>CP141163.1:20000-10020000 GCA_035233585.1 Antiaris toxicaria
CCCTGAAACCCTGAACCCTGAAACCCTGAAACCCTGAACCCCGAACCCCGAACCCCGAACCCCGAAACCCGAACCCCGAACCCCGAACCCCGAACCCTAAACCCTGAACCCTAAAACCCTGAACCCTAAAACCCTGAACCCTAAACCCTAATCCCTGAATCCTAAATTCTTAAAACCAACAAGTGTCCTTTTCAATCTTATAATTATACGAAATCTATCTAAATAGATTACGTTTGTTGGATTTACAAACATAAATCACCTTTGCCTACTCATGCTTAGCTACCTGAATTAAACAGTTTTGTATATTAGATAGCAGTTTTAAAGGACCACATGCCCTTCATCAATTCCTACCTGTTAATCCACTTCAATAGTAGATTTCAAGACTTTGGTCAAGTTTATAAGCAATTAATTGTGCTGCTAGCTGTTCTTTCACAAATCCTTGTTCAAATATACATCTTATGGATCGTACTCTACCTATTTTTTAGGAGAATTTGGTAAAGCTGAATTATTTAGAAGGGTTTTAATTCATGTTCCTGCTTGTACTTTATTAGGATGGAAAATTTCTTGAAGTGTTCCACTGATTTCCATACCTTTGCTTTCACATTCCTCATAAGCGGTATACTGTTTTTCCATTCTACTGAATACGATTTCCTAGTGTCAGTGTCTGTTCATCATTTTGCTTGTGGAGAGTCCTATTGCAGCTTAGTCACAATGGATCTATACGAATATCCTTGCCTATGAACTTTTATTTGAACTTTTAAGAATATACTGTTTCTTGTAAAATTTGGTTTAAATTGTCGACAGTATGACATACAATTTGTCATGCATAAATGTGTCCCTTGTAATTAGTAGCATTAACAAATCATTTTCTTTCTTCGCATAGTCAGCTCTACTTTATTGAATTTTTTTGGGTACAAGTATGAAATATGAATGATTGATCCTTACCATTCTTTGAAGGAATTAAATGAAAAACGGTACAAATCGATTGTAAAGTGTGATGTAGTTCCTTGTGTGCTAGTGTCAACAAACTATGTCATTCTTTCCACCAATTAAATGCACTTGTGTTTTTTACATCACCATTTTGTTTTTTTTTTTTTTCTTTCTCCTTCCTCAAAAATTTTGAAATTGACTCTACCAGTGTTCTTATTCAAAATAGCCAAATAATAATAAAATTATATTTACAAGTAAAAGCTCTTTGCAACCTGTTTGATGATTAAATATTTTGAGAGAAATAAAGACGGGAGAAAATTTGGGATTAGATATTTTCCTTTGTGTTGCCTAACAAGGATTTTTTTTCTACAATGATTTGGTAATCTGTATTGGTTAAGCGGAGAAACAAAATTTTTTTCTGGTCTCCGCTTCATGTCGCTGAAGAATTTTTAAGACAGTTAGAGACAAAAGAATGAGTTTATTGTTTGGAGTTTACTGTTAAGAATTACCGAAGTAGATAATTTAACTCAGATTAATTTTAAAGCTGTTATTTTTCACCTCTGATTTGTATTGCTTCCTTATTGATTGTAAAATCTTGCTTTGTTATATCTAGCCAATCGTTTTCCATACAGCTTTGATTATGATCGTATAATTGCGTGTACACCCTGCTCAAGCTATAGAAATCAGATGGGTTTCTTGCGGAAATATAACTGTTACGAATTATTTGACTAGAAAATAAACTTTCAAAAAAAAAAAAAGTTACGTGCATCGCATTTGTCCAACTTACATCACATAAACCATCTTATTTTATAGACAAATATGTTCACTAGTATGTTCCTGCTTTCAAATAAAGAGTTCCCTATGTAATCTTTGCTTGTATTTTGAAACCCTTAATGATAAGCCCTCTCTTCCATAATTGGTTTTTATGTTCACTCATGAAGAATTTCAGTTTTCCAACACTCTGAAGGAAAGTCCTGAACTTGCCTAGAGGAATCTCCACCCATTGATCTTTTGGCAAATTCGACATCATCACTTTGTGTTCTTGCTTACTTCCATGAGGTTGAGTTAGTTTGACGGTAACTGGACTTTCCCATCCAATTTCATTTTTCATTGCTACGGCAAAGGAATACCTGTGCCTGCTTCCATCTGGTTGAGTGGGTATGAAGGTCACTAGAGTGTCCAATCCAACTTCATTTTTCATCTTTACCACAAATAATAGCTCATGTGTGCTTCCATCTAGTAGAGTCGGTACGACAGTTACCGGAGTTTGCCATACAACTTCATTTTTCATCATCACCGCAAATGACAGCTCATGTCGGCTTCCATCTGGTTGACTGGGTATGAAGGTCACTGGAGTGTACACTCCAACTTCATTTTTCATCATTACTGCAAATGATAGCTCATGTCGGCTTCCATCTGGTTGAGTGGGTATGAAGGCCACTGGACTGTATAGTCCAGCTTCATTTTTCATCGCTATTGCAAATAATAGCTCGTGCATGCTTCCATCTGGTTGAGCGGGCACGAAGCTCACTGGAGAGATGGTTCCATCTTCATTTTTCATCATTAATACAAGTGCGGTGGGTTCTTCTTTCACTGGAGTGTCCCATACAACTTCATTTTCCGTCCTTACCACGAATGATAATGATAGCTCTTGTCTGCGTCCATCTGGTTGATTAGGTATAAAGGTCAGTGGAGTGCACCGTCCAACTTCAGTTTTCATCATTACGGCAAATACTAGCTCGTGCCTGCCTCCATCTAGTTGACTGGGTCCGAAGACCACCGGAGAGACCGTTCCATCTTCACTTATTACCTTTACAAGTACAGTGGGTACTTCTTTCACTGGAGTGTCCCATACAACTTTGTTTTCTGTCTTTACCGCAAATGATAAGTCATGTCGGCTTCCATCTTGTTGACTGGGTACGAAGGTCGCTGGAGTGCACCATCCAGCTTCATTTTTCGTCGTTACTGCAAATACTAGCTCGTGCCCGCTTCCGTCTAGTTGAGTGGGTAAGAAGCTCAATGGAGAGACTGTTCCATCTTCATTTTTTGTCATTAGACGTACAGTGGGTATCTCTTTTACTGGAGTGTCCCATACAACTTCATTTTCCATCATTACCACAAATGATAGCCCGCGCCTCTTGCGTCCATCTGGTTGAATGCGTACGCTGTTCACAGGAGTGTCCCATAAAATTACTTCAAGATCCTTCATCATAACCACAAACGATGCTTCATACAAGGTTTCAAGTGACAGCTTTTCTAGATCAAAACTTCCGCTCACGTCTAGCCAACTAACTTTTATCATTTCAGCCATCTCAACAGCTTCATTACCACTGCACCATTAGTTCTCGCGATAAGGAAATAAAAAGTATCAATTAGTATGTCAGAAGTTTCTGTCCTGGTGTCATTTCCTTATAGCATTTTCCCTAATTGTTCATCTGATTTGGTTAAAAATAGGAGGCACAAGAAATATTACACCTTGTCCCATATTTTCCCCAACTTTTAAACTACCCAGCAAAGACATTCAACTTATAGAAACGTCTCATTTAAGCCCAAACTATTATGATGTTAGTATGATTGACAAATATATTCGTAAGACGATCCTTCTTAATTCATGTTGTCAGTTCAATTGGCAAATGAAATTACTTAAAATACTTAGACAGATGACAATAATACATGCCTGCTCTATCACTTAAAGTACCAACTGATTAACACCTTTCGGCTTAAATATGACTTTTTTAATAGTTGAAGGCCTAATTAAACCAGAAAGTTTGTAGTCCATCACCAAATTTGGAACAGAGTGTGAAGTTTAGAGGCCTCAAATATTTAACCCAGCTTGCTTTTACTATTATCAAAATGAGTTTAGCTTCTTTATTTCCATTACTTTAAAGCATTATCTTGAGTCTTAAAGCGAGGACGATTCAACTCACCTTGTTTCTTCTGGAAGGGACCAGCACCAGTACCTATTGTCATAACCCCAAATAATATTAAAATCTCTTGCATAGATCATATAACAGTTCTTGCCCAGCTTGTCAACCCAATACTTCTGCAAAATAACGGTTGTGCTAACGTTATATAAGAAGTAAAATGATAGAGATAATAAAATAAAAAAGAAACTTGATTGAAAGCATATCAGAATCAAACCGGTTGATCTGATACTTGCCTGTCTTTTTTGGTCCAAAAGTACTCCACCTTGGAGACGATTCAGTAGCTTAAACGGCGAGAAGTCTTGTCTACCGATGTTCGCATCTTTTAATATGACTTCCAAGTTCTGTAAGGAGTCCACTATTCTCTCTGCTTCCTTTGCTCTGCTTGTCCCAGGCTTTGCTTCCGAAGGGTTGCGAACAAACTTGCCTTTATTACTACCTTCTGTCGGGTTTTTTGAGCTCTTACCGTCTTTTTCATTCCGTCGTGGCCGAGATTTTGACCACCATTTAGCCATCCCCATCTTTTAAGTGCTACTGCAGATCTAGTGTTTAGTATTAACACTTGATTGTCATATGATTTAAATGTTTACAACATACAATTGTTTTATAATTTGAGAAGAGTAGGATTAAACTGGTAGTTGAGTAACAGCTTAGGCAACGTGGTGTCTTCTCTTATAACCTTTTATTCAACAAGGAAAAAAAAAAAAAAGGAAAGAAGAAGAAAAAAGAGGGTACTCCAATAACAATTTATCAACATTTTCCATGACCAATAATGCCATTTATGGGAACATCCCTTAGAACCCAAAAACATTATAGTTAAAATTAACGAAAGTTTTTTGGCTAACAATCGAATTCAAAAAAAAAAAGATAAAAAAAAGAGAGAGAAAAAGAGATTTTCAGATATAACTGACAAAAGCTGTCATCAATACTTTTTATAAACTCCCTCAAAAAAATTTTTTTATAAACTTCACTACGGATAAACGGATGCATACAATACAGTTGAGGTTCTTCTTCACCAAAATTAAATCAAAACTTGAAACTCATTAGTATCGATGATAATTAATGTTCCTTTTTTTTTTTTTTCCCTTTGTACAACAGATAATTGGAAAGTTAGCCATAAGGATTAAGGACTTACCTATTTCTTTGAGAAACAGAGATGACGAAGAACTCTCGAATTGGAAAGTGCTGGGTTGAATCAATTTGGAAGTAGTGAATTCCTCTTGATGAAGCTTAGACGCTCACCGGTCTTTTTGGAAATTTCCTTCGTTTTGAACACAATGACCGTCACTGTCCTGATAGACTATAAAAAAAAAAAAAAAAAAAAAAAAAAAGTATGTATTCATGTATTTCCCCTTTTTTACCGCTACATTTTTTTATTATTTTGTCTGTCTTTTTTTCCTTTCTATTGTCGCTTATCCCTCTCCTTTTTTTTTCATATATATTTATATGTATAGATAATTTTCTATCTATCCATTTAATAATTTATCTAATCTTTCTCTACAATAAAAGCGGGAGTATAATTTTTTTTCTTCTAGCTTTTTTAGTTTCGTTTGAAAGTTTTTTTTTCTATTTCTCAGCCTGGTAATTTCATCCAAGTTCTTTTGAGTTTAGTACAGGAGTTTGATTTTTATTTATTTAAGTTTCACAATGGAGTTTCCGTTCTTCTTTTTTTTTTTTTCTTTGTTTTGATGTGTCTTTTCTTCTCCTTCTTCTTCCTTTTTTTTTTTTTTATTTTCTCCTTAAATTCTTATAATATATGATTATATATTATTTCACATGCAGTCTATGCTTGTTTCGACTAGGTAATCACAAAAGAGTGTATAAAATAATATTATTTTACTTTATACTCTATTTTTTTTTTTTTTTAGATTCAAAGAAGAGATAACTAATATCAAGTTAGCACCTATTTAAAATTTGCAATCTCTGTTAAATCTCTAACTCAATATTATAATTATTGGAAAAAAAAATCAAGTAAAATAGGAAAAACATAAGTCAGCCAAACAAAGGCAAAAAAGAAAAAAGAGGTAGCTGTACAAAAGTGAGAAGCTAGTCTCATAAAATCAAGTTATAACTATCATGTTAAGAGTAAGCTTCAATTATGTCTTGTTAAAAACCCCTTAACCAAACCAGTAGGAAAAAAACCAGAGGAGAAAAAAAACATTCATAAGTACCATAAGCGATTGGCTAACAATAAGGATGAAGGCACGTGGGCTCCTCCCTCTCAAAAAAAAAAGAAAACAATTTTATGTATACATACATACATATATATATATGTTTTAATGACTTTGCTATTTTAAAATCCTCTTTAGCCCTACTAACCCACTTAAATTTACTTTGTAGGTATTATTTTCTTTTTTCTTTTTTTGGCAACTTTTTGAAATAGTAATCCACATTACTAACTATAAATACACAATAAATTTTTTGTTTTTGATTTTTTTTAAATTAATAACTAATTTCAGCAAGTTTTATAAATTTTTTTTTAATTTTTTTTGTTTAGAGTTCAAATCGGCACACCTTCCTCTTCCTTTTAACAATGACAAGTAAGCGATCAAATTCATTTTCCATTATGAATCGTTTATGAAATCGGATAGGAGATCAACGAATAAATGACAATTTAATTATCTATGTTGAGAAAGATTTTTTTGATACAATTGACAACAAAGTTATTATGCAAAGGTATCAAAAAATAAAAATTCGTCAAGCTATTTTACTACTTTTTATTTACAAAAATTGATTTATTCTTGAGAGTTTTATTTATTTTTGATTTATTTTAATTTATTTTTGTTTTGGTTACTTTAATTATATAAATTTGGTGAGTTTTTATTTAATTTTACTTTATTTTAATAATAGTATATTAAATAAACTTAAATTAAATATTTCCAATAAGTTTATTTATAGCGTTTTATTTTGGAAATTTCTAATTTTAACAATTTGTTTATTTGTAATGTCAAATTGTAATAAAAATTTTATATGTTGAAAGTGGGTCTCACCAAATATCATTATTTATGAAAACTATGAGCTTGACTATTATTATTTAATTATTTCATTGATACAAGCATTTTAAAAAAAGAATCCCTCTATTCAGAACTTGTATGAATAAGTTAAGACAATTTCTAATATTATATTAATAAGAAGACTATGCACCTAAGATCACACAAGCCCAATTTTTTTGGGTCCAATAATGACACGACATGTGGCGGAAGCTAAAAATGAACCAATAATTATATGACGTGTGACATTCTTTTGATTTCAGCAAATTAAATCAAGTTTATTATGAACCTTAACACATTAAATCCTTCCTAATCGCATGCATTAGAACTATAGCTACTGTATCAAGTTTGAAAGGGTACTGTAGTTACTGTAATAAAGTTTGAAAACTGCATAATGATGATTGTAGCTACTGTAGCAAATTTGAAAACTACACACGACTACTGTAGATTATTGTAGAAAAGCTAAGTTTTTTCCCACGTAACTACTGTAGCAACATGACGTTTTCTGCATTTTACACTATAGATTACTGTAGTAGGCGAACTTTTATCCGTGTTTTCCATTATAGATCATTGTAGTAATCAAACTTTTTTCCTCATTTTCACATTGGGATTGGTGGAATAGTGTAAAAATTTAGCCTATAAAAAGCTACGTAGATGAAAGCATAGAGGGGCAGATCTAAGATGTGAGATCAGATCCGAGGAGATCTAATAGGGAGTGAGAGTTAGAGATTATATGAAGCTAAAATATATATATTTCTTTTTTTTTTTAGTTTTATTTTTGTATCAATAAAAAAAGGAGTTTCTAGAAGTTTTATTAACACAAATATCAGTAACTATTTTAGACCATTTTCTTTTATTTTTATTTTGTCATTATGTTTAATTGTCTTGTTATGTTATTTTATTTTTTTTATGAATTAAATAAATTTTTGTTAAGAAATATGACGTAGCCTAATTATAATGATTTAATTAAATTAAACATGTTATTATGATTATTGTATTTATTGGTATATTTATTCTTAAACTTAATGATTTCAAATTTCTGGCCAACTTTTTAATGATTTGAGGAACCAAATGAGATCTAGAAAAGATTTTTGTGACATGACTCTAGAATAAAAACCGTAAAATCTGGTATAGAATATAAATATATCTATTTATTTTTGTATAGTCATATTATTAATTATTACATACTTCTCAACGAACACTTTTTACAATTGAATACGGATTCATATATTTTCAGTTTACATACATAGTACTGTTTATATGTAAGATAATATTCACATGTATGGTACTTTTTTTATATACGGTATTGTTCATCGTAAATTTTAATTTACTAATACTTTACATAAATTTAATTATAAAAACGTAGAGTTTATGTATAACTAGAGAAAGAGTTCGTAAAGTAAAAAAAAAGTAATTGATTATCTATAAATTTGAACATAAAATCATAATAATATACTTAAATTTAATTAAATTTAATTAATTATAGTAAAACTATAATCCCTAACATCTGTGTGTTTGTTTGTTTGTTATTAATTTATATTTATTTATTTAACTTTCACTTGTAATATTATTTTTCAGTCATTCAAATAAAATTAAAATCAACTAATTTCAGTACTTAGTAACACTATCTTTGAGGGAACAACACTTTTCTCATCATTTTATTATTTAGTCGATTTGTACACTTGTGAAAATCTACAACATCAAAAACAATTATAGTTCATTGCTTATTCAATAAAATTTTATTATGAAAAGATATTGAAAATTTTACTTGGTTTTCATAGAAATCACTTCATACTTTTTATCTTTAGTTGTACCCTTTGAACTCAAAATTCCCTAGCTAACAAAGTAACTTGTAACAGAGAAGGCCTACCATCTCTATCACGAATATGCTTCAATGTGTAATAAATTTTTTTTTTCCTACTTTTTGTCATTGTAATATTCTTTGAAATCTTAAAAATAAACCTTTTCGTATTTACATAAATTAAAATTGGAAAAACACCCAATATTTATATATTAAGGATTTTTGCCCTCATTTAATTCTTGTTTGGGATTTTGTCCCTTTTTTAGGTTTTTTCATTAGACATTTTTTTTTAACTTAACCATAAAACCTAAGATCTAAAAATGAAATTTTAATAGTGAATACTATCTTTTGAAAAGAAAACAATATAGAAAAATTTTTAAATAACACCTAAATAAAGTCTCAAAATGATTATATGAACTGTCATTAAATTTTCTTTTGTATCTACCTTCAAGTCAAGAATATGATTTCTAATTTCTAGTAATTAGCATGTGACTTCTCTTCCTGAATTCAAATCGAAGGCGTCTATGAGCCCTCCAATGCTTAAAAAGCCGACCATATAATTAATATTAAGATGACTTGGAACAGAATATGGGGAACGCACGTACCATCGATGCAGCTTCGTCTACTTTTTTCAATCAGTAGTCAAAGGCGCTTTGTTTTACCTTGGACTTTTCTCACAAACCACTCCGGAAAGTGGTTGTCGAAAATATCAACACGAAATTTGAAATAAGATGCGGTGACCACGAAAGGTGGACTGAACTGTACTATCATTGCCATTAAACTTGAAAATTTAATATCAACACGAAATTTGAAATAAGATGTGTTTGGTGTCTGAATCAATAATTTTAGAAAATAATCTTCTAAACTTGAAAATATGTTACACTTTAAACCCATTAAAATGAGAGGAAATTTTTATAGATTTTTTGTATGTGAATTGCACATAACGTACTATTACCAATAGTCTAGATCTTTGCTAAAATTAAACACCCATATGAACAAAATTCTATCACTTATAAGTTGAGGTTATCCTTGAATTCATTAAGGAAAGAAGGGAGTTTATTTCAGCCAAACATGAAAAATGTAGTTGCATGCATTTATTTTAAGAGCTTATTACATTATTGACCTTGTAATTTTAATTTTAATTTTTTTCCCTCAATTTATCTCTCTATTTTAAGAGCCATAAAACTATCCTTTGAATTTTGAAAGCTTGTTCCAATTTCATCCCTCAAACACTTTTTAGATGAAAAAACAAAGGGAAACGATAAAGATACCCTTTATTAGATCAAATTTATATTTGAAATTATTTTCTTTCTTGAGAAAAGGTTATGTAAAATATTTTTAACAAATAAAACTTAGAATTCTAGATTTTTTTTTTTCGAAATTTCATGTTTTGTTTTAGACATTTTTTTTATGTTTTTTAAAATGATTAAAATATTTTTCCAGGACTATTTAAGAATGCAGTAAATTGCTTCGTTTAGTTTCCAACCTTTTTTTGAAGTTACAATTTGGTCCTCAATTTTTTTTTTGGGTTATTAAAAAGTCCCTAAGCACTTTAAAAGGATGCATTTAATCCTTTTTATTATTAAATGTTAAAAAATTAGATGGAATAGATAATATATATAACGCATATGAGTTGAATCATGTATTTTTTTTTTCTAAACTACCCTTGAATAGTAAATAATATGTGATTAATTTGACATTAGCTATTAAATTTACAAGCCTACTTTAAAAAAATCCATTAATTTTGTGTCATTTTAAAGAGTACAGAGACCTTTCAATTACAAAAAAGAATGAAAACCAAATCGTAATTTTGTAAAATGTTAAGGACCCACTGAATAATTTATCCCTTATGGATATTCATGTTGTTTTGCCCTCGTTTTTTTTTTTTTTTTTTCATTTACCAAACATGCTGGGAGAATGAAATTAAAACTTTTTTTCCCCCAAATTTAAAGGATACCGTGAGAAATAAATAAAAATAAGAGGTATAATTATGTCTTTATATTTTTATTTATTATTTTTAAATTTGAGATAAAAATTTAATTTTATATATTTTTTAAATAAAATCGGACATGATATTAGCATTAGCTTGTAGATTATGTCTTTATTTTAATTTCCTTATAAGTTGAAAAGGTCAAAGTGAACATTCATGTAAGAAGCCAAGCAGGTAGATAGGACGCCCCTTCAGCGTAGCGTCTTTTGGAATTCCTTCAGACTTGTTGCAATTATTATAAGATGTTCACGACGTGAAAAGTCTTGATTCGCTAGAGATGGGTTTAAGGAGAGCATTTTCAGACTAGCTAAGATCCAAAGCTGATGCAATCTCTCAGTTCGTTCTCAGAAATAGCAAATATGCCACATAAATTTCTCTGCTTTTGTGCTTCCTTTCACTTACGATCCTGATCAATTCAACTACATCACCTATCGGCTGGGCAGGTCAGGCTTCGTTCTTCCCTGCATATATGTATATTTATGCAGCAATTGCTTGTAACACCTTTCTTTTATTTTTTATTTTAAATCTATTCCAAAAGCATAAAATATAAATGCTTTCTTTTTCACGGTAAGAACTTATAGATGTCAAAGTTTTCATATCTTTGATTTCTTCTACGAAGGTTTAGGTTCGTTATTTAGATTTTGTTCTCAGTTTGACTGCTACGAGATTGTTCTGAATTTTTGTCTTCTGACCTTACAAAATACCATTTGATTAATTTTGTATAGTACTCTACAAATATGGAGAATATCTTTAATTTCTTTTTGGGTTAAATAGGGAAAATATCTATAAATATGCCATATATAATTATGTAGAGACGCTATGAGGCAATTGTTTGTAAATTAACAAAAGAGATTTTTTTTTTTTTTTTCCCAGATCATGCTCTCTCACTTTCTCCATGTAATCTTATCCATATCCAACCATCAAGGGATGGAATGGATACCCCTTCATTCTAAAGGTAATTTTGGAAATACAAAAATCTGTATGTTTATAATTTTTTTTATACCATTCTTCAGTGTATGTATACACACATATACGGGTGAATGGATATCATAAAAAGTATTTGGACGGTGGAAATGTTGGAATTATTTTAGTTAAACTTTAAAATTGACCACCCCCACCTGTCCAATTTTGTTTATATTTTAAATATAGATCTTGACTTTTATCAAAAACTTTTTATGATATTATCTTCTTTTTTAAACGCTCTCTTTTGGATAGTATTATGCAATAATTCATGTGAAAAAAT
This sequence comes from Antiaris toxicaria, assembly GCA_035233585.1. NCBI lineage: Eukaryota > Viridiplantae > Streptophyta > Magnoliopsida > Rosales > Moraceae > Antiaris > Antiaris toxicaria. The sequence continues at coordinate 31,879 of CP141163.1, forward strand.
GTTCAAATTAACATAGTTGAAGATTAAAAAAACGATTATATTTTGTTTGTTTCCTCAGCTGTTTATACAAAATGCTGTCAAAATTTAGCAACTTATATATATATATATATATCTCAAATATAGATAGAGAGGTCATTTTAATATCTCAATTTCTTTATTTGAACTTGTGGAAAGAAGATTTAAATGCAGAGATGGGTGTGATACTTTTGTTGTGTGACGCCTGGAATCCACTTTTAGACCAGAAAAATAAATTTAAAAAACAAAAGTTTTTTTTTTTTTTTTTGCCTTACCTGCCTCAGTACAAATGATACTAGTTTATTAATCATATGATCAAACTTTGCTGAAAATAGATGTTGACTGAATTAAGAAGGCAGCAAGCAAGCCATAGAATTGTCGATGTCTCTTCGGTTCGACTTCAGTGCTCCTTGTTATTTAATATTCGAAGTTGAAGAACGGTCAGTCAAAAATTAAGGTATGGTAAACTCCGTAAAGTTGAACGTACACACCTTAAATTGCGTTTTAACATCTGAGTTAAATTTAGTTTTTGGTCCATAATCATAGATTTAATCTTATTTTAGTCCATAAACTTAAAAAATAAAAAATAAAGCCCTGTTAAAATGCAAGTCAAATATTCCTTATCATCTTAATATCTACAACGCGAGCAGTCTAAAACAATAATAAAATATTAAGGGAGCATTTGACACAATAATTACATTTTAATTATATTCAAATGCAATGTAATTTTATACTAAACTTAAAATTTTACATTCAAATATAATTCTTTTCAACAGTGCTACGAAAACAATTACTATTCAAAAGTTTTTTAAAACAATCACATCAACTTTTTAACTCCACTATTTATCTTTATTTTTACCAATTACATCAACTTTTCAACTTTAAAATACTTTTTATCTAAACATACATTTCATTCAAATACAAAACAAATACTTTTCAACCAAATATAACATTTAAAAAATAAATTTCATTCAAATGTAATCAAAATACAATACGTTTACTATACGTCCCATAAATCCCCCAAAGTAAATTTTTTAAGTTAAGAATAACTCTCAAAATTTGAGGAAAGTTTCATTTTAATTATAATATCACGACTGATTTAAAAGCTTTGTTTCTTAGATTTATCTGGGCATGAGCTAGAAATATTGGAAGCATATTTATTGGAAGTATGTACAAAGTGAATTTTTTTTTTTTTAAACGTAAACTGTAACTATTAACTTATGGCATATATAATTACTTGGTATTTTTTCTAATAACATTTTAGTTGGTAATTATCTCATGTTTTGGAAAAAAAAAACACATGCATTTATGGTTAAAAACAGATTTTCGAAACAAATGCACGGATAAAGGAAAAAAAAAAACACAATGACAACGTATGACAATTTTGAATGACATATTTATAATAATCTATGAAAAAAAATGTTTTGTAATTAGAATATATTTTTTTGAAAAAGTGTGAAGATATATATCAAAAGTAAAAGAAAAATAGAGAATAACAGAGAGAGAGAGAGAGAGAGAGAGAGTAATCCTAAAATTTCTCTAATATCCAGTGATGAGTGATCGTATGTCCATGGCTGCCTTCAGGTGTGGCGATGTGAGCATCAAAATAAAATAAAAGAATAAAAGAATAAAAGAGAAACCTAGTCCCATTCCTTCTCCTTCACACTGCCTTACCTTTATCCTCTCAAACCCACGAGATCATATCTTGCAAGTATTTTGATTTGAACGGATGAGAGGGGATGAACAACCGCAGTCATGGAAAGTGAAGGGAAGGGATTGGGTTTTTTTTCCCTAAAACAAAGATCTTTATTTAAACAAATTTTCAATTTTACCCTAAGAAATGGTGCATGTGAGCAGCACATGGACCACTCCGTCCAAATTATTTTAACAGTGTTACTGATGAATCGGCTGTACCCAGAATCCCAATTTTTGTTTTTTTGTTGGGCCGGATTGCCACAATTTTTAATTTTGACGTATTTCTCTCCTTTTTCTGTTTAAAAACTAATTCGTCAAGTATTCATACCAAAAAAGTCTAAAGAAGCTCTATCTTTTTTATCTAAGCTTCAAGTGTCAAAACTTTTCTTTTTTTTTTTTTGCTTAAAATACGATTGAGGCAATTTTTTTAATCTATGTGTTTAAACTGAAAAGAGGAACAAATCATAATCTCTATACGACATCAAAATCTATTATATATACGGAGGTTTTGTAACATTTATTAGAACTGTTTTCAATATTTATCAAAACACGTATCTAAATGTTTTTATTTAGATTGCAAATATCCAATCGCCAGATCAGATTATAATTCAAGTGTTTTTATTCAAATGCTTCTATTTAAATTGTAATATCTGAAATTTTCTAAACTTAACTACCTTAATTAAAAAAAAATTATGTTCAAAATTTTTCTCATAATATCGTGTATGATGGGAATATGAATTTTGTAATACTCAATACAAAATTTTATAATTTTAATATTTTATTTAGGTGTTAGAACAGACAACGCAATTTGACACTATACTAATTTTATCAAGTCAAGTTTCGATCAAGAAATTTTAATTATATGAATAGCATTAAAAAAAAAAGTTTAGGTTTGATTAAAAAAAATCCACGAACTATCTCAATTTAATATAGAAAAACCTAAAAGGGCATTTTGGATCAATCAGAGCATTTTATATTGTCCAAAATTCTATCAAAAAAGATTTTGGATAAAACTTGGGTTACTGAATAAGCTTGAACTGCATTTCAATCTCCCTTGGCTGATCACAAACGTCCAATTTGTGTTGACTAAAAAGGCTTGATGTCAACTTCCTTAAACAGAGGAAGAGTAATGACATAAAGGGGAGCATTAGGTGGTTAGGTAATGACATGGTATACGCATTTGATACACAAATTGGCCTCTTTTTTCAACCAACAAGCACGTCTCTTATCAGCTTATTTCAGCAAAAAATTTTTGCTCAAATTAGCCTAAGTTGATGTGAAAAAGGCAAGCCACAATTAGTTATATATATATATATGTGTGTAAGAAACTAAAATCATTAGGTGCACAACTTTGCAAACATTTCTCTCATTTCTCATCGCTCAAAACCGTGGCCAACACCCCCATTCTCTCTCACATTTATGCCTTCAAACCACTAAACGTCCTCAAGGTGCATTGGAGGTAAGATACTAGAATCAATCCCCTTTAAATTTCAAGCCATATTTGTGTTAGAACCAATGTATAGGAATGTGATCTTAGGTGTATAAAGCTTTTATGATTTTTTGTTGTTTGAGCTTTTATATTGAACGGCTTTGGAACTAAAGTGTTGATTATATTAATGATGAATTTTGGTTATGCTCATGTCTTAGAAACATGTTTGGATTTGTTCAAGCTAAGTAACAAAATTTTTAAAACTACCGACTAGGATAGCCACGGATTTCTGTCCAAACGACCTTCTAAATGGTATTTTTACCTTTCATAATCAACATCATGCTTTTAGATCTATATCTTAGGAACAAGTTTTGCAGAAATAGACAATCTAAAATTCAGGCCTTAATACACAATTTCAGGCTATCTTTCAAAACTGGATAGAAACTAGAGAAAACCTGCCCAGTCTTTGACTTTCGCCAAAATGAGTATTTTAAAGGTCGCATTAGCTTTTATCAAAACATGTTTAAGATATAATCGAAAACTTAAAGTTTTATGAGGTCCACTTTGTCTAGAAACGCTTCTAGAGTAGGCTTTTTGGATGATTTCTAAGTTGCAAGAAAAATTGGAGGTCTCTTGAAAATCACCAGGCCTCATACCCACGGATTTTAAGCAAAACTAATAGGTAAGAGTTAGAATTATGCTTGGGACAAACATTAAAATTTTAGATTTCAGCAAGACATACAAGTTTCATGAATGATGAAATCTTTTAAAACAACATTATGAGGCAATTGTACATAGTTTTAGGTATCAGCTCAAAACAATGGTTTATCCACTCTGCACGCATTGCACGACCACATTTGATGGGTTGTTACAAAGTACTTTACTTGAAAATAGTAATTTACATTGTAACCGAGGTTTGTACTTTACTGTTTATCACTGCAGTATTTTTTTTTTAACTTTATTTTTTGGTAAGACAACAGAACTAGGTCTTGTTTTAAATACCCATAACAAGTGTAAGTACCATTTAATTTAATTTTTCTAATATTTATGGAGTTACTAAATCATTTTAAAATCACTTCCTAAGTATCCTATAATGATTTGAGGACTTTGGAGCTAATACTGAGCTTAAAGTCCTATCTACCAGTGGATTACCAAATTTATCGAAAATATACATAGTCTATAGTCTATCGTGTTATCATTTCCAAAGCTATTTAAACTACCAAATACAATCTATCATGCAAATTGTTTCATTCTATTGGCCCATAGGTAAGGATAGTAATTTTACCCAGTAACCTTTTTATGCGCAATGACCCAACTTAAATGAAATGGGGAAAACCTGATTTAAATAGGACGGGTTGTATACAAGATGGGTTTTTAAAGATGAGTTTGAGATATGGATGGATTTGGGGAGATCCCTAACCTTATTAGCCATCCCATTTAGGTATAATGTTTTTTTAAAAAATATTTATTTACATTTCTTGTTTTAAATCTAACTTTAAAATATATTTTTACCCCACCCTGACTTTACTACATGTCCAATTTAAGTATAATGCCTTTTAAAAATATATTTATATATTAAGCAAAATGAGCAAGATAGAATTAGGCTTACCTCCTGATTTAATGAGTTTTGAACATATTACACTTTATACAAATTTTGTAACAAAAATTCTCTTTATATAGAAAAATAATTTGAGAAAACTTTCTCATGAAAACTTATGTAGAATTAAGTATTCCACGCATGTCATAATATTCCAAAAGTCAATTATGTTGTTATGAGCCCATTTTTATCATTTCAAATTCAGAAAAAAATAACCATGTGTTAAACGTATTTTCTAAAAAAGTTTTCTCCACAAAACTTGTAGATTTCCAAAAGATATACAACTTTCATGTTTTGACCAAAAATAATTTTAATTTCTAAGATTGTCATTTTCTTAAATTTTCAAAACTACATAGTGTGTGCATAGTTGATAAAACCATTATTTTGTACTGATATAGAAAGTTGTATAAAACTACACCATGATATTGTTTTTAGAGATTTATCATGCACAAAACTTGTAGAACTTGATGGGTTCTAAATCTTTCTTGTTCAGCCCCAAGCACAATTCTAACTTGCTCTTTTTGCTTAAAATCCATGGATACGAGGTCGCCCAATTAGGAGATCTCCAATTTTTCTTGCAGGTTAGAAATCATCCCAAAAGTTTACTCTTAGAGGCATTTCTAATCACAGTGGTATGTATGAAACTTTTAGTTTTTAATGAGATCTAAAACCTTCATGTTTTGACAAAAAGCTAATTCAGCCTCCAACATTGACATTTTGGCAATAATTCGAGACTAAGCATGTTTGCTCTAGATTTCGTCTAGTTTTAAAAAAAGGACTTAAACAAGGTCTTGAGATCTAAAATTTAGATTGATTATTCTGGCAAAAATAATTCCTAAGACTCGTATGTAAAAGTTTGTTATTGATCATGAAGCTAAAGTGCCATTTAGAAGGTCATTTAGGCAGAAATATGTGACTACCCTAGTTATTAATTTTTAAAAATTTGTAACTTAGTTAAAACATCTTTAAATATGCTTCTAAGACATGAGCATAGCTAAAACTTTAACGAACCCTAAGGACTCATGGTGTTTTTAAGGCCTAAATTTGAGAGGGAATAGGGGTGAGGGGGAAGGTTATGGTTGATGAAAAAGGACAGAAATGACTGCAAAGTTGTTAGTGTTTTTTTTTTTTTTTTCCCTAATCATATGGCTAATTATAACACCCCTTTACTTTATAATTAAACTTAATTAGAACATGTCACTGAACTATACTTTTGACATGCATCATTGGTAAAAATACTCATATAAAGGAAACTTAAATGGTTGAACATTAAGATATTACTATAAAAATATTAAGAGTTAATATGTACAATCATCTCAGTTTTTGCTATATAAACTTTATATAAAAGTACTACAATGAAGCCCACAAAAGTTTCTAAAACTAATTTTTCACACAACTTTCATACCGTGTCTGGGATTCATCTAAATCCAAATTTATATTCAAAATTTTCACGCTCTTTTTTTTTTCCCATCCAATTTTTACCTAATTAATATACGCAAATGAGAAAAATAAATATTTAAACGGGTAAATTAAATATCAACATATTAAAGTTAATACTAATCTAAATAAAACAAAATAAAAATATAGAAAACAAAACAAATCTAAATTAATTAATTGTGGCGCCCCCCTCACGTATGTTACCATACCAACCAGTCGAGCTCTGACGCCGACCGCGATGGCTGGCAACCTCGTGGGTCGTCATCCTCTTACTTAACATACTTAACTTTCCCTTCTTAACGTTCTCATTTAAAGCGGAAGCAATTCCTATAGCAATTTTTTTTTTTTTAACTTACATACTATGCCTATAACCCTATCATACTCTTATATCATATAATTCATAAATTTCTTTCTTTCATCCTCCTTTTTAAATGCTCAGCGAAAGACTCATGGTAGTACCATACCCTCGCCCAATCCCTTAGCACGTGCAGATCCATCCGCTGTCCATCATACTACTTTAAACTAACAGGTTGCTTACCTGCAACATATAAATAACTAATGAGCTAGATGCTCAGTAAGTTCAAACATACATTCATTAACTTATGAATACTAGTAATATATATTATTACTAGAATATATGACATCATATATATACACATCATATACATCATTCATACATATTCTCAAAACATAACATAAAATGTGAGCTTCTTCATGCTCATTTATCTCTTCGTTCATCGTTCTTATCATTCTATCGATCATCTCTTATCATTCTAATCTAATCTCTTCATTTCTTTGCTTTTCATTCCTATCATTTCTTAACTTTCTGTTCTAAACCTTTATAACTTTTCTATCGCTTTATCATCATCTCTTAACATTTCATATCTTAAAAGCTAGTAACATATACACTAGCATAACATCACGTGAAAACGTGTCATTCCATACATATAACATCAAACACATCGCATCACATAAATAATTCTATTATGTTCTTTTAACTTCGTTTTATTATTTATTTATTTTTCATCAATTTCATTATGTCGTTCTTTCATATCATTCGTTTCTTTTCTTATCGTTCTTTACTTTTCTTTCTTTTCTTTCACTTTCTTTTCTTTTCTTATTTTTCACTTTCTTTTCTTTTCTTATCTTTCACTGGTGGGCCCCGTTGTTGAACGTACCTAGTGCGCGCTGACAGTGGGAGGAGGGGAAGCTACCCACCAACCTACCTCACAGTCACATAAAACCTCACCTTCGGGGTTGGTCCATCCTATAATCTACCACACCTTCAGGGTAGCACCACATCTGCGCGGAGGATATAGACCGGAAGTCTCAACCATATAGCGAGACCGGTATGCCAACCATTAAATTTTCAGTTTTATTATCTTGCATTCTTTTAGCTTTGCTTATATTGATTTTTCATTGTACGTCTTTTTCATGACATTCATAATCTTTCATTTCTCATTTTTCATAGAACATTCCATGGAATATTTGTTCTTTCGTTGTTTTTCTTTTCTTAATTCTTTACTTTTCTTGTGTGAATTATGTTAATCACACTTCAGCATATATAGCACATATTACTTACATAACATCACATCATGTCATAACAAACAAAAGTATGTTTAGTTATGTGCAGACAAAATTTTTTTTTTCTCTTCTCTATTTATCATTTGCATCATTTTATCTATTGTATCTTATCATCATATTTCTATCAATCATAGCCTATCGTTCTATTCTTTCAATCACATCTTACTGTTATGTTCTAATCCTTTCATCATACCTTTTATCATAACCTATCATTGTTTTTCTTTCTTATCTAACTCTTTGCTCTTATATCATTTTTCATAAAACACCTATCCTTTCGTTATCATAAAACATACCAATTTCTTAATTCCTTTCATCACCGATCATCGTTGCTCTTCCAATCATAACCTAACTTTCATAAAACGTTTCATAAAATATCTATTCTTTCCTTTCATATCTCATCTCTTTCTTATGCATCCTACCATAACATTCTTATTCTTACTCTTTCCATTCTTCAATCTCTCTTATTCACATCTTTATTCTCATAAAACTTTTATAATACTTTTCTTTCGTAATCCAATATATACATATATATATACATATATATTTTTTTTTTATAAATTATTTATTAAAACATAACTTTTAACATCATCATAGTATTGCTATAGTATTACTATAGCATCATCATAAATCACATCATGACATTTACATATAACACATATAAATACTATAAGTTTGTTCATAGTTGCAGACGGGTAAATGTCTGAACTTACTCATAGCGTGCTTATCCTTTCCTTGGGATCCATCGACGTCCTTTGTCGCTTCTAGATCGGGTTCCTACAGACAAACTTTGTCCGTTAATCACATTTTCATTTATAGCTTTTATTTTATTAAAAAGCTTGATTCTGATCTTATAACCCTTAATTATAGCCTTAGGACAACTTTCTAAACCTTAATGGCCATTTTCGAATTTTTCTCCAACTTTTTGAAAAATTACGATTTTTCCCCTAACTTTTGACAAAATTACAATTTTGCTCTTGACGTGATTTTTCATAACTTAAACCTCAATTTTGGCTTTTCAAGCTTCATTAACCTATTCTGGGGTCATTGGGGCTTTTTTCCCATAATTTGAGAATCTTTGGGCAAAATGACCATTTTGCCCCTGATGGGTCGTTTAATCATAACATTTTCATTTTCATACTTAGGCTGGATTTTCTAAACCCAAAATCATTTAATTAACTTTCTAAATCTTATCGGCCCTTTTACGGATCAATTCTTATCATTTTACCAGTTTTCACATTCCCAACCCTCGGGAAGTACTATTCCGATCTAAAAGTCGATTTCATGTTTTTCTTGCGTTCTAGGGTTTCGAAGGGTCGGTTTACTAATCGTACCTTACCCATTCCTTTTTCCTTACCCTAATTCCTCGAGGGGGCTCGGGTTCCCTTCCTGATCATATTTTTACCCCTCGTTTCCCATATTACCCCTAGTGCCGTTTTTAGAAATTTCGGTAGCATTTCCGCTTAATTTTTGAGGTTCCAGCGTTTAGGAAACGCCTGAAAACCATCTATCCTGATCTAATTCTATCACGTACTATACCAGAGGCCTAGATTTTACGTAAAACTCATACTGTTTACGTAAAATCGTTACATTATCACATATTTTTCTTTTTTCTCCATTACAGTCATTTTCTTCTTTTTACATACATTCTTTTCCACATTTTCATACCAATAATCATAAAATTATACAATAGTCCCAAACAATTAAATTGTGGAACGTAAAGGGATCGGGATTTATACCGAATTGCAATCCGGTCTCGACGGCATAAACCCTAATTCCTCGTTCTTCATATTTGAGGTCCCGTCTTGCAAATCCGACTCCGCGGATGCGTCCGGAACGTCGAAAATAGGCTAACAGGCCAAACTTCCATTTTCGGTCAACGGTCGCCGTTGACCGGCGGCGACGGTGGCAAGTGAGTAGTCCATCTTGAAGATCTCGACGAGAGGAATCCATTGGTGGCTTCAATTTCACCATTCGACACCTCTATCGCCGGAAATCACCCCTCGAAAGCTCGGTCACGGCGGCGGCTTTGAAACTCCGCCGTGCCGGACTTTTTCCCCGAAATTGATTGAGGGCTTTTGCTCCCCTCTTCACGGCGACCATTTCTGCATCGGTGGTGCAGCTCAACATCGCCGGAAACGACGGGTTTCATGGCGACGACGGCGACGGCCACGGGCGGAGTTGGGCGGCGCGATCCGGCGACCGTTGGGCTGAAACTCCACCTGGGTTTTGTTCTACTCTTCACCACGAGTCTTTTGGGACCGAAATCACCTTGATCGGACGTGGGACGGCGGAGATACGGCGTCGCGAAATTTCCGGTGGCCGGCGGCTTTAGGCGGCGCGTGCGCTCTCCTCCGGCGTCGGTTCCGTCGACTCGGCACACCGTTGAACTCAGCTCGGCGAGAGCTTTCCAACGGTGCCGGCGGTGTCGAAAACGGACACCGTTTCCGGTGGTCGGTTTCTATTCATCAATGGGGGTAGAGAGAGAAAGAGAAGTGATGAGAGAGAGTACACATGGGCAAACGAGGAAATTTCACTTTTCCTTCTCTTTATATACTTTTTCGCCCAAAATTTCAACATGGGCTATCCTGATTAATTTGGGCGTCCTGAATCCAAATATATCAGTTTTATTTTCATCTGAGGTCATTTCGACCAATTTCCGATACTGTGAATTTTCGATCAAAAATTACCCTTGTGCTCAATTATCAAATTTGAGCGTGCTGATAGGCTATCCTTACTAATTTCAGAGTGCTGAACCCAAATTTATCAGTTTTATGTCAAGATAATATCATCTTGACCTACTTCTTGATACTGTGAATGGCACACACGTGTACACACATAAAATCACTATTACTCATTTTTCATCATTTAACATTGTTCGAACATTTTATTTAGTTCCAAACAATATTAAATCACTTAATTTCACATTTTAACGCTTAAATTCATTGTGTAATTATTTTCCGAAAAAAGTGAATTTTCCCGGTTGTTACATTAATATATTAGAATTAAGTTAAAATAAATTAAAATGCTTAAAAATATAACCAATTTAATATACCAAAAAAAAATGAATTAACTATATTTTGATAGAGTTATCAAACTCGTAAGGACTAAGTTTGGTAATGTAAACATGCCAACTATTTTTGGTCTAGTCTGAAAATTTGCAATCTGAATCATTTTTTTGCGATTAGTGAAATCCATAACCTTTAAGAAGTTCCTTTGAATAGTGGAACTGTTATCATGGGAAGATAAAGAACCACACTGCATTTTGTATGGTTGTTCTTTGAGTATTTTTGGAACTTCATCAAGGTAGGAATTATATATGAGTTTGAATTTTATATTTTGTAGGATCCAAACATGACAGAGTTAGTAGGGGGTGTTGTTGTCGAACTTGTGAAATGTCTATCCACTCCAATTAAGAAATGTTGGACATATCACAGAAGCATGTACAAAAGAATGAATAGCCTGAATAAAAGAGTTGAAGAACTAAATCGCCGAAAGAGAGACATAGAATCGAAAATAGCTGTTGAGCTCGTGCAAGGAGAAAACAAGTTGGGAGAACAAGTTGAAAGCTGGTTGAATGATGTGGCAGAGATTGAGAGGGATGTTAAGAATATTGAGGAAAAAGTAGGAAATGTGAAGTACTTTTCGCGTGCTAGTCTCACCAAAGATGTTGTTCAGAAGACAGCCGAGGTGAAAGAACTCTTTGACAAGGGAACATTCTCAGAAGGTTTGGTCATACCATGTCCACAACGCGGACAAATATTGACAGCAGCACCATTACAGGGAGGAGGAACTACATTCGAAAGGAAAGTCGAAGAAATATGGGCATGCTTGATAAATAACCAAGTTACCAAGATTGGAGTACATGGCATGGGCGGAAGTGGTAAAACAACTGTCCTAAAGCATATCAATGACCGTGCTGTAAGAAACATCGACAAGTTTGACAGTGTGATATGGTTAACTGTATCAAAAGATTTAAGCCTTGCAAATTTACAATATAAACTTGCGGGAAAATTAGCTCTAAATATTTCGGAAGATGATGAAGAAACAAGAGCGTCAAAGTTACGTAAAAGGCTTGAGGCAAAAAAGCGGTTCGTTCTAATCCTTGATGATGTTTGGGAACCACTGTATTCTCTTCATGATGTAGGAATTCCTGAGCCTACTCCTGAAAATGGATGCAAGTTAATGCTGACAACGCGATCTCTGGAAGTGTGTAGAAGGATGTTTTGTAAACCAATCCAGATGGAGCTTCTATCACAGAATGAGTCGCTGGACTTATTCCTGAATAAGCTTGGTCATGATGTTTCATCTGTTCCAAGTTTGAAAACAGTCGTGGATCAAATCGTTGAACAATGTGCAAGATTGCCTCTTGCAATTGTTACAATTGCTGGAAGTTTAAGAGGCACTGTTGATCATGATGAGTGGGTGATTGGATTAGAAGAACTAAAGGAAGCTACAAAGGGGTCTGTATCTGATGGAATAATTGAGAAGTTGAAATTCAGTTATGACCGCTTGAGCGATAAACAACTTCAAGCCTGTCTTTTATATTGTTCTCTTTACCCTGAAGACCATGAAATTGAAAGACATCTTTTGATAGAACATTTAACAGCCGAGGGGATAATTCCAAAAATGTCAACAAGAGAGTTTGAGGTTAAGAAGGGTCAAGTTATGCTAAATAAACTTGTAAATGTCAGCTTATTGATCGATACAGTGGATTCTGATGGTGTAAAATATGTGAAGATGCACGATTTGATAAGAGACATGACACAGCAAATTGTAAGTGAGAGTCCTCGATATTTGGTCAAAGCAGGTGTGGGATTGAAATCCATACCATCGGAAGAAAGTATGTGGAGGATTGATCTTGTAAAAGCTTCATTGATGAGCAATGATATATCCGATATTTCAGGTTGTGTGTCACCAAATTGTCCTACTCTTTCAACATTATTTATTTCTGGAAATCCCAGCTTACGAAGCATCTCAAATAATTTTTTTCTTAATTTCAAGGCACTAACTGTACTTGATCTGTCCCACAATGGTGGTTTGAAGAATCTACCCGACTCAATCTCTGACTTGGTGACTCTTGTAGCATTGTTTCTTAGACATTGCTCCAGCTTGAGCCGTTTTCCATCATTAGCAAAACTCAAGGATTTGAGGGAGTTGGACCTTTTTTCATCAGGAATCAGTGAAGTTCCCCACGGTTTGGAGATGCTAGTCAAATTGACGTATCTTAATTTTTGCGGCTGTCCATTGAAGAACATACCAGATGGAGTTTTATGCCAACTCACCAATCTGCAATTCCTCTCACTTAGTCATACATCTGAAGGACCAAAAATAAAAGGAGAGGAGTTAGCGGATCTTAAAAAGATGGAGAATTTCGAAGGCGTACTATATGGCATTGAAAGTTTTAATGCATATGTTGAATCTTTGGAGGAAAAAGGGCCCACCCGTTACTTACTCCAACTGGGATTCTTCGACCCCTATCTGCACTATGCCTCTCCTGAATCTGGTGATAAAATTGTGTATTTAACAAGTACCTTGCAAGACTCGAGTGCTGTAACAGCTACAAGATGGTCGTTGTTGCTCCCTAAAGATGTCAAGATGCTAGCTATTCACCACTGCCTTGGAAACATGAACAGTTTATGTGAACTCACGTCTGACCACAATGCAGCTGAATTGAGGGTGTGTTATGTTGAAGATTGTGCTTCAATACAATATTTGTTTCTTCATTCAGATTCCGCGGTGCCTCTTCTTCCAGGCCTCGAGATATTGGATCTTGATGGAGTGAAGGACTTGTGTGGGCTGATCCAGAGGAGAAGATTGTCAGGAGAATCATACCAACTCCTGCCTGCTGGCTCCTTTTCGTCTCTTAAAGATTTGAGAATTTGTGATTGTCATAGCTTGAAGAACCTGTTTGAATTTGATATTGCTACCCTGCCAAATCTTGCACAGCTCACTCTCTCAAGATGTGAGCAGCTCGAGGGAGTAATGTCCAAAAGATCAGACGATGAAGAAATTACTGAACAGGCCGTCGACACTATAACTCTTCCTAAACTGCAGAGATTAGTTTTGTCGAATCTACCAAAATTACAGCACATAACAGTAATTGCTGATTCGCTGCAAGGAATCCACATTGACGAGTGTCCAAAGTTGGAAAGGCTCCCTTTCCTTGACAGAGAATCATGTCCTCCTCTTCTACATGTCGACATTTCTCAATCCATGTGGAGTCTGTTGAAGTGGGATTATCTGAGCGCGAAGGATGTTGTCTGGTCCCTTATTAACTTCACATCTGATGGTAATCTTCCTATCTTCTCTCCTCTCTAATTTTAATTTTTAACATGTCTATGTTGGAGTTAATACTTAGTTTGGAATCTTTTTCTGTTTGACTATGAAGTTGCATAATAATTATGTCCTAGCCTTTCTTTCTCAATATATTGGTTTTCTTTTTTTGGTTTCAATTATTCAGTATCAATAAATATATGTTTCTTTTGCTTTATGCTGTGGTAACAAGTATCAACATTCGGACACATTGAGATTTTTGCGTACTAAGAAATGTCTTGCTAATACATTGATCCATGATGTATATATACGTAGCTAAAAGGAGGATATTGTTGAAGATTAATTTACAGTTCCACAAAAATTGTTTGCGTCGGCGACATATATATAAAATAAATAATATCAATATATAAAAACTAAAGGATAAAGTTTTAATGGGGTTATATGAAAAATTTTAATTTCAATGGGGATTATATGGAGATTTTTAATTTTTAATCGGGGTAAAGTAGAAAAATTTTTAAATTTTTTTAGGTAAAATTAAAAGGAAATACAGCCCCCACCTGCATTCCTAAATCCGCCTGGTTTGCATGATATGTGTGTGTGTGTGTGTGTGAATGTGTGTGTGTGTATATATTTTTATATATATATATATTTATATATATAGCTTAAAAGGAGGATATTACGTTATGGTTCCTATGTTATCCTGTTTTGTGGTATCTATTGCTGACATTTGCCTTTTTTTTTTTTTTTAATTCTTTTTCTGGAACTTGTTATCTCTTTTGCTCTGCTTTGGTGGAAAGAAGAAGAAGAAGAAGAAGATCAGGTTGTTGAATTATAGTCTCTCATGTCTATGGAGAAGGTAACCAGGTTTCGGATAAGCTTAAGAGACCAAACGATGGTGGGATGCTACTAGTTTGTGCAATTCGCTAGTATATTCTTACGGATCTATGGGCTTTCCTAAATGACTTTATTCACCTTGTAGATTGAGTACTCTTTTTCCTTTCTTGATTTTACCCTTTGGGTTTTGAACGGATGGTGCTCAACCTTTAAGGTTTTAGCTTGTTACAAGTCCATAGTGGTTCCCTACTTTTTTCGTATTGTTTTGGTTGATTTTTTTTTTTTTTTTTTTTTTTTTTGGGGGCTTTTCTAGACATTCATGTCTCTTGGGATTGTAGGCCATTTGGCTGGATACCTGTACTTTTATTTTTTATGAATAAATTTAAATGGGGGATTTGGAGTGAGACTAGCAGTTTGGAAGGTGGCAACTTAGTTGGGACGTTTTAGTCTAATTTGATTCGAGTTATCCTCTCATGTCCTTTACTTAAAATAAGAACAAGTTTAAAATTAAGAAAAGGGAGAAGAAGCTGGCCAAATTCTTGCTTATTGGGCATGATTTTCTTCATCTATAAGTTCCATTGCTCTATTTTTAGTTTTAAACTGCACAAGCCATTTTGTACCCTTTATCACCAAAGTTCATTATCAAGAATCACTAAGACACAGCCGCGAGCTCAGTAAATTTATCCGAGTACCTGTATACCCTATTGAGAGATCAAGCTACTTGTAATTCAAAAGATTTGAGTTTGAGATTTTGACTTGGGAAATTTTTAGATTGTGATAACACCATTTTCTTAGGTTGCCTACGTATTCAATGTGGAATCAATTCGAATATAGGTCACATAAATTTGAATAATTCCCTGGTACATGACCCTATAAGGAATTAAAAGAATATGAAAGAATTGGATTTAGGTATGGGTTTGATTTGGATTTATGTTTAATTTGGATAATTCCCCAATGAATGACCTTATGAGAAATTAGAAGGACTTTGAAAAAATAATGGATTTGAATTTGTGTTTTGTTTGAATAATCCCAAAATATATGAACTAAAAATGAAATTAAAAGATTTCCTTTGAACTTGAAATTTAGACTTTAGATTGCCACTTTTTGGTGTGTTTAGGTTACCATATGGTCACATAAATTTATGATGTCACAACATAAGAATACTCGGTTAATAAATTCATATACAAAATGATTAAACAATTCACATAATGGTATACCCTAACACAAAAATATCTAGCACAACACCGACATTTGGTCTTTAGACAAAAATATCAACTGTAAATGGTATTCTCTGTATAAAAATCAAATATTAATAATTAATCCTATCAAATAATGAGCCTTTTTTTAGACCAATTCATTGCTTACATAGAAAACTTGATAATCGTCACATATCTATTATTATAAATATACCTGTTATTTGACCAAACAATAACCTTCCTTTAAGTTAGTCATTATTCACATAAATAATATACATGCATATCTTAATATTATAGAAAAAAAAATTTACCCATGGATTACTTTCAAAACATGTAATTTTAATCAATTTATTTAGAATTTCAGACATTTATTTTCAATAAGAAAGACCTTATTTTTCAGTCAAAGTCAACAGTCAATAGTCAACCAATCTTCTTATCCAGCCCCATAGATTTTTTAATGGCAACCCAACAACTGAACGGGCTTTAGGGCCACACTGACCTCAACATGACTAGGCCTTTATTCTGGCTCATAAACTTTGGGCCTGCACTTTTCCTTCCAGGCCTTGAGAAATTGGGCCAATTGACCTGGTAAAGGCAATACTGAAGGAAACAATACCATGACCACCATGATCCAAACGTGGGTGAAACTGAACCACGAAGATTAATATTCAACCGAAAGAACATGAAAAACTTCAATCATTCCCTCATCTGACCAAAAAAAAAAAAAACAGAAAACGTAAAAAAAAAATCCTGAAAATCCCCTTTCTTCATCAATTTTCTTTCCTTCCAAAACAAAAATAAAAATAAAAATAAAAAACCTAAAACCGGATTTCAACGAATAATGTACAATAAAACTTTTCTTACCAAAATGCCAAACCCAGTATTTAACAAAAAGAATAAATCCACACTTTATTTCTTTTCTCAAAATACCGAAACTGAAATTCAACAAAATACACACGAAAGCATACACCTAAAAAAAAATTGCTGTAAATTGAATCCATAATGAAAATATTCAAAATCCTCTATAATTCAACATTATAACCTAACATTATAACCTGGTTCTGATAGCACTCGTTAGCCTTGATTTTAAATATTATAAATCCCAAATCTTAAATCTCAAAATTTTCATGTTAAATTATTGAGAATAATTATTAAAAAGACACACCTAAATTTATGTTGACAAATTAGAAAAGGATAAAGTCTTTCACAATCAAATCTTATTAGCTAGTATATGGAACCTCTTTCTTGAATAGAAAAGGAGGACGAGAGCAAATATTATGTATTATGATTTGATTTAGAGACCACAACCCTTATAATGACGCTTATAAACTAATTTAAATTAAAATTCTATCAACCCTAATTTAATTAATATTAGGTTTTCACATATTAAAACTCATAACAAATAGATATCTCTAGAGCCCAATCAATCAATTATTTATCTAACCTTATTAAATTAGATATGATATGATTATCATTTAATATATAAGCTCACGATAAGAAATTAATAAAATCTCAACAGCATCCCTGAGAAAATTTACAGTTCTTATCATTCTTATATACATAGCTTTTTGTCAGTTTTTAGTGGATATATATATTTTTTTTTTCTTTGTTCTTTCTCAATGTTTTACGATGTATTTCTAAACTGCCATTATCTATTTTGAACTATACATTTTTTAATACAGAAAAACTGTGAAATTATCATTTGTTTGCATTTTCGATCACTGTAAACTATATTTAAACGACCACTAAATTTTGATAAATAGCTTTATTAATAGGATCAACCTTTTTTTTAAATACAAGTTATAGTAATAGATATTAGCAGATATACTCACACATCTCAACTAAGCCGAGACCTCCTTAACATCCTCTTCATTTATCTATATCATTGTTTTGTTAATAAAGAAAAGAACGAAATAATAAATTCAAGAAAGTTGAAGAACAAGGGAAAAAAAAAAAAAACAAACAGCATTAAGAAAAGCAATCAGAAAACACGAGTAAAGACCCCCGTGAAGCCGGAGATCACTCTCAAAAAAGGCTTGACTCACACCTTGATTATTATTTCAAATGTACCTTATTAAAAACGCAATGACCAAAATCTAGTGCGGAAAAAAAAAATCATAAGAAAAAAAGAGAGTACATATTTACCAATGATTAGCTACTTAAAAAATATGTAACAAGGCAGACTAGCCATATATCTAGAGACCTCTGAGGAGATAACTGTTGGACATGAAAACCACCGAGCGATCTCATCATTGTGAGTTGCATGGAAAGCAAGTTTGTCGGCAACTAATTGATTTCCTTCTCGAAACATGTGGGACTCACAATAATCTTTCCGAAAAATTGCAGAGAGCGCTTCCGTCTAGATAGTAACTTCCAGGGAACATCAGTACTCTTGCGTTTGAGAAGATCAACAACGTAAATAGCATCACATTCAAACCAAATATGAGTCCAATTGAGTTTGACAGCAAAGTCAATTGACGTGACGACGCCAAGAAGTTCCACCTCAAACACATAAAGGATATCCTTTACAGAATTTAGCAAAACAACCTTTACAGAATCCTCTATATGCCCTCCGCCAGTACCGGCCCTTCCACTAAGTTTGTTCAGCATTTGCTTAAGGCCCTAATTTTAAGAAAGACCCAAAGTTTTCCCTTTAAAATAACCTATATTTTCGCTATTTTAAATTTTATAATTTAATTAATAATTTTTGTATTTATTTATTTGAATTATGTGTGTTGTATTTATTTATATGAATCAAATTGGCCTCTTTTTTCAACCAACAAGCACGTATCTTATAAGCTTGTTTCAGCAAAAATTTTATGCTCAAAAGCAAGCTTCATTAGCCTAAGTTGATATGAAAAAGGTAAGCCACAATTAGTCATATATATATATATATATATAAAAGAAACCAAAGTCATTAGGTGCACAACTTTGCAAACATGTCTCTCATTTCTCATTGGCCAAAACCGTGGCCAGCACCTCCATTCTCTCTCACATTTATGCCTTCAAAACACTAAACCTCCTCACGCTGCATTGGAGGTAAGATACTAGAACCAATCTCCTTTAAGTTTCAAGCCATATTTGTGTTAGAACCAATGTAGAGGAAATGAGATGAGTTATAAACGGGATGGGTTTTCAAAACCCATGATAAGTTTTGGATAAAAATGGGTTCGGGGGGTCTTCGACCCTATTAACTATCCCGTTTAGGTGTAATACCTTTCTAAAATATATTTATATACATTTTTTTTTGTTTTAAATCTAACTTTAAAATATATTTATACCCAACCCCGACTCTATTACATGCCCTGTTTAAGTATAATGACTTTTAAAAATATATTTATATGTTAAGCAAAAAGAGCAAGTTAGAATTAGGCTTGCCTACTGATTTAATGAGTTTTGACCATATTATGCTTTATACAAATTTTGTAATAAAAATTCTCTTTCTCTAGAAAAATAATTTGAGAAAACTTTCTCATGAAAACTTATGTAGAATTAAGCATTTCATATGTGTCATGATATTTCAAAAGTCAACTATGTTGTTACGAGAGCATTTTTATCATTTTAAATTTAGCAAAAAATAACCATGTGTTAAATGTATTTTCTAAAAAAGTTTTCTTCACCAAACTTGTAGATGTCAAAAAGATATACAACTTTCATGTTTTGCCCAAAAATAATTTTAACTTTTAAGATTGTCATTTTCTTAAATTTTCAAAACTATATAATGTGTGCACAATGGATAATACCATTGTTTTGTGATGATACAGAAAGTCATATAAAAGTACATCGTGATATTATTTTTAGAGATTTTATCATGCACAAAACTTGTAGAACTTAGATGGGTTCCAAATCTTTCTTGTTCAGCCCCAAGTCTAATTCTAACTTGCTCTTTTTACCTAAAATCCATGGATACAAGGTTCCCCTAATTAAGAGATCTCCAATTTTTCTTGCAGTTTAGAAATCATCCCCAAAGTCTACTCTAGAGGCATTTCTAGTCAAAGTGGTATGTATGAAACTTTTAGTTTTTGATGAGATCTAAATCTTAATGTTTTGATTAAAAGCTAATTTGGCCTCCAACATTGACATTTTGGCAATAATTTGGGTCTAAGCATGTTTGCTCTAGATTTGGTCTAGTTTTACAAGAAGGACTTAAACAAGGTCTTGGGGTCTAAAATTTAGATTGATTATTCTGGCAAAAATAGTTCCCAAGACTCATATGTGAAAGTTTGTTATTGATCACGAAGCTAAAGTGCCATTTAGAAGGTCATTTGGGCAGAAATCTGTGATTGCTCTAATTAATTATTTTTAAAAATTTGTAACTTAGTTAAAACAACTTTAAATATGTTTTGTAGACATGAGCATAACTAAAACTTTAATGAACCCTGAGAACTCATGGTGTTTTTAAGGCTTAAATTTGAGAGGGAATGGGGTGAGGGCCAAGGTTTTGGTTGATGAGAAAGGTGGTAGGTTTTTTTTTTTTTTTAATCATATGGCTAATTATAACACCCCTTTACTTTTTAATTAAACTTAATTAGAACATGTCACTGAACTATGCAATTTTGACATGCATCATTAGTAAAAATACTCATAAAAAGGAAACTTAGATAGTTGAACATTTAGATATTACTATAAAATATTTACGAACTGTTCATACATACTCTAGTCTGACAAAATATTAAGAGTTAATATGTACAATCATCTCAGTTTTTAGTATATTAACTCTGTATAAAAGTACTACAGTGAAGCCCACAAAAGTTATAAAACTAATTTTTCATACAACTTTTATTTAGTATGTATATGGACTTCATATTATTAGCTATCAAAAAGACTTTTAGTATGTCTTTACTACAATTTACTGTTAACATGTCATCAAATTTAAAAGTGAGCTAAAAGCCTAGTAAACGGAGCATAAGTAAATTCAAAACAATAAAAATATAACTTTACTTAATATCTGTTTGTCAAAATCTTCTAATAGTTCATTTGAATATGAAAATTCTAACAAACACTCAAACACATCTTACAAACTCATAAGACAGGGCACATTTTAGGTCTAAATTGTGGAACCATACCTCATTCACTGATTATAATGGTGAAATAATTACACTGTCAATTTTTAGAATCTTTTTTTTTCTAAAGTAAGGATCATGTTTTAAAATATGCGATTTTTAATAATATTATAAATTTGTCCAATTTTTTAATAATCAAATGTTTGTAGTATCTATTTTTATCTTTTTTTATATCTCAAAAATTTCCTTTGTTCATGAAAGGTATGTTTTTTACCATATGTTTGCCAAAAGCATTTAATTTGTATTGTATTTAAATACAATATAATTTTCATTCAAATATATAAATATTTTATTCAAATACCAATCATATTATATTGTAAATCCAACACGATCACTATTTATTATTTTACTTTTTTATTATTTTAATTAGTCACATCATATATTCTCTTTCTCTCTTATTTTTTTCTTTTTATTTTTACCCATCACATCACATATTCATTATTTAAATACAATTTAAATACTTTTCATCCAAATACATATTACATTCAAATACAATACTAATACTTTTCTTTTAAATATAAATTATATTTAATGTATTACATTTAAATGTAATACAAATGTAATACGTTTACCAAATAAAATTTTTTTAATTTATTTTTTTTAGTTGCATTTGTTTTTCAATTTTTTTAACTTGATTGACTTTTTTTTAGTGCTCTTACATTTATGATGAAAATATTCCACTTATTTATCACGAATACCATTTTTTTTATTTTTACTTGTCATTTTCACTTTTTCATACAGTAAAAGCTTCTTATGATTTAAAAAACTGTACCCTTATCGTAAATATAAACCAGACAAAAAATTCTGTACGTTAGACATGTAAAACATATTATCTGTTTATTTGTTTATTATAATTGCCTATACATTAGTTTCCTTATGTATTTATTTTAGTTTTCAATTTTATTAATTAACATTTTCAACCTTTTTTAATGTAAACTTTCGTCACAATTACGAATTTTTTTTAATAATTTTGATCTATATTATAGTTACAGATTATTTATCATAATGACTACTGATTTTGTTTGGTATAATTATACATGAGTTAACTATGTTAATGCATTCTGTATTTTATTAAAATTATAAAGACACTTATTTGATCAAAACAAATAACATCTCTAATTTTTAAAACAAATTACAAAGACATATTCTCTATTAGTTGATTGTTCGTTTGACTGTAAATTTCGTTTTTAAATATAAATAAAATACCAAATGTAATTCAAAGTTGTCTAACATTTTTAGGTGATGTATTATTATTATTATTATTATTATTATTTTTTGCATTGTGATGTATTATATCTGAATTTTGGTGTGATACTATTTCTGTTTCCTTAGGTATTTATGGTGATCTTTGTTTCTATATTTAATATTTCGTATCAGTTTCTTTTTTCATCACCGTGAAGACAAAATTAAAGGAAATGATACCGTTATACACTTGATTATGGACATAATTGTAATAAAATCACAATACAGATGTTTTCTGAAATAGGTTTACTTGAAATGAGAGGGAAAAGTTAATATAGTGGTATTTACATGAGTGTCTCTAAATATAGTTAAACATTTTTATTCTTCAACTTTTTCAATAATTTTAGTGTTTAAAGTTATAAATTTTACTTTCTTAAATGCCCTTGAATTATACATTCAATCTCATAATCCTATATATTTTTTTGATGAAAATATAATTTACTTCTAGTATATATCTGATGTAGGTGAAATTTTCCTATAAAAAATTTTTAATTGCGAGTTTATTTATAATAAAACTAATGGGACGAGAATGTGTTTAATTTTTTTTTTAACAAAATATTGAAAAATTAGCGTAATATTAAAAAAATTTAAGCGAGTGCAATTTGTAAAATCACATATCAAAGCCTAATATGAGACATATAGAGTGTTTGAATAATGTATTACGATTGCATTACGTTTAAATACAATATATTAAATGCAATTTTCATTTGGATTAAAAGTATTTGCATTATATTTAAATATAATATGTATTTGGATGAAAATATTTAAATTGTATTGAATGTGATGTGATTAATAAAAGTAGAGAGAAAATAAAGGAGGATAGAAAAAAAGTGTGTGATGTGATTGATAAAAGTAATGAAAAAAAATAAAATAGGGAATAGTATTTGCATTGGATTTAAAATGTAATATGATTGATATTTAAATGTAATACTTTTATACTTAGATGAAAATTACATTGCGTTCAAATGAAATACAAATGCAATGCGATAAATACACGAGACAATAGTTTATAGTTCGTGCGTCATTTTAAAAAATAAATCCAATTTTAAAAGAACAACGATTAACTCCAAATGTTATTACAAGTTAAATTGGAGATAATCCTAAGATTAATTTAAAGATTAAATTAACAAAGAAAAAGATATCTCCGAGGATAAGAAATTTAGTGAGATAGAAATAAAGGCTTCCTACCAAACTTTAACTCGTGTCAATAACTATTGTTTTTTTTTTTTTTTAATTTTTAAGGATCCTATTGTTACTAATTTGTAAAGTTAAGAATTGAATTGCTAATCGAAAAAAAGACAAATTTAAATTTAAATTTAAAGACAAATTTTAGATCTTTTAACATTAAATTTTAGGTCTTAAAAAAAATACTATCTGAATTTTAATTTATAACATTTTTTTGTCTAAATTTTGAAAATAATTTTCCTTTAGTTAAATTTTTTTAGAAAATTCTTTTGATAGCAATATTAAATCTAAAATTATAAAATTGTATTCATTAATAGCACACATAATCTTTTTAATTTTTATTAGATGTGAAATTATAAAATTAAATATAAAAAATAATATGAGAAAAATAATAATCAGATTTAAGTATTTACTCTTTTAATTAAACTTTAATTATAAGTATTATATGTATTTTTTTACATAATAATTCAATTAAGAGAAAATATTTATAAATTATTTAAAATTTAAAAAGAAAAAATATTAGAAATTAAAATGTAAATGATATTTTATAACAATAATTCCTAGAGTTCCGGAAAAAAAAAAAAAAAGAAGAAAGGGAGTAAATTTTCCCCATGTACTTTAAAATAGAAAATTTGTAGATCAATTGAAAAGAAAAATAAATGGACAAAGTTGTCAAATTACAAGAAGGTCAGGCTTTTGCAGTGCTAAAAACTAGCGAAGGGAGAGAGAGAGAGAGAGAGAGAGAGTTAAAAAAGAAAACAATGAAAAAAACGTTAAAAGAAAAATAAATGGACAAAGTTGTCAAATTACAAGAAGGTCCGGCTTTTGCAGTGGTAAAAACTAGCGAAGGGAGAGAGAGAGAGAGAGAGTTAAAAAAGAAAACAATGAAAAAAACGTTAAAAGAAAAAAAACGATGTAACGTATCATTCATAAAACAGAGGAGCAGAGCAGAGCAGAGCAGAGGAGATCGCGTCCCCCGGTCTCCGTCATAGTCGTCTCCTTGGCCCGTGAAAAGCGGAGTACAGTCCCCCTTCCTTCTTCCCCTTGTGGGTCCCACTCACTCCCAACCCCACCGTGGGAATCCCGCCTTCTAAATCATATCATCCCACCCTCTCCTTTCCCTGCTCTCCACCCTACACTAGCTTCCCCTGCACCCTCCCTCCGATGCCCAATTTCTGCACCCCTACGCCGTGCATACCGACACTCGATTACCTGCCGCTGGGCCCCACGGAATCAACCCAGAATGTGTTTTGTCCCTTTTGGCTTTTGAGAGAGGTCCACTGTGTGGAATCATCCGCACAGGAGCCCACCCTCATTATTATTATTATTATTTTTTTTTTTTTAAATTTTTTTGTAGGCTCTAATGGACGATATGATTTTCTGTGTCCCCATGATTGTTGATTGCCATGTCAGTCTCTCTTTTTTCACCGTAGAACAAGTAAAATAAAGAAAAACTAAAAGACTTGTGTAGTGTCTGGACGAGAGATTTGCTATCGATATATAAGAAAAAATTTTATAAATAAATATGACTTCTATTATAAACTTTTAAAAAAGAAAATCTTTTTATAATATATATTTTTTTATATATCAAAACACTGTCTTATATTATAAAAATGAAAAAATTTTCTAATCTGAATTAAGAAAATTTTCTTTTTTAAAAGTGGACTTTTTATCTGTATAAGAGTTGTGAATTAATTGATTTTTTATTCTCTCCTAAAAAAATTAAAAGAACTTTTTTTTTTGGGGATTAAAAGTCAAGTGAAGTTAAATTTAAATGTAGAAAAGAAGTATTTTCAGTACCAAATTCTAATTTCTATATATTTTTTGCATTCAAAAAAAATAAAACAAAGAAAAATCAAAGAAAAATATACTTTAGTCCAAAAAAAAATCATAGCTAAAATATAATGAACAAAATTTTATCTAAATCTCTTACCAAATCATAAAATTAAAAATTACTAACTTTAAAAATTTACACATTAGAATTTTTAATAACTTAAAATAGAAATACTCAAATTTCACATCTTTTAATAAAATTACATATAATATTATGTTAAATATTCATGCATTCTACATGTTTAAGTTTTTCAATCAATAATAAGTTAAACATTTTACATATGAACTTAAACATTCTACATGTTTAAGTTTTTCAATCAATAATAAGAAAGTTTTCAGTACCAATCCAGAATTTTCAAACCAAGAAAAAGACTTTTCTTTTCTTTCTTTTTTTTTTTTTTACCAATTTTTGTTTGCCTTTTTTGTTTGTTTGTTTGTATGTAAGAGATTTTGCCCTCAGACTCACTAATTGAAAAAGCCGTATCATGCATTGTGGGTCCGACCAAAAAACTTATAGGCCCCACTGACCAGGGCCCGGAAACGTCAAACTTGGCATCGTTTTGTATTACATTTTCTTCTAAATACAAAACACTTTTCTTTTAAATACAAATTACATTTAATATATTATATTTAAACGTAATACAAATATAACATGTTTATCAAATAGAACCTCATATTTGAAGAAAAAATATTTGTATTATATTTAAATGTAACGTGTATTTGAATGAAAAATATTTAAATTGTATTTAAATAATGAATATATGATGTGATGGGTAAAAGTAGAAAGAAAAAAAGAAAGAAAAACAGAGTATGTGATGTAATTAATAAAATAATACAAAAAATAAAATAATAAATAGTGATTATATTAGATTTAAAATATGATGTAATTGACATTTGAATGTAATACTTTTGTATTTAGATGAAAATTACATTGCATTTGAACGTAATGCGAATGTAATACTGGAAACAAACGTAGGCTTAAATTCAATTTTATATTTAATTTGCTATTTTATTTTAAGTTTTTTAGCTCATAATTTATATAGTATTTTGGATTTGAAAATACAACTTAAAAATCTTCTTTCATATAAAAAATATATCAATTCTATGAAAAGTAAAGAAAAATATAATTTTTAATAAAAGTTCAAACCCAATTTTTATCATTTAAAAACACTTTTAGTTTAAAATAAAATTCTTTGGTTCAAATTTGAATACCAAATACAAGATTTATTTCGTAATTAAACTTATTTCAAACTTAATCTAAATTTTTTAATTCAAAACCTTGATCCAAATGAGTTCTTAGAATTGAATTAAATTGAAATAAAATGTGTATTTGAGACATATTTGAAAAGTTGAAATTAAAAAAATATAAAAACTTAAAATATTTTAAAAAATTAATATGAAACTAGTTTTGTTTGCCTTAAAATTTAATAAAATTAAAAAAAATCTTATTTAGATTTATATATCTAAAATTATAGGTTTTTTCTTTTCTTTTCTTTTGAAATTAAAAAAATTACAAATAGTTTTTAAATAGTTAACTAACTCTGATATAAAAATTTCATATCTAATCGACAAATTAAATGAAAGTATAGATTTTTAAAATTTGAATTATAAAATTATAATAATAATTGTAAATAATAAAATTAAGATTGACTTAAAAAAAAGATAAAAATTGATTTAACATTTTAGGTTTAAATTGATGATTTAAACTAGAGTTAAGTCCGTATATACACATATAGATACATATATATTATGTATATATAGACACATATACAAGTGATTGTGTTTGAATTGTGAACAAAGAAAGTTAAAATTGAGGGAGTGTTTAAAAGTTATTCAAATATAACATATAGACACATATATGTCTATATATAAATTATACTAAGTTTTCATTATATTTAAATATAATATAATTTTTATTTAAATATAAAAATATTATATTTAAAATTAATATAATTATTATATATTAATTTATTATTTTTATCAATTATATTATATATGTTTTTAATTTATTTTTATTAATTATATTATATATTTAATATATAAATATAATTTAAAAATTTTTATTTAAATAAATATTATATTTAAATATAATATAAATATTTTTTTATCTAAATATATATTAGCTTTATCTGTATATATTGTAGTTAAATATACTGTATTTGAATAGAACATTGATACAATGGGTTATAGAATGTAGAGCAGAGGTATCATCTCCAACTCGCAGCGTACGATAGCAAATTTCCTCATGTACGTAAATCCCATTTATTATGTTTTTCTTATCTTCTTTTTGGAGGTTTTTTTTTTTTTTTTTGGTTTGCCTCTTTACCTGTCCATTCGCGTGCCCCCTTTTTCCGCTTGCTGTCAGAATCTCTTTCTCTCTAGTCTAATCTTTCATTTCGGTGCTCTTTTTTGTTCTTGCTTTTCTTGGGCTTTTTTCTTTCATTTTTTTTTTAATCTTTCCCTGGTCAAGTCACTTCTTGTCTCGCTGAAGCCCAGAAATTCTGTTCTCTCTCTCTCTCTCTCTCTCTCTCTCTAGGGTATGTGTGGTTCTGCTGTTGAGCTTTGTTATAGCTTTAGCTTAGCATTATTTCCGTTGTGTTTTTGTTTTTGTTGTTTTTTTTTTTTGTGGAAAAATAAAAAGAGCTGTTTTTTTCTCTGTTCCATTCGTATTATATAAAACATCCTCTGGAGATGCGTTGGAGACGAAGCTCGACTCTGAATAGTGGTTGAATACATTAACAAAATCGTAAGCCCTTTTTCTTCGTTCTCTCTTTCTTCGTTTCCAGTCTTGGTTCCTTTTTTTTTTTTTTCCCTTGCTTATTTAGTGTGTTTGTTTTTTGAGATATACTGTAATACAAGTTTTTTCTATGAACTCTGTTTGTTTGTTTGTTTTTTGTAAGCGTGGAGCTTCTGTTTGTTTAATGAGAAAAGGTTGGATAAGGGATTTTTGTTTCTACTTATTTGCAAAAAGAAAATCATTTTATATTATTGTTACACTCATGCTTTCGTGGACTGATAACAAAATAATATTAAAAAAAAAAACTGGGTACTTTACCAAGACAAACCTAAGTTCAGATGTAGAAAGTAGGTGATAAAAGTTCAATATTTGTTACCCTCTTACCGATATATATTTTTTTTCAAGTAATGATTTCTCTTTCATCTCCCAAGTTTGCCTCCAAATTATATACTAGTGCTTTTAATAATGGTTTTTTTACCTTAACAAAAGGGTTTTTTCTATGAAGAAATTTTGGGTGTTTGAATCCCTGCTTCTCCATTGTTTTAAAATAAATATAAATTAAATTAAAAGAAAGCTTTTAAAATGTGTAGTTTGCCAAAATTAAAAAAAAAAAAAAAGGTACTGTGTTTGAATTGTTTTTTCATACCCTTCCATTTTTACAATTTGATTTGATTTTTTCAAAGGTGTTATATCGGGAATTGTTAGTGAACAAACGGTGCTTAAGCACCGCCCAACTAGCTCCAATCATGCACTGCCGCATGGCAGCGTGGGCCCCACACGTAATTGTACGATTATCATTTCTTATTTTTATTTTTAATTTTTTCACTTTTTTTAGTTTTTTATTTTTTTATTTTTTTGCTGAATAATTTTTTTCACTTCGTAGTTATGTCTTCGTTTTTCTTCAGTCTCACTGTGTCTCCCTCTGAAGTCTGTGAACTCTCCTCCCGAGTCTCACGACTCCCACTCCCAAAAGCTTTCATGTATATAATATATATACATATGTATAATGTAGAAGTCTCGAAAACTTCTGCCGTTTAAGTTTTTTAGATCGAAAGTCACTGTTTTTGTCGAAACGTGCGTTTTGTTCCTTTTTTTTTTTGTCTCAATATCTCTTTTTCTTGGGTTGGAGGTTTCTTTAATTTGTTCCGGTGTTCGAAGCACAGAAAGTCTCGGCGACTATGTCTCCGTCGACGAACAACGGGAGATAAAGAAGAAATCAATCCTTTCCTTGATCAATCGCCTCTATAAGTATATGCATTTTTCTTCTTCTTCTTCTCTCTCTTTTTTTTTTTTTTTTTTTTAAATTTCATTCTGTCATCCTAGCCATATTTTTTTAGTTAAACCCATGCTTATTGTCATTGCAATTTCCTTTTTGCTTAAGCCGGAGAACTCGAAATTTAGGGCCTCAGTAGAGGGCTTCGATTTTCTTCTTTCTTCATCAAAATACACATTTTGATTTTCCGTCTTTGAGGGTTAAACCCTAGCTTCTCAGGGGAAAAACAACAAAATTTGAAGTTTTATCTATATTGGTGATTATTTTTTTTATTTAGTTGTTTGGTAATACAATTCCTTGGCTGAAGCATTTATTTAATACTTCTTTAAATGTTTTCGGTTACTTGAGATTAAATAGGGTGGACAATGTATGTGTATAATGTGTTTGATGAAATGCCTATTAAACCATTCCACTTGGATTTCTCTTTTGCTTGCGCACATGAATTAAGTTTTGCTGTGGCCGTGGCCTTTAGCAAGAACGTGACTTGATTATTGTTTTGAAACAGGGATAGGGATTAGGTCGTGGCTTTGTAATTTGTTATTCAGCTCCTATTGCACAGATGATGTGAGTTTGTCAAAAACTATTGTTTTCAAACCATTACATATCTGTTTTCAAAATCTTCGGATTTTAAGGGTTCTTTTTTCCTTTTTCTTTTCTTTTCTTTTCTTTTCTTTTCTTTTTAATTACTTACATAGAGTAGAATAATCATCTGAAAATGTTGCTGTTCAGACTCGCTGCCAACTATCTGTTTTGTTTCTTGATTCCATATCATTTTGCTCTTGGTACTGGTGTTTAGATTGCTAGAAAGCGTGGAACAATCTGATAACACTTACTTTTTGAGAAATCACAGTGAACGTGCTTAAGGAAAAGAGCTCAAAACCTTTTGAAAATTGAAGTTGATGGTGGTATGTGGTCTTTAGAACCACCAAGCCACGTCTACTACGATATAGGAAAATGATAACTAAATATCGGTTTAGAATTCCAAAAAGTTTAGCATTTTTGTTGTTGGGGAATAGATTCAAAGCGGAACTTGTATAAAGAGAAAATTTTAATAGCATGAGACTAATTAATACTGTGGGTTGGACTTCTTATTTTATTTTATTGCTTGTCACTTTTTCCTTGGGACTTTTATGGTTAAGTGTGCTTCATAGCAGGAAAGCAAAAGCAACTGCAAAATCCACGCACAAAACAACACGTACCATCAGAGCCTAAATATCCTTTTCGACTTAGACAACATAGAGCTACTGCAAACCATTAAAGCATCGCATATAAACTTGGTCAAGGAGGATTTGGTCCTGTCTGAAAGGTGATTTCTTTGTTTTTTTTTGTCTTCTTTCTTTAGAAAGCTAATAACTACAATGGAGGTTTTTCTTCCACTCTTGAAGCTGCGGTACAAGTTTTTTCGGTTCGTATTTTTATATTTTGTTTCTATGCCAATATATCTTTGCTTAGGCTGGAGAAATTATGGTTTGATGGAGGCTTTAGTTGAGGTACTTTGTAACCGTGAAGTACACAATATATTTATGATTTATTATTCATAGTATGGACAATCCAATTTCTATTATTATGAAAGTAGTGCTCTTGTTCCTCTCTTTCTAATCATCTCTCAAGAAAAATAATACACTGTCTAGATTATATATGTTTTTAAAAATGATATAATATGTAACTTGAACTAATTTACAAAGAAATTAACAAAAGGTGTCAGCAAATACACATGGTCTAAACTATTATGACTTTTATTTGCAAACACTTTTCATATTTATTAACAATCCAATACATTCTCAATAAAATAACAACTCTAAAAATCATTATCAAACCCTTTTCTTTTTCTAGAGAACCAAAAACAAAATTAAAAAAATGGCCTCCCAACTTACAATTTTAAAATTTATTTGTAGTGATTGTCAAACGTGCCCTCTACTAGTCAATTGAGAAAGGAGAAAAAAGTTACTGTTTTCGTCCAAAGCGCGAGTTTTGGACCCTTTTTTTTAAAAATTTTTTTTCTCTTTTTTCTTTGGTGTTATGTCTTCCGTCTTCTTCGGTCTGGCTTCCTCCTCATGCCATTTCGTTGCTTGGTTTTCCTTTTCTTTCTTATATTTGAAAGTTTCCTCGCTTGTTTCTATTTTTCTCTCTTGTTTTCTCTTTCTTTTCTCTTCTTGTTATAATTATTTGCAATTCTTGGTCAGTTTTAAGTTCGTACCTGGGTGTTGTGTATAACTAATTTCAATCAGTTCTTGTTTTGTACCACCAACTCTATGACCGGGCTCCGTTTTTCTATTGAATTCCCGAGCCATAAATTAGATTGATAATATGTTTGAAATTTCCCCCGCTTCAATTGTATGAAAATTTAGGAAGTCTGAAACAACAGAAATACCATTTTGAGTTGTCGAAGACCGTTTGTTCTAGTGGCACAGGCCAACGAGGGGGCCTCGACTTGTGTGGGGTGTGGTTTGGGAGAAGCTGCTGGTATGATCCCGTCTTTGAAAAAAAAAAAAAAAAAATAGGGCATTTGGAAGTTGCATGCATTGCATTCGCATGTAACATAATTTTGCAATTTTCATCCAATATAATTATTAATTAAATAGTATTATATTCATAAACCAATCACATCACAATTTAAATTTAATATAATTATTATTTATCATTTTGCTTTTTTTACTATTTTTACTAATAATAAAAGATACTCTTTTGCTCTCTCTCTTTTTTCTCATCTTTCATTAATTATATCATATACTTAATATTTAAATAAAATTTAAATAATATTCATTTAAACAAATATTACATTTGAATGTAATGTAAATATTTTTCATCCAAATGCATATTACATTCAAATGTAATTTCAATGCAATGCGATGTTTAAACCCACCTTAAATAAGTAAAAGAATGCCATTTTTATCTGTTTGGTTTTGTGAAGTTAACATACAGGTTTTGTTTCCTTCGAGTTTTCATGTGTCATCTTTCAAAGATTTACTCAACACTTGCACCTTACGGTAGATTGATTACCGCTGGGGCTGTACCTGGGAAAAAAAAAGGGACTTTTTATATGCCTCACCATTTGTAATCCATTATAAATTATATTGTTTTCTTGAAAAAAAAAAATTAGTTATTTGCATGGACATAATAGCTACATTTTAGAACAAAGTAATACTAATTAATAGTTAGTAAAGTTATTTACTTGTATGTTTTCTTTTGCTCTTTTTGTCTTTACGTCCTATCAAACGATGCATTATACTGACCTGCCGTAATATGTAATATTTTATTTCCCCAGATAACATTATGAAGAGTTTAAGCTTGCGGCAGTGGACAGTGATGTTTGCAGTAGCTGGAAATGAAGGAGAGGCAGCGTTGGAGAGCTGAAGAGGACGCATTGCTACGTGCATACGTGAAGCAGTATGGGCCGAGGGAGTGGAACCTGGTGTCGCTGCGCATGAACACGCCATTGAATCGAGACGCAAAGTCTTGCTTAGAGAGGTGGAAGAACTATCTCAAACCCGGCATCAAGAAAGGGTCTCTCACCGAGGAGGAGCAGCGCCTTGTGATCCGACTTCAAGCCAAACACGGCAACAAATGGAAGAAAATCGCAGCTGAAGTCCCAGGGAGAACTGCGAAAAGGTTAGGGAAGTGGTGGGAAGTGTTCAAAGAGAAGCAACAGAGAGAGCAGAAGGAGAACAATAAGACAGTTCTTGATCCGATTGAGGAAGGAAAGTACGATAGGATTCTTGAGACTTTTGCTGAGAAGCTGGTTAAGGATCATCGCCCAGCTGTTGTCCCAACCGCTTATCATCATCATCTCATGGCTACAACTAATGGAGGGTTTCTTCATACAGACCCAACTTCATCGCCGGTGCCGACTCTGCTTCCTCCGTGGCTATCCAATTCCAATGGCTCCCCTGCAGTTGGGCCACCTTCCCCTTCAGTTACATTGAGCCTTGCCTCCTCGACCATTGCAGCCTCTCCTCCAATTCCCTGGCTGCAGGCTGCTGAGAGGGGACCTCCCCCGCCAGATACTAGCGCTCCTCTTGTTATCACCAATTTGCCATCTCACGTATCGATCCCCGCATGTGGAGAGAGCCTTGCTATATCCGAGCTGGCCGAGTGTTGTAGAGAGCTGGATGAAGGGCACCGTGTGTGGGCGGCGCATAAGAAGGAAGCGGCCTGGCGGTTGAGAAGGGTTGAGCTGCAGCTTGAGTCGGAGAAAGCATGTCGAAGGAGGGAGAAGATGGAAGAGATTGAGGCAAAGGTGAAGGCTCTGAAGGAAGAGCAGAAGGCTGCTTTGGAGAGGATTGAAGCGGAGTACAGGGAGCAATTGGTGGGATTGAGGAGGGATGCAGAGGCTAAGGAGCAGAAGTTGGTCGAACAATGGGCTGCAAAGCACTTGCGCCTAACAAAGTTTCTTGAGCAGATGGGCTGCAAGACGCCATGGCTTGCCGAGCCTAATAGCCGGTGAGAAAGGCACCCATTATATGTGGTCATTTCACCGGTTCCGAGTTCGGGAGTTCTCTCTCTCTCTCTCTCTCTCTCTCTCTTTTATTTATTTATAATCTTTTTATTAGGTTGATATTTTTGTGTGTAATTCTCTTCTGAAATACCTATCAAAGGTGCTACATTTTACATATACTCAATCCTGTTGTTGACCAGACAACTGAATGAATGGAAGGTGAATCTGCCTTGTATTTCATTCCCGAAGAGAAAATAAGAGTGCTCGAGTATTTTCAGTATGACAAAGGAGCAATAAAATGCAAATGCTTCGTGTTATAGTCTGCCAAGAAAGAGAGGAGAGAATTATAAAATGTTTAGCGTTTTCTTTGTTTCCGTCAATAAAAAAAGTTGATCGTTGAATTTCTAATAGATAATCTTTTTGGGCCTGTTTGTTTTTTGTTTTAAAATTGTTTTCACGATTTCCAAGAAAATTATTTTCGAAATCAGTTTGGAAACACGTTTGGTTATTGTTGATCTTGAAAACAAAACTTGAAAACAATGAGTTATATTTAATTTTTTTTTCGCTTAAGTTAAAAAAAGACTTCGAATCGTTTTCTTGTTTTCTCTGGCTTTTTTCCTCAACCTCGTGTATACATAGCCCCCTACCCTTACCTTATCTCGTCTCCATGATCTCAACTCCACCCCTCTCTCCCTTTCTTGTTTATCGTCGTCGATCGAAGTTGTCTCTCCTCTGCTGGGCTTGACTCTGCCTGTCTCTCCTCCCCTGACCTCGTTCATCGCCGTCGCCCGAGCTCTGTCGATCCTCATTTGGTCGTAGTTGCGGCGTTATCGTTTTCTTCCATTGCGGTCGCCATTGCGGTCGCCATCACAGGCATAACTCTCCTGTTTTGATCGTCTGCTTTACAAGAGGTAAGCTCCTCATCTCGGTTTGGATTATCTCTCTCTTTTATGTTATTTTTTGGACTGGTGATTGATAAATTCGTGCCCTAGAATTTGGGAATTTTTTCAACCAGTGAGTCAATGAGCAAATCAGACTTGCTATTATGATGCTAATTTGTTGTAATGCTGCTCTTGTTTTCATCTCATGTATTATGTTTGGCATTGTTTGTGAATCTCTGTTCTTGCCATTTTCAATGGTGTCGATTGCAATTTGAAAGCTTGGTTGTTTTTCTGCCTTTTGCTCTAGAGTGTAGGTGAGTTCAGATTGCAACTAAGAATAGCATTCTATCGTGTAGTAAATTTCAGATTGCTATTGATGCTGGGTGTTTTTTGCCGTTTTTAAATTTTTTTATCTCATTATGTTGTTAATGTTTTTATCTTAAGAACAGAATGTTTTGGCTGGACAAAGACAAGGACCCTATCTTTGGTTTTGTGGTGTTTCACTCATTAGGTTCTAACATTAAATTAAGTTCTCCCCACCACAAGCCATAGCAAATTTTTCCTTTTCCTTTCCTTTTCTGTTCTTTTCTTTTTCTTTTCTTCTAATCCATACACTTGTCTTTGTGAGTGGAAAACAATGAGAAGATAAAAATGATCTTTAAGTTAACCTTACTCAATCCTTCATTAAAAATACATAGATATTATTGCATAATGCCAAGTCATTGTAAATACGTTATACAAAGTTAGCCACTTCCGAAGGGCTGAGCTACTTTGTCTACATCGCCTATTCTTATAGTATTGGCACTCTTGTTCTTCTTCCTCTTCCCTTTATCATTTGCAGGTAAAAAAATCAACCCTACTATTCTTCTAATCTCCTGCAAATTAATATAGCTTAGCTCTTATTAACCAATCTTTTATACTTTTCATCATAACTTGTGAGAAAAATAGTGATATATATTTGTATATGTATACGTTTTGTTCGTGAAACTTGCCATTTGTGAAATATGTGCAGAAGGGAACTTCCTCCTTTTAAGATGCCCGTGACCATACTAATTCCTTCATTAGATATACATAAATATTATTGCATAATGCCAAGTCAGTCCCAAAGTAAAACAAATGATATTATTCTATACCTTCTATTTTGAGGTTGCAAAAAAAAAAAAAAAAAACACTTATACTATATATTTCGGATATTCTCAAGTTTAAATTTTAAAATTTCAAATTCATATCAAATATATTTTGTTTTGTTAAATTTAGTTCACTTTACTGATGATTATTGTTGCAATGGATAACTGGTAACTCAGATCTTATAATGGTTTTGAATAGTCGAGATTTAAGGATTTTTGATTCACATAGAGATTGAGGAGGAAATAGAGAATTTGGTTGTTGAATTAGACTGCAATTGTCTTTGATTATTATTAATTGTTGCGTTATTGCTTTTTTTATCTTATAATGTTTTGATTTCTATTTGGAAGGATGATTGACAAGTCTCCTACTCCTAAGTTACACTTTAACTTTGATATTATGGGTGTTTGTTGGCCATTGAAATTGTAGTCGAAAATTGATGAAATTTTAAATCAAGTTAATTTAGAGTTGAAACCTGTTCATGTAAGCTTTTAAAGCAAAAGCCAATTGACCAATTTGTGCTTTAGATGGAGTTTATTAAGCTCTCTTTTTCTCTCTCTGTGTCTTTAGTACTCGTTTTCATCTCTACAATTAACTATGTTGATAACCCTTGCTATTTGATTGATATGTGACACAAGGATAGTAAAATTAAATAATGGAGGTCAATGAGGATAGTGGTATTGATGATCATGCCACATGGGGAAAACATTTGGAATCTTTTTTTATCGAGTTGCCATACGAGGAGACAAAAAAAGGAATTCAATCATCTACTTTAGACAAAAAAACTTGGATGAAAATTTCAAATGAAATGCATAACAAGTTTAATAAGCGACTTACAGTGACACAACTTAAAACTAAGTGGAATAGGTTTAGACGTATCACTAGAGAGTTTGAAAGTTTGGTTCAAACTACTGAATTTAGATGGAATTCTGAAGCAAACACAGTCACAGCCTCAGAAGAAGTTTGGGATTCCTATCTACAAGTAATGTACCTATTATTTAATGGCATTCATATTTATCTACATAAGTTACTAATCATTAGCTTAACTAAATTTATTTTCATTGTGTAGCAAAATCCAAAAGCTAAAAAGTACCAAAAGAAGGGTCTAGCAAACTTTTCCCTCCTAAAGGAGATCTTTGGTGAGACTATTGCAACAAGCCGTAATGATATGGGTCTGCAAACGGCTGCCAATGTGTCACGTGTAACACCACCAGCTTCTGTGAATCTCTAAGCTGAAGGAAAAGGTACGGGAGACTTGCATGAAGTCTAGACAGACCGCAACCGTGTTCGAAATGCTGAGGCTAGCATTGGGTGTTCCAAGAAGAAGATCAAAACTGCAATGGAGTCAGCAATGGAGCTATTGGCAAAGTCTATAAGTTTACGAAGTGAGGCGTCAGTGCAACGCACTAATGACTTACAGCAATATCTAGTGGCGAAACGAGCACGTCTTGGGGACACAAGTGAGGCTGAGACATCGACTGAAGATCCTCGTAGTATTGAAATTTGTATTGAGCTATTGGGTGAAATGGGAGACTTGGATGACAAGACGTACGGGATGGCAATTAAGATGTTATTAAAGGATAAGGATTACAGGAGGTCATTTGTAAAGATCAAACCCGAGCATCGTCGTGATTTCATCCTCAGCTTAGTGGAGTAGTCATTGGTTAATAATTGATTTCAGTTTCTTAAACTCATTGACTTTGTTAAACTCTTTCAATTTGTTGTCCTATCATCTACTGACTAGTTTGTTGTACTAGATTGCTTTATGTTGTTTACTTTCGTGATTTTAGTATGCTGAGCTCTGGAATAGTGATTGATTTGTTGAGTTTGATTACTTTATATTGTTTGCTTTCATAATTTTAGTTTATTGAACTCTTATATAATGAATGGTTTGTTGATTTATATTAATTATAAAATATTTGTTTGATTGTGTTGTTATTATTGGTGGCAAATGGGTATGAATTGGTTTGATTATCTTGTGTAGGGTATTATGAAATCAACTGGTTCAGATACTGATGAAGAGTTAGTTTTTTTTGAGTCACTTGAATCATCTGATGATGAGGAAGAGATCTTACAATTATTACTAGATCTTATACCAACTATTACTAGGTAATCTCGGCATAATGATGAGTTAACAGAACGACAATATGTATTAAATATGCTGGAAGGGCATGTTGAAGTATTTTATGAAATGTTTCGTATGTATAGAGAACCTTTTTTGTCATTAACTTGATTACTTGAAGAACGTCAATTATTACCTAGAAGTCGACTATCAGTAGAAGAACGATTAATGATGTTTTTGAAGATTGTTGGTCATTCCGATCGTAATAGAGTCATACAAGATAGATTTTGTCATTCTGGAGAAACAGTAAGTAGACATTTCGATAATGTTCTTAATGCCATTGATGCATTGGCCCCAGAATTTATCCACCAATCAGACCCAAACATCGTGCCTCCAGAGATTCAAAATAGTGAAAAGTATTAACCGTAGTTTAAGGTATAACTCGCATTATTTTTAAAGTTTGAAATAGGTGATTTTTACTTTCATAATTGCGTTTAATAAAGTTTTGGTTCTTTACTCGTGTAAGAACTGTATCGGAGCTATTAATGGTACACATGTGATAGCTATTGTCCCAGCGGCTGAGTAAAGAATTTATCGAGAAGAAGACATACTTGTACTCAGAATGTAATGGCAGTATGTAGTTTCGATATGAGATTTACCTATGTTTATAGTGGATGGGAAGGTTCAGCTGCAAACTCAAGAGTATTAGTACATGCATTACAAGATCAAGATAACAGATTTGTTAGGCCACAATGGCCTAAATATTATGTTGTTGACTCCGGATATAGTAACATGCCATGATTCTTTACACCGTACCGGGGTCAAATGTACCATCTATCAGAATTTAGAAACAATGGACAACCAACTGGACCTACTGAACTATTCAATTACAGGCATTCGTCATTACACAATTGCATAGAAAGATGTTTTGGTGTTCTTAAAGCATGATTTGGTATTTTGAAGAATATGTCCAATTTTCCTTTGCAGAAACAAGTCCAGATAGTAATTGCATGTTGTGTTATTCATAATTGCATTAAGATGTATAATGCAAATAATGATTTGTTTAGATATTATAGCGTTGATGAGCCTATAGAAGATATTGAAAGGCGAAGAGAAAATCAACAATATACAAATTATCATGAATCTGAACCGTCTTCTGATATTGGTTTGACTAGTAGGGACCGACAACATATGAGCCAATTCAGGGACCAAATAACACAAGTAATGTGGGAACAATATGTATCCTAATTGTTATAGTAGTTAGAATTTGTAATTTTTTAGTTAAATTCAGTTTCTATTATTAAGAACTATTTTGTAATGTATTTGTAACCAAATATAATGGTTAATTATGTTTTAATTAATATAGTAAATATTTAAATATTATGATTATTAATTTTTAATTAATTTTTTAATTAAAATTTTTATGAATTTTTAATTTTTGGTATTCATAATAATTTTTTTTTAAATTACTTATGAAATGACTGATTTTCAAAAATATAACCAAACACAGTTTCATTTTTGTTTTTTAAAAACATACAAGCAGAAAATATTAACCCAACACAGTTTTAGAAACGATCTCAGAACAGTTTTCAAAACGATATCATTTTCAGTTTTTTTGAAAACATAACAGATTTCAAAAACAATACCAAACGCTACCTTTGTTTTTTTTACTAACTGCTGAGGTTTAACAGTTGTGGAAATGAACAAAGAAAAGAAGACTCAAACGTTAGGAACGTACCCTAATGGTGTTAAACAGGGTGGATCTCAAAGTCGCGGAACGTATCTTCTATTTTGTGTGGTGTTAGAAGCACCAGTGATGTTCTTTGATATTAATATACTCTTGCAGTTATCCAAAAAAATAAAAAATAAAAAATGGAAAATCAAACGAAATAGCTTGTTTTCCAACTACAACGTTATAAAAAAAAAAGGCTTAGTATAAAGGCATGTTGATGAGGAAACCATAAGAGCATCCACGGAGCACATTATTTCGTAGATTTCTTTCAGCCATCCAGCAGGCTATCTGTACGTCCATAGTTCTCTCCTTAATGGGCTTGACTCAGCGTGTTTGGAACTCAAGTTTTACGGTGGAAAAAAAATTGAAAAAAGGTGTAAAGGAAAAAAAATAAAAAAGAGGTAGAAAAAGGTAAAAAGTTTTCTTGTTTTTGAAACTTAAAAAAAGTTTGAAATTATTTTTTTTAATTCATTGATACTTTTTTTCCTAGTGTTTATATATTAAAAATAAAAATATTAAGATTGGGTTTTGATAAGTGCCGGAATCGGGTTTCAGAATGGGTGTCAAAGTTAAATTTAAATAACTTGACTAAAATCCAATTTCGAGATGGAAGTCGGGGTCTAGTTTTAGAATGGGGGTTGGGGGTTTTCAAATGAGGCCAAGTTCGGGTTTCAAGAGGAGGCTAGAGTCAGGTTTCGTTACTTGAGTCGAGGTGTTTTGTACCTGGGTCAGACTCGGGTTTCGGTATAAGGGTCAGAGTTCTGTATTAGGATTAATGTTGGATTTAGGCATAGTGGTGAATATAGCTACTTTATATTCTCTTAGGTCGTTGAAAATGTAATTCATTGAGATTTCTGTGTCCTTAACTGCATTGATTGAAGTTCACTCTTGACTCTTTACATGTGAATACATGAATTATAAACACTTGATCTTTTAGATTTTGGAGAACACTTTGTGCAGTAGACAGGCTTTGACATCTAATAAACTCTACAACCCATTCAAGTGGACCTTAAGGTGAAATCTAGGTTAGGTGTCATTGAAGAAATGATTTAAGCATTTGATTGGATCAATTGGACATTTCAAGCTAACCTATGGAAAAAACCACGAATTGTCTTTCCCAGTTAGCCAATTTGACTTATTTCTTTCACTTCCCATAGATCTCTTGGTTGATGAATTTAATGGAATTGGCTAGTAGTTAATTAATACGATGAATATTAGAATAATAAAGTGAAGTCAAGTCTCTAATATATTTGTCTATAGAAGTTTTCGTACCATATTTTTGTGTTTATATTTGTATTTGTTTTATTTTGTTTCATTTATTAAAATTGCCTAGATAAAGTTATGTTGCGATAATCATAGTACTTAACATCAATTTAAAATCTAATCATCGTAAGATCAACACTCTATTCACTTTTTATTACTTTTCCGCTATCCATGCACTTGTGTTAATCAATTGCACCTAATCAATCGGTGTTCGAACAAATGCCACATTCTTAACTTGTGAGAGATGTTCCGCCCGGGAAGGTACTAGTACTCAAAGTGCGTCAAATCCTTTTATAAGAATGGTGGATAATTTGGGTTTGATTGATTTGGGATTATCAAGAAAATTCACATGGTCCAATGTTGCCCCATAGAGGGTTGCTTACGAAGGCTTGGCTTGATATGATTCTTGTGGATGACCAATAAAATGCTGTTATAAGATTAGGTGAAGGTGATTATTCTTTCAGCTTCATTTTTGGATCACTGTCCTATCATATTGGATTTTAATGGGACGGAGAAATTCAGAAGATTGTTTAAATTTAAAGCTGCTAGGACAAGAGACCCGAGGAGTTTTCTTGTTGTTAAGAAAGCTTGGGAGATTATTCATAATGGTGGTAGAGTTAATGTGTTTCATGCTAAATTGGTGAATACTAAAGAAGCTTTAAAGCTATGGATAAGGAACAATTTGGCAATATTCAGGGGCAAATTTTGGATCTCAGGGAGCGAATAGATGTGTTACAATAGCAAGGAGTTTCAGACAAGGCTTTGAATACTATTGACAAAGCTAAAGCCGAGCTCAATTAATTGCTTCTTCGAGAAGAAATGTTGTGGAAGCAGATGTCCTAGGTAACATGGTTAAAGGAAAAGGATCGATGTACCAAGTTCTTCCATGTTTCGACAGTGGTCAGACGAAGGAAGAATTGGATTGATTTGGTGAAGGACGAGAATAATGTGGTTCATTTTACCAGGGAAGCCATCAGTAACGCATTTATCAACAAATTTCAAGGCATGTTTGGGTGTAATGATGGTATGGTTTGCCTAGGTGACTTGGAAGGTTTGGTGCAGCCAATTATTTCAATGAAAGATAATGTGATTCTCATCACTTATCCCTCAGAGAAGATATTCAGAAGGTGGTTTGGAATATGGACCCTTGGAAGGCTCTGGAACCGGATGAATTTTCCAGCAAATGTTTTAAGTACTATGTGATATGGTTGGGAAGGATGTTGTAGAGGTGGTCAAATCATTTTTCTGGACTGGTTGCTTCCTACTAATCTCAATAGAACCAATCTGGATCTTATACCAAAGAAAGAGCTCCCTTCAACCATTGTTGATGACTGCCCTATTAGCTTACGTAATTTTGTGTACAAGATAATTTCAAAGTTGCTTGCTCGGTGCCTTTAGAGATTTTTGAGTAGATTGGTATCTCCCTTTCAGTCCATGTTTGTTCAGGAAAGGTTCATCTCGGATAATTCGACTGGTACACAATGAGTCCTTCACACGATGAAAAAGAGGATAGGGCGTGGAGGATTGATGTTTCTCAAGCTAGACATGGAGAAAGCTTATGACCGAGTTAAATGAGGTTTTATGGAAATGGTGTTGAAATGTTTTGGATTTAGTGATATTTGGGTTCAGTGGTTAATGAGCTGTGTGCTACTCTGTCGTTGTCGTTATTATTTGATGGTTGTCTTTGTATATGGGTGCTTCCTAAACGTGGTCTTAGTCAAGGAGATCCGCTTTGGCCCTACTTATTCATACTTTGCAATAAGGTGCTTTCTCAGTTATTTGATAGGGGCTGCAGTGTAGGGAAGTTTAAGGACATCAAAGTAGTTCGGAATGGTGTCGAACTTATTCATGCCTTCTTTACTGATCATTTGG
Source organism: Antiaris toxicaria (assembly GCA_035233585.1). Taxonomy (NCBI): domain Eukaryota; kingdom Viridiplantae; phylum Streptophyta; class Magnoliopsida; order Rosales; family Moraceae; genus Antiaris; species Antiaris toxicaria. The sequence goes on from CP141163.1 coordinate 74,642, forward strand.
TTGTGTTTGGAAGAGCCACAAAGGATGTGGCTAGACCTATAAAGGAGTGAATCCATCTTTACTGTGCTTAATTAAGGTAGAAAGTCAATGAAGCCAAATCGGTGGTTTATTTTAGTAAGAACACTTTGCAAGCCAAAGCCATAGAAGTCAACAACATCCTTGGATACAGCCACATTAGAGAGAATGCTATCCATTTAGGGCTTCCTTTGCTTTGTAAGAGATGTTCTTCTTTGTACTGGTTTTTCCTAGTGGAAAGGGCATAGAAAAGGGTTGTAGGATGGAAACAAGCCTTTTATCAAAAGCAGGTCGGTTAGTCTTATATGAATTGGATAAAGCTTATATATTAACATCTTTATTGTTTTTGCATGCACGACCACATCCAACCTTTTTACTTCTCATGGTTTCAAAACATTAGTTTTCCCAATTAGACTTGGAGGGAGAATTTTATGAGGTATGAATTATACTTATATGTACATATACTGACACGTAAAGCTTTGTATTCTATATGCCTTTACAATCAATGTAGTATATTTATTGTATATGTTATGCCCTAAAGCATTTGATGCTTTGGATATCATTTATTTTGAACAAATAAATTTGATTTTTCATTATAATTACATACATTTATTCTGAATACTTTATGAATTTTATTAAAATTTTATAATTATTTATATGACCTTAAATAGTGTATATAAGAGATATATACTAGAGGATAATATTTAAAGATAATAATTAAAACAGCCCATAATAAGTAATTAATTATTTAATTCATTAACCAATTAAATTATAGAATATTTAATTGAATATCACTAATGCATCTCATTACCATTAAGAATAGAAAGGTTTTATCCGAATCATTAATATAGCGAGACATTTACTGTGTGTACTATACATAATTTGATTACGTATAATAGGGACAGGACATAATATGCATCACTAATAATTTCTATTAAGTATAGTGAACTCTAATCACATCAACTGATGATCATATATAGAAAGATTTTAATTCTAAATTATTAGCAAACTCCTATTTATGAAATCACATCTTTTGATTTACTTAGTATAATATTGTCAAAAAAATAATGAAGTAAGTAGCTTGGAATTTTAATATTACAAGATGAGATCAACTATTTCTTATTTAAGAAGCAGATATATAATTTTGTTGTATGTTGATTCAGGGTTTGAATGGTATGAGTACTCAATTCATGATAACTTCATGAATTTATCATTTATTAGAGAATCAATGATACTCAAGGATAAACAAGTAATTAGAGAGGTTAACGAATTTTACCTAATTCTATTTATAAATTATTTATGGAGGATTTATCTACATATAATGACTACATCAAATGAATGACTTTGTTCTTCGAGTAATTTTAAGTCTATAATTTCAAGAATATAGTTCCAAGATTTTATGGAATAATATTAGAATTAATAAAATTGATATATAAATCAAAGAGTTTGATTAATTATCAAATTTATTAGAGTTTGAAAATGTTAGCAATTGAACTGGTGTAGTAGATGGATTGTATTTATAATCATAAGTTATGTGATATAAAATATAAGAGAGTATCTATTTATATTATCATAAATATTTATTTATCCTATAAACAATTAATTGTGTTATTATTGTATTATTTAAACAATGGATATTATTTAAATTTTAAAATTGGATGACTCAATAGATGGGGTCCCACTAAGTGTACGCCTATTATTTATAAAAGGGACCATTAGTATGCAGATAGACGTCTACAAGATTCCTAATTTTGAGATTATAAAAATTAAATTTAAAATTAAATATTTATAATATAAATTTATATATATATATATCAGAAAAAGGAAATGAAGAAAGACGTTTCCTTCTTTCCGTAATATTATATATTTATATATAGGATATATAAAATAAGAAAAAAAAGGAAACAAAAAAAAAAAAAGCGTTTCCTTGTTTCGACAGCACATTTAATATGCGTGATTATATATATATTATATTTTGTTTAGAATATAATGTAAGAAGTTTCGAATTTTGAATTCATATTAATTTTAAATATTGAGAATATTTAAAATTTAAAATAGAAATTTAGGATGTTCTATCTTGTTATACAAACAAAGATTTATATCAATGTAAAAGGAACTTTTGGTGTTGAAGAAATGTTATTTTTGTATGCTCTTTATTTTGTCATGTGCTGAGACTAAAACAAAAAACACCCAAATTGTGAATGTATGAATCTTTCTATCATCTAAAAAATACTCACTTGTTTGTTCAATCAACTAACGTAGGTAAAGTGTAGAAAAACATAATATCGAAAGAAACATATTGTTCACAAGTCTATGTGATATTTTGTAAAGGTGTTTCAAAATTATTGATTTATTCGGATAATGGTAAAAATCTAATTATTCTCTTTTCATATATTCAAGTAATATATCTATAGAATAATAATGCAAACTTTGTGAAGCTTTAATTATTTCAGGATCTTACTTCCGTTAAAATTTTTAAAATATCATTTTCAAAATCAGAGCTGGTTATAGTATATATTAAATTAATATATATTTTTATTAAGAGATAATTATGGATTTCCATATTTGTTTATCATTTTATGGGTAGGACAGGCACATGATATATGATTTTATTTAGCTGGGCACCATAGCACCCAGTGTAGCCCAAGCTAGGGGCCTGGACACTGCACGCCCGATGGGCTAGGGCCGAGAGACCGCAACAACAAAAGTTAGAACTACACGCTCAATGCGGTGGCTTGGGTGTTTTTAGGCTTGCGGCTGGGCCACGGACTAGGATTGCTGCACATAGGCCTTCAGACCCATTTGGGATTTGATCTCGACCTCTTTGCAGAGCTCACATCTTTCCAAAAATTGACGTACGATGACGGAGAAATTACATGATGATGAAGATTAAATATTTTAGGATTATTTAATTTTCTTTATGGGTTGTGATTTAAATATATAAAGGACCCAAACAATGTTTTCATTTCAATTTTGATTGCATATTTTGATATTCATTATGCGGTAATGTTTATGATATGTCCATGTATATAGCATGCCTTGTTAGATAGAATTGTGCTTACCCATATCATTATAACATGACATACATGTGCATACATTTATTTTCTAAAATTGTTTTAGTAAATAGCAAATATACTACACTAAACATATGTATAATAATATGTTAATCGAACTTAGTGAAATGCTATAGTTAACCGTGCTTATCTCTAATTTAAATATATGAGATACGCATATTGACATATGCATGAGATAGAAGAGATATTTTTTTTTTCTAACTCCATTTCATTGATCAAAGTAGGAATCAATTCTAGTTATTGGATCTAAAATTCTTGTTTTCCTTATTTAAAATAACTGACGTTTATTCTTAAATGTTAACTTTAAAAGATAGTTCTTGAATTAGACGTAAGAGTATTTTCTCCCACCTTCCACAACCCAAATCCCAATGTTCCATATTGTCAAAAAGTTAAATAATATAAACTTTTACTGCATTGGAAAACTTATCCTCCAAGTTTTTATAGTTAAAATGTAATTCAATATAAATCTTATTTGTAGTTAAAGCTTTTCCTCCAAGTTTTGCTACTGATAAAGTAACTCAGTAGAGATTTTATCTATAACCAACACTTATCCTTCAAGTTTCTATACTACTAAAAGGTAATCTGTCAAATTTTTATTTGTAAAAAAGTAGATAGTTTAAATCTTGATCCATCTAGATTTTTAATGTCTAATTTTTAATACTATATTTTTATATGCAGAAAAAAATTATGCCTAGCAAACTTTAAGACTACTAACTCCAATATTATGAAACTTATTGGAATACTGCATTTGGTGATTTGATTTTTTTTTAACACTTTTTATTAACTAGTCACTTTTTCACTATTCACACTTGTTGATTAATATTATGTGACTATATGCTGAGTTACAAAATTAATAATGATCACGTCATTAAACTTTATACTATATTTTTTATCATAATAAAAATAAAATATAGTAAGTTTATATCATGTGACATTAAATTGTCAGATTATAGGATTAAATTTTTTATAACACTATATCATAAGGCTACATCTAAAAAAAAAAAAAAATTGTAACAATTCTTTGTGACGAAAAATCTATTAGTAAGGGAAATTTTGTGAATTACATAATTAATTTATTAAAATTTCCTTATAAAAATCTTGGGTATTACAGTAGTAGTCAAGAGATGTTGCCTGCTGCTGGTGGCTCGTGAGAGTGTCACTTTGTGTTTGGTTGTTTGTTTTGTATTGTCATTTTTTCCCCCTTGTTTGGGTTTGTGTTTGGTTTGTCGTGGCCTTGTGGGAGTGACCGCTTTCTTTTGTGTTTTTGGGCTCTGTTCTTTGCTGGTTTGGCTTTTAATGAAAATCCTGTTTAGCAAAAAACCAAAAAAAGAAAAAGAATCACCGACATTGGAATCGAGAGAAATGTTGTTCGGGATACGGATAGATGTTTTAACTTATTTTAAATACAGACTATATATCGTCCATTTTCCAAAAATGGCTCAGTTAGTGCTTCACGTAAGCATCATCTCAGCATTCATGTAGATTAACAGGCATAAAAATGGCTAAGAGATGATATGTAAAAACAACAATAAAAATAAAAATTACAAAGCAAGCATAAAAGTGGATAAGCATAAGATAACTCAAAGTAACCCTCAGAAGTGAGGTAGCTTCGAAAATCATTGATAACATGCAAATGGATCTTGATTATTAATTTCCCAAAAATCAAACTAAAGTCGAGGGGAAAAAATTATATTTATATGAACTAAATTCAAGAAAATTGTAGTAGATGCCGAATTCGTTGCGAAACCAATTAATGCCTTACTTAATTGTGGTATGTGCATGCATGCTAAGGATAAACAAACATTAAAATACCCTAAGATCGATACAATAATATTAGTAAAAAATCAAACAGGCATAAAAAATGAGGGTAATGATTTATCGTAATAACCTTTATACGTGTAACTAGGTTTGAGAACCATTGTGACATGCCTATATTTATACAAGAAAATTATCGTTCAAGCAGGGTCAGTAATTGTTGACTATGCACGCTATCGAATGCGGTGTTTTTTTTGTTTTTTCCCCTAATGAGATAGACAGTATTTAACAACGTTCTTAGAAAAAAAATACCATTCGAACTGCATACTAATTTCATTGTCAAATTGTCTGTGTTCTACAAACACAATCCTTGATGATAAAATATTCAAATTATTAAAATTACTCAATAAAATAACACATTCATGCATTGTAATTAAATTCATAATAACGCAAAGAAAAGCTGCAGTAAGTACTCATACAAAAATAATAATAATAATAAAAACAAAAACAAAAACAGGTTTTCAAATTAAAATTTAAATAAATCCCCACTGAATTCAAGCCCCCAAGAGAAGACTAATATTCTTTCAAGAGTCTGAAAACTGAAGAACAACTTAACATCATAACAATAACTCTATAGGCATTAGCTAGCTAGCAAGGAAATAAAGGATTTGAAGTTCCAAATTCAAATGTCCAGTAGCAGTTCAACCTAGCTAGCAAGAAAAAACAGTTATCCCGACTATTTCAGCAACACTTAGTCAGCGATGTCGCCGATGGGAATGTGATTGATCAGATCAAACTCCTCAATCGATGACAGAACCGCTAAGTTATTATCGCGCTCATGGATTACAGCATTTTCTGCCACTGTTGCCTCTTCCAGAAAAACGTCTTCAATTTCAACCTGGGTTACAAAATTGGCAAATGTTACTAGATCTCCTGGAGAACTACTGGCGGTAGTCTTTTCGGCCTTTGCTGAATCGAGATTTTCCACAACTGGTCTAGATTTCACCTCTTGTCCACTTCCCTCACGACGGATATTTCTAGTTCCTGAAGAACTAGTGTTACCAATATCAGCTTCCATAGGAAGGACAATCGTCTCGGGACGAGTTTGTTTAGAAATCTTCGTGCTATGTCTCTTTTCTTCCTTCGAATTTTTAGTACTCCTCATAGCTCCTACAAACACCAAAAAAGAAACAGCGAAGAAGCGATCTCTTCAATCGCATGCCAAGTTAAAATGTGATTGTTTTAACGATCATAAAGATTAAAGGAAAGAACACGAATTTAGTAGTGAAGTTTTAGTCACCTTGTGTAGCCATCATTTCGCTCACGGACTGACGGAGTTCATTATCGGCCCCTCGGCAACGCTCTTCCACTTCAGCTTCCGCAGTGTTTGAGCTCCAGTTTTCAAAAATGTCAGGGTTATTTTGGAAGTTGTTATATGCAACAGCTAAGTAGTTTTCTACGAACTTCTTATACATGTCCGAATATTGTATAATAGGCCGGTTATCAACTGAGATCACATTAGTATTAGAAGTAGGTACTGTTCTAATTATACTAGTCTCTTCTGGTCTATTGCCAGATCTCCGCGAATTAGGATTCGCCGGTGGTGGCGGTTTCTTTGTCTTGATCTGCTCGGACCTACGTCGTTTACGCTCTCCAGATCCCCCAACCTTAAGATAAAAATATTAACAAACATTTACTACAGTGACTTTTCATATATATATATATATATGTTTGCGGTATTTAAATTCAACTATATGTAATTTTATCTGTTTAACTAATATCATTTTTGTTTACCCAGCATGTTATTCCTCAATCTTATTGTAGTTCAAGAAAATATAAGTATGTCTCTTGTATGTTTAATGCTTTCTTTGAATTGGATACAATCAAAATAACAGTGCTAGCTAATACTCAATCATGAGAGAGTGTAAGGAAACATAAACACGATAAATCACAATTATTTGTTTAATTTTATAATGTGTTTAATATATATTTTGGAAATTTTGTGCAGTGAAAAGCTTTGATCTCTCAGCTTGCAATTGAAATTAAACTAATGTATTAAATAGACAAAGATAATTAACTATTAGATATTGAAATAATTTTTTTTAACTGCTACTTTGTGTTTTAAAAATTAGACGTAATTTTATTATAATAAATTATAATAAATTAATTATATTTTTTAAGTAACCGTACAGGAATTGTACACACATATGCATGAACGTTCATGTAATTATTGTTAATATATGATAAGTTGTATGATTGTTATTTTATATTGTTTAAACCTGTACTTACTTTCTTTCCGACGACCTATAGAAACATATCTACTAACATAAATCTTATTAGCTTTAGCTACTTTATCTATTTCACACCCGTAGTGGCTCTCTTGCGCTTTTATCATATCTGAGTTTCTCTTCAATTTTCTTGAGCTTTTTACTAAAATTCCAAGAAACCTGCAAGCCCTATTAAGCAAGGTTCTAAGAGGTATGAAAAATTTCATATATTAAGTACTGTAGTTTTTCTTTATAAGAAAAAGTATATATTACTGCTTCTCTTATACACGGAGTGGAATGAACATGAATTTTCTCTATCTGACCATGCGAGGGATTTAAGTTGCAAAGAAATATTGGTTTTATATCAGTTTGGTCAACTTTGAAGGATTAGCTTGTTAATCAATATTAAGTAGGAATATATATATATGTATATATACACATGCTTGGTAACCAATATTAATATATATATATATATACATGTGTGTGTGTGTGTGTATCGTAGAATATATTGCTTTATACGGTGGTTTCTTCTCATATGTGGGTTGATTCTCTTGTAGTTATTATATACTAATATAATATATAATCAGATGGTAAAAGTTAAATAATGCAAAGTTGAAGTAATTGAACACTAGATTTCTTTTTAAGTGCTCTTGCATATCCAATCAGTTAGATAATGTTAGAATTAAGCTGGAAATAATCCTACATGACTAAATTTAGTATTATCATATACTATATTAATATGGATTGTTTGTGTGTGTGTATATATGCTTATACGTATGTTTATGAGAATTGTTCAACTGTGTTATTACATATATAATAGGTTGTTAAAAATATAAACTTGCTCTGTTATGCCTATAGCCTTTTTGTGTGTTGATGTCATTGCTTACATAATTTAAGTTAGGTAGGGGTAGTTAGTGAAATAATTAGGTGTGGTTAGTAAAGAAGTTAAGAGTAGTTGGCGAAGACATAAAAGAATGGTTAAGATTGTTTATGTGTTAGGTATACCAACTAAATGTGTAATCTAGGATGATTTACTTCAATTGTAAATACCTCTCTCACCTAAGGTTTATTCATTAAGTGAAGTAAAGCATCTCATTGTATAAGAGTTGCAATAAGTACAAAGCATGTGTAAGGAAAGAGTTTCAAAGAGTTGTGAGTTTGTGTTTCTTAAGAAAGTTATAAGAGTTTATCATTTCTTTTTCTGATAATCTCCAACAAAGGTATATTTGAGGATGATTTTGAGCATAAGATGATGGTGAATTGTAAAGTAATAATGAAGGAATTAATAGCACATCAGGAGCCTTAAAGACAGAGATTACTCACTTACTTGTTTTCTTAGTATAAGGTAAGTAGAATCTTATTTTTCAAACTTTACAAGAAATAATAGTACTTATTAAATGAATATTTTCTATATAAATGAACTAAAAAGTTTTATAACTATGATTGATATTGAATTGTTCACGAGCATGTTTAAGAAAATAAATATTATTGTCAACTATATTTTTATTTTTAAATGAAGCATAGAATATGGTTTAGGACCTAGGTAGACAAGAGACACGTGAGGGACCGATGGACTCAAATATTAGTGGTGATGTATTCCTTGAGTTACAAGGTTTTCAAGTAAAGGGTTGCCACTAAGATTGAAAAAGTACAAGTGTTGTAAAATACACGGCCTACGAAGTATTAAATTAGATTTAATACTTAACGAGACCCATAACGGTTTTGATTGAAGAGGTTAAAGTAGGTACAATAGAAAGACAACCAGTTTTGAACATGATTGTATTTATATATACATGTTATAGATTCAAATTATTGGGCAATATGTTATTTAGTTTCTTGTGATACATATGCTAACACGCTATAACATATGCTAACATGCTATAAGAGTTGTTTGAGTTGTTTCCTACTCTCAAGATATTCATATGCTAGTTATGAATATTTTAAAGATTGTGAAGCTTTTGCTTTAAATATGGTTGTTCTGTAAACTAAACTTGAGTAATCAAGTTTCTTTTTAAATTGTAAAATATTTTAAAATAATGTGTATTTTGAACTTTTGTACATAGCAGTGTTACTGTAATCGAAAACTTTTTTTTCTCAAATATCATTTATATAAATATATATATATAATGTAATATTAGCTATCTTAATGAAGATATTGACACAAGTTTCTTATTTAAGATGGAGGGTGAGAAATATAGCAAAATCAAACGAAAACAAGAAAAGTAACTAAAGATAACTTGTTATTTAAAAAATACATTTACTTTATACAAGGTTAAGTAACTAAAGGGCCATTTCGGAGGTAGTTTTGTAGACCAAAATTTTCATTTTTATAGTACTTTTTTTGTCCCTCACCACTACTATTTACTATTTATCATTTTTATAGTACTTTTTTTGTCCCTCACCACTACTATTTACTATTTATCTCTATAAAACTTTACAGCAAACTCTAAATTTTAAAAATCTATAACTTTGCGTATACAAGTCTAAAGAGATGGATTTTTTAAATTGTATAAAATTTTGAGAGGAATGAAACATGATCTATATTATTTTCTTTTCTAAATAAATTTTTAAGATTTTATATTTTTTTTCACTTCAAATAGTTTTTTCTCTAAATACATTTTTTAAAACTTACTTTTTTCTAACACAAAAAAAAGGTCCCCAAACTTCCTCCAAACAGGCTCTAAATAGCTTGAAATTAAGAATAAGGGAAAGAAAAAAAAAATCTACAAATTAATCAGCCTAAGGATCTAATGATTTCTTCAAGCAAGGAATTAGAGGAAGAAGTGGAAAAAAATAACTCCTGAAAGCAATTTTGGTGGTGAAAACCGTAGGAAAAAATTGGTTTATGATATTCTCAAGTTGAAAACTACAAGGTTTACATTTCGAGCTTTAGTGTCTTAAATCAAACTAGAAATTTAGAAAAGCCTTTTTAGCTTTAAATTAAAATTTATTTGGACAATTTTTACTAATTAATTAGTTTCTCTGATTAGGTTTTATAGCATGTTCAATAAGTAGAAGATAAATAAGAAAGAGGGCATTGTAGATCATCTAGGTGAGAAGGGGGTGAATATTAGGTAGTTTGGTTGAGTTTTTAGGATTTTTCAACTCACTCAAACTTGATAGGATAAAACAAAGTTTTAACTTATACAATCAACCCAAAGTTTCAAATAAACCCACCCATTAATATCGTGGGTTAGGTTAAGCTTAAGATCAAGTTAAACAGGATTAAGTAATTAATGGGTGGGTGTAACCATATTATGGGGAATGAAAAGGAGTGGATGTGTCATTTTTTAAATATTGTTTAGCATGCAATACCTCAACAATCCTTTCAATTTAGGAGAGATCAAAATTTAGGTATTTTCAAAGATTTGGAGTCATTTTTTTTAATCCATTCGTTCCTTTGTTCTTTCATAACAAACAATTATAGATGCCAAAATCCTTTCACTAATTTCCTCCGTCCTTCTACTTTAACTTTTCTGTCCTACCAATCAACACCCTTAATCAAGCTCTTATATGCTTTTATAGTTTTATGGTTTTTTTGGTTTCATGTCGAAGGCAAAGAATTGGAATAGCGGAATTATACTTCATTATAGAACTTCATACTTCTCATCCCAACCTTTTCTTTTATTTTCTCCTTTTTTTTTTTTTTAAATAGACAACAACTATATATTTGTTGGCATTAAGAAAAACTAGCACATTCTAACTATATTGTCATCCATTAGCAATCCCACATGAGCAAATAGAGTCTAGAACTAAAAGGGACAACCCAAACCGTTCCTTTGAAAATTAGACTGAAATATACTATATCAAAACCTCACTAATATTACCATATATATGTATATTAAACAAATTATCATCAGAATTTAAATCTCTTATGCATAACAGTGTATGAAAGAGTATTATTTCCAATTTGTAGTTTCAAAAAACTACATTCAGAGATTATTATTTTAATTATAGAATTTACACACATTATTCTTATATATATATTAATTCATACAAATTATTCAGCTTAGTCAAATACACAATTTGTTAATGATTCTCACTAACCGGAGTATTGTTCTTGTTTGGTGTCGTCATTTGCTTTTTTGGATTTTCCTCATAGAGCAAAAAGTTGACAACCTCCACTACTGATCGAAAATGCGAATTTGATTCCAAATGATGATAGTACTGCAACAATAATTTATAATACACAAATTTCATGAGCGTAACTCTATTTAATTTGTTACCCATTTTTTAAGAATGAACATTTAGATAGTTTTTGTATTAACCAACTAAGCAAACAAAAAACTTTTGATAAAACACACACACACATGCACATAGAGAGAGAGAGAGAGAGAGAGAGAGAGAGAGAGCAATATCTAAAGTATCAGCAAACTAATATAAACCTAACATTTGGCCACCTATTTTCTACTAGCTATGAAAAAAAAAATTATTCTTTAACATTTCTAATTACAGAGAAATCAAAGAGTTATCAAGATTGAGACAATAATGTAAAGATAATACAAGCGACTCAATTACATGGATGATTACGGATGTTCTAGCAATTAACTAAGTAAAATCCTTACTAATTAAATATCTCCCGCGATTGTAAAAATCCATTTACTATGAACATAAATCCATAGAAAATGATGAATAAATTGAAAATCTTGATTGTGCTAAATCTTTTGACTAGATATATATATTGCAGATATAGAAAAGTAATTTTAAACTTTGATTCCACGATAAGGTTAAGAGTTTGAACTCCCATCCTAACTTTGAAGACATAGACAACCATTTTCATTTCCACAAATTAGTCTTTATTTACTCATAATAAGGATTACGAAAGTAATTTTGATCATATATAATTTGGCTATAGGAAGCAAAACTCTTTTCCAAATATAGATCACTGGTACACGGGAAAACATAAAATCGTCCTTTGAAATTAACAAACTAATGTAAATCTAACTTTTTTCCCAATAAATGTAGATTACACGATGTGATTTTAGTACTTACAGGTACAAATTTTCAAAGAGTACATAACCAAATTCATAAACTAGGGTTTCAACATATTAGTCTTGATTGAAACAATTAATGTTCTAGTATTTCGATTCATATATATGTTCTAGTAAGCCAACCCCTTTCCTGATATAAATCTCAGTCACAGAAAAGTCAACTATAAGCAAACTAACTATATAAATATAAAACTAGATTTCGATACACTTGTTATTATTATTATTTTTTCAGTAGATAACATATATTAAGAATTTTCATTTCAGCACTTTTAACAACAAGCATTAAAGAGTCAACTAAGTAAATTCTTTCATAATTAACAAATGAATACAAAGATAATGCAATTAATTGAATGCTATATAATTAGGATGTGTAAGAAAAACCCTTTCAAATATATTCAAGGCGAATAAACAAATCCTTGTTATAAACATATTTCGACAGATATTTAAAAAAACAAAATATAAATCTAAATTCTGGATAAAATTTTTAAAGAGTTAAGACAATGCAAAAACTAATTCAATCATATACATGTAATTAATATATAGGATGTTCCAGCAAACAAATCCCCCTTTCAAACCTTTGATTAGTTAGAAAAAAAAAAAAGCCTTTTGAAACACATAATCTCAGACGTTGCTGTAAGCATAAATCTTCCAAAGCAAACGAAGAACAAATAAAAATTAATTATATATCTAAATTGTGATTAACTTTAGATCTATTTCATTTTAGCACTTCTAAAAACAAAAATCAAAAGGGTGACTAGATTCACAAACTAGAGTTTCAACGAATTAGTTGGTTGCTAATCAAAAGGGCAATTGAAATCAAGCAAGTTCAATAATTAACATAAAATATTCAAGATGTTATGTTTTATTTTTATCAATGTTATAATTATTAATATTTACCTTGTCGTAGCGCCCATCATTTCTTTGTCTTCGTTCCATTTTCCAGCCGTTGAGTCTTCGGGTGAAAGTATACTGACGAGGTATATGGGAGATTGACCCCCTTTTTTTCTCTTCAGGCAATGCTAACTGAAGCCAAACAGAAACATGTAAAAAATAAACGATTACATTATCAATTAAGAAATGCAAATATGACTGTATTTTTTTATTTAATTTTGTAAAATGGTTTTAACTACCTTGTCAAGGTCTACTCCATTTGCAGGAAAATCATCGGGGAGATCGAACGAAACCAAGACCTCGCCCGCGAGGATTGATGCATTTCGTGATTTAGTGTCCGATGGCTGTGAGGAGGATGTTTTTGCAATAAACTGCAAAACCCAAATGTTTGTTGAGGTTTTTGAGGTTTTTCCATCTACTAAATTAACTACTGGTAGAAACAATCACAGATCTTATAAAAAAAAAAAATACCGTGCCCTTATTTTAATAATGCAGGTGATTAGTGAAAGGACTCCAGAAATAAACAAACACTTTTGACCAAATGGATCTGTAGAGAAATTGTAATTAGTCTAAAAAAATACCTTTTCGACTCTAGTTCTAGCACTTTGAATATCAAAGCCTTCAGGACACCAACAAGATACAGGAGCTGCTTCGATAACATCATTTTTCGTTTCACAACCCTCATGATTTGGGGAAGTCATTTCTTTGAGTGGTGCAGCCGATTTCTGTTGTTAGTGAAAATTACAATAGATTAGAACTAATTTTCCTCGAGTACCCAAAATTAATGGGTGTGTTTCATCTATATAAAAACCTATAAATCTTTAAAACAAAGCGAAGAATGAAGTGATAATGATACTTTCACAATGTCCGTCAGGATTTCGAACATTTGAGCATGGACTGTAGCGTCTAGCTCAACAAAGTTAGAGTGTTTATTATTGGTTGGGATATATGGGACAATCTCCCAACCAGTAATAGGAGTATTCTCCATCTTTTTCACCTGGGTTTTGTGAAGAATATTTGCTCTCTTACCCTGATGTTGACCCAAGGAGAGTCCTACAAGATTTTTTTTTTTGAAAAACAAACCTAGATGACGGCAAATGAAAATGGGTTGAGAAGAGAGAGAGAGAGAATCCTATTGATATTGCGGGGGGCGAGAAATGAGTTCATGCATTTGGGTGCTCTCCGGACAAGAGCAATTCATTATATCGGTTTCAAGTTTTAAATCATTTAATTACTTTCCTAGTATGACTGATATATATCTCTTACACATTTTCCTTTCCTCACTCGGGTCTTGCATTCTTCAAGCGTTTCACTGTATATAATAGAAAAAAATGGTATCTTGTTTTCATTGACAGCGATTATCAACTCTTTGATAAGTTGGTTTTTTTTTTTTTTGGACTGAGACTCTATGATGGGTAGTTAATTAGTGCACTTTATTTTCACTATGGTTTAGTCTCGTTTGTTAAAAAGCACACACATTTATAGCGGTTTTATATCATAGCATTTTTAATTCCATTTCTCCCTATAGCGTGAATGTATATGTACGTGTATATATTCAACCTCGACAGCCATTGAGGAAAACTACTTTAAAAATACTTTTGCGCGCGCATGAATGAACTTTTACAGTTAAAAGAAATATCAAATTGAAATATCAAATTAAAATATCATCTCTTTGTTTTTTTTATTGCTAGCAATAGCTACGGCTTAATATATTTCGATTACGAATTCACACAAACGTTTACTGTTCCCTCAGTATTTTGTCGATCCTTTTCAGTCATCTAGCAGGCAATATTCTTTATACATGTACAGTTACATCCTTAATGGATTTAAATAATAATTTTGTCTCAAATTTTCGTAATTTGAGCAAATGATAGTTATTTTTAACTGTCAATCAGTGATAGTTTTTCTCAATGGTCCATCAGTGATGGATGTCTAATATTAATAGACTTGGTGGCTCATCATTGATAAAGGGTTCAACTAGTGATTAATCAAAATAATCATTAACTTACCTATCTACCTGTAATATACTGTGGGTCCATCAATTATAAACTAGTCTCTCTAAATAATAAATCATTTATCTATCACTAATTGATCGCCATAAAAAAAAAAGCAAAAAATAAAAACCGTTTGTTTTAAAAATATTTTTGATATTTATTTAATATGAGGTGACCAAAAGTTGGCCACCCTACTAAGTTTTTTAATTATTTGAAATTATATAAAATGAAGAGTGGTACTATGAATATGAACTGGACAAGATGGATTGACTTGTGGCTCACCTCTTAAGCCAAGGATCCGACCGCCTGATCCTTGAAAAAAAAATTGTAACAAACAGGCCAGTTTTTAGAAATATATATTAACGGTAAATAGTATATTACAAAGTAACAAAGTAACCGTCATAAGCTAGCTAGGTTATCAGTATCTAGGCTCAATCTTATAAAACTGCTTTCCCGCTATCTTATATGACTTTATTAATCTTCTGTTAGTTTTGTTTAATTTGGTCTTTCTTTCTCCATGATTTACAGACACTTTTATAATTATTACTCTTTTATTTCGAATAATATTGTGAGATGGGTGTTTGTTGAGCGTGCTAAAGGGATGTCCAACTAGTCGTGATGCCTGGGTGGATAGCTTTAAAAAACTTGGTGACATATTGTTGAGTAGGTCATTCTGACCAGGTAATTCTAATTAATAATATTTTCATTGATACTTATCATTTGCGCAGCAACATCTAAATAAAAAGTTAAATGTAAATCAATTACTTTTGTTAAAAGTTTCTTAAAAAATGTTACAAATGTTGAATATATCCTCCCTCCAGATAGAAAACTTTTCACACTATTCGTTTGTTCCTATTGCCTTTGATGATAGAATAAAAAACCACTAAATTGCTCAATAACAAGCATTTTAAAACCACAATTAAGGAAAGGTGCAGTAACTCATAGAAAACTTAAAACAATAACAAAATAACAAAATAAAAAACAAAAACAAGAAAGAGGCTTTCAAATTAAAAGTTCACTAATAATCCCCTTCGCATTCATGCCTGCAAAATGACTACTACTCTTCCAAGAGTCTGGACACTGAACAACAACTTAAAATCATAACAATAACTCTCGGTGTTAGCTAGCTAGCAAGAAAATACTAGATTTCAAATTCAAAATTCAAATATCGAATAATATTAACTTTACATAGCTAGCTCAATAAAACAGTTACTCTAACTATTTGGGAAAACATCGTCAGCCATGTTGTCGATGGGAAGGTCGTTGATCATATTGTCCTCGTCCTTAATCGACGAAAGAACATCTAAATTATGATCATGTTCATAAATTAGAGCTTTCTCTGACATTATTGCAACTTCTGGAGAAATGTCATCGATTTCAACCTAATAAATCATTTATTTACAAAATATTTCTAACGCAAATTTAATATAAACTAGACACTTTGTAAATAATTTATTTATCATAAATATGCTATTTACCTTTTAAAAATACACTACTTGCCATAATAAATATTTTTTAAAACAAATTACCTTTCTCTCCGAATAAAAAAGAAATTCTTTATTTATGTTGTTACTCAAAATAATTTTTTTCATTAATTAACCTTTTAAAATTATTTTTCTAAACTATAATTTTCAAAAATTTACGAATTAAAGACAAATTGCCTGATCCATCGCATGTTGGAAAAGATATCGAAGCGTTGAACAACAAAAAATAAATAATTTTTGTTTATCAATAACTTAAATGAGAATGTTATATATAAAAATTGTTCATATCCTATTTTTTGCCTTTTTGGTCCTATAACTTTTATTTCATATGAAGTCATTCACATGTAAATAAATGATTCTAAATTTGTTTTTTTTTTTCAGTAAATTTTTTTTAATATAGTACATGAAAATTGGCCATTTTCCCGAATCGACCAATTAATGCTTCAATATGTAAACACTGTCTTGCATGCATGTTAAATATAAGCAAGCATAAAATATGTATAAGATATAATAAGATTAATTAGCAAGAATTATGCAAGCAGTGGATAAGATATCTATCGTCTATAATAGAAGGGAGGATATCTTCTAAGCATTTTTACACTCCAACCACAAAAAAGGAAAAAAAAAAAAAAGTTTGTTCTTCTGACTTCTTTGCCACACATTTATACATCAATGCTTCCTGCATTTTTTTTTAATTCTCTCGTTTTCTACATTTTTTCTCTTACATGTTTTTTTTTTCCCCTTAAAGTATTTGTTTTTCTTAATTAACTCTTAAAATAACATTTCTCAAATATATTTTACTTGAATTTTTTTTTTCATAATATGCTATTTTTTTATAAAAAAAATACAACACTTGTATGTACCTATTTAAAATCTCTATCAAAAAAATATATTTTTTTTCAAGTATGTCCTTACACAATAGTATTAAGCATTTTAATTAAAATACGATTCCTATTTTAGAAGGGAAAATGGCTCTTATACCCTTTTCTCTTATTTGAAGAACTTGTAAATTAAAATGTATTTAAATAAATAAAATTCTCATATTAAGAACTAGGAAAATTTATCTTGTAAGAAATTTAAAAGTGATAATATGCTACCAGCGATATTACAGTAAAAAATTACTTATAAAATGATGTTTATCAATATATTGTACCATACAACAATCATATAAAAAAAAAAGCTTGACTGAATTTATATAAAAGTTGTCAACAAATATATTGATTTAAGAAACAAAAAAAATGAAAGAAAATTATTATTTAAATGTATAAAACTTAATCAAAACTCAAATAAGGTTACTATACATATAGGATCATTTTTAACCTCACCCAAGAACTCTCATATAACTTACAAAGCATTCTTATAAAATTTTAGAGAGAAAATATAGAACCAAGATAATAATGAAAAAGAAAGAGTGTATCTCCCCCTTTTAAGCCTTCCCAAGAATGCCCTTTTATAGGCATAATTTTACATTTTTCTACCTAACCTCCACACAAATTTTTCATACTTGCTACAGTAATCGGTGTACATATGACACAATTTTTCAAACTTACTATAATAGTTGGTGGACACATAACATAAATTTTTTAAACTTGCTACAGTGATACAATCCTGCTACAGTGGTCGCGCACTTGCTATAGTGCTACAGTATCGATGCAATCTTGCTACAATGCTACAATAGTATATTAGCTACAATTTGGTGCATAAAATTAGGAGGAATTCAGTGCAAGAAGATGTATGATAAGCTTGGTTTTCACAATTTCCTGACATGAATAGTGATGCCTACTTCCTTAAATTAACACTATAGAAAAACAAAGTGCTAAACTTAGATATTTCCAAAATAAAATGTTATAGGTAAACTCATTAAAAATATTTAATTTTAAGTTGATTTCATATACTATTAGAAAAAGATAAGATAGAATAAAGCAAAATTAAATAAAGACTTCACAAAATTAAAGATAATCCAAGTTAAAGTACACAAAACAAAATAAATCAAAACAAATCAAAATAATTAAAATTCTTAAAGATAACCTAATTTTTATGTATAAAAAAGTGATAAAATAACTTTATTTTATAGAGTTATCAAAGCTTACTCCTTTTGGCAAGTTGACTAATGGTCTCTCTTCTTCTCCCTCAACAGCAGGCTCAAATTGTTGATTGACTTCTGTTTCCTGGTTTGGAGCCACCTCTTTCTTTTTATAGAGTTATTCGAGGCTCATTCCCTTTGGCAAGTTGACCAATGGTCTCTCTTGTTCTAACTCAACAACAGGCTCAACCTATTGATCGACTTCCATTTGCTGGTTTGGAGCCACCTCTTTCCCTTTCCTCATACCAGCATCTGCTCTTTCCCTCTTAAGCAGCCTTTTTCTTTTAGTGGCTACTCCTTCAATGATTCAGGGTTCGCGACCTATGAGATTCTCACCAGTGCAAGTATAACGTGTCTTTTCAAATTTCGAACTTTAAACCTAAAAAAAGCAACCGACATTTCAGGTGAGCCAATTGGGGTTGTGCCAGGTGTAAAGTTGATTCTCATCAGTCACCGTCAATGTTAGATGACATGTACAAAGCTCTTTCCTCATAAGTGCCACTGATTAATCAAATAACGATTACTCTACCAAGTACAGGTACTTAATAGAGTGGGGGGCTAATTGTTGAGATCGTACTTTGTCCTCCTAAAAGTTGAAAACACGGCTTTCATATGACATCAAATAGTGAATAATCCCACTTACGAGCTAACTGCCGTAGTATGCCATGCGATGCTTACAAAAAGCCTTTGTTTGATCGGCTCGTTGGTCATTGAGTATCGATCACTGTTTAGTTGGCTATCATTTGACGACTTTTGCTCAAAGCTTTGTTGCTCTATAATGCACCTCTTCGATAATTGATTGATCATCTAGGGGTTTAAAAGACCAACACTCGATTCTCGTCTTGTGATTTCCATGTCAAACACCAATGTTTGACAAATATATGCCCTCAGTAATTTTTAAGAGAACACATCCCCAGGTATTTGGGCTCAACCCCCAATTGTGTCCATGTAGGACCTCACAATCTCAACAACTTTGAAAGTGAGTTCATGACCAACTAAGCCCCTGAATTCCACGGCAACTATCAGCTAGCTTTCCTCTATATATTGAGGAAGAAATCCCTCAAAAGGGACATATGCATACTTACTATTACTCTATCAAAATTTCTAAAAAACTACGTTGTATTTTGTACTCTTGCTTTTCAAAGTAAAAAACTCTCATAGATGACCTAGTATATTCTAACGAACCTCTCTAATTTTCTAATGTAATTTATTTTTAAGCATTTAATTCATTGTTTTTAATTTTTGATTTGCTTATTCTTAAGTCTATTTGATTTGATTCAACAAATTTTCACTAATTAACTTGAATTCTATTTGATCATAGATTCCTAGCATCTATAATTATTTCAACCAAAATACGTATTTTGGTTTCAAATCGAAAAGTTATATTAACAAGTAAATAAAACCACAAACCTATTTTCTTTTTTTTTTCCTTTATTTTTCATAAACATTTTAACTTATATACGTCCTCGATACTGCGTATGAAAGAGAAAATGCATTTGTTTATTCAACTTTTTTTTTTCCTTAACTGTCATTACATACAACTTGAGGTTGTTGAATTTCATAATTTGTGCCATCATTTTATATATTTAAATTACAGAACCTCCTTATAAAACTCTTATAAAACTCTATCGTATTTTTTTTTAAATTTTTAAACCCAATTATAGATTATTTTTTAAAAAACATATTTATTTTTGAGATATAAATGCTATAAATTTTAAACCTAACTATAATTATAAGTTGAATTATTAAATATCTATCTTATATACTTTTAAAGAGAAACAAAAAAAAAAAATCTTTGTATTGAAGCATTATAAACAATGATAAATAATTTTAATTTTTTTAATCAAAAAATGCAAAAATATAATAAAACGTTATTAACTGGTACATGTCTAGGCATGTAGCTCATGCTTATATATAAACCTCATAAGTTAGGTAGCTTCGAGAATCTTCATGACGCATTTAAAATGGATCTTCATTATTAATTTCCCCAAAAATTAAAAAAAAATGAAGAATATATATGAATGAAAAATGCGAAAGGCATCAATTTTAATTTTAATTTTTAAATATTAATATATATGATATGTTAGTTTTTTTTATTAATAATTATTTAAAACATTGTCGTATCAATTAATTTCATTTATCAATAAAAATATGACACATAAATTAATTCTTAAAAAATAGAGATTATAATTGATATCTCTAATATTATTATATATATATATATAACAAAATACAAAGAAATTGCGGTGGATGTTGAACGATGAACACAAAAATAAATGGTTTGAAATTAAAATTGTTCTGTACTAGAAACATAATAATCTGATTCAAGTAAAGAAACACGGACATTTTCTTTTAGAACCTAAAAATCTTTGTTGGTTTATCTTTAGCATGCATGCAGAGACGTCACGTGAATGATTGATCGGACAGTTTTGGAAAATGGTCGATTTTCAAAGTATATTTAAAAAAGTTTGATCTTATACATTAAAAAAAAAAAAAAAAAGCCTTGGCATTAGCTTCAAAGCATTCTTGTTGCTAAAACAATTAGCTACAAAATATTAGTTTTAACTAGGTTGTGGCTACAGCCTGATACTAAAAGTGTTTCGTCACAAAATTTTGCATTTTGTAATTAAATGTCAGGCATTTTATATGCATTATTTACAAAAGTAATTTTGTAGCTAAATATAAATTTTAACTAAAATATAAATTTCCCAAAAATCAAAATAAAGCCAGCAATGTATATATGTGTATATATACACATGCACATACACAAACACTACAAGAAAATTGTCATTCAACAATGGCAAATATCTGTGGTCAAAAGTCCTTTTTTTTTTTGGTTATGAATATGTTGTTAAAAGTTGTTGAAAACGTACAGACTCACGCTATTTAACAACGTTCTTTGAACAGCTATTTCGTCAAGCTATTCGTTCATTATATAGTTATAATATTTGTCTTCGTTCCACAAATTAATTAACACAATCAATAATAATGTAAAGAAAAATCTGCAGTAACTCATAAAACAAAACATAAACAGAAAAAGATTTTCAAATTTAAAGGTAACTAATATAATCCACTCTGAATTCAAGCCCTCAAGAGGACAAATATTCTTTCAATAGTCTGAAAATTGAAGAAAAAACTTAAAATCATAACAAAATGTTTGCTAGCTAGCTAGCTCGAAAAAACAGTTATCCCGACTATTTCGGCAACGCAGCATCGTCAGTGATGTGGTCGATGGGAAGGTAGTTAATCAGATCGCACTCTTCCGCAACCGATGAAAGAACTGCTAAATTATGATCATGCTCATGAATGACAGCGTTCTCTGCCACCGTAGCGGCTTCCAGAGAAATGTCATCAATTTCAACCTGGGCTATAACATTGGCAAAAGAAAGTAGATCTCCTGAAGGACTACTGGCGGTAGTCTTTTCAGCCTTCCCCGAATTGACATTTTTCACAACTGGTTCCGATTTAACCTCTTGACCTTGTGATCCCTCGCGATCAACTTCCATAGGAATGGCAATCCTCTTGGAACGAGTTTGTTTAGGAATCTTGATGCTTCTTCTTGCTTCTTCATCCAAATTTTCGGTTCTGTTCCTTTTATCAGCTCCTATAAACACTAAAAATAAAAAAATAAAAAAAGGTTGATCTCTTCAATCCCATGCCTAGTTATTTAACCCAAAAAAAAAAAAAAAGCGATTATTGTGAGTTTAGTAGTGAAGTTGTAGTTACCTGGTGTAGTCATCATTTCGCTCACGGAGCTGCGGAGTTCGTTTTGGGCCCTTCGCCAACGCTCTTCAAGTTCCAAATTAATTTCAGGTCGAGCGTTTGAGCTCCAGTGTGCAAAATTATAATAGTTATTGAGGACGTTGTTATGGTAATTCTCTTCGAACTTCTTACGCTTTTGCCAATATTGCATTTGCCGATATTGCATTTGCCTATATTGCATTTGCCAATATTGCATAACAGGGTTATCAACTGAGACATTAGCTTTAGTAGTAGGTACTGTCTCTTCTGGTTTGTTGCCCCCAGAGCTCTGCGAATTCGGATGCACCGGCGGCGGTTTCTTCGTCTTCTTCTCGGACCTAGGTCTTTTACGCTTTTTAGATCCCTCTACCTGAAGATCATAAAAATATAAACAAAAATGTTTTAGTACTTATATATTACCTTCGAATGTGTGAATATACATATATATATTTATATTTATATCTTTGCAGTTCAACTATATGTGTAAGTTTATTTGTTTAATATATATTCTTTTAATTCGTAAGCATGTCAGTGTACATTAGTATATGAAGGTCTTGTTATGTGTTTTATATTTTTTGTGAATTGGATAAAATGAAAACAAAAGTACTAGCAAGTACTTGTTCAATGACTCTACATATATGTGCATTCAAATGCTCTATATTATTAAACATTATGTTTGAAAATAAATAATTGTTTAATTTTGTTACACACTGTCGCACACGTATAAGATATACAATTTTAATTAAAGGAAGGGAATATCTTAAGAACCAAATCAATTTGACCAAAAAAGACTTGTTACCGCCACCAATATTTTATATGAAAAAGAAATAGTATATTGTATTATAAAAAGTTAAAGTAACTAAACAACTCGAAATTCAGAATAAAGGAACTAAAAAACACCTTAGTCAGCCTAAGGATCTCATAATCTCTCAATAAGTAAGGAAAAAGAAGAAGGAAAAAAAAAACTCAACAAAACTTTTGGTGCTGAAACCCGTCACATATTTCTAATGATCTCTAAACATTGTTAGATATTTCTCAACTAGGGCTTCAAACCTTAGCATCTTAATTCAAACTGGAAATTTGGAAAAACCCTTTCAACCTATTAGGTATGCAATCCATCTAACAATCTTTTCAATTCAGAAAAAATCAAAATTTTAGATATTATGAAGGATTTAAAATTCTTGCCCTAATACCTTCCTTTCTCTTTAGCTCTTATACATACTAAAACCACATAAATGTCAAAATTCTTCCACTAATCTCTCCATCTCTCTCCCTTAAATCAACTTCTAATACACACTCATGGTTTTATGATTTTTTTGGATGTGGAGAATGTCTTAGACAAAGAATTAGAAAAGGGAAATCATACTCCATTACAAGACCAACTTTGTTTGCATCAAAAAAAACCATGCACATCCCACTATATTAGTACCTCTATTTAACAATCCCACAAAAGCAAGCCTTACTGACTCCAGAAAGGACAGCGAAAACCGCTCCGTTAAAATATAATAGACTGTTTAAAGCTTTCCTAGTATTATAATATACATTAGCTCAAGTTAAATCACTCAACATCACTCTTATACTTATCATTATCCGAATGAGTACTATATCCAGATTTGTAGTTTCAAAAACTAATTACAGACATTTTGTTATTCAAAATTTAAAGTATACTGACACATTATTTTTAAACATATTAATTGATACAAATTATTCAACTTAATCAAATACACAGTTTGTTAATGTATCTGACTAACCGGAGCAGTGCTCTTGTTTGGTGTGCTGTTTTGCTTCTTTGGATATTCCTCATAGAGCAAAAAGTTGGCAACCTCCACTGCCGATCGAAACTGCGTTTTTGATTCAAAATGATAATGGGACTGCAATATTTATACACGCACTTCATGAGTATGATTATATTTATTTAGCCACTGCTTTTTGAGAATGAACATTTTAGACAGTTTCTGTATTAACCATAAATCAAACAAAACATTTCAAATATAAATATAAATATATATATATGATTATATATACATGTATAAAGAGAGCAATATATTTCTATCAACTATAAATAATATAAAGCTAATATTTGGTCACCTTTTTCAACTTGATTTCGTTCAACTCTTTTTCACTAAGTATTATATATATATCAAGAATGTTCGTTTTAGGAACTTCTAAAGGCAAAAATCATCAAGATGAGCAAACTAGATTTGTAACCTAGGGCAATTCCTTCATAATAGAACCAACGAAAGCAAAGATAAATTAACTAAGTCAATAATTTATAATTAGTTTGTGTAAGAAAAGCCATTTCCGAAAATATATATATTTATATATATATATGAATAGACAAATTCATGCTTTAGAAGTAAATATTCCCCAGAATTTGAAATATATATATGCAGATATATGTAAAGATAATGCAAAGATAATTAACTATTATAATACATTATGTAATGTAGAATAATTTTCCAGTTAGCAAATTAAACCCCCTTTCAAACATATAATATTAGGCGTACCGAAAAATTCTTGTTGTAAACATAAAACTTCGAGAGTAAATGAAGAACAAAACAAATACAAATTTTTCTAAACTGTGATTAACCTTTTTATCTAGATCTATTTCGTTATATAAGCACTTCCGAGAACAGAACTCTATGGGGAAACTATATATTCACAAACTAGGGTTTCAACCAATTAGTTGACTCCAAAATCAAAAGTGCAATCTGAACCATGAAGCAAGTTCAATTACATACATATAATCAAGATCTTATGTTTTCTTTACCTTATCGTAACGCCCATCAAATCTTTGACTTCTTTTCACTTTCCAACCCTTGAGTCTTTGGGCGAAAGTATACTGCCGAGGTTTCTGGGCGATCGATGTTCTTCTTTTCTCTTCAGGCAATGCTAACTGAAGCCAAATATACAAGAACAAATACATAATTATCAATTAATAATTGCAATAATTACTTTTTTTTTAATTTTTAAATTGTTGTGAAAATGAGTTTAACCACCTTGTCTATGTCTATTCCATTAGCAGGAAAATTATCAGGAAGTTCGAACGAAACCAAGACCTCGCCCGTGGCCCGGCTTGCTGCATTTCGGGTTTTGTTGTTCGACCGTTGTGACCAGGATTTCTCAGCAATAAACTGCAAAAACTCAAAGTTTGTAGAGTTTGTTTCATCTATTAATTAAATCAAATACTCATAGAGACAATCATAAATCTATATTAAACAAAACAAACAAAAAAAATAGGCCTTAATTCTATTAACACATGTTACTTCAGAACTCCAGAAAATTTTTTAGTAGAAATAAACAAACACGTTGACCAGATGGGTCTATAAAGAATTCGTAAATTAGTCTGGAAAATACCCTCTCAATTCTCATTGTTGCACTGTGATCATCAAAGCCTTCAGGCAACATATAGGATATAGGAACAGCCTCGATTACTTCATTTTTCATTGTACCGCCCTCATTTGTCGAGGTTTCATTGAGTTGTGCGCTTGACATCTGTTGTTATTAAAAATTAAAATAGATTAGTAATATATGTATGTTTTCATCTATATCACAACCTTTAAATATTGCAAAAAATAATAATAAGACAATAAATCTTTAAATAATAATAAGAATGAGATGATAATAATACTTACTCTCACAATATCTGTTAGGATTTTGAACATTTGAGCGTGGACTACAGAGTCTAGCTCAACAAAGTTAGAGTCTTTATCATTGGTTGGGATATATGGGACAATCTCCCAACCAGTAATATGAGTGTTCTCCATCTTTTTCACCTGGGTTTTTTAAAGAGAATATTTGCTCTCTCAAACCCTGAGTTTGACCCAAGGAGAGTCCTACAAAACATATATATATTTTGGAAAATCAAACCTGGATGACGGCAAATGAAAATGGGTTGAAGAGAGGATTAGGGTAGAGATAAAGATAGAGAGAGAGAGAGAGAAGATTAGGGTGGAGATAGAGATAGAGATAGAGATAGAGAGAGAGAGAAAGAGAGTCCTCTTTATATAGTGGGAGTGGGGGTGGGGGTGGGGTTGGGGTTGGGAGAGATGAGTTTATTCATATGGGAGCTTCCGGACAGGAGCAATTCATTATATCGGTTTCAAGTTTTGAATCATTTAATTACCTTCCTAATATGACTGATATATACGTCTCTTAATTACATTCTTATAGCGTTTCAGTACTATAAAGGAAATAAATTGTATCTTGTTTTCATTGAATTAATGGAGTCAACAAATAGAATCCCTTAAGAAGACAATATTTATTGAGAAATGATATTGTCTCAACAAATATTGTTTCATTTTTTTCCTTTACAGTATCAATTGTAACTTTATATCAGTCGTTTGATGGAAGGGAAAAAAATATTATACAATTATTAATGCAAACGAATAGCAAGTGTGAATTACAAAAAATTTTAAAGAATTAGTATATGCATTAATAGAGCAAAGAAATTCATGTAATCTAGTCAAAAAATATTGGTTTTAAACTTTTGACAGCGTTTCTACAACTGTTTGATTGGTTTTTTTTTTTTTTTCCTAGGCTCTTTGTAAGGTAGTTAATTAATGCATTTTATTTATCACTACATTTCATCCTCTTTTTATTAAAAGTACTTATGTTTATTGCGCTTCTCTAGTGCTTTGTACGCAATTAGCCAAGCCAAGTATGTACGTCGTAGCATTTTCCATTTGGTCTCTATTGCGCGAATCTATATATATATATATATATATAATGTGTATATGTATATTCTTGAGCTCGACTGAGCAAAACAACCGTAACAATACTTTGCACGCATATAAATGAACTTTTACAGTTAAAAGCAATATCAAATTAAAATATAATCCTTTTGTTACAAACAATAGCTCAGGTTTGTCATTTACGGAAAAGACGAAGAAAAGAAGATGCTCAAGCATTAGAAGTGTACCTTATGAAAATTTTTTTAGGGATATTAGTGGCGTTAACCACTAAATATATAAATAATGAGTCTCAAATTATAAGACATATCTTTTATATCCTTTAGCATTATTATAATCATATAACTAAAAATAAAAAAGGGTAAAAAAAGGTAAATCAACCAGATAGCTGGTTTTTGGAAAAAAAAAAAAAAAAAGATAGTTATTACAAAGATATACATGTTGATGAGGAATTCACAATTTCCACTGTTCAATCATCACTTCGTAGATCTTTTTCAGTCATCTAGCAGACTATCTTCTTTGTACATGCACAGTTGCCTGCTTAATGGGTTTAAAATAAATGTCCCAAATTTTTAATTCTAGGAAGATGACAATTTTTTTTAACATTCAATTAGTGATAGATGTATAAGGCCCTGGTTTGGTGAATGCATTGCATTTGAATGTAATGCATTTAATGTAATCTGTGTTTGAAGGAAAAATATTAGCATTGCATTTGAATGCAATATGTGTTTGGGTGAAAAGTATTTGAATTGTATTTTAATAATAAATATGTGATGTGATGAGTAAAAGTAAAGAGGAAAAAAAGAGAGAAAAAGAGAATATATGATGTAATTAATAAAAGTAATAAAAAAATGAAATAATGAATAGTGATTGTATTGGATTTAAAATGTAATGTGATTGATATTTGAATGAAATGTTTTTATATTTGAGAAAAAATTGTATTGTATTCAAATTACAGAAAAAAAAAAAAAAAAAAGAATACCAAACGTAGGCTAATATTGATAAGCCTTAGTGGCTTGTCACGAATAGCCTTTACTAATCAACTAACCAAAATGAATCAATAATTTATTAGTCCACTGATAATATACCGTGTGTGCTTCAATTATAGACCGGTCTCTATCAATAATAATGAACCGTTGATATACTATTGATTGACCATCCTAAAACACAACTAATAACAAAAACCAAAGAGTACTGTCATTTGATTTTCAAAAAGTTAGAATATTTATTTAAAGAGGTGAAAAAAAGGGCCACCCAACTAATTTTTCTAAGTATTCGTAGTTATATAAATTGAATAACAGTGCTATAAATATGGACCAGACAAAATGGAATGACTTGTGGTGCACTTCCTCGACCAAAGATCCGGCCTGCCTACTTCCTTAAAAAAAAAAAAAAAAAAGACGAAACCAATAGGCCAATATTAAAACAATATACAAATAACTATGGTAAATGGTATATTATGAAAATTTCGAGATAAATAGCATACTAGTGATACTAATGAAAATATTTCTACTGTAAATTTGCCTTAAACTCGTACATAAATTATTTATCATAAATATACTATTTATCTTAAATATTTCAAAAATATTCTACTTTCTACAAAATATGTAAAAATATATATACAAATATTCCTCTTTCTTAAAAAAAAAAAATAAATTCTCTATTTAAATTATTTTGCAAAATATTTTTTTCTTTAATTTACCTTTTCAATTTTTATTTTTGAATATTTTCCTCCTTAAATATTTTTTAAGCAGTCCTTTAAATACATCATTTTATTAAAAAAATGGCATTTTCATGGTAGTTTTCTTTTTTGTAAAAGAAAATGGTTTTCGTTTTTCATAAATTCTGTGTTTTATTTAAAGGGCTAGCTTTCATTAAAGATTATTTTTCTCTAGCCTTAAACATAAGTTTTCTCAAGTATGTCTATACTTGAATACTTTTTGGGGCAGCATTTAACTGTAACATTCAAATGTTTACCAATATTTAAAGAGATTTTTTTTTTTTTAACTAATTGCATGCATAAGAAGTTCGAAAAGTTAAAGACAAGTTGTACAACAGAAAAGAAAAAAAATCGTAATTTTCCAATAACTTAAATAATGAAGTTATAATTTACCCAAAAAATAATAATGATGAAGCTATATGTAAACATTATTTCTTATGTCTTAGTCCTATTTTTCTCCTTTTCGGTCCCATCACCTTTATCTTATGTAAAGCCACGCGCATGGAGATCTACTGATTCTAACTTATTTTTGTCATAAAATTAACTGATTTACTAAATTTTTTTTTTCAAACCTACAAATCTAAGAGCAACCTTCTTCTTTAAAATAAACCTGAAAAATCGACCATTTTCCCAAGTCTCCGGATCAATGCTTCACGTAAACGTAATCTCTGCATGCATGCTAATTAAAAAAAAAAAAACATAAAAAATAGCGAGGATGTGATTATATTTGCCAAAAAAAAAAAGGCATAATAGATTGATAATATTACTCAAACTAACCCTGATAAGCTATATGGCTAAGATTTAATAAGATCAGCAAAAAATTAATGTGCATAAAAAATTGAAAATATCAATATAAACCTCATATAAGCTTGATAGTGATGAGAATCTTGGTGATATATATATATATATATATTGTGATGGATTGTTCTTCGGTATCCTTATAAATGGCATATATAACCTTTTTGTTGGATATTACAAAAATCAAGTTATTCTAAAGTAATATTTTTTTGTCATATTTATCAATATTTAGCATGAATTTCTAACTGTATCATATTATTATAAGAATAATAAAATGATAAACATATAAATTAACTAATTATTATAAATTTTTAAATATAAAGTTATAACTGTGGATGTAATATATCCCTGCATATACAAGTCCTTGCATACATATATATATATATACACACACATGCATGCACTACAAGAAAATTGTCATTCAACAAACTGTTAGTATATGTTATAAAAAGCCGTTGATAACGCGCGTCCATATTCATGTTATTTATGGAGTATCGTCATAGATTGGCGTCATCTAACAACGTATTAATTCCTCAAACAGTCCATTATGTTTTACCAAGCTATTCGTTAGTTCAAATTGCCTTTGTTTTTGCTCCAAAAACAAAGTCATTTGATGATAAAATAATGCAATAGGAGCATTCGTTGGAATAATAAAACATTTAAATAATAAAAAAAGATAAATTTTTTTTTAAAATCTGTTGATTTGTACAGAATACTGGAAATTAAAAAAGAAAAGCAAAGAGTAATAATTCAAAATTTTCATTCAACAATCAACTGATCTTCATTAAAAAGGACGTATTTATTTATAAGACAAAAATACAATAATCGAAAAATTATTTAAATCGAAAAAATAATAAAATATGCAATTTTTCCAAAAAATGGAAAGTACATAAATAAATGGAAAAAGAAATTACTAGACTCAAGAAATAAGAAAATACATTTAGAATTGGAATTCAAAATTCTCAAATCAACTTATTATAAAAACAGAAATTATTAAAAATTAAAAAAAGACTATTTTGAAAGCCTAAATAATAGAATTTGACCAAAACCGATATACATCATGACAAAGGCATGAGTTTTGTTAGTTAGCTTGTTTCCAAAAAAAAAAAAAAAAACACACTACTCTTTCGTCCAAAACCGACATTGCCAATGGGCAGCATAAAAACCATAAAAAAATTTCTTTATTTGACTTTAAGATGGTCTCAATATGCCAAAAAAACCAATTCCTACAACACCACATCATAATATAAAAACTACTAAATTGCTCGATAAAACAACACATTCATAGATAAAAAATCCATAATAATGTTAAGAAAAGCTGCAGTAGCTAATAGAAAAAACATTAAGAGGAGTAATATTCTCTCAAGAGTCTTAACATTGAAAAACAACTTAAAATCATAGGAAGAACTTTAGGTATTAGCTAGCTAGTAAGGAGATACTAAGAAACTTTAATTTCAAAATGCAAAATATCCAATACAATAGTTCTATTCAGCTAGCTCAATAAAAACAATTACCCCAACCACTTAGGTAACACATCATCGACGAGGAGGAGGTAGTTGAGTAGATCGCACTGATCCGCAATCAATGAAAGAACAGCTAAATTATGATCACATTCATGAATGACAGCATTCTTTGCCACTGTTGTAGCTGTCAGAAAAACGTTGTCAATACCAACCTGGGCTACAAATTGCCAAATGAAACTAGATCTTTAGCGGTAGTCTTTTCAGCCCTTCCCCCAAATCAGATTTTACCTCTTGTCGATATAGGTAGCATACACTCCAAAAACCTAGGCTGATTTTTAGTTATTAGTTTTGAATCTGGTTATTTTGATTGATTTGGGTTTTGTTGGGGTATGTAGGCGGTCTTAAAATTATGCAATAATATCCAGACAATAGCCTCTATTCCAAAGTGTTGGTATTGTAATCCTAATACTAATACTAATAATCATAGTAAACCTAATACTAATAATATTAATAATAACAAGAATGATAGTACCCCTTCATCGGAGAATTATTATTTTATAACAAATTTATTAGGATTTTTTTTTTAAGTTTTGTTTTAAGACTTCCGGTAGAAGACATTGTTGGATGTATTATTGATGTGAGTGTTTCAAATAGACGATTTATTCTGTTCTTTGTTTGTAGTTGTTATATATATATATCATCAAAAATCTCAAATTCATCTATGGCTTTGCAGGTCGCATTGTATGTGAATAACAATATTCCTCCCACATTGGTTTACAAGGTTCTGTTCCTCATTCCAATCATAGATGTTGTTTTAATATTAAAGTGTGTTATGGATAAATTTTCACTTTAACCATTGGATTCAGACATCATACTCATTTCACTCCTAAATCCTAACTAAAAATTTTAAATTTAACCTTATTTTCTTTTCTTCTAGGATCCGACTGAACAATTTGAGGTAGACAAGCACATGACTATGATGCTTCAGCAGCAAGTTTTTGAAGGAAAACAATATGAAAACAAACGGAATGTTAGTCACAATTCTACCATGTTGTAGGTTTGTGTTCAGCTCTTTCATAATGCTTTTAATTAATGAGGTGTTGAAGTTATTTTGTGAGGGGCCATCCTGTCACGTTAATTGAGTACCCGATTGTCCCAGATGATTTGGAGCTCTACTCCAAGGGCAAAAGTAAAGTTGGACAACATATAGACAATGGGAATAAGGTATGGTTGCTTCAATGTGATGGTAGTTGTACATGATCACACTCTGCCTGGATCTGCCGATGATTCCTACTGAAGGGGGAAATTTTGGGCGATGTGGTGATGTAGGAGCTAAAGCCAAGGCCTAGCCAAGCGAGGAGCGGTGCCAGCAACCATATGCCTTGTTTATTTATTTATTTTTGTTTATGTGGTTTTATTTTTGCTTAAATTATGTTTATTAGTTTGCTTATATTACCCCAATCGTTCAGTCTTTTATCTAGCTGGGTGAATCTGCGATGTCACCCCTTGGGTTTAGGGTATTTATATTAACAAAATTAACTTTTATTTAGGAAATGAAAGTCCGCTTGCATTTTTCTCTGCACTTTTGCTGGCGGTTTTTTTTTATCCTATTCTGAATAAATTATGATTTCATGTATCATGGAAATAAGGAGAGGAAAGTCTTGAGATGATGAAAAGATAGACAAATGGGAAATCGTGGTTGGTTTGGAGAAACATGTCACCACTAGAGTTGGTTAACAAGGTCAAAAAAAAAAAAAGAGTATTAGGGGACTATGGATTTCGCATTCAATCAAAAGGCCGACGAAATAGTAAATACGTCAGATTAAAGTGACTGAGGTAAAATTTTTAAAATCCCTGTGAAGGTATTCAAGTTTTATACATTTTACGTTGAACGGTTAGTAAAAATTTGCACTAGTGTTGGTTATATTTGACTTGATATAAAAGGGGGACGATAAAATATGGAAAAACAATCTCAATTATTAGATTGAGATTTGGTTTATATGGTGATAATATAATTAGGTTATTTATTTCATGGAAAAACTAGATTTTAAATGCAGGTGGAAGTTTAGTTAAAATTTGAAGACGACTAAAAGTTGTAAAATCCATCCATTATAATGTGTAGGTGAATGCAGTCACAGAGATTGGGATTGTAGTTTGTAGTTTTAATTTTGTTATTTATATCAATGTGTGAGTTGTGGGAGTGTAATTTGGCATTTGATTAATTTTTTATAGTCAATGAAAGATCGTGGTAAAAACGAAGTTACAAGGCTTTACTAGGGTTCGTTTGGTGAACGCATTGCATTTGCATTGCGTTTGAATTCAATGCATTGAATGCAATTTGTATTTACAGGAAAAACATTAGCATTGCATTTGAATGCAATATGTGTTTGGGGGAAAAGTATTTGAATTGTATTTTCATAATAAATATGTGATGTGATGGATAAAAGTAGAAAGAAAAAAAGGAGAGAGAGGGAATATATGATTAATTAATAAAAATAATAGAAAAAGTGAAATAATAAATAGTGATTGTGTTAAATTTAAAATGTGATGTGATTGGTATTTGAATGAAATGTTTTTGTATTTGGGGGAAAATTGCATTGCATTTAAATGCAATGCTAAAAAAATGCTAGTACCAAACGTGTACTAAGAAGGTAATGTTGGAAATGGCTGACATAAATAATTATGATGATATGTAATCATAATTAAAGCTCTTCATTTCAAAAAAAAATTTGTAGATGCAAATTCATGTTTGTGATGACTTGTCATCGCATTTATAATACTTATTATGACTACTTATCATTCGATAAATATTAACAATGTTGGAGCATATTTGCGATGATGTGTCCAAAAACGATAGTTTGACAATTCTAAGCTTCTTGCCCATAAGATCAAGTGTTGTTTCTACTACTATTATTATTGTTGTTGTTATTGTTATTTTAAATATTGCAATTACTAAATTTTTAATATCCCCACTATTTGAAGCTAATAAAATAAATCATTCCCTAAAGGGTTTATGTCTATAATAAACACGGTTAATTACATAAATAGCTAAATTAGAACTAGCATTGAAAAAATGTCTAAAAACAAACTTATTTATGAAATTGAACAAAAAATTAAACTAACCATATTGTACTGGCATAAATACCCTTAAATCTTATTTAAGAAATATAAAAAAATTTCTTCCTAAAAAATAGCCACATTAGTTTTAGTTACCCATTTTATAATATATGAAAATAGAAATTAAAAAATCCTTAAAAACATCTCCATTCGTTTAAATATGTTTAACATTTTTAAAAATAAATTCTATTTGTTTGTTTAATGATATTTTATATTTGTTATCAATATCATATTGATGAGGTCTATATGTTATGAATTTAACACTATATTCGATGAATAATTTTTTTTTTTACCTCAATGACACAGTCAATATGAAAATCATAAAAATAATAATAAAATTAAGAATTATGATATAAAAAGTTCTTAAATAGAATAATATAATCATGATAATATAGACTATATGATCATATTGTTATTGATTAAGAATTTGCCATCAACAACACAGTTTACTTCACGTATCACAAACAGCAGTATCATGCAACAAAAACATTAAAGGTCTCGTACATTGTACAGAATATATATGATAATAATAAAATTTAAATTTATAACTACAATTAATAAATAATACATCATTTTCGTTGGGGGGGCGGGCTTGGAAAAAAAAAAAAGAGGACAGTACGGTGCGATCCTGCAATTAACCAACAAAAAGAATTGCAAAACTCTTACCACAAATTAAAATTGATGCCCTAATGACCCCAAATCTGTTTAAGCAAATCACAAGGGAAAAAAAAAAAGTACAAGAATAAAAACCAACAAATTTATTAATAATTCTATGAACATATCAATTAAAAAAAATGAATTGCTCTTGCCAAATCAATATCAAAAAGACCATGTCGTTATTAAATTACATAATGACCATATCAATTAATTGCAAATTTGGTTTTAAATAAATTACTGAACAACAAACATTATTGAAATGAAACAAAAAAAAAAACCTTTCATATAATTACTCTCTTTAAACAAATTTTTTAAAAGTAAGGCTAATATGATGAAACCTCATTTTGATATAAAACGTTTATCATAAAACCGATTGGGTCATTATTATAATCACAATGTCAGGATTTTAAAAGTTTCCTAGGATTACAATATGTTATCAAAAATAAAATAAAATTAAAATTACACTACTGGCGTTTTTAATTCTAAAACAACTTGATTCCTTAAAAATAAAAATAGGACATGCATTTTATTAAATGCAAATGGAAAACATTGATATATATATATATATGTTTCTATAACATTAACAGATTTCCGTTAAAGGAGGACATTTATCTTTTTTTTTTTTTTCTTAAGTTATATCCGAATATACTATTCAAAACTGTAACTAATTTATTAAAAAAAAAGACACTATAAAAATAGGAAACAAATTTTTGAAGAAGGGTAAACGTGGAAGAAAAAAATATTTGTATTCAAAATTTATTTAAATTTACAAATAAATTTAAAAATGTTTATTTTTTAAGAGAGGTGTTAAAAATTGATCAGTAAATACTAATCGAGACACGGAAATCGCCGATTATGTGTACGTCGAGCACGGGAAGGCCCAATTCGATGCAGAGTTGGGCCCGAATGATGACATCGGTACAATTCATAGGACCGCCAGGACACGGCACAGTGATACATGATTCACCGACTCCCTCTAATTAAGCCGACAAGGTGCAACTTTTAGCCTAAAAACCGATCAAAGCGTGAGAATGTAAGAAATAGAATTAAAAAACCTAAATAAAATAGACATTCAGATAAACCGCACAGCACAACAAACGCAAAGCATCTCGTTTTATATCTATATAATAAAAATCTATTTACACAAATTATTGGCAAACGATATATTCTCTCTCCCTTTCTGTTTGTTTCCCGAGATTCCTCCACAGTGAGAGCAAACTCGGTGAACCGTCTTTGAATTTTTCTTCGAGAGAGAGAGAGAGAGAGAGAGAGAGAGAGAGGAATGCCAATTGAGTACCGCAGTTTAGGGCACGCACAAGGAGGAGGAGCTCCGATCGCCTCTGGAGAGAAGCGATAAGGTTTCGTATCTTCCTCTTTTCTTTTCCTTTTTAGAGAGAGAAAGCTTAGGCTTTTTTGGTGGAGCAAACCTGGGGAGTGAAGGCTCTGGGTTGAGTCGGTGCTTGTGTTGCGCGGATTTGCTGGTGCGATTCTGGTGCACCGGTGGTTCTGACGGTATGGATATCGATTCGCCTCCTGAATATGCTCCTGCTTCTCTCAAGCCTCGTGATCGAATCGTCCGGGTATTTATATTTAAATCTCGATTTAGGTTTTGCTCAATTCGTTTTCTTATTGCTATAGTCAGATTTTCTGTGTTAATTTCTGCATTTCGTGATTGTTCAATGTGTAAAAATGAGAAATTGACTTGAAAAATGGATAGATTTTTTTGCATGTTTTAAGTTTTATTATATGAGTGACTAGTTTATATTTTGATTTTCTATTTTGGGGGAAAAATTGTATTTATGTGATTATCTGGGTAGGTAGTGAGCGTAAATTTCGATTCTTTTAGCCCAAAAAATAAAGAAAGTTGTAATGGAAATGAAAATGTGGGTCTGTGTTTTTACATATTGCCTTTTTAATTTAACAGAGGCTTGCACTAGTAGGAGTCCCTGAGGAGTTGCTTGAACAGTACCAGCGTGGTGTGGTTGCTTTTGCTAAGGATAATAAAGCTCGAATTCCGGAGTTGGTGTTGGCTATTTTACCTAGTGATGAGGAGGTGTTAGAATTTCTCGGTGAAGCTAGGCCAGGGTCTCGAAGACAGTCATCGGGACCGACTATGAAAAGTCGGTTCCGTGAGAGTGTGTCATGGTTGCAGTGGCTGATGTTTGAGGGTGAACCAGTCTCTGCTTTGAGGAAGCTTTTCAGGTTGAGTGTTGGGCAGCGTGGTGTGTGTGGGGCTGTTTGGGGGCAGAATGATATTGCGTATAGGTGTAAAACGTGCGAGCACGATCCAACATGTGCGATTTGTGTCCCTTGTTTTCAGAATGGGAACCACAAGGACCATGATTACTCGGTTATTTATACGAGTGGCGGTTGCTGTGACTGTGGAGATGTAACGGCATGGAAAAAGGAAGGCTTTTGCTCAGAGCATAAAGGTGCGGAACAGATACAGCCACTTCCGGCGGAGTTTGCTGATTCTGTGGGGCCTGTTCTTGATGCTCTTTTTATTTGTTGGAAAAACAAGTTATTGCTTGCGGAAACTAGCTGTCAGGAAACTGCTAGGGCAAGTGATTGTGTTACGGAGTATAAGAAGAGTGCAATCGAGCTTACCTTTGTGATTGTTGAGTTGCTTTTAGAGTTTTGTACTAAGAGTGAGAGTTTGCTTAGTTTTGTTTCAAAGAGGGTTTCCTCATCATTTGGCTTGCTAGAGATTCTGGTAAGAGGAGAACAGTTCCTAAATGAGGCTGTTGTGAAAAAGCTCCATGAGTTGCTTTTAAAATTGCTGGGAGAACCTACTTTCAAGTACGAATTTGCTAAAGTATTTCTGAGTTATTACCCAACTGTCGTTAGTGAAATCGTAAAAGAGAGCAATGATGGGTCTATGAAAAAGTATTCATTACTTTCTATATTCTCTGTGCAAATCTTTACGGTTCCAACTCTAACTCCTCGCCTTGTAAAGGAGATGAACCTACTCTCTATGCTGTTGGGATGCTTGGGAGACATTTTCTTTTCTTGTGCTAGTGAAGATGGTCGTTTACAGGTGATGCATTAACAATTGCTTCTGTCTATACTTGCTGGTATTCCTTTTCACATGCATTGTTTGGCGTGCTACCATTTTGGAGTTTATGACTATTGCTGTTCATAGTTTGTAGATATACTTCCATCTGACGATTCGCAATATGCATTGGTCTGTGCTTCTTTTAAAGCACAGTTTTTATATTGGTCTGTGCCTCTTTTAAAGCAAAGTTTTATCGTACTTCTTTAGGGTTTTTGGGCACTTGGTTTTTCTATTGGCTAAAGTAAAAATGGCTGTTGCAGATGTTTATCCTCTGGCCAGAATGATTGTTGTCCTATAATTAACATCTGAGGTAAAGGGCAATAAAATCTGAAAAGCAAATGCATGTGCGTGCACACAAAATACAATCACTAGGTGTACTAGGGGTATTTTAAAAACTTAATAAAATCCTGATAAGAATAAAAATAAATAGAACAGTAAACTTATTTTAGGTCTTTGGTGCTGAAGCAGTTCCTTGAATTAGGTTAACATTACTGGTTTCATTTTTTTTCTTAGGTGGGCTCCTTGTTCCCTGCTGTAGTCTTTTATCTTCTATTCATATCAATAGAAGTCTTTTTGTTTCTTATTTAAAAAAAAAAAAAAAAAAGAAAATGAAAGAAAAGAAAGAAAATTTCTAGACCTTGTACTTAGCCTAATGTTAGTGCATAATCTAGTATTTTGATCTCTACAACCATTTATGGATCGTTGTTGTCATTTTGGTGGATTACTCTGTTCCTTGAATGGATTGTTGTTGTTGTTGTTGCATGTGTCTTCAGTGATGCGCGGGAAAATCAAGAAAATTCGATGTCTACGAATTAGTTAACTGCTTTTTATTATTGTATTCGATAAGTACTACTTGCACTCTTGCAACATTTCCTGGGTTCCACAACTCCATTATTAATGCAAAATATATGAATGTAATCCATATCTTGCATATTTAATTTGTTGGGTTATTTCATGTCTATAGTGGTGCACAAGAAATTAAGGAAATTCCATGTTTAACTAATTAGATAACTGCTTTTTATTATTATATTCGATCAGTACCAATTGCACTCCTCCAAAATTTCATGGGTTCCACAACTCTACTATTAATGCAAAATAGAATGCGTGTTGGCCTCATCTTGCATATGGAATTTGTTGGGTTATTTCATGTTATTTTCTCTTTCTTATTTACAATCAGAGTTGCATCCGAAATTTCATGTTAGAAACAAAAAAAAAAAATCATGAGTTCCACAACTCCACCATTAATGGAAAATATAATGGATGTAGTCCTCATCTTGCATATTTAATATGTTGGGTTATTTCATATCTTTAGTGATGCGCAAGAAAATCAAGGAAATTCCATGTCTACAAATTAGTCAATTGCTTTGTATTATTGTATTCGATCAGTACTAATTACACTCCTCCGACATTTCCTGGGTTCCACAACTCCACTATTAATGCAAAATATAATGCATGTAGTCCTCATCTTGCATTTTGAATTTGTTGGGTCATTTCATGTTCTTTTCTTTTTCTTATTTGTAATTAGTGTTGTGTCTGAATTTTCATGTTAGGGAAAAAAGAAAAAATGAATAAAACAGAGCTAATTGGTCTAGTAACAACGTAATGACTTAAAGGAGTTGGAGCTGCCAATGTGTTGGTTATCATATCGTTGTTAAAAGCTCTTGAAACCTAGGTAGCCAAAAAAATAAATACCTCTTAAAACCTAGTTTTAATTCTTTTTGTATATTTATATTTATTTCATCTAAATTAAACAATTTGATGGTTTTATTTTATCTGAATTAAATAGTGTGGTGTTCTTTTGATAGGATATCTCAATAGGTTAGTTGTTAATGGTAGTTGTTAATTGCATAGCTGACTTGTGACGTTTGTTAGTGGGGAGTTTTAGTATAAAATGGAGATTGTTAGAGAGTAAGGGATATGGATTGATTAGTGGGAAATTGGGGAAACCCTTGGGAGAGCTAGCGGACCTCTTGAATGTCTATGAATCTATCATTGTAATTGTGTTTTATTCTTCTTATCAATAACAAATCCTTCCATTTATATGGTCATTTAGCTTAGGTTCTTATCAAGTGGTATCAGAGCACTCTGGGCCTAGGGTTGGGAAGAATATAGAAGTATGAATAGATTTAATGAAGGAGCAAGTTGGCCAGTTCGGAGTGGAGATCTAATGGGAATTTGATGGGATCAAGGGAAAACTTCGGATGATACCAGTGTTGGAAAAGGAATTGGAGACAATTCTTATAAGGTTGGATTGATTGTTGGTGCAACGACAGATTTTGGTGACGGACAAGCAAGCTGGATCTGACAAGTGTTAGACTTCACGATTTGCTACCAAATTTGGAGTTTCGCAACCAGATCTAGAGGTTCTGTGTTTACGAGCGGCGTTGAAAGAGAAACGACTTGTGGAGGATAACCCAAGTCGAAAAGCATCATCGGAGGAGTCGTGATCTGTTTGGGGTGACGATCTAGGTGATTCGCTATTAGTTCTAGAGGACTTGTGCATGCAAATAATGTCGGAAGTTACACGATAAAAGTCAAGGGGTCTAGAGGCTCACGATTTGGTAAAAACATACAGACCCTACAAAACTGAGCTTCGAAGAGTGGCCTAGGTGAGATCTATGCAGGTGACAACTCAAGGAGCCAAGCGAAGATGAATCACGCCTGAAGTCATCGGTAGAAGATGACTCGACATCTAACTAGGTAGATTCGCGCGGAGTTTGGTCGGAATTGCGCAACGGCCAAATAGTAACTCACAATTATGGTGTGATTGGGTCCTATTCCAGTTGGCTTGATGTACATCATAGCTGAGGTCGGGCTTTGAAATAATGGTACTGTTTTGACTGGGATCTGGAATTTCAGCACATTTGGAGACCTTTTCGGCTTGATTTGGATTGGGTCTTGTATTCCCCACGTGATTGGGGATGGGATAGGGAATTTCGACGAGAATTTTGGGCGTTTGGGAACTGGATCTTGAAATTCAAGCATGTTTGGTGCGAATTTCGACATAAGTAGGCTGTGGTCTCAATATTCGGGCACTATAAAGGTGGGATTAGGTACTTCTGACGAGAATTCCGATGACAAGAGGGCTGGGCTTCAAAATTCAGTAGCTGCTTGGGCTGGGTCAGAGCATTTTGGTGCAATTTCGGGGAGAGCTTGCTTGCTGGCAAAGAAAAACAAGAGCAATTGGGAGACCAACTTTTGGAGTTGCCAATTAACCATGAGAGAGCGTATGGGTGGGTTTTGAAATATGTGGTCGTTGCTCCAAGCTTTGCAACTCCATCGGTCAATGCCCCCAACACTCATTGCCCTTGGGTCTACATTCTTTGTTCTTGTGGCTCTGATCACTTCTGGGTTCTTGACCACCAATTTCTGTCCTCCACGGTTCTTTGCTCCATTCGACATTTCTAGATACGCTTCAATCAAAATGGGAAGGAGATGGCATCATTCAAGTACGATTACTTGATCAATACCTTGAGGACAAGGTGTTTTTGTTGGGGTGGGGGTGGGGGCGCCCGGAAGGATTAGTTGGGGGGGGGTGTTGTGGTGGGGGTTGAGGGAGTAGTGATAGGATATTTCAATAGATTAGTTGTTAATGGC
The DNA here is from genome assembly GCA_035233585.1 of Antiaris toxicaria. Lineage (NCBI taxonomy): Eukaryota > Viridiplantae > Streptophyta > Magnoliopsida > Rosales > Moraceae > Antiaris > Antiaris toxicaria. The sequence goes on from CP141163.1 coordinate 116,035, forward strand.
ATAATTGACTTGTGATGTTTGTTAGTAGGGAGTATTAGATTGATTAGTGGGAAATTGGAGAAACCCTTGCGAGAGCTAGCAGACCTCTCGAATGTCTGGAAATCTATTTTTGTAATTGTGTTTCGTTCTTTTCAATAACGAATCCCTCCAGTAATATGGTTATTTAGCTTTGGTTCTTGTCATCTTCATCTTTAGTAGCATCAAATGATGAAATGTAGATGACATATTTATATAAATGCCTTTTGGTTTTCAAACTAAGTCTGTTTGCTTCCTTCCTTCGTTATTCTCTTATGAAAATTTTATTCATATTTATACATATTTATACAAGTGCCTTTTGGTTTTCAAACAAAGTCTGTTTGCTTCCTTCCTTTGTTATTCTCTTGCGAAAATTTTTTTCATACCTTTTCTTTTGTCTTGCAAGTTTTGGAATGCAGTTCTTGTTGTTTTTAATTTACCTCCAGTTTTCATTTCTCTTTTCTAATATAAATGATTTGATGATTTTCCCTGGCAGGTTACTAAGTGGGGGAATTTGTATGAGATCACCCTTCGTGTTGTTGAAGATATTCGATTCGTTATGAGTCATGCTGGAGTTCCCAATTATGTAATAAAAGATCAGCAAGATATCACAAGAACTTGGATGAGACTCTTGACTTTTGTGCAAGGGATGAACCCTCAAAAGAGAGAAACAGGGCTCCATATGGAAGAAGAAAATGAGAATATGCATTTACCATTTGTGTTGGGTCATTCTATTGCCAACATTCATACCCTTTTGGTGGATGGGACATTTTCTGTTGCTAGTGAACAGACAGATAATGAGATCGTTCTGAAAACATATGAGCAAGAAATTGACGATGGAGATAGCCTAAGACATTCAAAGGTAGGACGTCTTTCCCAGGAAAGTTCTGCATGCAGTCCAATTGGAAGGAATTCTTCATCTGTGTCGGCGCCAAATGTTGACAACAAAATAGATTCTGTTTTCAATGCCTTAATTCCCCTGTCTGTGACATGCTTAACTCATGAGTGCTTGAGGGCAATGGAGAATTGGTTGGCTGTTGATAATACCTCCGGGGCTTTACTTGGTGGATGGTCTCCGAGTACAAGTAATATTTCTAATGGCAATCTTTCAGCATTGAAGAAAACATTGATCAAGATTAGAAAAGGAAGATCCATACTTGGTAGACTGGCTGGTTTAAGTGAAGATCAAGGCAGGCAATATTCTTCACATGTACATCGTGGTTCCCGCTTTAGTGTTAACTTTCAGAATGGTAAAAGTACAGGGCTGGAGAATAAATCAATGGTGCTTGGTGAAAGTGATTCAGTTAATGCATATACATCTGCAAGCTTTGATGATAGTGCAGTCGAAGGAGATGGTGCCATGGACTTGGATGCTCTGCGTGTTTTGAGCCTATCGGATTGGCCAGACATAGTTTATGATGTTAGTTCACAGGATATTTCAGTTCATATTCCGTTACATCGTTTTCTGTCTTTGCTTCTACAGAAAGCGTTAAGAAGATGTTTCGGTGACTCTGTAGTACCAAATTTTGCTACTGCTAATTCTTCGTTGATGTCGTCAGTAATCTACACTGATTTCTTTGGACAAATTCTCAATGGCTGCCACCCATATGGGTTTTCTGCGTTCGCCATGGAGCATCCTTTAAGGATTAGGGTATTTTGTGCCGAGGTTCATGCTGGAATGTGGAGGAAGAATGGGGATGCTGCTTTGTTATCTTGCGAGTGGTATCGTTCAGTACGTTGGTAAGTATATTTAAGATGCTTGTTTAAGTTTGAGAAAATGCTACGTGCAAATGTACTCATACACATTAGAGCAGTCAAATTATTAAATGATGGTACTCATTGCTCTTTCTCTTGGTTGCGCTATTGCAGGTCTGAGCAAGGTTTGGAGTTTGATCTTTTTTTGTTGCAGTGTTGTGCGGCAATGGCACCTGCTGATCTTTACATTCATAGAATTCTAGAACGCTTTGGTCTGTCGACCTATCTCTCTCTGAATCCTGAGCGCTCCAGTGAGTATGAATCTGTATTAGTGCAAGAAATGCTCACTCTTATCATACACATTGTCAAAGAGAGGCGATTTTGTGGGCTAACTAAAGCTGAAAGTTTGAAACGAGAGTTGCTTTACAAGTTAGCCATTGGTGATTTCACTCATAGTCAATTGGTGAAATCTTTGCCTCGTGATCTCTCCAAGTTTGAGCAGCTGCAGGAAATTTTGGATGCTATCGCTGTGTATTCTAATCCATCTGGCTTCAATCAGGGTACCTATTCACTACGATGGGCGTTTTGGGATGATCTAGATTTGTATCATCCCCGTTGGAACTCTAGGGATCTACAAGTAGCAGAAGAAAGGTATTTACGGTTTCGTGGTGCTTCGGCAATGACCGCTCAGTTGCCAAGGTGGAGTAAGGTTTATCCTCCTCTTAAGGGGTTAGCTAGAGTAGCTACTTGTAAAGCAGTCCTCCAAATTATCCGTGCTGTTCTGTTCTATGCTGTTTTTACTGACAGAACAACTGAATCACGTGCTCCAGATAGTGTTCTTTTAACTTCATTGCACTTGCTTTCGTTGTCATTGGACGTATGTGTTCAACATAAAGAATCAAATGATCTGTCCTGTTATGACGGAGAATCAATTCCCTTGCTAGCTTTTGCTTGTGAAGAAATTAATGAGGGATTAAATTATGGTGCTGGTGAGCAAAGTTTGTTTTCAATTCTTGTTTTATTGATGAGAATGCATAAGAAAGAAAATGCAGAAAGCTTCTTGGACATAGGAAGTTGCAATCTTTCTTCCTTAATTGAAAGATTGTTGATGAAGTTCGCTGAAATTGATTCTGGATGCATGGCAAAGCTGCAACAACTTGCACCTGAAGTGGTTAGTCATCTTCCCCAAACTTTTCCAAATGCTGATATAAATACCTTCAAGTCAGCTTCTGATAGTGAGAAGCGCAAGGCAAAAGCAAGAGAGAGACAGGCTGCAATATTAGAAAAAATGAGAGTTGAGCAAGCTAAATTTTTGGCTAGCATTGACTCAACCATGGACGATGGTTCAAAATCTGAACAAGAAGCTAGTAATCCTGATGTTGAAATTGAACCAGAAGAGTCCGCACCAATTGTTTGCTCACTTTGCCATGATGCAAATTCTGAAAGCCCAGTATCATTCTTGATTCTTCTCCACAAATCAAGGCTTTCGAGTTTTGTTGATAGAGTTCCCCCTTCTTGGGAACATCCCCATGAATTAGACAAGGAGCGTGTCTCGACAATCATGAATAAGACAACTAATCAACCTGGAATAGGCACTTCTTCAGGTGGTTCTGGATCAATGTCTTCTTCTGAGTTGGCACAGTTTGTTCAGAATGCAGTGACAGAATTTTCTTATCACAGCCAGCCAAGTGAAATGGGAAATTTTCAGGAGTTCCTCAAGAGTTGGTTACCTGAATTGGGGATCCAAGAGCCAAGCATAGCAAATTTGGAGGATAGGACTCTTCATATGTTTGAGACGTCAGAAGAGGATTTGTATCTCTCTATTCAAAGAGAAATGCAAGAGAATTTAGTGTTTTCTAGTTTTGGGGAAGGTGTCAACCTTTCAATCGCTGAGAAGAGTTTAGCGGGAAGAAAACTTGCTGAATCTTTGTTGCTTGGAAAATATGTTGCATCTATTTGGAGAGAACTGGAAAAAACACCATCAGCTTCTGACAGCTCCCGTGCGGATAAGGGGGCAAAAGAGGCTATGCAGCTTCCAGCATTCGATGGATTTGGCCCAACAGATTGCGATGGAATTTTTCTTTCTTCCTGTGGACATGCTGTGCATCAAGGGTGCCTTGATCGATATTTACATTCTCTAAAAGAAAGGTAAATCCATAAGGAGAGAAATCTAATTTCTTACAATTATATTACATAACTTAAATCAGAAACAAATCAAATACATTTTGAATCACTCTTAAAACACAATACTCCTGAAGGAATATTTGGAAAATTCTGTGAAAGAATATCTTGTCGACGTTTGTTTTGTACCCGATTTATGTTTTTCGTGAAACTTATTCCAGTTTCAATAGAGAGAAATGCTGCCCTATTTTTAATGCGTTCTCTAACAAGTTCCTTCTTGAAATACTATACATAAGTAGTGACAGAACTCTCTCTCTCTCTCTTTCTCGCTCTTGCTCTCTCTCTCTCTCTCTCTCTCTCTTTTTCTCGCTCTTGCTCTCTCTCTCTCTCTCGCTCTTTTCGTGTGATTGATTAACCAAATTTAAGGCCTTATTTGGAATTATTACTCACTTTCTCCATAATTGATTGACCAAAATTAATGCCTTACATGGGATTCTCACACTTGTTAGTTGTAAATAGTCCAACGCCTGCTCTCTCTTTTATAAACAGAGTACTAGACTGACATTTGGACTTCTTTTTTAATTGTTACTTAACAACCTTACTGATCTTTTGACTTCTGAGCGATAGGTGCATCTTTCTACATTATTCCTAGAAAGTAAATTTCTGTCAATCGTAAGATATTTTTAGTTTTTTTTTTTTTTTTTCCACCTAGGTTTATCATTTGGAACATGCAGAATAAATCTGTTCAGTAAAACTCTCGTGTATTAAACTCTCAGTGAATTAGGATTATTAATGCCTTTTGGCTGTGTGGATAGGTTTGAACATTGCAGAAGCAAAAGAAACCCACTGCATTGTATATAAATTGAGTTTGAATATTTTTTTAATTTCTGGTCCTTTTTCAATTAATCTCAAAAGCCAACTCTGTATCAAGGCACATCAAATTGAGCTTGTGGATTATACCAATCATCACGATGGCTTGTGAAATAAAGGATTTAGATTATTCACTGGATAGTATCTTGGGAACTTAGATTACTTCTACGCTGGAAGGATGTAATTGTGGACAAAATTGGTTGTATTTAGGGGATGATGTGTGTGTTTTGTGCTTGCTGTTATGCTCTGCTTTTGTTTTTTTGTTTTTTGTTTTTTGTTTTTCCTGCTATGAGGATACCTCATCCTCTGTTCTTGTAAATTCTTCTTCTTTGATCAAATTATCAATAAAACAAGTTTCTTATTTAAAAAAAAAAAAATCATGTCTTGATGCTCTATTGTGCCCTACATAAACTTTGAATAAATATTTATTCCATCTATATTTTTTTGAACTTGAGGGTGAGCTTGAGGGTGAGTAGATTCAAACTCTGTACCTTCAGGTAAAGTTGGATGTGGTATTATTGCTAGGTTATGCTCACAACCAAATATTCATCTATATTTTTATTCTTTTTATTTATTTTATTTTATTTTGTTTTGTTTTATTTATTTATTTGCTTATTTGGCTATCTCTACATAGATGCTCGTATGGATATGCTGCAAGCGCCAAAACATTTTTAAAATGGAGAATAGTTTATGAAATCTATGCTGTTTCTGAGTAATTTAGTTTCTTGTTGAAGGCCTCTGATTTTATTTTTTAATACGTTCATGCAGATTTGTCAGAAGAATTGTTTTTGAAGGTGGGCATATTGTAGATCCGGATCAGGTATTTGTCTTTTATATAGTCCAGTTTTTCACTTAAAACCATATACGTATATTTATATACGTAGTATTATTTTCCTTTTTAGGGGGAATTCCTTTGTCCAGTATGTCGCAGGCTTGCAAATTCCACCCTGCCTGCATTACCTGGTGAATCCCATAAGGTTTTAAAGCAGCCCAATAACTCAAGCGCTGATTCACCGCATGCTCCTGGTCCTTTGTCCAAATCAAGTGAAGAAATTAATTTGCTTCATCTTCAGCAAGGCTTGTCACTTTTACTGTCTGCAGCTAATGCAGCTTGTAGCATTGAAACCCTTGATAAGCATTTCCCCCTTCAGAATTATCAAAGAATGCTAGGTTCTAATCTGCAACCTGTGTCTCGTGTGCTCTCCAAGATGTATTTTTCAAGTAGACATGATAAGTTCATAAGGTCTTCGAGGGTAAGCCCCCTGTTGCTAATGTGGGACGTGCTTAAGTATTCCCTCCAATCAATGGAAATTGCTGCCCGCTGTGGACGAACATATGTGACTCCAACATATAGCCTTGATGCTTTGTACAAGGAACTTGAGTCCTCGAGTGGATTCACATTGTCCTTGTTGCTAAAAATTGTACAAAGAACGCTAAGTAAAGATTCTATTCTTGTGCTTCAGAGATTTGGAGGTATTCAAAGCTTTGCAGACTCCATTTGCTTCGCAGGGTCCATGGATCATAATAGCAACGGATATAGACCAGGTACTTTATTCAGTGGAATGACCTTAAATGTTTAACTAGTATCATTGCTTTTTTCAAGTCTTCATTGCTGGGTTTCTTTACCCGTTCTTGCTCATCCGTCGTTAGTCAATCATGATTTGCCTCTGCATGTGATTGTGAGATATGTTCTGCTAGTGTTGCCAATTAATTCAAGAGATTTTTCCAATTGAAAAGATGTTATGAGTGCCGCTTTGAGAAATTTGTCTATCCCCTTGAACCCTACCATTTTTATGGATGAAAAGAATTTATCTTCTTATGTGGTCAACTGGTTGGAGGAGTAAAGATCTTGGCCTAGTATATTACAAGGCATTTTTCTTTAAGCTAAGCCAGAAATTCCGGGTCAGCTGGTAACGTATGCCCTCGCCCCTCCTTTTGTGAATCCTCATATTATTATTAATTAAAGTGCATAATACCATTTGGAGAGGTTAGAGATCTTGTATCACTTTCCAAATTCCTACAAAAGAGAGTCAAAGGCTTGAAACTGTTGGGATCCTACCATAGGGAACTTAAGGAATAGTAATGCCTAAGCTAATGTGCCCTTAGCTGAAGGTTTTGAGTACAACTTGCATTAAAAAACTTGCTGTTTTGTATTATCTTCGTATGTACGTGGAGACCTCCTTAAATTTTTCTTTTCTTGGTTTGAAATGAGAATGTGTTTGACAAATGAAATGTTGTTATCGCTATTACTTTTTAAAAGAAACAAGATTCTCTTATCAAAGAAATATGTACGAGCAAAATGGAGGAAGAGATTTGCTCAGGAAATCCAAAAAAATTGCTATTTTTTTAATTAATTATTTTGCAATTTTTCTATAAAAATTTTTAAGTTTTTTTGGCAGTCTAGCAGTGCACTTGTTGGTCTCTTAATACTCTTCATTTTAGGTAATTGGCTACGCATCCTGAATAATATTGAGAAGGACGTATCATATCCTGATATTCAATTCTGGAATCGAGCTTCTGATCCTGTCCTTGCCCGTGATCCTTTTTCTTCCTTGATGTGGGTCCTCTTTTGTCTTCCATACCCATTTTTATCATGTGAAGACTCGCTATTACATCTCATGCATGTCTTCTTTGCTGTCAATGTAGTTCAGGTACGGGCACATTATTGCTTATTATTACCATTGATGATTGTTCAAGTCTTGAGTCCTGATCCACTATGTTGAATGCAGGCTATAATTGCTTACTGTGGGAAACATGGAGGCAACATAAGTGAATTTGGCTGTCATGATTGCTTGACTACCGACATACTGAAACTCATGAAAGAATCTAGATGTTCTCAGCAATATTTGGTTTCAAACGATGTTGGCCTGTCTGGTGATATAAAGAATGTGATTCGGAGATTGAGTTTTCCTTATTTGCGGAGGTGTGCACTGCTTTGGAAACTACTGACCTCCTCTGCTCAAGCACCATTCTATGACAGGGATAATGTGTTGGATAGAACTCAATCAATCTGTGACTTGATGGATAGCACTGACGGAGGAAAGATGGAGTTTAATGAAATTGAAAGGCTGGAGAGCATGTTTAAGATACCGCCAGTGGATGTTATTCTCAAAGATGAACTACTTCGCTCCCTATCTTCAAAATGGTTTCAACACTTAAGCAAGGAGTTTGAAGTCCAAAGATTTAGAAGAAATATGCTTTGCAACCCTGTAGTACCCTTTCAGTTGATGCATTTGCCACAAGTATACCAGGATCTATTGCAGAGGTCATTTTTGTTGCCTCTCTGAATTTATTTACAAGAAAAATATCATGAAATTTGAAACTCTTGAATCTCAAATGTGTTGCCGCAGGTGCATAAAACAATCTTGTCCTGATTGCAACTCTATTATTGAGGAGCCTGCTTTATGCCTCCTTTGTGGTAGATTATGCTCTCCGAACTGGAAGTCCTGTTGCAGGTTTATGTTCTATCCCTCTTTTCTTTTCTGTTTTTCCTTCCACAAAAATTTAACCATAGGATGCTGTGCACGTGATCATTATCCCTATCCTTGACTTGCTCTATATTGGCATACCTAGGGAAAGTGGATGCAAGACTCATGCTGTGGCCTGCGGTGCTGGTACTGGAATATTTCTATTGATAAAGGTTTGTAATCAAGCTTGTTCAAGGGAAGCCTTGGTTTTACTCTTCCATGTCTTGTGTATTGGGAGAATACTTCTGACTTTAGGTTTTCGGTCTCATGGGAGTTGACTTATTTTTCTGAATATATGACAGAGGACAACAATTCTACTGCAGAGGTCGGCTCGCCAGGCTCCATGGCCATCACTTTACTTGGATGCTTTTGGTGAAGAGGTATATAGGTGTTTCTACTAATACTAAGCTGTGAAATAACAAAATAATGTCGTAATTTGTTTCTCACCTGGCTATCACCAAACTCTTTGGTGCAGGACATTGATATGCATAGAGGGAAGCCTTTGTACTTGAACGAAGAACGCTATGCTGCTTTAACATATATGGTGATGAAGGAAGCTTTGTTGTTTCTTACTTTTGTATTACATTTTATTAACGACATAAAATGATGAACACTTGGTCACAAACAACCTCTAAAATACACTCTGGGAATTTATTTTCCGGTTTTAAATGAAAAGTTTCTCCTCAGGACTGTAGCAACATAATCTTCACTTAGAAAATTTTGTACTTGCTTTTTATTATTGTCTCACATTGGGTAACACGTAAACTTATATGTCAGGTGGCCTCCCATGGCCTTGATCGAAGTTCCAGAGTTCTTGGGCAAACTACCATTGGTTCTATCTTCATGGTTTAGTTTGGCCTTCATGTAAGAGATATATATATATATATATAAATATTTTTTTTTTCTACGTGACTCTTAGTTAGTGCGTTCCTTTACTGATGTTGAATTCGTGATCTAAATTTCTCAGGCAGTGAATTTGCAAATTGATAGAGATAGATGGATTACAGTTGATTATTTGCAAGTTGGACGTGGTAAAAAATTGCATACTTTCCTCCAATATGCAGGGATCCTGGTTCAATCTTTGACTTGTCAAATGGCATACACAGCTCCTTTAGGTCAGTTTTCGAATGTATACGATCAAACTAGTTAGTTGTTTTTCCTATGTTTCTTCTTCTTTTCCCACCCTTCTTTTTTACGAATAGTATATCTATTGGGTAACGCATTTCCTGCCAATTTAAAATATTTCTTTCTTTCATTTAAAATTTTCTTCGAGAAAATAAAATCTAGAGTTTGAAGTAGACACTAGGAAAAATGTGGAATGTTATTCATGAGGAGGCACTACAGGACTTACTGGCAAAAGTATTGGTTTTAACAATAAGAAACTAAAAGTAGCCGATAGGGAAGGCTTATGGCTTACTGTTTTAACCCTTTACAAAGGCGTAGAGGATCCCCTTGAACTCAAAAGCATTACAGATCTATTAATAAAAGTACCCTAATCGGAAGCTAACCTTGAAAGAGACTACAGTTGTGTTTGCTGTAGAAAGAAAGTCCTCGTTCACGGTTTTTACCGCTCGATATACATTCTATAGCCACTTGCATTTTGGGGATAGTATTGTATCCATGTTTTTATAGGTTATACATATTTCATCTTGTTGTATGAATTTGCAGATATCTTGGGTTCCTCCAACATGTTAAAAACCACTTCCTTTTGGCAATTTAGACTGTGGTTGCAACTTGCAAGTTCCTCCTTGTATCTACGCATTGTACAGTGATCAAATCTGCAAGTTTTGCTTCATCAGTCTTCCACCCTCTTTCAAAGGGTTTTGTTCAACGAATGTACATACATATATAGACCATACAAGTCTTGAACTTTACATCTAATGTTACATATAATTATGTGGTTTTTTTTTTTCCCTTTTTTAGAGCGTCATTTACATGCCTCTCTTTTGTTTCTGTATTTCAATCGCTAGTGCCTCTTTACACCAGTATTTATGCACTTCTGGTGCTCCACACAATCCCCCACCCCCACCCCCCTCCGTTCTCTTTCCTTCTCTTTTTAATAAGCTTCTGGGCGTTTCAATTGTAGGACTATATAAAATTCAGATTAATTAACAAAAATTCGTTAAATCAAATCTTATGGATCCTTAGATATCATAATTAAGTATAAACAAACCAATCAAAATAAAAAATAATAAGATAAGAGCGCAAAAAATAAAGTATACTAGAGATTTATAGAGGTTTATAGGAATGTGTAACATCTTTTGTGTGTTTTTTTATTATGATTAACAAGAGTACAGATTACATTGAATTTTATAGTAATTTTGATAGAGTAGTAGTATATTAAAAAAGTTCCTTTTTATTTGAAGGATTTCTTCGTCTATTTGTCGGGTCGGGGAAGGTTAACTAGTAGTGGATCTTAAAATTTAGGGGTTTAGTAGGTCATAAACCAACATCCAAGGTCATTGAGATTGTAAGGTTCACATGGACCTAATTTGGGATTAAAGTTGAATGCCTAGGGATGTGGTCTCTTGAGAACTGTCTTAACTCTTTATTGAATGTCAATATGTGACAAGAGAGTTATAAACGAAAAAAGATCGAATGTTGATCGCATTGATCTTTGAGATGAAAAAACGGCTGTCATAGAATGATGTTGAAGATTATCTGAAGCTGATATACCAATCATCAAATAAGAGGTGTGTTGTTTCATATAATTGATCGATCAATTATCGAAGAGATGAGCTATCAAACCACGAAGAAGAGTCCAGATGATAAACTCAACTTGTTGTGATCAATACTCAATAACCAAATGGTTGAGCTAATGCTAATATCTTAAAAGCACCATGCAATATTCAGTAAACCATTTGCCATTCAATGACATATGTCAATCACGTATGCAACTTTTAGGGGGACAAAATCCAATCCCAACAAAGATCTAATTTGCTATTTTTTAATCGTTAAATTAATTTTTTAAATTATTTGATTTTTGATTTTTTATGTTAAGAATTTATAGTGTGTAACAGATATATGCACTAGTCATAAATTGGATGTAAAAATAATAGTTTATATTAATAATATGAAATAGAAGATCCAATTGTACAAATTCCTTTAGTTCTATGCCGATTAAAATTGTGCTTTTAAAATGAGCACAACCCCTAAAAAAAAAAGAAAAAGAAAAAGAAAAAAAAGCATAACTTGATTTTAAAGGAAGATAAGCACAACAAGTTGAAAGTTAAAGATTTTTTTGCCTAAATATAATTGAATGATTAGAAAATCAATCTGATGTAGTTTTGCAATTGAAGTTTACTTTGACCACAATACCATGAAATCATCATTAGTTTAAGATTTAATTATTACTAGCCCCCACTCCTTTTAACAAAACAATTATATTGCACGGTTCTCTCTCTACGTTCACTCTGATGATTGCAGTAAAAAGGAAGAAAGAAGGGAATGGAAAATAAAATTGTAGATTTGGCCTACAATTACCATGTGTTTGGTTGCAAGGCTCTAATTTGAGAATTATAAATTTGTCTTTTTCTGAAAAATCAACAAATTTTACTATTTAACAATTAAGATTATAACATGAAAACTTAAATATTTAAAATCCATAACTTTGCATATATAAGTTGAAAAGAGATTATTTTTTTTTAATTATATAGAATTTTGAAATAAATAAAACAAGATTTATGTGGATATTTTTTTTTTCAAATACATTTTAATTTTTTATATTTTTTAACTCCAACAGTTTAAACGCACGTCAAACGCACAATTCAGTTCTAACTATAATATTTCTTAGGTTAAAACCCATTAACCAAACACCCACTTAAATTAATATCAGTTATATAAATTTAGATTCTGTTTGATAAACGCATAGCATTTGTATTGCGTTTGAATGTAATACATTAAACGCAATTTACATTTGGTGGAAAAGTATTAGTATTACATTTGAATGCAACATGTATTTGGATGAAAAATATTTGAATTGTATTTTAATAATGAATATATGATATGATAAGTAAAAGTATAAAGAAAAAATGAGAGAGAAAAAGAATATGTGTTATGATTAGCAAAAGTAATAGAAAAAGTGAAATAATGATTGTATTGGATTTAAAATGTGATGTGATTGGTATTTAAATATAATACTTTTGTATTTAGATGAAAATTATATTGCATTTGAATGTAATATGAATGCAATACTGCAAACAAATGGGTGATTAAATTGCAATTCTATGAGTTATTCCATATTTTTATAATAGAATTGGGCTCATGGAATGGTTTATACGTAGAACCCGATCTAACAGGACATTTTCGTCTCTAAGAAATTAAACGATGTTTTTTTGTTAAGAATGGTACATGTGTGTATTGTCCCACATGGAAAGTATATGAAAATATAAAGTGATTTATATACATGGAAGGACTCAAGACCCAATAAGGTTAACCTTTTGAGTCAAGTTGGGCTCCTGAAGTATGTTGGATCATTTTCATATATGGTTTCACCCCAACAAGTGGTATCAGAGCCGATGGTTCGTATTAGCCAAGCAATCATACTTGTTTGTCAAGTTTCCACGTTGCTTTCCGTGGAGAGTTGGTGTTGGTCGTTGCAATGGCAGAGGGTGGAGCATTTGGTGAACTCGCATGGTTTCGCTTCTTTCCATGCTCGAGTTGGCTCCCGTTTAGAGTGTGATGCTTGGATACGCCGGCTATAAGAAACTTTGGTTCCAGGAGAGTTTAGTGAACACACACACGAGAGAGAGATTGTTAAGAATGGTACATGTGTGTATTATCCCACATGGAAAATATATGAAAATGTGAAGTGGTTTATATACATGGAAGGACTCAAAGCCTAATAAGTTTAACCTTTTAGGTCAAGTTGAGCTCCTGAAGTGTGTTGGACCATTTTCACATATAGTTCCACCCCAACATTTTTCGTTCCTAATGAATTTTTTTTTTCCAAGTTATTCTTGCTCTTTCACCAGGAGGAACTCGTAGCACATAAATCGTTCTTGCTCTCTCAGTAAAATGATTTATTTTTTTTGGATAATTGATACCTAATTTGAGTCCAAATTTGCATAAGAGCTAATTTAAACTAAAATATATGTAGATTTATCTGAAATTTTGGGCGTCATTCTTAAAATAAGAGAGCAGATTTATATATGAATTGACAAATTACGTAGTGATATATATATTTATATGAAATATCGGTAACCATATTTATGAAAATAATTGAATTAAATAACAAGGTTTGAAAATATTTAAAGTAAATATTACTGGGTAAATTTTTTTTCTTGTATTTTAGTAACACCAACTTTTGTCAAGGTAATAAGACACACTGATCATGACAAGTTAATTTAATTATGGATAATCTTTTCTAATTTTTATCTATTGTTTAACTTGTACACACACACACACACATATATATATTTATATGTATATATGTATGTACACGTTTATATATACAACCACTACATGCAAATGCCCATGAAGCTGGCCAGTTATGCATATGCCTACGACCACTTCAAAAAAAAAATTTTTTTTTTGAACGTATCTAAATGAACAGAAATCATTATAATTAGTCTAATTATATATCAACAAAGTAATTATCAAACAAATTATTTTTAAAATTTGAAACTTTATATTGTAGTTATAACGCTACGGGGTAAGTTTTTCCTCCAACGTAAGATTTTCCTTATGGCATTTTAGAATTCTATTACGCATGCACAACAATAATTTTAGCAGGGCTTTTCAATTTTAATTGATTTTTTTCCCCTTTTTTTTTTTTTTTTTTTAACCTAATAGTGGAGAGATTTGAACTCTTATACTTTAAGAGCGTCATATTTTTGAAATTTTAATGGATTGTTTACTTGTATATACAACCCAAATAAAATAATTGTCACATTAACTTGGTATTTACATTAACATAAAATCTACCTTGAAAATTTTGATATAATTAGCATCATGTATTATAAAGCCCTGTTTTCAATTTTAATAATCGTTCGTAAGGGTTGTAGTTTTTCCTAGGTCAAATCTCTGTAGAAATTTCCCTATAGAAATTACAATTTATTTAAATACACTTCCACAGACTTTTCCAAGTCTCCTACGAAAACTCAACGATCAAATTATAATCAGAGAATGTCCTCGTTTCTTCTCTATGTAAATAAACTTCCAAATAACTCTCTTCCTTTCTTTCTCCATAAACGTTACTCATTCTCATCAACTTTTCATTAATCTCTCTGTCCAAAGGGTAAATAATATTGTTTCTCAATTAAGTAAAATATATATATATATATTCATTCTCATCATGAATCGTTACCGGTTCTTGGACGTGAACATGCCATGTTTCGAAGGCCTAAGTTCCAAACCAAGCCTGACCAACCATCTCTTCATGACAAGGTTTTATTCTGTCGTCTGGCTTATCACCATTAGCAGCCAAGAAACCCCACTGGCAAACCCTCGCGGCAACAAGACACGCGTGGAGAAACTCTTTCCCTCTGAGGCTCGATTCTGGGGTTTCTAACTTCCATGAAGACTGTTCGATGCTTGTATTTCAGCTCCAAATGAGGCAACCCTTTCATGCTGACAAAGACATCGTCGAAGCCCTCATCGTTTCTGTTCTGGAGCTCTTCGATGATGCGACAAACAATAAGGCCAGTCTCTCTAACGCCGCTGTTTACGGGGTTGCTGTGGATAACGAGGTTATGGGGAAGAAGAACCAACAGGTTATTTGTATTTCTCGTATAATTCAGCAGTAGTTCGGTGGTCGGACGAGAAGTTGGAATCAATGGCGGTGGCACCAGCGGTGATGGTGGCATTTTGGAGGCAGCATGGCAATTGGATTCCAAGGTTTTACGGAAGCACAAGTACACCCACCGGCGTTTTTTTACGCTAGAAAACATCAAGAAGGCTGCTTACCAATTTTTGTTGTTTAGAGATAATTATACTCTTGTTCAATGTGTTTGATCTAGAAATTTGTTGTGTACGTAACAGCAGTTTGATTAAAATATTTTACAAGCATAATAATAGAATAATCTTCTTTGAGTACCAAAAAAGTTGACCACAATACTGACATAACAAATCTACATTGGGAAAGTAAATGGACTAACCACCAAATAAGGACATTAGTTTCAAGTGTAATAATAATACTGACAACAAATTTAATATCACAATGAAGAAATCAAAGTTGTTTAAATTGTTGACCAAAATTTTCTTTTTAGTAGTTGTTTAAATTAACCTCCAAAGTCTCTGTACAACTGGAAGTTGTATTTTCCTCATTGTCAAACATCCCTCTTGCTGCTCTGCTAAACAAGTTGTGTATCTGTGTAACAAAAAAATAAGCATGTGAAACAATTATTAGTTCCTCATTTATCCCTTCAGTGAGTAAAAATTAAAAAAAAAAAAAATAGTTCATATTTTTACCTGCTTTAACGAAAAGCCAATTTTCTCCAAATCGTTCAGCTAAAACATAACAAATTGTGTACAAACTTCAGTACTAATTTTTTTTTTCCAGTTAAAATTAAAAACAAAAAAAAATTGCTTACCGATTTTAGTGGACTTGTTTCTCTCAGCTCCATTATGTATTCTGCAATTTTTACCCCAACCCCCTACAACCATTCCAAGAAACATGTTAGTTTTAAAGGATAGCCAAAATAATAATAATAATAATAATAATAATTAATTTGCAAAATATGCGTTACAAATGAAAAAGGTGTTATAATGATCATCTTGTGCATAGTTACTATGTGTACCTTTAACTCCAACAGTTCCTCCCTGCAAAAGTTGTATAAAACCAATTAGTGAAACCTTTTCCATTTTGTATGACTATATACACAAAAATGTTAAAATAACCCGACTCAGCGAGTTGGGTTGTGAGACAAGAGGGTGTTGCTAACCCATCTCACAAGAAACTCAAAAGGAAAGAACTCTGAGAAGCATAGCAAAAGGAGATAAGGCGTCATATACCTGCTGGCTGCATTTAAGAAATCGATATACTCTTGAACAAGGTAGTTCTACACATAAAAAAATTTGCAGATTAGAATCATGTTTTGCAAAATGTGCAATGAAAGTTAAGATATTTTCAGAGTCAACCTTTAGGCGGGAGCTTTGAGCATTAAATTTATCAAGTGGAGTTCTGATGGTTTGGAATCTGTTATTTGCGCAGGTGAGAATAGAAGGCGTCTTCGGAGTCTCTGACTCAAGAAGGAAAGGATATGATTGATCTGTGAAGGAAAATTCCTCTAAAGGATTTTGATTTATGTTGGGGTTAATGGGGGATAGAACTTTTCTTAAAGGACTCCTCAGCGACATGTTTTTCTTCTCACTTGTTGGCGAGGATCTAGTGACATTTGCGAAGCTCTCATCCAAGTTTGGTAGCTCGCCTACTCAAGTTAGATGAGAAGTGTCAAAATCAATCTGATCGAGCTTCCTAAACAGGCAAAAATAAATGTAGTAAAAACTTGTTAAATACCATGTGAGTCCGTACAATCTGTAGTTGTTACCGTGACAATCTCATTAACACAATCCTTGCTTTTCTCTTCACAATCCTCGGAAGCTTTTTCTAGATCCTGCAAAAGAAACCTCAATTAGCCAAAATCTTCTTCTCGTAAATTATATTTTAAGGAGAAACAAGAGCTAGATAGACTTACTAGAGTTCCGTTGCTCGGTAAAGCAACTAGATTGTCTCTCAAACTTTCTTCTTTCAACGTTTTTGACCAGTATTCCTAAAAGGAAAAAATAAATAAATAAACTAATTAGAAAATCCAAAATCTTTTACAGCAATGAGAATGAACTTTTCTAAGGAAAGTGTTGAACTTACTTGTAGATCTTCATAATCAAACAGATTTCTGAAAGGCACAAAAGACAAATTCCTGCATAGACGGTAGAAAATAAGCAAAGTATGGAGATTCAAAGTTCAACATGCAAAGAAAATTCAAAATGGTTTTCTATATACCCTTCTTTCGCATTAGAAGCAACACGGTTGGTGGAAACTTTCGCTTTCACTGAGCTTTTATTGAAATTAGGTTTCTTAATAGAGCTAAAAGAAGTTTTTTTCCCAAGAAATGGAGAGTTGAGAGCTCCGATCCTTTGGGCACTCTTCGTCTTCCCTTTCGATTCCAACCAAGCTTGCAGTTTCGCTTCCATGTCAACCTTCACCTTTGGGGTCTCTTGCTTATTATGAACAGAAGGAACAAGATTCAAAATGTGTCGCGACCGTGCAGCCAAGCTGACCGTATGAACAGACTGCTGGTACTCTCCTGGATTCTGTCCTCAAAAGCAAATAGATAACATAACAACATTAAAATTCCAAAAAATGTCTAGTTCTTTAAGCGAATTAGATAGAAGCTATTTTTGAGCGCCTTACCAAACAAGTGATCATCAAAGCATGACTCTTCCCTCCGAGAGAATCCTGCAATATCCGGGTCAGTTTGCTGTCTCGGTAAGGCACACGAGGCTTGTTGTTGTTGAGCGCATAAATCACATTGGACAAAGCAAACAACGACTGGTTGATCTTCGCACTCTCTTGAAGGCGAATTCCTTCATTGCCGGTTCTTCTGTTATCTTCATTCCCTGCTTTGCAAAGAAAATTAGAAAGAAGTTAAAATTATGTTTTAGTATCAAGGTTTGGTTTTAATAAATTCATCCGTATTCTCTCTCTTCTCCCCCCTCTCTCCTCTCTATTTAGTTTCGAAACTAATACCTGCTAAATCTATGAGGTTCAACTTTCCAGGAACAACATCCCTAGAACCGTCAACACAAGGCATGGAAACGGAGATCACAAGCACGCCGTGGCTCCTACTAGACACGTCATTAAGGCCTGTGTGGGCAACTTTCCGTCTCTGAACACCACGGGAAAAGACGTCATGGAATTCTGGCATGGAGCTTATGAAGACTCGAGAGAGTCCACCGAGATGGATCTGCCCATCTTTGTCATCCCACACAGCAATTTCCTTGGCTTTGACTTCCAAAAGATCATAACACCTGTCCAAATAAACCTCGTAGTATGAAATCTCGGCTTTGCTTCCCGTTCGCTGGCACATTGACAAGATTGTGGACATGGCCAGTGACATTAGACCCGGCTGATCATCGGTGCCCTGCAACATGAAACATTAGCTGATTTGATTAGCTTCACTAATTAAAGTCATAATAGAAATCCAAACAGATTCAATGCTAGAAGAAGACAAGGTGAAAATTTAACAAGAACAAAGAATTTCACTGTTCAATATCACATTAAAGTTCCTTTTTTACGGTTAAATTATGGATAAACGCAGATAACAAGCACTCTAAGAGAGCTTCTTCAGTAAGTTCTTCGTTTAACTTTGCGTGTCTCTATTTTAACTTTCTTTGATGAATTCCCAGTCATTTTCTTTTATATTCTTTCAATTCTTACCTGATTAAAAAAAAATTTCTATATTTCATTCATATGGTAATTGTAACTTTAGTCTCGCCCAATTGGAAGAAATTCCCCAAAACTTGGATTTTTTCCCCTTGGTAAAAACAATTCAAATGTGGTTTTTTTTTTTATTCTCAAAATCATACACATTTGTCAGTTTCGTCCACTTTCACTCTCTCATAATTAAACACTTTTCTAGACACAAAAATTCAAGATAAATTATCAAAAAAGAAAAAAAAAAGTCTACAAGACACAAATTGAAAACCTGCATCGTGTAAGTCTTTCCGCTGCCAGTAGCCCCATAGGCAAAAACCGTCCCATTACAGCCATGAAAAATCCCAGTAATCAAAGGGCTGACTTCTCTTTCAAAGATCTTACGAATATTGTTGTCCTCTTGTCCGAAAAACGCATCCAGTCTGTAGCACTCGTTTCGGCTACACCAAAAGAAAACATGTTAAGAAAATTTTAGAAACAACAGGAGAAATCTACAACAACGTGTCGGATGAAACACCAACCTTGTTTCTTTATCTTTTAGATAAACCGCCACTTCTTCTTCTCCTTCTTCTTGATCGAGTACGGAAACGCAAGGCGTAAGCTCTCCGTCGGCAGTCTCCTGCGGTAGAAACGGACGGACTCTTACGATGACTCTGACCTTGGAGACTAAAGTGTCGCTCTTCTGGGGTGTGCTTATAATAGTTTTAATGTCCCTGGACGCCATTGAATGAGATACAGGGAAGCGATGAGAAAGAAAGAGAGGAGAGAGAGAGAGAGAGAGAGAGAGAGAGGAATTCTTGGTTGATGGATTGAAAGAGAATGTTGGAGAAGATGAAGAAAAAGTTTTTTGTTCTTGATTTTCTAGACCGAGAAAGAAGAACAAGTTTGAAATTTAATTCGACCGTTGGAAGACCAGGAGGACGGGCCCACTTTCTTCCCCTTTAATATTTTCGAATTTATGAATCGGGCCTCTTTTTTCAACGCCTTTTCAGTTGGGGGTCGTTGGGCACTTTGGGTTTGTGGGACGCAATACACGTGCACGCATAGTTATTTCTAAGAAATAACTTTTTTTTTTAATAAAATTGAAATTTTCGGTTTAATTTTGATATCTTCAATCAAATCTAATCAATTATAATGATATATTATGAAAAAATATATTTAAGGTATAATTATTGGTTACTAAAAATTAGATAGGAATTTGAATCCTTTTTATTAATATATATTTAGGATTTTTATTCAATATTTTAGATTTTTATCTTAAAATTATATTTTATTTGATATTATAAATTATTTTTTATTTAACATTGTAAAATGTTAAAAAAAACTAATCAATTATATAATGATATATTATGAAAAAAAAAATATTTTAAAATATAATTATTTGTTAAATATTATTTAAGACACTAAAATTAAATAGGAATTTGAATCCTTTTTATTTATACATATTTACGATTTTTATTTAATATTTTGACTGATTACCTTAAAATTATTTTTTATTTGATATTATAAATTATTTTTTATTTAACATTGTAAAATATTAGAAAAAACTAAAATCATTATAAATTGGATGATTCTCTAGAAATATACTCTTTTTCGCGCACTCCTTAAACAACCGTTATTTATAAATGAGAGAGTGAGCAAAATAGGCCAAACTTGATCGAGGATTAAAAAAAAGAGAAAATTGTGAAAATGACCTTTTTGGTGATTTCGTAAAAATGGCTAAACCCTAAGCAGCAAACCAATTCATTTTTCAGGGAGTATCTTGCCCTGCTCATTTCAGTCATTCTCTTCCGCTCTCCTCCCTCGTTCGCTCTCCAGTGGGTAAGCCTCCTTCCGCTCACATATTCCCTTTTTACCTCGTCTTTTTGCAATCTGCACTTTTCTTATTTTATATATACATATATATACACATATTTATACATATATATAAAATTAGCCTCACAGAGTCGTCCATACCCTTTGTCTTTCTTGTTTTTAAATGATTGCCTTTTTGGCTTTTCATCTTATTAAGCTTATTATCAGGGAAAAAAAGAAGAAGCAAAAAATATGATTGACTACTACCGTAAAGCCTAAGCGATTGCAACATGTATAAATATATACACACATCTATAACCTTCTCGTTGCATTAATCTCTGTTCTTTGTTTGTATTAATTAACGTCATGAATTGAAAAAGAAAAAAATGATGCTTATTTAGTGGATGGATTAGCTGCTTTTCTCCTTATCCACTCAAAGGTTTACATTTATATTTTGATATCTACCTTTTTTTTTTTTTTTCCCAATTGCAACTCTGTTTCAACATTATGTAACAATTGTTCTTTTTTTGGGGTAACGGAAGTACAATCTCCAAGTAGTAGAGATGTATATAAATTTCATACTCTTTAAATGTGATGTTAATGCCCACATAAATTTTCTCTTCGTTTTATTATTGTGCTTGTGTGTGCTTGAATATACTTGTTTATACGTGTAGCTATATATGCATTTGATTTGTAGATCATATTTCTTTCTTAGTTCAACCGTTAGCAATTCTTAGTACATCCATTTTGTTTGTAACTTTCTGATGATATTGACGATTATATTTAGTAGAAATCAGGATTTTTTTCTGGAAGAAAAGGGAAGAATTTGAGGAATTGATATGGGAATATGGGCAATTAATCGCATCTACAGTGAGGTTATTTCCGATAGTATTGATAACCAAACCTTCTGGTGTAGATGGAGATTCGTAAGTTTAGTTAAGTTGAGGACTTGAGATCTGATTTTATGAAGAGGGTGGTTTCAAGGGGAAAAGAGGAGTTATTAGGTTGAGCATTCATGATAATGATGAAAAGGACCGTGGAAACCGTTCTTCTTTGGGCTTCACAAGGCTCATTTCATTTTTGTAATCAAAACTTAAATGAAAAAGGGTTTTTAGAAATGTCAAGTTGTTGTGGGTTTGAGAAATGAGCAATTATTCTACTAGAATTCTAGGTGTCAACTTTATGATATTTCATTGGTCTTTTTATGTCAATTTGAGTTGACTTCTGAGCATAGTGAGTTTGGATATTGAAAGTGTAAATCAGGAAAAAAATATGCTATTCTTTCCTATTAGACGCCAAGTTGCTTGCCTTTGGAACCATTTAAGCCTTTATCTATCTTACTTTTCTTATCTTTCCATTGTGTGTTGTGCATAGGTTAAGCAATGCTGCCCTTATTAGCAATTGTAGTTGTTCGAGAGTTGTGATGCTTGTGGGGATCCGCCTTTGGGTTGTCCCAACACTTTGAGGGTGTCAGTTATCACCATGTGATCGGTTTTAGTCCACAAGGATTCACCTGTGCATGTTATGCTATACTTTTGGCTCAAATTTTCTTTTTCAGAGTTTTTATTTTTTTTATGTTTTAGTTCTCTCGAGTTCCTTTACCATTTAGTCTATTCATTTTAAAATTGCCTTTACTTTCTTTATCTCATACTCCTTTAGTTATTGGATAATTATTAATATGGTCTTCAAAAACAACTTAGCCTGATAATAATGATAGTCTTAAAAGACTATTCGTTTTCTTCATAAAAAAGTTAACAATATTAGGTTAAAAGCTAAAAACATTAAGATTTTAGACAAAAAACAGCATTGAGAGGGAAATAATTTCATTGTTTGATAGTTTATAAACTATCATATAAGCAAGTTATTGGAAAATTGAGATTGGAGACTCATTTATAGGAGCAATTCTTATGGTGGCTTCTTGAGAAACAAAAATTTTATCCCTAAATAATATATGAACTACATTTGATTTAGATTCTTCTAATACAAGTAGCGCTTGCAAATGCACTTTCTAACTTTACTAGTATTTTTTAAAACTTTATTAAGTTGCTTTGGGTGGTTCTGGAAAGACTGAAATGTTTTTGGTTACGGTTTTAGGAGTTGAGAAGACTTGTTCCTTACACTTCGTCCTGGAGGCAGAGAAACATTCTAATGCATTTTTTAAGTTTAAAAATAAAATGAAAATCAAAGTTGAGAGAAAATTCTTAAATTGAAGATGGACAAGAGCATGCTTGCAGACTTGGAATCTCTTCCTGAAGAAGACAAGCTCCGAATGTCCACCATGATCAGCCAGCTTCAGATCCGCGACAGGTATTTAATATACACACATAAACACACACACGCACACACATATACATCTATTTATATATACATATTTGTTAGGATTTGATTATACTATTTGAATTGTTTTTGCTTAAAGGGTATGCTCAACTTGGTTGTTCATGTAAATATTGACAATTTTTAAGTTTCTGGGACTTGATTAATGTAATTTCAATTTTGTTTTTGCAAAAGGGTATTCCCAATTTCGTTGTTACTTTCGCTACAGCTTAACTTGGTTGATTCCTTATTTTTCTAATTACAGTTTTCCCATAAAAAAAAAAAAAAAAAAAAAACACCCAAACCATGATTGGCAAAATTGGAATGGTAAGGTGGCTAATTTGTGTGCATAAGAAGGCTCCAATATGTATTTTTTTATGCCTAAACTATTGGAATAGTAAGTGATTTCATAACATGTTTCAGTTGCGGTAGCAATTTTAATTATTTCACTTGAATTCTGAACTTTGAGATGATTTTGACTGTGTGTTAATTTAATGCGGGTGATTAGTTTAGTGATGAAAGGACTCTGAGTTGCTGTTATATGTTGTCTTGTCCATTAAAATAAATAAGTTTTGTTTGCAGCTTGAGGATGTACAATTCCTTAGTGGAGAGGTGTTTTACCAGATTGCATTGACGCCTTTCTGCGAAAATCGCTGACCAAGCAATAGGAGAAATGTGTGTGCCACTGCGCCAAGTTCCTCAAGCACTCCATGCGCATCAGCATGAGATTTGCAGAGCTCAACCAAGGAGCAGCTACATCTGATTGAGATATTGCTAAATATATATATATATATATTTAGATAGTGCAGATATGAAATTTTGTTCACCTTTATTGTGAAGCTTTTACTTAGTTGAAGGGACTAGTTTGTGACTTTTTCTTTTTCCTTTCCTTGCACGAAATTTTGCAATTAGATGAATCGTGATCATAGATTGAGGTGAACATTTTTGGTACGCATACCATGTAGTACATGATAAGATCATCCCCTTGGTGGTAAAGAAGAAATAAAATCAAACCATAAGCTTAATATAATAGTTTTTGTGATATGTGGATTACAAATACTTGTGCTTCTAATATCAATAACTCTTTTTTTTTTTTTTTTTTTTTATGATAATGTCGCATATTCTTGAAATTGTTAAATTGCTTGTTTCTTAGGTTGTACTTGCTTGTTTCAAACTTCTGAAGGATAAGGACTAGGGTCGTATGGAGGTTTATTCAGTCTCGCTCAATTCATTCCGTTCTCTAGTTTCAAGTACCGAACAACCATTCAGCTGTTTTTGGTTAGAGGGAAAATATTAGTTGAAGGAAAGGTATACATATAACTTAAGAGACCAAAATTGAAAAACAGTGGACAAGATTTTTCTTTTTTAATACTTGGTATGAATTTCCTCTTTTGGTCCATCCAACTTTGGAAGGACAAACATTTTGTGAAGGATTATAAGTTCTCATTTGGCACCTATTTTAAACATACTTTTCAAATTGTTTTTCCACAACATCATCTCACAAAAGTTTGATAGTAATCGAGACGACGAAGAATGATAAGTATCTGACTAGTACTTGTGGATAAACCTGTTTATCAAAAGAGGGCCCTTTAAGAGGAGTTAAATGTGAAATTAGCCAAGCTCAGTTCATACCTTTTCTGAATGAGCTGTTACTTGTTGGTGCAAGCACTTCAGCTTGTGAAGACGATTATTTATCAATAAGTCATCTTTTGTGGAATGTACTTAGGTGCTTGAACTTTGTGGCCTCATTAAAGTTATTGGAATTTTCTTTCTTAATTTTCATTGTAAAAAAAAAAAAAAAGTTTTTTCTTATTTATCATGCGTGGATTTCCAAAATCACATTTAAATAACAAATATCAAAAGTTCGAAATTTATGAGAACTCCACAAGGAAGGGGAAAAAGAGGTTATTGTACCAAGCAACATAAGTAGTGAAAATTTTGATTTGCACGTACCAAAATGTTAGATAAATAATCTTAAAAACGCACTCTTATACTAAGCTATCATCATGTGGTTAACAATGACATAAAATTAATAACCAAGTTTCCAAGCAACAATCACTAACTATCTCAACCATTCTTATTATATTTAATAATAACAGATATCTCTTTAGCCCCCCAAAAATATTCATATTATCTAGACAATTTTAGAACTGTATCACCTAGATTACCAATGAAGTATACAATCAAAATAAAACCTAACACAAATTAGAGCAGCTTGACTTGAGCTCTTTTAATCTTCATCATTCCATTTGAAAGATTTTGGTCTTCTTTTCTTTACACAAGGCCTATCAGAAGTGGCCCAAATGTGTGACTACTGCAGCACCAATCAAAAAGATAGTTATCGCTACCGGGCAACGAAATGGGTTCTCTAATTTTGTACCATCAACCCCTTGGAATAAGAGAAAGCCTTTCGATTTTTATTGTGATAATATGAAATTTACTTTTATTCTATAACAGGATATTTGGGTTTGTTTGGTTTTGTGACTGCATTCTAGAAAGACATAATCGAACTACCTACATACATTGTTAAGGGATCAAGCCATATGTAGTTCTTAGATAGTTATGGGGAATAAGTTTCGGATTTTGAATTAAAGTCAAAAACGGGATTTTGAAATCTTGGATGTTTTTAGGTAAATGGCATCTTTGAATTTTTGGGGAAAGTATCCAACTTGATTTTGATTTAGTTGGCTTTGAGGTAAATGACCTCATTTGACTTTTGGTTGGATTTGATAAATTTTGAAGTGTATGACCTCATTTTAATTTTGATTTAGTAAGTTTTTTCATAGGTTTTGAGGTAAATGACCTCATTTGAATTTTGATTGGGTATGATAATTTTGAAGTGAATGAACTCATGTTAATAGGTTTTGCGGTGAGTAACCTCATTTAATTTCTATTTTATAAGTTTTGAGGTGAATGATCCTAAGTCTAAATGTCAACTATAGGATTTTCAAATGATGCCAATCACAAATCCCACACTTTTAGTGTTCATGGAATTTGTTAAATTTTGAGTTATTTTCGGAAGACTTTGTAGTGTAAGTTGGGAATCAAGTTGTTATTTTTTACTACTTATCACCCATAAACTAATGGTCAAACCAAAATAGTGAATAGGATCTTATCTACTTTGTTGAGGGCTATCATTTAAACGAACATCAAAACTTGAGAAGAGTGTTTAACACACGTTGAGTTTGTTTATAGTCGTACTATCTATTCTGCTACTAAGTTTTCACCATTTGAAATTATTTATGGTTTTAATTATTTAACTCCATTGGATTTAATGGCATTACCGTTGTCTGAATATGATAACTTAGATGGAAAGAAAAAGGCTTACTTTGTTAAGTAGATACATGAGAAAGCAAGATTCAACATTGTAAGAAAAAGGAAGCAATACGCAAAACAAGCTAACAAAGGTGTCAAAAACTAATTTTTGAACCTAGAGATTGGGTTTGGTTACATATGAAAAAAAAAAAAAAAAAAAAAAGATTTCCAGCACAAAGGCGTTCTAAACTGCTTCTGAGAAGAGATAGACCTTTTCAAGTTCTTGAGCGAATCAATTTCAATGCATATAAGTTGGATTTACCTGGTGAATATAATATCATTACCACTTTTAATGTTTCTGATTTATCGCCTTTGATATAGGTGATAATTTGAGGGCAAATCCTTTTCAAGAGAAGGGGAAAGATGAGGACATGGCTAGGGCTAACTAATGAAACTAAGACTTGCTTCAAGTTCCGAAAGGGTCAGTTTCGAGAGCTCGAGCTAAACAGTTCAAGGAAGCACTTAACGGATTATCTGGGAGATTCAACAAGCTAAAAATGCGTGTTTACTACTGATGGTGAGTCAAGATTGGTCCAAGTTATTAAAGAAACTATGGAAGAGGATCAATAATAAGCACACACATATGCATGGCATACATGGCCATCTTCATTTACACATGAACAAATACCCTGTAAACAGTGTCAAATCAGATTTAGGTATTTAATTTAGATTAGATAGATTTCATTTTCTTTTTTAATTTGAAATTCAATTCAGTCATATATCTGACTAGATCTTCAAAGAAGAGATTTGAATTTTAAATGAGTTTTTTCTTGGGGGTTGATAAACGTGAATAGTAAAAGGAGATTTTTAAAGTTTAATTTTTAAAGGTTAGATTAAGGTATTTCAAACTTTAAATTTTCAGGAAGATTTAAGAATTTTGAATTTTGAATTTTTAGAATATTTTTATTCTTTGAATTTTGGATTGTAATTTTCAGCCTGTTTATATGTGTGTTTCATATAAATAAAAGACACAGATGTTTATTCAAAAAAGTAAGAGTGATTCTTTTTGATTCTTCAAGAACTTTCTGAACTTATCAGAATTTTCTATGGTGTTCAAACTTGACTTATCAATATATTTTTTCATCACTAATTGTGATGTATTCACTATATCAAGGTTTTTTTTTCTTTACAGATAAAGGTTTGTGATCATTCCATTTAAACCTGTTTGTAAAATGATCTTGAAGACTTTTTTGAATTACGGGTTTTTTTAGTTGTTGACGTAGTTCGTATCACCCGCAAAATTCATAATTGCCCTCACAATATTATAATTCTCTCTTAAATACCTGGACACTAGTCATCACTCTTAATTAACATTAGATTATTTTGCCTTATTTTTTTTCTTCAAGCTGTTTGGTAAATTAGCCATGTTTTTAGCTTCTTTTTAACAATTTATGATTTAGATTAACTTACTCTTTTAATTGAAATCGATATCTTGTAATCGGAATCATTTTTACAATGTTGAATGTATTTTTCAAACATTTTCACATCTCTAAAAAAAAAAAAGGTACTTCACGTTGTCTATGCATAAAATAGATTATATTAACCATTCAAATATATGATATTTTAAAAAAATGAGGAAAAAAAAATGTATCCCCTATTTTAACTCTTATTTTATTTTTATTATTCCTTAATTCTTCCTCATGAAATTCTTTTCAACAAATCTTTGTTTTATTGTATGAAAATATTAACGGAGATTTCAAGTTAAACAAAAAATAAAGAAAATATATGTATCTTAAAAGAGTTTTTAAAGAGTTTATGAATTTTGAAATATGTATTTTAATTTTTCTTTCAAAGAACTTGAAATACTGAAAACTGAATAAACCTTCTCTCTTTTCTTTTTGGTGTTCTAAAATTGATATAAATCTCCCCAGTGTTTCCCTAGAATGATATATTCATAACTTCCAAAAGTTGGGATCAAAAGGGGAAAGTTCATATCTCAAATTTGAAATTTAAATTAAAATTGGATGTGAGCGCCGTGACACTTAGGGTTGAGTACCACAGTGCCTAGGACAATTTTTGGCTTCTTCATGCTGTAGGAGTCGGGGCGCCCACGGCTAAGCATTGGGGCACTCACCCATGGGTCTTTGGCCCTAAAAATTGCTGTAGTGGGTGCCGCGGCACCCACTATTGAGCATCATGGCACTCAATCTCAGGTTTTTAGCCTAAAAACTCTATTTTCCCACCTTTTTACATGTCGTTTCATTTTGAGTTATCTAAAACTTCTTTAAATCGCTTAATTATATCTCTAAATCATCTATAGGGATTCAAAACACCTAACAAACCCAAAATGACATAATTACTTTACGAATCTCAAGAAACTAACACTAAATCATATGGAGAATTGATACTAAATACTAAAGATATAAGCACTTATCAGTATATATTTATATATTAAATCTAATCTGATGCATTTTAAAAAGTAATACAATTGGCCCTATAAAGTTGAGAGAGGTGAGAAGAGAAAAAAGCGCAAAGGCCAATGGTTCAGTGTGTCATCGGTTTATTTACGTTAAATCTTCACTTAGAGAGTCATCATCACCTGATCTATTACGGAATGGACTTCATGTCGCTGGAAGTGTAGGGATCTCCTTGAATAGGAGTTGCTAATCATGGATCTTGCCTTTTCGATGTTAAGGGCCCTCACCTTGATAGGCTAGGGGTTAGTGTTTTCTAGGCTTTACTCGTTTGTTTATTGTTTTAGTTATTGTGTTTGTAATAAGGACTGTAGTTTCTCCATCTGACCCTTTGTTGATGTGTTCTTTGTGTTTACAGCCGTCATATGTGCATTTTAACGGTGTGTCTACTTTGCGTTGGTTGTAGTTTCAAACAACGAAAGTGGTTTCCTCGCTTTCCGAGGTTGTTCCATCAGATCTGTATGGTGACAACTTTTTAGGTTCCGTAAAATTGTTATCTGTAGAAGGTTTTGGTGGCCTCAATGTTATATATTTTTGTCTCTCAATCAATCGAATTCCATCAATTATAAAGACTTTATCAAAAAGAGCTTTTATATGCTTGATAATTAGTATGCGAAGGAATTTTTCTAAGATTGGGTTTCAGTGTGCATCTTTTTTCCTGAGTTTTATCGAATTTTACTAATGAAATCGATCTAAATTAGGAGTTTAATCTCGTGTATTGTGAGGTCATTTGTATTGATGTTTATATCGTTTTTTTGTTTTTAAATAAAAAACTAATATAATTTTATAAAAATGTGAAAATTCAAAACATAAGATATACTTTCTAAATTAAAGCAAAATACAATACATAAAAACGTAAATAACATTTTCTTCTTCTTCTTCTTCTTCTTCTTTTAGGCACTAGGCGAGATAAAGACGTGCAAGTTTGAAAAGTGAAGGATTTCAAAGTTGGAGGACTTATCAGCAAAACACGTGTGACTTGAATTGACGGTAGCACCTGTGAATAAGAATATTTACTTATTTATTTATATATATTTATTAAATTTACTAATTTTCTTTACGGGCTCTGGAATGACTGCGAAATGTTTAAGTTAGGGTTTAAGCCTTTGAAGTTAAGAAGCTCGACTTGTTCCTTACGTTGTTGTTCTTCGTCCTGGTAGTCAGGAACATCGTAAACCATATTCTAAGGTTATATATATATATATATCAATTCTTAAATCGAAGAAGATGGACAAGAGCATGCTTGCAGACTTGGAGTCTCTTCCTGAAGAAGACAAGCTTCGAATGTCCACCATGATTGATCAGCTTCAAATCCGCGACAGGTACTTTATATACACACATATATACATATATACATATATTTATATATATCGTATTGGTTAGGATTTTATTATACTGTTCGAGTTTTTGTTGTTTAAAGCCTATGCCCAATTTTGTTGTTTATTTAGCTTTTCTGAGAAATTTTGAATGTGGACCCTGTAGATATTGATAATTTTGAGTTCCTAGGACTTGATTAATGTAATTTCAATTTGTGTTTGTGCAAAAGGACATGCCCAATTTTAACTCGGTTGGTTCCATACTTTTCAAATAACAGCTTTCCCATGAAAATAATAGAATGTCAATACTGATGGGCAAACTTGGAATAGTATGATGGTTAATTTGTGTGCACAAAGAAAATTGGGGGCTTGGATATGTAGTTTATTATGCCTAAACTATATGCAACAATATTCTCAAAAAAAAAAAAAAAAAAAAAAGAAGCAGCCAAGAAGATGGTCTAGTAGTGGTAGCCCTTTTAATTATTTCACTTCAATTTTGAAGTTTAATATGATTTTCGAGTACTTATGTATTTTTTTTTTTTAATTATTGCGGATGATTAGTTTAGTGATGAAAAGACTATGAGTTGCTGGTCTATGTTGTCTTGTCCATTAAAAAAAAACCAAATATGTTTGCAGCCTAAGGATGTACAATTCTTTAGTGGAGAGGTGTTTTACGGATTGTGTAGACACCTTTCAGCGAAAGTCGCTGACCAAGCAAGAGGAGACATGCGTGCGCCGGTGCGCTGAGAAGTTCCTCAAGCACTCCATGCGTGTCGGCATGAGATTCGCAGAGCTCAACCAAGAAGCAGCTACATCAGACTGAGGTTTTGCTGCCCAATTTTTTTGGTAGTGTGGATATGAAATTTTGTTCACCTTGATTATGAAGCCTTTATTTAGTTGAAGGGACTAGTTTGTGATTTTATTTTTCCTTTACTTGCACAAACTTTTGCAATTAGATGAATCGTAATTGTTCATTGGGTTGAACATTTTGTTACCTATTCCCTATAGTCTGTAATAAGATCCCCCCTGAAGCTTAATATAATAAATTTTGTGATCTGTGGATTACAAATATTTATGCTTCTAATGTCTAGAACTCTCTTTTTTTTTTTTTTTTGGTAATAATGACTTTTGTTATTCTTGAAATCTGGACTTAAATTGCTTATTTCTTAGGCTGTATTTGTTTGTTCCAAACATTTTAAGCATCCAATTATCACAAAAAAATAAATAAATAAATAAAGTCCTTTTTAAGCATCAGAACTGGAATCCTATGGAGGATTTTTTAGTCCCACTCGATTCATTCTCTTCTCTAATTCCTATTATCAAACAATCATTAGGCTCTATTTGGTTAAAGGGAAAGAGTAATGAAAGGAAAGATACATACAAGTTAAAGAGGAAAGTAGAGAAAAACGTGGAAAAATTTTTCTCTTATACTATTTGGTATGAATTTCCTATTTTGATCTATCCAACTTTGTGAGGATCAACATCATTCGAAGGATTTTAAGCTCCCCTTTTTAAACCCTGTTTATAAACCCACTTTTCAATCTTTTTTCTAAGCTATTTTAAAAGAAAAAATTTTGAATTTATCATTTGAATTGTGAGTTTGAACCTACTATCCAAACAAGATTAAATCTCTTATATTCTCTCAAACAATCCTGTCTCTCCTACCAAACAATCACAAGTCTAAAATATCTGTACACTAATCCTCTACTTCCTGTCCCTACTTGCACCTGACCTGCATACATACTAAACAAGTCCTTAAAAGAGTTTAGTTTGGGTTAGGATGGCAATTATCATTGTCAAGCCAACCCACGTGTTGTCTAGGGTTGATAACTTGATAGTAACTGAGAAGACGGGGAACAATAAGTATCTGACTAGTACTTATGAAGAGACCAATTTCTCAAAAGAGGGGGCCTTTAAGAGGAATTAATTGTGAAGTGAGCAGATTTCACACCTTTTCTAAAGGAGCTTTTGTTTGTTGGTGCGTGCACTTCATACCTATTGTAGAATATTTAATTTTAATTTATTTGATTAAAAATTCATTTATTTTGGATTTATTTTACTGTGCATTTTTGTGGGCCGCATGTATTCGGATTTCTTTTTTTTTTTTTTTCTTGAGGTGAATGACCTCATTTCAATTTAGATTTGGCAGGTTTTCAGGTGAATGACCTCATCTGAGTTTCAACTAGATATAATGATTTTGAGGTAAATAGTCTCGTTTTAATTTCTATTTGGTAAGTTTTGAGGTGAATGACCTCATTTTATTTTTTTCTTTCATTTGATAAATTTTGATAAGAACGTAAGAATTGCATCCATTACAATGGTTCATCATATATTTGAAAGGTACATTCACTATACTATTTCACTCTTAATTAGAAAGCCACATCCATTATAGTGGTTACCTTTAATGTAAGAACTACATCCACCACGGTGGTTTACCCTTAATAGATCAATGTCTACTGTATTAGTTAATCCTTAATGTAAGAACTGCGTCCACTATATTGGTTATTCTTAAAACCAAAAACAATGATTTAATTCACATTTATAGTGGTTAACTTTTATGTGAGAGTTACATTCACTATAGTGGTTTAACCTTGATCTCAAAAACAATAATTTAATTTACCTGTATAATAGTTCACCCTTAATATAAAAGATACATAAACTATTACAATACGTTGTTAATGTTAAAGTCATGTCCATTGTTTTAGTTCACTATCAAGGTGAGAGCTACATATATTATATTGGTTCCTTCTTAACATAAGAGCTCCCCTTCTATAGTAGTTCATCCTTAATCCAATAATAATCGAAGCTACATCCACTATAATGGTTCATCCTTAATGTTAGAGCTACGTCCACTATAATGACTTGATCTTAATATAAGAGCTACGTCCATTAGAGTAATTTACTCTTTATGTAAGAGTTATGTCGACTATAATGGTTTACCCTTAATGTAAGAGCTTGCCCACTATGGTAATTTATCTTTAATCTAATCATGATTTACGCTTCATCTTCTATAGTGGTTCACCCTTAATGTGAGAGCTACGTTCACTATAGTAGTTCACCCTTGATCCGAGAGTTACGTCTATTAATGTAGTTCACTCTATATGTAAGAGCTACTTCTATTATAATAATTCACCACTAATGGGAGAGATCTTCCATTATAATAGTTCACCCTTAGTCCAATAATGATTTAAGTTACATCTTCTATAAAATTCACCCTTGATGTGAGAGCTACATCCACTACAGTAGTTCACTCTATTCTTTATATAAGAGCTACCTCTATTATAATGGTTCACCTTTAATCTGAGACTTATGTCCATCATATTAGTTAACTTTTTATATGAAAGCTATCTCTATTATAATGGTTCACCCTTAATGGTAAGGATTGTCTACTATGGTAGTTCACCCTTAATATTAGAGTTACGTCCATTGAAGTCGTTCACTATTTATATAAGAGTTACATCCATTTTAATGATTCACTCTTAATGTAAGAGCTCATCCACTATAATGGTTCACATTTAATCTAATAATAATTTATGTTATGTTATCTATAATGGTCCACTCTTAATGCGAGATCTACATCCATTCCATTAGTTACTCTTTATGTGAAAGCAATCGCCATTGTAATGGTTTATCCTTATCCTATCCTAACACAATGTAGGGCAGTTTTACTTAAGTTTTTTTTTTTGGTTAATTACAAAAATAACACTTCTCAAAAACATATTCTTAATTTTAGTACCACATTTAGTTATTTTCTCTTATAGCATTATCACATCAGCAGCTCTTTTTAATGTAAATGTAAAATATCGAATCTGCTCTTAAAGTCAAATACATTAGCTCACATCCTCATTTTTTCATCCTTTCTCGCCCAATATCTCTCTCTCTCTCTTTATTGTGCTTCAAACTCTGTCACTCTCTCTCATTAAAAAAAAAACATTTACTCACTCTTTCATTCAATTTCTCTTTCTAAATCTCACGATTTTCACTCTTCAAGACAAATCTACAAAGTTTCAATCCTCTTTGCCCTCTTTCTTTGTTGTCACTCGTTATATACCTTTGAAATTTCCTTAATCTGGTGGTTGTACATCAGATCTGAGGTAATTGAGTTTGGTTTGTTATTTGTTATTTGTTTGTTCATTTCGGGTTGCTCTAGCTACTAATCAATGGTTTTTCATCCTCATTTTGGTTTGAATTAGCTTATCCTCCTTCTTAAGTTTACGCTGTGGCTATGAAAGGAGATGCTACCATTTTGTGATATTAATTCAAAAAATGACTGGGCTGAATTGAATATGAAAGGAATCTACAATAACCTTTGTCAATTTGAGTTTTTGAAGGAATAATAGCTGAAATTTAGGAACTGATGCTATATTTTGAATTAGGTAACGTCGGGTCCATTTTATGTTAACCTGTAGTCAATATATCATGACCATATGATATTACCACAGTAGAGTCAATATATAATGGCAATGTTGTAACCATTATAATTGTTTGGAGTCATTTTATTTTGACTCCAAGTATAATGACCGGAAGTCATTGTTATGTTGATTAGCATACTATAATATCATAATCAAAGACACAACTAATAGTTAATAATTACTATAATAACTTGGAGTCATTTTTATATTGACTAACAAATTATATGTATAATACTTGTTGTAATTTATAGTAAGACTTGTTTATTGTGCTTGTTATTTAGGAATGACTGGATTGAATGTCTTCATTAAGTACAACATTAGTAGAGCAGAGTTAATGTGAAACTAACTGTTGATAATCACTATAATGACTGTGTGTATTATAGTATTGAACTGACCATGTTAGGATATAAGTAAGTTTTAAAATGACTAAAATGTTGACTGTGTGTATTTTGGTGTTAAACTAACCATGTTAGACATGAGTATTTTCTAAAATGATCTTTAATCATTTTATATTGACCGTGTATACTCTGATGTTGAACTGACCATGTTAAACATGAAAAATTTTCTAAAATGACCATACGTTATTTCATGTTGATTGTGTGTTTATTAATGTTGAAACGACCATTGTTAGGACATGAGTAACTTCTAAAATGACCTCTAGTCATTTTATGTTGATTGTTTGAATTCTATTGTTGAATTAACCATGCTAGTATAAGAGTAATTTGTAAAATGACCAAGAGTATGTGCTATATTGACTGTGTGTATGCTGGTAATTTATAATATGATCATATATATTTTATATGTTGAATCTATTAATTTTATTATAATGACCATAGTAATTTTTATAATGATTATATCCTACAACATATATACTTGCAGTCTCACCTTCATTGGGTGAAATGGTGAAAAAAAAAATTTCCTGGATTCAACATTCATACAAAGATAAACTTCGAGGATCAATTTAAATACTTCTACATATATATTGACTATATGTATAAATATGTATATTTACCCTTATTTTGTTATTAGTAATTTTTATAAGAAAAATACTAGGAATACAAACTTTGGTCCCAACTTTTAAGTACTAATATATATGACATGTAAGTTAGATACGTGTATAAAACATTGTCACATCAATTGATCGTATATCCCAATAGGAATATGACACATGAGTTGATACTCAAAAAGTTTGAATTAGAGTTAGTATTCTTAGCACTACTCTTTTTATAATGATCACAGGTCATTTTTATATTGACTGTGTGTATAATAGTGTTGAATTGCCCGTGTTTAGATGCGAGTAATTTCTATGGTAACTAGATGTCATTTATATATTGATTGTGTATTTTCTGGTATTGAGTTGTCTTTATTTAGATATGAGTAATTTCTATAATAATCAGAGATCATTTCCATATTGACCATGTGTTTTTCAGTGTTGAGTTGCCTCTATTCTTATTTAAAAATACTTATTTAGCTATTAGTAATTTCTATAGTGACCAATGGTGATGGTTATTTTTATATTGAGTCAATATATAAATAGGTCGAGTTACCTTTATTTGGAATATAGTAATTTTTGTAATAACCATAGGTCGTTTTTATATTAATTAATTGACTATATAATTTATGGTATAATATATGGGCGACTATGGTGACTGAAGTAAGTGATTAGGTTACTAGACGATTCAATAAAACATGTATCTTTGCTATTAGTACTTTGCTTGCCATACGAGGCAATTTTTCGGTATCTTTGTCGAAGTTATTAGATTTGGATTAAAAAAACAGTGTTTTTTGGTGTGAAATGAGCTAATGAACAAAACTTGTAGCTTCGCCACGACATATGTTATTTTTAAGCCTAATTCCATCATTATAACCTTCCAAAATGGCATTTTTTCTGTTACTAGTCTTTTTTTTTTGGTAAAGTGATTTCTATTTTTGCAACAAGATAACTTAGGACCACAGTAGGAATAATTTGGAACTATAATAGCGTGGTTTTTATCAATTTTGTTTTTGTGTTGTTTTTTTTTTTTTAGGCATATATCAACTACTATAGGTAATGGCTATGTTAGTTGTATCTGACTCAAAAGACAACATTTTACCAGTTGTCATAATTATGGTGTTGTAATGACCTTTTTTTTTAATATTATAAATTGATCTGACTAATTGTAACATATAATAAGTAAATGGTCATGATAATATTTACTTGAGGTCATTATTATAATTATCATAATGTGTAACTGTAGTTTGTAACTAGATTTTAAAGAGAATCTATAAATTTAATTACAACAAAATCAATGCCATAAAAAGGCATCAGATAATAACTTTGATATCATAAAAGTTGTGTCTGATAAATAGGAAAAAATGTTCTTAATAATAGTTATCTCAAATAAATAGTAATTATTAAAATTACTTGGGATCATAATTTAAATACCTATTAATATATTCATAATTAATAATGATAATGAACAAATACAATAACAATGATAAAACAGATACAAACCGTATAATAAGGAACATAAAAAAAAGTATTTAAAGTCTTAACAATCATAATGATAATTAAATCATAAAACTTTGATAAGCATGTGAACACCCTTCAATTGTAGGTAGAAGAAGACGTCACTGTCATACTGGATCTTGATGAGACATTCAATCCAATCATTCCTAAACAACAAGCACAATGACCAAGTC
Organism: Antiaris toxicaria; assembly: GCA_035233585.1. Lineage (NCBI taxonomy): Eukaryota > Viridiplantae > Streptophyta > Magnoliopsida > Rosales > Moraceae > Antiaris > Antiaris toxicaria. Next base: position 152,824 of record CP141163.1, read on the forward strand.
TTACTATAAATTACAACAAGTATTATATATATAATTTGTTAGTCAACATAAAAATGACTCAAAGCCATTATAGTAACTACTAACAAATAGTTATGTCTTTGATTACGATATTGTAACATGCTAACCAACATAATAATAACTTTCGGTCATTATACTTAGAGTCAACATAAAATAACTCCAAACTACTATAATGGTTAAAACCTAGCCATTATACATTGACTTTGCTCTGGTAATATCATATGGTCATGATATATGGACCACAAGTCAACATAAAATGATCCCGACGTTACCTAACTCAAAATGTAGTATTAGTTCTTAAATTTCAGTTATTATCCCTTCAAAATGTCAAATTGACAAAGGTTATTGAAAATTCTTCCATATTTAGTTCAACCCAGTCATTTTTTTGAATTAATATCACAAAATGGTAACATTTTCTTTCATGGCCACAACGTAAACTCAAAAAGGAGGAGAAACTAATTCAAACCAAAATGAAGATGAAAAACCATATAATAGCAGCCAAAACAACCTGAAATGGACAAAAAAATAACAAATCAAACTCACCTACTTCAAATTTGATGTACAACCACCGGATTGAAGAAGTTTTGAAGGCGTAAAATGAGCGATGACGAAGAAAGAGAGCAAAGAGGATTGAAATTTTGTAGATTCATCTTGATGAGTGAAAGTTGTGAGTTATAGAAAGAATGAAAAAGGGAGTAATTTTTTTTAAATTAAAGAGAAACAGAGAGTTCGAAGCAAAATAAGGGGAGAAAGAAAGAGAGAAAGAGAGAATTGCATTTTGTGATTATAGGCAGGAGAGGACAAAAAAATAATGGTGTAAGCTAATGTATTTGACCTTAAGAGTAGATTCAACATTTTACATTGACATTATAAGGAATTGCTGATATGGCAATGCTATAAGAGAAAATAAACAAATGTAGTGTCAAAATTAAGAATATGTTTTTAAGAAATGCTATTTTTGTAATTAACCCTTCTTTTTTATCTCCATTAGTCCATTTGATAGATTTTGATCTTTTTCTTTTTGTTCTAGAGTTAACAAAAGCGAACCAGATGGCCTTGATCATTTAATGAAGACTGGTACTAAAAACAAAAACTCTTATCACGATTTTTGTACCATTAATCCCTTAGAACAAGCGAGAACATTTCAATTTTGGTTATAATAATATGATATTGACTTGTGTTGTGTAAGGGAATATTTAGGTTTGTTTGGATTTATGACTACATTTAGAAAAGAATTAATCAAACTACCTACATACCCTATTAAGGGATCAAGTCACATGTATTTCTTAGGGATTTTGAATTTGGGGATTAAGTTTTGGATTTCAAATCACAGTCAGGTTAGGGATATTGTGATATTGGAATTTTTTAGGTAAACACTCTTTAGAATTTTCGGGGAAAGTTTTCAACTTGATTTTGGCTTGGTAGGTTTTGAAGTGAATGGCCTTATTTGACTTTTTAGTGGAATTGATAAATGGTTGTGGTGAATGACCTTATTTCATTTTGATTTGGTAGGTTTTGAGGTGAATGACCTCATTTGAAATTTAACTAGGTGAAATAATTTTGACGTAAATGACTTCATTTTAATTTCTATTTTTGTAAATTTTGAGGTGAGTGACCTCATTTTATTTCATTTATTGGATTTGATTAATTTTGAAGTGAGTGTGAGAACTACATCCACTATATCGATTCACCTTTTAACGTTAGAGCTATATTCACTTCAATGGTTCACCTTTAATTCAAAAATGATATAACTTATTTTTAGAACGATTCACCCTTAATGTGAAAGTATATCTATTATACTTTTTCACTTTTATTGTGAGAGTTATGCCACTATAATAGTTCACCTGCTTAATCAAAAAAAAAAAAAAAAAAGAATTAATTTACCTTTATACTAGTTCACCTTGTAACGTGAGATCTACATCTACTAGTAGTGGTTCAACTTTAATTGAGAATTACGTTCATTATAGTAATTTACCATTGATCATGAAAACAATGATTTAATTCATGTTTATAGTTGTTCACACTCATTGTGATAGTTACGTCTACTATAGTAATTCACGCTTAATGTAAAAGTTATGTCCAATATAATGGTTGATCTTTAATATGAGAGTTACGTTCATTATAGTGATTCAACTTAGTATGGGAGATATGTTCGTTATAGTGGTTTACCCTTAATTCAACAATGATTTAACTCACCCTTATATTATTCATTCTTAATGTAAAGTTACTTTTTTTTTTTTTGGCGCCCTTTATACTATCCATTGTCACTCTTGTCAAATTCAAATCTTTTATAACCCTGTACAGAACTATTTATTGATCATGTATAAACCATTATTTCCCAGACTTTACATCTTTTATTTGTCTTTATTTATTTCTTTTGCTTATCCTTTAAAGATATACATATTTTAAACGTTTTCTCATATGTGCTTGTAGGGAATATAAATTTTTTGCTTTTTACTTTTATATTTATTTATTTTGCTTTTAAACTTCGTGTATTGGTGGGGTGTTGTTTTTTTTTTTCTTTCACGTATTGGTCGTCAATCGTATTTCTTTTCCAGAAAAAAAAAAGAAAAGAAAAAGAAAAAAGGGCACTTACATATTATAAGAAAAAGAAAAAAGGGCAGGAAACAAATTCGCTTACATTACCGAAACTGGATTTTGATTCAAGATATTAATTTCCCACCTTCAAACAGAAAAGAATTTTTTTTAATTAAAGCTTAAAGTTAACGTGTTGCTTAACTTGTTATAACAGCTCATAAAAGAACGCAACGCTTCAATTGTAGCTGAATCTTGCATTTATCTATATAAATATGCAAACAGTGGTCCTAAGCTTCATACAACTACAGAGACTAAAATTAAAAAAAAAAAAAAAAATCTAATCTCTCTCTCTCTCTCTCTTTCTCTTTCTCTGCATGAATTTGCTTCCCAACCTCAATATAACGCCTACTGCCATGTTTATAGAATTATAAATCCTAATTCAACTACAAATATACATGTATAAAAATATTATTTAAGGATCCGTTTAGCATACACGATAGGACTATATTAAATAAAATAACATTAATGAATTAAATGGGAATGTATTAGAAATGTTAGAGTTAAATAATCCCCTCATCTTTAAGAGGATAATCATATTTGACTATCTCTTTATTAGTAGATTAAATTATGAGTTTATGTAATCTAATCTTTTAAAATTTTTCACCAAACAGAGGAGTTGGGGTTTGATATAACACAAAAACAAAAACAATACAAAATATCAAGACCTTAATTATAGACTCTTCAATCCTCATTACGAATGCTAGTTCAAATAAAATATTAGATAAATACGTAAAAACAGAATTATAATTAGATAATAAATAATCTTAAGCTAAATATAATTTATGACTAATGGATTAATTATGGCCATACGTATAGCCTAACGATTATATCACACTTAATCCTATTAAAAAGTATCAAGTTTGAATCCCTCATCTCCAAATTCCAAAAAAATAAAAATAAAAAACACTAATAGATCATTGTTCTAATAGAACACAAACTCTCTTACTAGACGTGACCTATGTCAAGGTGTGCTAATTCAATACATGTTTGTGCATTTCTAAAAATAAATCTTAACTGGTGTACCCAATCCACGATTATGGATTTTTTTTTTAAATTAGGTTTCTTTTTTCTTTTTCTTTTTCTTTTTGCATGTAATTTCATCTCCATGTCCCACATCAACGTTGCTAATCTATTAATGCTTGATAATTGGGATCCAAATTACTTCTTCATTTCAATGTCAAAAACTTTACATGGTCGAAAATGAAATTACTGGAAAATAAAAATTTTATCGTCAGTGAATTCATACAAAGAAAGAAAGGAAAAAAAAAAAAAAAAAAAAGAAAGGGAGAAGGAGGGAAATAGGTCAAAATTAAAATTGAATAAAAATAAATAGCAGAAAAATTTTGGATCTTTAATAAATAGCATATTTTTGGTAAATAATGATTTACCATAACTAAAATTTTAAAAATATCCCTTATGTGTAAATCTTGGTAAATTTATTTGGAAATCATTTTTTACTTGGTAAATCATTTATTTACGTGTATAAATCATTGATTTACCAATTCTATACCTAGAATTTTCTCAGGAAACAAGCAGATAGCTTTAAAATTTTACTGGTAAATCATTTATTTACGTGTGTAAATCATTGATTTACCAATTCTCCACCCAAAATTTTCTCAAGAAACAAGCAGATAATTCCTCAGAAAAAATAAAAACGAGAAGTCTAGCTCCCAACAAAAGTTTACAGAAGAAAAGAAAGGGAAAGGGAAAGGGAAAGGGAAAGAGAAAGAAATAAAATCTAGAAAGAAAGATGAGTATAATTATAAAATTACATGACTTTTAAATCAAAATTACTATTTATTTTCTAAGTTAAGTAAATATGCTATTTATTTTTATTAACTAAAACAATTGGCCTATTTATTACAATTTCTAAAAAAAAAAACTACAAAACCGAACCAAGTGCACCCATGCACTTCGACTTCATGAAAAATCAAGGAAGTACTAGCATTTTACACAACGTATTCAAAATAAACATCTCCTTTCTCACTCTATAAAATTATTTCCAATTAGTTATAATGGGCATTCAACAAAAATAGCTACAATCAAATTTTCTCTACGTACCTAAAAAAGTAGTTCTCTCAATTTATGTACCTAAAAAAACTCACACATATTCAAATAAGAAACAAAAAAAATTCAATTTTCTTAAAAAAAGTTCATTAAATAAAAGAAGACATATACAATTAAAAGGTTCTTAGTTGAATAAAATTTAAAAATAAAAAATAGCTAACCTTACTCTGCGTGCCTTACACCCCAACCACAACATAGTGCAACTCCATGTAACACCTTTTGCCTTATATATTTATAGATTAATAAATCTTAAATTAACTAGGAAATGTATTTTATTTTAAATGTGAAATTTAAATTTAAATTTTCCAGCAAAATGTGGAATTTGATTAAAACACAAACTCACTTTATTATATATGACTAAAGTAGAGATGGATTTTACTGTAATTTCTATAGTGTTATTTCTTTTTTGCCCTTGGTTTTTTCTGTTTTCTGCCATTGCCCTTATGCCTTGGTTTTTTGCCCATTTGCCTTGCATTTTTTGGGAGGATATTTTTGAGCTTTGGTGGCTAGAAACCGTGGCCCTTGCCCGTGTGTCTCCCTATCTCCTTTTCACTTTCTGCTCTTTCTCTTTGCTTTGCCTTCTGCTACCTCTCTCTTTAATTCTCCTTTCCCCTCTGTCTCCCGTGTGCCTTTCGCTCCTTTTTACACCCTCCTTCTCTCTCTTTTTCTCTATGCCCTAGCCATTTCTTGTTCCTCTCACTGTTCCATTTTGACCTTTTGTCTTTCTTTTTCTTTCTTCTCCTTGCCTTCTGCTGCCTCTCTTTCTCTCTCTCTATTTCTGGGGTTGCTTGCATTGCGTTTTTTGCCTTCTTGGGCTAGATTTTTTGGGGGGTTATTTTTGATCTTTTGGGGGGTTGTTTTCAGCTCTTTTTTTTTTTTTTTTTTTGTGGGTGAAAATCCTATCTTCCCTTTGTTGTGTGCTCTGGTGCTTTATTATACCTTTGTGGTGGTTAGGGATTTCTGATTTTCTAAGGGGCTAATTTTGTCTTTTTCTGGTGGGGTGAAAACTCTGCCTTCGCCTTGCCGTGTGTTCCTACATTTCATTCTGACGTTGTGTCGATTAGGGATTTCTTTGTATTAGTGGATTTTGTGGTTTTGTGAGTGGCTTTTATGGCTTCTTAGTTGATGATTAGGTTGTATTATTTAGTTTTGTTTTTATGTGTCATTGTATTTTGTTTATTTTGTATTGGAAGTTTATTTGTATTGCTGGATTTTATGGTTTTATGGGTGAGTTTTATAGGCATACGATTAGGGATTTGCATTATGCCATTTGCATTGTTGGCATTTTGTTTTAATGGGTTTTGTTTATATGGATTTTTTCATGGTTTTGTGAGGTTTTTGCTTTAGGTTTTTTTTCTCTTTTTTTCGTAGGTTCGTCTTTGCTTTTATGCTTATTTAATGTTGTTTCATTTTTTTTTGTTTTTATGCTTATTGCCATTGTCCTCTTGGATTCTAGATTCTTGATTCTTCTCATCGCCATATCTCTGGTTTAATCAGATTTATGCATTCAGCCAAAATTTAAATGTAAATGTTTTTGCTTGTCATGATTGCAAGTCGATGTATTATGCTTTGGTAGTATTATTATTATTATTACCTTTTTTTGTTATCAAGTTATAGATTTGTTGTTTTTATTATTGCTACTATATTTTCCCTTTTATTGCTTAATTTATAAAGTAATGTTTTTCAATTAATTGCTAAATCTTTTGTTATGGAACCGATTCTTTAACCTTTTTCAATAGCTACTTAATCAATCATATTAATTATTTCTCTAGCATGCCATTTATGCCACCAATGAGAGAAGTATTATGTAAATGTATGTATTTGTTTTTGAAATTGTTATTTATATGATTCTGATTGCATTCTAACCATTCGTTTATTTAGAATTCTGTGTTTATTATGCACGTGTTTAATTTTGTATTCTATGGTGTAAAAGCACTATAATGGATTGTTGGTTGGTATTAAATTCTGTCAGGTGTATTTAATATTTGAATGTAATCATTTGCTTCTTTTTTTTTTTTTCTTTTTCTCCTTTTTTCTTATTTGGTTGACATTTTTTTGCCTCCGATTCATTGTTACTAATTTACTTTGTGTTATAAAGCAACACCTATTCTGATTTTAATTATTATCTAGACTTAACAAAGATTTGGGAAGGTGTGCCTATGCTGATTTATGCTGTTTTTTTAATTATTATCTAATCTTCATTAAATTGTATAAAACAAAGAGAGAGAAAGTGAGACACAGAGAGGGCACGCTTTGTTGAAATGCAGAGCTGATATTTTTTTTCTTTGTATCTAGAGTTATCCATGCCTGATTATGTGTCTATATATGAGTGTTGTTGCATTAATATAGGCTGTTATTTAGCTTTATAAATATGACTGTTAAATACAGATTGTATATTTATGGCATGTTAGATATTGGCTTTCCTTCCTTAACTATTCTTATTCATTGCTTCCTTTCTCTGTAAGAGTCCAATTACTCCTCTAGTGTCTTTGTCTCTTTCGTTCCTACTGTTGTGGTTGCCAATACTTACAAAACTGTTTTTATTTTAATAGACTTCAGGTACCATTAAATGCGTTTTATATTTGCCATTGTCTACATGTCTTCCTACAGTGAAATATCATATCTATATGCTACTTTTTTGTTCTATGTTTATATTATATACTGTACATATGTTGTCTCAATAAGTTTTAGTGGTAAAGTTATCATATTGCTTTTATGTCACTTATAGACGATAGACTTTAAATATGAAAAGTTGCTTTGCCAACGATTTATGTTGATTGTTAACTGAAACTCTGATCTTAGTTAGGATTGTTTCTGCACATGGCTAACATTTTTGTGTTTCAGTTATTTGTTTTTGTTGATTTGTCTTCTTGCTTTTATGTTATGCCCTTTTCCCCTCATCCCCTTTTGTTTGATAGATAAGTTGGCAATGATGAATGAATATTTTTTTTTTTCTTTGATGCGTTGAGTTTAAATGTGGTTTGTCCAGCTATTGCCCTAAGAAAGCCCTCATCAATTTTAAGCTGACTAATACATAGCCCACTTCTGTTTTTTGAACTGTGTATCTATATTGTGTTAACTTAGTTTCAAAGTGTTATCCAGTCCATTGTTGTCAATTTATTAGGTTGCTTTTTTTCATGTTGTTCCATCAAGTATGGTTCTACTCGGTTAAGAAAATGGTGCCTATCCAGGTTTAGCACATCCGCTTTGCCATTTATCCTATTGAATCACATATTTTTAAGGTAGGGGGACGAGAGAGCCATTGTGGGCCTTTATTGGACAGTAGTATCTAATTCATCAAATTTGTTTCTCTACCTCTAACTTTTTGTCTTCTTATCTCTGTCATTTTCTTTGTTATATCTTTTAGAAGCTATTTTCCTATATTTGATAAAAAGCAATACATGAAATTTCTACCAAGTATTGCCATATACTATATCAAGTATGGTTCTACTTGGTTAAGAAAATGGTGTCTATCCAGATTTAGCACATCAGCTTTGCTATTTTATCCTATTGAATCACGTATTTTTTAAGGTGGGGGGAAGAGAAAGCCACCGTGGGACTTTATTGGACAGTAAAACCTAATTCATCATATTTACTTCTCTGCCTCTAGCTTTTTGTCTTCTTATTTCTATCATTTTCTTTGTCATATCTTTTAGTAGCTATTTTCCTATATTTAATAAAAAGTAGTACAAGATATTTCTACCAAGTATTGCCATATGCTATATTTTATAGTTGTGTCATGATGTACTTTACAATATATTTCCATGTAATGTTGTATTGTACACACACACATACATGCACATATATAGCATTCATTTTAAATTACACCATAAAATAGTTTGTAGCAATGAAAAAAGAAAATCTATTATTAACCCCTGGTATTTTGCTTCACTGGTTATGTCTTTATACCTGCTTTGCTGTGTGTGTTTTTTGGGATGAATTTCCTGAGAATGGGAGGGGGCCTATTTTTGGGTTTGACAAGTACAAACCTTAGTTCACTTGGTAGCAGTTGGACAACCACGTATTTTACTCCGCTCATTTAATATGCGTTGGCTGTATAGCATAATATGTATGGCAAATTTGGTAGTTATTAGCGCGGCTCTGATTTATTTCGTTGCTGTCTTAGTAAAGTATATTGTCAGGTAGCTAATAAATCATTTGCAATGCTTGCAGCACTGATTTTGTCATACATTACTAACAATGCGAAAAGTCGGAGCCACTAAATATTTTTGCTTTAATTCCATAGAAAATGCTTTTTATTATTTTTATTTTTATTTTTATGTTACGTTATATTAATTTTTGTGATGTCCTTAGTTGCTATAAGTATTTGATTTCTTTAATGGTGTATAAAGGGATGTAAATGCAATAGTACCAAAAAGATTGTAATGAAGTTATATTAACTATTGTGATGTCCTTAGTTGCTATATAAGTATTTGATATCTATAATGATATATAGAAGGATGTAGATGGAAAAGCAGTGAAAAGATTGTAATAAAGTTGTAATTCATGATTGTAGAACTTATAATAAATATATTGTTAACTGAAATATTGTTGTACAATTTACTTTCCGATGTAATGATTATAAAGATGCAAAATAATTTGTTAATGTAGTCATGACTAGCGTTGACAAATAATATTTGGAATGCGTAATAATGCATAAGTTTGTATATATGAAAATTACAAATCTAAATACAAATGAATTTTATTGTTTCAACAGTGAAATAAAAACAACATAACACTCCACAAAACGCAAATTAATCAGGTAAACAACATATATTTATGATGGATGCAAAAAATGTTCCTATTACAACTATATATTATAATATTTTATATGTATTATGTTTATCTTCTTAACCAAGTTAATGATATATTTTGTGAGGAGGGCCAGTCAAAAAAAGGCTAAGATAAACAAATTTACTGTTTGTAATTATATAAACAAAGTACAATATGTAATGTATATATTACTATATTTATGTCTTATGTTTATCTTCTTAACCAAGTCAATAATATATTTTGTCCTGGTGTGGAGGACCAGCCAAAAAAGATCAAACAAAAGTTAAGATAAACAAATTTATTGTTTGTAATTATATAAACAAAGTACAATATGTAATGTATATATTACTATATTGTAATATAATTTCACAACCCACATGTAACAAAGCTTAACGTATACATATTATAAATTGTAATGTATACTTAGGCTCGTATTTTACTAGACGTGTCCTAAATCACGCGATCATCAGAAACCCCCCTAATTCCATAGTTTAGTATTTATTATTTCCATTTTCTGTCAAGTAACTTCGATTTATAATATCATGAATTTCGGCCCGTTATAAATTGCATGTCGTTAACCATTTTTTACCTCCCACAAAACGAACGGTAAAGATTAAATGCAGAAGACGACCAAGTTCAATCCTAACCGTTGATGTTCCATGATCTTACGTCAACTTCCTAAACCGCCCTTCTATCAGTTAAGGCGTAGCTTTCACCCTCCAAAACACAGCCCCACTTAAACCCCGATCAATTCTTCCCAATCCAACGGTTGAAAAAAGCCCGCGAATGCTTTCCACCAGTACGAAGTCCCAAAAACTATTCGACCTTTAACGTATGTGGGGGCTTGCACTCTAATAAGAGTGCCGTTTGAGGTTTCAAACTTTTGTCCTGCTAACCTATTAACGTCTAAACCCAAAACGTTAACGACCGTTAACCCATAGGGTTTCTTAAAGCCCACAAAAGGCCAGAACTCTCCATCCGTAACGGTAAAATTTAACGGAGACGTCGGTGCTCCAAATATATTCGTTATATATATAATATATTTTTTTTATATTTGTTTCCTTCTTTTACTTCTCTTCCTTTCTCTCTCTTCTTTCTCTCTCCTCGTTTCAACGGCTTCTTCTTCTTCTGGTTCGTCTTCTTCATGTCTTCTTCTTGTCTGAGAGAGTTTTCGATTTAGGGCTTGAATTTTGGGGATGAGCTCCAGTTCGGTTCCCGCCAATTCTTCACCTGAAGAGGTTTGTTTGTTTTTTTGCCTCTGTCTTTTATTTGCTGAAGGGAAAAGGAAAAGGAAAAATAGAGAATTTTGATTGTTTGGAATCGGTTTCGTTTCTTTTGGGTACGTTTTAGTGGTTTTCGATCGGTTTAATTCATTATGGAGCTTTAATTTGTATAGCTTCGATTGCGTTCAGGTGTTTTTGTTGATCATAAACCCTATACTTCTGAGTTCCTGTGATTCGATTCTAGTTCTTGTTTTTTGTCGATCTGATTACTGATTCTGAGATTTGGAATTGCTGGAGAAATTGTGGTTTTTTTTTTTTTTTTTGGGGTGGTTTTGATTTCAGTGTTGTGATTGGTTTATTATGCGGTTTTTTTTTTTTTTTTGGCTGATTGGGATCTTGGGTTTTGGAGGTGAGTGTAGAAGGAGGTGATGAGTGGGATGAAATTGGAGGAGTGTTGTCTCGAGAACAAGCAATCGACGGCGGCGTCAAGTTCTTCTATATCTGAAGGCAGTGGAAGTGTTTTTCTCAAGTCCCCAGGAATTTGTAGCCCAGCCTCAACGTCACCGAATCATCGGTACTGTCCATTTGTGTTTACTTTGTATTGAAATTCACTTAGAGTTGTAACTGTTTATGCTCTATAAATGCGGAATTGTTTACTCAATACAGATTTTGTGATGATTTTGATTGTGCTATTTGATTTTTTTTTTTGTAAGCCCATCTACTGAAAACTAATGTGATGATTGAGTTTATGATGTCATTATTTTGGTGGTGAGTTTGATTTGTGTAATTCCAATTTCGCAGGAGGACAAGTGGCCCCATTAGACGAGCGAAAGGTGGTTGGACTCCACAGGAGGTTGGTATTAATATTTGTACCAATTTTCGCCACTTATATGAACATGGCAGAATCACTTCCCTTTTGCTTTCCTTTGTTTTAGCTGGTTTGTTGAAAGACTAGCTTATTGAAATTTTGAATGTAAAGGTCCATCCTATGAATATGCATTAGTTGTTTCTTTTTCCTTTTGGTATTCTTATGTAACAGGAGAAGTCATGATTGGATAATTATGCATTGCTGCAACATAGTTATGATAGCACTGCATTTACTAGTATTTTGTTTGTTTTACCTCCATCCTTCTATCCGGCACACACCAATAGTTTTCTCTCATTCGATAATCAATAGGTGTACTTTTGTACTTACTAATCTCATTACAAATTGCCTCAGGATGAAACATTAAGGAGGGCTGTTGCAGCTTTTAAGGGGAAGAGTTGGAAAAAAATAGGTTTGCCTTTTCTCTTTAATGTTTAGTTTATAATTGCATTCCATGTTCATGTAGTGGTGCTTGTAGCTGGCAATAAGTTTGTTGAGATATGAAAGAAAAAGCGAAATCTTTGAGGATTACTCAATCATATTATACTTATCAAATGGATTGGGGTAAAAAACACTTAAATAATCGCAGAACGGAACAATCTTAACTTTGGGAAAACTGACAAACATATCAAAGGTAAAATTTTAAAAGAAGCGCACCGCCAGCCAAAAAGAGGGATAAATTGGGAAGTCATATGCCTGTGTTGTTGTATTCAGACAATTTGCAAGTGATGTGAAGCCACCTGAAGGATGATATCTTGAAAGCAGAGAGCTGTGGTGGGAAATGGTTTCAACAAACAGTTGCTAGTTTTAAAATATGGTTGAAAGAAGAAAAATGCTTATTCTTTTGGGTTAAGCTACTTCAGTTTTGTGAGTTGTTGGATACCATGTGGTTAACACATAGCCTGGGAGTTGGAATCTAAAGATTTTTATTCCACTATGTAGTTCACACCAAAGTCATTATAGGTAATAAAGCAAAGCACAAATTATTGGAAAAAAAAAAACAAAAAAAAAAAAAACAAAACAAAACAAAAGCAAAATCAATGCATACTTGTCATGCTTGAATTGATGCATAATCTTAGCTTTTCTTACGTGGTAGTTTTTTGCTGAGATTATTTTCACCTTGTCTTGCTGTAATAATACTTTGCTTGAACTAATGCATCTTACTGATATTTGGATATTTTTATGCAGCTGAGTTTTTTCCTTATAGATCAGAAGTGCAATGTCTGCACAGATGGCAGAAAGTTCTTAATCCCGAACTCATCAAGGGTCCTTGGACCCAAGAGGTGATACCTTATGTCCTCGTTTTTGTGTTGTCTGTCTGTCCATGTAGTTTTAATTGTGATTCAAGAATGTGAAGTTTGTGGTGATTTTCTTATTATAGGAAGATGAAAAAATCGTTGAGCTTGTAACAAAATATGGGGCAACAAAATGGTCATTGATAGCTAAGTCTCTGCCTGGTCGCATAGGGAAACAGTGCCGAGAAAGGTGACCTTTATAACTGTTCAATTCATGTTCTTCCCCTCCATTTTTTTTTTTTGCTCTTTTTTTAAAAATCTCTAGTTTCTTGTTAGCTTGTAGACGTAGAATTTTGCTTTTTTTTTTTTCTTTATTATTATTATTTGTTTGGTAACTTAAAAAGGATCAAAGATCATTTAAAAATTTTTATTTCTTTGATTTATACAATTTGGAGACGGGTGTGTGTGTGTGTGTGTGTGTGTGTGTGTGTGTGTGTGTGTGTGGAAGGTTTTAACTCCCTATTGCATAACCATAACCATAATTGCATTACCATAATATCATAATATCAATCTTTCTATTCATTCAGGTGGCACAATCATTTGAACCCAGACATTAGAAAGGACGCATGGACATTGGATGAGGAGTTAGCCCTTATGAATGCCCATCGCTCACATGGGAACAAGTGGGCTGAAATAGCTAAGGTTTTACCTGGAAGGTACTTTTTTATTTTTTATTTTTTATTTTTGCAACTCTGAAGCACTAATACATTTTTATGAGTCATGACCAACCTGCAAATCAGACAGTTATTTTGGGATTAACAGTACCGAGTTCTGATTCTTTTCATTCTATCCATCTTCATGCTTTAGAGGATATTTAGATGAAAAAGCCAAGAATTTTGGATGTTGCAAGCATCTTTTATGGAAGTCCATTTTAGTAGTCATGGACAATATGAACAAACAGAGTTTTTCTTCCACACTGATAGTCAAATTGCTACTTGGCTTCTTTTTACCTGTGAATTTCCGCATATCTTTATGAAAAAGTACTTAAAAACTATAGAGGGAAAAGGAAAAAATAAAAATGGCTGTTTAATGTTTCTTTATATGTCATGCTATTTTCTCTTATCTTTACCGTGTGCTTAGCAACAAAAAGATGTTTGATTAAAATGTTCAGTTTTATTGGTAGAACTAAAAATTAGCATGTACATATATGTATGTATATACGTTTTAATGCATTGCTAGAATTTGCTTAGTATTTGGTCTCTCGGTGGTTTAGTTTTACGATAAAGGTAGCGAATAATGACAAGAGAAGTCCGAATTTGTTATTAAAAATTATAAAGTAACTGTTGTCTTGTATTAATTTTAGCTCTCATAGTAATCGTAATCCCTGCCTTCTATTTGACGTATTATGGTGTGCATGCAGGACTGATAACGCAATAAAAAATCATTGGAATAGTTCCTTGAAGAAGAAGTTAGATTTCTATTTGGCGACTGGGAATCTTCCACCTGTCAATAAGAGCAATTCCCAAAATGGTCCAAAAGATATGAATAAATGTGCTGCAGCTGGAAAACCACTCGTTTGTTCGAATGTAGAATTGGATTCTACTGTTAATACAACAGGAACCGCAGTTATGTATAAAATAGATGAAGATGGCAAGCACCAGTTAGAAGCTTCTGGCCCACCTTGTAATTTGGGGGGCTCATCAAGTGTTCTTCCAAACAATTCTGCCGATTCCAAAGCTGTGCAATGCAAGCCAGGGCCATCAAATATGGATCCCAGTTGCAGAAAGCCAGAGTCGTCATTAAATTTCAAGAGCTGTGGAATCAACAAAGAACATAGAATTGAGAATCATGTAATGAACAGTGAGCCAAAGTCTCAAAGTCATGGACTTGATAGTGGTGGACTCAGCACTGGAATAAATGAAGATAAAGTCATTCAAACTCCATTCCCAGATAAACCTTTGGCGCATGGTTCTTTGCACTATGAACCACCGTGGTTAGAAGGTTGTATTCCCTTGGATTCTAGTCCATTTTCATCCCCTGTTAGTTTCTTCACTCCTCCTAGTGTGAAGGGAAGTGGTTTGAATTTGCCGAGTCCTGAATCTGTTCTGAAAATGGCTGCCTTGAGCTTTCCCAATACTCCTTCCATCTTACGGAAGAGAAAGAGTAAAGCAGAGGCACCCTTGCTTCCTAATAAAATTCAGAAAGTAGATGCAGAATCAAATAGATACATGCTTCGTGGTTCTTTAGAACAGGACAGTTTGGATTTGGCTGAAAGCCAAGACGGAAGTGTGTGCGAGAGTCCCACTCGTCATGATGCTAATTCCATTGGGCCCGATGATAAGGCTTTTAATGCCTCTCCTCCATACCGCTTAAGATCCAAACGAACTGCTATGTTCAAATCTGTGGAGAAACAACTTGAGTTCGTATTTGACAAAGAGCACGAGGGAATCAAGCCTGCAGAATTATCTGCAAAGGCGAGTTCATCAATTACCCAAGATTGCTCGCAGACAAAGAAGATGGGAGTGACCTAAGACTTGCATGGTAAGTTTAAATTTCCTCATTACTTTAATTTTCTCATGCACAATAGATTAACTAGAATGACAGTTGTTGAAAAATTGCTAAGCCGATAAACTAGCATAAAAAATGTTGGTGCAATTTCACATTGTACGTTTCTGATTTTGTTTCTGCTTGTAACTGGGCAGTGGGCACGTGCAATAAGGCTAAAGATTCTCAAGTGAACCTAACAATTTGCTTCTAAATTCGTGGCTGAAGCTCCAATTCTTCAAAGCTGTCTGAAAAAAAGTGGCTGATCAGATGCTTAATACATTGCTTTTTGAATTCCACAAACCAAACGTCTTGCAGCAGATAAACCGACGTGTTTTTACTCACACGGGGTGATTATTCCCCTAATACCAACATCACAAGTTCCATGGCAATTAGGCTGTGTCTTTTGTAGAATGAAAGAGGATATAGGTCCAAATTTATTGTGAAGATATGACTTGTACAGGAAGAAACCCCTCGCCAACGAGTAGCAATGATGCTTGGAAATCTCCAAACGAAAGCGTAGCTCCTCGTAATACTGCCTTTTTTAACTTTAATAATTCTCTATTTCTGACCAACATTTTACAGGTAGAAGTAGAACTTTTAGCAGCAAGCTTTATAACTTAATTTCCCTGATAACTCTGTATTTCAAAATAATTCAAGTTCTTTGCTCTCCTTGGTGCGTACTATAATTTTCTTGCGCTCAATGTAACATACCCCAAGTTTTTCCTTAACGAATTTTGGATGTAAATATTGGGTAGTAGATGCCCCAAATTAAAAAATAAGCCATCTAAAATTAATACATAGATGCTTAAATTAAATCGTTATTATTATTTTTTTTTTAGGGAAAAAAATAAATCATGAATTTAAACAAAGAAGAAAAGGAAAAAAAAAAAATATGCATCGTGCCTCTTTCAAGGTATGATTTCTAGGCGTAAATTTTTGGTTGACAGTTGATTGATCTCATCGCATGATACTTGCAATGCCTCTTCAATCAAAGACCATGTTGTCACTACCATGGATGAGACAATTGAGAATCACCATGCCAAAAGGCAAAGGCCAATTGCAGACAGAGAAGCTCATTCATGAATGAGCGTTGCTAGGGTACTCCGAGAGCCTCAACATCGTAAGAGATAGCATGTAGATCCCACACACACCTACTGTCTTTCTAAGAGTGTTTGGTAGCAGAGAAAAGTAGAAAGAAAGAGAGGGGCGGAGTAAATTAATAAAAGGATTTTGACGTCCGTAATTAGATAATAAGAGCAAAAAGAAGAAGGAAGAAATTAAAATAGAAATTTCAGATTTTTTAAACTATCATAATTTTGATCTTTCTTAAATTAAAAAGATTATTAAATGGATTACGTATTAACATATATTAAAAAAATGGTCATCTCCTTTTTACCTCATTTCTCTCTCTTTTCCGCCAAATATACGCTTCAAGGAGCTGTGGCTATATGAATTATCCATTTAGTTCTTGCAGATACACAAATAGTCTAACAGAAATGCATGGAGGAGATTAGATAGAAGGAAAATACAACTTCCACTTGTACAGAGAATATGGAGTTCAACTGAATTACAAAAAAATAAATGGATGATTCCAACAAAAAGATTGGGTCACAATGTGATTCTCGATCATTGTGATTGAGATTGAAAAAAAAAAAAAATCCAATTTTGTTTCATTATAAGCTGAGATTGTTGTAAGGTTTTATTTTTTTTTTTTAACTTGTCAGTGTGAAATTTAAATTCTACACTCTTAAGTAAAGTTAATTATAAAATTATTACTAAATTATATTTATAATCACGATTTTGTTTTGTTTGTGTGTGTGTTTTTTTTTCCTTATTTGAGCAAGTAAACCATGAATAAATTTTTTTAGAGCACAAAGGTTCCAAAGCCACGTGCGCGGCGTGGTGGTAAAGGCGCTGCTTTAGGTCAAGGGTCTCAGCTGCAACACCTGCAAATTCTCCATTTCTTTTATCCATTCAACCTTTGTGATAATACATGTGGGCATGCGCAAAATTACATAAAAAAAAATTGCAACCAATTTAAAATTAAGGGAAACATATTGTTGCTCCTTTTCAACAAATTATTATTTAGTATATATATAGAACAAATACCTCCAAACTTATCATCTTTGATAATTTATCCCTCAAACATCTAATTTTGATAATTTATCTCCTAAACTTATTAAATTATTACAATATATCTTTTTAATTAATTTTCTATTAAATTAATTAGGAAAAACTAATATATGCTTCATGTGAAGATGAAAAACCTCATTTTTAACCCAAAAAAAAAATATTTTAAATCTTATTCAAACACCAACGTAATATTTTATATTTTAAATCTTATACAAACACCAACGTAATATTTTATATCAGAATAGATGCATGTTGATTTAATTTTCTTTAAATCCGTACGTGATCTTTGACACATTTTTTAAACTACAACACAAACATAATACAAGTTGATCAAAATTAACCTAATTGAACTTACAATTTGAGTTTAACATATAAACTAATTTAATTTAAGCAAATCACATCCCAATTTCATTAAAAAAAAAAAATCATACAAAAACAATTAACTACCTTTAATTAAAACATATAATAGATAAAATAACAAATTTTAATATTAATTCTACAAAATTCAAACTATATTTCAAAATTTTACACCTTCTATATAATAACCCATTCACAAGTCACGTTATAAATTAACATGCATTTCAATCCCAACCTACAAAAACTATAACCCACACCACTGTTGCAAATGCTGTCCCTAAGTCTTGACCCAAATACATAAGATAAAGCATCATCTCCACCAAAAGGAAAAGAAAAATGAGTCTCTTTTAAACACCCTCTAATACGATTACAATACATATATAGTTGGTCCTCATCCAAAACAGAAGTGACACTCAAGACAACTGACAAGTACGTTACAGTCCTGTTCCTCCCAAATTCCAAGCAAAGCCATGACTTGAACGGATAAGTTTCCCTTTGGAAAGTCGTAGGCTGCGAAGACTAACACAAAAAGGGAAAAGCCATGGCCACTACTTTATTTTAACATTTACATAGACACTCCAAAACGACACTGACTGAGTTACAGACACATACTGCGACACCTATTAACGTTGTTATTAACATCCATCCTCAACAATTACATGGGTTGCACTTGCATGGGCTGCACTTGCAGCCGTTCCCGCCTTCCCCGCCCTTCTCAGATCCTTCCAAGTGTCTGAATCAAGCAACCAAAAAAGATATATTATAATAATACAAGTATTATCATAAAAACTTATGCAATTTTAATTTTAATTTGGACAGTTTTATTTTATTATTACAATAAAACCCTCATTTAAAATTACAAAAAGACCATCATAATAAGTTTAAATTACATCATTATATTTAAAGAAAAAAAATTTCAATAACAAATTTTTTTTTTATGAGCTAACAAGCCCACACCTTCACGTATGTAGAAATGAAACTTTTAATTTTTTCTTTTTTCATTTTAAAAAACTTTACTCATAATAACTGTTCTAGAAACAAACTTCTTTATATGTAATTGAATTTCATTTATGTTTACTTTTTCTTTTTTATGGAATCATATATGCCCTTTGCGGAGCCATCTTTTAATTTTTTTCCCAAAAGGTGGTTTTTTATCAAGTTTCTGAAGGTGGTTGTATATGTAATAGAGGCATATATTACTTCAAAATATATAATATAGTGTTATAATTATAATAAGATATATAGCTTTTTTTTTTTCCAACATTTTTTTTTTTTTGCACATCTTGTATTCATATCTTTTCTGCTCCGTTTACCATTTTCAAATTAGCATCAGATAATTTTATATTTCAGTAAAGTCAATGAAAAGTTGAAGCAAATATATTTATATTATTACTTCCCATGAAAAAAAAAAAAAAAAACCTTCAAAAATATCAAACAAAAATAAATAGTATGGGGTCTGCAAAAATATACTCGTATTTTGTCAAAGTAATAGTCCCTGGAAATTGTTATGGGTGATTCTAGAAAGAGATGTGTGATAAGTAA
This sequence comes from Antiaris toxicaria, assembly GCA_035233585.1. Lineage (NCBI taxonomy): Eukaryota > Viridiplantae > Streptophyta > Magnoliopsida > Rosales > Moraceae > Antiaris > Antiaris toxicaria. Next base: position 172,182 of record CP141163.1, read on the forward strand.
AATAATTTACTTCAAATTAAACAGGATGTGTATTTAAAAAGGATGTAAAAAAATCAAAAGGAGTGCTATTCAATTTTTAAAAAAATCAATTCTGCTAGTAGGCCCCACTAGATAATTATATATATATATATCATAATTATGCCCACGTTTACTATTCGCTTGTTGTATACATTTCTGAAAGGGCAAACATTTTCCTTTGCATTTTTCTGGCTAAAAAAGAAGCAAAAAATAAATAAATAAATAAATAGTACTTACGGCTTCACAATGGGTGCAACACCAACGATGAGGGTCTCGGAGGCGGTGCTCTTACTGTAGCCTATATCAGTGTGCATCTTGCAACTAACACCAATTATATCAATCATAATTCATCATTTTTAATCACAAGTTTATTAATTTTCAGCAAAACAAATAAAATAAATTCCAGATTAAGACCCTAATATCTAATTGCAATATTTCATTATTAATAGAATTGCATGTGTTGTATAGAAAAATAATAATAATATAAATTGCAGATTTTAACTGTGTTTCGTCGGATGTAATTATGGTTAACAAATTTTCCAAGAAAATTCACTCCCTTAAGAAAACCGGCCAAACAAAGTGGCCAACTAAAAAACCCTCTGAAAAAAAAAAAAAAAATCATCCTCTTAAAAATAAAAAGTTAAATCTTCATGTAAGTTTTTTTTTTTTTTTCCCCGTCTTTGTTTGATTGAGAAATTCTCCAAGAAGTAGAATAATCATAACAAGAGGTAGAAAAAAAGCAAAGCTCACCCTTTACAGTCACTGCCGCAGCCGCAGTTGGCACCACAGCCGCAGTTTCCTCCGCAGCAGGACATCTTCGATGATATTATTACTCAAAGCAAACAAGGATGAAAAAAATTATTCGAGTTCTAAGGAGATGATAAACTACTACGACAGAACCCAAACAAAATAAAAGTGTGTACAAGGCCTTTCTTTTGTTTTTGGGTAATATCCATTTTTAAGGGGACACCTAAATTTATAGAACTAAGAGAGGAGAGAGAAAGTGATGGATGTTTATCCACCGTCCACGTGTTCAAATCACACGTCATGTCTATCCAATTCATTATTGCTCGGTCTCTAACTTCAATCGTTGCTTTCTGCCACGTATTTGTCATTTTGACTTTATAGTGGGTGGGGCCTACTGCTCCTTTTATGGCCCCTTCTCTCTCTCTCTCTGTCTCTCTCAAAGTAGAGTGATTTTCGTATCCTCTCCTAGTATACGTCTTCTTCAGGTTCCCGACCGTTCGAATGCTTTATACCAGTTGATGAGGTGATGAACGGCTGTGGTTGTAGCTGATGATCATCTTTTTCTGTCGAACTTGAGTGCGATCTTCCGAGCCACGTATCGTATGACACATACGATAACTTCAAAGTTGTTGCGAAAATTTATATCCCTGCCACTACACCTGGCCATCCTCACCATCTCATACATGTGATATCAATTACAATTAACCACTCCATTCATTAATAACATGACATTATATTTGCAAGTATAAAAATAACAACTTAAAATTAGTAGAAAATTATAAATTAAAATTGGTATACCTATCATTATTTATCATAGATTTTTATTTTTGAAAGTATAATTTTTTTTTATTTAATATATAAAGCCTATATAGAATCATTTTAAAAATGATTTTGTATTTGGAATGAAAATGAAAATTTTTTAGAAATGATATTAAGATATTACGTGAAATTATGTTTAGTTATCCTTTTAAAGTCTATTTGAGAGGAATTTTGAAAATGAAGTTTTAGAAGTTAGAAAAAAGAAACGTGAGACGTGGACATAATCGTTATTATCTTACCAGATGTAGTATGAAATTTAGATAATTAATTACTACATTTAGTGACAACATGATATTGTATTTGTAAATACAAAAGATAACAATTCAAAATTGATATTAAAATTGATATATTTATTATTATTTGTTAGAGATTTTTACCTTAAAAACTATCTCTTTTTTTATTTGATATATAAAATCCGTTTAGAAGCGTTTTGAATATGATTTAGTATGAAAATAAAAATGAAATTGAAAATTTTTTAGAAATGATGGTAGGATAAAAGGTAAAATTATGTTTAGTTATACTTTTGGATCGATTTGAGAGAAATTTTAAAAATAGAGTTTTGGAGATTAGAAAAGAGAAATGTGAAAAATAAACATAACTATTCCTATCTTATCAGATATAATATAAAATCTGAATAATTAATTTATGCAAGTATTGATAACATGATATTATATTTATAAAAACAAAGGCTAACAACTTAAAATCCGTACAAAAATTTAAATTACAATTGATATCTGTAATTTTTTATGAAGATTTTTACCTTAAAAACAATTTGTTTATTTGATACGTAAAACTCGTTTGAAAAATGATTCTGTTTTGGATACTAAAATTAAAATTAATGTTTAAAGATTAATGTTATTAATTTTAATTAAAATAATGTCCCAATAATTTTACTTACAAAAAATAAAAGGTAAAAAAGTCTTGAGGCAAAAAGAGATAAAACATTCAATTCCGACAGGACAACTGACAGAAGACAGAAAGCATTATCTTCACTATGGCGATTTCTATGGTCCCCCACTATATTTTGGGGGACCAGTTCCACCATGACGCGGGCACACAATGACGTATTTTTAAAGTGATGAAGAAAATCGGATGTAATCAGTGCCTCTGTGAATAATTGGAATCCTAAGTGCGACTTCAGAGGCTCCAAGTACGGGGAGATATGTACAGAAAGTGGCGTTTCGTGGATTAGTCCTTACTAAAATAATGCTGAAATGGTAATTGTAATAATTTTTAGAGTAGCTACACTATTCTATTAAGGGCAGGAACGTAAAATGCAATCCAAAAAATATATTTTAGTAGACTAATCCACCAAACGCCACTTAGGAAGTAAAAAAAGTAGAATACATTTACTACAATACCATTTCTATAGCAGGTGGGGGATTGTAGAACGACCCCCTTCACTAGAAGTTAAAAAAAAAAAAAAAAAAAAGATTAGAAAAATGAGTCTATTTTTTGATTCATCAAATTATATAAAAACACACACTATTTAACAAGATTACCACAAACATTATAAAAATGAGTCTCATCCACCCGAAACAGAAGAGACTCCCCGACAACATTTGACAAACATTATAAAATCCCACAAGTAGCCACTGACTTAAACAGACGAGTTACCCTTTGGCAAGTCCTAAGCTACTAAGACCAACACAGAAGGGAAATGCCATAAACTGCTTTTATTAAACGACACCAACAGAGTTAACAGACACATAAAAACGACGACTACTATTATTGCTATCATAATTTAAATATATATTCTCTGGCTTTGGGAGAGACTGAGTGGAGTGTGTCTGTCATTTACAGGTGCATGGGTTGCACTTGCACTCAGATCCGCACTTGCACCCGTTCTCTGCTGCCACGCCCATCTCTGATCCCTCCAAGTGTCTGAAAAAGAGAAAAAATATATATATATATATCTATTTATAATAATAATAATAAATATGGAAAAAATAACGCAAGTAGTCTTTTTTTTATTTTTTCAATTCATTGATTAAATTAACACAAACTTAATTTGTATTAATATTTAAATTGTATCATATTCATCTAGTATCAAAAACTCTATGTTATGTTTATACAGTAATATTTGAATTTTGTGTTATTCATACACTCCACTGTAATTAATAATAATTATGATGTCATATTTTATAATTTAAAACTTTGTAATTTTAAAATATAATTTCGATGTGACCAATGATAGATATTCAAACAAAATTTATATGGTTGCATTTTCTGGGTGTACAAACAGGAAGCAAAAATGGAAAAATAGTAGCACAACTTACGGCTTCACGGTTGGTGCAACGCCGATGACGATGGTCTCGGACGTCGTGGTGGTCTCAGTGTAGCCCATGTCAGGGTACATCTTGCACCTAACACCAATGTTTATACCATTATTAATTAAAAGTTAATTCTCAGTAAAAAAAAAAAAAATTTGTGGATTAAATTTATGTGATATAATAAAAAACCATTAGTATTACACACAGTATTAAGAAAGAAGACAATTCTACGCCTGAATTATGGGTAACAAATTTTCCAAAAAAAAAAAAAAAAATCCACACCCTTTAAGCAATCCAAAAAGTAAAGTAATCACCCTCTTTACAAAACCATAACAGGCCATGTACATACATACATACGTGCGTGTGTACTCACCCTCCACAGCCACTGCCGCACTTGCAGTCAGAGCCACAACCACAGTTTCCTCCACAGCAAGACATCTTCAATGATTTTATTATTCAAATCAAATCAAATAAGGAAGATGAAATGAAATAATAAACTGCTTAAACAGATTCCAAATGAAATGCGAAAGGATTTCTCCTCCTCCTTTTACTTTTTCTCCTTGGGAGGGGCGAGGGAGATCTCAATTTATAGAACCAACGGAGGGAGGGGGAGAGAGAGAGACTGTTGGATGGATCTCCACCTTCCACGTGTTCAAATCATAGGCCATGTCTCTCTCTTGCACCATAATATCGGTTTTTACTTCCCTCACTTGTTTCCTCCACGTTTCTTCCATTTTTACCTCTCACTCCTTCGAAGAGTGTGTTGGGGCCTACTCTCTCTCTCTCTCTCTTAAAGTTAGAGTCAGATCAGAGTGGGCGATTCTGGCACCCTCTCCAAGTGTTCGTCTTCTTTAAGTCTCCTGACCGATCGATTGTTGATCAGATCAGTTGATGAGATGATGAGGGGTTGTGATTGTGACTGTTATGATGGTCCTTTTTTTTATGTCGAGCTTACGTGCGATCTCGGATAACCGTTTGAAGTATTCAAATTCGTCTCCAACGGACATTTTCTGACTATTTCTATAATAGGATACAGTAGTTTCTGGCTTAGCCAGACCCAATGTGAAATAAGAATTAATTACTACATAAATCAATGACAAGATATTGTATGCGTGGACGAAGATAGGGCCATTCGAAATTGATTTAAAAAAAAAAAAGATTATAATTGGTTAAACGTAATCTATTGGAGATTAAATTGTTTTTGTCATCAAGTATGTACTAAAATTATCTTTTTTAATAATTTGATATATCAATAACAATTATTTTAAATTTTATATTATAAATTTTTAATATGAATACTCTTTTAAACATATCAAAAACAGCTAATCACTTATTTTATTAAATTGTCAAAAAAATTTAGGGAAAAAAGTCCATTGATTATGATTATTTTTTAACAAATTTTCCCATTAATTTATTTTCAATAGCCACTAATTCTAATTTTGGGAGTATGTTAGTAATTAAACACTTAAATATTCCTACTCTCATTGTGAATAAATGTCATCTGTCATTTTCTGATAAAAAATTTTGAGTGGATAAATGTCATTTTGGGTTATTAACCTAAAATATTCATACCTCTTATGTTAATAATTATAATAATGGCAGCGCGTATAATTAATACCAATAAGAAATCTGTACCGTTAAAAAAATTTTTTTTTTGTTTTAATTCAACGTGGCATCAATTTATTATGTTGAAAGTTTTGGAAAGTGATAAGATCCACAATTACTTTTAGTAACAACAATAATAGGTCAAGATGGTTAATTCCAAGGGAAAGGACCAACTCAAACCGTCATCCTTCCGATGGGCAATCTCCCCGTTCGGATTTGCAGGAGAAAGAACGTTGTAGAAGGAAAATTGTTATAGAAATTAATATATATAAATTTTAAAATATATAATAAAAAATTAATATCTAGAAATACATATATACACAATTAAAGATTTAGAGAGACGGAGGATCCAAACTTATTGTGACCTCCAACTCCCAAAATCATGCCTCCAAAACATTCCCCCCAAACACCCTTGAAAAGCCCAAAACAACAATTTTTTTCTTAAAAAAAATTGTCTATTTTAAGTGAAATTCATTGAATTACAATAAGAAGTAGTGCAATCAGTGAAAAGTAAGGGGGCATTTGGAGTAAAAATTTCATTTTAATTTTACTCAAATACAATATAATTTTACACCAAACATAAATTTTACAACAGTGTTACGAAAACAATTACTATTTAAAACATTTTTAAAACAATCAGATCAATTTTTCAACTCCACTATTTATCTCTATTTTTACCAATCACATCAACTTTTCAACTCTAAAATACTTTTCATCCAAACACACATTTCATTCAAATACAAAACAAATACTTTTCAATCAAATACAACATTCAAAAAACAAATTTCATTCAAATACAATCAAAAATACAATGTGTTTATCAAACGCCCCCTAAGTAAATGTGTATATATCAATATCTAAAACTATATTAAAAAAAATAAATACCCTAAAAATACTATTTAAAAACTTAGGGGGTGTTTAGGACAATGTTTCCAGACCCCAAAATTCAACTTTTTTCTAAACTTTCACCACTTTTCACTATTTACATATCCAAAACACTACAGTAAACTCCAAATTTTAAAAATTCATAACTTTGTGTATACAAGTCCAAATGAGATAAATTTTTTTTTAAATTGCATAGAATTTCAAGAGGAACGAAATAATATCTATATTAATATTTTTTTTTAAAAAAATTTTTAAAATTTTTTATTTTTCACCTCAAACAGTTTTTTTCTCCCAAACACGTTTTTCAAAACAACTTTTTTCAATCCAAAAATAATGGTGGCGTTTGGTATTGGTTTTGAAATGTTTTCTGTTTTCAAAAAAATTGAAAATGAGAATGTTTTGAAAACTGTGTTGAGATCATTTCTGAAATTGTGTTTGATTATATTTTCTGAGTGTATATTCTGAAAAACATAAAAATGAAATTTTGTTTGGTTATATATTTTGAAAACTCATTTTATAAGTGAGTATTTTATAAAAACATATTTATTTTTAATTTTAAAAAATAATAAAAAATAAATTATTAGTCATAATTAAAAAAAAAAACTTTGGTGATAGATTTTGCAATGAGCGATAGGGGTGGAAGAGATTGGTGATCTGAGCTCTAAGTGACGGTGATGGCTAGATTTAAGTCATAAGTAGATAGTTATCGTCGTGAGGGGACCATCGTCATCGTCACTAGCCCATGGTCATCAGTCTTCGTCAGAGATGGATGCTATCGTTAGATATGATCATCACTGATGCTATACAAACAGAAAAAGAAAGAAAGTGAAAGGAGATGGAGGGAGAAAACGAAAATAAAAAGTGAAAATAACTTTTTTTATTTTCAAAAGACAAAAAAAAAAAAAAAAACAACATAGTTGAAAATGATATTTTCGAAATCGTTTTGAAAACATTGAATAAACAAACGCTATTTTGAAACCGTTTTCATTTTCTTTGTTTTTGAAAATGAAAAATTATTCTTGAGAATAAAAACAAACGCCACCAATGTTTCCAGCCTCCTCCCCCAAACACCCCCTTAGAGTTGTTTTGTTTTCTGTGATGGTGTCTTTTTTTTTTTTCTTGATTTGTTAATTTTTTTTATTTCTTTTATTCTTTCTCTCTCTCTTTTTCCTTTTAACTTTTTTAAAAGGACGTTTGGATGGAACCCATATTTTTTTAATCCAATTTTAGTTAATTTCTATCTAGTTAATCATACTTTATAATATTATTAAATGAAGTCAAGTTATAAAATTTGTCAAACTTTTTAAAATAATTTAATATGATATTATTGATTAGATATTATTTATGATATCAAAAATTAGACGAAAAATTTAGATTTATTCGGACTTTGGAGCAACCACTTTCACACAAAAAATTCAACTCATTATTATATTCTTTAAGGATTAATACCTATCATGATCTCTGACTTTTTGCATAGATGATCTTGTGATCTTTAAACTTTTTTTCTTTTAAAAAAAAAAAAAATCCCAAACTTCTAAAAAGGACGCAAAGGGGTGCTTAAACCTAAGTAAACTGATTTATAGCATTTGAGTTGCAAATAGATATAAAACATAAAAAACACAAAAAATGGAATCTCATTCCTCTCTCTCTCTCTCTCTCTCTCTCTCTATGTTTTTTCTAGGTAATAATGCAACTCGAAGCTTTCCTTTACAATTCTTCAGTTCCCACCTCCGTTCCTCCAACAAGGGGTTGTTTTATTTTTATTTTTTATTTTTTTTCTTTTCTTTAAACATTTCTCCTCTATCTTTTCTATACTTTCTGAACATTTTTCTTTCAAATTTTATTGATGCCTTTTATTCTTCTCAGCTTTTGTATATTCTAACTTTGTATTTAATGGGAATTTATGACCTTTACTCTTCACGCAAGTTTCATTCCCTTGATTTTTTTTTTTAAATTTTTTTTCCAGTCAGATTATGTTTATGTAGTAGTATGATGCATTTAATAGATAGAATTTGACCAACTAGATTTATCTGAAATTTTTGTTAAGAATTTGTTTCTTTTTTAGTTTGTGTTCAAATTTTGGGTTCAAGTCATCCATGGTCAATTGATGAAAACGTGGATTCACTAATGAGAACATGACTGTGGCTAACAAATCGTATTGAAACCCGTTTTCAAATTCTGAAAAGACCAGTTACGAGAGCTCGAACTAAACGGTTTAAGGAAACCCTCAACGAATTAATTTGGGAGATTCAACAAGTTGAGAGGTACGTGTTCACTACTAATGGTGAGTCAAGATTGGTTCAAATTATTAAAAATTTTGAATTGCAGGAATTATTAACATTTTTTTTAATTGATAAAAATTTTAAGCAGTATGCTTTTAGAATATATTTTATTTTGCAATATCTTTATAGATTTCATAATTTGGCAGGTAAAAAGGTGCAGTTGAATGACCCGCCCTAATATCAAAGAATGTATTAATTATTCAGGTTTAGTCCCCTTTCATGGCGCCATTATACGTCCGCTGATATTGACTTTTTACCTACCACTAACAAAAAGGAAAAAAATGTAATAAAACAATACACAAACAACCTAGTCCGTAGAAGTCTGAAGATTTTTCTGGAAGTGTTCAAACGCACAATCAAATGTGCATGTGTTCCAGACTGACAATTTAGGTCACAACACGATAATACGACATGAAACCCGTACGAAATTAGAGGGTTTGGATTTTCCTTAAATGAGTTTGGATAAAAAATGGTCGAATCCGTCAAACACGATTAAATAAAGGGTCAAACCCGCACGAACCCACCAACCCGCAATTAACACGAAATAACCCATTTAACAAATTAATTATATATGGGTTGACATGAATATAACTCATAAATTATCCATTTATAATCTTAAATATATTTATATTATTATATATATTATAATGTTTTACTATTTTTAATTTTGAGTTTTCAAAATTCACAATTCATATATAATATATATCTTTTATTTTATATATATATTTAAAAAATTTTTAACATAAAAAAGAAAATTTAGATGAAAATCTAGATTTTACTTTATTATTTTTAGTCTTTCATTACTTTTGTAACTTTACTCACCTCACCTAATCGCCCTCCCCTTCCCTCGCAATAACACGACCAGTCGTCTCTGATCTTGTTATCATTATTTTATTTATATTTAATTTAAACGGGTTAATTTGGGTCAACACGATTAATAAATGGGTTGGGTTTGGGTTTGAGATTTTGACACGAATATTAAATGGGTTAGGTTTGGATTTGAGATTTTGATACAAATATTTAATAAACACGATACGATAACACGAATTGCCAGGCCTAATGTGTTCCATTTAGCCAAAAAAAGAAAAAATAAGAGTAATAAAAAAAAATCAATCTGTACGTGTTCAATGATGAGAAATTTGATGAAAAATCTCTGTGTGCCCCGTCTCTGCTATCTCTAGCTAGGAGTCGAGTAAATTCTATGAATAATTCTTGTTTATAGGGATGGTAATATTCTAAGTTGGAATCCATCTGGAAAATGACGAGGTTAAGGAATGATATTTGGAAATAATAGAGACGAGAGTGAGATAAAATCTTAACCCTCAAAAATTAATGGGACAAGGATAAGGAAAAATCCTTCCCTCTCTAATCCCGATATATACGTAATCTATATATTTATGAGCACATGTACATTTATATAATATTATTAATAATCATTTTAGAACATTATTAATTTTTTATTAAGAAAATAGCATGAGGATGGGGATGGTTTGAAGGGATAGGAACAAGAAAGCATTCTTTGGTTTTGATCAGTTGTCTGGGCTACTTAACTCTACTAAAATCTTTGGTTAGCTGTTTAAAAAGAATATAACATACTTTTAAATTCGACTGGGTATAGAGGGCCAACATCACAAAAACGATGGCTTCTAAGCTTTTGGCTCTACAATCTCAATAACCACTTGCAGAGCCAGTATTTTTGTCAATGCAGCGTTAAAAACAAAAGAGATAATTTTTTTTATTAGTTTTTAAGAATATAAACTTAAGTTCTAATAAGTAAGTGAGAGTATAAATATAACGTTAATTATAATATAAGGGAACAACTACATTTTCAAAACAATTTTAAAAGTTGAGTGAGGAGGTGCCTTTATTAAATTATAAGTGACTTTGCCAGCGTTGTATCATTGTTCAAGGAGAGAAGGGAGGAAACCATAATTTGGAAATGCAGTGATGTCTGATAAGGAAAATCGTCTTTCGCTTCACTTCCCTTTCACTTGTAAAATCATAAAGACGAAATGAACTAGAAAACGCACCTCTTAAATTTTTTTTTTTTTTTGGGGGTTGCGCATCAGCTTAAGACCTCAAGATCAAAAAGTAGGCGTAGAGTTGCCCATAATTTTTTATTTCCAACGAAAAAAATGTTATGTCACTACGATCCCATTAATCACCATCACTACATATTTTACTTAAAAGCAAAAAAGAAACATTTCAGAAAAAGGGAAAAAAGAAAAGTGCTAAAGTAGGAGAAAGCGGTTCGCTATATACCATGGATTCTCTCATCCACAAAGCAATATAAAAAGAGTGGTTATCCTCCTTAGCTTGCCTTTTGTACCTCATGAAACTTTGCATTCTCTTGGCACAGCAAAAGGACTCTTCATTATTTCATCACCCACTAACGCTAAATATCAGTGTCGTTTCCTCCCTCTGCAGCACAAGCACATGGGCTTAACTATTTTGGGCCCCATTAAACAGATACTAGACCACACTTGGGCCCACCATAATATCATTGTGGTGGGCCCTAAATGAACAATGGCCATTTGTTGTTGATGTGCATGAGAGTGGAATTCCTTTTCTTTGCACCGTGGAAGATCCAAAAAAGTCCATCACCTTCTTTAACTTTTTCAAAGGCTCTAGTTTTCATTATAACTGTTCATAAGTCAGCTGCCTATATATCTATCTTCTCAGCCCCACAGCATGATTTGAAGTAACCATTTTTGTCCAAAAGCAATTATATACAAAACTGTCGATATGGATATGCAGGAGTTCTATATGGCAGGGTATTCCAATTGATGTAAGTGTTTAACATGAGATTTTTTATTTTTATTTTTTTTTAAACATTAGATCTTATTACAAATCACATGAATATGAAAAAAATATGTAAAATTGGTAGAGTAAGATACAAATGCCACGATTAAACATTACAAAAAAAAAAAAAAAAAAAAAAACGATTGAAGTCAGATTTCTATATGTAGATTTTTTTTTTCAACACCTTAATTATCATAAAATTTTTCGTATTGAAAATAATTTCCACCATATAATTTCTATAGTTTTGCTTAATATCAAGATATAAATTTTTTTACTTATTTATTAAGCCCCATGACAACTGAGTTGACCAACAAGTATTAGATTACATATGTTCATTCAAATGTCTTTTTTTTTTTTTTAACAATTTAAGATTATTTTTTTAAAATAACATACAACATAATTAACAATCTATGTAGTTAGAAAGAAAATTAGAGGGAAAGGAAAACTGTACGGTAAACAAAATTAGAAGTAATTAAAAGATTTTGATGTTGCTTGTTATGAGAAGGTGTAAAGAATAAGATTTTTATTTTCCTAGTTGTCTGGAAAATTTATTCCATTAAAACACAAATAAAATGTATATATATATATATTTTTTTTTGATAGCAAATCAGTCAAAAAACACAAATCAAATTTAACAACAGCTAAATCATGTAACCCATTGGCACGTGTATGTGCATTTATATCGAAATTGAAATTCAGGGGAACTTTTTCCTTTTTTTGGGAAAATAAATACATCTGTATTTGGTATACATACAACATGTAAACACACATAATCCCACTAACAAATCGACCATAAAAAGGAAAACAAATTTATATTAAAACAAAAGAATGGCACAAAATGGAACAAGCACCTTGAAAGCTTTTGCATTAAAAAAAGGAAAAAGGGTGGACAATCAACTCAAGAAAAACTAGCATGCTTTCATAAAGGAAATAAGGTAATTAATGTGCCAAAACCTTAGCACGCTTAGAAACATGACAAAACTGGTGTCATGATACTTTGATAGAATATAAGAAGGATAACTTTGGTGGTTTACTACTTCATTTATGGTAGTGTCAAATTTATCCATCACAAAATCTATCCACTTACGATCAGACAAATTTTGGCAGGACCAACTTCTAATTTTTTTCTACCAACTTTTCCATTTTATTCAAATTTATTTCCTATTAAACGCCTCATGTTATTAATTTCTATCCTAAAATTCATCAATGGTTTTCTTTCCTTTAAATTTTCAAGTTACATATTCTAAATTATAGTTTTTAATTTTTAACTTCTATAGTCTTCCATCTATTAAAACTATATAATGAAATAACAAAGCTCTTGTTTCGTATTAAGATTTAAATTGGAAAAATCTAACCCAAATCCAAATCCAGTTTACATTTAAATTATCCTTTTTTTTTTAAATCCGTACTGCATTAATTTTTTTAATCCTCTCCTAAACACTAGTCTGGTTTAGACCTTCAATTCGAATTAGATTTTTTTTTTTTTAGTTCGAAATTATGCTTCAAACAAGAACAAAGTCATTTAGCACCACCACAAGAATTTATCACTTGATTGACTTACACATATTAGATTACATGCTCAATGTATGACATTTCTATTACTTATATAAGAAGAGCCAAAAGTTTTTGTACTCCACCCTTGTTTTGAATCCATCCTATGATTCAAAATTAAAAATAAATAACTTAAATTTTATAGTCATCTTCATCTTCATCTTCTGAAAAATTTTAGTAAGTCATATTCAAAAATGTAAAATTAACACTTCAAAATATGTAAAATAAAAAAAGAAAAAAAAATTTTAAAAAGTTTTAGATTAGACTAAAAAGAAACATGATTTTAGAGGAGCAAAACCAGGAAAAAAAAAATGGTAAGAGTGCCACCAAAGAAAAACTTTTAGACGGAAACGAACTGTTTTGATTTAAAAAAAAAACTTAAACAGAAACTCTTATCCACATTAAGGACTTGACAATTTTGAACAGAATGAGTACTTAAAAGGGAGAACATAGCAGTATAGTGTTAAGCTTAAATTCCAACAGTGGCAAGACATATATTATAAAAATATGATTAAGTTGCGACTTATGAAAATATCTGTCCTTGAAATGGGACTAAAATACTGCATTGCCTTTTTCTTTCTTTCTTTATCATTATTTTTTTTTTTCGAAAATAAGTTTATTCTTTTCATAATTTAATGTAATGTATGATTGTAAAATTAAGTAGCCTTAATCAACTTTGTTTTGTCCACATTGTGTTAAAATGTCAGAATCTCGAGATTGCGCATGATTTTGTAAATAATATATTATAAATCCAAATGGTGCTAGCTTTTGTAATTTTCCAAGTAATACCACTTTCTTCAAGCTTTCCATAAGAAAAAGGAATTTATGCACAGACATACTAATATATATATGTATATATATATATAAAGTAACAATGCTTTTGATAAGTGCCTAATTTCACATTATTTTATATCAATTTTCTCATATAACTTTGTTGGTTTATTGAGATTTTTTAGTATTTATTGATGTTTTTTATGTTTTTATGTTTTATAGATGTTTTGGTAGTAAATATATATATATATCAGGTGAAAACGCATCTTTTGAACGCAAAAGGAAGAACACGGAAAAGAATTGCTATGAACGATTGAGTGCACAGTGTTAAGAGCTGAGTGCCACAATACTGGTAAGTGCCGTGATGCCCATCCCTAGGTGCAAGTATGGAGTTTTAGCTTGTAACAAGCATCGCAGTGCTAGGAGCTGGGCGCTGCGATGCCCATACCACAGTGACCCACCAAAAATTGTGCTTAGCACCGCGACACTCATACCTAATTTTTGATGTTCAAAATTTGAATTTAAGTATCAAAATTTCCTCTTTTGATCACATCTTTTAGAGTTTATAAACAATTCATTTTAAGGAAAACTTAGGAAGCTTTTTATTAGCTTTATGAGCCTAAAAAAAAAAAAAAAAAGGGAGAGAGAGGCAAAAAAGTGGTGACTTTAGAGAGGATCGCTTACATAGAGATTCTTGAAGACTATTATTATTACTACTATTCTTCTTCTTTCTCTTGAGATCTTAAAGTTAATAAATTATTTTTTACATTCTTTTTAATTATTTTAATTATGTTAAGCTAGATTTTCTTTTGGTTATAGGGTGTTGATATTCGTTTTTACACAAGGCCTATTGTCATGAGGCCCAAGTCCGCTTCTGTAATGAATCTATTTGTGGACTCAAGTCATACTCGGAGAACCCTTGTGGGTCTTGATTTGGTAAGCCATGAGAATATAAATAGAACCACTATTTATTGATCCAAAAACTAACCTTGGCCTCACTTGGGAGATCTCAAGGGTATTTTGGTCATAAATAAGAGGGTGATGGAGAAATAACCTTAAAAATAGCTTTACCTATCTTTAATATTTAAGAATCTAAAATTATTATTTTAAAGTCTAAGTTTTATAGGAAATGAATCATTAGCCTACTCTTGGTAACCCCATATGCAAAAGTCATACTTTAAGTCTAAAAAGCCCAAAGAAGCCCATATATTTTAGAGATGCTGGGTCCTATGAGTTAAACCTTATATTTCGCTAGGTTATTATGTAAATCTAGTGTTCGTAGGAAACTCCGACCAGCCAGAGGAAAATGTTTCTGTCCTTCCTGCAACATCCTTGAAAATGCTTTTGACACGTGTCAGACTTTAACCCCAAAATAGGTTGCCATTATTATCCACCGGATAGACTTCAAACCTTTAAGTGGAAATATGGCAAGATAAGCATCCTTTAAAACTATCCGTACTTCAGTCGACTGGAAATATCAGGTGTCTATCATATCCCATAATTTTTGGTGCCTTTAAATTGTTAAAATGAGATTCTAATCCTAACTTCATCTTTGGTGGTAATAGTTTGGCATCTTCAGCCAACCAACCAAGATCCTAAGATGCCGGTGCCTCTATTATGACTCGCGAGATTGTCAGTAGTCTTCTCCAGTGCTGGGATAGTGGCTGACA
This sequence comes from Antiaris toxicaria, assembly GCA_035233585.1. Classification (NCBI taxonomy): domain Eukaryota; kingdom Viridiplantae; phylum Streptophyta; class Magnoliopsida; order Rosales; family Moraceae; genus Antiaris; species Antiaris toxicaria. Next base: position 187,605 of record CP141163.1, read on the forward strand.
CTCAAGCTCTTGTAGGAGAATGGAAACTATGAAGCATGGACTTAAACACGATGTCTTGCTCATCATTCTACCAAAGAATATATACACATAAAAAAACCAAAAAGAAAGGAAGAACAAAAAATGGAGTTGTGTCACAATCTTCCTTTAACTTACTCTGAGTTGTGTCAAAGAACCGACAGTGGCCGGAGGAGTAGAGGTCTCTACAGCTTCACCCTTGGTGGACAATGACTCTAGAGCGACCTCTTTTGTTGACTTCTTCCTGTTTGCCTGAGCCATTCGCAAAATGAAATCTTAATTGGTGAAGTTATCATTGCAAGGCAGTGATTAAAAAAATAAAAAAGGGAGTTGGATCGTTTACTTGCTTTGATCTTGATGTACTTCGGCCAGCTAGCCGGAGGCTTCTAACTCTTAGCCGTTGTAGGAGGAACTGAGGAAGCAAGGGCAACCGTCGCCTCTAGCGGCACCTTTGTATTCACCTGCAAGAAAGAAAGATGATAAGGTTAGTACAAACCATCCGTCACGAATACTTGAATAAAAAAAAAATGAAAAGAACATTAGCCTGCATACTTCCTTCGAAGCAAATGCACCTGGGGTTGTGCCTCCGGAGGACTGATTGGTTGGCGTTCTTTATATATACTTCGGGGCTTATTATTGGTGAAGGCTTGACTAGAGAGAGAACAGAAAGGAGGAGAGAAAAATGAAGAAAAAAAAAAGTTGTTTAGAATTTAGTTTTTATGTTTAGTTTTAGGATTTTGTTGCACTAAATTTTTAAGGGAAATTGCAACTTTAAGAATAGTGGATGAGATGGAATTTTGAGGGAAAAGCTTAGACAATTATGGAAACATTTATGGGAGGGTTTCCTTTCTTTCATTCATCTCTTTTATTTTTGTAATTAAATGATGCTTGAATTATTGATTTGCTCAATTATTTGTTTTAATTTTAATCATACATTTGTTTGTTTTCTAGGGTTCTAATGGGTTTAATTTGTGGAATTTGAATTTATTTTTGATTTTTCGTATCGATAGTTAATTGTTGATGATTGTTTATCTTATTATGTGCTTAGTATCACTGGTGATTTAGCCAATCATTAGGAGATGTTGTTGAACTTGATTGAAATTAGAAAATAGAAATTTGGTTTAGATCAATAATAGGATTTCATAACAATATGAAATAGGAATATATTAATGGAATGTGTATAGTTATTATGGATGTTTTAGCGTAATGAATTTATGTTACTTGATTCCTGATAGAAATATAGGGGTTTTAATTAATATAAATGAACCTATTAGTTTATCGAAAGATGCTTTTAAGCAATTTCATGCACCCGGTTAACAATATCACCAATTAACATCAATCAAATAGAGGCTAAATTTGATTCAAATGAAATTTAATTAGGAGAAATTGGATTTCTGAAGCCGTTGTTTTCTTTATTTTAATTGTATTAATTTACTATAATTTGTTTTCTCTTTTTTTAATTCGCATTTTATTTCTTTTCTTTTTATCGATCATTCAAAAAATTCTAGAACTAATCAATTTCAGTACTTAAGTCAAAATTAAATGCAATTCTTATGAGAACGATATCTTATTCACTTTGTATTATTTGTTCAACTTGTGCACTTGTGAATTTTCGCACAACAATATTCATTTCTCAATCAGATATTAGTTGTTTGATAAATTTAGTAGGTTGTGTATTTGTTCTAGGTTTTCAAGAATTTAGGTTTACCTTCTTTAAACAAATTAAATTGATCGAAGTTTTTTTTTTTTTGGTTGAGAGTCGTTGTAGGTATGTAGGAAAGATAAGGGATAGGTTTGAAATTGGCTTGGCAATTCAAATTTCCTGGAAGCGAAGCAACTAGTTTTCTTCGCTAATGTTTGGTATGATGAAAAAGAGGAATAAAGGAAGTGGGTGGAGAAAAAAACGAATAACAAATGGCAATGTAGCTTGTTTGGTAAGAAGGAAGAAAGGAGGGAAAGGAAAATATGAAGGAAAATGACCCAAGTAGGATTCACCAATTTTAAAGTGGAAAACATAAATTTAATGCTTAACATTACTATTTTCTCATATTTTTAAAATAAAATAATATATATAAGTGGATATAATAATAATTATACAGCTTTTTTTTTTATTTAAATTTTCTTTCCTGCCTTTATGCCAAACAACCCAAAGGATAATTAAAACTTTTCTATCTCATATTTTCTTTCGTTTCTATTTTTCCTATCCGTTTTATTTTCTTTCCTTCTTATCCAATATAGACTAAAAGAGAAAATGGTCCCCAGACATCATATGATATAATTGTAATTGTATTACAGTTTTAGCATGGTAAGACTTGACTAGTTAACATGTTTCTTTCTCTTGCGTCGGAAGAATTGGTATACAAAGCCCACAAACTAAGATACAAGTGTAGCATAGGGTATGTTATAGGTTTTGTTTTTGTTTTTGTTTTTGTATTTGTTTTTTTTTTTTGTTTTTATAAATATGCTATGGGCACAATGGATCTTTAGTGATGTCGTTTGGACTAACTGTGACGCCCCCCCACGTACGTTATCATACCAACCAGTCGAATTCTGATGCCGACCGCGATGGCTGGCAACCTCGTGGGTCGTCATCCTCTTACTTAACTTTCTTAACTTGCCATTCTTAACGTTCTCATTTTAAAGCGGAAGCAATTTCTACAGCAATTTTTTTTTAACTTACATATTATATCTATAACTCTATCATACTCTTATAACATATAATTCATAAATTTCTTTCTTTCAACTTCCTTTTTGAACGCTCAGCGAAAGACTCATGATAGTACCATACCCTCGCCCAGTCCCTTGGCACGTGCAGATCCGTCCATTGTCCATCATATTACTTTAAACTAACAGGTTACTTACCTGTAACATATAAACAACTAATGAGCTAGATGCTCAGTAAGTTCAAACATACATTCATTAACTTATAAATACTAGTAATATATGTTATTACTAGAATATATGACATCACGTATATACACATTATACACATCGTCTATACATATCCTCGAAACATAACATATAATGTTAGTCTCTTCATGCTCATTTATCTCTTCGTTCATCGTTCTTATCATTCTATCGATCATCTCTTATCATTCTAATCTACTCTCTTCATTTCTTTGTTTTTCATTCCTATCATTTCTTAACTTTCTGTTCTAAACCTTTATAACTTTTTCTATCGTTTTGTCCTCATCTCTTATCTTTTCATATCTTATAAAATAGTAACATATACACTAGCATAACATCACATAGAAAACGTGTCATTCACATCATACACATAACATCAAATACATCACATCACATATATTAATTCCATTATGTTCTTTTAACTTCGTTTTATTATCTATTTATTTTTTATCGATTTCATTGTATTATTCTTTCATATCGTTTGTTTCTTTTTATGTTGTTCTTTACTTTTCTTTTCTTTTCTTTCCACTCTCTTTTCCTTTCTTTTCTTTTCATTCTCTTTTCCTTTCTTTTCTTTTTACGCTCTTTTCTTTTCTTTTCTTTTCTTTCACTTTCTTTTCTTTTCTTATCTTTCACTGGTGGGCCCCGTTGTTGAACGTACCTAGTTGCGTGCTGACAGTGGGAGGAGGGGGAGCTACCCACCAACTTACCTCACAGTCACATAAAACCTCACCTTCGGGGTTGGTCCATCCTATAATCTACCACACCTTCGGGATAGCACCACATCTGCGCGGAGGATATAGACCGGAAGTCTCAACCATATAGGGAGACCGGTACGCCAGCCATTAACTTTTCAGTTTTATTATCTTGCATTCTTTTAGCTTTTCTTATATTGATTTTTCGTTGTACATCTTTTTCATGACATTCATTATCTTTCCTTTCTCATTTTTCATAGAACATTTCATAGGACATTTGTTCTTTCGTTGTTCTATCTTTCTTTTGTAATTCTTTCTCATTGACATCTTATTCCTTCATTCTTAGTTCGTAAGATATATATATATCCTTATTTCGTTTTGTTGTTGTTTTTTTTTTCTTAGTTTTTTACCTTACTCGTGTGAATTATGTTAATCACACTTTAACATAGCATACATAGCACATATTACTTATATATCATCACATCACATCATAACAAACAAAAGCATATTTAGTTAAATGCAGACAATTATTCTCTGTTTATCTTATCATTTGCATCCTCCTATCTACCGTATCTTATCATCATACTCCTATCGATCATAGCCTATCGTTCTATTCTATCAATCATATCTTATCGTTATGTTCTAATCCTTTCATCATACCTTTCATCATAACCTATCATTGTTTCTCTTTCTTGTCTAACCCTTTGCTTTCATATCATTTTTCATAAAACATCTATCCTTTCGTTCTCATAAACATACTATTTCTTAATTCCTTTCATCACCGATCATCGTTGCTCTATCAATCATAACTTAACTTCCATAAAACTTTTCATAAAACATCTATTCTTTCCTTTCATGTCTCATCTCTTTCTTATGCATTCTATCATGACATTCTCATTCTTACTCTTTCCATTCTTCTATCACTCTTTATCACATCTTTACTCTCATAAAACTTTTATAATACCTTTCCTTTGTAATTCAATAGATACATATATATACATATTATTTTTTATTATAAATTATTTATTAAAATCTATCTTTTAACATCATCCTAGTATTGCTATAGTGTTACTATAGTATCATCGTAAATCACATCATGACATTTACATACAAACATATAATACTATAAGCTTGTTCATAGTTGCAGACGGGTAAATGTCTGAACTTACTCATAGCGTGCTTATCCTCTTCTTGAAATCCATCGACGTCCTTTGTCGCGTCTGGATCAGGTTCCTACAGACAAATTTTGTCTGTTAATCACATTTTTATTTATAGCTTTTATTTTCTTAAAAAGCTTGATTCTAATCTTATAACCCTTAATTATAGCCTTAGGACAGCTTTTTAAACCTTAATGGCCCTTTTCGACTTTTTCTCCAACTTTTTGAAAAATTACGATTTTACCCCTAACTTTTGACAAAATTACAATTTTACCCTTGATGTGATTTTTCATAACTTAAATCTCAATTTTGGCTTTTACAAACTTCATTCACTTATTTCGGGGTCATTGGGGCTCTTTTTCCATAATTTGAGAATCTTTGGGCAAAATGACCATTTTACCCCTGATGGGTCGTTTAACCATAATATTTTCATTTTCATACTTAGGCTGGATTTTCTAAACTCAAAATCATTTAATTAACTTTCTAAATCTTATCGGACCTTTTTCGGATCAATTCTTATCATTTTACCATTTTTTCACATTTCCGGCCCTCGGGAAGTACTATTCCGACCTAAGAATCGGTTTCATGTTTTTCGTGCGTTCTAAGGTTTCGAAGGGTCAGTTTACTAATTATAACTTGCCCCTTCCTTTTTCCATGTCCTAATTCCTCGAGGGGGCTCGGGTTCTCTTCCCGATCATATTTTTACCCCTCGTTTCTTATATTACCCCTGGTGCCGTTTTTAGAAAATTCGACAACGTTTCCCCTTAATTTTTGAGGTTCCAGCGTTTAGGAAATGCCTGAAAACCATCTATCCTGATCTAATTCTATCACGTACTATACCAGAGGCCTAGATTTTACGTAAAACTCATACTGTTTACGTAAAATCGTTACATTATCACATATTTTTCTTTTCCTACATTACAGCCATTTTCTTCTTTTTACATACATTCTTTTTCAAAATTTTCATACCAATAATCATAAAATCATACAATAGTCCCAAACAATTAAATTGCAGAATATAAAGAGGTTAGGATTTATACCGAATTGCAGTCCGGTCTCGACGGCATAAACCCTAATTCTTCGTTCTTCATATTTGAGGTCCCGTCTTGCAATTCTGACTCCGCGGATGCGTCCGAAACGTCAAAAATAGGCTAACGGGCCAAACTTCTAAAATTTGGTCAACGGTCGCCGTTAACCGATGTTGACCGGTGACAACGGTGGCATGTGAGTAGTCCATCTTGAAGATCTCGACGAGAGGAATCCATTGGTGGCTTCAATTTCACCATTCGGCACCTCTATCGCCGGAAATCGACCCTCAAAAAATCGGTCATGGTGGCGGCTTTGGAACTCCGCCGTGCCGGGGTTGTGGCGTGCAATTGACTTGGGGCTTTTGCTCCCCTCTTCACGGCGAACATTTCTGTACCGATGGTGCAGCTCAACATCGCCGGAAATGGCGAGTTCCACGGCGGCTTCACGGCAGCGACGTTGCAGCTTCGGGCGCGATTTGACGGTCGTTGGGCTGAAACACCACCTGGGTTTTGTTCTACTCTTCACCATGAGTCTTTTGGGACCGGTTTCGTGGCAAACGGTGGCCGGATGGCGAAGATATTGGCGATCGAAGTTCTCGGCTCCGGCGGCATTCGAGCTGCGCGTGCGGCGGCGTGCGGTGGCCGTTCCGTCGCGTCGACCTACCGTTGAACTCAGCTCGGCGAGAGCTTTCTAACGGTGCCGGCGGTGTCATGAACGGAGGCCGTACGTGAAAGTTGGTAACTGTACACATTCGGGTAGAGAGAGAGAGCATGTAGACAAATGAGAAAATTCTACTTTTTTCCGTTCTTTATATACTTTTTCGCCCAAAATTTCAACATGGGCTTTCCTGACTAATTTGGGCGTTCTGAATCCAAATATATCAGTTTTATTTTTATCTGAGGTCATTTCAACCAGTTTCCGATACTGTGAATTTTCAGTCAAAATTTACCATTGTGCTCAATTATCAAATTTGAATGTGCTGATAGGCTATCCTGACTAATTTGGGTGTGCTGAACCCAAATTTATCAGTTTTATGTCAAGATAATATTATCTTGACCTACTTTTTGATATTGTGAGTCGCACACACGTGCTCACACATAATATCACTATTACTCATTTTTCATCCTTTAACATTGTTAGAACATTTTATTTAGTTCTAAACAATATTAAATCACTTAATTTCACATTTTAACGCTTAAATTCATTGTGTAATTATTTTCCGAGAAATATGAATTTTCCCGGTTGTTACACTAACGAATGTCCTATTGCATTCATGGATCCTATGAATCAGGTCCTTAGAGAATAATTGGACAAGTTTATCATCGTTTTCGTTGACGATATCTTGATATACTGGACTTGCGAGGAGCACGAGCAACATCTTAATATCGCACTACATATTCTAAAGGAGCACCAACTTTTTGCAAAGCTTTTTAAATGTGAGTTTTGGCTCGACAAGGTTCATTTCCTTAAACATGTGGTTTCTAAAAAAGAAATATTTATGGATCCTACTAAAGTTGAGGCAGTCAATAAATGAGCTGCACCAAAGAGTGTAACTGAAATCCAAAGTTTTTAAGACTTGCTGGCTATTATCGGAGATTTGTAGATAGATTTACAAAGTTAACTGTGCCACTCACCATACTTTTTTGGAAAAACAAGAAATATGAATGAATAACAAAGTGTGAGGAAAACTTTTAGAAGTTGAAGAGAAGATTCACTTGTGCGCCAATTCCCCAAACATGTGAAGTTAAAAGCCACGTTCTACTATAATGTCAAGAGTATTGGGATTTCAATTTAGTACACCCTTTTAGGAACATGCCGAAGTATTTCACTTTATACAATCTTCGTCTATAGCCAGCTGTGTGGATTACGTCTACGAAGCTTACAAGGATGAAGAGGGATTTCTTTACATGTGTTACAGCACCGAGAAAACCTTTGGCTAGCCCATGGTTTCTTCTTCTTTGTCTATCTTTGTGTATAATTGTACATTGCAATTAAAAATTTTAACTGCTCTCGTAATAAAAGTGCCAGCATCCGCAGAGGTCGGCACTCTCATTTTCAAAGGATACAAGTTTCATTTGCTTTCTGTGAAGTTCACATTCCTTAACGGGCGCCGTATGTTTCCGTCGTCAAGTATTAGAGATTGGAACATAAAGGCATTATTGTTGAAGGTTCAGTACGTGACCTCACAAGAATGAATAAAATTCGTTTGTGCAGTTCCCTTGGTATTTTTGGTATTTAGTACATTAGATTGTGAAAATTAAAGTAGCTCGTTTTTCTTCTTTTGTTTGATCGAAATTAATTGAAAGTACAAGTGGATAGGAAGCACGTTCAATACTGAGAATTGGGGAACTTCTGAGGTTTTATTCCGGTCCGTTTTTAAGACATCAAGTTACGAACATGAAAACAGAACTGCATCGACAATTTCATGGATGGTGACCTCTGCTTCTACAGTGGCAGCGTCCTTCACCATGCGACCACAGTTCGGGTTCCTGAAGAAGGCCAGCGTCATATATCTCGACCCACCATGTTCCTCACTTGAGGTACTGAACTATTCACTAGCTGCAAGACAAACAACATTGAAGCCTTCACTTAGCAGCTCGATTGGAAACCAAGCTTAGACTTGAAACCAAAAAATGCTGCTATCTTTTTTTACCTCTACCGGATAAATGGTTGGAATTAATCTGATCAAGGACGCACAATGTGTACTCGACGTATATTTTGTGGTTTGAAGGAAGGGTTGTTGGATCAGCTGAAGCCAAACAAAGAAAGAGATGAGTGCCTAAACCAGCTCCTTTTCCATTAGGATACAGTTTTATCTTCCTGCAGGCATATCACAAACCAAATCATGAAAAGATTAAGTGCGTGTTTGGTTTTGTTTCCAAAACAGATTTCACGATTCCCTAAGAAATCGATTTCAAAATCGGTATGAAATTGTGTTTGGTTTGTATTGTTTTTGAAAACAGATTTCTAAACGAATCCAAAATCTCCTTTGCTCCCAACGTAAAATTGAAAACGACTTTTAGTCGTTTTCTCTGATTTCATTTTTCCCATTTCTCTGATTTAATTATTATGGTTAATTAAAATTTAAGTGATATAATAATTACTTAAATATTATGGTTATTAATTTTTAATTCATTTTTCAATTAAAAAATTTTATTAATTTTTAATTTTTGGTATTCATAATAATTTTTTTTAAATCAAACATAAATATGTTTTTATAGAATACTTATAAAATGACTGGTTTTCAAAAATATAACCAAACACAATTTCACTTTTTTGTTTCTCAAAACATACACTTAGAAAATAAAACCAAACACAATTTCAGAAACGTTCTCAGAATTGTTTTCAAAACGATCTCAAATTCAGAGAATTTGAAAATATAACAGATTTCAAAAACAATACCAAACACTACCTAAGAAACTTAACTAGTGTCAAATGCTTCTTTGCAATCTTTATCACAATGACATTTGATTGAAAATAAATATATAGAGGATACGTGGCGTCGAATTCTTTTGATTTGCTGCAATCTTCGGCTAACTTGGACTAGTTTTTCAACCTTAAAAGAGTGCTTGTGCATGACAGGATCTTTTTATCATCTGAAGACACTCTCCTTTACATGTGGTTCTTTTTTAGCAAACAAACACCTCTGCTCTGAAAACACAAGTGTCATCCATCAGAAACCCATTAGCAGCATCTCACAAAGCTTTGAGAGAAATAAATTGATCAAAGCCCCATTCAAGCTTCATTTTATGAAAGCACTACTCCTTTCCCACGGCATCTACAGCAACACAGAGTTGCAAAATAAGCGTGTTAGAAGCTATATTACCTTGAAAGGGAAAACTAAGATGATCATGATTGGAATTTACTAAAATTAAGTTTTTGAGGATGAGTTACCTTGAAGAACCATGTAGCTGTCATTGTTCTGATCAAGTACAAACAACCTGAAAACAGCATAAACTTCCCAACCAGTCTGGAGGTAATTTGCTCTGGCCATCGCCAGGTAAAGAGAGAGAAGTTCTTCACATTCCCGCTTTTTTTTCCAGAGAATAAACATGAGACACTTAAGACATAATGGTAAAGAAAAATACACAAAATAAGAGGACAAGTGTACTGGCAGGAATATGTACCATTTGTAGCCTTTGCCGCGACTCATATCGGTCTATTGAATTCTCCATTAGCAACAAAAAGGACTGTATTTTGACAGCATAATGAATCAGGTGTACATCTGCGATTGATCTTGAAATGCCCGCAATGGAACAATGACATTATAAATGAGATCAGAAAAATCTTATAGGCCGTTTTGGTACAAGCTTTTTTTTGATATTGCATTTAAATGCAATACAATTTTCCTTTAAATACAAAAACATTTTATTGAAATACCAATCACATCATATTTTAAACCCAACACAATCACTATTTATTATTTCATTTTTTCTATTACTTTTATTAATTATATCATATATTTTCTTTCTTCTTTTTTTCACTCTACTTTTACTCATCACATCACATATTTATTATTAAAATATAATTCAAATACTTTTCACCCAAACACACATTGCATTCAAATGCAATGCTAATACTTTTACTCCAAATACAAATTGCATTCAATGCATTACATTCAAATGCAATGCAAATACAATACGTTCACCAAATAAGGCCTTAATGAGATCAGAAAAATCTTGTTTTAATTGCATAATGAACAGTTTTGAAACACAAACTCAAACATTCAACGTACTATCTTGAACGTTGAAGACTAGACCAGCCATGGCAATAAAATCCACCACCAGCGCCAAATGCTTAGTACGAGGTTGGAACGAGGTTTGGAACCAGGTTTTCTTTGCTTTTTAAGGGGGGAATTTAACGCTTTGCATCAAGAGAATAGCATATCATATGTTGTCCATGTTAAATTCATTCATGTCCACAAAAGGTTAAAAGAGAAAGCTTTGTTTCTTAGCTTTTTGTCCCAAAGGACACATTCTTTCTCGTACCATAGAACTACCCACACAATTGCATATCCTTTAGCCATCCTCAAGACAATAAGGTCAATACCTATAGGGACGCTATATAGCTATCCTTTTTATGAAGAAAAAGAAAATTTACTAATAAAGAGATAGAACAAACACGAAAAAGATGGAAGAGACGAATCCACATACAATAGATGGAAAGAAAAACTCAAAACAAAGCACAGAAATCTGACAAAATAAAACAGAAGAGAACGTCCTAAAATTCCTTCAATCCTCAATCTAGAACAAGAAGTTAGGATAAAACAGCTAAATAATCACTAATGATAATGTATGAAAAGAAACCTAATTTTTGAGTAAAAATCAATAAGAAGTTTTGAACTGTAAGAGTTCAAGAACATAGGTGAAGAAGTGCTTCAGACCAGTCTACCCATTTCCAAAATCAAAATAACAAAGCATCTTTACACATCAAAAAGCTACTATGATGATAATGAAGCCTCTGATCTTGGCCTTGTATAACCGAGACTAATCAACTTCTGCACCAACATCTTCTCAGCTTCAGCCTAAAAATCCATAAAATTAAACCAAAATTTTTAATAATAATAATAATAATAGTAATGAATAAAAAAATGAAATGAAGAGAAATGAGCAACAATGTTTATTTATATATTAGCTAGGAGAATTATTCTTAATAGAGGCTATCAAAAAAATAAAAAGGTTGATTTCACTAATGTCACTTTGAATTACGCCCCTTCTACAATTTTTAGTCCCTAAATATTTTGTTTGTACCAAGTTCGACAAGCAAGTATGTATAAATTAAAAAGAAAGCTAAAAACAAAAAATCTAAAATATCCCATAACAATACCATGTAACATTTTTGTCCATAAAAGTAAAAAAAGCAACCAAACTAAAACCCATAAACATGGAACAGAATTACTAGATCATCAAAAACCAACTCAATGAAGCCTACTCTTAAGATACATATGTGAATCTATATATATATATATATAATTCTCAAGATCGTGTGCAATTGAAGACTATGAGAAAGGTTGATTGGACCTCAACAGATCCCCAAAAACAAAAGGCCAATTGAATAAGACATACAAAAGAATTAAAGAAAAAAAAAGACAAACGAACAGAATTACTTGACCATTAAAACCAACGAACATGAAACCTACAAAGAAAAAACCTCAATTCTCAAATATATGAAATTAAACCTCTATGAATATGATAAAAATAGAAACTGAACCTCAAGCAACGGAGAGTTCTTGGGGATATTGGAAGCGAGAATTACATGTAGACCGCTCTTTAACACTGCCATCAAAGCATATAAAGTAATTGTGTAAAGTGTTTGTCAACTTCAGATCAACAAATATATATATGTATGCGCATATATATATATATAATCTCTTATCTGGTACCCTTCCAAAACGGGGCTTATAACTTTTTGTACATTATCATAACAATCAGTTAATTCTAACGTAATATTTTTCAGTGATCCTTATTATTTGCACTAATGGTTCTAAATAGTTCATGTTACAAGATTCTAACAGAAAATTTCATGTAAATCAACTAGCAGCTACAAGATGCATGATAAAATATGTCAACTACCGGACCTATTCGGCTGCGTCACTTGAGACATTTTCTATATACATATTTGTAAATATATATATATATATATAAAGAGAGAGAGAGAGAGAGAGAGAAAGAGATTAAAATACCTAATCTTCGAGCAATGCCTGATGCTGTATTATCAGATGCCCCACCTAGCACACAGCTCACACTCACTCCATTATGCTTCTGCACCATTATACTCTATTATTTCCAATTTTCCAATACACCAAAATTCTTAAAACAAGAATTTTAAAAAAAAATTCTTAAGAATCAAATCCTCAATTCCAATGGATCAATTTCTTGAAACAATAATTTAAAAGAAAAAAAAAAAAAAAGGACTCACGGGTTCAGTTGGCGCTGCTGCATACAAATGCCCAAATTTCGCGGAGTTGCAACCAATCCAAGCATATATCTTTAAAATAAATAAATAAATAAATTCCGTTTTTGTTTTGCTTCGAATTTTGAAGCAATGAAAAAGAGAGAAACCCTAAAAAATTTAAAATAAAAGTAAAAAAAAAAAAAGATAAAATTGGAAAGGAAAGGAGTTGGAAAAAGGAGTGGACCTGACGAGGAAGGCGAATGATCTGGAAATGGAGGGTAACGTCGTTGACGGCCTCGCTGAAGGAAGTCACTGGAACGACGTCGTTTGGTGGTTCTTTGTCGTCGGAGATATGGGCGGAGCTCCTGGCTGTGTTCAGAGCTTCCATCTTTCAAGAAAACAAAGAATCAAACAAGAAGAAGAAGCAGAAAAATCGAGAATTTGGGGGAGGACGAGAAGCAGAGAAAAATCGAGAAACACAAAGAATCAAATCAAGAACAAAGAAGAAGAAGAAGAAGAAGAAGAAGAAGAAAGAATGGTGTGCTGTTTCTCTCAGTGGCTGTCTGGTGGCTGGAGTTGGTCGTGCAAGCAAACCTAGTACGAATGGAGTCGTCTTTTCTCCCCCCGGCTCTCCCCTGCTCGCTGGTGCCACGCTGCGTTTTAAACCCTCTTCTTGCTTTTCTCTGTTTTATTTATTATTTATTTATTAAATCCCAATCAATATAGTTTTCCCCCCATGCCCGAAGATAACCGCCACCTGCCAAACTGCCTGTCTGGTTTATTACTATGGATGGATTCATATTAAAACCACCCTTCAAGCAGATGGGGCGGACGCGATTACGGTTTGGATTTTTAAAAGACACTTTGAAGCCTCACACCCACCTCTATTAAAAATTATAAAAAAAAAAAAAAAAAAACCTTCCCTTACTTTACTATTAGGTATTAACTTACTATTCAACAACTTGTAATTTAAATTTTACATTATATAAAATAAAAAGATTGCTCTTAATTTTGAAATCTCTTAGTTTTTATTAACCATTTAAATTATTAATAAAATCTAAACATATCTTGAATTATATACTCTCTTTGTTTAACAACATTATTAGTTGCTACTAATTATTTTATATGATTGTTTCAAACTAGGTATTACTAACTTGAACTTTAGATTTTATTTTATTTTTTATTTTTTAGTATTTGGACATTAAATCTTGAAATTTGGATGTCTGTTAATTAGGTTTTGGCCTTTTGAATATCAGCTTATATGCCCTATTGAATGTAATATGATTAAAAACTTTAATTTTTCATTAACATGCTTAGTTCAAATTATTTTATCAAAGATTACTTATCAATAATCATATTTAGTTTTTATTATTTATGTTAAATAGTTTCAAATTTTAGGTACGATATTTAAGCAAAAAGATACATATATAAAGCAAACTGCTTAGTATATTACCCATGCCATCCGTCAAAAATTCACCCAAACTGCTGAAAACTTGGGCAATTATGGCTTAAAATTTTCACAACTTACCATAAAACAAAATCGCCTAATCTGTCGAATCCGTCTGTCGTGCACCCTAGTCAGTATGACGTAGGCTAATAGATTAAGATAGTGGGCTTCGTCCTATTTAGGTAAATTGGAAAAGATGTTAATGCCAAAAAAGAGTGAATTACACTAAAATCATCTGTATTTTTTTAATTTATAAAATTACAGAGACACTCAAGTAACCCAAACTAATAACGTCAACTTCTCTGACTTTTTAATAAAATTATAGAAACACCTCTTTTTGTTAATTAATCGTTAATTTAATCATTAATTTTACCGTTAATTATATTTAAAATACCATAAATATCCATCGTTGCATTAAAAAAACGTATTTACCTGTCTACCTAATTATTAAATGACATTTTTACCCTTCTTTGACACAAAATAAAAAAAAAGATTTATAATTGATTTTTAAGCATTTACAGTCATAATTTGCACTTTGGTTATTTCTTTTCTAAAATTTTTTATTATTTTTTTTGGACAATTTACACTTTTTAGAGATATGTAAAAAAAAAATTAAGTAGTATTCATACATAATTATGACAAAATAATCCATAATAAAAGTTTGTTTTTATAAGAAAATTGTTGATACCCATTTTTGCAAAAGGCCCATTCTTATGAGGCCCAAGTCCACTTTTATAGTAGACCCCATCCGTGGACTCAAGCCACACTCAGGGAACCTTTGTGTGTCGTAGTTTGGTAGGCCATTGGAAAATAATTAGAACCATTTATTTATTAGTTTAAAATTAACCTTGGTCCCACTTGAAGGGTCCTAAGGGTATTTCAATCATAATAAGTGGGGGTAGAGAAATAACCCTAAAACAGTTTTCCATACCTTTAGTATTTAAGAACCTAAAATTAATACTTTAAAGCTCAAATTTTGTGAGAAATGACCCATTAGTCTACTCTTGGTATCCTAATATGCCAAACCCATACTTTAGGTCTAAAAGGCCTAAATAGAAGCCCACATCCTTTGGGAAGGCTAGATCTCATGAGTTAAACCCTAGATTTTACCAAGTCATTGTATAATTCCAATGTTCAAAGGAAACTTCAATAGGCTGAAAGAAGATGTGTTTGTTTTCCAAACGAAGGATACAATTCTCTCTCTTACAGCATCTCTGAAGATGCCTCCTGACACATGTCAGACTTCAACCCCAAAATAGGTTGCCATTATTACCCGTTGTAAAGGCTTTAGACCCCTAAATGGAAATATGACAAGATGAGCATCCTTTAAAACTATCCATACTCCTAAGGAACTTGCTTCGATTGACTGGAAAGATCAAGTGTCCATCTTGTCCACCATTTTTTGGTGCCTTTCAGTCACCTAAATGAGATTTCAATCCCATCTTTAAACAAAAATGGCATAACTTGTAGTAGTAACCATCACTGAGCATGGGACAGTGTGCTTTAACAACGCCAACGTAGATACCTTTCACTTTCAACCTGTCTTTTCACCAGATGTCATTTCCCTCTAACTTAGTCAACCTAAAGAATTTTCACCTTCTATAAATAGCCCCCATTTTCACTCCAAAGATCATCCATCTCTTCCCTTACAAAACCTTAGCAAAAACCCTATAAGAACACTATTAAACCCAAAAATCCATCATTCTTTCTACTGTGATTTTTATCTATTATTGTAGGTTCAAGAAGATGTCTTGGTGGTTCGTACAAGTGAAGAGGCCCCTAGGTTTCTCCTTTCTTCAAGTCTTTTCATGTGTAGTCAACCCTAATTTCACATTGGAAGACCTGCCGAAGCACTACTTCATCCTTTATCCAGCAACACCTTTGGACACATCAACCTCACCGTTAACAACTTGGAGAACGCCACATCTTTCACCTTCATCACGTCATACACTTGGATTTACTGGGCTCCAAAATTAAGGCAACTCTATTGGGAATGCTAGACATTGACTAGGCCATCATGGAACCATGGGCTAACAAAACCAAAACCATCATCGAAAGAACCTGACAAAAGGTGGAGAACTCCACCTTTGACCACAACACTCAATGCACCGAGGAATGCATGGAAGAGCAACCCACCATCTTATAACTTGCAACTACAATGCAAGTCTTCACTAAGTCTCAAAAGAACATCATCTTTAACATGCATAAGCTTAAAGACGATCTGGCCAAAGACATGCCTCAAGCTCCCTCTAGGGACAAAACGCCATAAAGGGCGTTGACATCAAAGGCAGTGAAACATCCAGAGCAAACTCGCAATGACTTCTTCACCCAAGATGATGTCTTGGCCATCTTGCAAAAACAAGCCTACAAAACTAGCTAGAGGACTCAAAATACATTACTTGACCGCCATATCCTTAAGATGTCTACCAAAAGCCATATCCTCAAGGATATGAAATTCCAAACTTCATACTCTTCGACAACTGCAAAGGAAATCCAAAGGAGCATATAAGCCACTTTCTTGACTATTTAGGACAGTACACTAAAGATTGTGACCTTTGCCCCCAGTAGTTCTCTAGATCACTTATGGACAGAGCATACATTTAGTACACCATGCTTGCTCCAAACTCCATACGAACTTAAGATGACTTAGCTTCACGCTTTTGCTGTAAGTTCTTTAAGAGTGAGGAGAAGATTACCATCATCCAACTTAGCAACATCCACCAGAGACTTAGAGAGAGCCCCATAGACTTTTTATGGAGAATTCAAGACTTGTCTTTGGACTGGTACAATGAGAATGATGAAGGAACTTTGATGGAAATTTGCATCAACAACGTCATTCCTTAATATCGAGCATACTTGAAGAACATTGGCGTTACCTAATTTTCTCGCCTATTTAAAGCCGTTCAGATGATTGCACTCTATGTCCAAGTTAAGGTGGATACTTATGGTAGTGAAGAAATGAAACAAAATATGCTACACTCTCTTGCTACATCACATAATCCATCTAAATTTCCTCAAACAAAGAGCGACACCTACCTTTCAATTCCACGTATTGATGAAGAACTTCATGCAATACCAGATCAATTGCTGCATGATGGTGCCGTTCGACTCCGACCACCTCGTTGACTACCGACGGAGGAAAATAAGAAACATCCAAAGTTTTGCTGTTTCCATCAATTTGTAAGTCATGCAAAAACATGTGCAATGTCCTCAAAAGGGTACTTCATGAGAAGATTAGAGAGGAACCTTGGAGTTTGCTAGAAAGGCCAAACCATCAACAATGATTCACTCTTTCATCACAAGAGAAAAGAAACATGTCCCATGGTGATGGGAGGTTTTGAAAACATGGAAGAGGAGGATTCCGATGATGAGCGACGTCTATGGAAGAGTGATCCGAAGCCATCGATCGTCATGTGGGCCAGAGGCTGTGAAAAAGCCTTTTGGAGATCTTATACTGCTCTTTTTCATTTTGGATCATCGATGCCTCCCGCAAAAGTTTAGGGGGCAAGAATTCGAGGAAGGTGAGACCTCTGGCTACACCGCCTTTGGCCACGTTACCTCTAACCATGCTGCCTTTGGCTATACTGCATTTATCCATGCCACCTTTGGCCATGCCACGCCTATTGGTATCACCTCTGGCCATGTTACCTCAATCCAATTCTCACCTAATTAAATTAAACAAATGAGGTTTAGCAAAAAAAAAAAAAAAAGAGGAAAATTAAATAATATGAAGGGAAAGTAAAATAGCAATGTTTTAAAATTAAAATTAAACTAAATAGAATTACACAAAAACAAAACAAATCAAAATCAACTAAAATAAAATATAATAAAGCTAAATTAAACTAACTTAAAATAAACTAAAATGCTCACGAACATGGCCAATTAAATGCATAAAAATAGCAAAATAACTCTACTTATATAGAGTTATTAGTGATTATCTAAATAAATCTTAATTGGATTATTTGGTGTGGTCACCCACACCATAAGTGGTGCCTACACCATGGGAAATGTCCCAACGGTATACAATTTTCATCAGATTAGTTTGCTATTTTGAATTTAAAATAAAGAGTAATAAAAAATAAGATTTATATTGTTATTTTTTCAAACACCTTCAAAATTTTTACGATATTTATATTCCAGTTCATTTTTAATATATATTTCAACAAAACTCACATTATAAAAAAAAATTACGAACTCCAATCAACTCCCCCTAAAACATCATGAAGGTCACTTAAAAAAGGAAAGTATGGGTGTTTAAAGGTCGCCACCATGGGCACAAATCCACAACCACGAAGTTAAGAGCCTTGCGCTCTACTGACTGAGCTAGACAGGATATGTGAAAGTTAAGAAAAAATGTTTTACATCTATAAACTAAATTAGACAGCAATTAAGTAGCCATACAAAAGTACAAGAAATAAATGTTTTAAGACGAACAACACCAACAATAATGACAACAACAAGAAGTAAATTGACATCTTCCCCAAATTTATGTTTCAAAATCCTGAGTGAAAATTGCACATGTACCTTTTCCTGTCAACATTTTAATAGTTAAATGAACAGGAAGATTAATTTGAAATACGTTAATAGATTGAGGACTTGTTGTTGAGCATTGCAAATTAACATAAAATGAAATTGGCCTCTAATATGAGAATTAAAATAAAAATAACGCTATTGTTGTTATCAAAGAAGGATTATTCCCTCTACATGCTCCAGTAAGACGTGTTTGGTTTTTTTCCATCTCAAACACTCCATTCGGACTGCCTGACTTGAAATTTCGTCCATATGAAAATAAATACTGATTAGTTCTATTCGGATATTCTAATTTTTCTCCTTCAGATGACAATGATTACCAACTATCTAATATAAATTCAAATGTTCTTTTTCAAATGTTAATATCTAAATGTTTATTCAAATGATAATCCAAATGTTTTCCTCCTAAATTTTTCCATTCAAATCCCAATTTAGATTACTCCCTCAAATGCACCGTCTTGAGCCATGGTGGAGTCATACTTGATAATTATTTCCTGTCATTTATCTGATAAAATAGATATCTATGGAATTGGTGCATCGATAAGCACTTTGGTCTAATAAAAAGAAAAATCACCAATAAGCATTATGGTTGAAAAAAAAAAAAAAAACCAGCTTTGATATAGCCAAAGAAAATAAGTTGCACTTGTGCTTATGACAAGATAATATATTGAGGCAAACATGACAAAAACAACAAACGATCCTAAAAAAAAGAAAGAAAGAAAGAAAGAAAGAAAAGAAAACTTCTTGACAATGAGAAAATACCTATGCATGAAACGTATATAATTTTACCTTCTTTTCTACCTATCTGTGAAGTGTGAACTACATAATATTTTCCCCTTTTCTTCTTCTGCTTATTCTATTTTCACAAAAAAAAAAAAAATAATAATAATAATTTGAGCAACAAAACTTTTATGTACAAAAAAAAGGATAAAAGTAAGCCTAAGTGAAAGCATCTTCCTATGTTGAATCAATCCAAAATCAATTCCTCCAAGAGATCATAAAAAATCCAATCTTCCAGCTCAAGGCCAACACACTCAGCATCAAACTGAAGATTCATCCACCAATCACTCTTTGCCATGTCACTGGCCACAACATGGTCGAGTGATTGGTCAACCTCTGGCCTCAAGCTCAAGTACCAGCTTATTAGGGCCCATACTTCCCTTAGAACATTTGGTCCTGATGGCATTAGGCGTATCCGTGAAAGCGAAGACAAGGGAAATGGCCAATAGCTATACGACCTTGCATAAATCTCCATCAACACCTCATTGATCAGATCAAACAGAAGAATGTGATCACATTTTCCATCCGATTCACTTCCGCAACACTCGGGGTCTAGGACCAAGCACCCCTCCACTTCCTCGTACACCGAGGGGTCAACTGGCTGCTCGTTGGAATGCCATGTTTCGAGGAACGCATTTTCGCTGAACCCGGATATCTCCAACACATCTTTGACATAGCTGAATTCAGCTTTGTCTTTTGCAGCCACTTGAAGATGGGAAATGTCACTGATCATTAAGTGTTTGTCTAGTTGTTCTTCATTTTCGGTGTTGGACACTTCAGGAGTTTCCATTTCGGACTCTTCCATTTTCTTCGTCAAGTCGTTAGCTACTTCTGCTAGAGGCATTGGCTTTGTTTCTGATTCTGTTATTACGCAACCTTAAAAAAAAAAAAAACATATTTTAGCCATAAAGCTCTTGAATATAAGTGAAAAGAATGCTGAAAGAATATGATTTGACAAGGAGATGATTACAATGGAAACATCCTCATCCTTTTGCCCATAAGATTTTGAATTGAAAACAATAACCAAGGAGTTTTGAGAGGATCAGAAGTACATAATTGATCGATGTCAAGATATTATTTATGTTTGTCACGGCTTTTATTTAATTATTTTGAGATTATATTTATCTCTGTTTCTCTATCTCAATTTTATCTCATCTCTCTCTTAGTTCTGCATCATGCACATTGTCGAGATGATGAGATGTAAGCCAAAGAACAGAAAAATGGCTAAGAAGCAAACCTTCTACGGTCAAGCCTCCATAATCATCCATTTGAGAACTCAACTTTTCAATTTCTTCGGTTGATGTCAATGTCACCTCATCTGCTGTCACATCATTTGTTTCACCGAGATCCAACGAGTCTCCTTGAACAGCTGTCTCCAAGGAAGCATCTATCTTCAAGTCATGCTCTTCAGAGCCTCCCGAAAAATCTAGACTTTTTTGTTCATCAAAACAACTTTCTGTGCCAAAATCAGAGTCCACCGCAGCCTTGGTTGGAATTCCGGAAGAAAAAGGATCAGAAGACCCCTCATTCTGATTGAGAAAAGATTTTATGTCAGGTAACGAGTGAATCCTTGCCAAGCACTTTGGGAATAAGCCTGCATCTTTGGCTCTCATTTTCAGTCCCTCTGAGGTTTGGTGTTTAGCTTCTCCGTTGAGATTAATCTCAAGCAACCGGCAATACCTATCCAACGAGTCGTTGAGAGATGAAGCTCTTCTCATCTGGTGCAGTTGTAGTTTATTCTTCTTACGTGAAGGCTCCGAGCAATATTCAGTTTCGTCTTCTCCATAAATTACCGAACTCCTTAATTTATTTTCAATCTCTTCCATTTTTTTACCATGAGGAATTTTATGCATAATGGCATCCATAGCAACTCTATGCATTTCTTTTCTGCTCTCTTTGACTATATCTCTTATCTTTTGTTTAAGGTCCTTGAAACTCTTACTCATAACAGGAGTCTCCCCCTGGTTCTCTCGCTGTTCGGCAGAAACTAGAGACTTAATATGAGAAATTCCCGCCATTTCTTCTACTCCAGGCTCAACCTCATGCATCTGTTTGAATCTGGTAGCCCCAGAACCTCTTTTTCCCGATGATCCGGGTAAAGGGAATGTTTCGGACTTGGCAAAAAATTCCCTTTTGGCACTCAACGCTTGTTGGCTCTGAAAGTGGTGGGCCAGAGGAGATCCTGGATCTTGAAAAAGATGAACCAACAACTCCTTGTTTGTACTAATGATGTCGAGGGCATCCAAATACTCTTTCGAAGTGCTCCGAAAAGAATCTACACTGTGCCTCTCTAACGTATTTTGATACTCACCTACATGATCATGCTCTAAGTGATCCTCAACAACAAATTCTGCACAACTTTCATTTCCGCTTATTGGCAGTGATTTCAGCTGGTCACCAGCCGAAAAGACTATGTTGTGTTCGTGAACGATTTTTGGACTTTGATAATCCAATTCCAAAGGTTCCACAAAAGGGTACAGATCTGCGGGTTCTGAACTATGAAAGCAGTCGCTGCGTGTCAAATGTGGCTGAACAGGACAGGATGAACTCCGATGATGCCTACCCTTTCTCTTGTATATCTCTTCAGGAAGAAGGGATTTTATTCTGGCTTTGACAGAACTGCTCTTTCGAGCTAAGGACTCCGTCGTTTTTTCTTCAACCTAATAAAAATTGAAATCAGAAGCTGCCCATTTGTGCAATCATTTAATATCCCAATTCATCACCAGCATCATAATTCGAACAAACAAAATCCCAGATCAGAATAAAAACCAGCTATTATTATTTATTTTCTTTTTCCTTTTTCATATGAACTTACATTAGATTTATCCATCTGTGCATTGTCCTCTTCTTGCATTTTATCATGATCTCTTTGCTTCTTTGTACGATTTCCTGCGTTTCCAAGTTCAACAATGCAAATTAGGACCATATAAATATATATATATTATATATGATATATATTTACACAAAAAATCCATTTCTCACATAATCAGATTAGCCACAGAGGTCATACAATAATTAATTAAACTTTTATCAATATTTCACAACAACATCCAAAATTTTCAAATCATCATTTTCTTATATCTACTACAACAAAATCCAATTTTTTTTTAAAAAATTCCAAAAACAAAGAAAATCTATTTTGATAATATAGACAACACAATTGGAGAATAAATAAATAAATAAAGGGGGAAAAAAAAGCTTACCTAGAAGATGATTTCTTTTGTGATGAGTGACTCTTTTCATGAAGTGACGCCAGTGATGATATTTAATCATATGAAGAACACCCCCACTACATCCTCCTCCTGCATGCTCGTGATCACTCGAAGAAATCTCTGAATTTTTTGCTCTTATTCCATTTCCCATTGTTCTTATATATTTCAACGAAATTTATCACCTAATTTCAGTTTTCTTATTTCGGGTCATAAAAAAAATTTTATAACTTGAGCTCCAAGCTTGTTGGACCTAAAAAATAATAATAATAAAAGAGAATCAAATTTAAACAAGTACCCTTTATTAACAACGAAATATCATCAAAACCCAGTTTTTGTTTTTCTGGAATTAGATAATCTCAAAGCTGAAATGAACATAAAAACTAATGGAACAGGAAGAAAACTTATTGTTACTTTATCAAAAATATATAGTACATGTTTTAATTTCTTAGCCGAGACTCCAGAGAGAGGGAGAGAGAGAGAGAAAGGGGCCGTAAGAACGTGTCGGCAGAAACTAAAAAGAAGCTTTGACGTTTGCATTTTCTGTTTGTTCATCTTTTTGTCTCGTGCTTTTTTCTTTTTTCAACGTTAATAATTTGTTTGCCACTTCTACGCTCCGACCATCTGTCTCTTAACTGTATTACAAATTGTATAGCATTTTTTACCCTTGAGGCTTTAGTAGTTTAAGATTTTTGTCGTTGAACTTTTTTCTTAATAATTCAGCCCCTGGGTTTCCGAACATTATTATTTTGTAATCTTAAAGGATCAAAATGCTAATAAAAAATTTCATAAAAGGAAAATGTGAAACCATAATATAATGTGCTAAAACTCGAAGGAGAAAAACAGAATAGTAAAATTGTTCTTGAGAAAAAAAAAAAGAGGGAAATTGTTGCTATGATACATTATTTATTTATTATTTTTAATTTAAAGGTAAGGGGATTCGAGGTCCATTTGAGAGAGGTTATGGATATGTGTTTTGAAAGTTACAAAAAAAATGAGTTTTGAAAAATGTGTTTGAGAAAAAAAATGTGTAAAATCTTAAAAATTTATTCTGAAAAAAATTATTAATATGGATCTTGTTTCGCTTCTCTCGAAATTCTATGCAACTTAAAAAAAAATCTCATTTAGATTTATATACGCAAAATTATGAATTTTTAAAATTTAAATTTAAAGTAGAGTTTTACAGATATAAATAGTAAAAGTGGCTATAAAGTAAAAACAATACCAAAAATATGTCCAAAATATTCTCCAAAACACCCACAAAACATCCACTCGAACTTCCCCTTTTAAGTAAAATCAAATGTAATATTTTTATTAGATTATGCTTATAATTCATTTCAATATAACGTGTATATACATTTTTTTTATAAATAGTAATCGTATATTTTTAAAAGTTCAAAATGAATAACTATATTATTGAGTTTAGTCCTCATTTTCTCGATATATTGAGTATAACTATATTATTTATTTTGGACTTTTTTTTATAGATAATTTATTTATTTTGGACTGTTGCACTCATTCATATTGCAAATTTAGGCTCAATCATATTTCTTTTTCTAGTGCTATAATATTCTTCTCTCTTGTTTTCTTTCTTTCCTGTTTGGTCTATCTAAAAGAGAAAATACCCAAAGCACCTTCTCTATTTAGCCTAAATACAACCTTTTCCTTCTCAATGTCGAAATATCTAGGACAGTCGTGTGTTCGTAAACGATATTATTCTGTCGGGCCAAAGTGGAGGAGATTACTCGGCTTTTTGCTTGTGTAAGGACTTATGAAGAGTGGTTAGGGCAACAGGTCAGTCTTCATAAATCATGTGCTTTTTTCTCTGCTAACACGAATGAGAGGGTGAAGAGGGTTATTCTGAATTGTTTAGGATGCCCGAAGCTTCTGGAGGTGGACGGTATTTAGGTAATCCAATGTTCTTGCCTCGAAATAGATACACGGATTTTGAGTTACTGAAGACCAAAGTTTGGGAGAGAATTGAATTTTGGAAAGCTAAGTTCCTTTCTCGCACGGGCCATTCCACTCTAACTAAATCTGTTGTTACTAGTATTCCTTGTTATTCTATGTCCACTTTTAAGCTCCCGTGTCACTTTGCCATGACTTGGATGTTGTGGTCTGAAAATTTTGGTGGCTCGGTTTATTGGAGAAGGATAGGTTTTTTGCCCTTAGATCTTGGGACACTCTTTGTTCTCTCTACTAAGCCTTTAGGAGGTCTTGGATTCTGCAGATTCGCAAAATCTCAACTCAGCTTTACTGGCCAACCTTGCTTTGAAGATTAGGACAGGTAAAAATAACGGGTGGATTAGATGTTTATCGGCTACATACTGCTCTAAGGAAGATTTCTGGTCGTGTGGCTTTAAGTCGAGCGACTTGGCTGTTTGGCGTGGAATTTTGCAAGCTAAGGAGACGGTTCGCGCGAGTGCATGCTTTGACATTGGCTCGGGTGTTTCTATCAATGTGTGGACAGAGTCTTGGATTCCTTGGCTGGAGTTTGGGTCTCCTTGTGCTCTCTTTGATCGGAATAAGCCGAGAATCCCCCGAGTGACATCTGTTAAGGATTTGTTCCAACCGAATTCTAGACGGTGGAATTTTGAGCGACTGGAATTGCTTTTTGGTCGTGACTTTGCTGAACGAGTGTGTGTCTTGCGCCATAGGTCAGAGCCTCATGAGGGTGGATTGATGTGGAAAAATAATGCACGCGGTTCTATTTCTATAAAATCAGCTTATTGGGAAGAACAAAAACATCGTTTTGGGCCGAAGGATGATCTATGGATTAAGATTTGGAAGTCTAGAATTTTGGAACTTGTTGGTTTGGCATGTTTCTACTGATTGTTTACCAATTCGTCACAGGTTAGGTCGGGTTTCTACTGGCATGGATATGACCTGTGTTCTTTGTGATTCTAGTGTCGAAATCTCTCTCCATCTATCCAAGGATTGCCGGGTTGTGCGGGCGGTGTGGTTTTCGAGTAGTTGGTTCATTAGATCAGAAAGCATTTCTTGTTCTCAATATCAGATTTTATCATGTGGATTTTCAAAACCAGTTTAGCGTTGAATTGCCCCGAATTTGTATCTTTGGCCGGCTGTGTTTTTGAAACTCTTTGGCTTTGCAGGAACGAGCTGCTTTTTAAAGAATCCGTGGTGGATGTTAGACAGGTGTGTTCACGCATATAAGTCACCTTTGCTTCCGTATCCAAAAGGATGGACACAGTTTCTAGCACCAAGGATGTGGACTCTTGCTTTCGGGATCTCTTTCTTGGCATCAATTTTTGGCCTCCTCCTCCGACGGGAGTCATCTATAAAACTATAGACGCCTGGGTAGTGGATGAATTTGCTGGTATGGCAGCCATTGCTAGAGATTCGAAGGGGGAGCTGCTGGCATTACTTGCAGATTCTGGTAGAGTGGTTTCAATTCTGGAAGCGGAGTTGAGAGCCATTTTGCTGGCAGTGCGACTTGCTAGAGACCGTGGCTGGGATCAAGTTCAAGTTCTGAGCGATTGGATGATTTCTATAAGAGCCATTCAGAACCTTGAGCCCCTTCATTGGCTTTTGAATAGCCGTTTTGAAACTCTTCTTACTGCTGTTTCGTGTTGTCCTAATTTGAAATTTTTTTGTCTCTTGTGTAGCTAATTGCCCTTCAAACTTGTTATCCAAGTAGGTTAGACTTTGCTCTTTTTCTGGCTTTCTGAATGCTAGGGAGACACCCCTGATGTGATTATCGCTTTTGTTTCGGACATTCCCTACTCCGGTTTTATGTTACTCATTTTTGTGGCAAAAAAAAAAAAAACTAATGCAATTAATTATCTAAATGTCAAATTTACCCTTCTCATATTACGATAAATACAATTTAAAATTAATTAAATCAAAATACAATAGATTAATTAAAATTATTCTTATAATTTAAAATACTCTTAAAATAATTGAAACATTTGTTTGAATGAAATATTTTTTTTTCAAAAAATATTTTAGCTATTTCATATTTTAAATAATATTTAAGATATACTATAAGGATAATTTTGTCACTTGCAATGATGTTATTGCTTAAAAAATATTTTTGTGAGAGAATGAGTTGAAGAACATGTTTACGGAGCTAATAAAAATAAATAACGCATTTTAAAAGTATTTGGGTAAATATTAGTAGATAATAAATTTATTAGATAAATTATTTATTTACTTTTCTTAAATATATATTATTTAATTACTCAGTTTAAAAAATTATTATGTATTTAAAATATTTTAGGAGCTTTATTATTTACTTTAATTATTTTTATAAATATGTAATTTATTATAATTTCTCATTTTGAGCGACCGATTTTATAAACACAGGAATTGTTTTGAACATTTATATAATTACAGAATGTTTTCATTATTTTTCCGTCTTAAATTTACGAGAGAGAGAGGGAAATAGATCAAAATTAAAATTGATTAAAAATAAATAATTGAAAAGTTTTAAATTTTTAATAAATAACATATTTTTTATAAATAATGATTTATCATAACTAAAATTCTAAAAAAATTTCTTATATGTAAATTTTGATAAATTTATTTGAAAATCATTTTTTATTTAGTAAATCATTTATTTACATATGTAAATCATTGATTTACCAATTCTTCACCCAGAATTTTCTTAGAAAACAAGCAGATAGCTTTAAAATTTTATTGGTAAATTAATTATTTACGTGTGTAAATTATTGATTTACCAATTCTCCACCTAAAATTTTCTTAAGAAACAAACAGTAAACAGTAAAAGCAGATGTTCATTACATGATCATGACATGATATTTGTGCTTGGATTTTTAATTGTGAACAATGACATAGAGAGAGAAAGGGAAAGAGAGAAAAATAAAATTTAGAAAAAAATATGGATATAACTGTAAAATTACATCACTCTTAAATCAAAATTACTATTTATTTTCTAAGTTAAGTAAATATGCTATTTACTTTTATTGACTAAAAAAATTGGCCTATATATTACAATTTCCCTAAAATTTATTAAGCCCAATTTTCTCTTCGATTGTCCTATTTTACCCTTGTAAAGTTTAGTTATTACAGAATGGCCATCTTCTTTCTATTTCTCTTTCTTCGCTTCTATTCTTCTTCAAGTTCTAGAGTTTATCTGAATTGGTTTCGTTTTCATCTCTCTTCCGCTCATTTCTCCCTCGCTTCGTGCCACAAGGTAAAAGCCAAATCTTCTCTTTTCGGTTTATTCTGGTTTTGAAATTACAAAATCCTTTCATTTGAGTCCATACAATCTTCCAAGTTCTTACTGATTTTTTTTTTTTAATTTTTCTACTTCGAAACGGTGAAAATGGAAAATTCTGTTTTTAGAATTTTTCTTGATCTGAAATGTTATTCAACTTTCATTTTTAGAACGTTTCCTCTTTGATTGTAATTTCTTCATCATAATTAAGAAGTTTTGCTCTGATATCTGATTGATAGAATTCATAAATAGGTTGATTTGATACTTCTAAATTAGCTTTTTTTTTTTTTGCCCTGTTTTTGAATCCTGCCCTTTTAAGATACAAAGGCGATCATTGGTGTCATCGAGTCCAACCCGTTAAGAAATTTTTGGGCCCACGGATTGAAAGTAATGGACCTAATTCAATTTCTTGTGTTTGTTTGCTTGTAAGAGTAGAAGCTTAACGGCTCTTGTGGGGCATTCGATTAAATGGAAGCAAAATTCTTTCGGTTTCTAAAGATAGTCGGAGTCGGGTACAAAGCGAGAGCTGAATCCCAAGGACGCCTGCTGTATCTGAAATTGGGATACAGTCATGAGGTAGAGTTGACCGTTCCTCCTGCAGTTCGCGTTTTCTGTTTCAAGAACAATGTCATTTGTTGTACCGGCATCGATAAGCAGAGGGTTCATCAGTTTGCAGCTGCTGTTCGCAGTTGTAAACCGCCCGAGGTTTACAAAGGCAAAGGCATAATGTACGTCGATGAAGTTATTAAGAAGAAACAAGGGAAGAAATCGAAATGACTGCGACAGGTGAGTTTTTTGCTTGTAACTCATTTGAACAGCAACTCTCAAAAATATATATTTTTTGGTTGATCCCATGTTCAATCAGGGTATTCGAGGATCTTGGCGTCGTTTAAACCATTAGTTTTGGTAGTTTCTTTTGCGTTTGCTCTTGTACTTTGTTATTGTTTTAGCTCTCAGAAATGTTGCTTTTATGGTGCGTTTACTAATTCGTAATGGATTGTAACCAGAAAGAGAAAGGGTTTGGAAAGGAAATAACATGAAGGGATTGGAATCAAGTATTTGATTCAATTGTATACTTACCCATTGGTAATTAAATTCCATTTATAATTTATTAACTAAACACATGAATGGAAGAAAAGGAAAACATTATGCCATTTTCTTTTCCATGATGACATGTAAACACTCCCTTATTGGTAAGTTTGTGGATATGAGGAGTGCAAAGTTGATTGACAGAGTGAAATTAATGGTTCCAATCTCCTTAAGATGTTGCTTAAGAATTGAAAAAAAGGGGTGTGATTAATGAATAATGCATCCTTAAAAAAAATGAATAATGCAGGAGCAAGCTCATAATCTACTGGTTATTATTTTTGTCACCCCACACCACACCCAACACCCCCAACCACAAACACAACCCCCCCCCCCCCCCCCCCCCCCCTTAGTAGAATAAGACGTTGTTTGCTTTTTGGGCATGTTGTCATTTAAGCATTGTGTTACTAGATGCTTATTTACTTATTTAATTTGCATCATTTTGGGTGTGACATTTTGGTAAGACATTCTCTTGTTTGTTTTCTTTCTTTTGGAGCTTAAAAGCCCTCAACTGTACTTAGTCTAGAATATATAGTAGATGGTATTTCCTCACAAAACAGAGCACGAGATCTCTTTTCCTCTCCAATTATGGATTTGGTTGTTTTTATAGCTTCTTGCTATGTCATCTGGTATCATAGAAGAAGGATACCCATCAATGAGGATCATGAGTGCTCTTCGATAAAGATCGGGAGCTCTATCAGGTTTGACACGAAGCTAGCTTCGATGTTCTAAGTCAAGTTTCTGTTGATTTTGCTACGGGGAGGGTCTGACCCATACCCTATCGACGACTAGAAGATGTAGATATCTCTTTGGAACTGCTATTTGACTAACTTAGAGAGGAAAACACCATGGATTTCAAGATTTGAGTGCCAATTGAGACCAGCGATGAACACATAAGAGAAGCATAGCTAGAAATGTGCCTCCACTGATGATAGTGCCTGTAAACTTTTGATGATCTGCAAGGCTAGTTCAGCCAATGTTGGGGTTTTTGTCGATTGTAGTATATTAGGAGCTATATCTTCGACGGTGGAAACTTCATGCAATTTTCAGAGTTTCAATGTAGTTGATTTCGAAGTTAATATCAGAAATTTAGATGATAGAACAAAAAGAATTCCAAGTATTCCAAATTGCTAGTTGAGGAAAAAGTTTCTAATTGGATTTGGAGGGATTACATCTCGAAATAGCCAATAGCAACTTTTCTTGCAAAAAGAAAATGAAAAATTAAATTAATATGAGGACTAAAATACGCTTAAGATATCAGAATTCTTACCATTTGTTTGAAAACCCTTATCTTCCTCTTCAATCGCTTAGTTTCTCTTCCAAAACATTTTTCACAAAAAAAAAAAAAAAAAAAAAAATCATAACTGCTTCTACCCCCTTATAGAAAATCAACATCTATCACTCCAAAACATTGTTTCTTTATCAAAGCTCCTTCCTAACCTGTACCATATCAAAACCCCCATCAGATTCACCATTTTAGTGAGGGTTAAAGCTCCAAAATATGGATTTTTAGGGTTGCCATTGAAGAGGGTTGTAAAGCTTTAGTTTTTGGTAAGTTTTTTCTTTAAAACTCCCTTGAGAATCTTTTTCATAGAGTATCATTATAATCCAAATTTCATTCTTGTTTACTTGGCAAGAATCCTTGTTTCAACTTTGTTCTTTAACTGGAACAATCTTCTTTCATCTAAAGCTCAAGTATTTATCATTTTCAAAGCTTTAATTTCTTGTTTATCAAAGGTTAGAAACCAAACCCTAGAAATTTCAAAAGTTATGTTTAAATTTCAAAAAGGCTTTGCCCCCCCTGTCGAGAAGACAATCCACAAGTGTGTTTATGTTATTCGCTGTTTGGTCGCCAACCTTAACGTCGTGTTTTATTTTGTATATGCTTGAATGTGTAGGTTTAGCCTACAACTTAATTATCAACACTAATGACTGGATTAAGAACTGCCAAGATTGGTCAAAATAACGATAGAGTTAATGATCTTCACACTCTAGTTGAGCAACAAGTCGAGTAGTGTCTTAAGTTGGAAAACAATAAGAGAGAGCAAGCTTGCCAACACATTGAGTTGTTGAATCGTCCAAAGGAAAAGCTTAATCAACCTTTGCCTTGCAGCAAGTACTATTCTAGGAGTCGCTCCTGGCACCCAAAGTTCCTCAGACAGCGACTACAGTTGCAATAGCCTTGGAGCCTCTTTATGAGCGATTTAGAAAGTAGCAACCAAAGCACTTATATGGCATTAAGCATGCTCTTGAAGCTGAAGAATTGATGACTAGGATGGAGTTGATCTTAAAATTCATTGGTCTGAACGATTGAGAATGGGTGACATGTGCATCTTACATGCTCACTAGAGATATAAGGTATTGGTGGGATGTGGTTAAGCAGGCTCATGATGTATAAACCATGACCTAGATTAGATTTCAAGAAGAGTTAACGAGAAATTTTAAAGTGTTATTGTCTGTGCTAGCAAGATGAATTAGTTCACCACCTAAACCCAAGGAAAGATGACAGTAACGGAATATGCTAGGAATTTTGACCATCTAGCAAGGTTTACTTCGGATCTGGTAGCTAATGATGCAAGCTGTAAGTTGCAACTTATGAGAGGCTTAAGTGTAGCATTGCTAAGTACGTGGATACCAACTCCGATGGACCGACTTCCTATGCTGATGCTATTTAAAAAGCTATACGAATTGAGTCTTTGGATACAACGGTTAACAAAAAGGCCAAGGCATCCAATGCTGCTTCCAGTGGTGATACTCCAAGGAAGGGAGGTAGTGAGTGTATGTTTAAAGGACATGGTTCTTATTCTCAGGGTAGGTATAAAGGCAATTTTGGGAATTTTTGAGGCCAAGGCCCATAATGTACCATTAAAGGTAAACCAACAAGAAGAGGAATGGGCCAAATAATTAGAACTTGGGACCATCGAACAAGAAGTTGCAGACCAACTAGTTATGTCGAGTGGCCACCTACAACAAGTGTAATAGGCATCACCGAGATTAATGCAACGTAAAGTCTACTCAATGCTATAACTATAAAAAATGGGACATTTTTCTAGAGGTTGATAGGCCCAAAGTAATTAAAAAAAAACTAACATGAGGGTTTATGCCTTGGCCGAGGGTGAGGTAACCGTTGAACCGTCGACGACTATAGTGACAAGTCAGCTTCTAGTTGCTAACACGACTGCTTATACCTTAATTGATTCTAGTGCATCTCATTCCTTTATTGCTAATTTCGAAATTGTTTAGAAAGAAGCTCAAAGGCTATTGCAACTGTAGTTATTGTCGGGGGAACTTCGGGTGCCAAGGGCAATTCCTGGATTTGTACCTGCAGGGGTGTCGGAGGCGAAGGTTGATTAATCCTTTCCATCAAACGATTCACCAACTCAGTGTGTTGGTAAGCTTACTCTCTCATGTTGTTTTCAAACTTACAATATTACTCAGCCTATTGTTCAACTAAAGTATAGAGTTCATCGACCCCGTCGCTAGTTTGACCACTTATGGTAGTTCTTGATCAAGTCATTATAGATGCTAGTTAAGTTGTAGGCTTAACTTACACATTCAAGCATATACAAAATAGAACGCAGTGTTAAAGTCGGCGACCAAAGGGTGAATAAGATAAATACACTTATAGATTGTCCTTTCTCCCCCTTTTTTTAACCTTTTTTTCTTTCTTGCCATTGGGTGGGGTGTTTGGCAGCACCTTTCAATTATTTGTTTTTCTTTTAGTTTTACCCAATCTTGTAAAAATCATAACTAATTTTAGAAAAATCATTTGGAGTGATTTAAAAACCCAATTAAAGCTTAAGATGTCTATCATCATATAAAAATAATAATACAATCAAAACAATACAAAAACTAGCATTAAATCATCGTTATTTAAAATTGGTTAGTAAACCCCTTTTGTGGAGGTTTCATCAATGTAAATCCATACCAAATTTTAAACCCTGAAATTATTTCTTAAAGAAAATAAAACAACAATATCAAGGACTCAAAATACTTTATATATTATAAAAAAATTCAAGCCAACACTATCCAAATAATTTGGGAACCAAAATTTTAACATGACTTTTGAAATTTCTAGGGTTTGCTTTCTCACCTATGATGAACAAGAAATTAAAGTTTTGAAAATCATAAATACTTGAACTTTAGATGAGAGAAGATTGTTCTCAGTTGAAGAACGAAGTTGAAACAAGGATTCTTGCCAAGAAAATAAGAATGAAATTCGGATTAAAATGATATCCTATGAAAAAAAAGTCTCAAGGGAGTTTAAAAAAAAAATTTGCCAAGAACTAAAGCTTCATAACCCTCTTCAATGGCAGTCCCAAAATCCCAAAATTTGGAGCTTCAATCCTCACTAAAGTGGTGAATTTTGACGGGAGTTTCAATATGGTAGCGGTTAAGAAGGAGTTTTAATGGAGAAACAGTGTTTTAGAGTGATGGATGTTGATTTTTTATAAAGAGGTGGAAGGAGTTACGATTTTTTTTTTTTTTTGGTGAAAAATGGTTTGGTAGAGAAACTGAGCAGCTGAAGAGGAAGAGAAGGGTTTTCAAACAAATGATAAGGGTTCTGATATCTTAAGCATATTTTAGTCCTTATTTTGATCTAATTTTTCATTTTCTTTTTGCAAGAAAAGTTTCTATTGACTATTTTGATAGGTGAGTCCTCCTAATCCAATTAGAAACTTTTAAAAAATCTTTAGTCTTTTAAAACTTACCCCACACTTTTGAAAAAATGAGTGTGGCTCTACATTTTTCAGAAGTTGCTATTTTAGACCTCAAATTTTCCCAAATTAAAATTTTAACCCAAAAATGATTTTTTTTAATTAAAACACCCCTGTTAGCTAAATTCGATACTCTGATGAAGAATTTATTACTAAAAACTTGATCTGGAAATTTAATTTTTCTAATTATGCACCAATTAATGTTTCTTGAAAATAAACTTCCATAGATAGTATGTTCTCAAACTAGTTCATGCTTCGATTCGGTAAGATAAATTCTACTTCAACATTCCTATAAGGGACTTTAATTCACAAGTTGCTACATAATTGGTTTACATGACCCCAATTAGCCACAAAGTTCATATTAAGGATAAAGTGGTTTAAAATCTCCTACATATTACAAAAAGTTTCATCTCCAAAACTTGTAGAACAAGTTTGAGTACATGTGGATGTATGTTGCTCAAGCTCTTAAGTCGCTTCTTACATGGCATGGTTTCTCCACAGAACCTTTACCAAGGGAATTTTCTTATTCAGCAACTCTTTTACCTCGCTGTCCAAGATTTGAACTGGCTTTACTTCATATGCGAGATCAGCATTTAACTTCAAGGGTTCGTAGTCTAGGACTTGCGAGGGGTCTTCTATATTCTTGTGTAACATTGAGATGTGAAAAACATCGTCGACCCCTGAAATAAACACCTGAAATAGCCACCGCTCCAACTTACTCGAGATCTCGAATGACCTGATAAACCTTGGACTTAATTTCCTCTTCTTGCCAAATCGCATAATCCCCTTAACTGGAGCTACTTCTCTTATAAGAATACTCGGTCTCCTACTTAGAATTCTAGAGGCCTACTTCTCTTATTTGCATACTTTTCCTACCTGTCTTGAGCCGACTTGAGCATTTCGCGAATACTCTTGATTGTTAGGGTAGTTACGTCAAATTTTTCTGGTCCCTAAAGCTCTCTTTCTCTGGCCTCATGCTAATGAATGACCAATCTGCACTTTCATCTATAGAGCACTTCATAGGGAACCATCCTTATAGATGAGTGAAAACTGTTATTGTAAGAGAATTCTATCAACGACAAATGATTATCTCATTTTCCGTGGAAGTTTGGAGCATAGGCTCGCAATATATCTTCTATAGTTTGAATCATTTGTTCAGTTTGCTCATCATTTTGTGGGAGGAAAGATATAGTAAAACTTAATCATTTGTTCGGTTTGCTCATCATTTTGTGGGAGGAAAGATGCATTAAAACTTAATTTTGTACCCAAGGCATGGTGCAAACTTTGCCAAAATGTGAAAGTAAACTGTTTGTCATTATCTGACACTATTGGAATAGGAATTCCATACAGGCGCATAATCTCCTAAATATAAAGATCGGCTAGCTTTCTTACCTAATGAATCTTCCTGATTACCAAAAAGTGAGCATACTTGGTCAACCTATCGATGATTACCCATATTGTATCATGCCCATCAGAGGTTGTGGGCAACCCTGTCACAAAATCCATCGCTAAATTTTTAAATTTCCATTCTGGTATCTTCAAGGACTGGAGGAACAAAGGGTGGTCGTTGGTGCTTGGCCTTAACTTGCTGACACGTGAGGCATCGTCTTACATATTTGGCTTCTTTTCTCTTCATCTTGGACCACCAAAAATGTTTCATCAAGTCTCGGTACATCTTCGTTGCTCTTGGATGTACAGAATATGGCATGTTATGAGCTTCGAAGAAAATCTAGCCTCTCAACTCCTTATTCTTTGGAATGCATAACCTACCATTGAAACTTAAAATCTCATCTTCCGTTAGTTGAAAAGCGGTATGTTTTCCATCAAGATCCTCTTTGTCGAAATCATTCCAAGTATGGATCCAACTTTTGACCTCCCTTTATCCCATTGAAGATGGTTGGCTATAAGGTGATTGATGACAATTGACTAGTCACAACCTTTAATCGTAACTCGTACAATTAACTTGAAGCTGTTTTGGGACCCCATGAAGCGACATGACTGTCGTGGAGGCATTCGGACTTAGAGCATCAGCTTCCTCATTTGCCTTTATAGGGTGATAATGGATGTCTCAATCATAATCTTTAACTAGCTTTAACCATCTACGCTGCCTCGTGTTCAATTATGGTTGGTGTAGATGTCGCAATGCACTCCATACAGATAATGATGCTAGATTTTTAGGGTAAAGACAATGAATACTAATTCTAGGTCATCTGTCAGATAGTTGCGTTTATACTCTTTTAGTTGTCAAGATGCGTAAGCAATGACATTTCTGTATTGCATAAAAATCGCACCTAAACCTTAACTTGAAGCATCACTATAGATCACAAATCTGTCACTCCTTTTTAGATGGTAAGAATCGGTGCTATCACTAGATGTTTCTTTAATTCCTGGAAGCTGGCTTCACACTCATTGGTCCATTCAAAATTAATTCTGTTTCATGTAAGCTAGGTCAACAGGAGAGCGATCTTAGATAAACCCTCGAAAAATCTCCTGTAGTATCCGGCTAACCCAAGAAAACTATGAACTTCCCTTGCATTGGTTGGCTTTTTCCAATCGCTGATCGCATCAATCTTGGACAGATGCATCGATATTCCTTTGCTTGAAACCATATGCCCTAAATATGATACCTTTTCTAACCAAAATTCACACTTATTAAACTTGGCATAGAGTTGTTTCTCTTCTAGACGTTGTAAAACCTGTCGCAGATGCCAATGTGTTCTTCTAAAGACTTGGAGTAGACAAACATGTCATCGATGAAGACTATCACAAACTTATTCAGAAAATCCTCAAACACTTTGTTCATAAGGTCCATGAAGGCTGCCGATGTGTTCGTAACGCTAAAAGACATTACTAAAAACTCGTACTATCCATAATGCGTCTTAAGGGCCATCCTAGGTATGTCTTCCTTTCGGGTTTTTAATTGGTGATAGCCAAAACGTAAGTCAATTTTGGAGAATATAGTTCAACCTCGTAGTTGGTTGAACAAGTTATCAATCCATGGTAAAGGGTACTTACTCTTAATGGTTACCTTGTTCAGCTCATAATAATCGATGCACAACCTTAGAAACCCATCCTTTTTCTTTACGAACAAGATTAGGGCACCCCACGGAGAATTACTCGGCTTGACAAACTTTTTGTCTAGCAATTCCTATAGTTAGGTCCTCAGTTCTTTTTGTTCGGTTGGTGCCATTCTATATGGTGCCTTCGAAATTGGGGTTGTGCCTGGCACAAGATCTATGACAAACTCGAATACTCAATTTCATGATCGGAGGCATAGTTGGTAATTTGGTAGGGAACATAACTAGAAATTCACAAAATATTGGCATGTCGTTGGGTCCTTGCTTTTGTTTCATAGAAAGATCCACGACATTTTCCAAATAACCCATACAACCACTTTCAGGCGTCTTCAATGCTTTAAGTGTGGAAATGGTAGGGACACACCTACCCCTTGGAGTCCCTTTATACTTAAATTCCTAATCCTTAAGGGGCCTGAGAAGAATTTTCTTTTTCTGACAATTAATGGAGGCTCTATACTTGGATAACCAATCTATTCCTAGAATAATGTCATAATCACTGATCTCCAAAACCACTAGATCTACATATAGGGTCGGTCACCGTTATCGATTGAAACCATCCTAAACCAGAACTAAGATTGATAAACTTGCCTCGTAAGGGTTAAGATGGTAAAAAATGTGAATTTACATTGAAATTTTATCAAAACCATAATATATATTTATATATAACTGCCATTCTTTTCATTAACTAATGATTTGTGTGTAAAGTCATATATGTATGTATACTTTATGAAAACAATTACGATTAGTTACAAAAATTCTTTCTAAAATATTACAACAGAATCTTAGTTCACCCCTAAAATATTAACAGTTAACAAAAATAGTCCTGTTAATATTCCTAATAGAAAAAAATTAATAACATAACGAGGAGGAATTGGTGAAAATTTTAATATAAATTACCATTCTATCCATATCTTTTAATTATGTATATTTTTTAAAATTTCATTTCATTTAAGATGATAATTGATGAAACAAAAATGAATAAAAAAAGAACTGTCTTTTTCTTTGTTCCTAGCACTATGTTCTCACCCCCACATCGTATACTCGCCATCCAAGCCCTAATGAGACTTCGAGCATTCCTTACCTCTGTTGCAAAACCAAAAACCAACCCATCACCGATGCTAGATCTCCCTTGGCCCCTTATTGTGTGATGCTGGCAACAATTGCACAACAACTTTTGACATGAGAAACCTTCAACAATGAGATCTTCACCTCAATGTAGGTTTTCATCCTCCCCTAATGAGATCTACATCGATGCCAATATCTACCTCCTACTCCCTTCTTTCGTTATGGGATAGTCTTTCCCTCCTGCAATGATGGTAACCACCTCCATGTCTGACGTTGCAAGATTCCCCTTCTCCAGTTCTCTCCATCCTCACCCACAATGTCCTGAAACTATTTTAATCTTGCCGCTACTTGTTTATTTTGAATTCTTATTACAAATCCCATTTATTTATTTATTTATTTTGAATTCTTATTACAAATCCCATTTATTTATTTATTTATTTTGAATAATGAAATCCCATTTAAAATTGGTATCAAGCAAAAGAAATTGTTGGAGTATGTAGTATACTTTACTAGAATATTTTGACAACTGACGTTGGAAGTTGGAGTCAGAGATATTTGATTATTCACGTTGAAAACTGAAAATATTTTAATAGAATACTTAAACTATTTTACTAGAATATTCAAATGATCTACACTGATAGTTGGTGTCAGAAAGATTCGGTCATCTATGTTAAAAGTACAAAATTTTCTAATAAAATATCTACAATATAGATAATTTTGTGTCTTGTTTGATTTTTTTTTTTTAAATAATAAAGGTATTTTGAGTAAAACATGTTAGGTTGACCTTGATTAGTATCTTTGAATGGCAAAAAGGGAAAATGTCTAAAAATCATATTAAAACCGTCCAAGAAATATCAACATAATGGTATTTATATCCTCCTCATTATTTTTTGGTGTCCTAATTTCATCTTATTTCATCTTATCCTAATAGTTTTGATGTGGTCCCTAGATTTATAAATATTTTGGCAATGTAGTCTCAAAAAATCTACGTGATTTAGTTTCATATTTGAAAATTTATCAAAAACGCGCTCTAATAATTTCTCTAAACGGAATCTAACACGTGCCTTGCACTTTCTTCTGTGTCCCTCCCTTCACATTGTTGCTGACAACTTATATGGTCATTCGTTACGTCGGGCCAAATAGTCGCAATAAAAAACAAAAAACCTCAAGGAACAACCCGTCAATGGAATCCCCGTAAGCAATATGTTCATGGTTGCCTATAGGACCTCCATGGATGACCCATGACAATCATGAAGTAACTTTTTCTCTTTTAAAGTTTTTTATTTTAAAGTCAACTTTTTTAATTATTTATATTTTTTCTTTTCAAAATATAGGTATTGTTTAGTTTATAAGTTTGAATCTAAATTCTTTGGTTCAACTTTGTCTTTTTTTGAAAAGTCAATAAAAATTATAATTAGATTAACTAATTTGAATTTAAAAATTTTATTTCATTCTAAACTTAACTTATGAACCAAATAAACTTGTATTTTCCAAGAAAAATGGGAGGGATACGGAGTGAATTTTTTCCTTGGAAAAAAAGAATCATTTCCTTGGAAAAAAAAATCGATATGAAAAAGATAAGGTCACTTATCTTCTAATGCTTGAGTGAAAATGGGGGATTTTAAGTCAATTCTAATTCAAAATGGAAATTTTGAGTTAAAACTATATTCTTAAATAAGGCAATTGTACAATAAGGTAAGATTTTTTAACTAGTTATATTCTTAAATTTACTCCTGTAGAATTATTTTAACTAGTTAGATCAACTTTCAATGGTTTAGATGATATGTGCACATAAAAATTATATTACATCCAACTACATTCGATTAAAAACGAATTATAAAAAAAAAAAAAAAAAAAAACCTTAGAGCCTAAGCTTTCGACTAGCCAGTCGCCTCATTGCCTCCCGCCATTGCACCGACCACTGATCAAATTGTGAGCCTGAATCGACAACCATGAGATCTGAGGGTGGTTTTTGGCAACCACAAAACGTGGAAATTTTTTATTTCAATTTGATTTCTGTGTGTCGTTTAGTTGAGGTGGTTGTTGATGTAAAGAAATCGATGGTGGTGGCTCCAGCGAGTAGTCTGGGTAAGAAGCAGTCATCGAAGCTTTTGAAGTCAAATCTGAAAGTAGCTAAGGGAAAACTTCTTTCCCAGTGCTCTCAAGTGGGCTTTTACCTAAATTTGCCATATTCTGTAGTTTGTTAAACTAGTGATCAATATTACACTTCTGGTGTTGTTTTGGTTTTTGAATGTTAATCCTGAGGTGTGGACAAATTGGGCAAGTTTGTTTTTGTCTTTTTTTTTTTTTTTGGTTGTTGTTGATGGGTGGAGGGGAGTTGTGGTTGCCCCCAACGGTGGTGGTGGGGTGGCTATCGGTGGAGGGTGGTTGCCAAAATCTGTGTTCTTTTTTAGTTTTGAATTTAGATTTTTTTTTTAAATTTTTGTAATATTTCTGGAGTTGTGATTGAGTATAATAAGGTTTATAATCAACCCTCTTTAAATTAAATATAGGCCATTAGATCTTACTCTGTCAATGGGATAAAAATCCTTATCCCATTATAGAAGTGCCCTCTTAAATAATGTTTAAAATGAAAAAAGAAAAATGTTTTTATGCTTCAAATATATGGCCACGTGCAAGGGAGGCATCAAGATTCATTTTTTTTAGAAAAAATACGATCATATCAGAGAAAACTTTTTAGAATGTTTTTTAAAAGGTTACTTGTATTATAAATACTGAATATATAAAAGTTAATATTGATTCAAATGTCTTTATAATTTAAAAAAATTAAAACAAATGACAGTTTTACCGGTAAATTCAAATGAAACACATAAAGGGTGAAACATGTATCAAGTTTCAATAACTGAAAACTAGAAAGATACACCAACAATTGAGCACACACATATATATACATATATATATATATGTATGTATGTATTCAAACATCACCATTACAATCAATGGAGAAGTTCGATTGACTATATAAGACTAAAATGCCGTAATAAAAAGGCCATCACAACACCACATAAAACTAATTCTACAGGTTAGAACCACAAACTATACAAGCGAGTATAGAGACCACCTCCATGATAGTAGAACAAGAACAAAACAAAACTACAGAGACTTCGCCTTTATATAAATTAGCAATTACCATCAAAAGGAGAAAAATTGTCGACTACGAAAATAATACCTTTGTTGACAAGAGAGCCAACGCCACCAAAGAGACTAGAAATAGCAGTACTACGAGGAACCAGAGCCACCGCAGAAGAAGCCCCACTTTGTCAGTTTGTGAGATCCACACATTGACTTGCCCAAGACTAGCAGTCCACAGTATGTCGTCCCCTCTATGCAATTTTGTTAAATCACGCCCACTCCAATCATGAAGCCATCCTCGCTGCCAAGGCCATCACCATAGAGCCTAAAAATCACCATATTTAGGGCTGAGAATACGGTGACCATGCCGAACTCTGGCAAAAGGGAGAAACACAAATTGACGCCAAAAGAAAGAGAGACAGATAAGCCATCATTTGTTTTCTTCTTTTTTCCAACATTGCTAGTAAACGCTAAATCCAATCAAATTACATTTTAAATAACAATCTAATTACTATTTACCATTATATTTTTTCAATTACCTTTACTAATCAGATCACATACTCTTTTTTTCTCTTTTCTTTTTTTCTCTCTACTTTTACCAATCACATTACATATAATACAATTTAATAGAGAGACAGATAAGTATTGCATTCAAATACCAATCAAATTACATTTGAAATCCAATACAATTACTGTTTATCATTATACTTTTTCTATCACTTTTA
This sequence comes from Antiaris toxicaria, assembly GCA_035233585.1. Taxonomy (NCBI): domain Eukaryota; kingdom Viridiplantae; phylum Streptophyta; class Magnoliopsida; order Rosales; family Moraceae; genus Antiaris; species Antiaris toxicaria. Next base: position 229,232 of record CP141163.1, read on the forward strand.
CCAATCACATCACATATTCTGTTTCTTTTTCATATTTTTCTCTCTCTCTACTTTTATCAATTACATCACATATAATATAATTCAAATATTTTTCATCCAAATAAATATTGTATTTGAATGTAATGTAAATACTTTTCATCTAAATACATATTGCATTCAAATGCAATATGAGCACAGTGTGTTACTCAAATGCCCCATTAATATTTATTGAAATTTTTTTTAAGAAAAATATATGTTGTATGTCAAAGGCCTATGTAATTGCATTATCTGGTTTGTGCTTTTGTGGTTCGTGGTAGAACATCAAAATTCTATGTGGTTCTTGATGATTTCATTCCACAAACGCTTCAACTTTTAGAAAATTGGTACATTATAGTATTTCAATTTTAATAGTCACTGATTAGGTCATTTTGCAATTCTTTATTAAATTTAGATGGTAATTTGCTAAAATTAAGAGTTTAGGGACAATTTCTTAATTCATAAAAAAGGTCAAACAATAAGAATGACAGGCAAACTTATTTTGGTGTATGTTTTAAATATTTAGTTACTTGTTAGGTCATTTACCCAATCATGTTTTTTCTTTCTTTGTCCTGTTCCCTAAAGAGAGATTCAATAAACCAGAGGCAAAAGCCAAAGAACATAAGGCAAGCCAAACAACAGAAGACTGAACAAGAAAAGGCACACAGCTACCCACCCCAAGTTGCAACATCACTAAGCACTTGGGGGAGGAACAAAAACCTCAAAAATGCAAAGTTTTCTACCAAAGCAGACCATTTCAGCATTATAAGCGAAGAACTAAGAGATCTACAGTAACATCCTAAAAAGAGTAAAGGTTCAAGAGAAGCTTGGCCTCACACAGAACGTCTTTCACCAATCTAGGACAATCATCGGTAAGCATGCATTTTGGGCGTCCGCACGATTTGAAAAAATTTGAGTTTGAGTGATTAAAGTTGAGTTGAGTTTTAAAATTATGCATTTGGTTGATTGAAGTCAAAAAAATATAAAAATTTAATATGTATTCAGTGAAAATATCAATATGAAAATTGTTTCGTTTGACTTGAAAGTCCATGTAATTTATTTTTAAAAAATAATTTCATTTGATCTTATATAAACAAAGTTATGTATTTTTAAAATTTGAATTTGTTAGTTATAATTGAAATTGTGAATATTGAAACAAAGTTAATCTTTCAGAAGAGTAACAAAATAAATTGAGTTTTTTCAACTTGAATGGTGGCACCAAACACTAGCTAAGATTCTGCAGGTGAAGAGCAACCATTTTGCAGTTACTCTCCAAGATAACCTTCATTAGCAGAAACTTTAACCGCAAGTAGTAAGGCTTCCACCTTAATGAGTAACGAGGCCAGAATTTTGTTTATTTTTTTTTTTTACGGGAAGGTGTGAATTAAAATAATTAAATTTAAATTGAAACTGCATCGTCAAAAATCTTTTACCATCATTTTTTTTAACTTGAGGATTAAGAGATTTAAATTCTTTATATTTTAGTAGAATTAGATGTAGAATTACAGATAGGTTATGTCTATAATCACCTTTTATTATCATTTAAACATTGATATTTTTGGTTTTTTATTTTTTAAATAAATTAAGCTTGTAATACAGTTTTAATTAATTTTATAGTTTTGAATGCAAAAAATTGTAACTTTATATATGATTTTAATTCGTTTGATTGACTAAATTTAAAGTGAGTATTTAAAACTAATAAAATTGAGTGAAATTTAAAGTTATTTAAATATATATATATATATAAGAATTAGAAAGATATCAAGAGATGATAAAGAAGAGATAAAATTATAAAACATATATCTCAACGGGAGAGATTATAAATAATCAGAATCATTAAATTTTAGGGGTCAAAAAAGTGTTTTTTTAAGAATTAAAGGTGGCATATGCATCCCGAATCTGACCCCTGTCGCCACTAAACACCATGGCAGGTGCTTTTCTCTACAGTGTCTCCCATAGTGTCAGTGGTTAGTTTTGCTTACAACAATGCCCCTTGAATATAATGGCTGAATATTAACGGGTTACGAATATTCTATTATTCTATTCGGAGATATAATAGAGCTGGTATGGGGACAAAATGGACTTATGCATTTCAAGTTCTAAAAATAAATATTTAATTTGATTAAACATTTAATTAATTAAATATTATTAGTACTTTGGTTCATGCTATGATAACGAGACAGAGTTGCACTCTTAAAATGCAAAGCTATATTTAAGAAAAGCAAATAATTACAAACATTAGCTTTGTCTACCAATATAGGTAAATCATGTGATATGATCATTCACTATCATTCACTGTGAGTATTAGTGATTTATTTAACCTCTCTAATTGTATCTTTATGTCTTTATCTATTAGTAATAATAATTCACTAATGAGTGTATTATTTAAATAATAAATCAAAGATAAAGTTTAAATCTCATTCACTTATGAATCTTGCACATCTGAAAATCCACAATAAAAAAAATTCAAGTTAATAATCAAATAATAATAATTGATCGTAAAAATTAATCGACACTGTCGATCATTGTTAATGAAAATTTATGTTAAACATAACCATCATGAATAAGAATTGAAAACTAATGTTCAAAGATAAAATAATAACATCCAAATTTATTTAGATTTACTCTAAAATGAGCTAATCCTCCATGTCTTAAATTTTTTTATTATGTATGAAAGTGAGTATAATGGAGTACAAGAGAATGACATAAATAAGAGCGTGAGTGATGGACTTGATGTCCTTATTGTAGAGTTAAGCTCACTCTTGAAATAAGTGCAGTTTAGTCCAGGAGTTAATGAGGTTAAGCCTTTTCTTAAGAGTTCAAATCTGTTATCTTCTAAGCTATTCCCCCTAATAAAAATTTAACATCTCATCAAAGATTTCCACATTGGTTATTAACAAAGATCATGTTAACATATGCAAACGGAAGGTTTCTTTTTACCCTTTTATTTTAGGGAACATTGACCCAATACCTTAATTTTGCTTTTTCATTTTTCAGCTATCAGTATATTCTCTCTCTCTAAAAAAATGAAGAGAAGGCCCAATTAGTACAGTATAGAAACAATAATAATGGTTTGTGGGTTATTTCTATCATACTTCTTATTGCTTTAACAAATACTAAAGGTTATGGTTTGTTTTATTTGGTGGCAAAAAGTTACCATATTTTAAATGTTTAAAGGTTTGGAATCTTCAATTCTTTTTCCTTTTTAAAAGAAACTTAACTAAACTGAAATAAAATGAGTAAACAAAAGAAATAAAGTGAAAAAATACCAACCAACATTGGCGATAGATTTCTGGTCTTCTATTTCCTCTCGTCAAAGAGATCTTCGTTGTGCCGTGGTGGAGGAGTGGGGAGATGGTTCCGCCGCCAATGACCAAGAGCATGAGCGTGGAGCGGCGCGTGTGGCAGGTGTGTTTGACCTAGGCATCAAAGAGCATGAGGTTGGGAGGTGAAACAATGTTGGGTAGGGAACAGCATGTTCCTTCCATGGCCACACGCGGGGCTTTAGCGTGAGGGCCATGATGTTGAACAGCATCCACCACGCCAACTGATTAGCCGTTGGAGACTAAGAAAAGTCCCAGGCAGGGCGTGCCATCACCAAAAAGTGGTCATAGCTGGCGCGTTGGTTCCACGTATCAAGATTATCCATTTACAAGAAGTCAAAGAGGTCAAGGTCGTGATCGGTGCTGCAGTTGACGTCGGAGCTATAGAGAACCTGAAGAGCATCGATTCTGGCATGGTAGGGAAGATAAATGGTGGTGGTGGAGGAGGGATCGAAGGTAAGGCAAGGGTACTTGAGCATGTGATGATGGAAGAGGAGTTCAAGCATGAAGGGGTCGATGAAAAAAAAAAAAAAGACAAAAAGGAGTGTTACCGTCTATACTTTGTTAAGCTCCTTTTTTGTTAATAGCTGATGTGGAAATATTTGATGAGGTGTCAAGCTTTTATTGGGGGACAACTTAGGAGACAGCTAAATAGGAACAACAAATATGGACTCCTTTTCTTAAATTTATGGAAGTGGATCCTCCACTTTTGCAGTAGGTAGTTTCCACATGATGTTGTGATTGTGTAATGCTTTAATATATCTGGAGAATTAAGATTGGGGGATGAATTTCAACACCAGCAAAAGCCCTCCACTCCTTAGTTGAGTTTACTCAATTAGAGGAGTAGATTCCGGCTGATGATGAATGAAATTGACCCATTTTGCAAGCAATGAAATTGAACTGAGGTGCGGTGAATGAGGTCGGACTGGTTGGCGTGATTGATGCGTTTAATCAATTGCCCAAGTTGACCTCCTTGTTGAGAGAGCTTCGTGCATTTGTCAAGCAAGCTGAACGGGGACAGGTTAGGAGAAAGCTGAATGGGGATAGCAAATCTGAACTCCTTTCTTAAATGTATGGAAGTTAATCCTCCACTTTTGTAGCAGGTAGTTTCCTCACGATCTTGTGATTGTGTAATGCCTAATATATATGGAGGATTAAGATTGGGGGATGAATTTTAACACGGGCAAAACCTTCCACTCCTTGGTTGAGTTTGCTCAGTTAGAGGAGTAGATTCAAGTTGATGATGAATGAAATTGAGTGTAGCGAATGAGATCGGACTGGTTGGCATGATTGATGCATTTAATCAATTACCCAAGTTGACCTCCTTGTCCAGAGAGCTTCGTGCTTTTATCAAGCAAGCTGCTAATGATACTGGGAAAACTAAACAAATAAAATTGGATTACTTTTAGCATTACATCGAAGATTTTTTAAAATACCGTGAATGTGAAGACGCTGCCCAAAAGCAGATCAGAAGGAAATTCTCAATGCACAAAGTGTTGGGATTTATACTCACACGCATGTGGTGTTTTTTAGATATCATTTATTTTGAATAAATAAAGTAGTATTTTTATTATAATTATATACATATATTTTGAATATTTTATAAATATCATTAAAATTTTATAATGATTTATGTTATCTTTGTAGATGTCTATCAAATTTGATGGCTATTAATTTTGGGAGCTTGTTTATAAATTAAGCTTTTCCTTTTCTTACTGAGTATCATATTCTTTAGAATTAGAGAGTTAATTTAGAAATAAGAAATTTTGTGAGATATTTTCTTTATACTCAAGATGGAGATTGAGTTATTTTTTTCTTGTAAAGTAGAGGGAAGTTATAACTCATAAAATTTCATAGTGGAATTTTTCTCCACTTATTTATGATTTTTATCTTGATTTGTTTAGAGTTTTTTTTTTTTTTTTTAACGTAAAATTACAGTGTTTAATTTATCTTCATTTTCATTTTTCTATCTCTAATTGTTACACCTGGGACCAAAAACACCGACAATCGGAACGCTATCTTTCTCAATTCCCTCATGCTCCTCCGTTCTCTCTCACTCATCTCTCTCCCTGCCTTTTTCTCTCTCTTCTACCTCTTCACTGTCGTCGATTTCTTCGAGTCTGAAATGTCAAAACTTGACGAGGGCAGCAAATCACCAGATCTCGGTGGCTCTCCACGGATCTGCTCTCGTATCTAGTCGTCGCTCTGGGATCCCGTCGCGGTTTACGTTGCCGTGGTCTCGGTGGCTCGGTGACCAAGCCACTCGGGTCAAGTCTCTCAGCGGCGTTGGCTTGCTGATAAGCTCCCGTTGATGACAAGGACCACCAGTCGACGGCGAGGTCATGGTCGTTTCCTGAGACAATCTCCGGCCGGCTTCAACCTTCGGCGTTGGCAGAACAGAGTCCGCGAGCTCAAACAGGAAAATCAATCCTTTTTAAGGAATGTGACTGTTGTTTCAATTTTATGAGTCTGCTTGGTTAGTGAGAAATCGTTGAGAAAAAGAGGCTGAAACAAAACGTTAATGACTTGAAATTTCATCCAAAAGTTTTGGTGATTGAAAGTGCAAACTACTTTGTTTTTTTTCTTTTTGTGTATGTGGCTGTGGTATAGGATGAAATTGTTGTTTAACTTTGCATTAATCATTTGGTCTTTATCCTGTCGGTATTTGGAACTTATATTTATTGGCAAACAGATGGTTATTATTATCTTTTTCTAGCAAAACAAATGGTTCGTTCTTTCCAAATGAAAGTAATATATCTGAAACGTTTGAACGTAATGTTCTGTAGGTGGCGCTTGTAGCAATCGGAGCAACTATGGTTGGCAGCATAACCTTTTCAAAGGAGGAGGCTGACCATGTGAACAAGGGAGTACAGATTCAAATTTATATGCCATTTATTGTACACAAGGATAGGTTGCTGAATGTAGATAATTAATCACGATCTTTTTTTTTTTTTTTTTTGTGTGGAAAAGAAAACCAAAAGAAGAAGAAGAAGAAAAAAAAAAAGGAATTGATTAACTGGTCCTTAAAAATAAGTGTCTACAATACAAAGAAATTGTATTCTCTTGCTTTTTTCATTAAACAAAAAAAAAAAGTTAGAAGTCGGATCTGAATTATTCTAGAGGAGGGAAAAAATGTGAAGAAAAAGAAATAATGTACTAGTATGATGTACAAACAAAAAACCTAGTAACCAAAAAAAAATTATTCCAAAATATTCAAAATATTATAGTAAAATATATATTATATTCTATTAGAATATTCTAGGGATTAACAATGATGTTGGAACTAGAAATATCTGGACATCTATATTAAAAATTGAAAATATTTTAATAGAATATTGAAATATTTTAATAGAATATTGAAAATTTTCTAATAAAATATACAGTGTACTCTACTAGAATATTCTAATGATAAGTGCTGGTAGTTAGAACTGGAAACATCCGGCCTTACATGTTGAAAATTGAAAATTTTATAGTATAATATCCAAAATATTCTATTAGAGTATGTAACATACTCTACTAGAATATTCCAATGACTAATGACTAGCGGTCAAAGTTAGAACCATCTAGTTATTTATGTTGAAAATTAAAAATTTTCTAGTTGAATATTCATAATATTTCACTAGAACACTCATAATATTCTACTAAAATATTTCGGTCATCAATGTCGGTGGTCGGAGTTGGAAATATCCAATCATCTATATTGAAAATTAAATTTTTTTAGTGAAATATTCAAAATATTTTAAAAGATTATATAATATACTTTACTAGAATATTATAGTTATCGATGCCAACAGTTGAAATTGAAGATATCTAGTCATCTATGTTAAAAATTGAAAATATCTTAGTAAAATACTTAAAATATTCTGTTAGAATATTCTGATGATCTGCATATGCAGTAAATGCCAGAGACATTCAGCTATACATGTTGAAAACACAAAATTTTCTAATAAAATATCCATAATATAGGCAATTTGGTGTCTTATTTAATTTTTAGTAAAGCATATTATGTTGACTTGTGATTAGTATCTTTAGATGACAAAGAGGGAAAGTGTAGAAAAATAATGTCAAAAATGTCTAACAAAGTGGCATTCGGATACTTCTCTATTAATTTGTTAATCAAAATATTACCAACACTTAATTTTTAAAATCTCCGCTACTTGAAGTCTAATAAAATAAATCTCCCAAAAATTATTCATGACTAATTTAATTCAATTTATATACCCAATCTAAAATTAAATCCACCAGGGACTTTCGTTAGATATTTTTTAATTTTTGGGGTTGATTTTTCATAATCTATGAGCTATACTATAACATCCAAGAATTTATTTGACTCCCACAATATTTATATTTATTGGTTCTTATTAATTTAAGATTATTTAACTAATTTTAAATTAATTTAAGTAAACTTATAGTTAATTCTTTGGGTTGTTGCAACAATGAATATTGCTAGTTACCAAACTAAAATGTTGGATCCATTGATGACCGTTGGTTGGCCGTTATCGCTGAAGCTCGACCTTAATCATGGGCAAGGAGTTAATTTTATAAACTCAAATCCTTTATTTAAGATTTTCCGTTCAAACCATGTCTAACCATTTAAATCATGTCATCTCATAAAAAACAATTATATTTACTTTTTCATCTATTTTCTATCCTATGAGGTGGTATGATATAAGTGGTTGAATATAGTTTGGGACCAAAAATTTTGGACAGAGGATGTGGGTTCTAATTTTATACCTAGCTACACTTAGACCCTAATCTTAGAAGTAGACCCTTAGACGTGTCTCCTACGTCAAATAATTTTTGCCACCATCTAGGCTTTCAATTCTATTCCTTTTAGAAAAAAAGGAATCCATATGCATTAAGAATTATAAGGACAAAACGAAATAGTGCTAAGAAATATTTAGTACCGACACACTGGTTGTTCTAAAGAGGGAAGACTAGTGTGGAAGGTCAAAGATTGACAAGCCATGATGAGATTATTATGATACAAGGATGGTTCGTTGAGTGTAAGTATTTGATTGATTGTTAATATTTCGTTAAGTAATGAATATCTCTTATCATTCATTTTATATAACAAATATGTGAGATCATGTGGTTTATTAACTAACTACATCAGCATCGCTATTTGTCGTTGAAGAGAGGAAAGTGAGAAAGGAAGAGACCGAGAATGAGTGAGTGATCAAACCTAATTAGAAGAGTAAACTAGTATAGATCATAGTTTTACGTATGATGATGTTAATTGTGACATTAAATCTGACGATTTGCTGTGTGTGACAGATGTCAATACAAGGCTACTTTCTGTGCTGGGGAGCATAATTCTCTTAAAAAAAAAATCTATAAAATTCATGGCCCATGCCAGCGCATTGGCTTGGTATACGCATTTTGTGGCTATGGAGACGTCAAAGCAAGCAAAGGAACGAAGCACCTCGACTCAAGACAATGCTGGCCACCACATTTTGGCGATTTGTTTGGTTTCCTTCGTGTTTGAAACCTTTTCTACTTCTAACTTTGGCCCCCAAATCCAACAAGAAAGCCATAACAAAAGAAAGAAAAAGGCAAAGTGGTTCCTGCCATAAAAAGGGGAAAAAAAGGCTGGTAACACGTATTCTTTAGTCATAAGGTAATTATGTTGTGTTTGACATGGCGGCTTTGAAATGATTTCAAAAACTTCCAATTTTAACTTAAAATTTTCATTGCTTTGAAATATGCACTGCTTTCATTTTTCTGTCATTTAAATACCAATCCAAACAGATTTTCACTTCAAAAAAGATTTAAAAAAGAAAAAACAATATTTCAAACTAAATGATAATCATCACATGTTTAGTCTTTTTGTCCCCCAATTATCAATATACCATCACTTTGATCTTTAATTTTTAGATTTTGATAAATAACTCTTCAAACTTTTTTTAAATGAAATTACACTACGAATCTTTGTCGATTTTTTTTTAAATAAAGAATCCAACAGAGATAATGACATGCATATAACATAATAATTGACAACTTTAAAGAAATTGTTATGCTAAATGTACAAAATTCCATATCTAATATAACTGTAAAAAAAAAAAAAAGTTGGAGGAACAATGAACCAAAATTTAAAAAATGGGGACAAAATTGATAGAATTTTAAATGAAATATGAATAATTATTGTATTTTAATGTAATTTAAAAGTTAAGTTAGATCAAATATTTTGTAATTTAACTTAATTTAAAGTTAAGTTAAATCAGATGTTTTGTGATTTAACTTAGCTTAAAATTAAGCTAGGTTGTCCATATTATATATAGTTTAGCGTGAGATTTTTTTAACTTCATCCTATAAAGTATGCTTGACTAGGGAAATGAAAAATTTTATTCAGTAGTTAAATTGAATTTCTACTTAACTAATTTTTGTAATATTAATAAAAATATTACTAATTTTATGATTCATATTTTTTCCTTCTATCTAGTAGATTGTACGCCAAAAAAGAAAAACAAAACAAAACAAATAATTGTCAATATTGTTATTGTCATGGTTGTTAAATGTCAATATGGGAGATCATGAAAAGATGGGACAAATTTTGTCATTCTCCTGTTAGTTAACATATTGGATTTAAAAATAAATCCAACAAAAAAAAATTATCACCCCTACTTATCACACCCCTATTTCTTGAATTTGAATATATATTGGTTAAAAAAAAACCAAAAAAAAAAAGTTTTACTTTAAGTTATGAGATATTGTATAGTTTAAAAAAAAAAAAGATTTGTTTCAAGTTATGAGATACTGTTCAATTTTAAAAAAGGATTGTTTTAAGCTAGGCTAATTTAAGTTATATTGTCCTAAAATAATCAATGTAATGTAATTTAAAAGTTAGATTAAGTTAGATTTATTTACGACAATGTACCAAATTTAAAATGGGGACAAAATCAAAGGGGATAATAAATAATAATTATATTAAATTTAAAAATAAAATAATTTGACATTTGATTACAAAGTTTGTTAAACTAAAACAAATATTAAAATATAATACCAATGATTATTTCAAACATCCCTATATCATTTTGCAAAACAAGTTAAAATGAAATAAACTTTTTTTTTTTTTTTTGCTAAAGCTATAATATAAAAAACTTTGTTCTAATATTTTCGTTGTTAAATTATAAAATAATATTCTATTTGTTTTGTTCTGGTAAGCTTTTCCAGAAAAAGGGCATGTAAAGTCGAATGTCGAAAAAAGTCACATGCACAAGTTCAACACGAATTCCTAATTATTAATTACTACACATGTTTTAAGGTCAGAGAGGTAACTATCAGCAAAGTAAATAAAGGTAATTATGTTTATCTATGTGCTATATTAAAATCATGAATTTGCGTTTTGGTTCATGCCTTTAAACTTATCATGTAGTAATTTTTTTTTATAGGGATTTTAGTATTGGTACATTCTAAATTTATTATAAAGTTATAATTTACACTCTAAATTTTTAATTTTAGCAATTTATATTTTAAATTTATTAATTTATAACAATTTGCATCCCATTAATAAACAATATTGATTTTTTAAATGAAAATTGGCACTTCTCTTACATATAGAATATTAATTAAGGGCATATAAAGTTTTCTTTTTAATTAATATTAATCCAAATTTATATTTATAACAAAGTTAATTCAAATTTTTCTATTTAAATAAAACTTAATTAAAGATTTTAATCTCAATAAATTTAGTTTAACATAGATAAAAATAATTATTCATGTCATGAATTAATAACTCATTTATAAATCACATGTCAATTTTCTTCAAAAATTAATATTATTATCAATAGGGTGTAAATTGCTATACATTTATAAATTCAAGGTGTAAATTGTCAGAATTAAAAAGTTTAATGTGCAACTGCAAATTATATCTTTGTAATAAGTTTAGAGTGTATCAATTAAAAAAAAAATCTTTTTTAATAAATTATATTTAAGAACATGAATGTGTTATTTTGTTCATGCTCTCAGGCCAGCCACATGGAGAGTCCTAAGCTTGTCACATGGTAATTTTTAATAAAAAAACAATTTGTTAAAAAATTAAAAATCTTTTTACTTTTTTAATTTTATTCGTATTTGTTTTACTTTATTGGTGTATCCGCAGGCTTTGTGCGTGTTAACCCACTAGTTGTTTTGGAAAGAGAAGAATATATATAAGAATATATATTTTTAATTTTAGGTCGTAGATATTGTGTCTATACATAAATCGGCTCCACAAGCCAAAAATGCACTTTTGTTTTAGTTCCTATTTCCAAAAAGAGCAATAAGAGGCCCAAGAAGGAAATAAACAAAAGCATAGTGAATCTCATAAGAACAATGACTCGCTGCAAAAAGATAAGATAAAGACGATTTAAAAAACGAGGATTCTCCGTCCAAAAAATATTGATAGGATGTAAAAGAATACATATTCTGCATATAGATATATATATATATTATATAGATCCGTAGATTTGCATTTGAAGTTATGTTAGATTCCTATATTTTTTTGCTCTAAAATAATTCCTATATTTTAATTGTCCAAAATTACACGTATCGGTAAGGTGTTGTTTTGAACACTTACCTATCACAGAATATTTCGTTGATTAAATGAATGATGCTTGGTTGGTAGCTCTATCGGGGTTTTCTAACTTCACTAGCTAGGTTCTATTTGGTGATATATATATATATATTTATACATATATATAGAAGTGTTGTTACGTTTGTGCGGTACTTCTATAAAAACTATACAGGAGTGAGCTAAGTAATTATGCAGCTAGCATTAAAAGATGAGTTTCTGGAGAGTTTTTTGGTGGAGAGAGAGAGAGAAAGAGAGTAAGAGAGAGACAGCTAAGAATACCAATGCTCGAATTAAGAGAGATTGTGTTGTTGTGTTTTATTTTACTTCGGAGAAGGTGAGCTATTTATAAGGGAGATTTTAACCACTTTAGAGGTTGTTTGGGATAGAAATGCACCAGGCACCGGAGAGTTTCTAATGCACACCATCTCATTTTATGTATCAAAGGCAGTGATGGCTGCATGTTTGGGCTACAAGTAACACTAAGAATGGAAAGACTAGGTGGTCAAACTTGTAATTACCCCAAAAACTCAAAAGCCCCGGAAGGCTACTTTTTGTGCCCAGTACTTACCTTTCCATCTCTGGAGTTGGTAGCTGCCTAAGGATTGGTCTGAAGCAAGCAATTAGGCAAATATGGAGAAACACTCTATCCCCAGAGCTAGACTAATGAACACTCTGGAGACTAGTCAAATAAATATGTAAAAACACTTTAGAAGCCTCTAGAGCCAATCTTTTGGGTCTTATTGGGCTATTATGAGAAGTGTGACTTCTTAGACTTCATATACATACATATATATTAATATATACTGGATTCACTTTGGTCTATCTAAGGCAAAAAATTGGGTTTATTTGGATGTTTTTTCATTACTCATTTATCTTGATAAAGCTTATTTAAAACCCCTTTAGTGGAATCAAAACCAACTTAAACCAATGATATATGAGCATATATGATTACTCAAGGCCTACCAAACCATGATCCGTGGGAGTTCCCCGAGCATGGCTTGATTTAACAAAACGAACCCATTTGCATCACAGGACATGAGTATTAGGCTTAAGCCATAAGAGAAGACTTTTTTTTTTTTTTTTACAAAAACAAGTGTCAACAAACATTGATTAATTAAAAAACAACAACTTACATTCCATGTGATTGATATTCAAAAGTTAGAATTAAAATTGGTGTCCATAACATTTTTCTTTAAAGTACTTAAAATTAATAGTAAATTTACTAGGTAATAATAGATGTACTAGATAAGTAATTCATTTACTATTTACTTTAAATATTTTTCAAACCTCTTACTTACTTCAATAATTTATGTTGAAAGGCTAATTACTTCTTTCTCCCTTTGAATAATTGACATTTAATCTAATTTAATTAAAACTGATTATCTAAAAGAATTGTAAGAATAGACCTTTTAATGCATATGTTTAGGATTTTTATCCTTTTAGATCACTTCAATGCATTTGTGTGTATTAATATTATATTTGTTACAAAATAATATAAAAATTAGCATTTATCTTACTTTATGCTCCAATTCAATATGCTAGTTCTACTTTTTATCATCATTATTGTGTTTTGAAAGCTATAAAAGTGAACTATTAATATTTATATAAATGAAAACTAAAAATGTTATAATAATTACATAAGACAGCAACTAATAAGAATAAAAAATGAAATTTGGTATTGGCTATATCATGTAGTAAATTTGCCACAAAGATCAGAGCATCTCTAATACAATGCTATATTAGTGTGTTAATGGTAAACCTTTGCATTTGGATGAACAAAAAAGTGCTATCCAATATCATATTATCTTTCATGCTAAGTTTGCTTTGTACTAAATTTTGTGACAAATTTGCCACAAGGTATAGCTAATGCCAAATTTTACTTTTGATTTGGATTCTTATTAGTTATTGTCTCATGTAATAATTGTTATTTTTCATTTATTTAAATATTAAAAATTCACTTTTACAACTTTCAAAACATAATAATAATGACAAAAAATAAAAATAACATTAGAAATAGCATAATGCATTGAGTATAAAGTAATATAATGCTATTTTTCACAAAATTTTGTAATAAATATAGTGTTGGCATATACAAATGTATTAAAGATAGTATTTACCATTGACACACTAGTCTATTATTGTATTAGAGATGCTATTAGTGCTTCTTTAGAGACACCGTCTCCATATAGAGTTCTTACTATATAACTCCAAACTTATAAATTTACATCTCACTCTTTCTAATTTCCAACCTTTAAAACTCTGTCTCCAAAGATGCCTCCAAACGAGCCCTTGATTAAAAAAGATCATGAAAACAAGGATCAAAAATGATTTTTTTTTTCAAATTTAATTTTTTTGTTTGTTTTTCCTTTTTAACTCTCTCCTTTTTTTTAACTTTTTGTTTCTTTCTCTATCTCTCTCTCTCTCTCTCTCTCTCTTTAATTTGGAGCACACCTTGCATACTACAGTACGCCTATGGACTTTGATAAGTAAAAAGAGAATAAGGTAGCCACTGGAATAAATTATTACAAAAATGAAGAAATAGAGGAAGTGGAGGCAGTCCGGGCCGTGAAGCACGTCTTGGGGAGCATAGGGATTTAGTGAAGATCGTGCGCGGAGGTTTTGCTATTCGGCTTAAGTAGCATGATGGAGATCGCAGTGGTCAATTTAGGGTTTACAGTGGCTGATTTAGATTTGATTCGACGGCATTACGGAGGTTTGTGTTTGCTTTCTTGTTGCGGTTGTTAAGTAACTTTCGGCTTTATTTGTTAGTGACATTGTGGTTGCAATGATTCAAAAATAATTTGGTGTTTAAAGGATTCAGTGGTTTCGTGGATGACTCTTCAATGGAGGACAAAAGGATTTAAATGGATTGCAAGATTTCAGAATTGACTTTGAAACCATCTTAACAAAAAGGAAAAAAAATACTACGGTAGCGTTTGGTATTGTTTTTGAAATCTGTTATGTTTTCAAATTCTCTGAATTTGAGATCGTTTTGAAAACAATTCTGAGAACGTTTCTGAAATTGTGTTTGGTTTTATTTTCTGAGTGTATGTTTTGAGAAACAAAAAAGTGAAACTGTGTTTGGTTATATTTTTAAAAACCAGTCATTTTATAAGTATTCTATAAAAACATATTTATGTTTGATTTAAAAAAAATTTATTATGAATACCAAAAATTAAAAATTAATAAAATTTTTAATTGAAAAATGAATTAAAAATTAATAACTATAATATTTAAGTAATTACTATATCAATTAAATCTTAATTAATCATAATAATTAAATCAAAGAAATGGGAGAAATGGGAAAAATGAAATCAGAGAAAACGACTTTTAGTCGTTTTCAATTTTACATTGAGAACAAAAGCGATTTTGGATTCGTTTTGAAATCTGTTTTCAAAAACAATACAAACCAAACACAATTTCACATCGATTTTGAAATCGATTTTCTAGGGAATCGTGAAATCCGATTCAAAATCAAAAACAAACACGCTCTACATTTTTACTCTTATTATTCATCTTAATAAAAGATACAACTTATAAACACGTAATTCAATTTATCTTAGAAAACTAATTATACAAAAAAAAAATAAAGAAACTAATATTAAAGAAATTAAGTACTTAATTAATAATCAAATCTACGAAAATATAATATTATTTCAATCAAATTAAATTTTTATAATATTATTTCAATCAAATTAAATTTCTAAATTTGGAAATAATCTCCGGATTTCAACGGGATAAACACCCTTAGGTTGTAAACTCCTTTAATTGAGTATCCAGTACATTGATCACGCTCCACTCACTCGGGCACTGGGCACCCTTATTTCCCTTAATGGATCTCTTTATTCTATTTTATTATTTCATTTAATGGGACAAGGGGGAGTTGAAAATTATAAAAATTAAAAATTAAAAAAAAAAGGAAAAGAAAGAAGCCACGTCATAGTTAAAAGCTCAAAGCGTACTTATAAAATGGTGAAGGTAGGCATGAAGCAATATGAAAATGTCATGGAAGGAATTTGCAATAGAAATTTTTTTTTTTTTAAGACAAATGACAATAAAATAATGATGTCAATATTAACTCCACTCCAAATTTTTTATAATCTATTCACATGATGAAAAGTTATTTTTTCTGATGGATGGTAATCATTTAAAGATTTTAATGGATTTTTTTTATTTTTTATTTTGGTTTATGGATTGATATTCAAAAACTGGTGTTAAAAATTGGCGTGATGGTGTCTCATGTGTCTCTGGCTTTTTACACAACAAAGATAATATACTATTATGCAATACAAATAATGCCAGCTACTGCATGAGTTTTGTTTTTGTAATTATTCATTTATTCATTCATTCGGCTTTTCCAATCTTTGACTTTTGGATTCTCAACATTATATTAATAATCAATTATTATCTTGAGTTGTGTTTGTTCAAAACCTCCCACTCCACGCGCTTTTTTTTTTATCAAAGCCAACCTCACAACTCAAAGTCAACCCCCCCCCCCAAAAATAACCCATAAAAGCATAAATACCATTCTATAATAATCAAAAGAAAACACAAGTTTATTTATTATCTTGAGAATTTTTCTACTAGTTTTCAACAACACACATATATTGTTATGGGTCGTTTTAAACCGTCGGATGCTCTCACAACATAACAAACATTAATATTTAACAATATTAATAATAATTCGACGGTTCATAATTATGTGTTTAAAAATTCTTTATTCAATTAAAAAAACATATTTTATTTCTTTAAAAAATATTTATTTAACATGCCAACAAAAAAACACACAAAAGTCAAACCCTTTCTCTCCCTCCCTCTTCCTCTTCTTTCTCTCTCTAATCTCTATCTTTACTCTTACGCAATTCCATTAGCTTAAGAAATAAGAACAATGAAAGTTCGCAAGCACAAAAACAACACTAATTTTCATTTCATAAATTCATTTCTTCATTCCTGTTAATGGGAAACGGTGCAGGTAATCTCAGCCGGTGCTTCGCCGGCGCCGGGGAGATCTCCTGCCGGCACGACATCGCCGTCGTCCTCTCGGACCCACTTGACGAAGGACTCGGCCACTCCTTCTGCTACATAAGGCCCGACCTGGATCGTCACTCCGACGAAAACGACAACAACAGATCGAAAACGACAACGACTTCTACTACGACGTTCTTCCGGGCGATCTCTGGCGCCTCCGTGAGCGCCAATGCGTCAACTCCTCTCTCCACTTCCGCCGCCTTCGACGGCGCATGTCTCGGTGCCGCTTCCTTCGAGAGCTCCACTCTCTTTGCCTCCATTCCCCTGCAGCCGGTGCCCCGGCTTTCCTTCAATGGAGTTCCGGGCTCAGGTCCTTTGGAGAGAGGCTTTTTATCGGGTCCGATTGAACGGGGGTTCGCTTCGGGCCCGATAGATCACGGGTCGTATTCAGGTTCAGTTGATAAGGTTGAGATGAGCTCTTCTAATTCTCGTGGTGGAATTGAGGAGACTAATAATGAAAAGAAGGACAAGAAGAAGAAGAAGAAGGAGAAGAAGAGCTTGATGAAGATTATTAAGAGAGTGATTTTGGACACAATTGGGAATAATAAGAACAAGTCATTTGTGGCTCCGATAGTAAACAAAGGCGTTGTTTCGGTTAAAAATTCGGATAATTCGGTAGAGAAAAATGTGGATAAGAACGTAGTTTTGGCGAATAGTGGCAGTACTAGCAGTACTACTAATTTTAGCAGCTCCAACAATGGTGATGATTATGATGATGAGGAGGATGATGAGGATTACTCGTTGAGAAGTCAGAATCTCCAATGGGCGCAAGGGAAAGCCGGCGAGGATCGGGTTCATATAGTGATATCGGAGGAGCACGGCTGGGTTTTTGTGGGGATTTATGACGGTTTCAATGGTCCTGATGCACCTGATTATCTTTTGTCTCATCTCTACCCTGCTGTTCATAAGGAACTCAAAGGGTTACTATGGAATGAGAAATTCGAATCTGCGCATAATTTGGAGGCAATCGAGCAACCCCAGATGAATTTCGACGAAAACATGGGTTTGGATGGTAATCTGAACAGGAAGCAAGCCAAGAGGAGTACCAGAGTCGGGGTGAAGAAGTGGGAGGAGAGTCAGAGGAGGTGGAAGTGTGAATGGAATATGGAAAGACTAGAACTTGATAGAAAGTTGAAAGAGAATTTCAATCGCCCGGGTCCAAATGGTGTGATCAACAATTCGGATGTCCTGAAAGCGCTTTCGGTGGCTTTGAAAACTACAGAAGACGCGTATTTGGATGCGGCGGATAAGATGGTGAAGGAGAATCCTGAGTTGGCCTTAATGGGTTCTTGTGTTTTGGTGATGTTGATGAAAGCGGAAGATGTGTACTTGATGAATGTTGGGGATAGCCGCGTGGTCTTGGCTCGGAAGGCTGAGCCGGACCTTGGGATCGGGAGAGAAAGCAGGGACTTGGATCCCATCAATGAGGAGACACTCCAAGAGCTTGAACTCTCTGATGGTGATCATGATCATGATAATGCTAATGAATATGAATATGAATCTTCCAATTTAACTTCCTTCCAGCTCACCATGGATCATAGCACATATGTGGAAGAGGTAGCTAAATTTTGTTCTGCCAAAAAATCGATTCTAAATTCTAATTTGCGTTGTTTAGCTCATTGTTATTTTTTTTTTTTCCCGAATTTTTTAGTTTTGGACTAATGATTTAGAGATCATTGATTAATTTCAGGAAGTGCAAA
The DNA here is from genome assembly GCA_035233585.1 of Antiaris toxicaria. Lineage (NCBI taxonomy): Eukaryota > Viridiplantae > Streptophyta > Magnoliopsida > Rosales > Moraceae > Antiaris > Antiaris toxicaria. Next base: position 247,852 of record CP141163.1, read on the forward strand.
GAATTAAGAATGAACATCCAGATGATGCTTCTGCAGTAATGAATGATAGAGTAAAAGGCTATTTGAAGGTCACAAGGGCTTTTGGGGCTGGCTTTCTCAAACAGGTATATATCCTAATCTTTAAAACTATATGCTAAAAAAAAGGTACAAAATTTCATACCATAATACCATTTACTGCCATAGAAATGTCACAAGAAAGTACAAGATTCTTCTATAGGATGTTCTTTTAAATAAGACTAGTACAGTTAGTGAGGTAGTAGGTCCTATTTCTTAAATGTCTACATATATGTATGAATATATGCATATATATATATATGTGCGTGTGTGTGTATATCAAGCAAAGGTTGTGTGTTTTGGTTGCGTGCAGCCAAAGTGGAATGATGCTCTACTTGAGATATTCAGAATTGATTATGTAGGGAGTTGCCCATATATCACATGTACACCCTCACTTTACCACCACAAACTCAGCTCAAGAGACAGATTCTTGATACTGTCTTCTGATGGGTTATATCAGTATTTCACAAACGAAGAAGCAGTTTCTGAAGTAGAGCTCTTCATTGCTTCATTTCCCGAGGGAGACCCAGCTCAACATTTGATTGAAGAAGTTTTGTTTAGAGCAGCAAGAAAAGCAGGTAAACTCTCCCCTTCTTTCTCTTTATTTTTCCCGCTTAATTTACAAACAAACGAAGTGAATGCCATCAAAGAAAAAAAAACAAAAAAAAACACAAAAAGGGAAACAAATTTCATAACACAATGTTTTATATAATGTCAAATGTGACATTATGCTATAATATAGTATTTAAATCGTTAATAGAAGAAGTATCCTAATACAAAAGTTAATTTTAGCACATTAATATTCGTATTAGAGATTATTAATATAGGGCGTTTTTATCGGATATAAATCGAAATTTGGGATGTGATTGCAGGGATGGACTTCCATGAGTTGCTCGATATCCCACAAGGGGAACGCCGACGTTACCATGATGACATTTCCATCATTGTTATTTCTTTGAAGGGTAGAATATGGCGTTCATCTGTTTAAATGAAGACAAAACCAATTCAAAAGTGTTATTATAAATCCACCAAAGGTTGTTAGAATAAATTAAAAAAAATTAAATTAAATTAATCCCAAAAATGGTTTAGTTCTTTTTCTTGTTGATGTCATTTTCCCCAGTTTCTTTCCACCGCTTTTTCAAAATGCAAATTAGGCGCTAGGAGAAAACCTTTTTTTTTTTTTTTTTTCCTTCTTACTAATCAAAGTAGTAGAAGATTTATTAGGAGATAAACACGTTTTTTATTTAATTAAAATCTTGGTACATGGAAATGGAGTAGGTGATTCTATTGGTTTGGTTAAATTCATGACAGTGCTCATCCTAAAGGGTCAAACATTAAATTTCTTCTGAATATTTTCCCTTACCAAATCAAGAAAACTAGAAACACCTATCTTTTTGCTGTTGTCCCTATATCTTTTAGCCATTCCAAGGACGTAAGAGGTTTGAGATATTGGGTTAGTTTTCTAGGTTCCTACAACAAGTGGGGTACCCCCAAAATGCATGTCGTTTTATGCGTTAGGTAATAAAGGGAGAGGAGGGTTTTGAGTAGATCAAAGAATTTTTCAATTTTCTATGGTTTTAAATTATATTATACAAAATATACAACAAAAAAAGCTTATATTATATAAAAATGCATGTTTAGAATTTGTAAGGCAATGCAGTTGGAGATGATGGTGATAGTCAATTAATCCCATCATTAGGTTCTCAATCTCCTCACGCGTTGTTGTTGTTATTATTATGATTTTCATTACTATTACTCAATCCACGTTCTTTTCTATTCTAATCCTTGGAGCATAGACTTTTGGATCCACCATTTCCTCAAAAAAAAAAATAAAGAAAAAGAAAGTCAACCATTTTGTTAGTTTGGCCGATTTTTCAAAATTTAGAATCTCTACTATCGAATATTATTAAACAGATAGTGACGATGACAAGCAATACATACTTTTGCAACGAAAGACATCCCAGCAAAAGTCACCAAAGTCGAGCTTCAAACTAAAATTTCAGGACTCATTTTTTTTTAAATAAAAAATTTTAAATAACTTTTAAAAAATCAAACAATTATAATCTAAAAAGTTTATTCTAATCGATAAACCAAATACAAGCTATTTTATACATGTATTTCATGTACAGTGTTTAGCACTAATATAACATTGAGAGAAAAAAGTAAATAACAGTTTTCAAAAAATAAAATAGTGGATTTTAAAATATTTGAAAAAATATAACAATAAATAACAAAATTATTAGATAAATAATATATTTACATTTTATAAATATGCCTTACTTAATAAATTTTTTATTTAACTCGTAAATTTACTATTTAATTTAATTATTTTTTGTAAAAATACTATTTAATATAATATCCATATAACATATTGCTTTAGCATATCCTTACGAAATAGGAAGGGCCCGTTTAAATACTTATCATAAGGAAAATGGGAATGGGAGGAGTATGTCCTTTTCCCAGCTAAATATTTATTTATTAAATCAGGAATGTTAATTCAATAACATCCATTACCATATACATGTAGGGGACAGCAGGAGGAAAAGGAATATGAATACTAAGGTGGCTTTTAATATTGTTTTTGAAATGTTTTCTGATTTCAAAAAAATTGAAAATGAGAATATTTTAAAAATTATGTTAAGATCATTTCTAAAATTGTATTTATTTATGTTTTTTAAGTGTTTATTTTGAGAAACACAAAAATAAAGCTTTGTTTGTTTTTTGAAAACTCATTTCATAAGTGAGTATTTTATGAAAACATATTTATTTTTAATTTAAAAAAATAACAAAAAATAAATTATTAGTTATAATTAAAAAACTTTTGGTGGTGGGTTTTGCAATGAGAGACGGGGTGGAAGACATTAGTGTGCTGAGCACCAGGTGGCGGCGATAACAAAATTTAGGTCACGAGTCGATAGTCGTCATCATGAGTTAGTGGTCGTTGTCATGAGGGAGCCATCGCCGTCGTCGCCAGTCCGTAGTTGTCGCCTTTCACCAGAGATGGAAGTCATTATTGGACATGATCGTCATCATCGACGCTATACAGATATAGAGAGAGAGAGAGAGAGAGAGAGAGAGAGGAGATGGATGGAGAAAATGAAAACAAAAAAGTAAAAACAACTTTTTTAGTTTTTAAAACACCCAAAAAAACAACATAGTGAAAATGGTGTTTTCAAAATGGTTTTCAAAACATTGAATAAACAAACGCTATTTTGAAACCATTTTTATTTTCTGTGTTTTTGAAAATGGAAAATCATTTTCAAAAACAAAAACAAACGCCTCCTAACTTTTTGTTTTTTAACTTGATATAAGGTAATCAAAAGCAATAGTTTAAAGTAGGATTAGGTATGAAATTACTACTAAATTATACTTATAATTACCATCACTGTACCCTTGGTTTTGTTTTCTTTAAATTTTATTTTAATAAACCATAAATTACTATTATAGTGTTTTTAAATTCTCGCTGATAATTAAATATGCACAATGATTTTTTTTCTTTTAATTTGGATTGAGAGGATTCAAATTTTGTAACTTTTAAGTAGAGTTAGGTATAAAATAATTATTAAGTTATACCTACAATCACACATACATAAAGATATTTTAATAATTTAATTATAGAATTTTTATTTCTAAAATTGGGAAACACTATGTAGGAAATTGATTTATTTTCAATTTTACTTGATAAGTCATAATTAAATACCCAAGAGAATGAATGACCATTGCAGTTATTATTATTTTTATTTTCTTTTCAAACTCTTATTTTCTAATGGTCATTCTAGAACACCTCTTAACCAAGTTATAGAGCTTAAAATAAGTTGATACAGTTAAGTCAAGATATTAATTGTTCTCTAATACATGAGTGTTATGGTTTTAATATTAAATATTTCACATAGACAGAATTTGAAATTCATCTTAGCTTTCTTGTTTTTATATATAATATTTATATTGATCAAAAATCAGATGTAAAACTACCATCATATCTATTGTTTCATATATATCCGTTTACAAAACCATAACAGAACTAATTTATTAAAAATCAAAAAAGAGTTTCGAATTGGATCATAAAAGCTTCAAAAACATGACATATGAACAAATCTATGTTTGCCAGCTCTGGAGACTCAGTCAACCTCTAAACCTATATATCCTCATCTACATCACAAGAATCTGATGAGCTAAAAGCTTAGTAAGATGAAACACATGCATGAACATCCTGGTCAATGCAATCAAATATTTCATACATTATTCAATTCAATCACACTTATTCCTTAATTCATTTTTTTGAACACTCTTGAAGTTTGGTACTTAACTAACAGTAATAGATTGTGGTTTTCAGAACATGTACATAATTATTAGCCAATAATAAGAACAATACAGGCTTCCCATACTAGTTTTTCAATCTCAGATATTAACCATATTCTGTTTTGTTTAATGTGGCTTTTCATATCTTGGTTTTTTTTAAACCTCAAGTATTTACCACCTTTTTGTTGGATCTACCAATCCTACTCGCATCCCTTGCCTACCCAACCATCAATCAAATACCACACTTCCTTTCTTCAAAACCTCATTACAGTCAATAATACTAGAAGCATATGTAAATGCCATGAATCATGAATGTCTTAAACTTTTTATCCAATTAGGCATCAACATTCATTTTAAAACTTAAACAAACGTCAAATGATTCTTGTGATACAGAAAACATATGTTTCAACTTACCTTGAATTCAATGTATTAAGCGTGAAAAGTTCAGTCCTCTCGAAAAATCGAAGGTGCTAAAGGGCCTAACAGAATCAGGTCATACACTTTTCAATCTTTTGTAAACAAATTCATATCAATTACATGACTTCAAAAGCAATTCAAATATCGTGTTTCATTAGAAATTGAAAACATTCAATATCAAGGCAGCAATCAATTCGTAAACATAATCCAAAACATCAAAATCTAAGCATAATACAAACTTGGTTTTAACTTAATTTGATTTAAACCACCAGTCAAGCAAACAGATTGCTATTATTTCCAACTACTCATATAAACTTCTAAATACTATCTAAGTATTACAAAATCAATAGAAATAACCAAAACAATTAGATTTCACAAGCTTTCTATTTTGTAAGAAACTAGCTCAACTAACTTGGTTTGGTTTGGTTTCAAATCTGTCCAATATGATTTTTCAACCATACAAGAAAGATGTTTGATTACAATCATATCAAAACACCATAAATTCTTCAAAAGAAACATAGAAAAAGAAGCTTCCTTGACCAGATTGAAATTAAACTTCAAAACTCATGGTTTCTAAGCTTAAAAGGTGAAAACATGGTCTATTTTGTGTCCTATGAATTCGTAGGGCTTGGGTTTTCTTTTTGTGGGTTTGTAAGCTTAGAAAATGGAGAGGAATGAAAGAAAGAGGGGACTAGAAATTTAGGAGCTGCAGTAAAAGAAAATGGGACAAAAGTAGAACTTTCTAGCTGATTTAACCAAATTCATAAAGAAGAGAAAGAAAAAATGTAATTGGTTGCATGTATTTGTAGTTTTTCAATATTATATGCACATGGATAAGGGCTGCAAAAGGGATTGGAGTTTATATCAAGTCATTGAAATCATATACAAACAAGTGCAACTTAATATTATACAACCTAATCAACAAAACAATCATATTGCACTGTTTTATATACTTCTAGTTCTTAGTCAAAAGAGACTTATTTCAAGCCAATATATAGACAAATAATCATTTTAAAATGTAACTAGTATGGAAAAACACAAATAATCCATTTCGAAACCGTTTAGCACACCAATCTTCTTTAATTAAAAAACTGAGCTTTTCATTTTAAGTGGACTTGAAGAACATGTTGGATCATAGAAATAAAATTCTATACATATTTCATGAATTGAAGCATATTAAAGCATAACTAAAGCATAAAATAATAACTATACGTCTTTGTATAATTATGTCATTTGCATACTGTGATTCAATAATGCGCACTAAGTAGAAGTGTTAAGATATAATATGCTTATTATTGGCTAAATATGAGATAATCGAGCATCTCAACCTTTTTATGAAATTGCGATATAGTCTCCAATTTCTTTTGTAGCTTAAAAGGTCCATAAACTTTTTAAAATGATGCAAAATTGTTTTTTATATGAGTAGGCCTTGAAAATTTTAGCAAAACATATCAAATTTTAAAACTTAAAAAAGACCAAACCATATCATTTTAAAGAGTTCAAAAATCTTTTAACTAAAAAAAATGGAGAATAAATTGCGACTTCATTAAAAAAAAAATTATGGACCAAATGAGCAATATACTCCTTTCCAAATTTCATCCTAGGAAACACGCCCCTAAATTTGATAAATTAGCAATTTTTTTCAAAATAGAAGTGGACTTTAATTTTGAGATTTTGTTAGCTGATGAGTTGTAATAAATTGAACTGCTGGATAAGATCACATATATTAATAAGATGCATCCAACTTACCTACGCTGTATGCATAGAGATCAAATACATTGAAAAGTAATTATTTTCCTGAGAAAATCTCGTGAAACATTTAGCAGTCAAAGAATGGTGGGTTCCATTCTATTCTATGGTCTCTCAACTTCCATTTTTCTTTTCTATTTTTTTAAACTGTGGACTAATGGCATCTACAAAGCTATTACCTAAATTTAGAAGGTTCTGTGTTAATGAAATTTCAACAAAAGGAAGCACGTTTTCCCCATGTTCTTGGAAGTTTGAAACCTTCTGGGGTTTGACTTCAACCTGAAAAATAAATAAAAACATGTTTCTCTTTTCTATTTTTTAGTAAATAGTATCAAAGAAGAACTTGGAAGTGCCTAAATGATATTTTCATGACCACAAGAAACGTAAAATTAAAGCCAATAACTGAAAGTGAATCCAGGTCGTTGACCAAGAAATGAGAACCAAGTAAAAACACCTTTGGTGGGCTAAACTATGCCTGCAATACCGAAAGTCGTTTTGCCTTTATGATTTCTTTTTTTAATTACCATCTTTTTCGGTGCCTGTTTTGCAAGTTTCCAATTGCAAGACTAGCAAGAAAAATGAGAGAAGTTTTATGATTTGACATGGGATGCAGTTTTGAATTATCAAAATTTTATATTGTATGAAATACTCGCAAGCAAATGTTCACGTAAATAATATAAAGTGAGTAAGATATCATTATTATAAAAATTATGTTTAATTTTAAATTAATTAATTGATTAACTCTAATGATCGAATCTAATCCTAATAAAGTGGAGAATGGAAAAATAAATAGGAAAAATTAATGAAACTAAAATGATAAAAACAAAGTTTTAGTAATCCAATTTCATTTGAATCAAATATAGATTCTAATTGATGGAATTGGTAATCAAATGCATGAAATTGCTTAAAATCTTTTTCTGATAACTAATAGATCTATTTATATAATTCAAGACCCTTATATTTTTGTGGAGAATTAACAAACATAAATCTACTAAGTTTGAGCACTAAAAATGACTATAATTACATCAAGGACATATTTCTATTCCGAATTGTAAATGTTAACCTATTATTGATCAATACCTAATATTCATTTTCTAATTTCAATCAAGTCTAACAACATCTCGTAATGATTGATCAAATCATTAGGAGTGCTAAGCACATAATAAGATAAATAATCACCAACAATTAATAACCAATCCAAGAGAGCAAAAATAAATCCAAAATCCACAAAAAAAGGATCTATTAAAACCCCTAGAACATAAAATACTCCATACATGAAATTAAAACAAAAGTTAAACAAATCAAAGGTTCAAGCATATCAAATTATAAAAATAAAGAGGAAAAACCCAATTAAAAGTTGCCACAAATCGCCAAGAATTTCCCTCATTTTTATCTACTCTTCAAGCTCTTCAATATTTACTTTCCCTTAAATTTATTGAAAACAAAAACCTAAAACTGAAAATAAAGGGGCGTTTAGAAGTTGTATTGTGTTTACATTGTATTCAAATACAATATAATTTTCATTCAAACATAAATATATTGTATTCAAATAATTCAATACAATTACTATTTATCATTTTATTTTTTTATTATTTTTACTAATCAAATTATATACTTTTTTTATCTCTCCTTTTTTCTTTTTACTTTTACTAATCACATTACATATTCAATATTAAAATACAATTCAAATATTTTTCATTAAAATAAACGTTGCAATTAAACACAATGCAAATACGTTTCATCCAAATACATATTATTACATTCAATATATTATATTTAAATACAATACAGACATAATACATTATCTAAACACTATATGAAAATAAAATCCTATACCTTAAAATTCTAGTTCCCTACTTTTCTTATTTTTCTAATTTTCTGCTCCCTTTCTTCTTCATTTTCTCCTCCTTCAACTCTCTTCCTTTTTTTGGCTCCCTCGACCTCCTGTTGAAAACACCCAGCCGCCCCTCATTTTTTTTCTTTCCTTCTTTCCTCCTTCCTTTTCTCTTCCTCTTTTTCTTTTTATTTTTTACAGCAGCCAACGCCAGCAAGAGGGAATTAATTTCTCCATATATTTGGCTCTAAAGCGTCCACGTGTCATGAGATGATTGCCCAGAAATTGAACTGGGGGCCCTTTGGAAGCGTGTCGGCATTCAGATGGAAGAAGGGGAAAGGCTCACGGTAGCTGCTGTGGGCGCGCGCACACGGCAAGGTCAAGCCTGGGCAACGGCTGACGTGACCCCTGATGGCGTGGCCCTCACTCGCTTATCTGACGCACTCACTTGGTGATTTGACGGGTTGGAGGGTGCGCGTGGTACGCGTGGAAGGGAATATGATTGGGCTTTGGCTGACTCCGAGTAAAATTTTATAAAAAATACATTTTTAACACATGCTTTCAAATTTCACCAAACTAGAAGGTAATATTATTATGACGTTAGGTCCCATCCTATTAAACACAATATAATTTTTATTTAAATATGAAAATTTTTTATTTAATATAATTTTTTAATAATATTTTAAATATATATTATTTTTAAATATTTTAAAAATATTTTTTTCATTTATTTCATATTTTCTTTTTATCTTACTTTTTTATTTACTTTTATCAATTACATCAATTTTTTAATTCTAAAATAAAATTTATATATTTTTCATTTAAACACATATTATATTTAAAAGCAAAACAAATATTTTTTATCTAATGTATTCAATACATTTTCATTCAAATATAAAATGCATTCAATATATTGTGTTCAAACGTAATGCAAATGCAATATATTTATCAAAAGACCTATAATATTTAAATGAGGAAAATTAATAATTTTTCGAAGGGAAAACTAAATAATAATATAAAAAATTAATATTACTCTAAATAAAATAAAACAAAATTTCACAAAAACCAAAGAAATCAAAATAAATTAATATAAATTGACTCAAAATAAATTAAAATATCCAAGTGTATAATTAATTTAATGGTGTAGTAACTCTATTTTTATAAAATTATTATTTTATCATAATTTATTACATCAGCAGATTTTTTTCATAAGGTATCCTATCAATATGTTATATTTCATGCCTTGTTATCCCATAATTCATTGTAGTTAAAGTTAACTCTCCACATAGTTGGTGCATGAGCTGAAAGATCAAGAATCTTCGGGGACGTTTGTTTTTGTTCTTGAAAATGATTTTCCATTTCTAAAAACACAGAAAATAAAAATGGTTTCAAAATAACTTTTGTTTATTTAACGTTTTCAAAACCGTTTCGAAAACACTGTTTTCAACTATGTTGTTTTTTTAGATTTTTTGAAAACGAAAAAAAGTTATTTTTACTTTTTGTTTTCATTTCAAAAAAATATTGTGTTTTTTGGATTTTTTGAAAATGAAATAGGTTTTGAAAAAATATAACCAAACAAAGTTTCATTTTTATGTTTTTCAAAATATACACTTAGAAAACATAACCAAACACAGTTTCAGAAATGATCTTAACACAGTTTTTAAAACATTCTCATTTTCAATTTTTTTGAAAACAGAAAACATTTCAAAAACAATACCAAACGCCACCTTCCTATTTCGCTTTTAAGGAGTATTTATGTGATCGGCAACTATTCATTGTCATCTGCTCAAGCAATGCCCCATGAAATTTTAACTCAAATTGGAAGTTTAGAAGGAGCCACCCAACACAGTCGTTGAAACAACCATCTCCAGAGGCAAAAGACACCAATAAATTAGATGTCGAGTTGCTGTTGTGGCCTTGCCCATATGAGACAAAGCCCTTGGGGCTTTGCGAGCATGGCCACCTAACCCTACCTACGGTTGTGAGCTAGGCCACTTGGTCCTCCCTGTGGTCGCAAGTTGGGCCATCCTGGGGACAAAAGCAGGGGTTCCTGGGGCCACAGTCAAGGCCAACCAAGTTGAAATATGCAGGGCCACTAGGTGGTCATGAGCTAGGTCACCCGAGGGCCGCGAGTTAGGCCTCTTACGGGTGGGAACCAACGCCATCCTGCCTGCCATGACCCTGCCCATGGCCGCGAGCTAGGCCACCTGACCATTTCTAGTGAGAGGGAAGCAAGAGAAGATCAAAAGCAATGTTAGGAAGATAGAAATGTGATGGGAGACATCCAATTAAGAGGAATGTGGTTCGTGACACGCTCAAGCGTTCTCTCTACTGCGTGCTCAACGAAGTGTTCTGATGATGTTGATTCCCTAGGCGGCAAATGGTCACACACTGTTATCGGAATCTAAGGATTGGTAAGGTGCTCTTTGAATCTTGTAGAAGCAATAGCATTTACCACACCGCCTTGCAAAGTGATGATGGCGCTTCTTCGTTGTGGACCAGTAGATGTCTTACATCAGGGCTTAGTAAGTGACAGCCCTCCAGCAGGATTCCAACATATGCCTTCATAGATTTCCTGCATCCCGCGCGTCACTTCTTGATCATCAACAAACTTCGGTGATGGCATCGAGTAGCCTTTTTCATGTGGCTTTCTATCATGGTTCGCAGAATGTGTTGATTTCATATGGCGCCTCCTTGCTTCAGTCTCGTCTTGCACGAGGACGCCGATCACCAAGTATTTCCTGGTGGAATCCATCAATGGAGGTTGGGTTTTGGGTCTTTGTCATGTTCTTGCACCTCATGTTTAATAAATAGTGATACAGCTTTAACAGCCAGATTTTTATCATGATTGGCGAATATTTTTCATCCCCTTGAATAAAATCCTCCTAATAAATAATATATTTGTCCAATAATTAAGATATAAATCCATAACTGACTGAAAATCTACGGTGTGGACAATTACTAATGCATAGCATTTCTCAAGTTTTAAAAAGAAAACTAAAAAGAAACAAAAAGGCGTCAAGTCCAAAGGCCATGGGAATCTCCTTTTCTTGAGTGGAAGAAATAAATAATATCAATTCAGATTAAGTACCAGATCTTTGCATTGTGAAGAAAAATATAGACAGAGAAAAGAAAGTAAAAAATTCCAGCAAGTTTCAGTTTCAAAGCACTGTGAAACATGGACTACACGGTGCATTTTAACACATTAAAGAATGATTTAAAGAAGATTACGCCGAGTATGGTTGGTATTTTCACCATAATTCCCCATATCGGAGACAAAGATCAAGTTGTGGAGCTGAAAAGGAGCATTTTTCCACATTCAGAAAGTGAAGATATTGAGTAGATGATAAATCGCCCCTTCTTCATCTTGTAGTGCACTAAATTTCAATTAAGCTCATATGAAGTCCATATGAATGCAGGTGGGATTGCATGGATATGCACAATCAATTTGCTTCACTGCTTTCCGATTGAAATACCAATCACCAACAGATTCTGCAATGGTCTGTTCCAAGAGCAAAAAAAACTAGCCAGCAGATTAGCAGGACATTGAAATCTAGACAAAAAGAAGACAGAAAGCCAGTTCTATCGCGTGAGCCTTGGTGTTAATACGAATAACAACCATGGACGGTTTGATTTTTGCCCACAAAAGCTCATGTAGGAAAAGGAAATAAATACATACAAAAATGTATATAGCCAACGAGTGAGAGAGAGAGAGTATGAAAACATATTGCAGGTTTGAATAAATCCTGAGAAAACTGTGCTTGCAGTAGAGCGCGAAAGGTTCATTAGATTTCCATAAACAGAACAGATGAAAACACTCATTTTACCTTATTGTTTATTCTAGGTGAAATCGGAGAATGCCATTTCTCAGCCATCCATGTTTGACAATGAGCAAAGCAGGAATTTATAAACAGTCCCCCCTCCTTATTTTTCTGGAAATCACTCAACACCATCAGCAGAGAATCTCTAAAACCTGTGTAGAATGAGTGAGTTCTTGTCATGTTAAGTAGTCGCCTATTTTATACATCAATATTAGGGACGCCAAGAGATTCTTGCATTATTGGAAATCATAAGTAGGTCTGGATGAGAATATATCATATATAGCTCTGCTTGAATATTTCCCATTTCCACAGGTAACCTAACACCAATAGTACTTCCCTCACTACATTTGATGGGTTATAGCTTTGCTGGTTTACACTTCGTACAACACTATTATGGACAATTTATAACTTTCGCCAAACTTAACGTCAATAATCAACTATGAGGTCTTCAAATTGTAGCCGCAGTTGCATGCCTGTACTACACATGACATTGTAATACACAAGACCACCATGCTTCACGTATTGTGTCCTGGTATTAGAATCAATTACCTTGCAGTTTCTGAATCTGGGTAGGATCGCAATTATAAATGTTTAATCTGCATTTCTGCCAGTAGCTGTCTGATGCATCTGGTACCAAGATATGTTGTATCTAGGGGTATCCAATTAGTATAAGAAGACACCCAAGGAAAAGAAAAATCCATGAAAAGAAAATGAAGTTTGGATTTTAAGGAAAATTACCTGCCAAGAATCGTAAGCTGGGTTGACAAGAAACACTGGCGTATTTATGGTTTTAATAATTTGTTGTGGAAATAGACACTGCGGTTTCAAGTTAGAACAAAGTAAAAGGACCTAGAGTTAGAAGTCCAGATTGAGTATACATAGGAGAAGTACATCTAAGATTTGATGAATGATCCAATAACCAATCAGGAAAAGAGAACCTGCCTCTGATGGTTCTGATTTTGCAAGACATTCCTTGTGCAAACTTTTTGCTAACCCCTAAAGCATAAATTTATTTGCGATAAAAAAGAGGTATCAGAATATGTTCTTCCCCCTTAGTTGTTGAACCAAACAAAACATTTCAGCAATTAAGTTCTTCTTATCAAGAAAAGTAAAGGCACTTCTTATGCATTGCAGCCTACCCAAGATAGATATCGAATACATAAAGGTGAAAGCAGGACAGAGGAGAGCATAACCTGGAGGACGAAAACATCATGATAGAAAGATCTCATAGTACGATTTCCATTAATATCTTTCCTGAAATGTAAGATCCAGGACATGGCTCAAATTATCTTTGTGTGTGATCAGATTTAGAACAAAGAGGATAACAAGCATACAAAGAAAAGAAAGCTCCTTATGCACGGAAACAAATAGTTAATCTAAACACAATATTTATTCATTTTGTAGACTCAATGAGAAAATCTCCTTTATAATAAGATTTCTACCATCATTTAGAGAGAGAGAGAGAGAGAGAGAGAGAGATAAAAAACAGTGTAGATGCATATTAGATCATGTAAGCCCTCCTTTTCAAAGCAGTTAACACAAAAAACTATGTTATGCATCTTCCACGACCTTCCATTGATCATATAACTAGAAGAAACTACCAAAAAAAAAAAAAAAAGAAAGAAAGAAAGAAAGAAAAAACCCTGTGTGGGAAAAAACTTCAAAATGGGGGAAAAGATGAAATATGATATATATATATAAGCTAAAAAAAATTCATAAAGTTCAAAGAAATCAGTCTATGCATATAAACATACTCATCAAGGAAAAAACCTGCATCGGCAAGACACTTCACAGTTACATCATGTGGAAGACGTTTGCGAAAGTCATCACAATGTATAAGAGTTGCCAACCCACCAGCAGAACATCCCGAAAGAAGAGCCTAAAAAAGTCCAGAGTAAGCATAAAATCCAACTTTTCTAATATCATAAGCTAGTGATCATAAACAATTATTGAATACAGGCATTGCAAAAGACATCTAGGCATCCATAATTAAAAGGGTATAGCTCAGATTTGGCATTAGCATTTAGATCTAACAACAAGTTTTCAAATATATATATACCAACGAATCACCTGTTTTGCTTTAGACAAGCCAATTGATAAGAATTCATCCATAAGAGCTTCCCAGATGAGCTGCCCTCTAAAGAAAAGCTTGGCTCCAGTCTACACTATGGAAAAACAGACAACATTATTGACGAAAATCTGCATTTTCCTCCACTGAACATGATCAAAACAATTTTTTCCCCTTGTTCAAAAAAAAAAGGGACACTATAACTAAGCCCAAAACTTACTTTCGACTCACTCTCAGGGTGGCCGGATAAAGATGCACCATCACAGTACCGTATCTTGACCTTGTTCCAGTTAAAGAAATCTAGAAAGTGCACAAAATCTACAACTTTTACTACATATATGCTTTAAGTTCCAGTTCAAATTGAAGCAAGTACATGTAATGTTAAATTGAAACTAAGATAAGAAACAATAGAAACGAAGTTAGAAAATGAACTGGAAGTAATTTTTAGCAAGATTTAACTACCAGGATTTTCTGAAGGGTCATTACTCAAAATCCCAGAAAAGCGAACACGCCTTTCCATATGGTTGGAAGAACCCAATGCAGTATTCTTACGGAACAAACAAGACTCTACAGTATGGCACCAACCTCCACCCTACATCACAATCAAAACCCAAAAACATTGTTCAACATTAACACTTTCAGTTCTTATTTATTAAAACTAAGTGCATGTTTAATAAATCGTAACTGGGCGTAAGAGGAAAAGGTAACTATTTTAGAAAAGAAAGAAAAACATATAAGAAAGCAAATCGACAAATTTCTTTTACTGATTCCCTTTTAACTGTTCATTTACCTATTAAGAAGTGTAATTGGGAACAACCCAATTTCTTTTTTTTTTTTTTTTTTTCCCTTGGTGTTAACACACATAAGAACAAAAACTCTAATAGCTTAGGACTTAAGTAGTAAATTTCCTTTTACTATTGTACAGTTTAATTAATTTACAATTCAAAAGGAAACAATAGTAAATTAGGTCGACGGAATTAGCATTCTTGATTCTTGATTTTGGAAGTAAAAATATGTTTACCTGATGAGTAACATGTATCAACAGTACTAACAGTAGTCATACACTCACTAAACAGTTCTCTTCAGTTTTTTGACAATTTCAGTAGTAACCTTAAAAAAAATAAATAAATAAATAAATAAGAGGGGCACCATAATAATCACTTTAACGACGATTACCTTCACTACATAGAAAGGAACTCTAACAAACGAGGTTTTTGCATAAATAAGATAAAAATGCAAGAGGAAACTGTAATTAAGTAAAAAGAAAGAAAGGAAACAACCTCAATGTGAAGAAGCCAATTAGGAGAGCCAGAACCGAAACCCTTCTGGAAATGGTACCCAGGAACACTTCCATCTAAACAAACTGCATTTCAACATCAATAGGTATATATATATATATGTATATGTATATGTCTGTATCAGAATTTGTGGAACAAGTACAACCAAGGTCAGAAAGAAGAGAGAATGGAACGAAGAGGAATAATCAAGTACATGCGCCTGTATCCTTGGCATTGCGCAACAGAGTCAAGTCGACGAGATCATCGGCGGAGAGATCGGCTGAGGGCGGAGAATTGGGGGAGAGAGAGAGAGCGAAGAGAGCGATGGTGAAGAAGACGACGAAGATTGCGGCAGCCCACTCCTTCTTCGACCACCTTCGGAGGCTGCAGTGAATCCTCCTCAGGTTCGGATGGAAGTTGAGGGTAAGGTTCGTTGCCATTGATTGAAAGAGAGATTTCGAAATTTTTTTTTTTTTTTTTATCGAGGAAAGATATTAGTCAACGACACACTGGGTTTCTGGCTTAATATGTTCCCAGCTCCGAATGGTTTTTTTTTTTTTAATTAGTCACCTTCGGATGGTTTTTTTAATTTTTAATTTTTTAATTTTTTAATTTTTAATTTTTAATTTTTTATATTTTTTGAAAGTGTTTGCTCGTTGTTTTTGCAAGTGTGGTCAATATTTTGTTAGCCTTCGTTTGCAAGTTATATCTTCAAGTTGCCGAGGGCACTTCTACAATATGAAAACATGACTTTGCTTTATTGATGAGGAAAAAAATGTTTTACCATCCGATCCTATTTTGACGATCTAGATTAAACGTTACACCAAAATTATTGTGTACTGTCGCACACAATTAAACTTTGAAAAACAAGAAAAGAAAAAAAGAAATACTGAGATCCCTTCCTGCTCCGGCGTGTTTTCCGCCGTCTACGCCGCCATCTGTGGCTTCTCCGGTGTCTTCCACGCGGCCTCCCCATCACCCACGACGCCACATGTGACCCCACGCTGACCCCCTGTAAGCTGGGCTTACAAAATTTACAAGTCATCGGCTCACATCGCCTCTGTGCCCATGGCCGAGCCTCTTGTCACATTTTATGTTCACAGCCATGGGCCAGGATCGTCGACCATGGACGTTGCCGTCTGGGCCGGTGGGCCGCCATCTCTGCCAAGCATCGTTGACCTCACGTCCGACGACAAACACGGCTGCCTTCTTCCTCACCTTCGACAACCAACACAATAGAAATCAAATTAAACTCTTTTTTTTTTGGTTCCAGGGCTTTTTTTTTTTTTTTTTTTGTTATTATTTGTTTTGTAATTAGAGGTAGGTGAGTACATATTACATTTCTTGTGTATAGGATATCCACACCATCCAAATTAAGTCAAGTGGATAGAAATTTTTACACTATTTATAAGGTAAAGAAGTCTTATTTTATGGTAGAATTATCCATTAATTTTTATCTATTTATCTTCTTTAGTATTTGTTGGTTTTAGACTGTTTTATTAGTAATTTATGGTATTTTATTTTGTTT
The DNA here is from genome assembly GCA_035233585.1 of Antiaris toxicaria. Lineage (NCBI taxonomy): Eukaryota > Viridiplantae > Streptophyta > Magnoliopsida > Rosales > Moraceae > Antiaris > Antiaris toxicaria. The sequence continues at coordinate 264,899 of CP141163.1, forward strand.
TTCATAGATGCCAAACAAGATGAATACCTCAAAGAATTTGGCACACAAAAATGCAAAGAAGAGTAGTGGTGCTGCAGTTCCAACCCAACAACTACAACACCAAGAGGACTAGAGGTCGAGCTTGGTGCAGGCTGCAGCGCCAAGTCTAGCACTGCAACACGAGCTTAGGAGGGCCAACACCCAGAAGTTGGCGCTGCAGTGCTAAGTGCTAGTTCACTGTGCCCCTGCCCCAGTTTGGTTGCTGTGCCAACTCGTTGTGCCTCTGCCCCAATTTGGTTTGGTGTTATAGTCCACAAGTGTTACAACGCCAAGCCATGCCCCTGCTACAATGTTTGTGGTGCTGCAACACCCCACAAGTTCTATTGCAACGCCAGGTTATGCCCCCAACACAACGTTTGTGGCATTGTAGCGCCACCTAATGAAGCCCTAACAATCTTGTGGTGGTGCTACAGTCCCATTTTGGTCCACTATAGTGTCAAACACGTGGAACCTCAAAAATTCTGTCATATAATGACGTATAAAAAGACTATAAGAAGAAAATGAGCTGAAATCAAAATCGAGTTTTTAGATACTCAAAATTCCATAAAAAAAAATGACTTTTGAAGGAGATTTAAGAAAGATTGAAAACATGAAACTTGATCATCAATTAGTTCTTCATCTCTCTCTTCCTTTTCCTTTTGTTCGTAAACTTGTATTTATTATTTGAATTGTGCTTGAACATTGGTTTTTTCATTTACTTTGGATTTATTTATGGTTTTGGGAATTTTGATATCTAGCTAAATGATAAGTGTAACAAAATGCACTTTTATTCATGTCATTTATTAAATGATTTAAATTTTAATTAGATATTTCCATCATTTTAACGTAAAATATTTTATTTTGGAAATATTTGGTTTTAATATATTTTATTTAATTATGGTTTTATTTGCATTTATTTTTCTTTATTTTTCCTCTGTTTTTCTCTTTCTCGCTCTTTTTCCGCAGCTGCCACCAGCTCTCCCGCGTGCATATTTTCTTCCAGCCGTGTGCATGATCTTGGGCCAGCTCCTCAGCCCCCATTATTCCAGCTGGGTTGCAGGCAATTTGTGGCCATTGTCTCCAGCCAATCTCCAACCCGTAAACGCTGATTTCTTGGGCCAAAACTCTCCACAGCACTAAGGACGCTCTTGCTCAGCCAATATTAGGCTACTCTTTTGTATTTCTCTTGCACTACTCATCCCATGTTTTCTTTTTAAAATTTTGCGAGATAAATTGGAAGTTGGACTAGATACTTTAGTGATCTAATTTGGGTTTGATTTTTGTGTTTTTTTCATAAAATTTATATATTTTAGGGGATTGAATTTTTTCATCTAATTTTCTATTCAAAATATTTTGTGTCAACTTTTTACATAAATTAAGTCATACTTCGTTTGTGTAATATTATCACATATCTACTTTGACAAGATTTGTTTTATGAATTGTCTTTTACTGTAAAATTACTTAAGAGTATTTTGTCGATTTTGAATAACTTATAAGGATAAGTGCATTTGGTTTAAATGTGATAGATTTAATCTAATTAAACATATTTGTTATTTTTATCGAGTTTAAATTTAAATTTTCAGGTTGCTTGTTTAGGATGTTAAACTTGTAATTGAGTAATAAATTGAAGATTAGATTCAAATTAGAGAACAAAGCATATGAAGGATTTACGACTCCTTGTCTCATTTATTATTGACTTTTTGAACACTTAAATCCCTTTCTCATATTTTATTTATTTCTTTTTCTAAATCAAAATTCTCCAAAAATATTTTCTCTTTTTACTATTTTAATTCCTTACCTTTCTAACATTCGTTTTCACTAATTTTATTTGTTTATTTTGTTATCTCTCCATGAATATGACCACTCAATCTATATTATAATCGATCACTTTATGAGTGTATCTTTGGATGTTAATCAAATTTTGATGCTCTTGCCGAGGAGGTTTCAAAAGCAGAGGCTAATATTTGGAGTGAAAGTGAGATAAGGCCAGGTAAGTCTTACTTCTTGTTACTTTTTTTAAGAAATTAAAAAAAAAACTCTCTTTCATAAAAACATATATATATTTGATTTCGATTTTTTATAATCATTTGTTATTCGCTTTTAAATTTACAAAAAAAGTCAGGTTGAACATTTGGTCATAACTGCATTTTATTCGTTCAGTTGTAACCCTCACCATTCGGTTTTGTCAAAATCAGAAACCACAACCACTAGCGGGGAGGGTTGGAATCGCAACAATCACACTGAAATAAGGCAGTTCGGTGTGCGGATGGTTCGATTGGAATCTAGCCATAGTCCAAAAAACGTAATTTTACAACATGTGTTTCTCCTCTTGTTTAAAGCCTATACACCAAAAATCAAAAACCAAATCAACCAAAAATTGTGCTCGAATTTCAACCAAATCAGAAGCCAAATTCAACCATATCAAAATTAAAACAAATTTCAACATGAGTCCATTTCAAATTTCATTAACAAGGAAGAGTTTTGGAGGAACAAACCTTTCAGGTCAAAGAGAAATAATTGGAGAACGACAAGGACCGATGGCGAAGGGCGATGAAGGTAGACGAACATTACAATTTTATCAAAGTTAAAATGCCCACCTTTATTACATAACTGCAGACTCTAATTTTAAGACTCGTATAGGGAAAAAGCTAGAATCTTTATTTGGGATATTAAAATAGTAAAATTTGTGAAAAGTTGGTAGTAAAAGTTGGGGGAAAATTAAAAAAAAAAAAAAACTATTGCAACTGCTATTTGTTTGTGACAAATCTATAGTAAAAAAATATTCAGGACAACTGATAAATGAAATAAATAAATAAATAACTTTTACTAGTAGACAAATGTCTAAATATCCATGAACATATTTTAGCTTTAGTGAACTAATCATAATAGTAAATTATTTTGAAACTATTTTGGAAACTCCCTCTCTTAAATTTCATCCAATGATCCAGTTTGACTACTATCCTCTAGCTCCTTCATTTGTTCACTGATTATTAAAGAATTTGAGTGAATGATACAATTCTGTTTGACATAACTATTCAAGGAAATTTAAATTAATACTTACCCAATGTATTGTTGAATTTTTAAATAGTTGTGTAATATGCACCATTCAGCTTTATTTTGCAAATGATTATCTAATGTGATAAGGGTTATCTTCCAAATTGAACAATAATGAGTTTTGAAGACGGAAATCTTTTAGACGTTACTATCTTTATCCCCCTACCATCTTCATCCACTACCCAATTTCTTTCTAAGTCTGTTAATATCTTGTCTTAATGCCACTTAGATACATTAAATAAAAACTAAGAGCTTCATTAATAATATATGCCTCAGTAATTGATCCCTCTAGTCATGTAGGATTCCTAATATATTTGTTCAATGATTCAAGGAAGTGTTCAAACAAATGCATCCACCTTAAATGAACATGACTTCCTCGAATAACTTCTTCTAGCAAGTGCATTACCAAATGAACCATAATATCAAAAAAAGATTGGGGGCAAATTGTTTCTAACTTGCATAAAATAAGAACAATATCCTATTAGGCTTTCTTTAAATCACTTATCGTTAATGTCCTTCAAACATATTAACCAAAAGGATTTGCTTAATTCTATTATCACATTGATAATCTATTTCTTCATGAATGGTCAAATCCTAATTGACAATAATCACTGCATTATGACATGATAGCTATGTAATTTAACCGATTAATCTTATTATTCCCCTTGATCATGTTTTTCCTTAAATTTGAAGCAAAGCCATTTGGAAACTATACTAATTTTAAAAACTCACAAAGCTTTTTTCTATTAGCAGGGGACATTATGTACATTGCATGTGGTTTCATCTGACGGTTACCTTCTTTATATAAATGTAACTCCTTACGTACTGTCACGCTTTGCAGGTCAATCCTTACCTTATTTGTATACTTACTTTTTCCATTAATATTTAGAATTGTGACCAACAAGCTGTCACATACATTCTTTTTGATATGCATGACATCTAGGTAATGGAGTAATCACAATGAGATCCAGTAAGGTAACTTATAAAAGATACTCTTCTTAGTCCAATTAGCTCTTTCAGATGTCTCTTTCACTTCTTATGATCATACTTTTCATGTTTATTAGGCAATCTGAATCCAACCTTTCATAACTAAGCTAATATTTGTTAAAAGGATTTCCTACGTAGGGGAGGTCATCGGTCAACCTTACCATCAAACTTTGTGTTGTTTCTCATCCTATATGAATAATAAGAAGCCATCAACAAAACATGTTTTATGCATTATCCGCTTTGAGGGGTTTTTTTGGCTGTAAATTCCAAAAGTGTCCCGGCATTTAGCACATAATAATAAACATTATAACAATCCATGGTCAAACCTCTGATCCTATCAATTGATAGATATTCTACGCCAGAGAAATTTGAACATCTGTCCATATATGAATCCGAGGAACTTGGTGAAAATAAAAAACAAATAACTTGGTGAAAATAAAAAACAAATATGTGTGTGTGTGTGTGTGTGAAAGGTGTTGCATTTGATATCGAATACCTTCTAGCTCTTGTAGATTTTAATTTTTAAAAAAAAAAACTTATAACTAGTAGTTAATATATGTGTAACTTCCTATCATATAATAATATTTAGATATTAACATTAAGAATAAATATCACTGAAAAATATTATATTAAAAGCACTTAATTGAAATAATTTACTACAATATATATATATACACACACATCTACAAATAAAAGAAGGTGATGAATAATAGGCCCTTCCATGTATAGATATATGTGTGTGTGTATATATACACTCATCCATGCATTGCTGTTAGTTTTTATTGCTGTTATTTGTACATATTTATTTATTTGGTAATTTATAGGGTAAAATCAAAATTAATGACAATGCAGCATCAAGCAAAGATGGCAACTTACGAAGAGGAACTATCTTTTTTTATTAACCTATACTTTTGATATATTTTGATTACAAGATTATCTGAATAAAAAGTACCTTTCATCACAAACTATATGAATGGTTATAACCATAAGTAGGAATTGTTAATGTTCAGGTTAACTAGCTAGCCACTTCTTGTGAACTATTTAATTATTGATGCGCTCAACTAGCTAGACTCTAATAGCAAATCCAATTGATGAGCTAGATGAACAACGAGCTATATTATAATTCTTGATCAGAAACATAATGATGAAAACTCATGCATTGAGGTTAATATTTCAATATAATAGACACAAATAGTGTTGCAGTCCCAATACCTCATCATCGTTGTTAAATATATCAGAATAAATAATATTATATATTCTACATAGCTAACTAGATTGAGAGTACTCATCATGAAGGATGTTTGCCTCTCTTGGAAAACTAATCATTTAACCCTATTAATTAAGGCCTGAAATTTTGCAAATACACTCAAAGAGATAATTATTATTCTTTAATTAGGATTTTAGATGGTCGCAACATCATCTAATGATAATTTTACACTTAAATTTATCTTAAAAAGATAAAGGATTTGAATTTTCCCACTTCATATTAAAAAAAAAAAAAAAAAGATTTGGACACCTCCAATTTTTGTTAAACAAAGCCCCTAAACAAATTGACAAGCACTAACAACTTTTATAATGTCAACGTGGCTACCATAATGCCGTATTGTTCGTTAGGGAGTTTTTAGTAATTTCATCATACGGAGTATCAAAACTATATCCATCGATAAATATATGGCCTATGCATGCGTAAGAAAATGTAACTATTTTTTCTTAACTAGTTTCTTCCAACAACCTCTCTCTCATGGAATACAGTGTAAACTTTCTAATTCTTAGCGTGAAACGAAAGAAATCATCTGCCCATACAATAACATCATCAAATATATATTTTCCTCTCTGCTAGGTACACATATGTAAAAAGGTAAAAAAGAAAAAAAAAAGGAAAGTATTCACCTATAATCTTTTCTTGATGAAATTGAGTATACCAAACTTGGGTGCAGAACTAAAGTTACAATTAATTGTACTTCTTCATCTTTTTTTTTTTTCCTTTCTTTTTTGATTGGATGTACTTGCCTTTTATCAATTCGTAACTTTATTAAAGCATCATTTGGGGTCCTAAAATCAGGATCTTAATTAGTGATGAAGGAAAAAAAAAAGAGAGAGAGAGAGAGAGAGAGAGAATGATGAAGAGATCAGAGGATCTAATATTAATAATGTCACGACCAAAATTTAACAAGAATTATTGGTTTCTATCAATAACTCAAATAATACAATTATTTTCCAATTATAACTAATACAATTATAACTCAACTAATACTAATTGGCTAGCTAATTAGTGTTATGAATAATATTACAACAAATAATGAGAAATTATAGAGTGATAATAGCGATAATTAAATTTACTCAGCTTCTTGATCGGCTCGTCTAGCTTTCTTGATCTTGCGGTGGCATTGCAATTCTGGAAACATCGATTCGATTTGCTCTGAAAAATCAAGCTGGAGGCTCCTGCAAGCAGTACTAGTACTTGTACGACTAGATGACGGTACTGCTTTTCTCTTAAAAGAAATTTTAGGTTTTCGCGGAGCCGCGGGACATTGCTGCATCACAGGAATTTTGTGATCCAAAGATGTTGGAGTTTTGAACCCGTCGTCATTGCTGTCGACCTTGGAATCCAATTCCGCCAGCGAAGACGATGCCGTCTTAGGACCTTCCTCATCGTAAGGAATTAGCTCTATTCCTTCTTCTTCTTTCTTCTTGGCCTCATCCTTGGTCATAATTTCTTGATGATGATCATCATCATCATATTCTTCATCATCACGTCGACCAAGTATGTCATGATCAAGATCATCTTGATCATGGTGATGATCAGAATTGTCATCTTCTTGATCCCCCGGCGAGGCGCGACATTTTTCCTGAAAACTCAACGGGCAGTTTGCATCATCATCTTGGACGAGGAGTAGATCTGAATTGGACATATCGTCTAGAATAGAAATTCGAAGGAATTCTGATGTGTTCATCAAAGGATATATATATATATCTATATGTGTGTGCTTGTGTATGGAGAGTTTGAGATGGTTATGTTTTTTTTGCCCTAAATTGGGTGATGAAGGCTAAAAGGAGAGATGGAGATAGGAGATGTTTTAAGAGAGTGAATGTAAATAGAGAAAGATATATACATATGTATATAGAGAGAGATTGGAGAGGCAGTTTGTAATGCATCGGATCCTTCGCCGAGAGAGAGAGAGAGAGAGAGAGAGGAGAGAGAGAGAGCGGAGAAAGGTTGAAAGACTCAACACAAAATTACACTCACAAACGAGAAAGACTCCTTTTTTTTGTTTGGCTGAAAAAACGAGAAAGACTTGACAAACAAAACTGTGAGATTTCTCAAGTAAATCCTCTCTCTCTCTCTCTCTCTCTCCTTTTTATTTATTTATTTTAATGAGCTCTGTGCCTTACAGAGAGTAAGAGAATTTTAGTACTTTTGTTTTAGTTGCTATGACTCTTCTCTCTCTTTCTCAAATCTCTACGAACTTTGAGGCGTGGATGCACGTGGTTTGCTATACATGGGACCATTTCTTTGATGTGATTGTTATATTACACGTTATATGATATGACATTTTCAATGTCTCGTCCTTCTCTTCGGTAATTTGTTTTTTTTTTTTTGGTTAAAAATAGGTAAATTTCCATTATATTTTTTTCCTTTTCTTTTATTATTATTTTTTTTTTGTTAAAGAAAGGCTACGATAACAACCTCTTCATCACCCTAATTTCAACCCTATAGGTGAGATCCACTTCTCTACGTATGTTAAGGAAGAGATGGCCCTGCTTTTTCCATTCATCACCTTAGGTCCTACAGGTGCTCACTAACTCAATGGATCCACAACCAAAGCTAGAGCAGGGGCCTTACAGGTGCTCTATGAGAAATGAACCTGGGTGAATGAAGGAAAAAACTAAGGAAGGCACCATCCTCCTTTGCCACCCCATTCACTCCAATTTCCATTATATTTTTTTTTTCAACTCATGTTATATATACATATAAATATCAACATTGGTAATGTATTATCATTATTATTATTGTTGTTGTTGTTATTAGCTATTGTGGTGTCTGAACTTTTGAGGAAGCAACTAGAGATGCTGGGATCTATACTAAAAAAAATTCAAGTTAATTTTGAATTAAATAGTAGTTCATTATCGTTGGGCCCTTAAACATCGTAAATGAAAGTAAGAAAATCAACCATAAGCAAAAAAGCAATAAAAACAAACAAAAATACGTAAATAAAGGACACTTAAAGTTTATAGGGATTCGCCAAAATATGCTACATTTTCTATATCTAAACTTTTTACTATGATTAGAAAAATGAGTACAAAATCGAACGATATCAGTAGAAATTTTGACAGAATTTCGGTAAGATAGAATGTGGAAAGCTTATAGTGGACCATAAAATTCAAGGACTTAGTGGGTTATAGACCTCACTTCTGAAATTGCAGAGATTGTGTAGTCCCACATAGACATGATATGAAGTCAAGGCCGAATTTTTAAGAATGAAATTATCCTTAAGCACTACCAAGAATGTGGCTTTGCATCGACCGTCGAGATGTGTAATGTACTGTTCTATTGATCTCATGGTAAGAATCGATCATCAGTCGAAGACCGATACGAGAATAGCCTTCAATCGTTGGTCATTGGAACATTGGAAAACGAATTGATCATTGACTCACGATATCATTGAGGATTTAACAATCGACCATAAGATCACTGGATACTGATTTATCAACTATGACTAGTCGATTAGGTGGCTTGCCAACTAGTAAACATGTGGCAATGCTTGTGGATCGCTCATGTTCATTGTTTGCTGTGATCATTAACTTTCAAGGAGGATGAAGTTTGGCCCCAACAATGGCTGATTGGTCCTTAAACTTTTTTTTTGGACATAGAGGTCCCCAAACTCTTAAAATGGTGCAGAATAAGGTAAAACCCTAATATCCGTTAAAAAGGAAACAGATTTTCATCATATGTCTATCATCTAATCTAAATTTATTTGGAAGAGACAAAAATACCACTACATAAACCAAATAATATTAACAAAATTAAAAGCCTTCCCTACATAAAATATATCATTTCATGTCATCCTTGTGAACATCGCGAGAAGATCAAACACCAGTGGGTGGTGCGAGGCGCACACCCTTGCCTAGAGTTGCATCGTCCATAGCTCTGTTGTGCAACACCTACTCTAGCTGCCAATCCTATTAATAGCCCACCCACGCGCGATGAGTTTTTTTGGGATGGTTCTCTCTTTTTCGTTATTTTGTTTTTTCATTTTTTGAATAGGCTTTTATGAAATTGCTTGTACTATAACCAAAATCTAAATTTCTAATTAGGGATTTCGTTCTGGTTTTTTGATTTTGGATGTTAAGATTTGAGAAATGATGTCGGACATGCAGGCCCTCGTTAATGAATTCCTCATCAAGCTTAAGAAACAATTGTACTCCCTATTACTAGTACTACTACTACTATTTCTTTTTTTTATTATTATTTAACAATTAGTTTGGTTATTGATTTTGTTTGAATAACTATGAATATTTGGGTAAAGGAAAATGGAGGGTTCACAAGCAACGGCGAAGTAGACGGCAGAACCCCCCACCCTCTTGTTGTTGTGATCTGTAAAATTGCTCCCCCAAAAGATTCTTTGACAGTGTACTACAAAACCCAACCTCGCGATCTACTCACAAGGCTGCCACCCCTCTCTCTCTCTCCATCCCTTCCCTAACAAACCCAACAAACCTAGCAAACAACGATTTTGTTTTTTGTTTTTAATTTTTATCACTTTAATTATTTTTTTAAATAAATTGCATTCTTTTACTGAATACCCTCTAACTGAAGGCATGTAAGCTCACATGCACTAATACCATCCACTTGTAGCAATTGTTAGTGTTTTACCCTCTTTTGCACTCTTTTTAAGAGCTGGGGATCTTTTTATCAAAAAAATTTCAGGAATCACGGGAGTTATTAATCTTTATTATCATTATTAGTAGTAGTAATACACAAAAAATATAGAAGATTTACTAGTGAGGAGCATTATAAATGAGGTTTAACGTACTAACAAATCATCAGAAATAGGAGATATGCTAAATTAAAAATAAACACAAAAGTCAACTCCACTTAAAATGTTCTTGTAAGATGGAAATTCGTTGAAAATTTCCAATTTTGAACTTGTATCGACAATGGGAAGGGGAGGGGTTTTTTTTTTTTTTTTTTCCTTTTGAGTTTTTATGAAAAAAACAAAGACAAAGTAATATGGACAAAAATTGTCAAGGGCACAAAAGCTTTACAATCCCCATTTCCGACTCCGAAAGTCATTCACACTCCCATCCCCACTCTTTCACTATTGGGGTTAGGGATTTTTATAATTGGAAGGCCTTGCTCATAACCCTCTCATTTTCTTTAATATATGCATTTAAAATACAAGAATATAGCACGAAAATAATTTAGCAATTCACTGTTATAATAACTATTCTTTAATAATAATGGAATATTTTTTTTAATATAAATCTTTGGCTAGAAAGAAACCCAGAGAGCAAAAATTTGACTTTGTAGGACCTAACCTTCCCCTTTTTTTTATTCTTGCTTTATAATTTTGCTCAAAGGTTGAATAGTCATTGATTGGCATTTGAAAATCTTACCAGTTGGTTGTTAGTTTCTCAGTTGACTTTTGTTTGCGTATTTCACCGTGTGGATGTGATGCTAGGCTAGCTCTCTCCTAACGCCAATCTACCACGTACTTATGCCTAATTTGAACAATAATTTCCTAGAATTGATAAATTATAATTAGATTAGGTGCTAAAGTTCTTGGATTCCAATTGTCCCTGCAGAGAAAGGATTTCAATTGGCTCATAGTTTTTTTTTTTTTAATTTCTCGCGTCTAAGACTATAATGCCATAGAACACTCATCTATATAATATTTATCACAAATCTATTATTTTAACGAAACAACAGGAATTTTATAGAATTTCTTTTATACGGTATGATTTCAGTTTGTAAGAAAAATGTTATCTATCATAATTATGAATACAACCAATCAACAATCACTATATATGATTAAAATAAAAAGGAAAAGAAAACATTGCCGTGACACATAATATATTCCCAGTAATATTTTTTTTTAACACACACACATATACATATATGATGGTACATTTACTAATATTGACGATAATTAACTAGCTTATCAAAACAAAAAGACTTACCAAAAAAAAAAAATATTGACGACAAATAACGGGACTCGTTTAAAACACTGGAAGTCTATGGTAAAAGTACTTATGTGCTTGTATAATCTACAAGTGCCAGTGCAACCAAGCTATCCACTTGCATGGAATTGTTGCTGCATATGTTCACGCCATAACTTTCTGCCGTTACCAAAAAAATGATACATAACCTTTACCCTGAGAACATTTTTCTGTGGTAAAGTCAAATATAACACCTGTACCTACTTCTTTCTATATATATATTATGGTCTAAATAATCACATGAAGCCAGCAGTCCTATAAATTAGGAATCGCCTCCAAGATAATACTCATCCTTATTTTACCAGTTTTTGCAATCCAATCATCTTTCACTTAATTAGAAATAGGTTTGCAACTAGCTATGGCCACCACGATTTGATTTGATTTTTTTTAGGATTATTTTAAATTTTAAGATCACTTTCACTTTGCCTCTTGAACTTTATATAAACTCTTTGCTTCACCCTTGAAATTTTGATTTTCACCGCACTATACCCCTTCTATCAAAAATTCAGTTAAAAACAGATAAAAAAAATTGAGTTAAGTAAAGTCATGTGATCTTTTTTCTGTTTGCCTTTAACAGAAATTCTAAAAGAATGGGCTTAATATGAATAATTCTTTTATTTTTCTGTCTGTTTTTAACTAAAATAAAATGGGATTGAATTCACAGTTCAAGGTGCAAAGTGAGAATTTTTTAAGTTCAAGTGACAAAATGGGAGTAACCCAAAAGTTCAGAAGGTATAAATAGAAATAAATCTTTTTTATAATTAAGTAGAAATATAAACATCAAATACAATCCAATGATCCCTTTTTTTTTTTTTTAAGATTCAAACTCAAAATCTTATCATTGATAAAGAAAAAAGTTGAATTTATCATTACATAATACCTACAATACTAATTAGCAAAATAGTTTTATTAGTAGACCACAAAATAAGAATAAACTAAGTAATTGAGGAAAAAATGACATAGGCATATCACAAAGATCTCAACTAAATCCTTGACAAACTTATGTATGGTAATTTCTAATACACGGCAATGAAATATAAAGAGATCATGTTTAACATTTGTTATTAATATGCTATATTTTCCGTGATTATTTGAGTATGGTCACTTTCAAACTTCCTAACCCTAATTGCTGAGTTCATGCCTAGAGTAAGTATCGTAGAATTAATATAGGTAAAATTGTATTAATCTTAGGATTCCTTCTACTGAAAATAGAGGGGGTTGGGGATTTGGTAAGCTTTCACAACCTCGAATCATTATCCCTCTATGAATTAATGCTTTTGTTTATTATCATATCTAACTAAAAATTAGAATATCATAATGACAATTAGATTAGAAGTAAGACTAACAAAGCTATTAGGCAAGTAAGTTAAGTTTGACTTGTTAATTAAGTTGATGAGTTAATTTTATCAAGAGATGAGAAAATGCTAACGAGAAAACGTTAAAAATGCTTGTGTGGGTAAAGCTAGAAAGACGAGCGGGACCGCCATCCGTGAGGGAACTAGTACTATTTGCATTGTTTTTATCATCAAACATTACTAAACGCTTATCCCGCACGTTCTTAGAAGTGTGTAACCTACGCCCCAGAAACCTAGTGCCACGATGAAAAGTTTCTTGTAGTTTCCAGGTTTTTTTTTTTTTTCTCCCTAGATATAGCTAGTATTATTGGCTCGGTTATAGTGGAAATTTCGTGATCCACCACAAGAATTGATTCATTTTCACTCTCACAATCACAAGCTCAACAATGCACGTTTCTTTAACTAGATAGTGATCTTAAAATAAGATTATAGAAGGGCTCGTTTAGGCAAACGTTTTGAAGATTTTGATTTCAAAAGGGCTATAAATTAAGAACGTGAAAAATGTTTAATACTTTTAAAATATCAAATTTTAATACTACATGTTATGGTTTGTAGAATTTTTCCATACATAAATATTAAATGTTGCTTAAAAGCTCAATCTTTTTTATTGATCTTTTATTTTCTTACCAATTTATTTTAGATTAAAAAAATTAAGTAGAATGTTTTGAAAAAAAAATTTTTAGCAGGACAAAATAAAGGTATATATATGAGAAAATAGAAATTAAGATGGCCATGAAAAAAAAAATACTTCAACAGAGTAAAACAAGGAAAAAGGCATCAATGCGAAAAATAATAACTGAGGGGAATATTTGAAAAACAAAAAAAACAAAAACAAAAACAAAAAAGAAAACGTATGTAGAACACATTTTAGAAAAATTGATCTAATAAAGTAAATAAAGACAAAATATTTCAATCACGTCCATTTAAAAGTAAAAAATTTAAATAAAAAAGCAAAATAGAAAATTAAATTTAATGGAGAAATATATAAAATTTTAGGAATGGTCTTATATCTGATATCGAATTTGATCTGGTACTTGAATGATGCCCGTCAGATTGAAAAGCAATGATAGTTATTAGATGAGGAAATGTAAGGGTAGACTAGGATATTCTAACATCCTAAAAAGCATATATTACAAGAAAAAAAGTAATATTAAAAAAAGAGTAAACCTAGAGGTCATTATCATGGCCCCCATTAAAGGTGTAAAAGTTTTGTAAAAGCTATCTGTTTCTAAGAAAAGGGAGATGAAGGAGAAAAGAGAAAGATAGATCAAAGGTAGAAGAGGGATAGTTGGCCTTTATTGCTGGAGCCAGAGGTTGTCGTAGTCGGAGTTTGAAAAATACAAGATTTGTTCAGAAGCTTCATAACTAAATTGATGATTTTTTTTTAATCACATTTATTTATATACATTCATCCATAATTGAGTTTACATTCTCTAAAAATTGTTCTACATTCCATTTCTCCTAGTTTTTTCCTAACTTCACCTCTCTATCCTCTAAACAATATATCAATGTCCCAATTAATTATATATACATTTATTGTCCTTTTTTTATTAACTGACTTTTATCATTTTGCCCTAATTTGCATTTTAAAAACCATTTTATCCTATACTTGCATAGCTGAATTAGGTAACTTTCTTTTGTTTTTTTGGCCTCACTTTCCCTACCTTGGGACATCTCCATGTGCTAATGGCAATTTTATGTTATGTTACAATCAGATACGAACAGGTATTAGATTTGAGACTTTATGTAAAATTTTAAGGAGCATTTTGGAGACAAATTTTAGATAATTTTTTTGGTACTTTTATTCACCTCACAACCATTTTTTACTATTCACATATCTAAAATGTTACACTGAACTCACATTTTAAATGTCCATAACTTTACATATACAATTTCAAATGAGATGTTTTTCTTTTTATATTGCATAGAATTTCGAAATGAATGAAATAAGATCTATAGTGATAATTTTTTTTGAATAAATTTTTAAGATTTTACAAACAGTTTTTTTTTCCCTAAACACATTTTTCAAAACTAATTTTTCTCTAACTTCCCAAAAACATTTCCAGAACTTTCTAAACAGACTCTTATTATAGGGGTATAAATGAAAAACAATAAAACCATATTTACTATAAAAAAAAAACCCTCAAAAAATCCAGAAAGGGCATATGCCCCTCTTGTCCTTAACTAGCTCTGCTAGTATAGGGGAGACTTTTGAAAATAAATAGTAATATAGAAAATAGTATGAAAATTCAAAGTTTGTTTAGAGAAAAAAATGGATCTTTGTTTTTATTGTCATAGTCAGTATTTTGATACAAAAATCATCTCAATTTAATATGAAATTTGAAAGTTATGGACTTTTAAATTTGAGTTTTTTTTAAATGGAAAAAGGAGAAAGTGAGATGTAGAAATGTGAGTATTACATTCTTGAGCTATATTTTCTTT
Source organism: Antiaris toxicaria (assembly GCA_035233585.1). Lineage (NCBI taxonomy): Eukaryota > Viridiplantae > Streptophyta > Magnoliopsida > Rosales > Moraceae > Antiaris > Antiaris toxicaria. The sequence goes on from CP141163.1 coordinate 279,976, forward strand.
CATTTACTTTAACATATAAATAAGGATGAGGACATTATAATAAAGATGTGATGAAAAATCTTAAATATTTTATGAATCAGTTTAAAATAAATAAAATACATTTTAAATATCTTTCTTTCTTAAGGTATTTCCAATATATACAACCTTGAAACTAGGAGTTTTAAGAGTAGAACAAATATAGACATCTTAAGATCTGTTTGGTAAATGAATTTGAACTTATAATCAAATGTTTTTAACTTTTTACATCTAACAAAAACTTGAATTTTCCTTTCAACCTAAGAGCATTTCCAATGCAATGTTAAACTTTTGTATCAATAGTAAATTTTGACAATTAGATGAAAAAATTGTTTACAAATGAAGTACTACCTATCTTTGATGGTTAACATATGCTAGACTTTGGCAATTTGCCACAAGATACAATCAATGCAAAATTTAACATTGATTTTCTTATTGGTTGGTGCCTTGATTTTTTCATGTAATTTATCACAATATTTATGTTTTCAATTTATTTAAATACTGGAAATTCATTTTTACGTGTTTTAAAGCATAATAGTGATAACATAAAATAAAATAACATTATGTATTGGAATATAAAGTAAGAAGTGAGTTTTCCAAAACTTTTTCATCTTTTTATTCAACTCGAAATTACTTTTCACCGTTCACGTCTTGTAATGTTTATAGTAAACTAATTAAACTTTAAACTTCATAATTTTGTTATTTCAAGCCCAACAAAGATGATTTTCTTTAATTATATAGAATTTCAAAAATAACGAAACAAGATCATTGTTATTTTTCTAAACATATTTTGAAATTTTAAACCATTTCACTTTTTTTTTAAAACCAAATGTAATATTTCCAAAATTTAATATATTTTTAATTTAAAATAACTTCACAAACTCAATCTCCAATACGTCCCCCAAATGAATCCAAATATAATGCTATTTCATACTTTTTAATAATAAATATTACGTTAAAGTTCAAAAATAATAAATATTAAATTGGCATTGCCAAATACATCAAAAATAATCTTATGTCAAGTGAATGAACCAAAGACCGCCTTAATCATTAAACCAATTAACTAATGGTGCCAATGAAGCCTATATTGTAGTTGGTAACTTAAATCTGAAAAACACAAACACAAAAAGTTGTACCAATAAGTCAATATTTCTTAATTAAAGGATCTGCGTCAAAGACAAATTGATTTTGTTTTGTTTTTTGTTTTTTTTCCTCCTCCTGAACACAGACAAATTGAATTGTAATCGACGGAAAAATTAAACCCGAATTGTAAATTTCAGCAAATATTGTGCCTTTTCTTTTTTTTAGCAAATGTTAAGAAGTTATAACTAACATCAGATAACGAGCATTACATCCTAATTAAATTTACGTCCAATTCTTATCATTTCACATGTTTACGTTACTCTAATATTATTCAAAAGAAAAATGAAAATCAGTAAGAAATTACATTAAAATTAACTGTGAAAACAGACCAATCCAAATTAAGCAGAACCAAATTGTTGACGATTTTTGGATTATTGATCAGTTTGGTCGGTTTTTTATAATTATTTTGATTTGACTTTGATTTCTAAAATCAATCAAACAATCAAGAATCATCAACTTTACCGTTTTTAAATTGTTACTGATTTGGTTGTTAGTTTGCTATAAAATTTTGGATAATTAACTTTAGACATATGATATTTTTAAACTAGATTGTGAACTTTGGATTATCTTTGTCTTTACGAGTGGCTAACTTTATATGTTTGTGACTTTGGTTTGTATTTGTGTCTGTATAGATGATGACTTTGGTTTATGAAATCTCAAAAATTAAGATAATCTTAAGATTAAACCACCCTACCAATTATCTATTATTTGATTTAATTTGGTTTTTCTTTAAAATATCAAGCAGTTCAAACCACTAAAAAAGAAAATCATTTTTGGTTTGATCGGTGATTTTTTCCCAAAAAAAAAAAAAAACCAAATTGACCAGAACACCCCTTAGGGCACTAAAAATGCAAAACCAACTAAGAGAGAAAGCGAAACAACTAAAAAGGAAAAAAACATTTAAATGAAGAAGCGAGAATCTGACGGTAGAAAGATTAGTCGAAATAAAAACTCTTATTCCATAAAGGTTATAAAGAATACTAGCAGATATTGTTTAATGAAAAATACAAGGGAATCAATTAAAATTTTAACTTTTAAATATTAATTTACATAGTATGTGAGCTGTATTTTTTTATTAATAAGTATTTAAAAAATTATTTTATTAATTAATTATATTAAAAAATAAAAATAGCAATTAATCATCATACGAGATGGTATTCAAAACTTACGTTTAGAATAATTATCTGTAGTACTTCTCTGGTTTATTTTAACATACATAATATGTAAAGATTGTAGCATTAACATAACATTAGCACACATTTGTTGTAAGAGCATCTCCAATGTAATAGTAAATTTTGGCATTTGAATGAAAAAAAAAACTTTTAAATACAATATTATCTTTCATATTAAATTTATCATATGTTAAATTTTATCATAAATTTACTATAAAGTATAAACAACGTTAAATTTTAATTTTGATTTTTATTGATTGTTATTTTATATAATTATTATAATAATTTTATTTTTTATTTATTTAAAAATTATTTAAATATTAAAAGTTTATTTTTATAATTTTAAAGTACAATAATAATAATCAAAAATAAAAATAACATTAAAAATAATATAATATATTAAAATATAAAATAAAATAATGTTCTTTTTATAATATTTTATAAAAATTATAATATTATCATATATAAATATATTAGAGATTGTCCGATTATTTATAATGTTAATTGATCATAAAAATTAGGAACGAGGAGCTTGCGATGGAAGCTAAAAAGGGCAGAGGGACCGCCGTCCGATGAAGGGAGTACTATGTACCGGCTACAAATATGTGGCGCAACAAGGGAATGTTTATTTCATTTTATTCTATTATAGGAGGAAAGTTTATTGTAACTATATATTAACAAACAGTTTGACGGTAACTTACATAAAAAAATAAAAATAAAAACTACGTATCATAATTAATCTCCTTTTTTTTAATAACTGGAAACTTCATATTTACTAATCCTTTAGTAACGAAAAGATTTGCATCAACCTACCCAAAAAAAAAAAAAAAAAAAGGATTTGCATCATGAGAGTCCTTTTTTTATCAAGAAAAAAAAAATTCTAATAATATATTATTTTGAACTGCAAAATTAACTAGGTTACTAACTTACATATTGTTTAAGATTTACATGCATGATTTTATTTAAGTTAACATCTTCACTAAAATGAAACATTCCCCTTTATGATAATATAATTTAATAACAATACTTTAATTCCAATTTTTTGATAGAAACCAATGTGTTAATCAAAATATTATTTTTCTACTTTGAATAAATTATTTTTTTTTCTATTGATATAATCTAAACTGAAATCTATTTTCAAAAGAAAAAAAAATGCCTTGCATCTCTCCCGCCTTTTTTTTTTTTTTTTTTGAAAACAACTGAATGACATTAATTTAAAGATCATTAGACCTACATGACATAAAAACTTAACATTGGAAGAATGTGACAGAAATTAGACATATAGTAAACATAATGCATGTGTCATGTTGGTAAAAAGAGGAGAATTTGTGTCATGTTTATCAATGAAAAAAAAAAGTAGCTATTTGAGTAATTTTCTTTATTTTTCCCCCTCCCTCTTCCCTTTTCTTTTGTAATTTGAGATTTTATGTCACCAAATAAAATATCAATATTATGGTAAAAGGAAAACTTAGAAAATTAGAGTGTATAAAAAAAGGGTAAAAGAGGGTAAGGAACAGGATTAAAAATACAGGAAAACACACAAAAAAAAAAATGGAATGGGGCATATCATGAGACAAAAGCGAAGCACATGGTTGATGATTCTGCCCCCATTACCAACCATTATATCCCCCATGTCTAACAATCATCCCCTTTATAATTTCCCCACCTCCCCGGTCCCCTACTTCTCTGTCTCTATTTTACTTATAATTTTCAAATCCATGAATCTGCCTTGGAATTTGGTTGACTACTTTGTAATTTTATTGTCCCTCTTTTTAAGATAAGGCTGCCGTTGGGCACACCCACCATTCATATAGAATGTTCTCTTGATGAGCCTTTTTTGTTTTTCCTTCATCTTTGATGGTCATATATTAATTAATAGCTTAATAAAAAAAAAATCCAATTAACAATGATATTCCCCACACATACATACTTTCAATATGCTTATGAAAAATTGTGGCTAATTTTCCACAATCAGGTAGGAGTTTGAATGACAATTTGACAAACGTGGTACTAAGAGATAATTAAGCCTTATGACCAATTATTAGCACGGTATATTTTTCATATACAACGTTGTACGTGAGAAATATACCACACTAAAAAAAAAAAAGACAATTGTGTTAAGTTAAAAGTGCTAATATATCTATCATATTCTAACCAATGATAGTTTTACATGTCCCGAAGGGTTTAAACCTAGAACACGTGATAGGATCTCACATATCAAAACACTAATTTTTCATATTTTATTTACATTTTTTTTTTTTCGGGAAAAGTGGGGCTCACGGGCTAGAGTAAGAATTAAGCCGTGTATAGATTTTCCAATTAAGCCGTGTATAGATTTTCCAATAAGCAAGTTGCATGCCCTAGCTTGGTTATTAGAATTTAAATATTGTTTGGTATTATTTATAGAACTTATAATTTAACCACCGTTTTGTATTATTATAGTACTGATTATATATTAGTAAATATGTGTATGATGTTAACCATGCACGTTGTACATATAATGGAGAAATGGGATCTGAACCAAATATACTATGATCTGGTCGTTTGATTCCCCTACTTTTGGAAGATGCTTGCCTTTGCTTTCGCCTGATCACCCATGGGTTGTAAATTACACAAACTTTTTTGGGAGAAGAAGGCCATGATGTCCACTATCTTGTGTCTCTCTGGCATGATATTGATGAATGTGAGATTCTGTCACGTGTGTCAGATGCGATCCCGCAACCAAATCTTTCGCTCTTAAGTCAAAGCAACTTTCCTATGCTACAACACCTGATGATTTCTTTGATACCAAACATAGATTAGAAGAAAAGGACATGACTACACTATCTATAGCCCCCTTATTTTTTCATTAAGGCCATGCATATATTTCTGTTTTCAACTGTTAAAAGCTTAAAACAATCTTAACCGTTGTAAGTTTTAAGTTATGTCCACAATGACAGACTTTTTAAAACCTTTTGTAAAAAACAACCCCTTTTTTCAACCATTTGGGTACTGTGATTGAATATATATTGAACAATGGTTTGAGTATTGTATAGTCCTTTGGAAAGAATTAGATTGGGTTGGAAATTTGAGTGAGTTGGATTGGGAATGTGGAATCGGATTCTGAGTAAGTTGTTTACTTGAATTACTTGGTCAACATACACTCTTGAGGTTGACTCTTCCTCTGGCCTTTATTGTTGTTGTTTTTGGTTGATCTATAGCCTACTCCGTAATCACAGGCCATGTGTCCAGGTCTACTACATCGTAAGCAAACGTTGTTCCCCATTCAACATATATCCATGACGATCCTTTCCGTATTTAGGCTGTTTTTCTTGGACAGTATCAAATAGACAGATTCTATGGGGGCGTAGGCCTATATCAAAAGGTAACGGAGACGTGCAAATGTTGCCTCCGGCCAAACGGTGATTGCCCTCTAGTGGAAAGGCGGAAGGGAGCTTGATTGCAAGACGCATCTGTTGAGTAGGGATGAAAGTAGGCCTTAGACATCCGATAGTGGTGAGTGGAATGGTCGATGCTCACATCAACGGGAAGGTTTGACATCTTGATATCGACTCTTTGCCACATGGGGCTGTAGTGTGTGCCAAAAATTTGAACACAAAGACATGGTTTTTTAACGTGGCCAAAAAATTCATAAGAGAAAGAAAAAACTACTGGTGCTAAATACACCAGCACAAATAGAAGGTTTTTATTATAGAATAAATTACAGTTAAAACCTTACAAGAGACTGAAATTATAAGTTTGCTTCGATACTCCAGCAATGTAAAACCCTCATTGTCTCTTTCTATGGTGACTCTCCTCAAGACCTCTTGTTTACGCCAAGTCAATAGCTTGCGTTTAGAGCTCCAGTCTTACTCCAACCTTCAGTGCTAGCCTTTGGTCTAAACAACGTCCTTTGAGCATGATCCGCCTTCAACTCCTCCTTGGATTTACTCTCGATCTTGGCAATGGGTTGAGAGCTATGGAAATTAAGTCTTCAACCTAACACATCTTGAGTGGCACGAACGGTATAAGGATAAAGAGAGAGAGATTAATGGTAGCAGGAGAGTAGGTGTAGGAAATAACATTACTTGTCCAGTATAAACCCCAACCTTTTTTTTTTTTTTTGGGTTGAAGGTAAGGATGATTTTATTCAAATTAAACCTCGCAAATCCGTTTTTACAACACAGCCCATGAACGAGGGTAAAACATCAAACCAGATAAAGGACTCTGAACTAGAATAAGCAAAGCTGGCTAATGAATGGGCTGTAGAATTTCCACTTTGGGACCTATAGCAAACCTTTCCACTTCCATTATGAACACAAGCGTCAAGAATGTCGTGAACGACATTTGCTTCCAAGGATGGAAGTTCCGAATTTTTAACGGCATGAACAATGTTTAGCGCATCCGTCTCGACCGATCCAATTAGATAACCCCCTAGAACGAGCAAACCAAACTCCCTCTCGGACGGCAATACATTCGCCAAGAAAAGGAGAAAAGCTCCCAGCCATCCCTTTGTCATAGCTCCCAACACCACTCCCTATTCATCTCTCGCCACCACTCCGATACCGTTATGATCTCGTGATGTCGCCACAGCATCTTGGGAATGGGCCAAGTCTTGCTGGGGGGCAAGATCAAGATTTCAAGCTACCAAATAGTCATATGCACGCAGCACATGCAACTACCTCCTTCGGACTAGCTGAATTTCAATTAAACACTAGTTGGTTTATGTTTAACCAAATCGACCACACTACCACATAGAAACAATCAAAGTCCTTTTTGGTGCACTTTTTAGCCACGAAAAGGAAAAGAAAGCTAAACAGACCCCCAGGAAATTTACTTAAGGTCTGCCAAAAAGTTGAGTCCTCCCAAACTTGCTGCACCCTCCAACAAGTCCATAAAGCATGAGAAGTATCTTCCAATGTTCCTTCGCACGTCGAGCAGGATTGATCCAATTGAATCTCACGACAGCCAAGATGTGCTCTAGCAGAGATAGCCCAAGAAAAAGCACGCCATATATGAATCTTAACTTAGTGTGGGATTTTACTAGACCAAAGCGTCCTCCACCAAACCAACCCTCTATCTCCCTCTGAGCTAGAACCACAACGCCTAGTTTCCATTTCAATGTAGTAGCCTGAAATAACAGAGTAAATGCCATTCTTCCTATAATGCCACACTAAGACATCAATACGTGGTCCAGCACTAAGTAGGATGCTCCAAATAAGCTCCTTATCAACAGGCAAAAAGATCCCATCAATCAACTCCCTATTCCACTCGGAGGTTGCGATTAAGTATGCTACCTTCAAGTTCTGGAATTCCTGATTATGGATAGTAATAGGCCGCAAAAGAGAGGGCCTAGGCAACCAAGGATTACCGAAGACTCAAACCTCATCTCCCGAGCCAATCTTCCATCTCGTACCTTTTTCCAAATGCTCTCAGTCACACAAAATGCTTTGCCGCGTAGGCATTAGGGCCAAACCCAAGCTACAAAGAAATCCGTGTAGGAAGAATACTTAGCCTTCAACACTTTAGCCATGAGAGAGTTAGGACATGAAAGAATCCGCTGCCCCTGTTTGGCTAATAAAGCCCGATCAAAGGCTGACAAATCACGAAATCCTATAACCCCCCTCATGTTTAGAACGACACAGTTTTTCCCAACTCACCCAATGAATTCTCTTTTTCCCCATCACTTCCCCACCAAAATCTTGAGATAAGGGGCTGAAGAACATCAGAAAGCGTAAAGGGAATTTTGAAAACGCTCATCGCATAGGTAGAGCTAGCTTTGATAACAGCCTTTATCAACACCTCCCTAACGCCTATAGAAAATAGTTTCCCTTTCCAAGATTCAACTTCTTCCAAACCTTTTCCTACAAATCACTAAAAACTTTCCTTCTATTCCAAACCTTTTATTGGTATAAACATCATGGGAACCCTTAGGTGAAAGTCCCAAAACAGAAATAATATTGTCCGGGGTCCAACATCATGATTTGGACTGAAACTAACTACAGATTTTTGAAAATTGATAACCTGGCCAAAAGCTTGCACATAAGTAGCCAAGGCCTCCTTAATCAAGTTGCAACTCTCGATATCTGCCCTACAAAAGAAAACATTGTCGTCTGCAAAAAAAAAGTTAACTGATTCTTGATGCACCTGTTTTACAAGAAAACCTGACAAACCCCTATTCTGAGTGGCATCCCAGGGGAGTGCAGAGAGGAACAAGTAGGGTGATAAGGGGCACCTTTGACGCATGTCTCGAAATGAGGTGACTAAACCCGTTGGGGAACCTTCCATTAAAAAGGAGAAGTGTGCCGTAGAAAAACAATCCATGACTGTCTCCACCTATTTATTCGAAAACATGAGTTTAGTAATAATAGAATGCAAAAAAAAGACCATTCCACCCTATCATATGCTTTACTCATGTCCAATTTGAGAGCCATGAGACCATATTTACCTCTCGTCTCCCTAAGGATCGCATGTATACTCTCATAAGCAACAATAATACCATTTGTGATCAAGCGACTTAGAACAAAAGCACTTTGCTTATCTGAAGTGATATCAGCAAGGTGAATATTAAGCCTATTAGTCATAGTCTTAGTAATGATTTTGTAAGTAACATTACATAAGCTAATAGGCCTAAAATCTGAAACTTTTTTAGGAGCCTTAATTTTCGGGATAAGCACAACGTAAGTCTCATTAAGCACGCTAACCGATCTATGTCCATTGAAAACCTACAAAAAAAACCTCTGTGAGATCAGCCCCCAAGAGCTCCTAATTCTCCTAATAGTATCCAACATGGAAACCATCCGGCACGGGATATTTCCAAGGACCCATTTGAATTACAGCCTTTCGGACTTCGTCACTTGTAAAGGGGGCGTTAAGTGCCATGCTCATCTTAGGAGAAATCTTACAATACACTCCATCAATCACCGCTGCCAAACTCTCATCGTCTGAGAGAGGCAGAAAAAATCTCATTAAATCAGTTTTCCAACTCCACGGTGATCTTCTCCTTGCTCATAACCCACACCCCCCGTGCATTCTCCGAACCTTTTATCGTATTCTTATTACGGCATTGTGAAGCTTTATTGCCGAAGAACTTTGTGTTCCGGTCACCCCTTTAAGCCAATCCAACTGTGATCTTTGCTTCCAAAAGTACTCTTCCAAACCCAAACGTCTATTAAGCTGTTTTTCCTTTGAAATAATCTGCCTTTTAATTTCTGTACTCTGCTGGAGATTATTCAATTTTGCAATCTCCCTTTGTAAGGTTGCAACCATTTTGGGAATATTACCAAACATTTTTCCACCCCATAAATGTAAAGCATTCCACACTGGTCCAACGCATCCATAAAAGTCTGACCATCCCCACTGACTTCTTCTTGGAACCAAGATTACAGAATAATATCTTTGCGGTACACACAGAGAGGATCGGAGGCTATATGGTCGGCGTGAGGACAGAAGTTGGATGAGGAAAACTACTCGCAAAATATGTACATAATGAAGAACATTAAATATACCTTATCAATATCGTAAAAGATTACAATAGATTTTTTTTTTTTTTTCAAGGATTAGGACTCCACGTAGGAAGCCTTATAATTTTAGTTTCTGTGGAGGTTCGGCTACAATGATGGCAAGATAAGGTGCAGAGAGAGGATGGAAGGTAGAGAAAGGGGAGAGAATGGTTATGAAGTCGGGCTCCTTTAACCTTCAGCATTTGGCCCTTTTTAAAGGGCAATTTTGGAAATCTATTTTTATTGTAGCAATCTGATAGTACTGTAGATTGGTAGTGCTTTTTGCCATATCAAACTATAATTTTTTGTCCTCTGGTATTGCCATCTTTTAGAGTTTCAGCATCTTGAAAGACAACTACTAGAGATTTTGTTTTCTTGTGACGTCTTCTTAAAACTTTTCACTGTAGATAGCCACCAGTGATTTTTATTGAGGCTTTCTTTAAGACGATGATCATGTCTTTGTTTTGAACTTGGTACTGTCATTCTTGACCTTCATCATCTTCATCTTCGTCTGACTCATCATGATAATGTTTATGAACATAAATCATTTGCTGTTTTATCAATAGGAATCCATTTATGTTCAATTTTTTGTCAAGTGAACTTGGATAGTAGACTGCTTCATGTTTATGATGCTAGAAAATGAATCTGTCATTTTGATGAAAAGTTTTTCATTCAAAGAATGTAAACATATTGTCACTCATTTCCAGTAGCTCTTCACATCTTGCAACTTCTCTACCCCAATCCGTAGACTTTTTTCTGGTAACTTAGTAGGAATATAAATTTATATGTTATCAAATAATTCCTTAGAACCTATTCCGACCACATGTACACTTGGATAGATCATGAGTCCTTTATGCTTTGTAGAGAAAGGGGCAGAAAGGATTTCTACAGTTAACGAATCTTTAGAGTTTCCTCCAAAAGATTCAAGGGCTAAGATTAGGCTTTTAGGCCAAACTGGATAATAGGGCTGAGGTTTTCCTAGAATTTTGATATCTATCAATCTAATATCAAGTCTCCAAAGAAAACTTTTTTCAAACCAGTCTGCTAACTGGACATGATTTTGGATCAAGATTTTCTAATCTTGTACCCATATGTTAAGCCAGCTTTTGCAAATTGTATTAACAATAACTGTTGTAGAAATGGAAAGGATATCCTTTATCAAAGAATCATTCATTTCATTCCACTTTCTTGTCTTAGCAGAAGGAGATTGATTATTTTTTCCTAAATATTAGATGGGAGGATTTTGTTTGCTTCTCCTATCAATCTCATTCTAGCAGATCTTGAAAGAGTAGCCCATCTCCAAATATCTTTAGAGATGTTAGTTTTTTTAGCCTAATTCAATTATGAAGTGTCTGCTCTTTTGTTATGAGAGGATTCCTCTTCTTCTTCAATCCTTTTTCTTGGAGGTTTTTTCTTTTGAAGACATTTGGTTTTTCCTGTAGTACGTAGTCAAAGGAATTAGGAGAAAATCCCTTAAAATAATTATACTAATATTTAATATTTCTAAATTATTGGAATGCATGTTTATGCGGGATGATAAAAATTTTCTTTCCTGAGAACAGGAATTTTGATCACTTTGATAAAAATTCAAAAATGATTTCTTTTCCTTTATAACTTTTTATTCCGTTGTCATTTACATAAAATGGCTTCAAAAGACTAATAAAAGGTGACCAAAAAATCACATCTTCCACAAGCAAGAAATTTGTCTTACAACAAGAATTTTGATTGTCAACACAAGCATTAGACAGTTTGTATTTGATTTTAGTTTTGAACCATTGACAGACCTAAGTCGAAAATTTCAAAATATTTGTTGGTATGATACCTTCCTTGACGTAGTTAAGATCTGCACCAATATCAAATAAGGCTATTGTATTCAAATAAAACTATTTTTTGATTTGTAATTTTATTGGGACATACCATTTTTGACAAACGAGTTTTGTTATAATATTAAGGAATTCTTTTTCCTTGATTTGATCTGATAATTTAGTTTGACTAATAATATTTTTTATGGTCAAAAATTCTTTTTCTTGTTTTTGTTTGATATTAAGGATTTTTAATTTTGTTAATTACTTCGAGAAGTAATTCTTAAACTTTTGTGAGCTTTTTTTTTTTTTTTTTAAGCTAATGGATCATTTCGTTGAGGGCACAAAAGTCCAAGGAGGATAAAATCCAGAAAAACAACAACCCGAAACCACAGAGGCCGGAACAAGGATTCGACAGACAAACTAGCAACAACAAATAATCAAAAAAGCAGTAGCTACCAAATTGAAAACAGAGAACAACAATACCAGGAAAAAAACAAACACACTAGACAGAGAAACATGCAACAGTCCAACTCAGCGACTAAAGGCAACAAAAGAAAGCACCCCTCTAGAAGCGGTTCTATTCAACTAAATCACAGAGGACAGAATCGGGAATCACAGCCATGTCAATGTTGCCTAAGATCCCTTCAAATCTAGCCTACCTTGCCAGATTGTGTGCTGCAAAATTAGTGTTTCTTGGAATCCATATCAGATCAACACAATCACATTTGTTGGAGAGGCTATCAAAATTAGCCTTCAAGTTCTTTATCTGCCAAGCACAGTTTGAAGATGCAATTTTCAAGCTCACCACTGCCAACAAAGAGTCTGATTATAGCGTTTTAGCCTTCCAATTCCTATCTAAGCCTAAAGTCAATGCAGCTATAATAGCATCAGCTTCCGCTGTAAAAGGATTAGTAGCTAGGGACCTCGCTGTAACTGTTGCAATAACATTGCCCTCATGGTCTCTAGCTACACAAGCTAAGATAAAGTCTTCTTGTCCCATTGAAACATCGGAGTTCACTTTAATCCACCCTATTGGAGGAAGTAACCACCTTTGGATTTGGTCTGCAATCATTTCAGATCGAGGAATTGTTGCATAGTACTCACTAAACTGGGTTGCCATGTCATTGTAGACTTCGAGAATGTCGAACGTCCTGCCAATGTGCACCAGCTTGGTTCTTCAATTCCAGATGATTTCAGTTGCACTTGAAGCAAAGAACAAAAATTCCTAAGTAGCTACAAAGGATCTATCTTTTAACAGAGATAAACTAAGTTTGGTCAATCCTGATGAGCACTCGTGCCTTTCCATCCTAAGGCACCATCGAGAGATGAACCAAATTGGCTTTGACACCCTACAAAAGAAGAACAAGTGAGAAAAGGACTCCCCATCCTCCCTACAAAGCGAACAACTCACTTCTCCAACCCTCAATTTTCTGAAAATTTCCTCCCTCAAATGTAGCACATTCCAAACAATCAGCCACCACAGAATTTTGTGTCAGGCATGAAGTTTCAACTTCCAAAGTTTCTTCCATGAAGCATCTCTCCAATGGGCTGATTTAACCGTGAATCTTCCACTAGTTTCTAGAACCTAGATCCACCTATTTGATATATTATCCGGTGGAAAAAGGAAGCTAATGATTCTAGCAGCATCCTTAGGCTGGAAAATCTCCTTACCATTATTCCCATCCCATCTATCATGACCCTCCATGAGCTCCAAAACTAAGTATAGGACAAGGCCCCTATAATATATCGGAGGTTTGAAAGTAAGATCTGTAGGCACTTAAGGGGTCCCTCCAAAAGTTCACAGAATTACTGTTCCTAACCAATATACATGCCCCCTTTGCGAGGAGCTCTTTCGACCATAAGACATTCTTCCAGAAGATTGAGTCAACCCTTAGGCTTAAATAGTCCAAAAATCCCTTCCTTTCAAATATTTGTCTTTAATCACTCTAACCCAAAGAACGTCAAAACCATGAATTAGAGCCCATCCCCACTTTACAAACAATACTCTATTCATATCCCTACTTCTTCTCAGGTGTAATCCTCCCTCAGTTTAGGATAGCAAACAAAGCTTTAAGCTCTCATCTTCGTCTTCTTGCCTCCATCCTCATTACACCCCCACCGAAAACCTCGAAAAAGAGCATCTAACCTCAAACACGTATTTTGGGGTAAAACATTAGTTGCCATACTATGGTAAGAAAGTATTTGGGCAGATGGCTGAAGAAGTACTAATCTACCTACCTTAGAAAGCAACATCCTTTTCCATCTAACTTCCCTCTTTTGAGCCCTTTCAAGGAGAAAAAACCAATCCTTAGTGGAGCATCTTGTCTGAAACAGGAGGAGACCCAGTAGAAGTGCATTCTCCCAAATCTAACTATACCCTAGAATATCAGTAATAGCCAGGGCTTTAGTGTTGTGGGTATTTTTATTGAAGTAAACTACCGACTTCCTATCACTTACTCTTTGCCCTGACCACGAGTGGTACAACTCCAACAACTTATTGATTGTCCTCGTCACATTCTTCTTTGCATAAGCAAATAGAACAAGTTCGTTTGTGAAAAGACATAAGTGAGCTCCACTCCATTTCTTGCCACTTTAACTCTCCTGTATTTGCCTTTTTAAACCAAACTCTCATGGACTCTAGAGAGCACATAACTGCATACGATGAAAAGATAAGGTGACAACAGGTCACCCTGTATCAGACACATGACGAGTTGACCAAATTGCAAACCCTTCCATTGAAAAGGATAGATAGGCTTGGAATCCTAACACAAGACATGATCCAACTAATCCATCAGTCACAAAAGCCCAAACACCTCATAATTACTCCAAGAAATGCTAATCTACCCTATTGTATGCTTTCTCCGTATCAAGTTTCACAAACATAACCCAACCTCACCCTCCTTTCCTTCGCATTGTATGAAGAATTTCCCGAGTAATAATTGTATTATTAGATATCATTCTTCCTTCCTCAAAGGCTGCCTAAAGAGGGGATATCATTCTTAGGAGAAGCCTCTTCAATTAATTAGCTAGAATTTTGAAAATAATCTTATAACCAAAATTGCAAAAATTAATGGGCCATGAAGAGAGCTCTTTTTGTAGGATGAGAACAAGATTAGTTCTATTTAATGCAGGCGGCATACATCCTGTGGTAAAGAATAAGACCACGAGATCAATCACTTCTTTACCGACTACATATTAGTTGTGTCTAAAAAAAAAATCGAGAAACCATCATGACCGGAGGTTTTAGAAGGAATTATAATCCCAACTACCCTTCTAATCTCCTCAGCCAACAAAATAGTAATAAGATCTTTGTTTTCATTAAGGCTAACACACGGACTCACGAAACTTTGAAACACTTCAATGTCCAAAGGGATCGAAGTCGCAGTGAAAAATTCCCTAAAATGATTTAAAAAGGCTTTGGCAATTCAATACCTAGAATAGTGAATCACTCATGAGTCATCCTTTACCGATCCAATCCAATTCTAATGCCTTCTTGTAACTGTAGTGGCATGAAAAAATTTGGTACTTTGATCCCCTTCTTTAAGCCAAGAAGTTCTTGATTTTTGGCACCAAAAGATCTTTTCTCTTTAAAGCAACTCGTCTTAGAGGTTTCTAGCCTCTGATAATTCCTCTGACTCATTATCAATGACCCGGTCTGGCTGTAACTCGCCAATCCTCCTCTGTGCTATTGAGATCTCCCTTGAGCATAACCAAATTGCTCTTTATTCCAGCTTTTGAGCGTCTCCCTAGTGGCCACCAATCTTGCTCCAAATTATCTACCATTGTCTCTGCTGCGTATTAAATTCTAAGCTCTTTTGACTGCAAGCCTACTTCTATCATTCATAGTCCATATTGCTTCAAATTTGAAGCCACGCTAAAAACACTCCTTCCCTGTTGTGTCTAAAAGAATCAGGCTATAGTCGGAGAAAGTCACAAGCAAGGATGTGACAGTGGCCTTATGACAGTAAGTACGCCAAAGGACATCAGCCAGCACTATATCCAATTAAGCATTAATGTGCAATTCTCCCTAGCTTTGTTCGACCAAGTAAATTTCCTACCCTAACCACCAAGTTCCACCATACCTAGACTGTCCACCATCTCTACAAAATGTTATGAATCTTTTTGAGCACTTAAGCTACCTAAGATGAAAATCTTTCCCCTGTTGATAAGGTAGCATTCATATCCCTAATGATAAGGCAAAGGTCCTTGAAAGAGTTTCTAGTCTCAGCCAGTTGATGCCAGAAAATTACCTTATCCCTAACCCTTGAAGGGCCATAAACTACTGATAATTGCCATTGCTAAATCACATTATCCCCCTTTATCCAACAATGAATCACATTCTTATCAGCCTCTTCTATTTCAACATTTAGGCCACATGCTACCCTTCAGCTAGGCCAACTAGAGCCACGTACTTTAAATTCCTGAAGTTTTATCCTCTAAGTAACCTTCTTATTGCCACATTTGAAATTTTTGTCTCTTATTAAACAATAAGATTAGGCTTGTGAAGCCTGATCAATTCCCCTAGGGCTCGGGCTAAACCATGACAATTGGTAGTTAGTACTCTCATTGATCCAGCAGACGAGCCCCTAGGCAAACCTCCACCTATTTATGATTGTAGTTGGAAGGGAGTATACCACCAATCATAAGACTATCACCGTGCTCTGCCACACCAATCCCCTTCATATCCTTGTCAAAAACTCCATCAGAGGCCCTTCGGTTACCATAATTTTGACAATTTTCTCAGGACCCTTTGCCTTTTCCCCATCCTTTAGTGACTTTTTACGAGATAATGAACCTTTCTTATTACTATCCATTGAGAAATCTAGAGGAACCAAGGCAAGGCAGCTAGGCAAAGGGGAAATATCGTGTCTACCTAAGAGGGATTTCCAGCTTGGGCCCTCATATTCCAAATTCCCGAAACCTGAATAGGAGAGGGGTTGTGCATCGATAACAAGGAAACCAACATCCTGGACTTTCCTTTTTTTTTTTTAAGTTGAAACGTCGTTCTCTGTAGGCCTCTATACTAACAGGTGGTGCTAGGGCCACCTAATAGGCCTAATAGCAATCCAAAAGGTCCGACCCAAGCAAATAATCTACCTCCTCATGAAAAGTATTTGAGTCAGTTCTCATAATAATAGAATTGCTTGAATTCTTCGTACCACAATTCTTAAGCCCCATCATCCTTTGAAATTCACCTCTATCAAAACCTCAAATCTATCCTACTCCCCTCTTAACTCCAACTGTCTCAACCCTATCCATAGCACTTGGAATAACTGCACTATCTTCATCTGCTAACAGGATCATGAAACTGTACCTATTATCTGCATCCCAGTGTACAACCCCAGTGGTTTTCTCCCCTATTTCTTTTGACAGTTGGGCTCTACAACCGTTTCCTTGTCCTTTGTGTTTTTAAACCCATGGACAATGTGTGCTGCCGTCTCCTCCACCATTGGTTCTCTGGTGGCTTTTAAATCTGCTTTTTCTCCAGTCTGCATTCTCTATTTTTCTAGCTTTTTAAAACTTATTATTTTGTTAAATTCTTATCTTAGATTATGCTATTTAGTTCATTCACTCTTAAAATTACTATGTTTGGTTGGATTTAGAAATAGAAATAACCATTTTAAAAGGAACAACCTTCCATAAATTGGCTAAATCATTTTCTATTTTGTTAAATACTGATATTATATTATGTTATTTGGTTCATTCACTCTTAAAACTATCATGTCTGGTTGGATTTGAAAATAAGAATACCCATTTAAAAAAGAATGACTTTCTAAGAATTGGCTAAATTATCTTCACATTCCTTCCTCTCACAAGGGGATAGCCATTCTAACTTATTTTCATTTTGATTGTCCTTAAATTATACTCTAAATCTTAAGTTGGTACATAATTTTTAATTTTACATGTCTCACTACTTCGAAGTTTTACATTGTTACGAAAATGGTCCATATAGTAGTATTTCATTATAAACTAACTCAAAATTAAACACGTTTAGACTATGGGAGATTTATTTAAAGTTAAAATCCTAATTAATTATTTTTTTGAGAGAAACTATACCTTCAAAATAGTTTTGTGACGCTATATATATTTGATTATATTTTGTGTTATATATCTTTAATTCAAGCATAATATGCTTCTAAATCATTTCTAGTTGATGCATAATTTCCACCTAAAGATTATTTAATCACAATTTTATCTGCAATAAAGGTTATATGATCAGAATTTGTTTAATTTATGTCTAAATTTTTTGGGCTATTTTGTACTCATAACTTATGAATTTTTGAATTTGATAATTTAGGTAGCGTTTGGTATTGTTTTTGAAATCTGTTATGTTTTCAAATTCTTTGAATCTGAGATCGTTTTGAAAACAATTCTGAGAACGTTTCTGAAATTGTGTTTGGTTTTATTTTCTGAGTGTATGTTTTGAGAAACAAAAAAATGAAACTGTATTTGGTTATATTTTTGAAAACCAGTCATTTTACAAGTATTCTATAAAAACATATTTATGTTTGATTTTTAAAAAAATTTATTATGAATACCAAAAATTAAAAATTAATAAAATTTTTTAATTGAAAAATGAATTAAAAATTAATAACCATAATATTTAAGTAATTACTATATCAATTAAATCTTAATTAACCATAATAATTAAATCAAAGAAACGGGAGAAATGGAAAAAATGAAATCAGAGAAAACAACTAAAAGTCGTTTTCAATTTTACATTAGGAACAAAGGAGATTTTGGATTCGTTTTAAAATCTGTTTTCAAAAACAATACAAACCAAACACAATTTTACACCGATTTTGAAATCGATTTTCTAGGAAATCGTGAAATCTATTTTGGAAACAAAACCAAACACACACTTAGTTTTTGAATTTTTGTTTCTTCTAACAATTAACTCCCAAATTTGATAATTTAGATATTTTTGCTTAGACTGTTAAAAATAATTATAATCAATATTCGAATTTCAAAACTTGCAATTAATGGGGCATTTGTTTACAGTTTTGTATTTATATTACATTTAAATATAATGTAATTTTTCATTCAAACGTAAAATTTTTACGTTCAAATATAATGTTTTTGAACAATACTTCAAATACAATTATTATTCCAAAATATTTTGAAAATAATTTTTTCCCATTTAAATCATATTCTCTTTTTATCTCACTTTTTTTTATTTACTTTTACTAATCACATCAACTTTTCAACTCTAAAATACAATTTAAATAATTTTTATCCAAACACACATTGCATTTAAATACAAAGCAATTTTTTTTTTCAAATATAAAATACATTCAATACATTACTTTCAAACGTAATACGAAAGCAATACATTTACTAAACGCCTCATAAATTTATAGATTGATTGATAAGAAAAAAAAATTTAAGAACCAAGTTTAAAGCCCCGTTTGTTTGCAATATTGCATTTGTATTACATTTAAATATAATGTAATTTTCATCTAAATAAAAAAATATTACATTCAAATAATAATCACATCATATTTTAAATTCAATACAACCATTATTTATTTTTTATTTATTTTATTAATTATATCACATATTTTTTTTCTCTCTATTGTTACCTATCACATCATATATTCATTATTAATAAATAATTTAAATACTTTTTATCTAAACATATATTATATTTAAATACGATATAAATATTTTTTTAAAATATAAATTATATTTAATGTATTATATTTAAATATAATGCATTTATAAAAAAGGAAATTAAAAAGGGTACATACAGAAAAGACATTTATTATTATTAGGGGGCATTTGAAGAAAAAATTTCATTTTAATTTTACTCAAATACAATACAATTTTACACCAAACACAAATTTTACAACAGTGCTACCAAAATAATTACTATTCAAAACATTTTTAAAACAATCACATTAACTTTTCAACTCCACTATTTATCTTTACTTTTACCAATCACATCAACTTTTCAACTCTAAAATATTTTTCATCCAAACACATATTTTATTCAAATACAAAACAAATACTTTTCAACCAAATACAACATTCAAAAAATAAATTTCATTCAAATACAATCAAAATGCAATGCGTTTACTAAACATCCCCTTAGTTTTTAAACATTAAAATAAAAAAAACGGTCATTGTAAAAATTAACCCTTTCATTTTTTTTTTCATTAATACACATTTTCATCTTTTCTCTTTTTATTTTATTTTATTATTTTTTGCTCCAGGACCGCCTCGTCTATTTTCCCTCCTCTTCGTCCTACGACCGTCCTTCGCCGACGATCCTCGCCGGCGCTGAACTCCTCCGCCGACTGTTCAACTGTCGACCTCATTAAAACCACAGATCCATCAATTTTATGAATGTAGGAGAGATTGAAAGATGGGGAAGCTAGCAGTTGCAGCGATTGTGAGCTTCTGGGTCATTCCCATCTCCATTCTTTTCAATCATATAGTGCCTCATCCTTACATGGTAACTGAAATTCTTTTTTTTTTTTTTCCTTGATTGAAAAAGTCTCTTCTTTGAACTCATATTATTAAATAAATATAAATTGCAGGACGAGATTTTCCACGTACCTCAGGCTCAACAGTATTGCAATGGAAATTTCAGAAGCTGGGATCCCATGATTACAACCCCTCCTGGCCTGTGAGTGCCCTTTTTTTTTTAGTTTTGTTTTTTTAAAACATTTTTTTTAAAATTTTGTTCAGAACTTCTCAATTCTACGGATTCTTGTTTACTTGCTTTAGTTTATTATATACTGAAATAGGTTGCAACCAACATATGGTTTAATGGTGTGGAAATTTTTAAAATTTGATCTTTCCTTCTTAAAATTCTGTGGTTTTGCATTTTTAATTTTCTGTCTTTCTCGAGAAAAAATGGGTCTAAGAGACAGAAGTATTTTTTTGGATTTTTGATAAAACAATTGAAAGTATTGGAGTAAACTGTATTATATAATTGTAGTAAAAATATTGATGCAATTCGGGGGTGGTGGTTATTATCCTCTTAGTAGTGCGTCCGTAAATGTTATTTATAAGTTCAAGTTCAGAATTTTCACTTTTTCAAATGTTATATATGCAAAACGATAGTTTTTTCCTCAAAAATAAATTTACCCTTTATTGAATGTTCTAAATTAGGTTGGCGTTCTGTTAACCATGTTCAGTTGGGAATTTGAATGTATGCTTGATCTTACTTGATTTTCAAATGCTGGAAGTCTTAGGGATTTCTGGGAAGTTTTCCAGTTTTGATAATGTATTCTTTGTTTATTTATTTATTTTTATCAGGGTATTTCCATGTTATGTTTTACCTAAATAAATTTTAATGAGACACCATTTCGTTGGGTTTGAGCTGATTCATAAATTCTTCTTATTTTAATAAAGTATCTTTGAAGATTGCGAAAAAAAGTAGCTACGATATTTGGAACAGAGTGAAATCTTGGTAGCTATTTGGATTCATTGGGGTTAGGATTTTAGCAACCTGTTTTTGATTTATTCAGTTAGAAGCTGGGTTCTGTTTTTGTAGACATTGTAGATAAGGCTATACTTTAATGCTCATTTGTTTCTTTTAGTTGAAAAGGACTCCTTGTTCTCTCCTCTTGTTGTAACTTTTTAATTTTCAATAAAGTTACTGTTTCTCTTCAAGGGGAAAAAAAAAGTTTTTTAAATTTTGTTCTGCGTTTTATTATTTATTTTTGCTCTCTTTATCGCTCAGAGTTTGTTGCTGTTGTTGTTGAGGCTTTTTTTTTTTTTTGTTTTTTTTTTTGGTTTGAGGTTTGAGGTTCAATGCCAACTTAGTTGGGATGTCTTCCCCTTGTTTTTATGTAGGTCACTAATCGATATTTGTTTGAAAAAGAAAAAAAGAGAGAAGAATTTGAATGTACAAGTTTGAAAATTTTGCAGGTACTATCTTTCACTTGCCCATGTTGGTTCTTTGTTTCCAGGGATGTTGTACACAAAACGTGCCACCTCATTTTCTGATGTGTGCTCCGTTGCAATCCTTCGATCCATAAATGGCGTCTTGGCTGTACTATGCAGTATTCTTGTGTACGAGATACTCACCCACTTGAGACCATCCCTTGATGATAGAAAAGCAACATTTTACGCGGTGGTCCTAGCCTTGTATCCTCTCCATTGGTTTTTCACGTTTCTTTATTATACAGATGTTGCATCACTTACTGCTGTGCTTGCTATGTATCTTGCTTGTTTGCAGAAGAACTACTGGTTCAGTGGACTGGTAAGAAGTAGATAAGAATATACATAAAGATTATTATAATACGAAGTTCCCCACATATTAGGGAAGCTTTCGGAGGATTTATTATTTTCACAACCCTTCCCCGTCCTCTGCTTAACTTTTATGTTCTATGCTATGTGTTCAAGTGCTAACATCTTTCATCTTTGATACCGCAGGTCGGTGCCTTAGCAGTTGCCATTCGACAAACAAACATCATATGGATGCTTTTTGTGGCAAGCAATGGGATTATTAATATCACTTTAGACCGCCAGAAAGATAAAGCAGACAATAATGATCCTGTTGCTTCAGCTGGGAAGAGTGATCAACATGCTTCTGAAAAAGGAGTCATTTCTGGCTCAAACATGAGAAAGCGAAAGATTGGTGGTGCTGTCGATGCTAGTGAACATTTGACACCCACTGGAAGCGATTCTTCAAAAAATTGCACATCAGGTTTGAGTTTAGATGTTAAAGAGCTCTTGTTCATGCAGCCACTCACACGGTACAATTTGCATTTTTCCATGGTGTTATACGATTGGAATGCCAGCTTTGTTGCTTGTGAATTAGCTATTCATGTTTGCCATGTTGGGTTTGACTTGATTCTCCTATTTTAGGTTTGGTTGACGAGATTTTGGCTATGTGTTTAGCAATTTTGCGTGCGAAGAAGAAATTATGTGTTTCCTTTGCCCCCTTTATAATATTATTTGCGGCCTTTGTTGCTTTTGTCTGTTGGAATGGGAGTGTTGTCCTAGGTACCCCTCGTCCCTATTCACTCTTTTACATTTCACGTGAATTGCCCTTTATTGCTACCGTTACTTACTCTTTCCAGTACTGCAGGTGCAAAAGATGCTCACATGGTTTCTCCACATTTTGCACAGATATTGTATTTTGGTCTGTTTTCTGCTCTTTTCATGGCTCCTCTATATTTTAGTTTTGGACAAGCTGTAACCTTCTTTCGCTCATTCTGGAAGAACAAGCCACATAGTTTCTTTCAAGCACTTCTGGCACTTGTTGCTGGTTTTGTCTCTGTTCATTTTTTCAGGTCAGCCCGATTTTATATTGTGCTCGATAATTCTTCGAGTCTTTGTATGTCTTGAGCTCAACTTTATTTTATTTTATTTTTTAATTACATGCATCAGATCGGTTTGTTATTTGGCCTGAAATTGCGTTCACAAAATGAAAAGAATGGCTTGAAAATATGACAAGATTTTTGTACACAGATTCAATTTGGTCATTAAGAATGATATTTCTACATGTTCCATTCATTTCAAGCACTTGTCCTAACTTTACTGTACGATTTTGTCATTCAATCATTTCACCGTTGCAGTATAGCTCATCCGTATCTTCTAGCTGATAACCGGCATTACCCCTTCTATATATGGCGGAAGGTGATCTATGCTCACTGGTCAACCAAGTACCTCTTGGTCCCGCTTTACGTCTATTCATGGCTTTCCATCTGCACCAGATTAGGTTAGTATGCAAATATTATACCATCATATCAAATATATATCTAGCTTCCTTGCGATTTTGCCAACATGGAATTTCTCTGTGTTTGTTTGTTTGGCTGGCAGGAAAATTTCAGAGAAAGATTTGGGTGTTGGGATATTTTGTGGCGACCGCTGCAGTTCTGGTTCCTGCTCCGCTAATTGAGTTCAGATACTATACCATCCCAATCTTTTTGTTGATACTGCATTCACATGATAATGATATCATGAGTTGGGTTCTGATGGGGTGTTTGTATTTGGCCCTAAATGTCTTCACAATGATGATGTTCTTGTACAGGCCTTTCCACTGGGATCATGAGCCTGGGACCCAAAGATTCATATGGTAGAAGAAATCAAATGTTCACACTGTGATAAAAGGTACTTTGGCCAAGGAAAAAAAAAATTATACAAATATTCTCATTTGCTCACCAATCCAATTTTTGCAACTTATTTAGTATGGAAATGGAAAATATTTGTGTTAATTTTACATACCGAATTTTGTATAATACATTAAGCTTTATGATAGAATCAAGAGAAGGAGCATTACAAAGAGGAAGCTCGTGCCAAGATATTGATTTTTCGGGTTATATTTCTCACACCTCTTGACTCACTCTCAGGGTGTCTCTAATCCTCAACCTTAAATTCATTCATACGACAAACAAACTACACCATAACCATCGTTTGCCTGAACACCAAAATCAAAACAACTACTCGGAATCGCCCCAAGCAATAATTCTAGGTTTTTTTTTTTTTTTTAAGAAATAGCAATAGTGCTTTTTAATTCTTTGACTAAAAACACAATTTTTAATAATAATAATAATAATAATAGTAGAGGAGAGAGAAAGTTTGGCCTGTTAACATGGCCCATCCCATTTACATAATTGTTTATGGGAATTACATTGATACTGTTTATATTTTTTCAAAATTCTGTTTATACAAAACTAATAACATCAAGATTTTATTTCTTTAAAATGATTATACTATCCTCAATAAATCTTTACCATTGAATTTACTAAACTAAATTATAAATATTTATTTGTTTTTTGTTTTTTAATTTAACTCTTTATTTATTTTACTTTACGGGGTGTTTAATAAATATATTACATTCGCATTGCGTTTAAATGCAATGTATTAAATGTATTTTGTATTTGAATGAAAAAGTATTTGAATTGTATTTTAGAATTAAAAAATTGATGTAATTGATAATAGTGAGATAGAGAAAAAATATTATGTGAATGGAAAAAAATTTATTTCTAAAATATTTTAGAATAGTAAATGTATTTGAGATATTGTTGAAAAATATTATATTTGAATGTAAAACTTTTACGTTTGGATGAAAATTGTATTGCGTTTAAATGCAATGTGAATATAAAACAGTAATAAAACGCTCTATTAGTTGAAAGGGAAAAATAATTTATCCCAAAAAAAATAATACATCTTTTTTATTAGTAAGGTGCAAAATAATGAGTATTATTTTTCATTACTTGTAAATATTTTTTTAACATTATTTTAATACTTCTTTGTTATGGTAATATTTTGTTTTGAATAACAATTTTATTTTTAAATTCTTATCACAGTTATGTATGTTTTCTAAAAATAAATTATATTGTTTATCAAAATTAAAAAGAGTTTTTTAAAAAAAATAAAAAAGCAAAATATTTTTTATTAGAATATGAATTATAATTAGAAATATTTAAAAATAAATTAAAATATTATTTTTAATGTTAAAAAAGGGTAAACATATTATTAAAGACTTTTTTTTTTTATGTATAAGGGGTATTTTTTTATATTTTGAGTAAAATTAATAGGATTAAAATCCTAATTAATTAATAAAGAGGTGTTTTGATAATTTTTAGAAAAATTAAAAAAAATAATGTTATTAATTTTAATCAATAAGATATTTTATAATTTTAAAAAATATAAAAAACATCGATGTAATTCATTTAAAAGTTTATGACAATTACTCAAAAATCAAATAAAATATATCAATTCCTTTAAATAAAATAAAATATATATTACGTAAGTATATTGTCAAAATAAATAAATAAAAATAAATGAAAAGGAACTGGGAAACAATCGTGACCGCACGTCGAACTTAAGAAAGGCCAAAAAACGTGAAGAGATGCAATCAGAAAATTAAAAGATTTCCTTTCTAAAAAAAATTAAAAAAAAAAAAAAAGACTTTCATTTATGTGGTCATTCGAAGCTTTTTTTTTTTTTTTGACTGCTTGGCTTCCCTCCCTCAAAAAAAAAAAAATGGTGAAACTCACCCAACGGTAACCGCTAAATAACCAACTCTTCTCTCTCTCTCTCTCTCCTAGTTTTTCTCTCTTCCACCACTTTTGGTCTCCCCTGAAATCAATCCTCACGCGTAAACCCATACCTTCTTTCCTTTGCTTTGCTTTGCTTTTCGTTTTCCTCGTCCACTTGGTTTCCATCAATGTCCACCGTCGCCGGAGAAATCCCCTCTCCGACGCCCGACATGGAACGCCTCAACAGGACCATGATCATCACCGACTGGGACGCCCTCCACGACCACGACCACGACCCCGACCCCCTCTACGACCAGCAATTCTTCGAATCCTTGGACCGCATCTCCTCCGTCGTCTCCCTCTCCTCCTCCTCTGGCGAAGACGATGATGACTTCGATGACTGCCGAGTCTCATTCTCCTCTGCCGTCTCCTCCCTCCGCAGCTTCTCTACCTCCACCGCCACCGCCATCGCCATCGACCCCGGCCCAGCCCCCGACTACGACGTCTGGATGGCCGCCCCCGGCTCCATCTCCGAGCGCCGCAAAAGACTGCTCCAAGGAATGGGCTTGGCTGTCGCCTCCACCACCGATGATAATGACGCCGCGGTGTCGACACAACAACAACAACTACAATCGCAGCCAAAACAAGACGATCAGCCTCTTCCTTCCACATCTTCGCCCTCCCTCTCGCTGTCACTGTGTCCGTTCCCAATAATGCTTGTCCGGTCTCGCTCCGACGGAGACATCGAGCCATTTTCCGCTGAGAAACTGCGGCGGAAACAGATATTGGTTGGTTCCGTGTCGAAGCAGCGTCTCACCAGGACTTATTCAGCAATCTCCGCGCCGGCTCGGAAATTATCATGTTCCTATCCTGACTCTGCGGCTGCGGGACCGTCCGGCAGGTCGATCCGGCACAGCGGCATGCTATCATCTTCGGTCCTGTCGTCAAGCCGGTTTGAAGCCTTCTTCTTGATAAAGAATTTAGACACTGGGAAGGAATTCATAGTCAATGAGTGCGGCGAAGATGGGATGTGGAACAGGCTGAGCGACCTCCAAACGGGAAAGCAATTAACGATGGAAGAATTCGAGAAGAGCGCCGGGTATTCCCTGGTTGTCAAGGAGCTGATGCGCCGTGAGAACGTTTCGAGAATCAGCAGTAGTAGCGAGAGGAAAGGTGGCGGCAGCGGAGGGAGCAATTACTCTTATATTACAAGGAGCTTGAGAATGATCGCCAAAAGAAAAGGCGTTGCCCTCATAAAAAGCGGCATAAGAGGAGTGGCGCATTCAATGAGTGGACTAATTTGCGAGAAAGAGAAGGAGGCTCCACTGCCTGCATTGCCGCCACCGCCATTACCTTCAGCGGAGCAGAAACCTCCCGGGAAGAATTCAATTTCGAATTCAAATTCGAGTTCTTCTTCAGGGTGGGTAAAAGTCCGGCAGAGTGGGAAGTCGTATAAGGAGTTATCAGCTCTGCATTTGTGTCAGGAGATTCGAGCTCACGAAGGATCGATTTGGACAATAAAGTTTAACCCCGAGGCTCGATTTCTGGCCAGCGCAGGTGAGGATCGGGTAGTTCATGTTTGGGAAGTTCAGGAATGTGAGGTTACATCTTTGAGAGAAGATGGGAATGCTCATAATAACAGTAATGGTAACGGTATCGGTAATAGTCATAACGCAATGCCTACTCATCCATCATTTTGCGCTTCACCGGACTGGCTGGATGCAACACCAGAGAAGAAGAAGAAAGGAAAAGGAGGGTCTAGCAGAAGACTGAATCATATTCCTGATTACGTCCATGTACCGGAGACTGTGTTCGCTCTCTCGGATAAGCCGGTTTGCTCTTTCGAAGGTCACTTGGATGATGTTCTTGATCTTTCTTGGTCAAGATCCCAGGTAATTCAAGGATGACTGTTTCCAAATGTTGAAGTTATATTGACAAATTTTCTTCTTCTTTGTGATGATGGATTTTTTTTTTCCTTTTCATGTGGTGGATCATATATGCAGCTGCTGCTATCATCTTCAATGGACAAAACTGTGAGATTGTGGGATCTGGAAACCAAGACCTGCTTAAAATTGTTTGCTCACAATGATTATGGTAAGATTTTTTAAATGGTACATTTTACTACTAGTACAAATTTACAATTGACCAACATAAAAAAATAAAAAATAAAAAATAAAAAAGCAACAACAACAAATTGTCTGTATTAACTACTATAGGTCGTTTACTCTTGCCTAATTGCTTTCTTTTTTTCTTTTTACCTTTTTTTTTTTTTTGGGCAGTGACTTGCATACAATTCAATCCAATGAACGACGATTATTTCATAAGTGGATCACTTGATGCGAAGGTTAGGATATGGAGCATACCAGATAGGCAAGTTGTGGACTGGACTGATCTTCATGAGATGGTCACTGCTGCTTGCTACACCCCTGATGGCCAGGTTCATCTTCTTCGTTCCATTTATCATACTTTTTAAGGGGGGAAAAACTTGTATGGGTTTTAACAGAATAAGTAAAATGTAAACATATTATATATATTTATATATGTTTAATGCCTCAATTAGATTAGTGACGATAAATATTTGTTTCACATGTAATCTTAGGGTGCATATATTGGTTCACACAAGGGAAGCTGTCGCACCTACAATGCAGAAGGTAATGACATTATATATCTGTAATTGATAAAATATCCACTTAACTATCTAAACACGATTCATAGAGACATTTTTTTCTTTTGATGATTTAGATTGCAAACTAAGTCAAACAAGCCAGATTGATTTCCAAAACAAGAGGAAATCTAATGCCAAAAAGATTACTGGTTTCCAGGTATGTCTGTTTACTTGTTCTTTTCATTTTTCCTGTCTAATTACATTTTCTTTTTCCCCTTATCCCTGGTTTCGGTTCTGAATAAAGCAACCATTTACACGATAAACAGTTTTCACCAACAAATCCATCCGAAGTGCTTGTTACCACTGCCGATTCACGTATTCGAATTTTCGACGGCCCAAACGTCGTTCATAAGTTTAAAGGTATCCCCATTAAATGATTGAAAGAACTCATCGTTAGAGAATTTTGTGGTACGGCATAGAAAAATACCTTATTGGCACTCTGCAGTTTCGGATAGTAATAGGATATTTGATATTGGACCATCTTTTAACAGGTTTTCGGAACACGAGCAGCCAAATAGCAGCCTCATTCACTCAGAATAGCAAATATGTTATATCAGCAAGCGAAGATTCTCAAGTTTATGTCTGGAAACATGAAGAGCATAGACATTCAACCTCCGGAAAAAGAAGCTTGGCCAGTACAGGTTCTTATGAACACTTTCAATGCAAAGATGTCTCAGTAGCAATCCCATGGCCCGGCACCATAAAGGGCGAGCCACCAACGACGCTGCCACTGCACTCGAAACGGCACTCAAAACGCTCGTCCTCCCAGCCGGCTTCGGCCTGCAATTCACCCACCCGGGAAGACATTGCTGCTGCCACAAACAGCAAAAAGCATTTGCCACCTCTGCCGAAGAAAAGCACCGCAGAAATCAGTAGCCCAAATGTAGCAGAAGAGGAGCTCGCTCTAGTCTCTCGGACTGAATGCGAACACAACGTTGGCGAGTCATTCAATTCAGACGCCTCCTCAATTAGGTACGGCGACTCACCTTCTATTTCTGCGGCTGCGGCAACTCCATCATCCACTTGGTCTTCATCTTGGTCGTGGTTTGATTACGGCGGCAGCCATGGGAGCCAAACAATACAAGCAACGGCGTGGGGCATGGTGATAGTGACCGCCGGGCTGGGTGGCGAAATCAGGGCTTATCAGAATTTCGGGCTGCCACGGAAAGTCGGCCGGCAGACCAGCCTCTTTGGAGGCCCTACGTAGTTTTAAAGTTTTAATGAATAGTGAAACGGATAGGATTATAGACTCTTCTATTTTCATTAACAACACTTGCAGAATATATGTTTGTAAATGTCAAAAACCAAATTTTGTGAAAAACGTGATAATTTATTTTTTTGCACATAATTCATAAAATTATTCTGTTGCACTATAAAGAGTAATTCAAATCCATTTTGCAATTTGGGGAATACAATGAAAATGGAATCAGGAATTTCCATGACTACGAATGAAGAAGAAAACAAACTGGAGATCTCAAGCCCAACCGCCACAGCCGACGGCATACTCAGGCGACTGATTAGACCTTCTGCTCTCCTCCGATCTCAACTTGAGCCGTCGTCGGCTATCGCATCCCAGTACTCTCTCTCTCTCTCTCTCTCTCTCTCTCTCTCTCTAGACATTGAAATCTGTCTGATTTTTTTTCTGTGAATTTGATCTCTGAATTTCATCATGCAGAGGAGAGAAAACAACGATGACGACGAACATGAAGAAGAGGAAGAAGCTGGAGGAGTATCTAGATCCGGGACTTCTGGCGGAGATCTCCAACAAAATCGGTCGTGCGAAGAAGAAAGTGAAGAAGGATTTCAATGAAATTGAGTTGAATTGGAGGAAAAACGAAGCTGTAGATCTGAGGGATGATTCGGATCCGCCGATTTTTGATCAAGAATCTTGCAGTACTTCTCCGTTTCAGCGGTTGGAGAAAATCTCTTCCATGATTCGTGATTTTCCGGGAAAATAATCAGGAAGAAATTATATTTTTTTGCAAAAGAGAAGGAGGAAAGTCGTCTATTTGTGTGGCCAAGGCCAAGGACCCAAATTTTGTTTTTATGTTTGCCGCACAACTTTGGTCATTTTATCATTTTATCCCATGAACTTTGAAAATTGATGTTCCCATCGGTTTTTTCTTATTATCATAAAAATTGAAGCATGGATATCTCCACTAGGACTGGCAATTTGGGTCACGACACGAAATCCGCACGAAATTAGAGGGTTTGGGTTTTCTTTAAATGAGTTTGGGTCAAAACGGACGAACCCGTCAAACACGATTAAATAAAGGGTTGAACCCGCACGAACCCACCAACTCGCAATTGACACGAAATAACCCGTTTAATAAATAGGTCATATATGAGTTAACACGAACACGACCCATGAATTACTCATTTATAATTTTTAATATATATTATATAAATTTTTAAAGTTTAAAAATTTAAAATTCAAAATTTAAATATAAAATATGTATTTTAGTTTTTATATGTATATTTTTAGGTTTGTATTTATCTTTTGTGATCTAAATTTAAGTGTAGCTTGATTGTGAATTTAATTTGATTGTTATTTAGATGTTTAATAAGTTTTTTTAATGTTAAAATTGAAGATAGGTTAGGTAAATTGATCAATAATAGGTTAATTAAATAGATCAATAACAAGTTAGTTAAGTGGGTCAATAACAGATTGAATGACCCGTTTATAACCCTTTTAGTAAGTGGGTTTAGCATACACGACACGACACGACACGTTTATGACCCGTTAAGGGTTTAGCAGACACGACATGACACGATACGTTTATGACTCATTTAATAAACGAGTCATAAACGTGTCGTGTCGTGTCAACCCGTTTATTAACGGGTTGTATTCGGGTCGTGATTTTTGACACGATTATTAAACGTGTCGTATTCGTGTCAACAAACGGGTCAGACACGACACGAACACGACCCGCTGACAGGATTTGCCACCCCTAATCTCCACCAATATATATGGCTGTGCAGGGCGGATATCAAGATATATTTTCATTCCTGCACATAAATAATTGAAGAAAAGAAGAGGCCGTTGATTTTTAAGTATAGCCCGCGTAAATTATAATAAAAATAAAAAAGTGACAGCACACGTGTTTACCCAAACCTAAAAGAATATAATAAGAAAGATAATGAGACAAAAAAAAAAAGCAAGAATGTCAATTTTAATTTTAATTTTTGAGTATTAATTTATATAATATATGAATTGTTATTTTTTTATTAATAAGTATTTAAATTATTATCATATCAATTAATTATATCTTTTAATAAAAATATAATACATAAGTTGATATTTAAAAAGTTGAGATTGGAATTAATATCCGTAACACTACTCTAATAATATTAGTATTGTAAATACTATTAACTGGTTTGACCCAAACCAATGTACTAATGAAATATAGGGTGGTCCAACTACGCCTTATATCCCAGTTGTATATAAGTCGAGACGGGCAAACTCATAACTTTAAGTGAATTTTTAATATTTTATATGTAAAAATTTTTTAAAAAGATTAAAGAGTTAATATGTGGTATAAAAAATAGCTTAAATTTTTTAAAATAGCTTAAAAAGTTTATATTTTCTAATAAAAATATGATATATAATTTAGCACTCAAAAAATTTGGATTAAAATTGATGTTTCTAACATTACTCTCATAAAATTAATATTGTGAATATGATTGCCTAGCCCGAGCCAACCCAACTTACTAATGGAATATAAGGTGGTTCAACTATGCATTATATCTCAATTGTATACAGACCGAGACGGGCCGACCCGTAACTTTAAGTGAATTTTAAATATTTTTATATGTAAAAATTTTTTAAAAAGCTTAAAAAGTTTATATGTTGGTCTGGACAGGCCACTCATATACCTAAAATATTGGCCTAACTTGGTCCGAATATTAGGGTAAGGTCGGGCCAAGTTGCGGGGTTAAAGAACCGAGTTATAGATCAATCCGTCTAATCCGATCCATATTTACAGTTTTAAATGAGATTGAAATGAAAATAAAAAAAATAAAAAAGAAAATTATTTATTCATTTTTTAAGTATTTACTTATCTATTAGATATTAATATTATAATGAGAAACAATTCAATTTCTGATATTTATTAAATTTTATAAATTCTAATCTTACTAATATAATTAAGGATATTTATATTTTTTATATTTTTTTTTGTTTTTAGTCAAAAGTATGCACTCTGTTTTGAACCATCAAAATTCATTTAATATATAAATTTAGACATCTTATTTGCTAATACTTAATTTTGATCTAAAACTATCGAAAATTCCCTTAAAATAAGAATAAATATTTGAATTATTTACCTTTTTATACATTATAATTTGTTTTTATACAAAAACTATATCTATATATTTTAAAATCCAAGCATTTTATATACATAAATTAAATATATTCTTAATAAACAATTTACTTGAACGTTTAAATCCAAATACCCTTAATAATATAATGATATTTTGTCAAAAATCGGATGTTTTTATCAATCTTCTGTATTTTTTAAGCGTATAATGGGCATTTTAAGATTAAAATAAAGTGTTAATCAAGAAAATATATTGGTTTGTGCAGTAAATTTAATAAAAGGATATAAAAATGCATGACATTAAAATGTAGGGTATATTTTGTAAATAAAAGCAAAATACATGGTATAAAAAAGTGTTTGGATGTTTGTAATTTGAACAAAGTATTTGAATGTGTGTTTGGATAAATAGTGAAAATATTTATAACAAAGGTTACTATACCTCAATATCCATGGCAAATTTTGATAGGGTATATTGATGAGGTTTTGTTCAACTTTTCAATCTAAATGTATAGAGAAAATAATCATCTTGACCAGATTGGAAATGAAAAAGATCCCTTTTGGAGAAGCATATGAATAGAAACATTTGGTATGTAAACATTTGAATAGAAAAATCTGAACAGAAACATTTGAACTATCATTTAAACTGGTGTTTGGATGTTAATATTCTGAACAAACATATGAACAAAAATATTTAAATATGCATTTGGAATAACAATCTAAAAA
Source organism: Antiaris toxicaria (assembly GCA_035233585.1). Classification (NCBI taxonomy): domain Eukaryota; kingdom Viridiplantae; phylum Streptophyta; class Magnoliopsida; order Rosales; family Moraceae; genus Antiaris; species Antiaris toxicaria. Next base: position 313,245 of record CP141163.1, read on the forward strand.
GACATAGAAAGAGATAGAAAAAGAACATTTGAAATAGTTTTTCAAATTATTTTTCAAAATCACTGTATAATATACATCAAAATGGGTCTTTTTTTTTTTTTTTTTTTTAGGGGGAAGGGGGGACTATTTACCATTTAATAACAAAAACCCATATGATATTTGGATGCTCTAGAAATAGGTGCCTACCGAATGCATATTTAGATTGACCATTCAAATGAAATGATCCAAATATTTGCACATGTCTGCACCAAACAAAAGGATGATATTTTGAAGCTTCGCGTGAAGAGAGAGAAAAGGTTTTTGACTGAAGAGAATCCTGAGTGTTTGTATTGCATATATGCTCAAATAGAGCATGTTTAAGGACATTTTTGGTTTGAAAGTGAGAACATAAGTAGGGAGAAGTAGATCATTTAGGAAAGCAATATAGCAAAATAGTGAGAGGTCCTTTCTCTTATGTTAGTTTGGTATGAAATCCATTCAGTGATCTTTCTTATTTAGTATAGATCAAAATTAATGTATTTCAAATAATTTGGAGTCACTCTCATAATCCCTTTTTTCCTTATTTGTCTCCTAATAAACAATTACAAATAACAAAATCATTCTATTAATCTCTCCATCCCTCTCATTCATTCTACTTTTCTTAATTATCAAACACACTTTAAAGGGAAGCAACATTTCATTTTCTTTTTAAATTACCATATGTATCATTTAACACCATTTATATGATATTCCAATTTTTTTTTTCCTCAAAAACCTATGAATGATTATTTAAAACTAAATGTCTCAAATGTGTTCGAATAGTTGAAATAAATGAGGGCTTACTGTTTGGGGGATTATCCAAATTTTATTTTTCTATTCAAGAGTACTTTAGATATTTTTTGATTAAAAGTGTCAATAAAATATACTGATTTTTATGTTAATTAATCTAAATGTATAAAAATTTTAAAATACAAAATATACTTCCTAGATAAAAATGAAAAATTTGTTTTGTTTAATTAATGGAATTAATATTTAATTTGTATAAATATTTTTCTAGAAGATAATATTTAAAATTTAAAATGATTGTATTTGTCTTTTAAAGTAAATATGAGATTAATTTGAATTTTGAATAGATATAGATAAAATAATTATTTGAATAATTAATTTAAATATCTAGAAAATCTTCGTTAAAAATTAAATATGGAGATTATCCTATCTAAACTTAAATTAAACAAAATCTTATCCTTGTAAGTATCAAAGTTGGCACATTCCACAAGATAAAGAAAGAAAAGATTTTTTCCTTATTTGATTTTATTTTAGATGATTATAGATAATTGTTTAATTTAAATAAAATTATCACGATTTTATTTTGAATTTAAACTGGAGTTATAAAACATTATCCATGCAAATAAAATCACTAAATTTGTGAATATTGAAATTTGAATCAAATTTTGAATCTTCTTACCTATAATAGACATTTTTTTGTGACTTTCCTAGGGAGAGAAAAAATGCCAAATAGGAACAAAATGAGAGAAAAAAATAATTTCAAGTATCCTATTTAAATTTGAAAATCATCCAGTGTATTTCCTATAAATAGGATCCTTAGGACTCTTATTCAGGTGAGCAAATTTATTATTATAACTTTCACTCAGAATAATAATTTTTTTGAGATCTGGGTGATTAGAAGAAAACGAGTACGTGAATACTGATCAAGGAACTGAGTGTCCATACACTCTACAGTCTGGGAATTAAAGAATAGTAAAGAAATTAGTTGGTTGAAGCTTCTCGGCCATACCTTTTGTCACTCTTGGTGTTTTCCTCGAAAGGTATATAAATTATTGTGTAATTTATTGTATATGACAATATGAGTTAGTATAATATTTTAAAAAAATTTTTAAATTTCGCTACGCATGTTTTTTTATTTTTCTACACAAACAATCATTAATATATGAATTTAATAAAAATATACGAAAAAATTTGATTGTTATTTCATTTGACAAAAAAATAATACTAAGGAGATTTAAGGATGGATGCTATCTTTTTTCACTTTTTTATATTATGTGAGATGCAATAAACTTTCACTACTTGTAATTGTAGACTTAAAACTATCCTTAACATATTTGATTTCAATTAAAAGTATAGAGTTTGAATTTTCATTCTAACTTCAAAATAAATAATAAATAAACATAAAACCTTTCATTATCTATTTAAACAAACACTTGCATTATATAGGAAATAATGGTCTACAATCATATTTCATTTTTATTTATATAGAAAAGTGAGATAATACGTGAAAAGAGAAGAAGGAAGAGAGTGATTAAAAAAAAGATAATCTTAGCAACTTTCTATATATTTTATAACTCCTATAAAATAACATAGACACCCCTATGTTAACAGGGTTTAGATCAAAGAGTATTAATTTTGTGAGGTGTTTAAAAAACACAATTGTTTTTGTAATGTATTAAAGTCTGTTGAGTAATACTAGAGATATCAACTCTAATTTTGGCTTTTTAAGTATTAATTTAGTTGTTATATTTTCATTAGTAAATGCAATTAAATAATGTAGGAATACTTTAAACGCTTACCAGTGAAAGAATAATAGTACACTTATCATGTATATTGATACTTAAAAAGTTGGGATTAAAATTGATATCCCTAGTATTTTTCACGCATTGAATGTAATATGTGTTTGGATATTTTATATTTGCATTGTATTCAAATGCATGTGTGTTAAGTTGTTAGTGCGAATAGAGATAGTATGTGATGTAATTGGTAAAAAAAAGGAAAAAAAAAAGAGAATGATGAAAAGTAATTGCATTGAATTCAAAAGTTAAAAGTATATGTATTTAAATGCAATACTTGATATATTTGATGCAAATTTCATTACATTTGTAATTCAAATGCAATGCATGACTAGCTAGATAAAAGGGTGTTGATCTTATCAGATTTGATTAAAGGGACATTTTGAGAACATATTCGATTCGCATTACACTGCAATTAAATGTGTATTTAGTTGAAAAAATATAAAATTCAAATATAAATTTTAAATTCAATACAATTATTATTTTTCATTTTATTTTTTTATTTATTTTTATGCATTACATTATATACCATATTTATCTTTAATCAATAATTCAAACAAACACATATTATACATAAATATAAAATGTCTAAATATATATTATATTATATTTATGAGATATTTATTTTTCGTATTGTGTTTAAACACAATACAATTTTTATTCAAACATAATAATATTGTTTTCAAATACAATATAATTTTTATTCAAACGTAATAATATTATTTTCAAATACAATACTTTTTTACGATATTTTAAATATATTTATTGTTTTAAAATATTTTAAAAATAAAATTTTTAAAACCAATTCATATCATATTCTGTATTTATCTTATTTAATAAATAAAATATTTTTTTATCTAAACATATATTATATTTAAATATAAAATAAATATTTTTTTATCTAAATATAAAATATATTTAATGTAATATACTCAAATATAATTGAAACTTAATTAGCTTATTAAACGCACCATCAATATATAATATATAAGGTAAATGAAATGTTGTATGTAAATGCTCCCAAGAAAGTGTATGTATTTTTGTCAGAACAAAAGGTGTCAGTAGATCAGATGGCATGACGGCCGTTACGTCCCAATTCCAAAGTGGACCCTACAGTTTCAAAATCTCAGCTTTACGCGCACCTTACAGACTTTCACTAATGCCTCTTCTTCTTCAAACTCTGTTTATCACAATTTCAAAACCCTGATTTTGGAGAGATCATGGCGTCCCCAATTCCATACTCCGTCGCCGACGACCACGAACTCGACGACGCCGCTCTCTGGGCCGTAATAGACTCCGCCACCGCCGCCGCCTCGTTCAAGTCCCGAAAGCCGCTCGCCGTTAAAAACAATCCTAACAACCTCCATTCTCCATCTCCGCCATTAAAGCTCCAGCCAAAGACTTCCAGAAGTTCTTCCGGCTACACCTACTCCAAGGTCTCCGTCGAAGGCGAGGTCGTCCAAGAGCCCTGGGTTTTCCGGCCGGCGCGAAAGATCGCCAGGACGGCCCGCTCATCTTCTTTGGAATTCGGCAATGTAAGTCCTATGGCCCTCGCCAGGACGAATGTGCATCAGCGCACTCCTTCCGTCAGTGTCTATTCGTCGCCTGAGAAGTACTTGTCGCCGGGGATTGGGAAATTTGCCGGATCGGAATGCTCGCCGGTGAACTACGGGAGGACTTATGAGAAGGAGAGCTCGGGGCATAGCTTGTCGGGGAATTTTCCTTCGGTGTCGCTCTTCAAGGAGTACCAGAACGCAGCTATGGCGGTAATTATTATTATTTGTTTTATTTATTATTATTATTTTTACATTTAACCTGCGAATTGTTCATGGTTGTGCTTTTATAATGTCTAGTACAAAATTGCTTATAATTTTATTGATTTATTTTACCTTATTTTATATATATATATATTTTTTTGCGCCTCTTCGCTAAAAGAATGTTTGTAGTCTTACTAATTCCTTTCAGTTTTTTGTGCTTCTTTAATCTTTGCTGCAATTTGTGCATATTTTAGAAATTTCTTTCTATTTTTGTGTCCTTAAATAATCCCAGCTGAAAAGATATTCTATGGCAGCATTGAATAAGGAATTGTATAGGCGATATACTGAGATTTTACAGAGGCTGGTTTTGAGTGCAAAGTCTTTTTTTTTTTTTCCTCCCCCTTTTATTTGGGCTTCAGATTCTTTGTTTGCGGGTCAGTACTATAAATTGTGGTTTCAGAGTTAGTCGTTAATTAAAAACTGATTAGTTTGTCAATAAAAGAGGAGTGAATTGTTGTGATGATCACAATCTCAAATCTTTTTAGCTTTCCTGATTTATGTTTAAGTTACATAATATTTCAACTTTCGATAAAGCCTTTTACCTCAGATGTAGAAGGGGGGAATGCTGTTACTAGGTGTAGAAGTTTGGTGGACGATCAACTTCCGAGTTTTATACTTGTTAGATTATTTGGAAACATTGATGGGATGGGATTTGAAGACTATTTTGAATCTTAAGTATCCATTTGAGGGGTAGGAGTGATAAAATGTATATTTTGTGCTTGAATGGAAACTGGGTGGTTTTCATAGTCTTTACAGAACTCTGTGTCTTATAATTGGTCACAAGATGGAACTAAGGTAAGATTAGGAAGTTGGTTCCTTGCTGCAGCGTTTACTAATCGGTTGAGTTGGGCAAGGCATCTATCGAGGTTAGAATATGACTAACACATGAGCTACGGAGTTCTAGAACGTATCTATGGTGGTACTTAGCTAATTCCTTTCATTTTTTGTATTTTTCATATTTTAGCTGCAAATTGATTATAGTTTTGGACATCATTGTTACTTATGATTTGATTACAAATTATAGAAGTTTTTGATGTGAAAACAATACCCTTAACTCTTTATTGTTCATGAGTCTGTTTTTGTTAAGCGAAAGTTGCATATTTATCCTTGTCTTACAACCCACTAATTTGATGTTCATGAATATTGCTCAACGTTCTGATATAAGTCCTTTAGGTGGGGGAGTTTGGTAGGTTATGAACTTTCAATTTTGAAACTTTCCTCTTAAACTTGATGTGTTAAGTGTATTGGGAGGTGGGATCTAGAGAAAACATTTTTAGATTTGTAATTATGGATTGCAGGGAAGTAAAGACAGGTTAGATGTATTTTCTGCCTAATCGGCAACTGGATAGATAACAACATGACACTGTTAAATTGTTAGTATGTAATCCTTTTGGAGATCTGTCTCAGTTCTCCGCCCAAAGTAGGAGCCTTTCTGTGGCGTGGTCAGTTTGATGATTTATATAATGACTAATAAGGCTGTTGGCGATGTTTGTGAAGGTATCTCAAGGCCATGCTAGAGTGTATAATGTAGGTTTGTGTGCATCAAGTGTTCTGTACCAAGCTATTCTTCATTACATAACAGTCGAGGAAATATGTTTCTCCATTTTCTTTGCAGTTACTGCTGTCTTATTAATAGGATTATTGATAGTTTACTTCACTAACACAAGATAATTGATCCAACATTATAAAAAATTAAAGAGTAATGTTTGATTGGATTTTAGTCTTTCCAGTTTCTTTCACAAGTGCACCTAGCAGCTTTAAATTAAACACTCTGAGTTTCTCCTATCCTCTCCTCTCCCATTTTGGTTTCTTTTCTTTTGTCTTGTTCGTTTCGTTTTAAGGAGGAGGCATTGGAAGGCGCCTGAGCGTATTTACCAAGCCATGCAGGCACTTCCTCTTTGTCTATCTTGAAGTTACAAATAATAAGATCAATTGCTAAACAGTTGTTTGTCCAGCATTGCATTCAGTATATTTGCAGAATAAATCATCAAAACTCACAAAATAAGCATATTGGTTTCATTTATCAGCTCATGGAGCCGTACAATGAACTTTACGTTTAGGTTTCGTTAATCAAGCAATTCTTTGGCTTAACTAACCTGAATCTAATCATCATTTTTTTTTTAATTGATAGATTCTGGAGAAAACTGATTATACAATGATTTCTGGGCACCCTTACATAAAAAAGACAGGTAAAGCATGGAGTCTGTGCTTCTCTTGGATTGTTTCCAGATTAAAGAATAACTTGAGGTTGATTTGTTCTATAGGTTGGAGGAAGATATCATTTTACTTTAATCTCTCTTATGAAATAAGAGACAAGACGATTGAGTTTGATGATAATCGCAATGTTCAGCGTGCTGAATTTGTGGTTCGAGCCTACATGCGGTATGGTTTTTGGCTTTTGGGAATTCCCTGTGGTCTAGTGTAATTCAATTGACTAGTTACAGTTCTAGTATGAATATTCCTTCACTTCTTTTTCTTCCTTCACGGCTTGGTTACCAGGGGTGGGAGGTTCTCAGATGGATGGGGTTCATGTGAGCGGCGTGAGAAGAAATTTTTAAAACCAAATCATGATATTCCCAGTACAGCAGAAACCAGAGCCAAAAATAAGGCATGCCAGGTACTTTTTTCCTTCTTTCCACTAGCTTGTTGCAACTTAAAAAAATGTGTTTATTTCTCTTCTCATTGGTTGCATCTTAGCCCTCTTCCTAGTTTTATCCCCACAAAATCTACGTTATTAACTTCGTCCAACTGATTCGCCTCCTACTTTGTTCTCATGAGTTTTGTGCATTAGGAGCTGAGCTTATTTCGGTTGTTACTTTTTGGGCTTGGAAATTAGGATTGTTAATTGTTCTTACGGATCTTAAGCTAGAGAAGAAATAGAGTAGGGGAGCAGGCTGACTTGCAGTTCATAACTGATTATTGTTTAGTAACAAGATTGTTTTCAATTGAAAGTTGGATACAAGATCAACAAAGACAGATCTTCTGTTGGGGTAGGGCTGATCTAAAGACATAAATATTAGAATAAGATACTGTGGTCTTGCCATCTGCCATCTGTTTATCTGTCTCCAGAACATTTAACAGAAAAATATTTTTCTGACTTTATTTTGCCTGTGGAACTCTGTTATTTGTGGCCATTATTACAGGGTAGAGTATTCCTGCCTCATCAATTTTTTCCATCGTTTTGATCTGCTACTTTAACAGACCGACACTCCAAAACGTGGCCCTTATCCGCCAACCATTTATTTCATTCTCGATTCTTGTTCTTGTTCTTGTCTCGATCCGATCTTATTCTCTTTTACATTGTTGGCTGAGTTTTGTTTCAGGATAAGTTATTGGGATTTTGCATGCAATAATTCTTTAGGTTATAGTCTAATTCTGCTAAACGTTTTTATTTGTTCTTTTTCTTGTTTGCAGGACCTGCTAGGAATTGGAGAGTATAGACCTAGTGCAGGACATGCCAACCAATAGAGATTCCAAAGGGAGGGAAAAAAAATACTGATTTAGATGATCACGCCTGTGCAGTTGTACTAATTCTGAGAATCACTTGTTAAGAGACGATTCAAGTTCCAAATGGAATCAGCCAATAGAATTTCATCAGGATGGGGCCAATAATCTCAAAAGGAAAATAATGCAAGTTATGTGGCGTTGCTAATATCATTTAGATGAGTCTCGTTTACAGGTATTGTACGTCTGTTTGCACAAGAGAATTGTGTCGCGGCAACACACTAACAACAATTTTGTTATATTTCTCTACGTATTACGTGCTTACATCATAAATAGTGATGAATAATATTTCTTTTAGGTTTGAAGAATTATTGAACTTTCTTGGGACAAATTCTGAGTTTAGGTCCTTACTTTGGCACAATGCTAGTGTGTGTGTGTGTGTGTGTATTAGTCCTGCCTCCGCCAAAGGAGAGCGAATAGGCAGTCAGCCACTTAGGTACTGCTGTTGCATTTCAAAGGATCTATTTGCAATTTTTTCTTTTAAATATGACAAAATGACACTCAGCTTTTCGAGCTGTTGGTGCATCTTCTGTTAAGTCCTTTTTGTTAGATCAGAACATGCTTCTTCTTGTTTGCTTGTTTGTTGTTGTTGTTGTTGCTCTGTGTGTCTGTGTGTGTGTGTAAGCATTTGTATATGGGAGGCGTGGGTTGACGGAAGGTTGGCCGTTGGAGTGAATATGGGAAGTGGAATGCCAGGGTCTTTTGTGAACCAAAAATCAAAGAGTTTTTCTTTTTGAGAAAGGTCCAGAAAGAGTATATCTCTGCAATATTGTTTAATTTGTAATGATTTCAGGATTTTTGCTTCTTTTGCAATATCAAATAATAAGTTGTTTTAAGGTAAAAATCTGAAACATTAAGCAAAATCCAAAACATGTACATTAAATGAGTTATTTCTACAATTTCCTCAAAAATAAAAATAAAAATAGAAAGCTTCTCCATAAGATACTGGTGAGAAAGTTGATACACCATCAAAGATGAACTTTTTTTTTTTAAATTTTTCCTTACCATAGATTTTAGTCATTATACTTTAGTGTATCTCCTCCCCCCTCATCATTAATATGACAACTAAATCTACCACGCCACTAGACTGACTGCCTTCCACAAAAATGGCATTATAGTCCTTAAAAGTTTTATTCTTCTCCACAGTGGCACGACATGAAAAGAAAGTCTTGACTTTTTTCATCGGGAAAAATATTTGTTAGCATTATTTAATGAGGAAAAATAGAGAAAATATTAGCTAATTAAGAGAATGGTTGAAAAATGAAATACAAAAAAATCAGTGAATTATTATGGTTGTGGGAGGGCATTCTGGTCAATCAGAAAGAAAAAAAAATAAAAAAGGGAACTAGCCTTCCTCTGAGGGGCCTGCGCTGTTTTTGGTGCAATGTGCCCTCTAAATCTGACTCTTGTACAGAATTGTTCTCTCCTTTCTTCATCCTTAGCAATCTAATATCTCTTCTGTCTGCATTACTTGGTAAGATGTCGCTCTCAAACCTCTCTCTCTCTTCTTTGTTCTCATTCTCTATGTTGTGTTATCTGGTTTTTGGACGTCTCTTTGCGCCTCTAACGAGGCAATGCCAAGTAACACTCAATTGGGGTTTTTCAAAATCCATTCTTGTTATTCCTTTTGGATTTGTGTTTTTCTCTTATTTTATTGGTATTTTTTTGGTTCAAAAGAATAGAGGAAAGAAGGAAGAAGCACATTGGTGGGCGTGGAATGGAAGATAATAAGAAAATAAATTGACACAGACACACTCTTTCTCTTGTCTGAGGTGACTTGTTCAACAACCTGTAATAGTTTTTCTTCCAACCTAGTACATCAATCTCTGCTTCTTTTCTGGCTCCAAAGCCCGGCCGTTGGAGATTAATGGCTCAGCAGGTACTTACTTTCCCACTTGCCAAACACTATGATTAACCAAGTATATATTGTACATATATATATATATGTGTGTGTGTATATATATATACACATGTATATGTTTATGTATATATATGGAGCTGAAATCCCATTTGAGGAATTTGATGTGAAATTTGAGTGAGTGTAGGATGAAGGGTGGCCATTGCGACTGAGACCACTGAATGCAAGGCTTAATGGGGTGTTGATGAGAAGCCCGGAGTTCGATGGGTCTTCACTTTCCTCCAACACTTTGTTCACTGCTTCTCCCTCTTCTTCCTCCATCTCTTCATCGGATCTTGACGCTCAGGTCTCTCTCTCTCTCTCTCTCTCTCTCTCTCTAGGAATGTGCATAAACCGTTCCATGTATAATAAAATAACGGCGCCGTTGGGCGGTGTCGGCGGGACGGTTTGGAGGTTCTATCGTCTCTTTTTCAAAATTTATATTATTGTTTTCTTCATCTAAAAACTAATTTTTGCCATTTATCCTTTCAAATATTTATAGTAAACTTAAACTTAAAAATCCATAAGTTTATAATTTTGTTATTTTAACTCTAAATGAGAAAATTTTTTTATCTAAATTTCATGTAATTTTGAGAGAAAATAAATAATATCCTTTTTTTTTTTTCAAATTGAGATTTTACACTTTCACTCGAATCGTTTGTTTTCCTCAAATGTGCATTTTTAAAACTACATATGACTTTCAAACCAAAACACATCTCCAATACCTCTCTCAAACGCCCTCAATCTTTTATACCAAGTAATGAAGGAATGCAAAGTACTACTAACACTTGACAAACTATCACATATATTATTTTAGGTGCTAATAGTTCTCGGGCAATGCCTAATTAAGGTTGCAACCGCTTTGGTGTAGTTTTATGACTCCGTGCTATACTTATAAATTGCTTCTATTGTTTGTAAATGTAAGTGCTTTATATTGTGCATTTATGTGAAGTCATGTATAACGATATTACCATGTGACCTCTCAAAATACTGGGGTCTTTCTCCTCTCCGGTCTGCGGCTTTCCCTTATAGACTATATCGACATTAAGACTATATCGAAATTAATGTCGATACAAATGTAGTCTAGCATAATATTATATTTGCCTTTTATCATAAAATTTGATGTAGAGTTCAATCATATCATCCAAGTTTAAAAAAGGGGAAAAAATCAATATTAATGGAAAAAAAAAACTCTATTTTTATAAAGGGAATTAATAGAAAAATAACTTGGATATGTAAACATAAAGAAACATATATATATTTTTTTCAAATAACAACAATGCAAAAATAACCTAAAATACTTTTTTATTTTCTCAAAGGGTACGAGATGAAAAAAATGCTAGACATTACATTATTATGATTAAAGCCAATATCATACTTGACACATTTATCACGCATACTACGTTGTCAAACTTTCAATCATAATAATAATAATAATAATACTTATTGTTATTATTATTATTATTATTATTGTTATTATTGTTATTGTACATTGATTTTTAAAATAAGAAGGATAGTGGAAATTTGGACAATGGATCTCAACGTTGGAGGTCAATCATTATGTGACATAGAAAATGTTCAATTTGAAACCATGGTCCCAAGCCCTGCACCCACATTCCTGTCCACGCTCAATTATGCAAATTGCAAACTCATGAATCGAACGACATTCAAAATTGCCATCACTGACCATACGAGCTCTCCTATTGAAAAATTGGTGTTCATCATTGCTCCTGGGGTCCCACTAATTTTTTGGCTTCTCTCAAACATCATCATCGTTATTATTGTCATCATCGTCATTATTATTATTATTATTTTTTTAACTCTCTCAAACATTATTTGGTATATAAACCACTTCCTTTGCCTAGCTAATAAAAATATGTTTAATTGCGTTTATTAGCATTAGATCTTATGAAAATCATATAATAATTAAGATAATACATAAATTGATAGGATTTGATAAAGAGTCGACAATTTAAGATGAGGCTCTATCTTCAAGGGGCATTTTTTTTTCTTCTTCCGTTATTCTAGCAGAAAAATATTTTTAGTTAAAAAAGAAAGAGAAACTACATGTACTTTGTTGCTTTACAACATTCACATCTTCATCAAGTTTCTTTATCAAATTTCCTGAAAATTGCATATTTTTTCTTCTATTCTGATATGATTGAATAGTCAAAGTTGTGCAGTATTAGTTGTTTCTTTTCTTTTTTTTTTTTTTTTCTAATGAATTGTTTGTTTTGTGAAATGAGTCGATTTCAGTCAACGGGGTCTTTCCTCCACGAGAGGAGCGAAACACTAGGGAGTCTCATAGGCGTTTCGACCATAATGGAGGCGTCAAGAAGATCCACAACAAGAGTACCAAGAAGAACAACATCATCAGAGAAGTTGAGAGATGACAAAAGGAGCTTCAAGTCCAAGCATTGGCTCTTCTCTCTCTGCTCAAACCTAACCACTGATGCCGTAACTTCAGTCACCAGTACTCCATGTCTTGCCCAGTTTCTTGAGGCAGAGAGAAGAGTAGCTGCCACTAACACTAGAAGGAATCAGATTCCACTTTATTATCATGGTCCCAATGATTACTCTCCCGTTAATTTTTCAACCTCGAATTCACTCTTCGTCAATGGTCTAGTTGCTCCTCATCAATCACCTGCTGCTCCTGGGGCTGCAAATACCGGAATCAGATCCAACAATGAGTTGTTAGATGATGATGGTAATGATTTTGGAGCTCCCTTAATGTTTCCATGTTTGTGTGGACAAATCGTTAAATAATTTTTAAAACTCCAAATTTTTAACAGTCTTTGACATTGGGTGTCGATTCCAGTGTTTCCGATCAGTATATACTCTCTCTCTCCAAAAGATTCCTTGGGTTCTTTACATCTTTTTACTTCCTACATTTTGTTTTGCGCTCACTTTCACACTACTCCAGCTAGTGCATAATATGGAGAATTGCCATGAATCAACGTCGATGCATCACCACACATGAGTTAGCCACACAACAAAAGGTTAAAAAAAAAAAAATACTAGATCCCAGTCTGCTGTGCTGCAAACTTTTCCATACGTGGACTGCTCTGCCATAAAAACAAATAAATAAATGAATATTTCATATGTGGTGATTACAAGCCAACAAGGGGTCTAATGTTTTAAAGGTGTCCTGGCTTTTATTGTGTTTATATATTGATTGGGCACCCCCTCTATCTAAGCAAGTTTTTTGGGGAGTTTCACACGAGCCCATTTATCAATTGTTTCGAACGAGCCTAGGCAAATAGCTAGTCTATATGCAGCTAATCCTACCTTCGGCTCAAAACATCACCACACAAATGGGAAGTTCTTGACTATTTCCTTGGCCAACATGGTTAGGCCTATTTCTCATATTGCCTCACTGCCACCACCCCAACTCAGTCAGGCCTGTTTCTCTACCTGAATACGTAACTTAAAACACTAAGCTTCCGAGTGAATGAAATGTCTATTTCTCAAAAAAAAAAAAAAAAGAAAAGAAAGATCTTGTTTGAGATAAGAAATTTTTTTCTATTTAAAAGTGCAAAGGTGTTTGAATGTGTAAAAAAAAATTTTATTTTTAAAAAGAATCTCTTTTACTTGGAAAATTTTTTGATGTTTGGACATGGAATCATAGAAAGGTCTGGTTTTAACTAGACAAAATTTTGACCCAAACTCGAAAAATTTCTGAGTTTGAATACCTTGGTCGAACAATCCACAAATACCAAACATGCATAAACTTAGCCAACTGTTGCAAAACTATACTAGTGCCAGAAAAATAAAGAACATGGTTCTTATGCAAATGATGGAGAGTAAGGAACGAACCCTAGCATATTTGGCAGTCCCTTGATAGAGAGGAACATAAAAACTATAGAAAAACTTCCTCTCTTCCGAAGAGGAAAAAGAATCCTCTTCCCTCCATGATAAAAGGTAAGGCACTGAATAATTGCAGCTTATATTTTGCAGTGATGGTAGTTTCATTTGCATAAGAAAGACATTGAATAGCTTTGTAAGTGGTATTATATTACCTTTATATAATGTGAAATATATCTGTATCTGGATTTAAAGATTCCTAGAGGTACTGTTGCGGCCTCAATCTAAAGACAACAATGCCATGAAACAAAATGCATCAATCCTTGTATATGCTTAGCAACATCGAGACCATGCCTACACTAGAGCTCGAGACGTGTACTGACACTGGCATGAGAGTCTTGGTGTCCAAGGATTGAGGAGAGCTCCATATATTGGACCATCAACTTTTGATTGAAAAAAAGCAAACCCAGAAAGACTCTTCACCGCTTGTCAACCTCTTCACTGCATTCAGCAGCAACTTTTCCTGAATTGCGCACCCCCATCCTACCAAATGAGCCCATTGCTGATAAGCTCTTAAAGCTACTGCTTCCTTCGCTAAAGTTTGACTTCCAAGACTTCCTCGGCTTTGAGGGACTAGTTTCTGCTGCTCCCGAGTCGTTATTGGTCTTGATACTTGCAACAACTAGTTCGTTAATAATGCTTCGGCAAAAAGGGCATAACGGGGGCGTAGGACAGGTAGTTGTGGAATTGGGCTTCTTGTGGCAGCACAGGGCTAGAATGCAGTGCGTGCACATTTGATGACTACATGGTCTGACCTCGATCTTGCACATTTGATCGAAGCATATGCTGCACAGGTCGACTTCAGTAGCCTGTTTTATCAAATGCTTCACAGAGTTAGTAAGCATCACACGTGAAAGGGGTCTAAAAAGCATAAAGCTCAAACACCTCATCGAAGCCCTCAATGTCTTTTGATGTAGAAATTACATTAATTTCTCAGCAAAAGCCAGAAGAAAAGGTGATTATATGGTGCTACAAGTCACTCTTAGTAGAAAATGAATGAATCTTGCCAGTGCTAGAGAGCATCGGAAAATTCTTCTCGAACTCTCTATTTCTACCAACAAATAAAAATAAAATGGATAATTTGTCCAAAAAAAAAAAAGAAAAAGAAAAGGAAAAAAAGGAAGAAGAACTAAAACAAAGGAGATAAACACTCAACTAAAAAACTTTTTGCTCTTCTATCCAAATAACCGTATTAAGTTCACATATAGGGACACCGAATTAGAAGAAATTAACCTTTAAAAAGGTTTACTCGAACATTTCTTAAAGCAGATCTCCATCGGCTTCAATACCGGTAAGCATTTATTATAAAGCGGTAACAGTTATCTGTGTCGTTAGAGTCCAGAATAAGCTTCATTGTATTATTCGAAATTAAACTAGTGGCTCTTCGTTCATATCACAATCCAGTTTTAGTAATATTATCTAGGAAGAGACATCTATGAGTTTCTGATAAACCTATACATTTTACCTGCGTTAGGAAGGATTGAGGGAAGAAATGAGTATTAAGTTATGAGCGCTGTGGCTATGGGTTTGGCTTTAAATGGTGTAGTGTATGTGAGATCGGTTTTGGTTAGGTATGGATGATTTCAGCCTACCTAGATGAAAATAAGTAATTCAGAAGTGTATATAGCTTCAGTTAGAGTTTATTAGAGGGTGCTGATTATTTCCGAAGATTACTGGGCTTGAAAAATCAAGATTGAGTAAGAGTAGAAATAGCTCTCATATACTGTTTCTGCTAGGTTTTCTAATAACTATCAGTCAAATTTCCTCAATAAAATTCACTAATTTCATTCAGTTTGATAATGTTCTATTATTCTCACGTACATTCCATAAAGAAAAACAAATCTACAAAGACTTGCATTAGGGATAATTTTAGTGCAGAAGTAATTAGAATGAGTTGAAATGAAAATAAAAGGCCAAAGAGGGGCCAAAAAAAAAAAAAAACGCCTATTATTACCTCGGAGGCATTATCATCAGCCTCAGTGTCAGAATTTAAAGGAGATGAATTTGAGTAGACCGTCTCCTTCAATATGGTTTTCTCCCTTTCCAGGTTTGCTTCCATTAAAGCTCTCTCTAACAAAGCTTTTGCCTCTGGATTAAGCTCACTTATAAACTTAAATGGCGATGGCCAAACAAGAGGCTCTGCTGCTGAAGGGTTCAGCAAAGCTGCACAAGCTCGGTTTTTGTGCCTTAGTGCAACTGTATATGGTATTCTCCTGCAATAAACCATTCTTTTACCCATTAACAAGACCATAAAACTCAGTCTTCCTTTTACCAATCGCAGAATTCTTAATGACATTAGGGGCAAAGGATGGTTATATGTGATAATGCTTTTACACTAGTCATGTGTAAGAAAGCTCCATGAAATAAAGCTTTTTCTCCGCTTCATCTTTTTTGATATAATGTTGTATCCAAAGTAATTTTATTTCCATGCTTATGCACATAATGCTTTAAGGTTTCAGGAAAATATCTTGCATTGTCCTCTGTGGCATATAAATGAAGCTGTTTGACCAAGCCTTTTCTAAGTAGATTCCAACGGATGAATTTTCTCTGAAAAACTAAGTTTCAAATTATGCAAAGAAATGCATTAATCTTACTTTCTGATCAAGAACCTTATAATTTTTTTCCAGTTGAGCATATAGGATGCTATAATGCATGTCAGTTCAATGGAAGAAAAGAAAAATCAACCACGTAGACTAATTTAGTTCACATTTTGTAACTGTTTTGAGAATTTGAGAAAAGATATTGAATTTTCTGTGTGATAAGGTTACCCGGATGAATCTAGTTGAAGCCTATCCGCTCCCCAAGCAAGCAACTCGCGGATGCAATCCAAGGAACCACCGTGAGCAGCCAAGTGCAGTGGTGTGCTCCCTGGGTAGCTGTGAATAGAACAACTTAGATCAATCTAAATTGGCAGATCATAACTACATGATTCAAAATATCACTTTGCAATGACATAATTCATACCTATATCCACCAGTAGAAGCACAAACAAGAGCCCCATGGTCTAAAAGAACATGAACACTCTCTGGCTGCCTTTGACGGGCAGCTAAATGCAGTGGAGTTGCACCACCTCCATCTCTTATGTTCACAAATCTTGCAAATCCCCTGCCATTACCAAATGCTGTCAAATAATGTGGCTGGATTAGGAATTATCAAATGATGTGGGTAGTGCTAACAAACTTAGGATTAGGCGGCCTAACAAACTTAAGTTATCTACCTAAGAAAGCTAAAACTAGTCACATTATTGACAATTCCTAATCTAGCCACATTATTTAATAAATACCATAAATCAAGCATCAACATTAACGGGTTTCACGGATTCAATTTAGATGTTGAACAGAAAACCAAACTAAAACTACAGGTTATGACTTTGCAAACAAAACCAAACCAAAATATCAAGAAAAACCAAATTAAACCATATATATATGTTTTTTCTTGGTTTGGTTCCGTCTGCTTTTTGTTGCTAGGGCTTCTTATTTGGCTAATACTTAAAGTCTCATTTCTAACCAATCTAAAAATGATAAACAATTTGTTATAAGAAAAATCAAGACAAAGTGAACCATAATAAAACAAACAAGCATAATATATGTCGAGTGTTATAGTATTTTTGGTATTTAGGCGTAATTAGATAGTTACGGTTTTAAATAAAATTTGAATTTTAGATAATTCAATTATTAAGAGATTTTTAGCGTGTTTGGTTTTGTTTCCAAAACTGATTCCACGATTTCCTAGGAAATCGATCTCAAAATCGGTGTGAAATTGTGTTTGGTTGTATTGTTTTTGAAAACAGATTTCAAAACGAATCCAAAATCTCCTTTACTCCCAATGTAAAATTGAAAACGACTAAAAGTCGTTTTCTCTGATTTCATTTTTTCCATTTCTCCCATTTTTCTGATTTAATTATTATGATTAATTAAGATTTAATTGATATAGTAATTACTTAAATATTATGATTATTAATTTTTAATTCATTTTTCAATTAAAAAATTTTATTAATTTTTAATTCTTGGTATTCATAATAAATTTTTTTTAAATCAAACATAAATATGTTTTTATAGAATACTTATAAAATGACTGGTTTTCAAAAATATAACCAAACACAGTTTTACTTTTTTGTTTCTCAAAACATACACTCAGAAAATAAAACCAAACACAATTTCAGAAACGTTCTCAGAATTGTTTTCAAAACGATCTCAAATTCAGAAAATTTGAAAACATAACAGATTTCAAAAACAATACCAAACGTTACTTTTATTTCTAAATTTTTAATTTTTAAATTCATGTTGTAGGCCGACCCTATTTCTATCCTTGTAAATCATTTTTTTAATAAAGAATAGCATTGTTTTTCTCCCAAATAAAACCTACATTGCATCAAAGCCACCATCTTAGGGATTTTGATCTTGTTGAAGAAAATTTGTTTTCAGTCACAGTTTTCACAGATCATCCATACACCCATTCCGTACATCACCATCTGCACCGCCATACATGTCCGTACACCGTCCAAGCAATCATCACAATTTTTTCACGATCGTCTGTATAGGTGTCCATACACCAGTCGTTCAATCACCGGTACAATTGTCCACACCGAGAACATTTGTTCCATCCATACAACGAGATGGTGATGTATTATAACGAGATGAAGGCATTTATAATACCCATTCGAGAAGTGACAGAGTATTATAACGAGATGAAGGCATTTCAATCAAGCACCGAGGAGCAAGGTCATTCCGATGAAGCTTCAGAGACAACTTTTTTCAATAAGGAACGCTTAGAACAACTATATAGATTTTTTCAATCCACACAATTCTCAAACTCGATGTCTTCCTCTTGTTCCCTAGCTTATAAAGGTAACAATCTCTAATCTACTAGTTTTAATGTCTCAACAATTCCTAGTTGTCAATGGATCATAGATTCTTATGCAACTGATCACATGACATGTTGTTCCAAATTGCTTTCTTCCTATAACCTGTGTGCAGGAACTTAGAAAGTCAAGATTGCTAATGGTTCTCTCTCAGCCATTGCTGGGAAAGGATCAACAGCTATCTCAAATTCTCTTGTTCTCCATAATGTCTTCCACATTCCTAATCTTTCATGTAACTTGTTATACATCTTTCAAGGACAAACAAATGATACAATGTTCATGAAGCCTACTAGTGGACGAAAGATTGCAATCTTGATTGTCTACGTAGATGATATAATTCTTACAGGGAGTGATGAAGCTAAGATAGCTAGATTGAAGAAGTGTCTTACCTTGGAATTTGAGATTAAGGATTTGGGGCTACTACGCTATTTTCTAGGAATGGAAGTTGCTAGATCAAGAAAAGGTATTTCCCTCTCACAAAGGAAGTACAACTTGGATCTACTTAAAGAAACAGGGACGAGTGGTTGTAGGCCAAGGGATACACCCATGGACCCAAATCAAAAGTGAGGAGAGGTTTCTGATGGAGTACTCGTTGAAAAGGGACGGTATCAACATCTTGTTCGGAAGTTGATTTATCTTTCTCATATAAGACCTGACATTGCCTTCACAGTTTGTGTGGTAAGTCAATTTATGCATGCTCCATATGGGGAACATTTTGAAACAGTGTACCGGATACTAAGGTATTTAAAGGCTACTCTTGGGAAAAGGTTTTTTTTTTTAATAAGTATGATCAGCAGAGTGTTAAGGTGTTCACAGACACAGATTTTACTAGTTCTATCATAGATAGGAGGTCTACCTCAGGGTATTGTACCTTTGTGTGGGGTAATCTAGTAACTTGGAGTAGTAAAAAACAAAGCGGTATTGCTAGAAGTAGCGCAGAGGCTAAATTTTAAGCAATGGTGTAGGGGGAAATGCGAGATCCTATGGCTTAGCTAAGTTCTAGAAGAACTAAAGAGGACAGTGGAACATCCTATTAAGCCATATTGTAATAGCAAGTCATTAATAAGCATTGCACATAATCCAGCTCAGTATGATAGGACCAACCATATAGAGATTGATCGTTATTTCATAAAGGAGAAGCTTAAAGCTAAGATAATTTGCTTGCCTTTTTATATCAACAACTCAGCAGATTGCTAACATATTGACTAAAGGACTTCCAAGACCTAACTAGAGGTATCTAACCAGCAAGTGGGCATGATTAATACTTATGCACCAACTTGAGAGGGAGCGTTAAGAGTTGAGGTATTTTTGGTATTTAGGCATAATTAGATAATTAGGGTTGAATTTTAGATAATCAGATATTAAGAGATTTTAATTAAATTTTAAAATTTTAAATTCATGTTATATGCTGATCCCTATTTATATCTTTGTAGAACGTTTTTTTAATAAAGAAGAGTTTCGGATCCCCCAATAAAACCTACAATATAATTATAACAATTAAATCCAATCTCAAGATAAATAAACTAAGACAAAAAGCTAAGATTAATTACGGATAACATACATATAACAATTTTTATAATCTATATTTGTTCAGTATGATTCTTCACTGAAACAAATCTGGGAACAGTAAGCCAAAGCCGCCTGTAAAAATCAAATCAAATCAAACCAAACCAAACCAAACCAAACCATCTGGTTCATCTGATTCATTTAGCAGTTTTTTCTGCACATCATCAACGAAAACACGCCCAAAAAAAAAAAAAAGGAAAAACCGAAAAGAGAGAGAAAGATAGGGGGGACTAACCATGAATTTGCAACAGGGCTGGAGCGAGCAGCAGAGAGAATGGCTTGCAAGCAATCTGAATGACCATAGTAAGAAGCATAATGGAGGCAGGTTCTTCCACTTACGGAATCAAACATCAATATCTAATACATTTATACACACAACCCCATATAATGATCAGTGCCCGAACAATAATTCGACTGAGAAAAAAAAAAAAACTTTGAGTTGAATTGAAGTAAAGTGAAATTAAAAAGAAGAATTTATCATACATTTGCTCCTGCTTCTATAAGCTTCTGTACGCAAGCGGTCTTCCCATGGATAGCAGCCAACATCAATGGGGTCTAAATTACCAAATCAACAACTTACCCAATTATTATAACATAAACAATATGTAAATTCAACATAAATATAAGTAACCATTTTCAAGATAAAGCTTGTGCATTTCTTGGCCACTAGATTCAACAGCCTTAAATATCATTAGCCCAAATAATAATAATAAAATGAGATTTTATAAAAGTTTAGCAAAGAATTCTAATAAAGTACATCCAATCAGAATAATCATGAAAATGATGAAAGCGTATATTCCATATATGTGTAAGACCAAGCGTGCCTGTTTGTGGCGATTGAGAACGTCCGGATTACCAAAGCGATCCAAGAGCATGGAAACAAGCTTCACTCACCAAAAAAGGAAAAAAAAAAAAGGAGGAAAAAAAATCCATCATCAAAATATTACTTATTTACCAACAAACAAACAAACAAAGAAAAAGAAAAGAAAATCAGTCCCAAGGGAAAGAAGAGTAGAGCAATGAATGACTGACCTCGATCCGACCATTGGCAGCAGCCACATGTAAAGCTGAGAGCTTCCGGCGACCAAAAGAAATCGTCTGCGTCGACTCAGTAAGAATGGCTTCGATAGCTTCGACGTCACCGTCTCTGAGAGCTACGAAGAGAGCGCTTTCATGGCGATCTCCTCTGCAACTCACTCCCTGACCCATTTCCCCACCACCAATCTCAAATGTCCACGCGCCACCGCACGAGTCTGACAGTGGCGGTGGTGGTGGTGGTGGAAGAGTAAGTAAGAGAGGTAGATAGAAAGAAGCAATTAATCTGATTGGCTTTTAAGTAGTCTCGTCGGAATGGGAATGGTAATGGGTGTGTTTTCTGTCTCATGTCTGTCACTGTCTCGGAGTTTGGACCTGCCCGCCGGGATCTCGGGCAGCTTTTCCAATTTCCTTTCTGTTTTCTTTTCACAATATTTTTAGATTTTTTTTTTTTTTAAGATCAAGATATTTATGAAGTTTTTGGTAATCGCGTTTATTTATTTATTTATTTTTGAAGAGAAAACGCGTTTATTTTATGTAATAGCGATGGAGTAGAAATAGCGGCGAACTAGTGCCGTGTACATTAGAATTCTTTTTTTTTTTTTTAATGATTTGAAAATGAATTTTGTATCTTTAATCAAATTAATTTTAACTTAATTTTAAAAAATTATTTTTATTACTTTTTATATTTATTTTTATTATTTTAATATAATTTTTAATACAAATTATCCTTATTTTCATTATCTTTAATATAAATATAAATTATATTGTATCATCTTATTATATATAAAAGAATAAATAAAAAGTTAGTGTTTATTTTCATAGTCTATTACGCACCGTTTTAATGCCTCTCTCTCTCTCTCTATCTCTCTCTCTCTCTCTATCTCTCTTTCCTTGACTCTTTTTGATGGCAGAGCAAGGATGTTTATAGCTTCAATCCCATAGTAGACCTATGTTTATTTAAGAAGGGAAACCACTCACTCTCTTTACCACTCACCCTCTTTTCCCGGATTCTTTTCCTTCACCTATTATCGTACGCTGTACATTTTTTATTTCCAAATATATGTTAAAAAAATATGACATCAAATAATCAATTGAAGTTAACCATAACACTTATTTTTATTTTTATTGAATGATATACATGTGATAATTTTAGTTCCTAATAATTGGCATTTTATTAATATATATGTTAGCCCTTTGTATTTTGACAAAAAAGATCAACAAGTATTGCTTAAATAATTTAATTAGTAATTGAGACTGATGAGTGTGCTGGTATTTTTGACTACTTGTATTCAGCATAATGATATAAATTAGTTTATAATAAAAAAGCGATGGTTATGAATTTAACAAAATAATAAAATAAATTATATTTTGATTATAATAATTCACGTATTATATATTGTATCACTAAAGGTAATTAAATATGATTTCTATATTGTTGTTTATATTTTATATTATTTAAATTTAAATTACAACTCACTACGTGTATTTACACATATTTAAACTAGTATTAAATTAAAAGATCCAATTTAATTTAATTGTTAGAAAGAAAAAAAAAAGTGTTATTTTTGTCAAAATTGGAGTTCACACATGGCGCCGACGTTTACTTTGGCAAATTTTGAAGATTCAACGCCTACTTTCTTTTCTCATTTTCTTTTTTTCTTTTTTAACTTTCTCTTAGCCTCCAGGTCGCTCCTAATTACTCTGATTGATTTTTCTTTCGGTGTAGGCTGTGTCTATCACTTTTTTAAAGCTTTGTTTGGTTAATTAACTTGGATTGAAAAATTAGAGTTCTTTTCATTGTAATTGAGTTAAATTTTGAAATTATATATTTAGTTGAAAATAATTTATATGATATTTAAAAGTATAAAAACTTGAAATTTATTTCAAAAAAATGTGAATCTTATTTTATTTTACTCAAAATTCAATATATATTTTTATTAAAAATATAATTTATTTCGATTTGAAATAATAAATTTATATACTTTTAAAATTTGAAAAACAATGAATTTTTAGATTAGAGTTTGAATCTTAATAGTGAAATTAAGTTTACTTTTTAATAAAAGACAAAATAATTAGAGTTATTCAACTCCAACGAACATGCCAAACGAGAACTTTGTTTGTTTGTTTGTTTTGAGTAATTCTCACTTATAACCCCTTAATTTTAGAGTTATTCTCATTTTACCTTTTAAAATTTAAAAATTCTCAATTTAATGTTGTTAACTTCAGATTTTACATTAGTTCTATTTAATCTATTCTACTAGAATTTCCAAAAAAAAAAAAAAAAGAAAGTGTTAAATATAGTCATATGATCTATTTTCGCTTGTTTAAATAGAAATTCTAATAGATGCTGGTTAGTAAGACTAATTACTTTTCCTATCTATATTTAATAGGAATTCTAATAAATGGGATTAAGTATGATTAATTCAAAATTTAAAGATCAAGTGAGAATTTTTAAAATTCAAAGATAAAATATGAATGTCCCTAAAATTTGAATGGTACAAATGAGATTGATGATTTTGTTTTTAATTTTATTGGGTAAGTTTATTAAGAGAAATTATTGGGTAGACTAAATAAACCACCTTATCATATTTATATAATATATTGTCCACTTAAAATTTGACATTTAGACAATTTGCTTATGTCAGCCATTTGTAAATCCATTTGTCTTTCTAGCATTTACCATATTAATTATTAATTTAAAATCCCAAAAATATTCTACTTAAATTCCTTGTATTGATTAGTCAATATTAAATTACATTTTTTAGGGAAATTAAATTACTACTTTAATTCTGAAAACATTATTATACATTTGAATTTATTAGTTAATATTATATAGTTATTTTTAATTCTAATTAAATTTTACAATTGAATTTATTTGGGAAGGAACTGGGCTTCGTATTTTTCTTCATCTTCTTCTAATTAATTACAATTGAATTTTACATTTGAATTTTTCTTTTTCTAATTAAATTCTAACGAAAAGCTATGCTTAGACTTGTGGAGATCATACAGTTATATTTAGGAACGAACATGAAATTTAAATTTACGCTTGAATATGTATAATATAGAAAAGTTATTCAATTTTGCTTTCAATTAAGCCGTTCGTTGACATATATTATGCAATCCTAAACAAATTTAAATTTTCGCTCACAAAATAAATCTAAATTTATGAAATAATTTTTTAAACTAAAAATAATAACATTTAAAGTTAATTAATTAATACAAAAATTTTAATATCATTTAATATATAAGTATATATAGAATATTTATAGAGATATACATTAGGAAAGAGAAATATAATTGAAAAAGTTGATGCAAATAAATTGTCAAAATATCAAATTTTAATTAACAGGTATATCATGTAAGCATGATGACATAATATATGTGGTCTACAGAATAATTTCTCATTCAGTGTTGAGATGATTTACTCCACTTTAAAATTCCCAACAATAAAGTACAGGAAATATTCTAATAATCAATGGTTGGGATGATTTACTCCATTATGAAATTCCCAACAACAAAGTACAGAAACGTCTTTACAATTTCTTTATAAAATTCTCTTCTCACTCTAGATCTTAAGAACTAAGTCAGAGTTTTTCTCTTTAAAATCTATAATAGAATTTCTATAATGAATCTTGGATGCCCAAATCACAAGGCTTCATCTTTATTTATAAGCCTTAAGGTCCTTTTGATACTTTTTCAGACTATCATTTTTTAGTTTGCCATATCATCTTCAAAGTAAAGTTCTTATTTTTCTTTAGTCTGATTCTTACTCGAACCTCCAGGTAGGTCTTTCAATTAATTGAATGGTGTCAATTCACTTTTTCTCTTTAAAGATCGTCGTTTTATCTCTAGTGCACAGTGTCATTTTATTCATGAAAATATTCATTTCTACATTAGCTCTCTTTTTTCTTATAAATTTAAAGCGTTTTATTTTTCTCAAATTTATTAGAAAATTTACTTTTTTTTCAGCCCCTTCTTGTCTATTTATTTTCTCAAACCATGTTTGCTGAAAATCAATTTCTTCATACTTCAATGATATCCGTTATCATTTTGAAATCCCAGATAGTATTACTTTATCTCCCAATCCTGATGACGTTGACATTTTTACTAGAGAGAACATCAAACCTGAAAATGCTATCTTTGATTTAAATTATCTCAAAACCTTAAATTTCCTTTACATTCCCTGATTCTCGAATTTTTCCATCATTGTCATCTATCTCCTTTTTGGGTTTATCTTCCTTTTCTTCATCTCTTTACTGGTTATGTTGCAATTATTATCGAAAATAAAGGTGTTTTGTTCATTGTGTCAAATGCATGTTTTGAGTTGGACCATTTTGGGGACCATTTTTATAAACTTTCACCAAAACTGGTTTTTCATGTTATCCTTGGAGGTTTTTCTCCTCATAATAACCCTTCTTCGGATCTCTACCCTATCTCAATTAAAGGGAATTGGCGGTCTGACCCTTCTTTTCACATATCTACTCAATTAAACGGTCACTGATGAAAAGACCTTAAAGTTTTCTCATGTCTCAATAGAACGTAAAGTTTATTTGCTCACTGTTACATATTCCCCAGATCTTTCTTTTGACAATTTACTTAGCGTTCATGTTTCCGATAGCTATGGTAAGCCTATCATCACGAGACTTTACTATCAAGTTTTGAATATTCCTCCAAATAGTCATTGCCCAGCTTAACTCAAACTCGAGAAATATCAACTATTTGCTTCCAAAACAGAATTAGAAGAGATTCAAAACATGCCTTAAAAGGATAAATGTGAAAAATCTGATTCCTCTCCACATAAGCATCAATGAGAAGATTCTTCTCTACAAGCTTTTCTTGAAGTTCATGATGAGTTTGGCCCTTACACTGTCTCTCATTCCATTCTTCTACCATTCCATGGTGACAATGGGTTCGAAATCTAGTGTCCTTGTTTTCTTCAACCAGATGGTAATACTGTGTTGAATATGGATAACTCTCAGAATCCTGCTATCGACGAGGCTATTATGCAAGCCCTTGACACTCCAACTGATATTCAACGTCAATATTGTTACTTTTACAATGAACTAAAAGGTATGGGTAATGCTACTGCTATTCTCTACAAAAAGGCTCATTGTGATGCTTTTCGTCAACTTCTCTCTACTATTCAAGAATGTGAGAAATTGACAAAGTTATACAACAAAGCTTTTAATCATCATGAAGAAGAGAAAAGATTGAAGATCAAGGACAATGAGCCCTCCCGTCTGATCTTCAAGCTAGCCTTCTAGCTTAATTTGAAATGAAGAAACTATCTTTTAGGATCGATGAACTAAAAAAACTTTGTCAAATGATGCGAAAAAGATCGCTTAATTGCAAAATTAGCAAAAAAGGGACTTAATGGTGATTAATCAACTGCAAAACCAAGTTTGCAGTGTCTCTTTGCATTCGACTAAGAAGTCAAAGTTTGAGAATACAATTGTTAACTTTCAAAACGAGCTCTTTAACTTCTGCGCTCAGTTGGAATCCCATGATCAATCCAATACTTCATCTTCTAAACCATCTTCTTCATCATGCATTGATGAAAATAAAATTTTGAAGGAAGAAAATGAAATATTGAAAGCTCAAATACTTATGTTTGAAGCTTCCATCCAAAAGTTGATTGATGAAAAGAATTAGGCCACGAGTTTTCCTAATAAGGATGTTGTCGTTCTCTTAGATGATTCTTGTGATGATTGACCTCTTGCATCTTCTCATTAGATGGGTCTTCTGGAAGAAATGATGAACGGTCTTGAGAATTAGATAAGGCTTAAGATTCAAGAAAAAGGAAGGTTGAAGTAGAAGTGTAAGGAAAGAATTTGTGCTTTGAAAGCTTATTTCCATTGAAAGTACCTTAGATTAGTACTCATTTGGGTTGCAATGGTTTTGAGTTAGGTTGGCTTCAACTTTAAAGAATCCTTCTAAAAGGAAGTTTAATAGTGTTGTTGACTTCTACTAGCCCTATGGGATTGACTTCAAGACTAAAAACTTTCGAGCTATCCAAGATAGGAAGACCAATGATAACGAGGTTGATTCTTTCAATTACGGCTTGAGGTCTGACTATGATTCCTCTCAGAGTGATTTTGGTGGCATATATTCTCTTATCCCTCTAAATTTCATGCTTTAATGTAATTTATTTTTGTTTTGTTACTGTATTTGTTATTTTATCATGTATTAAGGAATATAACCTTTTATTTTGTTTCTATGTTTTTACGTATTTAAACACTCTACATTTTTATTATGAACATTTACTTTTGTAGATAAAATTCTGAGCTAAAGATTAATCTAAAGAATCAAACAATCTCTTTGAATTTAAATAATCTAGATAATCATTCTGAATTCATAAAACTAGATAGATATTTTGATTTATAGATTAATCTGGTTCTAAATTTGAGTATTGAATAACCACTCTGACTTGTAAACTAATTTGGTTGTTATTTTGAAAAACATCGATTTTTCATAATTTTCTTAAAAATTTGTGCTTTCCATTTTGCGCCATGACATCCCCAATAATCATTTAAAACTTGCCGATTCTCAAAATAGTTAATTTTCTAAATTTCAAATCTCTGACAGTTAATTTTCTTAATTTCAAATTATCGATGGTTAACCTTTCAAATTTCAAATTTTCTTTTCTCTTATTTAAAACCTATTTATTTTTAATCCATCTGACTTATTTTCTAATGTTTTACTCTCCAAAAGTTCTTTCCTTAGGCATTCTTCCTCAGTCTTATTATTATCTCATTTTCACTCAGTTTCTGCAAAGAAATTGTACCATTGTTTTAGTTTGTTTGTTTGTTTTTTTTTTTTTTTTTTATCATGCCTCTAAAGATTTCATCTCTTTCGTTCAAAGCCATTAGGAGTGTTTGTCAAATTCCAAATGATGTGTTTTTTGATAGCTTCAACCCTGCTACTAGGCAAACTAAACTAGGTGACCTAATCATCTTTTTTAAACAACTCATATGTCTCCAACTTTTTCTTCACACACTCTTTAATCAATTTTTCTTTTCACTTCAACTCTGTCCTAATCAATGCAACCCTAATATTTTCTGCATTTTTAGACCAAACCAAGGCCTCTCGATTATGTTTTTCTACTTTAGAGCCTTCAAGTCATGCCCAACAAGCACTGCCAAACGGTTGCCGTTTTGCTTAAAGTTCAAAAAATCACTCTGATTCATCAAAGATTTCTTCAATGGTAACCATTCTCACCCCATTTTTTAACTTTTACTCAGTATAAACAAGTTCAAGATCTTTTGATAAGCATGATGTCGGAATTTTTTGGCATGGAGCAAAATTCTAAGATACTTAAAGCATAAATCTTCTCTATGCAAGATCATCAATGAGAAATCTATGAATTGAAAAAAGACAAATCAATGTGGAGAACAAATTGAATTATTTGTCTAAGAAATATGCCAAGTTGGAAGATAAGAGCATGAAGCGAAAGAAAGAACTGTTGGCTATGTCTAGGGCTCTTGTAGCAAAAAAGAATAAGTGAGCCCAAAAAGAAAGCAATTATTTCAAAGATTTGAGGGAGAGTAAGGAGCTAATGGCTAAATTTTACCAAGAAAAATCAAGACTTGCTATATGAATTAGAGTCTGATCGAGTTTATATTCTCTAACTAAAGGATCGCATTCTTCACTTAGAACATGACGATGCTTCTTCTCCTACTGCTATAAGGATTGCTAAGTTGGAAACTAAACTTGAAGCTTTGAGAATAGAGAATTTGAAAATCCAAAGCTTGGAAGCTAAGTTAGAGATTCTGAGGGAAAAGAGAAATTCGAAAGCTCTCACTACCTCATTTTCGTAGAAAATATCTTTTACTTACCTTTTTTTTGTTTTTGTTTTTGTTTTTGTGGCTGCTTAAAACTCTATACTTCTAATTTAACAAATGAATGTAATTTCCATTTTATTTTCTTGTCTTGAATTTTTTTTCTTCTAGCTAGCTCACTTTCATTTTCTTTTTTCTGGCTCATTTTTATTCTCTTGCTACTTTGTCTTTACTTTTTTCACAACAACTTGAACCACGATTTTTTTTAATTTTTTTTGAAATAAATGTTCTAATAAAGATTCTTCAATAATGGCTCACAATATGAAGCTAATTCTCACATTGAATTCTTACTTTTGTCTTTGTAAGAGCTTTTGACTGCAGACTTTACCTATTCCTTACCTCTGGATTAGATCTTTCTCAACTCTATATTGAATTTGACTAAAACTAGACTTTTTATAAGAACATTAATTTCGATCTTGGATTTTACTAAATTCTAACCCTTGATTAGGTTTACTCATCTTTGACTTGATATGGATTGATATGTATCTTTTCGCTATATGGTCCATACCAACTTTTATTTCGGGTTTTATTCAATTATAACCCTTAATCATGTCTTATTCAGTTTTGACCTGATATAAATCTGATATAAATTGAAACAGATTTTTTCGCTGTAAGATCTATATCGATTTCTTAACTTGAGTTTTACTTAGTTCTAACCCACATTCAGATTTTACTCAATTCTAACCTGATTTATATTGATACAGATCTTCTTTAATAAGGTCTATACCAGTGTCTAACTTGGGTTTTACTCAATTCTAAACTACATTCAGGCCTTTCTCAATTTTGGCTTGATATATATCGATTCAAATTTTCTCTAATAAGGTCTATATCAATTTCTAACTTGGGTTTTACTCAATTCTACCTCGCATTCAGGTATTACTCAATTTTGACCTGATATATATTGATATAGATCTTCTCTAATAAGGTCTGTATCAATTTCTAACTTAGGCCTCACCCAGTTTTAACCAGCATTCAGGATTCTAATCTAATTCTTAATTATTGCAAATTAAGATTAATCATTACTCTAAATTTGCTCTGATCACTCTATATTATATCTTTTTATGGAATTTTCCTTTGACTTTCACCTTTCAAATTATATCAATCCCATCATTTACAAATTTCACCATTTGTATTTGATGTTACCCATCAACGTCGAATGTGACTCTTTAATTTCTTTCCAACTTTTCAATATCTCCATCATTAACTATTGTAGCCGTTTTAATTTATTAGCTTTCCGAGTTTTTTGTTGACTCCCTGTAAACTCAGTACTTTTAAAAATAAGTTTCTCCTTTTTGTTGAATCATTATATGTTAATGTAGGATTAAATAGAGTATTTACGTAGCAAAATTTTGAAAACTTTCCTTGGATCTTATTAATTCATATTATCATATACAATAAATTATTTAATAATTTACATATCTTAGAAAAGATGTTAAGAATATCGAAGAGGATGACCAAGAAAATTTCAACCAACTAGCCTTCTTTTCTCTCTCCTTCAAATTTTAAACAATTTTAAATCTTATGTATAATTATATATAATTCCATATTTAATTAAAATTACATATTTTTATACACAATTTAAAATTTTAATTTAATTAAAATTTGAAAAATGATAATTTTTGAGAAAAATAGGCCACACCGGGTGCAGCCTATTGGGCTACATGCAGGGGGGGTGGCGCCTAATGTCCTATGTGATTGCACGGCCATGTAGCCCGGTGCACGCCTAATTGTGGGTCCACAATAGCATGTGCCGACGCATCATGTCCCTAAACCCTGGAGCCCGTGCTAACGTGCCTTCCTTCTCTTGTGTGCCTCATTTGTGACACTACTAGGATTCCAATTTGGAATCTTAGTTCCAGTAGGAGTACTACACAAAAATTTTAATTGTCTCATTATCAACATTTTATCCTTGATCAAAATTTGAGAAAAATAAATTAAAGTCTTCATTTTTCATCTTCTTCACAAATAAATTGCATAAGATTCATATACTATTTCCAGTGTACACAAGTTCTAAATATTCAAAGAAATAAAAAATAATTCCATGAAAAAATTATGGTGAAAATCAATCGCTACCATGATTACATGAAAAAATAATCTTAAATACAATCTTTCTAAATTTTACGGAACCATGAATGATAAAATTGAATATACTTATAATAATAATAAAATTAAAATAATCGCATACGTACATAATCCATAATAACAATATAATAGAAAACCTAAAATGCTACTCTCTCAAAATATTAAATCCATACATAGATTTAAGGAGAAATTTAGATCGTCTAATTATATGGCATAATTACAAGCTGACTTTAACACAACTTGTATGAAAATCGGGTAATTATTATAACGGAATTTTAAAAATTTTTCTTTGATCGTACTAACTTGTGTTGTCATACATAATATATTATTCAACAATCTACATTCTTTAGAGAAGATGTTAGGAATGTGAAAGAAGATGATAGGAATGTGAAAGAAGATAACTAAAAAAGTTTCAACCAGTTAGTCTTTTTTACTATTCTCTAATTTTTGGATGACAAAGTGTGTAGACACATGGTCTCTCAATTGATATTCTTGTGCGGCTTTTTCCTTCCAATCACCTAGAACTCTTACAATTTATTATTATAATAATAGGAGAATAATAAGAAACTCACTCACATGAGAGTTTGTAGTTTGAGAAAAATAAGAGCTCCAAGAATCCTATTTGGCATTTTAAGTTTAAACAAGATATTTGAAAAAGATTTTTCTCTCTTCTTCAAACTATTTGGCATTTTTTTTTTGGCCGTAGGTGGCTTCACGCAAATCACTCACCTTAAATATAGGAGACTCAAAATATAATTCAAAATTTAATCTCTATTTATTTTGTGATTTTATTTACATTGATAATATTTCATTAATTCGATTTAAATTTAAATATAATTATGGCAACTTTACATTAATTAATTAATTATGCAATAATTATCTAAATAAAATCAATAAGGAGAAAATCTTTTTCCTTACCTTATCCTGATGGGAAACGCCTAATCCTAGTAAACAAGGATAAGATTTTTTTTTTTCAATTCAGATTTAGATAGAATAATTATCATATTTAATTTAAAACATTTATTTAAATAAGATTATCTAGATATTTAAATTAATTATTTAAATAATTAATTTATCCATATCTCTCAATTTAAATCCATATTATATTTGTCTCAAAAGATAAATAAAATCAATTTGAATTCCAAATTCTATCCTCCAAATAAATATTTATACAAATTAAATATTTATCTAATTAATCAAATAAAAAAAATTCTCATTCTACCTTCTGTGAAAAATGCCTACACCTGTGAAAAGGTGATCCAGATTTTTCTCCTTACTAAGTCCAAGAATTAAAACTACAATGGATACCTTAATTGATTACCATCTATTAAGGAATTATATTGAGCTGGTAAAGAAATCGATTGGACATATACAACGTGGACTCCAATAATCTATATAATTAATTATTTTATACTAAATAAATCAATTATATAATTATTAATTTTAAAGTCACACTACTATAAACTTAAAACTACACTTCCTATTATATACTGTATTACGTTAAGCCAGAGAATAGCTGCAATTCAACGACTTTATTTGTGGGCGACCCCTCTAGCTTAGGTCATCCACCTTATCTTGCTTGATTTCTTTATTCCTTGCTTAGTCTTACTTAGCTTGCTTGTTTCTATAGCTTTCTTCTCCTTGGGGTTTAAAAGATTTGTTCTTGAAAAACTAGGAATATTTTTTTTTCTTTAACTGGAGGAAACTACTAATTCTTGAAAATTGTGTATACATAAATATATACGTACTTCTTAATACTTTTTCCCAAAATATATTTTGGAGTCTTGTTACTTTAAAGTACGTAAAAATAGAAACATACTTTTAAGCTTGTTTCACTACTTTACATACTACACTCTTGTCTTGTCTTTATACATATATCTCACTATTACACTTTCTTTCTTTTACACCTTGAGTACAGCGGAATTCTGCGAAACGGAACCATAACCCGTCCATGACATCGCTGGGATCTGCCTGCCAGTCCGCTACTCTTGCTTCATACTGCTGTTTGTTTTCCTTTATTACCTACAGCACGAATAGACTAATGAGCTAAAGCTCAGTAAGTACAAACATACATACAAGTAAATAAGCTGAATACACCACTCTAAGGTTAGTCAACTTAGGACCAATTATTTTCTTTAGTCCTATACTACTTGTTCTTTCTATTCTATTTCTTTCTTTTCTTTGCTTTACTTCATCTGCTTAATCTTTCACTTGTGGGCCCGTGGTTAGACGTACCTAGTGCGCGCAGACCAATAGAGGATCAGGGGAGCGACCCACCGATCAACCCTAAGGTCATCTCTGGACTACTGACCTTATAGGTAGTAAGTCATGCCATAAACTACCTCATTATTAACAAGGCAGCGCCACACTTCTGGGGTGGAGGCAGGAAGTTAAGCCATAAACTACCTCATTATTAACGAGGCAGCGCCACACTTCTGGGGTGGAGGCTATCTGGGAACCTCACAACTGGGGAGGCCGGTACGCCAACCTTAACTTTTAAGTCTTATTAATTGACTTAACTTATTTCTCTTTTCTTTTTCTAATCTTGCTTACTATTCTCGTGAACATGTTAGTATCATGTCACAACTGAATAGCTTAAATGTGTATATATATATAACACAACTTTATGGTAAGTCCATTCGTGAGTAGACAATTAAATGTCCTTACTTACCTTATCAATCTCTTCTTTTCTTCTCTCTAGGATCTTTGATCGCCCTCCTTGTAGGTCGATTTTTGGATCCTACAGACAAACTTTGTCTGTTAATTTCATTTCCATTTATAGCTTTTATTTTTCATAAAAAAGCTTAAATAGAACCTATTTACAACTTTTTGGACTTTATTTATCATTTCCCCAATTTTTCCCAACTTTTGCAAAATTACGATTTTACCCTTATATTTTGGCAAAATTGCAGTTTTGCCCCTGACGGAATTTTATTGATCCAGACTGCATTTTTGGCCCTCAGGAACTTTTCTGACCTTTTTCTAATCATTACCGGGTTCGTTTCTATTCTATTTCCACTTTCCACTTTCCCGATCCTCGGGAAGCACTATTCCGACCCTTACGTCGGTTTAGTGATTTTCTATCGTTTCGGAGCCTCAAATGGACGTTTTACTAGTATTTAAAACGTTCATCTAGACTTTCCCGACCTAGGTCTCCGAGGCTCGGATTTTCCGTACCCGACTCGGATCTTTATTTCATTTCCAAAAACGCCCCCCCTCGGGGTCGGTTTTTTTTTCCGTTTCACTCTCATTTTACATTTTTAGGGGACGGTCTACTATTCACGAACCACCCCTTAGGTTTTCCTTATTCAATTCTCCGTTAGGGACTCGGGTTTCCGACCCGACCCTAAACTTTTATTTTTAATTCCTATTTTACCCCGAAAGCCGTTTTCGAAATTTCAGCAGCATTTCGGCGTAATTTTAAGGCTTCCGGCGTTAGGTACGCCTCGAACCATATGTACCTGCCACGTACTATACCACAAGCCTATTTTATGTAAAAGTTTTCCAAACTTTTACATAAAAGCTCACAAATTCCAATTTCACATTTTTAACCACATTACAAAATTTTTTCACAATTTTGCCCTTAGTTTTGGTTTCGGTTTTCACCACCAAACCGAACCAAAGTTTCTCAAACTTTTCAACCACTTGTTAGGCTATTAAATGCCATTTTTCTAACACTTTTTCAAGCCCATTTCCTTGTACTTTTCAACTAAATTCTTAGGGTTTTTAAACACTTCAACCCACGGCCTCATTAGTGAAAAACATGCCATCATTTTTGTTTCATGCTTTCAATCAAAAATTTCATTATTCACATCATAAAATGCATGATTTCAATTAACCAAACATCATATGAAACATGCAAAATTTTCACCAAAACCTTAAGTAAACCCACGGCCACTTTGAGTAAATGAACACCAAAATTTTTCCAAGCTTTTCCATAGTGAAATTCATGCTTTATTCTTAACAAAACATAAGTTAAAAGCATGTTAACACATAAATCACACAAATTTCTCATTGCTTACCAATGGTAACCCACGGGTTTTCCTTCGGAAAACCAACCAAAAATTGGTTTTTCTTTAAACCAATTGCATGGTTTTCTTCCTCATTACACCCATAACAAAACCCATCATCAACTTAATGAAAAACAACCAAAACTTTTCCATCTTAATTCATTATTCACCCCACGGTTTTCATGAAGAAAAACCAAGAAAAATTTCAATCCAAGGGAAGTTACCTTATTCACTTTCTTCCTTTGTCTTCAAGTGATGTTTTGCCACACTTTTTGTATAGAAAACTTGAAGGAATTACTTGGTTTTCCTTTGGTCACCCACGGCTCCCATGGAAGAAAAACTTAGCAAATTTTTCTCTTAGTTTTTGCTTGAAATTTGGTCTCGGCCTTTTGATACAAAAGTGGCCGACTTATGCATGGAAGAAAGCCAATTAATTTGGCTCTAAACCAATCAAATTTCAACACCTTTCACCCTAATACTTTCCACCTTTTTCAAAAATTAAAAATGGTTAATTTTGGCCAAATCTTGGCCTTTAGATCAAAAGCAAATTAAATCATGGCCATTCATCCTACCTAACACCATATTTCTTTCCATTTGGTAAATGGATTTATGATGTCATAATTACTAAAGTGAAAGTTGACTTTGACTTTCACTATTCACATTAATTCGACTACTTTTTGACCGATACCGGTTCGAGCCGAAATTTTCCTGGAATCGTCCCGGCGTGTTCCTGAGGTCTCCTGTGCAGTCGGATCAACTTAATCTGCTTCCGTTTGATCAAAATCAATCCCGGAAGTTTACCGTCTTTTATTGCTCCGGTTAGGGTTTTTAATGCCGATTTTGGCACCGTTTCACCCGTTTCAACTCAGTGAATTTTTCCAACACTGAATTCTTACTCGTCAGTATTGTTAGAACATTTTAATATATTCTAAACAATACAAATACATTTATTTCACTCTTTAAATAGTACAAATTGTTATATACATACAATTGTACATTTTCATCCGAGAATTGCCTGAATTTCCCGGTTGTCACATTATTATATAAGTAACACTCTCATATAGTATCCATGATCAATCTAAAGTCAAAATCCATTCAATTTTTTGATCACACTATCTTAAAAATATATTACACATCTAATATGAAAATGATTATTCACCGTATGTGAATAATGAATCATTT
The DNA here is from genome assembly GCA_035233585.1 of Antiaris toxicaria. Classification (NCBI taxonomy): domain Eukaryota; kingdom Viridiplantae; phylum Streptophyta; class Magnoliopsida; order Rosales; family Moraceae; genus Antiaris; species Antiaris toxicaria. The sequence continues at coordinate 349,465 of CP141163.1, forward strand.
TCCAAGCAAATGACCTAAAATCTTGTCCATTTTCACATCCTGTATATTGCTTTTAAGAGGATAACCTTCACTCCTTATTAGAATTATGATTCCATATTTATAAGCAAAGCTCACATTGTATATAAGTTATGCATCCAATGAATTAATCTAATAGCTTACTATTTCAAGACGTTTTAGTATTTGGAACATCAAAGTAAACAAGTTATATACATAAAGTCATTTACTTTTTCAAGATTTAGGTTATTGCATAACAAACATCTAAAGTGAATTAATTAACTCAAGTAAACTATATAGATTAATTATACTTTGGTTCGAGTCCAATATATCCAATACATTTACTTACTCAGGATTTAGGTTATTGCATAATGAACATCTAAAGTAAAATAATTCACTCAAGCAAACAACATAGATAAATTACACTTTGGTTCAAGTCCAATATATCACCACTACTAGGTGATATATTTATGTCTCTACTTAAGAGTCAGCTCGCTCCTGAAGGTTAAGATAAATTATCTCTCCAATTGGATTTAAATAATATAATAGTTTTAACATAAGTTAGATGCACACTCTAACCTCATAGACTACGAATTATAGATTTAAACTACTTATTTTAGAACATTGTCTTCTTATATATAAAGTTCATTATTACAACGTTTTAGTATTTCAAACACCAAGAAGTCAATGAGTTATATTTGTTTACATTTACTTTAACATGCAAATAAAGATGAGGATAGAATAGTAAAGATGTAATAAAAAAACCTTAAATATATTATTAATTAGCTCAAAACAAATGAAAAAACATCCTCAATGTCTTTTTTTCATTCCTAGGGAACATTTAGCATATGCTTTACATGAAAATTTCATTTGTTATGGTTTTCAGCAACTGACTCTACACATGAAGGACCATGATGCTTTTTAGCTTTGGGTTTTGGATAAGAGATATGTGTAGACTCTTGAGCTCGTTTGCTTGGGTCGAGGTGTGGTTGAATAATAAGTGAAGGCTCGTAAGCAAGTTACGCTTTGATGGTAAAGAATTCATTTTATGTCATTTTGAATTTCTACTATTTATATTTCTATTATATGCCATATTGGGTAAGCGAATCACTCCGATTGAATTTATTCTAGTATAGTAGATTGGGTGAATAAGTAGGCTTCTATAAGGTTTACGGATAATAATGTATGGTGTCTAGTTAGACTTTATTATTTCAGACATATTTGAATTGGTATAAAGACTTATAGCAGTGCAATCAAGTATGAAAGCACACCCCAGCACGCATCTACATAATAGTCGATATATACTTTTGATATTTGATGATTTGAGTGACATGAGAATTTGTGTAATTAATGTTTGCACACAGTTATGCCTTCTATTACTTTGATTATTGTTATTAAACCATGATATGACTTGGAGTCATTTTATTGTCATTTTCTCTTTATCCTCGCTACTAAGCATTAGTCTCACCCCGTTTTAAGTTTTTACCCCCCCAGGATTAGCGGTAGCGTAATTGCATATCAGTTTTTGAACTCTAGTCACTTGAGGATGTGTAAGTCAGTTAACATTGTTATTTCTTTATTTTAATGCTAAGTTATATTGTATTTTAATATACGTAACTGTAATAGTCGACACTGTCTAAGATTTGTAGATTGTTAAGAAAATTGTATATTTATAAACTGTTTCATAAACAAGTAAAACTTAAAGACTCTAAAGCAATATATAACATTATATATTTTTTATAAAAAATTAATACCGAGTTTTGTTAAAAAAACCTGAGTTCATTTTAATTAATCGCATTTGGGTTTGGGTCGTCATAGAGCAACATTTCATTTTTCTTCTTAAATGGCCAAATGGACCATTTGACAACATTTGAAGAGGACTCCAAATGTTTTGTTTCTGGACACCTATTTGAATGGCTCATCCAAATGAAACGTCCAAAATGTGAAATGTTTGCAACGAACTAAGGGAAAGAAAATAGTAATTGTCAATAGGTTTAGCTTCAAAAACAAAGGTGATTCCAATAAGAATAGAAAAACAACCTTTACAAAAACCTCTAAAAGTTTTTTAAAATTCCTCCTCAAGCCGCAGATCTAGGCTACCTTGCGCAGCACTAACAATGTTAACATTTGTCCAATTCGAGAAAGGAGGGGGTAAATGAACAATAATTGTATAGGGAGTTTCTGAGACCTCTCAAGAATATAAAGTCCATTACGAATCATCAAATTGTTCAGCTTGTTAATTCCCAAACATACCTTTGATTTTTAATTAGTTTATTTGCGTAATTAAATATCAATTTTTGAGTTTCAGAGGAGGATTTATGCATCGATCCACTGTCGATTATTGGACTACAATTAAGCATCTTTTGCGCTATTTATTATATGGCACGTACACCTAATCATGGGCAGCAATTCTCCACTATCATTACATGGCTTCTTATATGTAGATTGGGCAGAAAATAAGGACAACTTCTCTTCCTCACATTGATTATTGCGATAGCAATCGCATCTCATGGGGTTTTAAGAAGCAATATACTGTTGTGCACTCCTCTATAGGGCCGAACATAAATCAGTTGTTGCAACACTCGCAAAACTAAACTTGGCTTGACTGAACTTAGTGTTTGGACACCTCAATGACCCATTATTTATATGTTTATTGATGTTCACTTCATTCATGATCAGGCTTAAGTTAGATCATTGGACTAAACCTCAATCAGGGGTATATTAAAGAAAGCCAACCGTTATCTTTTTCTTATTACTTAGTTTTCCCTTGAAAATTTGTATGTTAATAATTTGTATTTTAAATTAGTCCTTGATTTTAGGGATTAATTAGGAAAGTAATAATACAAATTTGAATTAGGAAAAACTTACTCGTATTTGAACTCTTGTACTGTATATATATTAATCTCATTCCAATGATGGCGTCGGTCGAAGACGGCAGAAGAAGGCGGACTGGTGGTGTTGGGTATTTGGGTTTTACAACAAATTTTTTTAAACAACCAAAAAAAAAACTCTATAACATTGTTACTGAGAAGTTGAATGACTAATTTCACTGATTACTTGGAGTTTTGGGGCAATTTTGGTTGGAGGAAGTGAGTAGGGCCGAGGATTTGTAAGTAAAGTTTGAGAAAAATAAGGAAGAAGATAACTATTTGTGGTAATATAGGCAAACTTCTTTTTATGTCATCGCTAAAAAACAAAATGTAGTTGCTAAATAAACTCCAAACGCCGGCGTTTTGCTCACTCATTAAATTTAATTTTTCGATGATAATTAGCAACAACAAATATTATTAACGATGATAGCAGTCGTCGCTAAACAACACCAAAACTTTCACAACCGTCATTGCTCACCACGTTTTTTTTTTTTTTTAGGAAAATTAAAAACAAATTTAGTGACGGCTACTATTAATGGGTTAGGGAAAAAAAATGCTAGCCCACACTGACGCTGATGTTTCCACCCCATTGCCAAGCTGGAATTCCATTAATTAGTGACAACATGTTGTCACTAAAGAAATTTACTTTGCATGAAAAAATATGACGACAATACTTTATTACGCACCAACACAATTTAGTGACGACATGTCGTCACTTAAAATAATTACTAACAAAAAAAAATCAATAATTTCTATGCCACGAAAGTTATTTAGTAATGATATGTCTTCGTTGTTTTTTTCTTTTTAGTCGTCGCTGTTAGGCCTTTTTTGTAGCAGCGTTATATTGTCATTTTTATTTTATACACTAAAATACTCGTGTAAAGGGGATTAACTAGTTATCACATACAAGTGTTATAAAGGATGGTTATATTTGCACCTAATAAATTTATAATGTCCCCAACTAATCAATACTCTTTTAATAAAGATTTAAAAAAATGTATCATTTAATAGATATTATTTTCATAATAACCCTCTCTCACACACACTCTCTATTTTTTTTTTGTAGGGAAGAATTTGAATTTTATTTACACTATAATAGATGACAATGCTCTAAAAGCATACTAAAGATGGCGACTAAGGAAAACTGATCTCCTACCACTCCTTCCTAGTCCAAGGAGCCATTTCCAAGGGCTGTTGATTACGCCCAAATTGTGATAAAACAAAACGATTAATTATAACATAATTAAAATGGTCGATCCCACGAGAAGGTGATAAAAACAAATAAAAAAGATTAATAGAACAAAACCATTAGAAAAATACACAATTAAACAAAGAAAAGAAAGAAGTGTGTTTGTGATTTTAGAACAATTTAGTTGAAACAAAATGCAATTTAAAACGAAGAAAATTCATCAATTAAAAGTGGCAAGACAGGAGAATCCCCCATATGCATCTTTTACCTATTTGGATTTTGATTCATAAATAGACTTAATTGAAAGTTTCACCTCTCAAATAATCAATCAGAAAATAAGGTTTGAAGAACATGTGAATTAAATATTTTCGAGTGAATAAAATTCTTACATTAAGAACTAGGACAAAATTATTTTATAAGAAATCTAAAAGCGACAATATGCCTCCGGCAATATTATAGTAAAAGATTACTTATAAAACAATATCAATCAATAAATTATATCATGCAACAATCAATAAAAAAAGCTTGACTAAATTTATATAAAATTTGATAACAAAATATATTAATATGAGAAATAAATAAGATGAAAGAAATTTATCTACTTAAATGTATAAAACTTCAAACCATTAGAGAATCAAAATCTAGACAAACTCACTATACATATAGGATCATCTATAATCTCACCCAAGAATTCTAACCTAACTTACAAGGCATTCTCATAAAATTCTATAGAGAAAATGTGAAAATAAAAGCAAGACAATAATAAGAAAGAAAGAGTGTATTTACCATCTCCTCAAGCTTCCCCCAAAATGCACTTTTATAAGCATAATTTTGTACTGTTCTATCTAACCTCCACACAAATTTTTCAAACTTATTACAGTATTTAATGCACACATAACACAACTTTTTTCAAACTTATTAGCTACAATTTGGTGCATATAATTAGAAAAGATCCAGTATAGTAGAATGCATGTTAAGCTTAGTTTTCATAGTTTCCTGACATACAGAGTGACTCTCACTTCTTCAATCTGACACTACAGGAAAAACAAAGTGCTAAAATTATATATTTCCAAAATAAAATGTTATACGTACACTTATTAGAAATATTTAATTTTAAGTTTATTTAATATATTATTAGAAAAAGATAAGATAGAATAAAGTAAAATTGAACAAAAACTTCATAAAATTTATTAAAAAAAATCTAAATTAAAGTACATAAATAAAATAAATGGAAAAAAATTAAAAACAACTAAAATTCTTAAATATAAGCTAATTGTTGTACATGAAAAAATAGTAAAATAACTTTATTTTATAAAATTATCTACTGCAACTTCACTTCTCACTGGGAATAAAATGCTTCTTTGACAAAACAATAGTAAGAAAATCTAATCAATTAAAAAAAATCTAAAAAGAAAAATTACTCATGAACAACAGTAATCTTCTTTACTCTTGACAAATCCCTAACCTCACCAATCTTTTTAGATCTAGTGTGAAGATGACATATGATTGTGAAGCATTGCAACAAGATCTATCGACCTTGTCAATAAAAATGCATGGAATTTAAAAGTGAAATTAGAGTTAACCAAAGATATTTGAATAAAAACTAAGAGGGGTAGTAATCAAGAGGGTGTATTTTAAGGAGTTTTGATGTAATTTTGTTTCACAAAATCAAATTTTATAGATAGATTATGATGTGGTGGGTGTATTTATAAATTTATTAGGTGCAAATATACTCACGGGGATTTTGTATTATTTTAATATATTGACTGTTAAATTCAAGTTTCATATTTTCCAAAAAATAATTTAAGGATATAATAATCGTATATCATAAATATGTTGTATTATACCGCTTAATTTTATAGATTGAGGTGTAGTAGGGTATGTTTGCTTATATAATATATATGTTATACATGATAGTGCAAATCAACATCATTTGGAAAAGAGAAACGGGCAAAAATGTTGGAGCTACAAGGGAATTTGTGGCCCAACAAGACATATCTCGTTGTCAATCCAACGCGTTCAAAATCTATACGAACCTCCGTCAAATCATTCTCCATTCCCTAATTCTTTTACAGCTTAATTTATATTACTAATTGCTCCTTTCACTGATAATTATATGCTTACTTTGTAAGAAATATGTATACAGTCTCTTAATTGTTTTTCTAATTGTTCTTTCTCTTTTCTCTGTAGATAATAGTTACACTTAGCCAAGGGCTGAATTGAGCTTGATACTAGATGGAGCCCGAGTATGCTGTGGATTTTGTTTTTCCATCTAGTATAAAAATATTGATAAAAATTAATAGATATATTAAGACAACCCAACTAAATTGGCACCTTCTTTGCACCATCTTCATGATCTATCCATTCTTAACATATTAAGAACAAAGTAAAAGAAGAATTAACTCCAGCCCCTAATGGACGAAAAAACTAGATTGTAAACACATGTTGGAAACAAAGCGAAGCAGAATTTGATGTCATCAGACATATTCTAAACTACGGGGGCATTTGAAGCATACACTCTAATAGAAATTTTGGAAATGTTTTGATTGAGAATGAGTAAATATTAAGAGATGTGTGTTTAGTTGAAAATGAACTTTGATAGCTAAAAATTGAAAAAACTTAAAAGATGGTTAAAAAAATAACAATATAAATCTTTTTTATTTCTCTTATTATTTTATACAATATACAAAAAGAATATCTTATTTCGATTTGAACTAAAGAAGTAATAAATTTTTAATAATTTGAGTTTTTTAAAAATGAAAATTTTTTTGAAGATATAAGTGATGAAATTGAATTTTTTTTTTAAAGAAAAGAATTGAAAACTCTAATTTGAATGTATATTCTAAACACCTGCTAGGCCTTTGAAAATTAGAATATGTAATAGACCTTATTAATAAATTTTTATTTATTATTACATAAGAGTACGCGACAAGGGTTGTTGCTAATTTTTCTTTTGTTAACAAAAATATAAATATAAAAATAAAAATAAAAGGAATAAACGGGAAAGAGGGTCCACCTGACAGACAGAGCGTATTCTGCGCGCGGTCTCGGACCAAACACTGATAAGAATTTTTCCTTTTGCTTTTCTTAGTTGTTTTGTGTTTCACACATTGATTTTGACACTCACTTTTTTTGCTTCCTTATCAATTCCTTTTTTTTTTTTTTATAAATATTTGTCTCTATAATAATATTTTACTACCATATTAATGTTCCTATCATTCCATTTCCCATGATGGGTCGTCTCGTCCTAACCTTCATGTCATTAGTGGATACAAACACACACACACACACACACATATATATTTATAATTAAATATATACACACATACATATATGCACACGCACGTAGAGAGCATACAAAACAAGTAGAAACAAACCAAATTCGCAAAATTAATTAAAATTAAAACAGAGTGGATTCCCACGCAAGCATCCAATCCATGCATGCATTGATAATTGATTAGCATGCATTTAAACAAATAAAATAAGATAAAACCTCACTGTCCACTATCACTCACACAGGATACTCCAATATACATGCAAACTGAGATTTGTTTGGTAGTATTTTTGAACCTATAACCCTTATATTATAATCATATCAGAGTTTCTAAGAAATTTGCACTTGGAAAAAGTGTATTTATTTCAGAAAAAAAAAATGTGTATTTTTCTTTGAAGAAATATATACATCTCCACTTATGTGTGTGTGTATTGTTAATTACGGCAAGATGCATGAGACACTTTGAACTAAAGATATTTAAGCTTATTGTCCAACGTCCAACGTAGGAATTTCTTTGCAAAATATCAAAGTGCATGTAAAATTTGTTAACAGATTGTGTGTTGATTTATGGAATGAAGTCGGTGATCATACATACATACATACATACGTGTGTGTATATATATATATATGTTTATGTATGTGTATAATTGAATGAATGTGTGTGTTATCCAAAACTGCATCCGGGTCTTGAATTTTCCAATTAACAATTCCAAAGAATCAAAAATTCAAAGACATACTGGCTTAGTTAATATAATTATGCCACGATTAAGGTCGTATAATAACTTAAAATGGTTACCTTCATTTTGAATATCATAGTCCAAGCCAGTTCAGAGCCCATATTATTTTAAGAATTCTTGTAAACGTGCATTTGTACGATTCCATCAACTATTGACTCAAATAAATTCCTTGATGATAATATATGGCAAAGGAACTCCATATCATGCATACAATGTAGGATGCATATTTTGGAAGACTTAAATTATTCATTTTTAAGGCTATATTTGATAGAACAGGAAGAAATTGTATGGAAAGAGAGATATATAACGTAGGTAAAGAATATGGAGAGCAAGTTATTGTGGCGTTTCTCTTATAATGTTAAGAATGAATTCTTTTTTCTAAATCATTTTATGTTTAGGATTATTTGAAGAGTTTAAAAATCTCTCACACAGTGCATTTAATTATATGAAACAATTATAGATGTCAAGATCTTTTCACTAATCCCCTCATCCTCTACTTTTCTCTCTTAATTTGCTCTGGATCTTGAGTTGCTAGTTGGTGTGGAATTGATCTGCTAAATCATGCCACATGGGATTATAATCAAAGAGTACACTGCTATACAAATTACGTGTGTGCGTGCGTGCGTGTGTGTAGAATGACAAAATTGCTCTTTGAAAACTTTGGAAATGCGAGCATCACTTCTTTGGATATGCTCACCGAAAAGAAATGATCTGCCGACAAAGACTTTGTTTGGTCCTCTTGATAACGACTATAGGATATCAAAAATCGTAGTTTGGGAATCTGTAGAAACACATCCCATTTACGGATATCGAATGGATTAATTGACAGTAAATCTTTCATAAGCGGACCAGTTGTACTTGAGCTAAAACGACGACACATAGAGGCTAGCTAATTCTTTCTATACATATTGTTACCAGCCCCACAAGCACAAAATTGCAAAGCCAACAATTACATGACAGTTTACATGACAAAATTTATTTAACCGAATGTTTATGTAATAATACTCCAGCAGTCCCTTAATTATATATTAGAAATATAAATGTTAAGTTGCGTAAAATTGCCATCCTCATAAAAAGACAGTACATGAATTGACCTTCAAGATAAGGTGATCATCATGGGATCGAAAGGGGACATGAAGCCTTTTAATCTTGCTAATTTTCATTCAAGGATAGTTTAGGTATTTTTCATATTTAATTTCAATTGTCCTAATTATTTATTTATAAGTAGTAGTGTCATTGTAAGGATTTATTAATAGACACCGAGATTAAAGAAAAAACATGTAAATATTAAGAAGTATATGATTTTTTCCAGTAAACTTATTGATTATCATAATAAATTATTATAACAGTTAAAAATATATTATTACTCTTATATTAAAGGTGAATTTCTATAAATCTTACATATTTTATTCATGTATCTTCTTATGCGATTTAATTGCTTTAAATAACAAAGAATTAGGGCTATAAATCTTAATTGAAATGTCTTTATACACCTGTCGATCACAGTCATTAAAACAAAAATAGAAAATTAGGTTTAAATTTAACCATTTGTGTATATGCACTGACATTACAGGCGTAGGAAGTCCAAGAATATGTGTGTCCATGATGATGAAGGTGGGGTCAGGCTGAGGCAATGAATGAAATTTCCGTAATAAAAATGAGGGACATACGCATGATTGAGAACATGTGGGAGAACGTGAATGACTTGGGCGCTAGATCAATATAAGCCTGGAACCTCACTCTACTCTCTCTCTCTCTCTCTCTCTGTGCTTTAACTGTTAAAGCACAGAGAGACGGTCAAATATACATTATAGACATGTAGAGAGTAAAACAATGTCATCTAAATTCCAAAAAATAATAATAACGTACATTTAACAAAGACATCTCAAAAGTGAAAGCTGCGAGAGAGATCACACTAACCCATGTGGCCATATCCATCGTAGTTTGCATATATAGATACTAGACCGAAGAATAAGGATATATATATATATATATTTGTGTGTGTGTATTGTGTCTGTTTTGAGGCTTTGAATTCCGAGCCTCGATTAAACCGAACTAGATCTCCTTCTATTTCTCACCTTCGATCGTACTTGACTTGGGCGTATCTTTTGAGAACATATACCTGCACATACACACACACACACATATATAGATAGGAATGTAGAACAAGATGCCCATATTTAAATATCAGCAATTTCGGGATCTTAACTCTTATTTGATACAAGGATCATATAAAAAAAATTTGAGTTTAGATTTTAATTTAAATTAAATTATATGTTAAACGTGTGTTTAAACTGTTGAAATTAAAGAATATAAAATTTTAAAATATGTTTAAAAATATATATAAATATGAATCTTATTTTATTTATTTCAAAATTATATATAATTTAAAAAAAATTATCTCATTTTAATATATATATATAAAGTTATAAACTTTCAAATTTTGAATTTTTAAGTTTATAATTTAAATTGTTAAATTATAAAATTTGTTATTTTTTAAAAGAAATAAAAATTAAATTATGATTTTTGAATTTAAACGAGGTATCAAACAAAGCTTAATATATATAATTCTTCTTGACGACGGACTCATGATCAAACTCAATCTATGAGGTTCTAGAGAGAGAGAGAGCAATTTCTTCAACGCTTCGACGGTTTTGAATGCTTTATTCGTTTGCCGACAAGAAGCCTTGGTTCTCGCAAAAAGTAAATCTTAAGAACCTCAGATTCTTTTCTTTCAAGGTGATCAATCCCGGTTGGAACACACACATACACACAAAACGGATTGCTATTATTACACAGATATGATATATATATATATTTGTGTTTATATCTATGCACCATGCCCCCGTATGGTAAGTCTCCAAAACCACTTTTTCAATTGTTTTTTTTTTTTCTTTTTATATTTTTCTTATATTCAAAACATAGTTTCACAAATCATATCTTTCAATCCCTATGAAAAACTCAAATATTAAAAGTTTGTCACATAATTATATAATTCATATCTTTAAACCTTCGTTTGACATATGTATTACATTCACATTATATTCAAATACAATATAATTTTCACCCAAATATAAAAACATTCTATTCAAATACCAGTCACATTACATTTTAAATCAAATATAATTATTATTTATTATTTCACTTTTTCTATTACTTTTACTAATCACATTACATATTCTCTTTCTCTCTCCCTTTTTTCACTTTACTTTTACTCATCACATCACATATTTATTATTATAATACAATTTAAATATTTTTCATCCAAATACACATTACATTCAAATGCAATATAAATACTTTTTCTCCAAATACAAATTGTATTCAATGCATTAAATTTAAATGCAATGCAAATGTAATGCGTGTACCAAACAGAACCTAAATCTCTATTAAAAACTCCAATATTAAAAGTCAGTAATTTTATTATTTCAAGTCGAAATAAGATAATTTTTTAAAATTACATAGAATTTCAAGATAAACAAAACAAAAATGATATTAATAATTTTATTTGAACATATATTAAGTTCTTACATTTTTTTTTCATTTCAAACATTTTTTTTTTCAATCAATGGGATATTTTCAAATTTTAATCAAAATATCTTCAAATAACTCTTCCCAAATAGGCGCTATATATCTTTAAATTTATTATGTTATATAAATTATGCATAACTATCTTACTCTAATTGGTATTGGCACAATTAATGTCCTTTAGTTAATTAGCACATATATGAGAAGTTTCAAAGTTTCATATACACACGATTTGTATTTACATATTTGTATCTTCTTCTAAACATTGTTCCTCAAAGAGTACGCTTGCCAAATTTGACGTCTTCAAGATAAATGTTTTCTTTATTAAAATTTTTTTTTGAACTATTAACGGTAAACTTAAATAGAAAATTACACTAAGTAATATTTGCAATCACATGAACTTTTTATAATTAATACAATTATTTATTTTACAAACAGCAACGATATTAACTAAGTTCCGTATTCCAAAGTATACACAAGCCGTTGTTTACATAAATGACGTACATTATTAAATCTTACCAAAAGAATTATTAATGCACTTAAACAAACAGAGTTTTTTTATAATAATGAAAAGTTGTTGCCAATGATTTTTTTTTTTTTAACAACAAAATGCCGTTGTGTATAAGTTGTCGCTAATAACTAGTTGCAAATAGTGTTTTTACAACGACAGAAAAATCACCAATGAATGATTGCATATAAGACGTCGTTAAAAAATTATTGCTATTACGTCGTTGAGAGTTTGGTAAGGGTGACGTGGTAGCAATTTTTTGCGATGATAAATTCAAAAACTGTTGTCGTAAATATGTGTAATGTTGATGATATGATATCAATTTTTTGTAATGATAATTTGAAAATGTCATTGCTAATATACATGATTTTTTATTATCATTTATGATGGCATATGTTATTGCAAAAGATTTTCTATTTTTTTATTAATGATTTGGGATATTTGAGTGTATATGAGCCATTAACTCCTACATCATCTTCTGACTCTCATGTAACTGCAGGTTTTACTCGTATTGTCTTCACAAATATTGTTTCACGTACGGGTCAACAAGTGCCGAAGATGTCCCGTTTGACTGGCAACTAGAGGATGAAGTAGCGCCAAAGAGAATCCTACTCGGGAGTGTGGGGCTTACCCTAATTTGTTTCTTCTATGTGTAATCAAGACATACTCCATAATTCCTTCCTCGTTTACTGAAGGTTGTGCGGATGAATCGGAAGCATGTTGTGTCTCTCTCTCCCCCTCCATCACATGTTACACATAAAAAAGCAAACACATGTTATACATACACAAACTAATTTGAATAAGAAAAGACAATATTAAAAAATAAAATACTTACAAAAATTTTCTCAACTTAGGGGTTAACTCAAGTATCTTCATAACGATGCATGTCATCCTAATTGTTTATGTCGTTAAGGTACAACATCCAATGCTGTCAACACAAATTAAAAGAATTTACTATCATATTTACTAATTATGTAATATTGACTTAATAAATTTAAACAATTTGTAGCATACTCTACTCATAGTGTGATGGCAATTTAGAAGGACTAGGTAGAAACTGTGCTCCCCCTAAAGAGTCAACACAAATAGTAACTGGACCAGGCATAGTTGCCTATTATCAAACTAAAAATAGTTCAATATCATATTTATGTCTGTAAATACTATACATTCATGTTTATTTGTGATATTAAAAAGAAATAATAAGAAACTTGATATATTAAACATTGATATAAACTTGATATATTAAACTATCGTTATGTCGTCCACATCTGCTTCTGGAATATTCCAAATATGTGATGGCCAAAATGTTCAACAACTTCTTAGCTTGGATCGTTGAACAAATTATCCACATAAAAAAATTATTCTACTTGAAATACAAGTAAAATGGTTCATTCTTGTACTACAAGTTCTTATTATTGTTTTTTTCTTTTTTTGTTTAACTTTTTTTTTTTTTGGGAAGAGTTCAAACCACTTACATTTAAAAAGAATAATAGAATTGTCGTTTATGTACAATAACTCGTAAATCTCCTCCAAGACTCTGTAATATGTTTAGTTATCTGGTCCACTAACACAAATACCACTATTCTAGGTATTTTGATTGATGTTATGATTGTATGTCAGATACTTGACTCCATTCACCACATAACCCAAATAGCTTCTAAAGTCAAGCTTGAACTAGACGAAAGTAAAACCAATTGTGCGGTTGCCTCAAGGGCGTTTTACTCTTAAAGATTAAACACCTATTAATACTAAAGAATATTCTTAGAAATTAAGAATAGTCAGATAATCTACATATCCAATTTATGATGTACAAAATTGTAAGTTAAGGGTGTGACTTATTCCCAAACCATTTTGGAAATTCCATGAATTGAATTTTATCTAGTGATTCGGTTCAACCACTACCCTCCAGCTCTTTATTATGGTCATTATTTATCAAGGAATTTAAGTGAGTGATACAATTATATTTGACATAACTACATAATAAAATTTAGAGTAATACTTACTCGATGTATTATTAAATTTCTAAATAATTGTGTAATACGTACCACTCGGTTTTACTCAGCAAATGACTCTCTAATGTAATTGTGGTCATCTTCCTAATTAGATGATAACGATTTTTAAAGACAGAAATCTTTTTGACTTTACTATTTTTGCCCTTTACTCAATTTCTCTTAAGTCTATTAAATCTTATCTCAATATCACTTAGATACATCAAACAAAAAGTCAGAGCTTCATTGATGATATATGCCTCGACATTTGATCCCTTTAGTCATGCACGTTTCTTGATATATTTCTTTAATGATCCATCAAACTTTTTGTTGTTTCTCATCTGTGATTAATAAAAAGCTATTGCTAATGCCTAACAAAATAAGTTTTACTTGTTATCCACTTAGAAAGGGTTACATCGTCATACGGGGGACATGCCAAATACCCTTGAACACTCCAACAAGATAAACTACTATGGAAAGTGAAGTCATTATCATAAGCAACAGCCTACATCCAAAATGATGTATTCGTAGTAGCATCACACACAACAACTCTTCACCCTATTTTTCTTTTAACTCATCCATTAGAGGCCTTAAGAACACATCCATGACCTTCCTAGGAGCATCTGAGCTAGGAATCAATAAGATTAACATCTTGTATAGGTCCTTAGTGCACAACCACAAAGGCAAATTATAAGCAGTTATAACCACCAACCAAATGTTGTATGAGAGACTCATATTTCTGAATAGGTTGAACCTATCAACTAATAACCTTAATCGCATATTTCTCAATTCACGTGCAAAGTAAGGGTACTTTTCATTTAACTCTTTCCACCTTTACCATTAACTGATGACGCATTAAGTCTTCATTCTTCGATCACTTGTGTACATGCCACTTCATTCCTTAACGGTGTGATGGGAAGCATACAAATGCGTCAACCTATCCTTTAAAGGAAAATAACGAAGTACTTTCTATGAAACTTTCTTTCCCTTTTTATTCTTCTAATGACTTGTATTACAGACTAGACACAACAACAAATCATCATTCTTCTTCTAAAACAAAGCACAATCCTACTTACATACATAAATTGTTTTGTAACTCAATCCCAATTTACTAAATAACTTATTCAACTTGTAATGAGAAGTTGGTAATTTGTTCCCATCTGGCAACGCTTCTTTCAATAGCTATTGCATCCATGCACTCATTAGACCACTTATATAGCACCTTTAGGTGCATCAGTTTCACTAATAAATTCAACAATGAATACTTAGTATATCCCAGATACAATCCCACTTGGAGCTCGGATAAGAGATGCTTGAATTCATTATATTGCATATCTTTTATACCCATTTCTATCTCACTTAACATATCATCATCATCATTAATTCCAGTAACATCATCTAATACTGCAAACATCTCGTTATCTGGTTCATTGATAACTAGATAATCAGTACTTAAAACTAATTCAACTTCATCATGGTGAATCCATTTAGTATAAGTTATATCAAAACAAAATCAATGTATGTGCACTCTCACTGTTTCTATAAATATCATCTCATGGTTTCTAAACCTGATACAGGGACAACTGATACGTCTAATAGAATTTGCATGGTTCTTTGTGACCTCAATAAAAGTAGATAAACCATCCCAAAACTCATCATACAACCAGTTATTCACATATATCTAACTTTTATCCATCGATATTTCAACTATAGACAATAACATATATAATCATTAAAGTTAATCATATAATATATGTATGTATGTAATTTTACACACCATTTTTATTCCAAACCAACAAGGTAAAGCCCTATCCCATTTAATATTGTAATTTACGCATTATGTCACTAATCTTACAATGCTCCTTTTATGTAGGAATTTCAGCAATATCTCCCTTTAGTCCTCCTAATATGTGCTACCACACATATACCTGAAGAACAAAAAAAGAAAAAGATATTGAAACCTCTACCAAAGGCATGAGTGAAATAGAATGACAAACACATAAAGTACAATATTAAATTGTCTAAATAGGATAATTCAAGTATCGGTCATTATGCGTCGATCCTCGAACGAGTCTTAGGTTAATTCATATATGCACATGCAAAATATAAATCAAAAAGTCGTATCCACATACTTTTTTTTATGACTATGCAGTCCCATATCACAACATAGGGATTATAAAACTATGTGGTACATTCTATATAAAATTATGATGTTTTATCAAATTTGATCAAAATTATTATGCTTCTAAATAAATCATTACTTTTATACTTTTTGTTTTTAAAATATTCCTTTATTTATAGTGATTTTTTAATTTATTATTAATTTTTTTGTAAAATTCTGATCATACATTTATTAATTTTTTATTAAAATATTAACTTAATGATATCATACTTTTATAAATTTATTACAAATTTTTTTATTTATTTCTAATTCTTCATATATTTATTTTTTAATTATTTTAATAATATTTTTATTTAATATTTATTTTTAGTTCTTTATATTTTTATTTTTTAATTATTTGAATAATATTATAATTTGCTAAATAAATCATTTTTAAGCTAACTATTAAACTGTCCATATAAATATCAATTTATTTACAATTTCAATATCTTTTATAATTAATAATTATTTTCACATTATTATTTTTTTAATTTATTGCCAATATTACTAAACTAATTATTAAACTTTCCATACAAATATAAATTTATTTTTTGATTTTACTTTTTTTTTTGAAAAAATTTACTAATTATTAAACATTTGATCTAACTAAATTTAATAATCAATTTCCATACACAAATTTTCCAATAATAAATTTCCATAAATAATTTATCCAATCTAGTTCCGTAAATTTAACAATAAAAAACAAGCCAAAAAAATTCAACTAAACATTATAATAAAATTACCATCATAAGCATAATCTTCACCATCAACATAATCAACACCCATCAACATTATCAAAACCATATTAAAAAAAACACACAATTAAATTAACTAACAAAGAAAAAAAATTACTCACAAAAAACCAAACCACAAATAATAGGGTTCAAATATCGACAGCAAAGGGCAGTGGCGAAGATGACCAGCAATGATGTGAATGGTGGCAACCGAACTGCAAAACTGGTGGTGAGAGATCGGGAGAGAGAAAAAGAGATAGGGAGAGAAAGAGAGGCAGAGAGGAATGGAGAAAAAAAACCAAAGAAAATAAAGAAGAATGCTCAATGATTGGTTTTGTACCCAATTTTTTTTCGATGATGTATGTTGTCATAAATAAGTTAAAAGTTGTCACAAATAAACAAAAAATGACATCATTTGGCCCCAACTTATTAATATTAACATGGGATTATTCGAAGATTATTCCATAATGATATTTAGCAATGACATGCCATCGCTAATGATGTTAACAAAAATATTCAAAATTAGGGGGAAAAAAACCTGGCACGTTTGTGAGATCGTTTTGGAACTTCTTTTTATGATGACATTTTCTCGATGTTATCGCAAATAATTTTTGAAAAATCGCCAAATATTCCTCCATTTTTTCGTGAAAATTTAAAATTTTCATGCATTTTTCATTGCAAATACAACCACAAATAAATAGTTTTGACTAGTTAATATCAGCTATGATCAACTTATATTTGCAACAACACTCTCGTCATAAATAACTCTTAATTAGCACAAGTCAATTTCGTGCCATGTTCTTTTTGCTGGCAAAACAATATTTGCGATAAAATATCATCGCAAATATGTACAGACAAATTAATAAATAGCTGCGACGATATATCATCATAAATAATTAACCTCATGCAACAACATTTTGTTGCATTAAGTAATTACGATGACATATCTGACGTTAAAAATGATAGTTATTTGCACATTTGTCATCACAAATAACCATTTATTAGTAATAACATGTCATCGTTAAAACCATGTTTGTAGTAGTGGTGAGAGAAAATTTAGTTAAATTACAACTGTGATATTCTTCAGATATTATATATAAGATGTTGATAAAGGAGGAGAAAAAAAAAACTTTTTCTTTTTTCCTGAAGTAAGGAAAATAAATTTAAAAAATAAATGAAAAGTTGTCGCAATTTCTATTATTATTAGTATATAAGGAAGTACTAATCCATGTCGTAAATGATGTCAGACACTAATAACACTTAGGGAGTGTTTTCAGAGAAAAAAACACTTAGGGAGTGTTTGTTCCTTTCACACCAACCATTTAATTCTAACTTTTTTTCTTTCTTTGTTTTTCTTTAAAAATAAACTCAATTTTACTATTTACATTTTCAACTCTAATTTAAAAACTCTTTAAATTTTAAAAGCCTATAATTTTATTATTTTAAGTTGAAATAAGATGTTTTTCAAGTGTACGAACTTAGACCACAGCAGGTGTGGCTTAGGCCTCCTTCCTCTCACTTAAGAGGAACACAACTTCAATTTTTCAACTAAAGAGACCAGCCAAATGAGCTTTTAATAACTAGTATTGGTCAATAATTATAACCTTTTTGTCCCCCACACTGCTAAAACGTCATGAGGTACACAACTTCAAGCTAGGAAACGAAAATCAAATAACTTAATATTTTAAATCATGTAGCAAGCCTTTTTTTTTTTTTTCTTTTCTTTTCTTTTTCGTATGTTAAATGAAAGGGTTACTTCATCCTGCTTGAAGTACATTTCGTCATTATCTTCATCTTCAATATGTATGTTACTGGTAACACTACATTGTTTAAAAAAAAAAAGTGAAATATATAATGTCATTTTATAATACGTTGTTTATTTATTTATTTTTATCATGATCATTAAGCTTTAAAATTCATAAAAATAAAGTTCGAGTTGTAAATTATTATTTGTATCTAAATAATTTTAAAAAATAGCAAAACTATAATAATTAAATAAAAAAATTTGAGATATCAACCAATAAAAATTAAATATCAAATTTAACACTTGTATGTATCTGATGGAAAATTTACCCCAAAATTTTGAATATAAAAAATTTGACATATGAAGTTAGCATTTTCAACCTAAATACCAAAATTTGTTGTTGAAATCTCAATTTAACACACCAACATAGATGCTCAATAACAGACCTCCCATATTTTTTTGCCTTACTTCTAGCATTGTGTATTTTACAATAACGATCATTTTATGTGGCTTTGAGATCATACTTTGTATTCTTTTTGAAATGTTGTAATGTTGCTCGTTCATTTTTTTTTTTTAATTTGATATGAAATCTTAATTCTACATTTAAAAATTTAACGATAGAATTTTTTTTATATTATATATACAATTATGTCATTACTTCAAGTTTACAAGCATACTATTTTAATCTCAAACAATCATTATCAAATTTTTGCAATATAAAGATTAAAAAATTCAAATTTTATATTTTCTAATATAATCGTGTCTGAAATTATGTGTATATTATAATTCGAGTTTTTTTTTTTTAATCGGATCAATGTTACACATCTTTTCATTATTTTGACAACTATAATTATAAACTTTATCTGTCTTAGCATCAATATCGGAACAACAGAATTTGTCATTTTTGAAATAAGACCCTGAATGATAAGATGTTGACTACAAGTCAATAACAAAGCAAAAACATTGCACAAACAGAGGGCAAAAAAGAAAGAATGTATTTATCAATAAAAAAAAAATAAAGAATGTAAATAAAAATGTCCAGATGGCAATATGATAAAAGCAGTTAGCAAGTTCCACGCTGCTTTGATGCGCGTGCACGGAAGATGTAGTCAGTGGTAGATGGTGACACGTCATGTCCTCACAAACTGACAAAGCAGTGGTTTGTCGGCTAGTTCTACGTGATCAGTTCACGCTCTCACGCGCGTCCAACCTGCGAAAGGGTCAGTCCTCAGTCGTACGTTTGTCGAGTGAGATGAGATGAGACCCACAACATATTATTTATTTATTTATTTATTATTAATAAGAAAAGGAAACAAAGAAAACTCCTAAAAAACCTGTTGTCCCCTACACCATACAAATCTTAACTCGTATATTGTTGATCTGCAATAAAGTAAGAGAACTCTCTCTCTCTCTCTCTCTCTCTCTCTCTCTAAAATAAAGTAATATAGACAATAATTTTCTTATAATTATTTTAAGATCAAAATAATGAAGAATTGAATGGAATTTTTGGTGTGTGGGATTGAGTGGGCATTTTGGCGTCTTTTGAGGGACCTGTCCTTGTTTATAATACCAAATTTATCAAACAAATGATTATATTAATATTAATTTTAGGCCAGAGGACCAACTCAATCTGATGGTAATATCTCATGTATCTCTCATCTGCAATCTGCATGTCTCTCTCTCTCTTCTCTCTCAATCCTAGTCATAGAGCCCCTCTCGCACTGATGATCAGCCAACAATAAGTACATTCACATATTATTACAAAATCATTTCTTTTTCACTCTCTCGCTCCTCCTATATATATACACACACACTCTCTCTACCTACCTAACCAATCACTACTTGTTTGATTATTTCTCTCATCAATTATTGGGAATTGAATTTTACTATATAATAATAATAATAATAACAACATGCTCTTCCTCTCTCATGAATCATAATTTCACTATATATTTTAAATATGTGTATATATGGTAAACAAAATAAAGGATCGATATTTCTAATGATAATTTCGGAGAGTTGGAAGTCACTAAACTCTTGGCGGATGTGTGTGTTTTGAATGTTAAATAATGTAATCAATGACAATGTGGGATCACTGAGATATTCTTGTTTACATACACACACATACGTAGATACAATCAATGATGAAAATATAGGTATCAATAAAAATATCAATAGTTTAATTTTATAAAAATTTCAGAAATATTATCGACATCAGTAAAAATATCCAAAAGAATTATGAAAATTACAAAAAAAAAGTTCAATACATAAATATAATATTTTAGAATAGCACAAACATTAAAAAGATATATACATACATGAGTTTTACATTAAAAAAAAAATCTTATATCTTACATATCTTACTTTAAAAAGAAGTTCTGTGAAGTTTAATTTATAAATAAATATAAAAATAAGTTTATAGATAATTATCTCCTTACAAAGATAAGCTAGCTATCTCCAAAAAAAATAACCTTGTGTAAAGTTTATATGATTCTAGCTAGAAACAAGATGTTATATTCTCTTTTTTTCCTGACACTCTTAGCTATTATGTTCTATCTTTCACTTGCTTTTGTTTATTTTTTTTGTTTATGAAGTATATTATAAAATAGCATTCCTAACAGATAGCAAATGAAAAAAAAAATATGAAGATTTTCAACATAAATTTTATAATTTTTTAAACCAAAAATTTCATTGAAATTTTTGATATTTCTCTAAAATTTACTGATATTTTATA
The DNA here is from genome assembly GCA_035233585.1 of Antiaris toxicaria. Classification (NCBI taxonomy): domain Eukaryota; kingdom Viridiplantae; phylum Streptophyta; class Magnoliopsida; order Rosales; family Moraceae; genus Antiaris; species Antiaris toxicaria. The sequence goes on from CP141163.1 coordinate 370,926, forward strand.
TAGATTACACTATATTTTACTAATATTTTCCGATATTTCCCAATATATTGATAGAAAAAATATTACACTTTAAACACCCTTTAAATATAAAAGTTTCAGAAACCGACATAAAAATTTCAGAAATGAAATACAAAAATTTCAAAAATAGATACACTTCAAATATAAAAATTTCAACGGAAACTTTAGAAATACTGTGGATATTTATGATTATGGATACAGTTATTAGAGATAACAGTTGCTATATATGTCTGTATACTAGAAATGGGCAGGTTAAAATGATGCATCGAAGTTAGGAATGGCAGATCAAGCAGAAGCTGGCACAGGTTTTTTTTTTCTTTTTATTATTTTTTTTTAGAGAGAAGACGCTAATTTTGCCAAAATCTATGGCTTTTTTCTATGATACATCAACTGCGTGGACAAGATTGGCCTTTTGTTGCTGGTAAAATTAGGATATGAAAAGCGAGCGACAGACACAGATCACGACTGAGAAAACGGATGTCTCTCTCCTCCCTACATTCTTTGACTAACATTTTCATATATATATATATGTATGTATGTATGTATGCATATGCGCTAGGAGCTCAAAAGATTAAATAAATTATATATATATTACTGACGAGTAGTAGTACTTGCCTTATACTTTAAATTTATCGAGATCTACAATTTCAACTCCCATGAGACGATATTTGCATCAGTGTAATCATGTTTAAAGATGTATTTGCATATATATATATATATAGAATGTATAAATGCTCATGATCACGATCATATATAATATGTAAAATTGATTGTTGAAGTTAATTAATCAATTAGAACTAGAAAAGCATGCAACATCTAAAAGCCACCATATCGGTTGTTGAAATAGCTGGGTCATGATCTTGACAACTTAGTAGACAGTAGTCACTACACTATTCTCTCTCTCTCTCTCTCTCTACATATATGTATATTATACTTAGGTGTTATTCTTTTGTTGTTATTATTTTCTTTGTTAGTCATTTTGAGGACGTGCATTATATACATTAATCCTTTCAGAAGGCTACTAAATCAAATCGAGTATTACGAGTCTTACTTTTCTTTAAATTGGAAGACTCTTTTTTTTTTTTTTCCATTTTCAAACAAATCATGTCTTTCAAACAAAAGTAGAAATTAACTTGACTTCTTAAGGGATATTATATGTACAGGAAAAGTACTTCATGCACGTTTTAATTAATGTAATGCCCCCTATAGATACCTAGTTCACAAGCTATATATTGTTAAATTCTGTGTCACTAGAATAATGTATAAGAAGACCACCTAATAATAATTATGCTCTATAACTTAACACAATAACTTTCAAATTTTATACGTATGGTTGAATATTGCAGCTTACAATATAAATGAATTCATTCTTCATTACTATATCTCCCACCTAATTATAGTGATCATATCTTCGTCTCCCCATGTTATTAGATGTCAAAAAAAAAAAAAAAAGAACCAAAGTTTCTTGATTTCCAGACATCAAAATTTCAGATATGGTCAAAGAAAACATAAGATTTCTTGTTATATAGCGTCCTTCAGTAGTTCTATTGATGTTTATAAAATCAAAATCTTAGAGAAATCGAGAGCAATCAGCTCCCTTTTCCCTCAAAAAGAAGAAGAAGAAGAAGAAGAAGAAGAAGATATATTAATTATTATTCACAAAGAAAAAAAAAAGGAAAGAACCTTATAGTCAAAGGAGATCTAAGTATTCATTATTGCCAACATAATAATGACTCGATCGAGCTTCACAAAAACTCAATCAAATTTGGTCAATGTAATAGTATTATGAACTGAACAATATAGTATAACAATCTTTTAAAATTTATAACATAATGAAAATCAACAATAAAAGGGAGCACAATAGGCAGTTTAATAAAAATTTGATCCATAAGGTTTTTTTTTTTGAAGTAATGATCCATAAGATTTGGTCAATACAAAACTTCGAAATTTTGACATATAGAAAACAATAATGATCCGCGTAATAATAATTGTAGCTAGCTAACTACCTTTAGATATTGATGATGATCATCATCACATTAATATACTTTTGATTTAACTGATCAACTCAAAAGTAGTTCTACATATCAAATCAAATCTTTCACTCACTGTCGTAAACATGCTCATCATACATTTTACTTTGAAGCTAATACAACCAAAAAAAAAAAAAAGACTAAACTAAGCTGACATAAAAATGTTAAAAAAGAAAAAGAAAGATCAGCCTACCATTCTAGGGTTTACAGTCGATTAAAGAAGAACATTAAAGCCCAGTGTATATATAATGTAATAATATTCCGATCAAAGTTCTTCATCATCTCTGGGTCAAGATCTGGCTGTAGAGTAGAGATCATCCATGCTATGGAATGTATCCTTATATATAGATATAATTAAATAATTAGTCAGGCAGAACTTGTTTTCTTCTTTTTTGATCAAGTTAATTCTCTTTTTGCAATTTCTGAAGCCACACTAAGGGAAAACAAAAACAAAAAAACAAACCGAAGCTTCACACAGATGATGAGGTAATTAGCAGCGGCAGTAGTAGTAGTTTATAGTTGATTGCTTGTAGTTGAAGAAGAGCTGAAACCAGAAACATCATTCCAAGCACTTGTACTACTTGAATTACCACCACCACTCCAGTACTGAACATGAATATTATTACTATTATTATTCCCAGCTGGATTCATTCCCAACATCAACTGTCTTGACAAGTTCATCTCACCTTGATTGTTATTGTTATTATCCTCCATTTTCACCGCCGCCATCTGGTGTGTAATCCCCGCCGAAGAACTCGACGACGACGACGGCTGCTTCTGTCGGATTGAAGAAAACCCTGCTCCTATATCCTGCCCCTCGAACAACCCGGCCGCAGTCGAATCCAACCCCGCAGGCAAGAAGGGGAATTGCAGCGGTGGCGGCAACCGCCATTGCTCGACCCCCCCGCCTATGCCTGATAAGAGCGATGACGCCGTGCCTCCGCCGATGTGAAAGTTCAAGTCTGCGGCACCGTAATTTAGGCCGTAGTTGAACCCGATGTCGCCTGCCGCAGAGAAGTCTGTGCCGCCGAGCTGGTGGTGATGCAATGGAGCCATGAAGCGCAGCGCGGCGGGGAGTTGCTGAGTGAGGCCTAATATGTCGGCGGCTGAAGCTGTTCCGGAATTATTCATCGATGGGATTGAGGAACCGGAAGCAGTGGCGGCGGGAGACTTTGAGGAGCTGCCGCTGCTACCGCCGCTGCAGCCGCTACTTCCCTTGCTGCTGCGCTTGTTCCGCCTGCAGCCGCCGCCGACGGGGACATTCCGCAGAGCGCCGCCGCGGGTCCAGTACCTCCTGCAGGTCTTGCAGAAGTGCCTGGGCTGAGTGAGGCTGTAGTTGTTGAAGTAGCAGAACTTGGTGTTGGTCGACTCGCACCGCGGGCATTTCAGGGCTGCCTCAGGCATCGGAATGTTCGCCATCCGGGCTCGGTCCGCCAACGATCCGGGCCTGATCGAGCCCGCTCCGCCGCCTCCATGAGGCTGCGAGGGTGGTGGCGGCGGCGGCGGAGGAAGTGGCGGCGAAAGAAGCTGCTGAGAAGTAACAGCAGCAGCTGTACTAGTACTAGTAGTACTAATTCCAGTAATTGGATGATTTGGTTGCTGTTGAAAAAGAAAAAACAAACAAACAAACGAAAGGAGAAACAAAAGTAGAAATCAAATATCTGGTATATTCAAGGTGGAGGTGATGAAGGATAAAGATGTTGAATTACAAACAAGTGAAATTAATTAAAGTAGCAAATCTTGTGGGAATATTTTGCTTTTGGAAAAGAAAAAAAATTGTTCTAGCTTTTTTGACAAAGAAAGAAAGAAGGAAAATTTTAGAAGAAGATTGGAAAACCTTAAGTTAGAATATTACCTGTTGCCAGTTGGAGGGATCATGATGATGATGATGATAAGCTGGAAGAGATGAAAAAACCATGGTGTGTTCCTTGTTGGTGGTGGTGTTTTGTTGTGTGTCTTTCTCTCTTTTGTAAAGGTTGATGGGGTTTTTAGAGAGAGAGAGAGAGAGCGAAGAGAGATAATAGTGGAGAATCACATCAAATATAGTTGCAGAGAGAGAGAGAGAGAGAGAGAGAGAAAAGGAGAAAAAGAAAGAGAAAGAGAAAGAGAAAGAGAAAGAAGGAAGTGTGAGGAGTTGTGTGAGGATGAAGAGCAAAAAGAAAGGATTGGCCTTTTGAGTATTTATATACTAATAATTTAGAGATTTGTTTTTACTGTTGTTGTTACTACTACTACTTCTCTCTCTCATCACTAGCTATTAGCAAAGTTAAGCTAAGACTCCTCTTTTTGTTTTATTGCTTTTTAGGGTTTTGAGAAGGCGATGTTTTTCTTCTCAGTTTCTTAATTCATAAGCTTCTTTATCACTCTCTCTCTCTCTCCCTCTTTCTCTCTCTTTCCTTGTGTGGGGAGATGTGCTAAAGACCAAAAAAAAGAGAGAATATTAGTGGCTTTCCTCTTGCATGGAAAAAGTTGGCCAAAGACAAACACATGATCAGTGCTGACCAAAATTTAGAGTTTTAATTGTGAACAATTCCATTAGTTTATAATTTTAGGGCATGTTTGATGCACTATATTACAACTCCGTATTGTATTATTTAAAATAAGCAATGTTTGGTCATATTTATGTATTGTATAATTTAATACGAAAATAAAACTAAATACAATATAAACTTTGGTATCTAATACTATAAAAGACCTCAGGAATAAACAATGTTTGGTCATATTTATGTATGGTATAATTTAATACGAAAATAAAACTAAATACAATATAAACTTTGGTATCTAATACTATAAAAGACCTCAAGATTAAGTTGTATTGTATAATTTAACCTAAATGATTATTTTATTAAATTAAATAATCCAAATGTATCAAGTTTGATACTAAAGTTAAAGTTTTAGAATATGTCCAAAATCAAATCCGATTAGGATCTAGGGTCAAGGTTGGATTTTGAGATTAGGGTCAGTGTCAGGTTAGGTTTTGAGATAGGAAGCTAATGTTGGTCTTAGAGGATCAAGGCAGTGGTGGGGTTTAGCGACTAGGTTTGGATTGGGGTTGGGGTTTGGTTTTGGTTTTGGGACGGAGACCATGGTTAGGTTTCGAGACTTGGGTTAAGGTCAGATTCGAGATAATGATCTAGGTAGGTCTTAGGTTTGAGGATGGGGGTTGGCGTCAAGTTTCAGTAACAAAGCTAGGTTTAGGTTTCAAGACGGTGTCGTGGTCAGGTTTTACAACTAGGATATGGTTTTGGAATGATGGTTATGGTTTGGTTTTGAGGATTGGATCAAGTTTTGGTACCAAGACAAAGGCTTCAAACCCAACCCTAACCCTACCCCTATCTCAAAATCCAATCCCAATCCTAGCACAAACCTGACCCCAACTTCGATCTTAAAACCAAACCACAACCCCAGCTCGACCTCAATTTTCAACCCTAACCTACACTTTGATATCAAAACCTGACTTGGCCCCTATACTAATATCCAACCCCAATCCTAATCGTAACCCTAAAACAAACCTTGACCTTCGTCATGAAACCTGACAATGATCCCCATCCAAAAACCCGAAACCCAACCCTAGCCCCCATCTTGAAACCCGACTCCAACCCATTACTGAAACCCAATCCTGTTACCAAAACCCAACCTCATCCTTAAAACCCAACCCCTACCCCATCTTGAAACTTGACCTAATCCTAAAACCCGACACCTATAACCTGACCCATAATCAAAACCCATCCCCAAACCTGAACTCGGCCCCTTCCAAAAACCCAATCTCAACCTCAACCCATCCCTTGTCTTGAAACCAGACCACCTTTTGTAATGCTCTCTAGTTAGGCAGTTTGATAAGAGCCATACTTGTAACATCTTATTTTGGATCTTGTAACTACTAAATGATTTACATGTAACTTTCTATTAAAAATCTTATAAACATGGACTATTTAAAATTATTAGTGTAAAGGAACAAATATCACTAAAAAAATCACATTAGAATCAACTGATTGTTACAATAATACAGAAAAAAAAAGGTTATAATTAACATTCTGTGTGGGTGCTACATTAAAGAGTTATCGTATATGTACTCTACTAGTAGTGATTTCTTATTTTTAATATCGTCAAAAAAATAAAAACTTTATCATTTTACAAATTATTGTCTTTCAGTTTGAAGTGATTTTCAATAGATTTAATGATAATATATAATATTGATAATGATATCTTGTAGTAAAAAGCTTAATTAAATCATGTGCTTTTTTAGTGCTTGGACTAGAGTAACATGTGGTGTGCAGTCTTCTAACCTAACAAACTAATTTCTGGAGGCGTTTGCAATACATTAATGGGGCATTTGGTAAACGTATTGCATTCACATTACGTTTAAATACAATGTATTGAATGTATTTTGTATTTGGATGAAAAAGTATTTGAATTATATTTTAAAATTAAAAAGTTGATATGATTAATAAAAATACATAGAAAAAGTAAGATAGAGAGAGAATATAATGTGAATGGAAAAAAATTTTATTTTTAAAATATTTTAGAATAATAAACGTATTTAAGACACTGTTGAATAATATTGTATTTGAATGTAAAATTTTTGCGTTTGAATAAAAATTGTATTGCGTTTAAACCCAATGTGAATGCAAAATAGCAACCAAACGCCCAATAAACCTAACAGTAGTGTACTTTTTTTTTATCTTTAGATTTAGTAAAAATCATATCGAAATATTTAATAAAGACATAAAACTGAAAGAATTAATATATATCTAAACAATTTTTCTGGCTATAAATATTAAACAGTTAAAATTTTATTGGAGAATTCACATACATATCCATGTATTGGTCTACCTAATGTATTCTTTTATAATTATCTAGCATGCGTACACTATATATGTGTGTGTGTGTAGTCATATTTAATAATTTCTTTGTTATGAAAAATATCTTTCAACCTAACATAAACGAGTACGCAAAACTATTGATTATAATTCGCGAGTCTTGCAGATAATACATACATATACGTATACGTATATATGATATGTGTGATTAATTAAAAAATTTTTGTTCCCAAAAATTAGTGGGGTTTGTATTCAGTGTTTTAGAGGAACTACCATATGGTCGTATATTAGTAGTATGAGAAGAAATAAATATGTAGTTAGAAGTATGAGGTAGATAAGTTTTTTTATTGTTATGTATAATTTAGAATTGTTGTTATATAATTTTATTAGGATTGACATAAAAAATTAATGTCATGTTAAATTTTTATTTTTATCACTATTACATATTCATATGTTTGACTTACTTGCTCGCTGGAATTTTGAAGAATCCGTCTAAAATTTTTAATATATAGTTTGAGTATATGAATTTTAATTTCTTAACCACCCCTCTTTGTCAATTTGATTAGCACCAGTTGACATTAATCCGTCTAAAATTAGTATGAACAGCCAACTATAAACCGTAATTAATAAATAAATTAAAGAAAGATGAATATGGCTTGTTTGGTCCCACGCGCTTTTCAGGGTCATGCTGGTTACTTTTGATTTTATTTTATTTTTTTCCTCGTGGGATTTTTTGTTTTTATTTTTCATTAATCAACCATAAATTCCATCCAATTCTTCTCATCTCTCTTTCATTTTCTTTTTGAGGAGGGGGCAAATTGGTGGCATTTGGGCCCAGACAACTACATCGGTGATGTCCTTTAATAGAATAAACAATAATAAAAAAAGATGTGAAGAATTTTCCTATAGAATCAATCTTCTCCAATAATAAAAAGCTAGAAAACAATTTTTTAATCTGTAAATGACAATAACAATTGTTATATTATCAGCAGATATTGTTACTAATATTACAAAGTAATTAACGGTATCTTCTTTTTTTTTCTTTTTTTAATTGTTGTATCCCTAAGTTGATTTAGCATTTGTCTGTAGTAAGAAATTCCCTTGTAACATTTTCGGAAATACTAATAAACCCAACATTTAACTTTTCATTCCTTTTTTATTTTCTTTTAAAGGGTTCTTTCTTTCTTTTCTTTTTGGTTCATATGTTGATGTTTGTGTTTGTATTTTAGCACGCTAATACAATATTTGTTTTTACTTGTGCTTTTCTTCATTATTTGTTAATATAACGACCAGGACCCCTAAAACTATTTATAAGTTTAAACCCTAAAGCTAATTAGCTCAAACACGAATATTCCCAAATCAATTTTTTTAAGCGATCTTTTTATTCCCATATTCTTTCATGTAGAGTCATTGAAGCAATCATTTATAGACTGGATTAAGATACATTAGTGAAGTCGTCAAAATATTGAATAACGATAGTTGAGTGCAGTTGCCGAAGTGAAAAGGACTATCACCGAGTTAGTGTGAGTAACACTGATTGCCACGGACATCAATTCAAATTCGTGTAGTAGGATGTTACAATTCCATGATTTTATTTAAAATGTGTTATATGATCATCATTTGGATTATATTAAATATTTGAAACAACCGAACAGTTAATTGTAAGAATCATGAGTTTATCCCATATCAAGTAATGATATACTAGTTAGATATAAAGTGGTTTTTTTTTTTTTTTTTAGGGATTCTAATTTTATAACTTATAGTGAAGTTAAGTGTGGAAAGTGGTGAAGCCATATCTAACTGAATGGGGGTACAATGGGAAAAAAAATTTTACCCCAAAAAAGTTTTCTAAGATTTTAATAATGACCTATTTAAGAAGAAATATTAAACTTATGTCCACCACTCATATTTTGAAAATTATATATTTATTCCTATCAGTTTTTAAAATTTAAATAATGTCCCAACTTTATACAAAAAATCATAGTTATTCCTTGCCAATTAAAATATATAACTATATTCATATTCAATGAAAATTTGTCTTTAAATTTTTATTAGTGCAATTACTGAAAATTAAAAAAAAAATGGCTTGCCACCAGATGTGGAATTTCACTACACTATGCCTAAAATCACATTATTAATGAGATATTGTTACCTTTTTTTTTGTTGTTGTCATCTCTTTATTTACTAAATGATTTGAACTCTACATCATTGGGTAGGGTCTTTATTTAAAAACTATGTCAGTAAGTTAAAAAAATAAAAACAAAAGTAATTGAATGAAATCTGAAAAGATTAACGCGGATATGATTATTTATAATATTTAGTTTTTTTTTTTTTTGGGAGACTAGATTCGCAAATGAATTTTATCAATGGAGGGAGAAGATCTCTCAAATGAGCCTAATCCATGTTTTATTTTTATTAGTTATGGATTGCAAAAATTTTGAGAAAATAAAGCAGAAAATCTAGGAGTCCTTAAAAAAAATAAAAGAAAAGAAAAAGAAAAACAAAGAAAGATAATTATCCCTAGCTAATACGACATGCGAAGTGGTGAGGACTCGTAATATGGACGCTTCCAAGAGTTTTCTTGTTAATTACATGCAAAACAGTGGGCAAATGCGATGTTACGTGGACACCAAAAAAAACCAATCAATTAGTGTGACAAGTGATGGGCAATTAAGAGGTGGGATTTTCTTCTTTCTTTTACAAGTTTAACGTCATGCACAAACATTGACACTGTTGGAAAATTCTCCATGTCCAAAAAGGATTATTTTTCTGGGCCATGTTCCATGATTGATGCTGTCAAATCCAACGCAAAACTACAATTGAACTTTTTCCTGTGTGTTTGGTTATTGATAACAAAAGTTGCATCAAGGATTCCCAACGTAACATGCACGAACCATACATACATGACCTAACCGCGTTGGAATAAATTTCGCGACATCAATGTTCCTCTACCTGCAACTCCACCGTTCTCCGACATCCTCAGCTACAGCGCGCTCCATTAAGAATGTTTTGAGACTTCACCTGCAGAGGGCATTCTGACTTTTTTACAAAACAGTGCATGGAAGAGAATAGCATAAATTTTGTCATTAAGAAAGTAAGAAATTGCTCTATAAAATGAGATGATGGGATGATAAATAAAAGCGATCCCTTTTAAGGGTTTAAAGATGCCCAAGTCTAGTACTCTATTTATAGATGATCCATTATTATTTAATTCATCAATTGGGAATCAAGGGCAATTCTGATCAGAGATTATTAAGAAATATTCCTAAATTTAATATTTCTTCTAGGCTATTGATGCTTATCCTTATTTTTCTTAAGATACTCACAATCAAGCTTTGCAATGACTACTCTCGATCATCCAAAGAGATATACCTCAATATTCACTATTATTTAAATCTCTCAACCTCTCGATCTCTTGATCTCTAACATTTAATTAGTATGTCACTAATAAATTTTAACATTTAAGAAAACTAATTTATTGCAGTTCAATTTTTATGTGTTAAATTTAACATATACTAAACTAGTGTGTCATTATCAAATTTTAACATTTAAATAAGAAAACTAATCTAATGTAGTTCTACTTTTGGGTTAAATTTAACCTATACTTTGTTTTTTTTTTTTTTTTGGGGTAAAAACACCAGATATGGTAATATAATATATAACACCAGATATGGTAATATAGCTAAGCGTATAATTCTATTGGCATTAATATTAGCATTGACATTATTGCAGATACTGTAAGCTAAAAGAGAACTAAAACCCTTAAAGAACAAAATATAAAAAACTTCTCCCAAACCCTAATACTCCATTTGGTAAGAAAAAAAAGAAAATAGGATGGAAAGAAGACTTATAAAAATAGAAAATTGAACTGATAGAAATGATTTAATAAGTTTTCTTTTAGATTATTCAATAGAAAGAAAGAAAAGAAAATAAGAAAGTTGCACCTATTCTATCCACTTTTTTACATAACTTTAGTTCAAAATTAGGGACAAAATATCAATTTTAAGCATTATTGAGTAGATTTATGTTTTCCACCCAATCTTGGAGAGACAAAAATTTGCGGGTCACCTTTTTTTTTTTTCCACCCTATTTTTTTGAAGTTAAAACAGGAAAGTAATATCATGAATAAAAAACCAAATCACGAAGGAATCAAGAAACAAGCTTGTATCATCACCGACTATAATTATGGAATATATCTAGGCACAAAGGGGCTTGCATATTCATACTCCTCCACACAATTTTTAACAACATTAATTCCTTCATTTCAAGAATTTCCCTCTTCTATATCTCCATTCTCACTCTCAAACTTCACTGTAACTTCTTTATCATTGTAGTGGAAGATCCTCTGAAGCCCTGCGAAGGAGAAGTTCCCATAAAAGAGTAAACTTTATAAAATACTTTGTCTTTATTTATTAATTTATTTATTTTTAACTTTTCCACAATTTTACTTTGTTGTTCTCACATCACGTCGACCGTAAGATCGACCTATTGATCTACTGATTAGTTAAACGACTCCTGAACTCGATCATTTAATTATTTAATTGTAAAAATTACTACATTTTAATAAAACTTTATCACAAGATATAATTCGCATCAAATTAATATTGAAAATTACATTATATTAGGGAATGAGTTTTCTAGTTAAAGACCAAAAATTGACGTAAGCATATAAATTCGAAATTGGACATGTTCTTATAATAGTAAAAGTGCATAAAATTGTAAAATACTTGAGATAAAATGTGATGTGCCAAAGAAAAAATATTTATATGACAAACACATTTTATCTCCCTCATCCACTAAAGGAATATATATCTGATGTGCCAGGAGGAAAAGTCCGGATGACGCGGAAGATAAAATGTGTCGTCATATAGTGTATTAACGTAGTGATAATTTAAACAAAAATAAAGCAAGTAAAATCTACAAACACTCACAAAATCGGCGATAAGTTCGTGTACATACTCGCGAGCTTAGAACTATAGAACACAAGTTCTAACAAAGTTGAGATTATACTAAAATATAATCGCTCCTAATTATATTCGAACGTTTACATAAAGATATATATATATATAATTTTTCCCTCCTCAGATTTAATACCGTTTTAATTTTACACTCTAGATTTTAAAAATTGATGCTTACTCCCTCAAAATCTAAACCTTTAATTTTTACATCACTTAAACTTTAAATTATTAACAAAAGCATCACTTCTGTTATATTTTATCCACTTAAGACTGGACAAATTTTATTTTGTCCCCAAACTTTAATGTGCTTTTAACTTTATCTCTTGAACTTTGGTCATTTGGGGGACTTTTGGATATGGAGTTTTGTCGTTGGGAACTTTTGGAGTTGGGATGATTTTGAAAACATGGGTTTGAGATAAAAGCTTTTGGGGAAAAAAAAAAAGAAGAAATTATTTTGGTGTTCTATATTTAGTGGAAGAATAATTTGAAATGGAGATGTTTTAGGATGTTTGTTTTGTTAATTTTTATATTAAAATAATGGAAAATTAGGTTGAATAATCTATTATAATCACCCAATCTAATAAATAGTCAAACTTTTTTTTTTATTTAACAAAATGTCCATTTGTCAATTTTTTTTAAGTTTGATCAATTGGTAATTGATTAAAAAAATCGGTATTTTATATTATAGTCAATCAATAATTAATCAACCATTTAAGAAAATTAATAAATTATTTTAAAAAAAAAAAAGTCTTTTAACTAATTTTTAAAAACTGAAGTAATTAATTAAAAACTTTGTTAAAAATGCTAACAAATCCCTAATAAAATTGTGAAATAATAAATTTTTGAAACATCCATTTGTAAACCAGAAGTGCCCACACATAGGGCGTAAAACTGATGCTAACATCTCATGAGTTAACAAAAATATATATATATTATTATGTCCAATTCCATCTATTAAAAGTTGATGTAGCAATACTTTAAATAACAAAAGTTAATATTAACTAATATCTTTCTTACTATAAAAATAACTTCAAAAATTTAAATTATTCCATTGTGTAAGTTCCTTTAATATTTCTTAACTTTTCTTGCAAACACCAATTTAAAATTTTAGAGATGTAGCATCAATTTTTTAATGCTGAGGGAGGAGAGGGCTGAGTTACCAAGGTAAGGTACTACAGTTGGGTGAGAAAATAAAATTTATCAAATCTAAAGTAGACAAAATATGAGAGAATAGATATTTTTGCTATTTAAAATTTGATTGGTATTTTTACTAATGGTATAAAATTCAAAAGGGTGTTAGCACCAATTTTCGAAATTTGGAAAGTAAACATACAAAAGCACTAAAGTTTGGAAGACAAATAAAATTTGCGTCTAACATTTAGGGTTCGTTTGGGGGGCTGTCTCCAGCCCCCACTTTTTCACTTTTTTCCAAAATTTTCTTACTTTTTATTATTTACATCTCCAAAACACTACAGTAAACTCCAAACTTTAAAAATTCATAACTTTTTGTATACAAGTCCAAATGAGATGATTTTTTTTTTAAATTGCATAGAATTTCAAGAGGAACAAAACAATATCCATATTGATATTTTTTTTCTAAAAAAATTTTTAAAATTTTTAATTTTTCACCCTAAACAATTTTTTCTCCCAAACATATTCTCCAAAATCAACTTTTTTCCAAACTCCAAAACCACATCTCCAAAACCTCCCCCAAACTCCCCCTTAATTACTCTTCAAACAATACCAATATAAAAGGGACACCATTAAATATTATACCGCTATTCCCATCTGTAGTTTACAGATATATAGAGTACAATAACAAAATGAAGAGGGTCACATCGTCATCAACCTACAAATAGAAAACAAACTTCGGATCAAATACTAGTCTGCACAAGTAGAAAATAATGTTAATAGTAGGCAATTTTCTATACACAATACATGTATGAATACCAAATATTTGCTCCTACATGCTACATGACGGCGTGTTCATATCTGAGCGTGCTTTTCAGAGTTCCAATGGAACGGTTTGGTGGCTCCCAAGGCTATGCCGGAGCTCGAAGACGATATAGCTGAGGAAGAGCTGCGGGAGATGTGTCTGCTTTCCGGCAGCTCATGGCGGTGCAGTAACTTGAGAATGTAGGCATCATCGTGCAAGGAGAAAGGGGTGCTGCCATTGCCAAGGACAACATTGGGAGACCAGTAGTGTAAGCGCACTGTGACATTTTGTTGTCTGATATAGCAATACAATGTATTTTTGCAGATTGTAATGTACCTATTGAAGTCGAAGTGGACCAATTGCATGTCTTCAGAAATCTCAATTTCAACCGTGGCATGGGAGCTTGTCTAGAGAAACATCACAAGATTCACAACCAAAATTAGGAGGTGTCACACACTCAAAAACATCCTTAAATTCGCATTTCAAATTTCCAAAGAAATAAATAAATAGGCCAGAACAAACATTAGGCCTATTTGATAGAGCTTTAAAAGGTTAGCTTTTTGACTTCCTCTTTGATAGAGCACTGCCTAATTCGAATACAACTCCTGAGGTGTGTGGATAAAATACGGATAGAGCTTATAGCTATTAGAAGCTCTTCCTAACCAATGACTTTCTTTTTTTTTTTTGTCTATTTGTTTGATAGGAACTCGAAGATCTAGATATTTTATTGAATCAAATGAAAATATAATAACATAAAATATGAAAATAATGACGGGTTTCGAAAACCCTCAATCCTCCCAGTAACCTCAGTCAAATACTCAACAATCCCCAAATGCACGTTCTCCTCCCCTCTATAATCCCTCAACCACTATTTATATTAACAATTCTAATAGCCTACTGACAATAATATTTGGTTACTAACATAATATTCAATTACTGGTTCCTAAACGTAACTTTGTTGTTAAAATTGAATAGTGACTACACATGATACATAATATAGGTTAATGGGCTACTCAAACCCTGTGAGTGAGTCATGTGTACGACTTCGCTTCTTTTTTTCTCTATATATATATATATATTTTTTTTTTTTTTTACTGAATAGTCATGTGTCCCGTTGATCTCTACACACAGCATCATTCAAGTGCAGAATAAAACGATAACATATTTTTGAGCTTATAATGATTAGAAATATGTACCAAAATCAACAAAAGATGATAAAAGGTCACTTACTTGAACCAGTAAAAATGGTAAAGAAAATCCTTCCAGAGAAGAGTTTCCACAGTTGAGCAGCTGCTTATTTCGTGATATCAAACATTGGAGACCTGCAATCTTTATAAGTTTTTCATAAATAGAGAACATTATAACCAAGCCAACATAATCCCTCCACTCAACAAATAAACTATAAGCAACAAAAAAACAAACTAGCCAAACAACTTGTATATCCTATCAACCATCACTTTATGCTATCTATTTATCTTTTTTTTTTTTTTTCCCTTTTTCTAAATGCAGAGACAATCCCTTTTCCCCAGAACTCTGTTTGGGGCTAGCTCAGTGAGTGGGAGGAATGGAGTCTGGATAGGAACTCTCCCCGGTTCAACACCTGACAATGTTTAAATTTCTCTTCAATAAAATTGATTAAACTTCCTTTAACTCCCCAAGGCTAGACTTTAAGGTTTTTCAACCAACCAATTTAACTTTTGAACAGTAAACTCCGATTCTTTTTTTGCAGATGTTACCGTTTCATCTTTCAATACTCTCATAACATTATGGACCTTCCCCTTACTAGATCAAATATGCCCAAATATGAGCAGAGAAGTCTCGCTATGATGACATTCATGTGTTCGTTGTGACCAAAAGGATCCAACTTTAATAACTTAGGGACAAAATTGGAAGAAAATACACACATAAAAAAATCAAAAGAAAGAAAGAAAATTCGACTTTGACGTGTTGGATGTTGATACATCTTCGTACAAATTAGGAAGCATGCACTTCACTGATTTGAACTTCTAGGCTGTAAAATATCAATGTAGATAGCTTCAACCAAAAATTTAATGAAGCTTAAAGTAAAAAATAACATGGGAAGATGGTTTTATTTGTAAAGGGTAAAAGAAAAGAAAAAGAAAAAGCATTACTTGTTCTTCTAAATCATTCAAGTAGGCCGCTTTTTTTCCAAGTCTATTCACCAATTTCACGCGTACTGCCTGCAGGATCAAAAAATTGAATCAGCCTAATCTGACTTGTTCATTCGTAGATTTTCTTCCTAGGCAAAGAGAGCAAGAACATGATGTAGTGTTGATAATTCCATAATGAAATGCAATGATATTCACAACCTTAAGATCTTCTAGTTCCTTTACATTTGTGCTTGGAAGCCCCTTCCACTGGATTTCCTTTTTGTCTCTAGTGATGATTTCCAACGCCATAAGAACGTTTAGTGCGTCATACACCCGCCGCCGTATGTTCTTCTCATCAAACTGCTTATTCAAATTATTCAATTAATAAACTATCATCAAAGGTAAGTTTGACCCAGATGCTAAGATATTATGTTGAACAGAACCTCATCTAGAGAAACAGTCATATCATTACGCATTCCATTCAATTCTGAAATAATTTCATCGGCGACCTGGATCCAACAAAACAAGCATTGAATGATCAAAGAAAGAAAAACAATTACATAATATCTTCTTTTATTATAACTCCTCAGCAAAACAAACTTCAAAAAACTACCTCGCTATACGTAGTTCTTCCTTTACTCTCTAACTTTTTACAAACTGAAAATAATGAAGAAAAGCATGTGTTACACCAGAAAACCATGCACAAATCGAAGTATATACTACAATTCAGCTCAAACTGGAATTGACCCAATAAAATTTGATGGGAAAGATTGTCAATAAGAAAACAAGGATGAGATTTTTTCTTTCGTATAAGCAATTACTGACCCATAACACTGAACTGCCGTAGACCTCCACCATTTATTCTCGAAGCCCTTTTCTTGTTTGCTGCATTACTAGCTCCAATTGAAGTGCAAAAGCTTGATAAGAACCGGAACAAGAACACTTTGCACACAAATCACAGAAGAAAACTGAAACTTTATTGATGAACTAGGGTTATTACAACCCCTAGAAAATTGCAGACCTTCGAGACTCCGCTAAATCTCCCCTGCTTGGCTTAACCCCAGACTTTCCCTCTACAAATTCCTGTCTAATCCTCCGAAGCTGTCAATTCCCCTATTTGTACTACGAATTCTCTCTATCTCTAACAAGAGTAAAGCAACAACAAGCAGCAACTACTAACAAAGTAGTGAAAGTATAACTAACAATTTGAAACGAACAGAATGACAAATTAGCAATTTTTACCCACCTTCGAACAATAACAGTGTCGGCATTACCGCGAGAAGCCTTGTGGTTCGGTGTCTGGTCACTCTCACAAGCACTTGAAAGATTACCGCAGTCGAAAAGAGGCGTCATAGAACTCTCGGCAGTAGAATGCTTTGCGCCGAGGCCATTGAAACTCTCTTTCAAATACTCTTCATCCATAATGCTCAGTAGCTATCTTTGGCCGCGATCTTTAAGCTTCCAACTAGTATATTTCCTGGCAATCGATCTCTGACCTACGAATATTGGATAGAATAGAATTAGAATTTGTTAGAGCCAATACTACTTCGTTCTCAGAAAATTAATTTAGCAAAAACCAGCAATGAAATGTGTGGCCAGATTTCGATAACTCCGGCAAAAAAAAAGGGCGAAAAATGGAAAAGATTACCCGAAGAATAAGAATGTGGTCTTGAGAACAAGGTTATGGAGAGTTTCTGAGTTTCCCGCTAACCGCGAATTCAAAATACATCTTCGAGAGGAGAGAGAAGAGGCTTCAGAGATGGCCAACTCCTTTTTGACCAAATTGTCCCTAACCTTTTTTTTTTTTTTTTTCTCCGAGAGGAAATGACAGTGAACTTTTATTAATAAAAGGCTTGAATAGTTCACAAGTCGAGTTTGAAATGAAATAAAATTTTGAATCAAAATTGGTTGACTTAATTATAATTTTTGTTGACTTTTAAAAAAAAAAAACAAAACTGAAACCAAAATTTTGAATCTAAGTCAACAAAATAAATGGGATCAAAATAAGCTGTTTAATTTGTTGGAAACGTTGCCTTTCTATTTTATTAAACAAAATAAATATTTTCAGTTTTGGCCCATATTTAAATTGATCAAATTTATAATTTCACATTCTATCCATTCTATATTACGTTTAATGGTTTAACCATTACGTCTATTTCATTTATTATTGTGATATTTTTTTAATTTAATATTAATTATCTCGAATTATACAAAAATATCTCCTCATATTCACATTCATAATTATATTTCACAAAAGTTATTATAGAATTATAATCAAGTCCACAAAAAAAAAAAAAAAAATCCTCCCCTTCAAGAGTCTTCTTTGGTAGGAAGAAGGTATCACAAAAAACTATAACGTAAGGGTTTATTTGGGAGATGATTGGAATTTTTGTTTTAAAGGTTAGAGAAGATTGAGTTTTAGAATACGTATTTGGTGAAAATAACCTATTTAAAATGAAAAAGTGTAATAATGTAATATATATTCAAAAAAATTAAAATATAAATTTTATTTCATTTCTCTCATAATTATATATAATTTTAAAAAAGTATTTTATTTCGATTTAAAATGAGAAGTTATGAACTTATAAAGTTTAAACATTTTGAAAAATAGATAGTAAAATTTGAGAGGGAAACCATCCTACCAAATAAGCTCTTAAACTTTGATAAGGGTCTTTTACCTACAAGAATTGTGAATCTGATAGTTATGATTGGAGGTATGATTTATAACTTTTGCTTTCATTGTTTGTGATTTTGAATATCTCTAAACACAATCAACATACATGCTACTCTACTTAAATAATTTCTATTATTTATTAAATAACATTTTAAATATTTTTCGTTGCAAAAGAATGACCTTGAACAACCTATTATGACTTGGTGGTTTAGTGTTGAAATGAAAGAAGATTATTTTGTTAATTTTACTTTATAAGATTGTCAATTTGACAAATTTCTCTGTCTTTCTTCTTAAATGGATTGTCCTAAATATGACAAATAAAAAAAATGGATTGTCCTTAACATTTTAGCTCTATAAGTGGGAGGAAAGGAGAAGTTCTTCTGATATTCAAAATTTGTAGTAGTTTCATTTCTTTTTAATAAGAGTCCTACGCCTCATAACGTTAAGGTATATTTATTTATATTGCCACAAACTTTTGTCAAATTTCATGTTGAGTTGCAAAATTAAACAAATACCATTTTGGGACCATAGGAATAAGGTGTGCTTTGAAAGGGCTAGTATGAGTCAAGATCTGCTTATACCTTCTAGGCTTTTAAAACTGAGTTATTCTTACAAGTCTACCCTTGAAACTCGCATTCTTCATAAGTTACGTGTTTTATAAGTTTTATCTTGTTATCCTAAGTGTATTCCAGTTTTTTGGGCTTTTCCTTTATCGGGTTGAGTGATGGTAAATATAGATTGCTTGATAAAGGTGCACCTAATGCGTTTGCTCATGGAGGTATATTTAGGAATGTGAGAGGATTTGTTTGTGGTTGTTTTAATATATTTCTTGGTGAAGGTTGTGCTTTTGAAGTAGAATTATGGATGGTAACTAATGCCATATCCATTGCTTATAAAAATGGCTGGCATAAACTGTGGCTTGAGAGTGATTTTCTCTCCTAAGTTCTATGTCTTTGCGGATTCCTTGGTGAATGCATAACAAATGGAGCTGTGCACTTTTTTTTATCTAAAAGAACGGGGTTTCATTTCTTATATATGTTCCGTAAAGTTAAAGACTGAGCTGATAAATTATCTAATCTTGAGATTATCAATTGGAATTAAACATGGTATGGTCTTACTTTTCTAGTTCATTGAATTTTCATGTAAACAGGAATTACATTGGTTTGTCATTTTACATATTCATTTGATTATTTGAGTTGATTTCTTTAGTTTTCTTTCATTAATAATATGAGCTTCATTTGAGATGATATTCAATAAAAAAAATGATTAGAAATTGTAGATGGAAAGAAGTGATCACATGTCAAATTTCAAGGAGAGAGTGTTGAAATTCAATGGAGGTAATAGATTTTTCTTACATTGTCAAAAAGAGTGTTGAATGTTATTCTAAGAGACATCATAAAAAAATTTATTTTTTTCAAAACTTAAAAAAGAAATGATTAAAACCATACAAATTTTGATAAAATTAAGCGTAATATTATTATTAAACTATAATTACAATACCGTAAGCTTAGTAGAATCAAGTGAATTCTTTTACTTTTTCAAACTAATATTTGGTGTTTTTTAGCTTATCGTTCAGTTCCAAGTTTAGTTTCATTTACTTCCAATTTACCTGTTTTCTTACTTGCTTAGAGTTGATCGGTGTCAATCCATGAATTTTTTTTTTTTTTTTAAATTCAAACTGATGTTTGGTGTTTTCCGTTTTAGTTTGTGTAATTAGACTAACCACAAGATTATGCTTACCTAACCAATGCTTACAAACCACAAATTGCAATAAAATACAAACACAATTTGCAGCTGTGCATCATACAACCCATATATACTTACCGCTAAGAAGCTCTGCCAAACGTCGTTTGAACAGCTAATCGACTTCGTCTGTGGATCATAGCCAAGTCCAGTATGTGCCTTTAATGCCTTCCAACATCTATATGTCTTAGCCATTCTTTCTTTTTTGGATTTTAGCTGTTTGTATGTGCAAGGGGGAATAAATTCAGTTCCCCATTCCTCTAGTGCTTTAGGTGGAGGAAATCTACCACCATGCGTGTTCTTGAACGTACTCAAACGGGAAAGTAGTAGGAACTCATTCTCTTCAGTCCATTTGTAACTGTCTTTTCGTCGTGGCATCTACGTAATTGCAGCATGTTTGTAAGTAATATGACAATAATCATAGCCACATACAGACTTAAGATGTCATTCCATGAATTATCATCATGTATTTATGCAAAAAAAAGCTACTTGATTACCGTATTTGAACCGACTGAACTCTCGGCTTCAGTACAACGAACTTGTGAGGCGGCTAACAATGTGGACCGAACAATTTTTCGTTGAGGAAAGTCTTTAATGTGATGGGAATGTCGTTTTTTCAAATTGCGAGTAGATCGCCGACTCGGTTGAATACTACATGGTTTGCCAGAATAGGAAAGAGCTTCCAACTGTGTACCTGTGGTTACGGATTAGTTGTATAGCTGGGAAAAATTTGTGAGCTGGTTGCGATAAACAGCAATTCGCCGAGACCTTTGCAAGCAAAACGTGGATATATTGGTTTAGCGGAGCAAAGAGTGCTCGAGTCCAATAATTGGTAATATGTAAAGTCCCATAAACTGGATATACAATCGGTTGCCAAGGTGTGTTTCAGCCAAAAAATGACCTCAAAAATAAATCACACAACAGTGAATGTGCCATCCATAAATAGGTAGTGCCACATTGGTCGACTTTGTAAGTTAAGCAATTGGCTACTATGGAAATGAGGCGAAAATTAACAATTCAAAACGACAACAGATAACAAAATAGCATGGTTTAGAGCATACCGCTTCTACTGATGGAATTTGCAAGCTACGCCTTTCCCGTTGATGGAGTAACAGAGGAGAATGACCTTTACACAAGAATGCTCTTGAATGCAATCAAAATTGTCAATTGCAATAAGATGACCACGTCTATCCATAAAAAAACTCTGTGTTAGTAGATGTATGAATGTTCACAACAAAAAACAAAACGTTGACAACATTACAGTATTGAACCAATTGTTTACAACATCTCTTAATATCATCAGAAATGCACATAAACAAAGTGTAACAAAACACATAAGCCTTTAAACCAAACACAGTTGTAAATTAACCTGTAAAATGGCCACATTTACTTGTAAAGGTACTAACCGTTCGGCAACAGGTGCTCAGTATGCCATAAATTGTATAAATCCACACAAAGTTCAACTTCATACTCAAATACGGCAAAAATAATTATATGGAAAAAATTTGGACTTCCCTGCATAAACGAATTGGTTACATATTCGAAAGCAGTTAGTTGCTACATATTTCTTAATGGCATTTAGCCACATAGTAGAATCACATTTTACAATATCCTAGTCGATTGCTGTCACAAAAAGAAGCAATTTCTTTGTTTCATTCTGTAATTCTTCTTCATGTAAATAACAAGAAGTCGCTAAAGTTGTGTTATAGCATCTTAAGAGAGAAATTAGCAAATTGTAATGACTGCCCATCACAAAAGACTACCATTTTAGAATTAACAAACATCAAATTTCAAGTATCAAACACTACTTTCAAACAACGATTTTACAAAGCTTTTTAGAATTCAAATTCCAAACCAATAAGTTGTTTTTTCATGTAATGATTTTGTATGTGTCTATATGGAAATAATTCAACTATATGGACGGACTTCACTTACCACACAACGAGAAATGTAGTGAGATAGTAGGCAGTGTTCAGTAGGCCATATGATAATAATCCAGAAATCCCATATCTTCTCAATTTCTCTACCAACCTGAAAAGTGGATTAAGCGTGAACGTGATAGAACAACCTCAAAATGAACAAGCACACAACTCGAAAACTATGGATGGATCATTCCGTCCTAATATGCAGTCTGTCTCCAGCAAATACTAATTTACAAACAACTCTAGTCTCTACAAGGAACAAGCCAGCATAGAGTTCATTTTCAATGCTCCTTGGTAATTAAAAAAAAAAAAGTGCATGCATAGTCCGTCGGCTCAAACCTCAAGAACTAAAAAATTCATAGGACAGCCATTCGAATTTCAAAATAATAGAGTAGCTGGCCTCAAAAATACCAAACAACAAAAATTAAGCACTTGCTAGAATCTTTCTCCAAATGTAATCTACCAAGTAGACACACTTCAAATTGCAAACAACAATTTATTAGCTAATCTGCATAAAGCCTAAAACCTGAACTCCACTGGAAAAAGAAAAATAGAAAAAAAAAAAGAACGACAGATATTCACACAGAACGAACATGTCCAAGTATATCTTTCACTATTATGCTATAAATTAGCAATAATAATAATAATAATAGACTGTTACACACTAATACATAAATCTGTAGTCCTCGGTATCAGAAGCTCTACCAATAACTACAGGATCACGCTTCAATAAATAGAAGTAAGACATATTATATAGTTTAACATGGTGAATGAATTGATCATGTTTCGGTATAAAATATTGGAAGAAATTATTCAGTTACCTTTAAACAATTAAGAACACATGTACTTCCAACATGTTAGAAAAAGGAAAACATGTTAGAAAAGGGAAAACTTGGGTTTTCCAACTTAGCAGTAGCCAATCCCATAATATAAATGGATGTCATATGGTTCAAGAAGGAAAAATGAACAAACTCACCCTCATCACGTCACTAACAAAAATCAGTAGTCTCTAATAAACACCAATGACATTGTAAGGCAAGTAGAAAGTACTCATTTGATTTAGGCCGTACTCCTTGATCACCAGAACCCTTTGCTGCTGGACCTAAAACAAAATTGAAAATTTGGTTTTTGCAAATTTTAAATTTTTTAAGAAAGAGATGCTATGGAATAAGTAGAAAATAAAACAGAATGTGCATTTAACATATCCTATTCACAGTCATTCTAGTTTTTACCATTGGATACCTTCGTTGTCAGGGGAGTGACTTTTAGCATCAGATAAACCATGAACCTAACTCATACAGAAAACAATGCATATTCCATATGTCTAAAATTTAGAACTCATCCCACATAGTTAATCCAAAAAAAGGTAGGAAAAAACAAGTACCATGATAGACCCAAAAAACAAAGAGATAAAGAAGATACAATCCTCAAAACTTAAAAGTATGGTTGAGCTCCACCAAGTGATCAGAAATCATTCACTAATATCTAACTAGAAGATTTTTTTTTTTTTTTTTTTTTGTTCTGGACTATGACTCCTACTTATTAAAGGGAAAAGAAACACTCTCAGGTTTTGTACCTAGGAGCTCCCACCACTCTCATTCCGCTGAGCTAGCCCAACGGGTTAGTGACTAATGGCTGCAGTACAAACCCCAACGGGTTACTTTTTGCTAAATACACGACTTCAAACCCCATGAAAACCATCCAGATACATACATTAGACAATGGGGGCACATACCTTTTTCCGTTCGGTAGCCCTAAACGGCGACAATCGCAACTTGCCTCAGACAGAAAAGGGGGCCGGTAAGTGCGTTGCTGGGAGGCCGAATAGATGGAGATGATGAACTTCACGCTGCTGGACGGCAACAGCTCGCTGCGGAAGCCAATCTGGATTGCTATTAACTCCCGAACGAAAAAATCAGCGTTTTTCGTTTTAATATTCAGAGGGTAGTTGCAGGTGGGGGTCAATTCTTCTCTAGTGAATGATTACAGCAATAAATTGACAAAAATGGCAGGGTAATTGCGGAAGCATTCGGTTTTGCTTGCTGTGGGAGGGTGGATGTGTTGTCGTCGTTCGTCGTTTTTGGGAGGTTGGGTGAAGGTGCGAAACTCTGTTAATGTTGGCGTAGTGAACTGAAAAAAAATAAAGGCAGTATCCGTTCAAAGAGTGTTGTCGTTTTTGGGAGATTGTTGGAAGCGTTTGACTACACGACCGTTCGAAATCAATGCCGTATTGAAGTGAAAAAAATTTTATTGCAGCATGTAATCTTGGCTGCAGGGGGGGAGGCAGGGAATATATTCCCTGAAGGTAAGGTCACGTCCATGAACAGGACCTGACATTGTATAATTTTTTTTTGAAAAACTGTGTACCGGTAGTTTAACTAATAAACAGTAAATTTAATTGTGTTAATTGTTAAAAAGTATTACATTCAAATGCAATTTTTTTGTATTTGGGGGAAAATGGCATTGCGTTTAAATGAAAAGCTTTTTAAATGCGTGTCCCAAACGATATATAAGTTTCTTCTCTCCCTCTCCCCAGCCTCACACGTTGCTCTCAATCTTGTACGTCTCACATCACTTCCTCAACCTCTCACGATTTTTCAGATCGTTTTTTTTTTTTTAATTAAGATTCTCTTCTCCATTTTTTCTTTTTTATTTCTCTTTTTCTTCCTCTGAAGTTTAGAGGCCATTTCGTCTACTAAAAATTATCTTTAAAACACCTTTTTTATAGTACTTTTTTTTTTTACATCATTGTCAAGAATTATTATTTATATCTTTAAACATTATAATAAACTCTAAATTTTAAAAATTTATAACTTTATATATACAAATTCAAATCAAATAATTCTTTTTAATTACATAAAATTTTAAGAAAAATAAAAAAAATCCCTATTGATAATTTTTTTCTTAAAAAATTTTTAAAATTTTATATTTTTTCACTTTAAACAATTTTTGTCCCTGAACACATTTTTTAAAACTACTTTTTTCTAACCAAAAAAAAAAAAATCTCTAAAATTTAACCCTAAATGGACACTTAACTTCAGGATTTTAATGTGCGGAAAGCAGAGCAGGGATGGAGGTTTTAATTATTGTGAGGGGTGGGAAAGAGAAAATTAAACAAGGAGAGAGACTTTTGAGAGAGACTATCTTTTACGACGGAGAGTGCTCTTTCTCCACCAGGCTTGACTGCTTGCTTTTTTTTTGTTTCTGCAACGCCAGGGGGGGGGGGGGGGGGGGGGTGGTGGCGGCGGGGGGGCTACTTTTCAACATCTTTTTTAGGTGCTTATACGCCCAACATATGCTTGTACGTCATTAAAATAAGTGTCCAACCAGCAACCGAACAACATTTTTGGCTTTAGCAGGCGTCATATGTCCTACTCAATATCAGAGAAAGAAACGATTCATCTCTTCACAGCTTTCAAAACTTCAACTGAAAAAAAGTTTTAAAAAATAAAAATAAAAAGGAGCTTTGCTATGGATAAAAATAAAAAAGTAAAATGCCTTAAATTAACGAAAAGATGTTGATTGGAAATTTCTTCTTTTCTTTCATAGGCTGTTACAAAATTCCTTGTACAATTTGGGAATGTGACGCTGGTGATCATAACCCATGTTGTGGGATGTACATTTTACAAAACGAATGAATCAAATTAATCTATAATCTGTAAAAACGAATGAATAACTTAATCTATAATCAACTGAGAAAAAAAAAAAGGCTATTTACACTGCTTAACCCTAAAATTTTCAGGATCAAGAAGTTTCACAATGAGTTTCTCTAGCCTCCTCGAGTTCAAAGTGGGTTTGACAACATTCGGATTCCCATGAACCAAACACAGATCCTTATGCAAACCAGGTTTTCCTACACACCAACCTCCAGGAGTAAAATGGTCTCTTGGCCTCCTCAATAGTTCCTTGTCTATTTTATCAAGAACTGGATCATCCTTGGCAAACGTGTGAGCAAAAGGAGCGCCACTTAGGACCATGTCATCGAAATGTTCCATTGTTAGAGAAATTGGATGTTGCTTTGGAGGATTGTCCCACCTTATGTAATGCAAGTCGTGATTCACAGTCGTGTTCTGGTAATCTTTGTGGTTGCAGGCGACTGTGTGGAAGTATCCCTCGGTGGACGACAGGAAATTAGTGTAGTACATGAGGAGAGTGCGAGGAAGGTTATCCCACCCCCAAACACAGAATTCAAGGAATGGTTTGGACAGAATCACCCATGCCGACCCTGTGAGAACATATTTTTTTGTTTTTAACGGCTTAAAATGTACGCTAAAACCATGAACTATACCTGGAATGCTGTTACAGATACTAGTTCCACAATTTAAGCAAATGATGAACTTTCGTTTGTATGCATCGAAATAGCCTCTCATGCTCAAGAAATAACCATTGTAACACCACACTTTGAATGTTCCCAATAGTAGGATTCCAGTCTAAATGGTATGTGATGAAATTAAAAAGAGAAAGAAGAAGAAGAAGAAGAGGAAGAGAGATCAATTGGAGAAAACCGCATAAAAACCAAAAAAGCAACGAGGACTTTTACCAGACCACACCCAACATCCATTAAAATGCAAGGAGAAACCATTGCAAGAATTTTGGCTTTCATAATGTATGTATTATTCTAGAGTCAAACTATACGCAGAAAGGTTTGGTTGGAATAAAACATGCACTGAATGCAAAGGCTACCTAAAATGAAGAGACAGTTAAGTTAGCAGTTGTACCCATGAATAACTTGAAAGAAGCAGGCATAGACCTTCTCTCTTTGGCCCAAAAGATTCCAGATTTTTTTGAGTGGTATAATCCTGAATCTATAATAATAGGTCTTGCTCTCTGATTCCTGGGAAGTAACAACAAGTGTGACAGATTGGTTAGAATATATATAATATACTACAATCATATCTAAATGTTATATAAAAAAAAAATTCCAAAAGATCGAGTTTTGCTCACTCTTTCCAGCCGATATTACTTGTGTGCTCCAGGAAGTTCAAGTCCCTTGGCAAGTACGAGAAAATATGCAAGATATCTGCCAAACCCCAAAATAAATATATATATATTTATCTAGAAGTGAATTATTGAAATCATAGCCTCAAAACATGAAGATGGTTCTGGCAATCTTAATGGATATTCTTGTAAAGAGATTCAAAATGCCAAATATCAAAATTAATGTGCTACATTCAAAAGATCAGCTCCGTCATAAATGAGACATTCAAATTCCAATTTGAATCCTTTAGAACAAGCTAAAATAGATTCTATATCCATTTTGAATGGTATAAATCTGAAATCAACTCATTTAAGCATGCTTGTTGGTGACACAATACAAACTCTAAAACAGAACACACAAACTCAAATCCGAACATTAGATAAGCAGTCTATAGGATGAAGAACACCATCAGCAATAGCAAATCTTTCCAGGGTGTAATAAGCAATTAAGATACAAGATATCATCTTCTAGCCTTAGGGTTACCCCTTTAACAAGATTATCAAACCAACACTCAAGTGTTTAGGCCCACATCCTTTAAAAGCAAAAACATGAACTTAGCAGCATCAAGTCAAAAGTTTTCCTAAACTTCTACGACACAGTGCAACCAATTGTCAAAACTTGTGAGTAACAACAACAGCAAATTGACAAACCTATGCTGTCATTCAATATTAACACCGACAATATCAGCTAGAAGAGCTCATAAATTGTTTATAAGGTTTTTATTTTTAACAATTAAGTAGTAGCAATAACCAATTTGAAATACGATACACAACAACAAAAAGTCAAACAACATAGACTCAATCAGAAATTAGCAATAACAATTAGGCCCACATCCTATAGGAGCAAAAAAACATGAGACAAGCACCATCACGTTCATAATTTTCTGAAACCACTAATACCCACTTCAATTATGAAACAAAACAGAGGATCGCATGGTCCCACATCCTCTAGAAGCTAAAAACTTGAACCAGGCCATCAAATATGTAGTTTGTTTTTCTATACTATATAAGTCAGCACAAAGTGATACCTTGTAAAGAACAAAACACCGTAAACCGACAATGTACGTTGTTATTCGATATTACTAACAACAATGTAAGCTTGAAATGCTCATAAATAGTGATAAAGATTTCAGCTTTAATAACTAGTGACAATAACAAGGGTTTTTAAATTTCCTTTTAAAATAGGAAAAAATCCCTTCGATTTGAACAAAATATGATAAGAATGGTATATCAGAAACTAGAAAGCAATTAAAAAGAAGAAAAAACAATAATAGCGCAAAGCAACATCAAGAAAAGAATATATATATATATATACCGTCTTGAGTCATGAGAGGGTAATCGGAGGCACTGAGATTGATGAACCAATCCCAATCGGAGGCCTTCTTGAGGAAAATGGCAACGGCGTGGAGAGTAGAAGCGATCATCGTGGGACCCTTGGGAGTCACGAGATTAGCCTTCCCGATTACCATTACATTCCCAAACTCTCCGATCACGCTCTCCTCCGCAGACTTAACGAACTTCGCTAGCTCCAGCCTCTCCTCGTCGGAAGCTTCCAGATCGAGATGGAGGACATAGTAATTCCTCGGGTGGTACACCGCCTGGAGAATCCGCCTCACGCGCGTCCCGTCCCCTCTCGAGCCCGACACCATGTACGCCAGCCTCGGCAGCTTCGGGAGGCCGAGGCCGGCGTTTCCGCCGCCACCGAAATCACCGTAGTAAAAGTCGCCGGCGGCAGCGGCGGCGGAGGAGTAATCGGAGTATCTTCCGTGAGAGAGTGTGAGGGTGAGGATCAGAAGCAGAAAGAGCGCGGAAGCGACGAGCGAGAGCAGAGGCCATGGCCATTGGTGATCGGAGTAGTGAGGAAGGTGGTTTCTTTTCATTGGAGATGGGGATTTTTAGGGTGTTTGGCTTGCTAGATTTTGAGAAGGAAAATCTTTTCTCGGCTGAGAATAAGGAAAAAGAAATACTTGTTGGAATAGTGGTGTCGGTGTGAAGTTGTTGTCGCGAGTTTTTTTTTTTTTTTTTTGTATTTTAAATGTATTTTTATTTTTATTATTATTTCTTTTTGTTGCAGTGGTTGGAGTGGGAAATCGTGGCTTGTTTAAAATTAGATTTGAATTGGCCGACAGAACGGGTCCTCCCAATAACGTTTCACCGGCCTCGTAAAAAGACATACCAAGAGGAAGAAAAAATGAGAACCATCTTTTACTAGATCACCTCCAATGCCACTATCTATGTTAATGTTATTTGTATTACAAAAGAATAAGATAATAATAATCTTTTATTCTCCAATATATAATATTATAAATTATTTTTATAAATAATTTCAAATTATAGACATCTACTCATTTTAGTTTTTATTTATTTGAAATCGATTATTTTGCCTTCATATATAAAAAATAATTCAAAATCTCCCTTTTCATTAAATTGAAAACAGTCTGGATATAAATAAAAGGGATATTTTGAATGATATTTATATATTAGGCGGACATTTTGAAATATTTCGAAAAAAAATAGGAATAAACTTGAATTAAGTTTTATAGTTCAAAAACTATTTATGAAAATAATCATTTTATTAACTTTTCATAAAATTTAAATTTATGTTAAAATCACATATAGATATATATAAAATGAGTATTTTGAATGATTTTTATATGTTGAGGCACAATGACTGATTTCAAATAAATAAGGGCCAATCTGAATGAAAGTTTATAGTTCATGAGTTATTTACCTAATATTATTTGAATTTTTTTAAGTAATATTATTTGTAATGTTATTTTTATTTTTTGTCATTATTTTTTAAGTATTGTTATAAGATACTGACGGTGCTAAGCACTATCTAATAATAGAAGATGGATCCTACGATATGGACTCACAGGTGAGGTCCTGCCACGTTGTGAAATTTTGAGCTCAAAAATTCTCATATGAATGTAGAAATTTCAATTATTGGTGTACTAATTAATTTTTATTTTGAAAGTTCAATTTAAATTTTTAGTGTATTGAATATTAATTTGAGTATATTTTAAACCTTTTACAAGTTTTGCAAATTTTACAATTTTTATCCCAAATTTTTTATAAAAAATTATTAAAATATATATATAATAATAAAATAAATTAATTAAAAAAACAAACACACAAAACAAATCAAAACATATGGAAACAAATTCAACCTCATTATCTCTATCATTAACGTTTTTTTTTCCAACCACTTCGTCATTCAACCGCTCTCTTGTCCCGTCTCTTATCTTTCATTTCTTCAAAAAAATTTTAAAATTCTCAGTCTTATTTTCTCAATCTCTCTGCCACAACCTCCCGCACACCTTCAATTTCTTTTGCTATGTTTGATTTGGAGTTTCATTTTTTGAAAATAAAAAATTTTTCATTTTAAAAAAATAGATCTTTCTAAATTTTCGTATTTGAACATCTAAAATTTTTCATTTTTGAAAAATGAAAAAAGAACTCTCTAAACAAAAAAGATTTTATCCATCCAAATAACTTTTCACTCTAAAAAAAATCCAAACAATTTTTTATTTTCTAAATCTATCCTTACCATTTTTTTTCTTTATTTTCTCACAGCTCTCTCAAACTTTCCCAAACCAATCTCACTCCTCCTCTCTCTCTCTCTCTCTCTTCTTCTTTCTCCTACAACCAGAAACTAACAGCCAAGCTACAAAGGAGGCCATTTAAACTAAAAGTCTACTCTCTCTCTCTCTCTCTCCCTTTGGTCGGTTTCCCTCTCTCTGGTGCTTTCCTCTCTCACGCCACCGGCCCATCCTTGTGCCGTTGATCGTTTTGTCGTTCGATCATGCCCACCCGCGATCCAACGCCACTGAGAGCCTGAACGGCAAGCCAGCCGAGACCAGTAACCAAACCCAACCATTTATGAAATTGAAGGTGTGTGGGTGGTTGAGAGAGAGAGAGATTGAGAAAGTGAGACTGAGAATTTTAAAAAAATTTTGAAGAAATGAAAAATAAGAGACAGGATAAGCGCGCAGTTAAGTATCGGAGTGATTGGAAAAAAAAAAAGTGAACGATAGAGATAATGAGGTTGGATTTGTTTCGATATATTTTGATTTGTTTTGTTTTTTGTTTTTTTCTTAATTTATTATTATTTTATTCTAATTATTTTATATATATTTTTTATAATTTTGTTTTAAAAGAATTTGGAATAAATTTATAAAATTTTTAAAACTTGTAAAAAGTTGGAAATATCCTCAAATTAACATTTAATATATCAAAATTTTAAAATGTGTCCCTAAGTATGTTCTTATTTTTTATGATTAGTTTTTGTCATTATTTATTAATGTGCCATAAAAGTTTAACTTTCATGTGTTCATTGTAAAATTTTCTATGTATTTAAAATCATTTTGAAGATAGTTCAAATATTTTCACAAATTTTATGAAAATTTACCCCCCGTTTAGTGACAATATTGTATTCGCATTATATTCAAATACAATGTAATATTTATCTAAATACAAAAACATTCTATTCGAATACCAATTATATCATATTTTAAATTCAATATAATCACTATTTATTGTTTTATTTTTTTATTATTTTTATTAATTATATTACATATTTTCTTTTTTTCTCCCTTTTTTTTTCTCTATTTTTATCCATCACATCACACATTTATTATTAAAATAAAATTTAAATACTTTTTACTCATATACATATTGTATTCAAATGTAATATAAATACTTTTTCTCCAAATGTAAACTACATTTAATGTATAGTATTTAAACACAATGTAAATATAATGCGTTTACCAAACGGATAATAAATTTTAAATACATTGGAAATTTTAGATTAAACACCTGAAAGTTAAAAATTTTATATCACACTAAGAAATAACAGTTTTATTTCTAAGTCACATTTAATTTGTTAAAATATCTGAACTACCTTTAAATTAATTCCAATCCATCATACAAGTTGTTATTCTCATATTTTTTGTTTTTTCATATCTATCACATCATTTCTCATAAATTTTTTTTTTTTGGCTCAGCTTAATAAAGCGAAGTCGAAATACTTTGAGCAGGTAAGAGATCAAAAAGGAGTTGGTACAATGTGGGACCAAATTTGATTGTTGTGACAAAGGAAATTTCCAGCTGCAACTACTATGTATCACCATGATTTTTGCCTGATCAGGAGCACATTGTGCACAAAGTACAATTCTTTCTCTAAAATTTTTTGATTGAAAGTTCTCTCTAAATTTAGCAGTTTCTTTATAGCGATTCGCAACTACATCCAATTGTATCCATTTTTTTCTTTTTTTATGATACTTTCCTCATAGGTAAAACTCATAGAGTAAGAATCGTTTTTCTACCCTACAATATGTATAGTTGTTTTATGCATTTGAGTAACTTTTTATCTGTAAATGAAAGCAGTAGTGCCTATCATAGGATAAAAATAAAGTTTTTATCATAATATTTTTTTGTTGATATTGCATAATTTTAAACTGGTAGATGCTCTTTTTTTTTTTTTGGGTAAAATTTAGATATACTTTGTGTTGTTATAGATTATGATATCATTCTAATGTTAACGAGTGTGCAGCCCCCAAAGTCCATAGCAAAATACTCCAAGAAATTATCAATCCAAGAGAACAAAGAAGCCAAAACAAAAAGGAAAAGCAGACACCTACTAAAATGGTAAAAGGCATGTAATGTTTCCGTATCCAAAGGTCCAGAAAGAAGCGAAAGCCAAGGAGGGCATGTAGAGCTGCTTGGTGGGGAATCTAATCTGATTCAGATGAGTACAAGAATCTGGAAAGAAACGAAAATGACTTTGCAACTTACGAGATGCCAAGAAAAATATACTATAGACCCAAACAAAAAGGAAAAGAAAGAAAAGAAAAGAAACTTAGTTGTCATTTAAAACCAGACAAACACAAGGACAATATGACTTGTATTTTTAGCACGATTATATGTAGACCAACTGACAAATGATACAAAAGCCATGTGCGTGGGCTAAATAAGAAATGTGTAGAGGAATAAGCTGATCGATAGATCTTCTCTAAAAGGATAAGATCTCTCTCTCTCTCTCAAGTCTGCCCCGTTGATCACCGTTTGTCATTGCTCTATCCCTTCGCCGTTGGACTTTTTGAAAAACGAAAGAAACCGACACTAAAAACCGGCATCGATGATCAGTGAACCAATTGAGCTCTCCCTTGCTCAGCTCAGTGTCCAGTTCCTTTTCCCAGAAATTGAAAACGTCGGTTGTTGAATTGAACTGGCAAAATTGGTTGGTTATCGACCCGTGCTCACCCCCAGGTCCAATCATATATTATCAAACATGGAATAAAGCACAATGACAAAAGTGTTAATAGGAGGCAGTAAGCAGTTATTATTATTATTATTATTATTATTATTATTATTTTGATTAACAATCAATGTGAAATATAGTGAAAAACATGCGTGCTTATGAAATTACTTTTATTAATTTCTTGAAGTAATTACAATCAGACACTAAAATCACTTTAGAGACAAAAATAATGCCATACAATTTGATATATTAAGGTAACATTAACATATTTCACTATTTATTATACACAAAACTATGTTTTCTCATGTGCTTACCAATAACTCACAAATCACTTGGACTCTTGTGAGCATTTTTGAGTACACTTACCATGCTCTTACCGAGATCATGGGGTCTGTATTTATAGGCAACTAAGGTTGTTGGTAATATGCATAGAAAACTTCTAGAATCTTTCATAATCTTCTCCAATATTTGACAAGTACAACAAATTTTCTGAAAGTTTTAGAGAATTCTTAAAACTTCTAGAGTTTTTCAAGAATTTGTAGAATCTTCTAAAAACTTTTAGAGATCTCTAGAGAAATCTAGAGCTTACCAAGATATTCTAGATTATTATAAACCTATCTAGAATACCTTGAAACTTTTTAAAATATTAACACTTCTTTTAAAAGATATTGATTCCTCTAGGATATTTTAGAATATTCTCAAGAGTCGATGATGATTGTCAATATTAAATAGGTGGGAAGATATGTAAAAAAAAAAAAAAAAGGGTGAAAGGATGAGAGTTTCATATTTGATATATTGTAGTCATGTTTTGGTGTACATATATACATAACACATGATCATAAAGTATGGGCTAATGAGTTACAAGCAATAGTAAAGAGTCGAGAGCTTTTGTTTTGGGGTGTCGTTTTTAGTTTTTGTTTAGAGCATGTGTTCAAACTAAAAAAATCCAATTTGATGTGGGACTTGAATTGATATTTGAGAAACCGAATCGATTTGGGAACTGAATTCGACATGGTGCGGATTTAAAAAAAAAAAAAAGAAAGAAAGAAAATTTGGGTTTATATTGAAAAAATCCAATCCAAAATTTTGATCCTCCAAACAAGAACATATTTTTTCCTTTTCTTTTTCTTTTATTGAGGTTTATTTCAAGGCATTGTGGCCTGGCTGTAAAATTCATTAGAAAATGGTATCATCCTCGCTGTTAATTTTTTTTAACTCAATAAAAAAAAAAAAAAAACTTTTTAAGTAGTAGTCTCCTCAACCTTTAGAAAGAAACCCCATTTCTTCATACTTACTCATGACTTGTGACTATCAATTTACCGTCTTGATGATTTTGGCCTTTACACATGATGTGTCGTCGACTCCTCGCTCTCCATCGCCACTTAGATTCGAAATTAAACAACTACCATTGAACAAAGTCATCCGCTCTTGGGGTCTTTCTGTTGACAAACTAAGGATGTTTTTGAACTTTGCACATCCATTTCCACTCCACCGTCTAAAGGCCATTTGTTTGCTCAATGAAAAATGAAACAAAGCAAGGACATTCTTATATCACCATATATCGCTATTGGTTAGGTTTGGTCATTTGTTTCGGCTCTTTCTTTCCATATGCTAAGGTGTAGACGAGCGTGGGACATGACATTAGACACTAGACACTAGAGTTAGGCGATGGGTCCCACAGGCGTGACAGAGAGAAACAACCACGTAATAGCTCACTAGGAGTGAGGACAAACAATTCTTAAACTATCTCACCCTTTAGTCATTGGTTGGAGTTGCTAGGAAAGAGCCTACCACACCTGTAATTTTCCAACTTAATTTTAAGTGGTTTGGTAAGTTGTCAAGCATCGCACTCACATGATTCTTTAGGCTCTTATTTCTCTGTTAAAGTATTTTAACATGCATGCATGCATATATTACTTCGCCCTTTGGTTCTGTGACCGGAATCCGCGGCCTAAACTCTAGACCTTAATTGCGATTTTTTCTTTTTCTATTTCTTTTTAATATTTTTTTAGGGTTTATTTCAATGTTAATCCCTACACTATGTCTAGCATATTGTTTTAGTCCCTAACTTGAACTTTTATTTTCTCTATACATAAAATTTAATGATGAATTTTTAAAAAATCAATGGAAGTAATCACATGTTCAAAGCGTGAAATTCACCGAAACAATCAAATATAACAGAAAATATTCTCAAATTATTTGTAAAATTTCAAGTTGTTATAAAATGATCACACGACTATATCCTCTAATTTTAAGAAACTATTATTGTCAATGTTATTCAAAACATATACGAAATAATAGAATATATTTTTAAATGAAATTTAAAGAATTATTTTAATTTTTTGTCAACTGAAGTAATTAGAATCATTGATTACTGTTGCTCACTTTTAGTAAGTGTTTGATGAATTAGTTGCATTCAAATGCAAGCGTTTAAATTATATTCAAATGTAATGTTTTTATTATTTATATTTAAATGTTATATATTTTTTAATTTGTTAATTTCAATTATTTTCAGATTATTATTATAACTTTGCGATTAAAATTTAAAAATTCCATAATTTTATATATACAAGTCTAAATAAGATTTTTTTTAATAATATAGAATTTTGAGACAAATAAAGATAACTTTATATTAATATTTCTTTTCTAAATATATTTCTATTTATTTCAAACTTATACATCAAATGGATAACAATTCAATTTAAATCCAACCTAAAAAACTCAATTTAAATTTGTTTATTAGATGCATGCTTAATTCAAATTTATATACTAAATATATAATAATTTAACTTAAATCTAGTTTTAAAAACTCAATTTAAACTTGTGTATTAATTTTTTTGGCTAATAAAGAAAAAAAAAACAATGTTACTATTTTAGAAAAAAAAAAAAAAAGACAATATTGGATGAAGCAGGCAAAAAGGCCACGTCTCCCACTATCGTCTAAAATTTATTATTTTTTATGCAAGAAAAAGAAGGGAAAAAAAAAAAAACATAAACATAAACATTGTGTACAAGACAAAGATCAAACATGTCGTCTTCGAACAATAATTAGATCCATAAAAGTGAGGTCAACTTAAGTTCCGATTACGAAGGTTATGGATGTGTGATTTAAAAATAGGAGAAAAATAAAGTTTTAAAAAATATATTTAAAGAAAAAAATAATTTAAAATGAAGAAAAGTAAAATTTTAAAAATTTATTTAAAAAAACTATTATTATAAATTTTGTTTTATTTCCTTTAAATTTCTTTATGATTAAAAAAAAAAACATCTCATTTAAATGAACTTCTAAAACTTGTATTTAACATAAAATTTAAAAAATATAAATAATAAAAATTGATTGTAAGAAAAATATATATACTAAAGTATTGTCTAAATTTTATCTCAACAAGGCCTCTTAAATTTGCATAACAATTAATTTAAGTTATAGTTTAGCCGTTAGAGTAATAGTTCAGCCGGTAGAAAGTGAATTAATTTGCATAACAATTAAGAATTTTCTAATTTAAAATCTATGACTGATTTTATTTCTCTTTTATAAGTAATAGGCATGAGCCTCCTAAAAATAAATTAAAAAAAAAATCTAAGCTACACTATACTATGCTTCAAAATCCATAACTCACTAAAAAAAAAAAAAAAAACTCCTCCAAAAGTCTTTCATTTAAGGCCCAGTTTGTGGCTTAGGTTAAGTTTGGGAAAAAAATTTTATTTTAATTTTATTTAAATATAATACAATTTTACATCAAATACAAATTTAACAACAGTACTACGGATCCGTTTGGATGGAGTGTTTGTTTTTGGAAAATGAAAAATTTTTAGATATGAAAGATAAAAAGTTGTTTGGAATTTTTTTTAAAAGTGAAAAGTTGTTTGAGTGAGTAAAAACTTTTTGTTTCTAGAGCTCTTTTTTCATTTTTCAAAAATGAAAAATGTTGGATGTTCAGATACGAAAATTTAGGAATGTTCATTTTTATTGAAATGAAAAATTTTTCATTTTCAAAATTTAAACGTGTCAAATAGACGGAGGGTAAAAAACAATTATTATTTAAATTTTTTTTAAAATAATCACATCAACTTCTCAATTCCACTATTTATCTCTACTTTTACCAATCACATCAACTTTCAACTCTAAAATACTTTTCATCCAAACACACATTTCATTCAAATACAAAACAAATACTTTTCAACCAAATACAACATTCAAAAAATAAATTTCATTCAAATACAATCAAAATACAATGCATTTACCAAACGCCCCCTTAGTTTTTGGAGATATCCAAAACTACTTTTTTTAAAACTTCATCACTTTTTATTATTTATATTTTCAAAACGTTACAGTAAACTCCAAATTTTAAAAATTCATAATTTTATGTATACAAATCTAAATAAGATAATTTTATTTTAAATTACATAAAATTTTGAAAAAAATAAAATAATATCCTTATTAATATTTTTTCTACAAAAATTTTAAAATTTTTTATTTTTTAATCTCAAACAATTTTTTCACCTAAACATATTTTTCAAAATAATTTTTTTCCAATCTAAAAATAATATCTCCAAACATTTACCTAAACACCCACTTGTTCAGAATCTCTTAAGATCAATATGCAATTAACCACAAGAAAAAGAATTAATACACATAAATTTTCTTTAATTTCTACATCATCAAATCCACTCATTGTAATCTCTGCCCTTCATTTTCTTTAAATCAATCCATAACTCAAATTCGAACTTCCTCTAACTTTCTGCTTTCCTAATTTATAAAAAAAAAAAAAAAAGAAGTAAAGGCTATTATACCATGCAACTTCCACCACGGTAATCTCATCATGGAAACCCCCAATTCAAGATCAAACGTACTAAAAATTTTGAAAAAAAAAAAAAAAAAAGCAGAAGAAAATCAAACCAAATTGGCTGCATCAGGCAAACCTTGATGAAAATCATCGTTTCTATTACGAGACAACCCCCGGTTATTGGCATTATTACCACTACTGCCACTACCACCGCCACCGCCGGTCGGTGGCTTGTTGGTAACAGTACCGTTGACGGCGACGGTGGCTCGGCAAACGGGGCAATTGGCGTGTGAAGTAAGCCAGGGGTCTATACACTCGGCGTGGAAAGCGTGGTCACACGCGCTCAACTTCTTCAACTCCTCTCCCTCCGCGAACGCCGACAGGCACACCGGACACTCTCCCCCCAGATCCTTCGCGTGCGTCTCCTTGCTGTACTTCAATTCCTTCGTCGTCGCCGCCGCCGCAGCCGAGATTTCCGGGTCGGCGGTGTCGGAGGAGGCGAGGGTTTGGTCTTGACTCTGGCGATGGTGGCGGCGGCGGAGGGAGTCGGGAGGGCATTTGATGGCGAAGAAGAAGGTGTAGATGAGGGCGGGGATGGCGATGACGGCGATCAGTCCGAGGATGAATTCGAGGGCGGAGAGGTCCACGGAGCGCGGCGGCGCCGGAAAAGGCGGCGGCGGTCGGATTATCAGGGCCGGGGAGGGGGTGGTGGTGGTGGTGGTGGTCGGTGAGTTGTCCATTTAGAGAGAGAAAGTTAGAGAGAGAAAGAGGAGTAGGAAGCAAGCATTGCGGTGGGCTGGATTGGATGGAGTGGCCTTGAGGCATAGAGACTAGAGAGAGAGACATGAGCCCCTTTTTTTTTTTTTTTTCTTTTTTTGTTTATGGGTTTCTTTATCAAGGCATATCAATAATTGAACTAAAAAATAAATAAAATGCAAAAAAAAAAAAAAAGGGAAAAATAATTGATTCGAATATGTGTGGTGGTGTATAAAATTTCGTTTGTGTGAAATTTGTATGGGAGTTTTGGTTGTTTATATTGTATTTTACAAATTAATTTCAACCTACATTATTTGATGGTTAGGTGTGTCACTATTTTACTATTTGATGCCTCTTTATTGTTTTTTTATTTTCTAATTTTAATCTCTTTTGTCTGAATACATTTAATTATTTTAAACTAATGGGCTCAAAATGTCGTAAGTAATGTTTATGATTTTAACACTTTCGATTATTACATGCTTTGGTGTCGTTGTTGTTGTTATTTTGAAGTTTTATGTTTACATTTAATTTTCCAATATTAATTTCAGGAAAAAAAAAATCCCGCCAACATTGTGTTTATCCCTTGTATGCTCCTAAATTGATTATTTGCATGGCAAGCAATGATTAAGTGGCTCAGTGAGACAAAATGGAGAAAAATTTGCCAACATGTCCGAAAGTAACATTAGGAGTTAATGCTCCGATTGTGTTTAATACAATACATTGAATGTAATTTATATTTGAAGGAAAAGTATTAACATTGCATTTGAATGCAATGTGTGTTTGGGTGAAAAGTATTTAAATTATATTTTAATAATAAATATATGATGTGATGGGTAATAGTAGAGAAGAAAAAAAGAGAGAGAAAGAGAATGTATGATGTAATTAATAAATATAATAAAAAAAGTGAAATAATGAGTAGTAATTATATTAGATTTAAAATGTGATGTGATTGATATTTAAATGAAATATTTTTGTATTTAGAAGAAAATTACATTACATTTAAATGTAATATAATTTAAATATATGTACCAAACACACCATAAATGTCAAGAAAATTAAGCTTGAGTTTCTAAGTGCAAACAATAGGTAAAACCTAATTAGTGCCTATTTAGATTAAGTTTTAGAGTCTTTTTTTTATTAGAAAAAAATAGTTTTGGAAAATATATTTAGAGAAAAAAATTCTTGAAAGTGAAAAAATATAAAATTTTAGAAATTTATTTAGAAAAAATTTTTAATATGAATTTTGTTTTATTTCTCTTAAAATTCTATGTAATTTGAAAAAAATATCTTATTTGCATTTTTATATATAAACTTATAGATGTTTAAAATATGGATTGTATTGTAATGTTTAAGATATGAGTATAGTAAAAAATAATAATAATCAACTGAAAAAAAAAAAAACTAAAAATGATATTTTGAAGACAAAATTTTTGTTATTGCTCTTAATGATGCAAATGCGCACTGAAAGATACTTTACTACCTATTGTTTTATTTTACTCTAGTGCAAGAACTTAAGAGTTGAGAGGAAAGACGGAGTGACTTCTTTTATTAAAGTTTATCTATTTATTTATTTTTGTTGAGTCTTAAAAGTTTAAAGTCGATCATATCAACTAAATACATCATGCCATATTACAGTATAAATAATATACTATTTACTCCAGCTCACGGGGAAGAAAAATTATATATTACTGCATTTTTTTTGTTGTAAATATGTATTACTGCTTATATGGTATATACTAATCACTCCACTTTTGTATGGTTTACTGTTTTAAACAAACATTTATTAGTTGATTAGATCCTGTGTTAGGCAACATTCTATAGGTGTGCTCTTTGAAAGAACAATCTTCAAATTCACCCTTGTTCACATGATTTTTTTTTAAGGTTTTTTTGAGGAATACTGTAAAAAGAGTACATCTTTGAAGTATTGCTGTATTTATAATGTCTTTAGGATTTTCACCCCCTTATAATGTCAAATAAAAGAACAAAAGTCTGAATCAGTAATTAAATAGGGTAAAAATCCTAAACATAGAGGTTGGATGTTTCCTCAATTTACTCTTTTTTCTTTTAGATGAAATTATGGGAATATCCCTTTTGATGCATATGATTAGGGTTTTTGTTACATAATTCAGATTTTTATCCTAAAATTATTTTTTTATTTGATATTATAAGAGAGTAAAAATTCTAAAATAATTATAGATAGGATAATATTTCAAAAAGAGCAAGACATCCTCAAAGAAACCCTTTTTTTTTTCCAAGGTATTTGGGCTTAGGTAGGATTGACGAACAGCCTGAGACGAAATTAATCAGATCAGTAAGCTATTAAGAATAGGCCTCAGATGCTTTCACTGGTTATTGGGACCAAGTCCAATGTTTTGACATAATACATTGTCGTGGATGGGTTCTCACAAAATTAGGCCTTGCTGCCTTGGATTCAATTTGCTGCTCCAAAACCATCAATATTGGTTTGGAACCAGGAGATATATCCTTACAGAGATATTGGCAGTAGCTATCCATCAGTGTCTGCCGGTATCCTAACTAGTAGGGCTATTCTTAAAAATCGACACCGACCGAAATACTAATTGAATGCCAAATGACACAACCAAAAACACCAAACCGAGAAGCAAAACCAAAGTTTTCGATCGAGCTTTGACAGCCCGTTGGTTTTAATTTCAAACCGAACCAATGGTTAACACTCTCCATATTTTTTCAATAATTTTCATATATAGTCTGCACATGTTTTTATGTTTCTTAACCTAATATGTCTCGCCCTCCTTCCCGTCCTCTCTCTCTGTCTCTCATTTCGGCCGCCTTCTCCCTCTCTACGAACACGAAGCCACCCCAATCCACCTCCTCACCAGTCACCACCAATCCGCCATAGTACCTGTGCCTGTCGGAGACTGTAGCTTCCTCGCGAATAGCACGAACCAAAGATTGGGAAGAAAGGTTAGTGATTTTCTGCCACCGCAGTCGAGATGGTTTGACACACAGGTTGAGAAAGAAAGCTCGAGCCCAAAGATTGTTGTTTTTGTTTTTGCATGCAAACTGTGTTTACTATTTATGGATATTTGCTCTTGCTTCTGCCTGAGGCTCTAAGTGCCATATGTTATTTGTATCATTAAATAGGAATTGAAAAAGGTAGGGAAAACGAAATTGTTTGCAATTATTTTGTCCACTTTTGTTGATGTGTATTTGTATTGTACAACCCCAAAATAAGTTTGTTGTTTTATAACATGCACAAACCAACCGACACCGAGCCGAAACTGAAGCTCGAAATTCAAAACCAAATGCCTTGTATTGGTCGGCCTTTATTTTCCAGTTTTGGAAACTTAAACCGAAAATGAACTTCGGTTTTCGACCGAAGTTCACCCCCTACTAACTAGGATACTAAAGATTCTGATTTTGTGATGGCCAGCTGCTGACCGGCGATAACCTACTGCGATACTTGGAGGTGGTCCAATGTCCACCTTATATTGCCTTGATGCACGGTTCTTGTTTTGCAGGGAAAAATTAGCTTTATACACACACACACACACACACACACACACACACAATATAAAGCTTTATAGTCTTTTTCTTGTATTCACAACTTTTAAAAAATATTTTTGTGGACATTGGACTGGGATTTCATGGAAAGTTTAGAGGTGGGAAAATATTTTCCGGGCGGGGAATTTTTTTTTTTTTTTTTTAGATTATTGTATTTATCCAAAAGGCTCCAACTCTCTCAGTCTTTTGGACTTTAATTTCATATAGAATTCAAGTGGGTTGAGGCCTTAAGCTGCACATCTCACCCATTCTTTTATATTGGTTCGTCCATAAAAAATTAAAAAATTTTGTTACTTCTTTCCTTCTTGTTTTTCTTTTTCTAAGAAATTTGAGAAATTTTAGTCATTTTAAAATTTTTATTTAATTTTTTAGTCAATTAATATTTAAAATAGATTAAAAAGGATAACCTTGGTATTTTACAAAAATTATTAATCATACAAACACAAGGGAAACTAAGGCCTTTGTATAGTTAAAGGGACAAAAATGACATTTTGACTAAATATAAAGGAATGAACTATACTAATACATCCTGTGTTTTCTCAAAATTATAGAAACACCTGATTGACCAAAACTAATAATATCAACCTCCCCTATCTTTTAAAAATAGTTATAAATACACCCACTTTATTAGTTAATCATAAATTATGACTGTTAATTATGCTCAAAATACAAAAAATGCCCCTTCGTGCATAAAAAGTCTTTAGCTATCTATGAAGGCCTAAAATAACGTTTTTACCCTTATTTAATACCAAAAAAAAATATTTTAATTTTCATAACAAATATTTTAATTGATTTTTGAACGTTTCTAATCATAATTCACACTCTAATAAAAAAAATATTTTATTATTTTTATTTTTAATTTTTTGAAAAATATCTTTTTAATTTTGAAGAACAATATAACTTGTTAGTAGAAAGTACACTTAACTATGATGAGAATATAAAATGAAGTTGTGATTTAAAACAAAATATTACCATAATAAAGAATCATTAACATACTTTTAATAACATATATACAACTAATGACAAATACTATTCATTATTTTGTATCTTATTAATAAAAAGGATGTATTATTATTATTTTTGTGATAAATTATTTTTCCTTTAATTAAGTTAAAACAAATAAAGGGTTAAATTAAAAATCCAAAAAAAAAAAAACAAATGAATGGTTATGATTTATTTTAGTAAGATTAATAATTTAGATTTATTAAGGGTATTTTAATCATTTTAAATTTAAATTTAACAGAGGTAAGAAAATAGAGTCTTGGTATTATTAGTTCTAATTAAGGGGGTGTTTTGTAATTTAAAAAAAAATACAAAGGATGTCAACATAGTTCACTGAAATATAAGAGGTGTTTGGATATTATCACCTTGGATAAAAATGTTTGTTGATAAATTAGGACATAATAGATAAAAAGTAAGCGTAACTAATAAACTGATTATAAACATGATCACATGAGCGAATAGTCTTGTAAAAAAAGTAAGTATATGTTTAGGATTTTACTTTTAACTATGCTTACATAGATTATGTTTGCAAAACCATACCCTAAAACTTTAGAATATGTTGCAAAACGTGTCTAATCTTTTTTTTTTTTTTTGGGTATTGAATCGTATTTGACAAAATAAAATTTCACTATTGATTCAAATAGTTGTAAATTATTATGACCTGTATTATTATGACAGAATAAGACTATTCATAGCACTAATTTCTTCTATTTTGAAATAGTGCTAATTGTTTTAGATAAAGTATGCTTATCATCATTATAAGCTAATGGTTGTTCAAAGTGCATACATCTGATTGCCATGGGAGCGTGTTTGACTATAATAAGGGGACTTCACAGAAATGCCATAAAAATATGTATTATATTGATTTTTACCCAAAAAAAAAAAAAAAATCTCTTATGCAAAATGTCACAATGACATCATAAATAATTATTTATGTAATTTATTTTAAAATTTATTTTTTAATTTCTCTCCCGTTTCCCTTTTTCTTTGGTCTCTGTTCCTCCTCTCT
This sequence comes from Antiaris toxicaria, assembly GCA_035233585.1. Lineage (NCBI taxonomy): Eukaryota > Viridiplantae > Streptophyta > Magnoliopsida > Rosales > Moraceae > Antiaris > Antiaris toxicaria. The sequence goes on from CP141163.1 coordinate 415,471, forward strand.
CTCCTCATGCATAGACAGTGCCGTAACAGTGAGGACGCTGCGATGGAGATTAAGGTCTGGTTGTGGTTAAATCTAGTTGGCTCATCTACACAAGCCGGTACTAGTCACACTCAGATCGACGAGATCAGAGCCAGTACCAAATTAGGATCAGAGTCGTCTTCCCTCGCGCTGCCGTGGTCACTGATTGTAAGATTCGATGCTACTCACTCGTTCTCTACTCCGACGGCAAGCTATCATGATTTGGCCTTGCAACCGGCAGTGAGATCAAAGGCGAGGTGTGGTCAAACTATTTCTGGTAAGATCAAGATCACAGTGCTCCAATGGCTACAGTGCGGAAGAGACGAATGTGATTCTCACGCTCTGATGACTGTAGTAGGAGGCACGAAAGCTGATGACTGCGGTGGTGTGGGGACAAAGTGAACCACAAATCTGAGGAGTGATCGTGTGTGGGTGGGGATAGAGAGAGGGGTAAGATTGAGAGAAAAAAAAATAATTAATGACATTATTATTAAGCTATTTTTATAATAATTTTCAAATTGTGATAAAAATCAATTCACCTGTAAAAAGATATGGCATCTAGCCTAATTATCCCTTAAAATAATACCAAAAAATAAGGCCACCAGAGAGACCCCTTTTGGCTTTTTTTTTTTAACTTCTCACTACCACTCGATGAATGGAAAATGCCCAATTCGGTTTTGACTTCTCAAACTTACAAGTATTTTTTTAAAATACATTTTATTACTATTGCTATCATTTTTTTTTCCTTGTGTGTGCTTCCACATAGAGAGAGAGAGAGAGAGAAACCCTTTTCGGTTTTTTTTTTTTTTTAATACTTCTCACTACCACTTGATGAATCGAAAATGCCCATTTGGTGGGTTGTGATTGCTCAAACTAACAAGTACTTTTTTAAATACATTTTATTACTATTATTATTATCTCTCTTGTTTTTTCCCCCTTCGTCTTCTTGTGTGTGCTTCGAAAGACTTTCTAAACAAAGCACGTGGATGATATAAGTTATGATTCCCACCAACTCATATGGATATTGGCTTGTGATGATGTTGTTGTTGTTGTTGTTTTTTTTTTTTTTTTTCATGTTAATAAAAAGATTTGCACTTTTTCCATCTATGAAGTCGAGTCGGATCCCAAAATGCTTCCAATCTTTGTCAACTCAAGTTCTTTACTCCCCCATATACAAGTTGTTTCAATTATTGAGCTATTTTTAATCGTCTAGAACAATTTTATATTCCTTCACTTACTGAACCCGCTTCCTTTTCGCTCATAAGAGAAGTAATATGGTACTGAATTTTGTTTCTTTTGCTTATTTAGATGTCTCTTTCGACATATCCTTTGCCCCACTTGGTGTTTTTTATTTTTTATTTTTAATTTGTTTTCTGCTCTTCTATGGTTACTATTTTGTTTATGAATAAAAAATACATGTCTATTAGATCGGTACTTACAGTAGTGTTGAATTTGTTAGGCTTAAATTCCGATTTAGTTGTGATTCATTGTTTATTTTTGTTGTTTCCTAGTGTTTTATGTGGTGCCTTTTTTGGATTTGTAGCTTTTAATAATCAGATCCCAAAAGTTTTAGACACGCAAAAATAGACATTGATGATCTGTTACAATATATATGAACAAAAAAACCTCCACTGAAAGTGAAGGGTATCCTTAAAAAGCTAGAGACATATTTCTTGTAGAGCTTGATTTTAGTGGTAATCTTTATTTCTTAGGAGATTGCTTATAATATGTGTTTTCTTTTAAAAAGTGTGCACGAAGCTGGAAAAAAGGCACAAAAAATTCCATATTCTCCAATAAAAGCAATTTTTACTGTTTTGTTTATTATGATTAGTGCTTAAGCATCATTCATTGGTATATTTAAAACATCTATACAATAATGTTTTACTTGAATTAAAATATTGCCTTCATTTTTGTCAAAAAAAAAAATCATTTTGTTGGACAATAAATAAAATAAAACAAGTTTATCCCGCTTATGTTTTCAATGTGATATTCTTCTTCTTCTTCCTCTATGTTGATTTTTTAAGGAAATATACTGTGAATAAATATACTTGAAATATTACCTTTAAAAAAAGTACTGAAAATATAAAAAATATAGCTATTTTTTCCTATTTCCAAGTAAATCTAGTATTTCTATCACCATTGTGATATGATCTCTTTGCCACCATCACATCGCAATCTAGTCTCACCATCATTTGTCATACTGTCCTTTAGCACAACATTATTGGTGATTGGTGGGCAGGAGGAGGTAGAGAAAGAGAGAAAGAAGATAGAAAGATGAGAGGTAGAGGAGAGAGAAGGAAGAGAGATAATAAAAAATGAGGCAAAATTTGATATTTTAATATATAATTAATTTAAATTATGCTATTGAGTTATATTAGTTTTAATTGTGCTATTATTTGAAAATATTAGAGTCAAATATATTATTTGATTTATTCATCCATTTTTTAAAATGAAAGTCAAATCACTTAAAAGTATCAAATTTAATATAATGCTTGTATCAGTTTGACAAGTTCATATGTAGAAATTTTTCATTTTTGGATCAAAATATTCATTTCTAAAAAAAGAAATCTTCTAAATTTTAATATGTGAGCATCAAAAAGTTTTCACTTTTAGATATAAAAAAGGACATTTTTTTTTTGGAAATAAAAATTTTTCACTCATACAAGCACCTTTTTATTTTTGGACCAAAAAAAAAATACAATCAAAATCAAGACTATTTTTTATTTTCATTTTCAAAAATGGACATCCTATCCAAATTGAAGCAATATTTACATAAATAAACAAATTAGATTCACGCTCTTAAAAAATGTTTAAAACAAACTTATTTGTAAAATTGAACAAATTAGAAAAGCAACGACAAAAAAAAATTATTTTTTTCCCTAAAATAAGGCATACTAATTTTTTTATTATTCAGGGGACATTTGGTAAACACATTGTATTTTGATTATATATAAATGAAATTTGTTTTTTGAATGTTGTATTTGGTTGAAAAGTGTTTATTTTATATTTGAATGAAATGTGTGTTTGGATGAAAAGTATTTTAGAGTTGAAAAGTTGATGTGATTGGTAAAAGTAGAAATACATAATGGAGTTGAAAAGTTGATGGGATTGTTTTAAAAATATTTTGAATAGTAATTGTTTTCGTAGTACTGTTGTAAAATTTGTGTTTGGTGTAAAATTGTATTATATTTGAGTAAAATTAAAACGAAATTTTTTCTCCAAACGCCCATTTTGTACATCTAAAATTAGAATTTCAAAATTCCCAAAAATAATTCTCCCCTTATAATTACGTTTTTTTTTTAACCCATGATATTTTATTAAATGCATATATAAACAAGCCAAACTTTATTTTCAAAAAATAAAAATAAGAAATAAAGGTTAGTTAAAATAATGAGCATGTCATCATAATTTTTTAAGGGCCTTTGGAGAAAAAATTTCATTTTAATTTTACTCAAATACAATATAATTTTACACGAAATACAAATTTTGCAACAGTGCTACGAAAACAATTACTATTCAAAATATTTTTAAAATAATTACATCAACTTTTCAACTCCACTATTTATCTCTACTTTTACCAATCATATTAACTTTTCAACTCTAAAATACTTTTCATCCAAACACACATTTCATTCAAATACAAAACAAATATTTTTCAACTAAATACAATATTCAAAAAACAAATTTCATTCAAATACAATCAAAATGTAATGCGTTTACCAAACGCCCCTAACTAATTTCTAAATGATGGTTCCCATGATGATCATGTTATTACAACGGTTGTATTTTATAAATATTGTTAAAAAAAAATCATGTGTAGAATAATATGGTCATTATCATAATTATCATAAACACCATGCACGTTATATAATTAACCCAATCTATGCAAGTTAATGAGTAGTCATTATATTATATAATATATAGTTATAATAAAGTATATTAAATATATTTAGTTTTAAAGTGACGGTATGTAAAGAAATCAGATAACTATAATAGAAATCATGCAAATACAAAAAATAACTGAATATATTTATTGGAATTCTTATATTTTTTGTTTTAAAAAAAGTCCTATACACAAATAATAGATTTTATTTTGAATTTTTGTTTTAAAAAAAGTCCTATATACAAATAATATATTTGATTTTGATAAGGTAGTAGATTTGAGATATTGATAAAAAAAAACTTTTATTCTTGCAAATAAAAATATGTTTTGTTTAATTTTTAAACTGGCTATTCAGAAATGGTCATTTTATGTAATTACTTCAAAAATTAAAACTCAAACAAATCAAACCAGAGATCTGAAATTAGAAATTCCAAAAAGCACATTTTCTAACGAAGATGGGTTTAGAGTAAAAATTAGAAACTCAAATCTCTTATATAAAAACATTAATTAATATAGATGAAGTCTCAAATTATTAAACATACAGCAGCGAAATGACATAAAAATGCATATTACTCCGTATCTAAATATAGGTAATTTTCCTAATTTCCACACTAATCACCCTTCCTTAATCCCGTCCCAATTAAAGCTTAATTAGGAGGCGTTTGGTAAACGTATTACATTTTAATTGTATTTAAATGAAATTTGTTTTTTGAATATTGTATTTGGTTGAAAAGTATTTGTTTTGTATTTAAATGAAATGTGTGTTTGGATGAAAAGTATTTTAGAGTTGAAAAGTTGATGTGAGTGGTAAAAGTAAAGATAAATAGTGAAATTAAAAAATTGATGTGATTGTTTTAAAAATGTTTTAAATAGTAATTGTTTTCGTAGCACTATTGTAAAATTTGTGTTTGATGTAAAATTGTATTGTATTTAAATAAAATTAAAATAAATTTTTTTCTCTAAACGCCCCCTTAATACATGTCTAATTCGATACTTATTACACGTGGTGTCTATAACATGTATCTTCAAAACTAAGGATAGTCAAGAACGACTTATACGTGATTTTTTTTTTTTTAAGGAGTAAAACAACAAATATAATGCAATTAACAAAGTCTAACAGTATATATACGCTTGACTGCAAAATTAAGATGTTGAATACAAATCTCCTAAATTATTAAAAAAAAACAAATATATTTTATTAAATTGATGGAGTTAACCCAGACCGAATCATTTTGAGGCAGGGCACCACACCAGCTGGAGTGTCATCTGAGGGTAGAAAGTTGTCGTATCTAGTTTTGATATGTGTTTTTGTCGTTTAACTAGTCTTCGTAGTCATTGTTTAATTTCTTTGGAATGTCGTTTTTGCTCCTTGGTTAGTCATTTGGTGGGCAGGTTGCATAAGGGTCATAGTGCCTTCCATTGACGGGGATTTTGGAGATTGTATTTTCAGAGTGAACTTCTAGAGTTGAGACGAGCCTCTGCATTTCCTTGTTTCAGCCATGGATTTGGCTTTATCTTTATAGACTTTCCCCGTCAAGAAACACATAACAAAACTAGATACGACAACTTTCTGCCCTTGGATGATGCTCTAGCTGCTGTAGTGCCCTGCATCACTTGCAATAAACCAAAACCGGTCCAATTCAATTGATTTCTAGTTTTGAAACCTAATCCAATCTACTGGATGAAGGATATATTTTCAAATCTCAGTGGATCTTTCTTTTGTGCATCGCATCAATCAATTGTTTATTTTAACATTATTTTGCTCAATAATGTGCAAAAAAATAAAAAAATCACTAGCAATTAAATTTAACATTATACTAATAAGGTCAAATCTATAATTACATTCCACACAGAAAGTGTAAAGGTTGTTTTTACAAAATTAAATATGGATACTAATTTTAAATTAAAAAAAATCATAAACTAAATAAAATAGATATAAAGGTTGAATTGTGAAATATAATATGAATGATGTGAAGTGTGGATAGTAATTTTTCTTGGGCAAGAATCTTAAATATTAGTTAATGATCATAGTCATGCAAGGTTTCAAAATGCTATTTTAGATCATCATAAAATATCAGTAATATTCTATGTCCAAAATGTACATGTGTGTGTGTGTATATATATATATATATTAAAGGACACCCATGTGGGTCAGGCAGCTTCCCATGTTCTCCTCGTACTAACATGAAACAGGAAACTACTAGGCGAGTTTCTTCCATCTGGGCTAAGCAAAGCTGCAATATATAGGTTGTATCTGAGACAAATTAAATGTGTGATGATCACTCAAACGACAAACTTATGTATGCACACGTATAGATTATACATAATAAATATGTCTGTGTGCGCCACTTTGGTCTCTGCTTCTCCACTTTAATCATTCACCAATACATATAAACACTCCCACTTTTCAGTTTTCTTCTTATAAAAGAAAACTCTCTTATATAAAATAAAATAAAAATGTTTTAGTGCTTAGAGAAAGTGATTCTCCTAATTAGAGGGCACTTCACCTGGTCATTTCTTGTCTCATGAAACGTTCGCACTTGCTTATGAATGATAGTTTAGTCAAAAGATTTAAATGATAATATTTCTACAATGAAGTTCTTAATTAACAGTGACAAGACATATCAACACAAACTTTTCTTTTGGATGCTAATTATATAGACTAAGGAATTGTACTTGCATTTTTTTCACGCACATTAATCATCAAGTAAGAAGGGGAAAAAAAAGGTTTTTGTCTTGTACTATGTGTATATAAAAAAAAAGTAAACACCATAATAAATGCCACATTAATGATAAATGAGGAATTCTTATAATTTTTAAACAGTTATGAATTTTATTATAATTAATAATTATCTAAAAATTATAACTTAATAGAGATTTTCTTTTTTAAACATCGTTTGGTTGATTTGCCAAGACTTTTACCATGTGTATAAAAAAAGGACGAGAAAAAAGATATTTTATATGTTTGATAATAGCATCAAAATCATAGATTTTATTTTTTTTGTAAAGAAAGAGAATTGATAGCAGTATAAATATATCCAATTATGGTTTGATTCACATTACATATACTGTCAATTTTATGTATATATATATATTTATTTGTTTGAAGTGTGAATATTTATTTTATGATAGAAAGTTGTAATGTTATAATGAGGTAAGCGTATACGATGTGAAGAGAAAGAGCCATGCTGGTCGGCATTATGCGTTGTACTAATGATGCGACACAAAAGTAATAATAGAAGAAAAGCAGGATACGGCTTTTTTTTTTTTTTTTTTTGAAGAGAGGATACAGCTATTTGTTTGTTCATTTTTCTTTAATATATAAAAATGTCAATCTTTTTATTTATTATTATCATATATATATTTTTTTCACCATCACTTAAATGGTCTTATTATTGCCGTAAGACCATTTGGTCAATGTTATGGGGAAAGGGACTGGTAGGAATTTAGCCTGGTGGAGGTTGCGGACTCTATCTCAGCTAAAATTATTTTTATTTCTCTTTTATAGAATGACATAGACTGTATAACACGTGCTTTCTTAAAAAAAAAAAAAAACCCTCTTACATATATATAAATATATATGCAATATGATCTGGTAACAATTATTGCACCTATTTTAAAAATAATGTATAAAAATATCCAGTTATATCTCAACAATTTCCTTTTACATATGCGTATAGTCCCTATATATATATATGGACAATATAAAATTATACACTACATACATATACATGTATGTATAAGATTGGCTACATGAATCCACGAAGAAGTTAATTGATGAACATGCACCACAACACAAGTAGAAAAAAGCAAATCCCACTTTAGAAATGTGGGATAGATTTTGAGGGGCTTGAGAGGGGGAAGGCTGATGGGATACGACCGCATGATAGTCACACCCGCCACCATTAAAGGAGTGGACGGATTGGTGGACAAAATGTTTTTTTTTTCCTTTTTTTTTTCCTTTTTTTCCCCTCTGTCTATCTCCTTTAGAAAAAGCCCTTTTCGAAGTAGGACTTTTGGGGGCTCTGCAGCCACAGTTGCACCAACTATATACAATGGTGCCTCTTCAAAAGATTTTCTTGAGAAAAATTAAATGTGAGTGGGAACCCAAAGAAAAAAAAAAAGACAAATACATATATGTACACCCACATATGTATATGCAATGGGAATCTTTAAAGTTGATTCAGATTAAAAAAAATCTTCTCTCTTCCAATTGTATTCCCTACACATCATGTGTTGGAGTTTTCTTTATTTATTTATTTATTTATTTTCTGCTCTGAATGTGTTGGTGTTTTCTTGATCCCATTTCTCATGTACCTACCCTTACTATTGCATCAATATGTATGGTGTTTTACTACAGGGTTTTTGGCATTGTCTCCCTCTGAATTTTTCAAGACGTGACAGTTTTGCTTTTATTTATTTATTTATTTATTTTTGGGTGCTTTGATCTCTAACTTTAAAATTAACGATGGAGTTGTGAAATGTAATGAGTGAATTTAGAGTACCATTAATAAATCAACAAAATCCCCTCTTGCCCTAAATTGAACTCCCGAATCCCTAATGTTGTGTGCTAAGAGACGACTGCCTTTTTGCCCGACAAAGTTGTGAGCAAGGGATTGAACCAATGCGCCACATCTTTTTGAGGAATAGTTTAAGGGAGCGTTTGGTAAACGCATTACATTTTAATTGTATTTGAATGAAATTTGTTTTTTGAATGTTGTATTTGGTTGAAAAATATTTGTTTTGTATTTGAATGAAATGTGTGTTTGGATGAAAAGTATTTTAGAGTTGAAAAGTTGATGTGATTGATAAAAGTAGAGATAAATAATAGAGTTAAAAAGTTGATGTGATTGTTTTAAAAATATTTTAAATAGTAATTGTTTTCGTAACAGTGTTGTAAAATTTGTGTTTGGTGTAAAATTGTGTTGTATTTGAGTAAAATTAAAACGAAATTTTTTCTCCAAACACCCCCTAAATCTTTGTGATAGTTCTTATTTGATTTCTTCTTCTTTTTTGAGGGAAATACAAATCATTTGCATATTCTTTTTTATATTTTTCCATTGTCCATGAAATTATCACAACTATGTCTATGCATCGAAATTATTTTTCTGTCTAGTTTGTGCATGTTTGAATAGTTGTAATTTGGATGAAAAAAAAAAAATCACTATAGAATATATATCTTAATGGAGGTAAATTTTGGGAGGGACTTTTGCCATTTAAAGGCAAAAAAATAGAAATGACATTTGGATGCTCCACTTCAACTCGTGCCAACCAATCACGTGTTTATTATTAATATTAACACTATTAACAATATTAATAGTGAACATAACATAACTATACTACATATCACTTCAACATACATTTTCAATAAGCAAAAAATTCACCTATCAAGTTTGGGATCTATTTTCAATGACACGGGGTTTAATACAATTTTAAATTTTAATACTTAATTAATTCTTTAAAAAAAGCTAAAAATAATAATAATCCACCATATTTAGTATTTTTCAAGAGAGATTCTAGAGCGAAACGTTTCCACTTATAAAAACATGTTGAAGGAATGTATCAATGTCAATATTTATACCAAAAGTATAAAAAACAATATATTTGAAATTTTATGCTTTAAAAAATATTCTATATCTCATGGTGAAAATTTTTATCATAAATTTAGGTCTTCTCAACAGGACTCTTGACTTCAATAAAACTAATAATCCATCAATTACACAATTAAAGTGAGGATAAGGTTTTTAAAGTTTTTTTTTTTTTTTGAGTTTTGTCCTTATTTTTTAACCTAATCAAAAATGATTTCAAAAGTTTCGTAACTTTTTTAATTATTATTTTCTTTTCAATTACTCATATTCTTTAACTAGCATTGATAATGATTAAATGAGAATAATTATGATGTGATAACATTTAATCTTCAAGAAAATTTTCTTATTTAAAATAAAAAAACCTTTTTATTTTAAAATAAAATGGATAAAAAATTTTATTTCTTAAAAATAAAAAATTGTTTAAAATTAAAAAAATGATGTTATAAATAATATATTATAAAAATATTTTAAAAAGATTTTTTTTAAAAGAATACTATACAAAATAGATTTAAAAAATAAGATAGTTTTCTTCTTTTTTTTTTTAATTTTTTCGTATTAAAAAAAAAAAAACGCATCTGGTAAAAATTTTCTTATTTCTGAAATTGGAACTGACATTAACAAGTCCGAAGGTGATTAGAGTTTAAGCGAGGATTCGTCGTCGGGTGGACGAACTTGTTTATAAAATGCAAAAGCGGTGGTATTGGCTGTGATGGAGCTCTCTTAATTAATTCTTTCTGTTTTTCCTTGTCTGAACCAGACAACAAAAATACCAACACAAACACCATAGTCCAAGAACAACAACAACAACCATAAGAACAACAAGAATAATAAGAAGAAGAAGAAGAAGAAGAAGATAATGGTGGTTGATGATTTGGTTATGAACATCATGCTTCTCTCTCAAGCTCCTTCTTCCCCTAGATTCCCCTCTGTTTATCCCAAAAGGTAACTCAAATCTTCCCAGATCTTCCATTTTTTCTCTTTCCTATCCTCCTTTTTTTCTCCCGATTCGAAAATATTTTTTGGGTGTTTTTTATTGATGAATTTGATGGGTTTGATTCCGTGTCTCCCATATGGGCTTGGTGGGTTTCAGGAGATTCTTAGACTTGGTTTGGACATAGTCTTTCTTTAGCGTTTTGGGAATAATCCGTCTCTCTTTCTCTCTCTCTCTCTCTCTCTCTCTCCCCCTTTACATATTCATTCATATTCATATACTTCAAAAAGAAAAAGAAGAAAAATAAAAAAACAATGTTTTTGATTTTTCCTATTGATGTTCTTTAAGTTGAAATTTCGTTTCATATGCTTGGATTTTTATTTTTATTTTATTTTGATGTGGGTGTGTGAGAAATTTGTTTATTTGATTTGTAAATTCTAGGCTTTTGATGGAGGGGAGATATAGTGGGGACTGACTGACTGACTGACTGTCTGGGAATGATGAAGGTGTTGTTTGTGAGATTATTTACTTGAATGAAATTTGGTTGGCCTTTTTCTTTTGTGGACATGGCCTTGGCAATAATAATAACAATAAACTTTAAACTAGCAACAACAACACCCTCCAAGGAATTCAGTTGAAATGGGAGATTCTCGCCTCACTGCCCTCTCATTATTGGAGAATCACCACCACTCATCCACTCTCTTCTTGTCCATGGATTCAAGCGCCTCCTCCTCCCACGATGAATTCGATTTTGAAACCAATCGGCAAATCGTTCCCTCTCACCCCCCTGACATCAACTTGCCCCTTTCGGTGGAGCGCAGCCCGCCTCCGCCGCAATCATGGAACGCCGAATCTTGCGAAATTTTAGATGTCAGTCTCGGTCCACAAGTATTCGGGACCGAGAGTTTGGTGAGCATTCCCAAGATCGGCCGGAAATTTGCCAAGCGGGTGGATAGCATTTGGGGTGCTTGGTTTTTCTATACTTTTTACTTCAAGCCCGCGCTGAGTGAGAAATCAAAGGCGAGGATTATCCGCGACAAAAATGGAGTTTCGGGGTTTGATAAGTCCGATCTCAACCATGACGTTTTCATGGTTCAGCATGACATGGAGAACATGTACATGTGGGTCTTCAAGGAGAGACCTGAGAATGCGTTAGGTAAGATGCAGCTAAGGAGTTACATGAACGGGCATTCTCGTCAAGGGGAGCGCCCGTTCCCATTTTGTGTTGATAAGGGATTCGTCCGTTCTCACAGGATGCAGAGGAAGCATTACAGGGGTCTATCGAACCCTCAATGCGTGCATGGGATCGAGGTTGTTCCTTCCCCGAATCTCACAGGATTCAGTGAGGAAGACAAGAAACGGTGGATGGAGCTCACTGGTCGGGAGTGGAATTTTACAATCCCTCCTGAAGCGAGTGACTTTAGCTCGTGGAGAAACCTTCCCAACACGGATTTTGAGCTTGAGAGGCTGCCTTCTCCAATAAAGAATAACTCGAATTCACATCCGAAGAAGCTGCTCAATGGGTCTGGCCTGAACTTGTCTACCCAGCCACTGAACCACAGTAGTTGTGAGGGGATGGACCTATCCCCCGTGAGTAGCAAAAAGAGGAAGGGGCTTTTCCCGAATGGAAACAACGACGATTGCTATTTGGCGATTAACCCTCCTCCTGGTCGAATTCCAGACGCAGAATTTAACCATAATGAACTGAACTGGTTGAATGATTTTAGCGGGGTGATGAAGAACGTTTACGGGCCTGTAACTGGTGCAAAAACGATTTACGAGGATGAAGAAAGCTACTTGATAATTATTAGCTTGCCCTGTGTAGATCTTCAGAGGGTTAAAGTTTCTTGGAGGAACACTCATACACATGGTATTATCAAGGTGTCCGGTGTGAGCACATCTCGCATGCCGTTTATCAAGAGACACGATAAGGTTTTCAGGCTCACAGATCCGTCATCGGAACACTGCCCACCGGGAGAGTTTGTTAGAGAAATCCCGCTTTCAACCCGAATCCTCGAAGATGCTAACATAGAAGCTTATTATGACGGGCCAGGATCAGTACTTGAGATTCTGGTGCCAAAACTCCGCACGGAGCCAGAAGAGCACGAGATTCGAGTTTGCTTTCGCCCTCACCTCGGTGGGAAAAACGATCTCACGTTTAGTTGAGAATTTGCAGGACAAGAGAGAGGGACTTGCAAGGCTTGTTGCAATATCATTGAGGCATCATTGTTTTTCTAACTCTGTACCATATTTTGTACTCTGTGAAAGAGAATGAATGCTTTCACATTTCTTATATATATATTTGTAACTTGCAACTGAATCTAGTCATTTACTATAGTGATTTTTGGTTATTGTTAGACATCTTGTACACTTTGGATATGTGTTTTGGGAAATTATCATCTATGGATATAAGTGTAATATACTTTTGAAGTGTTAAATGAGAATATGATGATATTTCTCTCACATATTTTTGATAAGCAGTGCTCATTATTGAAATACCGTGAATAAAAATTCGATCTCGCAGTTGATAAGCCTTTTTTGTCGTCCTTTGTATGATAGGAAAGCTGACCAAGATATGGAGCAACCCAATCTTGTCTAGGGATTTATTTTATTTATTATTATATTTCCTTTTATTTCAATTTGACCGAAACACACACAATTTTTTTTATGGTGGTGGTTATACACATGACCTAATAATAAATTTATACATGACTCTAAGATAAAGTTTAAATTTTAAACATTTTCACCTCAAATAAAATAAAAATAAAAACTTTTACAGCGTAGCTATTCATGTGCCAACCACCAAGCATACAATTTAAAATAATTATATGATTTTTTTTTTGGTAGATATTATTGTTACAACTCTTTTAAATTAGAGGGGTGATAGATCTTATTATTGTTGTACCTCTTTTCATGTAATTTAAATAGTTAGACATCTAATTTAAATAGTTAGATAGGAGCCAATAACCATATGTAAAATTTTCAATGTACATGTATGTTATATACCAAATGTTCACACACAATGCATACCAAAAAAAAAAAAAATTTATTTATCCATTTTATAACTCTGTATTTTTTTTAATTCAGAAAGTATACTTATATTTTGATGTTTCATATTTTTATACTATTATATTATATAATGTTTAAATATAATTTATGTTTTCTTGATAAGAATTAATTTTGACCTGAAAATGATCAAAATAACCTTAAAGAGAAAAGCTAAAAATACCAATACACTTCATATTTTTATTTAAAAAGCATATTGCGCATTTTTAATTTTGCATTTGTACATTGTTGGATTACATTAATGTATAAATTTATACATTTTCCCAATTAACACTTTTGACCTAAAATACACTCAAAATTCCTTTAAAATATAAGTTAAAAAAAAATTGACGAACCTCTAATTTAAGTTAAAAATTGAATAAAATCTTGATCACTTCTATTCGGGTAAAAAATGCTGGTTACTTATCTTACTCTAACTTTCATGTCATCCAGGGTCATTGGCACCTGTACTATTTCATTCCACGTCTGATCACTTCCCGCTCTTGTTCTAATAATGTCTAGCCTAAGTTCGATATAACCATTGAAGTTGAATAATTCCAATTTGTTTTCGTGTTTTTCCCCTTTCAAAAATCAACTTAATTTTACTATTACAGCTTAACTATAATTTAAAAATTCAAAATTTAAATCAATAACTTTACATATACAATTGTCAATGAAATGATTTTTTTTTCGATTATATACAATTTCAAAATAAATAAAATAAAATTCATATTGATATTTCACTTTTATTTAAGTTTTTACATTTTTTAACTCTAATAACTAAATGTGCAATTCTATTTTGAACTCAAGGGGACTAATCAAACACATGCTTAAAAATGTTTTATATGCCAAATCAAGCAACCCACTCATACAAAAACAGACATAGAATTTAAATTTTACTTCTTAATAAGTAATTCAAAATTTAATTAAAATGACTCAACTCATCTCACTTCACTGTCTTGCGAACCTTGGGCTGCTCGAGCACCATTCTTGTCAGCTGTCATCACAATGCATCGATAGAGATGTGCAAACCCAGCATCGAACCTAACTTGTCACTTTCCACTTCACAATTACCAGTTATCTATGTGGCTCTCGCTAGGTGAAAAAATAAATAAAAAAGGTACATGCTCAACATCAAGGTTGGGTTGAGGGCGGCCAGGAAGGTGATGGGTAGGCCAGGGTGGGAAAGTGTTGGATGGCCATGTGTGTGGGGGTGAGAAGTCCAAAAATCTTTCGTTGAGAAAATTAGGGGTTTTGCAATTTTCTTTTTCAGGGCATCTTTCGGTTGAAAATGAAGTATTTACCTTGAAAAAAAGTATAAATTTGTGTGTTAAATGTAATATACTAGTATTAAAATTCATGACTTTAAAATAGATGACATATTTCATGATTAAAAGTAAAATACAAGATATAAAAATAAATAAATGATGCAAACTCTAGTTTTCCTTTTTAATTCAAAGGTTATTTTGAAAAATTTAAGAGTTGATCTAAGAAAAGTTTTAGATTTATATGTATAATTTATTTATATAAAGATATAAAACTTCGTGAAAAACTGAATAGAAGTAAGATATCTGTATTTATATCTATATAATTTTTTTAAATGTTATGATCATGAACCAATGCCCAATAGCGTTTACCTAGGGGTGACAAATCGTGTTAATGGATCGTGTTCATGTCGTGTCTGACCCGTTTGTTGACATTAATACATTCTAGTCGAACACGACTCGTTAATAAACAGATTGACACGACACGACACATTTATGACCCGTTTATTAAATGGGTCATAAACGTGTTGTGTCACGTCTGTTAAATCTACTTACTAAAAGAATCATAAACGGATCATTTAATTTATTATTGACTCATTTAACTAACTTATTATTGACTTATTTAATTAACTTGTTATAAACGTGTCGTATCGTGATCCAAATTATCAGCCTTACGTCTAGCCACCTCAGCCAAAAGGTTTAGATTTTTATGTAAACACCATTGAGAATTGGTTCTCTTTCATGCGTGTTTTTTTTTTTTTTTCCTTGTATATCTCGCATGTGGACTTTCAACTAGGTTGGTTGATGCCTAGAGTTTAGTTCGTTTTCTTCTACAGTCGTTAATATTTTTTTATTCAGAGCCGCACTTCTTTTTAAATCTTATGGTCAGAACCAATGCCCAATGGTGTTTACCCACCTCAAGCCAAAAAAAAAAAGAAAAGAAAGAAAGAAAACAACACTCTTTTCTTAATTAACAAAGAAAGTTAAGTTTGAGTTGGAAAAAAAAGAAAAAAAGAAAAAAAACAAAGAAAGCAAAAATTGCTTATCAAAAACGAAAGGTAAAAAGAAAAAGTCAGAGAGATAAGATTCGCTTTGGGCATTCAAGAAAAAAAAAAAAAAAAAAAAAACCCGCTTTTGGTCAACGGCAAGGTGAGCAAAGTGCAGGTGGGTGAAGTGGAGAGAGTGATTAGAGGCCGAAGGAATTTCCAAAATGCTCAGTCCAAAGTGTCAAACCCGGCGTCTGTGCCCAAAAGATATTTTGCAATGGGAGGTTTGCCATTATTTTCTCGTCTCAATTACGTCTTCTCTTTTGCCCTTTTTCCCTTTACGTGGCTTATCATTGGAATGACACGTGGATTCCATTTGTTTTTTTCTTTCTTTTTTTTTTTTCCCAATTTCTAGAATTTATTTTATAAGATGATGAATGTCGGCCGATTAAATACAATCTTAAATGATTAGATTTTTTATTGCGTAGTATTAATTATATATTTCAGATAAATTTTATTTTATTTTTTAAATTTCCGGTCTTACTCAAAATTATCTTTGAATTTCAATTTATAACACTTGTTGAATTTTAAAACATTTAAAAATTTTCCTATTTAGTTAATCTTTTTTAAATGAGCACATATTGACAAATTCAAGGATATTTTAGTAAAATCATCAATTTGGTATATTTTATGTTTTTTCAATTGTTAGTAAAAATAAAGCTCTAATTAGTTCAAAATAGAAATCTCAGCAATACAAAACAGTAAGGAACTAGATTTAAGTATGAATTCCTGAGTTTAGAGTAAAAAAATATAAAGAGTATAAATTTTTAGGGAAACATAACTACAAAAGAGTGAATTAGTACAATATCTTTTTCACTTTCTTTTATTTGTAAAATAACCTTCAAAAAATTTTAATTAGCACAATGACTTTCTTTTTCTAAAAAAAATTATAAAAATAAAACACAATGAGATTTTAATATTAGCTAAAAATCTTTTAATTAGGTAAAAAATAAAAAATAAAAAACTCAAATCTGATAGATCACCCACCCATAGATCATAGTCCAAAGAAATTGAAAAATCCTCTCAGCATTCTATGAACAAGGGCTCTAAAGGAGGAAAAAGAGCAGAAAATCAAGGTAGCGTTTGGTATTGTTTTTGAAATCTGTTATGTTTTCAAATTCTCTGAATTTGAGATCGTTTTGAAAACAATTCTGAGAACCTTTCTGAAATTGTGTTTGGTTTTATTTTCTGAGTGTATGTTTTGAGAAACAAAAAAGTGAAACTGTGTTTGATTATATTTTTGAAAACCAATCATTTTATAAGTATTCTATAAAAACATATTTATGTTTGATTTAAAAAAAATTATTATGAATACCAAAAATTAAAAATTAATAAAATTTTTTAATTGAAAAATGAATCAAAAATTAATAACCATAATATTTAAGTAATTACTATATCAATTAAATCTTAATTAACCATAATAATTAAATCAGAGAAATGGGAAAAATGAAATCAGAGAAAACGACTTTTAGTCGTTTTCAATTTTACGTTGGAAGCAAAGGAGATTTTGGATTCGTTTTGAAATCTGTTTTCAAAAACAATACAAACCAAACACAATTTCACACCGATTTTGAAATCGATTTCCTAGGGAATCGTGAAATCTGTTTTGGAAACAAAACCAAACACGCACCAAAGTTTCAAAAAACACTTTGAAGATTTAAAGTTTATGGTATGTTAGTGTATACGTATATTTAGCCTAAAAATCAAATTTTTTGGAAAAAAAAAAAATGACAATGTTGCTGGACTAAAGTTGAAGATGTCCCATATGGAATGACCATTGTAAGTTCTGAATGACATTGTGGAAGAACAACATTCTTGTCATTCCATCAGTATTGTTATTTAATTTTTAATAGATGGACCACATCAATTGTTCCATAACTTTTCATGATTGGTCCTCTATTTTAATTAAAATATTTCAGTTTTATAACATTATTGATGTATTTTTTAGGTGATAATGTTATTAAAAAAAAAACCATTATTATACAGTGGTTGATGTACCTAAGTTTACAACATTTAACATATCACTGTCTCTTATTTGAAGTGACCTTTAAGCTATATGTCATTTAATTAATTTGAGAGCTTATAATTTCATTAAATTTGTTTTTTTAAGTCACTAACGGGAAGGAACGACTAATTAGTAGTTTCATAATTTTTTATAGTCGTTTTTACATTTTTTAGGGTCGTTCGTGACATCTTAACTTAATCATTCATATTTACAATAATATAGATACATAAAAATCAGATAATAAAGACATGAGAAAGGCCCACATTTAACATGACATTTGAAGAGTTTTTAAATTTCTTAAAAAAATAATAAACAGGAGGGAATGACCTTATGGTTGTTCCAAAATTTTTAATTGTCGTTCTTCTATATTTGTGATCGTATGGGGCTCTTATAATTAAATCATTCACGAACAAAGTCCCTCGTTTTGTTAATTTTGTTTTTCTTTCCCAAAAAATGATGTCTCATAATTTAGAAGTAACAATTGTATGGTTTTTGTGGTCGTTCTCTTTCTTTTTTTTTTTTTTTTTTTTTTTCAGTCATTCTTCGCTTTTACACATAGTTATTCAATTTATAACATTTTAAACTAATAATAACAATAGTGTCATGAAAAAAAAAAAAAACTTAACTTTATGTAACACTGTATGATAATACAACTTGGCAGGGAGATTATATATATTGGTCATATATTGGTCAACAGTTGGTGGGTTTTATTAAAAATAATAAATAAAATCACTATATTAATGGAACGATCGAGTGGTCGTTCAGTAACTTTTCATGGTTGTTCCTTTTATTTTTGCGGTCATTCTAAGATGCCTATAGACTCTATCATTTTCCAATTAAAAACCACCACCACTAACACAACATTACTAAATTAACGCAATCATAGAAAGATCAAAACAAGCGTATGTGTGTTGAATTAATTCTAAATGCCAAACAATGTAAACAAAAATTTGAAGAACAAAACTATATGTTAAAAAAAAAACCATGGTTTTAAGGGATTTAACAAATGGTGGCCACGGCGATGGTAGACGCAAAGATGGCATAGAGGACACTGTGATCATGGACTCCTCTGTTCAAAAATCACCGCTATGTCATTCAAATCTTCCATTGGGGGTCACTTTTTTGGGGGAGAGTGGATGACCAAGAAAACGTAGAAGAGAAAGAAGGGCAAACCGAAAGTTTCGAGGTGGGATGGCTGGAAGCTTTACCGTTGGGGTCAAAAAACTCGCTTAGTGAGATGCGACTTATGCATTTTGAAAAGTTTCTTTTTTTTTTTTTTGGTTTGGTTTCTTATGCTTTTTTTTTTATTGGGTAGGATAGATGAGCTTTTAATTAAAGTTAATTATCTATTAATTTCCATGTTTAAAGTTTTAAAAAAAATATAAAAAAGACTTTTCTTTCCAGTCATTTTGGCAAATAATTTCTATATAAAAAAAGAAAAAACTAGCCAACATCCCCAAAAGCCTAACGAATCCTAATGGCAAAGGCAATGAGGGATCGATTCCCTTGTGCAATCGAGATCTCACTTCCAAGTTCCATCCTCTGCCCTACCCTTACCTAGAGATCTTTTGTCCTTCAATTGGAGAAACCCATTATTCACGAGACTCCCAAAACCGGATAAAATGACCCATAACCCCAACTAAGGATTCATTTGATGAATCATTACATTTAAATGTAATACATTGAATATAATATATGTTTGGATAAACAAATTTTACATTGCATTATAATGCAATATTTATTTAAATGAAAACTATTTGAATTCATTTAATTTGAAATTTTGATGTGATTAGTAAAAGTAGATAGAAAAAATAAAGCGAAAAAGAGAGTATGTGATGTTATTTGTTAAAATAGTAAAAAATAGAATAATGAAAAGTAATTATATTATATTTAAATTGTAATGTGATCGGCATTTGAGCGTAATATTTTTGTGTTGGGATGAAAATTATATTGAATATAAATATAATGTGAACACAATGTTGGAACCAAATGCAGTATAAATCCACCTTGTAGGACAAGGTTTCCCTTCCTTTCCCCAGTGAGATTGGTCTTTGATTTTCATATTTTATCACCACAATCCATTTTATCAGAGAGAGATATTTATTATTTGGGATGAGAGAGAGGTTTTTACTTTTTTCTAATAATTAAGATTTTATACATTTTGAGGAAGTTGATTAAGATTTTAAAGAATGTTTTAATCCTTCATTGTTGAAGAAAATAAATTTTGATCCTTCACGTTATGAAAAATTTTAAATATGCGAAGGTGAAGGATATTTCTTCTATTACCTTAAGTTCAAGGGCTATTAATTTTAATTTTAAGGTACCTTAATCATTACACATTTTAACATCCTAATTCCTATTATGATAATTATTACATGTCATTTTCTGCAAAAAAATAAGCTGAAGGTAAAATTTTGAAAATATTTCAAAGTTTAAGGGGAAAAGGATGCTTAAAATTAAAGTTCGGGGATATTTTGTAATAAGGCCTAAAGTTCAAAAAGAAAAAATTAAAATTTAACTCTTATTTCAATATGGCTTTAATCAAATTTAATATCATATTTTATCTTAAAGGTGAGAGATTTGAACTCTAAGTTTAGGGGGGAAAAAAAAGAAAGATAGAAAAAAAGAAAAATGCTGATCAAACTTAACATTTAAAAACATATATTATGAGTATCTGGCTCTATATAATAAGATGTGATAATATGTTATTGCTAGCATAATCGAGTGGTGGACAACTCCAAGATAAGTAGTTGGAGGCAACCTCATTTTGGAGTCATTAGATTCAATTGTGATGCTTTTTTTTAGTAAGTCTACTACTTCTATTGGGGAAGTAGCTAAAGATGACAATAGTGATGTGATGGGAATGTGGTTTAATTTTTGGCCTTGTGTTCAGTTGTTAAGGGGGAGACTAATGAGGCGTTTGGTAAATGAATTGCATTCGCATTACATTTGAACACAATGCATTGAATGAATTTTGTATTTGGATGAAAAATATTTGCTTTGCATTTGAATGCAATGTGTATTTAGATGAAGAGTATTTAGATTGTATTTTAGAATTGAAAAGTTAATATAATTGGTAAAAATAGATAGGAAAAGTGAGATAAAAAGAAAATATGAGGTAAATGGAAAAATAAAATTTATTTTCAAAATATTATGGAATAATAAATGTGTTTGAAGTACTGTTAAAAAGTATTATATTTGAACGTAAAACTTTTGCATTTGGATGAAAATTGCATTGCGTTTAAATATAATACGAATGCAAAACTGTAAACAAACGCCCCATAAGGCTTTCCTTTTGGTTGTTCAAATCGTAGCTTCTTGTGGGTTTCAAAGGGTGGTTTTTTAGGATGATGCTAAAGTAATGGTGGACTTTTCGAAGGGTGCTCCTAATGTTAGTTAGGAAGTTAAAAATTTGGTAAAGCCTTAAGAGTTGTTTGAGATTTTCAGTTCTATTTCTTTGTGTGAATGAGGAAGACCGATAATGTTGCAATGTACAATTTGAGCTATTGGCCCTATCTTCCTTTTATATAGATTTGGAAGCTACCTTTGTTATGCCATGTTATCTTTTTTAGTTGTTTGCTTAGCTTTGTTCTTTTGTCTTTGTTTTGTTTTCTTTTTGGGTGGAGGTCATATTCCCTTATTTTTTATTAGTTTGTTGTGCTTGTTGATTTGTTGTACTTATTGAATGCTTTTTCATATAAAAAAAACATAATCTAACAATAATTTCACAACTGACTCTACTACAAATATGGAGTTTGAACTTCTCTACTATCAAGCTAAAAAAAAAAATTTTTTTTGATAATATATAAAAGAGGTTTTAGGATCTAAATTGCTTGAGCTTATGTAAATGTCTTACATAAATAACTAATGAAAATTAAAACCTAGATGGGAGGTGCATGTATATATATATTGGCATTTGTGTTACTTGAATTTTATGATGATTTCATATTGTTCCTGTTTTAAAGACTTTGATATTAGTCTCTAGGAGCCCATTTTAGGGGGCTGTTTTGCAAACCTACTTTTAAGGTAAGGAGACCAAAACATGTTTGGTTATTTGTTTTCTGCATACATTGAATGGTGTACCTATATGCTTGCATTGTGGGAAATTCATCGAACTACCCAATGCAGACCTATATTCCACCATTCTCCTTTTCTCTTCCTTTACTCATTTATGTTTTTACTCCCATTATTGAACCCACCGACCACCCTCTTTACCATTTCATAGTCCTAGTTATCACAACTAATGACAACTCTAATTAGTATGGCTTAAAAGTCTTTTTTGCTAGTCTAAAGCCTATACTCCATGGTTTTGTAATTTTTCAATCTGGGTTTTGACACCATGAAACCCTAGATCTGCCTATTAGCACCCCTTTGTTGGTGTTGTTCATTATTTGCAAGTTTGAGAGCCTAACCAACTTTTTTACCATTTTCGTTGCCCTAGTCATCACCACTGATGAAATCTTCATTCAGTATGGCTAAAGTTGACTCTCTTTTGTTTGTTAGAAGTCTATACTCGATGGTTTTGTGATTTTTCCAATTCGGGTTTAGAAATCATGAAACCCTAGTTCTACCAATTAGCCCCTTTTTGTTGGTGTTTTTCATTATTTACAGGTTTGCGAGGCTGACCAACTTCTCTACCATTTTCGTTGCCCTAGCCATCACCACTGACGACATCTTTATTTGATATGGCTAAAGTTGACTCTCTTCTGTTTCTCAGAAGTCTATACTCGATGGTTTTGTGATTTTTCTAATTTGGGTTTAGAAATCGTGAAACCCCAGTTCTGCCAATTAACCCCCTTTTGTTGCTGTTTTTCGTTATTTATAGGTTTGAGAGCCTGACCAACTTCTCTACCATTTTTGTTGCCTTAGTCGTCATCACTGATGACATCTTTATTCAGTATGGCTAAAGTCAACTCTCCTCTATTTGTCAGAAGTTTATACTCGATAGTTTTGTGATTTTTCCAACTTGGATTGGGAAATTGTGAAACCACAATTCTGTCAATTAACCTCCTTTTGTTGGTGTTTTTCATTGTTTGCAGGTCATCTTTTTGGGGTCGAAGAAAAGCCATTTCTCTTGTCAGGTGGATGGTTTCATTTCTGTTGAGCTGTTTCCTTAGGAGAAACCACGACCAAAGATTGATTGAAATATACCCCTTTCGCCAGAGGGATTAGGAGACAACGTCTTCGAGCCCACACACGGGCCACTTGCTATTGCTAGTCGATTCAATATTTGGGGTAGATTTCATACTACTTTTGTCCTCCGAAGCTGATAGCATGATTAACCTCTTTAGTCTCTCATTCTGAGCCCACATTCATTTATTTATCCATCGGATCAAACTCCATAAAATGTGCAAAAATTTGTTTAATGGACTGTACACCTGATTATCCCTTTTTTGCATGTCTGGTTTTGGTTTATCTATTATTGAAATTTGTATCAATGTCTGGTTTGTGTATGCCTAAGCCCACGGTTGTGACTGATTCTTGATAGGAATAAGATTAGATACTCAAATCCGTATCAAGTAAATAAAAAGATATGATTACATAAATAAGAATCCGCTAATAACTCAGGATTAACATCATTCTATATATGACCATCAATTGATGTGATCAGAATACTTAACAGATATTATTAGCGATTC
Organism: Antiaris toxicaria; assembly: GCA_035233585.1. Classification (NCBI taxonomy): domain Eukaryota; kingdom Viridiplantae; phylum Streptophyta; class Magnoliopsida; order Rosales; family Moraceae; genus Antiaris; species Antiaris toxicaria. The sequence goes on from CP141163.1 coordinate 438,891, forward strand.
ATATCTTGTCACATCCCCATCCTGCATAATCACATTATGTATAGTATACTCCTTAAATATCTTGCCACATCAATGATTCAAATAAAACCGTTCCATTTGTAATATTAATGACATGCACTATTAATATTTAATCAAAGATTCCATATTTTAATTGGTTAATCAATTAAATAATTGATCAATTATTACAGACCATTTTAACTATTATCTTTAAATATTATCCTTTGCTGGAGGAGCTATTTCCTATAGGAGTGCAAAGCATACACTCATAGCTTTTCTACCATGGTAGTAGGGTATATAGCATGTTATGAGGCATCTAATCATAGGTTGTACATTGTAGATTGCATAAAAAGACCACTTAACTTATTTTGTGATAATAGGTCTGTAGTGCTATATTCCAACAATAAGAAGAGCTCAACGAAGTCAAAATTTATAGACATCAAGTTCTAAGTTGTGAAAAAAAAGTTCAAAATGGACAGGTGTCCATAAAGCGCATTAGTACAAACTCTATGATTGCAGATCCGCTCACCAAGGGAATACCATCCAAGGTCTTTCATGAGCACGCCACTCGTATAGGTGTTATATCTTTTGAGGATATCTAATTTTAGTGGGAATTTATGTCTTTACTTGCCTTTTGACATAAAGGCTTGTTGTGGTTATTTCAGTTGTGGTGTATGAATGTTTCAGTTATTTTTGATAATAAATATTCAGTTTATATTTATATCTGAACTCATTTAAAATTATCTCATTAAGGTTTAAGGTTGGACCAATTAAAAATAATAATGTTGAGATCACATTACATGTAATTTTCATATTACATATCCATGCTTGATCTATATTGTTCAGTTATATTAATATATGTGATTATTAATAGGTTTAGTTACGATTGAATTTAACAAAGGCTGCTTTGATCTTATGTTTATGTGATTGATAGACCGGATTGTTTGGGAATGCATTCGATAATGATAGCAAAATTCTGGGTACTCATTAGGTTATTTAATATACAATTATAAGGTAATATATATAGCTCGAGTGGGAAGTTGCTGGATTTTAATTTAGCATATATTGTTGAATTTTAATCTAATTTATAGATAATATGTTAATGATCGTATATTAAAGACTATCATATTAAGATTGAGTTCAATTTAAGTGATCAAATAAGGTTTAAGTAATTTGAACCTTATGGCATTAAATTAAAGTGTGAAGTCTTATGTATAGAGACGAATTCGTTATTTCTAATTGTATAATAGGTTAAAATAGAAATAATGGAAGTTAACTTGTATACAGTTATGGTCTCTAAATCATATGTAAATTTTGTTCACTCTGACATCCCATCATCAAAGATAATTGAGAGATTTCTAGAGAAACTCAAGAGATGACGTGAAAATTTGGAAAACCAACCGCAAGACTTGGATTTGCTTCTATCATGGATGATTTAAGTACGTTTATGTATCTAATATTAGATTCTTGATAGTTTAATATGAATGATCTTAAGAATTTGATGACGATTTTTACCATTAAAGGCAATCTCAGTAACCACTTCCTTCACTGCCTCTAATGTCGAACACATAGGAATTATAAAGAAGGCCACCTTCCTCGCTGATGATGACTCTAACGGTTTTTTTTTTTTTATTTAAATTTTTTTAAATTTAAAATTTAAATTTTTTTATTATTTTTATTTTTATTTTCTTGTAATCGCATGTGAATGGATGCAAAATAATTTTTGTGTGCAACGTGCACCTAAACCTATAAAACGAAAAAGAAGTAATTGAAAAAAGATGTGAATTTTGGCTTTGCCTTGAGTTAGTACCCGCGCGGTCTCTAAAAAAATTAAAAATAAAAAAATAAAAAAAGGAAAAATGAAAGAAAAAATATTTCTGAAACTGCAGGAGAGACTCATCATCACTCATTCAGTCATCATCAATGGCTTCTCCTTCCACTCCACCGGACTCAAGCCATGGCGGCATTGAAGAAAGTAAAGGCGGTTACTTTCGTAAAGCAGTGAGTGAGCCCTTTTGCTCCTTCTCTCTTTCTCTCTCTGTCTCTTTTTCCTCATAAGATTCATATGTATATATATATATATATGAATGTATGTATAAATCGAATTTGTTGGTGGGCTTTTGGAAGGTATGCTTGTACGATTGGTGGTTGATCAAAACCGACAAGGAATTCCAAGGGAAGCGACTTGGTATCGCTGGCTTAACTTCTACAGAGTACTCTCTGTTTTTCCCTTTTCATTTTGCTTTAGGGTTTGTTTTAATTGAAAATTTTATCCTTGAAAAATGTTTTTATTTTATTTTATTTTTGGTTTAATAGAGAAAATGAAGCGATAAGAGAGTTCTCGTCGGCGGCAATAGCAAAAAGATTCGATGTCTTCACTCTTGAGACGTCCGATGATGTGGTTATTGTCATCCAAGGTTTCATCAACAAACAGAAAACCACCGACAATGGCTTTCCTTCCCAGGTATTTCAACTTCATTTGTTTCTTTATTTTTGTTTATTATTTTTATTAAGTGTTAAAGCTTTGAACTTTACGAGGAAAAAAAAGTAGAAAGAAGAACAATGCCATTTTTATTTTTATTTTTATTTTTTTGCTGAATATAAAATTGACCTTTGCATATGCATTGGAGATGGTCTAATGTGGCCTAATTAAAATTAATTTTTTGAGTTATTACATTTCAAAGTGAAATAATATTAAAGGGAAATTCAAGGTTGACTTTGCTGTTCATGACGAATAATTAGAAACGTGTCCCTACATGTTCCGCAGTTATAATGTTGTTCTCACACGTTAATTCAGTTCTAAATTTAATGTTGGTTTTCTTTTTTTTTTCATTTTTCCAACATTTGGTTTTGTTGTTCATATATCTGCATTCTGATGTATAACATGAACAGGTTTTCAAGAATTTTGTGTTTGGCTTTCCTCCAGACTGGGAAAAACATGCCGAGGAATACACTACTGGTGAAGATACTACAACTGGTAGTGTTCCTCACTTATACTTCTTTGTTATGAAATTTTAGCTTTTATAGATGATGATAAGCAGTTAATATAGAGGAAAAAAAGGAGGGGAAGAGTATATATAGGTGTTATCTGTACATAACTCCGTAAATTTATTTATTTGTGTAATCTTTGCCGCCTTTTCCCCCCCTGGCATGTGGAGCAGTTTCTCAGCGTGAAAATTTACCAAGTACTATACAATGTTCATTAGAAGCAGCTCCAACAAAAAATGGGCATGTCATTCATGAAGATAGAAAAGAAGTTGAAGTCTCAGAAGATCCATTTCACAAGGTGTCTAAGAGTATCCCTATCCATTCTTCACAAATTTCCAACTTGAGCAGCAAGCATGCTAATGAGAAAAGACACAAAATAAGTGTCACACCGATTGGTTATAGGAGATGTCGTGAGAGATTGAGGAATTTGAAAGGCAATCAGGAAAACCCTGCATCAGCAGTGAATGTGATCCCTATAACACTGGATGAAGGGAAACTGAACAGTTCGTTAAGTGGAACCATTCTAACTGGGAAATCTTCAGTCCACTTGTCAGCTAAAATTAGAGGCAACAAGGAGGAGAAGCGAGTCATAGCTTGTGGGTTGATGAGTCAAAACAGTAAGTTGAATCCTTTTTCAGTCGTTTCTCATACCGAGAACAATCCTCTTCAAAATGAATTAGGAGGTCGAAACATACCCATTTCATCTGGCAATGAACGTCAAGAGCTGGTGCATGCAAATGTGGTCAAGAAACTAGGTGATGGATTTGTAAAAGATGGGCCACAGCAGTCTTCCAAATCTAAACGAGGACAAAAACCTAAAAATGTGAATACTAAAGGTATTATTCTGGCTGGGTCTCCAAGTTGATTAGATAGTTCAAAATTTTGTTTTTAATAAAAAAAAGCCAAACTCACAGTATTGATTTTTGTAGCTGCAAAAGAAACTGATGTGAAGGAAGAAAGCACACCCAGGAAGAAAACAAGGAGGAAAATTATCTATGAGAAACAAGTAAAGCTGTTTTTAGTAATATAATTAATTGTCTTTTAGTTTCATTATCCACCATGGTCAAGTAATTACATATTTTATTTCATGCTATATAATGATTTTGTTTTAACTGTTAGTCGACCCCAAAATCATCCATTCGTATTTGGAGGGAAAAGGAATGTTTATTGTGCTGAACTTGATGATCTGTATGACTGGATTTATTAAACATGTATACTGAATCCTGTTGATCATTTATTCACTGGTTGGTGCTGCAAAGGAGAATAGAAAACACTGGATACTTTTATGATTTGATGATCAGGATTACTTTTTAGCTGTGTTCATAAAATTTTACTTCAGGTCATTTTTTGCTGGGTGTAGTTTTCTTTGTCCTTGGGTGTATGGTTGTATCAAACAAAGTATGTTTTTCTAGTGCCTCTTCAGCTGCATGCCATCTATTAAAAGCTTTAATGCATTTCTTTTGTATCATCTGTTTAGGTACCTCTGCCATCACCAGAAAAACAAGCAAAAACATTGGCAGTTCCTCCAGGATGTTCTGCTTATGGACGATCCAGATCTGGTGGCTTTGCTTCCCTTAAACTCTCTTTCTCTCTCTCTCTCACAAAAGCACCTGTGCGCACGCTGATATATAAAACTGGAATTTAAGTTGCATTATCTCTGACAAGTTATATATAATACGAACTCTCTCTCTCTCTCTCACACACACACTTACTTGTGCGCGTGCTTAGATATAAAACTAGAATATAAGTCGCACTATCTCTGACTATTTATGTATGATAAGGAATCTCTCTCTCTCTCTCTCATGGTGTATTATTTCTGAGGAACAAGATAATTATAGTTGGGATTTTAAGATTATGTTTATTTGTCAGGATTATTCAGAATCTTGTTAAGTTTATCTCGTTATGGTGTTTAGGGGGCATTTGGATAACATATTGTATTGGCATTATGTTTGAATGTAATATGCTTTTGGATGAAAAGTGTTTGCATTGCTTTCAAATGTAATGTTTGTTTGGATTAAAAGTATTTAAATTGTATCTTAATATTAAGTACGTGATGTGATCGATAAAAATAGAGAGAAAGAAGAGAGAGAGAAAGAGAGTATGTAATGTGATTAGTAAAAATAGTAAAAAAAGTAGAATTATATGTAGTGATTGTATTGGATTTAGATTACGATATGATTGGTATTTGAATACAATTCTTTTGCGTTTAGATGAGAATTGCATTGTATTTAAGTATAGTGTGAACGCATGAAACTTCCAAATGCCCCCATAGTTGATCTAATTATTTGTTTTGTTTTGCTATGAATAAGCCTATTGATTGTATTTCAATTTAGACTTGGTTGAAGAATGAATAGAGTTTTCAGATTCCCTCCTCTTCGGTTCTCTTCTGGTCTCTTGAATTCTCTAGTGCATTGCAGGGAGGCTACTGCTACCAGCCATGGAATTCTGGCGGAACCAAATTCCAGTTTATGATTCGGTTAGTACCCTTTAGTGGTTTTGACCGTTGCTATAGCTTTCTTTTGGCTTATATGTATGTTAGACATGCACACATTGACTGCTCCATGGAAATATTTTGGTGAACATGCACATTTTTATTCTTTAGTATAAGAAGTCTCTCCATAGCTGTGAAACGCATTTAACACGTCTGGATGGTGACGTTGGCTATATCCTTTTCTATTTTATTTTAACCTTATGCAAACTATAAACTGACTTGTTTATTCTTTTTATTAATGTCCTTTTTTTCGATTGGGTGAAGATGAAAATTTAGCTTTTATTGCCTGAATATATTTTCAGCAGCGTAATATTACTGGACTTCAAGGAGAACTACCTGTGCGAGCATCGGCGAGAGGTATGTACCTCTTATTGAATAGATATCTATTTCTTTTGGTTTGATTTAGAACGAAAATGATAGTAGCTTTTAGAAGCAAAAACAATGCTTAAAAAAATTCTTAATAGTCTGTGCGTTACATGTAAACAAAACACCCGATGCTTGCTATCCGGGGCTTGCAACACTTGATCTTGCTTTGACATTTGGATTTAAAACTAATTTCTGTTCATGCTAGTGTGCTAGTGTTTGAATGCAATTTCGTTCTCGGAGTTAAATGTTTTTAACTCCCTTCTCGTTTTCTGCTAGAAAGAGGGGTTCTAATTGTTTGGTCGTTTGTCTCTATGGATAGGGAGTAGATCTGAGCCTCCGAAAAAGCGAAATCGGTAAAGGTGAGTTGGCTTCAGCTTTAAAATACATGTGGAATAATTGTTATTATTATTATATTTAGGAGTAATTACATTGACATCACCTGTTTTTTTTTAACCGAAATTATAAAGACAACCCGTTGATAAAGCTAATAACGTGAACACCCTAGGCTTTTTAAAAGAATTACAGGCACCCTCTTTATTAATTGACTATTATAGAATAGTTAAAGCCTGACTGTTAAATGTTTTAAAAATGCCAAAATCTCCCTTCCTTAAAGCAAAAAATGTTTACAACTATATTCAAAATTAGAAAATAATATTTCAACTATTATTAAGCACCAAAAATATGAGTTTCAATGACTTTTACACCGTCGTAGACATAATTTGCACTCTAAAGGGAGAGAACAAGATTTCTTTTGGTTATTATAATTGTTAAAGTTACCTTTTAATGTTGGACAATTTAGGTCAGCAATCTCTCATCACTGCAGTTGCTGACGAAGTTTTTCAGTAACCTAAAGTGTCATTTGTAAAGTAACAGTTTCTGGGTTGTTTATAAGTGCACCAACAGCAAACTTTTTTTTTTTTTTTGGGATATATTTAAAATTCCATGTATATATGTCAAAAGAAGAAATTTTTTGGTTGCAAATTGCAATTTTGCTGGAGCAAAACTGGATAAAGACAGATTAACCAAACTGTAGCAAAAATTCCTACTCATCGAAAAAGAACAAACCAAAATCTTACAACATTAGCCAAACGCAACGCTTACATAGCAATTTTTCGGCCCAAAAGTCACACCAATTTCTCCGAACCAAAGCTTTTCTTAACGAAGCATCTGCTTTGTTTTTCTACATATTTGTTGACCTATTCTTTTTCTTCTTGTACCCTCGTGTCTTTCTTTACCGCCGTGGTTTAGCTTACAACGTTCTCTATCCAAATACATTAAAAAATAAATAAAAAGACAGTCACAAGGGAATCGAATTTCCCAAAGTAATAGACTAAGCATATGAGAAGAATCAAATTAGAGAAATTAACATCAAAAAATAGAACTTGATGTAGCAGAAGGGTTCATTAGATTAATAAAACTGTAAAAAAAAAAAAAGATAGTTTTCAACTTATATATTTGCATAGAATATTAGGAAACCCTTTAAAATATGTTTCAATAGAATACTAGAAATTAGAAAGAAAGAAGTTAGCAGTTGAAATTTTATACAAATTGATTGATGGTTTTCATACAAAGAGTGTTTTTATTTATGAGACAAAAATACAATCGGGAAACAGAAAAAAAAAAAAAAAAGGAAAAGAAAAGGAAACGTAATTTTTCTAAAAATGAAAAGTACAAGACCAAAAGAAATTGAAAACTGCTAATCATAAAGACATATATTCAGAATTGAAATTTGAAATTTCTAGGTCAATTTATTATAACAATAGAAATTACTAAAAATGAAAAAAAGGTCTTCTTAGAGGTTTAAATAATGAAATTTGGTTGAAAAGTGAGGTATATCATGGCGGAATAATAAGTTTTGTTCATTGGTTTGTTTCTTAAAAGAAAAAAATGACACATTATTTTTATTTCAAATTCAAACATCAGCTATGGATCTCATGATAATCATATAATTTACTTGTTTTGGGTTGGTTCTAACGTGTCAAAAAGGCTAATTCCTATTGCACTACAACAAAACTTATCTCTAAAAAATAACGTTCATAGAAACAATGAATGAATAATTTCAGACAAAATAACTCTTTAACAAAATCAGAAACTGGTTTTTGATGAGGAGTTTTTGGAATCACTATGGCTAAGATAAGAACTTTGCTCTGAAATACTTTTGGGCGGTTGATAATGATATGGTGGTAAACCTGGAGTTCCATAGAGAGAAACACTCATGAGAGAGATGGGGAGTGACGGAAGTTTTTAAGGGAAACCAAAACACTCTCATCAGTATCAAATTCAAGAAAATTCTAATTAAAAAAAAAGGACATTTTCAATTTCATAAGTTTGAATTTGTTACATCAGACAAAAAGTTATAAAAAATCATACTATCATCAGGATCAAATTCAAATAAATTCTTAATGAGAAAAAAATAAAATAAAACACACACACACACACACACACATTCGAATAGAAATCTAACATAAAAAAGTTAATAAAATGTTTACGTCTTTCGTTGGGCTAGTGATGGGCTTCACAACAAGGCGGTGGCTGGTTGACGGTGGGGGCTTCGCAATGGGGCTCAAGTGTGGGAGGGGCGGGCCAAGGAGGCTCCATTGTAGGGGGCTCAATCTTCTTTAGCACGGGTGCAGAGGGGCTTGATCGAAGGAGGCTTGGGCGAAGGGGCACGTGGTCTCGGACAAGCATAGTGTGGCGGCGACGGTGCTGGAACTCTAGACCCAGCAAGGAAAGGTGCGGTTGGGGGGTTGGAAGGGTTTGGCCGTTTGGCTTGCAAGCACTTGTTAATTAAGATTTGTGATTGAGGATAATAAGATCAATAGCTGTCATTTGTTGGGGGTTTTTTGTCATTTTAGAACAAAATTAATAGAGTTGACAAGTGGGGTACTGATGGTATTAGTATTGATCAAGCAGAGATATCTTTGTAATTTTGATAAAAGTTAGGGAGTATAGGCATATTTGGCCCTAATATTTATAATTTTATTTATAATTTTAAATGTGTCTATATATCATTTTAATGGAATAGAAAACAAAAGGAACAAAAAATTTATTGGCAGATAACTAATGATTATGAGTGAAAATTTTAAACGATCACTTGAAATCCTTAAAATTGTCCACTTTCTTATGAGTTGATTAAATTTTATTTGCAGGTCGTCTCTAACATCAAACTAAACGGAGATGTATAAGCGATTTCTCAAGCACGGGTTATATAATTATTTTTGTTATCTAACATAATATTTGGAATGTGGATGCGGTAGTAGTTATTTCAACCAAAAAAAAATAGACAAAAAGAAAAAATGTGGTGGTAGTTAATCTAATGTGCTGTCTGTAACATGTTTTGTTTTGCTAGTATTTTGTAGGGAATTGTATTTGATATTTGGTGCAGTGGAGCATAAAATCATCCTACTTTTTAATTTGGGATGGAGGGTTTTAAATTTATTTATTTTAATAGAGTCGGATGTGAAATTATTATTATATTATATTTTGGTCTGTAATTACTTTTCTAAGTTACTCTTAAATATGATATAAATATAAAAGGTTGAAACTGAATTTACATGATTTAGCCTTGTTAATAGACAAGTACATTGTAACCTATTTAAGAATCCTAATTTGAATTAAATACTAAATCTTAATCCTAATAAAAGCAATGAAAAATTCTAATAAAACCAATCTTGCTATACAATATTATACGTATATAAAAATATAATAAAAAATTCTAAGTTACATAGGAGGTCTCTGTTTGATTTTTTTGCTTTTTGATTCCACACGTTTAATTTTGTCAGTTTTTGTTCTGTTGTCGTTTAGATGTCGTTTGATAAAAAAATTATATTTTAATTTTATTCAAATGCAATATAATTTTATACCAAATACAAATTTTATAACAGTATTACAAAAATAATTATTATTTAAAATATTTTTAAAACAATCACGTCAATTTTTTAATTTTACTATTTATCTGTACTTTTATCAAGCATATCAATTTTTTAACTTTAAAATACTTTTTATCTAAATATACATTTTATTTAAATACAAAACAAATACTTTTCAATCAAATACAATATTCAAAAGACAAATTTCATTCAAATACAATTAAAATGTAATGCTTTCTTAGCTAGTTTGTATTTTAGATATTATTGCATTTTTTTTCTTTTTATTTTAATAATATTTGAGGGATTTAGGGCAGGATGAGAAAGGATTTAGATATCACCTTAATTTGGATATTTATCCGCGTTGCTTTTATGATAATTATCTCCTCTCATCAGTTAAAAAAAAAAAAAAAAAAAAAAAAAATCTCTGCCCGGTTAAGAGTATAGTTTTGTAGTCTCTATGAGATCGAGAAAACGAAAACTGTATACTTTATGCATCATCTCTTTCAACATGAATAGGACATTGTTTACTCGTACATGTTTGTATTTTGTATATGATAACGACTACCGATCCAATAGTTTTTGTTTGAAAGACCACCTTTGTCTTTCGGCACACAAAAAATTATATTACGTATAGAATCACGGCTCTTATGTCGATTAATCGAAGATAATTAGGATCTGTTGACCAAAAAAAAAAAAAAACAAAAAGCGAAAAACAAAAAAAGGAGTTTACATAATGTTGTAAGTATTCCCAAGTATACAAATTAAATATTTGCATCTTTCGGATTGTGAAAGTTTTACATTTAAAAATAGTCAATTATTCATTTACGTACATTTCACCTAGTTCTTTTTAGTTAAGAATTTGATGTTGTTTATGCCCAAAAATAAAAAAAAATAAAATATTCCATCAGTCTTCATCGAAAAAAGCTAACTAAATTAAGGGCCTCTTTATCCAAACTAGTAATTATACTCTAGTTTTATATTCAAAATGACAAACAATTAAATTAATTTTCTTCTCACTTTCGGTTTCTCTCTCGTTCTTGTTCCTTGGTCTTGCACCAAAGCTACCGTCTGGGGTTATCATAGAAATGCCACAGGTTCTACGCAAATATGAATTTATATAAGGAGCATCAACTTTTATCACAATTTTTGAGTGTTGACTCTTTATCATAAAGCTATATAGCTATAGCGAGTACTAGAATAACGTGAAGATGGAACAACCAAGTAATTTTTGGCATTTAGAAGACCATTGTGAGTGTGGTTAACATAAAATAAAATGAATCATATAATCATTCACATGAATCTTGTAACTATTCATCTTCGGAAAGTGAAAACACGAGAATTGAAATTCATAATCATATTTACTTTTTTTTCTTCTCTCTCTCTCTCTCTCTCTCTCTCTCTCTCTCTAATTAATTAATTAATTAATTTATTTATTTTTCGGAGTATGTGTTTTTGTGTGTGTGTATATATTGGTTGTATTATTAAGCTTGGACTCACGGACACCTTGTGTGTCATATATTTGCCCTCTCTTGAGTGCCCAAAAAAAAGGCTTCCGTTGACTGCAAGCTTACACTTGCGCTATTTTCATAACTAAAAGGCAAAGTCATATCTTAATTTGGTTCCAAGTGGGATTGGGTATCACCACTTCCTTATGCTTCGTTCACAGGGAAAAAACTAGCTAGGGCGCGCACACACACACACACACACACACACGCTATATTTATATACACATGTATATTTCTAGCCATAGACTTAATCATAATATATCAGCCTATGGCTATAGAAAAGTATGGCTTTGACAATGATTTGTGACTTGATGACACATGGTGGGAAATAACCTACCAAATCTCTAATCTCTCATTTTCTGATCACAAATAGACAAATGATAAAGTACATACACAGATTTGGCATCGAATGAATGGCTCTTGTAAATATTAGTTATTTCTATCAATTAAATAAAAAGAAAAGTGTGATCAAAAGAATACATGACATGTGACATGTATCACTAAATATATTTATGGGAGAGTGGTTAGAAATTCAAAAGGTGAATTGCTATCACAGGACCTGCATTCCAAACTAGTTAATGCCCAGTTGAGGAATATGAGTAACATGAATTTGTCTCTTTTTTGGCACCTTTCTGCTATGCAACCACTCTAAGCTATATCTGTGTATAAAGGTTCAGTTAACATATATAAGACGCCAAATGCAAACTGTGGTTCGTGTACAAAAGCATAAAGCGCAAGAGTCCCGTGATTATTATACAAAACCTTGAGAGTTTCGATAGACATTTTTAGTCTGTAGTTTGCTATGTTAGACTAGTCTTTGCTAGAAGATAAGATATACATGCTTCAATGCTCATTCATAAGTTCGAATATTAGAATTTTTTTTTTTATTATTTTCTATACTTAGGGTTTTAAAATTCTAGAAAAGCTCTCCCGTTTGACAAACTAACAGGAGCAACAGTAGTTGAACATTTTATTTTACATTTTACCATTACTAATTGATTTATTTAGAATCTAATAATGTAGACTATTTTATATTATTAATATCACGGGTAAAATGTTATGTTAAAATTAACTAGCTACTAGAATTACACATCAAAAAGTTACAACTCCTGTTTTTGTATGGATGCCAGCACAAGAAAGCTCTACTAAAATTCTAAACTTTGATTAACATTGAAAACAAGCATATAAAATTTACCATTAAACTAAGTGTGTAATTATATACATCATGTACGTCATGTTAATCAATATTCCAATACTACGTGTGCATAACAATAGTATATCGAAATAAATATATATACAAGAATACTCTTAACATGAATTGTTATTATGATGTCAAACTTCAAAATGCAATTGTCAACGAAACATTAAATACAAAATTAACATGTATATATATATATATACATATATATAGATGGGGACACCGTGTAGGCTATCATTTTCTTCCTTCTTGACTTTGATATTGATGTTTGTTCATAGTTTGAGCATCAAATTTCCATATTTCTTTTCTTATCTTCCCACACACACACACACTATCTACACATATCCAAAAGAAGAGAGACGACCGACTGTTTAATATGTGATGGCAATAGCATTACGTATAATTATTTATGTGCGTATATATATATATATATGTGCGTGTGTGTGTGTGTGTTTTAGCTAGCGATATACATACATACATATATATATATAATGGTAGAAGTCCTATGAATAATAATGGAGCAACAGCGTACCACACACCATTGCCGAATATTGTTCGTACGGCTCGGGGTACTGTTGACTATCGACTATAAAAATAAAATAAAATAAAAAAAATTATGCTGTATATCCTGAATATTTTCAATCAAGCAAAATTAAAGAAAATGTCGTACGCAAACTTTTGGTAAGAGACCACAAAAAAATGTACAAAAAAAGGAGAAAACTGGAAAACTATATTCAGAAATTGACATATGCTGACCCAATTCATCATCGTGAGTTGAGATTTAAATAGGTATATTAGAGATGACATTTTAATCAATAGATGTTTTTATTAATAGATATGAGTTTCTATTCCATCTGAAGGATATTCTATAGATGTATGAATAGGTTGATATAAATATATTTTTATTATATGTTGTTAAATTTTGTCAAAACTTTAATGGTATCTATTTTGGGCTTTTTTTTAATCTTTTTATTTTTAATGAGTAAATAGATAGAGTATGAATATATATAAAACTCCTAACGAATATTCCAACCAAATTATGCGGGTATATGAAGGTTAAACAGAGGGTAGGAGAAGCATACAACCCGTTTATGTCCTATTGTCATAAATATATATACATATATTTAAATCATAAAAAATAAATTAAATTAGTTAAATGAAAAAAAAAAAAATCTTATCGGAGAGATTCGATAGAGCTCTGCAACGGGAAGGAAAATTGGTATATTTTAGGTTTGTTGATAATGGAAGAATCAATCTTAACACTAAATGGCAATAAAGGAAATATTGTTTGACATAGGATATATCAATATATAACTACTATAAAAACAAAATTTGAATCAATCTCCACCTCTAAGTAGTTCAACTATATGTATATATTTTTCGAAGTCTGGGTACATCATTTACTATATATGACAAGCGATAAGAAGAACACTGTATATACATATATATTTACATATATCTATATATGGATAGTTTTGTTATTTCCTTGCTCTTTTTCTCCCAAACGATAAGAAAAAACATCCAGTTCCGTTTTTATCCCCTCTGTCTCTGTCTCTGTCTCTCTCTCTCTATATATATATATATATATGCATTTTAGGATTTGCCGATAGTCGAGTATTAATTGAAATAGCGATGATTCTGGGCTCACAGGAAAAAAAAAATAAAAATAAAAAGAAGGAATTAGGATTGACTGTGAGTATATGAATAAGAATGAGTTCAGATTTATTATTTTATTTTCTCGTCTTAATATTGTTTTGAGGACATATCTGTTTAAATATTTTTGGAATTTAGTATTTTATATAATTAAATTCTTAAAATTTAAATGATATAAAATAACACTGTTAAAGAGACATGAGTTATCTCAACTCAAATACAAATAAAAAAAATTATGTGTGTTGAGTTGTGTTTTGGTGTATTATTTTAAAATAAAATTTTAATTTTAGAATTGATTGTATTTTAAAAAACAAGTTAATTTTTTTAATTATTTTCTTTAATAAAAAGACAAAATCAATATAAAATTTTTAGGTCCTGACCAGCCACTCACACGCAGTCTTATATTATTAAAAATATCAAAAGTCCTATGTTTGTTGAAAAGGTCGTTTTCCCCAAAGGGAAGAATAATGATTAATTTAAAAAAGAAGAAAAACTAATTATATATATATTATATTATTAAGTTAGATGAAAAGGTGTGATTCTTGTTGGTACCCAGTTATCTTTCGTATTTTTTCTGATTTTGTTGGTCTTGCTTTGGAACTGTGTGAACAAAACAGATTGACATTTATATTAGTGTCTGTAGTTTATACTTTATTAAATATACTTTATTAAATAGAATATATTTTTGTCAATAATTTCTTATTTTGTAATAGCCTTTTTTGGATCAAGTGTTTTAAGATACAATGATTGAGTTGTTGATAGTTGTAATTTAGGAGCAGCTGTTGGTGGTGGTTGTAGTAAAGGTCTAGATTCATCGTCATCGAATATCTTTAATATAACTGTATTGATGAGTATCCCTTTAGGTTTGAAGTAGATTTGAAATATTTTTGTTTAGTCTCTTAATTATTCGATTATGGATGGTAGTATTATTGGCTCTGTATGGTCTCACTCTACTATTAGCTTAGAGCATTTGTTTTTTTATTAATGTTTGTGTTATCTTTCCAAACATTGTTGTAACTGTATAACTAGTTTTATTTTGTATTCTAGTATTTAATTTGTACGTATTAGTAAAAACCAAATTGAATTAGTGGTTTAAGATGATTGTATGATTGATTATTAATAAATCCATTGAGAAGATACTAAGATAAGGTGATTATACTTGATATCATGGAATTAGGATTAACGTTAAATGCCTGTGAGTGTCATA
Source organism: Antiaris toxicaria (assembly GCA_035233585.1). NCBI lineage: Eukaryota > Viridiplantae > Streptophyta > Magnoliopsida > Rosales > Moraceae > Antiaris > Antiaris toxicaria. Next base: position 454,165 of record CP141163.1, read on the forward strand.
TCACCATTAACTGCCTGTTTCTCTTATTTATCTGTAGCATTGATGGGAATTATTGCGATACCAACCTTATTGTGTTTCAAATTGGAATATTGTTGTCTTTACTGTAAATCTGAACTCTTAGATAGATGAAAATTCTGTTAGATATCAATTTCAAATGTAGTATGTAATTTTATTTCTATAAATGTTATTTTATTTATACTTACTTGATATTCTAAGTGATCTAATTTGTTTAGTTTTTCAATTATCCTTTTGTTTTTTAGCTTTTATTATTCAAGTGGTTGTATTTGCATAATTAAAGCTGGAAAAAGGTCGATATATTTTGTTGTGTGATAGATTTTTATATATTTAATATATTAGAAAAAATATTAAGTAAGGGTTAATAAAGTGCGGCAAAATCCTTCTTTCTTTTCTTTCTTTCTTATTTATTTATTTATTTATTTTTTGCAACTTGTTTGGAACAAAGGTAAGAAATATTTGTTACTCTGTTTTTAATGTCTTAGTATCTTGTATATATAAATTTACGTAATATATTGTTGTGCCAATGCTCTTAATGTATGTGCTTTATATTTAACAAATGAGGTTGTAATAGGTAATAAATAATTAAAATTATGAAAAATATACATATGTATATAATCATTATAGTAGTTAATTATTTAGATATTGTTTTACAGTTATTGATATAAAAATTATTATTATTGGATCATTCATTGTCTTTAGAATATTTGTATTGAATTTTTCTACTATTTCTACTCACAATATTACTTGCAATTTTCACTTCAGTAATTAAGAAGAAATAATGTTAAAATATGATTGAAGCAAAATAATAATATGCTATTTACAATATGAGCAATAGAAATTATTGATTTAATTACCTGATATTTTGCATAGTTAATGTGCATCTTGATGTCATATTGCTTTTGGTTTTTGTTTGCTCAATTTCTTGAACCTTAATCAACATTCTTATAACATCTGATATAGATGAAATTGAAGTAATTATCAATGTATAGAGAAAAGGTTGTTGTAATATACATATATTTGTGTGTGTATATATATATGTATATATATTTACATGTAATTATATATATTTATATGTATGTAAATTAATCAGGAAAATAATAATACTTGTTAATATTTCGTTGATATCTGTATTTAGTGGCAATTGGTCAAATTTTGTGAAGTAAAATTTATGTAAGGAAATGACAGGTTTTCTTTGTTATTGGGACAAAGTATGATGCTCTTGCAAATTATATCATTAAAATATATGGTATGATTTTGTATCTTGGTTTGTTTGGTGTAATATTAAAATTACTGATTTGATATATCTACCCTTCCACTATTTTATCGGATAAATGTTCGGCATCTTGACTGTTGATGTCAAAAATTTGACCTTAACACAATGTGCAGTGGTGCACAGTGGTCTTCTACCTAGTAAGCCTGCAAAGATGATGAGAAGAGCTACAAAGTAAGAGGTCACCGGTGGGTTGTTTATCAAATACACTTCGACCTTCAAGTCGGTAGAGAGCTAAGAGGCTTGGAGTGAGGTAGTGTGTTTGGCAGGTAAGAATGTCCATACTTGTGAGCTAAAGTAGGCTTTGTATTTATAGGGCGTTAGTTAGAACGGGTCCTGGTCAGACCCTGCCCAGCAAGTTCAGGTTGCCCTGTTGGGGTCGTTAACCCATTGGTTGTAGTTTTGCCATGCGTCCCAAGGGTGAATAGTATCTTAGGCCGTTGTAGAAAATTTAGGATACCGTTATGGGGGAAGCGGACCGGGTGCCATGTGTCTTGATCCAAGGATTCCTTATGTCAGGTTGTTGGGGAGCAACGACTGTAGTCCCCTATCTTGTTATAATAAACCCAATGTGCTCCCGGCACGAGTTTAGGAAGAATAAGAGCCCTGAAGAGCAACGGATGCTTCTCTCCTGCTGGACACGATGTGCCTGAAAGAGCCAAGGTCAATTTTTTGCTTAGCTTCAGAGTAACATCCTACCCTACATAAGTTTACATTACCTAGCAGGCAACCCTATTAGATAGCATGAGCGGACCAGCCTTACCGAGCAGTATATCACAACTTGTGGTTTTATGCTGATAGGCAATTTGAGTAGCTGAGGATTTCCCCACAACATCGAGCTTTAATTGATCCATGTATTGCCTTATGCTACATTTTATAAAGGTATAATTGGGTATTGTTTTATGTATTTTAAAATCATATAATGCAATATGTGTGTTTTTATTTTATATTATAATAGAGTGTAATATAAAATGATGCAAGATAGAATTCTTACCTTGTTATCAACCAAAACGTAGTCGAGGCTCATTAGATTTCCTATTGTGTAGTTATTGTTACACGATAGTCTTCTAATGCAAGCCTCTATTACTCCGTATAGCTCGTTCAGTATTGTCATTTTAATTGACTATAGAAAAAAAATCTATAAAGATGAAATTATACAGACGATTTGAAAATTTATTGTTAGAATGTTAAAAATATGTATATATAGACTATTATTGGTATGATATATCTATAATGTTTAGTTGATGATGTAGTTGTTGTAATTATGCAACATTATATAAAATTTCTTTATAAACTATGTTTTGAATATGGTTTGGATATTTGTTAGTTGATTTATGAATTAATATGTATAATCTTCTAGGTATTGTTGCCCTTGATAAAACTACATATAATTGATCATGTATAAAAATTTCGTTCTTTAAATAGATACTAATTTTATTCAGTGATTATCCCTGACTTTTATTTGTAACAAATTTTTATAGGAAACTATCTTATTTTCAACACAAATGGCCATTTACGTTCATATACAGTCATTTCTATTCGAGGTAAATAAACTTTTTTGTTTTTATTGTTTGAATTTATAATTTATTCTTTTATAATTATGTTTGTCAATTGTATGATAATTAGTCTTGTTCCATTACATAGATCTATTGATTGATTTAGATTCCTTAGTAACATAATCGGAGTATCAATCTTAAGGTTTAGTTCATGCGATGTTATACCATTGAAATTTAATATATGTAAAAAATCCTGTAGATATAAAATATTAAATTCATCAATATTCTTAGTTGAAGACATTATTATATCATAATTATAGTACGGATTTGATTCATCAGGTATTAAAGATAATATATATTTATTAATATCATCGGCTGTTTATTTTTTTGAGTTCGCTATTACTTGTTGCCGTAGATATTCAATGTTGTCAAAGTCTTTATCAAGGTTGTTGTATATTATTTTTGAAATTTTTTCAATTAGATTTTATTCATACAGTATTATATACTTTTTTGGTATTCTAATCCCCGTATCATCTTCATTTTCTAGATTTTTGATTCCTTCGGTAGTACTGTTTCCAATGGCTAATATCCAATTTGAAAATTCTATGTCTCTGCTTTTTCTTGTTTTGTGGTTCTAGGATGTTTTAGTCTTGTATTTTATATCAACATCTTGAAATGTAACCTTAAATAAGAGTTATTTATGTTTGCGTTTAGTATGTGTTCTTTTGTTCCTATAGGAATAACAGGTAAAATTTATCAGAAATCAACGCCTAATATAATAGTTATTCTTCTAAATGGTTGGTCGTAATTATTTTTTAAATCTTGAAGTATTTTATCTAGAGTTTCGAAACAATGCTTGTTATTCATTGGTGTTTCGTCTCATGGTATTAATGAAGGTTTTTTTTTTTAAATCAATCTAACTAGTTGAGTTCCCTTTTTGATATGACAAGTGAAAAATTTATTTATTAATAATGGCATTCAAAAACTAGAATGTGCAGTTCTACCTTAAGGTAATAATAACAAAGCTATTTTTGAAAATGCAATAGTAAAATTATTTCATTATTTGATTTCATTATTGTAATATTTACATTTTATAAATATGTTTTTCTAATTCCACTGTGACCATAAATAAATAATAGACTTTGTCTTCTGCTATTAAATAATTCTGTAATTTGTTTATAGAGGTATTGCTATTCATTATTTAAGTTTTGTGCTAATATAGAATTTTCCTCTTTTAATTTGTTTGTATCGTAATTAAGTTTTTCTAGTAATAACTTGTTGTTTAGACCATCAATTAGTGTTCCAATAAGGAGGAGTAAATTAAAGGTTTTTAAAGTAGATGAGTTTAGATTTAATATTTATTTTAATTCATATAATGCATAATTATATGTTTATTTTGGGATGTGAAAATTTGGATTGTTGAATAAATTTTTAATTTTGTGCAAAACATCATCTGTCATAAGTTTTTAATATTTTTCAGGCAATTTTACTGGATTATTTATGTTACAAAATAATAAAATTAGAGTAAATAATTGTCATAATTAATTTGATGTTGACCAAAGTAAAGTTTCTAGTGTTGAATTGTCCCATACTTTATCATCTCCTAATAAACCCAATGCACTATATGCTGTTTGATTTATTGGGTATGTTACGTTGTCAATTGTTCGAAGGGATTCGTAACTTATTACAATTTTTTGATATTTAGTAATAATTTCAGATAGTATAGTTTTCCAAATTTTGGATGAATGTAAAAGGTTTGCTTGATTGTATGCCCTATTTGTCTAGATATCCAAATCTCGTCTTTATTATTCCACAACCAATTAGTTGGAAATTCTATATAACAAAGCTATTTAGTTTCGATATTAGATTTGTTTGTTTTCATCCATTCAGTTTAAGTTGTTTTATGAGTCCCTGTTATTTTATTATGTTAGTAAGACATTGATTTGAATGAAAAGTTACGTTTTGTATATGTGGTAAATAAATAGATAATCGTTGCACCGTTGGATTCGTGTAATGTGTTAGGTATTTATATAATCTCTACATAACTTCACACGGTATTATGTATTGACAGTTAATATAATTTTCGATTTCGTCTACTTCTTTATAAATAATATGTCCAGATTATTCTATACACATGTTGTCTTATATTATTACTCTTATTCTATGATGCTTTTGTCAAGTATTTAATTAAATGTAAACGGTGATTATGTATGGAGGGTAGATGGTGACAATTTTGTAATTCTACGTTCCCATCACAATCATGATGTGAACAAATTCTATGTACAAGTATGTCAAACAGAGGGTTGATACCCTACATAAAATAAATTCGAGCTAACAGAGGATTGAAACTCTACATTGATAGAGTCAGTTAGAAATTAGACTAAACTTTTTTTTTTATATATAAATTATAGAGATAAAAATCAGCAGATACCACAAAACATCTTGACTATGTCGGATGAATTATATTAAACTACTTGCCATCATTAAAAAAATTAATAATACTTAAAATACTCTCATATATATATATCATGTATATGTTACTTTTTTTTTGTATGATGTATTTACATATATTAGTAAAAGCTATATCATTTTAGTTGAACAAATTAAAGTCGGATCGAATTCGTGGACGTCCGTCGAAAGTAGTTTTTATATCCATTGTACGCATGGCACCCAAAAAAAAAAAAAGATAAAGATATAACATATTTTACTTGACATGATCTGTGGCGACCCCCCACGTACGTTACCATACCAACCAGTCGAGCTCTGACGCCGACCGCGATGGCTGGCAACCTCGTGGGTCGTCATCCTCTTACTTAACATACTTAACTTTCCCTTCTTAACATTCTCATTTAAAGTGGAAGCAATTTCTATAGCAATTTTTTTTTTAACTTACATATTATACGTATCTCTATCATACTCTTATAACACATTTTTCATTACTTTCTTTCTTTCATCTTCCTTTTTGAACGCACAGCAAAAGACTCATGGTAGTACCATACCCTCGCCCAGTCCCTTGACACGTGCAGATCCGTCCGTTGTCCATCATATTACTTTAAACTAACAGGTTGCTTACCTGCAACATATAAACAACTAATGAACTAGATGCTCAGTAAGTTCAAACATACATTCATTAACTTATAAATACTAGTAATATATATTATTAATAGAATGTATGACATTACGTACATACACATCATATACATCGTTTATACATATCCTCAAAACATAACATAGAATATGAGTTTCATCATGCTCGTTTATCTCTTTGTTCATCGTTCTTATCATTCTATCGATCAACTCTTATCATTCTAATCTAATCTCTTCATTTCTTTGCTTTTCATTTCTATCATTTCTTAACTTTCTGTTCTAAACCTTTATAACTTTTCTATCGCTTTATCATCATCTCTTAACATTTCATATCTTAAAAGCTAGTAACATACACACTAGCATAACATTACGTAAAAACGTATCATTCACATCACATCACATATATAATTCTATTATGTTTCATATCGTTTGTTTCTTTTTATATCGTTCTTTACTTTTCTTTTCTTTTCGTATCATTTCTTTTCTTTTCTTTTCTCTTCTCTCTGCTTTCCTTTCTTTTCTTTTCACGCTCTTTTCCTTTCTTTTCTTTTCTTTTCACGCTCTTTTCCTTTCTTTTCTTTTCTTCTCTTTTCCTTTCTTTTCTTTTCTTTTCTTTTCTTTTCACTCTTCTTTCGTTTGTTTTCTTTTCACTTTCCTTTGGTTGGGCCCGTTGTTGGACGCACCTATTTAAGCGCGGACAGTGGGAGGAGGGGGAGCGACCCACCAACCTACCTCATAGTCACATAAAAACCGTACCTTCGGGGTTGGTCCATCCTATAATCTACCGCACCTTCGGGGTAGCGCCACATCTACACGGAGGATATAGACCGGAAGTCTCGACCTTGTAGGGAGACCGGTACGCCAACAACTTAAGTTTTCAGTCTTATTATCTTGTAGGTTTTTATTTTTCTTATATTGATTTTTCGTTGTACATCTTTTTCATGACATTCATCATTTTTCATTTCTTATTTTTCATAAAACATTTCATGGAACATATGTTCTTTCGTTGTTTTTCTTTTCGTAATTCTTTACTTTATTTGTGTGAATTATATTAATCACACCTTAGCATAGCATATATAGCACATATTACTTATATAAAATCACATCACATCACATCACATCACATCACATCATAACAAACAAAAACATGTTTTGTTACGTATAGACAATTATTCTCTGTTCGTCTTATCATTTGCATCCTCCTATCTACCGTATCTTATCATCATCCTCCTATTGATCATAGCCTATCGTTCTATTCAATCAATCACATCTTATCGTTATGTTCTAATCCTTTCATCATACCTTCTACCATAACCTATCATTGTTTTTCTTTCTTGTCTTACTCTTTGCTCTTATATCATTTTTCATAAAACATCTATCCTTTTGTCCTCATAAAACATACATTTTCTTAATTCATTTCATCACTGATCATCGTTGCTCTATCCATCATAGCTTAACTTCCATAAAACCTTTCATAAAACATCTATTCTTTCCTTTCATATCTCATCTCTTTCTTATGCATTCTATAATAACATTCTCGTTCTTATTCTTTCTATTCTTCTATCTCTCTTACTCACATCTTTATTCTCATAAAACTTTTATAATACCTTTCCTTCGTAATTCAATATATACATATATTTATATATATATATTTTTATAAATTATTTATTAAAACATAACTTTTAATATCATCATAGTATTGCTATAGTATTACTATAGCATCATCATAAATCACATCATGACCTTTGCATACAAAACATATAAAACACGACAAACTTGTTCATAGTTGCAGACGGATAAATGTCTGAACTTACTCATAACGTGCTTATCCTTTTCTTGGAATCCATCGACATCCTTTGTCGCGTCTGGATCGGATTCCTACAGATAAACTTTATCTGTTAATCACATCTTCATTTATAACTTTTATTTTATTAAAAAGCGAAATTCTGATCTTATAATCCTTAATTATAGCCTTAGGATAGCTTTCTAAACCTTAATGGCCATTTTTGAATTTTTTCACCAACTTTTGAAAAATTACGATTTTACCCCTAACTTTTGACAAAATTACAATTTTGCCCTTGACATGATTTTTCATAATTTAAACCTCAATTTTGACTTTTACAAACTTCATTACCCTATTCTGGGATCATTGGGGCTCTTTTCCCATAATTTGAGAATCTTTGGGCAAAATGACCGTTTTACCCCTGATGGGTCGTTTAACCATAACATTTTCATTTTCATACTTAGGCTGGATTTTTTAAACCCAAAATCATTTAATTAACTTTTTAAATCATATTAGGCCTTTTACGGATCAATTCTTATCATTTTACCAATTTTCACATTCCCGGCCCTCGGGAAGTACTATTCCGACCTAAGAGTCGGTTTCATGTTTTCCTTACGTTCTAGGGTTTCGAAGGGTCGGTTTACTAATTATAACTTGCCCCTTCCTTTTTCCATGCCCTAATTCCTCGAGGGGGCTCGGGTTCCCTTCCCGATTATATTTTTACCCCTCGTTTCCCATATTACCCCTGGTGCCATTTTTAGAAATTTCGGCAGCATTTCCTCTTAATTTTTGAGGTCCAGCGTTTAGGAAACGCCTGAAAACCATCTATCCTGATCTAATTCTATCACTTACTATACCAGAGGCCTAGATTTTACGTAAAATTCATACTGTTTACGTAAAATCATTACATTATCACATATTTTTCTTTTTCTCCATTACAGTCATTTTCTTCTTTTTACATACATTCTTTTCCATATTTTTCATACCAATAATCATAAAATCATATAACAGTCCCAAACAATTAAATTGCGGAACGTAAAGGAGTCGGGATTTATACCGAATTGCAGTCCGATCTCGACGGCATAAACCCTAATTCCTCGTTCTTCATATTTGAGGTCCCGTCTTGCAATTCCGACTCCGCGGATGCGTCCGGAACGTCGAAAATAGGCAAACAGGCCAAACTTTCATTTTCGGTCACCGGTCGCCGTTGACCGGCGGTTGACGGCGGCGACGGTGGCAAATGAGTAGCCCATCTTGAAGATCTTGACGAGAGGAATCCATTGGTAGCCTCAATTTCATGTTTGAAGGCCCCAATCGCCGGAAAACCTCCTCGAAAGTCACAGTCACGGCGGCGGCGGTGGAACTCCGCCGTGCCGGACTTTCCCCGAAATTGATTGAGGGCTTTTGCTCCCCTCTTCACGGCGACCATTTCTGTACAGGTGGTGCAGCTCAACATCGCCGGAAACGGCGAGTTCCACGGCGGCTTCACGGCGACGGCGTCGCGGCTTCGGGCGGTGCGATTCCGCCGGTGTTGAGGCGATCCACCACATGGGTTTTGTAGTACTCTTCACCACGAATGTTTTGGGACCGGTTTCAGTTTGATCGGACGTCGGACGGCGGAGATACGGCGTCGCGAATTTTCCGGTGGCTGGCGGCTTCGGGCGGCTCGTGCGCTCTCCTCCGGCGTCGGTTCCGTCGACTCGGCACACCGTTGAACTCAGCTCGGCGAGAGTTTTCCAACGGTGCCGGCGGTGTCGAAAACGGACACCATTTCCTGTGGTTGGTTACTATTCATCAATAGGGGTAGAGAGAGAAAGAGAATTGGAGAGAGAGAGTGTTTGTGGGCAAATGAGTAAATTCCATTTTTCCCCGCTCTTTATATACTTTTTCGCCCAAAATTTCAACATGGGCTATCCTGATTAATTTGGGCGTCCTGAATCTAAATATATCAGTTTTATTTTCATCTGAGGTCATTTCAACCAGTTTCTGATACTGTGAATTTTCGGTCAAAAATTACCCTTGTACTCAATTATCAAATTTGAGCGTTCTGATAGGCTATCCTTACTAATTTCGGAGTGCTGAACCCAAATTTATCAGTTTTATGTCAAGATAATATCATCTTAACCTACTTCTTGATACTGTGAATGGCACACACGTGTATACACATAAAATCACTATTACTCATTTTTCATCCTTTAACATTATTAGAACATTTTATTTTAGTTCTAAACAATATTAAATCACTAAATTTCACATTTTAACGCTTAAATTCATTGTGTATTTATTCTCTGAAAAATGTGAATTTTCCCGGTTGTTATATGATCTGCCTATACTAACGCTACCTCCCCATTTTATCTATATATATATGTACATATATTTGACTCCTCTTCTCAGACTCTCGATCGATCTCCCTCTCTCTCTCTCTCCCTCTCTCTCTCATCTCTCTCATCATACTTTCTTTCTTTCAAGTCTTTACTAACGCACACACATCACCATGATCACTTCCAATATTGCTAACTGATCATCTATTTCACATTACTCCAGCTAAAAAAAAAAACATATATATATTATTATTACTAAAGTTATAAAAATTTTATTAAGTGGGCGAGCAAAATTTCAAAAAAAAAAAAAAAAAAGGAAGGATGGGAGTGAATATAACATCCATAAAAACGTCGTCAAATGGGGCATGGCAAGGGGACAACCCCCTAGACTATGCCTTCCCTCTGTTGATCGTCCAAATCACACTCATCCTTCTCCTCGGCCACTTCCTCGCCTTCCTTCTCAAGCCCCTCCACCAACCCAAAGTCGTCGCCGAGATTGCTGTAAGTACTCTACTCTTACTTCTCATTTTCTTTTTCTTTTACTTTTTCATTATTATTATTGTTATTTTGAAACTTTATTATTTATACTCTTAACCATAATATATTGAAGGTACATAAAGACAACCAAATGAAACAAAACACTATATATATGAATATTGGAGAAAAAAGAAAATAATGAAAGAATAGAATCTCAATATTTGTTTTACTGTAACAATTCAGTGATAGTCTTGGTTTTGGTTGATGCATAATTAAGTTTAATCTTTTTTAAATTACATTATTAGGGAGGAATTCTGCTAGGACCGTCGGCGATTGGGAGGAACCACCAATACTTGAACCGGGTGTTCCCGAAATGGAGTACTCCAATACTAGAGTCCGTGGCCAGCATGGGACTCCTTTTCTTCCTCTTCCTAGTGGGGCTTGAGCTTGACATTAGCTCCATCCGCCGCAGCGGCAGGCAGGCTTTCTTCATCGCCCTCGCCGGAATCTCCCTCCCTTTCGTCAGCGGCATCGGCGTCGCCTTCGTTCTCCGCAAGACCGTCGACGGAGCCGACCAGGTTGGCTTTGGCCAATTCCTCGTCTTCATGGGCGTCGCCCTTTCCCTCACAGCCTTCCCCATCCTGGCCCGCATTCTCGCCGAGCTCAAACTCCTCACCACCCGCTTCGGCGAGACCGCCATGGCCGCCGCAGGCCTCAACGACGTCGCCGCATGGATCCTCCTCGCCCTCGCCGTCGCCCTGGCAGGAGACGGCGACGGCGGCGGAGGAAAGAGCCCCTTAATAGCCGTGTGGGTGCTGATATCCGGAGTCGCATTCGTAGTGTTCATGCTCATGGTGATTTCTCCAGTCATGAAATGGGTGGCACGGCGTTGCTCCTCCGACAACGACGTGGTGGACGAAGCGTATATCTGCCTGACGCTGGCTGGAGTACTGGTGTCGGGATTCATGACGGATCTGATAGGAATCCACTCGATATTCGGGGCGTTTGTATACGGGCTGACGATACCGAAAGAAGCGAAATTTGCGGACAGGCTGATAGAGAGGATAGAGGACTTCGTGTCGGGGCTGCTGCTGCCGCTCTACTTCGCTTCAAGTGGGCTGAAGACGGACGTGGCGAAGATAAGTGGAGGGAGGTCGTGGGGGCTGCTGGTTCTGGTCATATCCACTGCGTGTGCAGGGAAGATCATCGGAACCTTTGCGGTCGCCATGATGCTCATGATTCCGGCGAGGGAATCGTTGGCTCTCGGTGTGCTCATGAATACCAAAGGCCTTATCGAGCTCATTGTTCTCAATATTGGCAAGGAGAAGAAGGTCTGTTCCTCCTTTTTCATCTTTTATTTTTATTTTGAAAATATTGGCTTTTTGTTTTAATTGTTCGTGTCTATTAGATCTTCTATTTTGAAATGAAATTTTTGAGTTAAAACTGACCAGTTTTTTTAAAAGTTAATTAAGATTTTTATTAGTTTATTTTAAAAAAATAAAAATTAAAATGAAACAACATAATTTGAATCTAAGATTCAAACAAAGCTTGAATTTTTTTCTTCTTTTATTAAGATTTTTTTTTAATCTTTCGTAATATGGCCAATTTTTGCTCCATATTTCAAATATTTCATAGGTGAAACTTAATCTTAGAAAACATATATATATATTTTTGGAATTTTGAAAGCAATTAATATTATACTGAATCTTGTTACCTTTTATTATTATTTTTTACTATTGATTTTAGTTTTCTTTATGAAATGCATCGTTCTAGTTTCTTCTTCTCCCCCCCTATATCGTTATCAGCATTGACCAAGGACCTTCGCTACTCGACAGAATCTCACTTTCTTGAATGTTTTCTTTTAACTCGGCTGGTGAGTTGTGATGAGTTAATAATGAATATTTTGATTATGATAATAAATAATTACTTTTTTTTTTGAATTCTTCGCTCTCACAGGCTATCTTGGAGGAAAAACAAAACCACAATAAAGTATTTTGAATTACTGAATAATATAATTAATTACTCTCTAATAATAAAAAAACAGAGGTTTGTGAAAACTACATTCACAAACTTTTCTCTTTGTTGCATGTAGCCCAATAGCACACATCCTGTGGATCCACATCAATGTGATTTATTTTGTACTTAGAAATTGTCTTTACTCTTACTTTCAAATCTTACAAGAAATAGCCCCATAGCTTTTCTTGAGAGAAAGAGAAAATCTTGACATGGCCAATCGTTTTCAAGTCTGGTGGCCCTTGAAATCTCTTTCCATTATCACATCACCTTCTTCGTAAAGTTTGTTTTTAATACATAATATTGCAAGACGCACAAAAAAGATTATATATACATATATATATATTCATATACCATCTTCTTAATATTTTATACTTCTCAATGTTCAATTTTTAAACTTTTAAGATCCTAACTTTTAATGTCTCGTCTCTTACCTACTGAATTAATCCTAATGACTTAAAAAAAAAATTAAAAATTAGCTTAAATACTAAACCAGTTTATATTAGAAGCAATCTTTAAAGTAGCAGTCCTAAAAATTAGCTATTTTTTATTATTGTATTCATTGTCATCATCACCACCTGCTGGCGGGTGTTGATTGCATTTGGAATCTTAGCATGAAATTGGTGCGCCTCTTCTCATATCATTCTTTAAAATATTAGATGCGACAGTATTGGTTTTCCAAAGTGTAACCAACGTCCCAGGTTCCGGGACCTTTTATGTTCTTTGAATTTTATGGCCAACCACTTTTATCAGATGGGTCCATTTTTCTTTTCATTTTTCATTTTTTCCTATTTTGTTTGTTTAATTAAAGTTTTACAATAAATTTGCATAAGAATGCGTATCTTACAACTCTCAATCATACCAGCCCACTTTTATTCAAGTGTTCACTGCTTTTATAATAGTGTCCATTTTACCTATGGCCCTTTGATCTAATAACATTAAAAGAGGAGTGATGTGCAGGATTATATCGTATAAAGATCATTTTTAGATTATTATTTCATTCACTATAGTTTCAGTTAAACAAGTGAAAAGATTTAAAAATTCAAATACTAAAACGAGCAAGAAATCTAAACATGTATATTTGAGAAGCTATCCATAATTTTTGTCAAACAAAAAAAAAAAAAAAAAGGTGGGTGTTAGATGGGCTTTTGTATTTTTTTCCTATTTCAAGAGAATGTGTGTCACATGTGTTATAATTGGCAGCATGTTTGTTATTTTAATGTCTAATTAATTAATCAAAAATCAAACAGGTGCTAAACGATGAGATATTTGCCATACTGGTGCTGATGGCCATCTTCAGCACCTTCATCACCACCCCAGCAGTGATGGCCATCTACAAGCCAGCCCGTGGCATCAACGTCCGCACACACCGCAAGCTCCGCGACCTCTCTGCCTCCACTGCCACCTCCGATTACCCCCCTGACGTGCTCCGAATACTCGCATGTGTCCACGGTCCAGGCAACGCTCCGTCACTAATCAGCCTGATCGAATCCACTCGTAGCACCAAGAAATCTTCCGTCCTTAAGCTCTTCATAATGCACTTGGTGGAGCTCACCGAGCGGTCGTCCTCTATCATAATGGTCCGGCGAGTCCGCAAGAATGGTCTCCCTTTCTTCAACCGCTTCCGTCGGGGCCAATGGCACGATCGTGTCTTCGGGGCCTTTCAGGCATACGGGCAGCTTGGGCGGGTCTCGGTCCGCCCCACCACTGCCATTTCACCGCTCTCGACAATGCACGACGACATCTGCCATGCGGCTGAGGAGAAACGCGTTGCCATGATCATCCTTCCCTTCCACATACAATGGACCGGCGGTGGTGGCGATGAGGAGGCAGTGGAGAATGTAGGCCATGGCTGGAGAGGCGTGAACCAGAGGGTGCTCAAACACGCGCCATGCTCCGTGGCGGTGCTCATTGATCGGGGTTTCGGTAGTGCTGGGGACAAAACGCCGGGGCCAAATACTAACGAAATCACGCAAAAGGTATGCAGTGACGATATTCCACCAAAAGGGCACATGCCTCCGCTTAAAGTTTTTGTTAATTATGATTTATCTTGTTTGTCACCAAATATATTATCTATTAATTTGTTAATGACAACTTTTTCAATTTGCCCCAACTTTGGATTTCACTCACCATTTGATTCCTTTTCTCCCTTCTCACTATTTTTTTTAACTTTTATTTATAACAAATTGAAGTATCTAAGTTTATATTTACTTAAAAATTTATTTTTCTCTATGTTCAAAATATTTATTTTACGATGATTAGTTGCATATGAGCTTTACTTTTTTTTTTTTTTTTCCCTTGGGAGATCAATTTTCACGTTGTTATTTGCATTGTACTTCTTTTATAAAATTTATAAGAGGTTGCTCTAATATCATAAAATTATTGTATTTAATTTATGAGGAGTTATTTAATCAAGTATAAAATGATTTAGGATAATGAGAAAAAAAAAAAGTGGTCTTGAATTGTGCATTTACTAAAATAAAATTGGAAATCCATCATTATAGGTGTGCATTGTCTTCTTTGGAGGACCGGATGACCGGGAGGCATTGGAGTTGAGTGGAAGGATGGCGGAACACCCGGCGGTTAAGGTCACAGTTGTGAGGTTCGTTGAGAAGGAAGGAATGGAGAGGATTATGTTACGACCATCGCCCAACAAAAGCATGGATGCTAGCTATAGCTTCTCGACCGCCAAAATGAACCGAGAAAGAGAAAAGGTTGTTCTTATTATTATTATTATTATTATTATTATTATTATTATTATTATTTTGGCTAAAAGGAAGGTTAGTTTCAGTTGGTTCTCTATATCACAACCCAAGTTCAAAATTGTAGACCATTTCTTCCTAACCAAGTAATTGATTTTAGTTTCGTTTTCCAAAATGCGTTATTACTTGCATGATTTGATAAAGGTGTTAATACAATATTTGGGCAGGAACTAGACGATACAGCAATGGCAGAATTCAGAAGTAGATGGGATGGAACGGCGGAGTACACAGAAAAAGTGACCAACAACATTGTACAAGAAGTCTTGGCAATAGGTCGTAGTGGAGAATATGACCTAATAGTGCTAGGAAAGGGTCGTTTCCCGTCAAAAATGGTGGCAGAACTGGCCGAACGACAAGCAGAGCACCCTGAACTGGGGCCAATTGGAGACATTTTGGCATCATCCAGGCACAACGTAGTTTCGTCGGTACTAGTGATTCAACAGCACGACGTGATCCATGCTGAGGAGGTGCCAGTGTCGAAAGTGGTGGTCACTCAACATGATAAGTTAGCGAGCCCATGCGATATTGAATCTTCCACTAGCACGGTGAGGGAGATTTCAAAAGATGTCTCGTAGACCAAACTTACTAAGCTGGCATAAAATAACAAATTGAACATGAATTTGGTGCCAGTTTCAAGATAGACTGGTTTCCAATTCCAGAACAAAGGGATGTAGGAGTTATGATAATTAAACAATATTTATATTCCTTGTATCATCCCACATCTTTTTTTTTTTTTTTTTAATGTGCTTCATACAACTATGATCATGTAAGTAACTAGGTTTTGATTCTTGAACAATTAGGTCGAATCCTACGCTCCAAAACTCCAAAACGAGGGTGTGAAATAAGATTTATATATATATATATGTAAAAAATATATATATATATATATGAAAGTGAGTTGCATTACTAGTCAGAAGCCAAATCAGAACTTAGAGAGGACAGGATACAACTACCACTTCTTTTAACCAAAGACACTTACAGAGAACGAAAACAAAATCGATCTAATATGTTGGTAACATAGTTTTGGACATTTTAAGTCATGAACCGTCTTTACCCTCTTTTGTATAAAAGAATAAAAGTCTCCATTCACCTTTTTTTAAACCAAATTAAACTTCTACTTCTTTCATAACATAAAACAACAGCACAAATATAAACCAGTACAGATTAAACAAAAAATTAATGACAACCGAGTAAGGATAATAACATGTTGCAATAAATCCAAACTTGAATGTTTCATAGACGGTAATAGAGCGGGAGACAAAATTGAATAGTTGAAATATTAGACGGCAGTATAACCAAAATTTGCTACTTACCAGCAGAATACAACATGATTTTCAATCCGATTTGCTTCTTTTTACTGAAAAGGGAGGGAATTGGGAAAGATCATTCCTTCCACATATCTGCAAACTCATCAGGTTCCAATGGATTTGATAGCTCATGCATCTTTCTTCTTGTCTTCGCTTTGACTTTCTTGGCATACTTTCCAGCCTTCTTCTTTTTCTCTAATGCCCGAATCTAAGAGCAATAAAGAAGAAAATAGTGTCAATATATAACCCATGAAATATAAGATAGACAGAAAGTAGGTTACCACACGAGTAGGTTCCCTAAAAATTTTTTCCCAAAATTTAAAAAAAAAAAAAAAAAAAAGGACCAACCTGATTTGGTGATATGTAAAATGGATTCTCATATAGCGTTGGGCCTCCAAAACTGCCACCAAATATCTTGATTGGATTTAAACAAAATCGAGGGCCAACCTACAGACACCAGTTCCCCAAATCAAATTTTACCAGATCTACCAGATGAGATGTATAGACACACAAATTTTACCACAAACCTCAATAAGGGTCATGTTCTCCAAGCCCCCACGAGCTATTTTGTCGGATTCATTATGAGGAACTGATATCTGTAGTGAAATAAGAGAAGGTAAGAATCCATGAGCAACAAGTTCCTAATGAAAAATAACAATCCACCACAATACTCCAATAATGCATCATGTTATATAAATATCCAATGCCGACTTATTACAAATCTCACAGGGCAAGAACAGAGGTGGCCCAAAAATTTGTTTTGTGATCCACTAAAATGAAGGAAATAGCTTCTCCAACTTTCTGAGACGCCTTCATCCTAGAACAAAGATGGCTCTCAACATTACCTCTATAAAGCCATCGTGATACTTATGCATATTGCATTAGCACAGTACTATCATGACTGCTCACCAGTCACCTCATTAACCTTTTCATACCATTATTTGGCATATTGTTTACACAAGAAGAAATGTTAAAATATTAACTAAGTCTCGTACTGTCATATCCAAAAACACACCATGCATCAGAGCACAAAATTTTATTACAATTAAATACAATATAACCAACCTGATAATTCCGGAACCAAATGTGGTCATCAACAATGGAGAAAACAAACACATGATCATGGTACGGCTTAGATTTCCTGTGCTCCTTTGGAACTCCAAATATCTGGGGAAAATGAGTGAGGTTAGAAACAAAAAAAAATAACTCGTGCCAAAATTATCCAAAAAATCGATCAGATACAACCAAGTAATAAGTTGTTTGGAATGAGAAAACTAAAGTTTGCCTTGTCCCGCGGGGGGGGGGGGGGTGGTGGGGGTGTGGGGGGGTGGGGATGGGATTTGCGGTGGACGAATAGTGGGGGAAAAAAACACTGCAAATACCTGAGTAATCATCTCTTTCAAAAGTTTCCAGTGAGCATTGTTATCAAAATTGGATGAAAATGTCAAAATGGGGCGTGACCCTTGTAGATGATTCCCAGTAAGTTTCAATTCCTCCATAGTGTGCACTGGAAAGAGCATTAAAACAAGTTTACCAACAGTTTTTCTGACCTTTTACAAGAATGAATTTAACGCTCAGATGCACTCAATATGGAGTTTATCAATCCGCAATCAGAAGAAAAACTATATGGAAAAGGCAAGCACTTTTCTTCTAAATTAAAACCAATAAGAAGCTTGTAGCTTGTAATATCAACAACCAGATAACTAAATTGAAATTACCGGCGTTAACTAGAAACTTCACAGAGGGCCCATTGGGGCACTTTGCCATCCATAAATATAAATCTTTTTGTTTCCTACACTGAAATTGAAAAGGTACAAAATCAGTGTGTAAAAAAACTACAATAACCATAACATAATTCGTTGATAAAGCAATCTCAAACACTTGCTCTAAAGAAGCCACAAATTGAAGTAAAAAAAAAAAAATACCTCAAAAAACAGACAGGAAGAACAACTCTTAAGCTCAACAAGCTCATTAAGAGTGGCGCCTTTACTTTCCTTGGACTCAACCTTGTTATCCTTCTTGCAGTGTGGCATAAGAGACACCACATTCAACATCAAATGCCGATATCTACATTCCATTTTACTCTAAATTCTTCATCACCACCAACAAAACTAAACTAATCTTTGCAGTAATACATATAAGACAGAACAAGTGAAAATACAGCAAAAAAATAAAAAATAAAAAAATATTAGTTTTTCGAACCTGAAATTAATTCGACGAGAACAAGTGACAAGAACCTTCTCTTTGTTCCTAAAAGCAGCCGTGGAGTCAGTCCCTTGAGCTTCGTTATTGGTGGAGTTGTTCTTGTCCTTCCAACCGAAAAGCGTCCTCTTAGGTCTCTCCGGAGCCACCATGTCCTTCTTCGCCGGTGCCGCAGCCGATGCCTCGGTCTCACTGTGCTTCCTCTTCTTCCCCATCTCCCGAAAATCTAGAACCCTAATTCAGAAAAAAAAAATGGCAGTATTAAAACATTTATATCAAAGTTGCCAAAACTAAGTATAGCGTTAGTTTATAGCTGGCTTTGTTTGGCTTCCGAGAGAATTAATGATGAAAGATGGGAAGTTAACCAGAAAATTAGACAAAAAAAATTGACCTTTACAAAGCGGAGCTTGGGGAGGAGAAGAGAGGAGAGGAGAGGAGAGGATAGGAGGGTTTAGGAAGAAAGGGGTTTTGGGTTTTCGCGTTTTGGGAGTTTTGGGCCGCCAGGCGTCCACAGACCTTCGAAAAAAATTTAGGGTAACTTACTTGTTTTCCAATTTTTTTATGAAGTTATAAACTGGTTTTAATATATATATATTTTTATCATAAGCCTCTTAAACTATTTTAAAAAATTAAAATGAGTAATAGAAAATGTTTATTTTTAAAAAATAAAAAATTTTTAGATTTGAAAATAAAATGTTGATTGAACTTTTTTTTTAAGTGAATTATTTGGATGGATAAAAAATTTTTTTTAGAGAAAACTCTTTTTCTATTTTTTAAAAATGAAAAATTTTGGATGTTCAAATATGAAAATTTAAGAAAATCCATATTTTTAATGTGAAAAAATTTTTATTTTTAAAAAATGGATATGTCAAACAAACATACCATTAACATCAGGATGGTGGCTCATGTATGGGTATTTTGGTAAAATAATAATATATTACAAAACTTTAAAAATAAAACATATAAAACAAACCAATTTATTTGGCCCGGTCATCCTCGTCGATGAAGGTAGAGATGCAAAGGCGAGCTTGATCACAATGGAGGTCTGTTCGTGACATTACAGAGAAACTCGCGGAGGTGGAAAAACATCGAATAGGGAAATAAGGGGGCTTGTGGGTTCAACCCTGCCATGAGCGACCAGATTTGTGATGAAATTGGCATGAAGGGTGGTTGGATTTACAACAAATCTGGCGAATATGAGTTCATGTGTCTGGGATTGGGATGGATTTGTGATGGTTTATACAATGGATTTGATTTTGCGACCTGGTTGATGATAGGTTTTTGGTGCAGAAGAACACTCAAACAATTGAGGAGGGTGCTTTCTGGTCCTCAAAGCAGAAGGCACATTTTTTTTTTCAATATTTTGACATTGGCCATTGAGATTTGATTGATAGAAACATTCTTTAATGTGGTGATGCTTGGGATGTTTGTTTTCCGTATTATGTTCACATTACATTTAAATATAATGTAATTTTCATTCAAACGTAAAAGTTTTACGTTCAAATGCAATGCATTTATACAGTGTCTTAAATACATTTACTATTATAAATATTTTAAAAATAAATTTTTTAAAATTTATACGTATCATATTCTTTTTTTATCTTATTTTTTCTATCTACTTTTATCAATCATATCTACTGTTCAACTCTAAAATATAATTTAAATACTTTTTATCAAAATACGTATAACATTCAAATGTAAAGTAAATAATTTTTATTCAAATATAAAATGTATTTAGTACATTATATTTAAATGTAACGTGAACGTAATATATTTATCAAATATCTGATTAATCTTCTAGAGATCTGCGCTGTCTTGTTTTTGAAATTCAACGTGTTGGGCTTTGTTTGAGGATAGAAGTTTGTGTTGAGTTAAACAAACATTGGTGAATGAAGATGAGTTACAAGTTCTGGTTAGAACTCAACATTTGGCTATTATGAAACTCTGATTCATAGTGAAAATGCAGATCACATGTGCAAAAGCATTTTTTTTTCCAATGAAATTCCTAGTCTAAGAAAAACCTCATTTTAGATTACATCCGTTAATGGGTTTTTTCACTGAAAATATGTTAATGATGTAATTTTTTTAAAAGGAATAATTGATTAGTAATATTAGTAAAATTAAGTTAATTTTTATGAGGCTGGAAAACATTTGATTTATCCATTTTCTCAAGCTCTGGAGGGTTTTTTTTTTTTTTTTTTCTAATTGTAAAGTTCTGGGTTTGAAAGGAGAATTGCAGGAGAGAGCCGAAGAAAGCGGGAATTAAAGGGAGGAAAAGAAGCACATATCGCGAGAGAAGAGAGGGCAAGCGTGTATAGTTAATATAGCGTTTGTTTACAGTTTTATATACTTATTATGTTTATATAATGTAATTTTTATACAAATATAAAAGCTTAACATTTAAATATAATATATTTTAATAATATTTTAAATATATTTATTATTCTAAAATATTTTTAAAATAAAATTTTTTTATTTATATTATATTCTTTTTTATTTTATTTTTTTAATCTATTTTTTAATTTTAAAATATAATTTAAATATTTTTTATTTAAACATATATTATATTTAAATATAAAATAAATATTTTTTATCTAAATATAAAATATATTTAGCCCACGTTTGGGTAACACATTTTTTTTGCATTGCATTTGAATGCAATGTAATTTTCTCCCAAATACAAAAACATTTCATTCAAATACCACTCACATCACATTTTAAATCTAACACAATCACTATTTATTATTTTATTTTTTTTATTATTATTTTTAATTACATCATATATTCTCTCTCTCCCCTTTTTTTTCTCTCTACTTTTACCCATCACATTATATATTCATTATTAAAATACAATTCAAATACATTTCACCCAAACACATATTGCATTCAAATGTAATGCTAATGTTATTTCTCCAAATATAAATTACATTCAATGCATTGTATTTAAATGTAATACAAATACAATGCGTTCACCAAACGAACGCTTAATATATTATATTTAAACACAATATAAACTTAATAGGTTTACGAAATACTGTAAAATTTTTCAACCAGGCCCGTATGCTAACTTAGTGGCCACGTTCACCGCCGCTGACTATGCCGCCAACTAACAGGATGACAACCAACTAGATTTAATCGCGAATTGACCGTTTGATAATTAAGGTACTTCTTCTTATAATTTCTTTTGTTCATTGCTGTCTGCTATATGACGATTTTTATATATTAAAAATTTAAATTTGAAAAATTCATACAGTTTACATGCTACCAATGACAGTGATTTCGGATAGTAGTATTCTTATCCAACTGGATTTTTCTAACTATCCATCTTTTTCTTCTTTTAAATAAACATTTTTCTCTATGATTTAAGTTGGTCTCAGAATTGTCGATAATGATGAAATGTCGCATTGAAATGTACGTTAACCTACAGAATCCCACGTATTCTTTCAGTTAGTTTCGTATACTCGTACTCTTGTATAATTTCAAATCCTACTTAAACGGCACTTATGAACTCCCTCTTTCTCCTCTGTAGCTTTTTTGCTGTGAGGTGCCCACATGTATGTGTGATGCGACATCAAACTCTCTTGTTCTTTCTTTTGTGTGGATGTTGGCCTCTACATTATCTTTGTCTTCTTTAGGAAGTGATATATACATAATTTTTTACCTTTTATATTTCTCTAATCTGTTAATGGTTTAGATTCCTTTGACATCGTTTTCTAAACATGACCAGACACTAAACCATTTTTCTTAGGGCCATGGACTGCCTTTGATTGGGAAATTTTTGTATTTATATTTTGTTAATGTGGACAAGCCGAATTGGTTCGATTTTGTTTTAGGATTTTAGGGGGCATAGATATAATTCAGTTTTATGGTGTGAATTAAGAGAGATATGTTAGATAGCGTTTGATATTATTTTTAAAATTTGTTATATTTTTAAAAAAGCCGAAAATGAGAATGTTTTAAAAACTATTCTGAGATTATTTCTGAAACTGTATTTGATTATATTTTATAAGTGTATATTTTGATAAACAAAAAAAAGAACAAAAAAAATGAAACTGTGTTTGATTATATTTTAGAAAATTAATCATTTCATAAGTATTTTATGAAAACATTTTTATGTTTAATTTTTAAAAAAATTATTATGAAAACAAAAAATTAATAAAATTTTTTACTTGAAAATTTAATTGAAAATTAATAACAATAATATTTAAATATTTACTATATCAATTAAAACATAATTAACAATTATATTTAGTTACAAGTACATTACAAAATAGTTCTTAATAGTAGAAGTAACATTTAACTAATAAATTACCAATTCTATCTACCATAACAATTAGGATATATATTGTTCTCACATTACTTGTGCTATTTGGTCCATGAATTGGCTCATTATATTGTCGGTCTCTATTAATGAAACCAACATCAAAAGACGGTTCAGATTCATGGTAATTTGTATGTTATCGATTTCCTTTTTACCTCTCAATATCTTCCACAGGTTCGTTAACGTCATAGTCTCTAAAAAAAATCATCATTTGCATCATACATATTAATATAATTATGAACAACACAACATGCAATTGCTATCTGGGTTTGCTTCTACAAAGGAAAGTTGGACATATTCTTCAAAATACCAAATCGTGCTTTAAGAACACTAAAACACCTTTCTATGCAATTGTGTAATGATGAATGTCTGTAATTGAATAGTTCGATAGGTTCAGTTGGTTGTTCATTGTTTTTTAATTTTGATAGATGGTACCTTTGACCCCGGTATAGTGTAAGGAATCCCGACATGTTATTATATTCGAAATCAACAACATAATATTTAGGCCATGGTGGCCTAAAAAATTTGTTATCTTGATCTTGTAATGCATGCACTAACACTCTAAAATCTACAGCTAAAGCTTCTTATCCATTATTTATTAATTACATCATATCTGATGTAATTTGAATGCAATTTGTATTTAGAGGAAAAGTATTTAAATTGTATTTAAATAATGAATATTTGATGTGATTGGTAAAAATAGAGAGAAAAAAGAAAGAGAGAAAGAGAGTATGTAATGTAATTAATAAAAATAATAGAAAAAATCAAATAATGAATAGAGATTGTATTGGATTTAAAACATAATGTAATTAACATTTAAATACAATACTTTTGTGTTTAGATGAAAATTACATTATATTTAAATGTAATACGTATATATTGTTGAAAATAAACAGCATCTTAGAATATATTCTAACAACAACATTTACTTGGCTGATATTAACTTGCCCTTCGAATTTTTTTTTTTAAACAAAGCAGAGACACTACCGATAGAAAATAGACTTCTGGAATGTCTATATCCTGTCATAGTGAAAAGTCAAAATTCCAACGAGAAACACATCATGAATGTGGTGTCCCGAACCTCCAGCCATGAACGCTTTTGTTTTCACTTTCATTCACTCAGGTTTTTCATATCAATAGCAAATCAACTTTGAGATATGAATGTTGGTTAATCATCCAAAGGATAAGTCGTGATTTGGTAGTTATTGCACATAAATACTGAGGTTGCAGGCTTGCAGCTAGCCTTCGTAGTTGTCAAATTTCCCCCATATTCTAACAAAATCATTTGATTGGCAGATATTAACCTGCCCTTGGATTTTTTTTTTTCTAAGTTTTAACAAAACAGAAACACTAACTAGGATTAACAATTCATGTTATCGTATCATGTCTGTGTTATGTTATACTCCTTAGTTGATACTATTATATTAAATTCAAACCTGACTCATTTAATATTTGTGTTAAAATCTCAAACCTAAACCCAAGCCATTTATTAACTGTGTTAATCGTATCAATCCAAATTAATCTAAATAAATTAAATATAAATAAAATAATGACATTCAATATGATTTACTTATAAAATTTATAAGTGAAATTTACTTATAAAGTTTTAAAATTTATATTGTTTGTACTTTATCAGTTATGATAACTCTTATTTTATATCATATACAATTAAGTAAAAAATAATATATACTGTTGTGATGAGGGAGAGAAAAGGGCGACGGAGTGAAGGGAGAGGAGGGGGCGATGGCGACGGTGATGATAGCATCGACGAGGTGAGGGGTGATTGGCCGTGTTGTTGCAAAAGTTGACGGGGTGAGGGGAGGGGAGGGGAGGGGAAGACAACGGGGTGAGGTGACGGGAAGGGAGGGGGAGGAGAGGGTGATAGCGACTAGTCGTGTTGTTTCGAAAGTCGACAGGGTATGGTGAGGGGAGGGGAGGGGAGGGGAGGGGAGGCTGATGGGGTGAGAGGAGGGGAGAGGAGGCAAAAAGCAGAGCTATAGAGGCAATAAAAGACTAAAGAAACAAAAGTAAAACATAGGTTTTCTTTTTTATGTTAAAAAATTTTAAATATATATATAATAAAATACATATTTTATATTTGAATTTAAAATTTTGAAAACTTAAAATTAAAAATAGTAAAACATTATATAATATATATAACAATATAAATATATTAGAGATTATAAATGAGTAATTTATGAGTCGTATTCGCATTAACCTATATATGATTTATTTATTAAATCTGTTATTTTGTGTCAATTGTGAGTTAGTAGATTTGTACTTGTTCAACCTTTTATTTAATCATATTTGACGGGTTCAAATCTTTTTGGCCTATACATATTTAAAAAAAACTCAAACCCTCTAATTTCGCACAGGTTTTATGTCGTATCATGACTCAAATTGTTAGTCTTAGCAATATCGATAGAAAATGGAGTCTTAAAATGTCCATATCATGTCCTAGTGACATCGAAAAACGAAAACAAACCAATAGGGGGAGCCTTGCTGAATTTAAAGGTGGATTTACCTATAAGAGTGCATATCAGCAATGTCCAATAGAGAGTACTCCACTTATATATGCGAATCCCTTTAGACGAATTAATTAAAAACCAATCACAGGTTCCATTCGAACATTTTCCTACTCTTTGGTGGGTTGAACCTTTCTATATTTTTAAAAGAGTGCATATCGGCAATGTCCAATGTGGAGTATTCCACTTATATATGCAAATCCCTTTAGACAAAATAATTAAAAAACCAATCATAGGTTCCCTTAGAACATTTTCCTGCTCTTTGGTGGGTTGAACCTTTCTATATATTTGAACATGTGGTCTATATTAAGCGACTCTAAACTCAAATCCTCATCGCCAAAACAAAGTACGTCCACATATATAGCCCCATAATTTGCAAGAGAGTAGTCATCCCAAATTAACAAAAAGCAAGCATATGGCAAACACAACAAGCATCAAGACCGCGTCTGATGGAGCTTGGCAAGGCGATAATCCTCTCAAGTTTGCTTTCCCTTTGTTACTACTTCAAACCCTTTTGGTCCTTTTTGTCAGCCGCTTTATTGCTTTCCTTCTCAAGCCCCTCCGCCAACCCAAAGTCATTGCCGAAATTTTAGTAAGTTCTTTTCTTCCATTGTACTAGTGTAATTTTTATTTAAATATGCATAACTTATTTGAAATTCAAATGTTATATCTTATGATAGAGTCAAGGCCTCTAATTACGTACATGTACGTCTTTTCTCATTCTTAAGTTATCCTCTCTTTGGGAGGTTAAATTCATATAAGACAAAAAATAAATAAATTAATATAACATTAGTACATTTTTCTTCTTCCTCTGTTTAGGGGGTGTTTAGAACACCAAAAAAAAAAAAAAAAATTTCAAAACAACTTTTTCTATCTTACTATCACTTTTTATTATTTATATTTCTAAAATGTTATAAAAAACTTTAAATTTTAAAAGTCCATAACTTTGTTTATATAAGTTCAAATGAGAATTTTTTTTCAAATTATATAAAATTTCGATAATAACGAAATAATATCTATATTGATTTTTTTTTAAATAAATTTTTAAAATTTTATATATATTTTTACTCTAATCAGTTTTAACAAATATTTCAAAATAACTTTTTTTCAAAAAAAAAAAAAAGAAAAAAAGTCTCTAAAAGAGCATCCAAACGGAACCTCTTGATTATCATGTTCATGCAATATGTTTACCCATGCTTTAACATGAGCTATTGTTTTGTGCCCTAGGGTGGGATTTTGCTAGGACCCTCGGCACTTGGCCGCCATGAAGATTTCTTGAGGTGGGTGTTCCCATCATGGAGTACTCCCATCCTAGAATCCGTGGCGAGCATGGGCCTCCTCTTCTTCCTCTTTCTTGTTGGTCTCGAGCTCGATTTGAGCTCGATTCGTCGCACCGGTCGAAGAGCCTTCACCATAGCCTTTGCCGGGATCTCCCTTCCCTTCCTCTTTGGCATCGGAGTTACCTTTATCCTCCACCGAGCCATCAAGGGAGAGGAACGCGTAGGATACGTGCAGTGCCTCATGTTCATGGGGGTCTCCCTCTCCATAACCGCTTTCCCTGTCCTCGCCCGCATCCTAGCAGAGCTCAAGCTCCTCACCACACAGGTAGGTGAGACTGCCATGGCCGCAGCAGCCTTCAACGATGTCGCTGCGTGGATTCTGCTGGCACTCACTATTGCTCTGGCCGGCGGCAACAGCAACAGGCAGGGATTCTTCACTTAGTCGTTTCCACTAAAACTTTAGCTTATATAATTAATTATCAATCCTTTATTTATTTATTTATTTCAATATTCCTTATAATACTTATTTCAATTTTCTCTTTTGTTAAATTCTACTGAGTTTAATACGTTTTCCCGAAATTTATTGGACTTCAACAGCTAACACGATGAAGTTTGAAATACTGTACACTAGTATTATTCTTTCTTCCTTTTTCTCCTCCTTTCCCCACCCCCAACCCCTTTTTGAACTTAAAAACAATGAAAATGAAACGGTTGGTTGATCAAAAAATTATGAAACGAATGTTGAGTTGTGACAATTGGTTCCTTTCTTTTAAAGAGATTTTCATTTTTAGAGATATGTTACAATCTTAGATTAAAAGACAAAAAATTCTTTCCTAACTATATATATATATAAACTGGCTTAAAAAAAATTTCTGGATATCCTTGATCAGTGACCACAGAAGTAGCCCCTTAGTGTCAGTCTGGGTCCTATTATCCGGCCTTCTCTTCGTGGCTTTCATGCTTTTTCTGGTGAGACCATTGATGAATCGGGTCAGGCTCCGGCGAGCTCAATTCCAGGACGAGGTATGCATCTGCCTGACATTGGCCGGCGTGATGGCGTCCGGTTTTGTGACGGACCTCATAGGGATACATTCTATTTTTGGGGCATTTGTCTTCGGGCTAACGATCCCGAAAGGAGGTCAGTTTTCGGGAAGGCTGATCAAGAGGATAGAGGACTTCGTCTCCGGGTTGCTTCTGCCTCTCTACTTCGCATCGAGCGGCCTGAAGACCGACATCACGAAGCTAAGAGGCGTGCAGCCGTGGGTGCTCCTGTTGCTAGTGATATCGGCTTCGTGCGCCGGAAAGATTCTCGGGACGTTTGTGGTGGCCATGATGTGCATGATTCCAGCAAGAGAGTCCTTGGCGTTAGGCGTGCTTATGAATACCAAGGGCTTGGTGGAGCTTATTGTTCTCAATATTGGCAAGGAGAAGAAGGTGATTAGTGCAATTTAATTTCATTTCATGATTTGATATTTAATTTGATTTAGTATTCTCAATTATATTCTCCTAATTAACAACGGCATTAAAGAACCTTAAACACTACGGTTGATATAAAAGTTACTTAAAAAAAAAAAAAAAACTTGATTTAAATCCTCTTTCTTTTTTTTTTTTTTCTTTTCGCACGAATAATATTATACTAGTATTGAAAATGCGTAACAAATCTCGCAACAACAAGTAACAAGTAATCTGAAATTAAATGTTAGAAGATTCTGATTTGCAAGCTTTTTCGTTGATATGAGCATAAAGGAAGAATCCTACTCATAAAATAAATTCTATACCCTTTCAACATCGTCCTTCTAACGCAACAGCAACAAACCAAAACTATGGACATGTTTGAAATAATTGTTGAAGTTGGAATACTTTTTGTAGATTGGAATTGAAATGTGTGTTTAGTTAAACTGTCAATTGGAAAATAACTATGATACAAAAAAATATTTTAAATATTTAAAATATATTCGTAAAAAAGTATACAATATAGGCCTTGTTCCATTCATCATATCACTATTTACTAATTAAAAAAAATCTCCTTTTGATTTGATAGACTTTTAAGATTTGAGCTTGTTTTGAAAATGAAATACACAGAGTGAAAAATTTTGAAGTTGAGTTGGAAAATTCCAATTAAAATCAATGTTCCAAACGGACTTTAATTATTGTTAATAATCTTTGCTTTTTAAATAATAATCAGATAAGACCGTATCAACATATTCATGCAACACTAAGTACTGGGATATGCTATATTATATAACATGTATTGTGCTTGTCAAAATCAATAATTATAAAACTATTTTTTTTCTCGTAGATATGCATGCATATAGAGTTTCATTTCTCTTTGAATTTCGATAGTTGGATGGTAATCATAAAGATCACATTGTTTATTCACACTAGTGCTAAGTTAGTTTCATCTTCAGGGTATACGCCATATGTAAGTTGGGGACTTGCATCTTTTGTTTTTTCTCACTATCTCTTTTACTATCCCATTGATTATATTTGAACACTACTTTAAAAAAATCAACTCATATTTGACGACTCTCCTTACCCGCCTATTTATTTTTTATTTTTTATTTCATGATTACTCTATCTTTTTAAGAATTACAACCTGATTTAAGTTAAAATAGGTATTTGGGTTCGTTTGGTTCACTAATTTAGTTTCATCTAACTTATAAGTTAAGTTATTCAAATTAGTTATAACTTAGTTAAAGTGTCAATTAGAAAAGAATTGTGAAATAAAAAATATGTTCGGAAAAAGGTATGCAATATAGGTCTTGCTCCATTCATCACGTCATTATTTACTAATTATAAAAAAATCTCATTTTGATTTGATAGACTTTTGAGATTTGAGTTTTTTTTTTAAAAAAAATGAAATAGACAGAGAATGAAAAATGAATTTGAGAGTTTTGAAATTGAATTAAAAAATTCCAATTAAAATCAAGTCAAAATGGGATTTTTTTAATTAGCAAATAACGACGTGATAAATGGAACAAGACTTATATTGCATACTTTTTTCAAACATATTTTAAAGAGTCTTGAAGTTGAGTTGGAAAATTCCAATTAAAATCAATGTTCTAAACATACTTTAATTATTATTAATATTCTTTGCTTTTTTAAATAGTAATTAGATAAGACCATATCGACATATTCACGCAACACCAAGATACTAGTGGGATATGCTATATTATATAATATGTAGTGTTAATTGTTGTGCTTGTCAAAATCAACAATTATAAAACTATTTTTTTCTATATCATAGATACGCATGCATATAGAGTTTTATTTCTCTTTGAATTTCGATAGTTGGATGGTAATCATAAAGATCACATTGTTTATTCATACTAGTGCTAGTCCAGTTTCATGTTCACTGTATACGCCATGTGTAAGTTGGGGACTTGCAGCTTTTGTTTCTTCTCACTATCCCTCTTTCTATCCCATTAATTACATTTGAACACTTCATTTAAAATATCAACTCATATTTGACAACTATCCTTACCTGGCTATTTATTATTTTATTTTTAATTTCATGGTTACTCTCTCTTTTTAAGAATCACAACTTAATTTAAGCTAAATTAGGTATTTGGGTTTGTTTAGTTTGCCAATCTAGTTTAAATTAGCTTGTAACTTAAGGTAAGTTGTCTAAATTGGTTATAGCTTATCTTTACTTTTGCTATTTCAATACAACTTCCAATATAAATTATCTCTATTTTTACAATCTCTAATACAAGTTAAGTTAAACTAAACTAGAACAAAATATCCACTCTATCTTAGTTTTTAAGTCATATTAAGTTAGATCGGTGAACTAAATACAAATTAAAACTTGATTTTATCTTGGTAAACCCTACTTTAATAATTTTTTATTTGTAATTATTTATTTTAGCACAATTTCAAATAAGCTTAAATTAAAATTTTACATTTTTAAATGTCCAACTTTATTACTGACTTAGCTTATTTTAACCTAAACTCAAGCTAAACCAGTTGTTTAAATAGACATTAAATATAACGGAGTGTTTTATTTTTCCGGTTTATGCTAAATTTTTCCAACGCATCTTTGTCCTTTTTTTTTTTTCCCTGAGAAGTGAAAATTTTAACTTTTTTTTAAAGTCAAATAATTACAACTCAGAAAATTTAGTTCCGAACCAAAAGTAAGCTTAGAGTTTTGTCACCCTTTATTAAAAGGCACATAAAGCTATTTGTGGAGTCCACCTGAAAAAATGTAGCAATAGAGTAGCCACAAAAAAACAAGAATAAAGGCGATAGATTGTTCTTAAATGTGAGTTGACATTAAATCAGGCATTTAAATATTATTAGGAAGACAGAGAATAGAAAGGATAAATAATTCTTAAATGTAAGTT
The DNA here is from genome assembly GCA_035233585.1 of Antiaris toxicaria. Classification (NCBI taxonomy): domain Eukaryota; kingdom Viridiplantae; phylum Streptophyta; class Magnoliopsida; order Rosales; family Moraceae; genus Antiaris; species Antiaris toxicaria. The sequence continues at coordinate 485,370 of CP141163.1, forward strand.
GACATTTTAAAAGAAGTGTTCAAATATTATTAAGAAGACAGAGAAAGTGACAAGAAGAGAGACATAAAATGATGTGAGTTCATAAGTTGATTGCTCAACAGAGTAAGCAAAGTATTATACACCAATTATTATCAGTAGAATCATAGGTGTGATCCTTGATTGCCTTCAAAGGCCATTTTAAATTCAATCGAAATCCATTCTATATCATAAAGATAACGTCTAAACCCTTTTCAATCATGCTCGTAAAGAAAGAGATGCATGATATTGCTGGTTTTCATGCATTATTTGTTACCAAAAAGTTTTGCCTAAATAGCACAACTGATCGTTATGGTTCCATACAGCTCAGGCGCATATTGCTTATGTACTCCTACTGCAGCCTGTTTCATTACACGTTCTGACACCACATATATCATGTTATCAAGAATAGTATTAAAAGATTTTGTACAGTTTTTTTTTAAGTTGGAAGACTCCAAAAATATATTTTGTATTGAGTTTGTTGAGCCAAGGTCTTTTATTTATATATCTATTTATTTATTTTTCTAACTACAGGTCCTGAATGACGAGATGTTTGCTATCTTGGTGCTTATGGCACTAGTTACTACGTTCATGACAACACCAGCGGTCATAGCCATTTACAAATCCTCATCATCACCAGACAGAACTGCAACAACAACTTCTTCAAACCGACAACATCACATGATCAAATCTAATAAACAATCAAAAATCAAGGATGGTCATGATCACCATGGTGATTCTCTTCGAATTCTGGCTTGCATCCATGAACCAGGAAGCGTCCCCTCACTCGTCAAGCTCATCCACTCTCTGCGCACCAAATCCCCACTCAAGCTCTACGTCATGCATCTGGTTGAACTCACCGACCGGTCCTCTTCGATCATCATGGTCCGACGAGCAAGAAAAAACGGCCTTCCCTTTGTCAAGCGCTTGTGCAACGGCAGCGGCGGCAGTGGCAGCCTCACATTGCACGATCAAGTTGCCACGGCGTTTGAGGCTTACGGCCAAGCTGCCAGTGGAGGTCGGGAAGCCATCACCATCCGCCATTCCACTGCCATCTCGGCGCTGTCCAGCATGCACGAGGACGTTCTCCACGTGGCGAAAGTGAAGAGGGTGTCAATGATCTTGTTGCCCTTCCACAAGCAGTTCTACTGGAGAGGAATATCATTTCATGATGATCGTGATCAAGATCAAGAAGTGGACTTGGGGTATGGATGGAGAGAGGTCAACAATAGAGTGCTAAAAAATGCACCAGGCTCGGTCGGGGTGTTCATCGACCGCGGGTTCGGTACTGTGGCTGCTGAGCCTGCTAGTAGTTCATTGTCAAATGCCCGGATCAGGAAAGTGTGTATTGTATTTCTCGGCGGAGCCGATGATCGCCAGGCCTTGGAGTTGGGTGAGAGGATGGCACAAAATGAAGAAGATTTTAGGGTTACAGTGGTGAGGATGCTAACTGATCAGAAGCCTGCCGAACATCAGATCATGTGTCAGCACAGATATTGTTGCTCAATCTCAGCCATCAATGACAAGATGGAGAAGGTAATTTTATAACTTCCCTTCCAGAATCTTTTCTTCGGATATCATTATTGTAGCTTGGTGTTTTAGAAATATACTTGCGTTTGGAATGTAATTTTAAGATTAGAGTAAATTGACTTTTAAAAACAAATTATAATTTTTGTTAGTTTTTTAGAAAAAAAGACAAATCCAATCAAAATTTTTAGTTTGGACCTTTATTCCAAATAGGCTAATAATATTATGAAAAATGAGAATACAAGCCTAAAGAGCCAAAAATCCTGATTAAAAATCCAAAACAAATAAATACCTACATGAATAAGCAGAGTCTGATGACAACAAAACAAAACTAATCTTTGCAGTAATTTTAGCTTTGTAGTACTACATATATACGTTTATACATGCGTGTGTACTTATATGTATGTATGTATGCAAAAATCAGGAACTTGATGAGGGTGCAATGGCGGAACTGAAGAGGAGGTGCATGATTGAGGGTTTGAGAGTGGAGATGATAGAGAAGGAAGTGGTGGAGGGTAGCATAGCAGAGACTGTGGTCTTGAGCATAGGGAAAGGCAACGTGTATGATCTGGTGATCGTGGGAAAGGGACGATTCCCATATTATTCAACCATTTATGATAACAATATGTTTCAAATGGAAATGGCTGAGTTGGGACCCATTGGAGACGCACTTGCTTCATCACAAGCCGGCATTCGGTCCTCGGTGCTTGTGGTGCAACATGACCAACTAGCTGAATTATCAACTGCAAATAAGTCTACACAATTACTGACCGAGATGGTTGGATCAGCCAAGGACGCAATGATTATGACCAGAAATGAGGAATCTGAGGTGTGAAATTGGCATTCATCACTTCAATGCTAGTGTATTATGTGGAGGTGTAGCTATATATGCCCTTTTAAACGTACCCAATGGTTGTTCTTGTTTACCTCTTTTGTCGAATTCACTCTCGTGTTGGTTTATTTTAATGGTTGAATAAAGGAGTATGCTGGTTTTTGAGTCCTTGAAATCATTCTCTTCTATAACATGTGGTCCATGTTTTTCTTCTGCATTAATACTTTTGGTCTCCGAATTTTTTATTCTTGATAATTTAATATTTAAAAAATAAAAATAAATAGAAAGTCACACTAGCCACTTACTCCAGAAATGGAAGGGCACGTAATGAGCAATAAACGCAGCCTTCAAATGCTTTTGTGCTTCTAAGAAGCACTGCAGGCTTGATCACCTTGTCTTTCTATTCTTAGCGTTACTTGTAAACTAAGCACACAATCGTTATTCCTTGAATTCCAAAATGTTGTGGAGAGCATAAGAAACGCTCCAAAGTCCAGTGCATTTCTATCCCAAGCAGCCTCCAAAGTGGTTGAGACTTCTCTTACAAATAGCCTACCTTTTCTGGAGCAAAACAACACCCTCTAAAGTGGTTGAGACTTCTCCTATAAATAGCCTACCTTTTCCGGAGCAAAACAATACACAATAACACAATATCTATTAGCTCAAATACGAGCATCCTTGACTCTCTTTCTTCATAAAAAAAACTCCCTAGAAACTAATCTTTTGGTGCTAGAAACTCAAGGACTCAATTATATTCCTCAAGCTCCTCATTTTTGGAGGTTTTTTAGAAATCATCGAACAGGTCCGAAGTATTTGTCTTCAAAGCGATCTTGAGCCACACTTATAAACACTCCAAAAACACTAATTCATCTCCGACTTACCTTACCTGAATCTCCACCAATTACTTGATTACTCCTTCCACCATTCTTTGATCTCACTGGTTTTTTTAGTCGATTTGCTTGTGTTTTGCAGATTTTTTAGGTGATTTGGCAATGGAAGACGTCCTAGAAGCCATCATTCTTCAATTTCCTCTAAGTCTAATCAGACCCAAATCATGATAAAGGCCCTACCTTATTCTTTGTTCTAACACTCCAATATCTTTGGTCATGTCAGAATTGCTACCATCCATCAAGAAATTGACACAGGAAAGCTACCCTTGGGGTCATAAGCCTTTCCGATCTAGATACAAAGCCACGTACTGGATTCATATTTCAGTAGGAACCCCTATTGGTATCAGAACCATTATGTTTTTTGGATATTACGTTATGAAACTAGCTCCATTTTCTCCAGACATGTCTTCTTCAGAACTTACTTCGTCCTCCCAAACTAGTTCACACATAGCCTCTATCGATGTTCCTTCTTCTGTATCATTACGAAAATCTTCCGCTTCTAAGTTAGATTACCTCTATGAAGTCTCTTATATCCCCGATGATAATAAAGTATTGTCAGAATCTCTTCCTCATCTCAATCCATATTCTGCTTTTAATAAGTCCTCCACTTCTTTCTCTAAGTCCATAAAAGCTCTTGTCAAACCCTCGTACAAAGCTCCTAAAGAATACATCCAAGCTTCTAAATTTAGCCAGTGTCCTCTCCCTGCTACCTCAAAAACTCAGTTCGTGACCTTGCAAATTCCTCCAGAACTTCCCCCACAGTGGATTGCTCAAGGATATACCCATATCCACTTTGGTGCTATACGACTAGCCCTGACCTACCATGCACGAAAAGGCCTTCCCATAAGTGCTAGAATAACTCTTTTAGATTCTAGACTGAAAAAATACCAACATGCCAGTATTGCTACTATGGAGACTACATTAAACGCAGGAACAGCAGTTTATACTCTGTATCCTAATTTCAACATGTCTCTCAAAGATGGTAGGTTGACAGATGTGTTCAAAGTGGAGATCCAAACAATCGGAGTAGATCAAGATCCAGCTTCTATTGGTTCCACCTTACATTATCAAATGGCGTACAGGCTTCAAGATCATACAATGGATTTGGCGATTCCAACCTCACCAGATGCTCTCATGATCCACGTCGACTCTCAACAGGTTCCTACCTGTACTTATATTCCTCGACAGATTGCAACAGAGGAATTGAAAAAGATTCTACCCAGCTCATGGATCTCAGATTACGAGCGTATACAACAACCACAACAGTCGGTTCAAACAACTACGGAGCCAGACTATAAGACCCTCCAAGATGGATCTGTCCAGATTACCTTTGACAGAAAGGAAACAAAGCCGCGAGAATGTTTCCATACACAATTTATGATGCAAGCTATTCAACAAGGTGATCTTCCCAGACGATCCAACCAAAGAAGTTCTTCAGAACGACTCCTCCAAACCAGACTTGAGAATTCTGATCCTCAAGTTGGTCTTCTTGGACAACCATCAGGGAAATTTGACTTTATTGTTAAATACTCAGCTCCAACTCATTATGGAAGCCCCATGCCTAAACCCACAGGATGGGAGGACAACAATGATGATGACAAAGAGGAATTCCATGATGCCCCTGACGATGAGTTCCAAGACGCTCCTGAAGTCTTCTCAGAATCTTCCGTTCTCATAACAACGATGCCACTTGAGTCCTGCCGACTACAAGTACAAAAAAGAGCTCCACACGTGCCAATGAAAGCACCAACACCTGTTCCAGCTCTTATGATGCAACCTGCGGCATACGAACAAGATTTCCCTCCTCTCCAAAAGTTCTCCAAAAAAGAAGAACAGGGAACCTCCAATCATCAGCCAAAGATCCTAGATCCGACTATCAGAGATGCTGATGGAGTTCTGAAAGAAACTTCTCCTGCTGAACGAGTTCTCAATTGGCAGACAGAAGCCCTAATATCCCAAGGACGGACCCTAAAACAAATTGAGAAGCAAACATCATCCTTGGCATCTCAGACTTTTGTTCTCAAGAAACTAGAAGCAAAGATCCAGCAGACTCATGAAGAACTGATGTGGATGATCAAAAATCATACAGTCCCGATGCATGTATTTGCTGACAAAGAGAGGGAGATGACAGATTTAAAAAATCAATTTGAAGCTCTCCAAACAAAAGAATGGAGACAATTGTATGAACCACCTACTCCTTGGCAGTTCACAATGATGGCCAAAGAACCGCAACCTCTTCCAACCTCTTCTGGAAGCTCAATTCTCCGTCTTAAGAAGATTCTTGAAGAACAGGACAGAGAACAAGAAAGAAAAAGAAGAGAAGAAAAGAGAAAGGAGAAGATGATCCCATCAACCCCAACTGAATTACTCCGAACGCCGCAACAGTTTCCTCAAGTGCCAGAAAAGACGTACCAACAAGCTTTGAAGATCCAAGAACCAGCCTTTTCACCAGGCCAGATGATGGTTAATAGCCTACAACACTATACTTCTGAAAGCCAAAAGGAGCTGCAGACAGATAGCTCATGGAGCTCAGATGAACAAGAAGAATCTGATAGCTCAGACGAACAGCTGAGTCCTGCTGAAGAATTCATCAGTGACTCTCCTACCGAGACTGAATCCGAATCAACTGATCAGGATGACTCCCCTCAACAGATGATGGCTCAACCCAGTACCTCTACCCCTGTGTATGAGGAACCACCAGACGATGAAGATGAAGTCCTTGACGAAGAACAACAACCTCAGGAGGCCAACAACAACAGACCACCCAAAAGTGGAGACAAGACTAAATTTTTAGTCTTCTCCATAGACGATCTTCCTCCAACCAGATGGAGAGAAAGATTCCAGGAATTCAAAGCATGGATATTGCTGGAATCACAAAAGCCTAGATCGGACACCAGGAGTGTGCTGCTTGGTTTTGCGTCAAGACTTACAGGAATTCTACAAGATTGGTGGATGAGCTTGGGAGAATACAGACAGCTCCAATACTTACAAGCAGACTCAGCAGAAGCAGCGTTGCAGCAGATCTACATTGAATTCTGTGGACAAGATGATCAACTTACTGACAGACTAAGAGCAGAATTCTTCAAGCTAAAATGCTGCTCCATGGACAGACGTGACCTCGAGAAACACCATAAAAGGATCACTCAACGATTTTACCAAATCGGTGGGATTAATGATCCTAATCTAAAACAGGCATATTTGTCCTCGATTCCAGAACCTCTGGGAGAAGAAACCATAAGGCTCCTTCCAGCAACCTCCAAAGACTTAAAGACGGTGACCATTGGAGAATTGTTCCAACTTGTTCTTAAAGCCTTAGAGAAAATGTGTTCACAGAACAAATTTCTCCAGGAATACATTAAGCAGTCTAAAAAGCTTTCGAAGGTTTGCAGCCACAAACACTTAACAATAAAGTGTAAAGAAGGAAAATCCCAATGCAAATGCCAAGACAGGAGATCAACTAGAAAGCACAGACGATTCAAGACCTTCAGATTCTCACGGAAAAGGAGAAAAGGCCCTCTGAAGTTCTTAAGAAGGAAAACTTCCTACAAAAAGACAGATAGATGTTTTATCTGTGGAAATAAGGGTCATTTTGCAAAAAATTGTCCCAAAGGAAAGTCTGCCTGACTCATTTCCCACATTGAAGCTCTCACGAAGATTGATCTACGAGACCATGACTTGGAATCCGTAGTATCAACAGACGATGAAATCGGGTCTGAGACGCTATGTGCAATCCAACAACTCCTGATTGAAGGCAATAACATTCCTTCAGCTCACTCAGCCACTTTAGTTCAGCCTACAATGAAGGTGACGATACTCCCCAGCAATTATTCCAAACCTGTACAAGTAACAGCATTCTTTGATACAGGTGCCTCTTATTCCATGATGAATCCAAGGATTCTTCCATCAACACTATGGAAAAAAGAGAAACAATTCTTTCATGCTGCCAATGGAGATATTTTCAGCACAGATTTGGTTAGCAAGCCTATAAAGATCAGGTTCTTTCCAGAATGCTCGGTCATTCATAAAGTTATTGGATCGAGTCTTCCAGGAAAAGATCTTATTATTGGATTTGATGTCTACCAAAAATGTAAAGGACTGAGAATCCTTCCAGCCGGCCTTGCTTTCAAGAACCAGTTTACACCATGGGAGTCCCTTCCGAACCAATTCCAGGCAATAAAGGATCCGTTTGGACAACTCAAAAACAGGCTGATACAAAACTCGTGTGCCAACACTCATGCGGAGTTCCTTACAAAGTGTGATCATCCCCTCTGGAAGAACGAAGACTTCTTCATCAGTTTACCATTTAAGCTAAATGAAGACATCAACCCTACAAAAGCAAGTCATCCGGGGATGAATCCAGAACATCAAAAGATGGCCAACACAGAATGCGAAGAACTGATGAACCAGGGTCTCATCGAATCAACAAGTTCAGATTGGGCATGCCATGCATTCTACGTAAACAAAAGGTCAGAACAGGCAAGAGGTAAACAAAGACTTGTTATAAACTACAAGCCCTTAAACCAATTCCTTTCTGATAATAAATTCCCTTTACCAAATAAATCAGTTTTATTTTCCAACCTAGCCTATGCAAAACTATTTTCAAAGTTTGATCTCAAGGCAGGATTTTGGCAATTGGGAATTAATCCGATAGACAGACCCAAAACAGCTTTCTGTATCCCAAACCATCACTTCCAATGGACTGTTTTACCTTTCGGCCTAAAAACAGCCCCATCACTATTCCAGAAGCCATGACCCGCATATACGGCCCAATTCTTGACCATGCTCTCATATACATAGACGACATCTTATTATTCTCAGAAAATGAGCAAGCCCATCAAAACCTTCTGGCCCAGTTCGCAGACTTAACAGAAAAAGATGGAATCATGCTCTCTGAGAGAAAGATGATCATTGGTCAACCACAAATTGAATTCTTGGGAATGAAGATCATACAAGGCGAATACCAGGCCCAACCCAACATAGCCCAAGAACTGTTGAAATTCCCAGACGAAAGCCTATCCAAAACACAGATACAACAATTTTTGGGTATAGTCAATTATTTGCGGGATTTTATCCCAAACATATCTGTCTTGATAGAGCCATTGACACAGATGCTAAAAAAGAAACCACCCACGTGGTCTCAAGCCCAGACAGATGCTGTAAAAAAGCTGAAGAAAGTCATGCAGACCCTGCCACCCTTAGCTATTCCACACTCTGGGAAAAGAATCTTGCAGACAGACGCAAGTGACAGTCACTGGGGTGCAGTGCTTTTTGAAGAAGCAGACGGAAAGAGGAAAATCTGTGGATACAAGAGTGGACAGTTCAAAGGAAGCCAGCTGCACTATCACTCCACGTTGAAAGAATTGATAGCTGTCAAAATGGGGATTTCGAAGTTTGAATTCCATCTGATTGGACACCACTTTACAGTGGAGACAGACTGTTCAGCCATTAAAGGTATGCTTAATCCAAGCATGACGAAAACAAAAAATCCCCAAATGATTAGACTACTAACGTGGTTTGATCAGTTTCAGTTTGAAATAAAGCATATCCGGGGAAAAGAAAACATTATTTCAGATTACTTATCAAGAAAGCATTCCCCCCTTATAAATACTGAACCGAGTCCAGCCCTTCAGATCATCACTGCCCAGTTTCAAATTCCACTAATTTACATGATGGCCTCTTCGTCCAATCCTTCTTCCACCAACATCAATTTCTTTATGAACTCCTGCCCATCAGACGCCATAAAGATTTTCAAATCCCGAAATCCAAAAGAAAAAGCAATTGAAAAAGCCATGCACCAGCAGATCATCCTAGCTAAGCATACCGGAGAAGAATATTTAAAAGAATTAGGTTTCCATCCAACCTATCCATTTTCTAAAATATTCCCGGTTCGAGCAAAAAAATGGTATCTGCCCACACAATTCACCCATGTCCTCTGGTACCTGGCTAGTGTTTTCACTATAGCCATTGAAGTCCAAACTGAAGAGCTTAGAACCACTATCAGAAGCTATGAAAACCATGCAGAATATAAACCAGTTTTCCAAAGTCTGATAGACATGGTTGAATGGTTCCAGCCACTTTCAACATGGGATGAACAACTCATGGATCAATGGGAAAAAATCCGAGGCAACAAGGCAGTCATGTACGTATACCCAACGACACCATCTGTAATCATGCCACATGAAGGTTACACTATTTTCTTTTTATCGTTAAATGCCAGATTAGACGAAAAAAGAAAATTAGTTGCTTGCAACCCAACGGTGGAGATCTACTCATCTAGCAGATTCCCCATCAAACGAGATGGCATTGAATACAGGGAAATTCAGAAACAGCTTTTCTGCAGAAACAGGACCATTCCAAAGCAATTATGGCCCCTGCCCGAAGATGATGCCCCATGGGAACAATTCCCATCATCATATGAAAAAGCCATCAAAGAAGCGCTGGATTTCTTCCACCTGTACAATGAGCTGCCCGGCCATTTTTTCAAAAGTCCTCCTCAGCCTCAGAAGTCACAACCAGACAACACGAAAGGTCCAGTCACTGACCAAAAAGGACCCACTCAGCCCTCTACCCAATCACCGGACGACCCGTTCCAAGATTCTCAAGACCCTTGGGGTTATCTGGATAATCTAGGAATGGAATGGGAAAATTCAAATTTGAGTCCGGATCATGAACCCATCATAAAGTAGTCAAAAAGCTGTTCTGACTACTTTAGTCTTTATTATTATGTTTTGTATTTTCTTTGCCAGAAAGCCTTAGCCTTATCTTATCGTTTCCTTTATCCTTATCCTTTGCTCTGTAAAAGTCATCCGGATAAGATGACTCTTTTATCTTCTGTTTTTAATCAGAGTAAAATTTGTAACTAGAGTTAAGTTTCTAACTAGAGTTACTTTTCCTCGAGAAAGACCTATATATGCCAAGGTCTTTGCTCTTAGTTTGTAACTTTCGACAAGAAGTCTTTAGAAAATAAAATATCAGTTTCCCAAAAATCATGAGCAGCTAAATCTCTTTACGGAGCTAGTAGTAGTAATTGTAATATCCCGAAAACATGTGCTTCGATCATCAGTAGTCATTACTACTGGAATATGAATCCTAAGGAATAGAATCTATGAGTGTTATAAGCCAGCATATGATCCGCAAGTAATCCCAAAAAGTCGTAAGGCCTGTTTGCCAAGGGGGCGTTTAAGGCAGACTAGCGGATTACTAAGATCCTATGTAAACTTATAATTCTGATAAGTTCTAGACCGACCAAGTATATCGGCTGGAAACTATACAGGAAAACTACCAATAGGGGTTCCTACTGAAATACTATTGGTAGTTTTCCTGTATAGTTTCCAGCCGATATACTTGGTCGGTCTAGAACTTATCAGAATTATAAGTTTACATAGGATCTTAGTAATCCGCTAGTCTGCCTTAAACGCCCCCTTGGCAAACAGGCCTTACGACTTTTTGGGATTACTTGCGGATCATATGCTGGCTTATAACACTCATAGATTCTATTCTTTAGGATTCATATTCCAGTAGTAATGACTACTGATGATCGAAGCACATGTTTTCGGGATATTACAATTACTACTACTAGCTCCGTAAAGAGATTTAGCTGCTCATGATTTTTGGGAAACTGATATTTTATTTTCTAAAGACTTCTTGTCGAAGTTACAAACTAAGAGCAAAGACCTTGGCATATATAGGTCTTTCTCGAGGAAAAGTAACTCTAGTTAGAAACTTAACTCTAGTTACAAATTTTACTCTGATTAAAAACAGAAGATAAAAGAGTCATCTTATCCGGATGACTTTTACAGAGCAAAGGATAAGGATAAAGGAAACGATAAGATAAGGCTAAGGCTTTCTGGCAAAGAAAATACAAAACATAATAATAAAGACTAAAGTAGTCAGAACAGCTTTTTGACTACTTTATGATGGGTTCATGATCCGGACTCAAATTTGAATTTTCCCATTCCATTCCTAGATTATCCAGATAACCCCAAGGGTCTTGAGAATCTTGGAACGGGTCGTCCGGTGATTGGGTAGAGGGCTGAGTGGGTCCTTTTTGGTCAGTGACTGGACCTTTCGTGTTGTCTGGTTGTGACTTCTGAGGCTGAGGAGGACTTTTGAAAAAATGGCCGGGCAGCTCATTGTACAGGTGGAAGAAATCCAGCGCTTCTTTGATGGCTTTTTCATATGATGATGGGAATTGTTCCCATGGGGCATCATCTTCGGGCAGGGGCCATAATTGCTTTGGAATGGTCCTGTTTCTGCAGAAAAGCTGTTTCTGAATTTCCCTGTATTCAATGCCATCTCGTTTGATGGGGAATCTGCTAGATGAGTAGATCTCCACCGTTGGGTTGCAAGCAACTAATTTTCTTTTTTCGTCTAATCTGGCATTTAACGATAAAAAGAAAATAGTGTAACCTTCATGTGGCATGATTACAGATGGTGTCGTTGGGTATACGTACATGACTGCCTTGTTGCCTCGGATTTTTTCCCATTGATCCATGAGTTGTTCATCCCATGTTGAAAGTGGCTGGAACCATTCAACCATGTCTATCAGACTTTGGAAAACTGGTTTATATTCTGCATGGTTTTCATAGCTTCTGATAGTGGTTCTAAGCTCTTCAGTTTGGACTTCAATGGCTATAGTGAAAACACTAGCCAGGTACCAGAGGACATGGGTGAATTGTGTGGGCAGATACCATTTTTTTGCTCGAACCGGGAATATTTTAGAAAATGGATAGGTTGGATGGAAACCTAATTCTTTTAAATATTCTTCTCCGGTATGCTTAGCTAGGATGATCTGCTGGTGCATGGCTTTTTCAATTGCTTTTTCTTTTGGATTTCGGGATTTGAAAATCTTTATGGCGTCTGATGGGCAGGAGTTCATAAAGAAATTGATGTTGGTGGAAGAAGGATTGGACGAAGAGGCCATCATGTAAATTAGTAGAATTTGAAACTGGGCAGTGATGATCTGAAGGGCTGGACTCGGTTCAGTATTTATAAGGGGGGAATGCTTTCTTGATAAGTAATCTGAAATAATGTTTTCTTTTCCCCGGATATGCTTTATTTCAAACTGAAACTGATCAAACCACGTTAGTAGTCTAATCATTTGGGGATTTTTTGTTTTCGTCATGCTTGGATTAAGCATACCTTTAATGGCTGAACAGTCTGTCTCCACTGTAAAGTGGTGTCCAATCAGATGGAATTCAAACTTCGAAATCCCCATTTTGACAGCTATCAATTCTTTCAACGTGGAGTGATAGTGCAGCTGGCTTCCTTTGAACTGTCCACTCTTGTATCCACAGATTTTCCTCTTTCCGTCTGCTTCTTCAAAAAGCACTGCACCCCAGTGACTGTCACTTGCGTCTGTCTGCAAGATTCTTTTCCCAGAGTGTGGAATAGCTAAGGGTGGCAGGGTCTGCATGACTTTCTTCAGCTTTTTTACAGCATCTGTCTGGGCTTGAGACCACGTGGGTGGTTTCTTTTTTAGCATCTGTGTCAATGGCTCTATCAAGACAGATATGTTTGGGATAAAATCCCGCAAATAATTGACTATACCCAAAAATTGTTGTATCTGTGTTTTGGATAGGCTTTCGTCTGGGAATTTCAACAGTTCTTGGGCTATGTTGGGTTGGGCCTGGTATTCGCCTTGTATGATCTTCATTCCCAAGAATTCAATTTGTGGTTGACCAATGATCATCTTTCTCTCAGAGAGCATGATTCCATCTTTTTCTGTTAAGTCTGCGAACTGGGCCAGAAGGTTTTGATGGGCTTGCTCATTTTCTGAGAATAATAAGATGTCGTCTATGTATATGAGAGCATGGTCAAGAATTGGGCCGTATATGCGGGTCATGGCTTCTGGAATAGTGATGGGGCTGTTTTTAGGCCGAAAGGTAAAACAGTCCATTGGAAGTGATGGTTTGGGATACAGAAAGCTGTTTTGGGTCTGTCTATCGGATTAATTCCCAATTGCCAAAATCCTGCCTTGAGATCAAACTTTGAAAATAGTTTTGCATAGGCTAGGTTGGAAAATAAAACTGATTTATTTGGTAAAGGGAATTTATTATCAGAAAGGAATTGGTTTAAGGGCTTGTAGTTTATAACAAGTCTTTGTTTACCTCTTGCCTGTTCTGACCTTTTGTTTACGTAGAATGCATGGCATGCCCAATCTGAACTTGTTGATTCGATGAGACCCTGGTTCATCAGTTCTTCGCATTCTGTGTTGGCCATCTTTTGATGTTCTGGATTCATCCCCGGATGACTTGCTTTTGTAGGGTTGATGTCTTCATTTAGCTTAAATGGTAAACTGATGAAGAAGTCTTCGTTCTTCCAGAGGGGATGATCACACTTTGTAAGGAATTCCGCATGAGTGTTGGCACACGAGTTTTGTATCAGCCTGTTTTTGAGTTGTCCAAACGGATCCTTTATTGCCTGGAATTGGTTCGGAAGGGACTCCCATGGTGTAAACTGGTTCTTGAAAGCAAGGCCGGCTGGAAGGATTCTCAGTCCTTTACATTTTTGGTAGACATCAAATCCAATAATAAGATCTTTTCCTGGAAGACTCGATCCAATAACTTTATGAATGACCGAGCATTCTGGAAAGAACCTGATCTTTATAGGCTTGCTAACCAAATCTGTGCTGAAAATATCTCCATTGGCAGCATGAAAGAATTGTTTCTCTTTTTTCCATAGTGTTGATGGAAGAATCCTTGGATTCATCATGGAATAAGAGGCACCTGTATCAAAGAATGCTGTTACTTGTACAGGTTTGGAATAATTGCTGGGGAGTATCGTCACCTTCATTGTAGGCTGAACTAAAGTGGCTGAGTGAGCTGAAGGAATGTTATTGCCTTCAATCAGGAGTTGTTGGATTGCACATAGCGTCTCAGACCCGATTTCATCGTCTGTTGATACTACGGATTCCAAGTCATGGTCTCGTAGATCAATCTTCGTGAGAGCTTCAATGTGGGAAATGAGTCAGGCAGACTTTCCTTTGGGACAATTTTTTGCAAAATGACCCTTATTTCCACAGATAAAACATCTATCTGTCTTTTTGTAGGAAGTTTTCCTTCTTAAGAACTTCAGAGGGCCTTTTCTCCTTTTCCGTGAGAATCTGAAGGTCTTGAATCGTCTGTGCTTTCTAGTTGATCTCCTGTCTTGGCATTTGCATTGGGATTTTCCTTCTTTACACTTTATTGTTAAGTGTTTGTGGCTGCAAACCTTCGAAAGCTTTTTAGACTGCTTAATGTATTCCTGGAGAAATTTGTTCTGTGAACACATTTTCTCTAAGGCTTTAAGAACAAGTTGGAACAATTCTCCAATGGTCACCGTCTTTAAGTCTTTGGAGGTTGCTGGAAGGAGCCTTATGGTTTCTTCTCCCAGAGGTTCTGGAATCGAGGACAAATATGCCTGTTTTAGATTAGGATCATTAATCCCACCGATTTGGTAAAATCGTTGAGTGATCCTTTTATGGTGTTTCTCGAGGTCACGTCTGTCCATGGAGCAGCATTTTAGCTTGAAGAATTCTGCTCTTAGTCTGTCAGTAAGTTGATCATCTTGTCCACAGAATTCAATGTAGATCTGCTGCAACGCTGCTTCTGCTGAGTCTGCTTGTAAGTATTGGAGCTGTCTGTATTCTCCCAAGCTCATCCACCAATCTTGTAGAATTCCTGTAAGTCTTGACGCAAAACCAAGCAGCACACTCCTGGTGTCCGATCTAGGCTTTTGTGATTCCAGCAATATCCATGCTTTGAATTCCTGGAATCTTTCTCTCCATCTGGTTGGAGGAAGATCGTCTATGGAGAAGACTAAAAATTTAGTCTTGTCTCCACTTTTGGGTGGTCTGTTGTTGTTGGCCTCCTGAGGTTGTTGTTCTTCGTCAAGGACTTCATCTTCATCGTCTGGTGGTTCCTCATACACAGGGGTAGAGGTACTGGGTTGAGCCATCATCTGTTGAGGGGAGTCATCCTGATCAGTTGATTCGGATTCAGTCTCGGTAGGAGAGTCACTGATGAATTCTTCAGCAGGACTCAGCTGTTCGTCTGAGCTATCAGATTCTTCTTGTTCATCTGAGCTCCATGAGCTATCTGTCTGCAGCTCCTTTTGGCTTTCAGAAGTATAGTGTTGTAGGCTATTAACCATCATCTGGCCTGGTGAAAAGGCTGGTTCTTGGATCTTCAAAGCTTGTTGGTACGTCTTTTCTGGCACTTGAGGAAACTGTTGCGGCGTTCGGAGTAATTCAGTTGGGGTTGATGGGATCATCTTCTCCTTTCTCTTTTCTTCTCTTCTTTTTCTTTCTTGTTCTCTGTCCTGTTCTTCAAGAATCTTCTTAAGACGGAGAATTGAGCTTCCAGAAGAGGTTGGAAGAGGTTGCGGTTCTTTGGCCATCATTGTGAACTGCCAAGGAGTAGGTGGTTCATACAATTGTCTCCATTCTTTTGTTTGGAGAGCTTCAAATTGATTTTTTAAATCTGTCATCTCCCTCTCTTTGTCAGCAAATACATGCATCGGGACTGTATGATTTTTGATCATCCACATCAGTTCTTCATGAGTCTGCTGGATCTTTGCTTCTAGTTTCTTGAGAACAGAAGTCTGAGATGCCAAGGATGATGTTTGCTTCTCAATTTGTTTTAGGGTCCGTCCTTGGGCTATTAGGGCTTCTGTCTGCCAATTGAGAACTCGTTCAGCAGGAGAAGTTTCTTTCAGAACTCCATCAGCATCTCTGATAGTCGGATCTAGGATCTTTGGCTGATGATTGGAGGTTCCCTGTTCTTCTTTTTTGGAGAACTTTTGGAGAGGAGGGAAATCTTGTTCGTATGCCGCAGGTTGCATCATAAGAGCTGGAACAGGTGTTGGTGCTTTCATTGGCACGTGTGGAGCTCTTTTTTGTACTTGTAGTCGGCAGGACTCAAGTGGCATCGTTGTTATGAGAACGGAGGATTCTGAGAAGACTTCAGGAGCGTCTTGGAACTCATCGTCAGGGGCATCATGGAATTCCTCTTTGTCATCATCATTGTTGTCCTCCCATCCTGTGGGTTTAGGCATGGGGCTTCCATAATGAGTTGGAGCTGAGTATTTAACAATAAAGTCAAATTTCCCTGATGGTTGTCCAAGAAGACCAACTTGAGGATCAGAATTCTCAAGTCTGGTTTGGAGGAGTCGTTCTAAAGAACTTCTTTGGTTGGATCGTCTGGGAAGATCACCTTGTTGAATAGCTTGCATCATAAATTGTGTATGGAAACATTCTGGCGGCTTTGTTTCCTTTCTGTCAAAGGTAATCTGGACAGATCCATCTTGGAGGGTCTTATAGTCTGGCTCCGTAGTTGTTTGAACCGACTGTTGTGGTTGTTGTATACGCTCGTAATCTAAGATCCATGAGCTGGGTAGAATCTTTTTCAATTCCTCTGTTGCAATCTGTCGAGGAATATAAGTACAGGTAGGAACCTGTTGAGAGTCGACGTGGATCATGAGAGCATCTGGTGAGGTTGGAATCGCCAAATCCATTGCATGATCTTGAAGCCTGTACGCCATTTGATAATGTAAGGTGGAACCAATAGAAGCTGGATCTTGATCTACTCCGATTGTTTGGATCTCCACTTTGAACACATCTGTCAACCTACCATCTTTGAGAGACATGTTGAAATTAGGATACAGAGTATAAACTGCTGTTCCTGCGTTTAATGTAGTCTCCATAGTAGCAATACTGGCATGTTGGTATTTTTTCAGTCTAGAATCTAAAAGAGTTATTCTAGCACTTATGGGAAGGCCTTTTCGTGCATGGTAGGTCAGGGCTAGTCGTATAGCACCAAAGTGGATATGGGTATATCCTTGAGCAATCCATTGTGGGGGAAGTTCTGGAGGAATTTGCAAGGTCACGAACTGAGTTTTTGAGGTAGCAGGGAGAGGGCACTGGCTAAATTTAGAAGCTTGGATGTATTCTTTAGGAGCTTTGTACGAGGGTTTGACAAGAGCTTTTATGGACTTAGAGAAAGAAGTGGAGGACTTATTAAACAGAATATGGGTTGAGATGAGGAAGAGATTCTGACAATACTTTATTATCATCGGGGATATAAGAGACTTCATAGAGGTAATCTAACTTAGAAGCGGAAGATTTTCGTAATGATACAGAAGAAAGAACATCGATAGAGGCTATGTGTGAACTAGTTTGGTAGGACGAAGTAAGTTCTGAAGAAGACATGTCTGGAGAAAATGGAGCTAGTTTCATAACGTAATATCCAAAAAACATAATGGCTCTGATACCAATAGGGGTTCCTACTGAAATATGAATCCAGTACGTGGCTTTGTATCTAGATCGGAAAGGCTTATGACCCCAAGGGTAGCTTTCCTGTATAGTTTCCAGCCGATATACTTGGTCGGTCTAGAACTTATCAGAATTATAAGTTTACATAGGATCTTAGTAATCCGTTAGTCTGCCTTAAACGCCCCCTTGGCAAACAGGCCTTACGACTTTTTGGGATTACTTGCGGATCATATGCTGACTTATAACACTCATAGATTCTATTCCTTAGGATTCATATTCCAGTAGTAATGACTACTGATGATCGAAGCACATGTTTTCGGGATATTACAATTACTACTACTAGCTCCGTAAAGAGATTTAGCTGCTCATGATTTTTGGGAAACTGATATTTTATTTTCTAAAGACTTCTTGTCGAAAGTTACAAACTAAGAGCAAAGACCTTGGCATATATAGGTCTTTCTCGAGGAAAAGTAACTCTAGTTAGAAACTTAACTCTAGTTACAAATTTTACTCTGATTAAAAACAGAAGCTATGAAAACCATGCAGAATATAAACCAGTTTTCCAAAGTCTGATAGACATGCTTGAATGGTTCCAGCCACTTTCAACATGGGATGAACAACTCACGGATCAATGGGAAAAAATCCGAGGCAACAAGGCAGTCATGTACGTATACCCAACGACACCATCTGTAATCATGCCACATGAAGGTTACACTATTTTCTTTTTATCGTTAAATGCCAGATTAGACGAAAAAAGAAAATTAGTTGCTTGCAACCCAACGGTGGAGATCTACTCATCTAGCAGATTCCCCATCAAACGAGATGGCATTGAATACAGGGAAATTCAGAAACAGCTTTTCTGCAGAAACAGGACCATTCCAAAGCAATTATGGCCCCTGCCCGAAGATGATGCCCCATGGGAACAATTCCCATCATCATATGAAAAAGCCATCAAAGAAGCGCTGGATTTCTTCCACCTGTACAATGAGCTGCCCGGCCATTTTTTCAAAAGTCCTCCTCAGCCTCAGAAGTCACAACCAGACAACACGAAAGGTCCAGTCACTGACCAAAAAGGACCCACTCAGCCCTCTACCCAATCACCGGACAATCCGTTCCAAGATTCTCAAGACCCTTGGGGTTATCTGGATAATCTAGGAATGGAATGGGAAAATTCAAATTTGAGTCCGGATCATGAACCCATCATAAAGTAGTCAAAAAGCTGTTCTGACTACTTTAGTCTTTATTATTATGTTTTGTATTTTCTTTGCCAGAAAGCCTTAGCCTTATCTTATCGTTTCCTTTATCCTTATCCTTTACTCTGTAAAAGTCATCCGGATAAGATGACTCTTTTATCTTCTGTTTTTAATCAGAGTAAAATTTGTAACTAGAGTTAAGTTTTTAACTAGAGTTACTTTTCCTCGAGAAAGACCTATATATGCCAAGGTCTTTGCTCTTAGTTTATAACTTTCGACAAGAAGTCTTTAGAAAATAAAATATCAGTTTCCCAAAAATCATGAGCAGCTAAATTTCTTTACGGAGCTAGTAGTAGTAATTGTAATATCCCGAAAACATGTGCTTCGATCATCAGTAGTCATTACTACTGGAATATGAATCCTAAGGAATAGAATCTATGAGTGTTATAAGTCAGCATATGATCCGCAAGTAATCCCAAAAAGTCGTAAGGCCTGTTTGCCAAGGGGGCGTTTAAGGCAGACTAGCGGATTACTAAGATCCTATGTAAACTTATAATTCTGATAAGTTCTAGACCGACCAAGTATATCGGCTGAAAACTATACAGGAAAGCTACCCTTGGGGTCATAAGCCTTTCCAATCTAGATACAAAGCCACGTACTGGATTCATATTTCAGTAGGGGTTACTCCCAACATGTCACTCATGAGGTCTACTAGGCTCCATCAAGAACTATTTGACAATTAAGAAAAAGATTTATACAATTTAACTTCTATACGTAACATATATAATCTATTTTATCTAATTTTTAACTTTTTTTATTTTTTATTTTGTAAAAAGGATATGTTGTCATGTGTTGAGAAATGTATATTATGAGAGAATTAAAAAAAATATTCTTTTTCTTTTATTAAAAGTATATTATAGAAGATATGCTTGTAAAATAAAAAATAAAAAAACAAAGAAAAAACGAAAATGAAAAAACAAGCCCACCACATGACAGCAGATTCTTTTTGGTTTGGTTTTTCTTTGTCAACTAAAAATTCAATAAACTCGCCAAACCCTTGTTAAACTTCACAAGTTAAACCATAACACTTTTTTTTTTTTTTTGTTGCATTTATTAGATACTACTTTTGAGTTTGCTCTCCTCTTTTCCAAATTCCATTTTCTGTGATCTTTTTAAGGTTTTCCGTTTTTTTTTTTTTCGGCTGTTGCCATAATTTTGTAAGTTAAAATTTTGTTTCCGTTAACATATTATATTTAAAGACAATATATTAAAGATAATTTATATTTAAATATAATATATGTTTAAATAAAAAATATTTGAATTATATTAAAAAAAAATAGAGAATATATAATATGATTAATAAAAATAATAAAATAATAAATAATAATTATATTAAATATAAAATATGATATAGTTAATATTTAAATATGATTTTTTTAAAATAAAAACTATATTATATATAAATATAATATGAAAATAATACTAAGCAGGGGCTATATTGGTTCAAGGAAGATACCTGATTTAAGTTGATTCCCAATTTATTTATTTATTATCTGTAATCCTGTCTACAATTTGATAGATTATTTTGCTTTAACTTTTGTTTTCTTAGCTTTGATTCCCTTAAGCGGTTCTTGTTGGAGTTTACTTTTTGGTCAAGCACTAGAATTTTGCGGAATAAAAACCTTAATATTATCCCTAAATTCATTTAATTCTCTTTAAATTTCAATCTTTCATCTTTGTTTTTACTAAAATACCCTCAAATTAAAGGCATATGTTAAGTTTATGTGAGGGTAAATCCGTTTAATTTCCACCATGTTAGAGTTTATCCCTCATTTATTTTTTTTTTTTAAGGGTTTAAGGTAAAAAATTAGAGACTAAACAGTAACTATTTAGGGGGCATTTGGTAAACGCATTGCATTTTGATTGTATTTAAATGAAATTTATTTTTGAATGTTTTATTTGGTTGAAAAATATTTGTTTTATATTTGAATGAAATGTGTGTTTGGATGAAATGTATTTTAGAGTTAAAAAGTTGATGTAATTGATAAAAGTAGAGATAAATAATGGAGTTGAAAAGTTGATGTGATTGTTTTAAAAATATTTTAAATAGTAATTGTTTTCATAATACTGTTACAAAATTTGTATTTAGTGTAAAATTATATTGTATTTGAGTAAAATTAAAATGAATTTTTTTTCTCCAAACGCCCCCTTAAAAGGTTGAAATATTAACCGAAAATTAAAAAAAAAAAAAAGGGAAAGAAAGAAGGGAAGGAAGAAAGAGATGTTGCTATGACGTATTGACGTTGTCGGTGATCAAATCCCCTCCCAATTCTCTCCGCGGCGCAAACAAACACGGTTCATCCACACAGAGAGATCCACAGATAGAATGTTAGTTGATTTTTCGTTTCAATTGATTTTCTGATTTCTTCAATTTTCTCTTTTTTGTTTTTTAATTTTATTTAATTTTAATTTGTAATCGGAGTCAGATCGATCTGATCGGAGAGGAGAATGGCGGCATCTCGGCGGCTGAGGGATCTGCAATCGCAACCAGGGAACAAGACATGCGTCGATTGCTCCCAGAAGAACCCCCAGTGGGCCTCCGTCTCCTACGGCGTCTTCATGTGCTTGGAGTGCTCCGGCAAGCACCGCGGCCTTGGCGTCCACATCTCCTTCGTCCGATCCGTCACCATGGACTCCTGGTCCGAGATCCAGATCAAAAAGATGGAGTCCGGTGGCAACGACCGCCTCAACGCCTTCCTGGCTGAGTACGGCGTCCCCAAGGAGACCGACATCGTCACCAAGTACAACACCAACGCCGCCTCAGTCTATCGCGACCGGATCCAAGCCCTTGCCGAAGGCCGCCCCTGGAGGGACCCTCCTGTCGTCAAGGAGTCCCTCAACAAGAAGCCTCCTTTGTCTCGGAACAACAACTACTCCGCCGCCGCTAATGGAATTGGAGGAGGTTGGGATAGTTGGGACAACGACGATGGATTCAGATCCTCGACGGATATGCGCCGGAATCAGTCGACGGGAAATGTCAGAGGCGTTATTAATGGCGGCGGCGGTGGAGGAGGAGGAGGAATGCAGCCGACGCGTTCGAGATCGACGGAGGACATCTACACGAGGGCGCAGTTGGAGGCTTCGGCGGCGAATAAGGAGAGCTTCTTCGCGAGGAAGATGGCTGAGAACGACTCCCGTCCGGAGGGGCTTCCGCCATCGCAAGGAGGAAAGTACGTAGGGTTCGGATCGGGTCCCGCGCCTTCTCAGAGTATTAATAACGCTGAAACCGATGTCTTCTCTGTCGTTTCTCAGGTGAACTTCTCAATTTTGCTTTGTGGATTTCATAATTTCTTTCGTTCTGGTTTCAAAACTTACAATGGTATTGATGATTTGCTACCGATTTTAATTGAGAACGGTCGGTTTTTGAGTGCGTTTGAAAGCAATCTATTTGATGATCATTTTGATAATTAGTTGACTGCTTTCATTGAGAATGCTTTTTTTTTTTTTTTTTTACGCTGAAAATCAGTATACTAATTTGGTAGATTATATATGTTTGCTTCATCTCAAAGGTCATTCTGAGTAGAAATGAGTTGATGATTGATGATTATTTTGATATTATAGGCTATTGATGAATTTGCTCGTGCTTAGTTTGGTGGATATTGTGGTTTTTTGGGTAGTAATGGATTAAGAATGAATTCCGATACATGACTTTGGATAACAATGTTGATAGATGATCGATGATGATTCAATATTCCAGACTAGAGGTGAATTTGCTTGATCTTAATTTGGAGGATATTGTGGGGTTTTATGTAGTAATGGATTAAGAATGAATTCTGAACATGACTTTGATTAAGAATTTTTTTTGTTTTGTTGTAAAGAAGTTTATTCGCTTTGTGATTGTGGTATAGGGTTTTGGTAGAATATCTTTGGTTGCTGCATCAGCGGCCCAGTCGGCTGCGAATGTGGTCCAAGCAGGCACAAAAGAGATCACTTCTAAGGTATACTTTCAAACCATTTTTGTTCAATGGCATGATCATTCTTTGTTTTCCTTACATGATGAATGTGCAGTCGCATTCTTCTGCTGTTTAAAATTAATGTTTCTGTTTGGCTACTTTTGCGAATGACTAAAGCACCATCTTTCCTTCCATAAATAGAAGTATTGTAAAATTGTATTCACGGTGCATGCAAAAAGAATAAGATTAAGAGTTAAGTTTATAAAAACTCTCTAAATCTTCATCCTACCTGAATCTAACAAAAGGATATAGAAGTTTGACTAAAAAGAAGGCTACATTAAGTGTTAAATTCACCAATTATTCCTTGTTGCTACATAAAGTGGAGACTTCATTTATGTGCAATCGTTTAGCACTTCCATGTATTTATGTGTGAATTGCTATTTAGTCAAACGCTTCATCATATTTCTCTCTAGTTCCTATACAACACCAATTTCTAATAGTTGCGTAAGCTGGTGTTAAGGTGTTTTCCTTTTGTGAGTCAAGGCATCAGCCTCAAAGCATTTTGAGGGGCATAAGCCTCAAAATAAGGGGGTTCCGGTTGAATTTTGATGTTTGGGCCTTGGGCCTTTTGATTTTTTTTAGGAGTTTTTTGGGGAATGCCCCAAAAAGAGCACATATCTAGAATATTGCCATTGCCTCATCCATAATGACTTCAGGATTTTCTCCCTCTTACAATGTCAAATAAAAAGTGATTTCATGGCAAATATCCAATCCTTAGGCAAAAATCCTTAACATGTGCACTAAAGGGACCATTCTCACAATTTCCTCTTTATTTTAACACAACCCAACATGTCAACAAAAACTGAGCTGCAGGCCTAAAAAAACAAAGGCTAATTTTGCCTCATCCATAGTGACTTCAGGATTTTCTCCCTCTTACAATGTCAAATAAAAAGTGATTTCATGGCAAAAATCCTTAAAATGTGCACTAAAGGGACCATTCTCACAATTTCCTCTTTATTTTAACACAACCCAACATGTCAACAAAAACTGAGCTGCGGGCCTAAACAAACAAAGGCGTACCCATTTTAAACAAAATGGAATGTTTCATAAGAGACTATAGCCATCACTTTTTTTCACAGGTGTGCCTTCGATTTTGCAATTTAAAACTATGCAACACACGCAATGAATCATATTATTTAACCTGAATTTATGTAGGTCAGCCTAGAGCTCTGCTCCTTGCTTCAAGCTAAATATAGGACATTTGTATTAATATTCCACTTTGATTAAAGCGTTGTTTAAGTGTGATTTGTTCTTTGCTTCATATGGATTTGACTGGGGCAGTAATGCTGAACATAATTAAGAAATTGGAAGCCCATTAGTTTCACTTTATCTCTAGGACCTGCATGACTTTCAAACTCAAGGGAAAAGATAGAGCATGTATTTGCCTATACAAAAATTAACCCCCTCAAAATACAAAAAATTAACCCCCTCATATGAGCGTTTGAATTTCTATGCAAAAATTAACCCCCTTGAATGATTATTAGGGCATGACTTAAATATAAGTTTGGTGATGAATATGTTTTTGAACAGTAGATTAATGGTGGTGCAAGTACTCAGTGCTCGTGGTTGATTGTGTTCGATATTATGGGTTTAAGTAGTATTTAGTCTGAGGCAGTAGGATGCTGTAGAAACCTTATATGGTTTGGAAGTTTCTTGTAACTGGCTGTGTAGCTACCATTCTGTACTATTTCTTTTAACTTCAAACTCTCTGATTTTGCTCCTTGAATTTTATGGTGGTTGTTAGGATAGGCATTATGCATGGATGATATTTCCTCGTTCTTTTTGTATTATTTTTGCCGGCTGCTGCATGTTAGATTGAATTGTATAAAATAAAGTTTCATAATGGCGTTGTTTTATAGCATCTTTCTTTAGACTACAAACCGAGTTTGGATTTCAGCACCAATTTAAATATCCTATCTCCTAAATGCAGCGTTTTTTATTTTTAAAATTTTTATTACTATGTGAATCAAAGTTGAAATTTATAAAGCTTGGACTCTGATTTAAATTTTTTTAACAGGTTAGAGAAGGTGGTTATGATTACAAGGTGAATGAAACTGTTAATGTTGTAACTGCAAAGACTTCAGAGATTGGACAGAAGACATGGGGGATTATGAAAGGAGTCATGGCAATGGCCTCACAGAAGGTTGAAGAGTATACCAAAGAAGGAGCTAACTGGAAGGCTGATAACTGGCAGCGTAATGATAATGAGAACAGTGGATACTATCAAGAGTTTAAGCAGAACAAAGAATGGAATTCTACATCTGGAGGGCAGTCCTCATCAAGTGGGAATTTTAATTCTTTCAATTCATCTTCTTGGGATGATTGGGACCAAAAAGATAATAGAAAAGAAGAATCGACAAAGGGAAAATCATCCCACAATAATGACAGTTGGGCTGGTTGGGATGATCCCAAAGATGATGGATATGATAGTTTCTATCAGACTGCATCTGAAACGAAACCTGTTGGTCATAACGGGAAATCTGATGCTACATGGACAGGAGGTGGCTTTCTCTAAGGTTAGTGTTTTATGGCAGTTACCATCGTGTAGAAGTAAAAACTTTTGATGGACTTCTTCTTAACGGTTTTGCATTGGCTGTTAGTCTTTGTGTGCACAACTATAATGGAAATCCTACAAGGAGGAGGTATCAACTTTACATGTAGTTGAAAAACACCTATTGTTGCCTGAAAATTGGGATTCGTTTGGTCACATCTTTGATTATAAAAGATGCGCACTTTGTAAGCTTGTTGTAAGAATGGGTTTCGCACTAGTGCATGAAAATAATATTCCAGAAGAAACTGTTTATGCTTTAAATTATGATTTGGATAATGCTGAATAATGAGCATTACATTATAGTCATTCGATTATATACGGTTATACTGCGATGATTTATTCCTTCTGTTTCTTGTGCAGTGTCTGAAATTATTATCTTGTTTGTTTGTCCAGGTTGAATCCTCAATATTATCTCTTTTTCTCAGAAAATTCCATGGATTGCCCATAAACGGACAATTATTGGTAGCACTCTGATGGATGGATTGGCTGGAAAGGCATAACGTGATGATGCGTATTGAGTGCTGCTGACGACGTACTTAGATCCCATGTTGATGGGGGATACACTTTCGTGGAGGTTAGTATATTCTTATTGACCCTTATATTTTTCTTTTCATTTATTCTCTCCTATTTAAAAAGCTGTTGATGTAACCTATCGGAGGAAACTTTGGTGTGTTTCAAAGTAATTTTATAATACGTTCAACTGTCAACAAGGAGGGTTAATTTGCCCAAATCAAAAGAGAACTTTTATTTGTAAGTGTGAGGAGTTTAAAGTTTCTTTGGATTTGTTATCGACTTTTCGTTACTCGGTTATCTTTTATTCATATTTAAATACTGGTCTTAGATTCTGTGATTCCGTAATCACTATTCATTTATTCAAGTTTCTCGTCATAATACCTTTAAAATGTTTCTGTGAAGCCACGAGCTACGTGAAAGAGCTAGAGCTTGCTTCAGCATTTGAGCATGTTAAAAGAATTAGTCCTCTTAATTTTTATTATAATTAGATAATATTCCTTTCTCTTAGATACTGTGGATTTTTGTGGTACGAGGAAAGCAAAAAAAAAAAAATAATAAATAAAAGAAAAGAAAAAAGAGGATAAAATAAGTATTTGGTAGGGACTGAAAAATAGCACTTCCGATGAGACAGTCTTTTAATCATTAATTCCAATTTTTTTTTCCTTTTTGGTTAGATGAATTTTTATTTTTATTTTACTTAATATGATATGAATTCTATATCAGCCGATTGTCGAAAAGTTTTGACCGGCAGTATTTGGTGTCATTTATTTATTGTATTGTATTTATATTATATTTAAATGTAATGTAATTTTTATTTAAACGTAAAAATATTATATTTAAATATTAGTCAAATTACGATTTAAATCTAATATAATCATTATTTATTATTTTTATTGATTATATCATATACTCTCATTTTCTCTTCCTTTTTTCTCTTTTTTTTTTCCTCTTTATTGTAATTTATCATATCACGTATTTATTATTTAAATATAATTTAAATATTTTTTTATCTAAATATACATTACATTCAAATGTAAAGTAAATATTTTTATTTTAAATACAAATTGTATTTAATGTATTGCATTAAAACGTAATGGCTTAAAAAAAAAGTAGCCTTGCATTCGATTCCAATCATACCACATTACTTAATTCCAAATAAAATTAAGGAGAATGTGAGAAATAAGTCAAAATCTAGCTTAAGTAAAAATAAATAAAATAAAAGTATTAGACTTTTGATAAATAACATATTTTAGTAAATTATAAATCATAATTTATGGTAACATAAAATTTTAAAAATATTTTTATGTGTTAATTTTGATAAATTTATTTGATAAGTCATTTTTATCTTGGTAAGTAATTTATTTATTAATTTTAGTAAATTTTTATAAATTTATATAATATATCACGTTTTTTATTTAATAAATAATTTATTTATCGATTTTTATAAATATTTTATTATTTGGTAAGTCGTTTATTTTGATAATCTTTTGTAAATCTTTAGTTTAATGGTATAATTAGTTGTAAATTCTTAATATACTCTAGTATATCGTTGATTTATAATTATCGATTTTTGTAAAATCTTAATTTACTTTAGGATTTATGATTTAAATCCTTATGTACGTTAATATTTACTATTTATATTATTTATAAAAGTTTTTAAAAGTACAAAAAAAAATAAAATATTCTTAAATTAAGCCTTAATCCTAACAAAAACTTAATCTAAAAATTTTTTTTAATTAAACCCAAAATCCAATCAAGCCTAACCCTAACCCACAATTTTTCCAAAATCCATAAGCAACAATATCAGTTGGTGGACTTTGATGGAGAGAAGTGGCGGTGGTGGAAGGAAGGAGAAGATTGCGAGTGCGGGGGAAGAGTTCACGACAGAAAGTCCAGCCTCGCAATCTTGGTTAGGAAGAACGCTAGTCTTCACGATCATCTCCACTGCTAGATTGAAACTCCGCCAGGTCCGTTCATCGCCACGAAGCTGAGGGTGGCGTTGTCCAAAGAATGACGCTTGTGAAAGCAAATATAACGACAGCAACACAATCTCTGCCTTCATCGTTAGATCCAAATCACAAAAAGAGATTCTAAGTTCCGTCAGATTGCAAATTGATGTTGCTACCATTATTGAGCTCCGTTCAACCTGCAAAGCAAAAATAAAACCAACATGCCCGTGATGCATGGTTTTGAAGCCTCGATAATCTCTAGTAAATGACTAAGAGAAATGATGGCAGATCTCCATGAACAAATGTGATCTTACCGCGACTTCCATGATGACACCTTGACTCCTGCATCTATGGCAACACGACTCCAATGGTAACGTGACTCTTCTGATTGTGTCACTTTGACAGTGTTAAGGGAAATCTTAGGATAGAGAGAGAATCGAAAGGGATAAGAGAGAGAATATGTGGAACTAAAAGAAAGAAGTAAATAAATAACTAAAAACTAATTCGATGATAAAATAAGAGTATTATTTGTATTAAAATTAGATTAGACTATAAATTTTTAAAAATTTGAAATTATGCTATTAATCTTCAAAACACAAAAAAGATGGCTTATTTATTATAATTTTCCTAAAATTTTGAATATGTTTATATAACTTCACGGTATCCAAACCAGAGAATGATACGAGTATTTCTTGGTGACCAAAAACAGTATTTGGTACAGGCAATAACCGTACCACCATGAGCATCATGCAAAGCCCTCTTACTTAAAAAATATATATATGTATATACATACGCATATATATATATACATACATATTCGAAAAACAGTACCGGAGGAAAGAAAAAGAAAAGAAAAGAGAAGGAAAGAATCAAAGAAAACCACTAAAACAAATTACTAACAATTTGGATTGGGCGGAGGCTTGAGTAAACCTCGGAAAATGATTGGCATGATTGAGGTTGAAAATTGAGTATCACAATTAACAGAATGCTAAGAAGAAATGAAAAAAACAAGTTACCACCTGAAATAATATATGGCCGCCAAACTTTTTAATTAATATTTTGAAAGGAAAATTTAATTAGGAGGCCGAAAGAGTGGGAATGAAAAAAACTTAAGATACCATTAGTACTAAATATCATTATTATTTAAAGATGAGTCTCATCTATAATTTCTATATTACGAGACTTATCTTTTATTAATAGATGGTACTTAATATAATCAGTTTCTTATAGTAATGTTTTAGAAAATGATTGTTGCACTTATTGAGTTTGGAATATACCATTAAAATAGTCTTTTAAGTGTTAGCTACACCTTATACAAGAGTTGAAAATGCTAAACTTTATTAAGCATGTGTTTTTGAAACAATTGGAGTTCAAAAAACTTGATTTGAGTTAAGTTAGAGTTGAGTCGTGTATTCGGTGCGCTTGACTTATTGAAGTTAAAAAATGTAAAAATTTAAAATGTGTTTTAAAAAATTCAACATGAATCATATTTCATTTTTATTAAAATTCTATGTAATATTTTTTTTAATATCATTTTATTTAAACTTGTATATATAAAGTTATAATTGAAACTATAAATAGTGGAATTGGAGTTTATGTTTAAAAGAAAAAAAATGAAATGAGTTTTTTTTTTTTTTTTGATGGGTGAACCAAACACCATAAAAAAGTGAGTCACTAATAGTTTTTTTTTTTTTAATTTGATTAAAAATTGGAAAATGCTAGTCTTTATGAATGTTTTTAACAAAATTTTCGTGATTTGTTATTGAAATTTAAGAGCATATGCAAGTTCTCAACACCATGGGAGCTTTTCGTCATTTTGATAAAATGTGAGCTAATTGCACTGACACATCCTATGCTTTGTCAAAATTACAGAGATACACCATTTTAACTAAAATAAGTTACAGAGATACACCATTTTAACTAAAATAAATCACGTTAACACAATTGGCTCTAACTCTATTAATTTTATATGTAAATGACTAAAATGTCCAATCAAATATGATCTATAGATCTAAATATACTTTTGAGTTTAATCCTCATATATTTAATCCAAGAAATTACTACTATACACTAGCCTTAATTTTGTATTAGAATATAAAATTTCAATTCTAAAATGACACTTCTCTCCCTTGTCAGAGACCCATACATGTTAGGATTAGTTCACTAAAGCGAATATTAGTTCATGGATATTTAGTCTATCCTTAAGGTTATTTATTTATTTATTTTATATATTAATTGTCCTAGATACTTTTATCGATATAGATTTATTAACAAGCAAATCACATTAAAATTATCGGTATAATAACTTTGCCTCCCTCTATTTGGGCACTCATTTTTTGAAAAATTGAAAAAAAAAATACATCTTTGAAAAGTGGACCTTCTAAATTCCATGCACGAGCATAAAAAATTTTCCAATTTTGGACATCAAATAGACTTTTCTCTCTAGAAAAAGTATTTTTTTTTACTCATCCAAATAACTTTTCACTTTTAAACAAAAAAATTTTTTATTTCAAAAGTGAAAATTTTTCATTTTTCAAAATTGAACACCCCATTTAAATGAAAGTTTTAATATCGTACATAAGGAAATATGTGAAAGAAAATATAATATTAAAGTGATAATTTAAATTTAAAGTCTGCTGTCATAAAGCAAAACAAGGCATTTTGACATTGATAAGACTATGATGTTCGTCAACTTCCACTTTTACGGGATAGAATAGGTTTTTGAGTAGAAACATTGATATATGTGAGGGGTTTATTGTATGTATTGGATCAAACCTAATGTGATATTGATTTATGTAATAATTTCATTTAAAATAAATCAATTTACTCTCACAGATATTCTTGTAAACACCTTAATTTTGGGTATATAAATGATTGTATATCGTATAGTGTATCATTTGATTTATCAAAGGGCTAGGTGCTGAAAGAATGACATTTTTTACTTGATAAGTTAGAGATGCATTGCATGGAAAATGACAACGATATTCATCAATATAGAATCCATAGCTCTTTCATGAGAATTAATGACATTCTCTTAAAGTATCATTCTAGGGAGCTGATTAAACATAAAGGATCTTGATTATTTTGTAATATGTTAATTGAATGATTTTATGTTTATGAAGGATTTCATAAAGAGGATTTAATCAAGATGAAATGACAAAAACTTAATAACAAAATAATTAGGAAGGTAAAACAGAATTTTAACCTTAAACTCAATCATGAATATCTTATGAGGATTCTATATGACAATATCTGTCATGGATAAAAGCATTAGTAGTGAGCTTTTGTAATTCAGTATAGAATCAAAGAGTTCAAATTTATATTTTTAGTGAAGTAGTCATGAAGTTTAATAATATATATATAAATTATTTTGGTTGAATAATTTATCTAATATTATTTTAACTTTGATTTTATATATCCATTGGATCCCCTTATTGTAGGAAAAATGAAAAACATATGCAACGGAATTTTAAAATTTTTCTAAAAGATCGTATTAACTTATATTGCTATATATAATAAATTATATAATAATCTATATATCTTGTGAGGAAAACACTAAGAACATCAAAGGATGTGACCAAGAAAATTTCAACCAACTAGCCTTCTTTACTATTCTTCAACTCCTATATGTTAGAGTGTGTGAGCATTCAGTTCCTTAATCAGTATTTACACGGCTTGTCTTTTTCCAATCACCTAAAGCTCTACTAATTTATTATTATGAGTAAAAGTTATAATAATAAATTCACTTACATGTGAGTTTGTGATTTGAGTAAAATAAGAGCTCTAAAGGTCATATTTATAGTAAATGAACTGAAAGAATTTCAAATTCAAATAAGGCACTTGAAAAAAAAAATTCTCTCTTTTATCCATAATGGGGGTTTTTTTTTAGCTTGGGGAGACATAAAATTTGCTCACCTCTAGATCTAGGAGATTCAAATTTTGATTCGAATTTTTATATCAATTTATCTTATGTTATCTCCAAGTACTATGTTCTATAAACAAAATTCTTATTCTACTCTCAGTATAAAAAATACCTAAACCTATGCAAAGGTGATCTGGATATTTCTCTTCACTAAGTCCAAGGATAACAAGCTACAAAGAATATCCTGATTAATTACCATAAGTTAAGGAATTATGTGGAGCTAGGAGATTCAAAATTTGATTCGAACTTTTATCTCAATTTATCTTATGTTATCTCCAAGTATTATGTTTTATAAACATATTTCTTATTCCACTCTTAGTATGAAAAATGCCTAAACCTAAGCAGAGGTGATCTGGATATTTCTCTTTACTAAGTCCAAGAATAACAAGTCATAAAGAATATCCTGATTAATTATCATAAGTTAAGGAATTATATGGAGTAAGTAAAGGGATTGATTAGACATATATAATGTGAGTTTTAATAATTTATGTAAGTAATTATTCTATATCAAATCAAACAATTACACAATTATTAGTTTCAGAGTCACACTACTATAAACCTGAAACTACACTCCTAATTTATACCAAATTACGTAATCCAGTATATAGCCATAGTCTAATAACTTTGCTATATATGTAACACCTGTATATAATATACATCAACTTAAAGTCAAAATCCATTCAACCTTTTGATCACGTTATATTAAGGGTTCATTTGGTGAACGCATTGCATTTGCATTGTGTTTGAATGCAATGCATTGAATGCAATTTGTATTTGGAGGAAAAGCATTAGCATTGCATTTGAATACAATGTGTGTTTGGGGGAAAAGTATTTGAATTATATTTTAATAATAAATATGTGATGTGATGGATAAAAGTAGAAAAAAAAATGAGGGAGAGAGAATATATGATGTAATTAATAAAAATAATAGAAAAAGTGAAATAATAAATAGTGATTGTGTTAGATTTAAAATGTGATGTGATTAGTATTTGAATGAAATGTTTTTGTATTTGGGGGAAAATTGCATTGCATTTAAATGCAATGCTAAAAAAAAGCTTGTCCCAAACGTGTACTAAAGATCTATTATACATCTAATAGGAAAATAATTATTTATCATATATGAATAACAAATCATTTACTAAGCAAACGACTAAAAGTCTTGTCTATTTTTACATAAGAGAATGAATCATTACTCTTTATTAGAGCTATTAATCCAAACCTATTTCATTGAATACAAGTCGTGCATCCAACGAACCGGTCTAGTAGCTTACTACTCTAAGACACCTTAGCTTTTGGAACATTAAAGTACATAAGTTATACACATGAAGCTATTTACTTACTCAAGATTAAAGTTATTGCATAATGAACTTTTAAAGTAAATTAATCTATTTAAGCGAATTACATAGATTAATTATATTTTGATCCAAATCCAATATATCACCTCCTCTAAGCAATATAGCTATGTATCTACTTAGAAATTGGCCTGCTCTAGATAGTTAAGACAAATCATCTCCCAAATTAACTTTAGATTAATAGTCTTAAAATAAGTTAGATGCTTATTCTAATCCCATAGACTACAGACTATAGAATAGACTAATTACTTTAGATTTTTTTTCACATACAAAAGACTATTGCATACAATATTTTAACAATGTAATATTAAGTAGTTAATGAATCATATTTGCATGCATTTACTCCAACATGTGAATAAGATGAGAACATATAGTAATGATATAATGAAAAAATTTTATATATTATTAATTAGTTCAAAAATAACTGAAATACATTAAAATGTCTTTCTATCTTAAGGCATTGTTAACACTTGCGAGCTCATAAACTCTAAGAAATGTGGTAGAATAATTTCTAGTGCTCCAGCATTTATAACTAAATTGTCCTGAACAAGATAAGATAATGATAATATATTTATAATTTAAATTTGAATTAAATTTGATATGTTAGATAAGGATCATAATTTAATAGTAGAAAAGATATTATTTGAAATTTAAATAGTATATGGATTTAATTAAATAATTGTTTATGGATATGGATGTTCTTTTGACCAACCATTCTATCCATTTTTGCGGTTTTTTTTTATAGGGAGAGAAAAAAAGATTTTTCAATTTTTTCTTATTCAAGAATTCTCTACAAAATAAGGCTTTTCAAGATTAAAAATGGAGAGACGGTAGATTAAAAAGAAGTATTATTTTCTTGACCAAAAATTATACTAAGTATGCCCACATATACCCGCACATGGAGGAGTTATAACAGGAAATATCAATTAGTTATTACTCACAATTTAGAAAGTAGTTTGATTATCTAGAATTGTTTGTCAAACTGGTATGTATTTTATGTGTAAATTAATTAGTATATGTAGCAACATGGGGCTTTTGTTGATCTGGATAGCAAAAAAAAATTTTTTTTAAATCCATCATGCTATATTTTTCATCGTGTATAATATTTTTCCACTACTTTTCCTTCACTACAGTGACCCTTTTCCTGGCACAAGACAGGCGGGCATCACCCTTCCCATGACCCCTACTTCATGACGACCACAACTCCCTCTTTTCCGTACGAGCCAAGCCACAATTTTGATAGCCTACTATGACTCCACCCTGGCAAGTATAGTTGTGATCTCCCAGCACACTTGTCACCCAGCCCCACCCTTAAGAAGTCCATGAGCCTATCTTACTCTCCAAACCTCTATGTGATTCTATCCTATGGCCAAACGAAACGCCTATCCCTGTGTGAGCCTGGGTGGTCTCTTCCCTTCCTTATGTGAGTGACAACGACTTTCCCCAGCAATCCTTAGACCCAATAATCGTTTTCATTCTTTTTATATTTTTGGAGGAACGATGGTTTATTTGTGGTTTTTTTTTTTTTTTAATTGGGGGTAGAGGAATTCAAAATTTGTACTTTTAGGTAGAGTCAAATGTGGTATTATTTCTAAGTAATGTCTGCAATCATATTTTTTGTTTTGTTTCGTTTCGTTTTGTTTTGTTTTGTTTTTTTTTTGTAAGCAATGGTCCAAGGGAAATTAAGTTTTTAAAATAATCAAACATTTGTTTATTTTTGTATGAAATGGCTTGAAAAGATACAGTGTAAAATGACTTGAAAAAATATAAAATCAATGTAAAATGACTTTTTACAAAATAGGATTGTTTTCATAAATAACCTCTAAACTACAGACTTTCATTTGAATTGACTCTTAATTGTTCGAAACCAATCATTGTGTTCCTCGATATATATAAAATCGTTCAAAATATCCAATAATTAAATTTTAAACTCAAATTTCTCAAAAATACACTGAATCCCATTAGGAGCTACTAAAATCACACTACATGAATCGCTCTAAGTATATTTGATTTCTTAGTGTTGTCACCTGCATCATTGCTAACCAAATCTCATAATATCACGTATAAATAAATAATAACTCATGTGACCTCATATCATATAAATTAAAACACAAACTAGAAATTACTCAAGCTCAAACTAGAAAATTACAGGTGTTACAATAAGTGAACATCTATAAATTCTTGTCTCTTTATCTTCTTTATTTTCCTGCATTTATTTTACTGCATCTTGCATACACCTCACCAACCACACACCAATATTCCACCAACCATTGGCACTTAATACAAATTCGACTGTAGAATTTTTCCAATCTGCGCTGCGCCCTATAATCAATCAATCACACAATCCATGCCTCCTTTCCTTCGTTTAGATGCCCACGACATCTCCAACATCTCTATTTTGAAGATCATACAAAATAGAGCTCCATTTAACTCCAACTAAACCCCATCCCTTGAGCTATTTTGGAGAGGAGGCACTGCACGCCCTAACTCCCATTTTTTTCTTTAATAAAAATAAAAATTTGACCCATAAAAAGGTTTATAATTCGTATTTTACTAAAATTACACATTCCTTTACAAAATGTTTTACTTTATATCTTTTTCTTTACCTTACAGAATTCAAAATGCTAATTACTTTATTAACAGGGATCATCACTATTTTTTTTTTAATTCGATTAATAATTGGAAAAAGCTAGTCTTTACGAATGTTCTTAAACAAGGTTTTCATTGTCGGTTGTTGAAATGCAAAAGCACACTTAAGTCCTCAAGACCATGTGAGCTTTTCATCTTTTTGATAGGCACTTCACTAATTGGAATTCATAAAAGTGTAACGGAGCTCTTAAAAAGATTTAATTATATATTCTTGTGGGCCGTTGAGTTATAATTATTAATATATGAGTTTCTGATTAACCTACCCACTTATTTATAACTTACCAAAAAATGATAAATCTTTCTCGGTGATGATCGTAAATTACGATTTAAACATAAACGTATTACATTTAAATGTCAATCACATCATATTTTAAATTTAATATAATCATTATTCATTATTTTATTTTTTTTATTATTTTTATTAATTACATCACATATTTTCTTTCTCTTTATTTTTTTTTTCACTTTACTTTTATCAATCACGTCATATATTCATTATTTAAATATAATTTAAATAATTTTTAACTAAATTTATATTATATTTAAATATAATACAAATATTTTTTATTCAAATATAAATTATATTAAATATATTGTATTGTATTCAAATAT
The DNA here is from genome assembly GCA_035233585.1 of Antiaris toxicaria. Taxonomy (NCBI): domain Eukaryota; kingdom Viridiplantae; phylum Streptophyta; class Magnoliopsida; order Rosales; family Moraceae; genus Antiaris; species Antiaris toxicaria. The sequence goes on from CP141163.1 coordinate 521,636, forward strand.
AATACAAGATGAAATAGCATTTTACAAAACAGTTGGGAAATTGAAGTACTGTTTCAATGGCCCAAGTAGAGCACGTTGAGTGCAGTCCTGTGGCCCAAATGAAGCATTACAAAAGTTCATAAATAACAATACATTCACCTTTACAACCTAATTAAATATGGTAGATAGAAATCATGCCTTTTTGAGCTATGAATTTGGTTGATGAATTTTTGTAGCCTAAAACCATATCTATGAATTTGTAATCAGGTAGGCACATGCAACGTTTAAGATCTTTGTAAGTCCATTTTTACCCTTTTTAACTCTACCTATTTACGTGGCAGCTACAACACATATATAATATAATAATAATAATAATAAAAAAGGCATCACTTTCGCCTGCCATTGAATTCTGTGGTGGATCGTCCTTTCCTATATCATTATTTTGATTGTTGCGTGACTTTAGGGTGAAGTCTGCTTGGATTCTGTACATTTTCTCCCCAATATAACAATTTATTTGTATCACGTGCTTGAATTAAAAAAATTAAATTTAAACTTAATTATATAGTTAATCAGTTAGTTCATTTTAAGTTTTTTAATTCATTATTCATATAATATTTTAAACTCAAAAACAGTTTTTACAAATCTTATTTTATACAGAAAAAAAAGTACTATCCACGTAAAAAAAATAAAAGAAAATATATTTTTTAATATAAGTTTTAATTTAACTTTTATCATTTAAATACTTTTAACTTAAGATAAAATTTTCTAACTTAAATTTGAATACCAAATACAAGATTCATTACATGATTTAACTAATTATAAACTTTATCTAAATTTTCTAACTTAAACTCATAATATAAGCAAATTTAAGCGTATTCTGTGAAAGCTACTCAGGTTGGTCCTTATATGAGAATTTGTACAATATTTCAAATTTATTATCGTAATAAAAGAAATGAATAAAATATTACAATTTATAGCTAAATAGCTTTTTTTAATAAGTTTTTTAACAAATGATACAAGTTTTTAAAAATCGATTAAAATGTCGTTTTTCTTAAAAAAGTTAATCTATTATTTAAAATAATCAATCAGTAATTGATTATATTAATTTTCTTAATTAATTCTTAATTGACTAAACCTTAAAAAAAAATAAAAAAACTATTATTTTGCTAAATAAAAAATAATATGGTTAACTATTAGATTAAGTGAACAAAATAGAATATTAACCCTAATTTTCCCTAAAACATTTCTCTATGATACACGTCCATGAGTAACTCAATTCAGTAAGGTCGTAAACAAGAAAATATATGACATATATGACAATGTAAATAAGGTCGTAAAACATTTCTCTATGAAAAAAAAAATCCATTTGATGAATACTGATGGAAGAAAATGTAAATAATAATCATCACATATATGACAATAAACATGTTAAAATTACTGCACAGCTTAGTAAAGATTTTTGTTTAAATTTCATATGCATATAATTTTTGTCCTTGTATCATAATACCTCCCAAATTTTAACTTTTAACGTCACTGTATCATATTACCTACCAAGTTTAGTCTTTAGTAATCTCGTGCAAATTAGCTGGAATAAGTGTGTGAAACGCTCAACTCAACCATAGCTTGTCAGTACAATTATTTATATGGATCCTCGCTTCTCTTGTTTTCTTGTTGAAAACGAAAAAGATATTTTCCTAAAAGAAAATAATATACAAAAAACGAGGGATCCAAGTACCCACTCCTCTCGCCCTCTCCTACACGGGTTGTATCGTGCCCTTTACGAAATTGTCACAATCTCTTTCGTGGATTGTACTGCCGGATGGAGCGCCGTCGAGCAACTGACCTTTTCAATAAAAGGACAAAAGATGAAGAGAAGAGAAAAAAGAAGAGAAAGATAGTTTTTTTTTTTTTTTAAATGATTAAAAAATCCAAGAGTGCAAACTTAATAACTATTAATTTACGTCTAATCAAATTCAAACCCTATTTTACCAATAAAAATTAGTAATAAATGATTTAGAACCATGGAGATTTTACATATTATCAGAAGAATTTTGCTCGAGGGTACATGACAAATACCCTACAAACCATCTCAAAAATAAAATAAAACAATAGTTCGTGAAGTTAGATAAAGATCTAATAATTCAAAATATTAGTCATACTATCTAAGCTTCTCTTTGGCTTTTAAAAGCGAAGGTTGTGGTGGGGATATTTACAGAAATGAAAACCTAGAGTGGCACCTCGATCATATCGCTATTAATTAATGATGTTGGGTATAAACTTTAGAAGGTGAGTACCACAAATTAAAAGAAATTGATCCTTGCAAGCAAACTATGATAATAACAAGAACATAACAAACATACTCATGAAAATAGCCTGACTTTTGTCCATTGGGGACCAAACCATCCCCTAAGCATGAACCAAGAAAGAGGTAATTTCCGATTCAACCATCAACGAATCTTACTATTTAACCACACAAGTAGCCACAGCCTTCATATATATATATATATATATCTGTACCTGTCTATATTTTACCATCTTTATATAGCTTCTATATAAACAACAACTAGCAACCTTTGTCCTAATAATTAGCTGTGCCATTGAAAGGGGCAATTTGAAAGAAGGTGGTTGAGAGGTTGTTGAGAGTAGTAAACATGATCACTTGATCACCGACGGGAGCATTTACTAGCAGCCGTCTTCTTTGGAAAAGAATGAGATAAATATTAAACCTTGTTTATTTAACAGCATTCATGTTCGTCACCTAAAGTACGACCACCCTCTCCTCTTGCTCACATTTGTTCTCTCTCTCTCTCTCTCTCTCTCTTAATACACACACACACACACACACACACACATATATATATATACGGTGATCATTCCTCATTGCTTTATTTGCTCACATTTTTTTCTTCTTTTGGTGCACAAAACATAACAAAGAGAAGAAGGAGAAGAAGAAGAAGAAGAAGATGGGGATATTTTCATTGGTGACAGGAAGGCCGGGGCCAAGTGGGTTTGGATCAGCCTCCACAGCTGAGCAAGTCACTCTAGGGATTGATGCCTCCAAACTCACTGCCATTGTCACAGGTTATCATTATTATATCAATTCTCTTCCGTCTTCATCTTCATCCTTTTTTTATTTTCTTTTCTGGTTCATTTTCTATTCTTTCCCTTTTCATTTCTTGGACTTCTTGTGCGTTTAGGATTTTCATTAACTGTTCTTGGATATCTTGTGATGATCACAAGGATTCTTGTGATTTGGTTGAAGACATTATGTAACTTAAAGGGGAAAAAAAATGACAGTATCTATACATTAGACCCGACAAGAGTTGAATATGTATTGCACAATTATGTTCATTTCCGTCCTCTGTCTATTTTCCCACTTGGCAGTTGAAGATCTTTTTCTTTTTCTTTTTCTTTTATTTATATTATTATTATTATTATTATTATTATTATTATTATTATTTAATGAAATAGAAAATCTGTATGGCCCATCTATACTTTGGCTATTGGTCTTAACATTCACACGTGCTCAGTTCTAGCCTAACATTCTTTTCTCGTTTATATCATGGCATTGAGAAAAAAGAATGCCTTGTTTTTTAAAATTCAAGTGTAATCTTGTTGTTACTATAAAAAAAAAAAAGTGTAATCTCGTTTGTATTGTTAATTATTTTAAAATTGTGTTAGATACTCTGCAGATGTGCTGGTAATTATGTTCACAGTTATGGCCAAATAATATTCTTCTATGATGAGAAAAAATAAAGAAATTAACAAAATAATGATGATGATGATGATGATGCAGGAGGGGCAAGTGGGATTGGCCTGGAGACCTCAAGAGTTTTGGCTCTCCGTGGAGCTCATGTGATCATTGCTGCAAGGAACACACAGGCTGCAGCTGATGCTAAAGAAGTCATTCTCAAAGACATAAAAAATGCTCGTGTCGATGTTTTAAAACTCGATTTGAGCTCGATCAAGTCCGTTAGAGCGTTTGTTGATAGCTTCAACGCTCTTCATCTTCCCCTTAACCTCCTGATGTAATGAACTCCTCTCTCTTTATTGCTTTAATGTCTTCACTTTTACCCGAAAATAACACGAAAATACTTGTGCTTAAATTTCAGAAACAATGCCGGTGTAATGTTTTGTCCCTTCCAGCTTTCGGAAGATGGAATAGAGATGCAATTTGCAACAAATCATCTTGGTAAGTTTATGTGCATAGTTCAGTAACTTTTTTTTTTTTTTTTTTTGGTGGGGTTTCAACTTGACCGATCATAACTAAATTTACCAGGCCATTTCCTCTTAACAAACCTCCTCCTCGAAAAAATGAAGGCCACGGCCAAAACCACTGGAATCGAAGGAAGGATTGTGAATCTATCATCAATAGCTCACCTCCACCCTTGTGAAGGTGGAATTCGGTTTGATAAGATCAATGATAAGGACAGGTATTCGGTGGAGTTGCAGTGCTTTATGTGAATTTATGTTGCTCCGTTACTTCTTCTAATTTATTCATTTATGTTTGAATTTTGTCATTTGAGTTTCAGTTATTCTGACAAGCGGGCGTATGGACAATCCAAATTAGCAAACATATTACACGCTAAGGAGTTGTCGCGTCGCTTGCGGGTAATGTTTCCTACTCAAATTCGTTTTGATCAGCCAAGTTTTTTGGTTGACTGATTTTATGATTATTGAATATTCAGATTTCCTCTCTGTTGTTCTTCTTTTCTCTCTATATTTCTCTTTTCGTTTTCTCAATCCCTCGAAGCGAAAACCCAAACTCTTGAATTTGAGGTGCAGGAAGAGGGTGCGAACATCACAGCAAATGCAGTCCATCCAGGACTTATAATGACACCTCTCATGAGGCACTCTGCACTTCTAATGAGTATGTTCTTTCTCATACATACACGAATTACACCAGAAAATGAAACGAAATTTTTGACGTCGTGTTCACAAAAATCACAAACACGACGTTTTGAATTTTTAAGTGTAACATCTTACTGAATATGCAGAAACTTTGAAGTTTTTCACTTGTCTCATATGGAAGAATGTACCTCAGGTGAAGTTACACATAACAAATAAATTATCGCACTTAACTTAAAAGCAATCAGATTTCTACTCCTTAAATGTTTTTTTCTTTTTTTTTTTTTTGTTGTGGAAATAATCTTAGGGAGCAGCCACGACATGCTACGTTGCACTCCACCCAAGTCTGAAAGGAGTAACAGGGAAGTACTTTCTGGATTGCAATGAGATGACACCAAGCTCTTATGCAAGGGACCAAAAGCTGGCCGTCAAACTCTGGGACTTCAGCAACAAGTTGGTTGACTCTGCTTCAACTTATTGAGCCTTTTTATCACCAACTAAAATATATAAATCAATTCACACACACACAAAAGCCCAATATTGGCAATGAACTTGTCTTCCTAGCTAGTTCGTTTTATGGTTCAAGTCTCATCCTATACTAGTAATGTGTGTGGGATCGTCACTGAAATCAACTTTTTCTTTTACCTCTTCCTCGTGCCCATTTCATTTGGGGGTCTCTTTTGTTTGTTGGGAAATATTGTAGCCCAATTTCCATTCCTAAGCCGTCGTTGTATATGTATACAAAACCATATATATATATTTGTATGGTGTTGAATGTTCAATTCAAAGAGGAAATCTATTAGCAAGTATGACTTTTTTTGTTTTGATACTTGGGATAAAGGGGTTCGAATGCTAAATTTTAATGTTAAGAGAAGTTTAGAACCGTATTACAATTAAAATTCAGAAACTGAAACATATAGGTCAATTCTTAACTCCTTTTGACTTATATATATTTGTATACGCGTATTTGATTTCAATTTATAAATAGCACTCAAAAAAAGTTAAAAACTTCATTCTGTTCTTCTGAAAATTAAAATCTCGTAGCTATTAGCCCCTAGCCAAAGTTTCTGGCTTCATCATTGAGTGTGATACAATTTCAATACAAATACTAGCTAAGATGAATGTAAATAATAACATATCAAAGATCCAAAATATCAAGATTTGAATATGTATTCTAGAGCGACTCTCAATGGGGCACGAGCACATGATCATCCTCCCACAAAGCGAGGGCACGAACCAAGAAGGCGGACCCAGAAACCACAACCGCTGCAAAGATTGGCGGCACGATGAGATCGAGCTTAGACTTGGTAAACCGGAAAGCGGGAAGGCAGAGAACCTCGGCCGGCAGGTCTAGAGGAACTCTTATGGACATGTCAGGGTCGACGCAGGCACGAGAGAAGGATGAGGAGGAGGAAATTGCCGAAACGAAGGCGACTTCGGGCGAAAAGGAGGTGACGACCACCGTCAGGGTGAGGAGAATGGTCCAAGTGGTGGCATAGAATAGAAGAGGCCACCGCGAGGTTAAGCGCGAGAGGATGATTGAGAAGGGATGAAAAAGCTTCATGTTTGTGATTGAGCAAGTAGATTGTTTGATATTGGAGACAACTATATATACATACACATACACGTATATAATAAATGAAATGTATGCGTTAGAAGTGAGGTGGAAAGTTGGAGTGGAGGGGAACCTAATCTTAACGACTTTGCGAAGTTAAGAGTTTAGGTGTGGGCGAAGACGAGATAGAAAGAGGGATATGTTTGACTGCTTATGTTGGGGGAAATTTCTTGCAAGAACAATTGAATTTATTTGACAATATGTGAAAGAATAATCATATGATGAAACTAAATAAAATAGGAAAATTATAGCATATAGGATAACAAGTTTTTTAAAAGATGATAAACTATAACACATATATTTATAGGCAAATTCTTAGATTTGCAGATAAATAGTTGTATTTTTAAGGGCATCCTTGCATTTTCTAGTAAATAATAAATTTATGATTAGTTTTTAATAACATATTTATGTGTCAAGTTTATTAGAGAGAACAAGAGAGAAGAGAAGAGTGGTAGAAAGAGAAGAGGAAGAAGGAAGTTCTTTTTTTTTTTTTTAATTATTGTATGGTTATAAATTTGATTATAGTATTTAATTATGCTATATATATTATTATATTTAAAATATTATGTTATAATTTACTATTATTATCTTTAATAATACTATTTGGCTTTTTTTTCCCAATAAAATAATGATTAAGTTTTTTTTTTCTCTAATGTAGTGTGTGTATATATATAGCATTGCTTAATGCCATTGGAGTAATATTGTAATATTTTACTTTCTGTCTTATAATTATTAGTTGGTTTACACAGGTTGTGTTTGGAATTAATTTTGAGCTGGTTTACATGGTTCCCTAAGTTTACATGGTTCCCTAAGTGAATGATTTTTAAACAATTTTGAAACTTTATTTGGTTAGCGATTATCTAAGAAAAAACTTGAAAATAATTCAAAACAAATCCAACTTTTTACACTTGATTTTGAAAACAATCAAAAGTTGTTTTCTCACTTGTTTTCACTCAGAACCATACCTAGACTCCTCCCTGCCATTACTCCTCTGTGCCATGCGATGTGATTTTTGTACTTTGTATGTATTAGATATTAGATTAGATAATAAAAAATAGTGTCAATATGAAAATAAATAAATAATATTTAATTAAATAAAATTATTATGATTAATTAGAGTTTAATTAATATAATAATTATTAAAATATTTTGTTGTACTAGTTATTAATTTACAAATTATTTTTTAATTAAAAAACTTTATTATTTTTTAATATTTGTTATTCATAATAATTTTTTTTAAATTTAACATAAATATGTTTTCATAAAAAATTATTTATGAAATGATTGATTTTTAAATCCTAAGTTCAATTTAAAAAAATATGATATCAATATTTTAAAAATACAAGATAAATTATTTATGTGTGTGAGTATATATATTGTCAGTTATGTATAACATCCTTTCAACCAGATAGAAAAGTATATCCTAATTATTATAGTAGTAGAATGTGTAAATTTTTTAGTTAAATTCAGTTTCTACTATTAACAATTATTTTGTAATGTATTTGTAACTAAATATAATGGTTAATTATATTTTAATTGATATAGTAAATATTTAAATATTATGGTTATTAATTTTTAATTAATTTTTCAATTATAATTTTTATTGATTTTTAATTTTTGGTATTCATAATAATTTTTTTTAAAATTAAACATAAATATGTTTTCATAAATTACTTATGAAATGACTGATTTTCAAAAATATAACCAAACACAGTTTCATTTTTATTTTTTGAAAATATACACACAGAAAATATAACCAAACATTGTTTCAGAAATAATCTCAGAATAATTTTCAAAACGATTTCATTTTCAGTTTTTTTGAAAATATAATAGATTTTAAAAATAATACCAAACGCTACCATACATTTTTTCTATTAAGAATTCTGTAAATTGAACCATTCAAAACTATTAATATAAAATAAACATGTATTACTTAAAAATATTATGTTAGAATCAACTAATTATTATAACAACAAAAAAAATTACAATGTAGTTATATAAAGTATTTGTTTTCCGTATTATGTTTGCATTGTATTTAAATACAATGTTATTTTCATCCAAATGTAAAAGTTTTACGTTCAAATATAATGCTTTTCTATAGTACCTTAAGGGAGTGTTTGGTAAACGCATTACATTTTGATTGTATTTGAATGAAATTTGTTTTTGGAATGTTGTATTTGGTTGAAAAGTATTTATTTTGTATTTGAATGAAATATGTGTTTGGATGAAAAGTATTTTAAAGTTGAAAAGTTAATGTGATTGGTAAAAGTAGGGATAAATAGTGAAGTTGAAAAGTTGATGTGATTGTTTTAAAAATGTTTTAAATAGTAATTGTTTTCGTAACACTGTTATAAAATTTGTGTTTGGTGTAAAATTGTATTGCATTTAAATAAAATTAAAATACAATTTTTTTGCCAAACGACACCTAAATATATTTACTATTTCAAAATATTTTAAAACAAATTTTTTAAAATCCATTCACATCATATTCTCTCACTATCCCAATTTTTCTATTTATTTTTACCAATCATATCAAATTTTTAACTCTAAAAAACAATTCAAAGATTGTTTATCCAAATACACATTATATTCAAATATAAAATAAATATTTTTTATCTAAATATAAAATATATTCAATACATTGAATTTAAACGTAATATAAATATAATACATTTATTAAATACCCTTATAGAGTTTAAATATAGTAATACTAGGACTGTGAAATCTAACAAAATAAAAGTAATTGAAATAAGTGACTTTATAGTATTGCTATAAAAAAAAATGTGAACTCATATGAAGTTAACAATCATAATATTCCATCACGATTGCTCAAGTTAATACCTATCTTAAAATTCTCATAATATATATATATTTTTTTCTATGAAAATGCAAATTTTGGGTTGAGTACTTGACCAGAGACCAACTCTGACAATTTTTTTTTAACTTGTTAAAAAAGAACCAGTTATGTTCTCACACTTTCCCGTCCACGACCTTTTTTGAGATCGTAATCTCTTACGGTTTAGATTGCCCACAACATATATACTTTGTGGTTGAATTGAAGGGAAATCTGATGTGGGTTGACAAAGCTGCAGTGCATAACCAATGTTTAACTATTTTTGGGCAACATAAAAAATCCTTGGTCAACAATCCTTCACCAACTTTGTTTCTACCATTTGCCTATTTGTTTGTCTTTTCTTTCCCATCCATCTGGTCCTTCAGTTTCCAAGCTTGGGCCCTCTAGGTCATCATTGCATCTTTATTTTTTGATCTCCTCCATGGTGAATATAGTTAAATGCGGTGGCCATGAAAGCTTGTGGGGGGGGGGGGGGGGGGGGGGGGCGCGGGGTGGGCCGGTGGGTGATTCAACAAAACAAAACAAAAGAAACTAGAATGCAACCTTGACTTGCAAGTACATGAGGGGACTGATCAGTGTGATGTAAGGGCTAAATCATGGAATATTTAATAAATGTATTATCCGATTAAACGTAATATATTAAGTTTATTTTATATTTAGGACGTTTTGTAAACGAATTACATTTTAATTATATTTAAATAAAATTTATTTTTTGAATGTTGTATTTGGTTGAAAAGTATTTGTTTTGTATTTGAATAAAATGTGTGTTTGGATGAAAAGTATTTTAGAGTTGAAAAGTTGATGTGATTGGTGAAATAGAGATAAATAGTAGAGTTAAAAAGTTGATGTGATTGTTTTAAAAATGTTTTGAATAGTAATTGTTTTTGTAGTACTGTTACAAAATTTGTGTTTGGTGTAAAATTATATTGTATTTGAGTAAAATTAAAGTGAAATTTTTTCTCCAAACGCCCTGTTAGATAAAAAAAAATATTTATTTTGTATTTAAATATAATATATATTTAAATAAAATATTTAAATTGGATTTTAAAATTAAAAAATTGATGAAATTGATAAAAGTAAATAAAAATAGTGAGATAAAGAAAAAATATAAGGTGAATAAAAAAATTATTTTTAAAATATTCTGAAATAATAAATATATTTAAATAACTGTTAAAAAGTATTATATTTAAACATAAAATTTTTTGTTTAGATAAAAATTACATTATATTTAAACACAACATAAATACAAAACCATAAATAAACATTTCATTAAAATATATTATATAATATTAAGCGATAGTACGTTTGGTAAAAGTTTTACATTTTAATCATATTCAAATGCAACACAATTTTACACCAAACACAAAGTTTTACACTCAAATATAATCATTTTCAACAGTATTATGAAAACAATTATTATTCAAAAGTTTTTTAAAATAATCACATCAACTTTTCAATTTTACTAATTATTTCTACTTTTACTAATCACATCAAATTTTCAATTCTAAAATATTTTTTATTTAAACATATATTTCATTTAAATATAAAACAAATACTTTTCAACTAAATACAACGCTCAAAAAATAAATTATATTCAAATACAATTGAAACACAATGCGTTTGTCAAACATCTCATAAATTTTTTTTTATGTGAACGCGGTTTCTTAGGGAGTTTTTTTTTTCTTTTAATTTTTAATTTTTAATTTTTAATTTAATTTTATTTCATTTATTTTTTTTTTGGGCCTTCATGTCAACATTGATGGACCTCTGTGTTGATTAATGATTTATTGATCGAAGTTGGCTGCTGAGTCAAATAATGCGATTGCAATAATTATATTAAAAAAAAAAAAAAAACTTTGAAGGAGTTCAATGCATCCACGTATGTTAAAACCCTTTTCCTTTTTCTTTTGATTTTTTAATTAATTTATTTATTTAAGAGAGTGGTTTTAGTAATAGCATTTTTTTTTTTTCATTGGTCGCATCGCTTTTCAGTACGTCCAGAAAAAAAGTTCGAAGCACGTGGATTTCTTTAAATTGCCCATCTGATGCCTCGATGGTTTCCGAAACACTTGTGTTTGTGCCAATCGATATCAACTCTCTATTCTTCACCAGCGTTTGCTGATCATGGCTTTGTCATCACCTCCAACATCAGTCTGGCTTTACAGGGGGCCATATCGCACATGTGAAGCCAACATCATGCAATAAATGTAAATGATAAAAAATAATAAGGGCAATTCTATAATAACATAACATTTTGTGTTTTCAAATCGAGTAATATTCAAAGGTTGAAAATTCATATATTAAAAATCGAGCCCACACATCGTGGAGAGTACAATTGGCTGTGGGGTGAGGAAATAATTGAAAACACACGCCCCATAACTTAAAATTTAAGTGAGGGCACCAATTATAAGGGGATGTATAAGAGTAGGGGATCCTTTTATTAAATGGGGACATGCATTTTCACTCACTCCTGTTGGATCTATTATTGGTTTGTATCCTAGTATTATGTATACATATACATATATATATATAATATATACACACACACAGGGTCTTTTATGCGTCAACGCATGTGGTACGGTAACGACGTGTCGCATAGGTTTGTGGCAGAACTAGCATGTCGGTTGAGAAACTCAAACTTTATGCGGGTAATTAACATTGAACTGTGGTGAGAAGGAGTAGAATGTAATTGCAACGGATTAAAAATTAGGGAAAAAAAATATTTCTAGGATATTTGTCCTCCCTTTGTAATCGTATTGTGTTTAAACTAACGTAAATTTTATTTAAATGTAAAAATTTTATATTTAAATATAATTTTTTTTTACATGTCTTAGATATTTTATTATTTCAAAATATTTTAAAATTAAATTTTTTAAAATCTATTTATATCATATTTTTTTTATTTTATTTTTTTATCTATTTTTATCAATCATATCAATTTTTTAATTTTAAAATATAATTTAAATATTTTTTTATCTAAACACATATTATATTCAAAAATAAAACAAATACTTTTTATTTAAATATAAAATATATTTAATATATTTAGTTCAAACGTAATACAAATACAATATATTTATTAAACATTCCATGTACAATTTTACAAAATGGAAGGAGAATAGTATCCTAGTTAGAGCTTTACAATTGTAAAGACAGGTTAAGACTTGTAAGAGAGTATATAGGCAAAGAAAAAAGGGTGGAAATTGTTTAGGAGAAAGTTACAGACCCGACCTTACCACTATTGTCCGTTTTGAGAATGGGGGATATTTAGGAGTTGTTCAAATTTTGGGCTTATAATTTACTATCATGGTGGTCCGTCTTGGCGGTTGAACCAGAAGTCGGGATTTGACCGTCAATGCCCGTGGTGGAACCGCGACGAGGGCGACGGAGACATGGATGGAGAAGCTTCTCCGTCTGCAGGCTGCTTCTCTTCTTTCTTCTCTCTCTCCATGTTCTTCTCTCCAGGATTTTGTAGGGAGAGAAATAGGGGATGGAAAAAACATCCAGAGAGAAAAAGAGATGATAGAGGTGTGAAGTTTTTCTGACATGAATTTACTTCTATGAAAATCAGCGTACTGCACCCTATCGTTTCAAGTGTCAGAATATTACTAGCTTTGCCCTTAAACTCTCCTCCTCCAGTCTTAAACAGCCACGATAATTCAACCGCCGCATAAGCTCAATGTACATGGGACGGTTTTAAAATTGTCTTCTCAAATTTCAATTTACAACACGTGGGATTTACAAACCCTGTTTTTTTTTTTTTTTTTTCCCTTTCTTCCTCTGTCTCCCGATAAATATTGAACATATTATTAAAAAAAAAAAAAACTGTAATAAGAATCTCCCAATAATATTTATAATATGTAATTTTTTTTATCTGTTTATATATAATTAAGTAATTAAAATTTTTTTATTTGTAATAATTATAATATATCTTAACATGTAATGTTATGAAATAAAAAATTTTAAAAAATCTAAAAATTTAATTAAAAAAACTTAAAAATCCCCTTCGTATGTTTAATTAACCTCCCAACCACCACCCGTCTGCCGCCCCTCTTCTGTCGATCGAATCCGAGAACCCACCCCCCTCCTTACCCGACAACCCTATGAATCTGACAAACAATCCCCACCCCCACCTACCCGCAACCCTGAAAATTCGATGAACTCACCCTCCAATCGACGGCCACCCCTAAAGGTTTTTTTTTTTTTAATTTTTGTTTTTTAAATTTTTTAAATTTATTAATCTATAATTTTATAAAATATAATGTATTACAATAAGTAAATTTTAACTATTCTATTACGCCTCACCTGACTAATTAAAAAAAAAATACTTATCATATATATTATTTTGACGTCTTTACCGTAACTTTCCATTCACGACTCTCTTTCTCCTCCCCCTTTACGTTTGCCCATGTTCACTCTTGTGAGTTTAAATTGTAAATAGAACCCAAAGACATAGAATCTTTATTTTAATGACGTGAAATGTTTAACTAGCTTTTTTAATGATGATTTTAATGACGTGAAATGTTAGCTGGCTCTTTTATTGATGTTTCCAATTTTTTAAGAGATGGCGAGACAGAGAATATTAGCCTGTTATTGCGACGTATATCATATAGGACGTCAATTAGTGTCAACCATTTATTACATTACTTGCAACCATGGCCACCCTTGTCGCCTCATGTTATGTTGCATTAAATCACCATCCTAGACTTTAGACTCTACTCAAGTTGTTTTCCTTATTATTATTATTATTATTTTAAAGCATAACAAGTTGCATTAGCTGTTTAACAGTTGGCTACCATCTTGCGAGTAAAACAAATTATCAAGCCTTTAGATGGAAAAATATCAAACAAATATCAATTAAAAAAAATGTTGCATGCAAAGTACAAAGACTTTGCCTATATTAACCACAAGAAAAGAACACCAAAAAGGAGATATCATTTTTCACCACTACGTGCTGTTATTTCTCCAAATCACGTGTACATATTTGTTTTAGACTGCATCCACTGTACATATAAAGAGGTTTAACATGGGAAGTGTAACAACCTAAATAATTAATTATAAGATTAGTTAAGTTAATCTAATATTAATTAATGAGATACAAGTGTTATATGTGGGGGATAATATTTAAGGACAATAATCTAAAATGGTCTGTAATAGTTAATCAATTGTTTGATTGATTAAACAATTAAATTATGATACCTTTAATTGAATATTACTAGTACATGCTATTACCATTAGAAAAAAGATCGATTTTATCCGAGTCATTAATATAGAGAGATGTTTAATGGGTGCACTATACATAATGTGATTATATAGGACAAAGGACATAACAAGATATGAATTTATAATAATATCTGTCAAGTATCGTGAGTTTTAATCATATCAATGGATAGTCATATATATGATGATCTCAATTTTGAGTTATTAACAAACTTCTATCTATAGAATCGTGTCTTTTGATTTACTTTAAACAAATTTGAATATCTATTCTTATTTTTTATATTTTGGAGATATAATGAACTACGTAATCCATTCTTTCTTATTTAAGAAGCATATAATTAATTTCCTTGTGTGTTGATTCGGAGACTTGAATGGTATGAGTGCTAAATTTGTGATTTACCTCATGAATTTATCATTCATTAGGAAATCAATGGCACTCAAGGATAAATATTTTATTACAGAGATTAGTGGATTTTACCTAATTCTAATTATGAATTATTTATATAAGATCAATTTATATATAATGACTATATCATATGAACGACTATATCATATGGACGACTCTATTATTTGAGTAATTTTATATATGTAATTTCAAGAGTACAGTTTCAAGTTTTTTTGTTAAGTAACTTTGTAATTAATAAAATATGAATTAATCAAATAATTTGGTTAATTATCAAATATATTAGAGCTTTAAATTATAAATCCATAATTCTCCACGTTGTCTTCGGTAGCAAGTGAACAAGTATATTTGATGAATTGAGTTTATGCTCATAAAATTATGTAATATAAAATATAAAAAAAAGTGCCTTCTTTTATTATTATTATCTAAACAATTAATTATGAATTAATTATGTTATTTAAATAATAAAAATTATTTAAATATTAAAATTGGAAGACAAAATAGGTGAGACCCCCTGTGTCTACACCTATGGCTTATGGGTGAGACTTACTAACATGCAGATTGATATATGTTAGTTGTCTATTTTTGAAATTATAAATATATATTTTAATATATATTACATAAATAGGAAAAAAAAAAAAAAAAGACTTTCCTCCGGCTAAAAATTCATATTGAACGTGGTTTTAAAGGAGAAAATATTTATATTTATATATATATATATTACATAAATAGGGATAATAATAATAAAAAGAAATTTTTATTATTCACGGTCTCTTACTTTCGCTAACATTTTTTAAAATACCGTTTTTGAAAACACCAATTTGAACCTCTACGATAGACCTGCCATGGTACTCCAACACCATAAGGTCACCCCACTCAGTGTTTTAACTTAGCCATCAGTTAATCTTATACGAACTGCCGCTCTTACATGGACCATAAAACGCCTAACTGAGAAAATGACACACATAAATTCAGTGCAAGGCCTACCAAAACAGTCTGTTACCTCTAAACCTTTTAATCTTGAAGGATACAAGATATAACTAATTTGAATATTGAGCTCAACTTAAACAAAGTCTAGCACCAACCTAAGTCCACCAAACCCATAACAACAACTAGCCTGCACTTTTTTTGAAGTTTGGCTTAGCTTTGCGGTTTTAAACCAACACCACAACACAAAATGTAAAATGGGCGTTCCTTGTTAATATCTTGGGGAACTAGTCATCATCCACGAGTCATGTACATGAAAACTAGTGCATTTTACATTTATACCCCAGATAACATCAAAACTAGTGTATATTGTCATGCAACATTACAAGCAATGTATTTAACATCTAGATTGAGAAAATGAAACATCACTTTAAACTATGTCGCATTTTATTTACATTTAATGTTACACTCAATTACCATTTAATGCAATAATATAGAACATAGTTTGACACATGACCTAATTCTGACTTTCAAATGCCACATGACACGTGAGTGTTGGACTAATCTTCTATCAATACTTACAAGGAACTTTTAGATTCGATCTATGTAAAAACTGTTGAGTTCCAAAGACATTCTATGAAATTTGGCTTTGCAGCCTAGAAGGTGGGACAACCCCCTTATGGCTGATTTTTTTTCGATAGGCACTAGTGCATGTGCATCCTTCTTGGAATTTCTGGTTCTGCTTTTGAATAGGAAAAAAAAAATGACAAGAACAAGACTCAAAAAGAAACTGCGACATAGCAATATAAATATACATACATATTTGACGTGCTTTTGTGTTTAAAGATCACAGACTAGACAAGGAAAACGATTTCTCCACCAGAAGAGTTAGAACAAGAAACCCACCATATGAGACAAGAACTGCAGCAAGCATTATCAAAAGCATTGCCTGCAATGAGATGCTTGGGCTTAGAAAGAAAAGAACTGCAATAGACGCACTCTGCCACACCTTGAGCTGCGCAAACGCTCCCTCCTGCCCCCAAAATGCAACACTGCATTATTATAGCTTCAAACCACAAATGGTCAAAGCACCGAGTTGCAATAACAAGATTTGTACAGGAGCAATCTCAATTCAGGAGACGTAGAATATTGGAAGGTCAAACAAAACGTATGTTTATCTGTGCAGGGTTAGCAAGTACCGTGTCATTCTTGAAGAGTATCCCAAGTAAAGCATTGAGCTGTGTCATCAATACCCCATCACCAATGCCCAATAGAGATGCCATCAGAATTGGGTATATAATGCCAAGTACCCCGCTAGGTACACTGTATAATAACATGGTAAAACAAAAAAAGTTTGTTACAAATATTTATAAAAGAGAGAGAAATATCAGATTCAATATTAAATTAGAAAAAAAAGACTAAAAAAATACAAATTTATGACACCAAGTGAACATAGTGATTGGCGATTACCTGTGATTTAGGAGAAGCCAGAGGAATACAATAGCCTGGACGAAAGCACCAAACGAAACTATCCAAGTGATGGACTTAAGACCAGAAGTAAGACGACCAGCAGCCAGCGAACACTAAAACAATAGTGCCAATATATCGTGATTTGAACAAATATAAAGGAGCACAACTACGAGTCTACAACATATCATATCATCTAAAAGCATACTTACTATTTAAAGATTTGGTATGTCCATATCTCTTGTGCCTAATTATTTTATTTGTCTGTTAAAATACATAGTATTAATCAGTTTACTATTAGTCCTTTGACTTTGCCTTCTGAGAGCTTCTTCTTTTGTAAAAAATTTAATTAAACAAAAAAAAATTTTATATGTTTCGCATAACAAAAATAAATAAAGAACTATATACATACTCGTAGCAAATGAATCACATAGAAATTAAAATCAAGAAGTGCTTAATACCGCATACATACTATTGCATCACATGCCCCATAAACAGCCATTGTACCACCAACACCAGACACACCCAGTGCGGGGGTAACGATATACTTAGTGAACTCAGACCTACAAATTCAACGAAATGTTCCTTTATTTAGACAGAAAAGTCTAAAAAACGAAATAGAAAAATAAAATAACTGAACCAGAGTGGTCTTCACACCATATGGCATAAATTATAATCAAGTACTTACCATGCAAATGCTTGCTGTAGTCCTGAATATGCAATAAGAGGAATAATCAATAGCATCCGTACATCTAACAAAGGAGCGACAACGGGCTTCAACAGAGATATCATAGAAGCATATGAGGTGTTGGAAGAATATTGATGTCCCTCTTCTCCTTTACCATCCCGTTTACGTAAGAAGCACATAAGTATGATACCCACAGTTGCACTGCAAAGGAATACAATGAACAATAAAGTAGTGCCGCTTGTGCTGCCCTCCTGCAGTGACATGAAGGAAATAGGAATGAATAACCACTGGGAAAATCCTTGAAAACAGAGTAAAAGGACCCACAGATTAAGGTAAATATCTTCATCTGTGCTTCTGTCACTCAAGTGGGTAATTCTCTATATTTCTTAACTCGACCAATCAGTTCTGTCAACAACGCCCATGCTCCTTAACCCAATAATAATAATACTAAACAAAGAAAATAAATTAAAAATATTAAGGTCTGTCTACTACCATAGCTGTTTAACTAGATGAAAATGAGACAAAAAAATAGTTATATTTTCAGCTGGAGCTACTAGATAGAGGCATAAGCATCTCATGACATACCAAATTAAACTGAATATATGAATTAAAGTAAACAGGAAGAAATGCAGAAAGTCTCAAGAATCAAGTGATCATTTGCTGCTTCCTTGCCAGGTGGCAAGGCACCCATGGAAAAAATTGTTGCGGGAGGTAGGCTTATTTCAGGCATTTCCAGCAAGCTGTAAATTATGTGAAGAATATGGAGGGGCTTGGATCATATAAAAAGGCAAAAGCTATAAGGGGATGCATGCTGCTCATTTACTTCGGACTCTATGGATGGAGAGCTATTCCGGTTGATGCATGCTATAAGGGAAAAATGGACATCAACAGATAAGGTGTTTAAAGGATTTCCTTTTTCCTTGATCATTTTCAACTAGAAGGATGTTGTAGGGAAATAAGGATTGCACTGCTGACAGATGGTTCTGCTGAATGGTGACGTATGCTTTTTGGGCTGTTTGTACTTAGCACTGTACTTAGTTAAGGCTTTTGTTTATTCTTGTGTTTGTTTTTAGGGCAATGCCTTATCCTTTCTCCTTGTAATTGATTTATTAATAATTGAAAAGGTTTTTTTCTTATTAAAAAAATTGCAGAATCCAAAGCTAAATTTACAAAGGTGGAACATACCACTCCATCTCCCAGAAGGGCAAGTGAGATAAGATTTCCAACAAACTGCAAAGAAAAATAAAGCTATCACTTGGCAATGCAAAATGCGTCAACAAAGCAATCTTTTCTTAGTAAAACAAATATATATATATTTATTTATTTATTTATATCAAAACTTCTATTAAAATGGGTTAACCTGGTGAGCGCCAAACATTCCCCAAAATATTCCATTGAAGTTACCAATAACCGTTCCTTCATGCAAGTTGTAGTCACTTGCATGACTTCGGGCAGTAGATGTTAGATACGTCCCCTGAATGGCACATACTAAAGTAAGGAGTAAATACTAAGAAAATAAAAATTTAAAGGAGAAAGAAAAGATGGACTTGTACCTGGCCGACCCATATTATAGCAGCAGCAAAACCAAGATACAATGAAGCTGGAACCATTGTGTACCTACAAGGAAGACTCTTCATTCTTCAATAAAAAAGCATGAACAGCTCCAAAATAAAACCACAAATACACGATTAGATATTTCCACACTCATATTGACAAATTTTATTTCTGAGCTCAGGAAACAATTGCACACAATGGTCCCTGGAGATCAGTTCAACCATACAAGAATCTATGTAGTGATAAGTTAAATTACTTTATTACCACGTCCTACTTGTGTCCCATAATAATACATAGCAAATTCACGTCTGTGCCAAACTCTACAAGATATCTGGCTGCACTTTCTATATCAAAGTTTATATCCCACAGTTTTTGGCGTTGGGTATGACATGAAATGTCATTTTTACCTAATATCAACACAGGTCATATAACCCACAGATTTAAACACCTTGTTCCTGAAGGACTTCTATCTAGCTCCTTAAAGAGGTTAACAATGCATCAATAAATTTTCAAACTACAAGTCATTCTCTTAAAAAGATTATAAGCTGACAACTGTTGGGAAATCTGTTATACCATCATATTCCATACTTGTATCAGAGTTCATACTCAACAAAACAACTCATGCTTATCTACGGGTGCTTTCTCTCCATTCTGTGATGAGCAAACCTGAATACTATAATAGATAATTATGAGAGCCTATTTGTCAGAGACACCTACGACAGTATGATTTCTTTAATCATGACACAAACTACGCAACTTTAGACTTGACGATTAAGTAGTTGACTTTACAAACAAAGATCTGTTTATCAATGTTGGTTGTTGGGATCAAGCTAAACAGTAAATCTAACAGCATGTTTACTTATCATGAACGAGAAGAAAGGGAAACTCTCCCCTGTTTATTTGAATACTTACAAAGATAGGGAAGCCAATCCCATGGGCTGGTTTAGGGATATACCATTTTTACAAAATTTGGAAATCAAATGTATGACTTTAGTAGAAAATTTAAGCCTAAATTTCATATCAACGTGATACAAATGAACTACGGGACTTCAAAACTGTTGTACAACCAAATCAATGGGATTGTCACCCCTTGGTTTTGTTTCCTTTTGACTTTGGAATAAACCACAATTTTCTTATTTCTTTGTAGAGTTACTAAACTTTTTAACATTAAAAATTTGACTTCCGAACAGGCAAAAAAGCTTATTTCCTTTCACATTACATTCAATATTCAAGTTAGTAAGCATGCCCCAAATATATCTAGGAAAAATGCAGAAACAATTACCATGTTGGCTTCAAATTTGCAGCTATGAACAGCCAATAACCAGTAGTCCCAAGAACCAGGGCATTCTTTGAGCCAAGAAGCCGGACCACCAAAGAAGCCACCACAGAGAAAAAAGTGAATGATAAATACAAAATCCCCAACGAAGTCGTCCCCAAAGCCTCCTCCTGATACAACAATTAGGTTATCAAACTCTCAAATTTAGCTGAAAAACAGCATAATCAGAAAACAAATCATCTTCAATAGAATAGAAAATAGAAATTTTTAAGAACAGAAAAAGAGAGACGCACGGTGTTGACAGTACTCTCCAAGTTCTGAGCGGCGCCATAAGCGAGAAAGATGAACAAGAAGGCGAAGCCCAGAATGCAAACATCTCTGCCGTGATTCTTGGGGGCCTCAACAATGGCAACAAGAGGAGCTTCCTCGTCGCGAGTATCTACAGCTTCCATGGCTTTAGGATTCTCAACCTCAAGCGATCCAATCATATGATATCCATAAATAAAACCTTACAAAAAGGTTAAAGCAAGGCCGGCAAGTACCTGGAGAGCTAGACGACGAACGAAAGAGTCTGGAATTTGGGATTTAAAAAATTAATGCAATAACTTGTTACTGTAGAGGTCAGCCACTGTGTTTGGTAGCTGAGAAAAATGAAGGAAATCGGATTTTGATGACGAAAGAATACAATTTTTCAGTTACTTTTTAATTTGGCAGTTGAAAAAGAAAAAAAAAAAAAAAAAAAAAAGATTCGAAAATTTCGCATCTTGCGTTTGGTAGGGAAGGAAGAGGGGTGAATTAATTGAAAGAATCTGAGGAAGAACACAAGACAGAATGACGAGAGCGGTCACTAACTATTTTTAATCCATGATTGTTTATTATATAGAATTAGGTTTAAATATAATATAATTTTTATTTAAATTTAAATATATTTTATTTAAATATTATCGTATTATTAAAATATTAATTACATAATAATTTAAATTTAATATAATAATATTTATTATTTTATTATTTTATTATTTTTATCAATTACATCACATATTTTTTTTTCTATTTTTATTAATTACATCACATATAATATAATTTAAATATTTTTTATCTAAATACAAATTACATTTTATTCACACATAATACATTTATCATACATTCCCTTTGTCTTTGAACGAACTGCCAACTGCTTGTTTACTGTTTAATTGTGATAAAATAAATTTAATTTCTCTTTTATTACCACGAGCCTAACGCCTTACAACTCTATTAACCGGAAAAAAACCTTGTAACGAGGCTCTGAAGTATAAAAACTTGAATTTAGTACGCAAAAAATAAAAAGAAAAAGGAAAAAAAAAAGTCTTTCTCATTGCGCCAATACACTGATAGTATTGATTTGCCTCGTACTGCTTAATATATACAAATCAATCTTTTTTAAGTTTGATGTTTCTTTAAGTAACAATTAAATTTAAACTTATCTTTAAACATCATCTCATCAAATGTTTAATATTTAAGTTGGGCTTTTAGTTTTATTGCTAAAAGATACAAACATGTTAAATCATTTTCAAAGATGTATTTGGTTGGTTTATTAAAAGAAATTGCTTTGAATAAGATATACATTTGATTATATGTCCATAATATTTGAGCCTCAGTTAGTTACTGAGAATCCAAGACAATAAAATTTCCTTTACCATTGCCTTGGATGAGCCTAAACGAGTTTTCTTATGGGTAAGCCTCGCTTCTACAGAATTCTCTATTACAGAAAGTCACTTCCCAAACACTGATTGTAAGAAAGGCATAGTAGCCTTTTACACAAAGATAAAAACAAAAACTAAATGACCATGCTTGCAGCACAAACGACAGGACACATGGGAATCAAAACAACAACTAAAACCGAAAAGAAAGATAATGAAACACCATAACCTTGCATTGTGACAACCAATGTTATCTGCCGCAGCCGTAATTTTCTTGCTCACCTTGAGACTAATCCGGGAATCTGGGTCATCTCTCGGAGAGATATCAGGAATGTTTTTATTGACCATTTCAAAAGAATATACTCTGAGGATTCTACCCCCTCGGGTTATGCTCAATATGTTGTCTGAGAATCTTTTAAAAGGCCTAAAATCTGAAGTGAATTTAGCAAGTTACAATTAGATGTTTACAATCCCTTCTGGAGCTATAATAAAGGAAACCCTTTTCTCCAAGACCAATTTGAAAGCACCAGGCCCTGGCAGGATGCAAGCCCTTTTCTTTAAATCTTTTTGGGAGTCTGTGGGGGATAATTTCATTGCTACAATAAAGGATTTCTTTTTCTATACTCAAATACATAAAGGCATCAATGCTACTAACATTGTCCTTATTCCCAACATCAATGATGCTTCAAATGTCACCCACTTCCAGCCTATTGCCCTTTGCAACATTGTTTATAAGGTGGTATCTAAAATCATTGCAGATAAAATTAAACTAGTGCCTGCTTAGCTAGTTTATCTTGCTCATTCTGCTTTTGTTCCAGGAAGATCTAATTATGTTAATTCAGTGATTCTCTAAGAGGTTATCCATTCAATAAAAAGAAAGAAAGGGCAAGACGGGTTTACTGGCTATCAATATTGATCTACGAAAGGCCTATGACAAGCTAAATTGGAATTTCCTTCTGGCTATGCTTTCTTTCCTCAATTTCCCCCCTAGGTTGACTTGGTAGATTAAATGGCGCGTCACCACAACCTCAATGACAATTCTCATTAA
The DNA here is from genome assembly GCA_035233585.1 of Antiaris toxicaria. Lineage (NCBI taxonomy): Eukaryota > Viridiplantae > Streptophyta > Magnoliopsida > Rosales > Moraceae > Antiaris > Antiaris toxicaria. Next base: position 545,194 of record CP141163.1, read on the forward strand.
TGGGAGTCCGTTCAAGTTTTTCTCTCCCAGTTAAGGTTTATGCCAAGGAGACCTTCTATCCAACTTTCCAACAATTTCTCGGGCATCCAACTTTCCAAAGGAGGCCTACATCTTTCTCATCTAATTTTTGCAAACGACATCATTTTCTTCTTTGAAGCTGATATGGATCATGTTAATGCTTTGTGGGATTGCCTAAATGTTTTTTGAACTTGGTCAGGCTTGGCCATCAACAAAAACAAATCCTACGTTTTCTTCAATCATAATGTTTCCTATATAGTCCAAGCAGAGATTTGTGAGTCCTTCAGAATTTAGGAGCCTTCCAATGATATTTCTTACTTGGGACTACCTATGTTTAGGACCAGGGAAAAAAACCAATGATTTCAGGTTCATTATTGAAAAACTGGAATCTAATTAGTAGGGTGGAAAGCCAAAATGCTTTCTAAATTTGCTCGGCTTCAACTCATTAAATTAGTGGATTTATCTTTCCCCATATATGCAATGCAGTCCTCAATCCTTTATGCTTCCCTTTGTGATAAGTTGGATGCTGTTTTCTGTAGACTCTAGTGGGGTGTGATCAGGGTAACTCCAGAGGTCTTCATCTCAAATTGTGGGTGTTGTTGTCAAAAACTTGATATAACACCTAATGGAATCACTTGGCATGATTAGCCTTGTGTCCCGTGCTTCGCCTGATCACTTGTAACACGAAGAAGAGCACCTTGAAGTGAGGGAGGACATTGGTGGGGTGTCAACCCAGGACACTCTGATGCTTAAGTGAGTAAAGAGCAAGCAGAGAGACTGAGTTTGGACAAGAAATGTAGTCCATACCTAGGAGATTGAGGCACTATATTGATGGATGTTTCCCGTGGTTTCAGGTCCTCCCAAGTGGTCCAGGCGGGTTGACTTAGTGTCAGGTCTACTAATGTTGATTGTCCATTAGGCAATTGTTGCATACCTTTCAACCTCTGTAAAGGCAGGTAAAGGTAGTGATGCACATACCCGTGTTAGGTGGTGTAGGATGGTAAGAGGAATATGGGCGCCTATGCCCAGGTACAAATGTCAGAAGGCATAATTTAGTTAGGGAGTATAAACATAGTACGCCAACTAAGCAAAGTAGTAGGATAAGGGCATGTGGCTCAATTGATGGTAACCGCTGGCGAAGAGGTAGAAGTCCAGGGTGAATTTCTCGTCGACCTGATGATCTTGTTTGACAGTGCTTAGATAAGGCTTCTTGGGCAACTCTGAGATCCCGATAATCAACTGATTATAGTTCAGTCTACTTGGATACATTCCAACAGTAGAGCTGACCACACTTATTCGTAATCCATAATGGTTGGCATTGGTTGACTCCCCTAGTGCGTCCGTAAATGCCAAAAATGCCTTTGAGCAAGCTGGCAACAAAAGTCGACCATAAAGATCAAACAATGGTCTTTATGACTAGCTTAAACCAAAAACACCATCAACAATGGGCATCCATTCGTAGACCTAGGTCTAAGGGTGGCATTGGGATCCGTAGCTCCAAACTCATGAACAGGGCCTTAATGGCCAAATAGGAATGAGACTCAATCTCTGGCCATGACTCTTTATGTACTAGAGTCCTCAAATCAAAATACCTAAGTGGCACTAATTTCTTTAAGGCAACTTACAAAACTTGTCAAGTCTCAGGCTATTGTGCATAAGGGGGCTGTAAAGCTTTTGGGAATGGCCAACATATTGATATTTGGAAAGATCCGTGGGTCCCCTCCATCTCGGGTTTTAAACTGACCCCGTCAGGGACTTCCTGTAGAAAATATATGTTTGCGACTGATTTTGTTCCAAGACTAGTTTAGTTAGATTATTCCAAATTCTCAGCCCTCTTTTTCCCAATGAATGCAACTGCAATATCAAACTTTGACATTCGTTTTCAGATAGAGATGACTGCTAGGTTTAGGCCCTAAATTCAAATGGAGAATTCTACTTTAGATTGAGGAGCATCCCTACCCTCTTTTTCTTCCTATGGAATGGAATCATCTTTGGAATTCCAAAATCCATAGCCGCCATAAAGTTCTCTAGTGGCAAATCATTTCAAATGCTCTCCATGTCCACTTTCGTCTCCCGGAGTTGTTCACTATTGACACTAATCTTTGCCCCCCGTTGTGGTAAAGCACCTGAAACCATGGTCCATCTCTTTCTCTCTTGTGATTTTGCTAATCATGTCTGGCTTGCTTCAACCTGGAATTTTAGGTTTCAGGGGAGTTTTGACAATGTCACAGACTGGTTTAGATGGCTTTAGTCTTTTGATAGCAACAACACTAATAGAAGAGCTCGAGAGGATTGCTTCCTCCTTGTTTCAATAGCTCTAGATCATATTTGGAAGGCTCGCAATGAGGTCGCATACTACAGGAGTGTTCCCTCCCCTATGGACACTTTCCAATCTGTATCTTTGTCCTTTGACCATTACAAGAAGACGCTGCTGAGTGGTTTCCTTGATGAGATATCTCATTGGACTCCTCCCCCAATTGATTGGGTGAAGATCAACTTTGATGCCGCCTGTACTCGTGGAGGATCTTATTTAGCATCTGTAATTAGAGACTCAAGTGGAATTGTTCTCGATTTAACGGTGGGTCACGTTGACACAACTTCCCCCCTTGTTGCTGACGCTCTGGCAGCTCTGGTGGCAATTAAAAGGGCTAAAGATATCAACTACTCCTGCTGTGTTTTTGAGGGTGATAATCAGATGGTTATTGATGGGCTTTCTAAAGCCAACTCGGACCCCCCTTGGGAAATTGCGAACTGCCTATCCGAAGCTTGGGACTCTCATAAGGCTTTCACCTATATTTCCTTTTGTAAAATCAGCAGATGCATTAATTTCTGTGCCCACAATTTAGCTAGCTGGGCTATGCATTCTAGTCACTCAGGTCCTCTTTTACCTGATGACTTACCTGACTCTGTTCTAACGTATTGTTCTGATTAGGCTGCTAACGCCTTTCCTGTAAGCCTTTAATGAACGAAGTTTATTATCAATCAAAAAAAAAAAAAAAAACACAAAACAAAAACAGAATCAAAAAGCACACTTGAAAGAAACAGAGAGAACATCAAAGCTTCTACATCAGAATGATGTAACTAAACAGTGAGACTCTTGTATTACTAGATTCGACCAAGAACACCAAATTTCATGTACTTGAAAGTTGAAACTTAATTGAAGAATAATCTTGTAATGAAAGAGATTAATAATATCAGTGATTTCTTTTTGAGGGGGGCGGGACAAAGGATTCAAAAGATACAATAAACAAAAGAAAAAGAAGCCAAGACTTTGCAACAAACCCTTATCAGTTTGAACAGGCCAACTCCGCAAAACCAAATAGCTCTAATGATCTTATTAAACTTCTCTTTATTTATTATTATTTTTTTTATTAATATTAGTATTAGTAAACAGTTTCAAGCTGCGTTGCTCATAATTCAAGTTACATAATAACTTGGTTTACATTTTTTGAGCTGCTTATGAAGGGCTTGCTTACTGCATTTTGCTACTCAATCCCAAAATTCGAAAAAGAAATCAGCATTTTAGTCCAATTGCTAGTAGATATTGAATATTCGACCGATATCAAAGATACTAAAATTGATGGATATCGGGGTAATTCAGTTCAAACATTCCACGGCCTTGCTCATAATTATAGTACTGGCTCATTACACCTTAATAAGTTTGAGCTTTGGGAATAACTTAATGCTTAAATCAATCTCCAAGTCCAAGCCTCCACATACACCAACCCACTTAGACTAATCAAGCTCAAATATAACAGATATGCTCATCCCAATCTGTTTCCAGAAGGAAACTAGCCTAGCTCCATTAGGGACCTGAATGTAGTAAATAAACTAGAGTACCGGCAAGTGAAGAAAAGTAGCTACAGATTTCTTCGGCCTAATTGCCCAGCAAACTGATCAACAGCCGCCATAGCACAGGACGCCGAACCAATAGAACCATCGTACCTGTGAGGAACAAATGCCAGAGTCACAAGAAAAAACTCCAGGCATCTTAGTAAAGTACATTTCGTTTTATCATCAGAAGAATTATAAATCAAAGGAGTTTGTATGTATGTTATGGACTCACAGAGCAACCAATATAAATGCAGCGGTTTGCATGATAATAGCACCTTCACCGGCAGGCTTTGATGTGTTCATGCACCTTGCACACAACCAGTTTTCATGAATTGATGTCACAACATCTGTCATCAAAATCAAACGCGTAAATTTTTAACTCTACTAGATTAAAAAATAATACTTAAAAAAAAAAAAAAAAAAAACTCTACTAGATTACAAACTAAAGTCGTCTCTCAAGGCAGAGCGCAGACATTGAAATGATCAGATGACTAGTTGAGTTGTTAGAGAAGATTACATTGGTTAGGGCCGAGGATGAAAGTGAGGCTGTCTGGTTGGAGTGAGTCGCGTTTTATAAGGTCCATTAATGGAGCCAATTCGGTGGGATTTGCTTTAAGCCCTTCTTGTTCTGCACTGCAAACCAAATTTTCAATCAACGTCTTTAAAACGATAGTTGAGTTGAGAATGAAGAAACAAGAAAGAAGAAGGAAATTCAAACAAAAAAAGACAAACATGGTGGAGAGCAAACGTGAGGGTCCTGAAGGGTCGTAGTTGAGGAGAAGAGCAGCTTTGAGAGGAGACCCAACACCAATACTCACAGAAACCCACTTCTCCCATGTCTTGTGTACGAAACTCCATTCCATTTTCTTACTTTTTTTTCCTTTTTTTTTTTTTTTTTTTTTTTGAGACTAGAGAGAGAGACAGAGAGAAAGAGTAGAGCAATAATATCCAAAGCTAACACCGTCGCCAGCCACCGGAGCCGTCGCTCTTCGATCTCACCCTCTCTCGACTCTCCCTCTTTCCATGAATTTTAAGTTTAACGTTTTTCATGTTTAAATGAATGGGTATTGTGAAAATTGGGATTCACAGCTTCATTATAGTGTTGATTACTTGATTTTGGTCGGATCTTTTTAGATTTTGACTAGGGTTTGAGTTTAGGATTTTTTGGGATGCAATGGCCAACCACCAGAAAAAATGAAAACTTTTTTGCCCTTTTTTTCTTTTCTTAGAAATTGCATTATATAAATCAATTATTTATTTATTTGAAAAGTATATTAAATAATTTTAATTTTTGAAAATTTATGATATAATCAAATTTATCAATATATTTTTTTTATTTTTATCTTTAATTAATTTTTTTACCTCTTTCTTTTCAAACACATACTTTTTTTCCTCGGCTCTCTTGAATGTATTTTGGAGAATGGAAGGAGGAGATCGTGAGCAAAGTGTTACGATTTTAGCGATGACATTCCACTCTGACAGTCCCTTGTAATTTTAGCGAGCAAAGTAAGTGCGAGCTTCAGATTTACGATGAGATCCTCCTCCTAGATCGCGAGGCTGTTGCCATCATTACTGACCAACTGAGCAAAGCTTCTCAGAGATCTTCAAATTCTGGTTTTCGTCTTTTCTCTCTCTCCTTTCCTCTCCTCATCCTCTCTCTTTTCGCTCTTTCTCTTTCTCCTTTCTTCGAGGCGGAATTGAGGTTTTTCCTGTTTACAACTCTCCTTCTTTAGCGATGATGAAGCTATTACAACGACTCTGACTCGCAACAATGAACAACGACAATGGCGAGGTCCCACAATGGTGATGGTGAGGTGGTGTCAATTGATTTTTGTTGGATTTGGAAGTGATTGGGTGAATTTAGAGATTAGGGTTAGAGTTTGTTCAATTTAGTAAATGATTTAAATTGAGTGTAAATATTACATTTACAATGTAAATTTTGTATTAATTGAGTGTAAATATTTCATTTATAGTGTAAATTATTAAAAGGTATATTTGATATTTTAATTGGGTATAAATTTGAATTTATACTTAAATCTATTATTTACAATCAAATTTAAACTTTTGACCTATTTATTTTTATTCCCTCTTACCTTTAGCTTATTTTCCTCATTCTCCTTTTTTTTTAATTTTTCACTAATATTTTTTTTTTTATAAGCAAGACTTTTTCCCAAATTAGTTGTATAGCACATATGGTGCAAACTAGATAAGCAAAACAAAATAGAGCAAAAAAAAAAATCACGTGAGGATTTATAACTTATCATATGTCTAATAATATGATTGTCAAGTGATAATAACAAAGCTCTCATATAACAACATAAGAGTGATGATCAAAATGTTTATAAACTATTAATTATTTTAATAAATAGTGTGTGTATATATATATATATAATATATTATAGATCGTTATCATTATCTTCACCTTAACATGCATAAAAGTTTCAAACCCTCTACACTATTCACCAGCCATGTGTCACCACATCATTCCCCGTTCGTCCTCTATTTTATTTTTTATTTTTTTATTTTTTGCCTTTCTTCCTTCCTCCCTTTTTCTTTTAGGTCCTTCGTTTTCCCACATCATCTCCCTATCCGCCTTCGTTTTCTCGCATCATTCCCCTTTTGTCCTCTTTTTTTTTTTTTTTTTGCCTTTCTTCCTTTTTTTTTTCTTTTAGGTCCTTCGTTTTCTTCCTTTTGTTTTCGGCCTATTTTTGTATTTTTTTTCATTTTAATCCTTGTGTGTTATTTTTTTTTGTCTTGTAGTTTTTTTTCTCCTTTCCATCTATTTTTCTTATTTTTTTTCCATTTCAATCCATTTCGTTATTTTTTCCCTCTATCTTTTAATGAATATTATTATATCAAATGTGACTTCTATAACCACCTTTATTTTTTTCTTTTTATTTTTCTTATTTGCTTTAAATCTTATATTTTTAATCATGTCTTATGAAAATACTTTTTCTTTAAGATTTATACTTATTATAATGATTTTTTTTTTTTACCATTTCTTATAAATTTTACAATTTTTTTATCGAATTTATAGATTAAGAGATTCAAATTCTATATTTTTAGATAGAGTTTGCAAAATTTTACAAAATTAATCATACATGCATAGCATGTGGTTATAAATTAGTATATATAGAGTATGGCAAGTTTTTTTATGTGCCAATGCATGTAGTGCGGCAGAACTCATATTCTCTGTTCAAAATTTCTCATCTCAAATTATGTCCAACTACTTAATCATGCCATCTCATAAAAAAATTATATTTACATTTTTATCAATTTTCTGTCCTATGAGGTGGTATGATATAAGTGGTTGAACATGATTTGAAACAGAAAATTTTAGACAAAAAATATGAATTATGATGCAACGATGGTATGGTGCATAGGTTTGTGGCAAGTGTTGAACGTTGAAGAAGGTTTGTGACAGGATTAGCATGTACATCAATTGAGAAAGTCAAACTTGTTGGGGGTAATTAATATTAACCTATAGTGAGAAGGAGTAGAATGTAATTGCAGAGGATTAAAAACAGAGGGGAAAAGAAAATTTTTTAATGTACAATTTCACATTGTTATAAAAAGGAAATAAAGTAGTACGTAGTTCCAGCTTTACAGTGGTAAAGACAGGTTAAAGCTTTGTTTTATAAATATATTACATTTAAATATAATATATTAAATATAATTTATATTTAAGAAAAAGATATTTATATTATATTTAAATTATATTTTAATAAAAAATATGTCATATGTGATAAAAATAAAGAAAAAAAACGAGAAAGAGAATATATAATGTGATTAATAAAAATAATAAAATAATAAATAATAATTATATTGAATTTAAAATGTAATATAATTGATATTTAATAAAATATTTTTATATTTAAGTAAAAATTAGATTGTATTTAAAAGTAATACGAATTTAACACATACACGAAGCAGGATAAGACTTGTAAGAAAGAGTATAGACAAAGAAAAAGGATGGAAATTGTTTAGGAGAGAGTTACAGACCCAACCTTATCCATTATGAGAATGGTGGATTTTTGGAAGTTGTTCCAATTTTGGGGTTTTGAGACGGAGGAGTTGAGTGAGAAGTACCCAATTTTGGAGCCCGAGAATGAGATTGTTAATTAAGTTCATCGCTGATCTTTATTTGTCACGAAACCTACAGCAAAGAAAACAAACAAAAAATGAAAAAAGTTTGCTACGTTACTCAAGCACGTCGGCAGATTTTCTGTCCCGAAGTTCACGCCTTAAGGTCTATAGGTATAACTAATTAAATATCAAAGTGATTCATTTGATGATTGATTGTGTGTGCTTCAGAGAGAAAGAGAGAAGGTTTAAAATTTGTTCTGATGCTTCTTGGAAGAGTTTACCTCTTATGAGTATTCGTTCTATGGATCTTAAAAAAGGAAAAACAAGCACTTCGGGCATTGGTTTCACAATCATGGTGGTCCGTCTAGGCGGGTTGAACCAGATGTCGGGATTCAACCGTCGGTGAGCGCGGCGGAACCGCAACGATGGTGACGAAGGCATAGATGGGGAAGCTTCTCCGTCTTCAGGCTGCTTCTCTTCCACTTCCTCTTCTCTCTCTCTCTCCACCTTCTTCTCTCTAGAGTTTTGTAGAGAGAGAAATAGGGGACGGACAAAACATCAAGACAGAGAAAGAGATGATGTGTAATATTTTCATGACATGAATTTACTTTTAAACAAATTTAGTGTACTGCACTCTTATTGTTTCAAGTGTCAAAATATTATTAGGGAAAAAATTAAAAAATTAAATATGAAATTAATTTAACATAGAGTCTACCTTAATAAAAAAAATTAAACTTCGTTTGTTTTATTGATTCGGATTCAAAATTTTAGTTCCAGTTTTGTTTTTTTTCTGAAAAATCAATAAAAATTATAATTAAGTCAATCAGTTTTGACTCAAAATTTCATTATATTCCAGACTCGACTCATGAATTATTTAGGTTAATTTATTAGGTCTTAAGTCTTTTTTTTTGTATATAAATCACTTTACATCCTTATTCATTTTCCACATCGGAGAACGCATATATACTTTTCTCAACAATCTTTCCCTCATATATGTGTTTATTGAGCTTTCTCTCGAATCAAAGTTTCTAATAGCTGGTACATCTAAACATCGCATTCTAAATGAGAGCCAACTCGAGTACGGAAAAGAGTCAAAACTATGCGAGTTCACTGAATGATCCACCATCTGTATCTACAACGGCACCAAGTGTAGGAAACACCCTCTCCATTGGAGGTAATGTGAAAACTTGATAACCGAGTGTGATCACTTGACTAATATGAAATATCAACTCTGATATCACTTGTTAGGGAGAAATCACGTATAAATCTGACCTAATATATTTCAGAAGTCTAACTTGACTCAAAAAGTTAACCCGTTAGATTTTAAGTCTTTTAATATATATAAATCACTTCATATATTCATTCATTTTCTATATAAAATAATACATACATACACTTTTCTGAATAAATATTTCTAACTTGACTTGAACTCGCCTCCTATCTTAATTGTTCGTCACCCATACAACAGCTACAATAATTTAAATGCACACAAGACCATTACTATATATATTATATAGTTATAGATAGGTACATAATAGAATAAAAAAATGGAAAACGAACTATTTTATTTTTATGTGATAATAAATGTGAAAGAGAACGGGGTTGAAAAAAGTTTGTAATTAGATTAGCTAAAAACAAACTAATTTTTTTTAAATGATAGAAAATGTCAAAAAAAGAAAGGGGTTTGAAAACTTTTTAGTTCCATTAAATCTTTTATATATAGAGCAAATGTAATATAGATGCATAGATAATATATTATAGATATATACATAAAATATGGTTACAGATAAATATGAAATAAAATAAAATAATTAAAAAAATTATTTTATTTTTATGTGATGACAAATGGCAAAAGAAAACAGACTTGAAAAAAAATTTTAATTAGATTAGCTAAAAGCAAACTAATTCTTTCTAAAGTGGTGACGAGCGTTAAAAAGAAAAAAGTGTAAAAAAATTTTATAGTTCAATTTGCTCTTTTGTATGCAAGATATATATATTATACAATGTGCTCTACCACTTTTATTTTAAGTCAGATGCTTTTTTGACATAATAAAAAAATTATATTTAAATAAATTTTAAAAAATAACATTTGGCATAATAAATTAAATTATATTTTAGAAAAAAAAAAGTATTTTAACAAAAATAAATTATAAAATTATTTTGATACAGCGCAGTTAACAAAATGAAGAAACTCGAAAGAAAAAATAAAAAAAGGAAAAAAAAAAGGATATATTTAAGAAAATTATTTTAATTAGGAAAAATCAAAAGTAAAAACAGTAACACCAAAATAAAAAGACAAAATGATTAAACAGCAACTTAGCGAGACTATTATTTAAAACCTTAACTACGGCACAGATGAGAAAATAAAAGATGTTTAAATAGGAGCACATTTATGTAAAAATCTCAATAAAAAATTAAAAAAAAAAGTAATTACAAAAATCACTTTCTATAAAATAAAAATTTTAAAAGATGGTAGAAAATTATCTAAATGGGGATATGTTAAAAAATAAGTATCACACAATAAAAATAAAATAGAAGAAAAATGCATTTGCTGATATATATATATATATATTAAAATGTGAGGATATATTTGAAAAAAAATTTACAAAAGATACAATAGAAAAAATATATATATTTGATGATAAAATTTAAACTAAAAGTTATAGGATTTTAAATAAAAATAAAAAAAAGCTTAAGTAAATTTAAAAAAAAAAAAGTATATCACAATCACTTTATTTTCTAAAGATAAAGTGAAATAGGATACATAATTGAAGAAGAATTTGTATAATTAATCCTAAAAGATAATTATAAAAGAGAGGTTTAGGGGATGAAACAGCAAGACCGGTGGAAGAAGGAGAGAACTATGTCCTTTACTTTTGTATGGTTAAGAGAAGGTTAAGATTAAATAAGAATAGTTTATCGATTAGATTTTATTTATTTGATTAATTAGTGAGTTAGTTGTACAAGTCACTGGATTTTTATACTTAGTTTTTAAATATTATCCCTTTTTTTAAATCTTGATTTTATGTATTATGTATTATATTTAGTGGAATTTGTTATGTTTTTACGTGTCCGATCCGGGAATCATTTAAATTATACTATTTACATGGATACATTTAAATGAAAATATTTAAACCAAAACATTTAAATTGTTATAAAAGTATATGTTTAAATATTAACATTTAAAATAGAACATTTTAACAGAAATACTTAAATTTATAATTGAATAGTTGTTAAAACTTATCATTTAAAATGGGAAAAAATTGGATGAACAAGCTACTTGGGATGGGTTTTTTTTTTTTTTTTTTTTTTCTATATGGACTTAATTTCAAAATGAATAATCCGAATAAAGCATTTGAGATGTCCAAACCACAAATAAACAGTTACATGGGACATCCAGATGGAATATGCCACATTTCACAAATATAGTTCAGCCAAACATAATTCAACCAATATTATTTTGAATTAGCAAAATATTATAAAAAAATGGTTTTAGATAAAGATCTTACGCAAAACAAGAAGAAGGATAAGAAAATCGACCGAGTCGAAGAAAAGAAGAAAAAATAATTAAAGAGGAATCGTTAAGAGTTAGGGTTATTTACATTTTTGTACCAAATTTTTTGTTTTTATTTAGTAAATGTACCATGCGTTTTGAACTTTTTACATTTTTTTATCATCAGATATCATTTAATATATAAATTTGTACCATTTCTTGCTCAACATTTAATTTTAATTTTAAAATACCTAAATTACTCTTAAAAAGAAAAACTTAAGCTAAGTGTGATTTACATTTTTATATCTTGCATTTTGTTTTTATTCAAACAATATATCATGTCTTCTAAAGTTCTACATTTTCATATTATTAGTTTAAAAAATAATTGAAGAATTCTAATTTCAATTAAAAGTTAAATAAAAGGGCTGAAATAGAGCCAAATAGGGTGTGTGGCAACAGGTTAAGAAAGGGCTAGGTACTTATGAGGTAGAGTTAAGAAATATGAATTTTTTGTAGAGAAAATTAAAGGTTTTGTCATATTTTAATTTTTCTTTTTAAAGGTATTTTGGACATTTTTAAGTAAAAATAAGCTGTTGATTGAGAAAAAAAAAATATTGATTAATATATCATATGTAATATAATAATATAAAATGCATGACTTTGAATGCTTGATATAATTCTCTAAATAAATGTAAAATACATAAATAATCGAAACTTTAGTTTTAATTTTAAGGATATTTTGGGTAAATATTAGGTCAAAATTATGTGGTGACAAAGAAAAGGTACTGGCATGTATATTAAACATAATTTGAAGGCATAAAAATGTGAAAGTTCAAAATACGTGATATAGATTCGCAATGAAGGCACAGTATAGGGTTTATACAAATATAACTAACCCTAAGGTCACGTTTGGATAGAGGGAAAGAAAAGGAATGGTAATGGTAATGGTAATGGAATAGAATGAAAAGGAAAGTTAATTCATTTATTTGGTGGACATTTACAAATGCTATGAAATGCAATATTATTATTTTTATTTGGACAAAACTACCCCTATCCTAGCATATATAAAATTAGCTTAATTAGGGAAAAAAATGAATACAAACTTTTTTTCTGCAAAATAAAAATTATTTGTTAGAATCATTCTAAGACAAATAATTTTAAAAAGAAAATAATTTTTTTAAGAATTTTTTTCTTAGAACTTCAAAATGACAAACAACATTGTCTTCTCCTTTTGCTCGATCATCTCCACTGTAAGCAGGTTCCTTGCAACATCCCAACCACCAGAGTTAAAAGGAGTACAAGGTCCATGCGTTGGAATTTGATGCGTAAATCAATGTCATCAAAGTCTGACACGTGATGACTTGGAATGTTGGTGAGCCGGCCAATGGAGGAGTTGGTAGAGGAGTTGGTGGAGGGCAAATCGGGCGCAGGGGTGGATCTGGACGAGAATGGGCTAGGGTGAGGGGTTGCGGAGAAATGACAGATTTGAGTACCAATTGAAAGCTTGGAAAGCGGGACTTCTAGATCGCAAAAGAGGCTTGGGTTGTGGATTTAATTGGATGCTGATAGAGAATGTCGAATAAGAAACGACTTTCCAAGCGATGGCTGATAAAAGAGGTCGGAGTGAGTAAGAATGACAGAAGAAAAGGACAACAATAGGTCTTACCAGAAAAAGAGAATAACGATGGGATGGAGGAGGGAGGATAGAGGAAGTTACACTAGAAATCCAAAAGAAAAAATAAAAGACGAAAACAAAGGATATGAATGATGAAAACAACAAAAAAAAAAAAGGGAAAGAAAAAAGCTTGGATGACCATTCTTCTTGCATGAGAGAGGAATAATGATTCAACTAGTTTTGAGAAAAGTCATTCATTTTTGAATGGTTTTTCCTATAACTAAAAAATTGAAACTCCTTTTCATTTCATTTTATTCCGTTACCTCCAATCAAACGAACCAAAGAGTTACTCCACTTCAATTCCAATGGAATAAGGCTGGATGCCCTTCCCAGCTTCGCGTTTTCAAGCACTTGGCAATTTGGAAGGCAAACCAAAGCACCCGACGCTTTTCCATGCAAGATTTCTCCTCTTACTCTTAATTCCTCCTTTTCATTCACAAAAATCTGTTTCTTAGTGATTTCGAGCGTTCACATGCCTATTTATATAGTTATATCGGAATTTTCCACAGTTTTCTAGTTTTTTAGAATTTCTTGGTATTCCCTGATTGAGTTCTTCCAAGTTCTTTCAGAAAAACACTCTTTGATCCGAAGAGTAAATTTCAAACCTCCATATTTGGTTCATAAAAAGATGGATAGACTTAGAAAGCAAGTTCTAGTTGCTACTAAGGAAAAATTACTGCATTTTTCAGAAATTGTTGCAGAGACTGCGCCTGAACCACAAGACGAGCATATGAAAACAGTATTGTATCATAAGATGCTTCTACTACTCCGTAAATTTATTCATGACAATGAAATAAAATTTGCAGTGTCAATGTCAAGTGAGTCGCCTCCATTGTTTTTTTTTTTTTTTTTTCCGCATCAGATCATTCCTATAAAAAAACAAAACCAAAACCAAAAAATACAAGAAAAAGGAACCAAAGAAAAGGAGTTCCTATGGATTGTTCTATCCATTAAATTCAAGAGGAACTACAGGCTTCTCATTCTCGAAAAAGTACAGCTTACAACGCAAATGGACACCAATAAAAGAAATTGGGATTAAAATGGGGGAAAAAAATATCTCTTACTAATATAGCACTATTTTAACAAGACAAGACAAGCATACCGCAGAGAAAATGGAAACTTTGGAAGAACTTCCTTATATCCATAACGCCCCACCCGCCTCTCTCCTTCCAAATAAACAAAAACAAAACTCAACGAACAAGTGTTAGGGGAAAAGCTTTTTTTAGCTGACAAGCTACAGATAACACCCAGCCCGTTATGCATTACCAACTGTGACCAATTTTCTATGAGCTTGTATCAATATACAAACTTGTACCTGATTTGACTCTATTATGGAGATTTAATCACCCCCCATGTGGGCTGCGTCAGCTTCTCTCATGTATAAAACGTATTCTTACATGTTTTTCTTTCTCCTTCTCAGATAGCAATCCCGACTCAGAAGTTGAAAATCAGAATAATCAAATCCTGCAGAGTCCATATTTGAGCATTTTGTATGCCATTTTTTTTCATCCAAGCAAATCTTTAAACAAATTCGGATTCTGACTTGATGGGTTCACCCCCATCTGCCTTACAAGGGCATCCTTTTCCAAGGAATCTCTTGCGTTTGGACCTTTGCTTAATTGTGCGGGGTATGAAACTGTAGCTCTGCCTTGATCAGTGCTGGCAACATTTGAGATTTCAGAAATGACATTTATATCAAATCCCACACTGCTACTTTGCCCACTTACAGCAGAATCTCCATACAATCCCATTAGGTCAGGTGCTTTCGAGGCACCACCCAAACCATTATTCACAACTGATGTAACTGGGGCTGGATCAAGAAGCGATTCCAACTGCTTAAATGGATCTATGGATAGAGGAGCACTTACAGCAGATGCTTCACTCAAGTCAAGCAAATCCATAGGTGGCTGATGATTTGTCCTGTCCACAGCAACTTCAGTGGCTACAGTCGCCACTTTTTGCACCTGATGCTTCTCGGCAGCATGGCTATTGCTGGTTTTAGCAACCTTCTGGCTTGCAGTAGACGGCTTTCTCTCAGTTTTTGATGAGCCTCCAAATAATGAAGCAGCAAGCTTTTGCTTTTCTGGGGAAATTTCAACTTGGGGCCTTTTCGAATTTTTCGAATCATAAGTTTCTCGGCTTCTTGAACCTACATTGCTAGAAACATCCTGTGCGACCCCATTCGTTGTTTTCTGGGAAGTGGAAGTAGAAGTAGAAGATGATGGTGAAGAGTATGTTGGCCTGCCCCATTTCTTTTGAACACCATCTAGCCGTAGCTTAAGTTCCGATTGCCCTGCATCTAAAACAGATGGTGCTGGTGCCGCCTGGTAGGTCTCCCTAGGATAAGAAGGTTCAGGTACTGGAACAATTTCAGATGAAGAGGTGAGAGGAGTAACTCTTGTTTGCACTAGTGGTTTTGGAAGCTCATACGCCTCAAATCTAAGGCCGTGGCTTGACACTTCATGTTGGTCTTGGCTTCCCAAGATGCTGATATTTAGCACTCCAGCGCGCTCACTCTCAGGAATGTAGGGCTGAGCACCCTTTTCTATTGACTGGTTGACATAATTGTTGAGGAATGAAAGGTCTTTGTCAATCTGTAAAAAAAAGGAAATGGAGGTATAGGCAAAAATTATACTTCCGAACTTGCAACATTGGACATACCATTTAAAATAACATCATGCATTGAAGCATAAAATAAAACAACATATGAAATATGTCATTTTGGCACTTTTTGGTGCCAAATATCGCATAGGCACTAGTGTTTGCATCGGAGATGGCCTTATGGCATGTAAAAATTGTGTGATTAAGTTAAATTTAACCATACAACTTGAAATGAAAACAAAAGGCCTCTAAAAGAGCAAACTAGCAAACAAGACAACCATTTCCAAATCACATATAAACAAGAGACATGTGGAACTTGATAAGCTAAAAAATTAAAAAGAGAGAACGAAATCTCTCTAAACAGAATGTTCTAGGGAAATAAAATTTAAAATAAAAGTTTTTCAGCTACGAAATATGACCTCAATATCCTCACAACTAGCGTCTGATGGCATGATACTCCCAACAGCACGAGCATCTAAATCAATCACAGCTTGCAACTCATATGCACGTTGCTGCAAATCTGTTGAGTGAGAAGCAGATAGTTCTTCAACCAAAGACTGACACTGAAAAAAAAAAAAAACAAAACAAAACAAAAAACGAGTTTAGTAACCGGTGGTATTCTTCTGCGAGGAGTCAATTCACAATAAGAGAATCAGGTTCTGAGTCTACAATGTTGTGAAAATGAATACAAATAAAATCAAATTTCCAAAAACCAAATATCAACAGCTAAAAAGAGATTAATAAATCCTCAAATCCCCTCAGTAAGGAAAAGCATCGTTGATCATGAATCACTCAAAAAGTCAATTTCCTAACAGTATGAAATTCTCCAATTCTAATAGCTATTTAAAAATATTAACTAGCTCTTCGATAGCTCTGTTAAAAGATATTATGAACATTAAATATAAAATTCTAAAGAGTTACAAATAAACAATGACACTGTGCATGTCCAATGTTATAAGAAGCTCCATCCAAAGATCCAAACTAATTCTTGCCTAATCCCAGATACCATGCAACATAATGAATTTATCTGCCAGGGAAATGCATAGATCATAGTTGAATTTGAATTAGAAGTTGGACCTAGCACATCAAGAATATTGTAACTAGACCGTGTCCTGCCAACTTTACATAAGGTAAAACATCTCCATGTTTGTTCCAATTCTAGAAAACTATATAAACCATAACGCAAACCAATTACCATAGAATATTGTAACTAAACCGTGTCCTGCCAATTTTGCATAAGGTAAAACATCTCTATGTTTGTTCCAATTCTAGAAAACCAAATAAACCATTACGCAAACCAATTAACATAGAGATGTCAAACTATTAAAAGTATCCAAAGAAATACGCAGTGCATCAGAAGCCTATGCAAATAAATGACGAAATGAATAATAATAACTTCCCCATCAGTATGACATTAATAACAAAAATAAAAATGGCAATATATATATATTTTATTTTAAAGAGCAATATAACATTATTGTTAGAATTGATTTAGTATTTTCAATAGAATTTTTTATTTTATTTTATTTTATTGTCAGAACAAAATCAGGAAAGGTAACCTAGCTATTAGTCAAATAATTAAACTTTGCTCCAAGAAGAAGAAGATGTAGTATCAATAATTCGCACCTCAGGTAGAATATCCACTTTTCTCCCAGCTGCTATTTCAAATGCATATACTTTCATGATTGCTGTAATGGCATAAGCCTGCAAAGAAAGCAAACGAATCCATTGCATATCAGCAACTATATAAATAGATCAAAACAGAAACCATAAAAGCAGAAAAATAAATAAAAAAAGCTTAAGCACACAACATACATAAATAAATGTGTGTGTGTAAATATACCCAAAATAATCCACATAGAAAGAAAGAGATATTTTACACAAAGAAATGAAAAGAGATGGAAAGACATCATTTATCTCCTAGTAAAGGGCCATGGCTCAGAGGCACTGAAGCTGCCATTAGGCTATCTGCTATCTTACTCGCCCAAGAGGTCCAGGGTTAAAAACCAGACCCCTGCAGTTTCCAAAATCAAAATATTTATCTTCTACCATACTCCCAAAGGCGCAAGAAAAATGCACTCGTCAAAAAATAAAGTCATACTCTTCAAGTGACTAACAAAAAGGTAAAGTGAAACAAATTCCATCTTAAGAACCAAGTTCCAATAAAATTTGCATGTGGAGAAGTATTACTACAACTAAAAGGGGAAGAAAATAAAAACCTTTAAGCAGCTCTAAACATACAATGAGAAAAAAAAAACAGTCACTATTGTAGAATTCCTTTAACCAAGTAATCGTTTTCTGGCTGATTCAGCCAAGTTAGTAACATAAACAATGACCTTTGAACAGACCAAGCCACAGAAATTGAAAGGTCAAATATCAACATTCCTGAAAATATGCAGATAAATTCACTGGACTGCTGAAAACAGATCAAAAGAAAGGATTTTATTTCTAAGGAAGTCTGGATAATCCTGGAGCCTCCCAGTTTATAAAATTTATTTTCCTGAAATTATTCCATTGAAGGAAGCTCCAAGTATCCATCAAACCACAGAGCAGTATTTTCATTCACCCTTAAATAGATTTGGTAATGGTAATATGAAAAATGAAGACAGGCATGGCTACGTGAATGAAATTAACACTGATAATATCCATTAACTATCCTACTAACCAGAGAACAAAAGTACCAAAAAAGTGAAAATATATCAAGAGTTTATTAGAAGGATACCCTAACAGTTTCATCGTTAGAATATGCCTCTGCAACGTCACATAGCTTTCCAGTGATGTAGGAGGCAGAATACTTCCCATTAGCAGTTCCATATTCCCCCAGAACCCAACAAATGACCTATAATAAGAAACAGCAATTCAGAGATACAGCTTTTTAGCAGTGTCTATGCACCGCAGCCAATTAGGCAAACGCGCATAAGGTGTGAGTTGTGACACACCTGAAGAAATACAGATGGCAGTTTTGGCTCTCCAAGAATGTGCAAATATGACTGTACCTGCAATTAAAGAAAATAAATAAATAATTAGCTAAGAAAGATTTCCTTCGATGAGAATGATACACAGAAAGATTAAATAAAAGTAGGAGCAGTGTTTTAGTACTCGTTCAGTTGCTTTAAAAAAACTCCTTACTAAAATTAACAAAAACAAATGAAAAAAGGACAGCAAAAGGCTTGCAGTGTAGACGTATATTCAAATCTAATTGATGGGAAACATATATGTGCAAGAATTAGACTTGGGGCCATGATACCTAGATTCACTTAACACTACACGGAAGAAAAGATTGCATCACATAATACTCAGACTAAGCTGCATGACATTTATCTCAAACTTGTTCTCTATATAACAATATATATAAGTAGGCCCCCTACCAACTTGTAATCCGAAAAATTCACAAGACTCCATAAAAATTATATAGATGCAAATAAAATTACTGAACTCAAATTAACTAAGGAATCCAACATTTAAAAGGATATCACATATACCCTATAATACACTAATCCTCAAGAAGGACGCTGATGTTGCCTCACATCAAAGTTGTACCATATTATAAAAGTATGATGGCTGAGCATGCTTTACAATTATCTTCTTGCTCCAACCAAGGAACCATGGTAGATATCCTACTTTCATCTCAAAGAAGAAACCTATAGGTAAGTGCATCCGTATGTCCAACTCCAAGGTAAAAAATTAACAGAGAGGGACCTATAAATTTTTCCTTCTTTTCTCTGCTTTCATGGGATATGGCCTTTAGCTAATAATAATAGTGATAACAATAGCACAAACCTTAGCCTACTTACGTATTGGTATAAAAAGCAACTGAATCTCTATTGTACAAACAATGCAATAGTGCTTCAAAAGCAACCATCTGCAAATGCTTGTGGGATCATTTATTTATACAATTTATCATGGAGAAACTTCAGGTATTACTGTGTCTTCCCAGATAGCACATGAACTATGTTGAATCATCAAATTTCTCAATTGTCCCCTTTTTTTTTCCCTTCAATCAGAGTGCTAATCTAATAGAAACTAAACGGACAGATAAAGAAAACATCAAACTCCTGGCTTGTATACAGCAGGACCAAAATTTTAATATGAAATTAATGAACGATAGTCTATACACATTACCAGACGGCTCAATTAGAAATTCACTGTCATCCTAGAGTGCATTGATCATCGTTGATGATAACAGAATGTATCAATGTTCTTTAAACTTTTCGACATTATGCAAATGGAATCTAATATTACTTTCAGAAAAAAGATGTAAAAATACACAACAAATTGCAACTTTATTGATATCCAGAAATCCAATAATATACATGGGCGGGTATATTGTAGGAGCATTATCAAGATAACATACAGCAGAGGATCTCAGCTCAGTGTCAGCAGTTTCATCATCCTCCCCGAACCCCTCGGCAATTAACCTCATCAAGTTATGTGCCACCTTTACATTCACAAGATCTCCAGCATGCTCAAACACTTTATTTATTGTCTGAGGAGCAAATAACAGATAGGGATGAGAATTTTCCAAAAAGAAAAAAAAATTTCCAAAGATGGCAACTATGTTACCTGGATAAACCAGTTGTTACTAGGTGCAAATTGTTCTGCAAGCTCCACACAACGAGATGCTATATAGGTTTTGTAATGATTATCATTAATGCTTATCATATAATCAATCATGCGATCAACAATCACTTCGACATTGGAAGACTTGGTCATTTTATAGAGTAGTTCAAATGTTTTTCGCTTTAGAGTATCATCTGGGTCCTGGATCACGCACACCAAGATTCTATTAATTAGAGTGAAAATAACAAGAAGGCATGATACAAAACCATTTGTTTATCGCGCAAAATTAAATGCTGACCTCCAAGCAATCAATCACAGCCAGTTGGTGTTGTTCGGCTATCTCAGGACTCAACTTTATCAGTCGACCAAGGGCGTCAATGCCCATGTATTTAAGGTTATGACTATCGCTCTGTTCAAATCATTTACAACTTCAATAATTAAAATTGTAAAATTGGATCACTAATACTAGGCTGCAAAGGTACAAGCAATAGGGATAAAGCTGAAGAAACAAACCCTCAAAAATCTGGAAATGACTTCGGTGGCACCTTCTAACAGCTTGGGATTCGAATAAATGGACGAAACGCAGCATATACACTCGTAAAGCACAGCATTTCCTATGTTGCTAGCTGAATCGCACTTCTTAAATATGTCTCCGACGACAGTGTACATTTTCTCGCTGGCTTGCTTATCCCCACTTCCTAACAAAGCCAGAATCTTGAGCAACTTGATCTGAATGAATGGGGCCGGCATCGAATGGTAGTCATAAGTCTTCGGCAACCTTCGCTCAGCCACCTGCTTGAGAATGCTGACGAAGCTGACGACCAAATCCTTTAAGGAATTGGGATCGGCAGCGATGAGATCAAACAAAGGACAGAGAGTAGCCCCCATGACTCCAGGATCGTTGTCGCAGAGCCTCTTGCGGAAATTGGAGACGAGATGAGCGACGGAGGAAGGGGACTTCTGGTGGAAGCGGTGGAGAGCCATGATCGCCTTCTTCCTGATGGCCTCCTTGGGATGCGAAAGAAGCTCGACGACCTGAGGAAGAACAGCGGGAATGGTCTCCTCGTTGATGAGCTTGCAGACGGCGGAGAGGGCGGCGGAGACAACGAGGAAGTTGTCGGAGCGGAGATCTTTCTGGATAGTGTTGACGATGAGGATGATGAGGTCGTGATCGTCGGAGAGGAAGAGAGTGACGGCGAGGTAGCCGGTGCGTTTAAGGAGGAGGGAGTCGTCGTGAGTCATCTTGACGGCGTGGATGTAAGCGAAGGAGGCGTCGTGGCCGAGCATTTCGACATAGACGAGGCGAATGAGGTACTCCTTCATCTTACGCTTGGGGATGTCGGGCTCGGAGAGGCGGCGCTTGAGGGTTTCGATCTCGCGGAGGACGATGCGATCCTCCTCGGCCTTGGATCGGGCTTCGCCGATCGACTTCACGAGCTCCAGAAACTCCTTCGATTGCCCGAACCCTCCCTGCGATCCCATCGCCAGTTCTCGCCCGATCGTCTTCAGCTGCTCCATTTCTCTCTCTTTCTTTCTTGATATATGTAGAGCCTCTGGAAATTCGACTGGAGTGTTCTAGGGTTTTGAGGATCGGAATTGGGGATTTCGATTATCCCAAAGCATTAACTGAGAGTGGGAATTGGGATTTGGATTTGGCGCTGCTGGCGGAATTTGATGAGAGAGAAAGGGAGGAGAGAGAGATAGAGAGGGGGGGGGGGGTGGTGACACACACGTCGTACAATGAGGAGTTGTTGGAGAAGAAAACAGAGGACGGTCAGTCTGATTTCTTATTTTTCTTCAACAGCACTCAAAAACGATTGGAATCTTTTATTTGACTTAAAACCTGTGTCTAGTTATATTTATCTTTTCATATTTATATTATCTTTAAAAACAATATAAATTTTATCTAAAAATATAAATATATCATTATTTATTTTATTTTATTTTTTCTCTATTCTTTACTCACCATATCACATTATATATTTATTATTTAATTATAATTTAAATAATTTTTTATTTAAATATAAATTATATTTAAACATTATATTCAAATATAATACTAACATAATACGTTTATCAAATATCACATATTCATTATTTAAATATAATTTAAATAATATTTATTTAAATACAAATTATATTTAATGTATTATATTCAAACATAATACTAGCGTAATACACTTATCAAACATCTGATTAGAGATGAATTAAACATAATGCATTTACTAAACATTCTATTACAAATCAATTAAATTTTGAAGATATATATTTAATAAAAATTAATTATTTAGAATAAAAAATATAATAATTTAAAATATATTTAAAAATAAATAAATTTTATTCTGTTTTTTTTTATTTTATATAATTATTAAAAAACATCACATTGTGATTTAAAGTGAGAAAGGTATGGACACCTAAAATGTGAAAACTCCAAACTGGCCAAAAAAAATAAGAGATAATCTAAGGTAATCATTTAATAAAATTTTTTTTTTTTTTTTTGAATTTAGAGGTAAAGGATTCGAATTATTTATGTTATGATGAGATAAAATATGAAATTGCTTGCTGTCACTATACTTTTCTATTTAGATGGTTTATATAAACGGGTGTTTAGAGTTTGAGATATAATGCCCCATCTAGATGTTCATTTTGAAATTGGATCAAAATGAAATGAAATAAAATAAAATAAAAGATCCTCCATCCCAAAAATTTGGCCTATTTCAACTATTTTGTACGAAAATCATTTCACCAATTCAAATTTTGGATATTTCAAATTATAGTTTTCAACAACTATTTTAATAAATTTAGGTTCAAATGTTTTTTCCCTCGTAAATATTAACATCTAAACCTCATTTTCTATGAAAATTTAAGGGGCGTTTAGTAAACGCATTGGATTTTGATTATATTTGAATGAAATTTATTTTTTGAATGTTGTATTTAGTTAAAAAATATTTGTTTTGTATTTGAATGAAATATGTGTTTGGATAAAAAGTATTTTAAAGTTAAAAGTTGATGTGATTGGTAAAAATAGAGATAAATAGTAGAGTTAAAAAGTTAATGTGATTATTTTAAAAATATTTTGAATAGTAATTATTTTTGTAATACTGTTACAAAATTTATGTTTGAGTAAAATTAAAATGAAATTCTTTTTCCAAACATCCCCTAAATATTTTTTCAAATATTTTCATTTAAATGTCTCTATTTAAATATTACCATATGAATGGTCCCAAACAGAAATTTTTTTTGTAAGGTTCTAAAAAAAATAATTTATTTATGCTTAAGGTTTTTGGTCTTGTTTTAATTTGTTTTGAAAGTGAATTAGTTTTTTTATATTAGGAAGATAATAAATGAGAATATCTTTAAAAATATAGTTGTAAAGGGATAATTGTTGTTTAGAAATGCTTATGAAAAACATGTATTAAGTTATATAACTTAAAAAATGAAAATAGAAATAAGAAAATAACTTTTAATCATTTTTTATTTCCTTTAAATGAAAAAAAAGAAAGAAAAAGCATTCTAACCATTGTTTATTTTTTTTATAATCATTTGCTAAAAAATTATATTAAAAAATTATCATTTTTACGCTTCAAAATCATTTTAAAATATTTTCAAAAATGCTCAAAAATAATACTAAACATTAACCAATATTTTTCTTAAATAAAAATTTAGGGTTTGTTTGGTTTGTTGTAACTTAATCTAGTTTATAAATTAATTTAAGTTGTCTAAATTAGTTATCGCCATACATTAAAATGCCCACGACATCGTCGACGTTTTCATAATATTATCCATATTTTGAAATCTTAATTTGAATAATGGGGAAGGATATTTCTTTCCAAAATATCAATAAAATGTTCATAATATCTAAAAATATCTGAAAAATTTTTTAATATTAATAAAAATTCAGAATATTTTCAGATATTTCCATAAAATATCCAAAAACTTATTTTTTTTTTCAAAATTTTCAATTTTGATTCACATTTCATTTTTTTTAAATGTCAATAAAAGGGGATAATATTCTTCAGCCCACAATAATAAAACGTAATGGGAGTGATGATAATGAGAATGAGAACTATGAGAAAAAAGGAAGTACAATGTCAAATCAAATACCTTTGAATTTATTCACTAAAAAAAAAGATTTTACGCATTATACACAGGATAAAGATTATGGTTGTAGTGCCGTAGTGAGGGTATTGAGGTAATTAAAAATCAACATATACGAAGATGTGATGTCTTAAATGAATCAAAACTGATGAGAATTATATTACCTTGAGTTTAGATTCCATGAATTTAGAACTATTTAATGACAATATCTTAACAAATGCATTGTTTAGATCAAGATCAACATCTTTTTAATATTTTCCAACTTGAGAAACTCTTTTTACTATTAAAAATTTATATATTTGATATTTTATATAATATATTATATTATAATATTTTGTTTGTAATATCCAACATATGCATAATTATTGTGATTTTCTATTATACTATGCGATATAACTCTCATATTTAATCAAACAAATTTGTTGTTCTTATTATAAAATTAGTTTATATTAAGTAATATTAATTGTTTTTACATTTTGTAAATTTTCAACAAATAAGTACAAGTTTTTCTTTAAATATCCTTTTTTTTTTCAAAATATCTATTGACGTTAACATTTACTTTGATATTATCCATAAATCAAAACCTTGATAATCTCGTCGACATTGACGTTTTCATTATTGATCATAACTTAATTTAAGTTAGTATGATTTACTTTCACTATTTCTTATATCTACTTTTACTATTTCAACACAACTTTCAACATAAGTTATCTCTACCTTCACAATCTCTAATATAAGTAAAGTTAAACTAAATTAGAATAAAATGTTCGATTTAGCTTAACTTTCAAACTAGATTAAGTTATATTAATGAACTAAATGCACTCTAATAATAACATATTTTTATAGCTTTCTTTATCAAAAAAAAAAAATTAATAGCTTTCTATAGATGTGTGCTTCTACCCAAAACAAAACAAAAATGAGAAAAACAAGAAAATGATAAGAGACAAAAAAAAAATTGTAAAATGTGCAAAGAGAAAGTTTTTGTGATTGGATTTTGTTTAGGAAAGATTTTTTGTCACACTTTCCTTCTTATGAACAAGTTCCTTCTTATGAACAAGTGATTGATGCCTATTTAAAAGACCGGAAACAATATATAATAAGTTTCATGTAAGTAAAGTTTTGTTTAATCAGAAAACTCCCTTAGAACCGTCTAGACAAATTGGAATAGTATTACGTAAGCTTGAACTTTTCATATCTTTCTTGCCTTAACTTTTCCAAAATCGTTGGAGAATCATTATGCTAAGTCATTTTGAAAAGCTTTTGAGCTGCAAATTTCATGATTAACTTGAATTAATATAATCCAAACCAAAAAAAAAAAAATCATAGTTTCCCTTTTAGTGCATATTTTATTCTTCAAAATCAGGAACTTGCCACCTGATTTTGAGCTTGCCACATATTTGCACAAGTCAATACCGACTACCTATGAGTACAAATAAAATATTCCATAACATATAGATTTCTTTCCTAAATAATAATGAGAATAGCCTAGAAGATCTTCGAGGTATTCTCATTCATATCTTACATTACCTCCATAGGCATTTAAAGTGATTCGAAGAACATTTATCGTAATGTTTGTCAAAGAGTGTTCAATATAACGTTTCTCAAAGGACATTCATATAATGTTTCAAATAAAGCTTAAAAAGTGAGAGAAAAGAAGAGCATTTAATCTTAAACACATAGCTTTCAAAGTTATGTTGTGTGTTGTCGATCTACAGTTAATCTAAAGAGAAGCCAAAGGTAGAACGTGACTTCTCGGGGCGTCAGTGGACCAAAGCCAAGCATAGAGACTTGTAGATAGGGGGATACTTGGTAGGTCTAGGAATGGAGTTAAGCTCATGATTCCATAGGATTGGTGGAGTAAAGTCATATATAATTCTAATTAGTCTAGTAAAGTTAAGACACATAATTCCACGTTCCGTTTTGACTGTAATTTAAAGTTGAATGACTTTGCACTACTTAACACCCATGATTTTTTTTTTTGCCAAATTGGGTTTTTGGCCACATTAAATAATTATATCCGATGTGTTCTTATTATTTACTTATCTTAATGATTTTTCTCATGTTGTATTAATTATTGTGATTAATATATTTGTTTGAATGAATTATGATTTATGTCAATTATGTATACGTGTTAACGGATTTCAATAATTTGTTTATCAAGATTAAGGATGAAAATATTGATGTCAACAAAGTTGTCAAGGTTTTGATTTGCGGATAATATTGATGAAAATGTTGATGTTAACGGATATTTAGGGAAAAATAAATATATGAATAAAAACTTATAATTATTTGTTGAATTTTATAAAATGTAAACACAATTGATATTACTTCATATGAACTAATTTTATAACAAAAACAACAAATTTGTTTTATTAAATATAAGAGTTATATCGTATAGTGTAATAAGAAATTATAATAATTATACATTAATTGTAATTTTAATATGATATCACATACATGTTTGATATTACAAACAAAATACAATAATATAATATATTACATAGAAAGTAAACATCAAATATAAGAGAGTACTTCCAAGTTTTTAATAGCAAAAAGAGTTTCTTAGGTTATAAATTATTAAGAAGATGCTGATCTTAATCTAAATAATACATTTACTAAGATATTGTTATTGAATAGTTCTAAATTCATGGAATCTAAACTCAAACCAATATAATTCTTGTTAGTTTTGACTTATTTAAAACACCACATTTTTGTAGATGTTGTTTTTTAATTGCTCCAATACCATTACCTATTGCACTACAACCATAATCTTTATCTTTTATATAATGCGTAAAATCTCTTTTCTAGTTAATGAATTCAAAGGTATTTGACTTAATATTATACTTCCTTTTCTCTTATAGTTCTCATTATCGTTATCATCATCCTACCATGTTTTATTGTTACAATTCTTTTATTATTATGAGTTAAAGAATATAATCACTTTTTATTGACATTTAAAAAAAATGAATATGCATCAAAATTGAAAGTTTTCCAAAAAAAAAAAAAATAATTTTTTGGACATTTAATGGAAATATCAAAAAAAATATCCTGGATTTTCATGGATATTTACGGATTTTACAGATATTTTTGGATATTATGGATATTTAATAGATATTGCATGAAGAAATATCCTTTCTCCCATTATTCATGTCGAGATTTCAAAATATGAATAATGTCATAAAAATATCGACGATATCATGGACATTTTAATCCATGGTTAAGGGGTAGTAAGTGTAATTAGGATAAGATACAAAATGAGTTCATTTAACAGAGTTTTTACTTTTGTTTTTAGTCAGTAAAAAAAAAAAAAAAAGAAGAAGTAAAAGTTATGACTATTTCGGTAAGTGTTTAGGGCAAGAATTTTTTTATTTGAGGATTAGTATTTAACCCATATATTAATTGATTACGTAATTAATTTTGAAATACATTATTATAATGACATAACTGAGTTTGCCGATTTCGTTTTACAAAGTTTATGTTTATTAAGTTAGTTTATGTTTATTAAGTTAGAATATGGTACTTTTATAATATTTATATATTAAATGAATTTACCTTTTGATGTTTTTGACATTATTAACAAAATAAAAATATTTGCAATTTAGGTTTATTTATACGAGATTATATTCAATTTATTTAATAAAATTATTAGCAACACATCATAAACATTTAATACTAAACAAACGATTTAATCGTATGTGGGCGAAGAGTTTGCGGACATAGAAGACATGGTTATTGGTAACTAAATTCTTTTACCTTGTATTAATATTGTTGATGAGTAGTTATTAAATGATATTATCAATTAAGTATACTAATA
Source organism: Antiaris toxicaria (assembly GCA_035233585.1). Classification (NCBI taxonomy): domain Eukaryota; kingdom Viridiplantae; phylum Streptophyta; class Magnoliopsida; order Rosales; family Moraceae; genus Antiaris; species Antiaris toxicaria. The sequence continues at coordinate 573,373 of CP141163.1, forward strand.
TTAATAGGTATTTTCCTATGATCGTCTAATTCTCACTAAATAGACTATTGTATATGTACCATCTAAATACAATAACAGGCTTTCAGAAAAAAAAAAAAAAAGAGTTTCATTATCCAAGACGTTGATAAATGATTAATGGTTCATTTAGTGAAGTCATTTGAATGAAAATATTTTGAACAGAATTAGTTGAATTGTCATTTTAAATAGTGTTTGGAAGTTGACAATAGGAACTAAATATTTAAATATAGCATTTGAATGCATTTTTGCATAGACGTTAAAAATAATTCTAACAAATTTTACAAAATCTCAACGTCTATGGAAGATTTTGATAGAATATATGGATGGAATTTTGATCTTTTTTTTCTGTTTTTGTTTTAGTGCATCAAATAACTATCTCAATTGAATTTTAAACTAAAAAAATTTATAACATTTTGAAGTTTAGATACAAGATAGCGAAAAAAGGAATTTTTTTTTAAAGAAAACGCAGATTTTATTATTATACACAAGGTTACTTATAGAGCGTTTGTTTTTCGTATTACGTTCGCATTATGTTTAAATACAATGTAGTTTTCATTCAAACACAAAAGTTTTACGTTTAAATATAATGCTTTTCTACAGTGTCTTAAATATATTTACTATTTTAGAATATTTTATTTTAATATTCTATCTACTTTTATCAATCACATCAACTTTTTAACTCTAAAATATAATTTATGGTGTGTTTGGAGAACCTTTTTTGACGTTACGAAAACCAATTTTACATTAAACGTAAAGTTTTACATTCAAATACAATCATTTTCAATAGTACTACAAAAACAATTACTATTCAAAATTTTTTTAAAACAATCACATCAACTTTTCAACCCTAACTATTTATCTCTACTTTTATCAATCACATTACCTTTTTAATTCTAAAATACTTTTCATCCAAATACACATTTTATTCAAATACAAAACAAATACTTTTCAACCAAATACAACACTCAAAAAAGAATTGTATTCAAATATAATTAAAATGCAATACGTTCCCCTCAAATACTTTTCATCCAAATACTCATTGCATTCAAATGTAAAGCAAATACTTTTCATCCAAATACAAAATGTATTCAATGCATTGCATTCATACGTAATACGAATGCAATATGTTTACCAAACGCCCTATTATATATTTTATATTATGTTTTTGCTTTTATTCATTAAATATACAGTGCATTTTGAAGTTTTATATATATTTTTTACCATCATTGTCACGTTGCGAAATTTTTGAGTTTAAATTTTGCACGTGAATGTATAAAACTCAATTTGTTAGTGTGCCAATAAATTTTTTTTTATTATTATGAGAATTCAATTTTTAAATTTTTGGGGTATTAAATATTAATTTGAGGATATTTAAAACATTTTTATAAATTTTAAAATTTTAACAATTTTTACCCAATAAAATTTTAACAAATATTTTTTTTATTTTTATTTTTTTTTCTTTCCTCTTTCCGGACTTTTCCAGAAATCACCTTTCTTTTCTTTCTCTCTCTCTCTGTTATTTTTCTTTCCCTCACCGACTTCTTTCTCACTTTTTCTCTCTGTTTTCTTCGCCCTTTCCCGATCTCTCACTCTCCCTCTGTTTCTTTTTTTTTTTCTCCTCGCCGAGCTCTCTTTCTTTTTCTGCTCTCTCCCTTTTTTTTCTTACTCCCCCCTCACCGAATCTATTCACTCTCTCTCTCTCACCGGTCTCTCACTCCCTCTCTCGCCCTTTGTCTTTTTTTTCTTTTCTTTCCTCTTCTTCTTCTCGCTCTCACTCTCCCTCTCCTCACCGATTCTCTCTCACTCCCTCACCATTTCTCTTTCCTTCTCTTTTTCTTTCTCTCCCTTTTGTTTCGGTCGAACGCCACCGGAGCCAGCCCGCCGAACCTGACTGCCGTGCCCAGCCAATCGTCGAAGCCCGTGAGCCACCGTTGCCAACTGGCCGTGCCACCATTTCGCTAGCCTCCGCCAGCCATCGCTAACGCCTGGACCATTGCCCTTCACCGCCAACCGCCTGACCCCGACCGGGACCAAAGCTCAGCAATCGTTGCCCGAACCAGCTCCTCCCCGTTCCGTCCGAACCAGCCGCGCCGAATAGCCACCTGTTTCCATCCAAGCGCCACCGGGTCTTCGTCGCACCGTCGCCAAGTCCAGCCGACCGAAGACTGCCTAGCCGTGCCTCGCCCTCCTCGTCGTTGTCTGTCCGTCCCTGTGAGCCGCCGACCGTCGTGCCCGACACCATCAACCACCCTCGCCTTTTTCCCCAGCCGCCATGAGTCCCTTTCCTGACCGGTCGATCGCCATCAACAAAAGGAAAAAAAAATACTTGTGGAGATATATTTATATATGTATATCTGTGTGTGTATATAATATATAACAAATAATAATAATGATAAAAATAATAATAGAATTTAAATAAGTGTTTTAAATTTATTTGGGATTGAGATTTGAATTTGGAATTTAAACTGTTCTGGGAATTGGAAAATTTTTCTGCAGGTTGAGCATTTTGGAGCTTTTGGGGAAGCCTATATTTAAGGTAGGTCATGCCGAATTTTTTTTAAAAAATATATATATTTTGGATATTTGTGTTAAAATTGTTGTTTAAAAATTTCGGTGTTAAAATAAAATATCATTTTAAATTTTAAAATTCAACGGCATACTAATTAGTTGAGTTTACCGTAATTCGATTACGAAATTCCTGGACAGATAATTAAATTATCTGTGTTTCTTGTTTTAGGTACTCGTTGATCGAATTTAAGGAAAAAGACTCTCTTGGAATTCGTGCGAGAAGTTGGTCGTAGGTTAAATTGCCAACGAGGTAGGATATCTTACCCTTTCTTTGTAGCCAGTTTTGTTTTTTTAATGATTTGGCCAAAAATCATTCAAAGGAAATAAGTTTATAAAGTTTTGAAAATTACGTGATTTAAAAAATATCACGATGTCGGAAATTAAAAGAAAAATATTCGGTCACGGATTTTTTTTGAAAAACAATACGGCATATTTTTATTATGTGAATCATATGTTCGTATAAAATGTTGAAAGTTAGATTTGGTATTAAAGTATACCAGGAGCCAGCACACACGTGCGAAGAGTGCACATCTCGATCGAGGATCACTCATCATGCTTCGGCATGGTGAGGGAGGCTCATACGGACCGTACACGAACTAAATGTATATAGGGACACAATTTGCATAATCACGATTCCACGTTTATAATTCAGTACTGCATTGACATACTTAGTATGATAGTTAAATTAAAATGTTGAAATATTTTTTTAAAAATATCCTACTAGACCTTTCGCTCACTGTTTTAAAATTGGTAAACCCCTAGGAGATAAAGGTGATTAGAAGATACGGGTGACGTGGAACCGTCCGTGGACGACAAGGACTAAAGACTTGAAGTAGTGTTCAGTACTTTAGGACAAAGTATGTATATGAGCACTCCGGGACTGTAAATTCTAAACTTTACTTTTGTAATCTTACTTATTTTATTTTATCTAAGTATGCATCTGTGGGATATGGGTACCTCACCACCTGATATTGTGATAAAAATTGAATATAAATATTAATTAATTTAAAATATACAAGCATAATTTATAAACAAGTTTAAAGAGTCGGTAAAGGGTATGTCACGGCTCAAAATTTAGGCACGTGACACGGCAGCCAAATCATAATATCAACCCGAGATTTAAGGAAAAACATTTATTACGAAAAGCGGGTCAACATCATAATTTAGCTAAGCCTAATTATTTATAAAGTAGCATCATAACCATATAATAAAATTAAGTAGAAAATAAATACTTTTTAATGTCGAAACCAAACACAAAATCGGTCTTCAAAAGAAATTGCCAACCATAAAATATTCCCAAGCATGAAAATTTAAATAACATGAAATAAAGTCCAAACTTAAAGTCTCATTACATCATAACGAGAAACTGAAAGAAGAAGATGGAGAAAACGGATAGCATTATCTTCGGTAGAAACGGATAGCTCAATGATTTTCGGAACTGCTACCTCCCGCACCTGAAAGTAGTCATTTCGAAATCACAAAGAAAAAGGGACGTGAGCGCTGGCTCAGTATGATAGAAACAAAGGTAGATTAAACAGGTAACATTTAAAAGTATGACATAATAATCGTTTTCAAAAATAATTAACAATTTCAGAATACATGGTATAATAATCATTTCCAAAAATAATCAACAATTTCGTGAAAACATTTTTAATACAAGTTTTATTCTGCTGAGGACTTAACGTAGCTGCAATATATGTGCCCCAATATTAAAAATAATAAATCATTAAAATAAACCATCATATTTTGAGTGAGGACTTGTCGTAGCTATAATATACGTGCCTCGAATTGAATTATCCTAGATCATCTCGTTACGGTCTAAATAGGCCGAACGGCCCTGCGCAGGTTTAGGGACCTTCCCCCATGACGTCAACTTTGGGACGCACGCATCATTTACAATGATCGTGAACTAGAGCTCAATTATGTTCACCGGATTATTCAAAAGATAGTATTTACCAAGTTATATTATGTCATTAATCAAAACACGCTTTAAAATACACATTTATTACATAACACTTTGCATGCGTTTTATTTCATCAAAAACAGTATAATAATTTCATAAACTGAAAACAGCATGCCGTCGATAAAACAGGAAAATTTAAAACACTTGACTACTCCCAGAAAAGGCTAGAAAGTCCTACCTCGATTATCGCACAAACGTTGTGATGACGTGATCCACGAATCAAGCAAGAACGTCAAATAAATCCTATAATCACAACATATAATCAGTCTAGATCTAGACATAATCATCCAATCATTTTAGTGTGTCACAAAAGGATTTTAAAATGTTTAAAAAACATTTGGGATTTAAAATTTGTGAAAAAAAAACTCTAAGTTAGGATATTACTGGACATGGGTAGACTAACCTATGCTGACTGTAAAATCAATATTAATTCATTTTTAATCCCAAAAATTCTAAATTTTTAATATGTTAAACTAGACATCCGTAGCTTTAATTCCATATAATTTTTATAATTTTTAGACATCGTTTGGTTATTCAATTAGGCCAAAATCCGAGGGGTTGTTTTCAGGCATGAAATTTGGGTTTTGGTTTCAGTTCAAAAACTGGCAGTTCTATTCACCTATCTTTGAAAAATACTTTGACTAGGCCAACGGATGATTTTGGTTCTGAAATTTTGCAGGCATTTAGGGGACATCTTGAATTTAATTTTAAGCTCAAGATTTACTCGAAAATCATTTTTAAATCTCAAGTTATGGCTGACACAAGTTTACTGTTCATATGGTAATTTTCCAGATTTCCGTTTTTCCTGTCCGAATTTCAATTAGCCTCAAACCAATTCAATTTTCATCCAATGATCATGAAATTTCGTAGAGAATCTTGTCATTCACACAACCCAAGAATCAAATTGGCAAAAATCATAAAATTTTCACATGTGATAATAGGGTTTTTGAAAGGGGATCAATGAGGCAAAATTTTTAGGGTTTTAGAGAGAGAAATCACACCTTGTTTGTGCTGCACTATTTTTGATACTTGGTCTCCCTTTTGGCTGAATTTGTGTGAGTGTTGGAGTCTTCAAAACAGTAGGGAAAACAGTGGAGAAAAACCATAAAAATTTCAGATTTAAAATCAAAATTAGAAGGAAGGAAAAAGTTGATTTCTCACCTTGTTTTAGTCTCAAAAGTTGTTGAATCTTTGAGCTGCCTTTAGGTAGGTTTTTGCTTGCTGTTTTGGTGTGTTTTGGGAGAGGAGAATTCGGAGAAGAAAGAAGGGGAGGTTGGCCGAATTTTGGGAGAGGAAGGAAAGGTGAATGAGAGTTGAAAGAGGGTTTTTATACTAGGTTTTTTTTCTTTCCTTTTTGCTTCCTTGTTTGGCCGAATCTTTTGAGGGGCAAAAGGGAAAGTTTTTGTGCTGTTTTGAGGTTAGGGTTTTTCTCTCCTTATTTCTCCTCAAGTGACCAAAATTACCCATTAGTTTTTAAGGAAAAATAATTTGAATTTTGATTGAGTTTTGACCTAGTTTTTAATTCAAATAAAATCTCCTTTATTTCCTACACTTTAGGGTCAAATTTCTTCTTTTTTTTAAGGAATGAAATTTGAGTTTGAATCCTTCTTGGATTTGTGGGATTTAAATTTTAATTAAAATCCCAGGTAATGGCCGAATATTTTAGGGTTTTTTTTTTTAAGTTAAAATTGTTGACTTTTTGAGTGGAATTTGACTAGGAAACCAACCTAGGATTTCCAAAAGATTTTTAATTAATTTTTGGCACACTAATTTTATTTAAATTATATATTGACTCTTAAATAAAATTTAAGGTGTCGCAGGGTAAGATATAAAAACTGACAGACTTAGGAATCTGAGCTTTCCTTTCATTTATTCATTTAAAATCTTATATCTGTCACTATCTCGGATTTTTGAGATGTGACACCTGTTGCTATTCCAGATTTTGGGACGTGACAATCATATTGCATTTACTATACAAATCAATATTTTTTCTTGATCAACGCATAATTTTAACCTAAAAATTTCTAAAATACCTTTAAAAAGAATATAATTTAGATTATTTGCCTTTTGTATCATATTTTTTCCTTTTTGCTTTTATTCAAAAAATATATCATGCATTCAAATTCATTTTTTTCCTTAATCGGTTTCAGGCGGTTATCGTTGATGTGTGGTTTATATGTGCAGCCCTATTTGGTGCTTATTTTCTATTTTTAATTTGAATGATCATATTTCTTCTTAAAAAAAAAAGTTATTTTAGGGTTCATTTGGTTCATGGATTTAGTCTGAAATAAAATGAAATTTTTAGGTTCAAGTTCGTTGATTTAGTTATAATTTTTGTTGATTTTCAAAAGACGACAAAACTGAACTCAAAAATTTAGGTTTGGACTCATAAACCATACTAGAACATAATGGTGGCATTTGGTATTGTATTTGAAAAGTTTTCTATGTATAAAAAAATTAAAAATGAGAATATTTGAAAACTGTGCTAAGACTATTTCTGAAACTGTGTTTAGTTATGTTTTCTAAATGTATATTATGAGAAACATGAAAATGAAACTCTATTTGTTTATATTTTTGAAAACCTATTTCATAAGTGAGTATCTTATGAACACATATTTTTGTTTAATTTGTTAGAAATACCCTAAACGGGAAAACATTTTAATATATTTCATTTATTTTAAACTGATTAATAATATAATAGAGGTTATTTATTACATTATTATATATTCTCATCTTATTTACATGTTAAAGTAAATGTAAGTAAATATGGCTCACTGACCGCTTATTTATAAACTGTTAGAATATTACATATAATTGACTTTTATATGCGAGAAGACAATATTCTAACTCGAGTTAATGCTATTATATTGTCTAAAGTCAATTAGGGAGATGATTTGTCTTGATTGTCAAGAGAATTTGACTCCTAAGTAAAGATATCTATATATATGTTGCTTGGTGGTGACATATTGGATTGAGATCTAAGTGCAATTAATTTACGTAATTCGCTTAAGTGGATTAACTGACTTTCGATGTTCATTATATAATAACCTTAATTCGGAATAGGTGAATTGCTTCATGTATATGACTTGTATACTTCGATATTCCAAAGGTTAAAACGTCTTAGAGGTAGTAAACTTATAAATCGGTTTATTGGGTATATAACTTATGTACGATGATGGTTTGTTTACAGATATTGGAATTATAACTCTAATGAGGAGTAAAGACTTTCCTCTTAAAGGTATTATACTGTATGTGAAAATAAATAAGATCTTGGGTTGTTTACTTGGAAAATGACTTCTTATTCACATATGATGAATAATCATTTTCTTGATCGAGTGTATAATGAATCTTTAAAATAGCTTGATCAATAGGTTAAATGGACTTTGACCTAAGGTTAATCATGGATATCATATGAGGATGTTGCATGCATGACAAGGTCATTAGATGATAGCTAATCACTGGCTTCCATAATACGGTATATAATTGAGAATGCAGTTTCAGGTTTATAGTAATGTGACTTTGAAATTAATAATTGTGTAATTATTATATATGGATTATTGGAGCCCACATTATATATGTCCAACTGGTTCCTTTACTAGTTCCACATAATTCAGTAATGGATGACAATCGATCGAGATATTTTTTATTGTTTGTATTTTTGCATTTAGTGAAGAGTAAAATCCAAATCACCTATTCTATGGTGTAGGTGTTTTTTTTTTTAGGAGCTAAGAGTAAAATTGTAATTTTGTTTTATTTAATAAATGGGATAAATATTTAATTTATGTAAATATTTATTTTGAAAGATAAGATTTGAAATCTAAATTAATTATATTTGTCTTTTAAAAGATGAATATGAGATTGATTTAAGTTTTAAAAATCTTGTTTAAAAAATATTTTGAAAGTTAAAAGATTATCCTATTTAAATTTGAATTGAACAAAATCTTATCCTAACACACTAATAAAGGTCAGCTTCTAGTGGGATTTGGAAGACAAAATTTTCTCTTAAGTTTTGGATTAGAGATTACATAATTTTTTAAATTCAAACAAAGTTGCCATGATTTTATTTTGAATTTAAACTAAAGTTATGGAAAATTATTCATGCAGACAAAATCACAAGTTTTATAGATTTGAAATTTGAATAAAATTTTTAATCACAAATCCTACAATGACCGAATTTTTTAAACCAAATTTAGGGATAAAAATTCAGTTTTGGTGTAGAGAGGAGAGAGAAAAATCTTGTTTAGAATCTTATTTGAATTTTAAATACACCTAACCCTAAGTGCGACTGAATTTTTTAAAGGAATTCCTCTAGATAGAGTCAATTTTTTGTGGTAAGGAAGAGAGAGCAAATATTTTTTTAAGTCCTATTCAAATTTTAAAAGCCACCTAATACAAATTATAAATAAGACCCTTGAAGCTGTTATTGTTTTTAGACTACAGACTATCAGGTAAGCGAATTTATTATTATACCTCTCACTTATAAAAATAAATTCTTACGGATCTGGTGGTTGGGAGGAGACAAGATGCATAAGAATATTGATCGAGGAACCGAGTGCTCATACATTCTACTGACCAAGAATTAGAGAATAGTAAATAAGGCTAGTTGGTTGAAGCTTCTTGGTCACATTTTCTGGCGTTTTCGATGTTTTCCTCCGAAAGTATAATGATTATTAAATAATTTATTGTATATGATAACACGAGCTTTTAATGATCTTAAAAAATTTTTAAAATTTCACTATACATGTCTTACTATTTTTTCTACATAATTTAAAAAAATAAAAAATAAATTATTAATCATAATTAAAAAAATGATGGGTTTTGCAATGAGAGATAGGGGTGGAAGACATTGGTGATCTAAACTTTAGGTGGCATATGCGATTGCGGTGATAACCCAAAAACATGAAATTCGAGCACTGGCAGTGATCCTCAAACTCAAAAACTTGATGGTCTTAGTCATCATTGGAAATGGAGGCTATCGTAATGGGTTTCTTGGGTATCGTCTTTGTGGGATTTGGTTTGCGAGTCCGTGGTCGTCATCATGAGGGGCGGGCCTGTGATCTCATCCTATCATTGGAAATGATGGCTATCGTGATGGTTGTCTTCACGAGATTTAAGTCACGAGTTGGTGGTTGTCGTCGCGAAGGGGTCATCGTTGTCGTCGCGAAGGGGTCATCGTTGTCGTCGCCAATCTGTAATTGTTGCCCGTTACTAAAGATGGAGGCTATCATCGGACATGATCGTCATCATTGACATTACATAAGAAGAGAGAAAGGGAGAAAATAAAAATAATTTTTTTCGTTTTCAAAAAAAAAAAAAAAAAAAACAATATAGTTGAAAATGATATTTTAAAATAGTTTTGAAAATGTTGAATTAATAAATATTATTTTAAGATCATTTTCATTTTTTATGTTTTTTAAAATGAAAAATCATTCTTATAAATAAAACCAAACACTTAGGGAGTGTTTGGATGCCCTTTTAGAGACTTTTTTTTTTGTTGGAAAAAAATTGTTTTGAAAAATATATTTGGAAAAAAAATGTTTGAAGTGAAAAAATGTAAAATTTTAAAAATTTTTTTAGAAAAAAATATCAATATGGTATTTTAAAATAGTTTTGAAAAAAAAATATCAATATGAATAACATTTTATTCCTATTAAAATTTTATATAATTTAAAAAAATTTATCTTATTTAAATTTATATCTATAAAGATATAAATTTTTAAAATTTATAACTTATACTAGTATTTTAAATATATAAATAATAAAAAATATATAAAAATAAAATTTTATGTAAAATGAAAAAAATTATTACAATTTTTTATTTATTATTTTTTTTCCCCAACCGAGTTTGAAAGGGTTTGGAAGGTACCGTGACAGACAACAGTAGCAATATTGAAGCTGAAACCGATTTTTTATTCAACAACATCGGTGTTTCTTTCCTTTTTTGTCCCAACAGCATCCGATTGTTGTCCGACATCGGACAAACACAGAAACCCTAATCTTTCAAAATCTGACCACAATTTTCCTTTACTTTCTCTCCATTTTTCCTTTTGGCTCTTTTCTTCATTTTTCTTTCACTTTCTCGACGATTTTCTCGGTGCGAGAGATCATTGTGCGACTGCGAGCATGGCCGGCGAATCCGCAGTTAGCGCTGGGGATTCCTTCATCGGAAGCTTCATCAGCCTTATTTCCAAGTACGAAATTCGCTACGAGGGTATTCTCTATCATATCAATGTCCAAGACTCTACCATCGGCCTCAAAAACGGTATCCATTTCTTCCGATTCGCTTGAGAAATCTGTCTAAATCCATAGAAGAATTATGGAAACGTTTGTTTTTACGATTATACATGATTATGCTTGTCTGGATTGGAGCATAAATTGATGAGATTTGAGAGTTTAAATTTTAATGCTATTGAAAATATGGATCTAAATACCTTCTATGATTGTTACCTTTACACATTTAGGTTGATTTAGCAAAAGTTTACAAATGATATGAGACGTTTGTTTACAGTATAGTATTTTATTTATATTACGGTTAAATATAATGTAATTTTTATTAAAACATAAATTTTGTATTTAAATATAATATTTTTTAATAATATTTTAAATATATTTACTATTTTAAAATATTATAAAAATATTTTTTTTATTTACATTATTTTTTTATTTTATTTTTCTATTTATTTTTACTAATCACATTAACTTTTAAACTTTAAAATACAATTCAAATATTTTTCATATAAATACACATTGTATTCAAATATAAAGCAAATACTTTTCATCATACAATATATTATATACAAACATAATACGAACGCAATATGTTTACCAAACGCTTTATTAGAAAACGTGAAAATAATACTTAAAATGGAAAATTTGCTAGTCAAAATGAGAACATATAGATTTTAGTATGTTGAGGTCGTAGAAATTTAGCGGTTGTTTGCTTGGGGAAAAAAAAATTTCTGAATAAGAAAATAAGTCCACTTTTCCAGGATTGTGGGGCTGAGAAGTAGAAATGGAAAATTTGGAGTTTTTATTTTAATGATCATTTGCTGGAAAAATTATGCTTTCTGGATTTCATCCTTTTTTAATATTAATCTTTTTGTAGGAAGCACAGTTTATGGAGTTTGTTCTCCTTTGATGATATAGTTTATTGGACTATGGTGGGATATTAAAGAAATGGGCTTCATTTGTTAAGCTTCTTATTGCCTAGAGTCCCGCTGCCATTAACACCTCTTTTAGTACTCCTTGAGCTAATTGCTTATTGATTTTGTGTTTTAAGGGTTTTTTTTTTTTTTTTTTTTTTTTGGGGACAAGTTTTTTCGGGGAATCGAGCTTGGATCACTTACTTAACCCACCTCATCCTTTCTAACTGGGCTAGCACCAGTTCTTTTTGCGTATTAAGTTTTAGTAATACATTTATTTGCTAAATTGATGACCAGTCATGCTCTAGGAAAGATATTAAGTGGGTTTGCACTGGATTGGAGATATTTTGTATTTGATAGGAGAGTTTGGATCTTCCTTTTCAACTATTGAATTAGCCAATCTGGAATTATATTATGAGCATATCTTTTTACGACCTTAATCTTTATTTATCTGAAAGATGCTATGAATCTCAATTAAAGTGGTTATTATTTAATTTGAGGCCGAACTTGGTTAGTCCTTTTCTCATTTCTTAGTATTGCTGTTCTTTGTAGTTTGTGGAACCCAAACATCTTCAGTACCTTAACTTTTTTAATGTTGTTGCAGTTAGATCATATGGTACTGAGGGGAGAAAGAAGGATGGACCGCAAGTTCCTCCAAGTGATAAGGTTTATGAATACATTCTGTTTAGAGGAAGTGATATCAAGGTAAAGGGTGTGCTTGATGATTAATTTACATTACCGGAAAGCATTGTACATTCTTTACTTCTTGCAAGAAGTTACTACACATTCTTTCTACGGCATTTGTTTTTTACTTTAAACGCTCCAGCTCTTTCTTTTTCCTTTGATTCAATATTGTTACATTTACATGTTAAGACTGTAACTTGCTGATGTACGTTCTTAATTCAGTTAAAACCTAATTTAAAAAAAATATATATATATATATTCTATGAGGGTCGTGCTCTCTCTCTACAAACTGTTTTTGGGAAGAAACCAGCATATATTTATTTTTTGTTTTATTGTACTTTTGGTTCCTCTTCTTTCTCACAAGAGATTCTCTTCGTACATCATGTTCATCTGTCTAAAGGTTCTAGTTACTTTGTTTTAGCTTTGATTCAATTTTGGAATCTCATTTGTCACGGACTGTAACTCGTTGATGTAGTATTTGATTTGGTTAAAAATTTGTCTTGAAATATCTTGTCATGATATGTGGCATAAGCAATACTGTATTAAGCACAAGTATCATTTGTGATTATGATAACTCGTTTGTGTGACTAGAACTCTTCCAAATCTGTTTTGTGATTTCTAAACACGTGATACTTTGACTGTGATGATGGTGCTACCTTCTATTATAACCTAATGGCTAGCTTTACTGTTTCAGAAGTTGTTGGTGTCACTATAAATTATTGGCATATGTTAAATCCTTCGGTATGCATTGCTTTCTGTGATTTCAGGATTTGCAAGTTAAGTCCTCTCCTCCTCCCCAAAAAGAAGAACAAATTAATAATGATCCTGCTATCATTCAGGTATTGCCATTCTAGTTCCCCTGTATTTGTGAGGATATGTACGCTCATATGAAAATGTTTCAAATTATAGCTTAAATCATCTCCAACGCGAATGTCTATATTTTGGCACAATAAAACGTAAAATTGGTATATTTGATATATGCACATTCCTATTTTAAATGCAATATATAAATTTCTTTCTGAAGGCCTCTCTCTCTCTCTCTCTCTCTCTGTTTTGGGTGGGGATGGGGTTGTGTAGGCAAGTTTTAAGCTTTTGGATTTGTAAAAGGAAAACTATGTTGTCTTTTTTTTTTTTTTGTTTTTTGTTTTTAATGGAAAATTTGACTTTAAGTATAGCATTGCATTTAGGTTTTTTTCCCCCTCCCAAATACCAATTTTAGCATAAGAATAGAAATTTGGCATTGCGTGGAGATGCTTATATAATTTAAAGAATAATTAAGAATTCGACTTATTGATTAATTGATTTATTTTCTTGTTGGTTGGCAGTCACAGTATGCTGGGGTCCCCGCTAGCTTGACGCCCTTGGCATCAGTTGGTAAGAGCAGTTTGACAGAATCAACTCAGTGGCAAGATACCCCTGCTTTGACAAGTAGAGGGTATCCTGGTACTTTGCCTTCAAATCAATCTGCCACCCAACAATCAGAACATTCCCCTGTGGCTCAAACAACAATTTACCAGCAAGGATACAACGGGGCATCTATTGGCGCTTCTCGTCCTCCACCACACCTTGTTAGTGTTCAACCCCCAGTAGTGATGGCAAGTCCAACAGTGCAGCCATTTGTACAGGCTCCTGAAATTCAGGCATCCATGACTTTGGGATCGGCCAATACAGCAGAATTCAGGACTGCTGTGTCTTCGTCTTCTGCACCTACCTCTGTAAATCCAGTGTTTTCACCATCTCTTTCTCCTGTACGGTACACTACGTCTCTTGATGTGCCATCCTTGTCCCCTCAGGCATCTCTACCATCTCATTCCACCTCTCTGACTGCTAGTACACTGACTACGTCTTCATTTCCTTCATCTCACCTAGACCTGAACATTAATGAAATTCAAACTGTTCATAAAGCTGCTTCCAACTCAATACCAGTGCTACCTGTCCAGTGTGCGCCATATCCTACAACACCTTATATGAGTTCAAATTTAAGTCCCTTGCTAACACCAACCCAATCTTTGTTAACTACTGATCAATTGGCACACTCTGGATCTTACATGCTGTCTTCTGTGGCGAAAATGTATCCTAATCAGAAAGACTTGGGTATTCGCGTACCTATGCCATCTAATTCTTCTTCCTTGATGCGCACTCCTGTTACTCAAGCACCATTATTGCCATTGCCGACTTCAACACAAAAGGTTTGATATGTTTCTTTTTCTTATCCCTTTTGTATCGTACCACACCAACAACCCCTCACCTCCCCCCACAACAAGACAATTGTATTCCCTTTTGTATTGTTTTAATTTAATTATTTATGCAGGCTGTGCAGTTTACTGAAGAGTTTGACTTTACAGCTATGAATGAGAAGTTTAAGAAGGATGATTTGTGGGGTTACCTTGGAAAGAGCAAACAAATGGATAAAGTGGAGGAAGTACAGGACAGTGTAGCTGGTCATCGTGTGGAAGAGAAAGAGGGTCATGGCTCAATAAGCAATCAAAAGGTAGGGCTTGCTCTAATTTAATGTTTCTGGTTTTGACGTTGTCTTGGTCTAGTGCATATCATTGTGTATAAACTTTGTAGAGTAGAAGTCTTATTGATTCTCCATGCAGTCTGCGTATAATAAGGATGATTTCTTTGACTCAATTTCATGCAATTCACAAACTCGTGGGGCAAGGAATGGACAGAATTGGAATTCTGAGCGAATCAAGCTGGACACTGAGGTATGCTTATTATATTCTATTTTTATTTGTGCTTTTAAAGCGAGATATAATATGTGAAATTAGGAACATAGCACATTCAAACAGAGTAGAGTTGATGTCCTCTTATGTATGTACCTTTTTAATTTTCCAGACATTTGGATTCCAGCAGAGACCTAATCCAGGTTATGGTGGCTATGGTGGTGGTGGACGTGGTGAGAATTTCAGGTATTCCCATAACTGGGGAAGGGGATATGGCTACGGTGGGAGGGGACGTGGAGGAAACATGTCGTTCTAGTGCCAGCATGCATTTTAATGCTCTAAGAAGATCCTTGGTCTTTTGTCCAAGTCATAGATATACTAAGTATGCTTCTCGTCCCTTCTGAATTTGAAAGGTAATGTTATGTAGAACATTGGGATATTTGTGTCAGATGGTGGGAAGGAACTCTCAAATACCAATATTTTGTTAGTTCATGTATTTTTAGTACTCATGAATTGGCATTCTGCATCTTCTGTTTCAAATTTCCCCATGGCATTTACTACCGGAGAGTTGAATCATATTCTAGATGAGTTGTGTTTTCTGTCTCCATGTCACCTACACTTGTCTGATTTTATAAATTCAGGGGTTGAAGTACTTTTTCTGGTTTTCTGTTCAATACGCTAAAGATTCAGGGCGGAAAATCATCATTTGAAGCAGATCAGTAAAATAGTCTGCTTTTATAGTAGCACTGTAGGCAAAGTTTTTTTTCCTTTTTATTTGCTAAACTAATAGGCAAAGTTGTTTATAACCATTGCACGCTGGATCATTTTGTGCTTAATGAAATAAAATCTAAAAAAATTTCACCTCTTAATGATTATCTCTGTGAAATTCCAAAAAAAATTTTCAAAAATTGTTAAAAACAAGAGCGGAAGTTAAAAATTTTAAAGATGAAAGTTATATAATGTTTGTAATTAGGATCTAACAGTGTTGATTACTTTCAATTTTTATTGGATCGAGACTTGAATTTGGCACTATTAAAGTTGAGAAAGTGTCTTGTCTGTATCTTAGACTAAGCACATAAGTTTATAAAGATATATGCAACAGATTTGAGGATGATAAGAGCGAACCTGTTCTTGTAGTTATTACAGGAAACTGTTTATTCATCACTATTCACTAACGGTGCATTGCTGAATGTAAACGCGTTACTTATCAGTAATACTACTAACGAATCAGGCCCTGTATTTTGGTATGTGGCATTTTTTATTTGGTAGTTACATGACAAGTAATTGTAAATATATCTTTATTTTTTAGCTGTAAATAACAAAGTTTAGTTGAGGTTTGCCTCTCTCGGCCTTCAGTATGAAACAGACTGTTTTGCAGAGAAGAGAAGATTGGTTTGTTTTGCTGCGGTCGAACTTCTCTTTTAAGAAGCAAGTTTGTGCTTTTTTTAGGTTTCTTGCATTTTTTTTTTTTGTCAGAAAAACATACACAAGGAGCAGTTGAAAGGGCTTGAGATATTATGATTTTTTCAGCAACAGGTGGGCTCCACCAAAGAGGGCCTTAATACCTCCACTCACTCAACAATGGGATTTGGCAGCATATGTAGAAGAAAAGCAGAAAAAAGAAAAAAAATATATTTTAAAATTTGGTATGTATACTTTATTTCTCTCGTTTTTTTTATTTAAATAATTATCAAGTGTGTATTAAGAAAGGTCCACGTGGGGAGATGTGGAGCATTTTTAAGTTGCTTTATTCGCCACTCTTCCCTTCCTCTTCCCCTTCGCTTGTGTTTCCTCAGCAGGAACAAATCTTGAAATTGAAGCCTAGTATTGGTGCTTGTGGTCCAACTCCTTCGTTGGCTGTGTAAGATGATAATTAAAAAAGTGAAAAAACCTGCATTGGCAATGTTTCCCTCTCTGTTTCTCTATTTTTTATCCCTTTAAACTAAAACTTGGGATCTAACCGCTCGTGCACTCTGAATTCTTGGTCAACCTGTGTCTTCCTCGTCTTGGAAGTCACTATGGACCCGAGCATCAAGCCTATTGTGAGTAGCACCATGACCGCCGATCCAGAAAATATGCCGTCTTTGACGATGTAGCATTCGCCATTCAACCATCCATATCCATACGGCTGCCTCCTGCTCATGCTTGTGCCACTCCCCAACAATGTCACACCAATTGCAAAGCTGATCCTATCTCCCAATTCAAAGCATGTTTCAATTAGTTCTTCCTTTTATTTTTTTCCTTGAAAAAAAATAAAAAGTGTCTCTAAGATCTAACAGAAGGAGAAAAACAGTTAAGGCAATGCTTCAATTAATCTCAATTAAAAAATGTTTACATTATAAGATTTGGTTTATATAGTCTACGAACCAAATCTAGTATATAACACCTAACTTCCTAAAAAATAGGAAAAGATAAAACTTTAATAACAGACTACTCTTGCTTAAGGTTCCATTTGGTAAACACATTGCGTTTGAATACAATGTATTGAATGTAATTTGTATTTGGAGAAAAAATATATTCACATTACATTTGAATGCAATATGTGTTTAGATGAATAGTATTTGAATTGTATTTTAATAATGAATATGTGATGTAATGGGTAAAAGTAAAGAAAAAAAGGGAGAGAGAAAGAGAATATGTGATGTGATTAGTAAAAGTAAAAGAAAAAGTAAAATAATAAATAGTAATTGTATTCGATTTAAAATATGATGTGATTGGTATTTGAATGGAATGTTTTTGTATTTGAGTGAAAATTGCATTGCATTTGAATGCGATGCGAATGCAATATTGCAAATAAACAGGGGATAAATTACAACAAATTTGCTAACACTCTCCCTCAAGCTCGATTGTACAGATAGTACATTCCGAACTTATCAACTAACTTCTCGAAAGTTGATCTTTAATGTCCTTTAATGAGTAGATTTGCTGCTTGCTCTGAAGTAGGGACAAATGTGATGCACAATGTTTCATCTTCGATCATTTCCTTCAAGAAATGTCGATCCACATCAACATGTTTTGTCTTGTCATGAAGCATTAGGTTGTGAGAGATGTTGATAGTAGCTTTGTTTCCACAATAGAGCTTCATAGGAACCTGCACATCTAACTTGAGCTTTCTAAGTAGGTTCCTTAACCACAATAGTTTGAAAACCCCCTGAGCTAGTGAGTGTAACTCTGTTTTAGCACTACTTCTTGCTACAAGAGACTGCTCTTTGCTCCTCCAAGTCATTGGATTAACCTAAATAAACAAGCAATAACCAGCCTAGATTGGCAATCTATATTGGTTGTCAAAGAAAGTAACACTTGAACAATGTTGATTTTTGCCACAGGGGCAAATGTTTATGGATAATCTACACCATAGGTTTGGGTGATGCCTTTAGCAACCAGCCTTGCTTTGTGGTGTTCAATTGTCCTATTAGAGTTATACTTGATTTTGAACACCCATTTGCGGCTAATGAGAACTTTGTCTTTCAGTCTACCAACAATTTCCCAAAGTATTGTTTTTTTCTGAGGCCCGGATTTCCTCTAGTATAGCCTTTCTCCATTCTTCCTCCTCCATTGCTTCTTGCATAGTTTTGGGGATATCCACCCCTGATAAATTAGTAACAAGAGTCTTGAGAGATGTGGATAAATGTTCGTACTCGACAAAACTCGATATAGGATGTCTTATGCATTACCTTGTTACTTTTCTCATAGCAACAGGAATATGCAGGTAAGTTTTATTTGTGTATGTACCTCGTATAGGGTTGGAGTCTTGATGGTGGGAAGTGTCTAGATCCTTTGCTCTTTTCGACCAAGTCTTCTACGAGTATGTTAAGTCAAATGGCTGAAGACCACCTTTCTCTGTCTGATTATGTTCCTGGATTGTGGGAAGGTTTTTTGAATTTTCCTAGGGACCTAAATTTACATTTGAATTTTGAAATTCAGGCTAAGAAGACTTTTCTAGTAGAACCTGATTTGGAGTAAAGGTTGGAGAATTTGAGTTCTAAATATCCAAAATTAAAGCAGGAGTTGGGGGATTCAGATTTTAAACTGAACCTGAATCTAGATGGTTTGAATTTGAATAACACGTAAATTTGGATTTGAATTTTGAGTTGAAACTGAATTTGGTTGTTGAACAAAATCTAAACCACTTGGATTAGGGGCTGTTCAGTTTGAGGATACTCCCAGAAATATTCCCACAATTCAAAGTTTGAATTTGAATTAAAAAACTGATCAAAAGAAACAATTGAACTCAGATGTGGATTGCTACCTAAACTCGAGACTCGAATAGACTAAGGAAATTGCATCCCAGATTTCTTTGTAGTGGGATAAAATAGATATGTATTGCCTATATGATCCTCCATGGAACGGATCAACCAAGCCATCACCACGGAATTTTGAGTGTCCTAAGTCGAATAGGTAGGGTCCATAGCCATCGGTTTGGGAATTGAAACATCCAAGTATCCGATCTTGCCTTTACCCCTGATTCCCATTTGTGCCAAACGAGGCCATGAAAGGAAGTTTTTCCCCATCAGCTTGTGGGTTGTGATTTGTAGGGACATGGACGAATTTTCAATGACAGCAGTGGGAACAATTGTAGAAGGAGGCTGTGAGGCGCCTAAAGCAACCTTAGAGTCATCACCTTTGCTTGTTCTTGTCATTATCTTTCTCAACTTAACTATTGGCTTTTAATGTTCTGATACCATAAAAGCTAATAGAAGGAGAAAAACGTTTAAGGTACTGTTTTAATTAATCTCAATTAAAAAATATTTACAATATAAGATTTGGTTTATACAGTCTAGGAACTATATCCGATATAACACCTAATTTCCTAAAATATAGGAAAAGACAAAACTTTAATAATAGACTATTCTGCATGTCTAAATTACAACAAATTCGCGGACAGTTTCTTTTGATGATGATGACGATGATCATAATGATAATAATAATAATAATGAAAATAATAATAATAATATATCTAAACATTGAATCACACAACATGATTAAGAGAATATTGGGAAAAGAAAAAGAAAAGGAAAGGAAAAAAAAAAAAAAGAAAGAAAGAAACTGAGTTAGTTTACAGCTATTGATGTGACGTATATTGGTGTTTCATGTTTAGAAATACTAAGGGTTTGATTAATTTATGAATTAAATTTAAAATGATATGAAATTTAGGTTCAAATTAATTGATTTAATTATAATTTTTATTGTCTCTTTATAAAATGACAAAATTAAATTCAAAATAATAAAGGGTTGCTCGCACAAACAAAATGTCAATTATTGGAAGTTACTAATTTAACCATATGGTTGTGGATGAAAAATAATTCAGTAGATTAGGTGGAATACGTGTTCACATCTACGGACTAATTTCTGATTGTGGACATTTTATTAGGCGGAGATAGGTAAATGAGAATGCCAGAATGATGTGCGAAGCAATGTGAGCGGTACAAGTGTACATTTTTGATAGGACACCTACCAAGAGATAAACAGAAGGAGAGTCGAAATCAATGGTGTTTTGGCTTTGCAACTGCTTGTCTTCTCTCTTGCACACCAATTTCTGCAGACTGTCAGATTGCCGATGATCTGCGCGATGCAGAGACTAACCAAAGCCGCAACTCCAAAACCAAATGCATGACTTTCCGGCATATAGCAGAATCTTCCATCCAACTTGAGGTCCTTCATCTACAGTAGGGAAAAACAAAAGAAATAAGAATAATTCAAATGGTTCTAAACACAAACAAACATTAAAAAGAGAGTAAAAAGGCTCCTTGGAGGGCTTGAAACACTACCTTGGCTCTCTTGAATTCTGCGGCTATGCACGATGTGGCGGAGAAGGCACCAAGGACGGTGATGATGATCATAGAGAAG
Source organism: Antiaris toxicaria (assembly GCA_035233585.1). Lineage (NCBI taxonomy): Eukaryota > Viridiplantae > Streptophyta > Magnoliopsida > Rosales > Moraceae > Antiaris > Antiaris toxicaria. The sequence goes on from CP141163.1 coordinate 594,264, forward strand.
ACTGGCAAGAGCCCATGTTGGTGTTTTCTAATTTCCATAATGTGGTTTCTTGGGAGAAAAAAGCTTGAAAGGAGATAAGAAAGAGGGAGAGAATTAAAGGGGCTAGTTGAAGCTTAAAAGTCAAGGTATAGAAGAGACATATTGGGTGGCCTTTTTGGAGGCCTCTTCTTGGGGTTGTTCTTCTTGCGTTTATATTGGATGAGACTTTTCTCTGAAGAGATGTTTGATTGCTTGCTTTAAACGAGAGATACCATTCTTAGCCTAGATTAGGCGACTTTGTCTTGGAATATTTATGATGCTTTTTACAAATTAAACACTCTGGTTTAGGGGTGGAGCTAGTCAACTGATTCAGTGGTGGGTTGTCAAGATGGTTATTTATTTATTTATTTATTTAAGAGAGAGAGAGAGAGAGATAGATGTGAAAATCCAGCTCATCAAGTGTTTTAAAAACAAAAAAAAAAAAATCTAAAAAAATGTTTATGCCTTTTTTATCTCTTTGAAGTAAGTAATGACCAAATGAATAGTGTTATTAATATTATAATTTAGCTAGAGATTGTTTAATTCTAGTTAGTACAAGTGGTGCAAATTGGCACAGTGTTATCACTCACATGGGTTATGAGATGAGATGAATGTTCCGATTCCTCTGGTTCATACAATCTAGTCCAACAGGGTGGTGGGGCCGTTGACTTGGAAAGGCTTAGCCATGTCCTAAGTCCTATTTTCGTCTGTGCACGTCTCATAAAATCCTTGATTGAAGGCACTGATTTGTTGTTTTCGTCCATATTTTCGTTCATGTTTTTCCAAGAGCAAAGCAACGTTGTAATGTCTTTATACCTACTCACCCGATCTGATTCAATTTTTCATCTCAAAAAAAAAAAAAAAGGTTTCTAACTCGAAAATTGATACAAAGAGTAGGCTTGATAATTAACAACAAAGATTTATTATTATTATTATTATTTTGTTTTGCCGAGTAACATCTTAATTAAAGTGTTAATCTTTAACCATGCACATTAGAGATTAATTAGTTGTGAATGCTATTGCAGCATGAAGTTGATAGTTTTGTGGGCATATAAAGGGAGGCCCCAACTCTCTTATTTTGTTGTCTATCTGGTACTTTGATGACTGATTGCCGACTCGGGCAGTCATTCCTTTTTTATTGCTTGAATTCTACAAAGAAAAGGTGGTTATTGTTTCTCTTCTTATATTTGGAGAACTATCTGATAATTAATATAAGATAATATGTCCGAGGGCAAGCCCATCTTGGGATGGTTCAACTTGGTGAAGAAATCATTTCAGGGAAATAATAATAATAATAATAATAACAATAATACACGCACAAAAATTGGGGGTAAGTTTGGTGATTGAGAGATCAATCTTGTCATCAAACTCTAGTGACGTGACAATGAATTTTGAGCCTTTAGATTAAAGGATGATTCATAGAAATTTGGCTCTTACGTCAATTTCATTATTATTTTATTACTTGCGTGTCACTTTGATAATTTTATTGTAAATTGATGACTAACAAGGTCTTTTAATACATATGATATAATTTTTAATTGATATGTAATTTTAATTGATATTTTATAATATTAGTAAATGGATACAAAAAGAATATAACTTAAGAGGCGTTTGGTAAACACATTGTATTTTGATTGTATTTAAATGAAATTTATTTTTTTGAATATTGTATTTGGTTAAAAAATATTTATTTTGTATTTGAATGAAATGTGTGTTTGGATGAAAGTATTTTAGAGTTAAAAAGTTGATGTGATTGGTAAAAGTAAAGATAAATAGTGAAGTTGAAAAGTTGATGTAATTGTTTTAAAAATGTTTTAAATAGTAATTATTTTCGTAGCACTGTTATAAAATTTGTATTTGATATAAAATTATATTATATTTGAGTAAAATTAAAATGAAATTTTGTTCCCAAACGTCACCTTAGATGACCAAAGAGTTGAATTCTAATTTAATGGAGTTACAAGTCACGTCTAACACTATTGGAAATGACCATCACATATACACTTGTAAGCAAAAAAATAGATAAACACTACATGATCGCATTTAATTTTATCTTTTTCAATATGTTTTAATAGAAATTCTAACGTAAATTTTAACAGAAAAAGTTAAATGGGAATAATTCAAATTTTATAAGGTTAATAAGAGTTTTTCAAGTTTAGACGACAACGTAAAAAAAAAAATAAAAAACTCAAAAATTGCGAAAGCATGAGTAAAGAATTACTAAAGTTGAGGGGTCCAAGAGTATTTAAAGTTTATTACTTTTTTATACCAACACGTCAGAGCCGGTTGCCAAGAATATTTATGCTAAAAGGGCCCTGCCCCTGCTTGTGGATTGGAGATATGTTTAACTTTGGTTGATTTGTTTACATATATATATATATATTCTTTTCGTGTGTTTTTTCTACTTTGTTTTTATTCCCTACTTTGTTTTTGTTTTGTTTTGGTTTCTTTTCATCCTTTTTAGTAGAAGTTTCTGTAAATATTTCCATTGATTTTTCTATTATTGTGGCCAAAACTATAAGTCAACTAATAAAAACAAGACTGATTCTAATGTTCTATTCAGGATAACTGATTTAATTAGTCCCCAAATTCTTTAAGAGGTGATACTTTGGGCTCCTTTTTCTTTTTTATTTTCTTTTTTAATTGTGGCAAAATGATGCAAACTAATTGATGATGTTGTAAATTACTTCTGTTAATTTTTTGATGCTTTTTAAATAAAAATACATATATTTTGATAACACATAAGCATCACACGTGCTTTTGTTGAATTAAAAATACTTAGATGCCCCCTGTCGTTTGTGTAACATAGACCTATCATATTAAAAAAAATAAAAACCAAAACAAAACGAGGAACTTCTGCAAATGGGAGAGGGACAGTTAGAAATGTCGTCCTCCCTCCACCGTGCCAGCCAAGCTCCCTGCTGCAACCGTCTCTGAGCCGTCCATGTCCAGATCCATCGTGTCCTGTCCACATCCATCATCCATCTAACAAAGTTAGGATCGAAGTGATGTGTGTTGGTTAATTAATCTACTGTAAGAAAATAAAAAATCAATTACAAAAAAAAAAAAAAAAACACATAAATTTTATAGTGATTCACCCTCAATTGAAAGTGTATGTCATCTTTGGAGTTCGGACAACTTGTTTTCACTATCTCTCAGGAGGTTCAATGTGTAGTTTGTGGATATAGAATAGTCTCTTGAGTATTTTATGTGGCATGCAAACTAATATATATATTTTTAGTTATTATGATTTGTAATGCAAAATACAATAATTCAATATGCGGATCTAAGATTCTTTTTTATTATCCGTATCATCTCAAGAACTGATGTGATACCTTCTATGACCTTTGGCCTTTCCGAACCTTTAGTTAATCAAGTTGTAACCAATTTTGCTGGTAGTGCATTATGAATTACTCAATACCCTGTCAACACATATAATGTTAAAGGTATTATTGCAATTTAAATATACAAATATTTTATTTTATTATATTCTTATGTGCATGTTTAATGCTTAAGAAATATCATAAAATTCAGAAATTATTTATGTGACTTTTAATTTTGTTTATAAGTATTATATATAAGAAGATAATATTTGGGGATAATAATTTAAAACTGTCCATAATAAATTATTAAATTTGGGATCTTTAATTAATTATTACTAAAACAGTCTATCTCCATTTTGAATGTGACAGTCTTATTCGGATTGTTGTTAAGGTGTTAATGGGGTGATGCTTTATAAATATGATAATATAACACGCGAACACAACTAATTTGAATATTTGATAATCTTCATTATATATTAAAATTTAATCAATAATGATCAAATATGGAACAATCTTACTTTTTAAGTTGTTAACAGACTTTTATCTATGGCGCTATGTCTTTTACTAACCCTGGATTCACAAGATGTCGAGTTTCATTCCTTATTTTTAGAGATATAACAAAGTAAGTAATTAAAAATGTTAATTTGACAAGATAAAGTTAGGATCGAAGTGATGTGTGTTGTTTAATTAATCTACTCTAGAAAAATAAAAAATCAATTGCAAAAAAAAAAAAAAAAAGAACACACAAATTTTCCAGAGGTTTACCTTCAATTGAAAGGGTATGTCATCTTTGGAGCTTGGAGAACTTGTTTTCACTATCTCTCCGGAGGTTCAATGTATAGTTTGTGGATATAGAATAGTCTCTTTGAGTATTTTATGTGGCATGCAAACCAATATATATATATTTTTAGTTATTATGATTTGTAATGCAAAATACAATAATTTGATATGCGGATCTAAGGTGGCGTTTGGTATTGATTTTGAAATGTTCTCTGTTTTCAAAAAAATTAAAAATGAGAATGTTTTGAAAACTTTATTGAGATCATTTCTAAAATTGTGTTTGATTATATTTTCTGAGTATATATTCTGAAAAACATAAAAATGAAATTTTGTTTAGTTATATGTTTTGAAAACTCATTTTATAAGTGAGTATCTTATAAAAACATATTTACTTTTAATTTTAAAAAAATAATAAAAAATAAATTATTAGTCATAATTAAAAAAAAAAAACTTTAGTGATAGGTTTTGCAATGAGTGATAGGGATGGAAGACATTGGTGGTCTGAGCTTTAGGTAGTGGTAATGGCTAAATTTAGGTCATAAGTCGATAGTCATCATTGTGAGGAGACCGTCGTTATCGTCACTAGCCCATGATCATCAGCTTTCGTTGGAGATGGATGTCATCGTTGAACATGATCATCACTGATGCTGTACAGACAGAATTAGAAAAAGAGAGAGAGGAGATGGAGGGAGAAAACGAAAACAAAAAGTGAAAACAACTTTTTTTAGTTTTCAAAAAACCAAAAAAAAAACACCATAGTTGAAAATGATGTTTTCGAAATGATTTTGAAAACGAAGTTTTTGAAAAATAAACGCTATTTTGAAACCGTTCTCATTTTCTATGTTTTTGAAAATAAAAAATCATTCTCGAAAACAAAATCAAATGGCCCCTAAGATTCTTTTTTATTATCCGTATCATCTCAAGAACTAATGTGATACTTTCTATGGCCTTTGGACTTTCTGACCCTTTAGTTAATCAGGTTGTAATGAATTTTGTTGGTAGCGCATTATGAATTAATGGGGTGATGCTTTATAAATATGATAATATAGCACGTGAACACAACTAATTTGAATCTTTGATAATCTTCATTATATATTAAAATTTAATCAATAATGATCAAATGAACAATCTTACTTTTAAGTTGTTAATAGACTTTTATCTATGGCGCTATGTCTTTTACTTACCCTGAATTCACAAGATGTCGAGTCTCATTCTTTATGTTTAGAGATGTAACAAAGTAAGTAGTTGAGACTGCTAATTTGACAAGATAAAGTTCCATTCATTCAATTTGAAGTAGATGGATGTTGTGTTGACCTATTTATGTTAGCGTGAAACTTATAAGAGAAGCAGGTCGACAAGTAATAAAATGTGTGAATGAGTATCATTCCCTTAAGGATTCTCTTTCAAACTTAAGCTAAGTACCATGGCTTTTAGCAACCTAATTTTATCTAGGCAATCACAAATTTGAATTAAAAGTAAGAAATAATAATAAAAAAAGTAAAACTAACAAAATTAGATACAAAAAATGACACACACGAATAAGAACACTTTTGTGTAATAGAAATTCTATATGGAAAGCTTTTAGGGCCTTGATTTCACTCTACTCTCCCCATGTTCCTCCTATCTAACAATTATCAACTAATTCCAACTAATTTATTAGTCAAAGGCTCAAAAATTAACCTCACTACCTCTCCCAGGTGTTGAATTGGATCATATGCCTAAGTGCTCAAATTGATATCCCTATCAAATTTGCTTACTCAAATATTCATTAAGCTACGCTCTAAAGACTATCGCATTGCCTATGACGTGACTCATTAAGCTACCTTCTAAAGACTATCCCATCGAATTTTTTAAATTTTGCTGCATAAATTACTCATTTTCCTATAATTGATGAGGCACGCCTGCACCACTGTTGTTGGCTTGGGCTTCTTGCGGGTTTGTTAGAGGTCTTCTTTTTTTCTTCCTTTTCTTCATTTTTGATGTCAAAATTAATTCTTGGCTTCATATTCTTGCTTTTTTTTTTCTACACAAAACATACAAACCTATCAAAATAGTACAAAAAATTGAGGTTTCAACAAATATATAAGCTTAAAAGTACTTGATATATGAGTGAAATACTCACTCATCAATCGACAATTCCCTTAAGTGTTGATTTGGGATTTGAACAATAAGAGTACTTAATTTATGATAAGATCACTCAATTTATCATAAGATCGTAAAAATATTGTTCATAAAAGAATTAATATTACTTAAAGAAAAAGATACCATTGGAGAGGTTAATGGAGAAATTGAACCTAGTTCTAACTATTAATTGTTACCGAGGATTGTTCCTTATGTAATGATTATATCAATGGATGATTTAAGTACTTTGTATTTATTTATAATTTTAAGAGTGTAATTCTAAAATTTTAAAAGAACAACTTTGTATTTCAATTTTAATTAATTATTAAATTTATTAGAGTTTAAAATTATAAATCAATAGTTTCTCAAATGATTATTGATCTTAATAATATTATATCACATATTTAATTAATATAATCTTTTAATTTATGTGATATATATTTTAGTTAAGATGATATTTTTATTTCTATGTCATAATATTGTTACATAAATATAAAATAGAAATAAATAAAAGGATACATCAATCAAATCCCTGTTGTAAAAAAAATTTATATATGAGTTGGGACCATGTACATGTTTTGTTTTTAATTTTATCAACCCGACCTTTTTTTTTAATTTCATTTTAAATTTTTTTATTTAAGTTTTTCTTAAAGTTTAAGGTATCTATTTACTAAAATATCCTTTCGTTTGTACATGATCTAGGGACAAAGTCAAAAAAGTTATTTAAGGGGGCTTGAATTAAGCTAAATTATTTTAGAAAACTTTCTTAAATAAATTATTTCACGGGGCCTAAAAGAAAAAAATACGGGGTTAATTGGAATTATTGGTAAAAAAAAAAAAAAAAAGTCAAATGGGCTATCATGGGCCGGGGGCTGCAGGCCCCCTTGTGATTTCCACGTCCTGTCGCGAACATTCTGCTTAAAACTTGCTTAAGTTTAATTGCCAATGTTTCAATACTTTGGGAGTCATCTTGCCAATATTAAAAAAACGAAGAACAAATGGCACGTTCTAAAGAGTTTGACAACCAACATAGATTATTATTGATCACATATGTTTTCACTATAACAAAAACGTCTTTTTGCTATGGTAATATTGTTGAAAATTTCTCTTTACTAAAATTACCATATTTTTAGAATTAAAAAGCAAAAGAGAAAGGGTTTCTCTCTCCATCTCTTTCTCTGTCAAACTTCTCCAATACTAGAGTTTTACTTAGTGTAGGACTCTTGCCACCATCATTGATGAAGACTTGGTTAGAGGATGCTAATGTAATGCTATTAGTGTCTTGGTCTAACCATAACGTGACTAGCAAGAATGGTTGGTGATTCAATGACTGATAGTCTATTATCTAGCGAGATATCAGTGATCTGATGGTTTGTGTAGCAATCTCTTATCTTTAATGGAGCCTAAACAATGTCTTCTAAATTGCATCGTATAGCAGAGTGGTTGTTCTTCGTTGTCTAGAAATTTACCGTTGATGTTATTTTCTATTCATGTTTTGTTTTTGTGTTTTTGTTTTAGTTTTGTAATAAAGTAGGTAGTTTTTATACCTTTAGTTTGTATTTGTATTTGTGTTCCACACGAGCTATTCTCTAGAACTATTTGTCTATTGGTTCCTTAAGTATGGCTCAGTGGAGTTTGTTGTAGCCTTTATGTTGTGAACAAAAATTGTCTCTAAATTAATTGGAATATTATATTATAAATATATTTTTGAAAAGAGCTTTATACATACTCGATTATAGAATTGTCAAGAAATTCGATAAATTTTCTCTTTATTCCATCTTCATTTATGTTCTCCTTATTAATATTCATCAAATTTTACTAATAGTTGCGTTTTTTATGCTATAGGATTGTTTCATTTTTGATATTGTTGTTTATGTATACTTTTTATTTTGAATGACAATTCCCTTAAAATATAGAAATATATACTATGACACATAGACCACTATCAATTTACATATCTTCTTCTTGTTTCTTCTTTTGGTAAAGATATCCTATCAATAATAGTAAGCGCGTGTACCCATCAAATTAGGCACGGTTTGAACAAGTACCACCAACTCATACTATCGGAACAATTATTTGCATCAAATTATACAATGTTATCATTGTAGAAACTATAAAATCATTGTGTGGCGGTGATGGACTAATTTAATTCCTTCGCAAATTAAAATGCTAATACCAGGAAGATACGTATAGATAATTGCCTTAATTCGAATGCGCGTGCATATATGATTACCATCATTAATTATTATAATTAGCAACACATTTGAAGTTGAACCATACATAATTGATGACTGTCAGGAAAATTAAACCACCAGTGTTATTAGCGTATGACTAATTAGAGTACTAATTAAGGGGGGACAAAAAGAAAAAGAAAAAGAAAAAAGGGAGAAAGTTGCAATTGAAATATTAATTGTGATATATATGATATTGAAGAAGAAGAAGATGTTCAACCATGGAAAGTGGTGACTTCAATAGTGGCCTTGGTTGGGTAATTAGCAGCAGGAGCATCATAGTTGCTGAAAAGCTTGTAAGAGGAGATGAGGGAAAGCATTGCGTAGCAAACTACAACCACAAATGTAGCACCCACAGAAGCAGTGGCTTTGTGACAGAATGTGTCGAACGACGAACATGCCGAGCTCCAAGTAATGGCGACATTCCCCTTGAATGCCAAGTACAACACCTCCGTCGACACTGCTCCGGCCGCCACTACCAAGTATGTCATCACCTGTATAAGTAAATTCGAGGACGGATTCAGGATTTTATTTTTCAGACCACGGAATTAGCTCGCTAGTGCTTGTCTAATTGACAGAATATAGGCTGTCAAGCCAAATTACATCAAATCTTTTTGTTTGTTTCATATTTTTCTTTTTTCACAACTATTAAAATTCTTATTTTTATTCTTTTGTTTGATCAAACGAATGCGAGACAGATCAGGGTGAGGTAGACCTGATCAAGGACGAAGAAAGTCCAGGCTTGAGACAGTTTAGGAGGACGGGACATTGCTGAAATGACTGCCGAAAGAAGGGAATAACCTGCACATATGCCGTTTACATGCACCAAGTACCTGCAATATATACACACATATATATATGTATATATATTATTCATCTTATTGCTTATTATATATGATCATCACTTAGTGAAACGTGTCCTTCGATTCAAACTCATTCCTTCCTCTTCTTTCTCGGCTCTCACTCTATTGACATATATATATATATTGCATAATATGCATTTACATACATACAAACACTGAATATAGGTAGCCAGTCGTGAGGGAGGGGGTGGTTTGGGGTTTAGGAGCCATAAGTCCAAGGTTTAATCCTTGGCCAGCACAAAAAATTAATAATAGATTAAGTTAATATATAGAGGTGTCCTTGTACATAAAAACAAAAAAAAAACAAAAAAAAAATTAGGAGACACATATATTTGATTCAGAACTCAAACCGTGATTCATTATATATAAAATATAGGGCTCTGAAAAATTACCCTCTGTACAACACTTACGCGACTAGAAGAGAAATATATTTTTAAATTCTTGGACAGGTTTAATCTAACTTAATGAAATATTTATGAATTTATAACTACGTTTAATTTGCTATCATGGAAGGACATGTAAGAACCAAGAACTGGTTAGAGTGTCGAAAAATCATCACAAATTTATTCCTCTTTATCGGTCCATTATAATTTAAATAAAATAAGTTGCAATATCTCCAGAGTTGGAATAATTTCTCTAGCAATATATTTATGCACATAAATTCTGAATTCTCTCTTTATAATAAAATTAGTATGTGTATTAAGTTGATAATTCTCTTCTCCCTTGATTTTGTAACAATTTATAAACCTTGGAATTCAGGGAAGCATTAACATTAAGCAGGCAAGTGCACAAGAAGCGCATATATAAAAGAGGGGAAATGTAGGGTTGAATATATATTAGGCCGCATACCTGAAAGCTCCGAGGTGAGAATAGGAAACGGAGCCAAAGTTATTGGTTTGAGAGTTGTGAAGCATGACCACAAGCGCCGCGATGCAAGGTGCGATCGGAACGAGGCGGAGCAACGTCTCGGCAGTCCGCAAGGCGTTGACAGTGCCGCTAGTATTCTCGGCTGCTGCCTCTTGATGATCTCCTCTCATTTGACCAATCATCATCGGACACGGAGAGCTTTCTCCAAATCCATTTCCACTGATTTTTTCTCTCTTGTCCAACATCATGTTAATTTGTAATGTATATCTTCCTGATCTTCTTCTTTTTCTTTCTTTCTTTCTATAACAGAAGCTATGGGAGAAGCTAATCCCACCACCAGTTAGTTGAGAACTTAATAATGGAGCTTTTAATTTGTGGGGATGAGGAGTAGTTGGAGGGCATTCAATGTCATTATCAATACTGTCCACGCATTTCCATGTACCCCCACATTCTGCAATTGCATGGATAACTACTCTCCTTATATATATACACACACACACACACACACACATCTTTAGTACGCATATATAGGCATTTTGAAATAGGTGCTTATTTTTATTTATATATTTTTAGGAATACGAAGTTATCCGACGATCGTTTGATTAGTGGTATAACCTATAAGAAAGAGTGGCACAATCGAGCGTGAAGTCTGATACAATCCGTCTACGGTAGAGAGGGAGATAGGGTGGGGGTTAAGCATATTTTTATATCCATGATATATAGCTTGAACATTTAATTTAGGCCCTTAAATTATAACCATGTATAATGTTGGCTTGATTTTAGACTTGATTTTAGATTTATGTGACCTAAATGTTTAATTTTTATTCAGTTTTTTTATAGAATATCATTATAGTGGTTGTTTTCGTTACAATAGAAAAGTTGAAGGTAGAAGACATGTAAAATTAAGGTTTTATTTAAAACTTCATTTGAATTTCAATTAAATTGTATTTTTGTGTTGGATTTTTTTTTTCTTGAAAAGTTAACAAAAAAATATAATTATTTATTGAAAAATCAACCAATCATAATTTTAAAATTTTAGTTACAACTGACGATCAAATGGAAATTAAAATTTAGGAACTAAATTAATAGTGAGAGTACAATTCAAGTTCATACGTGAAAATAACCCACGTTTTTTTAAAATTGATTGGCAGAGATGAAGCTATACAAAAAGCAACCAACTAATGTATATTTGTCATATAATGTTGTTTATGGTGATTGATTTGTTTGTTACCATTAAATCGTCTGACTTTTTTATTCTTTTTAAATAGCTTTGTGACACTTTTTAAGTTTTGACTTTTAAAGGTCATTTGAGGTTAGAAACAAATTGATATAACTGACAGTGAGAATAAAATTAATGATATTTTAATAATGTTGTTAAGTCATTGTCACCGTTAGGGCAATAGAAAAAAAAAGTCACAAATATAAATAAAAAATAAGATAATAAGATTATTTTACATGATAAAAACTCAAATTTAAAAAAAAAATCACAAGTACTAAATACATCAATTAAAGACGGAATTTTATTAACCTTCAAATTATCGTTATGAGCAAATGGAATTAAGAATATCACCAAATACTCCACCACTCTTAAAACCCACAAAGCCTCTCGCATCTACAAGCATCCTATTTGCGTGGCTCACCTTCAGTCTAACTCCAAATACTGCACCACTACTTTTGGTTCAATTAATTGCAAAATACTGCATATAAATTATAAAAAAAACATGGGTGTATATCAATTATCAAATGGGTCATAAACATCTCGTGTTAACCTTCAATTTGTTATTTATTTATTTAACTAATTTGTTATTAGCCTATTTAATTAATCTATTATCAATTTTAATACTAAAACAACTTATTAAATACTTAAACAATAACCAAATTATAACAATCAAATTAATTCAATCACAATCAAGCAGTGTCTAAACTCAGTTCACAAAAGAAAAATATAAAACTAAATTAAAGTCTACAACTAAATTAAGTTCACAACACAACTTAAACCAAGTTAAAATAAGCAAATAAGTCTAAATGTAGGTCATACCATACATATAATTAAAAAACTAAAGAAATAAAAGCAAAACCTAAGTTTTTTTTTTCTATATTAAAAAATTTTAAAACATATATAAAAATAAAAGATATATTTTATATTTAAATTTTGAATTTTGAAAACTTAAGGTATGTTTGGTAAGCACATTGTGTTTGAATACAATACATTGAATACAATTTACATTTAGATAAAAAGTATTTATGTTGCATTTGAATACAATATGTGTTTAGATGAAAATTATTTGAATTATATTTAAATAATGAATATGTGATGTGATGGGTAAAAGTAGAAAAAAAAAGGGACAGATAGAATGAGAGTATGTAATATGATTAGTAAAAGTAATAGAAAAAATGAAATAATGAATTATGATTGATTAAAATGCGATGTTATTAGTATTTGAATACAATACTTTTGCGTTTGGATGAAAATTGCATTGCATTTAAATACAATGCGAACATAATATGGTAAACAAACATGGCATCAAACTTAAAAATAGTAAAATATTATATAATATATATAATAATAAAAATATATTAGAGATTATGAATGGGTAATTTATGAGTTATGTTCGTGTCAACCCATACGTGTCAGTTACGAACTGGTGGGTTCATATGGGTTTAATCTTTTATTTAATTGTATTTAATAAATTCGACATTTTTTTGATCCAAACCTATTTAAGGAAGTCTCAAACTCTCTAACTTCATTGGGTTTTATACCATGTAGGCATGTCGTTTTGAAGATCACCCTAAAAAGATCATCACGCTATTTAGATTGAATATTGTTCAATCTATGATGGTTTTACAACTTTTGCTTTATTATAAGATAAATCAAAGGTCAAAATTATATGTCTTTTCTGAATTACTCTTAGTTGGTCAAAAAATAATTCTGATAGAATACCATATGTATTCTACTATAATACATTATGATGAGTATAATCAACATGAACCACCGACGATCTCCAGTTCCTGTACAGATCACCAAAATGAATACTCTCTGTATTCTGATAGAATACTCTTAGGATTATATCAGAACACATTTGTATCCTATTTAGAGTACCAAATTTTTTTAGAAGATTTTTTTTTTATATCTAACAGATTTTTTACCATCAAATTATTTTGATCTTTTGTGGTTCGCTGGTTGAAGATGTAATTTTTAAGTTACGTTTGGTTGGCTTTTCAAAAATTATTATAATTTTTGTCAAATTTTTAAAAGAAGGACAAAAATTAAGTTGAAATTTTTAGATTGAAAATGGAGAACCAAAAAAAAACCTAAATATTTCAAAAAATTATTTGTCAAATTTATTAAAAAAAAAAAACAAATTGCTTTTCACTCAAGGAAACCAAAGAGAGGAAAATGCGACAATAGTGGAAATCACAAAACGCGGCCAAAATTTGTCACCAAGATCATAGAGAAAGAGAGATCCATATAAATTTCCCAACTCTTTCTCTCTTTCTTTAAGCCTTTTACTCATCATCTCAGAAGAAGCCACCCATGCTTATAAGCCATGTATTAAATGGTAGTAAAAAAAAAAAAAATCCAGTAAGCCTCCTCTGAGGACTTCCACGGCTAAAAGAAAATGGAACCAAGCAACGTCTAAAGTCTTCTCTTAATATAAAAGGGATCCAATAATCAACATAAAAGGTATGTCGCAAGTAGATTTTGTGTCTCTTTATTCTAATACAAATCTAGAATGGTAAATCAAATTGCCTTGTAAAATTCTCATACGCATTAGAAATTTTTTTTTTTTTCAAACTCATAAGTTGCTAATGAGACTTATGTGTCAAAGTGACCGAGAATCATTAATGAGACTTGTGTGTCAAGGTGATCAAGAGTTTTTGAGGAGACCCATGTGTCACAGTGAGCGAGAGTTGTTATTATGATGCTATTATCAAAAGACTCATGAGTCATTTATGAGTTATCGATGAGACTTACGAGTCAAATGATAAAGAGTCACCATTATAACTGGTCTGTGTAATGACTCAACAATCGCCTGTGAGTCAATCCAGGGTCGTAGAGGACTCATAGCTCCATTCTGGGGAGTCATTTGAAGAGCTTGTTGGGCTTTGTGACGTTGTGGTCTCCCAAGATGATTCTTTTGCTAGTTCAAAATTGAAACATTAGAAAGAGAAATCATCAAACTGGAAAAAAGATCATAGCATGATTAAAATGAGATAGGATAAAAACAACTAGATGTTATGAAGTCATCTTGGTGAAGTCCAACCAGTGATGACTAGTGACTGGACATACCAATAACTAGTGATCGGAGACGTTAATTATTGGAGAAATCAGCAAATTTGACTGGAGACTTCAGCAACTAGTGAACATCTGGTAAAATAATTAGTAAGTGGTTTTAAGTGATCTACAATGACTTGTTGAGGCAGATGGCGATATGTCACAACTAGTTGTAGAATTGGTGTGATTTGCCAATTGTGGTGAATGGCTGCACGAGTTAACTCTTGAGTCATCCTTAGAGAATCACACAAGTGCCAAGCTTGTCGTTGGCAAACCTATGAGCCATAGTGTTGGATGATGGGAATTGTTGAAGACGAGAGATATGGTGTGCCATCCCTATTACTCCTTGTTCCTCATAATCGGCCTTGAAATTCTTTCATGGGAATTTTAACATTGAGATCTAAGCTTGAAGAGTGACTGGTGTATTCATTCATGGTGAGGAATTTTGCAGAACATTCAATGTCTGATTTTTCAACTAAAAGCCCCACAGTGGATGCCAAATTATAGAGGGTAAAATTTACAATCAATTTGTTTTGAGGGCCATTAATCGATTTAGCATCGATTATTAGTGTTGATGTGGCATGTTGCGTAAAAACAATGAAAGTAAAGTGAAGAAAATAAATAAAGAGACAAAGACATTTACAGAGGTTCACTCATAATCCTGTAGATTAGATCTTTTTTGGCACTTTGAAAGTTTTCACTATATATGATATGATGAATACATGATAGCTTTTAAGCAAGAATGGGAAAGAGATAAAGAAGGAGAATTCTTGAATACAATAAATCTGGAGAATGATTGGAATGATAGGTTGTTGACAAGCTAATGGCATATCGCAGTGAGTTATTGCCAGAAAATTTTGGACAGATATATTTTCGTTGTGTTTGTGTAAGAGTGAATTTTTCTTGGGAGAAAATGATAAAGAGGGACAGATATGAGAGTGTCAAAGCTTATATGAATGATAAAAGAACCGGTACATTGCCATATTTCTTTTCTCTACTTTCCTGTTTCTTTTACCAACTTAATTCTCTATTGGTTCTCATAGGCAGTACTTCACAAATGGCCAACGAAACTTTTAGAAACTTATCACTCTTTTAAAAATTGCCCTATGTATTCTGAAAATCATATATTGACCATCATATTTGTTAAACATTATATTTTGTTAAAATTATACATTTGACCCCGGAATTAAATCTTGAGAAAAACTTATACTTGATAAATTTCAATGTCTCAATTATGGTTTTGACGTCAAAAATTCTAACAGGGAATTTAACTTAACAAGATTTCGCTCTAATTGACAATTTTAAAGAAAATTATTGGCAAATGTCATTTTTACTCTGCCACATGCTTATTCGGGATTTTGAAATCCTCTTAAATCCTAATGAAAAAACATATAACATATAATAGTCATAACTATTTTCATTTTCATTAATAGCTATAAAAATCCGTGATGGAAATTATAGTGTTACACAAAGATTTTATGACCACATCTCAATTTGCTTTCCTAACGAATGGGATGCCGGTGGGTAAAGTAATTCTTTTTTCGGGGTATTCGCCAAGGTTGTCCACTTTCACCATATTTATTTTTGCTATGTGCGGAAGGTCTTTCGGCTTTATTAAGAAAAGCAGAATGTGATCATTTGTTGAGGGGATCTCTTATGCTCGAGGTGCTCCAAAGATTAATCATTTGTTCTTTGCAATGATAGTATTATTTTTAGCGAACCTGATTTTAGTAGCTCAAAACGATTAAGGATATTTTGGAGCTGTATGAGAAGCATCTGGGCAAGAAGATTGTTTTCTTCTGTTAGAAAACAGAAGCTTATTTACGCTGTATGTAGGAAGATGATCGGGATTCTTCTGTTAGAAGTTCTATGGCTTCCTCGGGGGGATCCACATGAAGCTTATTTAGGCTTTGCCTTCTCTTGTGGGACGAAATAAAAAAAAAAAAGTGTTTAGTAAGATTCAGGAAAGAGTGGAAAAATCTTCAAACTTGGAAAAGAAGATTGTTTTCTGCAAGTGGTGGAGAAGTATTTGATTAAGGCTGTGGCCCTAGCGACCACTACCTACGTCATGAGTTTTTCAAAAGTCCTTTTAGGTCCCTTATTTCTCGTTTCTGGTTGGGTGAGGGGATTGTGAAAATAGAAGATTTATTGACTCCGGCGGGAGAAATTGTGTAGACCGAATTCAGATGGAGGATTGGGATTTCGGGATGTTTCCGCTTTTAACAAAACTTTACTGGCGAAATAAGGCTGGAGGATGATTACAAACCCCTCGTCTCTTATGTCCCCGGTGCCTAAGTATTTTCCTAATTCAGAGTTCTTGAAGGCTAGGGTCCAATTGGTCTTACATTTGGCGAAGTATTTTATGGGGCAAGAGTTTGCTTTAGGCAGGAATAGGTAGAAGATTGGAAGTGGGAAAAATGTGAGGATATTTCAAGATCCGTGGATTCCTCGACCAACATTTTTTAGGCCAATCACAGCGCCTCCGGAGGGCATGGATGATTTGCGGGTATGTGATTTGATGTCCAACACCAGGTGGGATAAGAATGTCATCGATGAAACGTTTTGGAAGTAGATACGGAGATTATTTGGGTATTCTGCTGAGTGTCAATCGTCGGCCTGACATGTTGATATGGCATTATGATGGTAAAGGGACATATACGGTGAAATCCGGGTACCGGGTTGAATAAGAGTGAATGAATTTGGAAAGCTATTCGGGTATATCGGCTGATAGGAGGTGGTGGGGGAAGTTATTGTGGGCAGAAACAATTCCTAGTAAGATCAAAATTCATCTTAGGAGAGCCTTTCATGAAGCTACTCCTGCCTTTGTTCCTTTATCACATCGTGGTGCTCAAAATGACAAGTTCTGCCCATGTTGCCGAGAGAAGCTAGAAGATACCACGCGTGCTTTGTGGTCGTGCTTAGCAGTCCAGGATGTACGGAGTAAGTGTGCATTATGGCTGTGGCTTTGTCTTTTTCCAGGAGGTCCTTTTGGTGAACTTTGTTTGTTTATTGCAACAGAGTTTAGTAAGCAGAATTTTTAAGGTTTTTTTGCATGATTGCACGGTGTTTATAGCAGAGTCGTAATAAGCTTATTTTTGAAGGAACTCTCTTGGCAGTGGATTATATTGTGAGTTGGGCAGAAAGATTTTTAGGGGATTTTTTTACTTGTAACGGCCTTGATAAGGGTTTTGCTCCAAAATCTTCGCCCTCTGGATTTTATTGGAAACTGCCAAGGTCAGGTTTGGTTAAGATAAATGTTGATGCTGCAGTTCATAAAGATTTGGAATTTTCTGGAGTTGGGGTTGTTATTAGAGACGAATCTGGCTCTGTCCTTGCTGCTCCACCCAGACGAGTTTTCGGGAGATTCAAACCTCAGGTGGCGGAGTGCTTGGTGGTCCGAATGGAAATTTTCTTCACTAGGCGGTATGGATTTTCGGATTAGATAATTGAATTAGATGCTATCAATGTGGTTCATGCCATTCAAGATCATGTGTGTCGAGCCCCAGAATCAAACATCGTTGATGATATCAGAGAAGCCATATCTGAAACTGGTAGTGGTAGTGTTTATTATGCCTCCCGTTCAAAGAATAGTGTAACCCACTTCTTAGTTAGTTTTGCTATTCCCAAATCAAATAACTCTATTTGGATTGATTGTATGCCAAAATTCCTTCGCGCATTTGTAAAGGCTGATTTGGCTAATCTTATTTTGTAACAAAATCAACCTGGTATATTTAAAAAAAAAAAAAAAACTAAACAAAACAAAAAAAAAAATATGAGTATCACCAAGCACACCACTTTTAAAACCCATTAAGTCTCTTTTATCTTCAAGCCTCCTACGTAGCTCACCTTCAGTCCAACTGACCAACTCCAAATCTTCACGGTTGCTTTCGGTTCAATTAATTACAAAATACCGTGTATGCATTAAAAAAGAAAAAGGGTTTGAATCTTTCAAACAGTATATGCTAAAATGGATTGTAAAATTTTGACCCCTCAGATTTCAAATGTATGCAATTATGCAAAAACATGATAAGCCACCCATGCTTATTAATTGCTCAGCAAGGAAAAAAAAAAAAAATTTTTTTCCAGCAAGCCTCCACTGAGGACTTCCATGGCAAAAAGAAAATTGAACCAAGCAAGGCAAAGTCTTCTCTCATAGTATAAAAGGGGACCTGACACTCAACTAAAAAGATGGATCGCAGGTAGATTTTGAGTCTCTTTAATCTAATACAAATCTAGAATGATAAATCCAATTGTCTCTTAAAATTCTCGTAGCGATTAAAAAGTACATACAAAACAAATTTTCAAAATAGTTATAGGTATAATTTAGCGATAATTTCATATTTAGCTCCATTAAAAGATATAGAGTCCGAATCCCCCTATCTCCAAGTTAAAAAAAAAAATCTCAAATTTCTCAAATTTGAATGGCTGCAATGTGTCAATGACTTGATTGCATTAAGGATACATAAGCGATCTAATCACAAAAATTAGATATAGTCCCAAATTCCATATTCCAAATCAAATTACCTAAAGATCCTTTTAATTCCTCATATAATTGTCACACATTAGAGAATTATCCAAACACAAAACTTAAATTCAAGGAATTACATTGGCCTGATTTGTCAAAATGATAAGTAGACTGCCCAACACGTTATAAATTAGGTGCTAAGGTGCGATTCAACATTCACAACAAATAAGATAAATTAAACAAAACAAAAAAAGGTATATTCACCTCAAAATCTACTAAATTCAAAATAAATTGAAAACTTGACTTAAAAATCCAAAATGATCATTTACCTTGAAAATTTCCGAGTTGATTTTTCTTTAATTTCGTCATTTGGTAATTAATGGCTACTGTAATGTGAAGACCATAAAAAAGGGCTATATATATATAAATTTCATATCACAAGCTTAATTGTAATTAATATCATGTTCAAAAATACAACTTAATCGCTTATAATTATATGGTTTTCTTCTTCCTGGTGAGAAGTTCAAGCACAGACTGTGCAGTACAATAAGCAATGGCCTGAACCGTGACCATTGGATTAACCCCCAAAGCCGTTGGAAATACACTTGTGTCCGCCACAAACAGCCCCTCCACTTCCCAAGTCTCCCCTATCGGATTCACTGCCGACGAATCCGCCGCCGCTCCCATTCGACAGCTCCCCATTTGATGCGCCGAACATATCGGCCACTGCAGCCCTCTCATCTCCCTCCCACTCTCCTCCTTCACAAACTTCTCCAACTCATGGTAGCTCTCTCTCTTCACGTTTATGCTCTTCCCTTTCTCATGATGTGTACCGATCTCCTCCGCTCCCGCCGCCGCCAATATCCTCAGCACCTTCTCCACTCCTCTCTTCAGATTCTCCTCATCGCCGGCATCTAGTTTGTAACTGATTCCGCTCTCTGTGTTCACCGTCCCGGACCCTTTATCCCTGGCCAGTGCAAACACATGCGCTGTTCTCGGGAATCTTCGCATCCGATCTTTCAGGTCCTTGCCGGAAAGCCATGGCATTAAGATAGAGAACATGCCAGGGTGAAGTGCCGGCGTCTGTATCACCGTGCCATATCCAGACTTGTCGAAATCCGCAGCCACCGTCGACATGGCCGTCATGATCCCTCCTTCGTAGCTCTTCTTCTCAGGCGAGAACGAATTTTCGGGAAAGTAGCCCCACGCCATCGCCACCGGGTGGAGATGCAAGTTCTTTCCGATGTTAGGGTTTCTCAGACCGCTTTGTTTCAACAATATCGGAGTTCTCAAAGCGCCACAAGCAACAATTGTAACCCTAGACTCAACAACGCAGATCTCCTTCCCTCCTCTGTGGTTTTCAAATTCGAAAGCCACCCCAGTCGCCATGTTTCTATCTCTCCCTCTCTTCCTCTGATGCAAGACTTTTATGGCTTCACATCCCGGGAGAATCAGGCCTTTCCCCGACTCCACAAGATCCAAAAGCCACGTCTCGGAAGTGCCCTTTTTCCTTCCGTCTTTGCAGCCGAAACAGCACCAGCCACAGTAGTGATCGGATGGTGCGTTTCGAGGGATGTTGTTGACGGGATAACCCAATTCCTCACACCCTTTTCTAAGAACAGCGTTGTTGAATCCCTCTTCTTCAATCTCCGACTGAACTTGCATTCTTTCGCATACAACATCCAAAGCCTCTTGGTAAAGTTTACTCCCGAAGAGTTCAATCTCATATTCGTCGCACCATTCGTTGATCACGTGCTGGGGTGTCCGAATCGAAGCCGACCAATTGATCGTTGAGCCTCCGCCGACGGTGGACCCCGCCAGCAACAGGATGCTCATGTCTTCAGTTGTCAGCAGACCGTGGGACAAGTACATCTGATCCATGGTGGGAGCTTCTAGGAGCGTCAGATTGTCTCTTGCGTAGTAATTTCCTCTTTCCAAAACAAGCACCTTGTAACCTGCTCCAGCTAAAACTCCAGCCACCACGCCGCCTCCAGAGCCCGAGCCGACCACCACAGCATCGCATCGAATGGTGAGAAAAGGGTCGGATATGGAACTTGGCGCCTCATTATAATTTGAAATACGGAGGGGGAGAACAGAATTGGGATGTCGTTTCGCGGGGAATCCATGTCGTTTTAGGTTGTCGATTAGGGTTAGGTCATTAGGTAGGGTTTTGAGATCCACGATGCATTTATAAAGAGGTCCAAATAAGAGAACTTGTTGTTCATGTTGTTGTTGTTGTTCATCTTGGTCATGTTTGGGGGCGGCTTTTTGGACATTAAATTCTGGGTCAGGTCCAGTGTAGCCAATGGCTTTCCATAAGAGGTTGTGATCCTCAATGTCATCCACCTGAAACGTAGAGATCAAAATACAATTACTGTATGGTCGCTTTCCTTTCTATCCTACATAAAATTTGGGGATACCAGCTGATCTATGTAACAAAAAAATATATATTTGGCTGATCTATATTTATACATGTAGTTGTTGATCAATTATACAATGTCTATTTCAGAACAGATAAAACATAATTATCATTCTGTTCTCAATTCTTATTATAGAACCATGTACTCCTGATCTTTTTCCCCCCCTTTATTTATTGTTGCTGTCCGCCCGAGATAGGATAATTTTTTGACTTCAAATTTTATTGCTAATTAAGAATTTGAAGTTGTCAATCTGGCACGTACCTAGAAAATATACGGCCAATAAATTGAAGAACAACAGTAGAGAGTTGAAAGTCAACTAGGAAGATAATGTTCATTTAGTATTGATTTTTAAAAGATAATTTGAACATATAATGACGTTCTGATTTAGGGAACGTCATTGTCTGAAATTAAGCAGTAGCAATATCGCATGGGGTTGTTTGGCGACACTTTTACAAAAAGATTATTTACATGAATATTTAAATTAGAGACTATGATTTAAAAAACATTCATTTTTTATTTTATTTATGTAAATATTTAAGAATTTGTTTAGTTTATAGATTAATTCTAGAATTGAATGAAATTTTAGATTTAAATTAATTAACTTAATTATAATTTTTATTAACTTAAAAAAAAAACTGAACTTAAAAATTTAAGTTTAACCCCATCATCTAAATAAGATCTAATCATTAAGATAAAATTTGGATATGTAAAAAAATTAAATAATTATTTTATAGAAATAGAAAACACTTTAAAACATTAAAAAAAAACATGATATAATATTTATTATAAAAAAAGCATAATATTTTTTAAAGTACAAACAATCATTTATAGTACTATAAAGAATAAAAAATTCATAATAATATATAGTAACTATCATAAAGAAATAAGCAATTTCATACCACTTTTGAACTCTGGAAACTAATAATTAAAACATGACCAGTAATAATAGAAAAAAAAGATTATCAAAATAACATTACAATTATTGTAAAGAACTCAAATAGTCCTAAAAAAAAAAGGTTTCTAAGACCTTAATCACACTTAAAAAAAATGTTTTTAAAAAACCTAAATCATACTAGCAAGTAGTCATTATAATAAAGAATTAGTCATTAAGGTAAATCTAAAACAATAATTAAAATATACTGAAAAAAATGAATTAGAACGATGGGAAATGATGTTTAACATAATAAAATAGATGGTACAGATGGTTTAGATATTTATACAATATTATTAAAATATGAATATATTTTAAAATAATGCTACAAAAAATAGACTTTTGCATAATTACTTCTGACAAAAGTGTTTTCCGAAATTTTTTGTTTGTTCTTTTTTTTTTTTTAATAATATTCACTTTTTCAAATCTCTTTCTCATTTTTAAATAACTCAAATTTTAAAAATCAATAATTTTATTATTTTAAGTGAAATGAAAGAAAAAGAGCATCTTTCTACTAATGACAATTACGATATGAAATGGAGATGCAGATGTAGCACGCAACAATACAAATTTCTAGTTTAGTGGACGAACAAAAACGGTTATATTGATAATTTGAAAACCTGTATAAATTCATCGACTTGGAAAAGTCGAAGTTATTTTTTTAATTCGTTTCATATTCGGACAGGTATTCTAAGTCTCTGTGATAACGAACCTTTGTTCTCCCACTTTTCTCTCTCTTCTGGGTGGCATTGGCTCCTTTATTACTTGTATGTCTTACATAGCGGAATATTTTTCTCTCCCGACTTTATATCTTTTGTACCAATTGATTTTATTCTTTGCTTTTAACTTAGGAAATTTAAGAATCTTTATACTGTATATTAAGTTTATTTAAAAACTATACATTATCTAGTTTTTTTTTTTAAATAATTATCCAAAGATAGATTATCTGGTTTGAATCTCATCAAACACATACCCTAATATTTTAACTGTGTTTCAAATTTAGAGTTTGTTTGATTTATGAGTTAAGTCTAGAATATAATGAAAATTTTAAATTCAAATTAATTGACTTAATTATAATTTTTTTATTAATTTTTCAGAAAAAGATAAAATTAAATCAAAAAATTTAAATTTGGACCAGTGAACCAAACAAAAGCTTATATTATAAAAAGGTTAACATTCAATTCTTAACTAAAGCCCCATTTAGAGCTAGTTTTGGAGACATCCAAAACTATTTTTTTTTCAAAACTTCACCACTTTTCACTATTTATATCTCCAAAACGTTACAGTAAACTTCAAACTTTAAAAATCCATAATTTTGTGTATATAAGTCTAAATGAGATATTTTTTTTAAATGAGATAATTTCGAAAGGAACGAAACAATATCCATATTGATATTTTTTTTACTAAAAAAATTTTTAAAAGTTTTTATTTTTTCACCACAAACAGTTTTTTTCTCCGAAACACATTTTTTAGAATAACTTTTTTTCAACTCAAAAATAATGTCTCTAAGCATCTCTCCCAAACTCCCCCTAAGACAATAGTGACAAAAATTTCCTCAAAGAAAGAAAAAAATAGAAAAAAAAAAAGTCTAAATGAACGTGAAACAAATAAAATAAGCAAGCATATATGAGATTTTACACTTATAATTTTGATTATTAGTTTAGGGAAAAAACCCTGCATAGTTTGAATATATGCAAGTTTCTCTTCTTGATTATTATAATTTGTTACTAAATGGTTAAAAGAGAACGTAGTGCATATTCATTTATTTTTCTTCTCAATTTTTTTTTGCTCAGGATACAATATTGCTTCATTCAATACCATTGGTTTCCGTATTTAAACAATATTAATTGATAGTCATCTTTGGAGGGTTAACATTACCTGGGTGAAGAAAACGAGGAGGGAGAGAAGCTTGAGAGCCTTGTGAAGTAAACGAAGAAGGAAAAAGTAACTGTGAGCCCAAGACCTCACAATGTGTTCTCGAGTGTGAGGTGGGAGATTTGGAAAGCTGTGAAAGTATGGGAAAGTGGTGGTAATGCTTGCTATTCCACACAGTATGAACGTTCCGTACCATGTTGACAACGCCCACAACGCCACTTTCAACAGCCACTTCTTTGGGTGTTTCAGTCTCTCACTTATCATTCCAGCCAACTTCATCACCCCAATATATTATATTGTTCTTGATTAGAATTAAACTTGAAAAACAAAAATCATGAAATATATAAAAGGCCACTAGAAATTTGAAAAAAATTATGGAGAAAGAAAATTAAGTTTACATAAGAAATATATATTTGAAATTGAAATAATAGTCGACTTGCAAAAAGAACAATAATTTTAAATTAAAAAAATAGATAAGGAAATAAAAATTTATTCATGATCTTGAGTTTAAAATCTTGATATAGATGTATATATTTTTGTTAAATTTCGTATAAAAATATTATATATTTTTTAATCTAATAAATTTTAACATATATAATCTGACGATAAAAATTTATATATGTATATTATGTTTTTGTTTTTATTTTACTTTTTATATCTTATCACATAATTGTTAAATAAATAAACATAACAAATGTTGCAACTTACACGTTGTGGGGTTGCAGCCATTGAAGCGGAAGTGGCGTAGAACCTGAGGAGGGCTTCGTCGGCGGTGAGGCGGGAGACGTCGACGGAAGGCAAAAAAGTGTCGGAGAGAGCGGTGAGAGACTCCATTTGGCGGGAACTCAGAGAGTTTTGATAAACCATACTTGCTGTATAATTGTACTTATCTTTCTCTTCAAGTGTTACTCTCTGTTCTCTCTGGTGCCCGCCTCCCGCAACAATCTCTTCATCAAGACCACCACTCCCAACAACAATATTAATCTTAACTTCCCTACCCAACTCCATCTGCATATCCATTTCTGTTATGTATTCTTCTAAGTTATACTGTCTTTCATTCGTCTCCTTAACACCAATATTGTGATATCTTGCGCTCTTTTGATCATCCATTAAATGCGACTACTACTATTTATGCAAGAGCTTGTACAGGACTTCTGGTTTTATGGACTTTATATAATTGGCTAATACGTGCGTCAATAGTATAACGAAAGCAGAAGTAGGTTTATAATACAGCCCACAGAAAATGGAAATTCATTTATTTCTTTTGTTGTTTTCTTTTCCTGTAAAAAAAAAATATATATTATAATTGATTGAAACTGGCAGACAGCGAGAACGTGGAAGAAATGGGAAAAGGAATGAGAGAAAAAAGACGCAAATGTCAAAAAATGCAGTGTTGTGGTGGGAACAAAAAAAGGAAAAGAAGCCAAGAAAAGCTTTCAATATTATTATGTGCAACTTGCAACGCATAACGCTACCTCTTAATTATCAAAACCCCTCCATCTGCCCACCATATCTATTTAATTCTTTTGCCTTCTCTTTCTCTTCATTTATTTCCTGCGTAATATAGTTATTACTTTTTATTATTTTTCTTTCATTAATTCTGGATCATACTACTAATCTTTTCCACACTCTACTAATGACAACTTCATAACCTCCGCAAAAATTTGTTAATAGAACGTTCTTCAATTTGTTGCGTGGGTCATTTGGCACGTCTATTCTACTTTTTACTATATATTTTTATTTGTCATGTAATAGCTAGTCTAATCAAAGTTAGTATTCCTATTTTTCCTTGCGCTGTCCCCAGCAGTCAGAAGCTCCAACATATGCGTTAATGTCCTGGTCATACTTTAATGGCAATTTTATTTATGTTTTTTAAGAAAAATATTTTCATTTTATTGACACGTGAGTTCATATCAAGCGCTTCAACAAAGCGACTGCAGAAATCCTCTAAATAAAGATAATATATATACACACAGGCATATTCCTACGTAGTTAAATAGGATCAAAAAAGAGAGTTGGAAAAATTAAAAAAAAAAAAAGAAAGCTGTGACTTTACTCCTTCAAATATTGCCATATTAAATTATTAATTGGGTGTAAATTATACACATAAACGTAATTTAATGTAACAACAAGTAGGAAACCATACTCCCTTCTTCTTTTCTTTCCCGTTTTTTATTTTTTATTTTGAACGAAATGAAGTACCTCATTCAAGTAATTTTATAGAGATGACAAAGGATTTCATGTGCAATATTATTTTATAACTCTCCAACGGAAAATACCTAAACGAACATTATTAGCGTGTGTGTGTATAACAACTTGGAACTATGTCAACCTAGTGCGAGTTTTGTTGATCGGGAATCCGCATATGTACTTAGTTTAATTGAAATCTCATAAAATCTTTTTTTAGTCATTTAAAGAAAGTCTTCTTATCGTTAGGCTCAGAGTCAACATTGCAAACAGATTACTAACATTGGATTTTACAATTTTTATGTTCATGCGACAACAAGATAATGAAGACTGCTTATAAAAAATAATTATAACTATAAAAAACCAAGATAATCAAAACTCAAACCAGATTGTATGCTCCTTGTAGGGGGGGAAAAAGACTGTATCCTCTTGTACCTTTAGACGGGGAAAAGAGTATTCAAACTGCGGTTCTCATTGATATTATTTTTATTTTTATTTTTATTTTTTGGTTCACACCTTAAGATGATTCATTCCAATAGCAACAATAGAAAAGTTTCTTTTTAATTTATTGTAAATTAATCTCTTAGATTAGTGCTCCCTCATTATTATAGAATTATTAATTAAATGAGCTTGATTATATATTCTGGCCCCTTAATGCATATCTTAGTTAACGATTGCATTAATTAATGCAAAATGTTGAATATTAACTTTAATCTAAAGTTTTGAACATAAATGTAACATATGAGTTGTTATTTCATTCGTAAGTATTTAAATTATTTAAAATATTAACATATCAATTAATTTTATTTATTAATTAAAATGTTACAAGTTGCTACTAAAAAAATTCAGATTAAAGTCAATACCTCTGGCATATATTAGCCTTAATTATTATATATTTAAAAGCTTGTTAAATCGCTGTGACACATACCTTGGAAATCTATCTAATCAATTTCTTACAAATATACACTAGCTAGCTAGATGTATAGCGGTAATTACTGAATAAATTAAATTAACACAGTCTAAGTAATTAATAGTTTGATAAAGATTTGACGCACAACAAACGAACGTGGGATTCGAACCGTACAAAAGGGGTGCGAAATGCAACTGATGTAGCTTATAAAATCGAAGACAAAAGTAACGGTGTGGAAAGTCGAACTTCTGTGTTACGTTCTAGACAGCCGACGCGGAATGCAAAAAGTCTTCCCCGTCGTGAAACGAGTGATGCCTATTCGCTTTTATGTAGCCGTAACGGTTATCTACTTACTCTAAAAGAAAGATATATATATATATTTTACGGTGAAGAAATGGATATAATTAATTCTAGATCTTAGATTAATTTGTCAGAACTTGATAAATTACAAAATATTGCGAATCTTAAAAACGAAAAATACCGCACTGATTCGGCTGAAATGGAAAAGACCAGGACCTTTTGCGTTTTAAGTGAATAGAGATTCAAATTGCGAAGATATATAGTTAAGTGCCAATTATTTACAAATGGTGGCAAGGACATCTTTAATTCAATTGTTGTTTATGAGAGATCACAGAGTCTTTTTTCCTCGAGTTTGATTTTTCCCATCATGTTTTATCATTAAAGGTTTTAACTTTAAAGCTTTAATCAGTATATGATCTTTTTTATTACTTATATCTTATTTATAAGATTTTCCTATATGGCTCCTTAGTGTTTAGTTTCCGGCGCTCTCGGTTTTTATTTTTCATGGTAATGGGCTTAGTAATAAGGGCTTGTATGAAGGGAATTTTTCAATCCCATTTTTCCAATATATAAATATATATATAATTTTGTCCCTTTTTTTTCTCAAATTTTGTTATTCATTTTATCAAAAGTTTTCAAAAAATTCAAATTTTAGTAGTGTATAGTTTTATCATTTTAAATCGAAATAAGAGTATTTTTCTAACTTTTTCATTATTAATTTTTACTCAAACACATTTTAAATTATTATATTTTTTCAATAAATAATTCATATTCACCAAATATACATTTTTGAAACTTAACTCATCATTAATCTTTAAAAACAAAGATTACAGCTGTTTCCAAACAAGTCCCAAATGAGAATTGATCAGTGGATGTTAATTTTGTTGAAATTTGATTAAGCTTCATCATGCTAACATGATATATATATATATATGCATAAATTGGTACATATACATTCTACATTAGTCAGCACGTTTCGACATGTACTAGTGGCATCTATCTTACTAAAATATATACCTAAAATCAATCTGAATTTCTTTTACTTCATTTCGATGCAATTACCGTAAATAATTTGACACCCACTGGGGTAAATATTTTCTCTTTGAATGATTTTAGGGAAATTAATTATATATAGTTGTACTTATATTTAATAAATCTTTTACGTGTGATGAAGAATATGGCAGCTAGTGATCGCGACTCATTATGACGAGTATCATCCTATAAACTAATTAATAATCCTTTTCCACGTTAATAAAAATCTGCCATGCTTCCTAAACAATATTCCAACCTTCCATATCTTTTAGCATTTAGGACTAAATTTTAATAAATCTTTAAAGAAAAAAAATTTACATGTTATAAAATCCCTTCTCCAACCAACTTCAAGAGTATAACAGTAGGGCTTGTTTGCTAAAATTATATTCTTTTGCTCCACAAAAGAGTCAAGTGGTTGTTAACCGTAAGCATCTTCTCAATATATATAAATATGTATGTATGTATGTATGTATGTATGTATATGAATAGGATAATTAGAGAATCCTTACACTTAACAAAATGACCAAAATGAAAACAATTAAAAATTAAGCCTTCCTAATTGCGTAACTTTCGCTAACAGAGTTTAAATTCAACAAGCAGATCGTACATTGACACCAATTAAAATGACTATCCCTCTGTTTGTTTCAATCTTTTTCCAACATTTCAAAAATTTGCATTTCTCAATATTTAAATAAAATGTTACAAAATGTTAATGTCATTTGCAAGTTTTAGACAAAATTCTTTAAATATTTACAAACACTTTGGTCATTTCAATGTTTTTCTATACTATTAAATGTTTTCATCTAAAGTGTTTTTATTCTAATTTTTTTGTTTTAAAATGTTTTCATATTAAATGGAGTCTATGCCTAATTAATTAAACTTCTAATTTATTTTTATTTACCATTAAATTTGATTCCTACTTTACCAAAAAGAAAGGAAAAAAATAATTGAATTAAAGAAAAGAACTTTGTGAAAATTCATGGTGATTTGGCAAGCGGGCTCAAAATTTATAACTCATTTTGATGTTCTATTTTAGTTAAAGTTTAATTTGATTTAAGATAAATTCAAGTTAAAATTGGATATTTGGTATTTTATATTGAATTAAAAGTCTAATTTAAAATCTTATTGAAAATTATATTGAAAAAATGAAAATAGAGATAAATTTATAATAGAAATTATATTAAAATAGTAAAATAAGTTAAAAAAATTGGTTCAAACTAAAATAAAAAAAGCTCTGGATGTTTATTTTATAACCTAAATCCAATTAAAACAGAATTAAAACAAGGAGCAAGTGTGCCCTTAATCCGGACATGACAACGGAAGGCTAATTATTATCACTCGCTCATTTCAATGTTATATATATGTCCCAAAATTGATGGGTCCAATATATATATATATATATATTTCACACACGTGCAAAAAGCTTACTAGCTAGTAATATTAGTTTTTCCTTCTCTAATATAGAGTTAAATGTAAATACATCCACCATGTACTTTACATCCATCACCATAGTGGTATATATATGTGTGTATAATTTATTGGTCATTCTATGGCAGGTTTGTTAGTTTTAACGTAAACTTTTTTAAAAAAATATATTTTAAGAAGGATGAGTCGGTTAGTTTGAGTTGATAAACAATTCCTCTCTTTTTAGTATCATTTTATATTATATATGAGTTTTCATATATATATATATAATTATCACATCAATTCAAAAGTTAATATTAGAGTTGATATATTTCATTATTGAAAAGTTAATATTAGAGTTGATATTAGAATTGATATATTCAAAAGTTAATATATTTTAAGAAGGATGAGTCAGTTAGTTTGAGTTGATAAACAATTCCTCTC
Source organism: Antiaris toxicaria (assembly GCA_035233585.1). Classification (NCBI taxonomy): domain Eukaryota; kingdom Viridiplantae; phylum Streptophyta; class Magnoliopsida; order Rosales; family Moraceae; genus Antiaris; species Antiaris toxicaria. The sequence continues at coordinate 624,711 of CP141163.1, forward strand.
TTTTTAGTATCATTTTATATTATATATGAGTTTTCATATATATATATATAATTATCACATCAATTCAAAACATTTATTATTAAAAAAAATGAATTTATTGTTATATAAATTGATATTTAATAGTTAATATTAAAGTTAAAGTACTTAATATTGCTCTTATAAATAATATAATTGTAAATTTTTTTATTAATATTAATATTTTTTGTTTACAATATTCGTGTTCTAAATTATTTTTATTACCTTTAGTATGGATTTTTTGGACCTTTTTTTTTAATTATTTTTTAAGGGAGAGGGAGTGACTGTGCATGGTGAAAGCTATCTTAGCTAACAAAGTAACAAGTCATTGGCTTGTTATCATCTCTAGGAGGTACGGTGAGATATATATATATATTTTTTTTTAAGTTGGGTGAGGGTATTTGAACTCCATTTAGTGAGTGATGTAGCGGGGAGGAAATGAGAAATGTGCATTCATAATAGAAAACACAACCTTTCTAAGACCATTTGATTCATGAAGAATGCCCAGGATTTAAGGCATCAAATTTTTGTTGATTGATTCAAGAATACCATGAATAATAGAAAAGGAAAATGCTTTGGTTTAAAAAACACAATCAATTCAAACTTCATATTCCAAATGAACGATTATAATTTATAGTCCTTCAAATTCATGCACACTCAGGACTCAACATCAAAACAGACTCTTAATAAACTTCAAAAACCCCTCAACATCATTAATACAACAAATACTAAAACAAAAAACACTAAATTTTCCAAACCCCTAACATAAATACAAACACTTACTAATTGATGTAGCGGAAGCGTATGTTGGTAAAATAAAAACAAAGAAAATAAAAGGGATGAATTGGTAAACTTATCAATTCACACAGAATAATAGAAAACCTTTCAATATCCGTTTATTCACATAAAATATTAGAAATTGGAAAGAGAAGTAAAGAGTAAAAACTTGAAAATGTCATTCAACAATTCATATATCTTTTTACATATAAGCAGACTAACATATTTATAGGTTAAACTGTCCTAAAAGGACATAAGAAACTAAAAATAATTTTAGGCAAATAAATAATTCTAAAAATAAAAAATAAAACAAGAAAATAGCTTATTTTTTTAACTTAAGAATTAAGCTAAATTTAAACCTAACTTATGAAATTGCTAGTTGATTTTTCTTCTATAATAATTGTCTTTAAGCTAAAGAAAAATGCTTTCCAATTTCGACATGATTTGTTTAGCAATATGGCTTCATCATTCTCCCTATGTTGGAGAGAGTTCATTCTCGAATTTGGAGTAGCTTCAATTGGTAGTTATGGAGAATAATATTCTTCATGAATTCTGAACAATCTATTTTTGGAGTAAAAAATTTGTTGAACTCACTAAAACAATCTCTTTTTCACAATAGATAAAGTGAAGTCAATATTATCAAATTCAAATATTAACGTAGGAATTACCTCCTCCAAAGCATTATTGTAAAGTTTGCATGGAGTAAGAGAAGTATCCTCAACTACCAATGGAAGATTTTCATCGACTATTACACTAAAATTAGAAATTAATCTTCTTCTTCAACAAAACTTTCATCAAAGAGTAGCCTAAGATAAAAATTTTCATCAATTTCTTCTCCTTCAATGTTTGACTATCCATTATAAAAAAAAAAAAGTGAAAAGTTGATACCTATATTTCCTTCGTGTTCTCGCATAGGTCAGCTTCCACAATTAGAGCAATTTTTCTTTTGGATTTCTTACAATCTTGCCCCATATGACCCGGTTTTCTATATTTGACCATAGGTTTAGGCTATTTAGGTGGTGTCGTTGAAGCACGAAGGTTATTGACATTGATACAGTTGAAGTTGTTACACCACCAATTTCTTCAGTGAATTCTGACCTTTGAGGTAGATTTACTAACCTTTAGGACATTATTTGTACATAGTTGTGCTATAAAAATGGTGCATGTATATGTCTTTTCATCTTCTCACACGTGTCAATTTTTGACGTAGCTAATCTTTGTTTGATGATACTAAGTGCTAGCTTGTCTTCTTAGCTTGTTTTCCACCAACTTGACGTTTTGTGTTTCGAGGACTCCTTTAAACTTAAAAAATTATTCAAAATTGACAATCCAGTCTAGGAACTCTTTTGGTTAAAGATCACCATGGAATTCAGGAATATCAATATGAATTCCTATCTCCTAACGCCTTTGGCTGTCTTGTGCCTTGGGTCTTTTTCATGGCTACCATCGATGCTTAGCTTCAGGTTCCTTCTCATCAAAATCTTTTTCCATGTTTCATGAACATGAATTCCAATTTAGAATTCTTAACTAAGCTAAAATTTTGGTGAATTGTTCTTGTAACTATTGTTGTGACTGCTGAAACTGTTGTAGGTATACCCCGAATACCACTTGATGGTCACACATGTAAACCTCATCAAAGGGTGCATCTATTCTAGGTAGCATGTTGTAGGAGTGTGAGCTTGTCTCTGATACCAACATGATGTAGCAAAAGCACATGTAAAGAAAATAAAAACAATGAAAATAAAAGGGATAGATTATTTAACTAATTGATACGCACAGAATACTAGAAAAACCCTTCAAAATATATTGATTCACATAGAATATTGGAAATTAGAAAGAGAAGTAAAGAGTAAAAACTCAAAAATTTCATTCAATAATTCATAGATCTTTTTAAATATAAGTGGACTATCATATTTATAGGGTAAACTATCCCAAAAGGTAATTGGAAACTTGAAATAATATTAGGCAAAAAAATAATTGTGAAAATGAAAAAATAAAACAAGAAACTAGCTTATTTTTTAAACCTAAGAATTAAGCCAAAATTAAACTCGATTTTATTAATTATGAAATTGCTAGTTGCTTTTTTCTCTATAATAATTGTTTACGAGCAAAAAAAAAAATGCTTTTCAATTTTAACATAATTTGTTTCCCAATATGGCTTCATTGCTAATCAATATGAAAAAACTCTTAATTACTAGCTTTCAAACATTAAGGCCAAACTTTGAGTTGCCTCACATTAAGATAAGTCTATAAAGCTTCCACCTATTTCTACACACTAATTTTCAATTAAATTCAAGACATTTGATTTTCCCATTTAACCTCGAATTCACACTCCTCGGTAAATACATCATTGGATCATGTATAAAAATATCGTTACGATTTAAGTACAATCGTGGTATGATGATATTTTTTTAGGAAATATTTGGTTATAATTTCAAAGTTCTAAAAGTTATATAATTCGATATTAACAATTTATTTTTTTTAAGAAGAATTCGAGAAATAAAGTATTAAAGAGCTATAAGAATTTTATTATCATACCTAAAAATGAATAGTGGAGATATATGTGTTCTTATATTTATTTTGGATAGGAGAAAAACCAAACACACACATACACACACGCGAATGTCAAGTCTTATTTCTGGTGGCGTTTGTGATGCGTCACAGATATGGAGGTTTACATGTGATGAGATGTTGACAAATGTAAAGGAAAGAGTTTATCTACTAGTAAATTCAGAAAGTTTCTAGAGGAAAAATACAGTATGGGTGTTATTTGAACACTGTATACTCAATACATTGTTTATTGAAAATGAGAGCAAAATTGTAAATATAGTCATTATAAAAAATAAACTCGGACATGAGTGTGGCATGAAAATGATTGAAATATGACTAAATGTGAAAATAAATGTGAATGATAGTTCAACAAAATATGCTTGAATGAAATAGTGTATTTTGTTTATAATCACGGTAAATTGCAATATACTCAGTGTGAAGGTGTGGATGTGGAGTAAAGATAGTAGAATTATAATCATAAATGAAAGAGAATGTAAAATTAATCATAATAAAAAAAGTTTATGAATGTAATTTGAATGATTTTTGGACATGAATGTGGATTGAAATAGTCTATAATAGTATGGATGTGGAGAAAAGATGATGGAATTTTGATCTTAACCTAAAGGAAATTTAATGTTTATAAAAAATTAGATTAATGTAATTTTAAATACATTCGGATAAGAATGTGATTTAAAGATAATAGAATCATAAGCAAATGTGAAAGAGAACATGAATTATCGTCCAATTAAAATGTAAGTGAATTAAATTGATGCCTTTGGGGGGATGCAAAGTAAATGAAAAAGTATGAACATAGAAAGAAGATGGTAAAATTTTTTTTTTACTTTGTTTTCGTTTATATATACAATAAAAATTATGTTGAGACTCATTGTCAAATGTCATTAGCCTCCGTGTGAGTTCTAGAAAGATTTTTTAGGGGATGTTTGGTAAACGCATTACATTTTGATTGTATTTGAATGAAATTTATTTTTTGAATGTTGTATTTGGTTGAAAAGTATTTGTTTTGTATTTAAATGAAATGTGTGTTTGGATGAAAAGTATTTTAGAGTTGAAAAGTTGATGTGATTGGTAAAAATACAGATAAATAGTAGAGTTGAAAAGTTGATGTGATTGTTTTAAAAATGTTTTAAATAGTAATTATTTTCATAATACTGTTATAAAATTTATGTTTGGTGTAAAATTATATTGTATTTAAATAAAATTAAAATGATTTTTTTTTTTCCTTGTCGCTCCCTTATCCTCTGGTCTGAGCCGGTGGATATATCAATTATTTTGAAGAGAGTGGATATAAGATATATATATATATGTATACACACACTTAAAAATCAATTAATTAAGTAATTCAAATATACATTTTCTAGAGAGGAGTGCCACTGCCAGCACTATGACAATCGAGAGCAGTAGTACTGACTACTGCACCAAGGTCAACAATATGAAATAGTCTAATTAATTAATTAATGCATTTGACGTGTTCTTTTTCTCGGCAACATTTATAGCGTGTCTGCCGGATGATTTTCTTTTATATTATATTTAAATATAATAAAATTTTTTTAAATAAAACAATATTTCTTTTTAATATCAATTATATTATATTTTAAATTTAATATAATTATTATTTATTATTTAAATTTTTTATTACTTCTATTAATTACATTATATATATACATTCTCTTTTTTCTTACTATATTCATTCATCACATTACATATTTATTATTAAAATATAATTTAAATATTTTTCACTCAAATACACATTACATTCAAATACAATACAAATACTTTTCCTTTAAATATAAATTACATTCAAATACAATACAAATATAATACATTTACTAAACGGAGTATTAATGGATAATTTCCTGATACACTAGCAACTAGGAGGCGTAAGAAAAAAAAAAAAAAACGTTTTGATAAACCTATTATATTTGTATTGTATAATATATTATTTATTTTTTATTTAAATATAAAATATATTTAGATAAAAAACATTTAAATTATATTTTTAAAATTAAAAAGTTAATATGATCGATAAAAATAGATAAAAAATAAGATAAAAAAATTATAATATGAATAAAAAAATTATTTTTAAAATATTTTAAAATAATAAATATATTTAAGATATTTTATTTACGTTTAAATCAGACTTACATCGTATGCAAAACGTAATATTTATATAAAATTATAATCAAATATAAAAAAAGACACAACCAGCTGTTTTCCAACATCGATCGTCATAATTTGAAATATCAGGATATTTGTATCGATCACGTAATATGATATTTACCTGGAAATATAAATAAATTAAGAGATTGGTTGAGGGGTTGGTTTTCCAAATCAAAAATAAATTTTTTTGATATTTTGTTATATAATTATTTTTTTATTATTTATACTTTTAAAATTTTTAAATTTTAAATTTTAAAAGTTTGTAATTTTATATGTACAATTTTAAAAGAGATTATTTTTATAAATTATATAAAATTTTAAGAGAAACGAAATAAGATCCATATAAATAATTTTTAAAATTTTATATTTTTTTCTTTCAAACAGTTTTTTTTAAAACATATTTTTTAAAACTTTTTTTTTTCAAAAAAGAAAAATCTCAAAAACTTCTGTAATCAAACCCTAAGGCCGATTAGAATCAATCTAAACGTGAATTAATTTCCCTTAAAACCGGTTTAGTTTATTGTTTGGAACTAAATTTAAAATTAAATTTTTTTAACTTATTTATATAATTTTTTAAAAACTTTATAAAATTTTAACTAATATTTAAAAAATCAATCACTTCAACTTAGGTCCCGCTTTGGACAAGTTTTGGAGACATTCAAAATTAATTTTTTTTCTAAAATTTTACTATTTTTCACTATTTATATTTTCAAAATGTTACAGTAAAATTCAAACTTTAAAAGTCTATAACTTTATATATACAAGTCCAAATGAGATATATTTTTTTAAATTACATAAAATTTTGAGAGGAACAAAACAATATCCATATTAATATTTTTTTTCTAAAAAATTTTTTAAAATTTTTTATTTTTTTATCCCAAATAATTTTTTCTCCTAAATATATTTTTAAAATAATTTTTTTCTAACTCAAAAATAATATCTCCAAACACCTCTTCTAAACTCACATCATTAAAAAAAAAAAAAAAAAAAAAGAAGTGTACATTCAATTAATGAATTAAACACAAATTAACTTGTCTTTATTATGACCACATACAGTTGAAAGTACTACATCATTTGCATGTACGTACGTATATGATTAAACAAGACTACAAGTGGTGACTTTGCATATGGATATACACTTACTGCCATATACGATCGAGTAAATAATTATATATATAAATATATATTCATATATATATATATATCACGGGCAGACAGGACAAGCTGTTCCTTCGGTGCTACATATATTTATTTGCGTGGTGGCTAACTAATTAAAGAATTATAAGCAGTAGAAAGAAATCTTGTTTACAATGTAATATGTGTATCTATATTTATATACGTATTGCTTGGAGCAAGATAGGTAATGATATATATGGTGGGACTCCGATCCATTTCAACCAAAGAATAATTAAAAAAAAATTCAGTAACAATTTATGTTTGCAGCTAAGTTTCTCACCCACGGACTAATTTATGAGAAAAGACTTGGCAAGAGAGAAATTAAAGACAAAATAGCAGCACTTTTCATATACAGCGCTTCAGATATCAATTTGAAAGTATCTCTTTAATATGCGTACTCCAGCTCATTTGAATATTATAACTCCGTTCGGCTTCACATCACGACCACAATTGCTAGTCATTTCGGGACGTGCAGACTGTTTTTTCGACGTGTTCCACTCCTATCCATACACGAATATCTCATCCCTCTCTCCCAAGACACTAATGTCACAATTACATATCCTATTCAACCATATCAAACATACATGCATGCATCTATGTATGCATACATATGTGTAATATATATATATATATAGAGAGAGAGTTTTTTCATCGTCCCTCACATGAGACAGTCTCTCAATTATAATTTGTTTTCACTAAAATTATTGATAATTAATTGACTTACTTCTAACTTCATGTTAATTATGTTTAATATGCTTTACTCTTAATTTTTCAAAAAATTTCAAATTAGTTAATTCATTATTGCTATAAATTATTTAGAAAAAAGGTTATGACCATCTACGTGAAGATGGTAGAAGAACCCTAAATATTTATTGGGATTGATACTGTCGTTTGTCACTTTGTAATATATATGTACTTCGTTGTCTTTATGACTGTTGATATAGATTTGGACGGCTAACTAGCCTCGACCGACAGCACTCAAAAATCTGTAACCGGTGACAGTTGGTAATCGATAAGGTGGTTGTGTTGGTTGGGGGGGTGGTGTTGTGGGGGTGTGACGTGGACATGTGCAACAGGACAGGTCATTTTAAAAATATTGGGAATGGGAGGCATGATGGCTTCAAAAAAATAAAAATAAAAATAAAAATAATAAACAATAAAAAAGAAGACCAAAAAAAAAAAAAAAGTGCTTGCAAAACGCAGCAACGTTTTCACTGCTATCAAAAGATGGGACGAACGATAATAGAAAGGGAAAAAGTAAGATAGAAGTAGATAGTTTCTATGACTAAATGACATTTGGTAGGTTTGGACTGGAGATTTATTTTTGAAAAATAAAAAATTTTTAAATTTAAAAAATAAAAAGTTGTTAGATTTTTTTTTAAAGTAAAAAGTTATTTGGATGGATAATTTTTTTTTTCTAAAGAGTTTTTTTTTTATTTTTCAAAAATAAAAAATTTTGAAGGTTTAGATACGGAAATATAGAAAGACTGATTTTTTTAGAATGAAAATTTTTTTATTTTTTAAAAATAGAACTCCCAAACAAATATATCAGTTATTTGTTTTAAACTCAAAATGCAAAAACTTTTACCGTAAAAATTACGACTTTTTAGTATCAATTGAAAAATATTATTTTAACAGTTGGATTAAGAGGATGTTTGAGAAAAATATTTCATTTTAATTTTACTCAAATACAATAAAATTTTACACCAAACACAAATTTTACAACAGTACTACAAAAATAATTACTATTCAAAACATTTTTAAAACAATCACATCAGCTTTTCAACTTTACTATTTATCTCTACTTTTATCAATAACATCAACTTTTCAACTCTAAAATACTTTTCATTCAAACACATATTTTATTCAAATACAAAACAAATACTTTTCAACCAAATACAACATTCAAAAAACAAATTTCATTTAAATACAATCAAAATACAATGCGTTTACCAAACGCCCCCAAGTTTTTTTAACAGTTTGATATAACTATAAATATTTAATTAGTACATCCATTAAAAAACAGTAGTTACTACAGCAAAATTAAAAAAAAAAAAAAAGGAAGAAAGAAAGGAAACCATATTGAATGAAAATTTGTAACGATATCTTAGCTGTTTTTCAGTAATATAATTTATGAACATCTATGTTAAAAAGTTTATAGCTCACAATAAAAAATTATTTCTGTTATAGATGATAACATTGAAAAATTAATCTGACAACTAAAATAACAGTTATTATTAATAGTGGTGAAAAATATTAAAATACGATATAATTTCTCACTAAATATGGTTTTTAATTTTTGTGGAATTTTTATAGTGGGAAGTCCTACATATAATGGATGACAAGAAGCTGAATGTAATAATCATGATAATGGAGACAATATCATGCATAATGCGATATATAAATATAATTCACAGCTCCTACTAGGCACAAGACAAGTACGTAGACTTTGTGAATGGCATATATATCTATATATATATATATATATCTATGATATCCTGGAGAACACTTTAAATTACATCGAACTCCGAAGACGTTAAACTTCCACTTGAAGTTGCGGCTTAACCCTAGGAAAATTAAGCAAGTGCTTAAGGCCCCTTTTTAGGGAGGCCTCAATTTTTTCTTAAAAATAGGTTATACTTAAGTGTTTTTTGATATTTTATAAATGAAATAATTCATAATTTATATATTTTTTACGAGACTTTTCTCTTCCTAACAACCGGTTAATTTTTATTTTTTGAAGGTCCTATTTTTAGGAAGGTCCCCAAATAAGATTTCTCTTGAAATTTGTTTTGCCTTAAACTACCGTTTTCTCTCTAGTGCTTTAAATTGCATAATTTACAATTGAGATTATTTTGAGAACTATCACAACGTTTGCTTTTTACAAAAAAAAAAAAAAAAGAATAAATAAAGACAAAACTAAAACAAAACAAAACGATCAAAAAAAAAAAAAAAAGGACTGAACGCCATCTATCTACATTCTCTCACAAAAAAAAAAAAAAAAAAAACAAAAACAAAAACAAAAACAAAACGAAACGACATCTATTAAAAAAAAAAAAAAAAAAGGCCTGTGACGTAATATCTTTCTTCTTCTTATTCTTTGCATACTATTTCAATTTCCCAAAACAAACATCTTGTCTCTAAATTCGGCAATACTATCGCTAATATACTCTTCTCAATAAAATCTCTAAGTCGTATATTTCTTGTTAAATTTTATAGTAGTTATTTTAGTTTTGTTATTATTGTGTTATGTTGATTTGATTTGATTTCCAAATATACCTAAGCTGCAAATAAATATGTTTAATAGAAAATATACATTAGGTTTTAACAAACTTAAGAAAAAGAAGAGAATGCAAATTTTTTTAATTTTCATTCTTAATATTGTGTTTCTAATAATATGATTATAATGATGTTTTTTTTTATGATTACTTTTTTTTAGTAAATTGTTATATATAGTGAGCTGTTTTGTTATTTTGAATAATGGCCAAATTTACAATTTCATATTTTGCATTACTTTTATAGTTTAATTATTACATCTTATTTGATATTATAATCTCTTTTTTAATTTAATATTAATTATCTATCTAATCTTAGAAAAATACCCCTAATATATATATATGTGGAATTACATTTCATAAAAGATGCCGTGGAATTATTGTCTAACTCTTAAATGAAATAAGAGACTCTTTTTTCTTAATTTTTTTATATTTAAAAAATGTTTCTTATAAAAACTTTGATTAAGGCATCAAAATTTGTTGTACTGGCCTGACTTCAAGAGTGAATTCAAGCGCCTCATGTTCATGTATGACTACTATTATGTAATCTAAAATTGTATTTGTTTTAACATTTTAATTTACAAATTAAGTTAAATTAATCATTTTATCTAATTTAATTTAACTTGATTTATATTAAAAATTATAAAAATAAATTTAATTTATATTAAAATAATAAAAATAATAAAAAGAAATTCTATCAAATTAAATAAAATTATAATTAATTAATCTAATTTAATTTATCTTATAAATCAGATTAGATTAGAAAATAAACTAAACAAACCTAATATTCTAGTATGCAGTACAAGCCAGATTACCTGTTACACCCGGTTGCACCCGGTCACTCCCACTCTCCTGAAATGCACGCCAACTCATCCTCAGCCACTTAACAGTTTCTGCCACCTTACTCCAGCTTCTGGCATGTGGCCTAGGTATAGCTGCCGGACCATAGATGAGCCCAATGTATATATATACACACACATACATATATATATATATATATCTTTGTTATTTTGGCAAGCACGATATATTTTTAAGACTCTTTTCTTAACTTATTATATTTGTATTTTATTTAAATATAATATATTAAATACAATTTATATTTAAAAAAAATATTAATATTATATTTAAATATAATATGTGTTTGGGTCAAAAATATTTATATTACATTTTAATAATAAATATATGATTTAAAAAAAAAGAAAAAAAAAGAGAATATATGATGTGATTAATAAAAGTAATAGAAAAATTGAAATAATGAATAGTGATTGTATTGTATTTAAAATGTGATGTAATTGATATTTGAATGACTAATTACAGGACACAAACTCTTGTCCTTCATGGACACCTTCTCAAGTTACGATTAGATTCTCATACATCCTGATGATTACGAGAATATGTCCTTCATTACCGAAAGGGGCATCTATTGCTGCAAGGTTATACCATTTAGGTTAAAGAACATCAAAGCAATGTATCAATGGTTGGTGAACACAATCTTTATTAAATAATTAGGTCGAATAATGGAGGTGTACATCAATGCTGTGCTCATCAAATCTTTGTAAGAGGGCCACATCTTCCACTTCATGGACTACTTTTCTGTACTTTGACAATATAACTTGCACTGGAACCTATCTAAGTATTTGTTTGAAGTGTTTTTGGGTAAATTCCTCAGTTACCTGGTAACTTAGAAATGTATCAAGGCGAACCCTAACCAAATCAGGGTTTTGTCGAACATGCCTTTACTAAGAAACAAGCCCAAAGTCTAGATGCTAATGGTTTAGGTAACGTTTCTTAATCGCTTTATCTTTTAGTCGACTGATTGTTGGTTGCCACTTTTCTAGTTACTCAAGGGCAACAAAAAGTTTGAATTGAGCGAAGAGTGCGAAAAAGCATTTTAAAGGCTAAAATAGTACCTATCGACTTTGCTTATCTTATTGAAAAAAGTTGAAGTTGAGATTTTGTACTTCTACTTCTTTTCTGTGATTGAGGTCATTAGTGCAGTTCTATTTTGAGCAGAGACAAATGAGTAATGACCAGTTTATTATCAACAAATCTCTGCTTGACGCTGAGACCCAGCACCTACTCATTAAAAAGTTAGGATTGAACTTGGTGATCGTGGCAAGGAAGTTAAGGCCTTATTTTCAATAGCACATTATCGCAGTCATGACGACCTATCCTCTGCGAGCTATCTTCACAACCTCTATCTCTCAAGCCAACTTGTTAAATGGGCTGCCGAGTTTAGTGAATTCGATACCGAATATTGAACGAGCACTTTTCTCAAGTCCTAATTACTGGCTAATATTATAGTGGAACTGATGCCTTATATTCTACAAAATTAAAATAACCAGCCCCAAGTAGATCTTGATGGTCATTAGGTTCTTAAATGTTAAAGGCTCCAAAGTGGGTGTACACTTGAAGTATCTAATGAACAAAGTTATCGAGTAATCATTTTGGTTAGGATTCACAGCATCTAACAATGAGGCTGAATATGAAGCCCTGATAGTCGGACTTAAGCTTATGTAAGTAATAGGGACTCAAAGCCTCAAGGTGTAAAGTGACTTCCAACTTGTTGTAAATTAAATGAATAGCAGGTACTCCACAAAAGACACTTAAATATAAGCATACCTTGAAGTCGTTTACTTGTTAAGGTCACATTTCAACAAGTATTCAATTGAGTAGATCCCTTAAAGTTAGAATGCAATGGCAGATGCACTTAAAATCCTTGGTTCGACATCTGAACCTAATCTCAAACGAATAATTCCTGTCAATTACATTGAGATGCTGAGTATTTAGTTGGCACTACTCTGCTATTGATGATCCCATCGATTAGCAAATACCAATCTTGAATTACATGCAAAATGGAGAGCTCCTCAACAAAATATCTAGGGCTTGTAAACTTATGTGCTTTGCAGCAGGCTTCTTAATTTTTAGTGGGAAATTCTATAAACAATCCTTCTTCGAGCCCTACACTAGGAGTCTTGGGGAAGAAGAGGCAGATTACGTGTTAAGGAAAATGCACAAAGGCAAATGCAAAAAATCATTCTAGGGGTCAATCACTGGCAAATAAAGTTAAGAACCAAGGATACTATAGGCCAACTTTTTTTTATCAATAGCGAGGCATTCGTTAAGAAGTTTGATGCTTACCAATGCCATTCTTTAATTATCCATTAGTTCAGAGAACGTTTTTCAAACATTAGCACACTATACCCCTTTATGAAGTATTCCATGGACATCATGGGTTCGCCCATAGCTGCCTTTGGTCAACATATATACTTACTCTTCTTAACTAATCACTTTACGAAATAGGTCAAAGCTAAAGCCTATGTTGACATTAAGGATGTGGACGTCAAAACATTTATTTGGAAGAACATCATGTGTAGATTCGACACTCCATAAGAGATCGTAACCGACAACGGTTCTCAGTTCATCTCTATGACATTTAAAGACTTCTATGCCCATTGGAAAATTGAGTTAAGTTTTTCTACTTCTAGATATCTATAGGGAAATGAACAAGTTGAAGCAACTAACAACACAATTATGTAGAATTTGAAGAAGACGTTTAAGGTTCATAAAGAATAATGGGCCAACGAACTTTATTGCATACTATGGGTTTACCACACCATTCCTCAACGTGCAATTAATAAGTCCATTTTCTTATTTGTATTCAGCTCTGAAGTGGTCATTCCTATAGAAATGGTATTCTTAGTCTTTAATAGGAGTTTTCCTTTAAGAATGAAGACCAGAATTAAGAGATGCTTCTAGATGAACTTGATGCAATTGACGAATGAAGAAATAGTGTGTCTATATGGATGACAAGTTATTAATAGTCGGCCACCTACTACTACAATTCAATGGTGCATCCAAGAACCTTTAAAGAGGGAGATCTCATCCTTTGACAAGTTTTCCAAGTACACTATAGAAGTAAATGTTAGGAAATTGAGGACCAACTAGAAAGGCTCTTACCGAGTTTTAAAGGTCATTTGCTTGGTGGTTTATAGGCTTAAGACACTTAATGGAGTAAAAGTTATTCAAAGTTGGAATGCTTATCATCTTTGAAAGTACTTTTATGTAACATTGTTTTTGTACCAAGTCATGTATTCTTTAAATTCATGAACTTTTTAACAATCATAGTACTTTCCTTCGAGTCGATCCTTTACGCATGATGTTTGTCTTAATTAACTGTGCAAGTTGATGCCTTTACATTGTAATAATCAAACTATGTTCAAGCTATGATCCTTAAACATGTGTACATAGGTAGCTCATGGAACTATAAATGAGTTTATTAAATTAAAAAAAATGTTTGTTCAAAGTTATTTTGAGAACATGACAATCATATTCAAAGTTAAATTTGTGCATCAATGTTTGTATAACAAGTTTACTAAAAAAACTAGTAGTTTAGAACTTTTCTGTAAAACCACATTCAGTGCTGGCTTTCCATTTTGAAATCATTCCTCAATGATTAACTCAAAATATATCTATCTACTGTATTCAACTCAAATGTTGACCAATGCCTTGCAAGTGCACTTTTCAGGTTTTGCTATTCGTCTAGGTCATTTACTGACTAGCGATCAATGGAACTTTTGCCTGCCTAGCTATTGATGAAGTAGATTTGCAAATTTACTTTGAAAATTAAAATGTGGGATTACATCCTCATTCAGTGAACATGATTAGTCGTCCTTAACTTTGATGTTACGATGGAATTTGATGCTAGATAAACCCTAGCAAGTGCTATGATGGGATTGCAATCTATCTCGTACTCAATTAATGTCTTCTGATCAAATGCTATGATGATCATTTGGCATTCATTCTATATGTAAGGTTGATGGTTTTTAGAATTCTAAACAAATACAAGTTAGTGGCAAACTTTACACTTTAACGACCATGATAAATTGTGTATGAATTACTAAATTTCTCAAAAATAAAAAGGAAATTGATAAATTGAAAATAATGGCCCAATGGATCTACGACCCATTTAGTGTAGAGGCCTACTTTATATTCCTTGAAGAGCTCATACTAAACCTTCAGAGTTGATTCTTCGTGTTGCTTGATCACACAAAATACAAGCTTTGCTATCTTAGCATTCTTCTCAGTAATTGTCTCCTGAAGATTAGTGTTCGCTATCTCTAGCTCCCAAACTCATGTATTATAGGATTCAATTCCCTCTTTTAACCTACTGATCATCTTCTCGCACTCTTTGACCTTATCAGAAGGTTCTTTTACCTCATTATTTGCTGTCTTGAATAAACCTACAAGCTGAAAAATAATCATTTTTTGGGTCTTAAACCTTTCTTAGAGGTTCTACCATACGTCATCTGTCCGACAAAAGGCAGAGGTACCCCTGACCTAGCCCTATTACAAATACTGAGTAAGAAACATGAGAAAAGCATAAAATTTTTTGAAGTTATTCTATGTTGACATTAAGCTTTTCCTAAACCCAATCATCAAAATGATCCCTCAATAGATCTTTTTGAATTGACTGCCAATTGACCTCCGGTAGAAGATCGAAGAGGAGCTTGACTATTAAGAACCTATCTTTTAGGAGAATCGCTCCCTCTGGAAAGTTAACCAATAGTCATTCTTGTTCTCCCTCGGCAGTGGGCTTAATCTGCTAATCGACTTCAGTCACTTGGCTCAAAGTCGCTTTCTTACCTTTGTCAACCTCAAGATTCAACCTCTTCCTTTTGGGCTGCCTATTCTCCTTGGGGGGCTACTTTAAATTGTCTTGCTTCGATGGTTTGGGGTTTGAGTCAATAATAAGGAACAGGGCTAAAGTCATAGTGAACATGTCCTAGGTAGAGGATAAGTTAATTTTCATTATGTCTAACATTCGATATGCGACCAATACTTCGTCAACAGTATGTTGATCAATGAATAATAGGGTGACGTATAGCTGTCTTAATGTTGTTATGGTCACTAATGGCCAATGGACCCAAGGTGGTAACACCTTCACTATACCCGATGGGGTCACAATAAAGGATCAAGCAATGAAACCACTCTAGAGTGAAGTCCTTTAAATCTCATTAGGTACTGACCTTAGAGCGACGAGCTTCACTGAAAAGTAAAGCCTAGGAGGAGGAGCTTTCTTGTAATCCTTACCTGTAGCGAGAAGAATAATTAGTCAAGATCAAATACATAATTGATCAGTAATGCTGTATACAATGCCTTATGACATATGAAGCTTACCCCCAAAGAGGATATAGTGGACATCTATCAAGAAGGCCTATCGACTTTTTATTAATCAACATGAAAAAGTATCATTTTGTCTAATTTTTATTGGCATTCTTTATGTCTCTGATAATTTGTTTTTTAATCATGGCACCATCAAGTAGCGACCTAAGTCATGAAGGTTTTACTTTAGGTAGTATAAATTGAGGAAATTTTCAACTGTGAGTTCAATGCCTGCCTTTTTACTATCATAACAAGGTGCAAAAAAACTCATATCCCATTCAGCATTAGTTGTGAGAACACCAACTGATAATGAGACATATATTAGATTATAAAGGGTTGAACCAGTAACTGTAGTCCACATTTATAATAGATCTGATACATGCAGATCCATCCCTCATAAACAGTGTTCGCTCACCCGTCTAGAAAGGGTATTGGATTTGGACTTCATTCGAGATGCCAAACTTCCCCTAATCTCCATCAGATTATCCTCTGTCATAACCGATCAAGGGTTATTCATCATCAAGAAGCATTAATTACTTAATCATCATGGAGGTCTCGTTAGTTGAGCAATCAAAGGGACATTAAGTACCCCTACCCCCTCTACTTTCATAATTTAATCCTTGCCAAAAGGATTAGCATTAGATCCAGAGCCCTTTTGACTCCTATCCTACTTATGTACTCGCTTTCAGTACTTGAGTATCTTCGTTGCTTCTCGTTTATCTAAATCTTCTTCACCCTAGCTTGAGAGTTTGATGCTAGGGAACCTAACATCTTGGAACTCTTCCATGGGAGCTTTACCCTAATCCGTTTTCCCCAAACAATAAATAGAATGAACCTTAAATCTTTACTAGATGTAGTAGATTCCTCTTCTTAAAACCTCTTGAATTCCTCAAGAACTCAAACCCATAAATTCAAGTAAAGAAATTTAAAACTTAAAATTGAAACTAATTCAAACCCAGGTCACCTAAAATATTTGGTAAAATCACAGAAAATTACATCAAATGACTTGAAAACAAAATAAAATGAAAAGAAAAGATTTTCTTAGCAAAACCAAAGAAAAATCAAAAAGAAAAGGTGGATCCTTACTTAGAAAATATGTAACGCTTGAGAGTCATCTGAGTTCCTTGCATTTAAAATGCAGTAATATAAAAAGGAAGAGAAGGAAACCTAAAGGTTAAACCCCCCAAGAATCAACTAGCACATCTTCATCTGATGGCTCAAAGTTCCTAACCATTGAGATTCCTTCTAGAGATAATTATATAATGTCTTTTCAAAATTCAAAATTCAAAAATAGAGTAAATTCCATTGTTTCAAGTGAGCCAATGGTATGGTGCCATGTACAAAGTTGATTCCCATCAATTACTACCAATGTCAGATGATAGGTGAAAAATGCTCTTTTCACAAGGACTACTAATTAATTGAACAATAAATACTTTATTAAGTATGAGTACTCGATAGAGTGGGGGGTAAACTATTCTGGTCAGACTTCGTTTCCCTAAAGGTTTCACACATGGCTGTCATATGACTTCGAATAGCGAACAGTCCCGCTTAGTCATCAAGTATCAATCATTGCTCAATTGACTACCATTTGACAGTCGCAGCTTAAAGCTTTGATGTTCTATAATGAGTCTATTTGACAATTAATCAATCGATTATCTAGGGATTTGTATGACCAGTATTTGATTCTCGTCCCATGATTTCTATTAGCTTCCTCCTCTTTTTCTTATCGAAATACAAGTTTATCCATATAATCTTCCTTCTCCTCCTCCCACATGTCCAAATAGGTTTCCAAATCACCATTTTGCTCCATTTTATTTTATCTACTATAATTAGTTAATCAATTTTATACTCACATATTTCCATATACAATTTTTTCTTACGGAAATACAAGTTTATCGATATAATCTTCTTCTGCACCCATATAAATTTATCTTCTATAATCAATTATTCAATTTTATCCTCATATATCTCCATATACAAGTTCTTCTTATGGAAATACAAGTTTATCTTCTTTTTCTTCTTCTTATACATCCATATATTTTTATCCTCACATATTTCCATATACAAGTTCTTTCGTTTTATTCCCCTTTTCGAACATAACATGTACACATATTCCTTAGAAAAAAAAATTGTTTAGTGTTGCATTCATATATGTAGAGAAGATCAATTGTTGGATGATTGTCCTTTTCTATAAATATAGTTACACCTATTCATTAGACTTTTTTCTGTTTATAATGCTGATCAATTGCTGGATAATTAACGTTATTGTAACTTTTCTGATTTTGTTTATTGATTTCAATCTGTTTTTAAGAATTTGTAACAGACTTCATTTTGGGTTTAATTTCAATTTAAAGAAGAAAGCAATCGGATACATGCTATAAAGTCATATATTTATATTTGTTTCTTCATTTTACATTTGAGATGTGATTCTGTTATACTAAAATTTGTCATAGACTAACTAGATCTGGTTTGAATATATAGTTGTATGAGTGTGTAATCTTACACGTATAGAAGGACATATAAATAATTTGCATTTCTATGCAAGCTTTCTTCTAGATTTTGTAGGTCTTCTTTAGTCTTGTTTAATAATTAGAAAGTCATCTTTCTGCCTTACTACTATTTGTGTAAGTGCTTATCTATTTATTCAAAATCATGATATACAACAATTCTGTATGTTATACCTGCTATACCTCATGCATTTGTTTAGTGCTAGTGCTTGTTGGCAATGGACAAGAGTTGGATGCAAACTCGAAATAGGCTAAGTTTTGATGCTTTTTTTGATTTCGCATTTGTGCAAACCGAATTAGATAATTAGATCCCTTGCCCATGTGTAAAATGCAATAATGGTGGGTGTAAAACTAGTAAGGAAGTTGATGATGATTTGACCTTACATGGAATTAAAAGGAGCCATAGTCGATGGTACATGCATTGGGAAAAAAAGGTGATTTGGCAAGTGATAAGAATAAGGAAATTGATGATGATGGAGAATCAGTGGAAGATATGTTAGAGGATCATTTTGGTGCTCCAAATATCGAAGATTAGACATTCAGAGATTCTGGAGTGCATGGACCCGAAGTTCCAAATGATGAAGCAAAAAAGTTTTTTAGATTGTTAAGGAATGCAAAAGAGAAGTTTTATCCAAATTGTGAGCAATACTTAAAGTTGTCTTTCATCGTAAGACTCCTACACTTAAAGTGTCTTAGCCACTGGAGTAACACATCCCTCACCATGTTGTTAAAGCTGCTCTTTGAGGCATTACCTAAAGGTCACACTTTACCCAAAAATCACTATAAGGCAAAAAAGATAGTGCGAGATTTAGGTCTTGGATATGAGAAGATAGATGCATGTAAGATTGATTGCATGTTATATTGGAAGGTATTTGAAAAAGAAGAGAAGTGCCTGATTTGTGGACTCTCTAGGTGGAAAAATGAGGGAAGTAATGAAAAAGGTTTAAAAAAAAATACCGATAAAGATATTGCAGTATTTTCCATTAACACAGAGACTTCAAAAGTTATTCATGTCACGAAATACAACTTCAAAAATGATGTGGCATTATAATGAAAGAGTTGGTGATGGATTACTAAGGCATCTGAGAGACACTAAAGCATGGAATCACTTTGACATGTTGCATGAGTCATTTGCTAGAGAACCTTGTAATGTGAGACTTTGATTAGCAAGTGATGGTTTTAATCCTTTTATAGTATGAGCAGTAGTCATAGCACATGGCCCGTGGTTCTTATTTCATATAATTTGCCTCATTGGTTGATTTTCTAATCCAAGCACATATATTGCTAACAAATAATATAATGATAAGTAAAGTCTCGTTCTCTTAGAGAATTGCTACTATAATTTTTAATTACTAAAATTATATCACCTTTTTATTAAAACAATAACTTTACAAAGATGAAAATAAATTAAAATAAACAAAAAATAACAAAAATTAAACAAGAATTTTACGAGATGAAAATCAACAAGACAATACCTAGAATCACAATCTTCGTTCAATACTATACTTGAATCTTTCTATGCCCCCGATGATCAATCAACCTTATTAAGTTGTTAACAGAGAGTTCTAAATCATCTAAAAGCCTCTTCTGATGGTCAAATAAAAATACCCCATTAACTAGCTCACTATATGCCTATAAGAATTAGATTAAGTAAGATTCATTAAGCAAAGACTCTCTAAATGGGTACACATGTTACATAAGTATATTCCTAACCTACGTAAACTCAAGGCTTTTATACATAGATCATATGTCATACTATCTAAGGCTAAACACAAAAATCCCTTTTCCAAGTTCATTAGGATTTACAAAATCAATCTAACAAGTGGTCAATTAATTAGAAGCATTATGAACAAAGATACAACAAATAATTCGATAACAATCAATAAAAATTAAGGGAGAGAATAAATCAATTCAAGCTACGTGTTGAGTTTCAATTACAATCCTAGAAAAATAAATTAGATTATAATTGAATTAAAAAGCATAATATAAAAAAGTATTGACATCATTAAAATTGCAAATAAAATTAGAGAAGAAGAAAGATTAAGAGAAAAATCTTCCAATCTCCCAATCTTCAAGCTCTTTTGCATCTCTTTGAATATTTTTGACGTCTCTCTCTCTCAAGTTTTTCTAAAGTTCTAAACCTCAAAAATAATGAAAAAGACACCCAATTTAACTTTAATCTCTCCCATTTAAAACTTATTACAAAAAGGGAAACCATCGCAAATGAGGGTTGCAACACCTAGAATCCATGGCTGTAGCGCCCGAGCTACCCGTGCTGGCTGTAGCACCCATTTTCGTCATTCAACAGTGCTGCAATGCCCTTTTTCATGGATATAGTGGTTAAAACTCTTTTTCTTCTTCCCTTAAGCAAATTGTCCTCAAAGTACAAAGCATTACATCTAAAAGCTATTAATCTCCTATCATGTAAAAATAAGACTAAAAACAACTAGAAAAACATTAAACAACTCTTAAACTAACAAAATATCAAGTGGAACATATTCAAATCACTGGTATAAAACTAACTCATCAAGTCATTTGCCAGAGAATCTCGTGATGTGAGACTTTGGTTAGTAAGTGATGGTTTTAATCCTTTTGGTATGATGAGCAGTAGTCACAGCACATGGCCCGTGGTTCTTATTCCATATAATTTGCCTCCTTGGTTATGCATGAAACAACCATATTTTATGTTATCATTACTCATCGCAGGCCATAGTCCTCCAGGGTTGATTGACGAACTAAAGATGTTGTGGCAAGTAGGAGTTGATACATATGATGCGTTTAAGAAAAAAAATTTAAGATGCATGCTATGGTGTTGTGGACTCTTAAATGACTTCCCTGCATATGGTAACTTATCTGGTCGGGGTAAATCAAGGGACTTTGGCTTGCCTTTCTTGTAACAAGGATACTCATGCTAAACGCTTGAAGGAATTGTAAAAGATTCACTGGTCCATCAAGAAGCATGCACTTTCCTCCATAGCTTTAAAGTTGACTTTAAAAATACTATACTTGTTTTTTCCTTGTTGATTATTCTTTAAATAATTGCCATGTCAATTAAAATTAAAAGATTGGGATTAGAGTTGGCGAGATTTGATAATGGTTCTTTTTAGTAAATACATTTGATTTGAGAATGCTTTTGAGATGAGTGGCTTTGAATGTGCAAGAACAAGGAGAAGGTGATTATTAATGAGTAGCGTGGTTATCTAATGTGCATAAAGATATCTTCATCAGATGAAGGTAGGATTGTAGCTAGATTTGCAGTATTAGATAGTTTATACTTACCTTGATTAAGGAAGCCATGTTTCTAGTTGTTTCAATTGATCGATACATGATATTGATGCTAATAATTCGGTGCTAACTTGTATTATTCTCTTGCACTTGGTTTGAAAATTTGCCTAAGTAAAAAACTTTCAGTTGAAGCAGAGTGCATTATTTGGAATCCTTGAAAATTATTTGAGATGGAAAATTATTTGTTTTTTTAATAGCCAAAGCTTATTATAGTTTCTTTTTTACAAAGTATGGAAAATGTCAAATCTGTATGTGCAAACACCAAGTCCAAGCTAAAACAGGACCAAGCCACATTTGTATTTTTGCTAATGAACAAGCCATTAAATTGTTGTGACTAAAAATTTTTAGTTTTAGTCACAGTAAATTATTGTCACTCACTGACTTGTAGTTGCAACAAATTCTGTAACTAAAAATTTGTTGTGACTAGTGACTAAACGTCATTTAATCAAAACAAAATCTGATATGTGATGCATGTGCATGTATGTTAACAAGATTTAATGATATAAAATAATTGTAACTAAAAAGACTATTAGTTACAACTCAAATTTTTTTTTTGTGACTAAAACTTTTAATCATGAACTTTTTAATAATAAGTGTTGTCACAATATTTTATTGTGACTAAAAGTCCTATTTTATTTTTTTTAAGTAAGAATGCCATTGTTTCACTTATTTTCAAAAAATAAGGTAATCAATCTACTGGTTGTTTAGCTGCTCATCATGCTATGCGTTTTATTGAGACATAATGATGGCATTCCACTCCTTCCTTTTGCTAGTCTAAAGTGAACAGAGATCTGAATTTCTGTTCTCAATATCAAATTTTACTTATTTTTAAATAAGGGAATCAATCTACTGGTTGTTTAGCTGCTCATCATGCTATGCGTTTTATTGAAACATAATGATGGCATTCCACTCCTTCCTTTTGCTAGTCTAAAGTGAACAGAGATCTGAATTTCTGTTCTCAATATCAATTTAAGAATTTCTTAGAAAATAATAAGCATAGACACTCTCTCTTGTTAGGTTTTTCCTCAGTGGTTTTACAATTAAGGTCTTTAACAAGGCCAAATTATTCGACTGATTATCAGAAGATAAATTACGGCTTTTCGTCACGGTGCCAGTTTATCACGTGCTTAGTTAGTTTTTAATTTTGAAAATTTTCATTCTGAGGATGGTTTGTATTACGTACTTTTAATTTCTTTCGTGTTTAATTTCTTTTATTTTAATAAATTTAGAGTGAGCAACATAGCACATGAAGCGATGAATATTGGATGCCAACCCAATGAAGTCATATTGGAAAACAATTCTTGTAAAAACTGGAAATCATATTTTTGGCTCGATGACAATTATTATAAAAAAAAAGTCAACCCACAATTTCATAATTAAGAAAGTTTGGTTTAATTTTGATTTAATATTCTAAGGTTTAAAAAAAGTTAGTTTCTCTTTTATTATTATTTTTATTTTCAAAATTATTTATTTTCTTAATTTTGTATTTCTAGTTTCTTGTTTTTCGTTTGGGATAGATTACCCTATAAATATGTTAGTACACTCATATGTAAAATATATATTAGTTAATTTGAATAAAATTTTCGATTGTTTCCTCTTTTCTTCCCAATTTCAGATAATTTATATGGATCAATGAATTTTGAAAGGTTTTCCTAGCTATTCAGTGTGAAACAACGGACAGACCAATCTTTTCTGTTTATCAATATTATTTTATTATTCTAATGCACAATTCTGCTATATCATTTGGTATTAGATACAGATTCACACTCCTACAACATGTCGCATAGAGGAGATGTTCCCTTTGATGAGGTAGCAGTATTCATGGAATACCTACGACAGTTTTAGCAGTCACAACAACAGTTACAAGATCAATTCACAGTAATTTTAGCTTAATTAAGAAATATGAATCGAAATCCATATTCACAAAATGTGGAAAAGGATTTTGACGAGGAAGAACCTGAAGCTAAGCATAAATAGTGGCTACAAAGGAGACCAAATGCCAAGACAACCAAAGGCAATGGGAGACAAGAATTCATATTAATATTCTTGAATTCCATGGTGACCTCCAACCAAAAGAGTTCCTAAATTGGATTGCCAAAATAAAAGAATTTTTGAAGTTTAAAGGAGTCCTCGAAGACCAAAAAGTCAAGATGGTGGTAAACAAACTTAGAGGATGAGCTAGCTCTTACTGGCAGTAGATAAAGATCAGACACAATAGATTAGGAAAGTCAAAAATTGACATGTGGAAGAAGATGAAGAGACACATGCGCTCAGCGTTTGTACCCTATAACTACATACAACTAATGTCCCAAAAGTTAAGGAATTTGCCTTAAAGATCGCGACACATTGGAGAAATTGGTGTCAATGTCAGTAACCATTAAGCTTTAACGACACAAACTAAACAACCTAAGCCTATGGTCATATTTAGAGAAGCAGGTCATTTGGAGTAAGTTTTTAAAAAACTCAAAATGAAGATTGCTTTAATTGTTGAAGCTAAGGTCTTATGCAACAAGACAATGTAAATAGATGATGTCAACTTTCCACGGTCTTTTGACAACGGTGAATCAAACATCAAAGGAGAATTAATTGACAAAACTTTTTATATTGACTACTCTTTGATGAAAGTTATGTTGAAGAAAAATATCTAGTTTCCAATAGTGAAGTCAACATTAATGAGAATCTTTCATTGGTGGTTAAAGATGCTTCTCTTGTTTCATGCACACTTTATAACAGGACTTTGGAGGAGGTGGTTTCTAAAAGGTTACTCCTTGAATTTGATAAAGTTGATTTAATTTTACCTATTTTGGAAAATGATCATTTTAACGAGTTCAACAATTTTTTCGTTTCAAAGATAACTTATTCAGAATTTATTAAGAATATTATTCTCTGTACCTAGCATTTGAAGCTATATATTCCAAATTTGAGAATGAATTTTCTCCAGCCTAGGGAGAATGATGAAACCACATTAGGAAACAATGAGGAAAAATAGGGTATTTTACATGGTAGAATTTTAATATTTTTCTTGAATTGTACTAACTTGTGTTGTTATATATAATAAATTATTCAATAATTTATATACCTTAAAGAGGATGACAAGAATACCAGAGAAGGTGACGAAAAAAATTTCAACAAATTAGCCTTCTTTACAAATCTCCAATTCTCCAACTTAGAGTATGTGAATACTCAGTCTATCAATTAGTATTCGTGCGTAACTTTCTCCTTCTAACTACTCATAATTCTTGCAGTTGATTATTTTTATAATGAGAGAATAATAATAACCTTAGAGCGTGTGGTCTAAATAAAACAAGAGCCGTAAGGGTCTTATTTATAATGAATAGGCTGGGTGGACTTCAAATTTGAACAGGACATTTAAAAAATATTTTTTCTCTTTCCTTCCACTCAAAGTTGGCATTTTTTTGTCTATCTTGAGAGATACAAAATTCGACCATATAAGGTTTAGAAGATTCAAATTTTGATTTAAATTTCAATCTTCATTTGTCTTGTGATTTTATTTGCATGGATAATATTTTATAAATCCAATTTAAATGCAAAATAAAATCATACCAACTTTATTTAAATTAAAAAATTATGTAATAATTATTTAAATAAAATCAATGAGGAGAAACTCTTTTTCCTTATCCTTATGGAAAATGCATACCTATAATAAACAAGGATAAAATTTTATTTCAATTCAAATTCAATAATTACTATATTTAATTTAAAACATTTATTTAAATAAGATTATCTAGATATTTAAATCAATTATTCAAATAATTAATTTATCCAAATCGTTTTAATTTAAATTAATCTCATATATATCACAAAAGATAAATACAATTAATTTAAATTTCAAATCTTATCTTCTAAATAAATATTTATATAAATTAAATATTTATCCAATTAATTAAATGAAACAACCTTCCTATTTAACCCTCAGTGAAAAACACCTACACCCATAAGGAGGTGATTCAGATTTTTCTTTTTACTAAATCCAAGAATATAAGCCATAATGAATACCCTAATGGATTACTATCCGTTAAGGAATTATATTAAGCTGGTAAGAAGACCAATTGGATACATATAATGTGTGCTCAAATAATCTATATAATTAATTGTATTATACCAAATAAAATAATTACATAATTATTAGTTTTAGAATCACACCACTATAAACCTGAAACAACAGTTCTAATTATATACCATATTATATAAGTCAGTATATAGTCATAGTCCAATGATCTTGTCATATATATAACACTCACTTATAATATCCACGATCAACTTAAAATCAAAGTCCATTCAATTTTTTGATCATACTATCTTAAAAATCTATTATACATCCAATAGGAAAATGATTATTCACCGCATGTGAATAATAAATTATTTACGGAGCAAACAACCGAAGATCTTATCCATTTTCACATCCAATATAATGTCGTTAAAAGAATAACATTTACTATTTATTAAAAGTTATAATTTCATATCTATAAGCAAAGCTTTGATCGTATACAAGGCATGTACCCAGCAAACAGGTCTAATAGCTTACTACTTTAGATGCTTTAGCCTTTAAAACATCAATATATACAAGTCATACACATGAAGTCATTTACTTACTCAAGATTTAGGTTATTGCATAAAGAATATCTAAAGTAAATTAATCTATTTAAGTGGACTACATAAATTAATTATATTTTGGTCCGGTACAAGTCCAATATATCACTACCACATGACAATATATCTATGTCTCTACTTAGAAATCATCTCACTTCTAACTGTCAAAACAGATCATCTCCCCAATTGAATTTAAATAAAACAATAGTTTTAACATGAATTAGATGCTCACTCTAACCCTATAGACTACAGATTATAGATTTAGATTATTTATTTTAGAATATTGTCTTCTTGTATATAAATCCATTATATGCAACATTCTATCAGTTTAAACACCAATAATTAATGAGTCATATTTACTTATATGTACTTTAACATGTAAATAAGGTTGAGGATTGTATAGCAAAGATGCAACCAAAAACCTCAAAAACATTATTAATCAGTTTAAAATAAATGAAATACATCATAAATGTCTTTCTTAAGGCATTCCCAACAAACAACTTGTGTCAAAATTAGAAAGAATATTTTTGGCTCAAAGACAATTATTATATAAGAAAGGTCAATTAGCAATTTCATAGTTAGGAAAGTTAGCTTTGATTTTGGCTTAATTATTAGATTAAAAAAAAAGTTAGTTGATTTCTCTTTTATTATTTTGTTATTATCTGAATTATTTACTTTTCTAATTTTATATTTCTAGTTTCCCTTTTCCGTTTGGTGCAGATTAGCCTATAAATATGTTAGTGTACTCAAATGTAAAATAAATATCAATTGATTTGAATGAAATTTTGAATGTTTACTTTTTTTTTCTTTCTAATTTTTAATATTATGTATAAATCAATAGACTTTGAAGAGTTTTACTGATTATTTTATATGAATTAACAAATTGGTCAATATATCTCTTCTGTTGTTAATGTATTATTATTCTAACACACGCGCCACTGCATCACAACCTAATTGGAATTCAATGCTCGTTTTGGATGCTAATCATAACTTTACATTATATATTATAAAAAAAAAATAAAAGTAACAAAATTACAATGGTAGAAAGATGTCGTTGACGTCTTTCTTACAAGGATGACAAAACAGTGAAAAGCGAAACGGGCTGATTAATTCACAAGCATAATTAGTTGACCCAGAGATATTTGTTAAATGTACTAATTAAACAGCGGTTGGCAATATCAGGTCATTAGTCAGCATCTTAAACTAGATAATTAGAGCTCTCGGGCTATCTACTTTTTCGTTGAACCACGCACAAATGGCCTTCGAAAGAATCGTCCGTTGTCAAGATCAGATTCTGGACAAAAGCTAGCTGAATATATATATATATATATGTATGTATATACATATATAATTTTTTTTCCATACAGTGTATATCGTACTGGTATTTGCCAAAGAAAAAGACATCCAGCACATAGTTTAGTAGTTCAATCATAGAGACTAAAAAAAAGTATCGACTTAATTGGGATACGACATTTTCTCATTCTTTAAAAATAAAGTACTCAACTATTTTTATAACAACGATGGAGGATATAAGTACTATGATACGGATCCAAGAACTAGGCTAATGATGAGAACCTATGGGGCTTTAGTCCACTTAAGTGTTTTTTTTCTTTCCCTTTCTTTTATAACCCACGTATCCATTTTTGTACAAATTTACATAGATCCCCTTAAAATCACCAGGCTACATTACAAGTATCACTACGTTCGTACGAAGCACTGCTGCCTAAAAAAAAAAAAGGAATAAATTGAAATAAACTACCGTCGGTATACCGGGCATGCCTAGCTATATATCCTTGGGGTGGAAAAAGATTCCAGAGTTCGACGCTGAAAATTGTTGTCAATGCTTGCTCAATTCATAATTAATTCATTCATGTTTGTCAATGCTTTCTTGTTTTTTTATTGCGAGAGAGTCAGCAATAAGAATTCAAAAAGGATCCGTAGTATAAGTATTTAATTTTAGACTATTAAATTATTATTCAATAATTCATATTTATTTGTATATAATAATTATTATTAACTCATAAAATTATAAACTAAAAAATTAAAAAATAAAACCTTAAAAAAAATCTACATCTATTTACTCCGAACACCAGTGAATCCAAGAGCAGCTACCACACCCACCACCAGCTAGATCCCCCCATTGCTAGCAAGATGCCTCCTACCTCCCACACATCGCACCCCCCACCCCACCCCCGAACCCCCCAACACAAATCCTGCTGGATGACTGCTGGGAATGGCTTTGAAGTAATGAAGGCTGAGATTGACGAGAACAAGAGGAGAATCAGTGACAGAATCGACACCAATAAGAGGGTCAACAGCCATTTCTTCCTCTCAACTGCCATAATGTTAGTCACCTTGTTATAGCATATGGATTCGAAGCAAAATCATGGCCTTTTTTTTTTTTTCCCCCCAACTGATGGATCGCGATCACCAAAATAACGGCGAACAATGAGATTTTGGGACTTTCCAAGATTAAGCTTCACTGGTAAATCAAAATAAAAAAAAAAAAACAATTTTCAAATTCAGATAAGATTCAGCAAAATTGCACAATTCTCTCTCTCTCTCTCTCTCTCTCTCTCTCTACTTTCTCTCTCTAAGTCTAGTGATTTCTAGGGTTAGGGTTTGCAGCTCAGATTTGGTTGCTGAAGAAGAAAATACAGAGTTCACTTTTTCTATCTTTCTATCTTTCTTTTTATTTTTTTTTAATTTGAATATTTTGATCTCAAAATTTAAGAACTTTATTTGAGTTTTGCAGGGGTGTGGGGTGGTGATTTTGTAGGTGGGTTTGTGGGGGTGTCGGTGGTCGGGGTGGTCACAGCTCTTGGAATCATTGGTGGTCAAAGAGTAAGCAGGTGTAGATTTTTTTTAAGGGTTTTTTTTCTAATTTTTTAGTTTATATTCTATGAGTTAACGTGTATGATAATTATTATGTATAAACAAATTTCAATCATTTAATTCTATTGGATTCTATTGAATGGTCTAAAATTAAATACCTACGGTAGATATTATTTTTTGAGTTCTCATCAGAGGCTCTTCCATTAATATGCTTTGAAGTGAGGCTCCTTTGATCCTTAAAAAATAAAAAATAAAAAGGGTCCGAAGGTGCTTTATCTATCCAAACAAAAACGACAAAACATTTCAATTGCTGTAAAACCATTTATATATAGGAATTAGGAAATGAAAATTTATTTTGGATCAGTTAATCTTAACTTAATTTTCTAATCATGATGTTATTATGAGTTAACTAATGCAAAGGATCAGTGTATGAAGTATTTGCTAAACCCCTGGGCATTTACACACGCCTTTGAGGCTGATGTTTATATATATATATATCATCATAACCATTTAAGTGGAATTACTTATTATCAGAATGTGATACCTGCTTATGGGGCCAATATTATTCTGTTGTGAAGCAGGAATGTTCCTTAATGTTTAATTTCTTGCTAGATGAAAGTATTTGGAGATATTTATCAAGCGTCTCATATCTTTCAGGAAAGTAATAACATGGTAGACAAGATTGCTTCTTATGCGGTCAATCTTGACAATACTACTTGGTAGCTCAATACTAGCCCGAACTTTTGGTAGACAAAGATTCACTGTGATCTGACAAGGTTAAAAGATTTTGTTATTAGCCAATTGCTAGTAAATATGCATTATTTTTCCAATCTAGTTTTATTTTTCCCACTTTATTTTAGCTATAAAATTTTTAACGAACCATATTTGAGATTTATATTGAAGATTTGCGTTTCACCTTGATTCTATGAGTATGGTCTCTGGCTTCTTTTGCAAGAACCTTTTTTTTTTTTTCCCTTGCCTTTGTATATGTTGTCTTGATTACTCTTTTTGTTTATTTTAGACTTTATTGTAATTTATTTTGTTTTTTTAATAACATGAGATGATAAGGATAATAAAAGAGTGCGAATATAATTAGGTTGTTTTGATACATAAATTAATTACGATGATCATCACCATTTATTTAAAAAAAATTATAATTAGTTAATTAAATACATTTACGTTAGGTTATATTACAACATTAATGCTTGTTCGTTGTTTTGAAGAAGCAAAAAGCTATATTGCAAAACTCGAACGTCTCAAGTCTTTAGTTCACAAAGAAAATCAGATAATATTAAGCAGGAACAACTCACAAATTTAATATAAAAAAAAAAAAAAAAAAGATGCACTCTCTAATTTTCACCAAGTTGCAGGCGTCTCTCTTTCTCTACCGTTGACCATGGAAGGTTTGCATTGATAACCTAACTTGACGCAGAGATATTTAGCACTTCAAAATCCCTATTTCACCCGACAAGACTAGAGAGGACATTGATGATATCACTCCCAAAAGTTGAAAACAGAAAACAAAAACAAACCAATAACATAAAAAGAAAAAAAAATGATAGTAAACTTTATTTTTAATAACCATGCGTATATATGACCTGCATATATATATATATGTATCAGTCCCCCGATGACTAAGACAAAGGCTAACGTAATTAACAGCTTGGAGGGCTTCCATGGCCAACACCTGGGCTGTGACCAGGAGTAGTCGGTCGAAATGCATCATCCTCGGCGATCTTGTAGTGATTAACCGAATACCAATATTCTTTAGAAGGAGGTTTTGGTTTGGACATGTACGAGGGGCCTTCGAGGACATTAACCAGTGGCGGGGGATGAACACCTATTGGCCTTGCAGATGAAGTCAGGCCGAGGTTGTGAAGCAGGAGTATGGCTATGAAAAATAGTGAGATCTTAGTAGAAACTGCCATATTTGATGATGAATTTTTGGATATTGGAAATTGGACTGATATGATCTCAAAATAAACCAAACAAAAAGGCTCAACTTTGATATTGATAGCACCACAACAATGCTAAAACCTCACCAAAGTAGTAGTTTCTGTGATCACTGCCGCTTGAGAAGGATAGCTATTTAAGATAGTTTTGAAAATGGCCCCACGTGTGGCATTAATTCTTTTTAACTTTCAATATGAACATAAAATAAGGTCTTGTTGCACATTGCTATGTTTCTCATTAGATATTATTG
This sequence comes from Antiaris toxicaria, assembly GCA_035233585.1. Taxonomy (NCBI): domain Eukaryota; kingdom Viridiplantae; phylum Streptophyta; class Magnoliopsida; order Rosales; family Moraceae; genus Antiaris; species Antiaris toxicaria. The sequence goes on from CP141163.1 coordinate 656,288, forward strand.
TAATTTGAAAGAGAAGAAGGTGAGCATTGGGAATAATTTCCATGATTGGCAACTTACCTCTTTTAGACTCATTTCCACTCAATCAACTTTGTAAGAACCATTCGTTCCAAAAACTAATTTTCCTTTTTTTTTTTCCCTTTTTTTAAAGAGAGAGCATGGATTTTGATTAGACAACACCAACAATACATGCATTTATGTTTTTTTTTTTTTTTTGTTATTTTAGTTTAAGTTTGACAGACATCAGCCTGCAGCTCGCAAAGATAAAGTAAATGCTTCTTCCACTAAGCGTAGAAAGGATTTGTTAAGTTGGTCAGCGAGCATTTACTCTATATATGTGTGTTTATTGTAACTTAAGTTAATTAGCAGTTCAACCCCTTTTTAAAAAATAAAAAATTCTATTTCTTGCAGTCGTCTGCAAGAACGACAATGAATATATACATATATATATATCTCCAGATTAAACAGATCATACGTGTCTGTGTGTGTACACTGTTATTAGGCAGCTTTTATACTTTTTACTTATTTTGGATATGTGTAGATTGGACTCTTCCTCACTTATCTTGATGGATTTGAGTGCCAGGTCCAAAGAACTTATTCTCTCTCTTCTATATTGTATGTATAAATATTTTGACGGCGATTCTGTATATCGCGTGCATAATATGCAGTACATGTGTGTGCAGATCAAAGAAATGGCTACGATCCCTTAATTTCTTTCCCCTCTGGAATAAATTTTATTTATTTGTTTTTTTTTTTTAATGAATCGGATGATTACCACGGTATTTAAGAGAAAACAGATACGTCACAATTAAAGTTTGCACATCCTTAAAACTTTGTCCCACGATAAACCACCAACTTAATTGAGATTTTGATTTAATTTGTAAACCACATATTTTTGTTAGGTTGTAAAATAATAATAATAAATAAATAAAATTCTACAAGCGTCAAATACCAACTGGGGTACTCGTGATAATTTATTTCACAAGCCAATTGTATACTTGTTTAAACTCTAACTAGTAAGTAGGTTGTTAATAAACAACATATAAGTTGTCATTCAAGGGGATTCCATGTGTGCTAGGGGCTCATCCCTACCTTGCTTTTTGTGAACTTTTGTCTTCTAACAAAAGGAGCGAACGCATACAGTCACACAACAAGATTAAAAATAATAGTTGTTTGAGCTGATCAACAGAGAACATTAATAAACTACAACCAGTATGCATAGAATACACTTTAGTCACTATCACTTTGATTCCTTTTGTAGTTTTAAGGAAATCCTAGTTCTTAACTCATTTATAAATAGATTCCTCCTGTGGTTTTAAGGAAACCCTAGTCTTAACTCGTGTATTTGTGTGTACGGGTTGATTGATTTGATATATAGTCTTATAGCTGTAGCTAGGCCTACCATAATAGATTGGCAGATATCCATAAATAAATGTCAAAGTGCCCTTTTCATTGCTTGAGCAATCCCAAGTGAGGAACCATTACCTAGCATCATGTGATGCTGTATTTCTTTCAATTAATTGGCTGACCAAATGACGTCCTTTTAAGAGGGCCACAAACGGAAAAGAAATAAACAACATAAAGTTAACAAAGAAATCACTTGGCATCAAGAATATTTCTATAGGCGTAGGATTTCTTCTGTTTCTCTTTTTATACCCCTTTTTCAATTCTCTTTTTCCTTCTTTTCATATGTATTTTTAATTAGCAATGCTTTCCTTCTCCTCCTCCTCTTCTTCTTCTTCTTCTTTTTTCTTTTTTCTTTTTTCTTTTTTCTTTTTTTTGGAAGTTAGAGAAGGGGATTTGAACTATTCATTTATTGGTAAATTAATATGGAAAATTACAGTTAAATTATATGCAATATTGCTTTCTTCTTTCAATTAATCAAGACTTATTTATAGACATGTTTTCTTGATTATAAAAAAATCTAATAAAAATTCTACACTTGAAAAACATTCTTTGTATAATCCGTATTTTTTTTATAAGCTGCCTTATATTTGAAAATTTCCTATTTAAGAAAGCTTCCCTTAATTAAATCTAAGGAAGATATGATTTATCTTTAGCGGGGGAAAAAAATGAAAAAGTAAAAGGAAGATGCGTATTGCATATAATCCCACTAGGATCTGTGGGCCATATGGCCTGGAAGAGTACAGTAGCAAAAACACAAAATCTGCGAACCCCAAGCTCGCAGCTGAACAACTTTACAACAAAGCATTAGATTCCTTAAATTAGAAACGAAAATAATCCTTAGCAAATTAAAATACTCAAAACTTTAAACGGTTAATTAAGTTGACACGTACGAGGCTTATTTATATATGCAATATGCTTGTGTCCTCATTGATTTAATTTGTAACCAGTGCAATGCAAATTGAAACGTAAGAGCATTTTTAATGCACTGACATATTGGTCTGTTAATTAAACTAAATTTTAATATTATTTATATGTGAAAATCACTCTCTAATTGTTTAATTTAGTGTAATGTTATTTTTTATGTTAAGTTTTGCACAAATTATACTTAGTTTCAAGACAAAAAATAACGTGACCAAGATGGAGCCAAAAATTTTTTATGTTATACTTAGTTTTTTATGTTAATTTTCTTATACGTGACCAAGATGGAGCCAAAAAAATTTTCAGAGAAGAAAAATTCAATAAAATTTTGAACAAAAATGATAGTGAAAATTTAGTTATACTTCTCCCATTTCTTTAATCTCTTTATAATTTTTATTTTATGTACGTTACACACACACACACACATATTGTGGAGTTGATTCATTTTTAACGTTCGGTCCAAAATATACGAACTTTTAGTTTATTTGGCTTTTTATAATAAAATAATGCATATGATTAAAAGCGAAAACTTATGACCTTATTGAAGATTTTAAGAGTTACTGTATTTGTAAAGTTGAGATTTATTAATCTTGGGAGAGAAAAATAGAGAAAAAAGGGGTAAAATATGAATTAAGGGAAAAAGGTGCCTCTTTGGGCTCAAGATGTAGGCTCTACCCTAAATGTGACACCATGTCGCAAAATAAGTGAATTCATGTTAAATCCAAGATTTTCCACCTTTTTTGTTTCTTTCAAAAATGGGGATTTACTTATATGTGAATATTTATATTAGCCATTGCCTCTCATTATTTATTCAGGAAAAAATAATGATAATACCTATACTTCTTCAATTATATGATCATTTCTACTTTGTTCATCAAACTTTAAAAGCTCCCACTTTATGCTTCAAATTTTGAATTAGTCCTACTTAACCTTATTTGTTATAATTTATGTTAAAAATATATAGACAAAATAGTGTATTTAGACATGATCACGTGGTCTTTTTGTTATAATTTTATTATAAAAACTGACAGAATAAAATCATAAAATGGCACTTAACTTCATCTTCTCCTATTGTTACTAAAAAATATTTCAATAAAAATAATTAAATGAAACTAATTCAAATTCATACGGTAAAGTGATTATTTAAAACTAAAAAAAAAAAACAAAATGACCTATAATTCGATAGATATAAATGAGTTTTTACCATCAAATGTAAATTAACGTCGTGTAGTAATTACGAGATCTTCGATTCAAGTGTTTTTCTTTGCAATGTTTGAAAATACATACATATATCAGATATATATATATATATATTATATGCATGCATACTCCGGAGCTCCTTGTGCGTAAATGGTGAAACGCCATCTTTTTCAAACTTTTTGCTTTTCCACGGAAAATAACTATACATAAAGGAATGACGAAAGTAGGCCGTGTTTTGCAAGATTTGGAAGACAAAATTTTATTTTCTTAAATGCTAATGAACCTATTACCTCTACTACTCCCCCCTACGTAGTGACAACAGCATGTAGTGAGGTCTCAGGCATATCCATGAACTTACTAACATGACTCACTCGCAAACACACTCCACCAATTTTCTGACATATTAATTGGTCTCTTTTTTTTTTTTTTTTTTCTTTTAATTTGGCTGAAGGTAAGCTTCTTAGAGATGCATATACATGTCCTTTCTTCTTTTCTTTTTTCTTTCTTTTCTTCTATCATTTGTGGCATGGCACATTTAGCGTATTTCACGTGAATATATAAAAAGATAGCCGAGACACACGTTATAAGAAAAGTATTACAAATTTGAGATTTAAAATTATTTATAACATATATATATATATATATACATCACCCATGGTCAGTCTTGCGTTTACACTAATAATTGATGGCCCATGTGTACCGTCGAGTTTTTCTTAGAAGGTTTTTTTTTTTTTTTTAGAAATGCTTCAAAAAAAATCATAACTCTAGAATATTTTTCTATGATTCAGATTTTTTCTCTATTATAATTTCGAACAAAAAGTACTTTTCAAACAAATATTCAAATTATAAGGTAAAAATGCTAAACATGTACATTAAGTGGGCAATTCCCATAGTTTGAATTTTTTTTTTTAATGTGTTTGTGCCCGCGTGTGTATGTGTGTGTGTGTGTATATATATATATATTTATATAAGCTGGGTGTTAAATTAATGTTAATAGATAGTCATCCATTGCACTGCGACCATTAAGGTTTCTTTAAAATTAATAATATAGAAAAAGCATATCCAAGATATTCTAGATCGACAACATCACTAAATGACATGAAAGATCGTGTAGCTGCCGAGTGTGGGTGGTGGCCCGAGCGTCTAGAGAAAAGCATGCACTTACAAACATATACATACATACATATATATATATATGCATATGGGCAGACATGCATAGATGGACAAGCTCAAAAATCCACATTCATATCACTTGCAACATGATTAATTGACTAAAAAATAGTCATGATTACTTTAAAGAATCAAAGGTTTAAAGATATGATTATTAATATGTAGATCTTGTACTTCAAAATAAATTCTTTTAAATTCACTCAAAAAGATATATATTGTTTTTATAGGAGGTCCTAGTACTGATTTTATACTTCAAATTGAACAGATATTTATTTATCTTGAGCGATGATGTTTTATTCCACATATAGATTTAGATTCCTCTGTAGGGTTTTGACTAAATCCGCTAACGTATGCGGTCTTCTACTGTTGTCTTTGACATCTCTTAGTGGTTTTCTTCTCGATTCACTACTACCAATTTTAGTTTAAACAAATGTTTTTCAATGATGGTTTTGAGAAAAACCATCATCTAATCCCCCAGTTGAAACACCAAATTCGAAAACCGTCATTGGATAAAGGGTTTTTTTTTTTTTTCTCAGAAGAAAAAGGGAAAAAAAAAAAAAGGTTTCCCCTAAGAAAACAAAAAAAAAAGAAAAGGATTTCACAGGTACAGTTTTTAAAAACCATCGTCATAAGTTGCCTTCCGCTGACGACATGTTAGGATTAACACCTAAAACGGAATTTTGTTCATGAATTTTTAGATATTTATCTATCAACAAAGTTTATTTATTTCATATATCATGTGTTCTAGATATTAAAATAAGTAAATAGGATCAAAATTATTTGTACATTGACTAATATTATGCATGTTGGGATATGAAGGAAGATAAAATATTAAAGTAATAATCTAAATTGAGATTCGGCAATCATGAAGTAAAGATGGGTATTTTGATTTCTGTAAAACTATAATGTTTATCTACTTCCACTCTTGTAAGATAGTTTTTCTTGACTATATTAGAATGGGGTTTTTTAAGTAGAAACATTGATGTATGTGATGAGTCTATCATGTGTTTTAGACTAGGCATAAAATAATATTGATTTATATAATAATTCTATTTTAAAATTAATCAGTTCACTTTAATAAATATTCTAATAAATATGTTATTATTTATCAAAGGGTAAGACATCACATGATAACCACTTTACCTGATAGTTTAAAGATGCGTTACATAGATGATGATAACGTTATTCATAAATATAGAATATATTATCTTTCACAAGAATTAATGATATTCTTTTGAAGTGTCTTCAGCTCTTGATTAAAAAAAATAGGAAATCTCGATTACTGAATTATTTTTGTTTATTTATAAAGGATTTTAGAAATAGGATTAGATCAAGATGAAATGACGGAAACTTTAATTATAAAATAATCAAGAAAGTAAAACAAAATTTTGATGCTAATCTCAATTATGAATTTCTAATGGGGGTTTCTATATTATAATACATGTTATGAACAAAAACACTATTTATGAACTTTGTAATTTAGCATGCCCAGCATCATACTTTATTGGAGTTGTCAAGAAGTTTAATGATATAAATAAATTAATTTGGGTTAATCAATTTATATATTATAATTTTAGTTTTGATTATGCAAGTTTAACAAGTGCATCTGACGCAACCTAGGTTAGTTTTAAGATTGATATCTGATTTACAAAAAAAAAAGGTCGCCTATCCATAAAAATAGATTGTATTGAATCAACTGATTAGAGATAGTAGACACCTTATGTAGCGGCAGCATATATTAGAAAAATAAAACAATAAAAATAAAATGGATACATCAGTCAACTTGTTAATTCACGTAGAATACTAGGAAAACCTTTAAAATCTATTGATTCATACATAATGCAGAATATTAAAAAGAGAAGTAAAGAGTAAAAACTCGAAATTTTTATTCAAAATCAACTAATCATTCTCATTGCAAAGATCATCCTTAATTATAGGACAAAAATACAATCAAGAAACTACTCAAATCGAAAAAAATAACAATAATGCTTTTTTTTTTTCAAAAATTGAAGTATATAACCGAAAGCAAAATTGGAAACTTCTAGACTCAAGAAACAAGGAAATGCAATCAGAATTGGAATTTGAAATTCCTAGGTCAACTTATTACTAAAACGAAAATTACTAAAAATAGAAAGAAAAAAAAAGCCCTTTTAGAGGTCGAAATGATATAATTTGGCCAAAAAACCGATGTATGTCATGTTAGAGTGACGAGTCTGGTTTGTTGGACAATTTCCACAAAAAAAAAAAAATAAACCTACTTTTTCATGTAAATTTGACATCGCCAATGGATCCCATGAAAATCATAAAATTTCCTTATTTGGCTTTGGGGTGGTCCCAATGCACTAAAAGGCCAATTCCTATTACATTGCATCATCCTCCCTAAAGTGGAGAAAATTCTTCCTTGAATTTCCAGTTACGTCCTCATCAGAAGAAGAATCACCTTTGTAAGTGATCAAATGTTTAACATTAAAGACATCATGTGTATGGACCAATCTTGCATGTCAACAATTTGTTGTGCTCACCCATGGAAAAATGATCTCTAGTCTAGACAATCCATACATAGTCTTCAATGTTGAACTCCACGTGATGACGGTTCTTATTAGTTGTGGCTTTATACTTGGCAGAATATTGTAGAAGTTCATCATAAACCTGAGAATGAATTTGTTGCAACCCAATAACAAAATCTTATGCTTTTCCATGGACATGAGTCTTGATGGGTAATCGAAGTAAGTCTAGCAGACATCTTGGTTGAGCCAAGGAAACCACTTGAAATGAACTAAGCTTCGAACTCCTGTTAACAACATTGTTGTGGGTGAACTCTGCTTGACACAACTTCAAATCCCAAGACTTGACATGTTCACCAACTAAGCTCCATAAAAGATCACCCAAAGCATGGTTAACGATCTTAGTTTGGTCATCAGTCTGGGGATGATAGGCATTGCAAAAATCAAGATTGGTATTTGTTATGAGATAATGCAAGTGCATGTATGGTAACAAGTAATAAAGAGTATTGAGTACGAATTGATCCCATAAGGACTATGATACTAATTACCCAAATTACTCTAATCTTAATTTTATTTAAACAACCTAATTACAAAGAAATTAAGCTAAATTAACAAAACTAAAATTAAAAATAATTAAAACGAAATCTAAAGCAATTAAAAGAAATTCAACCAACGTACTAAAGCTCTAGTTCCAATTTCACTGGATTAATTCTATTTAAATCTCCTAGCTTAACCAATCAATATTTAATCCTTATGTTGCTAACGAATCCACAAAAATATTTGTTAATCTTTCCCAAGCATTAATAAAAATACTACAATAAGACAGTTATCACCTCTCAAACTTTAACCCATAATATAGCATGATTTATTAAGGACAAGAAATTTAATATGCTGCACAAGCCTGTTAATTATCTCCATCTTACAATAATCTTATAGTAAATTAAACAAAGTCTAATTTAACTCTCAATCTCAAATTAAATCATAAATCATGCAAAAGTTGGCCAGATATTCACAAGTATTAAGAATGGAATAACATACTCAACATAGAATTAGAATATACATCAATTGATTAAAAGCTAAGAAAAATTCAAATATTCATGATTTGACTACATCGTAGCCCTAGAAAAGAAACTTAGAATATAATTAAAGAAATAAACTTCTAATCAATGTCTTAAACATGATGAAAAATAAAGGAAAGAAAACTTGAATGATTGAAGTTGAATTTCTCCATCTTCGTTCTCCAGGTCTTCCTCTCTATTTTTCAATCGTCCCGATCTCTCCTCTTTTACCCTTAATGTCCTCTATTCATATGCTTGAATCTTAGGATTTAAGCTTGGAAAATCTTAGAAAAATTCGGTCAAAAACTTTTAAAATTTGAATTTTCAAGCTTCAGGGCCACGGCTTAGTGTTTCGAGCATTACGACCTTTAGTTGACTCTACACGGGCACTGCAGCGCCCATATTTACACGCTGTGACACTCAATGGGCACTGCTTCTTTATGTAACAGCTTTTGCTTAGGCACCACACTACCCATTGCTTGCCTTTACTTTAGGTGCCATGGCACTCTTGGGAGAGCATCGAGGCCCTTTCCTTTTGGGTTTTTGGCTGGGAACTTGGTTTTAGAGGGTTATGGCACCCCTTCTTCAGAGCCTAGACGCTTCCATCCAACTTTTTGTCCCAAACTTGCATAAAACACACAATGAATGCCAAATCTTTTCCTAGCCTACAAAATATAAACAAAACACATAAAAATGCTCACATAACTCTCAGAAACTAGCAAATTATCAAGCTAAAAATATCTAATTCATGAGTGTAAAACTCACTCATCAACTACCATTAAACTTAACATTTTGCTAGTCTTCAAGTAAAAACCAAAAACACCAAAAATTAAATCCTAAACTAAGCAACAAATCAATTCAACAAACAAATAGGCCTCAAAGATCTCACATAGATTATAGCTCATAGAAACTTCTAAGAATCATGATTTTGTAGAATTTCAACTCAAGTATCAATTCAATCTTACCTTGGTTCGTTTTGTGTGTGTGTGTATAACTTTTTACTCTTAACCATTCACAATCTTGATAAGCTTATGCAAATAAGTGAGTTTAGAATCAATCTCTAGAAAATGCAATGTGAGAACTCCATAGGCTTGCATTTTCCATCACTATAAACTAATGTTGGCTATATAACATCAAGAATCATTAGGACTTTTTTGATTCATGATGTACAGCTAAGGTTGAGGTAGCATATAGGATATCAATGTAGCTTAAATCATCCATAGTCACACATGTCACTCTTGAACTTTTGTAGAGCATTATTCTCTTCCCCAATTTTACCCAAGTTTGAATTCAACCCTCATTTGTCAACCTTTTTTTTTTTTTTTCAAATACAACACCCCCAAACTAATTTCTTTCTTTCATTTTTTATTTTTATTTTTTTTTACAAGGGATATGGTACTTTTGTTTTTTGTTTTTTTTCTTCAAACAATTTTCACAACTCTACTCATCCCCCAAAAGATATAACATAGCTTCAAGCAATGTTATACCTAGAGTGAACAACTATGTTTTATGGGTGAAAGATAAAATTAGGAAAAATTATTCAAAAGTTAGGCTAAATATGGGTGACAAAGAAAAGGTAAATATTAAGCTCAACGGGGTGGACTAGGGATAAAATGATGCACTAGTAGGCTTGCAAGGCTCAAAAGATCTAAAGATGACGTAAATCATTTCCTAAATGTAATGTAACCTGGGATTTCACCTAGAGTGACAGTCAAACAGGTTCTAGAGTCCTTTGAGATCATGAAAATCATGCAAGTTTACATAAACATTCTCTAAGCATGTAAAACAGTCAAGTGTTCAAAGCTATGCACTTAAAGTATTAAAGAACCAAAATAAGATAAAAACAACACAAAAGTCAAGCACATACAAGTACACAACTTTCATCAATCTGCATAAGCTATAATTAGTTCGATCCATCCTATCATCGGCCTTAGTAGCCAACCTATTGTTATCCAAAACATTTATTTTTAATTAAAAACATAAAAACTAACCAAAAGCTAAAAATCCTAAAAAATTTCATCCTCATCCTCAAGCTTAAAATTCACGTTGTCCTCAATGGGAAAGGATGAAAAGAATAGGAAAAGAAAGGTTTCCCCATTTTAGCTCCTCTTGACCATGAGTTTAAGATTCTTCAATAGGTTGTTGATAAGAACATTAACATCTACTAAGCTACCCCCAAACTTGTTCAAAGACCTATATCACCAAATTTATGACAGAAAGTGACTCTCATATCTACTAAATGAAACCTAATTAAATAAAATGCAAAAAAAAAAAAAAGCCTAAACTAAATGCAAAATGTTAAAATAGGTTAGATTGCCTTCCAAGAAGTGCTTAATTTATAGTTCTCAAGACAACTTTTCTTCCTTGATCAAGCAATACATCCCTTGATATCATCAATAGAGCATCCAAGCGCAACCTTGTTTTTGTTCCCATGATGCTTAGATTTGGTGTAGGTTTACTCATCTTTCTCCCGAGCTTTGGCCATTATGTGCTCCTTGTGATGTCCAGAATCATGTGTAGCAACCTTGTTCGGTGCTTTTGGTTGCTTAGTGACCTTCTTCATCTTTTTTTCCACTTTATCAATTTGGTAACAAGAACCAAATTTTGATGGCATTTTTTAAATCATTTTCCACCTTTTCATTTTTCACCTTCAAGCTAAGCTCTCCTTCAGGCATATTGATGTTAGCATTCCCAGTAGTAAAATGGTCAACCAAAGATTATTAGAAATATCTTGGTCTTCGTCCATGTCAAGAACAATGAAATCTATCGTAAATATCAACTTGCCTACCTTGACTTGCACATCTTCCAATATTCCTTGGGTGCCTAATTGTACAATCCACTAGCTAGAGTGACATTGCTGTCAGTTTTGTTTCTCTTAATACAAACTTCTTGAATACCGAAGGTAGCATTAAGTTCATACTTGCACCAAGATTATGTAAGGCTCTATCAAACGCACAATTTTTGATAGTACAAGGTATATTAAAGCTCCCTAACTCCTTGAGCTTAGGTGGCAACTTCTTGTGCAAAATTGCACTACACTCTTCAATGAGTGCATCATCTTATACTCCTCTACCTTCTTCTTGTTGGATAAGGACATGTTCATGAATTTCGCATAGCTAGGCATTTGTGCTAATGCGTCTCTAAAAGGAATATTCATATGTAATTTCTTAGAAATCTTAAGAAATTTGGTGAACTAACCATCTAGTTTGTGCTTTTGAAGCTTTTATGGGAATAAAATTGGAGGAATCTATGGCATTGGTTTGATCGATACTAACTTTGGTTTCAGCTCCTCCACTTCCTCTTTGAGCAAACTCTCCGTATGATCCGATGCTTTTTCTCCTTTCATCTCACGATCAACGACAATCTTCCTTGAACACTTTGGGTCATTCAATTCCATGCCATTGTAAAGAGTAATGGCATTCACATGCGTTCTTGGGTTGACCTCTATTTTGCTCAGTAGACTAGCTTGTTGATGGTCATTAATCAAATTTGATATTTGCCCTACTTATGCCTCCAAATTGCGAACCTGAGCCGCTTAATTATTGAAATTGGTTATGGCCTCATTTATCCTATAACGGCGGCTACCTTACATGGGCCCCCAAGAATCCAAATTAATGGTGGAGCTCACTAAAATATCGTGGCTGCCTAAAATCGTAAAAGGTCTTTTAGATTTTTTTTTGTATACAAATTTTCACCATACTATGAATGGTAATTCATGTTGTCATGTCTTATTATATTTTTTAGTTGATACTATTACACTAAACCCTAATCTAATCCATTTAGTATTTGTGTCAAAATCTCAATCCTAAACACAACTTACTTATTAATCATGTTAATCATGTCAACCCAAATTAACCAATGTAAATTAATAATTAATAAAATAATAACTTATTTAATATGATTATGATACTTCGACATAGTTATTAGTCAATTATATATTTTCTTTTATGAAAAATAAGTGAAATTTACTTACAAAGTTTTAAAATTCATATTATATGTACTTTATTAACTATAAAAAAAACTCTTATTTTATATCATATACAATTAAATAAAATATATATATAATTTATCGTGTCAATTCATGTAAATCCTTATTAAGAGGTAAACCCCAACCTAATTTGTTTATTAATCGTGTCAAGTTGTTTTTAACGCTCATAAAAAACCCAAATCCGTTAACTTTGTATCATTTTCGTGTCGATCCATCTACGTATTATAACTTAAATTGCCAGTCCTACTCTATGTATAATTGTTGCTATGTGCAACTTGACGAATGAGATCTTGTATCTCATTTAGATACGAGTATTGATGTTGCATCATCTAAAAAGATCTAGATTACTATTATAAAATTAGGTTAACTAATTCAGTAGTTTTAGACCTAAAATGAGACGAGATTGGAGCAATGTACAGCCGGCCAATGTCACAAAAATCAGTGAAGTCATTCGTGCTGCAAAAAAGTGTATGAAGGACGAGCTTAATCTATTAGCACAGTACTCCCCCAATAATAAGTATAAAAAGAAGCATCATTTAAAGAAGTCAGCTATCACTAGTTACAAGTATAAAAAGAGGATTTCATCCCTAGTCATGAGAAGTCTGCATGTGCAATGCCACACCATCCGTCACGTGGCACTTTGAGGGACAGTTTATGCAGAAACAGTCGTTAAGAGTGGGACATAAGACAAGAATATAAAGAACATGTCTCTAATCTTGTTTATAAAAAGTTTTGAGTTAAAAATGCATGCACCACTTTGTAATTAGAATACATGTATCTGAACTGTGTTTTCATCATTACTTACATCCCAAAAAGCTTCCCAACCATTCTGAACAAGTTAAAAAACTAATTACCCTTTACAAGCTAATCATTGAGCTTAGATAGTAAAAACAGGCAACCGGAGGAAAGGAGAACGGAAGCGGCGAAGCAGAGCAAATCCAGAGGAGAGTTGATAGCAGCTTTCTTGCTCTTGTCAAACAAACCAATTAGGAGAAGCATCACTATTACATGTCCTACCTTTGTTTTGAGCTCATTCACTGTTTTAATGTCCAACCATTTCGGCCTTTCCTGTAAATTCAAAGATACAATCAGTCTAAGATATAAAGTACAACTCTATATGAGTAAATGGAGAGAGAAACAGAACCAACAAAGAAGTAGTAAAAAGCAAAAGAAAGAATGACAAGCTCAAGAAGACAAGAGCAACCAGGAAGAAAACGAAACACTGCTCAATTTCAGTAGGTTTTCAAACTACCGAGTTAATCTAGGATTGCTGGTAATTTCATAATTATTACACAAGAAGGCTGATTTGGTGGATACTGCAAACTGATAACAACACAAGCCACAACCGTTATTACGGCATCATAAAAAGGGCTGTCCAAACTAAAATTCATAAACTAACCTTTAGAGTGAATAATCCAAACAGATTTGATCTATGAGGAGCTTTTTCTTCTGATAGTGACTTTGCAGTACCAAGATTGCTGACGAACAACTCATACAAACCCATTCCAAACACGAGCATCACTGTTCCCAAAAGATAAACATCTAAACATGCAATAAAGTCGCATCTTAGCATCTTCAACTTTCAATAAATTTCAACTTCTGAAAATTAATACATTATGGCATCCTTTTTCTCCACATCCACGAATGTCAAGGTCTTCTTTATGTGTAACGAGACACTGGTGAATACAAGATGCATATAGTTCTTTTCTTTTCTTGAAAATACACAGAAGTTTCGTTATACTAAATCTATCTCGTATAGACCTTTTTTCCCCCAAAAAATATAAGGCATAGTCTAACTCTTACAGCATCAAAATGTTTCAAGCATTTCAGAATATGGATAGTAGGAAATGAGCCTACCAACTCTATAGAATACTTTTCGAATGCATACATGGTCATTGCAGTGATTTTGTGCTCGACTTTACATTCACAAGTGTCATTTTGAAAAAGTGGTTAAAAGAATGTCACAGCAGTGTTCAATGAAAAAGGTTTGAAGAAGATGAGATGCAATGTTTTGATATAAATGACCACTTCTTTCCTGGAAAATAATTGACGGAAAGAAAACAAAATGACAGGTTATTTTACTGTTAAATGGATGTTCAAAAAAAAAACCAAATTCTTCACAATGCGATCAAGGGCAAAAGGTAATCAAGCAAGACATGTTCTATATCTGGAAAAGAATTGGATTGTCTTTTGACTCTTATATGAAGAAAAATGACGACATAATATTAGAAGGAAAAAAATCACAACACACACCTAAGGCCTCAACCAGCAGTAAAATGACTTTGCCATGATTTACGACATATTCCACAAAAGATTCTACAACACAAGTGCTTCCCTGCATATCAGGTTCAACAGGTGTCAATCATTTGGTTAAATAAGTGCAAAATGACAAAAATTACTAAACATGCTGTTCAAATTTCATTCTGTACTTGAACATCATAAACTTGGTATGAGGATGCCTAAACAACGGGTGAGTTCAAACTTCTTTTTCAAGGGATGGGGGATGAAGGGTTGGGAAAGGAAAGGGCATCTTGGTCTCAAGTGAAGTTTTTGCAATAAAATATAATATATATAACTATATATATTTATGTACAAATAATCTTGACTAGTATGTATCAATATGTTGATGTAAACTGTGTTTATTTATAAAGCCATCAAAAGAAAAGGCAATTAGAACGAGAGTTGATATAGATATTACCATCAGACAGAAGACTTCAGCATAATCTCAATTGCTAATACATCTTACTTTTATATTCTACATACCATCAATTCAAATATTTAACTGCGTACTTCTACTGAATAGATTTTTGATAATAAATAAAATAGATGTCTGTCGTAAGTGGAGTATAGGATATACTATCATTATCAAAAGAATGAGACGCTTCGAGTAACAGAAAGTCCACTGACACTATGTTGGTGGCTTTGACATTCTTGTGTATGTATAAATACGGAGTTCTTAAACATGTAAAAGGATATGTCACGTTATAACACATATAAAGTAACCCCTTTTAGACCAAGATGATGACAAAAAAAAGAACACAACACAAGTACACGTAACTTTGTCTAGTTTCAGATTCTCAATAGAGAAAATTTGAATACAACATTTTTTTTTTTTCCCTCCTGTTCCAAGAGAGTAAATTTTCAACTTCTAACCATGAAACAAGCTATTTAGTAAACTTAACACACTCTCAACCATATACCACTTAAAGTTTTTTTTTTTAATAACAATTATATAAATAAATAAAAACAGACACATACATCCATGTATTCTACTCATATACCATACTCAACCTACTCATTATATATTTTGCTCCAAGTACTAAATACTCCTAACCCTCCTTCTACCTCATAGCACTTTCGAAAACTCTATCCATTCAAGGCCTGTTTGGTGAACGGGATTAAGAAGGATAGGACATGAATGGATTTTAATCCTCTATTTGGTAAAAAATTTTGAAAGACTAAACTGGATAAACTCATAACTTAATAACCTTAAAAGAGAGTTTGATTATCCCCTTCGAGCGTAGAGGATTATTCAATATTATCATTTCCTGTACATTCCAAACCAATCTCCTAATATTATCCTATCCAACGAAATCCTATCCTGTATATTAAACAGACCCTCAAGACAACCAGGTCCTAAGGTATGTATGACTGCTTGAAGTTATTTGCCCGTTGGTTTACAGAAGCCTGCAGAAAGTTGTTAGACTCGTAACAGATTTCCAACCTCACAATAATCTCCAACAGCTTTCTTGTATGGTGATTGAGTTGCCAACCAAACAAGCTTCATTCAGCTTCTTAAGCGTTCTTCCTAGGCAATACTGTTAGAGTGTTCTAGAGTGGCTACAAAGAGTTGATTGTTTCGAGTCAATGTTTCTGGGAGAAGAATGCAAGCGAAGAGCAAAGGATTTTATACAAAAAATGCATGATTGGTATAAGAAAAGCATAAACTTACAAAGTCTCAGAAAATAAACAAATTGGCAAAGAAAGAACGAGAGTATCTGCAAGTGAAGAGAACCAACTTCAAAGAGGAATGGACTTACGAAAAGGCATCAGAATCACAATATCACAAAAGAAACCAACTTAATGTCACTAAATTATGAGAAAATCAAATGAAAGTTCAACGTGGATCCAATTTGAACAAGTTGGATTAAAAAACATATATAGTAATAGCAATAATACAATTGTCAAATTGGACCGGCAATTCAGACTTCATAGTTTAGAACAAAAATGGTCATGAAGTAATAGTTAGCATACCAACGTACTAAAAACTAATACAAAGAGCAAAAAGTAAAAATACTCATTTCACGTCCCATAATCCAAAAAGCGGAACAATTTAAAGAAAACATTGCAAACCGTGATTTTGGTTGAAGCAGAGAAAGAAAATTAGAAGAATACAAACTCTTTCTGTACCTTGATGAAGCATAGAAAAGAGCCAATTAAAGAGCCCAACACTCCAAGAAGAGTCAAGAATCGACACCGGTAAATAACCTGCAAATCCAACCGCCGACGAAGAAGAAGAAGAAAAAGGTCGTTAGTATTAGTATAGTAATAATTGCTTAAAAGAAGAAAGAAAGAAAGAAAGAAAGAAAAAATGAAAATGAAAGAATTGGTACCTTCTCAATGTCCTCCTCGATGGCTTGGGCTTTTCCGGGAGAATTAGAAGCACTGGTGGACTCAAAAACCGGAGCAGAAGATGAAGGTGAAGGTGAAGGTGAAGGTGAAGGTGAAGATGAGGATGAAGAGGAAGGAGCGTCCTGTTTTGATCGGACGGCTACGGGGGAGGGAAATCTGAGGCCATGACCACGAACATGAAAAGGATGAGCATGGGGCGTAAACAGAGAGCGCCTTCTGAGTTGGAGATGCGAAGCAGTGGAGGGCGAAGGAGGCCATGGAGAAGGAGGCTTTGAGAGAACAAGAGGAGATGCTGATGACACCATCATGAATCCCATGAATCAGCATGTACAAGCAATGGCAATGGCAGTGGCATTGGCATCAAATTATCAATCCTTTGCGACTGACTGTTGGAAATTTGGCTATTGCTACTGCTACTGCAGGTCATTGGTTTGGTTTGGTTTCGTTGGACGATCGAAAGAAAGTTAGAGCCACATCTATTACCATTTTCCTACAGACGCAGAGGACCCCACCCAGACCCCCCATTTTTGTCGTTTTCGTCAGCTTTATTGAACATATTCATCGAAAATATCACTGCATAGAAACACCTGCCTCGACTCGGAATGAAACACGCCTGAGGGGTTTGGGATGTAAACGGAATACAGTGATGACACGAACGCAAAACACCAGAGAAAATCTAATTGAAGGTTATGACTTTTTATTTAAAAATTTACATCAATTAATTAATTTATATATAATTTTTTTATTTAAAATCTTATTATATTATATTATTTAGATATTAATATAAATAATAAACATTACTGAAAAATATTTTTAAATCGTTTATTTATTATGCTTATAAGAAGAAGTATTACAAATATTAATTCTAATCTTAATTTTTTAATATCAACTTATATGATATATAAATTATTTTTTTTATTAATAAATATTTAAAAGATTATCATATTATTTAATTATATTTTTTTAATAAAAATATGATACATAAATTTATATTTAAAAAGTTAAAATTAAAATTGATATTTTTGATATTACTCTCGTTATAATATCCCATTAAAAAGTCATAGACGTCGTTTTGCAAGAATGCCGAATTCCCATCCTGAATATATATTATCCCTTTTTAAATTAAAATTAATATATAAATCTTGTTTAAAGATGAAGATTATTGCAATAAATAAATAAAAGAAATATATTAAAACATCAACTCTACTGTCAATTTTTTAGTGTCAATCTATATAATATGTAAGATATCATCTATATGTTTAAAAAATTATCATGTACATACGATCAATTGTCAAGTAGAAGCAGTCAAAGCATTGAGAATATTGATACAGAAAATGGATGATATCTTTGTAACTGTTTACTTAATGGACTAGCACATATGACTAAATAACAGAGAAGGGTCCTTATTGTTTTCTCTGTTTTCTTCCAAATCAACTTTTTGGCCAGCTTCATTCCAAGTCAAAAAGAGAGAAGTTAAAAAGGAGCAAAGTAACCTATGGTACCATGTAATTTCATCAGAAAAACCTCCATCATGAGTCATGACAACTCACAACCACCACATGGCATACTACTCAAAAAGTTCGAACTAAAATTAATGTCTCGTTGTGAATGACATGTTCTCTGTATCTCTTGAATCCCTCTCTCTCTTTTCATTCACAGAACCAACGAGTTCTCAGGACTCTTATCTCACGTTGAAGAGTGTCCTTCCCTTTCAAAACCTCACCATGGCAGAAGGATCCACAAAGGCAGAGAGAGCTGTGGATAATATGATAACATACATATTTATATATTTTCATATATACAGTACAGGATGACAAAATCCTTTCAAATAATTTTCTCTCCGATCACACTTCAGCTAATTATACTTCCACATAAAGCAAACACGATTCCTTTTAGATCATTTGGCCATTTAGATTATTATTATTTTTTTTTTTTTTAAAGGTCACAAACAGATTATCACAAAAAGTAGATTAAAAAAGTTTGAAAGTCGTAAACAAGCACTATAGCATCGTTTGTAAGTACTCAAAACACCTGTATCCAACAAAATTTTAACCATACCCCCTGCCAACTTCTATTCTGTAACAAAGTCATATGGAACCTTCCTGATTAGCAAAAACATGTTCTGATCGTTCTTAAACTTGGTACAATGAGAGGGATCCCCTTTCAGCATCATCTGAAGCCCACCAAATGAGACATATATCACCCTGAAACGACAGACAAATACAACAAAAATGTGTGTTAGCGTAGATGCAAGTAAGTTAATGAAATAGGACATATTCAGGGTTTTTTTTTTTTTTTCTTTTAATGGAGAAAGATTTAAAGAATATACAACTGGAAACTAGAATACTTGAAAAAGAGGTACTTTCTTCTTTCACAACACATCTTGAGTGTTTGTCATGAGAGACAATTGTTAAAATACTATGCCACATACACTTTGATTTCTGATCCTGAAATTTCTTCTGTCAATTTATACAGCAAGCCATGCATGATGTATTCAAATTTGTCTGCAAGAGATTTCTGCTCAACCTGGGAACAGAAATATGAATAGGCAATTTTCATATTTTAGAAACTTGACTGCCACAACACAAAAAAAATAAAATAAAATAATAAAGACACGGGACAAGAAAAAAAAAAAACATATATATATATTATTTTTACAAGGGATTTTCATATTACTTAGGGGATATTTGGCAAGAATATTTCATTTTAACTTCACTCAAATACAATACAATTTTACACCAAACAAAAATTTTACAACAGTGCTACGAAAACAATTACTATTCAAAATATTTTTAAAATAATCACATCAACTTTTTAACTTTACTATTTATCTCTACTTTTACCAATCACATCAACTTTTAACTCTAAAATATTTTTCATCCAAACACACATTTCATTCAAATACAAAACAAATACTTTTCAACCAAATACAACATTTAAAAAATAAATTTCATTCAAATACAATCAAAATACAATGCGTTTACCAAACGCCCCCTTAGGTTCAATGTGTGGAACCTCGCATGTGGGAAAAAGAACTTGAGGGGCCAATTATGATTGTTCTGGCTCCTTTACCTAGTCGTTCTAAATCTTTCTCCAGATATTGACCCTCAACATGAAACAGAAACCTATGGTGCTAGTCATCTCTACTACTTCTCCACCTTGTTTTGTTAGAATATAGCATTTTGCTAGTTATTACGTATTCATTGTTCCCCTCTTGCTAAATATCTTTCCCTCCTAGTCTCCTATTAGTCATCTCCTCTTACTGTCACTAGCAAAATCGCACTTTGTGTCCGACACTCGATTTGGTTAGCTCTCCCATTAATCGACACTCTTTTCAAGAGTTTATAGTCGATTAGACTTTACTCTTGGTAGTTTCTTGGAGAGAAGTTCCATATTGAAGTCAATATGTAGCTAAATTATCTTGCTCAATTTTCTTGGCTTTTGATTAGTCCCTTTATGTGTCGCCATAAATCAATTTCTTGTTATATTCAATTTAATAGTTTTCTTGACGATGATTGCTAAAAGGTCAAGAACTTCTTATGACGATTAGGGTTAAATCATTATTCTTAAATATCATAGCAATCACAGCACTAATAAGTGGTACTGGGTTTGATTAGTACAATAGCTATTTCTGCTATGACTGATAATCAGACAATTAGATACAAAAGGAAGTTCCATCAAACAAGTAAAATTGAAGACAAAAAGAATCTTAAGTCATCCCTCGAGAATTGAAAATCACAAGGGAAAAAATAAATCCAATATCGCAATGGTAGTTCCTTATTATTATGAGAACATCACGGTACCCCTTGATAATGAATATTCATAACGAGATAAGAGAAGAGTATGGATGACAACTTGAGGAAAGATAATATATCATATCAGTTAGGGTTAGGGACCTGAGCATTAAAAAAAAATGACGAACAAGAGAATGAAAATTACCTGTGATTGATAAGTGGTGACAGGGGCTCCATTCCAATTGAGAGTGGGAGATAAGAGCATGACGAATCTTTCACCTAGCTTGATAGGATATATCTCTGTATTCACATCTAAATGCATCAGCATGCCGTGCTTCTCGCTCTCTGCAACTATCCTTGTCACTATAAACAACACCAAAAAACAAAATAAAATGATTCCCATTTTACCAACCAAAAAAAAACATTTAAAAAAAAAAAAGAGGAATATATATATATATATACGTATGCAGTTATGTTAGAATGCATATAGAATCAAAGTATGGAGCAACCAAGTAGAGCATACCTTTATCAAAGTTTTCATTGTTTGGATTCAAAAGCGTAACGGAAAAAACATCGTCAAAGAAAAAATCAACCATCTTTCTACCAGACACAAATCTGTCACCTTAACAGCAAACAGCCGGAGGAACCTATCTGTGTTTCTGTCTCTTTCTCTCTCCCTCTGTGTCTCAAGGGGAAAAACAGGCCACTATTATATATATGTATATGTATATGTGCACACCCACACATATATGTGTATATATCAGTTACAGTCTCAGGAATCAGGACGACGCAGAGCAATTAAACAAACCGGGTAGTCAAAATTGAAATAGACTAAAAATAAGATATAAGTATTTATCAACTCACCAGAAGAGGAGAGCGAAGAGCGAAGAACAAAGAGAGAAACACCCACCCGCTTTCTGTATTTTCCGTCGCCGGGCCAGGTGGGGAGGAGCTCGGCAGCGTCAAGGGCTGGGCGAGGTGGACTGGAGACGCCGTCGAGGGTGGCGGAGCGAGGTTGGGCTTGGCTGTTTGGAGGCGGAGGGGGTGCAGAGCGGCAAAAGCAGGGATGCTCGAAGGGGAGGGATTAGGGTAACTGGGTTACGCTAAGGGTTGTTTGGGGAGAAGTTTGGAGCTATTATTTTTGGATTAGAAAAATGTTGTTTTAGAAAATGTGTTTGGAAGAAAAAATTGTTTGGGGTGAAAATATAAAAAATTATAAAAAAAATCAATATAGATATTGTTTTGTTCCTCTCGAAATTCTATATAATTTAAAAAAAATTATCTCATTTGGACTTGTATACATAAAGTTATAGACTTTCAAAGTTTGGTGTTTACTGTGGCGTTTTGAAGATGTAAATAATAAAATGTGATGAAGTTTTTGAAAAAAGTTAGTTTTAGATATCTCTAAAACTTGCCCCAATAAAAAGTTAGTTTTTATTGTTTTAAATTTTGAATTTTTTGGTCCGTATTGGTTTTTCAGATCCCCATAACAGTCGTGGTGAGAGGACGCTCTTTATTAATGTTATGTGCACGTTTGATACACGCATTTAATTTACATTATATTTAAATATAATATAATTTTTAGTTAAATATAAAAATATTTCATTCAAATATCAATCTCATCACATTTTAAATCAAATACAATTACTATTCATTATTTTACTTTTCTTATTACTTTTATTAATTATATCATATATTATGTTTCTCTCTCCTTTTTTTTTCTACTTTTATCCATCACATCACATGTTTATTATTAAAATACAATTCAAATATTTTTCACCAAAATACACATTACATTAAATGCAACACTAATATTTTTCTTCCAAATATAAATTACATTCAATATATTATATTCAAACGTAATTCAAATGTAATGCGTTCACCAAACGGACCCATATGTGCATCGGCTCTAATTATGCTCTAATTAATTATCAAATACACCAATATTACATCAATGATTCACATTGTTTTTATTTATTTTTATTTTTTGAGATATTTTAAAGGGTATTTTTCTAATTATCATCAATGGTGTTTGGCATATAAGTCGAATACAGAATAAAATGAAAATTTTAAGTTAAAATTAATTAATTTAATTAAAATTTTTATTGATATTTCAAAAAAAGACAAAATTAAAAGTAAAAATTTGAGTATGGACCTTACAACTAAATAAGTTATGAAACTTGAATTTAAATCTAAATTTTTCATCTTAAATTTGTCTTTTTATAAAAAATAATAAAAATTATTAATATTTCAACCAACTACAACCTAAAAATTCAATTTTATTTCAAACTTAACCCATAATCTAAATACACCCTAAAGGGGTTATAATATTTTTATGTCATATATTTTGTTTTTATTCATTAAATGTATCTTGCATTTCAAATTTTTATATTTTATACCTTTATATTGTACTTACTTTACAACTCTATACCTTTTTAGGTCAATACTTATTAACCATCATCAGTAGTTAATGGTTAAATTTTAAGTAATTGGATCTTTAGAGCAGTCTGGAATTTAGTTGCTCATTGCTGATTTTTTTTTCTCACAAATTTTTTTTTTTTTTTTGCTTTTCTTTTAGAAATTAGCTTTGTTTTTAAAACTGTAGTGCTGAACTGATTTTTTTTGTTTTCTTTTCAATTTTTTTTTCTTTACTTTGGACATTAGCTTTTTTTTTTTTTTTAACTAAACTGATTTATTTTCTTTCTAACTCGTTTTTTTTTTTCCTATTTTCTTTTGTTTTTTCAGTTTATTATAACGGCTGGTGGCGCCAAAAGAAAGCAGCTTAGGCATGCGTTTGGTTAACGCATTTTTTTGATATTGTATTTAAATATAATGTAATTTTCTTCCAAATATAAAAACATTTTATTCAAATACCAATCACATCACATTTTAAATCAAACACAATCACTATTTATTATTTCACTTTTTCTATTATTTTTATTAATTATATCATATATTCTCTCTCTCTTTTTTTTCTCTCTACTTTTACCCATCAAATCACATATTCATTATCAAAATACAATTCAAATACTTTTCACCTAAACACACATTGCATTCAAATGCAATGCTAATGCTTTTCCTCCAAATACAAATTGCATTTAATGCATTGTATTCAAACGCAATACAAATACAATGCATTCACCAAACGAGGCCTAGAAATATGATACTCAAGTTGAAGTACCGGGAGAAGTGCAAAAAATGACTACGTCCACTTAAAATGTAATTTTTGCAGCAAAAACACTACCTGAGGTGTTAAAAAATTGAAAGATCATTTGGCATACACACACCTTAATGTTGGAGCATGTGAAAAAGTGATAGATGATGTTAAAAAGGAACGAGTAGAATATTTGAAAAGCTATCGCACCTCAAAACAACTAACCCAAAGAAATATGGAGAAAATGATTGGGAATAGTTCTTATTTTGGTTCTCAACAAGTGGCTTGTTCTAGTTTCGCCTGTGGTAGTGGAAGTTTTTCTCTTTTTTTGACTGAGGAATTCGGGGACCAATGGACAGATTCATAAATTTGGATGAAGAGGAGAGCAAAAATTCTCAAGCAATGCCTCCTCTAATTTCGGCAAAATAACTTCGGAATAGAGTGGGTTTAGACATTGCGAGATGTATTTATGAAAATCGAATTCCATTCAACGTGGCAAGGCGTATCATGGATTAATATGCTTTACTTTGTTTGGATTATGGTCGAGGATTAGATCTTCCTAGCATGTATGAGCTTCGAACATGGATGTTAGACGAGGAAGCAAAGACAACAACACAGAAGGTTGATGAAGTGAAGAGGACATGGGCTAAAACAAGGGTGACAATAATATCAGATGGTCGGTCAGACATCAGGCAAAGGGGCATTATCATATCAACTTTCTTGTTTAGAATCCTTATGGGACTGTGTTTTTGACGTCTGTTGATGCATCAGCCTTTATTAAAGATGAGGAAGTTCACAGACGGAGAACATGTCCTTTAGTACAAGTATTGAGAATGGTCAATGGTGTAAAAGGATCCGGTAATGGGCTTTATCTATGAAGCTATGGACAAGGCAAAGGAATAAATAGCAAAGGAAATAGGGGGACAAGAAGCTGTCTACAAAGAGAGATGGGAAATTATAGACGAAAAATGGAAACGTCAGTTACATCACAATTTGCATGCTGCTGCGTATTACTTCAATCCAAATTTCATTATGACAAGGACTTCATCGTGGATAAGGAGATCAAGGCTGGTTTACATGCATGCATAGATATGCTTGTCCATGCGGCGAGGAAATATATATAGATCAATAATCTGCTTGAAGATTTCCATTTGAGGAATTGAATTTTAGGTCTTAGAGCTGCATTCAAATGCAATGTTAATAATTTTCCTCCAAATACAAATTACATTCAAACGCAATGCAAATGCAGCCCAATCATACTGCAAAACACATTCTCTTGATAAATATGCATGTACTCGTAATTTTATGCCCCATTTGATGAACGCATTGCATTTGTATTACATTTGAATGCAATGCATTGAATGCAATTTGTATTTGGAGGAAAAGTATTAGCATTGTATTTAAATGCAATGTGTGTTTGGATGAAAAGTGTTTAAATTGTCTTTTAATAATAAATATGTGATGTGATGGATAAAAATAGAGAGGAAAAATAGATAAAAAATATATATGATGTAATTAATAAAAATAATAGAAAAGTTATGCACCAAACGCCCCTTAAAATCAAAAGTTTACATATAAGCTTCCTGGTTATGTATATTAATTACATATCTTTTTCACTCTAATATAGAATCATAGTGGGCACAATTTGGAGATGATGTACCTAAACCATATTAAAAAGATTGTAATGTGTAATGAGCATGATATTTTTCATCCCAAATTTATTAGCCTGGACATTTTTGCGACTAAAATTTTAGTTAACAGATATTTTTGTCTTTCAAAATTAATTTGAGGATCAAATTGTCAGACGGAAAAGTTTAAGAACTCGTAGAATTGTTAACCCTAATTTGAAGTAATGATTTAAAGTCCAAACTGTATACCACAAGATATATATATATATTTTTAAATATATGCCATGAAATTTGGGTGAGAAAGGCAAATAACCTATTTTGTCGAAGATAAAAATAATAACAATAATAAAGTTGAGTTATTCCGCTACAAATTAATGGTGTAATTTTGATTGTATTTACAAGATATCCTTTTGTCTCAAAATTATTTGTATTGTTACCACGAGCGAGCTTGTTATTGTTTATTGGACATCAATTTAATTGAGATATTATATTCTTTTTTGCTAAAAATTTAATTGAGATATTATTATTGTCATTATTATTATTATTATTATTAAGATGGTGGGGTAGTATGTTCACTCCCTTAAAATCTGTTTAGATGAAATGTTTATTTTTCAAGAGTTGAAAATTTTTTTTTGTAAAAAAGTATTTGTGTAGTGTTTTTTTTTTTATCATTTTTCTCATTCCAATAAAAGAAAGGGGAAATTTTTTTCAAATATGTTTCTACAGTAAAATTTTAGAAAAAGAAAAGGAATATTTTTTAATTTTCTTATAATATATATTTTTTAATATTATTTCTTCTTATTTCAAATAATTTTTCATTTTTGGAAAAAAAAAATCACGCATCCAAATACTATCTTATTTCTAAAAACTAAAATACTTTTTCAACTAAAATAAGAAAATTTTCATTTTCTAGAAATGGACTTCTCATTCAAACAAAGCAAAATTTTCCCAAATCTAATCAATTAAAAAAAAAAAAAGAGACGATATAAGGTTATAAGCATAATCTAATAATAATATAATATTTTATTTTATCAAAATATTTATAAGTATAATATAATGGTAAATTTTACATCTACCTTTAATAAAAAAAATATAGAATTTGAATTCTCACACTTCCAAATAAAAAAAAGATATATTTATTTTTTATTTGCATAAGGTGTATATATTTTAAAAATAAAAATTTTTTATTTTTAAAAAATAAAAAAAATTTATTTTTAAAAAATAAAAAATTATTTGAATTTTTTTAGAAGAAAAATATTTTTTTATCTGTAAAAACATTTTATTTTTCAAAGGTAAAATTATCTTTTATTTTTTTAGAAATGGAAAATTTTTAGCGCTCACTAATTTGGGAAGAAAAAAAAGTTGACGTAAATTTTATTAAATAACCGTAGCAATAAATTTATTTTGTCTCTGGCAACTTCCAAAGTTTGTTTCTTCCCATTCCCTCGCTTCAAGAAGGAGAAGGAGAAATTTTGAGGTTAGGGTTTTCTCTCTTGAAATGTCCTTAATCTGATGTTTTCCCAATTGAATTCGCGTTTTCTTTTTTATCATAATTCGAAGTGTGATTGGATCTCTTTTTTCATTTTGATTTCACACAAACAAAATAAGAAATAAAAAACAAAAACCTAAAATCCCGAGATTCACAGTAGTTAGAAATGGGCGAAATTGAGTCCTTCGTTGATGATTTTTCTTGTTAGTTAATATCTTTCTATCTATTATCTTTGTTTTGCTTGAGCTCTAGCAGCCTTAGGCGAGCGCCTTCATGGCTATATCGTATAGCCGGCTCTGAGTTTCATATTAATTTGTTTTTTGTTTTTCCTAATTATTCGGCTACTTTTCTTCTTCTGTTTTAACTATCTCAATTAGAAAATTCGATTCTTTGTTTATGCAAAATCCTGTTAGTTAAATCCATGATTTGTCTCTGTTCTGTTTCATATGGTTTCAGTTTCTGTTATTTAAATCAGTAATAACGTTAACGGTGTTTAATCTTATCAGAGAAAGAGAAAGAGAGGGGGAGAATGGATGGAAATATTCCCAACATAAAGAATTGGGTAGTGGTGTATCCAGTTTATATAAATTCAAAGAAAACTATAGCTCAAGGCAGGAGAATTAATGTCTGCAAGGCATGCGAGAATCCTACTTGTGCCGAAATCGGGGATTGTTGCACCCATTTCAAACTTCCTTTTGCAATTGAGGTCTCTTTTTTGTCGAAACCAAAAATAATAATAATAATAAAATCCTTATATTTGTTGATTCCCGCTGGTTTCAATATATATTTCTCACAACAAGCCGATGCGGGTTGATTCTTGCAGATAGATAAAGCTTATCCACGCGATTTCATGCAAAGAGGGAGAGTGCGAGTCTTGCTGAAGAAAGATGATGGGACCCTCTTTAATCCAGCAATATCTACCAGTAAGGCTTGTTTCTG
Source organism: Antiaris toxicaria (assembly GCA_035233585.1). Taxonomy (NCBI): domain Eukaryota; kingdom Viridiplantae; phylum Streptophyta; class Magnoliopsida; order Rosales; family Moraceae; genus Antiaris; species Antiaris toxicaria. Next base: position 684,106 of record CP141163.1, read on the forward strand.
TTAACTAGTTTTGAAATTTGTGTAATCTAGGCACTTGTTATACAAGAGTATGATTTCAACCCAATTGATTTTGCAAACAGATTTTGGTAGTATGTGTAGAATTCTAGTGTCAATCCCTGTATGTACGTATACATGTATTAGTTCAATTTTCAATAAGAAGATACATGCGGCATCATTCCAGTATCCATTCTCATTACAACTAGACGGACTAATAGATGCTTGAATGAAAACAATGATCTCAAAACTGCTATCATTCGTTAATTTAGATTTTTTTTTCTAGTTTACATAATGTAGCACAGAATTTCTTCCTAGAAGGCATGATTAACTTGTACCCATGACTAATCATTGTAGCCCCTGTAGAATGGTTACTATTCATTTATGCATAGCGAGTTTGGTCAAGTTTTGACCAGTAATACTTCTCAACTTCGTATCAAGGGGCTTTCCTGCTCTTGGTTGATCGATATTAGATATTGATATTTAATATGAAGGAAGTTCCTCTCCGAGTTTCCTTACTCTGTATGAGTCATTTTCTTCTCTTCTATGTTCCGTGTCCTTGGAGTGGGTAGTTTAGACCTGTTTTTAGGATTGTATATGGATATCAGGTATCTTTGTCAATGAAAGGAGAAACCACTATTACATACTACTCAACAATGTCAGATTTGGGCAATTTCAATTGAGCATTAGCAAACAAACAAATAAAAAGATCCGCCTCTGCTTTCAACTGTGCTTGATTAGTTCATTTACCGCATCTCATTGACTGTATTGCAGGAAAACAGCTAATGCTGCGAATTGCAGAGTTAGTGCCTAGACATCCTGGCAGGACAAAGAAGCAAGAGCCCGCATCTGTGTCAAATGCTGGAACTTCTAAATCTGGAAAGGGGGGAAAAAAGAAGAGATAACTTCAATTTTACGTATTTGCAGAGGATTTTTCCTTGTTTCGAACCCAACAGGTATGGATGGGCAACCTCAAATAATTAGTCTCCTGATATTTCACTGGTTGATGCATTTGTTACTTGGTACATTTTGCTTGGTTGAAGCCCCATTGTAGCTTTGAAACTCAGGCCAAATATTAAAAGCCATTACTTTTAAATTTTTATTTTGGAAGCTACAACATTACTCTTGTAAAATAAAGACAATTGATTGGTGTTACTTCTGCAACTTGTTTTCTTTTCTGTTCTGCTCCAAGGACTTCTGCATATATGCTTTTTCATAGCCTAGCCAAAAATGCTTATCATCTTTTATACTTTCTAAGAGTGGGGGAAAAAAGGTGCTCAAAAATAAGTTTTGAACCAAATTAGGGTACCCGCCCTCCTTAATTAACTGTTTTAGTTTTGTGTCCCTTTCTTAAATTAGTGGGATTTGTAAGTTGATATATATATATATATTGTGGGAGAAAACTAAGGGAGCGATATTCTAGTTTAAGTTTTAAAGTGTCAGCTTTTTTGTTTTTTCTCTCTTTATTCATGATAAAGAGATGAACAAATATCATCTATATATTTTATTAAAATATTAAAAAGAACTTTTTTTTCCAAATGACTATTTTCAACATTAATGTAAATGTCATTTCAGAAAAAAAAAAATTTTTTTCAGACTAATAGTTTAATTTGCATGAAACTGTGTAATATTAGAACCAAAGATAAATTTATTTTCAAAATGAAATTAAACGAAACATACAAAACAATTAATCTCCATCATTTATACCCTATCAATCACTAGTATTACCCCTAGGTTTTCATATGGCGATTTTTTTTTTCTTGGTCATTAAATGGAAGAAGCAGCGGAATTACGGTGAGTTTGACCACAAAGGATAAACTAAGGTCAAAATTATAGCTAGCTTAGGATTTATATCTAAATAGCTTTTTTTTTTTTTTAAAGAAGTTTTTTAACTGATGGTTCCATTTTTTAAAAATTAGTTAAAATGTTCCTTTTTTTTTCCCTTAAAATCATCAATCAATTTTGTAAATAGTCAATTATTGATTGATTATATTTAAAATCATTAATTAATTTTTATTTGATTGATCACTGATTGACTATAATTAATTATTAATTGACAATAAACGAAATCAATAATTTTCCAATCAATCAATGATTATTTATGATAAATCATTGATTTATCATTAAAAAAAAAATTAAAAAAACCAACCTATTCTCTTCCTCTCTCTTCCTCTTTCTGCTGTTCTTGCACATTTCAACTTCGGTGATGAGCTATGACTTTGAAGTGATCGGAAGGTGTGGCTTTGTCGTGACAAGCTTCCTTGCCCTGGCTTTGCTTGTGAGAGATCCGGCTAGATTTGCCATGGAAGCAGCTGTTATTGGAGTTTTGAGATTGAAGTGTTAGAGGCCGACTAAAGCGGAGGTGCGAGGGGGTAATCAAGATCATGTGCAAAGGAAAACAGATTTTCGGCAATTGGGTGGCATGAGAATGAATTGCACAGCGGAGATCGAAGTGTGAGGGGAAAGAGAAAGAGGGGTATGTTTGGGAAAAAGAATTTTGATGGACCAAAATATGATTATGAGGCCATTTGCTTCAAGAAAGTTAGGCTAGTTATCAGATTAAGTAACTAATATGGATCACTCGGCCTAATTTTATATTAGTTTAGGATGTAAAATATAGAAAGTGAGAGAATGCAATAATCGAAATCCTAAATTCTTGTTGGTCCTCATCTTATTCTTGGTTCTTTGTTGATTTAAATTTAAAAATCTCATGTTATTATTATTATTATTATTTGTTGAAAAAAATCTCATTTTATTTGTCATTCAAAATCTCCTCTTTTTTTTTATTTACTTTTCTCTAATGAGTAAGGGAAAAATAAAAGGAAAAAAAAAATAGACTACTTTTTTTTTTGAACTTGAGGTGAGGATTTAGGGCCTGAATGGTTCACGACTTGAGTCTGGAATAAAATGAAATTTTGAATCAAAATTGGTTGACTTAGTTATAATTTTTATTGACTTTTTAGAAAAAGATAAAATTAAAATTAAAATTTTAAATCCAAGACTGCAAATCAAACGAGGTTTTAAACTCTGTACCTTTAAATATAATAAAATATAAACTTCATACCTTTAAGTGTAGTATAATCACTAAATTATAAAATATTAATATGATTATAAGTATAATTTATTAATAATATTACAACTAATTTCATTTAAAGATATTGAGTTTGATTCCTTCGTTCCAAATTTTTAAAATAAAAAAAAACACTAGTTGATTACGTGTAGTACTAGTAACAAAAGGCGATCTGTTGATGATCTTTTTTTTTTTTTTTTTAAAGGAATCACCTTGGCTTTGTAATAGATGTTGGTCAAACTTTCTATATCGCGTCATGTTGAAAGAGAAGCCTGCGATTTTCTCGATTTTTTTTTTTTTTTTGCTTTTGTTGGATCAGAGGTACCATATAGACCATTTACTTTCATTATCTTCATTAGAATCATAACCCCTTCTCCTAATTAACATGAAACTATTTAACTTGTTACTCCAACTTGAAGCTAAATTTTAGAAGGAATTTAACTTTTAGAAGGAATTTGTATTGAAATTAAGTAAAAATATATGTCTTTCTTGAGCCATCACATATAAATTATGTGTAAAAATTTTTTTCAAATTTTAATGAATGTTAGCAAAAGGGAGTAAATGTACCAAAAATTATAATGTTCTTCTTAAGTTGTCACGTATGGGTGATGTATAAAAATCCATCTAAATTTTAATGAACTTGAGCAAAATGAATTAAATGTGTCAAAAATTTATAAGTTCAGAAGGTTAATTGCAAAGGAAAAAAAATTTAAAGATTAATTACCAAAAAAAGTTTAAAGACTAATTGCCAAACTCAAAATATTCAAACGGTGTTCATACGAAATAGCCTAAAATAAAAGTACATCATCTAGCAGATAAAAGTGTATGTTGATTGCAGGTCTAAAATCTAACAAGCTTAGGTAAACTATTGGATTAATAATTTTAATTGAAACAGACAGGGTAAAGGCAGGACGACATAAGTCTTTAGCAATGCAAGTTTGGTATATATCACTTTTTTGTTGGACAGACGAAAGTGGGCTTGTGCCTTGTGGAGGAGTCGAGATTCCTTAGTAGGGTGGGTATGTATATAATAGTTTTATTGTTTCATATTTTATATTTTTTGCACTCACAAAATGTACAATTCTACATATATATATATATAGATACTAAATATATATATATAGAAGATATACAGATACAATGGCTTTAACACAAGGAAACGAAGATACCAAACTTCCCCCTCCAATGAGAGTTAAGAACCAACCCCCCGAACTTAATTCCGTTCTCAATTCTCAATATATCTCTTTCTCTCCATCTATCTAGTCCTAAGTCCTAACACAAAAATTGAACGCTATAATTTTCTCCTATTGCTATTACTTTTTTTGTTATTTGGATTTGCCAATGTGTTTATTTGGTGTTGTCATTGATCCTATGTAATTTTGTGAAAGCAGTAGCTAGCTAGTGATATTAATACTTGCAAATGCGCCTAAAAAAGTCGAACTATGGGCACGGGGAGAAGAGCACGCACCCGCTGGTGTGGTGCATGGCGATCGTGTGCACAGCCGTGGCAGTGGTGGTGATCGTGACGGGGATTGTAGTGTTCGTGGGCTACTTGATCATCCACCCCAGCGTCCCTATCATTGGCGTCGTCTCCGCCCATCTGGACAGGATTCAAAACGATATGGCCGGCCTCTTGGAAGCGCAGCTTACGATCGTCGTAAAGGCGGAAAACCACAACACCAAGGCGCACGCCAGCTTCAGCGATACGATGTTTGTGCTCAGCTTCCAAGGCGTGGACGTGGCTCAGCTGGTGGCTGATCCGTTCGATGTGGCAAAGAATGAATCTGTGGAATTCAATTACAAAGTGGAATCGTCTTCAATTCCTCTAAGCCCGGACGAAATGCAACAAGTGGACATGGCCCTCAAGGAGGACCTGATTACGTTTGATCTAAAGGGGCATTCCAGGGCCAGGTGGCGAGTGGGTGCATTGGGGTCTGTCAAGTTCTGGTGTCACTTGAATTGTCAGCTCAAGTTTCATCCCTTGTCTGGTTCTTACATGAACTCACCTTGTACTTCCAAGGCTAAATGATCATTTCTTTTCTTCTCTTCTTCTTCTTTTTTTAAAAATTATTAGCTTAATTAATCTCTGTATATATATATATATATCTATATATGGACGGCTCTTAATTTGCTCTACCCCTTTGTCATTCTTGTTGATCAACAGGACCATTAATTTTCTAAGGTCAGGAATAGTCATATTTTTAAGTAATAACGTTGTTGTTGGTGAATCAATAATCATGTTGAAGAATTTATAAGTAAAAAAATTACGAGTTTATGTGGAGTCCTATACTTTTTTTATTATTATTATATTTTCAAGTAGTTTACGGCGTTGTTGGATTTTTTTAACAATTAATATTGTGATAATTTTGTCCCTCAAATTTTCTTTTTATTACTAGTTTTACAAAAAAAAAAAAATTAAACCTCTTGAACTAGTATCACCGTTGGTATTTATTTATTTATTTCAGTTTTCTTCGTTGCTGGAACAAGAAAAGCATATAGTGACAGCGGGCTAGGAATTTGTTTTGTACTTTGGACAATTATACAAGATGTTAGGCTTAATAGCTTTATTATAGGTAAAAAAATTAATGAAAGAATTAGAACAAATACATGTTATACACATACTAACTCTAATATCAAACTTTTATATAACAACTCACATGTTATATTTTTTATAATAATATATACAATTCAACCAATATAGTAATACTTTAAATATTTATTAATAAAATAATAATAACTCATATATTATACAAATTAATACTAAAAAATTGAAATTAAAGTTGGTGTTACTAATATTTTAATTAAGGATTGCATTAAAATCATTTGTGGGAATATGGCTAATGATTTGAGTGTGAGATTTGTGAGACACAAAGAGTATAGCATTGAAGGGATCACAAACACAAACTTTTTATAGACAGATCTTTTTGTATAGGACTAGAAGCCTTGTGGTGAGATCATAAGAGCAATCCAATCCAACCCTTTTGCCTTTGCTAGTAATAATTGGAGCTTTAAGCAACTAGAAAATCCAAACAAATACCAAATGCAATTGTTTTTCTTTATGTTACAACCACATCAGAAGGAAGGCAACCTTCTGCTTTGTGCTTTTGGTATCATCATTGCCCTTTTATTTGGCCTTTTTATGTCTATATCCACTTGCTTCTCGATGGCGCCACGTCCTCTTTACCTCTTCTACATTAGATTTATACATTACAGAGTTTTTCTTGATTAAAATAATTTAAAAAATGTTTTTCTTTATTTTATTTTATTTTTATTTATCCTCGATAAATTGCAATATTTGACGCACGAATCCACCTGAAAATGTAAAGTAAATTCGCATTTCTTTGATAATCAAAATTTTCATTTTAAATAAATTGTGATTTCTCCTTCTGATTGACCGATGCTATCTTTAATTTTGATGGAAAAAATTTTAAATAGCCCATGCATGGATATGGTGCTTATCTTATTAATGTCTTGATTCTCAAAAATCTTGGGTTTTTTTTAAATTTTTTAAATTAAAGATGGTGGATTTAAAGTCCGTATATTTAGAAGAAGTTAAGTGGTATATTACTACTAGATTATGCCTATAACCATAAATCTAGGGTTGTTTTCATCCTGTAGTCTAATGTAGAAATTAGTGTTAAACATATTGTCTACCTCTATTTTGTGGTATATTTAGATGATAATTTAATTCACTTTACCCACCACAACTTTTTCATCTGTAACATATAATAACTTTTATAAAGAATAAAAGTGACAAATGTTAAGAATTAGATGAACTAATTTTATATTATCTAGAGAAATAAAAATTGCAAAAGAAAATAAATAAGCACAAACAAGTAAGATTTATAAACGTTTGACTTAATATGAAACTACATCTTCTTTTAATTGTTGTAGTAATTTATGATGTTAAGTAAGAACTTTACAAAAGAAAGTAGCACACGCTCAAACTCTTTGTGCTTTTTTTTCCCCCTATCCTCTTTTATAATAAACCCTGATAATGATACTCTCTCATATATATATATAGAAAAATTACAATGAAAAGTACACATATAAAATTAAAAATTATCTTTAATAAAATAATCCTTATCGAAATTATTATAACATAGACATTAATTAGACCTCATAATTTAATAATATATAAGTATGTGATAAAAAAAACTAATAACAAACTAATATATTTAAAATTAGTTGCAACAAATTAATAGCAAATAAATTAAAGGGAGAAGGAAGGAAATAGGTCAAAATCAAAGTAGAGTAAAAATAAATACCATAAAAATTTTGAACTTTTAATAAATAATATATTTTTGGTAAATCATGATTTACCACAACCTAAAATTTCAAAAATACCTCATGTATATAAATCTTGTAACTCTTTGATTTATTGAAAATCCTTATGTAAATTTTTTATTTAGCTGTAAATCTTTTATTTTACATATGTAAATTTTTGATTTACTTGTAAATCCTTTATTTATGTAGAATATTGACATATAAATCTGTGATATTATTTTGATAAATTTTTTACTTGCATGTATATATTTGATTAATCTTTATGTAATTACTGGTTTGTATAAAGTCTTAATTTACTATAGTAAATTGTTGATTGACAATGTAAATTCTTTATTTACTATTAGTTTGTGTAAATTATTAATTAACTCATGTATTTGATTTACCATGTATATAAATTATTAATTTGATTTACGATATAAATATTGATTTATTATGTAAATCTTGATTTATTGATTTTACAAAAAAAAAATCCCAAATTGGGCAAACCCTAACCTTAGCCCTCAAATTGACCAAACCACTTTTAAACCCAATAAAAAGCAGTTGCCACCACCTCACTGTCACTGTCACACTGGTCATTATTGTCGAAGCATGTGTCATCGTGAATCGGAGCTATCGCAATTTGTTGAATGGTAACAAGCTCTGCCAGCAGCTTTGTCATCACCGGAGAAAGAGAAGTTTCGCCAACAACTTTGTCGTCCTTGAGATATGGTTTTCAAAGAGCTACTGAAGATCATCGCGGTAGGCTAGTGAAAGAAATAGGAGAGCTTGATTGCAGCGGATCTTATCCATTCATCTCCAATCTCCTCGGTACCCAATCTCTTCCATCATCACCTTCTTAGACCTTTAATAGCAGATCATAGAAGCTCCGACTCACGACAATTGTTCTATATCATCAGAGATGGCGAAATTGCAAAATTACAAAGGTCATGATTGCAAGGTGAGAATGAAGGCTGTGCAATGCAAATCGCAAGCTCACTGCCGGGAAACATGGAAATTGTCATAGGCGGCCAAGAAAAATCATGACTCCGACAAGAAACCTACAAAAAACCACAAACCCAAAGAAAGAGAAAGAGCACCAAGAGGATGCTGCACTTTCAAAAAAAGGAGAGAGAGAGAGAGAGAGAGAACGAAGTAGAGAAATAGAGATATAGGGAAAGGAGAGAAAAAGAAGAGATAGATAGTAGAGGGAAGAGTTTGGGACTCGGCGAGAAGAGAAAAATGAGCAGGTTTTTAGGAAATATGAAAAAAAAAAGTCAAATATCTATTTTTGAGGTATAATGAGAATATTAACTATACTAAAATTAAATTATACCATAAATTTTTAAATATTTAAAATTATACTATTTATCTCCTAATAAAAAAAAAGCCTATTTACTACAATTTCCCTAAATTAAAAGGTAATTGTACACTTAAAAGTAGTTCCACCATTTAAGCTTTTCACATTGAACCATGCATTAGTCATGTTGTCAACTAAAAAAAAAAAAAGGCATTTCTTCGTTTTCATTTTAGATTATTCGAATTTTCGTATTGGATCAAAGGTGTTTAGCGTGGTGTTTACAAAATTTTGCAATGCGATGTGATTTTGTTCTTTAATAGAGGGGGCAAAAAAAAGGTATGCCATAGATATTAAGAATTTTAATGTATTAGATCACATCAAAATAGTAAAAAGAAAAATATATAAATAAATAAATTGATGCAGATTCACTATGATTGTTTGAGTTTATTTTTGTTCCAAAGGCCAAATACATCAAGACTCATATTTCAAAGTGAAGAGAAGTTGCCTCCACTAATGGTGAAATCAAGATGGAATTGATCAAATGACATATTGTAGTTGTTTAGCCAGATGATGAGCTCAAATGCATTCATTTCAAGGCATCTTCCCCTATGCCAATTGCTATTGTGATCCAATATACTAGACTCTATTAATCATTTTTTGAAACTAGAAACTTCATTTAATTATTTTTTCTTTTTTATTTACTCTTCCTTGTTTTGTAAGTTTGTGGGGGAGCACCAAAATGAAAATGTCGACATCAGTCATAGTTGTCAACGTTCAAATTGGGAGTAAGAATTTGTATAAAGGAGAAGGAGAGGAATAGATTAAAAAAAAAACTATAATTATTTATATAGCATAAAACTTTATTAGTGATGTTAAATGGCATAGTCACAATAAATAAATAAATAAAATATTTACAAATCCATGGTAACAAAATTTTTCTAAAAATATTCTTGTAAAAAAAAAGTTTGTGGGAAATATCATATTTATAAAAAATCATTTATTTACAAAGCATATCTACCAAAAACATTACCCTAAAAAAAATTTTGTAAATAAACAATTTATCATAAATATATTATTTATCTTAAATATTTTTAAAATATACTATTTACTTTAAGCAATTTTTAAAAATGACATATTTGTTATAATTTCTCATAGTATGTAATAGGTGCTAATACACACTTTTGCTCAAGGACTATTCTTATGAGGTCTAGTTCCATTCCCTTTAATGGATTCTATATGTGAACTCAAATGATGCTCGAGAAACCCATGTGGGACGTGATTTGATCAATTATGGAAAGATAGGTAGAACAACTTATTTGTTGACTAAAATTAATCTTGGTCCTACTTGGGGTCCCAATGATAATTTAAGGCTTGTTTTGGGGAGGGGGAACTTTTGGATATGATGTTTTGAAGGTTGGGTTGGAAATGCATGTTTAGAGGAATGATATTTGAAAAAGTTTTATGATATAGAAAAAATTATAAAAATTTAAAATGGGTTGAGAAAAAATATGTAAAATAGATATTGTTTTGTTCATTTTTTTTGTTTTGAGTATTTTGACATAATAATCATATAATTTCGATTTAAAATGTGAAATTTATAAACTTTTAAAGTTTAGGTGTTTTTTTTTAAAATAGAAGAAAGGGAGAAGTGAGATATATAATTGGATGTTTTGGATTAGACGGCAAAACTCTGTCTACAAAAGTTCCCCCAAACAAGGCCTTGGTCATAGATAAATGGATGTTGGAAAAATAATCTCAAATTAACTTTCTCATCCTCAATATTTAAAATCCCAAATTATTATTTTAAAGTCCAAGCAACTCAGTGAGAAAAATATTAGCTTACCTTTGGTAACCCAAGTTCTAAAACCCATGTTTTAGGTTCAAAAGGCCCAAATAAAAGCCCATTCTCCATAGAAAACTGGATCTATGAATATCCAAATTTAAAAACCACCTTATGTATTCACTATAAATAGGACCCTTTGAGCTCTTGTTTTTCTCAGACTACAGACTTTCAGATGAGCGAATTTATTATTATAAGTCTCACTAATAATAATAAATTCTTAGAGTTCTAGATGATTAGGATAAGACAAGCTATGCAAATACTGATTGAGAAAACGAGTATCTATATAGTACAACTCGATAGGTTTGTGGTGAAAAGCTAACAGAAGAAAGTTTACAAGTTGTTTAGATCTATTTATAAATTAAAAAAAGCATCCCACTCCTTAAACTAGATTTGATCAAGCAATCTAGACCTTTAGTTTTGAGTAAAACATTGATAAATCTTGTATTTATAAATATATAAAGGTTGATAAGGATCTTTTTAGTTACCTACGTTGATGATATACTACTCATTAGAAATGATATAAGAAACTTATCATCGGTCAAATTTTGGCTGTCTTAATAGTTTGACATGAAGGACCTTAGATAAGCTAATTATATTCTAGGCATTCATCTTTATAGAAATCAAAAGAATAAAATGATAGCTTTGTCCTAAGCTTCATACATAGATAAAATAATTAAAAAACTTGCTGGTTCGTCTTTTTCTTTAGATGACTGTCCAATGAGATTGGAAGAAAGAGAGTGTATGGCTAATATCCCTTATGCATCCACTATAGGTAGTCTCATGTATGCTATACTTTGCACTCGCTTGAATATTTGTTATGTAGCGGGTATGATGAGTCGATATCAATGAAACCCCGGTACCAAGCATTAATAAATCGTGAAACATGTACTTAACCATCTTAAAAGAATGAGGTACTATGCTAGTATATTCTAAAGAATATACTTAACAAATCGTGACATGTACGTAACCTTCCTAAAAGAATGAGGTAGTCTCATGTATGCTATACTTTGTACTCGCCTGGATATTTATTACGTAGTAGGTATGGTGAGTTGATATCAATGAAACCCCGGTACCAAGCATTAACAAATCGTGAAACATGTACTTAACCATCCTAAAAGAATGAGGTACTATATGCTAGTATATTATAAAGGGGACCTAACACTTGTAAAATGTATGGATTTAGACTTTCATACTTGTAGGAATCGAGGAAATTGACTCCAGAATCTATGTTCATACTTGAAGGAGATGCCATTGTATAAAGAAGCATAAAGAAAGGTTGCACTTTTGACTTTACGATGAAAGTAGAATATGCGGTTGCAGTTAAGGCATATAATGGAGCAATTTAGCTCTATAAGTTTTTTGAAGACCTTAAAGTCATTCAAGTGTTGACAAGATTATCATACTTTATTGTAATAATAGCATGACTATTACTAACACAAAGAAATTGAGGCACAATAAATGGTCCAAACATATAAATTGGAAACACTATATAATTAGAAAGTACGTAAGGGATGAACTGGTAGATGTATGCAAGATTGTGTCTGAAGATAATATTGGTGATCCCTTTATTAAGAATTTGGTGGCTAGAAGCTTTGAAAGGCACGTAGAGGCAATGTTTAGGGAAAATGGGAGATTGTTGTAGAATCTCTAAGAGAGAAAGACATTTAAGATGTATTTCATTTATTTTGAACTGATTAATAATATATTTGATATTTTTTATTACATCTTTGTCATACTATCCTCATTATTAATTACATGTTAAAGAAAATGTAAGTAAATATGATTCATTGGCTATTTGATATTTAAACTATTAGAATGTTACATATAGTAGATTTTATATGTGAGATGACAACATTTTAAAGTAATTAGTTTAAATTTATAGTTAGTAGTTTATGAGGTTTGAGTGAGCATCTAACTCATATGAAGATTATTATGTTGTTCAAATCCAATTAGGGAAATAGTTTATTTTGACTATCAGGAGCAAGCTGACACCTAAGTAGAAATATATATATATATTGCTTAGTAATGGCAATATATTGGACTTGAACTAAAGTGTAATTAATTTATGTCATTTGCTTAAATAGATTAATTCACTTTTAATATTCATTATGTAATAACCTTATTTTTAAGTAAGTAAATAACTTCATGTATATGACTTATGTACTTTGATGTTTCAAAAGCTAAAGTGTCTAGGAGTAGTGAGCTATTGAACCGGTTCGTTAGATACATGATTTATATGTAATGTGAGCTCTGCTTATAGTTATGAAATCATTGCTCTAATAAGAAGTAAAGATTATCCTCTTAACAGCACAATACAAGATGTGAAAATAGACAAGACCTTAGGTCAGTTGCTTGGTAACTGATTTATTGTTCACACATAAATAATCATTTTCTTATTGCATATATAATGGATCATTAAGATAACATGATTAAAAGGTTGAACAAATTTTGACCTTAAGTTTATCATAAATATCATATGAGGGTGTTGTATATATGATAATGTCATTAGATTGTGATTATACACTGGCTTATGTAATACGGTATATAATTGGGAGTGTAACTTCAGGTTTATAATGAGGTGATTCTGAAACTAATAATTATGTAATTAATTTATTTGATATAGAATAATTAATTATATAGATTATTAAAGTCCACATTATATATGTCTAACTGGTTTTTTTACTAGCTCAATATAATTTTTTAACAAATGATAACCAATTAGGCTATTATTATGACCTTAATTCTTAAACTTAGTAAAAAGAAAAGTCTAGATAAGCTACTACATGGTGTAGGTATTTTTTACACTAAGGGTAGAATGAAATTTTGGTTTTATTTAATTAATTAGATGAATATTTAGTTCAAATAAATATTTATTTGAAAGATAAGATTTGTAATTTAAATTAAGAGATATAGATAAATTAATTATTTGAATAATTAATTTAAATATCTACATAATCTTATTTAAGTAAATATTTTAAATTATATATGGTAATTATCTTATTTGAATTTGAATTGAAACAAAATCTTATCTTTATCTATACATGGTGGGTGTTTTCAACTAGGACAAGGCAAGGAAAAAGATTTTCCCCTATTGATATTATTTGGATAATTACTACATAATAGTTTAATTTAAATAAAGTTGTTATAATTTTATTTTGAATTTAAATTTGATTTATGGAACATTATTCATGTAAATAAAATCACAAAATAAATTAAAATTGAAATTTAAATCAAATTTTGAATTTCTTATACTACATATAAGCCTTTTTTTTGGAGCCTCTTGAGGTAGAGAGAAAAAAAATGCCAACTAAAGTGGAAGGAGAGAGAAAAATCTTTTTTCAAGTGTCCTATTTAAATTCAAATTCCACTTTGTCCATTCATTATAAATAGGATCCTAGTAACTCTTATTTTATTCAGACCACAGATTCTAAGATGAGTAAGCTTATTATTATTCTCCAATTATAATAATAATAAGCTACAAAAGTTCTAAGTGGTTGAAAGAAGAAAGTCACATATGAATACTAATCGAGAGACCGAGTATCCACATACTTTATTATTCGGGAATTGGAGAATAGTAAAGAAAAATAGTTGATTAAAACTTTCTTGATTGCCTTCTCTGGCATTCTTGATACAAACCCTACCAAGAACTGACGAAACCCATAATTTAAGAAAGTCTGTAAGATCGTTTAATAATCAGGTTTGTATGAAATGATCACAACCCGTTACCTATAAAGAGATAAGAACCTTAGTATAGTGAAGATGTCACAATCAGTGATAGAAAAACCAATTGATAAGTCAATAATGAATGCCATAAGAAATCTTGCTAAGTTCAAAAAGTTCTTGAAGAATAAAAAAGAATTATTCTCACTTTTTTGAATAAAACATTTATATCCTTTATTCATATGAAATACACATATAAATAGATTGAAAATTACAATCCAAAATTCAAAAAATAAAATATTCTGAAAATTCAAAATTTAAAACTCCTAAATCTACTTGAAATTTTAAACTTTGAAAAACCTAAATCTAACATTTAAATTTAAAACTTTAAAAATCTCCTTCTACTATTCACGTCTATTAACCCCTAAAGAAAAGAACTTATTTAAAATTCAAACCACCCTGGAAAATTAACCATGCCAATCAATCCTAAATATCTATATGCAAATCAATTAAGAAAATTATTTGAATTTCAAATTAAAAACAAAAAAACAAAATCTGCTTAATCTAATGTTTAAACTCCTAAATCTGATTTGGCATTGTTCAAGTGTAAATAAAGGTGGCCATGCATGCCATGCATACGTGTGCTTATTATTGATTCTCTTCCATAGTTACTTTGATAACTTGGATCAATCTTGACTCACCATCAGTAATGAACACATATTTTTCGGCTTGTTGAATCTTTGGATTAGTCTGTTAAGTGCTTTCTTGAATCATTTAGCTTGAGCTCTTGTAACTATTCCTACTGGAACTTGAAATGGTTCTTGGTTCCACTTGTTAGCTCTAGTCGTGTTCTTATCAATTCCTATCATTCTCTGTAAGGTATATAGATTGTTGAATAATTTATTGTATATGACAATACAAGTTAGTATGATCTGTATAAAAAATTTTAAAATTCTTTTACGTGTAATACCCGTTTTTTTCCTACACTTGTTGAATTGTTTGAATAAGAAAAATTGATTGGTTGTAAATGGATTTTTAAAACGAAACAAGATTCCAAAGGCAATGCCGAAAGAAATAAGGCACGTCTAGTCGCTAAAGATTTCACTCAAAAAGAAGGCATTGATTATAAAAAATCATTCTCTCTAATTTCATCAAAAGACTATTTTAGAATAATTATGACACTTTTAGCTTATTATAATCTGAAACTACATTAGATAGACATAAAGATTGAGTTTCGCAACAGTGACCTTGAATAAAAAATTTACATGATGCAACTAGAGAATTTCAAATCCAAAGATTCAAAACATCTGGTATGCAAATTAAAGAAACCCATCTATGATTTAAAGCAAGCATCCCATCTATGGTATTGGAAATTTGATCAAGTAATTACCTCTTTTGGTTTTAAGGAAAATATTGTTGATCAAAGCATTTATCACAAGATCCGTGGGAGCAAATATATTCTTCTTGTGCTGTATGTTGATGGCATTCTACTAGTAACCAATAATATAGGCTTGTTGTATGAAACCAAGAAATTTCTTTCAAAAAATTTTGAAATGAAAGATCTTTGTGATGCATCTTTCATGTTGGGCATACAGAATCATCGAGATAGTTCTCATGGTATATTTGGCTTATCACAAAAGGCATATATCGATAAGGTGCTTAATAGATTTAACATGAAAAATTGTGCATCAAGAAACACTCCCATTACTATAGGTGATAAATTTAGTTTGTTTTAATGCCTAAGAAATGAGATTAAGGAGACAGAGATGGAAAAGATTCCTTATGCATTGGCAGTAAAGAGTCTCATGTATGCTCAAGTTTGTACACGTTCAGATATTGCATATATAGTTAGAATGCTTGGCAGATATTTAAATAACCTAGGAATGGATTATTAGAAAACTATAAAGCAGGTTATGTGGTATCTACAGAGAATAAAAGATTACATGCTCACATATTGAAAATCAAATCATATGGAGATCATTGGGTATTCAGACTCTAATTTGCTAGTTGTCTCAATGGTAGAAGATCCACTTCTGGTTATGTTTTCATATATGCTGGAGGAGTTATATCATGGAAGAGTGTCGAGCAATTAATAATAGCTTTTTCCACCATAGAAGTAAAATTTATAGCTTTTTATGAAGCATTAAATCAAGAAATATGGTTGTGAAATTTTATCGCTAGCCAGCAATTTGTCAATAACATTTAGAGACCATTGAAAATATATTGTGATAATAAAGCCATTGAACTATATTTCTAAGAACAACAGAAGCTCATCGAAATCAAAACATATCGACGTTAAGTTTTTTGTTGTTAAGGAAAGAGTTCAAAGTCTTCAGGTGTCTATTGAACATACCAGTACAAACTTCATAATTGTGGATCCACTTACTAAGGGTGTACCACCTAAGGTGTTTCATAAGCATGTGGCTCCTATGGGTGTGGTTCATCTTGATGATATGCTTGTATAGTGGGAGTTTGTTTCTTGATGTTTAATTATAATAGACACATTTTTTTTTATCAGACGTAGTATTGTTCTTTATTTATTTATTGAAAACTCGATTAAAGTTATATTCTTTTTAGTTGTAGTTTAGTATAAAGTGTTGAAAGTATATTATTAAACTCTTTTGAGTGATCAAGTTCGACCAATTGGAAATATGCTTGTTAAGAGATCACATTACGTGAAATTTCCATGCTATATATCCTTACTTGATTTATGTTATTGATTATATTGATATACATGAACATTAATGGGTCTAGTTTTTAAAAAAAATGTAACGAAAATCTCTTTGATATGTTAATATATTTGATGGATCATATTGTTAAGAGACATTACTTGGTGAAGATAGTGAATTTTAAGCTCATAAGGTTATGTACAATTGTAATGTGACATATACGACGTAAATGGGAGATTGTTAGGAAATTATATAAAAACAGGCTTACATACATCAATTAATTGTACATTGTTATGGCTATCTATTTTGTTTAGCCAATTAAAAGTGATCAATTAAGTAAGAGGAAGCCTCAGAAATAGCTTCTTCATTGCACATACTTCAGAATTTTGCCTTTTTTTTTTTTGGGTTAATTTTTCATTTAACTTTTTTTACCTTATTATACATCGACAAAACACGCAGTCTCTCTCTCTATCTCCTCTCCATTCTCTCTCTCTTATTCACTCTCTCTCCAACCTTATCTTCTACTGCCTCTTTTATGTTCCCTCCCTTAGTCGGAGCTCCCGTTAGGCCATTGGACGTCGCAGGTGAGGCCGTCGGAGACTCCCTCTCCTTTCCTCTCAATTGTCGCCATCGCTAAGGCTTCATGATAGACGATTGATCATTACTGCCATTGCTAGCAAAGAAATCATTGAGATTACATGTTCATGACCGATCGTGATCATTGGACCTCAGCAATGGCTATTGATGTGCAGTATCGAAGCCTTGCAAACTCCAATTGTAATCGTCAGATCTTGATCTACAAAAATGTCACCTCCGTTCTTCTTCGTCAGCCCTCTCCGTCGTACGGACCTCACTCGTGCATTTTGTGTCCATTCGGCCTTAGGATTGACCTCACGAGGCTTGGGTTCGATAAAGCCTAATGATGGAGACCCTCCGCTAACGTGAGGATTCCTCTTCGATTGTTGATGTCACTAGAAAGGAAGAAGAGTTTGTTTTTTTTTTTTGGTAAAAAAAGTTAATTTTTATTAAAACTTTTTTTGAGAGATTTTTTAACTTTTATTATATTGAATATATTAATTTTTATTTTTTTGATATTATAATTTTTGTATTTTTTCACATAATTTTTTGGTGTTTAAATTTTTGTGTTATTTATTAAAAATAATATTATGCTTATTTTGTTCTTAAAGTGAGAAAATAATATTTAAAATAATTATAAAAAAAAAGAATTTGGTAGATAAAAAAATATGACTATATTCCAATGGATTATCCAAAGGTATTCAAATGGATTACCAAAAGGTGTTCCAGTAGATTACTTTTTTGATTGGTTGAGGGTAATTTCGAAAAAACACGTTAAATTAACTTTTAACTTGTCTTAAGGAGAACAAAAATCTGAAGTTATTATAAAGGGGTAAAATTCCCTGAGATGTTCCCATTTGGCATTCCACCAAATTCTCCATTAAGTAAATTAAATTTTAGATTTTAAATCATCTTTTAATTGATATGAGTTTTCTAACATGTAAAGACTTAATATTTTATTCTATTATTTATAATGGGATGATAATAAAATAAAATATATTACAAACATAAAAGAGATTATAATTCCTAATCTAAACCAACATATTATTTTTATCTCATATTCCATTAATAAGTGAGATAAGGGTTTCTTTCTAAAAAAAAAAAAAAAAGGTTTAGATGTGAAAAACTGATAATCTTGTTTTTGCTTCTTAATAGATTCAGATACAATTTTGATATATTTTTCGTGATAATTTAACATGAGATACTGCTTTTTTGGTGATGGTTTTCATCGATTAAAGTTTTTAAACAATACTTTTCATGACTGTTTTTGAAAAATGAGGGAAACTCTATCATGCAATCCTACATTCGTAATAGTATAACCAGGCAGACGAACATATTGGGTGACATTATGGTCATACGGGTTGACTTGAAACCGTTTTTCAAGCCAAGGGACAACCGGGATAGCTTCCCCCTGATTGCCAACAAGACACCGTTGGATTGACCGTGTATTAGACCAAGAGTGATGAATGACTGGCGCTAACGGCCTTCACTGGCATTGCTTTGGAATCCAGAGGCCACGATGAGGGTCACGAGCACGAAACGAGTCTTCGTGCCCCGATCAGGGGACCAAAAGATAGATGGAGAGCTTTGTGATTTTGCAAATGGAGGAGTTTTGAGATTCAACCATGAATGATGAGCTTCAAGGCGAACATCGCCTCTACCGTCGTTAAATCCGCTGTCCAGGTGTAAAATCACGACTTTTCAACTCTGCAATCTCCAGCATTCAACCTTTGAGCGTGATTTCCTAGGCCTCGACAACGGTAGTGTTGAAGCGATATGAAGAGAATAGGGGAATTGAAAAGGGTCTAGTCAAGTTCAATTTCGTCAACTTATCTTGTTTTATGTTTTGATTCTGGTAGACCTGATGCAACTGGGTCTGGGTGGCGTATATCTGAATTAGAATTCCTTGTGACATGATTTGAAAATCGTGGGATTTTCGTGACATGTACGTCTTTTTCTCTGTAAAGAAAATTCTCTTGATATTTTGGGATATTTTGTGTACGCACATTCATCGATATTACAAACGTTTTTAGAAAATTGCTAACATTATGAGTAATGTTATGAATTGCCAATCGTATGGAGATTTTCATCTATGGTAAGCACTGAGCACCGAGCATGAGCACGAACAATTAGAGTGGTATGTCGGTCCAGAGAGGGACACTTGGCGGAGACGTCCTGCCACATTTCCCGCTTCTGTTTCCATCTGACTAATTTACTTATGTAAATCTAATAATCTAATCGTATTGACTACCTTATTTTTTTCCTTTTTTTCTTTCAAAATCAAAAAGAAAGAGAGAAAATTGAGAGAGATAACGTGTCAGTCTCTAAAATATGGTAACAGTGCCACCTATTCACTTCCTCAAACAGATTCGAGCAGAGGCTTTCCATTTTTTTAATTGTTATATCCACTTTTTGGGTTTCATCCCTATCTGTAGCTACCCTCTCTGTTGTCTCTGCTAATGGCTATGCTTGTAAGTGTTGCTTCTCTTTCTTTTTTGCTTTATTATTATTATTATTTTTTCTTTTACTCTTTTTTCTTGTTCGTTTATTCCTTCATTCATTCATTCATGATTCTGGCTATTATGCCCTTGGGGGTCTCTTTTTTTCTATTGTTGTTGTTTAATTGAAAAGAGGGTTTGTGGGTCTTACCCCGGCAAGTCCCCCACCCCACAACAAAGAACACTCTTTTTTTCTCTCTCCTTTTTTTTTTTCTTTTCTTTTTTTTAAGTAAGAAATTTTTGGTTTATAGGATACTGAAACTTTTATTGCTTTCTTTTCAATCTCGATATTTTGTTTATTTGCTTTTCAAATACAGCTTCCACTCTAATCAGATATTTATACTTTTTTGCTAGTAAATTTTAATAGTTTTTTTTTTTTTTGGTAAGTGATTGGACAGGAAGGAGCGAGATAAGTAAATGGTGATGGGAGGGAGCATAATAATAACAATAATGATAAGAATAGGAGTTGAAATGGTGAGAAAGGCAATAAGAGTGTGGAATTGGGGATGTTTATTTGGGTTAAGGATTGCTTTCCTTCTCTGTATCACTTGGACTGAGTTTTTAAAGTCCATCATCTCCTTCCATATCAGTCTTGTTTGGAAAATGATTGTTTGGGCACTTGCTCTTCTTTCTTTGCCTTTCCGACTTCTCACTGCTTTTTCCAGGGAAACCAAGGTAAGCTTCTTCTTTCACTCTTTATTATTATTATTATTATTATTATTAATGAATTCTTCAAAAATTCACTTGTACTCCCTTCAACATCTAATTTACTTGTCTCACCTCTTTTTTTTTTTCCGGCAATTTTAGTCCTTTAATTTACATCATAACAAATTTGACATGGATTGAATTTTAATCCTTAAGCACTCATTCTCTCTAAATTTGTGGTCAATATCATGCGTTTACTATTGTTGTTATTTTTTAATTGTGCGGGACTTGAATTTCGTTTTTCCTTTAACACCTAATGCAAGAAGGTGTCAATTTTGGCTACCATTCTTGGACTAAAATAGACTCAACAGTTCGTTTGAGCTTTTTAGGCTCTAATACTAAGTTGAATTCGAGATTTTTGGAGTATTGGGCTTCCGTCTCTATTTGCACCTCAAAATCTCTCTTAAAAATTTAAATTTTAAAAGTTCATATCAAGTCAAAACAAGATAATTTTTTTCAATACATATAATTATGAGAGAAATAAAATAATATTTTTATTGATAAATATTTTTTTATCCTAACACATTTCAAGTTTTTATATTTTTTCACTTTAAATAATTTTTTTCAACAAAATGCAAATTTCTAAAACTCAACCCTAGTCAAAATATATTCAAAACTCTAACTCCAATTGTTCCCCCAGATAGCCCTAAAAGTTAACCTTAACACAACCGCTAAAAATCTTTTTTTTTTTTGGTTTGTTTTTCTTTTCTTTGTAACATGTGCAACTCTCTGTTTTTCCTTTGGTGCCAAAGCCATAACTTGTCTTGATACATGTGGTAGATATGAAGATGGTTGTTATATTTGGCAGTTGGAAATGCAACTGCATTATGCGCAGGTTGAGTTGGAGAATGTTGGATGGGAGAGGATGAAACTTGAGAAGCATCTCCAGACAGCCATGAAGGAACATAGAATGATGGAGTTGATTTTAGCAGACCTTGAAGAGGAACTTGACAAGGCCATTTCAAAAATTCAATTTTTACAGAATGAGGTAAATTTAAGCAACTTTTCTTGCTCTGTTTCTTCTTATGTATTACCTGTTTTTGTTGTAAAGTTTATAGTTGTCCTGACCCTAATTACAACTTCTGTGTGGTTCTTTTTGCATTTGACATGTTGAGTGTGTGTTACTATTTACTAATAAGACTCAACAGAAGCAATTAAGTTATTGGAGAATGTAATCTTTTATTTTGCATGGAATTTTTAGTTTTAGATTCTCCCATATATAGGTTGTATTTGGTATGAGGGAAAGAAAACAGGAAGGAAATTAAGCTACATATCATAGGTTAGGGTAATTGGAGAAGAAGGGAGGAACCTTTCTTATATTGGCCTCCATATTGGGACATATCAGTTAATCCAATCCTTCGTCTTCTCTCTCTTACTAAATAACTAGTGCCAGATTTGAGGATGTGGGCTAGTGGGGGCATGTGTCCCCTCAAGTTTTAAGAATTTGAAAAGGACCCCAATCTTTTGTAAATAGCTTTAACGTACCCCATTGAAATGTTTTTTTTTTTTAACATATCCAAACTTAAACTAAACTTAGATTATCTTTTATGTTTTAGTATTGTAACCAACATTTAATTTAGGGGTGAACAAAAAAAACCCAATCACCCGACAAACTCACTCAATCTACCTAATCCGATGTTAATTGGGTGAGTCGATTTGCTACATTTATTTGATTAGGTAGGTAAAAAAAATTGTCAACCCATCCAATCCTTATTAAGTGGGTTAAAGAAATTCTAAAAACTCACCAAACCCATCCAATATTCACCTACATATTTTTTTTTCTTTTTTGCTAAATGATATTCACCTCTAAGTATTTTTAAAATTATTTGAATATATAGAATGCATTACATGACATTCAATATAGATGTAATTTTTGATAATTTTGTAAAAAATACCATTAATTATTTTAGTATCTTTATATTTTTTTAATAATTCTTATAACTTATATTTATTTTATATTCGAGTATTAATGAGATTCTATCAGAAGTTTTTTTATGCAAAATCTATGATAGAATTTATTTGAAAATTATCATAAGTTTAATTCCTTTATTTTTTTCTTTAAATTTTATTTGTTGTAGAATTTTTAATATCATTTATTATTATTTTTTAATAAAATACATAACCTGCCTAATCCACCCGATCTTAATTGAGTGGATTGATTTTTTATATTGGGTTGATTGGATGGGTAAAAAATATTTTCAACCTATCCAATGAAGATTGGAGGGTTGAAAAATCACAAAAACCTACCCAACCCATCTAATGTTCACCCTTGCGATTTGTTTTTTTTTTTTTTTTTTTTTATCCTCATAGTTTCTTTATCTACATTTTTTGCTATTTTTTAAAATTTAATTTGTTTTTTAAAGGCATTAACTTTGTAATTATCAACGTCCAGAATAGTGATGCTTATAATTTTTTATTAATTGGTAAGAGTATTTAAAAAGAAAAAAACAAAAACAATGATGGTGTCAAAAAACTAAAGGTAAAATTTAATTTTTAGCTGAAAAAAATAAATAATATATTAAAAATTCTAGGCTAAAACTTTTTTATTTTCATAATTTTGACATTTAGGATAAAGTTCATGAACAAATTTTTAAATGCTTTCAAAATATAAAAGCTATACCTTATAATTATAATTTAGTGATAAAAATAAATAAAACATTATTAAACTCTTCATCCATATAATGCCATTGTTTTTAATATAAAAATTATATCCTCTTATGTGCCCTCACTGAAATAAAGTTCTAGGTCTGTCACTGCAAACAAACATAGGTTTCGAAATTCTTCCACTAATTGTCTCACCCCTATGTTCTCCTTTCACTTTTCCCTCCTACCAAACGGGCTCCAAGGCTCCTTTTCAAATCACAAAATTACTTTTAAGAGTGCTTATGTATACTTGTGAATGTAATAACGCCTAGTTCTGATACTTAACTAAAGATGATTTTAATGTGATACGAGAGACACAAAAACAAATGGAAGAACATAGAAATATGATCTCAGAAAATGCCAAGTCAATTCCAAAATCAGTCCTTATTCAATTAAGAAATTGTATATGTTCTGACAGTTAAAGGAAGTGAAAAATGAAAATCTTCGACTGATGGAAGTTCAAGGCATGGGATACTGGAGCTCTAGAAGCAAAGGCGATGCAAATAGCGGCCACAGCAGTGGGTTTGCTGACAAATATGGCATGTCATATGGGATTCCCAAATGGAAACCAAGTGATGATGGAAGTGGTATCACCCTCCAAGACCTTATGTTGCTCGAAAACACTACATTCGGTGATGAGAGCAAAACTAGCACCGAGTTGCCGAAATTCTTGAAACCTGAATCGGGAACCGTTTGCAGAAATGTGGACACGAGTGAAGTTCTTGACCAAAGAAGGGAGACAGCAATCATACAGAGTCTGTTCAGTGCGTTCTTGTCTCTTTTTGTCGGAATGATCATATGGGAAGCCGAAGACCCTTGTACGCCTCTTGTTGTGGCTCTATTCACAGTGGTTGGGATGTCGATGACGAGTGCTGTCCGATTCTTTTGCACCATTAACAATAAACCCGCATCGGATGCTGTCACTCTCTTTGGCGTAAACTGGTTCATACTCGGTACGCTTGCTTACCCAACATTTCCAAGAATTGCACAAATATTAGCTCCTCTGGCATTAAGAATCGCGAAGCGAGCGTTGAAGTTTATTGGTGTCTCTTTTTCTTAGCATTGTTATTATGTTGTACCACTTGTAACATGCAAACATGAAAGCCTTGAAGTTTTGGTGCTTGTAGTTTGTATGCGCCTCTTTACATGATCATGTATAGGGTACTGTAGAGTGGAAGGTTTTTGTTTTGTTTGCTAAGGTATTGCAAAAGTAAGGCTGTGTGTGGACATATACAGACTCCGAAATCAAAAGGGTTTGGAAATTATTTTGCTTTATTTTCCATTTGCATTTATTTGGAATAGGAAGTCTGACGGAGTTGGTGCAATCGTTAAATGGAATTGGAGCAATTGGTTGGTGGGGAACTCTTAAATAAAGTGAGACTCCCACTCTCAGTTTTTCTGTTCTCTCTTAAAATTTCTCAGAGTAGTTGCTGACAATTTCTGATTGAACTAATAGGAATATTTAGAAAGCTATTGCTAGTTTTTTTAATGTGATATATTGTTTTACTTGAATGTTTTAAAGTGAGTTGTGTCCTACTTTTAGTTGACGCAATTACTTGAGTGGAATTGGTTAGGAGAGCAATTTCCTTCCTTGTTATGTGGGAGTGTCTGTTGAATCAACAACAGGTAGACTAGGACTTTTTTTTTTTTTCTTGGGTTACTTTTCTTTAACATGTTTGGAGCAGTGAGTATGGTCTGAATGTGGTGTAGCGATCCATGAAATAAACAAAGATAGAAGGAAAATATTTATGGAAAACCACCAAGTTCTATTATTATTTTTTATCTTTATTTATTTATTTATTTTTGTTCAGTGGGTTTCAGGAGCGGGACCATCATAGAATAGAAGGCCTCTGCTCTGCCAAAATAGAGAGAAAAGGAAATCTTTTTTTAATTTAAAGTAAAGAGAGAGCATATTTAGGTGCTCTAAGAAAGTATATATCTAAAGGCAAATTGTAATAAATAGATCAGTTATTTTAGTGAATAAAAGTAAATAGTATATTTACTTAACTTAAAAAATAAATAATAATTTTGATTTAAGAGTAATGTAATTTTACAATTATACTCATATTTCTTTCTAGATTTTATTTTTTTCTCTTTCCCTTTCTCTCTTTTCCTTTCCCTTTCTTTTTCTTCTGCAAACTTTTGTTGAAGGCTAGACTTCTCGTTTTTGTTTTTATGAGGAATTATCTGCTTGTTTCTTGAGAAAATTTTGAGTGGAGAATTGGTAAATCAATAATTTACACACGTAAATAAATGATTTACCAGTAAAATTTTAAAACTATCTACTTGTTTCTTGAGAAAATTCTGAGTGCAGAATTGGTTAATCAATTATTTACACACGTAAATAAATAATTTACCAAGTTAAAAATAATTTCCAAATAAATTTATCAAGATTTACACATAAGGGGTATTTTTGAAATTTTAGTTATGGTAAATCATTATTTACCAAAAATATGCTATTTATTAAAGGTCCAAAATTTTTCTACTATTTTTTTTATTGAATTTTAATTTTGGTCTGTTTCCCTCCTTCTTCCATATATAAATATGAGTAGCACTAAATAGATTGTTTTAAAAAAAAATGCCTGTTTACCTAGTATAAATTTAAGGCCGTTGAGCTTTAAAGCCAATCTGAATTTAAGCTTGCCAAGTAGGGCTTACTCTTTCAAAATTTAGGTGAGCTAAGCCTGATCCCATTTTTCCCTAAAACCCTTTAAGATCAGGCCAGATCACCTAAATTTATAGCTTTACCACCACTAGGTATTCTTTTTTAACCGTCTAAATGTAATTTAATAATTAAGATGTTTGTGCATGATAGTTATGATATATCTTAGCTCATGAGATAATAGATAAAGAAATTCAAAAAATAATCTAAAAAACATGCAGTCCCAAGCCACCAATGAGTGGTCGTGAAACAAATAACCGAAAACATAAACCTCGTTCAATTAATATATATTATCTTAAATCCTCTAAGGTTAAAGATAAATATTAATAACCTCTTATTTGGCCATCAACTTAACTAACAAAGCTTCTAGGGAAGGTTAATAGCTAAATTAGTCTTGAGTGTGCAATCATTATTTACGTAATTCGGTCCATGTGCTATATAAGCCATCGAGAGATGGTCCTAAATAGATTATATCCAAGCACATTTTCTACATAGGAGATCCAACTTAATATACCGACCTTACTGAGTGATACGATCAGGGCAGAACTGACGCAAAGCGTTACCATGCTTTCACATATGGATCAACAATGGAGGTTGTGGATTTTGTTTGAAACCTTCTACTACCCAATATTTTAAAACCATGTAAGTTTTTTAATAAACATGTATGATTAATATAGTACGAGTTGCACTCTTCTATCATATATGACATATTATCAAATATACATGCAAACATCTATCAATAACTTTAGTTTAAATTCAAAATAAAAACATGCTAACTTTATTTTATTTTGAATTTAACAATTATATAATAATTATCCAAAATAAAATCAAATTAAGAGAAAATCTTTTCTTCCCTAGTCCTAAAAAAAAAAAAAAAAAAGGTCAACAATGGAGCATCAAGGATAAGATTTTGTAAAATTCAAATTCAAATAATATAATCTTTTAATTTAAAATAATTATTCAAATAAGATTCTCTAGATATTTAAATTAATTACTCAAACAATCAATTTATCCATATTTATTCAAAATTCAATCAATTTCATATTTATCTTCAAAAAACAAATATAATTAATCTAAATTTTAAATCTTATTTTCTAAATAAACATTTATACAAATTAAGTATTTATCTTATTAATTCAGGATGATTCGGATTTTTTCTCTTCACTAAATGCAAAAATACAAGCCATAAAAAATACCCCAATAAATTACTATTCATTAAGAAATTATGTGAAGATAGTAAAGGGACTAATTTAACATATAAAATGTAGGCTCTAATAATCCATATAACTATTATTCTGTATCGAATAAATTCATTACATAATTATTAGTTCTAGAATCACAACATTACAAATCTAAAACTACACTCTCAGTTGTATACTAAATTACATAAACCACTGAATAGCTATCATTCAATGACCTTGTCATATATACAAGGTCATATATGTAACACCCTCATATGATATCCATGATCAACCTTAAGTCTAATTCTATTCAATCTATTGATCACGTTATCATAAAGATATATTATACACTTGATTAAAAAAATGATCACTCACCATTTGTAGATAATAAGTCATTTACAAAGCAAATGACCCAAGTCCTTATCCATTTTCACATTTAGTTTAATGCCGTTAAGAGGATAACCTTTATTCCTTATTAGTGTTATGATTTCATATCTATAAGTAAATCCTCCATCATATACAAATTATATATCCAATA
Source organism: Antiaris toxicaria (assembly GCA_035233585.1). NCBI lineage: Eukaryota > Viridiplantae > Streptophyta > Magnoliopsida > Rosales > Moraceae > Antiaris > Antiaris toxicaria. Next base: position 711,708 of record CP141163.1, read on the forward strand.
AATCGGTCTATAAGCTTACTACTTCAAGGATGTTTTAGCCTTTACAACATCAAAGTACAAAGTCATACATATGAAGCCATTTACGTACTAAGGATTAAGGTTATTGTATAATGAACATCAAAAGTGAATTAATCCACTCAACTAACTACGTAAATTAATTACACTTTGATCCTAGTCCAATATATCATCACTAAGCAACATATTTATGTCTCTATTTGAGAGTTAAATTACTCCAGACAATTAAGACAATCCGTCTCCTTAATTGGCTTTAGATAATATAATAGTTTTAACATGAGTTAGATGCTCACTTTAACCCCATAGACTATGGACTATAGATTTAGATTATTTAATTATAATACTATCTTCTTGTATACAAAAGGCCATTGTATACAACATTCTAACAGTTTAAAATTAAGTGGTCATAAGCCATAATTGTTTACATTTATTTTAACAGATAAATAGAATGGGGACATATAAAAATATAATAATAATTTTCAATATATTATTAATCAGTTTAAAATAAATGAAATACACTAAAAATATCTTTCTTCCTTAAGGCATTCCTAGTAAACAACCCCCCCCCCCCCCTCCCCAACCCAAACCACCTTCAACCAGTGAATCTCCCCAACAAATTCACCAGTAACATTGCTCCCCCTATAGGAAAAATAAGGTAATATATGTAATGAAATTTTAAAAATTTTTCTTAAATCATACTAACTCGTATTTCAATAGGTAAAAAATTATTCAACAATCTATATACCTTGAAGAGAATGATAGGAATGCCAGAGAATGTGATAAAGAAAGTTTCAATTAATTAGTCTTTTTTACTATTCTTCAATTGTTGGATGGTAGAGTATGTAGGCATTCTGTCTCTCAATCGGTATTTGTGTGCAGCTTTTTCTTTCCAACCATCTAAAATTCTTGCAGCTTATTATTACTAAAATGGAAGAATAATAATATGCTTGTTCACTTTAGAGTCTATAGTCTGAATAAAATAAGAGCTTTAAAGGTCATATTTATAGTGAATGAAATGGCGGAATTCAAATTTGAATAGGATATTTGAAAAATATTTTTTTCTCTCCTTCCACTCTAATTAAAGATTTTTTTCTACCCCAGAAGGCACAAAATTCGACCACCATCAAGTGTAGGAGACTTAAACTTTGATTCAAATTTTAATTTCCATTTATCTTGCAATTTTATTTACTTGGATAATGTTTCATAAATCTAATCTATTTTTAAAATAAAATCATAACAACTTTATTTGCATTAAACAATTATATAATAATTATCCAAATAAAATCAATAAGGAGAAGATCTTTTTCCTTACTTTATCCTAGTGGAAAATGCCTACCTATAGCAAACAAGTATTAGGTTTTGTTTCAATTTAAATTCAAATAGGATAATTATTATATTTAGTATAAAAATTTTGTTTAAATAAGATTATCTACATCCATATTTATTAATTTTAATTAATCTCATATTCATTAAAAATGATAAATACAATAAATTCAAATTACATATTTTATCTTCCAAATAAATATTTATGTAAATCAAATATTTATCTAATTTATTAAATGAATCAAATTCCCATTCTACCCTCTGCGAAAAATATGCCTACACTTATGGGAGGTTGTCTGGATTTTTATCTTCACTAAGTCCAAGAATTAAAGCTACAATAAATGCCTAATTGATTACCATCTTTTAAGAAATTATATTAAGCTAGTAAAGAGATTAATTAAATATATATAATGTAGGCCCTAATAATTTATATAATTAGTTATTTTATATTAAATAAATTAATTACATAGTTATTAGTTTCAGAGTCACACTAATATAAACCTAAAACTACACTCTCAATTATATACCGTAACATAAGCTAGTGTATAGTCACAGTCTAATAACCTTGTCATATATGTAACATCCTCATATGATATCTATGATCAACATAAGGTTAGAGTTCATTCAAACTTTTGATTACGCCATCTTAAATATCTATTATACATTCAATAAAAAAAAAGGTGAATGATTATTTATCACGCATGAATAATAAATCATTTGCTAAATAAATGACCCAAGGTCTTGTTTATTTTCACATTTTGTATAATGCCGTTGACAGGATAATTCTTACTCCTTATTAAAACTACGATTTCATATTTATAAGTAAAGCTTACATCTTATATAAATCATGTCCTCAATAAATCAGTCTAATAACTTAATACTTTGAGATACTTTAGCCTTTAGAACATTAAAGTACACAAGTCATTTATATAAAGTCATTTACTTACTCAGGATTTAGGTTATCATATAATGAACATTTAAATTGAATCAATCTATTTAAGCAGACCATATAGATTAATTACACTGTGATCCAAGTCCAATATATCATTATCACTAGGTAATATATCTATATCTCTACTTATGAGTCGACTTGCTTCTGACGGTCAAGAAAAACTATTTCTCTAGTTGGATTTAGAGAACATAATAATCTTAATATGAGTTTGATACTCACTCTAATCTCACAGACTACAGACTATAGATTTAGACTACTTTAAAACGTTGTTTTTTCTCATATAAAATTCATTATATACAACATTTTAACAGTATAAATACTAAGTAGTCAATGAATCATATTTACTTATATTTACTTTAATATATAAATAAGGATAAGGACACTATAGCAAAGATGTAATGAAAAACCTCAAGTATATTATTAATCAGTCCAAAATAAATGAAATACATCTAAATGTATTTCATTCTTAGGGCATTCCCAATGCCCCCAATGTTTGCCAAGATCGTACCGAAGTTCAAGCACGACACTGGTAGCAAATCTATTCCTGATGTGAGCTTCTGCTTCATCGGCTTCATCGCGATTGTCTTTGGCAAGCTCTAGAGGAAGACAATGACATGGAGATCCAAATATGGTTAGAGCTCTCTCTTCAAAATGCCAGCGAGCTCCAGATCCATCTTTTTGGAGGTTTACTAGAATTTACACACTTCAAAAAAAATTGTATTTGGCCATTGCGAAGCTAGATCCACATGGATGAAGTGCCTTTGATGTCGCAGTGTTCGGGGTAAGGGTGGGGTGGGTGGGGGATTAACGTTGGGTTGGGTGGAGAATCTGGGGTTATCATTAGTGGATCTTATAGGGGGCTGGTTTTGTAGGTCGCTAGTAGGTTGGGCCTCCAATAGAAATAGAAGTTTGGGTTTTTCTTGAATTTTTTAAATTTATTAGTTTATAATTCTATGAGTTAATATATATAATAATTATTATAAATAAACAATATCTCAGTCATTAATTTTCATCTGGACGGTTAAAAAAAGAATACCTGCTAGTAGGTATTGTATTAGAGTACAGGTTCTCCATAACGTGAAAAGTGTGTGGAAATAAATGCATATTTGAATGGGAAGCCCCTATGGATGGACCAACAAAAGTTATTTAAATAAGCATGTTTATCCTAAAAAAAGAAAAAAAAAAGTGGTTTAAATGCAAGTTTAAGCTTTTTAGACGGTGTTTGGATAACATATTTCGTTTGTATTGTATTTGAATGCTGTATACATTTAGATGAAATGTATTTACGTTGTATTCAAATGTAATTTTTTTTATAAAAAGTTTTAAATTGTATTTAAAGATTAAGTGTATAATGTAATTGATAAAAGTAGTGAGAAAACAAGAATATGCGATATGATTGGTAAAATTTAAAAAAAATAAATAATAATTATATTAAATTTAAATTATGATATAATTAATATTTAAATATAGTATTTTTATAATTAAATAAAAATTGTATTACATATATAAACGTAATGCAATATGTAAACGGGACTTTAATGGCTGTGCACTTTGAAGAAGAAAATTAAAAAAAAAAAAAGGGTGGGGGCATCAGAATCTTTTTTTCATTACATTACAATTACATTACAGCTCACTCACAAGTCACATTGCCGCAAAAATTCTGACTCTCTTGTATCTGATCTGGCAAACCACTTTTTAAGTTCATTATTCAAACAACTTATATTAATTTTAATTGTTTTGATTGGGTAATTATTTCATCGTCTGCTCGGTATAACGAAATCCATTACTTTGAGTCCAACTCGTCTTCCTTACAAGCATGACCTTTTAGCGTTCTAAAGCCAAATATTACTACTAACATTCTCCTTAATTTTTTTTTTTCCATTGGAATAACAACTAAATACATTAGAAGGAGCCTCGGATGTCTGTTCTTTATACTAGAGTACTAGTCTATCTTATTTTTTAAGGGTTTGTATAGAATGAATTTTATCTTAATTTTTATTATTAATTTTTATTATTTCAATCTCCTATAATTTTTTAAACAAAAGTTTAAATCCGTTCCATAGGAGTCAAGCATATCATCTTTGTAGCCTATATTATATATATAAATATTATATTATATATATTATAGGGAAAGAGTAGCCTAGCTGAGTAATAATGGACATTCGGTCCATCAATAACAAAAACATCATTTTCAATTACAATGGAAAAAAAAGCTTTTGGCATTTTTTTTTTAAAGAATAGAGAGAAAAGGAGAGGGAGTAATGTGATAAACATGAAATCGCTCTCTCTCCTCTCTCGTCTGTTTCAAAGTTTTAATTATAGAGAAGAAGGGAACGATGGAATAGGGTCCATCTTAACTTGGATAAGGTTTGCATTGTTTGTGTTAAATTAGGCAACAGTTTTATCCTTTTTATTTTTGAAAGTAGCCTTCTATTTTTTTTTTTTTTCCCTTTTAAGGGCAGAAGTAGACTTCTTTTCGAGTGCCAACAAAAATTTAATAAAAACAAAAACAATGGGGAAAGTAGATCTTACAGGCCATGGAAATATATTATAGGCGTGCTCATTTTTCTAGAAACTACTGAGCTGATAAACTAGGACAAAGTGTGGAGAGTCATTCTCAATTCCTCAACTACTGGTCGTTAGGCATATTAGATTTTTCAACTTCTCAATTTCTTATTCATAAAATATTAGGTTTTTCACTAAATTTCAACATTAGTAGTATGATTATGTTTTTTGTCCGACTATGCTTACTATAGTATGATTAGAATGCACTATCTATACTTCTGTCCTTGTTAAGTGTACTGGTATATAATTAAAGCATCTTTTGAATTGCGTACCAACAAGAAACTGGAGTCAATGTACATTAAAGGAAAGTCCGAATAATCAGCAAAATTTTTCTTTGGTAAATCATTAAGAATATTTTTGCCTTTTTACCTGCCCCATAAGACAATCAGATTCAGAGAAGAACTCAGAATTCCACTTTCACTTATTTTTTGAATTAATGAATGAATGTAATAGAGTCATATGTTCGGGTTAGCAAAAATCAAACTGGGAATTATTTTCTTTCGACTGATAAATGTTGGGTTCCAAGTTGAACATTAAAAAAAAAAAAAAAAAGCACTTTAACATTATACGAATTAAAAGGCTAATATAGACGAAACAGAAGACAGCCTTTTCATTTTTATTTTTTTTAAAAAGAAAGGCAAACTGTGAGAATATGTGAGTGTGAGTGTGACTGTGACTGTGAGGCAGAAAAGTCTAAATTATGAGGAGGAGCCCGCACTATACACATGCATGATCATCACACACGTCTTCGGGTCAACAAATAAAATTGTCATGCCTCTTAGATGCAACTAGTACGTGTTAAAAAATAAAATAACCGGATTTATTTTATGTCATGAAAACTAAAAAAACAAAGGCCAATTCTCACTTGTTGTGTGACCTCATCTGTTGAGAATTACTGATTGAGTCATATAATTATTTGTATAAAAAGATGAAGTATGAAATAAAAAAAATTAATCAACGTCGAATTGCTTGTCTGAAATTAATCTCAAGTGCTTTTTATTGAATTAACTGTTAAGAATAAAGATAAAACTATCAAGCAAAGGAAGAAAATTAATAAGAAAAAAAAGAGGTTGCAGTTGTCACAATACTGATTTCTGGGCGGCGCCACAACACCACTGTTGGATTTTTTTGGCACGAACAATAAAAATTGAAGCGCCGGCACAAGGTGCAGCAGCGTAGGTTTAGGTTGTTTCCATAGTGCCATAGCGCTTTGTCGTGGATGGAATATTAAATGTACGTTTTTCCTCTCTTTTTTTAGGTCATTTGAGAAAGAAAGGTTAGGGCTTGTACTAGGGTGTGTGAGAACTCAATTTTGAGAGTGAAAACACTAAGATTGTGATAGAAAGATTGAGAAACATAATTATGAATTTTGTATGAATGATTTCTCTATAATATGTAATTTGTAATCGTCATCATGATAGTGGAATTTACAACAACAGAAATTGGACGTAGTTTCAAATTTAGGTGAGGCTGTATAAAAATTTAGTGTCTCTTTTGCTTTTGATTTCTTTTGTAACTATTCATTCTCGGTATTCTTAGAATTAGGAGGCGCCTAATTCCTAACAATTGGTATCGAAACTTTTGGTTCAGATTAAGAACAATGGCGAGCAAAGAAAGGTCTGCACTGGGTCTCACACCAAATTTGATGGTTCGAATTATTCCTTCTAGTGGATGCAGGTGGAAGATTACCTCAATAGAAAGAAATTGCATTTGCCCTTGGGAGATAAGCCTAAAGGCATGAAGGATGATGCATGGCAACTCCTTAATAGACAATTGTTGGGGGATTTGTTTGATGCTATCGAAGAATGTTGCCCACAACTTAGTGACAGAGAAGACTACAGCATGGTTGATGAAGGCTCTATTAGAGATGTATGAAAAGCCCCCAGCCAATAACAAGGTACATCTCACGAAAAAGCTCTTTAATTTAAAGGTGCCTAAAGGTGCTTCGGTGGAATAGCATCTAAATAGTTTCAATACTGTTTTGAATCAATTGATTTTTGTGGAGATTGTAGTTGATGATGAGACTTGTGCATTAATCCTCTTGGCCTCACTACCCAACAATTGGAAACCTATGAAAGCAGCCATTAATAATTCAATTAGGAATGTAAAATTGAGGTTTATTAATGTTAGGAATTCTATTTTGGCAAAAGAAGTTCGTAGAAAGGATTTTGGAGAAGCCTCAATGTCGAACTCAATCCTTAATGTAGAGAATATAGGTAGAAATTCTAAAGGAATTCCAACAAGGGTAATCATAATAGGGGAAAGTCAAGGAATGGGATAAGTAAGTCTAAGAATAGTAGGAATGTGAGAATGTTGGAATTGTGGCAAAAATAGGTCATTTGAAAAGAACTATAAGGCTCTGAAGAAGAATGAAGACAAGAAGAACAATGACATTACTAAAGTCGTCACTGATGAGGTACATGATGCTTTGCTCTTGTCTGTTGATAGTTAATTTGATTCTTGGGTGATTGATTCAGGAGCATCATTCCATAATACCAAACATCATGATATTTTGGAGAACTATGTTGCCTGAAACCATAGAAAGGTTCATCTTGCTGATGGTGAACATTTGGATATTGTCGGTATCGATAATGTAAGTTTAAAGATGCCTAATGGTCCATGTGGAAGATTCACAAGATTAGACACATGCCTAAGTTAATGTGCAATTTGATTTTGGTAGGGTAACTTGATGATGAAGGACACAACGTGACCTTCAATAATGGAGGTTGGAAAGTCACAAAGGGAGAATGATTGTGTAGGAAAAACAAGTAATTGATGCAGGGGAATTTAAAAATTTTTTTGGATTGTACTAACTTAAGCTGTCATATATAATAAATTATTCTATAATCATATACATTGAAGGAAAGATCAACAAGAATGCTAAAAAAGGTCAATATGAAAGCTTCAACCAACTAGCTTTCTTTGTTATACTCTAATTCCTAAATGGTGGAGTATGTAGACAGTCGACCTTTTAATCATTTTTGAGTGCACACCTTTTGATCACCTAGAATTCTGAAAACTTGTTATAATTAATGTAGGTTTAATAATAAGTTCTTTAACCTTAGAATCTATGGTCTACCCAAAGTGGAAGCCCTAGGCTCTTATACCAAATAAATTAGTTACATAATTATAAGTTTTAAAGTCGCACCATTATAAACTTAAAATTGCACTCCTAATTATATATCATATTATGTAAGTTAGTATGTAGCCGTAATCTAATGACCTTGTCATATTTGCAATACCCTCATATGATATTCATAATCAACTTAAAGTTAAAGTCCGTTTAACTTTTTAATCATTCTATATTAAAGATCTATTATACATCAAATAGAAAAATAATTATTTAATGGATGTGAATAATAAATTATTTGCCAAGCAAATAACTCAAGGCCTCGTCCATTTTCACATCTTTTATAATGTCATTAAGAAGATAATTTTCCCTCTTTATAATTACTATGATTTCATATCTATAAACAAAGCTTACATCAAATATAAGTTATGTACCCAATGAACGAGTCTAATAACTTACCACTTCGAGATACTATTGCTTTTGAAATATCAAAGTACATAAGTTATAGACATGAAGTCATTTACTTATTTAATATTAAGATTATTACATAATAAACATCAAAAGTAAATTAATCTATTCAAGCAAACCTATAGATTAATTACACTATGGTCCTAGTCTAATATATCACTACTATTAGGCAATATATCTATGTTTCTACTTAAAAGTTGGCTTGCTCCACACGGTCAAGATAAATCATTTCCTCAATGAGATCTAGATAACATAATAATCATTATATGAGTCAGATGCTCACTCAACCCCATAGACTATGATCTATAAATTTATACTACTTACTTTGGGACATTATCTTCTTGTATATAAAATCCATTACATGTAACATTCTAACAGTTTAAATAACAAGTAGTTAATGAGTCATACATGCTTATATTTATTTTAACATAAAAAATGTCTTTTATAGTTAGGGCATTCCTAACAATCTCTTACTTGCCCTAATCTAGTAAATGTGTCATTGATTGCTTATTATTTAGTAGTTTAAATAATAAGCAATCAATGAACTATATTTGTTTATATTTATTTTAACTTATAAATAATGATGAGGATAATATAGCAAAGATAAAATGAAAAACCTTAAATATATTATTAATTAATTCAAAATAAGTAAAATACTTCTAAAATGTCTTTCATAATTAGGGCATTCCTAATAGATTATTGCTTGGGGAAGTAAGACTGGAACTATCTACATTAATTATAGTTGAAAGGATATTGTAGTAGTTGCTGATTCTATTGCTAATACTGAGCTGTGGCATTATAGCCTCGGGCACATGAGTGAGAAGGGAACGAAGGTGCTACATTACAAATGAAAACTACCGGGTTTGGAAACTGTTGATCATAGTTTATGTGAAAGATGCATATTTGGTAAGTAAAGGAGAGTAGGTTTTTCAAAAACAGGTTGGAAGCCTAAGACTAGGAAGTTAAAGCTTGTTAACACAAATGTGGGGCCCTTCAACTACTACTTCTCTTCGAGACTCTAATTTTTATGTGACGTTTATTGATGACTCAAGCAGGAAGTTATGGGTTTACTTTCTTAAGAACAACTCTAATGTTTTTGGTGTTTTCAAGAAATTGAGAGCTATGATTGAGAATGAGATAGAGTTGAAAGTAAAATATTTGTAGTTTGATAATGGGGAAGAATACGTACGTGATGAATTCAAGCAGTATTATGTTGAGAATGGGATGAGGATGAAAAAGACTATTCCAGAGAAACCACAACAAAATGAGATAGCTAAAAGGATGAATAGAACTTTAAACAAGCGCATTAAGAGCATTAGGTTGCATTGCGAGTTTGCCAAAGATGTTTTGGGTAGAGGCAATCAAACACTAAGGCTTATCTAATCAACAGAAGTCCTTCAACACCTTTGAATTTCTGGCTACTAGAAGAAGTTTGGAGTAGTAAAAAAGTAAACCTTTATTATTTAAAAGTGTTTGGTTGTGTTTCCTATATTCAGATTGATTCTATTGCTAAATTAAACTTGATGTAAAATCTAAAATTTTTTTTTTCATTGGTTATGGTAAACTGAAATTTAGTGATCATTTTTGGGATGATCGAAACCGAAAGATTATCAGGAGAAAATATGTGATCTTCAATGAAGGTGTGACTTTATTAGCACAAGTTCTAAAGATAAGAGGACTGGGTGATTCCACTGAAAGATCTTCCTGTAATGAAAGTAAAGGATTCAGAAAATGAAGATCAAGAGAATATAGCTCCAAAAGAAAACTAGAGCACTTTTGTTACTACTATTAGGAAATTTAGTAGGACCATCAGACTGCCATATAGGTATTCTCCCTCTTTGCACTGTATTTTATTAACCAATAGGGGTGAGTTGGAGAGCTATGATGAAGCCATACAGGTTAAAGAATCGGTCAAATAGGAGTTAACCATGAAGGATGAGATGGATTCGTTGATGTGTAATCAAACACGGTAGCTGGCAGGGTTACCAAAGTGTAAAAAGGCATTGCACAACAAATCGTTGTACCGGATAAAAGAAGAATATAATGGTAGCAAACAGTACAAGGTGAGGCTAGTGGTGAAAGTTTTTTAACAAAAAGAGGACATTGACTACAACAAAATTTTTCTCTGGTGGTTAAGCTAACCAAGATCAACACAATACTTGTGCTAGTGGTAAAGGAAAACTTGTTCTCAAATAGGCTCCTAGATGATGGCACAAGAAGTTTGACAGTTTTATGAGTTGCAATGGCATTTAAGGTTTCAAGTAGATCACTGTTGTTATGTAAAGAATTTTGGTGACTTACATCATATTGTTGTTTTATGTTGATAACATGCTGATAGTAGGTGGATGCAAACAGGAAATTGACAAGCTAAAGAGAGAGTTGTCTAAGAAGTTTGTAATGAAGGATTTGGGTGTGGCGAAGCAAATCCTTGGAATAAGAATTACAATAAACAGTAATGGCTAAAACTGTTGCAGAAGGAATATGTAAAAAAGGTAGTTAGTAGATTTAAACAGAGTAACGCGAAGTTTGTGAGCACTCTTTTAAGTAGTCATTCCAAATTGTCAAAGAAGCAATCACCGACCATAAAGCAGGAATGAGACCATATGGCTAAGGTGCCTTATGCTTCCGCTACAGGTAGTCTCATGTATGCCATAATATGTATTAGACCAGACATTACCCATGCAGTGAGAGTTGTGAGCTACTACATAATCAATCCAAGCAAGCAGAATTGGGAGACAATGAAGTGGATTCTCAGAAATCTGAGAAGTATTGTAGGTTTAGCTTTGTGTTTAAAGAAGTCAAACTTAGGATTATAGGGTTATGTAGATGATGATATGGCTAGAGATATTGATGGCAGAAAGAGGACTATTGGATATGTTTATACTTTAGGTGGCATGACAGTTAGTTAGGTTTCAAAGCTACAGAAGATAGTTGCACTCTCTACTACTAAAGCAGGATATGTAGCTGTGACTAAAGTAAGCAAAGAGATGATTTGGCTGCAATCGTTCTTGGAAGAACTAGGTCACAAGCAAGAGAAGAATGTGTTGCACTATAATAGTCAAAGTGCTATTCACTTAGCAAATAATCATGAGTTCTATGCAAGGACGAAGCGTATACAAGTGCATTTTCACTTCATCAGACCTGTTTTAGAGGATGATGTGTCGGTGCTTAAGAAGATTCTTAAGAGTCTTAATCCAGCAAATATATAAATAAAGACTATTCCAATTGATAAATTAAAGTAGGGCACAACTTTTATTGAAATTCTCCTTTGAGGCATGAGAAGTTGGTGCTGCTGCAATGAAGATATAATGATTGATTGATCTTCAAGTTGGAGATTGTTAAGTACAAAGATAAATCCATCAAGCCAAGGAAGGAAAAAAAAAAAGAAAAAAGAGGTTACAGGTGTTGCAACATCAGTTTATGGCATCACAGAGAAAAATTACAGCGTCGCAGCATAGGCATAGCTCGTTTCCATAGTGCCGCATTGTCGGGTTTAAGCACCGCTGTGCTATGTTATGGATGGATTAATAAATGTGCATTTTTCCTTATTTTGTTTAGATCTTTTGAGAAATAAAGGTTAGGTCTTATATTGGGTTGTGTGAGAACTCAATTTGGAGAGTGAAAACATTGTGATTGTGAGAGAGAAATTGAAGAAACACATTTATGAGTTTTGTATGAGTGATTTTTTTGTAATCTGTAATCTTCATTATCATAGTGAAATCTACAACGAGAGAAATAAGATGTAATCTTGAATTTAGGTGAACCTATATAAAAATTTAGTACCTCCTTTACTTTTGATTTCTTTTGCAATTATTAATTTTCGGTATTCTTAGAATTAGGAAGCACCTAATTCCTAACATTAACAAGGATTTAGGAGTAGGTGTAATTTCATTAGATTGCAAAATTGATGAATTAAGCAAAACAAAGTTGAAAGCTTCAATTTGCAAATGTGAATTATGAATTGGTATCCCCAACTTTGTCAAGTTAGCTGTTCAAACCTTTTCATATGACTATTGATTCCCATTCTAGCATAGTATATTCTTGTACAGAAGCACCAACCCTCATTATTTGCTTTGACTATTCTCTTTGCTTTTATGTTTAACGAAATTTGGACAACGAGGCTTGCCCTTTTCCTGTCTGCCTTTACCTAATTCCATTGCAGGCCACTGTCCACTATCACCCTATACATTTTTGCACATTTGTACTGCCAATTGCCAAAAAATTAAATATAATTATCTCCTGCCTTTTTCAACATCAAGTTAAATAACAGACGAATTCTACAGTAGACTAGAAAAAGGGGGGAAAATAGCTTGTTAAGACATTTAGATTAATGGTTAGATTCATATCATGTTCTATTAATTTTTATATTTTTCTTAATTTTTATATGACATTTTATCATATCCTATATATAAATACCTATATTACTCTTAAAAAAAAACTATATTACTAAGAGAGATATCTAATTACAGAAAACACAACGAAATACAATGCTCATGCATTCAAGCTTTACATCTTTGACAATTGTTACTACCTAAAAAACATTAATGGTTAACTATTCCTAGTACATTTAATTACTTGTGCCTTGAAAATCAGATGATTAGTGCGTCTTTGTGTCAATTTTTTACAAATGCGGGCTGCCAGGCTCTGGCTAGCAAGTTCCAATCTCCCTAAACCTACCTAACTGATTAAAAAACTTGTTTAGGGATAACGATGATTAAGGCTTATATCAGGATATATATATATGTGTGTGTGTGTGTGTGTGTGTGTGTGAGAGTTTAGGGATAATGATGAGTAAGGCTTATATCAAGATATACAGCAATGATGCCCGTGATATTGTCATGCTGTATTGTAGATTGTTATATTATATGATTAATGTAATACTAAATATAAATTATATTATATATATTATGTCAAAACAATTATAATAAGATGTCATTTGTTTGAGATACAATAAAATATTTGTATAATAATATAAATTAAAATATTATATTACAGTTTTTATTTGTCTCTTTTTAATTGTTTCTTGTTATTATAATAAAATTAATAATTAATTTAGAAAAATAAGAAAAAGTAAATTTTTTTTTCATATTATATGTATATTGATTATAAGTAAATCAATGAAAAACAAATGCAAAAAGGACTTAGGATTTTGGAGCCAAATGACCAAAAAACACATACCCAACAAAAAAGAGGAAGAGGGAGAACAAAGAGCAAGCTTATAAATTCAGAAAAGAAGGCACCCAAAAGACAAAAAGACCAAACAACCAATGGTTCAGGCTAAGTACAATAACAGATGCATAGGCAAAACTAAAAAGCTAACTCCAAGGGGCACCTAAAAAAACTAAAAAATCAATGTCTCAACTATGCCTAATAACAACAAATTTAGGGGTAAAACTGGAAAGTCAAAAAATGATAATACTGTTTAATAAAGAGTAAATCTGAGGTTAACTTTAACATATATAATATATAATAACATTCGAAAAACAAAAAAAAATACACAAAAAAAGGAGTACCGATCGATGAACAGTAAAATCATGAACCTCTTTATTATATTATAGTTCCTCTTTAGTTTATAAAATCCAGAAAGCCCTGAAAAGAAAATAAAAAAAAAGGGAGGCACTGTTTAATAAACAGTGAAATCATGCTCCTCTTTCTTTTTTATTACAGTATCTCTTTTGTTTATAAAACCAAAAAAAAACACTATTTAATAAACAGTAAAATCATACTCCTCTTCGATGATGTGTGTGTATATATATAAAATCTGAAAAGAAAAAAAAATATGTTTAATAAACAGTGAATCATGTTCCTTTTAGCATACACATATAATATAATATGTGTGTGTAAAAAAGAAGGTAAGCCTTCAACTAACAGAAATTATTAACTTGGTAGAATAATTTGATAACGGTTTATGCTTCTAGCTTTTGTTTCTTTCTTCTTTTTTTTTTTTTCAAGTAAAATCAGAATATGGTGGAGAAAATTTCTCGGAACAAAATCTTTTAAACAACCGTTATATTTTTAAGAAAGTTTTAAATAAAAAAATGCTAACGATGTAGCAAAAGGTACTCTATTGATACCATACCGTGCATTTAAATTTTTTATAATAAATAAGAGAAAATATAGTTTTCATTCGAAAACATACAACCTATATGGTAAATTTTATTTCACTATTATAAATTCTCAACAAAAAAAAAAAAGGATAGAGCAAAAAAATATATATAAATGTTGCACCTCGGTAAAGAAATGAGAAACCTCTACGGTGAAAAGTGCAATAAGCCTCTATCGCAATGAGTCAGATGTAGACCCAGACGTAGAGCCAACTAGTAATCTTTTGACATCGAGGAATCATATGAACTCGCAACTGCATGCTTGCAGATTGTACCCAAGTCTACATTGTATACTAAATATTTTATTACTCTACATCAAGAGCATCAAAGTCTTAGCTTGAGAAACATGGGAATAACTATCCACTAGCAGCTGGAGGTTGAAGAATGAAGCCCACGACACTAATGCATGTCATAACCTGAAAAGGGTGGTTTTGGGTAAAGACTTAGTAACCGCTTAGGGTTGATTAAAGGGGAATTAAATATTGTAAAATAGCCCCAATAGAGGGCATAAGATAACTCTCACGAAAAAAAATTCTATACATTTTTCTTTCAAAATAGTGAAAATACTTCCTAAACATAAAGAGAACATAGTCTGTATAAAAGTAAACCTTTATAAATCTCTTTATGTTTATCATTTTACTACTTTTTACTGTTTTGATTAAATGGAGAAATAAATTATGTGTATTGTGGTGAAGATAACGAGTTGATAGGTTTTGACTGTCAATAATACATATTGATAAAAACTAGGTTTTATATGTTTACAAATATAACTTAATAATAATACTATATATAACTTCATTTAAAAATATAAAATTCGAATCTCTTATTAAAATAAAATAAAAAAACTAGGTTTTGTTCATTAAAAAAAAAAAAAGGTGTCTTTCTAGGATACCTTATTTTTCAAATATTTTTGAGACAAAAGTGAGGATAGTCCACTTTCCTCTGATGAAGTAAAGACTAAAGACAAATAAGGATCGTTAGTGATAAGATAGAAAGGAAATATATGGTTGTTCGTTGATAAAACGACAGTTGTGTTTTTTTTTTTGGTCAAAGATGAAACGACAGTTTTTTTTTTTTTTTTAGGAATTGATGAAACAACATGTAATATCAATATATTGTGCCTTGTAGTTGATTCCAACAGATAATTATGAAAATAACTTTTTTATGCATATATTAAGAATTTTTTTTAGAATTTGAAATTTTTAATTTAAAATCACTTTTTATCACATATTATAAGAGAATAAATATCTTAAAATTATTATAAATAGTGTAATATTTTAAAAATTACTTTTTTTAAGACATTCCTAAAAACCCCAAATTCTGAACACTTCTTCAATTTCTCACAAGCGTTACTAAGGCCCGCGACCCCGCGCCCCCCGCCCCCAGCCCCCCACCACCTCCGCCGCCCCCCGCGCCTTTTTTTGGGGTTATTTTATTAATGTCTTTCTTTAGAAAAGAGAATACTAAAAAGGCACGTGGTTGTGTATTAACTTTTGCTTTCCGACCACAGTTTTTGAATTCATAATTTTTATTGGGAAGCGCACACGGAGTTGATTTTGAGATATTATATCTTCATGTTGTATTTATTATATCTACGTATCTGCGTTTGTAATTCATTATGATTATTATTGTTTTTTTTTTTTTTTTTTTCATTTGAAGGATTCGATTCTTTATCATGGTCTGATGCAATCAAAACCAGCTTTGAGAGTGCCAGGACTCGTATTATAATCGAAGATATGTGCCCTTCTTTTCACACACACCCACGCACACACACACACACACATATATTTATATAGTTTTTTTTTTTTTTTTCCTGAAATGATATATACCTACATTTATAGCGTTGAGATGCTTGAAAGTTGGATGGTCGGATCTTGACGTACATATATCAATGTGATATCAACGGTAATTTTTGTTTCTAAACTCATCTTGGCGGCGAATGATATTTAAAACATTAATTTTAAGCTAAACTTTTTAAATATTAACTCACTTTCTTATATCTTTCATTCACATATATAATTAAATAATATGACAATATTTAAATTTTTATTAATAAAAAAAATAACAATACACTTATCATATAGGTCTATTTAATCTAAACTTTTTAAATATTAACTCATTTTTTATATTTCTATTAGTAGATGCAATCAAATAATGTAACAATGTTTTAAACACTTACCAATAAAAAAAATAATAACATATTTATTATAAAAGTTGGTACTTAAAAGTTAAAATTAGAATTTTTATTCTTAGTATTTTTTCAATATTAAACTCCTTTATTTTATCAAAGTTCAATTATGGTGCAAGTATTTTTCTTGCCTTGACAGGGACATTTATTATGCAATTCAAACCTTCTTCCCTCTTTCTTTGGAGTAATTCACAACTACTAAATCTATTTACGTTCTTAAACAAAAGTCCCTAATATAGCCAACAAGGCACGTTCAATAAATATTTAGGCAGAAAAATTGTTGTCATAAGATAAAATTGTGTTGTTTGCACCGTAGGATATTTTTTAAAGTTAGGTTGATTGATTTTAAAAACTTCAAGGCACGTTCAATAAATTTTTAGGCAGAAAAATTGTTGTCATAAGATAAAATTGTGTTGTTTGCACCGCAAGATATTTTTTAAAGTTAGGTTGATTGATTTTAAAAACTTGTAGACGTTAGATTCCACAGTGAATCTATTAGCAAAGAGGGGGTCGCTTATTACTGTTGTCTTTCCTATTGACTTTGGCCACTGAGCTTTTTCCAGGGAAAATATGCGAGTAGATAATAATCAGTAAAGAGTTACCAATATGAAAAATAAGATAGCATAAGGAGAATTTAACAACGAAAAAAATGAGCATAAGGATAATATATCTTTCCAAGAAAGTGATACCTCAACTCTAATTATATAATTGAGACAACTAAAGAGTCGGTTAACTCTAATAACATGAACTACAGGGGGTTTTGTTGTAAACGTGATTGATGGTGATCCTTTATCATTTATTATAGAATGATACATATTGCAATGATCCTTAACGCGTATGTAATATTCAAATATTGTTTACTTTGTCGTGTTAAGTGAAATTGATCAACCACATCTAATTAAGTAGTTAATTTAATGATGATTTACTTGACAAGCTCTTAAAGTTTCATGAAGCGATAACTTACAATTGCAGTTTTTGGTCAAAAGACGGGTTGATCTGATCAACTTGACACGAGAATGAGCAGAATTGTTGAATGAAATCCAACCCTAGCAAAACTTTATTCTCAACCCTATAGTTCATAAATTAAATAGTATAATAATTAAGGAAACTATAAACTTTGCAAGTACTAGCTAGCTAGAATATTATTTTCCTTTTAAAAATTTTTCTTTATTTGACAAATTGAAATATTAATCAGTTTGTTTCATTTGTGTCTTTAGCAGAATAATTACATAATAATAAAGTTTTAATCAACTCAAACAATAAAAGTATAGGACGTGATGATAAGGTATCATTTATAATAAAACCATAACTCCGATATCCTTAATTTAGTCTCCCTATTTAGGGATCTTGAACTTCTAATTAAAGAGATTTTATTTTATTTTATATAATAAAAAAAAGTACACACATAATTTAAATGGGTGATTTTAGGGGCACCAATTATTTAATTTCAACTTACTAATATAACAATCAAATACAAAATACTTTAAACAATACTTTAAAGTTTCTTTATATTTTTACTGATAAATACAATCAAATAATATAACAATACTTTAAACATTTACTAATAAAAAAATAACAAAACACTTATCACATAGGTTGGTACTTAAAAGTTAGGATTAGAATCGGTGTGTTTAGTATTTTTCTGGCATTAAATTCCTTTATTTAATCAAAGTTCGATTCTGGTGCAACTGTTTTTCTAGCCTTGGGGGGACATTTATTATGCAATTCAAACCTTTGGAGTAACTCACATGTACGAATTCTATTTAAATATTTAAACTAAAGTCCGTAATGCAGCTAACAAGGCATGTTCAATAAATTTTTAGGTAGAAAAAACTGTTGTCATAAGATAAAATTGTGTTATTTGTACCGTAAGATACTTTTTCAAGTTTGGTTGATCAATTTTAAAAACTTGCAGATGTCAGATTTCATAGTGAATCTATTAGCAAACAGCTACTGTTGTCTTTCCTATCGACTTTGGTCACTGAGCTTTTTTCTAGAGGAAAATTTGCAAGTAGATAATAATCAATAAATAGTGACCAGTATGAAAAACAATAGAGCATGGGGGGAATTTAACAAGGAAAAAAATGAGCATTAAGATAACATATATCTCTCTAAGAAAGTGACACCTTGACTTTAATTATGTAAATGAGACAACTAAAGAGTTGGTTAACTCTAATTATATGAACTGTAGGGGTTTGTTGTAAACGTGATTGATGGTGATCTTTTATCCTTTACTATAGGATGATACATATTGTTATCATCCTTAATGCACGCAGAATGTTCAAATATTATATTAACATATCAAATTTCTGATATTTTCTTTGTTATGTCAAGCGAATTAATCAACCGTATCTAGTTGAGTAGTTAGTTTAATGATGATTGACTTAACAAACTCTTATAATCTCATGAAATGATAATTTATAATCACAGTTCTTGATCAGATGATGGGTTGATCTAGTCAGCTGGATGCAAGAATGGCTAGGATTAGAAAATGAAATCCAACCGTAGCAAAACTTTATTCTCAACCATAGAGCTCATAAATGTAAATAGTATAATAATTAAGGACACTATAAACTTTGCAAATACTAGCTAGGTAGAATATTATTTTCCTTTTAAAAACTTTTCTTTAATTGACAAATTGAGATATTGATGGGCATATTTCGTATGTGTCTTTTAACAGAATAAATACACAATAATAAAGTTTTAATCAACTCAAAAAAATAAAAAACATACAACATAACATAATCATAAGGTATCGTTTTAAAGTATAACCATAACGTCGATATCCTCGATTCAGCCTTTATAGGGATTTTGAACTTCAAATTAAAGAGATTTTGTTTTATTTTTCATAATTGGAAAAAAAACGTAATGAAACCAATAATTTCCCTTGAAAAAAAAAACCCATAAAAATTGAAAGAGAGAGAGAGAGAGAGAGAGAGGTTGGGAGGATGGTCACGTGAGAGAAGTAAATAGAAATAAAATATCTAGTGGTAGATCTCCAAAGAGAGAGAGAGAGAGAGATGAGATTATTGATGAGCAATCCAAGAACACGTTGGCTGCGTGGTGTGGAGCACGTGGGTAGAGTAGTAGAGACACCTCTCAAAGGTTCCGTTGTAAATAAATGAGAAAGGGAAGCCCAAATCTGGAAATGGAGGGTGAGGGAGAAGAACATCTGCGGAGTCGGTGGGTGTACACGTGGCACAATCTGGTTATTCGTTGGGAAGTATAAATAATCTTGTCATCCGGGACTGCCTTTACCACCAGCGGCGGCAGCAGCAGCAGCACCAAGAGTAGAAGTCCGTAGGGTTAAATCCAAAGCCTTTATATGTAAAGAATGAGTAAGAGTGACTAGTGAGAGAGAGAGAGAGAGAGAGAGAGAGAGAAGAGAGGCGTTGATTCAGTTACCGGCGGTCTCTAATTCGCTTGGTGCAGGTCGGGAACCGGTTCGTTTTGGGCGTTGGCGGCGGTGGCGGTGGCGGTGGCGGTGCGGCGGCGGCAGATGCCATTTGCCAGATGGCTGATGCTGATTGGGTGGTTGGTCTGATTAATTAACGACGAAATGGATCCCGCCTTGCATCAACTGAATCGGAGACCGCGGTGAAGAAAGGCCTTCCGTTTTCCCCTTTTCTATTGTTTGGTTTTTCTTTTTTTTTTTTGGTGGTTTTTGGATTTGGATCTCTGCGTTTTTTCCTTCCTTTCTTTCTTCCTCAGATCTCTCACGCAGGTTCTATTTCTTTTAATTCTTTTATTTATTTATTCATTTATTTACTTATTGCATATCTTCTCTAATGATCCTTTTTTTCTTTTTTGTTATCCATTAGTATTTGATCTAAATCTTTAATTACGCAGCTGCTATTCAATGAGACAAATACTTAATCTTGACTATGATTCTTGCTTTTGGTTTTTGACTCGTTCCCCACTAATTTCGTATTTTCAACATTTTCTATCTAATCTTATCTAGTCTCTCTCTCTCTGTATTGCTATCAAAATTGGAAAAATTTGCAAGATCTGGAAAGCTAGTCGCTTGAATTTGAGTTCATAATTTGATTAAATTAGTTGAGAAAGGTGGGGCATAATTACTAGCTTATATCTCAAACATTGTTTTGTGTTTTACTTTTTTGATGGTTGCTTCTTTTTTGGTTTTTTTTGTTTAATTGTTTTTTTTTCCCCTCTTCTATATATGAAAATATGTGTTTTTTTTTTTCTCTCTAATAAATCTTTACCTTTTAGTTTTTGGTCCTTCACATATTCCATCTGTGATTCTTTGATTAGATGTTATTCGCTTTATTTGGTTATTGGAGTATATTGCTTCCAACTAGCAAAAGAAGTTTCTTTTTTTAATTTTCTTTTTTTGATAGTCGCTGAATTATTCTCCCTCAAGTTGGAAAGAAATAGTTTACACATTAAAATGTTTGCAACTGTGATGAATATATTCGGATTCTGATTTGTTCTTCTTATTTAGCTTTTGTTCCCTTTTTTTTTTTTTTTAAATTGTTTTCATTTCTACCCCATTGAAAATATGCACCTTCTCCACTTCCTCGCTAACTCACTCAATACACACAGCATGCTCTCATTCCGCGATTAATGCTCACTTTCCATTGAACATCCTTCTTAGGTTAGCTGTTCTTTTATTATTATTATTGTTATTATTTGAGCCTATATGATTATGCTGCAATATAAATCTTTTTTTTTTTTTTTTTGGTTTTTAACATAGGCTAAGGTAGAACATGATTACATTTTATCTGTTGTTAAGGGAATTGTTTGATGGAAAGTAGTAGCCTACATTTCAGAAGTAGCGAAACAGACCGATATGGTACGGCAAGACACAGCACGGCGATTTCCGAGGAACTTGCTGCTGAGTTTTCCCTTAAAATGGTTCTTTCTTTCCATAAGCATATTATTTATAATTTTTATAGGGAGCACTAGGTTCATCACTAATGTAAGAGAATACTCTCTGTCACATAACTAGGGGTGGAAAAATTTCGTTTCTTTTTATCATAGCAGTGTCACTGTCAATGTACTGTTCGTTATTTGTACTGAGATTTATGTAGTGATTTGGAATAGCTCTCTCTCTCTCTCTCTCTCATTTTATTGGAGATATTGGAAAATGGTTATTGGATAGTGAAATGTATAACGCCAAAGCATGGTCCTATAACTTGAATTTCATAGTTAGAGAAGCAGATGCAGGATGGCAGTGGGATGGAAAATGTTGGGCACCACTGAACGCCATTACCAATGGAAAATGAGTTTCTAGTTTCCATGGTGGGTGGCTTTCAACATCGACGGCGTTCTTTAACATTAATTCAGTTTGAATGGTGTAAACAATTTTTATTTTTATTTTTTTATTGAAAGTGTGAACAATTTGTCTGTTTCATTGTGATGACTCCAATTTGTTTTGTTTTCATTTTTTTCTCCTTCAATTTTAGTTTTTGTCATAAATATCTTCTCAAACTTTAATTTGTAATATTCCTCTGAATTTGGAAATATTTATAGATGTCCCCGTAATTAAATTTTTATTGGAAAATGTGTATAATACTTATTGACAGTATAAGTTTGAGAGTAAAGTATGAAATTAATAAATTATCTTTATAATTAGGTTAAAAAATAAATATTTAGAATTGATTGTTATTTTTTTCTTATTCTGCTGTCTTCTGTTTAATGCCAAAGATGAGGTTGTGTAACATTCCATCATTGGGTCATAATTAGTAGAAGATATATTTTCTATTTTTTCACGGTATTTAAAATGAACTCGGCGTTCTTTAACATTGTTTCAGTGGAATTGGTGTCATCTAATATGTTTTGTTATCATATTTTTTCCCTTTGAATATTAAGTTTTATTACAAAATACCTCTATATTTCAATTGGTAGCATTTTATTTCTCTGAATTTTTAAACATTAATAGATTTCCTCCTCCAGTTGAATTTTTGGAGGAAAAATGTGTGGTACCTATCGGCGGCATGAATTAGGGAGTATTAAGTATAAAATTACAAAATTATCATTATGATTATGTTAAAAAAAAATATTTTGGATTGATTATCTTTTTTCATATACCATTTTCTTATATGTAATTTGTATTTTCATATTTAATAAGAGTTGTGTTAC
Organism: Antiaris toxicaria; assembly: GCA_035233585.1. Classification (NCBI taxonomy): domain Eukaryota; kingdom Viridiplantae; phylum Streptophyta; class Magnoliopsida; order Rosales; family Moraceae; genus Antiaris; species Antiaris toxicaria. The sequence continues at coordinate 734,495 of CP141163.1, forward strand.
CTGTATAGTCAATAAGTGTCACTTTATAATTTCATATTTAATATTGTTGTTAAGAATGTGTTTTTATAAAATAAAAAATAAAAAAAATTATGGAAAGGGGAATATGTAAATCCAAAAAAAAAAAAACTGTCCATATTTTATTTTTATTTTCTTTTTTGGTATGCGCTTGTACCTCTGCATTTCAATTTGTAGTATTCTTTTTCTTTGAATTTTGAAACATTAATAGATTTCCGCTCTGGATTAAATTTTTGAAGAAAAAATATGTGATATTTATTGGTAACATGAGTTGGAGGAGTATTAAGTATGAAATTATAAAATTATCTTTACAATTGGGTCAAAAAAATTAAATATTTAGGATTGGTTGTTATTTTATCATATATCATTATCTTATATTTAATGTTGTAATTTCATATTTAATAAGATTGATGAGTGTCACTTGTACTGTTAATGAGTGTCACATGTTTTTGCAAAAAAATTTAATTATAAGAGGAATATGTTAATATTTCAAAGTTTAGGAAAAAGAATATTATAAATTAAAGTTTAAATGGTATTATATGATAATGTATTTATGTGAAAAATAAAATAAAATTTGTTCTCATTTTATTTTTATTTTTATTTTTTAAATTTTTATATGTGCAAATTTGCTTATTTTGGCTATTTGACTTAGATGTGCGGCCTGCCTGTACTTTAAGTTAAAAAAAATAAAAATAAAAATAAAAAACTGTCGTTAAAACAAAGAATAGCTTGTAGTAGAAGTGGAGATGGCTGGTAATGTGAAAATCTCGTTAATTTTTTTTTCCCAAGTATTATATTATATTATATTATATTCGAAGAGCAAATGAATAATATGTTAGCGAAAATAATAATAATAATAATAATAAAGATATTGTAAAGTGTAGCAAAAGAAGGGAGCGTTGCTTGGCTTTCCTAGTTCTTATCCAGAAATCAAAGCGACTGGGCACCAATTGACAAATGCAAATGTTTGTCTTTTGGTTTGTCTCTAGAAGTACAAAGAAAGATAAAAAGAAAGAACGAAAGGGTGTCAATTTCCAACGTGATTCCTGGGGGTGGGGTTTGAAAATTGTTTATAGCTGATAATTATATAAACACTCTCCCTGTGTTCTTAAAAGTCAAAGATGTGGGGTTTTATCTCCTATCTTCTAACTTCCAACTTCCAGCCCGTCACTGGCCAACCCCAAAGAAAAACAAAACAAAAGAATACTTGTACTATTGTTGTCTCACTTTTTAGGTAAAAATAAAGTCGTCTCGACTCTGCAAGTTTTGCGTCAACCATTGCGGCTGCTTTCTTTCTTTCTTCCTTTGCTTGTTTTGTTGGTCTTGGTCTTAGCTATGTTTGTTATATCCAAAAATGTTAGTACAGCGGACGGCCTTCTACCATGATCAGAGATACACTCGATCATTTGTGTAAGATAAATACATACATACATATATATATGTGTGTATCAGAGATACACTCGATCATTTGTGTAAGATAAATACATACATATATATGTGTGTATGTAGAGAGTGTATTTTAAGGTTAATTAATCAAATGGTCAATAATTGAGTTTAAGAGTAGTTTGATGGATAGGTCGATCGGCGGGTCGATTTTATCAGTCGGCATTATACGAAAACAACGATAATAAAGCTTTATAAGGTAAATAATACAGAAAATAAAATAAATAAATAATAAACACATAGAATTTATAATATTTCACTCGTTAAACAGAGTTACTCTACTCTAGGGGTCTTCGGGAATTGTCTATTATATCTGAAGAATGTATTATAATAAAGTCGTAAACGGGAAGATGATAGAGAGAGAAGAAGAGAATGCGAAATACAAAGGGTATGTATGTATTCAGCAAAGGGTCTACATGAGTTTATGTATGTATTTAGGTGTGCCCGAATATGCATGCAGATATCTTTGGCGTTGGACATGTTTATGGGTACGATAATGTCTTTTATGTGCATGTTTGTATATGTGTAGATGAGTGCCCATGTATGTCCATGTGTGTGTCTGTGCTAGAGCTAAAAACATGGATCGAGCTAAGCAGACCGACCTGTTACACACTATTTTTGTGCTAAGGTGGCATTGGGCGGGCACGGGGGTGGGGGTGTGTGGTTGGACAGGTGCTCCCCCCACCCCTAAAGAGCATTCTAAGCACTTAGCCCAGTGCAAGCATAAAGGCGGGCTAAACGTTATCTTTGAGCCCAGCTCGAAGCTCATCCATAATTGTTTTAATAATTAATGTAAAATTATTTTTAAGTATATATGTATTATATAAAGTAAACATATACAAACTAAATATTACTTTGAATTTTCTAAGAAAAATGATATTTAAAAAAAAAAAAGGAAAATATGATCAACAATAATTTGCTTGAAGGTTGATTATTATTTGTAACTTACAAAGAATATTACCATAAGCAGTAGCTGGGCTTTTTTTTTTAATTGTTATATACTTAATGTCTAATCATCTAATAATAATATTACACTATTTTTCATTAGTAAGGATTGAAGATTTTATCATTAATAAGTTGTTTTGTCTTATTTAGGTTTTTTTTTTTTATCTTGTACAAAATATTTATATAATTTTTTTTAAATCTATTTACTCGGCTTGAATTTAAGTCTATCGAGCTTTAAGGTTGGGCCTAAATTTAAGTTCGTCAAGCGCCAAGTAGGGCTTTTGCTTTCCTAATTTGAACAAGTTATGCTAGTCTTGATTATTGCCTAAAGCCCGTTAAGGCTAGGCTAGGCCAGGCAGCTCGGATTCATACATCTAGTCTGTGCATGTCCTCCTCCCTTTATGTGTATACATAAAGTAAGCATCAATCAAAATCACCTTGCCTAAGTAGCTTGTGATCTCAAAATCCTCTTGCAATGAGAGAGTTGATGGGAGAAAAAAATCAAGAAGGTCGCCCTCAGTCCTTTTCCTCTTCTGAGAGCTAGAAGAATTCCCAACAGTCTTCGGAAGTAGAGAACTCAAATCGACCAGAATCAGGTTAGCCAAAGAGTCACCAACCAACTTTCCTTTGTTGGCTGTCGAACTAAGATGAGTCACCCTACTATGATCTCATCGAATGACAAAGACCCCTACTTTATGGAAGCTGCATTTGATTCATCAATTAGTTAAATGAAGAAAACACTTGCAACAAGCACAAGGTATAGTAAAAATGTAGCACTAGCTGTAAATGTGGATCGAGTCCTTTAAGTGACTCTTAGAGGAGTAAAGAGTGTCTTTTTCAACTTGGCTAATTTCTCAACATATCCCAACACTTTATTTGGACGTTACTCTTAGACTTCTCTGTGAAATCAAATACACATTTAGAATCAATCAAAACTCTTAATTTATCCATTCAAATGCTCAATTGCTCACCAAGTTGGCCCCACATAATTGGAGCAAGCCTTGGAGTGCCAGGAAAGCTGATTGGCCTACGCATCACCACATAGCAATCTTGCCAATCACAATCACTCGTACTCGCATGAATCACTTCAAGGGTTTGAGACTTCCGCTGAACAAATGACAAACAGCCCTCATCATCCTTGTTCTGCTTAACATAAAACAAAGATAGCAAGTCTTGACAAGAGACCAAACACCAGCTTTTTTAGCCAACTTCTTAAAAGCAAGACTCACCCACCAAGAATTGGGCATCCATTGCTTAATTGTCATCCGGTAATGAATAAGAACTACCGAAGCATATGGAGACAAGGGAAATACGAGTCCTAAGTGCATAAATACCTCATACATGGCAAACCACCCTTTTTTTTTTTTTCGAGAATCAGCCCTTTCCGAAGAATTAGGCAACTGGATTTTGAACTTATCTGAGAGATCATAGAGAATCGTCCAACATGCATTCTCATCCTTGGTCAAGACTAAAGCAAGATTAGGCTCAAGATGGCCGAGCCTGATGTAGACATCCTCGTCTGAGTCCAACGACTCTTTGAAACAAGCCACCAAGGGCTTGTGAGGCCAAGCCACATACGAGCTGCCATTGGCCGCATCTTGGCCAAATGAAGTCAAAGTCCCAAAAGAGCCAATGATTTTCTCCATTTTCAATTCCTATAAGTGTTTGGATGCAAGGAAAATCAAAAAGAAAGTTTCTAGCCCTAAAACCCAAAATCACAAATTACCAAAGGAGAAAATGAGAAAAAATCACAAAAATGGAAGAGCGAACCAACCTTTTCAAGTGGTCACAAAACTTAAGGTGGCGTTTGGTATTGCTTTTGAAATGTTTTCTATTTTATAAAAAAAAACTGAAAATGAGAATATTTTGAAAACTGTATTGAGACCATTTCTGAAACTGTGTTTAGTTATATTTTCTGAGTGTATTTCCTGATAAACATAAAAAAGAAACTTTATTTGATTATATTTTTTGAAAACTCATTTCGTAAGTAAATATTTTATAAAAGCATATTAACTTTTAATTTAAAAAAATAACAAAAAATAAATTATTAGTCATAATAAAAAAAAACCTTTTGGTAGTGGGTTTTGCAACGAGAGACAGGGGTGGAAGATATTGGTGGTCTGAATCCTAGACAATGGCTGCGGTGAAATTTAGGTGGCAAGTCGATGGTCGTCGCTATGAGTCAGTAATCGTTGTCGCGATGGGCCGTCGCCGTCGTTGCTAGTCTATGGTTGTCGCCTTTCGTTGGAGATAAAGAAAGTAAATAAAAACAAAAAAATGAAAACAATTTCTTTTTTCAAAAAACCAAAAAAAAAAAACATAGTTGAAAACTGCGTTTTCAAAACGGTTTTGAAAACTTAAATAAATAAACACTATTTTAAGACCGTTTTCATTTTCTATGTTTTTGAAAATGGAAAATCATTCTTAAAAATAAAAACAAATGCCCCATCAATTTTCTACAATCAAGGAGGGAAATTTCGAGATCCCTTTTGGAAAAAACTCCAAGCAAATAACTGAAATAAGAGAGAGAGGAATTTCAAATTTTTTTAAATTTTTGTGTAAATGGTGGTTTTTCCTTATAAAATCCCAATTTAACATCCAAATCAACACCAATAGCCAAGACTGAAATAATCCCAACGACGAGGATTAATTTTCACAACTAACGGCTTCAAGAGAGGGAAAGCTTCCTCAACACGAAAATTAACTGCTCAAACGACATGTGTCAACACGCATAGTCCACTCGTCACTTCCATGAGCTGTTCTGATGAGCATACCTCATAAGTCAATATCGATTGTCACACAAATCGTTAAATTACTCTTCAAATTGATTTTCATCAGTTAAGGAGCGAGGGGTTTATTGTTGAGATCAAATTTCATACCTTATTTTACACCATATACATGGTAATCTAAAACCCTCCAACAAATCAACTTCAACCCGTTGAGAGGTCAGAGTGATTGCTTAAACAGTCGATCTCACAAGTCAACTCCAAGAGTCATTATCATCTATCATGGGTCAATTAAGAATATTATGGCATCTCTCATATTTGATGAATTAACAATCAGATCTTCAAAATTGAGAAGGGAATCGGTTATAACAACTCAAAGAAGGCAATTTGGGAGTATTCGTTGGTCAACTCAATCATGCCTAAAAGGGAAAGTTCATTCACGGCCAAATAAAGGAAACAAAATCAAGCAATTACCAAGTTTAGTGATCGGCCTCATATTAAGCAAGTCACCAAATGGGAAAGTCAAAGTATCCAAAAGAGAAAAGCATCTCCAACACCAAATTGAGAAATAAGCCAAGTTTCATGAACTATAAATGGAGGCGTCCTCTACATGCAAAGGGCATCTGAAAAATATGCAAATTCACACATCCAGAAGTCATGGATTCACACATTCTCATAGTTGCATATATTCTCCTTGTCTTTTTGCTTAATATTCCCACTCTCTCTTTACTTCCCTTTCTTGATCTCATTGTAATACAATTCTTCAAATATAGTGGACGATTTCTGAAAACTCTCATAGTAGAGTCGCTCTCGTTAGCGAGTGAACCACTATATATTCCACGTCTCTTTTTATTGACTTATTTTATCGCTTTTTATCTTTGTTGTCGTTCTGCTAATTACATGGCTCTCAACTAATTGAATCAACTTAATGACTCTTAAACTCAATCATTAGCCCACCAATCAATTGACCGTAGCATTCACCCTCTAAAAATTCATAATTACATAATCATAATAAACATATAAAATACAAATAATATCACGTAGATTCTCCAAAAATTTAGAAAATCGTCCTAAAAAAGCATAACTTTTAAATATTGTCTCGTTTATAGTAGCTTAAGATTTTTTACCTTCTATAAGCTAAGTCAAACGTCCACATAATATGTCTTTCAAAATTACCCCCAACCAATCAAAAAATTATTCTATAAAGAGATATTCTACCAGAATACTTTTCGTAGTCAACATGGTCTCCGCTTGCTAGAGCTGGTCATTGAAGAATGTTTTGGTAGAATACACTTTTATAGTTTATCAGAACACTTTTTGTGGTCTACCATGATACCTTTAAAATTTTATCATTATTTTTATATTACACCAGATTAGTTTTTATATTTCATCGGATTATTTATTATGCTTTAATGAACCATTCATAATATTATAGTAGATTGATTGTCGTAATTTACCAAATTAATTCAATATTTCACCATGTTAATTAGGAGAGAGAACCCGGTGGAAGAAGTGAAGGAATATAGAAGAGAGAGATTTGCAGTCTGGAGAGCTGGCTATGAATAGAGAGAATGGATCCGAGATGAGAGAGAGGATGAAAAGATCAACTAATAATAATGCATAAAAGAGAGAGAGAGAAGGATAAAAATGTTTAAAAAAAGAAAACAAATAAAATACTAAAAGGTTAAAATTCCTATTACGTTTAAGGAGGCAAAATTCTTTACTTTGGGGTTATTGCCACGATTCTCTAAAGGGAAAATTTAGTATATAGCATTTTAAAAAACTGGTAAATGGGAATGTTTTAAAATATTTAAAATAAATAGTATATTTATTAAATAATATATTTATAAGATATAAATATATTGCTTATGTGATAAATTTGTTATTTATTATTATATATTTTATATATTTTAAATACATGCTGTTTATTTCCTTTGTTTTTTCTTAAAAACTGCTATTTATTTCCCTCTTTTTTCGGGCTCAATGGAGGAGCCAATGACGCAGATTGGGCTAGATCGCAGTGGGTTAATGGGCTTACGTCCACATTGTCGACCCAAGTGCGTCTATAGAGAAGCGGAAGGGAAAGCCTTTGGGTCAAGTCCGTGGTGTTGTCCGTGGTGGTGGTGGTGGAGGAAGAATGGCGCCGCCGCTGCAGTCGCTGCTGATACAGAAGCTGCTGAGCACGAACGCCCACATAGGGCAGCGAGTGGTGGAGCACCACACGAAGCATCTGACATTGGGAATCAGAAACAACATCGCCATCATCGACTCGGACAAGACCCTTGTGTCCCTCCGCAGCGCCGCCAACTTCGTGTCGTCCCTGGCCAGCCAAAAGGCCCGCTTCATGTTCGTGAACACAAACCCACTCTTCGACGAAATCATCGACCTTATGACGAAGAAAATCGGCTGCTACTCTCCGTCCATGTCCTCCCTCTGGCGCACCGGCGGCTTCCTCACCAACAGCTGCAGCCCCAAGAAGTTCCGCAACCGCCACAAGCGCCTCTCCTTCGCCCCTCCCCAGCCCCCAGATTGCCTCATCGTCTTCGACTCCGACCGCAAATCCTCCGTCATTCTTGAGGCCTCTCGCTTGCGCATTCCCATTGTTTCCTTCGTTGATCCCTCCACTCCTTTCGAATTCTACAACAAGATCACCTACCCTATTCCTGCAAATGATTCTGTCCACTTCGTTTACCTCTTCTGCAATCTCATCACCAAGACCTTCCTTCTTGCCCAGAACCGCACCCCCCCCACAGGTATTGTTTCTCCTCTTCTCTCTCTTGCTTGCACAATTCCTGTTTGCTCTTTTGCACAAAAGATATTGTTGATTTTTTTCCCCTTCTTATGCTGTCTGCGCATTACGTGTTTGATGTTTGTCCCAAAACAGATTTTTTTGCACATTACCTGTATGATGTTTTTCCGAAGAGAGATTTTTTTGTTTATATGTTATGTGCTCATTACCTGTTTGATGTTTTGCCCATGAGAGATTATAGACTGTTTGGGTTGAAAGTGGTTAAATTGTGATAGGGACATAAGCAAGGGGGAGAACTTCAAAAACCCAACAACTACGAGGATGAAGATCCTAATGCTGCTGCTTCTTCTTGAAGACTGCTTGTTTCTATGCCCATTTGTCCCGGTAATAAAATACAGTTTCACATTCAGACAGTTATCCTATTTACTTTTGTTCTCTTTTCTTTCCTTCTGCTGTCGTAGTCGTGGGCTATTGGCGCCAATTCAACAACTAAGAGTAGGGTGGTTGTTTATTATTGCTTTCCATACTTGTTTATTTGTACCCAAAATCATCAATGTCGTCCTTTTGAAAAGTTTGTTACTTGAGATCGATGAAATGGCTTTTATCCGTGTACTAATTTTAATAGCGTCTTTTAAGTCTGTGAATATGTAAATAACCAAATGCATTGATTGGAGTATGCCTGTAATGATCTACATCATTTTGAAGCTAAGCTACACACTCAATAAACAAGGATGTTCTAACAAAACAGATAACCTCCTTTCTTTCTTACTTGTATCATATTTATTTCCTTGTAAAATATAACACGTTAAGGAACAAAAATCAATCTGATTGACATGACTTGAGCCACCGACAACTCCTGTGACCCGAGATTGTGGGATGATCTCAGATTTTGCATCAAAATTTAGTGAGGAGGTAGATCACACCTTAATTTTGAGGTGACTTGCCAAGGTAGTGAAAACAATTAGCGTGTGTTTAGATGACCGGTTTAGTTTGATATAAGCTAAATTAGAGTTAAAGTTGAGCATTTAGTATGCAAAAATTTGGTTTAAACTTACATTAAAAATTGTGTTGAAATAGTAAAAATAGAGATAAAAAAATTATTAAAATGAGACTATTTAAGATTTCATCAGGTACACAATTTAACTTGATTTAAGCTAAATTAAAGCTAAAATAAACAAGCTGGTAATAAATTTCAGTAGTTTGGGAATTTTAGCCATCTACTTTAATTAACTAGCCGATTTTATTTGATTTTACACAAACAGTTGGTTATTAAATTTACTCAACAAACTCTCAAGTTTTGGGAAATTTTTGATTTTTTTGTTACTTTTTTTTTTTTTTAACAATTTGATTGAATTTTGCAACTAGAAGTACTAGTTATGGTTTGTAACATGTTAACCGTTAGTTGCATGTGGATTTAACTCTTGTGTTCCTTTGTTCTTGTTCCATTTATCTTTTCCAATCATATCATGACACGATAAGAAAAATATATATTTTTTATTATAATATCAAATCACATCAATTAAAAATCAAGTTATTTATGTGCATTTCATAACTTTATTTAAAGAATAAAAATAGAGACATAAATAAAGGAATATTTGATCTAAATCTGTTGCGGGTGTGAGGTGAGCACTTCATGCCATTCTGGTGGATCATTAAGCGAGCATTGACCTAGCACTTGTCAGTTGCCCTCCTTGAACATGCCAAGACGAGGTGCTCAAGCTGGACTTCTTTTTTTTTTTTTTTTTGCAGCTTCACTCTATATGTTGATGGAGGAAGAGAGTACCCTAGAAGGGACATAAATTGTAAAGTAAAGAATATTTAAAAATGTAGACCGAGTAAGTTTGCTAAATTCCAAGGAAAAAAAAAAAGTTTGCTGAATTCCGTTTCAAGATGGAATTTGTTTTCTAGATGTCCGAAATTTTCAATCAAGGGGAACAAACGGTGGCAAAGGCCCAGGGTTTTCTGAAGGCATATTTCCCCCCATTTTATGTATCCACTAAATTAATTATTTTTCTTGTTTCGGCCATTTTTGAAGCCATGAAGCACTAAAACTCGAAAATTTAGAAAAACAAGGTCCTAAATCCAGCCATTTTTGTAAGTGCTAAGTTAGCAGGCATGAAGGGTTAAAGTCGTAAATGACACATGGTTAGGTATATTGGGCTTAATGGTAGTTGTTTGAAATATTATGATCTCAATTAAAGAAGTGGCCTCTGCTCTAGGAAATCAAGCCATGTGCAGTAAGGCCAAAAACTAAACGTTGACAGACTGAGAGGGCAGAGTCGTAGAAAGCAACACCCCTGGTAAGAAGCTTCTTGCATTCCACACCCCAACACAAAGGATATATTATGGAATGTAATGCTCTACAATATTATTATTATTATTATTGTTAATATTACTCACGCTCCCTCCACGCCTAAGAAACGACAACAAGACGTAGTGTAGTTGTGGGGTAATGTGGAATTGGAGTGTCGCACTTTCTCATTAGAGGACGATGTTGTGGTTATCAAAAAAGTATGTGACACATAAAAGATGCCTTTTTTTGTCGTTATTGGTGGTACAATTACTGTATATACTACAATTACTGTAGTTCTTTTTTTTTTTTTTTTTTTTTTAATTTGGGGTCAAAATTATGATTTCTCATTTGCTGATATATGTACAATTTAGTAAATAGTCGTGCTGTATTAGGACTCGGGAGGAGCGGCAAGACAAAGGTAAGTACAGGAGGCTCGGGGTTCCAAGTGGGAGCTCCACACTCATAATTTCTTCCTTGTCTTGAGAATAAAAAGAAAGCATAGTTTGGGAAGGAGACATTGGACAAAACCCCTCTCCACCGGCGCCTTTCTTGGTCCCATAATAGGTCTCCCATATGCCCTACACTACAGCCTATTATCAATTCAATTCCAAATTTCCAAAACAATAACATTTTATTCATTTGTTTTTTTCTTCTCATTTAGTGGGAAACACTCTTTTTCCCTAATCTTGCCGCTGCATTTTTACCATTAACTTTTTTTTTTTTTTTTTTCGTTAAACACAGCTTATAACTAAGTTGGAGAGGGTCTTTAATTCATAGCCTAAAAGATGATTCGAACCAAAGCTATCCTCAAGTAGTACTTGTTAATATGTTTACTATTTAAGCATACGTTTTGTAATTGGAGCTGTAAGATTCTGTATCTTCTAATGGATCGTTTAATAAACTTATTCCGTTTACAATATATTAAACGCAGTGTACTGAATATATTTTATATTTGAATGAAAAATATTTAAATTGTATTTTTAAATTAAAAAGTTGATATAATTAGTAAAAATAAATAGAAAAAATAAGATAAAAGGAGAATATAACGTAAATGGAAAAAAAAGTATATTTTTAAATTATTTTGAAATAATAAATATATTTAAGATATTGTTAAAAATTATTATATTTAAATATAAAATTTTTTTGTTTGAGTAAAATTTATATTAGGTTTAAATATAATATGAATATAAAATGAATATAATAATGTAAAGAAACGACATATAACGGGAGAAAGAGGTGGAGAGAGAGAGATTTTAGTCACCACATCATGACAAATAGCAATGCCAATCCCGATGCTGAAAATTAACTACACTTGAATGATGGTCGTTGGCGTATATTAAACATGATGATATACACCCTAATTCATTTACAATCATATTAACAGTACTAAATAAGTAAGGTTTTAGTGCGTGCTTAATTCGTTTAAGAAATTATATAGCCGCTAGACGATGTTGTGATGGCTCTCATGTCACTTTATTTTATGGTATCTACAAAATATGTAACAAAAAAAAAAAAAAACCGAAAGAAAAAAGGTGATGAAGATGGTGGAATAGCAAAAATGAGACGAATGAATAACAACGAAAGCAGTGAAAGACACATTCAACCAACACCAGTTGAGGAAGAATGGAGAATATTTTTAAATTTGAATGTGAGTAATTGAAGGGGTAAAGAAATGTCTTAAATTTTATTAATAAGGATGTGCAGAGTCTAGCCCCACTTTGGTTAGGTACTACTCCACCATCTATGATTAGATGCAAATAAAACACTTGATTAATATTATCCCCATTGGTCATTATATCCAACGGCATGGAGGCATTTCATGTCACTTTGAGATTGAGAAGGTTTGGTTTTCATATCTTTGAAAAAGAAAAAAGAAAAAGAAAAATATGTTGTGAGTGTACGCATGAATTAGTGAATAAAATGTCAATTGAGTGAGAAAATGGAAATCGGAATTTTGGGATCTGATTGAAGGAAGGAATAATAGACAATACAGAGACTCCATTATTCAACAGCTTTGAAATTGGCGTTTGCCATCGCGCCCCTATCAACAATTTACAATCACGAGGAATGCTTGTGATATTTTATATATATGATCAAATATGAGATCAACGATTGTAGCGAGTAAAGAGAAAAATGACAAGGATGTAAAGTAGGGTCTCAATAGAAAATACAATTATATATATATATATATACACACCCGCACATATATGAGAGTATGGGGAGGGTAAGGAGTGGGAGTGGGACCCAGTTATGATAACTGGAGCGCAGCTTCAAGTTGAAAATGGTTTTCGTGTCTCCGTCTCACTCTCTCTCTATCTCTCTCTCTATTAAATGCCACCCCTTCCTCTTTCTCTCTCTTTTATATCTCACTTGTTCTCATCCTTCAAAATTCAGTTCACCACATTCTCTCTCTGTTTTGCTTTCCTTTGTTTAAATGTCAAGTATGAAGTGAGAGAAGGGTTCCGTATACCATCATCGTGTTCGTGGCACAGCAAATCAATCCGATCAGGTTATTATTATTAACGCTTGTTTTATATATGTGTGTATATATATATATGTATGTATGTATATAAACATGAATGAATGAATGAATGCAGCTGAATCTGATGAGGAGCACAAATACAGACTATTTAGCTGCAGGATCCAAAAATGTCGCTGATGATGTGGAATTATTTCGGCAATAAGCATAATGGCAAGAACGACCTTCTTCTCTTTTTAACAACAAATTCAAATTAGTTGCTAACCTCAAAACTCAAAAAGGTATGTCCTGTTCTTCATTATCACTTCCTTATTATTATTTTTTGTTTTGTTTTGTTTTTTTTATATTTATAAATTATCAATTCGTTCAAGCACTAGTATGGTACTTGATAATGGAATAATTAGTTTCCATCTTCAAGTAATGATTCCATCGTCAACACGTCTCTCGTCTTTTTTACTTTCTCGCACTACAGTTGTCCATCTTCTTCAATTCCTTTCTTTCTCTGTTCTTTTACAATCTTTTTAACGTTTGAACATGACAGAGTACATATTAATTACATGCTATTTTTCAGAAAGAAATAGTTATATTTCTCTTAATTAGGATTTCTTTTTATAGTATATATCTACTATCTTTTAACTAACTAATTTACTCGCATTTACAGCCCAAAAAGAACTCTTATATATATATATATGTAATGGTATCTTGTCAAGTTTATCAGTCTTTCTAAAAAATAATTCTCTGTATTCCTCGACTGATTTCAGTAAGAAGATGCCCTTTTTTTTTTCCCCTTATTTTTTGGTTTGCCCTTTTATATTTGTTAAGTAAGACAGTGGGAACTCAGTGAGCCCATTACAAGGTTTCAACTCGGATTTCTTTTTGTTTTTTTGTCTTGCCTTTTTCAGTAACGTCTTTATGGAAGCACAACTTTTCTGTGGGTTATTTTAGTCTGGTCACCTGCCGTGGCTGGTAGTATACATAGAACACGTGATATTGATGGTAAACGTACATATACATATATCATATTACAGGGGAGTAAATTTATGTATTTATATATATATATACACATGGACAATATAAATAGATTATATTTATAATAAATAATTAAGAAAAATGCCTGACTTCTGGTGGGTGGTCTCGAAGGGTGTTTGGTTATTATTTTACATTAGGTTTAAATATAATGTAATTTTTATTTAAATATAAAATTTTATATTAAAATATAATATTTTTTAATAATATTTTAAATATATTTATTATTTTAAAATATTTTTTTCTATTTATATCATATTTTTTATCTTATTTATTCTATTTATTTTTACTAATCATATTAATTTTTTAATTTAAAAATATAATTTAAATATTTAATATATTTTATTTAAACACATTGTAAAAGGTAATTCGTACAGTATATAGGTATTTTTAGAGCATTTAGGTGCATGCAAAACATCGAGTCCCTGATATCACGGAACCTTTCCATGTACATGAAAGACCATCATCATTCTACAATTTCCTATTCCTTTTTCTATTTTATATTAAAAAATTGATGAAAATTGCATGGTCAAAGTCAAAATAGATGTACAATTGTAAATATTGCAGCAGCAGCAGCAGGGATTTACATAAAAATCTCATTTAATACGTACATATTGCAGAGTTGCAGCGTCTTATATTTATATTTATATCTATGTTTGGGAAACTACAGAATAGAATGCAGTTCAGTGTAATTTGGCGTATGCTGTGTAGGGATTGGCCTGGTGTCTCATCTTTCTTTGCTTTCTAATGATCAGGATTCAGATCACAAGAAGAATTAAAAAGAAGTAATTGAAGAAAGAAAAAGAGATGATGAGGAGGAGACTTGCATGTTGCACCCGGGACAGAGAGATTAGCCTCGATTTTGATCACCAAGACAGTAAAACTCTTTCCCACCCTTTTTATTTCTTTCTTTCTTTCTTTCTTTCTTTCTTTCTTTCTTTGATTAATGAAATGATTCATAATCCTTTATCTCGTTTACTGTCCTGTCCTTGGTTTTAAAGACTTTAAGCTTAGCTCATCTCTTAACGCCATTTTCAGCCAAACAGAAGAAAAAAAAACTCTGTTTTATACAACAAAATTCTAATAATGTGATCTTAATGGACGTACAAATAAAGCGAAGGATATAAATAGAATCCAAACCACAGTTTCTACTTTTGAATTTAATTATTCCAATATATTTAAAGTCATTTTTTAAAATCAAATTTTACAATATTAGTATATAATTATTATATTGAAAAGAAAGAAGAGTAAGTTCATAAAAAAAAAAAAACGAGTTGGTAGGGATGGGGTCCTTAACAATTAACATAAACATGCAAACAACGAGCTTTCAGAAAACCACAACTCACTGCCCCAATATTTAACATAGAGAGAGAGAGAGAAAGAGAGAGAAAGCTATAAATATCACGAATTTTGAAGCATTGCTATTGCCAATTGCCAATTGCCAAATGCCAAATGCCAAATGACATGCATTAATGAAACAAGTGTCGCTCTACTTCTTCATTTATTATATATTTTTTTTCAGATAGAGAGAGAGAGAGAGAGAGAGAGCAACCCCTTAAATGTTTCCTTTTTCCTCCGCCATGTTCTTATCCAGTATCTTGCCCCAATCACCATTCACCACTCACTATTCACCACCATGCCTCTAATTTTAAATTTCCTTCCCATTTTAAACCCACAATTTTTTGCTTTTCTTCTTCTTTTTTTTTTTTGCCACCTAAATTAATATTGGTTTTAATTTTTTCATTTTTCCTGGTGGGTCTACTCTGGGTTATCAATATGTGAAGCCCACATGGGTCCATACGAATATCCAATATTTTCAAATCTTTGGTTCTCTGTATTGCTCTTTTTTATTTTTAAATTATTATTTAAAAAAAATATTTTTTGGGGCGTGCACCAAGAAAATAAAATGCAGATACAGATACGAACAAAAAAAAAGGAAGGGAGAGAAAAAGGTGGTGTGATCTGTCATTTAGGCATTTGACATGGGAAGAAAGGCTACAATAACGATAACAAGACCAAATCTACAGTATATAATATAAATAATGTTAAATAAAATAAAAATAATAATAATAAAACTATAAAATATAATATAAATGGCATAAAATTTAAATTTATGTACAAATTGTAGTCTTATTCCAATAAAATAAAACAAAACAGACCCTTTTTTTTGGGTGGGACCTAGTCGACAAAAGTAGTTAGTTCCACCACATTTTCCTACTGGAATGCAAGTAAAAGTCACCCTTCAGGCTCACCGCCCCACTGCCCCATGAGTACTCGAACATGGACATTACTTGTTGGGACTGGAATTGGAGTTGGCAATTGGGACGCAAAATTACCCTTCTTTTTATTTTTATTTTTATGTACACCTACATCTTGACTTTTGCTCTCAAAAAGACAATGCCAAAACCCATTTTCCATTTCAATCAGATCAGTAATCCGTCGATATTCCAACCAGTCAGCTGGTTTTAATATTTAATATGCAATGTGACTTTTACAATTTATATATGCAGCAAAATTGATTTGATTCCCACATTTCCTGCACCCAAAGCCAGCTTTCCCTGTTTTGTTTTTTGCTTTCTCCTACTTTTGATGCGAAGGTTCCTCTCCCTTTTGGCCTTTTCTGCCATTGTATTTGGGCAATTTAGGACTGACAATTTGGGTCACGACACGACAACACGACACGAAACCCGCACGAAATTAGAGGGTTTGGGTTTTCTTTAAATGGGTTTGGGTCAAAACGGGTCGAACCCATCAAACACGATTAAATAAAGGGTTGAACCCGCACGAACCCACCAACCCACAATTGACACGAAATAACCCGTTTAATAAATAGGTTATATATGGGTTAACACGAACATGACCCATGAATTACCCATTTATAATTTTTAATATATATTATATAAATTTTTAAAGTTTAAAAATTTAAAATTCAAAATTTAAATATAAAATATGTATTTTAGTTTTTATATGTATATTTTTAGTTTTGTATTTATCTTTTGTGATCTAAATTTAAGTGCGGCTTGATTATGAACTTAATTTGATTGTTATTTAGATGTTTAATAAGTTTTTTTAATGTTAAAATTGATGATAGGTTAGTTAAATAGGTTAATTAAATAGATCAATAACAAGTTAGTTAAGTGGGTCAATAACAGATTGAATGACCTGTTTATGATCTTTTTAGTAAGTGGGTTTAGCATACACGACACGACACGACACGACACGTTTATGACCCGTTAAGAGTTTAGTAGACACGACACGTTTATGACCCGTTTACGACATGACACGTTTATGACCCATTTAATAAACGGGTCATAAACGTGTCATGTCGTGTCAACCCGTTTATTAACGGGTTGTGTTCGGGTTGTGATTTTTGACACGATTATTAAACGTGTCGTGTTCGTGTCGAGTGTATTCGTGTCAACAAACGTGTCAGACACAACACGAACACGACCCGCTGACACGATTTGCCACCCCTAGGGCAATTGCCTGCCACATCTTTTTTTTTTTTTTCCACTTAATAAAAATGTTAATAGTTGTTTTTCTTCTTTATATCATTTGGTCCAATTATTTATATCCAAAAAATTCGTACTTCACTTGGTCCAATTATTTATATCCAGACCCACATTCCCAATTTGACTGCTCTTTTTCATTTCTCATATTTAAAACATTGCTTATATAAGCTGTATATCATGGATTGGGGGCACATATAATTGAAAAATATTCATTTACTTGGATTCCTCAATTCACAGGTACAAAGAATCAATTCAAACTAAGTGTGTGTTTGGTACATGTTTTTTTTTATATTATATTTAAATACAATGTAATTTTCTCATAAATATAAAAATATTTTATTCAAATACTAATCACATCACATTTTAAATCCAATACAATCGTTATTCATTATTTCTATTACTTTTATTAATTACATCATATATTCTCTCTCTCCTTTTTTTCTCTCTACTTTACCCATCATATCACATATTTATTATTAAAATATAATTCAAATACTTTTCACCCAAATACACATTGCATTTAAATGCAATGCTAATACTTTTCCTTCAAATACAAATTACATTCAATGCATAGCATTCAAATACAATGTAAATACAATGCGTTCATCAAACGGAGCCTAAAATTTATCAACATGTTTCCTTCAACATAACTACACGTGTGTTACCATCCGTAATATTAATGTTTTCATTGCTGTCCGTAATAGTAATAGCAATTGAAATTCTGCTCTACTGATGAAATATGACAGAAATTATGACATACGATGGCCTTGAGCACTGCATTCTCAACAGTCAAACATATGAAAACGAACGTAGGCTAAGTAGAGGAGATGGATGTGCAACTACTGATCACTCGTTGGACGAGGACGACGATGATGCTTCGACCTGTTCTTCGAGCAAACATGTCTTTGGATCATTCTCTTCGAAATGGTCGAGTGTGAAGAGGGATCATGAGCAGGGCTTGGATGAGTGGGAGCTATCTGAGAGCCCCCATCATTTCTATGTCAAAGACAAGACTTGTTATTCCCTTCAGTTCTCGGACGTGGAGGCCATGAAAGAAAAATTTGCTAATCTTTTGTTGGGTGAAGACATTACTGGAGGCTGCATGGGCCTCACCTCTGCTTTAGCATTGTCTAATGCTATCACAACTCTGGCAGGTATCTCCACATTTGCTTCATATTGTCTTCGCCATCATATAAGTAGAACAGCTTTTTCCTTGAAACAATGAAACACAGGCTTTCTTCCAAATATATATATATACATATATATGGAGCTCAGCTAGAATTTTGTTGTAATGAAATACATTCTGGTACATGTAGGTGAAGCGGTAGTATGGAGATGCATTTATACATTTCAAGCCAGCTTAGACTCTATAGCATTTTCTCTTTATTTTGTTTCCCTTTGATTAATGCTAGTGCAGCAAACTTTTTTGTAGTAAAAGCAGTGATCGTATACCATTGCTTACAGTTTCTTGCACTTTTTGCATGTAGCTGTTAATTGTTTCTTTCGCAAGTAATCTGAAATTAAAACCAAAAAAAAAAAAAACGTATGTTACAGGCACAGTTTTCGGAGAGCTGTGGAAGTTGGAACCTCTGCCTGAAGAAAGGAAGAGCAAGTGGCGAAGGGAAATGGACTGGTTGCTCTCCCCTACAAACTATATGGTTGAATTGGTTCCTGCTAAACAAAACGGCGCAAATGGTCGGATGCTTGAGGTATGTTGTCTGCTCAAACGTTGGAGTTACTGCAAAGGTTTTCCCACCAATAATTCTATCTATATTTACCTGATTCTCTTTGGAGCAGATAATGACCCCAAAAGCCCGTGCGGATATTCACATGAATCTTCCAGCACTTCAGAAGTTGGATTCCATGCTAATTGTAGGTGAACCTTTACCCACATATAAAGTTATACATGTACTCATCACTCAATCAAGATCTGGTTTCAAGTATCAACATGTTGAAATTTACAGGAGACACTTGATTCAATGGAAAGCACCGAGTTCTGGTATGCAGAAGGAGGCAGTCGGGGCGAAGGAATGAACAAAAGCGGAGCCAAGAGCAGCAAAAGATGGTGGCTCCCCATGCCCCAAGTACCGGAGACAGGGATGTCTGATTCGGCGAGGAACAAGTTGACTAATCAAGGCAGGGTGGTTTATCAAGTGTTCAAAGCCGCCAGATCCATCAATCAAAGTGTTTTGCTCGAAATTCCCGTCCCCACCATCCTCAGGGATGCACTTCCAAAGGTAAATATGTATAGGCCAAGGTTGTTGTCCATCAGAGAGACCAGACCCTCAGGTCATCTCTAACAATCCTGCACTTGTTTCTACTTGCTGACAGTCTGGAAAGGCAAGCCTAAGCGACAATCTTTACAAGGTCTTGACGGCTGACCAATCAAGCTCAGCAGAGGAAATGCTTGGTTCCCTCGACATAAAATCTGAACACAATGCGCTTGAGACAATTAACAGGTTGGAAGCTGCAGTGTTTTCGTGGAGTGAGAGAATCCGTGAAGTACAGCAAGGGAGTGGTGATTCCCCTGTTCGAACTTCATGGTCTACTTTCATGATCAAGGATCCAATGTCTGAGCTTGAAAAGATGGAGTTACTGTTGGACCGAGCACAACTTCTTCTACAGCAGCTCAAGACTAGATACCCCAACCTACCTCAATCATTTCTAGATGCTACAAAAATTCAGTACGGCAAGGTGAGTTTCATACTAGAGCGTTGCAATTCATTACTATTAGTGATGCATCACTATAATCGAGTTATTATTATTAATAAAGAGAAATTTCACATGGAAACCAAAAAAAAAAAAAAAAAGACAAAATAGGTCCCACGTTACTCCAATTAGGAATTTATCTAAATGAACATGATTTTATTCTAAGCATGAAGCGCGCGTTTTTTATTGGAAGATTAAACCAATGGACATGCAGGATATCGGGCATTCAATTCTAGAAGCTTATTCAAGGGTTCTTGGAAACTTGGCGTTCAGCATACTGTGTAGAATTGGAGACATAATGAGAGAAGATGCTTCAACCAATCCAAATGTGTCTCCAGCAATATCAAGCTGCTGTTTTCCTGTTTGGATGTTTACAAGTCACAACAATAACAACTCAGATGATCGGTCAACTGACCATCGACTGGATAGTCAGTGTTCTGCGTCGACTTCATCAAGGGCCAGCGGTAGTTTTGATTTGGAATTTAATTCGTGTAGCGACACAAAAGCAAGCCCGGCTCTGAGTGTGAGCTCCACACCAAGTCGACGGCGAGTGTGGTGCATTGGTAGAGAGGCTTGTACCAGTGTGTCCACTCCAAATTCCCCTTAGATTGTTCATTCAATAAGATATATGTATATTCATTAGGTTCACAATTTGTGTGACCTAAATTTAAAACTAGCTGCTATTATAGATGCGAATGTACGAATGTTAATATAAAACATGTATAACTAAATGATTGTTGTCACGTTATTATATTTCATGCATGCAGTGCACGAGCAATTTTGTTTTTACCCTTATTGTCTATAAATTATTTTTATTTTGGGGGGCATGAACATGGTGAAAAATATAAGAGGCAAGACAACAACGAAAACAACAAAGGGGCAAATCGACAAAGTATATAGTCACTAAATGTTTTAACCCAAACCTCCTATTAAGAACATATAATTATGCAGCCACCTATTAATTATACTTTTTTTTTTCCTACTAGAATTGTGGGGTTTCTATAAAATGTTCATCATCATTTTATTTCACGTAGCTCAGAAAAAAAAAAAAAAAAGCACTTGTATAATTGGGAAGAATTAAGAAATTCAAATTAGATGAAGCAATTATCGTAAAATTTTTAATGAAACTCTTTCACCAATTCCTGCCTTGTCTCTTGGATGATTAAATTTTCATGTTGCTCGAGCAACATTCAATTACCCGTTTGGAAGAGGTTCAAAAGAATAGTTAATAAGTGGCTTGATGCATAAGTAATTATATCTAATCATAATCTTTTTCTTCTTAAGGAATTATTAGATTCTGCAATCTGAGTTTGATGGTTGTATGAAATTTCCATATGCGTTAATGAAGAATGTACTGGCCGTCAATGAAATTAAAAAAAATAAAAATAAAAATAATCCAACAAAATAAACAAAAAAAATTAAAATTAAAAGGTAAAAAAAAATTACAGATATTCATTTGTCCCCCTTTAAAAATAATTAATGTTTTGTTTAAAATATTTTTAATTAATGTTTAGAATAAGTCTGTTATAACAAGTCATCAAAAATTCCATGTCATCGTATGCAATTGATGTATGCACTAATTCTTTTTTAATAATATTTTCTGTAATTGTAACCATTGTAAACTCTTTCCCATTCATGCATGAAAATGAAACTAAAAATGACAAAGAACCTATTACTACTACTACTAATATTTAAAAAAAAAAAAAAGAAATTGTGGAAATAGCCCTTAACTGCACATATTTAGAATTTTTATCTTATGATTCAGATTTTTGTCTTGAAACAGCTTTTTGTAGAATTATCAATGAGAATTATTGATGGTCTTGATTTCACTCTAATATCCCTATGTTAATCCTATTTAGCAAGTGTTAATTTGTTTCACGCAATACATTAATCAAGAATAATAATTTAATCTCACTACCTCTCTATAGCATAAAGCAAAATATATATATATATAAAAATTCAAGCCAATGTTCCTATCTAGCTTGACTACCTATACATTTATTAAGTTTTACCCTTAATTAGATTAACTAGGTGCTAATTATCTCTTAGTCTCTCAATAACCTAGCCTCTAAATGTGATTGTCTAAGAGTTGATCTCTTCTCGGACTCATAACAAATTAGATTGTGTTACCCAATTCTGAACCATAAAAATAATCTCTCCTAAGCATCAATTTCACAATCTGATTCCTTTAATTCATTTTTCAAATTAAAAGCATTAACCACCTAGCAACATAAATGAATTGAAACGAAATTTCATTAATACTTTGTTAAATATTCATAACAAAGTTCAAAAAGAGCTACATCAAGCCTCTTTAATATAAAATCTAACCACACATAGATAGATCCATCACCAAAATCATCATGATATCCATAATTGCAAACATGTTTAACATAATATCACAAAAAAAAAAAGAAGATGAAAATGGCAAACTAGAGAGATGAAGGAGAGGAAATAATGTAGAAAATGATTTCTAAGGCTTAGATCTTCAAGGAATCCTTCTAGAATCTCCAATCTTCAAACTTTTCTTCTTGGGAGATAGGTCTTTCAAAATCTTCATTAAAAAATATGCCTCCTGTACTCCTCCTCTTTTGGGAAAACAGAACTCCTTAATAGAATATGATGAAACCTCAAAATTTGGTCAATAATAGGTATCCAATCCAATCTAAGGGCTAAAAATGGCCCAAATTTTTAATCTTGAGCTGAACACGGATAAAGAAGGCCGTGGTCATGTGCTTGGATGGCTGGGGTAAGTTTTATTGACCAAAGACTGTTGGGAATGCTCTTATGGAAGACATTTTTAGATGTATTTTATATATTTTGAACTAATTAATAATATATTTGAGATTGTTCATTACGTCTTTGCTATATTGTCATCATCGGTATTTATATGTTAAAGTAAATATAAACAAATATGACTTATTGACTACTTCGTGTTTAAACTGTTACAATATTATATATAATGGATTTTATACGTGAGAAGACAACGTTTTAAAATAAGTAGTCTAAATGTATAGTCCGTAGTCTATAGAGTTAGAATGAGCATCTTACTTATATAAAGGCTATTATGTTATTTAATTCTAATTGGAAAGATAATTTATCTTGACCGTCTGGAATGAGTCGACTCTTAAATAGAAACATATATATATTGTTCAGTGGTGGTAGTATATTAGAATTGGATCAAAGTATAATTAATCTATCAGTTTATATGAATGGATTAATTCACTTTTGATATTCATTATACAACAACCTTAATATTACATAAGTAAATGACTCCATGTTTATGACTTGTATATTTTGATGTTCCAAAGGTTAAAACGACACAAATGAGTAAGTTATTAGACTGATTTGTTGCGTATATAATTTATATCTAATGTGAGTTTTACTTATAGATTGGGAATCATAACTCTCATAAAAAGTAAAGGTTATCTTCTTAATGGCATTATACATGATGTGAAAATAGACAAGACCTTGGTTTATTTATTTGGTAAATGATTTATTATTCACATTTAGTAAATAATCATTTTCCTATTAGATATATAATAAATCTTTAAGATAAAGTGATTAAAAATTTAAACAGACTTTAATCTTAAGTTGATCATGGATATCATATGTAGATGTTGTATATATGACAAGGTCATTGGACTACGGGTACACATTGGCTTACATAATATAGTATATAATTAGGAGTGTAATTCCAAGTTTATAATAGTGTGGATATGAAAGTAATAATTATGCAATTAATTTATTTAGTATAGAATAATTGATTACATAAATTATTAGAACTCATATTATATATGTCTAATTAGTCCCTTTACTAACTCAATATAATTCCTTAACAAATGGTAATCAATCGGATTATTCCTCATGACTTTAATTCTTAGACTTAGTGAAGAGAAAAAACCGGACCACCTTCTATAGGATATAGGCATTTTTTACACTAAGAATAAAATAAGAATTTTGTTTTATTTAATTAATTAGATAGATATTTAGTTTGGATAAATGTTTAAGATAAGATTTGTAATTTAAATTAGTTTTATTTATCTTTTGTAACAAATATGAGATTAATTTAAGTTATAAGATATAGATAAATTAATTATCTGAATAATTAATTTAAATATCTAGATAATATTATTTAAATAAACTTTTGAAAGTAAATATAGTAATTATCCTATTTAAATTCAAATTGAAACAAAATCTTCTCCTATCCTGTATGGTGTAGGCGTTTTCCACTACAATAAGACAAGGAAAAAGATTTTTTTTAATTAATTTTATTTGAATAA
The DNA here is from genome assembly GCA_035233585.1 of Antiaris toxicaria. NCBI lineage: Eukaryota > Viridiplantae > Streptophyta > Magnoliopsida > Rosales > Moraceae > Antiaris > Antiaris toxicaria. Next base: position 758,672 of record CP141163.1, read on the forward strand.
TTATTACATAATTGTTGGATTCAAATAAAGATTTCATGATTTTATTTTGAATTTAAGTTGAATTTATAGAATATTATTTATACAAATAAAATCATAAGATAAATAGAAAGTGAAATTTGAATCAAATTTTGAGCCCCCTATATCGAATGGTGGTTGAATTTTTGTGCCTTCTAGCGTAGATAAAAATCGCCAACTATAATAGAACGAGAAAGAAATTTTTTTTTTCAAATGCTCCATTTAAATTCAAATTCTACCCAATCATTTATTATAAATAAGTCCTATGAACTCCTGTTTTATTCAAATCATAGATTTTAAGGTAAGATAGCTTATTATTATTCTTACATTAATAGTAATAATAAGTTTTAGGAGTTTTGAGTGGTTGAAAGGAGAAAGTCACGCACCGAATAGTGATTGAGAGACCGAGTACCCACATACTCCATGATTCAAGAAGTGGAGAATAGTAAATAACGCTAGTTGGTTGAAACTCTCTTAGACACCTTCCCTGGAATTCCTATTTTTACTTTCCAAGATATGTAAATTGTGAAATAATTTATTATATATGGCAACTCAAGTTAATATGATTCAAGAAAAAATTTTAAAAATCTGTTATTTTTCCTTCAAGGATGGCGTGCGGTATGCGCTTGGGTAGTAGACATCTTGACAAAGAGACTTTAGAGACCGAAGTTTAAATATCTAATAAGCAAGTTGGACATGATTAATATCTATACTCTAAGTTGAGAGAAAGTGCCGAGAGATTAAGAATTTAGGAAAAATCAAATAGGAGTTACTTGAAATTCAAATAAAATTGAATCTTTAGGATAGATTTAGATGGTTTTTTTAATTTTTGATTTTAAAAATTTTTGTTACGTCGAGTGGTTGAGATTATGTGGTAGATCTCAAGCTTTCTTGAGGTTATTCATTTGAGGTTTTCAACTGTGAATCAGTAAGAAAAGTACGAAATTTTTTTTTCCTCGTTCATAGGTTTTAAATTGATTTGTAGGATTACCGTTCCAAAAACATATCCTTAGACTATTATTTGTGTTTTTAAAAATAGAAAACCATTCTCAAAAATAAAACCAAATGCCTCATTCACTTTTACTCTTTTTCTTTTCTTTTTTTTTTTTTTTTGTTTTTTTGTTTTTGAGAGAACCTTTTTATTCTTTTCTAAATACAATTACCTGCTTGTTTGAACCAATGACGGAAATGGGTTTGTGATTAGTTCATTGGGTTGTTTGTTTGGCGGGATGAACTATTTTTGAATGTCCAAATTCAAATTTTTATAAGAGAACATTATAGACAATGTTTGAACATAGATTCAGGAAATATATAGTAACAAAAACTTTTAATACCTGCAATCAATTTCACATTGCCGGGACCAAAACTTGCATCATCCTCAGAGATTGTTGTTTAGGTTGCTTATAGTTCCGTATTATTTAGTTAACTTGGTGTTATTGTGCTCTTTGTGTGAACTGATATGACATTCCAAAGGTAAGGGAATGCTGGTAAAGAATCAACAGATTCAATAATTGTCGTAATTTGGAAAAGGGTCTTCCAATACCAACATACCAAAAACAGGCACATAATACTAAAAAATAATGATGATAAAATAAAAAATTGAAAAGATTTCTTAGCCTTTTGAAATGGGCAACGACTTGAACAAATTTATGAAGAATAATGATAAACAGGATTTAGGATACAACAACTGGGGATTTTGCTCTTCATATTCACAGTATATCCCATCCCTTTCAACAACTCTCTCTCTCTATGTTCTGGCTGCAGCCGAATTATATTTCAACCAGTTCAGTCCATTTCTTCTAGCATCATCAAATATAAACCAAGCAATCAGAGAAAATTATGGAAGACAAATGTCACGAAGAATTGAATAACACTAGCATGAAAAAAAAAAAGGAAAATAAGGACTGAACTCCCAGAGCATCATATTCAAAAGAGTGATTCTAATTGTTTCCAAATTCTGCCTCCACTTCCCAAAACTTGATTAGAAGAAAAGACGAGTATTGTCCAACTTAGTCCTCTGTAGGTAACGAGTCAGATCTGCAGACATCTCCTCGGCACAGTGGACATACCCTGCATACAATACACCAGTAAGCAGCTAAGCGCTTTAGCCTGTTCCACCTCCGGCAGCACAAGAAGAAATTCTAAAGGAAATATCTATATATGGATGCATGATGCTTGTGCTTTTTCTTGACAATTGATTTTTTGATAACTGCAAAAAGCAAAGTCTACTTCTAGTCTTCTATTAAGCCGCCATTGGTGATCTTTCAATTTTGTATCATTCATTTTGTTCATGCAATAGAGAGAGCTGCCTGCAAAATGGCTCAAGTCTTGACTATTTATATATTTATTTACTAAAATATACACCATACCTGTGAATCTCCTTTAGCCATTTGTCTACGCATGTTTTGTGAAATTCATGATGACAAGGCAATATCCGCATTCTGTCACCTTCCTCATACTCCACAAGGCATATGTAGCATCTGTTAGATGACACAGAATAAAAACAACATGGAACGTGGACGTTATGATGACTTAATAACACTGAGAACACGAAGAAAGAGAGCATTAAGATACTCATGTTCAAAGCAACGGAATAGTCATAGTTCCAAATGATTAGTATGTTTTATTGCATTTCTAACAGCATAAGCTTCCTCAAAATATAATAACTTCTAGTGTCTACGTCAGGTAAAGCTACAAAATGCAGATGCCTGCAAAAACAATGTGTATTTATTGAAGCCACCAGTGCACTAATCAGTAATTCAGGGGAAAAAAAAATAAGACTGCTGAATGTTTGTATTACAAAATGGAAACAAAAACTTTATTACCTCAATCACTCGTAATTAGTGAAATGCAAATAAACTTTGGATACTTACTGTGCCACTTCCTCATTTTGATGTTTTTGCAACTTGGTATATAACTTCACAGGCAAAGATTCGACAACTTCACTAGGTGCAGGAACAGATCCAATTGAAGAAACAGAAGGGCGGGATGATAAAACCACAGATTGCTGGTGAATTTCATCCAGAACCTAATTAAATTAAGTAAAAAAAAATTCAACTTATCTTAAAAATAATGAAAAAAAAAAAAAACTATCGTTACAGAGGTTTACCACATTGTAACATTACCTCAAATAATGCCTCCGCCAACATAACTATTCTGGATATGCTAGCCCTGGCACTGGTATCATCATTCAAATGTGAGTCCCGGCTACTTGTACGACAAGTACAACGTCCTGTTCTGTGTTGACCAGATAAAACACAGGTCCTCTCATGCCCAGACAAGTTTTCAAAACGGCTTCCCAACCGCTGAAGAGCACGAACCTACAACATTTTACACCAGTTTTTGAAGCCAATAACATAAACAGGTGGTAAACTGTAATAGCTACCAGCTTCCTTAAGTTAAGTCGTCTACTGGATTTGCAAATAAAATGGATGCAATTCTCAGCCAATGAAATTCGTAAGCAGTAGATTGTTCCTACTCTCATTGTTTGCTCAGTATCTCACACCAAAAGTATACAAAAACACAAACCTGGGATCGTATTCTTCTCCTCCTTTCAAGAAAATTTGATCTATGCTCCAAAAGATCATGATACCGTGTTTCTCGGGGTCGGGATGTTTCAACCTCATAATCTTGGATGCTGAACAATGAGTTTGACAAACTGGATGAAGGATAAGCAGATAAATTTGGTGAGGCAACGGCGTTACCATAAGACACCAATGTCCCAGTCTGATCTTCCCAAGCCCGCACTCCACTAACATGATCAATATCTCTCAGTTCTCCTACTTGTTGTTGTTGTTGTTGTTGTTGTTGTAGAGGACAGAAGGATATGTCAGACAATGATGATCGACGGAGAACTCTGTCGCGAAGTCTTCCAACACTAAGAGTTCTGCTGAAACGAACATTGCGGTCAATGGGTTCTCGACCTCCGGCATTCCTATCAGGAACTCTAATGCCACCGTTTTCCATTTCGGAAAGATTTCTAGGCGAGCACAAATTTACAGCAATCGCTGAACCACTATTGTTTCTAACAACATTATGAGCATAGGAACTTGCCCTATCATCAGCAGAGCAATTAGAAAAAGCATCTCGCGAAGAATCTTCTCGAGTTGGGTTAGTGGTTGAGATGGGAAGCAATTGGTCATTTTGGTGGTTATCAGCCGTGGTATTAGAAAGGGCAGGTGTTGTAAAGTCATGTTCATGGTTAAATGAAGTTGGATAAGACCTGGAGGAGCCTAAACTGCTTGCCCTGGTGAGTCGGAAGCTTAAATTGGAAGGAATGAAGCTGAAGCGAGAAAGGAAGCGACCGGAAGATTGAGAAGAGGGGGTGGCGACGGTAGAAGCGGGATCAGAAATGTGACGAGGCATGTGTTGGGAGTGTCCAACATGGAATTTTGTGTTGGTGTTGGTGTTGTAACAGCATTCGAATTTGAGCTCATCGGATGGAGGAGCATTACTTGAGTTTTCTTTGTTTCGATTATTATCAGTTACCTGAAATAAGAGTTAGTTTAGTTACGAGAACAAATATATGTATATATATACATCTTACATCATACTAAACTAGTTAATGACTAGAAATTCAATTAAGGAAACAAGGTTAAATAGAAAGAAAATAGGAATGAAAACAAAAGAAAAAACCACACATGAGGATGAGGAGGAGCATTGTGAGATCCGAGACAAGAGGTGGATTGCGATAAAACTGGGTCTGTGTCTCCGTGAGTGTCTGTGGGTGTGGGTGTGGGTGTGGATCCAACCACCCTCCTCCTCCTTCTTCTTCTTCTTCCCCCACACGAAGACGATGACGAAGACGAAGACGACCCCATTTTAGATTTGCTGCCCGCAGATCCCATGGCTGACGCTCTGCTATTCCCACAATTTCAACCTCTAATTAAATATATAAAATGGTAAAAATGAAAGACTTTCACATTTCGGATCTACAATGACGAAAGTTTCCATTTCGATTTTTTTGAACCAGATTCTCTCACTTCTCTCTCTCTCACTCTTTTTGATTTTTTTTTTTTTTGGTGGAATATGAGGGGGGGAAAAAAGAAAAGGAATAAAAAAAGAGTAGAAAAATTAGGACAAAGGAAATTGAGAAGAAAGAAAATGTGGTGTCTGAAATCTAAATGAGGTTGGCAAGAAGAAGAAGAAGAAAGAAGGATCCGGGGAAAATTGGTGGGCGTCTTCGTAGCCTCAATTTATGGGACTGAGAGAGACTGACTGACTGCCTTCTGCCTCTAAACTTTGAAATGCAATTTGTGTATTTCACGTTTCGGTTTTGACGCTTACAACTTACAACACTGGTAGTTGTGTAATCGTGTAGAGTACATTATCTTCTTTTGGGTTTTGCCTTTGCCTTAAGCCCATTCACGTGCATACCCTTCCACCTCCAAATAAAGCCCATTTTCTGTCATCCACAAATTGCACCATCAATTTCATCACCCCCTTAACCTCTTCTCTCATTTTGATTTTTTTTTTTTTTTAAGAAGACACAAGATGCTACTATGTTAATACCTCTTTGATATTTTGACATAGTTTTTGGATATTTTTCTTCTTTACCATCCAAAGGTAATAGTCAAAAGTCAAAAGATATTGGTCAAAAGTTAACGTAACATGCTTTATTCAATATATTCTTATTAATAAAAAAAATTAAATAAGATACCAAATTATTTATATTATGGATATTCTTTTTGATATCCTTAAAGTTCAGTATTTAACTAACAACGATAGACCATAGTTTTTGAAACCTGCTCATGATTATTGGCCAATAATAAGAATAATACGAGATTTTTTATACTGGTATTACAACCTCAGATATAAGTTATATTCTTTTTCATTTAATTTGACTTTCCATATCTTGGTTTTTTAACCTCAAATATTTGCCACTCTTTTGTTAGGTTCGCCAGTCCCACCCACATCCCACGCCTACCCGACCATCATTTCATTACATTTAACAATTGTACTAGAAACATGTGTAAATGTCATGAATTGTGAATGTACTAAACTTTATATCATACTCAAACAACAACAATCACCTCAAAACATAAATAAACGTCACATGATTCTTATAATACAAAAAATGTAAGTTTCGACTTACCTTGAATCTAATATAGTAAAATGTTAAAAGTTTGGTCCTCTCAGAAGATTAAACGTGCTAAAAGACCTAACATAATCGGGTCATACACTTTTTAATATTTTGTAAACAAATTCATAAAAGTCACATGGCTTTAAAAGTAATTCAAATGTTATGTTTTACCGGTAATTCAACACATTTAATATAAGGGCAATAATCAATTCTTGAACAAATTCCAAAACATCAAAGTCAAACATAATGTGAACTTGGTTCTAACTTAATTTGATTTAAATCACCAGTCAAGCAAATTGATTGCTATTGTTTCCAACTACCTATATAAACTTCTAAACACTATATAAGCATAAAAAAATCAATTGAAACAACCAAAAAAAAAAACGAGATTCCACAAGCTATCCATATTTGCTAAAAACTAGCTCAACTTGCTTGGTTTGACTTTAAAGCTATCCAACATGAATTTCAAACCCGTTAAAGAAATGTTCAGCCATGTAATCATATCAAATCACCATAAATTCATTACAATAAAGATAGAAAAAGAAGCTACCTTGATCAGATTGGAATCAAACTTCAAAATCCATGGTTTCCAAGCTTAAAAGTGTGAGAACTAGGTTTGTTTTGTGTGCTTTCAATCTTATGGCTTGGGTTCTGTTTTTGTGAGTTTTTAAGCTTAAAAAATGGAGAGGAATAAAGAAGGAGAGGGGTTGGATGTTTATAAAGCTGTAGCAAAAATATAAGCAAAAAAAAAAAATGAATTTTCCAAATTGCTTTTGATTTGGTCTAAAGAGGGAGAGAGAAATAAGTTGCTTAGGAGTTTTTGCCAACATTTTTAGCTGATTGGCATGTGGGAAGTGGCTACAAAAGGGGCTAGAACTGATTACTAGCCATTTGAATCAAGTACAAACAAGCACAACATAATCTTATGCAGCCTAGTAAACTAACCAATTCTATTACACTGTTTTGCATACTTCTAGTTCTTAGTCAAATGAGATTTATTTCAAGCAGATATGTACATAAACAATTAATTAAGAATGTAAATAATATGGCAAAATGCAAATAATCCACCTTATAACCGTTTAGCACACCAATCCTCTTTAATTGAGAAAATTGAGCTTTTGACTGTAAATGGACACTTAAAAAATATGTTAGATCATAGAGAATAAAATTCAATGTCTTATTTCATTAATTGAAGAATATTAAAGCATAACTGAAACATTAAACAATAACTATATGTGTTCATGCAATTATGCCATTTGTATGTTGTAATTCCATAATGCGTACTAACTAGATGCATTAAGATGTAATTTGCTTATTATTGGTTAAGTATGAGATAATTGGGCATTACAATCCTTCATTCCTTATAAAATTTTGTCTTTGAAATTTGGTGTACCGAATAATTCTGAATCTTGTTTCATATTTCTTCTTCTCTTTTCCAAGTTACCTATTCTATAAAATGATTCTTCCACAAAACTTTAACAAGTTGAATCTTTTTTGTCCTCAATACATTTTTCCTTCCTATCAAGAATTTGAATCGGGTTTTCTTGATTGGCTAAATCAAAAGTTAATTCCAACGGCTCATAACTCAACACACATGAACTTATTTTTCAAATCAATCTTAAGCTTAGGTGTCCTTTTAGGATTTTAGGAATATGGCGGCTTAACTGTAAGAAAAATAAGGTATTTTATGTAGCATAATTTAAATTTTTTCTTCTCTTGAATCGTATCAATTCATGTAGCCATATACAATAAATTATTTAACAATCTATATACTTTGAAGAGGATGATAGGAATACTAAAGAAGGTGACCAAGAAAGTTTTAACCAATTAGCCTTCTTTACAATTCTCAAATTTTCGTACAGTAAAGTGTGTTGGCACTCGGTCTCTCAATCGGTATTCGTGTATGGCTTTCTCTTTCCAATCACCCAGAAGATGTAACTTATTGTTACTATAATGGTAAAATAATAATAAGCTCGCTCACCTTAAAGTCTGTGATTTGAATAAAATAGGAAGAGCTCTTAAGGTCTTATTTATAGCGAATAGAATGGGTTGATTTCAAATTTGAACCAGACATTTGAAACGGATTTTTTTTTCTCCTTCCACTTAATTGGTGATTTTCTACCCTATGTGAGTACCAAAAATTTCAACCACCATTAGGTCTAGGAAATTCAAAATTCAATTCAAATTTCAATCTCTATTTATTTTGTGATTTTATTTGCATGGATAATGTACCATAAATCCAATTTAAATTCAAAATAAAATTATGATAACTTTATTTGAATTTAAACAATTGCGTAATAATTATTAAAATAAAATCAATAAGGAGAAAATCTTTTTCTTGTCTTATCCTAATTGGAAACGCCTACCTATAGTAGACAAGGATAAAATTTTATTTCAATTCAAATTTAAATAGAATAATTACCATATATAATTTAAATTATTTATTTGAATTTAAACAATTACGTAATAATTATCAAAATAAAATCAATAAGGCGAAAATCTTTTTTTTTTGTCTTATCCTAATTGGAAACGCCTACCTATAGTAGACAATGATAAAATTTTGTTTTAATTCAAATTTAAATAGAATAATTATCATATATAATTTAAATTATTTATTTTAATAAGATTATCTAGATATTTAAATTAATAATTTAAATAATTAATTTAACAATATCTCTTAATTTAAATTAATCTCACATTTATCACAAAAGATAAATATAATTAATTTAAATTTCAAATCTTATCTTCTAAATTAATATTTATACAAATTAAATATTTATCCAATTAATTAAATGAAATAAAATTCTCATTCTACCATCAGTTTAAAAAATGCCTACACCTATGGAAGGTGATCCAGATTTTTCTCTTCATTAAGTCTAAGAATTAAAATTATAATGAATATCCCAATTGATTATCATCCAATCAAAAATTATATTAAGCTAGTAAATGAATCAATTGTGCATATATAATGTGGGTTCTAAATTGATATAATTAATTATTTTATATCGAATAAATTAATTATATAATTATTAGTTTCAAAATTATACTACTATAAACCTGAAAATGTACTTCCAATTTTATATTGTATTACATAAACTAGTGTATAATTATAGTTTAATGACCTTATCATAAATGTAACACCCTCGTATAATATTCATGATTAACGTAAGGTCAAAATTTGTTCAACTTTTTGATCATGCTATTTTAAAGATCCATTATACATTCAATAGGAAAACGATTATTCATTGTATGTAAATAATAAATCATTTGCTAAGCAAACAATCCAAGGCTTTATTTATCTTCACATCCTATATAATGCCGTTAAAAAGATAACCTTTACTTCTTATTAAGGTTATGATTCCATATATATAAGCAAACCCTTCATTGAATATTAGTCATGTATCCAATGAATTGGTCTAGTAGCTTACTAATCTAAAACGCCTTCGCCTTTGAAACATCAAAATACACAAGTTATACACATAACGTCATTTATTTACTTAGAATTAAAGTTATTACATAATAAACATTAAAAGTGAATTAATCTACTCATGCAGATTACATAGATTAATTACATATTGCTCCAAGTCCAATATGTCACCATCACTAGGCAACATATCTATCTCTACATGGAAGTTGACTCACTCGAGATGTTTAAGACAAACCATCTTCTCATTTGGCTTTAGAAAATATAATAGTCTTGATATGAGTTAGATGCTCACTCTAATCTCATAGATTACGGATTATAAATTTAAACTACTTATTTTAAAATGTTATCTTTTCACATACAAAAAACTAATGCATACAACATTTTAATAATTTAACATCAAATAGTTAATAAATCGTATTTGTTTATATTTATTTTAACATATAAATAAGATAGAGATATATAAAAATAATATAATAAATAATCTATAGTAAATTATTAATTAATTTAAAAATAAATAAAATATATTAAAACATCTTTCCCTCCATTCTTAATAAGTCATGCTTTCGATGTTAGTACACTCGGCATGACATTTCCAATGGTAAAATAGAGTTGAACGTGGTGCTCCAATGTTCAATGACGTCAACTTTATCAATGCTAGCCTTTGGTCTTCATTTTTGTTTTCTTTCCTTTTCCTCCATCTGTTAACCATTTGGTGGGGAAAGTTTAAAAAAGCTAACGTGACAAATTTGCTAAGTAGTCAACATTTTAATGATGGGATAGTTAAAGAAATAGTCAAATGGAGACAACAGAACAGATCTAGACTCTATTTTATATTAGGATTGTTAGAGCAAGTGTCTTTGCTAATTGGCCATCCTAATTCCTATCCTAGCTTATTTTAGAAATTTCTCTGAGGCTAGGATTGATCTGTTGATATGCTAAACCCTTCACATTTTACCAACCCCTTTTTAATATCGGAAATCCTCCAAAACTTGAGGGTTTTTTTTTTTTTTTCTTTTTTAATACAAAACCATAGGAGTTATACAAGGGGACATTCTTCCGGGAGAAACAAAATTGAGTGTGTGTGTGTGTGTGTGTGTGTGTGTGTATTTAGGCAGGTGCTAATGTCCTTCGTGAAGACGTGGGTTATTTTTAAATTGCAAATGGAAAGTAATTTTGAAGAAAAGCTGTCAGCATTTGGTGGTGATATTATATTACAATGTAAGCCCTTTTACTACCTGGTGGAGTGGGTAAAAAGCAGTGGTTGATCGGGTAATTCAGTAAATTTGTCTACTATTGGAGGCTGAAGTAGTAATTTTAACATCGTAGAACAAACGTAACATTAATCAATTCAGAGCAAATAAATAAATAAATAAATTAGTCAATTTTTCTATGAAACAGGTGGTGCATGACTAATGTTAAAAAACATCTATAAGTTGTGTAATGGATACAATTATATACCAGTTAATTAGAAAAATTGAAATGGATAATCGGTTTTCCCTTTATATAATAAGGTATAAAAGCTGAACTAATATAAATATAAATTATTAACTCAATCCGTTTCTCGTAAAGGCTATGCAGATTTGTGTTAAGAAGGTATAGAAGATTTGTAGTAATGATCTAATTAGTACGAGCAACACTGCTAATACGAAACGAGTCCACACTTGGTAGCAAAATTAAGTAGATAGTTTGCAATAATCCAAGATTATTCTGACTAGGCAACGACCTAGAGAGGTGTAATTAACACATTCATCAAAATTGCTAAGTCATATTGTGTGGTTATGATCTAGGCACATGAAATGGGACGTAATACTAGATTTGTATAAGCTATGTACAAGATAGGTTGAATATATATGAACATGATGAACTATCTGATAGAAAATCAAATTTGCTTCTTGTAATGTGTTTCTTGTATAACATTTGATGGGATAAACTCATTATTTTATTCATATAATGATGCGTCCAAATCTTTTTTTAAATATTCTCAACAAATGGTGGACATCTTTAAAGAATTTAATGATTAGGTATCACTATGATTTTAATTCAATCAAAAAAGTATTTTCTATAATATCAGTAAAATATAAAAGGTGTTGATGCTTATTTTCACTTGAAAGATTATTCAAACATTCTGAAAAAACAAATTTTAGATTGAAAAAACCCATAACAAGACATGGTATGTTGAACATGCCCTTAATTCTATACATAAATGACTTTAAAATCTTCCATATATATATATTTTAGATGAAATATTCCTTTTGCATTGGATATGAAGTTCTGCACGATTTAATCAAATGCAATATTTTCTCCCAAAGATAAAACATAAAGGTTCTGTTATAAAATAAAAATAAAAATTAAAGGGGAAAGCAGTAAATAGCATTAGAAAGAGAGACAGTCATGAAAATCCATGATTCGCAAGCTTTACCTCATACGACATCTCGTTTGATGATTTCTTTACATTCAATAGCTTATTTAACCGGTTCCTAGTTACCAAATTCACCCAAACACAAGTATGGAAAAGAGATGGCAAAAGACCATCTGCAACGGTGTCCCCAAACGGGATTTTAATATATAAATATAGAGAGGGCTAATGATACCCCTCTCATATACCATTTGTAACGTGTTTTGTATTATTAATAAGATGATTCAAATGATATTTTTTTAATGATGTTTACTTTTTATATCAATATCTAAAGAATATCATATGAATAAATTTTAAATATAAAGTTATATATAAATCAATTAATTGTAATAAGCTACTAAATATAAATTTATAAATGCTTGATAATGCGTGGTAACATATAAACAAATATCACGTTTACAATTAACATTCTCAAAAGTCAAAAGCAGCCAGCATAAAAGGATAAACAGAGCGGGGTTTAAATCAGGTCATTTAAGTGGTTCTAGCACAATTTATTGTATTCAAATAATTGATTACATAAACAATGAATGACATGACAGAGAGAAGGCACCACAATAATTGCGTTGACCTTTTTGCTTGTTTCGAATTCATCAATTATCAATTATTATTTTTTTCCTTCTGACCTGAAGGCTTATCCAATTCACCAATGCTTACTTGGCGATTTGATTTGATTTTATTTTTAGAAACACACATTAATTATTATCATCTCTACGTACACAAACATAGTTCCACTTCATTCTAGGTAGTCCTTTGGATCGAATATACGGTTATGGCAGCTGGGATTGCAAGGGTAAGGACAATCTATCTTCTGGAACGAACTTCTGTCGTAATACCAGTCTCCAACCGCCTTTGCAATTGTCTGCGCCGGACAAAATTTTCAAAAGATTTTTGTGAAGAATGATAAATGGTTCATGAGCTAATTAGGGGAGATTGAGGAAAAAATGGTCTTAGAACAAGTTTACATTGGACTAGTATTAAAGCAAAGAGTAACTAGGTGAGTAAAACCAGAGATGAAGCAGCCTCTTACCGTCGCCCCCACCTTAGGCGAGTCAGCCCTCAGCCATGTCTCTTGCATTTCAGTTTGGCAGTGTGCATAGCATGAATCTACAAAAAGCCCTTTTGAAAGGGAGTTACCCGCGGCACTGATCGCGTTTAGAAACTGCAACCGAAAATCTGAAAATAACAAAAATGTCAATGTAGAAGCCCAAAAAAAAAAAAAAAAAAATCTAGGTAAGTTCGTCAAAGTTATAATGTTGTTTGAAAGTGTCTCAATTGATCACCTTGAATGGTTTTGAGTTGAACACTCGAGCATTTCTTTATATCAAGCTTGCAGTAATGCCAGGTTCCATGAGGATCAGCAACACCAGGTGCCAGGATGTTCTTTATCTGAACCAATATCACAGGGTCCAGTTAAGGAAATAGAGAGAAAAAAACATAGAGAAAGAAAGCTTTATATTGCAAAATTCTTCAATTTACCTAGTTCTACACCAGAAGTTATTTGTTCTAAGCTACAGAGCTATCCATCAAATAATACTAGACAGTAGATCGTGTCACTTAAGAAATAACAAAAGACACATTAATAAAGTAGGCTTCATTCCTTAATAACATAGCTACCATATGTATTAGTGCGTCAGACATTCTCATTCAGTCTATGATTTCAACAAGAAGAAATAAATAACCATATATAGTGTGCTACCATTTTCTTTTCATTTTCAAATAAACACTACTCCATAGGAAATGCAAAAAGAAATCTAACGGACACTTTGCATGTAAACACTAGACGATAATAATGTTAATAAAAAAGATCGAACTGAAATTACAATGCTAATTAAGAAGTAAAATAAGCTAACCTGCCATGAATCATAGGCTGCATTTACAAAGAATATCGGTGTTTGAATTTGTGATGCTATATTCTGTGGGAAGAAGCACTGCAATAGTGATGCAATAAAAAATATAGTCAGGACAGAGGAGAACAAGATGTTTAAGTAAAAACTAATGTACACCAATCAATGCGCTTACCAGCCCAGGAGTCAATCTGGAAGTGCAAGATGAAGGCAAATTCTTTGCAGAATCCTACATGAAATGTCCAAAAACAGGATTTGGAAGTTAAAACGATATCAGAAAGAAATGAAAAAGAAATATAGACTCTTGAATGCTTGAGCAACAAGAGGGAGGAAAAAAAATGTCAATGATTACACAATATATGTTTATATGTATAGAAAAGAAGGGGAATCAGAGGAAAAAATCATATACATGTGTCGCAACAACTTCAGCATAAAAGGTTTCAATGTGTTTTGAACCAGAAACATCCTCCCTGTCATCAAGGAAATTGTCTTTTGAGCAACCATCACATGAAAAATTACATCAGAACCAGCTTGAGGGAAAGGAATAATGAACAAAATGCTTACGTGTTAATGAAATAACCAGCATCTGCAAGGCATTTTACTTTAGTAGTTGCAGGCATGAGGGATCGGAATTTATCACAGTGCAGAATAGAAGACAATCCACCAGCCGAGCAACCAGAGAGAATTGCCTGTATATAACAGCTTACAAGTTTAAGTACAAGTAATGATAAAAAGGAGAAAAAATAAGACAGCTAATTAGCGGTTCATACATTTTGAGCATTTTTCATTCCTTTGGCTTGTAGATCCTCCATGATTGCAAGAAACACCCTTGCACCTCTAAAGTGGAGATTAGTAGCCTGCGAGTGCCAGATGACTATTCTATCAAAAACCCAGCAAATTTATTTACATACATACGTCAACATATTAAGAGAATTATAAGATTCTCTGGACAATAAGAAAACTAAAAGCCTTGCTACTAAATTGTTTTTCACCCTTTTTTTTTTTGGGTAAAGACTTGTTAAGTTTGCTTAACATACAGGATTTACTGCTTCCACATCCCCAGTGAATGACGACCCATCGCAGTACCTGACCTTGATTCGATTCCAATTATAGAAGTCTGGCATTAAAACAGAGTTGAAGTTTTACTGCTTGAGGAAGAACTCAAGAGAATTGAAGAAAGATTGAGAATTGAAGAAAGATTGAGATTAAAGTAAAAGATGAGCTACTTATAAGTTGACAAATGGCAGGGAGTGAAACTTAGAGAAGGATTATTGTTTTACAGGGAGTGAAACTTAGAGAAGGGTTATTGTTTTTAGTAAACTGGAAAACATAAAGGGAGAGCCACTCATTAATATTACTTCAGACAAAACAAAACACAAAAAAAAAAAAAAAAAAAAAAAAAAAAGGAAAAAGAATAGATCTTAAAAATCATACCAGGATTGAATTTCTGTTTGTTGCTGAGAATCCCAGAAAATGAAACCTCTTTTATCATTGCCTTGGATGAGCCTAAACGAGTGTTCTTACGCGCAAGGCACGTGGTTACATTGTTACACCAACCTCCTCCCTGAGCACCAACAAACAAAACCGAGTCAAACTTCATGAACAGACTTTTCTTATTTTATATTATTTTAATTATACATCATTCGCATGATGTAACAAAAGAGTGAGAGTCTTGTAGTACTAGATTGGACAAGAACAACAAATTTCAACCAATTGAATCTATTTAAGCACATTTGTTATTGTTTTGATTTTTTATTTATTTTCTTGAATCTAATTAAGAAATTGGTAAACCCTTCCTGAAAAGAAACAAACCTCAATCTGAACCAACCAATTGTTGATTCCAGGACCAAATCCCGGTGAAAAGTGGTAAGCTGGCGGGCTTCCGTCCAAGCATACTGTCGAATGAAAGATTATAAATGCAAAGATGGAAGAATAATTCTAGGGGAAATGTGAAAACAGAAATTGTTACCGGCTCCTTTAGCAACCGCATTTTCGACATAAGTTATTCCCACAGGAATAGCATCCGCTTGGAGCAATATGAGTAAACACACTAGGAGATTCAACCACTGGCCTAATCTTGTATTGAACATCCTGAAAATTACCAAAAATAGTTTATGAATTCATAGATAAACGAATTGCTCTGCAAAACTAAAGAAAAGAAGGACAAATAGATAACATAATTCCTCTATCAAGTGTCATAGAACATATTGGGGGCTATATATGTTAGCTTAAATAATAAAGGGAACCAAAAACGAGAAAAATCCTTTGATAGTTTAAATCATTGCCTGTCCAAAAATAAAATAAAATAAAATAAAGTTTGGTTTTGTCCTTAGATTGGATGAGATCTTACCAAAGAAGCCAAGTAACATAGAAACATAGAAACACTTGTTTGAAGTAAACAAACACCATATAATATGCAGCTAAAAGACGATTCAACAATAGATAAGTAAACCAATAATTGTAATTGATAGAGCAAGTTCCAGCTAGTGGATTAGATTGAATAAAACGAGTCAAGTCTATTAGCATAAAATGATTAAATCAATCATGGTTCTGTCATTTCATTTCATTTCATTTCATTTGTTAGAAAGAGCGATTAACTAGTTGAGTACATGAGAAAAGAAAGAGCAAAAACATGAAAAAGAAGACAGCAAATTGATGGCAATGGAAAACTGCACACATTCATACTCTAAATAGAAAGCAAATAAAAATGGCGAAAAAATAAAATTCCTATTTGTTAAAACGTTTTCCTTTATCCTCTGATGAGGGGGAAAAAAAAATCTAAAACAAGAAAATCAGTAACGAATGGGAAGAGAAAGGGTCCAATACCATTACCTGAAAAACGAGAGAGAGAGAGAGAGAGAGAGAGAGAGAGACTCAAAGACGAAGACAATGTGAATGCAGAGAAACCCACTTCAATGTTCTTGAAGCATGTAATGTATATGATTAATAACAGTGGTTTGAAGGAAGGGTGGAGGTCTAAAAACGATAAAAACTTGCAAGAATAGGTGTGTGTGTGTGTGTGTCTATATATATATATATACACACGCACACACACGGCAGTACAAGCTCCCAAGAGACGACACATATTCTCTCTCTTGATCTAAGATTATTACTTTTTTAATTATTTAAAAAAAAAAAAGGCAATCCGAATGTGCGGGTGGGTGTTGAGTGACCCGACCCGCATGCCGAGACAGCTGGAAAGCAGAAGCCTCCAATCGAATATTGTCTGTTTACTTTTACGCGTGATTTCACGAAACATGACAGGGGGCAGAAACCAATGGCTTGTTTCGTAAGGATACGCTGAATGATAGGGACAACAGAAGTCAATCTTTTATTTACTTGCCTTCTTTTTTTTTTTTTTTAGTATTTTTTTTTTTTTGGAGTTTGCAATTTATCTTATTGTATTATATTGATACCGTGTTAATTTTTTTTTAGTTAACATTGTTATATTAAATTTAAATCTAATTTAATTAATATTCGTATCAATCTCTTAAATATACATATAATTTATTTATTAATCATGTTAATCGTGTCAATTTAAATTAATTTGTTTAAATTGAATATAAATAAAATAATGACTTATTCAATATAATTATGATATTTTAACAAGTTTATTAAACAATATATATATATTTTATAAAAATAAAATAAAATTTACTTATAAAATTTTAAAATTCATAATATTTATATTTTATTAGTTATAAAAACTCTTATTTTATATCATATAAAATTAAATAAAATATATATATAATGTTCTGGTGAGAGAGAGGAGAGACAGGGCGAGGCGCGAAGGTTGACAGGGTGAGGTGAGGAGAGGGCAGCGGGGTAAGGTGAGTGTGAGTTGAAGGGAAGGGAAGGGGCGACGATGACGATGACGATGTGAAGGGCGACTAGCCATATTGTTGCGAAGGTCGACGAGATGAGGGGAGCAGGGGGCAACAAGGTAAGGAGAAGGGAGGTAAATAATAGAGCCATGAGACAATAAAAGACTAAACAAATAAAAACAAAACATAGATTTTTTTTTATGTTAAAATTTTTTTAAAAAATATGTATAAAACTAGCCTTGACATCTATAAGGCCACATATGTTAATGTGCACTATCTCTAAGAGACCATTGGCCTTAGTATTTGTTGCTCCAAAAGACCACTTAGTTATTTTGCCCTCAAGAAAAGATTCACATTGTGAAAGATGTATCTCTTCTATAGTATCTAAAGAATCGTCTCCACCGATCTTTGAATTTTTTCTTCATTAATATGACCAAGTCTTAAATGCCAAAGATATACCTTATTAGAGTAAGAAGTTTGTAACTTCTTACAGTTATCAATTAGATCAGTGTGAAGCAGTGAGTGTATTTTAGATTTGATAAAATAAAGATTACTATTCATCCAATCAGAATGGATAAAATATTTGTTTTTATGAATAATTATTATTTTATTAAAAAAATTGAATAAGAATATTTAATTGAACAAGTAACTAAAATAAAGTTCCCTTTAAAATTAGGAACATGAAAACAATCTTTCAATAAAATAAACCTAAATTCATCAAAATAAATATGCACATCGCCTACTACTTTCGTTAACACCAAGCTTCCATTGTCGATTCTTAACTAAAGGTTTATATCATATAGACTTCTCGTTTTCTTGAATTGCTGTAAAGATATACAAACATGATTATTGGCTTTTGAGTTAATGACTCAAGTGTCTTTTAATTCTTCCACCAAACAAGTTTCTAAGTATAAAATATCCTCACCTTCCTCGTCCTTGGCAGCAAAGAACTCTTTGCTAGTCTTTTTAAAGTGACCAATCTTGTCACAGTAGAAGCACTTAGACTTCTTAGATCCTTAGGCTTTTTGTTCTTCTTTTTCTTCCCATTAGAAATAGAAGGAATAGAAAGCTAAAAGCCACTTATTTCTTTTGCTTCTGCTTCTTCTTCTTGTTTCCGGACAGACCAATAGATGTAGTAAAAGCTAAGTTGGCCTTTCGTTTTGATTGGACTGGTACCTTATCATTGATCATAAGCTCATAAGCTTGCAATTCCCCTATGAGCTTGGTAAGTCCTAACATTTTATTTCCAAGGTTATATGTAGCTTTGAAGTCTACAAAATCCTTTGAAAAAGTTTTAAACATAATCTTAATTTGTGTATTGTAATCCAACTTCGTCAATTCTAGGCAGCTTTAGCAAAGAAACCTATAAGCAGAAGCATATGATTCTTTACTGGAGAACTCACCTTTTGTTTAGAGTTCATGATACTTGTTATAACAGACTGTCTAATTAATTTTTCTTAATCTCCAAACATGTCCTCAAAGTTATCCATGATTTGCCTAATGGTCACAAAGGCTTCATGTTGCTTTTCTAAAGCACTCATCATACTAGCCAATATGTAGTATTGAGCTATCTCGTTGGAGAGAAAAGCGCTCGTCATATTAGCTAATATGTAGTATTGAGTTATCTCATTGGATTCTCTCCAAAAAGTAAACATGGGATATGCCTTTTGCATAGGTGCATTGGGAGGTGATCTGAGTGGGCAAGGTTTGTTCAACGCAAACTTATGTTTCTCATATCTAAGATGTTATGAAAAATTTTAAATATATTGCTAATTAGTTTAAAATAAATAAAATACATCTAAATGTTTTTCTTTCTTAGGGTATTCCTAATAAAAAGTGTGAGAGAATAACAGTTATTTGATGATTCGAAACCCATCAAAACACAATAATCATTAGTATCAAACACTTGACAATTATTTTTCATGAATTTAAGAAACAAATATTGATCATACAACTGCCTTATGCTAATTAGATTGGTTTTTAGACCCTCCACATGTAAGACAATTTTGAGAACCCGTTCACATTCAATGTTCCTTTACCAAGAACACATCATTTTACACCATCACCAAAAGTGATGATTTCTCCACTACAATGTCCGTAATTTGACAAAATTACTAACAAAATAGTCACATTCAAATTTCCTGTTATGTGCTTAAAACAACCACTATCAAAATACCAAGAGTAGTAGTACATGCCTTCAAAGAAGTATATGCAACAAAATAGTTTAATTCAGATTTTCTAATCCAAATTTTTCTAGAGCCACTTTTTGACATATCAGTTTGAGTTCTAGATGCTTGATTAGATTTTTAAATTTCAATGGTTTCGGCCACATTCCTCTTTTCAAAGCAGTCAAATAAGCCTAATATGACCTGGAATCTAACAATAACGACAAATGGGAATATAACATTTTGTTGCACTTTTCGTCATAACAAATTGCTTACCTAAACTGACCTGAGGCATTTGAAATTGTTGCGGTGTAGAAAGCATAGTTGCCTTCACAAATATAGAAAGAAACCACGCATGAATGGGAACTTTTTCTTTACATCACACAATTTTGTCTTTTTCTTCTTTTTTTTTTAAAATAATTTTGTAACCCAATAAATATGATAATATGTGAATGAGACCTATATGATTGAAGACTTGACCTAGCATAGACTTTGATGGCCACCCCCTCCTTTTTTTAGATAAAATGCTATTGTCAATAAAATTATCATCAAGTCCAATTATTGAAACTACTAAGTTTCAAATTTTGAACATCATTAAAACTACTATCCATTTACCTACACTCTACTCCTTACTTTTCAATACTATCTTTGAAGTCAACATTCATCTTCCTATTCATTATCTCCGTTAAAAAAAAAAAAAAAAGCTATTGTGTATAAGTGGTGTTTCTTCTTCCGTTTTTCCATTTCTTTTGAACATGACATTAATAAAAGACAAATGAAAAAACAAAATTGTCAATAAAGTACTAAACATCTAACTGGGTAACAGTAACTTCTTTTGGTGATGACTATTGTAAGTTAATGTTTTTAATGCTGATGGAAAATCATTAAGATACATGGAAGTAACTTTAATGTTTTTTGATATTCAAAAGTTTCATTAACTCTGAATCAATTTCTTTTTTTTTTTTTTCAAAGACCAATTGGGTTTTTTTTTTTTTCCTTAACTTGTTTCTGTTCATTCCCTTTTCGCAAGCTAGGTGGGTAGTGGCGAGTAAAGTACCCTTTTGCTCAATTTTGCTTTTTTTCACTCTTTTATTTTTACCTCTGTTTTTCTTGCTATTCTTGTTTGGTATGGGTATTTTGATGCTTTGGTTAGGTGGGCAAATGGGTTTAGTTTTGTAACTTTCTTTTCTCTGTTTTCTCTCATATTAACTATGTCTCTTTGTCTCTCTCTCCCTCTTTTTTTTTTTCCTTTTTCTGCCTTTCTAGCAGATAAACTGATGAGTTTCTACATAATCCAAATCCTATAAACTATACCCCTACCTATGTTCCTTCTACTACAGGCCGAAAAAAAAAAAATTTTTTTCTCAATCCTCTCGAGCTCTCCCTCATCTCTTTTAGTTTTCTCTCACCCTCTTGATCTCTCCCTTTCTCAATCTCTCTCTCTTTTCCTCTCTCTCTTCTCTCTCTCCGCCCTTTCCCTTTCCTTCTCGGTCTTCATACTCGTAATTTTACACTTCTATTTATTTATTCTTCTATAAATAGTAACTGCTAGTAAACTCAAATCCAAAATCAAAAGAGAAAAGAAAAGAAAAAAGAATCCTTACCTTAAAATCTCAAGCTTTATTTATTTGACAAAGCTATTCTCTCTGGTAATGATAGTCAAAGTCATATTTTTCTTCTAGTCTTTTCTTTTTTTTAGAAAAAAATTTTCTTCTTGTCTTTTCTTTGTTGTTCTCTAATTCTCTTTCTTTCTCTATTGTTGTTGTTGTTTTTTTTTCCTCTCTTGCACTCTCTCTCTTTCTCTTTTTGTCTCTCTATCGTTTTCTCATTTTTCCTTTTTCTTTTCACACATAAGAAATGTAAAAAAAACCAAAAACCGATAACCAACCAGGGCCAAAATTGGCACACCATTGTGCTAGGAACAATGAATAAATAAGGTTTTTTACCTTCACTTTAGTATACATAATAATATACACCAAGACTTTTATAACAGGCAATAGACATAGATATACATATAACCTACAGATTTCTTAGATATCCTAATTTGATCGTATTGTAGTATCTAAGATCTTATTTGCATTCTTATTCTTCTTTACATAATCTCCTAATTTAATTTTCCATACGTACTATATCTTTTCTTTGCCTTTTTTTTAAATTTTTTTTCTTTATGCGAGTTTTCTTTTTTTTCTTTTTTTTTTTTTTTTTTTTGGAAATTTGATGGCAGATCAAGAGGAGCCTATAACAGAGGATCAACCCTTGACTGAAGTTTCAACTCCAAAGTGGCGTCACTCTCGACAAGTTTTGAGGGGTAATTCTAGCAATAATGATAACCATGTTCAGGAAAATTCCCCCTAAAACTGAGGAAAGAATTATTTCTGAGGGTGAACTTAATGTCTCCAGACACGAATTAGTTCAGAAAGACTAATTTATCGCTGCTAAAATCAAAACATTGCTGCAAAGATAAACCATTCGTAACTTGAATATTAAAAATTAGAAAAAAAAAAAATCACTGATGCTATCTATCTGTTCGCTGAAAAGGGGCATCATGCACTGGAATGCTATATGTTTGAATGCAGAAGAATGGCGTTAAAAATATTTGACCCTGGAGGCTAGCATTTACAGCAATCCCAGAACTCATATTAATTAGCAACTTGGTTTGTATACTAAGGAGATGGGCGTGATAGTAATAAGTAAAAACGCGTTTATATAGAAAGCACATGCCTTTTCTCTTTGATTAGTACGTAAGAAATGTATTATTACCTTTTGTAAGTTGCATGTATAAGAGAATAGTGTCTCAACAAGCATAGTGATTTTCTAAATTGATAGCGTGAATTTATAAATCCTTGTACATCACGAGCGCTGATTATGAAAACCTTATAATATATTGATAATTCTAATGAAAATTACTGGTATATTATGAATTTATTCCTAACATTAATAATAACAATCAGTGCTGGAACCAGAATTTAGTGTTAGGGGACTAAAAAAATTTTTAATCAAGAATATACTGAACTATTAAAATTATTTCCTCATTTTATTTTTGACTTAACCATTTTATTATTTTAAATCTTCATGCATATTTGTAACATCTTGTATCAGATCGTTTCTATTATATCTTTCCTAAACTATTAAAATTATTTCCTCATTTTTTTTGACTTAACCATTTTATTATTTTAAATCTTCACGTATATTTGTAACATCTTGTATTAGATCATTTCTACTACATCTTTCCTAAACCCAATATGAAAAAGAAAGAATTATAATAGACAAATTAAATAATACAATTACATTTCCTAAACCCAATATGAAAATGAAGGAACTAGAATGCATAAATTAGACATTGAAATATAAGGAAAAAAAAGATTATAAAAGAAAGAAAGAAAAGGAGAAGAAAAAAAAAATCTCAACTTGAATAATAAAACAAATTTCCATACTTCTTTAAATCTAAGAAAAAAATACACAAGATTTGTTATTTCTTTAAAAACTTGTTTGGAAATGATAGAATGGGAAAGTGAAGAGTTGACTCTCATTGAAAGCTTTTAGTTTATATAAAAATAAAATATTACTTAATATAATATAATGAACTAGTCTTTTAAAATACTTAGACTATTAATTGTAATTCAGATTTAGATTTTAGATCAAACTAGTAGGACCAATAATGATAATGGATTTAATAAAACTATTTTATTTCTAAAAATCCAAACTGTTTGCCTAATAATATATAGAAAACTATCAATTTAAGGGAAGTCAAGATTAATTTATACACATTACTATATTAAAATTTTAAAAATCTTACTATGTATGGGCTTGTGTGCTTACCAAGATGTTCCACCCGAACCCTAGAACATTAAGGGACTTTGCTGGTAATTGGGTGGATGAAAATCTATTGTTGATACTGTGTTGGAAAATTTATTATGCTCAACTTTGTACAAACCAATTATTTCTTCCCTTGTACATATCCAGTGTTGGCCGGGGTAATTAATGTCTCAGAGACATCTGACTTGGAGACAATTGGAACACTCGATTGGGGTATCATCTCTGTATTATTTATATTTTCTTGAGCATTTTGACCCTCGTCGTGAGATGAAGTTCCTGGAGTGGGGTTGGTGACAGGAGAAGATCTCACCATCATGCTTAGCATTCTCATTATTCCCTCTTGTGATTTTTGCACATCGCTCAAGATAATCACTAATGCTGCATTAATTTAATTCCACGTTCGAAGTTTCTACGATGTTACTGCTATTGTTTCCTTTAATGACACCAAGATTGGTTGTTCAAGAAGGATCTTGACCATCTTGACTCATGACTATATTTTTTTTTACAAATTTTTTTTTTTTGCTCTGACTTTTATTTTAGAGAAATAAAGTATCTGGATTAGGTTGAACAATTAAAAAAAAGTTTTTTTTTTCGAACAACTATATATATGTAATATTTTAAAGAAGCAATTTATGCATTCATTTTAATTATAGAAAAAGAATAATAGAGATAAGATATAAAGTATTTTACCAATTGAACACTTAGATTAAATCCTATGATCCCTAGTGGAGTCGCTAAATGTTCTGCGGTTCGGGCGGAACATACCAATAAGCACACAAGCGTAGACATCAGTTAGTGCATGGATAATAAAACCAATGCTGACTTGGAGAGACACGTAGGAGGATGAAAGAAACGTGTCACATATGATATTTTTGGCAAGTTAATACAGACAAAATTAGGATATCTATCATATATTAAAGAGCCGTATGTTTATAATATAATATATAACAATGTGTATTACTGTCGATGTATTAATAGAGACAGAGAGAAAACATTCATCGAATATTAACAAGACATGTGTTTATTTGAAATTGTTATGATAATTATTACAAGACGAGTTGTGTAAAATACAGTACTTTTGCATGGTTGTTTAAAGATATTTGTTAATTGATTAGACATATTTCGTTTAGATAATATGCAAATATGTATTTGTAGATATGAATAAGGTGATAAATATAAAGAGCAATAGTACAAGAAAGAAAAGAAATAATAAAAGTAATGGGATGTAGGAAAGCTCTAAATTCTTAACAAAATATCTATAGAGGGAACTATGCGGGCTAAGAATGGCTTCCTTAAATAATGTGAGTTAATTAGAAAGGCTCTAAGTATTTTTATTCTACTGGAGTATGGTGGAGAAATGATATTAAACAAACATCAAGTGTTTTTTTTTTATACTAATATTGTTATATTCTTTTTATCTTTTTTCAGTGTTTTGCCTAACCAAAACAATCCCTTATATAGAGGATTGTAGAGCATAAACGATGTAATTTTATGTATTATAAAATAGGTCTATTGTATAGCAATCTATATATTAGGCTATATATTTATTAAAACTGTTTACATAGGTTATTTATATATATTTAGGCCATATGTGTGTATATATATGTGTATACATATATATAATGTGGATAATTATGTATTCAAGTAGAAGAAATAAATACCTAGAGCCTTTCTAATTAACTCACATTATTTAAGGAAGTCATTCCCACCTCGCATGGTTCTCTTTACAGATATTTTGTTAAGAATTTAGAGCTTTCCTACATTCCACTGCTTGTATTATTTCGTTTCTTTCTTTTACTATTGCTCTTTATATTTGTCACCTTATATGTGTCTACAAATACATCAATGCATATTATCTAAAAGAAATATCTCTAATCAATTAACAAATATCTTTAAACAACCATAGGAAGGTATTATATTTTATACAACTCGTCTTGTAATAGTAATCATAACAAATTTTCATGAACATATGGCTCGTTAATATGCAATGGATGTCTTCTCTATGTCTGTATTAATACGCCGACAATAATACACATTGTTATATATTACACATTGTGAAATTTGTATAAAAATCAACTGAAGTTTGAGTTTTTGAAAACCAACCTACAAAGTATAGGTTAGAACCTATATTCTAAAAGAGTCCTTAAAGAGGGCCTGCTTGAAAGAGGTTTTTAAAAACTGTTTTGGCTTGCTGAGTTTAAAAGTTATTTCTGAAAGTGTTTGGATAATTTGTTAGAAAACCTTTTGGTTTTTGAATGAGCTTTATGGCAAAGCCAAAAAATATGGCTTCTGGAAATTCAAAAGTCACCTAATACAATTTTATAAATAAGAGTTTTGGCACAACTATTTTCTTTAAACCACAGACTCTCAAGTAAGTGAATTATTATTATACATGTCACTAGCAATAATAAATTCTTAGATATCTGAGTGGTTGGAAAGAGACAAGCCATGCTAGAATACTGATTAAGGAATCAAGTGTCCACACACTCCACCATCCAAGAATTGGAGAATAGTAGAGAAGGCTAGTTGGTCAAAGCCTTTAAGAAGGCTAGTTGGTTGAAGCCTTTTGGTCACTTCCTCTGGCATTTCTTGTGTTATCCTCTTAAGGTATATTGATTGTTGATAATTTATTATATATGGCAATACGAGTTTATTAACAATCTTTAAAAAAATTTTAAAAATTCCGCTGCTTACTATACTTTTTTTTTTCTACAGGCTAGCTAGGAATGTGTAGAAGCTACCAAGCTAAGATTCTGAGACTTATATGCTTTGTCTTATAGAGTTGCAAAAAGAAATAGGAAAAGAAAGAAACTAGGGATGAACACTAGATGGGTTGGATGAATTTTTGGGAAACTTTAACCAACTTAATGAAGATTGAATGGGTTGAATAATTTTTTTTTTTACCCACTTAATCAACTCAATGTAGAAAATCAAACCACCTAATTAACGTTGAGTTAGGTTTGATAAGATCAATGGGTTATGCATTTTATTAAAAAAAATATAAATGACTATAAAAATTCAATTACAAATGAAAATTTTAAAGGAAGAAAAAAAACTCACAATATAGTCTCCAAATAAACTCTATCACAATCTTTATATGAAGACAAAAATTCTAATATAACTTTATTAGTAGTTCAACATAAAATAAATATAAATTTTGAGAATCACCAAGAGATGTAAGGATACTGAAGTAATTAGCAGTATTTTTCATAACACCACAAAGAAGTACATCCATACTATATATTCAAGTAATATAGTCTATATATTCAAATAATTTGAACAACACTTAGAGGTGAATATTATTTTACCAAAAAAAAAAAAAGTGGAATGAACATTAGATGGGTTGAGTTGATTTTTGAGATTTTTTCAACTCGTCCAATCTTGATTGAGTAGGTTTTTGGATTTTTCCAACCCACCCACTGAAGATTGGGTGGGTTAGAAATATTTTTTACCTACCCAATCAACCCATCCACTTACAATCGAGTTAGATAGATTAGGTGAGTTCATTAGATCACTAGGTTTTTTGTTCATTTTTAAAAGAAATTATATAATACACAATATTTTTGAAATAAAAGATAAAAGATGGAAACTTTTGACAAAAATAATGTGTAAATAATTATTCTAAACTTAATCCCAATAATTATAGTATTAGTTAATTTCTAGTCTTTTTACTCTTTTCTTTCTCTTTCATCAAGCACTACAAAAAAATTTCGTTCCTTTTTCTTTTTAGTTCCCTTATCAAAATATTTTACTCTTCATTTCTTTTTAATAACTTTCTCTTATTTTTAGAGATCTATTTGACAGAGTTTTTGATTTTACTTTTATTTTTAATTAGTAGAAGAAAAGAAGTTAAAGCTGTAACTTTTCAATAAGTTTAGGAACTATATTTTTAAAAGAGTTTTTGAAATCAAAATGACTTTAAAGTTTTTTAATAAGTATTAAAAATATCAAAATAAAGTTTATAGTGTCTAATTTAAACTCTAATAAAAATTTTAAAATCTACTTATTCTCTCTCCACAGATACCAAAAACTGATTCTCTCAAGGGTAGAAAACCCCTAAAGAATTTGGCATCCCTTAAGTCAAAGGAATTCAAAATTCAAACAGGATTCAAACAAAATTTTTCTCTTCCATATCCTCTTGAAAAAATCCAAAAATCACCCTAAGATTTCTCCTTTAAATTTTTGGCCATGGTTCAAATTTGTGATTTAAAATTTGATTCAAATTTCAAACTCCACGAATCTTATAATTTTGTCTGCATGGATAATTTTTCACAACTCCAATTTAAATTCAAATAAATTCATGATAACTTTATTTAAAATTCAAATAATTGTGTAATCTCTTATCCAAAATAAAATACGAATTCAAATTAGGAGAAAATCTAGTCTTCCATCCTTATCTACTATGGATGCCACCTATGTCTATGCCAAAACATGATTTGTTTAATTCAATTTCAAATACAATAATATTTTAAATTTCAAATATTTATTTAAGACAAGATTTTCAAAATTCAAATTAATCTCATATTTATCTTTTAAAAGATAAACATAATTAATTTAAATCTCAAATCTTATCTTCCAAAATAAATATCAATTAAATATTTATCATATTTATTGAAACAATATAAAATTACAAATTTGCCCTCTAGCATATAGAGGAAAATGCCTATATACTTGTAAATGGTGATCTGGATTTTTCTCTTCACTAAATGCAAGACTACAAGTAATAAAGAATACCCTAATCAATTACCATACGTTAAGGAATTATGAGGAGCTAGTAGAAAGACCAATTGGACATATATAATGTGAGTTCCAATAATCCATGTACCCATTATTCTATACTGAATAAACCCCTTATAATTATTAGTTTCAGAGTCATACCACTATAAACATGAAACTACATTCCTAATTATATCTTAAGTTACATAAGCCAGTGATAAGTTATCGTCCAATAACCTTATCATATATGCAAAACTCTCATATGATATCCATGATCAGTCTTAAGTCAAAGTCTATTCGATCTACTGATCAAGCTATTTTAAAAATCCATTATACTCTCAAATAAGAAAATGACTATTCACCATATGTGAATAAGAAGTCATCTGCCTAACAAACAACTTAAGGCCTTATCTATTTTTACATCCAGTATAATGCCTTTAAAAGAATACCATTTACTTCTCATTAGAGTCATGATTTCAATATTTATAAACAAACCCTCTATTATGTACAAGTCATGTACCTAATAAATTGGTATATAAGCTTACTACCTATGAAACGCCTTAACTATTGGAATATTAAAGTATACAAGTCATATACATGAAGTGATTCATCCATTCAGGATTAAGGTTATTGCATAATAAACATCAAAAGTGAATTGATCCACTCAAGCGAACTATATAGATCAATTACACTTTAATCTTAGTCCAACATTTCACCACCAAGCAACATATTTATGTCTCTACTCAGGAGTTGAAGTTCCAGACAGTTAAGATAAATCGTTCTCCAATTGGCCTTAGATAACATAATAGTCTTAACATGAGTTAGATGCTCGATCCTATCCCATACACTCCGAACTATAGTTTAGACCGCTTACTTTAGAATATTGTTTTCTTGCATACAAAAGTCTATTGAATGCAATATTCTAAGATTTTAACACAAGCAGTCAATAAGTTATATTTGCTTATATTTACTTTAATATGTAAATAGGACGATGACATATAGCAATGTAATGAATAACTTCTAATATAATTTTATTATCCGATTTAAATAAATAAAATACATATAAAATATCTTTCCCACTTAAGGCATTCCTAACATAGCCTTTATGTCATTCTTGACTTTTATAGGTTGGAGCTTCTATGTTATAAAATTTTAAATAAAAAATTACATTTAAGCCTTACTATTAGACTTAGACAAAAGTGCACTTTTTTTTTTTTTTTGCGTATATGTGTAAACATATATGGGAGAGATTATAGTAAGGTCTTGGTTTACCAGTAGGGTTTTTTTTTAAGCCGTTTGATTAATTTTTAATGACTAAAATATTGTCTGTGCATAATAGTTATAATGCACATTACCTCATGTAATCATGTACTAACAAATTTAAAAAAATAAAAAAAAACCCAACCTTGAAAAAAATTTAAAAAAAAAGTGAGCATCTTCTACTTCATTGGTGGTCGTACTGCCCATTCCAAGTTTGTCATCTTTTCCGATGACGGCCTTCTCTATGGTGGTCGGGTTTGGCGACATCCTTCAACTGCTGAATCGCATGCAAATCTTCTCTCTCGATGGAGATCCAGAGTGTTTTGCGATCATGTGATTTGATGTTCTACGACGACGGTTTTTTGTGGATCTTGGCAATTGCTTGTGATGGAGATCATCAACAGCCGATTTGTCATAGGGGGTCTAGGGTCATCGTCTAGGTGGGGCCGCTGATTTATCGAGGGAGGTCGTTGTCCCAAAGGGGGTGAGGGTGGGAAGAAGGGCTAGGTCATCAGGGCGGTGGGAGCCGTGGAGGGTTGTTGGGGGGTGGTTGAGGAAGGTTGTCAAAGGAGGGGGGCTTGCCATCAGTGGATTGGGAGCGTGGTGGTAGGGATAGGGGTAGGTCATTATTGGTGGGGGGTTGGGGTTTTTTTTTTTTTGCTTGAATTTTTTTAATTAATTTTATGAGGTAAGATACATTATAACTATTATATAAATATAAATCTCAACTATTAGGTTATATTTTAATGATTAAAAATAAAACCTACTATAAATTGTGGTAGAACCTCCAAAAGGCTCTACCATATCCTCTCATATTTAACAGAAAAGGGTTTTGAATATACGGTTGAGATTGAAAGATAACTTTAATTGAGACAACGGAAAGGAAAATTAAAAGCTGATTATTGATAAAACGAGGAACAAATGTTATGCAACAGTAATATAAAGCGGGGGAGGAAGTAAGGGGAATTGAATCAATTATTACATTTTTTTGTCGGTGGATGAGTAATTCAATTTTATATTATTTTTATTATATAAATAAAAAGACAACTACAGCTGGGTAATGGACCAACAGAATTGGGATCACTAATTTAAATCAGAAAATTAAAACCAGGACAAAAGCCCCTCAACTACTAGACACAATTATTGTTAAATGAATGCAAGTCTCGAAAATTATAAGCCTTCCATTATTATTATTAGTAATATCAACTTATCTTCTCTTCTCCTCTCTTGCTCTACTCTGCCCAATCTAAAAAATACTATAAAATAGCAATAATATTAAATATCACATTAAAAAAATAAATTTTGTATATAAGTTTCATGTTATAAGACTTGTTATTTATTATTATATGATATTCAAAATCACTAATATTTTTTAATATTATTCATCTCTCTTTCACTCAATAATTGCAACGATAAGGTTTCATTTGGCCGTGAATTCATCTTGAACTCAACTTAATTTTATGGCTGAATGTTTGTTTGTTTGTTTTTTTTTTTTTTCCTTAAAAAGTTAATAAAACTTATAATTAATTTTTTTAAAAATCAATCAATTTCAATCTAAAAATTTTATTTTATTTTTGTTCAAACTTAATTCACGAACAAAACAAAAAATAAGTCTTGTATTTCATCTCCTAAATTTAAAATTGAGAATAAAACAAAAACAAAAACAACGTAGTAGTAGTAGTAGCCCAGTCGGATCGGAGGAATGCAACCCAATATCCATAACAATAATTCAGAAAACCAATCAGAATGGTGTCCTAGTCGTCGTCGTAATCGTAGCAGCGGAAAGCGGACCACTTGGAAAGTGAAACGTTGGAAGCTTGTTATTAAGTAAGTATGGGTGGGCTTCAAACTTGCTCGTGATTGACGTTAATCTCTAACTAAGCATAGCCTTAGCTTGTGCATGCACCCCACGCCAGCGATATCTGCACTTTGGTAGGTGAAAAGCTACTTCCAATTAAAGTGGTTTTTGCTATTTTCCCAGCTCCACTGTCATCCACTCACCATTCCCAACTTTCAAGCATCAACTTCAACTTTCTCTACCCCAAAAAGAAAAAAAAAGAAACCTTCAACTTCAAATTATAAATTATAATGCATAACGACCTTTCCTCCCATTCTCTTATCTTGTGTCACTGAAAATACTCATAACACCCTTTCTCTTTGGTTTAATTTTCATTTTTATCCCTTTTTATTATATTTTAAAAAAAAACCCAGAACACCTCATCTATTTCTAAAGTCATTTGTAAAATACCACCCCTAGTACAATTAAGCAACCATTGATACACCATCTTGGAATGAAGAAAAAAAAAAGGTTCATTTTAAAGTAAGAATCTAAAAATGAATGAGTACTTAGGAGAAACAAAATAGAGTATGAAATGATTTTTGAAAAAATGAAGACAAAAAAAAGATTTTGATTTAAAATTAAATGGTATTTTTTGAATCTAAAATGATATGCCAAACACATCATATATTTTTGAAAATATCAAAATTACCTTTCTGACCTATATTTAATACAATTTAAAACATTAATTAAACTAAAATAGAAAATAGAAAATTATTAAATTATTTATTCAATAATTATGAAAATCTTTATTTAAATTTTTATATAAATCATACTTAAAATAATATTTAAAATATATTAGGAAAGATGGTCTTTCAAAACTGTAATAATTTCATCGGTATCTTGTGACGATTTTACAAACGTAGATGATGTTTTAGATATTTGAATAATGAGAAGTGCAAAAGTGGTATTTTGACCAAATATACGAGGTGTTTTGGATATTTTACTCTAATATTAATGTGTAATCTCACTTTTTTTTCCTATCTAAATTCATTTCTTTTTATGGATGTCATCCATTGGACACTACTTTCAAGCAACTTCCTAATTCAAGGATAAGAAGAATTTCACAGTGATATATAAGTTACAATTTAGGCCTGTGGTCTAATTTCAATATGATCTTCAAAATCGACGGTACGCCACATCACGGGAGGTTTGTCAATTTTCATTTTCCTTCCATCTCTCCTAAAGAGATTTCCTATTATAGTGATAACTTTTTTCTAAAATGTCTTGTAAAATAAAGCTCCAATGGAGATTTAAATGTCAAATCATAATAGAAGAAACCCATCAACTAAGGAAAATTAGATTGGGTAGTCTATTTTAATTACCTAATTTAATAGATAATCTAACTTTCTTTTATTTATATAAATGACCTAATGTGTATGTTTTGGTCAATTAGTTTTCGTTTTCCCCAAACACCTTCCCCCTCTCATCCTTCTCGTTTTCTCTCTCTTTAGGCATCCTAAATCAACAAATCGCCCTTGCTAGAGAAGAATGTTGGATAATAATTAATCATTTGGACCTAAATATGTAATTAAATGTATATTATAGGCTATCTTAAAATTCAACCCAAATAAAGTGATCTAACTAAGGCTTAAAATTATTAGGCTTTCAGGCATCTAATTAAGGTATGGACTTGATTTTGTATAAAAATTCAAAGTCTAATTTTTGATTTTATGATGGATTAAATTAAAAATAGACAAATATATAATTAAAGTTGTGGTCCCCAAATCACACAAATGAACATTCCAATTCCTCACTAACATCCTATAATCAGAAGGAATATTGAGATTCTCAATCCCTAAAGGAAATTGTGTAGACTTGGAAGATCAATTAATTCATAGACATCTCCATCTCAATGGATCAAGGTATGTTTCCGTTTCTAATTTTCTTTTCAATGATCTGATATGAACAATCTTGACTAGTTGATGAAGGATTTCATCTTTAAAGAATTTTTTAACAAAGAAGATAGCTTGGGAACACATTTCCCCCGAAAAGATTATGAACTTAGTACCACACAAGAGGTTGGTCTGTGATCCGATGTCACTGGTGAGTGTGTTGAGAATGCAAGCTTCAGATTCATTGCAATTCCTCCATTTTGCTATCTTCAAATGGTGTAAGATACCGAAGCCATGGATTGATGCTTTGACAACCTCATATGCACCAGAGGAGGAAGACGGTGACTAGTCAAGTCATTTCATGGGAGATCTAGTGAGACATTATTAGAAGGAAAAGAAAAGGGGAAGAGAGACAGTGCATGTTAGGAATAGTGCCCTAAAATGAAAATTTGTTCATAGATTTTAGACATTTATCTATCAATAATGGTTATTTATTTATTTATTTCATATATTGGTTGTCCTAAATACTTTTATTATTATCGATTTATAACAAGCAAATTACACCAAGATTATCGGTATGATAACTTTGATATTGTGCTTAAAGAAGTATGTGGGAAAATACAATATTGAAGTGATTATCTAAATTTAAAGTTCGTAATTGTAAAGCAAAGGTGGGCAATTTGACTTTGGTATGACTGTAATGTTTGTCTACTTGCATTATTGTGGGATAGTTTATCTCGATTGTTAGAATAGGTTTTCCAAGTAGAAACATTGATATGTATTTGGATCATATTTAAAGTAATATTATTTATATAATAATTCCATTTAAGTTAAATCAATTTACTTTGACAGATATTCTTATCGATATCTTAATCTTAAGTGGATAAATGATTGCATATCTATATAGTATATCTTTTGATTTATCAAACCGAAGGGTGGTAACTTTACTTGATAAGTTGGAGATGTGTTGCATAGAGGACGATAACATTATTAATAGATATAGAATTCATAGCTCTTTCACAGTAAACAATGATATTTTGTTAAAGTATCATTCGAAACTTGATTGAACATAAGATATCCCGATCATTCTGTAATTTGTTTACTTAATTATTTTCCATTTATGGAGGATTTCATAAATAGGCTTTGCTCAAGATGAAATAATGGAAACTTTAATGATAAAAATAATTAAGAAAGTAAAATGAAAATTTAATCTTCAACTCAATTATGAATATAATGTGGGGATTATATATCATAATATCTATCATAGACAAAAATACTATTAGTAAGCTTTTGTAAATCGGTATAAAATCAAAGAGTTCAACTTTATAATTTTAGTGGAGTAGTCATGGAGTTGTAAAATATCGATAAATTAATTTGGGTTGATAATTTATCTAATATTATTTCAGTTTTGATTTTATACGTCCATTGAGTCGCTTTAGTAGCTCACAAACTCTAAAAAATATTATAAATAATTTTTGGTATTCCGGTATTATATCAGAATTGCCCTGGATAAGACAAAAGAAGCAAAGTGGTGCCTTTCCCTTTCCTTGGTGTAGGCGCAAGCCACAGCAATTCCAATCAGGGACTGTGCTATGTGGCAGGATGACATAGTTTCAAGTAATTTTGGATAATTTCCAAAAGAATTAATTTTTATTAATTTTAGAATTATTTGAAATTCAAAAAATTATTATCTTGGATAAGATGATAATATTTGAAATTTAAATTTTTAATTAAATATGATATCTTGGATATGTATCACAATTTAATTTAAATTTTAAAGTAAATAAAATAATATCTTGAATTAGATATGGTCTAAAATTTGAATTGTATGCAAATTTAAATAAATAATTATCTATAGATATAGATAATCTTTTATTTTAAATTCTAAATTTAAATTTAATAAATAAATGATTGTGAAAATTAATTAATTAAATATTTATTGATTACTATAAATATTTAATTCACGTAGCAATTTTTTGGCCAACCATTAACCTATTGTTTGCTCGCTATATCTCTCTCTCTCTCTCTCTCTCTCTCTTGTAGGGAAAGAAGAGAAAATTATTCAGTTTTTTCTAGCTAGGAATTCTCTACAAAACAAGGGTTTTCAGGATTGAAAATAGAGAAAAAGAAGTATTGCTTTATTTTTCAGGATTTAAACTTTTTTTTTTATCCCGTTTGGGTTATTGTGCCAACTCTTAAGAGTGAAAAAAAGGGAGCAGAAAGTAAACTGAGAGGGCACAGGGCAGTGAGTTGGCTAGAGTTTTAGGACTATCTCTGGGCTTGTCTTTTGTTTATGGTGCTTGAGATTTTTCTTTTGTTTTTCTATGTGTTAAGGTTTGTAAATAATGGGTTTTTATCCTGACTTGGTGGTTTGTTTACCATGTTATCTAATGTTAGGTTGATTTTTTGTTACACTAGTTTCGTTTTTTATAGGTATTTTGTGTGGTTTTAGTTATATGGGTCTTTCGATTTCAGTGGATATGATTTTTGGTCGATTGTACTCATTTTATTAAAGAGTCACATATGTACTTTATTGTTAATATGCCTATTTAAGTGTCAATTTTCATAATTCGGTGCATATCTATTCTCCTTGGACTTTATTTGAGTTTCCTATGATTTGGGACTATACGGGCAAGTATTAGTGACTGTGTTTCTTTTATTTTGAATGTTTTCCCTCTATGAAAAATGATCATATGCAAAAACAAAGATAAATGACCAACGAAGAAATTCTTAGGAGAGGGCGCAAGACAACAAAGATGGCAAATGTTGAGAACGGCAAAGGGAGCAGGGACGACAATTGTTAAGAGAGGGCACAATGGTACGAGGACAACGATCGTGAAGAGAGGATAGAAGGACAAATGAATGACTCGTTTGAGAGAGGATGACATTCCTTGAAGGAGGGCACAAATATGTCATTTAAGTATAATCTCTTTATGTTAAATTAAATATAAGAGAGAAAGTTAAATCGTCAATCATGAATAAATAATAATCTCTCTAATACCATTTATTAAAAAAAAAAAAAAAAAAAGAGGATAGCTTTTTAATTCTTTTAAAAAATTTCAAGGACCCTTTATGACATTTCAAATAATTCATACACAAAAGTATTATTTTGTAAAATTTCAGCAAATACTTTCTAGCACTTTTCCTTTTAAACTACAACATTTATCTGTGTACTAGAAGTAAACATAGCAAAAACTTAGAAATATACTCTCAATATTTCCCCAGTTTTATATTAAGTTATATGGAAAATTCTAAGATGCAGATTCTGCCGAGAAGATGAAAAGTAAGATAAACAATTAAAGGAACATACAAAAAAAATTTGGAAATTAATTTTACAAAATTCCCCCCAAATTATAGCACTTGTAACATTTTGTCCCTAACTTCAAAACATAACACTAGTTCCTGCTCAACTTTGAATTTGTAACAAATTAGCCCCATACAATTAGTATTTGGATGAATAATGCCGCATGTCAACATCTGGATAGTATAAGATCCAGATGTTGAAAACTTTTTCATTTTTCAAATAAATTTTTCATCTGAGAAATGAAAATTTTATAATATAAAAAATATTTTAAATAAATTTAGATTTTAGTAGTTAAAAGAATTTAGGTAGATTTTAATAATTAAAAGAATTTATGAAACTGATAAAAAATAAATTAAATGTCAAAAAATTAAGGAAATTTAAAAAGCTTTTAACATCTTGGGGGCAAAGTGTTACAATTGCTATAATTCATGCTGAAATTTTGTAATTAATCGTTACCTTTTCTAATCTCTCATAGCTTTTTATTTCTGAATGCGTTTACTTTTGTGATTTTAATATTAATATACGTTAGGATTTTATTAATATCAAATTTTTATTTTTAATTGTTCTAATTAAAAA
This sequence comes from Antiaris toxicaria, assembly GCA_035233585.1. NCBI lineage: Eukaryota > Viridiplantae > Streptophyta > Magnoliopsida > Rosales > Moraceae > Antiaris > Antiaris toxicaria. The sequence goes on from CP141163.1 coordinate 795,789, forward strand.
GAACTTCAAGCATTATATTTCAATTCTACTTAAATTTTCGTAAGAGTTCAGAAAATTACATATATACATATATGTGATTGTAAAAAATTTTCACTTGTCGGATTTTTTTATGAGAGTCGTGATTTGGGTTCCAATTTTCCAAAGAATAAAAAACTCATCACTGAAAATACATTGGAAATGTACCATATAAGCATTAGTTGAAATTATCTTTTTACATTTGCAATTTGATCCCATTTTGTGGAAAGAGAAGTTTTGATCTTAAAATTCAAAACATATAAACGATTACGATATTTAAAAACATATACACAATGGAAGTTGAATATATATATATATATATATATTTTGACAACTTTTAAAATAAAGGAAAGTTGTATCATTTAATATATTTAGAGCGCAATTGGTAAACCTTTTTTTGTGTTACGAAAACTAATTTTATATCAAACGTAAAGTTTTACTTTTAAATACAATCATTTTTAACAGTGGTATGAAAATAATTACTATTTAAAAGTTTTTTAAAAAAATCATATCAACTTTTCAACTCTAATTATTTATCACTACTTTTACTAATCATATTAACTTTTCAACTCTAAAATATTTTTCATCCAAACACACATTTTATTCAAATACAAAACAAATACTTTTCAACCAAATACAATACTAAAAAAAATTTGTATTCAAACGCAATTAAAACGTAATACGTTTACCAAACGTCTCCTTAAGAAGGCACAAATAAAAATTATTACCTATTTTTAAAATATATAAAATTATAATATATATAAATTTATTATATATTAAAATATTAAAATTATCTTTATTTATTTTTATTCTTATCCCAGAAACACAAACCCCCTTTTTTTTTTTTTCTACTTCCCCTCTCTTCTGCCTACTCCCGCTCACTCCTCTGTCGCAGTTCTAATTGCCGTCGCTAGCAACCTTATCGTTGATGAAGCTTTGCCATTTTTGCCGCAACCTATCCTCCTCGCCGCTGAGCTCGCTATCGCGAGGAACCATGCGAACATTGGATGTTGTTGCGGGCTTAAGTTCGCGTCGTGGCTGCCAGGTTTGCCTGCCTGCTCTGCCGACGATGGGTGTGATGGACGGGGTCATAGCTTTGTCTTTAGTGATGGATTTGAAGCTCCCGACCCCGATGCTGCAGATGTTGTAAGACATCGGATAAACTGTCCACCGTGACTCTCCACAGTGGATTTGCGAAATGCACCTTCGATTTTCATTTCGCCATCATGAAATCTCACTGACGACGATGCTAACGATGGCAAGGAGGATTTCCATCAACAGCATGTCATCAACGATAATGTTCGCCAGAGCTGGCACCAGGGTTGATCAGATGGATTAAATTGGACCGGAAAAAAATGGGGTGGGAGGTAAAACCGGGATTTCAAAAAAATAAAAACTAATTATGTTATAATTTTTTTACTTTTCAAAACCTACTGTTTTGTTAAATCTTTTACTATTTGGCTCATTCTCCCATGAATTAGAAGCAAACATCACGGCATTTCGCATGCAGTAATGATGGTGGAAAATGGGGCAGTTCATCCTATTGTCTTCCGTGATTGCAAGGATATATGAGTCAACAATTTAATTAAGACCACTAATAGTAGTGTCCGCATGATAATAAGGAAGGTTTGTTTAAAATTTTTACTTTCATTAAGTTTCAGCTTTGAATTATAAAATACATAAGATTTAATTTTTAACAAGAAAGATCATTTATTGATTATTATTAAAACTTGCCATCTTCTAGTTACAAAGGTCTAAGATTAGATTTTTTTTTTTATCATATCACCTATGTATGATTAATAAACTAATCTTATAATTATGAAAATTGAATATAAAAATATTACCGGTCCTTTTTTTTTCTCTTATAAAAAACAATTTAATTAAGACAACTTTCAACCACAAAAAATTAATTGATTAAGACAACTATTAAATTCTCTTATCGTTGAAATTCAACGTCAGAGAAATTATTGCCTCATCAGACAAGTCGTTGGCAATTATTATGAATTGTATTTATTGATCTTGGATGGATTTCAAAGCGGCTGTTTTCTACTTTACTAATGCCACCGAGGAGAGCCACGTACAAATCAATTTGCATTACAATAATGGTTGAAATATTGCACACGGAAGTAGGGTCTGAGTTTAAAGACTAATATGTTACAAATCAATGGAAATTTGGCTGGCATCAACAGTTTTTTAGACATTATCTATATTTCAACAAATAGTGATTTAGTTAGACCCTTATGGCAATGACTAGGAGAGGCGCGTTTAATTGCAAAGACTTTATGTAATCAATATACCAACTGCTTCGCACTTCTAAGAATACATGGTTTATGACATTGGTTTCGAAAACAATATTTTAAAAATTTTAATGGAAGTGAAAGAATGATATAACAAAAATTTCTTAAATTTTTTTTATTATTCTATAACTATATTAATTTATTATATGAGAAGGAAAACAATAGAATTGTATCATTGTTTAATTAGGTCATAACTTTGAAAATACCTTCACGAAGAATCACATGGATTCATAAACGACACCTCTCCTTTAATATCACGTTTTTCCAAACCTAACCTTTGTTACTTAATTGAACAAAATGTGTAGACGTTTTCTATTGATGGAAGGATTCACACATTCATAATTTAGGTATCTTTGTTTTTACCTCAACATATGAGAAAATAAAGAGTACATAAGGGAAAATATTTCTCTTTGTAGTTTCTCAAACCACTATAATTTGTCTATCACCTTTCTACCTTGATACAAATCCCTATTTACAAAACAAAATACGTTACCCTAAATTTTCATATTGAATTTTGAACATTCTCAATATTCAAAATTAAGATAATTCAAAATTGAAAATTATATCATATTATATTTTCAATAAATATAATATATATTATAATATATATTTGTATTAAATATATATGTTTACAATGGCTTCCTTCAGCCGCCGAAGGAAGTCGTCCATCTTGTTTATTTTATTTTATAAATATTTAATTTAATATCTAATTTTAAATAAAACATATATAATTTTAAAAACAGGAAATTAACATATATTAATCTGTATATTAATAGATCCCACCCACTAGTAATAGATGTAGATATAGCGGATCGCACCAACTGTGTCATTTAATTTTAATATTTAAATAATCTCTATTATTTAAAAACCCTTTGGTAACTTAATTTAGTTTAATCTAATCTTTAAACTACATTTTATTGTTCAATTTAGGCTTATCTAATCTAACCTAACCTAAACCAACATTTACTATCGTTGAATAGTAAAAAAATCTAACCCTAACCATTTTGTACTATTTCCCACTGTTTGCCCTCGTTCTCTCTGCCTCCCAGCCCCTTCTCGCAAGTCCTCCATTCGTCCCTATCAATTAGACTTATGCGATTTGCTCGTCGAATACACTAGCCCGACGATGTACCCCGGTTGGTGAACTTTACTGTTTTATCTGATTTTGTCCTCTCCCCCTCAATGGGTTCTATCGTGATTCGCCTTGATTCCGCCTTATCGAAAGTCATGTCAGTGAGTTGCGATATTGTTTACAATTTTGCCCACTGTGTTCCTCGGTCGGTGAACTTCATCGTTTCTTGGTTTGATGTAATCCTTTCCCCTTAGTGGGTTCCATTGTGATTCCCCTCGATTCGGCCCTACTAAAAGTCATCTCGGTGATTTGCAATATTGTTTGCTGTTTTGCCCATTATGTTCCCAGGCCGGTGAACTTCATCATTTGATTGTGAGTTTCTCGTTTCCCATTCACAAGCCCATCTCCTTGCTCTTTGATTTGGCCCTGCCGAAACTCAGCTTAGTGATTTTCGAAATTGTTCTGATGTTGCCCACTATGTTCCTCGGCCGGTGAATTTCACTGTTTTTTCGTGATTTTGTCTTCTCCCCTTCATGGACCCATCTCGTTGATCCTTGAATTGGCCCTGCAGAAACTCAACTTGGTGATTTGCAAAATTGATATCATTTGTGCCCATTGTGTTCCTCGGCTAGTGAACTTCACCGTTTTTAGTTTGTTTTGTGCTCTTCCCCCCTACACACCCATCTCGATGCTCCTCTATTCGTCCCTATCGAATCTCGTGTCAGTGATTTGCTCAGCCAAACTAATTTAGCCCACTGTGTTTCCTGAATTGGTAAAGTTTTGGGTGATGTTGTCATTTATTTGTCTAATCTTTAATTCTAACAGGTGAAAAAAAAAAATTTTGTTGCTAGAATTGTGCTTAATTGTTGCTGTTTCGGTTATACTGGTGATTTTGTAGATATTTGTGGCTATTGTAATTGATTATTTGCAATTGTATTTTACATTCGAGCAGGGCCGATTATTTGGTGGTTTTTCAATTTACCACCCCATCGAGTCAATCGATCGTTGTTAGTCCCCTAATCAAGATTTTCAATTGATGCTATTGACTGTGTTTTTCACAATTGGTGGGTTCTATAATGGGTAAACCGAAATTCCCCTTTGTCCACTTTTTAGGGTTTTTTTCCTCGGTTGACTTTTAGTGGCTGTCATGATGGGAAGGTGCGAGCGGCCAAATCCAGTGTGGGCAAATGATATGGGTGTCAACTAATCGTCATAAATTTTGTTGAACCCCTAAAGCCAACCCTAGTAATCACATAGGCCACATTTTGCACTATTTTTGCTGTCGAAAGGTATTGGATCCCCAACCTATGTCATCTTACCCAAACTATCCCTCCAGCACCATTTACTCGTCCTATGGCTCCAACTCAATAACCTTTCCACTAACTCCTTCAACACAAGGTTTCTTGAATTGGTTTAGATAATAATTTGTATGTGGTTTGAATTGAATTCCAATTTTAGGCGTAAAAATTTGACAACGTGTTAGTAATATGTAGTTTAATTTTGTTCCAATTTTTACACTTACTTTACACATCCACCTTATCATATTGCTGTGGTTTGCGCATGGTTTGCACCTTCCCTGAACCTCGCTGTTGTCTATGATGTATACAGCCAAAATTTTTTTTTCAGTCGCCTAAAGTCTAACTAGTGTGATACGTAATCGATGCAACAGATTAGTTGCTGGAATTTTTTTCCTTGGTAACATTTGTTGTATTAGGCTGTATCACGTTTCAGATGTTATATCACTGAGCTATTCATGGATATTGAGCCAAACAATTTATAACCTGTATTGTATGCATTTATACATTGTTTTTATTGGTTAAAGGAAATGGTTGGGCGACCATGTCACTACAAATACAAGTGGACTGATGAGATGGAACTTCATATACTATGGTGAATGGATGGGTTGGCGATCAAAATGATGCCTCATTCTTCAGAGGAAGTGAGCAAGGTGGTCGCTTTCGAACATCCGATAGAGAGAGGAGAAGGCAAAGAGAGCAAGTAGACTTGACTACACAATTTGCAATAAACGAGATTACTAGTTATCTTTAAGCCAAGTCTGCCAGAATAGACAGTAAGGAGGCAAATAGCTAGGATGATTTATTCAAAAACTACCTCCCTGTCATGAAAAAAATGGGTGTCGTGTGGCAGCATCGCAAGACTATGATGGTTTGGTTAATAGATCACCCAAAAGTTATATTATCTTTTCTGACATTAGATGAGGACAGCAGGGTCGACTTAATTAGTGAGGTTGTCGAAGATGATTATATGTAGACGTAGGCCATTGAAGAGTTTTATCATACTTAAAACTTGCATTAGATGGCTGTCATACCAAAAATTTTCATCCGGATATTTAAAAAAAAAATTTTTTAAGTCCCTTATTATGGACATAATGACATTACATTAGTGTTGTTGTTGATTTTTAGTTGAGACATTTGAATTTTATCCAACTTAGTTCCATTATTGTATTTTATTACTCGTACGTTGTTTAATTTTTATGTTGTTATTGGTTTAGATATTATTAAATAAGCTTTTGGTTCACACAAATGCCTAATACCTATAATTTTAAGTAAGTTTAGTTAATGTGATAGATCGTACTAACAACCCTAGATCCGATAGTGACGACAAAATAATTGTGTTAGTGGTTGTTACCATGCAAGCCTGAATAAATCAACATCTATATAGCCCACAACCAATGCACAACGATAGTTTAACAAGTGTAATGAGAGTGGATGAGTTGTTGCGTGGACACAACAATGTAATAATGAATTTGGTCTGCATGAATGTAAGGACATTCAGAATGCAACTGACCCGAAGGCTTAACATGAATGAGTAGCTCTTCATTTATTTAACGATTCTTTGTCAAGGTCAATCCAATAGAGTGGTATTAAAATTTTTATTTGTTAAAAATTTTTATTTTCTTACTCAAGCACACTTTTCAAGACAAAGTTAAAAAGTTTAAGTTAAAATATATACAAAATAGACAATCTAGCTTAACTTTTAAATTAAATTAAATAATAAAACTACTGGTATGATTAAGTTAAATCACAAAATGTCCGTTCTAACTTAACTTTTAAGTTAAGTTAAATCACAAAACGTCTAATTTAACTTAATTTTTAGACTATATTAGACTACATTGCATATCCAAATGGACTCTAAATTACACAATTAATTCATAATTAATTGTTTGGGTGATAAATAAATATTTGTGATAATATAAGTAGACACTTTCTTATATTTTATATCACATAATTTTTTGTAAGCATAAATACAATCTATTAAATACACTTGTTCAATTGCTAACGCAAGAGTGTGGGGAATCATGGATCTATAATTTCAAACCCCAATAAATTTGATAATTAATCAAACTCTTTGATTAATTTTATCAACTTTGTTAATTCTAATGTTACTCCACTAAAAACTTGAAATTATATTCTTGAAATTACATGATATAGCCATTACATGTAGATCTATCATCCATAAATAATTCATAATTAGAGCTAGTAAAATCTGTTAGCTTATCTAATTACTTCTTTATCCTTAAGTACCATTGATTCCATAATGAATAATAAATTCATGAAATCACGAATTGAATACTCATACCATTCAAGTCTCGAATCAACATGCAAAGGAATTATTTATCTACTTCTTAAATAAGAAGAAATGGATTCTATCTTGTAATATTAACATTCTTAGCTACTTACTTTATCATATCTCCAAAGTACAAGGAAAAAGATTAGATACTCAAATCCGTACCGAGTAAATCAAAAGACATGATTTCATAAATAAGAGAATGCTAATGACTCAGAATTAAGATCGTTCTATATACTACTATCAGTTGATGTGATTAAAATTAACAATACTTAACGAAAATTATTAAGGATTCATATCTCGTTATGTCCTCGTCTTACATAATCATATTATGTATAGTACACTCATTAAATGTCTTGTCACATTAATGATCCGGATAAGACCATTCCATTCTTAATGGTAATGACATCCACTAGCAATATTCAATTAAAGATTCCACACTTTAATTGATTAATCAATTAAATAATTGATTAATTATCATAGATCATTTTAATTATCATCTTCAAATATTATCCTCTAGTATATAATATTTATATACAATATTTAAGGTCATATAGATAATTTTAGAATTTTAATGATATTCATTAAGTATTTAAAAAATACATACACATAATTATAATTAAAAATCAAATTTATTTATTTAAAATAAATAATATGCAAAAACATCGCATGCTTTTGTTATAAATCCCAACATAAACATGTTACAAGTTCAATCAACAAGAAAGTTAAGAATGTATCAAAAAACAATGACGATAAGAGAACTAGGGACATCATATAAATCCGTCATACTTTGGCCACGGAAAATAAACTTTCTTCGAATCTCTCGATGAAGGAAGCAACTAAAAAATTCTTCAGTCTTTCTAGTGATAAAATCCTTCCAGAGTCAACTTTTGCCATCAGGAAACTAGATCATTTGCTTATTCACCTTCAAAAGATTGGGGGACGAGCATCACAAAAGGATACATGCGAAAATCAAAAATTCTTGTCAAGACAGATTTTTTGGTAGCATTTGGTATTGTTTTTGAAATATTTTCTGTTTTTAAATAAACTGAAAATGAGAATGTTTTGGAAACTATGTTAAGACTATTTTTGAAATTGTATTTGGTTATGTTTTCTGAATATATATTCTAAAAAACATAAAAATAAAATTTTGTTTAATTATATTTTTTAAAACCCATTTTAGTATTTTATAAAAACATATTCATGTTTAATTTTAAAAAATAACAAAAAATAAATTATAAGTCATAATTTAAAAAAAAAAACTTTTGGTGGCGGGTTTTGCAATGAGAGGCAGGGATGGAAGACATCAGTGATCTGAACCTTGGGTGGCAGCGATCGTGAGATTTGGATAGTGAGTTGGTGGTCGTCGTAGTAAGGGGGCCATTACTGTCGTTGTCAATTTATGGTTGTCGTCCTGCATCAGAGACGGAGGCCATAGACGTCGTCATCATCATAATCATCGTCTTAGTCATCATCATAGTAGTTGTTATTAGACATAGTCGTCGTCATCAACACTGCACAAGTAGAGAGAGAGGAGAGGAAAGGAGAAAATGAAAACAAAAAAGTGAAAATAACTTTTTTATGTTTTCAAAAAACCAAAAAAAAAAAAAAAACCTCATGGTTGAAAATGATGTTTTCGAAATTATTTTAAAAACGTTGAATAAACAAACACTATTTTGAAATTGTTTTCATTTTTTATGTTTTTTAAAATAGAAATTATTCTGAAAAATAAAACCGTCTCATGATTTTGTTTGGTGAGGACCCATTTGAATAGTTTGATTATTGATCTAAGATCACCGATTGAAATTGCTAGGGAAATAGGTTTAGCGAGTTCAGACCAAAATGAAACTTTTGTTTAACACTCAGAGTAGATATTCTAGGTTTCTACCAATATGCCCATACTTCTATTATAAAATCCTTCATGCAATGCTCACCAAAATGCGTTTCGAATAGGGAAAAAAAAAAAGTAAAGAAAAAAAAAATGAATAAAAACTACGCGAACCTTACCATGCATGGACCTTATGAAGTAATCCAGCTCTGTGAAACACATTGTTCCTTGAACTAGACGAGATTACTGTTGATATACAAAGAATGAGAAATGGTGACAATCGGATCATTTCTCGGTTTTGCCATCTATACTAATCTAATGAACCCTTCTTTGTCACAACATGGCAGTGCATTTTCACCAGCTACAGTCAATCCTCACTTCCATGCGGAATTGAAATTTATAATTACCAAATTCAGATGAGATCGAAATAACATCAAACAAATTTGAATATAAAAATCCTATTATTATTACTGCTACATTTTATCTGCATATTTCAACGAACAATATTCACTTTATTGCATCCCTAATACTGCAAAAACTTCAGGCTTCACTCGGCAACCAGCACTGACCAAAAGCTAGCTGCAAGTAATACCTGTGAATGTAAATGCCTAACATAGCCTCGAGTCAATAGACGCAAAATTGGCCATTAACTGCCAACTCAAACCTTTTAAATCGGCCAAAATTTATCATGATCTTGGTTAGACATCTGCAAGCCTGAGCAAACAAACTTACCCTCACTCCATGTTTCTTCACGACCTCAAAAACCGGAGAGTACCCTTCCCCGTTTGTGGGGTTATTACATCCAGAAGTTAGCTCTGCTACATGACTAGGCATTTTGTACCACCAGTAAACTGTAGGAATCTGCAAATTTATATCTCTTGATCATTTATTCGTGGACATTAGAGGGCCTTAAATATCCCCCACTTGAATAAAATAACAGACAATAGCCAGTCAAAAGATGGGTAGTAGATAAATCAGGACAGAATGTAACTCATGTGCAACTGAGGAATAACTCCCTTGCAGCTTCATGTCTAACAATTATCACGCAACCTTGCATCAAGATGTTTGCAAATTATTTCAGAGTTAGACAACTTGATAATCATGGAAAACTTGCTTCGCTCCTGTTTAAGGGCTTTAGAGATTTAGAACTCATCATTTGAAAGGCTGAGTTTGAAAAATAACGAAGCAAGAAATAAAATCAAATCTTCAAATAAATAATATTAGAAAGAAAATATTTGTTGTTTCCAGAGACAACCAGCCACGGGAATTTTGGATAGAAAAGTTGGTATCATCCAAATAAACTAATTCAATAAAGTGAAAGCACGAGAAGAGAATTTGGTTGACATGATAATGGTGGTCTGAGTTTCTATTGAATACGAAGAAGCAAATACAAACAACGAGCAGATTTTCTCGAGACTTGCTAGCTCTTCCCTAAGCATAAGCTCTTCAATTTCCCAATGACAGCCTACCCTCTATCCCATGCATTTACTTCATTTTATTCTCTCACCTTCTTACACCAACTGAGACCATCTAACATATTAATTACAAACTAACAAACTCCACACCACTCTTATAGTGTCATTCCTCACTCGGAAGGGCCAATTTTCCCCCCTCTTTGCAAGCCTTACAGACGTGAAGCAAATGGGAGGTTTCTCATATAGTTACTAGAGTTACAATACCTATCCTATTCAGAGAGTTTAGTCTATATTAGCAACTTATTATTTCAGTATATTCCCAGCTACAGTGCATCCCTAAATGAATGTACCACTATTACGGAAAGTCTGAAGTAGGTACTTTGGGTAGCCACCAAAGAAAATGAAATGCAGGAAACGCCAAAATCTTTGATCAGTTTGATATTATATCCTCAACAAAGAAATAATTTACTTAGTGGAAATGGATAAAGACAAGTCCATAATTCCATTACGGATAAGAAAATTTGCATAACCATGTTTAGCTAATGAAAGACTGAAATTGCCATAAACTCCTACTTCAATTGCACTGAAACAAACGTCAATAGATTTTGGAGTTGCCTTTTGACTTGGAACATGCAGCTAGGTGGGGTGTGGATGGTAAATACAGAGCAAATCCAGCAGGGTAGTAAGTTAATAAAATAGGATGTACAAAGAGGGAAAAAAAAAAACGAGAAACTAGTTTAGGGGTGAAAAATCATGCCCAATAACCTTACCTTAACGAAGATTTTGTATCTTTAAATGCAAGGTTGGCAAGAGACAAAACATTGTTCGCGTGTTCTACTAATAAGTAGGCATACAAGGAGGAAAAAGCACCCACAATAGCTATCATAGTCACCCCTTGCAGAAAAGAAGCCAGTTTCATGTGGTTCCAGAATTGTATTGGCCAGCATTATCAGGTCCCCTAGCCCTCAATAATTGTCCTGCAATTTAGCTGCTTTCCGCAAGCTTTGTTGTAGGTATTTATCATAGGACTGTAAAAATTTGATAAATGTTAATTAAAGTAGTTTTATTCCATAAATAAATCTCTGAAATGAAACAAAGAAACTCAGGCTTTGAGTAATACCATCCACAGATTATTCAATAGTTTCTATGAGATAGGCACACATATATGTATTACTTTGAGTTTTTCAAAATGACCACTATCTTTTTATCATTAAGAAGGTAAAGATTAAGGCTTTTAAAATATAAACAGGGTGCTGAACCAAATGCCTAGAACTCAACGATACCAGGATACCTCCATCCCATTCTCTCCGAAAATGACATATACTTGAGTCTCCCAAATGTACCAAGTCCAATCTCTATAGCACAAATGATGCCCTCAGCAAACAAGTCATCAAATTCTGTGCAGAGGCTTCTCATTAAGTTGAAATAGAATTGCTTATTGATTGCTGCTCAGCAAAGAGAAGAAGAAAAATTAAACTGCAGATAGGTCTCAGATGTAGAAAATAGGACCAGTTCATGTCATAAAAGAAAAATAAATAAAACTCAACTTATAAAATGTTTAAAAGGATAACAAGACTTTCTCTATATGAGCGTTTCATACTCTGACACCGGATCTTCCTTGCAAGACTCGTTCTTTGTCAATGCCCCAAGATAGACACTCAGTTTTCCTCCTTCCTTCACGATCAGTGAAGAATATGTCATGGTTTTCCTTTTCAATCCCCAGAGCCCTGAGGAAGAGTGATAGATGCTTAACCAGATTCACTTGCTCCATCCTCATGGAATGCCATTACAACCTTAAAAGAGTACACTTTAGTAACTAGTCACCTGCTGTGAGAAAGATGTTTTAACATTCGATTAGATACTAAAATCACGAAGCTACACTACATTAGGACTCCACTTAAAAATCCATAAATTCAACTTAGACATGTAAAGAAACATTAAAAAGAAAAATTAAATCCACTTAAAAACTTGCATAGGTTGTCGTCTATTTGCATTTGGTGCATTATCAATGATTGTATAAGATATAGTCAACAAGTGAATATAGAAAAATAATGCATATCAAACAAATTTTAAAATGAGGAAGGAAAATTTAGTCACTTGCAACTTGAGCTTCACATGTTGGATGAGGTTTTTAGTTCAAATCACTAGATATATGTCAATTATATATTTTAGTTACTTTTTTAGCTCAGTTATGTAGGTTCAATCAAAGATTATTTTGATATTATATATCTCCCAGTTTCAATTTCAGTTTTAGTTTAGTTAGAAAAACATTTTGTCACATATGCATAATAGATTTAAGTACAAAATGGTAATTAGGTAGTGTGTACCGGGTATCAGTCTTCCTCTAACTTTTTGGGATTAGTCCTTCTACAGCTTGCTTTGTTAGGTTTATTGATCACTCCCTCACTCCTAGCAAAAATGCACACATCAATTTGGTACATTGTCTAAAGGTCCTTTTAGTAGAAAAGATAATATTTGTAAAATAAAAGAAATGACACATAATTGGTTATGTTTGTAGTTGGTGTTTGCTTTATGTATTTCATGGTAGACTTGTTCTATCCACTCAGTATTCATATACCTACAAGTTTTAAAATGTTTTTTGAAATATGCTATTTACTTACTAAGCATTTGTTTGTTAGTTTAATTGGCATATTGCAAGTAAGATTAAAGGTGTAGTTATAGCATAGATGAAGGAGACTCAGTGCGGATATAAACGTGTTTACAAGCACGAGTTATCGGAAAATTTTAGGAGAGCTACTATTTTACTACTGTTGCATATTCACATTGACATCCTCCAAGTAAGTTTTATTTGCTTAGTTTAGAGTAGTATAAACATAAGAGAGTAGTTAATGTATTAGTAAAGGTGGGAAATAATACGAACTATGTCCCATGATCCTGAGAAGGGAATTCTCTTATGTTTTGCCTATTGTTTAATTAATCAGCCTTTGAAACAAGATAAGGAGATGAGGACATTGTGTCACGAATCCGAACGTTGCTAGAACCTTGAATAGACAAGGGTTTGGAACAACAGCTGAGAACCCAAACTGTGTGGATGAGATTGCTCAAATACGCCAACAACTTGAAGCTTTGTAGCAAATGATCAACTAGCTTATGAACAACCGCCAAGGAACAGGCTAGCAAGATCAACTATACCCGTCGAACTAGCAGGTGCACCTAGTTGCCACCATCCCAACCATTGTCGCCACCACCATTCAACTATATTAAGGGTTAAGGCACTAAAGTTCGATAGTGGGAACAGAGATCTGATAGAGGCGCAAGAATGGTATAAGACCATCAAGAACACAATGAGTTAGGGTTGATTGACAATAAGAAGGTTTGTTTTTCATCCTATTGTCTGATTAAGGATGCTAGGATTTGGTGCGAATCTATTGATATGAAAAGGACTTTTTTTGGATTCTGCAATGGCAGCAAGATATGAAATTACAAAATTTGATAGGAAGAATTATTTCAGTCTTTGCATGTCAAGGTGTGAGCCTTATTAGTTCAACAAGGTTTGCTTAAGGTGCAAAAGGGAAGGAGGCTTTGCCGACATAATGAGAAAGAAGGAAAGGGCACACAATGCTATTCAGTTGTCATTAGTAGACTATACTTGCATGAGGTTATTGACGAGACTACTTTTGTCAGGTTATGGCTCAAGCTTGAAAGTTTGTATATGATTAAGTCCCTCACCAATCGGCCCTATCTTAAATAATGTTTATATACTCTTAGTATGTTAGAAGGTATACTCATTCAAAGTCATCTTGATGAATTAAAAAAATTATTCTGAACAATATTGACATAAAATTTGATGATGAGGATCAAACCTTTATTTTGTTTTGTTGTTTACCTCTTTCGTTTAAGTACTTTGTTGATACTATGTTATATGATAAATGACACTATTTGTCCGAAAGATGTTAAGGAATCTTTGAATTCCAAGGAATTGAAGAAAAGGGTGTTTAAAAATTGGGACATAAATTAATCAGGTGCATTAGTTGTTAGAGGTAGAGAAATTATAAAGAAAGAAAACAAAAATATAGGGAAGTCTAAGAGTAGAAAAGACAACTGTAATTATTGTCTCCAACCAGGGCATTGGAAATATGATTGCCTGAAACTCAAATAAAACAAAGAAACTGGTTAATAAGTATCAATTGATAATAATGCTAATATTATTGAGTATTTTAATGATGAAGGTTATATCCTTTCTTGTTTAGTGCTTGCATAGGCAATTCTTGGATTTTTGATTCTGGATGTTCTCAACATATGTGCCCAAATAGAGATTGATTTGTTGATTATCGGTCTATTGATGAAGATATTGTCCTTATGGGGAATGATACGTCCTGTAGAGTTGTTGGTTTTGGAACAATTAGATTTGAGATGTATGATGATAGTTTTAAGACTTTGACAGATGTTAGGCATGTGCTAGATTTGAAAAAAAAGTCATGTTTCTTTAGGGACTCTTGACTTATAAGGTTTTTACATATTTCGCTAAAGGTGGAATTTTGAGAATCAATAATAGAGTTTTTGTAGTGATTAAAGGAAAGTCGCATAATAGCCTCTATTGTCTATAGGTTAGTACTGTTATTGGTGCTACCATGGTCTTATCTTATTTAGATCCAAATTTGAGATCACTCGTTCATGATATTTGCTTCAAGGCCATGTGAGTGATATATGGGTGTTAGTTTTGACGTTTGTTGATGACTATGACGGTGTGCAATTTGGTTAGAGTAATTTGAATGAGTTTTGTGAGAAGAAGATAATGAGACACCACACTATTTGAGATGTCACAACAATTGTTAGTTGCAATTGGTATAAATAAACTCTCTTAAGGATAGCTTGTTGTTTGCTTTCTAAGTTTGGTTTTCCAGATTACTATTTGGTTAGATCTCCGTCAATGCATTTGGATTGAAAACTCTATTTAAGATATGGCTTGGTTGCTTTATTGGTTTTGTTTTGAGATTATTTGGTTGTTTTGCATGGGCTTATGTAAATGATGGTGAGCTTGAGCAAAGGACAAAAATATAGTTATTTCTAGTATTTGAATTTCTGGTGAATGACTATTGGTTGTGGTTTGTTAGGTCAAAACTCACCAAGATCGATAATTAGCAGAGTTAATGATTTTGATAGATCTATCATTTTATTTGAAGAAAGGGAGTCAGTAATTACAAATAATGATCCCCATGTTCGTAAGCAGGTGGAGGTTGATGAGTTAGTTTGTTTTGCATCAATTGTGACAAGTACACTAATCAAGTTGGTTGCTAGTTGGCAGTTCAAGCGTCGCTTGGACTTATTTGATGTTGCAAATTGTGATTAACCCACGGGATTTGGAGGAGATGGTGAATGAGATTTATTATTTTGGTCTTGGCATAATTTTCATTAAGGTAGAGATTGATGAACGTGGCTTTAAATTAAGCCCATAAGTTTCACTTTAGCTCAAGACGTGTGTTTCTTTAGTTGCAATTAAGGATTCTTTTAAATATAAAATTTATTATTGTTTTTATTTTTATTTTTCAAGAGTATATATGCAAATGCCAAAAAAATCACGGGGGAGAGAGAGAGAGCAACCACACATGAGTATTTTTCATTAGTAGATATTATTTCTTTTGCTCCTTTTGAATGAGATTTTATCTAAATTTTCCACTTTTTGATATTTGATGTTCTTGTTTTTGGGTTGAGAGATTTCAATATATCTGAGATTTGGGTGTTAAGAGATTTTTGTGTGATTTATATAATGTCTTTTAATTTATAATAAATTCTATGTTAAATTCTTGTGTTTTAGATTTTTTTATATTTTACTATCTTATTTTAATAAGATTTATTAGAGTTGTAAAATAATAATTTTCAATTAACTTTGATAATGTCTATCCAAACCGTTTCAGAAATTTCATTTTTTACAATATTACCAAAAAAAAAAAAAGAAGAAGAAGAAGAAGGGCACATCCAAACGCTGGTTTCTTTTGCAAAAACAGTGCTTCCTCGTTTCAAAACAAAAACATTGGCAGTATGAAGTGAGACGGGTCGACCCTGACCCGTCCCATTTTAATTTTAAAATAAAAAAAATTGAAAAACTGAATGAAACCTTTTCATTTCGGTAGCGTTTGGTATTGTTTTTGAAATCTGTTATGTTTTCAAATTCTCTGAATTTGAGATCGTTTTGAAAACAATTCTTAGAACGTTTCTGAAATTGTGTTTGGTTTTATTTTCTGAGTGTATGTTTTGAGAAACAAAAAAGTGAAACTGTGTTTGGTTATATTTTTGAAAACCAATCATTTTATAAGTATTCTATAAAAACATATTTATGTTTGATTTAAAAAAAATTTATTATGAATACCAAAAATTAAAAATTAATAAAATTTTTTAATTAAAAAATAAATTAAAAATTAATAATCATAATATTTAAGTAATTACTATATTAATTAAATCTTAATTAATCATAATAATTAAATCAGAGAAATAAGAGAAATGGGAAAAATGAAATCAGAGAAAACGACTTTTAATCGTTTTCAATTTTACATTGGGAGCAAAGGCGATTTTGGATTCGTTTTGAAATCTGTTTTTAAAAACAATACAAACCAAACACAATTTCACACCGATTTTGAAATCGATTTCCTAGGGAATCTTGAAATCAATTTTGGAAACAAAACCAAACACCCTCTTCAATTTTCATCTTCTCTAACGCAGTCCATTGCTCTTCTCTCGGACCATAGCAGCTCTCTCGAGCTCCGCCGTGACTCCACTCCTCGCCGCGCCGTCGCCGGCCTCGCGCCACCATTCCATTGGATTCTAGCTCCATTGAATTAGATTCGGCTGTTTTGGTATGTTTTAGCCCTAATTTCTTCCTCTGGAATTCTGTATGATATATACGTTTATATATATATATTTAGGGAAGTTTCATCGTTGTTGTGGTAGATGCATGATTTGTGAGAAACGATGCTTAGTTTTGATGTTGTTTGGTTGATTTTGTGAATACTCATTTCAGGTATTGGCTTGTTATTCTGATTATATTTATTTATTTATTTATAACGGAATTATATAGATATTTTGCTTTCACAAACTCCAAACTGTGGGAGGGAGGGGACAAGTAATTACATTGAAATGTTGGATATTAATCTGGGTTATGACTTTTAATTCCAAGTTATCTCAAGTTCTCAACCTTTTGATCTGAGGAAATTGTAGCTAGTTCACGTACATGGATCTTTATTGAATACCGAAATGGAAAGAAAACTTAGAAATTTGAGTTGTAAGTTCAACAGATGAGTAAGCTTTCTTAATTACCTTCTTTCTAAAGTGAGAAACCCGTACACCATAGAAGCAACGGAATTGTGGTGTTTGAAAATGAGTGTTTTTTCACACATTTTATGCATATGATAATGTTCTTATAAAACTTATCGTGTTCTTTATGTTGCTAAGTGGCGCAAATTTCCCTAAGTTTTAAACGACAATTTTAAGACTTGCAATTATAGACCTAATATACAAACATTATAATGGGGCAAACTAATAAAAGGGGGAAAAAATTAAAATAAAATGAAGGTAAAAATTTGGAATTTGGGGAAGCAATAATAGCAACAAAATTAATGGGGCATATGGGGTGAGTATGCAAAAAACCAGCCCCATCTACATTATTGGGATGGGATTTGGGAATGGGAAAAGAAAACTGTCTTTGTCTAGTTTCCGACTTTTGCTCTCTAAAATTCAAAGCCAATTTCGGTTTTGAACATTGTTTCACAGCAGTAGCTCTAATCAATCTCCTTCTAAATTTCCAATCTTGTGGTTGGTTCTTATTATTAATATTAAGTGTTCTAGGAACATATAATTTGAAGTCCGATATTATATCTGTATATTTTATTTCTAGACAAATTTGAATGACTGTGTAAAGCTAATTATATAATGTGATTTTTTTTAAAGCTAATTATATTATGTGATTTTTTTTTTTTTAAATGGAAATTGATTTGAGTGAGGAATCCTTCCTTCCAACTTCCCAGTACTCAAGCCAGCTTTCCCTTTTGTTTTGATTTTTGGTTGCTTCTCTATTTTAATATTTAGGTCCTTGGATGGCCTCCATACTTCTAATTGGACGTCAAAAAAAAAAAAAAAAAAAAACTGAATTTGTTATAGTTGAGGCAATAACCCAATAATCCAGACGTGCTTTCTGAGTGGCAATCCTACAAATCACCCAATTTTCCAGTAAACGAATACAGATTTGGCCCAAATACTTTCAGCCCAAAGGCCCAATACCCTTTGCGGCAAAAGACAAGAAAGGAAAAAAAGCAAAGCTGAAGCAAGAGAAGCAACTGCGGCGCTAGAACTGTAAATACAAGCTATAAAACAGCTAGTCGCTTAGGTTGTCTCTCTTTCTGTACAATGTACAAAGTAAACGAAAAACAAAGGGAAAGCAGTGAATTGAAATCGAAGGGTTGAGAGAGGAGGAGCAATGGGTCCGGTAAGATTCAGGCGGGCAAAGGATGATTCGGAGGTGAGTGAGAATCTGTATGTGGCGAACATAGGGCCTGGTGTGGGAGTGTCATATGCAGACATCGCAGAGGTATTCAAATCATTTGGCGATGTTAAGGCTGTGTATCCTGCCGATGATTCTGGTGTTCGTGTTGTTGTCTGCTTTTCCCATCACTCTTTTGCTCAAGCTGCCTTAGAAGCTCTCGATGCCCGCCCTTGTCCCGATCTTGGAGGCCGCTCTTTGCACATTCGTTATTCCCTCCTTAACCAACACCAACACCAGAGACATCAACACAATAACACAGTTCCTGTTTCTTTGATGGCTTTAGAGCTCAACATTCCTGGCCTTTACTTGTTCCATGACTTTGTCACTCTTCAACAAGAGCAGGTGACATGACCATATATAAATATATATATAATTTTTTTAGGTGATATATTTATAAATACATATATGTAATGTTCTTTGTTTCTGAGGTTGTTTGTTATTGTAGGAGTTGCTTGCAGCCGTTGATCGAAGGCCATGGAAACATCTTTCTAAAAGAAGGGTCCAACACTATGGTTTTGAATTTTGTTATCAGGTAACCTCACCTCCTTGCTTTTAAGTCAATAAAATTAAACCATTTTGCTATTCTCATCTTAATTTCATAATCAAGTATTTAAAAACTTAGATTTTTAATATCGGTCACCGTACCAACATAAGATGCTTTTAGCCCTCAGGAGTTGAACTTGTTATATTATATCTAGGTATTCACCATTATAGATAACTATGACCATTATTTGGTTTCTTAAATTGTGTCGGAAATATGGAAAGAGGAAGTTTTATATTGTTTGTTATGTTTGTTACTACAGACAAGAAATGTTGATCCCAAGCAGCAGTTAGGTGAACTTCCATCTTTTGTTTCTCCTCTACTTGAGAAATTGTCCATGTTCGAAAGGCTTGATGAAATACCTGCTGATATAGCTTTGGACCAATTGACGGTATGATATTATCTTTTTCTGCCCTTTAAATTTTCTTCTTCCCCACTCCCTCCCCCCTTACGAAATGTTTATATATATTCTGCCTGCAACAAACAACCAATCTTCAAACATGTTCATTTAACTGTTCTTGACAAGGAAGGATAGAAAAGTGCGATGCACTAAACTATTTTTAGATTACTTCAATGCTGTGCTTTTAAGTTAAGACAGTAGATTCTTTGTATGCCACAGGTTAACGAGTATCCACCTGGGGTGGGTTTGTCCCCGCATATTGACACCCATTCTGCTTTTGAGGGATTAATTTTCAGCCTTTCACTAGCAGGACCTTGCATTATGGAGTTCAGGAGATACATCCCTTGTGATTGGCCTAGTACAAATGCTTCTCTTAATAGTACTGATACAACAACTAATAATCCTAAAAACAGCTCGAATTTCATCAGAAAGGCAATCCATCTTCCTCCTCGATCTATGCTATTGTTATCTGGAGAGGCACGCTATGCATGGAATCACTACATACCACACCATAAGATTGATATTGTGAATGACACTGTGATCAGAAGAGGATCGAGGAGAGTTTCTTTCACGTTTCGTAAGGTGTGTGGTTTCCAAGTTCTTTGTTGCTTCTTTCCCTGTTGATGTGTGGATTTTGTCAACAAATACTTGATATGGTAGATGATTGAGACGAGAACTTTTTTGTGTTATGGAGTGTATTAGCTCCCCTATCTCTGTTTGACGATTATCTATAGTGCATTCATGTCTCTATTTTCTTTCTACACTGTTATGTAGCTGCTAAATTTCTCTTCTATTTTACAAGGTCATTTTAAAAAGTAAATCATCTTTATGTTTTTCAGGTTAGAACAACTCCTTGCAACTGTGACTTTCCCGAGTATTGTGATTCTCAGAGACAGAGGAGTGGGTAGCCGTTGCAATTTTAGTGAAATCAGTTTGTCCTTCGAAATGGGAATCATGAAGCGGAATAGAGATGAGGTGCATTTGATTCTTGCCTTTTTAAAGAATCCGTTGATTTTTTTTTTTTTTTTGATAGACACTGATCAATTAATTTGCAGTACTACAATGGTATAAATATTCTACTTAAAGTAGGGTTCTGAATTCAGCGACTGATACGTAATTCTGTTGAAATTTTCTGGCATGAACGGATTATTATACATAATATGTACTTAACCCTTGTGGCAATGACTAGAAGGGGCGGGTTTAATTGCAAAGACTTTCTGTAAATAATTCATCCACTGCCTCACATTTCTAAGAAAACCTGGTTTATGACATTAAACATGTTACACGTTCAATCAACAAGAATGTTAAGAACTTGTCAAAAAACAATAATGATAAGAGAACTAGAGACATGACACAGCCATGTCATACTTTTGCCTGCAAAGAATACGTTCGAACTTTTTAACATCAGGAAACTAGATCACTTGCTATTTCGCCTGCAGGCGATAGGGGGATGAGCATCAGAATATGATACATGTGAACATCACGCTGAGAAATTATTGTCCAGACAGAGAATGCTTTGGACAAACATATTTGTAACACTGTACCAATGCCAAACACAAAAAGATTTTAAAGGCACATTAGTTTAGGGCAGCAATTTTTATTTTTATTTTTCTTATGACTTTGCTTGCTGTGGACGCATTTGCAATAATTTTTTATTGTCCCAAGATCAGTGATCGAAATTGCTATAGAAATGAGTATGTTTGGTGAGTTCAAACTAAAATGAGCCTTTTATTTGAGACCTGAGTAGAAATTCCACGCTTCGACAAATATGCCCACGATTCTGTTATGGTTTCTTCATGCAATGCTCAACAAAATGCGTTTAGAAATTTAGAAAGATAAAAAAAATAAAAATAACAAACAAACAAACAAACAAACAAACAACAACAACTCTGCGCGAAACCTTGCCATGCATGGACTTTATGAAGTAATCTGTCTCTAAGAAGCACTTAATTCTTTGAAGTAGAGGTGATGACTGTTGATATACGAAGAATGAGAAACGGTGATGATCAGGATCATTTCTTCGTTTTACAGTCTCAAATAATTTAATGAACCCTTCTCTGTCACAACATGACAGTGCATTTTCACCAGCTATAGCTGATTCTTGATCCCAAGCGGAATTGAAAATCTGTAATTACCAAATTCAGATGAGATCGAAATAACATTAAGCATATGTGAGTATAAAACCCTCTTGTTGTTATTATAATCTGTACATTTCAACACGTAATATATTAATATTCATTGCATTGAAACACTAATACTACTGAATTTTCAGGCTTCACTCACCAATCAGCATTGACCAGAAGCTACTGGCCTGCAAGTTATACCCGTGACTCACAATATCTAGAAATTAGCTCTGTTGCATGACTAAGCGTTTTGTACCACCACTAAACTGCAGGAACCTGCAATTTGTATCTTTTGATTATTTATTTGTGGATATAACTGGATCTTAAATACCCCTCGCTGAAATAAACTAACAAGCACGAGCCACTAGGATAGGTAGTAGATAAAGGACAGAATGTAATTCATGTGCAACTGAGTAAAAATTCCGCTGCATCTTCATGATCAACAATTATCACACAACCTGGCACCAAGAGGTTTGCTAAAGAGATAGACAACTTAATAAAGAAAGCATTGAAACTTGCTTCGCTCCTATTTAGCGGCTTTAGTGATTAGAACTTATCATTTAAAGAAATGAGTTTGAAAAATAAAAAAGCATGAAATATGATCAAGTGTTTAAATGAATAATCTTAAAAAGGAAAATATTGGTTCTTCCAGGAGACAACCAGCCACTGGAATTTCTGGACAGAAAAGTTGGTGATGCCGGAAAGGTGTGAAAGGAAAACAAACAAATAGGTTTAGAGTTGTTGGGTTTTTCAGCCCTTTATATAATTGGCATTAAATATCAAAAACATTAATTGGTTGAAAATCGTACATGTGAATTTTATGAGTTTGAACTTTGAAAACAGATATTATGGTTGCAGTGTGTACACAGTGCATCAGGAGGTAATGTGTACATTGTAAAGGAGAAAATCTAGGTGATTCAAAATTCGAAGATTACATAGTGCTGAGGAGGATTTTGAGCGTCATTCTTGGGTAGATCAAAACCTAGGATTAGGCAAATGAATCTAGATATTTTTCTTATACCTAGGTTCTTATTTAAGGATTCTCATATTGAGAATCAAGTTTTAGAGCTCTTAACGTGAGAGATTTTTGAGTATTCTAGAATAAACCTTTTAGCTCTCAAACACCAGTTTTGCATTCATTGATCTGGAGTAGTTCAAGGAGGATTGAAGGCAAATCTCAGCTTGGAGTCGGGCATGTTCCGAAGGCGAGGAACAAGTTTGGAATAAGACGAGGAGTCTGAAGGCAAGCATTTGAGAAGCAGACAACGTGAGTTGAGGAATACTGGAGTCAAGCTCGTGATCCTATAGGATTGGTGGAGTAGAACTATTCGTAATTCGAATTAGTCCGGTGGATTTGTTTTATAATTCCAATTATCTTTGTAACTTTATTTCATTGCTAATAAAAGTCATTGGATTTGAGCTAGTGTGCTTAGCAGTCCCGGTTTTTTTCTCTTAGGGGATTTTGGCCATGTTAAATAACAATATCGATCATGTCATTTATTTATTCATATATTTTGGTTATCTAGCTCCATTATCTACTGACTACACAACAAGCATTGGTTTACTATGTAGACAAAAGTCATTTTTTATCCATTTAGACCTAACATAACTAATTCACCACTTGGGAATACAGAAAAAACCACACCAAGATATAGAATTAACGGATAAATTCGTCAGTTTTGGAAATTCATCAAAGAGATAAGAATTTTGGATAAATTTGAAAACACTTGAAATTTTTTATTGATTAATCAACTTACTTCCTTATTTTGATCAAAAGATTACATACCTATTAATAGGCCTTAGACCTACACATACTCATGACTCATCATTAAAAAAAAAAACCTTTAAATTTCATAAACTCCTAAAAATAAATACAAATACTTAATAACTACTAAAAACTTCTAAATAAATACTAACCTTTTGACTTCTAAATTCCTAGATATAAATATTGACAGATTTTTGAGTGCTCCTTCGTTAAGACAAGATCTTTAAGATTACACCAACTCTTAAATTAATAAATATTATCAATTAATTTAAAAGTGATTTTATCTTTTTATGTTTTTACTGAACCATATATGCCCACATCGTTATTATCTGCATCAGTTAATATTATTAAAATAACACGATTCATTACAGGAATAAAACTAGCATAAAATTTGGTTGAAAATGATAGTGGTGAACTGGTGGTCTGAGATTTTATTGAAGCAGGAAATACAGATAAAGAATATATTTTCAAGAGATTTGCTGGCTCTCTCCTGAGCAGAATCTCTACAATTTAGTAGTGATAGCCTACCCTTTATCTAATACTTTTTCTTCTTTTGATTCACTCGCTAATTGAAATTAACTTCTTACACCAATAGAGACCATCTAACAGACTAATAACAGATGTTGATTAGAGTCCATAAACATTTTTACTGGGAATGCAACACAGGCATCAACTAATGTACTTAAACATTTTACTATCACTGCTCTAGTTTTGCCATGACGAAGTCTCTTAAAGACACCCTTGCAAGCAACTTTCTACCATCTTGTTGTTCTAAGCCAAGATTTGAAGTAATGCAAAATTTCTTTTAATAAAGTTATTTTGAGGGATTTGTTGGGGGATGTGGTGCCCTTAATAGACTTAATGATTTAGTTATTTATTTGATTAATTAAATAATTTAAATGCCCCGTATAGATAATTATCAATTAGTCTCTTAATTGGCTATTTAGTGAGTTAACTGAATACCCATAACTGATAATGGGATATTTATTTATATAAAGACAAATCACACATAACTAATATTTAAAAATCCCATATAGAAAATTTTACGTGTTATTTTCATGGGTCTCCTCTCTTACTTTCACGTTTTCCATAGAAGAGTTCTTAGGCTATGGAATTTTATTGTTGTTTGGGTATTTTTTTGCCTTTGTAATAATCATACCTACCGTAAGCAATCAAGGACGTGATGATCAAGTTCGTAGAAGATCGCATGTTGAAGCAAGAAAATCATGATTGAGATGTCGTAAAATTACTAGATAGAAATTCTTCAAAAGATGCATTTATGGATTCAGATTTTCACTGTTAGGTACACTTCTGCTATTAGTATTAGAGTTCAATTGGTAATCCTTATATCATTTTTGATAAGGAGGGAGGTTAGTGAATCAAAACCCTCAAAAATTTCATCGATTTTGTCAATTATTTGATGATTTTCGTTTTATTTTTCTGCTCACCACATGAATGTGAAATTTTAATATATTGTAGATTTGATGTATTTAATCTTATGTCAAAACTTCAAATTTTACGGTTTGAGAGAAAATTAAGATCTTGATGGTTTGTATTCCTAATAGATGATTGCATTAGAGTCACATGGATATTCTTGCTAAAAAAACAAATCTGATGAAAGTAGTGTTGTATACAATTTTCATTTGATGGTTCAAAATCAATTTGGGGTAAAAGTTAAAATCAATTTGGGGTAAAAACAAATCTGACAATACAAGAGATTATTTTAATCAAATTTGTCAGCTTACTTTCAAAAGGAAGGAATTTTTTATGAATCCTCTTGTATAAACACACCACAACAGATTAGATTGTTGAGAGAAAAAACGGGCACTTGCTTTCTACAACTCAGGCTTTATTATTTCAAGGAAATATTCCGAACTCCTATTTGGGGGGAGCAATTCTTACAGCTACGTACATGATCAACCTCAAGAGTATTAGATTTTAAAACTTCCATGAAAATCGTTGCAAAATTTTACCCACATGTGAGAGTCTCAAATGGTTTAATTCCTAGAATTTGTGGATGTACTACCTATGTTCATGTCTATAGTCAAAACATAAGGAAATTGAACCCTTGAATAGTTAAGTGTTTGTTTGTTGGTTATGCATCCATACAAAAGGGATACAAGTATTATAATCCCTTCATTGAGAAAGTATTACATATCTATTGATGTCACCTTTGCTTAGAACAAACCATATTTTACTCAGTCTTATCTTTAGAGAGAGACCTTATTAATGGAAGATTAAGACTTTGTCCCTCTTGATCAACCCTCATTATCATCAATTCCATCTCCACCTTTAACTTTTGACCCACCATCTCCTTCTGTCATTGTTGAACCACCTTGTGAATTAGATCCTGTGACTCTTGCTCCTGTGTCTAATACAGACTCTGTTCCTATTTATGACTCATTTTGATTTGAAAAGGTGTACTAAAAAAGGAGAGATGTTCCCGACCTAGACAAGTTCAAGACTCCATCCCGAAACCTGCTAATGAATACACTATAAGTCCTGATCCTCCTTTGAGTCCAGTTTCTTTATTGAATTTAGAGCCACACACAGGATTCCGATTTGCCCATTACCATAAGAAAACGTACTAGAGAATGCATAAAAAGACCTTTATATCCATTGTCTCACTATGTGTCACTCAATCGTCTTTCACTACCACATAGCAACTTTATTGTGAACCTGAACACTATCTCTGTACCTAACACTTTATCTGAGACATTGACCAAGAGTGAATGGAGAAAAGCTATGGGAGAGGAGATGAATGCATTGGAGAAGAACAAGACCTGGAAAACTATTGATCGACCAAAAAGAAAGAACCTGGTAAGTTGCAAATGGGCATTCACTTAAAAATACAGAG
Source organism: Antiaris toxicaria (assembly GCA_035233585.1). NCBI lineage: Eukaryota > Viridiplantae > Streptophyta > Magnoliopsida > Rosales > Moraceae > Antiaris > Antiaris toxicaria. Next base: position 822,184 of record CP141163.1, read on the forward strand.
CTAATAGATCCCTTGAGAGACACAAGACGAGGCTGGTTGCCATACACAAACTTATGGAATTAACTATCAAGAGGCTTTCGTTCCAGTGGCTAAAATGAACACTGTAAGAATTTTATTGTCATTAACTACTCATTATAACTGGGAATTGTAACAGTACGATGTAATGAATGCTTTCTTGCACGGTGATTTAGAGGAAGAAATATACACGAGCATTCAATGGGGCTTTGTAGGAAAGAAGACAACTAACAAGCTGTGTAGGCTTAAAAAGGCTCTGTATGAACTTAAGCAATTGCCTAGAGCCTGGTTTGAAAAATTTGCCTAAGTAACAAAGTACACTGGTTATAAGTAGAGTCAAGGGGATCACACACTCTTTATCAAGCATTCTGACTCAAGGAGAATGATGGCTTTGTTAGTATATGTTGATGATATAATTGTTACAAAAAATGATGAGAAAGGAAAGTAAGCCTTGAAGCGATGTTTAGGCAACGAATTTGAGATAAAGGAACTTGGAAGATTGAAATATTTCTTTGGAATTAAAGTTGCATACTCAAGACAGGGCATCTTTATATCTCAGCAAAAGTATGTAACTTATCTCCTGAAAGAAATTGGAATACTTGCTTGTAAGCTAATGAGCACTCCCATTGATGCCAATCATAAACTCAGAGAAGCCAAAAAAGACCTGACTGTAGATGGAGAAATGTACCAGAGACTGGTAGGAAAGCCCATCTACCATGCTCATACTCGACTAGACATAGCATATTCAGTAAGTGTGATCAGCTAGTTTATGTATGATCCGAGAGGAGAACATTTGCAAGCCGCATACTGAGTATTACACTATTTGAAAGGTAGCCTAGGAAAAGGAGTGTTGTTTATAAGAAATGCTTGTCTTACACTAAAAGCCTGTATAGATGTAGATTATGCAGGTCATTAGTACATAGAAGATCCACTTCTGGCATTTGCACGGTTCTTGGAGGCAACATCGTAACATGGAGGAGTAAAAAACAAAACATTGTAGCTAGGTCCAATGTAGAATCAAAATTTAAAGCAACGGTACAAGGAGTATGTTAATTGTTGTGGCTAAAGATTATCCAGAACGACCTAAGAATTAAGTGGGAAAATCTTGTTAATTTGTACTATGACAATAAGCCAACAATTAACATTGCTCACAACCCAATTCAACACGACTGAATATAGCACATTAATATAGACAAACATTTTATCAAAAAAAAGTTGGAATATGGATTGATTTGCACACCATACGTGGCATCAGGAAATCAATTGGCAGACGTTTTAACAAAAGGACTCAATAGCACAATTTTTCATGCAATTATTTTCAAGCTGGGAATGGAAGACATCTATTATCCAACTTGAGGGGTAGTGTAGGAATATACAGTGCCAGATAGCAAGAGTGAATCCGTTTGTTAGTTGTTAGTTGCATTTAATGTAAATGTTATTTATGTCAGTTAAGTAGTAGTTGGCAGAATATTGACTAAAGCTCATATATATTATTGTAACCAAAAAGTTTAAGAGTATGAGAGTTATTTCAAAACAAATCTTTCTATATTTCGTTCTCTGTTTTACCACAGTATAAACGGTGATCCCTTTACACGTATAAAAAAAAAATGGACTTTTTGGAACCTAACTTGATGGTGTTGTTAATAGGAGTTTCTAGTATTGAATCAAGGAGTAAAGGAAGAGTGTTTTTGAGTGTATTGACGGATGGAAGAAAGGTTGATTTTGATGTCATTGCAAAGTCTTCCCTGAACAAGGCGTACTGGTAACCAAAGCTTTGGCTTTACATCCACCGTATACCGAAGAAGAGTGGCTGTGGTTTCGTTAGTGTCTGTGTCTCCACCTGCTCGTGTCTCAGATTCAGTTTCAAACTGCCGCATTACACATCCGTCATTATCATTTCAAAAACTGAATGAATAAATGAATATATTTATATACAACTCAAATATAGATGAATCAGCAGCCAATAAGAAAAAAGAAAAGCAAAGATAAAGAGAACAGACCTGGGCCATGTGGAGTTGTTGCTGAAGAGACCACGTTCCTCGAAAGATTTCAAAGTCTCCTTGTACCATCTGGAAATCAATGTCCCGCTTCAGAGTAGAGCCAGAGCCAGAGGCTGAGGGAAGGACTTCGAGTGGTTTCTCGTAGCAATCTATGATTCCTTTGGCGCTAAATTTGAGTCCAAGAGCCAAGTTTTGCTCTCCAATCTATATTATGATAATTATTTTATTAATTGATTATTTATCTTAAATGATGAGCAACAAATTGGGCAAGGCATCATAATAGTTCATGTTAATTAATAATAATAAAGAAGCGAGAATCAACCAAAAAGAAGAAGAAGAAGAAGAAGAAAACCTGAAAGAGGCGAGCATAGTTGGGGGATTGAAGGAGCAAGCGGCTGACGGCAAGACTGGGGATGAAATCGGACAATCGTTCGTAATCAGTTAATGCATTCCAGATGGTGTCGAGAGGAGCGGCGATGGCAACAGAAGCCACGATTCGGCGTGAGTTGTTGGGCAGCTTCTCTATCTCGATTTCGACGCCATCTATGTCCACACTTGTAATTGTATATGATGATGATGATGCATCTTCAATCTCAGTCTGAGTCTGAATCTCATTGTCATTGGAGTCCGAGGAAGGCAAACAACGTAATTGGATTTGGCATCGGAAGTGGAAGTAGGGTTCAAAAGAAGCAGATGGTCTCAAGGAGGAGGAGGGATTCGGGTTGAACAAGTTGACCAAATCCATATTAATACTCTTATTGTTATCGATGCTGTGTCTAGTCCTACTCTTACATTTCCAGGTGCAACTACAAGGAACGGTAGCAGGCACGGGCACGGGCACAGGCAGCAGGTGAAGAACCGAACAAGTGGGAAAGGCGTGCATAACTCAATTCATTTAAAAAATAAAAAAAGCTCTCTTCTCTACTGTTTTCTTCTTCTCCTCTCCAGTCTCCACTAACACACTTTCACCCACTTTAATGATTCATGTAAAGTAACAAAGAAGAAGATCCCCCTTCCTTTCAACCAAACTTTACCAAAAAGTAACTGACAAAAAGAGTCCATTCTTTCTCATCCACTCCACTCCTCCAAGTGCAAGTAAGCCAAGGATCCAGGACAGCCAATTGTATTTTTGTATAATGCAGTAATTTCGTTTAAAAGAATAATATAGTAAATATAATACAATAAAATAATGAATATGAAATAGTATTTAAAGTGGCAGAATGATATTTATTTTATCAATATAATAGGGGAGTGTAATAAACAATTTTAATTATTTTCAGGTGTGGAGAGTAAAGGGGATGTGTCAATAACAAAAACCACTAAAAGAGAAACCATTGAAATAACTGCGTATGAACAAACTCCTCAAACGGGCAGCATCTCAATCAATCTCTATAGTTGTGAACTGTCATCTGCATAATAAAAATCTATATGAGCTAATAGGATACAATCCCTGTGTCTCCCTGATTCATGTTTCTTTCATGTCCCTCTAATAATATCACGATACATCAATTAAAAATATACATTTAATTACGATTTCATATCTAATCAATTAAAAAAATCATGTTAGTTAAACACCTGTAATGATATTATAATAGGGATAGAAACGGAGATGCAAATAAGAAAACATATAAATTAAATCCAGGCTAATAAGCTCAATAAGTAAAATCTATATGCATTCTCAAGACATTAAACTTCATTACATAAAAATTTTACATTGTATCCACTTTCATTCCAACATTTGAATAAATCATTTGGGTCCAAGCATGAAACTTAGCCTGCTGTCCAATAGGCCATGAGTTTATGGCCCCAACCTGTTATGTAGCTACCCTGTCTTGGTTTCCACCTCAAGGGATTTGACCACCATATGTGGCTACCTTATATTGTCCCTTTTGCCTCGAGGGATTTTGACCACAATTATTTGGGTACACTGGTCCATTCCACATCTCTTGTCCACCCGGATATCAAACCAAGTTCCATACTTTTTTCTTCAAAAACATTTGAGGGTACAATGCTTTGATAAACGTACTAAAGCTCAAATTCCCTATGATTGTTTTTGAAACCTAGATTTGACTTACGTCTTGTCCAAAAGAGTTTGAGAGTGAAGTGTGAATTTGCTCCTTGAAACTAGATGTGCTTATAGTTGCTAACAGAGACTTTAATTTATCACAATCATATTTCAAAGAATAGCGATCTAATTCCTAAAATCAACTTGCACATAGAACAGTTATTTATAAACTTGTAATTATTCAATCATGCTTCAAAAAAAATTTATAAAATCATAAGACAACAAACAATTTCATAATGTACTCCTTAGCCTAAAACTTGAGAGCAACAAGCAATAGAAATTTAATATTTCAACTAGAAGCATAACATATTTGTACTACGGAGCAAAGATACAGAAGGGTATTTGACATCCTATTTATACATAAACAGAGGTATATATGCGCAATCACAAAACAAATTCCTTAATTTCAAGCAGTTTAAAGCCTCTGCAAAGCATTTTCAAATCTTTCCTTGTCATAAACCCATGAGCAACAAATGTTAAACAGCCTTTGAACTATTACTCATGAAAATGGAAAGAAAACTAAGTACCTCAGGCTCAGCTAATGTGAAAGCTTGACAGAAAAATTGGATGCTCGAACTCCAATTTTTTGTTTGCACACAAATCTTCTCTTTCGGAAACTTTCAAATAGAGCTTTCGTGAATGAAAAATGGAGAAAGATTCGATTTTAGAGGAGAGGGAGACGATAGATGGAAGATTTCCCCAATCTTCTTGGTATATACCTGTTGTCGTCAGTGAGCAAGTGAGAATAAGTGGTCTGTACCATTTTTTAAATAAATAAATAAATAAAAATTCATGGACAATTTGCAATATGAATTCTCCATTTTACCCTGTTTATATTTTTGTGTTTTTTTTTTTTTGAGAAAATATTTTTGTCTTCTAAAGGTGCTGTTTCACTTTTCATTTGTTTTTTTTTTTTTTTCCTCACTCTCTGTCTCACTTCAGATGCGAATCGTCAATTTTGCTTCTCTCATTAGGAAGTCAGAGTCTCTCTCTCTCTCTCTCTCTCTCTCTCTCACACACATTAGGAAATAGGAAGTGCATATTAAGTCAGATCTTGCTGGTTTGGAGGCTGGGGGAATGTGTCATGCGATGAAGCGGAAAAGCAAAACTCAGAGCAAAATCCTTCGTATATTTTATGTACCAGTCGGTGTGGTCGTTTGTGTCAATTTGTCTATGGCATTGTAATTACATTATATTTATTTATATTACGTTTAATTATAATATAATTTTTATATAAAATAAAATATTATATATAAATATTAATTATATTATATTTTAAATTTAATATAATTATTATTGATTATTTAACTTTTTTTATTATATTACATATTCTTTTTCTTTCTCTTTTTTTTTTATTCTACTCTTATCAACACATTATATATAATATAATTCAAATATTTTTTATCCAAATACATATTATATTTAAGTGCAATACAAAAACTTTTTATCTAAATATAAATTACATTCATTACATTATATTCAAATATAATATTAACGCAATATATTACTCAAACACTCCACTAATCTTCACAAGGTAAAATTCTTCCCCTATACATATACATATATACTTTGTGCTCGAGTGGTAGATAATATATGAAAACCAAGGACCAACCTGCGGTATAGGGGAGAAACAAGTCCGGACCCGGTAGCTACAATTGCTGACATAGATAGAGCTTTGGAATTGGTGGAGTTTATGCAGCGCTTGGATTGGACGAGACAAATTCTTTGGCAATTAACGGTATACTTTTCTCTAGTAATGCATACAAATTCTGTAGGTTCGGTTTCCTTAGTGACTGTGTTGCAGTTATTCGTGCAGTCAATGAGGAGGAATAAGATCCAAATTGGTATTTCTCAGCAGTCTTTCTGAAACATCTCAAGCCCACAAGAATGGATTGCAGCATCTGCAACCGGTTTCAAATGGATTCCCAGAGGACAAACTAACTTCTCCAACCACTTTTGTATCTTCAATAGTGTTTGAGTTTTGTCTGTTTGGCCATTGATAGCCGTTTTTGGTCATGCTTTGTATTTTTGCTCCTTTTTTTTTTTTCTTTTCTTTTCTTTCTTTCTGATGTGTATATTCTATGTTTAATAGATTACTTTAATAGGGTGTTTGGTAAATGTATTACGTTTATATTACATTTGAATATAATTTTATAAATATATTTTATATTTGAATGAAATGTGTATTCGAATGAAAAGTATTTGAATTGTATTTTAAAATTAAAAAGTTGATGTGATGGGTAAAAATAGATTTAAAAAAAAAAAGAAAGAGAAAGAGTATGATGTGAATAAAAAAATTGAAAACCTAACAAATAATTGTTTTCAAAAACAAAAAAATAATAATTGTTTTCGTAATACTCTTAAAAAGTATTGTATTTGAACGTAAAACTTTTATATTTAGATAAAAATTACATTGCTTTTAAACATAATACGAATACAATTATGATACCAAACGCCTCATTACTAAATTACATCTTGTTGATTAAAAAAATATTATTTATTATTATATTACTAATATCTTATTTTAAAATATTAATTTATATTAAAAAATTAATTAATTTTTTAAAAACTAATTATAATTTTTATTGATTTTAAAAAAATAAAAAAAAATCCTTTAGTTTACCTAAACTTGGTTTTCAAACAAATCCAGTCCTGACAAGTTTTTATCAATCCTTTTTTTGCCATTTTTGCCCTTTCTTTTTTTAAGTATCCTAGCAATTAGCTTGCTTAGCTATTTACTGTTAATTTAGGTGTTTTGGAGTTTTTTAAGGATATTTTTAGGATTTACTCGTTTGATTGGTAAATATAGATTGAATTTAATTAATTTTAACTTAAATTTAATTTAATAAACCTTATTTTAATAATATTTTTAATCTCATCCTTTTTATTTTAATATATTTTTAAATATAATTTAAATTAAATTTTTATATATCAAATATTTAATTTTAACTCTAATCTAATTTATTTTTATCTAAACTGATGCTAAGGTAATGTTCTCTCTTCCTTACAATGAAAATGCCACGAAGGGCCCTGTTGCGAACATAAACCAAGAAATGAACACGCGTCTCCTTTTGTTTGAAACTAAAATCTCTAGAGCTCAGTCAACATACCCTTCTTTATTTCTTTCTATCTTTCTTTCTTTCTTTCTTTTTGCTAGTACACTCATCATACATGCATCAGATATTTAAATAAACGTATTATAATTACATTATAATTACGTTGTAATGCATGACATAATAAACGTATTATAATTACATTATATTTAAAGATAATATATTAAATGTGTTTTATATTTAAATAAAAAATATTTATTTTATATTTAAATATAACATGTATTTAGATAAAAAAAATATATTTGAATTATATTTTAGAATTAGAAAATTAATATTATTGGTAAAAATAAATAAAAAAGTGAGATAAAGAGAAAATATGATGTGAATGGATTTTAAAAATTTTATTTTTAAAATATTCTAAAATAGTAAATGTATTTGAAGTACTGTAAAAAAAACATTATATTTAAACATAAAACTTTTATATTTAGATGAAAATTGCATTTCGTTTAAACATAATACAAACATAATACAGAAAACAAACACCCCATTAGATTTTGTTTGATTCAACTATTAAGTTTCGAATAAAATAAAATTTTTAGATTCATATTAATTAATTTAACTATAATTTTTATTAATTTTTTTAAAAAATAAAATTGATCTTAAAAATTTGAGTTCGAACCGATAAACCAGAATAAGACTTATTCTTCTTTTTCTTCTTTTTTGTTTCTTTACATATAATTTTATGTGTTTTGTAATATAATATGTTGGTGTAGCTTTTTAATTTGGGGGCATATAAAAATAATGTACTATTAATCTCCATGCTAATTTATTGTAAAGAAAAACTTCGGACCCTAAGTGTTTGTTTGGTAAAATATATTAGTTTTGATTTAGCGTACAGTTAGTTCATTGTTATAAATTAATCTAATTTGAAAATTTAGTTAGATTTGATATTTTATTCTAATTTAATTTAACTTAACTTGTATCAAAAATTATAAAAATAAAAATAACTTATATTGAAAGTTATACTAAAATAATAAAAATAGTAATAAGAAGTAATTAAAAAGGTTAAATTAAACGGGCGTCATTGTATTAAAATTTAGTAACTTCAATGGAGTATTGAGTTTAAAAGGATATTCTCTTTAACAAGAACTATTGATTTTAAAAGGATAAATGCTAAAATCTGAATAAATTTCAGCGAAAAACTATTTTTCTTGTACAAATATTTTTTTAATAGTTTTTCAATAATAATTAACATTAGTACACGTGCATTTCTTTATTAGTTATTAGTTATTGTAGTAGCGTTTGATATTATTTTTGAAATATTTTTTATTTTTAAAAAAATTAAAAATGAGAATATTTTGAAACTGTACTAATATTATTTTTGAAACTGTATTTGTTTATATTTTCTAAATGTATATTTTGAGTAACATAAAAATAAAATTCTATTTTGTTATATTTTTGAAAACCCATTTAATAAGTATGTATTTATAAAAACACATTTATGTTTAATTTTTGAAAAATAACAAAATATAAATTATTAGTCATATTAAAAAAAAAAAACTCTTTGGTGATGGGTTTTATAATAAAAGGTAGGAATGAAAGATATTAGTTGTCTAAGTCCTAAGTAGTGATAACAAAGAGATTTGGGTTGTAAGTTGGTGATTGTCGTTACGAGTCAATGGTCATCATTGTGAAAGGTTCATTGCCGTCGTCACCCTGCACCGTAAATGGAGCTTATCGTCAGACATTGTTATTGTCATTGACGCTCTTACGCAGAGAGAGAGAGAGAGGAGGGAAGGAGAAAATAAAAACAAAAAAAATAAAAATAACTTTTCTTTATTTAAAAAAAAACTCAAAAATCAACATAATTAAAAATGATGTTTTCAAAATGATTTTGAAAATATTAAATAAACAAACGTTAATTTAAACTGTTTTTATTTTTTATATTTTTAAAAATAAAAAATCATTCTTCAAAACTTAAATCAAATGCCCCTGTACAATCTCATTTTTTTAGCAGAATATTTTCTACACAATTCACTCACTAAAAGGAATTTAGTAGTATAAAAGAAAGAATAATCCCAATATGAAAGAACATGTTTTGGATTCTAGTAGAATATTATTCAACTAGAAAGTAAAAGATAATGCTACTACAATCACAACGTGACGTTGAGCTCAGTAAAAATTGATTAGAGATTTAATGATTTCCTTTTGGCGATGGATCTCATCGGCAAACTGCGGGGACGAGGAGAGTCAGCCGACAAAGACGAGTAGAGGTTGTGGATATATTCGCTGTCGTACAAAGATAAGAGCACGAAAGAAATAATAATAGCATAGGAAAATTGAAGGAAATGTCAGGTTTCATAAACTAATTTTTGTAAACTAAATTATTGTAAATATCATATTTTCTTTTTATTAATAAATATCATATTTGTTAAATTCTTTATGTTATTTTTTCTAATTTTGCCTTTTTTTTCCCCTAAATTTCCCCTTCATTTTCTCTCTCCTATTTCTCTCTCACTCATGCGCTTGAGAAACCATCCGGCACCCTCGCTGGCTACAGCCATCATTGCCAGTCAACCGAGCAGAGCTCCAACCTCAGCAGTCACCATTTGAATCGCAACCATGGTTTCGGGAACTACATTGTCGGAGCTCGTTGCGTGGACGAGACTCCAACAAATCATTCGACAAGTTGTGCAGCACCATGCCCAGCCCATGCCGATCCCAAGTCGCATGATCAAAGCCACCGACTAGCCACCTTAGACACCAACTCAGATTTTATTCTCTGACGTAATGATCTCATGCTTTGCCAAACCATCTAAACCAACTGCAATGCCAAGGCTCTGCCCGTCAAAACGGGGTCACATAATCACCTTTTTTTGGGTGGGTTTTCATGTTGCCTGCCTTATTAGTGGGTGGGGGCAATTTTGAAAATTTGATCACCCACCCACCTACAAACATATATATATATATTTATGTTTTAAACTTTTTTATATCCTTCCTTCGTAACTTTTTTTATAGTTTAAAGAGTTGCTTTTATGACTTATAGCTTTTATGACTCATAACTCATAAGGTTTTTATTTTTAATTTTATACATGATTTTTCAATTCCAACTTTCAAGTTTTATAATATTCATTCTTAAGTCTTAATTTCTTTTTATTACTCAAAGATGTCTAATTGAGTGTTAACCTTTTTAATTCTCCTTCTTTATCTTTTTCAATCTCACTCATAACTAATATTGATAGTTAATCATTGAGGGAGAATATCAAGTATCTTATATACTTGGTTTTTTTTTTTAACCAGCATTTGTTATTTGATAATTCTTTAATCTGAAGGGAAATCTATGTTGTGTATTTTATGACTATAACCATTTAGTTTAATGACATTTTCTTTTAGCAAAAGGAAAAACATGAAATAAGTATTTGTGAACCTATAATCAAATTATATTGTATCAACTTTAAATATATATTTTTTGTTTTAATTTCTAAGAATATTTAAAAAAGCTAAAATATAAAATAAAGTGCTTTCTCGATTATTTGTTTAATGTGTTATGATATATCTAAATATATTTATATATTCTAACATTTTGCCTAGGCTCCTGAAGTTCTTAAAGTTGAAGGTATGAACAATTAAAAGAAGTGCAGGAAAAAAAATTTTTGACTACCAAACCGTCTGTCCTTTCCCACTTCCAACCCGTCCAACCCACTTTAGTGTTGGGCAATTTTGGTTTGGGATTTATAAATTTTTTGGTCTTAAAAACCGTGGGCCACCTTCCCGTTAGTTGTAAAACTTGTCCATACATAGCCCCAGTGGCCGAGGAAGGGGCGCAGGAAAGGGAGTGTAGAGTGAGAAGCTCAGGGGTGTTTTTGTATTTTTATTGATACCTATAATTCTGTGGTTTTAAAGAAAATTGCTATTTAGTAACATTTCCTTATTTTACTTCTTGACATTTCCCACATTAAAATGGGGACTTTAAAATAACGTCACAAAATTATACTTTGAATTGAGTTTTATCATAGTAAAACAAAATCTTACAAAAAATTATCATTAATAAATAAATTATTTATTAATAAAAAAATATTCACATATTATTTTTTGATAAATAAATATTTATCAATAATAAATAATTTATTTATTAAAGTAAATGTTTCACTTTGGGGGTGTTTGAAGCTGATTTTCCAGTTCCCAAAATTTCACCCTTTTTCAAAACTTTCTTACTTTTCACTATTTATATATTCAAAACGCTATAATAAATTCCAAACTTTAAAAATTTATAATTTTGTGTATACAAGTCTAAATGAGATAAATTTTTTTTAAATGGCATAGAATTTCGAGAGGAACGAAACAATATCCATATTGATATTTTTTTTCTAAAAAAATTTTTAAAATTTTTTATTTTTTCATCTCAAACAATTTTTTCCCCCAAATACAACTTTTAAAATAACTTTTTTTCCAACCCAAAAATAACATCTCCAACGCCCTCCCGAACTCCCCCTTACCTTCACTTAGAGGATATTTGGCAAAAATATTTCATTTTAATTTTACTCAAATACAATATAATTTTACACCAAACACAAATTTTACAACAGTACTACGAAAACAATTACTATTCAAAATATTTTTAAAACAATCACATCAATTTTTTAATTTTACTATTTATCTCTATTTTTACCAATCACATTAACTTTTCAACTCTAAAATACTTTTCATTCAAACACACATTTCATTTAAATACAAAATAAATACTTTTTAACTAAATACAATATTTAAAAAATAAATTTCATTCAAATACAGAATACAATACGTTTACCGAACTCGCCTGCTCTTCATTTAACTTACTCTTCATTTAGCATTGTTAATTTTAATATTTTTCTGTCTCCTATTTATCTCTCCTCTCTCAGACGCCGCCACCACTACCGCCACCGCCATGCGCCATCGTTGCTAGGGTTGCGGAACAGCGATCTTGGCCATCACAAAGGAAGCCCAAGCCTCGCGACTGATTACCACTCCTTCCTCTTCCCTGAGCGAGCCTGCCCGTCAGTGAGCTCTCTCTCTTCCTCTCCGTCTGCAACTCCAGCTTCAACAATGTTGCGAGCAAGGAGCAATCATGCTGGCAGAGAAACTTCCGGCCAGGAAAGGCGAGGCGGCGATCAGCGTGCGAGGAAGAGCCAATCTCCTTTAAGTTCTTGTCCCTCAGCTCATATCTGGCATTGCATCTCTACCGTCAAGCCTGTAACCGAGCTTCTGCTGAGCTCATTCTCCACCGTTAGATCCCGACAACGTAAGAGATTGAGTGATGAGGATTAACAGAGTTGCAATCCACACGAGGAGGAACTGACATCAACGATCCTGCTTCCCTCAAGATCGACAGAACTGACATTGCGTATAAAGGTCGGAGGATGTTGGAGCAATTGTGACCTAGAGGTATAGCGATTTCGGTTGCTAAAATCACTGCTTCATCGGCGTTCGGGCAATTTAACTTGTTGCCAAGCTAGGCTATTGGAGAAGAGCGAAAGGAGAGAGAGAGAGAGGAGAGGGAGGGAGGGGAGAGAGAGAGAGAGAGAGAGAGAGAACAATAAAAAATTTTCATTTATCAAATTTAAATCAATTTTATAGTATTTTCTGTAAAAAATTTTAATCTATTGTAAAATTTCAACCTCAATTTTGTGGCATAGTCTAATTATCCCTATTAAAAATGGAAGCCCAAACGGATAGCCCACTCAATTAAGCCCAATGTTTGGTGTACAGCTTCTCTGGAAAGATATTTTGCCCACCGTGACTGCAAGTCATTTCGGCATAACCACTTGCTCTGCGACGACAACACAGATATAGAAGAGGATTGGGGAAATCTCCTAGAGCTCCATCTATCGTCTACCGCTCCAGTTTCCTCTAAACTCGAATCTTTCTCATTTTTCATTCATAAAAACTCATTTAAAAGTGTCCGGAAGAGAGGATTTGTGTGCAAACTAAAATCAATTAGTTTTCTTTGCAATATTGAAGTTTGAGTATCCAATTTTTCTGTCAATCTTTCACATTAGCTGAGGTAATTAGTTTTCTTTCTATTTTCTTGTGTAATAGTTCAAGGTTTATTCAACGTTTGTTGCTTATGGGTTTATGACAAGGAAAGGTTTGAAAAATACTTTGCGGAGGCTTTAAATTGCTTGAAATTAAGGCTTTAAATACCCTTCTGTATATTTGCTCCGTAGTAGAAATATGTTATGCTTCTAGTTTGAAATTTTCTATTACTTGTTGCGCTCAAGTTTTAGCTTAAGGATTATATTATAAACTTGTGTGTTGTCTTATGATTTTGTATAATATATATATATATATCTAAAGCATGATTGAAAGGAGATTATTTTGCAACATATGTAATTACAGGATCATAAGTAACGGTTCTATGTGCAAGTTGATTTTAGAAATTAGCTCGCAATTCTTTGAAATATAATTGTGATAAATTAAAGTATATGTTTAGGATCTAGAAGCACATCAAGCTTCTCAAAGGGAAAATTCACACTTCACTCTCAATCTCTTTGGACAAGAGGTAAATCAAATCTAGATTTCAAAAAGCATCACAAGGTTTAATATTGGATATGAGGTTTGTATCTTGCAATTCGATTGGAAAATTATTTTAGCATACTATGAGCTTTACTTTTCATGTCTATGCACGAAAAGGAATTGGAGTTTTAATACGTATGTTAAAGTAAACATTGTACCTCCAATATTTATGAAAAACAAGTATGGAATTTGGTTTGATATTTGGGTAGGCAAAGGATATGATGGTCAAATTCGTTGTGGTGGAAACCAAGACAGGGTAGCCAAAGAACAGGTTCCGTAAACTCACGGCCTATCGGGTAGCAAGCTAAGTTTCATGCTTGGGCCCAAATGAATGATTTAAGTAATTGTTGGAAAATAGACACGAAAATAGTAAGATAACACCTGTTTCTCGACTAAAAAGTTTTATAGGAAAATGGTTACTTCAGTTAAAATTGGGGTGTTACGGAACCATTTTTTTTTTTTTTTTTTTTTTAAGATCTCTAATAATTTTCTTATTTAGAAAACTGAAGGGAGGGGGCGGGTTGTTGTGGGGGTTGTTGGACATTGCATTAATTTTGCTTTGTAAAGATTATGCTTAATGCTATGCTGCTACGCTAGGGGTGCACGCTCTCACTCAGTCTAATCTTCAAAGATTCAAAAGATTTAAAAGCAAAAGCAAAACAAAGAGGAAGAGGAAGAGGGAGGGGAAGAGCGATTAGGGGCAAAGGAAGAAGAAGCAAAGGCAACTATATATATATTTATAGCCCCAAAAAAAAAGAAACAAAAACAATGGCATCCGCAGTGTCGATGAAAGTTGTGCATCCCCATCTTCACACTCCCAGCGGCCCTCTTTTCCAGGTGCCTTGACTTACTCACTGTCTCAAAAATCAAACGCCAAATATCAAAATACAATTGTATTAGCTTTGGACAAATTTGGTAAAAATGGTTTTTTGTTGTTTTTGGGTTATAATTTTGCAGAGAAATGCTGTGCCAGTGCCAGTATCCTTATGTTTATGTTGCCCTGTAAGTGCTTCAACTTTACCACATTCCTCTGCTCTCTGCCTTTCTTCGCCTTCACCTTCACCTTTGCCTATGCGTCGTTGTTGCTGCTCCCCCATCACCTCTATGGCTAAGCCGCAAGTAAACTCTATTTCACTATTTCCTTCTTTTCTTGGCACCAGGATTGTCACTCGGATTGAATTCCTTTTCATTTTAATATAATAATTTTTCAATTTTCAATTCAGGATGTACAACAAGAGCTACAAGCCACAGTCACCACCAAGTGCTTCTTCGATGTTGAAATTGGAGGTGAACGTGTTGGCCGCATTGTGCTTGGTTTGTTTGGAGATGTCGTTCCCAAAACCGCAGAAAACTTTCGCTCATTGTGCACTGGTCTCCCAACCCCTCCTAACCTTTATTACTTTCCCTCAATTACCCTTTCCTTTTCCCTTTCTTTTCTTCTACAAAATATAAAAAATAAAAAATTGCAGGAGAGATAGGATATGGTTACAAAGGATGCTCTTTCCACCGCATCATCAAAGATTTCATGATCCAAGGAGGAGATTTCACCCATGGAAATGTAACATCTTAAAATATATATATATATATCTATACATCTGTCTATAGTTGTACTGTCTGTATGTGATTCTTTTAGTCCATCATTTTATTTGATTTGCTGCATCTTCCTGCAGGGCACTGGTGGTGTCAGCATTTACGGTTCTAGCTTTGATGATGAGAATTTCGATTGTACTCCCTCACCTTCCTCTCCTCCTCTTCTAATTGCTCTTCATATTAGCGATGCCTTGCCCTCATCACTCGTCTATTTTAATTTAGTATTTTAGTAGTTTAGTAATTTAAAAATTTAGCAAATGTATGTGTGTGGATGATTTTGCAGTGAAGCATGTCGGTCCAGGAGTATTGAGCATGGCTAACGCCGGCCCTGATACCAACGGCAGCCAGTTTTTCATCAGCACTGTTAAGGTCATTATTCAAAATTTTTTTTTCCCTGTTGCCAACCAACCCACCCACCAACAAAAAGAAAACAAAAACACTACGTACAGTTTCTAAAGTTGTTAATTTGTGTAACGTCTAGACTCCATGGTTGGACAATTGCCATGTCGTGTTTGGACATGTTGTTGATGGAATGGACGTGGTCCGCAGACTTGAAAGCCAGGAAACGAGCAGATCAGATACCCCTCGTTTGCCCTGCAGAATCATTAATTGTGGAGAGTTGCAGTTGGATGCCTGACTTGACTCGCCTCTCTGCTCGCTCTACACACATGTCCATGCAAGAAATTACAACCTTAGACTGCACTACACATATATACACCGCTTTATCGAATCGTTCCCATTTGCGTTTTTAAGCCAATTTTTGTTGTTATGACTGTACTTTTCATAGGGATTTATCGGAAGAAGTGTATCACTGGATGAGTCCCACGGCATACCATAATGATATTAGTTAAGGCGGCGTTTGGTAAACGCATTGCATTTTGATTGTATTTGAATGAAATTTGTTTTTTGAATGTTGTATTTGGTTGAAAAGTATTTGTTTTGTATTTGAATGAAATGTGTGTTTGGATGAAAAGTATTTTAGAGTTGAAAAGTTGATGTGATTGATAAAAGTAGAGACAAATAGTAAAGTTGAAAAGTTGATGTGATTGTTTTAAAAATGTTTTGAATAGTAATTGTTTTCGTAGCACTGTTGTAAAATTTGTATTTGGTGTGAAATTGTATTGTATTTGAGTAAAATTAAAATGAAATGGTTTTCCAAATGCTACTTTAGTTGGAGCGTTGAGATGGAGGCACTTATTTTTATGAAAAAATCATGATGGATGTAAAGGCAGTTACTCTCAACTCGGTTACATGGATGTGCAGTTTGTGTTGAATTCTTTTAAACTGAGACAAGGCAACAAAAGGACTCTGACAATATAATCACTTTATTTCGTTATTAAAGTAAGGCTTTCAGTCTCGTAGTATATTTGGGATTTGAGTTTGGTAATTATGCTAGGACTAAACTTTCAAACGTAGTTTTACATATATATATATATTTATTCGGGGTTTGAATTTTCACATTTTAATAGAGTTGGGTATAGAATTATCAATAAGCTATTTACACGTAAATGTATAAATGTTTTAAACAATTTTCATAAAGGCATTGTTACATATTAAAATAAATTGAAATAAAACAAATAAAAAAATGTTAAAAATGAAACAATAAAAAATTTCATTAATCATAATTGTAAAAATCAAGAACTAAAGGAAGTATTCCTAAGTAGACATCTATTTAAGTGATCCTTGGTGAAATTGAATGTAACTATAGAATTATTGAGGGCTGTTATTCATAATAATTTAATGGATTACTTTCAAAATATCTTATGAACTATGCACTTTGTAAATTTTCTTCTTAGTCTCTGGGGTTTTCCGATTATATTGTTTTTTTAGGTTTTTTGAAAACGAAAAAAAGTTGTTTTCACTTTTTGTTTTCATTTCCAAAAAATATTGTGTTTTTTGGGTTTTTTGAAAATGAAATGGGTTTTGAAAAAATTAACCAAACAAAATTTCATTTTTATGTTTTTCAAGATATACATATAGAAAACATAATCAAACACAGTTTTAGAAATGATTTTAACACAATTTTCAAAACATTCTCATTTTCAATTTTTTTAAAACCAGAAAACATTTCAAAAACAATACCAAACGCCATCTGTGTTTTTTGATTTTGGCTTAGGTTTCCTAAAAAGGAGATTGAGGATCACTTCAAAACTCCCTCATGAAGTGGCCTATGGAGTGTTGGATGATTTCGTGGCGAAGGGAGAGAATGTGGTCCATTGAGGCTTGCTCAGGAAATTGTTGGCCTACAAACCGTTCAATCGCAAGGCCTTTTGTTTAGCTATGGAAGAGATTTGGCAAGTCAAAAAGGGGTTGGTCATTATTGAGACGGCTAGGGATGTGTTCCTCTTTTCTTTTCTGATCCAAATAAAAGGGATATGGTTTTGGAGCTTGAACACGAGATTATTGAAAGGGCATTATTAGTGATAACCCTATGATGCTTATAAGGTTGTGAACTATGAGGATTTCATTTTTATGAAGTTTTTGGTGCAAGTTCACAATCTACCGCCTTCTAGAATGAGTTTGGAGATGGGAGAGATGATTGGGGATATTTTGGGTGATTTTGTCCATGTTGTTAAAAGCAACGATGGAAGGTGCGTTGGAAAGTATCTTCGAGTTAGAGTTAAGATGGATACTTCAAAGCCTTTGAGAAAAGGACTGAAGCTGTGCTTAGGAGGAGATAGACCTGTCCAATGGGGCGATCTATTTTATGAGAAATTACTGGATTTTTGTTTCTGGTGTGATTCGGAACTATGCTCATGGAAAGGCAACGATTGGTGTTGTAGAGGAGGATTTGCCATATGGGCATTGGCTTTGTGTTGGTTCGACTTGCCAGAATAGCTCCTTAATTCCTAGGGAATTTTAATGGCAAGACGGGGGGGCCCGGTTTAGGAGGGGGATGATGGTGCCAAGAAGGATGGCCAATGAGCTTGATAACTGAAGAATTCTAAATGCAATAGGATTGTAATAATTGAACTATGCTTAGGCACGATCCTTACCCATGGGTACGTAAGAAGCTCATAAACTATCAAAGAGGTGCAACATGCGGATTAGCTTGCTTGCATGGTTGTTACCAAAAAGAAGAAAAACAAATAAGATTGGGGGCTGCAACCATTCATTGGCCTCTTTAGGCTTCTCGACGGCCGTCTCCTATGACTACCCACGGCCACCTTTCCACAACAAGACAAGTCACCGCTTGTGCAATGTCATCAAGATGACTCTCAACTTTCAAAATGGCAAAGCGAAGCAGTGGAGCTTCCACATTGTCAAGTTCAACCACCGAAATAGTCCTTGAAAACTCACCCGCAACCGAATGGGCCAGCTTAAATTTCTTCAAGAGATTCACAACTACCAAGGACAAAGAATTAAAGGAAAAAAGAAGACATAACTTGGAAGAAGATTGTAGAGGAAGTTAAAGGCCCACAAATTCAAAAGCAACTAAAAAAGATAAGGAAAATGGGAAATCAATATGGTAAATGCTCTATCAACGATTGAGAACACCCCAATAGTTTTTCATTATAACAAACTCCAAAAACTATGCCTATGAACTCACACAACTATTGCACGTCACATCAGCCTACCTACAATTGCTAGTCTACGTAGAATGTGACATGTGTATGAAGCAACTACACACAACCCACAAGTCATTTAAAAGTCAGCAGAATAACTTACTAGTCGATCGCCAGAACAACTCAAAGTACTCCTTAAGCCAATTTATCAATTGACTATAGAATGGGGGGCACATTATTAAGGTAGATTTCGTACATCATCTCTCACCGTACATGTGTCCCTAAATATGCCATCAAAGAGCACAAGACGACTTACGGACAAACAACTTACGAGACCTAAACGACTATCTGATGAGTGACAAGTCACACAAGGCCAGATAAGGAAAATTCCCCTAAGATCAGCAAAAGGAAAACTAAATCAAGCATATCAAGCAAAAAAACCAACCAACTAGCTTAAATCCTATAGAAAGGGAAAGTTTCCCAATCATTTCTAGTCATTTCCAAATTATGAAGTTAGCTACAACAAGAAAAGACAACTTCCAATAATCAATAAAGGCATATTCCATCGAAATCAGGCAAACACAATTAGAGAATCAGCTCTCATAAATCGGAGCGAACTGCACAAGCCTCGAGGGCATAACTTGGAGAACACTTAGATCAAATCTCTAGTCATAAACAACATAATTCCTTCAATACTTACTATATTTATTTGAATTCTCTATAATACACCAATCCCCTCCCCTTATCTATCTCATTCTTACTCAAGGTCACCAATGTAATGCTGATTCATAGATAGTGGAAGCCATCACAAGCATTACAGAGGACGTAGCCCAAAGATTACGGGTAAACCTCTATAAAATTGATTGTCTCTCTCTTTATTTACTTTTTCTAGAATTTACTTTATTTTATGCAACTCACTGACGATGCCAATGACTACTCAATAACTTGTCTGTTATTCTGTTTTGATCATTAGCTCTCTATTTTTTTTTATTCTAGATTTCACCCTCTATAATTTCCATCATATGTTGCCTCTATCTACTTAATTGTAATTTGTCTTTAGCAAATAATAATAATAATAATAACTTAATTGTATTTTGTAATTTTCCAATTACAAATGCAGGATTGTTATGCTTAATGATACACACCAAATTCCCCCTCGTCCAATTCAGAGTTCGGATTCGGAATGTAAGGAAACAGTAAGTTGACACCAGAACTGGTACCACTCTTTCCCTTTCATTCATGGGCACCTTCACCTGCTCACATGCTTGACTGCCTAAACTTTAGGTGAATCATTTGTTTGTTTGTTTGTTTTTTACCTCGTTGTGCAATGGTTGTCTGAGCTTCAGAAAAATGCTTTTCTGCCTTTTGTCAACGCCAACCCACACTCAATTTGGCGGAGTCAGAATCTCTTTATTATTATTATTTTTTTTAAAAGACATGAGTTAAACCAAATTTAAACTAAAAGTTGATTGATTTTACTTTCCTATTCTCCTTACATAAATTTTATAACTAATCCAACCAGTTTTAAAAATCCTAAAATATGAATTCAAACAGTATTGTAATTGAATTTTGTTTATTTGGGGTTTTAAGTTTGAAATAGTGTACATTTTGAAGTCAAGATCTTGGGGCATAAGGGGGCTGTTTTTAACCATGAACTTAATTGAAAAATTATTATGATAAGGGTATATTAGTAAAGGAGCCAATTTGGTCAGGGCAGCTGTCCCTCTTCGCCCAATGTGACTACGTTACTATTTGTCTTCATGCTTGCCAATTTAAAAAAAAAAACATTTTTAATTTAATTTAATTTTTTTGCTATATTTTTAATAACAATTAATATTTATTATTTTCTTGCTGTAATACTTTAGTGAATATTACCATTAGTGATGATCCAATTCTTAAACTTTCTTATTAACCTTTTTTTTCTCTTTTTTATAACATCATTTCTACGTCCATATAAATTTTGCATTGAGATATAATTTAAGGTGAACTATATTGATATTTTTTATATATTTTCAAAATTACAAAACACCCCGACCTATTTCTTTAACTCTATTAAATTTATGTATAAAATAACTAAAATATTCCTGATAAATATCAACCATTGATCTTACTAAATTAAATTATAACCATTCATTTGTTTCTAGTTTTTTAATTTAGCCCTTTATTTGTTTTAACTTAGTTTAAAAGAAAAAAGAATTTATCAAAAAATAATAATAACTCTTTTTTTATTGGTAAGGTGTAAAATAATGAGTAGTATATTATCATTAGTTGTAAATTTGTTATTAAATATATGTTAATGGTTCTTTATTATGACAATATTTTATTTTGAATAATAATTGTAATTTTATATTCTTGTCATAATTATTTATACTTTCTAATAACAAGTTATATTGTCCATCAAAAGTAAAAAGAGATTTTCTCAAAAATAAAAAAATAAAACATTTTTTATTAGAATGTAAATTATGATTAGAAATGTTTAAAAATCAATTAAAATATTGTTTTTGGCATTAAATAAGAGTAAAAATGTTATGTTATGTCTTCATAAATATAATTAAAGACTTTTTAATGTAAAGAGGGGTATTTTTGGTATTTTGAGTATAATTAACGGTCAAACTCGTGATCAGCTGACAAAGGGAGTGGTTCTGTAATTTTTTCTTAAAGATAAGGAAGGATGACGTTATTAGTTTTGATTAGCAGAGTGTATTTATAATTTTCAAAGAGAAAAAAAAAAAGAAAAAAAGACACTAAAGGTGTTAAATGTAGTTTATTCTGTAATTCAAAGACATTGTAATATACATTCCAGTTTTAGAAAGTAGAGAAAACGAACTAAATTAATATATTTTTTACATATCCATTCTTTTATGCTCTTGAATATTCAAAAGGGCAATTAAAAATTATTAAAATAAAAACAGATCCAACTTTCCGATTAATTTGTATAATTTGTGTTTTGTGTATGCTTTATGAAATACTATTTTGGTGAGGATAAATGACAACCTAATTGGGATGTGAAACTTTATTTTGATGCCAGTTGCTCATAATTGTCAATTCATTAAGAAAAAAAATGGCAATGAGTGCTTTTAGATTAACCACATGACAAACGGTAATTCGTAATTCTCGATGAACTCGGTAACATTTTGATACAAGCCTGATAAAATTTCACATTTTCAAGCCCAAATCAGGAATTTGCATGTTCATGGTTCTGAGCAGTACTCAGAAATCGTTTGAAACATACTTACATAACGAAAACAAAAGAACTATACATGACACGAACAAACTTCACCATGATACGTGCCTGAATAATCAAACTCTGGACAACCTCCCTAAACTCTCACTCAAGTCATAAATACACTATTTAAAAAAAAAAAAAAAAAAAAAAAAAGAGTCCCCCCTCCTAAGCGAAAAGCGGAGAATTAGAAGGCCTCGGATAAGAAGCAGTGACTTTGGAGCTACCCGCCGTGCTACTTCTGCTGGATTTGCTCGCTTCATTGTTTACATGGTGTTCTTTATGAGCACCTTTTGGAATGTCCTTTGAATCCTGGAGTTGCTCCAATGATGTTACCACCTCATCCATGTTAGGCCTGTACTTGGAGTCTATATTAAGACATTGGAGCGCAAGGTTGGCCACCTTCTGGGCTATGCTAAGGGAGTACTGACCCTCGAGACGAGCATCCAGAACATGAAGGACTCTGCGTTTGTTGGTGAGGTATGGTTTTGCCCACTCCACTAGGTTGTGTTGCCCAGTTGGTCGGTTCTTGTCTATAGCCCTTCGACCAGATAACAGTTCTAGAAGAACGACTCCGAAGCTATATACGTCACTCTTGGTAGTAAGATGACCTTCAGAGCAAAAGAAGCAAATTATAAAGAGAAGAAGAAACAAGATACAATGCTTCATGTTTCTTTTTTTCTTATTTTAGTACGCGAAGCAATTTTATTGTCCAAAAAAACTTACAACCAGACTTACTAATCCAAGAACAAGATGCCCTCGCAGCAACCAAAATATAAAAACTAAACAAGCCTTATAGAATTAGTGAGCTACAATATTATTCTAATCTAAAATGGTCAAAGTGAGAGGTTAATCCTTCAAACTTTTGTCTGTCAATGCCGAAAGAGATACTAGATATTTAACTCTTGCAAACATAATCACTTAAGATATATTCCTATAGCCCTTATTGTTTTAAAAACTCACAGCATGCTTCTAATTGTTTTAAAATCTCACAGCATGCTTCTAATTGCAAATCACTTAAAATATATTCACTTAAGATATATTCCTATAGGCCTTATTGTTTTAAAAACTAATTGTTTTAAATCACTTAACATATATTCCTATAGGCCTTATTGTTTTAAAAACTCACAGCATGCTTCTAATTGCAAATAAGTAACTGATAAATGAAGTTCAGAAGAAGGAAAACTAATGCAGACAAAAAGAGAAAAAAAGGCTTCGAGACAGAATTTATGGATTGTTTTTGCGCTATAATTAGCATGATCGGACACTGGTCCAAAGAACTTTTAGTAGCATAGGATGTAAATGCATCAAAGAGAAAGTAGATATGAGGAAGTCAATGTCATCAACTGAAATATTTAAACTTGGGTGTAGAGATTACTTTGTGAAAGTCAAAGTGGTCCATTCAAGTCAAGGATTGAAGAAAAGAAATAAAAAACATGAAACAAGTACCCGTGGCTAAATACTCTGGTGCAGCATATCCATAAGTTCCCATGACTCTAGTAGAGACATGGCTCTTATCACCCGTTGGCCCATCCCTGGCCAACCCAAAATCAGACAGCTTTGCATTGTAGTTCTGAAACGAGGAAGACGAGGATAAGCATACAAGACTCTGACAAACCCATTAACATAATGAAATATGACAAGAACAAGCTGGGCAAGTCACATACTGAATCGAGCAAAATATTGGAAGTCTTGAAGTCACGATATATGACTTGTGGTTCAGCTCCATGGAGAAACGCAAGCCCCCTTGCAGCATCAAGTGCAATTTTCATACGCAGACTCCAAGAAAGCGGCTGAACGTGAGAACCCCCTGTTGGAAAATCATAATTAAAGATCCTCTTAGAAAAAAGAATGACATCTTAGAAGAATGGTTACAAAGACTACTCCTCCAGGAGGACAGTGAATAGTGGCAAAAAAGGGTTGAAAATGGAAACACAAATCATGAGTGGGAGTTAAAGATAACTCACTCCTGAAAAGGTGATTCTCCATGCTTCCCTTGGGCATGAACTCGTATGCTAAAAGCCGATGTTCATCCTCTAGGCAATAACCAATCAACTTCACAAGATTAGGATGATGAAGCTGTCCCAGATAGTTTATTTCCGTCTGTACGTCGAATGGCAAAAGAATATCTAATTAATTAGTTTCTTCATGTAAAATGTTTTGGCATTAAGTTACAAAATACACACACTCAAGATCAACAGCGGTTATACTGACCAGCCATTCCTTGTGACCCTGGAAACCTTCCTGGTTAAGCCTCTTAACAGCGATTACTATTCCGGTCCCAGGCTTTGTAGCCGTAAGTGATTGCTCGTCGACCCAACCCTTGAAAACGGATCCAAAGCCCCCCTCCCCCAATACACTATCGGGGCGGAAATTTCTTGTGGCAGTTTTGAGCTCAGAGAAGCTGAAACTCTTTGTGTAAGGGGACCGCAGGATATCATCCTCGCTCCTAGGAGTTAATGGTGCTGAAAACGACGAGAATTTGCTACCCGAGTTTGAACTTTTCGAATTGAACCCTTCAATCATAGCCAGAGAAACATGTCAACAAAGATTCACTAGGAATTTCACCATCCATCACCAGAATTACTTTTCACATGCCAAACCCGAAAAATGGACAATTGAGCCTCCGAAATTTAACTAAACCATCCTTCTCTAGACCTTGTGAAGATAACAATAATTTCAATTGCCAAATAAGAACACAGATGAAAAACTGATCCTACCAAGAAACAGAGCAGAACACATTAATTTCCAGTTTAAACTTTGTTTTCTGGGCAACAAAAGCAAGCGGTGTTCCCATTTAGATTTTAAGATCACCAAGGTTTCTAAAACAATTTATCAAAGCAATCACATAATTCCAAGAACATATGAGTAAACCCAATATCCTTCATAGATGCCAAAAAATAAAAATAAAAATAAAAAAAGAGCCGTTGACTTAGTCAAACGATTCATTTTGACCACAACCCATCTCATCAATCAATAAGAAGACATTGTGAAACAGAAAATTTTGAGAATTTGAATCAAAAACACAAGCTTGATAAAGAATCTGCAACACACACACACATAAACAAAAAGAAGAAGGAGAAGCTTACCGGTATTGTAAGGACTTTCGGCCTTAATACGGTTGCTCCAACAAGCCCCCATCAAAACACAGAAGATCTTTTCCAGAGACTAAGTCAGCACTACTCAGAATCAAGAGAAACTACCAAAAGACGAAACACAAAGGTATTGTTCCCAACAGAGATATCTCTTTCTCTTTCTTTCTTCCTTCCTTTTCTTCTGTTTTGCCTTTTTTCTCTGCGTAAAAGATGGGAACAAATTGCCAAGTTTCTCTTTTTTACTCTTTCTTCCTGAAAAGGACACTGAACCCGGATGGCCAAAAAAATCAAAAACTTTTCTTTTCCTTTGGTATTTTTGTTTTTCGTTTTTTGTTTGTTTTTTTTTTTTTAAATATTTTTGCTCCTCAATCTCGGTACTTGAGATCTTCAGCGCATAGTGGTGACTAGTACAGATGATTGAAGAGTGAAGAAAGAGAGAAAGAGAGATACCGTTTGGTTTATACTTTTTTTCTTCGTTTGGAGTAGCTTTTTGGATTAGAAGCTACCAAAAAGGTTGATGATGAGAGAAAGAGGAGAGAAATGTCATGGCAATGCGGAAGTTTTCTGTTTTTCAATTTGTTGGTGGCTTTTTTAGACCGTCGCCAACCAAGAGATTGGACGATTGACTTGCTCTTTAGTCTTGTCTTGTCCTTTTTCCCCCAGCCAACTACCCTCCAATCCAATTACTATTACTAGCAAATTTATTTCATTAATTTTTTTTTGTAAATAATTTATTTTATTAATTTGATGTATAAATTAGGGTATAATATTATAAAATATAATAGGGAATATATCTAATCCTAAAAGTAGGATGATTCTAGATACTAGACATAATTTAATGACAATATCTACTTAATGACAATATCTACGAAGGTCTAACGATATTTTCTTGATAGAATCATCTCTATCCAGTCATGTCCCGTCCGTACCATTAGGATCACAATACAATCTCCACCAAAAGCTATGCTATTTCCCCCCAACCTCGCCATCATCAGAACTCAGTACAGTAATTTTAGAGATACTACAAAGATCCATGCAAAGAGGCCCTCATCATCCAGACACACAGAGATTCAAAAGACATCGCAACACCCACATATTGGGGAGATCATGCTTTCAGTCGATAAGGAGATTAGTAGTGTCTCTAAAAGTCCTTGTCGTCAGATCTTCATTAGAGAAGAAAAATGACTCTAATGGAAGCAAACATAAGGAGGGGCCAGGGGAGGCAGGAGTAGATCTGGAATTTGAGGGAAAAAATAAATAGAATATGCTTTTTTTTCTAACTTTTAAAATATGCTATATTTTTAAAATAACTATGAAAAATATACTATTTAGTATGATTTCAAAAAAACAAAACAAATACTACAAAATCATTCATTCATTTTTTTTTATGCACTACCAAAATCCCAACCATAGGAATAAGTTAAGGAAATTGGCAATTTTCGATCCTTATTTTTTTAAAAAAATTAAACTATTATTCTTTTTGAAAAATGATCAATGACATATTAATTGACTCATCTAGATCATAATTAATTAGTAATTGGTCTATGAAAACACATATTAACAGTGCATAACATATTTTGGAGCCTTAAGCAAAATTTTTAAACAAGCCTACTCATTTTTTTTAAAATCGAATAATCTACATTAAAATGGAAAAACAATTTATCATTTAAGATAGTAAAACAATTATATAATAAAAAATAATCGAAATAAAATTACAAGAAAGTCTAATGATATTACTAATTAGAATACAATATATATTTTTTTCTCAAATGTAATTTTCATTGAAAAACACCCCATGAGTGAAAAGGAATAAAAGACTAATACAAGCCAATGGAAACGAATTCATACTTTTTTTCTATCAGATATATATATATATATTTTCTCTTTATACGAACCATATGAACTAAATGAACACACTGCAACAATAACAAATACAAAATAACCAATATATAATTTTAAAAAGCAACAATTATTAAGTAAATAAGAAAAGATCAAGAAAGATATAACCTGAAAATTTTATGGCCAAGCAATAATATTTCTTCGAAGTAAAGTCTTTTAAGAATTTTTTATTTTCTTCATTTTCCATTGATTTTTTCGTTCACTCTCATAAATGTATTTTCCCTCTCTGAGAATTGTGGGAAAAATATTAAAAAGAGAGTTAAAAAAAAAAAAGATTTTAGAAAGAGAAAGAAAAGAGATATCATGTGAGAGGGAATAAAGAGGAAGAATAAAATACATGTATATAACTTATAGTTCAAAACATTTGAGAGATTCTTCATTTTAACTAATAAATTATTATATATATATATTATAGTAATGTATGAACCAACCTTTAAAGACTCTACTTACATTACTGTTGTTAAGCTTACTTATAAAGCATTTGGTAAATGTATTACATTTGAATATAATATATTAAATATATTTTGTATTTGGATAAAAAGCATTGGCTTTGCACTTGAATGCGATGTGTATTTAGATGAAAATATTTGAATTGTATTTTAAAGTTAAAAAGTTGATGTGATTGGTAAAAATAGATAGAAAAAGTGAGATAGAGAGAGAATATGATGTGAATGAATTTAAAAAATTTATTTTTAAAATATTTTAGAATAATAAATATATTTGAAGCACTGTAAATAAATATTATATTTGAACATAAAACTTTTACGTTTTAATGAAAACTGCATTGCGTTCAACATAATACATAAAACAAATGCCCCATTAATATATTTATTTAACTTAATTACTTAAATTTGCAGAACATTTTTTTTAAATACATCTTAACAAATATAAATATATACATACATATCATCATCAATAAGTCAAACATCTTCTTTTACAAACTTATTTGTTATTGATAACTAATTACTTACTAATAAACACATTAAACGTGTTTGCACTTTAAACATTACTAATTAGTTATAATTTAACATTCAAAATAATTAGCGAAAATTCAACATAGTAGTATCTCATCCCTTCTCCATATCCACTCCACCACTTGCTCGTTTAGCCTACATATTGTAGGTTGTTTTACCTATAATACAAATATTTCTTGATGAGCTTTCGCTCATCAAGTATAAACATATTTCTTGCAAAATCTATATGAACTTAATTAAAATATGCATAATTCTGTTATACTTAATTTATTAGTTTACATAACTTGTTTAAGGTCCTAAGTTTACACATCGAATAAACATGATCATTAGAAAGTTAGGGTTTATGAAGTCTTTAACGACACCGAGATCATACTCTAAATTAATCATCCTCACTCTATAAGGAGGTTGGTATGATACATCTTAATTTATCATAACTTAATCTTATTACTTGTCTAAATTCTGATCTCGTGTCACGTTAATAAGGAACGTATGTAATATGACACATTCCAGCATAATTAAAATTTATAAAAATAAACATGAAATCATGCATAAAATATTTCATATACATTATATTAAACCATCTTTATTCATATTGTAAGCGAAATTTGAACTTACTTGATTTTCACTACTGTACTTTGCTGATTTTATTCATTTAACGTTTCATTAAGTACACGCCCTGTTTGATAACTCATAACATATAAGTGTTTAACCTAATTACTTAGATTTCTACTTGAAAAATTTAAATAGTTATATCTCCATTTATTTTATTTTATTGGTCTAGCGCTAGATTATCTAAATTTAGTATATTTAGGCCACTGGGCCCATTAAATTAATGGGTTTGCTAAAATACTTTATAGACACTTACTTCATATTCTATATCTGATTTAAGAACTTTAGAGTAATATCTAATTTTAGACCTTGTCTACTAACAAATGAGTATTTTATCGAGGAATATCTTAAAATATTGTAATATTACTTTCTAGAAATTATTTTTTAAAAAACTTATTTGATACAACCCATAACGAGGAATGTATCATTTTAGTACACTAAATGGCTTGATTTGCTTATATAGACAAATCTCTAATCCTAGCTTACTTTTTCTCACACTTGCTTAGGGCTAATTAAACTTGTTTAAGGATACAAAATTTTGACTAAAATGGGCTGAAGATGGACGTGGCTCATGGCTGAAAATGGAGCGAGCGGAAGCACTCATATGACATCACTATAATGACATCACCAAAATTTTTACCATAACGTTTTGACACTTGTCCCCCGCTTTAAAGAAAGATGTCTCTTGGACTTGTTGGGCTTGTAAAAACCATACATTAGCAGTAAATTAATTAATTAATTAATTAAAAAAAAAAACCTCAAATGCAGTTGAAGTTCCATGCGTGTTTTAAAGTCTAAACTTTATTTGAAAACATTTTCGACGGTATCTTTTGACAATGGAGAGTAATCATTTTTGCTTTAATCCTCAAAATTGATATATTAATATTCTAACTATTTTATATAGTCAATAATTATATTTAGATATTACTTAATAATAAAATATTATCTGATTGTTCAAAATCACAATCCGAGTTCAAATATTACTTGGTATGGAACTTTTCCTACTTTACTTTATATTTCAAACAATTGATATTTTTATTCTTTAGTAGTGTTACAAGGTTCAAAAATGCTCTTAATTCCTAGATTGATTGTAACTTAATATCTAACTACTTGACATAGCAATTTGAGTCAAAAGTACACAGTTCGAGAAATTTTTATTGAATAGTGATGAAATTAACCCAAATTACTTACTTAAGGTTTTAAATCTCAAATTAGATTGATTTATAACCTTACTATGTCAAAATCCTAAATTTATCAATACTGTACTAAAATTACTGATTCAAAAATATTTTTGTTGCTATAGGGTTTTTCTGTTATTTGACTATTTTTGTGATTATCATACTTATTTTTATTCTTATTTATACTACTCATGTAATTGGTGCTACTTAGCATATAATTTTTGCATCGTATATTAATCTAACACTTGATACAACGTTATGTTTACAATGCATGCTTTCTGAATTGTATTAGATATTTTCATGAGTTATATGTCCAATTTTAGTTTGAATGTAGAAATTTTCTTTTTTACTTCAATAACTAAAGTATTTTGAACATAATTGAGCTCGGTAAAACTATTATAGTGATAAATTTCACTATATATAATAATACAAACATAACATATTAAAAATTGTGAAATTTTAGATTTATTTTCACAAAATTCATCTTTTCATAGATACATGATACAACTAGGAATATCCGAGACTTAATTCCTTTCTAACGTAGGACATTAATTCAGTTTCACTAATAAATTGTTTGTTTTTTTATTTCTTTTTAGTTATTTTTAAAAGTAAAAAAAAAAAAAGTTAACCTTTTGTTTTGGAGATTACATAATAATTGTAAGTACAATAAATCTCACATTAAGATTTAAGCCAAAAAAATGAACATAAAAAAAAAAATAGAACAACACCACACAAAACATAATTGGAAATCTCACAAAATTCTTAACCTCTTTAAAGAGGCTGAATGACAACACACATAATTCAACTAAATAAATACAAAAATTAATAATTAATTTTTAAAATTCAAAATAGCAAAAATATAGGTTATTTTCAATGGAAAATTTTAAGGCCTTTTTAAGATTGGGGCATTAAGCAAATACTTATCTAGTCTAATGGAAAGGCCAAACTGCATATTAATATTAGTTAATTAGCAATTAATCCATATGATTGCAGATATAATTTAACAATAATTTTATATTTATTCTACATAAATATACAAAATTTGACTCTCCAATATTTAAATTCAAAAAAAAAAGGTTATTGACTAGTAAAAACATTCATTAAACGGTATTATCTTGATTTAATAAAACTTAGGGTGTTTATTAAATGCTTAAAAAGGATCATTTTTACAGCATATCCAAAAACTATATCACAAATTACGTAATAAACTTGATAACAAAGTTTTTCTATTCCTCATTTGAAATTATTTGTCATTGCATGACATATTCACCTGTTGTTTATTTACGTTATAATTATATTGATGTGAAATTTGAAAGAGCCCCCTCACTTACTAGTTTTCTTTTTGTCCCACGAATAGAAACTCCATGGAACCATCATAAAGTTCTTTTTTTTTTTTTATTATTCCTTTACTTTTATTTTTACATGTGTGGTGGTCCAATATTTCGGTTAAATCAATTTCGAGGAAAGATACATGAATATGTCTGCGAAGGAGAGACTATTTTAGGTGGATTTTTTATTTTATTTATACTATTGGATTCTCGTAATGCTTAAAAATGTTATACCATGTTTTCTCGAAATAAAGAAAAATGTTATTTTACTCCAAAAAAAATAATGTTATTCTCGTCAGGCTAAGGGCCCCAAGGAATGTAGACAAATGAAATGGTCAAATTATTGAAATAAAATATTATTGTTTTGTTTGTTTATCTTTTAGGGTGTTTTTGTGCAGACCGTCAAGGGCGTTAAGTGTTGACCACGTCCAGTCTGGTCTTTCATGTCGGCGAAGATTCCAGATTGTAAAGTTTAAACCACTTTTTTTTTTTTTTTAATTATCATGGGAAAAGAATGTATGAGATATATTTTGGGGTGCTAAAGATGATATTAATAAAATAAAAAAGTGGATTAATTACAAAAAGAGCATATTTTTAAAAAAATTCTTAAATTAAGTATTATATTTAGTGATTTTCTCACGTAACATTATCATATCATATCAATAACTTTTTTTAATATAAATGTAAAAAGTCAAATCTACCCTTAAGATCAAATACATTAGCTCACATTCTCATTTTTTCGTCTTCTCCCACCCATTGTCTCTCTCTCTCCTCATTTTACTTCAAACTCTTTCCCTCTCATTAAAAAAAAAAAATATTTACTCCCTCTTTTATTCTATTTCTTTTTTTGAAACTCGCTACTCTCACTCTTTAAGATGAATCTACAAAGTTCCAATCCTCTTTGCCCTCTTTCTTTATGCCTTTGAAACTTCCCATATTCGACGGTTGTACACTAGATCTGACGTAGGTGAGTCTGCTTTGTTATATTTTTTTGCTTATTTCAAGTTGCTTTGGCTATTATTCTATGGTATTTCATCTTCATTTTAGTTTGAATTAGCTTCTTCTCCTTCTTAAGTTTATGCTATGACCATGAAAGGAAATGTTAACATTTTGTGATATTAATTCGAAGAAATGACTAGGTTAAACTGAATATGAGAGAAATTTACAATTACCTTTGTCAATTTGAGCTTTTGAAAAGATAATAGCTAAAGTTTTAAGAACTAATGCCGATCTCCGATTCACTGGCACGAGATCGGAGAGAAGTAGCTCACCAGCACAGACTTCGTTAAGAATACAACAGCAGATGTGAAGTTATTATGAGAGATATTGGATACGGTGCACAGTCGCCAAAAGGGCTATGCCGGCAAACACCGCAGACGCCTCGAGTTTCAAGAAGGAGACTCTGTTTTTCTCAAGGTGGCACCCATGAAAAGGGTGATGCGCTTTGGGAAGAAGTGAAAGCTCAGTCCTAGATATATAGGACCCTTCGAGATCATCGAGAGAGTAAGGAAGGTAGCTTACAGATTAGCGCTCCCTCCCGAATTGACTTCAGCACATAACGTCATCCACGTCTCAATGCTGAAGAAGTACATGCTCAATAGCTCCCATGTTCTGAGCCAAGAACCATAGAAGTCTACGCCGATCTAACATATAAAGAGAAACCTGTGTGGATTTTAGCCAAGGAGAATAAAGTCCTTAGAAATAAAGTTATTCCACTTGTAAAAGTATTGTGGCGGAACCACAATATAGAAGAAGCCACATGAGAACATGATGAGGATATGAAAAGAGACTTCCTAAAATTATTCTAATTTTTAAGGATGAAAATTTTGTAAGGGGGATAGATTGTAAAGACCGCCTCGTTCCTGTAACATAAGTACTATCTAATAAGGAATCAAGGAACGAATTTGTAATAATTTGATGTCTATTAATGCAAACTTAAGTAACACGTTCAAGTACATGACCGTATAAATAGCCGTGTACCATTCAGACTGTTGAAGTGTAATAGGCCATGTGAGTGAACATGGTCGTATAGTGTAGCACGATCAGGTACATGCCAGTATAAGAGCCCGTGTAGAAGGCCGTGTGCCGAGCAGAGAGCCACCATAAAGACTCTCGTAATGCGTAAAATCTAATTACTATGTGATAAGTAATTAAGTTGACAAATACAGTATATTTTTCAGTTGAATGAATTAAACTGATACAGTAACGTTTAATTACTATTTATACAATGAAAGGGAGGTAACCGATAGCGAGTTCGGTCCACCCTATTATGTATATGAGTGTATGAGACACGCAATGTTAGAGGTCATTTTTACATTAACTGTATGTATAATGGTGTTGAACTGCCCATGTTTGGATGTGAATAATTTCTATAGTGATTAGATGTCATTTATATATTAATTGTGTGTTTTCTGGTATTGAATATAAGAGTAATTTCTCTAATTACCAAAGGACATTTCTCTATTGACCGTGTGTTTTCTAGTATTGAGTTGCCTCTTTTCTTGTTTATAAACACTTACTATTAGTAATTTTTATAGTGACTAATGGTTATTGTCATTTTTATATTGAGTTGATATATAAATAGGTTGAGTTACCCCTATTTGACATATAGTAATTTCTATAATAACCATCAGTCATTTTTATATTGACTAATCAACTATCTAATTTATGATATAATATATGGGTGACTGTAGCGATTAAAGTAAGAGATTGGGTTACTAGATAATTCAAGGGCGTATGCATTTTTACTGTTAGGACTTTGCTTGCCATATAAAGCAATTTTTTGATATCTTTGTCAACGTTGTCAGATTTGGATAAAAAAAATAGTGTTTTTTAGAGTGAAAACAAGCCAATGAGCAAAACTAGTAGCTTCACCCCGATATATGTCATTTTTCAGCCAAATTTTATCAATTTGGCCTTCAAAAATAGCATTTTTTCCATTACTAGTCATTTTCATTTGTTTTAGTGAAGTAATTTCTATTTTTGTAACAAGATGACTTAAGACCACAATAGGAATAATTTGGAACTGTAATAACATGGATTTTACCTATTTTGTTTGGGTTTTTTTTTTTTTTTTGATATATCAACTGCTATGAATAATGGTCTTGTTAGTTGTAGATGACTCAAAAGACAGCATTTTGCCAGTTGTCATATTTATGGTGTTGTAATGACCTCTTTTTTTTTAAATATTATAAAATGGTTTAAATAATTATAACATGTAATAAGTAAGTGGTCGTGACAATATTTACTTGAAGTCATTATTTTATTTGCTATACTGTGTAACTATAGTTTGTAGTTAAACTTTAAAGAGAATCCACAAATTTAGTTGCAACAAGACCAATACCATAAAAAGACATCAAATAATAACTTTGATATTATAAAAGTTGTGTCTAATAAATAGGGAAAAAAAAGTTCTTAATAATTGTTACCTCAAATAAATAGTAATTATTAAAATTACTCGGAGTCGTAATTATAATTACCTATTAGTGTATTCATAATTAATAATGATAATGAATAAATACAATAGCAATAATAAAACAGATACAAACGTATGATAAGGAATATAAAAGGAGTATTTAAAGTCTTAACAAATACAAAACAACAACAATAATAATAATTAAACCATAGATATTTGATAAGCACGTGAACATCTTTCAATTATAGGTAGAAGAAGACGTCACTATCATATTATATCTTGATGAGACATTCAATTTAGTCATTCCTGAACAACAAGCATAAAAAATAAGTCGTACTATAAATTACAACAAATATTATATATATAATTTGTTATTCAAAATAAAAATAACTCTAAGTCATTATAGTAATTACTTACAATTAATTGTGTCATAGATTACGATATTATAGCATGCTAGTTAACATAATAATAGACTTCCGATCATTACACTTAGAGTCAACATAAAATGACTCCAAATAACTATGATGATTACAACATGGTCATTATACATTAACTCTGCTCTATTAATATCATATGGTTATTAAAAATTTCTCCCATATTTAGTTTGGCCCAGTCATTTTTTCAAATTAATATCACAAAATGATAATATTTCTTTTCATGGCCATAGCGTAAACTCAAGAAAAAAGAAAAGCTAATTTAAACCAAAATGAAGATAAAAAAAACCATAGAATAATAGCTAAAGCAATCCAAAATGAACAAAAAAAATAACAAACCAAACTCATTTATCTCAGATCTGGTGTACAACCGCCCAATTGAGGAAGTTTTGAAAGCATAGAACGAGTAGTGATGAAGAAAGAGGGCAAAGAGAGTTGAAACTTTATAGATTCATCTTAAAGAGTGAGAGTCGTGAGTTTTAGAAAAAATAAATAAATGAAAAAGGGAGTAAATATTTTTTTTTAATGAAAGAGAGAGAGAGAGAAAGAGAGTTTGAAGCAAAATAAAGATAGAGAGATGATGAGCGGAAAAGGATAAAAAAATGAGAGTGTAAGCTAATATATTTGACCTTAAGGGTAAATTTAACCTTTTACATTTATATTAAAAAGAGTTGCTGATGTGATAATACTACATGAGAAAGTCACCAAATGTTATACTAAAATTAAGAATATTTCTGATAAGTGCTATTTTTGTAACTAATCCAAAAAAAAGTGTATATTTAGATCTTTTTTTTTCTTTTTAGAATTTTTATTTTACAAATTTGGTTGATTTTTTTTTAAATCATTTTACACTTTTTAAAACCCTTATGTGTTATACGCATGCTAGATTTTATCTGAAATACACTGAGTATTAATAGAGTAATCAAAATTGTATATTTTTGAAATGTCAAGGATCATGGTACCTAGACCTCTAAAATAAATAATGAGGGTTAGTATGGTGAATTTAGATCTGCTGTCCTATTATCCTATCTCGATAGTTGTCTTCTTAATAGTATTTTGATGTTTTTTTAATTTGTTTAATAATTTAAAGTATGTAACATTTTGTATGTGACTAAATTCTTAAACTTAGATAATATAGCATAACACTATTAGGAGAAGATCCAACGAGACAGGAAATCTAAGACAATGGATCTGAACTCTAATATGGGATAAGTAAATATCCTCAAGACAATTATAAAAACAACTTAAAGAATGGAGAGAATAAGAAAAATGAAAGGGATAGCATGCTTTTTCTTTCTATCCTTTTCCCCCTTTTCTTAACCTTGTTATAAAGAAGGGAATAAAATAAGTTAAAATTTAAAAGAAGAAATTAAGCCAGGTGGTTTTTTTTTTTATTTTGGGCACTTTGTTTAAAATGGCCTTTTCTTTTTTAAGGAATAGGGTCATTAGTCGTTAAAATTATTTATCTAATCAATCAAATTCAATCAATTAATGAGTGATCGATAAATTATTAATTAAATTAGTGACAATCACTTACTTTTTTTCAACCATTCTAAGAAAGCAACAATTTTACTAATTTAACAACACATTGGGCATTTATATTTTAAAAAAATAATTTAGAAAGGTCATTTTTCCACGTATCTCAATTGAATCTATCAAAGCATTTCAGTGGGACTTTAGGGTTATGAGAAAATTATTCAACTAGCCACCAACTTTCCATGTTTGGAAAATTTTGATACCCTTTTTTTTTTTTTTACATGCTTTCTAATTTATGAATTTTATTTTGTTATAATATGTTGATGGCATCTGTCACCAGAATATTCTCATACAATATTTTTAATATACTCTACTATATATATATATATTTTCAATATGGATGGCCATATATAAAATATTATACTACTTTTTTTTTTTGTGACTTCAGTTATTAACACCAGCCTAAGACGTTCTGTAATCTATGTTAAAAAAAAAAACTCTTGTAAATTAGAAAAATATTCTACTAAAATATTTTGATAATTTGCGACTAAAACAAGTGATTAGTTTTTACTGATTTTATCAAGTCATTTCCATATGTATTTTGGTAGTTTTTGAGCACCTTGTTTGTGTTTTTACTGTATTTATGTGCTTTGGTAGGTCAATTGCAAAGAAAGGAAAAATTGGAATTTAAAAACACTAAAAAAGTGGAGGATTGAAGAACTTTGGATGGGCTACTATGCACCAAATGCATGCTGCAGCGCATATTAAGCTCCAGCAAGGTCAGAAAGCTCAAAGTTTAAGGCTGCAGTGCACTTTTGTACTCTACAACCAACCTTTGTACGTGGCCAGCCCCAGGCAGGCACACTGCAGTGTGCCCTTACAACCCTAGCTGCCTTTAGGGAACGCTACAATAGAAGAAAAAAAATACCTGTTATAGCGCCCCACACGCGTGGACGACTAAATTTGAGGCAAAAATGTGATGTTATAAAGGCGTGCAAAAGGGAAGCTTGTTGTGATTGAAAGAAAGAGCTTTAGAGACCTATTTTTAGACACAAAAAAGAGAAAGAAACTTAAGGTTTGGAGGCTTGCTTGGGAAGATTGAAGATTAAAAGCTTGTTCGTCAACTAGTTTTTCATCTTTTCTCATTTTCCTTTATATCTTGCTTTGGAATTTGTAGTTGCTCTTTGTTTTTGGGTTTGAAAAATGATTGTGATGCTTGGTCTTTTATGGGTATGGCTGTAGAATTCTTAATGGATAACTAAACTCTTTATCTAGGGATTAATGTTGCTTACTTGAATGTTTGAAGGATTTAGATGGTTTTTATTGAAATTCCATTTTTATTCCATTTTTGCTTAATGCTTCTAGTTTATTAATAGGCACTCAGAATAGGTATTTTCATTTATCAGATTAATAAACACAATTTAAGTTTTATAAAGTTCAAGAGACTAATAGAGCTTAGGTAATCTTATAAGGTTGGGTGTTTGAGTGTTTTTGCATTAGAGTTAAAAGGAATATTAATTTTGATGTTTTGACACATTTTCTCACTAGACACTTAGGAGAGATAGTGAGATTGCATTAGAATCTTGATTAATGGATATGTTGGGATTAGTTAACAACCACTAAATCGAACAAATATAGAGAGAGTTAAGTAAAAACCAACCCCTAAACTCCTTTAACATTGAGTTTCCTTTGATCTTAGTTATCCTTTAGCATTTACTTTTCAATTTCTTAGTTTTCATTAGTAATTTAGTTTTGTTTTCTTTTTAATTTCAATTGTTTAGATAAAATTAGATCATTATAGTTGTGGTACTTAATTAATTTCTTAAATTCAATCCTCGTGGGATGATACTTAACTTTTTTTCACTTTATTACTTAAAGCGATCCATATACTTGCAAGCTTGCACTAAAAATATATTTTCGTAACAACCACTAGAACTAGATTAGTTTAATAATACATGTTGAAAAAAAAAATTCTGTTAGATTATCAAAGATATTCGAATAGAATATTCTGATGACTATCACCAGTGATCAAAGCCAATGACCAACACTGTCAATGGTCATTGTTTGCTCGGATGATACGATAAAATATATATTGTATCTTAGAAGTTTTTTTATCAATAGAGAAAATTTGGGTAAGACACATATTAGGCTTCATACTCTTGAGTGGCAAATAAGTTAAAGTGTTTAAAACAGTGGCAAGAATGTCAAGAGGTTGTC
This sequence comes from Antiaris toxicaria, assembly GCA_035233585.1. NCBI lineage: Eukaryota > Viridiplantae > Streptophyta > Magnoliopsida > Rosales > Moraceae > Antiaris > Antiaris toxicaria. Next base: position 860,813 of record CP141163.1, read on the forward strand.
AAAAAAGTGACATTTGTGACCTTTTCTCTTAAAACCCTTTTGCCTAATATTTACAAGTTTCAACGGATTTGCAATGTAGGCCAAGTATTGCAATTTAGGGATAGTACTACAATTTATTGTACATATAATTTTTATTTTTAATAAAAAGGTTAAACTATATGTACCTTCTATGTTAGGGTTTGCTAACCTGCCATTTTCAACAAATTGTAATCACTTTTCTATCTATGGTTTGAAAAATTTGTAAATGTTCTCCTAGAAAACTTCATACAATATGATTGAACAGAGAAGAAAAGAGTGAATTAGTAAAACAACATTTTCACTTTTTTAAATTTGTAAAATGACTTTCTAAAAATTCAATTAGTGAAATGACATACTTCTTCAAAAAATATAAAAATCAAATAAAACTATCAATTAGATAATTCAATACCTTTCACAAGGTTAAAAAAAGAAAAGAAAAAAAAAAATCAGCCCCTGAAGCACTAGAGTAGTCATTCGCTGTCTATGGGAAGAGAAGAGGTGAAAGTCAAAGAGAAGAGTGAGAACCAAAAGAATCACCATGACCATATGAAAATTCTTGCACACTCATCCATTTTCCAATAGCCATGGAACACCCAAAGATCGAGCTCTAAAGGAATTACAATCTTAGTGTCATATTAGCAAGGGCTTTAAAGAAGAAGAAAAAAAAAGCGAAATTAGATTTTGGAATGTTAGCAATGGCTTTAGATGTTGTTTGTAAGGTAATTTTGGAGGTTTATATGTAAATATATATATGTTTTTAGCCTAAAAATCAATTTTTTTCACAAAAAAGAAAACAAATTTGAGGATTTTTCATTGTTGTCAATGAAGCTTGAAAATGACTCAAGCGAAATGAACATTGTCAGTTCTGAATGACCCTGAGAAAAAATTGTTGCAATTTTTAGTGATGATTTTTTTTTGTCCAAATTAATTGCTCTCTTGATATTTATAGGTATAATTAGTACAAACTAATCTTTTATGTAAAAGAAAAATAAATTTAGATGTTAAAACACTTGTTAGTTTAAAGGTTGATGAAAATTTGCATGGAACAACCATGTGGAATAATAACAGTCATTCCTAGCCATTCTTGGTTGTTTGTAAGGTTTCATATTTTAAGTAGATTTTTTTTTTGTTGATTGATATGAAATTTATAGTTGTGTTATACAACCGCTTGCTAATTGATACATCTCAAAATCTGTCATAGGTATGGTTGGATTTACATTCTCATGGAGTATAATGGAAAGTGGGAAAATGTGTACGGCGGCTTTTGGAAGTGGTTTGGAGTTGGGATGACCAGGGCCTTTGTGGTTGATAGGAGTACCAAGTTTTTGTAATTGGTATAGAAAATCTATGAAAGGACAAAAAAAAGTGATTATTGCAAAGGAACGATCAGTTGGTTGTTTTGTAAATTTTTTTGATTGTTCTTCCTTATCTATGATTGTTCCTAACTTTGTAAACCAAATATCACATGAACAAAGACCCTTATATGGTTAATTTTGTGTTTTGCTAATAAAAATAGAGTAAAGTCAAAATTAAAAAGGAATAACTATTGGTTGTTCTTTAACACTTTTATTGTCGTTCTTCCTTTTCTTTTTTTTTTTTTTATGGTCATTCTTTGCTTTTGCTTGTGGAATTTCAAATTCATAACAATTTGGACTCCTAACAAAAATCATTTCATAAAAAAGACCAAATATATCGCTTAACTTCCTGTAACAATATAAGAACATGTAACTTATTCACCATCATAAGTGAGATATACTAGTAATATTAAGATGATATTAATTTCAAGACATTATATACAATAGACATTTGTTTGAAATAAATACACGCTAAATGACATTTATTTAAATTTAAATTGTTTTATGTTCATCGATTTTTTTACAAAAATAAAAAAATGAAAAATAAGGAAAAAAAAGTAACCATTGTGAATGAACGACTAGTTGGTTTTCCGTAAATTTTCATGGTCGTTCTTGAATTTTTGAAACAAATATCACATGAAAAGAGACCCCTCCCGTAGTTAATTTTTTGTTTATAAAAATGGAGTAAAGTCAAAATTTAAAAAGGACAACTAGCTGATCTATTTTTTTACACTTTTATAGTCGTTCTTCCATTTGAAATTGAATAGATTTTATTTTCATTAATTTATTAAAGAAAATTAAAAAAGGAAAAAACAATAACTATTGTGAAGGAACGACCAAATGTTGGTCTGCAAAATTCTATGGTCTTTCTTACAAGTTATTTGGGAGGAGCAGTAGTCTAAAATTTTTGGTTCTTGAGCAAAACCAGGTTTGTATCAAATCTCTAGATATGTTTGGTTCTGTGGCTTTGTTGTTGTTTAGTTTTTGAAAAGTCTTGCATGTTGCTGATTATGGACTGTGAATGACGACGATTGTGCCGCTGTGTAGGTGAGTGTATGTGTGAATAAAATTTTGTTGAACGAGACTCGATGTAGTAGGGGCTTGAACTGTGCGTAGTCCAAATCCAATTAAGGAGGTGTCGAGTGGTAAGTAAAAGGCATCGTTCAAAGATAGACCCAATGGTGTTGAACTTAAGATGAACAAAATGGTGTGTGGTTTTAACTTCACTCAAATACAATACAATTTTACACCAAACATAAATTTTACAACAGTGTTACGAAAACAATTATTATTCAAAACATTTTTAAAACAATCACATCAACTTTTCAACTTTACTATTTATCTTTACTTTTACCAATCACATCAACTTTTCAACTCTAAAATACTTTTCATCTAAACACACATTTCATTCAAATACAAAACAAATACTTTTCAACCAAATATAACATTTAAAAAACAAATTTCATTCAAATACAATCAAAATGCAATGCGTTTACCAAACGCCCCCGTTTAACACAATGTAACATTTTTCATCAATCTACATTGTAGAGGTATTTTCATTTACATCTCATTTCCCGTTAATTTACATCTCTATCATTAATGAGGTATTTGGTAAACACATTGTGTTTTAATTACGTTTGAATATAATTCGTTTTTTGAGTATTGTATTTAATTAAAAAGTATTTATTTTATATTTGGATGAAATATATATTTAGATAAAAAGTATTTTAAAATTAAAAAATTGATATAATTATTTTAAAAAACTTTTAAATAATAATTATTTTCATAATTCTATTAAAAAAATTATATTTATATATAAAATTTTATATTTAATATAAAATTAACTTTTCTAATATTAAAAAAATATTTTAAAAAACATGCCATAAAATAACACAATAACTTAAAAATAATATATATATACACACATATTCTTTTCTCTTTTTTATATATTTAAATTTATTACCCTGCTCTGCTTTCTGTTAAAAAGCATTTTTGCCTCTGACTTCATAAGGACCAATGACGGCTCTGTTTCACTTTTTGTCGGCCCATCTTTACATGCATTTGCCACCTGCCCATTTACCAACTCAACTTCGTCAATAGGTCATCACCGAATGCCAATTACGTTATCAAAAATAGGATCTTGTGTAAATAATAATATTATTTGAATATTCATTAATTATATTATTAAAAATATGTTGAATTAAAAAAAAAAGAAATAGGGAAGTCATTTTCTTAATTTTACTTTTCTGAAAAGTCATTTTGATAAATACTTCAGAAGAGAAAACCACTACAAATTGAAAAGTGCAGTGGCATGCTCAAGCGATCCAAAGAGGAAATAAAGAAGTACTTAAGAATAGTAGGATTGTTTCCGTATTGAGACTGCACGAATTTGTGTGTGCATATATATATATATATGTATATATACTATATATATCTTTTATTATATTAATAAAATATCATGGTTAGATGTATAAACTAATGGTATAGATATCATTTAAAGGTGTAGAATTTGAATTCCTCACTTCAAGTTTAAAAAAAATACTAAATATTGTTTTTTATTTTCAAATGTTATGTTGTATGGTCCTCACAGAAAAATTAAAGCAAAAGCCTTGTATTATTTTTGCATATGTCCCAGCCAGTTTGTGCAAGTTTTGTAGAATAGATGGGCCTAAGTAGCTTTCTAGATACATATGCAACAAATAGATGCCATTTTATACATTAATTTAAAAAGTTAATTCCACTTGGACTTTGAACTCGATCAATACTTTGGTGGTCAAAATTTATACAATACTTTCTTACACATATATAGAAGAAAGGAATATATAAATATATATATATATATTGGTGATAATTGAGAGTAAAGGAATATAATTTTGAAGAAGTTGAGGAAGGGTCATTGTAAAACCCTAAAGTATATATACAAGGACACTGTTTATAGAGTATGCCTAATAAAAATATAAATAAATGTTTGACCAATATCCTATAATAGAGTGGAGAAACTTTAATGGTTCATAATTGATAAAATGCATGCATGTGATCATCAAAGAAAAATTCCACACATTTTTCATTCACTTGTTTCCTCTTGGATAATTATTCCCACCTTTTGATATGGTTGAACATTTAAAAAAAAAGAGACATTAAATTGATTTTCTTACCTAACTTGGAATATAGTTGTATCCACATTCCAGAATTGCATTCCTTTTTATTTTTATTTTTGGTTCGGACTTAGTTGAATCCACAAAGTTGGATATAAATGCAAAGAACTTCGGTGATCATGATTTTGGGTCATCAAACTTTGAAACAAACAGTCTCACATAAGACGAGAAATTGGACGGCGAAAGCTAAGCCAGCGATAATAAATGAGACAATCACAAGTCTCATCTCATTATCTTATCCATTATTCATGCAAAAATAAGGTCCCCACGTTATGAATTCTATATTTATATGTCCAGCTTTCGTCTTCATTGCCCTTTCCCTTTTTATTTTTATTTTTATTTTTATTTTTATTTTTTTAGTCTGATTCTTAAATGGGGGTTTCTGTTATTGCAATCTGAACATTGTTGTAGCACCAACTGAACCTGGAAATGGAGATTAAGGGCATGAATGGAAAAGGAAACGGGGTTAGAAAGGAAAGTAAAAAAAAATTAATATTGTTGACCTCCTTTTTTTTTTTTTTAGCTTTCATTTGATTAGAAGGAAAGAAAACAGAACGGAGAGAAAACTTAGGGGACATTTGGTAAACGCATTACATTTTGATTGTATTTGAATGAAATTTGTTTTTTAAATGTTGTATTTGGTTGAAAAGTATTTGTTTTGTATTTGAATGAAATGTGTGTTTGGATGAAAAATTTTTTAGAGTTAAAAAGTTTATGTGGTTGGTAAAAATAGAGATAAATAGTGGAGTTAAAAAGTTGATGTGATTGTTTTAAAAATGTTTTGAATAGTAATTATTTTCGTAGCACTGTTATAAAATTTGTGTTTGGTGTAAAATTGTATTATACTTGAGTAAAATTAAAATGTAATTTAGTTGCCAAACGCCCCCTTAGATAAAAAATTGAAATGATGGAAAGGATTTTAGTTTTCCTTTTAAGTTGTTTGGTAGAAAGAAACGAAAGAAAATAAGAAAACTTATATGATTACCACGCTATATGCTTATTTATATTATTAATTTAATTCAAAAAAAGGACAAAAAATTAATTTAAGGCACCAGTGATTAGATTTAAGTTTTCCATCAAATGTGAGAGACAAAAGTAGTTAAACACTATTTTTTATCCGACCCTTTCTTCCTGCTTCTTAACAAACAATCTACTATATTATTTTCCATCTAATTATCTCTACATCCACTTTCTTCCTTTCTCTATTCCACCATAACATACATAACATTAGCGTTTACTTATCCATTTAAAAGTATAAATCAAAACAAACCAAGCCTTTTCTAGTGTTTGTTAAACTTAACAATGATATTATTACAGTGTATTTGCTAAAATATCATTTTACAAAATTAAATAATCAAGTAATTAACCATGTTAGTTCTTGAACTCAGCAAATTTGGTCACTTTGATTCTGAATTTTTAATTTTGACAAATTATTCCTTAAACTTTTTTTTTTCCTCCATTTTGTCCATGGCATCAAAATTAACAAAAGATTTTCTTACTTTAATGGAGATAAACACAATCTTATCGCACAATAACTAAGGATCAAATTAGGATAAGCATTTTAAACATAAACATTTAGAATGAAAACATTTGAATGGAAAAATTTGAATTATCATCTGAATTGACATTTAGAGGTTAACATTCCAAACATAATAGTTGACCAGAAATATTTATATATGTGCTTTGAAATAGCTATCTAAAATGTAAATAGAGGAGAACCTTTTCATTTTATTTTATTTTTTTTTTGTACTTTGTTGTAGAAATTAGATGGGAATGGCCCAAACCCCAAATTTTAGTGGGAGTTCCTTTTACCATTTTGTGTACAAATCTCAAATGAGTCACCTGAATGGTCCATCCAAATTGCACAAGCCCAACAGGTATTCAAATGTTAAATTGAAATGTATTGTTGCAAAATGGCACCAAATGGTTGCCCCAATAATAGGGTAAAATTTTTAAAGAAATTGTTCCATTAAGTGAAAAACTTTCTAGTACTTTTCGAGGGTAGTTATTTGTCAACAATGATAAAGAGAATCTTTTGAACCTAGAGTAACTATTTTTATAAAATTTTATGTTGTTACACAATTGACACATTACTCCTTATATTAAATTTCAAAACTCCTCCGTTAGTTTTAGTGTTAGAGATTTAAAAAAAATGTTGATAAATAAAAGTTCAAGAAGTAATATTTCAAAATCATAAAGTGAAGGACCAAATGATCGGATACTTATACCCTAAGAACTAACAATGCTAATTACCCTAAATAGTCATTAATTTATAATATTACAACTTATTAAGGATATATAAGTAAACTTGAATTCATTCTCTTTAATTAAGAATCAATCTCATACGAAATTAAATCCTCTCTACCTAGATCAGTTAGATTCTTAATAGAAACTCGCACGTAACCCATGATGCTACCTTCTTTTTCAGCAAAAAGAGAACAATACACTATTAATTTGCATCAATTTAAAAAGAAAAGTAAGTAATCTCAACCTATACTAAGAAGATATAGTAATAAATTCTTGGGTTTAGGTTTTAAGAGTATAGAGAAGTGAAATAAGAGTGTAAAGATTTTACACTAGAAGGGTCAAAACGAAACGTTGGTAGTGAGAGTTTTTTTTGAGCGAATAAATAACATTATTAAGGACACTTTATTCATATTTGAAGGTTTCAAGGAAAAAATTGTTTTCGTTTATAAGAATAAGGTTTAACGGTGAAACTGTTATTAATTAAAAGTTAGGGGTAAAATGATTAAAATGGGAATTATGGTTAAGACTCCTAGTTGTAAAATGGTTTTATATAAATTTTACAATCATACTTTAAGAATAGGATCAAAACCATAGTGAGAGAAGAGTAGGTGATGAAATAAGTACTTGGATAGATTTCAATGCGAGGATTTTAATCAAAGAGTTTGACAAAAGAAAGGGAAAAAGAAGTAACTAGAAGTTTTTAAAAAATATTGAGTAAATATAATGTTTTAAAAATATTTAGAGTAAATAATAGATTTATCAGATAAATTTTCATTAACATTAGATTTATCAGGTAAATGATTTATTATAAAATTTCGATAAATGAATGTTTTATAAATTAATTAACATGCTTAAATAATAAAAACTCCCAGTCCTAACTCGTTCCAATGTACTAAATTAACAATCTCGTTAAATATGTAAGATAATAATTTTTTTCAAATCCTTTAGGGTCCAACAAAAAATATAAATTAATAATTGACAAAAATATATATATATAATTCATAATATTAAAGAGTTTTTTTCTTGATAACTTCTATTTTCTCAATTCAACTCTTTTACAAAATATACATCTAAAGTCATTTACTTTTCTTTGTACTTAAATTAAACTCAACCTCGTCATTTATTTTTTGCAAAGCATGCACTACATCTAGTATTTTTTTTTTTTTTTTTCATGTTGTAGCAAGTAATTATTTAAGGTTACTGTTGCTTAGAATGCCTCTTTTGTGGAAAAATTTGATAAAACACAACTACCATTTGGATCATGATAATCATCAACAGGTATATCTATTATCCTTTGAATAATCTCTTCATCAGTAAGTGATGGATAATTTAGAAGATGCTTAACATCCATTGCATTTCTGTACCATACGCTAGAAATAGCTTCATGTAATCCATGGATGCCTTCATCTTCACCAGCTTGTTTTTTAGGAAAAGTTTAATTTAATGAAATCTATCACTAAAATCCAGGATCTCATGTTAAATCATCAAGAAAAAAATGTTTCAGAGGTTTGCCTGAATCCATTGAAACGTAATACCTTATTAGTCTTTGATGTGTGAATTTGTAAATGTACAAATCATTTAAATAATAAAGTGTGTAAGTAAAAATATTATCTCATAGAGACTATAGAATTACTAATAAGTACCAAAATTGATGACATTATAATCTATTTGACCAACCAAAGATTGATAATGACAAAAATGGAAATAAACTAACTAGAAACAAAATGACACAATTTAAATGACAAACTTGATTCAATGATAGTAAAGACCTAGGGTCCTAATTTCACCGAATATTAATCCTATATGAATTTTCTATTCAAACCAATAATGACTAATCCTTATTGTCGATAGATGAGTTTCTCTAATTTAATTGCTAATCTTTCTCAAGCATTAATAAAATAACTCAATTAACAAATCTCCTATATTTTTATGAAGATTCTAAACTTGTTAAAATTTATAAAGCACAAAATAAACTCATTCAAGACTACACAAGACCTATAGATATCTCTATCCTACATATTACTCATGGCATTCCATAACTGGGCTAAAATAATTTTCACTTTTCAGTCTCAAATTGAATCCCAAATCATCCAAACGATAGCTACTCATTCAAAAGCAACAAACAAAAAATTGAGACACTTAACAATATGGAAAATAATCATAAATTAATTGAAAAAATAATAATTCTTGAGTTCATACAATGGCCACATTGAAAGCCTATAAAATAAAAATAAAATTAGCTAATGGCACAATCAAGGAAACTAAGGCCATAATTTTCAACATCTCTAAATACAAAAAAAAAGATCCTCTATTTCTTCTTGCTGCAAATGGGTTCTTCTCCTCCAACTTGGCACCAACAGCTACTTATTTTTAGATTTCATTTGAATGATAGGTCTAAATTTAATTTTTTGAGTTCAGACTTTTTTTTTTTTTTGTGTTTGTGTATTTTTTTCTATTTTAATTTTTTTATTTATCTTTATTGTAAATAATTATTGTGACGTGTTTATTTGTTTGTATGAGGAATTATCTTTTCATGTAAATATATTATATTTACTATAACTCTATTGATGTTATTAAGATTAAAACCAAAAAAGTATTTGAGTTCATGTTTATATCGAAGATTTAAATCAAAACTAATTTGATTTTATTAAAAGTAACGATGCATTCTAAAAAGATCATTATAGTAAAAACAAAAAAAAAGGGAGAAAAAAAGAATCTAAATAAAAGAAAAATAATATTAATTGTGGTAAAAGAATAAAATATGTAATATAGATATTTATTTCTTTAAAAATAGATATTTACATAATAATATTAAAAAATAGACATATTTTAAAAGGATACCTTGAAAATAGATTTTTTTATAATTATTTCTTATTGGATTTTATTTATTAGTCCATCATAAATAAATAAAATAAAATATTAGATCTTTATACATTGTAAAAGCTCATCTCAATTAAGAGATAATTTAAAACCTAATATTTGATTAACTTTATTAATCACTGTTAATAGACTAAACAAAAATAGATAACTATAATGTACAATTAATTATTATACGTATTGTTCAGTAGTCACACCTTCAGCTGACCGGATTTTGCAATATTGAAAACAATTTACAATTGTTGTTGTCTTCACATCAATGTTCCATGTCGCATTAATAAAATTGACAGCATTCAAGATGCTAATTTTTTCAAGATTTGTTGTTCTTGTCTCATAGCCCTCCGAGATGTTAGAATAAAAACGACGTCGATAATAAATTTCTAATGTTCGAACAATCCCAGCATTACATGGATTAAACACTTCATCTTCTATGGTATTAAGTATAAAAAATATATTTATTGTATATCCAAGTACTTGTTGCATATCAATTTTTGACCGTATACCATTATCTTTCTTATTTATAACCCATGCATGAATCTTAGTAAAAGAAAACATACATGTACAAAAGTAATTAAAACATAAAACTTTTCGTTAATTAATAGCATATTTTTCGCCACTTAAAAAGACAAATAACAATATTTTAAAGTACTTTAGATAAATAAAATAGTTACGGGAAATAATTTTATTTGATAATCATATTCAGAATAAAATTTTCTTTTATATTATTTTCTTGATAAATTACCTACCATCAAAATGATATTTATCTCAGATATTTTAGGATACACTATTTATATTAAATATTTAAAAAATGGTCTATATGTTTTGATTTCTCTTAATTATGATATTCAAGTCTTCTTTAAAGCGTGAGTTTTTTATATGTCATAAGATATTACTCGTTATATAACTATTTTGTTCATAAACAAGTACATCACACCTCGTTATAATTCAAGAGCTTAGTGAGCCTCTTTTTTTTTTTTTTTTTTTTGGGCGCTTGCTACAAAGTGCTTAATGAGAAAATGCACTTCCAAAACCGTGACAAACATATTAGAAACTTGCTAGAGAAAAGCCTTGTGTAAGCTAGAACTACTAAGCTCAAGGGAAAATGAAATGTTTTGGTACATATTCAAATTCACATTTTATGCAAGAATTCCAATATCAAGAGTAAGTTGGGACGAAGACAAAATCCTTGCAACAACGAGGGCTCCTCGAAAGGGAATTTGTAGAAAAAGTAAGGTTTAATAGCAACCCTTCTTTTGAAGGCCGAAAGTATTTTTTTTCTTGGCAGTATAATGGATAAGCATAAATGCCATTCTTACTTTACTTCAAGTGGTGGTAGTATTGTTACCCCTTTGGGCTCCAACGTTATCTAAACAGAACCTACCTAGCACCGGCCTATTATCTCATTTTTCTTGGTCAAAAGAATTTACCAAATATCTTCTCATGCAACACTTTGAGAGGCCCTTTTGTAACGAGGTTCTTGTGTATAAACTACAAAAGATCAAAAGATGCATATTTGTAAGATGCCAAATTTTGGGTTTTCATTATATAGTTCAAATCACACGAAGTGGGTTTGAGTACATTTTTAGCATATGTTTTTGAGAAGCAAATAACAGTGGAAGATTTGAGCACCTAAGTTGAAAAAGACCCTTTTGTGGGATTCCAACATGTTTCTTGGTGGTGTTTGGATTTGTTGTGGTAAATATTAGGTGCTAAGCTCTCTTTGATAGAACCTGAAAAATAGGTTGCCAAACATGGGTATCTAAAACACACCTCCATAAATGAAATGCCCACAACTTGATATGCAATGCCTGTGCAATAAGTACAAGTAGACACACCAGTGGACAAATCAATCTTGATCCCATTTTGTATATGACAAGTTCAAGGTATCAAGACCTCTATGAAATCAGCAACTCGTGTAGACTTTTACCCAGATATTAACTTTATCACAAGCATGCTGTCAAAAGGGTTTTTTTTTTTTTTTAATTATATTAAGAAGTGCGCGCTAGAATGGTTTTTCATTCTAAAATGTGGGTAGGGGAATGACATTAACAAACACCAATAAGCGCCTACTTTGTATGGGAACTGATTTCTTTATGGATAATTTCAACCAAAAAAAAAATTCAAGTTATTTTGCCTATCTTATTTTTGCTTTAGATTTACACGACAACTAAATTAATAATAAACCAACGTTCTGCAAATTAATTACCCATTGAAATCTGATAAATTCACTTGTTACCTCAACTAACACCTGCTACAAAAATTGTAAGTGCACAGTATTGTAATAAGTAATAAAGTGTGAGTGTAGAATTGTTTCCATGACTGACCACTGAAGTTATACCAAACTTAATTATGTTTAAACGAATCCAAAGATAAGAGGGTGATAATGTTGAGGTGTGGAGCCAAATCAAAGCTAGCAAGAAGGGAAAAAAAAAAAAAAAAGGATTCAGGCACAAAAACAAGCCCTTTTGGTCAAGTGCCCTAGGTCATGGCTCGAGTCATTGAAGTCGCGGCACCAAAGTCCAAGGCCGCGGCATGAGCTGTTGAAGCCGTGGGCCACCGGAGGTTGCAGCTAAAGATGTTGAGGTCACGGTGCCACTAAGGACACGTGAGCACATGAAATCGCGTCACTGCAGCACTAGGACACGTGTTTTTTTTCCTGTTTTGGGGAGTTTTTTCCTTTTTTTGTACACCTATAAATAGGAAACCTAGGCTTTTATTTATATTAAAAGAAATCATATTGTGAGCTGAAAAATACCATTTAGAGAGAGAAAAACACAATTAGATACGAATGACAATCTCTTATAATCATCATTATTATCATTATTATAGTGGAATTTACAATAGCAAAAACAGGATGTCGTCATGAATTTGGGTGAACTTGTATGAAAATTTGTTATCTCATTTGCTTTTAATTTCTTCTATAATTTATTTGTTCTCGGTGATTTTTGAGTTAGGTTATGCCTAATTCCCAATAAATAATTTGAAAATAAGGTAGAACTAAAATTGAACAGAAATTAAAGAAAATGAAAATATAATTAATAGACGAAAAATCAAAATGAATTAAGACTTTATGTTTTAAGAGATGAACAATCAATAAATTAAGACTCCATGATTTCCAATTTATCACAATAATCCAATTATTATCTCACGATCTTAAACTCTAAACCTATTGCAATTCATTAAGAACATAAAATCCAAAGATGTTGCACAAGTTTCATTATAAATATACCTATTTTATAATAATCTCATGGTAAATTAATAGTAAGTTTTAATTATTATTTCTTAGTCTCAAATTAAATATTAATCACAAGTATTAAGCATAGATTAAATAGTCTATATAGAACTGGAATAAACATCAATTAATTAAAACTAAAAAGACTTTGAATATTCATAATATAACTATATTGTAGCCCTAGATCAAAAGAAACTTAGAACATGATTGAAATAAACTCCTAATCATTGTCTTCAACATGAAGAAAAGAAAGAAAAGAAAACTATGATTTTGAAGTTGAATAAAGCCGATGCCATTTCAAGGTTTTGCATTCTTCTTCTTCTCTGTACTGTATTTTCCCTTCCCTTTCAGCTATCAAAAGACCCCCTACACATTTTTAGTCTTAAGGTCAAAACAAGAAACTTTGTTAAAAAATCGGGCTTCTAAAATGCAAATCCTTGTGAACGACATCTCGATGCTACCTCTCAAGCACCTAGGTGCTCTAAGCACTAAAATTTGGTTGGAAATGTTGTTTTATAATATCGCAGTGCTGGCACCGTGGCACTCTTTACGCTAAAAAATAACTAGTCTTGTTTCTCTTTTATTGTCGTGGCACTGTTTGACATGCATCGCGGTGCTCTACACTTTAAACGATGGCTCAGAGTGTCCACTAGAGAAAGAGTGTGTTCCCTTTGTGTTTTGTGAAAATTACAAAAGCACCCCTTGATTAAATCATTTTACATCAACATCCTCTAAATTTTTTTAAATAAAACAAATTACACTAACATCCCAAGTGGTTGGTAATGTTAATAACTTAACCATGATTTCAAGGTGTGAGGACTTTAAGTGGTTTATCAGTGCCCACAAGTTCTTTTACAGTTAGTAATTACCTGAAAGTTGTGATTTAATAAAGTCCACTTATAGATCCACTAAATTCCTCCTCCTAAAGACCTTGTGGTCAACCTATCACATGAGATTGTGCATATTCTTACTTCTATGTTTACCAAAAAAACTGATAGTGACTAAGGCGAGTCCTACATCAATAGGAAGTGGGAACTTTAAGTGGTTTATAAGTGCCCACAAGTTCTCTTTCAATCAACAATTATTTAGAAGTTATAACTAGTTATGATCCATTTATGAGTCCATTAAATTTCTCATTCTAAAAGCTTTGTGGTCGTCCTGTCACGTAAAATTGTATGTGTTCTTACTTTTGTATTAAAAGAAAAAAAATTAACCACGATCTTTTTGCCATTATTCTATCTAGGCGGGCATAAGAATCAAAAAAAACTTTTACACTTACTAAACGCAGCAGTTGAGCTATAAAAACTTGTAGAGAGAGCAATTGTGTGTAGCTTTTTACTCATTGGCCGAGCTGAGCGATCCTACAGCAACATGACGGTGCTTATAGCCAATGGCAGTGCTAGTGGTGCCTTTGGACTTCGGAGAGAGAGAAAGACTCTGGTTCAAAAGGAATTTTAAAATACTATCAATGATGGTAGCATAACGGAGAGGACAACTTATCAAAATTCCCTTGCTTAACATTCAAGAATCAAATCTCATTTATCTGCTGCATAGCCGTAATTATGCCTCTTCAAAGCAGGTCAAATTAGATTGGATCATAGTGACTTACCCCTATAAATATTACACGACAAAATATATTAGGGCCCTCTTCCATCTCACTTGTTTGGAGATGTTAAGATAAAAATAAAATTACAAAATAGTAGTAGTAGTAGGTATGCTTCCCAAAATGGAGTGAAGTGATATAATGTAAATAGGATGGAATCACAAATCACGATTCACGAACAAGAAAAAGAGAAATAAATAAACAAGTCAGTGCCAGTGGAGCAGCACATGGTGTTCTGAACATCTACCGACAAAAGGTGGGTCTACTAGCGCTGTATTCTTGAAAGAGTGGCTAAACTGTCAATTTGTCAAAAAATAAAAATTTTTTTTTTGAACTTTCTTGCTTCTTTCTACTCCCTAATTAATGGTCTCTTACCACATCTATCCTGATTTTGATTCGAACGACACATATATAAATGTCCCTAAATGTTGCCTACATTTTAAATAAACCCATCCGGTTCTATGCCATTTATGGCGACGAAAAGGCAAATAACTTCGATGTTGACTTCTTGGCATCATATTGAAAAAGTAACAAGGAAAATATTGTGCAACAGAAAAGAAAACGAAAGTACGAAAAGTATTAGAAGCCTGTATTTTGCTTTCTTCACTTTGAAATCACATTTAACCGGTATAATGCTAGGTTACCACAACAATGTAACGAATAAAGATATCAATTGTAGATTCTTTTGTTCCTCATTGATGTCATCTTGTTCTCATTTCTTTCGGTTTTATCATCTTAAAAGTTTCGGGACATCTCAAAAAAAAAAAAATTCCCCAACCCAAGTTTACTATGTTGCATAGTCTATTAACCAATCAAAGATAGTAAAATGGAGATATTGAGTATTGAGCGGTCACATGGTTGGATTGTTGATGAAAGAACAATGTTTTTTTGTTTTTTTGACGATAAAGCAGTACATTATTACAGCATTATTACCTAGTACCACTGCCACAATAACAAACTACAACCACAAATCATTTTCTCTTCCAACTGGCAAAAACACCCAACCACATTTCCGCGCAGGAAGAGGCTTATCTGTTGCTTTGTTTACATTCGAATCAAAATTCCCCCAACGGGTTTTATTCATTTATTTCTTCCAACAACAATAAATGCAAAAAAACGCAACTTCAACAAGTACTCTCCAATGGTAAAACACAAAATGTAAAAACAACAAAAACAAGAGACTTATTTATGGCAATAATAACTCCACCACTGAAATTTGATATCACAATATATTATATATCTGAAAAAACGAGAGCTGCGGGCTACATGCCCTTCGTTTTTAGGCCCCTCTTTGCAGCCGCTTCAGCCCCGAAACACAGACACATATGATTTTACTAATGTGGCTTAGTACGGAAATTTTTCACTAGGCCACATTTTCCCCCATTTATAAAGTAAAAAACACAAACAAAAACACGCGCCCCACCCCCCCACAAAAAGTCATTAAACCAAAGCCAAAAAAAAAAAAGTAACAAAAAGAGAAAGTGAAAAAAGGAGTCACCAAACAAAGGAGGTGACTTTCCTACCCCAATTACATTGTTTCACCCAACACTTACGTTTTATACTCCCTCCCATCGCGTGAAATTTTCCCGAGAAAATAACGGAAAATCCCAACGCGGGAAACTTAAAACAAACAGAAAAACAAAAAAGCGGGGCAGTGAAAAAAAAAACAGGGGGAAAAGGAAAAAAGACTTGTTTTCTTTTAGTAGGTGGAAATATCAGACGCGGAAATTCTTTCCAACGTAGGTTTGGCCGAACTGCCAGTTGGCAGGGGCAATGTTCCAGGAAGTGGAGCTCCGTCTGTCGCTGGCCCGAACCCGGAATGAAAGGGGCTGGCCCACCAAGACGGCATTGGATTGCCAATTTTGCCCCCAGTTCCGGCTCATGGACAACCAGCCAGTCTTGCTACCCTTGATGCTGACCTGCATGATGTTCCCTGCGCCCGCCACGTTGGTCACCAGCACCAGGTTGAAGTAACGGAAGCCGTTGATCGTGAATCTGATCCCTCCTTGTTTCCTGCATGGGACCCTGGTAAAAAAAAAAAAAAGGGGTAAAAAATGGTCAGATCAGATCGGAAGAAAATGATAACAAGGGTTAAAAATAGCAATTACTGTGGTAAAACCTGAAAAAGGTTGTGGAGTTTCCCAAAAAAAAATTTTGAAAATTAAAATAATAATGTGACCCAACACAATTACACACGCGTGGGAGAGCGTGAAAATATGTTTGGGATTTTCTGACTTTTCCTGTCCGATTTGCCGGGAAAAACTAAAAAAAATAATAAATAAAACATGAGCCAAGTGAATTGGCAATTTTATCCTTGCGTTCCTTCTCTTTTACCGAAATACCCCTGGGAAGGTGACGAAACTACGGAAACAAACCGGGGTTAACGAGGCGACCTCTCACTTCTCGAGGCAGAGTTTGGATTTGACGAGTCTGTTTATCGGACAATAGTGTATTTACCTAAAAGCCGCTCGAGGCTGGCGCTTTGGAGTTTTGACTAAGGATGAGGCTATTTTGGTAATTCTAAGTACATGGAGAATTGGAACAGAAAAGTGAAAAGGGGCTGAAAGGTAATAAAAGGCCATGCGGATTTCCGTTGGTTTTATTTGGGTAAATAACACCATAACCTGAACGGATTCGCAACCAACACTGACTCAATCTTTACTGGCTTTACCACTCCTGTGATAAAAGATTCTCCCACCCATGACCCACCTCCTGTTTGTTTCCCGAGAAAATAAAAATGAAAGTCTTCAACACTTTCTATTCGCTCATTTTCTAAGCACACCGCGCTCCTAAACTGAATTGCAAAAAAAAAAAAAAAACTTCTTTTTTTTTTTCCTGAAAAACACTGGAAAAGCAAAAAAGAAAAAAGAAACCATACCCTTTAAGCAAGCAAGTTAAAAGAACTTTCAGGTAGTTCAACATTTTTGTCTTAAAAACTAGTAAAATCCAAGGAGTAAAGTGCAAAGAAAAAATGCCTCAAGGGAGAAATGTTGAACTAAAAGAAATTAAGGGATTCAAGTGCCCAAAAAAAAAACAAAAGCAACTAACAGTACCAAAGAGCAGAGCAGTCACAGAGAAACAGAACTAGGAAAAAAAAAGGAATCAACAAAGCAAAAACTGAACAAAAAAATAGAGAGAAAAGGTGATAAAAACATAAAATAAGAAAACAGACCGGCGGAAGGAGACGGGGACGATGCCGGCGCGGTACTCCGCGATCTTGAGGAACATGGGCATCGCGAGATCGAAGTGGGGGCGAGGGGGGTTGCACCATCCGCCATTGTCGCTTGGTAGAGCGAAGTTCGGAGGGCAGAAGTTGGTGGCCGTGATGAAAATGGAAGGACTTCCCGGGTGGCACCACCTGGGGTCGTCTGCGCACTTGATCTCGAAGCACGCACCGCAGCTCAGCCCGTTGTTGAACAGCGCCGTGCTCAACGCCGCCGTGTTCACTCCGTACCCCTGGCTGTACAGGTTTCCGTACCCGCATGCACCGCCTGTATTACAAGCAATACACACAGATATGTACATACGTTTATATTATATATAACTAAACTGATTAGATAGCAATGAAGAAGCAAAGATTGGTCGGAGATAGTTACCCATGGTTCCGGAGGCGTCGCTGCCACCGTAGAAAGTGGCGTGGGCGGACTCCCAGTCGCCGCCGGTGTAGACGCCGGGGATTCGGGCGTCAGCGAGGAGGAAGAGCAGAGAGAGGAGTGAGGAAATGAGGAGGACGGTGGTTGGGAATGAGGCCATTTTTTAGAGAGAGAGAAGGTGCAAGGGAGAGAAGAGAGAAACGGGAGGTGAATGGGAAGCCGGAAGAGGGGTTGAGGGGGTATTTATGGAGGAATCCACGAGGTGTGATTCCCGCGTCGTTTTAATGCTCCTTTTCACACTCTCTATCTTAGATTTTTTTTTTTTTTGTGACTTTTCAATTTTTATTATTAATTAAATCTAGATTTTATCAATATTTCGACCTTTCAATTTAATTATTATATTTATTTTATTTAATATTATAATTTTTCTTTTAATTTAATATTTATTATTTATTTAACTTTATAAAAATATTCTTTATATTTATATATAAAATTACATTTTATAAAAATTGTTATGAAATTATAACGTGCTTTTTAAACAACTTTTATTACCTTTAAAAAATAGCTTTTATTTTATTTTGTATTTATTTTTTTGTATTTTTAATGGCAACAGCCTTGAATTACTCTTTTTTTTTTCTTTTATGAATATTTGAGAGAAATTATTATGTGACCACACCTTGTTGGAATAACTGTCAACCATGATCTTTCAGCCGTATTTGAATAGTAAATGTAAGAAAACATTTTATAAATTTTTTAGACTGTCATATTTATGTATTGTGTATTTTTTTGACAGGACTATTTATATATATATGATCAAATTAAAGTTAATAAATATCTAGAAAAATTTTATTTATAAAATTAAACAAAAAAAACAAAGTTGGACATTTTGTGTTGACAAAAAAAATTTTTCGAATCTTATTTAAGAAACAAATTATATTAAATTCCCTCCTGAAAATAGACACATTAATTTCACAAACCCAAATTCAAAATTTAAAAATATAAATCCAAAAGATTATAATATTTCATGTGTTTAAAATTAAAACAAGAAAAAAACCTTTCATTTGCACAATATTTATCCATTCCCAGACATTTTTTGGTCTTATATTGACCTGGTTGTTATGTTATTTTATACAACAATTTATCGTAAATATATTTTGGACAATTATCCATATTATATTAACTATGTCTTTTGATTAAATATCATCTAGTCATTATGTTGCTTGTTATTCGTCAATACAAGAATGACCGAATCATTTTATTACTCTATAGTTTATACAATAATTTATTGTTGCCATATTTTAAACTATGATCCATGTTTTTGTTATTTGTTATTGATTTTATATATTCAATATTAATATCATATTGATCGTAAATATGTTATCAAATTATATGTGGCCAATGTCTTATTTGTATTGAATGACATAGTCAATTTGATATTGATTCAAAAAAATTTTGTATTTATATTAATTTAGTCTATTTATTATTTGTTGTCAATTTTGTTTGAATATATGAGTTATCATAAAAAAGAAACGCAACAAAAAAAAACTATAACAATGGTCGTAGAGAAGTCAACGTGGAGGGTAGAAGGGATAATTCAAATTAATGAATTTCAAAAACTGTTTAAATTTACAAATAATATTAAAAAAGATGGCTCAAAATGACCATTTTATGTAAATATTTCTTTTTGATATGGTTGTTTGAAGTTAAGACTACCATGTCCTATTTCATATTTATTAGTTAAGTTTTCCATTCAAGCTAAAAATTAGTCTCCAACATTTTGCCTATTAGTGGGATTCTGTGTTATATGACTAAAATTTTGTATAATTAAGTTAAATTATTTTTTTCTTATTACAATAAAATAAATCACTTGTTAAATTGCTTTGATAGTTAAAATTGTATATATATTTAGTACCCTAGTTGGATTATTATTATTTTTTTGAACTTCTACAATGAGGTAAGTTATTTTACCTTATTGATATGATAAAAATTATTATCCTTCAAATTTCAATCCAAAGACTAAAAAGGACTAAAGATCACTTAAATAAAATACACTCTCCCCCGTAGAATAACAAACACAACCATATTAAAAATAAATAAATAAACAAACAAACAACAACCGACAAGAATGCCGGTGAGACTAAAACCTATCAACATCGAATCTGGAAACTTGTCCTTGGCGATGGAATTGACAATTTAAGGATGAATCTGGAAAATCACAATGGAATCAAGATAGCCGTCATTCTTAATGACGTCTTCTATCCTTGGCGATAGAATAGACAATTCAAGGATGGATTAGGAAAATCACGATGTAATAACAATAGCGATCATCCTCAATGATTCCTCTAGCCGATCTTTAAAAATAGCCGCAACCAGCATTGCCTTTCTCTGCCACTCCTTACTCCACTACCACCCAAGCTCATGATTCAATATGTGGATTTTTGCTACCTGGGTGTGATTGCAACAACAAGGGAGCTCAAAGTCTAGCTACGTTGCACTTCGCTATGGGTCACGACCTAGGCAACCTCACAACCCAAACTTGATGGGAGTTTCTAATGACGCTCATATGGTTAGTCCTCATCTTCTATCGGGAGGGGGGAGGGAGCTCCCGAGGTGGTGGTGGGTGGTCGTTGGAAGGGGCTGTCGATGGGAAGAGGAGTGCCAGAGTTTTTTTTTTTTTTTTTGAAATATTTTGTAAAATAAGAATTAGATGTAATATGTTTTATGATTTTTAACCTCTTATAACATTTTGTTATATCCATCTTTCCCCTTTTTAAAAGGGAAACAGGCAACATTTTTGACGGCCATGGATGGAAGAAACATGAATTGACCTACATGTGCAACCATTACACATAAAGGCATTCCATGTTGATTTTTAGAGAAGAAGAGAAAATGGAGGAATTGAGCAAGTTGGAAAATCTTAATTAGAAAGAAGGCAATAATAAGCACATGTATCTTTTAAAGCATATAAACCCATATACATAATTTATGGAAATCCTCATGACCAAACCCAGACTTCAATCCAAATGGGTCACCTAAAATCATTTATTCCTATTGTTGAAGATGAAGATGCCCTTTCATTTTCGTTTTTTTCTTTTGACAAAAATTAAAAGAGAAAAAGAAAAGGAAGATGGAGTTTTTCTTTCTCACCCACCTGAAAAAAATGCAAGTTTAAAATTAAGAGAAACGAAAGGAAGATTACGGTCATTTTCTAATTCAATGGGCAACTTTTTAATTTGCTAAATTAAACGTATCATTGATAGGCTTTTAAAGTTGGGGTATCTACGGCCGTATGATATTCAGTTTTATTATCCCTATTAATCCACCCGACGGGTGGTTCCTCCTAAATCTTTTTTTCCTCTTTCCATGTATTTATTATCTTTTCCCCTTTTTTCCTTTTTTTTTTTATGGAATCTTTTTCTTTTCCTTTTTTTTATTTGATAAGAACAATTTTATATAGCGTTTGAAACAATGACAAGAGTTATTTTTAACATGTATGTTTGATTAAAAATGAACTATTATTTTTTTGAAAATATAATAAATATGGATTTTATTTTGTTTTTTTAATTATTCTATATAGTTAAAATAAATGATCTTGCTTCAACTTAAAATAAAAAAATTGTGAACTTTTAAATTTTAATTTTTTTAATGAAAAAGAGATATTTAAATATGTGAATAATAAAATTGATTTATTTTTAAAAAGAAAAAAAATTTTGACAAACTTCAATTGAGTGGAGGTTCCAAATGCCCCTTAGTTATTTATTTTTATTTAACATTTTGCTCGAAACTATGTATGAATTTGGAAATTGTAAAACATTGCTCGTTTATGATGATATTTTAATTCTTATGTTTTATCCTCAAAGCAAGAAGTTACAGAATACTATCTCTCCCTCTCTCTATTTTTTGAATAAAAACACTGTCTCGGGGGATATTTGGAGAAATATTCAATTTTAATTTTACTTAAATACAATACAATTTTACACCAAACACAAATTTTATAACAGTACTACGAAAATAATTATTATTCAAAACATTTTTAAAACAATCACATCAACTTTTCAATTCTACTATTTATCTCTACTTTTACCAATCACATCAACTTTTCAATTCTAAAATACTTTTCATCCAAACACACATTTCATTCAAATACAAAACAAATTTCATTCAAATATAATTAAAATGCAATGCGTTTACCAAACGCCCCCTCAGTGTCTCTCTTTGGGGCCAACGAAATGCTTAATAGTCCAATATTCCTAACCTTATGGCTCGTCCTAGGGGTGATTCCAACTCAATCAAATATGTTGTACTTTTTTATTTTATTTTTTTCTTTAAATTTCATCATTAGTTTTTTCCTAAATTTTTCTAATTTAATTTTTTTAATCTCTCAAATAAATATTTTAATTTTTTTAAAGTAATTTATTCTAGTAAGAATTTATTTTCTCCTAATAACCCATCATCAATCTTTACTAAAGGGGAGTTTGGGAGAAGAGACTGGAGACATTATTTTTGAGTTGGAAAAAAGTTGTTTTGAAAAATATGTTTGGGAGAAAAAACTGTTTGAGTTGAAAAAATAAAAAATTTTAAAAATTTTTTTAGAAAAAAAAATCAATATGGATATTATTTCGTTCCTCTCGAAATTCTATTGAATTTAAAAAAAGATTATTTCATTTGGACTTATATACATAAAGTTATAAATTTTTAAAGTTCGGAGTTTACCATAACTTTTTAAAAATATAAATAACGAAAAATGATGAAATTTGAAAAAAAAAAAAAGATTTTTGAAGGCCGGAAAAAGCCATAATGGGGCCTAAATTTAGAATCGATCCCTAATAATATTCTTTTACAATATAAAACTTATGTAGCAAAATTTAGATCAATTCAATAGTGCGAATTAAAGGGAAAAAAAAAAAAAGTGAAAAAGCCTTCAAGAGATTGAAAGTTGAACCAAGTCCTGAGACGTCATTATTACCTTGGCCGTGATTTTAATAAAAATTGGACGTGTTCGGTTGACTATTTGAGTTGCATATTCTTATATAGATAACATATATAGTTAAAATATATATTAACAAGATGTATATTGTACTAAATTTTATAAAATATGGTAATGCCCCATATAATAATGTGTGTTTTTAATCTCTAAATTTAATCAACAATAAAATAAAAAAAAAGTGTTTGAAAAGATTTTTTTTTATATGAACTAGACAAATTATGTATTTTTTATTTTTCAGCTATAGTAAAAAAAATCTCTTTTTAGAAAAAAAAAAAATACAGTGAAAAACTTCTACGAGGGGAGAGAAAAAGTGTATATGGGTGTGTAAGTTACTGTAAAGGAAAGGAATCCGATATCCAAAGCCCTTAAAAATTAGGCAACAATACCTTAACACCAAGCCGCAATGAGAGAGTTAGAAGACCTGCCAGTGGCATAAAGAGTAGAGACATACTTCAACCTGAAGCCCGGGTTGAGAGGATTTAGAATACATGTCACTTTATTTATATCTTTATTTATTTATTGTTAATAATATTACGGTACATATGTAATTAATTTGATTTTTTAATTAATATAATTTGATATAAAATTATAATAAAATATATAATTTTTATTAATTTATCATGATATTATTTTAAAAAGATATGAAAGAGTCATGAATAATAAGATATATGAGTTGAATTCAGATTGAAGTGGCTAAATCTAAACCTTCCTTAAATTCAAAAACATTTCTGAATTTTTGAAAATTTAAGGGTCATTTTATTTATTTATTTTTTATTTTTTGTAAAAAGGTCAATTTCAATTTTTGCATCTTAAAATTGTAAATTATTTTATTTTGCTCCATGGAACTAACTGTGGACTATCAGAATTTGAACTTACCAAATGTTTCACTGTTGATCTCTCTGAAAAGGTTAAAAAAAGTGATGGATGAAGCATTGAGTTTGTTGACTGTGTGGGTGAATTGAGTAGGAATCATGTTATCCAAGTGATCCAATGTATAAAAACCATACTTTTTTGAATCAATTGGCTTAATTCATCTATCCAATCAAGCACTTTCCCTTTATTTTACTATATTAGCCTCCATATTTTCAATAAATTTTCACTTGCTTCATTCAGTCATTATTTTAATATTTATGTTATAACAGGGTTAATAGTGAAATGTTGGCAAACTCAGGAGAGTTTGGAAGTGATGTTTAAAGACATTATTTTTAGATTGAAAAAAAGTTGTTTTAGAAATGTGTTTGGGAAAAAAAATTGCTTGGGGTGAAAAAATAAAAAATTTTAAAAATTTTGATATGAATATTATTTCATTCCTCTCAAAATTCTATGTAATTTAAAAAAAAATTATCTCATTTGATCTTGTATACACAAAGTTATAAACTTTTAAAATTTGAAATTTACTATAGTATTTTGAATATATAAATAATAAAAAATAGTGAAATTAAAAAAAAAAAAATTTTTTGGATGTCTCCTATGCTAAGTTCCAAATCAGGCCTCAGTTGTTAATAGTGTGAATTTTAGTTTTGTAGAGTAAAGTGTGACGTCCTATATTATTTTCCAGAACTAAAATTGAAAGTAATCCATACTTTCGTGCCGGGGCTTTTCTAGTAGCTCTGCATTCTTTTATCAGCTCACAATAAAATAATATAAGAATCAAATAATATATTGATTTAGATTATTTTATTTTTACCTTAATATAAAAATTTTATGCAAGCATATAAGTACTTCTAGGGGCAATTTTTTTTGGCAAACACTGCTAGAAAGAATATCTTATTACGATAACTCCTCATGTTTAAGAAACCAAATAAGATGTTCTTTTTTACTGTAAAAAAAATATTGATATCTACGTTTTTGTCATCTATGCAAGAAATCTTGAATTTATTGATGTAACAAAAGGAGTCTAACTCAATTTTATTATAAAAATATATTTAATATTAAAAATAATATTTTTTTATTTTATATTATAATACATTATGTTATTTTTATTTATTATTATTATTATTATGTTTTAAAAGTTAAAAAAGTGTAATTTTACTATTTAAATATAAGAAAAATAAAATTATTATAATAATTACATGAGGTAACAATCAATAAGAGTCAAAAATAAAATTTAGCATTACTTATATTTTGTGAAAATTTTGATGTGAAAGATAGTATTATATTAAAGAGTATTTTTTTATCTAAATATTAAAATTACTAGGAATACATTAATTTGACATTATAATAATAATAAAGAAGCTTTAAATTTAAGAAGTATTATAGATACTAATTCTAATCTCAATATTAATAGCAGATTTTTGATATTTGAATCCCAAATAGGTTTGTCATTAAAAACTTGTTTTTCATACATTCTCAAAATCTTTTTACTCTGAATATAAATTTTTAAAACTTATTTAATTTACAATACCTATTTTTCTAAAACTACATTTTAAAAACCTTTTCAAACGAGCCTAAGATAAAATTGATGACTTTAATATTTTTCTATGTATAATATATATAACTAGGACGTACTTTCAAACGTTTATCGCATAACAAAATAATCACAGTGCTGCGAAAAAAAGAAAAAAAAAGTAGGTCTCTACTCTCACACGGTTTAATTCGTATTTTCTCAAAAAAGTAAAAACAAAAAAGTTTAGGAATAGTGATGCAGTTTAGCAGTTTTGTACAGACAAAAGTAGATAAAAGGAAGAAAGCGCGTAAAAGGTGGGACCATTGTCCGTATTCCAGCAGTGTAGAGGGAGGGGCCAGCTGGCAAGGCAAGTAAAAAGGGCCTGTGGCTCTACAATTTTTTTCGAGTCTCGCGCCACCACCCCAGACTCCCCTACCCTTCGCAGCCTTTTTTTTTTTTTTGGATTATTTTTACAAATAATCCATACGGTCATTTGAAGAAATATTCAATTTTAATTTTACTTAAATATAAAATAATTTTACACCAAATACAAATTTTACAACAGTATTATAAAAATAATTACTATTTAAAATATTTTTAAGACAATCACATCAATTTTTCAATTTTACTATTTATCTCTATTTTTATCAATCACATCAACTTTTTAATTCTAAAATACTTTTTATCCAAATACATATTTTATTCAAATACAAAACAAATACTTTTCAACCAAATATAACATTCAAAAAATAAATTTCATTCAAATACAATCAAAATACAATGCGTTTACCAAACGTCCCCTTAAATTATGTATCCCTTAAATTATATATCTAGTTTCTTAAATTATATATCCCTTAAATTATTGACGATAGTATTGTTGACTTTCAAAATTTATTTGAGAAAGATACAATTTCTGTTAAAAGTACTAAATTACAACTTAAATAATAAACAAAGTTTCGTGTTATTTAAATTGTTAGATGTATTTTTTTTATATTTATAATTGAAAATTATATAATTTTCTTTTATTTGATTAAAAGATAAATGTGATTTAATAATTACTATGTGCTTTATTCTTATTGGTTAATAAAGAGATATTTTTTAATAACTGCACATTTTAATGAAATGTGTGGAAAAAAAAAACTAATTAGAAATCGATTCTCTCTACCTAATGTATTGATAATTTCTTTTCATCTAAATTATATGTCAAACCTAAAATGGCTAACACAGAGAAATCTAGTTTCTAAGAGTTTTCTCGTATTTTATTAATTTTTTTTAAGGAGATTATCATCATAAATCAATGTATGTTTTTTCCTTGTTATTGTATTATGAAAAGCATCTTGTTCAAGATTTTGGATAATAAGATTTATGTAAAATTAGGCCTTAATTTACATTATTAAGAGAAATCAAATATGTAGTATCAGAGCCACTAATAAAAAACTTGTGATTTTCCATTAAAGATTATTCTTTTTCTCTCTCATGATTGTTTTTATGATTGGTAGTTTTCGTTTTTAGTTTTCTCCTCCCTTGCAATTTTGGTGCTTTTGAATTGATAGAAAAATATTAGGAGACGTTTGGTAAACGTATTGTATTTTGATTGCATTTGAATGAAATTTGTTTTTTGAATGTTGTATTTGGTTGAAAAGTATTTGTTTTGTATTTGAATGAAATGTGTGTTTGGATGAAAAGTATTTTAGAGTTGAAAAGTTGATGTGATTGTTAAAAGTAGAGATAAATAGTAGAGTTGAAAAGTTGATGTGATTGTTTTAAAAATGTTTTAAATAGTAATTGTTTTCGTAGCACTGTTGCAAAATTTGTGTTTGGTGTAAAATTGTATTGTATTTGAATGAAATTAAAGTAAAATTTGTTTGCCAAATGTTGCCTTAATTGATATAAGTATATACGTGTACGTATATCTTATTGTCATTTTTAGCTTTTAATTTTATTTTATTTTATTTTCGTCTCTGCCTTCGTTTCCTCCCGTATGTGCAATCAAGATTTATCCTTCGATCAATATAATATATATATATATATATATTGATATTACTATATGTAATATACAGATTATGATCATTTGAGGCAAGACTTATAGCACTCATATATATAACACCTGAGGTTATAAATATTCGCTTATATGATGAAGCATGATTTTGGATGATATATATGATGCATTAAGTTTGTTTCGTTGCCTGTTTTTGTGTTTGATGGATTATGTTTAATATTATATAAATGTATATATATGATCGATATTGATGATATTAGGCATATAAGAACGATGGTTAAATGTGGTTCTTTTGAACAAAATTAATGATTAATGTGTTAAAAAAAATTGTGTATGTATATATATTCAAGAAAATGACCATTAAATTTGAGTGTATATTTGTAGGAAGTATATATATGATAGTGATTTTCTTATATATATATCATTTAATTGAAATAATTATCGTCACCATTATTTAATTTGATATCGATATTATATATAATTTGTTAGTCACCAAAGTCACCGAATTAGAAAGTTTTCATAAATATCAAGTTAAATAATATTTAATTACTCATAAATATGTGATGTTACTAATGAGATGATATGATGGAATTATACATATATATTTTTTTATCACAGGTACTTTGAAGCTCAATGATTATAAAATATTTAAGGATCATCCAAAGGTTAATTAATTAATTTTACAATTACGAACATGTCTATGGTTAATTGATATACTTGATTACATATGTAAAGTATATCCAAAGATAACAAGCATATTTGATTGAAGTATATATAATTACCAATTATATGAAATTTGAATTGAGCATCAATTATGTTTTATTGTTGTTTATTGTAGTATCACTCAAAGGAGAAATTCAATATACATTTAAGTGATTATATGAATATTATCTGAATCTGTATTATGTGTTTGCATTTACGACTCAAAGCATTAATGTATAAGTAATCTATACATATATTTTGTAACATCTGTTTCTATTGCTCTTCATTTATAAGCTTTGTCTATTACGAAATTTATTGGGCTTAATTTTTCTAAATGGAGTGAATTAGTTCAGTTTCATGTAGGTGTTTAGGATCTTGATTTGGCACTACTTACTAATACGCCTGCAGTTCTTACTACTGGTAGCAACACTAAACAAAGATCTTTCCATAAGGTTCGGGAAAAATCAAACATACTTAGCTTAATGTTCATACAAATGATTGTAGTAGACATCATTAAGCCAACAATTTCTAAAACTGATAATGTTAAGGAATTTATGAAGTTTGTGGAAGATCTATTTTAGTTTGAGTCTGCTGATAAGTTAGTTGTAGGGACATAATGTTAGGAATGCCCTAAACGAAAACACATTTTAATGTATTTCATTTATTTTTGAACTGATTAATATTATAATAGAGGTTATTCATTATATTATTATATGTTCTCATCCTGTTTATATGTTAAAATAAGTGTAAGCAAATATAGCTTGTTGACTACTTATTGTTAAATTATTAGAATGTTGCATATAATGACTTTTTGTATGCGAGAAGACGATATTACAAAATTAGTAGTCTAAATTTATAGTCCGTAGAGAAATAGATATTTTGCTTGGTAGTGATATAATGGACTAAAACTAAAGTGTAATTAATCTACATAGTCTGCTTGAGTGGATTAATTTACTTTTGACGTTCATTATGCAATAATCTTATTCTTGAGTAAGTGAATGGCTTCATGTATATCACTTGTGTACTTTGATATTCCAAAGGCAAAAGCATCCTCGAAGTAGTAAGCTTATAGACTGGTTCGTTGAGTATATGACTTGTATATGATGAAGAGTTTACTTATAGATTTGGAATCATAATTTTGATAAGGAGTAAATGTTATCCTCTTCATGTCATTATACTAGATGTGAAAATAGACAAGATCTTGGATCATTTGCTCGACAAATTATTTCTTATTCACATATGGTGAATAAACATTTTCTTAATCAAGTGTATGATGGATCTTTAAGATAGTGTGATCAAAAGGTTGAATATCATATGAGGATGCTGCATATACGACTAGGTCATTGAATGATGGTTATTTACTAGTTTGTGTAATTCGGTATATAATTGGGAGTGCAGTTTCATGTTTATAGTGACATGACTCTGAAACTAATAATTTTGTAATAGGTTTACTCTATATCGAGTAAAAGTTACATAGATTATTAGAACCTGTATTATATATGTCCAATCAGTCCCTTTACTAACTCTGCATAATTCCTTAATAGATGATAATTGATCGGGACATTCTTTATAACTTGTACTTTTGCACTTGGTGAAGAAGAAAAATCCGCATCACCTCTTAATGGTGTAGGCCTTTTTTCTAGGATGGGTAAGATGGTAATTTTTGTTTTTATTTATTTAATGCGATAAATATTAAATTTGTATAAATTTTTATTTTAGAAGATAAGATTTGAAATTTAAATTAATTGTATTTGTCTTTTAAAAAAAATATGAGATTGATTTGAATTTTGAATAGATATGGATAAATTAATTATTTGAATAATTCATTTAAATATCTAAGGAATCTTATTTAAATAGAATGTGACATATAAAATCAAATGTCAGGAGTTAATAAGACGATGTGTATAATTTGAAGACCATTTATAAAATTAACCTGCATCCAAACAATCCCTTATTCCAAGTGCCTCCCCCTCGCCTTTTATGTCAAAAATTTTTTTTTACGTGCAGTTTGAATTTTTTATTTTATAATGTAACTTGAGAAAAAAGAGAAAGGACCAACTTAAGACTTTTGGATATAAATAATTTATAAAAATAACGCTTCTTTTTATACAGGCGAACTTTTTCAATTGGTGATTTAAGGGACGTTTGGTAAACGCATTGTATTTTGATTGTATTTGAATGAAATTTGTTTTTTGAATGTTGTATTTGGTTGAAAAATATTTGTTTTGTATTTGAATGAAATGTGTGTTTGGATGAAAAATATTTTAGAGTTGAAAAGTTGATGTGATTAGTAAAAGTAGAGATAAATAGTGGAGTTGAAAAGTTGATGTGATTGTTTTAAAAATATTTTGAATAATAATTGTTTTCGTAACACTGTTGCAAAATTTGTATTTGGTGTAAAATTATATTATATTTTTGTAAAATTAAAATGAAAAATTTTCTCTAAATGCCCCTTAGTTATTAAAATTTTTTCAGTCTTAGTTATCAGTCTTCAACTTATAATTTTTAATTTTGTTGTTCTTTTGCCTACATCTATTAAAATTTAAATAGTTTTTTGCACGTGAGTAATAGCCCATTAATAGTCATTTTTATTTTATTTTAAGACAAGATCATTTGAAAACTTGAATTTAATTCAATTATAATTTAAACTTGAATCTAAATTTTTTAAATAAATATGTATTAAAATTAAGTAAAAATGATGAATTATGCCTTTTTAAGCTATCACATGCAAGTCACATGTGAAAAGAAACTATCCAAAATTTAATTGACATTAGCAAAAGTATCAGTGGTACCAAAATTTGTAATTACGTTTAGAGGGTTGGTAGTTAAGAGAAAAATTAACGAGTAAGTTGTCAAATTAGAAAAGTTTAAGAAGTTGTCAAATTCAATTTTTAATTTAATTACTAAAAAAGTTCTAGTTATTATTAGGTCTGAGGTTACGTACCTCTTTGAGAATGGAGATGCATATTTGACAAAAATGTACTTGCAAAAAGAAAAAATGAAAACAAAGAAAGAGATGTTTGTTTTTGTTTTCGGATTGATTTTCACGATTCCCTAAAGAATCGTTTTTCAAAACCATTTGAAATGTTGTTTGGTTATAGGGATTTTGAAAACAAAACTTCAAAACAAAGAAATCGATTTCTTTTTTTTTTTTTTTAATACACTGGTGAAAATAATATAATATCGTTTTCTTTCATTTTCTTGTTCTTTATTGCTCTACCCGATTTCCCCTTCTCTTCTTCCAATTCAAAGCTTCAAAGCTTCCGAGGCCGATTTCTCTTCCCAGCTGTCTCCGTCGCCAATGGAGGTCCAGAGGCCGACCTTTGTCGCGACGAATGGCCGTGAAATCTTGCCTCAGAGTGGAGGAGAAGATCGTGGAGAAATCTAGGGCAGGCGAATGGGGGAAGGTCTCCACCGTGCTGTTCGACATGGACGGAGTGCTCTGCGACATCGCCTCTCGACTCCTTTGCATCGACCCAATCTTCTCTGCCTTCCTCTCCCCTGGCTTCTCCGACACCCTCTCATTCGGCTCGCTCGCCTCCACAGCTGAGAAGCTCAACAATGCCATCTACCTCCTTGAGTCCTAGCTACACTCCGAGGTCCTCTCCCGCCACGACGAGCTCCTATCCCAGCTCCTCCAGCACTCGGTCCACCGACGAGACCTCCGCCATCGGCAGTGATTTGTTGTCCTTCCTCGTCACAACATAGGCGCAAGTGTCGATGAAGATCGTGAACCAGTTTCCTTGCCCGTACTCATCGTTGGTGATGGCGGCGACCATGGATTTGACATCGCTGGACTTTGTTCCCGACAATCTGACCTTGTAAACGACGTCGTCGATGATCTTCAGTGCGTCGTAGAGGACGTCGTTTGGAGCTAGTGACGTTGTCGTTTAGAGGGGAATTGCGTCGTTTGGAGGGAACGTCGTTTGGATAACAGAGGAGAGAGGGGTGGGGAATTGTAGGATAGGGTTTTTTTTAATAAATTTGGATATAGATTTGAAATTGTGTTTGAAACTGTTTTGGGAATTGACAGGTTAGGCTTTTGGAGTTTGGGCAGATTATATTATAGGGTGGGTTATGTCAAAATTTTTATAAAATAAAAATGAAATATTCGGGGATTTTAAAAAAAATGTTGTTTTAAATGTTAAATCAATGACACACTAGTTAGTAGAATTTATCATAATTATGATTATGGAATTTCTTGGTAATTTTAGTTAAATGTTACTTCAACTATTAAGAACTATTTTGTAATGTATTTATAACTAATTATTATAGTTAATTAAGATTTAATTGATATAGTAATTATTTAAATATTATGATTATTAATTTTTAATTATTTTTTAATTAAACAATTTTATTAATTATTAATTTTTGGTATTCATAATAATTTTTTTAAAAATCAAACATAAATATATTTTTATAGAATATTTATAAAATGACTGGTTTTTAAAAAAATAATCAAACACGGTTTTACTTTTTTGTTTCTCAAAACATATACTCAGAAAAATATAACTAAACACAGTTTCAGAAACGATCTCAGATCAGATTTCAAAATAATCTCATTTTCAGTTTTTTTGAAATTTTAACAGATTTCAAAAACAATTTCAAACGCTACCTAAGTTTGCTTTCTCTTTTATTTTCCAAGGAGAGGCAAAACAATTATTAATAAATAATAAGAGAATTTCTATAATAGGACATTCTGTTTTGTATTAGGGGTAGAAATTGTTGCTACTTAATCATTTGATTGTTTAATATCTTATTAGAGTAGTTTTATATTGTACTTTACAATTTTTTTGAAAAGATTATGTTTGAAATTATTATTTTTATCATCATATTTTGAAGATCTAAACATAATTTTCATTTTGAGCATAATTCAATTCTAAATATGAGAGAGGTTAATCATGTTAAATGTTCTGTCTTTCTTTCTTTCTTTCCTTTTTCTTTTAAGCTTGGTTTAAAATAGATGTGGGACTCTTAATCTAAAGAAAAATTATACGTAAATTGGAATATTTTAATATAAATTTTGAATATAAAATTCAAACTCAGAATTTTATGATAAAATCAAATATGAAATTATTATTAAATTATATTTATAATCTCAAATTAAAATTTCATATGCACAAAAAAATGTATGCATATTTTTTATTTTTATTTTGTTTTTTTTATAGGAACATATTTTGTTATATATTGCAAGAAATGCCTCTCTCATAAAATTAAGTATTTTCCTTGATATAGTGAAATTGATGCTATAACTTTTTGGTATTTAAGAAAGTAACTGAATAGTGATAACTTAATTGTTTTTTTTTTTTTTTTTGGAGAGGTACTCTTTTGTTTTTATAAGCGAATACTCCTAACTTGGCCAGAATAAAATGCAAAATAAAAAAAAGTCCCAAATTAGCAGATCATGTGAACACAACAAATGTTTTTGGTGTATGCCTTTGCTTTTTTTTTTTTCTCTTCTCCATCCCAATCCTTAGCCCAACTTCATGTGTCTTCACTGATTATTGCCTCCTCTTCCCCATTTTTTCTTTTGCCTGATTTCCCTCCTACCGACAATTTACTTAATTATTTTTCTCAAACTTCATATTATAATTATGAATTATTATATTCTTACAATATTCATGCTGATGTGAGGAAGTATCTTACTTGGCTTGTCTTGTATTGATTTCCCATATAGGACATAGCCTAATTTTGTTATAAAATTCTTGTCTTCTTCTTAATCTGCTTATAATGCATTTTCATTATCATCGTTTTTCTTTTTTAAGAAAATAGAAAAGACCCACGATTTAGGAGTACCACCCTCCGAGTATTTTTGCTAAATTCAACATTATCTATATGTTTTTGATAATTTAAGAAGTGTCACCTGAGTTTCTAAAACTATCATATTTTCCCCCAAGTTTTTAAAAAGAATATAAAAAAATCAAATTATTTCAAATGTCATCAATACCCTTCATAACCAATATTTAAGTCTTATCTTCAAATTAATAAACCAGAAATTTTCCACCAAAAAACAACTACTTAAATTGAAAGCCAAAATAAACCCAACACAAGTCTAAAATTTTATGAAAAAAAAAAAAAATCATTTATTAGTCTCTCTTTCTAAGAGGTTTAGCTATTATAAGAAAAGGCAATCAAGAAATACCTTGTCGACAACTTCTACAACACATCGTATTTCTCGATCCCGTTTGTGCGAGACTCAGACTATTTCTTCTTTCAAAAAAAGATTATATGGCTGATCAATGAGACCTAGCCCCGCCCCCCCGTTTAGGATAAGGTTTTGACATTTCCAAAACTAACTTTTTTTCAAACACTTTATCATTTTTAACTATTCATATCTTTAAAACGCTACAGTAAACTTCAAACTTTAAAAGTTTATAACTTTGTATATATAAATTCAAATGAAATGATTTTTTTTTAAATTACATAGAATTTCGAAAGGAACAAAACAATATCTATATTGATATTTTTTTCTAAAAAATATTTTAAAATTTTTTATTTTTTCACTCCAAACAATTTTTTTTCCCCAAATACATTTTTCCAAAACAACTTTTTTCCAACCAAAAATAAAAAATCTCCAAAACGTAACCCAAACTCCCCCCTATTTTTTTATTTTTGGAATTTTTTTGTCATTAATGCATAAATATATTTAAACTTTAATTGCTAAGGTCATTTTTGGTATTTCAAAATCTTTAACCGATTAAAGGGTTTTAGTTGGGGATAATTTAATAAGTCAGGGATACTGGACAAATATTGGATTTAGCAAAAAAGGGGTATTCTTGGAGTTTCACTTTTTTTTTTTTTTCGTTGCTAAAGTTGTAGTAGGATTAGAATATATTGTGTTGCCATTATGGATAATTTCACTTGAATGTGCATATTAGAATTTATATGACGTACAACGAAAGTATGAATCTTATTTCATCAAGACTCTATATTATTCTTTTAAGGGATCAAAACTCTTTATATCATGAATCTGTTACAAATAACGAAATACTCATTTAACCGAATATCAACAAAATACTTAGATATTTATCATATTCGTTAAAGGTATAATCTTTTCAATTGAAAAATTCCCTAAAATCATGGATAATACACTCCAGTTGCATATTAAAAGTGTGGGTCCAAAATCTATAGAGGATGTATACGTATATGTTTTCTTTTTAACCATGCAAGTGCTTCCACTTCAATCCTTTTTTTTTTTTAATTTAAAATTTTTCTCTTTCTCTTTTTAACCTCAAGCTATAGACCACAGTAGAAACTTTTCTTACAAAATACAATAGCCAAAAACCAAGAAAGGAGGGGGGAAAAAAGTCTTGTCTTGCAACCAAACATGAAAAAAAAAAAATCCTAAATATGGCCAAATAATGACACATCCAAACTGATAAAAAAAAAAAATGATGACAAGATAGTAATCACATCTCTCCTACCTAAATGAGAAATAAAATCTAGAGTCTACGTCCACCATGACATGATATGACCCGATGTAAAATAACAATGCTACATGCATATCCTCCAGAAAAATATGAGATACGTTAACATTCACTCTCTTAATCCAATATTGAACATGCCTCCATCTATTTCCGTAAGCTAGTACATCAAATAAGTGCTTAACCTAAATTAAGAGAATAATTATACTATTGTTAAGAGAGATAACATTTGTCGGCAAAAATATTTTTCATTGTATACGAACGTACGCCCATCGCTGTTGCCATTATCTTCTTGGCTAAGAGACCTTTTCAAAATACCTTTAATTGTAATGAAGATAACTAGCTAATTATTGTTCTTGACGTTCTTCATGCAGATTCAATGCACAATCTTCACCTAAAGTAATGAACATAAATACCAAGTATTTCCACACCATATTACATTAATGTTATTTTATTAACGGGGAGAGGAAATAATGAGCTTGTGGAGGGAACTACTTATGAAATAAAATAGTTCCTTCTGTTGCACAAGAAACTAATTACACATGATATATGTTGCTTTCATCTTAACCAATATTAATTACAAACACTAATTGTACCCACCCACACATGATATCATGTATAGATATTAATGTTGTATGCACGCATGTGGATGGGTGTTATTAATTAGTGCTGTAGTTGATAAATTATCTATTATCTTAATTAACAGCATAACTGCTTAGTTTGCTTTGCTTTCGTTTAAATCAATGGTTAATCTGTAAATTATGATGAGCACAAAAGAATGACGAGCCTATAATGACAACTTGAAATTCTTTTTCTTAGAAAACTAAGTACTTTCTGAACTTTTTTTTTTTTACTAGTTTTTGTACTTACTCCTAAAATTAAGTATGATTTTTAGAAATTTAATATAAATTAACTAATATTGTACGTTCTATGACTATATCATTTGATAAATTGAAATTTTACGAGAAGTTTACAATTACATCTAAAACCAAAGACAAAAACCACTAAAAATAGGGTTCAAATAATAATCTACTGAAAAAATCAAATTAAAAACTTTGACACATCCTGTTTTAAATCCATTTTTAAAACTTCTTTTATATATAATATTTTAACCAACAAAAATTTGAATATAAAGTTTAATTGTGGGATTAAACCAATATCAAAATAGATATCAAAAGTTTCATGACCCTCATAGTTCAAGGATATTACTATAGAACGAAATAAGTTCTCTAAAATCAAAGGTACGTACGTACACTACATTGATGATGTGGTTGGGTGAGTTTGACAAAATATTTTTAAGGGTAGTCCTGGCAAAGTAAAAAGAAGGGGAGTGGTTAAGGACCCCCTCACCGACCAACCAGATCTAGCAAATCTCCCATCTCATCACTTAAAATGAAGGGCTCCCCAACAACATGGGCACCAAACCCATGCAATATGCATGCCAAGACATGTGAACGTGCCCCTCCCCAATATGCAGCCGCGATGGACATGCTCATGTGACCCTTTCTCATTTCCTTTTTTCTTATTTAATCTTTATTGCCCTAATTCATAATAATTTGGTGTTTACATGGATCTGTCATTGCATGCATTAGAATTGTGATAATCAATATATTATATCACCGACGTTGACTACACGACTAATGATATATAAATATATATATATGTATATATATTGGCTTGAGTGTGTTATATGAATCCGCCAACTAGATGACAATTGCGACAAACTTTAGATACATGTACAATGAACGTACTTATGTAATAAATAGGCACGTATATTAGGGAACACCTTAATTGCACTTACTTCTTTGAATTATGAGTTAGATAAAATAGTAAAAAGAAAATTATGCAAATTTAGGTTAAATTCCATATAATTGTATCCTATTTTGGAATTTCTCAAATCACTAGTATTTGTTTTCGACACAATTTTTAGTAATTCCCTAAACTTATCTACAGTTATTAATTTGTCCTTCTATACTTTTTGACAACTTACCCTTTCAAGCCTTTAATTTTAACAATTTGCCCTTGAATATGATTTGTTACAATATGATTCATTTTATTAATTTTTGGTTAAATTGAGGCAGCCCTATTTTACTAGTCATTGTTATTTTAAATGTAGTGTACTTCTGGAAGGGAAACAAAAATAATAATGAAATTAATTATTGAAATTGCTTGTGTGCTCGATGTGTTTTTGTCAAAGCATGTTAGAAAATTTCTTTTTTGCTTGGGTTTAGGCACAAAGTTCCTGAAAACAACGACACAAGGAGGAAAATAAAACTAAAAAATTATGCACCGCATTGGGTGATGAAAAATCAATTTTGTCTCATTCTAGCCTAATAAATTAAATTATGGGTGTGGGAAGTGGGATATTGACTTTGTATGTGTACGGTTCATAGGGGATTGTCGGGATCCAAACTCAGATCACATGCATTTCCATGATTATATATCCTTCTTAGATTCAATAAGAAAATCTTCTTAGCCCATTCACACTTTTACTATACTTTTTAGGAGATCATGAACTCCACTAAGATAGCCCTAATCATTAGCTCGATAAATACTTTAACTTTAAGGGTTGGCAAGTCTTCTACTGTTACTTTTCATTTTTAAATTTAATTCAACCATGCATGCATGATATCCTATCATCTTGTTTCCTTATTGCCTACCTAAATCATTTCAATCATTTGGCTTTACATGACGTTCTTTTCTTTCAAATTTCATTCCCAATTATATGATATTCAAAGTTCAATAGCGTATATATGAATAAGTTAATTAAATTTATGGACGTTTGATTTTTTTTCTTTACATATATATTATATTTGAACATAATGTAATTTTTATGTAAATATAAAAATTTTACATTTAAATATAATATTTTTCTATAGTGTCTTAAATACATTTATTATTTTAGAATATTTTAAAAATAAAATTTTCTAAAATCCATTCATATCATATACTTTCTTTATCTCACTTTTTTTTTATCTACTTTTATCAATTACATCAACTTTTTAACTCTAAAATACAATTTAAATACTTTTTATCTAAACACACATTACATTCAAATACAAAGCAAATACTTTTTATCCAAATACAAAATATATTCAATATATTATATTCAAACACAATACAAATGTAATACATTACCAAACACTCGATTAACCTCCTCTTTTTCTTTTCTGTTTTTTTTTAAAGAAACTTCCAAACTAATTTAACAATTATATTTTAAATATAGGCTAAGAGAAAGTCAACAAGGATGAGAATAAATTTTATTCTTAAGCCTATACTATTCATGAAGATTACTGGAAGAAATCTTAGAATTAGTTAATGAATTTGTTGTATGCAGCATGTTTTCATTCTACATTATTCTTTTAAGAGGAAGGTACTTTTGCTTCCAAAATGCTCATATGCTCCGTACCACTTGAAAGGCCAGGGGGTTTCTCATTTTAATAAGAACCGAATTTGTCGGTGAGTATATTAGTTTATGTATGTACATATGCGGATAGGTATTTGAATATCATAAACAGATAACTAAGCAGACTTCCAAAAAATATAGTAATATAGACTTTGCTCCTTTTTTATATTCGAAAAATTATTTGGCATCATCTGGAAACCCTAGTAAAGTTATTACTTGATTTATAACCAATTTTGTTGTTCTTAGTTTGACTTGCAGATTTTTATCATTTTCCTTCTATGCCTTTTTTTCTCATGTGGGTCAATAGGTATATATTAATCCATTAAAAAATAGAGAAAATAATTATCTTAGACGCCACGCATTCCGCTGCCAGCATATAATGTGTATTATTGGCCACTTATCCTTTCCTGAAAGGTTCAGATTCCAAAAGAACTATCTGCTCTTTTCATTGAAAAGATTTTTGAAGTGTTATCACATTCTCTTGAGCTTTTATCGAATGAAAAAATAAATAAATAAGATTAGTAATCATGTATTTGTTAGGCTTTCTTAGTTATTTTCTTGCAATATAACTTCCCAAACAGAATACTACTGCAAAACGTTAATTAAGTTTGATGGTATTAATTAGATCACGTCACTAAGAATGGTTGAAAAGAGTAGTCAATTCATGTTTGTCTCAAAAATTAAATTCATCAAGCAATCAAACTCTTGATTCAATATTGATTTTGGGCCCAAGTTAGATTCTCACAACCCATCTATATGTTTCCTCATTATTTCTCATGAAGGGAGTGTATGGGAGATGTCTCCAGACACAATTTTGGAAACTCTTTATTGTTTTTTTATTTTTCTACGTTGCAATTTCTTTTTACTATTTATATTATTAAAATTCTATAGTAAATTCTAACTTTAAAAATTCAATATTTTATGTAATTATATAGAATTTCAAGAAAAATAAAATAATATTTATATTTTTTTTTTCAAATAAATTTTTAAGATTTTACACTTTTTTATTTTAAATAGTTTTCCCTCAAACATATTTTTCAAAACTTACTTTTCTCCAACTGAAAAAAAAGTCTCCAGAGACTCCCCAAATATGTCCTAAAAATAGATATATTTACTTTCATTTTCACCTTTTGGATACGTTATAGACAACTGGAAGAAAACCATTACTAAGACAAATATATATATTCATCCATTTATCATTTACACGTATCCTTTTCTTATGGTTGTAAGGATATTATAGTGGTAAATTTATTATCTTTTTAGGCATGTATAGTATAATTTTTAAGTTTTTGGCTTTTTGGTCTAAAAGCCAATTTTGGAAGTATTTGATTGATTTATCAAACAGACCTATTAAAAAAGCTTGCTGACAAAACTAGAAAATATAACTTCTAGAAGGTCTTATAAATAGAATGTAAAGCTTGTACCATAGTTTAATTGAATTATACATTGTCAACTTGATTTTAACATTTTTGTTATTAAATAGAAAACTTTAAATTTATTTTTGGAGTAGTGCTAAAGACATCAACTCTAATCGTAACTTTTAAATACCAATTTATATGTTATATTTTTATTCATAGAAACAATCAATTGATACGACAATATTTTAAATACTTATTAATAAAAGAAAGACAACTCATATGTCACATATGTTAGTACTCACTAGTTAATATTAAAGTTAGTATCCCTATTATTTTTCTTATTTTACTTCAAAAGCTCTTTTAAAAAGGGGGATCAAAGGATTTTTCAGTACCAAACTTTCTCAACCAAAGGGGAAAACTCCCTCATGGGAGGTTTAGAAATTATAGAAATTGAAAGGCTTTTTTACTTGTGACCTACTTTCGATGGATGGTAACTCCCTTCAGGCTATGATCGGAAATACCTGGCCTAGTGAAGTCTACTTCAGAGTTCGGGAAAGTAGCAAGCCTACTGTCATTAACCAACATTCTATTAAGCTTCTTGGCAATAATCTGCTCATTATCTCTACGGTTGGGAAAAGTGCAAAGCGTGCCCTTAAAAGGGACGTCACTTGGATCTATATCTAAGAAGCATTGGTGGAGGTCAGTATTCTAACTTCTCCTATTCCCACCCATCTCTTCCTCATGGAATCAAGAAGAATTCAAATCTCTCATAACAAGTCCCAACTTGGTAAATCACTACACTATGTAGTCTCTTCAAATCAACTTCAAAATCTCCTTTTTTATTCTAATTACCTTTCTTTCAGGATTGGTTGCATTGATTGTTCGAGATCTACTTCACTGGCAGATAAATGCCTTGACTAGGTCCCCGCCTCAGCCAGCACAAGGCAGACCAAGAGAGATGGCAACTCAACCTAGACACTTTTACCTATTGTAATCAAATTTCCTTGGTAGCAAATGGCTTTTCAAAAAAGCTACTTGAAAGAGTATCATGCCCCTTAAGGCTAGATTAGTGGCAAAATCACCCAATTTTATGGTATTAACTACGATAAGACATTCAGTTTTGTAGGCAAACCCGTGAAAATTTGAACTATTATTGGATTCTCTTAGATGTGATTTTCAAAATATTTACTGAAAAGTTAGAGTTTTAAATTCTTTTTATTTACTAACTAAAAGTAAAAAATAAAACTTCTATTAAACAAGACATCAGTATAACATTAGTATTCAACTAAAATTTAATCATTTCAAAATATGAATAGTTTCTATCGTTTTATCATTTACAAAAATCCTTTAGTTTTACCTTAGTATTGAAACAAAATTCATTGGAACACAAAACAGGGGGTTTTATTAAATAATCCATTTTGGTTAACTAATTAAGGATCACTTAACATACATACTCGGTTTCAATATGGTTTCAATTTGTGTATGTGTTCGTGTATCGTGATCATGAAAAGACTTGTAGAAATATTAGTTAAGGCTATGAATATTTGCAGCCAAAGAAAAGGATGGAAGAAATCTTCACCACATGAGAGTAAGAGGAGGTGTCAATAAAACTAGGAACAAGTGTGCATGGGCTGACAAGAAAGATCAACACGACCATGTGAGTGGAACCTTATCAAAAGGGGACAATAGACACCAATATTACAGTGTTTTTTTTTTTTTTTATAACTCTGACCCACATTCATCATCTTTCCTCAATTCAATCCTGATTTCTTTTGCTTCCATGTGATTTCTCTCACTTCTCCGCATCACTTAATCTTGTCCGATTATAAAAGCATTTGGGGCCAACCACAGTGACACAAGTTCTCGCAATTTTAGCCATGTTTCGTCAACATTGATATTCAACATCAGCACCCCGCAACCCTTATATTCTTCTATACACTTGTACACGTAAGGTTAGTTGTAACTATAATACTCTCTCTCTCTATGTACGTATATATATATATATTCAAATCTAGTTAACGTGCTTTCATATTAATTTGCTTTTTGAAAAAAATAAAAACAATATAATCAAATAAAAATTGTGAATATCATCAAAGTAGTTGCCATCAATATAACCCTAAGTAACAAGTAGAACATACAATAATTCATGAGTAGATCGATACTCATAATTCATGAGTAGAACACAAAGGCGACTTTAAAATGAGATAACACCGTGATCAACGTAAGACACTTATATACATAAGTGCACCATACTTCCCACTAATGCGTGCTCATCTCACTGTCTATCAATTACTTTTTGATAGGTATTTGTAACATCAATTAACCTAGCAACCTAACACGGTATTAATTAGGCCCAAGAATAGCAATTTCACAAATTCAATGACCAATGAACCACCACCACAGTTCGCGTGTCTCTCATTATTTACTTTGATCTAAATTTTATATATATATATATTTATATAACAGACTTTTGTACAAGTATTTGGTAGCAACAGTAATGGAATAAATTAATGAAAACCAATGCCAATATTCAAATTGCACATATAAATCACGAAAGTGATCCATTTTATCGGGATGAGAATGCATTTCAAGTCCAACAAGTTATTGTCCTGGTCATGATAGTGTGCTGCCTTTGGTGTATGGCATTGCAAATCTTTTTTGGCCTTTAATTTGGCCTTGGCACGTGGGATTGTTTTCTCCTTGTCCCACCATTGCCAAAATATTCATAAATTTCCAATTTCAGAGTAATTCACCATCTATTTTGTGCTATTTTGATCCAATTCACATTGAACTCGTACCAGTACGACTGTTTGGTAAGAAAGGAAAGAAAAAAGAAAGGAAAAGACATATAATAGACGGGAAAAATGAAAACAAATTAGAAGAAGACTTTATCTCTTATTGTGTTTGGTATGATGCACTTCCTCCAATCCTTCTACTTTGTTCCAACGTTAAATTTGAGGTCTTGTAGAGATTTTTGAGGTTTTCTTAAAATCCTTCCTATATATAGGCATTAGAAATTAGAGGCAAATTCATGGGGCCAACTAAAGTACCAAATTGTCATATGCCGTAGTTGTTATGGCATGTGTAGTTGGAAATTTTATTATTATTACTTTTCTTTATAGTTTAGATCAAGATCATCTCTTCTAAATTTTAAATAAAGATTAAAATGAGCTAAAAAGGATGCCAAATTAAGAAAACATATGACTAAGCAAAGTAAGTTTAAAGGAGGTGCAAAAATGAGAATGACAATGTCTGAAAGGACAAGCAGCTGTCATACACTTCCGTATAAGAAATGCTCAAAATGTGTTTTGTTTGGACTAATATTGGACCACCTTCCTTGATCATTGGTCATTTTCAGATGTGATTTATGAATGAGAATTATGATACATGCTTTTGGCAGCGTGTGTGCGCATGACATTTTACCTTCTGACTGCGACTTAATATAAATCAAAGTACATGTCAAATAAGTCTAAGCTGCTGTTAAAATATATTTTTACCAATCCCTTCATGAATGGACAAGCAACTCCTCTGGTATTGTCGATACATAATTTATTTCTTTTGAACTCGTAACAGTTTTTACATTGAGTGAGCAGCTAGAAAATCTTTTATCATTCGAACGAGTCTCTAACCTGAACTTTCAATCAAAAAATAAAAAAGAGGGTAGTAACCATTTGGATCATAAGTTTAAACACACAATATAAACAGTAAATTCAAATTCTTGTTAGACAACTTGAAAAAAAATGTTTGAAAGGTACGTTTCAAACAAGATACCAAACAAAGACACTGAGATATATCAACACTTTTTCACCTCCAATTTTCATATATATTTTTTTCTTTTCAACTCCCTGGAGCTACAAAGCTATTCCAAATAAACTTGTACACAGGTAATAGACGCATGCTTCTAGCAAACTACATGTCATTGCCTGTTCTAAAAGACTTCAAGAATATGGAAATGGGAAAAAATGGGGTGGCTCATTTTATACTTGAAAAATCCGTTATACTTCCATCACCTACGTAGATTCAACAATTTCTCATTAAGCATTTAGCTAGTCAGCTATACATTAGAAGAGGACCAACAACCATAACTACCTGCCTTCCTACCCACTCATGAAGTCCCTAAGGAGCCAAATCGAACAAAAAAGCAATGCATGCATTGATCAGCAAGCCAAGGGGGAGTAAGTCCATTGATGGCGATAATAAAGAGAATCCTACAGTGGCACAGGTGTTATGCATGAGCAACCGTGCTCCATGAATTGGCACCATCAAAGGCAACGCCTTTTAGAACATGTGAAGATCCTCGAGAATTACCCAAATCAATTCTCCTCGCGAAGAAGAGCTTGTGAAATGTCTCGAAAAAATAATTAAGGAATTCAATGCGTCTATGCTAATTTTATATCATTTTTCTGTTGGTCATATTGGTATGATATGGCCATTGACACCTTCACCTTTCCCTCGATTGTAACTTTCTTTCAAAGAACCTTCACTTTTCCCTCGGTTCTTCGACGAGTTCAACTTTTGTCCCTCCTAATGATCCTCAAAAATACCTTTCTTTTGTTCAGTGAGTCGAAA
The DNA here is from genome assembly GCA_035233585.1 of Antiaris toxicaria. NCBI lineage: Eukaryota > Viridiplantae > Streptophyta > Magnoliopsida > Rosales > Moraceae > Antiaris > Antiaris toxicaria. Next base: position 905,724 of record CP141163.1, read on the forward strand.
GATATAGACATTAGTCCGTATATAAGAAATAGGCAACACGTAAATTCTGGTATACAAACCGTTGTTTAACTTATTGCTCAAATGACTAAAATATTATGATTACCATTACAAGAAACTCCTAACGAATGGTCTGCCTGTGTGTGATGGATGTTAGATGTCGATGACAGTATGCGTGCTCCATTGTTGCATAAGGATGTCGGATAGCTGAGTGAGACATCATCGCAGATCTTACTTGTTAGGCTAGATGAATATTAAAACTGGTTCAATATCCTCTTATGCTAATCGGTTTGGTCACAACCCAAGTCAAGTGGCGTGATAAGAGATTAGCTCAAGCAGAAATCGGTTTGTTTCAAAGTATCAGATCCGGAAGAACTTGGAAGGATGCACGGTTCATGATGTGTAGATTTTTTCTGGCCCAAAACAATCATGTAGGGCATGTCAAAACTTGAGGATTCTCCCATTAGCCCAAATAACAGTAACTGTCAATGGCTGGAGGAAAACTGAAATGACTGACATGCGGAGATCAGTATGGCATAGTTCCTTCGAAAAGAGTTCAGAGCGTAAGAATCTCTTTGCATTTCTTAACTAACAACCTCCTTGAGATAGATTAAATCATCACGTGGATGAGCTTCTTCTATCCGAACCTCTACCTCATCTCCAATCTGTGCAGTAGACACCCATGCAGACACTTGGAATCCCACCTGCAAAAATTAAAGTTGATAAACAGGAGAATCACATAAAGAATCATACACCACGGACACCCAAAGAAAAATTAAAGAAATGCATACATCGGATGCAGGAAGGAAGCAATAACACAGCTATAGTCATCACTCATCATACAACACATGTTCTGATCGCACGTATACAGTAAGAGCAACTTGAAAAGGAGGAAACCTTATGCAAGTCCTTCAAAATTTATAAAAAAAAAAAAAAAAAATCCATTTCTACCTTGTTACTTGGGGTTTAGAAAGTACCGTCTAAGTCCCCATTCCGTCTAGTGCCAACAGTCATACTATGTTGTAAAATGAAGTAGAATATGTACTTTCACTTTCAACAGAGACATGTATTATATGATTGTTTAGGTGAAGCTAAGGATAAAAGGCCTACTCCTAAGCAGTAACACATTTCTAAATCATAGGATGGAAGAAAACCAGACCAAACTGGGAGGTAATACAAACATTTGAAACAGGCAGTAAAATCTCTCCACAGATGATGGAGTTCATTCCCAGTCAGTTATTATGGTGTTGCAGATGCCCTTAGCGTAACGGTGAATGGAGCAGTGTCAATCATTCACTTTTCCAGCCTCTTAGAGTGGGGAGATCCGATACTGATATCCCCCAGATCCAGTTCACCGATTCTACATTTTTTTTTTAACCTATCTAGATAGGATAATCTCAGGAATTTGACAAATATCTTGGAAATTTTTTTTTTTTCCTGGTCCCCTGGTCTGAAAGTGAATATGGATTTGGATGGAGTATAATTTTGAGTACTAATTTGGATGGAGTCAAGTCGAGCAGTTTGATGGAGACTGTTGGTAGTTCTGTGGGTGATGGCCCATTAAGTACTTAGGTTTGCCTCCAGGAGGAAAACCCCTGCTTTCGGAATTTTGGGAGCCTGTTGTCTCTAACGTGACAACAAGATTGGATGTTTGGAAGAAGGCTTGTTTGGAAGAAGGCTTATTTGTCGAAAAGAGGGCGGCTAACTTTGATACAATCAGAGTTATCTTCGCTACCAGCTTGCTACCTATCTATTTTCAGAATTCCCAACGGCATCACAATGACTATTTGAGAAATTAACGATGGAATTTTTATGGAAAGGTTACTCTCAGGATCATGCTGATCATTTGGTGGCTCTCTGGATACATCAGCATAACGAGTTAATAAACCTGTTTTTGATTGATTTAGTTAGAAGCTGGGGTCCATTTTGTGGACTCTGTGGATGAGCTATGCTTTTATGCTTTGTTTGTCTTGTATGTTTTTGTTTATTTTATTTGAAGAGGACTTCTTGTCCTCTCTATTATTGTAACCTTCTGATATGCAATAAAGTTACTGTTTCTACTCAACAAATTATGGAAGCTGATCATATCTCGTGCTAGAATAACATGATCACCATAGTGAGTCTGATTGACTTGACTATCGTTATCAGTTGTCAAATACGATACACTCTACTAGAATGCCTTTGACTGGGATATATAAAAGAACTATACATATTTCTATCTGATTTGTCACATTGATTTGTTGCATGATATACTAGTACTAACAAACAACAATAATAAGTAAATTTAAATCAGGCATGGTAAATTTACCTCAATTAACAATAAAGCTGCATTACGATCCTTAATGAACCTGAGAACCAGTGCACGGTATTTTCTTTCTTTCGGTTGCCTTCTGAGAAATTCTATAATCCAATACCGAAGGCTGCTGTTACTGAGCTTCCTTGCTACTCTAGTATGCATGTTAATCGTAGCTGCTATTCCTTCCAGCTGACCAGCTGAAAAGGGAGGAGATTCACCTCTAATTACTGACTTAACCTGCAAACACAAACTCAAAAAATGTTGATTAAAAAAAAAAATTTGTTGGATGAAGGAAAAATTCTCGTAAGACAACTTGATGATTTTGCACTCTTCTACTGTGGCCAATAAGACTCCACAAGACCATATGATTATGCTAAAATATATTCGCCAGAACCACTTTATGTTCAAGTTTACTTCTCAAAGGCACACAAGGAAAGCATAATCCATGACCGTGGTGGCTCCAAATTGCTGTGGTTTAACTGTTTCTTTTTATCTTTCCATTCAAGGATTGCAGGTAAGACATAAGAGATGGTGAAGGAACTGACCTGATAATGAGCAAGGAGATCCAAATACCTACGGATGGGAGATGTAAACTGAACATAGCCAGGAACCCCTAAGAGTCCATGGCGGATGGGACTCCTGAAATCAAATTCAGCAGCACGCATTATTCGAACAACTGCAGCACTTCTAACAGGTCCTTCTGGAAGATGTGCAAATGTAGATGTGTTAATATTTGATTGTGGCTGTCCTCTGTAAGGTAAAGGAATGTTATTCCTAGAACCATAAGTTGCTATAACTTCTCCACAGAGTATCATCATCTCAGAGACAAGTCGCATTGTAGGGTCTGCTTGGTTTTCGACATAGAGATTAATCACAGGCTCAGGATGCTCAGGATTAGGCACTTTTATGCGTGTCTCTAATGAGGCCGCATCAATAGCACCCTGCACATGCATACAGAGCCGATGGCTCAAATGAATTGCAAAAGCAAACAGAATTCACAAGCTACAACAACCAAGGACATGCATATTTTCAATGATATCTCAGTGCTGGAAGAATTAAGAGGCAATTAGTAATTGTGAGCTACAATAAACCATCTATTTTCCAATAAACGTGCAGCGGTCTGTCCTAAGGCAAGTAGTAAATCTGTCAGAAGGTGGTGGGAAGTTTTTGGCAAGACAAGAAAGGAACTCGTCCTTTGACACCAAGGGATAAAAACTTCTGGCGATGACATGGTGAACGCAGATGAATGCCTTATTTCTCTTTTTTATCATTTTCACCTTGGAAAAAAAATAAGGTTTTGAACAGGAGATAACACAAACATTCCAATTCAAATTTCAAAGTGCAGAATATATTGGAATTTATTAAAATCAGGATGACTTATCTAGTAGGCCAGACTTCATCATTTAAAGAAGGAATTAAACCTCACATTTTCTTTAACGTCTACAAACGGGAAAGAAATATTCAGTGGAAAAGGCTTCTCTGTTTTCTGATATCAATAGTGTGGCAAAAAAGAGAACAAAGCAACAAAGGAAATTGGGAGAAAATTCTTTTTCTTGGATAATAAACATTAAATCGGGTGTCAGTATATAGACAATTGATCTTAGCCACAAAAGGAAACTATAACCCTAAATCCCTTGAATGAAGGAATTCCTAGAAATACAAAGTCAACTATTTCTTACACTCCCCCTCAAGGTCATAAATAGTTGTTTTCCATTCCCAGCTTGGATAAGATTATTTAAAACAATCCATTGTTTAATCCCTTAGTAAGCACATCTGCAAACTGTCGATCAATAGATACATAAGGTGTGCAAATTAGGCTACTATCTAGCTTTTCTTTAATGAAGTGCCGATCAATCTCTATATGCTTTGTTCGATCATGCTACACAGGATTATGAGCTATGCTGACTGCAGATATATTGTTGCAATAAAGCCACATTGGGCCATCCCATTGAATCTTCAAATCCTTTAGAATGATTTTAACCACGGTAGTTCACAAACACCTTGTGCCATAGCTTGAAACTCTGCTTTAGCACTTGATGTTGCCACGACATTTTGCTTCTTATTTATTCAGCATCTCTACACACCTCTAATACTAGACCCGTGCTCCTTTTGAATATAATTCCCTTCCCTAGAGTTATACTACAATACTCAGTTTGCAACCTAAATGTGTACTTCCTTTGGATTGTGCATAAGTTGGCTGACCACACGAACAACATAAGCTAATCCGATGGGAGAGATAAATGAGCCTTCCCACCAGGCATTGATACGGCTCCCTAGCCACTACAGCATCCTCCTTAGCTTCTCCAAGTCTTTGATTGTGATCTATTGGTGTATTTATTGGCTTGCATGCCAATTTTTCTTTTTCTTTTTTTCCAAGAGGTTGGTCACATACTTAGGTTGAGAGATGAAGATTCCCTGCCTGGAGTGTGCGACTTAAATCCCTCATAAGTACTTCAACCTTCTCGGTTCTTTAATTTCAAACTCTTTGGCCAAACATTGCCTTAAGACTTGTCTTCCTTTCCATCATTTCCAGTTGCAATCATATCGTCAACATACACTAGAAGGGCAATGACTCCTGAGTTTGAGTGCTTGACAAACAATGTATGATCTCCCTGGCTTTGTTTGTATCCCATGCCCAACATCACCTTTGCAAACCTCCCAATCCAAGCACTTGGAGATTGCTTCAACCCATACAAGGCCCTTGTCAGGTTACATACTTTATGGGTAGCAAGATCTCTTCCAAATCCAGGTGGGATTTCCATATAAATCTCTCCTTCAAGATCTCTATGCAGAAATGCGTTTTTGACATCAAGCTACTACAATTCCTAACCATAATTAGCTGCCAAAAACAATAGAACTCTCACAATATTCATCTTGACAACTAGAGCAAATGTCTCTTGATAATCAATGCCATATGTTTGAGTACATTCCTTGGCTACTAACCTTGCCTTGTTCCTCTCCAATGATCCATTTGCTCAGTATTTCACAGTGTACACCCATTTGCATCCCACGGGTCCTTTTCCTATAGGTAAACTCACTAGCTCTCTTGTTTTGTTCTTTTCTAAGGCTTTTATCCTGAGCATTTGTAGCTTGTTTCCAATTTTCATTGGATAAAGCCTCGAATAACGTGATAGGAATGGGAATACTGTTTAGGCTTATAAGGAAACTCCTATGAGATGTTGAAAACTTTTCAAATGATGCAACATGAGAAAATGGATACGAAGGGCGCTTGGCACATTCCCTGGTTCACTTCCTAATGGCAATGGGAAGATCATTGTCCGGACTGCTGCCCAAATGACATTGTGATTCATTTTGTAAAGGAGAATTAGAAACTATTACCTCATTTACAAGGCTCGAGGTAGATCTTCAAACCGGTGCAAGTTCGAGAACAAAAGCATTTTCTCTCGAGTACACTTTGTCAAACTGGGGTAACCTTTCAACAAGAGGCACAAGAGACGTTATGATAAGAGGCACAGGATATGTGAGAGGAGGCATAGGAGATGTGGAGATGGGTTTAGGTTCACGATGTTTAGTAGGATGAGACACGAGTATAGGTTGAGACACAAAGATGGGAGCTTCAAACACTTATGGGAGCTTCAGACACAAAGACCTAGAAGGCATAGATTTTGATGATGACAGATGATCAATGGGAAAGAAATCCTTATCTTCCATGACTAGATTTTCCCCTTAAAGATAAGGAGTAGAAAAATAGGATTTTGTTTCATAAAAGTTGACATCTACCGAGGTATAAAATCTCTTGGAAGGTGGATGGTAGCACGCATACCTTTTTGAGTTGAAGAATACCCAACAAAAAACATCTGATAGCCTTTGGATTTAGTTTTCCCTTGCTTAGACTATGAACATGAACAAAAGACACACCCAAAAATATCAAGAATTAGATGATTTGAAGTTCTTAGGTTAGGATAGAATTTGGACAACATTTTCATAGGACCCTTAAAATCCAAGACTCTAGAAGGTGACCCACTTATAAGGTGTCTAGTTGTCAAAATTGCTTCCTCCCAGTAACATGTAGGTACATAATTTTGAAACATAAATGCTCAAGTTGTATCAAAGAGACGACCATTTTTTCTTTCAACAACTCCATTCTGTTGAGGAGTGTATACACATGATGACTTATGAATAATGCCTTCTTTTTGGAAGTATGGAGTCAAGATTTGGTTGAAATAATCCCTTGCATTATTTGACCTAAATTGTTTGATTTTGACACCAAATTGGTTTTGTAACATGATATGAAAATTGGGAAGAACAAAACTTACATCAAATTTGTTTTTGAGTAGAAACACCCAGGAAATTCTAGTGCAATCATCAATAAATGATACAAACCAATGTGTTGCAGAAATTTTGGAAATCGTAGGACCTCGAATATCACTATGGATTGAAAGAAGGGAATTGAACTTCTATTGCTAATGGGAAAAGTGTGAGAAACCGTGTAAGTAGAGCAGGAATTAGCTGTAAATTAGCTATAGAATCCTTGGGTAATCAGCCTATTTTAGATTCATTCTATTTTTGATAAATTCATTTATTCTAATTATAAGAGATTGTATTAATCGTATAGTTAATCTAAGGCTATACTCAGCTATTTAAAGCCATGGTGATAGATCATTTGTACTGTGAGATATTATTCAATTTCGAAATAGTTTTTTCATATTTCTTGGCAGTGTTGAGGATTACTTTTTTTTTTATTCTCTTTTATGGTATCAGAGCTAAGAAGATAATAGAAGTTTGAGAAGTTAACCATGTCTGGAGCAAACGGTGAAGGCAACTCGACCCCACCTTCCTTAGCGTCTAAATTGATTCCCAAAATTGCTCCCACTGCCGTATTTGATAACACACCTCCTACTCTTTAAATCACCCATGTTAAACTTAAATGGCCGAAATTTTCTTCAGTGGTCTCGTTGTGCTGCTATTGCAATTCAGGGAAAAGGAAAAATCGGTTTTCTTGATGGATCTTCTCCACGTCCGCCGCCTGATGACCCCGAGTACACCTCTTGGGATGCAAACAACTTCTTGGTGATGGCCTAGCTCCTCCACTCCATGGAAGACAATATTAGTGAGACCTTCCTTTTTTATTCTTCGGCTAAAGAAATTTGGGATGCTGTTCAATTGGCTTAATCGGATTTTAACAACTCCTCACAATTGTTTGAATTATAGAATAAGGCAAAGGAGCTTCACCGAGGGGAACTCAATGTAACCCAATATTTTACCACTCTTCGGAAATTGTGGCAGGAGGTGTATATGTTTTCCACTATACAATGGCACCATCCTAATGATGCTACTCTTTATCGACAATTGTAGAGAAATACTGTATTTATGATTTTTTGGCAGGTCTCAACAAAGACCTTGATGAGGTCCGTGGCAGAATTATTGGTCTTCGACATCTTCCCTCCATTGATGAATTTTTTTCAGAAGTGCAAAGGGAGGAACATCGGCGTCGGGTTATGCTTGGCAGCACCTCATCCTTTCCTGCTGATGTCTTAGCCTTAGCCATGCACAAATCTGACGTCTCACAACCTGTACAACCTTACCGGCCAGTACCTAAATGTGACCACTGCCACAAGTCCTAGCACATGCGTGATAAATGCTGGGAATTGCATGGAAAACCTTAAAACTTTGTCTCTGCCAAGCAATGAAAGGTTGCCGCCACAGCCGCTGCGGCTGAAACCTTTCCAAAGAATGCAACTGGTGAAATAAAACTTACTCAAGCCCAAGTCAATTACCTTTGTCAACTTCTGGGTGTTTCTACCAAGCCGAGCACCTTTCTTATGGCTCAACAAGGTATCTCAAGTGCTCCTGTGCCTGACATGACTGAGAAAGGTGAGTGGTGGATTGTGGATTCAGATGCTAGCGATCACATGACTGGCTTTGCAACTTCGTTTCAGACTTATACTCCTAATTCTAGACAAAAAAAGGTTCAAGTGTTTGATGGCTCTTTTTCACCTGTTGTAGGCATAAGCACAGTCCAAATAAGCCACCCTCTGTGTCTAAAAAATATTTTACATGTTCCACAGCTTTCCTACAACCTTATCTCTGTGTGTAAATTGACAGCAGATAACCTATGCTATGTTAACTTCACTTCTACTTCTTGTGTTTTTCAGGATGCGACAATGGAGAGGACGATTGACACTGCTAGAGTCTTCAACGGCCTCTATTTCTTGTTTCCTGAGAATAATTCATGTGCTCTTTATGTCTCTTTGAATGATCAAATAATGTGATTACATTATCGTCCAAGCCATCCTAGTTTTACTTACATGAAATATGTATTTCCTTCTCTTTTCCGAAATAAAAATATTCCTTTACAATGTGAAATCTGTCAAATGACTAAGCATACACGTCAATTTCTTCCTTCACAACCATATCGCCCATCTAAACCATTTACTTTGATTCACAGTGACATTTGAGGCCCTTCCCGTGTTCCAATACTTAAATCTCAAAAATGGTTTATTACCTTCATCGATGATCATACATGTATCAGTTGGGTGTATATTCTTAAAGACAAATTTGATACCACTGTAATTTTTAAAAATTTTTACCAAATTATCCATACTCAGTTTGACGTATAAATAAAATTACTCCGTACTGATAATGGTACTGAGTACTTCAAATTCCATTCTTGGGGAATTTTTTCAAACTAAAGGAATTCTACACCAAAATCCTAAAACAAAATGGGGTTGCGGAGCGCAAAAATAGACATCTTCTAGAGGTGGCATGTTCCCTTTTGTTTACAGCGCATGTTCCTAAGTTTCTCTAGGAGGATGCTATCCTTACTGCTTGCTATCTTATTAATCGCATGCCATCTAAAGTACTCCACTTCAAAACACCCTAGACACACTCACATCTTCCTACCCTACCTACAGACTATTCTCAACCCTTGAATCCCGCATCTTCGATTGTGTGGCCTTTGTCCATAACCCTTCTCAGAGTCGATCTAAGCTTGATCCTCGCTCTCACAAATGTATCTTCCTAGGATATTCCTCGTCACAGAAGGCTTACATATGCTATTCTCCAGACCAGCGAAAATACTTCACTTCTGTTGATGTCACCTTCTTTAAAAACCTTCCATACTATAAACGTCATTTTCCCCAGGGGGAGAATGCAAACAAGCCAAATTCTGATTCCATGATGCTAGGTAGTGAAGGATTCGATTTCCCGACTCCCTTGTCCAAAAATGATTTCCTAGAAAAACAACCAATTCAAAAAAAAAAAAAAAAAAAAAAGACTCCTAACTTATTCTCAAAGGAAACAAAAAAGGGATGTCAAAAATCTTAAACACTCTAAGTTGCCTGTCTCAGAGTTGTGTCCGGAAATATATGATAATCCTATTGCTCTCAGGAAAGCTTCTCAAGCTTACACAAGATACCCCATTTCAAACTCCATAAAATACGGGCATCTTTCAGAACGGTTAATGACATTTGTTGCCAATCTGTCTAGTGAGAATATCCCAGCAAATGCAGAAGAAGTCATGAAAAGTCTTGAGTGGAAGGTTGTCCTATTTGAAGAGGTACACACTCTTAAGAAAAATAGGACTTGGGAAGTTGTTGAAAAGTCACGAGATAAAACAGTAGTTGGTTGTAAATGGGTCTTCATTGTGAAATATAACGCGGATGGCACAGTTGAAAGATACAAAGCTACTTTAGTAGCTAAAGATTTTACTCAAACGTATGGTGTCAAATACGAAGAAACATTTGCTCCTGTTGCCAAGATCAACACTGTACAAGTTCTCTTATCTTTAGCTGGAAATCTAGATTGGCCATTAGAGCAACTTGATGTTAAAATTGCTTTCCTGAATGGGGAGGTAGAAGAATAAGTGCTTATGGATCCTCCTTCTAGGTTTAACTATGATGAGAATAAAGTGTGCAGGTTACGTAAGGCTCTATACGGCTTAAAACAGTCACCTCAGGCTTGGTTTGATCGTTACTTGAAAGCCGTAAAAGGACAAGGATATGTACAAGTTCAAGCTGACCATATTCTCTTCCACAAACACCGAAAGGGTAAGGTATCCATCGTTATAGTTTATGTTGATGATATTATCCTTACAGGAGATGACTTGGAAGATATGTCGCTGTCAAGAAGGGTCTCTCATCCGAATTTGAAATGAAAAACCTAGGGAAGCTTAGATATTTCTTAGGAATGGAAGTCGCCAGGAGTAAAGCAGGAATTTCTGTCTCACAAAGGAAGTATATCCTTGATTTACTTAAAGAAACAGGTATGTTGGGATGCAAGCCAATGGATACTCTCATGGATCCCAATCTCAAGTTCAATGATCAAGGGTCAACTAGCCCAGTGGATAGGAGGAGATACCAACGATTAGTTGGTAAATTGATATACCTAGCCCATACAAGACCTGACATTGGCTTTGCTGTGAACTATATTAGTCAGTTTATGCATGATCCTAAGGAAGAACACTTGAGGGCTGTTAATCGGATACTTAGATATTTAAAGGGAACTCCGGGACGAGGTCTTCTGTTCAAGAAAACCACAAAAAGGAATATTGAAACCTTTATTGATGTAGACAGGGCAGGATCGATTATTGACAGACAGTCGACATCTGGTTACCGTTCATATGCATGGGGCAACCTGGTTACATGGAGAAGTAAGAAGCAAACGGTAGTAGCCAGAATCAGCGTTAAGGCTGAACCAAGATCTTTGGCTCATGGTCTTTGTAAAGCTTTGTGGCTAAAGAATCTACTGAGTAAATTGCGCCTAGAAGCACAGGAGTCTATAAAGGTGTTTTGTGACAACAAGGCAGCCATCAACATTTGCCATAATCCAATCTACCATGACAGAACAAAGCATGTGGGAGTAAATAGATACTTCATTAAGGAAAAAATAGAAGATGGAACAATCTGCATCATATACATCCCAACAACCGAGCAGACAACAGACATTTTAACAAAGAGTCTTTGGAAACCGGATTTTGAGCGATTAATTAGCAAGCTCAATCTTTTCAATGTGTATAGTTGAGCATAAGGGAGAGTGTGAGAAACCATGTAATTAGGGCAGGAATTAACTATAAATTAACTATACAATCCTTGGGTAATCAGCCTATTTTAGGTTCTTTCTATTTTTGGTAAATTTATTTATTCTAATTATGAGAGATTGTATTAATTGTATAGTTGACCCTAAGCTATAGTCGGCTATTTAAAGCCATAGTGATAGACCATTTATACTGTGAGATATTATTCAATTTCAGAAACAGTTTTTTCATATTTCTTGACAGTATTTAGGATTACTTTTCTTTCTATTCTCTTTTATAAAGAGACACTTTTTTGTTTTGCAAACTCACACACATCATAGTGGAATTTTTCAACTTCTAGCCCCTTGCATAAAGAAGGAAACAAAATCTTAAGAATCCTAGATGATGACTGTCCTAGTCTACGATGATAAAGCCATACTTTTTCTTTATTGGGTAAAGAATGTTCAAATAAAAATGACAAGGGTAATTTACTCTTGTTATCAATCTAATTGCTTTAAATCTCAAGATAATAAAGTTCGTTCCGTTACATAGCACATCTAATCTTCTTTCTCGAATCTTGGTCTTGATATACACAGTGAGTAGGGTAAAAAATGACATTGCAATGCAAAGCTTGAGTAAGATTTTGTATTAAAATGAGGCTAGTAATAAGTTTTAGAACATGCAGAACATCCTTTAGCACAAGTGAGGGACTAATCTGAACATCTCCTAGAGCAACTACAGTAGTTAACAAGCCATCCGCGGTGGCAATTTTCCTCTTGCTTAGACAAGGTATATATGTGATAAATTTATATGATGAGTAAATCATATGATCGATAGCTCCTAAGTCGATGACCCAAGAGTTAACAAAGGTGTTATCGGAGACATTTAATCCAATAGAGATGGGAAACTCACCTGAATGTGCCAATAAATTAGCACCTGAAAAATTCTCAAGATTCTTTAGTAGAGTTCTCAATTGATCAATCTCACTCTGATTGAAGTGGGCTTGCCTGTGGACTTTCCAACATTATTCTGTCATTTTTTTCTTTCCTTTTTTTATTTTTTTATTTTTTGAAAAATGAATGCACTTGGTACAAGCCCAACCACCCAAAAACAACGTTTTGTTTAAAATCTTACAACAAGATTGGAGAAACCAAAAAAAAAAAAAAAGGCCTTTAAGAGCATCAAAGATTTGTTGATGGTGAGCAACGACGCCGATGAACAACGAACGTCGAACGGTAGTAATATGGAATGGAGGTAGCGATGGTGATTTGAACCAAAGAAAGATATGAGACAAAGGCAGTGTCGACAACCTGAACAAAACACAAAGACAGACGGCACAATCAAGACAATAGTGTGGCTATCTTGCAAGTTTAGCAACGATGTGTTTTCGAATTCAGCTATTTGAAAGGGAAGAGAGGCCAGCGCCAACAACAAAAGCTTAATAGTGGCACAACCAGAGATTGGTGGCCGACCATGCAAATTACCACAATGGTTGAAGGGTGGTGAAAGTTCAGAGACTTGTGGCTATAAAGGCTAGTAAAAATGGCAATGAAGGCTGGAAAAAATGGCTATAAAGACTACCAACATACGATGAATGTCGTGAAGAAAATAAATGGCTATGAAAGCCAAGAAGCGTTATTTTTCTAGGAAATTCAAGCCTTGCTGCTCTGATACCATGTGGTAAAACAAAGAACAAAGCAACAAAGGACATTAGGAGAAAATTCTTTTTCTTGTATAATAAACATAACATTGGGTGTCAGTATATATACAGTTGATCTTTAGCTGCAAAAAGAAACAATAACTCTAAAGACCTTGAACGAGGGAATTCCTAGGAATACAAAGTCAACTATCCTATCAATAGTCAACTTTTTCCTTAAAATACAATATACAATGGACCTATATTAATAAATAATACAAAGCTACACATTAGGGAAGAGTACAAAGCTAATTCTAATCTAATTTTAAACTTTCCTATAATATTGATGCAATATTTATAGCTAACTAATCCCTGAAGATCTGGCTGAAATCTCCCAATTTTCCAACACTTCTCCTCAAGCTGGTTTGTAAATGTCTTTCATAGCCAGCCTGCTAATCAAGTAGTCAAATTGCTTCTTGTGTAAGCCCTTGGTGAGGATATTACCCACCTATTTAGTAGTTGGAATATAGGGCATGCAAACAAGTCCACTATCAATTTTTTCTCTAATGAAGTGTTTGTGAACTTCCACATGCTTCGTTCTATCATGAAGAATAGGATTGTGACCAATTAAGATTGTCGCCTTGTTGTCACAATATACCTTCATGGGTGAGGTGCTTGGAATCCTAAAATCATCGACTAGCTTTTTAATTCATACTACCTCGCAAATCCCACAGGCTACAGCTCTGAATTGTTCTTCTACACTGCTTTTAGCAACCATGTTTTGTTTTTTACTCAACCAAGTGACTAACTTCCCTCCAACAAATGTACAATAGCCAAAGGTGGACTTTCTATCTGTGACACTTCCTGCCCAATTTACATTGGTGTAGACTTCTACCTGTAAATGTCCCTATTTTCTGAATACAAGCCCTTTACCAAGTGTCCCCTTAAGATACCTCAAGATCTTATTAGTAGCTTCAAAATGTTCTTGCACAAATGAATGCATAAACTGACTCACTCGACTAACTACGAAGGCTATATTTGGACGTATGTGTGACAAGTAAATAAGCCTCACAACAAGCCTCTAAAATTGTTCTATGTTCACCACATTTTTTCCTTCAGTAGATTGTAGCTTCACATTGGCCTCTACTGGTGTCTCGGCTGCTTTACACCCAAGTAGGCCAATTTCATCGAGGAGGTCGAGTATGTACTTCCTTTGAGTCACAAGAATGCCTTCTTTTGACATGGCAAATTCCATCCTGAGGAAATATTTTAAGGTTCCCAAATCCTTGATTTCAAAGTCCCTAGCGAGGCCTTCTTTCAATCTCTTGAGCTCTACAACATTATCACCTATTAAAATTAAATCATCAACGTAGACAATTAGAATGGCAATTTTTCTTCTTTAGAGTGCTCGTGGAACATGGTATGATCCGCTTGGCTTTGGGTTAGGATTACCTAGGTTGTTCAAGGGACCTTCTCTCGGAGATGCAAATTGGTCTAGTGGCAGTGAGATTGGCAAGTCTCTCTACTTTTGCAGACCCTTTTTTTGAGTGTAAACCAGCAGCTCAGGTTTGGGATTAATTTGATCCCTATTTAGTGTTTCTCCCCTGGTTTGTGAATCCTCTATGTTTGGCAAAACAGAGCCAGTTTTTCTTTAAGTTTTCATCATCGTGAAACAATGTTTCCAAAATGGATGGTGATGATTCAAAAACAAGTTTCGATAAAGTTTGAATACTCTCCCAAAAATTCTCTTCTTCCTTATCTCTCTACCCCACTGAAGGGAATTTTCCCAAAAAAAAAAAAAAAGGTTTATTTCCAAAAAAGAACACATCCATACTAACAAAAGTTTTTTCTGGTTTGAGGGTTGTAACCTTTGTATCCTTTTTTGGTTGGGAGAATATCCTATGGAAACGCATTTTTCAGCCCTTGGATCAAGTTTAGACCTGAATTTGTTTGGTATATGCAAAAAAACAGTATAGCCAAAAATTTTCAAGGGAAGGTCTAAATTAATTCTAATTCTGTAAGAGTTTTTGAAATAATCAACGGGTAGGCATTCTATTGATAAGGTAAGAGGCTGTTAAAACAATATCTCCCTACAAATATTTTGGAACATTTGTAGAAAACATGATTGCACGAGCTACCTCAAGAAGGTGTTTAATTTTTCTCTTAGCAATACCATTTTGTTGAGGAGTATCTAGACAAATAGATTGATGAAGGATGCCTTATTCTTTCAAAAACTTACCAAATATTCGGTTCTATTATTCGAGTGTAAAATACTAATCTTTGATTGAAATTGATTTTCAACCATTTTAAACAAAAAAAATTTAAATAATTTTTCCACCTTAGATTTTTCACTCATCAAGTACACCCAGCATAATCAAGTGTGATCGTCTATAAAAATCACAAATCATTTTTTTCCAATCATTGTGGTGACCTTGGATGGCCCCCACACATCACTATGAATCAAATAAAATGGTTTTAAAGCATGATAGGGTTTAGAAGGAAAAAAAATCTGAATGGCTCTTAGATAAATGAAAACTTTCACAATGAATGAAGAACAATCCAAAATTTTAAACAAATCAAGAACCAAATGTTTGAGATTAAGAAAACTAGGATTCCTTAATCTAAAGTGCCAAAACATTATTTTATCATGAGCAAACATTGAATAAACAATACTGCTGAAGCCTTGAGCTGTTTTAATACTAAAGAAAGTGCCATCATAGTAGAGACCACTGATCATCCTAGCACTACCAATAGTCCTAAAATTCACAATAAAATTCAAAGAGAACAACATGGCAATTAGAATCTTTGGATAGCTGCCTAACAAATAAAAGGTTGCAAGTCAGTTTTGGAACATGAAGAATAGAATTTAGGTTTATCTTTTCTGAGATTTTTTTTTTTTTTTTATCATTTCCTGCAATAGGTGAGAAACTAGCATCGGCTATTCTAAACTTTTCATTTCTAGATTAGGGTGTAGCTATTGAATACATGAGAAATGGATGTCATATGATCGGAAGCCCCTGAATCGATGATCCAGGGGAGAGAATTAATGTTACAAGATAGGCATTTGAAGTGCTACCTATTTGAGCCAAAGAGACACTAGGAATACCGGATGATGAGTTGGATTATAGCAGTTTAAGGAGTTAACCCATTTGCTCTTTATTAAAAGGACTTGCCACAACCTCATTTTGCAGAAGAATGTGACACGGTTTGACCTCTTGCCAACCTTGCTGCTCATCCAATTTGCTGGTTTCCCATGGATTTTCTAGCAAGTTTCTTGAGTGGCGTGATTTATTGCAGTAATCACACACACATGGCTTCTCATCATTTCCCTGTGGATTGAAAACCTTGTTGGCACTAGCATCTCTAGTAATTAGGGCCGCGTTCTCAACAGGTGCTGCTGTTCCCTTTTTTCCCAACATCACATTCCTGCGACTTTCTTCCCTTCTAACTTCGGCAAAGACTTCTCCAATAGTGGGTAGTGGCTATCGCCCTATTATCCTCCCTCTAACTTCATCAAATTCAAAATTCAAGCCTGCAAGAAACTTATAAATACGATGGTCTTCTACCATCTTTTTTATTGTGATTACAGTCATTGGGTGATTTCCACTCATAATCATTCAATAAATCAAGGTCTTGCCAAAGCCTTTTCAAATAATTGAAATACTTGGTGACACTATCCTCTCCTAGTCAAATTTCACCAAGTTTTAGAGTCAATTCATAAATTTGGGACTAGTTACCTAGATCAGAGTACATCTGATTGATGTTATCCCAAAGTTCTTTGGCTATTGGATAGCACATATAGTTGGAACTAATGCCCTTGTCGATGATGTTCATGAGCCATGTCATCACCATCGAATTCTCAGCATCCTAGGTGGCGTACGTCGGGTCATCCTACTCGAGTTTCTTCTTATCTCCAGTCAGGTATCCAATCTTCCCTCATCTATGGATGTACATGCGAATAGATTGGGACCAGCATAGAAAATTATCACCATTCAACTGAATATTAGTGATCTAGGCAAAGTGGGATTCTGAATTAGAATTAGGGGCTTGGCTCTTAGTGTTTTTCATTGGGACAACTAGGGAAGGAATGGAATCAAAGGATACTTCAAGCATGGTGAAGGACAGCTAGGGTTGGCTCTGATACCATACAAACAGGAAAGAAATATTGAGTGGAAAAGGTTTCTCTATTTTTTGATATCACTACAATATACAAGGGACCTATATTAATAGGTAATACAAAGCTACAATTTAGGAAAGAGTATAATGCTGATTCTAATCTAATTTCAAACTTTCCTACAATATTGATACGATATTTATAGGTAACTAACCCCTGACGATCTGGCTGAAATCTCTAAATTTTCCAACAACGTCCCAACAGCCAATGCTTAGTAGCAATAACTGGGAATATGGAAATGCAAATCTTCAAAGTAATGAAAATATTACTCCTGAACCAAGGGTAATTCGTTTTTTAAATAACATATTAAAACCATCAAATACATTTTTTACTTATCCTTTTTTTTTGTTGGGGAGGGGGGGGGGAAGAAACAATAGCTTTACTAATGTCAAATACATTTACATGCTATAATAACATCATACATACAATTAAAGAAACAAAGACTTTACTAATGTTAGATAAATTTTTTTTTTTTTAATTTAAACAATAGTCAAGTACGATGATCATTAAAGACCATGAAGTTGCAGAATATAAAACAAAGCAATCAATAATGGCAATCACAAAATCATGAGAAAGAAAACAGGTTCTAAATTATAGGTTCTTGAAATTTTATCTAATTCATTAAAACCAACCTGCTGGCATCGCCATTTCCATCGTAAATTAGCAGCCTCAGAAAGAAGTTTTAAATCAGCCTCTTCCACCAGATCCAAATTAAGCAACTCAGATGCACTCTCATGAGTCAGCATATAGGTTGGTTTAATGATTGTATTGTCCACTGAATAGTCTGCAATGCTACAAAACCAGAGAGAATAAAACAGATTTTGTAAAGAAAACTAGATTAGAAAAGTATTAACCAAAAGCATGGAACTAAGTGGAGCGTATATTTGCTCAAAAGTAGTTCAACAGTTTAACCGTATTTATTCATAAAATGCTTTAAGTTCCCTAAAAGCAGTAGGTAAATATTACCATCTTGCCTGTGGGTGTCTTAACAAAGAAGAGCATGAAACATCTAACACAATCCATGGAGATAGCATACAATAATGGGAACTGATTTCCACCTTTTCACTCGGAATATTACTTTTGAAACGAAGGGTGAAAAAATAAAACAAATACAGTAACCACGACAGGAAGCTCTGATATAATGCCTTAAAATCTCAATAAGTGGCACCAAAGCTCTGTATGTAAATTGCCAAACATTTTCTTGAAATAAAGCCAAAAGGAAGAGAGGAAGGATGGCCAAAATATAAGCTTTCTACCTTCCATCAGAACGAAGCACGGCAGATACTGTAACAGCATGGCAAATCTCTCCTTGCTCCAAACTCATTCCTTGCATGGCAAGTTTTTCTGGAAACATAGGATAAGTGGCTGTAGGCAAGAAAATTGAAGTTCCTCTTTTCATTGCAGCCCTACATCAGTAATATATCAGAAATAAATGAAACTCAGAAAAGGTTTTATATGTCGTAGTGTTCCCCAATCTCTTTTATTTTTATTTACCTATCAATGATGTTCCCTGGGTGAAGAAATCTAGTAGGATCTGCAACATGAATCCAAACTCTTATTTGTCCATCCTGGAGCCTTGTTGCACTCAGAGCATCATCAAGCTGTTAAATTATATCTTTGGTTATAGATTTTAAATGGCAAGGTCCAATTCTAACGTGACAAAAGTTTAACATACTTAATGGCATAATTTGATAGCTAGTATTCTTAAAAATGGGTAGATTTACCTCATCAGCTTCATCGACATCAATAGCATAAACCTTCAAGTGAGTAAGATCCTTTCTTATAAGCTAAACAAAGAAAACACAATAAGCATGTAAGTGAAAAATAGTTCCAGATGTAACAACATGGAGTTGACACTGTCGTATGCGATGTCTTTTCACCCCAAGGTCTAATTAAAGAAAAAGCAAGTGCAAAGGTCTTGACCACAAGGAGAATTAAACTGTTTTAAAGACATGGAGAATTGTTTAAACAGTTTGAACTCATTAACTTCATAAAGAACCTCAATAATCCTAGGAATTTCATTTACAAGACCAGGAGAAACTTCTGCAAGCTTTGATAGTCATATCAAAATTTTTTCACTAATGAAGAAGATAATAGCTTCGAACTTTGATTTGTTATTTTTTGACTTTTAGCACCTCGAATTTTCTTTATTAAAATTAAACAAATCCTGTAAATTAAAAGACCTATATCCATGTAATCTCATGTGTATAATTATTAAAATAATTCGCAAGCTGACCTCATCTGGATCAGGTGACTCTGCCAGAAGACTTTCTGCAGCTGCTTTTACTTCTTCTGAATGATCAGTCTCAATATCTAACTTCAACAGCTCCAGATTGACATGAACAGGAAAGTAGCCGATATCAGTGAGGAGATTTACTGCCGATGAAGAAGTTTTGGTTAAACCCATTGTTTTAAGAATCTGACAGGAATCAAAAAAATGGGTCAAGACATGCTCTACGCATTTGTCATTAAGAACAATTGCATTGAGCATATATAGCCAAAATGTGTCCCCTTCAAAAACAAACTTCCTGCATTAATTTGAATATATACAAACGTCTAAAGACAATATTGGCACAAATTACACAGAAAACTATGACAAATTCAAATCGGTATAATATACCAGTCCAGCAGTTCTCTTTTGGTCATCGTTTTTGCAGGCATCAATAGCATAAGCTTCAAGTGACTCAATTTTGTGTATAATTTTCTCATCAGCCATCCAAGATGATTTGGGAGGTTTAACATCTCTAGGCATCGCCTTAGCAGATTTCAACAATTGAATAAACTCCTGCAGCTCTTTCTCGGCAGCCTCCTTCATGAGCTTCCTACGTTGAAGTTCCTCTACCTGTATTTTAAACAGAAGCATTCCCCTTTAACAGTATATATTTATGCACGTGCGCATGTGCGCGCGCGCACACACACACACACACACACACAATAAAAGACCAAAAACTCCAGTCTGCAAGAGCAACACAAGAATGCATTTTCTTGCAAAAACAAAAAAGAAAAAAATTTAGGCCATTGCATAACTGTACCTGTATAGCAGGTCTAGGACCGTACACAGAGCAAAACCCTTTTGTCTCGAGCACTGTGAAATAAATTTCATCTTTTGAAAGTAAAAGATGGGCACAATAGCTCTCTAGAGGCTCCACACTACCAAAAATCATCTGTAGGATAAGTAAGTTCGCTGAAGGATATAAACAGAAATCCATGAAATGCAACTAGGAAAATAAAGTACCAAAGCCAATTCTTCTGTTGTCACTGACTTGTTCTTCTCAAGAAGCTCAACCCAAGCAAATTCTAGCAATGCAGGATCCTACGCCAAACAAGAAGTTTTTGTTTATAACGTTTATCCACCCTAGTTTACGAAGGGAAAAAACGGTTAAACATGTTTCTGCAATGTTTATGCCAAACAAACCAAATTATTCTGAGCTTTTTGGATGAAGTTCCCAATGTCCTCAGGGTTGAACTTCGCAATACCAGGAACAATATATGTAATTTGTTGAGGTTTAATGGATGAAGTCACACCATTCTGCCATTGAGGGATAAAAAATGTAAGAAGTTAAACTAGAAGAAACGTCAACTTCTACACATTTAAAGGTAGAAAAAATGAGTTCCAACACCTAGCAACCTATTCAACATGCCGCATTAGTTGTTTGTAGTAGAACCTGATCAGAGACCATCCAGTTCTTCTTGCCATCAGGTTTCTGAGCAACAGCAAGCAATACTCTATCAGATTCCTTCGTGAACTCCAGCAGCAACCCTTTCTGCAGTGTCTGTTTCTCAAGTCTATCTTCAAGAGCATCTCCTGTTGCTATGTCCACTCTGCAGAATCATTTAATGGTCTTATTATGCAAACCATAAATTAATTAAAGGAGAACTAAGAAATAAGCAAGTGAATGCTTCAAAATCAAAAAATGTTGCGTTACTGATTAAATATCATGGAAGGATGAAGCATTTGAGCACAGTCCTGCTTCGCTTCTCCAAACAAGCAATAGCTATTGAGCAATGCAATGCATTGCCACTAGTGATAATCCTTGTTGGCTTTTAACTGATCACATATTCATACTTCCATTATCGATTCACATTACCAAACAAGGAACCCCCATAGGTTTATAAGGGGTCGGCAATATCTAACCAATATCTGGGATTTAGCATTTCACATGTCTTAGGAGAAGCCAAAGGCAGACAAATTGAATTCTACCCTCAAGAAATTTGCAGCGACATTGCACCTGTTTCTTTTTCCCACTATCGACAGATTTTCGTTTCTGCTAATTCAGTAGATTGAAATTCAAAGAATACATACTCAATTCGTTTCAATATCCAAGCAAACCACAAAATTTTCCTAAATTCAACTAAGCCTTTAACTTCCCAAATCTTCTCCATCCTTATCAACAACAATAATCACAAGAAAATTCGAATAAATATGATATAGAATTTCACCAAAAAAAAAAGGAAATAAAAAAAAAGGAACTACCTAGAGGTGGCGCGAATTCTCCTTCGTTTGCGGGAGGTACGAAGCTCTTCCATGACGCTATCGACCAAACCGTGGACGGAGCAGCTCCAAGTACCGCCATGATAGAGAAGTTTCCTATCGCCAAGAAACAGAGGAAACGAAAGCCCTAGCTGTGAGAATGAGGAACCGCGAAAGATGGAGATGTTGTTGAAGTGAAAATGGTGGCGTCGGAAGGGAAGGAGAGGAAAAGATGCCGCGGAGGAGGCGGAACGGAAGATGGAGCAGCCGTTGACGGCCCGAACTGCCATGGAAGCTCTGAGGGAGAGCCGTAGAAGAGAGGAAATTCCGGCAGCGGCAGAGAAAAATGGAGGACTAAAGTGTGGATTTCGAGAGGCAGCAGGCAAGTGAACGGGAAAGATGTTTTCATAGATGAGATAGGCAGGAGGCGTTTTCGCCGAATCGAATCGGCATCCCCATTACTTTATCATGAAATATCCTTGTCGTTTGTAACATCTTTTAAAAGGAGGAGAAGAAGAAGAAGGAGAAGAGAGTTATAAACGACATTGAAATTTAGAAATGCTTGATCGGGGGGATGTCGTTTCTATATGTGTCGTTTTACAGGGGACAAGTTACTCCAATAAAGACTTCTTTCTATTCTTTCTCCCCCATTTCTAATTTTGTTCATTGAAAACGGATGAGTGCTATCCATTGAGTAAAGGAGCGATTTGGGTGGTTGGCTCCCTTCAGGGTTGTGGGTCCTTACCATTGCATGAGTGGTAGCTCACACTCAAAACTGCTACACGAGTCCTATAGATGTATGCATGTGGTTTGGGATCATTTTGGGGTGAACACTCATCTGAACAAGTAGGGTTAATAATTCATTATTTAGACAGTAACATTTAGGAAAAACTAAAGAAATATTTAACTCAGTAAGTGCTCTTCGAACCAATCTAGATAGCCTCCTAATGCTAGTTTGGATTGTGAAAGAGTAGCCAAAGAGATTGGTTCTTAGGTTGGATGCCTACCTACGCCATGTATGATTCATCAGATCATTCTTATGCTAATATTGTGAGTGATTTAACTTTTTTGGATGAACCTTTTTGCTTTAGGCATGCTACTTAGATATGTTAATTTTTTTTAATTCGTTTTATTACAAAAATGATAATATATATAAAGAGAAACCATTACATTGGACTTTATCATTACTATTTATTAGTTTATGGACTTTATCACTAGATTACAAAAGGTGAAAGATTTTGGGTCGATTATCTTACGGCAAGAAAGTATTATACTGTAAAATTTTAAATGAAATTTACTAATAAAGCATAATTGATGAGTGTAATTACTCTTTTTCCCTCTACTCTTTTTCAAAAACTAAGATTTAAAGAAAGGAGAAAAGGCTAATAACTTGCAAGAACCCTAAATTGTAGAAGTTCATCCTCCTTGTTCATAGTAGCCATGGGAAGCTTTCTTCAATAGGTCATCACCACCAACTACTAATCACCACCGCGAGATTCAAGTTACACATGGTAGTCTCCTCACGGAGACTACAATAGGAGAGTAATATGCTTCTAAGGAAGCTTTATTACCATCAGACTCACCACCATTATCATTTGGCCTGCAATTCCTTTTCTCATGAAATGCCTCATTCTTCATGCAACTAGTTCCACACAAATTGCTACCATAGCTGCTTTCTCCCTCTGCTGCCATCATCGCCATCGCAGCTTGGCTAGATTGACCTAAGATATGGCATCAAGAAGAGACTCATCCTTTCTTGACCAAACTTTTCCACAACTTTTATTCAAAACCCTAGAAATTTTTCATCTCATTCTTCTGCTTTTTTTTTTCTTTCTAATTTTTGTTTACTTAGCTTATTAGAATGTAAAGAGTTGAACAAGAAGAACACAAGGCTATATATATAAAATTACTAAGATACCCTTATGAAATTTAATTATAAAATTGGGTTTTCTATTCAAATTTAAAACAAAAATAAATGGAAGAGTCATTTTGAACGAATTTATATATATCGAGGTACATGCTGATCGGTTTCAAAAAAAAAGGCTAACTAAAATAAAGGTATATAATTTAGAGGCTATTTATAAAAATAATCATATCGTAAAATTCAAATAAAGATAATTACACATATGCTTAAAACCTAAAAACCAAATAAAAATGTGCTAAACAACATATGTTATATGGCCGTTTTTTAAAATATCATAATGAATAATATCATATTTTTGTTATTCTACTTTAAAATCAATTAAGTTTTTTTTTTAATTTTAAACCTATGTCTTTTAGATTTGAGTTTCTCTACAAACCCTTCTTCTCTTTCTTTTCCATCGGAGAGGCATCACACTAGTGATGACCGCGACAATAAGTTCGTAACTTCTGTGAAAGAAAAAAATAACAAAAATAACAACCCTATGTTCTATGATCCAGTAATAACAACAAAAATATAAATTATCTTATAAAATAATAATATATTACATGCATGCAATTGACAAAGAACAATTAAAAAAAATACCCCAAAAATAAATTAGGAAACTTTATTATAATCTCCTATGAAGAGATTAAATTGAGAAAGCCTACTGATTCTAAATATAACAACAAAGAGAGTGTTATTTAGTTAATTAATCTATGACATATTTGCATATGTTTTACATACAACACTATAAAAGAACTTTTTTGCAATAATAAAAATTCATCACAAATACCTTAATTTGTTGCTAATACTATATTTGCAATGACTTGTCATCGCAAATATTATTTGTGATGACAGATCATTATCACATAAGTATTAGCAATACGACAACGGTCATCACTATTATGTTGTCGCAATAAAGGCCTGAAATTTTCGTTGATAATGATGTGGCTTACACTATTTGCAATAACAATATTTGAAAATGTTGTTGCAAATAAGTTTGTAATTAATAACATGACAAAGAGTAATTATGAAAACATTTTCAAATTGTCATCGTAAATAATTTTTATTGTATCTATCTTTTGCTAGATATGCCATTGCAAATACTAGTAGTTTTTTATCCTTTATATTATTTTAATTTTATTTTATAAATCTCAAATACTATATAGTGTATGATTATTATATTATTAGAATTGAATTTGAAATAAAAATAATATAATTAATTAGATTATAATAATCATAATTTTTACAAAATTAGTACTAGAACAAAGTAATAATAATTTATATCATTAACCGAAATATGCTAGAATAAATATAATATAATATCAGTTTAGACATATATATCAACCAAACATAAAGTAAGGACAAGTCAAAAAAAAAATCCCCTAGAGTCGTGGCATCATCATCATTGTCGTTATGTCCATCTCATGGACACATAGGAAGGGGCTAAGGGAAAAGTTCTTTTGGAATGGTAACAAGCTTAAACGTGAAATTTAGCTGCATCTGGAACATCACCTGCATCATCTTCTCCTAGTTTGTACATACCTTTATATAATTGGTGTACATCCTCTGCATCTAGTCCTATACTTCCTATGGAAGGTGCATAGAAAACGGGCTGTTTGATTGGAATCTAGACAATATTGAAGCACCTTAGTCAGTCCTCCATTGGAGTTTTGGGCCTACTACAGTCATATGTCCTTTACGTATACCTAAGACCTATTGTAAAATCCCTTCCCCGTTAACCACTAATCTCCTTGAAGTAGATTGTCACGGCCCAAAATTTAGACACGTGACACGGCAGCCAAATCATAATATCAACCCGAGATTTAAGGAAAACATTTATTACAAAAACAACGGGTCAACATTATAATTTAGCTAAGCCTAATTATAAAGTAGCATCATAACCACAAAATAAAATAAAGGAGAAAATAAATGCTTTTTAATGCGGAAGTCAAACATAAAATCGGTTTTCAAAAGAAATTACCAACCATAAAATATTCCCAAGCATGAAATTTGAATAACGTGAAATAAAGTACAAACTTAAAGTCTCATTACATCAGAACGAGAAACAGAAAGAAGAAGATGGAGAAAACGGATAGCATCATCTTCGGTAGTAACGGATATCTCAACGAATTCGGAACTGCTACCTCCCGTATCTGGAAGTAGTCATTTCGAAATCATAAAGAAAAAAGGGACGTGAGCGCTGGCTCAGTAGGATAGAAACAAAGGTGGGTTAACAGATAACATTTAAAAATATGGCATAATATTCGTTTTCAAAAATAATCAACAATTTAAAAAAAATACATGACATAATAATCATAAAAAAATAATCAACAATTTCGTGAAAAACATTTTTAATGCAAGTTTTATTCTGCTGAGGACTTAGCGTAGCTGCAATATACGTGCCCCAATATTAAAATAATAAATCATTAAAACAAACCATCATATTATGAGTGAGGACTTGTCGTAGCTATAATATACGTGCCTCGAATTTGAATTATTCTAGATCATCTCGTTACGGTCTAAATAGACCGAACGGCCCTGCGCAGGTTTAGGGACCTTCCCCTATGGCGTCAACTTTGGGACGCACGCATCATTTACAATGATCGTGAACTAGAGCTCAATTATGTTCACCGGATTATTCAAAAGATGGTATTTACCAAGTTATATTATGTCATAAATCAAAACACGTTTTAAAATACACATTTAATTACCAAATACGTTGCATGCGTTTATTTCACCAAAAACAATATAATAATTTCGTAAACTGAAAACAGCATGCCATCGATAAAACAGGGAAATTTAAAACACTTGACTACTCCCAAAAAAGGCTAGAACATCCTACTTCGATTATCGCACAAGCGTTACGATAACGTGATCCAGAAATCCAGCAATAACGTCAAATAAATCCTATAATCATAACATATGATCAGTCTAGGTCTAGACATAATCATCCAATTATTTTAGTGTGCCACAAAAGATTTCAAAACGTTTAATAAACATTTGGGATTTAAAATTTGTGAAAAACTCTAAGTTAGGATATTTCTGGTCATGGGCAGACTGACCTAGGCTGATTGTAAAATCAATATCAATTCATTTTTAATCCCAAAAATTCTAAATTTTTAATATGTTAAACTAGACATCTGTTAATTTTTATAATTTTTAGACATCATTTGGTCATTCAATTAGGCCAAAAACCAAGGGGTTGTTTTCAGGCATAAAATCTGGGTTTCAGTTTCAGTTCAAAAACTGGCAGTTCTGTCCGCCTATATTAGAAAAATATTTTGACTAGGCAAACGGATGAGTTTGGTTCTGAAATTTTGCAAGCATTTAGGGGACATCTTGAATTTAATTTTAGGCTCAAGAATCACTCAAAAATCGTTTTTAAAACTCAAGTTATGGCTGACAAAAATTTACTGTTCATATGGTAATTTTCCAGATTTCTGTTTTTCTGTGTCCGAATTTCGTTTAGCCTTAAACCAATTCAATTTTCATCCAATGATCATGAAATTTTGTGAAAAACCTTATTTAGATGTGGTTAACACATCCCAGGAATCAAATTGACAAAAACATAAAATTTTACACATGTGATAATAGGGTTTTTGAAAGGGAAACAAAGAGGCAAAATTTTTAGGGTTTGAGAAAGAGATTCACACCTTGTTTGTACTACACTATTTTTGATGCTTGGTCTCCTTTTTGGCTGAATTTGTGTGAGTTTTGGAGTCTTCAAAACAGTAGGGAAAACAGTGGAGAAAACCATATAAAAATTCGGATTTAAAACCAAAAGGAGAAGGAAGGAAAAAGTTTGATTTCTCACCTTGTTTTTGTCTCAAAAATTGTTGAACCTTTGAGCTGCCTTTTGATAGGTTTTGTTTGCTGTTTTGGGTGTGTTTTGGGAGTGAAAATTCAGAAAGGAGAGAAGGGAAAGCTGGCCGAATTTTTGAGTGTGAAAGGAAGGGTGAATGAGAGTTAAAAGAGGGTTTTTATACTAGGTTTTCTTTCTTTCCCTTTCTCTTCCTTGTTTGGCCGAAATTTCTAAGGGTAAAAAGGAAAGTTTTTGTGCTGTTTTGAGGCTAGGGTTTTCTCTCTTATTTCCCTTTAGGTGGCCAAAAATTATCCCTTAGTTTTTAAGGAAAAATAATTTGAATTTTGGTTGAGTTTTGACCTAGCTTTTGATTCAAATAAAAATCTCCTTTATTTCCTATACTTTATGGTCGAAATTTCTTCTTTATATCTAAGGGATGAAATTTGAATTTAAATCCTCCTTGGATTTGTGGAATTTAAATTTTAATTAAAATCCCAAGTGATGGCCGAATATTTTAGGGTTTCTTTTTGAAGTTCAAATTGTTGACTTTTGAGCGGAATTTGACTAGGAAACCAACCTAGGGTTTCCAAAAGATTTTTAATTACTTTTTGACACACTAATTTTATTTAAATTATATATTGACCCTTAAATAAAATTTAAGACATCACATAGATACAAAAGCAACCTGTGTCATTTGTGTTGTTCACTCCCCCTCCATCAAAGTCTACACAATTGCAATTTTATAAATGATTAAAAAACCAAACATATGCTATGTGGAATATAATTAAAATAAGAAAAGAATAAGAAATTGTACTTATGAAAGCTTCTTCTGCCTAACGTTTAACCCAGTTTTCCCTACAACGGGGCATGTCACTCCAATTGTCAATCATAGACATCGGCTGTTGTGTTTGGGTGTTGACCTGTTCAACAATTTAATGTGTTAAAATATTAGGATGTTATTAATAAAGACAAAGTTTAATAAAAAAAATATAGTTAATAAATTTCACCTTCTTATGGCAATGCTGCGAGTATGATATCCTAGCGTGATAACTTGACCACTTATGATTCTTGCAATTTTGGGCATTTGTCAAAGATTTTTTTTATTCACAAAAAATTAAGATAATATTAGAACATTTGATTTTATTAAATTTTGAATTCACAAGAAAGTAATACATCTTCAAACAATAATCATAAACACATCGAATGAAAATCTATCGTAGCAAGGACCTAGTGGTCTTTATATCTAAAGTAGTCATGGAGGTCACTCTTCCAATCTTTATAGTATTTTGATGCCTTACGATCAATGACATCTCTAATCAGTCCATCGTTTGCATCCAAGTTAATGTTGAACCATTTATACAATACATTAAACAATTTCATTACTCTGAATTTAAATTTTTTAGATAATTAAAAATTATAATGTGAACAAATGAATACCTTTATCCGATCCTTGATTTTCTTCTTGTTTATGCAAGGTATATCTCTTCAAGCATTATAATAGGGCTCAAGTGTATCCCTAGTGTGTATGTCCACCGACTAATCACTGCACTTTCAATATGGGAGCCATGATCACCAACTGATTTCATTGTACCCCTGATCTCATCAAATTGGACTGAAAACTTGCCCTTCATCGCCACAAGTTGAACCATATCTCGACCCTTTGCTTTCCCCTTATCTTTGAGTTGACAGGCAATCGGTGCTACTTGTAACGACAACAATGTCATCAAATATTTATAGATTAATTTTTATATATTTAAATTTAAAAATTAATAATTAACATTCAATCATTAAATACATACTCAATTGATATTGGGATGACAGTCTTGTTGGTTCAGGCGGTGGCTGCATCCCTTGGAGGATCTAACATACATAGCAAATAGACCAGACATCAATGCCAATTGATAAAGTAAAGGCTTATTATCACCTACCATTATTTTTTAAAAAGACTATATATAGGTCATATTTGATAATGAAAACATATAAAGTAAAAATATAACATTATAACAAAATAAATATATTACATAAGTCACTACTAATGTCTTTAATTTACTTATCAACATCTAAATCATCATCCTTTTAAAAAAGCTCTATTACTATCAAACTCACTACCATTATCACCAAGCCTGTGATTCCTTTTCTCATGAAAAGCCTCATTCTTTGTACAACCAGTTCCACAAAAACTGTTGCCATAGCTGCTACTCCCTCCGCCATCACCGTCACAGCTATAGGTTGAGAAGATCAACCTAAGATAAGGCATCAAAAAGAGACTCCTCCTGTTTGGACCAAACCCTCTCCAAGATTTTTATCTGAAACCTTAGAAATTTTTCATTCATCTCTTTTGTCTCTTTTTAAATTTTTGTTTTCTTAGCTTATTAGAATGTAAAGAGTCAAACAAGACTATATATAGGAAATTACAAAAATACCCATACAAAATTTAATTTTTATTATAAATTTGGGTTTTCTATTTTAAATTTTAAACAAAAATAAACAAAATAGATATTTTAAATAAATTTATATATATATATACGGAGGGCACAATGACCTTTTTTTTTTTTTTTAAAGGCCAAATTGAATGAAATTATATAATTCAAGGGCTATTTGTAAATATAAACCTTATTATTATTATTATTTTAAAATGTTCCTCTAACAAATATTTCTTTTCCTATCTGTCTTGCTTAAATAATTTTTTCCAACTGCATCCCCGCTTGTTTTCTTTGCAAACCTATCAATTACTATTTTATTATGTGTACGCTAAAGAATTTATAAACCATGTTTCTAAACCAAACTCATAATAAACCGATTAAAAAAAACTAAAAACTAAACTTTTGTTTTTAAAGAAATAAAATTAACACATCAAAAAATTTAAACTGATTACGCGTGCGCTTTATAGTAAGAATCAAAGAAAGGATAAATTATCAATAAAACTGATAAGGGTTCCAGCCTCCACAAAAGAATGACACAAGCATACAACCAAAAAAAAGAAAGAAAAGAAAGATAGATACAAGGTGATAAATACATGTAATAAAGGCATTGATAAAAGCTAAGCAATGGCACAGGAATCTGCAATAATATTGTATAAGTCAAACAGCTCTCCTCGATGTCCATAACCCTATCAAATTTGCATAAATCAACTGCAAAGCTGCGTACATAACCCTTGGATCCTAGAACTGCTTGGGTTTGAAATTATGTATGTGCTAGTTTTGTTATTGCTTGAACATGTTAGGCTGAGTTGGTCACCGACCTGGTTCGACTGCACCACAGACATGTTAACGAAGCCATCAGATTGGTGCAAAAATCAGAAATTGGGTTGTTAGTACAACCGAAATACCCCAGTCCAATTGAGACAGGGATAAAGTGAGTTTTTAGAAAAGAGGATAAAGCAATAGTCAGTTTTACTAACCCAGCAGTATGCCGGCTCAGTCTTGCAGCTCCATTTTGAAGTGGGGACACAAGACAAATAGTGACACCAAGAGCAATGATCATTAGCGTCGACCCCCCGGAGTAGCATGACCAACCCGACTGTTAGCCTGTCAAAATTAGAGAAAAAATAACACAGTTGAAAAATATGCATAGAAGAAGATAATTATAAAGATAGATCAAACAGATAAAAGTGCAAATACTGTCATCAGCAAAACCACTTTTTGTCAACTTTTGCTGCTATCACGTCTAATTATCAACAGTTTCCACGAGTAAGGAAAAGAATGATAAAAAAGTGATTGGCTTATTGATTCTGCTTTTACAGACTGATTTTCACTCATAACACATTCACTTAAAAAAAAAAAAAAATCTGTTAAGTACCCACTCAAGGCTGAAACTGCGGAGCAAGTTCTAGGGAATTGAAGTTTCAATTATGCTGTTTCTCTCGAAGATGAATTTTCCAAAGAAAATAACTAGGTAGTTTCAAGTTCTCGTGCTTATTTAAGTATCCACATATGTTTTTTCAGAGTTCTGTTGAGTAATAGAGAAAGGGCATTTTTTGAAACAGAAGCACAGAGTAAGAGGCTTACCAAACGATTACAAGGACAAGAGAAATAACCCACAGCACACACTGGTATGTCTTGAATTTAGATTTGACTGGAGCTGAATTAAACGCTGGCGATGCGTATCTTTGGCTAACCCATCCAAACTGGGGCCGAATTAGAAACACAAACCCAAGAAGGAAACCCGTCAAAAATCCGCCAATATGAGCGAAGTTGTCCACATGTGGGAGAATTCCTACTGCCAAATTAATGGCTATGATGACCACAAGGGTGAAAAGTGCTGCAAACTAAAAAATACACATAGATGATACATCCATTAGCATCAGTTAATCGAAATCAACATTTTAATTGTAATCGTGTCAACACTTACCTTACTGACATAGATTGTCCAATTGGTGATAAGTTCAGAAAGCATTCCTCCAAGTAACCCGAAAAGTGCACCAGAAGCACCGACAGATATGTTTGACTGCAGGAAAAGTGCAGATAACAGACTCCCGCCAAATCCAGAGATGACATAAAGCAATCCAATCCGAACTGGAATACAAATATATTAGAGATAATCTTCCAACACTAATATATTAATGAAACTGAGAGCTAGGCAAACTATATACCTTAATGGATTAATCAAAAGACCCATTTAAAATCCATAGCAATGAATTTAGTCTAGGTAAATGCAATAATTCATTAATGATATACCAGCACAAAAAACATAGCCTCCAGGTAAAAACATAGGAATTTAGACTTAAAAATCGTAACAAAATAATCAAAGGAATGTAGCTTAAGAATTAGTTGGAATACAAAGCGACGTACCAAATCCAAATTCTTGCTCGAGCCGAATTCCGATAACCAAAAGACTCAACATGTTAGCCAATATATGGAAAACACCTCCATGTAACCAATTGCAAGACAGAAGCCGCCATCCCTGGTGACCATCCACCACTTTACTTACATCAAGAGCCCCCATCTTCTGTAATCTATCCAATCATCATAATAAAAAACTAAAATTAAAACAGGAAAAAAAAAAGTGTCTGATGTTATCCAAATATTTAACATAACATGATAAGCATGATGAACAAACTCTCAGACAATTTGAGAAACGTTTTAGCATTTTCCAAGCAAATTAAACATAAAGATAAAAGCAGAGATTTTAAGGCCATAAACTTTTAAACCAGAAATAATAAATACAAGTTTAGAAAATTACAAAAATTTTACATTTAGCATAAAAAAACCACTAATTTTTAATATTAATCCAGCATTAAATTCAACTCGTTTAACAGATTCATGATTATTTGAGAAACTGTTTAGCATTTTTTTTTTTTGCACGAAATTTAACATAAAAATAAAAAGGATAGAGATTACAGTAGGAACTCAGATATCTGAAATATCTAATCTCATGTTTAAAAATCACGAAAAAATAATAATAAAAAAAAAACAGAAATTTCTTTACCAAACAGCTGCCAAGGCAAACAACCATCAAAAGTAACAGAAAATTACACAGAAATATCTCAATAACCAACTAAAAATCAAAATAAAATGAACAAAAAAAAAAGAAGAAAGGGAAAGGAAAACTGACGAGGAGGAAGAGGGACCAAGAAGAGGGTTCTCTTTGAAAGGCTGAAAGGAGAATCTGCCGAGGAACTTGGCGATGCAAGAATCGGAGTTGTGGGGACAGTTGTTGACGTACATAGTGATGATGAAGACGATGGTGTTGGCGACGACGAAGACAGGGATCAACCATGGAACCCATTTCTTGAAATGCTTCACTTCTCGGAAAACGGCAGGACTCGGAGCAGCGGACGACAGTTGCTGCGGTGTCGTCGCCTCGATCTCCACCGGGTGTACGGCGTTGTAGCCTCGCCGGGAGTTTACCCTGATCTGGATCTCCGACGACGACCTCTGGTTTCCCGCCATTGCAAGAAATCGATGAAGAAGACGTTGAATTTGGTGGGTTTTGAGTGTTATTGTTGATAATGTGAAGAAATAGCGTAGAGAGAGAGAGAGGGAGAAAGAGACAGAGAGGAGAGAGAGAGAGTAGGTAATTACGGCGTCAAAAAACGAGGGCCGTTTAGTCAACGTCATTCGTCGATTACATTGGCTGCTTTGACTTCGTTTATTTATTTTTATTTATTTATTTTTTGGGTTTTTTTTTTTCGCCGACTGATTATTTACTCCTTTTTTTTCACCCTTTTTTAAGCATTGTTGGATTTTCGCCAACGCAAATTGCGGGGGGTTTTTTTTTTTTTTTTTTTTACTTTTTGCTTTTGTCTTTAATAACTCTTTCTCACTTTATTATTTAACTAGTTAGCGAGCGCCTACAAAATACAAACCTACGTGAAAATAATTTAGGGCCCGTTTGGGCAACGTCTTGGAGGTCAAAATTTTTATCTTTTTTCCAAAATTTTATCACTTTTTACTATTTATATCTCCAAAACGCTCCAGTACATTTAAAATTTTAAAAATCCATAACTTTGTGTATACAAGTCCAAATGAGATGATTTTTTTTTAAATTGCATAGAATTTCGAGAGGAACAAAACAAGATCCATATTGATATTTTTTTTCTAAAAATATTTTTAAAATTTTTAATTTTTTCACCCCAAACAGTTTTTTCCCCCAAACACATTCCCCAAAACCAACTTTTTTCCAAACCCCAAAACCAAATCTCCAAAACCTCCCCCAAACTCAGATATTGATGGCAATCTAAGAACGGGAACGAAAATACACTATTTGTACATCACTACTTTTAATATTAATAGTTAGAAATAAAAGGGAGTAAGGATATAAATATATATGTATATATATTATTTTTTATATATGTTTATAAATTTTTTTATAAATTTTAGAAATTTTCATCTTGTTTGTTAAATTTTGAATTATTGTTATTTAATCCATTTAGTTAGAATTTCAATTAAAAACTGATGGGGAAATAAAGAATTAAATGAGGTTATGTGGGGGTTTTTTTTTTTTTTTTTCCATTTGGTTTTAATAGAAATATTTGTTTGGATTAGCAACTTGAGACGGAGTTTTCCAAAAATTTTTTCTTTTGTCTTTTTCTCTAAAAATAAATCATTTTCACTATTAATATTTCTAATTTTTTTTATTTTTCAAAAAATTTAAATTTTAAAAGTCTATAATTTGTTTATTTTTAAATTAAAGTGAGATGATTTAAAATAAAAATTGAATAAAATAATAAAAAAAAATATAAGATTCATTTTATTATTTTTGCAAACATATTTTAAGATTTTACACTTTTTAAATTTAAATAATTTATTTTCAACTAAATACATATTTTTAAAACTCAACTAATTACCTATCAAAACATTTTCAAGACTATAACTCCAATTATCACCCCGAACTCCAATTATCACCTCGAACGACTTCTTAGACGGATTTCTATTATTTTTCTATTTATTTTAACTATAATTCAAAATAAATGGATATTAAGTGAGACTATTTCAAAATTTATAAAATAAATTGTGAGTTTATAATTCAAGAACAAACTAAAAATGATGAGATTTATGAATAGTAAAAATATATAGCTTTTTTAAGGAATAAAAATATAGTTAATAAGATTATGTTCTAAAATCATCATATTTGTATAAAATTAACTACGTTCTCATTTCATTGTGGTTAGAAACATTCTTGTACGTACCGTGCCAAGTAATTTACTATTTAAGTGCAAAACAACTCCATGATTGAATTGTGGATTTAATTATTCCTTAATAAAGAAATCGTGCATCAAGTCAGAAACCGTTTTGTCAATAGCCACCGAAGGACGCAAATGACTTTTTCGATTGGGACAAGAAATCCACGTCCCCAATTTGACTGTTTTTGTTACATTTAATTGAAAAAAAAAATCCTGTTTATTTTTAATTCTCTTTTTTTTTGTTGAATTATTATTAATTCTTTTTAAAACATAACCTTTTTTTTTTAAATATAATAATCAATATCATATAATTCAATCTTCATTGATTGCAAAACCAGGAAAAAAAAAAAAGGAAAAGAAAGAATCAAAATGTCATATCTACCCTTTTTTAAATTGTAGAGGACTTCACAACACTTTATCCGCTTCACTGTATTTGCTAAGAAAAATGTTCTGAAATATCATATTAAAGATCCGTTTGGATGAGAGATTCATTTTTTAAAAATAAAAAATTTTTAGGTATGAAAAATAAAATATTGTTTAGAATTTTTTTGTAAAGTGAAAAGTTGTTTGAGTGGGTGAAAACTTTTTGTTTTTAGAGAGCTCTTTTTCTATTTTTTAAAAATAAAAAATTTTGGATGTTCAGATATGAAAATTTATGAAGGTTCATTTTTCTTAGAATGAAAAATTTTTCATTTTCTAAATTTAGAGGTGTCAAACAAACGAAAGGTAAATATTACAACTATTAAAATGTAAATTCAATCCGCTTAATTAATATGTGATATTTAACATTATTTATATTTTTAACATTGTTTATTTGGGAATGGCTAAAATAATCGTGCCTCAAATAAAGAGGATAAATGTTAAACTTCAAAAAGGAAAATCATAAAAGTTATAAGGTTGGCATAAGGATGGTGAATTTTGTTTTTGTTTGTTCGTTTATTAGAAAAATAAAAATCTTATCCCATTAAAGATCCAACAATTAACCGTAAAATTGGCATTAACGCCTTAATTTTGATAAAGATTATGGTTCAAAAGTGATTTGAAAAGAAATTTAACTATAAAATTACATATCGAACTATAATCTCATAAATAAAATTACATATCGAACTGTAATCTTATGGGGGGAAACCAAATTGACGGTAGAATGGAGGTTTTTAAATTTAACCTTTCTCCTTAGTTTTGTTTATTAATTTTTCAAAAAAGTTTTGTAGTGAAATATATACTATGTGTTTGGATGGCATATCTCATTCTCACAACAAAGTATTTGTCTTCAATTTTTTTCGTTATTCTTCTCAATTTGAGACATAAAAAATATTACATTTACTAACATTTCTTGTATAGTAACTTTTAGAAAAAGAAAAGATTTTTTTTTTTTCCAGATTTCTTACAATATATGATTTCCAACACTATTTCTTCTCATTCCAAATAACTTTTTGTTTTTAAAAACAAAAAATTTTTACACATCCAAATACCATTCCATTTGATGCCTTATTTTAAATGAAATTTTCAAGTTAGAATTAGTTGACTTTTTAAAAAAACTAATTCAGATTTTTGTTGATTTTTTAAAAAAACACAAAAGCTAAAATAAAATTTTTTAAGTTTGGACAAACGCAAGCTTAATTTTGATAACTTACATCAAGAACCTATAAATATGTAGCAATTTACTCTTATTGCTAATAATGTTTTTTTTTAAGAATTAACTCGTGAATTACACATGACTCTTAATGACATAAAAGGTCGTTTTTTATGTATTTTAATGAAAATTTATTGAGGTTAATATTTTTAATTAGGTTTTATTAAACTAGAACTATTTTTTTAAAATATAAATTTAGGTTAATATTAATTAAAAAAAAAGACCTTTTACGCTTTTACTGACTATCTATGTACAAGTTAAGTGTCAATTACAAATAATAATAATAATAATAATAATAGCAACAACATTGTTAAAAATGAGAAAGATTGTTATAAATTGATAAGTTATGAAATAAATTAGAAAAATTAAAAATTTTAGTGTAAATTGTTACTGTATAATAAATTCACAATGCAACAATACAATTTAGCTAAAAAAAAAAAAAAAGAAATCACATAGAGCGTTGAACCACAAAAAGATGCTTCTAAAATCCTTTTGGCTGGAATTTTTAGCCCCCATTTGGCTGAATGTCTTGCCTTAAGGGAGGGAATTGTGGTCTAGCCGTGGCAATGATCTGATGCAATCAATGTCGTAAGGTCAATGTCTTGCCATATTACTTGTTCATTTTTGGAAGTGTCATGATCATCCTAAAAGAAAGGTTTCAATTTTTTCAAATGAACAATTTGAAGATTTATTGATTCTAATAATTAATTGTAGAGTTGATCATTCAAACCTTTAAATCCATATATGTAAATCTCATACTTATAAATAGGGATATACCTAAAACTCATAAAGAAAAAAAGGAAGCCAGTTAGATGAAAAAAGAAGAAACTTAAGGGGCGTTTGATAAACGCATTGTATTTTGATTGTATTTGAATGTTATATTTGGTTGAAAAGTATTTGTTTTGCATTTGAATGAAATATGTATTTGGATGAAAAGTATTTTAGAATTAAAAAGTTGATATGATTGGTAAAAGTAGAGATAAATAGTGGAGTTGAAAAGTTGATGTGATTGTTTTAAAAATATTTTGAATAGTAATTGTTTTCATAACATTGTTATAAAATTTATATTTAATGTAAAATTGTATTGTATTTGAGTAAAATTTAAATGTAAAACATCTTCTAAATAACACCTTCGACAAAAAAGAAAATAAGAAATAACTTGGACGAAAAGAAAGAAAGTAAGTGACCAGACAAATCTTTTTTATCAATGACCTCAGACTAATCAATCAAATATTGATTAATACACAATTGATCGAACAATATAATATTGTGGCCCACTAGCTAGTTAACTTTGTTTTCCATTTATTTGGTTAATTTTATTATATGGATGTAATTTAGAGGTTGATTAGCCCCGCTGTTATAACCGATTTGGTAGACTAATAAAATACATCCAGCATCTTCCTTAAAAAATGAAAAAAAAAATCATTTTTTGTTTATCCGGCTTCCCTAACATAGATCTGTACCGATACATATGCTAGAAGTGTCAAAATCTTAACCCAATTCACCAAATTTTCCACCAAAACGCTTTCCTATTTTTTCTTTTTCTTTTTTTCCTTTTGGTTGTTGCTTTTGTTGTTTCCTATCCATGTTAAAAATATATATATATCTTTTTATACTTTTTTTTTACCTCTCTTTTAAAATCTTAAGAAAATCTATGATAAATTATAATTTAAATACTCTATCAGTAGTGATTAATTTAAAATCATTCGATGAATTTTTAATAGCTAAGATGTAGAAGATATATAATTAAATAAACACTGATCCATATAATTACAATAGCTCAACATCATCATAGTAATTTTTATACTAACTACTAGGTTATATTCATCATAATCACGAGAAAATTTGTTATAACACTGTCATTAGTCTTGATTCATAAAATGACTTACTTATAATTTTTATGATGACCAAATTAATAATATGCTTTATATTTCACCTAAACAATGCCATCTCACTCTCTAAATTAAATAAATATCAATTTACAATCATTAAATCGTATCATATAAGTAGAGTATTTAAACTGTAACCTATGTTTACCGTCATATATTTTGTACTTTGATATTTTCCTATTGCATAATAATTTTTAAAATATATATTCTTGCTTAAATTCATCTCATACATTATGAAATACTATCTTATCCAATGGGGTTTTTTTTTATTACATATCTAATTTTTTATTATGATTGCCATATATATTTTTATTACACTTATTTTTCTCAATTCTCTTTAAATTATTATATATTTTTAGAGTGGATAAAACAAAATACCTTTTCCTTTTACTTATTCCTATTATGCAATAATTTTTTTTTTTTTCAAATATGTATGTTATGGCTTAAATCTTTTTTGTACAACTTTTAAAAAATTATTTATCTTACAATTTTTTTTTTGTTAAAATGATTTATTCTCCTAGAAAACAAATTATTTAAATATTCTTTTTCTTTATATCTAAAATATTTAGCAAAGCTAACACGTACACGAATAGGTTGTGCTTATAAACTATTATATGTAAATACATGTATGTATGTGTCATCGGTTGTTGAGGCATGTGCAAAATGCCAAACTTAATTCAGACATGGCATGTAATTAAACAATTCATTTACATGTTTGTTTATAAAATAATTCAACCAAATCCATGGATGAATGCTTATAACGAATTAGGTCAACTAAATTGTGAGGGATTGTTAACAAAACAATAACTACCTTAACATTTGTCCATTCACATTTATTCCTTTATAACTCATCTCAATGTTGATACAACAACATTTATGGAGAAAATAATAATAATAATAAATAATTGAAAAATCGATAAAGGACATAAAGAAATATATTTGCTCTTGCCCCAACAAAAGCTTATGACATGTTTAGAAAACGTATTTTATTAGTGTTACGAAAATCAATTTTACACCAAATATAAAATTTTACATTCAAATATAATCTTTTTCAACGGCGATATGAAAATAATTACTATTCAAAAGTTTTTTAAAACAATCACATCAACTTTTTAATTTTAACTATCTATCTTTACTTTTATCAATCACATCAACTTTTCAATTTTAAAATACTTTTTATCTAAACGTACATTTTATTTAAATACAAAACAAATACTCTTTAATTAAATACAATATATAAATAAATTATATTTAAATATAATTAAAATATAATATATTTATCGTAAGTTTAATATGTTGCTAATCAGCCAACAAGCCAACTCCGTTTAATTTGCTGTAAAAGAACCATGTCTGACAAAGTACAGAACTATGGTGCAAAGTCTAGGGTGGTCATTTGGGGTATTTCAATCTCAATGGTTGAACGCGCGTTTGGCACTGTCATCCAATTCAAATCATCCATTTCAATAGTCTACAGTGTTTTGAATCACTTTTACTACATGTCGCATGCCCTTTTTATTTCTAATTTCTAAATAACAATCCAATTTTTTGATTATCAATAATAAAAATAATCAATTTCAGCACAAATTTCAATAAAATAACTATTCAAATCATCCAACCAAATACACCATTCAAATCAAAATTTTCAACTTAAAACTTTCATTTAAATACACCATTCAACTCAATTCAAATCAAACCCAATTTTTCAATTTAAACCTGTAGTCTAAATGCATAAAGCTGCTAATTATAAACTAGAACATGTGCCATGATCACAGGATAGATATGGTGATGCCCTTGACCCTATGGCTTCCAAGGAAATAAAGTTTCAGTGTTTCAACTTACAATCATAGGTAAAAGAGAAGCATGTTTAAAAGACAATGTTATGGCGTATAATTTTACATTATTTAGAAAAAGAAAATTTTATCAAAATGGAGGTGGATTTTAGACTACAAAAATGAAAATGATGTCTAAAGTATGGTTTTGAGCGATTGAGTACGATTCTGCTCATATAAAAACCCATTCTTACTAATTCAGTTTAAGTTATTGACTTAAAACCCAATACCATAATACGAGCATGTTGAAATGATATTTGAACTTTTAGATCAAATAACCCATACATATTAGGCTAGAGTTGTACAGGTTAATATTCATGTAACTAGTAACAAGTTACATCTCACATTAATCAAAAGTAGGAAGCAAGCTAAATAAACAAAAGGAATACAATGAGTGATGAAAAATATGCATTTAGTTTTTTGTTGTCACATCCACAAACTATTAATATTTGTTTATTGATTGATTCATTTAGAAGAGAAATAAGCAACTTTCATTATTTAAATAATGAAATTGCCTTGCAACATCCCTATAAATGGAGCTTGGTTTCACTCATCCCCATGATTAAAGGGCTTTAATCATAAAAGCAATTGTAAAATAATCAAAATTTGCCACACTTAAGAAAAAGCAAAAATTGATTGGCCAGATATTTTGATGTAAAACTGTTCTAGGTTCGTTGGGAACATTTAAGTAGAAAATGACATAAATATAAAGGATTGAGTACACTGATGATGATATTATAATATTGATGTATCATAATAATTTAGATAATTACAAGAATAAATTCCAAAGATGATATTTGGATGTGAAATAAGGGAAAATCCGACTCTGAATTCGATTATAGACATAACTTAGAAAATGGCGAGGGTAATTGGAAATTCCCTGTTTTGAGATTATTATGATATAATCTGATGTTGTTATTTGGTATGGTATGATCTAGTATGGTGTGTTCTGTGTTCATTTGCCATTTGCCCTGCCCATTTAAAGGCCTATATGTGTAAGGTTGGGCAACATGGGTATGGCGGTCATCTAGAGTACGGGGTTGGTTTGTACACAGTTGCCTTATGTAGAGTTGGGGCTGAAACAAGGTTGGATGACATTAGTGCATCACGTTTTCTATGCAGAGTTAAAAATAGAACGCATGGCCAACCTTATGTAGGCCATAGGCCGTAAAACTCTGCGCCATATACAAAGTTGGCGGTATAATTAGAAGCCTTTGGCTAATGGGTTCACAAACAATGTTCAAACAAGGTGCATAGTTCACAAACAAGGTAGAACAAAGGAAGGTTTATAGAACATGATTCACAAAACAAGGCTCTCAGAACAACAAGGTTGATCTTGCCATTCTTAGTCATGTTATTATCTCACCAGCATAGCATTGTTGGATTAAAATCACGCCAGTTCAACCTCAAATGTTTCCCACTCATGACTGATTTCACCTTTGAATCAGTTTTTCTTATAAACATTTAGTCCCCTGCATGCTGAAAAGAAGATTTTTTTTTTTTTTTAGCATGCACAATATACTAGGTTCTATAATCTGCTTCGCTCTATAAATAGGAGACTGGATCACTTTCTAGCTCCTCATCCCATAACAGCGACAATGCCTTCACCAACTAGCCATCCTTCACCAAACCAACCAAACGAACCAATAGATGTCGATATGATCCATGGAGCCCATGTTGATCTGGAGAAACTTCCCCCTAGGCCTCTTCTTTTCAATAATAATTTGAAAAAGAACGCTGCCTCTTTGGAGCATGATATTCATAATGTGAGGCAATCTTGCGATTTATGTTACTCTGAATACCATATTCTTCGCGATTAACTTGATGGTATGGCTCAAGAGATGGAGAGTTAAAATGCTCAGTTGTTGTTACTAAAAGCTGATTTGGTTCGTGCCCATTCTGTGATCTCTAGGCGGGAAACTGAAGTGAAAGCAATTTGTGCTCAATATGAGAGAGACGCCGAATCCTTGAAGACCGAAGTCCAGAAGTGGTTCCGTGGCTATCTTGATGCAAGACACCATGTGCCGGGCTCGCACTTTGGAGCCCCCATGATGGTGTGGTCTGCTCTTGCCATAAGCGAATAATTTCATGCACCGTCTCCGTCGCTAAAAGATTGTCGTGAAGAATTGAGGGCTTGCTGCGCCAAGTGCTCGAACTATAAGCAATGGAAGCAAGCCAATCCTACAACCTGTCGTTCTTGAGGGGAAGGAGCTACTAGGGTGGACTTTTTTTTTCCTTCTCTCTCTCTCTTATTTTGTTTATTTTTCTGTTTTGAAAGAGTAGTTAACATAATTTTTTTGCTCTTCCTCTGCAGTATTTTTGTATTTGTAATATATATAAGCGTAAAAGCTTTTGTCTATACTGCAAACTAGCCTACAGATAGGAAGATTTGTAACTATTTTGAATGACTCCTTGTTTGCGTGTAACTGCTTTTTTATGATTATGGCTCATGCATGCTTTTTTTTTTTTTTTGTGCGAAGATTCAAAAATTCAGATAATGAGGTTTAATTGTTATCAGGATTTCAAGGCTCAATTATGATGTTTTCAAAGAAAGATGACTAACCATGTGTTCTTGATACGAACCATCTCTGGGATCTTATTTGTCTTAATTGAAAATCTTTGGCATTAAGCATACCTCATCGTTCATTGTGGGATTTTTGACTTCTCTTTCTACCCTTTTTTTTTTTTTTTTAACACGCCAGTTTATCCTATTTTCTACATATGCAGACCCCCCTCTTTTTTTATTTTTTATTTTTTTGAAAATTAATTCAGCCCTCATTGTTCGGTGAAGATACAGAATCTTCTAATGT
The DNA here is from genome assembly GCA_035233585.1 of Antiaris toxicaria. Lineage (NCBI taxonomy): Eukaryota > Viridiplantae > Streptophyta > Magnoliopsida > Rosales > Moraceae > Antiaris > Antiaris toxicaria. The sequence continues at coordinate 948,765 of CP141163.1, forward strand.
TCTCCATATTCTCCATGTTTTTTTTTTAATATAGGCGACTTTCTTGTTTTTTAAATCACTTCATAAATTTCATATATGGATTTTTTTTCTTCTTGAGAAAATACATATATGGATTACATATATATATATATATTTGAAAAAAAGGGCATAGACGAGGGACGGGTTTGCATTTGACTTAAGGGGGAAAAAAAAAATGAAAGTGGAAATCGTTTCTCTCTCTTTTGAGATAATATACATATATTCCATATATGTTAAAAAAAGGCATAGATTAAGGATGTTAAGAGTTCATTTTGGTTTGCTAATGTAACTTTTAAATTTAAAAAACAAAAAATTTTTCGTTCCAAAAAAAATAAACCTTCATAAATTTTCATATGAACATCCAATATTTTTCATTTTTGAAAAATGAAAAAAAAGCTCTGTACAAATAAAAAGTTTTTATCCATCCAAACAACTTTTCACGTTTAAAAATAATTCCAAATAACTTTTTATTTTTCATATCTAAAAATTTTTCATTTTCCAAAAACAAACATCTCATCCAAATAGACCCGTAGTTTAATGTAATTTAAAAGTTTAGTTAAATTAGATATTTTATAATTTAATTTAATTTATTAGATGTTTTGTAATTTAATTAAATTTAAAAGTTAAGTTAGATTGGATGTTTTGTAATTTAATTTAGTTTAAAAATTAAGTTAGATTGTCTATTTTTTACATAATTTAACTTGAAATTTTTTTAATTTTGTCTTGGAAAGTGTGCTTGATTACGGAAATAAAAAATTTTAACAAGTAGTTAAATTAAATTTCTACCTACCTAATTTTTATAATATTAATAAAAAAATTAACTTTACGACTCTTCTTTTTTCCTTCTATTCAATGGATTGTATGTAAAATAATAATAATAATAATAATCGTCAATGTTGTAATTGTCATAATAGTTGAATACCACTATAAGGGACCATGAAAAGGTAAGTTAAATTTTGTTTTTCTCCCGTTAACTATATTAGATTAAAAGATACATCAAACAAAAAAAAATTTCACTCATACTTATCTTACCCATATTACCTGAATATAAATATGTATTGGCAAAAAAAAAAGCAAAAAAAAAGTTTATTTTAAACTCTAAGGTACTGTATAATTTTAAAAAATGTTTGTTTTAAGTTAAATTAAATTAAGTTATATTGTTTTAAATAATTAATATAATGTAATTTAAAAATTAAATTAAGTTAAATTTGTTTACCAAACATGTATATATATTTTTTTAAATAGAAACCGTTTCTCTCTCTCTTTAAAGAATGCGTTCACCCTTTTTTTTTCTTTTAAATTTATGGAAGTTACCAATTGATAAATAAAAAAAAACAAATTAGAGAAACCCTTTTTTCTCCTTCTGAATTCGTTCACGCTTTTCTTTTCTTTTTTTTTTTTTTTTTTCAGACTTTGAAAAGAAGTTTTCTCTTTTCTTTTAATCATTTGCCACGTAGAGGCAATAGGCATGCCTCAAGTGGAATTTTCACCAAACTTATTTATGATATTCTTCTTCATTGGCTTTCTTATATTGTGGGGGCTGTTCTTCATAGGTTCATCAAAGGGGCTTTCAACATTTCTCCACCCCTGTAAGTTACATATATTTTTTCTTTATTAAATGTCATGCTTGACATTTTTAGGCTTTTAATTTTAGTTTTTGGGCCTACAATGTCGTTTTTTGTACCGTGCATACGGTATGGTGCGTTATATACATTGTATTACATTTTCAATTGTTTCAGTTTGTTTTGTACATAATTCTTGGCTTTTCCACTAAATGGATATGAAATCGGTTATTTTCCTTAGTGTTAGGGTTTTACTGAGCAGTACAATTCAATGTTGCGTTTTCTAAACCAGCTACCAAGTTTTTGCCTTTCTTTTGTGTTAGAGATGGACTATTTTAGTCATCCATTGACTAGTACATCCATTTAAGTCCTAACCTGTGATTGTTTACACAAAAATAGTGTCTAGAAGTTAGTTACGATTATTGATCGGTAACCTGGTATCGCCTCTTAATGATTGTTTAGTATTCAAATTGACAAATAATATTGAAAATATAAAAGATAAATTATATATCATTTGTTTTATGTATTCCATTAATTTGTTATATTTCACATATATTATCCTAACTTGAATTCTGTTTAACGGGGAATTTGATTTTTAGGATTTTATCGATATTTTACAATATAGAGGTGTTTTTCTTCATATTTTCACTCTAAACACAGAAAAAATAATTGTCTCAAGTCAGATTTGACACGTAAATTTTTTTTTTTACATTTTCAAGCATAAATAGAAGAGAGTAAATGTATTCATTCTCAAATGTTAACTAGGCAAAAACATATAAATGAACCAAATTTAAGGGAAGCTAAATACTCATTTTGCAGTAAATGACCACATGAAAACATTTTACCTTTTAAAATTTCCCTTTCAATTTGGGTTACCACAAAACAATGCAAATTGCTCATTAAATGGTTCAAATATTGCAAAATTAGTTATCAAATTTTACTATAACTTCGTTCCTCCATTTTATGGAAGAAATAAAATCTATAAATATAACTCAATTTTTAAAAGGGTGGGTATATTTACACCTTTTCGCATACTTTTTCCACATACGTACTTGTTCATGATACTTTCTCTGGAGATTGGGCAAGCCACACTCTCTCTCTCTCTCTCTTGCAACTTTGATGATGCTACGATAATGTTATAAAAACCTAGCAACCAGAAAGTGGAGAGAAATCTTCCAAAGGCTCCCTCAAGTAGAATTGACAGAACCAATTCGAAGTTAATCATAGGGAATGCCAAATGCCACTCTGGGATTCGGATTCTATGAGCATAAGAAGGGTTGCAAGTTGGCTAGATCACCGATGGTCTTCATTAAAAAAAATGTAATCGAATGGTGTTCAAAAGCATAAAAGTAAAAATGATCATTAGAAATATTTTGTATCTTCTTTTTAATCAGAAATCATAATATATTATCTCATAATTATTTAATACAGTTGAGTTTTTAATATACATACTATATTAAAAGAGTTCTTATTTTTCAAGTAATTATTAAAACGATATGTGTAAAGAGTATCTTTTAAAACATTTTATCCTCATAGGTAATCTAATTTATGGGCAATACGGTAATTAAATATTGATAAAAAATGAGTGTGAAAAGATTAGACAAAAAGGGTGGCAATAAAACGTTCCTTTTTTTTTTTAATAATAATGTGGCTTGACATTTTTGGCTTTTTTTTTTTTAATGCAAGGTTCATTTTAAAATGAGAAAAAGTTTTGTAAGTAAGTATTTATTTAAAGTTATTCTATCCTTTTTTTTCATTCTCGAAAATAAAAAGGAATCTTTTTTCTTTTCAAACATGTCTCATATAATAAACTTTTTAAAAAAGAAAATAATCTTTTTCAATTATCTCACAATACGTATTTTTTCTCATTTTAAACAACTTTTTATTTTTAAAAAGAAATTTTTTTTACACATTCAAGCATCATTTTATTTTGAAAATGAAAAGACTTTTTCATTTGAAATTAGTTCATTTTCTTTTTCGAAAATGAACCTCCATCCAAGCAAGGGGTTGTAATGCCCTGCATTTTTCTTAACGATTAAATGAAATGAGAGCAAAAAGGATTTTTGAGTTGGCATCAACAATGGCATGGCTAGCTAAAAGCATATCCACTATAATGCTAAATTATAAATTTTGATATTTGAATGAAAAAAATATTTTTCAATGCAATACTATCTTTTATATCAAATTTGTCATATGTTAAATTTTATAATAAATTTACTAAAGCATATAGATAATATCTAATTTCACTTTTAATTCTTATTAATTATTATCTCATATAATTATAATAACAATTTTATTTTATTTTTTATATAAATACTAAAGATTTACTTTTATAATTTCTAAAACATAATAATAATAATAATAAAAAATAAAATTAACATTAAAATTAACATAATACATTAGATTATAAATAATAAACTAAGATATTATTATTTTTTATTATATTTTACAATAAATATAGTATAATATTTTAAATACTAAAAAGTTTAATTTTATAATTTTTAAAATATAATAACAAAAAAAAAATAATATTAAAAATATTATAATATAAATATTATTTTTATTATATTTTATATATAAAAAATATTATATATATAAATATACTAAAGATAATATTAGAGAACCAATGAGAGTTTTAAGTTCATATTATATTTAAATATAATATAATTTTTATTTAATTATAAAAATATTATATTTAAATACAAATCATATTATAAATTAAATTTAATATAATTATTAATTATTATTTTATTTTTCTATTATTTCTATCCATTATCCCGTATATTCTCATTTTTATTTATTTTATTATACTTCATATAATTTAAATATATTTTATTTAAATAAATATTATATTTAAATATAATATGTGCACAATTAACTCGTAAGGAAGCCTGATCATCCCCCAGGAAGCTTCGCTAGCTAGGCGTCAGCATCAGCCGCCACTATAGAATGGGAACTGAATATTCGGCACGCGCTTCCACGAACGCGTGGACTAGAAAGTTAGCCGCAAAAGAAATTAAAAAAAAAAAAAAAAACAATAACAACGGAGAGAACAAAAACATCTACGCCCAAATTATTTGCAACTTCAAACCCAACTAGCGCCAACGAGAATCCCTACTCCTGTTCGCTCTTCTCTTCTCAATCCACATTTTTCAATTTCCCAATCTCTTTTTCTCTCTTTAGTTTTCTCTCTCTAGTTCTCTTTCTTTCTTTCTCTATGGATCGGGATATGAATGATTCGAAGCAAACTGGAGGTTTCTTCGCTTCCATCGCTTCCAGTTTGTCCAATTTTGGTTCCGCCATGAGCAAATCCGTCAACGGGTATTCAAAATTTTCCCATTCTCTCTCTCTCTCTCTTTTCTCTTCCTGTTTGTTTCCCGAGAAAATGAGGTTTCGATCAATGATCCTGATGCCCAATTTTCTGGTTGGAAATATCAGAAATCTCAAAATTTGATTAGTTCTGATTGTTCTATTTACTTGATTTAGTTATAAAAATAATCATAAGAAGTTTGGGCAAAATAAAATTTAATTTTCGTTGCGGTTATTCTGGTCTAGATGCTGAAGGATCTCTAATCCAAGATTGTGCTATTGACAATTTGCTAACTTTTTTTTTTTTTTGGCTACACAGTTTATTGGGTTATGAAGGGCTTGAAGTGATTAACCCAGAAGGAGGCACAGAAGATAGTGAAGAGGAAGCTAGGAGAGGAAGATGGAAACAGGAGGTAGTACACTACTTATTTTCTATTTTTACTACACATTATATATATATTAATATATATACGTATACATGTATAACATAATATATTTGGTAAAAAATGTATATATAACATTTTTGAAGTAACATAGAATTACGATTTCGAGTAAGGTATACAAATGTTACAAGGATATGCCTATGTTTTTGGGTTTTGCTTTCTCTGATGGATTTCAATGAGAATAAGCAGATGCTTTTGGTATAATCTTTAACTTTGTGAAGGTATTTAAAAGTTTCTGTTTACGCTACTCAACTATAAATTGTTCTTTGTTTGCTTAGGATCGAGATGGTTACTGGAAGATGATGCAGAAGTATATCGGATCTGATGTCACGTCAATGGTTACACTGCCTGTTCTTATTTTTGAGCCAATGAGTATGCTGCAGAGAATGGCGGAGGTTGGTTTGGTTCTAATTGGAGAAAAGCTTGTCTTCATTTGAGTGTATTTTGCTAAATGATCTCATAAAACTTTTTTCCCCACAGCTGATGGAGTACTCTTACCTGTTAGATCTAGCGGATGAATGTGAGGATCCTTATATGAGATTGGTGTATGCTTGTAAGAATACCTCTCTCTCTCTCTCTCTCTCTCTCTGTGTTTAAACGTGCATGTTACTGCGACTAACTTATAAACTTGCTGGTTGCAGCTTCATGGTTTATATCAGTTTATTATTGCTTTGAACGACCATGGAAGCCATTTAATCCAATTCTTGGTGAAACCTATGAAATGGTTAATCATGGTGGCATCACATTCATTGCAGAGCAGGTAAGGCTTCAGCAAGCACAAATGCACATTTTCACGTGAATATGAACTGGTGCCTGCAGTTGGCATGAGTTCTGGATTATTCATACCATTCTCTAATATCTTTTCAGGTTAGTCATCACCCTCCGATTGGTGCTGCACATGCTGAAAACGAGCATTTTACTTATGACCTTACATCAAAGGTGAAGACCAAGTTTCTGGGAAACTCACTTGATGTTTATCCAGTTGGAAGGTAAAACTATTTTTCTTTTTGGGTCTAACCTTTTAATTTTGGTTTCACTATAATCAATATCTTTCATGTTTTCTAAGATGCTTTATTAACATCTTTTTCCTTAATTTGTTGTAGTTTTCAAGTTTTTTGAATTCTTTATTGGTAATTAAATTGATAAGTTCAATATGATAAGCAAGTGCCACAGCTGTACGGCGAAGTTCTTCTAACAACAAATAACTTGAATGTTTAATGCATTTTAACTGATAACCTATTTTCCCCTAAAAGAAGAAGAAGAAACAATTCTAATAACCTATTTGTTCAAATTCTTGAGTTTGTGCCTTTATGCATCAAAGAAAAACCACGTTGACGTTTTGGACATGGACTTGACTGGAGTGTATGTTACTTTTAAAGACGGTGGACTAGAAAATTTATTGTTTGTTTGATTTCTCTTGTTATGGCTCAAGATTATTTACAACTTTGACTTTTTTCTGGAGCTGAGGCCGCACATAGCATGAACATCAATTTCAAATGTTCACTTGTTGTTCTAACACTCAGTTGAATGATTTTGTTTTCTTTGAGTAAATGCAGTTTGCAATAATTTGCTTAGCTTTGCAATAATTTTGCTTGCAGAACACGTTTGACCCTCAAAAAGGATGGTGTAATCCTGGAATTGGTACCTCCTCCAACAAAAGTGCACAACTTAATTTTTGGGCGTACTTGGATTGACTCACCAGGAGAGATGGTTCTAACAAATGTGACCACAGGAGACAAAGTTGTATTATATTTTCAACCGTGTGGTTGGTTTGGGTATGACACTCTTCCCTTTCACTTGCTCGTATCTGGGTGTTAGCGTATTAATAGCACAAATGCAGCGTGCATATTGGGGAGTATTTTGGCTGGTCAAAACATCCCATTTGCAGATAAACCATGTTGAGCGCCCTACTAATTTAAATGAGAAATGATTTTTACAGTAAATATTTTAAGATGACTGCCTAGTGTTTGTTTGGAAGTATGCTGACTACTTTTTTTTTTTTTAATCTTTTCTTTTCTCTTTTATAACCAATCTGATGTGTATTGTGTTTTAATATGTTTGTTACAGAGCTGGTCGCTATGAAGTAGATGGATACGTTTACAATTCTAATGAGGAACCCAAAATATTGATGACTGGAAAATGGAATGAGTCAATGAGTTATCAACCATGTGACTTGGATGGGGAACCACTTCCTGGCACTGAACTGAAAGAGGTTTGTTTGTCCACTCTTTTGAATGGTCTTAATAGTGAAATTGATGAAGAATTAATATTAGAATTTTCAATTTAAACTTGTACAGTATATTTTATCTTTAATATCTAATTTTTAAGTTAGATTTATGTTTATCTCTTTGGATTATTTAGGTTATCAAAACTAAACTAATTTTTTTTTGTTAGTTTAGATCTCTATAAATAGTTGAGTGATTGTAATTTTATTTAAAGTTGGTAATTGATGAATGAGTATTGAGTTTCCAATTTTGTTTTCTTGAGTTCTTGTTGTTGGTTCTATCTCTCTTCTGGTTGTATTTTATCTCAGTGATTCTATTATCTTCTTTATTCTGTCTTTTCTATCTTGATTCTATCTCTCTTATTCCGTCCTACATCAGAATCTCTCTCTCTCATATACTTAAGTGTGAAGAGACCAATGGCACTGCTGTTTTCTGGTTATCTTTATAACTTTTTATTGGGCTACCTTTGCAGTCTTTGGTCAAAGCTGTCGTCGTGTGTGTGTTATTATTGTTACTGTTATTTTAATTTTTTGCGGATGTAAGCACACATTTTCTGTTGCTGATGATGCTCAGAATATTGTTTATCGCTTGTAGTATTTCCTGTTAGTATGCATCCCCACCTGGTTTGTCAATATCTGTACAAAAAGAACTGGATTTATTCATTATTTATTTATTTATTGGGAAAAAGAAAATGTTTGGCTGAAATGGTGTACTAGTTTACGTTTTCATCAAATAAAAAACTTTCTCCCCCTTTCCCATTTAACTTAGCTAAACAAGTTAGTAAATAGTGCAGAGAAGTATGTGTAAAGAACATCTCTCAACTCAATGTACTGGGTTACCCTGTAATGTTCTGTGTCCTTCTATGTCCTCCATTTTTTGTTTTCGTTTTTGTTTTTGATTTTTTTTTTTTTTTGTTTTTTTTGTTTTTGTTTTTTTTTTTTTGACGTTGTGCTTGAATCCCGTTTTGGTATAACAAACCAATTAAGTAAGATGTATCTGTAGAAGCAGTTTTTAGGAGACAAACTGGGGGTGGAAGTGTGTAGTACTCCATTTGATTATTCAGTTTTATGTACCGTAAAGTCTGAATACTATTCTCCTTCTTTTACGCATCTAGTTGTGCTCTCATTGAGCAGTGAAGTTCTGTTTTCTGACATCAATAAATCTTTACAAGTTTTGAACGCTCATCTTGCCTTTCTGTTTGGCAATAATTTTAACACTCTTTAGGTGCATCATCTTGATCTTTCTCTGCTGTAATGATTCCGTGCAGAACTGGCAGAATTTTTGTTCTTTCTTTCGGTTATGATAGGACCTACATGCTGAGAACCTTAAACTTTTAACATACTATCGTGGATGTTCATGTAGTAATTGTCTTGTGGTCAAGGTGGCGATATTCGTGCTATTGCAATCTGCAAGGCTGGAGACAGTTCTAGGAAAATTATTCATTGGGTTTTATGTTTGTGGAGCTTAGCAGACTTATCTTTTCTTTTTATATAAAGCTGATGAAAATATTTTCTTGGTGCATCACAGGCTTGGAGAATTGCCAAACTACCAGAAAATGACAAATTCCATTATACATATTTTACACATAAATTAAATAGCCTTGACACTGCTCCAAAGAAGTTACTGGCTTCAGACTCACGTTTACGTCCTGATAGATATGCACTAGAGCTTGGTGACCTAGTGAAAGCCGGACTTGAAAAGAGCAGGTATCTTTCCCCTGTCTCTAACTTTCTATCTCTCTTGTCAACATGCATGTATAAAGAAATACAAACAACTTGAACAAACAAGATTGAAAAGAGATTTATAACTGATTTAGATAGGGCATGAAAGGGCGGAGCTAGCTTTGGCCTCCGGGAGGGAGCTAAAGACTCCATGCACTTTGTCCCCAACAAAAGTTTTTTAACTATTTTTCTAGTTTGCCCCCTTGAAATTTTTGCTAACTGCAATGTCCACATGGTTTTTTTTTTTTTTTATAATTCAGTCATACCCGTTTTTGATTTCTAAGTATACTGATACTTCAAACATAAAACCTCAAATAAATAAGACAAACTATCCTACTACATAAAAATTCATAATTTTTTGGACTAAAATAAAAAAAATTCTCTATTACATCTTCATTTTATGTAGAAGAAGAAAGAAGTAAACAAATAAATAAACGAAAAAAAGTTCGTTATGCTGTGATCTCTGTTCAAAATTTTTGTTTATTTAATGACCTTGGGAAACCAAAGAAAAGAAAATAATGATAATAAATCTTGTCTGCCGCTGGTGGCACGAATCTACTTCATTAATCTGTGTTAAAAAGATGTGTTATTTCTAGTCTAGTTTACAAAGTGCCTTGCCTTTGAAAGATATAAATTTTAACTGTAGGATTTTGTTTCCACGCCATGGGGAGAAATTAGTCTTTCTTGTGTCGCTTGTATGATTATTTCAAGTTCTCTCATTTCACTTTCTATAATGGAAAATGACTCCTAACATGTGTTCCTATATCTTATTAGTCTGGAGGAGAGGCAGAGAGCTGAGAAGAAAAGCCGAGAGGCAAAAGGTCATGAGTTTACTCCAAGATGGTTTGACCGGACTGATGAAATCAGCCCTACACCTTGGGGGGATCTGGAAGTATATTCCTACAACGGCAAATACACCAAGCATCATGCTGCGGTAGATAGCTCAAACAGTGATGAAGTGACCGATGTCAGGTCAATGGAGTTTAACCCCTGGCAATATGAAAATTCAGTTGCTGCATGAACACGTTTGATGTTGTAAGCTTCTGTCGTGTAATATATATATTTGTTTGTTATTCCTCTGTGAGATTTTTTTTTTTGGGGGGCTGTGAGGATTGATATCATGGTGGAATAGATTAATATTTATAAGCAGTTTTGTTTTGTTGAGATTGGTTTAATATTAACATGATTTCTTTTTATCACCTTTCTCTTTGATGTACATATCAATATCATCTGTGGTAAAACTCAGCAGCCAAATCTGAAAGACGATATTTCTATTCATCAAAAAAATTTATGCCGAGTTATGACATTGTCATCAAAATATGCAAAAGAATTCAATTTTGTAGAATTTGTTATGTTTAAGTCTTGTTCGTTATTTATCTTCTCTGGGAATTCGATTTCTTCAAATTTGTTATGTTTTAGCCTTATTTTTATTTATCTTCTCTCTTAAATCGTGAAACGGTCATCTTTTGAAGTTTTCATTTGTTCCTTTTTTTTTAATTTATTATTTTTTTAAAATACCCTTTGTTTTCAATTTAACAAACAAAAAATGAACCCCCCCTTAAAAAAATTTCCCTAAAAAATGGTCTTCCTTTTTCTTAGGTTTCCTATTCCTTTTTCTTAGGTAAATTTGAAAAAACCTATAATTATTGAAAATCCGGAAACTCTTATTACTATTTTGAAAATTCAGTACATGTTAGAAGTCTCAAACCATCTTTAGGCGAGGTCATTATTGTAAAGACCAAACCATGAATTATTTAATACATATTCTTATCGTTAATGAACAAAATTCATGATAAAGTGTTGTCATTATCGTTAATGGATCACAAAATAAAGAGCATTAGTTGAAATAAAGTTAAGTGAAATACGTGTAAAGGTATATAATGTCTAGATATTTAATATTGCTCAATTTTGTAAATAAGTTTGGAGTGTTATTTTTTAAAAGGTAGGATAGGATTTGTTCACCTTGTGTAACAATTTATTTATTTATTTATTTTCTAAATAAAGAATAGGAAATCACTTTGGTTAGGAAACTATTGAGTATATTATTTCGTAGAAGTGTAGTTGCTAAGGTGCGAAAAAGAAAATTTTACGTTTTATAGTTAGACTTACCTCAGTCCAGCCAATTAAAAAAAAAAAAAAAAAGAGGATGAAAAATCTATAATAAGTAAGAATAAACCTTCACAAAGTTAACATGTAGAAGTCCAAACTGACCCCTAAAGAAATTGAAACCTTTTGAGGGTGTTTGGTTTTGTTTCCAAAACTGATTTCACGATTTCCTAGAAAATCGATTTCAAAATCGGTGTGAAATTGTGTTTGGTTTGTATTGTTTTTGAAAACAGATTTCAAAACGAATCCAAAATCGCCTTTGCTCCCAATGTAAAATTGAAAACGATTAAAAGTCGTTTTCTCTGATTTCATTTTTCCCATTTCTCTCATTTCTCTGATTTAATTATTATGGTTAATTAAGATTTAATTGATATAGTAATTACTTAAATATTATGGTTATTAATTTTTAATTCATTTTTCAATTAAAAAATTTTATTAATTTTTAATTTTTAGTATTCATAATAATTTTTTTTTTAAATCAAACATAAATATATTTTTATAGAATACTTATAAAATGACTGGTTTTTAAAAATATAATCAAACACAGTTTTACTTTTTTGTTTTTCAAAACATACACTCAGAAAATAAAACCAAACACAATTTCAGAAACGTTCTCAGAATTGTTTTCAAAACGATCTCAAATTCAGAGAATTTGAAAACGTAACAAATTTCAAAAACAATACCAAACGCTACCTTTAGGTTTTGTTTTCCTGTTGTAGCAGTTGTAAACAAACAAATTAATAACTATTTTAAGCAAAAAGTCTGATTAGAAAGTTATCTAAATCATAAAGTATCATCAGATTTTCCATTTTGAAATTTATTACATTATAGTAAATTCAACTACATACCATTCGAAAAAAAAAAAAAATCAAATCAACTCATGTCCTAGAAAAATTTAAAGTTTTCTTTCTCTTTCCTTGATCATCGTCGCTATTTCCTCAACACGTTGTCTTTTCCGACCAACTGGCAAATGACTTGCTCGTTTCGAGCACCGATCCAAATTGTCCAACAAACCCTTCTCAATTGCCCAATGTTTATCATCATAATCATCATAATCGTCCTCATCCTCGTTATTCAAGTGGTTGTTGTTTTTGTTAGGATCTGGTGACAGTGTTGAAACCAACCTTTGTAATTCTTCATGCAGAACAATCGAGTGTTTATCGATCGTAATGATCATCTCAGCCAACTTGCGCCCAGCCTTTGTCGCCGTCTCAGCGACGCCCAAGACCGCCTCCGCTATTAAGAAGACAACTTCGACATAGGTATGCAACGGTGATAGTATTTTAGATGAGTCGTCAGGAAAGTCATGCATTTTAAAATACATATTATCATCTTTACTTTTTCCATCAATAGAAAAAGGGATGTCGATACTCGATAACATACGAAATACGGCACCCTCCGCTAAATAGACGTGTCCAAGTAATTCTTACAAGTTGTGATGGAATACATGATGAGAAGTGTGGATTGTGAGTTGGTCTGTGGGAATTAAAGTGTTATTATCGGAAGAGATTTTATGAATGAAGTGAATATCACAAGTAAGCCTAGGGCAGGGAAGATTTGGGTCATCTACGCAATCGTTGTTCTCTTCTGCAGAGATGCATATGTTGTTTTTTACGGGATGGATATCCAAGGGAAGATTTTCACTCGGCATGATTCTTTGCATTATTTAATATTCTTTGTTTCTTCAACTCCAAATCAAAAGAGAGATGTGAGGTGATTAATTGGTAAGCTGTGCTAATTAATGAGTTATGATATCTTTATATAGATATGGAGATCACAATACGACTTCTTTAAGGATTATAGTATTATACTCCTAGTGGAAGTCTATTTTGTGGTGTAATTTGAGATAAGTTGAGTATTAGACTCCTAGTCTAAGTCTATTTTGTGGTATAATATGAAATAAGTCCGTTATTTATTTATTTATTAAAAATCATTAGACAAGTCTAATAGAGGTGACTGCTTTTAATGTCAAATTTTCTTCTAAAAATTTTCCCCATATAATGTTTCCCAAACCCAAATTTTGGAGGGGAAAAATAGTAGTTTATTGTTATCATTGTTATTGTATATGTTTCCTTTTTTTTTTTTTTTAAAAAAAGTAAAACATTTTAAAGTGTTTCTTAATTTGCACCTTCGAAAACATACTGAAAACAATACTTTTTTTAAAAATAATGATAATAATAATAATAAGTTTTTCATAATTCACATTGACAACTAACAAGTTTTATTTATAACTGCCGCAAGTGTCATCGTGCCACGTGGCTAAGACTTCTTCGTTTTTCGATATGGGACTCTTTTTTCCTTGCACTTTTGACCACAAAAATTGAAAAACATCGCCGCCACCACCCCCACCGCCACCCTTATCCCAAAGTTGCCGCTTTTGGAAAGGCTGACTAGTAAATCACAAATCAGCAGCTAAATGTTTGAAAACAATCTTCCACGTGTCAAATTTTCATGTTAGCACAGAAAATTCATGACAAAGTCAACTTCAAAATTAGGAACTTTTCAGCAAATGCTTGAAAATTAGGAACCTCATTCGTTGGGAGGACAATAAGCAGGTCCTTAAAAAAATAATAATTATAATAAAAAGAGGCATAAAATGTTGACGCTAGTCCCCCATGAAGCTCTACCACCTAGTTAAATTGTCGCTTGTAATATGTTGTATTGTTCTAAATCTGACATGTTACAGATTATACTAATTTAAGTTTATGTTTTCGTTAACAAATGATATAATGAGGAGTAAAATATTACTGGTATAAAAATTAATTGTTTCTTAATTATCAAAATTAAACTAATTTTAATATTATTTGAACAAATTGAAAAAGAATGATGCTAAAAGAAAATAAATTAAATAGAAAATAAACTGAAGCAAACTCAAAATAAAATTTACGAGAAATCTATAAATTAAAACTCTAGAATATCCAACTTTATTGAATTAATCATATTTAAACTCTCAAGCTTAACTAATCAACTATGTTGCTAGCAAATCTCATTAATATAATTATTAATCTCTCTCAAGACTTAACAATTTATCTCAATGAGCAAATTTCTTACATCTATGTGATAATTTCAACTCATTAAAATTCATTAAATACAAGAAACATATAGTATTGCATAAGCCACATAGATATATCTTTATCCTATTAAAACCTATGGTACTCTAATTATGATAAATTCAATTATCTTTTCTAGATTTTTAATTAAATCTCTAAATCATGTAATAGTTAGCTCAAAAATCACAAACAATAAGCATAAATTAAGATATTCACTGTAAAATTAAAAATAGAAAATAAAATTTAGAACATAAACAAAAATAAAAACTTATAAACACAAATAAAATAAAATCCATACACTATATAATAAGTCTCAACCGCCGCCTCAAGCCTATTATGCAAAACCAGCGGACATAAGCAGCCATAGAAGTCCGGTTGACAGATGGCGGAAGTCTGTTGGGTGTGCCACAAAGTGGAGTGTACTGGCCGAGGGACGTACTTGACTGTGCGAGTTGTCAGCACTCGCGAATCTAATCCACAACTTCAGTTAATCAAACGGTCGATATTTACACGTGTAATGGGCCGCGAATGGAAATGGTTTTGCTCTGAATTTTAATTGAATTTTATTCTGTCTTTTATATCTAATTTAGGCTCTAAATTACTCTTTTACCATTTCCACTAAAACTATCAAACAATTGATAAAAATATAACTATTTAAAGAATAAATTAAATTAAATACAAATATTATAGTAAAAATATAAATAAAAAAAATAACTCTCTCTTATAGGATTATCATGCCACATAAGACTAGCGTGAATTCTATTTTTATTTTTCTTCTTATAACGAGTATTTTGAGAATTAATACTTGAATAAAAACAAATACGGATTTGTATTAAAAAACAAAAACAAAAAGAACAGTGGATACTTTCCCCAAAATAAAAAAACAAATAATATTATGTAATTGTAAAACAAAAGGACTAGGAATGGCTACAGGGCCAAGGTTGGAGATGTGAAAGTATTCTCCAAAACAATTATCATCTCTATCCCTATCCCCAATTAAGAAAAGACTAGGTCAGGATTAAAGTCCTTTACAAATATGTTTCAATTTCTATTCGGACTCAAATTTTTTATCCAAAAATTGATTTCCTAAACAGTATTTAATTAATAATATTATGTTACATTATTTTTAAAAGTTTAAAATGTTTTATAATTGGTTTTTTACATCTTAAAATCAAACTTCTTTTCATGATGTGTAATAATACAATTGATTAAACATGATTTGAGACATTAAAATTGGATAGAAAATTTCAATTCATTCCTGTTATGATACTATCCATGATCATATTCTAATTATGGAAGGTATGATAAATTATAAACAAAAAAAGTTGAAATTTATTTAAAAAATAAATCCAAATTCAATACCCTTCCTAGAAGAGTAAAAAGAATAATATATTTATTGTGTGTCTGGTTATCTGATCCAAATATGAATTTTCTATTTCACTTTTGTCTTTTTTTAAAAACTAATAAAAATTTTAATTAGATTTTAAAAAATCAATCAACTTTAATATAAGAATTTCTATTCCAAACTGGTATATCAAATGCCTCCTAACAACACCAAAAACAGAAGTGAATAACACATTTAGACAAGTTTAGTTTAGTTTAGTTTAGTTTTATTATTATTATGGGTGATATAACATATTTAACTATAATATTTTAAAATAATAACAAAATTGAAACTAATAGCACAAAATAACATATTTTAAATTAATTATATGTTAAAAAAAATAACGCACTATTGTTGCGTTACTATTGTTGCTTCTGCTGCTGGGTTTGTGTGAACAAGGGATCTAGGGTTTGTTTAAATTTGGGACTAGGGTACTTTTATGATTTTAAACAAGTCGGGGATTATTCAAAAAAAAAAAACGAATTGGGGCTCATTATAATTTTTAATATTTACAATAAATATTTGGATTTACAAGATTTTGTTAATAAGTTTTTTTTTAATATTTTTATTTATTAAATATAAATTTTATTTAGAAAATATTATATTTACCTGAAATAAGTACAGTTGAAATCTAAAGTAAGTAATGAATTTACATGTAAATTTTCAAATATACACATAAATATTCATATTTACCTATAAATACCAAATTTATCTATGGAAATAATACGGCAAATATTGTAGTTAATAGATCTAGTCAATAAAATTTTTTATTTTGTTAAATACAAATTTTATCTAGAAGAAATAAGATTTATCTGAAAATAACAAAAATTAGAAACTATAATAAATTACATATTTACAGTAAACATTTAGATTTACAAGTAAATATTTAAATTAATAATGGAATAACTGAGAAATATGTATAAAATAACTATCAAATTTACACACATATACATGTAAATATGGATTTACTAGATGTACTTAGATTTTGAAAACAATGAAAATATTTAAATTTACAAATTAAATATCGAATTTAAATGGTAAATATTTGGATTTACTAGATATACTCATATTTTAAAAACACATATATCAGTAAATACTAAGATTTATTAGTTATTATTAAGATTTACTAGAAAATTTTTCTTATTTACTTAGTAAATTTAAAAAGTAAACACTTATGATAGTAAGATTTACTAATAAATATTAAATATGAAGATTTATCAATAAATATTTTTACTTACTTGATAAATTAATAGTTTTTAAAACAACTTAAACACTAATAATATTAATATTTACTTATAAATACTAATATTTATGATTAAATACTGAATTTACTAATACGTGTATAAACATTTAAATAATATCTTTATTAAAATTTTATTAATTATATTTTTTTTCCAAAATTTAAAGATTAACAAAAACTCTAAATTCAAAAACTCAAACTATTCTCAAATTAAAAACCCTAAATCTAGATCAAATTTGCAATCACTATCGTGGGCTGAATAACGTGCCGTTTGTGAGACTTGTAAAAACATCGCTGTCTTCATAATAGAGGATAACTATTGAAGTATTGGTGAGATCACGGCATCGTGAGAAACCTCCATCTCGTCATCGAAGAAGAAAGCCTTGCGGAGCCTGAAGATAGCCTATGTTGCAGGGTAGATTGCGAACCGCAAGCATTTGGGAGATCTTTGTGATGCTGGTTCGATTACAACGTTGCTTTCGGTCAACATAGATTACATTGTGGCATGATAGAGCATCTTAGCGACTCAGATTGTAGAAATCGCAAACTCCCTCATGCTCACAACGTCATTGCTATTGGTCAATCAACCATTGCTACCATCACGATCACATTATTGTTGTCTTTTCCATGGTTGACTAGTATAAGAGAAAGAGAGAAAAGAGAAGAATAGGAAGAGGGAGATGAAAAGATTTGAAGCAAAGGGTAAAAATGAAAAAAAAAAAAAACAATAAAAAATTTTTTAATTTATAATCATTTTAAAAATATACTATAGATTTATCAATACCTTCTGCACATGTTATTTGATGTATCTTTCTTTATTATTGTTATTTGATCAGATTATTATTGTTGTGGTTATAAAAAAAAAAAAAAAAGGCTTTAGACACGTTACTAATTAAAAAAAGAAAAGAAAAGAAAAGAAATGTGGGGCCACAGATTGTACAGAATCCTAAGACCGGCGAGGAAAGCGGCGGACCCAAAAATAAAACTACTTTTTGGGGTTAAACACACACACACACACACACACAACCCAAGAGAAGAAAAAGAGATCCAGTTTTACCTCCAAAAGCAATCTGTGTTTATGTGTTTGAACATTGAACATAGATAAGATTCAACCCCAAGTTCGTGGAGAGCCTGCCACGTGGCGTGCTCACAGCTCGTACGGATGTTGAGGAAGTGGATCACCCCAAAATCCCAAATGGAAATTAAAAAGAACCGGTCCAAGGGCAGTTTTCTTTTGCTCTTTTTACCTGCTATAACCGGTAAACTGAAGCTTGTGTAACCGGTTACTTGAGAGGTTTAAGAAACAGGTGTGAGGTTAGACCTGTGTGAATGTCTGTCCATCTGTCTTTCAGGTGGTTTTCAGGGGTTTTTTTTTTTTTTTTTTTTGAATTTTGCTCTTCCCAATTCTCACCCATTTTCATTTTGGTAATTTCTGTTTTTCTGTTTCTGTTTTTTGTTTTGTTTTTCAAATGCATATTCCTTCCTCTAGTTTTCTGGCAAGAACATTTGGAACTTTGTTGAATTATCCACACCACAGGTATATAAATATAATATGCATCATTCAATGAGGAAGAAAGCAGATCAAAGTTTTCAACTGTTTTCTCTCTACTCTTTAGTTTTTTATTTCAGAAATTTTCATTCGGATTTCCTTTTATGATTAGTCTCTCTTCTTTTGCTACTTTGGTTCTCTAATTACTATTTACTTAGATATGTTCTTTGTTTCATTTTCAATCTCTTTACCAAGTGGATTTTCTTTTGGTGATGGAACTTAAGTCCCTGCATTCTTTTCCAAAGGAAAAAAAAAATTGAATGATTTTAAAATTTGGTTATTTATTTATTTTTATTAACAGAGACCAAGGATCCAAGACAGTTATTATATATCTGTGAAGAATCTCTTCCTTAAATGCTCAAATGCCCCTTCATGTGCACAGGTTTATGTCTCTTTAAATCCTGATCTCTTCTCTCTCTCTCTCATATATATATACATATATAATATGTATATATGTTTCATTTATAAAATCGTATAGTGTCTACTGTTAAGTCTTAACAGAATATGACATTTTTGAAGTGTTCAAACTTGTCATAGAAGAATGTTTTGGTACATCTAAGTACTAGTTCTCTTGTTATTTTCATTTTTCTCTATCTGTCATGAAATAGATATATTTTCCATGTGAAATATCTTCTTAACCATTTTGCCTCAATTATTAGCGTATCTCGATTTGCGTGAGTGGGGATTCATGCCATTATTACTCTTATTAATATTTGAGTTCTTTTTTTTTTTTTTTCCTTTTCCTTGTAGTATATTATTGTCCAAAGATCTTGATCATGCCATTCATAACTTTTGGCAGATGACTCTTTTATTGAAATGAACACCAGAGACATGGAGTTGCAAAGGACATCAGACTATCGCCTCAGTGGCTACCAAGAACCCGAAGTTCCTCGAGCCTGTAGATCTGCTAGGGTGAATACACGCTATTAACTCATTAACTGCCACTTTGCATTTTTATAAGTGTTTAAAGAGAAGATCATAAACTTATTTTTTTTTATTGATTTAGGGTCGAGGGGCTATCCGAAAGAGTGGTCACAATAATTCATTTGAGATTTTGGCCAGTGTAGCTGGTAAATTATTAGAGAACTGTGACAATTCTCTCCACTGTGATGCTGGTGTTGCAAAGGACCAGTATTACACTTTGAATGACGTTCTTTTAATGAGAGACGTCAATGAACAAGGATTGTCGAATGAAAAGCCTCTTGAGCTTGGAAGTTCTAGTGAAAAACCAATGCTGAAGTTTGAGATCAATCCAACTTTGCAAGATCTTAGTTTATCAGGGAAAAATGCTTTTGACGATGATGAAAAGCCGGCTGTTCTTGATCTGAAAAATTCTTTCGATGATTCCACTTACATTTCTGATATAATTGAAGGGAAAGTTCGAGGTCTGCCTGAGAGGAAACTAGATGCAATACCAACGAAAACTAGAAGCAGAAGTATTAAGGACAAAATTATCAGAGCAGATACAATAAAATTGGAAGGTGAACCACCTAAATTGGTTGGTTCTAGAAATGATTATATGCAGGAATCTTTTTCTAAGAACGGCAAAGACCGTCATCCTTTCACATGTCATGCCGCTGACGGTCAAGCAGTTAGTAGAGATGACGATGAAAGCTCTCTTGGGTCTCCTATGGGTGCTGCAAACAAGAGAATAAAGAAAATTTCGGTAACCAAGGATTGGAGAGGAGCAGCAGATGTGACGGATGGCGCTTATCAATGTGTTGGTAATTGTACTTACTTGGTGCATTTTCATAACATGAATGAAAATGTAATGCATAAGCCTTTATGGACAACTAGTCAATTTTGGATTTTGGTTTTTCAGATGGGAAAGTAAAGGAGGGGTATGGTGATAAGAGAACTTGTAATACTAATGAAAAATCTCAGAAGATTTATCCTTTCAAGAAGAGGAAGTTCTTTTACCATGACACTTTATCTACATCTAACAGAGGATTAAACCGAGAAGGTGCCTTCATTTCACCCGACAAGAGAATCGATGGCAAAAGCTACACTTCAGGTGCAACAATGCACGTGCCTGCTCCTACTTCTTTTAATATCCTTACTTTGCATTTTGTTTTCAGTTTTGAACAAGTCTTGTTATGACATAGCAGCAATAGGAGTATCATCATCGGTGGCTGGTTGTCAACAAGTTGGCAATAGCTCCAATGAGTGCAATGGTAAAAAGTGTTTGGACTGAAACATCAATATTTTTACCTACGATTTGTCTATTTTTTATAACAGGTTCTTTGACCCCGTGTTTTGCATTTTTGTTTTTGTTTTTGTTTTTTTGATAATCAGTGAAGTTTAGCATTAAATCCTTCAAGGTTCCTGAGCTCTTTATTGATATCCCCACGAACGCAACTGTTGGGTCACTGAAGGTATGTGATTAGGTTTATTTTTCCTTCTTAAGTCACTATTTTTGTCAATGATGCTAATGTTCTTTTAATTTAAAAAAAAAAAAACCAAATTTTAAGGAATTTTTGTTACTGAAGAACTGTCTCATGCACATTGTTACTACTAGTGCCGCATTGGGATACAGAATAAACCGTTGTAAATTTGTGTTTTGAAATAATATATATATATATGTTTATTATCTTTCTTTTTATTTTTTATTTTTTATTTTCAATAAATATTTTGGTAGAGGACGGTTATGGAGGCTGTGACTTCTATACTCGGAGATGGACTACATGTTGGCATTCTTGTTCAGGGGAAGAAAGTTAGAGATAACGACAAAACTCTAATTCAGACCGGGATTTCACAAGATAACAAGTTTCATGATTTGGGTTTTATCTTGGAGCCTAAACATTCTCAAACCGCAAAATCTCCGCACGTCAACAACAAATCCTTGCTGTTAAGAAACAGATCTCAGGGACTAACCAGGTAACAAAATTAAGTATAAGGCCTTCCATAGGACGTTATTCTAGTAGTTCTGCTTGTTGTTGGTCTAATTTCTTCTTCATACCTAGATATATGAATAGATAAGTTAATGGAATCACCTCATACTTATGTCACCGCGTTTCCATCATCAGGCGTTCCGCGTATTTGATATCTCAACATGAGACTTCAAACGTTTCCTTGCATCCTCCTGTGAAGAAATTGAGTGGCTTTGTTGAAAGTGATCTTAGTGCAGTTCCCACAACCTTGAGTGAGAGTACAAAGCCCGAGTCCAAAGCTCTGGTTACCGGGCCATCAGTTAGCACAGAAGCATTGGCAGTGGTTCCTTTTCGTAGAAAATCGGGGCATCATGGGTATGCACAGCGCCGGATCAGGAGGCCTTTCTCTGTTTCTGAAGTAGAGGCATTGGTTCGGGCGGTTGAGAAGCTTGGAACTGGAAGGTTGGTTTCACTGAAGGTTAACTTTTTTTTTTTTTTGATCCTCTAATAGCTTAGTGCATCTGCTGATTGTTCAACTTTATTACTATTATTTTTTTTATCACATTGCAGGTGGCGTGATGTTAAATTCCATTCTTTTGACAATGCGAAACATCGGACTTATGTTGATTTGAAGGTGACTGTCTATTTTGTAATCCCAGATGAACGGTTAGAGTATTTGATCTTTTCCACCACGTCATCCGCTAGAGTGTCAACCCTTTCTTTGGTGAAGTTTCCTTCTATTCATTAAGCATTAGAACTTATCTTAAAGTTCACATATGCCTGTGTATTGATACACGGATAGACACATGTGCCAAGGATTTTTTCTTTTTCTTTTTTCTTTTTTAATTTTGCCTAGACTGTGTATATTTCATTTCGATATGAATTACGATGAAGAACATAGAAACTTAGTTCATAAATTAGTGACACTAGACCTAGACTTGGACATTATGTGGGTTTATTGGAGTTTTTGCAGGATAAGTGGAAAACTCTTGTTCATACCGCGAGAATATCACCTCAGCAGAGGAGAGGCGAGCCCGTTCCACAGGAACTTTTGGATCGCGTCCTGCATGCTCAAGCCTATTGGCTGCATCGACAATCGAAGCATAGGGCAGATTAACAGTATGGAGGTTTGCCTTCCATTGAAACAACGTGGAAAGAGCAGGTAGATTAAGAGTTGCGGTTGGAGTATTGGGGG
The DNA here is from genome assembly GCA_035233585.1 of Antiaris toxicaria. Taxonomy (NCBI): domain Eukaryota; kingdom Viridiplantae; phylum Streptophyta; class Magnoliopsida; order Rosales; family Moraceae; genus Antiaris; species Antiaris toxicaria. The sequence goes on from CP141163.1 coordinate 971,437, forward strand.
ATAGTCATTACTATGTAAAGATAAAAGAAGGAGAGAAAGAAGCCTTATGTTGTATATGAGAAACACGTAAAAGGCTCCTAATGTTCCTTTTTTTTCTTTAATCAAATAATAAGAGACGAAAACTAGTATTGTCTCAAAGACTCATCTCCTTTAGATTGGCATTCACTCCTAATATACTTGTTGCATGATTCACCAAACTTTTTGTAAATGTATCTACTATGCATTGTTTAAGCTTTGTGGCCGTGAAGTAAATTCTTTAGAAAACGTTTTATTTGGACTAATATTCATGCATAGAGATTGATAGAAATGTTTTTATAGTGGCCTTGTTACGACCCTCTCTAGAGGTAGGTAACATAGAGGGATTAATTAAGGAAAATATTGTAATTAACCCTTAATCTTGAAATTTCTATTTAATTTTTTAAAATAATAAGTTTATTATATTTCTAATTTCATCCCACTTATAGAAATTTGTAAAACATAGCTTTTTAGCAAAATGACCATTTTACGTTTGGTGTTATCTCATCCTTGGTCTAATTAATTTTTACTACTTAGGTAAACATTTTTCGAATATTTTTAAGCCTCCAATATCAAAGGGGATTGTCAGTCCCAACAATATATGAAATTTCAAAATATAAAGTGCGGAATTAAAAATATAGACACAATCCAAATCGAATGATTATAGTCTAAAGAGTTCAGAAATTATTTTGAATTAATTAATAATATATTGAGGTTTTTTATGACATTTTTGCTATACTCTCATCATTATTTACATGTAAAAGTAAATGTAAACCAATATAACTTATTGACTAATTGTTCTTTAAACTGTTAGAATATTACATGTAATGGACTTTATATGTAAGAAGGCAATGATATAAAGTAAGTAGTCTAAATCTAAAGTCCATAGTTTTTAGGGTTAGAATTAACATCTAAATCTTATGAAGACTATTATATTGTTTAAATCCCATTGGAAAGATGGTTTGTCTTGACCATTTGGAATAAGTCGACTCTTAAGTCCATATATATATTGCCTAATAATGGTGAGACGTATTAGACTAGAAACAAAGTATAATTAATCTATAAGTCTGCTTGAATAAAATTTACTTTTTTGACGTTTATTATGTAATAACCTTAATTTTGAGTATGTAAATGATTTTATATTTATAACTTGTGTACTTTGATATTCCAAAGACTAGAGTGTATTGAGGTAATAAGCTATTAAACTGGTTCATTGGGTATATAACTTATATTTGCTTAGTAAATGGACAAGACCTTGGATAATTTGTTTAGTAAATCCTTTATTATTTACATTTAGTGAATAATCATTTTTTTATTAGATATATAATGGATCCTTAAGATAGAGTGATCAAAAAGTTAAATGGATTGTAACTTTAAATTGATTATGGATATCATATGAAAGTATTACATATATATAAGGCTATTGGATTGCAGCTACACATTAACTTGCGTAATATGATATATAATTAGGAGTGTAGTATATATTTATAGTAGTGTGACTCTGAAACTAATAATTATGTAATTACTTTATTTAGTATAGAATAATTAATTAAATATATTATCAGTGCTTATATTATATATGTCTTATTGGTACCTGTGCTAGTTTAATATAATTCCTTAATAGATAGTAATCAATCAGATTATTCTTTATGATTTTAATTCTTTGACTTAGTAAAATGGAACACCATAGATACCATCACATGATGTAGGCATTTTTTTTTAATCTAATGATAGAATTGAGATTTTGTTTTATTTAATCATTGGATAAATATTAAGTTTGGATAAATATCTATTTGAAAATAAGATTTGTAATTTAAATTAACTAAATTTATCTTTTATGATAAATATGAGATTAATTAAATTAAAAGATATGAATAAATTAATTATTTGAATAATTATTTTAAATATCTAGATAATCTCGTTTAAATAAATAATTTATATTAGATATAATTATTTTCCTATTTAAATTTGATTTGAAACAAAATCTTATCTTATTCTATTTAGATAGGCGTTTTCTATATGGATAAGGTAATGAAAAAGTTTTCTCTCCTTTTGATTTTATTTAGATAATCATTTCATAATTATTTTATTCAAATAAAGTTGTTATGATTTTATTTGAATTAATATTTGATTTATGGAAGATTATTTACATATATAAACTCTTAAATTTCAAAATAATTGGAGATTATCAAATTTGGATCTATTTTATCTACGATGGGCATTTTTTTAGTGTTCTCTGGAGATGGAAAAAATGCAAATTTAAAAGAGGAATGAAAGAGAAATATCTTTTTCTAATATCGTATTTAAATTCGAATACCACCTAGTTTATTTATTATAAATAAGAGCCTAGAGTTTCTACTTTAATTAGACCATAGATTTTAAGGTAAGAGAGCTTATTATTATACTCTCATTAATAATAATAAGTTCTACTGGAAGAAGAAAAGCCATACACTAAATATAGATCGAAAGATTGAGTGTTCACACACTTTACCAGTCAGAAGTTGGAGTATAATGAATAAGGCTAGTTAATTGAAAATTTCTTATTGACTTTTTCTGGTGTTCTTGTAGATCTTTACTTGCAAGATATTTAGATTGTAAAATAATGTATTATATATAACAACTCTAATTAGTACGATTCATATAAAAATTTTAAAATTCTACTATATAAATTACCTATTATGCTTACATGCTGTTTGCTGCTCAATCATCTAATGTTTAATGTAGGCATAGCCCCTAAAGTTATGAGTGGCTTCTTGAGGGCGATCATACTGTAATCCGTCCTGTGCCTTGTGGGTTGTGGGGTGTTGCTTGCTGTTAGCTCATAGTGTTGATGGTCGTTGAGTACCTGACATACAGGTAGTAGTAATATGCACAGTTTTTTGTGCCAATGCTCTGAAGTTGCTGCTACGGCATTTTGTGCTTGGAAGTCAGCTACTCAACCAAGCGTTTCAAATTAGCAAGCTCTAAGTTCTCGCTTCTCGCTAGCAAGCGATTCCTTGCACCCTTGCTTTGTAGATGAGGCTTAGTGGTTGGGTCTGAGACTCTGTCATAAAGGTGATGATTGATACTGGGTTGAAAACATGGTTGATTTGCTACTTCTTGTTATAAGAAAACTAAAAGCCCTATGGTAGGTACCAAACTATAGGTGCTAGGAATCTACAATTAAAAGAAATTTAAATTAATTAGTAAAAATCACAAATCTAGATCAAATGGGCCCTTGGACATCATGAATGAAAATAAACAAATCAACCATATATCATAAACAATGAAATAAATGCACAGAATAAGGGATACTAGAAATTTAAAGAGGTTTATAGGAATGTGCTACGTTTTCTGTGAGATTTCTTTACTATGATCAAAAAGTACAAATTACAAGTAAATGTTTCTTCGGAAATTTTGGCAGAGTTTTGGTAAACAATACATGTGTCTCATTAGAGGGACCATTCCTCTATTTACATAGAGAGAATTAACCGATAATGGGCTTTGAAATTCAGTAACTAAAGTGAGTTATGAACATATTTTTGAAGTTATTAAGGTTGTGGGATCCCATGTGGCCACACCTAAAGATGAGGTTGAACTTTTAGGGATGTTGATTTCCCAATTGTTGAGTAGCTACGCATCAACTCTCGATAGGTGACGAGTGGATAATTCACAAAAAAATTGAATGTCAATCACTTGGATCCCCAAATAGTTGAATGATAGTAAAAGAGTTGAACAATAGCGACCGTCGAGTGATAGTGTTAGATCATGATACAATGATCAACACTCGATGATCAAAGGATGAATGAATGTTGAATGATGGTGATTAAAGAGTGAAATGCTTGCTCACTCATACATAGCATCGTTCACCATTTAATGTTATAGGAACTACGTGTAAATTCTAAGGGGAGCGAAATTTGAGCCCAACACAAATCCAAATTTGATAGTTTTAAAATTTCATTTACTCAACAAACTGGTACTTCTCAACGTTGTAGATCCACAGACTACAATCAAATTGATCGCGTCTCCTAAAAAACAAAGCTATGGATGAAGTAGGTAAAAATATTGGAGAAATGACATCTTCTGCTGTATCAATGGTGCCTGAATTTAAGAATATATTCAATGTCTTATCGCACGAGAAAGCGGTGACTAAAATGCAGGCAAATTTTACAAGTGTGTTGGACGGTATAGAATTAACTCGATAAGACAACTTTCGGGCCACCTTTATTTTAGCTCAAAACCATGACTTGTTAAGAGTATTCCTTACAATATCAGATGAAGCGAAGAAAAACTATGTTTTTGATCTTTTATAATATGGAGTTTAGTCAATATGTAGTTTTTTTTTAAGACGTGGATTTCCTAGTTTAACTTTGGGGGGCCATTTCCAAGTTTTCATATTATGCTTTAACAATTCATGAATTTTAAGACGTTTGTTCTTATTGTTTGAGTTTGATTATTGTTTTATGAAGTTTATCATTTCCCATAATTTGTTGTTTTAGATATTTTAATCTAAATATTAGATATATGATCCCACATAATGACATTTTTGTAAGTACATTTTTTTTTCCAATTCCTTAGTTCGGTTAAAAAACATAATAGAAATTTAATTCCTTCTGTAATTTAATTTATGATAAGTTAGTAAATACTTTAACAATATAAGGGAGCATGTTTTCAAAAAAAAAAAAAATCAAATTCCCGAGAACTTATTTACCATTATTTTAATTCCCAATAAGTAAGCACATTACTAATTCTTTCTAATTTTATTGTGGACTATTAATTACTACATGAAAATAATTAATCGTAAAATGTAAAAAAATTGTGATTATAAATATAATTTAATTATAATTTTATATTGACAGTATTAAAAATATAGAATTTAAAACCCACTTCTCTCCCTCTTCCTCCCTCGCTCGCTCAATGAAATAATAATAATAAAAAAAAAAAAGTGTTGGGGACAGAATTGAAATTTCGTCTGCACTCTGGTTGTCCATTTGCGCTTTTCGCCGCAAATTAACTTTTGACACGTGTCAGATAATAATAAAATCAAGGGCATTCCGGTCAATTCACTCAGTAGAGAGAACGTGGGGCTGTGGTCCAGCCCCATCGTGATCCTGCGAGAGATAACGGGGAAAAGTACTAAACGACGGTGCCACTTTCCATAGTGGACACGTGGCCAACAGTAATAGGTGAGACAGGAATTGTCAACAGAACAATTATTTACACGGAGACAAAGCCCCCTGACGTGAGATCGACGGCTGTGATTTAGTCTTCTCTCGAACTAAAAAAGGAGGTAAGACCACCTCGTTTCATAACACTCTTTGCCATTTTCTCTCCTTCTTCTTCTTCAGCTTCAGCTTCAGTGAGGTAAGAAATTCTACTTATTTCTATCTGTTGCTGACTTTCATGCTAGAAAATTTATCAATTTTTGTCCTTTTTTTTAATTTATGAAATTAATATGTCTTGCATTGTTTGTTCTTATTAAAAAGTGGAAGATGCTGATATTTTTGGGTTTTTTTTTATGCCAATTCGTTTTTTGCATTTTGAAATTTTTTTCTGTTTAGATTACTTTTTAGCTGAAAGTTTTAAATTTTTGTGTTCTTAAATATGTTGATGCAAAAGTTTTAGGTCTCATATATGTATGTTTGTCCTTTTTTTTTTTTTTGGGTATTGATTTTGTTTGATGGTTTTTAGAACTGAGGTGGTTTTTGAGGAAGAAAGGGGTTGAGTTTGGAATTTGGAGAGCTTAATTTTTGGGGGTTATTTTGCTGGTAAAGTTTCTTTCTTTGATAAGTAGATGACAATGGATCCGCGTATTAGAGGATTTTCTAGCTCCATCAATGGAGGTCATTTGAGAAACCAATCTCTTTCGGTTCTTCCGCTGAACCCAGACGTTATGGCCGCGCCTCGATTGGGTACATATGGTAATAATCGCAATGCTTTCTTAGATCCTAGCCAGAGTAAATTTCGTTATCCTCCAACTGGTCTAACCATGATTGATAATGGGAATTCGGTTTCAAATGCGAGCCATGAGGAATATTCTCCGGAAGACTGTGATTTTTCGGACACGGTGTTGAAGTACATAAGCCAGATTCTCATGGAAGAGGACGTTGAGGACAAAACTTGTGCGCCTCAACAGTCTTTGGATCTTCAAGCTGCTGAAAAGTCGTTTTATGACGTTCTTGGGAAGAAGTATCCACCTTCCCCGGAACAAAGTGACGGTTTCATCTTTCAAAATGGTGATAACCTAGATGGAAATTTTGGTACAAATTTTGTTGGTTATTCCGCCGGTAGTTACTATAGCACTAAGTATTTGGGTGATAATACCTTGAGACAAAATCTAAGTGAATACTCCTCTCAATTGCAATATCTTCCGATTTATGGAATTTCCCAATCGTCATACAGCTCTTCAAATAGTGGATTTAGCAGTGTGGATGGGTTTTTGGACTCACCTAGTAGTATTATTCGGGTCCCTGATTTGAATAGCGAGAGTCAATCCATGTGGCAGTTTAGGAAGGGGGTTGAGGAGGCTAGTAGGTTTCTTCCAACTACAACTAAGTTGTTTGTCAATCTAGAGACGAATGAATTGCCCTTAACTGATCTTAAGGGGGCGACTCCTATGGAGGTTTCAGTGAAAATAGAGAAAAAGGATGATGGGGAGTTTTCACCCGGAAGCTCTAGGGGGAGGAAGAACCCTTACAGGGAGGAAGAAGATGTGGAAGAAGAGAGGAGTAGCAAGCTAGCGGCTGTTTACATTGAATCCACTCTGCGATCGAAGATGTTTGACCTTGTGCTGCTTTGTGGTAATGGGGATGGTAAGGGTCATTTGTCATCTTTCCAGGAGACCTTGAGGAATGAACTTGGCAAAAGTATGCAACAGAATGGGCAATCAAAAGGATCAAATGGAGGAGGAAAGGGTGGTCGTGGTAAGAAACTTAGCAGGAAGAAGGAGATGGTGGATTTGAGAACTCTCTTGATCCAATGTGCACAAGCGGTTGCAGCCGATGACCATAGGAGCGCAAATGAACTGCTAAAGCAAGTTAGACAGCACTCTTCTCCTTTTGGCGATGGAAATCAACGAGTAGCTAGTTGTTTTGCCGATGGCCTTGAGGCACGCTTGGCTGGTACAGGTAGCCAGATTTACAAAGGTCTTGTTAGCAAAAAAACATGTGCCGCTGATATGTTAAAAGCTTACCGGCTATACCTTGCTGCCTGCCCATTCAGGAAGATATCTAATTTTTCGTCTAACAGGACAATAATGCAGATATCAGCTAAAGCGGCAAAGGTTCATGTCATTGACTTTGGTATCCTTTTTGGCTTTCAGTGGCCCACCTTTATTCAACGCCTCTCAATAAGAGATGGTGGGCCACCAGAGCTTCGGATTACTGGAATAGAATTTCCCCAACCTGGCTTTCGACCAGCTGAGCGAGTTGAAGAAACTGGACGCCGCTTAGCAACTTATGCCGAGAGTTTCAATGTGCCGTTCAAGTATACTGCAATTGCAAAGAGGTGGGAGACCATTACGGTTGAGGAACTCAAGATTGACAAGGATGAAGTTGTTGCGATTAACTGTTTGTATCGAGGAAAGAACCTGCTCGATGAAAGTGTGACAGTGGAGAGCTCAAGGAATGCGGTTCTTAACTTGATAAGGAAAATTAATCCAGATATCTTCATTCATGGGATTGTTAATGGAGCTTATAATGCGCCCTTCTATGTCACACGCTTTCGGGAAGCATTGTTTCACTTTTCTGCAATATTTGACATGCTTGAAACAATTGTACCGCGTGGGGAACCAGAACGGATGCTGATTGAGAAAGAGATCTTCGGTAGGGAGGCTCTGAATGTCATAGCATGTGAGGGGTGGGAAAGAGTGGAAAGACCAGAGACATACAAACAATGGCAAATCCGCATCATGAGATCCGGGTTTGTGCAAATTCCATTAGGCAGGGATATTGTGAAGAGAGCAACCGAGAAAGTAAGGTCAACTTACCACAGGGACTTTATAATTGATGAAGATAGCGGGTGGCTGGTTCAGGGATGGAAAGGGCGGATTATCTTTGCCCTCTCTTCATGGAAACCTGCCTAAGATGTTTTTCTTGGGAAAGCCCAGCAAGTACTCGGGGCTCTGCCTCTAAGATTCCGCATTCAAAAAGGATAACTACAATTGAGGATCGAAGGTAATTGCTCTTCATTTCTAGTTTTTCATCATTGTTTTACATTATTATTCTTCTCCGTTCCTTTGTGTTCTTTCATTTTACAATTTGATTATTTCATAACCTGGCAGGCCAGTGTTGCTGATTTTGGTGGCTTTATGAGATTCGCGTTTTTGGTCCTGCTGAGATAATGCCACTCTGAAAGGTGTTTAGTCCTAAACTTACATGATCATGTAGCAATTTGGTTTTACCCAGACTTGCAACGAGCTGCTTCATCTTTTGGTCAAATGGGTAATACGAGTGGGGGGAAAAAAAAAACTGTACTTTTACGTAAACCAATCTTTTCAGTCCGATAAAGCAGAGAAGAATCATTACGCAGCTCAGTAGTTTGTCTTTCTCTATTTGTGTTTCTTTTCTTTTCTTTTCTTTTCTTTTTGTTTTGATTTTTCTTTATTTACTTGGTGATTAATTTTATTGTTGGAAAATTCTTTTATCTTACCAACAGGAGTATGGAGTATGACGTAATTTTTGACTATTAGATAGTCATACAATTCTGTTTATTTGTCATGTTTTATGTAGTCTGATCTAATCTCACGGCTGAAGATTATATTTGAATTTGATTTGTCAGTTAAAACTTATCAAGTCAACGAGGAGGTTTTTCATACTGTAATACAAAATGGTCTTTTTACTTGTCTTATTGCCTTGCTCTTTATTGGGAAGTTTCATCCACATGTTTTATGAAATGGATGATGAAGAATCAGATGCTTTCAAGTCATTTTATCAATTAATAAAAGTGTCAGTAATTTATTTTTCAAAATAAAATAATAAAAAAAATCCAAGCTTTCATTTTTCTAGTAGCACTAGTTGGAGGATTTTTTTTTTTTTATTTTTTTTGCTGGATCACTTGTTGGAGGATTTAGTAGTTGTAATTTCTCACTGATTTATGCATGACGGTCAAGAGTGGTGCTCGAACTTCAAAGACTAAGTACTTTTAGGGTGAACATTTTGCTCTCACAATGTTAAGGAATAAAAATTATCACTACAAAGTGGTGTGACCTAGTGGATAAGGCTTATAGTGGTCGGTTTGTGGTCAAACGGTCAAGTGTTGGATTACCATCATGGGGTATTAAAAGCAAAGGTTTGTTTTCTATTAGTTTAGTATTTAATTTGTGTTTGGGCAACGTATTTTTTTTACATTACATTTAAATGCAATGTAATTTTTTTTCAAATACAAAAACATTTCATTTAAATACTAATCACATCGCATTTTAAATATAACACAATCATTATTTATTATTTCACTTTTTTTTATTACTTTTCTTAATTACATCATATGTTCTCTCTCTCTTCTTTTTTCTCTCTCTACTTTTACCCATCATATCACATATTCATGATTAAAATACAATTCAAATACTTTTTACCCAAACATACATTGCATTCAAGTGCAATGCTAATGCTTTTCCTCCAAATACAAATTACATTTAATGTATTATATTTAAACGTAATGCAAATACAATGCGTTTACCAAACAAGTGTCTTTGATATTCGTAAAGTGTTCGGGACCACAACTTAATTGACCTTACCACAAGACCATTTTGTGAGGGTTAAAATGACAAACTCCTCATCGAGAAATAGCCTGCATCGTTTAGTAGGCGAATCATAAATTCCTATCAATGTTTGATGATGGCACTTTGGTCACAAGTAGGGGTATCCTAATACTAAAAGTATGCTAATACTATAGTTTTCTTTTTGGACGTTATACTAAAAAATAAAAAATATTAGAAAGTTACTTAAAAGTGCTTTTGCAAACTTGTTCAGAACGTTACCCCACAAGAATTGTTTTGGACTTAGTAATGGTGAATCACTTAGATTCTGTGTCTTATGAAGCATAGATCTAAAGTTTTATTCTTACTAAATGATATTAATTCTTTAAGACCACGCATGTGATTTTATGTAAAGGAAGTACTTTACATGAATTCATGAATTAATAAGAATAAAATCTCAGACATTACGGTTACTGAAAAAAATCCGAACTTGTCTTGCAATTAACAGTAGTGGTGGTCCTACTTACAAGATGTTTTGGATCGAGGTTGACTATACTAGACAAAACGATAACATTTACCCATTCGAATAATAATAATAATAATAATAATAATTATTATTATTATTATACGTAGATAAAGTACGCTAGTCATTTGAACTTTCGGTGAAAGTGCCTTATCTTTTCCCCCCCATTGGGGATGACCACCATACATTCTCCTATTGATGTAATTTTTTATTCGGTTATATAAAGGACATTATCATACGGCTATATTAATCAGCCAAAACAGCAAAAGTTACCGGTAACGTGACAACTCAAATATCTCAAAACACCTTGTTTTTGTATCAACAGAACTAGCCAAAGATGAGCATCCATATTTCCATCACGAGAAATATGATTACAAAGACAACCATTTGCAAATAAAGAACAAGGAATTTTTTGAATAATAAAAATGTCATCTGAAAGAATAACAATAGAATATTTTTAATAAAAGTAACCATATTTATAGCATCAGTCTCAGCCACAACAATGGTGATACCAAACTTGTCCTGCAAGCCGCCGAACATTCCGTAAAACCATAAATTCAGCAACCTTTGGATTGAGTGATGGCAGGCCACCACCATGCTGGTAAGAGTCGAATAACAGCTCCAACACTAATGGAATCCACATCCTTTAGTATTCAACTTAAAACCAAAAGATTACCTAAAAGATTACCCACCATGCCAGTAGAGTCTCGGAAACAATTGGAATGCTACTAGCTTTAGAGCAATTGAGGTATTCCCCTAAAAGATTACCTACCATTTCCACCACCTGAATGCACTCCATCTAACAGATTTTTACTCCTCCAAATAGGCCAAACTAGAGCAAACTTCAAAATCTGCTTCTTTAGGACGCTTACGTGCCGCAATGCACAACCCCCCAAAGGAGAAGCAATCCTATAACACAATCTGAGGCCACATTGATAAAGACCTCATACCTCTAGCTGCAAGGCAGACCACAACACGTTTATAAATGGATTGTAGACCGGGTTTGACGCTATGAATTATGAACAGGCATAATACAACTAGACACGATTATTAAATGGACCAGTATGGACACAATTTGAAGCACTAGGAGACCCAAAATAATGGTCCAGTCTGTTTGACATCTTTTAACTGTCAACCAATTAGAGCAAACATCAAAAAATATATATATATTCAGTGACTGAACGGTAGCTAAAATGGATTCCAAAACTAATAGCTGGCATGGTTTTGGTTACTAAACATAATAATAATAAAGACTTATTTTATGAAAATAATTACGACATTCCATTAGCAGCCTAGCCCAACCTTCTCATGAACCAAAATTTTCCATTCCATTTTGCAGTTTCTCAAATCCGCTAAATCTGGATTTATAATTGTTGTACAACCATTCTCTAACTAGATAAAAATATACCATCCTACTATCAGAAATGAAATCACTAAACATCAAAATTACTAATTTTCTAGGACCAAACTACCCATAACTTTCATTTAAGATGCAAATAAATTGTAATTAGAGACAGCATGAATAGGATAAGAGAATTGTAGTGCATAATGCTCAAGGTCATACAAAGACTAACTATCTGAAACTCAATTACCATGTTAAAATTTTTAAAAGTGGCCTAAAAGTAAATAAATTAATAATAAAAGTAATTCTAGTGTGTTTAATGTTTGGCATTGCTAAGAGAATCTTGATTCTGTTTTGGAGAAAAAGAAAAAAAAAAAAAAGGCACTCGACTTTTCTCTATTTAAAACTTGCAGCTAGCCAAAAATTACAATGTGTCATCCAGATGATCAAATTCGATAACTGTAAGTTTGGGGAAAATGGAAGATACAATTTGAAGTTCGGGGTTATGTTACTAGACCAAGGATTCAATTTAAAAATTTAAAATTTGTCCAATATTCTATGTAGACTTGTTAAACTTGCAAATGTTGTTGCTAGAACCAAACTATCAAGAAATTTAAAGAGTAAACTAAAGCTTAATTAAACAAAGGAAAAGATCTTCCCCATCTAGCAACTTTCAGAAGCTCAGACATCACCTGATGTACAGAGTCTAGATAAACTGAGATCGAAATCTCAGGTGAAGGATGGAATCACGTTCCAAACCTTCAGATCTATAACTTCTTAACTTGTAAAAATTCTTATGATTGCAAAATTAACAGTACCAAATCTGATCCCAAAAGACCCACTATTAGCTAACAACAATCCGCCACCTAGAGGGCAACGTTTTGGGTTGTTTTGGGGGTGCGTGACGACTAAAAAATGTAAAAAAAAAAAATAAATAAATATATAAACAAACAAATTCTCAATGGAATTGTATCTTAAAAAATTAATGTCAATGACAAACGAAACGCTAGGACATCTAAAAAGAGCCAGAATACTCCTGCATCAAAAGATCTTTTCCCATTTATCTGTCATCTTGACACGAATCCATTCTTATAGAAAACAGCCCAACTGAAAAAACGTTAACAAAATCTTATCAAGGAGACAGGACTACCCTTGGTTATAAAGCTGTCAGCCTATGCCGAGTGTTAACAACATGCAAAAAGCTAGAAAACATTAAAAGGAAAATGAAAGAGATGATCATTTCTGTCAAATTACGATATATTAAAGACAATTTCTGGTGTGAATTCATGTACCTCAGTATACATAACAGGCTATTATACAGCTCTAGACAAAAATCAGTACTGTACCATATCCTTTGTTTAACGAGAAGATTGAAGTAAGCTATTCTTCTGGAAAATGTGTCTCCCCAAACCATCGTGGAGGATCAAATCCAGACCCACCTGATCAAAAAGGTAAAACAGAAGGTTCAATCATACAAGATTTAATTCACAAATTTAAAACAGAACCCACCATATATATATATATATAACATCTAAAGTCTAGCAGCCAAACCTATCTAGCAGTTGTAATATTTTATTTAACGTTGTAATTACGTTGATTTACATATAACTTCTCTTTTATGGTTAGTGCAAAGGTTATAATGAAATCAACAGGTTGTTATATAATATACAGAGAGTTACAATTAAAGGTATTGAATATGAGACAATTGGGTGGTATTGGGCCTTCTCACCCCTAAAAGCTAGCTCAAGAGGTGAGGCTTTCCTTCACACTTATAAATTATAAACCTACCCCTTCCACAACCGATGTGGAATTACCTCAACAATCTCTCCCCTCACTCATTGGGCTTAAGTCGAATATCCATCAACTTGTTTCTCACGGACTGGGCTGAGACTTGTTGGTTAACTTCCACTTTTACAATATAAAAGGATTAAGATGAAGACATGAAAAATAAAGCTAAAATGTAAAGCAATGGAGAAGTAAAGCACTCTGAATGTTGTATTTTATTACATTAATCAACGGCCTTTAAATAGGCTATACACAATGGGAAATATAAATAAAATAGCCACAGAAACTTGACCACTAACACCAATTTGACCACTTTCCTCTATAGACTAAGCAACAACCTGCCACTTCTGCAACAATAAAGCAAACTCAGCAAAATGCCTAAAAACTAAGATAACACAACAGAAGAACCACATGAAAAAAAAAATTGACTAATTCAACAATGGTATCAGAAAGAAGAGAGCTAGATGACAAAGGAGAAAAATGCATTTTTCTTGGCGTTAGTGATCAGTCAAAAGCCTATAGGTTGCACAATCCTATCATTATCATGATGTAGTTTTTCGTGACGATAGGTTCTGGGCATGGGAATATAATGGAGTTAGACAACAAATACCAACAAACTTTGACAAAGATGGAGAAGACAAAAAGGACCACCTTGTAAAGATTATGCAACAATCAACAAATTTGGTTCCCACAATCCCACAAAGTCCACCAGTAGTAGCTGATGACATATTTTTAGGAGAACACTTTGACATAGCAAGCAGTTTGCACTCTCAATGTATTAGAAGATGACCAACATGAATGGTGGATTATGAGGCACAAGGAATCAACCAAAATGAAGACCGACCGACTCTTTTTGCTCTACTTTCAGATATTGATTCCATAGCTTTAGAAGATGCTGTTAAAGAATCAAAGTGGCGAAAAGCTATGAATGCTAAAATTGCATCCATTGAGAGAAACACACTTGGGATTTGATGGAGCTTCCAAGAGAGCAAAAGACCATTGGTGTGAAATGGGTTAAAAAGACAAAACTGAAGGAGAATGGCGAAGTGAACAAATACAAGGCACACTTAGTCACTAAAGGCTACAAGCAAGAGTTCGGTGTCGATTACAAAGAAGTTTATGCTCCACTTGCAACTTGCAAGGCATGACACAATCAAATTGGTGATCTCATTGGCAACGCAAAACTCGTGGCTAGTCCTTCAGTTGAATGTGAAGTCGGCCTTCCTACATGCAGACTTGGATAAGCAGGTATTCATTGATCAACCTCCTGGTTATGTGAAGTTTGGTGATAAGCATAAAGTTTATAAATTAAAAATGGCACTATATGGATCAAAACATGCTCCAAGAGCTTGGTACAGCCGTACAGATGCATATTTTTCTAGGGTGGGTTTTCAAAAATGTCCATACGATCACACACTTTTTTCAAAAATTGGAGATGGAGGAAAGATGCTTATTGTTTGCTTATATGTGGACTATTTGATTTATACTGGAAATGATAGTGCCATTTTTGAAAAAATTTAAGCAGTCCATGATGCTTGAATTTGACATGTCTGATCTTGGATCGCTGCATTATTTTCTTGGAATAGAAGCTAGAATTTTTATCTTTAAAAAGAAATATGTGAATGAAATTTTAGACAGCTTTCAGATGAAGAATTGTAGTACTGCTAGCACAGCAACCGAGTTGGTTTTAAGCTAATGAAAGATGATGAAGGGAAAAAGATTGATAACACTATGCACAAGCAAATTGTGAGAAGCTTGATGTATTTGACTGCAACAAGACCTGATATAATGCATGTTGTTAGTCTCATTACCAGGTATATGGAATGTCCAAGGGAGATGCACCTTCTAGCTACAAAAAGACTTTTTCAGTACTTGCAAGGTACCACATATTTTGGGTTTTTCTACAAGAATAGAGAAAAAACAGATTTGTTTGACTTCACAGATAGTGATTATGTTGGAGTTCCAGATGATAGAAGTAGCACATCCAGATATGTTTTTATGATTGGCTCAGGAGCTGTTTCGTGGTCCTTAAAGAAGCAAGTAATTGTTATTTTATCAACAACTTAAGCAGAGTTTGTAGCTACAACAACTTGTGATTGTCAAACTATTCGGCTAAGAAAAATTCTTGAAGAGCTTCATTTCAAGAGACAAGGCCCTACCACAATTTTTTGTGACAATAGCTCAGCAATCAAACTCTCAAAGAGTCTTGTCCTACATAAAAGGAGCAAGCACGTTGATATGAAGTAACATTTCTTGAGAGATCTCACAAGGAAAGGAACACTTGATCCCATCAACTGCAGGAGTGAAGACCAAGTTGCAGATATATTTACCAAGTCCCTCAAACGGCCTACGTTTCAGAAGCTAAGGAAGTTGCTTTTGAGTATCCAGATTGAGGGGCAGTGCTTTGGAGCTTGTTGTTATTAAACTGATGCTCTCTCTGATCAGCTTAAGGGAGGAATTATTGAATTAGTCAAATTTGTTTTTCATGTGGTCATTTAGTTGTTCGTTGTGTTATCCTAGCTTTTAGGCATTATATTGAGTTTGCTTTATTGTTGTAGAAGTGGCAGGCTGTTGCCTAGTCTATATGAGAAAGTGGTCAAGTTTGGTGTTAGTGGTCAAGTACCCGTTGCTATTTTATTGGTATTTCCCGTTGTTATATACCCTATTTAAAGGTCTTGATTATTGGAATAAACCACAACATTTAGAGCACCTTTCTACACCATTGCCTTACATTTCAGCTTTATTTTTCTTATCTTCATCTCAGTCCTTTTATATTGTAACAATACACACACACACACACACACACAATCCAAGATGATAAAAAATAAATTAAAATAAAATAAAAAATTACCAAGGGGATTACAACGACAGATACGCCAAGCGGTCAGGACGGTGCCTTTAACAACTCCATATCTCTTGTAAGCTTCCATGGAGTACTCACTACATGTTGGAACGTAACGACAACTCTTGGGCAACAGTGGTGAGATTTCCCCTATAAATTTCCCAATTAGAAACAACACCCACAATTTTATTTATTTATTTATTTTTTTTCCTTTTTTGGATTATCACAATATCAATTTAGAGACTTACTTTTGTAGAATTTGAGCATTAACAAGGCAGTTCTAACGCCCAAGTTGTCCACTTCCTTGTCTAATCAATTTGACACAAAATCTTGTGTTTAAGCAATTGAAATCAACACCAAACATTTCTAAAGAGAGAAAGAGGTACAGAGAGAGGACCTTTTGGTTTGTCTGGGTCGGAACTTGAGCCCCCTTCACTCCCATTGACGACGATTAAATCACGACGGAGAGGGAGGGGCTTGGATAATTTTGGTGTAAGGATGTGGCTATAGCGGAAGCTTAGGGAATTGGAGAAGTTAGGGTTTGGGCTTTGAGATTGGGACTTCAACAAAACCAATACTGGTGCAGATTTGTGGCAGTCAAACTTAAACGAGCCCACAATCGCCATTTTTCGGCTCTCTACTGACTTTTACTGATTGTCTCTAATAACAACATTACGCCATTGCTGCTGCTATGGAGCATCTCCGACAGAGATGGAGTAACGTTTAATTTTGGAATCAAAGTGCTTTTTAATTAATTGTAATTTTTTAAAGTTAAAAAAAAAAACGAAAGTTTTTATTTTAATTTATATCCCTTTAAACACTTTACTATTTATGGTGCGTTTGAAGGACAAATTTTGACTATATGAAAACTAATTTCATATTAAATATAGAATTTTACATTCAAATATAATTATTTGTAATAGTATTATGAAAACAATTATTATTTAAAATTTTTTTAAAATAGTCATATCAATTTTTTAATTTTAACTATTTATTTCTACTTTTACCAATCACATCAACTTTTTCAACTCTAAAATAATTTTCATCCAAATACACATTTTATTCAAATATAAGACAAATACTTTTTAATCAAATATAATATTCAAAAAAGAATTATATTCAAACGTAATTAAAATGCAATGCGTTTACCAAATGCTCCCTTAGAGTTTAAAACTTAACATTCTTTCTTTTGAATTATAAGATCATGACAATTTTATTTCTTATCCTTAGTTTTTTTTCCCAAAAAAAAAAAAACTCAAATTAAGTGCACATAACAAGCTGATTAATTATAAAAATTTCCCTTGAATCATAGGTAATGTAACACTTTAAAACCCTTTTCAAATTTTAAAATGTAATATTCATTCTTTTTATTTATATTTTGTTAACATAAAGTCCTTCAGTATGAGTTTATTTATATATGAATATCAAATATAATTTCTTCGGGGGTAGAACAATGATTTTAGAGTTAATATCGCATTATATTTTAAAGCATTAATCTTATATAGGGATTTATAGATAATATAATTTTTTTAAAGAAGATTTTTAGTGAATAACTAATGTGTTGTTTGACAAAAAAATTACATTTTAATTTTACTCAAATGCAATACAATTTTACACCAAACACAAATTTTGTAACAGTGCTACGAAAATAATTACTATTCAAAATATTTTTAAAACAATCACATCAACTTTTTAACTCCACTATTTATCTCTACTTGTATCAATCACATCAATTTTTTAACTTTAAAATACTTTTCATCCAAATACATATTTTATTCAAATACAAAACAAATACGTTTCAACTAAATACAATATTCAAAAAACAAATTTTATTCAAATACAATCAAAATGCAATGCGTTTACCAAACGTCCTCTAAAGTTTTGTAAAATTGGAAAAATAATTATTGTTTAATTAGTAATTGACTAATTGATATGGTTACTTGATAATTAACCAACGTTAATATGTATTTTTTATTAATATATATTGCTTAAAAAAATGTTTATCAAAATTTTCATTTTTAGTCCCCACGTGACTTAAAGCGTTTAAAAAGTACTAGAATAAAGTATGCAGCGCTCATGTAGTATAATAGAGTGCTTGTAAAACAATCGTGTTTTGACTTTAATATAATGTTATGAATATTCAATATATAATAATTACATGTTATTTATTAGCATATATTTTTTGCTAAAGTAAGATACACTAATCTATTACTTTTTGATGACATTCTCATTTATGTATAAGTTGGGATAATATACAAGCAAAATTAATCTTGTGAATTAAAAGTATAAATAATTGTTCATCAACTAGTGAATAAAATAAGACACTTTATTTTGTAAAGATTATGATGTTATACACTTTAAATTGGTAAAATGACTTATCATGATTGTTTGCAAAGATGATATAAAATAGATATATTTATATTTTGTAAAATACAATGACAAGGCTATTGATGAAATATGTACTTTATATTTTTGTGAAAGAACTTGTATTATATCAATAGATGGTTAATTTATGAATGGATCTTAATTATGAGTGATTAGTGTACTATATCTTTTTTAGTGTGTATCTTGAGACACCAATGAGCGTGGACATTTAATAAACCAATATCTTAGTATTTTAGTGATGTATTGTATTGGAAAGAAGGAACTTCAATCATAGATATAGAATTCATAACTTCGTACAAGAAGATCTATGGCATCCCATGTTGTGTTAACCTAAGAACTTGAGTGAATGTGATTTCATGTTCCCTAGTTCGGCCAAACTATTTTTCTTTGTATGCTCAAAGACAAGATACTAATTAAAAAATTAACAGTACTTATGGAAAAAGATGTTATTGTAGATGTTAGAGCGGTTTACTCCACATAGCTTTAATTGTGGTTATATATAGTGAAGGGTCAGACTCATGACAATCAACCATACCAGTGGACAAAGTTAACTGTTTGTTATTAGCTTCTTATAAAAGGCATTTATGTATTCTTAAAGTACAGCTTTTATTTCTGATCCTAGCACAAATTAAAGTTAATAGGATAGTTGATTAATTTTAATTATTCAATAATCGGTTGTTTTATGCTTTTAGTATATCGGTCCACTTGATCCACATGCTAACTCTACATATCTCTGGCTAGAATATAAGAATATTCTAAACTTCTTAAATTGGTTATAATATTCTGGAGACGTTAGTGTAAAATTAATCACTGACTATATGATTCTGAACCGTTGAAAATCGCTTATTAGATGTATGAGAGATTGGGATGGTAATTTTCATATAACACTGATATTTATGTGGTGTGCATCTTTTATGTAACAAAAAAAAAAATCAGTTAATATTCACTTTATTTACTAGTAAAATTACCAATAAATGGTATTAAATAAATTTTTACTTAATAATCTTCTATTTACCATCAACAATTTAACATAAAAAAACAATCAATTTTAATTTTTAATTTATTTGTAATTCCTTTATTTTATTTGATAAATTCTTAATTTGTAAGGAAATTTTTTTACTTGATAAATCCTTTATTTCTAATTTGAGTAAATCCTTGATTACCTTTTTTTTTATTATTTATTTGCCTTGCAAATATGTTGTTTTCTATGTAAATAATAGTTTTTTTAGTGAATATTTGATTATCTCTGATTTACATGTAAATTTTTTATTAACCAGGTAAATCTTTTTTTGCTAGGAATCCTAACCAGCAGCTCCGACACCAATGAAGCTTAAGTAAACTTACCAACAGGAAGTCTAGTCCAATTGAGTATTTTCAAGAGCTGGCATGAATAGGGACAATCTTAGAAACATGACAAACCTGGTAATCGCCAAGAAAAGGACTATCCATATCCAAAACTTCTACTAAAAAGGGAGCTTAGGGCCTTTGCGAATCCTATAGTTCCTTGCAATCCAAATGGTCCAAGCGATAATAGAGAAGATCTCCAAGTTGTCCTTTGATGTAGGCAATCCCAGGTCATATATAAGCAATCCCAGGTCATATATAAGCCGTAGAAGGATTTAAAAACAAAATTTTTTAGAGATGGTAATAAACAACGTGAGTCCCAAACCTCTTTAGCGAAATGATAGTCCCGTGGCTAAACAAGAAGTGCCACGCTTCTGAAATCCCACAAAATGGCTCATTGGAAAGCATGCCAAAGGAACAGGTTTATTTTATTTGGCACATGTAGACCCTAAAGTCTAATCCACCATGATTATCCCTTATTTCCATAGACTTTTTGATCTTTATTACAATCCATGGCGAGGCGGTATCCAAAGCGAACTGTGTAAATCCCCTTTGAATCATAATCCCACACTAGTCTGATCCTGATAAGCACTTTGAGGGATACTCAAAACCATCTCCTAGTCTAGCGGGTGGAAGATACTACTAATAATCATCTTATAGCAATGTTTGTTAGTAATCAAATCCTCCACCAACCAATATCTATGGATTATGAAAAAAGCTTATATTCTATCCAGAGCACACACACCAATGAAGACCCTTTTTGAGGAGATATAGACCCCATAAGAAGCTCCTCTATGGGAATGAGGTATTAGTGCCCACACCCCCCCCAAAAAAAGTAGTCGTAGGAACATACTTAGCCTAAAATATCTTTGTAACCAAGGAATTAGGATGGTTGATGATTCTCCACAATTGTTTTGCAATTAAAGCTTAGTTGAAAGCCACAATGTCTCTGAACCCAATCCCTCCCGAGAGCTTCTTAGGAGATTTTACTTTCGGTATAAGCAGTACATGGGTTGAATTAATCGGCTCAGAATAAGCATCTCCATTAAGAAACAAGGACACAAGCTTACCAAATTATGTCCAACAATATCCCAATTCCTTTGGAAAACTATTGCCTAGAAACCATACGGACTTGGAGCTTTTGTCAGCCCGATGCGAAATAGCGCCTTCTTCATCTCCTTCATTGAAAAGGGATTGTCTTAGGTATAGCATCTATCTTCCGAACCTAGTCTTGTATTTTTTTTTTAACAAAAAAAAAGCCCCCTTCGCATTCATAATTTCATCTTTTTCGAATCAACCATATATCATCCTCGCTCTCTAAATCCTGAATAAAATTCCTTTGATAGCGAAGAGACGTTTTATGATGAAAATACTTCGTGTTCTTATTATCACCACATATCCATTCTGCTCTAAAACGTTGGTGCCAACACTTTGATTTTCATGCAAATATGTAATTCACTAATTTAGCACTTTTTTTAGAAATCATATACAAGATTAAATTATTTTTGAGAAAAATATTATTATTAATTACAATCATATTTTTATCCTAAAAAAATAGTAAAATTATGAGCTTTTCCCAATTGGAGAGATTAAATTATTTTTGAGAAAAATATTATTATTAATTACAAGATTAAATTATTTTTGAGAAAAATATGTTAAGATTTCCAAAGGTTCACTTCGCAATCTGCAACAGGCACCAAGTTGCAATCTCTAGACGATGGCAGCACTTCGTAATGTTTAGAGATGGTGGCGCTTCGCTATTCAGATGATGGCAATACTTCGTGTTCTCTAGTACTATAATGGAGAATGAGTTCGGAGAGAATGAAGAGAGAAACTCAAAAACATATTTTTCCTTAAAACTCAAAAACGTAGTACCAAATAATACCAAGCTTAGTTAATAATAAATATTTTGCATTCAAATAAATATTTAAAGATCGGATTAAACAGTATAAAATTAAAACAAGCATACGTTAAGAATTGTACATTAAAAAGAACATAGGTATCTACAAAATGAGTCAAGCTTAAGCCGTGCATTTTAATTGATGGTATGTCGACTAGCTAGTGGCAAAATAATTAGAATATGTTTGTACCTTAGTCAAATGAGTATTAATCTGGTTCATCTCATTTTTGGAACATTTACACATGCTAAAGCTATCGATGTTGTTGGCAGAATGATAAAAGCAACTCCTTATCTCTCTTCGCATTAAACAGTCAAAGGATTAAGAAAATTCTAACAAGTCTTTTCTCACTTTTCCTTTTAGCAGTTCATACTATTAGGATTATAAGACTTTAAGCTACCCTTCAGAGCCAATGATCATCTGCACTTCACATGAGAATAAATTGCAAGGGAAGGAATGAGGACAAGAAGGTGTCCAAGAAAACAAGACAAACAGGAGAGAGAGAGAGAGAGAGAGAGAGAGAGAGAGAGACAATAACAACCGAAAAGTAAAAGAAGAAACAGAATAAACAAAGATTTCTATATGCTAATTAAAAAAAAAAATATAAATGTTATCATAACTTGTGGAATTACTAACATTAGTTCTCAAGTGATTTAGGGCACATACGGGAGAACGATTGGAATATTTGTTTGAGAGATTGAAGATGATTGAAATAGTAAATTTTAATAGTAAAAGTTAGGGGGAAAAGACATAAAAACCTGAGACCTTAATACGGTGTGAAAACTGAAAACCTGAATAGATGAAATTTAACGTGTCAAGGAATTAAATTATCATGTAGTTTAATGTTATATGATAAGATTTTGATCGTTCTTTTTATCAATACGTGTTTCATTTAGACTAAAATTAAAACGTAATGGGTAGTATCATCAAGTATATGTTTGCAAAATTATATGAATATTTATATACATTTTTAACTAAATTCATAGCATGATCGTACTCATATATTGACTCAAGGTCATATATTATTTGTAGCTGATGCAGGCGTGTTACAGTAGCTGGAATGTCATCTAAGAAGTAGAAAGTTGTCATATCTACTTTCAATGCCTTATCGCCCTAGTTTACTTCTTAAAGCCCAATGCGTTTGCTGAGTGCCCTTACTCTACTTTCTATCAAGTGAAGCACCGAGCCTACGCTTCTCAAGAATGCACCGTTTAGGCTAGTTCCTGTAGAGGTGAACAAGAATCCCAACAACTCGACAAACCCACACAACTCAACCCATTATAATCCGAACCCGATTAACCCAATTAAAAGATCAACCCAACCCACCCAACCCAACTATTGATTGGGTGGGTTTGGATTGTGTCTTTTCAAACTCAAACCCACATAATCTATTAATATGTAAAAATAAATATTTTTCATATATTATAATACATAGTATTTATTTTATACTTTATATTAATTACTTGATAACATGTAATATTTCATATTATATAAGTTTTTATTACTATTTGTTTATTAGTTGACAACTTTTATATTTAAACTTATTTTGCACATATTTATTTTTATATCGATTTTATAATTTATGAGAATATTTTAGAGTTTTATAACACTAATATTATACTAAAAGTTAGTTTTCTTTTTGTATATTACTTATTTTAAGTTGAATGATTAATTTTATTTATTTATTTATTTTTTATTTCTTAATAATATTTAACTCGATCAACCCGCACAATCCATCTAAAATTAAATTAAGTAAATTGATTTTAAATTTTAAATTAATTAAATAGATTGAAAATTCTCAAAAACCACCCGACTCAACTTAATGTTCATCCCCAGGTTCCTGAGTCAATCAATTTAAACAAACTAAGAGCACAGCATACATATTTGACGTTTGACTAGTTTTCATTGTTGTTATTTATTTTCTCTAGACTGTCGTTTTAGTTCCTTGGTTAGTCAGTTGCTGGTCAGATTTGTTTAGAGCCTTTGATCGTTTAGGCTCACAACTCATCTGCTAATTCTTCAATATCAGTCGGTACAGACCTCCACTTAGTTTCACTGAAACTTCATCCTGATCATGGACTCCCACGTCACCCTCACAATTCTACAAACGACAATCAGATGCGCAGGTTACTCACGCCAATAATTGTTCGAATAAACTTATGAAGGGGCACCAACACAACCCCTCGAGTTACTATAGACTTTTAAAAATGTTTCAAACATAGCCAAATACATTAACACTTCATTACTCTTGAAAGTAAACGAAATTGTTCCAAATAGAAACTAAGCGAACATCATAGTACTTGCTACAGCAACAATATCAGAGCGAAAGATTAAAAACGAGTAGTGATTTGGGAAAACAATGCCTTGAAATCCTTTGTAGGTGTTCCGGCTCCCTCGGGCTTTGATGCTAGATCAAAGGCTTTAAACTTGGCCTCCTCGAACTGCACCGCCTGGTTAGTAGCATGGGGCACAAAGTAAATTACTTAGGAAAAGTAACAAAAGATCGGAAAATTAACTTCATTTCGTTCTTTGGAAACATCAACTGCAAAGCCGGTAAACAAGCACTACCTGAATGCAGACTTCTGCTACATCAGACCTGGCAATGGTTCTTGTTTCCGTCTTAAGAAGCTCGTCATCCTTCCCCACAAGTAGTTCGCGTATGCCACCTTCCTTATCCTGCAAGCCTCCAGCCCTGAATCAGCAAAATAATGCAGTTCAAGTCCAATTAGGCAGTGAAAAGATGAAACAGCCAAATATTATGATGTATTTGCATAATGAAATATTTCCATTTTGGCTTCTGTGTTTTCACACATCAGTTCTTAAATACCAGGAAAAAAAAAAACGAGCATACCTTATAATTGTGTAAGGAATGCCAGAGTCGGCCAAATACTGCTCAGCTTTCCTCTTCCAAACCTATCAAGCGTTAAAGATTGATTGTGATGTTTCAGTAATATTTTCAAGAACAGAATACTCATGAAGAAAAAGGTATGCTAAGAGAAACTAAGAGTTTGACTAAGCATCACAAGTAAAAAGTTTAAACTGATTAACACAACTTAGAGAAACTAAAGGAGATTACTGACCAATATATTTCCGTTTCCCAGGCTGTTCAACGGATGATTAGTATCCGTTCCACCCATAGAACCAACTAACACAATTTGCTTAACTCCTGCAGCCTTGGCTGTTCATCAATGATCAGGAGAATCAGAAACTCCTAACCAAAACACGAAATAAGAGTCAAACAATTGCAAAGCAGGATCGCGATTCTTACCAACATCTATCTGATTCTTCTGCCCAATCCAATCAACCTAGAATCCAATAGAGCAGTACCAAAACAAAGCAAGAAAAAAAAGAGAAGTAACCGTTGAGGAAAACAGTGATGAAGAGATCAGACTAGTAGAATACGCACTTATATAACGATTAGAATTTGGTTGTTTCTGAATTATTTTCAGCATTTATTTAGTGCTTAATTCTACTTCTCAACAAATAGAAGTAGTGGTTATTTCCTCTCAATCATCTTCTCTCTCTAAAAATTCCTAAATTCTTTTCCATGTCTCTATTTGTCACTCTCTTCCTCTCTTCTCCCTACATTCTGCTAGTAAATCAGAAAATATACCTGCTCAGGAAATGCACCCTCGTCAAAATAGAACTCGGGCCTCCCACCTTGCGTTGGATCAAACCCTGGTTTCATCTTCGGAACAGCACTTGTTAGGATGATAAGAGCATCAATACCTTGGATCGCAGGAGCAATAGCGTCAGCATCCCTTATGTCTCCGACATAAAGATCGTCTGCTCCTCCCAATTTCTCCTTGCTCTCAGCCGTCCTAACTAGACCTCTTGCAACATACTGGCCCGACCTCTCCTTCAACTTCTTATAAACTATTTGCCCTGCCGAAATTCAACCAATGCTGTTAATACTGATCATAATCAAATCCCTAAGAATGTTCAATAATTCCTAATTCAAATACAGCCGTAGCAGCAAAATGCTTAGAGCAATTGAAAAAAAATAAAAATAAAAAGTTATTGAAATCAAGGGTTTGAGCAACTGAAAATTGTTCAACCAAGATTCAAAGAGTCAAGGAATTCTTGATTTGATACAAGTGAAACTTAGTGTTCTCAAATAAACTAGAAGATTTCAAAAATTAAACGAAACTGCTAATGAACGATCCGTGCCTCAACTCATTAAGCAGAGTCCCTTGTATGATTTTAATTGTTGTTGTATTTTTAAAATGTGGGACTTGGGTTTCGTTTTACCTTAACAGAATAAAAGTGTTTCGTTATTCTAATTTTGTCATTGCAAAATTATAGCAACCACATATATAGTTCAGAAAACTAACTTATCTGTTCACCAAAGCAAAAAAAAAAGGCAAATCCCTTCCTCCAACATCTTATTTATTTATTTATTATTTCTAGCTTTTTGCTGAGGAAAAAGAACAAACAAAAATGACCCAACATACAAAGCTAAGGCATTTAGCAACTGAAATATCAATTTCACAAATTCTATTTAAAGAAAGAAAGGGAGGAAAAAAAAAAGATCTTCCTGATTTCTCGGGAAACAAACAGGAAAAGATAAAGAAAAAAGAAAAAAAGGGGAAGGAAATACCAGTTCTACCACCAGCTCCAGTAACGAGAACATTAGGGGAATCCGCCATTGAAGCCGAAACAGAGAAAGAAATTCCAAGTCGTTTGGACTCCTTTGCTTTGCATTTGCGAAACAAAGAAGTAGTAAAAGAAGGAGAGAAGTTGGTGGAAGGTTCCAGAAGAGCAATTGAGGGATTCACCCAACCACATTTACGGCATTGACTCACTGGAGTGATTGAGGCCACCAACGACGGGACACGTGGAAGCGTTGCCATCAACCAAAATGCTTGCTATTTCACTCAGATGCACCGGATTTCCATGCAACCCCCTCGGGTCACGAACGGAACGAGGATTACGGTCGGTGCCTTCCGGAGAAACCTTGTACAAGCTTCGTCGATTGTCGTTGGTTATTTGTATAATTGTATCTTATCCGTTCTCAGTTCCTCCTTTTTCGGGACTGTTTCCTTATCCCTGGGATTCTTCTCCGACGACATGTCGTTTTCTTGCTGGGACCCACCGTCATTGTTTCCTAACACACCATTTGGCTTGTGTAGTTCTGGTTGGTGGCGGGGCGGTGCCCGTACGTGAGACCTAAGATTGCACATTGTGAACGAGACCGTTTGATTAAGTCGTTTGAGTTGTAGGCTTGAAAAATAAAAAAATTTTAGATATAAAAAATAAAAAATTATTTAAAATTTTTTTTAAAAGTGAAAAATTATTCAGATGAGTGAAAAATTTTTTTTTTATCTAGAGAGTTCTTTTTTTATTTTCTAAAAATGATAAATTTTAAATATTCTGATATGAAAATTTGAAAATGTTGTTTTTTCTTAAAATAAAAAATGTTTCATTCTTGGGACATTTTGATTAGGATAAATATGAGTTTTGGGAATATATATTGATTGAAAATGAATTGGTTAGAGTTATAAAATATAAAAACTTGAATTGTATGTTTATCAAATTGTAAATGAATATAATAAGAAAAGTAATTGGATTTAAAATTAAAAGAAAGGAATAGAAAAGAGGATCATTGATTTTATTTTTAGGGTTTACTTAACTATTGGATGTTGTAAAAAGACAACAATCACATTCTCTTTTCTGTGTTTTTTAATTTTAATAATGTTAATTTTATTAACGTAATTATAAAAATATCTTTTTACACCATCTATAAATCATCTTATTAAGGATATATAAAAATAAATTTCGTATTTATTTCCTGTAATAATGCATCGATATTAAGGGGAAATAAGGGTTAACATTCCCCATCTTCATTTTCTATATTATATGGAGCCCATTAAATTCTCATTTTATATTTATTAAGTAAATATATGATTAACAGAAAAACGGAATAATTACTCACTTTCTTTTTCCCTATGATACAAAGTAAACATACTTGGAATGTGTTTAGAAAAAAAAAACTATAAATATTATTTCGTTCCATTTAAAATTTATGTAATTTTAAATAAAAAATCATCTTAATTCGACTTGAAAAGCAATATCCAGGTTTTTAGAGTGCCCTAGAAGTTATTAATATATGTGTGCTTATATTTCATTGATTGTTTTATGCATTAACATGGATTTCTATGTAGTGAAATGTACGACCAGTGACATGATGACACGTTTTAAATAATGTCAAAGAAATTTGTTATATTGAAGAGTCTTAACTACTTAATTAATTGATATTTTTCTATACTTATATGATTATTATGTTACATCTCTATGTGTGCACTATATGTAATTTTTATATTACTAGACTACTTGAGTTTGTATGAATTACTATTTATTTTATTTTTATAATGATATATATATATATACACACACTTGTGTGTGCATGTATAGCTGCAGACTTACACTTGCATTATGTACAAATATATACATGTATATCATAATCGTTTGTCAATCTAGGTGCAAATAAGAATACAGTGCATTTATTTGTTACTTATTTTACTCCTCAATTATAAACTTAAAGAAGGAATACTATATTTTACAACTCATTTAATTGATGATAATCAATATTTTAATTATAGTGAGTTTCATCAGATTTGTTCACGAGGAAATTTATCAAATTTTGGTGTATTTCACTTTTTAATTCAAAAGGAACCCCTCTCATAAATTGTAATATTTTATTGTCATCATTTTAATATTTGAAACATTTCCCTTTTTTTTTTAGCTTTTCCACATATATGACATCACATTTTAAGTAGTTTTACAATATGGTGGCTCAATATATATTACTCTTCACCCATTTCAAAGAGATTTTTTTTTTTCAATCTTACAACAGCTCATAATTCTCCTCATTATGTCATTATGTTATTTTCTTTTCCTCCCACCTTCTCCTATCAATAGTCATAAATTAGAACTTTCAAAGGATTTCTATATCATTTAAGGTTTTTAAAGTTCTTCAATAAAATCAAGTGCTTGTTGAATCTACCATTGAGGTAAACTTCTAATCTTTATATATCGTTTTATAACCTATGTAATCACATTCTGTTGTAGGAGCTATCACATGGATTTTTCTTCAAAAAGAAAAAAAAATGTTCATAAACTGTAGTTTTTGAATTTTCATATCCATATTAAAACTGATTCTCATGTTCTACTTTTTGAAATAAATTTTTTTATGTGTTTAGATTATTATGTAAAATTTTCGTATTGGTAGGAGCTCAATATGATTTATTATGGATTTTATACTAGACATGATTTAAATCAATCTAAATCACTGTCATGATTTTTCATATTTTGTTAATCAATATTTATGACTCTTTTCATTCCAAAATATTTACATGAGACACTTGTATATGTGTTTTCAATGATATTTAATATTTAAGAAATATTTTATTAAATATTTGACTTATCATGTATATTTGAATCATGCATGCGTATTTATAAGACAAGAAAAGATGATGTCGAGATAAGTTTTAACAGGTTGTAAATTGGTTGTTGATAGGAAAATTTGAAAAATGAAAAGGAAAAAGTCAAAAATATATAGTTGATGCAAAAAATTTAAAAAGGTAGCTATGGAAAGAAAATCTACAAAATAAAAGAAAGTCAAGAAAATAAAAAGTGAGATTGTATATAATAATTGTAATTGTGACTCACATCTTTATCTAGTTATGCATCCAAAAACAGCTAAAACGACTTCTATGAGTCAGTGATAAGCTTCCCATCTAGCTTTCTTATAAACTAGCAAATAGGTCTTTCAATGTTAGATTCCCTAGACTACAAAGCTCATATTTATCCTTAAACAAACTTTATAAATTAAGAAAAACAGCTAGAACTTGCCCACTAGGATGTATATCAAGAGTCAAAGGATATTATCCAATGACTCTTTACTCAAGCCATCTTTTAACAATTGAATTTTGTTGTCTCTATTTATAGAGGTCATTCTTATATTTTTATAACACTTGTCGCAATTCCATCTTATACATCTGAAATAGATTCTTATTCTCTTTGCTTTCTTTTATTAGCAAATGAACTTTTTCCTATACCCGACATATGTCTATTAAATGACTTGGGAAACTTACCTGATAGCTTTACCTTAGTCTCAATAATCCATCACAAATCTTTTGGCATACCAAAATGCATGACAAACTTTATCCTTTTCCATTTGCACCTGTTTATGTTCATCACTGCATTTTGAGGAAGAAAAAGGAATCTGCTCATGAGCTTTGATAGAATTTCTTCCATATATACTCCTAAGAATTAAGGGAAAAAAATGTAAAAGTATAACACAAAACAACAATCACACAAAATATCAAAAATTAAATTAAACTTTATAGGTTTTGGTAACCTTATGTCTTACCCCATATTTAGCTAATAAAGATTCAAAGTAATGGTTACATTAGTGTTTATCTTCATCATTGATAATTACTCTTGGTGTACCATAGTGAGTGAAGATGTACTTTCGTAGAAAGTTTAGTACCACCTTGGCATCATTGGATGACAAGGGAATGGCTTCTACCCACTTAGAGACATAATCCACGGCTACTAGAATGTACCTATTATTGTACAAGGATGGAAATGGTACCATGAAATCAATATCCTAAACATCAAATAACTTGACTTCAAGAATATTATTTAGAGGCATTTCATTCCGTCAAGAAGTATTTCCAATCCTTTGGCAGTGATCACAAGTACTAACAAATGCATGAGCATCCTTAAACAAAGTTGGCTAATAGAATTTAAATTAGAGTACTTTGGTTATGGTTCTTGTTCCACCAAAATGCCCTCCATACTCTAAAGAATGACAGTGCCCAAAAACATGATGCGAACCTCGTCAAGAATAACGAGACCCGTCAAGAATAACGAGACCCGTCAAGAATATGAACCCAAGAACGTTTTAAAGTCAAGTTCAAATGGACGGGAGACATTGACCCGTTGTTTCAGCAAAAACAAGAACTTTGGTATATTAACCTCAACCTATTGCTTAATGCGAAACAAGAACCTTGGAATAAGGAAGACGAGACAATCAACTATGGAAGGGTTGATTGATAAGTCAGGAGTGAATGTCATGAAAAATTCTGATAAGTTCGAATAGTTCTTCAAAGAACCAAAGAGAAATAGAACTCTCAAATTTATGAATAAAACTGATGTATAAACTGATGTCTTTTTTTGTTATCATGGAGACGCCTATTTATAGACAATTGTTACAAAGAATATTCCCTAAAAGTCTGAAAATTGGTTACAAAAGATAAGCCTAAAAAAAATCCAAAAATTTGTTTGAAAATTTGTTACAAAAGATAATCCTAAATCTTAACTGAAATTTAGAAATCTAATTTTAACCAAATTTGAAAGTTTGTTACAATCCTAACCAAAAAAATTCGCCTAAATTCTAACCAAAACGTAAAAGTAGGAAGGTAGTTATTCTGCCACAAATTCGAAAATCCTTGGTTAAAAAAAAAGGTCTTGGGCTTGATTGGGCTTGAATGAATTAGTTGAATTCCTCATGGGCTTAAATCAAGTTAATGCATCCTTATTGATCACATGAATCATACTCAATGGACCTCCACGAATTTGATTGAGCCTAAACCTCTTGAATCAGCCCTTTTAAGTGCTTCTTTAAATTTTTTGCTCTTGCTCTTGTAACCGGCCCAATTGGTATTTGAACTGGTTCCCTTGATATCGTGTCTTGTGTTGCATCAAAACATCTTCAACTTCTTCGTCTAGGACATATCTTCGAATGATTTAGTTCGGGTAATACTTATAGAGATATGGATTATCCCACAGGAAGTGTTTTACACTAGAGAATAATTTCTTCTTTTGCTAATGGTTGAAATCAGGATGCGTAATGTTACTTGGCCGATTAATCACAACATCAACATACCATGGAATATTGATTGTCTGCACAATATACAATCTTTTGCTAGGAAATTCTTCGTTAATTAGCTGCACCTTAGCTTCTTCTTCTAAATCCAGTCGACAAAGATGGTCTGCCATAAGGTTCTTCAAGCCCATCTTATCACGAATCTCTAGGTCAAATTCTTACAGTAAAAGGATTTATTGAATCAACCTAGGTTTTGTTTCCTTCTTTAAGATCAAATACTTGATGGCTAAGTGATTGTGTATATGATCATCTTGGTGCAAATCATATAGGAGCAAAACTTGTCAAAGACAAACACGATTGTCAATAACTCCTTTTCAGTGGTTACCTAATTTAACTAAGCATCTGTCAAGGTTTGGTTGGCATAATAAATCACATACAACACCTTATTCTTCTATTAGCCCATCACAACTCCAATGGTATAGTTACTTGCATATCACATGAGCTTAAAAAGCAAGTCCCAATCGAATGCAGAAATGACGGAGGCTATCGTCAACTTCTTCTTTAGTAAGTTGAAAGCTTTCAAGCATTCTTCATCAAATCTGAAAGGAACTTATTTTGCCAAAGGAACATCAAATCCTATGTGCCTAAGAAAACTTTGAACAACTTTCACAGAATTCAGATGCGGTAGTTTCTCAATGATCTTAATCTTGGAATGATCTACTTCGATACCTTTAGCAGAATTTTAGAGGCTTAGCACAATTCCTTCTTGCACCATCAAATTACATTTCATCCAATTTAGGACTAAGTTTGTCTCTTCATACCTTTTCATCTTTAAGGCAAGGTTGGCCAAACAATCATCAAAAGACATCTCAAAAATTGATAAGTTTTCCATAAAAACTTCGATAAATTTCTTTACCATATCCAAAAAAATGGATATCATGCACATTTGAAATGTGCAAGAGCAATACAAAGACCAAATGGCATTCTCTGAAACACAAAAGTACCATAAGGACAAGTAAATGTTGTTTTCTCTTACTCCTGAGATGCAATTGGAATTTAGTTGTATTTAGAATAGCCATCAAGAAGGCAATAATATGGGTGACCAGTAAGTTTGCCTAGCATTTGGTCAATGAAAAGCAAAGGAAAGTGGTCTTTATGGGTTTCCTTATTCAGCTTTCTATAGTCAATGCATACTCGCTAACCTATAATTGTCCTTATGGGGATGGCTTCATTGTCTTCATTTTTCACTATGATCATGCCTCATTTCTTGGGTACTACTCGTATTGAACTTACCTATGAACAGTCAGATTTGGTAAATAATTCTAGCATCAAGCAACTTAAGTACTTTAGTTCTCATGATTTATTTCATGTTCGGAATTAGGTGACCTTGATGCTCCATTTTGGTTTATAGTTTTCCACCATCAAAATCTTGTGCATGTAAGTTGAAGGACCAATACCTTTAATATTAGCAATGGACCACCCTAAGACAATCTTATATTCTTTCAGAACACATAGCAACTTTTCTTCTTCATATTCATTTAGGGATGCTAAGAAAATAACTGGAAGGGTAGAATTGTCTCTAAAAAATGCATACTTGAGATAGGAATGAAGTGGCTTTAGTTCTAGGGTAGGTGTCTTAATGATAGATGGGATTATGAAAGCTTGACCTATTCTCAATTCTTCAATTCTTCCTTTCTTGGCAATAGGTATTACTTCTAAAAAGGCAGCACATTTTTCGATCCATTTATATTCTTTGTCAACCAACTTTCCTTTGGTGAGACTTGTTTCAAATGGATCCTCCAGATGGCTTGTCTTGAACACATACGCCACTAGCTGATTAATAGTGTATACTCGGAAACTATAGGTAACTTCAAATGGGAATTTGATTGCTTTAAATGTGTTAAAGATGACTTGTTCATCTTGGACTCTCATTATGAGTTCTCTTTTTTGTACATCAATCAGAGTCCTTTTTGTGGCAAGGAATGGATAACCAAGAATAATTAGAATATCTTAATCTTCCTCTATATCTGGGACAATGAAATCTACAGGGAAAATAAACTTGTGAACCTTAACTAGGACATCTTTTATCATACCTCTAAAATATTTGATGGATTTGTTAGCTAGCTACAAAGACACCGTGGTGGGTTTTGCTTCTTCCAATCTAAAGGCATTAGATTGATGTTAGTACCTATATCGCATAAGGCCTTCTCGAAAAGAAAATTTCTGATCATACATAGAAGAGTAAAACTCCCTGGATTTTTGAGCTTTAGTGGCAACTTCTTCTGCAGGATTGCACTACAGTCTTCTGTCAAACACATTATCTCGTGTTCTTCTAGTTTTCTTTTGTTGGATAAGATTTCTTTCATGAATTTTACATAGCTATGCATTTGCTTCAATGCATCAGCAAAGTGAATGTTGATGTGAAGTTTCTTGAAGACATCAAGAAACTTGGAGAATTACTTATCCAAATTTTTCTTCTTGAGTTTTGCATAAATGGGATTGACGGCCCATATGGTAGTGGTGTCACACTGGTGGTAGGCTTTGGTTCAGATTTTGCTTGAGTGTTCTCTTCTACTTATGCTTTTTGGCTTGTCTCATTTGATGGTGAGGAAGGTGGTTCTTTGGTGGCTAGTTGTGTTTCAACTTGCTTACCACTTTCGAGCGTAACCGCCTTTACATGCTCCAAAGAATTGGTCTCGTGTTGCTTGACAGAACACCTTGTGTTCTTTTAGCAAGTGTATTGACAATCTATCCCACTTGTGTTTTTAGGTTTCAGATGGAAGCGGCTTGATTTTGGAAGGTTTACCTAGTTTTGGTGATGAATTGGTCAATTTTATAAGCAAGTTGGTTTATAGTGGTGGCTAGTTAGGTGATAATGTCTTCCAATGAAGGCTTTCTTTATTATTGTAGTGGGAATCCAAAGGAGGTCCAAGATTATTTTGGTTGTTGCACCATGAGAAATTTAGAGGTTCCCTATCTCGGGTTGAAAGTGTTGGAATTTGTGTTGTTTTGTTGCTAGTTGAAGTTTGAGACAAAGTTCTCTTGTTCAGGTTGAGAAGGGGCTTCAGATAGGCTTAGAACCAGGCAATCAACATTAGAATGGGGGTTGCCATAATAGTCACAACTTAAGGATGAGGCTTGAATAGCATTTGTTTTTATGCTTCCAAGTTGCTTGGTGAACGTTGCCACTTGAGCTATTGAGGCAATGATAATGTTAATCTCATGCACTGCTAAGGTTTTCTTTTATAGAAATTGATCAAAAAGACATTAAAAATTGTTCGCCACCATCTTCTTCAATAACTCATATGCTTCGTCAATGGTTTTCGTTATAAAGGCACCTCTTGCTGCAACATCTACCATGGTCCTAGTATTTCCACTTAACTCGTTGTAGAATGTTTGTACTTGTAGCCATTTTGAAAGGCCATAGTGAGGAAATCTTCGCAACATATCTTTATATTTTTCTCACGCTTCATACAAAGCCTCTAGGTCATGTTACATGAACTGAGTGATGTCATTCCTCATCTTGGTGATCTTAGTAAGAGGAAAGGACTTAGCCAAAATTTTTTAAGCTAATTCTTCCTAAGTGGTGATGTTTCCTTGAATAAGTGAATTGAGTTAACTCTTTGCCTTATCTCTTAATAGGAAAAAGAAAAAGTCTCAATCTTATGACGCTATCAAAAACTCCATTGTGCTTAAATATGTCTCATATTTCCAAGAAATTAGTTATATGTGCCTTGGGATCATCAGTTAAGAGTTTGCCAAAGAGGACAAAGGTTAGGATTATCTAAAGATTGGCAGGCTAGATCTTGAAGTTGTTGGCCGCAATCAGTGGTCTTTAAATGCTTGAATTAGAACCAATGACTGTTGGAATTGCATAGTCTCTTAAGACTCTCTCTTTGTGGGTGCTTTTTACAGTTTCGGTCATGTTGACTTTAATCCTTTTTTCCCTAAGCAATCTTAAAAATATTCTTTCAATTTCAAGGTCAAAGGTGATAATGGTGAATTTGATTTAGTTCTTTTCATACGCAGCCTACAGTTTAGAAATTTATAGAAAAGGAAGATAAAAATAAAAATCTCAAATTAAAATTACAATTAATTGTTATTGATATTAATAAATTTTTATCTTGACAATAACGTTAAAAACTTGTTATGGATTATAATATTGTAACAAGTAATAAAGTAGCAGAGTGTCAATCCCTTGAATATAGAATTGTTAACTACCAAAATTAATTAACTTTAACCTTATTTGAGAATCCGAGAAAAAATTTATAATGTTTTGATAAAGAAAACTAATTATAAAATAAAACAAAATCATTAACAAAATTTAAAAAATAAAATAAAATTAAACATTAACAAAATTAAAATAAAACAATATTGAAATAAATAAAATAAAAAGAAAAAAATCACAAATAATATAAAAAATGCTGAAATTAATTTGGAGAAAACAATCAAGTATAAGAATAATAGGAAATAAAATTTCACTATAATTAATCACATTTAATTTTATTTATATATTAATATGATTATATGCTCATATTTTGTTGATATCAATTACCCTTTTGTTTTATGTACTCTTTCTCAGGTATATAAATTCTACATTTTTATAATTAAATTTACATACTGAATTTAATTATAAAAAGTATTCATTAAAATCAATGGTAATTAATAAAATAATTACACAAAACTAAATAGATAAATCTATATTCCATATCAGATTTTATAGTATTTATTCTATAGTCATGTCAGAAAAATCTTTTTTCAGTTTTATTTTGTTCTTTAATTCATTTAAAAGTTAACTAGAAATTTGAAAGTATTAAGTTTAAGAATAAATACGTTAATAAATATGATAATCATAATAATATACTTATTTTAATTAAATCATTACAATCATACTACATCATAATTTCTAACAAAAAGTTATTTTAATTCATAATAAAAAATAAAATAACATAATAAAATAAACTAACATTATAAATGAAAATAAAATTAAAAAGAGTTTAGAACGGATGGAGTTGTTAGGCTTGCAGACTCTTCAAAACTCCTCATTTATTGGTATTACAAATAAACTATACTAAAAATAAATAAATTTTATTAAGATGACATATAAATTTAATCATGACAAGACCACTATTAGACTCAAGCAGAATTTAAAAAAAAAAAAAAAGAGTTTCTGGTTGTGAAAGTTAAAATTAGATATAGATATATATATTTATATATATATATATTGATGAGATATTGAGTTCTTAATAAAAAGACAATAAAAGGAAAAAAAAATATGGGCAGAAGTATAAGCTAAAAATTAAGAGAAGTCAAATTAAAGAAAAATATTAAGAAATTAAAACAAAATGGAAAGGAGTTAAAAGAAAAGAAAAATTGACAAGAAAATAAAAGTAAAATGAAATGAAAAACAAATAACTATACGGTCTTGTAATCAAAACGATTTTTAGAAAAAATAAACAAGCACTGAAATGGTGCGTGAAGAGCACCAATGAGATGAAAAAAAATAAAATAAAATTTTATTTTCCTTTTCTCGATCAAAACGAAGAAAAAAAGGCTTCTTCTTTACTACAATTTTTTTTTTTAAATCTTTAGTTTTCTTTTTTTCACACCATTTTGAATAAAAGAAAAATCATTCTAAATTTACCAATTTAAAATAAATTGCTGTTTAAGGATTTAAAAAAAAAAAGTGAACAAGGACCTATTTTGAATAAATTTTCATTTTTAAATAGGAGGTTAAATACCATATTAGTGTGTTTTTTTTTTTTTTCTTTCTTACCAAACACCATATTAGTTGAATTTGCCCTTTACATGTTAGGGAGGAAAAGCTAGACCCTTTTTTTTTTTTTTTTTTTTCCTTTCCGTAGACATTATACTCTAAAAAAAAAAAAATGTAAGTTCTAATATAGAAATTCTGTAATTTGTATTGCAATTTTGGTCTCCTTTTAAGCTCAAGTCTCAGAACAATTGCAAAGCAACACATGGTGGGAGGCATAAAGCAGCCGGACAGAAAAAAAAGAAAAATGAAGAAGAAAAAGAAGAAGAAGAGGAATAAGGCGCTAAAACGGTGTGCTTTTGACGACCAATTAGAAACAATGAATCTCTCGTCCACCCTTTTATCTATTTAGGACTTGGTTTCCGATTCAAGGGAGCATTGTCATTTTTTTTTTCCCTTGAAGAAACGATACTTTTGGCCATTAATAGTTAACAACATTGACAATATTACTACTGTTAGGACTTGAGGGACGTTTAATGCATGCAATATCTAAATGGAACAACACAATTTTATTGTGAAGTCAATAGTAAGCAAAAAAGTTACATAAATAACTAACCATAAATAAAATAATCAACACGATGATATGATTTTTTAATGTGCCGATAAGAGAAAAAAGATTTTGATCACATTGGTTCAAATAGGAGAACTTTTACCAACAACAAATTATAATTATAAGAGATTTGATTTTATAAGTTTATCTTGAATTTCCATCAATATAGAAGTCAATAGCAAAGATACCCACGTCGATGTCGCAGGATTTTATAATTTGTTATATTATGTAGAGTGTTGTATATATTGTATTAAATTATATCATAATATGATTATGGGGGCATTTGGATAAGTATTTCATTTTAACTTCATTCAAATACAATATAATTTTACACCAAATACAAATTTTACAACAGTGCTACGAAAACAATTACTATTTAAAATATTTTTAAAACAATCACATCAACTTTTTAATTCCACTATTTATCTCTACTTTTACCAATCACATCAACTTTTCAACTCTAAAATACTTTTCATCCAAACACACATTTCATTCAAATACAAAACAAATACTTTTCAACCAAATACAACATTCAAAAAACAAATTTTATTCAAATACAATCAAAATGCAATGTGTTTACCAAACGCCCCCTATATAATTATAAAATATTATATAGTTATAAATTTTATAAAATATTTATAATTATAAATGCTGATATTATAAAATATTTATATTTGCAATGGTATTGCAATATGTTATAATTTGTTATATTATGTAGTTGAAGATATATAAAATTTAAGTTATGTTGTATGTGTTATATTGGATTATATTATAATACGATTATATAATTATAAAATATTATATAATTACAGATATTATAAATTATTTATAATTACAAATGCTAGTATTATAAAATATTTATATAATTATAGATGTTAGGCTTCTGCATCATAGCTTTTATACAATTCTTAGTCACTGTAATGGAAATTATAGTTATTTTAGAATATAATATAAGTGTAGCATGAAAATATTTATGTTGATTGTAAATAAATTAATTACTTAATTAGTTTACATTTTGTCAAGCATTCTATTATTCTTACTTCAATACTAAAACGATAAAATATATCATTATTTCTATTAGTAGTTTTTTAATATATATTTTAAAAATCCAATATGCCAAAAAAACATGGAACCCAGGTGAAGCAAGAGAGCAAAATTGACAAAACACCGCACCAGGGTAAAGATGGGAATTCACTATACAAATAACAATAAAAATGCTTCCTCCACGAAAGAAAAAAAAACACCCAAATAAAATAAAAGAGCAAAAACGACAAAACACCACATCAAAGGCAAAATGAAAATTTACTATACAAAGAGCAATAAAAATAGTCTTCTTTTTAGTTATATAGCAAAATCCTAATATGCTCCCTAAAAAAAATAAACTCAAATAAAATAAGAGAGTAAAACGACAAAACATTACATCAAGAACAAAAGTGGAATTTTACTGTATAAAAAAATAAATTTAGTGTTCATTTTAGTTATATATAATAACGTTGTTTTCTCCTTCAATTGACTCCTCTTCAAACTAGCAGCCCTATTTCTAATCAGCAACTTGCTTTCATCCAACTAACCTACTCCAACATTTAAATGTGAGGACAACTAATGAAATAGCTATTTGTGAACAGCATGTGGACACATATAAGATAGCAATTAGGGGTGTTCGTCGGGTGGGTTGGGTGGATTTTTGGCATTTTTCAACCCACCCAATGAAGATTGGGTGGGTTGAAAAATTTTTTCACCCACCCAATTAACCCAATATACAAAATCGACCCACCCAATTAAAGTTTGGGTGGGTTTTGCGGGTTTTTCGGGTTCGTCGGGTTCGGCAATTTATAAAAACAAAATAATTAAACATGACTTAAAAATTTAATCATAAATTAAAATACAAGCTCAAATATTCAAATAAAAAAGTCGTATAAAGACAATAAAAACTAATTAAAACATGCTTTTAATGAATACTAAGAAACATCAACCACAAACAATCAAATCTGTTTCACAAGAATAATCTCTAACTCCAATGTGTGTAGTAACAAGAACTAAAGTCAGGCAAATTAAAATAAACTTGAAATCTTGTTCCTAAATCCTAACAGAAGGGAGGATCAGGGGAGGCTAGTGACAAGTGGCGCTTAGGTTGGGCAAGGGCAAGGCACGAGACGAACACGGGCTTGGGGAGACAAAAATGAATACGTCGAGGGGTGACGGCCGATGGTCGAAGAAAGGGACGATTGGAGGAGGCTGGTGGGACATCGGGTTTGGTAAGGGTAAGGCACGAACTTTGGCTTGAGGGAGGCATAAATGGGAAATGACAATCAGATCAACAAAATTGACTTAGGTTAATCATTATATTTTTTCTAAATATAAAAAAAAAAACATATTCATTGGGTGGGTTGGGTTTTGATCGGGTTTTAAAATTCCAACCCGAACCCACCCAATTTGACATTGGGTTGGGTGGGTCAACCCAACTTTTTTTTGGGTCTGACGTGGACCCAACCCGTCGGGTTTTCCTTGGGTGGGTTGGGTGAGTTATTTGGGTTTTCGGATTTTTTGTTCACCCCTAATAGCAATGAATTTGTAACTGATATCAGCCATCAGAAGCCACCTACTAAACTAGTGCATGTAATGTTGATATTCAAACTTCAGGTCTAATCATTGAATACTGAAGTGGAGGCCCACGGCCCATGGTATTTGATGGGTTCTATGTCTTTGAACCATGCTTCCCTATTTATGACCTTTGTTTGGAAGTTTAGCCTACGTTGAGTGTGAGAAAATTGGAGAATGGACTTTAGAAAATGAAATGAAATGAAATGTTCGTTTGTTTGGTAACAAAGTAATTGAAAAGAAAAAGAAGGAAAGGAAAGTTATGAGTTCATGGATCTATCAATTTTTAATACTTCCAATTTAAGAAAGAGAATGAAAGGGAAAAAT
This sequence comes from Antiaris toxicaria, assembly GCA_035233585.1. Classification (NCBI taxonomy): domain Eukaryota; kingdom Viridiplantae; phylum Streptophyta; class Magnoliopsida; order Rosales; family Moraceae; genus Antiaris; species Antiaris toxicaria. The sequence goes on from CP141163.1 coordinate 1,012,327, forward strand.
TTTACAAATCAAATGAGATGTTTTGTAATTACTTTGATCTTAGTACTTATAATATTCTTATTTAAATTACTTATAATATTCTTATTTAAATAAGAGTATAATTATATTACACACTAGATTTTGGATAATTTTTTTCCCATTTTGGCAAATCAAATGAGATGTTGTGTAATTACTTCTAATATTCTTATCTAAATAAGAGTATATAATTATATAATACACTAATTTTGGATAAATTTTTTACTTTTTTTTTTCTTTTCTTCTATCAAGGGATCATTTAAAGGGCAAACTGGAGACAAGTTTTAGAAGTGGAGTTAAATTGAGTTTTAAAAACATGCCATCAACAAAAAAAACGACTGTTTAAAGTGAAAATATATAAAAACTTGAAATATATTTGAAAATATAACAATATAAATCTTATTTTATTTTTATCAAAACTCAATATAATTAAAAAAAATCTTATTTCGACTAGAAATAAAAAAATATATAAACTTTTAAAGTTTTAAATTTTAAAGTTAAAAAACTTTATTTTTTTTTTCCAAAAAGAGAGAATTTTGAAAAAATAAAAAGTAAAATTGGTTTGCTTTATGAAGAAAAAAAAATTTAAAGAAATTATTTGGAAAAACCATTCCAAACAACCCCATCTAATAAGAAAGAAAATCTACATCTTTCTTTTTAATTTTCATCACTTACATATTCTATCCTTCCTGTTTCTTTCCTTTTACTTTCCACCTGTTTTTGGGATGTACAACATCAATGTTCGTTAAATAAGTTATTAATTAGACCCTCAATGAGCGATCCATTGTCGTCTAGTCCGGTTTAGGATACCTGGCTTTCACCCAGGCGACCCGGGTTCTAATCCCGACAATGGAATTTTCCTTTCCTTTTCTATTCTGCTACGAAGCTGCAAACAAACAACGTTACATAATCATTTTTCAAACCAATAATTGTGGCATTGCCTAATTTTACCTGAGAGTTTTGGTGATCATATTTACGGCACATCCTCTAGGGACGTTGTATCTGGCTGGTTGGGGTGTATAAGTTCTAAAGGCTACATCACTAACTTTTCAAAGTAGTGAACTATGTGGTAAGTTGTGTTACATATGTAATATGAGTTTGACATTTTTATATTAATTAGTTCAATTCCTTAATAAATAAATAAATAATGAGATTTAAGGGAAAATGACCCATTTGCAAGTCCGATGGCCCAATCTTTTTTATGATTAGGTAAATGTTCGTTTATCCATTTAATTATAATATAAATGATATAATTATCCTTCAGTTAAAAAACTTTAAAATCCGCAAACCCAAACTTACTATAGTCTACCAAAATGATACAGTAAAAAAACGAACCCTCCTAAAAGGTCACCCTTATCGTCGCCTTCAATGTCTCCATCACCGTCGCTGTAAACAAACCGTGTTACATAATTATTTTTCAAACTAATAATCGTGGTATTACCTAATTTTACCTGACGGTTTTGGTGATCATATTTACGGCATATCCTCTACGGACATTGTATCTGGCTGGTTGGGGTATACAAGTTTTGAAGGTTACATCACTAACCTTTCAAAGTAGTGAAATATATGGTAAGTTGTATTACATATGTAATATGAGTTTGACATTTTTATATTAATTAGTTTATTTCCTTAATAAATAAATCAATAACAAAATTTAAGATAAGAAGGCCCATATACAAGTCCAATTTTAGTAGATGGCCCAATCTTTTTATAATGAGGTAAATATCCATCTATCCATTTAATTATAATATAAATGATATAATTACCATTCAACTAAAAAACTTTAAAATCCACAAACTCGAACTTAATATAGACTATCAAAACAGTACAACAAAAAAAGAACCCTCCCAAAAGCTCACCCTTATTGTCGCCTTCACCGTCTCTCTCGTCTGGTTGCCGTCATCTTCACCTTTCGTCTTTTTTTTTTTTTTTTTTATGAATAACAGTTTCTCATAAATTTAGGGCTTTGTATTCTTTTTTATTTTTATTTTTTGAAATGAATGTGATTTGCATTGTGAAAATGATTGATTTGAAATTAATTGATTTGTATTAAAATTTATTGATAGTGATTTTCTTATCCTATAAACCGATTGATTTACATTGTAAATATGATTTACATTTGCTGTAACCTAGGTCAATCAATGATTTACAAAAATAGGGCAAAAATAACCATTTGAAACCAAAAGGGCGAAAAAGTCGATCAATTCTATTAAAATCTTAAAATCTGCTATTTGCCTAAATAAAATAAAATAAAATAAATGGGCATGCATTTAATCCAGGTTTGCCTCGTAAATAAACAGTGCAATTTATGAAAGCACTCTCTCCCACACCTTTTTCTATTAAAAAGACAAACCTTGAATTCCAACTAGCTAATAATTATTCTGTATTATCTTAGCCCAAAAGAAAATTCTTGTATAATAATCCCCGTTTTCTATAGACACCACATATTATGATTTCCAATTAGCTGACAATCTACATTTTTCTCGTAAGACAGAAATGCTATCAAATCTATGGTTAGAGCTAGGGGACTGTTAATGAAGTTTGGAGTGAGAATGGGGACAAGTTCTTAATATTGGATACGGATGAGGGGAATACTTTTAGTTTTGTCTCTGACTCAATATAAGTATGTAAGAAAAATATATATTATAATTTTTAACATGCATTTTAATATTAATCATAATCTTTTAGTATTGTTCTTTATACTTATTCGTTGAAATTTGGTTTCTTTTGTAAAATCATTGAATTTTGATAAAATTTAACTTTTTTTTTTTCTAACTTGTTAAAATTTTTGTTGATTTGATATTATGTTAGGGATTGAGATGGGTAGAGGAAGGACACCCTTGATGGGGATTCCTTAATCCCATTTCACCTCTTCTTAAGCAAGAATAAAGATGGGGATGGAGATTGTTTTGAAATACAAAAATAGAGATGGAGAAGCATTTTCTGTCCCCATTCATCGTGGCGGAGCCAGAAAATCTTTCAAGAGGAGAATGATTTAAACAAAAATTTAAATCAAAATTACAATATTAAAATCTTTTGTCATTATTTATCGATTTGTATGTTTGGTTTTCTTTCCCTTAAATGAGTTAAAAAATTTTGTCATTAAAAAATTTTCATTTTTGAACATTAAAAAAGACTTTTTTTTCTAGAAATAAAAAAATTTTTTCTCATTCAAACGTCTTTTCACTTTTTGATAGAAAAAATTTTCTAACCCAAATCAAGACTTTTTTTTTTTTTTTTCATTTCCAGAAATGAACACATATATATAAAGAGAAGCATAATAGTTGTGGCCAAATTGTGTGTGTGTATATATATATATATATTGATTTTAAGGGAAATAGTACTTTAATTATGTTCAACTTGACATATGGAGTATGGATTCATCCGTTTCAATTAATAATTGGATTTATTATCATGTGCTTAAGGCCAAACTACAATATTATTCTTTAAGACCTGTAATATTACGTCTACAAGTCTGATTAAACAAGCCAGGTTTGGCCACTTTTTCCCCATGCACAATTGTTAAAATAATCCCACGGATCTGAAATATAATACTTTTATTATAATCCCATCAATTATATTAGTTCATATCCCTTTCATAGGAATAGTTGTTGTCACACCTGGCCTTGCATTATTTTAGACATGGCGTGCTTAGCATGATCTGTTGATCTACCAAATTACAAAGTTAAATTTGGAAAAAATTATGATAAACACTAGTTGGAAGTACGATTTAAATATATCGCTGTTTATAATATGATTGTTGTTATGTTGTACAAATAATTTTCTCATGGTATAATTTAATTAGTCTTTTGATATCTTATGATCATGATCAATAATAAAAAGGAGGGCATATACAAATTCTTATTAAAAAAAGGGCAATATTTTTTTTTTTTCCTTTAAACCAATAAAGCTAAAGTGCATTATTGTGTCCAATGAACAAGTCACCCCAGAAGCGGGGAGAAGATTGGCATTCAAAAAAACTAAAAGATGATCCTTTTTTTTTATTTATTTAATATACATTTTTTGTTTTTATTATAGATGATAATATAACCAATACAGAAACATCAACTGACATCTGCACAGTGGCATAATTGGTTTTTTTTTTTTCTTTTTGATTTTGGAAACAAATAAGGGATTTTTGGGGGTTACATGGATGTAATCTATTTAAGCAATGACTGAGGTCTCCACAGCAACCTTGCCAGAGTAACCCACTTCTGATTTCTTCTCAACATTCCAAAGCTCTGGCAGTGCTTCTCTAATGTTGTGGATGCTCTCCAATGCATAATCAGCTCCTTTAACTCTTTGTGAAGTTCCAACCTGGTCCATTAATTTCATGTCACAAGCCCATTAGAATCACTATTATAAATTATTGTCAATAGTGATAGCATACATAATTGTTCAATAATGTGCAACATTAGGGATGACAGGCGACCACAAATTTTTGTGGTAAAAAATATTGTCGCAGGGCTTACCAACACCGTGTGAAGGCCTACTCGTTTCCCCGCTTGGATGTTGCGGACGCTATCGTCGAAAAACAACTGACGGACAAAAAAATCAGAACCACAAAAAAATGATAATTAGTATACGTATAATTATATATTTTTTTAGAAAAAGTGTCACGTAATTTGTGATAGTGACACAAAAATATCAAGGTCGTCTCCTTACTGTTCTCTGAGGGTTGAGATTGGCGATCTTGAGAGCTCGTTCGATGGCGGATTCCGAAGGTTTGCACACGATCGGTGTCTTTGGCAATGCCGAGCTGGGATTTGGCTTCGCAAAATGGCCAATGATGTCAAAAATAGCAGGGGAAGAACTAGTGGTAGTTGTGGTGGGATTGTTATTATCGGGAGTATTATGGTCTAATCTCACGAACTCAATGTCATCCTCATCATCAGAAACAGCGGTCTTGTGGGTGGGATTCAGAGTCTCAAAACATATGATTCCTTCAAAGCAGTCTTCAAGACCAAGCCTGCTCAGCGCTGTGGCCGCGTGGACTCTGTCTGCATTTGTGAATATCTTTTTTTTTTTTTTTTTGACAAAAACAAAAAAAGGAATATCATGAGAAGACAATTCAACAAATAAATTTTTTTTTTAAATTTATTTATTTTCTAGATGCTTACAATTTTGTGATAAGGCAGGCTAAGCAAAAGATGCCTCAAAACAGGATCCGGTTTGAGGTTCTCATAAGGTAGTCTCCCATGAACAAAACTGTGGCATATGAAGATACAAGGTGAATAATCTTTATTTAATAAATGGTTTATAAAGTAAAAATAAAATAAATAAATAAAAGAGGATTAGAATAGTCTTCTCACCTGTGATATTCATCGTAGTCAAAGTCATAGCCAATTGCCTACAAATGGAAAACCACAAAAATATATGTTTTTTTATTACTATCAATGATCACCTTTATATATATATATATATTAATAAATAAAGGCGTGGAAAGCAAATGAAAGAGAAATCAAACATCAAAGCAGAGCCATACCCTTAGACCAGCCATTGTGGTGCCATAATTCTTGTAAAGGAGATTACCCAATTCAGCGATCTTGCTCCTCTCTATGCCCAGCTTCTCAATCATATAGTCTGCAGAAATAAAAAATAAAAAAAAAGTCACCATCACAAAAAAATATATATATATATATATAACGTGTCACATTACGTAATATGACCATTTCTTCTGTTAACATAATATAAATATTCAATCAACTCAAGATACGAAATTACACTGATTACCTTCTATGTTATTACGGCATGATGTGGCAAGGCCAGAGCTAAGAGGATAAAGGGTATCATCAAGATCTGCAAGTGTCAAAAGAATGAAAAGAAAAAAAAAAAAAAATTTGGTCAGCATCATTGCATTAAAAAGGAAAAAAAAAATCTCTAAATTGATACTAAAAATCATGTTGTCAATGAAGAAAAAAAGGGGTTACCAAAGAGAAGGCAGTCATATTTTGGCCTCTGAACCTGAAGGTAGCGGTCCTCAAATTCCATTTTTCTTGATCACAAAACGAAGACCTTCAAAAAAAATTTTTGAAAAAAAAAAAAAAAAAAAAGGGCTTAACCATGGAATGTTCAATGCATTAAACCAACTCAAGTTCATATAGAAATTTCATTAATCCTGATTCTCAAATAAATAATATGTTCTCTTCTCATGGAATTAAGTTTAGACTATTATTGACTCAGATAACCACTATAAAAAGAGCAAGAAAAATATTGAAGGGTCCATAATGGTGGACAATATGAGGTCTGATTTCATCTTTTCCATGTATGAGGATTATTGACGGATAAAAGGATATTATGATCATGTTTCTGAATGGACAATCCACAACCACTAGTATATACAAAGAAGGTGGTCCAATGACTTTTTTTTTTTTTTTTTTTTTTTTTTTTGTGGTGAGGTTCAAAAACTCGGAAAAAATGAATCCCAAGAAATGCCCAAAAGCTCCATTGTTCGACTAATAGTTTTTGCTTTCCACATGAAATAAAGAAACACAAAAAATATTAAAAATGAAAAAAAAAAAAAAAAAAAAAAACCTGCCCATGAAGCAGAGTTCATGTGACTCTATAAAAACCCTTTTCCACGGTTTTTGTACCATCATTTTGCCAAGTCAAACTAAAAAACGACAACCATTAGATTATGATAACGAAAAGAAAAGCAAAAACAAAATGAACAAACTGGGAATTCAGAATGAAATGAAAAACTGGGTTTTTGACATGAAAGCTAAGAAATGAGGATGGAAATGCGGAGACAATTTAAGAGAGAGAGCTGAATTCGAAAGACTAAAAACACCCACCAGAGATTCAAATGGCCCAGAAAAGAAATGGATCTAGAGAGAGAGAAAGAGAGATTTTGGGAGAAGTTTGTGTGCTTGAAGGAAAGAAATTGTATAAGGGAGAGAAGAAAAGTGGGAGAGGGAGGAGGAAAAACAGAGGGAGAGGTGGGTTTAAATAGGCGAGCCGTTGCTTCACCGCCTTGAGTTCTCTATTTTTTTTATTAGATAAAATTGAATTTTTTATTATTAATTATTTTTGGGCGGTTAAAATAATTCAATTGTGTAAATCACGTTTTTTTTTAAAATAAATATATTTCTATTTTCCGAGTAAAGCATGAGAAAAAAAGATAAACCGAGTAATGGTTGTACTTTCTGGACTGCATTTGTCCAGAAATTTCCTAGTTTACCCTTAAAGTTACAATACCCAGATTGCCCTTAAAAATTAAAATGATTTCTTCTCTGTCCATTAGTCACGTATTTTTTAAAAGTTTAAATAACATAAGGTTTTTATCCTTATTAAGCTAACAAAATGGGGTTAAGTGACCCTAACTTGCATTTTAATTCTACACATATATATTTTTTTTCATATCAATCAGATATGTTAATGTAAAATATTTCGATCGAGAAGGTGATTATGTAATTGAGATAATATAAGAGATATTTGAGTAGCTCTCTTTAAAAATGAAAAATTAAAATTATGTCCCTTTGATAAATAGTGTTGATGTTAACTGGTTTTTTTTAGTAGGTTGAGTTTGTAAAGAAAGCAACCTTAGTTTGAAATACAAATGAATTGATTCAATCATTCATTCATTGAGTCTTTATAAATATATTCCTTATAAATATACATGTCTCTAGTCATCTATACTTAACACGATTTTGAAGTAAATATATAGATGAAAGTTTACCACAAAAGTGTATTGTAAAAGAAGCATGTTGATTAATAATAATAAATGTCAGATTTGTTCAATTATTACAATTGTTTTTTCTTACTTTTTTTTTTTAAGCCAATTGCATATGTATATGAAAAATCTTGATGTAAACTCATTTTTTTTTTCTTTACAAATTGAAACTGCAGAGAAGAAACGCCAATTTGGAAGGGAGATGAGTTCGTTTAATCATTCGCCAAGTCTTTAAATATGTATTTTTTTTAATTAAAAAATGCCTTTGACTACAGGTTTTATTATGCCAACATAAAAAATTAGTTCACATTACCTCAAAAAGAAATTAGTTCACATCTACTTAGCGTGTGTTTAGAGTAAACGAATGGATATGTTTGTCTATTACGAAATTAACTTCAAAATTAGTATATTAATTAATAGCCATAGATGTTACAACTATCTTACATCATGTTTGGTAAACATTTTCAGCAGTGTTACGAAACAATTACTATTCAAAAGTTTTTAAAATAATCACATTAACTTTTCAACCCTAATTATTTATTTTTATTTTTATCAATTACATCAACTTTTCAACTCTAAAATACTTTTCATCCAAACACACATTTTATTCAAATACAAAACAAATATTTTTCAACCAAATATAACACTTAAAAAAGAATTGTATTCAAATACAATTAAAACGTAATGCATTTCCCAAACCCTATTATTTTGTTCATCACTGTAAATTTTTAAACACTATAATCAAGTTCTGAGACTCACAATAAATATATATAAACGAATGATTTATAATTTCCCCCACAATTACATATAAATGAATGCTTTATCTTGCAAAAATTAATAGTTGCTCTCTCTCTCTCCTCTGCCCAAATCCAATTGAGGGCATTTTGGTCTTCTTATTAGGATCTCTTGGATCGACTTCCTTTCATCTAGACAATTCTGGAGGCATCTAACATGAAGCCTACCCTGCATAATGGCACTTCCTTTCCACACACAAAAACGAAAAATAAATAAATAAATAAATAATAAAAAATTCAGCTATTTGGGATTGGTCTTATTCATAGACATCCTTCTGTTAGGCTGGTATAATTAGACAATATTTTGGTGGGTGACAAAAGGACAATCTAATCAATAAAAAAAAGTACATAATTTAGAAATATAGAACAAACCCTAAAGATATTTTGCTCAACCACATAAAAAAAAAAAAAAAAAGAAGGAAAAAAAAAAGGAAGCCCAAAAATATGCTTATGGACAATAAGTAAACTATATATATATATTTTCTCTCCCTATCTATATGTACGTATATAATAATATATTAAGAACCATAATTAAGGGCTTTGACCAGGGTTTAGCCTCTTTTATAGTACTTTATATTCTTAAAAAATTGAAAAAGAAAACACGAAACGAATGTGGATCAAGATTCATTATTGTTCTCAATGATTTGAGAGATGCATTTTCCATGTTCCATAACCTGTGAGCCTGTAACTTAAAGAGAACGCAATCACTATATGTGTTACACGCAGAGACTATAGAATTAAATAATAATAATAAAACATCTTCTAACCTTTGCGTTTGTGATGCAATTTTTAGTTGCCAAAAAGCATCAAACACCTTTTCTATAGGCCATAAGCAAGTAGAGGATAGGTTTCTCATTACGTGATTGAAGTGATTATAATATATATACAGATCAGCTTCTGAGTTCATAAGCTCCATAATTGAGTAGTATCTAATAAATATTCCCATTCATATCTATTTCTCCATTCTTTTTAAAATAATTCGTTTTGCTGGAGGCATTAGAATTTTGGAAGCATAAACGTGAGCCTGGTAAGTGAGTAGAGAAAAATGAAATTGTTATTTTTAAGGATTATGTACTCTAGTTACATAGAGTTAATTGTTTTTTTTTTTTTTTTTTTTTTCTGTTGTGTGTGTTGGGGGGTGGTGGTGGTTTGGATAAAAACATATAGAGCTAATTGTTATTTTTACATTTAATGACCTTTAAAAAAAAACCTTATATATCTTAGCTAGCTAGATGTCTAGTTTTAAGTTTTTATTTTCACTTGGTGCGGTAGATGAAATTAGGAATATATATATATAATATTTATTATGGATTAGAAGTTTAACTACACTGGATAAATATTTTTAACGATCCTTTCTAATATAATCCAACTTTGCAAGAAAATTAAATACGACCTAAAAATTGAGCTCTCTCTCTCTCTCTCTCTCTTTATTCCTTTTATATCTAGCCAAAAAATTATATTGCAATGATATAACCAATGAATTTGGAGATCCATTAGCTAGGGAGGGGTATTTGATGAGGTCAAGGAGTCTTTGAGCATGGTAATGACTATTATGTTCACATCACACACACACATATATAAATATAAATATATATATAAATATATATATATATAATAACCATCACTAGTGGCTTGCTATTTTTCTTTAAATAGAGTTGTTGAGTTTTAGGGTGTGTTTGCGAGAATACTTGGAGACATTTTTTTGGTTGGAAAAAAATTGTTTTAGAAAATATGTTTGGAGGAAAATACTGTTTAGGGTGAAAAAATAAAAAATTTTAAAACTTTTTTTAGAAAAAAAAATCAATATGGATATTATTATGTTCATTTCAAAATTTTATGCAATTTAAAAAAAATCATCTCATTTAGACTTGTATACGTGAAGTTTATAATTTATTATAATATTTTGAATATATAAATAGTAAAAAGTGATGATGTGTTAAAAAAAAGTATATTTTGAAGACACCCAAAACAAGTCCCCAATCAAGCCCTTAGACAATAATTAGTCTACACGTTTATATGAAATGTCTTTTAAGTCTATTTGCTGTACTTATCTAACAGTTATAATATTTTATTTTTAATTGTTAATTAATTTATATAACTTGTTGTTTTAAATATTGTAATGATACTATTCAAAACTAACATATAAAGAATATTATTAATGAGAAGTATTATATTAAAATAAAATGATAATTATTACAACAAAATATAGTGAAAAAAAGTTATAAAATATAAACGTCGTTTTATAAAGAAGTAGGATATAAAATAATCTATATATATTGTTTTTGCGTAGCTTATCATCAAATTACATAATGCATACCAAATTAATATTAAAGGCCAATGAAGTTGGGGTGGTTTTTTTTTACTTTGAATAATTTATATAACGATGTGCTTGTGCGTTTACTACGTGCAATATTATAATAAAAGAGCATATAATTGAAGCTTGTGTCGCCACTAATTTTAAGTGATAGCGACCAACCCAACGTTGCTCGCCATAACTCAACTGATTGTTTAATGCAGTGTGTGGAAATGATTGGTGCAGAGATTACAAAGGGCTTGGGAAAGCTAGACTACAAATTTAAAATTAAATTAAACTCGATTTGATGCAAAAGCAGGCTTGAAAGGGAAAATTGGGAGAGACCCCATTTGTTTAATCATTCTTTCACATTCACCACTTCCTTAAAATATAGTTTGATAGTTACATATATATATATATGATTGAAAAATAAAAATATATTAATTAAAGGAAAGGAAAAAAAAAAAAAAATACAAGGCAGTGGGGGTGGGTTTGCTTTAGCTCAGCTAGGTATGGTGAAAGGACCACTTCTGACTCTTTCCCGCAATTATTTCTACTAACCTGGGTTGGCTGGCCATGACTGTGACCTTTGGTGTTTTTCTTATATATAAATATATATATATGTATATATATTACTGCAATTTTAGTATAATAGTTGTTTTTGTATTATTTGTCATTTGGGCTTTTTGCCCTGGCGGTAGGTGAAGTTGTTATATGAAGGAAAGCTACAGCAACGGAGAGTTGTGAAATTGTCAAAGATCTGGCCATCTTCCATTTCGAAGGCATAAATATTAAGTTCTTTCTTTTCACTAGGGGGTGAAAGCTTAGGAGTATTTATTTCAATAAAGGTACCAAAAAAATCTATTATTGATATTACAAAGTTCTAAATTGAGAGATCTTTATCAAGTTAGACAAAATTAGCTAGGAAGTTTCGATCATCAACACTCGCTTGAGAAAATGAACCTTTTCTTTTTTTTTTTTTTTTTTCTAAGAAAAGGTGGATGACAAATAAAAATATTAATTAATCTATCCTATCTTTTAGTGATTGATCACAATGATTAAGGCGGTGTTTGGTAAACGCATTACGTTTGAATATAATTCTTTTTTGAGTGTTATATTTCATTAAAAAGTATATGTTTTGTATTTGAATAAATATGCATTTAGATGAAAAGTATTTTAAAGTTAAAAAGTTGATGTGATTGATAAAAGTAAAGATAAATAGTTATGTATGAAAAGTTGATGTGATTATTTTAAAAAAATTTTAAATAGTAATTGTGTTCGTAGTACTGTTGAAAATGATTGTATTTGAATATTAAACTTTACATTTGATGTAAAGTTAGTTTTCTTAACACTAAAAAACGTTATCCAAATGCACCCTAATTGATTAAATATCATGTTAATTTGGTTAATTAAATCATGATTATTAATCAATCAATCAATTATTGATTGACAATTTTTTTGATGATATGGAACAATCGGTTCTTTAAATTAACAAAACTTCAGCATTTATTTAAAAAAAAAAAAAAAAAGCTTGGAAACACCATTTACTCATATATCTCCATCTTGTTAAGTTTACATGACCATTTTAATCTATTAGCTATATCATTGGACAGCATTAGTGCCATATCTTTTTTTTTTTTTTTTTTGATATCTCATCAAAAATCCTATAAACTTGAACTGGTGTTTTCATTTTTTCATTTATAATTTTTTGATGCACAAGGTTAATATGATCTCACACCTTTTGACCTCTATACATCTTTATTTTGTACTTTGGTGGTGTGGTTATGTCTTGTTCAAAGAGATTAGTCCACAATGGTGACTAAAACCAAACACCATTAGTGTTAACATCTGCTTAATTATCTCTTAGTATTGAAAGATCGATTGATTCTAGATGAAAAGTCGGCAAGGTTCATGATGTATATATATATATTATGTATATGTGTGGAAAAGTGTGGTTACAGCAAGACTAATAGTGATGTTTTAGCTTATAAAGTGCTCAATGAGGATGATATAACAAGAAGATTTACATTAGATTGAATACATTGTTAGTATTTGATATCTGGGTAGGCTTTTCTTGTCTCATTATGATGTCTACGTAACATGGAAATGAACAGGTCATATCCAATAGCCTCCTTCCAGCTCATACATAAAACCACACTTGGTTTTCACTCCTACCAAACAAAGCCAAAATCGTTTGTACTTGTGAGGATATTGAAGCTACCTATCGTTCACAAATTTTCTCTTTCCCAAAAGTTCCAAAGATATTTTAAGTCAATAACAGGCAAAGGAAAAAGACTTAAACACGTGATTTTGCTTTTTGCATGAGTGTGCGGGTGCATATTTATATATACATATATATATATGTATACATAGATACATAATGTCCAAAGTCCAGCTGGTTTTCATTATTGTGTTGTTAGGAGATCGGTTCTTTCAAAATGTTATGTAGATAATAAATATATGTACTTCATCAAGTATATTTCTTGTTTAGTACAACAAGTGTATCACGTTTAGATCTTTTACTAAAGTACTAACCCTTTATTCAACAAGGACATTATTATTGTTATTATTGTTGTTGCTGTTGTTTAACATGGAAAAATAACCACCGAAAGAGAACTAGAAACACCCAACTTTGAAAGGTTGAATTAATTAAAAAAAAAAAAAACATTGTTGGACAAGTGATGGCATAATACTGTGCACTGCCGCAACTTTTTAGAATGTGATCATCCATATAGAGTCGGACCCATAGAAACCATCCAAAAAAAGCACCATTATTAGATCAAGAGTATGAGAGAGTTTTTTTCTTTTAAAGAAAGCATGTGTAAGAAAACACTTTGAAAAGTGATTGTAGCCAAAAGAAAAAATAACCCCACAAAAGGTAGTTGAATTATTCATCTCTCTTTGTTGGGGAATGCAGGATACTCACACTCCCCAGCTAGTGGTTCTCAATTAAAAGGAGAATTGTTATACTTTGAACATTCAATAATGGTGCTCATCAAGTTCAAAAGCAAGGTTTTCTTTTGCTTGTTCACTTTTTGCTTTCCAAGCAGCCACTAGCTAGCTTTCTAATAATTTGCAGTCCCACAACGCAAGAGTCCAATTTAGCTTATTTATGGATCATTGTTTCCTATTTTGTCATTTTCTTCCACATAATCAGGAAAAAAAAAATAAATATATATATATTGTTTATTAGCTAAGCAGTACTGGTTCTCACTATTAGTGATATCACCACACCCGTGTATTTTCAAAAAATTAATAATTTGAGTCTCAATATGTCATATAGCAATTTTATTATAAGTTAGTAGCTTGCTATTTCTTAACTTTACAGTTCATGTGGATTTAAGGTGATTTAGATAGATATATACCACTTTTCAAAATTTGGGATTCAAACGTATCATTTTGTAGAAAATTTAGCCCTTATTTTCATATTAAAATGATACAAATGAATTACTAGATTTCAGAAATGTTATAAAATCTCATTAATACGTCGATTTTTAGTTATATAGGATGTAGACTTTTGTCTTCATTTTTTCCACGTGTCTTATTTCTTGTCTTTCTTTTTCTCCCTTCGGGAGTTTCTTAATAATCTTTTTTTAACTCTTGAAATTTCTTTATATTTTATTATAATGAAATTTTGTGTAGGGTGCCTGATGGAGGATCTTGCAGTAAGTGTGCGTCAATCTAATTAGGATGTTAATAGGTTTTTTTGATATCAAATCTATTTCTTCTCCTCTATATATTTAAAAGGGAAAAGGAAAACAAGATTTCTGGCATTATTCAATATTTATATTTTGTGGTTGCTATGCATGCCTAAAGATTTCATGGTTCTCTATTTGACTGTGTATATTATATATATATTATATATAGCTTTATGTTAAGATTATTTCTATAAATAGTCTCTCAATTATAATCCTTCATTCAAATTAGTCTATTTATTTAAAATCAATTATTAGATCTCTAATATATAGAAAACTATTTAAAACGCCCATTTTACTTATACCTATTTATGATTTTAATGGAAATTTAAATTTTATAAAAAGTTAATAAAAGAATTATTTTCAGAAATAATCCATGCACTAGAAACCTCTATTCAAGTTAATCCTTATGTATTTGAAATTGTTCAAAATATCTCCTAAAATATAGAAAATCGTTCAAAATACCCATTTCGTTTCTAATTATATAAAATGGGTATTTTGAACGATTTTTTTATATATTAGAAGGTATAATGATTGATTTCAAATAAATAAAAACCAATTTAGATGGAGATCTATAATTCATGAGCTATTTATGATAATAATCCTTTATGTTACTCTATCTATTTCCCACCATCTTCATCAAATTTAATTTTCCCCACAAGCATATAATAATGATGCATCGGATAAATAATCATAAAAATGCACAGGAAAATATAAGCAGGCTCAGCAAGAACTTCGAAATTTCAACATCAGAAAATTACATTTGAGGTTGAGGAGACTATCAAACAGCAAGTCACATTGGTTTTGTAACAATCCTCCACGCACACCTGTTTCAACATCTAAACCCAGCTTACTAAGAGAAATGTCCAAATGTAAAAGGTAAACGTTTGTGTTTGCCAGTTGTTCGGGAGCTACATCACAATTCCATTTTACGCAAAGTGCATTAAGTGACAAAAAAGAGCATGTGGGTAGCATTCAGCCATATATATATATGTGTGTGTGTGTGTGTGTGTGTGTGTGTGTGTGTGTGTTTTGTGGATATAATGACAAGAAAGGAACCACATCCAAAAATCAGAATCATCATATCATACGGATCCGTTATTTCAGAAAGATGCCTGGCACAAACTCTGGTATCAGTCCAAAAGATGGAATGGGGGGGATTAAAAAAAAATAAAAAAGAAGCTTAGAATCGACATAAGTGGTCAATTTATACACTCTCTTTTTCTTTAGAAAACAAAAAATAAATAAATAAATAAATGAAAAAAGATTGAATTCTTTGATAGGGTACCCAAAAAGAAAAAAAGGAAAAACGTATATGAAGTCTTCAATCATTTACTTTCGTCAAAATCTACTATATTTGCAAATTGGCTTTTAATTATGTTACGATTTTAACCTTTTACAACATTATCAAAAAGAAAGAAAGATAAATTTGCAAGATTTTACGTACACGAAAAGGAAAGATATGGCATCTAACTGCAGTGAAGTAAATCGATGGATATCTCTTTAAAGTTTCGTTTGATTTATAGGTTAAATATGTAATAAAATAAAATTTTTAAATTTAAATTAATTATCTTAATTATAATTTTTATTAACTTAAAAATAAAAAACTGAATTACAATATTTAAACTCAAACTTATAAATCAAACAAAACCTTAATAAGATGCAAGGAGAAAAAAAAAAACCTCCTTGGTACAATGCATTTTGGAACACCAAATGTCCATTAGGTTTGTATTATTTTTTTGTTACTATTCTGATACGATTTGCTCTAAGTTGATGTCCACAAAACATTTGCTGTATTAATTAGCACAAATCACCCACAATAAAAGTTTTCTAATCACCCCGTTCCAAAATAAAAAATAAAAAATTGTTCTCTAATTATGTACCGTATTGAGAGCACAAATCTATTACAATGAAAGTTCTCTAAATAGATAACTATGCCGTACTCAAGTTTCTTTTCTTTTTATTATTGACCACTATAGGCAGTAGGAATTGGCCATCTTGGAACCATCATTATTCCTTTGAGAAAAAGAAAGAAGACCCACCTTGTCTCTAAAGCCATGAACTCCAAACTCAAGCGGATGTATGTGTGTATACATATACATGAACATATACGTACATACATACATACATACAGAATATGCATTATTGGTCACTTTGTCCTTGTCGTTCGGGCCTGTTGAGATCTTCCCTCAACAAAACCTATCCAAAAGAAATGGCATTACAGTTTCTATTCGACTGCCTAAATTATATGTCGGATAAGAACTCATTATGACCACTCTTTATTTTTTAATTTTCGTGTGATGACATTTCATGAGCAGAACCCCAGTCAAGCAGTATGTGCTGTCTCAAGCGTTTGTATGCTTTTATCCAATGCCAACATAAGATATGCGGTCTAAAACATTTCTCGGTCAAATAGGATTTGATTATTATTAGTATGCACAAAAGGACTGTTGGACTTTTTCTTTACTGCCCAATTTATCCACCTATAATGGTGAATAATCAAACGTAAAATGGGCAAGATTTTATGGAGATTAGAATCAACAAGTGGAAAGTATCATTGATAGATTGAGTAATTCAAGAATTATTCTCCACCAACTAACGAGGAATAATCTTTCCTCTTATACCCAAAGGAGTGAAGGGGTTATAAAATATATGCTTGATCTATCATCCTAAGTTGAGCAATATTACGTTAAAATTTTAGTGATAGCTCCTCTCTCTCTCTCTCTCTCTCTAGTTCTTTAGTTGTCCGCTATTTTGAGTACTTTAGTAATGCCCGCACACACTATTGAGTGCCCACACCTTGAAGTATCACAAGGCTTCCGACACAATATTCATTGAACAGGCGCCGGTTTGTAAACCCGACGCTGGCCTACATAAAGTAGCGCTTCCGTCAGAGACTTAGCTTAAAAATTACTAAGGTCTAATAATTAACATTAATGCACCTGATTCGGACTCGGCAAATATCAAAAGTTTTTTAGCAATCATGAAGGTGGCATGCCTCATGGGATTAAACTTTCTATTGGTTGACAATATATGCCTGTAAAGCATCATCTTCCCATATTTTTTTTATTATTTTAGAATTTTTATTTCGTAGTCAGTAATTATTATGATTACTATTTTTTGGGGAATGAGAGAGTCAGTTATTCTGCTAATAAAATGGATTTTAGGAAAAAATATGAAATAAGTTAAGTGGAACATATGCATAAAAAAAATTTATGCGATGACACCACCTTTGCACTCGCTAAGATCTTGCAACTGAAAGGATGTGTTTTTTGATGAGAACGAGATCATTGATGAGGTGACACAAGCCATTGACGAAGTGGTGGAACAGCTGAAGAGAGACGAGACCGCCCAGGAGCCGATGGAGGTCGCGGCTGTGAACAAAGCTTATGAAGTTGAGAAAGAGTCTGCTACAGGAGAAGATTGATACCTCTCGTTCTAATTTACTCTTTTTCTTTTTGAGACTATTTTGCCCAACGGTTGTTTTATTGCGTATTTTTCAACGCTTTTCTTGTGTGCTTTTTAATAGATATGTATGGTTCGCCTGAGATTAGGGATCCACAAACAATGACTCCCACGACCTTTTTTGTTGGTTGAGGAGATGGTGTGCGGCCTGAGCCCTGTTTGTCACATCGTGAATCATCTTTACTGAGCCCGTACGCCCTATGGCCTTTCTTGTTCAAAAACTCCCGTAAGTAGCCTTTCTTGAGTAGCTCGACAACTTCGTATCGTAATGCCTTGCAATTCACCGTCAAATGGCCATGATCGCAATGGAACTCACAATAAAGATCCATGTTCGTGTGCTCACGAGGAACCCTTACATTGAAGATACATGACTAGTTGCCCGGCACTAATGCCTAGTGCGTATTGGGGAGGTGACAAAAGCCTTCTTGCTCTTCTTTATTGGCTAGATCAATCTTTTGTCGGGCGTGTTTCTGCTCTCCCTCGATCAAGCCTATCAGGTGGGTCATTGTTTCTCTTGGATTCAGGGAAAGCTAGAAGCTCGGCAACTGTGACGGTATTGCTCCATTCTTGTCACCTTCTCAGGTTCTTCCTCTTCAATCATGCCTTGCACGCTTGCCAACGCTTCAACTATGGTTCTCGCCCGCCAACTACATATTTCGTTCAAGAAACTCAAGCCCAACAAAGGTCCTTTCTTGAGGGCGAAAAGAGCAACTATACCACGACAATTCGGGATCTCGCACATGGCTTTGCTAAACCATTTGATGTAAGCCCTTAATGATTCGTCCGGTTATTGCATGATCGTGCATAACTCTTTGGAAGTCATTCCCATGTATATGCTTGCTAAGTAGTTCTCAAGGAAAGTTTTGGTCATCTCTTTGAAAGAGCTGACGGTGGCCAGCTCGAGTAGGTAAAACCATTTGACTGTCGAGCCACTCTATGGGAATAGCTTACATATGATTGTGTCCTTTAACTCTTTGAGGGAGAGTTGTCCCAATCATAACTTGTTGATATTGGCATTTGTACTCTTGAGGATCGTTTGATCCGTCAAACTTGAAAAAGGTCGGCGTGTGGAATTTCATCAAGAGGGCCGTATACACATCTCTTGCTTGAAAGGCAATTGGATGACTTCATCTAGTCCTCATAGGTTGCCAGGTGGGCCTAGCGTATGTAATAGCTTCCTTTCCATTCCTTTGATGTTTTTGGCACTCACATCGCCAATGGCTTTCTGCAAATCAAAGCCTACAATTGACTGGATTCCTACAATAGTAGGTGGTTATGTTAAGCCGAAAGGATTGACGATCGACTGAGGGGTGGTCGATTGCATGCTGATTGTCGTGGTCAGTAGGGCCGCGAGTGACCCGTGGAGAGTGGATTAAAGTGGGATTATACCCATTGTAATCGATGTGAGCAGGGTCATTAGAAATGTCAATGACACCATGGGATGTGGACTATATGGTGTAAAAGCTGTAATTGACTGTAATCCGCCAGTAGATAACATAGCAAAGGCCGTGAGAGGCCAAGTTGTACTCTCGTGGATCGCAATGTCAGAAGGACGAGGAGTGGCAAATTTTAAACTTGCTTCCATGCGTCTTCACAATTCTTTGTTCTCGACTACGAGTTGTGCAATTCTTATGTCATTAGTTTCTTGTCTTTGTAGTTGGAGGGCCAAAGTTTAGTTGCCTATTTGTTGGTTTGACCCCGTCAAAGGAGCCGTTGTATTGCTCGGAGTTTCGTTATCATTCATCGCAGCAGTTGTAACCAGGTAATTGACGTCCACGATTTAAGCCATAGGCCCCACGGTGGGCACCAAATTGTAAAGGGTGAATTCGAAAGTTAATTTATTAAAGGGCTAATAACTGAATTTAAAAGTTGTTGAGTTAATTCGATCAGTTGAGGAGCCGAATGGATGCAAGAACAACAAAAAAAAAAACAAAACAAAACAAAACAAAAAGCGATAAAGTAAGTAAATAAAAAGGCACAAAATTTATAACGGTTCACTCATTAATAAAAGATACACTACTATAGGGGTCTCCAATAATCATCTATTATATTTAAAGAATTGTATTATAATGCGATCAAAATACGGAAGTCGAGAAATCGAGAATATGAAGTGACTATACATAGGGAACATATGTAAGTTCGTATGTGTGTGAATTCGTGAATTTCTGGATGCTTTGGTGTGTAGAGAACACCTTTATTTATAATTGGTGAAACTTGGCTTGTTTCTCATTTTGGTGTTGAATATCCTTTCCTCTTCTTAATACTTCAACTTTGTCATTCGGTGACTTGCTCGATACGAGATTGATCTTTATCCTTGGTAATTACTTGGTTTTGTTTCCTTTATTTGACTGTGAGTGAACTTTCCTTTTTGGGCATGATTGAGCTGATCATTGAATATTCCTAAATTGCCTTTTTTAAGTTGATGCAGTTGATTCGTTTCCCAATCTTGTCGATTTGATTGCTAATTCATCAAATAAGGGAGATGAATTAGTAATATTCATAATATTCCTTTTTGGATTGATTCGTAATTTTCCTTTTTGACCCATAATATATAGTAATTTACTGACTTGTGAAGTCGACTGTTTGAATAGTGATGTGAATCAAAATACGACTTCAAAGAAACCAATTCAAATTCCCATTAATTCGGTTACGAGAACACGAGCAAAGAAATATAAAGATACACTTAACGGGTTGATACAAGAAATTTGGATTCAAGCAAATTTGTAGAGGCTCATTTAGCATAGTCCATGTGTGCAATCCCAAATGCATCAGCATGGTTCAAGATTAGAAGGTCCCAATCAAAGGTAAGCCTTGTCTAAACAAGCAAATTGGCGTGTTTTGGTTTGCTCTCAGCAAGCAATTGGTGTATTTTTGGGCAAGTTTTGGATTGATTGTGTTCCTACCAATATTATATACTTTTCTTTTCTATGATTGACTTGCATGCCAAGTTTCCTTTTCTGTAAATAACTGATAATAAAGCCATTAAAATGATCAACTTTCCTTTTCTAGTTTTAGATGTGATTTAGATATTATTTAGACATTAATTTCCAGATTTTCATCCTTGTAATTTCTGGATTCTAGAGGACAATTAGAGAATATTCTTTGTAAAAACAACCTATAAAGAGGCATCCATTCAGTACAGAATACAGATCAGTTTTTATCAAAAATTTGAGAGTTTTATTTCTCTTTGGTTCTTCATAGAACTATTCGAACTTATTGGAGTTTTCCGTGGCATTCACCATCGACTTATCAAATGCATATCCACCACCGTTTATGGCGTCTTTCTTATACCAAGGTTCATGTTTTACGTTAAACAACGGGTTAAGGTCAAATATACAGAGGTTCTTGTTTTTGCTGAAACAACGAGTCGAGATCTCCCATCCATTCAAATCTGATTTTAGGGCAGTCTTAGGTTCCTAATCTTGATGGGTCTCGTTATTCTTGACGAGATTCGCATCAAGTAGTCATTCTGACCCATCAAGAGGTCGTTATGATTCGTCGGTGGGTTTTGGATTGCGATGTGTACAGTGAAAAATGAAATACAAAATCTGACCTCAACAATATGCAATTATGCATAGTGTTTGCTGAGGTTGGTGATTCATATCATGCATGCACTTCCCTTCTTTTTTTTTAATTATATAAATATGTGTTAAGGATGATTTCAAGTCTATATTTATAATCCTTGCAAACCTTTTATGGATTGCCGATGTGTTTAAGAGTTCACTAAGTCCGAAGACCGTAGAATCCCTTGTGTCTAAAGAATTGGTTGAGCAAATGCAGCCAGCAGATGGTACTCAAGGAGCACATAAATGAATCTAAGGTCCTAGAGATGTCTGAGCGACTAGAGGATGGTAAAGTAAAATTACTAACATCAGCTTCTCTATATTCCTTTAACTAGTTGCATAATATATTTTTCTTGATATGAATATTACTTTTACCTTCTGCAGAGATGTTGTCCACGTCTACAAATGCAAATGCTTATGTTATAGTACCTCCCCCTCCTCGTGAAACCTGTTAGGAACAATGGCATATGAGCTTAAATTTGATGTCCTTGACTACTTTGGAGTTGCAGATGTGTTTTACTTTATGGATTGTCATTCTATGCTATGAACTATTGATTTTGCTTATGCCCTCGCGCTAGAGTAAGAGATTTTAGATAATTTGAGCATTTAAGTTTTATTTACTATTAACTCTTCAGTGTGTTTTTAATATATAAAATTATGGGCTATGATGAACTTACTGTTAGTCTAAATTTGTTTCTTGGATTAGGTTTTTTTTTTTTTTTTTTTTAACATAGATATTATCATATGCAATTAGAATAATCTTTCTCTTTTTTCGTTTATTTATTTATTTATTTTTGGTCTATCCAAGTTTAACATTGTGGCAGGTTCAAACAATTGAATTGAAGTTTCAAGGTTGCTTCAGCTAAAATAAACAAGTGTAGGCAAAAAAAAAAAAAAAAAAAACTAAGACTAAAATTTAAAAGGAGACTAAGAATTGCAAAATGAACTTCAAAATTTTCTACCCACCCGCCAAACCGCCAACCCCCACCTGCCCTCACCCCACCCAACCCGCTTTCATGGTGTGCTGGTCTGGTTTGAGATTTTGTTAAAAAAAAAAAAAAAAAACCTTGTCTTCCAACCTGCCCGCCACCCACCTGTTACCCACCGAACCCACCTATGCACAGCCCTAGTTATGGATTGCAAGTTGTTTAAAGATCCAGATACCATAAATTGAGTTAAGCTATTATCTTTCTATATCATTCCAAAATTGCATTAATTAAAAGATACCAATAAACTCGAAAATGGAAACACTGCCACAACCCCTGATGCAGTAGAAGTGGCCAGTAATCAAAGATTCAAAATCGTCAAAAGCACAAATGTTATATACTTATAGGAGCTTCTAAAACGAAAACACATTCAACACATATCTTATTATGTAAAATACACCACATTGATTCCAAAAAGTGTCAAAATGCTCTAAATGAATAACGAAAATTCAACTGCAGCTAACTTTAATCTAACTTGAAGCATCCAAAATCAATTATTTTATTTAAAAAAATGAAATAATGGAGGAAAGATACCAACAACACAAAGGAGTGAAAAAATGAAAACTCAAAGTCCATGTAAGTAACCTTCAAGAACCACTACGAACCATCAGATCCAAAATATTCATTTCCCAAAAAGGTAAAGCAAAAGAAGGATATATATATATATATAAATGCACTATCTGCAAATATCGAACAACTATGAAAGATCCACAAGAAAACGCATCCAATTTAGTCATACACATCAAAATAATTAAATAAACAAAATGGATGCAAAGCAAGAGATGGCTAGCCTCAAATAGAAAAAGTAAAAAGACATGAAAGTAGTGTGCTAACCTTTTGAAAACGTGGGAAGCGAATGGCAACGCGCAGAAACTAAGGAAAAAGACGGGAAAGAAAAACAAAGGCTTCAATTAAAAAACCAGGACAAGGAAAGAATGCTGGAATCTGATGCTTTCCCTAGCAGATTTCTTTTGAACAAGGAAATGGTGGCTTCAATGGCAGGAACCAGTGACGAGCACATACGGCTAGAAAAGCAGAAAAGGAAAGTGAATAAACAAAATCCCTAGAAGAAGAAAACCATAATATAAAAAGATAAGAGATAGAAATTAAACAAACCTAGAGAGGAGCAGTTCGAAGGATGAGCATGGAAATAACGCTAGAGAAATGGGAGAGAGGAAGGAGACAACATTGGACAAAGGCAGAGAAATAACCAAGAAGAAGAAATTCAGAGGAAGAGAGGATAGATATCGAAAAGCCAGAGGGAGAGAAGTGACAGACAAGTGACAGGGAAGCGATGGAGAGGCTGCGGGTTTTGCTCCCAAGACCGAAAAGCCAGAGGTCCCGCAGATTAGCATTGAGAATCTTAAGAGAAACAGAAACGTGGTGTTTGGTATTGTTTTTGAAATGTTTTCTGTTTTCAAATTTTCAAATTTTTTTGAAAATGAGAATGTTTTGAAAACTGTATTAAAATCATTTTTGAAACTGTATTTGATTATGTTTTCTAAGTGTATATTTTGAAAAAACATAAAAATAAAAATTTGTTTGGTTATATTTTTTCAAAACCCATTTCATTTTCAAAAAACACAATATTTTTTTGAAATAAAAACAAAAAGTGAAAACAACTTTTTTTCGTTTTCAAAAAACCTAAAAAAACAACATAGTTGAAAACGATGTTTTCGAAACGGTTTTGAAAACGTTAAATAAACAAACACTATTTTAAAACCGTTTTCATTTTCTATGTTTTTGAAAATGGAAAATCATTTCCAAGACAAAAAACAAACGTCCCCAAAGTTTACCTGAACAGAGCAAGAAAGACAGAAAGAGGTGAGTGTCAAAAAAATATAATAACAAAATAAAATAAAATAATGGAAACGCTTTTCCAATCAAAACGCGCGTTTTTGATGAAAGTTAATGAACTGTGAAAGTTTTTTGAGCTTGTTACGTGAAAGCAAGTGTAAATATTGTATTGCATTTGTATTATGTTTAAATAGAATATAATTTTTATTTAAAAATAAAAATATTAGATTTAAATATCAATAATATCATAATTTAAATATAATAGAATCATTATTTATTATTTTATTTTTTCTATTATTTTTATCAATTACATTACATACTCTCTTTCTCTCTCCCTTTTTCTTTATACTATTATCAATTACATTACATATAATACAATTTAAATACCTTTCATCTAAACAAATATTATATTCGAGTGCAATACAAATTCTTTTCATCTAAACGCATATTATATTTAATACATTATATTTAAATTTAATACGAACGCAATGCATTATTCAAAAACCCCCTTTGTTATTATTATTATTGTAGATTATTAGTTATAGATATATCTGTAAATCTTTCTTATACAAATTTGACATTTTCAAAGCATAAGCATACTTTAATGTATGTTTTCAGGATTAGAATTTTGATCTTTAGAATTCCCTTCAATCAATTTCTCTATTAGCATTAATTTATTCAATTTCTAGTTTAAATTAATTGTTTAGTTTACACCTCGTTTCAATTTTGATTGCTTTAATAAAATTGAGTCATTTTAATTATAGTACTTAGCTATTTTCTAATTCAATCTCCCTGGGACGATACTTGATTTTAGTCACTTTATTACTTATAGCGATCTGTACACTAGTGAGCACACACTTAAACTTACAATAAGTTTTTAGTGCTATTGTTGAAGATTGAAAGTTTTAGAAATTTTAGCCAATATTGCAACCAAATGACTCAATTTTCATTTAGGCATTTCTTTTATTCTAATTGTGTCAAACTTGTTTGATTTGTGTTTGTGATAGTTTATGCAAAGAGCTCGAAGCTTGGAACTCATTCATTTGATCCCGAAATCAAGAAGACTCTAAGGAGATTGAGAAAAGAGAGACAAGCTAGAACTCAAGTCATGGCAAAATACAACGACAACAATCAACAATAGGCTTTGCGAGATTATTTCAAGCCTATTGTCAATGAGAACTACTCTGAAATTTGGCATCAACTACTACTGTCAACAATTTCGAGTTGAAGCCGGCTCTTATTAATATGGTGCAACAGAACCAATATGTGGGATTGTCACATAAGGACCCTAATGTGCACCTTGTTATATTCTTAAAGGTATGCGATACTATCAAAATGAATGGTGTAGATCAAGATATCATTTGAATATGTTTGTTCCCATTCTCTCTTAGGGTCAAGATATAGGGTTGGCTCCAATCTTTGCAACTCAGTAGTGTGGCCACTTCGGAAAGTTTAGCGTAAAAATTTCTCACTGAGTTTTTTCCTCCATCAAAGACATCTCAATTGTGGGGTGAGATTACACAATTCCACCAATTAGATTTTAAGCCTCTTTACAAGGCATGAAAGTGATCCTAGGATCTCACTCGGAAGTGCCCCTAACATGGATAAGGCAAACAAGAAATATTGTGGATAAGGTGGCCGATGGTACTCTATGGTCTAATACAGCCAAGGAAGCTCAACTTCTATTGGAAGATATGGCCTCCAACAACTATCAATGTCTTAATGAGTGGTCAATCTTGAAGAAAACTGCATGTGTTCATGAAGTTGATCTAATAGTTACTCTTTCAACTTAAGTCTCAACTATAACAAGCCAAATATTAGCGTTAACTACTAGAGAAGCTTATTCAAGCAAAGACTAGGTGGTGATTGCTAGTGCTTCTTATATTGGTAAAGGAAGTAATCAAGAGCAAGTTCAATATGTCAACCACTGGAATTTAAATTATTCAGGTAACAACTTGCCTAATAATTTGCCTACTCATTATTATTTAGGACTTCGCAACTATGAAAATTTCTCTTATAGCAACATAAGAAATATGCTACAATTCCCTTAGGGGTACAATCAACCAATGATCGATAATAAGCCTTTATTGGAAGATATTTTAAGCATTCATTATCGAGATGAGAGGAAGATTTGACAAGGATGAAGAAATACTTGATAGTTTGAGAACCATTGTAATAATATGGGTGCAACCATGAAGTCTTTGAGGTTCAAATTGGCCAACTTGCTAATTTGATTAAAGGTTAATCATCAGGAAAGTTTCCGAGTGATATGAAAAAGAATCCTAAGGACTATTGCAAGGCAATCACTTCAAAAAGTGGCAAAGAAATGGAAGAGCCTAAGTCTAAGGATGCTAAGGCTAAAGAGAAGGAAGTTATGGAAACGAAACCAAATGAGGCATCGTAGCCTAGCTCCATTCTTTCCTAGACAATTCACTACTCATTGCTCCAACATTACTATTTCCTCAATGGTTTCAAAAGAAGAAGTTTGACAATCAATTGTCTAAATTCCTTAAGATTTTCAAGAAGATACACATTAACATTCCATTTGTAGATGCTTTAGAGCAAATGCCCATCTATACAAAGTTCATGAAAGAGGTTATGTCGAAGAAGCGAAGTTTGGAAGTCCATGAGATGATAAAGCTCATGGAGGAATGTAGTGCTATCTTCTAAAGGAAGCTACCTCAAAAAGTGAAGGATCCAAGTAGTTTCATTATCCCATGTAGCATTGGTGAATCAATTTTTGAGAAGGCCTTGTGTGACCTTGGAGCTAGCGTTAATTTTATGTCACTTTCCGTTTTTCAAAAATTGGGCCTTGGTAAAGTCAAGCCCACAACAATTTCATTGCAAATGGCGGATCATTCTCTTACTTATTCTTAAGGTGTCACTAAGGATATCTTGGTAAAGGTGGATAAGTTCATTTTCTTAGTAGACTATGTTGTTTTTGATATAGAGGAAGACTAGAAGATCCCCATTATCCTTGGAAGGCCACTTTTTGCAACCAAGAAAGTACTAATTGATGTATGTAATGGGAACTTTACACTCCAGGTTAATGAAGACGAGGTCAAGTTCAACATCTACAATGCAATGAAGTTTTCAAATAAGGTACATTCTAGCAATCGCATGATATGGTGTCAGCTTATGTAAAAAATGTTATACATGATGTGTCGCTTTGTGATTTTTTAGAGCATTATCTTTTAAACTCATCATATCGAAAGGAAGCCCTTCTTACATCGAATTTTGGTGATGCATTTTATGATGTAAGTGAAAAGTTTATGGATAATACGTTTGCTCTTAAAGATCTACCAATTGAAGGGGATTCTAGTGGCCAAGTTGATGAACTTGAGCCAAAGACTACTATTATGGATTCTAAACGTCCATTAGAAGCCTCACGAGTTTCTCAAAAAGGGCTAGTGTTGAAGTAATGGCCCTACCATCTCTAGTATGCTTTTCTAGTGGAAAATTCAACTTTCTCATGGAAAGTTTAACTTTCTCAATTATCATTTTGGCATCTTTGAATTAAGTCAAAGAAAAGAAGTTGCTAGGAGTCTTGAAGAAACATAGGTTTGCATTAGGTTGGTCTATCACCGATATCAAGGTCAAGAAAAGATAAAATTGGGAAGCCTTTCTTTTCTATTTTCTTTTCATCCTTTCTTATTGAGGACAATGTGAAATTTAAGTTTAGGGTTAGGGATGGAATTATTATGATTATTAGGTGTAAGTTTAGTTTTTGTGTTTTTGGTAGTTCAAAAAAAATTTTGTTTGATGACTAGGGTCGATGATGGGATAGGATTAAACTAATTATAACTCTTAGAAATTGATAAAGGTTGTGTACTTATGTGTGCTTGACTTTTGTGTTGGTTTGATCTTTTTTTGGCTCTTTGACACTTTTTAGAACATAATCATGAGCTCTTTACTATTTTGTATGCTTAGAAAATGTTTTTGTGAACATTTGTGATTTTCATGATCTCATGGGACTCCAGAACTTATTTGACTGTCACTCAAGGCGGAATCCCAGGTTGTATGGTATTTAGGACGTGATTTAAGCCATGTTTCATTTTATACCTAGTTCACCCCATTGCGACTAATATTTATCTTTTCTTTATCTCCTACACTTAGCCTAGCTTTTGAATAATTTTGCCTAATTTTGTCCTTCACCTATCAAAAAAGTGGTCATTCATGGATATCCTTATTTAGAGCTATGCTACATTTTAGGGGGATGGGTGGAGTTACGAAAATTATTCCAAAAAAAAAAAATGCTACATCTCTTCTATAAAAAAAAAAAAAACAAAAACAAAAACAAAAGCAAAAACAAAAAAACAAAAGAAAAGAAATAAGTTTGGAAGGTGTAGTATTTCAAAAAAAAAAAGTTAATAAATGAAGGTTAAATTCAAGTTTTAGGAAAAGAATAGAGCTCTATAAAAGTCCATGAGTGATTTGCGTCACTATACATGATTTAAACTATATTGATATTCTATATCCTACCTCAATCTTAACCATACACCATAAGCTGAAAAACTCCTGACAATCCTTGATGATATATAGGCGACATTAGTAGAGAGTAATGAAAAAGGCAAGCATATGGAATTCTCACATTGCATTATCTAGAGGTCAATTATAACTCATTGGTTTGCATAAGCTTATCTGAATCACAAATAGTTAGGAGAAAATGATTATACCCACACGTATGCAAGGAACCAAGGTAAGATTAAATTAATACTTGAGTTGAAATTCTACAACATCATGATTTTCAAAAGTTTCTAAGAGCTATAATCTATATGAGATATTTAGGCCTATTACTACATTGAACCATATTGTTATTCAAAAGTTTTATCTTATATTTATCTATAGGTATTAAGTCTTAGGATTTTTATTTGCATTTCTAGTATTGCTCAAAGACTAACAAGATGTTATTTGGAGGTATTTGATGAGTGAGTTTTACACTCACGAATTGGATTTCTTAGGCTTGATAATTTGTTGGTTTTGGAGAGTTATATGAGCATTTTTATGTGTTTTGTGCTTATTTTGTAGATTAGGTAAAGAAAAGTGCAAATTAGAGAACCTCAAGTGATTTGGAGACATTTATAAGTGTTAAAGCACCTAAGCTTTGAAGGAAGGGCATCATGGCTCTTCACTACATCATTCCAAGCCAAAAACTTAAAAGACAAGCACCTCAACTCCCTCTCAAAGGTGCCATCATGCCTTGATGAAACACCAGTGAGGATTGCAGCACCTAATACTTGGCGTTGCAGTGATAAAAGGAAAATCGAGCAAAAAATTATAACACCAAGAGAGCGATGTAGCATGAAAACACGAGCACTAGGATGCTCATGTGTAATCAATTCAAGGTCGAGATGCCAGAAATGCAGAATTGTAGTCCTGATGAGTGAAAAATTCAAAATTTAAATGTTTTGGGCTGAATTTTTTTAGAGACTTTCCAGGTTTAATCCTTAAGATTCAAGGCATACAAATAGAAAACATTAAGGGTAAATGGAGGACGTTTCTTAATAGCTGAAAAATAGAAAAGAAGACTTGAAGAACGAAAATAAAGAAATTTGACTTCAATTATTTTAGTTTTCCTTCTTTTCTTTTCATCATGTTTAAGATTATGAGTAAGAGATTATTTTCTTCAATTATGTTCTAATTTTCTTTTTTAGAGCTACAGTATAGCTAAATCATGAATATTTAAAGTTTCTTTAGATTTCACTCAATTGATGTTTATTCCAATTCTATGTTGAGTATTTTAATATGTGTATAATGCTTTTGAATTTCAATCAATTAATGTCCACTCTGAATAAGGGAGCTTAAGTATAGTTTCAAATTGTAATGATTGTTAGTTAGCCTTTGAAGATAAATCAATGAATTATCAATTATAACTCTATAAGATAAACCATTCATTTTTATCAAGAAAGAGAATTTATTCTTTCATTAATTTATACCAAAATTATATTTGACAATTCATACCAGTAGGCTCCCATGCAATAATAATTCCAATTATTTGAAGTCAAAGTATGCATTATTACATCGTTAAACCTTTATTGAAACTCTTGAAATGAGCTTACTACTTGAGCATCGAAGAATATACAATTAGTAACCCACCGATGCACTATTTTTACTCTCTCTCTCTCTCTCTTTTGTGCAAGGTGTTCATGCAGTGTTCTTGGTGATCAAATTATTTGTTCAATCTGAATTACGAGTTAAATAGGGACTAATGTTGGAAACAATTTTGCACCAACATAATATATTCTTGTAGCTAGCTAATAGCCACTTGCGAACACATGCACAAACACATACAAAATCCTTGTGGTCTAAACAATTACTTGTCTTTATTACTAAACTTTTTTTTCGGTTTGCTAAAAACATCACTTGACAAACATTATTACACATATTGTATAGTTCGCGTGGATCTATAAATATTCATATATATATATTTAGACAACAAACCACTTGGATCATTGGGGGTTTCAACCCATTAATATTAGATAAATTCACCTAATACTAGAATTTATACCGATGTCAAAATAAGTAGTGTAGTGAGTTGAAGGCCAAGAAAGTGAAGAAGGTGAGTTTGGACTATGAGGCGAGCGATGAGACGAACAAGAAGAATGCGATGACGTATTGATCGAAGGATTGAGAATCATCAATGGTACCACATCTTGAAGTAGTCCTTGAGAGGCCCTTTCTTCTTGGGCCATTTCTTCATTATAGTCCATAAAAGTTGCTCTTGAGTCCAAGCCCATTGGGTCGATTGTTGGTGGGCTTTCTTGGATATTTTGTTTTTCTTGGGCTTTATGATCTTGGGCTTCTGACTCCGAGATGTTCTTCTTGGGCTTCTTGATTGGGAGATTTGATTCGGGGGCTTCGCCCAAAATGAAAAATGGGTAGGTGAAGTGCAGGTGGAGCCCTTCATATGTGATGATGAGCGTGTCGGGGTCATCGCTGGACCTCTCCACTTGCTTCTTTGCACTGCACCTTGGGTTTGTGCACTTGTAGTAGCTCCTAATTTTTCATAAATCATCAAAATAAAAGTTAATAAAGGAGAAGGAGATTTCCACTATAGGGTATTTCTACGGTTATATAATGAACACTTTTGAATATCACATATAATCGAAATCTTATCAAAATAAAATAATATAAAAAATAGCTCTAATGATTGAAAATAATGTGTTATCAGTTGGATGTTTTTTCATTACTTATAGGAGAATTCACAAAAAATAAAAATAAAAGTTTATTAAAATTGGCTAAAAAAATGTGTCCCAATATTCCAAGTGAGGAGCCACAATGTGAACATATTCGTAAGATAATAGATATTATATTGTGTTATGAGTCTAACAATATTTAATTACATCAAACATCACCTAATTATTAGATCCTAAATCTCTTATTATTTTATGACGACATGCAATTAGATCAAATATTCATTTTTTTTTTACTAATAATATATTTTTGATTAGTCCTAATCGTAGCACTTTGTAGGTAGGTATCTAGGAAAGGAGAATAAATTAGAAAATATTAAAGAGTAAAATATTACGGTTGAGATATAGTTAATTTGGTAGTTGAGTTGAGGGAAGTAGCATTAGGAATGCTAAAACTTTTCTTTAATGCAAGGTTGATTGGTTTAGGTCTCTAATAAGCGCCACTTGATTATGACATTATTTTTTATAAACAATTTTCATTATAAGCACGTGTGGGCCAATATTCTCTTTGCACACACACATATATATGTGTGTGTGTGTGTGTATATATATGTATGTATGTATGCATGTGTGTATATGTATTGCTCTTAAGGGAATCTGAAATCACGCAGAGTCAAATATTAAAGAAAGTTTATATCATTCATTACCAACATATTTAATAAATAAAAATAATTGTACTTTTTCCATTTATGAAAACATTAATCGAACTTCTCTGTAATTGATGTGGGACTACTGCAACTCATCTTAAATATCTCTAGATGTTTTCTTTCAACAGAATATATATAGGCCATTAGAATTAATAGAGTATATGCTCCATTCAAAAATGAAAACTTAAATTTTGAAGAGAAACAAAAACGAAGAGAATATTTGGAATGTAGTTACCTAGGATTTGGGCTATTCTTGATGGACTTCTGTCCATACTTCCTCCATTTATATCCATCATCAGCCATCGCATTTCCACAGCTCTTGATTTTCAGTGTATACTTGTTCTCAGTCTTGCTTAGTCCCCTCTCCAATATAGAAATTCTACAAAACATAAAACATAAATTTAATCAGTATGCATATATATATATATATCCATTCCATCAAAAAAACAAAAAAAAACAAAAGAAAAACAAAAGCCCAATCCACAAACTCAAAGTTTTGTCCAAAAGCCTTGCATTTATAATGAATAAAGTTGAAAGGCTAAAAAAATGCTTAAAAATATTTATATATACACACCCACAAATACATGTTATATATATATAAAACATGTACCTTGCGGATGAATGCTCTTGGGGTTGGATTTTTCTTGACGTGACCGACAAAGCGCTCTCAATATCCTCAATTGTTGGGCCGGAATAGATGGTGGGGTTGTGCCTATAATTACTGAACATATTATTATCTTCTTCATTCTGAGGAGGAGTACTGGTACTAGTACTCGTCTTGAGTTCTTGATCTGTTGAGGAATCTTCCTGTATCAAAAAGAAGGGTGACACATCGTCTAAGAGCTCTCTCACAAGCTCTTCTTCAGCGCCATATTCTGATGACCAAGTGTCCATTACTTCTTTCTCCATTAGAAGGTAGTACTTTTTACTAATAACGATCACCAAAAGTACTCTAGTATCGTTTGTGCATTAGGAGAGGAAAAATAGAGTATTTGTGCGTATGTGTTTATAGAGAGAGAGATAGATGGAGAGAGAGAGAGAGAGAGAGTAGGGTTGTGAGAGATGATAATGATGATGCTAAGAAGAGAATAAGGTTTTGTATGAAATAAAAGGTAAGAGGAGAGAGTGGAGCAGATAGAGGGGGGGGGGGGGGGGGGGGGGGGGAAGTTGTCACGTCTACGTGTTTGCCTCTTGACTTTTAAAGTAGGAGTAAGAGGGTGATGGTTTTATGTCTTTTGGATGTATTCGCCTTTGACTTTTGCCATGAGGTCTATAATTTGCCGAATGGTAATTTTAACCGTAAGGTTATTATCAAGCACACCGTACATTTTGACTTTTGGATGTCTAGGGAGTTTTGAAGATTTTTTTAATTGGAAATGAAATTTAATTGTGAAAGTGTGTGTTTAATAAAAAATATATATTTTAAGTAAAAAAAAAGTTTAAAATCTTAAAATATAATCAAAAAAAATATTAACATATATCTTGTTTTTTATTACTATAATTCTATATAATTAAAAATATCATCTTATTTCAATTTAAAATAATAAAATTATAAACTTTTAAAATCTGAATTTATTATACACATTTACAAAAGTTTCACTAATATATAAAACATCCAAATAGATATTTATAAATTAGATAGCAAAACACAATCTCAAATCGTCCCCAAACACTCATAATAAAAAGCATATTTCACTATAAATATGAAAATTTACAGCTAGAATCTTCTTTTTGGCACACTCACATATTAATTTTTAAAAAAAATAGAATTCACTATAGCATAAAATTTAAAGATGAATCTACTTTTTATTAACAGTGATACTCAACCCGATGGTATTTTGAAACATTTTTGCTGGGGTGAAAAATGATTACACGTCATATGGTTTATTATTGATGGGTTTTTGACCTTTGCAATATTATTAGGTGACGGTGCAAACGTTTCTATATAGGAATTTGTTTAGTGATATAACTAGGGGGATATAAATTTAAAAAAAAATAATTACAAGGGATAATCAGGTCACGTATCACAATTTGTAGGTGTAAATTGATTTTTGTCACATCTTTTGTAGAAAATGTCATAAGATAATTTACTTTTGATAAATTAAATTTTTTATCTCTCTCTCTCTCTCTCTCTCCCCCCCCCCCCCCCCCAAAAATTTCTCCTTCCCAGCACTTTCTCACCTTCCAAACCAACACAACTCCTCTAGAATACCCTGTGTCACCAGTCATCGGATCCTCCTCGCATGAATTGAGGCTTCTCTAACCTTTAATAACAGTTTCATGATAGCTCTGAGTCATAGATCACATGCTGCCTCGTCGTCAAACTCCACTTTTGCCGACCCTGACACTTCAATTGCTATCTCGTAGCTCCAATTACAACTGCTTCCATGGTGGATCTCCACATGAGTCGTGACAATTATGAAGCCTTGTGCAAAGGAGATTGCGGAGCACGTAATGATGAACCTCATATTGATGACACCATCCACCATTGTCCTCTACAACCCTCGCCGACACTGCTTTGTGGGGGGAAGAGAGAATGGGAGGGTCACGTGGGTTGAGGGACAAGAGAGAGAGAATGATAAGTGAACATTTTACTATTGATAAATGAAACATTTACAATAGCATGTCCAGGTGTAAATGTTTCACTCACCATTGTTAAATCAATCATTTATACAAAAATCATAATAATGTTAAGAAACAATGTACTTTAATAAAATCCTATGATTTAACAATGTATATTAACAATAGTAAATATATTGAGATCAATCATGCATATTGTGATTTGGTAAATGAAAGATTTATTAACAAAATGATAAATGTATAATTTTCATTGGTGAATAATACATTTACCAATGATATTTTTTTAAAAAGATTTTTTTTTCTGGATAAAAATAAAAAATCAATCTAAGATATAATTTGATGGTATCTTTCTAAAGTTCCCAAGTTACAATAATAAAAGAGGCTGATTAGATGCTATAAGTTGTGTGCTGTCACATTTTTGGAATGGTACTTTTTATTTCTTTTTTCTTTTTTACTTTGGTTGTTTCCTCAATTGTTCCATTTATTAGAGTTTGTCTTTTTTATATTGTTTTGATGGAATAGATGCGTTAAGTTGTACCGAAGCTACCTGACCCATGACCCCATTTCAACAAAAGCATGCAAGAGTCAACCACTAAAGAATCCATAAAAAATGAACCTTTTTCAATATCTTTAAGGATTCTAGCTTTGTTACTATTCTTTTTTACATTCTTTTGGGCAGTTGAACCTTGCATTATTGACAGCATAAGTATGTATTAATACATGTATGTATGAAAATTATTTATGGTGGTACACTTTGCAGACCAAATGACCTATGCTTTTTGGATCCAAAATCGAAAAATATAACAGGAGATAAGTTTACATTAGAGTTCGGGATTTATTACTTAGCCAAATAACGGGGTTAAAATAAGGTGGGACTTAGGATATAGGAAGACACTATCCGACATTATAAATAATAATAATAATAATAATAATAATAATAAAAAATAAATAAAATTTCAACGAACTAAAATTAGAGGTTGTTTGGATGATATGCGTGTCCAACCTTTGTATTTGATATCGATTTTTAAAATCTCATACTCAAATCTATTGTCGAAACGGGCTTTTTGAAGGCATAACCTATCATAATGGTATAATTTATATTCCTAAAAAAATATAAAATATTTTTGCTATATTTCAACTTCACTCTTCAAATATTGTCATTTTAGTATAATTTCTCTTAAATTAATATGACAAAGTTGCCATCAAAATTTTAGGATATTTCACTTTAGGATATTTCAAAATCTTTTTTGAAATTAAATTCCAGATGTCAGCATTAAAATTTTGTGTAAAAATTGAACCGCAATATTTGAATTTACTAGGATTGCTTTAAATGATTCAGAATTTATATTCAGCCAAGAATGTGAATGGTTTGTACTCAAAATCAGCTTAATTTCTGTTTCTTTATTCATTCAAGAGATTGAATTACTAAAAAGGTGATTAATGAGGATTAATTTCGCATGGATTACGCTTCATATATTGATAATGTAAAGGCACAAGTGAACCTAGGAAAAAAATATCAATCCTCTAATTGAAGACGAGTACAAGCTGGCCACATACACATACTTACATGCATACATACATAAATATATATATATACATGTATATATTGGCTTCAAATACACAGCATGTTTTGTAATTATTCCCTGAAATTAATTATATTCAATCTTCTAAACCAAGAGGAAGTCTATAATACAAGCTGGCTCTTCATCACCAGCATAGAACATAGCATATTTGTGTAAACATAAAAGATAAAGTAATAAAAGCCCTAAAACTATAATCGAATCGACTCATTTAGAGAAATAATTGGCAATATTCATGCTATTTATGGTATCACTTCTAGCAAAGAAATTGATCAAATTAACAGATATGCGAAAAGACAATAAATCACCATAATAGTTGAATTGGATATCCATGAAATAATAAATTACGCCCCAAAGAAGTTACTATTTTTCCTGGTTCATACGTCTCAACTTATATAACTGCAAATTATGAATATTTTCCCAATTTCATACATTCCAACATCCACTAGAGAATATAAAGTACCGCAAATTACAATTCAAGTGATGAGGGTGGTAGCACAAAAAAGGGTTGGTGCATACGTCTTGTAACTTCAGATTGATATCGATGATCAAATTCCAATATTATACACCAACTCTATTGAATGAAGGGAAAAAAAAATCCTCTCCCACCAAAGAGATATTCAAAATCTCCTAATGCAAAACAATTCAATTAACCATAAAATTGCAAAACAAAATAAAGAAAGAAAATCCTAATCTAGCCTTAATGGCAAACAAAAAAAAAATGAAAAGAAACAATCCTTATAGAAGATTAACGAACTCAAACTAAAATTGGTTTTATTTATACATCTTGAAACCCTTTCTTTTATGAATGTAAAGTTTATAGACACTTTTCTTTTTGAGATGAGCAATTATGTTTATTTACAAATAGTTGAGTTCCTTCAATTTATCATAAAATCTTAAAATCATAAAATTTTATGAAACTTGAACTTTAATTTATGAAGAATGCGAAGGGTTTATCGAAGGGAACGACTACCTCTTCTTGTGCAAATTAAGTTTAAATTACAAATTGAAAAATAAAATGAATAATCATTAAATCTCGATTAAAAAGTCTTGTAAACAAAATTTTTTTTTATTTTCTTTTTGAAAGAATTTGATATGAGCATTTTTTTTTTAACCAATTAGTTGTAAATTGCCCCCATCGAGATGGTACCCAGTTCGGTATTGGGTGGGGACACCACAGTTATTATTTGCAATACTGCAGTGGGATGTTATTACATATTCAACCTCAAATCTTTTCTAATTAGTAGTAGAGTTTGAATTTGGAAGCATAATATACAAGTTGCACATTGAGTCAAATTGACAAATTATTTGAATTTGGAGCCTCATTATACTTAATTTACACTGTGATAAAATCCAAACAAATATCTGAGATTAAAATTTACGATGTAAATATAAAATTTATATTTAATTTATACTGTGACAGAATCCATACAAAAAATTGAGGCCAAAATTTATAGTGTAAATGAACAAATTACATTCAATTTGCACTCAATTTATGGTGTAAATCATTGATTTATAATGTAAATATACGAAATCATAAATTAAACAAAACCTAGCCCTAGCCCAGATCCCAAATTGACCTATCTCTGTGCCAATCTACTACTGCTAACTGCCACCGTCCACTAGAGTAAGATCCGTTTTTGCATGACAATCTAAGCTCCATCGCGATCTCTTCCCTAGAACAACCCGACGTCGATCATGATTTAAGAACACCTGCAACTTCATCGGATCCTACCAAATCTTGCCAGAATTGTGAAGAAAAGGAATTAGTGGCGAAGAACATAGCTCGACAAAAAGATTGGAGCTAGCAAAGAGGAAGTTGAAGGCACCAACTAGGAACTTCTGAGAGGTTCGCAAAGAGAGAAAGGCGAGGAGTTAGAGGAATTAAGGCACTAGATTGCAATCCAATTTGTGATAGCGACCACCAACTTGAGATCAGATCGTGATCAAATCTGGAGATCGATTGTGGTAGCATATCTCCATCGCCATTGTGATCTGGAGAACTTACTGGTCACAACAAAGATGAAGGTGGTCTCACCGATCCAGTAATGGCAATGATCTACTTGTGATGGTGATAGAGACAACTCGATTTACCGGCAACTGAGTTGCTATGCGACAAAGGCAACGACCATTGCTAGAGACGACGACCAAAACGAGAAAGAAAAGGTAGTGGAGAGAGAGAGGCGTCAAAGGATAGAGAAGAAAGAGAGAGAAATTATTGGATTTTTAAGGAATTCTAAAAATATATTTAATTAAAAAAAATTTTTGGGATAAAATACGAACATTATATATATTAAAATTAGACTATGTTTTTAATTTTTAAAAGTTTCATATTATGTCATTTATTTTTAAATCATAAACTAATTAGTTAATATAATATAATTTCCTTTTTTTATAATCCTATAAAAAAATTCTAAAAAAAAAAAAAGGGTGATATGAGTAGTTACTTCAAAGTGAGGGAAGGTTTGGATGTATATGGGTTTGACTTTTGGAGTAGTCCTTTAAAAAACCGTTTGTTAGGGCACCCTCGTGCCTCCTGCTCCACGTGCGGACAAATCGGAGGAGTTGACCGTCAGAAGTTGGCTTAGGTTAGCCGCACCCCAACGGCGTCGTTTAGTGGAGGTGGGCGCAGGTTAAAGACCAAACCGACCTAAATCTTTGGTCGGACATGGACATGAGCATGTTCCCCTCCAAAAGTCAAACCCCATGTGGGGTCCACTCCAACGGACGACACGTGGAAAGGTAGGTCCCACTTTGCTGCAGTGGTGCCACAATAACCTGAGGAAGAAATGGCATTTTGAGCTGTCTACGTCTACTTATGGGCTGTGGCTGTGGCTGTGGCTGTGGCCAAGAGGGAAAAGAATAGACGGTGCGACTAACCAGCCCAAAGTCCCAAGCAAAGGTAATAAGAAGAAAAACATTTAGAGACATTTATAATATTAAATATATCATTGATAAAAGGTAACAAGAAAAAAAATATTTAGAGATATTTATAATATTTAATATCATCATTGATAAAAAATGATCTCATAACTATCATTAATAAAAAATAAATCTTATATTCATAATTAATAAAACGCATATCTTATTTGTATATCTTATTTTATGAGATCTACTTTTTATTAATAAATAATATTTAATATTATGGGTATCTTTTAATAATACTCGTAATAAGAGTGTAAGTGTGCTAAAGAGACTTGGATCCCCCCAATTTAATGGCACCTTTGTCCTTGTCGTCTCCACTAGAGTTCCTTCTTTTCTTCATCCACGTCCAAAAAGTCAAATATTAGGCCACAACAATTCTCCTATTGGTGATTGAAGAGGATCTTGTTGCGACCATGGTCAATGAAATGGTTGACATATTTTATGATAAGGTAATAAAAACATATTGATACACATATCAGAATGAAAATGAATACAATAATTGTTGAAAGTGAAAATTTGTTAACAACGAAGAATTTATTCATAACAGTAAATTAAAGTGCAAAAAAAAAAAAAAAAAAAAAGATAGAGACAATAGCTTATAAAAGTCCACCCTTCTAAGAAATGATCATTAAACACGCTTTAATGTTTAAGGTGTCTTCATTATATGATAAATTACAACAAGAGGTATTTGCCAAAAAAGTTATAAGGATCCGCTGGGAGGACGGAAAAGCTTATTTATAACCATCTAAAAGATAATTATTTGAATATTTAAATATTTAGACTTCAATTTCCTTGCATTTTTTTTTTTTTACAAAACAAATCAAAAGGTTAATGTTATACAACTATTTGTTGAAGTCAAAGTCTACTTTCTACATATCAATACAAAGATTAATAATCCTTTTAACTCAAATAATTTAAGAAAATATTAAATGACAGATAACAGCTCGACAACAGTAGCTTGGGATAAAAGTTGACTTATATTCAGTGCCGCTTAACCCTTAGGAAGG
Source organism: Antiaris toxicaria (assembly GCA_035233585.1). Classification (NCBI taxonomy): domain Eukaryota; kingdom Viridiplantae; phylum Streptophyta; class Magnoliopsida; order Rosales; family Moraceae; genus Antiaris; species Antiaris toxicaria. The sequence goes on from CP141163.1 coordinate 1,052,539, forward strand.
TTAGGCAATTACTTAAGGCCCCCTCTTTAGGGACACCCCCAAATTTTTTCTAAAAAATAGATTATACTTAAGTTTTTTTTTTTTTTTATTTAAAGAATGAAATAGTTCATAATCATATATATATTTTTTATGAGACTTTTTTTCTTCATAACTACCAGTTAATTTTTCTTTTCTAAAAAGGCCCCCATTTTTAGGAGGGTCCCCAAATAATGTATCTTTTAAGATTTTTTTCCCCTTAAACTACAGTTATTTTCTCTCTAGTACTTTAACTTGAACAATTTACAATTGAGATTATTTTAGGAACTAGCACAAAAGATTTACTTTTTATAAAAATAAAGAAAATAGAAAGAAGAGAACTGAAACATCACAATTTAAAATAAAAAAATTGAAGGAATCTATATTCCGTCACAAAAAAAATATACTCAAGAAAAAAAAAAAAAGGCTTCCATCGTAATATCTTTCCTCTTCTTCTTCTTCGCATACAATTTCAATTTCTCAAAACAAACATCCTGTTGCTAAATTTTTCAAGACTATCACTAATACTTTATTCACAACAAAATCTCCAGGTTATATTTTTCTTACGAATTTCTTATCTGCTTACTAACATTGCTTTTTAAATATTATATTAGTTATTTTAGTTTTTGTTATTATTGTTTTCTTTGATTTGATTTGATTTGATTTTCAAATATATCTAAGTTAAGAATAAATATATACATTAGGTTTTGACAAACTTAAAAAAAAAAAAGAGGAGAATAGAAAATTTTTCAATTTCATTCTTAATATTGTGTTTTCATAAAATGATTACATTGATTTTGTTGTATTTTTATTTTTGGTTATTACTTTTTTTTTTGTTTGGTAAAATTATTATATACAGTGGGTAGTTTTGTTATTTTAAATGATATAAGACATTGATTTTTTTTTCTTTCATTATCTTTTGTTTGAAAAAGGCCCTTTATAAAAAAATTTGCTTAAGGCTCCAAAATTAATTGAGCTAGCCTTGGTTATAGTGTTCAAGTATTTGAGGGCAAAAAGGTCGGATTCAAAGAACTCAATGAAAACTCACGCTGACATGGTCATGGCTCTGCTCTCACATGTGTCTTTGCTCATGCGTGCGAGCTTGCCTGTGGCCCTACTCTCACACTAGCAAGGCCGTGGCTCTGTCTTCAAAAGTGGTCCAGCTTGCACTTAGAGATGGATGAATCCTAGATTAAGCAAAAAGGTTGGGTACACTCTATTCGCACCTTGAGCAGAACTTTGCCCTTACCTCACTTGATTGTTTTCCGACTACCTCTAAATTAGTCAGGATAACCACATAAGTTACCACCCCCCATGTTTATTCCAACGTGCAAATGGCACAAGTTCCATGATCTAGAGAAAACAATGAGAGGTGATTAGAAGGAAGGTTTGAAAAAGAAAGACGTTGTTTCAATGCACATGAGACAGTTACCTTCAGCAAGCTCTATAAATAGGAAGGAAATAGGTTGAAAGGAAGAGGAGCATTTAAACGCTTATTGTAACTCTATCTAATTTTATTTTGAGTGGTATGAGAATTTGAGTGTGTATTCAAATTTCAACCATTATAGTGCATAAAATTTAGAAGAGTACATCACTTTGGAGTGAACCTCTATAAATTTTCAATGTTTTTACTTTTACATTTATTAATTTTCTCACACATTTATTATTGTTTGATACACATTAATTAGGTTTTGGTTAAAGAACATAGTTACTCCAAGGTTGACGATTTTCACCATCAATAGTTAACCGTGATATTTTAAATTAAGATACCACTTCGAGGAAATGAAAAAAGTTTAAGTATTCCCAATATTTGTAAAACTCGTTTTATTCTGACATTATTAAAGTGAACCAATTGATATACTAAGTTGATAAAAAGTCTTAAGGATCTTTCATTTATAACCCTGTTGGGTATAGAGATTGAACTTATAAAGTTTTTTTGATAAAATAGATAAATGAATAGAGTAAATGGAAATAAAAGGAAAATAATTAGTATTGAACTAAACTTACAGTTAAAATATAACAATAATTCCAACAATAGAAATAATATATTGAAACAAAAAATACAAGATATTTTGAACTAAAAATGCCGATAATTGTGCATCATACAGTTTTCTTAATACATATTCTCCTCCTCATCGTAGGTGCAAGAGGATTGATAGACGTCTACCTTCTAAGAACAATAGTAGTAAAGGCGTACAATAATGCTACCATATGGTAAACTAAAAACCTGCCTGAACTCCACTACATTGAATATCCTAAGAACACTAGAGAGAAAAAAGAATTTGTAAGAGAAATATAAGGCTCTAAAATTCTGGTATGTCTCAAATGAGGAGTGGGTGGTCCCTTATATAAGGTTTAGAGCAAATAAAGGCTTCATATCTTTTTGACGTGAGACAAGTAATCCTTTTATAGGATAGAGAAGGAGTAATGCCTTTCATCCTTTTCTGATATGGGACTAATGATTTCGCATTTTATAACATTCCCAATTTTATAAGTGTACATTGAGAGTCAATTTCTCATTTACTTGTTCATCATTTTGAGTATATAAATATATTATTTCGATTTCCTTGTAATGGAGAACACAAATTCAATTTAGACCATCACTAACACGAAGTGGGTCATGCTTAAAATCAAGCCTTAAAAAGATATCTAGGAAAAGGGTTTTTAAACTATTTTTCCAACAATTCTACTTCAAACCTTTTTTTTTATCTTAGCATATTTTTTTTTGTAAAAATTTAAAAGAATAGTAAGGATCCTTAGAATTAATTTTGTTTAATTAGGTTAAATTTGATTGGTTAGTGTGCTAAAAATTTGATTTCAAGTGATAAACTTGTATTTAAGTTTTACAATTTAAAAGATGAAAATATTTTTTTTATACAAATTTACATTTCTACCTCTTAATTTTTATAAAATTATATTTTTACCCCTCTAACTTTTCAAAAATTCTAATCTGTGTTACCACTGTTTAACTGCCTTTCTGCAGCAACATCTTTTTAAGTACCAAATCAAACCTTTTAAAAACCTCTATAGCAACTAAACCCTCAGCTGACGGTAATCTTTTTATAAAACCTCCATTTTCATTTTTTTCATTTCATTTGTTTTCTCTCCTTCCCTCACTCCTTATATCTCTCAGCTTTTTCTCTCTTTATTTCTCTAAATTCTCTCACTCTTTCCCTCCGATTCTCACTCAAATCTTTCTCACCTCTCCTTCGATCCCTTTCTCTACTTCTCAGTTCTCTCTATTTCTCCCTTTCTTGCTCACTCACTCTTTTTTCCCTTCTCCCTCTATCACTGTTGGCCCCAGCCCGCCGCCTTGCCAGTCTCACCGATCTCGCAGTCGCCTCCCCGAAATCGTCCAGCCCATCGTCGATGAGCTCGCAAGGCCGCAGACTTAGTAGCTGGAGCTCGCCAACCTAGCCTTGTCGCGCCTCCTCCATCGCACCTTAGCACTAGTTAAACCTCCTGTGCTGCTGAGCAAGCTGAAGCCCAGTCGTGCCATCGTCGAGCTTCCCCCGGTCGTGAGCTCTGACTTTTCCCTATTCAGATATATATGTGTGTGTATATATATATATATATTTATGTAAGTGTATATAAATAGCAATAAAGAAAAATATATATATATGTTGTGTGTATATATATATATGAATATTTACTTAAAATAAACAAATAATAAGCAATAGAAATATATTTGTATATATATATATATATACAAATATGTATGTATATCTGGAATTTGGAAAAAATAATTTGTTTTGAAAATGTGCTGGAGAGAACGAAAATTTGAGATAGTTAAATCTCAAAATGTAGTATAGCATCACTAAGACAATTATGAATCAATAAATTTAAGTGATATGTCGTAATTTTATGTCTTGTGATATAAATTTCCATGGCATTGACAGAGTTTATTCATATATATTAAATCTTAAATTTCAAAATCTGTGACAAAAATTTAAAAGTGAGATTTTCTTATAGATTTTTAAAATTTATCATAAGAGCATGGCATAATTTATTTGTGGTATAAATTTCTTTCATATTAACAGTTTATTAATACGATCGAAAATCTTAAATTTCAAAATAAGTTGATAGAAATCTAAAAGTGAGATTTTCACATAGTTTCCTAAAAATGTGTGTGTGTGTGAGAGAGAAAAAATAACCCAATAAAGATTTATTCAAACATTTCCAAACATTTCCCTTGGTGCCGCCCCCCATTGTCATCCGTACAATTCATCATGTCTAGTTTGAAAAACTTGGCCTGGGCTTTGAAATGATTAGAGTCCACACGACAACATTATCAGTCCATGAAAACTCATAGACAGGCATGCTCCCTAACCTCTCTAAAATTGGTCCAAGCCCATCTCAGCTCAACTAAACTTATGTGTTGCTTCGTTTTTCATCTTTAATTTAAAAATTTCAATTTCAATTTTATCTTTTTTTTAAATAAAAATAAAATTATAATTAATTTTTAAAAAAAATCAACTTAATTTTGATTTAAAAATTTCTATCTCTAACCAACAAATCAAAAGGAAACTTAAAATAAGAAAAACGTGGGGCCTAATCCTTGGAGGTCAAGCTGTAACGCATTATCATCCTCCTCTTCAGTAACTGCACATTAATGGAGCATTTGATACTGTTATCAAAACATATTATATTTAAATATAATGTAATTATTCTTCAAAAGTAAAAATTTTATATTTAAATATAATTTTTTTTAAACAATATTATAAAAGTAATTATTATTCATTTGTTTTCTAAAACAATCACATAAATTTTTTAATTTTAATTTTTTTTATCTCTATTTTAATTAATTACATTAATTTTTCAATTCTAAAATACAATTTAAATACTTTTTATCTAAACACACATTTCATTGAAATATAAAATAAATACTTTTCAATTAAATATAATACTTAAAAAATAAATTATATTCAAGGGTCTGTTTGGATGAGGTGTTTATTTTTGGAAAATAAAAAATTTTTAGATATGAAAAATAAAAAATTATTTGGAATTTTTTTTAAAAGTGAAAAGTTGTTTGGATAAGTGAAAAATTTTTGTTTTTAGAGAGCTCTTTTTTTATTTTTTAAAAATGAAAAATGTTGGATGTTCAGATATGAAAATTTAAGAAAATTCATTTTTCTTGAAATGAAAAATTTTTCTTTTTTTAAATTTGAAGGTATTAAACAAATAGAGGGTAAATATAATTAAAATATAATACGATTACTAAATAACCGTAATATGTATCAAAGGACTCATCCCATGAACTAGTTAATTTGCTTTTATTTTTTCCACCGTCACCGACCAAGTTCCTGCCTTCACATCCACAAACTTGATCACGTGTGGATCCCTCCATATCATGAAAAATAAGACCGCCTTCGAATCACCACACACATGCACATACCCAAAACTCAGATCAGCCAATCGGACGTCCCAAATCAGAAATCAGAATTTTTTGAGTCATGATTCAAACATTATTCGTTTCCCGCGCAAAAACCGACTTTTTGCTCAACTTGCTGCCGCCATTTTTGAAGAAACCCACAAACCCGGAAAATAAATAAAAACAAAAATAAAAACGCTTCGGGAGTGGGACACTTGAACCATTTCTGACCATCCAGAACCCGCCACGTCACCTCTCTCCCCTACTCTCGCTTCGCTGTAGCCAGCGCGTACCACACGATCACGGCCCGACCCGGAGATATATACGTCGCCCACTCTCTCTTTTGGAACGCCTTTTCAAATTTTCAAAAATTTGAAGATAAGTTTTAAATAAATTAAAAAAAAAACACATTTCTTTTTTCAATTTACGTAATATAAATAAGAATTAACCCCTGGCTGGCTCTTCCAAGTTCCAACTTCGCAAGAAAGTGGCAGTGGTGAGTTGACGTTGTAATTGGACGCTGGAGATTGGTTTAATGGAGGTGTACGGCGAGAGATCTGATCAGATAATGATGAATGAAGAATGCACGACGCCAAAGAGGAGGGAGTGCCGGATTCCAGAAGCGTTCCTGTGTCCGCCGCCGCCGAGGAAGAAGGTGGTCGTCGTAGCGAAGAGGGCGCCGCCGAAAAACGGCTATTTTCAGCCGCCGGATCTCGACTCTCTCTTTGTAATGCCTTCTAGAAGCCAGGCCTGTGCCTAAATACTTAGTGCCATTTCTTATATATCTTGGTTTTTTGAACTCTTCATTGAAATTATGCTTACGTTTGTTTGCAGATATTTAAATTTTATATTTTAGGTATGGTATTTGGGTGATAAATACATACTTTAGTAATACAGGGTGAACAATTTGTTAGTTTGTTTTTGTTCCATGTGTATAATAATTTTTGTGTTGAGGTTCCATTTTTTTGGTGCTAAAATTTATCATCTTGTTTATTAATTATCATTGCAATTATGGTAAAATTTTTAATCAGGTCTGTGTGATGTATTGCTTTATATACCCTGTTTGGTAAACGTATTATATTTACATTGTGTTTAAATGCAATACATTGAATGCAATTTGTATTTAGAGGAAAAATATTAACATTGCATTTGAATGCAATGTGTGTTTAGGTGAAAAATATTTGAATTGTATTTTAATAATAAATATATGATGTGATAGGTAAAAATAAAAAGAAAAAAAAAAGAAAATATATGATGTAATTAATAAAAGTAATAGAAAAAGTGAAATAATAAATAGTGATTGTATTGGATTTTAAATATGATGTGATTGGTATTTGAATGAAATACTTTTGTATTTGAAGAAAAATTACATTGCATTTAAATGTAATGCAGTTTAAAAGTGTGTACTAAATGTTCCCTTAATATAACTTAGCTTTTACATGAACAACTAATGAGTTTGTAAATAACTGATTTATAAGGCGTTCTAATTTTATTTGTGAATTTTGATTGAGTACTTTCAATCAAACAATTGGATGTGTGCTTGAGAGATAAATTCACCTCCACAAGCAACCGTGCTTATTATATTTATTTATTTATTGAATGATATAGAGACTAGTAACATGTTTCGTTGATTGGATGTACTAGTCCTAAAGTAGTTTTCTTTCAATTCTCTTGGGTATTTAAATTCGCTTCCATTTCAAGGAAAATGAAGCAAAAATTCATACCAAAGTCTTCCCCTTTTTTTTTAATCTTTGATGAGTTTATTATCAATAACACGAGTTGTTGTCACACGAGTCAAGGTCTGTTGTCTTGTATTTCCTATATGGGTGTTTGTTGAATTTGTCAATTCAGTAAATTTAGTTCAATTTGTTAGGTTGAATTGGGTTTAGAGACTAATGAATTATTAATTGATTGAGATTTTCCTAATTCAAATATTATAGATTGGATTACAAATTGGTAATGGACTGAGGTTTTTTCAATCGAAATATCACAAATTAGATTACAGATTAAAGTTTAATCCAATCCATGAACATCTTTAATTTCCTACCCTCTTAGTTGACCCTTTAATAGTATCATGTTACATCATCTAAAATTTAAAAATTTTACCATGTAAAAATACAAAATATTAAAAATATTTAAACAAATTAATGAGTTGTTAAAATAATATTTGTATGATAGTCAATGAAATAGAAAAATAAAACAGTAGATTTGGATTCGTTACATATATATATATATATGTGTGTGTGTGTGTGTGATTTTTGTAATCTCAAATTAAGGTAGATGTTAGTGGTAAAGAAGGTAAAAAGTTAAGCACGTTCTTTTACAGAAAGGGCATATGGCAATAGGGGGTGTAGGTGGTTTGTGATATCAAATCAAACGTGCGGTTGTTGTATGACCTCTAGAAGAAGGGGACAATTTTGGACGACTTCCTTACAAGAATGGTCAAGAAAAGGACAAAAAGAGTGGGTTAAAAAAAAAAAAAAGAAAAAAAGGTTAGTGACCAGTTGGTCTCCTCCTAATGCAACCAAGTTCATGCAAACCCACGCAACAATTGAGCTTGTTTTGACCACTAATATTTTGGTTTTCCAGTGTGTCTAAAAAACGACATCTGAGCTGAACTCAAACCTTAAATGTCATGCAAAAGAACTTGAGTCCCTCTCTTAAGGTGCAGATAGATATTTGTCATCTTCGCACGCGTCATGAGTTCAGATATGATGGCACATTGCTCTCTCTCAACGAATGACCATGACTAAATTATGTGCAACGAACATAGCCTCAACGATGTCTAATCTCGCTGGATTAGATGTTAAGTACCTGCAAATCTTCTGCTCAATTATGTTTTACACTATCTTATGATTGGCTTTATTGTTGACAAAATTCCACCCCCCCCCCCAAAATTTGGATGGCTCAGAATCTCCATCTTTTGATGGACAGCTACGCGGATGATTTAGAGTCAGTAGATCCTGGATAAGGACCTAACCAAAGTAGCATACTCTTAACTCTGTTGCTTAAGTGTAAATCTTGTCATGCGGCAGAAGGAGAGACGACACTATGCCTTAGTTTTTAAGACATTATAGTTGGAAGTGAGGCCCGGATAGGGGACAAAGATTTCACATAAAAATGAAGTAGGAACTACTCTTATTATTATTATTATTATTCTTTTATTTGAAGAAAAAGAAAAAAATTGTTTCATATATAGATGCTTTTGTTTCTAGGCCAGTTGTAGAAACGAAACTACCTTATGTTTAACAACTTGGCACTTCCAAGCTGATTTTTAACGGAAAATTTAGTTTCAACTCAAACTTTGATTGCGGTATATGAATTTTTGCATGAAACTATTGTATGCTGTATATCTAGATCTTACAAAAGAAAAAAAAAAAACCATCCCATAACAGTTAAAGTTTATTTTGAGTTCCTCCGCTTACAGTATGTTAGATTGTAAAAGGTTTATATCTTACTCATTTATTCATTAAGAGTTAAAAAAAAAAATTCAAAGCAAATTCTATTAAAGGTTTTATAATATTTAGTAACTTAATCACTAATGTAATTAAAAATTAAATTAAAATCTTAAAATTGAATCCAAACTCCAATTTTTTTTGTTTCTTTTTTTTTTTTAATAATTTTATTGAAGTTGTTTTTCTTTATACATAACATCTAAACATGAATGTTTAGTATATATAAAACGTGTATACAATGGGCGGGGTGGGCACGAGGAGCTCCCCTCATCTAAGAATAAAAATATCAGTATTGGTAGAAATATTGAAACAATTACAGAAATTATAAAAATCTATGTCAAAATATATTTCTAACAATTTAAGATAACACAATTATTAAAAAAATACATAAATATACAAGTTTTACATAAAAAATCTTATATTTTATATATCTTAGTACCAAAAAGAAGTCCTATGAGGTTAAAATAAGCCTGGAATGTCATCTTAATTCAAGCAATATTGTTGTCATGATATGTTATTTAAAAAGAGTTGAATACATATAGATTTGTTGATCTATTCACATTGTATTTTTTATAAATAGAAAATTGTACAAAATTTGAGGAAATCTGGGAAAATATATTCTCTAAGCTTTTATGTGTTGTTTGGTATTTTCGTTTTTTTTTTTTAATCTCTTCTATTTTTGAAGATAAGTATAGCATGCTAGGTTGCTAGTTGTTAGTTGTTTTCCCTCACCATTTACTTTAAGAAAAAAGAAGATAATTACTGCATGCTTAAAAAGACAGTTTATGACTGAAATTCGAAATTTCATATGGTTCTTAACTGAAATTTCCTATAATTCTCTATATTTTATAAAAATATTGCTATGTTTTACAAATATCAATATTTTTATCGATATTTCTCCTATATTTTAACGAAAAAGACATTAAACTAAAAGATATTTTAGTATCTTTAAATATGAAAATTTCAATGGAAATTTTGGAAATATCATGGATATTTGTGACCATGGCCCCATTCCTGCTCTCGCCCTACACCAAATTAACCCGCATACCTAGCCCTACTCCTATGTAATAGGGTGGGACGTGTGGGTCCCCACATCTAGGGGTAAAAATGCCGTCCATATATACAATTTACCTTTGCAAGGAAAAAATTAGAATACAATTATGACAATTACTAATGCGTAAAAGATGAGAATAAGTTATATGATTAATTATGAATTAATTCACTTTTAAATTAATTAAGACTATTTATCTATATGGGAGTTGGTGGAAGCATGTTGAGAATTTATTGGTCGAAAAGTTGTATTTTTTTAGAGTTTTTAGTAGCTATCAATACTTTATTTTGAGGGTTTTAGAAGTCTAAAAGTTTAGATTTGTTTTTGCATTTATTTTGGGGCATTTTAGAATTTGATAGGTTTTTGGTTTTAATATCAAGTCATGAATATGACTAGTTTTGTAAAACACATAAATAGTACATTTGAAATGAAATAATTATAGATTATTTATTTATTTATTTTCCTATAATATTGAACTTTTTTCTTTTCATCCTTGTTCTTGGTATAATTGACAGAATCAACAAGATTTTGAAACCTATTTTCTTAGTATGCATGGGCGAATTAATAGGTCTTGACTATGGGTGTACTATTTTCCGATATTATTAGAAATCAACTGCCTTTAGACAGATTTATCCCTTATTTCATTTTTCTATTATTTTCACACTTCCTTGCTACATTAGTTGGTATTTTGAGGCTTGCTACATTCCTAGATTTTGGTGCCACCTTGCCTCATTGTTATCCCATTGGCCGTGCCACCTCATTTGTTGTCATTGATGCCGAGTCATTCACCCTTCTCTAAAAAAATTCCAAGTGTTGTAGGTTGATGTGATACCAAGTTAACACTTTGGTGTAACAAATCTTTGCCCTTGCTCTGCTACCCAAACTTGGCACACTACCTTTGAATGACGATGATAAGCCAAATGTTGATATTGAAGAAGTAATTTTTGATGAAAGTGGTGAAGAAGAATAAAACGAAAGAGTTAATTTAGGTTTGATCTTTGATGAAAATGATGGAGTAGATGACGCTGAAAAATATGATTTTGGTCCAATTTATGATATGAATGATGAGAAATAAGAAGATAATCTTGAGTTTTATCCAACAATAAATTTAAGTCATGACAAAGTTGATGAGTATGACTTAAATGAAAAGGATATTGAAGAATGTAGGAAAAAAAATTTTATGTTACATATTTTTACTCAAGATCCTATTTCCACTCATGAGTACAACTATTTTTCACCAATGATTACAAGAAATCCATAGCATAAATGCCACACAAACAGACTACAAAAAAAAAAAAAAAAAAACTTACAGATGAAAAAACAAAAAAGCAAATACTAATCAAACAATGTAAATATCCAAACCAATCATGGCAAGTGTTGATGGTGAAAATCCACTTAACAAAACTGGAGTCCAATATGTAGATTGGTAAACTAATCTACCGTAGCAAAGTAATTTGAAGAGTAAAGGATACCAGGATTATTATAAAGATTCATCTTCAATTTGAAGGGTAGGTCCTTTTTGGGGGGCTCTCGGAAAAATACTTTTACTATTTTCACAAAAGTACAAAATTCTCTCTTTCTCCGGTGCTCAATAGTTTCTAGGGTGCAAAAACAGCTTCTAAGGTTTCTATAGGGCACATAGGTCCTTTTTTATACTTTGCCACTATTATCATTTATAATTTAAAACACTTTTATTCAAAATGCCGATATAAGATTCTCTCATTCTTTATCTTTACCAAGTGTCTTTCAAAACAGCCACTTTAAATCATCATGGCGCATGATATCTCAAAAATTACAACTTGGCTCTGTTCACGATCTCCAATCATCTTGGTGCCCTTAATATACGGATTTGAATGATGTTTTCTGATGCCATGTAACTAGAATCTGGGCTCCTTATCTACAATTGCCCCCACATTAAAGTGCTTTTCTTGATACCCTAAGTAATTCAAGCTATGTTCCTAAGAAGTTTAGTTCTAAATAGCTAAGCTTCCTTCAGAAGCTTTCTGGTGTAAAGATCAAAATGCTATCTCGGTTTGTGCAATTATCATGTCAATCTATCCAGTTGTTGTGTCAATTTAATTGATTCAATCATAGCTCATATTCCATTTTTAAACTGCAACCTTATTCTAGATTGCTGATTCAATAAACAAATTTTGACCCTTAAATCAACATCTTCTAGATCATATGGCAGGGAGTTATCATGATAATTCGCCTATGAATATGCCCAAAAAATACAAAATTTTCATTTCTCTCCTTTTTTCTTGTCAAAACTCTATTTAAATTTCCTTAAGTTTTTCCCTTACCATTTTCTTCATCCAAAACACCTTTTCCCCAAGTAATTCCTCCTCGAACAAACTCTCTTCTCATTTTTCAGAGAAGTACCACTAACTTAACATATTTGCAGTGATTTTGGTAAGTACCTCATTTTGTGGGGGAGTTTTTTTTTTTTTTTTGGTTGCTTGTTCTCTTCTTGAACAAATTTAGTTAATAGATATGCACTAGGCTAGACCTATATAATACACTAAAAATAACAAAAATGTTAGTTAAATAATAAAAACATGAACTTTTAACTTACCATTTTATTTTTCTTCATTTTTGAACTAGAACTTTTACTTCCTAGCATTTTTAGGTTAGTGGCTTTTCGACCATAGGTTTTAGAAAAATTCTGTAATGACCCACCTATATAGGCCCTTATTTAACTACAAATTCTTAATCTTAAATTATAATAACTCATAAATACTTATACTTGGGTACTAAAATTTGAAAATAATTTTTTTAGGTCTTATATTTATCTTAGAAGACATATACATACATATAACTAATATTAAAATACGATAATCGTACTTTCAAATAGTTTTTCAGAATAATTACGTAATGGTATCCTACACCCCCATTAGTTGCTTACATCTCTGTCTGAAATTACCCTCCAAGCATTATATTGTTTGCTACTTCCTTATAGTATGAATATAATTAACAGGATTTTTTTCGTCAAGTATAAACATTTATCTTGCAGTACACATACACATAAACAACATATATGGATTCATAATATGATTATATTTCATTATGGAATTAAGACACGGTTTAATTATGGATGTCTTATTTTCCATTATGAATTTATATCGCTTTACTTGTTTGTTTGCTGGCCCTTATGAGTATGTACCGGGTGTGCACGATTACTAAGAGGTTAGTGTGTGCGAGGCTCTTAACAATATAGCATAATCCTCAAATACTCAAAACATAAGCTAGGCTTATTGAGAACATAACATAGCATAATCCTCCAATACTGTAAGAAGGTTGGTACGACATCTTACTTGTCTTAAATTTGGCTTGGCCTTTAATTAACTGAATATGAGTATGTCTAATACTCTAACATAAACATTTTATTTGAAGATCAGGAATAAGACTTGAGTTCTTTAACTATGAACCTTTTAGTCATTAGATAATTAGCATAATATGTAAATCCATAACATATATCATAAAGCATGGCATTAGTGTCATGTATGCATTTACTTAAACATGGCATAAATTGTGCCATTATGTAAATATGGCATAGTTGTGAATCTAACATAAACATAATTGTGACATATATGTGATTATGGTATAAAAATTATTCATAGCATGTCATAACATTATCTAAAACTGAGCAATCATGTAATCATATCATATATTAATTGTGGTATGATCCACATATTTAAATCATACTTAACATAGCATGTGCCTAATACATAGTTTGGAAATATTAATATTTACATACTTTAGGTAAGATTTATACTTACCTTGTTTATAACAAAATTTCTTCCTTTTCAAGCCATAAACTAAAGTTTAAGTCTAAAGCCTTATTCTAATATTTCATAATAAATAGTTTAACATTTCAAAATATAGTATATGCTCTAAGAAAAATACCTTATAATTTCAATTTTTAAATTTCTCTCTTTTCCTTTTTTTATTCTCTCTCTTTTTTTTTTGGCTGGCCTAATGCTGCAGTCCCAAAACTAGCATTGTAAAGCCTTGGTTGGCGCTGCATCGCCAATTCTGGCATTGTAGTAGCCTATTTTAGCCACTCTCAAAATTCCTCTATTTTCACTATATTTTGAAAAATCATATCTTTTAAACCATTGAGAATTTTATAAAAATTTCTCATGAAAAATGTTCATCTACATGTTATCTAACTTTTTCATGTTTATGAAAAAGACTAATTTTATCCATAAGGTTTTCATTTTTCCATAAATCCAAAACTTGATAGTTTTTGTCAAATTTAACTAAATCATCCATCTAACACCATTATTTCCTTTCTAAAAATTTTGAACTTAACAGTTCATGTTTCATAATGTTTCTAACATTTATTATTCAAATTTAAAACTTTCTATGTATGTTTATAAACATTTTCTTAGTATAAACTCAATCCTAACATCAATTTTGTCAAATCACCATTCAAGAATGTATACTAATATTCTAACACTATGAATTTGAACTTAGAAATTTTTCAAAAAACAATGAACACTCATTATTTCTACTTAAATTTTAAACCACTAAAAATTATAAAATTAAAGAAAATTAACAAGAGTTTTAGTTGGAAAAGTATCTTGTCAACTAGTTCTTCCACTGGAAAATTGAAGAACTTCTTACAACTTTAGAAAGATAAGAAGTGTTTGGAAGGTGGAAAAAGGGAAGAGAAAATACAAGAAAGCTAAAGAAACTTTTTAAAGGACTAAAAGAAATTTAATAGAACTTTGAGAGAGTTAGAGAGAAAACTTAGAGAACTTGAGAGCTTATATGTTTGAGTATGGAAAAATGAAGGGGGATAAAGGCCTATTTATAGGCAAAACTTAATGGCTATTGATTAATTCACTAATCATATTTTAAATTATATAAAATATTCTAATCAAGCTTAATTTTAATTTAACCTAAACCTGTAAATGTGACATAAAACCTTATGTTATGCTTGAATTCAGTCCTGTCTTTCTTCCATACATTGATCAAAGTAATCCTTGATCATAACCATTAGATCAAAAATTTTATTTTTCTTAATTCAGATAATTAAGGATAATTCTTGGATATTATTTTTAACAAATAGTTTTTAATTGTTAACTAAGCATAACAATATTTTTCTCTATCTTCCACTAGCACAAATTCTAATATACAATACTACAAAAGTCAACCTATATCGCAAAAGTTAATTTATACTACAAAAGTTAAGTAGTATAAGTTTTTACTTTGTTAAAAACTTATCCAACATGTATTTATACTAAAAAAGGTAATTTGTTTGAACTTTATTTGTCAAAAAGTTAGACAATCTAATTTTTATTTATTGAAAAGATAGATGCCAAATTTTGTCCAGGAAAACTTTTAAGATGGCTAATTTTTAACATTGCTAAAACTATTAAAATATTACATTGATGATTTGATAACTTTTATACACTTCATCAATTAGTCACTTTTTCATTATTCATATATATATATATTTTTACCATACATTAAGTGACAAAATTAATAATTGTCACACATTTAAACTTTATACATTATATTATAAAGTTATCTTTTCTTATTTTTTGCATAATTATAGCAACTTTATATTATATGATATTTCATCATACTATGGTATTCATTTTCAATTTTACCATAATATATTTGTCATAAAGTCACATTCTAACTATAATAATTATATTTGTGATATATAATTAGATTATCACATCATAATATGTATTTCATAATCTTAGGTTAAAATTATAACCTAAGCTGGGCCTCTGTGGGCCTTTTCGTGTCAGGGTCGTTGGTGGTTATTCTATTGTATTTCTCGACAATCACTTTTTTGTTTATTGTTACGGTGGTATTTGTGTAAATACCTATGATAAATGAGATCTTTAATCTCATTATTGAGTTCTATGCAGTTAAATGTTAGATGACCAATGCCACCATGGATATAGTAGTAACTATTTGGGTTCCTTTTGTTAGGATCCTTTTTTAGTGGAGGCAAATGTTGTAAAAAGTTCCGATCTTGAATCTGATGATAAATCTCATCGATTACCATATTAAGCTCGTGGTAGTTGTCAAAACTTTGAAATGGCCTCGGATGTCGATCATATCCATTGTTTCACGACCTCTTTATTATCTTATTGCTTACAGCCTCTGTTTTAATCAGATTAATTGCTATCCTTCCTTTTTGCCTTTGACTTCTTGGTAGCTAAACTCATAAATCGTGGCACTAGGGTGGATCTCTATTCCCTAAGAAGCTTTATCTCCTCCACATTAATATGCTTCTTGGCCTTCTTTAAGAAATCCTTAAATAATTTTGCATGTTGTTCATCTAGGTTTTTTCGAAATGGGATGTCACCTCTTATGCTATTTAACATACTCACAATGGCTGCTTTATTAGTACAATCTTCCATTTTTGACACCTCTGCAATATACCTCTTAATCCAACTCTTTAGAGTTTTGTTTGGGCCTAGAACATGGTAACAAGTTTTTTGTTAACCTTAGGCAAACTTCTAGCCTCGACGAATCGAAAGCTGAACGCTTGACTTAATTATGTCTAACTTTTAAATATTATTTGAGCACAGCTTTATGAACCCCTTTATGGTGACTCTAGGCAATGTTGAATTAGACACTCTACATGCTATTTCTCCTAAGATCTCGTATAAATTCATGTAGGAGTTATACCTTTACAGGTTGGCCTTAGGTCTATCATCCTGTCATATAATGGTATCTAGTGCATTCTAAACCTTTATGGGAGTGGTACTTGCATCACCTCTTGTGTGAACAGGTAAGTGATCGTTGGCTTTTCTCCAGTTTCCAAGTTAAGCTGTATCTCCAGGGTTCTTAATTACTCTGTGAATCATTGAGCCTCATGTACCATACTAGTGGTCCTTGGGTTGTTTAGACTATAGTTTAGTATCTGTGCTTGTAAATGATCTTGGAGGTCGACATTGTAGTTGTCTCTTTTCTGATTTTATGTGGACCTTGACTTGGCTAATTAGTTGTTACACAGTGGCAAGGGAGGAAGTCCAACCTTAGCCTGTTGTTATGTAGCCTCTTCCTTTTCTCGGGCTTTTCTTTCAAACTTTCTTTACTTACTATTACTGGTAATAGGTTGTGAGTTATTATTCCTGGTTCCAGTGGATTTTCCAGCACCCTCATTTTGCACAGGGTTGTTCTCGGTAGCCTCATTGTTCACAGGTTCCATGTTGACGGGTGCATTATTGGCTTGAAGAAATTCCTCTAAACTTCTACCAATGCAGTAAATTGGTTGTGCAACTCTTAAAGTGTGTTGTTGAACCCCTAATGATTTATATTGATTTCTCCAACTTGATCCTTCAAGATCATCGCCTGGGAAGGCCTGCCTCGCTGCTTATTTGGTGGCTTAACCAATTGAGTGGGACCGTTCTCTTTGTGATTAGTCATGTCTTCTTTAATGATGAATAACAATTAAAGGATTAGGCCCTTTTTCTAGTGTCAATTATTGACAGTGGAAACCCGCTTAATAAAACTGGAGTCAAATATGTGGACTATAAAACTAATCTACTATAGGAAAGTAATAATCAAGTGCAAAAGTATAAAGGACCCTAGGATTTTTATAGGGTTTAATTTGAAGGATATATCCTTGGGGGTTATCGGAGGAATATTTTCACTATTTTCAAAAAAGTATAGAATTCTTTATTTCTCCGATGCTCAATATTTTCTAAGGTGCAAAAATAACTTCTAGGGTATTTTTAGGACATGTAGGCCTTTTTATACTTTGCTACTTTTATCATTTATATTCAAAATACATTTATTCAAAATGCTGATATAAGTTTCTCTCATTCTTCGTCTCTACTATATGTCTTCTAAAACAGCTGCTTACAATCATCATGGCGACTGAACATCTTGGAAATTACAAGTTAACTCTCTTCACAATCTCTGATCATCTCGGCTCCCTTAACATATGGATTTGAGCGACGTTTTCTAATGCCATGTAACTAGAATCTTGACACCCTATCAACAGTAAAAATTAATAAAAAAATGAAGAAAATCACAAGTCTAAACATCACAACACCAAGGAGGGTGATAGCCCTCAAAACTAGTAGAAGAAAATGAGTGGAAAAGGCAAGCATTGACGAACTCCAACGGTGGCAAAGGCTAACATATAGAGCACTATATGACTCGCTTCCTCCGGTAGACCAAAAATATAAGAGACAACTTGAGACATTGACCAATGCACTTGCAAATGCATCACAACTAATTGCCACTCACCGAATTCGTGGCTTCAATCAGTAGCCTTCCTCCACCATGAATGACATGAACCTTATTCCTAAACTCAGCATTCGACAATACTTTGTAGATGAAACTAAAGATTTTGTGGTGTTTTAAACTTTCGGTCAAGAATGTTTTTCTTTGTCTCTCTCGCTCATTCTCTCCTTTTTTATCTATTTGGCTACACATCCTATATGCCACAATATTCATTGACCTACTATCATTAATTATGCAGCGTTCTTATAAGAAGGTACTTTATTTAGTTGGAATGTCAGTATATTGTTAATTTTTCCTAAAGTTACCTAGAATTCTTCGTTATGTGCTTATTTATTTATTTAAGATAGAAAAGCCCTCATTAAGTGCTTATTTCCCCCTAAAAAAGAGAGATACCTTTTCTCATACCAAATTGGCCACCAAATTAGATAGACTAGTCGATTTCATGATTTATCAAAAGTAGACAAGCCTCTAGTTAGAAAGTGATATTGAACTAGTTATAGGTTTATTACCTTGAGGTTCCAAAATTAAAATTAAAATGTCCTAAAAAAGTCCGTTGGAACAAGAATTGTATTATCTAAATAGAATTGGACTACTTAAATAGTGGATTTTCCTTGAGGATAATCTCTATAGAATTATGGTGCAACAAAATTTTCCTTTTTCTTTTCAATTATACGATGTAACATCTTTTTCAATCATTTGGTGAGACCAGTACATTATCCATCTAAACCAATGTACGTAGGTAGTTTAATGGATGATAAAAAGTCAAAGACTAGTCTAATTAAGTCAATGTCTTGCACTTGTGGAAAAGAATTTAAAATTAAGCTAAAATCCTCGTATGCCAGATCCACCATTTTTCCTTCATGTTAATTCGTTTTTTTTTTTTTTTTTTTGCGATAGCAATTTTTCCTTTTATGTTTGCAGTACTAAATAATGCAGACCCATTTTTTTTTTAATGACATTTCTTTTGTTTTCGTGTTGGATAAAGTTACTTAGAACTTAAAAATTTTCATGTATCTTCAAAATTCTTTTAGGTTAAATTGTATTAGTGTCCTCTAAACTTATCGCACAGTTGTAACATTTAATTTGCATTGTAAATTTTTATATTTAAAACAAAGTTAATGCCAAATGTTCTATTTTGATAAAAAGTAGTTAAAGATTTTAACTTTAATTAGATCAAAATATATAAAAAATAACTGTTTGTATGAATAATATTGGTAAATTGCTCATTTAGATACTAAACTTTTAAGTTTATACAACCTTGGTCCTTGATCTTTTTTTTTTTCCTTAGCTAAAATGCCCTAAACTATTAAAATACTCTCACAATAGTTCTTTCCTTTTTTTTTTTGGATGGAATATGTTATTTATTTGGTCAAAAATTGATGCAAACTAACGGATTCCATCTAAAAGTTAATAGAAATGACTATTATAACAATGTTTTTGATAGTTTTATTTAGAGCCACTCCAGCTATAAAAAAAAAAGGGAGTTTAGGGACCAATTCCTGACAATTTACCGTATTAATTACAGACTCATATATAAATCACACATTATTTTTAAAAGATTAATATTTTATTAATAGGAATAGATCGCTGCAGGTATATAAATTAAAAGAACAAAATACTAAAAAAGTTTAGAATGCAAATTGTAAATTATGCTCTATGATCAGAAGACACCATTGAAAAAAGCCCTTCTTTTAATATGCAAGATTTGGGACTCTGACCTTTTTGTGTTTTGATTTTTCATTGGAACAAACTCATTTCTATGCAATATGACAAGGTTACAACTAATTCATAATCAATTCTCCAAACGTTTCTTGAAGTTGTATAGGGTAAGTTTCCGGTCCATCGTTCCTTGTCCATAGTTATTTCTGTCTTTGATTCATTGGTTGCCGACTTTAGTTTCAGTTAAGTGAAACAAAAGAAAAATGAAGGAGAAAAGAAAGTATTCGTAAAGAAACATTTTACATACAGATGTGACATTAATTTTGGTTAAAAATTAAGTAGCTAGATGATTAAGTTATCTGCGGTAATCAGAATTTTGAGTACAATTGAGTTGGCGAGGGGGGGGGGGGGGGGGTGGGATGAATATTAAAACGACGCCGATTAATGAATTTAAGTTTTGGTGATGATCATGATCAACATGTTTGTATGGAGTACTCTAAGCAAGCAGGTACACTGATTAATTGACTCTTTAACTACATTACAAGAACACCCTGGCAATTTTTGTTGAATAAAATTCAGTTTTATTAGGTAATTAACTTTCCCCACACTAAGCAAAAAAGAGGTCATTGTGGTAATGATCAAATTAGATCAATTTTGGCAATATAGCCAGTTTTGGGAAAAATAATAAAAAATCTGTTACTTTGTGGACACTCTAAAATTAAGCATGACCAGCAGAGAAGCTGATTTAACAAGGTGACCATTAAACTCTACACCGAAATATCACAAAGAAATTCCACTACAATTCCATTTGTTTAATTCTCTAGGAAGATACTCTTCTCACCTAATTATGAACTCCTTATATTAAGGCATCTTCTTGACTTCTCATAGCCGCACCAATTGCATGTATTGAAGCACAAACATAGCTAAAAAGAGAGAGAGAGAGAGAGAGAGAGATGGGTTCTTTTCTTCTGTTTTCATCATTTGGTTCAATAGCAACTTTGCTCTTGGGCATTTGTACAGTTCTGATGATGCCAGAGTTTGTGGCATGCAGAACAAGACACTACACTTTCAACGTACGTGATTTCAACTTAAGTAGGCAATAAAGAAAATTGACCTTTTAATTTAGATATTACTCACATCTTTTTTTTTTTTTTTTGGTTGGCCTTTTATATATTTTTTTTTCTAATGTTACTAGATTGAGTACCACAACGTGACAAGGTTGTGCCACACAAAGAGCCTTGTAAGTGTGAATAGGAAATTCCCAGGTCCTCCATTGGTGGCAAGAGAAGGTGATCGAGTCATTGTGAAAGTGGTGAATCGAGTTTCAAACAATATCACCATTCATTGGTATGAATCTCTCTTACTCATATACTTTTTCCAAAATAATATTCTTGAATTCAAGATTAGGGGGACGTCAAAATACTTTGACTCTCTCTCTCTCTCTTTCTCTATATATATATATATATATAGATGGTGTATACATTTTGAATTATTTTGAATTCTTTCCATCGTTAGTCCATGAACTAAACATGGCGTACGTTTGCTCTTGAAACTTTATTGTCGTGACAAATAACTAGATGAATGTAGTGTTTTTTTATTTTTAAACAATTTTAATCCGTGCAGTTCAAGAACCAAATCGTCACAAATAGTAATAGTTCATGGTCCGGCCAAAACCCCTTTTGTCTCACATTTTGGATAGACAAAGGCTTAAAGGACAGCATACTGGTTAATATTCTGAATAATCAGCAGGATATAATTTATATAAACGTAATTAATCATGTGCTGTTATGTTGCATGAGAGAGCAGGCATGGAGTTCGACAGCTGAGGAGTGGCTGGGCCGATGGGCCTGCGTATGTCACGCAGTGCCCCATTCGGACGGGCCAGTCGTATGTGTACAATTTCACGGTTGTGGGCCAGAGAGGAACCCTCTTGTGGCATGCTCATATCTCATGGCTAAGATCTACTGTCTATGGACCCATTATCATCCTCCCAAAGCGCAATGAGTCTTATCCCTTTGACAAGCCTTACAAGGAAGTGCCAATTATTTTGGGCAAGTATTTTTTATTTTATTTTATATTATTTTGAGCTCATGTATATATAATGTCATATTTGAACCATTTGGTAAACAACAATGCTAAAGAATTAATGGTGCGCTCGATATCACATACTAATCGAAGGCGGGTTTCAGAACATAATAACTATAAATGTAATTCACGTTATATTAGTCGTAGTATTTGACATAAATTGCGACCTCAAGCATATTTTTTGTTTGGAAAATGTTGTTAGGTAAATGATGGAACTAATTATTTCGTATGCATTTGGGGATGCAGGAGAGTGGTTTAATGTAGACCCAGAAGCCGTGATTAGCCAGGCACTTCAGACTGGGGCAGGACCCAACGTTTCCGATGCATATACCATCAATGGTCTTCCAGGCCTATTGTACAATTGCTCATCTAATGGTACAAATAGCTTTATTAGTAACTTAGAAGTTACAAAGAAAAGAAAAAAGAAAAAAAAAAAACCACATATTTAATCTGGAAAATATTCTAAAGAAGTCCACTGTTGTCAAGCACCATATGATGTGACCAACAATTAAAATTTTACAGTAATATATGTTGTGCTTCTCTCGATTTTAAAAATAGACTACTGTAATTATTTGTCTGAAACTGTAGTAAAAAAACATTTTTACAAAATTAAAATAAATTAAGGAACAAGATTTCAAAATATCTAAAACAAATCGTAGAAAATAACATAGTATTTACTAAAAGTAAATAATTTATTTATCTAGAAAATTTTTATTTACTGTTATATACTCGACATATTTTTAAAACATGATATTTACTTGAATTATATGAAAAACGATAGCCATAGCTGGGAAAAAAAAAATGAAAAAACACTTGAGAGCCATAGTCTATAAAAGTGATTCATATGTATCGCTTTTTGTAGACACATTCAAGCTAAAAGTGAAACCCGGGAAGACATATCTACTCCGACTGATCAACGCTGCACTCAACGATGAGCTTTTCTTTAGCATAGCCAACCACACGCTCACCGTTGTCGAAGTAGACGCAACCTACACCAAGCCCTTCACCACCACCACGCTTCTCATCACCCCTGGCCAAACCACCGATGTCCTTCTAAGGACAACGCCCTACTTCCCTAACGCCACCTTCCTCATCGCCGCTAGCCCCTATTTCACCGGTATTGGATCCGTTGACAATACCACCACCGCCGGCATTCTTGAATACGAGCCTCCACTATCTCACAGCCACCTCTCCAATAAAAATCTCACCCTTTACAAGCCATCTCTCCCTCCCTTCAATGCTACAAAATACGTCAATGTGACACAATTCGTCGCAAATTTCACCAGCAGCCTACGTAGCTTGGCCAACAAGAAATTCCCAGCCAACGTCCCACAAAATGTGGATAAGAAATTTTTCTTCACTATAGGCCTTGGCACTAGCCCGTGCCCCAAAAACACAACGTGTCAAGGCCCGAACGGTCAGAAATTTGCAGCCTCAGTTAACAACATCTCATTTGCCCTACCTAGTGTGGCACTCCTTCAAGCCTACTTTTTTGGACAGTCAAATGGAGTCTACACCACTGATTTTCCGGCCAAGCCTCTTAAGCCTTTCAACTACACGGGGACACCGCCGAACAACACATTGGTGACAAACGCCACGCGCGCTGTGGTGCTGCCGTTCAACACTAGCGTGGAGCTAGTGCTGCAGGACACAAGCATTCTTGGTGCGGAGAGCCATCCTCTTCACCTTCATGGTTTTAACTTTTTTGTTGTTGGTCAAGGATTTGGGAACTATGATCCTAACAAAGACCCGGCAAAGTTTAATTTGATTGATCCTGTGGAAAGAAACACTGCAGGTGTTACCAGCGGAGGGTGGATTGCTATTCGCTTCTTTGCAGACAATCCAGGTAATTATTATTATTATTATTATTATTATTATTATTTAATCAACATCGGTTTACATAGATCAATTTTATAATTTGTGGTAATGATGAAGAAAATATATATACCTTATACATTCATTGAAATTTTAAGATTTTGTATACTTTCATCAGTTTACATAGATCTATCTTTATCATTTTTTTTTAATACAAACTCAGTGGGTAAGATGTCATTTTTCTATTATTATACATACATACATGTTTTTTGTATTAATTGGCACGGTGATTTTTTAGTATCTATTAATAAATTAACAACTTATATGTAATAAAGTTGAAATAAAAATATTAGAACCCTTGACATTATTCATTTCAGTAACTATTCATCTGAATTTTCAACTTTTTTAAATACTAACTCGAGATTAAGAAAATTATTAGGACACCAATCCTAATCTAACTTTGAGTTGTCATTATTTTTTATCGATTAATGGTTGTCGCAATAATAAATGACAAAAGATTGTATTTGTCAATAAAAAGTGATAAGTCAAAATTAATATATAAAAAATTAATTAAAATTAAAATTAGTGTCCTAGCATTACTTTCCCTTTAATTGTTTATGTTTCAAGTTCTTGTTTTGTTAAGCAAATTAGAAGAGGATGATTAATGGTCCGGATATTGGCCACATTTTCTTGCAGTGTCACGCAAACATTCATAAATTATTTCATTGTTATGTAAATAATGAAAAAAAAAAGTTAATTTTCACAATGTGAACAGGAGTTTGGTTCATGCACTGCCACTTAGATATCCACACTAGCTGGGGGCTGAGAATGGCATGGATCGTTTTGGATGGGCCCCAACCAAATCAAAAGCTGCCACCACCACCGTCCGATCTTCCGAAATGTTGAGTTTGATTGACCAATGACGGTCCGGATATTGGCCACATTTTCTTGTTGAGTTACTTTTTTTTTATTTTTTAAATTCCTCTTTTCATTTCGGATTTTTTCCTCAATAAGTGTCATATTTATTTTATGTTGTACTGTAAATTGAAGATAGTTGTGAGTTTGATCTCATGGTTTTTCATTTTTGGTTGGTTTGTTTGCTTTTCTCAATTGTAAAAATAATTCCAGACCACAAGTCATATCAAATTCGTTTGAGTTGACACGTTTCATTACTGTGTAAGCTTGCTTTTTCTCTCAAAGGCAATCCGCACCATGCAATGCATAAATCATGCAAATTTATGAGGGAAAAAAAAAAAACCAAAGTCATTTTATTTAAGGGTACATATGCATACCATCACAAAATTTATTTTAAATGTTCATTTTTAATGTAAGAGCTATATTCTCTATTGGTGCTCTAGTTCTGCTGTGTAAGAACAATTCTAATACAAAGATTTTAATTAATTTTGGAAAGCCATATAATTAATTTTGGAACAAAAAATGATATTTGTTTATGACTAAATATTATTTCCACATTTTTAAATATCTAATCATTTTTATCACTTTGATAAAAAATTAATAACTATGCAGCATTTATTTTGTCCAAAAAAAAAAAAAATTTTCTACACAATTGATGTTTACATTATCGCATAAAAATATGCATAATACATATATATATATATCAGTGTTATATAAAAGCTAGCATGGTGTTCTAAACGCTACCATTTCTCAATGGTATCAACTATATCGTTGATGATCAATTTTTACAGCAATTTCCCCGGACATGTTGTCCAAATAATTTAGATGAGAATATTCTCCATAGATATTGTAGAGTTAACATGTGGACCAAGTGAACCCATATATATACTTGAAGCTTCAATAATTGGTATTTAATTCGATTAAATTCTTTAGTAAATTAATTAATTACCATCACTAATTTTGGTTCGATTCACCATTAGAAACCAAAGCAATGTATAGCACTCTCTAATATCATCGTCTGTTTATAAAACCATTAATGAAGAACTTTATGATTGTTTTCCCATGACAATTAAGGGGATTTAAATATCCTAAATTCACAAGTGACCAAACAAAAATAACATTCACGTGTAATTTTTTTTTTCCAAACAAATGTTAATTGAAAAAAAAAAAAAACTTATTAAATTATATTCCAAATTGAATTTAAAACGTCAAAATCTTAATTGGGCATCAAATTAATTTTTGTAAAATATTATGATTATACTATATGATTTAAAAATATATGGGTCAATTTTCAAAAGGCTGGTCAATTTTTGAAAGTTTTTAATTAAACATGTCCGGACTCTGGAGGCACCACCCGCCACACCAAAAAGAATTTTGATTTGGTAAAAAAAAAAAGGAAAAGTGATGAAGACAAATATCAGCAAACCTAACAGCCATTCTTTCATTTTTTTATTTTTATTTTTTATCTTTTGACATTCTCCTCCCTCACTTATTTCATTTTCTCTTTAAGAAATTTTATAACCCTAGTCAACCTCATAGAGAAAACTCATTTCCACCTTTCTAAACACTCAATTATTGTCTCATCTCCTTCCTAATTCATAGCACGGCAATATCCGAAACCTTTATTCATAATCTTGAAGCTTTGTCCGGCCCTAAAAATCCATTTCTAGTGGTTATTAAATTGGGTTCTTGAAGAAGATTAGTTTTTCGGTAACATTCTCATCGACCTTGTTTTAAAACCTAGTTTTTTTCTCTATGATAGAGCTTGATCTATGATTATTTTGTGTTGCGTGTTTGGGCGTTTGGTTGTGGTTTATTAATTTTGAATAAGGCTAGAGGTATTGCATCTTATATAAGCTCATGTACGCGTGTGATCAATTCTAAGTACTCGGCATTTGATGCAATTTTTTAAATAGTTTTATTTGAGTTATTATTTTTAACTTAAAGCAGATATATTAAGCTTTAACTTGGTCTTTGAATCACCAAATTGAATTTTTCTAAAGTTAATTATGATTTTTACAAGTTCATAACTTGTCAAACTTTTTACGGACCTACTTAACGAAGAATTACGAGCTAATTTTGATATGTTGTATATATTCAAAGACCTGTCATGCAATAGCTCTTAAAAAAAGCCATATGAGTTTGTTTCAATGGTATCATAATTTTTGAATGTACCTAAAAAGAGAAGCAAAACACCAAGGAGAGCAAATAAATGGAAGCAAAAGTTCTGCATTTTTATGTTGTTTGGTGGAGAAGAAATAAGTGGAAAATCAATATCTAATTTAATTTATTGCACAATAATATCATTCTATAATAAGAAACTATGATGTAATTATGGTAAGAAAAAATTTACTTGATATATTATTTGTTTTGTTTAATATTATCTATTATTTGTTTTGTTAAACATTTTTTTTGAGAGGAGGATTGTATTTAAAACTAAAGAAACAATACAAACACCAATAGAAATGACCTCATAACACACGGGATTAAACTCTCAATTAAGATCGATTCCATGATTGTCCAATTGGGCTATGTCCCTGGTGGGGGCCGAGGGGTAGGGCGTTTGTCTACTGCCGCCCACGCCCATTCCCCCCATAAGATTGACTGTCCAGTGCCAAGGCTTGCCCATGAGCATGCTAGGGGTTCGATAAGTCCCGGTTGGTGGATGGGGTTGGGGGGTGGGGGGTCGGTCTTGAACTTACCTCACTCATCTTGTCAGGTCAACTACCCAGTTGGGCTATGTCCCTAGCGGGGGCGGGGCGGGTGGGTTCGGCTGATCTCCCACCCCCTACCCCTCTTGTCTCCCTATAATCCAGTAGATTGTATCAAACCATATAAGGACTTCTTTAGCCTCCAAACCTTATTATCTCCAAGCCTTTCCTTGAAACATGGTGGTAAGCTCATAACGACTTCTTACTCCTAATCTACATTTCGGAATGCATTTTTCACATCTAATTGAAACAAAGGCCAGTTGAAGTTGACAGCTAAGGATAATAGTATTCGGATTGAGTTCATTTTAGCTACAAGAGCAAACATTTCCGAATAGTCAATCTCATACATCTGTGTGAAGTCTTTTGCAACTAGCCTTGTCTTGTACCTCTTTATGCTCCCATTAGACTAGCACTTTATATTGAATACCCATTTACACCTAACTATCTTCTTTTCTCTCAGAATGTTGATCATCTCCCAAGTACCACTTCTTTCACCACTAATTTTCAATTAGGATCATCAAGTGCTTCCTGAATATTTCTTGGAACAAATAGGTGAGAAATCTTAGAAGTAAATACCCTGTGATTATGAGAAAGTTTCTTGTAAGATAAGTATTTGCCAATGGGGTGACTAGTGCAAGTTCGGATTCCTTTCCTAACTATTATTGGAATATCAAGATTCAGAAAATTTTTAGTAAGAGGTTCAACAAATTTTTTTTGCAGGAGGTTGAGGAGGTTCAGGAGTAGGAACTGGGATGAAATGCGAACAGGAGTAGGAATAGGAACTGGGGATGATATGCGAATAGGAGTTGGAATTTCCATGGAGCCATTGCTCGGAGGCTTTAATTGGTCTTTGACTAAGGATGATAGGTTGGTCTTTACCAGTATGATGAGGTCTTATTTTTAGTATAAATCAGAATCTCAGAATTTGGATGACTTTGATCCTTTTGTAGTAATTCTGTCCCTGTTTGTGACACACCAATGTTTGACAACGATTGACAAGGGTTTCCATCATTTCCACAATCCTGAACATTTTTTTCCTGTAAATTGAAATTATCAGGGAAAGACGGAGGCAATGAGTTGTTGAATAAAAGAGTACTTGGTAAAGGGATAGTGTATAAATTCAAAAATTTTCTTCTTCGTTCTCTTTTTCTCCCCCTTAAAAAAATTTCCATAAAAGAAGTCCTGATTTTCCAAAAAAGAGACATCCATACTCACATGGATTATTTTTTTTGGTTTGGTAGTTGTAACATTTGTATCCTTTTATATTTGGGACATTGCCTATTAAAACGCACTTTTCAGCTCTAGGGTCAAGTTTTGACCAAAATTTGTTGGGTATATGGACATAAACCGTGCAACTAAAGACTTTTAAAGGAAAATTAAAGTGCATTGATATCCCATGTTCCAGGTGTTTATGTCGGGCCAGAAAGGTAAATCATAAGGCTCGTGGCTGTTCTTCTATTGGTCCCTATTGATTGAAACGTTACTTGATATGAATTTTATTTTTTAATATGGCAAGTCAAATCCGTGCAGATGGCCTCCCACGTTCATGATCCCGTAGGCAACAAAGAACACTACTCGTTAATTCTCCAACGTTGCTCAAAAAGGGAATTACATGTAATTTTTTGTTTTTCTTCTAATTTTTGTACATATGGTGGTTGATAACTTGTAGCGGATTTATGCAATGAAAAGGATGTTAGCAAAATAAAATATACCTATTTCCTCTTGGTACCGCAGTTAAGTTTGGAAACTTCCATTTTGGTTGCATGAGATGCAAAAAAAAAAAAAAAAATGTCTGTCCTCATGTAGTTTAGTATCAGTATTCGGCATGGGCGATATATATTGGGTTCTTCCAAGCATTCTGACTATTTCTAAATTGCAGTAATATAGTTGGTTGTTGAATGCTTCAAAATACTTACTTGGGAGTGTTCTAAAGCACTTCTTAATCAGATGTGCTTGCATCTTGCTCTTAGAAAGTGTTGAAAATAAACTCGAATGCTATTCTTCTATAGTTTGATTATGTAAACTACGATTTGTTTTTTTTTTTTGTATTTTTTTTCCTTTTTTTGTTAAAATGGAGTTTCTTGTGTTCTTTATTTAGTTATTGACATTCATGGCGATTATGTTGTTAATTTGTTTACATCTTTTGAATCTGTTTCAGCTCACAGTGACTATTATCATTCTGAAGTTGTTCCAAAGAGTTTATTTCGAGTCATTATCTAAACGGACTTTTCTTAAATCTATACTTAATTAACTAACTTATAAAAATGCACAATATATATATATGTGCATATTTTTACTAAACACATACAAAATTTAATTATATCACAATCACTACGTCAACTTAACATACTAGCCATAAAATGTAACTTAAGACATCACTGCAAGGTAACTTGCAGCTTAAAAATAATACAATACTACTGTATATTATGATGTTGTCTAAAAAGATTACCTACTTCTCATAGCACTGCAAATATTCAACTAAACATTTCAAATAGTAAATTTAAGGCAAAAGCGGAAATAAATTACAGTGAATCCATAGCATGTCCTCCCACACGTCCTGTCATTGCACCCTACCCATCAACTATTGCTTTCTTATTCAGTATTATGGGTCCAAGTGATCGCACTAGCTGTGCTTGACCAGAGAGAGGGGACTGGAGGAGCTAGCCACGCAAACATGCTCTCGGTTTTTGACCAACAGTCCTGATAATCTCATCTAAGTAGAGATCCTAATCCTCACCTAAGTGGAAAGTGATAGTAAAGTATAATATGGACAACTAACAAGATTAGAAATAAACAAACATGTAATTCATTAGCAACAAAAAAATTCAAAGAAAAAAAAATGTCGATAAATATTGAGAACTGCATACCGTATATTTCCCTTAAAATAGATTCGTTCTTGAGGATTTTACAAATGTCTATCTCTCAAGGAACAATAATAGATGAGCTGAAATTGTGAACCAAATGAAAACCGCTCCACCAAACTGAACAATGTCTGAACTCTGTCACATCAGAATATAAACACACCAAAACCAGGGAAGACAAGAAGAAAGGCTGATGGCATTTTGGCGTGTTTGACAATGAAAGGGATTGCTTTTATAGGCACATGAAGCAATGACTTTTGATTTGCTTAGACGAAAAAGTTTTTGGTCGTCAAATATGAATTAAAGCAGTTTTAATTTCCTGCTCAACCATAAAACTTTTTTTCATTAACATGTAGATTTAAGTAACTTAAATCCACCTTAATATTTAACACTTATAGGCTATAAATATAGACTAACAGAAGTTAATGTCCAAACATGTATTTTGAAAGTCAATTTCTCATCCACTTGTTAATTATTTTTAGCATACAATTATGCCATTTTGTACTCCTTATTGAAGAGAATACATATTTATCTTAACCTGTCACAAATTATTTTAGGTCCCGCTTAAAATTTTGCCTAAAAAATGGTATCCAACGAGGATTTTTCAATCCATTTTTCAACAGAGGGTTGGTACTACAACCACTTAAACTAAATCTACCTTACGTAACATAATTAACTTGCGTATTAAATAAGTGTGCATAATCATATCACACTAGTTTAACAACATGAAAATTTTAACTTCATACTATATATAAAGTTTGAACTTACCTTATTTCAATCCAAATCCTTCTATACAACTCTCATACTGATAATTCACTTCTTGAAAAATATTTAGATTCAATGTAAAGTTATTTCTTTTTCTTAAAATTCTTTTTCCTATCACAATGATTATACAAACTTGTTGTCAAGAAGTGGTATGTTGAGCGCTTCTCTAATCTTACTTATCTTAATTTACTTAACAATCCTTGGCTAATTATCTTAAATTAACGGGACGTTTATGCTTGAATATAATTTTTTTTTTAGTGTTGTGTTTGGTTGAAAAGTATTTATTTTATATTTGAATAAAATGTGTGTTTAGATGAAAAGTATTTTAGAGTTGAAAAGTTGATATAATTAGTAAAAGTAAATATAAATAGTTAAGGTTGAAAAGTTGATGTGATTGTTTTTAAAAACTTTTGAATAGTAATTATTTTTGTAGCATTGTTGAAAATGATTGTATTTGAATGTAAAACTTTACATTTAATATTAAATTGGTTTTCGTAACGTCAAAAAATATTTACCAAACATGCTGTAATTAACTATCATTAATTAATTTTCCTATTAATTATCTATCATCAATTAATTTCTCTATTATTGATTATCTTAGATTAATTAACCATCATTAATTAATTTGCTATTCTTAATTAGCTAATTAAAATTTCAATTATTGATTATCTTAAATTAGTTAACCATGGTTAATTAATTTAGTTACCTAAGATTATTTAAACACCGTTAACTAATTTTCTTATAATTATTTTAATTTAATTAATTACAATCAATTAGTTTTTCTCTTCTTAATTATCCTAAATTAATAAACCCCACGTTAATTAGATTAACTAACTGCCGTTAATTAATCTTCCTATAATTATAATTATTTATTTGGTTCCCACGGTAGAGGGGCTGATTTCGAACCACAATTAGTAACAACTTATCATCTCTAAAATTGAGTCAAAATTTTCACCCAAATTACAAAATCACCGTTATTTGCCGCTTAAATTTTCACTAAGAATTTGAAAATGTTTTGATGACACAAGTCATCGCTAATTGTAGATCAAAATGAATCTTTGACACATAAGATTCTAATCTATCATTGGATTAGAATTTAACATTTTAGCGATGACTGTTATCATTAAATCCCATTTATGCCACGAAAAAACATGCGTCAAGAGGTGTTTTTTGTGGGCAATTTTTAGCAGCGACAAGTGGTCGCTATAGTGCAGATTCTGCAATAAACAGAACTTTCCATGATTTTCATACCACAAAAACAATTGAAGACGGCACGTCGTTGCTGTATATCTACAAATAGCGACAACTTTTGTCATCGCTGTATACCCTTTTCTAGTAGTGTACTATTGGCCATCTTTTTTTCTTTTGCTTTCATAACTTGTGCACGGCCAATTCCACCCAACGATTCTCCATCAATCTCTGCCATCTTCGCCTTCGGGGACGCCACCATAGACTGCAGCAACAACAACGGCCTTTCGATAATCTTCCTGGGGTACCACGTACCGTCCCTGTGGCAGTGACTTCCTTGCCACACTCCAACAGGCAGGTTGAGGTATTTCGACGAATGCATGAACAAGCTGAAGAGAGATGTTGGAAGAAACGCGACGCAGGAATTGGTGAGTAATTCGATTGTTGTGATCAGTTGTGGAACTAATTATGTGATGTTTAATATCTACAAAACAGTCAACTTTCAGTCCACCTCTGCTAGCTACCAAGATTTTCTTCTCCAAAGGCTTCAGGCTTTCATTCATGTATATATTTCTTAATATAATTTTAATTATTATTACATTCGTTATCTATGTTTTTTTATTTATTTTATTTATTCAATTTATTTTTTCTTGCAGAAGTATATACAAGCGTGGAGCTAGCAAGTTTGGTGTGGCAGATTTGCCACCAATAAGTTTCCTGCGGCTTCAAGTAACGTGTTGCAACGCCTCAGTGTGCAACAAAATGTAATCTCAAACCTACAACTCCAAGTTTCAACACCTTCTCTCTAACCTCCAACATTCCTTAGATGATTCTTGAATCGTCTACTTTGACATCGAAGGTTCCATGATTGACATGATCATTAACCCACCTAAATATGGCAATCAACAATCTAGTGTCACAGAAACGTTTACACTTTTTTTTTCCCTATAATTTAAGTATATAATATTTCACCAACTTCTTTTTTTCAATTGAAGGCTTAAAGCACTCTTCAAGGATGTTGCGGAAGAGGTATGCTGACAATGTGTTCTGAAGCATCTCGACTCATCTTTTGGGATTCCATGCAACCTACACAAGCTGCCTATAAGGCCATTGCCGACCACTTTTTGCAAACTGTGAAGCAGCTTCGTTAAGGAATTCGATTTAATTTAGAAGTAAATAGACTAATTGTTTGATTGTCATGTCTATTTTGAGAAAGTAGTATAAATTATTTATTTATTTTTAGTCTTTAATGAGTGTGTCTTAATTACTAGTGACTTCATTGGATGGATAATCTATTAAAATTTTCAAGCAACAGTTTTCTTTGAATTTTAAACTTTTCCTTTTCTTTTAGTGTATATTGCTAATTGTCCATGACAGTTGTGTTTAATGGTATGATGAATGCTAGAGCTTCTCTAACATCAAATATTTAATACTTAGTAACAAATAATATATAAAACCAATTTACACCTATTGGCTGTTTATCTTTAACATTAATTAGTTTAACCAAGTTTGATCAGTTAAAACTTGAACATTTTGCCAATTTCCTAAATATATAAGATTAACCATATCATGACACAAACAGTAAAGTTAAAGGGGTGTTTGGAAGGATGTTTGGAGATAAAATTTTTAAGTTGAAAAAAGTTTTAAAAAATATATTTGGAAGAAAAAATTATTTAGAGTGAAAAAATATAAAATTTTCAAAATTTTAAAAAAATATTAATATAAATATTATTTTGTTTCTCTCGAAATTATATATAATTTAAAAAAATCAACTCATTTGAATTTATATACACAAAATTATGAACTTTCAAAATTTTGAATGTATTGTAATGTTTTAAAATATAAATAGTAAAAAATAATAAAGCATTAGAAAAAAATTTATTTTGAAGATGTCAAAACCAAATATCAAACGGGCCTAAGAGTAGTGGCCCTCATTAGTCACATAAATATTTGTTCACTTTTTTATTTTAGTTATTAAAAAGATAATCAGTGTGTCTTCGTGTCCCCGACCCAACGCATAAGGGGAAGGGGAAAGTAGTAACTGGGACCCTCGATTGGATCACAAAAGATCCTACCCCTGGGTCTTCATCAACCAAGGGGATCAGAGTCCATCAACAAAAGGCATTTTTCTTAACATAATATGATTTCGGCATCACTTTTTCTCATTTTATATCAAGCTTGAGGACGCAGAATTTGATGACAAGGACAAACCTAAGATGCTCATGCATGCAGTACAGATTAGCATTTCTCAATAAATACTTCCATTTCTCAAATTCTCTCCTGCAGAACATCATGCAAACAGTGGATTTGCCACAAAGAGAGCTACTAGAAGTTCTCTCTTTTTTTTTTTACATGATTCGCGTATTTTACAGACAGGAATCATCGAAAAGATATACACATTTGCTTATATGCTCATAGCAGAGCAATTACCTTACACTTACAGCATAAGCATGGAAAAATACTGCTCGAATTCTTGATCAATTGTTGGCTTCCTACTTTCTGATTGAGCCTCTGCGTTCAAAAAAATAAAAATAAAAAATAAAAAAGAAGTAATAAATACGAGCGGGGCGCTTCACACTTTTACCCTTAATAAGAAAAGTTTTGCAATTCTTTTTGTAGTTTACTCCCCTGAAATATTTTAACTGCCATATTTAGATAGAATTTTTCCAATATATGTACACACACACACACACACACATATATATATATATTATAATTAACTTTTAAGGATATTCATAATCCAAATTTAATAGCTGAAATTAACCAAAAATCAACTATCCAACAATGTCAAATCATAAATTTTAGAACATTAAACTTCAAATAACGAATTAAACTCTACTACAGGAAGAAAAAATAAAGACACAAATAGATACAAGATAAAAAGAGACACAAAGTTTTAGAAAATTTACATTGTAATATTATTAGTTTAACATTTGGTTTAATTCATGCCCAAGAAGGAAAACAAAAGAAAGAAAAAAATCTGACTCCTTACGAAAAGTATTACAGTTATCAAGTATCAGTTGGGATTTACTTTTGGAGTCCTCAAAATACTTGTCACTAGTGAGTTTTAAGCCAGATTTTTCTTATTTACTAAAGGTAAAAATTGTGTTTCTGTTTGGAGAGCAATAATCCCAACTGAGCGTACGAATGATAACTAAACACGAAAGCTGGTAAGATATCTGTATTCTCCTTCGATATTCAAATGTAAAAACTTCACTAGAAACGTCGATATTACCTTGATTAACAGTCCATCTTCCAGATGAAAGTACATATACACTCGTGTTCAATCTGTTGGCGTAGAGAAGATCGTCAAGTTCCTTATTTGTACATTGCTCAAGGCTTTCATCTCCATATTCTGAGGCAATGTAATCCTCGTGATTTTCAAATTCTAGGAGTTGCTCTTCGAGATTCAGTAACGCTTGTAACCCAACCTCTTCGCCGCAATTGCCTTTCTCCATATAAGAACCATCCAATTGACAGCTAGTGTGTACCGAACTATCAGCACCATAACTGACCAAAGAAGAGTGGGGTCTATCATATGTCTTTTCATACTCTAATCCCGTTTTGGCTTCACTACATATAGACGTTGAAGAGTCTAATTCTTCAGTGTAGCTGTTGCTATCTTTCATCGACTCGGGTTCTGATCCGTCATCCATCTCCCAAACCTTTGTTTTTCCCTTGGTTATGTCTCGATCAACGCTCTTACTTCCATACAAGATGGAGATGGGTCCGTCTGAAGTAATGGTTGGATCCCAGCATTTATGCTTTGATATAGGCAAGCCCAATTGCTCAGCCTGCAATTTCCTTTTCTTGATTGTGTTTAGAGCTTTAATGACTTGGAGGCTGGATGAAGTTCAGGAAGCAAATAATCACTGTTAAATAAGTTGTTAAGCAAATGAAAAGCGGAGGCCAAAGACTTAGCAGCCTTTTAGAATCAGAAGATTTCACAGTCACACCAGTTGAGTACTAATGCTAACATTATAACATAGAACAATACGGCAGAACAATCCATTGCGGCAAAGAAGTACCAAGAAAGAAAAAATTAACATAAAAATCTACTAATTATACCCAATTATAAACAAAATAGCATGGCTAATCTGTCAATTACCACACGATCTCGTAGTAGAATAGACCCATGAGTAATATTACTAGGTTGGGAGTTTGACATTGAAATGTATATGGTGGTGAATGAGCCAGGGGCAGAGGCACCCATGACCGAGTGGCAGCTTCCGCCCCCAGTGAACCCTTTTTTTTTTTTTTTTTTTTTTTCAATTTTACCTCTAAAAACTTCAGATTTTTCTCATTTTGTCCCCATTAACAATTGATTATCCCCGTACAAATCCCCTAAAAACACTATCTTCAATGGACACCCCGATTGAAACAATAGACTAGCTCCGCTACTGCCAATAACATAACATGGTACAGACCAAAAACATACTATGAATCAACTTTCAGAAGTATCTCTCATCCTGCTTCTTGCCCTCGGAAAATTAACATATAAATCCGATAATAGACCAAGAAAAATGATCTAAGCACAAAATTTTAATATTTTGCTTATCAGCCCCAAAATCGGGTCATCACAAGTTCACAACTGATAAGATTTAATTTAGCCCTTAAAGGTGAACAAAATACCACCGTCTTGAAATAGTAAATTCCCTAATCAAAATGCTTCAGGGTAATCTCACTGCAGATCTGAAAACACTAAATTTTGTGAATGTATTTATAAAAAAAGATTAAAAATTTAAAATCGATATATCAGCCAGCAAAATATATCAACTTTTGTTAATATTTCTCCAAAACTAAATAAAAAAAATCCAGATTTTTTTTTTTTGGGGTGCTAAAAGCATCATTATTTGTTACTATAAATATACTCAGAAAATGCTGGTTTCAGCTGAAATTCGGCAAAAAGTAATGCGTTTTCATTAAATTCGGCAAAATCAATTTTTGCTGGAAATCGAATTCAATTCAAACCCAATAATACCCAACTTATAATTAACAAACAAATATTAAAAGTGAACGATTATCATAAGCAAACAACAAAAATAGAAAAAAAAAAAAAAAAAGAGTTTTTTGAAACCCACAAATCAAACCTGTTGATTTCAGATGGGCAGCGCTTATTTTCCTCCATTATAGAGAGAGAGAGAGAGAGAGATCACTGAAACCCATTACAGCTTATTTTGATTATGGGAACGGACTGGGTTTCTGAAAATCGACCCTTATCTCTTTTCTCAGCACAACCTATCCGACAGTCATGTGTTAAAACCCCACGCGCTGTTTCGGCTCGTGTAGAGCACGTCACACTATGTATGCTGATATCTATATTTAAATGGAGGTGTGAGTGTTAGCGATCAGGAAAGCGCGTGGGTTGTTTGAGTTCGGACAAAGGCCACTCCCTCTCCACGTGGGAGGGCACGAGGGTGTTTTGCCCCCCGGGCTCAAACACCCATTGAAATGGAAGGGAAGAAATTCGTGCAGATAAATGTATTGGGTTTTTTTGAGCATAGTTAAATATAATATATCGAATATATTTTATATTTCGATAAAAAATATTTATTTTATATTTTATAATTAAAAAGTTAATGTAATTGATAAAATAAATAAAAAAATTAGATAGAGAAAATATGATATAAATGAATTTTTAAAAATTTATTTTTAAAATATTTTAAAATAGTAAATGTATTTAAAATGTTGTACAAAAATATTGTATTCAAACATAAAATTTTTGTATTTATATAAAAATTGTATTATATTTAAATATAATGTGAATGTAATATAAAAAATAAATGTCTTATTATTTTATTGTCTGAAATTGCATCTACACCCTTTTGATGTTCGTCATAATTTTATAATGAATGATCTTGATTTTGAGGATTTCCCTCTCCTGTCCCTTTTCGTCTGTTAATTTCTTAGGTAGCGTTTGGTATTGTTTTTGAAATCTGTTGAGATTTCAAAAATGCTGAATTTGAGATCGTTTTGAAAACTGATCTGAGATCGTTTCTGAAACTGTGTTTGGTTTTATTTTCTGAGCGTATGTTTTGAAAAATACAAAAATGAAATTGTGTTTGGTTATATTTTTGAAAACTAGTCATTGCATAGTAAGTCAATGAAAACATATTTATATTTAATTTAAAAAAATTATTATAAATACCAAAAATTAAAAATTAATAAAAATTTTTAATTAAAAATTAATATCAATAATATTAAACAATTCATAATATCAATTAAAACATAATTAACCATTATATTTAGTTACAAGTATATTACAAATTAATTTTTAATAGTAGAAGTAACATTTATCTAAAAAATTACCAATTCTATATACCATAACAATTATGATACATATTGTTCCCACATTGCTTGTGCTATTTGATTTCTGAATTGGCTCATACGTTCTCGGTCTCTATTAGTGGAACCAACATCAGAAGACGGTGCAGATTCACTGTTATTTGTACGTTGTCGATTTCCTCTTCGTCTCTCAATATCTTCTACAGGCTCGTCAATGCTATAGTCTCTAAATAAATTATCATTTGCATCATACATCTTAATACAATTATGAATAACGCAACATGCAATTACTATCTGTGCTTGCTTATGTAAAGAAAAGTTGGACATATTCTTCAAAATACCAAATTGTGCTTTGAGAACACCAAAACACCTCTCGATGCAATTGCGTAATGACGAATGCCTATAATTAAATAGTTTAATTGGTCCAGTTGGTTGTCTATTGTTTCTAAATTCGGATAAATGGTACCTTTCACCCTGGTATGGTGTAAGAAATCCCGGCATGTTACTGTATCCAGAATCAACAACATAATATTTAGGCCATGGTGGCCTAAAAAATTGGTTAGCTGGATCTTGTAATGCATGCAGTAATACTCTAGAGTCTGCAGCTGAACCTTCCCATCCACTATAAACATAGGTAATTATCATATCAAAACTGCATGCTACCATTATATTCTGAGTACAAGTGTGTCGTCTTCCTCGATAAACTCTCTGTGCGGTCGCAGGGACAATAGCCATCACATGTGTGCCGTCAATAGCTCCGATACAGTCCTGACACAAGTAATGAACCCCAAAAGATTTTAAACCATATTATAAAAGTACTAACCACCTATTTCAAACTTAAAAAATAATACAAATTTTACCTTAAACCACGGCCAATACTTATCACTATTTTGAATCTCCAAAGACACAGTGTTTGGGTTTGGTTGGCGGATAAAATCTGGGGCCAATGCACAAATTGCTCTAAGAACATTATCAAAATGTCGACTAACTGTTTCTCCAGAATGACAAAATCTGTCTTGTATGACTCTGTTACGGTCAGAATGACCAATGATCTTCAAGAACATCATCAACCGTTCTTACACTGATAGTCGACTTCTAGGTAATAATTGACGTTCTTCAAATAGCCGAGCTAATGCCAAAAAATGTTCTTTATACATACGAAACAATTCATAGAATACTCCAGCATGGCCTTCCAGTATATTTAAAACATATTGTCGTCCTGTTAGTTCATTATTATGCCGAGGTTGCCTAGTAATAGTTGGTACAAGATCTAGTAATAATTGTAAGATCTCGTCCTCGTCGTCAGATGACTCAAGTGAGTCGAAAAAAACCAACTCCTCATCAGTATCCGAACCACTTGATCCCATAATAACCTACACAAGAAAATCAACTCAATTTATACCTATTTGCCACCAATAATAATAACACAATAGAATAAATCTCTTATAATAAATATAACTCAACAAACCAGTCATTAAATAATAATTCAATAAACTGAAATTGTGAAAGTCAACAACATAAACTAATCAAACTCAACAAACTAGACACTACATAAAAGTTCAACATACTTTAATCCCGAAAGTGAACAATATATAAAGAAGTCTAACTTAATAAATCAGTCACTAAATAATAGTTCAACAAACTGAAAGAGTTTGACAGACTGGAATGAGTCTAATATGCTAAAATCAATCATTAACGAATAACTACTTCGCTAAGCTGAGGATGAAACCACGACGACGCTCAGGTTTAAGCTTCACAAATGTCCCTCTGAAGTCATTGTCCTTTGTCAACGTCTTAATTGCCGTCCCATATGTTATGTCATCAAAGTCTTCTATTTCATCCAACAACTGAATACAAATGTCAATACTATGGGGATCTTCAGTTGAGGTCTCAGCTGGACTTGTGTCCCCAAGACGTGCTCGCTTTGCAGCTAGATATTGCTGCAAGTCATTAGTGCGTTGCACTGACGCCTCACTTCGCAAACTCACAGACTTTGCCAACAGCTCCACTGCTATTCCAGTGCAGTTTTTTTCTTGTTCCTGGAACGGCTACTGCTGCTCTCGGCATTTCTCAAATGGTTGTTGTCTCTCTGGACTTCATGCGACTCATCCGTACCTTCGTGTACAGCTTCGACATTCACTGAAGGTGGTGGTACTGTACATGGCACATTAGCTGCTGTTTGCGGACCTATGACATTACGGCCTGTTGCAATAGTCCCAGCAAAGATCTCCTTTAGGAGGGAAAAGTGTAGTAAACCCTTATTCTGGTACTTTTTAGCCTTTGGATTTTGCTGCAAATTGAACAGATATTTAGATAAGCCAATAAATTAACTTATGCAAAAAAATTCTGAATTCCATTTAGAAAAAGGTACATTACTTGTAAATAGGAATCCCAAACTTCATCTGAGACTGTGACTGTGTTTGCATCAGGATCCCATCCAAATCCAGTAGTTTCAATCAAGCTTTCGAACTCTCTTGTGCTAAGTCTAAGCATATTCCACTTAGTTTTAAGCTGTGTCACTGTAAGTCGCTTATTAAACTTACTATGTATGTCATTGGAAATTTTCATCCACGTTTTTTTGTCTAAAGTAGAGGTTTGAAGTCCTTTTTTTGCCTCCTCATATAGCGACTCGATAAAAAAAGATTCCAAATTTTCTCCCCATGTGGCATGATCCTCAGTAGTAGTATCGTCATTGACATCCATTATGTTAATATTACTGTTGTTGTATTACATATCAATCAAATAATAAGGGTTATCAACATAAGTGATCATAGAGATGAAAACGACAAGCAAATTAAACATATTTGATTGTTGAAGATTTGATGTCGAATTATACAATGCAAATAGGCAGCTAGGTTCATTAAAACATGTTGAGGAAAACACTGTTCGTCAAGCGGATACAGAAACTTATTTGAAAAAGCCCATTGAAGAAACTACAAAAGAAAAGCAAATCAAGACTAGTAGTCCAAAATTTTCTTTCCTAATTATGATTTTATTTGAAGACGTTTCATATTAAGTAAATGCGCAGACTTTTAGAATTTCGTAATTTATAAAAGAAAGAAAATAAACAAAGAACAAGCATTCAAAAAAGATAAAGAAAAAGAAAAAATATATATAGAGAGAGAATGTGTGGGGTATGACTCAATCAATGACGCATAATATGAGGGGAAGAGAGAGATCATAACATGTATATATGGTAAGAAATGGTCTATACATTTTAGAACGTAGTTTTTAATTTACTTTGCAATAGCGACAATGGTCTATACATTTAATATAATATTATAAGTGACAATTGTCTTTTGTATCAATATTACGAAGATAATAATTATAAGTTTCTAAACAAAAAAATAAATATTAGATAATATTCCATATTGGATATTAGACAGCCAATGGATAAATTTATGGTACCTTTTTCTTTTGGGCTTCACCAAGCTTCTTATGCCTTTCGAGGAAGGTAACCATGCAGTAATGTTGGAAGGTGTAGTACTATTTTGGTATATGCTTATGAATGAGAATTGTGCTTTCGGGTAGGTATACTAAAGCTTCTTTAATTAAATCAGGAGATTAACTAGATCTCAGCATTAATTTCGTATCTCAAAGGAGGAATATATACAAAAACATATATATATACACAAAAAAAAAAAATATATATATATATATATATACAGACACACATGGACGCCTAACTTTTATGGGATATCATTTTGGTTCAATTCTCAGCAAGGGTTATCAAGGAGAAAATCGGCAGCTTTCAACTCTATATATATACAGACACACATGGACACCTAACTCTGAATCATGCAGTATTCAACTCAATCGGCAGTAAAGGAGAAAATCTCAGCAAATATTCTCTCAGCATTTCAAACAACATTCAACTCAATCTCAATAAATCGGCAGTAAGAGGCACATATTCTCTCAAGCATATATTTCACAATCTATGCATATTGAACCGAGACAAGCAAATTAATTAAACAAAAAAAAAACACAGAGACCAGACAATGGTCAGTTGAAGTGAACTGAAATCAATAAACAAATCACAGCATATGATTCAAAAACACAAACCAACAATAACCGAGCTTCCAAATTGAAATCACAGCTCGGTTATTATGCCAAGGACACTACCAAATTGAAATCAACAAACACAAATGGCAACGGTGCAAGAAATTCACAAACCATGCCGTGCAGATTCACAGAGCAATGTCAACCAAATCACACACGGCAATGGCTACTACAGCTGTTTCAAAACGTCAATGTCAACCAAAATTGACACAGAGCAGCCCCAATTCCAATTAGCTCATCGACTCAACAATTGAAACAAACCCGATTACCTCATCGACTCAACATTTGAAAAAATTCCCAAATTCTAGGGCAAACGATTATCAACCCCCACATCTTAAACCCAGTCGACAGTCCAAAAAGCAAAAACCAAGGGAGAGAGTCCGAGATGAAAAGCTTACCTCCAGTGAAGCAGACGGCCGAAACAGAAAGCTTTGACTGTGATTGTGAGAGCCGACAGAGACAAAGCAGATGGCGATGAACGACAGCAACCAGGGTCGAATGAGCCGACAGACCTCGGGCGACGGCGTTAAACTAGCCCAGGGGAGGAGAGACAAAGCAGACGGTGATGAACTAGCTTCGGCCGTCGGCGATGAACGATAGAGAAAGAGAGTGGTGGAGGCGAGAGGAGGGTCGGCGGGGTGAGCTCACGGCTGAGGCAAAATGAGGTCGAAAACACAAGAACTAGCTTCGGGGTGAGCTCACGATGGCGATGAACTAGCTTCGGTCGCCGGTGATGAACGACAGAGAAAGAGAGTGCTGGAGGCGAGAGGAGGGTCTGTGGGGTGAGCTCACGGGAAAGGCTTCGAAAACGACTGAAAACACATGAAAACGAATAAAATTCGTTTTCTAACTTATATGTAAAAACCGAGAATAATAACAATAGATTTCAAAATCTGTTTTCAAAATCACCGTTAACCAAACGTGATTTTAAGCGATTTTGAAATCGATTCCCTAGGGAATCGTGAAATCAGTTCCGGAAACATTACCAAACACGCTCTTAGTGACCCTGCAACCATTGTCACTGAGGACAGGTTTGCCAAACCGTTAAGAATGGTAATTGCAAAGGTAATGAGCTTAGAAAGAAAGGGATTAAGAAAATGTGAATTATTGATTTTTTGTTTTTAGTATTTACATATTTCTTAGAAATTGAAAATGAAAACAATACCATTCAGTTCTAGTGTTTGATTAATTTAGGAATAAAAACCTATCTATATAATTATTAAAGTGTAGTTTTATATCATGTGAACAGTAAGAGTATTGCAAGGATTGATATCATTTTTTTCTTATAACTAAACAAGGCTCACTAAAATCTCATTAACACATAATTAAATTGGAAAAATATATATATATTTTTTGATAACTTTCCCTTTGATTTTGTTGCAAAAGAAACACGCCCTTATATTGTTTACATGGCGGTCTTGCAGTTGCATGGTGTTTCAATAAACAAAAAGCCGTTGCTTGCTCTTCTTCGGAGGTTGAGAATCCTGCCTTGGCATTATGTGCTGTGAAAATTTTATGGCCCTCCACCCTCTTACATGAGTTGCATATTTCTTATACTGCTCAACCTTCCAAGTTTTTGCGATAATACCAGAGCTACTCATCATTTTGTTCGTGATCATGTTTTTCGATAGTCTCTCAATGCTGTCACATCTCCTCCAAGGATTAGCTGAACGATGTTCTTACAATATCTCTACGATCTTTTACCTTACAACAGTTTCGAAATAAGATCTATATCTCCAGTGCGAGCACCATCCTGCATGGCATCATAGTGCATCACTTTTGGATTCAAATTCAAATGTCAAAGATTGGATTCCACCAAGTAGGACATTTTTTTTTTTCCCTTTTTGATTGCTCTATGTAAACAAATCTGTACGTAAAGAGTATTTAAAACTTTATTGTAACACTTTTTTTTGAATTAATGAAGCAAAATATTCATCACCCACAACTGCTAAATTTCTATTTCTTTTCCAAGGTAGCACAAGTTTACAACTCTTCAAAGTTACAAGTGAACAACTCCCTCGCTCTTTTAGAACTTTGAAAACCTTCTTTGCACGAAAAACTATCGTTAGCGTTGGTGAGCTCCAAGGGTGATCCTCTCCTTGTACATAAGCCACTATCAACAGTTGCTAGACCAATAAAGTCCCCGACGGCATGCACCAAAAGAAGAGGGCAATTGATAGAAAAAAAAATATAATAATAATAATAAAATAAGGCTTCTATGAAGAATCCATCTATCCTAAACAGAGTTTCTCTCGACACTAGTTAGCTTAAGCCATTGACAATGACATCGAGCTCAATTCCATGGCTAAGATGGCATTGCGGCAATGGAATCCTAGACAATTTTTTCTGCAGTAGGAAGCATGTGAAAGGGCCTCAAAAGCATAGCCTACATGCCGGGACATTTGAAAAGGATTGCAAGACATTGTCACGAACAGTCAGCCTCGTCGATCCCTCCACATTTCCAAATACCAGTGTCATTAATATGAACCCAAGATGAAGGATAAAAGAACTTCA
This sequence comes from Antiaris toxicaria, assembly GCA_035233585.1. NCBI lineage: Eukaryota > Viridiplantae > Streptophyta > Magnoliopsida > Rosales > Moraceae > Antiaris > Antiaris toxicaria. The sequence goes on from CP141163.1 coordinate 1,097,514, forward strand.
TTTTGATAGCGATGCAGCAGCTGAATACTCGTAAGCTGTACGGAAACGAATGCCAGATCCAACATGTCCCGATGTAGGGCATATCCAGCTGAAGATGCTTGGACCGAGTACCTAAATTAGTCCAAGATAGATAGCTGATGCTATCAGTATAAGATAAAGCAAGATCCACAAGCATAATGGAAGACCACAAACATTAATATTATACATTTTCCAACCACTAATATTTGAAAAAAAAAAAAAACGAATATAGACTGAAGATAACACCTTCAACTTCCCCCTCAGGCCTCACCAGAAGCAAGAGATATTTATAACTTACATTGCAACCAACATCACCCAGGCAAACCAGAAAGGCCAAAATGGCATAACCCAATTACATCCGAAGAAAAAAATCAAACGCCAAAGAACACTGGTATATAACCCTCCTAAATAGCTATATCTAACTCAAAACAGACATCTACAATGTGATGCATGGGAAAAACCCAAACACCAAGATGCAACAGGCTCACACGCCTTACTAAATCAGCAATTGTTGGAACTATTCCAATTTAATATGAACTGGATTTGTGATCGAACGGTTACATGCAATCAAAAGTATGCACTAATCGCATGAGCAGAGGAAAAGAGGGAAGCATGTAGTACCGTCGTTAAATTTTCATATGCACCAAGATCATAAGGATTAGAATAGACTTGGCCTCCTTTCTCTGCAAGCCACATTGCTCTCACTCCTTCATGGTACTGCCACAAAGTACAGGGAGGAAAAAGAAAAAAAAAAAAAAAAAGATTATAAACTAATATTCAGAATGGTACATCAGATTGGCCATAAAACCGATGCACACTGATAACAAACTGCTAAGTCCTAGTAACCTCAATCGTGGTCTTGTTTTGCAAGACTAGGTAGATATGCCAACCTAAGAGTATGCTCAGCGCCACGCTTAAGGGGACTAGCAACAGCCCAGAAATTACCTGAAAAAGGAAAACGATGAGCTAAACGTCTAATATAAATTTAGTAGGTTTGAGCATAAGAAAGGATAAAGCACTTTGCCATTACATAAATTGTTCTAAAAGAGTCTCCACTTTGCTCTTCATCCTTTTGAGGATCAATAGTTAAACTACCGACAAGCAAAACCTGAAAATATGAAACATATAAGAAATTTTACATGAAAATATAAAAAGGAAAAAAAAAAAGAATAATACGAAAACATAGAGGAAATTAAATTATCACAAATATTTGCTATTTGATCATTTGAAAGAAATAAAGTTTCACTCTGAAATAGCTACTTAATAATGCAGAATCACAAGGGAAAAGTAATGCTTGTGCTAAAACTTAAGTAATCACAGGAGTCGATAATTTGTGCCGTAATAGCATAAGCAATATAGTCCAAAAGTACAAGAGAAAATAAAAAAAATCTGGGATTGAGTAATCATTTTACAACTTACCAGGGAATAGATGCAAGCAATCACAGCATACACAACAAAGATGAAAAAAACCCTATAATTTGCATGGCCGACACAATTATTTATCCATATGCAGTGGTGGTCCTTGCAATCAAAAGGCAACACTTTAACACATTATCCAGGACCTCATGGAACAAATCAACACACACTCAAACACTCATACACATACATACCATTCGCAAAACACACCTTTGGCACACGCGGCAATGATGTGCACGAGGGGGCTTATAGTGAGAACACTTCTGGCAATACCTCAAGTCCCCTCCCTGCATAACACATTCCATACAGAAGTCATGCCCCAAAATCGACAAATCTAACTTCCCGCCACCATAACCCTTTTCCACGGCTTAACAATATAAAGTAGTTATTTTTGATATAGTTACGAGTTATTTGCAATCAATAGTCCAAAAGAAATTCTTTGTACAAACAAATTCGGCCGTTAAGCTTTACTAAAATTCATACAAATAATAAGATAAGACTACAAATAACCTACAGGATCAATGCAATTTACAGATTTAGTGTGAATTACAAAATACTCCAACTAAAGGAAGGTTATCATAAATCCAAATATCAAGCAAAGTGGTATTGACCTAAGAACAGCCTTTCTTACATGGAATATCAATATTAAATCCTCTTAGTCATGCTTTAAAAAGGCAATCACGGCACCCACCTCACCATGAGGTGGCCATTCGGCGCTTCAAAGCTTACGATTTTCACTCTTGAGCCAGACATATGCATTTCTGGATTGAGGCGTGCGCCTTAAGGTGCAAATGCCATGAGGTGTCACCTCAAACAGATAAGCAGGACAATTTTATAAAAACTCTTAGGCCTTATTTTTTTCCTCTTAAAAAAGTGTGGCCAACTTTATTTTGGTCTTTTCTGGTACTTAAAACAAAATTAATTGTGTGTTTGGATAAAACATTGCATTTGAATATAATACATTAAATGTAATATATTTTTGGATGAAAAATATTTGAATTGCATATAAATATTGAGTATGTGATGTAATTGATAAAAGTAGATAGAAAAACGGGAGAGAGAAAGAGAGTGTGATGTGATTGGTAAAAGTAGAAGAAAAAGTGTAATGGTAAATAGTGATTGTATCAGATTTAAATTGTGATGTGATTGCCATTTGAATGCAATGCTTTTACTCTCCCCTCTTTCTGCCCTTTGTGTCCCCTCTAGCACTCATAGCACTCAGATCTTCAGCTCCAGCACTTCTATGACTAAGCAACAGCCTGTCTAATTAATATTATTATTTTTATTTATTAATTTGTGTGGTTTATAATGAACTAAGTTAACATGTTGATGTTTTATGGCATATTAATGAATTATCTTTAATTTTATGGGTGTTTTTGTTTTTAAGTTCGACACTCACACCTCAATTGGCCTCAAGGCTTACATCTCGCCTTGATCAGGCAAAACACCTTGATTCTCGATTTTGCCTTTGCGGAACTACAGCTTTCTAGGGACAGATTCACAAGGATTTGTCTCCTTAGTTAGAATAGGTAGAATAAATTATAGGGTTAACTTGTTATCTGTCAATTTGTTAGCTAGTTTCTTGATTATGTTTATTTTGGTGTTTATTAGTCTCAATTATAGGGATTGAGTTGGTAGGATTGTTTCCTTCCTCTTCCTATATATTGCCATGTATTCCATTATTTCAGAATTAGAGAAAATATGATTTCTCTCTCTCAAATCATCTAAAACTCTTCATGGTATTAAAGCCATCTCTTTGACAATCCCCCTATCTCCTCCTCATGACAAAGTACAAGATGGCCACCAATCGTTCAAATCCTTCTTCTAATGTTACCTTAACCTCTGAAGTTACCAATCCTAGCAACAACAGTGTTCTGGAAAGCACTCTTTATCCCGTGACTGGTCACAAACTGAACGAAAATAATTTCATCCAATGGTCTCAATCCATTATGATATTTGTGTGTAGCAAGGGAAAGAATGACTATCTCATAGGAGTTGCACAAGCTCCAAGCAAGGAAGATCTGAAATACAAGGAATGTAAAGTTGAGAATAACACGGTCATGTCTTGGCTCATTAACTCCATGAACATTGAAATAAGAAAAAATTTCATGTTCTATGGAATGACAAAGGAAATATGGGATGCTGCGAGAGAAACCTACTCTGACAATAAGAACACAGCCGAACTATTCAAAATAGAGAGCACACTTCATGAACTCCGACAAGGAGAATCATCCATCACCAATATTTCAACACTCTCACCTGATCATGGTAATAACTCGACGTGTTCAAGAATCACAAGTGGGCATACCCTCAAGATAAAGTTAGAAGCAAAGAAATCATCGAAGGAAAACGAACTTTCAGGTTTCTCCTAGGACTTAACAAAAATCTTGACGAAGTACGTGGTTGAGTGTTGGGAACGAAACCTCTTCCGTCCATACAAGAGGCCTTTTTTGAGGTTCGCTGAGAAGAAAGCAGAAGAAAGGTGATGCTTGGAGGATCTACACAACGAGTCCTAATGAGTCAATCTGCCCTAGCTGCTCACAGAAATCAACAACAAAACAGTGAGGAACACCCAAGACAAGACAGACCGTGGTGCGATCACCATTGGAGGCTTGGACACACCAAAGATAAGTGCTAGAAAATTTATGGTAAGCCAACTGATTGGAAATCGAGAACTCGAGCCCAAGGAGATCATAAAAGCCAAGGAAATGCTACCACCATCCCTACTAAGTGACAAATATCTCCATCAAAAAACAGCCCATTCAACAAGGGGTAATTGGAAATCCTCTAACAAATGATCAATCAAACTTAACAAAGCCAGTCATCAACTATTATTGGAACCGGTTCAATTGCACAAAAAGGTAACTTTCTCAACACCTTAATTTTGAGACAAGAAAAAACAAGTTCTTGGATTGTTAACTCAAGGGCTTCAAATCATATGAGTAGGAATGCTGGATTGCTTCACAATTATTGCCCTTGTTCCCACAATGTCTCAGTCTGAATAGCAAATGATACTTTTTCAAAGGTCTCCACGGTCATCTCAAAAGGATTAGTTTTTGATACAGTACTCCTAGTTCCAAACCTTGATTGCAACTTACATTCTATAAGTAAACTCACTTGAGACCTAAACTGTATCACTAAATTTTTCCCAAACTCGTGTGTTTTTCAAGACCCGGTTTTAGAGAGGACGATTGGCAATGCTAGAATGTGTGCAGGGCTCTATTTCCTAGAGATTGAAGGATGCAAAAAAGGACCTGCTCATACAGTAAACCACGTGTCTTCTCAAACTATTTCAAGTCTACCTAATTTTCTTGTCAGTCAAAATAAAGATAGTGAAATAATGTCGTAGACGAATTTAGATTAATATGATTAGGGTCTATTTTAGGCATTTAAGTTTTATGGTAATTTCTTGAGTCAAAGGTATATACAGTGTTTTATTCTTCCTATTTTGTTTCTTTCCTAGCCTACTTGTGGCTGATATTGTATTCGTTCAAGATTATCAAAGGGAATAATAATTTTTGGCAATGCCTTTTCCTTTCTCTCTCTCTCTTTTTTTTTTTTTTTTTTTCTGTGTGTGCATTCAAATGTTATGGCACTATCGTCTTGGTCACCCAAATTTTATGTATCTTTCTAAACTTTTCCCTTCTCTCACAATAAAAATCCAAAGTTGTTTCAATGTGAAGTGTGTCAATTATCCAAAGAATATTTTGCTAACTACCTTGGGGATTGTCTGTTAAATCAAGGGAGAGTTCATCAAAGCCCGTGCGTTGACACACCCCAACAAAACAGAGTAGCCAAGAGGAAAAATCAACATTTGTTAGAAGTAGCCGGATCTTTTCTCTTTATCACACACGTTCCTAAACATTTTTGGGGGGAAGCTATTCTCACATCAACCTACCTCGTTAATCGGATGCCATCTCGAGTTCTTGGGTACAAAACTCCTTGCCAAGTTCTTCTTGAATTTTTCCTTCAGGCTCGACTCATCTCCACACCACCATTGAAAATTTTCGGGTGCTCTACCTTTGTCCACATTAGTCCATCCCATCGAAGTAAAATAGATCCCAAGTCAGAATTGCATTTTTCTTAGATATTCACCCAACCAAAAAGGTTACAAGAACATCGTTTCTTCACTTCCATGGATGTTACCTTCCTTGAAAACCAGTCATATTACCCCAAAACCAATATTCAAGGGGAGAGTGAGTCCAAACAAGAAGAATATCAGTTTTAAGAAAATCTATCAACCAAGTCCCTTAATTTAGTCCACTTATCCTATCCTCTCAAGTCCAATGTTTCAAATCCAACTGCTAAAGAACCACCCAAAACCAATTCTAATCCCATGTTTGTCTCCCTCACAAGAGATTCTTATAGCACTCCAAGTCCAATATCCATTTGAAGTATTCCTTCTTCATCTTCACTCTATATGGTCTCTAACAGTCTCCGAGAGCTTGGTTCGACAGATTCATGAGGGCAGTAAAAAAGTATGGCTATTCTCAATGCCAATCCAATCACACTCTCTCCATTAAACAATCTATTGAAGGTAAGAGGTCAATTCTTATTGCTTATGTTGATGACACTGTACTTACATGAGTTTATAAAGTGGAAATAAACACTGTTAAGAAAGTTCTAGCCCAAGAGTTTGAAGTTAAAGATTTGGGACATCTGAAATACTTCCTAGGAATAAAAGTAGCTCGGTCCAGGAAGGGCATCTCAAATTCTCAACACAAATACGTCCTTGATCTCCTCAAAGAAATCGGCATGCTTCGTAGTAAGCCTTCAAATATTCCTATGGACTCAAATAAAAGATTGGGAGCAGAAAAGGATAGTGCCTCTATTGACAAGGGATGATATCAGCGCCTAGTCACACAAGACCTGGCATCAGTTACTCAGTCAACGTTGCGAGTCAGTTTATGAACAACAAACTAAAGAAAATCTTGAGGCAGTATATCGAATCCTAAGATACCTAAAGAAAACTCCCAAGAAAGGTTTGTTCTTCAAGCAGATGGAGAGTAGAGACATTAAGATTTTCACTAACTCTAATTAGGCTAGATCAATCACAGATAAAAGGTCATCTACTAGTTAATGGATGTATGTTTGGGGAAATTTGATCACGTGGCGAAGCAAGAAGCAGCCAGTTGTGTCTCGGAGTAGTGTTAAAGCTGAATTTAGAGCTATGGCCCTTGGAATTTGCAAAAGAATGTGGTTAAGGGCATTACCTGCAGATTCAAGGTTCTCAAATGAAGGACATCTAAAGTTGTTTTGTCACAATCAAGCAGCTATCAAAATTGCCAAGGATCCAATTTGAGAGGGAGTGCAAAATTACAACTTTCTACGGATAGATTCGCAAGCATCTGTTTCCTAATTTAGAATAAGCAGAATAAATTGTTAAGTCAACTTGCTACCCGTCAATTTGTTGGCTAGTTTCCTAATTATGTTTATTTTGGTGTTTATTAGTCTCAATTATAGGGATTGAGTTGGCGGGATTGTAGCATTCCTCTTCCTATATATTGTCGTGTATTCCATTATTTCAAAATAAGAGAATATGACATTTCTAACTCTCAAATCATCTAAAATTCTTCTACCTTACTCTTAGTTCACAGGAAATACATTAATTAATTAAAAAAAAAAAGGTTTTGATGAAGCATAGACTCATTCAAGCTTGTCCCTTTTAATTATTAAAGTCTAATGTACAATAAAGTATTCAGCAATACAATTTCATGGTGTTTTAAAGAATATTTAATCCTATAAACCCAAAATGCTCATAAATGACTAGGATATTAACTCAAATTCTTACACTTCCTTTTAATTTTGACGATTTTACTATTAATGATCCAAGCAAACATGGGACTACAATTTAACATGGAAGGCATTCAAATGATACACGATAAGGATTTTTAAAAAATAATGATCTTTTGAGATTCCAATATTGTCCAAGTTAAATTCTAAAAGCAATTGACGAAAACAGAACAGGCACGCAGAAATACAAGTAAGCTTAGACAATTACAATCTAACATGAGAGCATCATGATATCACATATAAATGCTTAAACATTCCATTGAATTGGCTGGTCATGTACATTTATTAGGAAAGTTGATATCAAAAGCATCAAATATTAATATTGAAAATATATATCTAAATTTGAACAACAATATCCGAGAGGTTGGATTGGAAGTAGAAGAAAGAAAGTTGTCTAAGGCTCACAGACAAAAGACACGGTCCAATTAATGGGTTGAAGAATTTGTGGTCCAAGAAAAATTATGACAATAAGAAAGTTGTTAGAATTGGCCAAGAAAAATGTATTTTTCTGTCCAAATCAATTTTACTATCATGCATTTGTATGAGTTGGCCTTAATTAGAAAATAGATATCAAGTAGTTACCATAACAACTAATCATGATATATTCCAAAAATTAATCTTTTTGCAACCAAAAGGAGAGATAAGTTGGACGATAATATATATGATTTCAAGAACAAAATAAGTTGACAAACAACTGATAAGACTTTAGGGACCATGCTGACCTACATTTTTGAGAAGATATAATCCCTAAGTCAGTGACTAAGCTATGGAAAATAAAACTATCCATGGCTCCAATCTACTGAATTGGAAACTGAAATTCTAGTAAAAAGACAATTTCAAGACCCTGTAAATAATACAAAAAAATTTGGAAGTTAGGATAAAACAGCAATCGGCAATTATTAACTGCCTAAATCATAAGCACTCAACCACAAATAAGAGTTTTCAGGTTGGATAAGCGGTAGAGATATGAAAGAGATACCACATTTGAAAAGGGCTTTCTATCATGGGGAAAGAGAAGAATCCCACATTTAAAAGGTTAGAAGAACCACGAGACAATACATCTAAATCCTATTCCATCTCAAACTAGGTCTAGGGAAGAGTGCCTACATAAACCACAATTCGGGCATGGTGCAATTTTGAAAAAAGTCCATAAGTTAGAATTTGACATTCACACAATCACCCGCCCTCAAATACCAAGGGTGTGCTCGAATCCCTCACCAATAAATTCCCTCCTCCGATCCCACCTACCAAACAACCACAAGTCATAAACTTCATCCACTTATCCTCCAACTTCTATCCCTGCTTCCACTTTTACCTATTGCTAAACAAAGTGCCGTAGCATAAATAGGATAGCGAAAGCAACATTCACCAATTAATTACTAACACAAATATATACATAAATGCAAATATTTTATAGTTTTAAGGATGTAGGGTTACCAACGTAGGATTGTAATAAAAATATGTTGGGTTTTTATTTAAATGCTATTGTTGGCCCACCTCCTAGCCGCTTAGGCTTTGGGAATGGATTGGTAAACTAACATGGTATTAGAGTGAGAAGTCCTAAGTTCGACCCCTGCAATTGCACTCTTTCACCCTTTATTACCATCCGTGTTGGCCATTAAAATATAGTAGGCTTATTATTTGTGTTGGACTATCGAATCGACATTTCTCCAAGCATTCGCCCATTGCCTAGCCTGCACTTGAGGAGGAGTCTTAGAATACTATTCTTGGCCAACCTCCTAGCAACTTTTAGGATGAATTGGTAATCTAACAGTTTCCCCTTTTAGGATAACCCCAAGGTTCTACCTCATATTAAAATTCAAAAACCCAGACCATCTCTACTCTCCCCGAAAAACATGGCTGTGATACCAATTGGCCCAAGTAATCAACGAAACATAAGGGTAGTATTGCAGAAAACAAAGTGGAAAGCAAATGAAAACAAAAGCTTTCAAATGAAATTAAAAACTAAGAAATAAATAAAAACTTCAAGCTTACATTCAAATTCAAACTAATATTTCACAGAAAACTAATGCACATTCAGCACACTCTCACTATAACTCTATTTTACAAGACTATTTTTAGGGTTTTCTTTTTTGGCATTTCTATCAAATGATAAGCAAATGAAAAAGAGGCCTTATATAAAGTGTAGCATTACAAGCATACAATTACAATAATTGAAATGGACAACTACTTTAGAAATAAGAGATTCTTCTTTTTTGAAACTGGAATCTTCTTTTAATAAAGTAGTGACATAGTCATCACTATGAACAATAGACTATAAAAAAGTACGTTCCTTTTATAATAAAGGAATAACTTTAATAAAGTCTATTATAGCTCGATAAAAGACATCTTTATGTGTGGAGTAACTTCAGTTATAAGCCAAAATATTTTTTGTTGATTGAAGACATCTTCACGTGGACAATAGCTTTAAGCTAAAATATCCACTAAAGTAGATTTCTTTATTGGTATTACTAGTTTTAAGCTATGTGAGTAGCTTTTTGAGCTAGAAGAGTAGCTTTTAGCTAGTGGCTAAATAAACGACCCATACTCTATACTTTATCCTTCCATAGAATTTATCACATTGTGAAAAATAGCATTATTCATATCATCTCACCATTGGTCTTCATCACACCCAAGAATGGAGTGGTTGGGCAAAGATATTGACATGTTACGATCCCATAGGCTTACATCTCCTTTTTATGTATACTCTTACACGATGTGGCTCTACCATTATCTTCAATTTCTACACGAGCGATTGGGGATGGATAGCAAAAACTTCAATACTTTGTGAAGGCTTATAAGCAGTGTTTTTGGCTTTAATCGTGTTGATGTTGCTATTAGCAACAACTTCTCGCTTGTTACTATTAGTAACATCTTAGTCGACTCCTATAAGTTGTTGCTATTAGCAACAATTTCTTTACGAGTCATTCTATTAGCAACAACTTCTTAGACAAATTCTTGACTATTGTTTTTAGTAAAAATTTCTTCAGAAGCTGGTTTTTGGGACAATTTCTCCTAAAGTCTCTATTTGGGAAACTCCATCACCTTTGGAAATAGCTTCTTTTGAAGTTTCTTCATTTTCTTCTAGAAACATCTTCTTTAAGAATTTTCTTTTGGGGAACTTCCTTTTTTTCTGGTGCAACTTCCAATTCTATGAATGTAGTATAAACTTTCCCTTGAATTTGAGATGCTATTTTTAAAACATAAAAAAGTCAAGGTTTTGTCTAGCCCTTATCATAGTCTTAGCATAAATCCTATGATAAAAGCCCTTGTCTTTCTCAGAGAAGGTGACTAAAAACCATTCTCGAGCTGCTCTCCTTTTATCAGAGTTGAAAGACCAGATACAAATTTCTATATCAATGTTGAACTCCATTTTAGTCAAGCCATATAGATCAGGTGTTCTGATATCAGGGCATCCCATATCTGATGAAAATAGACTAGACGGTTTTCTTTGGGAAAACACTTCTCCGCTTTTGTAGACAAACTGCTCTACTGGGATGACTTCGCACGAGTGCAGATTCTGGCAAAAGACTTCCTATTAGGAAGCTGTGGAGGCAATCTAGGGAAGGATCTTCTTGTAATGAAAGACCTTTTGGAATGCAAAACATTGTTGGCTGCAACCTTTACTTCTATTACAAGTGAAGGGATCTTTAATGAGCTGCTGTGAGTTTCTGTTTTGATATATATATATATGTATACTATTCTTCCAAACTAATAAGTAGCAAAAGGTTGTTCAAATTCTATATCTACTATGTTTCCTTCAATAAGGAAATCATTTATCAAAACTCTTTTAACAGGTAAACGAAAATGCAACGAAAGTAATATATTTAGAGTTCGTTTGGTGAACGCATTGCATTTGCATTGCGTTTGAATGTAATGCATTGAATGTAATTTGTATTTGGAGGAAAAGCATTAGTATTGCATTTGAATGCAATGTGTGTTTGGGGGAAAAGTATTTGAATTGTATTTTAATAATAAATATGTGATGTGATGGATAAAAGTAGAAAGAAAAAAAGGAGGGAGAGAGAATATATGATGTAATTAATAAAAATAATAGAAAAAGTGAAATAATAAATAGTGATTGTGTTGGATTTAAAATATGATGTGATTGGTATTTGAATGAAATGTTTTTGTATTTGGGGGAAAATTGCATTGCATTTAAATGCAATACTAAGAAAAAGCTTGTCCCAAACGTGGTATTAGTATACATTTAAGATGATTGTCGCTATATAGATAGTCTTCAAGGACTTATAAAAAAGAATAATTATAATAGTTGTCTAAATCAGAAATTAAGTTTAATACATATCTTTCAAGCATAGTGGAGAGATATAAAAGTCTAAATTTGTCAATTGGCAAATATCCTTACCTTACGTAATACTTACTTCAGCAAATAATTACTAAAATATCTTGGCCTATTATGATTCCAGATTTAGAATAATAATATCTGCAAAATCCCAGTTTTCAATTTCTACGTTTGGCAAATCTGGAGAATACTATCATAATCTAGAGACCACTCATCACATCCCTTAGTATCTTTCCTCAAAATATCCTTATGTGGTAGTTGCCGCAGCAAATTATTACTAAAATGTCTTGGCCTATTATATTTCCAGATTCGGAATAATAATATCTGCAAAATCTCAGTTTTCAATTTCTACATTTGGCAAATCTGGAGAATTATATCATAATCTAGAGACCACTCATCACATCCCTTAAATATCTTTCATCTCAATTATTTGAAGAAATCCTTCCTTGATCCAGTACTGCCACCACATCCCTTCAATAGCCTTTTCATTTTTCAAGATAAAAAATCCAATAACCTCATCTAAGAAGAAAACTTTTGATAGGTTGGTCATTGCATTCTTATAACTAAACGAGGAGCATAGCTGGCTGCCCGAATGTTCTCCTGGCTTGGCGGGACTTACTTTTGACAAATCTCCTTATTAGTATCTAGGAAACCAATCTAACTTTCTCTCAAATCCTAAACTAAGGTGAGATCAAAAGATCTTTTATCTTGTTTAAAATGATTAGAATTTTCGGTAGGGTAGATTTGTGAGATAGGTTGTTACCAATCCTAACCATTCTTTCTTAGAAAGCAAGAGTATTTTTCTCATTAAGGCCGATTTGTGTGATGGCTAGAAGAAGAAACTATCTATTCTTCTTAGAAAGAAACTAACCATCCTTCTCCAAGTTACCAAACTTAGAAAAAAAAAACTAAAATATTTGATTAATATCATTGTAATTCTGTATTGTAGAAAATATAAAGTTTAGGCCTCAATATTATAAATAAAAATATGATGGGTTTTCCTTTTTGTTTCTACCTCATATTAATATTCAGAAACCAGACTAGCTCAACTCCAACCCTCCCCCCCAACCCCCCATAACCCCAAAAGAAAAAAAACGTGGCTCTGATACCAATTGGCCCAAGCAATCAAAAGAAATCCTCAAAGGCATTAGCCTCACAACTGAGAAAATCCACCCAAATAAAGTGGTTAAAACTCCTATGTGTAAAACAAGGTCATCATCAAAGCAATCAACGGCTATTCGTCTAGAATCTTGTAGATAGCCAACAACTGTTTTAAAAAAAAAAGGAGTGGATAAAATTCCACAATCAGCTAGCTGATGCTTCTCATCAATGGCCATCTACACTTAGATTCCAATGGGAATAGTCATCAGTTCTTGGATTCTACCAATGCAATCTCGACACAAACCATCCACAAGAACAAAAGCTATGGCTTTATGAAAATTACTTTATCAAAAATTTTTGGACATCCTCAAAGGATCTCAAAGGACCTTCCTCAATCTCTTGTCAGCACTATTAAAAATCTAAAGCCAGATGATTGCATGGTCCGTAAATATTTATAACGGTCTCTTTAGAAGGGATCAATGAGACTGAAAAGTTTATTAATCAGCTGGCCTGGCAAGATCTACACAAAATTAGAGCAAGAGCTTTCCTTAACATGAAAGAAAAGCTAAAAATTGGGAAAAGAGAGCATCATCAGCGAAGGAGAAAGAACAATTGTTGCTATAAAAAGGAACCACAAGGAGTTAAAGTTTCTCAACTCTCTTTAAAGATCTCAGAAAGAGAAGTTGATACTAGTCTTGCCACCTATCAAATGCTTAAGTCGATACTAGTCTTGCCACCTATCAAATGCTTAAATGACTTAATAATAACAACCAATGGGATAGTGATATTTCAATATCTCGCCCAACCACTCCAAACAAGTACACCCAAGGTGATGAAGACCAATGACAAGATGATATGAATGGTACAATTTATTACAATGCGATAAAATATAGAAGGATATTTTAGCTTGGTCCTTTATTTGGCTACTAGCTAAAAGCTACTCTTCTAGCAAAAAGAAAGCTACCCACATGGCTTAAAGCTAGTAGTACCTCTAAAGGAATCTAATTTAGTCGATATTTTAGCTTAAAACTGTTTCCCATATAAAGATGTCTTCCACCAACAAAATTTATTTTGGCCTATAGCTTCAAGTTACATCCCACATAAAGGTGTCTTCCACCAAGCTGCAATAGTACACTATTTACTTTATTAGAGTTATTCCTTTATCAAAATAAGGAATCTACTATTTTATAGTATTTTGTCCATAGTAATCGTTATGTCACTACTTAATTAAAAAAAAAGATTCCTTTTTTCAAAAAAGAAGAATTTCATTTTTCTAAAGTAGTCTGTCCATTTCAATTATTGTAAGAGTATGCTTGAAATGCTCCACTCTATATAAGGAGCCTTATTTTCATGCTTATCAAATGATGCACAAGAAGAGTTTTGAAAAAATAATATTTTTTGATATTCCAATATTATTCAAGTTAGTTTCCCAAGAGCAATTGATGAAAAGAGAACAGGCACGCAGAAATACAAGTAAGCATAGACAATTATAATCTAACATGAGAGTGTTATGATATCTTATATTAATGTTTAAACAATCCATTGAACTGACCGGTCAATATACATTTATAAGGAAAGTTGATAACAAGTGCAACAACTATTGATACTAATAATATATTTCTATAAGCGAACAACAATATCTAAGAGGTTGGATTGGAAGTAGAAGAAAGAACGTCATCCAACTAGCCTATTAACTCATGGACGAGAGACAAGGTCTAGTTAATGGGTCGAAGGATTTGTGGTCAAAAAAAAAATGTGAGAAAATGAAAGTTGATAGATTTAGTGAGAAAAAAGTTTTTTTTTTTTTTCCTTTCCAAATTCATTTTACTATAATATATATGATTGAAGATGATATGTTGCAATACTACGGTTGGTAATCGCACTACCAGTGAGATGAGTTGGCCTTAACTAGATAACAGATAAAGAGTAGTTACCATAACAACAAATCATGAAATATTCCAAAAATGAATCATTTTGCTGCCAAAAGGAGAGATAAGTTGGACATTAATATATATGAGTTAAAGAACAAGATAAATTGATGAACAACTGATACGATTTTAGGGACTATACTAACCAACTTTATTGATAAGATCTAATCACTAAGTCAATTACTAAGCTACGGAAAATCAAACAACCCATAGTTCCAATGTACCGAATTGAAAACTGAAATTTTAGTAAAAAGACAATTCTAAGGCCCTTAAAATAATACTAAATAAATTGGAAGTTAGGAAAACAAACCAATATGTAATTGCTAACGACCCACGTCATTTGCACTTGACAACCAATAAGAGTTTTCAGGTTGAATAAGAAGTAGAGATAGGTAAGAGATACAGTACTAAATTTGAGAAGAGCTTTCTATCGTGGGGAAAGAGAAGAATTCCCCATTTAAAAGGTTAGAAGAACCACGGGACACTACATACGGGTCCTATTCCATCTCAAACTCGGACTAGGGAAGAGTCCCAACAAAAACCACAATACAGACACAATGCAATCTTGAAAAAGCTTCACAGGTTAGTATTTGGTACCCACACAACCAACCACCCATGAATGCTAAGGGTGTGCTCAATCCCTAACCAACACATTCCCTCCTCTAATCCCGCGTGCCAAACAACCGTAAGTCTTAAGCTCCTTCCACTTATCCTCCAACTCCTATTTCTCCTTCCACTTTCAACTGTTGCTAAACAAGGCCTAATGGGCCAGAGAAAACAGCATTCACCAGTTAGTTACTACTTACAAATATAAATATATACACGCACGCGCGCACGCGCGCGCGCGCGCACACACACACACACACACACACATATATATATGCATCTATTATCCAGTTTAAGGACGTAAGATTACTACAGTTTACATTGATCGGCATGTTCTATTTTTGATAAATCATATTTGTTGTTATCTAAAATCATTTTTTCTTTTTTTCGTTATATCATTTATTGGGGGATCACTGATCCAGATCATTCAAATTATCCATCTTTTCAAACATTCCAAAAATTCGAAATTCCTATAAGATTTTACCAAATCGGAACCAGTATTTTTTTTTTTTTGGCCAAACTTTCCATAATTATAAATCCTGTAAGATTTCACAAACTAAAACACCTAAATTTATAAAAGTAAAATCAATTTAACAGCGAAAAAAAATTAAAAAAATAAATATAAAAACAAAACTTGAAAGGAAATTTTGTGAACCTTGCGCTTGATCTCGTGGATAGGGTTTTGGGAATCCTCAATGTCGGGCATGAAAGTGGCCGGGACCCGACCCGGATCCGTGTAGAGAGAAACAGAGTAGCTGAAGACGCACATGGCGGCGACGGCGGTGAAAACGACGGCGTTTATGATGCCAGGGGAGGTGGTGAGGCCGAACCACCGGTCCACGAAGACCAAGAGCGTGGAAAAGTATACGTACGCGATTACCAAAACGACGAGGATTACTGGCACTGAGAACCTGGAGCTCCGCTTCATCCTGTCAAAACGACTCGTCGGAGGATTCCACCGGCGTCGGAAACGACGGCGTCTCCAGGAAGAACGGTCGGCGAACGAATTTCAGCTGAAGCAGGGGAAAATAAAAATAAAATTAAAAGGCCGAGTTTGGTTGGAGAGTGGTTGGGGACGAGTTCCTACGAATTCTAGATGTTGCTCTGCCGTTTGCGTGTCGTTTTACTTACTTTTGTAACAGTAACACATGATACATCGACCTTACATTCAAATACAATAAAATTTTTATTCAAATATAAAAATATTTTACTTAAATATTAATCGTATCACGTTTTAAATCCAATACAATTATTATTTATTATTTTACTTTTTTTATTATTTTTACTAATCACATCAAATATTCTTTTTTTCTCATTCTTTTTTCACTCTACTTTTACTCATCACATATTTATTATTAAAATACAATTTAAATATTTTTTAATCAAACACATATTATATTCAAATACAATACAAATACTTTTTCTTCAAATACAAATTACATTCAATGCATTACATTTAAACGTAATCCAAACACAATATATGTACCACACAGAGCCTTAAACAGGACTTTCCGTTTTTTTTTTTTTTTTGTAATGTTTTCTGTAGGAATATATAGAGGGTGTTTGGTTTTGTTTCCAAAACTGATTTCACGATTCCCTAGGAAATCGATTTCAAAATCAGTGTGAAATTGTGTTTGGTTTGTATTGTTTTTGAAAACAGATTTCAAAACGAATCCAAAATCGCCTTTGCTCCCAATGTAAAATTGAAAACGATTAAAAGTCGTTTTCTCTGATTTCATTTTTCCCATTTCTCCCATTTCTCTGATTTAATTATTATGGTTAATTAAGATTTAATTGATATAGTAATTACTTAAATATTATGGTTATTAATTTTTAATTCATTTTTCAATTAAAAAATTTTATTAATTTTTAATTTTTGGTATTCATAATAAATTTTTTTTAAATCAAACATAAATATGTTTTTATATAATACTTATAAAATGACTGGTTTTCAAAAATATAACCAAACACAGTTTCACTTTTTTGTTTCTCAAAACATACACTCAGAAAATAAAACCAAACACAATTTCAGAAACGTTCTCAGAATTGTTTTCAAAACGATCTCAAATTCAGAGAATTTGAAAACATAACAGATTTCAAAAACAATACCAAACGCTACCATATAGTCTTGTTTTTATAATATTCTTTATTCTTTTGTCTATTTAAGGATGTTTATAAGCACATTGTATTTATTAAATATAATATAATATGTGTTTGAATAAAAAATATTTGAATTATATTTAAATAATAAATATATGATATGATATGTAAAAGTAGAGAAAAAAAGAATATGTGATGTGATTAGTAAAAATAATTTAAAAAAACAAATAATAAATAGTGATTATATTAGATTTAAAATGTGATGTAATTAGTATTTGAATACAATACTTTTGTGTTTAGGTGAATATTACATTATATTTGAATGTAATGCAAATGCAATATGATAAAAACTTAAAAATTTATTCAGTTGACTAGATCTTGAAAAGAAAAAAGAAAAAAAAACAAATAAAAGGAAAGAATTTTGATATAGAAATTAGTCTATTGAGATCGCCATAAAAATAACTTTGTATTTAACTAGTCCTGCCATTGGAGTTGTTGATATAGTAATCCGAACAACTTTGACTTGTGTACTCAAATTTTTATTATTTTTATTATTATTATTATTATTTTATTTTGTTTTGTTTTTTAGATAGGTTGTGATATTGGTAAGTGATTTTACTCTTGGAGAAGAGTATTAGAAAAGCTTTTGTCTTGTGACTTTTTATGGTTTCTCCATTGTTTCATTGCTTGTTTATCCACACATTGTGGGTCTCTTTGTGCTTCGACTAGAATAATTGTGAAACCAATGGAGGATGATTGTATTGAGGTTAATTTCCATGACAAGATGATGCAAGTTCTATAAAAAGAAATACAAAGATAGTATGGCCTTGAGTAAATACATTGTACGTTTTTTGATTAGCAAAAAGTTCATGGCGTATTACATGACATGGTTATGTGGGCTTACTTCATCACTTATTGGAGGTCAATGGAAAGGTCACATTATGGTTTCAGTATGAAAAACATCAAATTATATATATCAACTCTATAAATGAATTAAATCCTATCCTCCTTGTTTACAGCACAATCAGTTGGTTTTATTTGGACTTGTATGAAGTGTTGAAAAATGGCTTATTTAAGCCATGTTAAAGGCCCATTTTGGAATAAGACTTAATTAGAGTTTAGGATGGATCTCGATGGAGTTGCATTATTTATTACAAGGAGATCAAAATCGGATATTCACATAATCAAAATAATAATCAAATGAATGAGAAATTAAAACTCAAAATTTGTTACTTGAAACAATTAAAAATTACAAAAATCCCACATTGGCTAGAAATGATGCCATGATGGTATATATAAGAGATTGCACTTTAAGACCTAAGTAAATATGTATACTTAGGAGGTTTTCTCATACATAGGGGGTGTAAATCCTAGACTTAGTGGGTTAGGAGCCTAATGTATGTGCCGGCAACCTACAAACATGAATATCATACCGGAAAACTCACTATGTGTGGGCTTTGTTTTGTAATTTTTTTTTTTTTTTGCCCAAGAAAAGCCCAAGACCATTCGTATTCTTCTAAAAACCGAATTTGGTTTGGTTAAAGAGCTTAATAAAAAAAATAATGGAGTTTAATTGTGACCACTGTGAATATGCATAAATATGGGAGTTTCTTCTCTTGAGAAATCAATAAGACTTTGGTTTTCACTCGTAAAATATGAATCCAGTCTTGAAAATGGTCAAATATAACTAAAAGAATGAAACTTATAAATCTTAGGGTTAATTTTTTAGTTTAATGGGTGATTAATCCTATTAATCCATGTATATAATATCTCATTTTGTCAACCTATATAAATGTTATTCTCCACATGAACTTACACATAACACAAACACACAAAAGACTAACTTTCTTTTCTTTTGTTCTCAAGTTTGTTTGCGGCCTTAAAGTCAGTTTTGGTAATAGAGGAAATGTGATAATTCAAGCTCGGTATAACGATTTTGAAAGTACTTTATGTTACTGTCATTGTCATTGTATCATAGGAAACAAACATCTTACATATCCTTAAGCACTCATCGGAGGGGACGAATCGATTTTAAGAAGAGTATGTTTCATGTACCTCGACATCATCCTTTTCAATTCCGTTTTAGTACGGTTGAAGGTTGAATTCGTGTTGTATCATTTTTTTATTTATTGAAACAAGTTAATTTATTATATTATTCTTCTTTGTTTTTTTTTTTTTTTCATATTTTGTCAAACATAAAGTTCTACAAATGTCAAAATTCAAAAGCACTAATATTTCTCTAAAAAGAAGTCTTCCTAAATCCTAAATCGATGCTCGTGAAAGATAAGTTTTATATACTTTGGAATCTCGACAGACAGGATATTTTTTTATTTACTATTCAATATACTTATAGGATGTTTGGTAAGTACAATGCATTTGCATTATACTTAAATGCAATGTATTGAATATAATTTACATTTGGATAAAAAGTATTCCATTGTATTTGAATTCAATATATGCTTAGATAAAAATTATTCGAATTATATTTAAATAATGAATATGTGATATGATGTGATGTTATGGGTAGAAGTAAAGAGAAAAAATAGAGAGAAAAATAGGGTAGATAATGTGATTAGTAAAAGTAATAAAAAAAGTGAAATAATGAATAGTGATTATATTAGATTTAAAATGTGATGTAATTAGTATTTAAATGTAATAGTTTTATGTTTGGATAAAAATTGTATTACATTTGAACGCAATGTGAATGTAATGCGATAAACAAACGAAGCATTAATTAAGGTATTCTATAGTTTTTTTTTTTTTTGCTAGAATTTGTAAAAAAAAAAATTAAAGTTATTAAAATTGAATTAAAATGCCTAATAATAAAAGATATTATTATATGTAACTAAAGTTGGGAACGGATTCACTATTACTTATATAGTATCATCCCCAATTTGCCCCTTCACCTTAGCTTAAGGGATGGGCCTTTTGGTCCTATCATAGCCATGGGGTTGGTTTGACCATCTTGCCCTCCTATTTGCCTTTAGGGATCGTCTTAAACTTGGCTTTTTGGTCCTTTAAGCGAGGATTGGTATGCGTTTACACCTATACCCTTACTACTTCCTTTAGTTGCCTGTGCTTGCTGGGGTTTTATGCTAATTTTGCAGTAGGATCCTAGGTTTTAGCTTTATTGTTGATGGGTCCTCTTTTATCTAATTGCATCTTTTCTCATGCTCCCCTTTTGCTGCCTCTATTTTTTTCCCTATTCCTTCCCTGTTTTTCATTTTTGTTTGCTTGTTTTGTTGCTTTTTGGACTATTAAAGCCATGCGTTTCTACCTACTCAAGTTGTTTCCTTTATCGGTTTGTTTGTTTGTTTGTTTTTTTGTTTTTCCACCTTTTTTTTTGTTTTTACTACTTTCTTATGCCTCCCATTTTTTTTCCTTCTCGGTTTGTGGATCCTATGGGGTGGTTACCTCCTATTTTGGCCGAATATCGAATCATCCAATCTCGGATTAGTATGGTGTCATTGTTCTATACTTCTCTTTATGGATGTGATTTTTTTCGTTTAATTTTTTTTTAGAGAATAAATGAAGGGATGTTAAGTTTTAATAGAAGTCATGTTTAAATAAAGAAAATAAAAACACATGCAAAAGTATTTATAATTGAATACGGAGAAAAAAAAGAAGAAGAAATAAAAAAGGGAGAGTAGTAAAATGGACAATTATCTCTCTATTTTGTCCAGTTGCTACCTCTCTTGCTTTGTTTTTTTTTTTCTGCATTTTATATATTGTAGTTTAAAGTTCTTTCTGCTCTTCTCTTGTCTCTGGAATTTCGGTGCATTGAGCATTTTTCATATTGTTGTTTTTTTTTTTTGAAGGTTACTTAGTCTAAAAAACCGCTTTATTTTTTCTCTCCATTTGTTTATATTTTTCCCCTACCCTCTTTTGTTGCATGTATGCGCATATGTTAATTAGCTTTGTGGGTTGTTTTATTATCTGGATTTTGATTTTGATTCTTTAAATTTTTTTCTGGTTGTTTTGTTTTGCATGTTGTTGATTTTTGGTTTTTTTTAGTGAATTTTAGTCTTTGTTTTTTAGTATTGGCTAAAAGTTTTGGAGTTACCCTTCGCAACCTTTTTTCTCCTTTTTTTACTTTCGGTGTTTAATTTAAAATGCAACCTAGGAATTGAGAAATATGTAACAACTTATTGATGGGGAGGTTTTAAGTTTTTATTCTTTGGATACTTTTGTAAAGGAAAAGGTTTGTTTGTTATTTTCATTTGTAATCGAATGTATTTGTATATGTTTGAATTGTGGTTAGAGGAGAAATGGCAATTTGGTTCTATTGTGATTAGGTGAGATTTTTGGGTTTTGATCTAAATCCTGTGCAATTAATTTGTTTTTGTACTCTGATGATCTGTGTATACTTTCCTTAGATGAATCAAATGATTTAATAATAACTTAGAACAAAAATAATAGAAATAACAAAAATAAAGTCTCCATTTTGGTTCAGTTAAGGGTTTTTTTTTTTTCCAATTTATTGTTATGATTTTTTCCTCCCCCCACCTTTTCGAACTCTAAAAGGACCATGCCTTCTGTTTCTGGAACCGACTCAATTTACATAGGTGTCTACCTGTGATTAGTGTAATATATAGTTGTATGCAATAGTTTTGTTCTTTTGTATATAAATATTGATATTGCATATTTTTCTTCTCTTAGTATATTTTGTCTTCTGCTATTTGCATTTAGTCTTGTCTTTACCAATTGTGTTCTTCATGACATTTTAATGGTTGTTTTCAGTCAATTTCATGTACTATTAAATGCTTTTAATCTTTAGTTGATATTCTAACTATTTACAATTAGATGTTGTCATGGTATTCATTTCTATTGATTTTATTTTGTTTTGATGTTAGTTAATGCTTTATCTATGTTTGATATATATTGTGTTTTTAATTTCTGTTTGCTCCTTATATTTTCTACTTATGCTAGGGTTTGGTTAATGATATTGGAATTATACAATAATTTGTAAACGAGTTATTAATATTGGTTTGATCTCCCCAACCCCCCTTTTTTGGGTTGTACAATAATTTGATTAGGTCGATAACTTCGAAAACACCTTCACAAAAAATCACATGAACCCGTGAACGACACCTCTCCTTCGATACTACGTTCTTCCACACCTAACCTTCGTCGCTTGATTGAACGAAACGAGTGAGCATTTTTTATCAATGGAATGATTCACACACTTACAATTTAAGTGTCTTTATTTTGGCCTCAACACATGAGAAAACAAAGAGTGCAAAGTGAACATTTCTCTCTAAAGTTTTTCAAGAATCAAAAGTCATCCTCTACCTTGATATAAAATCTTATTTATATAGCAAGGTAGATTACCCTAAATCTCCATCTTGAATTTAGAATATTCTCAATATTCAAAATTAAGGTTAATTCAAAAAAAAAACTATTATATTATATTCAAAATATAATATAATATATATTAACTGGCGAAGGAAACAAAAACGTTTCCGTTTCTTCCTTTTTCCCTTTTTTTTTTTAAATTTAATATATATATTAACCGATACATATATATACAACTCTTATATATATATGTAATATATATATACACACACAAACGGTAACAATTTACCGTTTCAATAAAAGGAAAAAGACATATATTAACAAATATATATATATAACTCTTATATATATATAAACGGCAATAATTTACCGTTTCAATAAAAGGAAACGTATTTCCTTTTAACTATATATATACACGTTATTAAATATGTCATATTATAAATATTTAATTTTAAATCTAATTTTAAATATAAACATTTATAATCTCATAAAGAAGAAATTAAAAGATAAATATCTATATATTAATGAGTCACACCTATTTACAGTATGTAGATATACAATGAGTTCTACCCACTATATTATCCAATTAAATAATCTCTATTATTTAAATAACACAATTAATTCTTAATTAATTGCTTAGGTAACAAAAAAAAAATATTTGTGATAACATAAGCAGACATTCTCTTATATTTTATATCACATAATTTGTGAGCATAAATACAATCCATCAGATATACTTGTTCAATTGCTAACTTAGGCGGTGTGGGGAACTATGGACCTATAATTTCAAGCTCCAATGAATTTGATAATTAATCAAACTCTTTGATTAATTTATCAACTTTATTAATTCTAATGTTACTCCACTAAAAACTTGGAATTGTACTCTTAAAATTATAGATATAAAATTACTCAAAAAACAAAGTCGTCCATTTGATATAGTCATGACATATAGATCGATCCTCCATAAATAATTCATAATTAAAGCTAGGTAAAATTCGTTAACCTCTCTAATCACTTATTTATTCTTGAGTACCATTGATTCTATAATGAATGATAAATTCATGAAATTAATCACGAATTGAGCGCTCATACCATTCAAGCCCTGAATCAACACACAAGTGAATTATTTATCTACTTCTTAAATAAGAAAGAATGGATTCCATCTTGTAATATTAACATTCCCGACTACTTACTTCATCATATCTCTAAAGTACAAGGAATAAGATTAGATACTCAAATCTGTACCGAGTAAATCAAAAGATATGATTTCATAAATAAGAGTCTGCTAATAACTCAGATTAAGATTATTCTATACATGACCATCAGTTGACGTAATAATAATCCACTATACTTAACGGAAATTATTAGTAGTTCATATCTCATCATATCCCCGTCCTACATAATCACATTATGAATAGTGCACTCATTAAATGTCTCATCATATTAATGATTACGATAAGATCATTCTATTCTAAATGATAATAACATGCACTAATGATATTTAATTAAAGATTTCATACTTTAATTGCTTGGTCAATTAAATAATTGATTAATTATCACAGACCATTTTAATTATCATCCTTAAGTATTATCCTCCAGTATATAACACTTATATACAATATTTAAAATCACATAGATAATTATGAAATTTTAATGATATTCATAAAATATTTAAAATACATGTATATAATTATAATGAAAATCATATTTATTTATTTTAAAAATAAATAATATCTACAACATCATATGCTTTTAGGCATCAAATCCAACGGGGAGGTACCATGGCAACTATTACTTTAATACTTTCAGCCGTAAAAAAAAGCAGTCATGCATTCTTTTCCCAAGAATTATATGATACATATCATGCAAGGAAGTTTCTTATCTGCATTTGAGCCAAGTGCTCCATGGACAACATTCAAGCCGAAGTTCATCAGATTGGCATGCAATGTTATCCACTTTAGCCTAATTTTATCTCTGGTTGGGCCTCTATAGATAGGCATCACACATTAAATTAACTCAAAAGATAGACATTAAATGAAAAATATATATATATTCAAAGAATACAAAATCAAAAGTTACACCGGTAAACGTCATGGACTTACCATAGATCAAGATTTCTAAAATTCCCATTGCTACATATTCTTGTTGGGGGGGGGGGGGGGGGGGGGGGGGAAGTCATGCTAACACTGGAACTATCCGAGAAATGCCTAAAAGCATTGACCAAATTCTGATGTGTGAGTTTTGAAATAACTAAAAGAAGTTCAATTTGGTGCATAACTTGTTGATTGATGTTAGGAACAGAAGTGGATTTGTGTAGCTTTAACCTGAGATGAAAATAAAAATATAGTGAGTCACGAAATTCAACATAGAGCGAGACAAAATAAATGAGAACAATATAGTTTAAAAATGAAAACTGGCAAAGGCAAGACAAGGTAATAATATCTGAAAGAGTTAGTCTATGTACTTATTAGATTATGGCAAGATCTGTCACTGTTCAAGCTAAACGACACAAATTTTGAAACTGAATGAGCTAAATTAAATGACACAAACAAAGAACAATTAATTTTAAATCAATGTCAATGACAAAACAAGTGATCCCGAAAATAATAATGCGAAGCTAAATCGTATACTACAAAATTCGACAGAAAAGAGACATCAAAAGGACAAAATAATTTCCCCTAAAAAAGAACTAAATAATTATGTTTTAAAAAAAAAGAACCAAATAATTTGCAAAGATATCGACACGTTTATATACTAAAATACTATTACAATGAGAATATTATTTAAAATAAAATTGTAACACCTGACATTTCAACTTTCTGTAATTCTGAAATATATTCTTAATAAGCATAAATCTTTATAGTTTATGCGTGGATCATAATTTTTTAAAATTATGTCTAATTAATTGATATTTTCCTAATACTAATACTGTGAAAGACTTAAATTCTAAGGGACGTTTGGTAAACGCATTGCATTTTGATTATATTTGAATGAAATTTGTTTTTCGATGTTGTATTTGGTTGAAAAGTATTTATTTTGTATTTGAATGAAATGTGTGTTTGGATGAAAAGTATTTTAGAGTTAAAAAGTTGATGTGATTAGTAAAAGTATAGATAAATAGTAGAGTTGAAAAATTGATGTGATTGTTTTAAAAATGTTTTGAATAGTAATTGTTTTCGTAGCACTGTTGTAAAATTTATATTTGGTGTAAAATTAAATTACATTTGAGTAAAATTAAAATGTAATTTTTTTTGCTAAACGAGGCCTAAGGCTTTGTTTGATAAGAAAGAAAGAAAGAAAGAAAGAGATACAACCCAAGTAAGAAATTCTCTTATTATGTTTTGTATAGATTACATCCTACAATCTCTTCATATTAACAGATACTAAACTGTGGTTATTTCAAGAAAATCCCTCAATCAATCCATCTCTCTTCTTTCCTCTCCTATCAATAATAACCATGTGCAACAAAATCCTTCCACTACCTGTCTTCTTTCCACTTTTTACTCCTACCAAAAAAAAGCTCTTAAGAGACACATCGTTGTCAATACATATCTCAACAATTTGAGATGTGGAAGTAACACTATAAACTCTCTTATGAAGCTCTGTTACACACTATTTGTGGTTTATAATTTGACAAATTAGGAATATCTCCAAAGGGGCAAAATAATTAAGAGTACAAATACGTTTTTAAAAGATCCTTAATCCTGTTAGTCAGTGTAGCTATCATTCAGTTAGAAAAATTTAAACAATCTGTAATTCATGCTCTAGATCATAGAGAACAAACAAAAAAAAAAAGCTGGAGGGCTATCAACTGGGATGAGTTACTTACACTCCTTTTACATTTTTTGCTGGTTACACTCCCTTATTTAGCTTGAGCAATTCTCTCTCACACTTAACACCCAATGATGTAAAAAGCAAGTTGAATATAATTCTGCAGAATCATGACATTATGGTTGCTCAGAACTCTACGGAAGAAAGGAAGGGATTAGGGGACTTCCCCAAAAATCCTTCAAAGACCCTAATTCTGATCTCTTACAAATTAGAAAGATTATTAAAAGGATTTCATACCAAAAATTATAAAAGGTGTGATCGCTCACACTTTTTTTGTTTCTCTCACCTAAGTGATCTATCACTCTCTCCTACCTACAAAGCGTAGTTCCTTCCACTTGGTCAATTCACTCAAATAATCCTTATGTGTGTGTGTGCGCGCGGTTTTTTTCCCCCTCTTTTAAAGCAGAGCTCTAAATTGAATCCTAATGAAGAGCACAAACCAACCAAGTTAAATTGGAAAACCATCTTTAATGTGAAACTCATAAAATGAATGTACAATAAAACAACTGTAATATTATTTTTAAATAAAATAAATAAAAAAATAAAAAACAAAGCATTTAATTTCATTGGATCATTACCTAAGATGTATATAAAATTATACGTTAGTCCCGCCACAAGTATTTATAAGCAACAAATCCCTGGCAAAATTCTATCCAGCTAAACATTCTGACTGCTCTTGTTTATAACATTCTAGCTGCTCTTGTTTATTCACATCATCATGAACAATGAGCACTGTTTTACGATAAAGTCTCTCACTATCAAAGATTGGTTCAATATGCGAGTTTCCAATCACTAGGTTTCCTTCCTCTAGTAACTCACTAAGAAGCTTATTTCGTAAACTAATTTATCCATGTTTCTCCCAATCTTCCCTAACATTTGCAAGAAAACAACTACTTTTAAATTAAGCACAAACTCGATTGAACACGACCGATGCTAGTGTCGTTTTACCTAGACCACCCACTCCCCATATCCCTACAATTCGTATTCTCGGTGAGCAAATACTTAATGACGTCTCAATCTTTTTGACGTGTTTATCAATCCCAACTAGACCCTTGGGACAAGTAATTTCAATTGACCATGTGCATTTCACCTTCTTCAAGATGTCTCCAACAATTGCCTTAATTAATTTGGAATCAAGCCTAGCATGTATAAAGGCATATAAGTGTTAGTGAGTAAAATGACATTATTGATGAAGTCGTGGACATTAGCATAAAAAAAAATTTGAAACGTGAAAATGAAAAGTAAGGAAAATAGACAAAAGAGCATACTTGGTGATAACATTTGAAATACAGCAGATTTTTTATAGTCTAAAAATGGTAGCATATTTGGTTACAAATTTTTTCAAAATTCTAGCTTTGCCCTCATCTTCTTCGCAACTGGTGAATTTCATTCACAACGACGCATCAGGTCTTCATCTTTGCTAAAGGAGTGCCGTCAACCTCCATGCAGATGGCTAATGCCGGAGAAGACAGCAAACTTGGGGATGGCCGAAGATCTTGCGCCAATAACGATGATAGATCGCGCTACCGTTACCAGGTTGAGTGACCTTTTGATCTTTTTATTTAGCACGTCTATTAATTACAAGAAAAATCCATGAATTTACTAGAAAATTTTGGTAAACGTATTGTATTCGTATTGTATTTGAATGCAATACATTAAATACAATACATTGAATACAATTTATATTTGGATGAAAAGTATTTGCATTGCATTTGTATACAATGTGTGTTTAGATGAAAAATATTTAAATTGCATTATATATGATGTAATTGATAAAGTAGAGAGAAATAGAGTATTTGATGTGATTAATAAAAGTAGAATGGTGAATAATGATTAAATTATATTTAAATTATAATGTGATTAGTATTTGAATTAAATACTTTTGTATCTGGATAAAATTTGCATTACGTTTAAACGTAATACAATAAACAAACATGGGCTTAGCAGTAAAGTTCATCACGATCTCCAACAGATCCAGCAACGCGATAACAAAGGTTTAAGATCTCCTGTCGACGACCGATAGATGTGATGCGATAGCAATTCTGACTGCACGGTTCTCCCAACGGTGGCGGTGGCACTATATGACCCATGACAATGTTCGGAACGGAGAGGAAAAAACTAGATGCAATGGCGAGCCTCACTATTCTCACATCTTGTGCTCACGCCATTGCTTGCAACAGGAGTGATGAGCTTTAAAGTTGGGTGAAGAGAGAACTAAAAGGAGACAGAAAGGGAGGCAAAGGAAAGAGAAGAAAGAGATAGATGTAAAAATTTGTATAAGAGTATCAATCGATATTTTATTACATAACAAAACTTGAAATAATAAAATTATTTGTTTATTACCATACAGCATATCAAATATGCTATTGTGATCATTCTCCTATATTTTATATTTTTTATTTGTTATCCTGGATTAAGTATTTATATATATATATATTCTTATATTTTTTTATTAGACAAAGAAGAAGTAGTGCATAGGGATACTTTTGCTTAACCCATGTCTTATGAGAAGTTTGGATAACGTTTTGCGTTCGCATTATATTTGATTATAATGCATTAAATGTAATATATGTTGAGATGAAAAAGTATTTATATTGTATTTAAATGTAATGTTTATTTAGATAAAAAGTATTTGAATTATATTATATATGATGTGATTGAGAAAAGTAAAAAGAAAAAAAAAGGAGAAATAAAGAAAGTATATGATATGATTAGTAAAAGTAATAGAAAAAGTGGAATGATAAATAGTGATTATATTAAATTTAAATTATAATGTGAGTGATATTTGAATGTAATACTTTTAAATTTAAATGAAAATTACATTGTATTTAAATATAATATGAACGTAATACGGTAAACAAATAAGATATATGTGACAAAATCATGTTTAGATGGTGCTTTTGCTCAGCCCGTGTCTTAGAGTTATCTGCATGACTAGATCATCATGTTTGGATGGTGTGCAAGCATATTATAAAAAAAAGCGGTAAAGGTAAACTGTTATAATGTTTGCTGAACATTTACGGAAGGTGTTCTTTGATCATTAAGATTTTTTTTTTTTAATTATTAAAAGCTTTCAAAACTTTTTAAAGATTCAAAATGAACATGTTTACTAACAGACGTTAAATGCTGTTGGGCAGTTTTATACCACGTGAATCTCACATGGATAGTTTTATGGGAGTGTTTAGTAAAAGCATTGAAAGTTCAATGAAAATTATAAAAAAAAAATGTAAAATAACAATCTGCCTGTACCTCAAAAAGAAAAAAACCAGATATGTTCGTCTTCAATTCTACACAATTTCGTAAAGAAAAAGCTTAAAAACAGTGGGATTTGGGCTTATGATGTTGGATGCAAATCAAGATTCTTATGGTACAAATATTGCATTGCAAAGTATAATCGTAAAAATGACAAAGTCATTATTAAAATGACGGTATTATTATTCTCACCGTATCAAAACATTAATCACTATAATAGTATGGTTATTGTCATAATAACCACAACATCAACCAAAATAAACGTAAAAATACAAATGCAAGACAAAAACTATCATACTCATCAACCAAAACAAACATCAATGAAAGAAAAAAAAAACAACGGACCTCATAAAATTAGGATTATTTTCCTTTTGAATATTTAAAAATGAAAAACAATTCGAAAAAAAGGAAAACATAAAAAATAAAAGCACCAACTAACTATAAATATAAAATTACTATTTTTACAAATATATATTCTAAAAAATTCAAAATAAAGAAAAAAAATATGCTTGAGATTCTTTAAATGATATTAGACAATCCCATAAATTGAAAAAAAAAAATTAATTAATATAGTTAGATACATCTGACAAAACTACTTTCTTGAAAAAATGTAAAATTTTCCGAAATGGAGTAGAAATTTCATAACTGAAAAATGACTAATCAATATTCTGATTGAAATGCATTTTTAGAAATAAGCAGAGAATAATTGCATACACTAATGTTACAATATCTGAGACTAGCATTTTTCTAACACAATCTTAGACTATAGACAAAACATCCTGACTAATTTGGTAATTTATTTATAAACTTCGGGCTGTTCCCTAAAATTCCATTCCAATCCTTTACTCCAAACACCACCAAAGTTTGAAATAGAATTTTGATATTGGAATTCGTTAGCTTTTTAAAAAGTAGTTAAATTTTTTTCTTAATTGTTCAAAAAAATTGACAAAATCCACCCAAAAACTTTAGCGTGAGTTTGGTTTGCCAATCTAACTTAATCTACCATGAAAATTAAATTAGATCAAACATTTCATTCCAACTTAGTTTAATTTGATTTATATTTGAAAAATTCTATTTTTCTTAATTTAGAAAATTAAGGATAATTCTTGGATGTAATCTTTAAAAGATAGTTTTTAGACTGTTAACTAAGTATAACAGTATTTTCCCCTGTCTTCCACTAGCACAAATCCTAATATACTACACTGCAAAAGTTAGTTTCATATTACAAAAGTTAATTTATACTGTAAAATTTAAGTAGTATAAGTTTTTACTATGTTGAAAACGTATCCAACAAGTTTTTCTAATGAAAAATGCAATATGTCTAAACTTTATCTATCAAAAAGTTAGACAGTCCAATTTTTATCCATTAAAAATATACATGTCAAAGTCTGTCTAGGAAAACTTTTACACTGTTAATTCTAATACTACTGATACTAAATATTGCATTTGATGATTTGACAACTTTTCTACACTTTTATCAATTAGTCACTTTTTTACTATTTACATTTTTTTATGACCATACACATTATGCCTCGTTTGTTTACCGCATTGTATTTATATTACGTTTGAATACAATGCAATTTTCATCCAAACGCATAAGTATTACATACAAATACCAATTGCAATACTACTATGTTTGTTTGGGAGTTCCATTTTTGGCAAATGGAAAATTTTTCATTTTAATAAAATTGATCTTCCTAAATTTTCATACCTAAACATCCAAATTTTTCATTTTTGGAAAATAGAAAAAGAGCTCTCTAGAAAAAAAAAAAAAAAAGTTTTTACCCATCTAAACAACTTTTCATTTTTTTTAAAAAAATCCAAACAACTTTTTATTTTTTAAATCTAAAAATTTTTTATTTTCTAAAAATAAATCTCGTATTCAAACATACCATATATTTTAAATCCAATATAAACATTATTCATCGTTTTATTTTTTCTATTACTTTTACCAATCACATCACATACTCTCTTTTTCTCTCCATTTTTTTCTCTACTTTTATCAATCACATAACACAAAAAAAAAGTTTAAATGCTTTTCATCCAAATAAATATTGCATTTGAATGCAATATAAATACTTTTCATCCAAATGCATATTACATCCAATGCATTACATTCAAATGCAATACAAAGTAATATGTTACCTAAACGCCCCATAAATGACAAATTAATAATTGTCACACCTTTAAACTTTAAACTTTATATTATAAAGTTGATTTTTCTTAATTTTTAATAATTATGACAACTTTATATTATATAACATTTAATGCTATGCTATAGTATTCATTTTTAATCTCGCCATAGTGTATATATCATAAAATTACATTTTAACTATAATAACTGTATTTGTGACATTAAATTTTAATATCATTAAACTTTATTTCATGGTCTTAGGTTAAAAGAATAACTTAAGCATGTGTTTACATGAGGGAATTTTTATGAAATACTCAATTAATTCATGAAAATTCCTCAGCAAAAAGTAGGTTATTACGTATGTCTATATAACAACAACTGTATTACTTATTACAAAAGCTTTACATATATATATATAGCATATTTTTGGTTTTATTGCTTTTTGAATTATTATTATATTAACTATTTCATTGAGTAAAGAAAAAAAAATGTTCACCAAATATTGTTTCATAAAATATTGATCTCATCAATATAAAATTAATCATAAATAAAAGCATCAACAACAAACAATAAAATGTATTAAAAAAAGAATTTCAAATTTTAATTCATAAATAAATGTGGGTTCAAATATGCAAATGTGAAGGGGAAATTTTTTAGGCATTTTTGAATTCTATTTTCATTAATCAGATATAGTAATTGAAATTAACATGGCTATTTTTTTAAATACAAAATCTGCCTTTTTGTTTTTTAAATTAGATTAAAAAAATATTTTTATCATCACAATGCAGTTATTTTTATTTTTTTATCCTCGTAAATAAATTTATTTTATAATTGTTTAATGGTATGAAACTAATCTGACCATACAAACGATTTTGAAGGACAAGAGAAAAGCTTTTGGCCTTAATGTTTTTAATTTTGAAGAAACATAAAAAATGGAATTTAACAAACGTTTAGGTAATTTCACTTTTCTTCGCTTATGGTTAGTTTATACATAGAAAAACATTGAATATATATATATGGTGTACTTGCACACCATTTCAAATATTATCATTTCAACTTAAATCCACTTCTTCACTTCTTTAAAGTCAGCATTACATTCATTTTTCTTTTTCTAAACACCCATTTATTCTTGGATTCTTATTTCTAAGTGAAAATTTTCGTGTCAAGACGTGTGCTGTTAGCTATATAGGTCTAGTATTTGAAAGGAAAAGAGAGAGAGAAACACTAAAGGTGTTCGGAAGAAATCTAATGAGGTGTAGTTTTCATGACAAAAGACATTATCCCCCTTTTTTAATTAAAAAATTATCCTTTTTTTATCTGATACAATGAAAGGGGAAAACCGGAGAAAATTAACACATCTTAGTTAGATTGGTATTCATTAAGCAACTTCTACAACCCACACTCCAATTTAGTAATATTAAAGAACATGCAAACAAAAAAAAAAAAAGTTTACAATTCAGCCACAGTGATTTACAAAGCAAAAGATAAGAAAATAGAAGACAACCATACACAAAAACACAAATGAAAACAACTAGAATGTACAAAAAATCTACTTTTTCATTGAAGAATTAAGGGGGTGTTTGGTAAACGATTGCATTTTGATCGTATTTGAATGAAATTTGTTTTTTAAATGTTGTATTTGGTTGAAAAGTATTTGTTTTGTATTTAAATGAAATGCATGTTTGGATGAAAAGTATTTTAGAGTTAAAAATTTGATATAATTAATAAAAGTATAGATAAATAGTGAAGTTGAAAAGTTGATATGATTGTTTTAAAAAACTTTTGAATAATAATTGTTTTCGTAACACTGTTGAAAAGAATTGTATTTAAATATAAAATTTATATTTTGTATAAAATTATATTTCGTTTAAATATAATTAAAATGTAATTTTTTTGTCAAACGACCTCTAAGAGAGGAAAATCGTCTACCAAGAAAAGGCATGCACAAACCAAATATATATTAAAAAAAAAATGGTAATGACGTACTTGTTATAGGATCTGACCCAACTTAAGAGGCACTTTTGTGGAGAAGTGGCTTCACTTGGCAGCAGTAGAGATCAGCATATCTAGAAATGAATTGTTGCAGCTTCAATTGTAATACAGAGAGGGAAAGACGTATTATATGGGAAATGAATGAAGAATAACAATGTAAGAGCAGATTGATCAAGAGAACAAAGGAGGAATATATATTGGCCAACGTTCTAAAAGATAGATTGATAGGGTGTTCGTTCTCTTTATATATGATTTGGATTCCAGTCGCTCTTGTTATATTAATCAGAGTATATGACAAGAAAATATAAAGCATATACACGTAGAGCCCGGAAGCTTTCGGATTATGTGAGAACTCTAACTTCTTTTTCTATAACTTTTTTTAATTAAAAAAAAAAGGTGGAGTCTGAAAACAGCTGAAGTAGTATAAACAGTATGATACTTTACGGTAAGAAAATAATAACCGTCCCATCCAATTAAATGGGATTTGTTATCGAACTTCAACTTGAGTGTAGAATTATTTTCTAAAAAAATCTTGAGTGTAGAATTTCTGAAACAAAGGTTGGAAATTTGTTTACTTTGCGTTGACTCGTTACTGAAAGAAGATCCGCAAAATGGAAGTGGGATATTTATGAGCAAGAAGAGTTGGATATTGGACTTCAAAAGTCTTGAGTCATTAGTGACTATTGCTCATTCCTAGAAGAAAGAGACATAAAATGAAAGTGGGGTTTTTTTTTTTGAAAGGAGAATGAAAGTGGGATTGTTATCGATATCTATTAGACGTTTGTTTATAATTTTACGTTCACATTACATTTAAATATAATGTAATTTTCATCTAAACATAAAAATTTTACGTTCAAATATAATGGTTTTTAACAATATTTCAAATACGTTTATTATTTTAAAATACTCTGAAAATAAATTTTTTTTCATTCATATTACATTCTCTCTTTATCTCGCTTTTCCTATTTACTTTTACCAATCACATTAATTTTTTAACTCTAAAATATAATTTAAATACTTTTTATCTAAACACACGTTACATTCAAATACAAAGCAAATACTTTTCATCCAAATACAAAATATATTTAATATATTGCGTTCAAATATAACGTAAATGCAATATGTTTACTAAACGCACGGTTAGTCTTTTTCAATCTTTAAATTTCGATTGTGAATCTTTGATCGAATTTCAACTTTCTTTTTATATCTCGATTTGCCAATGTCCCGGCGGATTTACTTTCCAAATGGGCTAGGCTGCTATGTTTGTCTGGTCCTTTGAACCTTGGGGAGGCCTTCATGTGGTGGTCGATTTCGATGCGGACGTTTCTTAGTCCATTTTTATGATAATCCTTTTCGCAGCAAAACCAAAGAAAATTCTTCTTCATTTGCATAAAATATCAAGGAACATTTGGTATGGGGTAATAAGTAAGAATCACAGTACTGAAAAAGAGATGGATGATTTCTGCAAATCGACGTTAGTATCACGTTTAATGACAATTACAATGGGAAGCAAGGTTGTAAGGAGCGAACCCGGAAAATATTGCCTCAGTTCATGTTGTTTTCTGCAACTCGGGAGCATTAAGTTGGAATCATTAGTAATCGCGTTGCATAATAAAACCAATTTGGGATGCGATTAAAAACTCAGTTGAAAGAATATTGAATTAAATATAGATGTAATATTTGTGACCACTTCTAATTAGAGGAGGTCAATTTGATCTTATATTAATTTGGATATATTTATTTTTTATTCACGTGGAGTGAATAACTGAAGTCAAAATTAGCCCACATATCCCAAATACATTAACGCCGGTCACTAACTAGTTAATCCTTCACCAAATCCCCAACTCAAACTTGAATTTAAAAAAAAAAAAAAGAGAATAAGAGTTTAAAAAAAAAAGGTCCATAAAAACAACTTGCAGAAGAGCAATAAACCAAAAAAAATAAAAACGAACATAACATCCTAAAAATCTATAACCAGGCCGTAAATTCATCTCTACCGATATCAGAAGAAGCAGATATACAAACTATTTCTAAAATAGAAGGCCTACTCAAAAAACCTATTTTGGTAAAACTCAATAGAAAACCCAAAAAAAATAAAAATAAAAAAGGGCTCTCCTATTGTAGATTGTTAACAAAAAGAAAGTCCCTCCATATCTCTAGCCAAAAGATCCGTATAAAAAGAGGGCGTATGGAATCACCATTTAGCAACTTTGCTTCCTTCCTTACAAATATCAATATGTGAGACCATATTATCCAAATGTTTAAGGGCCATCAACCACATCCATCCTTATATTTCCACGGGACATTCATGCCGCCAGACTTTAGAATGTCAACAACATATTTAGAGGGTCACTTTGAATCCAGAGCATTTTCTAGACATATTGAGAATCCAAAAAATATTGCATTCCAAAGGAGCTCAGCCTCAAAAAGCATAGGTACTAATGCCAATCAGAATTTAAAAAAAAAAATCCCTTACAGAAATCTGTAATTTCTTAAAATATCACGGCAGCTCCATCTGTATGGATTTAAATCCGATCTAAAGATTATGTTTTGAATATTGCTGCTTTTGAGTTTATTTTGCTTCATTTTTTTGAATGAATATGTCCATTAAAAAATAATGATAACATCCTTTCAAAAATAAATAAATAATGATAAGATCTTATCTTCTTGTGGAGGGTATCAAAGTTGTAGATGACAATATTTTTTAGTTTATTATTTGTTGATCCATTTCCTCTACTAACCGTTAGTATATGCTTTTATTAGATTATTAAGTTGAAAATACTAGAAATATCAATTTTAATATTAACTTTTAAGTATAAATTTATTTAATTTTATGAAATTTTAATTTTTTTATGGATGCTTAAAAAATTATCGTATTTATAAATAAAAACATGTGAGTTGATACTTCAAAATTAATATTAGAGTTTATAAGCATTACTCTTATCATTGTAATTGCTCTCGGGTTGTGTGGTTGTTGGGATATATTTAATAGATATCTGATCCTATACTATTTATTTAAAAGAAAAATTAAAAGAAAAAAGAAAAAAAAAACCTCAAAATTTGGCCAAGATCCGCAGCATAGGCTATCTTTGATAATAAAATTCCACGTCTAATAAAATAAATACTGGACGATTTTTGCTCATATTTTTTTTCCTTCAGAAAGTGAAAAGGCATTAAAGTCTAAAGAAAGAAAACAAAGCACTAAAACTTTAGTGGTATCAAAAGTCTGCAAGAATAATTGGGTTTGCTTTTCGAATTATTGTGGGACTATACTTTTCGATATGAAGTTTTAGTGGCAACCAAAGTGTTCAAGAAAAATTGGGTTTGCTTTTCGAATTATTATGGGAATATACTATTGGATGTGAGATTTTTTTTTTTTTTTTAACCATGGGATATCTTTATTGATAATACGTATTTGTTAAGGCTAAATATGGTCAAGAATATATTATATAATAAAAAGAATACAAAATTAACAGTTTCTAACACATTTCTCATTTTCTAAATGTGACCCATGTGTTCAAATGCTTCACACTTTCTCCAACCGGATCTTAATTTCCAAGCATCTATTCCACGTACATTTTCACTGCCTTACGTGTTGGAGTGCCAAGTTTTTGGTCGTTATTTTTCTCTATATTCTTTTGTCCAACTTTTTTTGCTCTTTGCGAAAGACGGCCTCCTAAATTTCGGTACTCCAAACCTTCTCGATTATTTGGTTTAATTTCCAAAAGTCTTTTCTTCATGTATAAGATTCTCAAGCCCAGTCTGCTATACATACACGCATACATACATACATATATATGTAAATGTCATGCCGTGGTTTTTAA
The DNA here is from genome assembly GCA_035233585.1 of Antiaris toxicaria. Taxonomy (NCBI): domain Eukaryota; kingdom Viridiplantae; phylum Streptophyta; class Magnoliopsida; order Rosales; family Moraceae; genus Antiaris; species Antiaris toxicaria. The sequence goes on from CP141163.1 coordinate 1,135,107, forward strand.
TCTTTCTGACGTTATTATTGTTCTTCCTTTTGCTTGGGAAAACATCTATTGAAAATAAGGCATGTATTGTTTCACGTACATGCTATTTTTTGTGATAAAATAATATATATATATACATACATATATAAATGTACTAATTAATGTATAATTTCAAAATAATACTTGTGGTTTGCGTTGTTATTCAAAAAATTTTTCTAAAAATATTTGGATGGCAGATTTGAACTTATAATAGCCTAATTATTGGTAAAATAAGGTAGGTGCAGTTAAACTAACACGTGACCGTTACTTTGCGTTTTAATTTGTAACCAAATAGCATTCCAAAAATAATTATAGTAATACTGCTAGCTACCATCTGAAATTAGAAATTGACAAAAAGTTTTTGTCTTTGTGATGTAGTGCGGAAGCATAACAAGAAAAATGCACATGAAAAAAAGATGCAACATTTCCTATAACCTCTATTAATATATTGAAAAAGACATAGCTCTAGGCCTAATTGGTTGAAATCCTCTGCTAGTTCTTTGCCTAGCAAAAGAATTACACAGCATCACTACTAAGCTCCGGCGAAATTCCGTCGCCCGGCCTGCCAGCACCACCACGCCAAAAGAGCAAATGTCGACGCCCGTCCAGCCAACACCACGCCCGCATATGCCAAGGTCGTCTTGCGCAGTTAGACCATCGCACCGCCCAGTTGCAGCCCGTCATGCCATCTAGTCCCGGCGCCCTTGTAGTGGCAGCTCAGTTGCAGTGCCGCCCAATGCCACCTACCACGCTACCGTATCCACACCCGACCTGCCCGATACGAACACCAATTGTGCAGCGTTTTGCATTTCTAGGATTTACTCCTCCGGTTTTCACGCCCATAATGGACTTTGCATGTGTGATTTTGCAAGATCCATCTCCATTTCTGCCGGATCCGGATCCAGAACAGAATATTTCAGTTTTCTATTTAAAATAAAAAAAAAAGCCTTCTTTTTCATTTTTTTTTTTTAAAGAAAGCCTTTTTATGTTGCGGCTCTATATTCTAAGCAAATATTAATTGTGGATAAATTCCATTCCGCAAAACCTATGCTAAAATGGGAATAGACTGGCCATATATAATTCTCAAAAAGAATTGAGTTAACACAAAATTCACGAAAGAAACACATTGAAATGCTAACAAATTAAGAAAAAATATATATATATATACGTAAATACTAAAAAACTTAAAAAGTAGATATATATTGTTCATTAATTTTTTTTAACAAGAAATTTGTATTATTCATCATCGACTCTTTAAGAGAAAATACTTTATTTTATATTTTGTTTTACTTAATGTTGCAGTCATATTTTATACATTATTTCTTATTATACAAATATCAATTCGGATTATTCAAATAATAAAAAATGATTCAAGATGGAAAAAACCATTCTAGAGAACCAAATCAACTCACTATAGAACCAAACTCACAAATTGACATCACGAGTTGATATAGTATCCTGGCAAAGAATTAACACAGTATATCCTTCGTACATTCTCAAAACTTTTGGGATAATAGCAATCAAATTATTCTTATTATGACTCATATAGATTAGACAGGAGATGCATAGTTCTTGACTGTTTGAGAACCATCACCACGTTAGATAACAATAATATTTAATAATAGAGATACAGATTCCAATTCTAACTTTGTAATACCATCTTACATCATTATAAGTTATTATTATCTTTTTATTGTTGATTTTTATTTTAACATGTATAAGATGCATGATTTTTTTTTTCATTGGCTTCACAATTCTATACCAACAAAAAATCACAACTCATACATCATGAAAATTGTTATTAAATATTGATATTATAATTAGTATCATTAATATTATGTTTTAATAATTGCTACTCACTGTCCTCATTTATCTATTAGTAAAAGATATATATAAAGAATTGACTTTCCCGAAAAAAATAAAAAAAGAAAAAGAATTGGAATCCACCAATGAACTGAGACATTGCTATCATTTCATTCAAAGAACACAAAAGAGATTACATCCAAGAACGCAATTGAATACTACCTTGAAAGAAAAGAAACAATTGAATAAGGTAACAATGAAGAAAACCTACTCAATGCCTATCACATTTTTTCCCCTCCCTAAGAGCCTTTAATCCTTTACGTGATTTGGTCGTTACAAGACAATAAAATAAACCCCCATCTTTTGAAAGAAAGAAATAGTGGAAATTTTCGGATTTAACATTTGGGAAGATCGGACGGTGGAGGAGGCAGCTTTTGATGAGGCAGCTTTCCATCCAACACAACCCAAGCCATCTTCAAGCCCCAGCTCGTATGTACTTCCAAGTGACAGTGCATGAACCACGCCCCTATTGCAAAATTTACAAGTTTAAGACAAAAAGAGATCATATTAGACTAACTATAATTCACCATCCTCTAAATTCATATTCTCTTTTTCACATTTAACACTTATTTTATTTGAACAATGTTTAAAAATATAATTCCAGTTAAATATTTTAAAAATGTAAGCACAACAAAACATGAATTCACTTATTTAGACACATGGTGTGACATTTAGGGTAGAGCCAACTTGAGCTCAAAAGGGACGTTTTATTTATTTTTTTAACCTTATCATATTTTATCCTTTTTTTTTCCCTATTTTTCTCTCCTAGGGTTAACAAATCTCAACTTTACATAGTTACTCTTAAGATTTTCAATGAGGTCATACGTTTTTGCTTTTAATTATATGCATTATTTTATAATATAAAGCCAAATAAACTAACGTACATAAAATATAAATTATAAAGAGATCAAAGAAATGGGAGGGGAGAGATATAACTAGATTTGCACTATCATTTTTATTCAAAATTTTATTCAACTTTTCTTATATGAAAAAATTTGGTCACGTTATAAGAAAATTTCTCACCATTGTTCCGCCAGTCTAAAACGACAAAAGTGATACCAACCTGGATTGTCGGCAAGGAACCGTATTGCGACCCACCCACCGGAGGGCACTCCGACGGTGTTCCTCTCGGCAGGATCAACAAGATTGAATTTGGCAGGATCCTTCTTTGCATCAAAGTTTCCGGAGCCCCTTCCCACCACAAAGAAATTGAAACCATGCAAGTGAAGTGGGTGACTTTCCGCCCCAATAATGCTTGTGTCTTGCAAAACCAACTCTACACTGGTCTTATAGGGAAGTACCACCACCTTTGTTCCTCTTGTCACAAATATGTTGCTTGGCGGATTTCCTGTGTAATTAAATTTGAAAGGTGGGTTTGCCGGGAAATCTGTTGTAAACACTCCCTTGGTCTTGTTGAAGAAATGTGCCTGTAAAAGGGCGGAGTTGGGCAAAACAAAGCTAACGTTGTTAATCGCCGCCAACACTCTTGTGTTGTTTGGGCCTTGGCAAGCTTGTCCCTTTGAGCATGAGCCCACTCCCAGCCCAACAGTGAAGAAGAACTTTCTGTTGACTGTTTTTGGGACTTTCGCAGGGAACTTTGCATTGGCCAAGCTACGGATTTTCTGGTTATACTTGAATGAAAACGACGAGTCGTTTAGCTTGGGAAGGACTGTTCTCACAAGAGGGAGTCCATTGTTGTTGCTCTTCTTCTTCTTCTTCTTGTCGTTTCTGCTTGAGGCCTCCTCATATTCGAGTAGGCCCGTGGTTGTTGAATTGTCGAAAGCGACCGGGCCGGAGATGTAGGGCCTGGCCGCCATGACAAAGGTGGCATTGGGGGGGCTGAGCTTGGTCCTTAGAAGGACGTTGGTGGTTTGTCCTGGTGTGATAAGTACTGTTTGCGTTTTGAAAGGCTTCACATAGACTGCGTCGGCTTCCACAACTGTCAGCGAGTGATTGGCTATGCTGAAGAACAGTTCAGTATTGAGTGCAGCATTGATTAGACGTAGGAGATAGTTTTTTCCTGTCTTCACCTTGAGTTTGAATGTATCTGTATGCCAAACGTTGAAATGGGTCATTTTTGCCCAATTGATATTAAGTGACAAGTGAAATATTGAAGTGAGCTTAGTCCAAAGGTCAAAAGGTAGGATTTGGCTCATTTTTGTTTCTCTCTACTAATAATATTATAATACGTAATTGAATAACATAATTTTTTAGTTAATATTATAATTATATACACTTATACACATGTGGAGTTGACGAATCATAATATTACTGAAGGGATATAAAGAAATAAGAATAAGAAACTTGAGTCCATTTGTAATATGTGCTACACTACCTTTGGTTGAGCAGTTATAGAGAGGTCCTGGAAGGCCATTCATGGTGTAGGCGTCCGAAACATTTGGTGCCAAACCTGTTTTCATAGCTTGGTTGATCACTTTCTCTGTGTCTTCTTTCCACCATTCTCCTACAATTTTCAAGCCAATGTTGTAAACTAAACTTTATTTTCGGAATTTCAATCATTTCTATCTCACACGATATATTATCACATGACAATATGTGATTAAATAAATTAGTGATTTTTTTTTCTCTCTTTTGTTGTAAAGAAAACTTCATATTTACCAAAAACGATAGGAACTTCCTGGAAGGGTTGGGGAAATGGGTAAGGAACGTGTCTTTTGGGGAGAATGACGAGGGGACCATAGACAGTCGCTCGAAGCCATGAGATATGGGCGTGCCAAAACAAGGTGCCCCGTTGGCCAGTAATAGTAAAGTTATAGAGATAGCTTTGCCCTGTTTGAATTGGACACTGTGTGACATAAGCTGGTCCATCGGCCCATCCGCTTCTTATTTGCCGGATTCCATGCCTACATTTATATATGCAAATACAACAAGACTTAAACAAGATGCCAAATAGACAATACTAATTTGACCACAAAGAAAGTTTTTCTTACCAATGAATAGTTATATTGTTCGGAACATGGTTGGCAACCTTGATCAAAAGCCTGTCTCCTTCTCTTGCTATGATCCGAGGCCCTGGAAACTGTCCATTGACAGTCACAATGCTTTTTGTCTGGCACAATCTTGTTACTTTTTGTAACTTTATCTGCAAAGCAATATTTAAAAAAAAAATCAACATAAAGAAAAAGAAAATGTTCCAATTATTTTTTATATTCAATTATGCTCCCACCTTTTAATCACTTGTATTTAGGGGGAGCAATGAAGGCCCACAAACATAACTAGGGTAGAACCTTTTTTTTTTTTTAATAATATATTTTTCTCTTCTTTTGTTATTTTTTTTTGAATGCACTAGTGCATAATATAACAAGCATAAAAGCTTGAATATGTAAAGCAAAAGCCATAGAACACTCACATCAAACTTGTAGTGCCTGGTGATTTCTGCATGCTTTGCAAACGCCAACTCTGGTAATCCCCACAAGATGGCGCAAAATGTAAAGAAGACAGCTTTCCAAAAAGCTGGTGATGATGAAAAAAAGCTAGAAGCCATGTGTGTGTAGATAGTGTTTTCTCTCACTTTGTAAACTGTCTATCAATGTACTACTTTGGATGAAGAGAAAGGTCCAAATGAGAAGGCTTTTATATACTGAGAAAAGTTGGCTAGTGTTGCCATGTTTGGTTAAGTAGGTGATTGAGTAAGATTTTATTACCACCTTAATCAACATTTAGCACTATCTGATGCCCATAGAGCTGCTGGTCAAGCTTTATTTTAGAGTGATATTGAAGCTAGATTATAATACATCAAAGTTTATGTCTAACGGTATGAATCGAAGTCCCTAAAACGCTCCTTTGGATTTGGACAACCTTTGAGGTCACGCTCAGCCAAGATTTGGCTCAACTTGTACTGTATGTTTTCGTTTTATGGTGGTTTGTCATAGTCTTGACAGTGATAAATTGGTTAGTTTTGAGGGCATTTTTGTAAACTTAGACGAATTTTGAGCAGATGGGCAATGGTTCAATTGTAGCATTCATAAAATGATTAAAATCAGAAAAATTGGGACACAAAATATTGGGTACGGTTTCCTAATAACCTCCAGCCTCCTGCCGTTGGTATTCTTGATAATCAAGACAAATCATTGAGAGGAATTAATCGAACCAATCTTGTTAGATGTCGGTTACTCCTCATTGCACAATTCTAAGTTCTAACTGCTTTTGATGCTAACTTGTTTTGGTCAAATATTTTTCATGCATTTGGATTCAAATGTGATATTCGTATTCAAACATGCATTTGGTAATAGGTTTATACGATTATTAGAGTGCAAGCATTTTAATATTTTACTATTTCTCAAATATTCAACTCAAATACAAATTTTAAATTTCTTTTTTAAAATGCATACAATACTCATTTTTCGACCTTTATACCATTAAAATGTTAATTTTAACCAAAAAAATTCAAAAATAAATATTATTTGAATACACAATTTAAATTATATATTTGAATACAGACATTCAAGTTAGGGAATAGTTAGAGGGCATTTTAAAGATATTTTTGGACACTTTTGATACATTTTTCCACCTTATAATTATTTTTAATTATTCATATCTTCAAAATCCTATACTAAATTCAAACTTTAAAAATCTATAATTTAACATATACAAGCCTAAACAAGATATTTCTTTTAAATTGTAAAGAATTTTAAAAAGAAAAAAATAAGATTCATTTTAATATTTTTTTAAATAAATTTTTAAAATTTTATGTTTTTTCATTTCAAACTTTTTTTTTCTCAAACATATTTTTTAAAACTCAATTGTTTTTTAACTTTCAAAATACATCTTTAAAACTTCCTTTTATCGGACTCATAATTAAATTGAACATTCTAATACGGTTGTCAAAAGAATGCTTAATCCTTACATGCTTCTTTTTGAAAACAGGAATCAAACGACCATGCGCTGTTGTGCGTGGAATTTTTTTTTAATTAATATTATTATAAAAATAGCCAACATACGGTTCGACTAACACCGAAAACCAAAAGCAAAAGGCAGAAGCAACCTCCTTATGCTTTTTGAAGTTTTTAAATTTGCCATTTTTGGTAAATAAATAAAATGGCACGAAAAGTTACTTTTTGCCCCGCATTTAATTAAGATTTCGTTTAATTCACAGATAATCTAAATTTTTAGATTTATTTTTTTTAATTAATAAAAATTATAATTAAATAAATCAATTTAAATCTAAAAATTTTATTTTATTTTATTTTAATCCTGATTTGTTTACAACATTACATTACATTATATTTTAATACAATATAATTTTCACTCAAATACAAAAGTATTACATTTAAATGTCAATCATAACACATTTTAAATCCAATACAATCACTGTTAATTATTTCATTTTTTTCTATTACTTTTACTAATCACATCACATATTCTCTTTCTCTCACTTTTTTTCTCTATACTTTATCTATCACTTTACATATTTATTATTAAAATATAATTTAAATATTTTTTATCTAAATATAAATTTTATTTAATATATTATATTTTAATATAATATAAATACAATATATTTATCATACTCGCTCTTAAACTCAATCCATAAACCTATCAAATCATAATTTGATTTCTCATTTTCATAAATATATCTACATTCTAACCATCTAATCAAAAACCTCTATTCTAATCATTTAAAAATGGAAAATATTAAAAAACATTATTAATATCAAACATCATTATTAATTAAAAAAAATCCATCACCAGATCACCTTCGATAAAACGGTAATATTATTAAACGGTAATATTAGCATTGCACTTTATGTTTTCTTTGAAAAATCTCAGTTCTAACCATCTAATCAAGAAATTCTACCCTAACCAACATTCTCTTAAATCCAAAAGGTGTTTATTTTTCTTTATTGCTATATAAAGAATCCAAAGCAGTCACGTCATCTTATTGCCTAAAAAAATGAGCTGGAATGACATGACAACATGTTGACACACGTAACTATTCCAATTTTTTGTTGGCAAAATAATATGATTTTATTGCAAGAGAAAGAGATAAATAATATTTTTGGGAAAATATTTATGATAAATAATATATAAGGAAATATCTGAAATAAATCAGATATTTTTGACAAATAATTTATGAGAATTTTTATAATTGGGCAAATCTATTTTATCATATTAATAGAGAAAACTATTCATTTATAGATTTAAATCAACCACCCAACTAAAGGAAACCCTCCCACAAAGAACTAAAAAAACCAACTTACCAGGGAAAAAAAAAAAAACACAACAACAACTACTAGTGAGAATGCCAGCGACCAATGGTAGCGCTGCCAACAACCACTCAGGCTACAGCCACCTCCTTCTTTGCCTCCAACGATGAACACAATGATCAATGGAAGTGGTAAGAAACTCACGACAACAACAACCACCTCCTCAATCGCCTCCAACGATACAATGGGAGTGGAAAGAAACCAACTTTCTTTTTTTTTTTGGTTAGTAATTGTGTTTGTAATCAGTTGTCGTTGGTGCATAAGACATTTCGAATGCAAATGACACCTACATCATCTAAATGAAATTCATTGATTAAAAATTTTTATGCTATCAATATGATAAAACAATCTTGTCTCATTATAAAATTTCCCACAGTTTATTTACAAAATGTATTTATGGTAAAATTACCTTATTAATATTCTCATAAAAAAAATTGTTTACTATAAATATAACTTTTACCTAAAATATTTTAAAATATGCTGTCGTCGGTATCACGACGATTTCCAACTTTATGGTATATTTTGGATTTTAACATAATAACTAAATAATTCAACTTTATAAGATAACATGATGGGGGGGTGGGACGTTAGCTTGCCTTATTTATAGTCGTCTTGAAAAGGTTAGGAAAAGGTTGAGAAAGATCTATGCCTAGCATACGTGGTTGTGTATGCATATTTGAACTTCTATTTCGTAGGATTAGGATTCTAAGGTTTCTCATCGTGGTAATATCATGGATTTATGAGGTATTTTTTTTTAGAAATATGGAGCATAAAAGAGATAAACAAGCTAAATATTGTCAAATAAATTACAAGGAGATAAAAAAAATATTATAATAAAAAATTCAACCTTAACTCGAATGAAAACTAAATAAAGATGATGAATGTTGAGACATGTGTAACACACACTTTCTTTAAAACAGATTCGTCTCCTTAAATAAGTATTTGGAGATTCAATAGACGTCTGTCTTTTAGGATATAACGACAACAATGGTAATCTAAACACAATCGAATATTGCTTTTGGCGAACTTGAACTTGTATCTTCTCTTTATCACCAAAATACCTAAAAACTCTAAACCAAGAATATTTTACGAACACAGTGAAAAACAGAAGAGAAATTCTAAATTAGTGTGTGTAGACTTACTTGTGAAACCATTCTTATATAGGTTGTTGGTATCAGGTGTTACAAACCAAAATAATGAGGATTAACTTGGGATTAATAAAAATTATATCCTTAGGTTAAAACCATTCATCTTCTAACTAACGTGGCCATTATCATGTCCAAATATGCCCATTAAACATGAATTAAAGTCTGTAACCGTTTATCTTCATCATTAAACATCCACTAATATCCATGAATATCAACAGCTTAATTCGTTGATATTTTGAACATAATGCAAAAATTAATTTAGATTTTAAATTGAAAAATGTAAATAAAAAATTTGCAAAACGTTGTATGTGCAAGGTCATGTCAACAAATCAACATTTGCATCACTCACATCATGCAAGTGCATACATTATGCATCTAACCCACGAGGTTTGTGATTTGCACCCCTCTCCCTACACAAGAGAAAGTCTCTTCGTCACACCATTTTATTCAAATCCAAAAGTCAGTTATCTATAAATTTCATAATATCATGATGTTTAAGCAATGTGGGATTTCACATTCTTAACAATTTTTCCAAATTTCTCATTCACATCATTTTGAGTGTATAAATATATAATTTCGATCTTCTTATGATGGAGAATGTAAATCCACCAAAATCATTACTTTTAAAGAAGAGGCTCGATAAGTGCACAAAAGAGCACTTTTCTTCATGTCATTTATTGAATAATTTAAATTTTAATTAAATATTTTCATCATTTTAAATTCAAATTATTTTTTATTTTAAAAATGTTTAATTTTAAATTATTTTATTTAATAATTTATTTTATTGTGGTTTTATTTGCTTTTATTTTTCTTTTATTTTCCCTCTCTTTCTCTCTCTCTCTCTCTCTCTCTCTCCCCTTCTGCAAGTCTACTTCCTTGACGCCACGTGTCTCCTGCCAGCTGCCAGCCGACAGAAGCTCCTACACGAACACAAGCCCGGCGTATTTCTTCCTTTTGCGCGCATGATTTTTGGGCTGGGATGTCCTCCCATTTTGTTAGCTAGGCTGCACAATTCCAGGCCCATGTTTCTTGCTCCAGCCAGGCCAGCGCACATCAAGCAGTTTCGATTTGCCTCCCCAGAAGCAGCCTGCATGGCAGATTTAGGGGTCGTTTGGTTCTGGTTTTCCAGACCAAAAATTTTTGCTTTTTTTCAAAATTTTATCACTTTTTACTATTTATATCTCCAAAACGCTACAGTACACTCAAAACTTTAAAAGTCCATAACTTTGTGTATATAATATCAAATGAGATGATTTTTTTTTAAATTGCATGGAATTTCGAGAGGAATAAAACAAGCTCCATATTGATTTTTTTTTCTACAAAAATTTTTAAAATTTTTTATTTTTTCACCCCAAACAATTTTTTCCCCCAAACACATTCTCTAAAATCAACTTTTTTCCAAACTCTAAAACTACATTTCTAAAACCTCCCCAAACTCCCCTTTAATGAGCCGACGTCCTAAAAACAGTAATTTATCGATTTTAAATAATTTATAATGATAAATCTGTTTATTTCAAACATAAAAGATTTAATCTACTTAAACACATTTGTTATTTTTATCAAAATTTAAATTCTAAATTTTCAAGTTACTTGTTTGCGATATAAATTTGCAATTAAATCATAAATTGAAGATTAAATTTAAATGGGAGAATGAAGCAAATGAAGAATTCATGATGTCTTGCAGTTTTTATTGTTAAGTTTTTCCTCAACCTAAATCTCCTTTTATGTTTTATTTATTGTATTTGTTACAAAAATCCATCAAAAATATTTTTTTTCTTTTATTATTTTAATACATTGCCTTTCTAATAATTGTTTTTACTAATTTAATTTGTTTTTGTTTGTCACCTTCCTGTGAACATGACCAGTCGATCTATATTACAACCGACTGCTTTGCGATTACATCTTTGGGCGTTAACCAAGCTCCCACTCAAATTTGGCCCCAAAATGACCCTTTCACGTTCCGTAGTATTGTTGTTGGTAGACTCTGGGATGAGAACTTTATTATTTGGCATGCTATATTCATGATTTTCTTTTATGTATTTGATTTGGATGTAAACTCTTACTTCAATTTCTTTTGATTGTGCGGACCTAGTTTGATTAATTAGCATTTATGGCATCGTCAGCTGAATACATGTCTTCCTGACTGATTCATCCAACTCATCTCGTAATGTAGATAGTGATAGTGAAACTGACAATGAAGAGGAGGAGACTATGGCCATTATAGCATGTCTTTTTGTTGCATGTTACAAGATGAATAACAATTATAGGCAATCGTTGCGAGATTCAATGTTGTCAGAAAATGGTGAGAGTTGAGGAAATTCTAAATGGAAATCCGAAGTTAATTAAGTAGAAAATTCGAATGGACAAGATGACTATTAAAACTTTCTCCAACTTGTTAACGGACCAATGATCATTGAGATGAACAACCCATCTAAATTGGATAAGCAATTGTTTATTTTTTTTATACACCGTATGTCAAGGGACAACCGACATGGAATCTGCAGATCATTGGCAATACTCAAGAGAAACAATATCTTGGTGGTTTCTTATAGTGCTATTAGCTATATGCAAGCTCAAGGACAAATTCATAACTCCTCCAAATTATGAAAGCATGCAACCATTCATTGATGCAAATTGACACAAATATAAGCTGTGGTACAGCATAAGTAAAGAATTTTGAAATAATTTATTCACATTACTTTTATGTTATCAATGTTTTATTCCTTCATGCTCTTTCGATATAGAATCATGTAGGTACAATTGATGGCACTCATGTGCCCTGAGTTCTGCTATCTGATAACTCAAAAGCTTGGAAAAATAGGAAAAGGCCATACTTTCTGAACATTTTAACAACTTGTTCAATTAAAATGAAGTTCACTATCATGAAGTTTATTATAATTTGAAGTAATGTTTTAAGTACACGTGTAATTAATTAATAATATTTCTATATGCTATATTTTAGTAGTGTTGTTGGATAATGTTCTTGTTTTATAAGTATCTGCAATTTATTTGTTCACTAATTAATGGTGCTTTCTTTCTAGCCTATAAACGTTAATGTTGATAGATTTTTTGTTTTCTTATTTAGGAGTATACGAAAGAAAATTTCTAAAAAATAAAATTATTAGGCATTCCAAACATTCCCTAAAGTGGGTATGGTGGCAACGTTAGAGATTGAGGATAATGAGAGAAAAAAATTGAAAAACAAAATGTTTAATAAAGAAGATAGCAATAAATTTATTTCTTGCTAGTTCTAATAAATTGAAAAAAAAAATAAATGAAAATAATGTAGGATAATAATGCCAATTGAATTGCAAGTTATCCCAATGCATTTCAGCATTGAATCAGTATTTGAGTACAATATTTGTGATCCAAATACAACATTTCATTGCAATGTTTTATAAAATACAAGGAAACACAAATACACTTTGTATTTAAATGTAATATAAATACTGAACATCCAAAGCATTGCATTTAAATACAATATATCTAAATGAGCATTGTATTCATTGTATTGCATTCAAATAAAATGCTATATCCAAACCCCCCACAAGTTAGGTGACATACACTTTGTGTAATTATAATCAAACTCCTAACAACATAACATTTCGGAAGAGATGATCCATTAATTCAACTTCCAGAAATTTTTTCACTTTTTTCTAGAGACGTAAATAGATGAAATCTCGACAAGTTCTATTTTTGTGGATGGGGTTTATCACTTACATTGGTCGTGTTTTCTACTTTGATATGTAGCTAATGAGATGTGTAGAAGTTCTTGGTTCAAAATTTGTATATGACATTCATGAGGATGAAATTGACTTATCTATGAGTATGAACTCATTCACGTTGTGTGAAGGAAAATATACGTCACGACTAAAACTAAGGCAGCTTTGAGAAATGATTTCCAATCCAAATAACCTATGAGAAATCTTAGCATGAGAGTCAAGTTACTAAAATCCTGGTTCAATTAAATTTCACACTCCAAGATTGGCCTAAAACCTTCCCAATAAATAGGCAGCCAAAGCTCTCACTTTTGGCACACAACCTAAAATCATATCAATTTCCCTTTTCTGTAAGTTAGGATACACCAAAATGGCATCTTTGGACAATTATCCAACAGTTATAGTCACTGTGTTCATCTTGGCTGGCTGCGTTTTCTTACTCACGTTCCTTGCAGCCGCTGTTTTTTTGCTTTCTTAAGAAGAGGAAGAAGACAGTACAAGAAGCTGGAATCGTTCACCTCAATGAGTAAGGGAGACCATTGTAGAACGCCCTTATGGAGTAGACACCGTGGTTTTATCGGCTGAGGATGACATTCATATGGACGGAGACCTTAAAAAGAACGCGCAGGTTGGTGAAGGTTTGCACACCAAGCCTGTTGACGGCAATGCTTCTACTTCATGAGGGCGTTGATCTTCTGGTTCTCATCAGCACAATCTTGAACATAAGACTTGAATATGACCTCGTGTTCCTTTCAGTCAAAGGAATGAAATAAAGGACAATAAACTCAAATATGTGTTAGACATAAAACCATATCTTCGTTTTTTTTTTTTTGTTTGATATTATTATTTATAATTATCTTAACTGTTTCATATCTATGTTATCCTCATTCTTTTCCTTTGTTGGAATCGTTCACTGTCAATTTGAGTGTGTAATACAATTAATAAAGTTATATTTGGTGAATCCATAATAACGATATGTTGATATAAAACATGAGTTTGCACTAGATCGACTGTGTGAATACACTATTGATCCATTTTTTATTTACCAAAATTATGTGTCCTAATTAATTATTAATGAAGAGCATAACAAAAGAGGCGCCCTTGCAAAAATTTCGAAGTTCAAAATGTAGAACTAGGAATTCACTTTCGAGAGTTCCATAAGCATTTTTATTTATATATATATATATATTTTCCTCAAAGGGGATGTGATTAAGGTCAGGCATTTCACTTTTCCAGAGTGTCATTTGTAATTTTATTCTTGAAAAAATGAAAGCATGAATCTCTTTTCTTTTTGTGCTGGGAAAATATATTGTGGTGCCATTCACCATTTCTCAGAGCATCAAGAAAACTTTTTTTTTTTTTTTTTTTATAGAATTTCTATAGAGTCTAAACACCTGAATTGACTAATTAACATTTCAACCCAACTAAGTTCCGTTTTTTCCCCCGAAAATAGAAGTTCTTCCCTTTCACAAAGCGACCTCTTTGTTGAATATCCAACTAAAGTTGACGCTAAGCGGCTCCATCTTCCTGGCGCGCTCATCGGCTCGCTCCTGCAGCTTCCTAATCCTCGGCGCCAACCTGCACACAAAATCCTGTGCACATCTGGCCTCAGCCGTCAATCCCTCCAGCTTCTCCAACCTCCACCGTCCGATCAAGAACTCGAGGATGTCGGCGTAGTCGTCAGCCGTGTATATGCCGAGCCGCTGAGCCACGGCCGAGAAGTGCTCGAACAGCCTGGGGTCGCTCCCATCGTACATAAGGTGGGCAGGCATCGTGATCTTCTTCCGCATCATGTCGGCGATGGCCAGCATAGCGCCGCTGGGGTCCACTTCCAGAAGCTTCTCGACGATCTTGGCGTAGGCGTTCTCGTGGCGTTTCTCGTCTGCCGCAATGGTTCCACATATACGCGCAAGCACCGGATCGCCGCCCTCCTTCGCCAGTCGGGCCGTGTTGCCGTGCGACACGAACGTGGCTCGCTCCTGAAAAGACGTGTACACGAACCCCAAGTATGGGTTGTTCTCTGTTCCCGGGTCCTGTCCAAATACCCGCCAAGTTTAAACGACAATGCCAACACCGACCAAATTATATGAAACGACAGAAAAGCATGTAAATACCAAAACCACTAAAAAATAAAAAACGACGTTTAAAAAAAAAAAAAAGAAATACGCAAAACTCATATTAAAAACACTGCTATTTACAATAAAATTAAAAACACAATATTAAAATTAGACGACAAATTTAAAAACGATAACAACGTGATAATGGTGTGTCATAAAACGACACGATAGGGGGAAACAGCATTAAAACAAGACAAAAAAAAAAAAAGGGGACACTTCAAGCACATGAAAGTTTAAACGACACAAAGCCTCGAACTATAAAAGCAACCAAATAAAAAAAAAAAAACCCCTACAACAACGCAAGGAAAAAATATATATATATATATATCTCTCTCTCTTAATAGATTGGAAATGGTTTTGCTTTATCACAGCTAGCGGAGTTTAAAAAATGAAATAAATAATGGAGATCTCTCACCATGCCAGCTCCAATAAGGTACTGAACTGTCCGCTCAACCATGAGCATATCGACCCGACCCGACAAGTACAGATACGTGCGGAGCAAGTCACCGTGGCGGTTCTCCTCGGCGGTCCATGCCCGGGTCCACTGGGCCCATGGGCTTGTGCTCGCCCCGGTCTCGTCCCTAACGCCGTCCAAGGTGTTTATCATGGTCTGGTACGTAGGCAACGCGTCCTCCGTGATCATGTCCCCTACAAGCACCACGAAATACTCATCCGGAAGCTCAGCCGTCCGAGCACGCAACTCCCTCACCTGATCGACGAACTCCTCCGATGGCGCTTTCGGGTCGGGCAGGAACTCGATGGGCTGCCAGCACTGGCCCACGGGCTTCAGCAGAGGTAGGACCCAGTCGGAGGCCCACCCCTCCAAGGACTTGAACACCTCCACTTTCTCAGGCGGCATCGAGTGAGTCCTCCGCGGCGCCGCTGGGGCGGCCACGGCGGAGATGGGCGGTAACCGGAATCTGATGTTGGGCTTTGGTGGGCCCAATTGGTTACGGCCCATTGGGCTTCGGAGACGTGGGGCCCATGCAGGATTTCGCCCGCCAAGGAATCCAGACGCTTGCATTTTTTTTTTTTTTTTTCGAGTTTTTAGTGGTCTGGCCTCACCGGAAAGTAAGCAGTGACTTGTGTAATTTATATGGAGAGGGGATATGAATTTGACCTTGGCTTTGGGTATAATTACGAGAATGCCGGCTTGTTAGATTTGCCGTAAAATCCTGTTTTAAAGTGAATTGGCAAGATTGGCTAATGTTGTGAACAAGATTGCAGACAGTAAATTTGTGGTAAAAGGGTAATGAGGTAATTTGGGAGTTTGTTTCGGTCAGAAGGAGGTTGGGACTAATAAAAACGAAGGGATTTTGCGGGCTTTACAAAACCAGGGGTGCAGTGGTTTTCGAGAGAGAGAGAAAGAGAGATATATATTTTTTTTTCTGTGGGTTTAAAGGTAATGCGGGTTGGTTGGCAAGTGGTTTGGTTTGAAAAAACAATTGACCGCTGGCGAGACATGCATTACATTGGTATCATCGAAGTATCAACGATTAAACATACAATATTCATTAATATCCATCAACTCGTTGACATGTTTAAACGTGAAGTTTATTTTTTAAAAATAGAAAATTTTTATAAGTCCTGTGGAAAATATATTATAGTTTAATTATGTTTAAATATAATTTATATTTTAAGTAATATATTTGGTTAAAAAATATTTGTTTTATATTGTAATAAAATTTATTTTTTGATAAAAAGTATTTAGAATTGAAAAGTTGATGTGATTGGTAAAATTTATAATAAAAAGTTAGAGTTAAGTTGGAAAATTGATGTGATTGTTTTAAAAAATTTTTAAATAGTAATTATTTTTGTAATGCTGTTGAAAAAAATTGTATTTGAATGTAAAATTTTATATTTGGTATAAAATTACATTATATTTAACTACAATGACACTAAAAAATGTTTGTCAAACGTCCTTTTAGATTTAAAAAATAAAAAGTTATTTAAATTTTTTTTAAAAATAAAAAGTTATTTATATTGGTAAAAACTTTTCTTGTTTTAAAGTATTTTTTTATTTTTTAAAAATAAAAAATTTTAGATATTTAAATACGAAAATTAAAAAAAAAAAACCTATTTTTTTAGTTTTAATTTTTCAAGAATGAAACTTCAAAAAAAAAAAAACATAGTATAAATTATAGAAAAAGAAAAAACTCCAGTGTGCCCTTTACGCTCTTTGGATCTCAACTCTCAGATGCCTTTCCACCGTCATTTTTATCAAGTCATCTTGTATTACAGTTAAAGGGCGCTTGGAATGCAATCATTATTAGGAATCATGTTACTTATATTTCCATTATTTTGTATATAATGCGTTAAATATATATATTTAGATAAAAAAATATTTAAATTATATTATATATAATATAATTGAAAAAAATAGAGAGAAAAAAAGTATATAATATAATTGATAAAAATAATAAAAAATAAAATAATATATAGTGATTATATTAAATTTAAATTATGATGTAATTAATGTTTGAATATAATATTTTTATGTTTAAATAAATATTATATTGTGTTTAAATATAATACAAACGTAATATTTTTCCTAAATGTCCCCTATAAAAAATTAATACGACTTTTACAAAAGTTACATTGTCATGTTTGGTTACATGCGTGAATCTTCTTTCACATTTCAGGAATAATACATTACAGTGGTTGGTTGTGCATATGAGAGTGTTATAAATTATATAATGTTTCTTTATTATAAATTTTACCAAACAATGTAAAATTGAAAAAAATTAATTTCATTTAAAAAAAAAAGGTGTAAAGAATATTTATTACGAAATACAAATATATATTTATATAAATAAAACCTAATATGTAATATATATATATATTTGCCAACAAAATATCCATGATTGTTTTCATACATGTTAACAGAACGTTCTTACAAAAATTATAAACAAAAAAGATCAAATTCTCTAGAAGATTTCCAAACATGTCATCATAAAAGTTCCATTTATAAGACCATATACTAAAAAGTTCTAATCAAAAGACCGTATACCCAAAGAAGATAATCCAATCAGACTATCAATAAGTTTCAATCTCACTCATTCCAATAGGAATAGAAGAGACTCCAAGTTGACTTCATCAGCCAACATGAAGAAAGAAATTGGTGTTGTCATGGTTTTGGACAGGAAATCGACCAACTCGTACTCGTTGTGCATTTGTTAATCTGTCCACCTTCTTTCAGTTCATCAAACACCTTCATCCTCCTTGCAGCCCTGTCAGCCTCACATTGAAAGCGATTTTGCAATTATACAAATATTCTCACCAGCCATTACAAAAGAAAACTGCTTTTTGGTTTCAGTTAAACCGTCAACCAGCACATCTCCACTCTTGGACCTCTTTCTATTTGTCCTTTCTGAGGGTGTTGAAGTTGATTGTGTACTGGTACCATCAACACTGGCAATATCATTAGGCTCGTTAAAAAGATGGAAGGCCTCGTCATCTTGCTCATCATCGTCATCATCCTCACTTTCTTTGACAATCTCATCAGTCATTTTTGTTAGGTTTTTTAGTGTTGATATTTATGATAATTTAAAAAAAATTAGAAATATTAAAAGTTTATATAGATTTTGCAAGAGTTATACAGATTTTGCAGGATGTGTTATAAAATATTACAACGTGCAGATTCAATTAAGTGTAAAATATGCTACAAGATAATCTCATCAGTTATTTCAGATAATCCCATTGCACCTTTTGTCCATTAACACAATCCCTTCTAAACACAATTCTTAACTCATTATAATTTTACGGTTAGATTGCTGTATAACAAATAGATCATTAAAATTAATAAAATCTAGAATAAAATTTTGAATATTATCTCTAATGAAAAGAAAATTAACCTCAGGTCCTTAACCCATTCATCAAACACATTATTTTCAACCACAATGCATTTGTCTTTATTGATCCAATCAAATCCACTACTAGAAGGGCTCAACATTTTTGAAATGGCATGGTGATGGTTTTTTTTTTTTTTTTTTTTCTAAATCTTGACACGAGAATCAATATGTGCTTGTGCTTTAAGCCCGCAACTATTAATTCAAACATTTGAGCTCTAAAAATAGCATACAACAACAATAGTCGACATTGTTCTTTATATTAACTTTATTTTAAAGTTCAATCAAACAATTCTAAAAAGAAAAAAAAAAGAAAAAGAAAAAGAAACAATTTATAAAAGCAACTTTGCATGGCAACTTCCCTGCCATTGTACATGCTATGTATGCGTGTGCTGTCTTTAGTAGTTATTTTATATAATGAAAAAATATATGGATAAAATTATATTTGAAAAAAAATCATTTTAACTTGTAAATTAGGAAAAAAAAACATGTATTTTTATAAAAAGAAATAGAGAAACCAGAAAGAAAAAAAATAGAAAGGAGAAGAATGATTGCTTATGTGAGAAATTTTATTTTTATGATAAAAAATCGAAAAGAAAAAAGAAGCAAAAAAGAAAAGAAGGGGGGAGGCAAGCCAAATGAAAGAAATAGGGGTTTGCACTTTCACACTTTTTATTATTTACTAGTTGAGATAACGCGCTCTACACGTATGATATTATTGAAAAAGTTTGAAAAATTTACATGTATTTGAGTTATAATATAGTATTATTTTTAATTTAATAATTATTTTATATGTATCTTAAAGATAAATCTATGTTCCATATATAAAAGAAGTGTTAGATCAACTAATATTTCTTCCAAAACTTTTATTTCCTACTCGTTTGTCTTTAGTTATATCTTTTATCATTAAAGACATAAATTGATAAGAAAATATAAATGTAAAACATAAAAAAAATTGTGATAGAAAAAAACAAGGTTGTACAAAAATTTTAAATTTCAAAATTACTAGAATTTAAAAATATCAATTAGTAATTTGTAGTATTGAAAATACAATACAAAATAAAAAGTAGAGAATTAAAGAATAGTGTGTGAAAATATTAGACATATAACGTACGCATCGATATAGAAAAAATATAAGACTTAAAAATAAGTTCCATCATTAAAATGTGGTAATGAGTATCGAGTGAAAAAAAAAAAAAAAAGAGTCCACAATTAAAGAGGGATATATGAAAAGTCTTAAACATACATGTTAGTTTTAATAATATACATACTAAATATTAAAATTATATATTTTTTAAGTTTCAAAACAAAAAAAGAAAAGCTAAAATGAATCTGCATAATAAATAATAGATTTAAAGTTAGACAATACAAAAAAAAAAACCCACATTATGCAAGTAATGATATGAAAAAATTAATGTCTCCTTTGTTTACCGCATCATATTCGTATTACATTTCAACGCAATGTAATTTTCATATAAAATACAAAAGTATTATATTTAAACACTAATTATATTATATTTTAAATCCAATACAATTATTATTTATTATTTTATTTTTTCTATTATTTTTATCAATCACACAACACACTATCTTTCTCTCTCTCTTTTTTCTCTCTACTTTTATCAATCATATTATATATAATACAATTCAAATACTTTTTATCTAAATACATATTACATTTAAATATAATATAAATATTTTTTATTTGCATATAAATTATATTTTATATATTATATTTAAATATAATATAAATATAACCCCTTATCTAACATCCACTGAACAAAAATAAGAGGGATATCAAACAAATGTTTGCTCATTGGGCACCTTTGCACAAAGGGCCCAATTTGTTGTCATGCGCTCCTTGTTCGTGTGAAGTAAAGGCCTAGAAATTGGGAGTAAAAAGGGAACGAAACGGCAAGCCAGCGAATCACGCTCTAAGAAAATTGGGAGGAAAGCGGAACGAAACGGAAAGGCACGTGTGAAAAGCACCGGAACATTAAGGCTTTTATATATAGAAGACTAGTTATAGTATTGTGCTCCCACATGTGAGATTTATGAAAAAATGAATACTGTCATATTTTTGTAAACGACCTCCACGTATGCTATGAGTCTTTTCCAATTGCCTTCTACACTTTGGGATGGTTTCTCGTTTTTGGTGGAATGGTGGAGAGGTTGAGAAGAATATACATTCTATTAGATGGGAGAAGTTGTGCACAGCAAAATAGAAAGGAGGATGGGCTCTAGAGACCTAAACAAAGCTCTTTTAGCTAAACAAGGATGGTGGGTTTTGACAAATCTGTCATCCTTAAAGACTAAGTTTTCGTTTGGTAAAAGTTTTATATTTTAATCATATTCAAATACAATGTAATTTTACACTAAACGCAAAGTTTTGTATTCAAATACAATCCTTTTTAATAGTGTTACGAGAACAAATACTATTTATTTGTTTTTTAAAATAATCACATCAATTTTTTAACTTTAATTTTTTATTTCTATTTTTATCAATCACATAAACTTTTCAACTCTAAAATACAATTCAAATACTTTTCATCCAAACACACATTTCATTCAAATACAAAACAAATACTTTTCAACCAAATACGAGACTCAAAAAATGAATTGCATTCAAACGTAATTAAAATATAATGCATTTACCAAACGACCCATAAAGTTCTCAAAGCTAAATATTTTTGGGACTCCAATTTTTTGGAATCAACTGTTGGCAGTAACCTTTCTTTTATTTGCCATAATGTTTTGTGTGGTAAGGAGATTATCCAATGGGGAGTAAGACGGATTATCGACAATTGTGAAATAGTGAGAATTTTTAAAGATTCTTGGCTACCCTTCCTTTCCTCTTTTCTTACAATTACTAGATCTAGAGTAAAGCAGTCAAAATTGATAATTGCTAATCTTTTTGAAAATTTCAAATGGGATTCAAAGGCAGGGACTAACATCCTATGGAATGTGGATCATGATCTGATTTATAGTATCCATTTAGGTAAATCAAATAGATCGGATCAATAGCGTTGGCATTATGATTCCAAGGGTGAATATTTTATGAGATCAGGTTATAGGCTAGAAAAGGAAAGGTGCAAGGGGGGAGGATCTTCTTTAAGCAAATAGAATTCTGGCTAGTGGAGGAAGTTATGGTCTGCAAAGATCCCAAATAAGGCGAAAATCCATATTTGGCATGCTTTTCATGAAGCTCTCCCAACGACAATTCAATTGGGTAGGAGGGACATTGGTATCTTTGAGGGCTGTCTTAGATTTTAGGAGGGATTGGAGGACACTACTCATGCCCTATAGAGGTGTGGACATGCTCTTGAAGTGTGGAGTGTTAGCAGCATATGGAAGCTTTCCAAAAAGCTAGAAATGGCTTTTTTAGTGAGGTATGCAATTTTGTTTTTGAACAGGATTCGATTGAGGAATATGAAATTTTATGTTGGATTACTTGGAACATTTGGCTAGATAGAAATCAATTTGTTTTTTAGGGAAGATGTTCCAGTGTTTGTGAAATTCTTGAAAGAGCAAGTCGATTATTGGCTGGTTATAACTCTGTTTCGGGTATTGACTAAACTTGGCCTCTCTTTCATTCCACCCCAAGTCAAAGTGGAAGCCCCTAGTTTTTTCAAGAGCTTTGATTTTTTATTTTTCTTTTATTTAGAGTTTTTCATGTAAATTCTTATTTTATAGTGATTGTTATTATTTTCTAATATATTTATCTATTATTTCTGATTTTTTAACGGAAGACAGAAATTACGACCAAAGCTCTAGCAACCCGAAAAATTGCAAATCGAAGCGCAGAAGTGGAACATTTGCTTTCTTCGCTGAAGCCCTAGGCATACCACTGCCTCAAGCGCAGATGATGCTCAGCAATCATTTGAGCTTCTTCTTCAGCTCGTGGTGCTACTCTTTCTCCTCACATTCTTTTTTTTTTCCTGCTGCTTGTTTCTAGGTCTCGCTGACATGACTTGTAGATTGTAGGAGACGGTTTTTGAGGTTTTGTTTGGTCGCGAATTGCAATTGCTTGCCTATTGTTTCACTACTCCTCTCCTCTATTTCATTTTTCAATCAAATTTCAACTCTGAGTTCTCTCAAACTGTATTTGTCATCTGTTTCATTGGTTTTGATTTTAAAGAATGGAAAGAGCAACGTCGATGACAGAAACAAACCATTCTTTCAAGTGGTTGGGAGGGAATTTCAGCACCAATTAGGCAATAATGCCACAGAGGGTTTTTTTTTTTTTTTGAAAACAAAATTACTATAAGCAAGTACGCTTTAAAACAATTTACATTACATAAATTGAAAAAAAAAAAAATAAAGAATATAATTCATGAATATAAAAGATCCGATGTGGAGATTGGAAGAAATATCATCTTCCCCAATCACCACCATTCTCAAGTATGTGAACCACACATAAACAACGGCCCCCCTTTTTAAGACCATAGTAAAAGCATGGCCCGCTAGTCTACAAAATAAATGTAGACTTAAAACCTATAAGCAAAATTGCTTTGATCATCCAAGGAGTCTTAGGGCCGTCCACTACAAGAAAGAGCCTTTAATGGATACTCTTGTTGATATATGAGAAGCCCTTTTAATAACGTTCAAATTGAACAATACTTGAAACTCTAAACGTCCCATTTCCGAGCTTTTCTTCATCAAGAAAAAAAAGAAGGAAAAACTGGCTTGATAATCCCAATTATATAGCCTATGGATGAGATAAGCCGTATACTCAACAAAACAGGTCTTACTTGATATGATACAAAACAACCCATGTGCCTCTGAACCAGGAAGGAGATCATAAAGATATTCTTGATCCAGTACAAACGAGCGCATGCTAAGAAAGTTACGCGCCCAAGCCCAACCTCTGGACCGCGAGATCACACCGCGTCTGGGCCAAACCGATCCTTGATCTCTGAAGATCAAACTCCATCCACACGTTCTGCTGATGGTGATGACCAATCAGAAAGGCCTCAACGCCCAACAAATCAGAGTTGCCAAAAGTGAAGCAACAGACCGAATCACTCCCCCTGAGTTGGCCTGGAACCCGATACAACAAGCTCTCGGCCGACACAGTCATCTCGGCTCCGTCGAACACCAAACTCACACTCGGCAATTCCGGAAGCTTCGCTTGACTCAGTGGGACCCGGTAGCACAAATCCATGGCTCCTTGGAACACGAAATCCGGCTCCTCCAACACCCTCAAAACGCCTGTCGTTTTGTTCAAGAACTCCTCCCTCAGAACCGAATACGCCGGCCCGAGAAGGAACGTGAACTGAGTGCCCGAATCCACCATGGTCTGACCCGCCCCGGTGTGGTCGGGCACGAACACGGATCCTGGTATATTGAGGATCTTATCCGAAACCTTGATCCCCTCGAGGCGGACGGTGTAGGCGACACGGTCGAAGTACGGCAATGGCATCGAGAGTTGGACCAAGGGCGTGTAGTTTAGCGGCGAGATGAGGAGAGAGAAGTTGGACGAGATATCGCCGAGAAGTAGGACGCCCGAGAAATCGGAGGGCGAGATGCAGTAGGAGAATTTGGGGAAGGACATCTGGGAGACGAAGGAGAGGGAGCCGCGGTTCATGCCCATGAGGCCGGTGGTCTTGGCGTCCTCGTCGGAGTTGGAGCTGAAGGTGGAGCCCATGCAGCCGAAGACGAGGCCCGAGATGGTGGAGGTCCCGATATGGAAGTTGTCGGACGCGAGATTTCCTTCGGAGGACGAGAAATCGGCGTAGGAGAGGGTGGCGTGGCAGAGGTCGTTGGGGTCGCAGGAGGCCGGGATGACGAAGTCCTTGGTCCGGTTCGTGCAGACCGGGGAGGAGCAGTGGACCGGAGAGTAGGAACCGGACCGGGTCGGATCGAAGGAGTTATTATAATTGGTGGTGGTGTTGCAGTGGAGCCAGGAGAGCTCGCTGCCTGTGTCGAGGACCATGGTAACGTTCTGTGGGGGGGAGCCGACGGCGAATGAGACGGTGAGAGTGACGTTGTGGCGGAAGGGGAGTTTGGATACGGATGGGATTTCTTGGGTTTTGAGGGGCAAAACCAGGATTTCACTCTCAGCTGAAGAAGAACAGAGGATGGTTTGGAGGAAGCAAGTGACAGCGGTGATAGCCAGAATGTACAAGTCTCTCATAATCATTTACGTTTTTCTCTTCTTACTTTTTCTTCTTTGGTGAGCAAAATGTAGCAGAAGAAGAAGAGGAGTGACTTCTATATTTTATTGGGTGTATTTTTGGGAGACAAAGCAAGGAAGCTGTCAAGGCACTGATATTTTGGTTTTCGAAATGAAAGCTTCTTTCTTTTTGGGGTTGTTCATCATGTGTTTAAATGCGTAAACACCTGGCTAGAAAAAGACTCCGTGGAGGGAAGGTAGATCTAGGAGATGATTTGTTTTGGTTTTTGTTTGGTGTATGTTTACGTTACATCACACACAACAAACTGTTTTTCTTTCTTTCTTTTTTTTTTTTCTTCTTTTTTTCTTTTTGGGTTGTGTTATCATTGGTACGAACAATGTCAGTTGGATTGTCAAGGCACTGCATACAATTGGAAGATAAATGAGACCATAAAGAAGAGGTTATTAATCAGATTGCTTCCTTTTTTTTTTGTTAATTATTTAATTTGAATAGGAGAGGCAGCTACTGTAATTTACTGCGGGCAATGAATGAGTAATAAATAAGGGTTTGAGATGTAGACCGCTAGCATAATATTCATTGCCCATGCACGAGTTCAAACTCCATACTCACGGTGAAAGTGGAGCCAGTTTAGACACGTAAACCTCTATAATTAATTAAGCTGCCATACTAATTTTGGTTAAATGACCGTAAATAAGTTTAAGACATGACAAGTTTGATAGAAGAGAAAAATGAAAAAAAGAAAAGGGATGATAGAATTGATGGAAAGGTTTTGATATTTATGATTGTTTTATAAGAAAGAAAATAAAGAAAAAAAATGAAAAGGATTTTTAACTTTTCATAATACTTTAATTTTGATTTATTCTAAATTAGGAGATTGATAAAAAAATTAGATACAAATCAATATGAGAAAGAAGAGACGTATAATCCCTTTTTTTTTTTTTACCCCCTTAAAATAGACGATCTATCATATTGTTTTATTTGTATTTTCTTTCTTTTTTTATCAAATATACTTTAAATGCCCATATTATCCTAGAAGAAAAGACACACGTCAAACCCAATGAATGAACATGATACTGAAAAAGAGAAACTACAATTGAATGCTGTACTGTACATTTTTGAAATATTTGTCTCTACTTTTTGTTTAATGGTTTCTAATTTTGTTTGTTTGATTGTTTAATACTTTTGTTTAAAATGCATGTACTTGCACTTCTATCGTTATGAGAGTGAAGAATAAAAGAAATAGAAGGGATAGCTAGCGAGAGAGTAATGAATGGGAAAATGTAGGACAAATATTTCATTTATATAGATAAGTTGATAAATTAAGGGTTCATTTGCAATCGTTTTGGAGACATTTAATTTTTTTTTTTTTTTTCCAAAATTTCACCATTACAGTAAACTCTAATATTTAAAAATTCATAATTTTGTATATATAAGTCCAAATGAGATTTTTTTTTAAATTACATAGAATTTCGAAAGGAACGAAACAATATCCATATTGATATTTTTTTTCTAAAAAAATTTTTAAAATTTTTTATTTTTTCACCCCAAACAATTTTTTCTCTCAAACACATTTTTTAAAACAACTTTTTCCAACTCAAAAATAATGTCTCCAAGCATCTCTCCCAAACACCTCCTAAAACATGTGATATTCATTCCTCAAAAAGGTATCTTAGCATATAAAACATTTGTCATAACCTTTTAATGTATAAAAAGTTTAGGTCAATTAGATCAATGACTTGATGGAAATAAGTTAAGTTGGACACTTGACATTTTTAGGTTACAAACTTATGTGTGTTGGAAAAAAAAAAAAACCTACTTATGCTCACATTTTCATTCACGTTGTTGTGCCAAGGACCTTGAAATTGAATCTCAAGCATTGACACTAGAATCCTATTGTGATTTTAAGATTTGATCTCAAAGGGGTTCAATTTTCTCGCATTGAGAGGTCACTTGTCATGCTCTCAATCTCTTTTAAGAAAATCCCTTTGCATCATTAATTGTAATGAATATAGTATATAACTTGTAAAATTAGATTATCACATACTATTCATATACACAATATCTCACTACAACAATTTATCATATTTGCAATGACATTATTTACGACAATAATAGTCATCACAAATAATCGGTCTTTTGTGACAACATGTGGACACATATATAGGTCATGATATTAGAAAAAAAAAATGTTTTTGCATATACTATTTACAATAACATGTCTTTTTTTTAATATAGTATTTGAGATGGCATGTCATAACAAATAATATTGTCATTGTAAATAACTTCATTCGCGTCAAAATGGGTGACACGCCAACTTTTACCACAAAAATAAAGTTACATCGTTGCAAATAGTATTCATTTAATTTTTAAAATATTATTTATGATGACATGCAAAAATATCGTCGCAAATTATGGTTCCAAAACATGACTAATAAATTTTAATTTTTAATAATATTATAAGATTATTTGCAATGACATATGTCATCACAAACAACATTTCATTTAATTTTCACAAATAAAAAGGTGGTCAAAAGTGACGGTTTCTGAAATATTGTTTGCAATGACTTACCAAAATGTCATTACAAATAATGGATCCAGAACATTCCCAATAAATATTAATATTTTAATAATTTTATTAGTTTATTTACGATGATATTGTCATTGCAAATAATAAACATCTAGAATATTCCTTCGAATTAAAAGTAAAACACCATTGTTTTGATTTTTTTGTGACAACTTTTACACTTTTTAGCGATGGTATTGTTGTTGCATAAAGTTCAGTGTATATAGTCAAACACAGATTCTCTCTTTCTCACTTTCTTCGTTCTCTTTAGCCAATTCTCGACCTTTCTCCCTCTCTCTAACTCCAAACCCCAAAATCACTTTTGATTCCCTCCAAAATTTTTTCTAAGTCATTATTTATCAAAATCTCCTATTTGTAGTTTTTTTTTTAATAAAAGCAAATTGAAAAAAAAACCCAAAACCCATTTTGAACCCAAAACTCGCCCCACACTGCCTTGAGCTACTGCTGCCCACCGTCTTTCTCCCCCCATTCTTTGCTGTCTCCAACCCCCGTTTTAGTGGGTTTTGGATTTTGTAATTTATATATATATATATAAATATATATATATTTGTTGAAAAAGTTTGGACTTTGGTTGATTATTTGGATATAGATTTTGGTTGATTGTTTGGATTAAGTTATTTATTTGGAATGATATAAAATGTTATAGTTTGGATTGGTATTTGGTTATTGAATTTTAGACTGGTTTTTGGTTTTTGTTATTAGTATTTGGTTTTTGGATTTAGGATAGTAATTTTGTATGGAATAAAATTGACATTTTGGTGATATGATTATTGAGGATTATGTTTTTTGATGATTGTTTATGGATTGTTTAAAGAGTATGATTATGTATGGTTGATGCAGTTTTTAATTTTAATGAATTGTTATTGATTGGAAAATCAAATGATATGGTAATTATGTGAATAAATAAAATTAAAAATTAAGTAAATTATAAGTAATTGCATAAAATATTTAATAATTAACAATTAATTAGGAAAATTATAATTTTACTATAATGGAATATAGTTGGAATGGTTAAAAAGATTTAATTACATTAATAGATAATGAATTAAAAAATTAATATAAAGTAATTGAAATAGTTAACAAGATTTAATCACATGAATAGAAAGTGAATTACAAATTAATTACAAACATTAAATTATTAAAAAAAGGAAAATTTATATTAATTAAGTAAAG
Source organism: Antiaris toxicaria (assembly GCA_035233585.1). NCBI lineage: Eukaryota > Viridiplantae > Streptophyta > Magnoliopsida > Rosales > Moraceae > Antiaris > Antiaris toxicaria. Next base: position 1,163,941 of record CP141163.1, read on the forward strand.
GAAATTAGTATTTTGAAGAAGATGGGAATTCGTAAAGAATTGTATTTGTACAAGGATGGTAATCATTTGATGAAACCACATGTAGCTTATATGTTGACCACATGTGATAACAGAAGTTTTGTGAGTTTCTAAAGTCAATAAGATTTCTCAATGGATTTACATCAAATTTAACAAAGAATGTAATTGATGGAAACACTTAGATTAATGGATTAAAATCACACGACTATTAATGGAAACACTTATAATTCATGTTATAATACAACGATTATTACCAATTAGAATTCGATCATTCATGAAGAAAGAAATTGTGGATGCAATAAAGGAATTGAGTAACTAATTTTAGCTGATATGTTCTAGAACACTAAGAATTTCATATTTAGAGAGGGCTCAACAGGATATAATCGTTATCTTGTGCAAGTCAGAAATAATATTTCCTCCAACCTTTTTTGACAAAATGGTTCATTCGGTTATGCATTTACTAGAAGAAGCCATTTGTAGAGGACTTGTTCATTTAAGGTAGATGTATCCATTTGAACGCTTTCTTGGATCACTGAAAAAATACGTCAAGAACTGTATTCATTTAGAGGGATCTATTGCCGAGGCATACATTGTCAGCTAAGCCCTGACTTTTTATTCAATGTATTTAAGAGGGATTGAAACGAGGTTTAATAAACTAAAGAAGAACTGGGTTAACGATGATACCTAACAAAATGAAAAGTTGTCTGTTTTCGCTACTAAAATACAACCTATTAAGAAGATGACTTTGACCATGTTAGACAACGACTTGCGGACAAAGGCAGAGTGGTACATCTTACACATTTGTCCTAAAATACAAAGATACATTAAATAAGCATATCTATACAAAGTTTTTTTTGAATATTATCTATGTCATATTCTATATGATCATTCATTGATGTCACTGATATTTTCCATTAAGCAATGACCACATTAAGGAGTTGGAGGATAGCAGTCGTAGGCTACCATTTGATGTAATTCAAGCAAGGGAATTCCTAAGTTGTTTTTCCAAAAAGGTATGCACATCAAAATTTTCCAATTCCATTTGGAATTTAAACCGTAAAACTAAATATGAATATATATATCTTTTTTTTTATATAGATATACAATCTTTGAGAACATAACTCCCTGGAAATGATTGATTACACCTAAATTATATATTAAATAAGTGGTCAATTGTTGCGCAATATAGACAGTCGATCTCATGAGGAGGTGCCTAAACCAACAAACAAGACGAATTATTAAGAACACATGTTTTAAAGTAATAAGCAAGATAAAATACAAAAAAAACAATTATTTTCTTTGGATTTTTCCTAAGACAACTAAATAAATAAATAATTAAATAAAGAAAAGATTGAGAAATTTTGAAAGCCTTTATTCAAAACCAAAATTCTAATCTTATAACTAAATCACCAATTTCACGTCCCAAACATGTAATTGGAAAATATTATTTTGAAGTACAAACATTAACAAAAAAAAGTATTACATTTAATTAATCTCCTCTCGCTAAAACAAGCAAAATTATTCCAATAAGTTATCCTAAAATGAAAAAATACAACAGGTAAAATGTAATAAAAAAATACTCTTATAATATTAATTAAAAGAAACCACCTCTCACAAGTAATTGTGTGCACAGAATATGATAATTAAATCCATTGTTATTATGAAAATAAAAATCATAAACACAAAATAAAAGAGATGAAAGAAATAAAAAAAATAAGTGTTAATAATAAAAGAGAAAAGAAATTAAGATGGAAAATGCTTGTAGATAGAAAGCCTTCTAACTTAACTTTCCATTAGTGGTGTCTCACTCATAAAAGGTATGTCATTCACCTCACACTAATTAAAACTAAGGAAATAAGAACTGAAATAAACTGAAATATATTAATATTGAAATTTTCATAATTCTTTAATAGAAAATACATGAGGCAGAGTCCTCTTTTTATAGTGTTTTAGAGACTCAACTAAATAGGAAAACAACTAAAAATGAGAACTAAAAATTTTAAGTAAAAATATTAAATAAAACAAATCCTAAGAAAAAAGGAAACTAAACTAACTTGATTTATTAAGGTAAAATCTGAATCCCATAATTGTCAAATTGGCTTGATTAGAGCACAAAAGGGAATATATTAATGTATAAATCAAGAAACAAGATTATAGCTCATGGCCACCACGTGTTGCATATGGATTGGAGATTGCTTGCTGGATAAGACAAATGGCGTGCAGAGAATGGCTAAATGGTTGTAACTTTTGTCCAAAATTTTTGCAGCACTTTTAAATCCATAAACATTTAAGCTAAAATTAGACATATTCTAATTAAATTATTTTGAATTAAAATAAAATAAAATATCTAATTAAAACTTAAATAATTTAGAATTTACACGCTAATAAACATAAAAGAAAGTGCACTTTTATGTACTATTCAGATGATGACTATATAAAGTATGCCGATGATGTTGAAGACATTAGCAGTGACAGTGAATAGAATTAAAGCAGATAATTTATATTCATGATTTATTTTTATATCTCTCAAAAATATGTTGTATGATTGATTATATAATAAGTCACTGAGCTAATAAAGTGTAAATTTTATTTTCTCATTTGATGTTCAGTCTAATAGCTACTTGTGCTGGCTCCGCAAGAGGATCGTAGCCTTCACCTGATCCAACAAGACTCTTATCACATTTTCATTCTGGTATATTCTCAAAACTGTGAAATTTAATTGTTATTTTTTGAAGTTTATTTAATTAAACTTCGTTATCATTATTGGTTTCAGTTCCAGATGTAACACTTCAATATCGAGGTAGGGGGACAACTTTAGGTTAATAATATATTTGAGAAGGGATTGAGAAGGGAGAAGCTTCCTATCATGTTTGATAAGGCCGATACATGGAAAGATAATTGGTGACAACGGCCCCTACTTGATAGTGTCGTCCACTTGCACCCTCGAGATATATGTGATCCATATCATAACACTTGGAAGGACGTACATGATGATCACAAGACAAAGATTCAGAGTCGCATACATGCATTTATTCAAGTCAATAATCATTGCAATTACTTGTTTAATTGCACAATATGAAAGTATTTTTTTTCCCATTTTGAATATGTTGCATAATTGGTTTATTCTTGACTACAATCACGATAATAGCATCATTAAGATGTAGTCAACCATGAAACTATTAAGTGCTATAAGGATTCGAAGACTTCATTGCATGGACACTTCAAGAAGGTGGGGGTGCAGAGAAGGAGGCAATTGCTAGAGATTACCCTCCTAAAAACTTAAAGAGAAGTAACAATGGGGTCCTTGCTATGAATGCTTTATGTCCCTTGATTTTTAGGTTATTGTCTATTATATCTTGCAGATGTTTACTAATTTATAAAAATAATAAGTATTGTACTAATTAGCCAAAAATCATAAACAATCTACTACAAATCAACAAAATCCAATTGGGGTGACATGCATTGTCACCGGCAGAATTGGGTTAACCCGGACGCTAAACATGCATTTATAAGTTTTTTTTTTGTATTATTTTTTCACATTTAACTTATACTTGTAGTAACATACTATATTATTACTATTAATTTCTATGTAATTGATAACTCCATAAAATAGAGTTATTTTACCACATTTTCATACACAAAATTAGCTTGTTCTTGAGAATTTTAGTCGTTTTTTTATTTTTTTTTAATTTATTTTGTTTTGTATACTTTAATTTAGATTTTCATAAATTTCATAAAGTTTTTATTTAATTTTTATCTTTTTCTAATAGTATATTAAATAAGTTTAAGAATAAATATTTCCAATGAGTCTACTTATAGCATTTTATTTTAGAAATATCTAATTTTAGCACTTTGTTTTTCTGTAGCGTCAAAGAAGGCATCATTATTCATGTTAGGAAACTGTGAAAACCAAGCTTATCATGCATTTTAGCACACTAGATCCTTCCTAATTTCATGCACTGGATTGTAGTTAATATACTAATGTAGCAGCACTATAGCAAGCATGCACCGACACTGTAACAAGCATGTACCAACATTGTAGTTATCATGTAGCAAGTGTGCACCGAATACTGTAGTACTGTAGCAAGCATGCGCCGATATTGTAGCAATCTGATCACTTTAGAACATGTGTACTAATCACTGTAGTACTGTAGCAAGTTTAAAAATTTGTGTTGTGTAGCACCGAATATTGTAGCATGTTTGAAAATTTGTATTATGTAGGCACCAAATACTGTAGTAAGTTTGAAAAGTTTATATGAAGGTTAGGTGGAATAGTATAAATTTATGCTTATAAAAGGAGACATTCTTGAAGAGATTTAAAGAGAGGGGGATACATTTTGTCTCTCTCATTTTTGCCTTACTTTCATTCTCATGTTTTCTTTCTAGAATATTGTGAGAATGTTTTGCAAGTTAAGCTAGAGTTTTTGGGTGAAGTTAAAGATGATCCTATATGTATAATAAGTTTATTTGTATTTTGATTCTCTATGGTTTGTAAGATTTATACATTTGAGTAAATAATTTTCTTTCATCTCATTTATTTCTCACATCAATATATTTTGTTGACAACTTTTATATAAATTCAGTCAAGCTTTTTTTATGTGATTGTTGTATGATACAATATATTGATAAACATAGTTTTATAAGTTGTCTTTTACTGCATTATCGCCAGTAGCATATTGTCGATTTTAGATTTCTTATAAAACAATATTTTCTAGCACTTAACGTAAGAATTTTATTTACTTGAATATATTTAATTCATAAGTTTTTCAAATCTTATCTTCCGATTGATTGTTTGGAATGTGAAACTTTCAATTGCGTCAATTTGTGAATCAAAATTCAAATAGGTAAATGAAACATATAGGGGATTCTCGATATCTTATTATTTTTAACTATTGAATTTTCTCTACTTTAAATTGCATTATCTTTCAATCAAATTACTCTAAAATCACAAAAACGTTTCTTTCTTTTCTTGTTTAATTACGTATCTCTCTAACACTTATATTTTACTAATCTCTTTTGTTTATTTATATTACCTCATTGTGGGATCGACCGTCCTAATTATACTATAACTGACCACTTTGTTTTGTCACAATTTGGGTGTAACCAGTAATCTACCTTTGCAGTCTCAGATGGAAGGGGAAAGAGCCATACAAATTACACAGTCTACTGGTGAAAGTTCATTTACACTAAGAGTTGATGAGGATGGGATTATGTCCTAAGTCCTAGGCAAACACAGAGGAGATGTGAGGGGAGTTAGATCGACACTCCCATGAAGGACCAGCTTAGATGCTTCTACTTCATCTAGTTTGCAGTCAGACTAGTCATCTTTGGCAAAGATTCCCCTGTACATCCAAAATTGGCTTAACAACTCATGCAACAACTAATGCAATATGTTCAACAACTATCAGATGATGATGGATGCCATGTGCCAAATCAATCTCAACATTAAGATCTGGCCTGTTACTTATCCCCAACCACTAGTCCCTCTGCACAAGCCGACAAATGCAAAAGATGAAGATGATGATGAGGATGACGATGCCTCTAATTTAGGGGATTAGAGTTTTCGAGTTTTATTCATATTGATACTTTATTTTATTTTATTTTTTATATTATCCAGATCTTTAGTATTTTGTTTTATGACTCGATGCTATATATTGCTACAATTTTCTTAATAGTTAATATTATTTTTGTTATTCAATTTTATTAATACTATTTAAATTATCTCTCAAAAATATTGATTTCTATATATTAAATAATATAGTTTTATTAAATTAAAAAAATTAATTAGATTATTTGGGATGATATTTTTTAAAAAGTCGTTGCTAATAATATACTCAGACAAATTATATGTGCAACATTTTTAAAATATCGTCACAAATAACCTACGTCACATCATCATCAATAACATCATTTGATAAATATTTGTGATGACTTATTTACGATAATTGTCATTACTAATGTATTTACGATGATATTGTTGTTGTAAATATTTTATTTTTGTTGAGTTATTTGCGACGATAATGTGTCGCCAGAAATGAGCTTCTTTGTTGTAGTCTATTTGCAGCCCAACACGTGATATCACTACATATATTATTAGTTGATTAATGGTTATGAATCTATGGGTGTTAAATTGATAAACGATACTAATTAGCACTTATATTTAAGGGATGACATCGATACCTGCTCAATATTAAACTTCGGATATAATTGAAACTTGAAAAAAAATTATATGTAAGTTCTGTAATTACAAAATTTTATGGAAGGGGGGATTCTAGAAAGGAATTTGTTAAAAAACAAAAAGTTGGGGTAATTAAAATGAATAGAGCGCGTTGTAAGCTGGGGCAATTCTATTTAAAAATATATGTATGTATGTTTTCTTCTTAATTAATAATGCAAAAGACAATATTTTTAGTGTTCTTCATTCTTTAAATTAATTCATACCTCGATCCAATAAATAAATGTCAAATAACAACGTTATTGTTCTTGATCCAATATATAAATACCACTCACTAAAACAAAAACATATAAATAGCACATTAAAATGCAACTTGTTGCTCGTAAAAAAAAAAAAAAAAAGGAATGGTGATAATTGGTGTAGGAAAAAGAAAAGAACAAAACCCCATAAAATCGATAGTGATAATCCTCAAGTTCAACAGTCAACCCCAACGTTAAACTCATTTACGTTTGTTACCTAGAGAAGTAAAAAAATTATGGTTGGAAAGCTTGGAATTCTAGGGAAAAGCTGTCACTCTAAGTAAAAAGTGTGTCTCCAAAAGGGGGGCATATAATTAGCATTAGGCTCTATTGATTGGTAGAAAAATTTGCATAATATACAATGATAACTTGCTGAGCGATATTTGCACTTTTATTTCTCAATTACATTTGGACCAAATGTCCCATCTCTAGTCAGACATGTAAACTACATACAATCTTGTATAAATATCACCCACACATATATATACACACACACGCACAGGAGCTCTTATGCCGCTCCCCCTCATATATCATTTATAACATAATTTGTGTTATATTATATTAATTAAATAATTTAAATGTAATATTTTTTTTAGTGATATTTATATTTTTCATTAATATCTAAATAATTTCATATTATAAGATTTTTGATAAAAATTTATATGTAAATAAGGTTATAACTTATCGATGTATCTAATCATTGCGTACAAGATGCTTCTTATATATACATATATTGAAATATTTCAAGTTAAGGACGCTTGTATGGCTCAAAAATTAGTAGGTTGGCCAAAGGGACTGCATAAACATAACGCATAAGAGGTGGCAAGACGAAGACAAGAGATGCTTTAAAAACAAGAGGAGATGGATTTTGGACAGTTGCGATTGAGATTGAGGCACACATGAAGTCGGTGTGGGAAAAGGGAAATAAAAAATAAAGTCAACTACAATCTCTGTGATTTGTCTCTTTGCAATTGGCTTGGCCCATAGGATTAGATTTGATAACAAATTTGGTAAGCAAAGTCTCTATGGGATAATCTCTTCCAATAAATTAGAAGCATTTCTTTTAGCATAGTAGTACTAAAATGTGACATTAATATTCTCAAAGATAGATAAAGACATTAAGTAAAGTAATAATCCTCAATGATGGTGCAAGGATAAAGAAGTTTAATTTAAAACTTTTATTTTCATTAGATCTTAAATTCAAATTGTGATATATATAAAAGTTTAATATTTGATTAAAAAAAACGTTATTCTTAAAACTTACAATCTATTAATTATAAAGGTTGATGATTAAATTTTTTATCATCTATTAACAACTTTATCCAACAATTATTAAAGTAGAGATATGAGAACATTATTGGTTTTTTTCTTGTAAAAAAACAAGAAAAATAGTAATTAATGAGGCTGTCAAAATCCGGTTTACTTTCAACATTAAAAAAAAAAAAAAAAGCAGTCATTGGTGAATGGTCAAAAACAAAGGTCAAGTGGCTACACGTGTTGTGCTTAAAAGTTCAAGGACAGAAGATTATGGCCGGGCCATTATCCTTTGTTTTTGGGCTCCCCTAGCGGATGTAGACCTGACATTCTTATACGGTTGGCTTGAGAAGGGCTAGAATGGCCACGGGTGATACAATACTAATAGTGGGTGTCTTTTTCTTTTAGACCTTCCCTATTTTACATATTGCATTTGAAACCTCACGTCCCCGTTCTGAGCTCTAAACTTTGAAAGTGATATTTTTCAACGGGAACTATAGGTTTATGGTGGATTACAATAACTCTGCGTTGATTCGAATGGAATAACTAGTCAGACCCTAATAATTTTTCACCTTTGATTTTATTAGATCCAGATAGATAGTAAATAGAAAGTGCGAGAACAATGTTAACCTATAAAAATATAAAATAAAAGTGAAATTCTGATGCAATATTAAACATACATCTTGATAGGAAAATGAATTAAATTGCCATTAGGATAAGTTTGCCATCACAAATAACAAGCTCTAATTTGCTACAATTTTTTTTTAAAGCAATAATGCACAATAAACTAACCTCTAAGCAAAGTTATACGTGCAACATCAGATACTAGAACCTTTTTTTTTTTTTTTTTTGGTGGGGGTGGGAGGGCAAAACATTAGGCACTAAACTAAAAGAATTAGTAGACAGTGATTAGAAAAGTATATGCTACATATTTCATAGGCTTTCCAGTTTCCACCACGACATATTACTGCATACCCTCCACGGCCATGTTTTGTGCAATAAGTCCTGCAATTGCTGAAATCGTGCCAAGAACAGAACATATCACCGCGACGATGATAATGAAAACACAACCCGCTATCTGCAATAAAACAACACGAGCTTAAGAAAAAGAGCTATAGACATTAACATTGAAACTACAATGACATGTTAGGATATGGATTTAGTATCTCACCTCCGACTTCCCAAGTCTTCCTCTGAATAGGCTTAGATAACTAGCACATGGGAAGATGAAAGACTGCAAAAAAGAGATAAATATATAAAAGTTCAAAACAAAGCATCAATTTTAATAGTACACAAAATTGCCTATATATATACACACACACAAATACATACATACATACAAACATACATACATACATGTCAAGAAAGGACTCACCACTACCATTGCACACATAGAACCAATTAACGCCATCACGGTCGCTACAATTCAATTGACAAAGAAAGACTATTTTGTCAGTTAATTGCCTAGTTTTCAGGTGGTTTATCAAAATAAGAGGTCAAATTGCAAGTGCAGACACTTAAAAACAAATAGATATGCAATATGCATGAAAAGATAATACTGCTTACCAAAGAATGGGATAGTTAAGGCCACAACTAAAGTTGACAGAACTAAGGAACTTCTGATAAAAACCGAGATGGTCGAAGATTCACGCAAATTTAAAGGCAGAAGTTCCTCCAAACTCATTGCCACCGGTGATATAGTCAAGGCATATTTTGTCAATGGAATGACAACCTGTAAATAACATAATTTGATTACTTATTTACACTTTAGGTCGAGTTAATTAACTATGAGAGTCACTCAAATCATTAACATATATTGTACGGTTTTAATATTTGTTTATACAATTAAAGCACAGCATTAGTGTATTCTGAGTTTGTCAATACCATCGTCCAAACTGCAACTTTAGAGGCAGCAAATTGTTTCGGCATGCTCAAAGTGAGCTGAGGATTAACAGAGTCCCCGAATATTAGATAGCCGCATGCTCCAACTCCGATGGAGATAAAAAGACAGGATAGAAAGCTGCAAATTAAACATTCTTGTCAACCACTCTTAAAATCCTCGGAGTTAATCGATTAGCGAAGAATGTTGTAAAAAAGTAATTGGAACCATACTATGTTTTTCACAAGAGGATTTAAGTTAGCAATGTGCAAAATTAATCAAACTAAATCCAAACATTTTTTGGTCACCTCATCAGAAGAACATATGGAAACCGCGATGGTTCTTTCATGGAAGTGTAGATATTTGGAAAAACTGAATGACCTGCAAAGGAATAAGCATATATGCCAATTGTGCTACACAGATTTGAAAGGTTTAAGGGTGTTCCAGTGGCATGAAATCCAACTTCGTCAACCACCCCAATCCATAACAGGCAAAGCGCCACTAGAACTGATGCAACTACTCCTCCAACTGAATGAAAATAATATAAAAGATAAGATCATCATAAAAATTAGCTATATCTTGTAAGATATGCAATATTTCCAGGAAAAGAGTTTAATATATGTCGAGAAAGTACCTGAGAAGTACGAAAGCAAACGAAGATTTTGACTCCAAACGGTTGGAAGAACTAAAATAGCTGCTGCAATGGTAAATAGTTGATGACTGCTGATATGCATTCCCGCAAAAGTCATAGAAGCGTTCGGGAACAATAAGGCCAAGTTACCGGCAATCAAGATCAAAAACTCCACACAAGCACCCTACAATAAAAGTACCATTCGCTTTTTACTTATGATAAGGGATATTAGTTATGCTCAACACCACTACTCATACAATATACGTAGGACCAATCTATGTTATAAGTACGATGTCTAACATCACTGGTGCCTGGTACTAAATAACAAAAGAACATAATTCCATTTACTTACAAAGAGTTCCATGTACAACACTATCTGCATTTGACAAGAAGCCCATGTGTTAGAATTATGCTTTCAAGCAATAGAAATTTTTGCTTGGGGAAATTCTGTATGTACGCAAATTAGGCTAGACTTACAGATATTTGTATGCGACCTTTAGAGCCAAAGGCTGCCTGGCCAATATCGGGGTAAGTTTGGATTGATCCTGGATTGCTCTCTAAGCAACGCATCAACAAAATCGCAGTATAGAAAGCCAAGACACCGAAAAGTACTAGTTGGAGGAGGCTCAACCACCCTCCTTGCATTATGGCGTATGAAATTGTGAGTAGCCCTATGCCACAGAGCATGTTAATTCCTGCAAAAAATCACGAGACAAGGTTATATATGTGCAATCACTTCGAATTGCAATGCAAACAAATGAAACTACGATTTAAATGTCAAAAGCAAAGTTGATATTGATTTTGTTATTCCAAATTGATCAATAAATAATGAAACTAAAGGAACGAATTTTATGTTTGATTATATTTTTGTAGAAGTGAATCAAGCGTAATCCGTTATATACCATTAAATCCTGCTTGCATTGTTGAACACTGCCTATTTGGTGTTGGCAGCTCAGTGTTAGAAAATTCCGGGAAGGAATAAAAGGAGAGTTTCACAGAGGATGCTGAAGGATCCTCGCCAATCAACGGTTGAGCTGCCGAAGATTCATAAACCTCTTGCGATGGTTTGCCTGCTGACAGAGTCCCCCAGTTCCCAATACTCAAGGAAGGAGAACTTGAGAGCATGCTCATTGAAGGCCTGTGAGAATTCAATATATATAAAATATATCTTAAACGTGAAATTCAATATATAAAAATCTTATTTCTCAAATACATTCTCTCTTAGAATTGGTAAGTTTTCTATCGGAGACACTCTGAAGAATTCAACTAAAATTTCCACCATAAATTATATCTTCATATATGAATAATCCTTATGTGACAAAGTGGTATATGTAACAAATAAAATACTGATAAGCTGATCAGTCTTAAAGAAGAAAACAGAGAATTTCATGAAATACAAAGGTGAATATTTTTGAGTGTATATGAATATTTATTTACCCATAGGTAAGAGGCCAAGCAGAAGTTCTCGTGTACTCATCATTGTTGGGTTGGTTTTCCGAGACAACGGTGCTGATCGTGTCAGTGATGGAATGTTGTTGCGCTTGCGAGGCAGATGCCGTCACGCAAGACTCCTTGTCGTCGCCGACCGCTTCCAAATCGAACAGGATTTCGTAGCCGTGATCAAAACTGAGTTCCTTGTTCGACATTTTGAAGTAAAAATATAAGACTGGAGTCTAGTGGAAGGGAAGGATAGGGCGCAGTCACGTTGTAGTCCTTTTTTCCAGTTCATGAAAGGAAACGTCTAAGAATGAAAGATATAGATAATAACAACACTTGACTTTGTCGAATTTGTTACGTAGGGTTCTACGCAGATATTAATGTGTGTGCTTTTTGTTTTGTTTTTTAATTTTGGGTCACATTTGTTTTCTACTCATTGGTTAATGAATTTGAAAACAGAAAAAACGTGCTTAAATATAGCTAGGATTTTAAAATTTCGTTTAAAATATGAAGGAAAGGAGAGCACCCCATATGTTTAGTTAAAATACTACTTTTTTCCCTCTTCCCTCATATAATTTATACACACGTCTAAAAAATTATATGATTGTAAAATCAGATACAAAAGACTCCATGGAGTGATTAGAATTTTAAAATATCAAGGTCACTCATCCAATATATATTATATATATTTAAAATATTATTTAACTAATATTTTGAATAAATGTTTGAAATTTATAAATATCTTAGATTACCCTTACAAAGATTTGGAGAATTTTGCTCATTTTTAAATTTATTTTATCTGTATCTTTTAGTCAAATATTATTTAATATAGTGTTTAACATATGTTAGAAAGGCTAATCTTCATATTTTTATAAACTTAATCGCTTTAGGGTTTTTTTTGTGTTTCATTTTACAAATACACTAATTGTTTTAGGTAATTTAATGGGACATAAATTTTTTTATGTAAAGGTGTTAAAAATTAGAGGGACAAGATTAGGAGTCTCACTCCTATTTCTGACCCATTTGGTTAAATTCTATTTTTATGCTAAAAATATTATATATGAGTTTGTACAGTAATTTTATTAGGGATTATAGTAATGTTATTTAAAATATTAAACTTTAACATATTTGATTATTAAAAATTGAAAACTATGATATCCATTAAGTCTTATATTTAAATGGTGTAGGACAAGTTCAACTCATACTAGGATTTCTATTCTATTATTGTTATTATGTTTTGAGTTTGATTATAATTCATTTTTATTTATTATTAAGATTAGGATTGTGTATTCTATTTGCATTAAGATTTCCATATAGGTTAGGATTCAATAGTCTATAGATAGGGCTTATTAGGTATTTTTCAATTCAGCCTTTTCTCATTATTAGTAATAATGTTTAGACCTATTTTATGTATTTCCTATCCTAACTCCTCGGAAGTCTATAAATTTCGTACGTTCTATTCTGTTGCACCAATATATATATATATATGTGTGTGTGTACACTTTTATTTTTTATTATTTATATAATGATTATAGGTAACCAAGCTAATCACGAGTGCTCCGAATTCATGACGAAGAAACTGCCCTATTCTATCAACTTAAATAAGTAAATGGAACAAATTTAAAGAGTATAATTTAGGTGTTTGGTACAAAAATTATATTTTAATTTTATTCAAATGTAATATAATTTTACATTAAATATAAATTTTGTAACAGTGTTATGAAAATAATTATTATTCAAAACATTTTTAAAACAATCACATCAACTTTTCAACTTCATTATTTATCTCTACTTTTACCAATCACATCAACTTTTCAACTTTAAAATACTTTTCATCCAAACACATTTCATTCAAATATAAAACAAATACTTTTTAACCAAATACAATATTCAAAAAATAAATTTCATTCAAATACAATCAAAATATAATGCGTTTACCAAACGCTCCCTTATTTATAAGGTAGGTTGACAAGAAGACAACCCAATCTCTTTATTGTATTTAAGTCATATATTAATAAAAGAAGTTGATATTGTTCTTATGTTAATGGTCATGATATAAAAATAAAAATAAATAAAAAAGAGAAAGAAGTAAATGATAACTTTTGGAAAAAATTTAAGTGAATATCAGGATTTTAAAAAATTTGTGATAAAAAGTATATTTATTGGGTAAATATTTTATTTAAATCAGATTTATCAAATATATAGTTGATTTAAATTTTATAAATACATTAGTTATCTAATAATTTTTTATTTACTTAATAAATTTTCTGTTTTTATAAATATTTTCAAAATCTAATATTGCTTTGATTATTTTCTAAAACTGTTGTTTATTATAATTTTTCTTTAACAAACAGCACGTTTCATGGAATGCAAAAATGACAGGGATTATAGAATGATGATGAGTACGATGAAGAAGAAAAGAAAGGAAAAGGTTTTTTCCAGTTTTTTAAAGTCGATTATCTCTTCTCTAAAGATGGGGATCCCCATTGTAGGAAGAAGATTTCTTTTATTTTAAAGGAAATTACGGGAATAACTCTATAATATATATGATCAGGATTTTTGTCTTGGTGCATAGGTTTTAATTGAGTTCTTTTAGTTTAAATTTAAGTTGAATTATTTGCATTTGATGTATTAATTTAAATGATTGGAGCTAAAAAGTAAAAAATAATTAAAATCTGTTGGAAAAAAAATGAAAAGAGACTTGTTTCGTTTATTTCTAAATTTTATATAATTAAAAAAATCATTTTATTTAGACTTATATATACAAAGTTGTAAAATTGTAATGAAATTTTGAGTAGTGAATAAAATGAAAAAAAAAGAAGGGTTAAATTAAACCATGGAAACAAACGTATGCTTAATTGTTGGTTCAAATTTTTTACTTTGCCATCCACTTTTTTATTTGACCTTGTAAGATGATAAAAATCATGAAATTAGGATAATATTTTAAAAATGTACTTGGGCATTCCTCAAAATTAGAGGAAATTGTGATAATAGTCCTTTTAATGCAAATGTTATTTTTGTCAAACTTAATTATTGATTCAAATTTTTACTGTACTGATCACTTTTTATTTGATATTATAAGAAAACATAAATTCTGAAATTAGGATAATATTACAGAAAAATATATTTTTTTCGAGGCATTTCTAAAAAAAAGATATATTTTTTAAAATTCTATGATATGGTACCTCAAATTTTATTAAGTTTCAATTTGCTTATTTTTTATCCAACATAAATATTATGTTTTCATACATTAGAGTTGTGTTCTGGCAATAAAATATCTTTTGTGTTTGTGTGTGTGTGTGTGTGTGTATGGATCTCAACTTTGGCACACAATTTTTACCAGATATGTCTGGCGCTTCAATATGCACTGTTTGATTAAAGATGAATGGCTCGATTGCACTGGGTAGTTGAGGGACAGGCTACATAAGTAGTTGACATGCTCTGTATGGAAAAATTATAGAGGTTAAATTCAAATTCCGATAGAAAACAGGGACTGTAATTTACAATGTTTTACTGAGAAAATATGATGGTGGCACCAAGACAGATCAACATAGAAGACATTATGGAACGACTAATAGCACCACGATGAAGAAGATCGAATGTTACACATCATCGTCTCTCACTAAGGTTAAATTGAGACGAGGGAAAGCTATAGAGACTAGCCCAGCTGGTGACAAAATAGGTATGGTTAAAGGTTAATATTTTAAGATTTGAAGATTGAGTCTTAATATTATAAAGTATTGAGGTGATATTTGTAGGTGTGAACGTGAGGGTTTATCAACCAAAACAAAATGCGGATGGGAAGTGTCAGTCTAGTGTTACACAAAAACCAAAAACAGTCAAATATAGGAGGCGTTTGTTTTTGGTCTTGAAAATGATTTTCCATTTTCAAAAACACAGAAAATGAAAACGGTTTCAAAATAGCGTTTGTTTATTTAACGTTTTCAAAATCGTTTCGAAAACACCGTTTTCAACTATGTTGTTTTTTTGGGTTTTTTGAAAACGAAAAAAAATTGTTTTCACTTTTTGTTTTCATTTTCAAAAAATATTGTGTTTTTTAGGTTTTTTGAAAATGAAATGGGTTTTGAAAAAATATAACCAAACAAAGTTTCATTTTTATGTTTTTCAAAATATACACTCAGAAAACATAACAAACACAGTTTCAGAAATAATCTTAACACAGTTTTCAAAACATTCTCATTTTCAATTTTTTTGAAAACAGAAAACATTTCAAAAACAATACCAAACGCCACCATACTTCTTGTGTCGAAAAAGATAAAACATTTTTTAAGTACTCAAAGCAACATGACACCAACTTCTAACTGTACGCAAATCCAGATAATAAAAAACCAATAGGATTTAAAGCCTAAATTAAATAATTAAAAATTGTCCTCTCATTTTCTCTGGAAAAAAATAAAAAAGAATCTAAATGAACTCTGTAGCATTCTATTGGGCAAGGAAAAAAAAAATGGAGAGAAAGTGAATGCAACGGCCTACAACATATTATCGGGTGCTATTACTATATAATGAGTGATTAGGGATTATTATGATAAAATTTATAATTGGGGGCTATAACTATATAATGAGTGATTAGGGTTATTATGATAAAATTTTTCTTTTTAGAGGGGTTTTTTTTTATAAAAATTTATTTAAAATTATAGGGTATTTTTTGAAAAAATAAAACTTGAGTGGGACTTAAGCTCCCTCTAGGCCCTTTCTATTTCCGTTCCTTCACATGAGTATATAACTTAATAATTAAAAAAAAAAAAAAAGGGTTCTTACGCACAACACTCACTTCCACATTCTCTCTAAACTGTCATTTACGTTCTTTTTCCTTACCTTCACGTCTCTATTAGCTAAATGGCATATATATATCCAAGATATTTATACACATTCACCTTTCTGTTGAAGCCAAAAGAAAAAAAAAAAAATTTGTACACTCACATTTACAATTATATCCTAGTTTGTATTTAAAAACGATCATCCCTCTGGCTATTAGATATGAGTCTGTTTGGATCTGGTGTCCATTTCTGAAAAATGAAAAATTTTTAATTTTAAAAAATAAAAAATTATTTAGATTTTCTTTTTAAAAATAAAAAATTGTTTGAATGAATAAAAAATTTTTATTTTCTAAAAAGAATTCTTTTTATATTTTTTAAAAATGAAAAAAATTTTGATATTTAAATATGAAAATTCAAGAAAATCCTTATTTTAAGTGAAAAATTTTTCATTATAAAAAATTAATATGCCAAACAAAAAAAGCGACATTTATCAATTTTTTTTTTGTTTTTTCATAAGCCCCACTGTCCTTGCAAAGACACGTGTCTTTAGTTGATGCCTTCTCCTGCTATGTCACCGCCGCATATAGTCTGGTACCATAAATAAGACTCGGCGTATACATATTTCAATCAATAAAAAGGAAGATGGAGACATATATCTCATCTCATAACACTAAGCTAACCTACAAATCACATCTCGTATAGGAAATATCAATACAATAAAATCCAAAATTATTAAAGTAGCACGCAGGCTGGGAAAGCAGCCAAAAGGCATAAAGAAAAGAAACATAACAATAATTTATTCTAAAAATTATGACAAATTAGGTAGTGTGTGTCGTGATTTTTCTTTTAATATTTCATTTTATCATAAATGGTATTAAAAACTTTATTAGTAAAACCTAATCAAATACTTCAGTAAAGGAAAAAAAAAATGTCTCTATTTGCATTAAAAAAACATCGAGAAGGGAAACCATGCTTTCGTCATTAAGATACCAGCCATATGCTTACACATAATGAGTTGCCATGATATTCCCCATGATTTCTGCCTCGAAGGCAAAAAGGATTCCAAGAGGACCAGCAAAACATCCTTTGCAAAAACCTATGCAAATACGAAAAATCCCAGCATAACTAGCAGGCCTAGCACTCCCATTCACAGCACCATCACTGCTAATTTTGATCTATAATGTAGCCTTTCAAAAAATCTCGACATTTTTCAGGCCATTACAGGTCCGCTCTATGATTTCTGCCAGATATATATATATGTGTGTGTGTGTGTGTATTTGTGGGATGAAATTCCTCATGACAATGAGATCATTGGCAGTATTATGCGTAGCTCTCGATCCAATAGCATCAGCTTGAAGAATACAAACGTTTATCATACAAATAGAGCCATGCTACGAAGGCTCAGCGTCTTTATTTCCAAATAACCAAGAGGGTAGGGATAATAGCCGCAAATAAAATGGTTCAAATAATAAGGACATCTTCATTTTAATTATCCCTGCAAGTGCTTTCAAAGTAAAGGTGTAGATGAATCTTTGGTTTGAGTTCCCTCTAATGAAACCTAATACAAAATCATCTTAATTTTCATTAAAACGATAACTTCATTTTTTTTTATAGGAATTGAAATGACAACTTAATGCCATATGAATATTGGTATATATGAAAAAGTTTTTAAAATAAGAAAGAATCGTCTAATATGCCATTGGTGACTCTATAATATATGTGTACAAAAACACACACACACACACACAGAGGGGTAAAAAATCATTCACAGGTGATTTTACGTTTTTTTTTTTGAACTTGAAAAATGGGAGATTCGAACTGAAATCTTTATGCAAATAAAGTGTATAACTACGCTAGACTATGATGGTAACCAACACTTACAGCAACCTGGACATATAGTTTATGACGACCAAATTCTTAATTTCAACAAGTTGTAAGAGCTGATATTATATAACATCGATTACCTTGTAAACACTAAAGAAACCAACATTATATAATACACTACTCTTTATGATGTAGAGGAATATTGCGCTGGAAATTACATTAGAAAGAGAGAGAGCACAGAAAGGGAAAACGGATATTGTTCTTGTTATGGTTTCATTTATCCACTTGATTGAGCTTGCCGAGGCCATTGCAATTAGGACAAACAATTTGAACCTCATCTTTCCTTGCAGCGTTTGCTCTCAAGGTCGCCCCTGATTTCCGAATAAATCCTGCTCCATCACACTCAGGACATCTGTAACAAAGCACATCAAACTCACAACATTCAACATTAAACACATAAAATCAGGGATGAAGCCAAGACATTTATCTAGAGGGGGGCTTGAATTAAACTAAAACTTATTTAGTGGACTTCCCTAAAAAAATAATTATTTTAGGGGACCTAAAAGGGGAAAAATGGAGATTAATTAAAACTTTTGTTAAAAAAATTCAATTGGCCACCATGGACCTGGGGGCTGCAGGCCCCCCCGAGACAAAGGTGGCTATGTCCAAGCACAAAGTATGGTCCTAATAAGCTTTCTTTGTTACGTCCAACCTTAACTCTAAGAAATTGGCCATTAACAAAAGGATAAAAACTTTAGAAGTCATAAATATCATGAAAAACTTTTATCATAAATATTACAAAATATTACACCTGTGTCAAAGTTTTATAAATTTATACGAAAGAAAAATTTATGTTGATAAATTAAATTTTATGTTTGTTATGTTGAGAATTATGACGTGATTAGTATTGTTTTCTAAAAATTGCAGATTTTTGTTTCTAAATCAAGACATAAAAGGGAAATGTAAACGCAATAAGAAAGGGGGATAAACATAATTTACGTACGTGTCCTTCCGGGAGAAGAGGATAGGGAATGCGGTCCCGAGGAGAGCCACCGCGGCTGCGCCAGCGATGAGGTAAGTTGTGCCAGCGGACGACACATCTCCGACGGCAGCAACCACAGTAAGAGGCCTCTTCTTCTTACTCTTTTCACTCCTATTCCACGTGATGCTGCTGAAAGAAGGCTTGCTGACTAGTGCAGGATATTGTTTTACTGAATTTGCTGGAAAATTTGTTTGCAGAGAAGACATTGAGGCCATCTTGTGATCTGGGGAAAAAAATATTCCAAGTTTTTTTTAGCTCAGGGGAAAATGGGAGAGAGTCAAGCAGGGGTTTGGTTGGTTAAAAGAATTACACGTACTTATATAGTTTTGGCGTACTTGTAGAATTCATGGACCAGGTTACTACTACATGGATAAGGGCCACGTCAGATTTCCCAAGATTCTTGTGAGTTTAAGCAGATAAGAGTAGGTCCCAATAACTTTACTGGCTTATATAGCCAATAGTGATCCCTATAGTATGCCAAGTAGTAAGTTGGAATAGCCTTGACTACAAATCTACAAGGAATAGCACAAAGAATTCTAATAGTCAAATTTAGGGTTGTAGTGTAGTATCTTAAATTATTTTATACTTTTTAACTTTAAATTATATTAAAATAGATTCGAATCGAATCTGATTTTTATTCAAAAAATTAATATATTAAGAAGAATAAATCAAACCCTATAAAAACCTATTTTCAATTTCATACCTTAATAATATGAGACTTTTATTCGTACGCTTCCAACAAAATTCTATTGGGAAAAAAAATTTGCATGAGTGTTTGACAAAATCTTACTAAGGTACGATGGTCAGAAGCATCATGGTAAGATGTTTCTTCATACCATTAATATGGTAAAAAGTCCTCCATTTTTATATGCCCTTAGCTTGGAAAAACTCCCCATTTAAGCCAAGGCATAGTAATCTAAAATGATAAACAGTCACATATAGGATTGTTAGTATTACATGCCTCAAAGTAAAAGGGTTATGTTGGCATACCTCTTGCAGGTTCGGAACAAACACAAGTACTGCTTAATACGTCAAGACATACCGCAAAAGAGAAGAAACATCCAAAATCTCTATTGGCCGTCAGCACCATCCACCATCAGGGTGAAATCAAATGGCGCAAAGGATTCCCTACCGGCCTCTTTGCTGGAATGTGCCCACACTAGAGCTCAAATCCAGCAATTGCTGAATATTTGGGTCCATGGTTGACATTAATGCAGACATAAAGAATTCTTGTAAAAGACAAATATTCTTGAATCTCTCCTTTATCAAAAGAGGACACATTCAATCAACACCAAAGAAGGTGTCCAGTGTTTAATTTAGGATAATGGATTATACAGTACCTTATCAATATTATATATTTATGCATGTCAAATTACATTAAAACACATTGGAATTAAAATGCATGTAAATTTGATAGAACAGAACAGAGAAGAAATGGTCTAAAGCAGTGTAAGTGAAAAAGTTTCAATTTTAATATGTTGCGAGACCTGAAAGAATAGCACCAAGATAAGGCACATAGTGATCCAACACGATAAACCATCCGCTGTAGGAAGTGTTTATAACCGATATATTCCTCAAAGTAAAAGTGTAAATTTGGTATTAAATGTGCTGAAAAAACAAAAAATTGTATCCAAATTATCTTCGAAGAAATGTCCAAATGAATGCAATTGATGTATGGTTTGAGAACTTGTGGGCATTACAAATCAGTAATCCAGAATCATATATAGACGTCAAAGATGTGTGGTTCACTGACTACCCTTTTACAGCCACATGAATGAAAATCTTCCCCGTGAGATTTTTTAATTTGCATCGATATCCGGAATTAGGTTTTGTTTTGTGATTCCAGTTCTCCAAAGGCTATTAGCAATGCTGCTCATCTGGAGTCAACGTTGTCCTTGTCTAATATATAATACCAATTGCTCATCAAGGGAGGAAAAAAAGTAAACAAAATGTTGAAAATAATACCACAAACAAATTATGTAAAGTTAAGGTTGAGTGAAAAAAGAATGGTAGTTTTATGATGATATATATATATATATAATATATACACATATATAAGAATGGTTTTATATCTAACATGGAAGGGTATCTAATATAAAATATAAATGTGAATTTATATAAAAGAAAATGTAAATATAAATTATTGAATACCATTTAATATTAGATATAAGACTTTATGACCTTACGTCTGGTTGCGGATTCATCTGTCATAGTAATTAGTACACTTGAATCAGTAATTAATTGGCGGTTAGATTGTATTGAAGGATATGCTGATAATTTTTTGAGGTTGTACTCTGCTATATGGGTGTATTGAAAGGTGCATCTAATAAAATATAAAATAAAAATGCTTTGAATATTAAAAATTAAAAAATTAAAATCAAAATAAAGGAAAAGAAAAAGTTCTCTTTCTCCCTCCATACTCTTTCTCTTGATCACCATAGACAATCACACTCACTGCCACAACCCTTCTGCAGCCTTTTTGAATCGCCACCTCAACAGCTCCCAAAATAGCAAAAGCTTCAACTATCTCTAGAATTGCAGAAGGCCCAACCCAACCTTAAACGGCCACCACCAACCCCAGCCCAATCTGAAATCCAAATTTCCAAGTTTCACCTCTATTTCAAATCCAATCTTTGGGCACTTCTAATCTTTCATTTTTTGCAGCTCAAAATTACAGAGAGAAATTCCCTTAAGATTTTCTTTACAAAGGCATCATTTTTCACTATGTAATTTTAAATTTTGTTGTGTCGGATTTGCTTGCTTGATTTGCTGAGATTTGGTTGCCCATGATTTTTCTTCTTTTAATTTTGCTATTTACATTCACATTCTCTTAAATTTCCATATCCAACATCTCAATACCACATGTCCATCCTAATTACTCGCTACGATTTCCTTGCCATTTTTTGTTATCACCAGAATTTCCTTTCTGTCATCCTAACAAATATAATACACTCTACTGATATGGCTATTCTGAATTGTCCCTTGCTTCAGATTTCTTTTTGAAAGACTCCCCAACCATCCACCACATGTCCTCCCGCTTCTTACGTCTTTGGCTTGCCATCATAGCGCAATATCCCATCCGGAAGGTACCAGAAAGGAAACTCAGCATGTGTACATATATATATATATGTATATATATATGAATTTAGGTAGTGGATATAAACTCCACACCTTCCCAAATATTTAGGTGTGCAAATACAATGCATAAAGCAAAAACCTCTGTGGAGCTTCGTAGAAAAAGAATTTCAATCTAGTGGCTATTGTACGGAATATTAATGTGTATTTAGTTTATTAATCCAATTTAATCTAGTTTGAAAGTTAAATTAGATAGGCAAATCGTTTTAAATTAGTATAATTTGACTTATATTTGAGATTGTAAAGTAAAAATAATTTGTATTAGAAGTTATGCTAAAATAGTTAAAGTAGAGATAAAAAAATTGTGAAAATGAGCCAATACCTCATTTGTTTATCGCATTATATTCGTATTGTGTTCAAATGCAATGTAATTTTTAGGTAAACGCAAAAATATTATATTCAATTATCAATTACATTATATTTTAAATCTAATACATTTACTATTTATTATTTCATTATTTTTATTACTTTTATTAATCACATCACATACTCTCTTTTTCTTTTTTTCTCTACTTTGATCTATTACATCACATATTCATTATTAAAATATATTTCAAATATTTTTCATCCAAACACACATTACATTTAAATGTGATGCAAATACTTTTTATCCAAATACAAATTACATTCAATGCATTGTATTTAAACGCAATGCGAATGCAATTCACTTACCAAACATGCCTTAAGAATTCGTCTGGTTTGTCAATCTTGCTTGCAAATTAAGCTAAGATGTCTAAATTGGTTTAAACTTTATTTAGCTTGATAGGACTCACTTTCACTATTTTTTTATCTTTACTTTCACTATTTTTTTATCTTTACTTTCACTATTTTAATACAACTTCCAATAAAAATTATCTTGATTTTCACAATTTTTAATATAAGTCAAATTAAATTAAACTATAACAAATATCTGATTTAATTTAACTTTCAAGCTAGATTAATGAACCAAATACACGTTAAACTAGATTGCGAACCTAACGAACCCTTAGTTAAGGTTTGTTTGGATCCCGATTTCCAACCTCTATTTTGAGATTGATTTCTAAAAGTTCCTACTTTAATTAACTATTTGTTTTTCTCACTCTTCTATTTCTATGAAATTTAAACTATAAAATTTTGTGACTTTTTTATTTCAAGTTGAAATGGGATTTTTTTTTTTTTTCAAATAATGGTTACAACAATAAGGAGAATAAAACAATATTCATATTGTTCATCAAAATCTGAACAAATTTAAGGTTTTTACATGATTCAAAAATAACAATTTGTTTTTAATTCACACTTCAATCAAATATACATTTTCAAACAAAACTTCAAAAGTCCAACTTCAATTTATTATCTGAATAGAGCATAAGAAAAACTGTTGATTAGGGTAGAACAAAATTAAATTCTAATCATAAGTTTTTCTATATTTTTGTCTCTTATAAAATTACCATAGGACTTTTATTTAGGGATCTTATATTGATGCACCACAAATTTATCAATATATGATAATCTGTACTCTAACTCTAATATTTGATAATCTTATAAAATCATTGTTATTAGTGCTTGAGCTCCTTATCTTCTTCAGTGACGGCCACCTCGATTTGTCGGCAGGTTTGGATTTAGATGTTATTATATTATAGTTAATGAAATATTGATTATTATCAATCAATAATTAAATATGAATATTGATTATTTATATGATAGTTAATTAGTAATTGATTACAATTAATAAGAGATCAACCATGCAGTTAATCAATGATTGTCCATTTCTCAAAATTAATTGATTATTTTAGAAAAAGGTTATTTACATATTTGTATCATATATTTTGCCTTTATTTAAAAAGTATACCTTGTATTTTAGAATTTTACATTTATATACCTGCAAATTTTTCTTGATAGGCAAATATAACTTTTCCAAGTCAATATTCAACTTTGACCATTAAAATGACTAAAATACATTTAAAAATTAAAAAAAGAAAATAAAAATAAAAATTTTGAAAAAAAAAAAGACTCTACTAACCTCTAGTACCCTGTTAACCTCGTCGTCCTTAACCCTTCATCTTACCCATCTTATTGCCTCACTGGTGACATCCCACCATAGCTCACCACGTTTGCCTACCTCAATGTCATAGATCTCCATGACAATCTTGTTATTGGCTAGATTCCTTAATAACTGGGACTGTTGTTGCGCCTCTCGGCCTTTGACATCCTTAGGAACAGTCTCTCAGGGCCGATCTCGGCCATGCTGACCAACAGAAGTGGGAACCTACCCAAGCTTAATGCGAGCTGGAGCGTCAAGGACTGACCTCATTGCTTGCAATGGAGCGCCATCAGTGGAGACCATAAATATCAATAGGCCTTATTGTGTTCGTATTATATTTGAAAACTTTTTTAAAAACCGTTATTTACCTCTATCCCTTATTATTTGGTATTTAAAATAAAACAATATATTATAATGTAGAATATACAAGAATATGATGTAGTATGACGGTTTCTGCAATACATATACATTTTTTTAATTAATAGCATATATCAATCGACGTCATGAATAGAGTATTGTAAAATAAACTCAATCAAAATTTTTTTTTTAAATTTGTTAAACAATCTTTCAAAAGCTTTTTACTAACAAAATGGTTTTAGAATAGTTGAAAACAATTATTATTATTTTTAAGAACAAAACAATAATTGATCGATTTCGTATTTAATTAATTTCAACTTGTAAGCCTTCGTTTATTTATAGTATTATATTTATATTGTGTTCAAATACAATGTAATTTTTATTTAAACATAAAAATATTACATTTAAATACCAATTATGTTATAATTTAAATTTAATATAATCACTATATATCGTTTTATTTTTTTTCTACTCTTTTTATTAATCACATCATATATTTTTTTCTATTTTCTTTTTTTTTTCCTCTATTTTTACCAATCACATCACAGTATCAACATTTAAAAAATAATTCAAATATTTTTCATCCAAACAAATATTATATTTAATATATTACTTATAATCTAAATACATATTTTATTTAATATATTATATTTAAATATAATACAATCATAATATATACGTTATTCAATGCCCAAAACCGTTACTTTCGCAAATTCCTCGCATGAATCCATGAAATCCTGTGAAGAACCAATGTAATTTGCCTCTTTCTCCTTTGAACTTCCAAGAACTGATGTCTCCTCTTGGGCCCAAATAAAGAACAAAAATGGGCCGCCAAACCAAATTCAACGAAGCCTAAATTTGACTCCTCCCTGAAGTCTCTGCGAAAGCAGAGGTCGAAGCTGTACAGACCGAGTGGTTTCTCCTCTCCATTACATTCCAGAACTTACATGAACGTTCCCGATTTCTCTCCAAAGCTTTTGCCTTTTTTTATTGCATGTTTGCTTTCCGTGCCCTAAAAGTTCGCACCTTTATAAAAATCTCTCTCGTTTCTTGGTTTATTTCTTCATAATAGAAACACAAAATTAGGGTTTTTTTTATCTTCGAATTTGAGCATAAAAAATGGCTGACGGAGGACCGAACTGGGAAGGATTGCTTAAGTGGAGCATCGCTCATTCTGATGGCACTCGTCCCTCTCGTAATTTGAGGTATTTGTCTTCATTTTCGGTTTAAATTCGCCTAACTATTATTTTTCTGTAATTATGGATTTTGATTTTTTTTTAATGTTGATTTTAGTGAGGAGGATCGGAAATGGTTCATGGAAGCGATGCAGGCGCAGAGTGTTGATGTGATAAAGCGAATGAAGGAAATTACTCTGGTAATGCAAACTCCTGAAAGTGTTTTGGAAGCTCAGGGTGTCACTCCTGAGGATATTGAAGGTTTGTTTGTTTGTTTGTTTGTTTTTTTTTTTTTTTTTTTTTTTTTTTTTTTTTTTTTTTTTTTTACATTTAACTTTTTAGGTTGGTAATTTTTTATTAGTTTTAGTATCTGACTAGTTTTTGAAATGAGTTTTGGCAGATATGTTGGATGAGTTACAGGAGCATGTTGAGTCTATTGATATGGCCAATGGTAAATTCCTTAACTTCTTTGTTGTCGTTGTTATTTTAATTTATATACAAAAACTAAATTTGTGACCCCAGTTTTCATAAGGTCACAGCAAAAGTTAGTACTTACTAGGTTACATAGATAGAAAGATATTTTAGTAATTAGATAAAAATTCTTAGGAAATGTCTTGTATCCGCAGGATGGGTACATCCGGTAGTTGCAACTTTCAATTAAAATCTTGTAACAACCAGTTGATTGTGAAGGATGCTGGATGAACCATTTAGAATTTTAGAATTCTAAAATCTTGTAACAACATGCTGGATGAACCATTTAGAATCTTGTAACTATTTAGAATTTTATAACATGATATTATTTAGATTGGTATAAAGGACAAATGTCACTAAAAAGTGTGATATTGAAATCACCTGATTGTGAAGGATGCTGGATGGCAGCCCATCCCAAAATTTCTTATTGTAAACTTTAGTAAACAGTAGGAAGGACATTTTACTTATAGATAAATATCACTAGAAACAGAATCAATAATTTAGTTCTTATTTTGTTCCTTTCCTTTCCGAACTCATTACCTTTCACATTATGTTGCATTATGGTTTGGTAAACATGCTCCTAAGTAAAGCTATACTTTTGCCTGAATGTTGTATTCCGTTAATGTTTTCTACATTTTTATAGTTATAAACTTATAGTTTTGATGTTACATGGTTGTGTTGGATTTTTAGGGTACGTATAATGGCATTTGCTATTGAGTTTGGAAATGCAGAATCTGTTACATCTACATGCTATTTTTTTTTTCCATATTTTGATCCACGTCATTCTTTATGGTCGCAATTTTGGGCTTTTCTTATGCATTTACATATACTATATTAACAGACCTTCACTCCATTGGTGGTTTGGTCCCTCTCCTGGGGTACCTTAAGAATTCTTATGCCAACATTAGAGCAAAGGCTGCGGATGTTGTGACGACAATTGTCCAGAACAATCCTCGGAGTCAACAGCTGGTTATGGAAGCAAAAGGCTTAGAACCTCTCCTTTCAAATTTTACATCCGATCCTGATGTAACTGCCCGAACCAAAGCACTTGGTGCCATATCCTGTATGTACAGCTTTTAGTTTTGTGATGTATTTGTGTGTGTTAGTGAGTGTATGTGCTGTTTTGTTAGTTCTGAAAACCGCTGTCTTTGTGTTGGAAGAATACTGATGTCTTCTCTGCTTTTGAATTGAATGATTTTTCAGCTTTAATTCGGCACAACAAACCGGGTATCACTGCATTTCGTCTTGCAAATGGGTATGCAGCCTTGAAAGATGCTTTGAGTTCTGAAAGTGTGAGATTTCAGAGGTACTGCTGGAGTTAAAGAGATTTTGTATCATATAACATATTGTTTAATTTGATGATATTCTTATAAGGTCTTGTAGTTCTAATGTATTAAATAAAATAAACAACTTTTCAGGAAAGCGTTGAACTTGATCCATTATCTACTGCATGAGAATAGTTCAGACTGCAATGTGGTAAGCGAGCTGGGGTTTC
This sequence comes from Antiaris toxicaria, assembly GCA_035233585.1. Lineage (NCBI taxonomy): Eukaryota > Viridiplantae > Streptophyta > Magnoliopsida > Rosales > Moraceae > Antiaris > Antiaris toxicaria. Next base: position 1,191,934 of record CP141163.1, read on the forward strand.
CTCGCATAATGTTACACCTTGCCTCTAGTGAAGATGCGGAGGTACGAGAGGCTGCTCTTCGTGGCCTTCTTGAGCTTGCCCGAGACAATAAAGATGGAAAAAGTGGTGGACTGGTTGAAGATGATGAGAAACTGAAGCAGCTTCTTCAAGAGCGAATTAACGGTATCAGTTTGATGTCTGCTGAAGATCTTGGGGCAGCAAGAGATGAAAGGCATCTTGTGGATTCCCTCTGGAAGACCTGCTATAATGAGCCATCTTCTCTTCATGAGAAGGGGCTTGTTGTCCTTCCTGGAGAAGATGCACCTCCTCCGGATGTTGCCAGCAAGCATTTCGAGCCTCCTCTTCGAGCTTGGGCAGCAAATCCTTCCACTAATAAAAATTCTGATACTGACAAAAAAGCCACTCCACTGCTTCTAGGTGCAGGTCCAGCACCAACCGCTGTGGACGCGCAAGGTAGTTCCACTGCTCCAGAGGATGCTAACAGTGATGCCGTTTCAGATGGAAAACAATAATGTAGCCTTGGGTTTATCAGTATGATGTAGTTTACCTTTTTATTAAAAAAAAATGTAATTTGAGATGTCAGATGGTTGATCTTTTAGTTGAGCGCTTCAATTTCCCTTTTTTTGTTAGGGGCTCCTGTGTTTCAATGGGTGTAAAGGTGGTTTCTACCAGTAAATTATTTGCGTCTGTTGTCCTACTACGGAGTGATAATTAGAGTATATGTCATAAATATAAGGAGTGGATTAATTTTTGTCTCATAATAAAAAAAGTATTGTAAAAAAATGTCATAATTTGATTACATTAGTAAATCAAAATTTTTTATCGTCTCTCTCTCTCTCTTTCCTCTCTCGCCTTCACCTCCACTCTCATTCTTCCTTCCTTTTGTCTCTTGCCTCACATTCTGGCAAAACCATTGTAGTCGTTGGGGTTTTGCATCCAATGTCACCACCTTCACACATCACAACCTTGAAGCTTCGTGACCCTCTCTCTCTCGCTCTCTCCTTGATGCAATGCTAGTGTCTTTGTGTCGAGATCAAGCCAATCTTCCACATCACTGACATTGGAGTGGTGAACTCTGAGTGTAGATTTGATGGTGAAGATTTGTGTGCGAGTTGTCAGAGGCATGATTTTGGTGAGCTCGTGTTTTGTTTTGTCTTGATACGACATTAAAATCTCTGTCATCGTAAAGTCGATTCTCTATTCAGCATTGGATCTCTGGTATGGGCTTGCAACTGAGCTTCCGTTGAGCTCTATTCTCTATCGTTAGCTCTTTGAACTTTGCAAAGCTACTATTGCAAGTTGATTTTCACGCATCATTAATGGAGCTACTATTGCAATGGTTGGCGAGGCTTTTTTTTTTTTTTTTTTTTTTTGTGATTTCTATTGAATGTTGGTGTAATGGTGGCGATGGTCATAATTTTGAGTTCTCTAGATCTGAAGGTCTTCTCAACACGATTTCAAGTTCACGACTTCCATTCGCGATCTCAATGTCCAACGAGGATGGAGAGTGAGAGAGAGAGAGAGAGAGAGGTCTCTTCTCCCTGCGATTGATGTTTAAGAAGTAGCTGAATAGGTTCACGTTTTTTGCTTGGTAACGAGGGCGATAGTGACGGCATTTGGGAGGCGGAGAGAGAGAGGAGAGAGGAAAAAATATTAAAATTAATAATAATAAATAAATGATAAATAATTCATTTATCATCGATAAATAAATCATTTATAAAAAATAATAAAAATTGAATATTTTTTACTAATATCATCTTTGCAAGAGTTTTTCTTTTTTTTTTTTAATGATAAAAATTAATCTAAAGTATAATTTTATGATATTTTTCTTTGATTAGCCTGCTATTATTTGGACCAAGCTTTTATCAAGTTTTGACTCACTTTGTACCACCTCAAATTCAGTAATGCATGATACTCTTTATTTCTCTGCAAGCCATCATTCTGTCTTTGTATTCATCCTTGGGAGAATTTTGGTAGCGCATACCTTATTTATTGATTATGTTTTAACCATCATGACATATGTATCAAGTATTATTAATTTGTAATAATTTATTTATTTTGATATGATTTTGATAAAATTTAACATTCATAAACATATGATTACTGGATTATCTTTTAACGTAAAAAGCTTCTTATCTTTACTGTTAAATGGTTTGGATTTTGTTTATTGACACATACATTTATTGATTAAAAACGCTAAGAGGGCACGTGAGTGAAACAGTACACAAGCTGGATTGCATTTTCATATCAACCCAACAAGGATCATAACTGAAAATCCAACTGAAATATTTCATTATGAAATTTAATTTTTGCTTCACAAACTGTCACTAATGTCACTATGTCTCTAAATTTGGGGATGCATATTGGAAGAAGACTAATAAAAATGGAAGGAAGGGGGCTGGTTGTTAACAGTATAAAAGTTTAGGGATACAAAGTGACATTAGAGATGTCATTTTAGGAGCAAAATTTAAAATTATGAAATCTCAAATCTTGGCCATCTGGGTATGCGGCTTTTCATCATGTTTCATTCTCATGGACTGCCTCAGATAGTGTCCATAGATGGCCTTCTTGTACCTGGGAAGAGACCCTTGTGAATCTATCGTATGAACTAGTGGTTCAATTTCCACCTCATCACGGGGAGTGAAAAATGTAGCGTACGATAACCTTGCCTTCTTGTCATTTGTCACGGCTCTGTGCTCTATACTCTTTGTACTTCCCATTACTCAGTATCTGCCAAAGCAACAATGGAAATTGGAGCTTAAAAGGAGATTACATGATCACTATAACATCAATTTTGTCTATGAAACTCTTTGAAGCGAAGCTACACATGTCCTCGATAATATCAATGACATTGACGACCAAAGAATTTGGAAGTGGCTCAACCGGCACCGATCCACCTCGATGGCGAATCTGTAAACCGACAATGTCGTCATCTTGCATGAGTATGGTAATGGTGCTTGCGTCCGAGAGTAGACTTATGCCTAGCACGTTATCAGGCATTCGGCACGGAGGATAGTAGTTCACACGCAAAGCCTGAACCAACTCTTGATGCAGCTCAAGGAGAGAGCCTTTTTCCATTCCCATAATCATAGATAGAGAACCTAGCAGCTCCACTGCTACCTATTTCACTTCAGTTGAATAGGTTCCAATTGTTTCTCTATGTTGGTACAACATATTAAGTAAATAAATATAACATAAATTAGACTTGCCACAATAAAGCAAAAGCGCGTAAGACAATTACGAAATTGAACTGTCATGTAATCATGTGAGATTTATAACATCAACAATATCACAATATTCTTGAATAGTGCTACATAACTTATATGAGAGAGTATCGTTTAAGAACTGAAGTACGAGGCACACATGAATCCCTTTGGTTGTGTTGACCAGAACTGAAGCTTCCGAAACCGGGAAAGGTTGACAAGCATCATTAGTGCATCAGACCAATCCAGTGTCTGCTCTTCGGACACCACGTAAGCGTGGCCATATCCTAGTACATAATCATTTGGCATTGAAATCTTGTTTTTCTCTTCCAATGGAAGTTCAAAGAACCTGGTTGAGGCAGTCTTCATCGCCTGCAACACCTCACTTTCCACACCACGATTCACCACCTGCAGATTAGTACTTTCTGTTTTGTGTCATTGTTATCATCCTTGATTTACCTTCCTTTTTGGCATTTGTTTCTCAACTCAAACTTCAGCTATAAAGAAAAGAAAAGGAAAAAAAAAAAAAAACATACATACGCGTTTATAAAGTACCTGGAAAAATCCCCATTCTTTGCAAGCCAAGTCCAGTTTCATGAGCCCCTCTTCATTCCCTGCTGAGAGCAAGGACAAGTCGATAATAGGAACTTCCAATGAAAGATGAGACATGTCTACTTTTTTTTCCATGTCCTCTTCATTCGTAATGTATCTTTCAGGAACATGGAGAGGGTCCTTAATTACCATCTGTTGAACATTTGGTACAAGCAAAGGAGGCGCATTATAAGTTGGTACAACATCCTCTTGTTCAGTTAATGAATTCATATTCTATCTTTTTTCCCTCAGTAAGGATTTACAACATCAAATGCCAAGGAATTTATACACAGAACATTGAGTTACAAAGTTCAGGTACTTCTGTTTTGTTAAGAAAGAATGAACTTGTGAGTCTCATAGTTTGAGATTCTTTTCGCCTAAAACACTTGTTTAACTCAAGGTGTGCCTAGAAGGACACTAGCACAAGGACACTGGTTTTACTTTGTTTATTATATTATTTGTTTTTCATGTTTGCAATTTTTGCTTGGGAAACGGCAAGGGACATACATATTTTCTAGGTTCTTATATTGAAAAAAAATATATACATATATATATACATTAACCGAGTACGGGATTGCCGATATATAAATATTACTCTTACTTCTAGCAATAGGGCTCAAGGCTTAAAATAACATTTTTTATATAGAAACTAAAAAAAAAAAAACACACACACACACACACTTTGTTGCTGGATTAAGTGCTTTGGTTTTGAGTTTAGATGGTTACATAGGGTGTGTAAATAAGGGTGTATATCACTTTTAAAGTTTAGTTATTCATCTTTAAACTATAATGTAAAAAATAAACTTATATTTACGCAAAGGTCGAAATATAATTCCAAATCTCTAAAAGTGATATCCCTCTAAATCAACCAGTATTTCATAAGGCTCTCATGAAAATTCAGAAACAGTAGATTCTAACTAGGTTATTGCCTCTGCAGCCTTTGCTGTAGTGTTGGCCTTAATTTTCTTAATTTTGCCTCAAAAGAAGAACATAGATTAGACCCTTTTTTCTGTTGTTCTTACTTATTTATTTCCAATTTAGTCTATGGAACCTGAAGAAACTAGAACAAAATAGATTTTTTTATATGACAAGAACAAGAACATAGATGTTAGCAATTCAGCTAGTATGGTCTGCTTAATTAGGAAGCGTAGGAAAATTAAAAAAAAAAAAGGGAAATGGACAAGAAAAAAATGTTTTAGTGTAATTAACCAAAAGAATTGGATCCGACACAGTGTTTCTAGGAGCAACCAAACACTTCATGAGAATGCCAGGTCTTTCTTCTAGCTTAATGGATGAATCAAGGAGAGAACTTCACAAAAGACCGATTTTAAAATATAAATCATATATATATATATATATTTTGCATACAGAAATATTTCTTAGGGATCAAAGCATTGGCCCATCTAGTTTCTTAAAATACCAAGTGCTATTCTAGCCAGTTTGATTTTCCCATCGTAGAGTTACAGATGAATAACTACACTTTCAAAGTGGTAATCACCCTAATTAATGCCCCTTACGTAACCGGCCACACTTGAATTTAGTACAACTTTATGTTGCATGACGAATTAGTTTTAGGTCCCTTATTGCCTGAATCTCAATAATATTGGTATTAATGTGCCAATATTTGTTAGTTTGGACAAAGGGTTTCGCTACTTCTTCATATGTGTCTGAAGTTTAATAACGCATAAAACTCTTCATTTCTTTGTGATCTAGCAATCTGCCAGTGCTTGTATTTGCCACTCATTATTCCATTACATGAATCAGAAATCTATTGACAACCATTGCTGAAAGGGAATAGAAACAAAAATCATGATGGTTTTTATTTTTGGGTCGAAAAACCAACCAAAGAAAACTAGGGACATAACCAAAAGCAGTAAATTTACTAGAGAACATTCAAGTCTTTGCCATCTGTGTGTGGGCCTTTACATCATGTTTCATCTTCATGGACTGCCTCACGTAGTCTCCATATATCACTTTCCTGTACATGGGAAGCGATCCTTGTGACTCTATCACTTGATCATGTGGTTCAATTTCCACATCATCTCGGGGAATGAAAAATGTTGCATAAGATAATCGTGTTTTGCTCTCGTTTGTCACAGCTCTGTGCTCTACTCTCTTGTACTTGCCATTACTTAGTATCTGCCACAAAAACAACATGAATTTGCAACTTGTCACATAATATCAATTTGCAAATGTTCCAAATTCGCCAGATTTTGTAAAAAGTATTGTTTCGTCTTAGCTTTTTTACCCCTCGAAATTTATATTTTAGTTTCATGATATGGCATAAAACTTAGTAGTCATGATGTTTATCATTTTCCATCAGTTGATCCTCTGTAACTCTTGTCACTTTGGTTGATGAAACTAGTGTATCATGCAAAACCTTGATAACATCTCCGACATTGATGACCAAAGCATTTGGAACTGGCTCAACCGGCATCCATCCTTCTTGGTGTCGAATCTGTAACCCTGTGACATCGTCGTCTTGCACGAGTATGGTTATGGAGCTTGTGTCTGAATGTAGATTTACTCCTAGCACTTTGTCTGGCTCGCGACATGGTGGATAGTAGTTCACGCGCAAAGCCTGTGACAACTCTTTATGCAGCTCAAGAAGGGAGCTTTTGTCCATTCCCATAAGTAAAGATAGAGAATCTAGCAGCTCCTCTGCTACCCTTTTGAGTTCAGTTGAGTAGGCCTCCATAGCTTCCCTACATTCAGAAAAAAAAAAAAAAAAAAGGTCGCAAGGACGCTATTTATTAATCTATGATAACAAGATCAAAGTAGTAACAGAAACAAAGACAACGACTGGAGTGGGATAGTCAGAGTCGGAAATAGGATTCCTCACTTCTTTCTCCCATTCAAACCCTATGCATAAGACTTTTATCTCGCGCGACTCCTAAGTGATAAAAGAAAGAACTGTCACGTAATAATGAGAGACATATTTAAAAACACTAACATAATATGTTAGTCAGTTAAATGAACGGTAAAATTCATTTTGGAAAAATGCTACTCATCAAAATCGGCGATGCAATAAGCACAAGTGTGACAACAGATTAAACTTGCCACATAATAGACTGTAACCCAAATTTTTTACTTTTTGTCCAGTGACGGTTCTGTTTGTAATGACGTGTGGGGATGAATATCAGTGCTCTTATAGTTTTATTTTTATATTTTTTGGGGTTATGAATCCAGCGGCATACTTGAATCCATCCAGTTCAGTTGGGCAGATGCTAAGCTTCCTAAACCGGGGAAGGTAGACGAGTAAAATAAGTGCATCAGACCAGTCGAGTATCCGATCCTCAGATACCACGTAAGCATGGCCATAGCCTTGTATGTCATCAGGTGGCATTGAAATCTTGTTTTTCTCTTTTAATGGAAGTTCAAAGAACAGAACCGAAGCATCCTTCATTCCATGCAATACCTCTCTTGCCACTCCATGATTTACAACCTGCAACAGAATGTTCAGTTTGAGAAGTCCTTATAAGTAGGCTGTACTATTGTTTAGTCTTTTTTCCCTTTTTGTTCAAATATAAATCACTACATTACCCGGAAAAAACCCCATTCCTTGCACGCCACGTCTAATTTAATTAGCTCCTCGTTGTTCCCTTTAGAGAGCAAGGACATACCGATAATAGGAACTTCTGATGAAAGCTAATACCTGTATAGATTTTTTGCATGTCCTCGTCACTCCTTATGTATCTTTCGGGAACCCGGAGCGGATCCTTGATGACCATCTCTTGAACACTTGGTACTTTCAAAGAATGTGCATAAGTTAGAAATTCATCGTCTTGTTTAGTAGTCAAATCCATACTTTCTCTAACCTCAATTTAGTTTTACATCACCATATCCTCAAGGAATTTTATACAGGGAAGTTTCAATTGGAATCTCTAGTTTGTTTTTGTTTTTTAGCAAAGATGAACTTTTAAGCTCTTATAGTAGTTTGAGATTTTTTGGCCTAGAGACAAGGACAGTGATATTACTTTGTTTATATGTAATATTTGTTTTTGATGTTTGCAGTTTTGCCTGAGAAACGGCATGAGTAAAAAATCTTTTTTTTTTTTGTATTTGTCCCTCTCATTGTATATCTTCTGTGGAAAATATATATATATATATTTTGGAACAAGAAGAGCCAATTCTTTGATCTTTCAGAAATACTTCTTAGTAGGTAATGGCATCGACTAAAAAAGATGCTTGATATTTTTAGAATGAGAAAAAATCAAGTTCATCTCTTTACTTTTTTTTTTGAATGAAATACTTGGTTTGTTTGGCCAGGAAACTGACAAAAAGACTCTCATCAGTTCACAAGAAACTAAAGGCTGCTCTTAGAAACATTATGTGAGATCTGATTATTTCAGTTCATGAGATTCTTAATTTCTTGAGGATTTGAGTAGAAGAATTACATATACTAGAAAATGATTACAGATTTTCATGACTTTTGACTACAGATTTTCATTACCAACCACAGTATGATTGATTGGAGACTTGGCTTGTGGGAAGAAAAGGAATAGCAGATTTTCATTACTTTTAACTACATAACATTACGTATACTAGAATTCTTCTATTTCCATCCAGTGCTTTGGCACGTTCTTCATAAGTTTCTTATAGACCATAAAAGAGATCAAATTCTACTTGCCAATAAAGAGAAAAGAACAAAAGCAACCAAAAAAAAAAAGAGAAGGCAAAATATGACAACAAATATCAGGAAAAGATAATTCACCTAACTGCCCCAGTTTTCATTGCAAAGCCATGACAAAACCCAAGATTTCTATTCTCTCAATCTTATTCAGGAGGGCAGAAAGTGATTACGTAGCGAGTAGCTCTGCACTTGTTAAGGCTAGTTGTGTCATCAAAAGCATAACTATAGGCCTTTGGACATATAGCCTTAAAGAGATGTGCAAAGAGTGTGGGCTTGCAAGTGTTCGGGTTCGAGTAGTTTCCTGTACAGCAATATTTGGCAGATTGCATTGCCAAGCAGGCACTCTTGCAGCCCACAACTTTCCCTCCACTCTTCACTTCCAATGCTGAAGGACAGCACACATTCAAGTCAACCTCACAGGACGCCACGCCACACCCGATCCCACCCCCAACAGGCTTCATCGAAACGGGCAAATTGAACCCATCAACCAAGCTCACATCGTAGAAATGCATGGGTGAACTCGAAGAACCCAGTGTCATTTCCACAACCGTAGCTGGTGGTTCCCCGCCCTTTCCCTTGCAGTGTAACTTGTTCGAACAATCCCCAGTGATGCACGAGCCGTTCCCGTTGTTGTCGAAGTTGCAGCCCTGCCTGCCCCATATCCGGCCTGACCACTTCTCAGGGACATCGAGGACTACTTCCTCCCCGCTGCCTAGGTGGAACCCACCATCTTGCGGAGTGGCCTGGCCTGCGCTCCCCAGTATCCCGGGCCATACGCTCTCAATGCAGTTGTTTACTAGAATGAGTTGTGCCCCATCTGCAAACCACACAAATGTGGAGAAGAAAATTAAAAATCCACAATTGTTGAACAAAGTAAAAAAAAAAAAAAAAAAGAAAGCATTAAAGTAGAAATTATGACCTGAAATGCTTAGTGAGGATAATAGACAGAGCAGAAAAGAGATCAGAAATGAGGAAGTTGGCATTGTTTTTTTGAGAGTTAGTTTTAGTGTTTTTGATTTAGAATGCTGCCTACCTGGTGAGAGAGACAAACTGGAGGATTTTTAAGCAGTATGATTAATAGAGAGAATAGCAACAAAAGCTCTTGACGGCTCCATCAGAACTCTTTTTCTTTCCTTTTTCATCTTTTCACTTTTACTTTCACTATAAAGGGCATATATGCTTTGCTTCGAGTACAGGCTTTCTATCTTCTCTCCATCTGACTCATTTGCTCTAGTTAAATCTCATTAGAATCAAAGTATACTATATTGTCTAGTAGTCGGACTTGCAACTTCTTTTCTTTTCTTTTTTTTTCTTTTTTCTTTTTTTTAACGTTATTGTATTAACTAATTTATTCTATTGCATAATTCTTAAAAAAAAAGTGACATTTATTTATTAATCAACAGTTCCTAAATAATATTATTTTACACATAATTTTACACAAAATTACAAATAAGTCAGTTATCTGTTACAAGTTATTTGGTAGAAAGTTACTCTTATCTAGCTGCCTAATAGGAAAGTATTCCGAGGATCAATCTTTAGACAAAACGAGAAACATCAATAAACCACCGGTAGACCTAAAAAAGGAAATGAAACCTGTTTTTGTGACGTGGGCAAGTGGGATATCTACAGGACAAATAGCATCTTTCAAGTGGGAAGTAGGAGTAAGAGCAAAGAAAACATTTGACCTCAAATTAAGAAACATAACTTTTATATGGTACTAATGATGCCTAAAGCTAACTAATGCCAAGTTTATTATTGTCGATTAGACGTTAGAACAAGTCTATCAAGAGAATAAGAGCATCGCCAAAAGAGCAAACATTTCATTATCTTTATTTTTGCATGAGGAGCAATGATTAATTAAGGAATATTTATACTAGGTTGGCTTTAACTATAATGTCAAGTAATCTTCACTGTCGTATAAGATAAAGTTGAATTAGGAAACATTATTATGCATTTCTCTTTATCATATAGAATAAGATCTATCTTTCGTGTTCATGAAGCACATTTCAACAAAATATATCTGTGTGTGTTATGCATGTTTTTTGACCATAAGGTATGTTTTGAGACACAAGGAAAGAGCAAAAGAGGTAATTACTATTTATGTATGAAGTCTAGGCCTATCTGTTCCTATTTGAGTATCTTCTTTTTTTTCTTTTTTTCTTTTTGATGAATTATTTGAGAATCTTAAATTTCCACTGGTGAGGCCCTCTAGAACCTAAAGCCTTTAATGCTTTACATTTATTTGGTAAGATAGATTAAAGAAAGGAGAAGAGCTTAGGGAATCCTAAAAAAAAAAAAAAATCCTAGATTATCTTTAGCATTTTTCGGGAGTAAATCGCTCGAAATAATTACACTAAAAGTCCATATTCAGAATACCATATCAAAATAGATCCCTTTTTTTTTATAATATTGCGTAATGTTTATTTTTAAAGAAAAAAAATATATAGTAAGTTTGCCCATTTATCATAGTTGACACCATTTCTCTTTTATTCAGGCTCTATTTTTTTCTTTTTTGTTTTTTTGATATTAATGATGATTTTTTTATTGATAAATATGAATTACTTTTCATAAATACAAACACATTTAACTATTAAAATATCATACCCAATTTAATCATAAAAAACTCCAAAATACAATAAAAACCATAAAGATTACAACGTTATTATGAAAATGCTATATCATTCCTAATATGAAAATTTTCTTATAATAAAAGTTAAATTTTAATTTTATATAAAATCTTATTACTAATACCATAAAATCAATCTTAATCTATTTATTCACATGTTTTTATGTTTCCATCTTTTTTTTCTTTTTATAATTTTTTATGTTAATTCTCAATTTTTTTATAAAAGGTATTGTTGTCCTTAAAAATATTATTTTAGACATTCATATAAATAAAAGAAAAAATGGACATTTTTCAACTCAATACCTTTGATTTGGGCATCTATGTAAATAACCCAAACTACTCAATGGGCAATATTGACAAAAAAGAAAAACCTTTTGCAGAAAAAAAAAAATCTATATTTATTATACTTTCCAAATCTAAAAAAATAGACTGGAAATCAACTTATTAAGCCCGTGATGTTATTTGAGTGAAAGACGTAAATGCTATTATGTTAATACCTCTTAGACATTTTTGACGTGGTTTTTGAACATTTTTCTTTATCATCCAAAGGTATTAATCAAAGATCAAACGATATTAATCAAAACTCAACGTAATATTCTTTATCGAAAATACCCTTCTTAATAAAAAAAAAAAATTTAAGTAAGACATCAAATTACCCATAATATGGATTTTTTATTAGAAAAATTTCAAATTTTTAATATGGATGGTCGAATATCTTCGACACTGGTAGTTGGAATATTCTAGTAGAATATTTTAAATATTCTATTAAAATATTTTCAGTTTTCAACATGGATCGCCAGATGTCTCTGATTCCAGCTACTAGTCATATGCGCCTGTTACCGGAATATTCTAGTAGAGTATACTGCATATTCTATTAGAATATTTTAGATTTTTTTCTAGATAATTTTAAATTTTTAACATATATGGTCAGATATCTTCGGCTTCAATTGTTGGCACCCATTATTTAGAATATTCTAATAGAATATGTTGAGTATTCTAATAGAATATTTTGGATATTTTACTTAAAAATATGAATGATTAAATATCTATAGCTCAAACTGCTGGTGCTGGTTGTCGAAATATTCTAATAGAATATGTTGATTATTCTATCAGAATATTTTTTGTCCTCAACATAGATGGTTGGTCGCTCCAAATTCGATCGCCATTTTTAGTCACTTGAATATTCTAATAGAATATCTTGCGTATTCTATTAGGATATATTATGTATTCTATTAGAATTTTTTTTGATTTTAAATGCTTTATTATTGTCAAAATTCTACTAAAATATGTTTGATATTTTATCAGAATATTTTTTTTAATGTCTCTAATCATAATATTATGCTATAATATTTTTATATTCTATCAGACTTTTTTTTATTTCTACTCTAATAACAATATAGTTTGAATAAGTCCTAATTCTTAGTCTAAATTACTCAGCCATCAAAACAAACAAAATTACCAAATCTCAGCCATCAAACAAACAAAGACAACAAAATCTAAGCTCCTAATTAAAACCAAAAACCAAATCACAAAGACATATATTTCTCTTCAAACAATTAACAATTTCAAAAACAAGAAATTTTATGCTATCAAAATCAAAATTAGCAAAAACAACACCATAATTCGAAATGCCGCAAAAAACTTCGAAATTGACCATTGAAATCTGAGGGAAAATCAAAAAGATAACTTGCAGCAAACACTGTCACTGCTACAAATCGCTGGCTAAGAAAGCTGTGTTGGGAATGTTTTAAGTGCAAAAGATATTTTTAGAAGTATTTCATTTATTTAGAATTGATTGATAATATATTTGAAGTTTTTCATTACACTTTCGCTATAATGTCCTCTTTGTTGTTTATATATTAAAAGTAAATATAAACAAATATGATTAGTTGATTATTTAATATTTTAATAATTAGAATGTTACATATAATGGATTTTGTATGTAAGAAAATAACTATAAAGTAAGTAGTCTAAATTTATAATTAGTAGTCTATGCGATTAGAGTGAATATCTAACTCATATTAAAATAATTATGTTGTTTGAATCCAACTTAGAAATGTTTTGTCTTGACCGTTAGGAACGAGCCAACTCCTAAATAGTAACATACATATATTGTTTAGTGATAGTAATATATTAGACTTGGTTCAAAGTATAATTAATCTATGAGTCTGCTTTAGTGGATTAATTCACTTTTGACATGCATGATGCAATAACCTTAATCAGAGTAAGTATATGACTTCATATTTATGACTTGTATATTTTAATGTTCCAAAGGCTAAAACATCTCAAAGTAGTGAGCTATTAGATCGGTTCGTTGTGTACATGACTTATATTCGATGTGAACTTTGGTTATAAATATTAAATCATAACTCTCATAAAGATTAAATGTTATCCTTTTAATGACATTATTCAAAATAAGAAAATAGATAAGGTCTTAGGTCATTTGTTTGATAAATAATTTATTATTAACATTTAGTGAATAATTATTTTCAAATTGAATAAATAATGGATCTTTGAAATAGAGTGATCAAAAGATAGAACGAAATTTGACCTTAAGTTGATCATTGATATCGTATGAAAGTATTGCATATATGAAAAGGTTATTGAACTATAGTTACACACTAACTTATATAATATAGTATATAATTGAGAATGTAATTTCAAGTTTATAGTGGAGTGACTAAAAACTAATAATTGTGTAATAAATTTATTTGGTTAGAATAATTAACTATATAGATTATTGGAACTCATATTATATATATCCAATTGGTCTTTTTACTTGTTTGATATAATTTTCAACGGATGGTAATCAATCAGATTATTCGTTACAACTTTCATTCTTGGATTTAATACAAAGAAAAATTTGGATCACCTTTTACAAAGTGTAGGCCTTTTTTTTACTAAGGGTATAATGAGAATTTTATTTCATTTAATTAATTAGATAAATATCTAGTTTAGATATATATATTTATTTAGAAGATAAGATTTGTAATTTAAATTAATTTTATTATTTTTTGTGATAAATATGAAATTAATTTAAATTAAGAGATACGAAGAAATTAATTAATTAAATAACTAATTTAAATATTAATATAATTTCATTTAAGTAATATTTTAAATTAAATATGATAATTATCCTCTTTTAATTTGAAGTGAAACAAATTTTATCCTAGTCTACTAAAGGTAAGTTTTTTTTTTTAAAGAATAAGGCAAGGAAAAAAAATTTTCTCCTTATTGATTTTTTTTGAATAATTATCACATAATTATTTAATTAAAATAATATTGTCATGATTTTATTTTAAATTTAAATTAGACTTATAGAATATTATCTATGTAAATAAAATTACAAGATAAATGAGGTTTGAAATTTGAATCAAATTTGGATCTTCATTATCCTATTGTAGGCATTTTTTTTGGTGTTTCCTAGGGATTAAAATAAATACAAATTATGAATAAAGGATAAAGTAAAGTTTTTTTTAAATGTCTGATTCGAATTCGAATTTGAATTTCACCCAATCCATTTACTGTAAATAGAATCCTACGGTCTTCTGTTTTATTTAGACCACTAATTTTAAGGAAAGAAAGTTTATTATTATTCTCTTATTAATAATAATAATAAGTTTAAAGAACTCTAGGTGGTTAGAAAGAGAAAGCCGCACACTAAATATCAGTTGAGAGACTAAGTGTCGATAAATTCCACCATTTTGGAATCGGAGAATAGTAAAGTAAAGAAAGCTAGTTAGTTGAAACTATCTTAGACACCTTCTCCAGTGTTCCTCTTATTTTCTCTCTAAGGTATATAAATTGTAGAATAATATTTTGTATATGACAATTCAAATTAATAATATCTAAGTTAAAAAATTTTAAAATTCCGTTGTATAAATTACCCTATTTTCCTATAAGATGCCACCGCCGTCCTCTCCTCTAGAAAGCTGTAAATCATCGAACCTAACCGCAAACGAAAAACAAGACTATAACAAATCCTAGTATTACGCTTATTTCTTCACATTTAGCGTCAGTTCCAAACCTTAATGTCTCCACTGTTGCACCAAGCCAAAATTTTATACTCCTTCCCCAAATTTCCAACGTGCTTTCCAAATCCAAATTTATGGACAAGTCAAATTCCAAACCCACCTTTTCAAAGTTTTTCTTCAATCTCTCTCTCCATCTTTCTATTTCTCCCTCTAGATTTCAAGAATCACCAAAAAATGGTATCCAAGATTGTGAAGAGAATGCCAACAAGATTGATCAAGGACCACCACCACTGCTGTAAATTGCCAACTAAGAAAGCAACCGCCGTTGTCCTTGCCTCTAGATCGGCCTAATTGGGACCATTTTTGTCCATTGATTTCTTGCCTTCGATGGCAAAACTACCAACTTCGCCTCTAGATTGGACCGATCAGGACCGAAGTCGCCATCGTCCACCTATCGCTAGCCTCTGATGCAAAGCCAAACCACTGATCGATGCCATTCATGAAGGCAAGACTGAGATGGAGTTGTTCACGATGCTTTCTCCGGCAAGCATATCTAGTCACCTGCCTTCAATTACACTTGCTCTAACAAGCTATGAGATCGTTATCACGACAACAAATTGCGTCTTGGCCATCATTAGATCACCGTCTGGTGTGGCCAGAATCTCATTCTAATCAGAGTTTGGCCGTCACTAGGAGTAAGACAAGTGAGAGAAGAGAGGGTAAAAGAGAGAATAGAGAAGAAAGAGTTAAGAGAGAGAGAAAGAGATTAAAAAGATAGAGATAGAAAGAGAAATGTATTAGAACACAACCAATTACCCTCGTTCAAGGTAAAGACAAAATTGATACTCAATAAAAATAAAATTTCAAATTTTAATAATTGAATTGATATCATATAAAAAAAAAAGTGTACCAACCATAACAAAAATATTCAAATAATACACAACTATAGCATCCCATGTTTTTTTTTTCTTCTCATGTTATTTTCAAGTTAGTACTGGTCATAGTTGTAATATTTCTTGTAATGAAAACAAGCATAGCCCATTTCTGAGTTGGTTATTCTATTTCTCTTTGTATAATTTTTTTTTTTGTCTATTTCCTGTTGTATTTATTAAAAAAATAAAAAATAAAAAACCTGTAATAGAAATATATAATTTTTATTTAAAAAAAAAAAGTGATCGATTCACCCCATTTCTTTTAACTGCTTGATTTTTTATCATTTTCTTTAGTGATGTTCAGGGCTTCACTGTCCTTGATATTTTGATGTAATGACTTGTGATTTTCATTTTTTTTAATTATTAATAATAA
This sequence comes from Antiaris toxicaria, assembly GCA_035233585.1. Taxonomy (NCBI): domain Eukaryota; kingdom Viridiplantae; phylum Streptophyta; class Magnoliopsida; order Rosales; family Moraceae; genus Antiaris; species Antiaris toxicaria. The sequence continues at coordinate 1,208,266 of CP141163.1, forward strand.
CGGTGATTTTTACTCAGATTAGTTTGGGTATTTATCTTGTTTATTAGTATTTGGGTTTGATTATCATCCACAAAATCTGTTTATTATTGTTTATGTGACCTTTATACTTCAGATTTCTTATCATTGATGTGGGATATTTTCATCAATTGTATAGGAGTTATTAAAAAATCAAATGTGTGTTCAATATTTTTTATACTTTTTTTATTGTCTTCCATTTATGAAGTTGTATACACATTATTATTTTTCATGTATCATTCAAATTTAATGATATAGTGGATTGTCTATTATTTTTGATTTTTTTTTTATAATAAGAGACTTTGCAACTGTTAGGTGCAACCATTTGGAAATATTTGGAGAATTTCATGTGAATGGCCATTCTACATATGGGATTGTTAGAAACAATTGAAACTTGAGCATTCAAATCTCATCTAGGATTTTGTTTTTAAATAGTAAAAAGTACTCTCTGGAAATTATTTCCATTCCAGTATATATTCTATTGTGATTTTAAAAAAATTTTGAAAACCATTTAACATATCATTTTCTCATATTTCTCTATTTCTTTTCAGATAGTTACTTCAAAATACATATTTAAATATTTCTATTTGAATGTTAAATTTAAAATATTAACATTCAAACTTTAGTTTGGGTAACAATTTAAATGTATCTCTTCAAAATTTTTCATCTAAAAGTTTTCATTTTAACTATTTCTACTCAAGTACTTTCTTAGATAGAACGTTTGTGTGTGAATATGTAGATATGTTGTCTTTTATATTCTAAAATATATAATTTCATTTTCAAAAGATAAGACGAAAACTACTCTGGAGAAGTTTAGAGAAAAATATAAATTAGAAATGAAAATTAAGAAAACCCTAATATTTTTCCTTTCTTAGTAATGACTATAGTAGGGGTTATTAAGAGACTCTACAACAGTTTATAGTAGGATCTGTTTTTTATTCATTTAAATATAATTAAATAGTGGGAAATTATTGTAAATAGGTTAATTTTTGTGTGGTTTAAGAATAAATAACATTATTCAAACCTTTAATAATATATAACATATTATACTTTATGTATATGTAATATTATATTTTTACCCTTGTAAATCAAATATTCTTCGCTCGTTCTTTCTCTCGTATCAGTGTTCTCTCTCCCCCCTCCATCTCTCATCCTCTCTTTCTCTTCCTTTTCGTCCTCTCTCTCTCCTTCCTTTGTCAACGATCGTGTCTTAGTTCGACAATGAAGAAAACCAGAGCTCAATTAGGATGTTGATTAACTCTCGACTGCAGCAGGATCACAACTTTACCCGTCTTTCTCCAAATGGCTACAATGATTGATCCCAATGGCTATGGGATCATAAAGAAACCGGAGCTCAATTGCACCGGATAATGGAGCTTGATGGCGGAGATCGCGAGAAATGGCGAATGGTGGCGTGAGATCACGAGATCTATATCATCGAAGCTAGATCTAGATCGTACCTCCCCTTGTACCGATCATCTTCTCTGACCATCCATTGCCGTTGCAATTTGCTTGTGATCGTAGATCTGATCTAATTGTGATCATTTTTTTGAGTTTGTTGATTTTTTTTTTGTTGGTCTTCATCATTCTTGTGTCACTGTTGCCATTTTCCTGGTTACGAACTTGCAATCTCTCACCTTTGAAGTAGTAACAGGATCAAAGAGAGGTGGTTCGCAATTGACAGGATTTTCTTGGTGTGAGGTTCGCCAACTTTGACCAGATCAATGGGGACAAATCATTAGGATGCGATTTGTTATCTCCTGCCATCATAACAATCCTCAACCAACTTTGATGGGATCTTTCTCTCTCTTTCCGACTTGTGATGATGATAACAATGACGACGGGGCACTCTGACAATGACGACTAGCGTGACGGTGATGGTAAGGTGGTGGCAACTGTTTTTTAATTGGATTTAGGAGTAGTTCTAGTCAATTTGGGGACTAGGTTAGGGATTTTTCAATTTGAGATTTTTTTTTTTTTGCAAAATCTATAAATTAGTGATTTATATTGTAAATCAAATCAACGATTTATGTATAAATTAATAATTTACATTGTAAATTAATATTTACACACACAGTATGCAAATAAAGAATTTACACACATAGAGTAAATTAAGAATTTACATAAATTATTAATTATGTAAATAAAGAATTTTCATTATAAACCAACAATTTACTAGAGTAAATCAAGAATTTATACAAATAGGTAATTACATGAAAAAAAATGTACATGTAAATAAAAAATTTACCAAAAATAAATTTTACAAGTAAATCAAAAATTTACAACTGTAAAATAAAGGATTGAAAGCTAAATTAAAAATTTACATGAGAATTTATAGATAATTAAAGATATACACATGCAAATAAAGGATTTACCAATAAATTATTAATTTATAAATTGGGGTATTTTTGAAATTTTAAGTTGTGATAAATCATTATTTATTATATAAATTTATTAAAATTTACTAAAATCGATAAATAAATGATTTATAAAATTAAAAAGTGATTTATTACATAAATTTATCAAAATTTACACTAAAGAGATATTTTTATAATTTTAAGTTACAATAAATCATAATTTACTAAAAATATATCATTTACTAATAATACAAATCTTTTATGTTATTTATTTTTATTAAGATTAAGTTTTGACCTATTTATCTCCTCCTTTAAATAATTATGATTTATTTATGTATAAAATTATGATATACCTTAATACCAAATACACATTAAAAATTAATGGCGTATTTGTTTTCCGTATTACATTCGCATTGCATTTAAACGTAATACAATTTTTATTCAAATGTAAAAATTTTATGTTCAAATAATACTTTTCTACAGTATCTTAAATACATTTACTATTTCAGAATATTTTAAAAATAAAAATTTTAAAATCCATTTATATCATATTTCTTCTCTGTCTCACTTTTTTAATCTATTTTTATCAATTACATCAACTTTTCAACTTTAAAATATAATTTGAATATATTTTAGATTATCCAAACACATATTATATTTAAATATTAATTAAATATTTTTATTTAAATATAAAATATATTTAATATATTATATTTAAATACAATATAAACACAATAAGTTTATTAGCCACCCTAAAAAAATATTTTCGTGTGAAATATTTTTGACGTCTAAGTCAGAGCTGTGCATGCAATTCGATGGTTGGAAGACGTTGCCAAACCCATTGTAGATGAAGCCGTCATTGGAGAAGACGATGAGCTCGGCGTGACCACTGTCGAAGGTGATGAAGATTTTGTGGGAGATGATTTTTGTCTTTCATTTTTTAGATTTTTTTTTTAAATCTTTTAATTTTTTTAATCTATAATATTATGAGGTGGTGTATATTAAAGTTATCACACACACAATATTTCATTCTATAGATTATATGGTAACAATCTAAAATCAAGCCCTATTGGTGGCCCTATCAATTGCACTCAATCGCGGCCTCTCCTTTTTTACTTATATAAATGTATATAATATATATATATATATATATGGTTATTTTCCCCCATTACAGGAGGGCAGACTGTGCTAGAGTAAAACCCTTGTGCGCCGAGCCAGCCGGGGTTTAAGCCATTTCCCCATAGAATCCAACAACAACAATGATGATGATTCACACCGCAGCTAAGCAGCTCTCAAGAACACTGATGTCGAGAGTTTCTCGCACCGCCAAGCTAGGACCCACTTCCCTTCTTCCCTCGTATCTCGAGCGATCACCGCTGTCCAAATTCTTCCACGACGGAATCAGCGGCTCAAACGCCAACCCCGTCTCTCTTCAGATGATCAACTACGCTCTCACCCACGCCAGGTCTCAGAAATCAGGTCACTTTTCCTTTTTCTTATATCCTAAATTTCTTCCCTTTATTTTCTCTTTTTATTTGGAACTTTTAAGAAAAAATTTATGAAATTTGGGTAAATGCGTTGTAGAGGTTTCGTACGGACAAAGTATGATAGTGCTTGAGCAGTGCTTAGGGCAAGCACCTGAAAATGATGATTCCAGAGCTTTGGTCTTCATGGCCATGTCTACATTGTTGTCTGAAAGGTTGTCTTTTTTTTATTTTTAATAATTAATTTCTTTAAACGAAATTTGAGAATCTCTATTCGTAAATTTGATATGTAAAATATACATGTGTATGTATATATATATTTTTTTTCAGAGGAAATTATGATGAGGCAATAGAAAAACTCAAGAGTGTTCAAGATTTAAGCTCCTCTTCACCTGGTGTTAGAGGTAAAAAGCGTTGAATTTTAGTGTTCGAGAACTTTGAATTTGACCCCACTTTACCCATTCTCTTAGAATTTCAGTTAAAAGCTTACCAAAAAATTGGGGAATTAGTCTTCCTGAATCCACTGTTTTAGGGTTTCTACTGAAAAAAAAAAAAAAAAGAAAGAAAGAAAAAGACCATATGGCTGTACTTAACTCATTTTTTTCCGTTTTGACTTTAACTGAAATTCTGATAGAAGGGAAAGTTAAATTCAAAATTCAAGGGGCAAAGTGAGAGTTTAAGTTTAGGGGGTAAAGTGGAAGTAATTCTAAAGTTTAGGGGCATAGATGAAAGTTTTTTTTTTTTTTTTTGGTTACATGAATGACTTATGAATATATCTGGGATTTGTGAAGTTGCTGTAATGGAAGCACTTGTTGGGCTCCACTTAGAGCTCGGGCAGGTAAATCTCCACACTGAATATTACATTTTTAATTTATGTGTTATTTTGGATTCATAGAAGTAAATTCTGCCTATATATAGGATGTTACTTCAACCGTGATGGCAGATAAATGCTTAAAAGTTTTAGCTGTAAATGAACCTAAATCGAGTGGACGAGGTGGTGAGAAGGGTATACATGCCCGTGCTAACGCGGTGAAAGGACTGATTGGGCTTGTTCATGGTGATGTTCAGTCAGGTAGTACTGGTATTGTAGAAGAGGTTTCTAATTATTTTACTATGTCCGTGCTTTATGTTTGTATTACACCAACCTGTTTTGTTCTTTGCAGCTGAGTATTTCTTCGGAGGATCCAGTGATCATAAAGAATTAATAGGTTAGGTTCATTTTCTTGTCATTTTGTTATAATTAGAACATGTTGCAAAATCTGCTTTGATTCTTGCACAAATGCTTTTAATAAGTTTATTACACTAAAATGTAACTTAAACACATCTTAATCACACAGTATGTTCATACCCCTGATAAATAGTTGGTTCAAGCCTCCTTTTTTCTTTTTTTTTTTTAAACCTTTCGAAATGTAGGTGAAAGAATTCTATAAATCCGGTTTTGAATATTAGACCAGTCATTCTCAACTCGATGAAAAAGGTTTCTTTTGCTAGATAGAGATAGACAAGAACTTAGGCATAAATAGGAATACGATTACCCTAGGCTTACTCCCTTTTCTACCTACTTACTAGATGAAGGTTTTTTTGCGTACTATTGAAATTTTTACCTAATTCATGTCTTTTATTAGATAATTTGCTCTTCAACCTGCATGTTGCAGTCTATGCTCTTAATATACTAGTTTTCATCCTTTCATTTCACTCTTTTTTTCTTGTTTCTTTTTTTAAACCTTTCTTGTACTTAGGCTATCTATTGGCTCCAGAGAAATAATCTAGAGTGCTAGTAAACCTTCTACGTATAGCTGTCAAGACCTTCTAAAATCAGTGTTTCTTATTGATGAGGTTCATCCTCAATATTTTTCTCTTTATATCAATGTTTAAATGGGAAATTCAGGTGTGGAAGGTTTTGGTGTTGTTCTCGAATCAGCAATGTTAGACACTGCTTTATATGACCAAACAAAAAAAAATTTTGTATTTGGAGGAGTGTGATGAATAATTATCATCTACTCTTGAAAGGTTTCATCAGTTATATTTAGTGGATTTATTTCGTCTGCAGAGGCCACTAGCTTTCAATTTTGCATAATTTAAAGGATATTACAGCTCAATATTGAGATGTATGGTTAATAAATATCACATTCTAGTAACATTCTTTCTGCTAGAGAGCTTTTTCTTTGTTTAATAATTTAAGGAAAAGATAGTGACAAAAGTGCAAATTTAAAAGCTTGTACAGTTGGATCAATGAATGATATGCCTATGGCAAAGCGTGATATGGCCAGTCAAGGATATAACCTAGGCATTTGTAGAGGAGAATGTGGTGAAGAAGAGGGACTATAGCTTATGGCCTGGGTAGATTTACTGTGTCTCTAATCATAGACGATAGGCGTTCACTCTGTTAGTGTAAAAATGGATTGTCCAATGTACAAATTGGCTGTTTCCATATCTTCTGATTCATGTATTGAGGTCAGATGTTATTTTGTGGCCTGCGATTAATTTCGTGATAGGCAGCACTGCTCTATCCTATGGAGAATTCTTGCATGCCACACAGAACTTTTCATTGGCAAAGGAATTATACCAGAACGTGGTTAGGCAACTATCAGAGAAGAAAGATATTAGCGACTCGTATTCGTTAGCTGCTTGTAATATGTCCCTAGAAGAAGTTTTGTTGGCAGCCACATGTGCCTTGGGACAGCTTGAGGCACAGCTCGGGTAACTTTTCATTACTCCTTTTCCTTGGTTTGCTATATGTCATAACCATAGCATCTTTATGCATCAAGTATAACATGTTTACTGATAGGAACTTTGGTGATGCTGAAGAGATATTGACTCGGGCTTTAACTAAAGCAGAGGAACATTTTGGTAGATTTCTTTTGTAATGCTTTATTTGTTAATTGATAGTGACGTAAGAATATTCAAATTATTTTCTGGTCTCTTGAAATGGGGGTAACATGAATCTGACTTCCGTGCTCATGTTTATTCTCATGAAAGGTTCTTATCATCCAAAGGTTGGAGTTGTCTTAACCTCCATAGCTCTAATGTTTAGGCGGAAAGCAATGCAAGAGCGATCAAGTTCTCTTCTGATTCAAGAGGTTAATATCTGCTGATACCAAATTGTCTTAAATTTGGCCAATTTTAGATTTCCAAGTCCAGCATTCCCATATTGGATACTGATAAGAACAAGCACAGAGAATACTGAAAAAAAAAATAAAATAAAATAAAAAGAAAGGAACGAAAACAAATGGAATTGGAATTTAATTGACTGAAAGCGGTAAGTACAGATAGGTAGTGATTTTTGAGAGGTCTGACTCTCTCCCAGAGCTAAAGCTCACCAATGACTCACTCATTGAATGCCTAGACCCTTCCCTATCCCATTCGTTTTGTTCTATTAACCAGCAGAGAGCTAAACACGATTTCCCTCCATCACTCTTCTCGAGACTTCCTAACTGACTTGCAACAGACTCAAGCCACCTCACCAGCAGAAACATTATTTTGCCCCTTTCTCCTGTTATGCACTTAAGTCACTCATGTCGGAGGTCTATCAGATACTTCAACATTTTTTTACTTGAAGTAGCACAAGTTTGATTGGTTAACTAATTTTTAGGACATAAAGTTGACCATTCTTAACAGAAGATTAAGACTTCCTGTACTAATTTGTCTTTTTTTTAATAGTCAACATGGTGAAAAGAGATAATATGGCTGGTGTTGGAACTTTGGGTTCTCGACTTAACCACGCCATAGTCCCAAGTAGTCGACATTTGTGACATTATTCCCATGCAACTTGGTTTTGGAGATGAGGGGCTAGTTTGTCTTTAGATTCTTGGATAGTTTTTCAAAATGTTTTGGATTGTCCTAGTCAAGTACTCGGGTTAACTCGTCATCTTGTTTAGTTGTATATGTTGTGTGATTCTTGATCTTCACTTTTCTCGCACGAACTTGTGTTGTTTCATTCTTTATTTTCTATGAGGATTTCTTTTGTATATTGTTTAACCACCCCAAAAACTCCCACTCACAGGGACTTTATAGAAGGGCACTAGAGTTGCTGAAAGCTCCGTCATTGGATACTGAAGGTATGATGAACCATCCCCCCTCAAATTAACCGATAAAACGCCCTTCTGATCTCATCATCGTTTTTATTCTGGAATACGTAGGTGCAGAAGCAAACGTAGCTAGGCGTGATATTATTACCCTCGCAAGAGGTAATCATTGATAATCGCTCAGTTTTACCAGTGACACATGCTAGTACGGAACAAGTGGTATTATATTAGCTTGACGCAAGGGTAATTATTGGCCATTTGGCCTCAATTAGATTGCATTTTTGCAGGCTGTTTGTGGTTATAATTGGTTTTTCCATTTTGTTCGATTGTATAGGTGGCTATGGTGAAGCACTGAGCGTCCAACAGAATAGAAAGGATCAAGGAGAGAAAATGAGGAGATGGGCAGAGTCTGCATGGAGAAACCGCCGGCTCTCATTTGCCGAGGCACTGGAAATGTCCCAACCATCTTCAAAAGCGGTGGTTATCGATACGCGTATCAGCAGGGCTCTGTAGTTTTGTTCATATCCAAGTTCCAAGCCTCCTTACAGTTGTGTGAAAGCTTAAATAATGCCATGTATAAACGTTTAGGTGCCTGAGCAGCAACGGCTGTAGTTTGCCGGAGAAACCCCAAAACCAGTTGTTGAACAAAATGGATCAGAGAATGAAATCAAGGGGTTTTCATAGTTGTTCTGCACAGGATTGCATCCCGAAATAAAGAACTGGTTGTTATCCCCTATGTAATTCAGTGAATCATTAGAGAACTTACGGATCCGTTGGAGAAAAACATTTGTTGGTGATATTTTGGACGAAAACGTTTAACAGAAAATTTTCAATTATCATCTGCGCAAGTGTTTAAATATACACAATTTGAATGAATTTTGAATTCATCTTTTCATTATCATTCTTTTTTTTTTTTTTCCTTCCCAACAATGGAAAGTGACGTCCGTAGCAAATGGGAACCACAGAAAAAACATATTACTGTAATGTAATTAAAAAAATACAAGAGGCATGCGGGATTTGAACAAGTATTCTTTCATTTTTCTTAGGAAGATTAATAAGCAGTTAACAGACCAGCTTTATCATCGAAATTACAACTACAAAGGAAGGTCAAGACCTTTTCCAACATCCACTCCCAACATTTGCAGTATTCCCTTGTTCAATATCTGAAAAATGTAAACAAGTGTTTATAATTAAATAAATAAATAAAATCAACAATTGTTCTCTAATCTCGAAGGGAAAAAAGTAAAATAGCAAAAATAAAATTAAAATTAAACCTAAAACTAAAATTTAGAGAGAGAGAGACTAACCAGTTCTACAATGAAAATCCCAACAAGGCCAATCATGCAAGCTCTAGAATTCCAAGTTTCAGCAACTCTGGTGAATCCAGCAAATGGGGGGTTAAATTTTGGCTGCACTTTTGGCACTATCACCTGAAAAACACCCATTTCCTTAATCTCCCCATCCAATATAGTAAAACGCAAACAAAGAGGAATTTACTCCCAAATAAATAAATAAGATGCGACGCATGAACTTACTCCAGCAGGAGGCTTCACAGCTTGTACCCTGAAAGAGACCCGATTTTTGGTAGTTGTGAACCCAAAATTTCCATTGCTACCCAAAAAGGGTTGTCTATTTTCATGGTTTTGTGTCAAAACTCTTGCTGGTAAGAGAGAACATGCTGTTAAAGTCGCCATTTTTTTTTTCTTTTGCCTTCTAGAAAACCATGGGCATTTGCTTCTGCAAATCTCTAGTCCTTTTTTAGTCCACCACCTTTGGCTTATCTTCTTAGCCGCGTAACTACAGACGTGGAATTTTCTCTATTCACATGACTCGTCCTAAAATTTGACGACCTGTTGTTTTTAATTTTATATTCATATTATATTTAAATACAATATAATTTTCTTTTTAATATAAAAATATTATATTTAAATATCAATTATATCATATTTTAAATCTAATATAATCATTAATTATTATTTTATTATTTTTATTAATCACATTAAATATTTTTTTTTCTTTTTTTTATCCACCATATTACATATTTATTATTTAAATATAATTTAAATATTTTTTTATCTAAATATATATTATATTTTTCAAATATATATAAATTATATTTAATGTATTATATTCAAGTAATATAATAATTTTATGCTCCATTTGGATGAGAAGTTGGTTTTTGAAAAATAGAAAATTTTTAGATATGAAAAATAAAAAGTTGTTTGGAATTTTTTTTTAAAATGAGAAGTTTAGGTAAGTGAAAACTTTTTTTTTTTCTAGAGAGTTCTTTTTTTATTTTTCAAAAATGAAAAATTTTGAATATTCAGATACGAAAAATTAGAAAGATCTATTTTTTTAGAATGAAAAATTTTTTATTTTCTAAATTTGGAGTGGTCAAACAAACATGGTGTTTATAAAACTCTTTTAGGCTCACACATCTATTCTATGATACAACTTTGCTGGGTCCCAGGAGTTAATGGGTGGAGATTTCTGATTATGTTATTGTGCCCCAGACTAGAAAAGAGATGCATATAGATCTTGTTTTTAATAGTGTGCCTATTTCTACGGTTCAATATGCTTACTAGTGAAAATTAAGTAAAAAAAAAAAAAGTAGTGTTGCTCAATTATCATTTTTTTTAACACTATTGCTGCTTAAACTTTTTTGCTTACGATGATTTTCCTTTTAAACTCTCATTTTTGATAATTTACTTTAACTTTTTGCTTTACTTCGTATTAAATTGGTGGCGTAAAGTACACGTGCGACTCATGTAAAAATGAAAATTTTCATATTTGATAAAAAAATTCCAATTACAATTCAGATACTGGTACAAAATTTTCAAAGCCAAATCCTCAAGTTAACCGCAAGCTAGCAAAATATGGTGCATTAAAATAATGTACATTAAAATATTAAGAGTGTTTGAAGGGTAAATTTGCAAAATGCCAAAAAATTTATTAGCAAGTTACCAAATGCCAAAAAATTTAGGAAGCAATAATGCTAAAAACACCATATAACACCATAGTTTTTTTTTTTTTTTTTTTTTTTCTGGGGAAGAATCTATTTAATTGGGAATGCTAAGTACTATCACTGTTAGTGCTTTTAACCAATTATCTTAAATTATTTTGTAAAATGATAAATGTAAATTGGTAAGGATGAGATCACATATTCAAATCCTAAAAATAACTATCAACATATATATATATATAGTTGAAATATCAATAAGTGACATCTATACATTGCTTTCTCCATTTTAATTATAGTGAAAATTTTGTTTATTATAATATATTTATATCCAAAAAAAAAAAATCCTGATGGAATATTTAATGCTTATAGCAAATAAGAATGATATTTAACTAACTTCATTCTATCAAGAGATTAAATGGACTGGATGTTGAAGCATGGAAAAGGCAATTAAAAACTGTTTCAAATTTTCTAATGACATAGTATAACTTGGATAGCACTTTAATTAGAACAAAAATTGAATAAGAAATCTTAATCCCTAACACAGCGAGATAGATATGTTTACAAACTCCAAAATACGCCTTGTAATTAGTAACCGTCACTTGAGAATTAACCGAACTCGCTTAATTAGAATTGTAGGTTGATATGTACTTTTTAGTAAAGGTTTATTTTCTTGTATCAATAATAGGAAAAATTATTTGAAGATAGTATTGGTTTTGAGTATTTTCTTTCATGTCACTGTCACATTAAGTTCTCCTAGCTATTAGTAATTACAAATTGTCATGACAATGCACTCTATAAATTTTAGTGGAAATTACAATAAACAATTTGATAATTGCACTAGTAATTCTGACATTTCAATAACATAATTACATAAATGAAAACATCTGCTCCGTGCTACTACTTATAAATCACTTTATAGATTTTGCTGTTATAAAATTAACCCTTTTGGTTAATATACATTGAAAATTATCAATATACATTGGAAAAAAAAAAAGTCTGTCTTTTATTTATTTTTTAGAAAAACAAATGACAAATGTATTACCCAATTATTTCGGGTATTCTTTTAATTTGTTCATGCTATGGAAGTGCGTGTAAAAATGTTAATGCTCGTTTGAGCCGGAGGTACAATCTTTTAATTATAAATCATCTTGCATGGTACTATAGAAGGGATAGAAAAGGGAGTAGTTCTACTTGTTATGTGAATTACAGATCATAAAAACAAGAATCCTTTTTTTAAACCAAAACAAGATCTTTTTTTATTTCTTGAGGAATAAATTATGCATGCTATTTTGCATGCATGGGTACAACAATTGCAATTTGCAAGCATATTAAGGAAATCATTGTAGTCATCTCTCTCTCTGTGATTTATTTATTAATATATTTGTCATTTTAATTCATAAATTCACCTTTTCAGTTCTTCGCTTTTTGCTAGATCTAGATTGATCAAGATTGAGTTGTAGGCGGTGTCTGTGGAAAAGAGAGAGATCAACCTTGAAATCACGTACATTATTAATACGCTCCTTCAACAACACTGTTGTGGGACTTGAAGGGCAATAATTATAGCAGTGTTCCTCATGAGCTATGAAGTTGTACAGCTCATTTCCAATGCTCTGCATTTCCATCAACTTATGGCACCTTACCATATCATCCTACGTACGCAAAGTTGGGAAAACGATCATTATATTCTTAATAATCAAAAAATGTAAATCACAATATTATATGTGTGTGTGTGTGTGTGTGTGTGTAGGGGCAGAGGCACACTTGGCCGAGTGGGTGAAGCTTTCATCCCGTTGAACTTTTTTTCATAAAATTTCCATTTCAAAGTTTTACATTTTTCCTAAAATGCCTGTTTTTAAAATTAATTATCCCTATGCAAGTCTTTGTTAAAAACTTTATTATTATTTTGTTAATCAAAACCCTTTGTCCATACCAAAAAGAAAAGGGAAAAAAAAAAACTTATAAAGAAGAGGAACAATGGTTGTATTAATAGTATACTCATATAATCAATCGATAAAGAAATTTTTATCATATTAAAAATGAACCTTTTACGTAGTGCTTTTAAGGCATAAAACTCATTGCAATCTATTATTATATGGTTTATGATTTCATGTATATGTGTTTGATAGTTATTGAAAAACACTATGATTTGATTTTTTTTAAGAAAAAAAAAAAATTTGTTATTTATTTTTTCAAAAAATAAAATTAGTGTAAGTTTTTACTGAAAATGAAAGGCTATGTAGCTCTATCACTGTGTATATATATACACACACGCATGTTCTTCCTATACTTATATCTCTCTATATATACACACATAAATACCTTTTGATCTTGGTTAAAGAATCTGGTAAGAAAGGAGTGATGGGTTGTGGGTGTTGTTGAATTTAACCCATCTAGGCAGCAACATAGAGCAGACAAGGCGACCACACTTGGCCTAAACTCCATCGTTTTCGCATCTGCAAGGTCATTTATTTGATTCAATAAGTATCAGTGGAAGCATACACACACACACACACACACATGCGTATGATGTAATATTACTGATAAGCATACCTGATATGTGATGTATACATATATATATGTATGTACATATTTATGTATATGACTGAACAGCTACTGTATAGTTTATATATATATATATACACGCGCGCGCCCGCGTATAATGTAATATTACTGATAAGCATACTTGATATGTGATGTATACATATATATGTATGTACATTTTTATATAAATGACTAAACGGATACTGTTTAGTTTATACGCACATAAACTCTGTGTGTGCGTGTGTATATAAATATATATATGCATGTTTCATATATCTATAGGCATGCATGTGTTACTTTGTATGTACATTACATACATATAATTAATTTGCAGAACAAACAGAAAGCTGTATTCTCTATCAGGTGCATGATTTAAATTTAAGAATGGTACTTGTATGTTCAGCCAAGCATATATATTATATTGTAAAGTCAACCACATTAATCAAAAGTGGGCAATCAAGTTTTCTCAGAACTCTTGCCTTATTTCTCACATTCCTTGTGTGTGTGTGTGTGTGTGTGTGAGAGAGAGAGAGAGAGAGAGAGAGAGACACTCACATTCACCAAGCGCTCTCTCCCACTGGAGAGATGCTATGTATATACCGAGCATTTATGTGGAATTTGAGATTGAGCTTCTATTTTAAGAGGCTAATCTGTTACGTGCAATGATCCAACACTCATATGACTATTGTATTTTTATGATATGGAATTTGTGCTTCTTTTTAAATTGAACATAAACGAATTCGAAATTCCTAAACATATAAAACGACAACTTTCCCTAATATCATTTGGTGAAACAAGCCAGTCATGCTTTTCTTTGTAATCCTTAGAAGTTTATGTGCGTCAACCACGTGATCTTTCTAATTAAGAATGAAATACTAAAAACATCAATTCTAATTTTAACTTTTAAATACTAATTTATATGATAATGAATTGTCATCATATATATAGTATATGTTTTAATTAATATGATAATCATATCAATAAAAAAAATAACAATTTATATGTTAAATAAGGTGATACTAAAAAATTAGAATTAAAATTGGTTTTCTAGCATTTTCTTTTAGAATATAAAAAATAAAACATTTGTCAAAAGAGAGTCATTAAGCAAAACCATTACATATATCTATTTAAAATAACATGAAACTACACAATTTATCGTTTTCTTTATATACGGGGACTGAGGACTATCGTAATTATATTATTCTTTTTATTACCTGAAATAGCTCGGAGAAGCAAGTCATTGACCTGGGTGATAATCTGATGGTGAAGATGAGGTTTAAAGGTTATACGTGTAAACATTTCGACATACGAATGAGCAGTGGTACAAGCAAGACGCCAATCTAATGCCTGTAAAATCGTCACTTCCATTCGCTGGATCGTACTTGGCTGAAACATGTGCTCCATATCGTCCATGACCTTCAATTTTAATTACACCACCGCCAATTCATTCAAAAAGACACTTAGATTTAACATGGTACATACACACAGACAAACATATATATATATATCTTAACAGGATCAATTCCACGTATAATGCTAATATATATAGAATTAACATATAGGGTATAACAGATATAATCAAATAATTCTCTTTTTTAGTAATATAGGTAAGAAGTGAGGTTGGTAGATCATTTCCAATATATATGTTAAATATTTATGTTATAAAAGTGTTAGCATTACTTTTTTTTTGTTTTAATGCATAATGTTACTTTTAACATCATTTTTATATTTTTTTTCATCCGTATGATGCTTTGAAACTTGTGAAAGTGTACTCTTTGTATTTAAAAAAATCAAAAATGAAAAATATTAAAATAATTATATAAAAAAATTAAAGATAACAATTAATAAGAATTAAGTGGTAAATTTGACATGGACTATATGTTATGATAAATAATTTAACATATAGTAAATTTGACATAAAAAAATATAACACTATTGAGTATATTTTAGCCAAATATCAAAATTTGTCATTGTATAACAATTTAATATTGCAGTGAATATGCTCTTAATAGGTGTCAATGCTGTGCTAATTTATCGAGATGCTGCATAGTTATCCACTTCCACCATTTATTTTTATATACATATATAAACACACGGAAGAACGTACTTTTTACCTGACTGATTTCATGCAATGTAGGAATGGTGGTGTCTCTGAACTTAGAGGCAACGGATAAGCAGGCAACAGAGAGCAGTTCAACCATCCAGCATTGCCATTCCTAAATATTTAAGATCCATTTTAGCAATAATTAATAATTCAATCAATCACTAGAAAATTAAGGTGACATTTGGTATTATTTTTAAAAATTTTTGAAATGTTTTCTGTTTTTAAAGAAATTGAAAATGAGAATATTTTAAAAACTATATTGAAACTATTTTTGAAACTATGTTTAGTTATGTTTTTTGAGCGTATATTCTAAGAAACATAAAAATGAAACTTTTTTTGGTTATATTTTTAAAAACCTATTTTATAAGTAAATATTTTATGAAAACATATTTATGTTTAATTTTTAAAAAAAATAATAAAAAATAAATTATTAGTCATAATTAAAAAAAAATACCCTTTAGTCGTGGGTATTTTAGTGAGGGAGAAGGGTGCAAAACAATGGCGATCTGAACCTTAGGTAGTAGTGATAATAAAATTTGGGTCGCAAGTCAATAATCATTATCGTGAGGTGGTCACCCCCAGTCTGTTGTTGTTGCCCTTCGTCGGAGATGAAGGCCATTGTCGGACATGATCGTTGTCGCCGATGCCGCACACAGAGAGAGAGAGGAGGAAGGGAGAATATGAAAATAAAAAAGTGAAAATAACTTTTTTTTGTTTTCAAAAAACCCAAAAAAACGACATTGTTGAAAATGATGTTTTCAAAATGGTTTTGAAAACGTTTAATAAACAAACGTCATTTTGAAATCGTTTTTATTTTTTGTATTTTTGAAAATAGAAAATCATTTTCAAAATCAAAAACAAATGCCCATTAAAAGTATTTGGAAATCTGAGATAGATTTTCAGAATATCATTAAATTTCTTTCAAAATGTATGATCATGAGCCAAAAAAGTAATAAAGCAAAAAAATTAAAAAAAAAAAAAAGAAAAAGAAAAGAAAGTCTTACAATGTTACATTGACTCATAGATAAGAAGCGATCGAGGTAGTTTGCAGCGTAGAAAACGGTTTCAAACGAGAGATTCAAGCGACTTCGACACTGCCAGAAAGAGAGAAAGAGAGAGAATTCAAAGACGAATGTTGAAATGAAACAAAAATAAATAAATAAATAACAGAGAATGAGCAACTGGCATATAAAATGATCAAATGTGATATTATCTTAAAAAGTTTATTCTTGCTAATAATTTTTAAAAACTGACCTTGATAAACCATTGAATGCTTTTGAATCTAGCAACCATCAAGTTCTTAGAACCAAGGTATTCTACATATTCGGGCTTAGGAAGGTAATGTTTCTCCTCTTTTAGGGATATAATAAGAGCCTGCTCACAATCTTCAACACTCAGGTGACATTCATCATTGTGATGATCATCACCATCTAAAGCACTACGAGCATTACGTTTTGGAACATGTTCAGTTTCTATGGGATTCGCTGCAGTGCTTGAAAGCCAAACCTCGTCACAAAGCAAACTTTCCATATTACATATATAAGTTAATATGTATATGTATATGTATAAGTACAGTACTTATAGAGAGCCAACAAAGCGGGTTAGAACTTGGGAATAATATTGTGTACTACTACTACAGTTCAGTTGGAGTCAATCATTTTCGTGGGGTTTTGTCTTTTGTGCAGTGAAGTAGTACCCCCAAAGAAACGAAGAGGGTATAAGAAGAAAAATGCTGAAAAGGGAATAAAGAAAGATCGGTTGAGAAATGGTTTCGATACCAGTTTTTATAGTAGAGTTATATAGTGGCGAAGTAATATAAATTTGGTGGTTATAGAGAGAGAGGGAAATAAAAATAAGGAGACGTCCCGCATGAAAAGGGGTAAATGCTAGGTTGTAGATTTTTTTTTTTTGTATTTTGACCGCCGTAACCATCTGCGTGAGGGCACGAGGTTGGCTATGATATTGTGAAGTTATTATTGCATAAAAAGGCTATATATCTTCTCCTACAACGTTGGGGGATTGCTGTCAGATATATATATACATATATACATATATATATAATTACAAAAAAAAAAATCAAGGTATTTGAGAGTGGACCCCACCATTCGCAGTTGAGTGAGGTCGCTTTCTGCGAATGAACGTGGGGGGGACCCATGACGTGATTGTTCCTTAACTCCCGCGTGCTCTCCTTTCATGAGCCTCCGATGAGTTTTCAATGTTCCTTTTGCATTCCAACTGCTTTGGTTTGGTTAAAAAAACAAAAAAAAGCTTTGGTTTTGATCAACTGGAGTACTTCTTCTTTGACACTTGTCCTTTAGGTGCCGGATAATGGACACTGTCAGTCCTATCAACATTGCCACCGTTAGCCCCGAAAAAAATAAAAAATAAAAAATAAACAATAATGCCACCCGAACAACAAAAAGGTAAATTTGCCTTGGCTAGAAGAGGATTTCATTAACACAAACATACCAGAGGCCAAAAACAAGACGAACACAAAATAAAAAATAAAAAATACTATAATAATCTGAGAACATTATTGTAAAATGGTGTTGCAGAAATTTAAAAAAATATCTTGGCCTCTAGGAACATGTTGGGAGGAACCAATATGAATGATAGGAATGTAAGGTTTTTTTTTTTTTTTTCTTCTTCTTCTTCTTCTTTTAATTTATATAAAGAAAAGGAGTAGGAATGACAATTGTCAAGAAAGAGTACAAATGCATGGATGGAAAATAAAGAGAATTACTAGTGATGCAATCAACTTAATTAGATGATTGCAAATAAATTAAAAATTCATACTACTAACAGTTACATAACTCAAAATTTTTCTTATTATGTTATACTATCTAAAATATAATATATGATTTTGAATAACCTCAAAATGTATAGTTTAAAAATTAAAAAAAAAAAAAAATTTTCTTTCTCTTTAGATTAATTACAAAAAAAAAAAAAAAAAAACTCCCCAATTATGACCCTTATAACATTTAGGTTCCCCAAAATTTCAAAATATAACGTCCAGCCCCCCTATTTATATGTTTCGGCTTTGTTGCTGGCAGCGGTGGTGAGCTTGTACCTGTAAAACCTACACTGAGCCTTTTTTTTTTTGGGGTCAAAATTGAAGGTTCCTTTAAATGTAATATACATTTAGATAAAAAATATTTTCATTACATTATAATACAATATTTGTTTAAATAAAAAAATTTAAATTACATTTAAATTTGAAATTGTGATGTGATTGGTAAAATTAGATATAAAAAAAGAAGAAAGAAAAAGAAAATATATGATGTGATTGATAAAAATAATAAACAAAAAATTATGATAAATAATAATTATATTAAATTTAAACAATGGTTTGATTTACATTTGAATATAATATATTTACATTTGAATGAAAATTATATTATATTTAAATATAATACGAATACAATACTAAAACCAAATGCCCAATCAACTAAGTATTGTAATAATTTGATTTTAAATATTTTTTGAAAAAAGACCTATTTATTATAATTTTTCAAAAAAAAAAAAAAGAATGAAGCATTGTGTCAATGGACCAACCTATGAGAAGCACAATTTTATATTTGAACGAAAATTATATTATATTTAAATATAATACGAATGTAATACTAAAACCAAACGCCGCATCATCAAGTAGGCATTGCAATAATTTGGTTTTAGATATTTTTTGAAAAATAACCTATTTATTATAATTTTCCAAAAAAAAAAAAAGAATGAAGCATTGTGTCAATGGACCAACCTATGAGAAGCAAAATCACTGTCATTTTGTATTACGCCATGTCTCCAACTGCATTACCATACTGCAAGGAAGCAATTAATTAGATAAAGGCAATTTGCCTAACTAGGTAAATCCATGCCCAAGTGAAAATCACAATTTTTAGCATCAAATTTTACTAGAAAAACAATTTCAGGTAATTTAGTGGAAGTCATCAATTGCAGCATATACAGGAAGAATGCTACAAACCGTGAATACACGCTCGATAATAAAAAAACATATGAACATCGCCATCAAGTTTTCTACAACATAAAAATCAGTGCCTGTAACAATTTTCCAAGTTCTCAGAGACATAATCTAGAACGTGTTATTTCCATAGATTCATTTGGGTGTTAATCCTCGAATGAAGAACTTGTTTTTATCTCATCGTAACTCGTATGACGAAAAACTGAAACCTGTTCTTCCTTCGTTTGTAGATTTCAGCTCGAGCTTCTGAAATGGGCTGCAGGTTCATTCAAATGAATTTTCGTCAATTTCATTTGTATAATGGTGCCAAACAGCAGGCCACAAATAAAGTTGCAATGGTAAAAATATTATATTACTTCAGAAGCACACTTAGCTAAGCATTTGATTTCCTTCTCTTTGAAATGCCTAGTACTTCATTATTCTACAGAATGTTTGAGGAAAGAGACGAGAGAGCAGAGAAGAGAGAAGCAAAAAGTACCAGAGTGGAAAAGGAAAAAACAAAAAACAGAAGCAAAAAAGCCATCATTTTCCTGATAATAGGAGGAGAAATTACAGTGACCTCATTCAACCTGACGGGTAAAGGTCAATTATATCCCACCATGCGGGGCTCAACCATTGTGAGTAACCCGACTATCCTATCAAGTCATACAACATACTGCCCCTTTTCTCTCTGCATTTTGTTAGGAGTTTCCGACCTCTTGGGTAATTAATTCCAGCCACAGGTGTGGACTTGCTAAATGGTTGTTAGATGATTGAATGAAATAACAGGCGTAAGACTCTTTGGAATACGGCTGTACAAGCAGTCACATGGGCTTGATGGGGATGTTTGGGAAAGGATTGACCAATGGGATGTCAGTGTTCCAAAATAAGGACTCGAGATAATTTTTTCTTATCTGATATGTCGCGGGGATGGGATTTGATTTTGTGAGGTTTAATTAATTCTAAATACCAATTTTGGTTTTTTGAGTATTTTCATTTTAGTTTTTTTAGCGGTGAAGACTCCTTGTCTTCGTCAAGTTGTCAAATGTACCATATTTTTATAATTAGTTGATGAAGCTCGTTGTATCTTATTTTAAAAAAATACTACTACAAATGCTTTGAGCACCAGGAAGAACAAGAAGGGAGTAAAAACCTGCTATTAGGATCATAATAGAAGCCGTTGATGAACCCATCACTACATGAGAAGCATACGTAGTAAAAGCCAGCTATAGTTAACCCGCAGTCCGTTCCAACATTCACAAAGTATCGCTCTTTCCATCTCTGCACCAGGCAAGAAAGATATTTGGGAAGGTCATACTTTGTATATAATTTACCCTTCTATCAATTGAAAAAAAAAATATGTGACATGAAGTTACCATAAATATGTAAGGATAGTTGCTCAGGTCCAAAGATTTTCCCCCATCAGCTTCCACTTGGCTCTGTCCAAATAAAGATTAAAAAATGTATCAATAGACTGAATATTATCCTGTCTGATTAATAAGTTAGGGATCCTTACTGCCAGATCACTAAAAGAAGAAAACTTGGTCCAGTGCCTAATATCATCGTCTCGTCTGCCAAAACAGGACAATTAAGTAATAAGGGGAAAACAAATTTGTGGATCTAAATACTCATCTAGTGAAAGCAATCAATAAAAAGTGAAAAAAATAATAATAAAAAATAAAAAACCCGGAACGTACGTTGCTTCCCATTTGCCAGTGAAGAAAGTATAATTCTTGGTATCAACAATCTCCCCTTCCCAAAAGGTTACTACCTGACAGATGTTAAATGGAAAAGTAATGCATGCTTGATGAGGCCTTTAGAAGAAAAAAAATGACGAGAAAGGAAACTACAAAAGGTGCCACATCTATGCTTTTTTTTTTTTTTTTTCACAACAAACTCGAAAAGAATAGTGATGTTGTTCCCAAAAAGGACATGATTCGAAATAATGAAGCGGTAAAGGGAGAAGCATAAGTATCAAACACTTTAAAATGGTGTAGTATCAAGATGGAAGAAAGAATAGAGATATAAGAATAGAACCAAGATAGAGAAGAAGAACCACTAGAGATAGAGTTAGAACCACAAAGAGAGAAAAATAGAGATTCGAGAGAGAGAACAAGAACTCAAAAGGAGGAAAACCAATAACATAAATATTCATTCATTAACCATTATCTGTATTGAATTTACATGCTACAACCATTATCCTTAGTGAAATTACGTACAACAATGTTTATAGACCATTCTCCATCCTATTATCAACTTTCCTTATTCTATATTA
The DNA here is from genome assembly GCA_035233585.1 of Antiaris toxicaria. Lineage (NCBI taxonomy): Eukaryota > Viridiplantae > Streptophyta > Magnoliopsida > Rosales > Moraceae > Antiaris > Antiaris toxicaria. Next base: position 1,229,984 of record CP141163.1, read on the forward strand.
TTTAGGTTTAGTTTCCTTATTTCGTTTTGGCCTAGTTTCCTATTTTGAATGAGAGGATTATTGTCAGACCCATAAGGACAAATTATTGATTTAACTATGCAAAACTATATACATGAGGGGCTATATTTAACAGACTATATCATTTTCAATAAACTTGGCAAGTTTTTCTTGCTTGCCATCGTCCCTGTTTTGACATGAGTCCCTAATTAATTAAAAACTAAAAATAATTAATGATAAGATTTCCATTATTCTCCTCTGGCGAAAAAACTCCACTGCAGAGAGTTGAAACTGAAAAGAATCATGAAGCAATATAATTTGAAACGCAAGAACGTCTTCAAGTTCAATCTCAACTCTTAATTATGAAAGAAGCAATAGAAGCTTGATAAGTGATTCTGTTCCAGTTCAGTTTCCTTATTTCATTTCGGTACACTTTCATATTTTATCATTTGAATTTTCCTATAAATATAGTACTTTGCAATCTCAATGTAGAGACAATGTTAATGAATGAATATTAAGATTATTGGTTTTCCACCCTGAGTTCTTATTCTCCCTTCAAATCCTCTCTTTTCTATCTTTCTAGTGTTTCTTCTTCCCTACATCGGTCATGTCCTTCTATCCCTGCTCTCCCTTCTATCTTAGTCCAACATCAAAAAGTCACAGTACCAACCCGCTAGAACCGTATCGAAAATAAATTTGGACACAACAATCCAACATCTTATGCTGTGAAGCCATCAATATGTAAAATTGCAAGCGGCAAAAAACAGTCATTGAGTGAACCTTTTTTTTGGGGTGGTTAAATTGATTTTTGATGCAAACAGAATAATAAACTAGTTCAAAATTACTCATGCAGGGTGGTCATACAATATTATTAAGCCACAAATCTGGACTACTACTGAGAAGTAAAATGAGGAACTCCATGAGGTAATGAAGCCATATAAAATATATGTCTTGCCTTATCTATGTTGTGAACAAGTATTTTAAAGAGAATTTCTCACATGAAAAAGCAGCTTCTTTGCAATTTCGAGTGCACGTGTACATGTATGTTTTTTCATATTTTGTATAAGAGATTCAATCCTTAGCATATCCAAAAGAAGGAGGGAAATGAAGGAAACGAAGGAAGAGAGATTACTCAGACAGTTACAGAGGACAATACATTAAGAAAAGAGATTTCTTACAGGTGTATCTGCCATAGGAACATTAAGAGCTTCCATGGTACCACATAGATAACCATGCTCAAGGTCACATCCTTGTACACAGACATTTACCCTCCATGCTTCATCTTTTTGTAGACCTGAAACATTCTGAGTACCAGAGAAGGTCTGCAAAAAATTTACACCCATTAGGATCAACAGAAATGTTTTACTATGTCAAATCTTTGTGCATATGCAGAAACATTTTATGACAGCATTATTGTGAAATGATTGCTAAACAAAAATATCTAAAAAGAAAAGAAGGCAGGGCTCTCTCTCCACCTCGACTGGAACTTTATTAAACCAACTGTTGAAGCCAATTTACAAAAGTAGGACTAACAGTTTCTTTTAAGCCTCATATTCAACATCATGGTTTATCAAATAAAAGCTTGCAAGTATCTTAGAATGTAGAAATCGACAATGTTGCATCTGTCTTCCATGTACTACCAACATGCTGATTTTATGTGCATAAGATTGTGGTAAAATCCAGGGAAGTAATAAACCATATAAAAAAGTGTGTGTCATCTCAATAATAATGGATCACTTAAACATTCCGGAAAAGAGAGAGAGAGAGAGAGTATGGATCACTTATGAAAGTTACTCGTAATTATCTCATGAACAGCCTCTTTTTCGTTTGATTGTTAATACAGTTTTTCAATGCGTTTTCATTTCGTGGCCTTCTCATACATTGAAAAGTCAAATTGATACACAAAAAAGGTAATCTCCAATTTCAAAACACTGCACAATACTGCACTGCAATTCCTGCAGCTTCTTGATTGCTCGTAGACTTCATTTTGTTTTCATTTTACAACTTAATTTTCGGATTCAAGGAACCTCAAGTTGCAAAACTTCGAACAATAGCGTGATTCGTGGATAGAAACAGAATCGAGTAAAAAAATAAATATTGATACCACCAACTAAAACACAAATGTAAAGGATACAACAATCTTGCAATCAAATGAGTAACCCATCAACGATAAAAAGTATTATCTCATCATAAAGTATAAAAGCAAGTAACCATCAGAGTATATGCAGACCAAATAATGATTTCTATCAGTGGCTTGTAAAAGCATAAGATTTCTAAAAGATAAAAATATACCTGTCCAACACTCAAAAGGGTACAGGCCTGGGGTGAAGTTTGTCCAGAATTTGCACCTTCTGAGAGAGAAATCACATGTGTACACACCAAATTTAGTAACTAAACAACCTTCAGTAGACTTTCTTTTCAACATTCAATATATACATAAATATATATACACACAAACATATACAGCAAGGAGTGAATTAGCAAGGTGAGGAAAGAAAATGAAATTTGAAGCAAATGGAGAGGAGGAAAAAGAAGAAAGAAAGAAAGAAAGAAGCCCTAGATTTAGAAGTGTTTGATGGGAAAAAGGAGGAGTAATACCAGAAACCTGAGAAGGTGCAGAGCTCTCGACCACCCTCACCGGCATTTTCTTTGTTTTCCTTTGATGATAATGATCCGATTCTGATTGATTCCCACAACACAAACAATATTTTTCCCGATATGTCGAAGAATTTGGAATTGAATTTTATGACGATGAAAATAAATTAATTAATTAATATTTGCATTGAGCGCCTCAATCTTAGGAGCTGTCAGAAATAACCCGACCCGATGTGTTACACCCGTTGCTGGCCTTCTTGTTAAATTTTAGGGTTTTTTTTTTTTTTTTTTTTGGGATAATGAGGCAAATAGCATATATAAAGTAGGAAATTAAAATTAATGTCAGTAATTTGGAGGATTAAAAATTAATAGAAATTACACACCAGAAACACCCAAAAATCCCAAACATACCCTTTTAGCTCATCTGTTCAACACTCCTCTCTTCCACGCGTTTTCTCTCTATTTGGGATCTCCCTTCCCGGAAAATAACTATCGCCGTCGCTATAAGATGGCTAGAAGAAGGTCTTCTCTCTTTTTTCTCTCTCCATCTCTCTCTATTCCTTCATCCCTCTCTCTCTTCTCCATCCTCATTCTCTCCAAGGCTCCGAATTGATGAAGAAAACACTATGCAAGGGAGATGTAATTGAGGGAAATAAGGGGTAGTTTAGGCATTTAGAAAGTTTGTGAGAAAAAATATGCTATTATTTAACAAATTCTACAAAACTACTATTCTCTTCCATTATCTTTCAGAACCTGGTACCTATTAGAATTTTTTTTTTTTGAATGCCCAAAAAGAGTATTGCCACATCGATCTCCGAAATATTGTTATATTTTATAATATTAAAATGAGAAATCATATAATATTTTATATTTGATGTGTCTTATTAAAATAAATATTAGATTTTATAAAGCATAATAAATTATAGCATATTTTTATTATTCAAATAAAATAGATTTATTTATTATCAAATTTTACTTTTCTTCGCACATATTTTTATTATTCAAATAAAACAGATTTATTTATTATCAAATCCCCCCCCCCCCCCCAATTGTTATTCTCACCGTAGGCGCTCATCAGCAATGGAGGACAGCCACAACGGAGAATGAAGATGAAGGATCACGATGACAACACCGATAAGGTCACGATTATGTTGACACGAGACTAGGTGTATCGAATCCTACCATTGCAAGCCTCCATCCATGGGTAACCATCGTGAATCTAGCTTGGTGTGAGCTTCCAATCTCGACAATCTATGCGTGTTGGTTATTAGGCGGTTAGGGAAGGAGTTTGGGTGGTTAGGGCTTAGTTGATATCATGGGGTTTATATTGAAATTATTTGAAGTTTTGGGCTGATTTCATAAATATTTTTTTATTTTTTATTTTTTGAGAAAATAATTTATGGATTTACAAAATAATTTGAAATCTTAAAATTTTCATCATTAAAAAAAAAGAATTTTATACATAGAAATATGAGTTTTATCTTGGAAATTTTAATATTTACGAAACAATATGAAGATTTATACATAAATATGAGAGTTATTTAGTAAGTTCATTTCAGTTTACTTAGTAAATACATTTATTTACTTGTAAATATGTAGATTTATGAAGTAAAAAAAAAAAAGAAGAAACCAAGAAAATATTAGATTAACTATTTTTCAAATAAGATAAAGATCACTACTTACTAGTAAATAATATATTTGCTACTTTTTATTATAAAATTTACAAATAAATAATCAGATTTACAGATTTTTATCCGTCATACTTAATAAATCCATTTTACTTTATTCCTACAAGTATATATATTTACCTGTAAATATATGAATTTACTTAGTTAAATAAATAGATTAACAAGTAAATGTTGGATTTACTACTTTCAAACAATGTAAATATCACTATTTACTAGTGTATAATAATTTATTACTTTTTATTATAAGATTTATGGATAAATAATTGAATTTACTGGTTGTTATCCATCTTACTTAGTAAATCCATTTTTTCTTAATAAATACATTTATTTACTTGTAAATACGTGGATTTACAGAGTTAAATAAATAGATTTATTAAACAATATAGGATTTACTATTTTCAAATAAGAGAAATATCACTATTTACTAATAAATATATTATTTACTTATTTACAAGTTTTAAAATAAAATGTCAAATTTCCTTTTTTTCCCCCCTAACCATAGATTTACTTTTTTTAATAGTGAGGTTTAATATTTGTATTCAAGTTAAATCTTTGTATTTAACTTGTTTATTTTTCATTATGATAAAAAGTACCCTAAATTGTTTGGTAATCCTGCTCTACTTGCCCCAAATCATATCTGGAAAACCAGATCAGTGACAGGCATGTTTAGCGATCTTAACGTGATCTCAAACAAGGTCGCAAAATCGTGATCATGATCACAAGGTCTTCTGGGCAACAAATCGCAATTCCTTGCTGCAGTGGATGTTGAGGAATTGCGATGATAAAAAAAGAATTGTGGCGGTGAGAGAAGCCAGATTGTGGCTGCCTCGCTATCCAATCACGGTCATGATTCCAATCTTGTCGCAGCAATTTTAGTCCCGCTAAGATCGCGATCTTGTCATTGTAATGTTGGAAAGAGAGGGAGACAAACAAAGAGGGGAGAGAATTCAAGGTATTTTTGAGATTTTGTGTTATTATTTATCCTAAATATACTATTAAGTAATAATAATTTAAATTATGCTATAATTTTAAAATATTATACTGTATTATGCTATTTTATCTTTTCTCTCTTAATAAAATATGGTTTCAAGGTAAAAATCTAAAAATTACTACGAGTGGAAAAAGGCAAGAGTGGTGAGATTAATAGAAGGGAAAGCTAAATTATTTTTGTGTGAAACAAGAGAGTTGAGTGAACCATAATTCCGAGTGAAACATGTGAAAAAGTGTTGTCAGGTCCTTTCTCGTTCTCTTCTTTTCTAACCTTGTCTTGTAACAATCATATCGGATGATGTTCCAGAAACAGTCGATTCAAAGTTGTATATGCAGGCTTTGGTGGGAAAACTTAGGCAAATGATCAAGGTTGAAATGGAACAGGTTCATGACCAGTTAGATATGGTAGAGAATGCATGTGTAAAGCAGTCACAAAACACTCCTAATATGCATAGGAGACAAAAAGTTAAACCTAGGGAAATGAGAGTTGAAAATGAAGAGTATCATGGGAACAGTTTTGATGTGGAAGATGACCGGGATTCTATTGTTAGCAATAGGAGATATAGTGGGTAGATTAGAGAAGATAGGAATCGGAAAGATAATAACTTGGGTAGTATTAAGATGAAGATTCTGTAGTTTCAAGGCAAAACCGATCCTGACGCTTACCTTGAATGGGAAAACAAGATGGAGTTGATATTTGACTACTATAACTATTTCGAGTTAAAAAAGATAAAACTAGACGCAATTAAATTTACTGATTATGCTATTATTTGGTAGGATTAGTTAATTTCAAACAGAAAGTGGAATAGAAAACGTCTGATAGAGACGTGGGAGGAGGTGAAAACAGTAATGAAATAGTGGTTTGTCCCAAGTTACTATTATGAAGAATTGTATAAAAAGCTGCAAAGTCTTACACAAGGAAGCTGGAGTGTAGAGGATTATCATATAGAAATCGAGATTGTCATGATCCGAGCTAACGTGAAAGAAGACTGAGAAGCTATAATGGCTAGGTTTCTGGTTGGTTTAAACCGGAAGATTGCCTGTTCGATAAAATTGTACCATTATGTGGAGTTTGGAGATATAGTGTACATGGTAATAAAAATCAAGTAGTAGCTCAAAAAAAGGGGAACCATGTGACCAAGCTACAACTTGGGGTTGTCATCTTGGAAATCGAGTTACGCAAAAAGGGAAGAAAAGCCACTAGCCCCTAAGCCCAAAATCGAGCAAAAACAAGAAACGAGTAGCCATGGAAATTAAAGTAAATCCGAGTCTTCCACCAATAGGAATCATAACATTAAGTGTTTTAAATGTTAAAACAGGAGTCACATGGCAAGCCAATATCCAAATAAAAGAGTAATTGTGATGAGGGAAAACGGAGAAATCAAAACTGACGGATGGACAATGACTCTATGCCACCACTAGAGGATGTTGATGATGAGGAGTATGCAGTTAATGGCCAGTTGCTAATGGCAAGAAGGGCTCTAAGTGTGCAAGTGAAGGATGAAGACGAAGTACAACAAGAAAAAATCTTTCATATGAGGTACCATGTTCAAAAAAAGGTATGTAGTATAATTGTCAATGGTAAGAGTTGTACTAACATTGTTAACACCACTTTAGTGGAGAAACTAAGGTTGTCAACAATAAAACATCCACGACTATACAAATTGCAGTAGTTAAATGAAAGTGGTGAAGTGAGGGTGAATAGGCAAGTGCTAATTTCTTTTTGAATCGGGAAGTATGCAGATGAGGTGTTGTGTAATGTAGTACAGATTTAGGTAGGACATTTACTGCTAGGCCGACCATGGCAATTTGATCAGCATGTCAAACATGATGGCTTCACCAATAAGTACTCGTTTATTTTTAACAAACAACCAATTATTCTTGTACTGTTGACTCCAAGACAAGTCTATAAGGATCAAGTAAGGTTACAAAAAGAGAGTAAACAAAAGAAAAAGAATGAAAAAGAAAGTGAAAGAGAGAGCGAACAAAAGAAAAAGAGATTGAGAAAAGTGAGCCAAAAAAAAAAGGAGTGATATGGCCATTGAGAGAAAATTAAAGAGAAAACAAAAAAATTACTATATAAAAGTGAGTGAAATCAAAAAAGTGATGTTTTTAAATCAGTCAATGATTGTGCTTTTGTACAAAGAGACATTTTTAAACACTTACTAACTTGATACATCTTTGCCTAGTTCTGTTGTTTCTCTTTTGTAGGAGTTTGATTATATCTTTCTCAAGGAGATTCCACATGGTCCACCCTCTATTCGAGGGATTGAACATCAAATTGATCTTGTACCCAGAGCAACTATTCCAACCCAACCAGCTTATTGAAGTAATCCCGAGGAAACATAAGAGCTATAAAGATAGATTAGTAAATTGGTGAAAAAAGGGTATATAAGAGAAAGCATGAGTCCGTATGTTGTTCTGATGATTTCGGTTGCTAAAATGGATGGCATATAGAGAATGTGGTTGATGGCCAAGCAATCAACAATATAACAGTAAAGTATCATCATCTTATTCCTCGCTTAGATGATATGTTATATAAGTTAAATGGTGCTTTAGTATTTTGTAAGATTGATTGAAAGAGGGTGATGAATAAAAAACTACTTTGAAAATGAAATATGGTTTATATGAGTGGTTAGTTATGCAGTTCGGATTAACTAATACACCGAGTATTTTTATGCGATTAATGAACTATGTTTTGCGTGCATTCATAGGCAAATTTTTTGTTGTTTATTTTGATGATATTCTCATTTATAGTAAAAACTTGAATGATCATGCTGTGCATTTAAAGTCAGTTTTGGATGTACTTAGAAAAAAGAAATTACATGCTAACTTGAAGAAGTGCAACTTTTATACTGATAAGCTTGTGTTTCTTGGTTTTATTGTGAGTGCACAAGGACTGTAGGTTATGAAGAGAAGATCCGCGCAATTCAAGAGTGGCCGAGTCCCATGATTGTAGGTAATGTTTATAGCTTTCATGGACTCGATACTTTTTATAGGAGGTTCGTAAAAGACTTTAATAGCACCACCGCACCACTTAGTGAAGTTATTAATAAGAACATTGGATTTAAATGGGGTGATGAGCAAGAAAAGACATTCCAATTGATTAAGGAAAAAATTAACTCATACCCCTTTACGTGTTTTATATGATTTTACTAAAATATTTGAATTGAATATGATATCTCAGGTATAAGTATAGGCATAGTTCTTATGCAAGAAGGAAGACCAATTGCATATTTCAGCAAGAAGTTAAGCAAGGCAGCCTTAAACTACCATACTTGCGATAAAGAATTGTATGCATTGGTTCAAGTTTTGAAAGTATGGCAACACTACTTTTGACCTAAGGAATTCATGATTCATACCAATCATGAGTCTTTGAAGTATTTGAAAGGTCAACACAATTTGAACAAGAGACGTGCACGATGGGTGGAATTCATTGAGACATTTCCATATGTCATCCGATACAAGCAAGGTAAGGAAAGCACCATTGCAAATGTACTTTCTTGAAGGTACGTATTAATTTCTATTCTTGATGCAAAGTTATTTGGTTTTGAGCATATTAAAGAGTGTATCCTTCAAACCATGATTTTTTGTGATGATTTTTGAGCTTATGAAAGAACAGCGGTGGGTAAATTCTTTAGGAGTTGATAAATATAAATAGTCGGAGGGAATTTTTAAAGTTTAAATTGTAAAGATTAGATTTAGTTTTTTTTTTAAATTTAAACTTTTAGGTAGATTTAAGAATTTTGAATTTTGAATTTTTGAAATATTTTATTTTTTGAATTTTGGATTGTAATTTTCAACCCATTTATAGGCATATTTCATATAAATAAAACATACAGATGTTTATTAGAAAAGTGAAAGTGATTCTCTTTAGTTTTTCAAAAACTTTTCAAACTTATCCGAATTTATATACCGTTTAAATTTGACTTAACAATCGGTTTTTTCATAACTAATTATCTGAATTTATATACCGTTTAAACTTGACTTAGCAATTAGTTTTTTCATAACTGATTATGGCGTCTTCATTATACCAAGCTTACCTCTTTATAAGTAATGCATTGCGGTTATTTTATTCGAACTTATTTGTAAAATGATCTTGGAGACTTTCCTAACTTACGAGTTTCATTAGTTCATGGCGTTTTTAGTATCATGATGTTTTACTATTATTTGGGATACTTTTTTTTTTATAACGGACTTTTTTTTTTCTTATTTTAACAACTTTTAGAGCAAGGTTTTTTCCCCCCTTAATTATAAGTATATAAATTGTAAAAATAAATTTCACTTTTTCCTCTAACTTTAAGTTTTATCACAAATGCCTTTCAAATTTTAATTTTTAACATTCTTTCTCTAAATTTTAAAGCATTTACAAATTCCTCTAATTAAAGTTTTGACAGAAAAACATACTTAGCAATAGCATTAAATGTGAAATTATGAAGTGGATCCATTGGCAGCACGCATAACACTCGCTACTTTTATTAAATATGAAATTAGAAATTAAATATAAGAAAGCAATAGGGCAAAAATGACAATCAGTCATAAACATTAATTCGTTTATCCTAATTATAAGAGTAACTTTGTAATTTGGTACTCTATACCTGAAATTCATGCTGCCAACAAGATTTACATGCATTTTTCTGTCAAAATTTTAACTAAATGGGGAAATTTGCAAATGTTTTGAGGTTGGGTGGGAAAAAATTTTATAAATTGAAATTGGGGGTATTTTGTGACAAGCCTAAAATTTGGATAGAAAAGTAAAATTGTGCAAATTGTAATGGCTTGATATATAATGAGAGTACTTTATTGTATGGTGTAATTTTTTAATGCTAACACTCATAAATGTGATATTGAACATTCTTCTCACAGGGAGAGAAATTATGCCCTACTATAGAAATGCCCTTTTATCACTCTTCAGACAGTGATGGAGCCACTGTCTTCAGTGAGGGCATACTGCTGTGTTATTTTTGAAATTTTGACTTTTATCCTTAATTTTTTATCTTAACAAATTATAATTGTATCTTGATGATATAAGATAATTGTATCCATATGATATAAGAAAAATTATAATTACATCTCAATTTTTAAAATATTCTGTTGACTTTATTTTGTAAGAAGAATTATAATTATACCCATACTTAATAACTAAAATCTATAATTATATCTCCTTTTCATAAGATATACCGTCTCTAAATTTTTATAGTGCTCCCATTGAGAGAAAATTTTATGTTTTTATCACTTGGCTTACATCTCTCTTTTTTCCTTTTTTTTTTTTTTTTTTTTTGTGTAAGTAAGCTTATAGCTTAAATGAAAATTCTCTATTCGTTTCTATATAGGAACGAATAATAATAGTTCATCCACTCAATTTGTTTACTAATTGGCATAATAACCTTTTACACCACATAATTTCAAGCACCAATATTAGTCTATTAATGACTACAACATGAGGATTTTTTTTTCCTCTCTCTCTCTCTCTCTCTCTGTGGAAAGTTGATGCAACATGAGCAAAATGACATTCGACGTGTTTTGTAAGGCGCAAGAACGAAAGTGTATAATCAACTCACCTAAATGAAGTGAAAATTAACACGGAACTTGTACACGAATCTTCCATTAATGACATAATTGGTCTATTTTTTCTATTTTAATATGAATATTTGAAATATTTAATTAAGTTTTATTGGAATGGAAAAATTATAATGTAACTTTGTTTTATATTTAAATTTAGGTTAATATTGATTGAAAAAAAGACATCTAATGTTCTTAATTTATGATTTATGTGTAGTCATGCGTCAACTTCTTTTAAAATATTAAGAATATTATTAATAAGGGATAAATTGTTATAAATTACAAGTTTAAAGTGTAGATTATCAAAATTAAAAATTTTAATTTTAATTGTAACTGTATTATAAATCAATGGGACATCGGCATAATTTAGCCTAATGGATATATGTATAATTATATAATGTTGGACATGGATGATGTGGCATCCTTGGTGGGCTTTATAGTTTAATTAATTTAACTTGTTACATACCACGTATTAGTTAGTGTCTTAGTGGGCTTAGTTAGTGGATTTGTGACGTACTTATAATTGATAAGGTTCCTTATTCAAATAAGGACAAATCCTTATATAACTTATATGTAAGAATTATCATGCAGAAAAATATACGTAATTTATTCTGGGTCTCTCTCTCTCTCCCCTTCTTTACATCTCTCTAGAAGTGTTCTTAGACTATGGAATTTTGTGACTGTTCGGGTATTTTTATCTTTGTAATGATACACCTACTGTGAGCAATCAAGAATATTGTGATCGTGTTTGTGGAGGATTGTGGGTTGAAGAGAAAAGATTGTGATCATGATATCGTAGGGTTGTTAATTAGAGATTCTTCAAGCAGTGTTGATTGTAAATCAGAATTCTCACCATTAAAAAAAATCCATTTTGCTAAATAAAAAAAAGTTTAACTATCTATTAGATTAAATGACCAAAATAGACCACTAAACCTAATTTTTCTTAAAGTTTGAAGGATTAAAATGATGAGCTCAACAACTTTTCTACTTTGCCCCCAATTTCCTCTCTACTAATCCAATTTTTCCTTTTATACTCTAAAATCCCTTCTCTATGATTTATCTCCTATTGTTGCTGCATATAACTTAAGAATGGGAAAGGGACCTGATGGTCTTCTCCCAACACACTCAAGGAAAAAATAAAATAAAATAAATAAAGCTCATCATCTCTATCCCGCTAGCCTGTTTATATTTGTGAGCATAAAGCGGATTTCTCCATGATAGGTTCAAGTTACTCTCTAGTACACCGTTCACCTAATTAACTATTTATATGATAAAAAAAATTAAACAAAAAATACATACATATATATATATACACCACACATAAGATTTGAAGTTAAAATAAATGAAAACTACAACTTTCAACTTAAGCCTTAAAAATATTTCCATCTTGTAATTCATGATAAATTAATTTAATTCGTTTGTAATCCGAATTTAAATTGAGTTTTTTCATTATATGTAATACAATTGTTTAGTGAACAAAATTTTTTCACGGATACAATTACCATAACTACCTCATATAAATTTTTCAATTACTTGTTCACATATTTTTCAATCAAAAAAACTTCTTTTTATTTCCTATCACTCTCAAGTTCTAATAATAATAATAATAATAACAATAATAATAATAATTGTTACACCACAGTAGAGAAATGAGAGTTCTCTAACGTGAGAGGTGCGAAAATGTCCTCTATCACAAGGCTCCTCAGGCAAGCTCTAGACATAGAGTCAAACTCCAATCTTCAAGAGCATTATTTAATGTAGAGAAAATGTTAAAAGGCCCCTCTAACCGGTAGAAAAGGCTTGATGTCGGAAAGATTAAACTCTTAAAGAGAAATCATGACCCTACTATCTTGAGTTTTTTCACATTTGTAATGATTACACCTACTATGAGCAATCAAGGCCATGATGATTGTGTTCGTGAAGGATCGTGGGTTGGAGCAAAAAGATCGTGATCGTGATATTGTAGAATTGCTAGTTAGAGATTCTTTAAGCGTGTAGATCATGGATTGGGATTCTCATCATTAAGTACACTTTCACCATTGGTATCAGAACCTTCTTAATAATCCTCGTACTGTATTTGCAAAAGAGAGAGGTTGGTGAATCGAAGCCCTGAAAATTTCATCATTTTCGTCAAATATTTGATGATTTTCGTTTTCATATATTTGCTCATCGTATAAAAGTGAAATTTTGACATATTATGGATATTGATGTGTTTAATATTCTATCACAACAATTTTTGGTGATTTAAAAGAAAAATACAGTCAGTTCTATAAAATCTAAAATTTTAACCACATTTTTTTAATCACGTCTTTTTGAATTTTGAAATGATCTTGGTGTTAATGGATTCTATTCAAAATTATCTTTTTGTTAATGTAAGATTTTTTCAATTTGATAAATAGTGATGTGTTTAATATTCTATCACAATTTTACGATTTTTGGTTTTATGATTTGAGAGAAAATTACAGTCAAATCTTTAAAATCCAAAACTTTGACAATATATTCTGATCATATCTTTTTGAATTTTGAAATGATCTTGGTGTCATTTGATTCTATTCAAAATTATCTTTTTGTTGATATAAAATTTGTTCAATTTAGATTTCGAATGAAAAAAATATACATATAATATATTAATATTTCGGATCCTTTCTAAAAAGATTTTATAAATTAGGGTTTTTATTTTAATCTCAAACCCATAAATCTCACTCTAGTTAGGTGGAGAATGAGTCTCATGTATCACTGCAGAGGCAGTATGAGATGGTGGCTGGCAAGACCTCACAATGAGATATGCGTAGACAAGTCCACCGGTCGGATTGATTCGTGCTGGGAACATTATCATTTGGCGCGTATATGAACCGAAAACAGAGAAGTCAAAAACCGCCCACTTCTCAACTAACATTTCTCCAATGCTGTTGTTCTATGCAAACTCATTCATCCAATTTAAATAGTTGGTTGGTCCATGCAAGTGGGGCTCACTTGAAAATTCTAATTGATTTGATCTGCAAAGGGAAAATTCGCCCCTTTGTATCTTATTTTTCTTTCTGCTAGAAAATTCGTTTCTTTGTTTTGTCTTCAACGAAAAGATTCTCCCGTCAAGGTATCATTTTTACGGGCTCTTTGAGGTTGTATCATGGACCAAGTGGGAATTGAAATTGAGAATTTATTTTATTTATATACTTTTAATCATATCATAATATATCAAAAATATATATAATTAATTATAATTTTATATCATATTAATTTAAAATAATTAAATTAATTATACAAATATAAAATAATATATTAACTAACTCCTATCAAGTAGATCCCATTTTTGAAGACTAATCAATTACTTAATCCTTATTTAGGAGTAAGATTTTAATATCTTCAAAATCAACTTTTTTCTAACACTCAATTATTATTTTTTATTTATAATTCTAAAATATTAGTGTAAACTCTAAATTTTAAAAGTCCATAACTTTATGTATACAAGTTCAAATAAGATAATTTTTTTAAAATTATATAGAAATTCGAGAGAAACAAAATAATATCTATATTAATATATTTTTTATAAAAAAGTTTTAAAATTTTATGTTTTTTCACACTAAACAATTTTTTTTCTCCAAACATATTTTTCTAAAATAACTTTTTTTCGATCTTTAAAAAAAAATCTTTGAAATCTTCTCCAAACTCTCCCGTGAATCAGTTTCCAAAGGACAAACAGTATCGGAGAGTAAATGAAAATTGACATGTGGATTCTTTGACTTTCCTGCTTTCGTGCATCCATTTTTCTACCACTTTATTAAGTATATCAACCCCCTCAGATAGGAAAATTATGATTTATTTATTACGCCATTCAAACTAAAAGTCCGTTTGGATCGGTTTTTAAAGATTTTTTTTTTTTTGAAAAAAATAGTTTTAAAAAATATATCTTAAGCAAAAATTGTGCAGAGGGAAAAAATTGAAAACTTTAAAAATTTATTCAAAAAAAATTACTAATATGGATACTGTTTTATTCTTCTTAAAATTCAATTCAATTTAAAAAAAAAATCATCTGACTTGTATATATAAATTTATAGACTTTTAAATAGTAGATTTTATTAAACGTTTTGAAGATGTGAATAATAAAAAATATAATAAAGTAAAAAAAATGTAAAAAAATATGTTTAAGAGACTTTTTTTTTTAATGAGCCAAACGGGCTATAAATTTTAATAACTTAATCTGTCTTTTCTTAAGAATCAACAAAAATTTTAATTAATTTTTAAAGAATCAAATAATTCCAATTCAAAAATTTTGGTTTCAACCGGTTCACAAAACATAAACTCAGACAATAATCATGTTTTGCCTGCCATTATTATCCCTCATAGTTACAATTGTAATGGGTGATTAATGCATAATTTGTAACTATTTTATAAAGTTTAAATAAATAAAAAAATGATAGCTATTTTACCCAAAAATAAAAAATAAAAATATTACAATAGATACTCTAATCCGTCCTTAATAACTGTTGGTTGAATTTTGATATAACCACAGCGTTATATACATATATATATATATTCTTCTCCCTACTTCTTAAAACTTAGGGGGAGGGGGGATATTTTTATTAGAAAAATTACTTAAATAGTCACTTTTTTTATTCATTAATCGATTTGATATAAATTCCGTCCTCTTAATCAATATGATAGTAATCTTTTTGTTATTAATATTGGATCATATTAGTTTAGTGTTAGATTTTTGTTTCATATTTATGTAATAATTTTTAAATTATGTCATTTAATAATTTGTTAAAAAAAACTGTGGGAAAAATAGTTCATTACTGCATATGACACTTCTATTTTAATGCATGAATTTTATTTATGTTCACTTGAGAACGCTTTGCGTCTTAGTTTGTTTTGTAGTACACGGGTCCCAAATATGACATTTAATATGGAGCTGTAAGTATTTTGGTAGCACATAGATCCTTAGATATGGAACTGTAAGTTTTTTTTTTTTTTTTAATACATACAACTGTAAGTTTTGTTCTTTGTTTTTATTTATTTCTTTTTGTACAGTCACATTAACAAAAAGAGGCATACATAATACTACATAGAAATCTAAAATCGTCATGGAAACGGCACTTATTATTATTATTAGTGTTGTCATTGTTGCTGCTACTGTTGTTGACTCTCGATTTATTCTTAACACTTAGCACTCTTTCACGTGAATTACCAAAAAAAAAAAAAAGCAAAACGCTGAAAACAAAAAGGATCTATAGAAGTTTACCTTTACACAAGTTACGTCTTTTTTGTGCCTAGGGGATGCTTTCACTATTCTAGTTGTTGATGATTAAAATTCACCCAACAAAGATAGAATCGAATGTAAGCTATTAATGAACTCGGATATAAAAAACTAGTAAAACAGATAGCATAAAAATAAACGACATCAGAGATTTTTATAAAGGTTTGCCTTTAATTGAAAGGGTACGTCTTTTTTTTAGAGTTCACAAGGAACGATTCCACCATTTGTTAAGTAAAGTACATGGAATACTCTCAGGTTTCTTTTAGCTCTCAAGTATTCTTTTTCTTTTTTTCGTCCTCCCTATAGGGCACGTAGGCCCACTTTTTATAGCATGTTTTCTCTCATTCGAATTTCAAAATACAAGAACTTAAAATCTACAAGCATTTGATCCCTATAATGAATCTAAGTCACATGTCTTCTAAACTAGATAATCCCTGATATCTTGAAAGGGAGTTTTTGGATGTTGATGTATTCTTTGAAAATTTTGAATCCCTAAACGTTTGAATTTTAAAAGATATACTGGGTGCTTGGTTGCCAAGGATCTTGACACCCTACTAACACTAGTGAAATGAGTACAATTGTTTTTCAGAGTCAATAGAATTATATCCTTTATTGGGACGATTTACATTATATATCCCCTCCTTCCTGGTCTTGAGCACTGAGCAGTTATAGAATGTACACCTAGGCTAATCCTCCTTCACTCATGAAACTTGCCTCTAGACTTAACCATGTGATTATGTCCAAATTGTGTCAAAATAAAGTAGTCACTTTTAGTACAATTAAGACTGTCGATCTCACGAGAAGATGATAAAAATAAATAAAAGAGATTAATGGAACAAAAGTGTTAGAGAAACATGCAATCAAACAAAGAAAAGGAAAAAGTGTTTTTATGATTTTAGAGTAATTTAATTAAAAGAAAATGTAATTTAAAATTCAGTAATTAAAAGTGATAAGACAGAGAATTTCTTATATGCTTCGTTCACCTATTTGGATTTTGATTCATAAATTGACTCAATTGAAAGTTTCACATCCTAAACAATCAATCGGAATATAAGACTTAAAGATCTTGTGAATTAAAATGCATTTAAGTAAATAAAATTCTCACATTAAGAACTACGAAAAAGTATCTTATAAGAAATTTTAAGCAACAATATTCGACCGATGATATTACAGTAAAAAATTACTCATAAAACAATATATATCAATATATTGTATCATGCAACGATTACATAAAAAAATTGATCGAATTTATAAAAAATTTGTCAACAAAATATATTGATATGAAAAATAAATAAGATAAAAGAAATTATTTACTTAAAGATATGAAACTTACAAACCATTAGAAAATCAAAACCCAAACAAGCTCATTACACATATAAGATTATCTTTAGTCTTACTCAAGAACTCTAGCCTAACTTACAAAAGATTCTCACAAAATTCTAGAAAGAAAATATAAGAATGAAAGTAAGGTAAAAATGAGAGAGAAACAATGTATCTCCCCTCTCTTCAAGCTTCCTCAAGAATGGTTTTTTATATGCATAATTTTATACTATTCTACTTAACCTTCATATAAACTTTTCAAACTTATTATAGTAGTCGGCGTACACATAACACAACTTTTCAAACTTATTACAATAGTCGATGCACACATCAAACAAAATTTTCAAACTTGATACAGTATTACAATGGTCGACATGCACATGCTATAATACTACAATAGTATATAAGCTACAATCTGATGTACGAAATTAGAAAAGATCCAATGCGGCAATATGTATTATAAACTTCGTTTTCACAGTTTCCCGACATAAATAGCGGTGCCCATTTTCTTAATATGACACTACAGAAAAATAAAATACTAAAATTAGATATTTTTAAAATAAAATATTATAGGTAAACTCATTGAAATTATTTAATTTTAATATACTATTAACAAAAGATAAGATATAATAAAGTAAAATTAAATAAAAACTTCATAAAATTTTTAAAAAAATCTAAATTAAATACAAAAAACAAAATAAGTCGAAACAAATAAAAAACAAGTAAATTCTTAAAAATAATTTAATTTTTATACATAAAATAATAATAAAATAACTTTATTTTATAAAGTTATCACCTTCTTGCCATCTCTTAACTATTACTATAGACAGTTATTCTCTTATGTTTCCCGAGGTAGTCTTCCCGACATTGAGTTGTTACTCAGAATGCCCTTTTCTGCTAGTTAGAGGGGTCATCTGATGTTTTCTGTTTGTCGAATAATGCTATTGAAGATTGGAGTTTGACTTTACGTCTAGAGCTCGTCTGAGGGGTCTTGTGAAAGAGCATATTTTCACACCACTCACGTTAGAGAACTCTCATTTCTCCATTGGGGTGCAACAATTATTATTATTATTATTATTATTATTATTATTATTCCTAGAACTTAAGAGTGAAAGAAAACAAAAAGAAGTTTTTCGGTTGAAAAAAATTGATATGAAGTAGTTATGGTAATTGTATTCGAGAACCAATTTTATTCATGAAATAATTGTATTACATATAACGAAAAAACTCAATTTAAGGAAGTCGGATTACAAATAAATTAAATTAACTTATAATGAATTATGAAATGGAAATATTTTTAAGGGTCTCTAACGCTATTTTCCTTTATCTGGCCCGTTTTATTATATATTATATTTAGATTAGATTAAACACGATATGCATGATGTTATATAATATATATATAATTAAAACTATAGTATATTTGATATACAAAAAGTTGAAAGTTTGTAGTTTTCATTTATTTTAACGTCAAATCTTATAGATATTTATATATATATGTGTGTCTGCATTTTTTTATCATATAAATAATTAATTAGGTGAACGGTGTACTGGGGAGTAACTTGAACCCATCATGGGAAAATCCGCTTTGTGCCCACAAATTTTAACAGGCTAATGGGATAGAGATGATGAGCTTTTTTGTTTTTGTTTTTGTTTTTTTTGTTTTTTTTTTCGTGAGTGTGTTGGGAGAAGACCACCCGGTCCCTTTGCCACTCTTAAGTTATATGCAACAACAATAAATTATAGAGAAGGGATTTTAGCATATGAAAGAAAATATTGGATTAGCAGAAAGGAAATTGTGGGGAAAAGTAGAAAATTTATTGAGTTCATCATTTGTTAATCCTCCAAACTAAATTAAAATGAGTGGTCTATTTTGATTATTCAATTCAATGGATAACCGAATTATTTTTTATTTAGTGAAATGAACACTTTTCATTTTTTTAAGATTTGATTAATTAGAAATTGACTACTAATTAGTGATTGATTAAGAAAATAAATAATTTATATTATAGTTAATTATTATTTTAAGAAAATTAATTAATTAATTTAAGAAAAATGACTTTCTAACTAATTTTTAAAAATTTAAGTTATTTGATAAAAAATTTATTAAAAAAAAGCTATTTCGGTAAAAATCCTAAACATTAATAAAGAAATATTAGATAAAATGTAACTGTACCATAAATTTATACAGAAATTATGTACTATTTCTTTGTTTTCTACCACATTATAAAAAGAAAAACACGCAAACATGTGCGGGGCTTATTTTAGAAACGTAGGTACCACACTACATCAGCAACACGAAAGTGGAAGAACTTTAACTGCGTAGCCATGTTCTTTAAGCTCCTAATTCCTTCACTTCTACTACTAATTTCAACCCTATCTTCCTCCCAAGATCTCAACTTCACCTTCAACAGATTCAAACCCGCCGATCTAATCCTCGAGGACATAGCCGAGGTGACCACCACCGGCCTCTTGCGCCTCACAAACGAGTCAACGCAGCAAATAGGCCACGCCTTCTACCCCAACCCGGTGACCTTCAAGAGCTTCCCAAACGGTACTATTTCCTCCTTCTCCACTTCCTTCGTCTTTGCCATCCGATCCGAGTACGGCACGCTGAGCGGCCACGGCATCGTTTTCGTCATCTCTCCCACAAGAGGCCTCCCAGGAGCTCTTCCGAGCCATAACCTCGGCCTATTAAACAGCTTCAACAATGGCGACGACACCAACTATGTCTTTGGCGTCGAGTTCGACACGATCCAAAGCAGCGAGTTCGGTGACATCAACGACAACCATGTTGGGATCGACATTAACGGATTGAACTCCACAATATCGGCTGCAGCAGGGTATTACAATGACAAAACCGGTGAGTTGAAGAACTTGACTCTCATCGGTGGCCAACTAATGAAAGTTTGGATAGATTATGACGCTTCCAAAAAGCAAACCGATGTGAGTTTGGCTCCAATACATGTTGACAATAAACCCCGGAAGCCACTTCTTTCTTTGATTAAAGATCTTTCTTCAGTAATTGAAGACACCATGTACATCGGTTTTTCCTCCTCCACTGGGTCTGTTCCCACTTTTCATTACATTCTTGGTTGGAGCTTTAAGATCAACGGCCAAGCTCAAGACCTCGACATCTCCGAGCTTCCAAAACTGCCTCGGATAGGGTCGAAGCCAAAGTCGAGGCTTTTGACAATCGGATTGCCGGCGATCTGCTTAACCTTGGCCGCGACTGGGATTTCTGGTGTAGTTTATTTCCTCAGACGGAGGAGAAAGTTTGCGGAGTTGATGGAAGATTGGGAACGTGAATATGGACCTCAAAGGTATAAATATAAAGAGTTGTATATTGCCACAAAGGGGTTCAAGGACAAAGAACTTTTGGGCAGTGGAGGATTTGGAAGAGTCTACAAAGGAGTAATGCCCAAAACCAAAGCAGAGATTGCGGTAAAGAAAATCTCTCATGAATCAAGACAGGGAATGAGAGAATTTGTCGCCGAAATCATAAGCATGGGCCGGCTTCGGCACCGGAATTTAGTTCCCCTTTTAGGCTACTGTCGCCGCAAAGGGGAACTTCTATTAGTCTATGATTACATGTCTAATGGGAGCTTAGACAAGTATCTCTACGACCAACCCAAGAAGACGCTCAATTGGAGGCAGAGATTTCGAATCATAAAAGGCGTCGCTGCCGGCCTTTTCTATCTCCACGAAGGGTGGGAACAAGTCGTCGTTCACCGAGACGTTAAGGCGAGTAATGTCCTTCTCGATGGAGAATTAAACGGCCGGTTAGGGGATTTCGGCTTGGCGAGGCTTTATGACCACGGGACCGAACCTCAAACCACGCACGTTGTCGGGACTGTTGGGTATCTAGCGCCAGAACATACTAGAACCGGAAAGGCGACAACGACCACCGACGTGTTCGCCTTCGGGGTGTTCCTCCTCGAAGTCGCCTGCGGTAGAAGGCCGATAGAAAGGCGGGTGGTGGAGGATGTCATATTGGTTGATTTTGTGTTTGCTTGTTGGAGTAGAGGGAATATTTTAGAAGCGAAAGATTCGAATTTGGGGACGGAGTTTGGGGAGGTGGAGGAGGTTGAGCTGGTGCTGAGGTTGGGGCTGCTATGCTCGCATTCCGAGCCAACAATGAGGCCGAGTATGAGGCAGGTGGTGCAGTACCTGGAGAGGGACGTTGCCGTGCCTGACTTGGCCAAGTTGGGATTGTCCGCAAGTGGTTTGACGTTTGCAAATAGAGATGGCTTTGATAATTTCATCATGTCCTATCCATCTTCCATGGACAATGCCTTCTCCCACGCTTCATCGTCCGTCGCCGAGGCGCTTCTCTCCTGCGGCCGGGAATTAGTACAGAATACAGAAGTTTAATCCAAATTACAATACGGTGATATTTTGCTTGGTTGTATTAATACATGTATCAGCAAAGAAAATATTATTATTATTTTTATGTATCCATGAAATTTGATTTAACCTTTTTTGTTTAATATTTTTTTAATATTCAAAATAAGAACACTCATAATCCGTGTATAAATAGATAAAAACACATATAAATCCCTAGAAGAGCCCTTTATCTATAAATTGACTTGATATGTTTTATGCAAATTAATCATTTTTGGTATAGTGTTCTAAGTGATTTTTTTGGTTTGTTATTTATGAAATTAATGGTTTTAAGGAAAATATTTTTGAAAGTATATATATGATCTTTTGTGAAATGTATAGTATATATATATATATACTTTATTTTGGAAAATAATTTAAACTTAGATGTGTGTCTTCCAAGCAGTTTAAAATGATGGCAAACTCTACTCAGTCAGAGATCCAATGTCTAGTTTTTATGCTATGGACCCACAATTAGATATTGCGGGATATAGAGTTAAATGCATATCTTAGAAGACAAGACTCGGAAGTCACACAAGATGAATATAGATAGTAACAATATATATTTATTTTATGTGTGGTATCATTTTCTTTAACTTTGATTTCCATTTTACTTTTCCTCCACGAATTTATACATGTTCATTTTAGATGATTATTGCATATGATATGTTTTCTAATGTTTGACTAGTGTTGCTTGACTAATGTTTGGAGTAAAAAATCGTCATCTTTCTCTTTATCTCCCATATTGGGCATTTGGCTCGCCCTTCTTTTATTCTTCCCCCGTCAAGGTTAGCATTAGCTTTTCTACAGAGTATTGTTGTAGTTTCAGTCGCATGGAAGCTTAAACGTTGGTTTGTATTTGTTATTTTGTTAATTTTTAATTTTGAGTTGTATTATAATATAGTGTATGAGACTGTATTGGTAGACAATATCCCAAAGTTGCATCATTGTGAGAAAAGTCGTAAGAAATGGACTGTTTTATTTATTTACCGGATTTTGTTAATAAATCCTAATTTCATTCTAATTATTCTCCCTCTTTCCTAATTAGTCACGGCACCTCGTGACTCGATTGTGACAACAGTACCTTTAATAATTTATTTATCGTTATAATAAATAATAAAATTATGTTCAACTGTTAGTATAAAATTTATAAATTCTTCCCTCTTAAAAATAATATCAAATTGTAAATTAAAATTTTTTAACTTATTTTATTATTGTAATTTGAAAAAATATTTTATTACTGTAATTTTATATGTACTTGAAGAAGATAGTAATCAATATTGTTGTTAAATTATATCTGTATTTTAGTAGAAAATAATGAATATTTAATTTAATATTAGAAATAAACACTATAACAATAAATATGTATCCTAAATATTTATTTGATAAAAATATAGTATGTCTATTTCACGCATTATATATATACATAACAATTTTGTTCTATATAAAAATATAGAATGTTCACATTTGTGAACATAATATTTTGGGACTCACATCACAATAATAGTAAAAATTTTCTATAACTTAACAATGAAAAACTTACCGTTATTTAAAAAGAAATGTTGAATTCTTTTTCCATTTAGGAAAATAATCGGTGGTTATTGATTAACTATAATCAATCAATATTAACCGATAAAAATAGATATTGATATCGACCTGTAGATGATTAATCATCAATCATATGGACAATCATTAAAGAATGGTCATTTTCTAATTTAATATAACTTAAAATATTTATTAAAAATGTGTTAAGAATTTGATTTACTATCATATCTCATTTCCTATAGTATGGAATACATTATTTATGAATGGTATGATGTATGATTTGTAAATTTTTTTTTTAAATAGTGTTAGACTAAAATTTTATCTAAGACCAAATAAACGTTCCCAAACAAGAAAATAAAACAATTACTCAAGAATGTTAAACAGGAACAAAAGGAACACAAAAATAATAATAATAATAATAATAAAACATTATAGTAAATACTAAAGTCCGGTTTGATTGCCTTAACGCTTTCTTTTGAAAATTGTGTCTGTTCTCTTTTTCTCTTAACTTGTAGAGATTTTTCTAATACCATAGTAGCGACGGAGTTTAATTCTCTACTTAATATGGGAGTTTATTCTCTTTTTAATTTAATTTATGCAGTACATTGTTTAAGTATGTAACTACTCAATAAATTAATTTACATTAAATGAGGCCATTAAAGGCCTTAAAATGCTTATATTTATTTCTTAGACTTCCTTGCTTGAAAAGACATTTGTTGCACCGACTGTAGGTGCTTCCACTCTTGATGTTCCGGGTCTTGGAGCTCTGGGTTTTGGTCTCAATCTTTGTATATTCTAAGATCCGATCCCTTGAATTAGAAATATTATTATAAATAAGATATTCTAAACTAAACAATTTTAAAATAGAATATTCTCTTAAAATAATAGGGAAGTCATTAGATATATTGACATTAAAAATTAAGGGTCTGGATGGTGTATGAGTTGATTCCGGAATGAAATGAAATTTTGAGTTCAAACTAGTTGACTTAATTATAATTTTTGTTGACATTTCAGAAAAACATAAAACTAAAATCAAAATTTTGGGTTTGAACCTTGATTCATTCAACCCCTAAAGAACCAAAGAAAAATAAAAGAGGGATTTCTTTTATGAAAATAAAAAATTAAAAAATAAAAAGAAAAGAGGGATTTATAACTAGAGTAGTATCTAGCCCCACTCCTGCATAAACTGGGCAAAAGAGAGTCGCACATTGCCTCTCCTATTAAAGAAGGTGCTCCTCTTTTCTTGCACTTCTCATTCTCTTTTCGTAATTTAACCACGTAGTTTAACTAAATAAATAAGCTTTTATTATCATGTTTTCTTAAAGCTAGATAAACCAACATATGAAATATTTGAACAGTTCAGGGAGAAAAAAGAAAACTTAAAAACATGATTTTTTTTTTTTTTGAATGATCGAAGTAAACTTTTTCGTTAATTTTAGATTTAGCAAGGTGGTGGAACAATATTAGGTAGTTCTAAAAAGAATATTAATATTATATATTAAAAACTGAACTGTAATTACCTTTATCAATATTAATTTTATCATTTTCACATACAAGATATCTATTTTTGAAGTCACAATTCTCAAAATACTTATACTCTAACGTTATAGTGACAAAATTAATTTTGATTAAAATATATTTGATATTCAAGTGGTAATTAGGTCTATTTTTGGTGGTAATAAAATATTATAAGACAAATTAATAGTTTGAGAATTATTGCCGAAATGTTTTAAAGTTTGGAAAAAAAGGGGGAATTTGTTTCGTAGGTGTTCAGAAAAAAAGGCCCATTTCATTTTCATTCTAAAATAAAAATGGTGTTTAAAAACCACATTTCAAGTCAAATTTTCATTTTATTTTAAAATTCAAATGAAAAGAAAACATGCTCATTTTTTAGATTACCCTCCCATTCTTTTTAGCATTTTCATTTGCATTTCAAAGCTATTTTGCACACTAATATTTTTTGGATACCACAGTTTTTCCCTCTTCTATCTCAAGTTTTAAAACGTCATAATTTTTTTTACTTATTCTCCGATTTAGATATCTATTTTTCAATGTTCATAATAAAGAGAGGAACACATCCAAGTCCACATACCCTATAAAAATAAGCTTGACATTTTATTAGATTTGTTAGAAAACCATTTTCTTCAAAAGACTATATTCAACATCTATCTAAATACTACTTTTGAAATTATATCCTTATTCAAAAGACAATTTATAATCTCAAACAGAAACAAATTCATATTTCCTACAACAATGACTTATCTCAAATTGGACTAAAATGAAACCTAGGAAACAAAGGAACCCCAAGATTAGACCTATAACAGGACTAAAAATAGAAATAACCCTTTCGTTTTTGAAACGCGCAGACAAAATTTTTCATGGATTTTAGGTGAAATCCCTAGTTTGATATATATATTTAACATATAATACAGCGCTTTTATAGAGCAAGATAAATTCTTTTATCATTTTATGAGCATCTGACCGTAGTGCCAATGAAATAGTCGGAAGTAATTTCTTTCATTATTTTATGATAAAAGCAGCCAAACTTGAGCTAAAGGACTCAAAATCATAACGAATAAAGCTTTGATGGTTGCAGATATAACTTAATGATAATATCACATGAATTTGACTTCACTTGAAAGTGTAGAGTTCAAATCTCACCTAAAATTGTTTATTAAAAAAAAAAAAAAGCTTTGTTAGTGGACCAACCTATGAGAACGCAATCATTGTCAATTTGTAGCATATATGGGAAGAAAGCTACAAAATGAAGTGTAAATACACGCTTGCTAATACAACGTATGAGTACCAAGTTTTCTACAACAACAAAAATAATTGCCTAAGAAAGTTTTCAGAGACATAATCTAGAACGTGTTATTTTCATAGATTTGATCCACTTATCCCTTAAAAGCCTAGTTCTTCTATCTTCAACAGAATATTTGAAGAAAGAGAAGCGAGAGCCAAATATTGAAGCAGAGAAGATAGAACCAAAAAGAAGGGAATAAAGACCTGCTATTAGGATCATAGTAGAAGCTGTTGATAGATCCATGACTACAAGAGAAACATACGTAGTAAAAGCCAGCTATAGTAAACCCGCAGTATGTTCCAACATTCACAAAGAATTGCTCTTTCCATCTCTGCACCATGCAAAAAAGACAATCGGAAAACTCTTTACTTGGCATATATTTTACCCTTTTATTAAGTGGGAAATATGTGCGATGAAGTTTCCATAAATGTGTAAGGATAGTTGCTCAGGTCCAAAGATTTTCCTCCATCAGCTTCCACTTGACTCCGTCCAAAGAAAGATTTAAAATACATATAAATGTGTGTGTATATATATATATATATATATATGAATTGGGAGGTTATGAATTTTATCCTGTCTGATTAATAAGTTGGGGATCTTTACCACTAGAGGACTATAAGAAGTAAACTTGGTCCAGTGCCTAATATCATCGTCTCGTCTTCAAAAATGGTACAATTATGTCATATGCAGAAAACAAATTTGTGGTTCTAAATACTCATCTAGTGAAAGAAATCATAAATGAAGAGATACAAATCTACAAAAAGTGGCATATCTATGCTTTTGTTTTCACAATATAACCAAAAATAATAGCTAAAATAAAAAGAGAGAAAAATAGAGATTCTAGAGACTAGAGAGAGAACACCAACTCAAGAGGAGAAAAACCAATTTCCTCAATATTCATTCATTAATAATACGATCTCAATCATTTTCCCCCGGCCAAAAAAAAAAACTCTACTCCGGAGAGTTGAAACTGAAAAGAATCAAAATGCAATAATTAGAAATGCAAGAACATCTTCAATCTCAACTCTTAATAATAGAAGAAACCAAAGAAGCTAGATATGTGATTCTATTTCGGTTTTGGTTTCCTTATTTCATTTTGGTTTACTTTACTATTTTATTAAGTACTTTGTAATTTCAATGGAGAGACAATGGGTAATGAATAAGTATTAAGAGTATTGTTTGTTCCTCCTTGAGTTCTTATTCTTCCTCTAGAATCTTCTCTTTTCTCTCTTATGGTTCTATTTCTCTTTTTCTAGTGGCTCTTTTTCTCTATACTGGTTTTATCCTTCTATCTTGGCCATACGTCACAAAGTCACAGTACCACCCTGCTACAACCTTACCAAAGATAAATTCGGACAAAAAAATGCAACACTATATGCTGTCAAGCCATAAATATGTAAAGTTGCAAGAGGCAAAGAAATGGTTGGTGAGCGAAGCTTTATTTTGGGATGGTTAAATTGACTTCTGTTGCAACCACAGAATATAAACCAGTTACTTATGTACTGTGGTCATACGACATTATTAAGCCATAATTCTGGAACACTGAGAAGTGAAATGAGGAGGTCAATGAGGTATGAAACTGTATAAAATAGATGTCTAGTCTTATCTATGTTGTATAAGTAATTTAAAGAGAATTTCTCACATGAAAAAGCAGCTTCTTTGCACTTTCAAGTGGATGTGTATGTGGGTATGTTTGCATGTTTTTGTATAAGAGAAACAATTCTTAGCATATACAAAAGCAAGAGGGAAATGAAGCAAATAAAGAGATTTCTTACAGATGTATCTGCCTCAGGAATATTAAGAGCTTCCATGGTACCGCATAGATAACCATGCTCAAGGTCACACCCTTGTACACCGACATTTACCCTCCATGCTTCATCTTTTTGTAGAATCAAAACATTCTGAGTACCAGAGAAGGTCTGTAAAAGAATTACACCCATTAGGATCAACAGAAACTTTTGTCGTCGTCAAATCTCCTTGCATGTGCATAAACTTTTTTTAACAGTGTTATTGTGCGGAGAAGAGAGCAGGGCGCTCTCTCCACTTCAAAACAAAGAAGCATGGTTCTCCTGAAACATCTTTAAACCAACCGTTACAGCCAATGTACAAAAAAAGGACTAATAGTTTCTTTTAAGCCTAATATTCCATATCATGATTATCAAATAAAAGCTAGCAACTATCTTACAACGAAAAGATCGACATTGTCACATCTCCGTCTTCCAACTACTACCAACGTACCGATTTGATAAGCGTACAGAGTGTGGTGAAATCCAGGAAAGCAATAAACCATATTTTAAAAAAAAAAGTGTCATATCAATCTATTAATCACTTATGGATCACCAATAAAAGTTACTCGTAATCCTCTCATGTGTAGCCTCTTTTATGTTTAAATTCTTGATTGTTAATAAAGTTTTTCACTCTGTTTTCATCGAATAAAAAATAAATTTTGAAGCCGCCAAATAAGACTGAAATGCAAAGGTACAACAATCTTGCAGTCAAATGAGGAACCCATCATGGATAAAAAGTTTTATTTCATCATAAAGTATACAAGCAAGTAACCATCAGAGTATATGCAGACCAAATAATGATATCCATCCGTAGGAGGTAAAAGTATAATACCTCATTTGTTTACCACATTACATTTATATTGTATTCAAATATAATACAATTTTCATCCAAACGTAAAAATATTACATTTAAATACCAATCATATCAGATTTTAAATCCAATGTAATCACTATTCATTATTTTACCTGTTCTATTACTTTTACTAATCACATCACATACTCTCTTTCTCTTTCCTTTTTTTCTTTCTACCTTTACTCATCACATCACATATTCATTATTTAAATACAATTTAAATACTTTTTATCTAAACACATATTGCATTCAAATGCAATACAAATAGTTTTCATCCAAATACAAATTGTATTCAATACATTGCATTCAAACACAATGCGAATGCAATACGATTGCTAAACATCCCCTAAGATTTCTATAATAAAGAAACACTAAATTGTTAAGAAAAGTGTATATGTGTATTGTCCCACATGGATTGTGGATGAGGATATGAAATGATTTATATACATGAAAGAACCTAAGATCTAATGCATTAACTTTTTAGGTCAAGTTGAACTCCTAAAATGTGTTAGATCAATTCCACATGTGATTTCTTCCTAATAAGTGGTATTAGAACCAATGATTCGTATTAATAAAATGATCACACTCGGTTGTCAAGTTCCCACATTGCCATTCCTAGAGAGTTGATGTTACCCGTAGTTGGTGTCGTTATATGTGTAGATGATAAAGCATTAGTGAACTTGCATGATTTTCACTCCTTTCTATGCTCGAATTAGCTCCCATTTAGAGTGTAATGCTTAGATGTGTTGGTTATTAGAAACTTTAGTTTAAAGGAGAGCTCAATTAACACACATGTAAAGGAGTGATTGTTAAAAAAAATACATATATATATATAATGTCTCACATGAAAAGTGAATAAGAATGTAAAATAATTTATATACATGGTATAATCCAAGACTTAATACATTAACTTTTTATATCAAGTTTAATTCCTAATATGTGTTGGATCAATTTCACATTGGTTTTTTTTTTTTTAGCACATGTTTAAATAAAAGAGAAAAATATATCTGTTTAACACTCAATAGGGAACAGGCCTGGGGTGACGTCTGTCCAAAATTTGCGCCTTCTGAGTGAGAATCACATGTATACAACACCAATTTTAGTAACATAACAGCCTTCAGTAGACTTTCTATACAACATTCAGTATATACAAACATACATACATATATATATATAGCACCATTAGGTGAGAAGAAAATGAATTTTGAAGCAAAACGAGGGGAGGTAAAAGAAGGAAGAAAGAAGCCCTAGATTTAGAAGGGTTTGAGGGAAAAGGGGGTTTCTAAGTCAAGGAGAAGAGTCATACCAGAAACCTGAGACGGTGCAGAGCTCTCGACCACCATCACCTTCATTTCCTCTGTTTTCCTTTGATGATAATAAATCCGATTGATTCCCACAAGGCCACAACACAAACAATATTCATTTCGATATTATGTCAAACTATTTGAAATTGAATTTAGCGACGACGAAAATAAATGAACATATACTTGCATTGAAAGCCCCAGTCTCTGGAGCTGTGTGAAAGAACCCGACCCGAAGTGTTATACCCGTTGCTGGACTATGTGCTACGGTCTTGGCGTTAAATTTTTTTATATATAAATTCCATATTTATGAAAGCTAGCAAGTTTTTTTTTTTTTTTTAATTTTACTACTATTAAAAAAATAAAAATTTTATATTCAAATTTTGAATTACACACTATATTCATGCATCCAACATATCTAATCAATTGAACTAAAAGCTACTAAGTATCTTATTTAGTTAAACACTTCAGTAAATATATTAGGGGTATTTAGAACATGTTTTTCAGACATCAAAAACTAATTTTTTATAAAAATTTTACCACTTTTTATTATTTATATCTTCAAAACGCTACAGTAACTCCAAATTTTAAAAGTTCATAACTTAGTATATATAAGTCTAAATAAGATAATTTTTTTTCCCAAATAATATAGAATTTCAAGAGAAACGAAACAATATCCATATTCATATTTTTTTCTAAAAAAAATTTTAAAATTTTTTATTTTTTCACCCCAAACAGTTTTTTCTTCCAAATACATTTTTCAAAATAATTTTTTTCTAACTCAAAAATAATGTCTCCAAGCATCACCTCCAAACACCCCCTTAGTTAATTATTTAACTATTTTACCTTTCATGAATATTTTCTCTTTGAATTTTCTTTTAAAATTGGCTATATTGTATGGGTATCGAATTAGTTTTTGAATTTGGTAAATTAATTAGTAATTTTTTTTAATCAATCCTTAAATTTATAAATTTTCACACTGTTAGTTATTTTGGTTCAAATCTATTAAGATTAGGACTTTTTTTTTTAACACATTGTACAGGATATACCAAAAAGAGTATAACTGATTATTTTCGTTTTAAAATTTAGATTTAAAATTTGAGTTATAATTAAATTAAGATCATGTTTAAAATGGATATATATTGAAACTAATAAAAATAATTAACAATGTCTTTGTTGGCTATGGCGTACATATCAAATGAAAAATGATAATAATAATAAAACCATTTAAATATTAATAGATGCGAATAAAATAATTGATAATATCAAAAATTATAAGGTGTCGTTTGAAACATAAATTTCATTTTAATTTCATTCAAATATAATACAATTTTACACCAAATATAAATTTTACAACAGTGCTACGAAAACAATTATTATTCAAAACATTTTTAAAACAATCACATCAACTTTTCAATTCTACTATTTATCTCTACTTTTACCAATCACATCAACTTTTCAACTTTAAAATATTTTCCATTCAAATATAAAACAAATACTTTTCAATCAGATACAACATTCAAAAAAAATTTTCATTCAAATACAATCAAAATGCAATGCGTTTACCAAACGCCCCCTAAGTTCAGAGATTGATTATAAAGAAAAAAAAAAGTTTAAAAAACTTAATTATCAAATTCAATAAATTTAGAAAGGTGCCTAATAAGTGTGAAATTTCACCTTATTTTATATCTTATTTCTTTTACTTTTTTGTTAGTTTCTTGAGAAATTAGGTTCTTTCACTTTATTTTTGTGCTTGACAAGTATTTTTGAGGATCAAGATGGAAAATAAGGTAAATTGTAGCTGTGGAACGCGAAAAAGAGGAGAACAGGAAGTGTCGAGCACCAAAAGAAAGCTCATTGCCGGAACCGTGAAAGCTAGGAGCTACGGCATTGGTTGTAGGGTTTCTCGATACAGAAACTCGAATGCAATGCATATTTATTAAACATGCCAGCACCGTGACATCAGACAGCCAGTGCCACAATGCCCATGACAAAAAAATAAAGTTATTGTTAGCATTAAGGGTTCGTTTGGTGAACGCATTATATTTGTATTGTGTTTGAATGTAATGTATTGAATGCAATTTGTATTTGAAGGAAAAGTATTAGCATTGCATTTGAATGCAATGTGTGTTTGGGGAAAAAGTATTTGAATTGTATTTTAATAATAAATATGTGATGTGATTGGTAAAAGTAGAGAAAAAAAAAGAAGGAGAAAGAATATATGATGTAATTAATAAAAGTAATAGAAAAAGTGAAATAATAAATAGTGATTGTGTTAGATTTAAAATGTGATGTGATTGGTATTTGAATGAAATGTTTTTGTATTTGGGGAAAAATTGCATTGCATTTAACTGCAATATCAAAAAAATTTGTGTCCTAAACGCCTACTAAGAACATCATGGCGCCTACTATGATTGTTTGAAATATTTCGAATTTCAAAATTGTAGCCTGAATTTTCCATATTTGTTTCTGATTTTTGGAGCTTATAAATAGGCTAGTTTAGGGAAAAATTAGGGACCTTTTGCACACTTTTTCAGCCATCTTTGGAGAGAGGAAAATTAGCAAAAGAAATGGAATTTCATGGTGAATCAAGAGAGATTATTCACATGAAGATAAATCTTGATATAGCCGTCTTTCATCTTTCTTTCTATTTCTTTCCAAGTTGTTAGTTTCCATATGGATTTTGTTCTTTGCTTTTCCAGTATATTAGGTTAAATTTTATTTTCAGTTAAGGAGAATTTCAAAATACTAGACATGAATTGTGATTGAAAAGTTAAAGATATTATTTTCTATCATTTCAGTTGAAATTGTTTATCTTCTTCCATATTTAATATTTATGATTATTTTCTTGTTTTATTTGGGTGGCCAACTAAATAGGATTTGAGAATTTTTGATTGCTAAAATTATGAATCTTGATTTGTAATTATTTTAATTTCCTTTTCATTAATAGCAAATTGTGATCATTGATTATGGTCAAATTTTCATTTGATTGCATGTTAAACATAGCATATGATAAATAAATCGAGCTTGTATATTTGTTTCTTAGATTAATCAATCTTTCTTATCTTAATACTTCTATTATATAGTGTTTGATAAAAAGAGAATTAGGTGAAAAACTTGTTTTACCTGTAAAAAACTAAGAGAAGATTGGGATAGTGGAGTGTGTTATTATTTAATTAAGGTTGACGATTTCAATAAAAAATTAAGAATAATATCGGGTATTAATTGCAAGTCTATGTCTTGCGGTGAGGTAGATTTTTTAACTGGGTTTTCTTATTATATTTTTTTCGTTATTTAAATTTGTGTTTTTGTTATATTTTCCTTTTCCTTTTAATTTTCATTAATTAGCATTTGATTTCAAAACCACCACCACCACCTCCTCTCTTTATATTTATTATTGCAAAATTTATAGCAAATTAATTAAGACCAATCCTTTGTGCGAATTTACTTTCCACTAGACTCAATAACAACCATATTTTTAATGAGAGATAATTTATACACTCTTTCACATGACGTATCAGCGCCTTCAAAAAAACAAAAAAAAAAAAAACTCACTAAACTTAGACATTCAAATTCCAAATTTTTTTAAAGGGTATTTTCCTCCGAATCACTGTGTAGAAACTATACACTTTGGATTGTTATAAACCATATTGTTAATAAGTTTTTAGAGAAAGTCATCTAAATAATTATATTTTTTTTCTTCATGGACTAAGATAATATAAATTTATAGCATAAATTTTATTTTTATTTGTGTATGATCTAAAATTAAATTTATATATCATATTAATGCAATTATATTTAAATTTATGTTATTTAAACACTTTCTCTTTACAAAATTTGTGAATGAATAAATTATAACTAATCATTCTGTGTATTGCTTTCAAAATATTAATAGTCGATTTGGTGAACACATTGTATTTGTATTACGTTTGAATGTAATTTGTGTTTAAATATAATGTATGTTTGTGTAAAAAGTATTTGAATTATATTTTAATAATAAATATATGATGTGGTGAGTAAAAGCAGAGAGGAAAAAAAAGAGAGAAAAAGAATATATAATATAATTAATAAAAGTAATATAAAAAATAAAATAATAAATAGTAATTATATTAAATTTAAAATATGATGTGATTGATATTTGAATGAAATGTTTTTATATTTAAAAAAAATTATATTATATTTAAATATAATATATTTTAAATGTACGTTTCAAACACATAATAAAGAAAAAAATTAGAATGCATGACACTAATTAAAAAGAAAAACCAGAAAAATTTACGCGTGCTGAAACTCTTCATAAGTGGATTGACTTTTCTTCCAATAAAAGTATAATAAATGTCATATTTCAATGCATTTTAATCATGCCTTTTTACTCTTTCTCTTCCTCTCCTCGCCTATGCTAGCATGCACCTGTTGCCTTTCGGTTCCCGCCCTTAACCTGGTTGGAGTCAGATCGCCCCATACCATAGGGCTGGTAGAGGATATTCAACGGTTGGTTGACTAAATATTCAACTGATGAAACAGCTGTTTGGTTTGATTGAAGCTTTTTCCAAAAAAAGAACAAACATGAAGAAGAAGGAAAGGAAGAAGGAGAAGAAAAAGCAAACTGCTTGGTTGTTTGATCGGTCGAATGCCAAATGTCAAAGCAATTTTAAGGGATAGTCCTTTTTGTGTTTGCACTGGCATCTTTAGATTTTCTACACTGTTATAATTTACATTTCACATTTTTTTTTATCCTGACAGTCTGTACATTCAAGTCCCATTTAATATAAGTATTCCACCCTTTTTTTTAAATATTTTTTTAATATAATTTTATTTTTTATTATTTATAACTTTAAAACGATATAATAAATTTTAAATTTTAAAAATTTATAAATTTACGTATACAAATTTAAATAAGATATTTTTTTTAAATTATATATAATTTTAAGATAAATAAAATAATATCTATATTAATATATTTTTAAAAAATTTAATTTTTTATTTTTCACCTAAAATAAACATATGTACAAAATAACTTTTTCCAACTAAAAAAAAAAATTTCTCCAGGTTATTAGCCTAAATAAGCTCTTAATTTACAAATATGTCATAATCTTTGTTTTTATAAAAATTTATATATAACTTGTGTACGAGCCTTTAATTAATGACTTGATTGATCTTTTTTTT
This sequence comes from Antiaris toxicaria, assembly GCA_035233585.1. Taxonomy (NCBI): domain Eukaryota; kingdom Viridiplantae; phylum Streptophyta; class Magnoliopsida; order Rosales; family Moraceae; genus Antiaris; species Antiaris toxicaria. Next base: position 1,265,225 of record CP141163.1, read on the forward strand.
TAATCTATTTTAACTTATATTTATTGATGTTTAAATATTTAATAAAGTTTTATTGAAATAGAAAAATTTTGATGTAATTTTGTTTTAAATTTAGGGAAAATGCACTATATAATATATTTTATAAATGTTATTGAAAATTACAATAGTTTTATAAAACCTTAATAAAAAATAACATAATTTTATTATTCTTGTTTTAACTTTTTTTTTCAATTTTACCCTTTTGTTTATCTCTCCTCTCGATCATTCCTATCTCTCTCTTTCTCTCTCTTCAATTGAAGAGACGCTTGGCCGTAACCCCAAAAGCCACAAAATAGGTGGTCGTCCCAAAGAGGGATGATATGGTCACGCTCACCAATAATTTTGTTTTAAATTTATGGTCTTGCTGTCAGTGTCGTGATGTCCTCGAACCCAATACCATTGGGAAGGGGAGAGAGAGAGAGAGAGAGAGAGGGGAAGGGGGGGGGGAGAGGGAGGTAGAGAGAGAAAAAGACAAAGGAGAGAGAAAAATGAAATTTAAAAGAAAAAAAAAGTAAGAAATAAATTGAATATTTTAATATATAATTAATTTAAATTATATTATATAATTATATGAGTTTTAATTTTATTATTATTTTAAAATATTATAGTTAAATATATTATTTGATTAATTTATTTTTAAATTTAAATTTAGGTTAATATTAATTAAAAAAATACTTCTAATATTCTTAATTTATGACTTATGTGTAAGCCATGTGTTAACTTCTTTTAAAAAATTAAGAGCATTATCAATAAGGGGTGGTTCTTATAGATTGTAGGGTTAGAGTGTAGATTGTTCAAATAAAAAATTTAAGCTAGAATTGCAACTGTGTCATAAATCGATAGGGCATCTGCATAAGTTAGACTAATAGATATATGTATAAGTATATACATATGTATTCGTATGAATTTTCAGCTAAAGAGGCTTGTATATTTGTACACCGCTTAGGGTGTTTTGTTAGTAGATCTAAACCTAATACATTTTGACAACTCTCTCGGTGAATACCAACAGCTAGAATGTAGCCTATTTTTCTTGATAATTGTGTTAAATTAGTGATAAAAAAGCATATCAACCATAAATTTCCAAAATTATAATTCATACCATTGCATAAATGTTTCATCTCCTCAGTTTTCAATCCCACAAATGTAATCAAAATTCAAAACGAAATTAATGAAATGAACTATGCTATTGGCTAAATTGCTAAAATTAGAACTTTAGAAGGAAATTTGGATATATATATATATAAATTTAAGAGTAAAGGATCAAAACTAAAATTAAAAACAAAAAAAGAAACTCATAAATGTTAAAACAATCATCACATGTCATTTATTACAACCATATTCCTTTCTCATTTTACTTTTTTTTCCCGTCACGTTTTGTTTTTTTTTCTTTTACTAGCAATTATAAATGTATCAATAATAAATAGCAAGTGTCCTGCAAAAATCAACAACAACAATAATGACGAGCAGCTCTCTAGTTGGTTAAACAAAAGGGCTAAATCAAATTTCATGGGTACGTAAAAAATTAATGGTTATAGTATCTTTACTAATTCACGCGTTAACAAACTATTGACAAATTAAAATTTAAATTCGACTCTCGCGTCCTCTAATTACCTGCCACCAGAGAGAAGTGACTCGGCGACGGAGGATGAGGCGTGGGAGTAGAAGGCCTTGTCCATGGAAGACGGATAGGACGTGATGAAATCATCGAAGCCTTCTTTGTTTGCAAACGTCAAACCACTTGCACACAACCCCAACTTGGCCAAGTCCGGCACGGCGACGTCCCTCTCCAAGTACTGCACCACTTGCCTCATACTCGGTCTCATTGTTGGCTCGGAATGCGAGCACATCAGCCCAATCCTCAGCACCAGCTCCACCTCCTCCTCATCCACAAACTCCACCCCCAAGTTGGGATCTTTGGCTTCTACAATATTCCCTCTACTCCAACAAGCAAACACATAATCAACCAATATGAGATCCTCCACCCCCCGCCTTTCTATCGGCCTTCTACCACAGGCGACTTCGAGGAGGAACGCCCCAAAGGCGAACACGTCGGTGCTCGTTGTCGCCTTTCCGGTTCTAGTATGTTCTGGTGCTAGATACCCTACGGTTCCAACGACGTGTGTGGTTTGAGGGTCGGTCCCGTGGTCATAAAGCCTCGCCAAGCCGAAATCCCCTAACCGGCCGTTTAATTCTCCATCGAGAAGAACATTACTCGCCTTAACATCACGGTGAACGACGACTTGTTCCCACTCTTCGTGAAGATAGAAAAGGCCCGAGGCAACGCCTTTAATGACTCGGAATCTCTGCCTCCAATTGAGCGTCGTCTTGGGTTGGTCGAAGAGGTACTTGTCTAAGCTCCCATTAGGCATGTAATCATAGACTAATAGAAGTTCCCCTTTGCGGCGACAGTAGCCTAAAAGGGGAACTAAATTCCGGTGCCGAAGCCGACCGATGCTTATGATTTCGGCGACGAATTCTCTCATCCCCTGTCTTGATTCATGAGAAACTTTCTTCACCGCAATCTCCGCTTTGGTTTTGGGCATTACTCCTTTGTAGACTCTACCGAATCCTCCACTTCCCAAAAGCTCTTTGTCCTTGAATCCCTTCGCGGCAATATACAAGTCTTTATATTTATACCTTTGAGGTCCATATTCAAGTTCCCAATCTTCCAGCAGCTCCGCAAACTTTCTCCTCCGTCTGATGAAATAAACCACACCAGAAATCCCAATCGCGGCCAAGGTTAAGCAAATCGTGGGCAATCCGATTGTCAAAAGCCTCGACTTTGGCTTCCGCCCGATCCGAGGCAGTTTCGGAAGCTCGGAGATCTCGAGGTCTTGAGCTTGGCCGTTGAGCTTAAAGCTCCAGCCAAGAATGTAATGAGAAGTAAAAACAGAGCCAGTGGAGGAGGAAAAACCAACGTACATGGTTTCTTCAATTACTGATGAAAGATCTCGAATCAAAGAAAGAAGCGGCTTCTGGGGTTTATTGTCAACAGTTATTGGAGCCAAACTCACATCTGTTTGCTTTTTGGAAGCGTCATAATCTATCCAAACTTTCATTGGTTTGCCACTAATGAGAGTCAAGTTCTTCAACTCACCGGTTTTCTCATCGAAATACCCTGCTGGAGCAGATATTGTGGAGTTCAATCCGTTAATGTCGATCCCAACATGGTTGTCGTTGATGTCACCGAACTCGTTGCTTTGGATCGTGTCGAACTCGACACCGAAGACATGGTTGTTGTCGTTGCCATTGTTGGAGCCGTTGAATAGGCCGAGGTATTGGCTCGGAAGGGCTCCTGGGAGGCCTTTTGTGGGGGAGATTACAAAGACGATGCCGTGGCCGCTCAGCGTGGCATACTCGGATCGGATGGCGAAGACGAAGGAAGTAGAAAAGGAGGAAACGGTGCCGTTCGGGGAGCTCTTGAAGGTCACCGGATTGGGGTAGAAGGCATGGCCTTTTTTCTGCCTTGTTTCGTTTGTGAGGCGTAAGAGGCCGTTGGCGGTCACCCCGGCTATGTCCTCGAGGTTTAGATCGGCGGGTTTGAATCCGTTGAAGGTGAAGTTGAGATCTTGGGAGGCAGATAGGGTTGAAATTAGTAGTAGAAGTGAAGGAATTAGGAGCTTGGAGAACATGGCTAGGCTGTTCAAGTTCTTTCTCTTCGGGGCTGCTTATCTAGTTTGGTCCTCTGGCTTTTAACATATACGCCTCGCACATGTTTGTGTGTTTTTTCTTAATGGAATTGGTGGCGTTCTAATGCTGCTGAGCAGCATGAAAGTCGTGCACTCTCGGTCTGTCCTTGTCCATATCTGTGGAGAATCAATGACATCTAAATGTTTGATAGACTTGCAGGAGAAAAATGCATTAACCCAATAACTGACTCAAAATGGTGGTTGTGGATTTAACTTATTCCTAATTCTACCTTCACCTCAATACATTGTATGGTTGGAATTAAGGGAAAAGTAGAAGGTTGGAGCAGATGAAAACCAAAGGAAAAAAAGAAAAAAATGAGGAGTTTTTTTTTTTTCTTTACTTTTCTTTTCTTTTTTAATGTACTGGTAGTAAACACAAAGAAAGAGAACAGAGTTTCTACATAAATTTATGGTAAAATTATATCTTTATATAAAGTGAGTGAGTATTATGTAATTAAGAATAATTTAGTTATTTTGTTGCTTTATTTTTTGTAAAACATTTTCTCTTTTATTTCATTTTCGAAAGTTTGAAGGATTGACAAATGATGAGCTCAACAAAATTTTCTAGTTTTTCCCCCCTAATTTCCTCTCTTTTAATCCAATATTTTCTTTTATACTATAATATCCCATCCATAATTTATCTTCACTTCTTGTTTTATACAACTCTAGGATGGTAAAGGGACCCAACAGTCTTATCCCAACTCCTGTTCTCCATCCCACTAACGTGTTTAAATTTGTGAGGATGAGACGGATTTCCCCATAACAGGATATGCGGTTCACTAAATAAACTATTTATATCATATAAATACATAAAATTTAAATAAAAATACACCTATATAAGAATTTGACTTAAAATAAATAAAAACTACAACTTTCAACTTTTCAAGTTATCAAATATAATAAAGATTTAAAATATAGTTATATATGTCATAGAACATGATGAATGCCGGGTTTAATTTAAATCTAAAGATAACATATAATAAAACCGAGCGGGTTAAAGGGAATTTTATTTTTTAATATATATAAAAGATATATATAAAAGATAATATATATATATATAAAAGATAATTTTTCAATTTATTTTTTCTCTGACTTGAGTGTGATATCTTCATCCGACAAGTGTACAAGCAAAAACAAGGGGCAAACCAACAGTTCCATATTAAAATGTCATATTCAGGATCCGTGTACTGCCAACGTACTTACAGCCCCATGTTACGCTTCAATCTCTAGGACCTGCGTACGAAAGGAGAAACCACGAAGCAGAGCATTCTCATGTGAACATAAATAAAATTCATGAATTTCAGCCACAAAAAAAAAAAAAAGTTGTCATATGAAGATATGAACAATATTCCCTCCCTCTTTCGGGGTAAGATCTGCTATCTCAGTCCTATTTTATTGACTTTTTTTTTTATAATGTTACAACAAATTATTCAAATTTAAACATTTAATCACATAAAAAAATATTAAATATTAAAATTTTTTAAATAAATTAATAATATATTAAAATACTATTAAAAAAATAACTATCGACATTGAATAATAAGATAACAGATATAACTCCTCTCTTTCTTAGGTTTAAGGAGTGGAGAAAAAATAAAGTTTTTTTATGGCTGTGATTAGAATATCAGTTGTAATATTTTTATTTTTAATATAAATTTCATATCTTATAATGAATATAGACATAAAAGAATTGTTAGGTTATGCATTTAGTCACGTGTTGTTAATGTAGTCCTACCTCTTACTGTAAAGGACGATGATGTTACGTAAAATACAATTATTGTCTACTTTTACCATTTGGGATGATAGCCATAGTAACGTAAGAGATAAAAAACGGACGAGCCCGAGATAGAAAGTCAAATTACTCATTTGCCAGTTGTTCATTTACCCCATCATTTGCTGTCCCGTGCTAACTTATTTGGGTTGGAATGTGATTTCAAATATAAGTTAAATTATAAAATAAATTTTATATTTAATGTTTAAGTTTAAACTAGAAAATATCACTTTGAGTTAGAAAATATTTAAATGATAAAAATTAAATTTAAATTTTTATTAAAAATTGTGTTTTTATTTAGATCTCATTTGGTAAACGTATTGTATTTGCATTGTGTTTGAATGTAATGTATTGAATGCAATTTGTATTTAGAGGAAAAGCATTAGCATTGCATTTGAATACAATGTGTGTTTGGGTGAAAAATATTTGAATTGTATTTTAATAATGAATATGTGATGTAATGGGTAAAAGTAGAGAGAAAAAAGAGAGAGAGAATATATGATGTAATTAATAAAAGTAATAGAAAAAGTAAAATAATAAATAGTGATCATGTTTGATTTAAAATGTGATATGATTGATATTTGAATGAAATGTTTTTATATTTAAGGAAAAATTACATTATATTTTAATGTAATGTCAAAAAAATATATTAACCAAACGCATGCTTATTGTTCTATACAGTTAATAGATTTTTTGTACACTTGTAAATAATATTTTTAAAACTAAAATATTATATAAATCATAAAGTAAAAAATTAAAAACAAAATAATAAACTAAATGTAAAATTGACTTTAAATTCAAGTTTTTAAAGTTAAAGCCTCACTCCGCACTAACCCTGATTGAAACGGTAGGTTGGTATACGAAGGCGGCTCCCACTTGAAAATTCTAATTGATTGGGTCTGTAAAAAGGACCCACAAGCGAGATTCGTTTCTTTTTTAGTCCTCAATTGAAATGAGACTCCGATCATCATGTCACTGTTACAAGCTCTTGAAGCAATGTCAAGTGGGGTCAGCTGGGAATTTCCTTTAACATATTTTATCTATATTAAAAAATTTTTTTACGGAAATTAATTTAAATTTAAATTTTTAAATATTAATCTATGTGATATATAAAATATAGTCTTTTTATTAATAAATATCTAAAACATATAAAATAATAAAAAGACTATTATACTCATATAAAAATAATGTATCATCCGCATGACAGTTTAAAACACAAAATTAAGTAGGCGTTTGGGACACAAATTTTTTTGGCATTGCATTTAAATGCAATGTAATTTTCCCCCAAATACAAAAACATTTCATTCAAATATCAATCACATCACATTTTAAATCTAATACAATCACTATTTATTATTTCACTTTTTCTATTATTTTTATTAATTACATCATATATTCTCTCTCCCTCTTTTTTTTCTCTCTACTTTTACCCATCACATCACATATTTATTATTAAAATACAATTCAAATACTTTTCCTCCAAACACACATTGCATTCAAATGCAATGCTAATGCTTTTTTTCTAAATACAAATTGCATTCAATATATTGCATTCAAACGTAATACAAATGCAATACGTTCACCAACGAACCTTAAACTCAATTAAAGATTTGAAAGCTTTTCTTCTTTATTGGTCTCTGTCAATTGGTTCGTCATATACTGTATGTAAATTCACCATTATTTGAGCAATATATTAACTCATTTTATTACTAATCTATTCATCTTTTTTTATCAATTTTTATCAATCATATTTCATTTCATACTCTCTTTTATTAATACATATTAATATAATTATTTAAATATAAATAACTCAGACATATATTATATTTGAAAATACACATGAAATACAGTAAATTCTACATATTAGGTGACCAAAATCGGGAATATTATGGGGAAAAAAAAAAATGAACCTGACGGCTAGTGGGGTGACTTGATGGGCTACAAGTTGCCAAAGGGCGAAGTTTCTAATGATACTAAATTGATTATTTGGAAATTTTAAGTTTAACAAGAAATAGGAACAATTAAGTAATGGGAAAATGGAAACCATTGTTCTGGAAGAATATCTTTTAATTATAGTGTGAAAGGTTTCAAAGAAAAATCATATCTTTTAATTCTCACATTCACATGCCATAGACTAAAATAGTCCAACTCATTACTATTAATGCCAATATATTTCAAAAATATCATACTGAATAATGACAAAGGATCTGCAGGTGAGCCTCCACCACTTGTGCCTGAAGTTATTATTATTATTATTATTATTATTATTATTCCTTGTCATCACCTAATTGAAACTGATAATTTAAAAAAACATAGATACATAAAGATAAACACGTACAGAATATATATATATATGTTCCAAACATTGATAAGGTTCTCTAGAATCATAATGAATAACACGAATTTTGTTTTTGATGTTGAAGTTACGACGAATCTTCTGCACGGAAACACAAGATGTTTCCTCATTTGAAGCTAAGCTTGAATTAGAATTCAACTAGTTTAATTATCAAATAAATAAACAAAAAATAACCCTAGTTCGTTTTTAATATTACATTAATATTATATTTAAATACAATACAATTTTCATTTAAACATAAAAATATTATATTCATATATCAATCATATCACATTTTAAATATAATACAATTATTATTCATTATTATTATTTATTATTTTTATTAATCACATCACATACTCTCGTTTTCTCTACTTTTTTTTCTCTTTACTTTTAATCATCATATCACATATTTATTATTTAAATATAATACAAATACTTTTTATCTAAAAACATATTTTATTTAAATGTAATATAAATATTTTTCCTCCAAATATAAATTACATCTAATAAATTATATTTAAACGTAATATAAATACAATATGTTTATCAAACAAAGCCTAAGATTAAGTAAAGCAACTAATTATTTGATGTTAGAACGAATATTAACTCTTATAAATTATCATATTTTTATTAATAGAAATCATCGATTGATGTGATGATATTTTAAATATTTATCAATTAATAAAAATAATAATTTATATATTATATAAATATATATTTAAAAATTGATATTAGAATCGATGATCTAGCTTTTTAGTTATTTTAGTAGGCCATGAATTTTTTTTTTTTTTAAAGTATGGAAAGAAAAATAAAATGATGTCAAGTTCGATGAATGTGCGCGAAAAAAATAAACCCAATCTCAACAAAGTAAACCAAAATCATTTTTCAAAATAAATAAAAAAATAGTGAAAGCAGCAGTCGTCACTCATGCCTACGTAACTCCTCCGCGATGACTTATCTTTATGTACAAATTAAGGGGACGTTTGATAAACACATTGTATTTTGATTATATTTGAATGAAATTTATTTTTTAAATGTTGTATTTGGTTGAAAAGTATTTATTTTGTATTTGAATGAAATGTGTGTTTGGATGAAAAGTATTTTAGAATTAAAAAGTTGATGTGATTGGTAAAAGTAAAGATAAATAGTAAAATTGAAAAGTTGATGTGATTATTTTAAAAATATTTTAAATAGTAATTGTTTTCGTAGTATTGTTGTAAAATTTGTATTTAATATAAAATTGTATTATATTTAAGTAAAATTAAAATTGAATACTTTCTCCATATGTGCCGTAACGTATTATACTAAAAATACTATTTTATGCTTTTTATTTCCATTGCAATGCCAGCGTGGTAATATCTTAGAAGATTGGAAACTATATATATATAATAGTAATAGGAAATATGAAATGGCACATAAACTTAAGAAACAAACGTAGAATATTAAATAGGAAGAAAGATCTTCAACAACTTGCATGTTCATGTCGTAATGGCGACGGCAACTTCTGGTCTTATGTATTAATCAACAAAAAAAAGAAAAAAAAAAACTACTGCTCTTATATGATCTATTTATCAATTTTTTAATTGAAATATTATCCATATATCATTACATCATATAAAACAAATATTAATTGAAGATCTGATGTAATCTAACATATATAAATGTATCAAAGTCAATAGTTCATTTGACATATATAGCCTCCTTCTTTATCCTTTCGTCCCCTCCTTTTCTTTTTTGCTTTTTTTAGGATGTTTTTTTAACTTTTTGTTTTTCGTTCTAATGGTTTTTTACCCTTTATTTTTGACATTTTTTTTCCCTTTTATATCTTCTTATGTTTTTAATTTTTATTTTAAATACATACCATCGAATATATTTTTCTTAATCTTAATCATTTAGATAGTTTTCTTATATGTTTTAATATTATTTTTATAAAATGTAAGTTTTATATCTATCTTTTTATTTAATTTCTTTATTGAAACTTTTTTTTATAAAATGTATCTCTATTTAAACATTTTAATCATTTTTTATATCATGTATACATTAGTTAAGTTTTTATATAATAGTTTTGCTTAGTTACTGTTTAAACCTTTTTTTTATTATTTTAGTTTTACCATTTTTCCTTTTGATTTATCCATGTTAAAATAATTTTCTCAAACAAACGCTCTTTTTTTCTCTCTCTAGTTTCTTTGTTTTCTTTGAATCTTATGTTGTTATAATACCGTATAAAATACTTCTCTTTGTTATTTGTTTTTGTTAATTATTTTTTTCTCAAATACGTTTGTATATAAATATTTATTTTCATTATGTCAAAAAAAAAAATTTCCAGAGTTAATGTGCACGTGCATAACACGTATTATTATCCTAGTTTATCAAAAAGATAGAAGATATACCTGAATTTTTTAGTTGAGGAAAAAATGCCTAAGCAACAATAACTAAATATTTTACGTGCAGAGGCAGAGTTAAAACTCCATTATTTTAATGAGTGTTTACAATAAAATCTCTAAAATGACTTAGGGCTGTTTGATTGTGTTTTCAGAAACTTTTTTTTTTTTTGTTGGAAAAATTTGTTTTAGAAAATATGTTTAGGAAAAAAAAAACGATTTGAAGTAAAAAAATAAAAATTTAAGGTAGCATTTGGTATTGTTTTTGAAATCTGTTATGTTTTCAAATTCTCTGAATTTGAGATCGTTTTGAAAACAATTCTGAGAACGTTTCTGAAATTGTGTTTGGTTTTATTTTCTGAGTGTATGTTTTGAGAAATAAAAAAGTGAAACTGTGTTTGGTTATATTTTTGAAAACCAGTCATTTTATAAGTATTCTATAAAAACATATTTATGTTTGATTTAAAAAAAAATTATTATGAATACCAAAAATTAAAAATTAATAAAATTTTTTAATTGAAAAATGAATTAAAAATTAATAACCATAATATTTAAGTAATTACTATATCAATTAAATCTTAATTAACCATAATAATTAAATCAGAGAAATGGGAGAAATGGAAAAAATGAAATCAGAGAAAACGACTTTTAGTTGTTTTCAATTTTACGTTGGGAGCGAAGGAGATTTTGGATTCGTTTTGAAATCTGTTTTCAAAAACAATACAAACCAAACGCAATTTCACACCGATTTTGAAATCGATTTCCTAGGGAATCGTGAAATCAGTTTTGGAAACAAAACCAAACACACACTAAAATTTTTTTAAAAAAAATATCAATGTGGATATTATTCGTTCTTCTCAAAATTTTATGTAATTAAAAAAATCATCTCAATTAAATTTATATAAATAAAATAAAGACTTTTAAAATCTAGAGTTTATTATAATTAAAAAAATAATATCATTTAGACTTTTAAAAAATTCTATATAATTAAAAATAAAAATCATCTTAGTTAAATTTATATATATAAAATCAGAAACTTTAAAAATTTAGGATTTATTATAATATTTTGAAAATCTAAACAGTGAAAAGTAGAAAACTTCCACTTGATCATGGTGGCTCTGCCCTGATTTTAGGGTTACCAGTAACTCAAATAATGGCCTATTTTACTTGACATCCCCACAGGGCCTAGAGCGTTGAGAGAACCGTGAGTTTTTTTGGGAGCTGCAGAAACAATTTGGGAAGGCAGAGCATCTCCAGCTGGGCTTCATTGTGCAGCAATTGATGATGAAATTTATTTTTTATTTTTTGCACTTTTGGTTTAGTAACAAAAATATTGATGAAATAGATTAATTTTTATATAATTTAATTTATAAAAGAATATATGATAAACAATGTTAATTTTTTAATGTAAATTGACACTTCATTTGCATATGAGTTATTAATTAAGAACAAAAATTTTTCTTTTTAATCAATATTAATTAGAATTTATATTTATAAAACTTAATTGAATATCTTAATCTAAATAAATTTAAGTTAACGTAAATAAAAATGATTATTTATATTATGAATCAATAACTTACATATAAATCACATGTTAATTTCTTTCAAAAGATTAATATTATTATCAATGGGGTGTAATTGCTATACATTTACAAGTTTAGGGTTTGTCAAAATTGAAATTTAGAATGTAAATTATAACTTTGGGATAAATTAGAGTGTACAACGTAAAAAAAAAAAAAACCCAACAAAATTGCATTGTTTTTGTGAAAAAATAAAAAAAAGGATGGGTCTATTAACATTGTTCATTTTACTTTTCCCACCAACTAAATTTAGAACCCTATTTATTTTTTTTTTACTTTTTTTAATTTTTAATTTTGTTTTTATTTTATTAATTTTTTCCCACGAATTTTTTTGAGTGAAGATTCTTTTATTTTGTTTGTTATTGTTCATCTTTTTAATAGTTTTTGCATTTCTATATCATAACTAGTTTTTGATTTCTAAGATATAACAAAAAAAAAAAAAAAATTTGAAACACGTACGTATATACCTGATGTGGATATATAATCAAATATATTGATCTAGTCATTTTTTTTCTATAAATAATTGAGAGAAATGGTTGAAAATCTATGCAAACTCTGAGTTGTGGGCTTTTTCAAATTATCTAATAAAATTATTAACCAAACTCATTATATTTTCAATTATGATTAAGGAACACTCAGCTTTGTTGGTACATTATCTTCAAGTTCTTATCACCACAAGAGGAAGTGTAAGAAAGAATAAATTCATAGATTTTTATCCCAACATATAAATTAAGGGTTCGTTTGGTGAACGTATTGCATTTGCATTGTATTTGAATGTAATGTATTGAATGCAATTTGTATTTGGAGGAAAAGTATTAGTATTACATTTGAATGTAATGTGTGTTTGGAGGAAAAGTATTTGAATTGTATTTTAATAATAAATATGTGATGTGATGGGTAAAAGTAGAGAGAAAAAAAAGAGGGAGAGAGAATATATGATGTAATTAATAAAAGTAATAGAAAAAGTGAAATAATAAATAGTAATTGTGTTTGATTTAAAATGTGATGTGATTGGTATTTGAATGAAATGTTTTTGTATTTGGAAGAAAATTACATTGCATTTAAATGCAATGTTAAAAAAATTTGTGTCCCAAACACTAGCTAAGATTTTTTTTATTCGATATCTTAAAAAAATAAAAAATAATATCTTGCAAGAAAAATTTAAAAATAAAACAAAACCTTTTTTTTAAACAAAAAAGCTATTAGTATGTAGAGAAAGAAAACAGGCCATTAATTTTTGGGAAAACCAACCGGTGGAAAAAGTAATTTTTTAATTCCAAAGTTAGAATGTCGGTGGTTTTGAAAAGCGGGTGAAAAAAGTAAAATGAAAAATGCCCACAGACCGATAAAAAAATAAAAAATAAAATAAAAACAATTACTTTAAAATAAAGTAATGATTTAAAGATAATTTTAGGACAGTATTTCTCAAAATTTTTAATGGGAAATTAGGAGATTGAAAGATTTTAAAGATGATTTTTAGTATTTATCTTTTCTAAAATTTGTTTATTTATTTTATTATAAGGGCTGATAGTTTGTGACCTTATCTCAGCAAAATATTTGGAAGGACCATGATCATATCTTTTTTTACAACTTTTAATCAATCATTTAGAGGGTATTTGGTAAATACATTGCATTTTGATTGTATTTGAATTAAATTTGTTTTTTGAATATTGTATTTGGTTAAAAAGTATTTGTTTTGTATTTGAATGAAATGTGTGTTTGGATGAAAAGTATTTTAAAATTAAAAAGTTAATGTGATTGGTAAAAGTAAAGATAAATAGTGGAATTGAAAAGTTTATGTGATTGTTTTAAAAATTTTTTGAATAGTAATTATTTTCGTAGCACTGTTATAAAATTTGTATTTGGTGTAAAATTGTATTGTATTTGAGTAAAATTAAAATTGAATACTTTCTCCAAATGCCCCCTTAGTCTTGCTCAAACTTTCAGTTGCCCATGGTGGATTTTTTTTTCTTCCTCCACTTTGTTAACACGCTGCTTGTTCAATTGGTGTAATGGCCGGCCAAGATATTTTGGAGCCTCAAGCAAAAAAATTTCAGGGACCTTTTGGTTAAAGCTTTTTACATTAGTAATAATACTCTGTTACTGATCTTTTTAAACATTATATATAGTTAAAATCACGTCAAAATGAAAAATTAGACAAAACTTACTGTATCATATTTCATAATTGCAAACATAAATATGTATATAAATTTACTTGTTTTCAAGTCTATACTTTATTTTTCATATGTAACTGTGTAGACTGATTTTGAAACATACGTATAAAAATGAATGTGTTAATAGTTCTATATACATTAATACACATGCAAACACACAAAGACACACACATAAGTACTCAACTTTCAGGTTCTAGCATATATAATATGTCTATCATGTTAAGAGTTTGGGGGCGTTGCACGGCTGAGGGGCCTTAGGCAATTGCCTAAGTAGCCTTGCCTTAAGACCGATACTGATTGATGTTTGAGTACTCCTAGTCACATCCCCGACTCGGATAGACAGGATATATAGCATTTTTGTTTTGTACATGAATTTGTTTACCATAAAAGACCAAAAGTCATAAAGCTTTTGTGTGATGATACACTACAGTAGTTTTTTTGAAACGTGTGTAAAAATGTAGCTCCCGATACTCTGGGTAAAATTAGCTAATTATACTTGAACATTTTCCGCAATATTTCTCCAAGATTCTCAAGAAATCTTGTGGTGCACCTTCGAAGATTCCGTAGCATCATTGCCAGTTTCACATACACTGCAGTTTCTATTAACTTCCAGCAACTCAGACTCAGAGATAGAATCATATGCTCACTACCTGCAATGATTCTTTTCTTCTCCAAAGTGTCAAGTTATGTTACCTTCTTCTTTATGTAATTATTCTGCTTTGAGTTTAACTTCTTTCATTTTCAAAGTTTTTCAACTAAAATCGGGTACTTGTTTCTCGGCAACTTCACAAGTGTTGGCTGGACTGAGTCATCCTTCTCTAGAGCTCTCCATCTGTCACAAAGAACACAGCTAATCAGAACTACAGATATTATTAGTAAAATTGTACCGTTGTTAGTAATTAAACAATACAATGCAGTTTATAACCCCTAATCTTACTTGTACATGCAAACTAGATGATGAATGAGCATAGAGATCTCGAGTTTGGCCAAGTTAATTCCTGGACACATGCGAGGTCTGCTACCAAATCCAATAAGCATTAAAATCCCCCGCTACCAAATCCAATAAGCATTAAAATCCCTTAATTTTTATGAAATTCTCTGTAAGTAAAAAATCATTTAGTGAACAAATTACAAAATGATCAAGATACCTTATGTTTAATCTAAGTCTTGAATGACACTTTCAAAGAATATCATTAACGAAAGAACTATAGATTTTATATCTATGAATAATATTGTCATCTTCTATGTAATGCATCTCCAATTTATTAAGTAAAAATTATTGATAATTTTACAACACCTAACCCTTTGATAAATCAAAAGATACATCAAATAGATACCTAATCATTTGTCCACTCATATCTACAATAGTATCCATCAAAGTGAATTGATTTATCTTAAATGAAATTATATATAAATTAATATCATTTTAGATCTGATCTACTATGTATGATAAATCCCTTACATATATATATATATCAATGTTTTTATATGGAAAACCCAACCTAATAATTAAGATAAACCATTTCACAAAAATGAAAGTAGTCGACTATTATAGTCTTATCAAAGTCAAAATATCTGCCTTTACTTTACAACTATAAACTCGAGTTTTAAATTATCACTTCAATATTATATTCTCTTACATACTTCTTTTTGTATAATATTAAGGTTATAATCAATAATTTTAATATCATTTACTTGTTATAAACCTATACTAATATAATTATTCAAGACAACTAATATATAAACTAAATAAATAAATGATCTTTATTAACAGATAAATATCTAAAATTTACAGATAAAATTTTAATTTTAAGACACCAATCCTAACAGCCATGCTAAAGTTTCAATCAAGATGTGTACCAATGTACAATAAGATTCTCTTTTAATATATTTATTTATTTATTTTATTGTAAGGGCTAAAGGTTTTTTTTTTTTTTGGGGGAGAAAGTGGCAAATGGTAGATTTTATAATTAGAGTGGAAAATAACAACATAATCTTTTAGAGTGTAAAATTATAACATATTTTGAATTTAGTTTTATTAAAATGCCTAAAATGCCCATCTCTCCTATTTCTCTTTAAACTCTTACTCCCACTTGCAGTACTAGGTCACCATCACATCAACCACCGTCCACCGCCATTGTCGTCTACTCTCATTGTGAAAGCACAATAGCCATTGCCAGCAAAGCGTGTGACTGTCAACATAGCAACTCAGGAGTAGATTGCCAATCCATAGCAGCAAAACCACGGCGGAAATAATGGATATATAAGATGAAGAGAAAGACTCTGATGTGTAGAGCTGTCATGGAGATGTTGATGCCATTCATCACTTGAAGCAAATCTCGATGTTGTTTGTTATCGTTGCTCACTCTCACGATGACTCTGGTGCTGGTGCCAATATGGCGAGGGGAGAGCGTAGCTGGCGATGACATTATGCTAACGAAGATGATATGTCAATGGAGATAAAAATCACCTGTTGCGAAGAAGACGAGGGCAAATCGGGAATTTTGAAAAAATTTTAATCAAATATGCTATTATTTTCAAAATCTTAAAATTTCTACTACAAATTTAAAGTGGTATCGCTAAATATGCTATTTGTTATATTTTCCCTAGTTTTTTAACCTTATCTGTCAACTCATTTAAATATTTAAAAGGACTCTGCCCATATTTCAATTGGTCACTTTAAGGTCTCGTTTGGTGAACACATTACATTTGCATTGCATTTGAATACAATGCATTGAATGCAATTTGTATTTGGAGAAAAAATATTAGCATTGCATTTGAATGTAATGTGTGTTTGGGTGATAAGTATTTGAATTATATTTTAATAATAAATATGTGATGTGATGGGTAAAAGTAAAGAGAAAAAAAGGAGAGAGAGAGAATATATGATGTAATTAATAAAAGTAATAGAAAAAGTGAAATAATAAATAGTGATTGTGTTGGATTTAAAATGTGATGTGATTAGTATTTGAATGAAATACTTTTGTATTTGAAGAAAAATTAAATGCAATGCCAAAAAAAAGCTTGTACCAAACACATGCTAAGTCTTGCACAAACTTTCAGTTTCAGTTGCCTATGTTTTTTTATTTTTTCTCCCTGGCTCCACTTTGTTGGCATGCTGCTCATTCAATTGGTGTCAGGACCAGTCCAAGTAATTTTGAAGCCTTAAGCAAAATAATAATAATAATAATTTAGGAAAAAGAGAGAAATTGGCTAAAGGTGGGAGGAAGTAAAAATAATTTAGCCTAAAATTTTAATAAGATAGTAAATAGCATAATTAATTGTAAATACAAATTTATATCTGTTGAAAAACCCAAAATACCCTAGTTTTTCTCTTTCTCTCAGCTGTTATCCTAAGAATAACTACCTTAGAGGGGTATGAAATAAAGAGAAAAGGGTAAGAGAGCGTAACACCCCTTATTCTAGATGGAAAGTATTAGTAGCTAAATTATTGACTTGAAACGAATTTTCATACAACAAACTTTTATTAATGAAAATGTAGAACAATTCTTTTTTAAAACTAAATAATACTTCTTAAATAAACAATGATGGTCTCAAATAAAATCTACAACTAAATAAACTATATTTTCTAAAACAAAATGAACCAAACTGAAACTAAAATAAGAAATACTGTGAGTAAATCTTTTAAAAGCAACTTGATAAAAATTTAAGCATTTAAAATTGAAATAGCTCTCCTAAGATTTTTTAATAACTTGTGTCCACTAACATGTTCATATTTGTACTGAGTTTCCTCCAATTATGCTATGATTATCCCTTTGTTCTTACCTGTGACATGCAAAATTAAACTAATAAGTGAATACTTAATAAATACATTGTCTATCTCACAAAACACTTTAAAACTTGTAGATATAAAAATACTAATATGATAAAACAAGTCTACCATGATAAACACATAAATCAATCACCAACAAAACCATAACCAATTATGTTTGATCTCTCATGTACACAATTATTATCTTTTCTACTAGAAGGGCCCTTAGGCAATATACCAAACTGATGCATGCAACTTTGCTAGTAGTGAAGGAGCGACCTCCAAAACCCAAGAGTATTGATCCCAAAACAAGCCAATAAGTAGACCCTAATCAATTATTTTCTGTTAAGGAATTATGTGAAGCTAGTAGAGGGACCAATTGGATATATATAATCAGGCTCTCATGAATCCATATGATCATTGTTCTAAACCAAATAATTCAATCACATGATCACTAATTTCAGAGTTACACCACTATAAGTCTGTAATTGAACTCCCAATTATATACCGTATTACGAAAGCCAGTGCTAAGCTATTGTCCAATGACCTTATCATATATGCAAAACCCTCATATGATATCCATGATCAGTCTTAGATCAAAGTCCATTCAACTTGCTGATCAAGTTATCTTAAAGTTCCATTATATTACCAAATAAGAAAATGATTATTCACCATATGTGAATAAGAAGTCATCTGCCTAGCAGATGACCCAAGGTCTTATTCATTTTCACATCCAGTATAATGCCTTTAAGAGAATACTCTTAACTCCTTATTGGAGCTATAATTTCAATATCTGTAAACAAACCCTTTATCATATATAAGTCGTGTACCCAACGAACCAATTTATAAACTTACTACCTATGAGACTCTTTAGCCATTGGAACATCAAAGTACCAAAATCATATACATGAAGTGATTCATCTACTCAGGATTAAGGTCATTACATAATGAATGTCAAAAGTGACATGATTTGTTCAAGCAGACTATACAGATTAATTATACTTTAGTCCCGATCTAATATGTTACCACCAAGTAACATATTTATGCCTCTACTTGGGAGTCAAAACTCCAAACAGTCAAGACAAATCATCCCCTAATTGGCTTTAGATAACATAATAGTCTTAATATAAGTTAGACGCTCGGTCTAACTCCATAGACTACGGACCATAGTTTAAACTATAGACTATAGTCTTCGATTACACTGTTTCTCAGGCACCGCTTTCTTTGGGTTGATGAGGTTTGCGAGCTCCAATGAAGCAATCGATATCCATGACTGTTAAAGAGAAATAAAGAGAATATTTGAAAATTTTGGTCATTTACTTAAAAAATAAAAAATTGAACTATCTATTATATTGAGCTTTTAAAAATGCCATCTACCTTAATTTTTCTTATATATAAAACACTAGAATGTCAATCTTACTCTTCTTGTTTGATCTGAGTACCAGGCAGTTCTAAGTGGATTTAAATACAATTATTATTTTGATAAATTTGATATCTGATATTTCACTTAAGTATGTTAACATTGGCACACGTAATTTGTTTGATAATTTCTATCTTTATCATACTCATATAGGTAGTTTCAAAGGATTTTCGTGTATGCACAATATTTTCTTCCAAGTACAGAACTCGGTCAGTCATCCACTTAGAAACAACACATGGTCGTAATCATTTTTTTTTTTCTATTTTTGGATTCAAAATTACTCCAGTTGACCCTAGAATTTTCATGTAATTATGATTTTTAAATGCATTATGGTGTAGAATCTCACTCCAATAAAGTTCCAATTTCAAGACTTGAGCGAGATCCAACCACCCACTATTAGAACACTTGATATTAGGGTGTTTAGAGGATAAACAGTAAAAATAATAATTATAATTATAATTATCAAAAACAAAGAAAACCTTGAATTTAAAAACTAGAACGAAAATCCTTTCCCAAATTATTTATTAGACTCCTAAGAAACTTAAAAAGAGACAACCAAGTGCGGGAAGGTAAAATAAAGAGAACAAAAAAAAAAAAAAAAAAAAAAAAAAAAAAGAAAAGTTGGGAATTGGAACAAGAGCGCATGCGTACACATACTCTATCGCCACAAACAAACGAGAACTTAAAACAACAATAATTAAGACTAGCATTTTTTCAAGTTTAATTATAATCCATTGTTTTACTTGTAATTACAATCTTGCCACTCTTTAATATTACAAAAAATATTTTTCAAAGTTTTACACACACACACACACACATATATATATATATATACATAAATATATTTTCTTCAGATTTCAATAAAAGTGCTTCTTTTTAAAAATTTATGCACGTCAAATTATGCAGTATAATATTTTCCAAGACAAAAAATTGTATTAATACTGAGCATAACATTCTAAAAAAGTACTACTATATGACCTACTTTCTTAATAAAAAAAATACTGCAATTAAATTATTTGATTTTATCTCTTTTTTTTTTTTAATTTTCCCTTTTAAATAGCAATAGTCTTATATCAGTAGGTAAATAAATACAGAGCTAATTAAAAAAAATTGGATAAAAACAAAACTAATGCTCCGTTTGATGAACACATTATATTTGTATTGTATTTAAATGTAATACATTGAATATAATTTGTATTTGGAGGAAAAATATTAATATTACATTTGAATGTAATGTGTGTTTGGGTGAAAAGTATTTGAATTATATTTTAATAATAAATATGTGATTTAATGGGTACAAGTAGAGAGAAAAAAAAAGGAAAGAGAGAATATATGATATAATTAATAAAAGTAATAGAAAAAGTGAAATAATAAATAGTAATTGTATTAAATTTAAAATGTGATATAATTGATATTTGAATAAAATGCTTTTATATTTAAAAAAATTACATTACATTTAAATACAATAAAAAAAAGCGTGTACCAATCACGCCATAAGGGGGTGTTTGAGGGGCTGTCTCCAGCCTCCAATTTTTCACTTTTTTCCAAAACTTTCTTACTTTTTACTATTTATATCTCCAAAACGCTACAGTAAACTCCAAACTTTAAAAATTCATAACTTTTTATATAGAAATCCAAATGAGATGATTTTTTTTAAATTGCATAGAATTTCGAGAGGAACAAAACAAGATCCATATTGATATTTTTTTTCTAAAAAAATTTTTAAAATTTTTAATTTTTTACCCTAAACAGTTTTTTCTCCTAAACATATTCTCCAAAACCAACTTTTTTCCAAACCCCAAAACCACATCTGCAAAACCTCCCCCTAACTCCCCCTTAAGTCTAACTAATTAGCAGAAAAATCCGAATTTCCAACATTGTATATATGATAAAATAAAAAATATATATGAACCATTTTTATTGAAGTTTGGAGGAGTATATTATAAATGGTGATTCACTTTTGCTCATCGACGTGTTAAAATCCAATGACTGGTGTTTGTTAGATTTTTGGTGGGCCCCACTCTTGCACTGTTCAAAAATAGAAGAGGGTGTAGACAACCAAATGCCTTGACCCAATGAAATTCTCCCTGTTAACCCCAATGAAGTCCACCGGCGACACCACCATTGCCACCGTCGCCGTGGGGTTTGCTACTCGCCTGCATGAGGCAGGTCAACCAGCGACGGCGAAGACAGGGAGGCCCCACCTGGCTTGCAGACCTCAGATGGGGAGGCCCAATCTGCCATCGTTGCTTGCAGACCTTCAGCGAGCTCGTGAGATTCGAGCTTGCGAGAAGTGTTCCAGTCGCCGTTGTCATCGACCTTGAAGCAGCCATGGAAATGGAGGAGAAAGAAAGAAGAGAGAGAAAGTGAACAGAGAGAGTGGCGGGTGGTGGGGGGATGCCAGCGGAAAGGCCGACCTGCGAGATCCAAGCTCGTGAGCTTTGAATTAGCCATGGAAATGGAGGAGAGAGAAAGAAGAAAGAAAGAGGTGGGAGGTCGAATTGTCCAGATTTCAGCGAACACAGATCTCCAGTGATGGATTTCGAAGCAAGCATCGGCTCGAGATCGTGATTTGGCTAGTGGCCAGTGCGGCGGTGGAAGACGACGCAGTGATGTGGCTGGTCGGAAAAATGGTTGGGTAAGTTTTTTTTCATTATTATTATTTTTATTTTCTGACATATAATTGTTAATAACATTTTGTATATCATCCTTTTTTTTCTTATTTTATTTAAATCCTTCAGAATAACCTAAGGACTATAAATATTTTTATGTTATTAATAGAATAAAAATCTAGAACGACCCTATTAGTAAAGAAGATATATATTATCTATATATTCCTAAAGAGTGGAGGGGCCGTAACAAAAAAAAAAACAAAAAATAAAATAAAATAAAAAATAAAGGGCTATAAATAGGCTTTAACTTTATGGGAAAAAAGAGATAACAAGTAGCGGGAGGAAAAGCAAGACAGTGATAGAAAAAGTAACGTTAGGTAAATATATTGTGTTTGAATATAATTTATTTTTAAGTATTATATTTGATTGAAAAATATTTATTTTATATTTGAATAAAATATAATTTAAACGAAAAGTATTTTAGAGTTGAAAAGTTGATGTAATTAGTAAAAATAGAGATAAATAATTAGGATTGAAAAATTGATGTGATTATTTTAAAAAATTTTTAAATAATAATTATTTTCATAACACTGTTGAAAATGATTATATTTAAATATTAAACTTTACATTTAGTATAAAATTAGTATTCGAAAAATCAAAATATTTTCCCTAAACATAGCATAAGTGATCTTAGCATTTTCCTTGTGACTAACACCAGAACAACTAAACGACAATTAATTTGGAAACAACATCATCATAAATAAACGACAACGACTTTATAACAATAATATCCTTCAAAAGAATAACAATATGAGGAAGAAGAGAACAGCAAAATACCGCAATTGTTTCGTGAAACGACAACAAAACCAGGACACTGAAGTCAAAAGTGACAACATCGTAGAAAAAAGCCAAGGTCTATACGACTATGACTGATGTATAGAAAAATAATGTTAATTAAAATAAAAAAACGACAGTGAAAGATCGAGATCCCACTGAATTGCACCGCATAAAACCCCACACGAGCCTGCCCCTCGAATTATCCCGCTATCTACAACCAACAAGATGATCTAAACCGTCTATTGCCTCCCACGTGGCCGGAAGATTCCGGTAGACCTACGAAGACGACGTTTGGAAGCCATCCATCTAAACTAATGCATTTTTCGTTTTGGCTGCAAAATTCCAATTTTCTCCTTTTTCATCCATCGAAGGGATAAACTCATGAATGATGTTCACTAATATGCACCTTTTAAAAGATGCTAAATTAATGTGGCTTCATACTATATTTAATGGTATATTTATCAGCTATATCAAATTTTAAAAGATAATTATGTTTGGGATATTTTAAAAATATTTTTATATCTAGATCTTTAAAGTTTTCACCCCTGACTTAAAACTAAAAAATGTAAAAAGTATATGAAATTGATTTTATATACATTTTTGGCCCATTGGTATGCATATTGATTATATCATTATAGATACACAGAAAATATCCAATTTGAAATAATGCTGATATTGATAGGGTTGGAGCTGGTTTAAAGATACCGAAGGATTGAAACCAATGACAATAATACTAATTTATATATGACTGATTCTGCTACCAAAAAAAGAAAAAAAAAAAACATGATTGATTCTAGTAGAGCTATATGCCTAAATTTAGTAGCTTGACATTCATAATAACATACCCAATACAACATTTAACAAAATAAAACATAATATCGCCAATAACATTCATGAAAACACGCGGACTACAATATTACACAATGTCCACAAAACATAATATCCCATCAAAGCAACCAGTAGCCACACCAAGAACACAGAGAGAGAGAGAGAGAGATGTGTTTATTGGAACTCACAAACGGGGTAGACATGTGGTAACCTCCTTGAGTTATTCTTCACCGTTGGTTCTCTCCATCATCTTCTTCAGCCTTGCTACTTTCACCGCTACCATCATAAGTATCCATTCTTTGGTGTTGTCAACGAAGCGGAAATAGGTGACTCTCCAGTTCCTCTTCAAAACCAAAGTCCCAATAACTCCCCATAAACCGGTTGCATAGCCAGCTAATACAACAAAGTAAAACAATATCTTTTCTTTCTTATCTTCTTCATGATCTTTGTCTTCATGGCGGGTGCTTGTTGGAGGTTGGACAGAATCATCATCCCCCGGGCATTTATTAGGCAGTGGATTCCCGCAGAGGTCAAGGTTTCCAGCATAAATTGATGGATCTATGAGAGTTTGGAGCTGATTGCTTGTTGGAATCTTCCCTGACAAGTTGTTGTGCGACAAGTTGAGGTGGCTTATTTCCTGTAAGGCCGACATGCTCGGTGGAATTGTGCCAGAAAGATCATTGTTAGAGAGATCAAAGGATTCCAATGACTCCAATTCCCCTATCTTGTTGGGAATATTTCCTGACAAGTGATTGTGTGACAAATTCAAACCATGCAATCTAGATAGATGACATAGCTCCTCCGGAATAGTTCCATCTAGTTTATTACTTGAAAGGTCAATAATGTCAAGAAGTTTCAGCTGCAGTTTCGTATATTCAAGTTCTACTCCTTTTGTTACCTCTTGGACCTTCTCCCTTTTCCATTCTGTATCATCATCTTGAGGCAGTGGTGCAGATGTTAGTGGTGCTGATATAAACGCTGTCGCGACTGATTCTGATATTGGTGCACTTGCTGGTGGTTCTGATATCAACGGTGCCGCAGCTGGTTCTGATATGGTACCAGGAGCTTTTTTTATAATCATGCCAGTGAGTTTTCCAAAGCAACGTGGGATCCCCCCTCTCAGGTAGTTATTGGCAAGATTTAAGTTTTGTAATTCACCAAGTTGACAAAGTTGTGAAGGAATGCTTCCATTTAACATATTTTTCCGAAGATTGAGAATCCGTAATGACGAAAGGTTCTCTCCAATCCAGGTTGGTATAGATCCAGAAAACTTATTCTCCCCAAGATCTAGAAGTTCCA
Organism: Antiaris toxicaria; assembly: GCA_035233585.1. Classification (NCBI taxonomy): domain Eukaryota; kingdom Viridiplantae; phylum Streptophyta; class Magnoliopsida; order Rosales; family Moraceae; genus Antiaris; species Antiaris toxicaria. Next base: position 1,289,944 of record CP141163.1, read on the forward strand.
ACTTTTTACAATTTCTCAAGGTTACTGGAAGCTCCCCTTTGAGATTATTTTTGTCAAAATGCAACCTTTTAAGGAGCGAGAGGTGCCCAACTGACTTTGGAATAGTCCCTGAAAGCTTGTTGTCGGATAGATTTATAACAAGGAGCGATTGATTATCTCTCCAACAACGAGGTAATTCCCCAGAGAGATTATTTCTTGAAAGATCAATAACTTGGAGATAATCCAGTTTGCACAACGACATTGGAAACTGACCTTTCATTAGGTTGGTGCTAAGAAGAAGCGTTGTTAATGTTGGCATTTTATCAGCAAAATCGTTTGGAAGATTTCCACTGATTTTGTTTTTAGAGAGATCCAAATGGGAAAGAAACGGGTGTTGAAGCCATATTGGGAAACCCCCAGAGATATTAGCATTCGACAGATCTAATACATCAACAAACTCTAATGTTTGAATCCAATAAGGAAATTGAGAACCAAAATCACAAGATGACATGTTAATGTAGTTGAGATAAGTGAAAGGAGGCACCCATTCATATTTGAATTTGCAGCTCAGATAGTTGGAACCGATGTTCAATGTAGACAACCGTGAAAGGTTGGCAAAGTTCAGTTCAGAAACAACACCCTGCAAGGAATTGGATGAAATATCGAATGTCTGTAAGTTCTCTAGTTGTCCAAGGCTTTCAGGGACATATCCTCTCAGTTGGTTATTTGAAAGATCTAAATGTTGCAACATTGACAACCTCCCCAGCGATTGTGGGATACTCCCATTCAGTTGATTATTGGAAAGATATAAGCCTTCCAACATTGACAACCTCCCCAGAGATTGTGGGATAATCCCATTCAGTGAATTATTGAAAAGATCTAATCGTTGCAACATTGACAATTCACCGAGTGAAGATGGAATTGGACCATAAAATGAATTATCATGAAGAACAAGGTGCTTCAAACCTTTGAAATTCCCGAAGTAATCTGGCAAATATCCGCCAATTCCATTGCTCGATAGATCCAGAAACTCTAAACTGTATGCGAGGCATCTTGATGAATTCTTGTTCCTTCCTAACATCTCACTAAGAAATGAGTTTCTAGACAAATCCAATGACTTTAAAGAACAAGCCTTATTTAAAATTGACAACATGCCACCTTCAATGTTCTTAAACTCATTGAAACCAAGATTGAGATCAACAAGGCTCTTAGATTTAACTATCCATAGTGGAATAGTAGAATTAAAGCGGTTACTCGAAAGATCAAGTGATCTAATTGCAGTCATGTTCTGAAAAGCATCAGGAATTGGTCCCTCAAGTCCGTTATTCCGTAGACCAAGGAACCGAACGCTTGTGAGGAAGGTGGAATTAAGAGATCCACAAGCAAAGTGAATGTTTTGAATTCCACAATCATTTAAGTGCAATTTTTTCATAGAGGGAAGTGTATTAAGTACCTGCATCAGATCAAGTGCCTCACAAAGGTTTATTCTGCTCATGTCAAGGTGTTGCAAAGATGAAAACCTTGGAACCCACTGGAGATTATCAGCATATAACCCAACACCAGAATCGGAATTCCATTGATAACTGAGATTAAGTACTTTAAGTGCAGTCATGTTCTGGAGAGCATTTGGAATTGATCCAGTAAGACCATTTCCACTCAGATCAAGAAACTGAACGCTTGCGAGGAAGGTCGAATTAAGAGATCCGCAAGCAAAGTGAATGTTTTGAATTTCACAATCATGTAAGCGCAATTCTAGCAGAGAGGGAAGTGTATTAAGCATCCGCATCAGATCAAGTGCCTTGCTAAGGTTTACAGTACTCATGTCAAGGTATTGCAAAGATGAAAGCCTTGAAACCCATTGGAAATTATCAGCATATAAACTATTAGATTCCCATTGATAAGGGACGTCACCACCTATATCAAGGATCTGCAAGTCAGTAAGGTTGCCAAGCTGAACTGGAATCCTTCCTTCAAATCGTGCTCTAGAGAGATTAAGATATCTAAGATGCTTGAAGGAGCCAAAGAACTCGGGAATTGGGCTGTACCCAAAGGAGTTTCCACTGAGGTCCAAGTACTCTAAATGTTTCAACTCCACCAAACAAGAATTAACTTGTGTAGCACATAAATGCTCAAAAAAAGTAGTGTCGTTGAACCAGTTGTCGGGCATTACTGTTTCACTTGGTCCTCTGAGATCAAGCTTGACAACATGTCTGGTATTTTGATTACAAGTGACTCCGTTCCACTGGCAGCAATCATTCCCGATCCAAGAAACTAACCGGTTAGAAGGATCATCGAAACTATGTTTGAGCTGTAGCAGAGCTGCCCTCTCGCTTTCAATGCAGCCGAAGGTTGAGTTTTTGCAGAGACACTGCTGCAATCCTTCAGCGAACAGCAGAACAACTAGAACAAGTACAACACATGAGGACCTCCCCATCTTTGATCACAATTGCCTCTCAATCTCGGATGCAAACCACTTGACACTGCATTATATAAATAAAATTCTATCATTAAAAAAAATTCAATTACATTCTTTTTTTTTTCTTTTTTCCACGTACGTATGCATCAAATTTTTAAATAAATAATTTATAAATATTATTACTCGAAACTATGATAAAAACTCTAATTTTTATATATTTTTATTTAAGTAAATTAATATGTTATTTATTTTTAAAAGTTTTTAAAAATAATATATAAGTTACAATTTTAGTTTTTTTAAATTTAAAACTAGATGGAAATATTTTTTTTTTATCTTAAACAAACTTTAAGGATATTTTTTAGATTTTTTTTAAATTTTATTTCCCTTCTATTTTAATTACTTTTGTTTGATTTTTTTTTTCCTGAATAAATTTGGTTTTGTTTAATTATCTTTGTGCTTTTCTGTTTGTAGCATATAGGTGAATAACTTTTGAAACCTTATATATTTTAAATATTATATATGTTATTAGGAATATATGAATATTTAATATGTTTTTTTTTGAAAATATTTTCTTACAAAATCTTTAATCTATTATATATATATATATATGAATATGCTATGTTGTTTGCCTTTTTTTTTTTTGACTTTTTTTTTCTTGTAATAATTTTAATTTAACCTACAATAGAATATCAAAACAAAAAGAAATGGTTAGTGTGAAAAGAAATTTAAAATGGTAGAGTACTTTTTATTTTGTAGTAATTAGGGGTAATTTTGACAATGAAATGGGTGTGTATTAAGTAAATTTAATTATTTTGAATTTAAGAGGGGGCTATGAAGAATTAAGAAGGGTGTGTCAATAAAACCACCTTTAAAAGTATTGTTATTCGAGTTAGGTTACAAAAATACCCTTATATTAAAAATAATTAAATTAAAATAACGGTACATTTGGGTAGAGAGGTTAGTTAAAGTTACTATTTTTTTAAGATAATGACTTTAATTGTATGTTGACAATGGGAGACAAGTTATGTCTACTAAACATTGGAATTTAAAATCAGGAGTTTAATTTAGTTTTTCAAATTGATCTATTGATTAATAAACATACCTTTTTAATTGTGATGATTATAACTTGGTGATTACAGCTTTAAAGAAGAAATACTACAGGAGTTTAAATTGGTTAACGTGTGACAGTCGAACTTTTATGATTTTTGGACTGATATAAAATATTAATAAATAATATCTTTATATGATTAAAAAAATATTTTAATTATATTTATAATATTTAAATAAAATTTATTAATACTTTACAATAATTTTGATGTGAGAATACGGTTATGGTAACAAATTTTAGATCAAAATGTTTAAACAGTACATTTTTAATACCAAAAAGAATTTACCAAAACAATAAATATATTGACCGTAAACCTTAGATAGAAAAAGATGAATTATATATGGTTTATAGAGTGATTTAAATAGTTTCGATGATTCGTAAGGTCTCAGTGGTACTTTAAGGAGCCAATCGCGAAATTTGACTGATTTAATTTTGAGGTCAAATTTTCGATAAATAAAACTCGAACTGCCTTTAGTCCAAGTCAAGTTAGAATAATATATATAATATATGATATGTGCTCATCCAAAATCAAGAGATGAGATAAACATGCTTTAAATCAAGTGGTTGTGATATTTTGGATTTTTAAAACAATTTTGACCAAAAACCAAGGTTAGAAAGAATTGAGCAATAAATTTGTATTTCTAAGAAGCCATGCACATAGATGAATGGTTCAAAATCAGTTGGCGATTAGTTGAATTTATCCCAAAAATTTTGCCAAAGGTACTTTAAAAACATACATTTTTACCCCTTAACTTTTAAAAAATTACACTTTTACACCAAAGGATATTTACCACCTTTTTGAATTTGATTTTACAGGTTCATGGGAGTGGAAAAACTATAGAAAAATTGTGCTAAACCTCCATAAATGTTTTCAAACTCCCTAGTTTCAAAAAGTCACCAAAAATTATGAGAAAAAGTTATTAAACTTCAAAACCGAGTGGATTTTTATACAAGCAATCAAGTAAACTTCTTAAACTATGTTTTTATTTTGATTTTCATATGTTTACATGAATATGGTTATGTGGAACAAAACTAGATTTGGGATGATTTTGATTATTTTGGCTAAAATCAAGTTGAAAATCAAGTTTTAGCTTGATTTTATAGTTGTTTGTGATGTTAGAAGTTCAAACATAATTTTTGTTATTTTATTCTTCATTTTTATTTGGGGTTAGGATTACCAAACCCTAAGGGAAAATTTCGATATGTTGATGTTGAATTGTTTTGAGTGTTTATGTTAAAAAAAAAAGAAAGAAATGATTTTAGGAAATTTTTATAAAGTGTAAGGTAAATTTTTGAGTTGTTTGAATTCAAAATTTTGCTATTGTGTAAAAGTGAATAAAAATGAGATTTTTGTATTTGTACTGAGATTTTGGATAGGTATATAATAGAAATCATGCCAAACGATGCATTTTGCGTAGTTTTAGTATACTAGGAAAGTGAATTTTTAGGCTGTTATACTGTCGAAATTTTTTGGATTATAGTGGTATTTAAGATTTTTTTTTTCTTTCAAGTGTTTTCAGTTGTATAAATTGATTATTAAATAGAGTCTGATAATTGGAAAGGAAAAAAAATTCAATTAATTACCAAAGATGAAAATTTTGAAATAGATTTGATAAAAACTTTAATTAAAATATGAATATTGTTTTATTATAGAACAACTCTTGAGGAAGGAAGAAAAGGATTAAGAGGATACTAAGAAGTTAATGTTAGCATATTTTTTGTAAATTTAGACATTTAAATTGTTTGTGCATGAACATATTTACACTGTTTTTAAGTTTATTTTGAAATGTATATATTGATGTGTTTTTGTTTTAAAAAAAAACACATATTTTTCATAAAACAGTAATGCAATTTCGACCGATGAGTGTTTAAGTACACTTTTAAGAATATGACGTTTCTAACGTCACTATGATCTGAAGTAAGTAAGACAGTAATATAAATATATAATTTTGACGTACCAATCTCCTAAAGGTGTGAGATTATTTTATGATGAATTGACGAGGCTAAGTTAGGGGGTCACTCCCCTGCTCCTCTCGATAGTGTGCTTGGTAAGACCAAATTGGTCCATAAAGATAAAAGACATATAAGACTAAAAATGAATAGGAAGAACAAATAATTGAGCATAATAAATGGATGACGTGATAATATTTTTGTAAAGTATTATTTTAAGACTTAAGTGTTATGTTTAAACTTACAGGACATTAGCTCACTAGTTTGTTCATGCTTAGATAATTAAGGTAAATAGCCTGTAACTTAAGCACTGATAAAGATGCTAGATTGGTGGAACAGGATGCTAGTGTCACGGAAATTGGAAACTGTTATGGTCTTATCACGACTTGTCCACCGCATAGAAAGGAAAAAGTTTTGTGTTGACTAAATTTTATGTTTGACTATAAATATAAGTAAGACAATATTTTGTGATAATACATAAGTAAGTATGAAATAGTTTTGATACTACAATATAATGGTTTTAAAATTTTACTAGTATCTAAATGGTTTTTGGTTTTCTTTTTTTAAATTTTTGTAAATTATGACTATTTTAATTACTATTAAAGGCATTAAAAAGGGGATATTAAAAGAATGAACTGACATATCAACCCGGCATTAGGCGGGACGCATATAACGAGATTTTAATCTTTTAACAAATTAGAGGCAATGACGTCAAAAATTAAAAAGATGAGTGTTTCTCTAAGGGTGGAGAAAAAAAATAAAGAAAGTTAGAAAAAAAAATTGAAAGAAAATGCCAACTCTTTCTAGCACTAGTAACAAAATTTAGACAACAAATGGTAATTTTTCTTTTCACAGCATGTATGTTCCAGCAACTGGAAAAAATTCGAATTGGAGGAGGATGCAAACAATGGACCATTTAGTTACCCCCATACCTAATTTAGCAATTAATATATTTATATATTTGCAATTTATGTAGGAATATTCCTTCTTGTGAATACATATATATAGCTCATAATTTCAAGTTTGCTCACATAATTCTTAGGATAACGGATAATTACTTACTACAAATTTTTTTTTGGTTAAATCTCTAATACAAATTAGCTACTGTGGGCTAAAACCTCTAACTTCTTCTTTTTCTGGTGATTACTTGTTGAGTCTGGACATAATGAAAATTTTATATAAAATAGGTATAACTAAATTCTATGGAAAAATTAATAGTAAAAATTGACATATTAAAATTTGAGCATGATTACTATAGTTGAAATATTTTTTATAAAATGATGTAATAACTAAAATTTTATAAAATGTAGTAGGCTAATAATCAATTTCACAAAATATGAGAGGAAGAAGTTACCCTCTCCCCCCCCCACTGAGGTCCATGTGGCTCCTGTTGGATTTTAATTTGCCATACGTTGTTGAATTTTAATCCAATGTATAGGTAATATGTTAATGATCGTATATTAAAGGCTATCATTATAAGGTTGAGCTCAATTTAAGTGATCAAATAAGGTTTAAGTAATTTAGACCTTAATGCATTTAATTAATGTGTGGGGTCTTATATGCAAAGATCAATATGTTATTTGTAATTTTATGATGGGTCAAAATAGAAATAATGAAAGTTAATGGACAGTTAACTTATATACAGTTATGGTCTTCAAATCATACATACATTTTATTCACTTTTACATCCCATCGCAGAATGAATTGAGAGACTCCTAAAGAAACTCAAGAGAAAACATGAAGATTTAGAAGACCAATCATAGGACTCGAATTCGCTTCCATCGTGGGTGATTCAAGTATGCTTCTGCATCTAGTATTAGATTCTTAGCGATGTAGCATGAATGATCCTAGGGATTTGGTGATTGTTTTCACCATTGAAGGCAATCTCATCAATTGGTATTAGAGTGGATTAATGTTGAATCATTGGGAAGCGGAATTTCATTCGATTATATGATGATTTGTATGTATTTTTGGATTTAATGATTCTGGGTATGGTGTTGTTAAATTCGAGAACAATTTTGGTTGTTCTTCGTCAATTCCAAGTTCAAATCATTTTCATGTTTTGATTTTAATGAATCCAGGTTAAAGTTTTCAAAGGATTTCAAGAAAATATGATTTTAAATTCACATATTGGTTTTATTGTTGTGTGAACTAAGATTTTGGTATGAATATTAGGGTTCACTTATAGAAAGTTGTGAAATCGCATAATTTTTAGAAATTTGGTTGTTTTGGTATAAAATTGATGTGTATTCATGATGTTATTATGTTGGATTAGGGTTTGTTAATGCAGGTTTAAGGATCAAGAGCATTAAAGAAGAATTTTAAAGATAAAATTCACATATTAGGTTTTGGAATGAGAAATTTTGACCTTAAATTTTGAAATTTAGAATTCTACACGGCCTTGTACGGAATAGAGGCAATGACCTTAAAAAAAAAAAATACAGCCATCATATAAATCTGTACAGAATAGTATAATAGTTTTTATTTTTTAGTCAAAAGGTAGTGCTGTAATTATGTATTTTTGGATAATTAAGCTGTAATTTAAATTCAAATTTTGATATTTTTCTTTTGGATGTCCGATGTTTTAAATTGATTAATTGAAGTAAAATGTTACTAAAGTAACCTCTTTTGTGTAGATTAATTAATTTGAAATGTTAATATGGTATGTTTGGATATCATGCAGATAATAATCGGCTCAAAGGAAGGTCTTTATTTGGTTAGAAATTCAAATATACATGTGGTAATAAATATGTGACAATTATAAGGTGTTCAATGTGAACAATAAGTTGGTTCAAAAAAATGTTTATTGTTTGATAGGATTTATTGTCAATATTTGATTACAACACCAAAAATACCACTTACAAGTTAATATTTCTATCCAAAAACTAAATATTAATGTTGTGTTCAGTATCTTATTATTTACATACTTTGGTACTTATGTGAGTTTGTTTGCTTCATTAGTTTTGTTCCCTGTTCAGTTTCTACTTTTGCTATTAATATCACTGCTAGCCTTAACTCCATTCTTATGTTGAATTGCACCAACTTTAAGACATGAGAAGAGAGTGTCTTGATCGCTCTCAAAGTCATGGACCTAGACCTTGCATTAAAGGTTGCTAAACCCACTGATCTCACTGATAAGAGTACCTAAAATGAAAAGAGGGAGGAAAAAAAGTGGGAGAAATCAAATTGCATAAGTCTTATAGTCCTTAAGCGTGCCATTTTGAAAGCTTTCAGGAGTACTATGTCTAATAAAGTGGATACGACTAACGCTTTCTTTAAGGATCTTGAGAAGAGGTTTACTAAGAATAGAAAAACCGAAACTAGTATAATTTTAGTAAACCTTATTTCTATGAGGTACAAAGGTAAAGGAAGTATAAAGGAGTATACTCTGGAAATATCTTACCTTGCTTCAAACTGAAGGCACTCAAGCTGGATTTGTCTGAAGACTTGTGAGTACATTTGGTTCTAATATCCCTTCCGGTACTGTTCAGTCAGTTCAAGGTGAGCTATAATTACTAAAAGGACTCATGGTCCATTAATAAGCTCATGTCACACTGTGTTCAAGAAGAAGAGAGATTGAAGTAAGAGAATATAGAAAGTGCTTACTTAGCCACCACCCCAAAGAACAAGAAGAGACACAAGAAGAGAAAGAAGAATAAAGAAGCTGTGGGTATGATATCGCAGAAGAAACAATATAAGAAACTAACTCATGATGGTTGTTTCTTCTATGGAGCTCTAGGTTATAAGAAGAAGCAGTATACTAACTATCACAATGTGCTAAAAAAAGTATGCTTCTTAATTTTGTTTATTCTAATATTGATTTGACTTTGATACCTAGACACACGTGGTGGATGGATTCCGGTGCAACAACTCACATCAGTGTGTCTATACAAGGTTGCCTGAATTGTTTAAAGCCTAATGATGGTAAAAAATACATCTACGTTGGCGATGTCAAGTCGGTGGAGGTCAAAGCAATTAGAATTTTTAGATTATTGTTAAGAATTGGTTTCCATTTGAATTTGATTGAGACTTTTGTTGTACCATCTTTTAGACAGAATTTAATTTCTATTTCATTATTGGACAAGTTTGGTTATTATTGTTCATTTGGAAATGGAAAATTTAGTCTTTTTCAGAATTCAAATTTAGTTGGTTTCAGTTTTTTATCATCTTATGATAATCTATATTTGCTTGGCATGATCGCTTTGTATAATGAATCTTTGCATGTTAATATAATAGGTATAAAGCGTAAATTAACCGGTAAGAATTAAGCTTCATTGTGGCACAAGAGATTAGGTTATATCTCCAAAGGAGAATTGAGAGTCTTGTGTCTGACGGAATTCTTGATCCCCTTGATTTTTTGGATTTTGATGTGTATGTGAATTGTATTAAGGGGATACAAACAAATGCCAGGAGATTTGGTGTCAACAAGAAATTAAACATCTTAGAACTAATACACAGTGATATTTGTGGGCTATTCCCTATGGCTTCTTGGAATGATCAACAATATTTCATAATGTTCATAGAGGATTTTTCGTGATATAGTTACCTTTATCTCATTCATGAGAAATCGCAATCACTAGATGTGTTCAAAAGCTATAAGGCTGAAGTTAAGAACCAACTCAGCAAAAGAATTAAAAGTATTAGATTTGACCATGGTAGTGAATACTATGGTAGATATGATGAATTAGGAGAACAAAGTCCGAGACCATTTGTGAAATTCCTAAAGGAATACAGTATTATCCCACAGTACATTATGCCTAATTCTCCTATCATGAATGGTATTGCTGAAAGATGAAATAGAATGCTTAAGAACATGGTGACGAATATGATTAGTCATTTTACCTTGCTTGAATCACTCTGGGAAGAGACATTAAAAACCGCAGCATATATACTTAATAGAGTTCTGTCTAAGGCGAATGAAAAGACCCCTTATGAGCTTTAGATGAACAAGAAGTCTAGTTTAAAGCATTTGCACATTTGAGGATATCTAGTTAAGGCAAGGCCTTATAATCCAAATGAAAAGAAATTGGACATAATGACTCTCAATTTCTATTTCATTGGGTACTTTAAAAGGTCCATGGGTTACAAATTTTATGATCCCATGACTATGTCTATTTTCAAGATGGGTAATGCTCGGTTTTTAAGGATGTTGAGTTTGCAGGGGAGAAAAAGTTAGGGATTTTGTCTTTGAAGAGGAATATGTCAATATTCCTCCAATTGCTATTGACAATGATTAAGAACAATCTCCTATACCTAACATTATTCAATAAGTAGCTCTAGATTAAGACAATTTGATTGAACCTCCCGTTCAAGTTCAAGAAGTTGTTCTAGAAGAACAATCTCTAGAGCCTCAAGAATCAATGTCATTAAGGAGATCCACTATAGTAAAGAGAAATGCAATTTCGGATGATTACAGTGTGTTTCTCCAAGAACATGATGTTGACACTAGAATAATGGAAGATGATCCAATCAACTTTCATCAAGCCATGAAAAATTCTAATTCTCAAAAGTGGATTGATGTCATAAATGAAGAAATTAAGTCTATGAAGGACAATGACATATAGGATCTTATCCCATTACTTGAAGGTGCAAAGCTTATTGATTGCAAATGGACATTTAAGATCAAGAGTGATTCGAAAGGCAATGCGGAGAGGTACAAGGCACATCTTGTTGCTAAGGGTTTCACACAGAAAGAATGCATCGATTATAAAGAGACTTTCTCTCCGGTTTCATCGAGAGACTTTCTCTCCGGTTTCATCGAAAGACTTTTTCAAGACTATAATGGCTTTAGTGGTGCATTTTGTTCTTGAGCTACATCAGATAGATGTTAAGATCGTGTTTTTCAATGACGATACTAATAAGACAATTTATATGATACAACTAGAAAACTTTGTATCAAGTGATGCAAAGTTAATGGTTTGTAAATTAAAAAAATCCATTTATAGGTTTAAGCATGCGTGTCATGAATATTATTACAAATTTCACCAAGTCAATGTCTCATTCACTTTTGAGATGAATGCGGTGGATGATTGTATAATCCACAAGTTTAAGGAGAGTAAGCACATTTTTCTTGTTTTGTATGTCGATGACATATTGCTTGCCACCAATAATATAAGCATGTTGCATGAAACCAAGAGATTTCTAACAAGTAATTTTGAGATAAAAGATCTTAGTGATGCCTCTTTTGTATTAGGGATTTAGATACACTGGAATCGTTCTTGAGGTATTCTTAGGTTATTACGAAAGAGCTATATCGAGAAAGCTTTTAAGAGATTTGGCTTGCGTGATTGCAAACCGACTGACAGCCCTGTGGTTAAAAGAGAAAAGCTTAGTTTAAGTCAATCCCCCAAGAATGACTTTGAGATTAAGGAAATGTAGAAGATTTCTTATGCTTTGGCTGCATGGAGTATAATATATGCTCAAGTTTGTATGCATCTGAATATTGCGTATATTGTTGGGATGCTAGGAAAATATTTAAGTAACTCGGGAATGGTTATTGGAAAACAACCAAAAGGGTCATATAATATTTACAAAGAATTACATGCTCACATACACAAAATCAAATCAATTGGAGATCATAAGCTATTTTGATTTTGATTTAATCAGATGCTAAGATAGTCAAAGATCTACGTTATGCTATATCTACCTGCTTGTTGGAAGAGCTCTTTCCTGGAGGAGTACTAAGCAGACACTTATAACTTCTTCTACCATGGCAGTGGAGTTTATACCATGTTTCCGAATATGGCTACAGAATTTTGTCACTGGATTGTGTATTATGGATTGCATAGAAAGACCACTCAAGTTATTTTGGGATAATAGGTTACAGTGTTATATTTCAATAATAATAGGAGCTTGACGAAGTCAAAGTTTATAGACATCGAGTTCTTAGTTGTGAAAGAAAGAGTTTATAGTAGACAGATATCTATAGAGCACATCAATACAAATTCCATTATTGCAAATCCGCTCACCAAGGGATTACCAACTAAGGTCTTTCATGAACACACTGCTTATACGGGTGTTATATCTCTTGAGGAAATCTAGTTTTAGTGAGAGTTTGTGTCTTTACGTGCTTTTTTGACACATATGCTTGTTGTGGTTATTTCAGTTATGGTTTATGATATTTCAGTTATTTGGTTTATATTCATAGCTGAACTTGCTTAAAATGATCTCACTAAAGTTTAAGATTGGACTAGTTGAAAATAGGTATGCTAAGATCACATTGCATGTAATTTTCATGCTACATATCCATGCTTGATCCATGTTATTCAGTTATATCAATATACATGACCCTTGATGGGTTTAGTTACGATTGAATGTAATGAAGGTTGTTTTGATCTTATGTTATACGATTGATGGATTAGATTGTTTGAGAATGCATTCAATAATGATAGCAATATTCTAAGTGCTCATAAAGTTTTTAATATTCACTTATTAGGTGACATATATAGCCCAAATGGGAGATTATTGGATTTTAATTTAACATGTGTTGTTGAATTACAATCCAACGTATGGGCAATATGTTAATGATTATATATTCAAGCCTATTATATTAAGGTTTAGCCTAATTTAAGTGATCATATAAGGTTTAAGTAATTTAGATCTTAATACATTTAATTAAAGTGTGGGGCCTTATATATAGAGACCAATCCGTTAATTTTAATTTTATAATGAGCCAAAATAAAAATAATGGAAGTTAACAAGTAGTTAACTTATATACAGTTATAGTCTCCAAATTAGACATATGTCGTATTTACTCTCACATCCCATCATTAGAGAGAATTGAGAGATTTCTAGTAAAACTTAAAAGACAACGTAAAGATTTGAAAGACCCACTGTAAGACTTGGTTTTGCTTCCATCATGGGTAATTTAGGTACTTTTCTGCATCTAGTATTAGATACTTAGTGATCCAACATGAATGATCCTAAGGATTTGGTGATGATATTTTCACCATTGAAGGCAATTTCAACAATAAGTACTCGGTGATTGAGTTTTAGAAAGGAAAAACTTCAGGAGGTTGGATAAGGTAAGGGGCTTTGATCTTTAAACAAATTAGAGACACTGACGGTCAGAAATTTATAAAAGGAGGAAAGCTTTTTTTTTTTTTTAATTTTTTTAATAATTGAAGAAGGAAAGTTTTCCTAGGATAGAAAAAAGAATCAAAGAAAGTTACTGAAATTTAGGCCACGTTATTTTTTAGAGTTGGTATTTATGACAAAGTATTTAAGAAAAACCAAAAGCAATATATTTTGTTTGTTAGCTCTAGGTGTTGCAATACGTGTTGCAATATTACAATATTAGGTAGGTACGTGCGATTTTGTAAGAAGGCTTGGCCAGCTGAGACTGTCATTTTGAAGAATGGTTGCATAGGATATGACATGGATATTCTTGAAAGATTGGATTGGTGCAGCTCAAGGAAAAATTTGTGATTTTATTATTTGGATAAATCTGTGGGATTTGAATTCAAAAGAAAAGTCTAATTTAGATAGGATTTCTATTCTTATTTAAATTTGGATTTCAAAAATATTCCAAAATCATGATTTTGAATGGAAGATTTAGTTGCTGAAGATTTATTGGATTTATTTGAGAATATAATGCTATAAGAATGGATAAATACGTTATTTAAATTGGTTATAGAATCTAGGATTTGAATTTAAAAAGGAATCATAATATGAGTAGGATTCAAAATCCTAATTCAATTAGGATTTCATTTTTTTTCCTAAGGATCATGTTTTCATATTAGGATATGCTAGCCATGATCGTAGAATTGTGTTGTTAAATAAAATCATAATATCTATAAACATACTACCCATATAATATTATTCTTATAAGCAGTTGATGATTTCTACTCACCTTAACATACGGTAAGTGTTGATATTGAAAGTATCGATAACTTGCAGAATCCTTATACAGATTCCTATTTGAATAACAACAAGCAGATAACCTCATTAGTAGACATCATCTTCCTAACCATAAGAATACGAAAGCTATAAAAATTGGATCATTCATGTAATTTCATGCACTACCGTACTAATTGTTGCAATAAAATAATCATGAAAAAAAATCTTGAAAGATACATCCCATAATTTATACACATAACACAGCCAACCCAAGTGTGCCACATGAAGGAATATGTAATAGAATAATATAAATCCTTCTTCGTTTGCTTATGACTCCGAAAGAATCATAATATATACGAGTCTACATACATCTACAGACAAAATCATTTCAACGTAGCAACATATGCAGTAATAATAATATTTGAAAGAATTGAAATAAAAGAAACTCTATATTCGTATTTCATATGGTGTGGATTCCTAATTAATACCACCCATCTGCTATACATATATGTATATGTATACGTGTTTATATCTCCTATAAAAGAACTAGAAGACTATTACCTTATAAGCACTTGAATGAAATGGAAAGAACAACTCGTAAGTGAGGTTGAAAGAGAGAGATATTGGAGAACATTAGCGGTGGGAGAATAAAAAGTAAAAGCGAATGTCTCTGGAGTGAAGTCGATTTAAAGACGATATGTAGCTACTTGGTTCTGAGGTAGTTGCTGAGTTATGCTATGTTTGGTACGTGGAAGAGACGAAGGAAGAAAGTAGGGAGAGGTAACATGTAAAAGGCTAGACTCACTTGTTTGGCAGAAAGGAAGACGAGAGAAAAAGAGAAATTGGATGGAATAAAATTATGGTGGGATCCAATTATTTAAGTCTCTCCAAAAGTTGACTACAAAAAAAAAGTTAAAATCCTGGTAATAATTACTAAAATTGTTCTTTTGAATAAAGATAAATAAATATAAAATAATAATAATAATTTTTTTATTTTCTCTTCTTTTATAATATCAAACAATATAAAAGAAAAATAAAATCTTTTTTGGGGATTAATTTGTTCCTGAGGATTAATGATTTCTTTGTGGCGTTCTGTGGGGCACAGCGTTGGAAATCTCCAAACACCACTCCAGCAGATATAGAAATAATCTCAAGTCGTCGTGGAAAAATAAACGATACTTCCAAACGATTCCTACTTGGAAGACTTTACTTTGCCGTGGTTGACGAGTTTTGTTGACTTCTGTTGTAACGTCACCAAGTATAAATAGCTTTTAATTCAAGCTTTTAAAAATTAATTAAAATAATTTTTTTAATAGATAGATCAATTAATTTTATAAATCATTTAATATAATTAATTATTGATTGATTATCGATTAAAAATATGATTGATTATAAATAAATCATTAATTGATCATAATAAACCATTAATTTTTATAGTCAATTATTGATTAATTATAATCAATCAATGATTGATTATAATAAATATTATCAATTTTATAATTAATAAGTGATTTACTATAATAATTCAATGATTTACCGTTACAAAAATTTACTAAAATTATTTTATTTCTCTATCTTCTTCGCCACCCAACTCTCACCTTTCTCTTCTCCCTTGACTATCCCTTCTTGTCTCCATTCTTCTCTACGTGACTGGTTAGATGAGGATCAAATCCAGCAACGTCGCAGATCTAACAGGAGAATGGACCTCAGCAGAGGTGACGCCGAGTCAAAACGTGTGATACTTGGATGCGAGATTTCGTTGATCAAAAGCTATGATGTTGCAAGATCGCGACACTAGAGGATGAGATCTTAGCTAATGGTAGCTGGTCGGTGACTTCGATTGCACTGCTTATCAAGCACTGGCTTCTTTGGGTTGATGAGATTTGCGAGCTCCAATAAAGCAATCGAGAACCATGACTGTTGAAGAGAGAGAGAGAGTATTTAAAAATTTTGACCGTTTATCTAAAAAATAAAAAGTTAGGTTATTTATTATATTGAGTTTTCAGAACGTCATTTAGTTTAATTTTTCTTATATATAAAACATTAAAATGTCAATCTTACGCTTCTTGTTATTTGACCACAATTATCGTTTTGATAAATTTAATATATGATATATCATGTAAGTATGTAACATTGGTACATGCAATTTGTTGAATGATTTTTATCATTATCATACTCATGTAGGTAGTTTCAAAGGGTTTCCGTGTATGCACGATACTTTCTTCCAAATACAGAATTCGGTTAGTCATCCACTTAGACACAACACATGGTCGTAATCTTTTTTTTTTTTTTTGGAGATTCAGTAGTACTCCAGTTGACGCTGGAATTTCCATGTAATGATGACTTTTAAGTGCATTATGGTGTAGAATCTCACTCCAATAAAGTTCCAATTTCAAGACTAGAGCGAGATCCTTAACCACCCAATATTTGAACACTCTATATTAGGGTGTTTGAGGATAAACACTAAAAATAATAATTACAATTATAATTATAAAAAAAATAACGACAACAAAAGCAAAAAGAAGAAGAAGAAGGAGAAGAAGAAGAAGAAGAAAACCACAAAAAAAGGAAGAGAAATTTATAAAAGGCCGAAACTTGTTAAAGAAACTCAGTTAAAAGAAAAAAAAAAAAAACCAGAACTCTCTTACAAAATTACAAGAAAACCTTAAATTTAAAAATTAGAACGAAAATCCTTTGCCAAACTATTTACTAGACTCCTAAGAAAACGAGACATCTAAGAAACTTAAAAAGAAACAACCAAGTGCAGGAAGGTAATATAAAGAGAATTAAAAAGAAAAAAAAAAAAAAAGGAAGAGTTAGGAATTGGAACAAGAACGCATGCGCACACATATTCTATCACCACAAATAAACGAGAACTTAGAAACGACAATAATTAAGATTAGAGAAATGCTAGGATCAATTGTTCTATTACTCTTTTTGTCATTTTCTCACTTCTCCTCTTACTACTTGTCATCTCTTTTTTTTTTTTTTTTCTATGAAAATCAAGTCTAATTATAATCCATTGTTTTATTTGTAATTACAACCTTTCACTCTTTAATATTACAAAAATTATTTTTCAAAGTTTTACGTATACACACACACACACACAAATATAGTTTCTTCGAATTTCAATCAAAGTGCTTCGTTTTTAAAAAATTTATTTAAATGCACGTCAAATTCTGCAGAATAATATTTTCAAAGACAAAAAGTTATATTAATATTGAGCATAACATTCTTAAAAAGTACTCCTATATGACTTACTTTCTAAAAGAAAAATACTGCAATTAAATTATTTGACTTTTTCTCTCTTTTTTTCCCCCTTTTAAATAGCAATTATCTTATATCAGTAAGTAAATTTAAAAAAAAAACTTATAAAAAAATAGATAAAAACAAAACTAAGCCTAGCTGATTAGCAGAAAAATCCGAATTTCCAACATCGTATATATGATAAAATTAAAAAAAAAATATGAACCATTTTTTTTGAAATTTGGAAGTGTATATTTTAGTAAGGGTGATTCTACAATAGGCAAACTTCACTTTTCCTCATCAATGGTATAAATTCAATGGTGGGTGTTTGTTAGATTTGTGGTGGTCCCACTCTTCCACTGTTAAAAAAATGGAAGTGGGTGCAGACAACCAAATGCCTTGACCCAAAACAATTCTCCCTGTTAACCCCAAAGAAGTCCACCGGCGACACCACCATTGCTGTCGCCGCTGTCGGGTTCGGTACTCGCTTGCATGAAGCTGGTCAATTAGCGATGGCGGAGACGGGGAGGCCCAATCTGCCACCGTTGCTTGCAGACCTTCGGCGAGCTCGTGAGATTCGAGCTTATGAGAGGTGTTCCCTTCGCCGTTGTCGCCAACCTTAAAGCAGCCATGGAATTGGAGGAGAAAGAAAAAAGAGAGAGAAAGTGCATAGAGAGAGTGGCGGATGGTGAAGGGATGCTGGAGGAGAGGCCAATCTGCAAGATCCAAGCTCGCGAGCTTTGAAGCAGCCATGTAAATAGAGAAGAGAGAAAGAAGAGAGAGAGACGAGAGGTCAGATTGTCTAGATCTCAACGAACACAGATCTCCGGCAATGGATTTTGGTGCAAGCGCCGGCTTGAGATCGTGATTTGGCCAGTGGCCGGTACGGTGGTAAGAGGCGACGTGGCTAGTAAGAGACTTGGCTAGGCTGAGGTTTTTTTTATTATTATTTATTATTTTTTGACATATAATCTGGTAGCGTTAGTAATAATTTGTTTTTCATTCATCTTTTTAATCTACATCCTCTAAAATAATTTAACGCTTATAAGGGTTAGTTGGGAGAGGTTTTCGAGATTTATTTTTTTTTTTTATAGATAGGGAAAAAGTTGTTTTAGAAAATATGTTTGAAAAAAAAATTATTTAGGTTGAAAAATAAAAAAAATTTTAGAAAAAAAATATCAATAAATATATTATTTTGTTTTTCTCGAAATTTTATATAATTTATAAAAAAAAATCATTTCATTTAAATTCGTATACACAAAATTATAGAGTTTTAAATAGACTTTTAAAATTTAGAGTATACTATAATATTTTGAAGATATAAATAGTAAAAAATAATAAAGTATTGAAAAAAAAATTTTGAAGATGTTTTTTTAGTGCTCCAAATGCACCCTAAATGTTTTTACTTTATCAATTGAATAAAATTCTTATCTTATAATAGAACTACTCTATTTGTAAAGAAGATGTACGACAAACAGTTAACATGAGGAAAAAGAGAACAGCAAAATACCGCAATGGTTTTGTGCGACTATGGCTCGTGTATAGAACAAAAATGTCAATTAAAATAACAAAACGACAGTGAAAGATCGAGATCCCACTGAATTGCGCTGCATACAACCCAACAGGAACCTGCCCCTCGAATTATTCCGCTGCCCACAACAAAAAGATGATTGGAAGATTTTGGTAGATCTACGAAGACGGCGTTTGGAAACCACCCATCTAAACTAAGGGGTGTTTGGATTAAGTTCTCCATATATCCAAAATCAATTTTTTTTCAAAATTTCACCACTTTTTATTACTATATCCCCAAAACGTTATAGTAAATTCTAAATTTTAAAAGTTCATAACTTTATGTATACAAGTCCAAATGAGATAATTTTTTTTTAAATTGCATAGAATTTCGAGAGGAACGAAACAATATCTATATTGATATTTTTTTTCTAAAAAATTTTTTTAAATTTTTTATTTTTTTCACCCCAAACAATTTTTTCTTTTAAAAACATTTTCTAAAACAACTTTTTTCCAATTCAAAAATAATGTCTCCAGCCTCCTCCCCAAATAATGCATCTTATTTTTCGGCTGGGAAATTCCAATTTTCTCCTTTTTCATCCATCGAAGAGATAAACTCATGAATGATTTTCACTAGTACGCGCATCTTAAAAGATGCTAAATTAGTATGGTTGCAGACTATATTTGATGGTAGATTTATCAGCTATATCAAATTTTAAAAGATAATTATGTTTGGGATATTTAAAAATACTTTTATATCTAGGTCTTTAAAGTTTTCACCCCTGATTTAAAAATGAAAAATGTAAAAAGTATTTGAAATTGACTTTATATACATTTTTGGCCCATTGGTATGCACATTGATTATATCATTATAGATACACAAAAAAATATCCAATTTGAAATTGACAAGGTTGGAGCTGGTTTAAAAATATTGAAGGATTGAAACCAATGACAATAATACTAATTTATAAATGACTGATTCTGTTTTCAAAAAAAAAAAAAAAAAAGATTGATTCTAGTAGAGCTACATGCCTAAATGTGGTAGCATGACATTCAGAATTACATAACCATTACAACGTTTAACAAAATAGAACATAATATCGCCAATAACATTCATGAAAACACACGGACTACAATATTACACGATGTCCACAAAACATACATAAAATTTTAAATACGTGTGTAGTTGGACGTTCACCAAAATGTTGTTATTTTCCTACTATTGACCGAGTCAATCATCCTGATCAACTTGCTTTTAGGTCAAGACAACAGATAATGCTCAGGTCTACTTAGAGGACAAAAGGCGTCATGATCTTGACCCTCTTTAGTGTTTTTAATTGGAAGTGATTTTTACATCAGAAGTCACTACTACTTGTCAGCAACGGCAACACGGAGCTTTCAGACTAATAACTTGCGAAGCATCCTTCTTTGTTACACAATTTGCATTTATCTAGGATTGTTCGAAACCTTTTATATATATATATAAGTGGAACTTAAATTATGAGGTAGTCCAATCAAACTTTTTATTGAAATGTAGTGGAAGAATTCAAATTTACCTACACCAGATTCCCAATGTTTTAAAAATTGAAATGAAAAACAGATATACGAGAAAATCTAAGCAAACAAGTCTAGTTCTTGAATAATGTTTATTTTCGCTAGAAATGAATGTCACCTAAAAGAACAGGCTTGCCATCTATTTTGCTAACTGAATGTGGGAGATTGGGACATCTATTGAAAAATGAAAAAAAAAAAAAAAGATAGAATCAATAAGACAACACATTTGATTATTATGTTTTAAAATAATGACAAGATTTAAATTAATATAACCAAACAACATAATTTAAGTTAATTACATGTTTAAATAACAAATTTATTCTCATTTTTTTCTCTCTTTCCCCCCTCTCCTGTACCTCCTATCTTTCTTTCTCCTCTATCTCTTTCTCTCTTTACCTCCCTCCCTCCCTCCCTCCCATTCCCAATGGTAGTGTACTGAAAGACATCACAATGGCGGCGATAAGATCAGATCATATCAGTGATGGCAATGGTGGCGAAGAGATCAAATCGCCATAGAAATATTAAATTTCATAAAAATATGAGAAAATACCTATGTTTCTAATATATTTTCAATATACTTCAATATATATTCTATATTTCTAGTATATTTATCCACAGTATTTCTAATCATAACAAAAAAAAAAAAAAAAAAGGAATCACAAGGAGACAACAAATCAGCCCCAAAATTCAACAACCTCAAAAAAAAATCCAACATATAACAACAACCTCACCTTGCTGTGGATCTCATCATGGAAAGAGATCACGACAGATCTTGCTGTCCACCATGACATCATCGTGACTAGATCTGATCGTTGATGTTGTCATTCTCTCACTCTTCCCTCTTTTTCTCTCTTCGCATTAGGCGATGGAGGGAGCAGCGTTGAGATGTATGGCGGTGAAGGTCAACGTGAAGCTCCATATCCGACATGTTTGCCTCTCCAACTATAACAAAATTGCTAGTGGCAGTGGCGGAGATAAGATTCGATCTTGTCGGAATTGCAAGCTCCAACACTAGTGGTGGATGGCGATGTCGCGGTGGAAAAGACGTCGATAAGATCTCCACGATTTCTCCATGACTAGCTATGCGAGATATAGAGAGGAGAGAGAGAAAGAGATGGAAGGAAAAAAGGGAAAAAGTGAGGAGAGAAAAATAGGGTATATTTGAAAACAAATAAATTATTTTTAAAAAAATAAATAAAATATGTATAAATGTTATCAATTTTTTAAAATATACTATTAAATAGTGCCTATACCATATGGTATAATTTTTCTAAAATAAATACTTCCCTTAATGGTGGGGTAACTGGTAATGAACATTTGATCTTTAAGCAAAAAGATGACTAGTAGAAAACGACAATAAAGATAAGACATGAAAAAATAAGGTGTCGTTTGGCAAAAAAATTACATTTTAATTTTATTCAAATGCAATACAATTTTACACCAAACACAAATTTTGTAACGGTGTTATCTCTACTATTTATCTCTACTTTGTTACGAAACAATTACTATTCAAAACATTTTTAAAACAATTACATCAGCTTTTCAACTCTACTATTTATATCTACTTTTACCAATCTCATAACTTTTTAATTCTAAAATACTTTTCATCCAAACGCATATTTCATTCAAATACAAAACAAATACTTTTCAATCAAATACAACATTCAAAAAACAAATTTCATTCAAATACAATCAAAATACAATGCGTTTACCAAATGCCCCATAAGACGCTCTAAAAAAAGCACAAGAAAATTAAACGATGCTATTCTTAGAAAACAGTAACGACTTCTTTTAAGGAAACAACAGATGACAACAAGCTCTCATGAAAAAGGACAATTCGAAGGCTATAACGCTAGAACAATCATAGAAAAAGGGTATTGTACATCTAAAGAAAAAAAAATCCAATAAACTAAAAACAACAAAAAAAAACAATAGTTTTAAAAGTTCAGACATCTTGACAATGAAAAACGTCAATTTTGAATGGAACGATTGATTCCAAAAAATGATATAAAACAAAAAAAAATGTTATTAGCACAACAATAGGAGAAAATGACAACGTTTCGCTTGGAAAATCGCTACTCAACAATCATATTTGTCAAAGGATTAACTAGAGCTATTCATTGGTCAGTGGAGCTATTCATTGGTCAATGACTGATGATCTTCGTCAGTTCGATCCAACCCCTGCGGTTTTTAAAAAGACAAAACCGAACATTGCCCTAATAAAGAAAAGAACCTGATTGATCAGCATCTGATTTTCTTAGTTAATTTCAACTAGTTATCGACAGTTTTGATGACATCAAGTAAGAGAAAGAACAACTTAAGCGAAATGTCGATGACTGTGAAAGAAAGAACGGCCTGAGAGAAGGAGATGTGGGGAGTTTTGATGTCTTCATCTCCTTCCTCACCTCAAATACAAAATCCCCAAATCAATAAATAAAACACAATTACCTTAAATCTCCAATGAAGTCAAGTCTAAGAGCCTTTGTGAGAATCAATTCCTCATGGTTTGGATGGTGAAATTTGAAAGAAATTAATTTTCTAAAGGGTAGATGAAGAAAAGGTTGGTTCGAGAGAATGAGAAAAGTTTCTGAGATAAAATACATACAATGAAACCTAAAACTTATGTTTTTGACTTTTAAATAATTAACCCTAATCATCCAAGGGTTGAAATCAAAAGTTAGACATTAATCTAATGTTTTTGGGTGCTGTAGTGTGCCCTCGCATCGACTATTGTGGCCTTGCACTAGGCCCTCAACCCTTATCCTTTTTTTTGAGCTGCCCAACATTTTATGTTATTTTAGCTATAACTTTTTTCTTTGTTACCAGAATTGAACAATTCAAAAGGTGTTGAAAAGTTAACAAAAAGATCAACAACTTTAATGAAGAACTTTTTATCTA
The DNA here is from genome assembly GCA_035233585.1 of Antiaris toxicaria. Classification (NCBI taxonomy): domain Eukaryota; kingdom Viridiplantae; phylum Streptophyta; class Magnoliopsida; order Rosales; family Moraceae; genus Antiaris; species Antiaris toxicaria. The sequence goes on from CP141163.1 coordinate 1,313,442, forward strand.
AATCAAATGTTTTTTTAATCAAAATCGCTTTTGAGCATAGCATTACACTCTTTCTTATAAAATTCCCATTACTTAACTTCTTCTAATCACACCTTAACCCATCTTACATCAAATCAAAAATGTTTGGGCGTTCTAACATGCTAATATCCTCCTGTAAAGTTAATATAAAACTATAATATTCTTATTTTACTCGTCCTTCACATAAGATATGAATTCTTGAGTATATCAAAATCCTTAATTCTATTATCTGAAAAAATAATTTATCCAACATGTATATTATAATTCTAGACTATATTTTATAAATAATTAAATCTCTTGTTTATATTTAACTACTTTAAAATTATCAAATGTTATATAGAGATGCAAACTAAATTTTTATAGAGGTTCGGTAAAATTTCTCAAGTACAAGTGGCATATTAAAATGTTGGTCTCCTTTTAAGCTCTTCCAACACATGGGAGGCAGGCAACGGTGGCTGTGCAGGTGTAGGAAGGAAGACAACAGAGAAAAGAAGGAAAAAAATAAATAAAAAGACTAAAAGCACCATTTTTTATTGAGTTATTTATATAAATGTCTAAATTAGAGGTATTGAATTGAAATATGTTAATTTTTTTAATTTACATTAATATCTATAATAGTATTTATTATAATGACAATATTATTCTTTATAAAGAATTGATAAATTTTGGTAATCATATTTTATATAAAACGTAAATTTGACTTTATTTATTTAATTTATTATAAAAAACATACGATATGATTTCAGAAAAATTGGTCTTTCTCGTAAAGGAGTTATCGATTTCATTTGTAATAATTTACACAAATAACATGGTTTCTTTTTTTTTTTTTTTTGTAAAGAATTCAAAAGCTTTGTTATTGTAATCTTTTTTTTTTATTGGGGCGTATATATCCAATATTATTTTGGGTTTTTTTGGTGGTTGGCATAAATAATTAAGTTTTTTCATAAAGAATTAATTAGTTTTCTATGTAAAAAAGTGAGTGGATATTTTTAATAACTGAATTTAATTCATGTGTGATTTTTAATGATCAGCATAAATAATAATTTTTTTTTCAAAAAAATTCATTTATTGAAAAACTTAAATACTTTGTGTTAGCATAATTTTTTTATGTTTTAATTTTTTGGTCAATATTTACATAAATAATTGTTACAATGTATTTATTTTTGGTTTAAGGTATTATCTTTATAATAAATATTTTCAAATTTTCATAACTCTTTAATGTTATTAAAATTAAAATCAAAAAAGGTTTTATGTTCTTGTTTTGTATTTAATATTGAAATCAAAACTGATTTGATTTTATTAAAAGTAGTAAGGAATTGTCGGCAAAAAATTTCATCATTATAGTTAAAAAAATCTAAATATAAAAGTAATAATATTAGTACGATAAAAAAAAAACAAAATAGATATTGTATACATTTATTTAATTAAAAATAGACGTTTACCCAATAATATTAAGAAACAGGCACATTTTAAGATCTATGGGCTTTTTGTTTCATTTTTACGACCAAAGAGCTTCCATATCCATTTTTTTTTATCGTAGTTAACAGATACGTCCATCATGTAAGAGTTTGGGACCCCTGCACGATTGAGGGGCATTAGGCAATTACCTAACTGGTCCTGCGTTTAAACTGGTACTGATTGGTCATTGAGTTCTATTATTCACATGCCTGACTCGGATAGTCTGGGATTTTTACCATTTTTGTTTTGTACATGAATTTGTTTACCATAAAAAGACCAAAAGTCCTAATTTTGTGTGATAATACACCACAGTAAATTTTTTGATGCGTTATTTGCCATGTAAAAATATAGGTACTAATGCTATATGGTAAAATTAGCAAAAGATAGTTGAACATTTTTTGCAATATTTTGTCACTAAGATTTTCAAGAAATCTTGTAGTAATTCCGTCGCAACATTGTAAGTTTCACACATGCTACCTTTATAAACTTCCAGAAACTCAAGAGACAGAACCATATGCCCACTATCTGCAATGATTCTTTTCTTCACCAAAGTATCAAGTCATATTACCTTCTCCTTTTTGTAATTATTCTGCTTTGAGTTTAACTTCTTTCATTTTCAAACTTTTTCAACGAAAATCGGATACTTGTTTCTCGGCATCCTCACGAGTGTTGGCTGGACCGAGTCATCCTTCTCTAGAGCTCTCCATCTGTCACAAAGAACACAACTAATCAGAACTACAGATGTTATTAGTAAAATTAGACAGTAGTTAGTAATTAAACCGTAAAATGCAGTTTATAACGCCTAAGCTTACTTGTATGTGCAAACTAGATGATGAATGAATATAGAGATCTCGAGTTTGGCCAAGTTAATTCCTGGACACATGCGGGGTCCGCTACCAAATCCAAGAAAACTGTAGGGCTTCAATGGTGCCTGCATTATTCCACAGAAAACTTAATTTCCGCTTCACATGTTTTGCTGATTGATGAGTTTACAAAATAGCTTACTTCAAATCTAGAGGGATCAAACTTCTCAGGATCGGGAAACATGTCCGGATCATGGTGGATTGAAACCACATCCAAGTTGACTGACCAACCTTTCTTGATTTTATATCCTGTAGTATTTTAGGATGAATCAGAATTACAGTAGATTATATATGTAGTAATGTCTTGGCATCTGATTTCTTGTTTGTACAATCATACCATCAATCTCAAAATCCTGAGCCGCTTTTCTTGAGAACCAAGGTAGTATTGTCGCGTGACGAAGAGTTTCACTGATCACCTGAAATTCAACAAGAATTTAGATGGAAAGAGTAGCTAGTATAGAAGCTAATGATTATCGAATTTCCGCTTACTTTGGCAGTGTAAGGCATGCTGTTTACTTCGCTCCATGTGAGATTTGTACCGCTTCTTCTGTTTGCTTGTATTTGCAAGTGCTCATCCTGCAAAACTACCATTTTCAGTGTACAATCCTTTACCATATTTCTTTCTCTTTGATTGAAAGTACCCGGTCTTAAGCAGGAATTTAAAAAAAAAATGTGAAGATAGTAATACTCGGAGTTGTTCCAAAACAGCAGGATTTTCTCCAAGGAACTTGATGAGCCATGTTAGAGCGGCAGTTGTGGTATCGTGACCAGCAACCAGTAGAGTTAATATATTGTCTTTCAGTTGAGCATCAGTTAGCTTATCTTCACTTTTATCTTCTTCTCCAGATGCCAATTTGCTATGTTTCATTATCAGCGATTCCAAAAAATCCTGCTGAAATCCTTCTACATTTCTTCTCTTTGCAATTATTGAATCCAACATCGCGTACATTCTATCCCGAGCCTAAGGAAAGTGAAAACATTTACTAAACCAAGATCGTTTCAAGAATTTACCTCTATTACCATGTACATATGTACATATATTCTTCTCAATTAATTGTTCTTCATAGCTTCCTTTAGTGTTTCAGAATCACCATTTACTGATTAAGCAGAGAAATTACCTTGATACCGCAATGAAAGGCTGTTCCCGGGATTTTAAATGGCAAAGAAGCAAAGGAGGAAGAGATAAGTTTAAAATTGGCTCGGAATTTCTCTTGTTCTTCACCACTTGGCTCCAGGCTCATAATCATATGACCAATTACTTTTAGAGTAAACTGCAAAAAGGTTATAAATCTTATTACTAAGTGGGAAAAGTTCCGTAATTCACGAACAGATAAGTAAAATTTAATAGTTAAATTTAAGAGTTACAAATAATAAAATTTAGTTTGCCCCGATACCACGTTAGATTGTCAATTCTCCTGAACTTTTATACTGAGAATTTGTCATTGTGGATTTGTTTACAACTTTGATTAGCATATGCGATGTGTTCCCTTGAGTTCTAACTAAAACAAACATATTGCCATAAAACACTATGTCAAATTATAAACAAAAGCTAGGAAATTATAAGGTGGTGCTAGCTTTAAGTTTGGTTTTGTGGGAAGTACTCAACTGTGGAAGCTTCTTCAAGGGTCAAAACTGTCCGACCAGGCCACTGCTCGAGTGTTTCAATAGCGAGGGCATTGATAAAATGAAAGTACTTTTTTAGGCCATCTATTGACAAGGGCTCGGCAATCAGCCGTCGCAGCCTCTTGTGCACTTCTCCGGTTGCCTGAAGCAAACTAGTTGGGCCTAGAACTTGCTTCCCAGTGTAAAAGAGGTTCAAACTCACCATCCCATCTTTTCCTGTTAACAGCATCTTGGCTGCTTCTCTTCCAGTCATAAATACAGTGAATCTTCCCAGTACAAGTGTCTTGAACACCTTCCCATACCTATGTACTCATAACACAATCCATAAAAAAATAGCAAAATGAAAAAACAAAAGAAAAAAAGAAAAAGAAAAAGAACTTTCATTGGTCTAGCCATAATAAATAGAATTTCTACAATCAAGTATGAAAAAATAACATATAATGGTTAGTGTCCAGTTTTCTAAGCAGTCAAATTTTCATAAATTATGCGAGATTGTCTGTATACTGTTTCAGTAGTGTAATTATGAAAACTCTAAGGCTCTAACCGTATTGATTTGTTTAATTTGACACAGGAAATGAATACAAATAAAGAGTAGGGAAAAAAATGACGGTTTAAAATATTTGCTACTGAATTTTCTATATTATTCCCATATATATTATGGGTTTAGTACCTTTTCTGCCTCTTGTGCATGAAGCTGCAAATACCCGACGGGCTTGAAAATTCAGATAAAAACGAGAAACTTTCTCCTACAACAGGCCAGCCTAAGCTTCCAGGGATTACCGCCATGGCGTTGGGAGTCACCCAAAAATGGAAAACACAAAAAACTAAAACCACAATTACGGAAAGAAGTGCCATGATCAATATGGTAATTAGCTCCATTATAACTCAAGTTACTAAACTAGCCAAGAAAATCTCAAACTCAATTTTTTGCTCGTCAACTTTTAAAGCATATTAGAGGCATAACTTTAGTTTGGAAACCAATTAATAAATTGGAACAAATGACAGTCACTTAGGACTCAACGGCGCTTGGAATCAAGTTAATACTAGCAAAAATGGAAAACGTTAGATAGGCAAGGCTCTTTGTTTTTCTTGTTGTTGTTTACCGTGTCCGATGTGCACAAGGACGATGGTCATTGGTGTTATGTCTAAACAATGTATTGATAACATCCGAGGAAGTAAGATGATATTGATAACATCCGAGTAAGTAAGATGTTATGTCTAAACAATGTATTGATAGCATCGAGGAAGTAGAAACAAAGTTATTACAAGATGCGAGTAGTGGCTTAGGATTTGGCTGAATAGTTAATTGATCATGGTCTGGCCAGCCTTATTTTTTGGACTTTTTTTTCCCCCTTCGAAAGGGAAATTTGCATTCAAACAACAAAGCAATAAAAGCTAGAAAATAATACTAATGATCCTGCAATACCACAAACATAACCCTCAATTAAGGGAGGCGAGGATGAGGGGGCTTATACCTCCTCTGAATTTTTATGAAATTCTATTTTATCCCCTAAAATAACGGATACTTTAGAATTTCTTCCCCTTTGATAAAATATTTAACTTTTTTATTCCTTTTACCCCTCTAAAATTTTTTAATTACTACATTTACATATTATTTTAAAGAAAACTTTAAATTTCACCCAAAATTTTTAATTTTAAGTATTCATGTTTAAAATTTAGTATCTCAAATGAATCAAAATCAATTATACTGCTATATATATTCACAATTTTTGAATTCTAAATTTTAAAATTAAATTAAACTCTATTACAAGTTCATTTAGGAAAAAAAATATAAATAGACTAATGATAGAAAAAGATTTTTACCATTGTAATTTTGATTTAAATATTTTGTTTAATTCTTGCCGTCATTGAAAAATTTTTCTAGCTCCACCACTGCTTAATTGACACCTATTACACAGGTAAAGACTAATAACGTTCAAAGGGAAAGTTAAAGGCTTGAGGACTAATAATGAAAATGTACCTCAACACATCAAGATTGAGCATACATAAGGCTCGTTTTAACAAAATCTCTATAATCGATAAAAATTTTTGATAAATTAAGAGACAGAATTTTGTAGTACAAAAGTCATCACATACTTCACATTGAGAAAAATCTAGTGGAACTAAAACAACACTAAATACACCACCTAAGACTCAAATTTGAAAGATAACAAACCTGCCTAGAAGGTGAGAAAAGCACAATCTTCATTTGAGATTGAAAATGATAGTAACACATAAAATTCAAATCCTACAGGACTAAAAAAAATCGCTCTTATTCAACGTAGATATCTACCACAGAAAACTGAAAACTTAGCCTCATAGATAGGACCATCTTCTTTTTAGATGAATCATAATCAAACATTAATATTTAAAAGGACAAACTGTTCGGTTAGTCACTTACACTACTGTGTTTGTAATATTTTGGTCCGATTATTCTCTCTCTCTCTCTCTCTCTCTCCCTCTCTCTCTCTCTTTTTAATTTTGTAGCTAAAATGATCTTGAACTTTCAAGAAAAAACTACAAAATGATCCTTTCTTTTTTAGTAGGATCCATTATCAGTAATAGATTGACTTAATTGTTCGGTTGTTACTCAAACTAATTTATTTGTGATGCTTTGATCCTCATTCTTTTTTAGATGAAATCTCAATTTTTTATTGAATTTACTAAATTGAACTTAAAAAAAATACAAAATAAAAACGCCTTAAAAATAAAAATAAATAAATTTAGAAAATCTCTCGCTCCATCAAAGATTGTAGCAAAGCCAGCAGCCTGGTTGTAAAGGGATTTTTGAGAGAGAGACAGAGAGAGAGAGAGAAGCCAGCAGCCTGGTTTGTAAAGAGATTTTTCAGAGATTTTTGAGAGACAGAGAGAGAGAGAGAGGGGCCAGCAGCCTGGTTGTAAAGAGATTTTTGAGAGAGAGAGAGAGAGAGAGAGAGAGAAGCCAGCAGCCTGGTTTGTAAAGAGATTTTTCAGAGATTTTTGAGAGAGAGAGAGAGAGAGGGGCCAGCAGCCTGGTTTGTAAAGAGATTTTTGAGTGAGAGAGAGAGAGAGAGAGAGAGAGAGGCCAGCAACCTTGGTTGTAAAGAGAATTTGAGAGAGAGGCAAAACTCCTCATGCTCCACCTTTACAATAATTTCGCACAACCGCGCCAATCCTATTCTCCCAGAAACCTTTCTAACCACTTGACCCACATTAATATTTATTCCATGATGAATATACGTTAACAATGCTGAAAGGAAAAGGTGGCAAGAAAAAAGTAGGGACTAGTGGCAGTATAATGATTATGCTAGCGTTTTGAAGAACATGTGTAATCTAGTGTCAAAAGATGGCTTCTTTGGAAGCCTTATATAAAGTGGTCAGACGATATTATAGTTGAGACGAGGAAAAATGTTTTAAGAGAGAGAGAGAGAGAGAGGACAAGAAAAATGTCCAATGATATCTACTAGTAACCTATCGTTAAAATTTTTTCCAAATCCTTAGAGATAAGTACGTTATCATGCAAAACCAAAGCTGATTCTCCCATGTAACCAGGGAATATTATATAGACACAGTATGGAAGGGTGCCTTTAGTTGTTTATATAGGATAGCAAGATCCAATAAACTACAACCTAAACGCATCTTTAAAGTCCAATGTCACACTTGATTTCTATGAAAATATCATAATTACCATTTGAGTAAAAACACAAAGACCTTAAACATACATATAAGCAATATAGAAAAGTGTTTAGCAAAAGGAAAAAAAAAAAAAAAGAACAACACCATAGGATTAGTAATTATAATCACAGGCGCGACGTCATGATTTAGTGGAAATGAAGATTTTCCACGAGACCCGCCTCCAAAATAAACCTTTTCAAAAAGACCCAAACTTTCTTAAAATCTTACATTGAAATATTGAAAATTTTTTTGTTGTAAATACATAGAAATATAGAATTTGCTAACTAAAGGGAATCTACGTATATATATACAATATAACATTAGTTGATCAAATTAAATCTATACATTGCTTAACTCAACTTCGACCGTTCATCTTTTGATGTTTTGCTGAACCACAAAATTTGCACGAAATAAATTAACACATATTTTGTGTAGTTCTGAGAACCTTATTGAGCTTTCCACCAGAAACTATTTGTTCTCTTTTGTTCCAACTCCGAGAAAAAAAAAAAATTGCAGACCAAATTAGAGAAAATGTGTGAGAAAGAGAGACAAACTGAGGGATGGAGCGGCGAGGCGGTGGAGAAGGGTGTGACTCATGTACAGCGGTGGCTAAAAAATAAAAACAAAAATCATATTGAAAAAAATTGACAAAAAAAAGAAAAAAATTCATAGTATTTGTTTTATTTTTTAGAGTCGTACAATTATGAAAAAGAAATAACAAAAAAATTGAATTTGAAAAAAAAAATCCAAGCATTTTAAAGTTCATATGAACTTGAGCATGATACTCGAGTCTTAAATCTTTGAAACCTAATTGCTATGAAGCTTATGTGAATTTGAACATGGTATTTGAAGCCTATGCAAAATTTAAAAAAAAAAAAATTAGTTAAAGAGAGCCATTGAAGAGTGTCATTGAAGATTTGTCATATCTATTTTCAAGTTGGATGTACCAATTTGAAGGCGAGTGTTGAAATATCAAATTAGGTAGTTTCCCAAAAGTATTTTTAGATTATTTCTGATTATTGATAATTAAGTAGTTTTTATTATTTATTAGTTTACTTTTCATTTCTTGATATTTTATCCCTTATAAATAGAGTTAAGTATTTGTTGTAATTTGAGAGACATAATTAAATGAAATAACATTAAGTACTCCTCTTTTTGGTGTTGGCTTTTCAATGTGGCAATCTTGTATGTTTTCCATTGGTGTATCCATTGTAGGAGTAGATGCAATCAATTCTTTAAAAAGATCCCACATTGCTGCCAATATGCCTTGCAATTTTCAATTCTTCTATCTTGTCATACCATTTCCTCTGTAATTTGAGGTTGGGTGCCAACATATGGCTCTTTAATATTGAAATTATTCTCCTAAACTTGATTATTCATTGAACAATTCCATCTCCAATAATCAAACTTTGTTATATCTTTCAACATGTAATAGGCTTCTTCTAAAGATTGTTGGTAGAAAAAAGTGGTACCATCTCCCCTCTTAACTAATTCTGTAGTTGTGTCACATAAATCATCAAGGAAGATTTCAAGTTCACATTTTTAGAGAAACCATGAAATGAAAATCTACTTAGCAAATCTTTGAATTACCATCAAGCACTATAAAGTGGCTCAAAATGATGTTAGACAAAATTTAAGAGTACTTGTTGATAAAACATCTTTCAAATACTCAAACAAACAACTTGTCACTGTATCAATGCATATCCCATGAGTTGTTGTTTTGTTTGTATTTTTGTATTTTTGTGTTTTGTGTTTTTGTTTTTATTTTTACTTCACATTATTTGTAAACAACAAACATATAATTACTATGAATAATAACCTACAAGGACGTTCCCAAGAAAGATTAGTAGGGTGAAGCCTCAAAAAAACCAGTATCCTAAATAAAACTTCTTTAGATCTTCACGAAATTATACAACGTTCCAAAAACTAATTTTTGGACGTATTTAAATTTTATTCTAATTTATTGTAAAAACCTAAACTAACATAAAAAGCCTAAAAACCAACCTAACGTTTGCACAAGCTAAAAAAGGAAAGATCTAAACAAGATAACTTATAAGAAAAGTGCAAAATTAAATTAAATCTACCGAATTAAAGAAAATACTCAAAAAGGAAAAAAATGAAAATTCTCTCTCTTTCCTTTTTTTTATTTTAATGATAAGAAAACAAAACTAATAAACGTAAAAAAAAAAGTTTGAGATAATTTTTTTTGGGAAACGTAAAAAGACCAAGTAAAATATATATATATATATAAAAGTTTGATTAAACAAACGTGAAATTGCACATGCAAAATAGTCGTATATAGTAGGGATTGAGCAGTTGTATCCACAAAAAGGCAACAAACACAAGCAAATAATTAGTGAAAATGAACGTAAAAAATACAATAAAAGAAAATAATAAAAAGAGAAAATGTTTTTGGTGATTTATTGTAACAAAGAAAGTAACTAAAATATGAAATAGAGAATTAACTGTAGAAATACTCAATAATAAATGAGGCGATGCATCGTGAATCCTTCGTATGCTTCATTCTCCAATTTATGACTTAGTTATAATTTTCACATCTCAAACAAGCAACCAGAATATTTGGAATTTAAATTCAATAAAAATAACAAATGTGTTCGAGTGTATTAAATCTCTTACATTTAATCAAATGGATTTATTGTTACTAGCTATCCAAAATCAACAAAATACTATTTATCAATTTTACAATAAAAGACAACGTATAAAATAAATCTTGTCAAAAACAAATGTGTGACAATATTATATAAACAAAACATAACCGAAGGTATAAAGTAGTTTGAATATAAAATGAGATGAAGAAATTTAATTTACTAAAATTTATAAATTTTATAAAACAAACATGAAAATCAAATCTAAATTGGATTACTCAACATATGAAATGATCACTAGTCTCATCAAAGTGTCAAGCCTAACTTGCAATTCATCTGACAAAATTCTAAAAAGAAAATATAAGATGAAAATGCAGGAAGAAAAAAATAAAATACAAACAATAACACACAAATTTAAGGCAGGAAAAGGTTGAGGAAAAACAAGCCCATGCAAGCCTTATGTATATAGGCCTAAAAATCCAAGGTTGGGGAGGATTTGGAGTCCAAAAGATCTGCCACCCAGTTGGAGGTGCATTGAAGATCAGGCGTGGGCTGGCTTCTGCTGGAGCTAGAATTATGGGCTTAGATTTTGAGAAGAAAACACGGGCCAACTGGGAACGAAGGAATTCGGCCCCAAATATTGGTGAAGTTAATGATTTCAGTTGGAGGCAGGTTGCAGTTGGGCCCGTGTTTGATATTTTTTTACCAAATCATTAACTTCACCAACATATTTTTCTTTACCAAATATTGGTGAAGTTAATTTATATCAGCAATCCGGCTGATATTTTTTCTAAAAAAATTTTATATTTTTTCACTCCAAACAATTTTTTTTTCTAAACATATTTTCTAAAATAACTTTTTTCCAATCTAAAAAAAATCTCCAAAAGACCATCCAAATGGGCCCTTAACAATTTGAATTTTTAAAAAGGTTTTCAAATGGAAATGAATAAGGTATTAAAAAAATACAAAAAATATTTAAATTAGATTTTAGTTTAATAAAAGTATTATTTAAACAAACCATGTTAGTAGGTCAATAACAATTTTCAATCCAAAATCACATTTAATAACCTCTATGAATTTAATGCTCATTAATTATCATAGATTTTTTTCTATTAACAACCTAATTTATTACAATTGTTTAATTTAAATTAAATGACTAAAATAACAATAATAATTTATTAATAAATATTAAAATAATCATTAAAATCACACCTCTATACATTATATATATATATATAAAGTTGATAACTCTTTAATACGGTGGCTGTGTATATGCATTATTTCATTGGTTGATGCAATTATACAACCATCGTATTAAAAGAGTTTTCAGCTTGTTTTATTAACGAAGAAAAGTAAAATAACTGTATATTTAAAATAATTAAACTAAATAACAAGTTTTTAAAATATTTATAATAAATAGTAGATCTACTTTATTGATGTCAAATTTATTAAGTAAATTATTAATTTACGTGCCGTAAATAAGTTATTTACTTAATAAATTTATTATTTATGATAAATATTTTAAAAATCTACTATTTATCTTTATTTTTTTGAAACTACGATTTACTATGGATTTCTTTTTATTTTTTAACTCATGTAATTTATCACAAATAACTATAAGGATCCATGACTAGATGACAACCGCTATGAAAAAATTGTAGCTCAAGTTAATAATTTTTTGAAAATAAATTATATTAATTATCTTGGTAGTCCAACTAGTAGAGTTACTTGGAACAATAAAAGAACGGCGCGTGTAAAGGAAGAAACTTCCTTTATAGAAGCAGCGCGCCCACTCGTTGGACACAAGGAGTGTGCGTAGTTTTAATTAAGGGCAGGAGGGGAATTTTCTCAACTAAAGATATATTACCGGTAGGGAGTAGGCACAATTTTAGTTAGGGGCTGTCGAAGAAGAGGCATTATATTCTTACTAAACACACGTAGTGGTGTATTTATTCCCGTATTATATTTATTCCCGTATTATATTTACATTATACTTAAACGTAAGATAATTTTTATTTAAATATAAAATATTATATTTAAATACTATTATATTATAATTTAAATTTAATATAATTATTATTTATCATTTTATTTTTTTTATTATTTTTATCAATCTTATCATATATCATTTTATTTTTTCTATTATTTTTATCAATTATATTACATACTCTCTTTCTTTTTCTCTTTTTTTGTTTTTATTTTTATCAATTACATCACATATAATACAATTCTAATATTTTTTTATCCAAACAAACATTTTATTTAAATACAATACAAATATTATTTATCTAAATATATATTGTATTTAATATATTGTATTTAAATGTAATATTAATGAATTGTTTACTGGCAGCTTGGGAAAGGGGTTCAAAGTAGTAGTTGGTGTTCGTGGAATGTTCGGTCCAGAGGCAGAAGAAGAGGAGATTGGATTTGAATTTTGGGTCCATGTAGCTCTGACACCAAGAGTTATCCAGCGATGGTGTTTATAGAAAATGCAGAAATACAAAGGAGAAGAAAGAAGATGCTAAGTGAGAGAATTGGAGAGAATACTTAGCTCAACAATAGAGACTGAGAAAATTTAATTGATATAAATATGTACAAAGAATAGATTAACATACATGGACCAATCTAAGACTAGCTCCATACACAAAAGAATATACTGCAGCTAACGAATTTAACAGATTAACCAACTCTAGCAATACTGCCATATATAGCATCATACGGTAAGAATCATGTTCCAACAGCTCCCAACTTTCACCACATTTCCAAAAGTGAACATGAAATTCACAGCCTTGCAAGCCACTTTTTGAGTTTCATGCCACCAATCAGTTTCAATTATGTCTTCGCATACCAAAGAATTGAAGATTGTGTTTAGTGAGAAAGAGACAACGTAGATTCTCCATTTCTACTAAAAACAAATGGAAAATGCCGAAAAAAACCCAACAGTTTTTTTTTTCTTGCGACTTGTCACCTTCATGTGTTAAAAAATTCTACGCGTTATTAGGGGGGGGAACCCTTTTGTGCTACTTGTCCTTTGGCAGTTTATAAAACCTCATAAGAATCTGAGGTCACTAGACAAAACTATATCATATTGTTTCATTATACCTTTCAAAATTTCAAAAAATAAAAACGAAAGAAATAATAATAATAATAAAGTTGGTCTTGATTTTCTAATGTGTCGTTCTACTGTCACCTCCTCTACCATAAAGAAGTGAAATAGGGGAAGTAGAGAGAGAAGCAAAACTGGCATCCACATCCACATCCCTATTATTAGCCCCAAACGAATACGACTTACTCAACCCATCAAACGACGACGAAGGAAACGAGTGCAAGAAATCATCAAACCCATCATGATCAACACCCGCCACCCGATCTTTCCTCTCATCTAACCCGCCAATCGGGTCACTCACCTCCTCGGGAACCGGAACCTCTCCATCCAAGTACCTCACCACCTGCCTCATGCTGGGTCGTGCCGAAACGACATTGTTTGAGCACATCAGACCCAATTTCACCACCATCACGGCCTGAACGACGTCGTATTCCCCTTCCAACTTCTTGTCCACAACTTCCAGAACATTCCCTTCTCTGTACTTCTCCCAAACCCAGTCGACCAAAACAAGCTCCTCCGGGCTTGATTTGGGCTCAATGGGCCTTCTCCCACAAGCCACCTCCAACAAGAGAGCCCCAAAGGCAAACACGTCGGAGGCTGCCGTGGCCTTCCCGGTTCTCGGCAACTCCGGCGCCAAATACCCCAGAGTTCCGACGACACGCGTCGTGCTCATATTGGCTCCGTGGTCATGAAGCCTGGCTAACCCAAAATCCCCTAAACGGCCGTTTAACTCGCCGTCTAACAGGACGTTACTGGCCTTAACGTCTCTGTGAATAACGACCTGCTCGAACCCCTCGTGGAGGTAGAGAAGCGCCGAAGCGACGTCGTTTATGATCTTCATCCGCTGCTCCCAACGCAGTGTCGTTTTGGGCTCGTCGAAGAGGAATTTGTCCAGGCTTCCGTTCTCCATGAAGTCGTACACCAAGAGTAGGTCTCCTCTGCGACGACACCATCCCATGAGCTGGACCAGATTCCGGTGTCGTAACCGTCCGATGCTCGCGATTTCTGAGACAAATTCTCTAAGACCCTGTTTGGATTCGTGAGAGATTCTCTTCACTGCAACAAGAGCTTTCGACTTGGGAAGCGTCCCTTTGTACACTCTCCCAAACCCGCCGTATCCGAGAAGCTCCTTGTCTCTGAAGTTCTTCGTCGCTTTCTTCAGTTCATTGTATGAATATCTATGTGGGCCCACCTCGAATTCCCATCTCTCGATTGGATCAGCATTCTTGATCCTGATAAACAGATAAACAGCTACAGAGATTGCAGATATGAGTATCAGAAATGAAGAAACGGAAACTCCGATTGTTAAATCAGTGTGACTCTTCTCCGGACCAGGAACATGAGGAAGAGAAGACAAATCTAATGCTTGAGATTCTCCATTGATCTTGAAGCTCCAACCCAAGATGTAATGGGAGCTAGCGAGTAATCCGGTCGAAGCCGAAAAACCGACGTACATGAACTCTTGAAGAATTGACGAAAGATCGATTTCCGAAGACAAGAGAGGAACTTTCGGTTTGTTTCCTGAAGGTGAGATGGTTATGTTGAGGAGATTCCGATCGGAATCGTAGTCGATCCAGGCTTGGATGGCTTTATTGTTGAGGCTGAAGTTTCTGCGCTCGGCAACGGCGTCGTCGAAGTAGGACGCGGCGGCGGAGACGGTGGAGTTGAGGCTGTTGAGGTCGATTCCGACGTGGTTGTCGTTGATGTCGCCGAACTCGAAGTCCTGGACGGTGTCGAACTCGACGGCGAAGAGATGGTTCGAGAAGTTTCCGGAGTTGTCACTGGCGTTGAGGAGGCCGAGGTACTGACTGGGAAGGACGTTGAGGTCCTTGGAAGGGACGATGATGAAGGCCATACCATGGCCGCCAAGCTTGGGGTACTCGGGGACGATGGTGAAGGCGAATGAGGTGGAGAAGGAGAAGGCTTTTCCGGTCGTGGAGTTCTTGAACCCAAACGAGGAGCTGGAGAAGGCGTGGCCCATAATCCTTCGGCTGTCGTTTGTGAGCTTCAAGATGCCGTTGGGTTGAACCTCGGCGTTTCCGGTGAGGGTAAGGTTGGTGTTGTTGGGGGTCAGGTGTTTGAAGCCGGAGTAGAAGAGACTATCGTCAGTCATGAGTTGTGATGATATAGTAGAAAAGAAGAGGAAATAGATTGTTAGAAAACAAGTGAAGAAAAGAATGCTATGGCCTTGATTTTCCATTTTGGTATGGTAAAGGCGTTGGTGAAGGAGATCTGAAATAGGGAAACGGAGGGTTTTGAAGGGTTCTAAAGAAGACAATAGAGTATAATTAGTGGAAGGACAACTAAGATGGGCCACATCGTCTTTATCCTTTACTTAATTACTAGGGTGGTTATGGGGGGTTGTGATTTGTTTTGTATTTATGAAAATAATTCTTTAAAAAAAGTTAAAAGAGTTTGGTGGGAACAGAGGGTCGGAACTGAGGGCCTCATCATCTCAGTTGCAAACGGCTAAACAGTGACAAAGACCATATTTCTTTTCCCTAGGACTCTCAGCTAGACAAGCGTGGACCACTGTCGACGGACAATTTGCCCACTGAATTTGGCACATGTTAGATTTAATAATTTTAATTTGACATGTGAATCTAGAATGAATAGAACAAATGAGTGTTTATAACTGATAAAATTAAGTATGATGACGAGTTAGAAAAAGATAAAAAAACAAACGGAGTTGGATTTTAAAAGTTTTTAGATTTAAAATATGTTAGCTTTATTTGTTCTAAAATTATAATATATTATAAATTTAATTTTATTTAAAATTATTATTTTATTATTTTTATTAATCACATTATTTTTTTTCTATTTTTATTTTTACCTATTACATCACATATTCATTATTTAAATATAATTTCAATATTTTTCATTCAAACACACGTTATATTCAAATATAATGCAAATACTTTTCCTCCAAATCTAAATTATATTCAATGCATTATATTTAAACATAATGTATTTACTAAACGGAACCTTAGGAACAAAGATGCCAATTAACTATACTTGTAGCAGTAAAAACTTGCTTAATTTTGGTTATTTATACAAGATGTGAGATTATTGTTCATAATTGTACAACAAGAACAATTTGATCTTTTTTACTTAGAAGGATTAACCTGACTATATTTTCAGATATTATTTTATTTAAAAATATAAAGTTTAAATTTTAGTATAAAAATAATAGATATATTTGTAAATTTATAATTTGAAATTTTTGCGCGGTATATTGAATTTTATAGTCTGACCTTGAATTAATCAACTTTGGATGGTAGCAAGAAAATCAACGTAGTTTTGAGCGCAGAGTTGGGTTAGATAAGGTTTGCTTGCTTTGGTTGCTTCTGTTAGGCAAAGCAACAAACAGATGGTGGGAATAAAATATTTCAATAATAAAATGAATTAGTCAAGGGTTGCAATGATAACATCCGAAAAACGTCATGCGTTTCAAGAAAGCATGTCTCAAAATGAGAATATTTGACAAATCAGAGTTTTGCAACACCGAGGCCAGAGATGGTAAAGGCTAAAGAATGAAGAGGAATCTGTGCTTTTCAACGTCAAAAGGCGATCAGACTCTCACCCTTTTCAGGCCACTACATATAAATATATATATATATATATATATTGTCAATCACTTTGGACATTTTGGAATGGGTGGTTAATTTAAAAACAAGGACTCAAAAATCAAATCCCACTAGCTCTTCATATGATCCTTTTCATTTTTCAAATCAAAATATGGGCTGGGAAGGATGTAACCTGACTTGGAGGGGAAAAAAAAAAAAACTTTCGGTTTGTTTTCGCATAAAAAAAGCAGAACATGCTTAAATTATTTGACTCATGTGGGAAAATTTTATTTCAAGGATATCGACTCACGCAGACTTTGTAGAGGGATTAAGAAAACATGAAATTACATTCGAGAGAATGGATGGAATGTTGATGGTATCACATGATTATGATTATGATTATGATTATGATTATGATATGGTATTAGCTTCATCAATTTCATGTCATGCGTAATATATATATATATATTAAATTTAATGCAAGAATATATGGTTTAAAGAGAATTCTTAATTTTCCAAAAGAGATATAGAGAGAGAGTGTTTATAGGGTTTGTTAGTTTTGTATATATTTACCATTTTGAGGTAAATTTATAAAGATGCCATGTGATAGTGATTGTTGATATAATGTGATTAAAAAGGCACATGATCCATTCAGCCCTTTCCAGTTTGCTCATGCCCTTTTGCCTTACAAGGTGTTTCTTTTTTTGTGAGGTGATTTTTTTAGTGTACCTTTTTGTCTTGTGGTTTGTATTGAAACACATAATACTTGACGACGGATGCTTCCTAGAAATGTTTCACATGTGGTTTTAATAGATTGGACAGTATATGTGAGGCTTGTTGTAAGACACCGAACGCACCAGGAATACAAAGAGTGCCTTAAATTATATATGACATGCGTTAGCAAAAAATTATGTTAATGCTACAGCAGCGTAGAACCAACTTGTAATGTGGTGGACGCGTTTCACTTTTTTTTTTTTTTTTTAAGTTTTATATTTTAATCATATTCAAATATAATATAATTATATATCAAATGTAAAATTTTATATTTAAATATTATTTTTTTCAACAGTATTACGAAAATAATTACTATTTATTTATTTTTCAAAACAATCATATCAATTTTTCAACTTTAACTTTTTATTTCTACTTTTATCAATCATATCAACTTTTTAACTCTAAAATTCAATTCAAATACTTTTTATTTAAATACACATTTCATTTAAATATAAAATAAATATTTTTTAATCAAATATAATGTTCAAAAAATAAATTACATTTAATTATAAATAATACGTTTATCAAACAATCCAATGATCTTTTCATTAAGTATAGTGGACTCTGGGTTGGTGCAACGCATTAGCGCACTTGAGAACCAACAACTTTGGGAGTGTGATTTCCTTCAACTCTGATAGGCCTTGATCTCTTTGTTATTATGGGTGAAAATTTTAGTTAACAGAAATGATTGCATAATAACCAAACACAGTCAAACTGTTTTTATTTTTTTTTATTTTGAGATTCGAACTCTTTATTCATTATCTTATAGTAGAATCAAGTATGAATTTACCTCTAAAATATACCTGTAATCACAAATACAATGGAAAAAAAAGAGGATTTTTTTAATACTTTCTTTCCCATTGACACACCACCTACCTCTATAAAAGAGAAAATTTTTTATTATTTTGATATAAGTGTTAATAAACTTATTAAGAAATTGAAACAAAAACCAAATTATAAAAATTTAAAGGAAAAAACTAACCTAAATACTAATAGGTAACAAATAAGTTACCAACTACACAGAGCATCGAATGACAAACATATATTAAATAGTTAGATTATTTTATACAACTACTCAATAAATCTTAGTTAGTCACCAGATTAAAATTACACGGTTCAAGTTACTATACCTATCGACAAGTGAAAAAAAAAAAAAAAAGGATACCTATTGTACACTTATAGCAAGACCTTTTCATGCTAAAATATATTTACTGATAATGTAAGTTTCTGAATATTAAAGTTTGTCAAAATAACATCAAAATGAAAAAAAAAAGTATTTGTTAGGTTTGGATGGATTAAAAACGCTTTCTGTCTACAAAATTAACAAACACTTGTTGTGTGATTACTAAAAACTAAAGCTACATAACCATAACAAAAATAAACAACACAATCGATATGATTATCTAACATGACCAAAAACTTCTAAGGAAAAAAAACCACTGGTGTTAAGCACATTAGCTCAAATACAAGAATTTTATTATCAATAAATTACAGTTACAAAAAATTGAAATTATAAGCTTGCTTTGAAACTTCACCAATGTAGAACCCACATCGTCGTCTCCTCTAACAACTCCCTTTAAGACCTCCCATCCGACTCCAAGTTTACAGCTTGCCTTCGATCCAATTAACCTGCTCCAAGCTAGGTTGCTTGCCTTCAGTCCTCGACATACTCTGAGCTATGATTCACCTTCGGTCTTTCTCGGCTTATCAGTTGAATGCCAAAATGTTTGAGAGCTAAAGCTTTGAGTCACCTAAACACTCAGATTTTTGCTCTCGCGTTTGAAGCCCCCAAAACTTGATTCTCAACAAGAGAATCTTTAAATAAGTAAAACCTAGGTACAAGAAAACATTTAGATACATTTGGCTAATCCTAGAATTTGATTTCCCACAAAAATCACGCTCGAAATCTTTTCAGCAGGGTGTAATTTTGAATTTTGATTTAGTAAGATTTTCTCTTCCACTGTGTATATGTTACCTTTTGATGCACTGTGTACACACTGCTAGTATGATATCTGTTTTAAAAATTCAAACTCACAAAATTCACATGTAAGATTTTCAATCAAAACCAAGACATAAATCATGCATAACTAATTAATGTGTTTGATATTTAATGCCAACTATATGAAGGGTTAAAAAACCCAACAGTTTATTTATAATAGAATCTAACACAGCTATAATGATTTAACATGTAATCCAAACAATAAAGTATTTTTTTTTCATACCCTCGCATAAAAAAAATGCATCTTATTAGGTGTGCTTACGCTGATAACAAAGGTACTTATTTTTACTTCTGACTTTTTAATATTAGTGAAAAGCACATGTTGTGCACATGTTGAGTCTCTAACATGCTTTATTCTAAATAAAATATTTTTAATCATCATAAATTAGATTTAAAAAAAAACCTCAAGTGCTATTTTTGGGAAGGAAAAAAGTTTGAAAATGAGCATATTTGACAAAATATTGTTAATAAAGAAATTAAGAAAAAAAAAGTTATTCATAAAGGTGACATTTAATAAAATAATATTATATATAATTGTATAATATTATTATACAAGAATAAAATAAAGAATGGTTAATTTAGGCCCGTTTAGATGCCCTTTTGGAGTTTTTTTTTGTTGAAAAAAAGTTGTTTTACAAAATATGTTTGGGGAAAAAAATTGTTTGGAGTAAAAAAAAAAGTAAAATTTTAAAAAATTTTTTAGAAAAAAATATCAATATAGATATTATTTCATTCCTTTTGAAATTTTATATAATTTAAAAAAAATATATACTTATTTGGATTTGTATATGCAATGTTATGGACTTTTAAAATTTAGAGTTTATTATAATGTTTTAAAGATGTAAATAGTAAAAAGTGATGATAAGGTAGAAAAAAGTTGTTTTGAAGACAATTTTTTTTGAACCCAAAACCTCCCCTTAATAGTGACAAATTAAGAGAAAAAAATCTTTTAAATAAAGTTATTTAAAATAAACTTCTAAGGGAAAAGCTAAATAAAAGGAGAACAAAATGAGAGAGAGAATTTTAGGGGCATGTTAAAAAAAAAAACACCAAAACGATTGTTCCAACCATAATGCTGGTTTTGGTTAAAGAATGTAAACAGTGCCAACTTTTGATAATTTTTATACATAATAGTAGGTATAGATGGGCGATTTATGAGTCTCGGAAAATGTAATTGTTTTATTTATTTATTTATTTTTTTCCCTTTTGTTATACGGTAGAGTATTCTCAATGGAAGTGTCAGTTTTTGAATGTTATATTTGATCAAAAATCTTGTTAAAATGAAAAACCACATAAAAAAAAAACAGAATCTGAAGTTCCATAAATCCCAGTTTTAGTGGGAAAAAAAGAAAAAAAAAAAAAAGGAGGAGGAGGAATCTGACGTGATAATTCTAAGAACTGCAGTAAGTAAATTCATGTAGCGGACTGTATCCAGCGAGTTGAATTCTAGACTGATTAGATACTAACATTATGTCAATTAACAAACATTATGTCAACCAAAAAAAAAAAAAGAAAAAAGTCAATCAACAAACACCAAAAGTATTAGGTCCAAAAAATATTATCAGGCCTCAAAGAAGTAGAAGTCTAACCATCGGAACCCCAGTAAGAGCTTTGGTCAACTAAATACCTTTTTTCTTCATACATTGAAACAAGAGAAGAAAAATTATACACAAGGATTCAAATACAAGACCCTAGTGATAGACAAGAATTTAATGTCCCTCTTTATTTGACTCATTACTTTTTTTTTTATTATAAATTTCTAACACAATCTTAAGTGCCTACGTGTATAATTGTGCAGACATGAATTAAAATTGATACTGGCAGCTCCCATCGTCACTCCTCGCCGTCGGATCGAAGTTTTCTGCAGATGGATCAGTGCAGCCTTCTGGGACAGGAAGGTTCACTTGTTGAGCAGCTTTCCCTGCATCCAAACAAGTTTCAGGAAAGAAAAAAAAACTTAAGAACAACTTCTCAAATCTTTGCTTTCCAATAACTATATCCTAAATATTCCACATTATGAGACCCTCTGATTAAGGAGTAACTTTCTGGAGATTCTGGCTTAATTAGATTCTAACCATAGAAGTTTCCGCTCTTTATTGAATCCTCATTGGCATCTCCGAGTGCTGCTTCTTTCAAGTACTTGTCTGCCAACTGAACTCTCTTCACATTCTCTTGCTCCTTCACAAGCATGTTTCCGTACTCAAGCAGCTTGTCAAGGCTCATCTTTGGCTGCTCAAAAGTTGGGGGTCCTTCTCTCGAGTTCACGAGTCTTTTCCCAACGTTTTCTACTCCGATGCCGGAAACCCACTTCCTCACTTCATCATCATACACTCTAGCTCTCAGAGCACCAAAGAAATCTGCACAAAGTAAAAAATAACGAACGTAGGTCATTCTTGAAATATTGTACCAAAAAAAGGGCCAGTTTTAATAGGTTTTAGTGACAACTAGAACTCCTCTGCACATAATATGATGCAAATAGCATCATGTTACTCCGATGCATGTTTCTACTCCGATGCATGTTTAGTGAAATTGCTAAACTGTATAAATATTTTCAGCTTTTAACTTCTAATTCTACTTCTCAATTTGATTAAAGCAAAAGCAGAATTTCTTTCAGGATTACAGCAATCCAAAGCCGAAGAAGCGTGCTTAAATTGGGGTAAAGGAGAAAGGCTCAACGATGGACTGCCCTGGAAAAGTGTCAACAAGCTTGATAATATACTCCGTTGGGACATTGTCACTCCTGAAGATACCGGTGCAGACACCGATCCTATCTTCCCTCGTAGGTGCCCAGTAGAACTTCTCCATACGACCATCACGGATGAGAGGGGCATAGAGGGTGGAGAAGTCGTTACCGGTGACTATGATTGGAACACGGGGATTTTCCTCCTTGTTGTACATTCCAGGAAGTTGGACGTTGGTGGGATTGTCGGCAATGTTCATGAGTGTGGCATTCACCATCTGGTTGTTGACAGTGTATTGAGTGGTTCCTCCAAGCCTACCGGCTCCAGCATCAAGATCGTTGATGAAGAGGCAGCACATTTTTCCTTTCTTGATGATGTCTGCTGCCTCGCTGTACCTTTGCCTGATCAACTTAGCAGGCTCTCCAGCATTTCCACTTTCCAATTCTCCAGCACTCATCACAATTGGACTGTGTATTCCAATAAGAAAATATGAGTATACATTTGTACTCCTTAATCATATTCAAGTCCTTAGAACTTAGGCACAATTACTCCCACACTTGTCCTCTAAAATAACAACGAAAAAAGTTTTACACCTCGGAACTAACAACATGCGCGATTACCAATTTTATATCAAAGAAAAAAAGAAAAAAAAAACGTAACATTTACTCACTTGATTCCCATTTTGGCAAACACAAGTTCACATTGGAAGGATTTCCCCTGACCTTTACCTCCCCAAATACCTAAAATAAGAGGAACCTGCAAAAACAATCAATATGATTTTTGTTTTCTTTTAACAACACTTGACAATATCCAAGGTTTACAGAGAAAAGAGAAATCGAACTTTAGGATATCAGTTAGGCATCAAACCTTGATGTTTGGTAGCTTCAAGAAGTTCTTAGTGATGTGAACAACAACTTTGTCCATGAAAGCTGGAGCAATATAGTAACCATCCATACTGTTGTTCAAATTATATCTGTCACAAAATTCAAAACCACTCCACGAGTTACATTTCATCAAACATTTGATTTTTTTTTTTTGTTACCAAATGAATGGCAAATTGCGATATCGAAGTCCGAATCACTTACTGGCGAAGACCGGCACTAATGTAGTCATAGGAGCTCATGACAGCATAGTGAGTCCCAGATTCCATTGGAGCTTGGAACAGAGTGTCCACCATTCCCTTTCCTCTTGTGATGTCCTGCTGATCATCCGACGTGTCATAAGCGAGCCCTCTCCACCTGTCCTTTGAGGTCTGCTTCTCTTCATCATATTCGGCCTTCACCTTCAATTTCCCAACGGAAATCCTCTGCTGGCTGATCTTGGAATTCACTCTCTTCAAGCTGTTTTCCAAGAAGGCTGAGCTCGGATGCAATGACGTCCTGGCAACGGCACCATTTATGTTGAGCTGCAAATAAAGGCGCTGAACTTTTAACACTCCATTTATAGAACAAAAGGAACAAAAAATGGTTGATGATAATCAAATAGATCAAGTAAAAAGGTACCAACATCGCTGTTCATTTATTAAAAAAATAAATATGCAAAATCCATAATGGAACTTGCAGGAAACTGAAGTACGAGCGATCACAGGAAAAACATTCTATATCATCATCAAATAAGTGTTTGCAGATCTGTGATATATGCAATTAAACGCAAGTATACGTATCGCATCCAAGTAATATATGATGAGAAAGAGTGTCGTACCCACGAGGAAAGTGCTTTTGTATGCAAATGTAATTGTTTTTACAAGAAAATCTACTTAACTAGACAAGTAACTAAATGAATTTCAATTATGGAGAAAGAATAAAATGGTAAACAGAATTTGACAAGAATTAAAATGGAATTTCCAGGTATAAAATTCAGGATTTATATTTGCACAATCAATTGGAAGAAATAAGTTGCAAGTCACTTTCCTCTCACAGTTCTGAAATCGTGCTACAGCTTTGCTATAGCATCATTCTTTCTAGTCAGGATATAGAAAAAAATTACGTTTAGCTCTCAGATTCTAAGCCTGCATATTCCTATGTAGATTCAGATTCGAGACAATCAATTAAGAACGTTATCCTTAAAGACCATGTGATGGATGACTATTCCTAGCTTACCCACAGATTTGATTAATTTTTACTCTGAAACTAACCAAACACATGTTATTCAATCTCAGTCAATTCATTAAACGTTTTCCAACATTCACGAATCAGTTGCTAATATCAGATTCCCTTCCAATATCTAATACCAGATCAAATAGAATAAGCACAGATTGAACAATAAAAAGAATTATACTAAGCAAAACTGCACAGATATCAATTCTGTTCAAGTACTCATGACTCACAACTTAGCTAAATTAAGCTTCCATGAATTCAGCCAAAATCGCAAAACGACTTTGATTAAACATCAAAATACTGTTATTCGAAAAGAAAGACTGAAATCAATACAAAACAGAATTAAGCAGTAATGATCTCCCCTTCTCCAAGGTTCGAATCAAGCTGGTACAGCTCCAATGCCTTAAGCGATCTGTGAAGAATGAACCCAGACGAATTCCTTCTTGAGATGTTGAATTCCTCACGATCCGGCTGAAATTGCTCTCAATTCCACTTTATATTTCTTTTCCGATTTTCCTTTTTGCTCTGTTTTTCTCTCTTCCGATTCTGTTATTTCTCCCTCTTTCTTTTTCTGTTATCTTTTTCCCGTATATCCCCCTGTCCTCTTCTTTCAGCTCAGCTTTTATAGTACAAAAAAGGGAACATTTAAACCCTACTTGTGACATGTGGATGATCCTCTGGCTGGCCGTGGACGTCGTGGTAATGCTGGGCAATGATGCTGACATTTGGAAGAATGATTGACATCATCAAAATTGGCCAGCGTGGATTAAAATGTGTGCACATTCAGCAGACCACGTCAACCAACGCCTGCTGCAGCTTTGCTATGGCAATGCTACGGCAACGTCCAATTTTCAGCATTCTTCACGCTGCAAAGTTCTGCCATTCACCAAAAACAAAAACCAAACTCCAAGAACATATCACATGTTAAAAGGCTTCAAAATGCTCTAACAAAGGTCGATTCCCATGTGCTACTAAGAATGAACTTTCACCAATGGCCACTAAAGTCAAAAATTGATAATTCTCATTTATAGTGCCAAGAACCATGACTTTTGTGATTTTAACTTCCTAAAATGGGCTATCTAAGCATGAAAATGTAACTTCATAACTCGAGAAATTCGAGTTATCAATAAGGAAACTAAATTAAAGGGAAATTGCTCATTTTGTCTCCAATCTTTTTTTATGACTGTAAGTTATTCAAACTCTTTAAAAAGGATGGAATATGGTCATTTTTTTGCTAGTAGAAGTTAAAAGTTTAGTAAGAAATATCACGTGAATCATACTTGGATTATTATTTAAGGGTATTTATGAAAAATAATTACATAATTCAACTGATATATGCCATATACATGATCTATTCTATATAATTTTAAATATTTGTTAGTAAAAGGATTATTTCATATCATTTTTAAAGAGATTAAGAAGTTTGTAATCACAAAAAAAGGGTCATGAGTTATGATTAAATTGCAATTTTATGAAAAGATTCGAGATCAAACGACTATTTAAATTGTTATAGTTTGCATTCTATAAGTTAATAAAAACAGATCGAACAGGTTGAGATTCAATAGAGAGAACAAAAATCCAAGAATATCTTTGATGAAAACGAGAGGATAACACATTTTGATTAACTAAAAAAAAAGGGCGGCAAAACTGAAACACCATACCGTTGCTCTGTTGACAGCTCCCACGGTTGAGACTGATGAAGCCATAGATATTGGATTATTTATAATATTTTTACAGAACGTCCAAGAAGTTGGTATGGAATGTGAAGTGATTTTTTTTTTTAAAGTAAAACTGGTTTTAAGTGTGATCTGATCTAAGCGAAAGGGAGAGGTGGTAGCTTTTATAGGGAAGCGCGAAGGTGTATTTGAGTTTGAGAAAGTGAAGTTGAAAAGAGAAATGAAAACAAATACTGTGGGGATTATTAGCATTTCGCTTAAGAATTCCCAACGGCCACACAATGGGATTTGGACTACATTACGTGGCATGCTGGGAAATGCTGACGTGGACGTTGGTTTTGGAAGGTTGGTTTATTATTAGGCTAAAATGGGAAGTTCACATGGTTTTTGCTTGAGGACAAAACCGAGGGTTCTAGTTACTAATGAGTTAGGTTTTGAGGTTGGAATTCAAGCTTCTCTATTCTTCACTCAAAATTAGGTAGTTTTTATTTACCACAAAATTGTTTCACACCAACTTGTTAGAAAAGTAATAAATAAATAAAAGAACTTATGCATTCCTTGTTTAGCTTCTTGCTTCATTTAGTTTCACCTATAAGTAAAAATATTAGAATATGTTTTTCTAACCTTTGTTGTGAACTTTGCAATCTGTGTATTGTTAAACTCTTCATTTCTTATTAATAAACAAAAACAAAAATGTATTCTTTCCAACATGATATCATCATGTGCATTTGTAAATGCCTTTTCTTTTCTTTTTTTATGTGCACCGACCTTTTTTTTTTTTTGGTTATAAACTAATATATAATGATGTATTAGTTTAAAGTTCAGATTATAATTAGTTTAGTAGTAATTCTATATATTACTTCATCATATAGCCTAAAGTTCAAATCTTCTCATCATTGGTCCAAAAAAGACCGAATTGTCTCCAAGAAATTGTCATCTTAAAGCAAGATTATCCTAATGGGATGCGATACAGGCTGCAAATCATAGTCATGATATTAAAGTCATTGAAAAGGAATATGTTTTTATTTTGACATTTTAATAACCATAATTAGGTGGTTAATTGCCTAAAATCACATGCAAGCTTGTTAGTTAATATAAGTGGGCATTTGGATAATGCATTACATTCGCATTATATTTAAATGTAATATATTGAATATAATATGCGTTTAGATGAAAAGTATTTGTATTATAATTAAATGCAATATTTGTTTAAATGAAAAGTATTTAAATTGTATTGAATGTGATGTGATTAATAAATATAAAGAAAAAAAAGAGAGAGAAAGAGAGTGTGTAATATGATTGTTAAAAATAATAGAAAAAATAAAATAATAAATAGTAATTATATTAGATTTAAATTATGATGTGATTAATATTTAAATATAATATTTTTATATTTAAATTAAAATTATATTATATTTAAATTTAATATAAATGTAATACTTTTATCATACACCTTCTGAAACTTTTATACTAGTAAATTATCGTGTGTGAATTGCTTAGGACGTATATAAGAAGCTAGCTTTTGTGAACACAATAAAGTCAAACGAGTCACGACCACCAAAACAAGCGACAAAGAAACAAACAAAAAGCAATAAACAAACCTAGAAACTTCGGAGGCAAAGACAAGATATCAAAGTTTGAGAACCAATCACATTCGTATTAAATGAGAGAAATTAGTAAGCCATGTGGAAAGGTGAAATACCAAGAGAAAGAGCTTTTCCATTTCTAGAACCACAAGTTGCAAAGATGTTTCATTTTCATGGTCCTATCTGCATGTATCAGAATGGGCTGGGATCGATCTTGAGGACATTATTTGGGAATGAGGGAAAGGGAAATCCATGGCCATATTTGACCTCAATTATGGGTTGCTTCTCCTATTCTCCATACCCTTCTTGTCTAGTAACATCATTCTAGAGTTCTTTAGAATTAAAATATATTTCAATCTTTATTCTCTCTCTCCCTTAAAAAAAAAAATCTAACTCCCAATATATATATTTTTTCACTACATTTACTCCAGTTTTAAGCATTAAAAAAATAAAAGTGAAAATTTTTTTAAAAAAATTAGAAAATATGTAAATGAAAAGCAATATAGGGATTGCATGGATATGGGATAAAAGGATAAATTTTTAAGACGATTATTTCTACAAAACAAGTTCTCTAATTTTATCTGATTAAAAAAAAAAGTTCTCTAATTTTATTTTATTTTATTGTTTCCAACTACCACCATAAGTAACGTGGTCCAAAGGTCATTTTGTTCAAACACACTTGACTTTTGAATTACGTGTAAATTTGACTTTATTGTTCTGCTCAAGATTCTAAAAAAGCGCAACTAGTCGACCGCCATATACTCTTTAGGCGCCTTTGCTATGTCCGTCGAGAAGAACCACACTTTCCTGTGTTGTTAAAGTCGTAATACCGTGGCTCGTGGTTAATTAATGATTATAATACATTTTAGTACCTTTAAGGGGCAAATGATGTTGTGGTGGGCTCGGATGCCCAAAAAAATGTACGTTTTAAACATAATTTCCTCTTTTGAAATGATCCCTCCTCAATTTGCAGCGGCGCCTGGTTCTTGTCCAACAGAAAGCAGTGAATAGGGCCCTTTTCTTTTACGTTACATGTGGGACAACATCGATGGAGCTAAGGAATTTTACACTTCTTATGATATAGATAAATGTTACAATTGGATGCGCAATATTTATTGGAGCTATATGGATAAATAACCTTTTTTAAGAGGTTTTTCAATAAATAGCTTAATTTTTGTAAATTTAATAAAATCATTTTTTTAAGATTAATTTTATTTTTATCTTTTTGGATTATGTATTATTTTTCATTTCATATTCTGAATTTTCAAAACTATTTGTTGTATTCCCTAAACAACATAAAATCATTCATTTTACCCCTTTCATCCACTTCTATCTATAAATTAACAAAATTACCCACATGAACTACGTTTAAGAGTTAATCAAATAAGTAATAAAATATAAACCCATGTTATTAAGAAAATACTAATAAAAAACAACTTCCCAATTACACCACCGCCACCTCCATCTTATCCTCTTGTGACGTGCCACCAAGACAAATTTCTCATCTCTGATGAGTATGAAAACTTTCTCATCTCTGATGAGTATGAAAACTTTCTCCTCCATTTTCAATTGACCTCTCAATTTCATTTTTCTTTCCTATTTCTGCTAAGATTAATCTTTTTTTAAAGGATATACTCTAGGGAGGTTATCTTGCCTATCTTCACCAGCCCCCAACCCGGGACCTACTTTTCTTCATCCTTGCACTGGTTGGCGCACGCTACGGCCACCGTTGTTGGCCCCGCATCCCCTCCTGTGCCCAAAGCAGGCTTGAATCATTTGTGCTAGCCGCTGCATTTTGTCATGGCTGTGGTGTGGTTAAATATATTAAATGTGTGCCTACCAGCAAGTATACAAGGTCAAGTTTTGATAAAATGATGAGATAGGGTTGTCATCCAGATTGTAATCTAATTTTTGCTAAGTACTTTAGTTAGAGTAATCTTAATTTTATCTATAAAATTAAAGTTAACAATGGGAATATGAGCAAAAAAAGGGAAACTAAAATAAAAGGGCAATTTAATTAAAGGATGATAGTTTAAATAAAAAAGAGATTTTAATAATAATAAAGCTCTAGAGGATTAACTACATCTACTATTAATTATGCTCATATTTGGCTTTTAGTGGTTGCTAATCAATTTCTTCCCAAATCATTAGTGAAGAAATGTAATCTCACTACCTCTCATGAGTGTCTAGAGAGAAAATATGATGAAAGTCATATTCAATATCCCTATAAAAAAAAATCAAACATTTATGCATTCATTAAATTCAAATTTCCATATGGCTACAAAGGTGTAATTGGTTTCCCAACTCTAACAACATCCTAAGTTTTGTTTTTCAATCTCATATGTAGAACTTTTCCTCTCCCAACTACCAAATCCTACATATACATATTAATCTAGTCCGCCAAATGGAATAGAAGCAATAACCATACGAAAAACACAAATGACTTGAAAGCAAATTTACTTAGTAACACATTAAAACCAACAAAGAATAATGTCAAATACCATAGACTAAGCAAATTAGATCATGGCTAGGTTATAAAAATACACAAAATAATTGAGTTCCACAACATCTTGAATAAGAAAATAACAAAATAAAGATGGGTTTAGAGAAATAAATTAATAAAGTTTAATTTCTTGAAGTCTTCAAGTCTCTTTCTCCATCTTTAAGTGTTCCTCCCTCTCCAAGAGTCCAAGAGTTCAATGAATGCTTCATTTTTTCAAAATGGTGACTGATGATCCTTGCACAAAACCTTAGGATGATCATTTAAAGGCTTAAACCCCACAAAGTTGATCTCCATCCTTGAAAGTGAGCAATTCATGGCTCAAAATCAACCTTTTGGGAGTGCCCTGGCATCATTTGGTGAGCGATAGGGCACTCCACTTGACCAAAAGGGTGAGCAACAGTAAAGAGGGTAATAGGACGCTCTAATTGACTGTTGGGGTGCTTAAACACGATGGGCAAGAGCAATAGGGTGCTCAGCTCTCTATTGTAAGCTTCTTTTCTTTATCTAATTTGTGTTAAAAACTCCCAAGACTTGTCCCAAAAGCTTACATATTTTTACTTTTTCCCTACAAAGTAAATTATAAACCACAAGCACACATAAAAATATCTAAAACTAACAATTAACAAGCTTAAGGCAACAAATTGTTAAGAGTGCCTTAAGAGGGAAAGATATTTTTGATATATGTCATTTATTTTAAGCTGATTAATAATATATTAGATGTTATTTATTACAATGTTATATGTCATCATCCTATATACATATTGAAGTAAATGTAAACAAATATTACTCATTGACTACTTGACACTAAACCATTTGAATGTTACATACAATGACCTTTTGTATACGAGAAGACAGTGTTATAAAGTAAGTAGTCTAATTTTATAGTTTGTAATCTATAAGGTTAAAGTGAGTATCTAACTCATGTTAAAACTATTACTTTAGATAAAGCCAATTGGGGAGATAGTTTGTTTTGACCGTCTAGAGTAATTTGATTCCTGAATAAGGGTATAAATATGTTGATTGGTGGTGACACATTAGATTGGGATCAAAGTATAATTAATCTACGTAGTCCACTTGAGTGGATTATTTCACTTTTTACATTCATTATGTAATAACCTTAATCCTGAGTAAGTGAATAGCTTCATATGTATGATTTGTGTACTTTGATGTTATGAAGGCTAAAGCATTCTCGAAGTAGTAAGCTTATAAACTAGTTCGTTGGGTACATAACTTGTATATAATAAAGGATTTGCTTATAGATATAGAATCATAATTTTAATAAGAAGTAAAGGTTATCCTGTTAATGATATTATACTATATGTGAAAATGGATAAGGTCTTAGATCATTTGCTTTACAAATGATTTCTTATTCACATATGATAAATAATCATTTTCTTAATCAGGTGTATAATAAATTTTTAAGATAGCATGTTCAAAATATGAACAGACTTTGATTCAAAGTTGATTATAGATATCATATAAGAGTATTGCATATATGACAAAATCATTACACGATGGCCATTCACTGGCTTACCGAATACGGTATATAATTGAGAGTCCATTTTCAAGTTTACAATAGTGTGACTTTGAAACTAATAATTGTATAATGGGTTTATTCAGTATAGAATAATAGTTATATAGATATTGGAGCTCACATTATATATATTCAATCAGTCCCTTTAATAACTTTGTATAATTCTTTAATGAATAGTAATTGATCAGGGTATTTTTTATGGTTTGTATTCTTACACTTAATAAAGAAAAAAAAATCAAGATCACCTTCCTAAGGTGTAGGCATTTTTTCTGGTTGAGGGTACAATAAGAATTTTGTTTTATTTAATTAATGGGATAAATATTTAATTTGTATAAATATTTACTTTGGAAATTGAGATTTAAAATTTAAATTAATTATATTTGTCTTTTGAAGATAAATATGAGATTAATTTGAATTTTGAATATATATAGATAAATTAATTATTTGATTCAATTTAAATATTTAGAGAATCTTATTTAAATAAATATTTTAAATTAAAAGATTATCCTATTTGAATTTGAATTAAACAAAATCTTCTCCTTATATGCTCTGTTATTGGTATTTTTTAGGAGAATAAAGGAAGAAAAGATTTTCTCTTAATTTGATTTTATTTTGGATAATACTATATAATTGTTTAATTCAAATAAACTTACAATGATTTTATTTTGAAAATTATTTTATTTTGAATTTAAACTGGAGTTATGGAACATTATTTATGAAGATAAAATCACAAAATCTGTAGAGATAGAAATTTTGAATCAAATTTTGAATCTCTATACCCTTATTTCACCTGTATGGTTGTGGGCTAGTCGTAGGCCTAGGGCTCCCATTTTCACCAATTTCCAGAGGGCTTTTGCTCCTCTCATTGAGTTTAGTCCCTTCAAGCTTTTGCAGATTCATGTTTCTTTATACTTATGTGAGTGAGTTCTTTAACCCAATTTATTGTTCTTTTTTGTCCACGGTCATGCCTGCAATATCAATTGTTCTTTTGGTTTTGAGTTAAGGGTGAACAAACAATCTAATAATTTGATGAACCTAATAAACCTACCTAATCTAACTTATTACAATCCGAATCCGACCAGCCTAATAAAGATATCAACCTAACTTAGTTTGGGTTGAGTTATGTTAAACCTAATTTAACTCAAATCCACCTAATCTATTTACATATAAAAATAAATATTTTTCATATCTCATAATATATAGTACTTGTCTTATATTTTACATTAATTATATCACAATCTATTACGTTTCATATTATATGAGTTTTTATTATTTATTTGTTGATTTACAACTTTTACATTTGAACCTGCTTTATATATATTTTATTTTTATAGTGGTTTATAACTTATGAGATAATTTTAGAACTTTATTAATATTAATATTATGATGAAAGTTAACTTTTTTTTTTCATATATTTTTTATTTTGGGTTTAATGATTAATCATATTTTTTTTATATTTTATTTATTTATTATGTTCAACCCGATCAATCTATCTAATCCACTAAAATTTTAATTAGGTGAGTTAATTTTAAACTTTGGATTGATTAGGTAGGTTGAATATTCTTAAAAATCCACCTATCTCACCCGATGTTTACCCCTATTTTGAGTGATTGTATTCTGGTAATGAGTTGCGGTTTGGTGTTTAGTTTCTGAGTTGGTTGTTTTCTGTTTTGGAGTTTATTGAGGATCGGGTATGCTATGCGCTGGTTTAGACTGGAAAAGTCTTTTTTCTTCCTTTGGATTTAAGTTTCTCTTCATTTCAAGGCCTTATACCCTTATCTTCAAATCAAATCCATTTTCCCTTAAGCGTTAGAAAATGTCAAACGGCTCTATTTATCCCACCTTCAGTTAATCTTATCTCATGAGAACACTTAAATAAATTTCCCTTTTCACCTTCACCTAATTTGTATGATTTGTTTACTTGTTTATGTCATTTTTCTGAGATTTTTATTTTGGCTTTGTTTGGTGTTGCTTCTTATTGGAGCTTTTTTTCTTTGTTGTTGTTGGTTTTTTTTTTTTTTTGATGATTTTCATCCAAAAAAGTTCACAAATGATGGTATATGAGAAAGATTTGAGTTTGCTTTTGAACCAAAAAAAGTTTACTATATTCTTTTCTCTAGTTCAGTACATTTATATATATATATTTATAGTTATGTATATCTTATAGAAGTCAGAATAAGTACAAGGAGATGAAAAATGCTTGGAAGAAGGCAATGAGAATCTTGAAGAAGGGCTTGGAAGCTTACAATCAGGTTTTTTTCAATCACTCTTGATTCAATCTCTCTCTCGCTACAGTTGATTGATTTCACTTTACAATCAAGAGCAGAAGGTCTATTTTGATTCTTAGTTTTCATGCACAATTTAATACTTATTTCAAATTCCTTGGTTGAATATATGTCCGTCCATGTTGTGTCCTACTGTTATTTTCTTTTCTTGGCCATATATAGCATTAACTTATCTTCTTTAAGGAATTTTATTGGACAAACCGAATCCTGTTAGGAAACATAGTAATATGTGAGTTATTGAAAATGTCAAAAATGAAAATTAATAAGCTTCTCTCGAGTGAAAACTCATGCAATAGTTATAATGTAAGTAGTAGGCAATGCAATTACAGCTAACATGAAAAAGTAGCATTGTAAATTTGAAGCTTAAACAGGTTGGGACAGTGGCTTGAACGTAGATTGGATTTTATGTTGTGCATTATAAATCTTTTTAGGAAGCAGGGATGTGGATAGCTCCGAAGCTCTAGGGTGCATTAATTGGAACTTGGAAGAGGCACTGAGATTTTTAATAATAACTACGCTTTATGCAATTTAAAATCTAAACTTATCGACTGTTACAATTACAAAATACCATGGCGTTTTCAAGGTAATTTGAGCTAAAAATGGAAAGAAAAGGGGTTTCAACTTGTTTTGAGCTTTATAGTATGGTTTTCATATATTCCCTAAACTTTTCACTTCTCTTTTGGCACCTTTTTGGTCTTCTGTATTGACCCCATTGCATACAAAAAATGATTCTAAACTACAAAAGAAAAGAATAGTCTACTTTAAGCAACAAAGAATTTTAAGTCATCTGCCTTTTTATACTTACAACTACATTCCTCTGCTATAATTGCCGCCGCCGATGCAAATCTCTCCGCTGCTGTTGCCGCTGCCCAGCTTCCTCTCTCCTCATCTGCTACTAAAAATAAGGTTTTTTTTTTTTTTGTAAATTGATTTGTCATGTTAGTAAGTTATTCTTTAATATTTAGGTATTCAAAGTTTGGACCATTGGTTTGATGTAGGATCTGAGATTTGGAGTTAGACGTACTCTTTTGATAATCAAATTTGTATTCCATTTAGAAGATTTCTCTGGTTTATATCAGTCAAAGACGGGTTTAATCGCCGTTTTCCTTTGGAGTTCTTTCGGCCATGGTGTGGGCTTAAACAACCCCCAGTCTGTTGCTTCAGATTTCTTCCAAATGGATCCTTTCAAGGAAAGTGTTCTAAGATATTGTAGCTAGGAGGATTAGATTTTGAAGCTTATTCTATTTTTAGAACCATTAAATTTATTTTGTTAATTTTGTATTTTGCTGTACTTAAGCATATATGATAGGCTAGGATGGTCGGTTTTTAATGGTTCCAAATAATTGGTTGTTGCAAACCTAGCAAATTGATGCTTATGGGAAAATTAATGACTCACTCAAAAAAAAATGTTTAACACTCTGAGATTGGTTGTTCAATGAATGTATATGACCGAATAATTACAATGTGTACTGCCAAGGAAATAACGTGCCTATACCTCCGCGGTGCTGCTAGTGCCAATGCTTTTGCTAATGTCAATGCCTTCTGCACCGTATAATAAAAACCACAACGAGGATGATAGTGATAATGGGATTAGTTTTGTGTTGGTTTAGAAGATTAGTTTGATGCTGACTTAAGTGTTTTTTTCCCCCATAGACTTAGAAGATTAGTTTGTTTCTCTAACTTTTAATATTGTATTTTGCTAATATTTTACATTGTTTTGTTTAATACGATAATAGTTTAATTGCTTAATATTATATAAAACCGAATATATCATAAATTCTTAAATTAATTTACTTAAATAAGTTTTGAATAATATCTACAAAAATCAATTAAATTGATCAATTATATAATTCTAGTTTTTTTTTTGTAAGAATAATTTTTGGGATGACAAATGTTGTCATTTAAAACCTTTTGCGACGAAGTTTTAGCAATGATATTTTGCGATGATAATGTCATCGCTAATAACCTTTAACTACGACTTTTTGGCTTTTAATAACGATATTTATCATCTCAAAAGGTGATTTTAGAAATATCCCTTTATTAAAATGGATTCTCTTGAATAGATTCTAAAAAATAAAAAGGACGAACATCAATATAGCTTTCCTCCTGTGAAATTATCTCTTCTTAATTTGAACTCGTCGTATTTCACCTTGAAAAAATATATATGTATATTTATATACAAATATATACATAGAAGAGTTTTCTATGGTTTTTTTTTTTTAAGTCATGGTTACAAATAAAATTATAGAAACAAGTGCATGCTTTAATTATATTTGATTATGTGATATTTTATATAATTTGTTATAACAAGTTAAGCAACCTATTAATCTTAATATTAGAGAAAATTAGGTGGAGAGCCCACTTGTAGGTACCTCACTATTAGGAGTAGCAATTCGTGTTGATTAGTATTAAGAAATAAAACCTAAACACGACTCTTTAGTAAAACGGTTGACTCGATATGACTCGTATAACCTGTTTATCAAATAGGTCTTAAATGTGTCGTATCAACTTATCAAACCCACTAATTAAAAGAGTTATAAAAAGATCATTAAACCTATTATTAACCCATTTTGCTATTCTGTTATCAATTTTAATACTTAAAAAACTCATTAAACACCTAAACATCAATCAAGTTATAACAACTCAATTAACTCAATTACAATCAAACTACACCTAAACTCAGTTTATAAAAAAAATCACAAAACCAAATTAAAGTCTACAATCAAATTAAGTTCATAACAAGTCATAATAAACTAAATTAAGTAAATAAATCTAAATCCAAGTTATACTATGGACATAATAAAAATACAAAAATTTAAAAAACAAATATAAACTTCAATAATCTCCATATTTGAAGGTCTGGTGGCGGTAGCTGCAGCAAGGGTAGATGTTCTAGCTTTAGTAGCTATAGTAGAGGTTGAACCTTGTAAGGGGGATTCCTCATCTTTTAAGCTAAATTTGAAAATTTCTTGTGTGAGGTCTTCCATCTGATCTTCAAAATTTACGTTAAAAGGTAGGGGTGAATAAAAAATCCGATAACCTAACAAACCCAATAAACTAACTCAACTCAATCTATTATAATTCGAACCCAACAAACCTGATCAAGAGATCAATTTAAACCACCAAACCCAACTATTAATCGGGTAGGTTTGGGTTGGGTTTTTCTAAACTCAATTTAATTTAAATCCACCCAATCTATTTATATACATATAAATAAATATTTGCATATCTTATAATATATAGTACTTGTCTTATATTTTACATTAATTATTTGACAACTTGTTATGTTTCATGTTGTATGAGTTTTTACTATTATTTGTTTATTAGTTTAAAACTTATATTTTTGAACTTATTTTACATATAATTTATTTTTATATTAGATTATAACTTATGAGACAATTTTGAAATTTTATAATACTAATATTATAATAAAAGTTAGATTTCTTTTCATATATTTTTTATTTTGGATTAAATGATTAGCTATATTTTTTTTTTAATTTTTTTATTATGTTCAATCTAATCAACCACCCAACCCATTAAGTTTTAATTTGGTGGGTTGATTTTAAACTTTAGGTTAATTGGGTATGTTAAATTTGAAATCAACCCACCCAAAATTGATTGGGTATGTTAAAATTTCTCAAAAACCTATCCACCCACTCGATGTTCACCTTTAATTCAAATTAGAAAAATACAACATTAACTTCCTTAAATCTGACTTTGTAACAACCCACCTACGTAAGCCGTTACTTTAACTACTTAAACTTTATCTTGAATTAGAATTACTTCTAATTACTTGAATTTGGGTACTGAAAATTTCATAATAATTTTTTTGATAACTTAACATTAATACTTTTTCATACATTATCTTTCTTCATAACTTTTACAAAAACACTTATCATATATATGAGAGTAATTTTTCATAAAAACTTCTTTATTCGTTATCTTTCTTTATAAAAATACTTTTATATGTATAAGAGTAATTTCTCATTAAGTTTTTCATATGAGAAACTTATTACTATATACATAATTACATGCTTAACAACATATTAATAACCAAATAACTTATGCGGAAAATTTGTATGCTAGTATTCCACACCACCTTCACTTGCTCAACATCTTTATTTGCAGTTGCTCCTCAAGTACTATGCTACAGGTTTTCTACTTACAGTATGAATATAACTGATGAGGTTTCACTCAGCAGGTACAAACATTAATCTTGCAGAAGATTACAATCATCAAATAAAATGCCTGATCCATATATGATTCACTATAAGGATGACAGTGCATGCTCCAGTTATTCCCAATTATGAATCTCTTTCATTTCATTATGGTCTTATTATCTTCCTTAGCATGTAGGCCTTTAATATTTTACCGGGTGCACGCGATTAATAGGAAATTAGGATTTGTAAGGTCCATAATAATGCCGAGACCATAAACTAGACTTATTTAGAACATAACATAACATGAATATAATCCTCTCGTAATTCAGAAGTTGGTATGATACTCTTTACTTATCTTATCTTAATCTTTTTATTTTAGGTGAGTATGCAACATGCAATACTTCTACCTTAAAATCTTACTTATAGAACTAAATCTTATGTTATGATATTATTAGCCATAACAAATGTACATTATTATATGACATGATATAATAAACATTATATGATAATAAAACATGACAATTTCATAAACTATAGCATAATTGAAATCATTTCGTCATCGTAAGATAAGGCATGGTTTTTAAACATGTCATTCTTAAAATATGACTTTGTTGAAAACTTAGCATGTTTGGAAACATGGCTTACTTGAAAACATGATATACTTAAAAACATGACTCAATATAAAACAAGACATACTTGAAAACATGGCTTACCTGAAAACATGTATACATATAATATAGCATGCCATATAAACATACTTTATCAAAAAATATTTAATATTTTCATATTGTAGGTTAGATTTATACTTACCATGTGCATAGCTTTCCACTTGCTTAATTAATTTGTGGACTAAATCTTACTACTTGAAAATATATCCTAACAAGTATTAAATTAATACTCCTAGTGGATACAATCCTATCTAAGTCCCTTCTAATTAAAAGGAAATAAGAACTTAATCTAAAATAATTCCTTACTTTTACTGGTTACGGTTAAAAGGTTATGGTGTATTTAACTGTTTAAATAATGTGTGTTAACTTAATACAAATTGGATATGAGAATTTAATCTCATTTTAACTTTGTATCCAAATTACAATTTTGATACTCTTTAAAATCTATATTTTTCAAAAATATAAAGAATTCATTTTAAAAACTACTTAATTTAATACTCTTTGGATAATGTTTTATCTAGTTCCTTTTTTTATAAAAAGAAAGTTAAGATCTAATTCACATAAAGTTGTGGGGCACTTAAAAACTTAAAACATAATTTTTATTTAAGTCAAATGAAAATTGGTTCGAAGAATTTTAATCCATTTATTTTAAAATATGTAAAATATCTTCCTTTAAAGATTAGGTTAGAAAATCTACCATATTTTTCTATATCTTTAAGAAGACATCTAAAAATTATCTAATTTGAAACTTCTCTTTTTCTAATCATATTAACACTTATTTTAAAAATCATTTTAAATCTTTAAAATTTCTTTGTTTTTTTTTTTTTTTTTTAAAGCTTGTCGGGCACCATAGTGCCCTGCCTTGGCCCAGGCAGGCACTGTGACGCTTGTGTTGGGTGCTGTAGCACCCAACAAATTTAGGCTGGCAGCGGTTAGCCAAAAGAAGAAAAAAAAAAAAAAAAAGCCCTGTTTTGCATTTTTTTTTTGAATCATAACTTTTAATCTCTCGAGAATTTGATAAAATTTTCTTCATAAAAAATGTTCATCTACATATTATCTAAATTTTTCATATTTATGAGAAAGTATAATTTAGCCCATAAGAACTTTGTTTTTTCATAAATTCAAAATTTGACAATTTTTTGTCAATTTAATCCAAATATCCTTTGAATGTCACTATTTTTCATTCTAAAAATTTTGAAACACATACATATACACCATAGCTTATGTTCCATAAAATTTTCTAAATTTTCTTAATTGTTTCTCTAACTTATAAAAACTCATTTTAAATTTCTAAAATTTTACTATTCAAATTATGAACTTCCTAAACATATTCATACTATTGTCTAATCATTATTCTTATATTCATTCTAACACCATCAGCATGAGATCGGAAATTTTCTGGAAAATTGTAAATACCTATTATTTCTACTTAAATTTAAACCTACTAAGAATTGTAAATATAAAGAAATTAACAAGAATTTTAGCTAGAAAAGTACCTCGACGATCGTTTTTTTTTTTTTTTTGCAAAAAACAGAACTAAGACTCCTTAAAGGGGAACTTCTTGGTGGAGGCTTGAAGAATTTCTCTAATATTTAGAAAGCCAAAATAAAGTGCTTGGGAGGTGAGAAAATGGAAGAGAAAATGCAAGAAATCTCAATGAAAATTTTTGAAGGACTTAAAGAAAACTAAAGAGAATTCTGATAAACTTAAGAGAAAACTAGAGATATCTGTTCACTAAGCTTAATAGTATTTTCCTCAA
Source organism: Antiaris toxicaria (assembly GCA_035233585.1). Classification (NCBI taxonomy): domain Eukaryota; kingdom Viridiplantae; phylum Streptophyta; class Magnoliopsida; order Rosales; family Moraceae; genus Antiaris; species Antiaris toxicaria. The sequence goes on from CP141163.1 coordinate 1,354,060, forward strand.
TCTTCTATTATACTGAAAAAAGTTAACTCACATTGAAAAAATTTATTTTTACTGAAAAATTTAACTTATATTAAAAAAGTTAACTTGTATTACAAAAGTTTAATAGTCTAAGTTTTTAATATTTTAAAAGCTTATTTTCTATTGAAAAAGTTGGTCTATCTAAAAAAATTTTAGATTGCTAATTCCTAATACTACTAAAACTATTGAATTACTGCATTTAGTGGTATGACAACCTTTCTACACTTTTATCAATTAGTCACTTTTACTATTAATATTTTTGAATAAAGTAAAGTAATTTTATATTATATGACAAATTAAATTATATAATTATCACCTTATAAAAATTGTTTCATAACTTTAGATTGAAAATTATAACCTAAACTTTAATTGACATAAGGAATCTTTTACGAATTACATTCTTAATTCATTAAAATTCCTTATCCAAAAATTTTGGGTTATTATGGATGTCTACACTTTAGGATTCAATGAAATCAAGATCAATCTCTTCATCTGCACAAATTCGAATACAATCAACACACCCAAATGCATCAAATTCAATCAACATACCTAGATAATAATGATAATAATAACATAAGGTTTCCCAAAAGCAACAAGGTTAAAAGTGCAACAATTTTGTCAAAAGGGCATCAATAATAGAAACAATAGTAATCTTAGAAGCAGTGTTAACTACAATACAATAATAACTGTAAAATTGAAAAATGACTACATTTTATAGGGAAAAAGACAAACTAAAAACTAAAGCAAAATTTCTAAAATGAGTGGGATGAACTTTTTGGAATGATACCAAAACAACAAACGGTCATTGTTTCTAAAACAATTACATGGTCAAAAGCTTTTGAGGAGCTCTATGCATCTACATTAATCAAATTGGAACATTAATTTGAAAGGATTAGTACAAACTAAATGAAACACTAGAACGACAAAGCCACAAAACCAATAACCCATAAAGAAACAAGGAATAAAATAAACTTCAAATAAGAGAATTAAACATAATCTGATAATCTTATAAAAAAGGGAAAAAAATCAGGTAACCAAAAAATCAGCATAATTTGAAAATAAAATAAAATAAAATAAAATAAAATAAAAAGAAAATCAAACATTGAAATAGAACAAAACCAAATAAAACAAAAGGAGATGAAGAACAAAAGAAGTTGAGGGAATATCTTAGCTTTAGGCAGCGAAAAGAATAATGGAAAGGGCGATGGCAGGAGACGGAGAACAGAGACGAAGAAGAAGAAGAAGAAGAAAAAGCAAAAAATAGAGAGCAATGGAGAACAGGAGGAAGAGGGAAGGGTGACAGCGAGAGAGATAAGAGAAGGAGAATCGAGAGAAGGAAGGAAAATTAAAAAAATAAGAGAGAGAGAGGCAGCAGGCGGCAGCCAATAAAGGGGCAAAGAAAATAAAGAAAGTTAAGAAACCTAGCTTTTCCTTTAGCCCTTTAGTTTGTTAACAAAATAAGAAAAATAAAATATATAAAAGATATTTTTTATTTCTGAAATTTAAATCCTGAAAACTCAAAACTAAAAATGCTATATAATATATATATATATATATAACAACGAGGAATTTTTATAGTTGCTCAAACTGTAATATGTTTCAGAAGTTTGTGAATGTGTCTTTATCATTTACTACGAGAGTTTCTACTATTTTTGTGAAGAATGTTTCTATTAGACAATATTTTGATTTTGTTCACTTATGCTACTTATCATTACATTTTGTATTCTGTGTATATGTGATCATAAAATAGCCTAGGGTTTGTCTTTATTTTTTTGTTGTCATGCGCCTTGATGTGTTTGGTTGTTTTTGCAGATATTAAGTGGTGATGATGTGTTTTGCTTCCCCCCACTCCCCACTCCCCACACCCACCCCCCCCCCCCAAAATATCATGTGCCAGTACGTTTCTAGTTTTAGGTTTTCATTTCAAATTTTGTGTATCATTCGCATTACGTGATGCAATTTGACGCATGGGTGTTTTGTCGCATTTCTTGTTTTCTTAATGATATTTTCCCTTCCTGTTTACCTCGCAATTGAGGAACAAACTTGGTTATATATATATATACATATATCTTTATCTGTGTGTATATTTATGTGTGCATTTATATATGTACGTACATACCTTCATCTTAGAAAGTAGATTACAGATTATGTATATAAAGATGAATTAGGAAAGCTCTTAGCAAATTGTTGACTGCTTTTGGTACTGAGAACATGTTGAACACGATCTTTTTTGAACACAAGAAGTTGCATATACATAAATTGGTTAAGCATGTGTTTTAGCATTAGTGTCAGTCTATGTTCTCTATTTTCGTATGTTTGGTAGATTTGTGAATATGGCTAAGAGGTCAACATTGGTTGCAAGGTTATTAGTACATTTTTTTAATGGAATATGACTTGTCTGCTTTTGTTTTTTTATCTTCATAAACTCGTGTTGAGTTGGCAGAGTAAAAGTCCTAGTATATGGCATGCTAGAATGGTCCTATGGGTGATGTTTGGGTGATGAAGATATACCCGTTTCAAATTGATTAGCTGGTAATTTGAAATGGATTTTTAATTTCTTTATGGTACGCGATTTGGCCGGGGATTAAAAATTGTTGACAAAATCATATTGTATTGGTTGTTTAATTTGGAGAGGATGTGGTCTTGGCTATTTAGGGACATGGATATGGAAGTTATTGTTTGTCATTAGGATTTTGTGTGTCTTGGAGTAAATTAGGAAGTTTTTTCCCCCTTTTTCCCTATATATGTGTTTACATTTAATTTGGTTGGATTTCAATGTGTTCTTTTGAGGTTTTGAAAATTTTAGATTTGGAATAGAAGCGTACCATTTTTCCTTTCAATTACGCCACTTGTTATAGATGGCTTGCAATGTGTGATTAGATGTTTGATCTCCTTCTTTTCTTTCCTCTTTTTTGTTATTTATTCTTCTTGTCTGCTAAAACAATGGATATGCCATATAGAGATATTAGAATCTTTGAAAGTTTCAACATACAGGCAAAAACCCTGTTTTTATTTGGAAATTTTTGTCTCATTTGTTTCCTTTTTCCCATCAATATGAGAGTTGTAAAAATTATCTAAAACTTGATAGGGTGCATTAGGGAGGTTCATTTGTTTTGAAAATCCTTGTCTACGTTGCATATAATTGCTTTTGGTTCTTAGATTAGTTTTGATGTTTTTAGAAACATGACACGAGATGGATTCTATCTGAATTCGATATAGATTCTAGTAGAATTGGCTTACTAAATCTGAGATGTATTCTACCCAAATCCGATATGGATTCTAGTAGAATCCCTTAAGCTTGTTGCTTTTGGTAATTATTAGTTTTTTTTAACTTTAATTTCTTGTATATGAGATGAAAAAGGGAAAATAAAAAAGGGTTCAGTCTTGTGAAATTTGAGATTTTTTTGGCTGTAAATTTGCATGTGTAGAACTGTTCATATGTATATGTAACTATTGATGTGTGTATTGTAGTTGAAAATTTATTCGGATCAGATTTTATTTTGTTATACAATTAAATTCACGAAATGGATTCTACCTGAATCATAGAATTTTTTCCATTATGCTTGTTGCCGATTTTGATAGAATTTGTCGCGGATTCTATTGAAGTACAAAAAATGGATTTGTTTATCAAAAACTTACGGTCATCTTTGTTGAAATACAAACAATATTCTATCAGAATCCATTTTGGATTATAACAGAATCCTCCAGTGTGATTGGAGGCTAATAATTGGCTCTGTTAGAATCTGTTGCATTGAGGATTCTAGCTTTGTTGTAGTTTTTGGTAGAATCTATTGTGGATTCTACTATTCTGGTAATCAGATCTATCATCTTTTGTTTAAAGAAATCCGACCACTAGATCGATAGCTAGCTGATGGCCGGCGACCAATAGTCAGCTAGTGACCAATGACATTCAAAAATTATTTTAATTAAAAAAAGAAAAAATGAAAAAGATGAGGGTACTTTTGTAAATTTACTTTTTTTTAATTTTTTGATAAAATATTATAAAATGACAAAATTATCCACTCTCAGATAAAAGTGAACATAAATAGATAATAGAGATAATAAGAGTACGTGTCACAAAAATGAGTGATAGATTAATTTTGGTCACAAATAAAAAAATCTTGTAGAAAATATCATAAATTTGATTACATTTAGTAAATCAAAATTTTTTATTATTTTTTCTCTCTCCCCACCCTATATATATCTCTCTCTTCCATTCTCTCTCCTATCTCTTGATGCCCTCACCCTATCTCTCTCCACTTCATTGATACCAATCATGGTGACAGTGAGGCTCCTCTAATCTCCACTGTGAGCTCCAAGCTTGGTGAATCTGTGGTGCTGGGCAGTGTCAATCTTGTTGAGATCTTCCCTTCACCACAATCTAGCTCAATCACGACTCCAACGACAACATGAGCAGCATCATACTTTGATTTTCAAGAGCTTCGAAGGTAGAGCTAAGAAAGAAGAACCCTGTCGAGTTGGGCTATCACAAAGGAGAGAAAGAGAGAGAGAGAGATGAGAGAGAGAGACATAAGAGAGAGAGGAGAATGTGAGTGAGAGAATGAATGCCGTTGAGAAGTGGTCAAACAAGTTCATGATTTTTGAGAGACAGTGGTGGCGATGGTGGTAGCTTTTGGGAAAAGAGAGAGAGGAGAGAGACAAAATGATGTTAATGAATCATTTGCCAAAAAAATGGTAAATAAACATTTTTTATTGGTGATTCATTTAATAATGATATTTTTTGTAAAAGTTTTTTAAAAATCAATCCGAGACATGATTTTATGATATTTTTCTAAAATTCCGTGTATAAGAAGGTTTCAAAATTAGGTCAATCTTATAAATCAACCCAAATATTAATTAAATAATTTTTTTAGTCTTGGGGGGAACAAGCCTGATGCACCTTCCCTTAGTTTAAAAAAAAAATTTTGCTTTTTTTTTTTTGCAAGAATTTTATATGAATCTATTTGATTTGATCAATATCGTGTTTATACATACCACACAGGATCATTTTTTTTCTATTTTTTTTAATTGCGAAAATAATTAAATATGTTAATACAAATTCTAGTTGGACTTGAACAATTATAACATTTACATCTCATTTCTTTTCTGTATTTAGGGGTCATCGAGAGAGTACGTAATAAAAAGAAATTATTCTTATAAAATGATATAAGTAATTAGTTAGCAAAATTTTAAGTATGAAATAATCTTTTTCTTGAGTCCTTGTTCTCTCTCTATATTCTCTCTGACGTGTTTCTTCTTCTCTAAATTATATTTCACTAGCTTTTTATCTTGATGTTACATTAGTTTATACCGAAGATTATTATCTCCTTTATTAAAAAAAAACCCTAATTATTCATGTCTAAAAAATCTACCTTAACTTATATAATAAGGAACTAAATCAAAATAAAATAAGAAACTATAAATTAATAAAAAAACTATCTTATATAATTTCTTACTTTAATAAAAAAAAAACTAAATACAGCCTCGATAAATTAATATTCGTTAAATTTGTAACCTCAAATGAATAATATTTTTTGCTAGTTCGGATTTTTGATCAATGTGATGAATTAATAATTTGTTAAATTTATGAGATAATATATTAAAAAAAAACATGTAGGCTATAAATTAATAATATCCTTATATGTTACTATATGACTCTAATGTTACTTGATTTCTCTGCCCACAATGTTTTACGTATTCCATCTGTCATTGTTGATTTCTTTACAACTTTGAGATGAGAAGCCATTGTGTTCAGCTTTGTCGTTTATGATATTATATGTTCTTTCTACTACTTAAATATAGATGTTTTTGCTTGACTTAAAATTCATGAATTATAATAATAAAATATACTTAGAATGTAATTATTTTTTGTTGCAAAAATGAATAGATCCATGACTTCTATTTAAGTAGACTAATTACATTTTATGAACCTATTTTGGTTAAATAAATACGTAGAATAATGATAATTCGTAATTTGGTAATTTGGTAATATTTGTATAATCAAAATCTACTATAATAAGTTCAATGTTTTGGAAAGAAAAAAGAAAAAGAAAAAAAAAAGAAGAGGAATAACTTGATAAATTATTTTTTTTATAAATAATGTATATAAATTAAATAATATCTCAATTAATTAGTAACTTTTAATATAGATTTAACTGCAATATGAGACATTAGTTCTTTTTTACTGTCGATTGAAGCCCTTTGAGAATTCATCTAGCATTTCTAAGCCTCAGACCTACGACAGGTTAAGGTTTACTTACATAGTTGTTCTTAATTAAATAAAAACTAAATAATATTTTATTATTATTCTGCATCATAATTTTTTGGACATATTTGATAAAAATAATAACTTAAATTCCTTTCATATTGTAATTCAACTAAATAAAATATTGATGTATAAATATAGAAACATTTCTATTATATATATATGTATATATAGGAGTTGAAGAAAAGCCGTTGGAAAAAACATAAGGACTTGTGTCTAAAAAGAGAGATAGAGAGAGAGAGATAGAGAGAGAGAGAGAGATACTTGTCAATGATATATTGATAGAGTCTTAAAATGGTATTTGATAGAAAGGAAACAAGATGTTAGAAGCGACACGGTTTTTTTTTTTTATGAAATCTCCATGATTTAGGCAACTTAACTTTTTGAATAATAAATTAAAAGAAGAAGAAGAAGAAGAAATCACGAATGAAAATATTCAAGAATGAGATTCAACGTAAAATATATACATTTTTGAAAAAAATATATAATATTTAAAAAAATTATATCAATAGGCTAAGAACAAGTTATCCATTCAAAATCATATATAAGCTCTCTAAATTCAATAGCTATATTAAGTTTTTTGACCAATTAGTCAATTTTTTTACACTATATAGCATACAATTTACTTAAAAATTAAGACATATCTATAAATATGAGAGTAATTATTAAAATGACACTATAAATATATATAACTATTTTAAAAATGGGAGTATTATTAAAAAATTTAGTTAACTTATTTTGTCTTTTTGTGGTATTGTCTTTTTCTCTCTTTTAAAAAAAATATAAAAAACTTTTTCTTGATTTCGTTGTTGTTTTTTTTTTTTTCTATTTTACTTTTTACTATTTTTTTCATTAAACTTTTTCTGAGTTTATCTTTTTCTATTCTCTTATTTTAGATTTTTCGTTCTTTCTTTATTTCTTTTTTTTTAAGAGGAAATTTGATTAAACTTGGAGTAGAAATTATGAACATATGCGATTGATTCCGCATTATAGAGAAAAAAATCCTAAACAATACCAATACTATCAGTATATTATTCTGATGATGCATACAGGGGAAAACAGATGTCTAAGGCCTAAAAACAGGATAATACCTTGACATATTACTATCGAGTATGCATAAAATTTTTTTTAATAATTCCTCTAAAACTGATGGACTTTCTAAATTTAATTTATCCCTATAAAACAAATAATTTTAAATATGTGCTTCACATGTGCAAAGCATGTGATTTCAACTAGCATGCACACACATATACACACACACATGCGTAATTATCACCCCTCTCTAGGTGTACACTACAGGCGGCTTGGATGGTTATTAAGCGGTTTATGTGGCTTTATTTTATGGCAGTTTGTGAAAACTACAGGCCACTACTGTCTAAAATTTAAGTGATTTGGGTGGGTTTTTATTTTTTATTTTTTTTATTTTAAATTTTTAGCATATAGTCTGGACGGCATGAGTTTTACACTAATATTTTTAATATATAATCACTAGTTTCTAAAAGAACTTCATATTTTTCCTAAAGTGATATGACTTACAACCAGTCTTTCAGCCTTTACGAAATAAGAAAGTCAAAATAGAAAAAAAAAAATTTTGGAACTTCTTCATTAGTTATTAAAGCAAGATTTTTTTTGTTTATTTTCATCAAACTATAAAATTAAGTTCAAGTTATAACCACTAACAAGTACTTTTACGATCCTATCTCAAGATTTTAAATACATATCACGAAAGAATAACAATATCAAAATTAGTGTTTTATCAGCATAAAAGAATTCAAGATAATATACTAATTCTTTTTGCAAAAGAAAAAAGGGATAATATACCAACACATTAATAAGAGTTCAACAACATAAAGTAAAAAATGGTTACTAAATCAATTGACTTGTTTAGTTTGCTGTCAAATTATTTAATGAGTCAAGAGCAAAAAATTAGTTATTAAGTTTAGGGGTATGTTTGGTAGGAACGAGAGAAAATGAGAAGAAGGAAGTTGTACATTACATAGGTGATGGAAATGAGGGGGAGAAAAAAAGGAGGTTATTTTCCTCGTGATATTTGATATGCAATTCCTCAAAAAATTTCTCCAGCTTAGAAAAAATCAAAATTAGGATATTTTGAAGGACTTGGAGTCCCTCCCATTTTCCCTTCATCTTTCTTCTCTCCTACCAAATAATAGTCTTCTTCTGTCCTATTAAATAATCATAAATGTCAAAATACTTCTACAAATCCCTTTACTTCTCTCTTTCATTCTACTTTTCTGTCCTACCAAATACTCTGAGTCTATTATATTACACACACTCAAACTTAAAAACCAAAATCCACCACAATGCTAAAATAATTAATAAGTAAAAAAACTAAACGAGGATGGTTTGAAACTACGGTTTCATTGATAACATGTAACTGTCCATTTATTATGACAAATTCAAACCGCGCTTCCATTTGAAGTAACTGATTTCTACCCAAAAGAAAAAATAAATTATGTACAATATATATTTTATTATGTCCATTACTGAAATGAATTAACTCTCATCATATATATTTATCTTTCTCCGTTGTCAAATAATGATATTAAAAACAGTCAGGCATTACGAATACTCGGCATCGTAATTAAAAATAAATAAATGTCTAATTGATCTCGTGTAATAATGAGACCTACTTTTTTTTAATTTTTTTGATAAATAATTTTTTTTTATTGATATGATGCTGAGCACCGCTGCTCTATAAAAACAAAAAAAAAAAAAAGAAAGAATTCTTCAAAAAAAAAAAAAAAGTACTTCAAACCTCTTCTAGTTAACGGGGAAAAAAAAGTCCTTTCAAACTGAATTAACTGTCATGACCAAGTCGTATAATTAAATCTCGCGGCGGTGAGCCACGTCATGAACTCTTCCACCGGAGAAGTCACTGGTGCCGGTGGCTGATCTAGGATTGATGTTGTTTTATTCTTGAGAGATGATGATAGGTTTTTAGTTTGGGCAATAACGGGATATATATATATACATACACACACATACATATACATATACATATACATATACATATACATATACATATACATGTATGAAGTAGTTGTGTATGGACATTTCGAAGCTTGTGTTAGAATCGCTGGAAATCAGTAATTGAGAGAAAATTAAGAATCACTGAAAATCAGTTATTGAGAGAAAATTGGGGATTTGATTAGATTGAAATCAATGTAATTAAGGAAAATTTTTCCTCTATATATTTGTGTAAATGTATTGTAAAAGGCAATATGAATGAAATATAGAAAATTTGAGTTGGTATCAGAGCCAATCTTTAGTCACCAGAGGAAAACTCTGACCACAAAAAAAAAAAAAAAAAAACCGTTCCAACCCAACCTTGAGCCACCGGAGGAAAACTCCGACTACAAAACATCAACTCTTTTTTTTTTAAAACACCCCCTACAATCAAACACCTATAAAATATATATATTTAGACCATTCGGCCCTCCGCCCACACGATTTGTCATGATTGCAATCGTGCCATAGTCATGATTCAGACGCCTAGACCCTCAGACACTATCGCTGAACTTGTCTCTAATGAACCACCCGCACCGATCTTTGGACCCAGGCTCGATGACGAACTACTGCTTGATCAAGTCGTGGACTCTGTTCCCTTCAAATAGCTGAACCAGAGTGCTACCGAAGGAGGAAAACTCGCCAAATTGGTCGCGGTGTGTGTCGCCGAAGATTCCGTTCTCATAGTAGGAGAGTGACGATTCCAAGTCGGTGACCACCATTTCTGAAAATCCAGAAGAAAAAAAAAACAGGCAGAGAGTTAGAGAGAGACAGTTAGAGTTTCACCCCAGAAAAGAAGAAGAAGAAGCATAGAAGAAGAAGAAACTCGGAAAATTTTCACTTTATTTTTTTGGATGTTTGTCTGTGTATTTTGACACGGCATAAGAGAATGAGCGAGAGAATTATTTAGTTTGTATTTATTTTTTGAGCGTGTAACTAAAAAAAAAAGGGAGGACATATTTAAAAAAAAAGGAAAAAAAAAAGAGAAAGGACATATTAAAAAAAAGAGGAATTAAAAAAAAGGGGAAAAATTAAAAAAAATGACAACTGAAAAATCAGTTCTTGTTATCATTCAATTCGAGAATGTGTTTAATGCAGGAATAACTCTTACTAAATCAAATTATGATGTTTGCTCCCAACAGATGGAGATGCACCTTGCAAAACGAGAGAAATTCTCCTTTATCCATGGCAAAACAAAGCCACCCACAGAAACAGATAAAGGATACGAGAAGTGGTATGCTGACAATCAAAAGGTCAAACGATGGCTGTTGATGTCCATGACACCTGAGATTATGAAGCGATATTTGCGCTTATCAACTGCTTACGAAATTTGGAGTGCTGTTTCAAAGGCCTTTTACAACGGAAGTGATGAACTACAAGTTTTCACTTTGAATCAGAAGGCGTTTATCGCCAAACAAAGTGGTAAACCCCTATCTGAATATTATAGAGAATTAACTGAAATTTTCCGTGAATTAGCCATCGTGATAAAGTTGTCATGAAAGATCCTGAAGATGTTGCTGTATACCGAAGAGCTATTGATCGACTTCGAGTCCATATTTTTCTTGTTGGATTAGATGGAGCTTTTGAGCAAGTTCGGGGAGAGATACTACGTAAAGATCTTATTCCAGACTTAGAAGAATGCTATGCATTCGTTCGACGAGAAGTGGTACTTCAAGGTACATTAAAAGGAGACCCAAGCAACTCAGATGTCTTCGCTATGGTAGCAAAACAAAGGCCAAACCAAAAAGGACAAGACTAATCTACAAATACTCATTCAAGTATGGGTAAATCAAATCTTAAATGTTCTCATTGTAACAAAACATGTCACACCAAGAGCCGTTACTTTGAGCTAATGGGATATCCTGAGTGGTGAGACCATAATCGCGAGCAACATAAGAAGGACTCAAAGAAGACCCCCACAACAGTTGTTGTCGAGAACAAGATGGAGGAAAAGGAGGTCGAAACATCCACTACACTCATTGCCACCTCGAATCATGGTAAGGTTTTTAACATTTCTATGCAAGTTAGAAATAGTGAGTGAATAATTGATTCTAGTGCAACTAATCATATGAATTTTGATTCTAGATAAGTCTCATCCCTTAAACCAACCTCACAAAAATTTGTCTCCACGGCTAATGGCAATTCAACTGCGGTCATCGGGGAGGGATCCTCAATCCTCACTGATGCCTTAAAATTGGATTATGTTTTGGTTGTTCCATCCTTAGATTATAACCTTTTGTTAGTCTCCCAAATTACTAATGCTTTATCTTGTGTTGTTATTTTCTAGCCTGATCACTGTGTTCTTAAGGATATTTAAATGAGACGAATAATTGGTTATGGTGTTAAGCAAGGGAAGCTGTATTACCTAGACATGCAATCAACAGATTCAAATAAACTGAAGCATGCGCTGATAGCAGACGAGTCTCAGGGGGAGAGGAAGAGATCAGAGATTTGGTTGCAATGTCGATGATTAGGGCATGCATCATTTGGTTATTTAAAGAAGTTGCTTCCTAGTTTGTTTAAAAAATGTAATATTTCTAGTTTTCATTATGATGTTTGTGAACTTGCTAAAAGCCATCGTACTTCATTTCCATTGACTTTGAATAAAAGCCCACTCCCTTTTATGATTGTTCATTTTGATGTTTGGGGACCATCCAAAGTCCTAACCCTAAGTGAATATCAGTGATTTGTTACTTTCATTGATGATTGTAGTAGAATGACTTGGCTTTGCTTGATGAAATCTAAAGATGAAGTAAACTTGTTGCTCCAAAACTTTCATACAACGATCGGGACTCAATATGATGTCAAGATTTGGGTTCTTCATAGCGACAATGGTGGAGAATATCAGAGCACTAGTCTACAGCAGTATTTGGAGAGGGATGGAATCGTCCATCAAACAACTTGTTCCAATACTCTCCAATAGAATGGTGTGGCTAAACGGAAGAATCGACATTTGCTAGAGGTTATTCGAGCATCATTAATAGTAGCACATATGCCTATATCCTACTGGGGAGAAGCTATTATCACTGCTGCCTACTTAATCAACCAAGTATCCTTCAGTTCAATTGGTTTTGAAAATCCACTCCAAGCACTGACCGATGGTGTTATTGCTCTACCTATCTCAGATTTACCTCCACGTGTGTTCGGTTGTGTGGCAATTATGCATCTACATAAGCACCAACATAACAAATTAGCTCCTCGGGCACTATGATGTGTATTTGTTGGATATGCTACACATCAAAAAGGATATCGATATTATCATCCTCCAACTCGCCAAATGTTCGTAACAATAGATGTAGTATTCCATGAAGACACAATGTATTTCTCTTCAGAGTCCGAACTTCAGGGGGAGTATTACCAGAAAATTCAGACTTTTGATTATAACTATCAGGTTTCTAAGGAAGAAAATCCTATCTCAAGAAACCAGAAAATTGGCAGTGAGGAATAGTACATCATGAGGTAGCAGATCTGCATTCAAACGAACCAACAGAAGTCGAGGAAATTGCTCAAGTGCCACCAACACCTGAAAGGCTAGAGTCTAAAAATGAAATTGCTAATACACCATACCAATCTTCGTTAAGTGAAAATGTCCTCGAACCAGTGAAGAAACAGTCGCCACATCATCACACCAGAGGTATACCGAAACTTATTTAGTATTCCATGAAGACACAATGTATTTCTCTTCAGAGTCCGAACTTCAGGGGGAGTATTACCAGAAAATTCAGACTTTTGATTATAACTATCAGGTTTCTAAGGAAGAAAATCCTATCTCAAGAAACCAGAAAATTGGCATTGAGGAATAGTACATCATGAGGTAGCAGATCTGCATTCAAACGAACCAACAGAAGTCGAGAAAATTGCTCAAGTGCCACCAACACCTGAAAGGCTAGAGTCTAAAAATGAAATTGCTAATACACCATACCAATCTTCGTTAAGTGAAAATGTCCTCGAACCAGTGAAGAAACAGTCACCACATCATCACACCAGAGGTATACCGAAACTTATTTAGTATTCCATGAAGACACAATGTATTTCTCTTCAGAGTTCGAACTTCAGGGGGAGTATTACCATAAAATTCAGACTTTTGATTATAACTATCAGGTTTCTAAGGAAGAAAATCCTATCTCAAGAAACCAGAAAATTGGCAGTGAGGAATAGTACATCATGAGGTAGCAGATCTGCATTCAAACGAACCAACAGAAGTCGAGAAAATTGCTCAAGTGCCACCAACACCTGAAAGGCTAGAGTCTAAAAATGAAATTGCTAATACACCATACCAATCTTCGTTAAGTGAAAATGTCCTCGAACCAGTGAAGAAACAGTCGCCACATCATCACACCAGAGGTATACTGAAACTTATTTATGAGCCAAACCTTACTAGTAAGGCTAGTTATCCTATGAGTAACTATGTGTTTGAACATCGGTTGTCTGAATCAAATAAGTTATTTGTGAATCAATTATCTTCATAGCTATTCCTAAAAGTGTGCAAGAAGCCTTATCTGATCCAAGGTGGAAAGCAGCTATGAATGAAGAGATGAGATCCTTGCAGAAGAATGAGACATGGGAGCTCGTGGACTTACCACCAGGAAAGAAGTTAATTAGGTGCCGATGGGTCTATACAGTCAAGTACAAGGCAGATGGAAGCATCAAACGAATTAAGGCACGACTTATGGCCAAAGGATATACACAGACCTATAGAATAGACTACACAGAGACATTTGCACCAGTAGCTAAGATCAACACAGTACGTGTGTTATTGTCTTTAGCCGCAAATCTTGATTGGCCATTGCAACAGTTCGACATGAAGAATGCCTTTTTCTACATGGTGAACTAACGGAAGAAGTATACATGGATCTTCCACCAGGGAGTATGGCAACGGAACAACAATGTCACAGGATGTGCAGATTAAAGAAGTCCTTATATAGGTTGAAACAGTCTCCTAAAACTTGGTTTGAAAGATTCACTAGAGCAATGAAAGCCTTTGACTATAGTCAAAGCAACTCAGATCACAAACTTTTTCTGAAGAAACAACAGGGTAAGATTACAGGCCTTATTGTGTATGTTGATGACATGGTTGTGATAGGGAATGATTCTGAGGAGGGGAAAGCTCTATAAGAATACCTATCCAAAGAATTCGAAACGAAAGATCTAGGTCCTTTGAAATATTTTCTTGGGATAGAAGTTTCTCGATAAAAAATGGGAATTTTTTTATCCCAAAGAAAGTATATCTTAGATCTCTTACATGAGAATGAAATGTCGGGATGTCAACCTATCGATACACCAATGGAAGAAGGGCTAAAGTTGCAACTCGAATCAAATCAGGCACCTGTTGATAAAGGTAGATATCAGTGACTTGTGGGAAGACTGATGTATTTAGCTTACACAAGGCCTGATCTTGCTTATGTATTAACTGTGGTTAGTCAGTATATGCACAATCCTGGAGAGCAACATATGAACACTGTCATACGCATTCTCAGATATCTGAAAGGTGCTCCGGGAGAGGAATTCTGTTCAAGAAGAGCTCAAAACGGGAAAGCATAGAGATATACACCGATGCTGATTGGGCAGGTTCTGTTGATGACAGGAGGTCTACCTTAGAATACTTTACTTTTGTAGGAGGTAACCTTATAACATGGAGAAGTAAAAAAAAGAATGTTGTTGCCCGTTCAAGTGCTGAAGCTGAATTTAGAAGTATGCCACTTGGCTTTTGTGAGGCGTTGTGGCTGCGACTTCTTTTACAAGACTTGGGTTACCCACCAAGATAACCAATTTGATTTTTTTGTGATAATAAAGCAGCTTGTGACATTGTTTATTATCCAGTACAACATGACCGTGCAAAGCATATTGAAGTGGATAGATTCTTTATCAAGGAAACGTTGGATAACAAGGTAGTGGAGTGACCCAAGATTCGAACAGAAGACCAGTTGGCCGACATTCTAACCAAAGCCGTCTCAAGACAAGTATTCTCCAGATTCTTAGACAAGTTGGGCATGTGTGACATCTACGCACCAACTTGAGGGAGAGTGTTAGAATCGCTGGAAATTAGTGATTGAGAGAAAATTAAGAATCACTGGGAATCAGTGATTGAGAGGAAATTGAAGATTTGATTAGATTGAGATCAATGTAATTAAGGAAATTTTTTCCTCTATATATTTGTGTAAATGTATTGTAAAAGACAGTATGAATGAAATATAGAAAATTTGAGTGCTTGTTCATCTAGCTAGACGCGTTGGAACAGTTTTTGGGATTATGACTCGGGAGAAACTGACAGGTTGAAAAAAAAAATTAGAAAAACGGATAGGGACGATTTTTTTGCTTGGAAGCGTTGAAAGAAACAATAATTCCACCATGTAAAACCAAACCACGAAGATAGTCCGAAACAGATAACAAAAAACTATTACATAATATAAGTGCATGACTTTGTTCGTTGCCACGTGGGATACTGGTGAACCAGGGGGAAATAGGGCTGGTGTTGAGAAAAATAACAAAAGAGTCAAAGGTGGGAAACTGTGTTCACCACCATAAGTTTTGTATAGTCAAGAGGAGCTTTTAGTAGTTCATAATTTTCACCAATGAAACCACAATTCGCCTTTTTTTTTTTTTTTGAAATCCAAGTAGCCTGTGTTCATTCTTATTCTTACCTCGTACATGACATAATGTGATTAGGAGAAATCAATTAATAACTACGACTAGTGATTGTATTCAAATTTTCATTTAATTTTTAAGTATATTTAATATGAGAAATTTAAGATGCATCATATTTTTAATTAAATAAAAGCTAAATAATATTCTATTATTATTCTGCATCATATTTTTTTTGGACATATTTGATAAAAATAATAACTTAAATTCCTTTCATATTGTAATTCAACTAAGTAAAAAATTGATGTATAAATGTAGAAACATTTCTATTATATATATATAGGAGTTGAAGAAAAGCAGATGGAAATATCATAAGAGCTTGTGTTTGAAGAGAGAGAGAGAGAGAGAGAGAGAGACAGAGAGAGATACTTGTCAATGATACATTGATAGAGTGTTAAAATGGTATTTGATGGAAGGAAACAAAATGTTAGATTTGAAACAGTACTTTTTAAAAAAAATCTCCATGATTTAGGCAACTTAGCGTTTTGAATAATAAATTTAAAAAACAAAAAAGAAGAAGAAAAAATCCAGAAGGAAAATACTCAAGAATTAGACTCAACGTGAAAAATAAATATTTTTTTTGGTTGAAAAAAATATAATATTTAAAAAGGTCATACTAACATGTTAAGAACAAGTTATCCATCCAAAACCATATTTAACAAGCTATCTAAATTTAATATTTATTAAGTTTTTTTAACCAATTTGTCAATTATTGTATATCACACAGTTAATATAAAAGTATTTTCGGATATCTAAATATTAAAATAACAATTGAAACCACACTATAAATATATATATATCTAAAAAATGGGAGTATTATTAAAAAATTTATTAAACTTATTTTGTCTTTTTTATGATAATGTCGTTTTCTCTCTTTAAAAAAATATAATAATTTTTTGTTGATGTTGTTTTTTTTTTTTTTCTATTTTACTTTTTACTACTTTTTTTCATTTAAATTTTTCTTAGTTTAACTTTTTTCTATTGTATTATCTTAGATTTTCTATGCTTTCTTTATTTCTTTATTTTTATTTTTTTTTGTTGGGGGGGGGGGGGGGGGGGGGGGGGGATTTCATTCAACTTAGAATAGAAATTATGAACATATGCAATTGACCCCACTTTATAGAAATAAAACCCTAAACAAAATTGATATCATTGTTATATTATTCTAATGATGCATATATGAAAAAACAGACGTCTGAAACCTAAGAATAAGATAGTACTTTGATATACTATTATCAAGCATAGATACGACTCTTTTTAATAATTCCTCTAAAACCAATGGACTTTCTTAATCTAATTTATCCCTATAAAACAAATAATTTTAAATATATGCTTCACATGTACAAAGCATGTGATTTCAACTAGCATGCATATATATATATATATTCGTAATTATCACTCCTCTCTAGGGGTGCACTACGAACGATCTGGACGGTTGTTAAGCAGTTTATGCAGCTTTGTTTTATGACAGTTTGTGAAACTATAAGCCATTACTGCCCAAAATTTAGGTGATTTGGACAGTTTTTTTTTTTAATTTTTTTTATTTTTAGCGGATGGTTTGGGTGTCATGAGTTTTATACTAATATTTTTAATATATAATCACTAGTTTCTAAAAGTACTTCGTACTTACCTAAAGTGATATGGCTTATAACTAATCTTACACCCTTTAGAAAATAAGAGAGTCAAAATAGAAAAAAAAAAAAATTTTTTTTTTGAAACTTCTTTATTAATTACAAAAGCAAGATTTTTTTTTGGTTTATTTCCATCAAATTACAAAATTAAGTTCAGGTTTAAACACTAACATGTACTTTACGATCCTATCTCAAGATTTAAAATACATTTCACGAAAGAATAACAATATCAAAATTAAAGTTTTATAAGGATAAAAGAATTCAAGATAATATACTAATTCTTTTTGCAAAAGAAAAAAAAAGGATAATATACCAACATATTGATAAGAGTTCAACAACACAAAATAAAAAATAATTACTAAATCAATTGACTTGTTTAGTTTGCATGTTAAATTAATTAAGGAGTTCAGGGCAAAAAAATTAGTTAATAAGTTTAGGGACATATTTGGTAGGAATGAGAGAAATGAGAAGAAGAAAGTTGTACATCACCTGGGTGATGGAAATGAGGGGGAAAAAAAAAGGGAGGGGGATGGGAGTGCCTTTTCCCTTTCCCTTATGATATTTGATATGTAATTTTTCAAACAATCTCTCCAACTTAAAAGAAATCAAAGTTGGGGTATTTTGAAAGACTTGATGTCCTTCCTATTTTTCCTTCATCCTTCTTCTCTTCTATCAAACGATTGCCTTCTCTCCTATCAAATAATTATAAATGTCAAAATCTTTCTATTAATCTCTTTACTCCTCTCTATTCCTCTATTTTTTTCTCCTACTAAACACACTCTGGGTCTATTATATTACACACATCCAAATTTAAAAACCAAAATATATTACACACATTTAAACTCAGAAACCAAAATCCGTCACAGTAATAAAATAATTAATAAGTAAAAAACAACTAAACGAGGATGGCTTGAAACTACAATTTCATTTGATTATATGTAACTGTCCGTTTATTACGACGAATTCAAACCGCGCTTCCATTTTAAGTAACCGATTTCTACCCGAAAGAAATATAAATTATGTACAATACATGTTTTATTATGTCCATTACCGAAATGAATTAACTCTCATCATATATATTCATCTTTCTCCATTGTCATAGAATAATTTGAAAAACAGCCAGCATTCCGGATACTCGGCATCGTAATTAATAAAAAATAAATGTCTAATTGATTTCGTGTAATAATGAGACTCACTTTTTTTTTTAATTTGTTTGATCAATTTTTTTTTTTATTAACATGATGCTGAACACCGTTGCTCTATGTTAATAAAATAAAAAATAAAAAGAATTCTACTAAAAAATAAAAATTAAAAAGTACTTCAAACCTCTTCTAGTTAAGGGGCAAAAAACTACTTTCAAACTGAATTAACTGTCACGATCAAGTCGTATAATTAAATCCAGCTCAAACTGGTAACCTGAGGTCATGGCTAAGATGACGACGACGACAAAGACCGAAACGCCGTCGATTCTCGTACCGAAAGACACAACTCAGCCCGACCAACGCCTCGACAATGGCGGCCTCCGTCTTCTCCATGTCAGAGAAATGCAATGTCTGCATCAACAACACCCGCTTCGCCCCCGCGCCGGGCAAAAAGCTCCGCTGCTTCTCCAAGTTCCTCTCCGCATGCCACGTCATCGTATCGTGGGCCATAGGCGCGAGCCACGTCATCATCTCCTCCAGCGCTTCCCTCCACCCTTCTGTCAGCGCGTGCACATCACGCACTCCCTCATCCTCCTCCTCCTCCTCCTCCTCCTCCTCCTCCTCCCCCCTTCGCTTCTTCATCAGTTTCGCTCTAACCTTTATCCTCAAACTCTCCGGAAGCATCTCGTACAACCCGTCCCGCGTGTCCTCACTCACCGTCTCCGGCGCGTAGAGACACCTCTCCGCCATTACGATCACGTTCGCGTACCGCACCGCCAACGCCGAGGCTCCCACCGTCGATTGCGGAGCCAATCGGGACACGTCCTCACTCTTCCCAATTTCACGGCCGGTGTTACTATCAAAACGGTGAAACCGAACTAGGCCCATTGGGCCTGTTTTTTTCCCGGCCCGTTTTGTTCTCTGCAGGTGAAAGCTCCTTTCTTCGAGAAGGCAATACTCGGTCGGAGGACATTGCACGCCTGAAAGGTAGCAGGGTCCGAAAACGACATACATTCTGGCGTAAACGACACAGGCGATTCGTGCCATGAGGCCGATGCTCTTGTCGTATGTCTGGCTCCACAGAGAGGCTTCCTTGTAGCTCTGGACTTGTTTTCTGAGTTCGGTAATCTTCTGGTGAAAAACCTTAAAGTTCGCAATATTCCACTGGTTGATCTTTCTATCGGAATGCTCCAATTCCGATAGCGATTCCCATGCCGAGTAGAGATTCCCCGTTGCAGAGACCAATCTTTCCATCTTCTCCACAATTCTCTGCACATCTCGCGATCGGAATTCGATTTTCTTCGAATCTATGAGCCCTAGCTTCAGGCCGGCGTGGAGGAGGTCGAACCGGAGAAGTGAACGAGTGGCGTCGGAGCATTTGGATCCGAGGCGAGAGACCGTGGCAGCGACATGGTTGAGGTCGTCGAGGAGCTCGGCGCAGACGAGGCGGAGGAGGTGATCTTCGTCTCGGGAATTCAGGTACGTCACGCCAGATGACCTGAAGACCTCGAATCTCAGCCTCCGAATCTCGTCGTCGGAGAGGGATCGGTAGAGAGATACGAGGCGCGACATCGTTTTCGCTGCCTCGAAGCAAAGGATTCCGAGAGAGGTTGTGGTCGCTGCCGTCGCCGTGGCCATTTTCTCGTCGGAGTGGAAGAGATTGCGAAGGGAGTCACCGGCGGCGGTGAGCCACATCATGAACTCTTCCACCGGAGAAGTCACTGGTGCCGGTGGCTGATCTAGGATTGATGTTGTTTTTTTCCGGAGAGATGATGATAAGTTTTTAGTTCGGGCAATAACGGGATATACATATATATATATATACATACAAATATATATATATATATGAAGGAGTTGTGTATGGACATTTCGAAGCTTGTTCATCTAACTAGACGCGTTGGAAGAGTTTTTGGGATTATGACTTGAAAGAAACTGACAAATTTATAAAAAAAAATTAGAAAAACGGATAGGGACGACTTTTTTGCTTGCTTGGAAGCGTTGAAAGAAACTATAATTCTACCATGTAAAACCAAGCCACATAGATTGTCGTAAACAGAAAAACCAAAAAACTATTACATGTTCATACGTGCATGACTTTGTTCGTTTGCCACGTAGGATATTGGTGAACCACGGGGAAGTAGGGCTGGTGTTAAGAAAAATAACAAAAGAGTCAAAGGTGGGAAACTGTCTTCACCACCATAAGTTCTGTCTAGTCAAGAAGAGCTTTTTGTAGGTCATAATTTTCATCAATGAGACCAGAATTCTCTTTTTTTTTTTTTTGTTTTAATCCAAGAAGTCATTGTTATTTCTATTCTTACTTCGTAATGACATAATGTGATTTGCTGGAATTAATTATTAACTACGATTAGTGATTGTATTTAAATTTTCATTTTATTTTTAAATACATTTAAGATGAGAAATTTAAATTTTATGCGATAAAATTACACCTGTACATGCTAGTTTAAAATTTCAATTATGAAATATTGTTCAAATTAAGAAGACATATATAACTAGTACCAAGTGTAACCATCATTAAGTGTGAATACAACTATCATAATATTTATGTTCGTCTAGATTTTAATGATTATATGGCATTGTTGCTCTTATAATTAAATAATGGTATTATGAACCATTAATATAACTTATAATTCATGGCTTTGAGTGGGCTGCCGTCCATTGAAATTTTTTGTTTTAATAATTTTTATATTTTGTTCCTATTAAAAATAAAAATTCTCATTTAATCCTTAAAATCCTTACTAAAAAATAAAAATTCTCACATAACCTCGTTAAAATTAATTCTATAAAAAAAAGTTTATAATTTTTTTGTTTTACCCTCATTAAAATAAAAAATTCTCATATAAACCCATTAATATTAAAAATTTTCACATAACCCTGTTAAAATTTAATTATTTTCACATAGGGGCAGGGAATATGTCTGAAATAATTTTATTTTTTGTTTTACATGCAGTCTAAAATCCTAACAAAAATCTTTGGCAAAAGGCTCGATGTTTTATTTTATTAACTCTGGTTTTCTTACACGGAATAGTGACCCAGAAGTCGAACTACATATATAGCTGGTAAAGTGGTAAACTTTTTTTTTTCCATTAAAAATATGTGTTTTACAAGATGAATGCTTGTTATTTTTATTAATTTATCTTATTTGCTGATAATGCTTTGACAGTTTTGAACTATTTTCTTTTAGCAAAAAGTAATATTACAAGTTTAGAACAGTTTTAGAGCTAATACATTAAAAATTTACACAAAATTATTATGTTTGTTAGATCTGATCAAAAGCTGGTCAATATACAAAAAATATTATACCAAATTGAAAAAATCACTGTTTAAAACATAGTCTTATATGTAGAGTTTTTTTTTCTTTTTTTTTTTAAGAGGAAATTCTGAGAATAACCCTTTAAGGCACACGTTTCATGAGCATGTGGCTCGTTGGGTTGTTGTTCATCCTGATGATATACCTGTATGATGAGAGTTTGTTTGTTGATGTTCAATTATAATAGACATGTTTTTTTGATCAAAATTAAGTATGGTTCTTTATATGGTTATTGAAAACTTCAAAATAAAGTTATTTTTTTTTATTGCAATTTAGCATAAAATCTTGAAAATATGTTGTTGAATTCTTTTGAGTTATAAAGTTAAATCAGTTAAGAATAGGCATGTTAAGATAAGGGATCATATTGGATTAAATTTCCATACTATACATCAATTCTTGATCTATGTCAAAAAAAGTAATGAAGATTGCTTTAATCGTATATTGGTGTAATTGAGACACCAGATTTTTTAGAGACATTACTTAGTAAAGATAGCATATATTGAGCTCGTGAAGTTGTTAAATAATGTACAATTGTAAAGTTTATCCCATTAAAAGTGATTAATTAAGTTAATTGAATATTGGGTTTTTAGTCATCTCTTAATTGATATAAGTTTTGCAATATATAAAGATCCAATATTTTATTTTACTTATGATGGGCCAATAAATAATAATAAAATAATACAGATGTAAAGAGTTTATGATCTCTGGTCTAAACTAACATATTTTTATTATCTCATATCTCATTATTGAAAATATTAAGGGTTTTTTTCTCTCAAAAGAAAGGTTTAGATGTAAAAAATTGATAATCCGTTTTACATCTCAAATGGATTCAAATACATTTCCAATATATTTTTTTCTTAATAATTTAACGTCAGATCTTTTTTTTTTTTTTATGGTTTTTCATCAAATTAAAGTTTTTCCAACAGCAACAGTGTGGCAACGTAAGCTCCGCTGAAAGCGATGTGTGAATGGATGGAAATTAATGATCTGACTACACTTTAACAAGCTAAACTTACGTAGGATTGGATGCATGATTGAATATTAGACGTTTCTGTACCACTTTGTCAAACTCCACTTGGAGACGTAATTTCGTCACCGTTGGCTTTCAATAATTGCGAAAATTTAGTGAGAGTCAGGGCTGGCCAAGTCATAACGTGTATTCATATATACATGTACGAATATATCTATCTACATTTTGCCCTTTTCACATTGATAGGACTTTGTATATTGCATTAGTAAAAAAAGAATTTCAGAGATAGACAGGTAATACGAAGGAGACTTCAGACTTGGACCGAGAAAATCTTTAGTAGTTGGAACGGAATTTCTGAGTTACTTTTGACATTCCATGATTTAGTAAAGACTTTGACCAAAGCTACAAGAAAGCAACAAGAAAGAGCTTACTACTTTAACTTATTAAAAAAAAAAAGGTTAAAAAAAGTTTTAAAAAAAAATATAATAGAAAGATAGAGAAAGGGCCTAGCTACGTAGTCCTAACCTTTCAGCAATAAAATATTAGTGATTGCATGTCCATCTCTGATGAGGACTTGAATGTAAAAAAAGATATATATGTATATAATAATAATAATATATAATAATAATAATAATAATAATAATAAAAATCCAACAACAACAACAGGACTAGTGAACGGGCAACATTTTTTTTATTTCTTTTATAAAATCTCAATTTTAATTTAAACTGAAACAAATATTGCAATAGCAAATTTGATAAAAAGAAAAAAAAATACCGACATAAGATCCATTACAATTAATAAAAAACAATCCATTATTTCGATTAAATTCATAAACGACTCCCAAACTCAATGTTTAATTCTTCTCCTTACGCGAGCAGTTTCAAAGCTAAACAATCTCACTTTAAGAGGATGTTTGAGACATGATTTTAAAGGTATGATTTTGATGTCTTCAATTTAAAATTTGTTTAACTCGTATATTTTTTTAAACTTTTAACAATATTTACACATATTTTTAAATATTAATTTTTTATTATATATTTTAATATTTAAATTCTCTTATTTTTATAATAATTTTTTTTAAAAATATTTATTTCAAATATAATTTTTAAAATTATATCTGATTTTTAAATCAAACGTATTTAAAAGAACACCTTTAAAATTATATTCAAATACTCCTAAATATGCAAATAATCAAGTATGACCCGGGCAGACAATCATCCAAAAAAGTGGCTAACGATCTGGGTTGTTTGTTTTTTTGTTTTTGTTTTTTTTTTTTTGTTTTAATTATTTTGCGACCGTGTTGGACTTCTACAGAAGAGGGTGTACTTTCTTCAGATAAAAGAAAGTCCGTACCCAACTAAATTCAAAATTTTTATATTCACCTTCTTGAATAAGTTTCGATATTTTCTAGGTAAAGCTAAAATTAAAGTTCCGAAGAAACTCCACTACCGTCATGTTTTATGGCATAATTAATTGTTTCCTATTGACACGACAATATATCCACATTATTCCACTTAAAACATAACATTTTCTGATGAAGATAATGATTGAAAAGAAGGAAAAATCCTATGATTCTTACAATTAACTGTTATTATTTTAAGCCCACAGGTGGGACAAGCTTTTTTTTTAACATTGTATTTAAATATAATATAATTTTTCTTCAAATACAAAAACATTTCATTCAAATATCAATCACATCACATTTTAAATCCAACACAATCACTATTTATTATTTCACTTTTTCTATTATTTTTATTAATTACATCATATATTTCCTCTCCCTCCTTTTTTTCTTTCTACTTTTATCCATCACATCACATATTTATTATTAAAATACAATTCAAATACTTTTCTTCCAAACACACATTACATTCAAATGCAATGCTAATACTTTTTCTCCAAATACAGATTATATTTAATGCATTGCATTCAAACGTAATACAAATATAATGCGTTCACCAAACGAATCCTAAACATGTAAAGATAGAAAGATAAATGCATGACTACGAACTTTCATTGAACCCTCTTTCTTATCTTGCTAACGACAAAAGAAGTTTACCCCTTCTTTTTATAAATATTTTTTACGCTGAACTTTCGTTTGCTTTTCTTTTTGTCTCCTTTTCGGCCTCTCCTTCCTCGAAGGCACTGATGCTTTGTGATGGCAGTTTAGTTTAATTTAATTTTTATTTCAACGAACGACATGACGACTTTCCTTAGGAAAAAATATTTCAATGTTCATCCACAACAAATATTTTTGGGTTCGAAGTTCAATAACGGAATTATGATTATTTATATGAATATTTAATTGATTTGATATTATAATTTAAAAAATATTATTTTTTATTTATAAGAATATCTAAATTGATATTTATAAAAACTGTATGACCATTTGATAAAAAAATTGAAAATAAACAAATAAAGAAAATGAAAGAAAAATTCTCTAGAAAATGTCAGAAAATCTTTTATATAAAGAAAAAAAAAGGAGTATTTTAATTATATAGTATGTGAAAAATAGCAAATAATTGGTCATTACAATAAAGTTCAAAACGAATATATGAAAAAAATTTTATAGTTATTATAAAGAAAAAGAAACACTTTAAAACTTAAAAAAAGACATCCTAATGATATCATAATGAAAAAAATACCTTTAAAAAAATATTATAATGATATAGTAATTAGCATAAAAAATAAGCAATTTCATACCGCATTTAAATTTTGGAAACTAACTACTAAAACATAACCAGTAATAATAGAAAAAAAAATTACCATAATATCGTTTTTATTATTGCAAAGACCCTAAATCATACTAAAAAAATAGGTTTCTAAAAACTTAAGTTGTAGTTAAAAAAATATGTTTATGAAAATCGAAATTCTACTAAAAGCAATTATTATGGTAAATAATTGATCAATAAGATAAAGATATAATAATGATAAAAAGAGGGGAAAAAAAAAAGAATCATAATGGAAAAAATGATATTAAATATAGTAATATGACAAAATGGATATCATAAGCAAATTTTTTTAAAATAGTCATTTACATAATATTATAAAAAAAATTCGAATATATGTTAAAACGAGATTCTAAAATAGATATTTTGTGTAATTGTTTCATAGGAATATTCTAAGGAGGAGTTGCACTCTCAAACGGATTGCAGCCTCTTATTTGAAGCTGCACCACACCGTCCATTCCTTGCGGGCCGTCGATTATCTCGCAGCATTGCCGACGTGGTGCCTGCTTAGTAATTCATTCAAATCATTGTTTCCAAACGTGTTAGACACCATTTTTTTTTTCCTTTTTGTAAGTACCCATGAACCCTTTTACCGACTCGAACCCAAAACCTCCCACTTAATCCCTAGTACCTCATGTCACTAGACCAACCGGTCATGAGCTATTAGACACTATAGTTGACTACAGAATGATTAAGAAAGCATTCATGAAATTCACACCATTAATCATCAAATACAATACATTCAAGCTTATCATTTTGATCCCCCACTGTAGCACCAACTACGTTCAAACTATAGGAGAAAAATAAATATTAAACGTTAAAATGGTAAATTGAGTAATATTTATATGATTGTAGGTACGGTCTAGTTATAAATTTACACTTGACTAGGTGTATAATTCTAATCTCACACCTAAGTTAAAAAAGAGCAATGGTTTCACTCAAAACTTTATTTTAAAAAAAATTTCAAATCTATAATCCAAATAGAGACACAAATGCAATACAAACAACAACTGTCTTCTCTTTGAGGGTATGGGGGCTGGTAACCAAACAAATTTGCTAAATAAGTAGGCATCGCTATTTTCCTCATGATGTCTGCATTATTGCATGCATGCACATAATTAATTTTTCTTGCCATATTCAATTAATATGCATGCTAGCTGGGTCATTAACAAATGTCAGCATTTTTTATCATCATTATTCAAAAAGGCTAGCAAGAAATTAATATATATATAGTACGAGTATCATTATTATTATTATTATTGTTGTTGTTGTTGTTATATTTACCTTATTCCATAAGCTGTTGTCGAAAAGGATAGCTGAGACATTGAAAAACTGAATAGCCAGCGCCGAAGCATAGTCAACCCTCTCACATTTCTTTTCCTTATTGTCCATGTACCTTTTGTAAGTGGTCACGGTCCGACTTGCAGCAACACTCTCAAGCCCATTAAAGAAATACACAACCGGTTTCTCACACGGGTCCGGGCCAAAGGACCGAGTATCGAAAGTATAGGGCTCCGGATTCCATGGCCATGTCTGGAACGTCAATAACGCCGTCTCAAGCTTCCTTGCAGTCACCAGAGACGGGTACAGCTGCACAGTGTAGCCCCACGACACTGAGACGGACCAATTCCGCTGTAAGTCGTAGCAAAAACTGTGCTGGAGAGTCCGACCCGGATCCATCTCGTAAGCACTCTTTAGTTTATTGAGGGAATCAATCCGGGTCATGGTTGGGAACATTGGTTCGATATAGTCTATGTGGTGGAGCGAGACCAGCGGTGCCACTGGGTGCGCTGCTAGTAGCCCGTACGGGTTTCCTCGAATATCAAGCTGTAATTCAATTCAACAAATTAAACAAATTAAATAATCAAGTTCACAAAATTGCAAACATTTTTCATCTAACATGAGTAGTACATCATTCAATTTTTTGCCATGCAAAAGCAATGTTGTACAGTAATCTCATGCTTCAAGAGTAAATATATCCATATGTATATGCATTAATTCAATTGAAGACCATATTCATTTATTTGGTCATACGTGTCATTTATTGCAAAACCACTTCACTTGTAAATCGGAATCAATCAACTCTTGATGGAGATTTTTTCCAATTTGAATTTTGAACAGAACAAAGACACTTCCTATATGGTATTTTTTTATTATTATATTATTATATATATATATTTTTTTCTGGAAATCCACGTGATCGTCATAGATAATTTTTCTATATGATTTGTTATATAAGTATTATTGTAATTTTAGTTATTTTTTTTCTCAATTTATCCTTTTTTTTGTTTTTAAAAGTTATAAAAGTATCATTTGAATTTGAATAATATATTTCAACTTCATCCCTCTTGCATTTAAAAAAAATAAAAATAAAAAGATAAAACGTTCTTGAATAGTTTTCTTTTTCATAAAAATAATTGAAGAAAATTTTTATGTTTTTTCATCATAGTCACAAACATGATGGCAGGTGAGTCTTCTTTTCTTCCAAAAAAGAACAACATGTTGTTTTATGGTTTTTTTATTATTTTTATTTTTTAAAGTTTTTTTTATATTTTTATCTTTTTTTTTTCTGAAAAAAATGTGAGGGAGGAAATTGGAACGTATAAAAACTAAATGAAAAAAAATCATTAAAAGTAAAAAAAATTTATATAAAACAATAAAAAAAGAGCAATAGTTTTTTTATTTGGCTGAACTAAAAAAAAAAAAAAAAAAAAACTAAGACAAAACAAAAGTTTCAGAAAGGAGAGATACCAACCTGATGGAAACCAAGCTCTTTGGTTAGAGGCACGCCAATTTCACTCAAACAGCCCTGAATCTTGCTGTCAGAGCCATATAATTCGTGATACCTATCAATGCATCCATCCAAAATCCCAACGAGCTCAGCTGCCAAAGCATAGCTAATGGCAAACCCACCACCGCCATAAGCCATGGCATAAGAATGAACCAAAGCTTGTTCAACACTCTCCGAATTCCCACCAATATAGTACATCTGATTATGATCATATTTTCCCAAAACCGTAACCAAATTATCGGTGAAGAACACCGTATCATCATCCCCCATCACGAACCACCTCACATTCTCTAACCCGAGCTCAAAACTCTCCTTTACTATCCTCGCCATGCGAATCGCCGCCCGTGAGCCGTACCAACACGAGTACTTGAACCTCGATGTGTTCGCGGACACTTGGTATGGCGGCGATGACGACGAGATCATTGTCGGCGAGGGCTTCTCATCGAGCCAAACGAAACCGCGTGTGATATTAGGTTTCCACCAAAGCTCGCTGTAACGCCGACGGTGGCTCCATGTCCGCACAGAGCCTCCGATGCCAAACAGAATGTGGGATATGTTCGTTTTGATCTCGCTGTTGCCTATTTCGCTAGAGATATCGGTGATCTTTTGACGGGCACTGAGATGATATTGTGGGAAACAAATGGATTGGTTTGAGAAAGCAAAGAAGAGATAGAGAAAAATTAAAGCTACAGTGCAAATAAGGGCTAGGCTTAATTTGATGAAGGTGGGTTTGATTGTGGGAGAAACAAGAAACTTCCGTGAAGACATTATCTCTGTCAACCAAATTAGTAGTTCTCTTTGATTAAAATTTTTTTGTAGATACATATATATATAGAGAGAGAGAGAGAGAGAGTTGATAAATTTTAAAGTTTAAATCATCTATATCATGAGGCTTAAAAAAAAAAAGAATCGATTTTGTTCAAGGAACAAAGGGAGGAACGCATAAAAGGATTTATTTACTTAAACTTTTAGGTGAAGGAGATCTTTATTTACATAAAAGGATTGTTTTTTTAAACGAATACAATACATTCTGCAACCCATGTTCGTAATCAAATTGAAAAACTATTAAATAAAGACGATAAATAAATAATACTATAATTTTTTTAAAAAACAAAATCTTCATTTTTTATTTAAATTATTTGTGTATGCTTTATTGGAGAGAAATCTCCTGACTTTTCTTTCTTTCTTTCTTTTTTTTTTTATTTAAAATGTGGAATTTAAACTTTACATATTTAAATAGAATTAGTTATGGATTTATCAAAAAACTTAACATGCAAAAGTAAAAATAAAAAAATAAAATTTAAAAGTAAATAAACCACGATTTTTTCTTCTTCCTGCTCTGTTGTTCTTTCCTCTATCAATACTCATAGACATTGGGTCCTTTTATTTTTTTTGGGTTTTTTATTTTTACACTGCTCTCTCTCTCGTATCAGATTTTATTATTTTTATTTTTGTTGCTTCCTGCTCTCTTTCTCCTCCCTCTCCATATACTCCTTGTGTCTTTTTATTTCCTCTCCCTTGGATCTGATACTCGTGAGTCAAGTTTTATTTTGGTCTATGGGTTTTATTTATTTTATTCTATTTTATTCATTGATGGGAAGCAAACGACATGGACAAATTAGAGGAAATTTTTGACGATGGTAATTTTCTTTTACAATGCATCTCTCTGTTTCAATCTCTCCTTATATACAAAGTGCTCGTGATGACATTGATTTATTCAATTTTTGCTATATCTAGACATTGCAGGTCTTGTAATGCGCTTCCATGCCGTGGTATGTATCTTTGATTCGTTCTCATTACTTGTTTATTATGTTGCCATGAAGAGTAAATAAGATTTGGTTTATGGTATTAATATCATTTCAGTTTATAACTCCAGTTAGAGGCAATTCCTTTCTGGATCACTGCTATCATGCAACAGTTTCCTTCTGTTCTGGGTGCCGAGGGACGGGCTCAACAATTTGGGAAATATGTGCCCCTTTCGAGTTGGATCCCAATATTTACAATTTATACGATTTTGGTACATGCTGATGGCTTAAAATCGTTTTATCACAGAAACCGTATGGAATTTGTGCTTGTGATCGCTGTACACGATAGCCTCTTCCTTATCTTTTCTCTTCGTGGCGAGAGAGGTGTCTGAGCTCTTTGGATATATGATCTTTTTTTTTTTTTTTTTTGTTTTTTTGTTTTGGCTTTCAGTTAGGTAATTTGGTTTGACCAATTAAGTTTCTGTGATGGTCGATTTAACTTTCCAAGTGTATGATGTATTTGGTTTTTTTCATTCATTTTAATATTGTTGAGATGGCGCTAAGTAGATTATGGATTTACTCAGAGGGGTACTAACCTGATGTCTATGAGGTCTTGGCATTGTACCCCATTTCTTTACATTTAATTTTAAAAAAGAATAAAGTGTGTGATCCAATTTATTGGTTAAACTAAAGTATGAGCCATTTTGGATGTGATATTATATCTGCTAATAACTATTCGGCGTTGTAGTTTTACTTTTCTTTTCTTTTCTTTTCTTTTTCAGCAGAAGAATTGCTTCACACAACGGAAAAAGAAAAAAAATAGTTCTTAAGTAAGGATTTACAATGCATCTATCTTTATTTAAAGATATATTCTCAGACAATGAAGCCCACGCCCCGTTTGTTGTCACTTAGGATCTGGTTACCACCCGCTCGGGCTATACAGGACTGCCCTATTAACGCCAATGCCTCTTATTTCATCACCATTTATATTACCATATTACTATTTTATACCGTTGAATGGAATCTTACCATGTGACATCTCAATGGTGCCCTATTACAGTCATTTTCTCTTTTTAATTTAATAATTACCACACTCTTTTTTTTTTTTCTTGCATGATTCTTTAAATAGATATTTACTATTTTAATATGAATATCTATTAAATTTTTTAATAATAAATCATAATTCCTTTAAAAAATATAAATTATAATTAGATACGATACTCATACATTGTTCTAAAACAGTCCATACAACTACCTATATGTTTTTCCTTCTTTTTTTTTTTTAACCCATAAATCAAAATCGTCACCTCCTTTCTATTGAATGAAATTATTTACTCTTTTAATCTATTTATAAGGGTAATTTTATAATTGTATATTAAATACTCAATTTGTACTCAATTTACACTATCAATGGAAGTCACGTGCTTTTTTTTTTTTTGGGTCAAAAATTTAATCAAGAGAGGAACTTCGTAAACTTCGAAAAGTTAAAGAGAAAAAAAAAAGTTATATATTAAAGTTCGGATAACTTTTATAATAAAACCTAAAGTTCGTGAGGAAAAAACGAAATTTGTTCAACTTATTTTATAAACAGGACCTATAGCTAGGTACTTTTTACGTTCCAATTTTTGAGAAGCCGAAATCTTTATCAAAATAATTTATTTTTTATTTAGCAAAATAAAAAAAATTACCTTATTAATATTATTATCATTTTGCAAAAAAAAAAATAGATAAATAGATAATTTTTAACCAATGATTAACATAGTCTATTGCTGACTGATTATAATTAATCAGTAGTAGAGTATGATCAATTAATAAAAAATATATACTAATATTAGTCAATTACTAATTAATGGTAGAGCATGATCAATTAATAAAAAATGTATACTAATATTAGTTAATTACTAATTAACAACAAGCATTTTGTAAATTTTAAAAAACTTTGTCCATTTATTACAGAGGAAAGCACCAATATGACACATATTTGAAGATCTGTTTACAAAGCTGCAAATTTTTGACACTTGACCAAGTTGACATAAAAGAATTTTGATCAAAGTCAACCTAACATATTTTATGTGGTCAAAGGTTGACCTAATATATTTTATCTAAATTGTTTTTGTCTATTGAAAAATCTACTATGACTTTAAGTCCTGGGATATAAGTTGGTTTCTTTAGTGTTCTTTATTTCAAACTGTTTAAATGACAATACTCCCTCATTATTACCAAATAATAGTATGTCTTTAATATATAGAACTAGCAACGTCACCTTCCATCTTTATGCATTTATAAATACAAGATATTTCAAAATTTTACTCAAAACCATAAGATTTTATGACTTGATCAAATCTCATATTTAAAGAGTGAGAAGGTTGCTTTAATTCATTGATGGACTTAAGCAACTTGCAGATTTAATTCTCCTTGTTTTTTTCCACCATGAAACTATAAAGATGCTTTCTTTAAGATAGCAATTTAAAGATGTTGTCTTAATATCCATTTGTCATATATCATAGTCTAAAGTTGTGACAAGGATATGAGAATGTGAATTGACTTGTAGATTATATAAAGATACTTGCAGATTTTATTCTCCTTATTTTTTTCCATGATGAACTCATCTAGTTGTATTACAAAGATACTTTCCTCAATATAGCTATTCAAAAATGTTGTTTTCATATACATTTATCATATATAATAGTCTAGAGTTGCGACAAGGATATGAGAATGTGAATTAACTTGAGCATGAGTACAGGTGAAAAGGTTTCATCATATCTTCCTCCATGATCTCAATATCTCTCCTCTCTCCACCCTCTCTCGGCCCTCCAATCTCTCCTCTCTTCTTCTATCCCTATCTCTTTCCATTTTCCCTCCTCTTTCTCATCTCTCCTTCTGTCTCTATGACTGACTTCGCTTTCGTCCTAGGATGTCCTAGATCTGGACTTTGCAATTTTGGCAATGGATCTCAATAGCATTGATCTCAATCTCAAAGGAGATCTAAACCTTTGCGACCCGAGTTGGCGACTCTAGGCCACAACAGCGGCGTTTCTTTCTTTTCGTGACCAACCTCGATGAATGATGTCAATTTGAACAGTGGAGGTGCACTTATTATATCTCTCTTTCCACCCTACGGCCTTGCGATCTTGTCCAATGGCTACGGCACGACGATATCTCTATCTCTCCGTCAATCTCGATTTGCAGCCACCATGGTTTTGCCTACTGAGAAGATTGGATTTATTATTATATTTCGATTTTTAGATTTTTTAAGTAATATTTTTTAGTCGTATAATTCTTTTGCCATGCTTAATATTTGTATTTTTGTGTAATTTTTTTTAATAAATTTGGCAAACAATATGATAGGTTAATAAATCTGGAGTAATTATTCCCAGATATTTGAAATAATCAGTTGAAACAAATATGGCAGTTGAAAAAAAAAAAATCCAAATATAATCTTGTGATCCGTTATAGTATACTAAATAATCTGGTTGATTAAGAAAAGTAATGGACTATATTACTCTCCAACTAGTGAAATCGAAGGCGACCGACTATTTTATACCGGCAATTGGGGGAAAAAAAATCTATTGGATTCCTAAAAGTAATCCAGTAGATCACTATTGATATTTTACCAGAATACTGCGAGGATCGGAGCAAGAGGCGACCGAACGGACAATTTATACTCAGTCATTAGTTGTAAAGTATTTCATTTTTATTGTTAACCAGAGGAGATTTGTTATTTTCATTTCCAGTAGTCAATAACATGTTATATATCATGTCATTAAAATTTTTCCATTTTTCTCTCTAATTCACCTTATAAGAAAATATAATCATGTCTATTTACAAGTTCACATGAAAGACAAAAAACAAGAGAGATAATTGAAAAGGTCCTATTACGTTTAGTAAATTAACACAGTTAACGATATATATAAGCCACGCAGATCTAAAAGAAAAGCATCTTGAAACCAAGCTAACAGGCACCAAGGAGCATAAAAAAATGTGACTTGATTTCCGTTACCATTCTCTAACGCCTGAATATCACATATTTGCTACAAGCATAATCATGTCCGTCCAATCAAATTAAACATCATTCTTATATTGATACTTTTTAAGTGATTTCATAATCATGATACCAAACTCATTTTTACTGCAACGGAGCACTCTTTGACGCATATGTTCAGGCAAGTTATTGAACTACAAATCTCCTTATGGTATATGTAACAAAATTAAATATACTTCTATGTTCATAGAAACAATTTTGTTATAAGATAGCATATTGAACATGAAATTAGGGATCACCTTTGCACTCTATTATTCTTCAATAAAAATAACATTAAATTAGAAATAAGCATCATAGGCAAAAAAGGAATGATGATTATGCCATTAGGCTAAATTACACGACATCGAAGAAGCTCATACGCTATGAGTAAGACAAATGTCATTATTATTTGTGTAGGAAACTCTAATAGAACAAAAGTAAAGACAAATATACACAAAGAATCACAAAGTTGAATATATGACATATATAGAAACAACAAATTACAAACAATAACACGAAATTTAAAACAATTACAACCAATATGTGTACCAAGTACAATATTTTATGTTCCAACAACATCCAATATCACACAAAAAGGGAATATTTTTTTTGCTTTTTAGTTTTATGAAAAAAAAAGGAAATTAATAAAATCAAGAAATAAAAAATGTTGAAGAAGAGGTGAGTAAGAAAAGATATTTTCTCTTCAACATAAATCCGAATAAACAAGCAACATCCATCAACTTCAAAATTAAACTCAAAAGAATTACCTTGTACTCAACTTCGGCGGTGGATCTTGACGCTCCAGTCCCAACCGGAGCTCGAGATCCAATTCCTCAGCCCTCCTCTCCGGCGTCACCTTGTCAGCGGATTCCTCAACAAAATATGGAATATTTTGAAGTACTTCTTCATCACCAAAAACTTTGCCTCTATGACTTGACATGGCTTGTTCATATAATTGATCATGATCTCTCACCATGGAATAAGGGTTTTTGTTATTGGTCATACTACCATCTAACTGAAAAGACGCCGTACGGCTACCACTTTTCTCGTCAGACAAAACAGTATTAGGATGATCATTAATATCAATCACTGGCGGATTAATATTCTTAATCATATTTGTGTCTGTTTCCGAGGAAACCTGGTTATTATTTTTCTCTTCAGAGAATTGGCTGATTTTTGCCCTGTCTCTTCTATGAATGTTCATGTGACCACCAAGAGCTTGAGCATTTGAGAAGCCACGCTTGCAAAAGGTACACGTGTACGACCTCGCCTGGCCGGAGCTGCTGATCTGATCGTCGGAACCCCACTTGATTTGATCAGACTTTTCCATGATGGATCGGCTGATCAAGTGATGTGATCTTCACCGTCCGTTTTTTTTTTTCCAAATATTCTGTTGTGGTTTATAACTAGTGGACAAATGAAGGATGAGGGTCAACTCTTAGTCGGTTGAGGGAGATGATATTTAACAAGAGAAAGAAAGTAAATATTTGCAGGCTTACGTTCTAGCTAGAGAGGGTTTTAATTAATTAACATAAAAAAAAATGCGAAGTTTATTAAATCTCTATGTTTGGGAGATGACCAAAAGGTCCCTTGTGGAAAGTGATAGTGATAAGAGGTGGAAACAAGACTAGCTGAACTTGGTTAAATAAGTGAAATCTAGCTGTATTTTTTCCTCATAGTTTTATCAGTGAATTAGCTCCATTAACTTTGAGTTTATCTATTAGCTACTTAGGCTTTTAATGGTACGCATGGTATGGTTAAGTGGATTTTTCATGTTTTCTAAAAGATGCTAATTTGAAGAATATTATATGTAACAAGTAAAATGAAGTAGTGAGTTAAGTGCCCAAGGTGCGTGTAGGACATAAATAATATATAATTAGAAACACGGATCAATTCTTAAAAACGAATAACGCGTCTTTTCACCGACTTATATTGTTGAGGTTGTTAATTTCATACCAATATCCATATAAGGGCTTCCACGTAAATAACAAGTAGCGAAGTTATAGATTGAATCATGAAAAACAAAGGACAAATCAATATCATAATAACTTAGATGTATACTTACCAATCACATTCATAATTTTTTTTTCCCTCTTTGTACAAAAGTACAAGTACATTGTTATGCTCGTAACCTTTGTTTCAACTTTCGGACTTCTCAAAAGCTAACCTAGTTTAATTAGTGTGGAAAGTTAGTCTAAAATTACATATTTATAATAAATAAATTTGTGTTAGACTAGTAAGTATCTCATAGTACAACTTTAAATTTATTAAACATTTTTATTGGTTATGCCACTGTATCGGATATTTTGGTGTGTTTAATTTCTTCTAGGAGCTTATTAAATGCAAATAAAAATAAAAGTAAAGAAAAAAAAATGATAATATATGATAATGTGCGTGTTTGGTTTTGTTTCCAAAACAGATTTCACGATTCTCTAGGAAATCGATTTCAAAATCAGTGTGAAATTGTGTTTGGTTTGTATTGTTTTTGAAAACAGATTTCAAAACGAATCCAAAATCTCCTTTACTCCCAACGTAAAATTGAAAACGACTAAAAGTCGTTTTCTCTTATTTTATTATTCCCATTTCTCTTATTTTTCTGATTTAATTATTATAGTTAATTAAGATTTAATTGATATAGTAATTACTTAAATATTATGGTTATTAATTTTTAATTCATTTTTCAATTAAAAAATTTATTAATTTTTAATTTTTGGTATTCATAATAAATTTTTTTTAAATCAAACATAAATATGTTTTTTGTAAAATACTTATAAAATAACTGGTTTTCAAAAATATAACCAAATACAGTTTCACTTTTTTATTTATCAAAACATACACTCAGAAAATAAAACCAAACACAATTTCAGAAACGTTCTCAGAATTGTTTTCAAAACGATCTCAAATTCAGAGAATTCGAAAACATAACAGATTTCAAAAACAGTACCAAACGCTACCAATGAGATCCTTTCTTAAATTGAGTTTGATTATTGTACTTTTATGAATATTGGTTTGACTATAAGAAAAATGTGAATTATGTTTGAATGTGTTTCTGAAAAGATGAGTAGTACTATGTAACATGAATTACTTAGTCACTAAAAATATCATTATTCTTGTTCCCTTGAATCTAGCAATCAACAATCAAAGTTGGAATAGAACTTAAGGGGAACCGCTTCCTTCAGTAGATATTGTGAATCACGAGAATTAGACTTAGGTATTTCCATGTTAACATCAATAACATTATTCGTAGAATCATCAAAATCATCACATAAAATCTTTGTAGTACCAACAACAAATTGATCAATTCCAACCACGAGTTTATCTTCAAAATTTATTATTCTCATCAATACAAACTTTTTCATTATTTCAAGAATAATAATAGTAGAAAATTGGTTCTTGTTAAACTTTCATATACTAATCTCGGAAATTTCTCCTTAGCCTTTCCCTTGATGTTCTCTTTCTCCACAGCATACATATTTTAAACACAATTTGAAATGGCATGACAAATTGAAATTGGCATAGAATACTGGAAACTGATATCAAAATTCATTGATTTGCCAAGAAAATCGAAAAAAGAGCACCATATTTGCAAATTTTCTTTCAGTATCAATTGGTTTTCATTGCAAGAAAGCATCCCTATTTTGGCCAAAATGCCGCGTATATTGTGGTAGAGCGACAAGTAGTATTGTTCGTTAGCCAGCTTCCACCAAATATATATATATATTTTTTTCTCCATTATCTGACAACATTAATAAACCTTATAAAAACTGAAAAATTGTGTCGCTTGAGCTTGAGACCATAAGGCCAAATCTTGTCGCACCGCATTAATATTATAAAAGCGACAACCAAGAAATATTAATTTCCATATATTCAAAATTTTCGATAATTTATTAAGTTTATTTTTCATATCTTCTTAATTCCAAGGTATTTCTTCATAGATAGCCAATATCTCTTATTAATAGCTGTCCAGGCTGATACGAACTACGAGTAATTCTTCATTTTTTGAAATCAATGAAACACCACATCTAAATTTTGATATGTCAGCAGAACATAAAACTTTGTTCTTGTTAAGCTACGGAAGTTAAGTATATGCTTGGAAATGCAACGGGGCTGGCGTACAAAAGAATGTTGTAGACATGGCGTTGTGGCAGTTACAAGAAATGTTTAAGTTAAGATTGTGTGTGACTCTAGGGAAATGACATCAGAATCTGTTAAGCGCTTACGTTAATCGAACAGCTCTCCGTTAATGTGGCAAATGTCTTATTTGAGTAGGCATTTCGCATGATATTTAGAGAATGATAATGACACTTAGTTTTGTAGCAACTACCCGTGCATAAAAGTATCCGTAAACTGCCTATCTATCCACTTCATTCCACTCCGTCCCACTATTAGTGGGTTTATGCAGAACCGCTCTTCAAATGAGCAGAGTAGTCTCAATTTGTCATTTTTTATGGACGGTTATGGTTTGGAGTTTAAGAAGAAGGCAGTTTAAAACCATTCCATCTATTTAAATAGTATATATTTATTTTAGTATATAATATATATATCATTTATTCATATTAGATAATTAAAATTAAAAATTCTCAACTTCAACGGAAAAAAAAAAATGAAATGTCTCAATTCTCAAACTCTTGTTTAAGTTTCCAAGAATATACCACCAAGTCCACTCTTTCACACTAATTCTCATTAATTCCAAAATCAATTCTAATCTCCAATACCGTTTGCTCCTTTTCATTCTTGCCAGTAATAGTCCCTTCTCCCACTCCACCCGATTAGTCTCTAGTCTAAGATTAGAAATTGCATTGCGTGTGCTAATCCGCACTTTTGGGCTTTACCAAAATTCAAAGCATGTGGTGCATAGTTAACATTATCAGTAGAATATCACTTTTGCGCATTACATATTTTGATTTTGAATTATGATGTGATTTATAAGTTTAGTTTTTGCATTGACATATTTAATTAAAATTATGACAATAATAATAATTTATTTATCAATAATTATATTTGATTTTTATTATTTATGTTAAGTATTTTGAAATTTTTGTAAACATCTATAAAATGATAGGTACAAATATTAAATCGCCCAATATATTGCCTTAAGCCATCCGTCGAAAAATCTGTCCAAACTATTTAAATTTTGTTCAGTAATAATTTGGAGTTTTCATAAACCATACGGTCTAAACCGTCTAATAACCGTTCAAACCACTGACTGTGCACTGTATATTGAATCGAGCACCATCCAAGATGATGATTTTATCATGTTAAACCATAGATATGTGAGAGGATTTTGTTGTTTTACATGTGGAGTAAACAATTATAATAGATACGGGATAAAAAAAAAAGATATAAATGACATGATTACTTCACTAGAATATATATATATATATATAGCTCCATCTGATATGATTTCTTGACATACACATGTGAATTTTATTGTGAGAACCATGTCAACAGCCATATATGATCCCTTTATAAAATTTTGATCTTAAGAATTAGTTCTTTTTTTTTTCCTGGTAGAATTTTATTAGAATTAGTTTTTTTTTTCTCTTTTTTCTTTTTGGTCATAAGAATTATAGTTTGTACACGCTTGGATGTTATTAAAAGATAACTCTACGCGTGAATTGGCTGACTTTCTGATGTCGTATATTTTATTGTTTTCTGTTTGTAATACGTAATGCACTCTTCCATTCCAATAAAATACCAATAATGACAAGGAAGAGACTGTCGTTCATAAAAATCTATGCCAAAATTAATTCTATTTAGATACAAACCTTTTTATAGTTCGACATATGACGTCTTTCGTTTAAAAAATTAAAAAAAAAATTTAAATTGTATAGCCTCTTCATGTTTAGAAAGTGATTCATGTGATGCTGAAGACCAATTTTTGGTTCTCATGAACTAAGAAAGAGAGTACAGACCCAGTATAAATGTTGGTTTCCAGGTCAAATATACATACCTTGGGTCCGAGAAGTATTTATGCATTAAATATGAGGTTAATTTTATAAATAGTCATTAATTTATGTACAATATCTCATGTTGGTCCTTTATATATTGTGTTACTCATCTTATTCTTCTGAATTTTCATAATATTATGCCAATAGTTATTTGCTAATATTTTGTTAAAAACTAGATAGAAATTGAACATGTTTTAATTATATTAACTTTATATAAAGTTGTTATTGAATATTTTTAAAACAAATTATATAGTCAGAGATATTTTAAAAGCCA
This sequence comes from Antiaris toxicaria, assembly GCA_035233585.1. Taxonomy (NCBI): domain Eukaryota; kingdom Viridiplantae; phylum Streptophyta; class Magnoliopsida; order Rosales; family Moraceae; genus Antiaris; species Antiaris toxicaria. The sequence continues at coordinate 1,394,595 of CP141163.1, forward strand.
ATTGTACTTTAACAAAAAAAAAATATAGTTTCATAGAGTTAGTTTGGTGGTATGATTTTCCTCCCAAAAGTCTTTGACTAGTTAATATAATTTGAATGTGTTCATTTTCCTTTCAGTTTATATAGAAATCCAATTTAAAGGCTGATTTCATAATAATAAAGAAGTTCAAGGTAGTGTGACGCATAATATTAAAAGTTAGTGACCAGCTTGAACATGTAAGTACAATTTAGGATCCATTTCTGAAAAAAACTATATCTAGGATTCTTTATCCTGATAGCCGCTTATAATATTTATTTTTTTCATTTGGTCTTTTCACATTAATGTTTAAAGGTCTAACTAACCAGTCAGTTAGAAATGTACAATTTTGATCCCTCTCCTGTTCATAAGTAGTTTATTTTCAAACAAAATTTAACACCTAAATGATACGTGCGGATTTTAAAAAGAACAAATAGTTAAAAAAGAAAAAAAATAAAAAATAAAAAACCACCAAATTTGGGGATAGAACCTCTTAAAAGGAAAATAGATTTAAAATTATATTTTAAAAAACTCACACCAACAAGTCCTTTTTTTTTTTTTTCGAACAGTGTGTGTGTGTTTTTATTTTATTTTATTTTATTTTATTTTTCACTTTATCTCTTTTAACACAGATATATGCCATTCTCGTTGTAGGTTTTGTCAAAATATAGACAAATTATATTAACGAAGGGACTATAATCGTATATTTGTGAAACGCCGTCGACGAAGCTAGATCTTTAAAAGTGAATATATGATGACCATGAGGGAGACAAATACAATCCCCAGCTAATAGCATCAACGAATGAATCCTATTATTTATTAGTCTATGTTTTCCCCACTTGCACATTTAGAGGAAAAATGCTAATGGACTTTAATGGTGCTAGGTATCACAGCTAAGAAGAGTACTGCGATCACACAATATGGAATTATACATTGGATTACTTATGAAGGGAAACTACCCGGTAGACATGCGGAAGCATCTTTTACTAGTACTACAACTAATACACAATCTACATCGATTCCAGATTCATCAAGGACAGCTTTGCTAAATTCTATAGGCACGAAAATGATCTTCATATTCAAAGTCACGATAATTCATGAACAATCATTGTCCCGTCCTTGATTGCTCATGAGTGTGTACGTTTATTACAAAAGTAAAAACTCAAACAACCATAAAAAAAAATCCACGACTTACGAATGTTATGAAAGATCACTAGGAGGGAGACTGGGAAGAGACAGAGCCTTTCTAGGCTTTCGCATAGCGTAATGTCACCTTTCATGTGCTTAGATACGCACATTTTTATAATCTCTTCTCTTGACAAAGCGGATGTATGTAGACATTTTGTTCACACATTATATGAGAAAAGAATTCATCAAAGAAAAAAAACGAAAAGAAAAGAATATTCCTCATTAGTTGGTAGAGAGTAAATTACTATGATTTATTCTATCTGTCCAGATATGGGCATACATTATGCATAATAATCTAAAAGTGCTTTTCCTTTACCCAAAAAAAAAAAAAATTCTAACATTGCTTTTCCTTTTGTTATTGTGTTTTAAATAAAATACAATCATGTCGACTATTAAGTTAAAAAAAAAAATCATGTTGACTATTGAATATGTATTATTATAGAGGGCACAAAAAAGTTCAACAGATTATATTTTCTTTAATTAGACCTGGTTTGGCAGTTGTAGAATTAAATAGTTCTACTTTATTTATAGTCGTTAAAATGGGTTTTATATATATATATGTATGTTTAATAAAGATAGAGATTTTGGGGATTTATCACATCTCAGTTAATTAATGAGATTAATCAGTCATTTAATGTTACTGAATGGTTTCTGTTTTTATCTATGTGCGAAATATGAAACCATGCATGTTCTTATTCCGCCGGCCGTCCTTTCAGACATTGAAGCAATACATGTTCTATCACGTTACTTTGTAACAAGCAAATTTGTAATTGAGGTCATTGTTGTATCCTCCTACAATAAGTCGCTGTAAATTGCAGCTCGTCAATCTTTAAATTTTAGCGCGACTTTTCTAATTTCCAGCGAATTATTAGATTAAACTGATTTTTATTTTCCCTATTAACAGTAGTTCACAACCAACGATTAGTAATCTAGCTAATTGTTAGTTATTTATATTAATTTTTAACAACTGTCAAGCTTGGAACTTTCGTTATTTCTTCCTCTCTTTTTTTTGGGGCTAATTTATGAATTTCTTGTTTGAAAATTTATAAATATTTCTAACTGCGGGAAAAGTGGATGAAAAACTTAAAAAACTGAAAAAGAATTGCTTGTGTGGCGCGTATACTATCAAAAAATGGGTGAGTTTCATAAATATAATATCAATTACAAGGTATTAGAAGTTATTAGAAGATAGATTAACAACATTCTTTTTATATGTAGGCTGAATAATGGGCAAACGTGTGTACAAATATTAATTTTTTAAACTCTAGCACAAATATTTAAGAAGTATGAAATATAATAAAGGCTAAACACACAATGATAATTAAGAAGTTAAAGAGTACAATTATAGGAGTTCGAATTCAGAATCTTCACTTCTGATACCATGTCTCCTTTAATGATCTATCTCAAAAGCTTAAATTAGAAAGAGATGGGCCAATAATAGTTTTCATTTTTTAGCAAGTACATTTTAAGACCACTCCTAGAGGACCAAAAAAAAAAAAAAAAGGACAAAGACGCTCTCTTTTAATTTTTAATTCACATTCTGCTTCTCTGGATGTAAAACTAAAAGTAAAATAATCTTTTATGGCAAAATAAAATTTTCTACTCTTTAACAGATAATAGCAATAACAACTTATTAAGTGGCATTGCGCCTTATTTTTCCATTAAAAGACCAGCAAGCAAAATTCCCCAAAAGGTAGGCATGCTATAAGAACTTTGCTATTGCAATATGAAAGCATAGATTTCACCACTCAAGGGTAAGACCAAATTAAAGGTGAACAAAATGTATTTTACCGAAAGAGTCCTCGCCAGTTGCATGCAAGTAATCTACTCGATTGTTGTCGCTTGTCCACTAGATGCTATCATAATCAACAATGATAATCGATCTTCGTTGGTGATCAGTTGCAGTTCGCCGAAGTAATGTACTAAATCATCACGAGCAATCCACAAGATGTCGCTGGATCAACAAAACCATCACAGGCGACCGGTTGTTGGTGCGGTCACCCGTATAATCTAGTATATCAACAAAAAAATAACAATAATAAAATGTTACAAACATATACAATTGGAATCAAAGATCCATTCGAAAAAAAAAATCTCAAAAACAATTTGACCAAATCAAACGAATAAACAACAATAATTAAAGTCAATAGTGATACAAGAATCAATTAATTAACTTGATTTTGGCCCATTATTCTAATCGGACTAAATTAGCATGGGTCTAATCAAATGAGCTTAACGTTTGGTCTAATTAGAGCCCTAGTAGTTTGTATTTCTAGACTAATCTATTATTAATTAAGTAGTTGGGTGGTTGAGTAGTTGGTAAATATGTATAAATGTAGATGGTTTAATAAATAATCCAGAACCATCCCATAATAGTATAAAAAGGGTGTTCACCTCATTATGCATCAAGCCAAAAAAAAGAAAAATTCTAAGAAGTAATAATGAGTCCTCTTCCTCTAAAATTCTCTAGCTTATCCAATTTGAGTTATTAACCTTTTCTACTTATAAAAATCTCCCATTCCAACGTAGTTGTATTAGAGCTACAAGTTCCTCTATAGAGAAATGATGAATGCTGGTACGGTTCCCTTCCAAGTCAAGATGATAAAAAAGAGAAGCTATGATAATTGGAGCATCAAGTTGTAGATGCCTCCTTGTAGCACAAGATGTGTGGGAGATGGTTGAGAAAAGCCATACGAGCCACGAGATGATTCTACTTTATCTCAAACCCAAAAAGATAGTTTGAAGGATTCAAAAAATAGAGACAATAAGGCTCTCTATCTCATCTATCAAGAATTAAATGTTAATTCTTTTGAGAAAATTTCTAAGGAAAAATCTACCAAGAAAGAATGGTTGAAGCTTCAAAACTTTTATAAGGAGGCCAAACAAGTCAAGAAAGTGCGAATCCAAAGGAGAAACGGTGACGGTTTTTAACCAACTAAAGAGAAATGGTGAGAAAAATTAGAATCATAAAGAAGATTCTTCAATCTTTAGATCCAAAGTTTGATCATATTACCACTCTCATGGAAGAAACCAAATATTTGGAGGCCATGACGATTGAACAAATCTTGGGTTCTTTGCAAGCCAACGAAGAAAAGCAAAAGAAGAAACAACCCCTTAAAAGCAATTATTAAATATGCAAGTCAACTCCAAAGAGAAATAAGAAGACTTTGGCAATGGAAGAGGATGTGGAGGAAGTCACAGTTGAGGAAGTAGTGGTGGACATGGAAGAGAAGGAGGAAAAGGATTTAACAATAACTACGAAGATGAAAATTGAAGAGAAAGCACAACAAGAGGTTAAAGGTCGCAGACAAGGCTTGACAAGTCCTAGATCAAGTGCTACAATTGTCAAAAATTTGACAAATGTGATTTTGAATGTAGAGCTCTAAATAGAAGAGTTGAAGCGAATGTGAACCATGTGGAGGATAGAAATCATGAAGATAGTACTTTATTGCTGGCATATAAAGACAATGTTGGAGGCCAGGATGATACGTGGTACCTAGAAATGAACATGTTCATGGCGCTGGATGAATCGTTGAGAGGCAACATTTCTTTTGGAAATGAATTGAAGATATTGGTGTAAGGCAAAAGTAAAATTCTTGTCATGTTGAAGAATGGGAACCACCAATTTATTTTTAATATATACTACATTCCATATATGAAGAATAATATTTGAGTTTGGGTCCACTCTATGAGAGAAGGTACGATATTCACTTGAAGGAAGATACTATCTCTTAAAGAAACAATATTGGTAACATGATTGCTAACGTGCCAATGACAAAAAATAAAATAAAATGTTCTTAATCAACATTCAAAATGATGCCACATAGTATCTTTAGTCGTTCTACAAAGATTCGCCTTGGCTTTGGCATTTAAGGTTTGGGCATCTTCATTTCGGAGGGCTAAAGTAGCTTTCTAAGAAGGAGATGATGGGAGGCTTGTCATCTATTAATCAACCCGACCACCTATACGAGGGTGTCTACTTGGGTAGCAATGCGGGAAAAGCTTTCCAAAAGAAGCAAACTCAAGAGCACAAAAGCCACTTGAGCTTGTACATACAGATGTGTACGAACCAATCAAGCCGAGCTCTCGTAGGTAGCAATTATTTCTTTCTCTTTATTGATGACTTTTTAAGAAAGACATGGGTGTACTTTTTAAAATAGAAATAGGAGGTGTTTGGAGCTTTTAAGAACTTTAAAGCCTGTGTGGAAAAGTAAAGTGGAGTTGAGATCAAGGCTATGATATTCGATCAAGGAGGCGAGTATACTTCTAAGAATTTTATGAAGACAATGGGATTAATTGATCGCTAATAGTTCCAAGATCACCCCAACAAAATGGTGTGGCATAAAGGAAAAATATAAATATCCTTGACATGGTGAGAAGCATGCTCAAGAGTAAGAAGATGCCAAAGGAATTTTAGGTTAAAGCAATAGCATGTATGACTTACCTATGCAATCGTTAGAAGCGTTTGGTGGAAGACACACAGGAAGCGTGGAGTAGAAGAAAGCTTTGGATCTTTCACAGAAAAGTATTTGGAAGCATTGCCTTTGCACAAGTACATGATGAGAAGAGATCCAAGCTTGATAATAAATGTTAGAAGTTCATCTTCATCGGGTATGACTTAAGCTCTAAAGGATACAAGTTGTACAATCCAGCCAACAAGAAGACTATTATAAGCCGAGAGGTAGCGTTTGATGAAGAAGGATAATGGGATTGGGGTCCACATGATGAAGACTACATCTTTTTCCCTTATCTTTAAGAAGATGGTGAGGAGCAACTAAGGATGAAGGAAGAAAGAGAAGAGCACACTATGCCACCAAGTTCACCAGTCACAAGCACTCAAGGAGAAGCATCATCGCCGTCTTTAAGCGGAACTTTAAAGGAAAGAGTGGCATGCTTTAGGAACCTGCAAGAACTTTACGAGGTGACCGGGGATCAAGACAATCTTACTCTTTCTTTTGCATCTTTGCTGTTTGCGAACCCATGAATTTTCAAGAAGTCATACAAAACAAGAAGTGGAAAGATACAATGGATGAAGAAATCAAGATAACTGAGAAGAACGACACATAGGAGCTAGCTTCACTTCTAAAAGGGCTCAAGGCAATTGGCAGGAAGTGGATAAACAAAGTAAAGAATAATGCTAAAGGAGAAAATGAAAGATACAAGGTAAGATTATTAGCAAAAGATTACACTTAAAGAATGGGCATTGACTATGACGAGTTCAAGGAGTTGCAAGTAGAGCACATGAAGTCTCAAGATCAAGTTGTAGGTATTTTCATGAAGCCACTCAAATTGTGAAGACTTTATCAAGACGCGAAGTTTGCCTGGAGTTGCACAATCAAGTTTTAAGAAGGGGTTATGGATTATAAACTTGATTTTGGCCCATTATTTTAACTGAACTTAATTAGCGAATTGGTTCTAATCAAATGGGCTTAATGTTTGGTCCAATTAGGATTATAGTAGTTTCTATTTCTCGATTTATCTAGTATTAATTAAGTAGTTGGGTAGTTGAGTAGTTAGCAAATATGAGTATATAGGTGATCGGATAGTGCATTTAATATATAATCAAGAACCATCCTATGATAGTATAAATAAAGGCGTTTTCCCCATATGCATTAAGCCAAAACGCTAAAAAAATCTAAGAAGTAATACAAGTGCTTCTATTCCTCTAAAATTCTCTAGCTTCTCCTTTGATCTCTTAGCCTTTTCTCCTTCTAAAAAATCTCCCATTCCAACACTATGTTGCCAAGGTGGGTCTGGATGGGGAAAGGGAAGTTAGAGGAGAAGCTGAAAGATTCGAGTTGAGGCCAAAAATAACCATGACTAATAAATTTCAATTAGAGTTTTGGTGGGTTTATGAGCGACTTGGCCTAGTATAAGACTCATTATATATATGATTCGACCTTACATGATGAAATAAAATCTTTTATGGCTATGTTGTATATCTCAGGAGGATAATTATACGGGTATAACACTTTTACGGGGTGTCCACCAAGGATGCAATGGGCTTTCCCCAGTATTTTTTCTTTTCCATTACTGGCATTTATATGCAGTGACAGGGTTAGAAATCTATTTCAATAGAGGCGTACACAAAAATTTTTTTCAAGAAAAAATAAATTTTAATGGGAGCTTTATAACTACAACAAACAAGTTAATTTGTGATGAATTTTTGTTTTCGCAAAAGATCAGAAGTCATAATACATTGCAACATGTCGTCATAAATAGTTCGATGCAAATAATATATTTCTAATGACAATGTCATTGAAAATACATTAGTAATGACTATTGTCATAAATAAGTCACTGCATAGAATTCATCAAATAGTGTCATTGATGTTGATGTGGCATCAATTATTTGCGGCAACAAATTTTAAAAATGTCGTGGCAAATAATTTTTTTGACTACATTATTTGCGATGAAAAATTTGAAAATGTCATCGCTAATATGTGGTTAGATGACATTATTTGCGATGACTTTTTTAATTTATCGTCACAAATATTTGATTAGACTATACTATTTGTGATGATACATGTCGTCGTAAATAATCTAATTTATTTTTTAATTTAATAGTAAATATTATTTAATAAATAGGAATCAGAACTTTTAAGAGATAATATAAAGATAATTTACATAATCAGATTGTACTAATAAAATTGAATATCAAAATTAATATTAATCGTTGAGGAAATTGTAGCAATATAGACCATAAAAATCATAAAACACAATAATAATGATTTGGATATGTAAATATGAAAAATAAGATAAAATACTGTATCAATAATAAAACTCTAATCCCTTTAATTAGGGCATCATCATTGTCATCATCATCTTCATTTATTGGCTCGTGCGGAGGGACTTGTGGCTGAAGCCATGTAGCAGGTCGGAAGTTGATGTTGTGATTAATTTGATGCATGGTTGTACACATTGCATGATTGTTGTAGATATTGTTGAACCAGTTTTGGACGTACGAGGATATTTGTGTTGTTAGAGATGGCCCGTCCAACTGTGTTCCAGATGAAGTAGAAGCATTTGAGTAGGTCCTCCATGGGAATGTTGGTCCAACTCCCATCATGTGTCATCTGTGCTTTCCTTGAACTTGTTGCATAATCCCTTCCTCATCAACTCTTAGTGTAGATTAACTTTCTCTGGTAGACTGTGTAATTTGTGTGGCCTTTTCCCTTTTCATAAGGAACTACAAAGATAGATTAAATAGAAATTAATAAAAATAATATAATATGCTATTACAAAGATAAGTTAAATATGAAAAAAATAATATAAAAAATATTTACAAATGCATGTTATGCATCCAAGTTAAACCAGTTCTGCTTGTGGTGGTGCATGTCACCCTAGTTATCTATTAAAGATCTTGGCTGTTGGGTCTCTGCATTTCTCTATTCAAGTTTAATGTGTTAGAATAATTGTTAAGCTTAAGTGATAAAAAAAGTTTAAAAAAATTGAGACATTAATACCAACCTTCTCAAAATAGTGTTCAGAATATGACTTTCTACCATGCATGCTGGACTACTTCTAACTGCTACGACTCAGTTGATTTATAGCATATTTTTTCTATTTACGATTATAGATGAATCAGTGCAATACTCATTATTACAATAACCATAAGTAAACATAAGTTATAATGGACAATAACCTGAAAGTCATGGACATAAAACGATTACAGTAAGGAACCCATTGTCCTCTCCTCCTTAAGTTTTTAAGAGGGTTTGCTATAACAAATTCCTCATTTTTTGAAGTATCTATGCGTTGAAGTCTATCTTTGTAGCATTTGATAGCTTCATGGTCAACTACATCTTTAATGATGCAATTGTTGTATTTGCAGTTGAGAATAAATCAATCATGCAACATATTCAAAATGAAAAAAATTACTTTTACATTATGTAGTTAAATAAATAATTTTAACGATTGTTGTCTTGAATAAATGCGTGCATGCGACTCTGAATCTTCCTTTTCTCTTCTTCAGATATGTCCTTCCAGCGGCTATGATGGAGATCATGTTAGGAAATGCCCTAAGCATTAGAGAAATTTTGATGTATTTATTTTGAACTGGATAATAAAATTATATATATAGAGGTTATTCATTACATTACTATCTGTCCTCGTTTTATTTACATGTTAAAGTAAATGTAAGCAAATATGACTCCCTGACTGCTTGTGTTAAATTGTTAGAACGTTGCATGCAATGGACTTTTGTATGCGAGAAGACAATGTTCTAAAGTTAGCGGTCTAAACTATGGTATGTAGTCTATGGGGTTAGACCGAGCATCTAACTCATGTTAAGACTATTATGTTGTCTAAAGCCTTGGAGGGGACAGTTTGTCTTGACTGTCTAGAGCTGGACTCCCAAGTAGAGACATAGATATGTTGCTTGGTGGTGACATATTAGACCGGGACTAAAGCGTGATTGATCTATGAAGTCTGTTTTGAGTGGATCGATCTGCTTTTGACGTTCATTGTGCAGTAACCTTAATCCTGAGTAAAAGGACAGCTTCATGTATATGACTTGTATACTTTGATGTTCTAATGGCTAAAGCGTTTCAGAGGTAGTAAGCTCATAGACCAGTTCGTTGGGTGCATGACTTGTATACGATGAAGGGTTAGTTTACAGATATCGGAATCATAGCTCTAATAAGGAGTTAAGGGTATCCTCTTAAAGGCATTATACTGAATGTGAACATGAACAAGGCCTTAAGTCATCTGCTGGGCTGATGACTTCTTATTCATATATGGTGAATAATCATTTTCTTAATTTGGTAGTATAATGGAACTTTAAGATAGCCTGATCAGTAGGATTAAACGGACTTTGGCCTAAGGCTGATCATGGATATCATATGAGGGTTCTGCATACATGACAAGGTCATTGGACGATAGCTTGTCACAGGCTTACGTAATATTGTATATAATTGGGAGTTCAGTTTCAAGTTTATAGTGGTGTGACTTTGAAATTAGTGATCATATGATTGAGTTGTTCGGTAAAGAATGATGATCATATGGATTTGCGGGAGCCCGATTATATATGTCCAATCAGTCCCTCTACTAGCTCCACATAATTCCTTAACGTTTAGCAAATTGATTTATGTATGCTCTTGGCTAGTTTATTATGCATGGATGGTGTTGACATAGGATTAGGATGGTAGACAAGATTCTCTCCGGTTGGATTCAGATTTTATTTTGGATAATAGAGTACACAATTATTCGAATTCCAAAAAAGTTGCCATGATTTTATTTGAAATTGGATTAGAGTTGTAGAAAATTATCCATGAGAACAAGAATTTGAAATACAATTGTTTTGTGGATTTTGAAATTTGAATTTTGAAATTTGAAATTTGAATTTTGAATTTGAAATTTGAATTTGAAATTTAAATTTGAAATTTGAAATTTGAAATTTGAAATTCAAATTTTGAATCACAGTCCAAGTGGGATTTGAATTTGTTGTGGTAAATCCACAAGGAATGAAATTCGAATTTGAGTTGGATATGGAGAGGATAATCTTGTTAGAATCCTACTTGAATTTTGAATCCAAATCCTAACTAAAGTTGGATGAAAATTTTGAGGAATATCCTCAATGATTTTCGAATTTTCTGTGGATAAGGTTCAAGGAAAAATTCAAGTTTCAATCCCAGTTGAATTTGGATTCTCTCCTCCCAGAAAGTGGCCGAAATTTTGGAGTGAATCTCCTAGGAGATTTTCAGTTATTTTGGATAAGGATGAGATAAGATTCAAGCTTGAAAATCCTAGTGGAATTTTGATTCTCCCTTATCCAAAAGTGGCCGAATTTTTGAGGAGATTTTCTCCTTAGAATTTTCAGATTTTTTGGTTGAAAAAGGGAGATAAAATTCTAGTTAAAATCTTGTTTAGATTTGGATTGGATTTATCCTAAAGTGGCCGAATTTTATTGTTAGGATTTTCTCTTGGAAAATTCAGATTTTGTGCTTGTGGATAAGGGAGAATATCTTCTCCTAATCCAATTCGAATTCAGAGAATCACCTCATGCAGGTCTATAAATAGAGGTCCTGCCACTCCAGTTCTCAAAAACCACAGACTCTCAGGTGAGCAGGCTTATTGTTCACAGCCCACCGTGACAATAAGTTCTTTAGAGATCTGGGTGGTCGGAAGAAGACTAGCAGTGCTAGCATACCGATCGAGGTTCAGAGTGCCCACATACTCAGCCATTCGGGAATTTGAGAATAGTTGAGAAGGCTAGTTGGTTGAAGCCCTCCGATCATTCTTCTCCTGCAAGATTGGCATCCTTGAGGTATGAGTTTTAATTGTTATTGGTTTATTGTATATGGCATCATGAGATATTTAACGATCTAAAAAATTTTTATTGTTCCGCTGCGCCACTCTGATACGTTTTTACTGATTTATTTTCCTACAGATCACATATATCCCTAATGTGCAAGTCAATGGCACTGTCAAAGTAGTGGTCGTTGTTACCAATTGCTTTCCCTGTACCATCGGCCTCATCAAACACGATAAAAAGCTTCCCCTCTCTTTTTACCTTTTTAGTAATAGATCGGCCTGGAGCTGTCCCTCTACCTCAATGTTAAGGTGCTACATCTAGGACTGTAACCAATTATGGACATTCGAGATTGAATATGATAATAATGTTTAATTGAATAAATTTCAAAAATTAACGATTAGATTTCTTAGTTGTAGCATATATAATCGACTGACAGTTTGATGGGAGTTTTATCGGATTAAGTAGAGGCTACGATCCTCCTGTAGAGCCAACACATATAGCTATTGGATTGAACTTTAGGCCCTATTGAGAAAAGAGTGTTTGCGCTTTATTAGCTTAGTGACTTATTATATAATCTTCAACATTATCTGCACACTCTATACAGTCATCATCTTCAAACTCAACAACCACATTGTCAATATATTCAGATAAAATTTCATCACCATCATCATCAATAAAGTCATCTTTAGCGGGTGACTTATCTCGCATGTATGCATCAACATTGGATGTGATAATATTAGCTTTAACATCAGGCCAATTAAATGTTAAGGGGTCTAGTTTAGGTAGTTCAACTACTAACTCAACATTTCTTGACTCTGTGTCCTGAACTATCATGACCTCATCGGTGTCATCTTTTGGAAAAACCCATGTTTGTCTATATCTAAAATGTTCCATAACTTTCCGGTTTAGACCTTCAAATAGATCATCAACGTAAAAAACTTGTTATACCTAAGATGCTAGAATAAAAGGTTTATTTTGATACCACGAGTTCTTAATAAAAAAAACTTATTCAATTCTTGTAATATTGAATTCTCCTTCTTTCTGCTTAAGTATGGAAACACTTACACTTTAAAAGAATGATTGAATTGTTGTATATGTATAAGAGTTCAAGTATAACTTCCAAGACTCTATAGTAAATTTGATTATCTAGTTCACAAACACAAGTATCATTATTCTTGGTACTTAATTCTTTGTTTTGATTGTATGTTAAAAACTTAAATCCATTTACCACACAACTAGGATAAGATTGAATAGAGAAGCTTGAACCAAATGAAAGCATAACCAATTGATTAGTTGCTTCTGCTGCATTATGTTCTCAAAGATTGTAAATCTGTAAAAACTAATATATACTTTTAAGCTAAGTTTTGTTATTTAAATAGTAGGAAAAATAAGTAGTTGACATAGTAGAATTTTAAAATTTTATTTGAATTATACTAACTCGAGTTGTCATATGTAATAAATTATTCTACAATCTAAATACCTTAGAGAAAAGATCAATAGGAATGTTGGAAAAGGTCAATAAAAAAGCTTCAACTAACTAGCCTTCTTCTTTATACTTCAATTCTCAGATGGTGGAGTGTGTGGGCACTCAGTCTTTAAATCTTATTCAGTATATAGCTTTCTCCTTCGGACCACCTTTTAGGAACTTATTATTATTATTGAAAGTATATTAATAAGCTCTTTTAACTAATTAGAGTCTATAGTCTACCACAAATAGAAGCTTTTGACACCTAAACATAATAAATGGACTAGGTGGTATTTGAATTTGAATGGGATACTTAAAAAAAAAATTTCTCTCTCCTCTGTCTCTAATTAGCGATTTTTCCTAGCCTTGTAGGGATAAAAAACACGTTTACACTATATATGGATGATTCAAATTTGATTCAAATTTCCAACTCTATTTATCTTGTGATTTTATTTGCATGGATAATATTTCATTTTCTCATTTAGTAAAAAAATGCCTACACCTATGAAGGTGTCTAAGTTGTTCCATTTTACCAAGTCCAAAAATTAAAGTTATAAAGAATAATCTAATTGACTACCATGCTTTAAGGAGCTATGTTGAGCTAGTAAAAGAACCACTTGGACATATATAATAGAGACTCCAATAATCTATATAATTAATCATTGTATACTGAATAAATTTATTATACAATAATTAGTTTCAGAGTCACACCCTTATAAACCTGAAACTACATGCTTAATTATATATCATATTCCATAAACTAGTGTCTAGCCATATTGTAATGACCTTGTCATGTATGTAATACTCTTATATGATATCCATGATCAACATAAAGTCAAAGTTCATTTAATCTTTTGATCACTTTATCTTAAAAATCCATTATAAATCCAATAGGAAAATGATTATTCATCGAGTATGAATAATAAATCATTTAACAAACAAATAACCTAAGATCTTATCCAATTTCACATATTATATCATGCCGTTAAGAAGATAACCTTTGCTTTTTATTAGAGCTATGATTCTATATCTATAAGTAAAGCTTACATTAAATATAGGTTATATATTTAACAAACTAGTCTACTAGCTTACTAGTTCAAGATGCTTTAGCCTTTGGAATATTAAAGTACACAAGTTATAATATGAAGTCATTTACTTACTCAAAATTAAGATTTTTGTATAATGAATATTAAAAGTGAGTTAATCTATCCAAGCAGACTTATAGATTAACTACACATTAGTCCTAGTCCAATATATCATTACCACTAGACAACATATCAATGTCTCTACTTAGAAATTGACTCACTCCAAATAGTCAAGAAAAGCCATCTTTCCAATGGGATTTAGACATTATAACAGTCTTTATATAAGTTAGATGCTTACTCTAACCTTATAGACTATAGATTTAGACTACTTACTTTATAATATTGTCTTCTTGTATATTAAGTCCATTACATATAATATTTTAATAGTTTATATAATAAGTAGTCAATGAGCCATATTTGTTTACGTTTATTTTTACATATAAATAATGTTAAGGATTGTATAGCAAAAGTATAATGAAAAATCTCAAATATATTATTAATCAATTTAAAATGAATAATATACATCTAAAATGTCTTTCAAACTTAAGGTATTCCTAACTTAAATTCCAAGTGGAATTTGAAAAAATTGATGTGCATACCTTTTTAGAAAACCAACTTAGGAATTCCCTTACTTGAATTACATCCAACGGTGGTCTTCGATTGCTATCCTCTAACTCCTTAATGTGGTCACTATTTAATGAAGAACATCAGTGACATCAATGAATGATTAAATAGAATATGACATAAATGATATACAAAAAAACTTAGAGGAATTCTTACTTAGCTAGTGTTTGGGACACAAATTTTTTTAGCATTGCATTTAAATGCAATGCAATTTTCCTCCAAATACAAAAACATTTCATTCAAATACCAATCACATCACATTTTAAATTAAACACAATCACTATTTATTATTTTACTTTTTCTATTACTTTTATTAATTACATCATATATTCTCTCTCCCTCTTTTTTTTCTCTCTACTTTTACCCATCACATCACATATTTATTATTAAAATACAATTCAAATACTTTTCCCCCAAACACACATTGCATTCAAATGCAATGTTAATGCTTTTCCTCCAAATACAAATTGCATTCAATACATTGCATTCAAACGCAATGCAAACGCAATGCGTTCACCAAACGAACCCTTAATTTATCTTTGTATTTTAGGACAGTTATGCAAGGTATACCATTTGTCCTTCATCCACAAGTTATTGTCTGACATGATTAGAGTCATCTTCCTAATAGGTCAAATTTTAGCATTGAATTACTCTTCACCCAATTCGGTATCATCATCAACCCAGTTCTTCTCAAGTCTATTAAACCTTGTCTTAATCCCCCTTAAAAACATTAGGCAAAAAGTTAGGGCTTTATGGACAATGTATACATTAGCAATGGATCCCTCTAGATGTGCACCGTTCTTAAAATATTTTTTGGAATGATCTAAGGAAGCATTCAAATGGATACATCCACCTTAAATTAATAGGTCTTCCACGAATGGCTTCTGCTAGTAAATGCATGGCCAATGAACCACTATGTTAAAGAAGGCTGGAAGGAAGATTGTTTCTAACTTGCATAGAATAACAATTATATCTTGCTAAGCTTTCTCCAAATATGAAATTCTTAATGTTTTAGAGCATATCATTTGAAAGAAATTATTCAATTCTGTTATTGCACCCATAATTCCTTTCTTTATAAATGATTAAATTCTAGTTGGCAACAATTGTTGTATTATAACATGAGAATCATGTGATTTTAAGCTAGTAATGTTAGTATTCCTATCAGTTACATTTTTCTTTAGATTTGAAGCAAATTAGAAATTGTATTGACTTTAGAAACTCACAAAACTTTTGTTTATCAGTCAAAGTCCTTGTAATCCTCGCCTTGTCCGTGTCCTTATTTTTCTATCAATACCAAGAATTGTGCCTAACAAGCCATCACATACATTCTTCGTGATATACACGACATCTAAGTTGTGATGTAGTAACAATGATGTCTAGCAAGGTAATCTTAAAAAAATACTCTTCTTTGTCTAGTTAAGCTCTACTAGATGTTTCTTTCGTTTCTTACTTCATAGTTCTTATGTTTACCAGGCACTCTCGACCCAACTTTCTATAACTGAGCCAATATTTCTTAGTTAGACTTTTGAGGTAGAGGAGGACAACGATCAATCTTATTGTTAAACTTTCTACTATTTCTTATCCTATGACCAGTTGGAAGCCACTGTCGATGCCTAATAAAAACAATTTTTACCAGTTAACCTTTTCGAAGGTGTTACATCATTACATAGGGGACATGCCAAATACTATTGTCTACTTTAACTAAACAACTACCATGGGGAGAGAAGACATTGATAGTCATTAGCAATGCAGCACACATCCTAAATGATGAATTTGAAGCAATCATGAATGATGATTCCTTCATCCAACAGTTTTTTAAGTTCATCAAAAGTGGTGGTAAAAAAACATATATATCCTTTTTAAGGGAATTCAGACTCGGAATCAATAATGTCAACATCTTGTAAGGATCCTTAGTGTATAACCATGAAGGTAAATCGTAAGAGTTGGAACCACCGCCCATATACTATATGATAAGCTCATGTTTCCGAAAGGATTAAAACCATCAACAGCTAATCTTAATCAAAAATTTCTTGGTTTCAGTGCGAATTCAAAATGCTTCTCATCAAGATCCTTCCATTTCCTACCATCAACTGGATCACACGTTAAATCTAGATCCATCGAGTGCCCTTGCATGTGCCAAGTCATTTCCTTTGTAGTATGACATGAGTTATACATATGTCTAAAGTGATCTTTTAAGGAAAAATAATGCAATACTTTTTATGGTACTTGTGTTACATATTGGACAAGCTTGTAGATCAACATTCTCTTTTCAAAATAATGCACAATCGTACTTACAGACATGTATTGTTTTATAGCTCCGACTGAGTTTACCTAATTTTATCTTTGACTCGTAATGAGAATCTAGAAGCTTGATCCCTTTAGGAAATGTATCTTTCGATAGCTTCAAAACAACATCCATACACTCATTAGGCTACTTGTACATCACTTTCCAATGCATCAATTTTACTAAAAAGTTCAGTGATGAATACATAGTACAACCTGGATATATTGCCAATTCGAGCTTAAATAACAACTCTTTAAATCATTGTGCTATACATCATCTAACAAGTCGACTTGTACTTCACTAATCATATCATGCTCATCATTAAATCTTACAACATCATGCATATCTGCAACCATCTCATTAAGTGGTTTGTTTACTACATTGGCTATGACATCATCCGATTCTTCTTCACCATAATAAATCCACTTTATATATAAGATTGAAACCATGTTTGTGTATATATGCTCTAATAGTTTCGACTTGTAACAATTTATGGATTAAACACTTCCAACAAGAAAAACTTGTAAAACCACTTTCATCAACATGGTTTTTGGCAATGTTAATAATAGCATATATCCCTTCCCAATACTAATTAACAACTGGTTCCTCAGATGTATCTAACTCTTGTTAATCAGCATTTTAACTACAAACCACCTTTACTCCAACCTTACAGGGTAGGATCTTATCACATTAAGTATTGTAATTTACATATTATGTCACTCAATCTATAACTCTTCTTTTCTGTAGAAATTTGGGCAACATCTCCCATTAGTTTTCTAAAGTATGCTATCAAAATGCATACCCAGAGAACAAAAGAAGATGCAATGAATATCTTCCAAAGACGCGAGTGAAATTAAATAATAAACACGTAAATGATAATACCAAATTATCTAAAGGGGACAATTCAAGCATTAGTTCCTATGTATCGATCCTTGATTGGGTTTTAAGTTATTTCATGAATGCTTGTGCTAATGAAATTTTTATCACAAATAAATAAATATTTATATACACATACATTGGTTTTGTGACTATATAGTCACATTCATGGAAAGAAATTTATAAATTGTATTTAAACATTTATGAAGTTTTATAAATTATTATCAATATTTTATCTTATTATTATTGTGTTTTTCATAATTCTCCATTTTAAAAAATCACTTTAATTAATAACTTAAATTGTTTAGATACTAACTAAAATAGATTAATTGTTTCTTAAATTTCATTTTTCATTTTTCATTTCACTCTTTAACATTGTCTTTAATGTAGTCATAACATTATTTATTAATTTCCTTAACTAAATTAATAAAATTTCTTTGTTCTTTTTTTAATATCTAAAGTTTGTAATTAATTTTTAATTCACTTTCTACTAATGTAATTAAATCCTTTTAATTATTTCAATTACTTTGTATTAATTTTTAATTTATTTTCTATTAATGTAAGTAAATCCTTTTAACTATTCTAATTACTTCGTATTATACTTTATTCCATCATATTCCATTACAGTAATAAATTATCATTTACCTAATTAATTGTTGATTATTAAATATTTTATGTAATAAATTATAATTTACTTAATTATTAATTTTATTTATTGACATAGTTACATTTTAAAAAATACCATACCACTTGATTTTCCTATCAATAACAAATCATCAAAATTAAAAATTTCATCAATCCATACGTAATCACACTCTTTAAAAAATCCATACATAGCTATCAAAATTTACAATCTTCAACAATCACAATCACCAAAATGTCAATTTCATTCCACACATAATTACTATCTCAAATCCAAAAACTAATAACCAAAAACTATATCTAAAATGCAATATTAAAATACCAAATCAAAATTCCAACATTTTATGTCATTTCAAATAAATAACCAAATCCAAAAACCAATATCCATACTTTATTTCAATCCAAACAGTCAACTAAAATTCAAACATTTTAAAGAAAAGAAAAACAAAAAAACTATAAAAGAAACTTACAAAATCCAAATCCCACTAAAATTGGGGTTGGAAATAGCGGAGAATGGGGATAGAACAATGAGGACGATGGTAGCAGTAGTGATGGTGATGGGGGTAGTGGAATAGGTTTGGAGTTCCTTTTTTTTTAACTTTTTTTGATAAAAAAAAAAACACAAAATGGGAGATTTTGAAGAATGATGATTTAAGGGAGATTTTGAAGGGAATGGGAGATGATTTGGGGGCTTTGGGGTTGAAAAGAGGGTGAGAGGTTTGCTAGAGAAAATTGGGAAGAGGGATTCTATTTTTAGCTATATACACAAAATTATTCGCGACGATAATGTTGTTAAAAAAAAAAAAGACCAATGCCAGACTAAAATGACATTGTCCTACTTTTAATTAGGAAGAATATTCTACATACACCTTTTTATAGTGATAATGTCGTTGTAAATAATCTTAAAAAAATATTTAAATTTCACCCTTCAATCGGGAATATTCTATAACCTTTATTTGTGATGACTATTCTAAAAGTCATTGTAAATAGTATTTTGGAAACCGCTAAGTTGACTGTTTATTTATTTGCAAAAAATAAATGAAATGTTATTTGTGACGACTTTTTCTCAAAGTCATCACAAATAGTATTTCTGGAACTATCAATTTGACCACCTTTTTATTTACAAAAATTTAATTAAATATTATTTGAGATGACATTTTTTTAATGTTGTCAAAAATAATATTTTGGAAATTGCCAATATAACTGCCTTTTTATTTGCAAAAATTAAATGAAATGCTATTCATAATGACTTGTCATAAATAATCTCTTTGTATAAATATCTCCATATTGGATGCTAGTTGTTGTTCACTTACTATTTGCGATATTATATTTTCAATAAAAAAAAAGTTGGCACGCCACCCATTTTAGCACCAAAGAAGATCATCACAAATAACTATATGATTATTTGTGATGACATATTGTCACAAATAGTAGATTATAAATGATCATATGTTATTGTAAATATTACTAATTACAACACTTTTTTTTTTTTTTATAGATACCACAACCTTTATATGCATCAACTTATCATCACAAAAGGTTGACTATTTGCAAACATTTATGTTGTCGCAAATAATGTCATTGCAAATTAGGTTGATTGTAGTAGTGTGTGAGCACTTATAATTTCAATGGGTTTTTATGAGAATTTTTAATTTTAGTAGGGACAAAACAAAAAATCATAAACTTTTCTTATAGAATTAATTTTAGTGTGAGCTATGTAAGAATTTCTAAGTTTTAGTGAGACCAAATGAGGATTATATGATAATTTTTTATTATTATGGGGACAAAATATAAAAAAAATAAAATATTTGGAGTAACGCCCACTCGCTCCCATGTAAATCTGCCCATTCAAGTATGACGCTTTTTGGATATTGATGAATCTCTGTATAGATTGAATCCGATACAAACTAATTAGTACCTTTCCTTGGAAATATTTGCTTAAATGAATTTTTTTATTTTGTTTTGTTAATTGATGCAACCTATTAGTTGTTATTCCTACTGAGCGCTAGCTCACCCTTTCCCCTCTCAGTTGGGGTTCTGTGCGACATAGTTCATTAGAGTAGTTAGATAACCAAGAAGCTCTGCAGTTGATTGGATTTTCTTGGTAGTACTTCTGGGAGTGGCTATGAACTTGTGTTAGTTATTTAATTATCTGTTTATTTATTGAACTAAATTCAAGGCCTATGGATTTTAATCCGTGTTAAAGTATGCTAGATGGGGGTGTGATATGAATAAATGATGAATGAAAAACGCTAAAAAAATTATTATGCATATATTCTGTATTGATTTAGCAAGTGGACACATCATTGTATGTGATGAGTTGGATTGATATTTTAAACTAATTAATTTGTGGGAAAACATTTTTTTTTATTTTTTATTTTACATAGACACTAAATATTTAAATATTTAAATATTTTACTAGTGATGCCGGTTTTGGGTATTGCCACATTTTGATGCTAGTTATCTCATCTCTTTCATTGACTCAGAAAATGAAAATAGAAATAAATAAATGTCTTAACGGGAAATCATGAGCATGTGAATTGAGTATAAAAAATTCATATTCTATATACTATATATACTTTAGCTGACTAGCTAGTTGAGCTACAGAATGTGTCAACATAGTCTGTGTTTATATCTTTCTTGCATATGCATGTGTTTGTATATGCAAATGTGAAGAGCGCTCGTGAGGAAAGGAGCTTCCTTCCATGCAAATATACCCTTAGCTGTCAAACAACTATAAATAATTGCAATCCCGAACAACTATAACTCAATGACTTAGAAAAATATTCCTCAAAATCCTAATTCTTTAAACAAATATTTGGAATATTTAACATAATTTCCTAATCCAAGAAATAGGACAATACATATACATATATATATATTTAAAATGAGAATATGTAATATCCCATTCCCTCACTTAATTCTATAATATGGACTTTCCTTTGAAAGAGCAGGGAAAAGGCATCTGAAGCCCATGTGCACCCCTGTCAATGCCTTCCCAAACTTCACATAGACCTTTCTGTACCCTCTCAGACCTATCCAACTCATGACCTCGAACAAGACAAACTCAAACCAATTACCATTAAACCGTTCTTACACAGATGTGGTATACTTAGTAGAAGCCAAACCAAACAATCTCACTTCCCCTAAAGACCAAGTTCTTATGTGTATATATGTAAACCATTAACTTTTTTCTTCAATCTAATTTCCCTTTCACATGCATCGTAGAAAACAAAGTCCCACATCCAAAAGCCTAAAATCTTTTAATTGGATATAAATATTCCTACCCTTTAATGGAATACACTTGTTGGGTACGACTTCAATTCCTTCTGAAATTTGGCCCCCTTTTTTTTCTGTTTCAGTTTCCCTGCAAACCCCATTAAAGTCAAGAAGGAGTTCCATCGAATAACAAGAAAAGGAAAAGTGAAAAACGACCCGGAATGATCGCCTTGTCTCCTGTATGAGATTAGGGAACTACATCTAGGGTTTAGGGGGGTTTATAGGGAGCAATATATAAAGAAAGTTATTACTTTATGTTTGTTGCTTCAACAAGGACTTGGGGGGAACTCAATTATGCAAACACTTGAAAAAGAAAAACAAGATGTGGTCGTGATGTAATAATATTCTTTTGTGAATTAAAAAAAAGTGATAGGACAAAAAGGTGGCAAATTCTTAATTAGAGTGATTCCATGAAGTTGGTGGGCTTTTTGGAAGGATTAAGAAGAGAGAAGGAGAGAGAGAGAGAGAGAGAAGGGAAAAACAAAAGTGAGAGTTAACACAAGCAAATGGACGTATTCAGGAGGGCATATTGAAACTGCAGCAGATCTGATGGTGTGATGATAATAATACAAGAGAAAAGGGAATCGATGTTGGGATGTATCTGACTTTACATGGCTTTGAGAGACTCGTATATCTCTGAGTGTTTTGTGGGTTGATTAGTTTACTTGTCTATCTCATAGAATGTCAGTGAGGTACTGGATGGGAAAAAGTGCTCACGGTTTTCCATGCAGTTTTTAGTCAGTTTCTTCACCCCTTAAACCCCACAGTCATACCTTAATCTATTTACCTAAACTTCCAAACCATTTCTAATTCCTAGTAAGCCAAAAAAATAAAAAATAAAAAGCATCTCCCTCTCTCTCTCTCTCTCTTCCTCAATAACCGAGATATTCCGTCTTAAACTAAAATTTGAACATGTAGATCAGGTTGGCCAAAAGTATTACTGTTAGGTCTAAACGATTGCATGCCTATGAGAGACTAGAATAACTCCTATGGGTAGTTTGGGAAAAAAAAAAGCTAGGAGATAAATATTAGTCATTTTGATAGCAACTGGTTAATAGAAAGGATGTGTTGTAGATTACACTCCTAAAACCGTATGCTAAGCATAACTATAAAAGGGAACATGTAGATAAATATGTGTGTGTAACTCATGTTTCTCATCAAAGCCAAAAAAAAAAAAAAAAAAAAAATCCCATAAGTGCTATCTGCTAATTATAAGAATAATGAAGGGAGATAGGGAGACTAGTGATAAGGCTTATTATCATCATCAAGTTAATCGATTTTCCTTTGACTTAGAAATGATCGACACACATCAACAATTAGGAGGCTTTCAGTATTTATGCACGGCTATAAAATTTATATAACAAAATCTTGAGATAAATTGAGACAACAATATATAACTTTTAACTTTGTGATACCAACATATATTTTTATTGTTACACCCTGCGCCCGATATATTCAAACATAGATCATTTAACAGAATTTTTAGCTCTAAACCACTGAAGTGAAACAAAATAAGTGATTGTAGAAAGTACGAAAATCCAAACAACAGAAAGGAAGAAAAGGTAAAAGTCATACGTGTGTCCATATATATATATATATATCAGATCAGTCAGAACTCGCGGGGGGTTCCGAAGGTCTACTTTACCTTATTTGGTTGATCCGCCACCAAGCCTGAGCTCAAGATCTAAGTCTTCTATGGAACAAGGGCTGAGTTCAAATGCCTTTGACGGAGCAACACGTTTATGTGAATCAACTGAACTGGGCTTTAAACTTGGAGGAGGCGGTAACGATGATTCGGTAGTTCTTCTTCTCTTGCAACTTACAGTCTCTTCTTTATCACCTGACAAAGTTGGACAAGAATGACAAACTACCAAATTCAAACTCACTGACAAGTCAGTCTTCACATGATGGTCCCCTTTAGCCCTGCACGATCCAGATTCGACATGAGTTATCGACGAGATCTTCTCTCCATGATTTTGCTGATTAGAGCTATGGTTATATATGTCAGTAGCCAAGTTTGACCAGGATTGAGAAGGACTAATTGAACTACTAGACCTGATCTTCTTCTGATTGTTTTCTTGTAGAAGAGAAGAAGAAAAATAAGGAGGATTTGTAGGGTCATAATCAGAATTAGGGTTATGGCTATAAACCAAGGCACAAACTTGGGATGAATATTGAGTAGGACCAAAAGATGTGATCAAAGGATTAATATTCGGAACAGGAATATTATTGTGATGATGGTGATTTTGATGGAGAATTTCACGGTGGAGGTCTGGGGGAGACTGCTTTAGTCTTGCTCTATCTCTCCTGTGGACATTCATATGACCTCCGAGAGCTTGAGCCGAGCGGAATTCTCTTCTACAAAAGCTACAAGAATAAGATCTCGGAGGCCAAATACAGCCTCCGAGAGGACCTGATGCATCTTCTGCAAACGCTTGCTCTTCCCATGAATCATCATTCGATGTAGCTTTGTTTCGCACATGAAGATCATCAGAAGTACTAATCAAACCGTGCTTTCGCTTTGCCCACACCCAGTGCCGCGCTTCTTCCATTACACTATTTAGTCCTCAGAAAGTGAAGGAAAGAATTGAACGCATAACATGGATTCAAAGAAAGAAAGAAAGAAAGAAGAGAAGGGTTGAAATCTAAATTGGAGTGTAATTGACTACTTAAAGCTATATGGATTAAATATCGTGAGACAGAAAGAGAAAGGGGGACGAGAGAGATTGCTTGAAGGAGTTGTTTGGAAGGTGAAGTGGAGGTTACTCTACCTTTGTTTTGTTTTTTGAAAATGTTTACTCTACCTTTAGGTTTCAATTTCTGTCTTTGAGCAGCTACTCTTTTGGGGTTTTGTGGTTGGCTTCCAACACATTCCGTCAGTGACTAAAATGGGCACTCCCTTATTTATTAAACATAAAAGAATAAAATTAAATTAAAAAAAAATAAAAACTCTTCTGAGGGGGAAACAAAATGGTTTAGAAAATATGTGGGACCTATAATGAGTCTACTTGTTAGATGA
Organism: Antiaris toxicaria; assembly: GCA_035233585.1. Taxonomy (NCBI): domain Eukaryota; kingdom Viridiplantae; phylum Streptophyta; class Magnoliopsida; order Rosales; family Moraceae; genus Antiaris; species Antiaris toxicaria. The sequence goes on from CP141163.1 coordinate 1,419,326, forward strand.
AGAATATGGTGGCCAGACAAAAGTCTGACTGAAATCTCCTCGGAGAGCTAAGTAAGAAATGGCAAGTAATTATGTTTCAATAATTGTATGTGCAACGCTTTGTGTGTGTGCTTTAGATGTAATCTCTTGACACATAAGCAAATGATAGTACAAGTACTATTATGGCCGCAGCATGATGATACTTTGTTAGCTGTATTTTCTTGTTCTTCTTCTGTAATTAATTACCTGTACATGTAGGGAAACCAATATAGATTTAATAGTAGTTTGTCCTTTAACAGGCTAGATCGAAGAGCTTGCAATGACGATGTTTTGATAGATGATAAACATATTAGTCTTAATCTATCTCGAAAACTTTTATTACGAGGTATGTGCCAATAATATTTTATATTTTAATACTTTCTCAGCTCAAGCAATGGCTAAATATGTGAATAAATATTATTTAAAGAGTCTAACAAAAATAGCCTGTTAATTTATAAATTTATCAAAAGAAAAAATTAAAACTATTAAAAGGTAGATATATGTATAATATAACCAAGACCATAGAAAAAGAAAAAAAAATCTACATTTTACTATTTTATTCGTCTTATTGTGGTAATTAGTGAACACTGGCCTCACGGTCAGTTTATTCCTTTTCTTTCTTTCTTTTTTTTATTTTATTTTTGTGTTAGGGGTCAGTTTATTTCTTTTCTAATTTCCCATATCTTTATTTTTATAATATTCTTGAGCGGAAAAAAAGTTTCAACTTCTTCCCCTATTGTATGCGATTAAGAAATATATTTTCAACTGCGCGGTTTGGTCTATATGGACTCTTACGCAACTTGATCAGAAAAATATTAAATATATCGAATATTGACAATTTTTTAGGGCGTCAATTTGTTAAAAAAATCATTAAAAAATTAAAAATTAAAGTACTGAAGCTTTTACAATATTTCTACTTTTCAAACATATGAAAACAAAGCACACGTTCGTTATGACGTTGGTCGTTTTTTTTTTTATCTCGAACTATCATGTCTCATGTTCCTCATATCTACACTCTCTGTCAGTCAAGTATAATCCAAGTTTCAGCTATCATTGAAAAAAGTATGCCACCAAAGGCCTCTACTATTTGTTTCTCAGGGAGAAAGATACAAAATTATAGTCTTATCGTCATTATCACTAAATAAGAAACCTACATTCAAAGAGCTTCATTTGTTGCCAAGATGGTGGGCACAGGAAATACAGATCCCTAATTATTTTCCGCCTTTTGGGGCTAGGGCTGACCAGTATTTGATGATGCATTATCATCAAATTGTCTCAGTATTTGATTTTTCTTTTCAAACATGTGGGCTGTGCAATCCAAGAGCATAACGTGTATATATATATATATATATGTATACATACTTGTATGTGAATGTGTAGACGGCTATTCTTGTGACAGTTCGAAACCTCACAGTTAGACTGTTGCCACAAAATAATCGATTAATATTATTGAACAGAAAAACAAATAACCATAGAACAAAGATTGCTCGCTATTTAACAATCCTAAGATAATCTTCAATATAAAAAAATATATTTATATATATATTGTTGTCAATGTTATATTTGTTTATATAAAAAAGGGTGAAAATAGCATATTTGAAATACTTGTTTAATGTATAATACTACTTTTTATGTTATATCTACACTTTGTAATTGGCATTAAGTATTGAAATTAATTCATAAAAGTTAAATTTTAGTGTTTGAGTAATTTAAAAATAAAAGTTTGCAGTTATTAAATAACAAGTTAAGATACTGAACAATAGAAATTGAATGTCAAATTTTACTTTCAGCCAAAAAAGAACATTTAACATTGGTTATAGTTTTAGGAGTTTTATTACCAAGTTCAGCATATGCGAGAAATTGAACATCAATAATATCAAAATATACTAACACGTAAATTTAGCACTTCATTGAATAAGTATGGATATTGGTAAATCTGTTGACAAAGAGCAATTTCAATACTAGCATGAACATCTTGAGACGCCTTTCGTTGTAAGTCTTTTAGAGGTGAATTACCCTTGAATGGTATGGCAGCTATTGGTTTAATGGTATATAAGTTTGTGTGTGTGGTTTGCTTATTTGTTTTTTTTTTTTTTTTTAAGCCGTATAGGAACAATTGTATTCTAACAATTGGTATAAAAAAATAATTGAATTTATATTGTTTAGAGTACAATTATTATGGCAATATATAGAGTAATGCATAAGCAATATTTAGCTACTGTACGTCTCGAAATTGATGGAAATGAATATTTATTGTGATTTTGTACCGCATATACTGATCAAATTAATTAAATATTGATTGCTGTATTTGGGAAGGGGCGTAGGCTGTGTTGGTGGTAGCATGATGCAACAAGTCTTTGAAGGATTTCAACAAAACAAAATATATATATATATATATATTCTTAAAGATTATATTGAAGAAATAAACAAATGAATAAATAAATAAATAACCCTCAGCGAAGTACAAAATTGCATGCGTGGACTAACTAAAGATTCTAATTGGACTGTAGCTCTTGAACTGATCTATTTAACATTTAACCATTAACTTACAAGTTACAATAATGAGCAAAGAGCATATCGTTAGGATTAGTACTTTCCCAGGAAGTAGAGTAGAAAATAACATTTTAAATCGAATTGTTTCAGTAATGGCTAAACAAGGACATTCTTTGAACCCACGAGAGAGAATGTGTAAACTAGCCCAAACACAGATAATCAAATATTGCGACGTCTTATTTGATAGAATTTTTTCTTATTAAAAAATATAACAAACTATCAAATTGGGTGGCTAATTAATAAAATTTGGTTGAAAGTCTAATTATTTGGATGAATAGGTAAAAGGGTGATGACATAGGATGGTGTAGAGGATGTTAGAATACAAATAGAAGAAAATACTATAAAAAGGATAATAGAATCACTAGGGAGGTGCGAACAGAACCATAGAAGAGAGAAATAAAGCCAAGAATAAGACCTGAAAAGTAAGAAATCAATATTCGTTCATTAACGATCAACTCTTATTTTTTCTTTGAAAACAATTATACTAGTTTATCTATTCATGGATATCTAAACAATCAAAAAGATAAACATAATTAATTCAAATATTTTAAATGATCCTCAGAAATAAATGTTAATCTACAGTTAAAATTTGCTACTAAAAATAAAAGATATCCTAATAGCTAACTATACAATTTAAATTTAAATATTCTAATTTGAATTTGCCATCAAGTGATATGCAGAATTGCCGCACAATCGCACAACTCTAGATTATTTCCCCATGTCTATAGTACCTTCAACCTTTTAACTTCCAAATAAATAAGTCAAAAATCAACCTAACATATTTTGTTGAAATTGTCTATGTCTGATCAAAAAGGTAATCTAGATATTATCAGAGTTAACGTTGGCAATCTACAGTCTATGATCGTTGATGTCAGTTGCTGGTTGTTGATTGCTGGAGAGTATTCTAGTACTTTTGATATTTCTACTGGTTATTTTTCATTTACAATACAAAAATGATTGGTCATCTCCAGTTCCAGTTGTCGAAGAGTATTACGGAAAATTACTGATAGTCCTACATATTATTTTTATTTTTAACAAAGAAAAATCTCTTATTGTGGTTGCTGAAGAGTATCTAGATAGATTATTTTTGATAATCTATCAGATTACTTTTCCTTTTAAATACAAAAATATCTGGATACATAAAAAATATGCATCAACAAAGGAATTAAAAAAATGAATTCCAACAAAATAAAAAAACAAAATTACACATTGATCACAAAATCAACAAACAATCACAAAATCATGATATCATAAAATGTCATATATCAAATCAAGACAATCTGATCTTTCTTAGATCTAAAACCTTTACGTTTTCACTAGAGTTCAATTCTACCTCTAACTTGTCCATTAACTTCAAAATCGCCTGGTACATTTTCAAGAATACAGGATTCCAATGTTAGCAGTTGCAATAAAACTATCTTAAACTTTATGTTAGGGTTATTTTTGAAAAGGTATTCTCATGAAATTTGCAGATCTCTCAGAGATCTAAAATTTGTCGGGTATGCGTTTTGGTCAACTTAGCCTCTAAGTAGTCCATTTTTACAGAAATCGGTAGGTAACAGAGTTTCATAAATTCCCAGTTTTGAGCAATTTTCCAAAACGGTGTAAAATGCCTTTAGATTTACTTTTTAGAAAAATGTATTTCATAAGACTTTGTTCAGAACTAGTAGTCTATTACCGTACAATTATGAGTTTGAGCTAAAACCTTGCTCATATCATGTCCATACATAGGAAAAACCGTGATTATTTAGAGACTAGATCCTAACCTCATTCTTAGTGCATAAATAACGCGATAACCAATCATAAACTCATAAAATACTATATCTAGGACCATACAACTTATTTACCAGAAGCACTAAGCAAAAATAAGAACTTGCATCATTATACATCAATAACCACAATGAATCCTTAATTCACGAATTTCTAGGCATAAAATCATAAACAATAGCATAGGAATGAGTTTCTTTAACTCATATGCATCAATGGATATTCAATCCTTAAGCCGTGAAGTGGAAAATTTTTGAAAGAATGAGAAAGAGAGAGGCAGATTCAAGAGGAAAGAAAATGGGAGAAAATGGCAAAAATTAAAAAAAATCCCCAAAATAAAATATATCATCAACCAGCTTATAGTAATTCTCAATTTCTTTATCTAGAGATCATTTAATACTTGTCTAGATGCATAAATCGATTCAAGAGGGTTAAGTAAGCATCGTCTTGCACACACACACGAAAGGATCTTGAGTAGGGTAATTCTAGTGTTAGATGTTGAAATTATAGAAATTCACAATGCTAAATATTTCCTTAAAGCTTGAGACCTTGGGGTTTTTGAGGTGTAATCTTGTTTATCGATTTAATGTAAAAAATCACATATAGTTTCATTCATCTTGAGTTGTTTTAAATGCTTTTATTCCTTTTTTTTCTTTTTCTTGTTTTTTGTGTTTTTCTATTGTTTTGTTCCAGGACTAGCAAAATTCTAAGTTTGGGGGTATTTAATAAATTGATTTTATCAATTTATATTCATTAGGTATTTTGTTAGTTTTCAGCTATTAGTCTTTTTATAGTTTTTTTTTTTTTTCCATGTTTTTATCAGGTTTAAGGATAACACATGCTTCAAGGGTTTTTTTGAGAGCTTAAAGCAAGAAAAGCGCAAAGACTAGCAGAAGGTAGATGCTGGTGCTGTAGTGGAAAAGTTTTCGCACTGCAGCACCATTAGCAGCTACAGGAGCTCTCTAGTTGAGCTTGGGCACTACAGTATCATTTAGACTTGTTGCAATGCCAGACCTACTCCAAGCTCCACGTTTTCGGGTTACAATGTAAATATTTCCTGCTGTAGCGCCGTTACACATGTCTCGTCCAAATATACTTGTTTCAATTCCTATGGGAGAGAAAAACCAAATTTTGGAGACACATGCAACTTGAAGGATTTTTGAAGACTTTTTAAGATTTGAAAACTTGAGAGCTAATGTTCATCATCTGGTTTCATTTCTTTCACTCTTCTTAGTTTATTACTTTAAGTTTGTATTGAACAATGATTTTGATTTTGGGTTTGTTCATTTTCATGAATTTTTCCATGATGAGCTAGACATTTGATATAGGGGATGATGTTGCTCTACTTGAACTATGTTTTGATGATTTAGTCAATTGGTGATAATATTTCTCTTCCATTCATTTTTGTTCTCTATGGTTAATACCTCTAATTTATTTGCTTGATAAATTGGTTGATTTTTTGATATATGGGATTTGACATTTGGTAAAGAGAATTTCATATATCGGTTCGAGATACAACCTACGTAATTTATTAAGTTAGAGAGGCCGATAGCACTTGGGTAATCATTTATGAGGCTTGAGCTTAATGAGTGCCCGTACATTAGAGTTGATAGGGATATCAATATTAAAGTTTTTGACTTACTATCTCATTTGACCCTGAAGAGAGGTAGTGAGGTTAGGTTAAAGCCTTGATTAATGAATGGATGAAATTAATTAACGATTATTAAATCAGATAAAGATAGGGATAACATAGTGAAATTAACCCCTAGATCCATCATTGTATTGAGTTGTCCCACACTTCTCCTTGTTTGGTTTAATTTTAATTGCTTTTTTAAATTTTGTTTTCTCTTAATTTTGACTTTTCCAATATTTATCGGTTGCCTTGATAAAGATGAGTCATTGTAATTGTGATAGATAGTTTAATTTAGGAAACAATCCTCAAGGGAATGATCACTAACTCATTCTTTGTTACTAGTGAACAATTCGTATACTTGCGAGATCTACATTGCAACAACTATTGGGAGAGGCTTGTAAATAGATTAGCAGAATCCCGGCTATCACTTAAACTAGACAACTAAAGTACAAACAAAAGGGTGCCTTAGTGGAATGGTTAGGTGAAATTAGATCCCCAACACAAATTATAAAAATTCATTCCCCCGATCTATGATACATTAACAAAAACAGTCATACTGTTGGTTTCTAATAGAAATAACATGTCATAAAGATAACATGAGTTGTTTAACTACATGAAATATAACTACTCATTATATATTTTCAAAAACAAAAAACTCCCATCTTCTTTCCCGCTTACTCGGTCCCCACCTAACTAATATTGCATGATTAGCCCATCATTTCCCCACCGCCGATGTCGTGTGCTCACCAAAAACTAACCAACCTGGATGGAAGATCTCTCTCGTCCCCTATTGGCCAATGCCGATAACATTAACCTCTCCCATTCACCTCAAGGTGAGATTGTTGCTCACTAGAAACTAGCAAACTTGCAATGATGATTTATTATGGATTTTATAATGTAAGTACATGCATCGCAAATAAATAACAGAGTAATAAGAAGAAAATCGTTCCCACAAGGACTTTTATTTACCAACTATCAAAATTATATTAACTCTAATTTTATTTAATAAATTGACAAAGAATTTAAAAAATTATAATAATTATAATAAAATAAAAACTAGCAAAATAAAATTGATAAAATAAATAAAATATATCATAGGATTATAATTTTCTCTCAATACTTCACTAGAATCTCTCTACACTCTCCTTGATAAATCAATCAAATCGAATTGTTAACCAAGAAGCCTAAATCATCTAAAAGCCTCTTCCGATAGTCAAATAAAAATATCTCGCTTAACTAATAGAGCGTTTAGTAAATGTATTACGTTCGCATTATGTTTGAATGTAATGCATTAAATACGTTTAGTATTTAGATGAAAAGCATTTGCTTTACATTTGAATGTAATGTGCATTTAGATGAAAATGATTTAAATTATATTTTAGAGTTAAAAGTTAATGTGATTAGTAAAAGTAAATAGAAAAAGTGAAATAGAGAAAAAATATGGTGTCAATGGATTTTAAAAAGTTTATTTTAAAAATATTTTAAAATAGTAAATGTAGTTAAAGCATTGTAGAAATGCATTATATTTGAACACAAAACTTTTACGTTTGGATGAAAATTATATTGTGTTTAAATACAATGTAAATACAATACGGAAAACAAACACCCCATAACTCATTATATTCCTATGATAATTAGATTAAGAAAAGATTCATTAAGCAAAGGCTCTTCCAACAGTTACACATATTATATAAGTATATTCTTGTCCTATATAAACTCAAGCCTTCCACACATAGATCAAATGTCACTCTATTTAAGGCTAAACACAAAATTTTCTTTTCCAAGTTCATTAGGGTTTATCAAATCAATCTAATTAGCGGTTAGCTAATTAAAAGTTTTAAATATAATATACAATGAATAATTCAATATTAACTAATCGAGAGAGAAAATAAATAAATTAAGCTACATGTTGAGTTCCAATTACATTTCCATAAAAGAAAATTAATTCATAAATAAAAATAAAAATCTATAAAATAAATGTTCAAGCATTCTCAAATTTCAAAAAATAAAAGATAAGAAAATAAGAAGAAAAACCTCTTTTTGGAGGTGTAACAAGTCTCTAAGTTTTTTTCTCTAATCTTTTCCTCCTTATCCTCTTAATGCTTCAAGATACAATCTCCTTAATTTTATAGAAAAAAAAAAACCTAAAAACTTTAAAAAATAAAAAAAGGTCAATTCTATGGTGGGGGAAGGCTATTTTTTCCTATCTATCGGGAAAAATCCAATGGTTATTATTATTTGGATCATCAATGGGTCTTACAATTTAATTTAATATCATAGATGTAAAAGTAGAGAAGCACATCCACCTAAGGTTTATTGTATTCCTACAACCCAACTCACAACAACGCCAACCACACCAACAAAGTCTTGTCTTCATGGTTGCCATGGCGAAGCACTTCTAACTACCATCGCAAATCATTCCAGGCCTCCACCATGAATCATTACAGGCAATTGTCACGAATCACTCTTAACCTTTTTCATAAATCTTTCCTGGCTCCCATCAAGAATCATTGCCAGCCATTGTCGCAAATTATTCACAACCAACCCTGTGATTTTGTCCAAGCTTTGCCGTGAAACATTTGTTGGTCACCACCACAAATCCTTCCCAGTTTCCATTACAAATCCTACCTAGCCTCCGCTCAAATCCTTTTTAATCAAAGCCATTCAAAATAAGTTTAAAACTTCTTATCCTATTGATAGGGTAAAATAAGGTTACCCTATTGTAAAAATCCTTTTAAAAAATTAAATAAAATCTTAAAAGACTAAAACACAAAAAATAAAAAAAAATCATTATAATTTTCATTCTTTCAGTTCAAAAGAATGCAACTAACCCTAAAGACTCCTCCATGGAGCCCATGGCTCTTTTTATATCTTCCCAATCAGCCTTAAAATTCCCTAACTTTTCCCTTTTTTATTTTTATTTTTTATTTTTCTCTCTTTCCTTTTCATAGTGGTAGGCTAATGCAAAACAGCTCTTGGCCCCATGCAAACAGATGGTTGGCAGGGATTGGGCATAGTAAGTAAAAGAATGCATGACATCGTTAGAGTCGCTACTGAAGTAGGCACACGGGAGATTACATAGGACTCACTACATTGACTCTGGCAGCTATAGCACCAAATGATGTACACACAATCACATGTCGGCTAGCCCTGTTGAGACGCACTTGCTAATCTAGCCTCTGCTAAAGCTGATAACAGCTTAAATAGAGTATGGACGTGCATGCAAAAATACAAGTGTGGGAAAAGCATGTAAGGAATGTCCTAAGTAAAAAAGATATTTTTAATATATTTCAGTTATTTTAAACTAATTAATAAAAATATATTTGAAGTTATTCATTATATTACTACATGTCCTCATCCTATTTATATGTTAAAGTAAAGTAAGTAAATATGACTCACTGATTACTTATTGTAAAAATGTTGAAACATTGCATACAATAGGCTTTGTATGTGAGAGACAACATTCTAAAATAGACAGTCTAAATCCATAATCTGTAGTCTATGAGATTAGAGTGAGCATCTAATTCAAGTTAAGATTACTATATTATATAAAGCCAATTGAAAAGAAGGTTTGTCTTGACTGTCTAGAGTCTTGACTCCTAAGTAGAGACATAAATATGTTACTTGACTTATCGAACTTGGATTAAAGTAAAATTGATCTACATAATTCGCTTGAGTGAATCAATTCACTTTTAAAGTTCATTATACAATAACCTTAATCCTAACTAGGCAAATCATTTTATGTGTATAACTTGCATATTTTGATGTTCTAAAAGCTAAAGCGTCTCAGAGGTCGTAAGGTTATAGACCGATTTGTTAGGTACATGACTTGTATACGATGAAGGGTTTACTTATAGATATTGAATCATAGCTTTAATGAGGAATGAAGGTTATCCTCTTAAAGTTTATCATTCCTCTTAAAGGAATAAAGGTTATCCTCTAATGAGAAATTGACAAGGTCTTAGGTTGTTTGCTTGGCAGATGACTTTTTATTCATATATAGTGAATAATCATTTTCTTAATCGGGTATATAATGGATCTTTAAGATAGTGCAATCAGCAGGTCAATTGGATTTTGACCTAAAACTGATAATGGATATCATATGAGGGTGTTGCATACATGATAAGATCATTGGATGATACCTAAACACTTGCTTGTATAATATAGTATATAATTGGGAGTACAGTTTCAGGTTTATTGTAGTATGAATCTAAAACTTATAATTGTAATAGGTTTGTTCGATATAGAATAATAGTTAGATGGATTATTAGAACCCATATTATATATGTCTAATTGATCTCTTTACTAACTCCACATAATTCCTTAACAAATAGTAATTGATTGGGATATTTTTAATTACTTGTATTCTTGCATTTAGTGAAGAGAAAAACCCAGATCACTTGTTTTCAGGTGTAGGCGTTTTTTCTGGGAGCTAAGGGTAAAATTGTAATTTTTATTATTTAATAAATGGGATAATATTTTATTTAAGTGAATATTTATTTTGGAAGATAAGATATAAAATTTAAATTAATTGTATTTGTCTTTCCAAAGATAAATATGAAATTAATTTGAATTTTGAAAATCTTGTTTGAATAAAGATTTGAAATTTAAATGTCTATCCTATTTGAATTTGAATTGAATAAAATCTTTTCCTAGCACTAAAGTAGAGGGTGGATTTCTAATGAGAATTGGAAGACAAGATTTTTTCCTAATTTGATTTTGTTTTGGATAAGAGATTGCACAATTATTTGTATTTCAAATAAAGTTGTCATAATTTTATTTGAATTTAAATTGTAATTATGGAAAAGTATTAATGTAGACAAAATCACAATAATTGTGGAGTTTGAAATTTAAATCAAATTTTACATCACAAATCCTTATTATGGTCGATATTTTTAGGGCCTAACCCTTATGGAAAATTTTGGATTTTATGTAAGGAAGGAGAGGGAAAAATCTTGTCTGAATCTTATTTGAACTTTGAATGCACCAAATCAAGGATGGCTAAAAATTTGACAGGTTTTTTGCCTAAGGAAATTTGGCTTCAAGGTTTGGTAGAGAGAGAAAAATCTTCTCTTGAGTCCTATTTAAATTCTAAAAGTCACCTAATGCAAATTCATAAATAGAACCATTAGGACTTTTATTTTCTTAAGATCACAGACTTTTAGGTGAGTGAATTTATTATTATACATCTCACTAATAATAATCAATTCTCAGATATCTAGGTGGTTGGAAAGAGATGAGCTGCACTAGAATACCAATCGAGAAACCAAGTGCCCACACACTTCACCATCTGGGAATTGGAGAATAATAAAGAAGGCTAGTTAATTAAAGTCTCTTGGTCACATCCTCTGATGTTCCTGGTTGTCTCCTCTAAAGGTAAAATAATTGTTGAATAATTTATTATATATGGCAACATGAGTTTTTAACGATCTTAAATTTTTTTTAAAATTCTGCAATGTATGTCTTACCTTTTAACCTATAAAGCATGCCTCCGAGTTTTAATTGTATTTTATTCATGATTTTGATCTCATTTAGGTTCCAAATTATTGTTTTTGTCCTTTTTCACTGAATTAACCTACAAAATTAAGGAAAACAATTAATTAGAAGGGAAGGATTAAATTGAAAGAAAAAAGGATGAATAGTATATTGGAATATAAGGCATAAAATAGCATATTGGAATATAAAGTTTTAAAATTCTAGCAAAAATATTGTAACAAAATTGCATAATTAAGTTAAAATACCAAGGTGTAAATACAAAAATACCTCCAAAGAAAAAATATGAAACCCTAAAAACCGTGACTGGTGCTAGTGTTGGCTTTAGTTTCGTCAGTAGCACTAGTGATGGTTGTTGTAGAGTTACAATCTGAAGAGGTCTCAACGAATCTTACAGTGGAGTGTTATAGTCACAAATTAAAGGAGGAACTCACTATAGAGTCGCAACCTAGATAAGGAGAAGTTGCTATTCGAATGAGGAACTCATTGTAGATTTGAAGCTCATGATCCCAATGCCATTACTATTGACGTCACGAGCAAGAGCGAGTACAAGGGAATCACCAGAATAGCAAGGGTAATTGCTGGGATCAAGAGGTAAATCACCAAAAAATTGCAACCTTCCATCCTTGTTTTTGTCAACACCTGATCTCCGACCTCCTCGCGGTGGTTTCTCTGATGGTTTTCGTTGGGTCTTTGTCCTCCCAGACAAGCTTTCTTAGTGATTATGGTTTTTGAGGGTGGATTTGTAATTTTTAATAATATTTATGCTTGTTAGTAATAAATAATAGATAATTATAAAAAAAATGAAAAATGAAAAATAATTATTTTCAAACAATAAATTTATTTCCAAATAATAATCTAGTAATAATGCTATTTTTAAAATTCTCAATTTATCAAGTAAATCAAAATATTTACTCATAAATATTAGTATTTACTAGTAAATTTTCATAAAATATCAATTTCTAAGTAAATCAAAAAATTTATTAGTATTTTTTTTTGGGAATTTACTAGTAAATCTTAGTATCTAGTAATTACTTCTATTATTAGTAAATCTTGTATTTACTAGTAATTTATGTTGTTTTAACAATTGTCAATTTATCAAGTAAATCAATATTTATCAGTAAACACTAAGATTTTATTGTAATTACTTGCATTTACCTTATTTTAAAAGTTATCAAGTAATTATTAAGTTAATTAAATATATTTACTAGTAAATCTTGATATTTACTATTAAATCTTGGTATTTACAAATATTTTTATGTCATTTTAAAAATATCAATTTATCAAGTAAATTAAATATTTGCTAGTAAATACTAAATTTTTTTAGTATTTAATAGTATTTGAGTTGTTTAAAAGTTTTCAACTTATCAAACAAATAAAAAAATTTACTAGTAAATCTTAGTATTTACTAGTATTTACATTGTTTGAAATAATATCAAATTTATCAAATAAATCAAATATTTACTAGTAAATTTTTTAATTTACTAGTAAATATAAATTGTTAATTTAAATATTTACCAAATTTATACCTAATAAATTATTTTCTAGTAAATTCATAGTTATATTTATTATAAATATTTATGTATGTACAAGCATTTTAACTAAGGTATGTCCTAGATGGTATGATAATTTTCAAGATATATACTAAAAAAGAATAGCATTTACATTTACATATTTACTAAAAATAAAACATTTTATTTTACAACAAATCTCTCAAAACTAAATAATTATAAATCAACCCAAAAAAGGCCTAAACTTAAACCTAACCCTAATTGTATAGTGCCGTCATTGGAGAAAATAACAGTTTCAGTACCGGAATTTAGGAAGATCATCAGCTAGCTTATAAGAACAATAAAAAAACAAAACAAAACAAAACCAAAACCAAAACCCAAACTCAAGGGAGAAAAAACCTCACTTTCTTGTCTGCTAGTGGTCAAGTCGAAGTCACTCTAATCTCACTGCCAACCTATAAAAAAAAAAATCAAAGAAACAAAAAAAACTCTAGATTCAAAAAGGAGAGTAATCTCTCTCCGCTTACTCTCCCATTGCTAGACTGTTCGACGAGCACTGTGTCGTTGTCATCATGATTTCATAGCCGATGATCGTGTAGAGGACCGGAGGTCGCTACTCGTGTCTCAATTAACTCTGACAATCGCGACAGTGCATCCTCCCTGATCAATGAGGAGAGAGAGACAGAGAAGAGTAAGAGAATGAGAGGGGAAAGAGAGAGAAGAGAGAAAGAGTGTGAGGGAAGAGAGATATAAATTAATGATATAGAAAATAAACATTAGGGGTAAAAAAGGAATTTAATATTTTAAAAAAGTGAATATGCTATAATTTAACTAGAACAATAAAATATGCTATGTATTCAAAATAGGTATCTGGAATATACCATTTAGTATGATTTTCCTAAATTAAAATCCCAATAACACAAACATAAAATGGATAAAAATAACTTTATTTTATAGAATTATCATGATTAATCTCTTTTTTTCTTTATTTTTGTTTATGCTTTTATGAGTTATATATATAAAGGTATTTATGCCATATATATGTATATATTAGGCATTTAATTAAGAAGAAAAGTAATAAACGTTTTTTTCTTTACGTGCACTTATTATTATTATTTTTTAATACTATCTCTTCACAAAAATTCTTTGTAATAGTTTTAAACCTAAACGATTATATATCAAAGTTCTTTACGTTAAAGTTACCATAATGCCCCCTAAATTGACGGTCACATATCAATTTCTTTTAGAAAACTCAACAGAAGGATCGTTCTTGTTAATGTTTCATAGTTTAGGACGAAAAGATATTACATTTTAATATTAATGTTTCATAGTTTAGGACGAAAAGATATTACATTTTAATATTATAGAAGACAAGTATTACATGGGGTCATAATTCATCGGTGATTTTTGTAATTAATCCAATAATGTTTAAAGTTAATAACTTCGGTAACTATCCACAGTTAAACGTAATTATCGTAAGATCAACACTGCTATTTACCTTTTTTTTTTTTACTAGTTGTGATCACATACATACTATTCTCTGTTTAAAATTAAGCGACCAAGTCCAACTATATCTTTATTGGAATATTATACACATTGCTAAGATTACGTATAAAATCATTGTGGATTTCAACATAAACATTATTAGCTTTGTATAAACAAGAAGTTAATCCAATCAGATATAAAAGCAAGTTGCCAACAGGATCCAAACAACTGTATATTTTAATGGAGGGAATCACATGTATATATTTGTGTAGTATGTTTAGCTTGATCAGCCCTTTAGTTCCAAAGGATTAGACAAAACAGAGCAATATAGGTTTACCTTCTCCTTTAACAATTGCAAACTTGGAAATAAAAATTGCAAAAGTTAATAAGATTACATGTATTAAATAAGGAAGTCAGATTGGCTTGTCCTTAAAGATTCTACTAGGAATGTCGTTTATTTCCGTTTTGTGGTTTAAGTAATTCTACGAATCAAGGCACTTCGTATTCTATAATAATGCAACACAAAAGAGATTTTAGTTTATACGTATATTGATGAAGATAAAGAATGACACATCCATACATAGACATCGCTACATTTGTTTATATGTACATGTAAATATACACATATTTTATCCATACGTACACATATTTTGGTTGTTGCTTTCGTTGTTTATTATTTTACTAGTTTTGTCAAAAGATAGTAAGTATATTTTTTTTTTCTTTGATTAATAAATTAAAGTGTAAAAGAGTAGCTAGTTTTATTTTCCAAGTCCACCTATAATTATTTTCTTATTATCTTATGGGCTAGAGTATAGCTTAGCATGTTTCTGAATTTAAAAACTAGAAAAGAGGTGGATAATTTTATCTTTTTGGCTTCATCTTAAAAGGTTTGCCGACATTATTCGTCATGTACGGACTTTTCTAATATATATAATTTTCTCAAATTAAAAAAGTTTTGAGAGGACTGTCGGTAAGGTCATTTATTTGGAACTTACTGATTTTTTAAACAAAATAAAGACAAAGTTTGGGCGCAAGAGGTACTTAAAAAAAATAAAAATAAAAAAAGAAAGAAAGAAAACTTTGTAAAGCGAATGTATCTTTCGATATTCTTTCTCGTGATAATTACTGAAAAAGCTTTTTTTTCATTTATTAATGATGTATTTATTTATTATATTATATTTAAATATAATATAATTAATATTTATATTTTCATCTTTTTTATTATTTGTATCAATTATATCACATATTTTTTTCTTTTTACTTTTATTAATCACATCACATATAATACAATTTAAATATTTTTTTATCTAAACAAACTTTATATTTAAATATAATATAAATATTTTTTATTTAAACATGTATTATATTTAAATATAATATAAATATATTATATTATTCAAACACTTCCTTTAAAAAAATGTGATACAAAATCTTCCTTAGTCATGAATACAACACAAATGTTTTTTTTTTTTTATTTGCTTTCTAGATTTTAAGGGAGTGTTTGGGGGGAAGAGACTGGAGATATTATTTTTAGGTTGAAAAAAAGTTATTTTGGAAAATGTGTTTGGGAAAAAAAACTGTTTGGGGTGAAAAAATAAAAAATTTTAAAAATTTTTTTAAGAAAAAAATATCAATATGGATATTGTTTCATTCCTCTCGAAATTCTATGCAATTTAAAAAAAATTATCTCATTTGACCTTGTATACACAAAATTATGAACTTTTAAAATTTGAGATTTACTGTAGCGTTTTAGAGATGTAAATAATGAAAAGTGGTGAAATTTTAGAAAAAAGTTGATTTTAAATGTCTGAAGAACGCAATACAAACACCCCTAAGAGTTTATATTTTTTTTTACAGTATTTTGTCTTTTTTACCTTGAGAGACTTTGATCTTCTCTCTCCAATACACTCATCTCTTTCTCTCTTCCCTCTTTCTCCATCGCGCGCTCTCGCTCTCTCTCTCTCTTTCTAATTCTTTCTCTCATTTTTATGTCCTTCCTTTCTCTCTCTAACCTTTTGCTCTCTCTCTC
This sequence comes from Antiaris toxicaria, assembly GCA_035233585.1. Lineage (NCBI taxonomy): Eukaryota > Viridiplantae > Streptophyta > Magnoliopsida > Rosales > Moraceae > Antiaris > Antiaris toxicaria. Next base: position 1,435,815 of record CP141163.1, read on the forward strand.
TCTCTCTCTACCCCACCCGACACAACAAAACTCTCTCACCCACCTCCCACTCCGATGACCTCTGTCTCCCAATCTACTGTAGCATCGCCATCATTTGATCCAAGTGATAAGAGTCATCACATCACAATCAGAGTCAGAGTTACGGCGAGCTTGTTGTCCAAGTTGTGTCACCGTACCTCATCTGGTCCTATCTCGGCCAAGAGAGCCGACAACTAGATTACAAGGCTAAATGCAAGATCCAGCAGACGATAACGGAGATCGAGCCAAAGTTTCTCTTTCTTTCATTCAATCGAAGTTCTCCAGTGAGGTCATTGATCGTCGACTAAGTTGCCATTTCTTTAAATTTTGAAATGCTTTGAGGTTTTTTTCTTATTTTTTATTATTTTTTTTTTTTTGGGGGGAGGGGGGAGGGGGGGCCGAGAGAGAGAGAAAGAGAGAAATGGGCGGAGTGAAAATGGATAATTCTTTCAAGTGATCAGCCTCTAGCTGGCGGCTAGTGTCGTTGGCAAGAGATGATGATTTGGTGTAGGCGAAGATGCTCTAGAGGTCGACATTGAAAGAGGGTCTACGACAGTGGTGAAGACGATGGTGCCAATGGGCTTAAATTTTAAAATTTTTCAACTATTTCAGGAAAATAAATAAAAAATAAAAAAACTAACTAAAAGATTTTGGTCATTATAGAAGAAGAACTAAGATGGCAATGTGAGTAAAGTATCTGTAGTCTGTGCACTTTTCATCTTTCCCAATGGTAGCTTTCGATGGTTAAGTTGATGGCAGTGGTGTGATCTATCATGGGTGGTTATTGTTATAAAAAAAAAAAAAACTACATACAGAGGCTAATGTTTGAGTGGATTGCTAAATCTCATTTTAAATTGTTTTTAATTATTGTCCATTAATATTCTGCCTTTATTGGCAGAGAGACGATAATAATGTTACTATTTTGACTATAGTAATTATTTATGGGTTTTGATGGTACTGGTGTTGAATTTAAATCAACTAGTCAACAATAGCGAAAACTACTGATCGTTTTTTATTATTATCATTTTCTAATGCATTTTTTTTAATTTTTATTTTGCAGTGGGGATTGTGGAATGTATGTTATCAAAATTGCTGAACATTTAATGCATTTCATGACATTGAATTGCTTGAAAACTATCAATATGCCTACATTTTGAGAGAATATGGCTTTAGAGCTTTATGTTCATGCACTAAAGAAGTTAGCATTGGATTATGAAAGTGACGATGAAAAGAGCTGTAAAATTCCTAATGTGAAGTTTAAACCATTTGATGAATCCAAAAATTCTTAAAAAGTTCAACATTGAACATGTTTATCTTACGTCTTTTTTTTTTTTTTTTTTTTTGGGGATTATGTTGTTGTGGCATTGGTAAAGTACAGATATGAATATATGATTATGAATATTTATGGTTATTTTATGTACAGGTCTGTTTTTTTGGTCTTTCATGTACATATATGAATGAACATGAGCATGAATTGTTATTTCTTTTTTGAAATTACTTCAATAAAGTGTTATCACTTACTCTTGTTTTTAACATTAGAGTTTCGTTATTATTTTTTTTGGCCTTGTTTTTGAATTCTGTAAGAATTCTTACTCTACTCTTGCATTATTCTACTAGAATAACGTTAGAATTTTGGTAGAATTATACAAAAATTCTAGTAGAGTCTATGCAAAAAAACATTAAAATCGCTTTACTCTTACAAAATAACATTAGTATTCTAGTAAAAATAAGAATTTTGCTAGAGTTCTTACAGAATAACATTAAAATTCTAGTAAAATTCTACAAGAATTTTAGTAAAGTTCTTATAGAATATCATTAGAATTCGAGTACAATTCTTATAGAGTATTATTATTACTCTTATAAAATTCTTGCTTTACTCTTATAAAATAACATTAGAATTCTAGTAAAATTTTAACCTACTCTTACAAAACCTGATTTATACCTACCTCTGAGCGAAAACTTATCTCATTAACACAGTCATAGAACCTAACTCGTGTTTTGTCACAATTAGAGGTGCAAATTCAGGCGGCAAGGCCCTAATAGAATTTAGGGAAAAATCAAGCCAGGCTTGACTCAGCCCTTTTAAATGGTGGGTCAAGCTTTACTTGTTAGAATTTTGAAAGCATAAAGCTGTGCCCGACGGGTTTAAATTCAAGCTAAGTAAACGGGTTTTTTTTTTAATTAAATTATATATATGTTTTATAAAAGATTAGAAAAAAACTAAATAAGACAAGACAAATTATGAATGATAAAATCTTTAATCCATACTAATGAAAAAGAGTACAACATTATTATTATATAATTAGACATTAAGTACTTAATAATAAATAATAAAAAAAAGCCTAGTTGCTATTTCTTTGCAAGTTGCAAGCAATAGTCAACTTTCAAGCAAATTACCTTTGGTCTTATTCTACTTTTTTTAATATAATTTTTTCTTAGAAAATTAAATTTATGTTTTGTTTATATGTGCTTTCATTACATAATACATTTACATTTAAAAATAATTTTCATTAATTATAAAAATTTAAAAAAATTATGGCCAGGCAGGCTGGAAAGTTAGGTCGGGCTGGACCAGTCTACCAGGCTCAAAGATATGGCCCGACTTGCCCTTATTCTTGCACCAGGCTAGGCCCGAACCCTATATTTTGATGGGTTGGACTGGGCCAGTCCTCAGGCCGAAATAGCTGACAACAGATCAGTTGCTTTGCCTGGCCATATGTACAACTCTAGTCACAATAACCCGATTCATAGTAGAAAGTTTCAAAATGAATCTATTACAATATACTAATTCTATGATATTTATATAAAAACGTTTCTAAAGTACTGTAACGAAAAGCTTGAACAAATTTAGAAGAAAATTTCCAAAAGTAGTATAGTTCAAATTAAAACATTAAACAATTTTTTATATCACTAGGAAACTTTCCCGAAGATTGCCCTTTGATTGCATTCACCAATTGGCCAATTTGAACCTCCAATGAGTCTCAATGTTGTCTAGCCAGGCTTTATCTTTGTTGAATCGACCTTGAGTCTCCACAATGAAAGTGGATAAAATGTCGTCTAAGGATGGTTTGGCAGGGTGATGGACGGGTGGTGAGCGGGTAGTGCATGGGCAGGTTGGAAGACAAGGATTTTGTCAAAATCTCAGACCAAACTCACCCACCATGAAGGCAGGTTGGGCGGGGTGGGAGCAGGTGGGGGTTGGCTGTGTGGCTGGTGGGTAGACAATTATAAAGTTAATTTTACAATTTTTAATCTCTTTTTCAATTTTAATCTTTTTTCTAAGCTATGTTTTTAACCGAAACAGACTTGGAATTTTAATTCAATTACCAAACCTACTATAATAATATACTTAAAGAGACAAAAAAAACAAAAAAAAGTGGAAGATCGATTCTAATAACATATCAAAATACCTATATTTTAAAAAAACTAATCCAAAAAATAGTTAGATTACTAGTAAGTTCATCATAACCCATAGTTTTATTATAACTTAATGGTATATAAAACTTATATTCTCAAACTCTCTACAGTCTCTTACTCTAATGAGATAGCATAAGCAAAATCAAAATTTCATATCATGAAATGACAATCCGTAAAGCCAAATTCCTCTAAAAGCTTCAAAGTAGTCAAGGACATCAAGCTTAAGCTCATATGACATTGTTCCTAACGGGTTTCACGAGGAGGAGGAGGAGGAGGAGGTACCATGGCATAAGCATTTGTATTTGTCGAAGAGGATAGCATCTCTGCAAAAGGAAAAAATAAAATTCATATCTAGAAAAATATATTATACAGCTAGTTGAAGGAATATAGAAAAGCTAACATTAGTAATTTACTTTCCTCTTGTCGCTCAGATGTCCCTAAGACCTCAGATTCATCCGTATACTCCTTGAGTACTATCAGCTGGTTGCATTTGCTCAACCAATTCTTAAGACACACAAGGCATTCTACAATCTTCGGACTTAGCGAACTCCTAAAGGGGTCCGGTATGCGTCCTCCAAGAGAAATTGCCGACTCTTATGCAACAGTAGTTACCGATGCTGCTAAAATGTCCCTGGCCATAGTTAATAAAACCTTATATTTTCCTGAGTTTACCCTCCACCCTTGCAAAATTTCAAAATGCACACCTTCATCATATCTTCACGTGGTTCCTCCAAGTACTTATCCAACTCACTCTTCAATCTGCCCACATCTTTTCCATGCCGCTTACGCAATAACTTCGACATTACTCGACCAAATTTAGTAGTCTCACTTATTGTTGTTGAAATTGAAGCATTGGAAGAGTCACTAAAAGTTGTAGATTGACGAGGAAATTCTTGATTGAAATTTCTTTTAACGCCAAAGACATGCTCAGAATAGTGATTGAATGTCCTTCGAAATGCTTCTTCGACTGTTTTCATTAGCTCCTCAAATGTAGTTGCATCATGAAATATATCAATAGCTTTCTTGACATATTCAAGCTGATATCATGGGTCAAGAGCAGTTGCAAGAATCAATGCCACATTCATAGTTTCAAGTTTCCCCCAATACTTATCAAACTTTTTCAACATTGAAGTACCCATGTTTCCCAGTAATTCATCCCTTGCTCCATCCTCCACCAATGCATTCAACTCACTTTGAATCTTAGATATCTTTAAAAAGTACCAAGTTTGATGTCACATATGTAGAACCACTAAACTTCAATGTAACACCATAAAACATCTTCAAGAACTTGACAAAAAATTTTGCATTCTCCCAATCAGTCTCCTTTGGTGGTCCATCTCTTTTCTTCCCATCTACTTTCTCCTGAAAGTGATTCATGTAAAGTAGATCAGTTTCCATCCTCTCAAAAGCTTTTATAAACTTCAAGCTAGCTTCCAACATTAAGTACGTTGAATTCCACCTAATAGCGACATCAAGGGTAAAAGTCCTTTGCACTCGATTCCCTCTACTTTCACACATTCTTTGAACTTCAGCAATCTTGATCTAGAGGAGCGAACGTATTTCACAGCATTTCGGATTCTACTAATGGAGTAATCCTTTTCTTTCAAACCTTCACCCACAATAAGGTTAACAACGTGTTCACAGCATCTCATATGCAAAAACTCCCCATCCAGAATGAATGCTCCTTTTCTATATTTATATCTCCTCTTAAAAAATTCAGTGGTAGAATTATTAGTAACAGCATTGTCAACCTTAATTGTAAAAAGCTTAGGAAAACCCCAATCATTAAGGCACATCTCAACTTCTTGCCTAATTGTATCCCCTGTATGGTCTATGATCTGATAAAAATTTATAATCTTCTTTCGTTACCTCCACTTACTATTTCAATGTGCAGTGATACACATATAATTGATATTCTTAATTGAAGTCTATGTGTTTGTAATGATTGATATTCTTTCTCTGTTCATTGCTTTTCTCAAAAGTAACATTATCATCTAAATACATCTGAAAAATATCTCTAACCACTGTAGTACGTGACACTAGATCAAATCTAGGCTGTGAAGTCTAAATCTACTGCTTAAATCATTCCCCTTCTATATGCCTAAATGGCAACTCATTTAAAACTAAGTATTTGGCAACAGCTTTCCTGCAAGCTTCGTTGTTGAATTGCACAACAACTACGCTAGCACTTTCACCACCCCCTCCATTCGTCGGTTCAAAACGTAATATTTGTTTCTTGTCTTGTAACTTAACTGGATTCCATTGGACACACATTACGAGGATGATTCCCCGAACTACTAGTCCCACGCCTCTTACAATTAGCAACATAACTCTGCCCACAATAGCTGCACGATGCCGTAGGCTCTTTTTGATCACCATCAACATTCTCAATTAAGTGATTGTTACAATTTTAAGTGTGTGCTCACAAGTGTATGGATCACTACATGTAATAGTGTGAGTAACGTCAAGTATCATCTCACGGAGATTGAATTTTGGAAAATAGCTACCATAATTAAAATGACTTGATTTTATCTAAGCAATCGAAATCGAAAGAAAAAAAAATAAACCAAACAACTAATTTAAACTAGAAATAAAAAAAAACACAATTAAAGATATGGATTGAAGGGAAATCAATCTAATGTGAGGCTAGGGTTTTTGATTTCACTTAATTAGACAATTTTATCCAATTCAAAGCCTTGCTAATCGAATTCATCCAAAACATTAATCTTCGGTCCTAATACTAATTTAACTCATTTTCCCGAGTACCGGACAAAATAATATTTGAAATTAACCAAATTAATATACGTTGTTGACGTCGAAATTCGACATCAACACCACGTGCGGCGGCGCACGGTGGTTGTCAGTCTGACAAGTTTTAACATCACAAATAGTGGCCTTTGAAGGACTTTTGTTAGAGTGTAGAATCGGGTCGCCGACCAGGAAAGCGGATCAACCAGGCAAGGCGGGTGGTCAGTAATGCAGCCGAACAAGACTGCGGACTAGCCGAGCAGCCAAGCAGAACTGCCAACCAGTCGAGCAGCCAAGCAGGACTGCCAACCAACCAAGTAGCTGGACGTTGGTAGAGAGGCTATGGACTGGTGAAGTAGCTAGGCAAGGTTGTGGACCTGCACGGCAGCCAGGCAATGGACCAGCTGAGCAGCCAAGCAGGATTATGAACTTGCGGGGCAACCGAGAAGCATACCAGCGGAGCAGCCAAGCAGGGTTGTGGGCTTGCTAGGCAGCCAGGCAGCGGAGCAGCCAAGCAGGGTTGTGGGCCTGCTAGGCAGCCGGGAAGCAGACCAGCGGAGCAGCAAAGCAGAGGGTCGACTTGCTGGGCAGCCAGGCAGCGAACCAGCTGAGCCGCCAAGCAGAGGGTTGTGGGCCTGCTAGGCAGCCGGGAAGCAGACCAATAAACCTACACTAGAGAAAAGCAGAGCCTAGGAGAGGGGGCATCGGTGTGGTGCCGGCCAAAGGCACTCCGACGCTCAAGTCAGCAGGGATGCCGTGTAGCTGAGTGGCAGATTGAGTCTGGTCGGGAAAGAGAGATTTTCATCTTACCTTAGGCCGGTGTAGGGAGAGTATTTGTAGCAGGCTCGACTGGATCGGGTTTTAGCTGGGCCACCCTATCGGAGCGGGTGCCTATAGCCGGGTGTCTCCTCGCGGACCTACCACGTGTCCCGGGTCGGTAGGATGGAGGTTGCCGGGAAGCCGGGCAGCCGACCAGCCAGTGTCCAGCATTTGGTAGGGTGGCAGACCTGGGGCCAATCAGTCGATCAGCCGAGAAGCCATCTAGAAGCAGCGTGCGGTCTCCTTCTGAGTTGTCGACAGGTCCTGAGCAGCCAGGAAGTCGACTTGTATCCCGTGGAATTCCGGTTGGGAACTCGTCATTTTTGGGTCCGCCCCCAACATACGTATTAACTCAATTAATTAATCATTCATTAAGCAAAACCTAATCTAGTGATTACCTAAGTTATATTGGCCTCTTGAACTCAATATTGCCTTTGGTTGTGTTTTCCAAATCTCAATATATGAAATTAACTCTCTCAAGTTTAATTTTATACATCTAGAATTTCTAATAAATTAGGTAAATAAATTAGAACATGAAGCATATAGAACACAAATGATTTGAAATTAAAATCGATCAACAAGCATTTGAATTTGCAAAACATTATCAAGATCAAGCTACATCATACCCTAAGCATAAAGAGTTTTCGCCAGTCATTGAAATGCCAATATCCATAACCAAAATCAAACATAGCATGAAACTCATTGTTCGAGCATAAACCAAGAAACAAATATAAGTACAAAAGCTAGAAGAAAAAAAGAGAAGAAGAAATGAACTAGATGGTAAAACAGGCTCTAAAATCTTCAATCTTCTTTGAATTTCCAAGAGAGCCTCCTAAAACTTGAAAGCTTTGCCTTTTGTCCTTGAAAATTGGGTCTTCAAAAGCCTTCCTATGATTTCAATTCATTTCCCCATCTATACCCTTCCAAAACGTCACCAATTTGCCTTGAAATTAGAATTTCATGCAAGCAGAGGTGTTGGGGCATGCTTTAGCAGGATAGGGCATGCTCATTTGGTGGGCTGAAAGGTTAGAAGGATGCGCTAAGGCATAGAAAAGAGTGATGAGGTGAAATTTTATGTCTCTAAAAGCCTTCCTTTGATTTCAGCTCATTTCCCCTTTTATTCCCTTCCAAAAGTTTACCATTTTTTCTTGAAATTAGGGTTTCACGTGAGCAAAGGCATTGGAGCATGCTTTAGCAGGATAGGGCATGCTCATTAGGTGGGCTAAAAGATTAGGAGGGCGTGCTAAGGCATGGAAAAGCATGATGAGGTGCAAATTTGGGTCTCTAAAAGCCTTTCTTTGATTTTTGCTCATTTCCCCTTTTATATACTTCAAAAATGTTACCATTTTGTCTTGAAATTAGGGTTTCAGGCGAGCAAAGGTGTTGGGGCACGCTTTAGCAGGATTGGACATGCTCATCAAGTGGGCCAAGAGGTTATGAGGGTGCATTAGGGCATAGAAACATGTGTTGGGGTGCGCCTTTTTCACAAGATGGGGCCAAATGAAGAACACTGAGGCACAAAAAAGCACATCCTAGCCTGAAATAAGACCGTCTCTAGTCTCCTAGTATGCCGGGGCGAGCTTGGGGGTGCTGGGGCAAGCTCGGGCTTCTCCAATCTTTAATTTAGCTCTTTAATCTTTCTTTTTGGCTCCTTCTTGAATTAATCCTACTAAAAACAAAGTAAAGCACAATTAAACACTAATAATGCTCAAAATCAACAACTGATTGAACTCTATTATTTCTTTTAACTCCTTTTTCTTCCCATCGTCCATGTTTTCTACAATAGTAGGATCCTTATCTTTATCATCATCAACAAGAATAGGATCGATGGGTGCCGCTCGAATTTATTACACAAAAGAGGAATCCATGACTTAATTAACCAAAAAAAAAAATGAATCTATTAGCAACCAATTATTTTACATAAAAACTTTTCTTAATAGGCGACAATACCATTGAAAATAAAAACAACATCTAGCATTTTGGAAACTACTCCAAATAAGACAAACGATAATGACGAGGGCCGGTTCAAACTGGCGTGGAGGGGTGGGACCGGGCGGTTTAGGTGAGTTAGTAGGTGTGATGCATAGCCGTACTGCCGGTGGTGGCCCATAACCCAAGGGAGGTTGCAGCACATTCTGGTCGTTGGTGTAAGAGAACTTTTCATGATTCCGAATCCCCAAATGCTAATGGGTGGGCAAATTGTTGGCAGAATGGAAGGTCTGAAACTGGACTTTATTGGCTCCGAAGCTAATTTCAAATTGCGATCCATTTGTAAAGCTTTTCAAACGCCATTTTGCCTCTAATTTTCACCTAATAAAATTGCTAATGGGGAAAAATAAATAACTTAGAGAGCAAAATAAATAGCTACATATTAAAATTACTACTGACCTAAGTAAAATAAAATAATATCATACAAAAACAAAATAAACAAAAATTAACTAATCTAAATTAAAATTAATTAAAATTATACTAAACTAACTTAAAACAAATTAAATTGCTAAAAAAAATAGCCACTTTAATGTAAAAAATAATAAAAATAACTTTATTTTATAAAGTTATCAATCTGGGTTAAGCATATAAAGATTGTGGAGGCAAGGTTATGATGGGGCTAGCAATATGCATGGTGAATGTAATGGTCTCAAAACGCTTATCTTGAAGCAAGATCCATATGCTTTTTATATTCGTTGTTTTGCTCAACAACATCAATTAGCACTTGAAGTGGTAGCAAAGAACCAAAAACAAATTGCATCACTTTTTAGCACAGTTGCTAATTTGTTAAATATTGTTAGAGCTTCCTTTAAGTATTGTGATATGCATTGATAATTCTATAAAATAGAGCTATTTTTACCACTTTGATGAGAATCATCTTAGGCATGACTAATGAATTATCAAAGGCATTATAGAGACCAGATAAAGATAACATAAATGCCATAAATCTTGTGTAGATATGCAATGAACGACTCCAAAAGATGAGAAATAGTGAATGGAAATTATATTTTGATTAAGTCTCTTCTTTTTGTAGAAAACATAGTATTGATATTCTAAGATGGATGATAGATTTATAACTCGAGGTCAACGTAATGCAAAAGAACTTCCAAATTTGCATCATTTCAAATTTGATATATTCTAGGTTATCATTGATATGCAACCTCAAGAATTAAATGACCATTTCACATAAGTACGGAGTTGCTTCTTTGTGTGGCTTGTTTATGCTCAAACGATTTATTCTCTTACTTTGATAATTAATCTATCTTGCTAAGTCCTATCCAAAAGATTTTTCTACAACAGATATCGTGAAACTTGATGATTAACTTGAAATTTATATTTGTGATGTCTGCTCTAGCAAGGAGTTTACAGGACTAAAAGGCATTGGTGGTTTTGCTAAAAGAATGATGAAGACAAAAAAAAAAAAAAAAAAAGCCATGAGGTATACCCATTAGTTTATAAGCTCGTGCCATCAGTGCTAATTCTTCCAGTTGCAACTTTTACTGTTGAGAGAGTATTTTTTATCATGTATATTGTGAGGAATCATTTGACGTAATCGGATGGGTGATAAATAAATGAATGAGAATTTAATTGTATGCCTCGGAGAAAAATATATTTGATTGAAACCATTAATAATGAGATTATTATGTAATATTTTCAACACATAAAAACTCATAACGAACAATTATAATGTATTAAATTTAATTAATGGTTTCTATATATATATATATATTACTCTTAGTTTATACACTTCAAATAAAATCTTGCCCCGCCACTTATTCAGATGGTAATAATTTTAAATATTGCAATACAGATATTTAAACTCAAGACTTCATACATTGACTGCACAGTAACATTAATTATTTAAAAGGCTTATTGTTAGGACTTGAGCCAAAAATCAAATCCGAGCTAGCTTTATATTAACGTCAACAGGGATATTTTTTTTTTCATTTATAAGGTCAATAAGGATAGCCCACCAACTCAGCATTAATATTTCAGACTACGATTGAAGCAATATATATATATATATATATTGGACTATAAATAATTTGGTCCCCACTATTATAATTGATTGGCCGGTCAGTACTAATGTCTTTAAATTATAGGTCTGACTTGGGCAGTCAATTAGTTCGATTATAATGACCTCTCTCCAGGCCGGGTTAGCAGACCATTCAGAGTCGTTTTATCTGTCTTATCCACCGGCAACAAAGAAGAAAACGACATACATGGCCGTGCCTGTGGCCGAGAGTTTCAACGAGAAGAGGTGGTCTCTTAAGGGCCAGACCGCCCTGGTGACTGGTGGGACAAAAGGCATTGGGTTAGTAGTCATAATTAACTTCTAAGTTTTCATTTTCTTAATTTTTTCAATCTATTATTGTGATTAAAAAGGTAATATTTGTAATTTTTATTTAGTTCATCTATTATAATATTTTAGATACGCCATAGTGGAAGAGCTTGCGGGTCTTGGGGCAGCAGTTCACACATGTTCTCGCACGGAGGGAGATGTTATTGAGAGGGTAAAGGAATGGGAAAGCAAAGGGTACAAAGTCACGGGCTCAGTTTGTGACCTTACTTCGTGTGCCCAGAGAGAGGAGCTTGTAAACATTGTTTCCTCCACTTTTGATGGCAAGCTCAACATACTAGTGAGTTCTAGAATTACCTTTTATATTGAATATATTTCTTTTTTTTATGAATTATTCTTTCCTTTTTTTTTTTAATTAGAGGAGAAAATTTAAATTCTACGTCTTATAATAAAAAACAAAAACAGTATGAAATTATTGTTATATCATTTCTGTAAACACTTACAATACATATTACTTTGAAATAAAATTATTTTCAAATTCAATTTTAAAATTGAATAATTGAATTATAATAAATTAAAACAAAAAGTCTTTCTTGAACGATTTATAAAATTTTTTTTATACAATTTTATTCCTAAAAGGGAAAATGTAAAGGCTGCAATTAAAGCCTGCGAATTTTGGGCTTGGTTTTAAGTTTGGCTTTGAAATAGAAGCCTCTTTTATAAATCCAGAAGCCTTCTTCTGACAATAAAGGTTAGCTAAACTGGTATTTGTGCTAAGAATACCAGTTTAGCTAAACCGGTATTTGTTGGGTGCGTAAGTTGTTTTCAATTCAAATCCCGCCAGAGAGCAATTTTTTTCCCCTATCAATAAGTCTTGCAATTATTTACATTATCATAAAATGATACTCGTGTTGTGTAAATGAACACGAAAACATAGGATTTTATCAGTTATAATTTAAATTAGTTGGGTCAACTCAAATCCTACCAACTCCATTTGTGACAAATATTTCTTTGGAAAAAAAAAATTATTTTGTGGCAGCTTCTATAATTGCGACAGCGAGGCTTGAGACAATTTAAAATTATAACTTTATTCTCATTATGCATTTTTTTAATCCAAATAATGTTGTACTGCCAAAATTGAGTTTTTTTTTTTCTTTTTAAGGAAGTTTTATTGATTTTTTTTTCCTTGCTTTTGACAATTTGACGAGTTAGATCAACAGCCAACTGACATTGTTTATATACACAATACATTCTGAGGGACAGATCCATGTTTAAAATTTCTGAGTTACGTCAGCGTCCATGTTGAAGGGGAAGTAGACTCGAACATCAAAATCAAGTAAAATTAGTGGAGTAAGAAAATAATTTAATGCAATGAGTGGAGTAAAGCTTATACTGGCTTCCGGTTCTAACCCCCTGTTAGTCCACCGGCCCGGTGCCCAGGCTTGTCCGTGGGCTTGAGCCGTGGCCTTGGGGAACACCCGCCCCCCACGCCCCCTCAGGCTGACCGCTTAGCACCCAGGCTTGCCCATAAGCATGCCGGGGCTTGGGCTGTTTCGTGGGGGGAGGGGTCGTTCGAACCATTTGATAGAATATAAGGGAAATTTTACCGTATTTAAAAATGTAATTTAAAAATTCACCATAATAGAGATATACTACGAAAGGTTTTCCTTAGTATCTAGATTGCAAATTTTACAAAGTAGTAACATCATCAGCATAATCATTTCCATTTTTTTGTTCTTGTGCAATTGCTGGAGTGAAATTCATAATACACCATACTGTACTGCATGACACTTTCCTATTAGACCAAAAAATTGCAATAATGATAAGCTGAAAGTCTTCACCGTTCTTCTATATTCCTATGACCTCACTCTATGTTCCAAAACCACTGCGAAAAGTGTTAGAGATCGACCTGTGATGCATTAGGTAAACAATGCGGGCATCGTGAAGATGAACAGAGCCATGGACTACTCGCTCGAAGACTACTCGTCTATTATGAGAACCAACGTCGAGGCCCCTTACCATCTTTCGCAACTTGCACATCCTCTCTTGAAAGCCTCAGGAAATGGCAGCATTGTATTCATATCCTCAATCGCTGGCGTTACAGCTCTGCCTGTGCTCTCCGCCTATGCAGCATCCAAAGGCAAGTCCAAATTAATCATTTCAACAAGGGATAAGTTTTCCTTAACATGGCAAAAAACTTATTAGAATAAAGGAAATAAAGAAAAATATTGAGGTGTTTAGTTAAGTATAATTAAATAATTGCTTTGGTCCTTGAATTTTGGGCAGGTGCAATCAACCAAGTTACAAAGAATTTCGCTTGCGAATGGGCAAAAGATGGGATTCGCACAAACACTGTAGCACCATGGGGAGTCAGAACCAAAGTCATACCACCAGTATGTTTTTATAAATTTTTATCTGTTTTTATTTTTTATTTTTTTTTATTTCTTTGAATAAGTATTAACAAAATCATGTAGAATTAATGTGTCAAGAATATTATCACATGAATATTTGATGCATTAGTTGGATAGTCACCGCATATTGGATGCTATTTTCACCACTAATTCTAGTGTTTCTTCAGCATTTTTCACAATCTTTGAGCTGAATAAGCTAACATGGTAAAACTTAATTATGTGGCAGGATGCGACCCCTCGCAACGACGAATTTGTCACGGTATTCAACAGAACTCCAATCCTTCGCCTTGCAGAGCCTAATGAGATTTCTTCAGTGGTGGCGTTCCTTTGCCTTCCTGCTGCGTCATACATCAATGGACAGGTTATCAGCGTCGACGGAGGACTCACCGCCGGTGGTTTTTAGTTGATTCAACTGCTCCCTGGTCTAGTATGAAACAAAATGGCCAAATAATATTTCAATCTTTTGATATTCTTATACTGTCCAGATCTCTGAATGCAGCACAATCTACTGTGGTATGTTCATCTTGTTGTAAGCAACAACTTTGGATTTGCACGACGACTCATATTATAGTATATTATTTACTCTTTTGGAATCTTCCATGATTATTCCAAAACCGAGATAGGAAACAAAAGATTTGGGGTGTAAGGAATACTTTTCTTAACATGTTATTTGGCCTCAATATAAAGTTTGCTAACGGATTTATGTAACAAATTACCTTTAAGATATAACAACATAAAGAAACTAGCAATTCGATTGAATCTTTTATCAAAAGTGAAAATTGATCTTAATTATCAATAAGAAACTTTATTTATAGCAAAAAAAAAAAAAAAAAAACACTAGTCTATTTATGAAAAGACGCAACTTTTATAACATTCAAATCTTTAGTTAAAAAGCATTATGATTGGATACTAATGATATTAAATATCATCTACTAATAAAAAATGGGTCCTGTAAAGTAAAACTTATAGTTAAAGTTCATTTTTTATTAGTAATGGTGCTTATTATCGATGGTGTTGTTTAGTATTTTTCTTGGTTGAGAAATATTATTTCTTAAAATGATATAACTTTTATAACAAACTCAAAATCATTTAATTATATCCAGTAGATCATAATTATTTGATTCATGTTAAGATTAAAAACTAAATTATTTAATATTGACCTTTGAACTCCTTTTTCACACTGACTCATTTGAATCATATATTTAAAAAATAAATTTAAATAATAAATTCGTATTCAATTTCTATTTATGTTTTTTTTTTTTAAGAAAATACTAATATAAAGACTATTTCAAGAAAATTCGTATTCAATTTCTATTTGATCTCTATACAAAGAAATAAGGATTAAAAATCCTTCCACAAGATCTAGCATACAAATAGCACTTCTCAGCATAGGATACAGCGCCAAATTATTTCTAGCTTCAGGCCGACCCATATCTAGAGATCAAAATTTAACTTATATAAGAATCAACTTATAATTAGAAATATAATTTAGAGGCAATTTGAGAAAATAACTTAAAAAAAAAAAATCTAACTTTCATATACTCAATCATATTTTTGCTTGTCTTTTTAACTTATCTAAAAAATAAAAAATAAAAAAGAGGCTAGATTTTAAGTTTTATGGCTCGTTTGAAGGGAGGAGCTTTAACCTTAGATTCTAATTTTTTTTTTTCTTTTTCCCAAATTTTACTATTCATTTTTCTTTTTTAATAAGTTCAAACTTTATATGTCCATAACTTATTTATTTTAAATCAAAATGAGGTGATTTTTTTTAAAATTACATAAAATTTTGAAATGAATAAAACAATATCCATATTTTTAATTTTTTTTGAACACGTTTTAAATTATTATACCTTTTCATTCTAAATAGTTTATTTTCACTAAACATACATTATAAAAATCAACTTGTTCTAATCTTCAAAACAAAAATTCCAATCATCCCTATATAAGCCGTCAATGTGTGCAACGCAAAAACCAACATTAAAGAAAAATGAAAACTAGAACAAAGGACCACCACAAAATCTCACTGTCATAAACTCAAACCGAAGGGGTAAACTAGCCACACAATTTCATCTTTACCCAAGGCAACTGGCCAAGTAGTGTGAACATGATAAATGAGAACTATCCATATTTGTTGTCAAAATCCAAAATATCATGCATTTTGACAAGAAAAATTAGGCAATTGCACAAACTAAGAAGCCACGAGAATAAGGTAATTACACAAAATAATGGGGGTGTTTGAAGGGCAGTTAATAGACAAATTTTGGATTTTTTTGATATTTTTTTCCACTTCACGATTTTTTTTACTATTTACATCTTTAAAAACTCTGCATTAAATTCAAATTTTAAAAGTTTATTACTTTGTATATACAAATTTAAATGAGATTATTTTTTTAATAGCATAGAATTTTAAAAGAAACAAAATAAAATTTATATTAATAATTTTTTAAAATTTTATATTTTTTTTCTCTACAAACAATCTTTTCCCTAATATATTTTTTCAAAACTTACTTTCCTTTAACTTCCTAAACATATTTTGAGAACCTCCCCAGACGAGCTCAAAAGGCCAGGAGACAGTCTCATCTAAATTTATATTTCATGTTGATGCATAAGAATTTTCTGGTAGGGAAAAAGAAAAATGAAAAAAGAAGTTTGGGTGGGGATATTGACAACATGTGTTTAGTGTAAAATCTTTCGGTAAAAGAAAATAAAATAAGTTTGGAGTTGCGTTTTTAGCGGTTGAAGAGCATTTATTTGCGCAGTTTGATTTTAATTCTAAACTTTCAAATTTATGGAAATTGATGGGATACCTAACTTTGTCTCATCCGCTGTTATGGTTGCTTCCTTATCAATAATATAAACAGAGCTTTGTTAATTGAAAAAAAAAAAAATAAAGTTTTGGAATGTTTGTGGGATATATTTGTAAATAAAAAAATGGGTCGGGTCAGGTCGGGTAGTCCCAAATAGAGGTGAGCTTACAGGAGTTAATGCGTCGGGTCGGGTAGTTCAAAGTCGGGTTTATGGTGTATGAAAACTGCCAACCGTCCTAGCATGGACGGGCAGTTCGCGAGCGGGTCGGACGTAATACATGCATATTTTATTGAGTAAGCATCAAAATTCACTGTCAAATTTCAATTTTATTTTTTAAAATCGAGTGCAATCAAACAACTTACTGGATTAGCATCAATAAACTCAGTCAATATTAAAAATAAAAACAAGAAAAAAAATGAGAGAGAAAATTACTCTGGCCTTCGAGTTCAAAGAATTACTTGAAGTGTAAATCAAATGGTGTTTGTCCAGCGTGAAAATTACTTCACTTTGGCTGCAAAAACATATCAAAAGATGAAACTTATACACCTCCCTTCTCTTTGTGATATCCCACCTAATTATATTTTAGCTTTTTCTCAGCCAAAAAAGTTTCACTATTTCAAAACTTTGAATCTGTGCTCATTAGAAGAGACAGTGAGGCGTGAGCAGTTGATATTTTGGTGATACGATTGTTGCTTTGGCATTTGAAGTTCGAATATGAGAAAATAATTATAACTCATTTGAGATAAAACACGTTGAATGGAGATCAGGATATTGCCGGACCAGCAAGGAATTGTCATGGCGCACTTGTCGGAGGGGCGACAGCCTGACGGAGGGGTGGACAACGCAGGCAACTCTTGGTCTCCCTCTCTCTCCCTCTCTATATTTGGTTGCGTCTGGTTTGGGGCTTTGGAGTTTGGTGGTACTTATATTAGAAAGATAATTAAATAACACATATAGGATAGAAAACTCGTAGAAAAAAGCCAAATTACGGAACTTTTGAGTTCATAATGTTTCTTTTTTTATTTTTTAGTATGTTTCAGGTGCGGGCAGATCGGGTTGAACTCATCAATGGAAAAATTAAATCTGCCACCCGCCCATCATAGCATGTGGGCGAGCGGGTTGAATCCGCCAATGGGTGGGTTGCTAACGTGGACCCAAAGAGAGCAGGCAATGCAGGGCGGTGCACGGGTGCGGAGTGGGTTCAATGTAGCCCTGGTCCCAAACAGGCACTTAGTTTAGTAAATAAAAAATTCCAAAATTTTTAGTTTGTGTGATTTTATTTTGTTAGGTTCAATGTTACAACTTTTTAATTATCACAAAAAAACTTTTTTAATTGATCAACTAGGGCTATCAAAGGGTAGTTCACTTTCTAGTACTAGATAAAGATGGGAACTTTAGAAAAATACCACAAATTTATGTTTTGATTGATTTACTAATGAAAAATGTTTATTTATTATTCTATCGATAAATCTATCATTTATTACATGTAAATATTCCATTTCTAAAATTATACGATAATAAATGAAATATGTATTATGAGAAAAGATATATTTTACAGAGGGACTTTAATGGGAGATAACATTGTTTTCCGATACAGAAGCTCCTATAAAAATGGAAAATGCCCTATCTTTGAGTGCGATTTGAACTATTGATTTGAACTATTGATTTGCGTTGAACTACAAAAGCTCCTCTCTCTTCCCCAATCACCTTCTCTTTGTTCTCTTCTCCCCTAATCGACATGACCCCTTTGCCTGCCGTCAATCACCATCAGACCTAGCCGATCTTTTACTATATGAGGTCGATCAGAGCAACCTTCATGATAGAGCTAGATCATGATAATGAATCATGATTGTGTTTTGACATTGAAAATGATGGCCTAGCAAGCAAATTTCCATAGACTGTCGGATGCACGAGCATATTACAACAATGGCACGAGATCAAGTTCAAGCTTGCAATGGCGACCATGATGGTGGTGCAAGGATGGAGCGCGAGGGCAACCTGCTCTAGATGAGATTCAAGCTAGCATCAGTGACAGTTGATTGGAGCTCATGATCGCAAACGCAATGGAAAAAGAGAGAGAGATCCATCGAAATCACCATTGAAATTTGCAACAATGGTGCTTGATCTGCTAGAGGTCGCGATGGAAGATCAACAGAGGCAGCGATCGTTGTTAAAGAAAATAACCAAAATAGCATTGAGGGAGATAAATCTATATGATCATTTAGAAGAGAAAGAAGGAGGGAAGAGAGAGAAAGAGAAAAAATAATAAAAAAATTTAATTTACCAAATGTAAATTATATTTATAGTACTTATATAAAAGCTTTTTAATTATGATAAAAGTCAATCTATATTTACAAATATTGTGTAACTTAATTATCCCAACAAAGAAATAACCTTCCTAATAGAGTACATTTCAAATAAATGAAAATAGTGGATAACAAATATATTATAGAATACTTTTATTCTCCAACTAAATTCACAATCATTGTCAAGAAAACTCATTTTGTATCAAACTTCTCACTCAATTTACAAATAAATAAATAAATAAGAAGTGACCAACCACATCTATGAAAGACATATATTTGGACATTCTATTTTTAAAAAATAAAAAAATTCATATTTTAAAAAAGAATCTTTTAAATTTTCATATATGAGTAACAAAAAGAAACTAATGGCTCATTAAGGATGTCGTACCGATAGTGTATTACACATTGAACAATATAAACTTACTATTTTAATTTTCACTTTCTTTCTATTCTATTTTCAAAAAATTTAAATTTTAAAAATTTATAATTTTTTTTATTTAAAATTTTTTTTATTTAAAATCAAAAGAAAATAATTTTTATGTTAAGATACTCACAATAATATGAGACAAATAAAAGATAATTTTTTTTACCTATTATTTCAAATATATTTAAAATTTTTATATTTTTTATTTTTTTTATTTTTTATTTTTAAAAGTTCTTCTCCCTAAATATACATTTCCTTTCCAACATTTATACAAAAGGCCGTGGAAAAAAAAATGGAAAAAGAAAAAGAAAAAGGCCATTCAGGGTATCCGAAATTGGACAAATGTTAATATTATAGAAAACCGCAAAATATAAACAAGCAAATTTATGGAAAACTATGGAATAATTGTAGGGATTATAACTCGTTTGATAAAATAATAATGATAATAACAGAAGTCTCTTTAGAACTCTCTTTCAGTATAAAACGCGACATGGGATAATCTGAAAAGGTGAAAAAAAGTTCTTCATGTCGAACTTCCATTGTATTTCCCTACGAAAATGTAATTGGGAGGTTACTGCGTACAAAAATGTATTTCCTTCACAGCATTTATTTAGCAATTCTTTTCTCTGCAAATAGGTACGTAACATCATAATCGTGGATAAGATCAAAACTACTTTAATCATGGATGAAAAGCATGAGGGCCAGTCAGTATTCAGTTGTGGCCAAACGAATTGAGGCCACAAATTTCTGTCAGCACATAGGACAACAACGAACAAGGAGATTATTTTGAACCTTAAAAATGAATGGCTCATGATAGAGAATTTGGTTCTACGAAAACAATACTGATAACCATGGCTGAAGGGGCAAAGGACGGCAGGGATGAGAGATGGAGTCTCAAGGGAAAAACTGCTCTGGTGACCGGCGGAACGAAAGGCATAGGGTATGTATACATATATATATATATATGAGGCGAAAGAACAATTGGTGTTTGACTAATAGTAACAACAATAGTTTTAAAGTTTTCCTTTCTTTTTTTTGTTTGATTTTCCAATTTGAACGTACTCCACGAATTCTCACAAGTTTGCTTCTACACTTGAGATAATTGACTTATGGTCTATTTGATAAACGCATTATATTTACATTACGATTAAATATAATACATTAAATATAATTTATATTTAGAGAAAATATACAAACATTGTATTTGAATGTAACATGTTTGGGTGAAAAGTATTTGAATTATATTTTGATAATAAATATGTGACGTGATGGGTAAAAGTAGAAAAAAAAAAAAGAGAGAAAGATAATATATAATGTAATTAATAAAAGTAATAAAAAAAGTGAAATAATAAATAGTGATTATATTGGATTTAAAATGTATTTAAAAGAAAATTATATTACATTTAAATATAATATAATTTGAATGTGTGTACCAAATGCACACTTAATAGTTTTTTTTTATGGGTGTGACACACTAGGCATGCCATAGTAGAAGAACTAGCAGGGTTTGGAGCCGTGGTTCACACATGTTCGCGCAACCAAACTGACGTAGACCAGCGTTTGGATGAGTGGAAAGGTAAAGGTTACCAAGTAACTGGGTCAGTTTGCGATGTGTCAAAAAGGGGGCAAAGGGAAAAGCTTATGGAAACGGTGGCTTCTCTGTTTCAAGGGAAGCTCAACATTCTTGTGAGTTTCACATCATCTTAATAAACAACTTATACGCATATATATATATATATATAGACATACACATGCACACACATGTTTTACAATAGCATGTAGATCCAAGTGTAAATAACAATATTGATATAATAATACAAAATGGATAGCCTAATTATTTTCATGATGAATATCGTTCCAAAATGGGTTTTTGTTCTTCTTCATTTTGTTTTGTTTTTTTTTTTATTCAAATATGTTTGTCTTTAATAGAATAACTAGTTGATGAGATTTGATAATCATCGTCTTATAGCTCAAAAAACACATTTATGGGGTGTTTTGTTTATTTTTTTTTTAAATATGTTTATCTTTAATAGAATAACTTATAGCTGATGAGATTTGATAATCATCTTATAGCTCAAAAAACACATTCATGGGGTGTTTTTTTACAATTTTGTTAAACGCAATGTAATTTTTACCTAAACACAAAAATTTTATGTTCAAATATAATACTTTTCAACACACCTCAAATACATTTATTATTTTAAAATATTTTAAAAATAATTTTTTTCTCATTCACATTATATTCTCTCTCCATATTTTTTTTTATCTATTTTTACCAATCACACCAATTTTCAACTCTAAAATACAATTTAAATACTTTTCATCTAAATATAAAAATACATTCAATGCATTACGTTTAAACGTAATGCGAACGTAATACGTTTATCAAACGCTTCATCAGTTGTGTACTTATAGCTTTCCGTGGAGATAAAATTATCATTTGGATTTAGTCATATACCATATCTTAAACTTCTCCTCATGTTTTTTAATCTTGAATTAGCTAAAATCACTTATATTGAAAAAAAATTAACAAGAATAAATAATGTTAATAAGAAAGTAAGCTTCATTGATGAATGTTCGGTATTTGGTATTTTTATAGATAAATAATGTGGGGACGGTAATAAGAAAGGATGCTGTAGAATTCACTGCCGATGATGTGTCGATAATGATGGCTACAAATTTTGAGTCTTCTCACCATCTCTCTCAACTTGCACACCCTTTGCTGAAAGCCTCTGGAAATGGAAGCATTGTGTTCAATTCTTCCGTAGCTAGTGTGATGGCTCTTCCTTGTACTACCATACTCGGAGCAACAAAAGGTATTCGACATAAGCTTAAATTCCGGCATAAACTTTGGTTAGTTTTTCTTTTAAATTTTTTTAATGGTCTATAAGTTTAAAAGCCAAGTTTGCTTTGTTTTTGCTTAAAAGAGCGGAAAAAACTTTGACCATTTTCACTTAGTATGAAACAATTCTTTTCACAGAGAACTTATTAGATATAAAGATAATATATAAATTTATTTAGTATAGAATAAAAATAATAGAATGACGTTTGTAATATCGTCTTAAAATGAAAATTTGAAAAAAAATTTTCCCATAAGTTGGGAAGTTGCATTTAATGGCCTAGACTAGGAGTTCTTTCGTTGGATCAGAACTCATCTACAAGATGGTCCAAACACTACAAAACAAAGCCATTTTAGACCTAAAATCTTGTAATGCGCCCTAAGAATTTGTGTAATGCTAAAAGAATTAAGAATTTGGAATCAGCACATTTGTAAGCATTCGATCCATTTCAAAACCATAATAGATTAAAAAAATCTTGTAATTATAGCAGAACTCCGGTAAAATTTTTACCAATATTTACTTTAGGCCCTACTAGAAAATTCTCATACTTCACAATGGACATCATTACAAACCAAATTTGCGTGGAAGCTCTAGCCTCGTGGATTTATAGGTCTTCAAAGTGGTTTGTCCCACCCGTTTCATTATATATCCAGGAGCAATCAATCAACTTGCAAGGAACTTAGCATGTGAGTGGGCGAAAGACAACATTCGTGCAAACACAGTTGCTCCTTGGTTTACCAACACCCGCCTGTTGGACGCATATACTGTAACTTTCTTCCTTTTCTCTATTATTATTATTATTAATTTTATTTTCCTGTGTATCTTGTTTTACTAAACTCAAATTGGTGTAGATGATCATGTTGGTCTTATGTCATGTATGAATTATATTAGCTACGTACTTCTTCAATATATTTATCATCTTGACTATTTTTCCTTTCTCGACAGGAAGATTCAGGTGTCGGAAAAGAAGCTGCAAATCAACTAATAGCTCGAACTCCGATTAGCCGTGTTGGAGAGCCTAACGAAGTCTCGTCGGTGGTAGCGTTTCTTTGTCTTCCTGCTGCTTCATATGTCACCGGCCAGGTTATTTATGTCGACGGTGGATTCACTGCGAATGGCTTCCCCATACCTCTATGATTTATCTTGTGGTTGCCAAATCGTCGTACACTGCAATAAATATGTTGATATATGCTGGTTAAAATCACTTAGTATATTTAAGGACACAAGAAAAAACTACTTCTTTTAGTACATGGAAATGGTAGTTCATTTTTTCACTTGTTATGTTGTTGATATGGGTGTCGAGCAGATTAATTAGTATGGGAGTAGTTTGTGTGTTACCTGTAAGATAAATTATGGAAAATAGAAAGAAGAATAAAATAATATATCAACTTGTTATAATAAAAAAAAATTGTTACAAACACAAATTCAGCTTTCAATTGAATTAGGAAAACAAATAGAAAGAGGGTGATGTCGAGCACACTCTTTTGATGAGTATTTGAGGACATATAGGACGTTCGTCTTTCAGGATACAATAACAACAACGGTAATACAAAACACTATAAAAACCTTTAAAGCAAACTTGACAACGACGGTAGCATTTCAAGAGAAACGAAATAAGATCTATATTGATAATTTTTTTCTGAATAAATTTTTAAGATTTTATATTTTTCACTTCAAATAGTTTATTTCTCTAAAAAATTTTTCCAAAACTCACTTTTTTCTAACTTTCAAAATACATCCCCAAAACCGCTCCAAATAATCCCAAAAGGACAGGAGACAGTCTCATCCAAATTTATATTTCATATTGATGCTTGAGAATTTTCTGGTAGGGCAAAAAAAAAAAAGAAAAAAAGAAAAAATGTACTTTTTCTTTTAATTTGGGGTGGGGATTTTAATTTTGTTACCTTAAATGGAGTCAAGTATGATACTACCATTAGATTATGTCTGTAAATATTAAAACAAAAATTCTTGATGGTAATTGGTAAGAAAATAAAAAAAAATAAAGATGAAATTAGAGCATAAGATGTCGACAAAAATAAACTTAGGGAAACAAAAATAAATTTAGGATCCATTTGAATATTAATTAGAATTAGAATTTTAGGAAAGTTTTGATTGTAAATAAATTGATGTTTAGAAATATATGTGTTTTTTTTTTTTTTTGGAGATATTGGAAATATGTGTTTTGCGTAAAATCTTTTGGAAAAGAAATAAGCTTGAAGTTGTGTTTTTAGCGGTTGAAAAGCATTTATTTACGCAGTTTGGTTTTAATCAAGTTCTCATGTTGACGCCATTTCTCTTGCTCGAAGGGCTGCAACCTGTAGCGCATTTATTAGCGCAATTTGGTTTTATTTCTTAACTTTCAAATTTATGGAAATTGATGGGATACCCAACTTTGTCTCATCTGCTGTGATGTTGATTCCCAATCAATAATATAAGCAGAGCTTTGTAAATTGAAAAAGAAAAAAAAAAGTTTTGGAATGTACGTGGGATATATTTGTAAATTGAAAAAAAAATGAACGCAAAGTTTTGTCTTACAATTTGAAATATAGCATTATGATATTGTGTTATTCGTTTCTCTATTTTGATCCTACTTTTAAAAGAAAAATTAATCATTAAATTTTGTATTTAAATAAAAAAAATTATAAATTTTTTAAAAATTGAACTTGGAGGAAAATAAAGGGCGAGAGAGAGGTGTATGGATGTTGCCCAAAGAATCTGACTTTTGGGGAAGAGAGAACAAATGTTGAACAGTGCATGATCGTTGGAGTCATTGCTGAGGTCCGGAGCCATTCATTTGTAGCCCAAATGATCCCAACAATTTTATGAAACCATATGTCGCTTTACGGTCTGGAGATGTAGTCCAGATTAGGGATGGTAAGGGGAAGGAGTCGAGACATGATGATCTTCTCCCTAACCTATTTCGTGAGAGAAAATACTCTCTGTCGTCACCCCATTTACTCATTAATATTAACGGGATTGAATGGTTTTCCTTTGATGGGTTTAGAGGATCTACAAACCCCAATTAACTTAGTTAGAAATATATAGTAAAAAAATCATCATAATTAATCTCAAATATAATTTAATAATAAAAGAGTAAGGTTAACATAGAGTTCATAATATTAATATAAGCATCTTCAAAGCCAATCCAAAATACCAAGCTAAATCATTTTTGGCATAAAACCAAATAACATAAAAACGGCATAGAGTCTTAGGCTTAATAATAAAAAGTGTCTAAAATACATATAAATAGTAAGACTAAAATATTTATTTTACAGCTTTACATATATATATATCATATATATATATGATATAGTATAATATGTATATAAATAAACATTGAGAAAAAAAAACATTATATCTTAACAGGGTGGGTATTTGAGTAGCAGGGTCGGAAACCCCCGAACCCGTCCTTATCCCGAATCCATCACGGGTGTTAAAATTTTTACCCCGTTTATAACCTATGCTATTTAAACCCAGGTTGACTACTGGTAAAATTACCATCCCTAGCCTAAATAGAGGTTAACTTACTGGCAATAACAGGTCGGGTCGGGTAGTTCAAAATCGGGTTTATGGTTTATGAAAGCTGTCAACCGTCCAGGCATGGACGGGCAGTTCCCAGGTGGTGGTTGGACGATGAGCAGGCCGTGCAGGATGGTTGGACCTAATACATGCATATTTTACTGACTAAGCATCAAAATTCACCGTCAAATTTCTTTCTTTTTTCTTTTAAATCGAGTGCAATCAGACAACTTACTGACTTAGCATCAATAAACTCAGTTTATATTAAAAATAAAAACAAGAAAAAAAAATGAGAGAGAAAATTACTCTGGCCTTTGAGTTCAAAGAATTAATTAAAAGTGTAAATAAAATGGTGTTTGTCTAGCGTGAAAATTACTTCACTTTGGCTGCAAAAACATATCAAAAGATGAAACTTATACACCTCCCTTCTCTCTGTGATATCCCACCTAATTATATTTCAGCTTTTTCTCAGCCAAAAAAGTTTCACTGTTTCAAAATTTTGAATCTGTGCTCATTAGAAGAGACAGTGAGCCGTGAGCAGTTGATATTTTGGTGATACGATTGTTGCTTTGGCATTTGAAGTTCGAATATGAGAAAATAACTATAACTCATTTGAGATAAAACACGTTGAATGGAGATCAGGATGCCGGACCAGCAAGGAATTGTCATGGCACACTCGCCGGAAGGGCGACAGGCTGACGGAGGGGTGGACAACGCAGGCAACTCTTGGTCTCCCTCTCTCTCCCTCTCTATATTTGGTTGCGTCTGGTTTGGGGCTTTGGAGTTTGGTAGTACTAACATTAGAAAGATAACTAAATAACATATATAGGATAGAAAAGTTGTAGGAAAAAGCCAAATTACGCAGCCTTTGAGTTCATAATGTTTCTTTTTTTTTTTTTTTAGTATGTTTCAGGTGCAGGCAAATCGGGTTGAACTCATCAATGGAAAAATTAAATCTGCCGACCGCCCATCATAGCATGCGGGCGAGCGGGTTGAATCCGCCAATGGGTTGCTGACCTGGACCCAAAGAGAGCAGGCGATGCAGGGTGGTGCACGGGTGCGGAGCGGGTTCCATATAGCCCTGGTCCCAAACAGGAACTTAGTTTAGTAAATAAAAAATTCCAAAAGTTTTAGTTTGTGTGATTTTATTTTGTTAGGTTCAATGTTACAACTTTTTAATCATCACAAAAAAACTTTTTTAAATGATCAACTATGGCTATCCAAGGGTAGTACACTTTCTAGTACTAAATAAAGAGGTGAACTTTAGAAACATACCACAAATTCATGCTTTCGAATGATTTATTAATGAAAAATGTTTATTTATTATTCTATTGATAAATCTATCATTTATTACATGTAGATATTCCACTTCTAAAATTATATGATAATAAATGAAATATGTATTATGAGAAAAAATATATTTTACATCCCAAAGAGACTCTAATTAGAGATATCATTGTTTTCTGGTGTAGAAGTTCCTATAAAAATGGGAAATGCCATACCTTTAAGTGCGGTTTAAACTATTGATTTACGTTAATTTTAGCTCTTTCTCTCTCTTCCCCAATCACCCTCTATTTCTTCTCTTCTCCCCTAACCCACATGACCCCTCTGCTTGCCGTCAATCATCATCAGACCTAGCCAATCTTCTACGATATGAGGTCGATCAGAGCGACCTCCATGATATAGCCAGATCATGATAATGAATCATGATTGTGTTTTGACATTGAAAATGATGGCCTAGCAAGTGAATTTCCATAGACCATCAGATGCACGAGCATATTGCGACAGTGGCTCGAGATCAAGTTTAAGCTTGCAATGTCGACCATGACGGTGGTGCAAGGATGGAGTGCGAGGGCAACCTGCTCTAGATAAGATTCAAGATAGCATCAGTGACAGTTGATTGGAGCTCATGATCGCAAACACAATAGAAAAGGAGACAGAGATCCATCGAAATCACCGTTGAAATTTGCAACAATGCTTGATCTGCTAGAGGACGCGATGGAAGATTAAAGGAGGCAGCGATCGTCGTTGAAGAAAATAACCAAAATAGCATTAAGGGAGATGAATCTATATGATCATTTAGAAGAGATAGAAGGAGGGAAGGTAGAGACAGAGAAAAAATAATAAAAAAATTTTAATTTACCAAATGTAAATTATATTCATAGTATTTTTTATAAAAGCTTTTTAATTATGATAAAAATCAATCCATATTTACAAATTATAATATATAACTTAATTAACAAAGAAATAACCTCCATAATAGAGTACATTTCAAATAAATGAAAATAGTAGATAACAAATATATTATAGAATACTTTCATACTCCAGCTAAATTCACAATCATTATCAAGAAAACTCATTTTGTATCAAACTTCTCACTCAATTTACAAATAAATAAATAAAAAGTGACCAATCACATTTATGAAAGACATATATTTGGACATTCTATTTTTAAAAAATAAAAAAATTCCCTTTTAAAAAAGGAATCTTTAAATTTTCGTATCTGCGTATCAAAAAGAAACTAATGACTCATTAAGGGGTGTCATTTCAATAGTGTACTACATATTGAACAATACACACTTACCATTTTAATTCTCACTTTCTTTCTATTTTATTTTCAAAAAATTCAAATTTTAAAAGTTCATAATTTTCTCATTTAAAATCAAAATAAAATAATTTTTATATCAAGATACTCACAATAACGAGACGAATAAAATACAATCTATTTTACATATTATTTCAATCATATTTCAAATTTTTATATTATTTTTTCTATTATTATTTATTTTTAAAAGTTCTTCTCCCTAAATAGACATTTCCTTTCCAACATTTATACAAAAGGCCATGGAAAAAAAGGAAAAAAAGAAAAAGGCCATTCAGGGTATCCGAAATAGGACAAATGTTAACATTATAGAAAACCGCAAAATATAAAAAAGCAAATTTATGGAAAACCATGGAAAAATTGTAGGGATTATAACTCGTTTGATAAAATAATAATGATAATAACAGAAGTCTCTTTAGAACTCTCTTTCAGTGTAAAACGCGACATGGGAAAATCTGAAAAGGTGAAAAAAAGTTCTTCATGTCGAACTTCCTTTGTGTTTCCCTACGAAAATGTAATTGGGAGGTTATTGCGTACAAAAATGTATTTCCTTCACAGCATTTATTTAGCAATTCTTTTCTCTGCAAGTAGGTACGTAACATCATAATCGTGGATAAGATCAAAACTACTTTAATCATGGATGAAAAGCATGAGGGCCAGTCAGTATTCAGTTGTGGCCAAACGAATTGAGGCCACAATTTTCTGTCAGCACAAGGACAACAACGAACAAGGAGATTATTTTGAACCTTAAAAATGAATGGCTCATGATAGAGAATTTGGTTCTACGAAAACAATACTGATAACCATGGCCGAAGGGGCAAAGGACGGCAGGGATGAGAGATGGAGTCTCAAGGGAAAAACTGCTCTGGTGACCGGCGGAACGAAAGGCATAGGGTATGTATATATATATATATATATAAATGAGGAGAAAGAACAATTGGTGTTTGACTAATAATAATAACAATACTTCTAAAGTTTTCCTTTTTTTTTTTTTTTGTTTGATGTTTCCAATTTGAACTTGCACCACGAATTCTCACAAGTTTGCTTCTGCACTTGAGATAATTGACTTATGGTCTATTTGGTGAACCCATTATATTTACATTACGTTTGAATGTAATACATTGAATGTAATTTGTATTTGGAGAAAAAATATTAACATTGTATTTGAATGCAATGTATGTTTGGGTGAAATGTATTTAAATTATATTTTAATAATAAATATATGACGCAATGGGTAAAAGTAGAGAAAAAAATAAGAGAGAAAGATAATATATGATGTAATTAATAAAAGTAATAGAAAAAGTGAAATAATATATAGTGATTGTATTTGATTTAAAATGTATTTGGGGGAAAATTACATTGCATTTAAATGTAATGCAATTTGAATGTGTGTACCAAATACACACTTAATAGTTTTTTTTTTTTATGGGTGTGACACACTAGGCATGCCATAGTAGAAGAACTAGCAGGGTTTGGAGCCGTGGTTCACACATGTTCGCGCAACCAAACTGACGTAGACCAGCGTTTGGACGAGTGGAAAGGTAAAGGTTACCAAGTAACTGGGTCAGTTTGTGATGTGTCAAAAAGGGAGCAAAGGGAAAAGCTTATGGAAACGGTGGCTTCTCTGTTTCAAGGGAAGCTCAACATTCTTGTGAGTTTCACATCATCTTAATAAACAACTTATACACACACACACACATATATATATACATACACATTCACACACATGTTTTACAATAGCATGTGGATCCAAGTGTAAATAACAATATTGATATAATAATACAAAATGGATAGCCCAATTATTTTCATGATGAATATTGTTCCAAATTGGGGTTTTTGTTCTTCTTCATTGTGTTTTTTTTTTTTTCAAATATGTTTGTCTTTAGTAGAATAATTTATAGTTGATGAGATTTGATAATGATCATCTTATAGCTCAAAAAACACATTCATAGGGTGTTTTTTTTTTTTTAAATATGTTTATCTTTAATAGAATAACTTATAGCTGATGAGATTTGATAATCATCATCATATGGCTCAAAAAACACATTCATGGGGCGTTTGTTTACAATTTTGTTAAACGCAATGTAATTTTCATCTAAACACAAAAGTTTTGTGTTCAAATATAATACTTTTCAACATACCTCAAATACATTTATTATTTTAAAATATTTTAAAAATAATTTGTTTCTCATTCACATTATATTCTCTCTCCATATTATTTTTTTTACCAATCACATCAATTTTTCAACTCTAAAATACAATTCAAATACTTTTCATCTAAATATAAAAATACATTCAATGCATTACGTTTAAACGTAATGCGAACGCAATACGTTTATCAAACGCTTCATCAGTTGTGTACTTATAGCTTTCCGTGGAGATAAAATTATCATTTGGATTTAGTCATATACCATATCTTAAACTTCTCCTCATGTTTTTTAATCTTGAATTAGCTAAAATCACTTATATTGAAAAAAAAAATAACAAGAATAAATAATGTTAATAACAAAGTAAGCTTCGTTGATGAATGTTCGGTATTTGGTATTTTTATAGATAAATAATGTGGGGACGGTAATAAGAAAGGATGCTGTAGAATTCACTGCCGATGATGTGTCGATAATGATGGCTACGAATTTTGAGTCTTCTCACCATCTCTCTCAACTTGCACACCCTTTGCTGAAAGCCTCTGGAAATGGAAGCATTGTGTTCAATTCTTCCGTAGCTAGTGTGATGGCTTTTCCTTGTACTACCATACTCGGAGCAACAAAAGGTATTCGACATAAGCTTAAATTCCGGCATAAACTTTGGTTAGTTTTTCTTTTAAATTTTTTTAATGGTCTATAAGTTTAAAAGCCAAGTTTGCTTTGTTTTTGCTTAAAAGAGCGGAAAAAACTTTGACCATTTTCACTTAGTATGAAACAATTCTTTTCACAGAGAACTTATTAGATATAAAGATAATATATAAATTTATTTAGTATAGAATAAAAATGATAGAATGACGTTTGTAATATCGTCTTAAAATGCAAATTTGAAAATTTTTTTTTCCCATAAGTTGGGAAGTTGCATTTAATGGCCTAGACTAGAAGTTCTTTCGTTGGATCAGAACTCATCTACAAGATGGTCCAAACACTACAAAGCAAAGCTATTTTAGACCTAAAATCTTGTAATGCGCCCTAAGAATTTATGTAATGCTAAAAGAATTAAGAATTTGGAATCAACACATTTGTAAGCATTCGATCCATTTCAAAACCATAATAGATTAAAAAAATCTTGTAATTATAGCAGAACTCCAGTAAAATTTTTACCAATATTTACTTAAGGCCTTACTAGAAAATTCTCATACTTCACAATGGACATCATTACAAACCAAATTTGCGTGGAAGCTCTAGCCTCGTGGATTTACAGGTCTTCAAAGTGGTTTGTCCCACCCGTTTCATTATATATCCAGGAGCAATCAATCAACTTGCAAGGAACTTAGCATGTGAGTGGGCGAAAGACAACATTCGTGCAAACGCAGTTGCTCCTTGGTTTACCAACACCCGCCTGTTGGACGCATATACTGTAACTTTCTTCCTTTTCTTTTTTATTATTATTATTAATTTTATTTTCCTGTGTATCTTGTTTTACTAAACTCAAATTGGTGTAGATGATCATGTTGGTCTTATGTCATGTATGAATTATATTAGCTACGTACTTCTTCAATATTTTTATCATCTTGACTATTTTTCCTTTCTCGACAGGAAGATCCAGGTGTCGGAAAAGAAGCTGCAAATCAACTAATAGCTCGAACTCCGATTAG
Organism: Antiaris toxicaria; assembly: GCA_035233585.1. Classification (NCBI taxonomy): domain Eukaryota; kingdom Viridiplantae; phylum Streptophyta; class Magnoliopsida; order Rosales; family Moraceae; genus Antiaris; species Antiaris toxicaria. Next base: position 1,467,814 of record CP141163.1, read on the forward strand.
CCGTGTTGGAGAGCCTAACGAAGTCTCGTCGGTGGTAGCGTTTCTTTGTCTTCCTGCTGCTTCATATGTCACCGGCCAGGTTATTTATGTCGACGGTGGATTCACCGCGAATGGCTTCCCCATACCTCTATAATTCATCTTGTGGTCGCCAAATCGTCGTACACTGCAATAAATATGTTGATATATGCTGGTTAAAATCACTTAGTATATTTAAGGACACAAGAAAAAACCACTTCCTTTAGTACATGGAAATGGTAGTTCATTTTTTCACTTGTAATGTTGTTGATATGGGTGTCGAGCAGATTAATTTGTATGGGAGTAGTTTGTGTGTTACCTGTAAGATAAATTATGGAAAATACAAAGAAGAATAAAATAATATATCAACTTGTTATAATAAAAAAAATTGTTACAAACACAAATTCAGCTTTCAATTGAATTAGGAAAACAAGAAGAAAAAGGGTGATGTCGAGCACACTCTTTTGATGAGTGTTTGAGGATATATAGGACGTCCGTCTTTCAGGATACAATAACAACAACGGTAATACTCGATAAACATGGCTGAAGGGGAAAAGTACGGCAGGGATGAGAGATGGAGTCTCAAGGGAAAAACTGCTCTGGTGACCGGTGGAACGAAAGGCAGAGGGTATATATATAAATATATATATATCTGTATATATAAATGATGAGAAAGAACCATTAGTGTTTAAATAATAATAGTAGTTCTAGTTTAAAGTTTTTTTTTTTTTTTAATGTTTCCAATTTGAACGTTCACTGTGAATTCTCACAAGTTTGCACCTAATTACTAGTTCACTTGAGATAATTGACTTTATAGTTTGTTTTATGGGTGCGACACACTAGGCATGCCATAGTAGAAGAGCTAGCAGGGTTTGGAGCCATGGTTCACACATGTTCGCGCAACCAAACTGAAGTCGACCAGCGTTTGGATGAGTGGAAACGTAAAGGTCTCCATGTAACTGGGTCAGTTTGTGATGTGTCAAAAAGAGAACAAAGGGAAAAGCTTAAGGAAACGGTAGCTTCTCTGTTTCAAGGGAAGCTCAACATTCTAGTGGGTTTCACTTCATCGTAATAAACAACTTATCTCTTTACAATCTATGAAAAATGCTAATGATTTTTGGGGGTGAGAATCGACTTTTAAACATATATATATATATATATACACACATGTTTTACAATAGTATGTGGATCAAGTGTAAATAACAATATTGATGCAATGGTACAAAATAGATCGTCTATCATCTTTATGATGAATTTTGTTACAAATTGGGGTTTTTGCTCTTTTTTGTTTTGTTTTGTTTGGTTTTGTTCTTTTTAAAATATGTTTATCTTTGATAGAATAACTCATAGCTGGTAAGATTTGATGATCATCATCTTATAGCTCAAAAAACACATTCAATTGTGTACTTATAGCTTCCCGTGGAGATAAAATTATCATTTGGATTAGTCATATTCCATATCTTAAACGTCATATTTTTAATCTTGAATTAGCTAACATCACTTGCATTAGGAAAAAAAAATTAACAAGAATATTATGTTAATAACAAAGTAGGCTTCGTTGATGAATGTTCGGTACTGGGTAATTTTTATAGATAAACAATGTGGGGATAGCAATAAGAAAGGATGCTGTAGAATTCACCACCGATGATGTGTCGATAATGATGGCTACAAATTTTGAGTCTTCTTATCATCTCTCTCAACTTGCACGCCCTTTGCTTAAAGCCTCTGGAAATGGAAGCATTGTGTTCAATTCTTCCCTCGGTAGTGTGATTGCTTTTCCTTATAGTACCATATACGGAGAAACAAAAGGTATCGGACATAAGCTTAAATTCGGGCAAAAACTTTGGTTAGTTACTTTTTAAAATTTTTTTTGATGGTCTATAAGTTTAAAAGCCAAGTTTGCTTCGTTTTTGCTTAAAAGAGCAGAAAAAACTTTGGCCATTTTCACTTAGTATGAATTAATTTTTTCACAAAGAACTTATTAGATTTAAAGATGATATTCAAATTTATTTTTTATAAAATTAAAAATGTTAGAATGACGTCTATAATATTGTCTTAAAACTTGATGTAAATTTGATTTTCTTTTTCCCCATAACTTGAGAAGTTGCATTTAATGGCCTAGAATAGAAGCTTTTTAGTTGGATCAGAACTCATCTACAAGTGGTCCAAACACTACAAACAAAGCAATTTCATGCCCAAAATATTTAAACTAACTTTCTACACGCGGACTCTTAATTATTAATGCACCCTAAGAATTTATGTAATGCTAAAAGAATTAAAAATTTGGAGTCAGCACATTTGCAAACATTTGATCCATATCAAAACCATAATAGATCAAAAAAAGCTTGTAATTGTAGCAGAATTTCCGGTAAAATTCTTACCAATATATACTTTATGCCCTACTAGAAAATTCTCATACTTCAAAATGGACATTATTAGGAACCAAATTTGTATGGAATCTCTAGCCTCGTGGATTTATAGACCTTCAAAGATGTTTGTCCCACCTGTTTCATTATATATCCAGGAGCAATAAAATATGTGCAAGGCTTTGAACGACAAGAAGCTGACCTGTCACAACATTAGAGGGGCCTGCCTCCACATCTTCTTTGGTGTAAGCTAGAAGGTACGCCTTTGTCTTTGGTGCCATCTCCTGATGCCCTGCATGAGTAGAATGTCCTTGTATGGCATGGACTTGACCAATTTGGCGACGCGGGAAGGATCCCGGTTGATTCTGTTGGTTGGACGTGTAAAACCTAGCAATATGGCCTTCCTTGTCGCATATATAACCTGTAGTAGTATCAAATTTACACTCACCCCTATGCATCCTTCCGCACTTTGGGCATGCTTGTCGATTTTGAACAATTTTGAGGCCTTGTCTCTATTGAGTGTTTCGAGCATTTTGGCTTCAATTTTCATTTTGGTTGGCCTTCAGCTTATTGGAATTCGTCTGACTTTGATTATTCTTCTGACTAGGCTTTATTCCTTGGCTAGGCTTGCTACTTTGGCCTGCTTGGTTATTCTTCTGAGTCTGCTTCGCAAGTTCTCTTTCCTTCTTCTTCTCCTCCCAAGCTTTTGTTCTTTCTTCTTTTGCCCAGCCCAGACGATGTTCTGCTTTCATGGCTCTGCTCACACAGTCTGCTACTGTGTTTAGTGGGGTCTCACCACTCTCCACAATTCTGGCTATGTCAGATCGAAACATATTAATCATCCATCGTACCCATTCTCCCTCTATGGGTACTAGGTGTGGACATAATCGGGCCAATCTATCGAATTTGCGGCAGGCCTCTGTCACTGTTATGTCACCTTGCCTTAAGTCATCAAACTCACTCTATTGAGCTCGGAGGGTATCCAAGTTGAAAAACTTCCTATTAAACTCCTCTAGGAAGTCATTCCACGTCATCCTTCTGACATCTCTCCTCATTCTTACGGTCTCCCACCAGTATCGCGCATCCTTTTTTAACATACAGGAAGCGCAAGGACCTTTTCCTGGTCCGTAGAGTTCATGAATTCAAAAATGGTCTACAGTGAAGCTAACCAATCTTTCACTTCTAATGGATCCATAGACCCTTTGAACTCTTGTGGTTTCATTTTTCTGAACCTCTCATACAACGGTTCCTGATTAATCACTAGTTGGGCACCTAAGGCCATTTCTGGTGTAGCTAGTACTGGGGGTACAACGGGCTCTATAGCTAGCTGTGGTTCTGGTGCTGGTACTTGAGGTGAAGGGGGATTTACTTGTTCTACGTTTCTCTGTTCTAGAAATTCTTGTAATCTCTGGTTTTATCTCTCTTGTACATCTGGCCGAGCTTGTATATTGGCTAGGATAGTAGCGAAATTGATTTCTTGAGTTTGCCTAGTTTGTGGACGAACCATGTTATGTATAACCTATTATAAACAATAGTGACATAGTTTAGTGCTCATAGCAATGCAATACTTATCTAAAGATTAACTTACTTGGACTGAGTAGGTGCAGATACAAGAATGTCATGGAAGGTTGGTGGAAGAACCGCTCGCTTTGATACCAACTCTTGTGAGCCACCGGACTAGCTCGAGTCATCCACTTTCTTTTTCTTTGCTTCTTCTTACTTAATGTGCTTTTATTTATTTCTTTCATAGGACTTGTGCTTGAAAAACCATAGATTTTTTTTATTTAATTAATGAAAATATAATTTCTTTGAGATCGCATATAAATATTACTCTATTTCATTCTTCGTAAAATACTCGAGATCTTGTTTTCTTTAAAATACTTGGTAAAATAAACATACTTTATTACATAAGTATACTTTTTAAACTTGTTTCACTTCTATGCATAATACACTTATCTTGTTTTCATACATTTATACATATACTTCTCCATTACACTTCTTTCACAGTGGAATATCTTGTGAAACGGATCCATAACCCGTCCATGATACTGTGGGGATCTGTCTACCCATCCTTCAACTTTCTTTTCATAATGTAGGATATTTATCCTTATTACTTACATCATGAATAGACTCATGAGCTAAAGCTTAATAAGTACAAACATGTAGATAAAACATGCTTTATGCATAACACTTGGGTTTAGTCTTTTATGTGTGTCTATTTCCTGCTCTTATGATTTCTTTATTCTTTCTATTCTATCTTTTTCTTTTCTTTCTTTTCTTTATTTATCTTTTACTTGTGGGCCCGTGGTTGGACGTACCTAATGCGCGCAGACCAATAGGGGAAGGGGGAACGACCCACCAATCAACCCCAAGGTCAATCTTTGAACTACTAAACTTGGGGTAGTACATTAAGTCATTAACTACCTTATTCTTGCGGTAGTACCACACTTTTGGGTGGAGGCTATTCTTAAACCTCACTTCTAGGGAGGTCGGTACGTCAACCTTACATTTTCAGTCTTATTATCTTGCTTATATTTATCTTTCTTTACTTTAACTTTTCATGCTCTTCTAACTTCGTGAACATGTTAGATTATCATGCCACAAGATATATTACTTATATATATACACAATTCTATGGTAAGTCAGTTCGTGAGTAAACATTTAAATATCTGTACTTACAGTATTTGAGCTAAAGTGAGTTTTCTCGGGTCCTTTGAATTTCCTTGCCCGTCTCTGGTTGGGTTTCCTATGGATAACAATGTCGTCAGTTAATACACTTTCATTAAACTACCTTTAGTTTTCTAAAAATCTAAATTTTAGCTTTTAAGATTTTAATTAAAGTCTTATGATAGCATCTAAAGCCTTAATGGTCCTATTTAGACCTTTCTAGAATCTCTTCTCTTTTTTTTTTTTACTGTGCACCCTTACATGGCTTGGTACATGGCCGTGTACCTCTCGGGTCACTAGATTTTTCCACACATGGCCGTGTAACCTACCGTGTTCCTGTACATTGCATGTACATGACCTGATACACGGTCATGTCTCTAGTCATGTAACTCTTTGTGATTTATATTCTTACTACATGGCTGTGTAGCCTACCCATGTTCCTATAGGCCTGGTACACGGCCGTGTTCTTGGCCGTGTAACTCTCTGTAATTCAAATTTTTCACTACATGGCCGTGTAACTTGGGCGTGTTCAGAATTTTTTTTTACTACACACCCATAAACTCAAGTACACGCCCGTGTACAGTACAAAACTCAAATTTTTGCCTTAAAAATCTTAGTTATGGCTTTTCTAACCCAAAAATCATGACATGAAAACTTTTTTCTTAGACTTTTCTAAATCTTTACAATATTATTTCTCGGTTTACTCTTTGTTGTCTTCTATGGACACTATTTTGACACTTAGTCATTAGTCTTCTTATTCCTATATTTAGAAACTCCAAATGGACATTTCACTAGTCTTTTAAACGTCCGTCATCCTTTTCTTCAACCTAATTTACCAAAGACTCAAATTTTTAATATCCGACCTTATTTTAGTTCTTGTTTCCCAAAATACCTATTTGTGCCGTTCTAAAATTTTCGATAGCATTTCTGCTTAATTTCTAGGTTTCAGGCGTTTAAGGAACGCCTCAAAACCATGATACTTACCACGTACTATACCAGAAGCCTATTTTATGTAAAAATTTACAAACTTTTTATGTAAAACCCCTTGTAAAAACCTAACCAAACTTTTGTTTCAAAGTTTCTAAACTCACAAACTTGTCTTCCATATTAACTTAATTCATCTTCAATCCAAAGCATAACCTTGTTTTTCCCCAAAATTTCATGCCTTTCACTATTAAAACCCATGGTTTTCACTCTTGCAACAAGCATAAATATTTAAAGTTTCATGCTTAAAAATTATTTTCTTATTACACTCTTCTACTACTAACTTTTAAAATACTAAAATAACAAAACCAAACTTAAATTTTATCACTAATGCTTTATATACAATACACAAACAAGATTAAAACCATAAAGTTTGAACTAGAAATTTCTACACTTCTTCCACACAACAAACACTGATTTTTGGTTTTAAAAACACTACGAAAACTTGAGTTTTTCATTGCTTACCTCACTATATTGGTCTCTTAGTGCTTAGGATGAACATTGCTTTAAATTTTATCACCAAAACTTGAAGACACTTAGACTTAGTGAGGGTAGTAAACAGGACAACTAAAGGTTGCTTGGGGGGCTATTTTGCTGAAATTTCTTGAAGCTTGAAAACGTGTTTAATGGCTGAAAAATGACTTTAAAAAAATCTGGTGGCTTATCTACATTCCACCCATTTTTTCCAAATTTTCACTAAATCATGGCATTTTTAGACCAATCAAATAACTCCAACTTAACACAATTTGAGACTTTAATATAATAAAATTTTAGTCACTTACATTCGAATCAACTTAAGAAAATCCTCCAAATTTACAAAATTTTTTATTATGTCATTTTGTCACTTTCTTAGCGTTTAGATCAAACTTCCTTTAAATCTCATCCCATGCATCTACACCTTTCCACATCATTTTTTTCTTCACTTATGACATCATGCATGTGACATCATGCATGACTTCACTTAATTAATCTAAAAGTCAAAGTTTGACCAAAAGTCAAACCAAACGAAATTTCACCGAAATCGCGTAGACGAGTTTATGAGGCCTTCTGCGTGATCAGTTTGTCTTATTCTACTGTCGTTTGGCTAAAAGTGCTTATCGAAGTTTTTCATCTTTTTCCCCAAATCTTGGTTTATCTAAGGTAATCTCTTGGGGTTTTTAGTTCCGAAATGCATCATCATTTTTTTGAAAATGATGAAATTTCTCAGGAACGCACCAGAGAACTTAACTAGTCATTCATGCTATCAGTTTGATCTAACTCTATCTCAAAACTCTTAAAAACCATAAAACACTTATTTTGTCTTATCTTTGCTTTGACTTGCCATTTCTTATATCTATCTTTTTTGGATATCAAAACCGTTCCATTTGAGCGTTTTGGTCCGAAATCACTTTCTCAATTATGAACTTTATTCTTTAATCATTTTTGGAGATTTTAATTCCTCCAAAGCATTCATTTATTTCTGTTAACACTATTATTTATTTATTTACAATTACAGTGTTTCTATACATTCTTATTCACGTAAATTCTCAGAAAAACCCTAGTTTAACCTAGGTAACACTATTGAGATTCTTTGATCGGTCACAAGCAATCAATCAACTTGCAAGGAGCTTAGCATGTGAGTGGGTGAAAGACAACATTCGTGCTAACACATTTGCTCCTTGGGGTTATCAACACCCACTTGTTGGACACGTACACGGTAACTTTCTTCCGTTTCTTTTTTTTTGATAATTATTATTTTTACTTTCCTGTGTATATTGTTTTACTAAACTCAAATTGGTGTAGATGATCATCTTGGTCTTATGTCGTGTATGAATTATATTAACTACATACTTCTTCAATATTTTTATCATCTTGACTATTTCTCCTTTCTCGACAGGAAGATTCAGGAATCAGAAAAGAAGCTACAAATCAACTAATAGCTCGAACTCCTATTTGCCATGTTGGAGAGCCGAACGAAGTCTCGTCAGTGGTAGCGTTTCTTTGTCTTCCTGCTGCTTCATATGTCACCGGCGAGGTTATTTATATCCACGGTGGATTCACTGCGAATGGCTTCCCCATAGCTCTATAATTCATCTTGTGGTCGCCAAATCGTCGGACACTGCAATAAATAGGTTGATATATGCTGGTTAAAATCGCTTAGTATATTTAAGGACACGAAAAAACCACTGATTATTATTAAAATAATAAAAAAAATTGAATTAACTTTGTTTTATATATAAAATTGAATCAATATCAAAAAAAAGGCTTTTCATACACTTAATTAAAGACATACGTGTAAGTAATCTATAAATTTTTGTTTAAAAAATAATATCGTTATTAATATATCGAGACAGATTATTATAAATTTATAAATTTATGTGTAAATTGTAAAAATTAAAATTTGGAATGTAAACTACACTATGTGATATATTCAGAAAACATTGGTGCAATTTAGTGTTTCTAATAAAGAGCTAGAGACGATTTTTGTTCTCATAAAGAAGGTTGAAATGGATTCACATCTCTTGTTTAATTTTTAATAAAAATCTAATTAATATTATTTAAAATTTTAAATTGCAGTGTAACTGATTAATTAATTAATTTTACTTTAACATCTAAATTCATTGAATATAATTATAAATATTATTGTGGAAACATAACTTGATTCGGACAAAGAATCTGTTAAACTACTATTGTAGTACTACCTTAACAAAGTCACCCACGATCAAAAATAAGCATGGAACTTATTCAGTGGGAGAGAATTGGATAAAGAAATTGGCGTGACATTTTTTGTTTTCTTCCTTCTCATTTAATAAGAACATCTGTCTTTTACTTCATAATTGCGATTTCAAAAGCAGATTCGCAATTTCCAGAAAACAAATAAATAAATAAACAAAAAGATTTGAGCCCCCACCACTTGTTCGAGAAAATGCCTATATAAGAGCTACTCACATTGTTCTTTCTTCAGCACAGAACAAAACTCAAGCGAGTGCGAAAGAAAACCATCTTTTTCACCAAAATGGCCTCAGTTCAATGCCACAAGACCGCCACAGCTTGCGAGCAGAAATGCAACAGCAACAACTCCTCCGGCCTTAGTCAGAAGATGGCCGAGATAGTGAGCCGGGTCTCCGCAGAACATCAGACGACCACCGAGGCTCAGAAGCACCACACTAGTACTACTGGTTGTGGCCATTCATGCCTGGCCAAGCCGACCGCCCAGACTCACTGCCTCGACAATGCTAGCAGCCACGGCCACAAGGCGAAGGGCTGTGGTGTTGCGGCCAGGGGCAAGGTCAAGACCAACAAGGAGAAGGGCGAGCACAAGAAGAATAAGGACAAGAGCTTGCTTAAGAAGGTGAAGGATGGGCTGTCTGGAAACAGCAGCTGCAGTGACAGCAGCAGCGACAGCGAGAACGACAACGAGGGTTGCCACAAGAGGAGGGCAAGTCATCATGTTAAAATTTCCTTATTGTTTCTTCTACTTCTTCTTTTTCTTGCAATATATATAAACTTCCTTATTTATTATAACTTCTAAAATAATAAAATTAATAATATATTGTTTGGTGTGGTGTGTTTGCAGAACTAAAGGAGCAGCTGGTATTCATCTGCAGAATGGAGATATAAAGAATGTGGGGATGAAATAAATAAATAATATACAAAATCGAATAAAAGGGGAAAAAGTAGTAGGCATGCTTTATTTGGCTAAAGGAAATGTATTATGCATACCCCGGTACTAATAAACGTTTAATATATATATATATATATACATATATGTTTAATAGAACTCATAAATACCTTATTAGATAAAATCTAATAAAAGAAAAAGAGTATCTACGCTAATAATGATTGCAAAAATACCTAAACGAACCAAGGCCCCCCAGCAAATCCAATGAACCTGACTTATAGCAACCATGAAACAAATAAACACTACCTGGAAATGGTAGTTCATTTTTTCACTTGTAATATTGTTGATATGGGTGTCGAGCAGATTAATTAGTATGGGAATGGTTTGTGTATTACCTGCAAGATAAATTATGGAAAATACAAAGAAGAATAAAATAATATATCAAACTTGTTATAATAAAAAAAATGTTACAAATATAAATTCAACTTTCAACCAAATTAGGAAAATGAATGGAGAAAAATGATGTTGAGATACATGAAACACGCTCCTACGGTAAGTGCTTGAGGATACGTAGGATTTCCATCTCTCAGCATACAACGACAACAACGGTAGTACGAAATACTATCAGAACCTTAGCTGCAAACTTGACAACAACAATAGAATTTCAAAAAGAATAAAACATGATTTATATTGATATTTTTTTTTTGAATAAATTTTTAAGATTTTATACTTTTCACTTCAAATATTTTTTTCCACAACACATTTTTTCAAAACTTACTTTACTCTGACCTCCAAAATACATCTCCAAAACCTCTTCAAACGAGCCCAAAAGGCTAGAAGACGGTCTCATCCAAATTTATATTTTATATTGATGGATAAGAATTTTCTGGTAGGGGAAAAAAAAAAAGAAATTCTATTTTTTTTAACTTGGGGTGGGGATTCTAATTTTGTTATTTTAAGTGAAATAAGAAGTAGTATTACCGTTAGATTATATCTGTAATCATAACCAAAAAAAAAGGTTCTTAATGCTAATTGATAAGAAAATTAGAAAAAAAAAATTAAGAATGAAAATTAGAGTATAAGATGCCGATGAAAATTAGCAAAAAAAAAAAAAAAGAAGTTCTTTTTTATTTTTAACTTGGGTTGGGGATTTTAATTTTGTTATTTTAAGTGGAATCAGAAGTAGTATTACCATTAGATTATATATGTAATCATAACAAAAAAAAAAGTTCTTGATGGTAATTGGTAAGAAAATTAGAAAAAAAAAATTAAAGATGAAAATTAGAGTATAAGATGCCAATAAAATCTTTTGGAAATAAATTGATGTTTGGAAATATGTGTTTTTTGTTTTTTGGCTTTTTTTTTATTTGAGATATTGGAAATATGTGTTTTGTGTAAAATCTTTTGGAAAAGAAAATAAGGGGTCGTTTGGATTGCATTTTCCAGACATCCAAAACCAACTTTTTTCTAAAACTTCACTACTTTTCACTATTTACATTTTCAAAACACTACAGTAAATTCCAAATTTTAAAAGTTCATAACTTTGTTTATATAAGTTTAAATGAGATAATTTTTTTTTAAATTACATAAAATTTCGAGAGAAATGAAACAATATCCATATTGATATTTTTTTTAAATTTTTTAAATTGTTTATTTTTTCATCCCAAACAGTTTTTTCTCCCAAACACATTTTCTAAAATAACTTTTTTTCAACTCAAAAATAATGTCTCCAGCCTTCTCCCTCAAACATCCCCTAAGTTTGAAGCTGTGTGTTTAGCCGTTGAAGAGCATTTATTTGCGCAATTTGGTTTTAATCATGTTCTCATGTTGGCGCCATTTCTCTTGCTAGAAGGACTGCAACCTGTAGCGCATTTATTAGCGCAATTTGGTTTTGTTTCTAAACTTACAAATTTATGGAAATTGATGGGATACCTAACCTTGTCCTAACAGCTGTTATGGTTGATTCCCAATCAATAACATAAGCAGAGCTTTGTAAATTGAAAAAAAAAAAAAAAAAAAAGAAGTTTTGGAATGTTTGTCGGATATATTTATAAATTGAAAAAAAAAAAAATGAACGCAAAGTTTTGTCTTATAATTTGAAATATTGCGTTATGATATTATTTCATTCGTTTCTCTATTTTTATCCTACTTTAAAAAAATTAATCATCTAATTTTGTATTTAAATAAAAATTTATAAATTTTTTAAAAATTGAACTTGAAGGAAAATAAGGGGTGAGAGACAGAGAGATGTATAGAGTCTGACTCTTGGGGGAAGAGAGAACAAATGTTGAACAGTGCATGATTGTTGGAGTCAAAGTGCATGATTGTTGGAGTTACTGTTGAGGTCTGGAGCCATTTATTTGTAACCCAAATGTTCCCTACAATTTTTTGAAACCATATGATGCTTTACGGTCTGGAGATGTAGTCCAAATTAGGGATCCAAGACGAGACGATCTTCTCGTCAACTTATCTCGTGAGAGAAAATACTCTCTGCCCCATCCTATTTACTTATTTATGTTAGCGGGACTAGACAAGTTTTTTCCATGATGGGTTCAGAATATCTACAAACTTCTGCTAATCTTGTTAAAAATACATAATAGAAAAATCATCATAATTAATCTAAAATACAATTTAACAATATAAAAGTAAGACTAACAAAGAGTTCATAATATTAATATAAGCATTTTCATGGTCAATCCAAAATACCAAGCTAAATCATTTTTGGCATAAAACCAAATAACATAAGAACAACATAGATTCTTAGCTTTAATAATAAAAATTGTCTAAAATATATATATAAATAGCAAGACTAAAATATTTATTTTACAGCTTTTCATATATACATATATCATATATATCATATATATATCTATGATATAGTATAATATGTATATAAACAAACATTATAAAAAAACATTATATCTTAATAGGGCCAGTATTCGAATAATAGGGTCGAGGACTCCTGAACCCGTTCCCGTTCCCGTTCCGAATCCATCACGGTATTAACATTTTCACCCATTTATAACCTATCTCATCCCCAGACTTAATCCAGGTTAACTTACTGGCAGTAACAGGTCGGGTCAGGGTAGTTCAAAGTCGGGTTTATGGTGTATGAAAACTGCCAACCGTCCAAGCATGGATGGGCAGTTCGCGGGCAGTGGTTAGACGATGAGCAGGCGGTGCAGGCGGGTTGGACCTAATACATGCCTATTTTACTGACTGAGCATCAAAATTCAACATCAAATTTCATTTTTTTTTTTAAATCAAATGCAATCAAACAACTTACTGACTTAGCATCAATAAACTCAGCCAATATTAAAAATAAAAACAAGAAAAAAAATAAGAGTGAAAATTACTCTGGCCTTTGAGTTCAAAGAATTACTTAAAGCGTAAATCAAATGATGTTTGTCTAGTATGAAAATTCCTTCACTTTGACTACAGAAGCATATTAAAAGATGAAACTTAAGACATGAATGGTTCATGAGTCAAGTCCGAAATGAAATGAAATTTTGAATCAAAACTGATTAACTTGATTATAATTTTTGTTGATTTTTCAAAAAAAAAGACAAAATTGAAATAAAAAATTTGAGTCCAAGGCTGCAAACCAAACGGGGCCTTAAATACCTCTCCTCTCTCATGACATCCCACCTAATTATATTTCAGTTTTTTCTCAGCCAAAAAAGTTTCACTTTTTCAAAAGTTTGAATCTATGCTCATCAGAAAAGGCAGTGAGGCATGAGCAGTTGATATCTTGGTGATATGATTGTTGCTTTGGCATTTGAAGTTCGAATATGAGAAAATAATTATAACTTATTCAAGATAAAACACGTTGAATGGAAAGCAGGATGCCGGACCAGCAAGGAATTGTCGTGGCGCACTCACCGGAGGGGCAATAGGCTCGCGTGAGTGCAGGGCAGGTTCTATACAGCCCTAGTCCCAAAGGGGCACTTAGTTTAGTAAATAAAAAATTCCAAAATTTTTAGTTTATGTAATTTTATTTTGTGAGGTTCAATGTTACGACCTTTTAATTATCACTGGAAAAACTTTTAAATGATCGACTATGACTATCGGAGGGTAGCACACTTTCTAGTACTGGATAAAAAAGGAAACTTCAGAAAAATGCCACAAAATCGTGCTTTAGGTTGATTTAGCAATGAAAAATGTTCATTTATCAGTCTATTAATAAATCTATCATTTATTAAACGTAAATATTCTATTTCTAAAATTATATGATGGTAAATATTTACTATTGATTTCAATTCTTTCTCTCTTTTCCCCAATCACCCTCTCTCTCTTCTCTGTTCCCCCAACCCACGCGACCCCTTTGCCTGACATCAATCGCCATTGGACCTAGTCAATCTTCTATGATATGAGGCCAACCAGAGTGGCCTCACCTCACGACAAAGCTAGATCATGACAACGAATCATGGTCATGTTTTGATGTTCACAACGACGGCTTAGCAATCACATTTCCACCGACCGTCAAACTCACGAGCATATCATGACAACGGCTCAAGATCAAGTTCAAGCTTGTAATGGCGACCATGATGGTGGTGAAAAGACGGAGTGCGAGGACAAGCTACTCTAGATAAGATTTAAGATAGTGTTAGCAGTAGCTAATTGGAGCTCGTGATTGTGACCGCAATGGAGAAAAGGAGAGATTTGTCAAAATCGCTGCCGAGACTTGCTATAGTGGTGCCTAATCTACTGGACGTCATGATGGAAGATTGATAGAGGCAACAATCATCATCGAAGACAACGACCAGAATGGCAGCAAGGGAGATGAATCTCGACGATTATTTAAGAGAGAGAAGGGGGAAAAGAGAGAAAGAGAAAAAATACTAAATGAAAATTTTAATTTAGCAAATATAAATCATATTTACAGTATTTTTATAAAAGTTTTTTAATTATAGTAAAAATCAATTCACATTTATAATTTGTGACATGTGACCTAATTATCTCCATAAAGAAATAACCTTCATAGTAAAGTACATTTCAAATAAATGAAAATAGTAGATAACAAATATATTAGAGAATATATTCATATTCTAACAAAATTCACAGTCATTGTCAAGAAAACTCATTTTATATCAAACTTGTCACTCAACTTACAAATAAATAAATAATTAAATAAATAAAAAGTGACCTATCACATCCTTGATAGGATTATAAAGAGGATGTCTGGTAAGCGTATTATATTTATATTGCGTTTGAATGTAATTTTGAATGCAATTTACATTTGGATAAAAAGTATTTGTGTTGTATTTGAATACAATATGTGTTTAGATGAAAAGTATTTGAATTGTATTTTAATAATGAAAATATCCCATCCTAAAACCTGGGATGATGACATTTTAGTATGAATAAACAATCAAGAAAAGAAGATCCAATTCTCTAGGACTAGCAGTTTTATCTTAAAACTATTTACCATCTTTTTAATTTTTTTTTCGATTATGATCAAGTAAATTATTTAATCATTATCATTTGTATTTTAAAATGTCACGACAAGTTCCTCATATCTCACAAATGCATGCTTAGATAAACTAAAATAAATTACAAATAATAAAACAAAATTTAGAGTTTATAATCTTGGAGCATTCAAATTTACATACATGATTCTAAAAGTAAAACAAACAGGCTTCTCGTCCTTAGTCTTCAAGCTCTAAGTTCTCGCAACACTTATCTTCTAATCAGCTTTTACACTTGGGGGTTTACCGGTTTTAAACAATCAGCGAAAAGTCCAATAGAATATTTTTAAATCATTTTTCAAACATTTTAGTTCGAACTAACAAAATAATAATATATCAATGTAGTATAAAATCTAAAATATGAAATCGTAATTATGGAATTTTAACAACCAAATTCTCTTTCCAAATTTCCTTAGAAAATACAACTCATATGATAAAATATACTATATTCTTTTTATCGAATATCATTAATCGGATCTTTTTTTCCTTTAATTTCTGAAACTGTGATATTTTTCCAAAATTACAAAATTCACAAAACTTTATAAACTTATTTTTTTAATTAATCTTTTTTTTTTTTGTCAAATCACTAAAAACCAAAACTGGCCACAAAGAAAGGATAAGATATTGTACCTGTTGACAATATATCTACTGATATTTGTCTAAAAATCCTATAATCATGATTACAATAAATTCAATTAATTAGTGTACCGTTGATTTTAAATTTAAAATGATATTTTATTTTAACACTCATAATTTTAAAACAATATTTTATTTTTAATATTCGTATATTTTTTAAAATTTTCGACATGACTACCTTAAGATATTGACTACTCAAAAACTCTAAAATTCTTAACTTGTAAAAAAAAAAAATCCAATTTCCAAAAAGTTTTAAATAAAAATTTCAAAACAATTATTTTTCTCCAAATTCGAAATATACATATCTATATACATTATAATTATTATTATTCTATTATTATTTTTCTTCTCTGTATTTATTTTATTACCTTATTAACTTTATATTAATATTAATATTATAATTGCTATTATTATTATTATTATTTTTATTTTTATATAAACACCCATGCACGTATATATACTTATATATATTTATATGCATGTTTGAAAGAGTTTCAACCAATGGCTCAAGGCCATAGTTTCTGGTGGTGGGGAATTAGTGGCGAGGGTGCGAGGCGAATAGCTTAGTGTAGCTCGGGCAGCTGGCTTGGGAGAAGGAGTGTGGCAACGAGGGATGAGGCGCTGGCGACACGTCGATGGGAGTGCCTCGGTTGGCCAGTGGCTGGACACGGTGGAGGTAATGAGTTCAACCACAGGCGACTGGCGGTAGGAGGTGACTCAAGCGTTATTAGTTACGGGTTGGCATATGGGCCGAGCTTGGTGAGGGCTCGGGAAAGTAAGGTGATGGAACACAGTTTAGGCTCAAGCACGAAGGAATGGCTCGGGCGTGTGGCGGGCAATGGCCCTTCGGTGGCTCGACAAGGTGACTTGCGAGGGTTGGCGAGGGCATGACAGATCTTGGGTCTTAGAAATGGGCTGGGCCACAGCTTGTTCACAACGACTTGGGGCGTGAGGTAGCTAGTTGGGTGGTGCGAGAGGAGGGCTACCGTGGGTTGGCCGTGGGTGTTAGAAAATTTTTTTAAAGATGAAATTCTTCATCAACTAGTCAAGATCATTCATGTCAAATCATTGACAAGAAATCTAAAAGCGAAAGCATACCTTAATCCTTTGGAACATGATGATTGTGGGTTAATTGATCTTCGGAATCTACACGATTTCCTTTAAAGATTGAGAAATCTCAGTATTCCTTTTGATGATGAGATGTGAATTAGAAAATAGAAATTGTATTGTGTGATTTAAGGAATACAACCTTAATTATATATTTGTCTATTTCTAATTGGGTTAATCACAAAATTAGAAATTAGATTTTTGGTTTCAATACGAAATAAGGCTCATGCCTTAATTAGATGCCTTAAAGCCTAATAACTGTAAGGGTATGAATGGATCATGAGTTCGGGACTAAAAATTTGAGTTGAGTCTGAAATAAGTTGAATCAGAGATTAAATTATTAGAATTTTAACTTAAGTTAAAAGTGTTTAGGAAAAAAACTTGGTTTGAACTTATACTGGAATGTGTGCATAATTGTATATTAGCAAAATTAAGTTAATTTTCATATGTAGGAGTTATTGAAAATAATTTAATTTTTTTTATTGCATTTACGTATTAATGTATATTATCCATGTTTGCATTTGAAAATCCCATATTGACCTTTAAATTTGATTTTATCTTTTATTCGCCATTGTAATTTTTAATGCATTTACTCTATACACAAATGAGGAAACAAGTTTTTCAATTATTAACCAACAGAATCCATTTCTTGTCGAACCAAAAAAATTAAGCAAGTCAATGTAAACATTTTAATTCTATTAACCGTGATATTCAACTGGTTGTGGTTACATAATAGAAAGTATACAACATCATCATGACCTATACCATGGATGTTGTTGAAATATCTCCCACATCTGCATCGCCAACATGTCGCGTTTATGTCTCATTTGTGCCCTTTCGGCTGAAGCTTTTTGTGACTCTGAATTGGTACCAACATCTTCATTATCATTAACGACTTCATCATCCATATTTGCATTAACATGCTCTGCAACAGGCTCCTCATCGGTTGAGTATGTATCCAACAACTTATCACGAATCTGAACTATTCTAATAAAATTATGAAGAACAGCACACGCAATTAGGATCATCGCTTGTTTTGTAAATGGATAGTTGTTGATTTTAGTTAGAATCCCAAATCTGGCCTTCCAAACCCTAAATGTTCTCTCAATACAATTGCAAAGTGACGAATGAGTATAGTTGAAGACTTCTCTAGGTGTTTGCAATAGTTAAAGACTTCTCTAGGTGTTTGCAACCCGTGACGACATCTTTGTATTTAGGTAAGTGATACGTCTCTCCGTGATATAGAGTTAAGAAGTCCTTGTTATTTGCATAACCCGAATCAGCCAAAAAAAATTTTCCTACACATAATGTAACAACATGTAACATTTAATGCATAATCAATGGGTAGACGATATGGCCCATCGATATAGTGGGAAAACTCAAACCTTGTGGTGGTACAGAGAATCCATGTAATGTTATAGCCTCTTAAAGCATTCTTGCGTCATGCACGATCCTTTGCATCCTTCTAACATAAATGCAAACTTCATATTAAATGTACATGCAGCCAAACTATTTTGTGAGTTTACTCCCTTCCTAGTCCTCCATGCTTCTTTGTTCTCTCGGTGGAACACAAGGAACGTGCGTGCCATCAATTACCCCTACACAATTCTATAAGACATACATAGCTTAAGTATGGAATCAAGCAATGGTACAAAATCACTTTAAAATTAGTAAGCCAAAATGCACCTATATCAAACCATGGCCGATACTTGTGACCATTTTCTGCAATAAATGGCTGAAGTTGGTCAAAATCTAGATGCACAATGTACTCATCCTTTAGTGCATAAATTGCCTTCAACACCCGAAAGAACCATCACGATGTAGTCTCTGGTGAGTGTTGAAACATGTATGAAACTGTTCGGTTATTCGCACCCTGAACAACGATTGATAAGAAAATGAATACTTGCTCGTTGATGTTAATGCAATTCATTGGCATCAACAAGTTTCTATTGGCTAGTATACCATTAAGCAATCTGAAGCATCTTTGTTCCATGCCAATCATGATTTTCAGAACATCCGGATGACCATTCAATAATTCCTCGACCCTCATTGAATTAGTTAATTAGCTGTCATGCATTGGACGTGGGGGTGCACGAGCATTCCTCCTCCTTACATAACTTGCACACACAACCATGGCTAGTATATAATCACTATCACTCTCTGACTGGTCTGAGCACAGTTATGGGTCATTAGAGCCGGAAGATTCATCAAAAGAGTCTATTTACCAATGAATACCTAGTATCCAATGCAGATTAAATAGTTATTAACAATGTTAATGGTTTTATCATTATTAATCCATACCAATACTTGTAAATGTATGTCCAGATAATATAAGTTTCATTCAATTATAAATTACAAGCAAAAAAGACCGGTGCCATTAACGAATGAAATTACTTAAAATGCAAATATAACAATGTGCCTGACATGTTAAAAAAAAAACAACACTCATTCAATGACAAATACTTAATCACATAACAAATATAAACATATATGGTGCAGTCTCAGCATTTGCACAAACGTAAAAAATTAGAGAAAATGTTAATAGGAAATCAATCAGTGGAGGGGGTCAAACTACCAACAATGGAGTTAATCAAGTCCAAGGTTTCATCGTCCATATTTGGTAACATTTGCTACACATCGTGATGGTTAGCCAAGTACCGAATCATTATCGTGTGGCTAGACTTAGAGACTCTAAGTGCTTTCATCACATTTATGCACTTTAGCAAATGATCATCATGACTATTTGCCTCTTGACTAGACATGTTTGCAACCCGCACCTGGAAGTGATTTACAATTTCATTCATTGCCACATATGTCATTTCATCCACATTCTCCCTTTGTTTTCGCTTGCCGAACGACCCTTTTGAACATGAACAACTAGCTTCGTCACTCAGTGTATCGGTTTCTGAATTGGGCATGTAAGAGTTGTCAATTGAAATGTCCGGGGCGTCGTATCGATTACTGAATTGTGCTGTTGATGTTGATCGGTAGGCGAATGCCCCCACAGCATGGTTCTTCTCAAAGTAGGTGTAGTGTAATTTTTTGTGCTTAAGTCCTTCATGGTGGAGATGGGTGCACAGACTATGAACCTGAATGTAATTGCCAATGATTAGTTAACAGAAATGAAATCATCATTGTTGAACAAATTGTAACTTTATTTTTAACCCATACATACTGAAAGGAACTGCATTATGACAAAAACAGTTAGGCACTGATTTTACTTTAAAGAAATCTCGCCACTGTGCATTTGAGCATGTGACTGTGTCAGTAGCAGGATTATATCTGAGATCGGTGTGTGCTTGTAAAACCTTCCATCCTCTATAAATTTTCTTCATCTTTGAAATTTTTTGCACCAATGTTGATGCGTAACAAATTGGCCCAACAAATTTTGCATTGAACTCAGCAGCCCAGTGGTCATACATATAAGTTGGTGGCATTTTACTACCACTGTATGACTAATACTCAGCCAGTGTAGTTAGCAATGTAACTCTTTCTCATCGTTCCATGAATAAGTATCGGTATCATCGTAGTGACTCATATCCTGAAGAAAATGCAAATTACTCAAACCAATTGTCAAAGCTAAACAAGAAAATAGAAATTAATTGGCTTAGTATAGTCATTATACTTATTACCCTTCTGAAGCGTGCCACGACCCAATGTAAACACTGGCTTAGTATAGTCATTATACTTATTACCCATCTGAAGCATGCCATGACCCAATGTAAACACTGCTATCAAGGCGACATACCAATAATTAGGTTTACATATCGGGTCTATACCACACCACTCAAATTGAATGTCAAATATAACAACGGGCTTTATATATCATAGCTAATGGTACGGGAAAAGTACATAACTCTAAACACATTGAAAAAAACTAATGGCAAAACGAGATACGAAAGGACCGAAATAACAAGTTGAATAGCCTAATGGTGTAGGACACCCCTATGTATACATTGCTACCATGGCATAAAACCAGTAACATTGTACACATATCGAGTGAATGCCACATGCGATACTCTACATCGACAAACAAATGTGATAGTGTCGGGCTTTCAACCTATGTTATTTTAAATGAAATGGTAAACGGAGAAACAAACCATATACAACTATATTAACAACTATACCAACAAAACAAGTATGTATACGCGAGATTATCATCGACAAAATCCGGCAATAAAGCAAACAAGTTGACAATCACCTGGTATCTAAATTTACACACAAACCAATCCAAATTTGTTTTCATAAAATTAACAACGTCAAATCAAATGCAATAATGATTTCATGTAGATTAAAATTCCAACACAAGTAAAGTGCAATCTGAACACACAGGAAAAACAACAAAGAATTCCTATGAAATTACTGAATTTGATGCACAAGAGGAATACACAAGGGATGGTTGAGGATCAGGGCACGATTTTCTACTTCAAATGATTGATTTCCTAATGTTGAAATACTGAGAAATTAGGTGTTGGACTTGGGATTTTGCACAATATGTTCAACGTGTTTTGGAGGGTGGTGGACACCTCCTAGATATGGTGTTCTGCACTTTCCCCATTGTTGAAATGTGGAGTGAAGCCCTAATAAAAAAAACCCCTCCAAACTCAAGCAAGGAACAACACAATCTCACATAACTTTCGTGGCCGAATAACAAAATTACCCAAAACAGCTACAGAGGCCGTAACTTGACTTATTGTAGGGTGGGTGTTGTTTCTCAGTTGGGGTGAAGGGGGGATTCCATAGAAATAACCAGGGGAGGTAGGGGTAGGGGGTTGCACAGAAATGACGAGGGAGGCAAAACTCGGGTTTCATAACCAATAGGGTTTCACAGTGAATGACAATCGATGTGGCAAGAAAAACTAACAAAATTTACGCTGTCTTGAGCCGGCCGGCCATTATGACACAATCGACGACAACAAATTTGAGAAAAATCCTAAATTGTAGATTACTCTGGCAAAACCATCGATAAACATGAAGCAGCCATCGTTTCCACCGATGCCTCGATTTTCCAATAGGGTCGACGGAGGCAGCCGAACTTGCTTGGTCGAAGTTTGCCTCGATTACTCAATGAGGGGTTCGGCCTCAAAAAGCGCAAAAAGCCAAGTTACCAAAGTGGTGGCCTATGGGCCGATTTGGCCACAAATATGAGAGCAAGATATGTTATCAACCCGTGGGCATCAAGTTTAGAAGAAAGGGATGGGGGAGGTTATGGGATCGATGGTAATGGCAAAAAATTAGGGGAGGAGAAACCAATGAAGGCCGTGAGAAAAAGGGGGATGGGTTCTGCATTATAAGAGTGTGAAATGACTGGTGTACCAATTTGCACGTGAAAGGAGGGAGATGAGGTCGACCGTTCATCTGCAATAATTGAGAGGGTAAAGCAACCTATGAAGAAGAAGGAGAGAAGTGACAGATTTAGCAAACCAAGCAGGCGTGTACAGAGAACCTTGCACAGTGAACAGTGCATCTGAGCCCAGGTGCACTATGTAAATATTGGGCTGTGGGACATGAACTAAAACCGATAGCCAAACACCAAGTTGGGTTCAAACCCCAAATAATGATCCCAAACCAATGAGCCAAATAAGCTCTAAACCTTAGTCAAGTCATTTTATTTGGGCTAATTTTAAGATAGCCTATAATACACATTTAATTACATATGTAGGCCCACATGATCAATTATTATCCAATAGTGGGTTGGTCAGTATTGGCTTTGGCATGGGAGATCTGGGCTACCAATAGTGGTGATGGAGGTTGGGCACGAGTTGATCGGACGGTGCCCGTGGGTCGGCAGTGAAATTAGAAAGAGAAGAAGAAAAGGAAAGAGGGATTTGAAGCTAGAGAAAGAAAGAAATGGTGAGAGTTAGAAAGAATGAGAGGAAGATTTTAGAGAAAGAGTGAGGAAGTCTGGAGGTGGTTTTCGATGTGGTCGGCATCGGGTTGGTGGCAGTCTCCAGTGGGTGGCTGTGGGTGAAAAGGAGAAACCAGTGAGGGAGTGGTAGCTAAAGAGAAAAAGAGAAAAACAAACGAACAAACAAGCAAACAAGTGACTAGAGAGGGAGAGAGGTTGAGGAATTAGTTTGTTATGGTAAGGTTGGGAAAATTTGAAAGAGTATGAGAGAGAGAATGTAACTGGAGAGAGGGGAAGAATAAGAAAAAAAAATGGTGAGAGAAGAGAGAGAAAATGCGTGAGGCAGGGGTGAGGGAAAATGAGAAAGTTTGTGTGAGGGAGAATGCAGAGAGAAATAAAGAGTTTGAGATGTAAGCTGCGAAAGAAAAAGAGAAAGAGACTAAGAGACAAGATGAGAAAAGCATGTAAAAGTGGCCACAAGATGAAGATAGAGTATCGGAGAGTAGTTGAGAGATTATCAATGTTTTGTTTTGTTTCATTTTGTTCTCTTTTTTTTAATTAATTAATTATTTTTTATTTTATTTTATTTTTATATTATAAAAGTGGGGGTAAAATTGTAAAACTTTTAAAACTTGTCAAATGGTTCAAAATATCATCAAATTAATATTTAATATACTGAAAATTTTAAATTGAGTTCCTAAGGTAAAAATTAATTGGCACACCAATAATTAAATTTTTTTTTTAATACTCACATGCAAATTTTAAACTCAAAATTTCACAACGTGACAGAATATGTGATGTAATCAATAAGAGTAGAGAGAAAAAAGGAAGAGAGAAAGAAAATATGTGATGTGATTAGTAAAAATAATAAAAAAGTAATATAATAAATAGTAAATTGTATTAGATTTAAAATATGATGTGATTAATATTTAAATACAATATTATTATATTTAGATGAAAATTACATTACATTTGAACGCAATGTAATAAACTAACGAGGCAAAAGTCCACATCTATTTGAGCGCTCCATTTTTTAAAAATAAAATATATATACATTTTAAAAAGTGGATCTTTTAAATTTTTGCGTATGAGTATCGAAAGAAACTTATGGCTTATTTAGGGGTGTCATTCCAACGGCAGTACACACTTATAATATTAATTCTCACTTTCTCTCTACTTTATTTTCAAAATGTTCAATGTTTAAAATTTCATAACTTTTTCATTTAAAATTAAAATAAAATGATATTTATACCAAAATACTCACGATAACGAGATGAATAAAACACGATTCATTTTGTATTTTTTTTAAATATATTTCAAATTTTTGTAATATTTTCCATGTTATTATTTATTTCTATAAGTCTTTCACCTAAATATACATTCCCTTTTCAACATTTTTAGAAATGGGAAAAAAAATTGCCATTCACGGCATCCGAAATAGGACAAATGTTAATATTATATAGAAAACCACCAAAAAAAAAAGCAAATTTATGGAAAACCATGGAAAAATTGTAGGGATTTAACTCGTTTGAAAAAAAAAAAAAAAATTTTAAAAGTCTCTTCAGAACTCTCTTTCAATTTAGAACGCGATATCGGAAAATCTGAAAAGGTGAAAAAGAGTTCTTCATATAATCGAACTTTTATTGCGTTTCCTTACGAAAAGGTACTTGGGAGGTTATTTCTTACTTACAAAAAAGTATTTCCTTCAGAGCATTTAGTTTGCAATTCTTTTCTCTTACTATAGAGTAATTTTTTCCGCAAATAGATACGTAACATTATAATCGTGGATAAGATCAAAAGTACTTTAATCGTGATGCAAAGTAAAAGGGCCAATCAGTATTCAGTTGTGGTCAAACAAATTGAGGCCACAAATTTCAGTCCGCGCCAAAGACAACAGAGAATAAGGAACTTATTTTGAACCTTAAAAATGGTCAAAAATGGCTCATGACAGAGAACTAGGTTCTACGACAACAAAATCGATAAACATGGCCGAAGGGGAAAAGGACGGCAGGGATGAGAGATGGAGTCTCAAGGGAAAAACTGCTCTGGTGACCGGTGGAACGAAAGGCATAGGGTATGTGTATATGTATATGTATATATGATGAGAAAGAACAATTAGTGTTTGAATAATAATAGTAGTAATAGTTTTAAGGTTTTTTTTTTTTTTAATGTTTTCACTTTGAACGTGCACTATGAATTCTCACAAGTTTGCACCTAATTATTAGTTCACTTGAGATAATTGACTTTATAGTTTTTTTTATGTGTGCGACACACTAGGCATGCCATAGTAGAAGAGCTAGCAGGGTTTGGAGCCATGGTTCACACATGTTCGCGCAACCAAACTGAAGTAGACCAGCGTTTGGATGAGTGGAAACGTAAAGGTCTCCATGTAACTGGGTCAGTTTGTGATGTGTCAAAAAGAGAGCAAAGGGAAAATCTTATGGAAACGGTAGCTTCTCTGTTTCAAGGGAAGCTCAACATTCTTGTGAGTTTCACTTCATCGTAATAAACAACTTATCTCTTTACAATCTATGAAAAATGCTAATGATTTTTGGGGGTGAGAATCGACTTTTAAACATATATATATACACATGTTTTACAATAGTATGTGGATCAAGTGTAAATAACAATATTGATGCAATGGTACAAAATAGATCGTCTATCATCTTTATGATGAATTTTGTTACAAATTGGGGTTTTTGCTCTTTTTTGTTTTGCTTTGTTTGGTTTTGTTCTTTTTAAAATATGTTTATCTTTGATAGAATAACTTATAGCTGGTAAGATTTGATGATCATCATCTTATAGCTCAAAAAACACATTCAATTGTGTACTTATAGCTTCCCGTGGAGATTAAATTATCATTTGGATTAGTCATATTCCATATCTTAAACGTCACCTCATATTTTTAATCTTGAATTAGCTAACATCACTTGCATTAGGAAAAAAAAAATTAACAAGAATCTTATGTTAATAACAAAGTAAGCTTCGTTGATGAATGTTCGGTACTGGGTAATTTTTATAGATAAACAATGTGGGGATAGCAATAAGAAAGGATGCTGTAGAATTCACTGCCGATGATGTGTCGATAATGATGGCTACAAATTTTGAGTCTTCTTACCATCTCTCTCAACTTGCACACCCTTTGCTGAAAGCCTCTGGAAATGGAAGCATTGTGTTCAATTCTTCCGTAGCTAGTGTGATGGCTTTTCCTTGTACTACCATATACGGAGCAACAAAAGGTATTCGACATAAGCTTATATTCCGGCATAAACTTTGGTTAGTTTCTTTTTCAAATTTTTTTAATGGTCTGTAAGTTTAAAAGCCAAGTTTGCTCTGTTTTTGCTAAAAAAAGCAGAAAAAACTTTGACCATTTTCACTAGAGTATAAATCAATTCTTTTCATAAAGAACTTACTAGATTTAAAGATGTTATTCAAATTTATTTAGTATAAAATAAAAATGTTAGAATGATGTTTATAATATCTTATTAAAACTTGATGTAAATTTGAATTATTTTTTTCCATAACTTGAAAAGTTGTATTTAATGGCCTAGAATTGAAGCTCTTTCGTTGGATCAGAACTCATCTACAAGAAGGTCCAAACACTACAAAATAAAGCAATTTCAGAACTAAAATATTTAAACTAACTTTCTACATGCGGACTCTTAATTATTAATGCACCCTAAGAATTTATGTAGTGCTAAAAGAATTAAGAATTTGGAATCAGCACATTTGTAAGCATTCGATCCATTTCGAAACCATAATAGATTAAAAAAATCTTGTAATTATAGCAGAACTCCGGTAAAATTTTTACCAATATTTACTTTAGGCCCTACTAGAAAATTCTCATACTTCACAATGGACATCATTACAAACCAAATTTGCGTGGAAGCTCTAGCCTCGTGGATTTATAGGTCTTCAAAGTGGTTTGTCCCACCCGTTTCATTATATATCCAGGAGCAATCAATCAACTTGCAAGGAACTTAGCATGTGAGTGGGCGAAAGACAACATTCGTGCAAACACAGTTGCTCCTTGGTTTACCAACACCCGCCTGTTGGACGCATATACTGTAACTTTCTTCCTTTTCTTTATTATTATTATTATTAATTTTATTTTCCTATGTGTCTTGTTTTACTAAACTCAAATTGGTGTAGATGATCATGTTGGTCTTATGTCATGTATGAATTATATTAGCTACGTACTTCTTCAATATTTTTATCATCTTGACTATTTTTCCTTTCTCGACAGGAAGATCCAGGCGTCGGAAAAGAAGCTGCAAATCAACTAATAGCTCGAACTCCGATTAGCCGTGTTGGAGAGCCTAACGAAGTCTCGTCGGTGGTAGCGTTTCTTTGTCTTCCTGCTGCTTCATATGTCACTGGCCAGGTTATTTATGTCGACGGTGGATTCACTGCGAATGGCTTCCCCATACCTCTATAATTCATCTTGTGGTCGCCAAAATCGTCGTACACTGCAATAAATATGTTGATATATGCTGGGTAAAAGCGCTTAGTATATTTAAGGACACAAGAAAAAGCCACTTCTTTTAGTACAAGAAAATGGTAGTTCATTTTGCACTTGTAATATTGTTGATAAGGGTGTTGAGCATCTTAATAAGGACATAATTTGTGTATTTCCTGTTTCACTTGTAATATTGTTGATATGGGTGTCGAGCATATTAGTAAGGAAATAGTTTGTGTATTACCTGTTGGACAAATTATGAAAAATACAAAGAAGAATAATACAACATAATTCAACTTTCAATCAAACTAGGAAAATGAATAGACAAGGATGATATCGAGGCATGTGAAACACGCTCTTCCAACAAGTGCTTGAGGATACTTAGGATGTCTGTCTCTCAGAATACAACTACAAAGATGAAAGCACGAAGCACTATTGGAACAGTCACAGCAAACTTGAACTAGCACCGTTCCTCTATCATCAAAACCGACTTCAAGGCTACGAAAGAAACTTGAGAACCAACCAAAAGAAGAGAAAGCTAGTGTTTTATGTGTTGTGTTGTGTGCATATTCATGTGGAGAATGGCCTTTATATAGGCTATCAAATATGATGTTACAAACATTGATTAATGGAATTAATTATCCATTAAACCAAAATATTAACTTCAAAGTTTATGAGGCTCATTCATAGAGTTTTACTTGGTCATTTCCAAGACTAGGTTCGGATTTCTCAAGTAAATACTGAAGCCTTTTTGGTTTCTCAAAAGAAGAAACTCTCATATTGATGTATATTCATAGTGATCACCATTAAACACCATTATTTCTCTTATTAAACTCTTTAACTGAACCAAATTTGGTTTTGAGAAGAATATCGATAGTCTTGAGCTTTTCTAGGACCAAAATTTTTTTTTTTTAAATTACAAAACAAAGCCCATATGGAGTGGACTTTCAGGTTCAGTATTCATGTCTGCAGGTCATGGTGCACACATTGGGCCCCTAACCCACCAAGTCTATGATTTACACCTCTTTTGTGTGTGAGAGAGCCTCTTAAGTATACATGTTTACCTAGGTCTTACTGTGCAATCACTTATATATACCATCATGGCTTCATTTCGAGCCAATGTAGGATTTTGCAATTTTTCTTCCAAACTACCATTTCAAGGGCACATTTGGAGAATCAAATTCTCATTCACCCAATTACTATTTTAAGAGTGTAAATATCTGATTTTGATTTCTTCATAATAGAGATTGCAAATATACCAAGACCTGTCCAAATCTCCAATTGAGCCTAGTTCTAAAATGGGCCTTAACTGGGCTTTTAACATAGCTTAAATAAGTCGTTTTTCCAACATTACCCACAACATTTCATTCATTCAATAACGACTAGCATTTAATTAAAAGCCGACTTGCCATTTTTGCATATCTAAAATCATCAAAATTGATGAGTTTATCCCAAAAGATCTATAAGATGCCATTTAAACAAAAAACATTGGATGCGAATTGAGATATCTGGATTATCCAATGGATATCAACAATATTTGTTTTAATATTTATATTTAAAATTTGTTGGAAGGGTAGCTTGGAAAATCCATGTGGAGCACCATCTTTGAGGTACAGTTTTGAACAGGACTCACAATATATTTGGGTGCATGCATAAGAAATTGACTTTCAAATGCACTCGTGAAGTGGGAAAAGGAGCAAAGGAAAACCACTAGTCCCATGTGAGAAAGTGATAAAAGCCATATAGGGTTTAACTGGAACTACCCATTTGCTTAGTAGTAAGAATATAAGTTATAACCATTTTCAATGTATTTACCTATGTCAATATCATATTTGTTATAATAGAGTGTTAACAGTGCTTTATGTTCCAATGCATATGCTAATTCCAGTTTCTGGAACTTGCAAAATTGAGTTTTATTATATAAACAAATTTAAAATGAAAATATTGTAATAAATTACACAAAAAAGCTAAGGTAATAACCAATAAAAACCAAATAGTAAATTTGGCATAGAGTTTCTTTGTGGTAAATTTATCATAAAATTTAGCATATAACAAAATTTATCCTCAATGATAGCACTTTATTATATAACACTTTTTTCATCAAATGCCATAATTTACTTTTGGTACAATAATTAGTTAGCATATATTCTGTATATTAATATTTCCTTAGATAGCTAGGATATTAGTTGTCTAATTGATATTGATTGATTGTACAGTTGTATAGTTGACTATCCTGAAATATTCTTATATATCATGCATTTATAACCTTGAGATATATAAAAAATTAATTGAGCCAATTTACTAATTTAATTTAACACTGCTTTTGAAATGCTCTAAGATGCACTCCCTTGTGTGCACAAAGGGAATGAAAATCCTTGACTAGCAATCTAAAGGACTTGTGTGCAAGCGCATGTCCTGCGGGTACAAATCTTTCACCGAACTGCCTATCCTATGACAATTTGGTTTTGCTAGACATTTTTATATTTAAACTTAAATCTGAAGTTAATTGGACATTAACTCCTATTAGGTTAAAGTGGTAACCTCTAAGCCCCAAATACCATAATGGAATTATGGTATTTGACTCCAAATTTTAATGGAAAAACCTTTTATGGTAAGCAACAGAATTCCATTTGATAGGGTGGATGTATATACAATGATATACCTGGGGGCAGAAAAGTTGCTCTTTCATCCCGGGGAAGGAATCCTATATTCTAATTCTGTAGTTGCTTTCTAAACAAGCTATCTATATTCCAAGCTTGCATGATGAACTAGATGGTGTATGCGGTGAAATCATCTTCTCCCATAAACTTGGCCTCATCTGACACTTCCTCTTGATCCTCTTCAAATCCTGCCAGCACCTCCATCTCATCCTCGTTTGTTGTGGCAACTTCGGTGCAGGGAATTTCTTCTTGGTGATCTGCTAACTCCTCTGGGAATCTATCGATCTCCGTCA
Organism: Antiaris toxicaria; assembly: GCA_035233585.1. NCBI lineage: Eukaryota > Viridiplantae > Streptophyta > Magnoliopsida > Rosales > Moraceae > Antiaris > Antiaris toxicaria. The sequence goes on from CP141163.1 coordinate 1,497,918, forward strand.
TCAAAGCATCTATTTCAACTAATTGCCACCTTACAAGTCTATGCCTTGTCTAAGATTTGGAAGAGGAGGCACCACTAGTGTTGGCTTCCCAAGCATGAAGGGTTTGTCCCCGATTGGTTTCACGACCACTACGATCCCTTGAGGACTTTTTATCTACAAAACCAGTAAAAAAAGAAAAAGAAAAAAAATCCAAAGGCCTATGACCAAGAAGCCACTACCCAAAGAGAATTAAAGGAAGAAGAACCAAACTTGAAAATGGGAAGGTAAGTTATCAAGTTTCAATTTTTATTAATTAACTAACGACATTTGCTATTCTTAGTGTTTTATTTTGGTTTTCTTACTGAATGTCGAGTAAAAAAAAGGAGAAAGGAGAAAGAAAAAGAAAAGAATGAAAAACTATAGATAAAATTCAAACGAAGGACCCATAAGAAGAAGTACTTACCAATTTTGCTGCAGAAGTGATTCGATAGTGTTCTTCTTAAAATTCTCTGAAAAAATGAGGAATAGGGTGGTTTAAGAAAGAAGGGAAAGTGAGATGATGAAATTCAAAACAAAAAAATGGTGAAGTTAAAATCTGTGTGGATTTGGATAAAGTTTCGGTAAGAAAAAATAAAAGTGAAAATTTTCAAACTGTTTAGGCATATTTATAGGCAGAACAAAAAGATGGCTCCCTGCTGTACGATCAAAAACACCAATCTAAAGGTATAGATTTGCTTTTAAGATCAACGGCTTAGGAAAGAGCGAGAGTTTAAAAACAAGATCGATGGTTGCAATTGATTCAACTGAATCGACACGACGGCTAAGTTAGCCAATGCGATAGTAGCCTTGGCTGAAATGATGCTTCCATTTTTGCATCAGAGTTAAATGAAGCTTTCAAAGGAAGCTTAATAGTTAAGGACTAAAACATCTAGGCACTCTAGCTTGAAGCACTTTGAGTATTGAGTAAAGCACTTGGAGCTAGGGAGCAATTGTTGATAGGGTGCCAATAACTTAGATTATGTGGCACCAGAGTATGAATTTCATGTTTGATCTTTACGAAGACCAAGATTCTCAAGGAACGTTTAGAGAATCGAGTAATGGTTCTAGGATATTAGGCACTGAGGAGATACTATGCAACTGAGTCAAAGGACATGTGGCATTAGTAGAATCTTACTATGTGATTTGGATAATATTACTTTTTATATTTCAAATAATTGTAATTTGAATTTCAAATAAGTAAGGCGCTTAATTATAAAAGAGCATGTGTGTCCCATAGAAATACTAGATGTCACTTTTTGATTTAAGAGATAACTGTGTGTTGGAGAGTCACCATTGTACCTTTTTGAAAAATAGTGAAATCTTTCCCTAAAAGCTCCTCAAAGAGGATATACCCTTGTCACCTCCCAAAACCCGGGACAGCGACAAGTGTCACTTCCCAAAAAGCCGGGATAGTGACGGATATAAAATTTTAAAAGAATAAATGACGAGAAAGCTCAGATCCCTAAATCTGTCAGTTTTTAAATCTTACCCTTTACCGACTCTTTAAACGTGTTTACAAATTATGCTTATATATTTTAAATTAATTAATATTTGTATTTCCATTTTTATCGTAATATCAGGTGATGAGGTACTCATGTCCCACAGATGCATACTTGGATAAAATAAAATAACTGAAATTGCAAAAGTAAAGTTTAGAATTTACAGTCCCGGAATGCTCTTATACATACGTTGTCCTAATGTACAGATCCCTACTTCAAGTCTTAGATCTTGTCGTCCATGGTCGGTTCCACGTCACATGTATCCTCTAATCAGCTTTCTCTCCTGGGGGTTTACCAGTTTTAAAACAGTGAGCGAAAGGCCCAGTAGGATATTCTTTAAAAAATTTATTTCAACATTTTAATTTAACCATCATACTATGTATGTCAATGCAATACCGAATCATAAACGTGAAATCGTGATTATGCAATTTGTGTCCCTTATACATCTAGTTCGTGTACAGTCCGTATGAGCCTCCCTCACCATGCCGAAGCATAATGAGTTATCCTCGATCGAGATGTGCACTCTTCGCACGTGTGTGCTGGCTCCCGGTATACTTTAACACCAAATCCAACTTTCAACATTTCACGTGAACATATGATTCACATACTAAAAATATACCGTATTGTTTTTCAAAAAAATCCGTAACCGGATATTTTTCCCTTAATTTTCGAAATCGTGATATTTTCTAAATCACGTAATTTCAACACTTTATAAACACATTTTCTTTAAATGATTTTGGCCAAATCATTAAAACAAAATTGGCTGCCAAGAAAGGGTAAGATATCCTACCTCGTCAACAATTTGACCTACGATCAATTTCTCGCATGAATTCCTAGATAGTTTTTCTTTCTGAATTCGATCTACGAGTACCTAAAACAAAAAACACAGATAATTTAATTATCTGTCCAAGAATTCCGTAATCGAATTACGGTAAACTCAACTAATTAGTATGCCATTGAATTTTTTTTTAAATTTAAAATGATACTTTATTTTAACACCGTGATTTTTAAAATAACAATTTTAACACAAATATCCAAAATATATATGTATATTTTTTAAAAATTTCGGCATGACCTGCCCTAAAAATAGGCTTCCCCAAAAGCTCCAAAATGCTCAACCTGCAGAAAAATTTTCCAATAAATTTTCCAATTCCCAGAACAGTTCAAAATACAAATTTCAAATCAATGAAATTTTAAAATCTAAAAATCATTATTATTATTACTATTACTATTACTATTACTATTACTATTACTATTACTATGAAAACACACACACACGCATACAGATATACATATATATATACATATACACCATTTTTTTTTTCTTTTGGCTGAAGAAAGAAGGCCGGCCGGAAGAGAACTCACGGCGGCGAGGGCGGCGGCGGCGCGGCGAGGCGCGGCTGGGTCGAACGGAACCGGGAGGAGTTGGGCTTGACGGCGTCGCTCGCGGAGCTCTAGTCCCGGTCGGAGCAGGCGGTTGGCGGTCTTCGGTTGACGAGCTTGGCGGCGAGGCGGCGAAGACCCGGTGGCGCTTGGATGGAACGGCGACTGTTCGGCGCGGGATGAGCTTCGGCCGAGCGGCTTCGGCTTGGACTGGCGATCGGCGGTGGCGTCGCGAGGAAGGCAAGACGGTGGATCGGCCGGTGCTCGGATTCGACGTGGTTGGCCGGCGTTCGGCGAGGCGGGGACGACGGCGACTTCCGGTGGAGCTCGGCTGAACAGAAAAGAAAAGAAAAAGAAGAGAAAAGGGAGATGGTGAGGGAGGGTGGCTTTCGGCCGAAAGAGAAGAGAAAAAGAAGGAAAGAAAAAAAAAAAGAGATGGGGAGGGGAAGAAGGAGTCGACGAAGAAGAAGAAGAGAAAAGAAAAGAGAAGAAAAAATGAAATGAGGGCGTGAGGGAGAGAGACGGGAAGCAGAAGAAGAAAAAGAAAAGGAAAAAAAATGAACAAAGGTGAGAGGGGGATTAATTCGGCGGAGGGAGAGAGAGAAAATGCAGAGAAAGTGAGGAAGAGGAGTGAAAAATAAACGAAAAGAGAGAGAGCGAGGTCGGTGAAAAAAACAGAGAGAGAGAGAGAGAGGAGATATCCGGAATAATCCGGAAAAAGAAAAGAAAACAAATAAATAAATAAAAATAATATTTGTTAAATTTTGATTGGTTAAAAATTATTAAAGCTTTAAAATTTATAAAAAAAAATGTTTTAAATTTCCTCAACTTAATATTTAATATCCCAAAAATTTGAAATTGAATTCCCATGATAATAAGAAAAATTTTATTGGCACACTAACAAATTGAGTTTATACATTCACGTCCAAAATTTCGCAGCGTGACAACCCTTCACATTAAAAGCGAACTTCCATAAAAATTCTAGTGTCGTTTTTTTTTTTTCTGTATTCATTTTATTATTTTTCTACAATTGAATTATTTAACAATTTCCATATTTGACTCTACTTTTATAAGGCGGATTTTCACCATCAACAACAAATCTTCATCGATCAATGAGTATAGTTGGACACTTTTATTTTGAAAAAGTTGTGGTGTTTTTTACTTCCAAATTGAGGGGTAACAAGAGGGGGGCAAATCACTTTGAATGTGATTTGATTAATGACATTTGTTAATTGTGTGAAGCTCAGTTTGACATTTTTGTGTAATTATCATACACATGCTTTTGATAATTTTCTACTTGTAGTATGATTTACTTGCCAAATTAAACTCCAAACCATGTCAAAAAGATTGTCCAAAATGCATGGATGATAAAGGCCGTAAATCATTTTGAGATGCTATCTAGGTTCAAGATTGGCACGAATTGAGAGATTGATAATGCTAATTTGATTGAAGCAAAATTAGGAAAGATTGCAGCTGATCATAGAGGCAAATAATATAGAAATATGAGGCATCCATCCACGGTAACAAGACCCCTACAAAATATCATATTTCTCTGGACAAATTAAATTTGAGCTTTACATCTCTCATCTCTCATTTTATTTTGTCTTATATAATTCTCTTACTTTTTCTTTATGGGACTTGTGAGAATGTTTTATAAGTTGGACTAGAATTTATTTACGAATTTGTATATTGACTGTTTTGAAAAGTGATTCTTGATGCCTTGTCTCTTTCACCATTAAATTCTTGTTCCATTTTTAATTATTCCTTTAGGAAAATATTTATTTTTTTAAATTTAGAAATTTGAACTTCTCCCCTTATAATAAAGTTATTTATAAAATTACCGTAAAAATATATATACTACTACTAAATATGGTAAAGGGTAGGGGTGAACAAAAAATCTGAAAATCCAAATAACCCACCCAACCCACCCAAGGAAAACCCGACGGGTTGGGTCCACGTCAGACCCAAAAAAAAATTGGGTTGACCCACCCAACCCAATGTCAAATTAGGTGGGTTCGGGTTGGAATTCTAAAACCCGATCAAAACCCAACCCACCCAATGAATATGTTTTTTTTTTTTTTTATATTTAGAAAAAATATAATAATTAACCTAAGTCAATTTTATTGATCTGATTGTCATTTCCCATTTATGCCTCCCTCAAGCCAAAGTTCGTGCCCTGCCCTTACCAAACCCGATGTCCCACCAGCTTCCTCCAATCGTCCCTTTCTTCGACCATCGGCCGTCACCCCTCGACGTATTCATTTTTGTCTCCCCAAGCCCGTGTTCGTCTCTTGCCTTGCCCTTGCCCAACCCAAGCACCACTTGTCACTAGCCTCCCCTGATCCTCCCTTCTGTTAAGATTTAGGAACAAGATTTCAAGTTTATTTCAATTTGCCTGACTTTAGTTCTTGTTACTACACACATTGGAGTTAGAGATTATTCTTGTGAAACAGATTTGATTGTTTGTGGTTGATGTTTCTTAGTATTCATTAAAAGCATGTTTTAATTAGTTTTTATTGTCTTTATACGACTTCTTTATTTGAATATTTGAGCTTGTATTTTAATTTATGATTAAATTTTTAAGTCATGTTTTATTATTTTGTTTTTATATATTGCCAAACCCGACGAACCCGAAAAACCCGCAAAACCCATCCAAACTTTAATTGGGTGGGTCGATTTTGTATATTGGGTTAATTGGGTGGGTGAAAAATTTTTTCAACCCACCCAATCTTCATTGGGTGGGTTGAAAAATGTCAAAAATCCACCCAACCCACCCGACGAACACCCCTAGTAATGGGGCAGGGTGAGGTGAGTATGCACCCCCATACTCCCCTTTGCAGTTTGATATCAAACAATCATTGATAAAAAGTCACTATCAACATGTAAAGTTCGCTCTCCCTTTTTACTACCCGCATACAACGTAGGTAGGTATGAGGATAGATTTGCTATATCCATACCTTATTTATCTACTTATCAAAAATTATAAATATAAAAAACAAACTTAAACAAAATTCTATTAAAGTTTTCATAAAATTTAATAATACAATCACAAATGTAATTGAAAATAAAACTGAAATCTTAAAAACAAATCAAAACTCTAAAAATTTATAAACTAAATTCATAAAGCACATTAAAACATTAAACATGAAAAATTTAATCATTCTTCTTATAAGTATTAGGTTAATAATTAGCGATATAGAGAAAAAAAAAAAGATTATCAAGTTTAAAAATAGTTCATACTTTCCTTCTTTTTTTGTTTTTTTTTATTGAAAGTTCCTTTTTCACTCAAAAATTCATATACAAATATATTTTTAATAAATATATGCCAGGTGAGCGCGGGCTGGGTTGGAGGCATTAAGGCACTTGTGGGGGCACGTGCTCCTCCTGTGTAAAGTTTAAAAAAATAATTTACATATTTTAATTATTTTTGTAATTATAATATTTTAAAATCTACTTTGTCCTCACTAACCCGTCTAAATTTTCTTTTCAATTTTTTTTTTCAAAATTTTTTGGCAACTTTTTGAAATAATAGTCCCTGTTAGTAACTACAAACACACAACAACTTTTTTCTTTTTGATTTTTTTAATTAATAACTAATTTTGACTGCTTTCTTTTATTTTAATCCTTTTTTTCTTTCTTATTTAATTTTCCTTGATTTTCATAAAAATTACTTTGTATTTTTAATATTTAATTATGCCACCACTGAACTCAAAATCTAACTCTGACTTTAAGTATGGATATTAGAGAGTTTACTCACCCTCATCTCACCCCACCACCCTCGTATAGAAGGTTAATCTTAATCCTCATACCTATTTTTATACCTATATATTATTTGCATACTTACCCATTGGGGCAGGTACCCTTAAGTAAAAATGGCATCTTTAGCCACTACTTTTAGAAAAATATTTTATTTATGTTTTTAAAATATTTTAATTATCTTAATTGCAAAGAAAATCACAATTAAGTTAAAAAGAAAAAAGAAAAAAAATTAAGAATAATAATTTTAATCTCAATTTGAATGATAGATAAATTATTATTTTTTTATTAATAAGTGTTTAAAACATTAATATATAATTAATTTATATTTATTAATAAAATTAAAACATATAAATTAATAATTTATATTGATATTGATGTGCCTGTTACTAAAAAGAATCACAATTTCTTAAAAAATTAATCTGATTAAAATAAGTTTAAAAAAGTCTTGATTAAATAAATCTGGCCCACGTGGCAAGCAGCAAGGCATCCTCAAGAACGGAGAGTCACAAACCCAAAAACAATAATCTTCCAGAAACTTCCAGTTCACTCGTGACTTCATGCAAGTAATGCGGACCAGATCACTCCACGTGTCCTAATTTGTACGTGGCTTCCGACGCGGCGCTTGTTATGTCCCTGAAAATGATTTGGCCAATTTCTTTTCTTTGTTTCGTTTAGTCCAGAATTTTCTCCTTCAGAAACCAATTTCAATTTGCAGACAAAAACACTTTGCTTTTTCTTGAAGAGAGAGAAAGTAGAGAGAAAGTAGAGAGAGATAGAGAGAGAGCTTTCCACCATTGATATACGATTGAAAAAGCTTCAATTTCGAGTTTGTTGTTCCGATGAATAGCAATGGAAGTGACAATGAAGGAATATAAAGAAGCTATGGTATATATGTGGGGTTATCTCCCCGGAGCCTCGCTGGAGAAATCTCCGATACTGTCTCCGACACCAGTCCGGTTGACTGATCGAATCGGCGGCGGAGATTCGTGGAAAGACATCTGTGGTGGCGGTTGTGGGTTCGCCATGGCCATCTCTGGTTGATTCTCCATCTTCATCTTTTTCTTTTACGATTTCTGCAGTTTCCTTTCTAGATTTCGAATTTTTGGCTCAGGATTTTACTTATTTTGTTATTGTAGATTTTCTTTTAATTAGTTTTCAGGATATTTCTTGTCTGATCTATAGAACTTTGATCCTTGAAAAAAAAAAAAACAAATAAGTAAATAAATAATTACAGAACTATGATGTGGTTTCTTCTGAATTTCGATAATACGCTAAAGCATTTTTAATTCTTAAGAAATCAACCGCTTTACATTTTAGCTCTAAAAATTTTACATTTTTCTCGTTTTGTCTCATTAAAAATTGATTATTCCTATAGAAGCCTCTAAAAACTTTATCCTTCAACGTACACCAGACACAATAGGCTGGCTCTGCTGTTGGCCATCTAAGCGCTTCAACATTCTGCGAATTTTATAAGCGTTTCTGATTGAGTATCCATGTTTCATCTATATGGAAAAATATAAAAACTTTCACGTTTCTACTTTAGAAACTTGAATTTCATTTCTATGTCCATGTAAGTAGTTGTTTCAAGATTCACTGTATAATTGCATCCGATTAATGTTTCATTTTTCTAGTGGTAGAAGTTCTTCAAAATCTATATTTCAATTCTCTCTGACAATGGTGCATATTATGGTAATGGTGGTTGGGATGGTGATTTTGTGGATTTAGGGCCTGGGAAGCTCATAACATGGGGTTCAGTCGAGGACGAATGCCAAATCTATCTGACTTCAGGGAAGCATGAGGTAACTCAGATATCCTCTAATTTCTCAGATTTTTGGTCACTCGGTCTTAACACTGTGTGAATTGATTTTCATTTTCTATCCCCTGCACACTTCTTAAGGAGACTCCAGAGCCTTTTCCTCTTCCAACTGAGGCTTCGGTAGTGAAGGCTGTTGCTGGTTGGGCTCATTGTGTTTCAGTCACAGGTATTCTTCTTTTCCACCTTAGGTGGTACATTGGCTTTATCCCTGCCATGTGCGTTTTGCTTTAATTTATATAATTAAACAATATTGATCAGTAGAAAACTGCTTTCAATTGATAGAATGAATCTACTGGTTGGCTTATGACAATTTTTTCGGCTCTAAAGAACTGGATTATTATATAGTAATGCTATGATATTGCTTCTTAATATACAGAGAAAGGTGAAGTATACACATGGGGCTGGAGAGAGTGCATTCCCTCTGCAAAAGCTATCTGTGATTTGGCTACGATAAGATGCTTCCAAAAGGATCTGGGGAAACACAGTTCAATGCCAGCAGAACAAGGTCCATTACCCCTTTTCAATTTTCTGAATCCTTCTCATGTTTGGTGAGCAATTTGGAAACCACATCTAATTGTATTTCACCAATAACATCGAGGTGTTAAATCTTTTACAGGCAGCCCAAGGTCTCAAGTATCCGGTTTGACTGGTGGTGCTGTTTCTAACATCGACAGTAAACGACCTGGGGAAGAAGCAGTAAAGAGAAGAAAAATGATATCATCTAAACAAGAACCTGAAAGCTCAATATCTGGTGACGAATTCTTCACTGTTTCACCTTGTCTTGTAAATTTTAGTTCTGGAGTGCGGATAACCACAGTTGCTGCTGGTGGCCGACACACATTAGCGCTGTCAGGTAATTCTGTATTATAATGGCTTACGGGGACAGCAAAACCGAATCTCAGGATAGTTACTTCTTCTTTATGGTCACACCATGTAGTTTTGTAGGTTGTATGAAGTACGAAGATATGGAAGGTTTTTGATGTAGGGCAAGACACCTGATGGATCATAATATTAATAAAAGTTTCAGATATGGGACAGGTGTGGGGTTGGGGCTATGGAGGCGAAGGACAACTTGGCTTGGGTTCACGGGTAAAGATGGTGTCCACTCCTCATGTTATACCTTGCATTGAGCCGCCTACCATTGGGAAAGACAGATCTTCAGCCGTATCACAAGATGGCAAGAGTGTGTCCGCACATGCTTCTAAAGTTTCTGGAAGTTTTGTGAAAGAAATTGCTTGTGGAGGTCGGCACAGTGTAATAATAACTGGTATGCATTTCATGGTTGCTTGTAGTGCTAATTTCACTTCAAAGAATAATTCATAACACCAAAGTATGTTAAGAAATCGCCATTTTTTTGATACTATGTTGATTCTGGATTCAGCTGCATACTGTATTTGAGGGTGGCCTTTCTATTGTCTTTTACTATAATTTGCTTTTTAAATGAAGATTTTAATGGCTGGTGATTTTAACATGCCTTTACCAAAACATTTTATCTGCAGATGCTGGAGCGCTACTTACTTTTGGCTGGGGTTTGTACGGTCAGGTAAGTCTCCTATTTTAGTCAGAGCCTTATGCTGAATGAATTGGCTTCTATTGCATCAATGGCTACTGATTTTTCCAGAGTGCAATAATATACATTCCGTATCAGATTCCTAAGGTAGTGAGATATGAAGAAAATATCATCATTAATTGACGTAAAGTCGACTAGTGCATCTTAAAATTTCAAGCTAGCTAATCTGACTTGGAAACTCGGTCTGCTGACTTCCAGCAGCATGTATAATTTATCAATAAGTGAGGCATTTGGAGCTGAATGAATATACATTATTCAGACTTGAATGCAATTTTACTTTGAGATGACCTTGTTTATCTTTATTTTTTAACTGTCTTGCACTCAGTGTGGACAAGGTGGTACATATGATCAACTAAAGCCTACATGCGTGAATTCATTATCAAGTGTGCAAGTAGAAAAAATAGCTGCAGGATTGTGGCATACTCTCTGTGTTTCTGCTGATGGCCGTATCTATGCATTTGGTGGTAATCAATTTGGACAATTGGGAACTGGTGCCGACCAGGCTGAGGTACCTGAAAATAATTCTTTTTCCCCGTGTTATATTCACTGAGGAAAGATTTCAAAATCTAATTTTTGAATTGATCCCTGTCCAATTGAGGACGTTTAGTTATGAGGAGGTCCGAAAGAGCAGGACCGCATTGAGCCTTTCATAGAATCAGAAGGCAATTGTTTGGAAGGAGTGTCGCACTCGGCTTCACATGCCGTTATGAAATGAATAATATTATAGCATCCCAAATTGGATTCCCATTTTTCTAAGTGGTCAACGTTGGCGAGTCCAGTTAGAAAATTGTACCTTGTCATAAAAAGGATGGTATATTACTTGCTAGATGCAATTGGCAAAAAAATGTTTATATGGTTATTGGGATCGTCTTTTCCCTTTTTTTTTTTTTTTTTTGAGGACTACTATATTAAGACCATGCTGAGGAATTGTAGAAACTAACCATAGCATCGTCTTTGTTATTTAATTATTCATTCATTTTTGGTAATCTTCTTCAGACTCTACCTAGGCTTTTGGATTCTCCTTGCTTGGAAGGTAAGAATGCCAAGATGGTATCGTGCGGAGCACGGCACAGCGCCATGGTAACTGGTAAGGAATAAACAAACAGGATAATGAACCCAAGAGTCGCATTTTACATACAACTGAAGTAGATAGCTCACGGTTTTCTAATATTATTCCTTGTGCATATCGTTTGCAGAGGACGGTCAATTATTTGGCTGGGGATGGAACAAATATGGCCAAGTATGACAATTGAACCTTTTCTTTTCGATTGTTTTCCTTCTTTCTTTCTTACTTTCTTTGTTGTGTTTTAAGGTGCATAAAAATTACATGCTTGTGGTTATTTTGGTTATCTTCAGTAACTTTTCAACAATTGACTGGGAAGAACCTATTTTCCCCCGCTTGAATGCAGCTTGGTCTTGGCGATTCTGTGGACCGGAGTATACCTTCTCAGGTTTCGATCAAAGGCATGCCGAAGAATGTTGCATGTGGTTGGTGGCATACGCTACTGCTGGCTGAAACACCAAACTGAGTTCTTATATGGGAATGAAACATGACAGTTTTGCTTAGGATAGAAACATTCTAGATTAGTCATTGTTCTTAGTTCTTACACACTTGGGTCCAAGTTTCATGATGTTTAAACTAGTTTTTCTGCTCATGAAAGCTAGTTTTTTCCTTTGCGTAAAAGGGCCAACCTCTTCATTCTTTCAGGAGCTAGTCTCAGTCCACCACACATTACATGATCTGATTTATATACACTCAAAATAAAAGCCTAGCCTGTATTTATATTGTGGAGTGGTTCGGAACACCGGTTTAACGAATCCGAATCATATCTTGCTGGAGATTCGACTTCTCTTGCGCTGCAGAAGATGCAGCAGAGGCCAGAATATCTCCATTCTGTGAAAGCCTTTGGTAGCCTGAACGAACGATAGACAAGGATAGTTTAGAACAATGTCGAAGGGCTTTTATATTTGGTAGTTCAAGATCAAATAATAAATTAAATTAAAAATAAAAACTACCTCAACAATAAAATGGGCCCACTTGTTACTCGACCGGTTTTCCATCACACCCTTCAAGACAGTCAAATCTAGTCGTCTAATCAGTTGAGCGATCTCTAGAAAAAATCCATGGTCATCACAGAGTACCTGCAGGGGAAGAAGCGATTGACTTAGGGAACGCGCTAAAAGTTTGGGGTCGTGAAAAAAAAAAAAAAATGAGTAGAGTTTAAAATCAAACTAAAAAACCTCAATATGCATGCGTCCTGGGTTTTCAAGATCTTCAACAACTATGGGACAAGCTAGGCGCCCGCTTCCAAATTCGAGCGCGCAGCTGGTCCCATTTTGGGAACCGTCATAACTTTCAGATGATCTACGTTTCTTGCCACTGGCAGCCTGTAAAAATTTCCGATTTAAGATCTTAGTCATTGAATAAACAATGTACTCAACAAAGCTAAATCCAGCTTGTACATTTTAAAGTTTACTAGTTGTCTAAATTCTTCAAAATATTGACTAGAGCATCAACTGGAAATTTGGTAAAAGGTACTCAGGAAAGGAACTGATATTGCTTACTGACAAATTTATCTTTTTGGGAAAATAATGTGTCAAATATTATACGGAGTCATCTTGACATGGAGTTTTTATTGCATCCCTGAGACAATCCCTTATTATTATTATTGTTATTATTTTAACCTTTAAAAGGTAGAATTCATCAGCGAAATCTCTATAAAATCAAATATTGGATAAGTATTGGTTGATTATTCGCAGAACGATTAAAGGAAAGGCGTAACGAAAGAGAGGGAGATGCTGCTGGAAAGGGAAAATGTATTGATGCCTTTCCAGCAAGAGCCAGAGCAGAAAAAAATCCACACATAGAGGATGAATCAACGATACGTACCTCCTGATGCAGGTGAGCCTTCAATTTCTTAGCTTGGCCGGACACACTTTTTAAGTAGAGCATGTGCTTTATGGTCCGATCTAAAAGGCCATCAATGCTACACTGAACATGCCATCAAGTATCAAAGTGCCTTGTTAGTCAAAGAGAAAGATACAAAGAAATACCACAACAAAGATTAAAGCTAAAAAGGCGGCGCACCTTGGCACTATTAGGGACAAGCTCCCGCAGTTCCTTGACCCTATCCTGGATTAGTTGTCTGTCCCTTGGTCTTGGCTTTCGGGTATTGCCATTTCTTGTTCTGCTTGTTTGCACATTGGGCAACTTTTTCGCCTTACCAGACTGCACACGACCATGAACTTTCAACTGCTGCTCTTCATTTGTCACTGTGCTATTCATGCCATCGAGAGAAGTTGAACTATTGACCCTGGGACGAAATGCAGGTTTGGTAATGTTGCTTCGAACTGAACAATTCTGCATCCCAGGACCTGCTTTTGATTGAGCTTGTGGTTGAAAAGAGGGGGACTGTCTTGATGAGGTTACACATGAAGGAACACTATCAGACAGGCTAGACGATGCATCATCTGAGCTGCTAAACAAGCTGGCTACAACAGCTTGCAACAGATTTTCTGCATCATCTCCGCCAGCAAACCATGACGGTTCAATGATGTCAACGAGTTCATTATTGCAGAAAGCATTTGATTTATTAGCACATGAATCCTCAATCGAGAAAGACAAATCCCAAAAATTCTCGTTTGTGTTTCTTTCCTGAAAAGATGGTCCAAGTGCTTTGTGTAGTTCACAGACTTCAGGAAATCTGTAGAAACCGTTCATGCTATTGCAATGGTCGTTGTCAATATCATCTTCTAAAAGTAGGTGTGCTGCTATTTCTCCAGCGGAATATGGTGTATGTCCATTTAGGAACTCTTCAAAGAGTTCCACATTTTGACCATTATTAGATAGAGAATCGGCCATCAGTTCTTCTTGACATGTAAACCCGAACATCTTTGTGTCAACCATCTCCAGACTATTTACATTTAAAGATAGACTTGGAATAACTGATTCTTCAGGAAAACCAATCTCGTTTTCACGTGTACTCTTAAAAATATCAGGTGCATAATTTTCAGCCACAACAAGCATATCATGCACTGTTTGCAGTGGGACGGACTGTCCCACAGTTGGCAACCTCTTTTCCTCCATTATCTTGCTATCGACATCCTCCAACTTCTCGGACTTTAGTCGGCTGGTGAACAGGAGTGTAGGCTCTTTTAAGCTCTCCATGGGGTTCGATAGTGGTGATAATGATGGCCAAGCTAGAGGATTCCTCATTAACGAGAATGGTATAATCTCCCCCGTCATATTGCGATAGGCATCAAATCTATCTCTGATGAAGCCAACAACAGCAAGATCTTCAGCAACCTGAAACCCCAGTAGAAATTTGAAGATGAGCATAACTAGAGTGAAATTCAAGTTTGAAAAAGTGACCAGGGAACAGTTTGAAGAACACCATAATCGAATGTCATAACCATCACGATCTATCATAAAAATTATAAATGCTGCTTAAACATATCTGTCATCAGTTCCATTACAGCAATGTGACCACAGGAATGTAGAAAGACAACAAAATTAACTGCTACTCCAGTTTAGACCATGACACTACCATTACAATTAATGAATGCGTTTATAAAAAAATGTACCGTTTCCAATGAGCCAAGCTGCAAAACTCCATCTGGAAGCACAGGTACAAGCAAAATTGTCTGCGTGTGAATATATGAAAGTTTAGTCTGTATGGACATACTTATATTTGTAACCACGCCTTACAATGATTCATTTATAATCATTTTTTTACCTTTATACCGATAGCAATCTGAAGAAGCCACTCATCTATCCACTGTCAATTGAAGAATTATATTATTTATGAGAATATTAGGTTCAATACTTGAAGAGATTAAATGAATTGTACCACTACCATTCTTAGATTCTTACATCAGGAACTAAGTTGCGATCAAATTGTCTTGTAAAAAGACTGTTTAAGAAAACCCACGTGTGCTTCCCTGTATATGCCACCTCACCAACTAACCTGATCAAAATTTAAAAGTCAACTGTCAATCATTTTTAATGATCTAATAGATGGAAGGCTAGTTGATACATTGTGTAGCATTATAGCTGCTGATTTATCCGTGACCAACCATAATTTTAGAACTGATGGAGGACTGAGATAATTAGAGGATTTAAAAGGAAGTTTCCTCCAAGATCTAAACCTCGAGGCTCCATCCTCAGTACCTCCAATTAAAAGGGGAAACAATAAGAAAGTAAGATCTTTCTACACGTTAATTATTCAAGATTCCCTAATATATATATTTTGAAATTTTTAAGAAAATCATATGATAAAGACCCTGGGAAAAGCCCTACCTCTCTCCCAAGGCATATTGAAGACACGACATGTTGGTCATCGCAAGTTCAATCGGACATCCTTCAGATCCAATATCATGCATACTTGTTTCACAGCTTAGAAACGATACCCCTTTTGATCTGTCGACATGGTTATCTTCTGGTTCACGTCCCAAAATTTCCACTGGTTTTGCATTATCACAGTATGCACCCTCCCATGTCAATATCCTAAAGAAGGGAAATAAAAACAATACTGAAATGTTAACACCAGTATAATACATACAAAAGGTGAACAGATTATAAGCTACACGCCAAACTGATATATGTCGATGGAATAAATTCCCTTTTGCTTAGTCTCGTAACCTATGTGATGAGAAATCGGTAAAGAAGAGAAAGAATTGAGAACTTAGAGAAAGAAGAAGATGAACAATAGAGAGAAAATATGAATATTCAATTTCATCAATCTTCTTTGCAATGACAATCTAAAGCCCAATTTATAGGAAAAAACCACCAAGAAAAGGAAACTGAAACAAATAGGAAAATAAACTATCAAATAATTAAAGCAGCCCACCTATCAGTAGAGGAAAACTTATAGAAATGGTTTTGGGTTATTCAAACTCTAATAAAAACAATAGGAAAATAAATCTAAAATTTACTTTCTACTTTTATTGTATTGATATTCCTTACAGTTGATTCTTTTTTCTCATCAATATGCCTTGCCAGTTTTTTTTTTTTTTTTTTTTAGCAGTTTATAGCACCATGCCAGTTAGGATGTTCGAGAAAATAAGAAAAGAAATATAATTAAAAATAATAATAATATGCTAAGCAATTTAATCGGATAAAGATCCAAGAGATCACATCTATATAAAACAGCCATTTTTCTTGGAGCAACTAAGATGAAATAAGGACAAAGGGTGCCATTTAAAGGTTTAATGCAAGTGCAACTCGGGAGAGCGCAATAAAGCATCAAATTTAGTCCTGACTTTGCCAAACTCCCACAAAATCGTTTGCACTCGTTGAAAGTTCTTATGCTATTCAGTCAACTACAAAGTATTCCTAACATCTTTTCATGTAATGTAGTCTAACAAAAACAAGTAACAACTGCTGTGAATGATGCAATCTAAACTAAGAAAATCATATCACATAAATTAAAGAATCATTCTTGTTGTAGAACATCAACCCGCTATTATTTTCAAAATACAAGAAACTTGAATAGTGAATCAGTAAATAACAACAGTAATCTTTATACAAAATCATAAGAATTCCAATAATTACAAGTGGACACTTACAAAGGAGTCTGGTGCTGGAGCTTCCAGAACACAGCATACTTCCAGTGAGTGTTGTTGCAAAGGCTTATCAAAAACTGCCTCAAAGGACTACTCTCCATACGCTAAGCTTTGGAGATCACAAACTACCAAACTTTCACAGTACAAACACAAAAATACAAATCTAAAACGCAAACTATTGCTGATAAAACCTTCCCTAACTACCGCGATACGATCCTCTCCCCGCCTGTTTAATCCTTAAACCCGCTCTTCGCTTAATCGGTGGCCCCTTCGAACCAAGCAACAAAAACCCCATCGCTAAAACCTTTTTCACTCTCTCCTCTCTATCTAGACCAGTACCAAGCTTAATAAGACTCAATGTTTGTTCTTAAAGCCGTTCAAAAACGCACAAAGCCAACTGAACTAAGATTTCCATGAAATTACAGTGTTTATCACAAACTAGCCGGAAAATTTTTCCTGCTTTATCCTTTTCCCGGGAAAAGGATGAGTCTTCTAATATGGCGAATTAAGCGCACAACGGATCAGCAAATCACAAACTCACTTCGCTGCTGAAGAAACCACGCAAACAAACTAATTTAAGACGAGCTCGAAGGAAAAATTCAGGAAGATCAGTGTAAATTTCATATTCTTGACTACCAAACACAAAACAAGTTCATGCATTTACAAATTATACATTCAAAGTTGACAAAACACTTCCAGAACTTTCCATACCTGGTGTAGAAACAGATTCCGATCAGAAATTGTGTTGACGGTGATCGAATTCGTTGGCCTCCATCAGATTCTGAGGAGTGAATTTTTTCTGAAGAGAAAATGCAAGATCGGGGATGGAGAGAGACAGAGAATGAAAGAGAAAATGGCTTTTTCGGAGTCCCAAAGTCCAAAAATACGCGCACAAAATGGCTTTTGCCCTGCGCTTTTTATACGTACCAATACCATCCCCCGCTTTCCACTACTCTCCACTACACCCTCCAACTTTGTTCAATGTCCACTCACCATTTTTTTTTTTTAATTCGTTTTTCCAAAGTTTATAGTTTTTTTTTTTTGAAATTTTTTAATGTTTATACTATATTTGTTCGAGAATTCCATTTTTAAAAAATAAAAAAAAATTTTATTCTAAAAAATAAATCTTCCTAAATTTTTATATTTGAATTTTCAAAATTTTTTATTTTTAAAATATAAAAAAAAAACTTTCTAGAAAAAAAATTTTTTATCCATCTAAATAATTTTTTACTTTTAAAAAAATCCAATCAATTTTTTATTTTTCAAATCTAAAAATTTTTTATTTTTTAAAAATAAACATCCAATCCAAACATATCATTAAAATTTACATCACTGGTAATTCTTAAATTATAAGCAGAATCTTGTATTAGTTTCTTCTTTTGACTTTATAAGTATTATTATTTAAGCTTCTATTTAAATGAAATATCTATTTTTAAAATAAAAAAATATTTTATTTCTGAAATAAAAAATTATTTAAAAATAAAATGTTATTTGGATAGATATAAAATTTTATTTTTAAAAAAGAAAATCTTTTTTGATATCTAAAAGTAAAAACTTTTTATATTTATATACAAAAATATAAAAAGTTCATTTTTTTAAAAATAAACATTTTTATCTAAAAATGAAATATTTCTAAATATAAAGGCCTCAAACAGATAGAAACTAAATATTTTTGTTTATACATAAATGTTATTTCCATTAATAATCTTTAAAGAATCAAATAAAATTAAACATATTCTAATTACATGAACTTCAACTAAAGATAAAATTATTATTAAATATTTTAAAAAAATTGTATCTTCAAAATATCTTTAATAAAGTTATAAATTTTTATTAAAGTTGAAATTTATAATTTAGATATTGTGTAAAGATCACACATTATAAAATTATTATTAGGACATAAAATGAACATAAACAAAAAAAAGACAAAAAAAATATGGTTTAGGCCCTTGGGCCGGGAGATATTACATGATTAATAAGACATCTGATTTTTCATTAAGAATTAAATACAAAGGATTAATGAACTCTATGAATTTCTAAATCTGTAGTTAAACTTCTTAAAATATTGTACGACTTTTTTTGTTTCCCTCTCATACAAGAATAGACTTTTTCACTTCTTATAAGGTTGACTTTGTCTTTTTATTTTATTTTTTTTTGGGTTAAATTTTCATATATTATTTGTTATATAATAGAAGGTATGACTTTGTCTTTTTTTTTTATTTTATAAATGGAAAGAAATTAACGAATCATGAATACTAACTTGACAAATTAAATTTTTCTTTTCAACTATTTAAGGATATTAATAGAAAATTTTGTGATTTGTAGACATAAAGAGGTTATATTCCCTCCAAAAAAAAAAACTCTTAAAGAGGTTTAATTGATCTCTATGGATTGGTTATAATTTTATCTTTCTATCAAGTAGCAATGGTAAATTTAGGAGAACTTAACAAGAGAATAAACTATTATTTTTCATTATCCATAGAAACTACATTAATATTTAGGATCTGTTTGGGATAATAGTTTTGGTGTCTCCAAAACTATTTTTTTCCAATATATCATCACTTTTTACTATTTATATTTTTAAAACGCTACAGTATACTTCAAATTTTAAAAGTTCATAATTTTGTGA
Source organism: Antiaris toxicaria (assembly GCA_035233585.1). NCBI lineage: Eukaryota > Viridiplantae > Streptophyta > Magnoliopsida > Rosales > Moraceae > Antiaris > Antiaris toxicaria. Next base: position 1,517,156 of record CP141163.1, read on the forward strand.
ATATAAGTCCAAATGAGATATTTTTTTTAAATTGTATATAATTTCAAGATGAACAAAATAATATTTATATATTGATTTTAAAATTTATATTTTTTCACTTCAAATAGTTTTTCCCCCAAACATATTTTACAAAAAAACATTTTTTCAATCCAAAAAAAATGTCACAAAGCATTCTCCCAAACTAGTCCTTAATGATCTGCAAAAGAGAATTATACTTTGCATGAAAGCAAATTTAGCACATGTTGATAGCCTCTGCTCTGTAATATAATGTTAAATCAATTAATGTTACAAGCTAAAATTTTAAAGAGATGATAACCACAATCTATAAAATGTGCCACATCTAAAAAAATTCGAGATCCTTTTGTCTTATGGTTATCATCATCCCTAAAAATAATTAATAATTTATCTCTTGTAAATTATATATATAAGTTTATATACAGGTATATGTAAGTATAAAATTGTGTATGTATATGTGTATTTGAAACAATTTTCGTGCGTCGCATTCGAAAGGTCGGTTGTTGTTGTCTAATAAATTCAAAATTCAAACATCATCTTTCCTGCTGGCCCCTTCAGCACCTTTAACGGCTGAATAAAAAGGACAAGAAAACTTGGAAAGGGACAAATATTTATCAACTAATTGAATTATTGTCTTATTAGTCAATATATATACAAATATATATACGTATATATATTATAATTATTGAATTAATGTCTATCTGAAACATGATAAGGAGATTCTTCTAGCTCATTCTGGTATTTGTTTGATGAATCCAATTAATTATTGATGATAATGCCTTTAAAATTTCTCATTTGGTAAGCATAAGGGATCAAATTTCAACATAAACACAGTACTGATTATAAGCGGTTGAAATTTTCTTAAATTTTCTACCGACTGAGATATGGCCTCTAATCAAAATAAATAAATTTAAATATCGCGTTCCATGCTTAATCAAGCATAAAATGCATTTGAAAACAAAAACAATCTCATTATATTATTATTTTGTGTACAAAATTAGAAAATGTCAAGCCAGGTATACGTACTCGCCATAATCAGCACAGCAGTTGACATTTTTTTTCTTTAATTTTTTCTTGTAAAATGGTTTATAATTTTGAGATTATGACCATTCAAGTTCATTTCCGGTGACCAATTCCTGTCTAGAAGAAATAATGCCTTTATGTATTTGCTATGTGTATGTGTTTGAATTGTATCTGATTACCTTAGACAGTTTGTTTTGGCAAAAGGGCAGCACAAATTTGAACATTTTCTTTTCTTGTCTTGTCTCGTTTCACTTCTTTAAATTTATTATTATTATTTTATATTTTTACAGGATGCGTGCTGAGATGGCCGTTACCGTTGGTGGCCATTACTGGCATGAGTTTCAAACGATCTCGGGGGAGAGCGGAGCTGGTCTACTGTCTATGGCTTTAGTGAAGATATATGATAAAAGATAAAGTATTTACAGGATTTATGTAGGGATGTTCAGTTTTTAGTATGTAGAAAAACAAAAATAAAAAAATGATGAACTATTAGTGATTTAAAAGTATTAAATCGATTAAACAATGAAGTTAGTATTACTAAAATTTTATTTATTAATTTTATTATTCACATTAATAGCTTTTCTTTTTTAATTTATACAAGATATCAGATTTACTGTAAAAGTGACAATAATCAGATTTCACACAGATGAAAACTGGTGCTACAACTCATGCCCTAGATGATATCAACAAGTAAAATGATTAGGAAGTGGATTGCAGTGTAACAATCATGGTCACATAAAAACAATCCCCATGCCAAGATAATAAACATTATTTATCAATTTTTATTAAAATTCATTTAATCTTATTAATTATGACAAATTAAATATTACATTAATTAATTATTATAATATTTACAACAGGTACAAATTAAACACATAGATTGAGGATTATACAGCAAACATAATCATCGTCATATTTGGACGAGTTATACAAACACTTAATAAAAAAAAACTATACTTGACAGTTGATGAAGATTATACGAATCCATCTATGATTCAATCAATCATTGAACAACTCAAAGGGCAAACAAAAATCTTCTGAGTTTATTATCAATCAAAAGGTGCACGAATTGACATAATTGTTTCAAAGATTTTTGAAGATGTTCAACTTCTAGCACGACTTCCTTTTCCACCAGCCACTACAACAATAGACTCAAAAACACTAGATCCAAAAAGAGTAACCGTAAGGCAAAACATATTTATTAATTAATATTTAATACATATTAAAATTAAGATTAATCTTATTAAATGTATGCCCTAACTATATTTTATCATTTCAATTTGTGAAACAAAAAGATGAATCCATCAATAAAACATCCAATGACCATGTAATATAAATAATTTTAAATCATTTAATTTACAATATACATATTTTAATATTGTTAACTTCCTTCTTTTTTTTCTTTCTTTTTTAATTTCTATCTTGAAAGGATGAGGGAAAAAAAAAGGAAAAAAGGTTGTGAAAAACAGTAACATAATTTTCAATATAAAAATATAAATTGGTATTTATCTATATCATGTTGTAAAAAAAATTTCTACTTTTCACATGGCATAACAATATTTCCAAAATTATTTTATATAAAAAATTTTCTCGAATAATTTTTTCCTTTGTAAGACCCACATATTGAAAAATTCAAAAACTAACAAATATTAGAAAATTTTCGACCGAATTACCAACACATGTTTTCAAATTTTTCCTAAATGAATTTTTAAAAATTTGTATTTGATAGTTTGAAAACACATGTTGGAAAAATTTTATCAAAAAGTTTATGGAAAAAAACTTTGATAGAAAATGTCAACTTTTTGACAAATGTGCATGATTAATCGTATCATGAACTAGCCGTTAGATACTAGCTTTAAATTTGTTTGTATAAATAAAACTAACACCATTTAAAAGACAGATAACAGTACTCCATTGCTTTTTAAAATCAAATTTCTTAGTTTCCTACAACAACTGATTTGTACAAAATTTTTCTCATCTTCACCTTCTCTTCTTCATCCTCATTTCTCCAAATAAAAAATCTTTTTCCAACCCTAAAAAGAAAAAAAAAATTATTTTCCTTCCTGAAAATGCAATTGTAAAAATTTACAAAACCAGACTTAAAAAATTAAGAATGCTTATGCACAAAGCCATCCCAGAAGATGCTCGATTACTGATTAAAGCTGAGGTAAGAATATCAGGTGAATGCCCTAATTTGATAATTAGATACATACTTAATATGGGAACAAGCCCCTATGCTAAAGAACATAGGGCACAACACATGCAAGTCTATTACAAATGTGTATGTTGAAATTGTGATAAGCATTGCAAGAACATAGGAAAGGTTTCTGTAAATCGAGAAGACAAAATTAAATTCATTAAGGATGGTCTGAATAAGAGTCTTTGGATAATATCCTATTGACTCTTGAGAGGCATCAAAGTGGACAAATTCACGGATGTTGATAACTTTGTTATCATAGCTGTTTTTAATACTAAAAGTGTGCTTGGTCCAATGAATATTTAGTGATTTATTAGTTTTCTATAACATTTCTAGTGTCATATGCAAAATTTTATTTTAGATTGTTGAATTTGGATTTTCAAGTAAGTTTTTAATGTTTTGAAGTATTTTACAGATTTGAAATGCTAAAGACATTTTGGAAAAGAAAATTTATGCTTTGGGTAAGAAGGAAATGTAAGATTGGAGCAACATAGTAAGGATGTTTGATTTCAAGTGATGCTACAGTATTGCAGGAGCAACTGGGCAGAGTTTAATAAATCAGGTTCACAAGTCAAAACACAGCTAACAGTATATTTAGTTACTGACCTGAGGCAGAAAAAGACAAGTAAGTGTGCTGTCTCTCACAAAAGAAACCAAGCAAAATCTCAGCCTTTGGATTGGAGACATATGTCAATTCCTCTTTTACCCTAGCATTTAAAATGACATTTTGCCTTTAGCTGGAACGACGGCAGACAAGCAGCGTGTGAATCGAAAAAAGCAGAAAAAAAAAAAAAGACAGGTTCAAAAAAGAAAAGAGTACACGGAAAAAGAAAAGGGAACTTCGGTCATTTCTACAAGGGGTAGCTAGAAGTATCATGACCAACACCGTGTGCTTGACAACTCCGTTTGTTGCCTTTTCCAATTTATTTTTGGTTGTATTTTCACTCTTTCCCTTCCGGAACAATGTCTAGATTCGCTAAGTTTTTCTGTGGACAAACATCTATGAACTAAATTTACTTTTGGCTGAGATGATAAAGTACCCGAACTTGTAATTAAGAAGTGAATGCTTAGCTTGCTATTTTAATGTTAATCAGTTCATTCAATACTAATTTACTTGTTTATTTGTATTTATTGACTGGCCATCTTGATCATAAAACTGAGATTTTAATTGGTTGGAAAACTGATTGGGATTAGACAGGTATTTAATGATGTGTGTTTGGTTAGTTTTGTGAAAAGAACTAGCTAGATTTTGCAAGTTAAGCAAGAATGCATATTTACCTCACATAACCGATCATGAACGTGATCTTAATTTGACCTTATATTTTATTTTGGCATAGAAATATGTTAAATATAAAGGGAAGAGGTAGAAGTATAAGTAACTCGGAAAAATTTTGTGAAATATTGAATTCTAGATTAACTGAGGAATATTACTGTAGCATTGCTGTAATATACATTGACAGATTACAAGGGAGGGGAAATTGATTCTCAGTCAATTCATTTCAGCTTGGTTGTTAATCTATTCTTTTTGATACACACGTTATTTGCATATTTTTATTTCCTAGTATCGCGTTAGTTATATTTTATTATAGTTCATTATTAAATTTTACAATTACTTGGTTTAACTTTTCCTTAAGATTTTTAATGATAATAGTTTTTGTGGGACGATACTCTACTCACTCATTGTATTACTTGAACGAACTGTGCACTTGCAGAAAATTCCCATCAAATGTCTTCTTATTTTGTGAAGCAAATTCAAAGATTAAGAAGAGCGCTTAAGTCTCAGAAATTTGACTCAAAAAAACCTTGTTTGCCAGCTTATAAAAAAATTGGATAGGAAACGTATCCTCAACTCGTAGAAGTTGTTTAAGCTGTTTCTGGACATAACACTAAAGGAAAATACAAGCCATAATCATAACTATTGTATTACTCCTCTCATTAGTTATTTTGTATTTTTCTTTTTACTATTCCTCTAACTTTATGTATATGTCAGTTATCGTCAACCTATTTAATTTTTGGATGTTTTTTCAGTTGTTTTTTCTGAATCTTATTTATTTTTCTTTGCTTTTTTTTTTTTTTCGTTTTTCTAGTTTCATTTATAATCTTGTCTAATAACACCTAACCTACCACATAAAAAATTTACTTCTACACTTTTTTTTTCACCCTATAAATAAACTCTTTTCGCCATCATTCTCATTATAAACATGAGCTTTCATTTGTAAGGATAAACAGAAAAGAGTGACCAAAGATGGAGGGACTATATGCTCGTAAGTTAAAAAAACATTTGTGTCTTTTGTAGTTCTAGTCTTGGTAAAGAAAAAGAGTACATTAGGGTGACAAATAACCTTAGCCAAGTTTTAGCTGTTAGAGGGATTAACTTAGTATATGGGGGAGATAGTCTTGGGTTGATGGGTTATGTGACAACTGCATTAGTTGTTGGTAGTAAAGTCTTAGGAATCATCCTAAAGGCTTTAGCTGCAGAAAACATCACGGTAAACACTATAGGTAATGAGTTATAAGTCACAACTATGCATAAAAGAATGGCAAACATGGTATATAATGTCGATGCCTTTATTACATTACCTGATGGTTTAGGAACTCTTAAAGAGCTGTTTAATATAACATCATGGGCCTAACTTGATATTCACTAAAGGCTGTTAGGATTACTCAATATTAATGGTTTTTATGATAATTTATTATCTTTGATAGATCCTGCTGTAGAACAGGAGTTTATCTCACAATTAGCTAGAAAGATCATAGTCTTTACTCTAACTACTGACCAATTAATTGACCGACTTCAGATCTGTATTAATGAACCTCATCCCATAATGTTGCAAATAAATTGGCCAACCCCTTCTAGTAGCAGCAAAAAGCAAGGACTAGATTTAACTCTCCACTTGTAATTATGATTATTTTTTATTTTATTTACAGTAATTTGTTCTCTTTCTTTTTTTTTTGTTTGAGTTTTCGTCTTTAATAACTCCTATCCATATAAGCTCTTCTCATCTACGATGGGCATTGGGGAAAATGTCTACAATAGATTGAGGAAGAGGATAATTAATATTCATTTATAAATTAAAAAATTAAAAAAAAATTTACATTTTGTTTTCAGTAACACCATTTTTTTTATACATATTATTAGTAAGATGACTGTTCAAGTGGTTACTTTTAGTATTTCTGACATGCATCTTATTAGTAATATAAAAAAAAATGTGTTTTCTGTGTGCATTTTTTGTTTTAGGTATTTGTTGTGTGAATTTTTCTTTTCTGTGTAATTCGTTAAGCTTCATTAAAGCACGAATGAAAGAATAAGGGTTCTTCTTATAAATATTATATAACTATATAAATAAACTTTATATTATAATAATTCTCTACTTTTAATATAATGCAACAACATCTTTTACTATAATACACTAGTTTTTGGCTAGTTAAGAACTGAAAGGATATATATTCCTTAAAAAAAAAAAAAAACATATGCATCTTCATCAATGTTTGATTAATTTTAATATTTCTCAGTGGATGTTCCATCAATATGGTGCTAGACCTGCTTCCTTTTTACAAGGTCTCCTTCACGTAAGCGTCTGCCGGGTTTGTATCATTATTGGACCGACCCTTATTTTTAAATTGTGGAGCTAACTTAAGGTCGGCACGAAAAAAAGAAAAAAAGGAAATAAAAAAGTCAACTTTATTTATTTCAATTTGGTAATAAAACAAAAGTACAACGCGATATAAAGTAATTATGTTAATATAACGCTGCAGAAGCATATTACGAAAAATGATAAACTGACCCTTTCATTAAAAATAGATAAATAGAAGGTCATACTGACATTGCTAAAGTTCAAACAACGGCTCTAGTAGTTATTTACGTACCTAAAAAGACTTCAACGTTGCATATCGAAAGTTATTTTGCTTCTTTAGTCTACGAAATATATTGACAAATAACAGCATTTTGTTGATGTAACGTTTTGGGATTAGTTTATTTGCAATTGGGACAATTTTCAAAGGATAAGGAATAATTGGATCTTTTATATATTGGAGCGAAAGTGACTGTATTTGGGTCCATTCACTGCACTTCTACTTAAATCCAAAAGAATTAGGTGATTTCCTTTAAATTAAAAAAAAATGAATTAGGTAATTTTGTTACATTAAAAAAAAAACAATTTCTTTTATCACAGAAAACAAAAGAAAATGTGATAGCAACTGTAGCACGACTCCATCGATAGTGTCAGTGATTAGGTCTTAATGACACTGCTTCGTTTCAAATATATTTCAATTAAATACGTGAAATATTGTTTTAACATCTTAAAAAAAAAACGTGAAATATTTGATTGCCATCGACTCGACTATAATTTCTCTCTCTCTCTCTCTCTCTCTTTTTGGTTGAACTCTATACGACACTGATTTCAACTTGTGATTAACTTGTTTTGTAGGGCGATCATACATAATAAAGCCATATAAAAAATTATAAGTTAGGAAGGTAATCCGTTTCCAGAAAATATGATATAATAATGCCGACAATTTGTTCACTTGCTTTGTGATCGCGATATATTAACAAATAACTTGCCGAGTACCGATAAGATACTAATTTATCAAAAGAAAAAAAAAAAAGCTGATAAAGCCGAGAGGTACGTACAATTGGTAATTTGGATTATGATACGATGATACGATATGGACTTAACATTAATAAATATGTGTTAGGTTGGGAAAAAAATATGTGAATTGATTTTGGATTGAACTTGTTTGACACAATCAAAAAATAGGTTAGGTTCAAATTAACCTATTGAGCATGAAATCTTCTTGCAATAATCGTTCAAAATCCATGACCAATTCAAGTTAATCTGAAATTAACATGAAATATGTTAACTTAACCTGTTAACCTAATATTAACCCGAATAACTTAAATTTGACCTGTACAACTTGTGTTCAACAAGCATAACCTAAAATTTATTGTTTATTAATTGCTATGATGACATGTGTCTTATGTTCTTTTTTTTAGTAGACTTATTGTTTTGTATGAAATTTGATCGATAACTTTATGTGGTCGTTAATAGCTATGCATTATGGTTTTTAGTAGTTTTTGTTTTTAATTTTATGAACTATGATCAATGATTTGGAAGTTATTTTTTGAAACTAATTATGAGTTTATTAATATGGTTTCTATTAAGAATTAATCTTTTAAAATGAACTAATTATAGATTTATATATGATTTTGTAGTTTGAATTGATCTTATATAATATTTTTCTTAATTTGTTTGAAATTTCTCTTCTTTCTTTTTCCTTTTTTGGGCACCTTCTTAATTGGCGGGTTGGTAGGTTTGCGGGTTGTGTCATGTAATTAACCTGAAAGCACACTTGTTAATGAGTTATGCAGGTCATGTCGTATCAACCCACCAACCCGTTAGCCTAGGTTAGAGTCAAATTTTTTTCTACCTAACAAGTCACAGATTATCTACAAGTTCTAGTTTTAAAAATTTAAGTTAACTTCAACCCAATAAAGCCTGATTTGTTGATGCTAATTGCCAGCCACAGAGGCACATAAATGTCCACGAAGACTTTTAAAATATGATTAAGTGCTCTGTCAACCTTTTGCACCATTTTATCCACTCAATTCAATCACATTGAGACCCTTTTTTAATCCGAATATTTATTTTGTACATTTTTTTTTAATTTTTGTCCTCTTTTTGATAGGCTACATTAAGCGCAGGTGCACTAACAAATTGGCTACAAATGGCCTTTCCGTTTGCCGACCTTTTTGCCATTTAATTGAGATATTGAGGTATATTATCACTAATTGGATACATGCATATCATGTTGAAATTAAGCCAAACAAATTTAATTCAACAAAAAAAAAGTCAAAAAAAATAATGGTAATTGAATAACAAATTAAGAATCCAAGGCAAAGTTATTATTTTCTTCTCTTCTTATTCAATGATGATATTGAAAAAAAAAATGCATAAAACGGGTGCTCTCAATTCGATTTGGATGATCTCACTATAGAAGAAATCAAAACTGAACCAGGTATTGTTCGGAAAATTGATTTGAAAAAAATGGATTAGACAAATTAATGACAAAAGTTAGCTAGTGAAAAAAAAAATTATTAACTATATTTTATAAACAAAAAATCAGATCATTATAATAATTATAAAATATTATAATGGATTCTTTGGACAAATTAATGACGAAAGTTAGCTAGTGAAAAAAAAAATAAGTATATTTTATAAACAAAAATGCAGATCATTACAATAATTTTACTTTTTTTACTCTCTTTTCCTTCGTAATATTTTTCAATTCATTCACGATCAAATATACACTTCCTTCCCTTATTTAGACCAAATGGGCAGGAAAAAAAAAAAAAAAAGATACAAGTTAGTATAAATTCTAATAAAATACCAATTTTTCTAAAACATTTTGAAAATGATACCAAACACCTCATAATCGTTAGTACATTGTGACAGCAATCTCACAAGCTATCTATTATATTGCCTGACGTGCAAACAAAAAATGCAACAAACCACAGTTATTATGTTTTTTTTTAGAATGATGAAAAGATAGAACTGAAATTAAAGTGATTAATGATATTTTAATTAAAATGACATCCTTTGATCACACGTCAGAGTTATTTATTTTATTTATTTTAAATGAACCAGAGTTATTGTCAAATTGTTCAAGCTCACAATATCTTCAGGATTGGACTATTATCCCGCTAATTGAACAGGATTTATTGGTTAGTTAGTGGTTTGTGTCTGTTGACTTTGTTTGGATTCCTGGGAAATGAACCGGTGCAGCCCATGAATTGGTTAAGCGGGCTGTTACCCCGGATAACTCTGGTCATTTTTCCTTACCGCTATTGACCTGGATTCGGATTAAGATGCCAATTGTTGCTACCATTATATTTGAATATAACATTTAAATATAATGTAATTTTCATTTGAATATAAAAATATTATATTTTAATATAATATTATTATATTTTAAATCTAATATAATTATTATTTATTATTATTATTTTTTATTATTTTTATTAATCACATTATATATTTTTTCTCTCTCTTTTATTTTTCTCTTTATTTATATTCATCACACCACGTATTCATTATTTAACTATAATTTAAATATTTTTTATTTAAATACATATTATATTTAATTACAATATAAATGTTTTTTTAAAATATAAATTACATTCATTTTATTGTATTTAATGTAATATATCTAAGGGTCCGTTTGGATGAGAGATCCGTTTTTGAAAAATGGAAAACTTTTAGATATGAAAAATAAAAAGTTGTTTGGAATTTTTTTTAAAAGTGAAAAGTTGTTTGGATTGGTGAAAACTTTTTGTTTCTAGAGAACTCTTTTTTTATTTTTCAAAAATGAAAAATTTTGGATATTCAGATACGAAAATTTAAGAAAATTCATTATTTTTGAAATGAAAAATTTTTCATTTTTTAAATTTGAAGGTGTCAAACGAGCGAATAGTAAAACTCATCTTTCCAAAGCCAAAAGAAAATAGGGGAAAAGAGGTACAATATGGCAGTTTGGAGTAACATTATAAAAGGCAAATGAGGCCATGATTTGTGTAGGCCTCAGGTGGGACAATGTAATGTAGACGCTTTTAGTGCATTGGGAGCGAGAGGGAGGGGGATGGCATGGAACAGACATCGATAGAGTGCAACTTGAGGCATGGACCAAAAGAGCATATCCACTAGAAAAAGGCAATTCAGTGGCTTACGTCACTCTTCTCTCTCTCCTCTCTTTTTTTTTTTTTTTTTGGTGCTCTTTTGTTTAAAAAGTTTCCATACGAATGAAATCTTTATTTTTGGAAAATTTTCCTTCTTTATATAAAAATATTCATTTAAAAAAAAGTATTTTAAATTTTTGTATGCAAATATAAAAAAAAAAAACTTTTACACATTTAAATTACTTTCACTTTTAAATAAAAGTTAATTTTTTATTTTAAAAATAGAAAAGTTTTCATTCTAAATATAGACACCCATTTGGAGGCTTAGTTGTCATCAGACATTCCGTGACAGATGGTCAATATGAAAGCTGAAGGCCCGAACCAAGCGATCAACTTGGGGGTGAAATGTTTCTTTTGGGTGGATGAGGTATTCCTATTCCTTTAGATTTCTTGTTGCAAGTGTTTGAAAACAATGGGGAATTACATGACATTGTACCTCAAAATTTTAGAGAGTGTTTGGATCAGGGTTTGGAGACATAGTTTTGGTGTTTCTAAGTTAAATTTTGTTTATCTTCAACATTTATCCAAACTTCCAAGAGTATTTACATGTATTCTTAAATATTAATTTTTTATCACATAATTTAAAATTCAAATTCTCTTATTTTTATAATAATTTTTTTATAATATTTATCCCAAACATAATCTCTAAAATCATATCGATTTAAAAACAACATCTTCAAAAATATATTTCTAAAACTCTGTACAAGACAAAACCCTTAAAATCCGTGGTCCTTGAGATGTAATTGAAACATATTTTTTGTCCTTTTAAACATTTTCATTTGATGGAATTTAAAGAAAACAATTGTTTCCTATAAAAAAATATTAAAAAAAAAAGCCAAATCTATATTTCCGTTTCATTTACTGTGGAATGTCATTCCACACGAGGGGTTTTCAGTGGTTGAATCCGGTTATTAGGTAACAGAACACTGACTTTCACAAATATCGAGAAGGCTATTTTTTAGGGAGGACTGAATCGTATTTTCGTTGATAATAATAATTGGCCGGCAAAGAAGTAATTTTAGGGAGAAGGATGGGGGATAAAGACGTAAAATCATATGAGAAAATAATATTAAAATTAGTTATAGGGTGTTTAGACATCGTATTACGTCTAAATGCAATACGTTGAATGTAATTTATATTTAAATAAAATGTATTTCAATTGTATTATATATGATGTGATTGATAAAAATATATAAAAAAAGAAAAGAGATAAAGAGAGTATATAATATGATTAGTAAAAATAATTAAAAAAATATAATAATAAATAATGATTATATTATATTTAAAATTTAATATGATTTATATTTGAATATAATTTTTTTATATTTAAATTTAATTATAATACAAATACATTGTAATAAATAAACAAGGTATTAGAGATTATAACAGGATATATAAAAAACTTAACGGCTTAACTTCACGACAAAATATTTTATATTTGGTCCTTTGTTGTGCATGAGTGAGTTAATGATAACTCGAATTTCTCGAGTTATGAAGTTACATTTTCATGCTTAGATAGCCCATTTTAGGAAGTTAAAATCACAAAAGTCATGGTTCTTGGCACTATAAATGAGAATTATCAATTTTTGACTTTAGTGGCCATTGGTGAAAGTTCATTCTTAGTAGCACATGGGAATCGACCTTTGTTAGAGCATTTTGAAGTCTTTTAACATGTGATATGTTCTTGGAGTTTGGTTTTTGTTTTTGGTGAATGGCAGAACTTTGCAGCGTGAAGAATGCTGAAAATTGGACGTTGCCGTAGCATTGCCATAGCAAAGCTGCAGCAGGCGTTGGTTGACGTGGTCTGCTGAATGTGCACACATTTTAATCCACGCTGGCCAATTTTGATGATGTCAATCATTCTTCCAAATGTCAGCATCATTGCCCAGCATTACCACGACGTCCACGGCCAGCCAGAGGATCATCCACATGTCACAAGTAGGGTTTAAATGTTCCCTTTTTTTTTTGTACTATAAAAGCTGAGCTGAAAGAAGAGGACAGGAGGATATACGGGAAAAAGATAACAGAAAAAGAAAGAGGGAGAAATAACAGAATCGGAAGAGAGAAAAACAGAGCAAAAAGGAAAATCGGAAAAGAAATATAAAGTGGAATTGAGAGCAACTTCAGCCGGATCGTGAGGAATTCAACATCTCAAGAAGGAATTCGTCTGGGTTCATTCTTCACAGATCGCTTAAGGCATTGGAGCTGTACCAGCTTGATTCGAACCTTGGAGAAGGGGAGATCATTACTGCTTAATTCTGTTTTGTATTGATTTCAGTCTTTCTTTTTGAATAACAGTATTTTGATGTTTAATCAAAGTCGTTTTGCGATTTTGGCTGAATTCATGGAAGCTTAATTTAGCTAAGTTGTGAGTCATGAGTACTTGAACAGAATTTGATATCTGTGCAGTTTTGCTTAGTATAATTCTTTTTATTGTTCAATCTGTGCTTATTCTATTTGATCTGGTATTAGATCTTGGAAGGGAATCTGATATTAGCAACTGATTCGTGAATGTTGGAAAACGTTTAATGAATTGACTGAGATTGAATAACATGTGTTTGGTTAGTTTCAGAGTAAAAATTAATCAAATCTGTGGGTAAGCTAGGAATAGTCATCCATCACATGGTCTTTAAGGATAACGTTCTTAATTGATTGTCTCGAATCTGAATCTACATAGGAATATGCAGGCTTAGAATCTGAGAGCTAAACGTAATTTTTTTCTATATCCTGACTAGAAAGAATGATGCTATAGCAAAGCTGTAGCACGATTTCAGAACTGTGAAAGGAAAGTGACTTGCAACTTATTTCTTCCAATTGATTGTGCAAATATAAATCCTGAATTTTATACCTGAAAATTCCATTTTAATTCTTGTTAAATTCTGTTTACCATTTTATTCTTTCTCAATAATTGAAATTCATTTAGTTACTTGTCTAGATAAGTAGATTTTCTTGTAAAAACAATTACATTTGAATACAAAAGCACTTTTCTCGTGGGTACGACACTCTTTCTCATCATATATTACTTGGATGCGATACGTATACTTGCGTTTAATTGCATATATCACAGATCTGCAAACAGTTAAGTTATCAAATGTCATAAAATTGTTGCCATTTTTAAAATGCAATGTTTTTTTTTTCACATTTTTAGTTGGCTTGTTTTATTTAATTTTGTTTAAGGTAATTTTTTAACTGTAAATGATTTCTTTTAAAGTTCGAGTTTATATGGATTCATACTCATAAAATGATTAATGGAACATTTGGTATCATAATTGTATTTATATTGTATTTAAACGTAATGTAATTTTCATCTAAACGTAAAAATTTTGTGTTTAAATATAATATTTTTTAACAGTACTAGGAAAACAATTACTTTTTTTTATTTTTTCAAAATAATTATTTATTAGATTTTTAATTTTTTTATTCATATCGTACTCTTTCACTCTCTAATTTTTTTAATATACTTTTACCCATTACATCAACTTTTCAACTTTAAAATACATTTTAAATACTTTTCATTTAAACACATATTGTATTTACATACAAATCAAATATATTTTATCTAAATATAAAATATATTCTTAAAATTATATTCAAATATAATGTGAACACAATATATTTATTAAGCGTCCCATAAAATAACTACAAGGGAATATCATAGTCAAGCACGTAGAAAATAAGGTCCTCGTAAGCATGAAAAAGGTTTTTACGTGATGTGATACGTACATCCATACATACATATATATATATATATAGAGCAAGTTTGGGTATTTAAAACTAGAAAGATGGATCATTATATCGCAGGTGAAGTTAGTGGATGCCAAAATCATCCATGACAAGTTATTATTTCTCCTCCAAAATGTCAGAATGTGGTTAGGGTGGAAGCTAATTAACGGCCAGAATACGCTCAATAGATAATGAGGTTCTTGCAGTATAGTTTTGGCGAGAAGATAAGAAAAGTACATAAGAAAAGTTAGTGGAATAATAAATTTACAAAGATAAATAATAAAACTAAGAAAAAGATTATGTTGTGATTTTTTTTATATAATTAATAATGAAAGTGAGATTTTTGTGTAAAAAGAATTCAACAGTAAAATAGGCACAGATTTGTAAAATATCTCTACAGCACATTTTACATTAAATATCTCCTATAACGCAATTTACATTTCAAACGAACAATTAGAAAATATGGATTTAAAAGTTCAAAAAATCAAACAAAAATTTTCGGTGAATAGAATCTTTAAGTTTAATCAACAAATATTATTATTTTAAGTTATCCGACAAATAACTTTTTGTAATTTGCAGTGAGAGATTAACTTAAAAAATAATTCTACTAAAACAATTGTGCGACTTAATTACATAAGTAAAGGAAGATTGAATTTATATAAAAATTTGGTACACAATATTTTGACTAAGAAAATGAATAAAATATGAAAAATACTCACTCAAATGTATGAACATTACAAACCAACTAGAGTAAAAAATCTTGATTGGATCACTCAATACATGAGTTCATCTATAACCTTACCAAAAAAACTCTAGCCTAACATGTAAAACATTCTTACAAATTCTACATATTAATTTTTGGTAGATTTACTTTTGTCTGGTGGATTGTTTATTGTATTGTGACAGATTAACAAGACATTTGGTAAGAGTATTCTGTTTGTATTGCGTTTAAATACAATACAATTTTCATCCAAATATAAAAATATTACATTTATATATCAATCATATCACAATTGAAATCTAATACAATCACTATTCACCATTCCACTTTTTTTATTACTTTTACCAAACACATCACATACTCCCTTTCTCTCTTCATTTTTTCTCTATATTTTTATTAATTACATCATATACAATATAATTCAAATAATTTTCATCCAAACAAGTATTGCATTTAAATGTAATACAAATACTTTTCATTCTAACATATTTTACATTCAATACATTGCATTCAAATACAATATAAATATAATACGTTATCCAAATGTCCCATAAGTTTTGTATTTGAGGATTAGTTTTTGAATTCTGGCAGATTATTAGTTTTCACAGGTCTGTTTGTATGATTTTGTGGTCAATCGGTAACTTTGTATTTTGTTCATATTGAATTTTTTAATCTTTTCAATATTTTTGTATTTAGTAGGAAAAATAATCCAATAGATCTACTATATTACTCTTTGATGATGACTAACCATTTTATGTTGAAAATAAAATTAATATAGTAGATCATCAATGTTAATACAACGTAATATTCTTTAGTGACCAGAGATCGACGCTGGCAACTGAAGATCGTTGATAATCATGGTTGATGCCAACGGCACATAGTGGTTGTTTGCCATATCACCTTTTTGATCGACTGGGGGTAGTTTCAAACATACAGTAAAAATATATTATATTAACCTTTGATTTATATTTTCTAAAAAAAAAAAAACAAACTCTTTGATTTATCTAATTGAATGTCAAAAAAATTGAATTTTTTATAACTGGGATCATTCAAATTTATATATAAAAAAAAAAAGCAGATTATTTCATTGCGTGCCTTTTTTTATTTTTTGGGCTTTTGGGGAAACCTTCTTCTCTCTCCTTCACCGAATGTTCTATCCAGCCAAACAGTACACATCTCCAGCTAACGTGTTAGCCACAAAATATTGTTTCGAAAAATAAAAAATAAAAAACAACCGGTAACTTTCCGCTTTTAATGCCCCTTTAGACCCCACTCCATTGCACTTATTCATTTCAAGCCATCATATGCACTGAAATGCTAACAGCACGTTTGTAAACTTTTTTTTTTAATTACAAAAATCAATTTTATACCAAATATAAAATTTTATATTTAAATATAATTATTTTTAATAATATTACAAAAATAATTATTATTTAAAAGTTTTTTAAAACAATCACGTCAACTTTTCAATCCTAACTATTTATCTCTACTTTTACCAATCATATCAACTTTTCAACTTTAAAATAATTTTCATCCAAACACACATTTTATTCAAATACAAAATAAATACTTTTCAACCAAATATAACACTCAAAAAAGAATTGTAATCAAACGTAATTAAAACGTAATACGTTTATCAAACGCTCCCTAAAATACTTTTCATCCAAACACACATTTTATTCAAATACAAAACAAATACTTTTCAACCAAATATAACACTAAAAAATATATATATATTCAAACGTAATATATTTAACAAATGCCCCCTAAATTTTTCAATGTCATCATCCTTAAGGACCCAGATTGGCTGTGGAAAGAGATTCCACAATTTTAGGGGGTGTTTGGGGGGATGTCTGGAGACATTAGTTTGGGTTGGAAAAAAGTTAGTTTTGAAAAATATGTTTGGGAGAAAAAACTGTTTGGAGTGAAAAAATTAAAAATTTTAAAAATTTTTTTAGAAAAAAATTATCAATATGGATATTGTTTTATTCCTCTCAAAATTCTATGCAATTTAAAAAAAATCATCTCATTTGGACTTGTATACACAAAGTTATAGATTTTTAAAATTTTAAGTATACTGTAGCGTTTTGAAGATATAAATAATAAAAAGTGTTAAAATTTTGGAAAAAAGCTAAATTTTTGGTCTGGAGACCCATTCCTTAAGCGCGGAATTGTAGGCAAACCCAAAAAAAAAAAAAAGAAAAAGAAAAAAGAAAACTTTGAACTAACATTTAAATGTGTGTTTGATGAAATACTGTTTCAACAGTTAATATTTAATTACAATGTAATTTTTGTTTGGTTGATTAATTATTAAAGTAAGATTGTTTCAATATTTCACTATTTCACATAATCACAATAATTTAACTCAAATTCAAATATATATTATCACTTTTTTAAAAATACAGAATATACTTATTTTTCTTCCTTTTTTCCTTTTTTTTTTTTGGCTAAAATTCTACCTTGGTACTATTGATCAAGTGTTACTTTTAATAGAAATATACAAACACAATCTATAATCCAAATGAGTATCAAGTAAGTGTGTTATTAATGCTGATTTTTTTTCCTAAGTGTTTTGTGATGAGATGTTTCGATCTTAATAACAAATATAAATAGACATATTCTTTTTGTTTGTTCAAACGAAAAAAGGACCATCAAATTGTCCCAACTTATGAATTCCCAAGCTTCCCGAGCATTTTGGTCGGGCTAGCAATAACAGGACAAGAATATATCAGCCAAAACAATATATTTGTCCGCTTTAATCTAACCCTTCACTTGTCCAAAATGCCATGAAATGCACACCACCAAAAAAATAAAAAAATAAAAATTGAACCAAAGTTACAGTCATGTTCTACTAGGAATGCAGGCTCATATGAAAGTGAATTGAAATTCACCCATACAGATTATTACAGTATTTTTTTACTATTAATTTTCACTATTCTAATTCTCTTTAATCTTTCAAACAAAAATTCCACTCATTCTATATTCGAGTCTTGTGTGATAGAAGTCCCACAACTGATAAACTATAGCATTCGTGCGTAAAAATATAAAGCTGCATTGTGTTCTTTAGGGGCCATGTGGGAAAAGAGAGAGACAATAATTAAGACTTTCCATGTGTAAGTGCGATACTTTGGGAGATAGACAAAATACGGGCGAACACTCTTCTGAAAGGGAAAAGTGTTCACAGCTCGTAAAACCTCGTAGTCAAATAAAACTCAGCAACTACCAACAATCTTTTGTTGCAAGACAAGTTTGTACTCCGAACATTATCTACGTGTTAGGTTGAGGTTGGGCTTAGGCCTTTTAGTCTCTTATTTTTAAGAGAAATTGTAACAGAAAAGAGAAAATGGGGAAAATAACCCAAAAACGCATATGTCCATAAATTTTGACCTCTTTTAATATATATTTGAAAATTTTCCCTTTTTATATATATATTTTTGGTTTTGACTCTCTTGACTTAATAATAAAATGAATAAAACAACTATAAATCCTAGTCAAATCACAAATCTATTTTCTCTCCAACTCATACATGTTTTCTCTCTCCTTTCCCCTCTCTCTCTCAATATCTCTCTTACTCGCTCTCCCTCCGGCCACTTTCTCCTCTCTCTCCGTGGCTTCTTTCTCCTTTCTCCCCTTTCCCTCCCACGTTTCTTTCTCATCTCACTTTCTCCCCCTTTTTTTGACGTTGGCCATCACGTACCGACATGCATGTCGTGATCTGTGGCATTGCGCACGACAACCACTCGACCATTTCTCTCTCTCTCTCTTTCCCTTTCTTCTCTTTTAGGGGTGAATATCGGTGGATTGAGTGGATTTTTATGAATTTTCAACTCACTTAATAAATATTAGGTGAGTTGATAATTTTTTTTTTACCTATTCAATCAATTCAATGTAAAAAATCAACCCACCTAATTAATATTGGGTTGGATTGAATGGGTTGGGTGTGCTATGTATTTTATTAATAAAAATAATAAATGATATTAAACAATCAATAATAAATAAAAAATTTAATAAAAAAAAGAAATTAAACCCATGAAAAATTTTAAAATAAATTTTATCATAGATTTTACCCAAATAAAAAAATTTCTAATATAATTTCATTAATAGTCAAATGTAAAATAAATATAAGTTATAAGAATCACCAAAAGATATAAAAATACTAAAGTAATTAGTGATATTTTTTACAAAATTATCAAAAATTACATCCATATTGAATATCAAGTAATGAATTTTATATATTTAAATAATCTAAATAACACTTAAGGGTGAACATCATTTAATAAAAAAAAATAAACGAGTGAATATTGAGTGGGTTTTTGAAAATTTTTCAACCCACCCAATCAATTAAATATAATAAATCAAGCCACCCAATTAAATCTTGTAAGATAAATTGGATAAATTTATTAAGTGATCGGGATTTTTATTCGGCTCTATTCTCTCTCATTTATCCCTCTTCTTACGTTTTTCTCTACGACTTTTCGGTGATTTTGGCGTTGGAGATCTCAAATCTTCAATTGAATCAAGCGAATGCAAGAGGAACCTTGACAATCAGAGTCTTTGTAATCTCTCTCTCTCCCCCCACTTTCTCTGTCTCTCTTCCTTCATGTCTCTCCCTGTGTTCTCCCTCTTCTCTCTTCCTTTCTCCACTCCATGGTTTGTGTTTCGCAGCATGTCAGAGCTTCGCCATCAGTGGGGATGGGGATAGGTGAGGTGGATGGGACATTAGGATTTTTAATTTAGGAATTTTCAAAGGGGTAATGGCATTTTTTATTTTTCAATTTGTGGATTCTCAATTTGGAGTTAGGCTTCTTCTTCTTTTTTTTTTTTTTGTGGACATGAAAATGGTTATGTTATGAACTTTGGCAGAATCTGTAGTAATGCCCTCAACAATACAAGGAAGAAAATCTTGAAACCAAACAGAGCTAAAGGAATTAGATATAACAAGATTAGCCAAAGTGTGGGATACCACATTCCCAGAATGGGTAACAAACTTAGACAGACCACATTGGGTTGCAGCCATAAAGGTTTTGATATCACCAATCAAAGGGCCTTCAGGATGATAATCTCCAGCATTGCATACCATATTGACCACCGTCTAAGCATCACTCTCCACATTCTTAATCAACAAGCCATTATTGGCAACAAAGGCAAGGTCTTACCTAATGACAAGAGTCTCTGCAATAAACCACCATCAGAACAAAGGGCCATGGCTGCAACCATTCCACAATGATCTCGGACAGCAGCCCTTGTTCCAATATACAGAACTTCGGGGGAGAACACAGATGCCAAATTGGTGATTTAGCAGGACCCTCAAAGATTTTTTGAGCATTTTGGAATTCTGAGAGAAGCAAGCTGACTTCCTCTATTATGGTCGAAGGTCGATCAAAAGAGCCCCTATGCACAAAATAGTACCTCTCGGACTAGATTTTTCACACTAGCATAGAAAAGACCTCAAAGGCAAATCTATTGGAGAGAGGAAACAAAAACATTGAGAAAATATTACCTCTTGTAACAACCGGGAAAATTCACATTTTTTCGGAGAATAAATACACAATGAATTTAAGCGTTAAAATGTGAAATTAAGTGATTTAATATTGTTTGGAACTAAATAAAATGTTCTAACAATGTTAAAAAATGAAAAATGAGTAATAGTGATGTTATGTGTGTGCACGTGTATGCCACTCACAGTATCAAAAAGTAGGTCAAGATGATATTATCTTGACATAAAACTGATAAATTTGGGTTCAGCACACCCAAATTAGTCAGGATAGCCTATCAGCACGCTCAAATTTGATAATTGAGCATAAGGGTAATTTTTGACCAAAAATTCACAGTATCAGAAATTGGTCAAAATGACCTCAGATGGAAATAAAACTGATATATTTGGATTCAGAACGCCGAAATTAGTCAGGATAGCCCGTGTTGGAATTTTGGGTGAAAAAGTTTATAAAGAGCGGGAAAAAGCGGAATTTCCTCATTTGCCCATGAACTCTCTCTCTCTACATTTCTCTTTCTCTCTCTACCCGAATATGTACAATAACCGACCATCGGAAACGGTGTCCGTTTTCGACACCGCCGGCACCGTTGGAAAGCTCTCGCCGAGCTGAGTTCAACGGTGTGCCGAGTCGACGGAACCGACGCCGGAGGAGAGCGCACGCGCCGCCCGAAGCCGCCGGCCACCGGAAATTTCGATCGCCGATATCTTCGCCGTCCGACGTCCGATCAAGCTGAAACCGGTCCCAAAAGACTCGTGGTGAAGAGTACTACAAAACCCATGTGGTGGATCGCCTCAACACCGGCGGAATCGCGCCGCCCGAAGCCGCGACGTCGCCGTCGCCGCCGTGAAACCCGTTGTTTCCGGCGATGTTGAGCTGCACCACCGGTTCAGAAATGGTCGCCGTGAAGAGGGGAGCAAAAGCCCTCAATCAATTTCGGGGAAAAAGTCCGGCACGGCGGAGCTCCACCGTCGCTGCCGTGGCCGAGACTTTCGAGGGCATTTTCCGGCGATTGGGGCCTCCAAATGTGAAATTGAGGCTACCAATGGATTCCTCTCGTCGAGATCTTCAAAATGGACTACCCACTTGCCACCGTCGCCGCCGGTCAACGCCGGTCAACGGCCGGTCAACGTTGGTCAACGGCGACCGTTGACCGAAAATGCAAGTTTGGCCCGTTAGCCCATTTTTGACGTTCCGGACGCATCCGCGGAGTCGGATTTGCAAGACGGGACCTCAAATATGAAGAACGGAGAATTAGGGTTTATGCCGTCGAGACCGGACTGCAATTCGGTATAAATTCCAACCCCTTTTCGTTCCGCAATTTAATTGTTTGGGACTGTTATATGATTTTATGATTTTTAGTATGAAAATTATGGAAAAAGAATGTATATAAAAAGAAGAAAATTGCTGTAATGGAGAAAAAGAAAAATATGTGATAATGTAACGATTTTACGTAAACAGTATGAGTTTTACGTAAAATCTAGGCCTCTGGTATAGTACGTGATAGAATTAGATTAGGATAGATAGTTTTCAGACGTTTCCTAAACGCTGGAACCTCAAAAATTAAGCGGAAATGCTGCCGAAATTTCTAAAAATGGCACTAGGGGTAATATGGGAAACGAGGGGTAAAAATATGATCGGGAAGGTAACCCGAGCCCCCTCGAGGAATTGGGGTAAGGAAAAAGGAACGGGTAAGGCACGATTAGTAAACCGATCCTTCGAAACCCTAGAACGCAAGAAAAAACACGAAACCGATTCTTAGGTCGGAATAGTACTTCCCGAGGGCCGGGAATGTGAAAATTGGTCAAATGATAAGAATTTATCCGTAAAAGGTCCGATAAGATTTAGAAAGTTAATTAAATGATTTTGGGTTTAGAAAATCCAGCCTAAGTATGAAAATGAAAATGTTATGATTAAACGACCCATTAGGGGTAAAATGGTCATTTTGTCCAAAGATTCTCAAATTATGGGAAAAGAGCCCCAATGATCCCAGAATAGGGTAATGAAGTTTGTAAAAGCCAAAATTGAGGTTTAAGTTATGAAAAATCATGTCAAGGGCAAAATTGTAATTTTGTCAAAAGTTAGGGGTAAAATCGTAATTTTTCAAAAGTTGGAGAAAAAAATCCAAAAATGGCCATTAAGGTTTAGAAAGCTGTCCTAAGACTATAATTAAGGGTTATAAGATCAGAATCAAGCTTTTTTATAAAATAAAAGTTATAGATGAAAATGTGATTAACGGACAAAATTTGTCTGTAGGAACCCGATTCAGAAGCGATAAAGGACGTCTATGGATTCCAAGAAAAGGATAAGCACGCTATGAGTAAGTTCAGACATTTACCCGTCTGCAACTATGAACAAGCTTATCGTGTTTGTATGTTTGTATGCAAATGTCATGATGTGATTTATGATGATGCTATAGTAAATACTATAGCAATGCTATGATGATGTTAAAAAATATATATATATATATGTTTTAATAAATAATTATAAATATATATATAAATATATGTATATATTGAATTATGAAAGGAAGGTATTATAAAAGCTTTATGAGAGTAACGATATGATAAAGAGGGATAAAGGAATGGAAAAAAGTAAGAATGAGAATATTATGATAAAATGCATAGGAAAGAGATGAGATATGAAAGGAAAGAATAGGTGTTTATGAAAAGTTCTATGGAAATTAAGTTATGATTGATAGAGCAATTATGATCGGTGAGGAAAAGAATTTAGAAATGGATGTTTTACGAGGACGAAAGAATAGATGCTTTATAAAAAATAAAAAAAAGGGATATGAAAGCAAAGAGTTAGACAAGAAAGAAAAACAATGATAGGTTATGATAAAAGGTATGATGAAAGGATTAGAACATAACGATAAGATGTGATTGATGGAATAGAACGATAGGCTATGATCGATAGGCTATGATTGATGGAATGATGCAAATGATAAGACGAACAAAGAATAATTGTCTACATGTAACAAAACATGTTTTTGTTTGTTATGATGTGATGTGATGTGATGTGATAATACATAAGAATTAAGAAAAGAAAAACAACGAAAGAATAAATGTTTCATGAAATGTTCTATGAAAAATGAGAAATGAAAGATGATGAATGTTATGAAAAAGATATACAACAAAAAAAAAATCAATATAAGAAAAATAAAAGCCTACAAGATAATAAGACTGAAAACTTAAGTTGTTGGCGTACCGGCCTCCCGTAGGTGAGGTTTTATGTTATGAATTCCACTAAAATTGAATGCTACCTCCCGTAGGCGAGGTTAATGGCTTATAGTGGAACGCTACCTCCCGAAGGTGTGAGGTTAATGGCTAAAAGTTAAAGATTGACTGTGAGGTAGGTTGGTGGGTAGCTCCCCCTCCTCCCACTGTCAGCGCGCACTAGGTACGTTCGACAACGGGGCCCACCAGTGAAAGATAAGAAAAGAAAAGAAAATGAAAAAAAAAAATAATGATAAGAAAGGAAAGGAAAGGAAAAGAAGAGAAAAGAAAAGAAAGGAAATGATACGAAAAGAAAAGAAAAGTAAAGAACGACATAAAATGAAACAAACGATATGAAACATAATAGAATTATATATGTGATGTGATGTGAATGACACGTTTTTACGTGATGTTATGCTAGTGTGTATGTTACTAGCTTTTAAGATATGAAATGTTAAGAGATGATGACAAAGCGATAGAAAAGTTATAAAGGTTTAGAACAGAAAGTTAAGAAATGATAGGAATGAAAAGTAAAGAAATGAAGAGATTAGATTAGAATGATAAGAACGATGAACGAAGAGATAAATGAGTATGATGAAGCTCACATTTTATGTTATGTTTTGAGGATATGTATTAGCGATGTATATGATGTGTATATACGTGATGTTACATAATCTAGTAATAAAATATATTACTAGTATTTATAAATTAATGAATGTATGTTTGAACTTACTGAGCATCTAGCTCATTAGTTGTTTATATGTTGCAGGTAAGCAACTTGTTAGTTTAAAGTAATATGATGGACAACGGAAGGATCTGCACGTGCCAAGGGACTGAGCGAGGGTATGGTACTACCATGAGTCTTTCGCTGAGCGTTCAAAGAGGAAGATGGAAGAAAGAAATTTATGAATATAGGTTATAAGAGTATGATAGAGATATAGGCAATAAATATGTAAGTTAAAAGAAAAAAAAAATTTTTGCTATAGAAATTGCTTCCGCTATAAGATGAGAACGTTAAGAATGGAAAGTTAAGTTAAGTAAGAGGATGACGACCCACGAGGTTGCCAGCCATCGCGGTCGGCGTCAGAGCTCGACTGGTTGGTATGGTAACGTACGTGGGGGGTCGCCACACCTCTAAATCTGGAAATCGCCACAACACACTCATAAAGAGACCAAACTTCTTCCACAAACCTGCAACCAATTATAGTATGGAAAGAAGTCTTGACACAGTCGCCACATTTTGGACAAATAGGGACTACCAAGACACCCCTTTTAGCTAGGTTGACATTGGCTGAAATGATGTCATGAAAAGCCGTTTAAATGAAAACCTTGACTTTGTTTGGAATTTCAAGCCTCCACAAAAGATTTCACCATTTAGAAACAAGAGAGTCCATGGATGAAGATAGATTGTTAGAGCTAAAAATTGACACTCTGTAACCCAATTTATCTGAATAATTGCTAGAAAACCTCCTGAGGATTTCTTGCCAAAAGGATACTTTTAATCACCTACTTATTGATATCCCAAAAAAATTCTGAAAGAAACACTATATTCCACCCTCAACTGTCTGGACAATAATATTATGAACATTTTAATCCCCAAACCCATTCGGCTTAGGTGAAATTGGCCGAAAGTTGGTAGGTCGAGGAAGCTAGGGATCATCGAACAAACATACAGAGTGGCCTTCCTCAATGCGACAACGAAGACCTTTTCCAATTAATGGTATAGCCCACAAAATGCTCTGCCAAAAGTATGATGCATTGCTTTTCCCACTAGCTTCAAGTAGAGAAGAAGAAGAGAAGTACTTAGATTTAACAATTTGGGCACCAAAGAATTGAGGTGTTGTAAAAGGCACCATACCTACTTTAGCATACCATCGCCATATTGAAAGAGCAAAGATCTTTGAACCCTATCCACTAGAGGACTTAGGTTGGCAGAGAAATTCTCATTTTTTCCAATGCAACCATTGTTTTCCATCTGTACTTCCCCACCAAAAAAACGCAACAACAGCCTCTAACTTCCGACATAGAGAGATAAGAAGCTTAAACACGCTCATGGATATACCGGCATAGACTGACTGGTCGCCTTGATCAAAACTTCCTTGACCGTAGATTAAAACCACTTTCTCTTCCATAATTGAAGTTTCTGCCACAGTCTATCATGAAAGCCATTGAAAGTAGCTATTTTGCTCCTGACAATCAATGTTGGTAACCCCAAGTATTTTCTCATGAGAACGAAGAAAGGCTTGGATTAGGTAGAATAATTAATTTTTTATAGTATGGTTATTTATGCAACTTTTTTTATAATAAATATGTTGATAAAATGAATTAAGTAAATTACAATAATCAACATGATATAATATGACGAATAATATGCAAAAATATAAAAGTAACATGATCGAATACAAAATCTAGTGTTATATCAAAAATAATATGATAGAATATGAAATATATTCTAATAGACTACTAAAAGCATTCCATTAGTAAGTAATACCCTTTAACCTAGTTGTAAGGCCTAAATAAGTTGATATAGTTAAGTCAACAATTTTTTTACCTTTTATTAAAACTTGAGTGCTATAGTTTAAAAAAAAAATATTTTACATAAACAAGAATTTGAAATTCATCTTTATCTTTACATACAATATCTTTACACCCTTTATTTAACATATATCTATTTATAAACTATAACAGAACTGCTTAATCAAAAATAATAAATAGAGTTTCAAAATACCAGAAAAGCTGTTTCAAAAATATGACATATGAACAAATCTATATCTGATAGCTTTAGAGACTCAATCAACATCTAAACCTATACATCCTCATCTGCATCACAAGAATCTAATGATCTAACACACAGTAAAATGAAACTAATGCATGACTAAACATATTATATATCACTGCAATCAATTATTTCATACATTGTTCAACTCAATAACTTTGCTTCCTTAACTCATTCTTTAGAATACCCTTGAAGTTTGGTACTTAAATAATAGTGATAGACCATAGTCTTTGGAACTTGTTTAAAATTATTGGCCAATAATAAGGATAATATAGGGTTTCCAATATACTATAATATCTTAAGAGAATAAGGAACTATATATTGATATATTCTTGAGGGGACCTAACACCCATAAGATATACAGATTCTGACTTCTAAACTTGTAAGGATTTGAGAAAATCAACTTTAGGATCGATATTTGTTCTTGATGGTTGGACCACAATAGGAAAAAACATATTGATCATAGATGCTACATAATTAGAGGTATATAATAGACGGAGTGGTAAGTGTCTACAAGATTGGGTTCAAGGACAAATCTTGCTAATGCCTTTACTAAGACTTTGGTGGCTAAAAACTTTGAAAGACATGTTGAGACTATAGGGATGTGAGATATGACACATTTACTCTCTTAGGACAAATGGGTGATTATTAAAAATACCTTAATTATGAAAGACATTTAACATATATTTCATTTATTTTGAACTGATTAATAATATATTTAATGTTTTTCGTTACATCTTTGCTCTACGACCCTTATCCTTATTTACATATTAAAGTAAATGTAAATAAATATGGCTTATTTACTACTTGGTGTTTAAATTGTTAGAACATTGCATATAATGGATTTTATATGCGAGAAGACAACGCTTTAAAGTAAGTAGTCTAAATTTATTATCCGTCATCTCTGGGATTAGAGTAAGCATTTAACTCATGTTATTATGTTATCTAAATCCAATTAAGGAGATTGTTTATTTTAACTGTCAGGAGCAAGCCAACTTTTAAGTAGAGACATAAATATATTACCTAGTGATCGTGATATATTAAACTTAGACTAAAGTGTAATTAATCTATATAATCCACTTGAATGGATTAATTCACTTTTGATGTTTATTATACAATAACCTTAATCTTGAGTAAGTAAATGACTTCATATATATGATTTGCGTACTTTGATGTTCCAAAAGTTAAAGCATCTTGGAGTAGTAAAGTAGTAAGTTATTAGACTAATGCGTTACGTACAAGACTTGTATATGATATGAGCTTTGCTTATAAACATGGAATCATAGCTCTGATAACGAGTAAAGATTATCTTTTTAATAGCATTATATAAGATATAAAAATGGACAAGATCTTAAGTTGTCTGCTTGGTAAATAATTTGTTATTCATATGCAGTAAATAATCATTTTCCTATTGAATATATAATGGATCTTTAAGATAGCGTGATCAAAAAATTAAACTGACTTTGACTTTAAGTTAATCATGGATATCATATGAGGGTATTGCGTATATGATAAGTTCATTGGACTGTAACTATACACTGGCTTACGTAATACAGTATATAATTGAGAGTGTAGTTTTAGGTTTATAGTAGTGTAATTCTTAAACTAATAATTATGTAATGAATTTATTTAGTATAAAATAATTAATTACATAGATTATTGAAGCCCATATTTATATATCCAATTTATTTTTTTTACTAGCTTAATATAATTCCTAACGGATGGCAATCAATTGGGATTTTTATTATACCTTAAATTCTTGGACTTAGTAAAAAGAAAAAATTGGATCACTTCCCACAAGGGTAGGTGTTTTTTGCACTAAGAGTAGAATAGGAGTTTTATTTTATTTAATTAATTGAATAAATATTTAGTATGGATAAATATTTATTTGAAAGATAAAATTTACAATTTAAATTAATTGTATTTATTTGTTGTGATAACTATGAGATTAAATTAAATTAAGAAATATGAATATTTTAATTATTTGAATAATTAATTTAAATAACTAGATAAATTTATTTAAATAAATGTTTTAATTAAATTTGGTAATTATCCTTTTTGAATTTGAATTAAAAAAAAATCTTACCCTTGTCTTCACATGGTAAGTGTTTTCCACTAAGGTAAGATAAAGAAAAAGATTTTCTCCATATTGATTTTATTTGGAAATTATTACATAATTATTTAATTCAAATAAAGTTGTCATGATTTTATTTTAAATTTAAATTAGATTTATGAAATATTATCTATGCAAATAAAATTACAAAATAAATGAAGATTAAAATTTGAATCAAATTTTGAGTCTCCTATACCTAAAGGTGGTTAAATTTTGTGCCTCTCAGGATAGACAAAATTTTCCAATTAGAGTGGAAGGAGAGAAAAATCTTTTTCAAATGTCCTATTTAAATTTAAATTCCACTCAATCCATTCACTATAAATAGGATCCTAGGAGCTCCTATTTTATTCAGACCACTGATTATAAAGTGAGCGAACTTATTATTATTCTCCTATTATAGTAATAATAAGCTGTAAGAGTTATGGGTAGTTGGAATAAAAAAGCTGTGCATGAATACCAATTGAGAGATCGAGTGTCCGCACACTTTACCGTCCAAGAATTGGAGAATTAAAAAGAAGAATAGTTAGTTAAAACTTTTTCGATCACTTTCTCCTGCATTCTTGTTGTTCTCTTTAAGGTATGTAGATTGTTTAATAATTTATTATATATAATAATACAAGTTAGTATGATCAAAGAAAAATTTTTAAAATACCACTGTGTAAAATACTCATTTTATCCTACAAATTAGGTCATATACTTTTCAATCTTTTGTAAACAAACTCATATCAACCACAGGACTTCAAAAGCAACTCAAATACCTTGTTTCATTAGCAATGCAAAACACTCAACATAAGGGTAGCAACCACCTTTAAGAAAATAGTCAAACACATTAACAATCAAACATGTTACTTGCTTGGTTCTAACTTAATTTGGTCTTAGCCACCAATTAAGCAAACTGATTCCTATTGTTTCAAACCACCCATAAGCACTTCTAAACACTACAAGCATTACAAAATAAAATAAATCAAGCAAAACAATTAGATTACACATGCTATTAATTTGCTAAAAACTAGCTCAACTAGCTTAGTTTGGCTTCAAATTGAGTTGCCAACAATACAAAAAGATAATCAACCTTGTAATCATATCAAAACACAATGAATTCATCAAAAGAAACATAGAAAAAGAAGATACCTTGTTCAGATTAGAATTACAACTCAAAATTCATGGTTCTAAAGCTTAAAAGAGTAAGAACTTGGTCTATTTTGTGTGCTTCCAATTCCTATGACTTGGATTTTCTTTTTATAAGTTTTTAAGCTTAGAAAACGGAGAGGAATGAAGTAGAATAGAGGTTGGACATTTTGGAATTGTAGCAGATGAAAACGGGACAAAAGTGGAATTTTTTGATTCATCTGACCAATTTAAAGAGATGTGAGAAAAAGATGATGATTGGTTATAAATATTAACTGAGAAAATGAGCTCTTCATTATAAATGGACACTTAGAGAACATGTTAGATCATGGAAAATAAAATTCTATGTCATATTTCATTAATTGGTGTATATTAAACCATAACTAGATCTAAAAACAATAAATATTCGTGTTTATGCAATTACGTTATTTGTATGCCGTAATTAGATAATACGCACTAACTTGATGCATTTTGCTACAAGATGCTTATTATTGGCTAAGTATGAGATAATTAGGCATTACAAGAATACTCTTCAACAATTGAAGATAGGTGCTAGAAATTGCAAACCATATTGAACACCAACAGTATTTTAGTAGACTACTAAATGTATTCTTCTAGAATACTCTCAAGAGAGTATTTAGGAATTCTACTGGTGGTATTCTACCATAATACTTTTTTGATTGATTAGGGGTAATTTTACGAAGGCATATTACACTAATTTTTGATATAGTTTATAGAAAATCAAAAATTCTAAAGTCACTATAGATGTGTTTTTTTAAGACACTATTTTAGAAACGTGATATGTTTTTTTTTAAGGTAATCCTCAAAATCACCAAGAGACATATATGGAAAAGTCTTTTAATAGAGTATAGTAAGTAATTTTTTCCCCTTTAAAACGTAATATGGAATTTTGCCCTTTTATTATTTTAATTTATTTTGATTTGCTTTTAAAAATAAATTTTTATTCCTTTTCTTCCTCCTCTGTCCTCATCTTTTCTCTCTCTCTCATTCTCTCCTCTCTTTTCCGTGTTCTCTCACTCCCTCTGGTTTCTCTCTGCTCGTCACATCCAATATCCGACAATCTGCCAGAGTCCTTTAAAAACACCATTCACATCAATTTGCTCAGAACGCTTCAATCTACAAAACCTCAGAATCGACGCTTAGAATCAAGATCGTAATTTTGACCACGTGCCACTGGATTTCTTTTTCATCGGAATCCGTGTGGATCATGGAGGATGGATGTCGAACACCATGACTGATGGTCGACACAGGCTATTCCCCCCTCTCTCCATTATTTGTGATCTCTTTCCTCTATCTTTCTCTTTCCGTCGCGATCTTGCCAGGAATTGTCTAGGCTTCAATGGAGCTTGCGTTATGCGTAAGGATGCTATCTTCCACCTTGTCTATGATGCAACTTGGCCGCGACGATCTAGAGTCAAAATATCTCTCTCTCCTCCGTCTTTAGCTACAATATCTCTCTCCTCGGTGATCTCGGCTCATGCCCACTGTGGTTTTGATGCAGTTTATTATTATTGCTATTTTATCATTTTTTTACTTTTTTCTTGAATTTCTTTTTGTAATATGATTCTTTTATGCTAATTATTTTTATTTTTTAGTGGTATTTTCTCCCTTTTTTTTTGTAACCTTATTATTTTTTGATAAATTCAAAAAAAATTAATTAATATATTTAAAATAATCACTTTTAAAATATTTTTAAAATTATATTATGTAAAAAAAAAAAATCTAGTAGATATCAAAAACAAAATTTGATGATTCGGTAGCTTATACCAAATCATATAAGTAGAATGCAAAAAGTATTCGGTAGACTATCAAATTTGGTATTTCGATCATCGACAATCAGGTATGATGCTTAATACCAATGGTATTTTGGTAGATTATTAAAAGTATTTTATTAAAATACTCTAAAACAATATATGTCTGCGACCCGAGAATAGTTGACTTAAGTAACTTGATTAGATTACCATTTTGACTAGTTAGTTAGGATATTTTTAGAAAGACATATTTTAAAAACTATTTTGGTAGACTATCAAAAGTATTTTATCAAAATACTCTCATACTTGTGTCGACAACCCGAGACTGTTGATAGTTGACTCATGTAGTTTAAACTGATTACCATTTTAAATTTTTGACTAGCTAGTTGGGGTAATTTTAGAAGATATATTATATTACCCTTTGACTTATCTTAGAAGAAGTTAAAAATCTTGAAGTCATTATAGATGGAGGAATATCTTAGAGATATGCTCTTTAAATAGCAATTCTCAAAATTACACGATAAATAACATTTTTATGAAAATAATTAAAGTAAATATTAAGGTTTTAATATATTTAAAATAAATATAAAATTTACTAGGTAAACATTAAATTACTAGGTAAATAACATATTTACCAAAAAAGAATGTTTATTTACTTGATAAATTTGTTACTTATTAATATTTACTAAAATATTTTAAAAATATGCTAATTATATTTATTATTTATGTAAAAAATGTAATTTACTTCTTTCTCTATTTATTGGATGATTGGGAGAAGTGACCGAATTTAGGGATTAAAGTCTCAATAATAGTTGGAATGTATGAGCTGAAAACAATGGCTATACTTCGTAAGTTCTCATACTTATTGACTAAGTAGAAGAATGTTATGCTCATACCGATTGAAAGGATTGTAAATATCAAATTTATTAAATAAAATCCAATATTTAGGAGTAAAATTGGCTTGTCCCGATTTTCTGCTTAGTAAGCCATTTAAAGGAGCCCTAAAATATTGTTTACTAAACCTACTCAAGGAAATTATGCAGGACACGGATAACTTACCCGTGTTTAATTGTCTATGTTTTCAGATTTTTAATTTAATTCTCTTTGTTAATTAACTGTTTTTTCTTTTACTGTACGGTGAAAAAAGGGACAAAAACTAGCAATTTAAAGCTAAAATGGCATTGAAATTTCGGAATTGGGATCCCAACGGGCGCAGGATCAGCCTTGCGGCACAGGCGCGCTTTTTGACCGTTCAATCAGTCAAATTGCGGCCCAGATCGCAAATGGATTTAAGCGCCCAAGCATGGCTCGTCTCGCTGTCATCTCAGTCAGCAACTCACTGGATCAGCTGAATCTCGATTCATGTGCTCCCGTGTAGCCTCGCGCCTCCACCATCAGAAGCTTGACACGCGTTCCCAATTCAAGTGCAACTAATGCCGTGCTGCCGTGCTGCCGTGCGTGTGTGTAGCAGCCCTTTTCGGAGCGGCTTTCAGTAACTGTCGCAGCAAAAATAAAAAAAATAAAAAAATGGGGAAAGTTGAAGTTAGCTGACTGATGATGTGAAAAACTTACGACTCTAAAACAATTTTTTTTAATATATCGTTATTTTTTATTATTTATATCTTTAAAATATTATAATAAATTTTAAATTTTAAAAATTTATATAATTATATATATATAAATTTAAATAAAATAATTTTTTTAAATTATATAAATTTTTAAGAGAAATAAAATAATTTTTATATTGATTTTTTTCTAAAAAAGTTTTTGAAATTTTATATATTTTTATTTCAAGTAATTTTTTTCCCAAACATATTTTATAAAAGAACTTTTTTTTAATTAAAAAAAAAGTCTCCTTACATTGGTTTCAAACAAACCTTGAAAATAGGCGCTTTGGTCTTCGTGTAAGGAATCTGGGAGGCTTACTGTGATTAAAGGTCTGTTTTGTTGTGTTTGTGAAGACATTTTTTTTTGTTAGTAAAAATTTGTTTTAAAAAATATGTTTTTGAGAAAAAACTGTTTAAAGTAAAAAATATATAAAATTTTAAAAAAAATTTTAGAAAAAATATTGTTATAGATATTGATTTATTTTTTTTGAAATTCTATATAATTTATAAAAGAAATTATCTCATTTAAACTTGTATACATTATGTTATAAATTTTTAAAATTTAGAGTTTACTATAATATTTTAAAGATATAAATAGTAAAAAATGATGTTGAGATAGAAAAAAATGCTTTCGAGATATTAGTTTTGACCCCCTAAATACCCCATAAGATTGATAATTTACATCACAATATGATATATTAACACAAATATAATAGAAAATTAACAAGTGTTTGAGTAAAAAATGATTGATACGATTAAGATAATTAATAAACAGATCAGGTTTGAATTTATATTTTAATATGGATTGACATGAATAATTATATATATTTTTTACTTAATTGTATATGATATAAATTTTCATAATAATGAAGTACAAATAATATGAAATATAAAATTTTATAAGTAAATTTCACTTATTTTTCATAAAAGAAATGATATATTGACCAATAAATATTTCAAAGTCTCACAATTATATTAAATAAGTTATTATTTAATTCATTATTAATTTAGGTAGATAAATTTGAGTTGACAAGATTAACATAATTAATAAGTGTGCGTTTGGTTTAACATTTAATCTAGTTTGCAAGTTAAGTTAAATTAGTTATTTCATTCGAGTTTAATTTAGCATAACTTGTATTAAAAATTATATTGAGATTGTAAAAGTAGAGATAAAAACTAATGAAAGTGGATCTTATTAATCTAAATTAAGCTAGAACCAATTTGGTCAACTTATATAACTTACAAGCTAGATTAAGCTAGATTTTAGAATCAAATGAATCTTAAACGAGTTGGGTTTGGATTTGAGATTTCGATATGAATATTAAATGGATCAGGTTTAGGTTTAGTATAATAGTATTAATAAGGGAATATAATACGATATGATAACATGAATTGTCAGCCATAACTACGAATTTAGATAGATAACCATAAAAAATGAAAAAGAATAAAGGGAAATAAAATGGGGGTTTATAGTTCCCATAGTTCCTAAACTTTTAAATAGGTCACAATTTAGGTCCAAAACTTATTTTTTTTAACAAAAAGGTCCTCAAACTCTTAAAAATGATGCAAATGAGAGACAAAATCGCTATTAAAAAAGAGACAGTTTTGTCTCATATGCACTACACCTGCTTTAAATTAAGGGTCATTTTAGTAAAAGAACATGAATTATTTTTATAAAATAGTAATTAGAATTAAAGTTAAAAAAATTACATATAAAACAAATAAAACTCAAAAACTTTGCTTAAAATAGAAAAAAACACTCAGGGTGCATTTGGAGAAGTATTGAATTTTAATTTTACTCAAATATAATACAATTTTACACTAAATACAAATTTTACAACAGTGTTACGAAAACAATTACTATTCAAAACATTTTTAAAACAATCCTATCAACTTTTCAATTCTACTATTTATCTCTATTTTTACCAATCACATCAACTTTTCAATTCTAAAATACTTTTCATCCAAACACACATTTCATTCAAATACAAAACAAATACTTTTCAACCAAATACAACATTCAAAAAACAAATTTTATTCAAATACAATCAAAATGCAATGCGTTTACCAAGCGCCCCCTCATATTCTCCCGTACAAACTCCGGCCTCCTCTTCGCTCTTTTTTAGGACCGCTTATTCACCACGCCCCAAACTCTAACTCTTTAATGTTTACATTTACGCCAATCCCTCCGTTATCAGCTCGGCCACGATAGTGTCTTTGACGGCCACTTTATCATCGCTATGTGGACCTACTGCACCTCCACCATAAGCCGTTTCCTTGCCATTGCCATCATTGATGATCCAGCGAATGCATTCTTTGCAATGCTCTCTTGCTTGGGTATGTTTATAGTTGTTCTTTTAGATCATTTGATTTGACTGCCAAGGCCGAGTTCAACATCGAGTTGACTCACATCAGCATGCGTGGGAGGTACAAGAGCTTTGTCGAGATTCTCTCTAAGTCACAAAACCTCTGTAAGTGGTATATTGCCCAAGGAAAGTCGTGATGATGCCAAAAGTTCCATTCGAGTAGTTCTGGTTTAGAGCACAGTTTGCGTTGCCATGCGCTTGTGGTGGTCAAGGATTAGACTCTATGGCAGAAGTACAAATCATCATGCTACAGAGACAAGGCTTGTTGAGCTTGTAATAAAGGAGGCAGGCGTTAGGTTTCCATGGGTGGGTGGGTTTTGGGGACAACGATGATGGGATAGGTAAACTTCTCTGGTCTCTTCCTAACAAGCTTCTTGGCAATGCGTTTCGAGATTTGAAAATTGACATTATCGGGGATTATTACTAATGGGTTCTCTAACAAGGCAGTGCTCTGCTTCTTCATTGAGGAGCTCGAGAGATAGAAAGAGAAAGGGGTTTTTTATTTTCAATTTTTTTAAAACATTAAAGGATGGATTTATGGGTTGAAATGCTAGGGTTAATTTGCTATTTTTCATCAGATTTTTTAATTTGACTATTTCAAGTTTAGCTTAGTCAATTCACATAAAAATTAAGCTTTTTTCTTGTTTTTCGTTAAATATTTAATAGCTGTTAGGATCTTTTGCACCCCTTTTAAGGGCTTGAGGACATTTTATTTAAAAAAAAAAAATGTTTGAAGACCAAACAGTTGTCTACTTAAAAGTTCAGGTACCACGCGAGCTATTAACTTAAATATATATATATATTTTTAAGTTTTTTTGCTCTAGTTTTTTATTTTTTAGATTTGTTTTAGGATTTTTTTTTTTTGTAAAATTATGATGTTGCATCTTGAAGTATCAAGAAGAAAAAAGAGAAGAAGATTTAGGAGAAGACCTTGGAAACTAATGACACCTCCAAAAAGTTCTTCTTTTTTTCATATTTTTATTTTTGTAATTTAAGAATACTTAACCTTTATATTGTATATTTTTATTTTTACTTATTAATTTTCTTTTTTGAGATTGCAATTGGAACTCACCATATAACTTTAATTAATTTATTCTTTCTCTTGATTTTTACTGATCGATATTGAATTGTTTATTTTATTTTGTGTTTAATACTTCTAATTAATTACTTGATCACTAATTAGATTGATTAAGTAATAAACTCTAACGAATTTGAAAAAGGGAATTTTGTGTTTTGTCTTAAATGGAATGACATATGATCAATGTATGAGAGCCCTGAGTTTATGCGAGATAGGAATATACTCACATAACATATGTAATTATTGCGAAAGACTTTGCTTAATGAATATTTTCTTAATCTAATTCTCTTAGGAATATAGTGATTAGTTAAGGGGGATATTTTTACTTGACCATTAGAAGAGGTTTTAGATAATTTAAGACTCTTGGTTAATAATTTAATATGTTTAATTTATCAAGGGCATGTTAGACAGATTTGTCGGGCTCGGACTTCGTCCCCCCTAAAATTTGGGACATATGGTTGTCATTTATATGTCATCGAACAGTGAACAGTGCCATGTGCAAGGTAGCTAGCACATGTTCATTAATCGGTGCTTCTTTGAATCCATCATTCGTTGACTCATTGGTTATCGAGTATCAATCACTGCTCGATTGAGTAACACCACCACTCGATGGTCGATACAATCAGACTTAGATGGTCTTTATTGCCCATCTCTTTAACAAATAATCATTCGATCATTTAGGGATTGATACGACCAGTGTTCGATCCTTGTCTTACAATTCTCATAATGTGCATTGACGTTTAACAAGGAGATATCGACAGTTCTTAGGGGATCATGTCCCTAGGAACTCAACCTCTATCCAAGGTCATGTCCACATGGGATCTTATGATCTTAACAACTCCAAAAGTAGGTTCTTGACCTACTAAATCCTTGAATTTCAGGGCCTACTACCAATTTATCCTTCCTCTATGAATAGGGGAAGATTTCCTCAAATGGGACACACAATCTTGCTTATCAAAATTCTGTCAAATTTCTACATAAACGTTTTTTTTAACCTATAATTTCTAATTAGAGTGAAGAGCTCTCAGAGAATACATAGTACATCTTGGTGAACCTCTCTAAATTTCAGATGTCTTTTATTTTTGTACATTTTACTTATTACTTTTGATTTTGGTTGATTTGTTTGTTCTTATTCACGGCGTGCAACGGCCCCTTTGATTTGATTCATTGAATTTTTATTTATTAATCTGAATTTCTTTGATCCTCGATTCATAGCATCTATAAGATTCAAATGAAATGTTGAGGGAAAATTGTAATATAAAGCTTTATTTTATTGATTTAATTGATTGTTATTTTGTTCGATTTTATTTTTGTTTAATTTTAATTTTTATTTTTTACTCCCTTTTTGGTTTGTTTAAATAAAGTTAAAGCTAATATAATTTCAATAATTGGTAAACAATAGCTTTCATGAGAACTATATTTTACTCATCATTTTATTATTTGTTTTTGATACATGCACTTGCGTTATAGAATCTATAATGGCCACTTTTAGTTAACTTAACCATTTTTTTTAATCTCTCTTGGCTGATGCTTGGTTAACTTGTTTCATCGAATCTTTTTTCTTTTCTTTTCTTTTCTTTTCTTTTTTTAATGCCACAAACAGATGTTTGGAACCGATTTGATCAAGATGTTTCTGTATGTTTAACTAAGTCAAGTACCGACCTTCTAAAATTTGTTGCGTTCATAGGATGACGTTCTTGCTATTGGTTCCATAATATTACGTTCGAAAATGGAAATTGTTAGAAATATACTGAAAAGAGATTGGTGAGGAAACTAATAGATGATGTGAGAAGTAATAACTAAAAGAAAAAAAAGTAACCTTATAAAAAAGAAAAACAAAAACAAAAACAAAACACCAAAGAACTTTAAAAAATAAAAATAAAAAATGAAAAGAAGAAGGACCAGAAATGAGCTTTATCGGTGAAAATCAACCGGCCTAATCTCCTTTAATTTAATATTGTAACATTTCTTCTTATCAAGGAAAAAAATAATTTCACTCAATAGCAAAGAGGACCAGTTGTCCGATTAAATCTAACCACGTACTTGCTCCAAAATAATATTATTTTAATTAATGTCAAGACTACGAGGTTTGAACTTGTCTGCAAGGTGTTACCTGAAATTAAAATTATGGAAGTAAAATATAATATATAAAAACCATTAGTATCATTTTTTTTTATATCAAATGTAACCTAGCTCATATATATATATATATATAAGTAAAATATTCATCTCAGGTCATCCTAATACCTAAACTCAATTAACAATTAATATCTGTCAACATACATGCATATAGGTAGTAATAAAATGCTTTGTGGCATTGAGGTGGCGATTACAAAGAAACGCCAACCAAAACTTTTGTTGGAGACAACACTTAAAATGCAAGTTCCACGAGGAAAATGCCCCAACGAAGAGAAAATATTAATTACAGAGTTTGGTAACAATTTGTGATCTTGACGAAATATCAACCGATTATTGTTTATAACTAAGCTTTCCCACGAGTACATTAATTCTTTACACTATCAAAACCAAAAACATTAATATTTATCTATAATATTTATTTATTAGGGAAAATAGATTATTTATTTGTTTGCTTGCTGTATACAGTTCTCTGTCAAGAAAAGACTACGCAGGAGTGCTATTAATTAATTAATAGTACTAATTCACCAATGTCGTTTTAAGAAACTAATGGTGCAATATTTAGCAGAAAAAACAAAAAAGAAAGAGGTGAAATTTACGCTAGTAATTAAATACGACATGTTAGATTAATATGTTTCAATTTAATACCGGCTTGTTGCTTCCGTGATCTTGCACCCCTCCCTCACCACCGTCATTGGCTAATCTAGTCGACGTCACCTTAATATTTGTTTAAATTGACACACATGTATATATATATTTATATATATTTTGTTTATTTGTTTGTATTTTTGTTGGTGATAGAAGTAGTAAGGATAAAATTTTAAATTAGGTGGAGTTTTTTTATTGCTTTTTTTTTTTTTACATTGTTTATAAAACATGTTAATTTTTTTAAAAGAATTATCTATAAAATCATAATTAAATTCGGATAAATAAAGTTACTTTTTTTTTTGTGTTTTCATCTTTTTTTTTTAATCTCCAAGCTATGGATTTGAATTGTATTTTTTAAATTCGAAAAATATTTTTTGTTCCCTAAAAAAGGTGGAATTAAGTTGAGAATAAATTTAAATAAAGAGGCTTATTCGTAAAAATACCACTAATTTATAGAGAGAAACCCTTTATTTGATAGATGTCTACCAGAATTTATGGTAGAAATCTGAGGCACAGTTGTATTTCATCCAATGTTTCGGGCTGAACTTTAATATTAATAATGAGACAAAGCACGCACAGTATAATGCTTCCCACTATCTATGGTGTCCTCAATTCAACACGGCCACAATCTGGCATTTTCCAACTTCTTCATCACGCCATTTCACATCTCAAAATTAATCTAACCGGATATATGTATTAATGTGTGTGTGTATGTGTATTTCATATCCAAATCTGCCCTTCCATGCTGCATGTAATATTGTAGTATAAAATCTCAACGTATATCCGAAGAATATTGTAGACCTCACAATAGATCTTTGCAAGAGATTGCACAATCTGTGTATGTATATATATATATATATAGCATGACCTTGCAAAATGTGCATTTATAATTTGGATGACTAGTTGATAAAAAACACCCTTTTTATTTTTAGTTTTTTAAAAGGATAGCAACTCTTAAAAAAAAAATCCAACATATTTATAAGTCATACCATTATCCTTAAAAGGATGATGAAACCAAAGACTAACAACATGTAGTAGTAGGTAATTCCCAGCACAAAGATTGTGATAATTTAATGGAATAAGTTAGGTCTGGTTTACTATGGCATGATCAATGCGCAAATAATAGATAATTTATGCCTAATTTGATGGCTTTAGAAAACCATGTTCCATATTTTTTTTAATGTGTTCTGTTTTTGTTTTGTTGTGTTATGATTTCTAATTTCAAATAGGAAAATAATGTCAATTGTTGAACCATGACACAGTAGATGATATAATGTAGCAGCCTATTTTTTGGTCTTCACCTAATGACTAGGCGCACGCGGTTTTTGTTTTTACTTAGGACGGACACACACACACACACACACATATTTGTATGCATGTGTGAATTTGAGATGTCTTTTATCAACGCTTTGAAGCAAAAGTTTCTATATTGGAGAAAGAAAAGGACGCGAATATTGAATCTAAACCGTTGGATTGGGCGATGATGCAGGTAGTGACTTCATCAACGACAAAGAAAGTGGAGTTGTTGTATAATATTCTTGATCAATGAGTGATGGAAAATTCTAAGTAAACCCCACTTCTGTTTAAAATATAGATTTCTTGAGTTGATATTAATTTTCCCATCTTTCCTTTTAAAAAAAATATTTCTAAAAAATTTCGACACATCAGAAACCCAATCGAGACAAATAAAGAAAATATTCATATATGATGAAAAACAACATACTATTTATTGCCTCTTTTAGCATATATAATATATATATATATATTTATGAATACGTGTTTCATCTAGAAATTACAGTTGCTGTCTGGCTAGCTTCTGAGGGCATGAAGACGCTTATATATGTCTTTCTAGGTACGCGGTTATGTGCTGGTCTTACCCTATGTACAATTTTGGACTTATCAAAGTTAAGCGTCAAGTACGATCAAGGATATATATTTGACAATTAATTCAGCAAAATATATATATATATATATTTGACAATTAAGGAAAGATCTAAGATACACATGAAAGCTTCCAAACTTATCCATTGATCTTTGTTTGCTTTTTGGTCAATGGACTTTTTTTTTTCCTTTGAAGTTTTCTTAATAGATATTGCTTTTGGACTAAGGAAATATCAACTTCAGATTAATTAAGCATATATTTGGAAGTTATTTCTTTAATATGATCTTATTAGCTTACGATCAGAGTTCTCAGTTATGGATACTACAAATGAATTGACCCAATTTTCGCTGTCCAAATCGAAGTTTCGGATGAGGATAAAAATTGTTGAGCAACTATATCAGTCATTTCTTGGGATATTTAAAATTGACTATTTACTCTTTGATGAAAGTAGTAAAAAATGAGGAACACTGTATGAAGTCTATAACTAATTTATAAGGTTTTTTGTTAGTAGTAGTGCTCAATCAGCTATCATATTTTTATAACCCATTCATATAATATATATATATATATGTTTGTATGTGAGAGTACATAACACAATATGTATATATGTTGTGCCTGCATGTAATTACTAACAAACAAATTAGAGAGACTGTGATGATCTTTTGCACTTTTTTATTTTATTTATTTTCATTTTTTTTATCATTGATGATCTTTGCCACTTGTTTCCAGTGGGAGTTATCTCATAATAATTAAACAACGTAAAAAAAATGCAAAAAGTTGTGTCTGTCCTTGTCTATTTAATATATGTGTGTATGACCTATTACATTACGTTGGAACAAATTAAATAAAGTCTAAAATCAAATTCTTCGTCTCCTCCTCTTTTTTTTTTGTTAATAATTATATATATGTATTTATATATATATCTCTAAATATATATAATAAGAGGAACTCGGCTGTGTGGTAATGCTCATTCGGCTATGATATCTCACTTTTTTTTTCCTTACAAAGAATAAAATCTGATTTTTTTTAAAAAACAAGGAATTCCGCCTGTCTGATGGTGGTCAGTCGCTTATGGTTTAAATATATCACACCCTGCTACAACGTTAAAAAAAAAAAAAAAGAGAGAGAGAGAAATGTATATTTATATATATGGAAAATTTTTAATGGTTATTATGCTTTTTAACCATCTATAGTTATACGACAAAGTTATCCAAATCAATGCATAAGTTAATTACATTTAAGGATGTAATATTTTTTGTTATAGCAAGTTAAACAAATAGTTTAAACAATCAATTTAATCCAATGATATTAATAAATAAATACATAAACAATCAATTTATCCTAAATTATATTAATTAAAGAATTTTTTATTAATTTAAGGTGGATAAATGAATATTTGGGATCGAAACTCAATTAGGGAATAGAACTTCTTTCCTTTTTTATTATTATATTTTTTAAATATTGCTACATTTTTTTTAAAAGTCTTTTAAAGAATTCATTAATTGACAATACATCCACATATAAAAATATGTGATTTTTTTTAAATGCCACTAGGTTGCATAATCTTTATTCCAGGGAGGTATGCATACTACATCATTGCTGTTGGCTAAGACAAATCAATTTTAGATTTTTTGGTAAGTGAAAAGAGACTTAATGGTGTCAACATACTTCTGTTTCAATAATTATTATATGAGTTTATTAATTGTACTAATTGAACGACAAAAAAATTTGATTTAAAATTTTCACAATGAATAGATCTTTAAATTCAAAATCGAACAATAAATAATTTTTTTTTTCAAAAATTAAACTTTTATATATATATTTATCACAATTTAAACTTAAAACCTATAAAAACTAAAGATTTTAAATAAGTCTGCCTAGCTATCATAATCAAGTTTAGATTTTGTACCATACATATGGCGCCTGCTGTGTTAATAAAGAATAATTTGAAAATCATATATTAATTACGTCACGTTGAAATGACAGAAACTGATTGAACAACTTGCTAACAAAAAAAATAAATAAATAAATAAAATTAAAAAAATAATGATTGGTCTGGCGTATTTGGAAGAAATGAATGGGTTAATTATATTATACTTTAAGATTGGAAAAAATAATTAACAAAAGATTATATGAACCGACCATTCTTATTAAAGAAGCCTTAAAGACACCAAACTAAACCTCACAAACTATTATTATAAAGAGTACTTTAACTAAGAATTGTACCAGAGACATTGACTAGTTTACTAAATTTTGCACATCAATTATGATAGCCCCGTTGATGATCCGTAAATTTTCTTTTTCTAATGCACAACTAACCTTGCTTTTTATTTATTTTTACTTTTAAAATTGTTATGACAACTAATGTCATTATTATTTTTCTAACGTTAGGAATTCCACAATATTACACTACCAATCTATAGTAATATGGGTGAAAACTGAGTCATTAAATGTATACATACATGCATAATACTCTATATTGTTTTTAATTAATTGAAGAAAGCAAATAATAGTACATGTTTTAAAATATATATATATATAGGATAATAGTGAAATTTGGTAAGATGTAATTAGAAGGAAGGCCTTCTGTTTGGATAGAGCTTTCAATGTCTTCGTGTGGGGTTTAAATAC
This sequence comes from Antiaris toxicaria, assembly GCA_035233585.1. Classification (NCBI taxonomy): domain Eukaryota; kingdom Viridiplantae; phylum Streptophyta; class Magnoliopsida; order Rosales; family Moraceae; genus Antiaris; species Antiaris toxicaria. The sequence goes on from CP141163.1 coordinate 1,561,414, forward strand.
TGCACGAAGTCTGCGTGCTCTTGCTTGAAGAGCTGGACACCAACCCATCACGCCACGTCATCACATCCCCTCCCAATTTTGTCCTCCTTTTAAAACCCCCCAAAACCACTCCATTGTCCCTCCAACATTTCAACGCCATCTTACCAAACCAAAATACCAAAACCATAAACTCAAGTTTGATCATTTCTTCTCTCTCTCTCTCTCTCAAGAAATATGGAAGGTCTTATTCCCTTTGTGTATAGAGTCATAGTTGAGTACAAGAACGGGAATAAGCACCAACACGACCTTTTGGGTTCATGGTTCAATGATTCACCCTCCGCTTCCTATATCCGACTTCCGACAGGCGACTCCGACCGATTCGGCCAAGCTTCCGACTTTTCGGTCTTCAGACAGGATTTGGGATACACCTCTCAGCCTTCGCTGCCGCCTAATTCTTCAGCCGTGAATAGTGATCCTTCTCCTGCTTCTCAAATAATGGTTTCGTCTGGAGTTCTTTCTCCGATTCGTCGTCGAGTTGCTGCATGAATATGAATATATTTTGATCATGATTGATGAAGATCTTCATGATCACGATATGGTGTTGATTGATGAAACAGAAAGTCAAAGTGCCTGATCAAGAAAGAGCTGAAAGGGTGCTTAAATAGTAATATTTGTACCTACGTACTTGTCAAATGTATATTGTGGTGGTGGGTTGTGATTATAATTTGTGTCTTGAATATGGATAATGTTTTCTTACTTTTAACTTTTTCTCTCTTTGTTCTTTGTTTCCCCTTTAATATGGGGTTTTTAGTCTGGAAGAATAAAGCTTGTGGAAAACCCCAAAGAGGGACACAGGCTTTGTTGTGTTTGGCCTAGTTAGTGTGAAGTTGTGAATTAAGTGTAAATATTCATCTTAATGTTTGAGAAACTTGTTACGCTTTTTATGTATTTTTTTAATCGTTAGTAATTCTATCTGGATCAAGTAGTTTTAAAAATTTTAAAAAAATTAATTAAACAAACACGTTGTGGATGAAGTTGTTTGAAATTGTGGGTTATCTACTAATTTGATTTTGGGCTGGTTGACAAAGATCGATGCTTAACGTGTTGAAATTTATGACCATAGTAATTAAATTCAAAATTCAAAAATAGAATATAGAAAATGCGGTCCAACTAATCATCAACCATAATTTTTTATTAAAATTCAATCATTGACCATAATTAATCCAACAGAATTTCCTCTAGGTGAACTTTTTTAATTTTTATTTTTTTTGGTGTGGTTGGTAGATTAAAAAAAAAATCATATAACAAAAAAAATCGTGGAGACAAAAAATAAGCAAAACTAGCTAAGATGATTACAACAGGATTTCTTGTCTTCTCCAATTGTAATAGAAATGTTACAAATTTGCGTCATTTTTGTAAGTTCATTTTAGTTTCAATGGCTAAAATCAATGATTTTTAGTTTGAAACGCTACAAACTAATTTATAATTCCCTTGATCATAAGGTTTTTTTTTTTTTTTCAACCTTCACTTCTTGTATGTTGTTCAAGGCAAGTAAGAAGTCATTTAGGTTTAATTTGGAAGGAGCAATTTGAGCCTTAAAAGCTTGAGGAATAGAGCAAAACTTTTACTAGAAAGGAAGAACTCCCGCTGAAATTAACGAATTGCCCAAGTTATCTGCCATGACTAACTCATCGCGGGGGTTTTGATCTTAGGTCACAGATTCGAAATTTGGAAATTTTTCTTTTCAAAATTAATTAAAAAAATTGGTGCCTAAAAAAAATAATTAACTAACAAGCCAAGTTTTGCGTTGCTTTTTTTTTTTTTTTAGTAACAAATAATTTGTTATTTTTTCTCTTTTATTTATAGTTATTTGAATTTGAAGCACCAATAACTTGAGAAAATAAAATTTTACTTGAAGTTTCAGACCGGCTTCATAAATTCAGCCTGCCAGTCTATTTCTAAGTTCTAATGAGTTAATACAAATTCGAGGGTATTGAGATTAATGTTCATATTGCAGTTCGTTATAGAGTGTGTTATTTTGTGTTTGTACAAACGTGTAGAGAATCAATGATGTAGATTTATCTTATTTATTTTTATAAGTAAATTATTCTTGAGCAAACTAATGATTTATCGGAAAAAAAAAAGATCAAAAGTTAAAAAAAAAAAAAGGAGAGACAATTTTTTGAGAAAGGGTCTGAAATATTTTGACTATTCATACAATTATCCCTCAATTAAATTGATAAGCATCCGGTACCTTTCAAAGTAGCTAAATTAATCTATTTTGAAATAAATAAGACTTCTTGTGGGATCTCTCGATCTCACCTAGAAATACTAGAAAATACAATTTCAACGTGATAATTGAGCTTAATGTAATGCTTTGTCACATTGTCAATAAACCTATAAAAGAGAAACGTACCGTCCACAAGTTGACTTAATGAATTATGTTCACGATATACTTCTATATTTTTCAAAACATTTTAGCTAGTTTTTTTTTTTTGTTTTATTTAATTTTTTGCTGAAAAGATATTAGCTGGTTTGTTGGGCTAGTAATTTTTCCTTCTTCTTCACATGCACTAATAAAAAAGCATTTAAAAGGAAAAAAAAAATCTCAATCTTTTCATATGCAGCCCACGGATAAAACAAAAAGGCTGCTTTTTTTTTTTTCAAGTCAATATATATATAGTCGTTCCGACCAAGAAGATTTCATTTTGGAAAGAGCTTTGCACCTCTTGTTTTGGCAATTGGGTTGAGAAAACCACCTTGATTATGGCTGCTAAGAAACACTATATTTCCTAAAAAAATAAATTAATGCAGGATGTTTAGTGTTTAAATATTCCTCTATTCGGTTAGATTCGTAGAACGTGTGTCGTTTTAGGTACCATTTCATTTTCACTCAAAAACTTAAACAATTAAAAAATGTAATTTCTTAAATCCGACTCTTTTGAATACAAGGAAAGTTTCATATCAATACGCGAATTGGTTAGACCTGAAAGAAAATTGACACTTGTGAATTATCACCATGCGCAAACTCATGAGGGAAAAAACGACAATCTTCAAGTCATGAATTCCCTTTTCAAGGACCTAGGGACAGATCAACAATTAACTTCTATAATTAGGTAAACACTCAGTAAATACAATCAGTCTGTTATTACAAAGAGTTTAAGGGTTTATTTAGGTTTAAGATTTAGCTTAATCTAATTTGCAAGTTAAGTTAAGTTGACTAAATTAGTTTTAGTTTACTTTAGTTTGATAAAACCATTTTCACTATTTCTTATGTCTATTTTTATTGTTTCAGTATAATTTTTAATATAAATTATCTTTAATATCACTATTTTCGATACAAGTCAAACTAAATTAAATTAAAATTAAATAGCCAAGTTAGTTTAATGTGCAAATTAAATTAAACTAGAATATTAAACTAATCGAATGCTAAAAGTACTTATGCAAATAATCAAATAACTATAAACAAAATAAAAAGTCGGTGATATGAATATTTAACATGGTGAAACTCCACCAATTCAGACCATGCCGTCTCCTTCGTCGTCAATTTGCCTTCGGTCCAAAGTTTCAGTGCTTCCCTTCAGTTTAATTTACGTACTTGAAAAGTGATCCACTTTCAATTCCTTCTCGAACTTACTCCAAATTTTCAAATGCATGATGACAACAGGCTGAGAGCTATAAAATTAAGCCCATAGACTACTATGCTTTTCTGTTGCAATTAGAGCCCTGAAAAAAGATTCTCTATGCAAGATTGCTTAGATAATGAAAAACCTTCATATGAGAATGTGTTAGACATATTTTACCAAATCGATGGTCAGATCTATTTGAGATTTAACGTGAAAAAATAGAATCTAAAAGCATATATATTCGATATTTTGAACTTCTCCTAACTTCCTGCCTCTCTGTTCCAGACTTCTGGCCACAAACTGCTCTATTCATGTATTGTGACTACAATCACTTGCTCAGGGAGTGGGCGTAGATCTTATTAAGGGCAAGGGTAATTTTTTCCCTTGCCATACAATTAGACCTAGTATATAAAGATCTTTAGAGGTGTCTCCTGTGTCATATTCTTTTTGGCCTCTATTTAGGACTCCTAATCTCTCCCCCTTTAGAGAAAATTAGTCCATAGCCATAAAAGATTGGAAGCAGACTAGAAATGTTGGTGGAGGTCTCCCCAATTATCTATAAGGGACTTCGGTTGTTGTGTCTCTACATGAAATTGTAACATTAATTTATAGATCGAGTTTGGAATGAAATAAAATTTTTAGATTCAAATTGATTGACTTAGTTATATTTTTTTGTTAACTAGTCTCATTTTAGAAAAATAACGATGACATGAAGAGTTAAAATAAGCGACAACCTGTCATCACTGTGTAATATAGGAATGACCTTTTTTTTTTTTCCCTACAAAAACATTATAGATCACCATGATTGACTAGCACAAGACAAAAATATATTTGCAGTAAAAAAGAATAAAATCTTGAAATATTTTTTTAAAAAATCTAAATGAATGTAATCTCATTCCTCTTGAAATTCTATGAAATTTTACAAAAAATAAATCATCTCATTTTAACTTGAAAGTTTCTATGAAAAATATGAATAAGCTTCTAAGAAAGATACAAATATGTAAACAGTAAAAAATAGTTTTAAGTTAAAAAAATAGTTTTAAGTGAAAAGGGAAAAAAAAAAAAAAAATTGGAACTGTGATGTCTACCAAAGATGTCTTAAGAAAGAACCATTTTGTATCACTCATTACGATAGCCAGAGATTAGGAAGAGTACAATTTGTTTTTTTATTTTCCTGGTTACAAAGAATGGTAACAATAAAATCATATATCATAAAATTAAAATGTAGATTGATTTTTGTTATATTTAAAAAAATTATTGTAAAAAAATATCATAATACATCGGTAATATGTAATAAATTAAATTAAGTTGACCAAAACACCTTTTTCATTTTTTTCCTGTCTCACTTTCTGCTTCTTACTCTTCCTCAGCCTCCTCTCTCTCTCTCTCTCTCTCCCTCTCCGCGGTCGCCGATAGTGTCCCCTCCGCGACGTTGGTCAGGGTCCAGCGCTGCTTCGGACCGGCATGGAGGCGATCTAGCTCTAACGACGGCAAGGAGATCGATCTCCTCAACCTCGGATTATCAGGATCCTTGCACCCTGACGGAGTTCGAGTTCCGGCTCTACTTCATGCCAGCGTTTTCGGGGTGGAGGTGCGGAGAATATCAAATCCATTCCGGTGCGAGAGATCTCCGCGTGAGAGCCATCGTGGCCGCGTGCTCAAGGTAGTGCGATTTGGTTGGGGGCGCGGACTCGCACACCAAGACTATGGAGATTTCGGCGGAGCTCCTCCACGGGCCATGTCTTGGAAGATTCGCAACTCTACCACCTGCTGCTGGTCGTTGGCCTCAAGCCTTGCTCAGCTTCTTTTAATATTTTGGTAGTTTCCGGCCATTTCCGGTGGCTTCCAGCAGGCATCATATTGGTTACCTGTTGGTAACCCACCGTGATTCTGGTTACCAATGAGTAACTAGCCGGTATCAAGGTGGGTACCAGATGGTGACCGCATCAAGATGGATACCATATACTAAATTAAAATAAATAAATATAATATAATGACATGTTGCAGTATTTTTTGCAACAATTTCTTTCTTGTGGCAAAGATCAATCCAAAGCTTCAATTGTAACATTTTACTAAAGTTCCCTAAAGGATGTCCTTCCGATTCTAATAGTTCTATTTTTAAAATCTATTTTAAGTCACAGATGAAACAAAAAATGTATTAATAAACAATTTTTTATCAACAATTTTAAGGTCTATGTATGTATGTTAAACATATAACCTTACTATTCCAAAATGCAAAGTTAAGATGCAAAAAATTGAATCTTCATAAAATATATATATATATTTCTTAGCACAAAATAGACTTCGTCACCGACGACGTTCGATCTCTAAGGAAACCGTAACAGCAGAAACCAAAGATTAACAAATCACAAGTAACGTGCACGCTCTCTCGAACAGCTAAATTTCAAATATTCTTCATTCACAGTTTCAAATATTCTCCTTTTACGCTTCGAAAACAGGAACTGCCCCTATTTGGTTAGTACGAGATTAAACTCGGCCTGCCTTCCTTTTTAAATAATATCTCCTGCAATTCCAGCCTAACTATTTTACAGTAGTGTCATCGTAGAAAAAGACAAAAATGATACATAACATGAGGCTCTAATAGATGTTGTTAGAATCAACAGTAACCATCAATAATCTTGGTCGTCAGCTTTGCTTGTCGGAGTTGGTCACCAGATATTGTAGTGTAATATTTTTTTATAATCTATCAGAATATTTTTTGTTTTCAAAGTAGATCATCGAACGTTTTTGACTACACTGATCATCAAAATATTCTAACAGAATATTTTTAGTAATATATGAGAATAATTTTTGCTTTCCATGTAAATTGTTAGACGTCTAGGCTCTGGCGGACGGTGCCGTCTATTAGAGTATTTCTTGTAGAATTTATTGGTAATCTAATATTATAATTTTTGTTTTCGAAATAGATCATCAAACATCTCAAACTTCAATCGTCTGTATCGATCATAGGAATATTTTAGTATGATATTTTAGTAATATACTAGAATATTTTTTGCTTTCTACATAAATCACTAAATGTCTATGACGCTGGTCACTGGTCACGACTATCATATATAGCATTTCTGGTATAATTTTTTGGTAATCTAGAAGAATGTTTTTTGTTTTCAATATAGATTACTAGATGTCTTTGGTTCTACGCTAACATGATCACTTGAGTAATCTGGCAGAATATTTTTGGTAATCTACCAAAATATTTTTTTGTCTCAACATAGATGATCAAATATATCTGACCCGAATGTATTTTAGTGTAATATTCTTTAAAGTTTACTAGAATATTTTTTACTTTCAAAATAGATATAGTTAAGCAATTTTAGTGCCCTCATCATCATCGGAGTATTCTAGTAGAATATTTTTATTAAAATTATTGTAGTACATAATTAAAAATACCCTACCATAAAACTTTGATGGACAAAGTTAAAGATGTCCAGTTATCTATGTTGAAAAAATATATATTTTGTTAGATTATCAAAAAATATTATATCAATACACTATGATAACCAACATTACTGACTGGTAATAGAGATATTTGACCATCCACAAATGTATTTTAGTACATTGTCAAAAATATTCTATTTGGAATACTCCGAATCATGAATGTTCGGAGAGGCTAATCGTGATGGTCATTAATCACTCGAAACAAAAGGTTTAAAAAACGGTAAGTTATGTAGTCTTGTAAAGCTGGACTACACAACTTAAAGACACAATTTCTAGGCAATATACGAGGGATTTTGAAGTAAAACCTAAGAAATAAAACACATGCTTAGCCAGAAAACAAATGTATCAAATCAAATGTAAAATTTAACCAGGATATATATGTGGGTAAATGACCTTGTATTAAAAAATTTTTTAATAAATAAACAAAGTTTTGTGAAATTAGGAAAATAATAATTTTCTTAGTGATTGATCAATATTAATATTTATTTTTCATGGATTGAAATTAGTCAATTATTGATTGACGAGTAGTTTTCTAAATAAAAAACAATTTCATTTATTTTAACAAGTGTTTAAAAATTACCTATTTATCAAAAATTTCCAATTAACAGTTGTATAATGTATCGTAGTTTTTTTCTTTCTTCAAAATTTATGATTGGCCTTTTAATTAGAGTTTTGAGTTTTATTTATTTAATATTGTCAAACAACTTAATTATTTTTAAAGGAAATTGTGGTGATAGCCTTTTTCATGTACATGTTTAAAATTTTTACCTCATGGGAAGGATTTTTGCTATAAAATCACTTTTTATTTAATATTGTAAAATGATAAAAATCTAAATCATGAGACAATACTTCAGATATGTGCTCTATTAGGATATTCCTTAAAAAAAAAACATTTAGTTTTAAATTGATTATGAACCCGGATGTAGCCCAAAAAATTTTAGGTTGTACAATATATTGTTGTTATGCTCCTAAACTTCAGTAGTTAACCAACCGTGAAATGATCCACATGTATAACTCTTAAAATACATCCTCAACGTTCAGAAAACGGTTGAGATTGTTGGCCTCGTTTCGCACATACGAAGTAGTTTCTTTGATGGAAAGAAACTGTATAAAACGGAACCATGCGTCCGAATTGGTCCCTAAGCCTAACTCTCGAAATTATTCTTCTCAAACACCATCTAGTGAGTGAGAGTTGAAGGTTTATAAGATCAAATTCTTGTGAAATAGTACTCTAAAAGCAAACTGAAATAATAGCCGGAGGTAATAAAATTTGATCTATTCTTCCGCATTATGGTTGATTTAATTGTTTAAATCATTTAGAGTTCCTAACATATATATATATTTTAACTTGAAAGCAGGATGATAACCATCGCGGTATTTCCACGATGGTTTTCGTAAACTGGACTCTGTTCCACGTTTTTTTTTTTTTACTTTAATAACAGTTTTTTGAATATTATTGTGTAATCTCTGTTGAGTATGCATCCTAATTTTTGTAGTAGTGTAGGCTTTTTATTAAGCAAGCCATATCTTTAAAATATTCAAAATATTGATTTAGTACCTCAACAATTGATCATTTCAAAGTTCAGATTAAAGAAACGTATTATAATAGGTTCATTAAGCTCGTTGTACTAGGTTTACTCATAAGGCTGTAACAAACGTAGACAAATATAATAGTCTTAGGAAGCCGGAGAAGAGTATACTACCAAACCCTACCATTACTGCGAGAAAAATGGAACTTCATCTTGTTGCTCTACTCCTTATTACAGTAGCCCTGCTATAGCAAATAGAGTTCGTATCGCCATTCAAAGTTTGCCCAAACTGCGGTCGAACAGCCGTGCCTTTCCCACTGAGCACGGGACAAGACTGCGGCGACCAGCAATACAAGGTCCGGTGCAAAACGGGCAAGCTCTGGTTTGATGCGCTAAATGGCTCTTCATATGAAGTAACCTCCATCAATCCGCAGGCTCACCGGGCTTGGCCAACGACAAGACATGCATCGCTTCTGATTTTCGCAGCCACGGGATTCTTCTAGAAGACGATCTTCCTTTCAACATCTCCGGAAGCAACACAGTCATTGCCATGAACTGCTCCTCCGAGGTTCTCCAACTTTCTTGGAACTGTTCGAGGAAAAGCCCTTGCCACTACTATATCAAAGGAAAGGTAAACGTGGCTTCCGCCTGTGGGAATTTGCCAATATGTTGTTTTTTCAAGACTGGTGGCTTAGTGAATGAGTACAAAATTAGGGTTAGAAAGGAAAGGTGCTCCGCTTATGTGAGTTTCGTGAACTTGGACGTTTCGTCGCCGGTGAGCAAGTGGCCTGAGCCGGGGGTGGAGATAGAGTGGGCCTCACCGCAGGAGCCGACGTGCAAAGTGGATGCAGACTGCAGGGATTCTGCGAATTCGGCATGTTTGGAAGATTCCGGTTCCGGCATTGGCCGTCAGAGAAGGTGCTTGTGCAGGGCTGGGTTTAGATGGGACCTCATTAATGGAGTGTGTCAAAGTAAATAATTCTAGTACTCTTGCCTGTTTCCTATTATGTGTCGCTTTTTTTATGCCTACATAGTATATATCTTACAATTTTAATCTCGATCAAGGGATGCCTACATATGAATATATTCATTTTCAAAATGCAATTAGATTACTAGAGAATGCCTTATAAGGTCTTGTTTGGGGAAGAGTTCCAATCTCTCAAAAGTTGGGTTTTGTCATTTTCTTCAAATTCTTACTAACTCAAACCTTTGCAAGCTTTAAAATAAAGGTTCAACCTTCTCCCATATAAGCCCTAAGTCCATGTCCATCCAACATATTCTCCTATCATCTTGCAAAAATGGTTCAAGTTGTGCATGCCAAGGTGGATTTCAATATTAGTTTGGCTTTATGTCATTAGAAGCAGCGGTCAGAGCCACGTTAATATGGATATGGTTATAACACATGCGTCTCCCTTACACATTTTAGAAGTTTGGTTTTTAATTTTATCGCTTTTGTGAAATTGTAATTGTATTACTTTTTTTTTTTGGAAAAATTATTACATAGCCGGTTAATAATAGAAATATATAACTATATTTCCCTATTTAAAAGAAAATTATGTCATCTCTAGATTGCTAGAAAATGCCTTACGTATAACTATATTGTAAAATTTTGCTGGCTTTCCATTGATTATAAGCATCCATAGTGTATAATTTCCCATAGTGTTGACGACATGTTCAAGTGATCTCTAGTATTTTTCATTAGAGTTAAGTCAGTAAACCTAGGTAGATTATGTGTTTCCTTTTAATTTTTGTTCCTTTTTTTATTTTCCATATGTCATAACATTGTTTGGAAGCACAGCATGTGCTGGACATACGTGCTTAAAGTTATAAAAAATTGAATTTAGATGGAAAAAATGTGAGAAAGATACGTAGCACATTTCTAGAACATTAATGTTTATTCATCGTACAGTACTCAAAGTTCAGCTTGATTTAAATTAATTGCCTTATTGACTTTTTAATACCACGGACTCATTTTACAACAGAAAATACTTGTATAATCCTGAAACTTGACAATTAATTATTTTAAAACACAGATTGTTTTGAGTTTATTAATTGGTCAGTTGACTCTATTTTTTTTTTTTTGGCTGAGAAAGTAAGTTGACTCTGATTAAGAAACATTGCTAGAGCATGTGCAGTGTCGAAAAGGATGCTGCGGTATGAGTTTGGACTACAAATTCAAGCCCATTTTTTTTTGTGTATATTACCACATTTTAAAAAAAAAAAAAGTAACATAGGAAAAGGAATATTTTCTTGAGATATGACTACAAATTTGAAGATTTTTTGTTTTTTTGTTTATTGATTTTGTCTTCTACAGATGTTGAATGTCCAAATATCAGAGATTGTAAGAAGCGGAAGATCCAATTTGCTCCGCTCATTGGAGGTACGGTTCTTTCAAAGGAAGACCTTTTTCCTTTCTTTCTTTTGGCTTAATTTTTATTTTCTATTGAGGAAGGGCGTTTTTCACATTTTAAGGAAAACGATCCTTCCCAATAGGTTCTATCTTAAGCCTTCATTTTATTTAGTCATAGGTCTAAGTCGTGCATTATGTCAAAGTCTGTCTTTTATATATAGAATCAAGATTGGGATATATTTATTATCTCACTTGCAGTTTCAACAAACTCTTCTAATGATATTGATAGAGACGTGAGTATATCACTATTTTTTTAAGATCAAACAAAAAAAAAAAAAGAAAGAAAGAAAAATGAATGTTGCTAATTTAAATTCTAGAAATAATTAAATATAGAATTTATTATAATCGACTTGCTAATTAAAGCGTAATGCATGCACTCTCGTTATATTTAACTAATTAGATTGATCTGCCCATGAGAAATAGTCATCGGCTTCAAGTAGGAGAATTTTGACTTAGAATTTATTGTAGCTCTCATGCAATCAAATGTAACAATACTTGTCAAAAAAATATATTGAAAACAAAAACTGTTTATTTTCGTGACCATGTAAAACATTTTTGTTTAATTAGGAACGGCATCTGCTGGGGGAGCAATGCTAGTTGGAATCATTATAACAATTTCTGTTGTTTACAAAAGACGAGAGAACACTCAACCGGAATCCCGATCAAGCTTGTCCAAGATGAGGGAAGATATACTAAACGCCAACAATAGCGCAGGCATATCCGCCAGCGTATTCAGCGGAAGAGAAATAACAAGAGCAACAAACAACTTCTCAAAAGATAACCATCTCGGTGCCGGTGGCTTCGGAGAGGTCTTCAAGGGCGTCCTTGACGATGGCACTATAACAGCCATCAAGCGAGCCAAGCCGGGAAACACCAAGGGCACTGCTCAAATTATCAACGAAGTTCGAATTCTTTGCCAAGTGAATCACCGAAGCTTAGTCCGACTCTTAGGCTGCTGTGTTGAGCTTGATCAGCCTATGTTAATCTATGAATACGTCTCCAACGGGACGCTTTTTGATCACCTCCATAATCGATCTGGAAAAAGGGGTTCTCTTGATTGGCGAAGAAGGCTCACCATTGCCCATCAAACAGCTGATGGTCTATCTTACCTACACAACTCGGCCATCCCACAATTTATCACCGTGATGTGAAATCAAGCAATATTCTCCAAGATGAGAAGCTTGATGCAAAAGTCGCCGATTTTGTACTTTCTAGGCTTGCAATGACTGAGACTAGCCATATAACCACCTGTGCTCAAGGGATATTGGGTTACCTAGACCCCGAATATTACCTCAACTTTCAGCTGACCGATAAGAGTGATGTTTATAGCTTCGGAGTTGTGTTGTTAGAGCTCCTTACTTGAAAGAAAGCCATTGATTTCAGCAGGGAAGAAGAAGACGTGAATTTAGCGGTTTATGTGAAGAAGATTTTGAGGGAAGAGAGGTTGATGGACGCAATAGATAGCGAGCTTAGTAAAAATGCGAACAAAGTCGAGCTAGAGACAATGAAGGCTTTGGCGTCATTGGCAGTGGCTTGTTTGGATGAGAGTAGGCAAAATAGGACTTCAATGAAACAAGTGGCTGAAGAGATTGAGTATATAATAAGTATTGTTGCAAATGAAGCCAGTATCAACAAGTTTGGTGTCTCATATGTATGTGCACGTAATTGAGTCTGCAATACATAATAACTAGTAGCCGGGGCAAGAATTTTGTAGTGTTTTCAAACCTCCTTGGTAAACATTGGCAACTTGAAAAACAAGAAGAAACAAAAAAGAAAGGGGGGAAAAGGGGGTGGAGTGTTGGTGTTAATCTCGTTCTTCCTTCAACTTAGGATGAATCTCATTTTGGTCCTTGATCTTGAAACCATCCTAAAACTAGTCCATAATTTATAAAGTTATCGCATCAAGTTTTTCATCTAAGAATCCGTTTAAAAGTTGATGAAAAATAGCTTGTGATAATCGTTTGATACTAAATTTATTCATCCACTTTAAAATATCATATGCCTATCGCATATCATTTTTTGAAAAGACTTTTATAAATAGGATAACTTTATAAATTAGGAACTAGTTATAAGATGTTATAAATTTCAATAACCAAAATGACATTTATCACTTTTTTAGTTAAGCAAAAATTGGGATTAATCCAAATATGCATAGACATGCACACAATATATATATCTAAAGTTATGTCAAAAGCATTGTTTATTAGACAGTGTTCTTCCTTTATTGCCCTTGGCATGGGCTTTGTCAGATTTGCCCTTCATTTTTGTGGCTAGGTCTGGCTTTGGACAGTGGGTTTTTGGCCTTTTTATTGTCTGTGTGAGTTATTTTGACGTAACTGCCTTTTTGTGTGTGGTTGGGCTAGGTTTTTGTTGGTGAGTTTTTGGTTATTTTTTCTATTCCGTATGACTTTACTTATTTGCCCTTGTTTTTTCTTCTTTTGTGTCCTTCTAGCCAAGGTCATTTGGTTATTTTCACTTGGAAACCCTAGCTTATTTTCCATCCTCTCTTTTGGCCACCTTTCTCATTTTGTTGGTTTTGGATTTTGTTGTTCATCTCCTTCTTTCATCTGTGATTTTGTGCTCTTTATTGTCTTCCATGGCTAATTGGCTTTTTCTTCTATGATTGTTTCCCCTTCTTTTTCCCTTGTTTGAGAATCCTGGCCCTTTTTTCCTTTTCATTCTTTTCTTTTTCCTTTTCCATTTGTATTCAAAACCCTGGTTTTTTTTTTTTTCCCATGTTGTTCTTTCATTAAAGTTTGCAAGAGCAACATCTTTTGTTTTAGTAACAAAAAAAAAAAAACTTGACATTTCTTTGCATAAATTTTACTTTAAAGAATTTAACCAATTACATCAAGAACAAATATCAATGAATTATTGACAAGTGTTATCTTTTTTCTATTAATTTTTTTATATAAATTTTACTATAAATTCTTTTTTCATATTTCAATAAGTATTTTAATTTAATTTATATTAGATTTCATAGGAATGTTTATAAAAGTTCAAGGAATCGAACAAACAAATGTCAGAGGCCAAATAACATCTAGATGCACACTAACGGTATAAAATATCAAGTAATTATATTTGAAACTTTTGTTACTCATATTATAAATAGTATTTTATTATTTATTTCAATTATATTATAACATTATTTCTTTTCAATTAAAGAGGCAAAAAAACTACAAGTAACCTTATAGAGAGAAATAGTTGAAAAATTTAATGTGTACATTTTAAAGATAGTGGATAATCCAATAATAATGATTTTTATATTTTTGACTATAAAATAATATCTAGATAATTAATTACTATAATTATTTTATACATATATATATGCGCCTCAATATGTTCAGTAGACATTACTTACTACAATTTTTTCTATTAAATAGGAAACCTCATGTCGCAAAATCTGACGTAACGATATATTACATAAATTTATATATACCAAGGACGAAGACATTAAAAATAAGAAAACAAATATTTCTTATGTTTGCTTTAAATATAGCATAAAAACAATTCTAATATATTTAACTAATCTCTACCAAATACTTTTTTTTAATCTATTACATATATAGATTTCATCATACAACATAATACAATGACTTTGTACTAGCCTCCATCAAGTAGACATAACCACCTAAACAACTGAAACTAAAAAATAGAAAAACAATTTAAGAACTAAATAAATTTGATCATATGGAATATTAAGTATAAATAAAATAATATTTATAAAAATGAAATTATATAGTATAATTGAAACTAATATCTAATTTTAATATATTTAAGGAGTCAAATATACAGTAAAATAAACAATATTCTAGTTTGAAATAGAACGAGGTTAGTATTATAATTCTTGCCACTAATGCGACAGACATGTAAGAGAATTAGACAATTGATGGTGGTATGATACTCATGGGCATTTAACCTCAGTCACAACTCCATGATATCAAATATAAGTAAATACGTAATATTAATACCTTTTTAATTAATTTACTTAGAAACAATCATATAATACATTTTAGACCACTAATTAAATTTTATTTTTTTTAACAGGTACAATTTAAATACAAAAATTGAAGATGAAACTAATTATGCAGTAGTGCCATATAATACATTTTTGACCACTAATTAAATTTTATTTTTTCTAACAGGTATAATTTAAATACAAAAATCCAAGATGAAACTCGTTATGCAGTTGTGACAATATTTGGAAGAACAGCTCAAGCATTAATAAAAAAAGCCATAATCCATATTAATAATAGAAGAAGGTTATATAAGTACAATAATACTACCACCTATAATAAACTAATTAAGAAGCCAAACAAAAATATTTTAGGTCTACTTTAGACTTAAAAGAGCATTGATTAATACAGTTATGCCAAAAATATTTGACGAAGATAAATCTACACCCCTGCTACTTCCACCATTAACAATAACTCCTAAACCATAACAACTAACGGTAGCATCACTAGATCAAAAAACATCTTATCCAAAAAAAAAATATTATTAAGTAATAAATTATTACTAAAACATATTTTATTTAATAAACTATAAAAATAATTACACAAACTTAAATAATAATATATTTTGTTATTTCAATTCTGAAACAAGTGCAACTGAATCCTCAAGAAAATGAAAACTAACTAGACAATTGAGTTATTTATAATTAACATATATATTTTTTCCACTACAATTAAAATTATAATTTTTTATTTAACTTAGCAAAAACAATATTCTTACATTTTTTCTCTTTTCTAAATTAACTGTTATTTTTATTGCAATGGTAGGAGTAGAAAAAGAAAAGACAAATAAAAGCTGTAATATAAAAGTTTAATTTATGTTATTATGTAAATATTCTATAATATCTAAAAAAAAAGACATATTATTGTAATATTATAGCTTATATTTTATATTTTATTTATCATATATCATAATAATTTACTATATACTATAGTAATGTCACAGGCATTTTTACTCATATCTATCTATTATCTATCATTATAATAGAAAGCACAGTTCCTTTTAATGGATCACCATTTTTTATTCAAATCTTATATTGAAAAACATTTTTTAATATGTTCTTTCTTTTCATATATACCCTCTTAGTTTTCTATTTTATTTGTCTGCTGGATCAATTTTTTCTTAAATATATCTACTTATGAATATAAAAAAAAATTGACAAACAAGTTAAGGGAAAAATTAGAAAAATTTTATATATCGAAATCCTTAATAAATATATTATATTTGAAAAAGTAGTTGTATGAGTTAAATATGAGTGAAAAAACTAATGGTAGGGATCACATAAATAATTTTAATCAGTGTATAACTTAGTTGTCAAGTTTAGAGATTAAAATTAATGAGCAGGATAAAGCGGTATTTTTTTGGCTTCCTCACCCAAATCATATGAGATTTTGGTAACAACACTATTAGTTGGAAAAACTACATTGATCTTGGATGAGGTATCGACTACTTTATTAGAGAAAGCAAACATAAAATAACCTAGTAGTTCGTCTCATCATAAACAAGTTCTTATGGTGAAGTCAGATTCTATTAGGTGTAAGAGTAAGACATAAGGAGATGCTATGATAAGAGAGTCGAGTTCAATGAAGGAAGTTGAGTGTTTTTACTATTATGAAAATGGGCGTATTAGGAGAAATTGTGAAGAATTGACGAAGCACCTTAAAGAGAAGGGAAAGAAAAGGGCTCAAGAGACAAAATTTGCAAACGTTATTGGTGATAAGTTTGACAATGACGACGATGTTTATTCTATTGCTATTGATAAAGATAATTCTGACTGTTGGATTTGAGATTCAGGATTTTCATTCCATATGTGCCCACGTAAGGAATGGTTTGATTCTTATGAGATCTGTGATGCTAGTATTCTTCTAATGGCCAATGATTCGAGTGTTAAAACCATTGGAATAGGCATATCCCTCAACTAAGAAGAAGTTTAATATCTTTGGGTGTTTTAGACACTTTGGGTTGTGAGTACTTTGCTAAAGGTGATTTTATAGAACTAATTAAAGAGAGCTCCTTTAGTAGCTAAAAAGAGTAAAAAAGTGAAGAATTTGTATAAGTTGATTGAAGACTATTGTAGGTAGAGTTATAAAGGTGAAGCCTCGTACGGAAGGGTTTTCAGTTGCTATGAAAGAGCATAAGAAGATATTGGTGACAATTGAAGATCATAAAGGGATGATGAAGAAGACTTGTGCCAATGAAAACAAAGCATGGAAGAAGAAGAAAGTTTCTCGTGTCAAGTTTGATGAAAGTTTGAACTCTACACATGTTTATTTTTGTTAAGCATGAGTGTATGAGTTGAGAGAATTTGAGTTAAGATGGAGATTATTAGGCATGTAACTTAAATTAGTTTTGGATAACTTTTTATTTATAAGTTTAGGAAAGTGTGAGTTTAAGAAAGTGTGAATTTTGTGTCTCTTTGAAAGCCTATAAATTGGTTTATTGTGATTAGAGTTATGTATGGAAAGAGAAAATAGAAAAAGTGCCTTTCTTTTGAGATAGAGTGAGGATAGAGATGGGTAAAAGGTGTAAGGGGTTTTTAGTTAAAGAAAGGTTAAGAAAGATTGATGAATATGTAATTCTGATTTGTCAATAAGGACTTTTAGGTCTCCTGTAGATATAGGAAATTTTTTCCGAACTATGTAAATCTTTATTTTTTTTATTTTTGTTAATTTTATTTTTCTGTTGTGCTTTGAGTATATGGGTTTTTTTTTCTCTATTTGTTGTCAATCATTTCAATTAGGAATAAATTTGATACTTAATCTGTTCGATAGCATACAAATTGGAATTTTTTTTCCCAACTGAAAGTAAAAAGAGCCCTATAGGGTTCAAAACCTATTAGAGGAAAAAAAATTTTTTTTTTTGCCCACATCAACAATTCCCAAATAAAGATAGGCTAAAATTAAGAGAAAATTACCTTGGGTTTGGTCATCCAGTTTAGTAGGTAGCCCAGATTTTATTTGTTTATTTTTTAGTTAAATATTCGAATGATCATTTTTTGGTTCTTGCATTTTTTTTCATCAGCTTCCTTATCTAATTAGGCTAACAGATCTCCCTCGTGACAACTCTGCAACGTCTGTGTCTAACTAATGAGGTATCGTCTAGACACTGTCATCCACTTATCGTCTTCATCGTCACGAGTGGGGACGAGAAAATTAATGAGATTTGATTAGATTTAGAGCTGATGCAACTTGTTGGAGATCTAGCTATTTAGGGTAGGATTTGAGGGATAAGGTCATAGTTAGACTGGTGAGGAATATAAGATCTTATGCAATTTTTATTTTGGCTTTTTGTAATGAACAATAAGTGATTTTTTTTTTCTTTGAAGGTAACTAAGTGATTTATTAAAGTTAACCATCGATTGATAAAAAAAAATTGATAATTTATATTGATTATAAAAATTAGTGATTTATAGTATGATCAATCGATATTTAAATACAATCAATCATTAATTGAATAAATTAATGATTAACCATTTTATAAACTTTGGCTATTTCTTAAATAAACTATTTTTTAAAAAAAAATCCATTTAACTATAATTCTCTAAGAGCATTTCTAATATAATACTGAATTGTTTTGCCAATGGTAAATTATTGTGCCAATTATAAATTTTGATAGCTTGATATTGCATTGGAAATGTTTATAATTCTATTTTCATACTTTTTATAATATATATAATATTAACATAAACAAATATATTGTAGTTGGTCTAATAATAAAAACTTATATGTTTATAGGTAAAAAAATATAACTCACTTATTTCATAAGTTGATACGAAGAAGTGGGATAACAATAGCCAATTTTAGCTAGCACTGCTAAAAGAAATATTATCTGCTAATAATTTCATTTTTTTGATATTAGGAAGGAAGCTTTTGGTGTCGCCGTACATTAATGGCTACCAGGGAAATTGCAAATGTGAACCGGAACAAAGAAAAATCGTTTGGGAAAAGGCAAAATATTGCTAGAATCGAAAATTGGGGAATGCTGTTATAATCTCTATTACAACTGAGAAACGGAACAAAGTAGAACGGCTTTGGATCTTGATAATTTAATATTTCCATGACAAAGGGAACATACTCATTCAAGCTAGTGATGCATATCTCCGAGATCTTCATCGTTTGATTCGTTGAATTTGGTATAACACAGAGTCCATACCCCGAGCAAGACGATTAATTATACAGGACTAGGATATGTATATACATAAGTACACACATATACATATATATATGTATGTATATTAGCTATGTGATGTCTCAAGGGAATGTATAGTTAATTCTTTATTCCTAACATATCCTTGTATTGGGTGATGTGTTGCTAATTTCTTGAATAAATGACCACCCCTAGGATCAAAGTTGAGTATTAGAAACGATCATGGCAAGACGAACCACATTTTGTGATGTATAAACCAATAGCCACAGTACTGTGGCTCATGATCATTGACCTTTTTAGCCATCAAAAAGTAGGATTGTTGTAGTGCATGGTCATTATGGCCAAAGTGTGGTAAATCAACATATCATTATACAATATAATAGGGTCTGAAACCGATTCCAAAAATTAATACTCTTCTTTTCAGATTGGAAAAAACGTATTGGCCTTAATAAAACGAACTTTAGCCCACGCTAATAAAAACAAATGATGGGACTAAGAAAGAAAGAAGTCGACTTAATTATTATTCTTAGTAATCAAAGGAAACATAGTTCTTTCTATTTAGCATTTATGCATTGAGGATCAACCACTTATTTGGTAGGGTTGCGTTGTTTGAAAATGATAAAATGTTATTTATTAGCTTTGCAATATAAGAATATATAAACTCGATGATTTTGGAATTAAAGCTTGACTAAACTTGCAATAATAGAATTTTTTTTTTCTCTTAAAGTCCCTCATTTTATTTTCTTTGACAATTTTAGTACCTAGAGGCCAAAAAAAAAAAAAAGAGGACGGTGCACACACACACATACACACACACACAAAAGAAGCTCTGTCCACCCCCACCGCCACCAGCACACACAAAAGAAGCTCTGTCCACCACCACCCACCACCACCACCACACAGGCACGCACACAAAAGAAGCTCCCAGACGCTGCATATTTTAACTTGAAGTAATAAGTTTCGCCTAAAATTATAGTCTTATACATTTCACACATGTGCTGATGTTCAATAATTATTTCTCAATGGCAATGACGACGTTGTAGGCACTTCATGTGACTGCTACTGCAATTTTTTCTTTTTTATTTGAATTATTCATTTTTTTTACAGAATTAATTATGAAATTACTGTTAAATTATACCTACATTCATTCTAATTTAAATTTTCAAGGTATATTAACAAAGAATTAGGAAAAAAAAAACCTAGGGATCAAAATTATTTATAAATAAAATTAATCAAAATTAAAGAATTATTAAAAAAAATAGAGACTAAAAATTGTCATAAAACACTAAAAATTCAAATTCCAAGAAACATTTTTTAATGGATCGAGGGTAGATGATGAGCATCCACTGCACTTAGGATTAATCCCTGTAATATCCCAGACGATATTCTTCGAGCACCTTACCCAATGAATATAAAAACATCTGAAACAGAAATAGAGGCCCAATATTCTTAAAACCAAGATACCAAGTTACCAAACGAGGTCGGACCCAACAATCAAAACCATGAACTTAATGAGAACCCAGCTTCAGCACTGCATGTGCGTCAAAACAGTCCTGTCTTCTTATGCTTTGCAAGTAAGCAACATATTCATTTCTGCTTATACTTAGTTTGTTTCTTTCAAACCTCTAGGTGCATTGCAAATTATACTTCTGATAGTGTTCACAAAAGCAATGTACTTCGTAATACTGAACCTCGTCACCATCAAGTTCCTGATACTTGCACCCTCTTCAACCGCAGTCCGGCCATGCCAAAACTGTGGCAGAATCGCTGTACCCTACCCGCTCAGCACCGGCCCCGGCTGCGGTGAATACCCTCTTTACGTGGTAAGATGCACCGCTGGCTCGCTCTTTTTCGATGCTATAAACGGGTCATCTTACCCTATTACTGCCGTCAACCCGGTAACCCGTCGGATTACCATTCAGCCAGCCGGGATTTCAGCCAATGCTTGTGTTGCTGGTGGCTTCCGCAGCGAGGGAATTCAGCTTGATCGTAACCTCCCATTCCGAATTGCCACTGGAAACACCATTTTCCTCCTGAACTGCACAAATACTGCAGTGAAGCAGTTGCACGCACCGATGGATTGTTCGGCGAACAATGAGTGCCACGGGTACATCAAGGACAAACCAGTCATTGCGTGCATGAAATCTCCGGTGTGCTGTGCGTTTAGGGTTGATGGGAAGCTTCTGCCGGAGTTTGGCTATGGGGTGAGAGTTGGTGGAGGTGAACCATGTGCAGCGTACCAGAGCTTTGTGAATCTCGAGCCAACGGCGATGGAGACGAAGAAGTGGCCAGAACCAGAGATGGAGTTGGAATGGGATTTGCCAAACGAGCCAATTTGTAAGACCATGGTGGATTGCAAGGAGCTGTTGAATTCCAAGTGTTTGGTTGATCCTGTTAGAGTTGGCCAGAAAAGGTGTTTATGTGATGTTGGGTTCAAATGGGATCCTGTTACTGGATTGTGTGAAAGCCAAAGTAAGCAATTTTACTCTGAATTATCACCTAATATAGCTCATGAAATGTACGTGTGAATTTTTATGTTCAAGTGAATGGTAAAATAGATTTTTTTTTTTTTTTTTTTGCTTTTGCTTTTGTTTTTGTTTTTTGTTTTTTTTGTTTTTTTTGTTTTTCAGAAAATGACCTGTTACATGTTTGATGGAACTGCATAAATTCTTTCTTTACAGATTTGAAATGTACAAAGCATGGAAAAGGGTGCAAAATTAAGAAGAAGAAAAAATCAAAGCACATTGCTGGTAAGTACCTCTAATCAATTTATTTCACTCTTTGTTAATTAATCCATACCTTTTTGTTTATGTTTGGCAAATCACAAGTAACAAGTGCAATTAGTACTAATTGACGAATCAATGTCAATTTGAGTTCTGAAACAATTTTTTAGTGATTTTAATCAGCACTTGAGTATCTTTCATTGCTTCATTCAAAGTCTAAATATTGCACGTTTAGCATTCAAATTTTTTTATTTCCTCTGATTGGATTTTTTTCAGTTATGGCTGGAGCTGTGGCTGGAATAGTACCACTCCTAATAGCAATCGCAATTCTAGTCTACAAGCAACACTCGAAGTTGAATTCAGAGAAGGAAGCAAAGAAAACTCTAGTAAAAGAGCGGGAACAGATCCTAAATTCCAAGAGCAGCGGCAAATCGGCACGAATTTTCACCGGAAAAGAGATCGCGAAAGCCACCAACAACTTCTCCAAGTCCAACCTCATCGGTTCTGGTGGCTTCGGTGAGGTCTTCAAGGGCGTGTTTGATGATGGAATCGTCACAGCAATAAAGCGAGCCAAGCTCGGCAACACAAAGGGAGTTGACCAAATCCTAAACGAAGTCCGAATTCTCTGCCAGGTAAATCACCGGAGCCTCGTCCGTCTCCTCGGTTGTTGTGTTGACCTCGAAATGCCTCTCCTCATCTCCGAATTCGTTCCCAACGGGACTCTCTTCGACCATCTCCATCGCCATGGTTCGCGAAAATCACCTCCGCTCAGCTGGCACCACCGCCTCTGTATTGCTCACCAGACTGCGGAGGGACTCGCCTACTTGCACTCAGCCGCCGTGCCACCAATCTACCATCGAGACATAAAATCTAGCAACATCTTGCTCGATGAGAAGTTCGACGCAAAGGTTTCTGATTTCGGGCTCTCGAGATTAGTCGAACAAAGTGACAATCAGACCAATGACAGCCATATCTTCACTTGCGCGCAAGGGACATTAGGGTATCTTGATCCTGAATACTACAGGAACTTCCAGCTCACCGATAAGAGCGATGTTTATAGCTTCGGAGTCGTTTTGCTAGAGACATTGACCGCGATGAAGGCTATCGATTTCAGCAGGCAAGAAGAGGACGTGAATTTGGTGGTTTACGTGAAGAAGATGATGAAGGAACAAAGGCTGATGGAGGCAGTGGACCCAGTGCTCAAAGATGGAAGCTCGAAGCACGAGACTGAGGCAATGAAGGGGTTAGGGCTGCTGGCAAGTGCTTGCTTAAGTGAACAAAGGCAGAATCGGCCGTCCATGAAGGAGGTCGTCGATGAGATAGAGTACTTGATTAGCATTTCAACGACTAAGGCTTCTTTAGAATAGTAAACTTCCTTATTTGACTGTCTTTGCCGGTAGGGCATTTCGTCAATCATGTAATGATCGGAAAACAAGCACAACGAAAAAGAAAAAAAATATGGTGTTACTGGATTCGTAGGAAACATATGTGTACCGTACTTTTGAGATTCTAAGAGTGATGGATGGTGAGTGAGTGCAAAGGGTTATGTTGACACAGTACAAATCTATAGGATTAACCAGAGAATTAAATAACATATATGCAATGATGTAAATGTTGGGGAGAAATCACATGTGAAATTGATCCAACATATTTCAAGAGCTCAACTTGATCCAAAAGGTTAACTTATTAGATCTTGCGTTCTTCTATATATATAAATCATTTTACATCCTTATCCACTTTCTATATAGGATAATACACATGCACTTTTTTTAACAATTTCCTCATCATGTGTGTGTTCACTAAGCTCTTCCTTGAATCAAAGTTTTTTGTTACTGGTACATCTAAGTATTGCACTCTAAATGGGAGTCAACTCGACCATGGAAAGCAGTCAAAATCATGCAAGTTCACCAAATGCTTTACATGAAAAATGGATAAGGATGTGAAGTAGTTTATATATATAGAATGACTCAAGACTTAATAGGTTAATTTTTTGAGCCAAATTAGGCTCCTAAAGTATATTAGGTTAATTTCATATGTAGTTTTTCCCCAACAGTAGATACCGCTCAATGAAATGAGTTGACACTGGTCCATGAAATTAATTAAGACTCTGGTCTATGAATTTATTCACTACAACTAGTCAAAGAATTTGGCCAAGCTCTAATGCGTTTTGAGAAGAAACTAATCTAAATGCTTTACATGAAAAATGGATAAAGATGTAAAGTAGTTTATATATATAGAAGGACCTAAGACCCAATAGGTTAATTTTTTGAGTCAAATTAGGCTCCTAAAATGTATTGAGTCAATTTCTTATGTGATTTCTCCCCAACAGTAGATACCACTCAATGAAATAAGTTGACACTGGTCTATGAAATTAAACGAGACACTGGTCTATGAATTTAGTCACTACAACTAGTCAAAGAATTTGGCTAAGCTCCAATGCATTTTGAAAAGAAACTGATCTAAACTAGTCCCCCCACTAGTCTTATTGCTCCTCCAGTCTCTTATCTGGTGTACACTAATAGGGATCCAAATACATCGTCTCACTTATTTAAGTAAAATTGCTTCACTAGAATTTGATATTGGTGACCATTGAATGCAGTTTTCTTGAAGTGGATGATAACTCCTTGATCTTTGGAAATGTATTCATCCTGAAATAGAAAACACTTCATCCTTAGTACCAAATGATGTGAATGTTTTTTCATTGAGAATTGTACTATGACCAAGAACAACTTTTCCTCCCTTGGACAAGAGATTAATGATCTAGCTAATTCTTCCATCGTGAATACCTCTAATACATCATCTCTAACTCCCCAGGCAAGCCTTTTTTTGGCTGTTGAATCCTCTATACTATCCAAAATTACCTTTCTGACCTTTCTCAAAATGTTCTTAGACGATAATTCTACTAGAAAGCTAGTTTCTGATGAGCAGCTACTAGACTATAAACTTTCAAATCAAGTTTCGAAGGACTTGAAGCAATAACAGTAATCAGCGGTTATCTCCCAGTTAGTTTTTGAAATTCTCGGTATCCCTTTCAATCTAAACTACATGGATAGGTCAATGTTGACATGATTATGGTATAAAATGTTGACATGGCAATGGGTAGGAGGACAACTACTTCTGTTCTAGAAAATATTAAGCAAACTTTTGAGAAATCCACTAGCACTTCCTTATGGCCTCTTAAGGAAATAACTAATTTAGGTGCCAAAGAATTGTATTTCAATCTCCACGTTCCTAAAGAAGCTGAAATATGAAACTCCTTCTATTATTTTGCTCTTTCCTGCACCATCGATTTCCTCTGTTGGCTCTAAATGCCCAACCTTTCCTATAGCCACCAATGATGTTAGAGTTTTCAAGTGTGTGAAACATTCTTTTCAAAGTGACTCTTTAACTTTGAATTTGCCCATTACTGGTTTGAATCATCAATCTCCTCTGGCTGATGTGGTAAAAGCTACTCTTGGAGATTACAAACATGTGAACGACTACTTGTGATGATAACTTAAAGCCATCTCAATAAGCTATTGAATAATAATTAATCATGTAGGCCTACATATGTAATTAAATATGTATTATAGGCTATCTTAAAATTCAGTCCAAATAAAGTGATCTAACTAAAAACTTAAAGTTATTAGGCTTTCAGGCATCTAATTAAGGTATGGACTTTATTTTATATAGAAACCTAAAGTTTAATTTTTGATTTTATGATGAGCCAAATTAGACATGAACGTTCCTATTCCTCACTAAAATCTCATCATCAGAAGGAATGCTGAGATTCTCAATCTCCAAAAGAAATTTTGCAGACTTGGAAGATCAATTAATCTGCAACTATCTCCATCCCAATGGATCAATGTATGCTTCCACTTCTAGTTTTCTTTTCAATGATTTGACATGAATGATGTTGACTAGTAGATAAAGGATTTCATCTTTAAAGAATTTTCTAACACAGGTGAGTCCCCACCTATCAATATGAAGATTATTAGTTGGAATGCACGTGGTTTAGGGAATCCAAGTGTGTTTTACTTGCTTAAGTTGTTGGTCAAGCGGTATAATCCCGAAGTCCTAGTTCTAATGGAAACTCGTCTCCTTGCTAGCATTTTTTTCTAAATATCATTCGGTATTTAATTTCAAATGTGGTATAGAAGTTCCTAAGAAAAGTCCTAGTGCTGGCCCGTTACTTCTTTGAAAAGTGTTGTTCATGCAAATGTGCTTTCATTCTTAATAAATCATGTTGATTTTTTTATTTACTCAGACTCTGGTGGTTGTTAGCATATTTGTGGGATTTATGGAGCTCCTGAAGCTGTTAATAAAAAAGCACAATTGGACTCTATTAAAACACCTAAACGATGTTGCTCCCAAAGTGCCTTGGATCCTTATGGGTGGTTTTAATGAAATTCTACATGCTGATGATAAATCCAGAGGACATACTAATGATGATAGATTTGCTTCTGCTTGTTAGTTCTTGCCTTGACTCATGCGATATTTTACACCTACACTTTGTTGGAGGTAGCTATATCTAGTTTAAAGGATGCCCAAGTATTTATTTACTAAAGAAGTATTTAATTGAGCTATAGTAAATTCTATTTGGGCCAATTTGTATCCTAAGTTAGTGGTTGAACATCTTAAATTTTATAAGTCAAATCATAGAGCTCTACAACTTTCTCTCAATAGTTCTTCAATAACTACATAGAGGGCTAAATCTTGATTTCGGTTTAAATCAATCTAACTTGATGATCCTAATTGTAAGAATATCATTCTAATTAATCTGACTTGATAATCCTAATTATAAGAATATCATTCAGGAAGCTTAAACCACTTCACCAACTTTCAATAATATCCTTTTGTTCTTGAAATAAAATATAAAAATATAAAACTTTATTGACAAATTGTCATCAACATTGATTTAGAAACTTGAAGCATAAGCTAAAGGAGGCAAATTGAGCCTTTACGCTACTTATAATTCCCAAGACCTCTCTCCTTTGCAATACCAAAATGTGTTGAACTGTGAGAATGTTTTGGATGATTATCTACTTCAAAGATAAGATTATTGGAAACAAAGGTATTGTATCTCTTGGTAACAAGCTAGTGATCGAAACCCCAAGTATTTTCAGAGTCATGCAAACTAATGGTGGAAAACTAATTCTTTGTATCGATTTCAAGCAAGTAATGGTGAAATGGTCACCTCTGAGACATGATTACACTAATCTA
This sequence comes from Antiaris toxicaria, assembly GCA_035233585.1. Classification (NCBI taxonomy): domain Eukaryota; kingdom Viridiplantae; phylum Streptophyta; class Magnoliopsida; order Rosales; family Moraceae; genus Antiaris; species Antiaris toxicaria. Next base: position 1,588,499 of record CP141163.1, read on the forward strand.
TGATTACTTTACTACTCCATTTTCCTCCAAATCTTGTGATTTTCATGCCTTGGTGCTTATCCTGGATTCTACTTCTTACTCTGACTTCATAAATGAATGTGTCTCTCACTAGGCTCTTTGATGCTAAAAAAGTTATTACAGCACTTTTATCTATGGGTCCAGATAAAATTCCTTGTCCATATAGTTTCTCAGAGGTTTGTGATATTGTAGGGTCCTTCCTTATTTCAATAATTCTTACTATTCTCAATAACTCAAGTCATTTCTCTTCCATCTATTACATTCTTGCTACTTTTAATCCCCAAAAAGAAGAACTCTTTGATGCTAAACAAGTCATTTCTATTCCATTGATTACACGAGCATAAAAAAAAAAAAATTTACTTTTAGACATCAAAAAGGACTTTTCTTTCTAGAATTGGAAATTTTTTATCCATCTAAATAACTTTTCACTTTTAGACAAAAAATCTTTCCAACAAAAAATTTTTACATTCCAAAAGTGGAAAATTTTTCCATTGCAACACAATTTAAAGAAGCTCTACAGCATGTTATCTAGCATAACCAAAGTGCTTTCTTACCATCAAGATTGATATTTGATAATGTTCTTGTTGCTTTTGAGATGGTACATGCCATAAAAAAAAAAAAGAAATCTGGTTTTTTAGGAGTTGTAGCTATGAAGTTAGACAAGAGCAAGGCATTTTGACAAGGTGGAGTAGTTTTATCTTGAGTAAATCATGTTTAAAATAGGATTCCACCCTCAGTGGGTATCTTTGATTATACAATGTGTTAAATCAGTTTCTTTTCAATTCTAATCAAAGGATCATCAAGAGCCAATTTGGTACCAAAGCGAGGTATTCAACTGGGTGACCTTCTTTCGCCATATCTATTTTTAGTTTATGCTAACAGTTTTTCACTTCTCAAGAAAGCTTAAATGGAGAGATTTTAATGGGTTTTTCTCTTACAAAACACACATCTCACATCTCACGTCTCTTGTTTATTGATGATAGTCTACTTTTTTGTCATGCTAATACACGTTCTTGCCATGCCCTAAAATTAATTTTTTCTACTTACAGGAAAGCCTCGGGTCAATTCATTAATCTTCAAAAATCCCATTTATCTACACTTCATAATATTCAAATTTTTTTCAACACCAATTGGAAATGCAACCTAGAGACTGTCACAGATCCTATTTATGTTTTCCTAGAATATCAATTAGGGGTTATAATGAGCTTCACTTAAATATAAAAAGCCTAGTCTGGAGTAAATTATCACCATGGTAAGAAAACTTTTCTCTTGTGCTAATAAAGAAGAACTTTTCAAAGCAATTATTCAAGCCATCCCAGTTTACACCATGAGTTGCTTCTGCTAGCCCTCTTCTCTATGTAGTGAACTTGAATATTTAATGGATCATTTTTGTTTAGGTTTCTCTCAAAAGAAAAACAAGATCTTTCGTAAATATTGTAAGAATTATCGGAGGTCTTGGCTTTTGCATTTTTAGTGACTTTAATCAAGCAATGTCAACCGAACAAGCTTGGGGAATATTTGATGACCTAGACTCCTTATTAACACATACTTAAGCTTGTTATTTTCGTAATGGAGATCTTTAATCAGCAAGGATTGGTTTCTCTTCATCACTAGTATGGAGTGGAATTCTTTGGAGAAGAGTACTTTTATGATAGATGTTGTACTAATCCTTGGATTCTTCTTCTGGGAATTTTAAACCATTATTTCCATCCACCAATTATGTTCACATTGTTAAGATTAGCACCTTAAATCGAAATTTTGTTCATGATTTTATATATTTATCTATCAATAAAGGTTATGCATTTGTTTTATATATCATGTGTTCTGTTTATTAGTATAGATTTGTAAAAAGAAAACAGCACTAAGATTATCGACACAATAACTTTTATATTATGTATAAGCGGGTATGAAGGAAAATATAATATTGAATTGATAATCTAAATACAAAATTTGTAGTCTTTAAGCAAAGTTGGATACTTTGATTTCGATAAGACTGTAATGTTTACTATTTATACTTTTGTGAGATAATTTATCTTGACTATTAGAATGTGATTTTCCAACTAGAAATATTAATATATATGATGATGTTTATTATATATATTGACTGGATCTCAAATGATATTGATTTATGTAATAATTCTAATAAAGATAAATCAATTCACTTTGATAGATATTATTATAGACATCTTAATCTTGAGTGGATAAGTGATTGTACATCTATGTCATATATCGTATGATTTATCAAGGGGTTAGGCTATGCATGAAGGCAACTTCACTTGATAAGTTGGATATGCATTATATAGATGATAACATTATTATTTATAGATATAAAATCCTTTACACTTTCACAAGAGTTAATGGTACTCTTAAAGAATAATTTCGGACTTGATTTAACAAAAGAGATCCTTATTATTATGTAATTTGTTTATTGAATGATTTTCTATCTTGAAGGATTTTATAAATAAGGTTTAATTAGATAAAATGACAAAAACGTTATTAATAAAATAATTGATAAGATAAAACAAAATTTTAATTTTAATCTCAATTATGAATATCCTATTAAGATTCTACATTATAATATCTGTTATGGACAAAAAACTTATTATTGTGCTTTTGTAATTTAGTATGGAATAAAAAAATTCAGCTATACTTATAATAAAGTAGTCATGGATTTAATAAAATGAATAAATTTATTTGGATTAATTAATTAATCTAATACAAGTTTAGTTTTTGGTTCTATATATTCCTTGATTTCCTTAATAGCTCAAAATTTCCAAAAAAAAAAAAATCAAGATATAATTTCTAGTGATTTGATACTGTGTTAGGAGTGTCCTAAATGGAATATAACAAAGCAAAATAATAATAAATCAAGAAGAGGATAATTTGAAATAAAAGTTAAACGTTAGTATTAGACAAATTGAATATGGACGTGTGTGCAACACGTGCTACTAATTGAAAAAAAAATAAAAATAAAAACCATGATTAGACAATAAACAGACATGCAAAACGTGTTAAATAATAATAATGGCTCCTAAACTTATAGTGTTTTAATAACTTGTGTAGTAAATTTTAATTTTAATAACTTAATTCTTAAATATATTAAATTGTTACTATATCCCATATGATTAATTTTTTTTGTTAAATTTTTGATATTACAAAATGCCCATTTATATTTTATATAAAGATAGAAATTTCTAATATAAATCTTCTAAATTCAAATTTTTGATTAAGTATAAAAAATAATAAAATGAAATATGTAGTAATAATTTAACAAGTTTAACATAAATGATTAAAATAAAAAATTTAGGGATAAGTTATCAAATAATATCAAACTTTGAGGGCAGAAGTGTAAAATAGCCTAACGAACAATTGTCTGGAGAAATAAGGAGAGAAGAGACTTCCTCTTATCTTGCTATATACAATTATATGTACTAGAAAAATCAACTGGTGGTACGAACACTTTGCTAAAAAAATGGGTGATATTCGGTTCTTTGAGCTGAACAACCGGACCAAAATTCCGTCGGTGGGTTTAGGAACATTCGCCGCCGATTCTTCTCTCATCCACCCCACCATTACCGCTGCCATCAAGGTTTTTCCCTTGTTTTTTTTTTTAATTTCTGGGTTCAAGGTTTTTTTTTTTTTTAACTTATTTTATATTTTATTTTTAAGAATGCATGATTGATTTGATTTGGTTGACTAGCAATAGTTAGTGGGTGAGGCCTAACTGTTAGTCCCGTTCTACTGCAGTTTGGATATCGGCATATTGATTGTGCTCCATTGTACGGCAATGAAAACCAGGTATTTTATAATCCCGTTTGAAAGGTGGTGGTGGTGTTGTTGTATTTTTTTTTTATTTTTAATATTTAAGTACTGGATCAATAGAAAATGGTAGGGGCCGTTTCGAATAAAAAAAAATTTTCTAAAACAATTTTTTTCGCAAATTATTATCATTTTGCAATATCTAAAATATTATAATAAATTTCAAACTTTCAAAATTCATAATTTTATTTATATAAATTGAAAAGAGACATTAGACAGTTTTTTTAAATATTTATAATTTTTTTCTTAAAAAAATTGATAAAAGGCATACAAACGGGCCTATAATTTAACGTTCTATTATTATTATTATTTTTTTAGAAGGTTTTGGTCTTGGTTTCATAATATTAGTTTAAGATTTTCTCCTTGCCAAAAAAAATTTTTATGGCTGGTTTTGTTTTTTAATTAACACGAATCAAAAAGGCTCTCAATATCTTATTACGCCACCGCATTATGGGAGTTTATTTATTTGTTTATTATTTAATTTTTTGTAACGTAGATAGGGTCAATTTTGAAGAAGCTGTTTGATGATGGTGTGGTGAAGCGTGAGGAGTTGTGGATCACCTCAAAGCTCTGGTTTGTTTGAATAAAATATAAATAGTTGTGTGTGCGCGCACACAACTATTTATATTTTCGATCAAAATTTGGTATTTTGAGTTTGGGATTATTTATTTAATGTAGAATTCAAATGTTGATTGAATCTTCAAACTGGTGTGCAGGTGTGCTGATCATGAACCGGAAGATGTGCCGAAGGCACTTGAGAAAACGTTACAAGACTTGCAACTTGATTATGTGGATTTGTACTTGGTACAACACATTTGAGCTTTACCAGCTCTCAATGTATTCTGGTTTAGTTTGTCGATGTGTTTTTGGAAGCGATTGGAATGTAGAATTATGTTTCTAAAGCGAGATTGATTCAGTTTTAGTAAATTATAAGGAGTGTAGGACTAATGGCATATTTTCTTGTTGATGTCGTGATATTTGTTTAGATCCACTGGCCAGTCAGCATGAGAAAAGGTTCAGGTAAGTTTAGACCTGAAAACCTTACCCGACCTAGCATACCAAGTACTTGGAAAGCAATGGAGGCACTCTATGACAGTGGAAAGGCTCGGGCGATCGGAGTTAGTAATTTCTCTTCCAAGAAGCTAGGAGATTTGCTGGAGGTGGCAAGAGTTCCTCCGGCTGTTAATCAAGTGGAATGCCATCTTTCGTGGCAGCAGCCAAAGCTCCACGCATTCTGTCAAGAAAAGGGAGTTCACTTATCTGTTAGTGTCGTGACCATTAACTGATTTGGTTTATCTCTTAGCAAAACATAATCACGTGAGTTATAGCATTGTTTAGACCAAAATGGTTCAAATTGATTATGATATGTTGGACAAATATGCTATTTACAGGCATATGCGCCGTTGTCCAGGACTCGGGTCTTTGAGAATCCAGTTCATGATTCGGTAGCAGAGGAACTTGGAAAGACTCCCGCGCAAGTGGCCCTTCGTTGGGGGTTGCAAATGGGTCACAGCGTACTGCCTAAGAGTACAAATGAAGCTAGAATGAAGGAGAATTTTGATATTTTTGATTGGTCCATTCCCGAAAACTTGCTTGTGAAACTTTCTGAAATTGAGCAGGTGAGTAGTCTCTCATTGTTCATTAGGTCAAATCCATTATTAAACCCAGAATATATGTATATATATTTCAGCTACAAAAACCAGGAATTTATATGATCGGGGATATTTTCTTACTACGAGTTCGTAAACATTATATTGTGTTGGGAAGGAACTACATGTGAAAATGGTCTAACACACTTCAGGAGCCCAACTTGACCCAAAAGGTTAAGTTTATTGGACCTTGAGTCGTTCCATGTATATAAATCACCTCACATTTTCATATATTTTCTACGTGGGACAATTAACACATGTATTATTCTTAACAATCTCCCCTTCATGTGTGTGTTCACTAAATTCCCCCTCGAACCAAAGTTTCTTAAAGCCGGCATATCCAAGCATCACACTCCAAACTGGAGCCAACTCCAACATGAAAAGGAGCGAAACCATGCAAGTTCACCAAATGCTCCATCCTCCGCAACTGCAACGACACCAATTGCGGGCAACACCAACTCTCCACGGGAAGCAATATGGGAACTTGACAAACAAGTATGATTGCTTGGCCAATACGAATCATCGGGTTTGATATCACTTGTTGGGGAGGAACCACGTGTGAAAATGGTCTAACACACTTCAGAAGCCCAACTTGACACAAAAGATTAATCTTATTGGACCTTGAGTCCTTCCATGTATATAAACCACTTCACATTTTCATATCTTTTTCATGTGAGACAATACACACATGTATTATTCTTAACATATTGTATTATGTAGTAAATTGAAGAACGTATGTGCATGACATATTGTGACTAAAATAAAAACGCATTGGAGGCACTCACTACTAGTAAGATATATGTATATTTTTTCATACGCTACTGCAGGACTTCCCTATCACACCAGTGTTTAATTGGTTTCGTCTTATGGATGGTTTTCTTTTGGATCAATTTTTTTTTTTACCTTCTGTAACGCAGGAAAAGATCGTTAAAGGTGGTGATTACGTACACGAGAGTCTAGGCGTGTACAGGACTCTTGAAGATCTCTGGGATGGCGAGGTGTGAGCAGAAATGGGATGCTTGTAAGAGGCATCGGGATTTTGCTCTCTGTCCTTTTTTTGTCATTGACGATGCTCAGGACTAATGTAATAATATCAGATTGTTTAATGTGTACTGTTTAATCACACTGCATAATTAATTTAAGAAAATAATAATAAGAAAATAAAATGTAAGAAAATTTGGAATAAAATTTCTAAACCATTATGCCAATGCCTCATCTCACGAAGTCATTTTATGTAAAAATTTCACTACAATTCTATCGGAATAATTCTAACCAAATAAAAAGAGACACGATATTTTACTGTTTGTGCAAGAACCGTGTATGGTCTGGTTATGTTGTTTTTGCTTTCTTAGACTATGGAGGAATTAAACATTCTTGAATAAGCAAATAAATGCATGGAGAAATTATTTCCACTGCCCTAATCTCTTCGCTTTTTGTAGTAGTTAATTGAAGTGTAGGCATGTGCTCTGTTCCAACTTAGAACCATCTGTAAAAATCTATTCAAGTTTTAGGAGTGATCTTGTAAATCCCACGCGGCGGGGCTCTCTATTTGTGAACATAACCCGATTAAACCATCGAGTTAGATAATTTTTTTTCTTGGTTTTTGGTTTGACAACAACTATCATCTAGTTTTCAATAGGATCAGACATGCACACGCCACTATCATAATTCTGTGTTTCGTAATTGATTAAAAATTCTTATATGCATTGCTTGTTTCAACCATTTAATAATATTTGCAGTATTTCATTTGGATTGGCTATTCGAATATGCATTTTGTGCAAAACTTTTGTGATGGCGTTCAAATTGTGTGAAATGATCTATTTTTTCATTTAAGAAAAACTGAAATCGAGCTCCCCTAAATTTGGCCCCATTGAATATATATATATATATATATATGTGGAACATTATCATGAGTTCTCTTTAATCAAAAACTTTTTCTCTCTCTCATATTTAAGCTTAAAAAACCGTAATTGTTTTGAATTAACTTCGATTGAGACCATTCTTATTTCTATGCGTTTAGAGGGAAAAATAAACAAAATCTCATTGATATACCCTATTAAACTTAGGGAGAACGAGGCAAATTGGTCAAAAAGAAGTAAAGGATAGCGATCTGAGTAACTGGAGGGCAGAATCTGCACCAACGCATTATGGAAGGATGATCTCTAGTAACTATTGCAAATGTCTCTGTTTAATCTAACAAGTGAGCACCCCCTGGATTTGAGAATCTTTTGTTGCACCATGTGAAGGCCCACCCAAGGCACCTAGATTGATAAGACCAAGCTAATGTAAAGTGCTTCGAAAAGGGGCCGAAGCTACAGTTGATGAGGCAGAAGTCCTGGTGGTAGCCCCGAGAAAAAGCCACAGCTTGTTGATGGTAGCCCCCAATTCTTTAACACTGTCCCAAAAAACCCTTCTTTTAGGAGAAGAGGAGAGCTGTAGATAGTAGAGAGAATCCAACGACAATCGGGGGATTTGACGTAATCCTAGCATTAATCATTTTTTTGACTAGGAAAAGGATAGAGTATCAATATTAGATCTCTAAGCCAAACAAAAACCACTAGAAATCTCATTTGCAAGAACGATGGCTGCGTTGGGAAAGCCCCACCTAGTTAGGCGTACTTGGAGGGGGTTAGATTATAGCTTAGTCTTGGTTAAGCATCAACCATTGAAAAAAAAAGGTTTTTTGTTCACTATCTCTGATATTTTTTCTTCCTTTGAGTTAGAACATTTTGGGGACTACTTCTATAAACTTTCGCATAAACAAGGTATTTCCAAATATCTTTGGGGATTTTCTTCTCACAATGATCCTTCTTAGGACATTTACCCTATTTTGGTAAAAGAAAATTGACAGTCTAACCTTTTTTTTTTTTTTCAAATCTCCTCTCAATTCAATATCGTCAATGATGTGAAAGTCCTAAAACTTTCTCAAATTTTGCTAGATTGCAGAACTTATTTACATTCTATTACTTATTCTCCAGACCTTTTCTTTGATGATTTGCTTTTTGTCTTTACCTCCGGTATCTGTGGTAAACCCGTTATCACTAAAGTATATTATCAAGCTCTCCCCGCCATTCAAGAATCTGAGAATACAAAAAGCTATACATCAAGGCTTTTAAGGAATTTGAGGAAGAGAAAAAGTTAAAACAAAAAGCTATGGATTCATTGGATGCTTTCAAGTCTGATCTTCATGCTAGCCCTCTAGTATAGTTTAAAGTGAAGAAACTATTTAAAGTGAAGAAACTATCTTCTAGAAGAACGATGCTGAAGAGATAACTCGCCTTTAAAAACAGCACCAAAAGGATCTGATAGAAATCAATTGCTTGCAAAATCAGTCTGTAGCACTCCCTTGCCTTTTTAAAAGAGATCAGGTTTTGAAAATGCAATCGCTAATCTTCTAAATGAGCTTTTTAATGTGCTTGTCAAACTTTCTGTCTCCTATTCAACTCAGCCCATCTCCCTCTAGCTCATCCTCTTCTTCCTGTATTAACTCTCTTAAAAATGAATATAACACTCTAAGGGAAGAGAATGAAGCGTTGAAAGCCCAAATAATGGAATTTGAAACTTCAATTCCAAAGCTGACTGATGGAAAAAACAAGCTCTCAAATTTTTTTGGTGAAGACATTATCGACCTTTTTGATGACTCTTGTCTACCTCTCTTCTCACTTCACTCGGCACATAAAGCTTCTTAAAGAAAAAATAAATGGTTTTGAAAAGTTAGTAAGTTCCATGATTTAGGATAATGAAAGATTGGAACAAAAATGCAAGAATAAAATTTTGGGCCTCCAAGGATTATTTTTGCAAGAAGTATCTCAAATTCGGTTCACGCTTAGGCTGCAATGGCTTTAAATTAGATTGGCTCACGACCCTGAAGGACCCATCGAAGAGAAAACTTAAGAACATTGTTAACTTCTACAAAGCTTGTGGGATTAATTTTGAGACTAAAAACTACCGAGCCATTTGTGACAGGATGGTTGATGATGACAAAGTCGACTCCTTTAGTTTTTATCTAGATTTTGAAGCCTACACTTATGAAAGGTAATCCGAATATTTTTCTTCACTGACTCCAAGAATTAATGTCATAATGAAGACCTCAGTTAATTACTATTTGTTAAGGGATTAAAGATGATGAAGTTGATTCCTTTTGTTTTGTCGTTGTTTGAATGATAAATAAAAATTTTAACTAATTTTTGACGGGTCAAACAATTTAATATTAAATATTTAGTTCAACAATTGAATCAAACACAAACTTATACTAAAATAAAATATATGTGATACCCACACAGATGCTATATAATATAAAGATATAAGACTTGTTTGCAAGGTGAGATGGGTTGAGTCTTATTTTATTATCTAAATTTACTATTTAAATTTTTAAAAAATTTAGGTAGGTTGATTTCAAATTTAACCCACTCAATTAATCTAAAATTTTAATCAATTCACCTAATTAAATTTTGGGTGGGTTGGTCGAATTGAACATAATTAAAAAATAAAAAAATATAGTGAATCATTTAATCTAAAATAAGAAATATATGAAAAGAAAACTAACTTTCAGTATAGTATTAGTATTGTAAAGCTCCAAGATTATCTCATAAGTTATAAAATCAGTATAAAAATAAAATATATATAAAAAAAATTTAAATATAAAAGTTGTAAACTAATAAACAAATAATAATAAAAACTCATATAATGTAAAATATAACATGTTATTAAGTAATTCATGTAAAATATAAGACAAATACTATATATTATGAGGTATAAAAAATACTTATTTTCACATATTAATAATTTAAGTGAGTTCGGGTTAAATTGAGTTTAAAAAAACACAACTCAATCCCATCCAATTAATAATCAAGTTGGGTGAATTGAGTTAATCTCTTAATTAGATTGATCGAATTCAGATTAAAATAGATTAGATTGAATGGATTTATCGAGTTAGTCCGTTTATTAGTTTTTTTTTTTTCACCCCTACATAATATATAACAAACATATCTTCGAAACACGTCATAAAACATTATTGAAGGGAGTAAAAAATGAAATTAGACAAAATAATAATAATAATAATAAAAAGATAAAAACTTTCACGGCAATCTGATGAATCTAACCAAACGACAAAACCTCATTAGCTTACGTGCTCAATCACCAGTTGACGTTGATCGATCAACTTCTCCACTGTTCTCACCAACGCTCGATTACCGCTTGTACCTTCTCATTTCCGGAACCAAAGCCTGAGCTGCACGCGCTGCGCTCGTCTTCCTATTGTGATTCGTCAAATCCACTAATACGAAGTTTAGTGACGCAAATTTCGACATAAAATTTAACTTAAATTATTTTTTAAAGGGGGAATATAGAGAATCGCATATATAATTAATTAAAAATATATATATATAAATGGAAAAGCTAATAATGACAAGCGCAGCGGCAGTTCCCAGTGGTAGTGGCAGAGTTGGTGGTGGACGATCGCCCGGTTTCGGACCCACGCTTTCGCAGAATCCGAAACGACACCTTCCGCTTTGTTGTCGTGCGAAAGCCAGGACTTTGAGTTTGAGGTGCTGTTCGCCGTTCTGTCGATATCGCCTTCCCCTTTTCGGTTCGTCAAGGTTCTGGCCAGGCACTTATAAACCATTGTTTCGATTTGAGGCTTTTCCCAAAAAGAAAAAAGAAAGAAATCTCTCTTGAATTTAAACTTGCCCGATTTTATTATTCAAGTTTTCATTGTCTTGTCAAAAAAAAAATTTTTTTTTTGATGCTGATTGTGCTAGGAAAAATATTGTTCAAGCAGTGACTTGTGCATGTTTTTTGGTGCAGAAAGAAGAGGCCTAATACGAAGTTGTTTGCCGGAAGATTGGTATCTAAAATGACTGATCACAAGACGAAAGAAGTCACTGCAGATGCCGCGGGAGATATGATCTTTGAGCCTATCTTGGAGGATGGAGTGTTCCGATTCGATTGTTCCGCGAGTGATAGAAATGAAGCTTTTCCAAGCCTTTCTTTTGTGAAGAGCAGTGTTAGGGACACACCGATTATGAGTCACAATGCGCCTTCATACATTCCTACTTTCAAAAGCCGTTTGGGGCAACAGATTGTTAAATTTGAGGTCAGTTAGCTCTATATTGTCGAAAGATTTCACAATAAGCATTTTGTGTCTTGTGATTTTTTGTAAGTTTAAGTGGTCAACTAATTTCCTTTTTTTTTGGGTTTTTTCGTTTTTGATTTTAGTTTCCTGCTGGTACCTCCTTCTATGGGACTGGAGAGGTTAGCGGGCAACTTGAGCGTAGTGGAAAAAGGGTAAGCTGCTTTTTACATTTATTGTATAGCAGTATCCTCAGAAAGTTTGTTCTCCAACCTTAAAGTCATATCGTTCTGCCTGTTTTAGGTTTTTACATGGAATACAGATGCGTGGGGCTATGGTTCTGGAACAACATCGTTGTACCAGTCGCATCCCTGGGTGCTGGCTGTTCTTCCAACGGGAGAAGCCCTTGGGATTCTTGCTGACACAACACGACGCTGCGAGGTGCTGTCATAGGACTTTGTGCCGCATTTGAGAGTTAATTATTCTACAAAACTTTTGAACTTTAGATGTCTTTGTTTTTCCCGTCTATTTTGTGCAGATTGATTTGAGAAATGAATCAGTCGTTCAGTTTATTGCTCCATCCCCGTATCCTGTTATTACATTTGGTCCATTTGCCTCGCCAACTGCTGTTCTGGTGTCTTTGTCGCATGCAATTGGTGATTTCCTACATCGATTTCGGCTCTCTTTATCTCTCTATTTTTTGTTAGAAAAGAAATAAAACTGGTAAAAACATGCTTTTAAATCAAAGAGGATAAAAAATTTTAAGAAAAACTTGTTAGAGTTTCACTTTCTATCACCCTTTGTGAATGCTGATCTAATTACTACTAATATAACTCACCTTATTTTTGTATATACTTATGTTTTTAATCTGTGTCTAGCTGATGTTTTCATGATTAGGAACTATATTTATGCCCCCAAAGTGGTCATTAGGCTATCATCAATGCCGCTGGAGTTATGAGTCTGAGAAGAGGGTTCGTGAGGTATAAAGTCATCTAAAACAAAAACTAGACTCTCCATTTGTCGTTTTGTGTCTCTTTCGTGATGACCCAAAATGGCTTGTTGTAACAGTTGCATCTTCTGCTTCTGGTGATCTTTATGTGAATGAGTATCACCTAGTCTAGTACCTTAAATCAATATCCGAAACTTTGTTATTCCCAGAATTGTCAAAATTTTTTGTCGCTCATGGAAGGTACAAAATTTATAAAATTTGATTGTTGATTGGCCTACTTTGGCAGATATCCAGAAACTTTCGGGAGAAAGGCATACCTTGTGACGTCATTTGGATGGACATAGATTACATGGATGGTTTTCGTTGTTTCACTTTTGATCAGGCATGTTGTTGTATAAAGCGTTAATGTTTGGCATTTCCTTGGTACAATTTATTCACGATTTTTTTTTTCACACATTATTTGGGCTATAGCATATAATTCAAGATTTAATTTGATCATGTTGGTCATATTCTACATTTCTGGTTTAAACGGGAGTTAAAAAAAAATAGATTAGCAGAGTACGCATTATTTTGATATAGTTTACGCGCTTAAATCTATAATCGTACAAATACACCTTTAGAAAGGTCATTTGCTTGAGTCTTGAAATAGAGCTGTACCAAAAATCATCAAAATGGTTTCCTTTTTCCTTGAAAAGGACGTTGCTACCATTCATAACCAGAATACTGTTATGCTGAAATTTTCAGGAGCGCTTTCCAGATCCGAAATCTTTGGTGAAAGATCTTCATAATGATGGTTTCAAAGCAATTTGGATGCTTGACCCAGGGATCAAGAAGGAAGATGGTTATTTTGTCTATGATAGTGGTTCTAAAGATGGTGTCTGGATTCAAAAATCAGACGGGACTCCTTTTGTAGGTAAATTCTTTATTAACTTGAAAAATTATCTCTTGAGAGAACTATTTCTTGAAAACTAAGATGTTTTCCATGAATATCCAGGGGAGGTGTGGCCAGGACCTTGTGTTTTCCCTGACTATACTCAGGAAAAAGTTCGCTCATGGTGGGCCAATTTAGTTAAAGATTTCGTTTCTAATGGTGTTGATGGTATATGGAATGATATGAATGAACCGGCTATTTTTAAGGTAGTAAGATAAATTTTCTTCGAGATTGATTTAAATTTTCAAGGTTCAGTCTTATGTTTTTCCTTTTTTAGGTTGTAACAAAAACAATGCCCGACAGCAATATTCATAGGGGAGATGATGAACTCGGAGGTTGTCAGAGTCATAAACATTATCACAATGTATTCTACATCAGAACCTAGATGCTTGTGCTAAAACCGTACATTCCTTTTGTAATAATTGTAATTGGTACATGTACTAAGTGTTTTCTGAATAATATCTGGATTATGTTGAACATTTAGGTGTATGGCATGTTAATGGCAAGATCAACTTATGAAGGTATGAAGTTGGCTAATAAAAACAAGCGTCCTTTTGTTCTCACAAGAGCGGGATTTATTGGTAGCCAAAGATATGCTGCAACATGGACGGGAGACAATCTGTCAAATTGGGACCACCTCCACATGAGTCTTTCAATGGTTCTTCAGTTGGTATGTACTGATTAATCATTAATTAAAGCAGAAGTGGCTTTTCTTCAGCGCTGCATTAATAGTTAGTTTCTTTCTTTACAAATAATAGTTTGAAAGATAAATATTGGTTTTCTTTTTAATAAGTTACAGAGAAGTTAAAATAAGTTTCCAAGGAAAAAAAAAAGGTGGGGGGGGGGGGGGGGGGGGGTGGGTTGGTGGTGGGGGTGTGGGGAATCGCTAAATGATTGCAAGATGCCCTACAGAAGAAGAAAGAAAACAAGCGGGTGCTGCATGAAAATATCCCCCCAATACAATATGAAACTGGATTGAATTTATGTTTCCTGCTGATCGGCAGTTTCTTTGGGACTTCTGTCCTCTGAGTTTCTTTAAAATTGTCTTTCTGTGAAGTTTTGTTCCCTATACTCTAAAGAATAATTGAAATGACTTTCCTTCAAGGCTGGTTGTCAAAATAGAAGTACGTTGTGATGACATAATTCTTACAGAAGCCTCATATCAATATCACCTAATGCCACTCTGCAAGTTTCTCGGCTTGAAAGCATTATATCTGTCCAATTTTGATATGATTTTCGTTGGTCTCTACATTATTGTGTAATAGCATAAAATTACCCAACTTAAATTTTACAGAGGTTTCATAACACTCCTGGAGCTTTGGAATTTCTAGATTTAACTTGGCTTGACATGATTATGGCAAAACATACACATATTGCGTTTCCCAGACATTGTTTTGCTCTGATTTGGTTGTAAATTGTTTTAGAGTCTTAGTGGTCAGCCCCTATCTGGGCCTGATATTGGTGGCTTTGCTGGAAATGCGACTCCCAAGCTTTTTGCTAGATGGATGGGCATAGGGGCATTGCTCCCATTCTGCCGCGGGCACTCCGAAACTGGCACCAATGATCATGAGCCATGGTCTTTTGGTGAAGAGGTTTGTTTGTTTGTTTGTTTCTTTTCTTTTTTTTTTTTTATAAATTTTATTCAACTTTCTGTGTTCATGTTAATATCTCAACTATGAGACTTTTGCCTTGCGCTTCATCCTTCCTTACGGAGTAATGAAGTAACGTTTCTTTAAAAAAAAAAAAGAAAAAAAAAGTTCTTTTGGGAATGTTTCCCATGCTTTGTTCACCACATGTTCTGTATTAACTTCAATTTTATTCATCAGTGTGAGGAGGTATGCCGACTTGCATTGCAAAGGCGCTATCGCCTTCTACCACATATATACACTCTTTTTTACATGGCTCATACCAATGGTACTCCAGTGGCAAGTCCTGCCTTTTTTGCCGGTAGGTTCTTGTGCTGTTAATGATCAAACTCCGCTTGAAGCTCTTGCAATTTTATATCTTGTGATATGGGCAAACATCTATAAATTGTGTGTGCAGATACCCAAGATCTCAGCTTAAGGAAACATGAGAATTCTTTTCTGCTGGGTCCACTTCTAGTTTATGCAAGGTTGCTATTTCATCTCTTCATAAATAAATTGATAGGTGATATTTTGTAGATTTTCAATCATGCTTGTCTATCATAGCACTCTAGCTATTATTTTCTACAAATTTCTCTTCATGTTTTTGGCATGTTTAGACATTTTTCTTAAGAACAAATATGAAACAATACTTGATTAGTATACCATTCTCGGCCTTTTGGCTAAAATCAAGTTTAATATCTGATGTAAAATGGTATTTGATTAATGATTGTCAAAACACCGTTTCAAGTTGGCTTATCATCCCATATTTATTATAAAATGGTCTGATTATATAAATTTATGAGGACAATAGAACTAAGTCAAAGTTCTGTTCTTAACGATTCTTGTTTTCCAAATTTTAGTTCTTTTTCCACTTTATCCATTATGGTCTTTACACACCAAACATGTATGAATAAAAACCCCATGTGCTAACAGATTTTCTTGTTTGATCTGATGTCACAATAATAGTATATCATTTATAGCTAGGTTCATTTGGAGAATTTTAGTTATACATCATTGATCGTTTAATGGATGTATTTTTCATAATGACTTCCTATATATGGTGCTTAGTACGGCAACGGGACAGGAGACAGGTGATTCTCAATCTGTACTTCCAAAAGGAATCTGGTTGAGTTTTGATTTTGATGATTCTCATCCGGTATGTAGCACTATAAATCTTGATTTTCCCTTTCTTTAATTTGTTGTTTTTCTGTTTTTGTTATATTTGTTTTCATTATCTCAGGGTTCATTTTTAGTTTGTCTTTGTTATCTCAGGATTTACCAGATTTGTATTTGCAAGGTGGAGCAATTATTCCTTTTGGTCCTCCACATCAGCATGTTGGTGAAGCTAGCTTATCAGATGACTTGTCACTCATTGTGGCTTTAGATGAACACGGTAAGTTTCAATCTAGTTAATTCTCATGAGATGAAAAATTAAATATGTTATCTGTAATGTAATCTTCCCAATATAAGGAATCAAAAGATTGACAAAATAACACAAAAGTACTATTATTCCTTTTTTTTTTTTTTTTAAATGTATAGATTTTCAAACTTCATTGAAGTCCCACTAAGTGCAGTTGGCAAGATTGATCGTTCTTAATTAACATTATTATTGCTTAAGTTTTCCTACTTTGATGGCATAATATTTTGCAGTAAAAAACTTTATAGGAGATATTTGTTTTGCAGGTAAAGCAGAAGGAGTTCTATACGAAGATGATGGTGACGGATATGGATTCACTGATGCTCAATTTTTGCTGACACACTACGTAGCTGAGCTTCAATCCTCAGTTGTTAGTGTTCGAGTTTCCAAAACCAAAGGGTCTTGGAAGAGGCCAGATCGTCGTCTTCATGTTCAATTATTGCTTCGTGGGGGTGCAATGGTAAGCTTTCTTTAGGGGAAATATCCTTGGCATACCCTTGAAGCTGAAGTACATAGGAGGTTCTTATTCAGTTCTGAGATTTGATGCTTGATTTTTCTTTTATCAGCTTGATGCATGGGGCACAGATGGAGAGGCTCTTCAAATAATTATGCCTTCAGAGCAGGAAGTTTCTGAGCTGGTTTCTGCCAGTGTGAAGCAATACAGAACTCGACTAGGTAATACTACTGCTTTGAGGATTTATGCTGGCTACGGCTTCACAATTTTCTTTTAAACTTGGTACATATGGCTCTGGTAAATGGTCTTCAAAATTTCCCTCTTTTCTAGTTTGTTCTGGCTGTCTTCTCATTTATTTTTCAACTTAATCATAGGGTCAGCATGCATTCTTCCTCAAAGGAAAATTTAATTTGGGTGCAATTGGAAAATATACATTGGTATGGTGATTGCTTCCTTTCTAATGTGTTTATGTTATTTACAGAAAATGCAAAGCGTGTCCCAGAATTGGAAGATATTCCTGGACGAAAAGGAATAGAACTTTCCAGAACTCCTGTTGAACTGAAAGGTGGTGATTGGGTTACCAAGGCAGTTCCTTGGATTGGAGGTAGAATAATTTCCATGACTCACGTTCCTTCAGGTAATAATACAGATATTGTTGCCACTCTCTCTCACTTGGTGTCGGGGTGTTAATTTGCAAGATCAACTTCCTAACCTATTCTTGGATAAGGTGGAAAAGATGGTGACATTGATAACATTTTATATGTCCAAGTCTCTCATTTTCAAGCTGCAGTATTACCATTTTATGATTTGTTTCTCCTTTATTTATTATTTATTATTTATTTATTTATTCATTTATTTTGTGGTTGCGTTTTGCAGGAACACAGTGGCTTCATAGTAGGGTTGAGATTAATGGATATGAAGAGTATAGTGGTACTGAATACCGCTCTGCTGGATGGTCTGAGGAATACAATGTTATTGAGTGAGTTGCTTGAATATAAGCCATTAACTGCGTATTTTGGTTGGCTATATTAAGCATGCGTAATGCATTGGAGATGACCTTTGGAGTATGAAACAATTTAGGAATTTCCAATGTTTGTGAATTGGAAAAAGCACTTTTGTTTCAGCTGCTACGGATTGAATATTAAAATTTCCAAATATCATTCTTTTGGGTAGTTTAATGATTCTTTTTCTTCCAGCCAAAAAAAAAAAAATGGAAAAGATTAATGACTTCTATAAATATATATATATATATATATCTTTTTTTTTGCAGACGAGATCTTGAGCATGCAGGAGAGGAGGAATCGCTTATGTTAGAAGGTGACATTGGTGGTGGATTAGTATTACAACGTCAGATACATGTTCCAAAGGATGATCCTGAAGTGTTGCAAATTGATTCTAGCATTGTGGCACAAAACGTTGGTGCTGGTTCTGGTGGATTTTCGAGGTTTGCTTCCAAAAACTTTTCATTCTAAATTTTTAAGTCTTTAGATTTTGCAGTGTCAATGTACTTTCCTATACTTTTTAACAGCTTTGTCATAACGATGTAGTTAGTTCTGTCTAGAGAATAATTATGGATGTGTTTTCCCCTACTTTATGGGACCCACCCCCTTGGTGTCCCTGCTTCATCTACGTTTTTCTTATTTCCTTCTAAATCTATTTCGGATGACTTCTCAGCTGAGTTTGCACTTGGTTGCTCACAAATTTTTTTTCCCCCTTTGCACGGTCCCTTTGTGTTGCAGCAACAACCCATCTATTCCCATTTTTCAAAATCCTCTAGTCAAAAGAGAGAGAAATCCTCTAGCCAACAACCCATCATATTTATTCTATTTCAATTAAGCTATTGGGATGAATGGTTTCTATGAATATACTGTAAAATGGTTTCTTAAAGCTTACACATCTCATTGGTGTCCATCTTAAGCCAAGAAAATGATGACATAGATCAATTTACGGATCAAATATTCCCCTAGCCAATAGCTACACTAAGCATTGAATAAGATGAAAGATTCTGTCAGTCACCATAAAGGTGGAAGATTTAGTCTTGCCCACACTTTTGCTAATGCAACATGTCAATGAAACTAGGAGTTTTTTCCGTAGTATTTCAGAGTCATGACTTACCCCCTTGCTGAATTTGGATGAAGAAAGCAACTGTAATTGGTGCATTTATGTGCCAAATTCATTGCACCAGTTGTATGCCAGATTGCTTTCCTTGGAATTTCTACTCTTTAGTGGGAAAATTAGTCTAGAAGCTCCCTCACCACAAAATTTTTCAGCTTCCAAACTATTATCTATGTGATTGGTGAGGTGCAATAATAGGTCACATGCGAGTCTATAGGAAAGATCTTGTTTTTCCCTCTAGGAATGATCTTTGCATCTCATTTGCTATGTTAACGTATGATCCATTTCATCTGCACAGACCATGCCTTTTGTCTTTCCTTTTACTGATTTTTTTTTTTTTTTGGGTTGATTTGTTTATGTTTGTAACCTTTACTTTTGGTTGTAGATTGGTTTGCCTGAGAGTGCATCCAATGTTCACCATCCTACACCCTACGGAATCCTACATCTCGTTTACCTCTATTGATGGGACAAAGCATGAAATTTGGCCAGAGGCTGGGGAGCAATTTTGTGATGGGGATCTTCTACCTAACGGTATAGTTACCACTTTTCAACATTTAGGACTCATTTGGTACATGAGTCAGTCCGGAATCATATGAAATATTTAGATTCAATTTGGTTGACTTAATTATAATTTTTGTTAGGATTTCAAAAAAAGACAAAATTGAGACAAAAAATTTGGACCCTACAATCAAACAAGCCCTTACAGTCCATGGGAGGCACTGGGTATTTGATCCTTTACAAAATATAGACTAGAGCTCCACTAAGAAGTAGAGGAGAGAAAAACAAACACGGTTTAGTCGGTAGTAGCTAGTTCGTTTGTGTAGTCAAATTCCAGGTTGCTTTTTTAGAATCCAGTAGACCTATATAATTCAACAGAATTAATTAAAAAGCAAGTGCATGCTATTTGATGGATGATTATGACAATCCTGTCTAGTGGTTGTGCGAAACGTACCATAATGGTTTCTTGAAAAACTTGTACCAGGCACCTGAACATGATGATTGTACTTTGAATGTATTTAATGGTGTTAAGTCAAGCATACCAAAACAAGATGAAATTCTCGCTTCTTGATCCCAAACCATCCCTACTCGATTACCCGGATACTTTTAAGAAAACATGCCCTCAAAATATTGTTTCAATAAATGAATCCAATAGTTCTGTTCTAAGATGTGATTCCATAATACAGAAAACACATCACAAAAACCACAAGCTTAACTTTTAAGCTACTTGACTTGTAGTACTTGTATAGGTTTATTTCTACATATTCAACACTTCTAGATTTTATTAAATTTTATTATTTTTGCAATGTAGATGAAATGGGGATGTTAAGTTTGTAGTTTTTAGTGATTTCCATGGAGATTAGTTTTTGTTGATCCAAATGACATCTGTCTCGCCAGGTGAATGGATGCTAGTCGACAAATGTCTCGGTCTGGCGCTAGTCAATCAATTTGATGTCCAGCAGGTCTACAAGTGCCTGGTCCACTGGGGAACTGGAACGGTCAATTTAGAGCTGTGGTCCGAGCAGAGGCCTGTTTCCAAAGATTCACCTCTCACAATTTCCCATCGATACAAGGTGGTTAAAGTTGCCTAGATCATATCTTTTTGTACCGTCAACTTTTTGTGGGAGATTCCAAACCTAAAAATACAGAAGAATTTGACTCTAAATCATCCTAGGAACGTGTATTTGGCAATTGCCTTTGAATGGCTTTGGCGGTTTTAAATGTCACAAAACTATACAACTCGCATATTTAAACACAGCTTCGAATCTTTTCAGCCCTTTGAACTTTGAACTCCTCTATTTATTTCGATTCTTGTATGTCTGAATATATATATATATATATTTTTACGAGTCTAAATTTAATCTTAAGGTAAATACATATTTAGCAAATGCCAAGCAAAATTTGTTTATCATAGAAAACCTGAAATTTCGACGTCTTGATAACATTCTCCTCTTTTTCCCTCACTTTAAACTTTTAGTGGCCTATAGCATCAACGACTTTGCGCAAATATAATTAGTCGAAAGCTACATAACCGGGGCTCTATAAGATTGCATCTGAAATTGAAATGAAAAATGAAGTCATTGGCATTGAAAGATCGAAACCAGTTAACAATCATCTCATTAGCTCACTATACTACTCATGTTTAGTCAATTGTAGCACAAGTCCTCAAGTGTCTTGATTCTAGAATCACGACTTCCACATGAGGCTTTTGCATAACCAAATATGGCTTCTACTTTATTTGATCTAAAAAATCGAATGGCTGATTATATTGTTGAACTATTTTCTCAAAGAGAGGTTTAATTCTACGTGTTTCAGTGCTAATCTCCCAATGCCATAGAGTCCTTCAGCTATCTGCTCTCGACCTTCATCGTTCCTAAGGCCTTGTGAACTCCGTCAGACGTAGGATCTAGTTGTGAGTTCACCGTCAATGAACACAATGGTGCCGACGAGCAGGGTAGACGAATGCGATCTCTCGCGATCCACCACAATGACGAGATCTGCTGGAGATGGCCGATCTGGTTGCAGTGATCGAGGTAGGCCTACGATGCCACTGCCACGGCTACTCCTCCCGTCGTCGAGTCATATTCCATGCTCCTCGACGTTGCCACTAACTCCTCAGACAATTATCATAATTAATTATTGATTGATCAAAAAATTTAAGATTTTATGTATGAACAAACAATCAGTGATTGATTATAAAATTAATGATTTATATTATGATAGATTAGATTACAAAGTGATTTACTGATGGACAGTTAATAATTTATCGATAATTAATTAGTAATTGATCAAATTAATGGCCAATTAATGATTAATTAAGAGTTGATCATTGACTTAGAGTTAGACTATATTTAATTAATGAATAATTGATATTTATTTTAAAAGATCTTCTAATTAATTTTAAAAACTTAAACCGTTTAACTAATTTTTAGAAGTTTAGACCGTGTATTAAAAAATTTATTGAAAAAATTATTCAACTATAAATCCCAATATAATATTTGAAAATTTATCCAACCGGAAGCTAGCGTTCAAGCTACAAAATAAATTAAAAAGAGAAAAAAGGAGAAATAGAACATCAAATCACAAAGAAACAAAATCATAACTAAATACAAAAGAAATGAAGATGGGTAACAAAATTATTCCAATAAAATTAGAAACACAATATAATTTAGTCATAGTCATAATTACTAGTGGTATATATCATTAATTATTTTATGAATCGTAACAGTAATTACTACGAGTAATTGTTATTATCAGTATTATCAATGGGTTTTGAGCTGTAGACTTTGGGTATTTTCAATAATTTAGCCATGTAGGTTCCACTAAATCTGACATAGTTACAAATAAAATATATATATATATATTGAATAGCAATTCCTAGATTTGAAATAAAAATTTTTAAAAGTGCTATAATTAAAATTAAAAAGAAGGGAAATTGGTGTAGGGTTTATGCTGAAGGTAACTCTGGTAATAGACATGTGTGGAATCCATAAAATTTGTTGTTGTAACTTTCAATGTTAGAAAAGAGCGTACCATTAAAAATGGTGTTAAATTTGAAACAAAAATTTTCAGAAATATCGTGATTAAAATATATTATGTCTTGTTGTGTCTTGTTTGCGTTTTAGGTTGAAATCCATCTCATACTTGGAGAGGGACCATTCGTACAGTAATATGTCATTTTTATCATCTTCATGATAATTTAATTAGTATTACTAAGAAAAAAATACTTACATTTTCCATTCTCTCTTTTCTTTGAACTCTTTTCTTTTCTTTTTGGGTTGTAAATGCAATACTCTTCTTCAAAACAAGTATTCAGTAGCATCGTTATATTTAGAAAATATTCACCTACTTTAGTCAACTCAAAGTATTCCTCGAACTCATGAGAAGATTACAATTATAATCCTTTCTCTTTTTTATTTTTTTATATTTTATTTTTGGGTTATAAATGTTATACCTTACTTCAAAACAAGTATTTGGAGCATCGTTATATTTAGAAAATATTCCCCTAATTTAGTCAACTCAAAATATTCCTCTAACTCATGAGAAGAGTACAATTTTTTTTTTCAAATTTCCAAAATTATATATCTAGTTAGGAATTTTTTTAATAGAATATAGTAAGAAATGTTGTTTCTAAGCAAACAATCCTATTTCTTGGGGAAAAAAACAAACAAACAAACAAACTAGAAGTGACTTGTATAATTATTAATGTTGTATTTAAATATTTGTTTAATATATATATAGGATGAATAGTTTGTTTCCATTTAGATAGGATATTTAATTTTAAAGAATAGAAAATTTTCATTTTTAAAAAATAAAAAGTTATTTGAAATTTTTTTTAAGTAAAAGGTTATTTAAATGGATAATTTTTTTTTATTTTCTAGAGAGAAACTTTTATTTTTATTCTTCAAAAATAAAGAGTTTTTAATGTTCAAGAAACAAAATTTAAAAGGGTTTATTTTTTAAAAATAATAAATTATCTATTTTTTAAAAACAGGTATACACATCGAAACAATGCAGCAGCAGAAGGCTGTTATGGAAGATGTTGCAGTGGTGGTAAAGAATTTATATTATTCATGCATTCTTCAAAAGCTTTACGAGCACACTTGTCGTATATCTTCTTAAGCGATATTTTTGTATTTATTCTTTTTAGTTTTTCTCTGCAAACGCGATCAGCCCACTTTTCGCAAAAGGCGACTTTTTTAGCTGGCGGTGGTGGCCGTAGCTGGCGTGGTGATGGTTGTTGCAGCCGTCGGATCCATGGTGGTGGTGAAGGTGGCGGCGGCGGATTTGTTAGTTTCTTAAAATCGATGTTAAAGCTCGAAATAAGTTGAGATGAAGAATTTGGTGAGAGTGAAGCGGGCATGGCAAGCACAACGGCGAGGAACACAACGATTATCAAAATAATCCTCCTACTGTTTCCCATATCGTTTATACCAAAAGCCCCTTCTTTTTTTTTTGTGGGGTTCAAGTTGTTATGTATCTACAAACAATTATAACACAACAATTATCAAAATAATCCTCCTAATGTTTCCCATATCGTTTATACCAAAAGCCACTTTTGTTTTTTTGTTTGTGTGGTTCAAGTTGTTATGTATCGACAAACTGCATGGAAATGTTTATTTCTCCCCAATTTAAATGACGACTTAATATTGTTGAATATGAGTTGAAAATGATGTTTCCAACTTTGAACCATTACAAGAGGTGACTTGTGTTACATGGTTTCCGGCTAAAACTGGTTTTTTCAAACTTTTTTAGTATATATTTTTATTTTTTTTATTTTTGGTTTACATATTCAAAAGCATAACCATTATACAGTGAATTAGTACAGAAAATGACTTCCCGCAAGTTATAATTTGAATATTATATATGTATAAACGTTTGTGTAAAACATACAAATACACATACAGCCAGATATATTATACTAGATTCTAGAGTTCATGCACACTCAAAATTACATAGTTGATTTTTAGTCATGAATTTTTAACCCAAAAAAAAAAGAAGGGGTCTCATTATATTGGCCGTTGTAAAACTAACAAACGACAAAAAAAAAAAAAAGAGTCATTGAAGTAAACCATACGCGATGGCACTCCTCTTTTGTTGTAGATAACAACTATTTTCTAGAACACAATTCGGGCCTTGATCAGGCCTTGTTGAAAGTCGGTGTTTGTTTTATTATTTTTATGATTATTTAGAACTCTTAATAATGCAAAATTTCTTCATAATTGATAGGTGGTATATTAAATATCATAATGATCAATTTCTTAACTTTTGGGTACAAAATATATGCCTATTTATAAATATTTGTATATATATATAGAATTTGGCTTGATGGATTGCATGAAGTGAAAAATCCTTAATACTTAATCCAGTTGGTAAAATTTGGGTTAGAAAAATCTCAATTTATTATTAACTTAACCGAATATAATCTGCTGAATTGGAATAGATTGAGTATATTAACGGATTCAATAAACACCCTTAGTTTTATCCCAACCCATCCAAAAATTGTGCACTACTACCACAGTTAACATACTTGGGACTTGTTTGAGAGGAAGGATTCCAACATCAAGTTCTAATTTGTTTTTTTGTCTTTTTCTCCAATTTTTTCTATGCATTTTTTCCAAAGAGTTCAAGTTTTAGAAATTCATAACTTTCCTATTTTAAATTAAAATAAAATAATTTTTTTAAAATTGTATAGAATTTTGAAATAAATGACAAGATTCATATTACTAATTTTTTTAACACATTTTAAATTATTATATTTTTTCACTTCAAACAATTCATTTTCATCAAATACGTATTACAAAACTCAACCTTTTCTAATTTCTAAAACAAAAGTTCTAGTTGTCCCCCAAACATGTCCTTAGAGGAAGAAACAAAAGAAAAATAAAATATAAATAACAAAAGACGAAAATTAATCCCCCAAAAATTAGAGAGAGAAATTGTGAAAGAGAAAAGGATTTATAATCTTTTGATTATTTGTTATACGATTAGTTCAGTTCAAAATTTGACTTTACTCATGCACTTTCCCAAAAAAAAAATAAGAAACAAATCCGGCTCTACTCTTCACGTCCATCGACATACAAAGATTCTCTATACATTGAAAACAAAATTCTTAACTTTCATTAATTATGTAGTAATTAATAATTTAGAGGTACAGTGCTAACAAGAACTCAAAACTTTTTTCAAAATAAAAAATAAAAAATAAAAACCCAAAATGTTGTTGGCCTAAGAGAATTTGAAGATGTTCACTAGTTTGCCGGATATTCCTTCTCGATTGCCTCAATTCGGTATAATCATGCACAGAGTTAGGACATCTTGTGGGGGCATGTGCCTCCCCTGAGAAAAAGGATAAAAAAATTATACGAATATAATATTTTTAGGACAAGACTGTGATAGGGTTTAATTGGGAAATCCCACTGGTAGGGCTCTATTTTAGACTGCATGATATATTATTGTGGCTCGCAAACCACATGTGTAGAATATTTACTATAAAGTGTATGTGATAGTATCTTGGTCCTTCTTAGGAAAGACCTGTTTTGGGAAGATGATGAGATTGGAAACTTAATCGAAGAAAGGGTCATGTTCGGCTTACACGGCAACGATTTGAGCTTGGACAGCCCTTTGATGGCAGCTTGGAAGGAGGCAGTGCATTCGATTTTGGGGTCGTTGTGGGGTGGGGGGAAGGTCGTCGGGGAAGGTATGCTGGTTGTTGGAGAGGGAGGGTAGAGGTGGGTCACTGGAGTTAGGGGTTGGAAGATTGGTATTTTTCTAATTACTTCTTTTTGCTTGATTTTTAAAATTTTTTTTTAATGTATATTATGAATTAAAGTACACTATAATTATCATATATATCATATTTATCATATACAAGTAAATCTTCTAACATTAGATTATATCGAGACAGTCAAAGTATAAGTCCTACCATAGTCTTTCATATATTTTATAGTTCCTAAATTTATAATCTTTTAATAACTATTTGTACCCTCACTAATTGCCATCTAAATTTTTTATTTTCTTAATTAATTTTTTTTTGTTGCCCTCACCACTAACTACGACAATTATATCTTTCCTTTTCACTTCCATATTTTTTTCCAAATATTTATAATAGCCTTTTGAAATTGTGGTTCCCACCATTAACTCAAGTACACAACTTTTTTATTTTTTATTTTTTAAAACTTAATTCCGACTCTTTTTTTTTAACTTCGCAGCCCTAACTTTGACGTTATAACTTATTTACTTTGTTATTTTTTAAAACTTAGTTCTTGCATTTATTAAATCCTTTTTTAATAAAAATTTCGTAGTTCCTTATTTCGACGTTATAACATATGTTATATATATGCATATATATATTTATTCTTTTTCTTTTTTTTTTTTTCTTTTGATCTTCAGTTATATCCCACTGAATTCAATGTCCAGAAGAGGAAATGATCTTTTCCAAACAAAAGCATCGATCACAAACCACTAACTCAACATTTGAAACATTAATCTAATCCCAAACTATAGTAGAGGCAGGCCAATGGGCTCTCTACTTGAGAACTTCTCATAAGTAACAGTATAACCAATCTTCAATTTCAGTGAGGCTGGTGCACACGGATTATATTTTGAACTTGGTGAAATAAAAATATAAAAATATAGAGTTCAATTAGGACGTATATGTAAAAACTTCATGTCGGCAAGGCAAAACAAAAAAAGGAGCTATTTTGAAAGGAAAAAAAAAATATCTGTGAGAGTGACCAACCCAATTTGGCAACAGCCCGACTTCAAGTGACTCTGCCATTCCTCATAGTCTAGAGTTCATTCAAAAGGTGCTAATCACATAAAACTTTTGTTTGAACATGATTGTAGTGGCAACTCCCAAATGCTTGCAGCAGATTGTTTACTTAACATTTTTCTTGTAAATGTTGCAGGCATAACCCTAATGGTAATTTTACATCTGAATAGGGAGTTTGAATCCCTAAAAAAAAATTAAAAAAAAAAAAAAACCTTACAAATTTAAGGCCTTGGTTGAAAGGCTGAAACGATCTATATTTATATCACGACATAAATGTTGAAAATTAATTCTCTAATACAACTATTTAATAGATAATTAATTACTTTGGTTAAAACATACTATCCTTTTCCTTGGTCCTTTGTTGTCCCTTTTTTTTTTAAGGAGAAATTTCACTAAACTTAATAAAGAGATACAAAAGCACTAAACACAACAAATGACCCTATCTTATATAGGATAGGATAAAACCCTTTGGTACGGACGATACCACCAGTAAAGTATGATAATACTTAAAAGGAAAGATATATGTTTGAGATCTAAAAATAGGTACGTACTTCGGCATGCTAAATTCGAGAACATGCGAACCTCTTTTTAACAAAACTTAATAGCACTAAGGCCACTACTAACTCTGCATAAAAATAACTCTAATTGGACCAAAATATTATCAAGTCTCAAATTTGGCAAAAAAACAACTAGCGCGAAAGGTGGGTAAACCACCTCCATTATTAGAAATAACAAATAAAAATAAGATATCTAGATAAATATAAACATGACAAAATAAAAAAAACCAATCACACGTAAAGATTTTTTACTGATAAAGTGATTCACATCATTCCAAGAAGCTAGGTTGCTGAAATCAAACAATCATAGGACCTCACCGATGCATGACGATGATATACTAACAACAACTGTCTCATTCTTGCCCTGTTTCTTCTCACAATACCCATCCTCCTCCCATGGGTTCGCCTCTACCAAAACCCTCACATTGATTCCCCCCTCCATCCCTAAGGCTAGGAAAGTTGCCATTAAAGAGCCTAGAAGAGGAAAATGATTGAGAAACCCTAGTCTTTAAGCATGAGAGAGAGAGAGAGAGTTTTATAAACTTTTGCTGCACAATTTTATTGTGTGTAATTTCCTCCATTTTTTGTTCTTTTTATGGATTCTATTAAATTATAATCTGCCTCGAAATAAATTCTAAAAGGAAAGCATTACTATTTAAGAAATATTCCTAAGTTATAGAATCATAAAGGTTGAAAATTAATCCTCTAATACAAATCTTTAATATATAATTAACTAGTTTGGTTAAAACATGCTATCCTTTTCCCTTTTTGGTCTATTGTTGTCCAAATTTATTGTGTGTAATTTCCATCATTTGTTATTCATTTTCTGGATTCTATATAATAATCTGCCTCGAAATTACTACTTAAAGGAAAGTATTACCACTTTAAAAATATTCCCAAGTTTAATCAATTTCAGGTTCTGACAAGAATTAGTTGATATAAACGAATCCTAACAATATTTTCCAAATTTCGAGTATGCAATTATATTATTTATGTAAATGTGAAAATTAGACATGATACAATTTTCCCCTTAAAAAAAATATTAACACTTGCAGAATCCACATATTAGATGAAACATTACATTTTAATCAAAAATGGGGAATTTAAAAGTAAGGATTTTATTTTGGAGTTTAATTTTTTTATAATTGGTTGCGTGGCCTACGACGTATTACAAAAATAAGAAATAATAATATTTCCAGATCTTGAACCCAGGACCTCTAATGGCCATAACAGGGATTTTATTTTGGAGGTTACATAGGAGGAAAGTGCTCTAGTTTAATTCATTAGTGAAATTCTTCATGAAAACAATTGTTATACACTAATTTTCTAGGTTCCATTTTTAGTCTTTATGCTTTATAAACAAGCAGTCTGTTTATCTGTTTGTGGTCCCTCTTATTGCAAAGGTTGACCTTTTCCGGTGATAATGGCGACGGAGGCGGACGTTGCTGTGGACCAGAGACGGTGGTGGCGGCACCGGAGGCTGTTGTGTTACTGAATTTATATTATTCATGCATTCTTCAAAAGCTTCACTAACGCACTTGTTGTATATCTTCTTAGGCGCCACATTTTTTATGCTTACTCTTTTTAGTTTTTCTTTGCAAACACGATCAGCCCACTCTTCGCAAAAGGCCACTTCTTTAGCTGGTGGTCCTGGTGGTCCTGACGGCGGTGGTGGTTGTCGCACCCGTCGGGTCCATGGTGGTGGCGGTGGATTTTGGTAGTTTCTTATAATCGATATTAAAGCTCGAAATAAGTTGTGATGAAGGAGGATGATGAGAAGAGTATGGTGAATGTGAAGGGGGATTGGCAAGCACAATAGCAAGGAATACAACAATATTTATCAGAATAGTCATCCTAATGTTTCCCATACTGTTTATATCCAAATCCCGCTCTTTTTTGTGTATTTTTTTTTTCTCAACTTTTTATGTATCTGCAACTGCATGGAAATGATTATAATGTAATTTTTTTCCCAATTTAAATGACGACTTAATGTTGTTGAATATGAGTTGGCAATACTGTTTCTAAATCAATACTAGTTTAGTTTAAAGTTTCTAATTTATATATGATCATGAAATACTTCCAACTGTAGACCATTACAAGAGATAACTTGTGTTATTACTTGGTTTTGGGCAAAAGAATAGGCTTTTCAAACATATCTTTTTATACATTTATATATATATTTTTTGTTTATATATTCATAAGCAAAACCATTATACAATAAATTGTAGCACAGAAACTAAGTTCTTGCAAGTTATAAATCAGAATATCGTACTAGACTAAACCCATGTGAGAAAACCCAATTATTTGAGCTCACCCATTCTAGAATAGGTTATTATAGTTGAAACAAGTGGAATTGTGTAGACCAAATAAATGAATGGACTAGAATAAGCCAGATAGCTTGTTAGCCAAGTATTCTTATGTGGCCTAGGATTGCCTAGGTGGATGAATGTAGACCATATAGCTAACATGCGGAGTTGAAGAAGCAATGTGGCTTTATACGAACCAAGTAAACATGTGGCCACGGTTGGCTCTCCAAGTGTATAAATAAGGGGATTGGATGATATGTTTGGTCATCTCATTCTCAAACAATTCTTCTAATTTCTCATAAGTAGTTAAGAGAGATACTTGTGAAGTGTTTTTCTTCTGTTTCAAGAGAAAGATGCTTCCTATCATTCTCTCTTTGTGAAATAGAGAAAAGGTTGTAATCCCATAAATTTTGATTGTAAGATCCTTCTACACTTGCCCGTGGTTTTTATCCATATTTATTAGGAGTTTTTCACATAAATTCATGTGTCCACTGTATCTTCATTTTCTTTTCTATTTTTGGTTCTTGTCTATCCCAAAAAGTGGTATCAGAGTCATTGGTTGAAAGATCTCTTAAAATTCTAAGTATGCTATGTGGATGTAACTTTGACCGATTGTCCACATCAGAAAACATTTCTTGAGATTGTCAGCAAATTATGATAAATGAGATAGGGGCAAAATTTGAAATAGAAAAATTCAATAGAAGTAACTTCATGTTGTGGAAAATAAAAATGCATGTCATTTTACAAAAGGATAATTGTCTAGCACCTATTAGAGATAAATTGAAGAAAATCATGAATGATGGCAAGTGGAATAAGATAAATAGTAATGTCATTGCCAATCTGCACTTGGCATAGGAAGACAACGTATTATCAAGAATTGTAGAAAAGAAGACAATAAAAGAAATATTGGCTACATTGACAAAGTTGTATAAAGCCAAGTCACTCCACGACAAGGCCTTCTTGAAGAGACGACTCTACACTTTTCGAATGGTAGAATCCACATTAGTAATTGACCATATCAATACTTTGAATACTCTATTTTCTTAACTTATGTCATTGGATCAGAAGATAAAATAAAGTGAACATGCGGAGCTTCTATTTTACAGTCTACTTGATTCGTATGATCAACTCATCATCAACTTGACTAACAATATCTTCATAGATGCTCTAGTCTTTGACGATGTTACACCTGTAATTCTTGAAAAAGAAAGTTGACACAAGAACAGGGAAAATATGTTAGCAAGCTAACAATAGGCGGAGGCCTTACCAATGACAAGAGGAAGATTAATGGAGTTTGGACCTAGTAGTAGCCAAAATCATAGTAGATCAAAATCTGAAACAAAGGACATCAAATGCTATAATTGTGGCAAAAGAGGGCACATCAAGAAGGATTGTTAGAATAAGAAGGGTAACAAGAAAAACTCTCAAGGAAATGTGGTGAGTACCTTGGATATTGGTAACATATTATTCAATGAGGCGATAACTGTTGCTAAAAACAGACAGAAACTTACTGATTCATGAATAATAGATTCGGAAGCTACACAACACATGACATCTTAAAGAGAATGGTTCGATCAATGTAAACTTACCTTTGGAGGATCTGTGTATATGGAAAATGATCATGCCTTGGAGATTATTGGTATTGGCACTATCAAATTGAAGATGTACAATGGTTCAGTAAGAACTATTCGGGAGGTATAACATATGAAGGGACTAAAAAAGAGTTCATTGTCCTTAGGACAATTAGATGACATTGGGTGCAAAACTCATACTGAAAATGGGATCATGAAGATTGTCAAAGGCGCACTTGTGGCGATAGAGGCAGAAAAAGTTGTTACGAAACTATACATGTTTTTAGAAGAAGCACACGATCAGGCAGATTTAGCTATTACATCAACTAGCTCGATAGAAGAATCAATGATGTCGTGGCATTAAAAGTTCAGCCTTATGTCAGAATGAGGTTTGAAGATTCTCTTTGAATAGAAGATACTGTCTGGGCTTACAAAGGTATTTTTACCCTTTTTTAGAGCATTTTGTTACAAGTAAGCAACATAGATTGAAGTTTGGCACATCAACAACTAAAAGCAAAGTTATCTTAGACTTGACCCACTCTAATGTTTGGAAAGCATATGTTTTATCCCTAGAAGGAGTAAGATATTTTGTATCGTTCATTGATAGTTTTTCTAGGAGATATTAGTTATATTCAATCAAGATAAAAGCAGATGTTTTATTAGTCTTTCAAGTCTTCAAAATGCGGGTAAAACTTGAATCTAATATGAAGATCATGTGCTTGAGGACTAATAATGGATGATAATATACAAGCAATGAATTTGATGCATTCTATCAATAAGAGGGCATCAAGAGGTAGTTCATAATGGCATACACTCCTCAATAAAATGAAGTGGCAGACAGATGAACGGAACCTTTTTAGAGAGAATAAGATCAATGTTGAGGATTGCAAGTTTAGCCAAGTTATTTTGGGCAGAAGTAGTCAAAACTACCTGTTATGTGATCAATCGATTTCCATCAATTGTTATTGATCTAAGAAGTATGGATTGGTAAGTCGGCTAATTTTTCTTGTTTACATACATTGGCAAATCCTGTGTACAATATGTACAATGACCAAGAAGGATCGAAATTTGATTCAAAATCTAGAAAGTGTATCTTCTTAGGTTATGCTAATGGTTTAAAGGGGATCGCCTGTGGGATCCAACTACCCATAAGGTCGTCATTAACAAAGATGTTATATTTGCAGAAGATAAATTGCAAGTAAAAAAAGACAAAGGCATGGTGAAAGAGAAGCTAGAAATGACTATAGTCAAGTGGAAGACGACAATAGTCAAGTAGAAGATAAGCCAGGTGAAGATTCAATTCCTTCTAAAGCAACACCAAAGCATGAAGACCAAGAACCAGTCGAGCCTGAAGTTTTTAAAGTTCATTTATCAACTTAAGAAAGAAGACTACTAGTTTGACACTCAGATTATGTTATTAAGAGTAATGTTATGTATTATTTAATAACAAGGGATCGAAGCCATTGGCATTTTAGGAGGCCATTCAAAGCTCAGATGTGTCCTTATAAATGAAAGTAATGCAGGAAAAGCTAGAAGCCTTACACAAAAACAAGACATGAGATCTTGTTTTGCTACCACTAGGAAACAAGGCCATTGGCAACAAATGGGTCTACAAGACCAAACATGATGGCAACAACCAAATGGAGTGGTATCATGTAAGATTAGTGGTAAAAGTATATGCTGAAAAAGAAGGTATTAACTTTAACGAGAATTTTTTCTTGTGGTTAAACTTATGATAGTTTGAGTAATTCTAACAATGTGTGTTACGTTTGAGCTATATCTAGAATAGCTAGACTAAAAACTGATTTTCTTCTTGGTAATCTTAAAAAAGAGATTTGTATGCTCTAGCCAAAAGATTTTGTATAAGAAGGCAAAGAAAACTTGTTTATAGGTTGAATAAATCTTTATATAGTCTCAAATAGGTGCTGAGGTATTGACACAAGAGATTTGATTCTTACATCATGAGCCTTGGATACAACAGACTCAGTGCAGACCCTTATGCATATTTTAAGAGGTTAAGTGATGAAGATTTCATAATTTTGCTATTATACGTGGACGACATGTTGGTAGTAGGTCCTAACAAAGATCAAGTCCAAGAATTTAAGGCACACTTGGTTAGGGAATTTGATATGAAAGACGTGAGACTAGCAAATAAGATTTTAGGGATTTAAATTCACCAAGATAGAAATAATACAAAGATTTGGCTTTCTCAAAAGAATTACATACGAAAGATATTATGATAATTCAACATGCAAGATTATAAGTCAATTTCTACCCATCTTCCTATTTATTTCAAGTTACCCTTCAAAATGTGTCACCTTAGTAGTAAAGATGAGATGATGGAGATGTCTCAAGTATCATATGCATCAACAGTAGGGAGCCTCATGTTTGTTATGATCAGTACAAGGCCAAACATTGCCTATTCATAAGAGCAATCAGTCCATACATGACGAATCCTAGGCGAGAGCATTAAAGTACTGTTAAGAGGATCTTATGATACATCAAAGGTACCTCAAATGCTGCATTATGTGACACAGGATTTGAGTTAATTGTAAGAAGTTATGTAGATTCAAATTTTGCAGGTGATTCAAATAAAAGAAAATCCACTACAAGCAATGTGTTTACACTTGTAAGTAAGTTGGGTTTTGAAATTACAAATGGTTGTGGCGTTATCTACAATAGAAGTATAATACATGCCAGCTACCCAAACATGCAAGGAAGCAAGCTGGAATCAAAAGTTATTGGAAGAGCTCAGACATAGACAAGAGAAGATTCCCTTGCTATGTAATAGTTAGAGCGCCTTGCACATAGCAAGGAATCCAACCTTTCATTCCATAACAAAGCACACAGGAGTTCAATTTCAATTTATTCATGAAATAGTGGAAGATAGAAGTTTGGATATATGAAAAACTCACATTGCGGACAACCTAATAGATGTTTTGACTAAGCCGATTAATGCTGACAAGTTTGCATGGAGCAAATCCTCGTTCGTCATTAGCACATTAAAATATTCATTCCCTTTGACAATAAATCAATACCAAGGTCATGCAAGGATTGCATTTTTCTTTTTTATTCCCTATATAGTTAAGGGCCTATAAAATTCTCATTCTTTATTTTGTAAGTAAACACATAATTAATAAAGAAAAGAAATGATTACTCACTTTTGCTTTCCTTTGATACAAAGTAAACATACCCTATATATACATCAATATATGTTGATAACAGAGAGCAGTTTACCTAGTGAACACACAAATCATAACATGGTCTCCAAGTCTTGCAGGATCTGCAAGACATATTAAATAAACAAGATAAAACATTGGAGACTCGTGCGAGAGAGGTATACTATATAAATGAAGAAAAATAATATGCTGAAATATAAATTTTACTACATAAATGAATGACATTTGACACGGGAGAGATGAGGATAATCAAAAAGTGAGAGTGTTTATTGAGAAGTTGTATAGTTTCTTTATATATATACACGCACATATATATACAAACACATATATGTATGTGTGTGTGTGTGTATATATATAAGGAGATGAAAAGGTTTTGGCTTTTGGGAGACGAATATGAACATCCATCGTCGCCGTTTAGAGTTATTGTTATATAAGATGTGATTATTTTCGTATTATCACAAGCATCAAGATATAATTTTATTTTTCTAAATATTATGTGGGTCGAGAAGATGAAAAGCCATTCACGGAAGCTATGTGGGAATTGGCTTACCCAAACTTCTAACAGCTAAAATCTCTTTAAGAATTTCATATACAAAACCTCGGAAAATTGCTTTTGACTCCAAATTTTTTTTTTTTAACTTCTAAAACCTGTATTAAATTTGCTCTTTTGTAATTCCTGAGAAAGCCATGATAAAATTAACCAATCTTATATCTTGAACTCGAAATTGTTTTGTCATGTTCTGTTTGAAAAGTTCAGTACAATATAAGAAATCAATATTATTTTCTCGAATTCTAATGAAACATTGGGAAGAGATCAAATTGACATTACCATAGAAAAATACCAAACCATTTAGACTTTGATTTCATCAATTTTAGTACCAGATCATAAAACATAGTATCATCACCACATATACTAATCAAAACCCATGATTTTTAAAAATAAAAATAATAATAATAATAAAAGGACCTATAGAATTCAAGCCCTGAAAAACAAAGTAAAATTTTTTAAAAAAATAAAAAAAAAACGACCTTCAACAGTATACACATGCAGTCTCCAGTAGCATGGATCTGTTCATGCTGAATATAATATTATTTTATTCTTCAAATGTCAAACTCCCATTTGTTGAAGATAATTTGATGCATACTTTTCTAGTGATAACCCAATGGAGCAGGAGCATCCTTCAGTTCACGTCCCTGATAATGTATATCCTGCAGTGCACAAATTTCAATCCAAATTTTATCATATAAGTATGTATATATGTGTGTATAATGCAATACTGTAAATGCAAACAATACAACATATTGGTGGAGCTAGTACTATTCTTTAGCATTGAATTGCATGTAATGGATGTTACATACCGATGCAAAATGGTTGACATCGCGGTGGTGAGCCTCGTCTGCTCGCACAACCACCACGACATCTCGCAACGTCGCATTGGCGGGAAGCTGCCAGTAATCGATGGCGATGGCCGGAGCAGGAACGTTCTCAATGTTGCCTTTGTCCAGCTCCTTGAGGAACTCGGTGTAGGAGTGGATTGCTTCCTCCTCAAGGTATCCCACCATTCGGTGAGCGAACTTGGGAGAGATCAGATATCCCAAGAAGTAAGCATTGAAGAAGACGCCTTGCACGGCGAAGACTAGGGCATGCTCGTACCACTTGGGCTTGGCTACTTCCATGAATGTCATGAGATGCATCCGCTCGTTCTCTGCCTCTTCGAGCAGCGCTTTGATCCACCCGCCACTGTACTCAAATCGCCTCAGCGATTTGCAGTGTAGCAGCGCTCCTCCTACCATCCCTGGCACCGCCGCCACGGTCTCTAGCATCATTGCCCGGCATCCATAGCGCCTCTGTAGCATAATGTCATTACATTTTTTATATTAATAACATGAAAAAAATACTACTAAATATGAAAAGAGTCTAGTTGTGAAATAAACAATGGGTCCATGGTTAATCTCACATCCTTATTCTATTAATTGAAACGTGAAGCATTTCCTTTGCATATAAAAAGCACATCCACTTGACTTCATAAATAACTAATCATT
This sequence comes from Antiaris toxicaria, assembly GCA_035233585.1. Classification (NCBI taxonomy): domain Eukaryota; kingdom Viridiplantae; phylum Streptophyta; class Magnoliopsida; order Rosales; family Moraceae; genus Antiaris; species Antiaris toxicaria. Next base: position 1,625,471 of record CP141163.1, read on the forward strand.
AAAACAATTTTAATTGATTAACATTAGCAAGTTGATTCTCACTAAAATACCAATCACCTGTCGTATATCAAATGTATTGAATTGTTTGTATAAAGTAAAGGGAAAGTCTACATTCAACATGTGGAAACATAGAGAATATACCCTCGACAAATCCAGCTTGTTTCCTTGGTCATTTTTGTTTAAAAATTGCGACTTCCCCCACATTGAATTTTTCTCCAAAAAAATAAAATCTTTTTATTTTTGTTTCTTGTTTTGAAAGAAAATTCTATTCTATTGCTATCCAAAAGGAAAAAGTACCCCAAAAAAAAAAAGTTCCAGGATAAAACATTTAAAAATATTGTAATGGTGGAAGAGAAATTCAAGATTGGTGTAGTGGAAAAATTGGTACCTGAAAGAAAATGTCAGTGGGCCATCTAAGGCATTTGACGGTCCAAAATGCCAATTTGTCCATCCAATTTGTGGGAGCATGGTGCTTCTTCAGATCAATGGTGACATCCGATTTGTAGGTCTCCCATGGCTATATCAATCACATAACAAATCAAAACCCAAATTACAATTCACCCCAAAATTTTTTTTTTTTTTTTTTTACTTTAAAAATCAGCCAAAATACTAGTCGATAAAAAAAGATAATAATAATAAAACTTAAACCAACCCTAAAGCAGGTCCATTTCCATTCAGTCCCATCATCCTTGGTAATCCTACTAGGAGGGACGCCCCAGTAGCTTACGACAGCCTTCTCGTCCTTGGTATTGCCGTCGGAAACGCCGCCGTTTTCAGCCCGCTTCTTCAGCTCATCACGGTCGCCATCATCACCAACAGCGACGGTGCTCCGGCTCCTCGCGGCGCCGGCTCCAGCGACTCCGCCGTAGCCCCTCTGAACCCAGAAGACAGCGCTCGGCTTCGTCCACGCAGCCACCCCAGCCGAGTCGTCGGCGACGGCCCGGGCGGTTGCGGCAGAGAACAGGCGAGCACCGGCCACGGCCAACATGGAGGAGGAGTGCCTGGCCCGACTTCGACCCATCAGCGACATCATCATGACCGTTGATCAAGTTCAATCACGTCCGTACGGTGATGTTTGAGATCGGGAATGGTGGATATTGTACGAAAGACAGGAAGCAAAAGGATTATTTATTTTTTTGGGATTTGGAGAAGAAGACAGTTTTGAAAAAGACGGGTTTGGTTTGTCTTGATTAGTTTGTGGTTCTTTTTTATTGATTATTTTTTGTGTGGAAGGGTTTAAGGGAGGGTTTAAACATATGCAGGGCACAGTTGTGATTTTTTGCAATTTTAATTTTTTTAATTAATTTATTTTTGGGTGAATGGTGAATCGGTTTTGTGTTAAGGCGGTACGTTATGGTGATGGTGACCTGTAAGGTCTTTATTTGGGACACACTTTATGATGTTTCTTCCTTAGTAAATAAGTGTCCTTCCTTCTTATTAATTCTAAAATAATAATAATAATAATAATAATAATAATAAAAAATAGGGCTAAAACTATAATTCACACACATTTTTGTTGTGAAATGCAATTTCATACAAATAGTGGGAGGGGTATTTTTATAAAATTAAATAGATAATTAATATTAAATTAAAAAGAAGTCATAACATTAAATAAAATAAACGTAATGACTAAATGTAAGGCTCATATGGGGGAATGATTAAAATTCATATGGTATAGTTTAAAATGGATTAGGATAGTAAAAGATAAGAGTAAAAATTATTTATAAAAAAAAACATTGTATCAACCCATAGGAAATAGATTGGAACCCATTCTCCCAAACATGCCTGTAATGTGGATGGTTGGAATTTAATTTGTATGGAATTGTAGCATTGCCCAATTAATAGAATTCTTCCAACAAAATCTATTATTAACCAATAAAAGCTATTATTTTCGTCATTAAATTAAAATTTTAATGGTCTATAGATTGAACTTTTATTTTTTAATAAACATAATTGTTTGAAAAATGCTTAGAGATACCACCAGTATTAAACATTAACACTAATTAAATGTGAGCTTTATACGTGGATCCCACATTACGGACCTACTTTTTATTAATAAATTATATTTAGCATCACCATTATTTTATAACAATACTCTAATTATTTTCATCATTGATTTTTAATGATTTGATTTATGTATATTTTTAATATAGATATTCATAAATTATATTGTTAACATAGTATTCAACGAGGTAACAATAGTTGCAAAAGTTAGACAGAAACTTATTGATTCATGAATAATAGATTTGGGAGCTACATGACACATGACATCTCGAAGAGAATGGTTTAATCAATATGAACTTATCTCTGGAGGTTTTGTGTATAAGGGAAATGATCATGCCTCGGAGATTATTGGTATTGGCACTATCAAAGTAAAGATGTACAGTGGTTCAATATGGACTATCCAAGAGGTACAACATATGAAGGGCCTGAAGAAGAATCTATTGTTCTTAGGACAATTAGATGACTTGAGTGCAAACTCATATTGAGAATGTGATCATGAAGATTGTCAAATGTTCACTTGTGGTGATGGAGGGGGAAAAAGTTGTTACGAAGTTGTGCATACTTTTAGGAGAAACACACATCAAGGCAGATTTAGCTGTTGCATCAACTAGCTTAATAGAAGAATCAACAATTTTATGGCATTAAAAGGTCAGCCATATGTCAGAATGAGGTCTGAAGATTCTCTTCGAACAGAAGCTACTGCCAATGCTTACAAAGGTATTTTTACCCCTTTTTTTTAGCTTTGTGTTACAAGTACGCAATACAAATTGAAGTTTGGCACATCAACAACTAAGAGCAAAGGTATCTTAGACTTGATCCACTTTGATGTTTGGAAAGCATGTATTTTATCTCTAGAAGGAGTAAGATACTTTGTATTGTCCATTGATTGTTTTTCTAGGAGATATTGCTTATATTCAATCAAGACAAAAGCATATGTTTTTCTGGGCTTCAAAGTTTTAAAAACATGATTAGAACTTGAATTTGATACAGACAAAAGCAGATGTTTTTATGGGCTTTAACGTTTTCAAAACATGGGTAGAACTTGAATTTGATACGAAGATCAAGTGCTTGAGGACTGATAATGGAGGATAATATACAAGCAATGAGTTTGATACATTCTGTCAACAAGAGGGCGTTAAGAGGTAGTTCATAATGGCATACACTTCTCAACAAAATGAAGTGGCAAACAGATGAACAGAACCTTGTTTGAGAGAATAAAGCAATGTTGAGAACTACAGGTTTAGCCAAGTCCTTCTGAGTAGAAGTAGTCAAAACTACCTATTATGTGATCAATCAATCTCCATCAATTGCTATTGATCTAAAAACTCCAATGGAGGTATGCACTGGTAAGTCAGTTGATTATTCTCGTTTACATACATTGGGAAATCCTGTGTTATGTACAATGACCAAGAAAGATCAAAATTAGATCCAAAATCCAGAAAGTGTATATTCTTGAGTTATGCTAATGGTTTAAAAGGGTATCGCTTGTGGGATCCCACTGCCTATAAGGTCATCATCAGTATAGATGTCATATTTATAGAAGATAAATTGCAAGTGAACAGAGACGAAAGCATGGTGAAAGAGAAGCTAGAACTGACTATAGTTTAGGTGGAAGATAAGATAGATGAAATTCAATTTCTTCTGAAGTAACACCAGAGCACGAAGACCAAGAACCAGTCAAGTCCGAAGTTTCTAAAGTTCATCGGTCAACTTAAGAAAGAAGACCACTAGTTTGGCACTCATACTATGTTATTGAGAGCAATGTTGTTTACTATCTACTAACTGGGGATGAAAGCCACTGACTTTTTAGGAGGCCATTCAAAGCCCAAATGTGTCCCTGTAAATAATAGATGTGCAGGAAGAGCAAGAAGCCTTACACAAAAATAATACATGAGATCTTGTATCGCTACCACAAAGGAACGAAGGCCATTGGCAATAAATGGGTCTACAAGATCAAATGTAATGGCAATAACCAAGTGGAGCGGTATCATGCAAGATAAGATGATGGAGATGTCTCAAGTATTGTGTGCATCAGTAGTGGGGAGCCTCATGTTTGCTATGATCTGTACAAGGCCAAACATTACATAAGCAATGAGAGCAATCAATCCATAAATGGCGAATCTTAGGTGAGATACATCAAGTGTGACATCCCGTACGTTACCATACCATCCAGCCGAGCTCTGACGCCAACCGTGATGACTGGTAATCTCGTGAGTCGTCCTCTTACTTAACATACTTAACTTTCCATTTTTTTAATGTTCTCTTTTTAAAGCGGAAGCAATTTCTATAGCAAAATTTTTTTTTAACTTACATATTGTACCTATATCTCTATTATACTCTTATAACATTTAATTCATAAATTTCTTTCTTTCAACTTCCTTTTTGAACGCTTAGCGAAAGACTCATAGTAGTACCATACTCTCGCCCAATCCCTTGGCATGTGCAGATCCGTCCGTTGTCCATCATATTACTTTAAACTAACAGATTATTTACCAACAACATATGAACAACTAATGAGTTAGATGCTCAGTAAGTTCAAACATACATTTATTAACTTATAAATACTAGTAATATATATTATTACTAGAATATATAACATCACGTATAGACACATCATACACATCATCAAAACATAACATTGAAACATAACATAATATGTTAGCCTCTTCATGCTCATTTATCTCTTCACTCATTGTTCTCATCATTCTATCGATTATCTCTTATCATTCTATTCTAATCTCTTCATTTCTTTTATTTTCATTCCTATCATTTCTTAATTTTTCGTTCTAAACCTTCTTATCTTTTCTATCGTTTTATCATCATTTCTTAACCTTTCGTATCTTAAAAGCCAGTAACATATACACTAGCATAACATCATGTAAAAACATGTCATTCACATCATACACATAACATCAAATACATCACATCACATATATTAATTCTATTATGTTCTTTTAAATTTTGTTTTATTATTTATTTATTTTTCATCGATTTCATTATATCATTCTTTCATGTCGTTCGTTTCTTTTCTTGTCTCTTTTCTTGTCGTTCGTTTCTTTTCTTGTCGTTCTTTACTTTTCTTTTCTTTTCGTATCATTTCTTTTCTTTTCTTTTCTTTTCACTTTCCTTTGGTGGGCCCGTTGCTGGTCGCACCTTAAAGATTACCGCTTCCTTCTCTGAGGGGGTGATCTTTAACTACCGCACCTTTGGGGTAGTGTCCAACCTATAAACTACCGCACCTTCGAGGTAGCACCACATCTGAATGGAGGATATAGACATTAACCTCACCTACGGGATGTCGGTACGCCAACAACTTAAGTTTTCAGTCTTATTATCTTGTATGCTTTTATTTTTCTTATATTGATTTTTCGTTGTACATCTTTTTCATGACATTTATAATCTTTCCTTTCTCATTTTTCATAGAACATTTCATAAGACATTTGTTCTTTCGTTGTTCTATCTTTCTTTCGTAATTCTTTCTCATTGACATCTCATTCTTTCATTCTCATTTCGAAAGACATATATCGTTGTTTCATGTTGTTGTTTTTCTTTTCTTAATTCTTTACTTTACTTATGTGAATTATGTTAGTCACACTTTAGCATATGTAGCACATATTACTTATATATCATCACGTCACATCATAACAAACAAAAATACGTTCAGTTATATGCAGACAATTATTCTCTGTTTATCATTTGCATCATTTTATCTATCGTATCTTATCATCATACTTCTATCGATCATAGTCTATCATTGCTTCTCTTTCTTGTCTAACTCTTCACTTTCATATCACTTTTCATAAAACATCTATCCTTTCGTTCTCATAAAACACACCCTTTCTTAATTCCTTTCATTACCAATCATCGTTGCTCTATCAATCATAACTTAACTTCCATAAAACTTTTCATAAATATCTATTCTTTCCTTTCATATCTCATCTCTTTTTTATGCATTCTATCATAATATTCTCATTTTTACTCTTTCCATTCTTCTATCTCTCTTTCTCACATCTTTACTCTCATAAAGCTTTTATAATACATTTCCTTCGTAATTCAATATATAAACATATATATAATTTTTATAAATTATTTATTGAAACCTATTTTTTAACATCATTATAGTATTGCTATAACGTTACTATAGCATCATCATAAATCACATCATGACATTTGCATACAAAACATATAAATACAATAAGCTTGTTCATAGTTGCAGATGGGTAAATGTTTGAACTTACTCATAGCACGCTCATCCTCTTCTTGGAATCCATCGACGTTCTTTGTCGCGTCTGGATCGGGTTCCTACAGACAAACTTTGTCCGTTAATCACATTTTTATTTATAACTTTTATTTTATTAAAAAGCTTGATTCTGATCTTATAACCCTTAATTATAGCCTTAGGATAGCTTTTTAAACCTTAATGGCCATTTACGAATTTTTCTCCAACTTTTTGAAAAATTACGATTTTACCCCTAACTTTTGACAAAATTACAATTTTACCCTTGACGTGATTTTTCATAACTTAAACCTCAATTTTGGCTTTTACAAACTTCATTACCCTATTCCGGGGTCATTGGGGCTCTTTTCCCATAATTTGAGAATCTTTGGACAAAATGATCATTTTACCACTAATGGGTCGTTTAACCATAACATTTTCATTTTCATACTTAGGCTGGATTTTCTAAACTCAAAATCATCTAATTAACTTTTTAAATCTTATCAGACCTTTTTCGGATCAATTCTTATCATTTTACCAATTTTTCACATTCCCGACCCTCGGGAAGTAATATTTCGACCTAAGAGTTGGTTCACTAATCGTAACTTGCCCATTCCTTTTTCTATGTCCTAATTCCTCGAGGGGGCTCGGGTTACCTTCCCGATCATATTTTACCCCTCGTTTCCCATATTACCCCTAGTGCTGTTTTTAGAAATTTCAGCAGAGTTTCCCCTTAATTTTTGAGGTTCCAGCGTTTAGGAAACGCTTGAAAACCATCTATCCTGATGTAATTCTATCACGTACTATACCAGAGGCCTAGATTTTACGTAAAACTCATACTGTTTATATAAAATCGTTACATTATCACATATTTTTCTTTTCCTCCATTACAGCCATTTTCTTCTTTTTACATACATTCTTTTCCATAATTTTCATACCAATAATTATAAAACCATACAATAGTCCCAAACAATTAAATTGCGGAATGTAAAGAAGTCAGGATTTATACCGAATTGCAGTCCGGTCTCGACGGCATAAACCCTAATTCTTCGTTCTTCATATTTGAGGTCCCGTCTTGCAAATCCGACTCTGTGGATGCGTCCGAAACTTCGAAAATAAGCCAACGGACCAAACTTCCAAAATTGGTCAACGGTCACCGTTGACTGGCGTTGACCACCGTTGACCGGCATTGACCACCATTGACCGGCATTGACCGACGGTGCACGTGGAGAAAGGAGACCACCATCTCATAGACCTCAACGTGAGGAACTCATTGGTGGTGTCAATTTCACCAATTGAAACTCCTATCACCGGAATCGAGCCCCCGAAAATCGACGGCGGTGGCGAGCTTCGATTCACTGTCTTGCTGGCTTCTTTCCTTGAAATTGGTTTGGGACTTTTGTTCCCCATGAAATTCTGAGCATTTTGGTACCAACCTTGCAACTCAACTCTGCCGAAATAGTGAGATTCCACGGTGATGATTGCGACGACGACGGTGAACCTTGGGCGGCACAATCCGGCGGCCGTTGAGTTGAAACAACACCTGGGTTTTGTTTTACTCTTCACCACGAAACTTTTGGGACCGGAATCACCTTAATCGGACGTCGGACGGTGGAGAAATCGGCGTTTGAAAATTTCGGCCACTGTAGCTTTGGGCGACGCATGCAGGCTGCTCCAGCGTCCATTCCGTCGACTCAACCCACCGTTAGACTTAGCTCGGCGAGAGCTTTCCGATGACACCGGTAGTGTCAAAAACGGAGGCCAGAATCGAAAGTTGGCTATTGTTCATCCATGGGGGTCGTGAGAGAGGAGAGAGAATTTCTCTGGGCTGTTTTTGCAGTTTTTCCAAAATTATTCAATTTTCGCCTTTTATATACTTTTTCGCTCAAAATTTCAACATGTGCTATCCTGACTAATTTGGGAATCCTGAATTCAAATATATCAGTTTTATTTTCATCTGAGATCATTTCGATCAGTTTTCGATACTGCGAATTCTCGATCAAAAATTACCTTTGTACTCAATTATCTAATTTGAGCATGCTGATAGGTTATCCTGACTAATTTGGGTGTGCTGAGCCCAAATTTATCAGTTTTAACTTCATTCAAGGTCATCTAGACCAATTTTCTGATACTACCTGTTTCCAGTCAAAATTCACATTTTGTGCTCAATTGACTAAATTGAGCATACTGATTCTAAATATATTAGTTTTATATCAAGAAAATGCCATCTTGACCAATTTCTTGATACTGTGTTTTACACACACACATACACACATAAAATCACTACAATTTATATTTTAAACATGAAATTCATTGTGTACATTTCATGTACCGATTTTTCGAGAATAATGAAATTTCCCGATTATCACATCAAGGGTACCTTAAATGTTGCATAATGTCATGCAGGATCCAAGTTAATTGTAAGAATTTATGTAGATTTAGATTTTACAGGTGATTTGGATAAAAGAAAATCCACTACAGGCTATGTGTCTACACTTGTAAGAGAAGTGGTAAGTTGGGTTTTGAAATTGCAAATGGTTGTGGCATTATCTACAATAGAAGCAAAATACATGCCAGCTACCCAAGCGTGCAAGGAAGCAATCTGGATTCAAAGGTTATTGGAGGAGCTCAGACACAAACAAGAGAAGATTCCCTTGTTATGTAATAGTCAAAGTGCCTTGCACATAACAAGGAATCCAACCTTTCATTCCATAACAAAGCACACAGGAGTTCAATTTCACTTTATTCGTGAAATAATGGAAGACAGAAGTTTAGATATGTGAAAGATTCACATTGCGGACAACCTAATAGATGTTTTGACTAAGCCGATTAATGCTAACAAGTTTGCATGGAGCAAATCCTCATTCGTCATTTGCACATTAAAACTTATTAAGGATATATAAGTTAATTTAGTATTCATTCCCTTTGACAATAAATCAATACCGAGGACATGCAAGGATTGCATTCATCTTTTTTATTCCCTGTATTGTTAGGAGCCTATAAAATTTTCATTCCTTATTTTGTATGTAAACACATAATTAATAGAGAAAAGAAATGACTACTCACTTTCGCTTTTCTTTGATGCAAAGTAAACATACCCTATATATACATCAATATATGTTGATAACAGAGAGCAGTTTACCTAGTGAACACAGAATTCATAACACGGTCTCCAAGTCTTGCAGGATCTGCAAGACATATTAAATAAACAAGATAAAGGGTTAGAGACTCGTGCGAGAGAGGTATACTATTTAAATAAAGAAAAATAATGTGCTGAAATATAAATTTACTACATAAATGAATTACATTTGACACAAGAGAAATGAGGATAATCAAAAAGTGAGAGTGTTTATTGAGAAGTTGCATAGTTTTATATATATATATATACACGCACATATATATACAAACACATGTGTGTGTGTGTGTGTGTGTGTGTGTGTGTGTGTGTGTAAGGAGATGAAAAGGTTTTGGCTTTGGGGAGACGACCATGAACAACCGTCGTCGCCGTTTAGAATTATTGTTATATAAGGTGTGATTATTTTTGTATTATCACAAGCATCAAGATATAATTTAGTTTTTCTAAATATTATGTGGATCGAGGAGATGAAAATCCCTTCACGGAAGCTATGTGGGACTTGGCTTCCCCAAACTTCTAACAGCTAAAATCTCTTTAAGAATTTCATACACAAAACCTCTGAAAGATGCTTTTGACTCCAAAATTATTTTTTTTTTATTTCTAAAACCTGTATTTAATTTGCTTTTTTTTGTAATTCCTGAGAAAGCCATGATAAAATTGACCAATCTTATATCTTGAACTCGGAATTGTTTTATCATATTTTGTTTGAAAAGTTCAGTACAATATAGGAAATAAAATCGTTTTCTCGAATTCTAATGAAACATCGGGAAGAGATCAAATTGACATTACCATAGAAAAATACCAAACCATTTAGACTTTGATTTCATCAATTTTAGTACCAGATCATACAACATAGTATCATCACCACATATACTAATCAAAACCCATGATTTTTAAAAATAAAAATAATAAAAAAAAAAAGACCTATAGGTTTCAAGCCCTGAAAAACAAAGTAAAATTTTAAAATTAAAAAAAAAAAAAAACCACCTTCAACAGTATATACATGCAGTCTCCAGTAGCATGGATCTTTTCATGCTGAATATAATATTATTTTATTCTTCAAATGTCAGACTCCCATTTGTTGAAGATACTTTGATGCATACTTTTTTAGTGATAACCCAATGGAGCAGGAGCATCCTTCAGTTCACGTCCCTGATAATGTATATCCTGCAGTGCACAAATTTCAATCCAAATTTTATCATATAAGTATGTATGTATGTGTATATAATGCAATACTGTAAATGCAAACAATACAACATATTGGTAGAGCTAGTACTATTCTTCAGCATGGAATTGCATGCAATGGTTGTTACATACCGATGCAAAATGGTTGACATCGCGGTGGTGAGCCTCGTCTGCTCGGACAACCACCACGACATCTCGCAACGTCGCGTTGGCGGGAAGCTGCCAGTAATCGATGGCGATGGCCGGAGCAGGAACGTTCTCAATGTTGCCTTTGTCCAGCTCCTTGAGGAACTCGGTGTAGGAGTGGATTGCTTCCTCCTCAAGGTATCCCACCATTCGGTGAGCGAACTTGGGAGAGATCAGATATCCCAAGAAGTAAGCATTGAAGAAGACGCCTTGCACGGTGAAGACTAGGGCACGCTCGTACCACTTGGGCTTGGCTACTTCCATGAATGTCATGAGATGCATCCGCTCGTTCTCTGCCTCTTCGAGCAGCGCTTTGATCCACCCGCCACTGTGCTCAAATCGCCTCAGCGATTTGCAGTGTAGCAGCGCTCCTCCTACCATCCCTGGCACCGCCGCCACAGTCTCTAGCATCATTGCCCGGCATCCATAACGCCTCTGTAGCATAACGTCATTACATTTTTATATTACTAACATGAAAAGAATACTACTAAACATCTCGACTCGAAACGAGTCTAGTTGTGAATAAATAATAGGTCCATGATTATTCTCACATCTTGATTCTATTCGATCCATGGTTAATCTCACATCCTGATTCTATTAATTGAAACGTGAAACATTTCCTTTGCATATAAAAAGCACATCCACTTGACTTCATAAATAACTAATCATTAAAACAATTTTAATTGATTAACATTAGCAAGTTGATTCTCACTAAAATACCAATTACCTGTCGTATACCAAATGTATTGAATTGTTAGTATAAAGTAAAGGGAAAGTCTACATTAAACATGTGGAAACATAGAGAATATACCCTCGACAAATCCAGCCTGATTCCTTGGTCATTTTTGTTTAAAAATTGCAACTTTACCCCACGTTGAATTTTCAACAAAAAAAAATCTTTTTATTTTTGTTGCTTGTTATGAAAGAAAATTAAATTCTATTGCTATCCGAAAGGAAAAATTACCTCAACAAAAAAAAGTTCCAGAAAAAAATATTTAAAAATATTGTTATGGTGGAAAAGAAATTCAAGAATTGGTGTAGTGGAAAAATTGGTACCTGAAAGAAAATGTCAGTGGGCCATCTAAGAGATTTGACGGTCCAAAAAGCCAATTTGTCCATCCAATTTGTGGGAGCATGGTGCTTCTTCAGATCAATGGTGACATCTGATTTGTAGGTCTCCCATGGCTAAATCAATCACAAAACAAATCAAAACCCAAATTACAATTCACCCCAAAAATTTTTTTTATTTTAAATCATCCAAAATACTAATCGATAAAAAAGATAATAATAATAATAAAACTTAAACCAACCCTAAAGCAGCTCCATTTCCATTCAGTCCCATCATCCTTGATAATCCTACTAGGAGGGACGCCCCAGTAGCTTACGACAGCCTTCTCGTCCTTGGTATTGCCGTCGGAAGCCGAAACGCCTCCGTTTTCGGCCCGCTTCTTCAGCTCATCACGGTCGCCATCATCACCAACAGCGACGGTGCTCCGGCTCCTCGCGGCACCTGCTCCGGCGACTCCGCCGTAGCCCCTCTGAACCCAGAAGACAGAGCTCGGCTTCGTCCACGCCGCCACGCCAGCCGAGTCGTTGGCTACGGCCCGGGCGGTAGCGGCAGAGAACAGGCGAGCACCGGCCACGGCCAACATGGAGGAGGAGTGCCTGGCCCCAGTTCGACCCATCAGCGACATCATCGTGACCGTTGATCAAGATCAATCACGTCCGCACGATGAAGATTGAATCGGGAGGGGTGGATATTGTACGAAAGACAGCAAGCCAAAGGATTTTTTTTTTTCTGGGATTTGGAGAAGAAGAAGTTTCGACAGAGACGGGTTTGGTTTTTGTTTGGTTTGTCTTGATTTGTTTGTGGTTCTTTTTTATTGATTTTTTTTTTTTGTGTGGAAGGGTTTAAGGGAGGGTTTAAATACATGCAGGGCACAGTTGTGATATTTTTGTAATTTTAAATTTTTTTTAATTAATTTATTTTTGGGTGAATGGTACTGGTTGGGACAACGTTTGACAACTCATTTCCAGTTGACGATATTGAATCGGTTGTGTTAAGGCGGTACGTTGTGGTGATGGTGACTTGTAAGGTCTTCATTTGGGACACGCTTTATGATGTTTCTTCGTTAGTAAAGAAGTGTCCTTCCTTATTAATTCTAAAATAATAATAATAATAATAATAATAATAATAATAAATAGGGTTAAAACTATAATTCACACACATTTTTGTTGTGAAATGCAATTTCATACAAGTAAAATTAAATAGATAATTAATATTAAATTAAAAAAAGATCATAATATTAAATGAAATAGACATAATGACTAATGCAAGGCTCATATGGGGAATTGATTAGAATTTATATAATACAGTTTATGATAGATTGAAATAGTAAAAGATAAAAGTAAAAATTAAGAAAAGAACAAAAAAAAAAAAACAATGTATCAACCCATGAGAAATGGATCGGAACTCATTCTCCCAAACGAGCCTGTAATGTGGATGATGTGGAATTTAATTTGTATGGAATTGTAACATTGCCCAATTAATAGAATTCTTCCAATAAGATTTATTATTAACCAATAAAAACTATTATTTTTGTCATTAAATTGAAATTTTAATGGCCTATATATTGATCTTTTACTTTCTAATAAACATAATTGCTTAAAAAATGGTTACGAACGTAGATCCCACACTACGATCTACTTTTTATTAATAAATAATGTTTAACATCATTATTATTTTCTAACAATGTTCGAATTATTTTCATCATTGATTTTTAATTATTTGATTTATGTATATTTTTAAGATAAATATTCATAAATTATATTCTTAAAATAGTAATTCCATAATTGAAAAAAAAAATTTACCACTAATGAAAAATAAGATATTTTACAACAAAAGGACGCTAATAATAATTGCTTTAGTTTTCTATTTTGATTTTTTTTTTTCTTTTTTTAGTATTTGAGGCATTGACCATTACATTTGGTGGCCAAATTGCACAAATGTCCTCTATTTAGCAAGTTGAATGTCCCCGATGCTTGTATCGAATTTTGTCAATGGTAAAGATTTGGTAATGGTGTGTGCTTGCTATGTATTAAAATAAAAAAGAAACCTCAACTGTTGGTGTGTAAGAAAATTTTTGGCATTGTAGAAAAAAAAAATTGTATTCTTCATTTTTTTTTTTAAATTTTTTGGTCTAAAATATGAGTATATGGAGAGGGTTCTTTCTCTTACGCATGGAAGGGATTAAAAAGTTAAAAATGATTTGGAGCAGGGGTATTTTGGTAAATGTGAATCCGAGAACTTTTTGGAACTCCAAAGAAAGGCGGCGGAATGGGATTTTCTTGGGAGCCAAGCAAGTTGGACTGTCGTGGGGTCCAAGTTTAGCAGTTAATTGTAGGAATGATCAGTGAGGGGTGAGGTGTCAGAATCAGGTTCCTCGTGTTACTCCCATGTTGTAGCCATGCATTGACCAAACTCCGCCTTTGGCGGCTGCGACCAGAAAATAATCAAACATGAATATGGTTTTTTTTTTTTTTTTTTTAAAGAATGGATAAGCAAAACGGTTTTTTTTTTTTTATGGAATAACAAAATTGGTTTTCGATTTAATTAAAAAATATTATAAGATCTTTTATTTTTAATTCAAAACTATTATAAGACTTCTATCTCCTTAATATGAGCTAGACCAATGTATCATCGAGTTTCGAGAAATAGAATTTTAATTTTATAATATTTTAAAAGGGTTATAACACTATAAGAAATTATTTGATAAAATAAATATATTACATCATCGTATTTACATGTGTTAATAAAAATTTAACTTTTAAATTTTTTTAGTATGCTATGTTTTTATTTTATATTTTTTTTCTTAATATACATTATATTAATTGCTAAGTTTAGACAATCAAAAACATCCAGACAAATAAAATATCTTACTTCTGATACATGGAATCAAGTTGAATCATCAGATAACTTTATTTTTATCTTGTAACTTATCATTTTCGTACAACAATTTTTTGTAACCACTTTCACGAAAAGAAGTATAACAATAAATTGATATATATATATGCACGACTTTATTATTATATAAATAAATTATTTTTCAAGCTAAAAGATAAACGACTTTCATACATCTATATATATATAGTTATATGGCCTATGTCAATGGCACATTACAAAGAATAAGGAAATTAAAAGGCAGGGGAAAAAATCGTACATTTCATTAATATGAAAGCAAAAATAAATTAAATGTTTAAAGTAATCTCAAAAAATAAAAGATGCTGTTGATTTTAAATTTAATTGATTAAAATAAAATATTTAAGTGAGATATTTCTGATGGTTTTCACTTAATAACTAATGTAAATACATTAGGAAAGTGAAAATATAAAAAAAAATTAAATGTAAAAAATATTTAAATATCAAAATTTATATTAAACGAATATATCATATAAGTACGATGATATGGTACACCCGATTTACTAAATAATTTCTCTAAGTCGTCTTACCCATAATTTTTTTTAACTCCGATAATATATATTTTTTATTGTTGAGTTTGGTAGAGTCACATTAAAATACCAAATATATATATATAATATATAATTTTAGATACTAAAAATATAATCATATTTATAATGACTTTTTTTTTTGGTTCCATCATGGCAATCTCAAAATTTTCGACATTAATTAATCAAACATGATTTGCTATAATCTCATCTTAATTATTTGTTTAGATTTTTAAATTTTTTATTTTGTTATATTTATTTTTTTAGACTTATAGAGTGAAGGGTTTAAACTCTATATCATAATAGAATTAAATGTAAAATTATCTCTTTTTTTTGTTCTTTAATACTCATTAGATTATTTGCTTCAAACCACATTTATTATAAGATTTCTAATAAATAAGAATGCATAATAAATCTGTTTCATGGATAATACATTTATATATATATACACACATACATAACTCTTTTAAGATTAGCTTACCAAGTGAAAATGAAGAATTTAGGATTTTAAAGTTAATAAATAAAATAAGTGTCCTTAAAACCATATAAAACGCAATAATATAGCTACATAAACGTCTCAACTTGGCTTTTAACTTTTCAGACTTTTTTTTTTTTTGATTAGAAATAAAAAAAACTTGATTTTTAACTTTTTGCAGTCTGTTTGGAGCTTTGGCGCATAATATAGGACATCAAATCGGCTGCACTTAGAGCGAGAAAAAAAAAATCCACAGTTACGAGATTTGAGAGATCTGCAATAGCTTTCATATCTTTTTAATCGAGAAATAATTTCTTATTGGGGGGGTTTTTTTTTTTTTTTTTAAGTAAGTTTCTCATTGTTATCAGTGATTTATATTTCTGATTAACTTTGCATGTGTTGCTTATAAAATTATAATTAATATAATAATATTAAAGAAGCTTTGTCGGCTTGATTTATTTTTCTGTAGCTTAAAATTAACTTTGCACGAGTTACTTATAAATCATAATTAATATAATAATATTAAAGAAGCTTTGTTTGTGTTCAACTTGACTACTTTGTCTTTTCCGCTGACTCGTTAAAAAGGTTTTTTTCTAAACAATAATAGTAAGATCCCTTTCACACCTTATCTCAAAATATATACATATATACATATATACCTTTCACACCTTACAAGCCAAACTTTATAATTCAACTTATTAACAATTATATATATATATATATAAATATCCCTTTCACACCTTACAAGCCAAACATTATAGTTCAACTTATTAAAAATTATATAAATATATATATCCCTTTCACAATTACTTGACCAGGAAAAAAAAACGCAAAGCATAATTTAAAATTCGTTAATCTAACTTAATTTAATTTATAAGATAAGTTAAGTTATCTAAATTATTCTAGTTTAATTTATCTTAAAAAAGATTTATTTTCACTATTTCTTATCTCTAATATCACTATTTCAACACAACTTTTAATATAAATTATTTTAACTTTCACAGTCTCCAATCATTTTTGAAGTAAATAGCTTTTATTTTTAGATAATTGAAATAAAGGGCACGTTTTAGAAATATATAGGGTATCTAGAAGCATACAACAAATTTACTGCATCTCTAATATATTTATATAAATATTAGAATATATTAATAGTATATTTTTAACAAAATAATATAAAAAAATAATATATTTTTACTTTATACTTTAATATATTATATTATTTCTGTATTTTATTATCATCATATGCTTTAAAAATTATAAAAATAAATTTTTAATATCTAAATAAATAAAAAAATATAATTATTATAATAATTATATAAGATAAAAACTAATAAAAATCAAAAATAAAATTAAATATTATTTATACTTTATAATAAATTTATTACATAATTTAATACATGATAAATTTAATATAAAAAATAATATTATATTAAAAAATATTTTTTTATTCAACTATTAAAATTTACTATTAATATATTAAAACATTAACATTGCATTGAAGATTCTAACATGCATCACAAGATTGGCTACTAACCGTCCGATCAGCAACCCGGCACAAATAGAAATCAGGACTAGGGTAGTTGATTAAGCAGCGAAATAAAGTTGGTGAACTCGGGCAATCGTATATATTTCATGGGAAAACACAAAAAACTGACGAAAACAAAGGAGATTCAGAAGCTTATAAGCAGGGAAAAAAAAAGAAAGAAAAGAAAGGCTGTAACAGCTCCATACACACTAGAATTTTTGAGCTGAGCTGATAATTATGATTAAGCATATTTTACAAAAAATGCATTAACGAGGAATCTTTGAGAAAGGACCATATTTGATTTGTACAAATGTCATATACACTTCAATTTAGCAGAAGAAAAGGCTACAAGGGATTACAAAAAAAAAAAAAGGGAAGAAAATGGATATAAATAAATGACTCAACCATATAGAACTTCATTCGCGTGGAGAAGAAAAAGTTGAATGCACACTAGCAAAGTGAGAACAAAACATCAAACTGCAACTAGAATCACTTCTGCGACCGGTGAAATGCTTGATTAACGGTCAAAGGGATACGGACGATGCAGGCCATCTTCAAAATGTCATATAAATCTTCACAAAGAATTAACGAATTGAATGGAGATGTTGAACCTTACCAGATCCGAAGCCCCTTTTTTAATGTTTGCTTTTACTCCTCTTTAAAGTAGCAGAAACATGGATGGGCCATCTGACAATGCCAAGTGCCTCGCATCGCAGGCTTTCAATCGGAGTTCGAATCGTAAAAGTCACTTGGGCATGGAGTCATGACCTCAGACTCCAGAACCTGGACTACCCTGTGCATAGTGGGTCGATCTTCTGGATTCGACGAAACACACTGACAGGCAACCGAGATCAAGGCATCCAGGCTTTCAGACTGCACTCCTTCACACAGCGGATCACGAATCTCTCTCTGCCTATTCTCCGTGACCAGGAAATTTAACTGCAATAGAAGAAAAATGGTAAGAAGCTTGACAATAAGACATTGATTTTTCCCCCCTAAAATTTCCAAAATGTGAATTATTAAGGACTGGAGTGGTGTAGAATGGCCATTAAGCGCTAAAACAAAAATTTAGAGAAAATGAAACTTCTTGCAAAAAATGGAATTCAGATTCACCTCTAACATCATAAAGCTGCAAAGCAAAACAACATTTGGCAGATAACAGATAACGCCAATAGCTCACCTAGTAAGTTTTTCACAGCCATTTATCAAACCTATTGAAGACTTGTTTTCTCAAAACTACAATTTTTTCACGTGGCACTTGCAGTAACTCTGCACAATGACATGTTCAAAAACGGCAAGCCAAATGCCATAACATTCCCTCTCTTATTCCTCGAAAAAACAACTAAATTCTCTTTGCATTTGGGTGTAGGATTTTCATGGGGAAGATTTGGAAAGAAACAATTTAAACATAAACAAAATCAGGAAACAGTGCAGCTGTTGGCTGCCTTCAGGGTGATATGCATCTGAAAAACAGTAGACTTTTAAAGAAGCCAAGAGATAGTTATCAATTTAAGGATCACTAAGATTTATCATATTCTAGTGGCCAGTAAAATGGTTGTAGTTGTCGTAATTCCTGAATAATAAACCACCCCAACTTCCCCAACTTCTATCCAGGTCGGACAATAACATAAGGACCTACTAGGTTCCTAGCCACAGTTTAAAATTAAGCCCCAACCCAGTAGAAGATAATCTAGTTTGATTCTAATGCTATGTCAAAATAAAATAATATCGCAAACCAAGCGATGGCTATTGTTCAAAGGCTTTTGGACTCTTAGGAAATAAAACGTCCATTATCATCTTTCTTTGGGTTCATGTCCACCTTTTAGCTTAAGTAAATCACCGTTTATCACTAATTTATCCAAAACAAATAGGTGAATTCCCTTACGAGAATGAATAATAAAACTAACGAAAAAAAAAAATTACGGACAAGAGACATTCATTGCAGTTCCCTAAAACGTTATCACAACCGATCAATCTTTCAAGCAAGCACATGATTGCTCTGTGCGAATGAGACAAAAGGTCCTCCAACTATATAATTCATAGCTAGGTGTTGTTTTCAGACAAAACCAAACATCTGATAAGGTTTCTTTTTATATTTTTGGAAACGTAAATAAACTTTCCTTACCACCCCACCAAGAGAGAGAGAGAGAGGATCCACATGGTAAAGAAACATACCCAGCCAACAATGTTGAAGCCCTTTTCAATAAAACATGCATCTGTGGGTCGCTTTCCACTCAACACTTCAAGAACCAGGACCCCAAAACTATATACATCAGTCTTTTCAGTGGCTCTGCCACTTTGCATGTACTCTGCAATGAAGCACTGCATTTAGTTAGGAAAAGAAGCTTTTAAATACTACGTGAATGAAACACGATAAGCAAGAAATCCACAAGGAGCCTTTCTTTATAAGAATGTCAGAGCGCTACATTCATCTATTTTACTCTTACCGTTATGGACACTTCTACACAAGTTGCAAATTAACAATACCATATTAGAAAAAGAAAAAAAAAAAAAATTTAAGGGCTTTACTTTCCCTTTATTTATTTTGATTTAGAAGGATAACGGTTTTTAGGTTTCAATTTGTTCTAATTTTCTTATTTTTCTGTCATTTTTGTTTTTTTTCTTCGAGAGGGAACTCTTGTCCTCACTCCCTTTGCGGTTGACTTTATCAATGAAAGGTCGTTAATTGTTAAAATTATATATATATATATATATAAAAAAAAGAGTTCTGTGATATATTCTACTCGAACAACAGATACTAATCTTCATTATGGTCTTACAGGCAAAAAAAAAATTAATTATGGTCCATTTTTTGAGAAAAATCACCCAGTGTTTTTTTACCAATGTACGTATATTTCTTATATCTTCCACAAAGAGAAATATGCATTATCTGCAAATAAACAAAAGAAACAAATTACTTAAACCCTAGGGTGCGAGACGTACTTTTCTTAACTATAGTTTCAAATCAAGTTATCAGAAATAAAATTCCACATAGTATGGAAATACAAGAAAAATGACGATAGTAGCATGTCAAACTCTGACAAAGATGGTCATTACAAACTTCATAAACACGAAAACAAATAATGCAAAATTGTTACCTGGAGCAAGATAACCAAAAGTTCCAGCAACAATCGTGGTGATGTGCGATTCTTGATCCTCCAACAGTTTGGCAAGCCCAAAATCAGAAACTCGAGCTTCAAGATTGGCATCAAGCAAAATGTTGCTTGACTTTATGTCACGATGTATAATCCTAGGTGAACAATCGTGATGCAAGTAGGCCAGCCCTTTTGCTGCTCCCATGATAATATTTAAGCGCACATCCCAATCCAATGGCTCAGACCGTTCAGCTGAATACATTAAAAAATGTCAATATTTCAATAATAAATGGGTTAATTCCAAGGCGGCAGAAAGTGTGCCTAGCACAGTTTCCAAAATCAGAACAGAGAATCCTCCAGTTGCTTACCAAAAAAGGGCAACCCAAAAAAGGGCAACCCTCCTCTCAAGTAAAGCTACCTTGAAAGGGTAGAACACAATGACAAAAATCTCAGTGAAGCTTTTATAAGATTACAAAAGTAAACCTTCAAATGCTTTTACTATCTAAATTTTACTAATGCATAGTTACTATAATTATTCATCCACCAAAAAGATGTAGTTGATAAAGTAGCATTCCTATGAGCACAGGAAAGAAGACGTGTAAATACCATTCCCATCAGCCCAGAAAAGAAGACAAATATCGAATTACCACTCGCTTGGACAGCTTTTTACAACATATAGCACAAATCAAAAGTTATTTTGATACTTTTAAATGCATCAGTCGTGTGAATAACGAATATCAGGAATCAGGATTCCATGGGTAAATTCAGGTCTATGCCTTTGCCCTTCCACAGTTCAGTACATGTTCTGGCATGGAAGAAGGTATTTCCAACATCTAGACAGTACCACTAGTTAAATCTTAAACCACCAAGAAAACAGACATCATGAGACCACATTGTTCATTAAAACCATGCAAATGCCTCGTAAAGTAAAAATGCTTGTCTTTGCAAATCTTACTCGTGCATATAATGTTCATGCAGTAACTATCCCATCGTTAAAGACAAAGCACTAACAAATTATACTCATTCTAGAGCTACTCAGCACACATTTTTCTCTTGCATGTTTAATTGGGAAAAATTACCAAATTAATATACATATTTATTTTGTGGAGAAAACCACTAAGCAGGACTTCTGGCAAGCACGATTCACTGTCCCCCTCACGGCCTAATCACACAACTATACTACAGCACTCTCATCCGTAATCATTTCAAGGTAAGGACAAACAAAAGAGAGAGAATCTAACCATGAAGAGCTTCATCAAGGCTACCACCAGATAGAAAATCGTAGATTAACAACTTTGATGTTGGAGAGTTGCAGTAACCCCTCAAATTCACAAGGTATCGATGCTTTATGCTTCCAAGAATTTCAAGCTCCCTCTCAAAAAAGCGATCAAAGCCCTCATTGATCTTCATAATTCTTTTTAGGGCAAAGACATTGCCATCATCCATAGCGAGCTTGTATACTTGGCCAAAACCCCCAGTGCCTATAACATGTTCTTCAGTCAAAGTCTCCAACTTCTTAATGATGTCTTTTGAAGAGTAAGGCAAGTCTCCATGGAACATTACAATTGATGAACCTGAAGTAACAAGAGTATTAGTTGGGTGAATCTTGAATCTAGGCACTTGTAAAGGTATAAGATGCAAGATACATAAAAGCACCAACAGATATAAAATGAAAGCCCAGACAGTAAATAGAAGTAGAACCTCGACCAACATCCATCACAAAACTTTTACTGTCATGTTTGCCAAACTTCTTATAAAGAAAGCAACCCCAGAAGCACATAAGTGCCACAAGAAGTAGTGCACCAACAGTTGCTGATGCACTGATTAGCAGCCGACCAGAGTACTTCTTCTTGCTTGCTTGATTTTGTGCTACAAAATCAAAAGTTCTCAATAATGTAAGCTCTTATCATTTACTTGCAAGAAAGAAGAAAGCATCCGACACTAATAGTTCAGTAATTTAGTGAAGAATATTATTATGTCCTATACAAATTTGGAGAAAATTATCCATCCCCACAAGGGCTTCAACTTAAAAAGTCAGGAAAATTTATAAAGAAAGGCAAAATTTTTGTGTCTAGAGAAACTAACAGACAAGCGTATGATCATAAATATAGCACCTATCTAATTCATGCTTTATGTAGGCTCACCTGAGTTTGGCGATTGAGAATTTGTCCCCCCTCCACTGTCATTTTTGCAAGTCAAATTGATTTGCTTCCCACATAAACCACGGTTTCCAATAAAGCTGCAAGGGCCAAGGAAATTGTCAAATCATATATTTGATGTAATAGTTTACGATTTTTGCAAACTAAAATTTTACAATCTATAATTCTCCTAAATATAGATGCAGAAAAAGTCTATCAACTAGAAAGTCAATGAAGTAACAAACTGACAATCTAAAGTCCGGACAATCGTTTTTCTTTTCCTTTTTTACTTTTCCCATAACAGACAGAATTATTAATTGGAAACAAACAAAATAAAAAAGATTAACCAAAAGAAACTGTTAAGATAAAATAAAACTTGAAATAATTCTCTCACTCATGGATTCTTAAAACTAAAACATAAAGACAATTTTTAAGTAAATAACACTGAAAAAAGGCAAACTATTAAAACCGTCATCTGTAACATGGCAATCGAAGCTTTTACTTTTGTGAGGATCCAAAACTCACTCACACAACAATGTTAACTGTACTTACGAGCTATCCGTAAAGTTGCTAAGCACACCATCAGATGGTATTGGTCCAACAAGAAAATTATTTGACACATTCCTTCAAAATAAAGTTAGATTGGAAACAATATATTAAAACAAAAATTGAAAAAAGACTTCTTAAATCCCCAAAACTTGAAAAGGATGAAGCTACTTACACACTAACGAGGTTCCCCAATTTCCCAAGTGAAGGAGGGATGCTTCCACTGAGAGAGTTGCTTGAAATGTCCCTACACATGAAAGGCAACTATCAAATGAATTGTTAGGAAAAAAATGATTTTCTATATTAACTTTTCATTTTGAGAATATTGATACCCTTCTAAATCTAAAAGAAATGTCCAAGATTATGTAAATATCCCATATAAATTTTTTTAATTTTTTATCATGATTTTAGAGCTAAAAGAGTTTAACGTTAATTAAATGAGTCGTCACCAGAACCAATTAATCATTCACCATATGGTTTCTACAGGAAACAAAACAGCATATAAATATGAACTACATAAATTTTTAATAGAACACATCTTAAGATTAATCAAAATTTTTTTGAAGGCACAAATCACACGGGTAATCCATAAGAAGAAAACTCACAGATTTTTCAGCTCTTGAAGCCGTCCTAATTCACTTGGTATAAAGCCACTTAAGTAATTACCCTGCAAGAAACTGTAGAAGACGAGTATTAAAAAAAAATTTATAGTAAAAAATAAAAACAAAAAGGGTTTCACACATTTCAATAACTAATGAAAATATAATACGAGAGAGCAACTGGAGTTTATTCACTAAAACTTTCACGCGTGAAATTTGCACTCTAATTTCCATCAAGCAAAAGTCTACAGCTTGAAGAAAGCTTGGAAACAATTATTCAAAACAACCATACTGGCCTTTAGCTTTAGAACTTATCTTATACCTAAAAGTAATTGAGAAGGTACATTGAGACTATAATAAACAGGGTAGATAGACAGGTGCATATGACACAAACTCATACAATCAACAGAATCATCTTGTTCTCTTTGTGCTTTGTTTATTACTTAGGGGGAAAAACAAATGGCAAGGTGAGCATTTTTTCTTCAACTGAGAGAGACAAAAAAAGAAACTAAAAATTAGTAATAAGAGAAGAAAAGGGGAATTTGGTTCTTACATTCCTTCCAACGACGTGCAATTTCCCAGTTCTGAAGGAATTGTTCCATAGAAATTGTTATTGTGAAGCGCTCTACAATGAAAGATTGCAAACGGCATTAGCTAACGCAACATATCCTAATAAATCAATCATACTAGATTTTGTTTAGAAAAACTTGAGATTTCTGAGGATACGTACAAAACTTTCAACTGCCCTAGCTTCCCAAGGTCAGGTGACAAAAACCCACTCAATTTACATCCTGGAAGACTCCTGAAATAAGTCATCAGAAACGTTAAGAAACACAAGTTCAAACGTCAAACATGATAACATAGATACATGAAGTCAATTTGTCAGTGTGTGAGATTATAAATCTCCATTTGGCCATGTTTTGGAAGTGCAGATCCTTACACACATAAAGACACTCATATATACCCAAAAAAAAAACACACACACACGCGCGCGCGTGCACGCACATATATCTATAACCTAGGACATCGAGCATGAATCAGTTACAGAAGACAGAAGTTTTTGTTTTGACATTGGAATTACATATAAACCTTGATCATCAAAGTAGGACAACTAGAACCTTAGATCACTATTGCAAAATATAAGCACATACCATCCCAGTAATGTTATTTAGAGATGCCTTCAACTCTGTTTTTAACAACCAAGTCCCAAGCAACCAAATGGTTCCTGAAATCCCACCCTTACCTCCTCACATGAAATCCCCCATTAATTGCTCCAACCATTAGTAATCGAAACACGATTACATGACAAAGGGGAAAAAAAAAGTACAGATACATGGTAAAGCTTAATCAATGGCTAATTGTCATTCAGATTGAACAAAACCAATAACGGAAAAGAAGATTATACAAGAAGAGAAACATGACCGCACCCTGGCCAAATTTTGCCCTTAATATTGTGTTTTGTCGTTTTTGCCCTCCTATTTTATTTGGGTTCTTTTTTTTTTTTTTTTGGACATATTGGGTTTTTGCTACATAACTAAAAAGAAGCCCATTTTTACTATTCTTTGTCTAGTAAATTTCCATTTTTAACCTTGATGTGGTGTTTTATCGTTTTTACCCTTTTATTTTATTTGGGTTTTTTTTTTTTTTTTTTTGGGTGGGGGGGGGGGAAGGTGGGGGTGTTGTGGCATATTGGGTTGTTGAGGAAGCATTTTTTACTGTTGTTTATACAGTGAAATCCCATATTTGTCCCTGGTGTGGTGTTTTATTGCTTTTGCCTCCTGTTTCACTTGGGTTACATTTTTTTTTTGGGCATATTGGGTTTTTAAAATATATTTTAAAAAAAGCACTGACGGAAATAATAATATATTTTATCGTTTCAATGTTAAAGTAAGAACAATAGAATTCTTGACAAAATGTAAACCAACAAGGTAATTAATTTATTTACCATCAACATAAACATTTTTCTGCTACACTTATACTGTTTTCTAAAATAACTATAATTTTCATCACAGTAATGAGGAATAACTAAAGAAAGGCAAATAAAATCTATGACGTAGAATCTTAACATTTGTAATTATGTAAATATTTTGTAATACTAGTATTTATAATTATAAATAGTTTGTACATGTGTAATTATATAATATTTTGTAATTATATAATCGTATTATAATGTAATCTAATATAACTCATACAATATAACTTAAATTTTATACATCTTCAACCACATATTATAATAAATTATAACATACTGTAACACCATTTCAAATATGAATATTTTATAATATCAACATCTATAATTATAAATATTTTATAACATTTATAACTATATAATATTTAATAATTATATAATCATATTACAATATAATATAATACAATACATACAACACTTTACATAATATAACAAATTATAAAATTCCACAGCATCGGCGCGAGTATCTTTGCTTGCCTACAACTAAGAATTAAAAGGAAAGAAACCGAAAACAAAAAACAACAACAACAACAACACACTAGACCAGTTGATACAAAATTTTCTCCCTTAAAAAAATTAAATAAAAGCAACGCATCCATCAAAAGAGCAACTGCTCTCGCTCCATAATTATTAATAATAAAAAAAAAAGGCACATCTAAAGAACACAACGTTGACAGGTAAATACATAAACCACTAATAATTAAGATTACTAAGACGGCAAGATCCAAATGAGATTACCAATAACTAGCTTGTCAACTGGGGCCTCACAATGCAGAAACAAGACTACAACAATGAGCCCAGCTCCTGACCATATCAGAAAGGAGAAAGCTGCGATGTTCCTTCTCTTTATGGCCCCAAAGCTATACCCAGAATCTTATACATAATTTTTAATAAATAATATGAGTTTCTTGTTTCAAAAAATGATAGTTTGGTTTTAGGTACCTACCTGAATAATTCTCCCTTGTTTAGAGTTTAAAGAAAATTCAATAGTCAATTCTATTATATTTTATAACCTAAAACATTGGTTAATTAGCATCTATGACATAGAAGAAGAAAAGGCTAAGAGTAGAAGCCATTTAGGCTTCTCCACTAGTAAGAGTCAGAATGATATGACATGTAATTTGTCAAGTCTCAAAAGCGGCAATATCAAGTGTTCCCTGTATGATATGGGATGGGGATATAAAATAATTCAGCTCAAATTGTATTGTAATTTGACAAATGAAGACATGATAGAAAGAAGATACATGAAAAAAAAAAAAAGGAAAGAAAGAAACAACAACAACAACAAAGCAATGTAGGAGCTTGGACAAGTATCAAATGCTGAAACACTTGAAAAAAAACAAAACAAAACAAAAATTAACTGATTTTATCTTTAAAGTTAGCACAACCATGTTCCAACAACTCCTTGTCTCTGACTCATCCTTGCATGTTGTACCAAAATTCAAAAACTAAAGAACATCTCACATTTGTGGATAAGTATCAATTAAAAAGTTAAATGATAAGATTTTTGGTTTTTCTGCTTCATCAACTAGTAGTATGCAGAAACAAACAACTCATTCGTTGTGTCAAAATTCCAAAATAAGTGCATCAATTTTAAGAATGTATACACAATTAACTATGGCATATGCATTTTAGATTAAAGGAAATCATTAAAACAGGTGATCCTAAAAAACATGATATATACACATAAACATGTTTGCTTGTACATTCATTTGTTTGTGTATGTGAACACTCTTACTTGTGTACGTATATTAGATCTATTACCAGACATGCAGACGTGATAAGAAGAAAAGAAAGAAGAACTCACAAATAAATTACTCTCTTTGTTTTCGGATCACATTTAACTCCTTTCCAATTGCATGGGTCAGGTTCCTCAGGTCTCCAATGAAGAAGGACACCATCTGAACTAACAACCGCTGTCCTAAAGCTTAAAAGGGCCTCACCTACAAAATCAGCAAAGGAAATTAATAAACCAATCATATCAAATAGATAGAGTCCAATATGGACATGTCTTTATGTTTTGCTTGGCAAATAGCTTATTAAAAATCATGATGATTTTTTTTTTTTTTTTGTGAATAATATATAACCTTATATTGATAAAAATCAATTATAAGGAGGGGGTAGAAGGAGTCTTCCAGACAGAAGAGGGAGAAAAAAAAAAGTACAACGTTAAAACGAGAGTAGCAAAACAAAATGAAAATCAAAAACTCCTACAACCAGATACAAGTTTATCCCAATTCACTATGACATCCTTCCAAGTAAGAACCATTGAAGAAAACCAAGAACCCCTTTTGAACTCTTTATCCGTGGAGGCCCATAATGACCAGATGGAAACATCCAACAAATCCCTAATTTCTTGGGTGAACCAAACAAAAAATGAACTAAAACAGAAAATTTGACAACTCTTCCAGTATTTTGTGGTTTGGATCAAAGGGAAAGACGATGACTAAAATTACAAGCATATCTTGCATAACTATTTTTATTATCGCATTATAGAATGGAAAACAAGAAAAAGGTAAACTAAGAGAAATCGCAATCTCACCATCGGGACTAATAGCTTTGCTTTTATTCACAGTCACGCAAAACAGTAGACAGTAAAGCCACAAGACTTGCCATTTCACCAGACAGATGGCCATAGCGGCACTGGTCGAGCACACAAATAGGTACTATAATTCATCTGATAAACAAAACTTCAAAATGGTTTTCTCCAATTGATGTTGACATCCAGCACCAGCAGCTAGATATTTTTAAGTTAAAATT
Source organism: Antiaris toxicaria (assembly GCA_035233585.1). NCBI lineage: Eukaryota > Viridiplantae > Streptophyta > Magnoliopsida > Rosales > Moraceae > Antiaris > Antiaris toxicaria. The sequence continues at coordinate 1,653,811 of CP141163.1, forward strand.
TTGCCTGCAAGAAAAAGAACTAATTTAATTAAAAATAAATTAAAAAAAAAAAAAAAAAGCAAAAGAATCTCATTCAAGAAAGCCCCTTGAAAAGTATAGGTAAAATTATCTCAATTTTCCAACAAGCAGACTGTATTATTTTTATTTAGTAATCAAGCAATCATTCACAAGAACCGCAACTAAAAACCAAAATTTTCCAAGATTTAGGAATAATTATTCTCCGCATTTTTCAAAAATTCACAAAATCTAAAAGCAGCATCAGAAAACTTCCTAACCAAAGACCATCACTGGAATTCCAAGCTATTCTCCAGTCCAAATTCACGATCCTAACAAATTTCAGTCGAAAATCCAACCTCCAAAAAAAACCTCAAAAACAGCTAAAACGAAATCAAAGACAAAATCTCGCATTCCTCAAACACTGATCGAAAATTCGAGCTGGAAACAGAAGCGAGATTTACCGAGGAACAAATCGGAAAAAAAAAAAAAAAACAAGGACAAGCGAGATTCGATCCGAGGGATGAAATGCTGGTCGAGCTGCGAAAGCGAGCTAGGTCACGACACCGAAATCGGAAGAGAGAAAGAGCTCAGCCCCCCTTCGTCGCCGAGCAAGCAAGCAAAGCAGCTCCGAAAGTGACAACGGATAGTCGGAGATTCGTGTGATGTACGTTCTATAGAGAGAAAGAGAGTGGAGAGAGGAGAGAGAAACAGCGTGTGTGTGTGTGTGTGTGTGTGTGTGTGTGAGTGTGATTGTCGGATGAGAGAGAGTGTGTGTGGAAAATAAGAAAGATGCTTTTGTGTCTCTCTCTCTCTTTTTTTTTTTTTTTTAAGAGACTTCTCTTTTACATTTTTTAATAATAATAAAACACGTAAAAAAAATATATTTTTTATAATATTTTATTATATTAATTAAAAAATTAAATTAATTATATATATTATAATATTATTAAAATAATATAAATAAAGATATAAATAAAAAGATATATAATCTAAAATCTGCGGAGAGTGGGGGCATCGCGCACCAACCAATGGGAAGAGAGTACCGACCGACGCCTCCTCAACAGTAAACTCCCCCGCATTAAAAATTAAAATTAATTTTTTAATCACTAAATAACAAAAATATTAAAAAATAGATATTATATTGTTGAAAAAGAAAGAGAGAGAGAGAGAAAAAGTCAAGGTTATCTGTCTAGTCCAGTGTCTGGTTGTATCGTCGGATTCCCTGCGGTTTCCAATGATGCAATTCTGAAAATATCAACTCTTATCAAAAAAAAATAAAAATAAGGTAGCGTTTGGTATTGTTTTTGAAATCTGTTATGTTTTCAAATTCTTTAAATTTGATATCGTTTTGAAAACAATTCTGAGAACGTTTCTGAAATTGTGTTTAGTTTTATTTTCTGAGTATATGTTTTGAGAAACAAAAAAGTGAAACTGTATTTGGTTATTTTTTTGAAAACCAGTCATTTTATAAGTATTTTATAAAAACATATTTATGTTTGATTTAAAAAAAATTTATTATGAATACCAAAAATTAAAAATTAATAAAATTTTTTAATTGAAAAATGAATTAAAAATTAATAACCATAATATTTAAGTAATTATTATATCAATTAAATCTTAATTAACCATAATAATTAAATCAAAGAAATGGGAGAAATGGGAAAAATAAAATCAGAGAAAACGACTTTTAATCGTTTTCAATTTTACATTGGGAGCAAAGGCGATTTTGGATTCGTTTTGAAATTTATTTTCAAAAATAATACAAACCAAACACAATTTCACACCGATTTTAAAATCGATTTCCTAAGAAATCATAAAATCAGTTTTGGAAACAAAACTAAACACCCCCTAAAATTCCCAAAATATCACTTCCCTTCGTTTAAATAATAACAAAAAAATCGCAAAATATGTATTCGTACCACGTCAGCATTTTTTTTTTTTTTTTTCAAGAGAATTAATCCCACGTACTTGAGGCAAAGGAACGGGAATCATCTTCTGGCTAACCTATAAGTAAATAAATATATTTTTATGTGTTATTTAGGTGAAGTATTTGTTTTTAAAAAATAGAAAATTTTTATTTTTATAAAATAAAAAAAATTATATTTTTTTAAAATAAAAAATTATTTGGATAAGTAAAGTTTTTTATTTTTTAAATAATTTTTTTTATTTTTTAAAATTAAAAAGTTATTAATATTCAAATAAAGTTTATTTTGTAAAAATAAAAAATTCTTTATTTTTTAAAAATAGATATATCAAATGAATAAAATATTTATATTTGACGTATAATCCACTTAAATTAATGAGAATAGGATGGTTTTGCTGCTCTAGATTCGGGACAATCCTTTATATATTTATCTATTTCAATCATATAAAATTCAAATTTAAACTTAAAATTCCAAAATAAATATATATATATATAAGACTTAAGTTAAAACAAATCAAAATTTTAGTATCAAATAAATTAAAGTTCAATATTTAAAATTATATATATTATAAACATCATGTATAAAATATTTAAGACTATTTTCTATAGACACATCTTAAACATATCACAAAATTGTAATTTGCATCCAAAACTTTTAATTTTAAAAATTTCCATCCTGAACTTAACAATTTGCATACTATTAATAAACAATGTTGATTTTATAATGAAAATTAGCATTTCACTTGCATATTGATTGTTAATTAAGAGTATAAAATTTTATTTTTAATCAATGTTAATCTAATAGGGTGTTTGATAAACAACCAACCACCCTTTTTGAAAGGCAAGCTAGTACACCTCCAATTGAGTCCTTGATCATCGCCCTTATGCCAATGAACTCATGGCCAACCTTCATGGTTGTGTCAACATTAAGCTTAATTTTACCTCATGGGGGCTGACCCGCCATGCTAGCAAAGTGATCTTAATACCCACTTCGACTTTATAAGCTAAATAAAAGTCCCCAATCATCATCCTAACCATCTCGAATATCTCCACCAGCATTATCCATTTCCCATCATGCAAGCCCAAATTCCTAGCCTACCATAAACTCCAAGTTATCGCAACAAAAACTTCCAAATCATCTTTTCCTCAGATTATCACCCATATAATTGCATAACACATCAAAGGATATCGCTTGAACATTTTTGACCAAATTCCAAATCGAGCAATTCTTCCACACATTCCTCACTTAACAATAATCACATAGTGTATGCCACGCTGTTTCCATTACTTCCTTGCACTTGAGACATGTGGTGTTGCAGTTTAATCCTTTTTTTATCAAATTACCCCAACACAGAAGAATTCCAATACTAGCCTTTCAAGCAAAAATCTTAACTTTGCTAGGCAAGTTAAGGCCCAAAAGCAGAGTGTTAGGAAATGCCCTAAGCATTAGAGACATTTTTGATGTATTTATTTTGAACTGGATAATAAGATTATATATAGAGGTTATTCATTACATTACTATCTGTCCTCGTCTTATTTACATGTTAAAGTAAATGTAAGCAAACATGGCTCCTTGATTGTTTGTGTTAAACTGTTAAAACGTTGCATGCAATGGACTTTTGTATGTGAGAAGACAATGTTCTAAAGTTAGCGGTCTAAATTATGGTCTGTAGTCTATGGGGTTAGACCGAGCATCTAACTCATGTTAAGACTATTATGTTGTCTAAAGTCTTGGAGGGGACGGTTTGTCTTAACTGTCTGGAGCTGGACTCCCAAGTAGAGACATAGATATGTTGCTTGGTGATGACATATTAGACTGGGACTAAAGCGTGATTGATCTACGAAGTCCGCTTTGAGTGGATCGATCTGCTTTTGACGTTCATTATGCAGTAACCTTAATCCTGAGTAAAAAGACAGCTTCATATATATGACTTGTGTACTTTGATATTCCAATGGCTAAAGCGTCTCAGAGATAGTAAGCTTATAGACCGGTTCGTTGGGTGCATGACTTGTATACGATGAAGGGTTCGTTTACAAATATTGGAATCATAGCTCTAATGAGGAGTTAAGGGTATCCTCTTAAAGGCATTATACTGAATGTGAAAATGGACAAGGCCTTGGGTCGTCTACTAGGCGGATGACTTCTTATTCACATATGGTGAATAATCATTTTCTTAATTCGGTAGTATAATGGAACTTTAAGATAGCCTGATTAGTAGGATTAAACGGACTTTGACCTAAGGCTGATCATGGATATTATATGAGGGTTCTGCATATATGACAAGGTCATTGGACGATAACATGTCACAGGCTTACATAATACAGTATATAATTGGGAGTTCAGTTTCAGGTTTATAGTGGTGTGACTCTGAAACTAGTGATCATATGATTGAGTTGTTCGGTAAAAGAATGATGATCATATGGATTTGCGGGAGCCCGATTATATATGTCTAATCAGTCCCTCTACTAGCTCCACATAATTCCTTAACGTTTGGCAAATTGATTTGTGTATGCCATTGGCTAGTTTATTATGCATGGATGGTGATGACACAGGATTAGGATGGTAGACGAGATTCTCTCCGGTTGGATTCAGATTTTGTTTTGGATAATAGAGTACACAATTATTCGAACTCCAAATAAAGTTGCCATGATTTTATTTGAGATTGGATTGGAGTTGTAGAAAATTATCCATGAGAACAAGAATATGAAACACAACCGTTTTGTGGAATTTGAAATTTGAAATTCGAATTTGAAATTTGAAATTTGAAATTCGAATTTGAAATTTGAATTTGAAATTCAAATTTAAAATTTGAAATTTGAAATTTGAAATTTAAATTTTGAATCACAGTCCAAGTAGGATTCGAATTTGTTGTGGAAAATCCACAAGGTTTGAAATTCGAATTTGAGTTGGATTTGGAGAGGATAATCTTGTTAGAATCTTACTTGAATTTTGAATTCAAATCCTAACAAATGTTGCACGAAATTTTGAGGATAATCCTCAAGGAAATTTCGGTTTTTTGTGGATAAGATTCAAGGGAAAAATTCAAGTTTCAATCCCAGTTGAATTTGGATTCTCTCTTTCCCTGAAAAGTGGCCAAAATTAGGGAGAAAATCTCCTAGGAAAATTCGGTTATTTTGGATAAGGTTGAGATAAGATTCAAGCTTGAAAATCCTAGTGGAATTTTTGATTCTCCCTTATCCATAATGGCCGAAATTTTTAGGAGATTTTCTCCTTGTAATTTTCGGATTTTTTTGGGTTGAAAAAAGGAGATAAAATTCTAGTTAAAATCTTGTTTAGATTTGGATTGGATTTATCCTAAGAAAACCGAATTTTATTGTTGAGATTCTCCCTTGGAAAATTCAGATTTTATGGTTATGGATAAGGGAAAATATCTTTTCCTAATCCAATTCAAATTCAGAGAATCACCTCATGCAGGTCTATAAATAGAGGTCCTACCACTCCAGTTCTCTCAGACCACAGACTCTCAGGTGAGCAGGCTTATTGTTGCACAGCTCATCGTAACAATAAGTTCTTTAGAGATCTGGGTGGTCGGAAGAAGACTAGCAGTGCTAGCATACCGATCGAGGTTCAGAGTGCCCACACACTCAGCCATTCGAGAATTGGAGAATAGTAGAGAAGGCTAGTTGGTTAAAGCCTCCGGTCATTCTCCTCCTGCAAGATTGGCGTCCTTGAGGTATGAGTTTTAAGTGTTGTTGGTTTATTGTATATGGCATCATGAGATATTTAACGATCTAAAAATTTTTTATTGTTCCGCTGCGCCACTCTGATACGTTTTTACCGATTTATTTTCCTACACAGAGGCCACCACCTATACGAAGGCTTAGAACCCAATATGGACCCTGAAAACATAAACTTGATAGAAAGCCAATATGCGAATTTCACCTAAAAACATTCCTTAGAATCAAAATGTCAAATCAATCTATCATCCACGCAATTATAACTCAAAGGAATACTACACACCACTAGTGTATTCATAGGGCCCAAAACCTTCTCCACCCTCAACACATTCCAATCCTACCCAATAATGAGATTGGGCATTCTCAAGTCCTCCAAATCTACACTAGGTCTACTAATCGATTTAAAAGAAAAAGGCCTAGGTAGTAATAAAGAATAAAAAATAACACATTAGTTTTGCTAGTGATCCTCTATCAAACCCCTCTTTTAAGTAATTCACAATTCCAAACCACACTCGTCTATACATACAATGCATTATTTTCGGTTCTCACCTCCAAAAGTGAGCAATTAGGGAAATAATTAGCTTTAAACACTTTACTAACATGAGAGCTCAAGAACTTGATCAACCTCCATCCTTACTTAGCCAAAAGTGCTTGATTAAAGAGCCTGAGATCCCGAAATCCCATTTCCCCCTCCACCTTGGGTCGACAAAACAACTCCTATTTCAATGAATGAATTTTCCTGCTTTGCTCTCTACCACCCCACCAAAAACTAACAACAAATACATGAAGTTCATTACATAGAATAGCAGGAATAAGGAACATACTCATCGCATATGTTGCCATAACTTAGGCCACCGCCTGGATAAGAATCTCCTTCCCCTCACCGAGAACAACTTGTTCTGCCAAAACTTCATTTTCTTAGTAACCCTCTCTTTAATATTTTTAAAAATCCTTCTCGTACTCCTCCTAATAAAAGAAAGAAACCAAAAATATTTATCATGTTGCCCCATATTCTCTTCAAGACCCAATCTACTTAGAATATCCTGTTTAGCCTCATTACTAATATTAGGGCTAAAAGTAATTTGAGACTTGGTGAAATTAACTTCTTACCCTAAAGCTCTCCTATAGGCCATAAGGATGTCCTTAATAGCTTGACAATCCCTTAGACCTACATGCCCAAACAAAATAGATTTGTTGGCAAACAGTAAATGACACACCCTAGGAGCTCACCTCACCACAGAAATACCCCATAACACACCAACCTCTTCATTTTTCTTAATTGCCATTAACAAACCCTCAACACACAATAGAACAGATATCGTGAAAAGGACAGCCTTGCCTGAGGCCTTGAGTCAGCTTCACCTTCCCTACCACTTTTCCATTTAGGATAAAGGAGAAACACCTAATAAATGCACAATCCATTATCACCCTAATTAGCTGATCCCCAAACCCTAGCTTCCCCATCAGAGCTTCAAGAAAACACCATTCTACCTAATCATAAGCTTTACTCATGTCAAGTTAAGCACCATTAAACCTTTCATGCCATTAGTCTTGCGCCTAATAGTATGTAATGTTTTAAAAGCAACTAAAACATTATCCATTATCAACCTTCCACGCATAAGAGCACTTTACTCTAAGGAGATTGAAGAATATAAACGTTCTTAATATGATTAGCAATCACCTTGGTTACAAGTTTATATGAAACATTGTAGAGACTAATAGGACGAAAACTCGATACCTTTTTAGGCTCCGTAATCTTTAAGATGAGGACAATATGCACTTTATTAAGAGGTTTTACCAAATAAGACCATTTAGAACCCCCAACACTACTTCTGTTAGCTTCCCTCATGCAATCTCCCAATTCTTCGGAAAAAAAAAACACAACTTGGAATCTATCTAGGCCTAGAGCTTTGTATAGCCCTATTTGGAATAAAGTCATTTTCACCTCATCGATTGAAAAATTAGCATCCAATTTATGCCTCTCCTCCTCCTAAATCTGGCAATCAACCAGGTCAACAATCACTCACAACTCTACACTAAACGGCTTAGATGAAGATAACACATTCTAGAAATAACTCTTCAGCTCCCTTGTTACCTCTTTTTCCCCTATAACCAACACACCTATGCTTGTCTCTAACCCTCTAATCTGATTTTTCTTTCTTCTATATAAGAATCTAGCATGGAAGTACTTTGTACCAATCCGATGTAGCTCTCTAGCACCAATAACACTCCTCCAAAGCTAGACCCTTGTCCAATTCCCCTTCCAACCTCCTTAAAAACTTCCTACTTGAGTCACTCAATGGAGACTTATTAAGGTCTGTGATCTCTCTTTGTAACTCCTAAGCTTTGCGACTCAAATTTCCAAATATTGCTTGACTCTAATAGTGCAACTCCTGCATACAATCTTAGAGCAACTGAACCAAACCACTAGCATCCACCCCATAATTTACTTGCACCTAAGTTGACCAAATTACATCATTAAACCCCTCATTTGTCCTCCACATTGGTTGAAACATGAAATGCCTATTTTTTCTACCCTTTCCATCTCCCTAAGTGGTTGCCCAACCAAACTCAATTTAATGGCTCTATGATCCAATCAGAAAAAAATCTAAATTAGTCACTCCAAATTTGGGAAAACAATATTTACAACTTACCGTCCCAAGGAACTGATCAAGTTTCTCCTAAATCATTCTATTAGTCCATGTCAACGCCAGCCCTGAATAGTCTAAGTCAACAAGGTTGCATTTATCAATCGTTTCACCATATAGTTACATATCTCTATATTTTCGCTCGCTGCCTTGTTTCTTCGATAGGTACATTATCTCATTAAAATCTCCTCTCACTACCTATGGCAAGTCAAACATATCCCACAAACTTTATAAAAGAGTCTAAGAATGAACACGTTGGCTATGATCCAAGTTCTCATAAAAACTAGTAAAGAACCACATAATACCCAATCTCTCTGTAACAAACACATCCATATAAAAATCTAGAATTAAAGCCAAATCACCACTTCTACCCAAACTATCCACATGAAAATTATTCTCAAACCTCACTCTACTCTTCAAATTCTCAGCCAAATGATAAATATATGTGCTAATGATAAATTTAAAAATTTGAGTTTAAAAATTAGTGTTCTTTAATGATATGTTATATTTGATGTCAAATTTATCCTGTGATAAACTTGATTTCAAATTTAATGATTTGACTTTTTCATCTTTTACAAGTTTCAAACTTAATAACGAGGACAAAAATTAAATATTGTATTTTTTAAAAATAAATAACAGTATTATTCATTAGAGTACAAAGAATGAGAACCTTATTTTTCACATTTTTTATGACAAATATAATATTGACATGAATATATATGTGGGAGATGTTCTAAATTTGTTATATATTAAACTTAATGACAAAATTTCCATAAAAATAACCAATTTTATATTTGATATTTGATTTCTAACTATTATCTCAACTTTTTCATTTAATTATTACAGTTTGGTTACTTTTAAATTATTTAAATACTAAGCTATGTCCAATGCATCAATTTGAGTTGAAAACTCAATTTGGTATTTTCTTCTTTTGAAAAGTCAATTCAGTTTTGCCATTTACAGTTCCAACTATAATAAAAAATCTCTACTCTTAAAAGTTCATAATTTTGCATATATAAGTCTAAATCAAAAAACCAAAATGCACAACTCAAATTCAACTTAACTTAAATCAAAACTTTTTCAACTCAATTGGTGAACCAAACATATGCTAGGACTTTACTTTTATGAATTTCAAATACTTAATATTAATGACAAAAAAAAAAGATGTAACATTAGAAATAACATTATAAATTAGAATACAAATTTCAAATATATTATTTTTTACAGTTTGTTTAGCAAATGTAACATTCATATGAATATGTACAGTGGGGATGGTTTTACAAAGATTTTTTTTTTTGGTAGTTTTCTCTTGTAAAAATTATAAGATTATTGCTATGAACGTGTTGTCTGGTTCTTACTTTTGTTATGGGAAAAAATGTTTAAAAAAATGGCTTAAATATTCATATTTTCATTAAGTAATGCTAAAGTGTTATATTTTTTTTAATGATAATTTGTTTGTAATGTATGATCTTCTAATTGAAACTTATATCTTACTGATATGGTTTTTTTTTCTTACCCTTATCACATAATTGTAAAGATTTGCCACTAATTTACAATACAAGCCAATCTTAAAAGAAAAACCTTCAGATAAAATTCTGAAAGATTCACAAAAAATGGTAAACAAACGAAATTTAATACGGACCATGCACCTTGGTACTTCCTGGCCAATGTCTAAGACAATGTCAGGTATATCTTCATAAGTTACTAGACAATACTCTTTATTTTTGTAACGAATAATTTTTAACACGTGGGTTGTGATTCCAAATAGCAAGAAAGATGTCTTATGATTAATCCTCCGTCTTTTGACAAGTTCAAATTTGAAAAATGAAAAATTTTTCATTTCAAGAAAAATGAACATTCCTAAATTTTCGTATCTGAACATCCAACATTTTTCATTTTTGAAAAATGAAAAAAGAGCTCTCTAAAAACAAAAAGTTTTCACCCACCCAAACAACTTTTTACTTTTAAAAAAAATTCCAAACAATTTTTTATTTTTCATATCTAAAAATTTTTCTTTTTTCAAAAATAAACACCCCATCCAAACGGACCCTAAGTAGAACAAAGAAGTTTCATAGGAATATATATAAATGTATATACACACACGCACACATGTATAGAATTTGAATTATATTTTTTTTTATTGTTTTGTCAAATATAATATTTAAATAATATAAAGGTCGAATAAAAGTACCTATGGTTTTTTGAAAAAGTGAAAATTTGGTATTTGTATTTGAGTTGAAATATTATAAAATAGTAAAATATTCAAATGTTTGTACTTTAATAATTGTGTAATGAAATATTACGGAGCTATTGTTTTTGTTTTTGAAAATGATTTTCTATTTTTTAAAATACAAAAAATGAAAACGGTCCTAAAATAACGTTTGTTTATTCAACGTTTTCAAAACCATTTCAAAAACATCGTTTTCAACTATGTTTTTTTTTTATTTTTTGAAAACGAAAAAAAGTTGTTTTCACTTTTTGTTTTTATTTTCTCTCTCCATCTCCTCTCTCTCTCTTTCTCTTTCTGTCAGTGTAGCGTTAGTGAGAATTATGTCTAATGATGGCATTCATCTCCGACGAAAACTGACGACCATGGGCTAGTGACGATGACGACGACTCCCTTGTGACGATGACTATCGACTTATGACCTACATCTAGCCATCACCGCCACCTAGAGCTCAGACCACCAATCTCTTCCACTCCTATCACTCATTGCAAAACCTACCACCAAAGTTTTTTTTTTATTATGACTAATAATTTATTTTTTATTATTTTTTTAAAATAAAAAATAAATATATTTATATAAAATACTCACTTATAAAATGAGTTTTCAAAATATATAACCAAACAAAATTTCATTTTTATGTTTTTAAAAATACACATTCAGAAAATTTAATCAAACACAATTTCAGAAATGATCTCAACACAGTTTTCAAAACATTCTCATTTTTAATTTTTTTAAAAACAGAAAACGTTTTAAAACTAATACCAAACGACACCTACATTTCAATGCAATATGAACAACTTTACTAATCCAAACTACACCATATCTATTCTTATATCTTACTTCTTTTTTATCTTATTTTATCTTAAGTACAAAAGGAATATTATGGCCCCTTTAGTTGTCTTATTGAAGACTTCTTTTTAGAAAAAAGTTGTTTTAAAAATATATATTTAAAAAAATTATTTAGAGTGAAAAAAATATAAATATTAAAATATTTTTTATAAGAAAATATTAATATAGTTATTATTTTGTTTTTTTCGAAAATCTATATAATTTAAAAATATATATCTTATTTGAATTTGTATACGTAAAATTATAGATTTTTAAAATTTGAAATTTACTGTAACGTTATGAAAATATAAAAAATAAAAAATAATGATAAGATAAAAAAAAATTATTTTAGAAACATTCTTTTTTTTTTTTTCTCCCCCCAAAACATCACCTTAATATTAATATACAGATCTTCTTTATCTAACATGTGGCTCAATTTCATACCTGCCGGTTTTGTTTTTTTCCTCCAAAACCTTTGCTGCAAATAAGTCCATGACATTGAGGGAGGAAATAATGATTTGGGACCACCTGTAAAAGGGACAACTACACTAATAATTATCATGGTTTGCTTAAGCCAGGAAGACACCATGTTTTTTTTTTTTTTTTGGTAAGTAAGTTAGGAGGACACCACTTGAAAAACATTTTAACGCTCCTTTGCCATAAATTTGTTAACTTTTAATGTATGTTAATCAAAATGCCAAAATAATTGACCGTTAATCCATTTGTAGTATTAGCTATTATTTGGATCCACGTTCAAAATCCAAAAGTTACAAATTAATTTTTATCTTTTTTCTAAAATGTCAACAAATTTTACTATTTAGCTATTAAGATTATATTTTAAAAACTTAGGGAGCGTTTAGTAAACGCATTGCATTTTGATTGTATTTGAATGAAATTTGTTTTTTAAATGTTGTATTTGGTTAAACAGTATTTGTTTTATATTTGAATGAAATGTGTGTTTGAATTAAAAGTATTTTAGAGTTGAAAAGTTGATGTGATTAATAAAAGTAGAGATAAATAGTGAAGTTGAAAAGTTAATGTGATTGTTTTAAAAATGTTTTGAATAATAATTGTTTTGTAGCACTATTGTAAAATTTATGTTTAGTATAAAATTGTATTGCATTTGAGTAAAATTAAAATGTAATTTTTTATCCAAATGACACCTCAAGTTTCGAAAGTCCATAATCTTGTTTATATAAGTCGAAATAAAATGATTTTTTTAAATTATATAAAATTTCAAGATATTGATATTTTATTCTAAACACATTTTAAGTTTTTACATTTCGTAATTTTAACAATTTAAACGCATGCCAAGTGCATATCATAATTTAAATCATAATCTAAACTATAATTCTTCACTTAAGAACCATGCACCAAACAACACCTTAATAATAGGCACATTGTCTTCTCTCTCTTATAAACAATTTAGTGTGAAAAGTTTTAGGGACTATTTAGAACCCCAAAACAAAAGTCTCTAAAATACTTTTTTTCTTTTATACTAATTTCCACCTCACCATCATTTTTACTATTTATATTTTTAAAATATTATAATAAATTCTAAACTTTAAAAATCCATAATTTTGCATATACAAGTCAAAATGAGATGATTATTTTTTTAGATTGCATAAAATTTTGAGAGAAACGAAATAATATCCATATTGATAATTTTTTAAATTTTATATTTTTTCACTTTAAATAATTTTTTCCCTAAACATATTTTCTAAAACAACTTTTTTCCAATAAAAAAAATCTCTAGAGAAGCATCCAAACGGGTCCTTAATTTTGAGTGTGCAAAGATCAATTAACCTCATTTATTTTAAAATACAAAGGTGATAGATTCAAGCTCTTCAGCTTTTGGTAGAGTTAGATGTAGAATTATCATTAAACTATATAGTAGCAGAGTTAGACAAAAAATTTTAGTGGCTTATCAATGATATAAATTAAAGGGTAAACTTTTAGTGGGGGCTATACAAAGGTTTTTAGTTTTCAATAGGGGTTATATAGAAATTTTTATATTTCAATAAAGGGCACAATAGAAAAATTATAAAATTTTTAGCCTAAAATTAAAAGGAAAAAATTTCAGTGGGGACTATAGCCCCTACTTACCCCACCTACATTCGCCTTGACTATGCTTACAACTACTAATTAACCTTATTTTTTGTGACTAAATAAGTCTAAAAATATCATTTTAAAGCATTAAAGAGGGGGTTATTTAAGGATAATTTTTTAGATTAATTTTGTAAATCCTCTAAACTATACTTTTTTTATTTTGCCATTTAAACTTTATAATGCCCTGTGATTTATACAAAACAATTCAAAATGCCTCTTTTTTTACTTCCATCTATTAATTTGTCAGATTTATTGCCATGACAAGTCAATTAAAATAAATAAAAAATATTTTAAAATACAAATCATAAATATTGAAAAATAATAAAAACACATTATCCTTAATATAAAATAAAAACAATTCACTTAAAAAGTTAAACAATTTTCTTTTCATTAATTCCTCACTAATCATCAATCTATTCTTTCTCATTCTCAGACATCTCCCTTTTTTCTCTCACTCTTTCTTTCTTTCCCCTGCTATAGACCTGTCGAGTTGAGGGATGATAATTTTTCCCTCTAACTCATCAACCCATGGGGCACCCGAGTTAAATGAGGAGGGAAAACCCACTCTAAAAGGGATTTAAAATTCAAACTATTGCAAGTTATGGAGCAGATTCAGGTTTAGGGATCCTTCACTCTATTTCTTATTTACCACCCTATTTAATTATATATTATTTTTATATTTAAGATATTATACATTATTGGATCATTTGGATAAGTCATTCAATGAGAATGTCATCCAAATGTAATACAATAAATACAATATGTTTAGATGTTTTGTTCTTATAATATATTTAAATGTAATATGTGTTTAGGTTTTTGGTGTGTGCAAGAGAGAGTGTGATGTGGATGGTAAGAATATAGAAGAAAAGGGAATGATAAATAGTGATTATATTGAAAATTTTAAAAGTGTATATATTTAAATGCAAAACATGATAAATCAAGTACATTTTCTATTGTATTTTAATGCAATGGTTTATTCAAATAAAGCATATGTTTTATAATATATATGATTTTAAGCATTTTATCCTAACATATGCTATATATGAAAATTTGAATCACATGATTTTGATTTATTTAAGCTTAAAAATCTTATATAGATGTTTTTTATATTTTATTTTTATGTAATGATAATAGATAACCTAGTTAAATACCATAAAACCACGACCAAAACCCTTACCATCCTCATCAATTTATATATTATTTATTAATATAAGTAATTTCTTCTTTTTTAATGTTAATTTAAATAGGCCATGGAGCGGGTGTGGGATGTTTTTATTTCCTAGTTCATCTAAAGACTGTCGGACTCCGTTACTATCCCTAGTCCGCCGGTGTCTCCCTTTTCTCTCTCCCTTTTGTTAAGAACAAAAGAATTAGAACAGTGTCCTTAAAATATGAATACATGTATGTATTTATGACATTTTATTTAGAAAACATTTGTTAATGGTTGTTCTCTTTACTGCATAAGATTAACGGTAAATATTACAAGCAAATTATCACACCATGATTATGAGTATTAAACTTAAATTTGAGTTTATATCTTATAATAAATAATAATATGTAATAGTAAAGATAAGAATAATTATTGAAACAATTTTGTAGATATGACAAAGATTTGCGTACAAAATGTGAACATGTTAAATAATAATATATAAACTAAATAAATATATATATAATAAATATATAGGGTAATTATGGTAAAAATAGTTAACGAATAATATGATTTATATTTTTGGAATAATATTCTTTTATACCTAGTGAAATTGAGAAAGGGAAAGAAATCTAAAAGAATTATGGTTTTCTTCATATAATAAATGAAATAACTTCATAGTTAATGAAAGAATGTAATATAAAATAATTATAAAAAAAAAAAGCGAACTGAGTTAAAAAATAAAAATAAAAATGCCCATTGAAAAATAAAAATGGCCATTAAATAAGAAAATTGTTCAAAATATAAAAATGACAAAACGGCACCACACGCATGTTTTATAATGGGGTTATTTATTTTTTTATGCCCATAATTTGTTTTTATTAAGAAAATATATTTTACATTTTGAAGATCAACACTTCATACAATTAAATTACACTTTCAGCACAATTTTATATATTTTTCTAGATTAACACTTAATTTTAACCTACAAAATACATCAAAATATCGTTAATAAAAAAGTTTGAGGTTACAAGCGTAACCTAACTATAATTTTGAATATGACTTTACCACAAGATATAGAGTTCAAAACCTAAGAGTGAACTTTAATCGATTCTTCATTGAAATCTCACCGAAACCAAAATTTTGGTTTCCGAAACATCGAAACTGAGACCAACCAAAAAGTCTTGGTTTCTCAGTGGAAATTGCCCTCTGGTGACTTAATCGATCTTGGTTAACTATCGACGAACCAAATCTTACTAGAAGATGCCTAAGTACTCCATTGGGGTAATCAATAACGTGGTTTGATTTTACCCATTCAAATTACCAATGAATAATAAATAACAAAAAGTAGCAAAAGTAAAAAGTCTACTCTAGTGTAATATCACAACCAAAAAAAAAAAATCCTTGGTTAAAATCAAAGTATTCAAATTTAGCATGCATCAGTAGATAAAAATCATAGACAATATAGAAATTGAAGACCAAACACTCAATTTAACACAAAATGCAAGCAAAATCAAAGTAATCCAACTCAAAACTAAGAAATTTCGCAAAAGAGTTAGTGAGATTGAATCGAGTTTACTTGGAAAATATCAGATGACTTAGATGCGCTGATTCGCAGCCGTCAAATGTTTCCAGTCGCCGCGCCAAGTGGGGGAGAAACTGAGATGGAGTAAGAGACGGGAGACTAGCTGTTGACTGTGGGTTGGTGGTAGTCTAGTGGAGGAGTAAAATTATGAGTGAGACTCTAAATGTGAGCAGCTAGCCTAGCAAATCGACAAAAGAAGGGAGGCTGCTATTTCAAAGTCTCAGGGGAGGCTGTGGCTTAATGGCATCGAAAGAAAGAGTGAGAGACTGAGAGAAAACTTGGAAAAGAGAACGATTGAGACTGAGAGTGAGAGGGATGTAAGGGGCTAGGGTTTTTTTTTTTTTTTGGTGGGAAGGAGGACAAAACAATGTCATTTTGTTAAAAGAGTGGTTTAAAAATATATAAAAAGATTTTAAAATAAAGAGAGTACAGATTGGTTTCAGTTCAGTTAAAACTAACCCCTGTGGCACAAAACTGAAATTGACCGTAACCCATCAGTTTCGGTTTGATTTTACAAACCGAACTTATCAGTTTCAATTCAATCTGCCGAATTCGACTACTGTTAGTTCAGTCGATTGATTTGGTTTTTTTGTACAGCACTATTGAAACCTATCTCCAAGTTTAAAAAAAAAAGTTTGGAATATTTGCCTTTTATGCATTTGTTTTTATTTAGAAATGTACCCTGCATCCTGAAATCCTACATTTTTATATCAGCAGGTTACATTAATGTACAAGTTTATACATTTTCTTGACTAACACTTAGTTTTGACATAAAAAATTATCAAAAATATCCTTAGAATAAAAAGAAGAATACGACTAAAGAAATTATCATTTAAATAAAGAAACTAATCAAAATTCTAATTATTATTTTTAGACCTTAATCACTAATCTCATTTCAACCTTCACGCCACTCCATCTCAGTTTGCCGTCAACACCCATACTGTCTCACTCCAATTTGACCTCTCCCTCTAAATTAACAAAATTAATCACCGAAAAAAAAAAAGGAACACAGCACCTATAAATTATACTTCTCATAACAAACCAAAAATTTCATCAAAATGCCTTTCACCATTTAGTCTCCCAACCTTGTGAAGCTTGGGGCGCCCAAATGCTATCTTTAAGGTGTCCTTTGACACTTATTTTGTATTTTAATTTTACTCAAATGCAATATAATTTTACATTAAATATAAATTTTACAACAGTATTACGAAAATAATTACTATTCAAAATATTTTTAAAACAATCACATCAACTTTTTAACACCACTATTTATCTCTACTTTTACCAATCATATTAACTTTTTAACTTTAAAACACTTTTCATCCAAACACACATTTCATTTAAATACAAAACAAATACTTTTTAACCAAATATAATATTTAAAAAATAAATTTCATTTAAATATAATCAAAATACAATGTGTAACCAAATGTCTCCTGAGTAAGCCTTGTTAGCCCAAGTCCATCAACCATTATTCTCATGTGCGCATTAACGGAGATACACTTCGCTGGACAAAAAAAATGAAAGTGCCACTTTATCCATTTGGTATATCTATTTTATAAAAATAAAAAATTTTCATTTTAAAAAAATAAATCTTTTTAAATTTATATATTTAGATATCAAAATTTTTCTTTTTTAAAAAACAAAAAAAGAGTTTTTATTAAAAAATAATTTTTTTATCCATTTAAATAACTTTTTACTTTTAAAAGAATTTAAACAATCTTTTATTTTTTAAAATTGAAAATTTTTTATTTTCTTAAAATAAACCCTCCACCAAAATAATCAGCAGTAAGTAGGCGTTTGGGACACAAATTTTTTTGGCATTGCATTTAAATGCAATGCAATTTTCTCCCAAATATAAAAACATTTCATTCAAATACCAATCACATCACATTTTAAATCTAACACAATCACTATTTATTATTTCACTTTTTCTATTACTTTTATTAATTACATCACATATTCTCTCTCCCTCTTTTTTTTCTCTCTACTTTTACCCATCACATCACATATTTATTATTAAAATACAATTCAAATACT
Source organism: Antiaris toxicaria (assembly GCA_035233585.1). Lineage (NCBI taxonomy): Eukaryota > Viridiplantae > Streptophyta > Magnoliopsida > Rosales > Moraceae > Antiaris > Antiaris toxicaria. Next base: position 1,672,015 of record CP141163.1, read on the forward strand.
TTTCCCCCAAACACACATTGCATTCAAATGTAATGCTAATACTTTTCCTCCAAATACAAATTACATTCAATACATTACATTTAAACGCAATGCAAATGCAATGCGTTCACCAAATGAACCCTAAGAGGCGGGGTACAGAGAGGCAACGTACGAGGGGGTGGCAAAGGGTTGGCGGCGATGTGGTGGGGTGGGAAGTTCAAATATTTTGTTGAGATAATTATGAGTTTTATTGTGTGTTTTTTTTTTTCCTCTTTTCTCTTTTTAATTTTTTAAGTTATAATTATTTAAGCGTATTTTGAGCATTATGAGATTAAAATCAAGAGTTGGCAAAGAAAATATATATATATATATTTTTGGGAATAAAACGTGTATATTTGTTTGTAAAATTTAATTTGATGCATAAATAAAGGACTTCGTATATATTCAAAATAAAAACAATTATATAATATAAATAGATAAATAAAAGGGTTTATCAAGTAATTTAAATTACTCCAGTTGGTGATAGAAAGGGATCAAGGATTCGGAATTCAAAGTCTAATTATCGGATCTTAACATATATAAAATATTAAAGTGGTGTATTGTGAGTGTGAGTATTGATGCTTGGCAACTAAAAAAAGAAAAAGAAAATAAAGTGTCTATCAAGAAACACTATGGATGTTCCCTATCAAACATAATTTGATAACATAAAAATTTGAATATTATTAGATATATGTCATAACATATCTTTAAAATAAATAAATAATTTTAATAATTTTACATCTGTTTTTATTTAAAAATATAAAATTTAAATTTTTTTATTTTTAAATTCAAAATAAATAAATAAATAATTTATTGTTCTTATAAATAAATTTGGTGTCTGATTTTATTTTAAAATTTAAAATTTGTATTCTTGCACTTTTAAATTAAAAAACAAACAAATATTATGTTTGTTTGATCACTCCAAATTTGAAAAATAAAAAATTTTTCATTTTAAGAAAACGTATTTTCTTAAATTTTTGATTCAAAATTTTTTATTTTTTAAAAATAGTAAAAAAGCTGTTTAGAAAAAAAAAAAATCACTCACTCAGACAACTTTTTACTCTTAAAAAAAAATTTCAAATAACTTTTTATTTCTCATATCTAAAAATTTTTTATTTTCAAAAAACAAAAAAAAACCCATACAAACAAAGTAAAAATAAAAAATAAAAAACAAAAAAAAAAATGACATAATTATTTCTGCTTATGGTATGTCACCGAGTGGTTCTGCATCAAACTTGTCGATTGGGTCCCATTTGTCATCACATTCACGCACTTACCCCTTTTGTTTTATTTTATTTTATTTTTTCTTTTTTTTAATTTTTTTCTCATGAGAGGGGAGGCCTCGTCAATTCTGGAAAGAGGTTGGCGAAGAGGCTTGAAACACAGCCGGAGAGAAGAGAAAGATGACTCGGGGAAAGCAAAAGATCGAAGCCCAGAGACGAAACGCCGAGAGGAATCAGAAGCCTAAGGGCTCGCAGTTAGAGGCCAGAGCCGTCGCCCTCAAAACCAGCTGTCCCATCTGCAAGGTTATGTTTCCCTTTCTTGTTTCTCTCTTTTCCTTTTTTTTTTTATAACATTTATTTTCCCTTTTTTCTTTCCCTATCAGCTCTTATTTTTTGTCGAACATCTTCGCGATTCCGTCGTAACTGTTCGTAAAATTTGTTGAATTTTGATGATTTAAGCTTTGGATCTCTTAAAATCCTGGTTATCTTGGTTCTACAATTTTTTCGAATTTAAAATTTATTTGTTTCCTTATGAATTTGGATTTATATTATCTTAAAAATTCGTTGACGCTAAATATTGTTAATGAGAACTAGTTGCAGTGCTTCAGGTTGTTTTCTTTTTTTTTTTTTTTCAAATTAATTTACAACCAGAACATAAACTTAATATAGTTAATGGGTATTTCGGATTAGGGAGAAAGAAGTAAATAGCAGGTTTCAGAAAATAATTAAAGTAAATAACAAGCTTTTGAAATATTTAAAGTAAATAGTAACGTGTCTTATGAATATGTTACTTATTTAGTGAGTTCGCTGGATACCTAGTAAATTTACTATTTACTTCAAATATTTCAAAACCTTGCTATATACTTCAATTATTTTTGTAGAAATAGTTTCTACTACAATTTTTTGTTATTTTTATGGATGGAGTTGGTAGCAAAATCCAAGATGTTTGAAGTAGATGTCTGGTTTGTTAGATCAGTTGGGATTAAATGTTTTAAAAGTTAAAGGGTGTGGTATTTGCAGACTTAGGTAGTATTTTCTTCCGTCGAGACGATTTTACAACATTAGATCTGGTAAAAGTTCGGGGATCCTTAGTACGGTAGATCAATCTTTGCAAACCAAAAGAAACAAGTTTTGTGGGGCCATTAGTAAGAAAGCTCATTGATAAAACGAAGGGAAAAAAAGGAAGAAAACTCATTGACATTGTTTGCATTGCATAGGGATAATAGTTATGTTCACTTTAGTCTGGTTCTTAAAGATAAAGTTTCTGTGAGCGGTCCTGATTTGAAACAAAAGTCATAGCTTGCTAAGGTAATAGCCTATAAGTTGTCAAGTCATATTATCATTTTTGAGTCCTACAAAAGAGAACCTTTTTAAAATATCATTGTGTAAGCTTTCTGGGTGTTTGGGGCAGTGCTAAAGCTTAGATTGTGTAGAATAGAAGTGTTCACTTTTAGAATTTTTTTGGCCAGTTATGTGTGGCATATCTTTGGGAATCTGCTACCAAGAAATTCAAGAACTTCTCTGATTTTTCACTTAAAATTCATTACGAATTTGGCTTATATCATGGAGGGAAATCTGTTCAAGTAAGATTACTGTTGTTATGTCCCATAGATAAAATTTACGCATATGACTAATGTTGAGAGTTTTTGGGGTTTGAGGAGGTAACATTAGAACTAAAGGTTTTATGGAAGTGGTCAGGCACTGAATAATTCCTGAATTTAATTAGGAATAAAGTCGTAAATTGTTTATATTAAGAGCTCATATTTCAAAGTGGCCAAGAGACCTTTGGGTTAAAGTCTTTAAGCAAAAATGTGCAGGCTTAGGCACAAAGCAAACAATATCATACTTAGTAGAGGAGTGGGTCGTTATAAAGGTATCAAAGCTATAATCTAGTTGGAAGTGCGGCCAATGAGAACATTTGTGACCATCACAATCCCTTTAGGCAAAAGGGCTAAAGGAGAGTAAGAGGTGCAGTCTTATTGTCGGGGAAATAAGTAAAGACGCTATCTCCTAATGTTATGAGGCGTTTTGGGGCGAAGTCCAAGAGCAAGACCGTGTAGGCTTAGGCTTAAAGTTGATAATATCATACCAAGTGAAGGTGTGGACAAATGGTGTCAGAGCTATTACCCGGCTGAAGGTGAGGATGTTGGGCTCCAAATGGGATGATTGCGGTGGTCATCAATCCCTTCAACCAATTCTGCCTATGCCACAAGAGTGACAAGATAAAGTAAGGTAAGAAAGGGTAAGATTTGCAACCCAACATTGATTTGGGAAGGTTTTTTAAGTAATGATTTATAAATAAGGACAAAATCTCCCCATGGCTTGAGGCCATTGTTAAAAAAAAAAAAAAATCCTCTTTCTCCTTCCTCTCAGGCCATTCTCTCTCACCCAGCTTTATTTTTATGGAGTTGATTGACTTATTTTTTCTTTTCCCAAGGGGCCGTGATTAACTAAGTTTTATGAAGTAATGATGCAGAGCAAAACTGAGAAGGAAAGACATTTAGTTTTATGAGGAGTGGGTTTTCAGTCCTACCAGTTATAACTAGTTTATGCCCTCAACCAAATTTGAGAGTTAAGACCACAAGGCGTCATCATGATTCTTGTTTTTTTTTTTTTTTTTGGTTAGGTTTTGTTGTTTGTGGTTGATATGACAAAATTATGTAATCTGAGATTCTCCATTGTGCCTCTGTCGTTGGAACCTTCAATCTTAAATGATTAAAAATTTGATGAAGCCTTATGTGATTCACTAATAACATTGGAAAAATTCAACTTTCATTAGATTTGGGTTGTAAAATGTAGGCCGTCATAAAAGTCAGTCCAGTCAATATGATCTCACCGTTAGAAAGGGCAAACTTAACAATAAAATGTGTTCGTACAGATTCCAACGTCTATGATTCTTGTGTTGCAGTAGCTAGGAGCTATGACTTATATATGGTTACTATTATCCGAGTGTTTCAATTTGAGTTATTTAATGCTTTTAGTTTGGTTGAATTTACGATAGCAATCCAGTATTTATTTGGTTTTCGCCTGATGGTTTAGTTGGAGCAATGCAAATTTAACTCGCCGTCAATGTTTCTCCTTGTATACAAATTTGGAGTTCATACCATATTTGATTCAGTGAAGCATATCTTTAACTTTTTTGAAGAAATAACCAAGAATTGGGTGTTGAAAACTGAGTTGATTGACCACCAAAAGATGTACTTCGTAGTCTTTGATTAAGCTCGCGTCTTTTTCTTTATGTTTCAACTGATTCTGTTGAGCTTAATATCATTGTCATTTCTTTTAAATTCAAATAGAGTGTTCACTTTTGATGAGTTACACATTGAGAAAGATGAGATTTACATTCGACTGAATGTGTTTTTTCAGGCGCAACTAGCGAATCCGAAGCAACTCGGTGATCATTATGCGTCCAAACATCCAAAAGAAAAGCCTCCATCTGAATCAGAGTGACTTAATTCTCCGGTAAAGTGGGAGAACCAGGAAGAAAAGAGAAACAAAACAAAAGCAATGCTCGTCTTGTGTGGTTTCGGAGCGTGTGTGTACTTGGGAAAGGTCTCTATATCAAAGACATTTACTTCAAGACCACCCTTTGGTCTGTGGATATTGTATAACCATGAAAGATGATTAATAAAACTATTTCAATCACATCTTGAGTAAATGCTTATAAAATTGGCTGTTTTGCACGTTTTAGCTGTATATAGCTTAATTTTTCTTATTGAATTGACAATTGAATGTATGTCCGCAGTGAATATATAGGACACTCGTTATCATATTATCTCAACTAACCAAAAAGAAAAATTAGAAATAAAACACCTAACAAATCCAAGCGGTTATTCGGATTTTATTGAACAAAAAATAACAAAAAATATCTTAATTATTCTCGACAGATCCAACCATTAGATGCACATTCACATTCTTAAGATCACGGCTGTCCATAAAGCAGTATTTAAGCTTGAAGAATTCTGTTTTTAATTTGTCAGTGATTTGTAATATTCAAAATATGTGTTTCGATCGTCAGTAGTTATTACTATTAAATAGAATTTATGATTGTTATAAGGTAGTATATGATCTGGTTGCTCCAAAAATTTGAAGAAAAACACTCTTTTTCAAATTTTTTTATTTTTTATTTTTTTGAGGACAACACTTTGCCACTTACTAAGCTCTCATCTCCCCTTAAATTCTCGACGGTGTAAACATGCTGTTGAGTGACGCAAAGGCATTGTGTAGAAGCGCCTGCAGTGCGGTCAGAAAAATCGACAAGTTTCCTTGAGATACAAGGAAAGTCATCCTCATCCGCATGCCAACATAAAGAAAATCAGTAGTTCCATAAAGAGTGTCTCCGATTCAATGTCAAATTTCATGCCCAAATCAAATTTTAACAATTAAGAATATAATAAGATTTACACTTCTTCCTTTTTTTTTTTTTTTATATAATAAATATAACATTAGTATATACATTGAAGATGGTCTAACGTCCTCAAAGGATGAAAATTTTACAATCACACGAATGATCCATTTGACCTTCCAATTCTTAACCAGATTCATACAATCATGAATCCGAATCTTATAGTTCCATACCATCATGATACATCACCGGTCTTCATACAAAGACTAGATTCGCCATTTTAACTTGATTTTAATGTAGAAACTAAACTAAATTAATCATTTAATTTTAGTTTAGTTTAGTTTAGTTTAATATAACCTAATTTAATAACTTTTGATTTTTACTTTCACTATTTAAGTATAATTTTCAATATAAGTCTAAACTAATTTAGAATAAAATGATCAACTTAATTTAATTTCCAAACTAAAACAAACTAAAACGGTGAACCAGGGACATTAAAAACAACTCCCAAACACAGATTATAAGACCGAATATAAAATGAAATAAACAAAAGGAGTTTCACGTCTCTCTGACAAACTAAACTAGTAAAGGGATCCATATAATCTCAAGTCTTACAAAATGTACATGGAATTCTCGTAGTCATCATGCCTATCTTATCTGTTACAAGATGCAACCTATCTTTGTCTGTTACAAGATGCAATTTTTTGCGGGAGACAGAAAGGACTTTAACGAGTCAAGTTGTTTTGTACACGTTTCTTGGATAAAAACATGGTAGAATAAGCAAAGCTTTACGCGTTCGACTTGTTTTCTAGCTAAGAAAAAAAATATATATATATCAAAATATCAAAATACAGTGTCCAGCTTTAACACCCACCTTCTGGGATGCTACGGAACTAGAAACATGACCATTTGCATGACAAAGGGGAAAAAAAGCGATCAATTCCCTATCAGACCTTCCTTTTACGCCTGTATAGTTTAAACAGTTAAGAACATAAGAGATCAATTGGAGCCACCTCCGAATCCTTCTCCTTCAGAGATTGTGATCATGGATAAGATTGTTTAGAAGGGTGGTTAGGAGGGCATCCCTTCTCTCAGCTCGGCTTTCTTCTCTAATCCTCCTCTGTTCGTCTCTCTCCCTCCAAGCCTGCTCGATCATTAATCTCTCCCTCTCAAGCTTCTCCATGGACTGTCGCCATTCCTGCTCAAACAACCGCCGCTCATATGCACGCAGTTCCATCATTTCCATCCACTGCTTCTCCATCCTCAGCTGCTGCTGAAAAAATTCCTTAAGCATTCCCTGGACATCAGTCCCACCGTTAGTAGCACCTCCAGTGTTGGCAGCTTTCAAAGACTTGTCCAGAGTGGTTTTCTCGGCCTTCCTTTTCCGATGATTGCTCCTGGCAGGTTTCTCCTCATCAGTGTCCTCTTTGTCCCCTTCATTTTCAGAGAATTCGTCTGAGGACTGGCCTACACTTGATCTCTTCATCTTTTTCCTGGACCGGGGAGAACCTACTTCAGATTCTAGGAGCAATCTCTGCATGTTCTTCGCTCTTTCAGTAAACAGTGCGTGCAGTTCCTCAAAGAATGGACATTGTCGACCATTTTCCGGATCGGATGTTTCCTTTCCCTGATTTGCGTTGCAAAATTTTATTCAACAGACAAAACTTTGACGTTTCTAATAAGATAAAAACAAAAACTTTACACATACAATCATAATAATTACCAAATAACAGAAATTTCACAAGCAACACCGACAACCATAAGCATGAATAACAAGGTGAACTTACTTGCATATTACAGACGGATAAGCCATACTAGATTACAAGTGTCATGTCGGGCACAAAGATGACGAATTAGCAAACAAAAACCAAATATTATAACATCGGTCTTATCAATCATCCATCCTCAAATTTGATTGAGGCCAGGATTTATCTCTACCCCCCTCTCACCAGCAACCACCCAACATAAAGGCTAAACCTAAGTGGGTCAAGTAAACTTTGTTTCAATTTACATTTATAATTCAGTAAACGGTGATGGCGTGTGTGTGGGTGGGTGGGTGGGTGGGTGGGTGTGTGTGTGTGTGGGTGTGTGTGGGGTTGTGTGTGTGTGTAAAGGCTAAACTACCGATTTCAGTTTCTCAACAAAAAGCTTACAAAATCCTAGATTTACACGATGATTAGCAGGGCGGATACAACTCTTGCAAGTCCTCTTACTCTTGTCCCCTTCATATCTCTCCAATAATATCATGAAAATGTCAATTGCTATGTTAACTAAACAAGTTTCATAGTATTATTAGAGGAACACAAACGTGAACATATGAACCAAATCTTTAACATGGGCATGTACAATTCCTCTATCTACTCTTGAAAGTATAAAAGAGGAAAGGACAAGAATGCATTTATCCCCAACAGAACCTACCTATTAAATCCACTAAGACCATATCCAATGTATTTGTGTAATACTAATGCTATATTTGTTACAAATACTATAAAAAATAGCATTATCTTAATATGTACTCCAGTGTATTATGTTATTTTTAATGCTATTTTTACTTTTGTCATTATTTATAAGAATGAACTTTTAATATTTAAATAAATAAAAAACAAAAATATTATAATAATTACATGAGATAACAACCAATAGGAATAAAAAATAAAACTTGATATTGGTTGCACCTTGTGATAAATTTACCACTAAATTTAGCGTAGACCAAATATAACGTGAAATTCAGCACTATATTGAAGGGCACCTTTGTTTTTTTTACCTGAATGTCAAAATTTATCTTGATCGTACTAATTTAACATTGCATTGAAGATGCTCCAAGGAATGAAGAAAACCAAAAGACTAAGGTTGTGTTCGGTGATGGAGAAATTAAATAAGATAGGAGGGAAAGAAATTCTTTGAAGGATGCCTCGCCCGATCCATTCCCTCCTAAAATCCTCACATTAATCCCTCCTCCTACTTTTCCCTCCTAAAATCCTTCCATTAATCCATTAATCCATTCCCTCCCAAAATCCTTTCATTAATTATCTCACCCTAATCCCTCCTCCTACTTTTCCCTCCAAACAAACAAGAGGAGAGGAAAAAAATTGCAAATTAAACAAGAAATTCGCAGATTGGTTTCATTTCATCGAAGAAAAAGAAATATAAATCGAAATTAAGAAACTCCAATCCCAATTCCAAACCTTGTAGCGGTTGAGGAGGTTCTTCCACTTGCACTTGCACTGATCGGGAGTTCTGGCGAAGCCTCGCTCCGACATCTTGGAGCTGACGGCGTCCCAGAGAGCCTTGCTTCGCTTCGCCACCGCCGGCGACGACGAGTCCCTCTCCATCTCGGCGCGGATCGAGATGAGCTCCTTCGTCTCCTGCGGTCCCCACTGCCCCTGCGCCGAGGCCGACATCATCGCCATCATCGGTGCGATTCTTGTACTGCCCAAGCTCTCCTCCTCATTGTCTCCCCACCCGTACATCATCATCATCTTCTTCTTCTGCTATGACCTCGTGTTCTCCATTTCTTGCTCGGGAATGTACTGTGCGCGCTTAGGGATCCAAATTTATTTATTTATTTTTCTATAATTTACCTTTTTATTTTGCTTTTGTCCAGCTCCGTTCACCAAATATATGGTATTAACGTTGGAATATAACGTATAAAATATAATTTATGTTAAGAGAAAAGATATTTGTATTATATTTAAATATAATATATATTTATATAAAAAATATTTTAATTATATTTTAATAATAGATATATGATGTGATATGTAAAAATAAAAAGAAAGAAAATATATATTGTAATTAATAAAAAATAATAGAAAAAATAAAATAATAAATAATGATTATATTAAATTTAAAATATGATGTGATTGGTATTTGTATTTAGATGAAAATTACATTATATTTAAATGTAATATAATTTGAGTGTGTATACCAAACACACATTTAAAAATGTTTAAAGATGTATAGTTATGTGATTGTAAGTATAAATCAACAATAATATTTATATGATTTTAGTTTAGGCTTGTTAGATTTATAAGATTGGATTATATTAGAGACATATTTAGTATAATGTAATCATTTATAAAGGGGTGTGAATCTTAAAACTATGTTAGGATTTGAAATTTATGAATTTTAGTATTTGAAATTTATGGGTTTACAAGATAGGATTATATTAAAAAAGTATTTGATATGAGGTAATTTTTTTTTATAAAGAGATGTGAATTTTGAAATTATCTTATTTGGTATGAAGTATTTTTATTTTAAAATACTTAAGTATTTTAAATCCATGAATTTCAAACTTTGTGCGGAAATATAAAACCCACGAGGAAGTGAGTTTTATATTATTCCTATCTATATATTATGATAATCTTCAAATCTAAAAAAATAAAAAATAAATTAAAAAAAAACCTAGGATATAAAAAACCACCCTCTCACAATATAATCTTTATTCTCAGGGGGGTGTTTAGGAGAGGAGGTTGGAGACATTATTTTTGGGTTGGAAAAAAGTTGTTTTGGAAAATGTGTTTGGGAGAAAAAACTGTTTGAAGTGAAAAAATAAAAAATTTTAAAAATTTTTTTAGAAAAAAAATATTAATATGGATATTGTTTCGTTCCTCTCGAAATTCTATGTAATTTAAAAAAAAAATTATCTCATTTGGACTTGTATGCACAAAGTTATGAATTTTTAAAGTTTGGAGTTTACTGTAACATTTTGAAGATGTAAATAGTGAAAAGTGGTGAAATTTTAGAAAAAAGTTGAATTTTGGGATCTGGAGGCATTATCCCAGATGAGCCCTCAATTTTTAATGATTTTACTAGTAATTAACACATTTTTTTTTCTTTTAGGGCCAATTTGGGGAGTTTTTGAGACTTTTTTTTTTATTAGAGAAAAGTAAGTTTTTAAAAATACATTTGAAAAAAAAAAACTATTTGGAGTGAAAATGTGTAAAATCTTAAAAATTTATTAAAAAAATTATTAGTATAGATCTTATTTCATTTATCTCGAAATTTTATGTAATTTATATTGAAAAAAGCATCTCATTTAGGTTTGTATACGCAAAATTATGGATATTTAAAATTTGAAATTTACTGTAGAACTTTGAATATATAAATAATAAAAGTAGTTATGAGGTAGAAAAAAAGATAATAAAGAATATTCAAAAGGAGACTCTCCCCCAAAACGCGGCCTTTAATCTTTTATTTTTTTTTCTTTTCTTCCTCCCTTGATTATAATTTCTTGAAAAACTTTTCCCATCTTAGGGTTACAGTTCTATTTGTCATTCTTGTGTATATTTCTCTTTTCCATCTTATGATGTTAAAATTTTGCTTCAATGTTCATTTGTTCCATTCAAAATGGTTTGCAATCAATTAATAGCATTTCCATGTCTGTGTTTTTTTCTTTTTTTGTTTTTATACAATGAAGAGGATGAAAGAAAAATAAAGTAGGTTTTTGTTTTATTAAATTATTTTTAGTTTTTGTTTTATTCATCATATTTGATGGATTAAAAAATATTAAAATAATAAAAGTTGAAAGTAAAAATCAGGGAAAAAGATTAAAAAAAAAAACTGTAACAACTTATATTTGATGGATTGAAATTCACCACCAAACAAGCTTAAAAATTTTGAAATTTCAACTGAAATATAATGTGAATGATAGTAGCATTAGCTTATCTAGATAGAATCAAATCTCAATTTTATTTTTTTAAAAAAGAAAATAGAAAGAATGAAATAGCATGCATATTATGAGATTTTAGAGAGAAAAGAGATTTTGTAAATGGTTTTATAAAGAATCTATTGATGATGATAATTTAATATATATATATATAGTATCTGCTAAAAAGGAAAAATTTTATATATTTTTTACCCTAGAATAAAAGGATTGAACCTAAAAGCTAGACAAAGTGAAAATTTGAAATAAAACTTTCTTATCACAATGTCATCATGTATAACTTATTATAATATTATCAAAATGTTAATTAGTTTTTCTTAATTTTAGTGCAATAACGCACACCCAAAAGTCTCCTGGTAGATATTTTACAACAGTCCATAGGGATGATAGATACTTCTTTTCACAAATAGAAGGACAAATTCTGTTGCTTGTACAAAACATCCCTTCTTTCACCAATTTTACCATGGATTCTATGAAAGTAAATAAATAAATAAAAGTTAAATGGTTACAGTCTTAAAACTTGTAATGATATCTAAGCCGAACGAACACCTGATGTATGTATAGCTTGTCTAGTAGTAATATCTTACCAAAAAGAAAGAAAGATAAAACTACAATAATAAAAGAATTAATGGTGCATTTGGTAATAGTTTTGTATTCGTATTATTTTTAAACGCAATACAATTTTCATTCAAATACAAAAGTTTTACATTTAAATACAAAATTTTTCAACAATACTACGAAAATAATTACTATTTATTTGTTTTTTAAAAACAATTGTTTATTACACTTTCAAATTTTTCATTCACATTATACTCTTTCTTTCTCTAACTTTTTTTATCTATTTTTACCAATTATATTAACTTTTTAACTCTAAAATACAATTCAAATATTTTTCATCTAAACATACATTTCATTCATATACAAATTAAATACTTTTCATCCAAATACAAAATATATTCTGAAAGTTGTATTCAAACACAATATGTTTATTAAACGCCCCCTAAAAGAACGCCACCACATTTAAAAAGGTAGGCATTTAGGGGAGTGAAGTCATCCTGGGGACTTGGTAACACTTTAAGGGCTTCCTGTTGGGATTTTATATAATTTCTTATTATAGGCTTATATATTAAATAATAATTATATAATGAGTTATCTAATTTAATAAAACTAAATAAGTGATATATTAATTATACTCTAGAAATATCTTTTAGGTATGGACTTTAATTGCACTCTAGAGTTATCCAAGTATTATGCATCTATACATTTAGGGTTATCCAACTAAGGCAACGCCTTATAGGCCATATGAAAAAAACTTGACTAAAGAATTAAAAGTTACTACTTTGTTGGGTATGCTGAACATTCTAAAGGTTTCAAGTTTTACAATTATATTACTAGGACATTTTTTGAGATGGAAAATGTAAGAATTCTTAAGAAAGTTGAGTTTCTGGGGGGAGATAAGGTTAGAGACATTGTTTTTGAAAAGGATTTCGTTTTTTTTTTTTTTTTGCTATTGCTATTACTAATGATCTGACATAATTCAAAATGCAAATCTAGAACATCAAGATAATGGAGAAGAGCTCCTTATGCAAAATGAAGAAATTATACCTAAAGTGCAAACTTAACAACCTAAAGAGGATGTAACAATGAGATGATCCATAAGAGAATGAGAAGTGCGTTTCTAGATGACTATGTTGTTTTTCTCCAAGAACATGAGATTAATATAGAAGTGGTGGAAGATAATCCAGTCAACTTCCATTAAACCAAACAAAGTTTAAATTCTCAAAAATGGATTGATGTTATGAATGATATGATGAAATCCATGAAGGACAATAATGTTCAGGATCTTGTTAAATTGCCTGAAGGTGTGAAACCCATTTATTGCAAATGAATATTCAAAACCAAAAGGGATTCAAAAGACAATGTTGAGAGATAAAAGGCTCATTGAGTTGCTGGTTTGACTCATAAAGAAGGCATTGATTACAAAGAGACTTTCTCTCTGATTTCAACGAAAGACCCTTTCAAGATCATAATGGCACTTATGGCTTATTTTGATTTGGATCTACATTAGTTGAATGTAAAGGCTGTATTTCTTAACGGTGGCATTAATGAAACGATATATATAATGCAGTTGGAAAAATTTGTATCTAGTGACCTAAAGTAAATGGTTTGCAAAATGAAAAAATGCATCTATAGTCTCAAATAGGCTTCTCGTCAATAATATCACAAATTTTGTTAAGTTATTATCTTGCATGGATTTGGAGAAAATAAGGTTGATTATTGTGTCTATCATAAGTTCAGTAGTAGTAAGTATATATTTCAGGTGTTCTATGTCAATGACATACTATTTGCTAATAGTTGATGTGAGTCAAATAACGGCTTTAAAGGAACCAATTTGTACAAAGATGCACTTGATGCAAAGCATGGCATAACGTCAAGGGAACCAGTTCAAGTACCAATTGGGCCGGTTATAAGAGCGAGAGCAAAGAGATTTAAAGAAGCACTTAATGAGCTGATTCAAGAGGTTTGGGCTTAATCAAATTCGTGGAGGCCCATTAAGCATGATTCATATGGTCAACAAGAATGCATTAACTTAATTCAAGCCCATAAGAAATTCAACTAATACAAGCCTATGACGTTTTTTTTTTCGAATTTCTAGATAAGCGTGATTTTGATTAGGATTTAGGAGGATTTAGGATTATCCGTTATAACAAATTTTCAGATTTTTAGGATTATATTTTATAACAAATTTTCATATTTTTAGGATTATCCTTTGTAACCAATTTTTGGATTTTTAAGCTTATCTTTTGTAACCAATTGCCTATAAATAGGCATCCTTGGCAATAAAAAAAACACATCAGTTTACTGATCAATTTAATTCATAAATTTGAGAGTTCTAATTCTTTTTGGTTCTTTGAAGAACTATTTGAACTTATCGGAATATTCTGTGGCGTTCACTTCTGACTTTTCAATCAACCCTTCCATAGTTGATTGTGGCATCTTCCTTATACCAAGGTTCTTGTTTCGCATTAAGTAACGAGTTGAGGTTAATATACCAATGTCCTTGTTTTTACTGAAGCAACGGGTCGAGGTCTCCCATCCATTCGAACCTGACTTTAGAACGTTCTTGGGTTCATATTCTTGACGGGTCTCACTATTCTTGACGAGGTTCGCATCAATAATGATATAGGCTTATTACAAAAAAATCAAGAGATTTTTGACCAAGAATTTTGAGATAAAAAATCTTGGGGATGTCTCTTTTGCATTAGATTTACAAATACATTGAGATCGCTCTCGAGGTATTCTTGGGCTATCACAAAACAAACTACATCATAAGGGTTCTTAATAGATTTGGCATGAAAGGTTGTGTACCAGGAGATACCCTTGTTGTTAAAGGAGAGAAGTTTAGTCTTAGTCAGTACCCTAAAAATGAGTTAGAGTGGAAAGAAATGCAAAAGATTACTAATGCATTAGTTGTATGAAGCCTTATGTATACTCAAGTATGCACGCGTCCAAATATTGCATTGATAGTGGGAATGTTAGGCAGATATTTTAGTAACCCAAGGATGAATTATTGGAAAGTGGTTAAACAGGTTATGCATCATTTGCAAAGAATAAAAGATCACATGCTCACTTATCAGAGATCAAATCATTTAAAGATCGTTGGATATTCCAATTTTGATTTTGCTAGATGCCAAGATGGTAAATAATCCACGTCGGGTTATATTTACCTATAAGTCAAATGAGCTATTTCCTAGAAGAGTGTTAAGTAGACACTCATAGTTTCTTCTACTATGACAACTGAGTTTATCGCTTGTTATGAGACATCTAATTATGGGATATAGTTGTGAAATTTTGTCACAGAGCTACGAATTAAGGATGGTATTGAAAGATCATTAAAGATATATTGTGATAATAATTTAGTTGTGTTTTATTCCAATAACAAAAAAAGCTCTACGAAATCCAAGTACACAAACATCAAGTTTATTGTTATTAAAAAGAGAGTTTAGAGTCATCAGGTGACTACAAAACATATTAGGATAGCTCCATAATTGCAGATCTGTTTACTAAGGCTTACCACCCAAGGTCTTTCATGAGCATACTACTCATATGGGTGTTGTTATACTTGACAATGTGCATACTTAGTGAGAGTTTGTATTTTAATGTTCTTTATTATAGACACATTTTATTTTTATTTTTTACAAAATAAAGTATATAGTTTATTTATAGACTCTGAATATTATTTGTGTTTAATCTTACTAACGAACAAAGCTAGACTAGTTAGAAATAGGTATGTTAAGACCACATTGCATGTAATTTCTATGCTATACATCCATACTTAATCTATGTCATTAAATATATTGGTATGATGACCATTAATGGGTCTAGTTATGAATATATTTATTTTCAAACCGACGTATTTACTATCTATTATTTGATTGACTGATCCTTTATATTGGAATGGGTAAAGAGTCAAATGTTTTGGCAATTCCTCACGGGAGGATGAATCAAGATAATCTTGAACCAGAGATTTAGATTTTTGTTCATCTCTCACTGTAATAATATCTCGGGGTTTGCAGCGATAACTTGGTATATCTACTATACGACCATTAACTAAAATATGTCTATGGTTAACCAATTGCCGGGCTTGAGGAATAGTTGAAGCCATACCTAATCGAAAAAGGATGTTATCCAACCGCATTTCAAGTAATTGTAGTAAAACTTGACCTGTTGACCCTTTTATCGCATTTCAACCGCATTTCAACAAAGGTTGTTTTGATTTCATACTAATGTGATAGATGGATCAAATCATAACTAAGAATATATTTCAGAATAACTAGATTTTCAACGAGCATTTAAAACTATATATAATAAAATTGTTTCAGGAAACATATATAGCTCAAGTGGGAGATTGTTTGGATTTTATTTAATTTCCTATGATGGGCTTACATATTAAATAACAATTATATTTGAGCTATCTAATTTAATAGGGCCAAATAAGTGATATATTAACTGGACTATAGAGAAAATTATTAAATATGTGATTTAATGTGTAGAAACCCATTACGAATTGAATTAAGATTTATGAGACTCTAATTTATGTTAGTATATAAAGGACATTATAAAGTTTGTGGTCTCGTTGTCAAATCATACGTAATATTTGCTCTTATCTTCCTTTCGCATTCAAGAGAAAATTCATAAAGCATCTTAAAAACTTATGGAGATTTGGTTGGGGAAGACTCCATCATACTCTTATTTATCAATATGGATTCAGGTGTATATTCTCTAATCATTCTTGATAATTTGATGTAGTGATTTTTGGATTTATGGTTTTTGGTATCAAAACTGACACTTCCTCCATATATCGTGTTAACCTGTCAAGCCCACTTATTAAAAGGATAATAAAATAGTCATTTAACCTGTTATTATCTTATTTAACTAATCTATTATTAATTTTAACACTAAAAAAACTCATTAAATACCTAAATAACAACCAAGTTATAATAACTAAATTAACTCAATTATCATTAAGTTACACTTAAACTCAGTTCATAAAAGATAAATATGAAATCAAATTAAAGTCTACAACCAAATTAATGGTTCGTTTGGTGAACGCATTGCATTTGCATTGCGTTTGAATGCAATGTATTGAATGCAATTTGTATTTGGAGGAAAAGCATTAGCATTGCATTTAAATGCAATGTGTATTTGGGGGAAAAGTATTTGAATTGTATTTTAATAATAAATATGTGATGTGATGGGTAAAAGTAGAGAGAAAAAAAAGAGGGAGAGAGAATATATGATGTAATTAATAAAAGTAATAGAAAAAATGAAATAATAAATAGTGATTGTGTTTGATTTAAAATGTGATGTGATTGGTATTTGAATGAAATGTTTTTGTATTTGGGGGAAAATTGCATTGCATTTAAATGCAATGCTAAAAAAATTTGTGTCCCAAACACTACATAAGTTTACTAAAAAATCACAACTAAATTGAAATAAGTAAATAAGTCTAAATACAGGTTATACAATTATAAACGTGTCGTCTTGTGTCAACCATTTTAGTAAAGGATTGTATTTGGATTTTGTTTTTTGACATGATTATTAAATGGGTCTTATTCGTGTCAAGGGTTATCGTGTCAACAAACGGGTCAAATACGATACGAACATAACCCACCAACATAAATTACCACCCTAAATGTTTATGACCAGTTGTCAAATATGACACGAATACGACCCACCAACATAAGTTGCCACCCTAAACGTTGTGTCCTATTGTGTCAATCTTTTTATTAAAAATGTCATGTTTAGGTTTTGTTTTTTGACACAAATATTAACTGAGTTATATTCGTATCATGAGTTATCGAATCAACAAACGGGTCAAATACGACACAAACATGACTGACTAACATGAATTGCCATCCCTAGTAGTTGGGCTATATGGGTTAGTATTGGTATTTGTATTTTCTTGATTTAGGAATACTCTCGTTAAAAAAAAAAAAAAAAGCATAGTTAAAAAATTATGCATGAATAAAAAAAGAAAAAAAAAAAGGAGATCTATGCATTAAACTTTAAAGGCTGTTTCCGCTAATCTTTGAATTTAAGTGAAATAATAGATTTTGAATTAGACTATGTTGGATGAGCATCAGACATTAGTACAATTTACAGTTTCCACCAAGGAAAAATGTGGAATGAAGACAGATTATATTACAAATGCCATGTCGCTGGAATGAAGCAAATTTTGTTTCGAGGAAAACAACGAGGCATTATTCAACTAAGCAATTAGATAACTAACAAATTAAACTGCCGATGGCTCTGAAAGCTATTTTTCTCACATTAAATTCGAGTTGAATCCTGCCGTGAGTACAATAAATAGACGGAGGCCGATGGCTGAGCATGTTTGTAACTGTCGCTATAAAAAAAAAATTAAAGTAGTGAATAGGATACCATGGAAAGATCAGCTGAAGGACATTAAACAACTTTTTTTTTTTTTTTTTTTACCACTTGCTTTGAAAAAATTGCAAGTAACAAAAGTAGAGAAAAAGGGAGAATGCTTGTTTAGCTCTCAAGCAAGTTCTGAATAACTACATTACACAATACTAATTAACTGTAAAATTAAGACACCGAAGGAAGATTTATGTTTATTACAGATTACCTGCATTACACCTAGCCTGCGACAAGAGTCAAGACAGAAAACAGCAGAATGAAAATTTTATTGTATTGTAGTGGTCGTCCATTGAAACCACTTCCTTGACACATATGAGGGGAAGATCATAATAGGAATGTCATCAGCACATTCAAAGTGCCATTTCATCCATCTCTTGCAGAACACAAGTGACACGACGACAATTCCGAACCCAACAATTTCCAGAGTTTGATTTATCATCTTTAGATGTATTTCTGGACAACGATGCTTCTCCCGCTTCATCTGTGCAGTTTTTTTGCCAAAGAGATCCCACACAGTGGTTCATCGTTTAAGAAGGAATCTGCTGTAAATGTTTGAAATTGATTACCCGTTGGGATGCTTCCATTCAGCAGATTGAATGAAAAGTTTAGGAATGAAAGGAAAGTAAGACTTTGGAGTGATGTTGGAATTGATCTGCTAAGGTTGTTACCTTTCTACTCCGAATGTCGTAAGTTGCCCATTGACGCAGAGATCTCGCCTGTGAGAGCATTGTTGGAGAGGCTCAGAAAAATTAGTTCCTTGAGTAACCCAAATTCCTCTGGTATTGATCCATGGAAATTGTTGAACGAAAGGTCAATGTAAGTGAGCATGACTGGGATCCTTGGAAGCTCCATCTCTTGACCTTTGCGGGCCATTGTCACCTCATCTAGATAAATCAACTTCGGATAAGGTACACTATGAGCACCCTCAATTTCTTCAATGTACCATTTATAGAGTCATAGAAACTTGATGCTTTCGTGATTGACCATTTCATGGCCATCATCCTCTTTGTCAATCATTACCTTAAATTTTGAGAACCATTCTTTTGAAAATGCGCCAGTAAAACTGTTGTGAGCAAGGTCGAATATTTGAAGCGTCGGCCAACTACCTTTGGTATTGGGACATTAAAGATTGCCATAAAACTTGTTGGATCAAAGAACAAGGACTCGCATATCAGATACACTCTTCAACAAGCAGGGGAGTTTTCCAACCATCTCATTGCGTCCAAGGTCTAAAACCTGTAAAACCGGGCAATTAGCACGGTAAAATTTTTGCACTGTTGGAAAAAACTGTTCAAATAAATTTTCTGACTTTTAGCCCTTACCATTTTTTTTTCTTGGCTTTTTACTTAAATAAATCTTGGAACCAGACTTCTCTGTCCTTAATCTATCCTGGACTCAGTTTACAGACTATCTACATTTCTGCTTTTCTTTAATTTATAGATTTTTTTTTCCTGTTTTAATCCTGGTTTTGATAATTTTTTCATTTTAACCCCTAACAGGTTTTTCTTTGTTCCTATTACTTGACCCTTTGGCAAATCATCTATCTGTCTTATAAAATAACATTTCGTTGTGCAAAATGTCTGTGTACAGATATTACAAACGCAGCAGTTTTTTGCTAAATAGTAACTGAAAATTTGTGGGTCCAAATTTAACTCTTTAGTCCTCTTCTTTTTTTTAATTAAATTTTGGTCCACAGGTGTAAATCTTTGCACTTCAGTCTTGGTGTCTTTTTGGTCAAAATTGTTCATATCTATGGGAACCGTTGTTTTACTTCTTGGATTAATTTTTTTATGGCCTCGTTTAGAAGCAGTTTTGTGTTTAACTTTATAAATTTTTAACATAAACACTTATAGATTAAATCATCAAACCGTTAAAACATTTATCTAACAATTAAAAACTTGTTTTTTTTACTTGAAGTGAATGATAGGAGGTCATGCCGTAAAAATTCTCTTATTACTAAATTCAATTTTTTGTTTTTGTTCTTGTTTTTGTTTTTAAGAAGGAAGAACACTAATGTTGCTTACCATAAGCTAAAAAACAATAAAATTTGAAATGTGTATTTTCAAAATTAAAAAAAAAAAAAAGTTAACATGAGGGATCTATTTTCAGTTTTTAGGGAGAGAATCCCTTATACATAATTAAAAAATATTTACAACATTAACTCTAATATCAGTTTTTAACTACCAATTTATATGACATATAAGTTATCATTCTAATCCCAAATTGAATTTACTAATAGAAAGATAACCACTCATCGTCACATGATTTATTGAAAAGTTAATATTAATGTTAGTGTCACTGGCTAGCTAATTAATTTATGCCATTATTAATTGAAAGGGGAAAGCATTCAAAACTCGAACAAACTTCGAATATTACACGGTTAGCTTCATTCATCCCAAAATTTTGTGTGTGTGTGTGTTTTATTTTATATTTTTTTGGCTAATGAATGCATGGTCAATATCCATGAAATCTTATTCCAAAATGTAATGTCCAAGATCAGAACAAAAATAATAATTATGCCTAAATGATGCAAACGGTAAATGTGGTCTCGTTTGTTATGTATTGCTTTTATGAGTTGACTTACCAAGGTTGTACCGACTTCTTTGTTCAAAAAAAAAAAAGAAGAAGACATATATAGATCATAAAACAGAGACAAGACAGCCTGACTTCCAAACAATAAAACAAACAAAACCAACAGCAAAACCAAAGAACTTAGGTCGGTTCAAGCAACATTATCGAAAACATTCGAAGACATAGACTGATGTACCGAAACCAAACTGATTGATAAAATGAGCCAACTAGCTTTATTGCTTTAGGTGCTTTAATTAGCTCCCACATCTTTAATTCCTTGTCTCTCGGACTAGTCTTCGCTGAAGTCGTATTTTCCATATCAACAACTCATAGTAAATGTCGTCAAGACGTTCAAAGTACCATTTCCTCCATCTTTTGCAAAAGACAAGTGGTCCAATGACAAATCCAAACCCCACAAAGAACCCGATTTCGACACTAATAAGGCTCCAATTAATCTCACTTCCAGAATCCGAATGCGGCTCTATTGATTCATCTGGCAACAACACTCCGGCTCCTTCGTCTATGTAATTATTCGTCAAAGGAGGACCGTACAATCCTTCGTTACCAATGAAGGAATCTGCTGTATATGTTTCGAATTGATTACCCCGTGGAATCCTGCCCACTAGTTGGTTAAATGAGAGGTTCAGGGATGAAAGGAAAGTGAGTTGCTCCAGTGAAGTCGGGATTGTTCCGCTCAACTTGTTCCTTGAGAGATCTAGCGACTCAATCTCTCGCAAGTTCGCCAAAGACGAGGGGAGTCGGCCTGTGAAACCATTATTCGACAAGTTGAGGACATAGAGTGCTTGGAATAGTCCAACTTCCTCAGGTATTGATCCTGAGAAATTGTTGCTTGAAAGATCAATGCAAGTAAAGATAGTCAGGATCTTTACCAGCTCCATCTCTCGACCCTTCGAGGTAACGGTAACGGTATCTTGGTAATACAGTAACGGGCTAAATACTGAAAACTCAAATAATAGTTTATCGAACTTTGACCGAGCTTTACCTTCCTCACCAATCATTGCTTGCCATTTTATTAAGAATTCTCTCGGTAGTTCACCGCTAAAATTGTTGTGAGCCAGATCAAATATTTGAAGCTTCGCCCAGGCGCCATATGAGTTATTACATCCAATAGGCCCATGCAACTTGTTCGATCGCAGAACAAGAACTTGCAAGCTGAATAAGTTTAAAAAGCATGGAAATGTGTCCATCATCTTATTCTGTCCAAGGTCTAGCAACTCCAATGCAGGGCAATTAGTCAGCGACTTTGGAATCGGCCCCTGTATCTGATTATCATTGAGAGCCAATGTCCTCAAACTGCAATTAACCGGAAACAAATCTGGTATTGGACCCGCTAAGTTGTTCCTTCGGAGATTCAGCACCCCAAGAGCCTTACTCATTGCAGGCATACATTCAGGTAATCCGCCATATAAATTGTTGTCAGACAAGTCTAGAACTTGAAGATAACTTGCCTTGCAAATTGAATCAGGTATAGCTCCTGTGAGGCTGTTGTTTGAAAGGCTGAAGAAAAGAGTGAAGCAAAGGTAGTAGCCAATATCAGCTGGAATATAAGAGTTGAAATCGTTGCTAGACAAATCAACATAGCTAGCGGATGTTGGTAGACTTGGGACCTTTCCACGGAGCTGGTTATGATGTAAGTCGAGGACAGAGAGCCACGAAACATGATAAGGTTCTTGCAAACCCACCAGGAAATTATGCGAAATATTCAGATGGTAAAGAACCCCTTCTCCCACTTGCCAAATCCAATTAGGTAGTTCCCCAAAAATTTGGTTGTCCGAAAGGTCCAAATAGGCTATTGCTGGCAGGTCTTTCAGTTGAGGAAAGACTTTCATTTTGCATGAAGCAAGTGCGACAGTGCCAATATTGGGAAAGGCAGACACAAGAGAATGATTCCCGCTTGTGTTGACAAACAAGTTGTTGTATGAAAGGTCAAGAGTGACGAGATTGTCGAGACCTTGAATCATATCTAGTTGTACAGTGCCATTGAGCTTGTTGGAAGAGAGTGAGAGGATGCTAAGCTTTTGAGTTCGAAGATGGAAATCGGAATAGGCCCTTCGAGATTGTTACTACTCAGATCAAGGATATCCAATGATGAAGAAGAAGTGTTTGGAAACTCAAGAAGATTACCATTCAATTGGTTGTTTGAAAGCTGAATTTTTTTCAGTGATGGGAGGGTGAACAGAGCTGGGGGAAAATTCCCATTCAGAAAATTATGCTGGAAGTCAATATCAACAAGCCTCAGTTTGTCTTCCCAGTGGATAGATGCAATAGAACCAGTTAAAGCATTATAAGAGAGGGCTACGTTTTCCAGATCCTTGGATAAATTAAAAGGTGGAATTGGACCTGTGAAATTGTTATATGACAAGTCTATATAAGAAAGTTGGGTAAGGTTTGCCATAGAGTTTGGAAATGGTCCATGAAATTGGCATATTGAAAGATCTAACGTGGACAGGTTTCTAAGATTACCGATAGATGTTGGTAATCTTCCAGAAAATTTTGTGGCGCTAAGCACCAGCCTTTGAAGAGCATTGGTTTTGGGAAATTCTGGCAAAGAACCTTCGAGAAACCTATTGTTTGATATGTCAATAGTTTGAAGTGTTCGTACCTGAAAAATGTTTTTCGGAAATGTTCCTCGCAACACACAAGAGCTAAGACTCAAGGAAATTAAACTGGAGAAATTAGCGAGGAATCTCAGTGGCGTTGTTAGCAAAGCTATTCCATCAAGATGCAACTCTGCAAGCTCAGTGAGGTTATGCACTAGAATGGCTAAGTTTGGGTTTTCAAGTTCAAGCAAATCTGTTTGGCGGCTGCTTTCTAATGTGGTAGAGAAATCAAGAGTGACCAAGCTTGTCAAGCGCGATATTCCAATCGGGATTTGCCCAGAAAAGCCAGCATTTGACAGATTTAGGAAACGCAAACTTTTGAGGTTACCAATTCTCGAAGGAATTGAACCTAATCGATTGGTGTTACACCAGCTATTGTCGGACAAATCCAAACTCTTGAGATATCGAAGATTGAAAAGACTGGTCGAATTGTCAATTACACCATAAATTCCCTCACCACTCAAGTCAAGTTCCGTGACACGGCCTTCTTCACATGACACGCCTTGCCACATACAGCAATCTGCACTTTCGTTCCAAGTCCCGATCTTCAAAGACGAATCATCACAAAATTTAAGTTCGCCCTTCAATTGAAGCAGCAGATATTTCTGATGAACAAGACAATGGCCGGACACCATAAGCATGTTGACACTAAATGAGATTGTGCATATGAAAAGCCATGAAAAGAGTAGACTAGACCTCATCTCGGAAGTTAGAACAGGCATTGCACTCTTTTCCAGTTACAAAACCAGTAATGAGCAATTGTGAACTCATGCAGTGTACGACATTGACTTTAAAAAGAAATAAAAGTTTCTTCCTGTAATATTACTGATGCTACCAAAAGCATCAAACCCGTTTGAAACGGTTCAAGAACTTCATGGCTTTGACATTTTCGGAGACTTCCGGTTATTTTTACCGAGTCCATAAGCATATCCTTGTCAGGACTTTTCACTTAGCCAGTTCTTCCCCAAAAAACATCCAGTTTCCAAGGAACAAAGCTCCTACGATCACGCTGAAATCTTTGGGCAAGTCAGGGCAAACTAGAAGACCAAAAAATAATAATGAAAAAAAGACAGTTTCTATGTTGTTGTTGTTGTTGTTTTTTTTTTTTTTTCCCTCCTTAGCTAGTCATACCGTAAACACCAAATTTCTATGGAAAACTATCTAGTGTTCATGGAAAATCAAGGCTCACACCAATCACGCCGAAATCAATGTTTCTACGTTTTCTTTTTCTTTTTCTTTTTTTTTTTCTTAGCTAGTCATACCGTAAACACCAAATTTATATGGAAATCTATCATGTGTATATGGAAAATCAAGGCTCACACCAATCACGGCTAAATCTTTACATGGAGAGTGAGAGATTTATACACAAATGAAAAGCTATTGAAATTTGGAAACTGGTTCTGATGAGTTAATGTGTTTCTTTTACCTTTAAATCTATTAACTAATGGACAAAACTAATTCGTAATTTAGATTTTAAATTATTACAAGACTGTTGTAAACTAATTCCAACGTCTTCACGTACCAAAAAAAAAAAAAAAAACTAACTACCTAACAAAAAAAAATTTATAACTTTGGAAAGAATATAGGAGGGAAAATTTTTGACAAAAAAAAGTGTTGTAAAATAATTTGTTTGACCTTAATTCCTTATAATCTAATCTCTTAATTTATATGAAGTTATATTGGTAAAATATATTAAATTTGACAATTTTTTTCTCTCTCTCTCTCTTCTACTACTAAGCAACATGAAGGAAACCTCATTTTTTCCTCTTTTTTTTTTTTTTCCTCAACTAGATATTTTACTCTTCCTTTTACCAAACATAGCATAAATGTAATTAAAGCGTGCACTTATTTATATAATTTTGTGCACTTAATTCAAAAAGACCAAATATGTATAGTAATCTACTTAATTAAGCTCACGTTTTGACAACATATTTTTTTGGCATTACATTTAAATACAATGTAATTTTCCCCCAAATACAAAAATATTTCATTCAAATACCAATCACATCACATTTTAAATCCAACACAATCACTATTTATTATTTCATTTTTTTAATTACATCATATATTCTCTCTCTTTCTTTTTTTCTTTCTACTTTTACCCATCACATCACATATTCATTATTAAAATACAATTCAAATACTTTTCACCCAAACACACATTACATTCAAATGCAATGCTAATGCTTTTCCTCCAAATATAAATTGTATTCAATGCATTACATTCAAATGCAATGCAAATGTAATACGTTTACCAAACGAGGCCTAAGAGTTACATTTTATTATATAGGATATTGTGATTTGAATCTCTATTGTACTGATTCACCATATTTGATCTCAAGAAATTAATTGACATGAAGTTCTCACCTATCGTATCTTCAATTACACTACAAAAAATTAAAAAGAGTAATAAGTAAAAAATAATAATAAAACAAATAAATAAATAAATCCAAAAATTTTGAAAATGCGATAATAGAACAAAGACAAATCAGAAACCTGATGATGAATTAGATCAATTAATAAAATAACCTTTCTACTTAAAATTTTATGAATTTTTGAATAGCATCAAACCTCAACCGTATATCCCATAGAGAAAATTATTTTGACGTTTTGTATTTTTCATAATAAATTTGAAGGTATTAAGTTATTATAATAAGACTAAAATGGTATTTTCATGTTTTAAATATTATTACTATGTAACTAAAGCAATTTTTTTTAGCATAAAAAAAAAAAATCAAAACCGAAACAATCACTACAAAATTCGGTTGCTTCCACGTCGGTGGTGCATGGCCTTTCTCGAATCTCGTCTATTATAAAGCAACGAGAAAGGCAAGTTTCCTCGTTGGTTTCCCCACAGCTGCCGAGGAAGCTCCTTCTTAAAAACTAATAATAATAATAATAATAATAATAATAATAACGGTTGTGGGAAGCTCCTCCTTAAAAAAAAAAAATGATGATAGTAATAATAAATAAAATAATAAAGGGCGTTTAGTAAATGTATTACGTTTTAATTACGTTCGAATACAATTTTTTTTCTTAGTGTTGTATTTGATTGAAAAGTATTTGTTTTGTATTTGAATAAAATGTGTATTTAGATGAAAAGTATTTTAGAGTTGAAAAGTTGATATGATTAGTAAAAATAAAGATAAATAGTTAGGGTTGAAAAGTTGATGTGATTGTTTTAAAAAACTTTTGAATAGTAATTATTTTCGTAACACTGTTGAAAATAATTGTATTTGAATATAAAACTTTACGTTTGGTGTAAAATTAGTTTTCGTAGCGCCAAAAAATATTCTCCAAACGCACTCATAAAATAATAAAATAAAAGTCATTTTATGAATGGCCAAAGCACATTCTCCTATTTTATTTAAAATTTTTTAATTTCGTTTCTTTCCTTATCCAATAGCCAAGTCCAAGGAGGACTCTTTTTTTTTTTTTTTTTTTAATTTTAATTACAACAATTCTCTGCCCCATTTAAAATTTCCTAAAAAAATCAGTGCTCATAAATCAGTATTATAGAAAATCAATGTTATGACTTCGTTCGATAAACACATTATGTTTGTATTGCGTTTAAATGTAATGTATTAAATATAATTTATATTTAAAAGAAAAGTATTTACATTATATTTGAATACAATGTGTGTTTAAATAAAAAATATTTGAATTGTATTAAAATAATAAATATGTGATGGGTAAAAGTAGAGAGAAAAGAAGGAGAGAGTAAGTGAGTATGTGATGTGATTAATAAAAATAATAGAAAAATAAAACAATGAATAGTGGTTATATTGGATTAAAATGTGATGTGATTGGTATTTAAATGTAACACTTTTGTATTTGGATGAAAATTATATTATATTTAAACGTAATATAAATATAATGTTAAAAACAAACGGAGGCTATATATCCAAAACTAGATAGATAAACATTAAAATATACACATACTTAATTAACATATAAAAATTTGATTCTCTCTTAAAATAGAAAAATAAAATAAAATTTGATTCTTGCCAAGGTCTGACCCCAGTACGAGGCCCAAAACCGAAGCTTCAAGATGTCAATGGGACTGTCAGCAAGTTCTGATTCACGTGCATTTTCGTCACGGTCAATTCGAGCAAGAGAGTTTTTCTGCTCATCTGCATGCATGGTAGCATTATAATTAATAACAAAAGAAGCCATTAAGCAACTACATTACTCTCTGCACAACACAGAGATCTAAAAGACAGAGAGATAAGGTGGAATTCCAAAAATGACACTTGAATAAACACAAAAGACATGAATGTACTGCTGGTTAGTTGTACCTGGGTATATCTTTTGGAGGTCAACAAAATTGACATTCCATCCTCATTTTTCTTCAGGAGTTCATTCATACCATAAAGCACAATCTCCTAGTAATACGGTGTAAATACACTGCGGAATGGGGAGAATAAAAGAGGATTGAGTACAAGATTCAGTAAGTTCAATACAATTCACAATGACATGGACATGAAGCAAGTACAATTCAATACAATTCACAATTCACAATTCGAGAGTTTTTTTTTTTTTTGGTGGGGGTTGAATCGGAGAGACCACAGGGCGAGAGAGGCAGAGAGAGAGTGGGGCAGCGGTAGATCCCGGGGGGGGGGGGGGGGGGGGGGGGGTGGGGGGTGGTGTGGAGGTGGATGGGGAGAGAGAGAGAAAGACGAGCAGACGTTTTTTTTTTTTTTTTTTTTTTTAACATCAGTTTTCTCGTCCTCGGCAACCAACGAGAAAACCCTTCCTTGTCAGCCAACAAGCCAACTGATGAGGAAGGATCCGCAAGAAAACCACCGTTTTTTTGTAGTGACTGGACGTATTTGGTATTGTTTTCAAACTACTTTGAAAATGAAATGGCATGTCTTCTTAGACATGACGTTGAAAACGTTTTCTAAATTGTATTTATTTGTCAAGTGCTTTGAAAACAGAAACGAAAGTAAAAAAAAAAAAAAAATGGTGGGAATATTTTTGTATACAAAATAGAAAACGGATTAAGATTGCTTTCCCCTGTCCTCCATTTTCATTTCTCAGGGGGCGTTTGGTAAATGTATTGCATTTTGATTGTATTTGAATAAAATTTGTTTTTTGAATGTTGTATTTGGTTGAAAAGTATTTGTTTTGTATTTGAATGAAATGTGTGTTTGGATGAAAAGTATTTTAGAGTTGAAAAGTTGATGTGATTGGTAAAAGTAGAGATAAATAGTGGAGTTGAAAAGTTGATGTGATTGTTTTAAAAATGTTTTAAATAGTAATTGTTTTCGTAGCACTGTTGCAAAATTTGTGTTTGGTGTAAAATTGTATTGTATTTGAATGAAGTTAAAATGAAATACTTGTGCCAAATGGCACCTTAGGGCTTTTAGTTTAACACATATTTTCATAGATATATATAAACAAAATTTTACTTTTTTTTTTTCTCAATACTCAAACTAATTTCTCTAAAACACATGTGAAACACAATTTATAAACGATTTCGTTACTCTAAAAAAAACTTTCATTTCTATGTTCATATAATAAAAATAAAATCATTCATAAAATGCTATTAAATGGGCTCAGTATTTTTTTAGCAAAGATGACATATTTCCTTTATGAGAAGTAAACAACAATTTTAAGAAAATAATTGAACTAAATAACAGGTTTTTAAAATAGAAGATTTACAAATACATTTAAATTTTATTAGGCAAATAATGTATTTTAGAGATAAAGCATGTGTTTGATTTAACATTTCATCTTGATTTAGCTTGCAAATTAAGTTAAATTAGTCATTTTATTCTAATTTAGTTTAGCTTAACTTGTCTTAGAAATTATAAAAATTGAGTTAACTTGTATTGAAAATTATGCTGAAATAGTGAAAGTAGAGATAAAAAATAGTAAATAGGTTCTACTAAACTAAAATAAGCTAAATTATACTAGAACTAATTTGACTAACTCAACTTAACTTACAAGCTAGATCAGATTAGAACGTGAAATCAAAGCTAGATCAAATTAGAACATGAAATCAAACAAACCCTAAATAAATCATATAGAGTGTGTTTAGTAAAGAAATCTAGCTTAATCTAACAATATCTTTTTTTAAAAATTAAACAGTACCAATCTAAATTAAAACAAAACTTTTTTTTAAAGTCAAATAGTACAATCTAGCTTATAACAAACATTTTTTTAAAAGCTACATAATCCCTCATAACTTAAAACAAAAGAAAATTTTTTTCTTTTTTTAACCAATATATATTCAGATTCAAAGAATAAGGGCAATATTTTTTTTGTTTGATGTATTTTTAAATCCAACATGTTAACTAACAAGAAAATGATAAAATTTGTCTCACCTTTCCATGGTTTCCTAAATTGATATTTAACAACCATGATGATAATGACATTGACTTTTTTCTTTTTGCATACAATTTCCTAGATTGAAAAAAAAAGATAAGCTGTGTAGTTAGTTATTTCTTTTATTAATATTACAAAAATTAGGTTGGTAAAAACTCAATTTAACTACTTGTTCAAATTTTTTCATTTTCTTAGTTAAGTACATTTTCTAAGACACGGTTAAAAAAATTTCAAACCAAACTATATATAAAATGGATAATTTAACTTAACTTTTAAGTTAAATTAAATCATAAAATATTTGATCTAACTTTTAAGTTAAATCATAAAATATTTGATCTAATTTAATTTTTAAGTTAAGTTAAATTATGAAACGTTTGATATAACTTAATTTTTAAGTTATATTAAACTATATCGCGTATCCAAATGGACTCTTAATTAATGAAAAAATAAATAAACTAATTATTTGATACATAAATACATTATTTATTTAAAAATTTAATATAAAAAAATTATTTTACCTGATAAATCTTTTATTTATTATAAATATTTTTAAAACATGTTATTTTCGTCTATTATTTTGTGTAATCTTTTATTAACTTCATTCTCCCTTTAATTTTTTTTTCCTTTTTCTTATTTTCGTTCCTTTTTCTTCTTAATTGGTTGCCAGTTAAATAAAAATGAGAAAAAAAAAATGTAGGAACGATATTTCATACTTAAAATCAATTTCACGGCCCCCATCTCCAAGTTAAAAAAGAAAAAAAGAAAAAGAAATCAACTTCACGACATGAAAATGATAATTTTAAAATGTGAACTATAATAGAGGTTGTATATTTTAACAGTAATTTTAATGGAGTTTCCATGGTAGAAACCGTTCTTTTAACTATCAGTAGCAACGAAAATTTTAGCCATAAAATTAACATTTTAACGATATCTAATGATATTATAGAGAGAGTGGAGGGTAAAGAGAAAAGATCTGGAGTTTTTGAGAGTAGGAAGGGAAAGAGGAGATATGGGTATATTTGTAAATTTAACATATATAAAATCAGTAAATTTAAAGTCAATTGACATTTATTGCCGTTATTTTACTTTCTTACTATTTATTTTAATTATTTTTTCAAAATATGCTATTTCTCATGTTCTCTCAAAATTTTAACAAACAGATTATTTTGTCTTGATGTAAACGTGCTTTGTAATTAAATTATAGCCAAGACTATAATGCGATAAGATTTTTTTTTTTTAACATTAAGATCTCATTTTGATAGTCTAGTCTAGATATTATATGCACACAAAATCTATTATATGACCAACTACATGGGATTAGAAGACAATAACTAATAAATAAATAAATAACAAAAACTCCTTTCTTCTTCCCCAAGTCCGGCCTCCCACCTCCTCTCTCTCCCATATGCCATCAACATCGCTTCTCCCACCACCTTAACGTCTTTTCTACCATCTCTGCCACTATCCGAGACTACTCTGACATCTTCCATGTGGTCTCCCCTTCACCCTTGACACCCTACGTGACCCAACATCGACGGGCTCCTCCCTACGTTAGATCTCACGGCCCCAACCAATCTAGATCTACAATAAAGTTGAGATAGAAATCCAAATCTCCGTCGATGCCCTTTGTGCCTTTGATTGCCTGTCCTTTTGTCACAAACCCATCCACCATTGCGAGCCTCCTCCACATATCGAAAGAAGTGAGGAGTCATCATCGTGGATTGCATAGGTTCGACAAAAGTGAAGGGGTTTTGTTGACAATTTGGATCCATCACCACCCCTCACCTCTGTCGTGATTTCCTTGTAGCTTACGTCGTGATTCTCGTCATGGCTCATAGGTCAAAACCTACTTCTTTGATGACTAGTTGCCAAAAGAAAATCGAGCTCCTTCGCCATGAACCGTCAAGCTTTTCTGTCGCCACCTATTAAGTTCCATCTTCCTCGGTGGCCTGGGAAATTTTTAGTTTTTTTTTTACATGTAATTTGATGTAAAAAACCACACTTATTTTTCATGCATCTCTTTAATTTGAACTGTCCAAAAATAATCTAATGATTAAAGTTGTTCCAAATTTTTTACCCTATCAATAGGATAAAGTATAAATATTATATTGTGCTAAAAATTCAAAAAACATGTAGCTAGCCTTAAGGAGTTGAGAGAGAGAAAGAGAGAGAGAGAGAGAGAGCTAAGGAGAGAGAAAAATGGTGGAGGCTAGTGGTCTGGTGTGTCACCGGTCTTCTAGTTTTAAATCTTTGCCTAAAAAGTCTTCATTATCTAATCTACTACAAAGTGAGGTTCATATCACCGGAAGAAGGGAGGGGGGATCTCACCTTTTTGATGTTGATGGGCCTCGCCTTGATGGGCTTGGTTGGTGTTTTTCTAGGATTTATTTGGTTGTTTATTGGTTTAGTTATTGTGTTTATAATAAGAGTGGTAGTTTCTCTACATGAGCCTCTCCTGATATGTTCTTTATGTTTAATGTCATCATATGTGTGAATTGAAGGTATGTCTAGTAGAAGTGAATATCGGGTGGGTTAAGTGGATTTTTGTGATTATTCAACCTACCCTTGAAAATATTTTTTATCCACCTAATTAAGATCGAGTGGGTTGAATGGGTTTAGGGGTTGTGTATTTTATTAAAAAATAATAATAAATGATATCAAAAATTCAACAACAAATGAAATTTAATGAAGGCAAAAGGAATTAAACTTATGATGATTTTCAAATAAATTCTATCACAGACTCTGCACGAAAAAATTTCTAATATAATCTCATTAATAGTCAAATATAAAATAAATATAAGTTATAAGAATCACCAAAAAAATATAAAGATACTAAAGTAATTAACGGTATTTTTCACAAAATTATCAAAAATTACATCTATATTGAATATCAAGTATGCATTCTATATATTTAAATAATTTAAAAAACACTTAGACGTGAATATCATTTAGCAAAAAAGAAAAAAAATATATGTAAGTAAATATTGGGTAGGTTGGGTGGGTTTTTAGAATTTTTTTTACTCACCCAATCTTTATTGGGTAGGTTGACGATTTTTTTTTACACACTCAATCAACCAAATATAGTAAATCAATCCACCCAATTAAGATCGGACTAAGTAGATTGAGTAGGTTTGTCAGGTAATTGGGTTTTATGTTCACCCCTATTATCTAGTATATGTTAGTTACAGTTTCAACTAGCGGGGTAGTTTTCCCACTTTCTAAGGTTTTTCTTGTCAGATTCGTATCTTGATGACTTTTTAGATTCCAGTATATAATTATTTATGTTAAGGTTTTGGTGGTCTTAATGCTACATCTCAATTGATCAAATTTCATCGATTGTAAATACTTTTTTAAAAAGTGCTTTTGTATGCTCAATAATTGGTACTCAAAATTGTATTTTGGTGTACATCTTTCTCTTTAAGCTTTTTAAATTTTACTGATTGAATAGGTTTCAGTTAGGAGTTTAACCTCATATATTGTAAAATTAATATTTGTATCATTGTTTTTGTTTTTATATACAATCCTCTATTTTAAAAAAAGGGATAAAATATATTAACTCATGGTAGGAGTTCCCCAAATTATTTACAAGAAATATTCTAAAATATATTACTCACAAAAAATGTTTCAATTACCTTTTTTGTCCTTAGTAACTCTATCATAGATAGTGAAAAATAAGGTTTCTACTTTACAATATCTTATTATAGAAACTCTACACTGACCTCTAACATAACGGGTGAAATTCTAACCCCCACCCCGTTTACTATTTTTTTGGTTAAAAATTTATGGGGCGTTTAATAAACATATTGCGTTTGCATTACATTTAAACGTAATACATTGAATATATTTTATATTTGAATAAAAAGTATTTATTTTGTATTTGAATATAATATGTGTTTGGATAATAAATATTTGAATTATATTTTAGAGTTGAAAAGTTGATGTGACTAATAAAAGGAGATAGAAAAAGTGAGATAGAGAGATAATATGATGTGAATAAATTTTATAAAATTTATTTTTAAAATATTCTGTAATAGGAAATATATTTGAAAAACTGTAGAAAAATATTGTATTTAAATATAAAACTTTTATATTTGGATGAAAATTATAAAGCGTTTAAATATCATACAAAAAATAAATACCTTATTAATCTTTTTAATAAAAAGGATTAAACCGTAATTTTATAAAGGATTTAGAAATTTTTTAGTTATAATAAAAAATTAGAAATTATGTCATGAAAAGGTCGAGCTCGCAATTAATAAATAAATAAATAAATAAATAAAGTGAGGAGAGGCCAGCAGAGGAGAAAGTACCTATGCAGGCACTGAACAGGCTTTAAATGTAAAACCAGCTGACTTGAAAGCAGGCGAGAAAACGGCGGACGTGGAAGTCGACGAAGATTCTAGAGCCGAAGGTAATTCCCAACCTTTCTTAGCGCATCATATCTCATTAAACTTTCCAGAATTCATCATCCGATCTTCAGTATTTTCTTGTTCCAAAATTACGCTGTAAGGCAAACAAGAATAGAAGGGGAAGGCTCTTATGGTAATTCTGGTTGGCGCGCCCGGTAGCGGCAAGTCCACTTTCTGCGAGGAAGTCATGCGCCTCTCTACTCGATCATGGGTTCGCATTTGCCAGGTCCTCTCTCTCTCTCTCTCTATATATATATATACATACATACATATACATATACATATACATATATATAACTCTGTTTGCCTACAACGTGTTTGATGGTATGCTACAGTGAGGCCTTTTTTTTTTTTACCCATTTTCATACACTATTTTTCTTTCACGGGCGCCTTATAGTTGAATCGAAAATTTCCAATACCCATTTGTATTTGCATTAGAAATCTAGTCTTTTCTTGCGTTTGAGCATAAACTTAATGCATTTATCGTGTGCATCTTGGTAATTGAAGAGTTTGTGTTCGGAAAAATATGCAATAGGGATATAGTGTCATTTGTCATTCTGTGTGATTTAAAAAAATAATTCGTCTTTTTTGGACTTGAAATTGTGAGAAATACCTAATACAAAATAGATAAAAAGAGGAGAGAAGAGAAGAGAAAAGACGGAAACAAGGGTTAAGGTTTCACATTATTACAATTGCTTAACGAGAGTACATTAAAAAATTTTTTATATAAACCTCTGTACAAATAATAAAAGACTAAACTACCCTTAATAAAATACCAAATTTATCCTATCTAATAGAGAAAATAAATAAACATAGCAATAATCCTATTAAAAACATAATTCTAAAGGTAATCCTAAAATAATTCTTCTAACCCTATCTCAAACACCTGATGCAGTTGCAATAAGCATCGAGAGTTTGTCAATTTCTCGACTAATGCAAGTGCCAATAAGGACCAATCAAAGGAGAGGTGATACGACCTAGCCCAATGCCAATGCCAAAGCCAATACCAATACCAGTGCTAAAGCCAATCAGTGCAAATGTCAATGCAAACGCCAATACCAATCCCAACACCAATGCCAATGCCAATGCCGATACCAAAACCAAAGCCAAAGCCAAAGCCAAAATCAAAACCAAAAACAATGTCAAAACCAATATTGTAAACCCAAAAGAGAGAATTCTTCATCACATAGTTCTAATGCGACAATTCTTCCCATCCAACTGAAGCAAATAATCTATTCCACCAATCCAATCAACATCCAATCTCCATTGCAAAAGTAACCACTTACTCTAGCCATTGACTGCCTCCAATTCGCTTGAGTAAAAAAGGACGAACAATTGCAAGACCAAATTAATTGCCAAAAATTAATTTGCTTGCCTTCTTGTTGTAATTCGTGGGAAGAATCCAATCACTCTTCATAACTCACATGAACTTCAAATTAGTCACAAAGGTTGACAATTGACACAAAAACCATGTGCGGAAAAAGAGTCCAACAAAGAGAGCCCAAAATCCCCAAACAACCCTAATTACATGAAACTGAATGTCAAAATAGAATCCCCACTAAATTGAAGGAAACGCCCTAAACAAAAGAACAAAATCAAAAATTAATCAAACCAACAGAAACAAAAAATGCCAAGAACCCAAGATTACGACTCTAATACCATGTGAGAAATACCTAATGCAAAAAAGATAAAAAGAGGAGGGTAGGAGAAAAGACCGAAACAGGGGTTAGGTTTCACATTATTATAATTGCTTAATGAGAATACATCAAAAGAAGGTTTATATAAACCTCTGTACAAATAAAAAAAGACTAAACTACCCTATAATAAAATACCAAATTTACCTTAACTAATAGAGAAAATAAATAAACATAGCAATAATCCTATTAAAAATATAATCCTAAAGATAATCCTAAAATAATTCTTCATAGAAATAAGAAAGTTATGGACAATTGAAGTTTTTTTTTTTTTAATAGAAGAGAGAGAAAGTGAGATGTAGATTTGCGGGTTTTGAAATTGATTTGTAAAATTTCCAAACGGCAAACTTTGAATTCCAATTTCATGTCAAATTTATCACTTCACTCAGTTAATTACTAGATTTGACTACTCAATGAAGACTTCACACTATGGATTTTCATCAATTTGTACACTTCATACCTTGTCATGATCAGCATTTTACTGAGACAAATTATAACTTAAATATGAAATTAAGTCTAATGGTAAATGTTGACAACATCCAAAATAAATAGTATATACTCTTCAGAAGCTCAAAATACGAGATAGGAAATGGTAAATATCACTAATTAAATGCTTCCCACTTATAAAGTGTTATGCTTTTTGGTGGGTTCTTGATGTCTATCATCTAAGATCATGCTCAACTATATTGATCGTTGTCTGTTCTTTTTGTTATTTTATTATTCTCTTTGTTAAAAAGCCATGTTCACATTTGCTGTAAAACTTTGAAATTTATACTAACCGAAAGCTGTAAATTCTTTAAGAAATCATCACAGCAATTGTAGGCGGTTGTTATATATAATGTTGTTATTGTCCTTTGTTGCCATGACCACCTTAAATGGGTATGAAATCATAAAAAAGAAAAAAAAATGGAAATAGTATTTTGGCTATCTATAAGAAAATTTTATATATGCTTAAGTATCGCCAATTTAAGATTATTTCCAATTTAGTGCCAGTAGATGTGCCAATGTCAAATTTGGCATTATCTTACTTTATATTCCAATGTGCAATGCTATTTCTAGTTTTTGCTATCATTAGTTTTAGTAATTTAGGTAATTTAAAATAAAAAATTGTAATGATTGCATGAAAAAGTGAAGACACCAACTAATAAAAATCAAATATCAAATTTGGAATGGCTATACCTTGTGGATTATTTGCCACAAAGTTTGGCATATGACAAATGTGGTATCAAAGATAACATTCCAACGTGGAGCAATTTTTTCATTCAAATGTCAAATTTTACCATTGGCATAACTATTTAGGATTGCATTTAAAGGTGCCTTACTGGAGTGCTATTTTTGGTGGAAAGTTTGGCAAATGCCAAACTTGGTGGCAAATTTGCCACAAAATATAGCAAATGTCAAATTTGGCATTTTGATTGCTATTGGTTGTGCCTTGATTTTTTCATCCAATCATCACAATTTTGTCATTTCTAAATTATTTAGACGCAAACATTTCTTTCACCAATTCCAAAGCTTAATTATGGTGAGATAAGGTAGATATAGCATTAGAAAAAACATTATATATCGGAGTACACAGTCTCAAATACACATTTTAATAGTTTTCTATAACAAATATAGCATTGGCATTGGCGTACGATTTGGAGATGGTCAGTTTATCATCTTTGATTCTGATGATTATAGCTTTTTACTTATTTTTCCACAGTAGTTGCCTATACGTGCTTTTGGTTATTTTTCTAGTTTTTCCTTTGGTCTTTTTTGTTTTAGGTTTGTAAGATCTTTTTCTTTTACGTCTTTTTTCATTATAAGATTGTATGTTTTAAAAAATAAATAAATAAAAATAAGCAAACTGATGCACTCATGGCTATTGCTTCAGTTATTTGAAATGCTATACTGTTGTTCTGAATAAGCTAGGTTTTCCTGTATCTTTGTTTTTTTGCAGGACCACATTGGAAATGGCAAAGCTGGAACGAAAGCTCAACGTCTAAAGGGTGCAGCCACTGCATTGAATGAGGGAAAAAATGTGTTTGTTGACAGATGCAACCTAGACAAGGAACAGCAGGCAGAATTTGTTAAGCTCGGTGCTTCCAAAGTTGACATGCATGCTGTTGTGCTTAATCTTCCTGCTCGGCTATGTATGTCTCGGTCTGTAAAACGAACTGGCCATGAGGGAAACTTGCAAGGTGGAAAGGCTGCTGCTGTTGTTAATAGAATGCTAAAGAATAAGGAATGGCCTAAACTTAGTGAAGGATTTACAAGAATCACTTTCTGCCAAAATGAGAGTGATGTTCAAAGTGCCCTTAATGCATACAGTGGT
This sequence comes from Antiaris toxicaria, assembly GCA_035233585.1. Classification (NCBI taxonomy): domain Eukaryota; kingdom Viridiplantae; phylum Streptophyta; class Magnoliopsida; order Rosales; family Moraceae; genus Antiaris; species Antiaris toxicaria. The sequence continues at coordinate 1,710,153 of CP141163.1, forward strand.
CTTGGTCCATTGGATACTCTTCCCCATGGTGTTTTTGGTGAGAAGAATCCTGATTCTAAAGTTCAGCTTGGTATAATGAAATTCTTCAAGAAAGTAGGGCCTGCTGATAATTCCAGATCTGCTGAAAATAATGTTCAGAATTCTAAGTCTATGAACAACTATGAGGAAACAGATTCCTGCTCAAATATACTGGTTCCAATCTCAGGTAATGCTGTTGAGTTGAATGAATGTAAAGACACTACGATAGGCAGTATTAGTGATCCTCCCACGCTGGCATTTCCATCTATTTCCAACATCAGACTTCCAATTCAACCAGGAGAAGGCATCTGAAATCATTGTCGAGAAAGTTGAGGAATTTGTGAACAAAATTGGAAATGCTAGACTTGTTTTGGTAGATTTGACTCATGGATTGAAGATTTTATCTTTGGTTAGGGCTAAAGCTTCAAAGAGAAACATCGACTCCAAAAAGTTTTTTACATTTGTAGGAGATATTACTCGACTCCAGTCCCAAGGAGGCTTGCACTGCAACGTGATAGCAAATGCTGTCAATTGGTAAGCTATTATAGTTTCATCTATTTAAGTAGTTCACAGTTCTGTTATGAATTAGGTCGACATGATAAACCAATTAAGCTATTTTCTGAAATTTATTTAATATCTTTAGGGTCTCTGGGGTATTTGAACCTAGACATGAAAAGTTCCCTAGCTCTTATCAAGCACCTGTTTTGTTATGTCTAATCTACAAGAGATAACCTGCTGCTCTTGTCCATGATAATAATATGGTGTTAATTGCGTAACCATTTTTATGTGCTTCGCAGAGAGCTTGTTTCCTTCTGAGATGCCTATATGTGTAGTCGATACAATTCAAAAGCCTGTTGTCAGATTCATTCTTGTATTTATCAAACTGAGACAACAAAGAATGATAATTCCTGATTGACCTAATGTTTCAAAAACTATAAACCCTTGTTTTCACCCTTATTTTTTTAGGGAAATAATGAAATAAGCTATGTGGATATGATTATCATGTCAGGAAGATCCAATGAAAGATGTTTCGGTGCAGGCGACTGAAACCCGGAGGTGGAGGTGTAAATGCTGCAATTTTCACTGCTGCAGGGCCAGCCCTAGAGACTGCAACCAAAGAACAAGCTAAATCTCTTCTTCGTGGGAGTTCTGTAGTCGTTCCTCTCCCTTCAACTTCTCCCTTGTTTTCCCAGGAAGGGGTAACCCACGTCATACATGTTCTTGGACTGAATATGAATCCGCAGAGACCAAACTGTCTAGACAATGACTATGTTAAAGGTGGCAAGATTCTCCGTGATGCATACACTTCTCTTTTTGATGGTTTTGTGTCTATAATAAGGAAGTTTCCCAAGGGAAGCAGAAACAATCATGAATCAAAACAGTCAGAGATACATGGTCTTCCCGACAATGCCCCTAAAAATAGCGAGCAAAAGTTAAAGAGGGACGAGGTGCATGAATATGATAGGACTAAAAAGTACAAGGGATCTCACTCTGAAACTGGAGGCAATAATTTCGTGTCTGGCGCTGGAAAGATAAATCTGAGTGTTGAAAAAATTGATGAAAGCACAACTAAAGCCTGGGGTTCATGGGCTCAGGCTCTCTACAATATTGCCAAGCAACCAGAGAAGCACAAGGATGTTGTTCTAGAGATTACAGATGATGTCATCGTATTAAATGATCTCTATCCAAAGGTTGATTTGACCTTGAAGTTTTTCCCATCTCCTTTGCTCCTTGTGATTGTGCTGATTACGGTAGTTTGGGCTTTTGCAGGCGCAGAAGCATCTTTTGGTGTTGGCACGGCATGAAGGCCTGGATTGCATAGCAGATGTACGTAAAGAACATCTTCAGTTATTAAGGACAATGCATGCCGTTGGTTTGAAATGGGCTGAGAAGTTCATGGGTGAAGATTCATCTTTGATTTTCCGTCTTGGCTATCACTCAGTATGTATAACCTCTTGCTTGAAAGTTCGTTTTCGTTGTTTCTTTTCTTTCTGATATTTTCTTTACGTTCACTTTTTATGGTTCTTTGCCCATGATTATTGTGTCTTTAAACGGTGGGCTGGGTAGATAATTGATCCCAAAATTAAATAGTAACCTAATATATCTATATTTTAGGTGTTGGGTGTTTATTATTAAGGAATTGGGTCTTTCATGGGCCGTTCCTTTTCATTGTAAGAATTTTTGTGAGATCTCTTGACTCCTGGTTGTGGTACTAAGAGCAAAATTTTCTTGGATACAGCAGTTCTGGCAATCTATTGGGGAATTTGGATGGAACACAATAGGAGAATCTTTGAAGAGTTTGAGGAAAATATCGTTTAGGATAGGGTAAAATCGTTGGTAGCTCTTTGGGGTCTTCAGGGTAAAAAGTTTAGCAACCTGTTTATGACTGATATGGTTAGAACTTGGAATCTGCTTTATTTTGTCATCTCTGTTTTCTTTCTTTTGTTAGGGAACCCTAGTCCTCTCCCTTTTCTTTAACTTTTTGGTAATAAATAAAGTTACAGTTTCTTCTTAAAAATTAAACTTCTATTTTGGAGTAATCATGGGGACTTGGATTGGTAAACAAGCCTTTGGATATTTATGGCTCATGAGGGAGTAGATGACTTGAAACCAAAACTTCAAACTCTTGCGATTTTCTCAAAGAGAAGCCGTAGTTTTTCCTGATCATAATATGTTTCTGTGTATTATTTTTGGTTCTAGGTAGATCTAGGATTAGGATGATTTGAGAGATAATATGTAGGGTTCAGTGTATTTGTCATTGAAAATCCTCTACGTTTAACGCATTTGGGCCTAGTCATATGGTTAATCATTCAACTAGGAAACTAAAGCTTTTTAAAATAAAAGATTCAAGTATAAGTTAAATTCAAATATAATAATATACCTAAATAAATAATTGCAACTAAAAAGAAAATTCCGGAATATTAAAACTCCCGAATAAATCATCTAGTTGATCGGATAAGTAAAAACTACTCTAAAATCGACACCCTTGCCGTGCAAGGTATATGGTCGGCCTAAGATCTGACGAGAGAGTCTTGCTAGAGCACTAACAATGTAGGCTGCAAGATGTCAGACTACGCTAGATTTGTGAGTTTACAACCTTGCATCATGAGTTGCAAAGAATAGTATTTCATGCATTGCGTAGGCCTTATCAATATTTGAATTTTATGTACATGCTAAGGTAACTCTAAGAACAACATTATGTTGTGCAAATACATGGGCTTACGGACATATAAATATGTGTACGAATCATTAAACTTGGACACAGTGCCATCTCTAGATATAATTTGAAGAAAATTATGATGGGAGACTGACCTGCATTTCTAAAGACAATAAATAGGATCAAGATAAAGGTTAAGAATTGTTTGGATCTGGAACTCTCAGCCATTTTCAGGCCTTGAATGTGTCTTAGGAACAAAAATTATTGGGATATCTAAATACAATTGATAGCAAATTTTAACAGTGTGCTTGGAAGGAGTGAAAAGGGAAAGAAAATAGAGAAAGTAAAATGATTAATAAAAGGATTTTGATATTTTTGATTATTTGCTAAGAGAGTAAAGTAGATGAATTGATTAGAGTGAAAAAAACGCTAAATCATTAAAAATATTTTAGTTTTAATCTTTTTTAAATTAGAAAAATTTTCATACTAAAAATCATAAGAAAAATAACATCTCTATCCTTTTTTTAACTTATCTCACCTAAATAACCTATCGCTCGCTCTTCCATATTTTCTCTTTTTCCTACGCATCCTAATTGTGTGTCACTTCATTTTGAGAAAGAAGCCTTCTAAGGTTGCTTTTCCCTTTTTTTCTTTTTTTTTTTGGATCGGAAAGCACGCAAGGTTGCTTTTCCCATACCCTTTGGGACAGGTTTCTATTAAATTAATTTAACAACACCTGTTGAGAATAATTAAACTTTTTTGTCAACTCTAGCTCCACTACGTATCAAAATCTTGTGTATCAACAAGTGTGGACGTATAATTGTATAAAATTTTTAATTAGGATTTTTTTTAAATTTATTCATTTCAACTTCTAAACTTACCATTTACTTTTTTTTTTTTAAGAATAATAGTAGAGATATCAATTTTAATCTTAATTTTCTAAATATCAATTAACTTGTCATATTTTTATTAGTAGATGCAATCAAATGATATAATAAAACTTTAAAAAATGCTTATCAATAAAAAAAAATAAAAACACATTTGCAACATAAGTTAGTACTCAAAAATTTGGATTAGAGTTGGTGTTTATAACATTTTTCTTTCTTTTTTTTTTTTTTATTGTAACTTACTATAGAGACTAATATTTAAGTATAAGTTTAGTACATCAATTCAATTTAATTTTAATCATAATATTTTTGTTCTTCTTTTAAGTCAACCTTAATTTAATTATTTATAGCCATAATTACAATTTCATAAATCAAATTTTAAAAGTTCTTAACTTTACATATACAACTCTAAATTGGATGATTTTTTAAATTGTACATAATTTTAAAGGAAAAAAATAAAAGCAAACTCTATATTGATATTTTTCCTCAACACATTTCAAGTTTTTATACTTTTTAACTCCAGCAATTCAAATACCTTACCAAATGCATAACTCAATTCAACTAAAATCTAACAAAGAAAATTCAATTCCAACCCATGCGCCAAATGCATACTAAAAATAAAAAGTATTGCGGTGCTAAAGGGCCAATAATTAATACATAAATGAACTAAATTTTTGTTTTATAATTAAGTTAGTAGTCTATTTCCCTTAATTATTTTTTGGTTAATCTAAAGGCTATGGCTTAACACTAATTTCTTGTAGTATGAAACAGATTATAATATTGCACTCAATTGAAGAATCATGATATAAATAAGAACAATTGTTTTTCAAAGCTCAAACATTAAATAGGTGTAAATAGTGGCAAAAGCGGATATAACTAAATTTTTGTTTTATAATTAAGTTAGTAGTCTATTTCCCTTAATTATTTTTTGGTTAATCTAAAGGCTATGGCTTAATACTAATTTCTTGTAGTATGAAACAGATTATAATATTGCACTCAATTGAAGAATCATGATATAAATAAGAACAATTGTTATTCAAAGCTCAAACATTAAATAGGTGTAAATAGTGGCAAAAGCGGATAAACTCCATTATTTTTTGACCATCATCGTATTTTTTTTTTCCTTCATCAATCAAACAATCAGGTAAATTATATTTGTAAAACTTTAGGCCCGTTTTGATGCAGTTTTAAAGATTTTTTTTTTGTTAGAAAATATGTTTGGAAAAAAAACTATTTAGACTAAAAAAATCTAAAAATTTTAGGAAAAAAAAAATCAATATGGATGTTATTTCGTTTTTTTTCGAAATTTTATGTAATTTTAAAAAAATCTCATTTAGACTTGTATATGTAAAGTTATAAACTTTTAAGAAGCGTTTGGTAAACGTATTGCGTTTTAATTGCATTTAAATACAATTCTTTTTTTAATGTTGTATTTGGTTGAAAAGTATTTGTTTTGTATTTGAATAAAATGTGTGTTTGGATGAAAAGTATTTTATAATTAAAAAATTAATGTGATTGTTTTAAAAAATTTTTGAGTAGTAATTGTTTTCGTAACACTATTGAAAATGATTGTATTTAAATGTAAAACTTTGTGATTGGTGTAAAATTGGTTTTCGTGACACCAAAAAACATTTATCAAACGTTACCTTAAAGTTTGAAATATAACGTAATATTTTGGAGATATAAATAGTGAAAAGTAATAATGAGGTGGAAAAAAGTTGTTTTGAAGACTTTTTTTTTGGAAACCCCAAATGCCCCCTTATATTCCATTATTGATATCAATATTGTGTTCCTCTTGTATTACTAGGATCTCAGATTTCTTTCTCGATTCCTGTCTTATAGACCTTGTAAAGATTTTACTTTTGCTTTTAATTAGTAAGAGGCAAAAAAATAAAAATTGTGACTTTTCATTAATTATTGAAGTAATTTTAAAAAATCATTTGAAGTAAAAATAATTTTAAAGTTTTCTAATAAGTAATAAAAATACTAAAATAAAGTTTATAATATTTAACTTAAACTTTTATATAATCCTAACCAAAATTTCTGCCTTTGACATGAAGGTTCTTGTAAGAGTAGAAGCTTTTCTAATAGGTCATACAACCATAATATTGATTTCAATATTTCATAATGTAAAAATCATTTTCCTTGAAGTACTATTATGGCTTGCTCATTTTATGTTAGGTAACAGGTGCTTTATGTTATGTTAGAGGGACCTCCCACTAAAAGAATTGTAGAAAAATACATATACACGTAACATGACATTTTTATGATCCTTCAAATATGATAATCTTTCTAACATAACTTAATTATAAAAGTAAAAAAAATAAAAAACATAACATGAAATTTATTCAATTTAATACTAACATCAAAAGGGTGTGTCACAATAGTCCATAATAACTTAATTTATTAATGTCACATTCGTCTTGAGTTCTTAAATGCCATGTTATGTTTTTTAACGTTGAAAGCATGTTACTATCATAAAAATTAAAAAATAAAAATAAAAAAACATATATTATCATATTTTATACTGATGATTATTCTTTTATTTTTCTATGTTAAAGAACACGACATATATATACAGAGATAAGATGCCAAGATAACATAGCTGGTGCCCATAGATGCTAGGACATGTATGAATCATGCACGGGGGGATTCTGTGAAAAAGTTCCTGGTAATGATGGGAGAATGTGTTTTTGCTCCTTAAAATAACTATACTCGAATTGGTGTACTATCTTCTAGGCATGCGTGTGTTCTTTATCATTTTATTATGCAATTTATGTGGTGAAAAAGCTTTTGGTGTGAAGAACATTTCGTTTATTATTTTGGACTTCCAACGTTATAATATAAATATATATATATGTACGTATGTATGTATTTCTATAGCCTAATTTAGTGACTCCATTGAGTTAAGATCACGTCTAACCTTTACGTCAATAGGGTATTCTTGCTAGAGTCCTGCTCATTGGCTTGCCACTCACGATGCATGCAAACGAGAACTACTTGCATTGTAGTTTCAATCCTTATTAATAAGGGGTGGAGTCAGATTGAGTGGAAGCTTCTTTCATCATAAACACAAACAGTAGGCTAGTTCCGCCTCTGTAGTCATAGGCGACTATGGTTGCTTTTCCCGTGCTAAGACAATTGCCCCACCAAGAAATAATAGGATGTCACCAAGACGCCTGCCATGCGAGAGTGCTTTACTCAAATGCTTGTTTCTCTTACTAGCATTTGTTACATTACGTGTAGATTTAATTAACTTCTCCTCCCATTCACCGGTACCCATTATGCATTGGCTGAACGCATTTTCTAGTTGCATAAAGCATTTATTGCTCAGAGTTTGTTTGGATCATGAGTTTGAATCAGTTATTTTTACTTTTTGTCATCATTATTGTATTTTAAAAATTGTAAAAGTAAATTTATAGTATTTAAATAAATGAAAAATAAAAATATTATAATAATTACATGAGATAACAACTAAAAAAATCAAAAATTAAATTTTATATTAATTATAACTTGTGGTAAATTTAACACAAAGTTTAACATATAACAAATTTAGTATGAAAGAAAACATTATATTGGAGAGTATTATTTTCATTTAAATGTCAAATTTTCTATTGACATACTAATTTAGTATTATATTGAAGATTCTCTGAGTGCTTATACTTCAGAAGGAGTTTTTCCTATCTACTTTCAGAAGAGACAATTGAAAAAGCACTTTGACTAATGAAGTCCCAATAAAAGATTTACCCTCGCATAAAAGTTGAATCACATTCATGGCCTTCAAAATTAGCTAAGGGAGAAAACGTCTCAATGAAAGTTTTTAAAAATTCCGATTTGCGCTAGCAGAGAACTATCCAACCTCTAGGGAGAGTTTCGGACACACACAAAAAAAAAAAAAAAAGATCTCTAAAACACTTTTTTGCTAATATTTCATCAGTTTTTACTATTTATATTTCTAAAATATTACAATAAACTCTAAATTTTAAAAATTTATAACTTTATGTATATAAGTCTAAATAAGATGATTTTTTTTTAAATTGCATGGAATTTCAAAAGGAATGAAACAATATCCATATTAATTTTTTTAATTTTTAATTTTAATTTTATTTTTCACCCTAAACAACTTTTTCTTCCAAATATATTTTCCAACAAAAAAAAAATCTCTAAAACCTCTCCCATACTCCACCCTAAACTAGCCTATTGCTCCAATAAGAAAAGGGTGAAAAGAAAGAATAGCACAATCCAAAACGACAAAGGAATTAGCCCATTTGATTTATATGTTTGAACTCATAATATAAGCATTTTTCTTATAGTGTTTTTTTCTAACAAAAATTTAAATTTTTTTTTAATCAAATTTATGGACTAAAAACGGGCTATTTATTAACCTAAAACGGCAAGCACAAGTCTTTTTACGACAAACTTCACGTAGAACAGCCCATGCATCTACGTCTTCTTATTCTTCTTTAAAAAAAAAATCTACAAATATGTATCAAAATTTTACGGATAAATTTATAAGAAAACTCATAGATATATAATTTTTTAAAACTTTCTTAAGGAAATCTTGAAATTATTTCTTACTAAAAGAATATCTGCAAACATATGTCAACTTAAAAAAATAAATTGAGTAGAAAGGTTTATTCAATACTTTCGTAATCTGTATCCTTTGAAGTTGGACTCAAAGAATAACAACCGTAAGACAACAATAACCCACTCATCCTCCTTTCTCTCTTAGTCGGCCACCCATTTACAGTGTGGTCACCTCCACTCACGCCATCGTTCCAACTGGTGATCCACGGCGACTCTGTCGTGAATTTCTACAAAAGATAGGTGTGTCGGTGTTGGTAAAAAAAATAAATAAATAAAAAGAGAAAATTAGGCAGAGAGTTCACTTTTGGAAACCTTCTTATAATTTTTAAGTTGACAAGGAGAGGTGGAGCGAGATGACGACAACGACGTTTGTGGAGCGGATTTTGAGGTGGAGCTTGGGTCTTCCAGAGGAGGACGACGGGGAGAGAGGAGGACGACGGGGAGGATCGCGTCGGAGATGAAAAGGTAGAGAGAGAGAGAAAGAGAGAGAGAGAGAGAGAGAACAAGGGAGAGCAGGAGAGAAAAGGAGAAAAAAAAATTTTATTTGTATTTTAATTAAAAATTAATATTTGCTAGGTTTATATTTTAAAACATGTATTTATATTTCGTTTGCATATTATATTATATTTATATTATATTTAAATATAATATAATTTTTATTTAAATATAAAAATATTATTTTCAAATATAATAATATTATATTTTAAATCTAATATAATTATTATTTATTATTTTATTTTTATACTACTTTCATCAATCATATTATATATTTTTTATCTCTCTTTTTTTTTTTTCTCTCATTTTATCAAATACATATTATAAATACTTTTTATTCAAATATATATTATTTTTAATGTAATATATTCAAATGTAATAAGAATATAATATATTGTCTAAACCTCTCATTAATTTTTAATAAGATGTTATGTAAGTAATTTCATTAAAATGATAAATGGTTTCAAATGATTTTAAATAATTTTATACAGTTTAGAGACATAACAAAAGATTTTTTTTTTATTACATGATATAAAGTGAATATAGATTAATAATCCAAATAATAAAAAAATAAAATTAATTTAAAAATTATATTCCAAACCAACGAACGTGCTTAACGCAAAAATATTCTCTCATGGTTGTATTGACTTTATTTGTTTTATTCAAGAGTGTAATCTCTTGTTTGTTTATTACATTTTTATTATATTTAAATGTAATAAAATTTTTATTTAAATATAAAAATATTATATTCAAATTCAATCTTATTTCATTTTAAATTTAATATAATTATTATTTATTATTATTTTTATTAATCACGTTATATATTTTTTTCTTTCTACTTTTACTTATTACTTCGTATATTTATTATTTAAATACAATTTAAATACTTTTCATCCAAATACATATACCATTCAAATGTAATACAAATACAATTTAAATCACATCATATTTTATATTCAATACAAATATTATTCATTATTTTATTTTTATTATTATTTTTATTAATTACGTAATATATTTTTTTCTTTCTTCCATTTTCGTCTTTACTTTTATCTATTATATTACATATATATTATTTAAATATAATTTAAATACTTCCATTCAAATATATATTATACTCTAATATAATATAAATATATTCTATTTAAATATAATACAAATATAATAAATTTACCGTAATTATGTAATTTTGATCGATAAAAGTCAGGGGTGTTTGCCTAGGTGGGCCCAAAAAAAAGGGGCAAAGCCAAACAGAATAGAAACACACAAAAAATGAAAATCTCGGCCCTACAAGCGCAATTGCAAACGAGAAAAGCTTCTCTCCTTCTCTCTCTCGAACTTTCTCCTTTCTTGCGAATTTGGGAATTTTTTCGCTTTCTAGGGTTTGGTTGGTTTTCCTCTCCACCATCTTTTTCCTCCCGAGCTCTCTCCGAATGGGACCAGGATTTCTCTAAATCCGTCTCCTTTGGTTCTGGGTTTCTTCCAATTCGAAGAGATTTCTGGGGTTTCGGCGTCAAATATTATGATTGAAACACAATTCCCATCCTCTTCGCTCGTTATGATCTTTCTCCAGAACCTCCGCGTCTTCGGTCCCGGTCTCAATCCCTTGTCCTCCAACTTCTGCATCGCCAATCACTCCCGCTAATTTCATCTCCTCCGCTCTTATAATGTAAATTTTTGAGATTGGTCTTTGAGGTTTTCTTGTTGATCGTTTTCTGTTTCTCTCTCCCTCTTTTCTTTCTATTTCTTGTTGTCTTTCTTTGAAGATTGATCAACAGTTTTTTCATAAGAATCTCCGTTGGAAAACCCGAGAAGATTTTGCCTATGGGAGAAAATTTTCCCAAGATGGGGCAAGTGCAAGACGAGGTGGCTGGGCTTCGTCGGAATCTGTCGAGAAGGCGCTCGTTTCGATTTGGGGAGGGGAGGGATGATAGAGGTTGGACTTTGCTCCATATCGGTGCTCGAAAAGGGGATCTTAAACAGGTAACTTTTTTGCCCCATTTTTTTTTTTAATGTTTCCTTTGTTAATTTGAGCTTTAAATTTTGATGTGCGTGTGTGTGTGTGTGTGTGTGTGTGTGTGTGTGTGTGTGTGTGTGTGTGTGTGGGGAGAGAGAGGATATTGTAGGGATGGAGTTTGGAAAAGTTGTGAGCATTCTGTTAGATTGATATATGCTATAGGTTGTGTTTGGTTGGAGTGAAGAAAATAGGAAGGGAAGAATGATATTTAAGAGTGTGTTTGACAGGAGAGAAAAATCGAAGGAAGGAGAAGGGTAAAGGAATTAGTGAAACGATTTTGATATTCATGTTTGTTTGGCAGGAGAGAAGAGAGGAAGGGAAAAGGGTAGGGACTCCAAATCCTTCAAAACACCCCAATTTTGATATAGAGAGATTGTTGGAAGAGTTGCTTTCTAATTTCCCTCAACTAGGCGATGTTCTGATGTACCGTTCCTTCTTTTCTATTTTCTCTCCTTCTTAACAAGCATACCCTTAGCACGGTTTCTGTTTTACGTTCTCGTCTTTGAAAGATTTAACATTCCTTGCCCAATTCATTCCCTAGTCACTCGACTAAGACCAAATGAGCTCTTCGACTTTTGTTAGAACGTGAGAGAGAATGCGTAATAGAATGTGATAAAGGAATTTTATTTAGATTGATTGGGCTATGATGGGTGGTCTTGAATTTTATTATACTTACATAGAACGAGATAGCCACTTAGGAAATATAAAGCACAATAAAGAGAGAGAGAGGTGGGTGACTATTACAGTCAAATGTTTTTGAACTTGTATGTTTTATCGTGTACTCTCTGCTAGCTTGCAGTCCCTTGGATTCGTAATTAAATATTTTTTAAGGAGTTTGTCAAGGTCGTTCAGCGGATGGGTGTGATTAATGGATTTTTATCATCTCATCAATTGATATATTTTATTTGTCCTATTATATATCCTTATGATTTGAAAGTTTGAGTTTTCTGTAATTGGTGTAAACTATTGCTTGAGTAAAACCAACATATTTGCTATAATTGGTGTAACCTTGATTTGGTCTTTCATAGAATGTAGGTTGGTGGTGTTTAGTCCTATGCTGGCTTGGTTGTGTTGCATGTGCCCTATTTTTGTGCTTGTTTAGATACGCTTTCTTCAATATAGTATATTGCTAAATAAATATAAAAATTAATGTTTCTCCTGGTGATATGCCACTATTGGTCATTCCTTTATGTGGCTAATATTTGCTGAAATATTATGTTATTTGAACAGGTGAAGCGACTTCTTGATGACGGAATGGATGTGAATGTGGCTACTTGGGGCCCCAAATCTAAAGGGGTAACCCCTCTCCACCTTGCCGCCGAAGGTGGCCACCTTGTAGTAATGGATGAACTACTTGAGCGTGGTGCTAATATTGACGCTAGAACCAAGGGTGCCTGTGGCTGTGAGTGTCTTGAACATTCTATTTTTCCCCCTTCTCTTTTTGCGTTTTTTTGTTTGTACTTTTCTATTTAAGGAGATGCTAAAGCTGACTGTGATGATAAACATTGTTTCGGCTGTGTCAAACCAGGGACTCCACTTCACAATGCAGCTAAAGAAAGGAGGAGAGAAGCAGTAAAGTTTCTGGTTGAGAACGGGGCATTCTTGCCGCCTGACATTAACGATTGCAGGTTTAATCCCCCACTGCATTATTGTCCTGGCCTCGAGTGGGCTTACGAGGAACTGGAGAGTCTTCAGCAGGAGAACTCATCTGGAGGGGAGACTTCTTACAGCTCTGAAAGCTAAATTTACTATAAATGTTTAGAGAGCTCTGTAATTTCGTTGTTTTATGGGTGTTTGGTCTTGTTAGTTTGACAATAAAGTAAAACTTGCAGACAACCAGTTGTTTGTCTGCTGTGTCTTTAGTGTGATCGTTTTGTTGAATGAAGGTGTTTTGTTGTTTGGTTAAGCTCACGGATTGGATTTATGAAACTCCTTTGTTGCACGAGTGTCTTTCCTATTAGACGGAGACAGATGCATGCTGGAAAATAATACATAAGCAACACCTATGTCTTTTATTTTTCCATTATATAATCACGTTTAGCTTAACAACTCAAGCGCATAAGGTCATCCTTTTTCTAGAATTTTACATTCAGAGACTCAGAGATTTTTTTTTTTTAAATAGTGTGCAGAATACTAGGAGCATGCACGATCTCTCTCTCTCTCTCTTTTTTTTTTTTTTCGTGTTAAAGGTTGCTTCGTATCAATTTAATTATTAATGACGATGGAGTGCGTCTAACCAAAATGATTTATTTGACAAAGAAAGGGGGGATAAAGTAAATGGCATTTTTTAAAAATAATTAAAAGTAAATAGTAGGTTTTTAAAATATTTGTAGTGTATAGAATGTTTATTATGTAAATAATTTATTAATATTAGATTTATTAGTAAATGATATATTTAAGTATATGTAAGTATTAAGGAAATGATTTTTAACGTTTTTATTAAAAATAATTTATTTATATTTTGTAAATATATTATTTATTTAGTAAATTTTTTATTTATTTTTATTTATTTGATAAATTTGTTATTTATTATAATTTTTGTGAAAATTTATTATTTATTTTAATTATTTTCAACAAGTTGTTATTTTCTATAATTCCCGTAAAGGAGGATAGTGTTATTAATATATATATTAATTTTAATTTTAATTTTTTTAATGACTTTAAGGGCTCATTTTGGGGACATTTTGAAGCGGTATTTTGTAAATTGGAGATAAATTTGAAATATTTTTATTCTTATTTTGCTTGTTTCGGGGTTGGATTTTGAATTATTAAAAAAGAAAACCCCCTTTTGTTTAGCCTATTTTTTTTTGAAAAGGAAGAAAAAAAAAAATTTTTTTTAAATCAATGCCAGTTTACTGGCAGTAGGTAAGAAGATCACTGTCTGCCTACTTTGCTCAATGGGCCGCTAGCTAACTGAGCAAGGCACGACACCCCTCCCGTTAATATAAATATATAAATTTTTTTTTTTCTAGCAATGGACTTAAGCCACTGCGTTACCCAATGGTTATTTACCCACTAGGTAGGGGGTGCTCGTGCACCCCCTTGTTTTTTTTTTGTTTAACTAATCAATTAATTAATTTTTTTACTAATTACTTAGTTTTTTTTAAGATTGTAATATGATTGTTAAATTTAATTTAATAGTTAAATCCTGACATGGCATAAGATTCACTTTTTTAATTCACAAAATTGTGATTATTCATTCCTTCATTGCATATATACATATATTTTTACACATAATATTTTCACAAAATTTTTAATTCTAAAATAGTTAATGGAGATAACAACACACATTATATATTTTCTCATCACAAATTTAAAAATGTTATTAATGGTGAAATTTACAATTTAATTCTCTATTTAAGATGAGAATTAATATTATAAATTTTGAAATTGTTACAATCTTCCCTCCTTAAAAGGTTTTCATCCTCGAAAACTAAAACAACTCGGGGTATTTTTTCCTTCATATCATCCTCGTATTCCCAAGTAGCCTCTTTCATCTGATGATTCTACCACAATACTTTGACGAGGGAAATAGTTTTATTCCTAAGGACCTTCTCTTCATGAGCCAAGATTTGGATTGGTTTCTCTTCGTAAGAGAGGTCTTCATGAACTTAGATTGGCTCATGCTCAATGACATGAGAAGGGTCAGCAACATACTTCTTTAATATAGAAACATAGAATATGTTGTGAATTGATGGCAATTTAGAAGGCAGGGTGACTTTATAAGCCACTTTATCGACTCGGTTGGTAATTTCGAATGGCTTAATAAATCTAGGACTTAATTTCCCCTTTTTTCCAAAACACATTATCCCTTTCATAGGTGTTACTTTGAGGAAGACAAAATCGCCAACCTTAAATTCTAAAGGTCTTCTACGCTTGTCAGCATAACTTTTCTGGCGACTCTATGCAGTTTCCATCCTCTGACGAATTTTTTGGATCACATCCGTAGTTTCCTTGATGAAGTCTATCTTCTCAATCTCTTTCTCTCTAGTTTCATACCAATGAACTAGAGATCTACATTTCCTACCATACAACGCTTTATAGGGTGTCATGCCTGTCGAAACTTGATAGCTATTATTGTAAGAAAACTCAACCAGTGGCAATCTCTTATTCCATGATCCTTTGAAATCTAATACACAAGCTCATAATATATCTTCTAAGGTTTGGATGGTTCGTTTAGATTGACCATCAGTCTGTGGATGAAATGCAATACTAAACTTTAGTTCAGTATCCATGGTTCTTTGGACGCTCTTCCAGAAATTTGAAGTGAACCGATTATCATGGTCAGAGATGATGGATATCAATACCTCGTGCAACTTAACGATCTCAGACACATATAACTCTGCTAGTTTCTCAAGAGTATATGTAACTTCTATAAGTAAGAAGTGAGCGGCCTTGGTCAAACGATTGATTATTACCCAAATAGTATAATAACCCTTGGTTGCTCTAAGTAATCCAACTACAAAATCTATAGCAATTTGCTCCCATTTCCATTTAGGAACCTCTATTGGTTGCAATTCTCTAGCTTGACGCTTGTGCTCAGCCTTAATTTTTTGACAAGTCAAACATTTGCTCATATAATCTGCCACATCATTCTTCATTTGGTTCCATCGAAAGTGCTTTTTCAAGTCTTCATACATCTTCGTTGCCCTTGGATGAAAAGAAATAGTGCTTTATGAGCTTCAGAAAAGATCTGTTTATAGAGTCCTTCCTCATTTGGAACACATAGACTACCTTTAAAGTGAAGAATACCATCATCTGAAAGGCTAAATTCAGTTTCATTCCCAACTGAAACATTTTTCTTAATCTTAGGGTGTTCGAGGTCTAATTCTTAGGCCCATTCTATTCCATTGAAAATTGTTGGTTGAATGGTCAAAGTGGATAGCTGGCCCATAATTAACTCCAGACTAATGCCATTAATATCATCTTGAAGTGGTTGAGGTTGCACATTAATTGACATATGGGTGGCTGTTGATTTATGACTTAGCATGTCAGTAACTTTGTTCGCTTTTCCTAAATGGTAAAGGATTTCACAATTATAATCCTTAACTAATTTTAGCCATTTCCTCTGGCACGTGTTTAGTTCCATCTGAGTAAAGATGTACTTAAGAATCTTGTGGTCCGTGTATATATTGCATTTAGCTCCATAAAGGTAATGATGCTAGATTTTGAGAGCAAAAACAACTGCTGCAAGTTCAAGGTCATGTGTTGAATAATTTTTCTTATGCTTTTTCAACTACCTTAAAGCAAAAGTCACGACTTTTCTATTTTGCATCAATACAACTCCCAATACAAGTTTCGAGGCATCACTATAAATATCAAAATCCACATCATCGGTAGGAATAGTAAGGATTGGTACGATTTTAAGCCTTTCATTAGTTCTTGGAAACTTTCTTCACATTATCGGTCCACTCATACTTCTTTCCCTTTTGTGTAAGTGCAGTGAGGGGTAAGGCTAATCTTGAAAATCCCTCAACAAATCGCCTACAATAACCAACTAATTTAAGGAAACTTCTTATTTCAGTCACATTTCTGGGTGTGGGCCATTTGCTTATGGCATCAATTTTGGCAGGATCAATGGATACTCCATCCTTAGAGACCACGTGTCCAAGGAAATAGACTTTGTCTAACTAAAATTCACACTTAGAGAATTTGGCATAAAGTTGGTGATCTTTCATGGTTTGCAGGGCCATCTTCAGATGCTCTTCATGTTCTTCTTGACTTTTAGAGTAAATTAGGATATCGTTGATGAAGACAATGATGAAATTATCCAAATACCCACTAAAAATGCGATTCATTAAGTCTATAAAGGTAGCAGGTGTATTTTTCAAACCAAATGGCATCATTTATAATGGTCGTATCGTGTTCTAAAAGCGATTTTTGATACATCACCCTTCTTGATCTTAAGTTGGTGATTCTTAAATACAAGTCAATTTTAGAGAAAATTGCTTATCCTTTAAGCTGGTCAAAAAATTGTCAATTCGAAGCAATGGGTACTCATTCTTAATGGTAATCTTGTTGAGCTCACGATAATCGATGCACATCCATAATGTACTATCTTTCTTCTTCATAAAAAGGACTGGTGCTCCCCATGGAGAATGACTTGGATGAATAAAACCCTTTTCCAACAGTTCTTGTAGTTACCTTTGAAGCTCTTTGAGTTTAGTTGGGGCCATACGATATGGACCCTTTGATGTTGGGCCAGTTCCAAGCATCAATTCGATTTTGAAAGAAATCTCATGATCTAGAGGTAATTCAAGACGATCTTCAGGAAACACATCGACAAAATCCTTAACGACTAGTACATCTTTTGGTTAGGGATTCTACTCCTTGGTTGTGTCTACGATATTTGCTTAATAACCTACACAACCATAGGACAATATTTTCCTTGCCTTGATGGCAGAAATTATCATTTTTGACTTATTCTGAGAGGTGTCAGGGTAGACAAAACTCTCGCTTCCTTGCAGTCGAAAAGTAACTTTATGCTCCTTACAAGCGATCGTAGCTCTATACTTTCTTAAGAAATCCATTTTTAAAGTGACATCATACTTAACTATTTCCAGTATAACTAGATCAACAAATAGTTCTCTACCAGCTATGTTTATCATTACATCACGTAACCAATAATCTGATATTAGGATTTCTCTAGATGATAAAGAAGCTTTAATGATATTTTCTATTCTACCCTTAAGATGTTCTCACTTCCTAGTAAATGCACATGATATAAAAGAATGTAATGCTCTAGAGTCAAACAAAACAAGAGCATCTTTTTTGGCAATAAAAAGCTAACCTGTAACCACGTTTGAAGTTCTCATTGCCAAGATTTAGGCATTCAACACCAAAGGAGCTTCTAAACATCCTCGATTGATTGATGGGCCTTCAATCTTAACCTAGATATTATGAACTTGAGCTCTTGACTGCCTTTGTTGATTTTATTTGTTTGAATAATTATTCTTGGCATAGTGGCCTTCTTTGCTACAAATAAAACATACATTGGTGCCTTAAGAGCATTTTCCTGGATGCTTCCTACTGCAATTTTGGTATGATGGGTGGTTATTGTTATTGTTGTAGTTGTTGTTGTTCTTTCATTGCTACTGGTTTCTTTGGTTTCTATTGTTGTTGCTAAAATTTCCTTTTCTTTTGTTGTTATTCTGGTTGTTTTGGCCGTTGCTTGGTCCATTTTTGCTTTCTTGCCCACCTTGGTTATTTCTAAAAGTTTGCTTAGTCTAAGCTTTTTCCTTCTTCTTAGCCTCCCATTATTTGGCACTCTTTACCTTCGATTAAGCCAAATGATATTCAGCTCGAAGTGCCCGGCTCACACACTCTGATATGGTGGATGGGGGGTGGCTACCACTATCAATAATCAAGGCAATCTTAGGGCGGAACATCTTGATTATCCATCAAATTCTAAGGCTCTCAGTCAGCACTAGCTCTAGGCATAGACGTGCCAATTGATCAAACTTTCTACAAGCCTCTGTAACTATCATGTCACGTTGTTTTAAATCATCGAACTCATTGTGTTGAGCTCTCATGGCCATTTGATCACAAAATTACTTCCTGAATTCATCCAATATGTCCTCCTAGTTCATATCCACTATATTTCTTCTCATCATCATTATTTCCTACTAGTACCTAGTATCCTTCTTCAGCATATAAGACACACATAGCACTTTTTCTTGCTTTGTTAGGTTCATAAAGTTTAGAATAACTTAAAGAAAAGTCAACCAATCCTCAGCCTCTAATGGGTCAATGGAACCCTCAAACTCAGGGGGTTTCATGCATCTAAAATGCTTATACAAAGGTTCTTGATTGACAACTTATTATGTGCGTATAGCTAGTACGGCTGGGGCTTGCAGTATTACCGGTTCCGCTGCATAAGGCGCTTGTGGAACTGGTTATGGTGGCAGGGTTAGGTTCCTTTCTTGTCATTGACTTTCGTTTTGTTGAGCTAGTTATTGGTGAATTGCCCTTATCTCATGTTCTTGTCTTTACAGTCTTGCTATTAAGTCTACAATTATTACAGCTATACCCATATCAAGTGCCACGCGGGTAGCCATAGCTCTAGGGCGTACCATTATTCCATGCTCGTAAGCCTATTATTCATAAAATTAAGGTTTAGCTTGAAATCGCATAGTCTATTGGTGACAGGATCCATTACTTTTATATTCTTTTATGACATACTACCTTTATTATACACTTGTCATATATCATCATATTGTCATAACACAATTATAATGATAAACATCAACCATTGTCATTTATCATACTTATAGTCTCAGAACAAGTATGTTTTATTCACACATGTGCATCATTACCATCATCATTCATTATAACATACAAAAAGATAACTATATGAGCTATCATAAGTCACATAGATGTTAATTAGATTACACATTATCACAAAATAGGGATAAATGCTGACATAATTAATACTACACACCCATTAAGGTTAATATAACCATATCACAAAATATACACTACCCATCCCTTAGTAACCCAATAATCAATCTTCTACTCCATGTTGTGGCTATCCTTACTGGTGATATGCTCTTGTGGACCGTCTCCAGTGATATGATTAAGGTGTTGCTGGAGTGTAGCCTGGGCTACCTAGAGCATGCTTAGGGGTATCAGGAGAATAACTGGGACTCAATGGGGAGTGACTAGAACTATTTTGTCTAGTGTTATCCCTGCCTTCCTCCATAGGGTCATCTTCTTCATTAGGATCCTTTTCAGGATCTTCTTCTACATTTGTACTATCTATAGCGATAATCTTAATTGGGCATCGACTGGGCGATGAAACGTCACATGCTAGGATCTCTATTGAGGCCTTCCCAAGGCGTTCGTGCTCAACTCTGTTGTGTGCCTCCTCTTCATGATGCTCTTGGTTGAATCTCTCATGCTAGCAGCGCTACACCTTAGCATTGCATTGTTCTTCCTGACGAGCGATTGCACTTTTCTTAGCTCTTAGAAATATATCAACATAGATGATAGTTGAGCGGAGGTGTTCCAAGTCATAGTCAAAAGAACGAATGGTTACTTTGATGTTCTCTGGAACACCAAGTTGATAAAGGGAGTTCTTTTCCTCCAGAGAGAGTGAAAAAGAGTAGTTACAAATCAGCTCTCTCATAAACCTTTTGGTGTAATCTATCATTCTTTCTCCCTTAAGTGGCTTCCATGAGTTAAGTATCTTATGTAACTGATCCCTTGATCTAGACTCCAGGGTGTAACTTTGTCTAATGGTTCGTCAGCTACTGGAAAATGCATGCGAATAAGACTCTCGAAGGTCTCCTAATATTTTGTGTCCCCGGGCCTCTTAGTTGCTTTCCACTATGTTAGAGCGGCATCAGTCAGCTACATGATGACTAGACGAGTCCAATATCTAGGGTCGATATCACATATGTGTGGAATAGATCTTGTGCTGTGCAGCCAGTTTTGGAGAGCCCACGAGTGTGAGCTTCCCAAAAAATCAGTTGGTCGACTCATAATAAAGACAACCACTACTACATCTCCGATGAGACTTCACTGTGAAATTGAAGTAGATCTTATAGAGCTTGGCATATTGACAATTCTACTAAGCATATAAAACTTGCTTGCATATCAAACATACTAATAGTAAGGAAATAAACTTAGTTAAACTGACGAAGCCGATGGGTGATAACGAAAGTTAAGATGGCAAGATATTTGCTCTGATACCAACTGTCTTAACCCAAACTCTCAGGCCGTCCCTTAAAACTTACTTGCTTGGTGTTTCATCTTATTTAAATCATTACTTATTTATTTCTTAATCTTCAAAATTTCAGGGTAATTTTTTTTTGAAAAACCTTATTTGCGAAAAAAGCGATTCTGTAAAAAAAAAAACCATAATAATTAGAATTAGTTTTAAACAAACATACTAATGTAACATGTCATACTTAGTCAAATCGAAGTATTAAATTGTACTAGCATCAAAACAATACTTAATAAAGTCCTCAAAAATATGTGCGGAACATAAAAGGCAGGTGGCATTCATAAAACCCATCATGCATCCACATTACCAGTCCATCAATGCTTAATATGTCATAGGCAATTTGCCTGAATTATCTACAGTGAGAAACATAATTGGGTGAGATAAACTCAATAAACATAGACGTAGAATCTCACAAATGCATATAACTAAAAATATATGATCGGTTATGTAATTATCCATTTATTTATTCAACATCTTATAGACCCTTGTGCTCAGACCGGGGTACGCGTGACCTTAAATGGGGAAGACAGGGGAGCGACCCAATTCGTCAACACCCAAGGTCATAACTATAACTTTATTGATCATTCTTATTATCTCCCATTCAGTTGAAGGACAAATATCTTCCCATTCAGTCGAAGATTGATATGACATATCATTAGTTTCACTTTCTTAAACATTAAGCCATATGGTGAGCATGCCAGAATGATATGTTCAAAAAACGTGTATATAAACATATCATCATGGCATACTTTCGTAAAATGTGTAAATAAACACGTCATTGTAACATACTTTCGTAAAGCATGTAATAAACATGTCGTCATAGCATCATATCATATCATTAAAAATAAACATCGAGCTCGTATCGTACATAATGTATAACTAACCACACTATAGGTAGAGTCTATACTTACAAAAGATCGTGTGACTATGTATCCGCGTAGATTGTTTCTGACCTTACTCTTAAGTCAATACAGTGTCCTAATTTTAAATTGACATCCGATAGTTAAAATAAGGTTCTTGAATCGTTTTCGATTATAGACATGTATTCTCTTAATTAATAATTAATTTTAATTATTAATTTGTCTTTAAATATTTACATTAAGAAAATAATATCCTTAATTATTAATTAGATAATTATCATGAATTAAATCTTAATTAATAATTAATTAATTTTAAATTTTAAATTAATTAGTCATTAATCTATTAATGTATTTTTCTCCCTTACATTGTCATATCATTACCACATAAGCAGCTATTGCATTTTTCTCCCTTTCGTTGTCACATCATGCAGCTAATGCATTCATGTAACCAGTGATGAGAAAAAGTCAAGTTCCTGCTCAAAAAATAAAAGAAAAAATAAAATCAAGTTGACGTGGCAATGAAATTCAAAAGATTCTGCACGTGTAACACTGTCCCACTCATGAAAAGTACGACGTTCTGATAGACTGGATTTCCTATAAATTTACATCCATTATTCTGTGGTACAATATTATACCATCAACAAATTGTGAACTGACAAACATTGGAGTTTCAATTAATAATTAGAAAACGTTTTAGGCATTGTTTTAGCCTATCCCTTTAACACGTGTGCATGAGATAAAAAATCAGCCCACCCTTTTAACACGTGTGCATGAGAGAATATGCAAAGCTGGAATTCTATACCTGTGACACTGACACTGCTCAATCATGACACGTGTAAAGTTCTGATAGGGTGGATCTTCCAATAAATTTACGTTCATTATCATTATACCATCAGTAAGTTGTGAACTGACTGACATGGAGCAGGACAACGTTCACATCTATGAGAAAATCCTCTCGGAAACAGACAAGACGAGGATGACGGTGCCGATTCATTGGGTTAAAGGGGAAAGGAGACTCCTGCCAACGCCGATCCCAGGAGTGCCATTAGTGCTTCCGGTCAGGGATGAGAATGGCAACAACACCACTTTACGATTGGCCGTTCGGTTGCCTAAAGAAGGAGAGAAAAGCTATCACATGAAACCGGTTTTCATGTGCAAAGAGTGGAGTGCTTTTGTGGCTACTAATAATCTTGTGGAATGTGAGAGCGTTTACCTTTGGTGGGAAGGAAGCTATCTCAGGATTAAAGTCCGCTCTCCACCTCGTTTTATTATCAACTTATTCGGCGTCAAGATCTACAAATGACAAATGATCGCGTTAATGCAAGTGCATGTATGTTTTTGTTTGTTCCAAGCGTTTGTTTTTCTGTTGTTTTTTGTTCTATGTTGCTTTTTGTTTGTTTGTTTGGTTTTCGTTTGGTTTGCCATTCTCTGACTATGTCAGTCATGTTCCCTGTAATGTTTTTACCATTGTCAATCGTTTGAGTGCGTTGTTCATGGTGTTCGTGTTGTACCCTCTGGTTTTTGTTGATTTTACGAGACGTGACCATCTTTTGGATTGAGTCTACTTTTTGAAATGTCTCGATTTTTACTTTTACGTTTGTGGGTTAACAAATTGGTAATATCAAAGTACTTATATTAGACTGATCATTCTTTATCAACGACACCTCGGATTAGAAATTCAGTCCTTGCACACTACGCCAATTATGTGTATGTGCAAGCTCGTATAAATAAGATCTGGGCACAAACAAATTAACCCCCAACAACGTTATACTCAAAACGTAGCTTGTGATCCCTAGTTTCTATGGCTTGTCTATTAGATATATGGTCCTATATGAATTGTAACCCACAAATAGAAAAGTACAAAGAAAAGTAGTTCTACTAATCACGACCAATCTCTTTTGGTACTAACTACTAAGGCAATGTAGTTAGTGGGACTCGGAAGGCAGCAATGTGAATGAGAACATTATTCTAGTTCATATGATATATCTTGTCAGCGTATGCCAAATAGTTAAAAAAATAAAATAAAATAAAATAAAATAAAAAACAAATAGTCAATAAAGTGGCCAAGTGGTCATTTATGCTTTTTTTTTTTTTTTTTGGTCTTTGACTCTATTTGAAAATTTCATGTGTGTGTTATATCCGAATTTAATAGCGTGATATGTTCTTCACGAATCCAATACCCCTACCCCACAATTTTGTCTCTTGCTATACCAAAAGCCATACTCTTCAAACTTTATCCAACAACTGTTCTGCTAAAGATACTTTATAAAAGTAAAATAAACATATGATCCATCGTCTAGCTTTCATGTATTTCCTAACTTTTAGCTCCATGCAAATTGTATATTTATTAATCTCAGAATGAAATCTGATTTTTCAGGGAAACAATTTATATTGCACGTATATGGCTCAACTAAATTAGATACGCATAGCTTAAATCGTGGTTCTATTTACGTCCAAGTTCACTTGATTGAGTTGCGTTAAATCGTGGTTCTATTTACTTCCAAGTTCACTTGATTGAGTTGCGTAGGTGTCCCAAATATCAGCAGCCAGTTGTTGTGTTAAAAAAGTGGTCCTCCATTTTTTTTGTCCCCCTCTTTTGGCTTATATATCCAGCTAAGTTTAGAATTTCTGCTTGGTCATGCATCACTATCCCTACGTATCCATTTATTTAAATGTTTTTCTTATAATTTATTATACGAGTGTCTTAGCTACTTGGGTTAGCTTAAGTGTTTGGGTGCACGAGTGTGTGAGTATATAATGCATGCTTCAAATTATGAACTTTTTAGTTTTTTTAATGTAGTAAAATATTAAAAATATATATATAAATATATTACACGAGTGTCTTAGAAACCATGGATAATTAATGGACTTGAGAACTTGTTTCTACTTGGTCATGCATCACTACGTATCCATTTATTTAAGGGGAGTTTGGGGGAGGTTTTGGAGATTTTTTTTTTTTTTGTTGGAAAAAAGTTGTTTTGAAAAATATGTTTAGAGGAAAAACTGTCTGGGGTGAAAAAATAAAATAAAAAAATATTTTTTTTAGAAAAAATATATTAATATGGATATTTCGTTCCTATTGAAATTTTATACAATTTAAAAAAATCATTTCATTTGAACTTGTATAAACAAAGTTATGAATTTTTAAAGTTTAGAGTTTACTGTAGAGTTTCGGATATGTAAATAGTGAAAAGTGATGAAATATTTTAAAAAAGGTGTTTTGAAGATGTTTTTTTTTTTGTGTCCCAAACTCCCCCTTAAATGTTTATCTTATAATTTATTATACGATAGTCTTAGCTACTTGGGTTAGCTCAAGTATTTGGATGCGCGAGTGTGTGAGTATATAATGCATGATATAAATTATGAACTTTTTTTTAATAGTAGTAAAATATTAAAAAATATATATTACACGAGTATCTTAGAAACCATGGAGAATTAATGGACCTAAGAACTTGTTTTTGCTTGGTCATGTGTCACTACGTATCCATTTATTTAAATGTTTATCTTATAATTTAATATATATAAGTGTCTTAGCTACTTGGGTTAGTTCAAAGTATTTGAGTGTGCGAGTGTGTGAATATATAATGCATGATTCAAATTATGAACCTTTTATTTTTTTAATGGTAGTTAAATATTAAAACTATATATATATATTTTACACTAGTATCTTGGAAACCATGGATAATTAATGGACCTGAGAATTTGTTTCTGCTTGTTCATGCGCCACTACGTATCCATTTATTTAAATGTTTATCTTATAATTTATTATATGAGTGGCTTAGCTACTTGGATTAGCTCAAATGTTTGGATGCGCGAGTGTATGAGTATATAATACATGATTTAAATTATGAACTTTTTATTTTTTTTAATAGTAATAAAATATTAAATATATATATATATATTACACGAGTGTCTTAGAAACCATGGATAATTAATGGACCTGAGAACTTGATCGATGAGTCCATCCCGATTTCTAATTAAGCCTTTATCTAACAAGGTGCCTTTTTTTTTTTTTTTTATTAAATAGAAAAATTATATATATATTTATGCATCCTAATAACCAGTAATATCAGAGATTTCTGCATTCATATAAAATATGAATAATCAGTAAAATAATACTCCCAGCGCTAAATAACCCTCCACTCACGTATCATATATATCAATTGGTCAGAATCAAAGAAAAGAAAAATGAAAAAAAAAAAAAAAAGCTGTTAACGGTTTCTTTTGAGATACTTCCTGTTCGCCCAAGCCTTCAAATGCAAGTGATTGATGCAGATGACAATTTCCTTGATTGGTCAAGCAGCCCTGACGGCTTGTGTATATATTATGTATAATATTTCGGATAAAATATTCTGTGATGCTCAACGTCGTTTGCGTCCACCAAAAAAAAAAAAAAGGTCGTTTGTAGTGTCAGTGTCAGTGTGAGCGGCCTGCGTCCTTGGCTTGGCCACTGTTAGCACTAAGACTGTCCCTGTGACAGCCACCATCACTTTATTAAGAAAGTAGACCCCATAAAAAATTAATTACAGCAAAGCTTTCGGTTGTGGGGACCAAAGCCCATATTGATTTGCTCATATTTAAGGAACATGAGGTGTCTATTTGGGTGAAGATCAAGTAAGGGGACCGAATTTGGATACAACAAAACATTTAATGACGAGAGAGGAGACAACGTCGTATCGATAAAACAAGCAGTCAGTAGAGTGCGTAAAGCTACGAATTAGACTGTCATGTTGAATTATGAGAAGAAACAAGAATAAAAGGAAAAAACACGCATCACCATTGTAATAATGGACTTACATTCTGTAGAAAGCATAATCTCACTTGAAAAACTATAAATAAGAGTGAACAGACGAAATTTGTATACTTTTACGAACACTTAAATTTGAAAGAGGAATAAAACTTTCCTTTTTTAGATTCATTTATTTTAATTAAGCTTCATATCTCATTATTTATCTTTTGATCAAAATTTCAACACAAACAATCTATCTATGAGAATTTGAACAAAAAAGCGCAAAACATCGATCAAGAAAAACGGGTGTCCACACACTCAACCATCTAGGAATTAGAGAATAACGAAGAAGGCTAGTTGATTGAATCCTTCGCGATGTTGTCCTCCTGAGTTTTAGATGTTTACTCCAACATCCAAGGTGTTTTCTCTAAAAGATATATTTGATTGTTGATAATTTATTATATATAACAGTATGAGTTCTAAAGATCTATAAAAAAAATATTAAAATTCCGCTGTACATATTTTTCGTTTTTCCAACACTCCAACCCAGTCTCAATATCCGACCTCGACCCCCAACTTGACCACTATCCTGAAACTCAACCTTGACCACACTCTCAAACCCTAACCTCAACCAAGGCTCGAAATCTGATCTCAACCCTGTCCCAAAACCTGACCTTATCCCAAAACTTGATCCAGCCTTGAAACTTGACTTTGGTCTTTGTCCTACAAACTTACCCCGACCGCACTCCCAATATCGAATCCCAAACCCTTATCTTGAAACTTGCCCTTAATTCTTGATCCCCATTCCAAAACTTGACCATGACCCCCCTCCCAATATCAGACCCTAAACCCCAATCTTGTAACCTGATCCCTAGTCCTCGACCTGAAACCTAACCCCGACCATGATCCTAAAACCCGACCCAACCTGACCCGATCTGATTCACATCTTGATATTCGACCTCTACACCTATCCTAATATTAGACCTTAAACCTCTGTCTTGAAAACCAACCCTAAACCCCATCCAGAAATCCAATACTAGTCGAACCTCAACATCCACCCTGACCTTGACCCTGTACCTGATCCTTATTATGAATCCCAACCCGGATGTAAGTTTGAAATCAGACCATGACCTTCATCTTGAAACCCGACCACGTTCCTAAATCTCGATCCCGACCTTAGTCCTAATACCCAACCTCAAGCCCCATCTTGAAACCCAATTCTGGCCTCATTCTGTTTCTCGATCATGACCTCTGTCTTGAATCCCAACCACCATCTTGAAACCTGATCCCAGCCCTTGTCTCAAAACTCAATCCTAACCCCAATCCTGAATCCTGGTTTGAAACTAAATTCAAATGAATGTTTTTTTTTTTTAAATAAATATACATCATACTAATTTTTTTTTTTTGAAAACACTAAAAACTACAAAATATTGTTTTTTTAGAATTTTCTATTTTCTGTAACTCTATTTTTTTAAAAACTATTCTTAAAAAACATTAGCCAAACACATTGTTTTGATTTTGGATAACAAAAATAGTGTTTAAAAACAAAAAACTATTTTTAAGTTACATGGCCAAACATGCCCTAAGATTTCCATTCTCTTATAACAGGGCAGTCATATAATTTAACTAATCCATAGTTCAAAAATTTTGCATATTCAGCGGTAGAGAAAGGCTCAGCATGAAGTTCACAAAACTTTGATTGTATTATACCGAAGAACAAACAAATTATATAACTCGAGTCGAAACGTTATTCTCAAGACTGACATCGATATCCTCTATGTGCTGCTTTTATTGTCTACAATATGAACACTAAAGGCAAGATAGAAAATAAAAGAGCAAAAGTGTATAGAGCAAAGATACCATTAAATACTGTTCTAGCTCTGTGTCTAATATTAACAATGGAGTTTTTAAATGATTGAAGGAACATAATTATTATTTATGATGGTGAAAAATCGACAAGGGGCTTGAATTTATGGCTGCCAATATTGCTTGCTATGCTGCAGATTTTCCACTCAATTCAAATGGTCAACCTCTCCTTCCGTTGTTCTTTGTGGCTGTAAAAGCAGGGGAAAAAATGTCAATTTAAGCACTAGATAGAGTGAAGTCACTAATATTGTTGAAACTATATAAAATAAATAATAGTAGAAAATATGCAGTTACATTTTTCGGATAAGACGATTCAGCTCTTGCATATGCACTGCATTAGCATAGACTCCGGCCTGCGTGATAGAAAAAACGGTTAGCAAGAGTGAAGTGAAAGATAAAAGAGATTATCTACTGCATTTATACAAACCTGCCTACATATTGGACACTTTGCCTCTCTGCTTGCAGATCTGACCCCTTGGAACACCAATATGGAAGCTGCTGAGCAAGCACACGACTTGCAGAAAAGATGCCCGCAACTGAGTCCATACGCATCAAAAATAATATCCTATAATATAAATCAAAAGGCAGCTTAGAAACAGTTGGTTTTTTTTTTTTTTAATTTCTTTTCTCAATTTGTTAACATGCAACAGAAAGTAAAAAAGATAACTTACCAAGCAAATTCCACAAGTCAGATCATACTCCCTTGTGGAATCTGGAAGCAACACTGTTATTATAGGCGGTGTTGCACTTAACTCACAACTGAATTCAAGCGCTTCATCCGATCCGGAATTTAATTTAAATGCAAGTAATTCAATCATCCAAGGTGACTGATAAAGTCCAAAGTGTTTGGACAGCGCCTTCAATGTGAATAACTTGCCTTTGTTAGAAGTATGAACCTGAAAAGGGAAGGGTGAATTAAGCTAAAGTTTATCAACCAACAACTGAATTCAAGCGCTTCATCCGATCAGGAATTTAATTTAAATGCAAGTAATTCTATCATCCAAGGTGACTGATAAAGTCCAAAGTGTTTGGACAGCACCTTCAATGTGAATAACTTGCCTTTGTTAGAAGTATGAACCTGAAAAGGGAAGGGTGAATTAAGCTAAAGTTTATCAACCAAATAGAAAAATGAAAAAGAATACGATCTTACTTTATCGTATTTATGTTGCAGTTTCGTAACTGCTGCACTATTCATTACTGCATACTTCATGAGATCCATAGACTTTTCTGGTGCTTGGAGACATCCACGCACTCTTCTATATATAAACGAGGAACCATGACAATTTAAAATATGTTTAACTTCTTTACTGAAATATGCAGACACCTCTGACATTTGTTTCATAAGTTGAACAGAAAATATCTGATCACACCCTGCACAAAACGATTCGGGTGTTTTAGAATGGTTAGTAAGCTAAAAACTATCCTAATTTGTTGGGTTAGTTTAGAATCTCTATTTAAATTCTCTAAATTAACATTTATGCAGGATTGGTGTGTATGATATCCTATTGTACAGCATCATTTTTCTCATTAATATTAAGAATCAATTTTAAAAATTTTGTGATATTAGAACCGACTTTTACTTTGCTTCTAGCTGTTCTCCATAAAAGACTTAAACGTGCCCAAATTATATCTTGGTTATGGAATTTTATGACTCTAGAAGTCAGCAGAATGTGCATGTTTTTTACGATGGCTTGTGAGATATGGGGAACAATTCGACGGCTTATTAAGGCTTTAAAAATTTGTTGGCAGAGTGTTTTTTTTTTTCTTTACCCCTCTAATTTCTTGCTGTATTCGATGCTGAGTTTGATCCAGTGCATGTTCAAGTGCTCGGACAAGAACACCGAAACATGATATGAAGTCATCTCCTTCATTATGGCTTAAAGAGAGTCGAACGGGTGTAATGCTTGAGCCATCCTCTGTTGAGGGATCTGCCATAGTTGCTGCAAAACCAGTAAATTTAAGCCATTGTACCGCTGAATATGTGTACTTTGGCACACCAAAGTGTACCAACCGCAAGGAATTATGGTGCACCTACTGCAGAAAGCTCGGATACACCAAGGAGAAGTGTTGGAAACTAATTAAGGAAGAAGTAGAAGGGTTCTGAATCCTCTTAAGTAAGTCTTTAGGGGTTTTCTTGTTCTCATGTTTTGAGTTCTTCGGTTTTATCATTCCTAGATCAGGTCATTGACTCAGGAGCCACCAACCATATGACCCATTCTTCCCATCATTTTTCATCATACAAGCCCCATCTTAGAAACCAAAAAATAAGTGTATCTTGGTTGGACTGCTGTGTAACACTACTTCAAAATTATTGTCCATTTCAGGACCGGGCTTGGGGAATGATGATCAAGCTTGTTCGAGCAAAAGACAAGCAGATTACCAAGAGAGTTTTCCTCCTCTTATGAAGATGAATACCGTGAGGGTACTCTTGTCAATGGCAGCAATTTATTGGTGGAGTGTGCAAAAATTTGATATAAAAAGAGGTTTCCTATGTGGAGATTTAGAGGAGAAGATCTATATGGAGATACCTCCAAGCTACAATATGAATCTTGATGGAATAAAGGTATGCAAACTAAAAAAAGCTTTATTGGGCTTAAAATAGTCTCCAAGAGTACGGTTCGGGAGATTTTCTAATTTAATGTTACCATGAACTATGAATAAAGAATTCAATGTCATAAGGAGTAGCGGCACTTTTCATGAATAGGTATGTTTGACGGTATTGTTGTTACCGGTTACAATCCCATGAACGAGGAGACTTGGACAATGTTTAATAAAGAAATTTAAAATCAAAAGAACTTGGGTGATTGAAGTACTTCCTAGAAATTAAAGTGGCTCACTCTAAATATGGTATCTTCCTTTCACAACAAGTTTATGTGATTTATCTTCTCAGGGATGTGAATGCCTATGGCTCATAGGCAAACTGATTTACTTATTCATACGAGACCTGATATCGCATTCACAGTGAGCATTGCAAGCCAATTTATACAATCTTAAACATTCTCATCTCCAAGTAGTTTTTAGGATCTGACAGTAGCTCAAAAGAGACTTCTAGCCGAGGATTGTTATGCTTAAAGGATATGGAGCTGGGTTAAGAGGCCTACATAGATGTGCATTATGCTAAGTTCATTTTAGATGTAGTCACCAAATAAAAACAGCAACTCAATAAATACAATGGACAAAACAAATAATAACGACCAGCTGAAGAGCAAAATAGCTTGGGATCATTACACCAAAAATATAAATGCATAAAATTCCAAAGTTAAAGCCAATGAAGTAAAGATCAACATAAAGAAATAAAAAACTAGAAAAAGAGATCCAACTTTAACCAAAATATGAAACTAACAAATTTCTAAGTTTTATCTTTTATTTACCCTTTTTTATTTTAGTAAAATACCAGTAAAGTAACGTATAAATAATAAAAAAATAAGATAATAAAACAAATGAGTTATGAATTTTTGAACAATGCATATTTTATGTTATTGCTTAAATAGTGATGTTCCGTCAAAAAACTCAATAAAAGACTTAGCATGCGTTTAGTTAACACATTTTTTTTAGCATTGCATTTAAATGCAATGCAATTTTCCCCGAAATACAAAAGCATTTCATTCAAATACCAATCACATTACATTTTAAATCAAACACAATCATTATTTATTATTTTACTTTTTCTACTACTTTTATTAATTACATCATATATTCTCTCTTTCTCTCTCTTTGTCTCTCTACTTTTACCCATCACATCACATATTTATTATTAAAATACAATTCAAATACTTTTCACCCAAATACACATTACATTCAAATGCAATACTAATGCTTTTCCTCCAAATACAAATTGCATTCAAACGCAATGCAAATGCAATGCTTTCACCAAACGAGGCCTTAGTATTTAGTTATTTAAATGAGTTATCTTTTCCTAGTCTTATCATTAATTCATGCCTATGTCTTCAAAAGAAATTCATATCGCTTTGGAGAAAGGTGAGGGAAAAAAAAAGAAATAGACAAACGGTAAAGAACAATGAAGAAACGTGAGGGGGAAAAAAAAAGCAAGAATTTTACTAACATGTGCAATTATCTCCACATACATCTTCTCCTAGGTGTAGGCCAAATTTCCTGCTGTTTTCACATGCTTCCAATGTCTTTTTGAAGAAACCATACTCCACATGAGGAGATTCATCGGGGACGCCGTGAAGGTATTCTCGGTAAGTCTTGTTGAATTTCATTTCTGCAAGAAAAGGAGAGAGAATTTCTGGATTAATAAACAACAAAACTTTTAATCTTTTATCACACAAACAACAACACAATAAAACCTTAAAAATAAAAATAATTAAAAAAAAAAAAAGAAATAAGACAGAGGAGCACAAACCGATCCCACTTTAAGCTGCTAAATTTTGTCGGATGAAATAGACGAGCATACTTGTGTTATATACTTTTAATGCTAAAGCATTTTCTTTTTTTCTTTTTTTTTAAACAAGACTATGTCAACCTTTTAAATATGTGTCAACGTCAATACATTGGTTGACATTCTGAAATAATAGTTTGACGAGGTTGTTTTCCTCGAAGTTGCCGTTCATCTTTGGAAATTTTCCATCAACTTTGTATGCAAACAGGCGAACCTGATTATACACAGCCAACTTGTCGCATAAATTGTCCCCGAAAAATAATTCAATTGACCAGATGTATTATAACGCACTTATACGAAACACCCAGTGCTATCGTTGGGTAAAAAAATTTCATTTTAATTTTATTTAAATATAATATAATTTTATACTAAATATAAATTTTGTAATAGTGTTATAAAAATAATTACTATTTAAAATATTTTTAAAACAATCACATTAACTTTTCAACTCCACTATTTATTTCTATTTTTACTAATCATATCAACTTTTCAACTCTAAAATACTTTTCGTCCAAACACATATTTCATATAAATACAAAACAAATACTTTTCAACCAAATACAACGTTCAAAAAACAAATTTCATTCAAATACAATCAAAATGCAATGCGTTTACCAAACGCTCCCTCAATTAAGAAAAATATGATATTTGGATTTTTTTTTTTTGACTTATTTTTATTTTACGTGATACATCTAGTTTTTTGAAATAAATTTTCTCTAATTTCTCCAGACATGTATATATACATATGTGTTTGTATGAAAAATAATAATAACAATGTGTGAAAAAAAAAAAAAAGAATAACTACCTATTAATAGTTGGGAACCAATCAAGTTCATGGGAAACTTTAACTATGTATGGAAAGAACATGTCGACATGTTACGTTTTAATTTTGCTGTTTGATTTTTTTTTTTTTTTAGAGTTATTTTCGCTTTGTCAACACGCTTAACCATAGCAGGAAGGATAATCCAGTCACATTCGAGGAAGTTGATGCACATTTTGATTGGTTATTGTTGATTCTCATTTTGGTAGCACCCTTCGTTGACCATGACACCATTATATTCTAATCATATCCAATGTTATGGACAAAAACTATTCTCTTTGTCACATTTAAGTTTAACAATTCTACTTACAAATTAATTCTGCCAACAAAATCTTTGATATTTGTATCATTCTCTTTAAAATGATGTCGACTTTTTAAATCTTCACAACCCTTTTAAATGATGTATCCTTTTCTAATTTTAAAATGATTGAATTTAACCTATGTTTAGATGGCATATCCAATTTAAAAAAGAAATTTTTTTTTGTAAAAATGTGTTTGTTTAGTATTTATCCATCATTTTTTTCATCCCAGAAAAGTAAAAGAAATTTTTTTTTTTCCAAACATGATTTCTATAATAAAATTTTTTAAAAAAGGAAAGGTATCTCTTTCAATCTTTTCACAATACACATTTATCAATATTATTTTTTTCATTTCAACTTTTCAACTCTGGAAAAGAAAAATTTTTAAATATCTAAATGCCATCTTATTTTTAAAAACGAAAAGACTTCCTTACTCAAAATAAAAAATTTTTCTTTTTCAAAAATAGACTTTTCATATAAACAAAAGCTTAGTTTTTACACACTCTTTGTATTCTATGATTACCCCTTTCTACTTCCATGAAATAAGTACTATTTAAACCACTTTAATAATCTCCTTTAATTTCTCTCTCTCTCTCTCTTATTGGAACTTTAAGCATGAAACTTTTTTTGTTTCACACATAAAACAAACATAAAGCAAATTGTAAATAGGGATGAACATCACATATATTGAGTGGGTTGAAAAATTTTATTACTTAATCAACCAAATATATAAAATCAACTTACTTAATTAAGATCAAGTTGATTTAGATAAGTTCAGCGTGTTGTTTATTTTATTAAAAAAATATTAATAATTCTAAAAATTCAATTACAAATAAAAAATTTGAGAAAAAAAAAAGAACTTATGACATATTCTCTAAAATAAATTTTATTACTATATTTACACAAAGAAAAAAGTTATAATATAACCTTATTAGTAGTCTAATATAAAATAAATATAAATTTAGAGCATTACAAAGAGATGTAAGGATACTGAAATAATTAATAGTATTTTTCACAATACCACTAAGAACTGCATTTTATATTATATATTCAAGTAATATATATTATATACTTAAATAACTTGAACAATACTTAGAAGTGAGCTTTATTTTACTAAAAAAAATGGTTAGATAGATTTTTAGATATTTTTCAACCAACCAATGAAGATTAGGTGGATTAAAAAAAATTTTTAACTCACCCAATCAACCTAATATAAAAAATTAACAATTATGATCGGATTTAATAGATTAAGTAGAATTGCTGGGTTTTTTTTTATTCACCTCTAATTTTAGATTTGAAAAAAGTAAATGGATAAATTACATTTTTTTCCCTTAAACTTTAGACCTAATCCCAAAATATACCTCAAACTTCAATTTGTATATCACATATTTAATTTATTAATAGAAAGTAAGGGCATTTTAGTAAATCATAGATTTGGTAGATTTTATGTTTTTTCATGACTCACTTGTTTACCGTATTGTATTCGTATTGTATTTAAACGTAACACAATTTTTATTTAAATACAAAAGTATTACATTTAAATACCAATCACATTATATTTTAAATTTAATACAATTACTGTCACGTCTCAAAATCCGGGACAGTAATGTGTAGAGGCGTTAAATAAAAAAAAGAAAATCTCAAATTCCTAAATCTACCAATTTTTATATTTTACCTTTTACCGTTTCTTTAAACTTGTTTACGAATTAGCTTGTATATTTTAAATTAATTATTATTTGTATTTGAATTCTTATCACAATTTCAGGTGGTAAGGAACTCATGTCCCACAGATATATACTTGGATAAAATAAAATAAGTAAGAATACAAAAGTAAAGTTTAGAATTTACAGTCATGGAATGCTTATTTACATACTTGATCCTAAAGTAAAATAATATTATTTCTTTAATCCTTGTCGTCCATTGATGATTTCATGTAATCTGTATCCTCTAGTCACATTTCTATCTTGGGGGTTTACCAGTTTTAAAGCAGTGAGCGAAAGGCCCATAGGATATTTTTAAAAACACTTTTCAAACATTTTATTTTAACCATCATACTAATAATATATTAATGCAGTATAAAAATATAAACGTGGAATCATGATTATGCAAATTGTATTTCTAAATATATTTAGTTCGTGTACGGCCCGTATGAGCCCATTCACTATGTCGAAGCATGAAGAGTGATCCTCGATCGAGCTATACATTCTTCGCACATGTGTGCTGGCTCCCGGTATACTTTAACACTAAATTCAATTTTCAAAATTTCATTTGAAAATAAGATTAACATAATAAAATATGCTGTATTTTTTTTTCAAAAAAAATCTGTGACAGAATATTTTTCCTTTAATTTCCGAAATCGTGATATTTTCTAAAATCACAAAATTTTTAAAACTTTATAAACTCATTTTCTTTAAATTATTTTGGCCAAATCACTAAAAACAAAACTGACTACAAGGAAAGGGGTAAGATATCCTACCTCATTGGTAATTTAATCTATCAACAACTTTTCGCATGAATTCCAAAATAGTCTTTTCTCCGAATTCAATCAACGAGTACCTAAAACAAGAATCATAGATAATTTAATTATTTGTCCAGGAATTTCGAAATCGTAATTACTGTAAATTCAATTAATTAATGTGCCGTTGATTCTAAAATTTAAAACGATATTTTATTTTAACACTGTAACTTTAAAACGATATTTTAATATAAATACTCAGGATTTTCTTAAAAAATATTGGCATGACCTGCCTTCAAAAAAAGACTACCCAAAAACTGCGAAAGCTAACCTGCAGAAAATAATTCAATTCCTATAACAGATTCAAATACAAATTCAAATTTCAATCTGAGATTAATTTTAAACATTTTAAACTTTTAATTCAAAACTATTATTATTTTTATTATTTTCTTTTCTTTATATATACACAAACATATAATTATGTATATATACTTTTGGGGAAAAGAGCCAATTTTTTGGCTGGTGGCTCACAGCGACAGGAAGATGGCAGCGTCAGCCAACTAGGTGGCACAGAGGCATGAAGGCGAGGCGGGGACGAGAGCTTGGGTTGGCTTGGGCTCGACTACTGTGGGTTTGGGCACGGCTTGGTGTTCCGTGGTGGCGCGGCTTGCCTTGGACTCTAGCTCGACGCTGAGGTGGGCTACGAGATGATGAAACGGCGTTGGTTGGCGGAGGACGAATGGGGCGAGTCAACTCCCATGGGTCTTGACTATGGCATCACGAGGGAAGAACGATGAGGCTTGGGCTAGGTCGCTGTTGGCTTTGGCCAGTGGCTGCTTGGATGGCGTTGGGTGGCTCGTCGAGGCGTTCAGATGGCTACGGCAACGACAACGGCAACAGCAAGGGTGTGCAAGGGAGGCAAGGTGACTTGGGGTGGAAATGGTTAGCGGTGAGGGCATGGGCTCGTGAGGTAATGGATCGGTTGGTGGCTCTCGAGGCTAGCACAGTCGCGGAGCTTCGGTCTTGGTTGAGGTCAAGCTGGCGGCAGCGAGGCTGATCGATGTTGGTCCAGGTGTTGGCACGATCAGACGGCGACAAGCAAGGGAAGCCGTGGGTTGGTTGATGTTGGCTCGGGCATGGGAGATTCAGGTAGGGCTGGAAGAGAGAGATCGATGAGAGAGAGTGAGAGTGGAGGAGGAAGTAAGATAAAAACAAAGAGGAAGAGAAAGAGGCCAAGAGAGAGTCGAGAAAAAAACAGAGAGAAAGAGAGAGAGAGAGAGAGAGAAAGGTTTAAGTAATGTGTAGAAAGAGGCTAAGAGAGAGAAAGGTTTAAGTAAAGAAAAGAAAGAAAAAAGGCTTCTGGGAAAATTCTAGAGAAAGAAAAAGATAAAGAAAAAGAAAAATAAAGTAAAATAACATTTAGTAAAAATTATTGAGTAAAAATTGTAAAAATTTCAAAATTTTGTGAAAAAGTTTAAAATATCCTCAAATTAATATTTAATACGTCAAAAATTTAAAATTAAATTCTCATAATTAAAAATTTATTACCACATTAATAATTGAATATTATACATTCACGTGCAAAATTCAAACTCAAAAATTTTGCAACGTGACAATTCTGGCCTCCTACAAAAGAATTTCGTCCTCGAAATTCAAATGATCTAAATTCTTAAACAAATGAGGATATTTCTCTAATATTTCGCTTTCTACTTCCTAAGTGGCGTCTTTATTTCCCCAATGTTGCCATAAAACTTTAATTAATGCTATCTCTTGATGTCGTATTCTCTTGACCTTTCTGTCAAGAATTCGTACAAGTGCTTCTTCGTAGGAAACATCTTCTCAAATTGAAATATCCTCGAGCGAAACTATTGCAGTAGGACCCGGTTCGCATTTCCTAAGCATCGATACATGAAATACGTCATGCACATGGGACAACTCAGATGGCAATGCTAAATGATAAGCAGCTTTACTAACTCGTTGAATAATAAAAAAAGGTCCCACATATCGTGGAGCTAATTTTCCTTTCTTACCAAAACAAGAAACTCCTTTTCGAGGGAAGACCTTTAAAAGTACAGAATCTCCTATCTCAAATTCTAATGGTCTCCGTTGTCTATCAGCATAGCTCTTTTGTCGGCTTTGAACTGTTTTTCCCAAATAATTCAAATTTTTTCAGCAGTCTCCTCAATAATAATTGCTCCTATGAACTTGATCTTCAGGTTCGATCTAACATATGGGTTATCTACATGGTCTTTCGTAAAGAGCTTCAAACGGTGTTATTTTGATGCTAGACTGATAATTGTTGTTGTAGGCAAACTTTACTAACGGCAAATTATCAATCTATTTGTTCCCATAATCTAAAGCCCATACACGTAATATGTTTTCAAGAATCTGAATAACCATTTTAGATTGTCTGTCGGTCTATGGATGGAAAGCAGTGCTGAATTTCAAATCTATTCCAAAAGCTACCTAGAAACTCTTCCAATATCAAGCGGTAAATCGAGGATCTCAATCAGAAAAATACTTAATGATACTCCACGATATTTGACTATCTCATCTAAATATATCTTGGCTAAGTTCTTCCTACCATATGTTGATTTGATAGGAATGAAGTACGCTGATTTCGTTAATCGATCCACCATTACCCAAATAGCATCTAAGCCATTTTGTGTTTTTGGTAGCTCCATAAAAAAATCCATGATAATTTCTTCCAACTTCCACTCTGGAACGGGTAGCAGCTATAGCATTCCTCCAGGTTTCTAATGTTCTGCTTTGACCTTAAGATAATTTTGACAAGTCTTCGTGTACTTTATCACATCATTTTTCATGTTTAACCACCAGTATTGTCTCTTTAGATCCATATATATCTTGATAACTCCTAAGTGTATTGCAAATCGAGACTTATGAGCTTCATCCATGATTGCCTTCTTCAATTCTAGTATTTGTGGAATAGCTAGAAGATGTTTGAAATATAAAACTCTATCACTACGGTTGTTCCAATGTTCCAGTTGTTCTCTATTCTAAATCTTTGACCAAACATTTTGCAAATGACTATCTTTATATTGATTGTCCTTAACTTGCTGAATCAGGTAAGGTGGAGTTTCTAAATTGTACAGAGTGATTGAATCTTGATCCTCAGAAATCTGAAGATCATAATCCTCAACTACTGCTATTTTTTTCCAATCAAGCACTGCTAACGAGATAAAAACATCTGCACCTTTCTGGTTAAGAGCATCCACTACGACATTAGTTTTACCTTGATGATATTCTAGAGTAAAATCATAATCTTCCATATACTTTATCTAATGTCTCTATCTCAAGTTCAGATCTTTCTAAGTAAAGAGATACTGCAAACTCTTATGATTAGAGAAAATCCAAAATAAGACACCATAAATATAGTATCTCTAAATTTTCAAAACGAAAATAATGGCTGTCAATTATAAATCATGTGTTGGGTAGTTTTTCTTATATGTCTTCAATTATCGAGATGCATATGCTATAACATGTCCTCTTTACATTAGAACACATCCAAGTCCTTCTTTCGATGCATCAGTATAAACTTTATAAAGTTCTTCAAGCTTGAGAATTATAAGAACCAGGACACTAATCAGACGAGTTTTTAATTCCTGAAAAGCATTCTCACATTTATAGTCCCAATCAAATTGAACATCTTTTCTTGTCAACCGTGTCATTGGGGCTGCAATTCGTGAGAAATCTTGCACAAATTTACGATAATATCCCGCTAATCCCAGAAAACTTCTGATTTCGGTTACATTTCTGGGTTGTTCCCATTTTAGTATTACCTCGACTTTTGTGGGGTCCATGACTATGCCTTAACTAGAGATAACGCACCCAAAAAATTTGACTTCAGATAACCAGAAGTCTTCTCCCTCTTGGCATACAACTAATACTCCTGTAGAGTTTGTAGGACCAACCTTAAGTGTTGTTCATGTTTCTCCTAAGTCTTAGAATAGATCAGAATATCATCAATGATACGATGACAAACTGATCTAGAAATGGCCAAAAAACACGATTCATCAAGTCTATGAAAGTTACTGGAGTATTCGTCAAACTAAAAGGCATAACCAAGAATTCGTAAAATCCATACCGAGTCCTGAATGCAATCTTTGGGATATCTGCCTCTTGGATTTTTAATTAATGATATTCGGATCTCAAGTCAATCTTGGATAAGTACTGAGCACCTTTTAGTTGATCAAATAACTCATCGATCCTTGGTAAAAAATATTTATTCTTGATTGTCACCCTATTTAGTTACCTATAGTCGACACATAATCGTAAGCTTCCATCTTGTTTCTTTACAAATAGGACTGGTACTCCCCATGGTGATTTACTTAGCCGAATGAATCCTTTAAGTTCCAACTCAGTCAATTGTTTCCGCAACTCAGCTTTCTCTATAAGTGTCATTTTGTAAGGCGGAATTGATATCGGAGCTATACCGGAAATAAGATTAGTGTAGAATTCTACCTCTCGGTCAGGTGGCAAACCAGGTAGATTTTCAAGAAATACATCCGAAAATTCATCTACCACTCAAGTGTAGCGATAACTACTTTTCACATTATTGTCACCTTCCAATGCAAAAATAATAGTGGCATAAGACAACTTTCGTCGACCACTTATGGTTAGTCTCAACAGCTTACTAGTCATCACTCGATTTGGATCTTTGAGTTCGATTACCGTCGGGTTCAGTCCTATGAATAATATTACCTTTCGATGATGACAATCTAATGTTGCCTTATTCTGAGTTAACCAATCCATACCAAGAATCATATCATAGCGTGTCATTGATAGGATAATGAATTAGACATTAAGTTGTTCGCCTTATGGCGTAACAACATTAGTCCAATATATTAACGAAGCTTCGGTTTTTCCAAGTGGTGTACTTAGATGCAAAGGTAACTCTAAAAGTTTTATTTCTAATTCTAATACTTTTGCAAATGTGGATACAATAAAAGAATGACTAACACCTGTATCAAACAATACGTGTGCCTAACTAGAAGAGATTAGGATCATCCCA
This sequence comes from Antiaris toxicaria, assembly GCA_035233585.1. Lineage (NCBI taxonomy): Eukaryota > Viridiplantae > Streptophyta > Magnoliopsida > Rosales > Moraceae > Antiaris > Antiaris toxicaria. The sequence continues at coordinate 1,751,504 of CP141163.1, forward strand.
TCCATAACCGTAGAATTATTCTGAGTTGTTAGTTTTTCTCCTTCTACAGCATACATTTTCCTTTTTCCCTTGTCATTCATGTTGTTCCTCAAGGTAATGGGTCCCGTTGGCCTGAATTACGACGGTTGTGAGGAAACTTGCCTACTAGTGGACATCTAAGGTTTTCACTGTGATTGGAATGATTAAGGTCCAAAATTTGGTTGATAAGGAGCTTGTGGCAGCCTATATTGTGACTAGCTAAATCCTGACTGTCATTAGTTAAATTGTCCCTGGTTAAACTATCCTTGGGTAAATTGTCCAAATCCACACTGACGAGATCTTATTGATAATTGGATGGACTACTAGAATTGTTAAGTCAGTTGCTGTTGTCGACAGTTCCTCTTTAAATGTCCTATCTAGCCACAATTATAACAACTTTTCTCATATAGGTGTGATCCTCCGGTAGAAATGCTACTAATACCGTCAATTCTTCTACCTCTGATGTTAACCTCACTAACTTGAATACATGTCAAAATTTGGAGAATTATCCAGATTTGCTTCTACGATGGTGGTGACTGAGCATACCAAATGTATTAAGTTTGAATAGAGACTTAAACTATTAATAAGAAGATTAGTGGTGGATATATAAATTCGAAACTACCTGACTCTTGTGTCAGCTGCCCTGCATATTGAACAGGATAATCAAAATTTTTAGAAGGAGAAATCAGAAGCTCCAAGATAATGATATTTCTTTTGTTTATTTAACATCCCCTACACGTCACTATCCTAGATTTTGGGATGTGACAAAATTTTTGCTCTGATACAAAAAATTTGTTACGTCCCAAAATCCAGGATAGTAACATGGAGGGGGTGCTAAATAAAAAAAAAATCTCAGATTCATAAATTTACCAATTTTTATATTTTATCTTTTATCGTCTCTTTAAACTTGTTTACAAATTATGCTTGTATATTTTAAATTAATTATTATTTGTATTTGAATTCTTATCACAATGTCAGGTGGTAAGGTACTCATGTCCCGCATATGCATACTTAGTGTGTGTTTGGTACACACATTTAGAGTGCATTGCATTTAAGTGCAATGCAATTTTCCTCTAAATACAAAAGCATTTCATTCAAATACCAATCACATCACATTTTAAATCCAATACAATCACTATTTATTATTTCACTTTTTCTATTATTTTTATTAATTATATCATATATTCCCTCTCCCTCCTTTTTTTCCTCTCTACTTTTATCCATCACATCACATATTTATTATTAAAATACAATTTAAATACTTTTCATCCAAACACACATTACATTCAAATGCAATGCTAATGCTTTTTCTCCAAATACAAATTACATTCAATGCATTGCATTCAAGCGCAATGTAAATACAATGCGTTCACCAAACAAACCATTAGATAAAATAAAATAAATGAGAATACAAAAGTAAAGTTTAGAATTTACAGTTTCGGAATGCTTATTTACATACTTGGTCCTAAAAAAAATAATATTACTTCTTTAATCCTTGTCGTCTACTGATGATTCCATGTAATCCGTATCCTCTAGTCACTTTTCTCTTCTGGGGGTTTACCAGTTTTAAAACAGTGAGCGAAAGGTCCAATAGAATATTTTTAAAAACATTTTTCAAATATTTTATTTTAATCATAATACTAATAATATATTAATGCAGTATAGAAATATAAACGTGAAATCGTGATTATGCAAATTATATCCCTAAATACATCTAGTTCATGTACGATCCGTATGAGTCCCCTCACCATGCCGAAATATGATGAGTGATCCACGATCGAGCTGTATACTCTTCGTATATGTGTGCTGGCTCCCAGTATATTTTAACACCAAATTTAATTTTCAAAATTTAATTTAAAAATAAGATTCACATAATAAAATATGTCTTATTATTTTTCAAAAAAATTCGTGACCGGATATTTTTTCTTTAATTTCTGAAATCATGATATTTTCTAAAATCATAGAAATTTTTAAAACTTTATAAACTCATTTTCTTTAAATTATTTTTGCCAAATCACTAAAAACAAAACTAGCTACACGAAAAGGGGTAAAATATCCTACCTCATTAACAATTTAATCTATAAACAACTTCTTGCAAGAATTCCAAGATAGTCTTTTTCTCCGAATTCGATCAACGAGTACCTAAAATAAGAATCATAGATAATTTAATTATCTATCTATTCAATTAATTAGTGTTCCATCGATTTTAAAATTTAAAATGATATTTTATTTTAACAACATAATTTTAAAACGACATTTTAATATAAATACTCATGATATTCTTAAAAAACTTGAGCATGGCCTGCCTTATAATATAGACTACCCAAAAACTCCAAAAGCTTAACATGCAGAAAACAATCTAATTCTCAGAACAGATTCAAATACAAATTCAAATTTCAATCCGAGATTAATTTTTAACATTTTAAACTTTTAATTCAAAACTATTATTATTTTTATTATTTTCTTTTCTTTATATACACACAAACATATAATTATATATATACTTTTTGGGGAAAGGGTCGGTTTTCCAGCTGGTGGCTCACGGCGGCAAGAGGACGATGGCGTCAGCCAACTAGGTGGCACGGAGGCACAAAGGCAAGGCTAGGATGGGAGCTTGGCCTAACTTGGGCTCGACTACCGTGGGTTTAGGCATGGCTTTATTAGGAAATGCCCTAAGCATGAAAGATATTTTGATGTATTTATTTTGAACTGGATAAAAATTATATATATAGAGGTTATTCATTACATTATTGTTTGTCTTTATTTTATTTACATGTTAAAGTAAATGTAAGCAAATATGGCTCACTGACTGCTTGTGTTAAACTATTAGAATATTACATACAATGGACTTTTGTATGTGAGAACACAATATTTTAAAATATGCAGTCTAAATTTAGGTCCGTAGTCTATGGGGTTAGACCGAGTATCTAACTCATGTTAAGGCATTATGTTATCTAAAGTCATGGTGTGGATGGTTTGTCTTGATTGAGAATTACCTTTGCAATGCTACATGTTTTTTCAAGTTTCATGTAGGAACATACTTGTATGTTTTATTTACTAAATTCTATCTATATTTGCTTAGGTTTGGTAATGATATTCTTGTACAATTTTATTTCAGTTCAAAATGTCACCGACACCCCTCATTTCAATACTTACTGAAAATAAACTTAACGGTGATAATTATAAAGATTGAAAAAAGAATCTGCTAATAATTCTCAGCTGTGAGAAACACAAGTTCATACTGGACGAACCATGCCCACTTGGACCCAAATCTAACACAATGTTTGATGAGATCCCGGTTGCCTATACTCGTTAGAGAGAATCCAATGAGATAGCTCGGTACTACATTTTTGCTAACATGACGAGTGCTTTACAAAAGTAACATGAGACTTATCAAGTTGCTAAGGAGATCATGGAGAACTTGGAGGACATATTCGGAGGCCAAGAAAAATTGGCTTGACAGTCTGCCATTACCAGTATCATAAACTCTAAACAGAAGGCAGGTACTTTGGTGAATGACCATATGATCACTCTTATGGGATTCTTTGCTGAGGCTATCGAAAATGTTGTTGAGCTGGACTACAACACCCAGATCGAGATGATGTTTAAAACTCTGTCAAAGGATTTTGTGGGGTTTAAGGCCGCATATAATTTGGCGACAAGGGAGTTAGGACTCACTGAGCTCATGAAGTAACTTCAAGCTTATGAGCGGATGATCAAGGATGGGGATGTGATCCAACCTAAAGGAGAGGACAACTTGATAGAATCTTCTAAACCCTCTCAGAAAAAGAAGAAGCCAAGTAAGAAGCAAGCGGCTTCCAGTTCTTCTATTCCTCCTGTCTCAGATGGGAAGAAGAAGAAGAATAACAAAAAACCCAAGGACCCTAAAAAGTCCAAGTGCTTCTACTGTAGGAAGGTAAGTCACTTTAAGAAGACTTGCCGGAAATTCCTAGCGGCCAAGGGTAGGGAAGGTAAGTAATTTCGTTATCTAGAAGTATGTTTGGTAAAAGAATCGAAAGACACTTGAGTTATTGATTCGAGCCCACTAATCATGTTTGTGTTTCTTTGCAGGGGTTCGTGGAACTGAGAAGTCTACATGATAGAAGCCTTTCGTTGTGGACTGAAGATGATAACTTGGTGATGGTTGAAGCAGTGGAAGATGTTTATCCTTATTTTGATGAATTTAGATTTATATTATTGAAAGACTGTTTTTATATTCCTAATTTTAGGAGGAACCTTATATCGATAACTTGTTTAATAAGATATTCTTATTCAGTTTCTTTAATTAAAAGAGCTGGTATTTATAAAAATAAGTCTTTTATCTGTTCTGGATGGATAGATGAAAACCTATATTTGATCAAACCAAATATGTACACACTACTTGACACCGAATTAACTAATAACTCTAAAAGGTTGAATGTTTCTTACTCTAACAAGGCGTATCTTTGACATTTAAGACTTGGTCATATTAATCAGGATAGGATTCAAAAGTTGGTGAAAGACGGTCCTCTAAAATCTCTAAAGGAGGTATATCTTCCTCAATGTGAGTCTTGTCTTGAGAGTAAGATAACTAAGAGGTCTTTTGGACTTAAGGGTACTAAGGCTCAGAAACTCTTAGAAATTGTACATACCGATGTATGTGGCTCCATGAACGTCACAGCACGAGGAGGGTTTGAGTATTATGTCTCCTTTATAGACGATTACTCGAGGTATGGATATGTGTACCTGATACACTGCAAGAGCGAAGCCTTTGATGAGTTCAAAGAATATAGTATGGAAGTGTAAAAGCAATCGGGTAAATCCATAAAGCCACTTCGATCTGATTGAGGTGGCGAATACTTCTTTGATGAATTTCTAGGATATCTTGTAGAGAATGAGATATTATCCTAATTGACTGCACCTAGTACTCCACAACAAAATGGTGTAGCTGAAAGGAGAAATAGGACCTTATTGGATATGGTACGATCCATGATGAGTTATTCAACGCTTCCATTATCATTCTGGGGATATGTATTATAAACAGCATGCTATATTCTGAACCATATTCCAAGTAAGTCAATTCTCAGGACAAGTTAGTATTATTGATCTTGTTTCGCTCTTCTAAAAATTCTATAAAATTTGAAAAAAAAAAAACAAATTTTGACTTAAAAAAATTATGAACTTTAAAAGTTTGAATTTTTTTGTAAACTTTTGAAAAAAAAATATATAGTAAAATTTGGAGAAAAAAACCAAAAAAAAAATTTGAAAATGGTTTTTGGAGAAGCCACCTCAGTCCCGTTGAGTTTTGACCTTTTTTATGGCCAACACTACAATGAGGTTTAGCTATTATTAATGGGGTATGATCTAATGGTGCATATTTAATTTGAATAGGGTTTATCACAAACTTAATCATACTCAATCACAATTAAAAAAATTACAAAAATAAAAAAAATCAAAATTATTACCTTAAAAATAAAAATAATAATAAAAAAAGAATCACTGCCATTACCATTTTTTTGGCTTATAGAGGTTGGTAGTTTATGGGCTTGCTGATTGTCCCGATTAGAGTGTCGTCGTCGTTAAAACCTCATCAACATACACAAGAGTATTTTTAAAAATATATATATTTCATTTTCCTTATGTTGCCATCGATCATGAGAGCTCTCCTACAATAAAATATATATTTTTTCAATTTTTAATCCATTGAATGTTGAAAAGCAATGAGAATATATGTGTTTTTGGGCAAATCCATTAAAAGGATTCAACGTCTTCAATCCTTTTTTTCCCCTTAAAGAAGAATGCTGTTTAGCTACTTCACTCCATTTTTACAGGTCTTCTCTCACTTTAACCGAGGGGGTTTCACAAAGCATCAACCCCGCATTTCTTATATAAAATAAATATTGAAAATTTTTTAACCATTGAAAAACTATCTACGTCGTTTAATTTCCACATGACTAACAACCAAAAAATAGCTTGAAAGAGAAACACGAAAATGAGAAATATCAAAATTTAAACCATTATTGGTTTCTCTATAGCAAAAAAAGCTAAAACATGATCTCCTGGCCACAAGATCTCCAGTCGTCCAAATGTTAGGTCTCGTGAGCTCGAACAGGTGTCGATGGGAATGGGGGTCTTGCATCATTGCCAAGGATTCACGAGGTGGAGGCAGCGGTGGGAGGTTGTCGAGGGGGAGGGGGTGGGTCGCTGATGTAGGTAGCAGGGGTGGTAGAAGGGGAAGTCGCGAGGGAAGGTTGCTGGGGTAGGGGGTGGGTCACTGGTGGCATGGGCTAGTTTTTTTTTTTTTCCTCTTTTGTTTGTAATTGGATGTAGTTGAACGCATTATAATTTCGTACGGTGAGGGGTTGCAGGTGGAAGGTTGCTAGGGGAGGGAGTGGGATGCCAGTGGCATGGGCCAGTTTTTTTTTTTTTTCCCTTTTTTGTTTATAATTAGTTTATAATTAGATATAGTTGGATACATTATAATTTTGATGAGCACCATCGTTTAAATTGTTTAAAATTAATCCAACAGTTATAAAAATTTTACCCTATCATTGAGGAAAAAAAGCTTACCCTATTATAAAAAGCTTATTTTTTTATTTGCATTTACAATTTACAATACCTTGTTATCAATTGATATGAAAATTTTTATCAATAAAAAAAATAACGGTATTAAAAATTAGGATTTTTTCTTTATTAAACTGAAGAAAAGGTTGAAATCTAAACATCTTTCATTTATTAATTGTGTACACTTGCATGTCATGTTTAAATAATAATTGATAAATTATTTTAATACCATTGTGATACTTTAATTTAACATGTTTATTTGTTAATTTATCTTTTCTTTTAAGAAAAATGTGTAATTAACTTACCAATTTTAAAATTTATATCGTTTGACATGTATTTTTTTATTTGTTAATTTTTCTTCTTTGAATGGAAGGTAGGAGATTTAACTATGTATTATTAGATAAAATTGGGTATTCTATTATGGCTAAATTACGCCAACAATCAACAACTTACCTTTTTGTTCACTTATCAATTTTTAAACTCAATATCATTTAACATTTGTAAAAAATAAAAGAACATATATATACATATATATATATGTCATATATATATAAGTCATCTATGTGTAAAAAAATCCATAGCCTAGTTGTGGAAGTACGAGAGACGAGAGAGTGGTCGCTTTGGTAAGGCTTTCAAATATTCTATCAAAAATGGAAATATATATTAAGGAAAAAGAAAATTGAGAAAATTGGTTTTTTAATTCAAAAAAATGACAAATTGGTTTATCTATAAGAAATATGCACATTCCACCGTTATCCTTTGCATTCCATTTCTAATTTGTTCACATCTTCATCGTCTGCTCTGCTAAGCGTATTCACTTCTGAATATTAAAACACACACATTCCTTCTTTTTTTTAAGCGGACGTTTGGTAAACGCTTTATATTTTGATTGTATTTGAATGAAATTTGTTTTTTTAATATTATATTTAGTTGAAAAGTATTTGTTTTGTATTTGAATGAAATATGTATTTGGATGAGAAGTATTTTAGAGTTGAAAAGTTGATGTGAGTGGTAAAAATAAAGATAAATAATGGAGTTGAAAAGTTGATGTGATTGTTTTAAAAATATTTTGAATAATAATTATTTTTGTAGCATTGTTACAAAATTTATATTTAATATAAAATTATATTATATTTGAGTAAAATTAAAATAAAAATTTTTCTCTTAATGCCCCTAAATTACAACTACAATTGCCAATATAATCTCAATTCGATTTTTCAATCTTTTTCCACCTCTGATTTCGTAGCTGCTAAAGACAGTTTTTTTTTTCCAGTTTTTGTCAGCGTATTTCGACTTGCCTTCACCACATCTACTCGTCAGCACTGGATACCAAACAGTACCAGAAATAAGATTATATATGCGGGGTGGGGTTTTTTACAATAGTACAAATTGCTTGTTAGGCTCTAACTTTTTCGTAAAGTTGCGAGTAAATTCTGTATCTTTTTTTTAAGCTAAAAGATTTTTAAACTTTTTAAAAGCATGTATTTTGATCTTTTTTTAATAAAAAATGTCATGTAAATGACACATAATTTAATATTTAAAGATAGTTAAGAAAAAAATTACATGATTTAATTTACATATATATTATATATGCGTTCTATTTCATCTAATTTTTAACTTTTTTTTAGTAAAAAATACCAATTACGCCATTTTAAATAGTTTACGGACATTTTAGATAAAAAAGATTGGAGAATTAATTACAATTTTGTAAAAAGGTTGAAGACCAAATGAGCTATTTACCCTCTACAATGTGACCCTCCTACTTTCCTCATCAATGACGTAAAAAAATTTTGACCATTAAATTGATTTTTGATAGTTTGGATAAAAAACATACACCAAATAATTATAAGATTGACTAGACATGATTAACCATTATTTTTAATTTTAATAATTAATAAATGTTTCATATATATTTAAAAAAAAAATCCGATGGACCACCCACCTTTATTGGTAGCCCCTTCACCGACCTCCCTACCACCATCTTACCCTCCTAAACTTGCTGATGGAGTCACTGGCTCACCGACATCAAGGTCTTCAGCAACTCTCCCATACAAAATCATCCATTTCTCGCACAATTGGCTAGCCTACCAACATCGAGGGAGAAGAAGTCCTCAGCAGCTGTGGAGATTGCTTGGCGGTGAAAAATACGAATGGGTGTAGGGTTTCGTTGCGATGTGGTCTCCTAGTGGTATGATGACAATGGACAACAACAGAGAAAACAATGGCGGACGGCACCGCAGAGGACAAGGTCGTAAGCAATGACTATGGAAGTGCAAGATCCAATGTAGGGAAGAGCATGTCGACATAGGACATTAAGAGCGTCATCAACGATGGGGGAGAAGAGGTCGGTGTGGGATCATGTATGATGTCAAAGGTGCAAGGAAAGACACGTCGAAGACAATGGAGCAATCTCAAATGGTGGGGAAGATGGCGGAAATGACATTGAGATGGCAGGGGCAAGGGTGTCAGTGTCATCTACAAGAGAGAAGAGGTGGGAGGTTGAAGTTGGGAAGAAGAAAGGAGTTTTATTTTTTAGTTCTTGTCTTTTAATCACATGTACTTGGACACAAAATAGATTTTGTATGCACATAAAATTTAGATCGTCAAAATGAGAGCTAAGGGTTAAAAAATGTTACTCATCAATGAGGTAAAAAAACTTACCCTAGAATTAGCATATGTGTGTATTTATATATATATATATGTATGAATCATAATATGATGACATAAAAATATAAGTATGTGTTTAGTTTATTCACTCAAGTTGACTCTAATCATGTGTTTGGTGCATATGTTGGAGCTGATAAATTTGAGTTGGTGTTGTTTAACTTTTCAAAATATCAGTTAAAATTTTTGTTGATTTAAAAAAAAAACAACAAAAATGAATTGAACTTTTTGGGCTTGTTCTCCAAACACCTTATAATTGATTTTTTTTTAAATCTTTTTATGAAAAGTCAACTTAATTCATTATATATAACTATGATTATAACTAAAAAAACTCAAATTTTTAAAATTCATAACTTTATTATTTCAAATTCAATAAGATTATTTCTTTTTAAATTATAAAAAATTTCAAAACGAATAAAACAAAATCAATATTAATATTTTTTTTTCAGATACATTCTAAATTTTTATATTTTTTAACTCTAATAAATTATGGGGTATTTGTTTATAATTTTACATTCATATTGTGTCTAAACGCAGCATAATTTTCATCCAAATACAAAAGTTTTACATTCAAATACAATACTTTTTAACAGTACTTTAAATACACTTACTATTCTAGAATATTTTAAAAATAAATTTTTTTATTCACATCATATTCTTTCTTTATCTTACTTATTCTATCTATTTTTATCAATTACATTAACTTTTTAATTTTAAAATATAATTCAAATACTTTTTATCTAAATATACATTTTATTCAAATACAAAATACATTTAATATATTACATATAATATAAACAAAATAAATATACCAAATACGTTATTAATGATATAATTTTAATATTTAACTCAATTGAGTCAAAATAAACTCAAATTCTTCTACACAATTAAACCAATCAAATGTTAAGGTGTCGTTTGGTAAAAAAAATTACATTTTAATTTCATTCAAATGTAATATAATTTTACACTAAATATAAATTTTTCAACAGTACTACGAAAATAATTACTATTCAAAATTTTTTTAAAATAATCACATCAACTTTTCAACTCCACTATTTATCTCTACTTTTACCAATCACATCAATTTTTCAACTCTAAAATACTTTTCATCCAAACACATATTTCATTCAAATACAAAATAAATACTTTTCAACTAAATATAATATTTAAAAAATAAATTTCATTAAAATACAATCAAAATACAATATGTTTACCACACACTCCATAAATTTTCAAAATATATAATACACTTTAATGAAAACAAAACAAATATATAAAATTGTAGATATCTCAAACGTCGGATCCATCGAACGGCTAGTAGATCTGCAACACTGGTACGATTCAAATAGTGGACCTACTCTAGAAACTCCCAAGAGAAAATCCATTTCTCATCTCTTATGCCTCTTGTTCGCCGTCGTAATCTCTCTGCACTCTCTCTCTCTCTCTCTCTCTAGTGCTCAACTGACAGAAAACCCTAGCTCTCACATAGCCACTTCATGAGCATCGAAAACATGGGTATGTTACTACGATTCTCGTCTCCTTTTTATGCAATTTCTTTAGCGCAATTAATCGAAATCTTTCGTGCTTCCAAAATTTTCATTTTTTTTTTCCATTTTTCGCATTGTTTTTGTGGTAGATCTGCTTGTTTTTCATAATCTGTGTCAATATCGTTTCCTAATTGAATTTTCCTTCATCTAAATTTTCTTTTGGTGGAAAATTATTGTAGATATATCTTTTCGGAAGTGAATTTTCATATCGATAGTTAAGATTTTTCTTTTTTTTTTTTTTTGTGTGAAAAAGTTTTTGGCTTTAACTGGTAGATTGGGGCATCGATGGAAAAATAATCAATTTAGTGAAGATGAATGATTTAGGGATTTCTAGAATTTTGGGAGCGATTGATTGAGTTACATAATTGAAATTTTTTTTTATTAAATTTCGAAATGTAGACATTGAGGCGGAGATTCGATCCTTACAACTTGATACAGCAGGTATTGCAATTATTACTTTTTTTTTTTGTTGGGATAATTTTTGGTTTTTGATAATTTTTTGGCTGAATTTTGATGCAATTATGATTGTTTGTGTTTGTTTAATTTCCGAGTCTTTCTGGGCTACTTTTTCTTTGTTGTTGTTATATATTAGAGGACAATGGGGTTGTTAATCCAATTCTTTCAGAACCAAAGCCGGAAGAAGCTGAGACTACTGATAGAATGGAGGAAGGTTGGTTAGATTTGACTTGATTTTGTTATTGTTCTATTTTTTATTTATTTGTAATTATTTTTCATGGTTGAAGTTGGATTTCGTGCTCGGGAGTGCGTAATGAAGCTTATGCTTTAGCTATCTGAAATGCTTGATTTTCTTGTTCTGTCATGTTCAAAGTTGTAATTGGAATAACTGTAAAACTGCTGTTTATTTATTTATTTATTTATTTTGTTGAGAATTTTGAGCCTTAAATTTTGTTAGTTTTGTACACTTGAAGGGAGCAACTTGAAATTGAGAGAAAACAAGAAATGCGTTGCCCTTTTGATGGGGACAATGTTGAGTGAATATTTTCTTTTTTAATCTTATTTTCATTTGTTTTTGTACAGACACAAAGGAAGAGAAAGTCCAAGCACATTCCAGTGTACCAATCCAAGTTGATCAGAAAGGTACTTCAAAAGCACTTTAGTAGTTTATCTTTTGGGAATGTCTATTTTGCTGATTATATTCCTGCTTTTAGTAAGATAGCCTCTGTATTACAATTTTCAGCACTGACGTTTTGGCTTTCAGTAAAAGTGAAAGAGAAGGAGGTTCCACCTCCAGAAGAAGAAGATGGCCTTGGACAAAATGAGAAGAGACATTTGAACGTTGTCTTCATTGGTCATGTTGGTAAGTCATGTGTGGCTATGTGCTCTACTTGAAAGTAATGAATCTTATTAGCAGTATGCAATCCAATTAAAGGAAATAAAAAAGAAATTAAATTTCATATGGTACGAGTGTTCATATATGAGATAGTATTTGGTTTTCTGATATTGTTTTAATTATTATGATTTTTAATGCAGCAGTGTTATAATTTATATCCTCATGACAACTTTGCTAAGCTTCACCAGACTTTTTATTTTTGTTACTTTTCATTATAAATTTTTGCATAAGTATCCTGTTCATTGAGTTCACTTCACGTCATCCGTCTTCCTTTTGCCCCTTTGTTTGTGGGTTGATAGATCTCTGATTGAGTCATTGTCTTTTTGTTTTGTTATTTAATGTTTTAACCGGTAATATGCTTATTTACAGATGCTGGTAAATCTACAACTGGAGGCCAGATACTTTTCCTTAGTGGTCAGGTTGATGATCGTACAATCCAGAAGTATGAAAAAGAAGCAAAGGACAAAAGTAGGGAGAGCTGGTGAGAGGATTCCAAATTTATTTTATTGCTTTGTTAATATGTAATTTGCAGTCATAAAAATGATTCCGTATTAGTTTTTATTGGATGGAGATGTCAATTCAGCTTTCAACAATATCGTTGTAAAAAAAATTACGTACCTTTTAAAACTAACTAGTTGAGCTTTTATTAGTTTGCCTAATTGTTTTTCTTGGAAAAACGTAAGTAGGGATGAGTTCCGGCAGTGAATTGAGGCTTTTGTCTCTTTTCCTACAGAATAAAGCAACCTGGCACTTTTCAAATGGTAGGGGTCTGGGGATGGTGAAAATTAAACCTTTTGAGTAAGAGAGGGAATATTTATGTGGAATGTTGTCTATTAACCTAGTTTTGTCTTCAAGGTTAGAAAGACATATGAGAATTGTATGAGGATTATTTCATTTATCAAAATCTGTATGTGACAGGTATATGGCATATATTATGGACACCAATGAAGAGGAAAGGGTTAAGGTATGATGCAAATAACATTTGTATTAAAATTTCTACTACATCACGTCATATTCTTAAATTAATACAAGGGATGTTCAGAATTGTTGCTTATGACCATATATTTATTTAAATGGTTTTATATGTGCTCCTGACTTCAGGGAAAAACAGTTGAAGTTGGAAGAGCGCATTTTGAAACAGAGATGACAAGGTTTACAATTTTGGATGCACCAGTAAGTAGATTGATATATTCTTTCCCTTAGGTATAAATTCTTTTATTATATTAAATTTTGTACTTGGTAGCACAATAAATTTTAGTTAAATAATGACTTGCTACATGTAATATTTTGTGCTCATGTAATCACAAGCGTCTTTGTTCTGTTCACAATGTTGAAAGGGATTCTCCTGCAAAGGGTTTTGTTTCTATCTTTTGCAGTAGAAAAAGAGAAGCAAAATGCTATAGTTTTTAATTTAGCAGCTGGAACCTGTATAAGTACAGAGTTTGTTGGATGAGGATGATGCTTAATTTGATTAGTAAGATACAGAGAGTATTCTCAGTGGGGGGGAAAAAGATAGAACTATAAAAAAGTTCCCATATTTTTGCTGAAGAAAATTTCCTGGGAGGTAAATCTTTCTAATTTTGACCGGAAGCTGTTCCAAAAGAATGAAGCTCCTCTAGAAGTTGTCCGAACACTTTTAAAAGTAGCTTTTAATCCTTGATAATGCTGCTCTCTAAATCAAAGCTACGCCAAAAGACACTAAATAAATCTTTGTTTTTGGTTGGTTTTTTTGTTGCTGATTCTTTCTATTTGGGTCATGTATACAGGGTCACAAGAGTTATGTGCCAAATATGATCAGTGGTGCATCCCAAGCTGATATTGGAGTGCTGGTGAGTTTTTTGTTTCATCTTCCAGTTTTATACTGGTTTAACAAGATATTGCAGATCAATCGAACATTTGATTTTTAATTCCTTCATCATGCGAACCATCATATGATGCTGATTCCTAATCTATCTGAAATAGGTTATTTCCGCCCGGAAAGGAGAATTTGAGACTGGATACGAACGAGGTGGGCAGACCCGTGAACATGTCCAGCTTGCAAAAACCTTAGGTGTCTCTAAGCTACTTGTTGTTGTGAATAAGATGGATGATCCTACAGTGAACTGGTCAAAAGAAAGGTGCTTTGAATGCACACCCTAATCTGTTATTCTCTTTCATAACCAAATGTGCCTTTTGTTTTTCACAATGATCCCTCCCTCCCTCCCTCCCTCCCTCAAATTTGTTATATCAGTTTGTTTTACTTTGGTTATTTCAGGTACAATGAAATTGAGTCCAAGATGATGCCATTTCTGAGGTCATCTGGCTACAATGTGAAAAAAGGTAAGTAGGAGGTTCCCAAAGTTCCAAAAATAATGTTACTTGTGGTTTTTGGTTTTAATAATCGACTGAAATAATACACTGTGTAAGATCTTCTTGAAGATGCTAATAAGCAAGCTTTCAACCGCTCTTTTTCAAGTCAAAACTTTTATGTGTTATTACATAGATTAGCCATCAAGAGAGATTTATGTGCTCAATGTTTTTATTTGTTTATGAGAAATTGAACCTATGTGCTATGGAGGGATATCTTTGATTTTGGTGGCTTCTAATCATTTAATGGTCATAGATTTTAAATCAACTTTAGCTGATTGCTATAAACGTTATTGTTGTTACCAGTCTCTAATCAGTTACCTTAAACAATAATAGTTTGTTTTCTGGTTGGTTACTTTATTTGCTTAGCTAGCATTTAGTGTGAATTATGGTATGTAACAGGCCTGAGGAATAGAGGATCTCTTGTTGACTCAATTTTTATTTTTCCATCAATGTGTTAGTTTGGAATATAGATGTTAAATACGGTATACTGCTGGTTATCTGGTGGTTGGACTAATTCTCATGTAATTCATAGATGTCCTGTTCCTACCAATATCTGGTCTGCTTGGTACAAATATGAAAACTAGAATGGATAAAAAAGCGTGTCCATGGTGGGACGGCCCCTGCCTCTTTGAAGCCCTTGATGCCATTGAAGTTCCTCCACGAGATCCTAATGGTCCAGTAAGGTATTTAATTTTATCATGTTAATCTTGAATCCTTTTGATCTTTCCATCTTTCTCACTGCCTCCTCTTGGGAGCACTCATCTTTCTTCTTGGAAATCAGTTTCCATCTTTTATCATGTTTGTAACTTTGCATAGTTTATGCTTTTCCTGCTTCTGACACTTTTTTTTCGTGTTCAGGCTTTTTGCATAGTTTATGCTTTTCCTGCTTCTGATACTTTTTTTCGTGTTCAGGCTCGAAAATTGTTAAGCGGGACTGTGTTCCCGAGTTAACTGGTTCACACACACACACACACACACACACACACATATATGTATATATATGTTCTTGTGTATAAATAAATATGTTCTTATTTGTTTGAATTTATAAGCTATAACTACTGTTTTAAATATAATCTTGTGCTTATCTACAGATTTATGCTTATCTACAAATTTTAGGAGATATTATAAAAGTTTACAGATTTATGCTTATCTACGTAATGGTCTGGATGTTATTAATATCTCCTAAAATTTAATAGATGTGTGGTTATTTACGTAGTGGTCTTGATATTCTTGTGCATTTGTTGAAGCCTTTCATTTAATATTTTTGTTGGTTTGCTATTCAAATTTCTGAATTGTTTTGCAAATTTTATTATTTCTTGTAAGAAGATAGAAAAAATTTAGCTAACGTAGAAAAAACATTAAAAAAAAAAAAAAAAATCAGTGGACAAGGTATTGTGGTGCAGACTATAAGTATAAATATTGAATCTATGTTCTAGAAAGCCTGTTTGCCAATAGCTACTGTAGTTAGTCTTTTCAAGTTCTTTTTTAATTT
This sequence comes from Antiaris toxicaria, assembly GCA_035233585.1. Classification (NCBI taxonomy): domain Eukaryota; kingdom Viridiplantae; phylum Streptophyta; class Magnoliopsida; order Rosales; family Moraceae; genus Antiaris; species Antiaris toxicaria. Next base: position 1,767,468 of record CP141163.1, read on the forward strand.
GAAGTTGTTGCTTATGTTTGTTTTGTTGTTTTATTTTTATTTTTTATTTTTTTGTCTAGAAAGTTGTTGCTTTTTGTTGATGTTACAAAATTTAATTTGCAGGATGCCTATTATTGACAAATTTAAGGATATGGGAACTGTCGTTATGGGAAAGATAGAATCTGGTAGCGTGCGTGAAGGTGAATCGCTGTTGGTCATGCCAAATAAGGTGACTTGTTACTCGTTTAAGATGATATCCTTCTATTATCTTATGTTCTTATTATCTTATACGAAGATTGATAATATTTACACTATCCGCAGGCTCATGTGAAAGTTATTGCTGTATATTGCGATGAAAAGAAGGTTAGGTGTGCAGGGCCAGGTGAAAATGTTAGGGTCAGATTGTCAGGGATCGAGGAAGAGGATATATTGTCTGGTTTTGTTTTATCTAGTGTTGGTAAGGATCTTCCTTTTTTGTGTACTGGCTAGTTAATATGACGTACTTATTAAAATACATTATTGAATGACAAAGTTTGGTTATACATGAATTGGATGTGTGATCTATTCTGTTCCCCTTTATTGGTTTCTTTAGTACAAACAAGTAATTCTTGTTGCATTCTGTTGCTTCAATGCATTCTATGATCTAATTATAGTTTGGGACACTTTGAATTTGGGGGAACTGTATCAATACATTGTAGATTGCATTTTGAGCCGCTGGTTGCAAGTAATTCTTTGAAAAAACTAAATATAGAACAGTTAGCTCTCTTCCCATGTAAATGTTAGTCATTGTTTGCTCCCAACTTTCTGTCATATTATTTGTATACTTAATTTTTATGTTCTTTATGATTTAAGGCTTTTAATGTATTTATTTCTCTCTTCATGCAGCAAACCCAATACCGGCAGTCACTGAGTTTGTTGCCCAGTTGCAGATCCTTGAGTTGCTGGACAATGTATGAAAAATGAATGTATTCTCTCTGTAGCATTTGCATAGATTTTTTTTTTTTTTGGAGAATATAGAACATGCTATTATAAACAGGAATTCTGATAAAATAACAGTTCTATAGGTGGAAGTGAATCCTCCAACCAAATAAGCTTATCATATATGTTAAGAGCATTTGCATAGATTTAGTTTTGTGAGAATTGCAAATTTTGGTTGTGCAGGCGATCTTTACTGCTGGTTATAAGGCTGTCTTGCACATTCATTCTGTTGTTGAAGAGTGCGAGATCGTTGAGCTGCTACAGCAAATTGATCCTAAGACCAAGAAACCAATGAAAAAGAAAGTACTTTTTGTGAAGAATGGTGCTATTGTGGTGTGCCGTATCCAGGTTCATTAATGAAGACATTGGTGCTGTAAAATTGTCAGTTTCTGTAATTTTTTGTCAGTTTTGATATCTTGGCGGTGGTCTGTTTCACAGGTGGATAACACGATATGCATTGAGAAGTTTTCAGATTTTGCACAACTTGGGCGGTTTACACTTCGTACTGAGGGTGATAAACAGCTACAGAGCTTGTCTTTTATATGGTTAGAATATGCTGTGTTCTAATTTGTTCGCGTGATATTTATAGGAAAAACAGTTGCTGTGGGCAAAGTCACTGATCTTCGTTTATCAAATTAAACAATTTTGATAGGAGAGGTGAGAACTTCTAATTGCTTTTTGCACTTCTCATTTTTTGCCATTTATTGGTCCATCTTCTATCAGATAGTCGAGAGTTTCAGTTTAAGTGTGGAACTATCTGACCGGTTAACTTCTGGGATTTTATTTTTCCAATACTTTTAAACAGTGTAGGAAGATGTTTATTTTGAAAATTCCAAATGTCCTTGGAATTTCTACAACATTTATATAAATAAAACAACTGAATTTGTAATTTGTGTTGAAATGTGGTGAAAAGAATTATTGGAAGTGGAAATTTTCCCTTGCTTCTTTTTTGTTTTTGAGATTAAAAGTATTATTATTTATTATAAAATCCATTGCTTCTTCGTTGTTGTTGTTGTTGTTCGCTTTTTTTTTTATTTGGTTTTTGTTTTCTTCTCTGCTTGGCTGATCAAGTTCAAATTCTACAACTACCAATAATATTGAAGTTATAGGTTATCTTTATGAGATCTTGAAACTATGATTTGGAACTTGCGGTGGAGAACGAATTTAGAAACTAAAATCTTAGATATGTATAGTTACTTAGTAGGATGCATTTAATTAAAGTATTAAGCTAGTGTTTGGGACACAAATTTTTTTAGCATTGCATTTAAATGCAATGCAATTTTCCCCCAAATACAAAAACATTTCATTCAAATACCAATCACATCACATTTTAAATCAAACACAATCACTATTTATTATTTCACTTTTTCTATTACTTTTATTAATTACATCATATATTCTCTCTCCCTCTTTTTTTTCTCTCTACTTTTACCCATCACATCACATATTTATTATTAAAATACAATTCAAATACTTTTCCCCCAAACACACAATGCATTCAAATGCAATGCTAATGCTTTTCCTCCAAATACAAATTGTATTCAATACATTGCATTCAAACGCAATGCAAATGCAATGCGTTCACCAATAAGGTTGCGTTTGGTATTGTTTTTGAAATGTTTTCTGTTTTCAAAAAAATTGAAAATGAGAATGTTTTGAAAATTGTGTTAAGATCATTTCTGAAACTGTGTTTGGTTATGTTTTCTGAGTGTATATTTTGAAAAACATAAAAATGAAACTTTGTTTGATTATATTTTTTTAAAACCCATTTCATTTTCAAAAAACCCAAAAAACACAATATTTTTTGGAAATGAAAACAAAAAGTGAAAACAACTTTTTTTCGTTTTCAAAAAACTCAAAAAAACAACATAGTTGAAAACGGTGTTTTCGAAACGGTTTTGAAAACGTTAAATAAACAAACGTTATTTTGAAATCGTTAAATAAACAAACGTTATTTTGAAATCGTTTTCATTTTCTGTGTTTTTGAAAATGGAAAATCATTTTCAAGAACAAAAACAAACACCTCCTAAATTTCAAAATTAGGATTACGTATTACTGATTGGATAATTTAGAGTTTAGTTAAACATATCTTCTTATTTTGATTTCTCTATAAATAGCTTAAGGATTGTGTTTTCAACAGAGGATTAATGATTGACAAATGCATATTGAGATATCTGGTTTCCTTTCAGGGAGTTGTTCTTCTGTTGAATCCTTTGCTCTCTTGGTTTTATTTCTATTTTTTTATTGCCCATGTTGTTTTACCTTGGTTTTACATCCGCTCGGTTATCGGAAGAGGGGATGACGGATTTGTTATTTATTTATTTGTCTTAACAGTCAGGAGTTGCAGCAGGCCGCTAGTTGATCTTCCAGCATGCTTGAGTGGCAGCTTGAAGGGGGGGTTTCAACGTTTGTACAAAGACGGCGGCCCGCAGCTCATTGAGAATGCATTGATCCTGATATTTGAGGTTACATAACACATTCTGTAGAGTGTTGCAATTATTTTCTCTTGCCTAGTGCTCATCTGTTTAATACCCGGGCTTTCCATGAGCACCATCGTTTTTGTCATAATTTAATATGGGTTGTAGAGCTTGATCTGATTTGCCCATTTATCGTCGCTATTTCTTTAAACATATCCTTGCACCTTTTTTTTTGGCTTTATGTGGTCGAAGTTCTATTTAGAAAGAAAGAAAAAAAAAAGAGTATAGTTTTGGAACATTGCTGTGACCTTGTTTATGTGATTTTTACCTCCAGTCGTTTTAACTTTGTTTTGTAACAATGGTGATGAAAATTTACCAACATCGGTGATTAAAATTTACCGAAGCGGCAAAAAGCTGGGTCCACGAGTGTCATCGCATTCCATGTGTATACTGTCATTGGCATTTGGTGATCGATTATTGTCGTTTTCTTGTAGTTTCTAATTAAGAACAGCGTTTTCTGTTGGGTGAGATTTTAGCACCTGCTCTCTAGACCTATTTTAGTCTGACTTAAACACCATTGCTATGTGTTGTAGGGTAGAAAAAGAGGGAGAAAGTAGGGGAAGGGATAATTGGATGGATAAGGAAAAGAAGGAAAGGAAATAGGTTGAATAAAAGATGGGTTTTTGATAGGGATAATTTTAATCTTATTATGTGCAGGTGGAATGATTTAAATTATAAGATGCTTACCAAAAAGTGCATTTTTTATGCTTATTTTCAAATTTAGGTAACAAGAGTAAATGGATAATAAATAATAATAATTATATAAAAAAAATCTAAAAGAAAAAATTGGGATTTATAGTTAAATGATTTTTTTTGAAAAGATTTTTAATGGGTAGTTTATTCTAAATTGATTGACCAGAGAAATTTGGGGATCATGTCATTTTGTTAAACACGAAAAAGAGAACGGTCTCATGTTATTAAATTGGATGGTCAAAATCAACTACCAAGTCTAGTTTTCGAGAAAACTAATATCCTTTATATCAATTTGATTTATTTTCTTTTGGAAGTTTACTTTCTGCCCTTGCCCTTGTTATTTCTTCCTATCAAATGGAGTATAAAGAATGAACCAACATTTTTGTATCATGCCTATTGGTTTCCGCATGCGTTTGTATTTGTATGAATTCGTACGCTGGCGTCTAACGTAGATAGGGATCGCATTTTTGGCTTTTAAACTTTATGGTTAACAAGGATATATGCACGTGTCTCCCCTTAGTTTCTGATTTTTGTTTTCTAAAGATATGGTTATAATGACGTTTTTAAAATAAAGATTTGGTATCCTCTGTTAATGAACTGTCTATTTTCGCGCGGTTTAGCAACAGAAACGTCACGTTAGGATTTTAAGAGTAAGAAAATAATTTTAAAAAAAGATCATATTAGTTTAAAAAAAAAAAAAAACTTAGAAAGACAAATTGAATATGAAATAAAAGCTTGGATGTGCCTCCGAGTCCCAATCCAAATTTGATATTTTTCCTTTTCAAAAATAGATATATTTAACTATATTATCCTTTTAAAATTATTACATATCATTTTCATGTTAGATTGTATTGGAATAATTGAATCATTTCAATTTCTTTAATATGGATAATTAGGATACATACGGTAGAAATAAGGTGTGGATGGATTTTTCTTGTAGCACTTGTGACAAAATACGTCAAAATGATGTAAAACGATGTAATAAAAATATTCAAATAGACTAAAATGTCCACACACTTTGATTTCTCTTCCAGATCTACCCTCTCCTTTCTCTCTCTCCCATATGGACCTCTCTCTCTCTCTCTCTCTCACATGCACAACCTCTCATTCTCTTCCTCCGACGCCACCATCTTCCCCTTTCTCTCTATACGATCAACCGTAGTTGGTGTGTGGGAATGGATTGCCCCGTTTTGTTAAACTATTTTCATAGATAGTTATTATTTCATCTATAACATCTTATAAAATATGTGACTTTTTTATTTTTATCTCAAATAGTGCTGAATTCGAATTTTTTTTGTTTTTTATTTATTTATTTTTATAAAAATAAATTTTAGTTTTATTATATATGATTATTATTATAACTTTATAATTCAAATTTTAGAAGTGTATAATTTTGTATATACAAGTTCAAATTAGATGAATTTTTTTTAATTGAATAGAATTTAGATGCGAATAAAATAAGATCCATATTAATATATATATATATTTTTAGAACACATTTCTAATTTTTTACTTTTTTTAAGTTTAAACAGTTCAAATGTCTCATTAATTATCCAAATATAAATCTAAATGTTTCTTCTAAATATTCTTTTCTACCTATATGTTTCCATTTCAAATATTTACATCTACATGTTTCTATTTAAAAGATCCAATGTGCAAGGCTTAAAATTCACTTTAACTCTTACGTATGACTAACAAGGCAGAATCCTATGCACGAAGGAGATCTCCTCCTCGTGGCTGTGACGGGGGAGATTTTCCTGAGCGAGGCCGAGGTTGCGGCATGCGTGATGGTGGTAAGATCTCCTCCTCGTTCGACCATGGTGGAGATGCAAAGGTGTTGTTTTATCGTTCCATTTTTTTTTTTCCAAACGTTTTTATATATATTTTTTTCCATCATTTTGATGCATGTTTATTTTTTTTGGTGATTACTAACTTGTGTGATTTTTAATAAATTTTTGTGATATTTTCTCATTAATCCAGTGATAAAACCGAAGGATTTGGCAGTAACTAGTTAGTTTTCTAGTATTATCATGCCAGTTGATAAAAAAACGTAATTAACTGATATCCTGTTTTAGCCCCAAAAAAAAAAAAAATGGGTAACTTGTTGGAAGAAGTGGTTACCAGTCGTAAACAGATGGTATCCTACTGGCAAAGTTGATTATTGATTGGTAACTATCATCATAGATATAAATTGATTGCTTAAAAATAAAATTAGTATCTTATAATAAATAGAAAATATTATATAATTACATGTTATGACATTTTTTCCCAATAGTTTTTTTTTTTTTTTCCACGGCAAAAATCAAAATCAATCCAAGGAAGGAATTCATGTTATTTATTAAAAGTCCCAACCCAGAAAGCTCCCAAAAAGACCCACATTAAAGATGACCTACATAACCAAGCAGCCCCAGTAATTGCAGTAAATTTTGTTAGAAAACCGTAAGGTCACGCTTGGTTGGAGTGAATGGGATGAAAAGAAATACAAATAGAATGGAAAAGAATACAAATCTGATGTTTGGTTGGTTAAAACATGTAGAATAGTCATTCTTAAAAGAAAGACTTTTCTTTTAATTTGGTGGAATTGACATTCCTGCTACGTGAGATATGGATGACCATTTCAATCCATTTTAATTTTTTTTTTTTGTAACTAACCCTCCTCTGGATAATCTCTCTCTCTCTCTCTCTTTTTTAAACATTAATATATCTCCAACCTTTATCTTCATCATCGCTCCTCCAACAAACCATGCAAGCAATTTTGTCATCGTCACCGCCGCCGTTGCATAAATCACTCATTCTAAAACACAAATTTCTTCCTAAAATACTCCTCTTGTATTTCCGCCAAAATATGAGATTGATTTACAAATTGCTCATTCCTAGTATTCGTCCTCATTACATTTTTAGCCCGATATTTCACTGCTTATAATCACGGTGGAGAGTCGTCTCTTTCATCTCTTCCTCTACCCTATCTTTTTTCTCAACTTATTTGTCAGTAGGAGAAGAATCTTCTTCTTGTATAACATAGGTCTTGACAGAGACTTTCTAAATCGATTTCTCATTCGATGGGGCATTCCCACCTCTTTTGTCCTCTCATTCGACAGCACCCTGTAGCCTCTACTTCCCTGACACCATTCAGATTCTCAAATACTTGTTAATTTGTGTTCTTTAGATAAGATTTAAAACCAACTAAAAACCATGCGATGTGGTTTTAGGTGAGTTTATTAAAGCTTTGGATTAATTGATAGATTTCAACGAGTTCGACCTCTATTTGGGAAAAATAACGTAGATTTGGAAAATAAATTATGTCTATCCTTTTCTTTATTTTTTGGAAAGCATTCCTACAATTTTGCATCAAGATCTTTTTTTTTTTTTTGGTTGAAATGTTGCATCAAGGTTGGATACATGTATTCGAAAGGTATTTGACCTCTGGTGCATTTATATGCCAACAGTTGCATTTTAAAAAATAAAAATAATGAAAAAGCCAAGAGCTGCACTTGTCAAAAAGAAAGTGTGGATCAATTCATACCACAAAAAAAAAAAAAAAATGGAGGAAAACATTTGTAAATCTAAGAAGAAGAGTATTTTGGTCCAAGTGATAATAATCTGTGTTCATTTCATGATTTTTATAAAATCCAAACCAAACGAATGAATAACTTTTTCCTCTCATCCCATTCCATTATCATTACTATTCCCATTATCTTTCCATTTCATTACTTTCAACCAAACAGGACAAGTTCACTCTACAAACATGAGTAAACAATTGGAGTTTAACCAAAAAAATTCATCAAAGCAAAGGGATTTCTTTACTTTTTCCAAACTTGTTTTCGTCTTCTCAAGACCTGGATTTCCATTCCCATTTGAAAACTAGCTATCTAAGCTTGCTAGTATCAAAGAAGGATGTTTCAATATATCATTTATAAATTCAAATTAAATCTTTAAATTCCCAAGAATCCCAAAAATCTAATTTCTTAAAAAAAAAAAAAATTCTTACAGGGTAATATACCAGAGAATTACCCAAATACTCAATAGGTAAAGATAAATATGCTTTAATTTTTAAGGGTATGTCTACCATGGAGGACGCTAACTTTTCTACATATGGAGAGGGTAATTTTTTTTAAACTATTCGATCAAAATTGAAGAGTATGAAACTTTGTATGTAGCATTATATATAAAACATATCGCACGTAATTTTACCTATATTAAAAAAAAAAAAAAAAAAACCCTCTGCGATTCATGAAAGTACAAGAAATGAAGACTGGAGATTGCGTTTGGGTAAAGAGTAGATCGTGTATGGTGGAAGACAATTTTTTTTTTGGCTAAGAATGTGAGAGAGGATAAGGCTGTGATGTTACATTTGATATTTTTACACTTTGATCTTGATCTTTGATGAGTGAAGTAACCTTCACCTACGGCAGAATTGTCCAAGTTTTTAATTATTTTTGTCTATACCTTTGGCCTATCATTAAAAGCTCAAAAATAAAAACAAATAAAACAGTGATCGAACATTTGCCTTTTATATTAAGTTTTATAATTTTCATTTAAATATAAAACTAAATTTTATGTTTATATATAATATTTTCTTATAATATTTAAAATACATTTATTATTTTAGAATATTTTAAAAATAATTTTTTAAAAATCTATTCACATCATATTCTCTTTTTATTTCACTTTTATTATTTATTTTTATCAATCAAATCAACTTTTTTAACTCTAAAATACAATCCAAATACTTTTTATTAAAATACACATTGTACTCAAATGTAAAACAAATATTTTTTATTCAAATATAAAATATATTTAATACATTACGTTTAAACATAATACAAATATAATATGTTACTAAACATTTCATGAGTCTTTTTTCCAGTCTCACTCCCTAAGAAAAGACAAATGTGTGTTGGTCCTATCGATTTATTTACGTTACGTTCAAACATAATACAAATAAGACATGTTATTAAACGTCTCAGCAGTTTTTTTCCTGACCATACCCACCCACTCCCCCCACCCCCGGAAAAGACAAACGTGTATTGGCCTGTCGATTTGCTTAGTTGGAAGTGTCTATATATAATTTAAAGATAAGAAATTACAAAAAAAAAAAAAAATTCAGAGATAAGAAAGTCATACACATACGCATATTTGTATATATACGTACGTCTTTTTATATTGTTTTTCCTATAAAGACAGTTATTACGAGGAAAAGCCTGCAGAACACGGCTTTGAACTTGAAGCGTTACATTTCAGCATTAATTGCTTTGCATTTATTTTCAAAAAGTAGATGCAACATTCAATATGTATTCTATTTATTATGTATAGTTAAAAACAATCTTTAGTAATTGAATTAAATTCTTAATGATCAAATTTAAAAATGTTTATATTAAAAATTTAATTAGTAAAAGATAAAATTGTTCACAATAATAAATAAAAAAGTTTAAAAAATAATTAAAATTGATAATGTAAATGAAATATTTGATATGATGGATTATTGGAGATAGAAAAAGGGACGGAGAGAAAAGAAAAAGGAAAACTCCTTTAATACTTATTTGTTAAAGAGGAAAGAAAACCATAAAATAAAAATAGGATGAATTTTAGCTAGTGTTTGGGACACAAATTTTTTTAGCATTGTATTTAAATGCAATGCAATTTTTCCCCAAATACAAAAACATTTCATTCAAATACCAATCACATTACATTTTAAATCAAACACAATCACTATTTATTATTTCACTTTTTCTATTACTTTTATTAATTATATCATATATTCTTTCTCCTTCTTTTTTTTCTCTCTACTTTTACCCATCACATCACATATTTATTATTAAAATACAATTCAAATACTTTTCCCCCAAACACACATTGCATTCAAATGCAATGCTAATGCTTTTCCTCCAAATACAAATTGTATTCAATACATTGTATTCAAACGCAATGCAAATACAATGTGTTGTGGGTCAGACTTTTTTTGTCTTTCCAAATACGCATGAATTGTGGATGGTAGATGACTGTTAATGTCATTGACTATAATATATATATATATATATTTACCCTTTTAACTATTTGTTAATCTTTTATATTCTATAATTTCTAAACACTGTTAATAGGTAAAAAAATAATTTAAGTATAAGACTTTTATCTTTTCTTTCTTTTTTATCTTCTAATGTGAAGGTAAATTCTTTTTCTTTCTTTCTTTTTTAGACCAAACATCATGAAAGAAAAACAATTTTTTTTTCCATCTTTCTTAGACAATGTTTAGGGAGACTTTTGAAGATGGTGAAATATCGTTTGGGTTGGAAACGGTTGTTTTGAGAAAGACTTACAAAATATAAATAGTGATATAAAATATAATAAAAAAATTTAAAATATGTTCAGAAAAAATACAAAATAACTGTTTTTTCTAATTGTTATTTTTTTTGTGAGAATTTTGATATAAAAATCATTTTATTTTAATTTAAAATAAAAAGCTTATATATTTTTAAAATTTAAGTTTTTTAAAAATAAAAATAAAAAAGAAAAATAAGGCATAAAAATGTGATTTTTAATTCTAGATGGTACGATTTCGTTTGAAAATATAGCCCCAAATGCCCCATAATTTTCCATCACCTTCACATCTCCTTTCTACCATCACATAGGCTAATTGTGCTTGTATATTTATACAAATTGTTTTCTTAAAATAATAATAATAATAATAACAAAGCTGTCGTGGTAGTCAAAATTCTATTATTGAGCCAGCTCATGCAGTTTAAATGACACGTGGATACGGACCAAGAAGTAAACATACATCACACGCTCCTTGACGTTATCACATCAGGGGCACCGTCATCATGTATTTACAACCACACATTTGTCCGCAAAATCGACAAATTTTCACTTTTGATCCTCCAATGTCAGAACCCTGTTTCTCCAGATTTTTTTTTTTAAATCATAATAAATCACTTAAATTATATCCCTTTATAAAAAAAATACATTTATTTTTTAATTTTTTTTCTATTTTATGAAATGACATGATATAAATAGTTAAATATGATTTGAGACGGAAAATTTTAAATAAAAAATGTGAATATGATTTGAGACATGAAATTTTAATTTATTTTTACACCATCTCATAAAAAAATTACATTTATTTTTTAATTTATTTTTTATTTTATGAGGTGACATAACATGAGTAGTATCTGCCTATCATGGTAGGTTTTGGTATGCAAGAGCTATGAGCCATCTGGTGGCGCATGCATGGGGCTTCCTTCCTACCAGGGCATGTGAATGCCAACCGTTGGCCTTTTCTACCACTTTCTTCCACCGATGCGAGGGACATCATTGTTCTTGATGTTTTGAAGCTCTAGCTTACAAAATTTGTTATTTTTCCTTTGTGATTAATATTCTCTTATGCCAATTAGGTTACATATTTATCTTTTTTGCGTTTGCTTTTCATCTGGGATATGTTTCATTGCAATTTTTTGTACGGTCATAGTGCTATGTTTTTCTTTTCTTTTTTCTTTAAGAAAGTAGAATGTGTTTCTCGTTATCAATTAATTAGATATTTTCGCCAATTATAGAGATTTTATTATAATATAATGTGTGTGATTGATATTTAGTGCATTGTTTAGATATACTTCATTTGTCCTAAATATCTTAAAAATTTATTGAGAAAATGCCTTGTAAAGATAACCTAAAAAAAGTTTTATTTGCATAATAACATTTTAAAAATTATATTCTGTAAATTAATTTTACTACATATTTTTTTAAACTTAAAAATTAAAAGATTCAAATTCTTCACATTTCAGTGAAATCAATGTAAAATTACTACACCTTGCTTAGGTACTTTGTCCAAAAACTGAAAAATAAAAAATCATTCTACTATTTTACTTTCATGACTGTCATTCTGGAAAATTCTTCGGAAACCAAATGTATATCATATGTTATGTAACAGGAGATCATGTGTTTGAATTGACGACCATTTATAACGAACTGCTAGAATAACTCAACGATCATATATAATCTGCTCTTGAAACCTTGAAACCTACTAGTTATAAAATCAAGTTATTTATCATTCGATCAGCATACTCATCTAATAAACACATACCATCAATCCTATTTTTTCTCATAAAAAAAACTAATGAAATAACCCTTTTGCATAAAGCCCCAAAAAAAGGAAAAAAAAAAATCAGAGCAGAACAAAAATCCAAAAATACATGTAATCTTTGGGCAGATACTCTTTTGATCTACTGATACTCTCTTTGCGTTAACCAATGAAAACCATAAAAAGAAAAAAGAAAAAGGAAAGAAAATCTTTTATTTTCATGGCTGTCCTTGTACAGGAAGGCTCATTCTGGGCAAGACGTGAATCGCGACGGCCTCAAGGCCCGGCGGCGTCTCGACCTCCCAAATCCTCGGCGGCTCCGCCACCACATCAACGACCACAATCCCCTTTCCTCCGCCGCAGACGACGCAGACTCTACCCCCTCCGGCGGTGATCTGGTGGGCACCTCTGAGCCTCTCCGACCCCACCACCACCACCCACGTGTCCCCCCCTTCGTCGTACCTCCTCAGCACGCCCTCCGCCTCGTCCACGACGTACATCTCGTCCTCCTCCATCGCCGCCGCCGGCCCCCTCCAGCCGGCGATCATCCCCGGCGGCATATCCTCCCACGCGTCCCTCCGCGCGTCATACACCACGCCGTCCTTCATTGCCCCCCCCTTGACGTTGACCATGCACAGCCTCCCCCTCCACCCGACGGCGTCGATGGCGTCGCGGCTGAACCTGCCGTCCCTCAGATCGCTGACTCTCTCCCAGCGAGAAGAAGTAGCAGAATTCTCTTTCGATTTTCCGTTTTCGTCGGGGTTCCAGCGCTCGACGGAGCGGGCGACGAGGGGGGAGAAGAGGGAGCCGATGCCGCTGGCGACGAAGGCGGAGCCGAGGAGGGAGCCGGCGGCGCACCAGCGGCGGGGGTGGGAGAGGGGAGGGCCGAAGGACCAGCGGGGGAGGGGGAGGGGGTGGAAGAGGAGGGGGCGGGGGAGGGCGGGGGAAAAGTCGGAGGAAGTGGCGGCAAGGAGGAGGAGACGGCCGGAGAGGGAGAGGGACTGGATGGGGAGGGTGCGGGAGACGAAGGAGGGGTGGCGGAGGAGGAGGGGCCGGGGGGGATCGGACGGTGGAAGGGTGGGGAGGGGGCGCCACGTGGAGGAGAAGGGGTCGTAGGATTGGAAGTGGAGTGGGGAGGAGAAGAGGGTGTAGAGGGAGAGGAAGGGAGGGAAGTGTGGGGAGTAGATGAGGCGGCGCCAGGAGCGACAAACGGCGAAGAGTGTGGAAGGGTGGACTAGAGAGAGACACTGCTCGGCCAGGTGGTTTGGGAGCCCTGGGAGGAGATCATCATCATCATCATCACCATCATCATATGATGATGATTCTTCTTCTTGTTCCTCCTGTTCTTGTTTGCTGTTGTCGTTTTGGGGAGGAGGAGTGAGTTTTCTGCGTTTTGATGAGGGAGAGATGTCGTTTGCCATCACTGGTGTCTGGTGGTTCTTTTCTATTTTTATTCCCCGGTGATGGGGTATTAGGGATTTTGGAGCTGGGATGGGAGAAAGGAGGGATGAGGGGCTTCTTTTCGTTGTTGTCTTTATATTCGGAGATGCGGTTATAAGCCTTTTTGGTTTTGCTTCCGACAAACGATAGGGTAGTTCTCATTGGTTGAAAAGGCTGTTTACATGGCATTTAAAATTGAATAATTAATGCCAAAAGTTGGCCTTTCTCTTCTTCCAATTCCACACTTTTATCTCTTCTCTCTCTCTCTCTCTCTCTCCCCCTCCTCCTGTCTGTCAGACTCTGCCGTTTAATTCATAAGAGAAATGTTACAGCGGAGGGCGTACAATTACTTTTGTGCTCACATGAGTTGGAATCGAAACTAAAGTTGATGTTTGATAAAAGAAAAATGGCTTTGACTGAATTGGTCGGAGTTAATCTTTATCAAAACTTAAAAAGGTATTTAGAAAAATAATAATCTTCTTTGAAAAAATAATAATAATATAAACCTTATTTGCGTTGAAAACACGTTAAGTAAAAGATATTTTTAAATATTTTTAATTTATTTTAAATTAATTAATAATATATTTAAAATTTTTTATTATATTTTTATTATATTATTTTTGTCGTTATTTATTTATTAAAATAAACATAATTAAATATGACTTATTAAAGATTTAGTGGTTAAGCTATTAAAATATTACATATAATAAATTTTTTATGTGAGAATACAATATTCTAAAATAAATAGTTTAAATCTATATTTTATAATCTATAAGAGGAGAGTAAATATCTAATTTATACAAATACTATTATGTTTTCTAAATTTAATTTGAGATATAATTGTTTTGATCATCTGAAACGTTCATAAGTTTTTGTTTTGTTTTGTTTTGTCTTTTTTTTTTTGGTTTTTAAGACATATTCTTAAAAAAAATAACAATTTATGACATAACACGAAAACATTATAAAATTGTAACATGTTTAGATTGACTTGTCTAACATGGATTGGTATGATTCATTATATTTTTCTTTCATATTCTAATTATGTATAATATAATATGAGTTTATATAATTTATTGAGTGCAAATAATCATGAAACTAAACCATCAAAACCACCTAATAACCACCTAATCCACTAACTGTGCCCTCCTATCCCAAACCATATACTGACAAATTGGAATGAAAAATGCTTCAACCAGCACCAAACGCACCGCTTTCATCTCTATCAATTTGTTTTGGAATAACAAAATTTGACTTTAATGTCTTTTTTGTGTCCTATTTTGTAAGGGTCTTTTCCCAAAAATTCATTTAAAAAAAAAAAAAGGGGTCTTTCCCCAAAAGAAGAAAATGACAAAAGAATGCACGTTACATAAAGAATCGGTAATGAGTAATGTCCACCCTTTGTGCTTGTTTAGATTTTCTTTTGTCCTTTTTCTTCTTTGTTTTTTCCCCCCAACGCGTTCCATTAAATTTCAACCTTTTGTGGTCTTCTCTCACCCTTTTTAAATTTTTTAATGTCACCGTGACCGTCTAAAAAAAATTATTTAAGTTACCATCTTTACAGAAAGCAAAAATAAAATGTTTGAGAAAAGGGTTCAAAACCCGTCTTGGGTAACAAAAATAATTTTAGAGAAAGGATTTAAATCCAAACTGAAACCTTTTTTTTTTTTTATTATAGTGTTTAATTTCTCTCACCAAAATTTTAAAAAATGAATTTAAAAAACATTGAATAATTTTCTTTAGAGGCATTCCAACCTCTATGCGTAATTTGGTCAAAGTAAATGTCTAAACAACCACCTTTATAAAGTTTTAGTGCTTATGTTTAGTTGTTGTAAGGTTTTAATCTAAGAATTACAACCAATTTTTATCATTTTCAAAAAGTCAATAAGTTCATTGTTCAATAATTAAGATTATAATTGTAAATTTTAAATTTTGAAAATTCATAACTTTATATAAATAAGTTAAAATGAGATGATTTTTTAAAATTACATAAAATTTTGAGATAAACGAAAAAAAAATTATATTGATATTTTTTTTTTCTAAATACATTTTTAAGTTTTTACATCTTATGGCTTTAACAATGTAAACACACATTGAATATACAGCTTAGCTCTAACCACAATCCAAATTGTAATTTTTAAATTAAAACCATGCAACCAAACATGCACTGAGTTGTAATTCTTAGATTAGAGCTGAGCTGTGGTTTGGCTGAGTTGTGGTTAGAGTTGAGTAATGGTTAGAGCATTGTATAAAGTGAAAAGCTATAGTTCCTCTTTATTTATAAAAATATTAATAAAGCTCCATTTTATTAAAAAAAATGAGAAAGGTCATAGCTTTTCACTTTGTATTTGTCTAATGTGTTCAAAAACTATTTTGACCTATTATCGTGGTTCTGCTTTGGTGAACGCATTGCATTTGCATTGCGTTTGAATGCAATGTATTGAATGTAATTTGTATTTGGAGGAAAAGCATTAGCATTGCATTTGAATGCAATGTGTGTTTGGGGGAAAAGTATTTGAATTGTATTTTAATAATAAATATGTGATGTGATGGGTAAAAGTAGAGAGAAAAAAAAGAGGGAGAGAGAATATGTGATGTAAGTAATAAAAGTAATAGAAAAAGTGAAATAATAAATAGTGATTGTGTTAGATTTAAAATGTGATATGATTGGTATTTGAATGAAATGTTTTTGTATTTGGAGGAAAATTACATTACATTAATGCCAAAAAAATTTGTATCCCAAACGCCTACTAAAAGCAGTAAAGCTTTTCAACAAGCGTCTGAAATAACATTTTTAAAAGATTTTAATAGGTCATTTTTGAATTTTATAATAAGTAATTAAAATATTAGAATACATTTTATAATATTTTATTGAAACTCTGTTGTAAGTTTTAATATCTACTCAGTAGAGATTCTTCAAGAAGTCATATTTTTTAACTATGACAATTAGCTATTTTAAAGAGCAAAGGCTTTAGTGACCAATTTTAGAAGTAATTTTTGACCTACGAAATCAAGAGAAGCTTTGGGAGGTTCTAAAAAAATAAGCCCTTTACTTCACGATGCATAATGTTATTTATAATATTATTTTTACCTTTGGTCGTAATTATGAAGTTTTATAACTTATAAAACTAAAATTTTAGTATTTAAATAATTTAGAAATGATAATATTATTATGGCAATGAAAAAGTTGAGAACCGAATCAACAACAATCACATATTCTTTGGTATTTCCAATGCCACTAATTATAGAAATTGTCAAATTTAACATTAAAAAAAGCATCACATTGTAGAGTGGTTTTTCCTATTTAAATTTTAAATTTGACTTTGACATATGAATTTTAGCATTGGGTTAGAGATTTATAAATCCGTTTTTACCTATTTACTGAGTTTAATTAATTTATCAAATTAATTCAATTATCGAATGCAAAGTAAATAGAAAGATACAAGTAACTTTTTACGAGGTTTAGTTTCCCTAAACCTTAGGACCATATCCAGATATTGAACACCTTATTAACTGTTAAAAGATTACAAACTACTATGTCTTATATAAACTAACTCCCTCTACTTTATTGTTGTTGGTCGTCTTGCACCCAGTCATTGAACCTGTTCTACCAACTCCCTTTTTTAACTATGTTTTTTTAACTACGTTGAACTCCTTTCAACTGTTAATGTCTCATCCCCAAGGCTGTAAATTTTTCTCCCGAAAAACGTTAGAACACCCAAGCTTCAAAGTCTCAAACTAGCATGATTAAATCCGTGTTCTACAATCTCTAAATTGTTTTTGAAATTATAATATATAGAAGAACGAAATCCCAAGCCAAATCTTAGATCAAATTGAATTTGAATTTCAAATTGTTTCAATAGATGTTGCAACATTTCCTAAACACCATCCAAATTTCAAATTTATACTACCTTAATTTTTCACAAAATTTTCAGCAAATATATTAAAACATAAAAACGTGATCTTCGGGGAAAAAAAATCAATTCTTAATTTAATTAGGAGTCCAAATCCTACTCAAATTAGGATTCCTTTTCAAATCCAATTCTTATATTTTGTGGCAATATTTAAATCATATATTTATCTATTCCTATAGTATTATCTTCTCTAAAATCTAGCAAATTGTTTTTCGATTCTCCAAAGTTGTCTATATGGCTACTACATAGATGTTGCAACATGACTTGAAACATCATGCTAGCTGAAAACATTTTTTGGGTTTTTCTAAATAAATTGCCATAAATTCCTATTCTAAAAACCTAACAATATCTTTATTTGGCATTTTTGGCTCAAAACAAATTTTACAATGAAAACCGAAAACATAAACCATGAACCAAAAACCAATAAACCAAAAAAACTATATTGCTACTCCTCTTAAATATGTCACTATTCTTTTTTAACTCAACAAATGTCAAGGTCAAACTTCTAAAACTTGTACTTTCAAAACTAACATATGCTCTCTCTTAATATCATCTTCTTATGCACATATTTCTTATATCAACTTTGCAAAAACCGTTAAAGCAAAATTTGCATCAATTTCAAATCTAACCTGCAAAACAATGAATAGAAAAACAAATCACAAATTCGAAAAATTTCTAATTTTGAGGGGTTAGACGAAGATGAATTAGAGAGAAAGAAGATTGTAAAAAAAAATTTGAAATATGAGATATCAAAATGATCAAACTTGAAAAATATCTAAAAAGTAGAGTTTTTCCATTAAAAAATTAAACCTAAAACATCATCTGGCTTTACCTCTTTCAAAAAATCGTTTGAAACACAAAAAAGCAAATTGTTGTAACATACTCTATAATATCATAAACATCAAACTCAACTCTCAACCCAACAAAATTCTATTATTATTATTTTTTATTTTACATGTATAATTAAAGAAAACATGCAACACACACAAGCCTCCTAAGATCTAGAACTTATAAACACCAAATGCTGAAGGATTTCATATAGATTATAGATCATAGAAACATCAGATAATCGTGTTATTATAGAATTTCAACTCAATTGTTAATCCAATATCACCTTGATTCCTTATGTGTGTATAAACTTTCACCATGTGGATAAGTTTATACAAGTTGGTGAGTGTAGAAACGATCTCTAGATAATTTAGTGTGAGAGCTCTATAGGCTTGTTTTTTCCATCACTCATCACTAATGTCGGTTATATAGCATCTAGAATCATTAGGACTTTTTAGGCTCATGATTTATGGCTAAGGTTAAGATAGGATAATGATATCAATGTAGTTTAAATCACCCATAGTCACATAAATCATTCTGGGACTTTTTGTAGAGCTCTATTTTCCTCCCAAATTTCGATCTTCTAGTACTTTCACTTGTCAACACCTTTTTTTTTTTTTTTTTATAATTATATGCGATATCCAGAATAATTTTTTTTTAAATTTTTGTAACCAAAGGATGTACGGTAACTTTATATTTCAAACATTTTCCACACTTCCCCTTTTCTTTTATAGAAGAATCATAGGTTCTAATAATGTAATCTAAGAAAAACCAAATGTGTGGATAGGTGAGGGATAAGATTAGGAAAAGTTACACATAGGCTAGATTAAGTATGATTGACAAAAGAAAGGTAAATGTTAGGTTTAAAGAGGTGAACTAGGGATAAAAGACATTATAGATAAGCTCAAAAGGCTCAAACAATACAAAGATAACCTAAATTATGTCCTAAATTCTATATAACCTGGTATTTTGCCTTGAATAACAATCAAGAACAAGTTTTAGAGTCTTATAAGATCATGATGATCACGCAAATTCACATAAACATTCTCCAAGCATACAAAATAGTCAAGAGATCAAGATGATGTACTAGAAAAGGCAAAGAATCATGGCAAGATCAAATCAAGATAAAAGTCAAGCACACACAAGAACATAACCTTCATCAATTTCCAAGCGCTATAATTAGTTCAATCTAATGCTATTATAAGCCTTAGATATGAAACCTATTGATGAGAACAAATATTATAATGTCTAAATACAGTCTTAATATGCAATGCAATGCAAATAAAAAAAAGTACGCATACCTAAGAACTCTTTCAAAAACACAAACCTTACCAAATCAAAAGCTTTGGTGAAAAAAACTACTAGTTGAATTTCTTATATTCTAAAGCAATGATCTTGTTTTTCAATAGTAGATGCTTTTAAAGAGGTATAAGTAATACAATACCTAAGATCATATTTTCTTATCCAAACCTTTGGAGAAAAATTATACTTCAAATCGATTTTAAACTTAAGTAGAGACCTTGACTTAGTAGAATATGGTGGATAAACAATTATTAATCTTTTTAAAGCATTTAAATACTTTAAACATCTATGCCTAATATATCCAAGTAAGCTCTAATAATGGCAAGTAGGACAAACCTCTTTGGCTTATGCCTCGGAAGTGTAGGTTTAGAAGACATACTTGTGTGGGGGCTTAAATCCAATGGTGATGATTCTTTGATAAACACGGTCTTAGAAAAAGACCGTTTACCTGTATAACCCAATCCAGATGATCTCCACTTGACTTCCCAATAGAGAGAATGTGATCCAACTTGGTTTATCCTAAGTTGAGCATCTTAAAGGACTTTTGAATTTCTTCCAATTTAATTGGAGTTTCTTGTAGTTTCTTCTTTTTTCCAACTATAGTGAATTCATAATTAATTATGGCCTTTTTTAACATATCTCTTTTTTTCGTAAGTTCAGAAACTCAATCTTCAAGAGACTAATTGATTTTGCAAACTTGGATCACCTTAGGGTACATTTCCTTAAATGCCCTTTGTATATCCTCATCACTATGTTCATCATTATCACTACTGCAGTCAGATTCAGAATCATTAAATTTAGTAATTATAGTTGGTGTTATAGTCAGTGTTCTAGAGCGTGTTGAATGGTACCTAATGTCACAGAAGTTGTTGCAACATTCGTTGAAACAGTGACAGCAAAATCCACTATAGTATCCCAACCAGTCAAAATATTGAAAACTACATTGTTGCTTATATAATTTTTATCAATCTCTTGGCTTCCTTTGGATTCCTCATCGTTACAAGTGGTGTTCATGGATTTTCCCTTTTTCTTAAGAGTATTAGTACACTGAGATTGAATGTACTTAAAACCTTCATACTCTTGACACTTGATTCCTTTATTCTTTTTCTTAAAATCAAAGATAGTTGCAACTAATTTTTCCTTACGAAAATTATTAGATTTCCAAAATTTAAAGCCTTATTCTTTTTATTCATCATTTTTAGAATTCACTAAAAATCAAGGCAAATGATCAGTCAAGTCTACCTTATTATCCACTTTATCTTTATCAGTAGAATTTTGAGTCTTAGCTTGCAAGGCATTGCTTTTTGACTTCTTGTTTTGCTTTATATTCATCTTAAAAATCTGCAAGGAGCCCACTAATTTATCTAATAGCATGGTGTTCATATTAGGCTTTTTCAATAGTAATGACTTTGTAGGCAAATCTTTCTAACAATAATGTTTTCATTATCAATTTTGTTTCAGAATATTTTTTGCTTAAAACAAAGGCTTTATTAGCAATATCACATGGTTTGGCATCAAAATTAGTAATAGTTTCACTTTCAAACATTCTGAGATTTTCAAAACATGTAGCTAGAATTTGGAGTTTTGACATATTTATTATAGTTGTGCCTTTGTATGTGGTTTCAAGAATAATCCAAGCTTCTTCGGTAGTTTCGTAGTTAGAAATTAGCTTGAACTAATTAGCATCCACAATATTAAAAATTTCATTAAGGGCCTTAGAATTATTGTTGTCTAATTAATCATCCTCACTAGACTATGCCTCTTCGAGCTTAGGTATAATCTTACCCTCATCATCCTTAGTAGTAGGGTTTCTCTAACTTTGTTAGTATGGCACGCCATGCCTATTCATCATGCACCTTGATAAACACCTTCATGCGAGCTTTTTAATAAGGATAATTTGTTCCATCTAGAAATGGTAAGTGTGAAACCGAGCCTACTTTGTGTAAGAGTTCTATACTTGTAAAACAAATCGAAACCCAAAATCTCATCAAAACAAACGTTAGGGGACGCTTTATGGTACAAATTTTTAGATCCCTTTTTAGTTATTTATTGAGTTTAATTAATTTATAAAATTAATTCAATTACTGAAAGCAAAGTAAATAGAGTGACATAGGCAACTTTTCACGAGGTTTAGTTTCTCTGCTCCTCGGGACTACGTGTATACGCTGAACATTTTATTAACAGTCAAAAAGTTATAAGTTATTAGATCATTTATAAACTAACTCTCTCTCCTTTGTTGTCATCTGTTATCTTGTATTTAGTCAATGCATTTGTTATGCAAGCTCCCCTTACTAGTTACGTTGAACTCCCTTCAACTGCTGATGTTTCTTCTTGAAGATTGCAAATCTTTCTCCCAAAAGATGGTAGAATACCAAAGTTTTAAAAGTCTCAAATTGATGTGATTAAATTTGTGCTCTACAACCTCCAAACTGTTTTCAAGACCATAATATATATCAGCACGAAATTCCAAGCCAAATCACAGATCAAATTGAAATTGAATTTTAAACTAAACAATATATATTACTAATAGAATATCAGTCTCACATTATAGGATCTACTTTCTATTAATAGATACTGTTTAGCATTATTGGTGCCTTATAGCAATACTCGTATCAAATAAGATCTTAGACCTTACATGGACTCACAGTAAAGCAATCCACTGTCCAAAAGCGAAACAAGTCCGAAAAATTTTCATATGGCCATGCTCTTAATATTGAGTTTTGAAGTGTAGTTATTGTGACGACTTAACATCAGCACATAGAAATTTCATACTTGTAAATTTCATATTTGTAATTTTATTTGTCTTAATTTTCTTTGTATTAATGGAAGGCACCGTTTTTAAGGGTAATAGAGAAATTAGAGAAACAAAAAACACAAGGTTGAAAGGTGTGTGATTTTCCCTCTTTAAAATTCTTTTTCGTCGTACCAAATTACTAAAATGTTGAAAATAGATGGGCATAACTCTCATATAAAAATAAAAATAAAAACAAATCTTGTGCATTCGCATTTATTTATTTAGTTTTCTGATTTTATTACTCTCAATAAAAAAAAATTTTAGGACTCTACCTCTTTTTGACACTTGCAAGTTTGCCCCTGCAAACTTTTGGTCATTAAATATGGTATCTCTTTACTACTTATCATGGTTTACTGGCTATTATTGAAGCATCCAAAACACCCACCAACACCAATTAAAAAAAAAAAAGTTCAATAAAGCCTTTATAGTACTCTTTATGTGAATGGAATTGTTATTTGCTGTCGATCTCAAGAAAAAGGACATAATACATTCATTTGTTAGGGATGTGTGTACTTTCGAAATCTTAGTTATTTGATAAGTCTTAGAAATTTAGAAATTTTATGATTAAAATTACACATTTACCCTACAATAGGTATTATTATTTTAATTGCTACGTTAATTTTTTTGACTATCTAATTGACTAGTGTACGTGTTAAAAATTTATGGTACATAATATTGCTTTGATTCCAATTATAAATTAGACAATTTAACAGCTAACTCAACGACAAACAATATTTTTTAAGACTATCTTTAATACATCTATCTATATCAGTAATATATTTATTACAAAAATATTAAAAAAATAACATTATTTTATTTTACATTCTAACGTCATCCAGTAAATTTGATAAAGGTTCATTTTTTAACAACAATTAGTCGATGAATGTTGATATGGATGGCAGTGCCACCAATTGGTGTGCGTGCGCGCCTATGCAATGCGTGCTTTACTTTCCCCCTCTATGTCTCCTTTCTCTCCAACACTGCATTACATCTTGGAACTGTACCTACGCTGCCATTTAAACCAAAAAAATTAAATAAAAAATAAAAAATAAAAAATAGCAGAATGTGATCAATTTGGCCTTATTTTTGCTTATATTTATATTTAATTTATGTATTGAGTTAAAATAAAATAATATTTTGTTATTAAAATTGATTAATTTAAAGTTTTTAATAATTTAAAAAAAAATTAGATTTAAATTTTAGATTTGGACTCAATGTCCAAACAAAGGAGACTCTTTGGACAATCTACCGAAGATCCATGGCATGCCTGACGGTCGCACTGACAATATGGACAGCTGAGTAAAATTAAGCCCACTTGGAGTCACAATTAATACCAACAAGAAAGGCTTTACTTCGACCTTTTTGCAATGAATATGAGAGAGAGAGATAGAGAGAGAGAGAGAGAGAGAGGGAGGAGTGAGAATAAATAAAGGTGGAAAGCTGACATTTCGTTCGGTTGGGCAGTTGAGCAAGACACAAAATAATGAGAAAAGGTGGAAAGTTGATATTTTGTTTGGTTGGCCGGTTGAGATGGAGAGAGAGGAGCTTTGAGTGGCTCACATAAGTTGCCCTCTAGACACGCTTTCTGCCTCTGAAGTTTGGCCAGCGAAAGGTTTGTTGCTTTCCGCGTGTTTATATAACAAAATAGTAAATGACTGAAGTTGGGTTAGCGAATGGTTTGTTCTTTTCTGCGTGTATATAAAACAAAATAAGGAATGAATGGAGTAAGAACCCCGAAATTATATTTATGATAAATATTTTTTTTAATTAAACAGTTAAATTTTTTTTATAATAATTATAATATATATTAATATATAGTATTATAATATAAAAAATTAAAAAAATTTCAAAAAGTAATAAAAAAAATTCAAAAATCCTCCCTTCCCTCGTTTGTCTAAGCACCGCTACCCCCTCAACGTTGTTGATTTGAGCCCCCGACCCTACAACCCTTTGTGCCCCCCACCTGCTCACACATCACTCTATGATCGGAGGCCTTGCCTCCCTGAGGTCCCCACCCCCCGACTTTGTAACTTGAGGTCTCCACCGCCACTGACCAAAGCATATCTCCACCTCTTCCCCCCCCCCCCACCTTAACGACTCTACAATCGGAGGTCACCCTCGATCTCCAGCTGGTGAGAGGGGCCGGTTGATGGTGGATTTAGGTAAGTTTTTTTTTTTTTGTTTCTTGATTATTTTTTAATTTATTATTCTATGATTTTATGAGGTATGGTGTATTATAACAAACAAATCTCAACCATTCAATTACATCCGATCAGTTTTAATATGAGTACCTACCGTAGGTACTATTTTGAAGTGCTTTGTGTCGTTAACAAGAGTGAGAAGGTTGAAGAAGTTGCTCCTGATGTGAGTTTTGACATCATTTATAATTTTTTTATTTTATTTTTTTGAGTCAGTTTTAGTCCTACTTTAGAATTCTATTAAATTAGTTTTATCTTGCATGTACAAAATTTGTTCATGTCATTCATTCAATTTTTTGTAAACAAATTATAGTGGCTATAAGAGATGTTCAACAAAAGACGAAAATCTATGCATCAGCTTTCAACTGAGCGGTAGACCTGAAGTGATTTATAGATAAGTTGACATTAATAGTAGGTCTAATTCCACAATAAAAGAGCTTTGTTTCCAAATAAATTAGTCCATCAGTAATAGAGATCACATTGGTAGGAATAGAGGCCGATACGCCTCCGGCTTATGTTTCAATGACGGGTAAGGCAATCAAGCTACTTGCACTTGTCCGGTCTGATGGTTAAATTTATATTATTCGGCGAATCGATCGAAAATGAAAAGCATACGGATGGCAACCGAGTCTACAGTGTTCTAGTAACAAGCGAATGTGGTGCAGGAGATAATTTTGATAAACACCTGAATCAATGGCTTATAGGACTATGGAAAACTAGGTGTCATTGCTATATGTTGTTCCTAATAGCAGCTTCTAAAGGTGCCTTTATCCTCATTGCCTCTTATACTCACCCATGTGCCATATCCTTTGCCTGAGAAATGAACTATGTTCACAATGGGTGTTAAGGCCCCTACCATTAGTCGTCTATAGGGATCTAGGATTCAGTATTGAATCAATCCTTAACTTCGTTTGGTCACTTCAGAAGTCATATAAAATACCTAATTCTATTAAGTTGATTACATCTCCTAGACTTTGTTTACATTTGGTAAAAGCTTGTCGGTGTCCCTTCAAGTTAGGAACTCCTACAATAGGCAGCTACTCTCATGGCCGTGGAAGGACTTTAGCTTGTCGTGTGGTCCAACCAATGGTTATTTTTTTCCTCATCCCCCCATTGCTTAGTGTTCCCTGCTACTTCGTTGGGCTTTATTTGTCCCAGTTGTGGATGCAGGCTTTTAAAAGAGAATGAAAAGCTCTCAACACAAGAAAACACGAATCACATAGAGCTTGCCTGAGTTCATTTTCTACCGCCACTAGCCAACTACTAAGGAAACACAGTCCTACACCCTTTTCAGGAAACTGGGGTTGGAGTCCAACAAGCACTTGCTGTAGAGGGGGCCCATAAGCACCCAACCCACTCTTCGCATCTCTCATCGAACAAATAAAAATGGAACCGTTAAATATGCGGTCTTCATGAAAAATGAAAATGGGGTTTTGAGGGCAAACTTTAAAGAAAAGAAAGACCGCTTACTTGACAACCTCGCCTCCATTGAGAGACAGATGGACCAACTCCTGGCATGAGCATCCTCAATGAAATCAAAAAAAGATCTTGTAGCCTAGGAGTGAGAACATGAGGTTGTTAAAAAGCTCTTGGCCTCGGCCAAACTTGATTTCGAGTGGGTCTGGGAGCATATGCAGGTAGAAGGTTGCTAAAGAGAATGATGAATTACAAGTACCCTTCCTTATTTTGGATAGTATTTATGGTTCTACCTTTTTCTTAGCAATTGGCTTTCTAGTTTTCATGTATTATCAGTATTCTTTTGCTTAGTCACTCAATGATCAAAGAAAAGGGAGGTCCTGATTTTGAGACGGAGCCATATGATGCAAAAAAGGTTCAACAGCAGCTGATAAGTCATCATTCCTTCTCCTTAGATCTTGAAAGAAAGCCGCTTCTTCTTGCTGCCCGCTGCCTCTGCTCTGTGGCCACAAAAGATACCTCCCCCAATTGGATATTGTATGCCTCATGAATCCATGAGTTGCTTGCGCTTGAGATTAAAGGGAGGGATGATGAGTCCCTCGATAGAAGAGGAGGCTTGGTGCCTAAAATACCTTCACCGGAAGACACCATCATATTCCCCAGCTGTGGATCCTCAAGAAAAAGAATTACTATAATAGACCCTCCAAAACACAACCCCTTAGCTGACTAAAAAGGAAGTGGAAAGATGTCTTAAGTACCCTTTCTAAAAGGAGATTAGAATCACAATTGGGCCCAATAAAAACTGAAATTAAGTCCATATAAAGGCTAACGGCCAGCACAATCTATAACAGACTTCAAATCAAAGGAATAAACATCTAGTGGTTTTGGAAGTTGCCAAATGGTTAATAGGACCCTCTAGCCAAAGGTTCCATCACAAGGAAGACGGGATAAACCTTGTTTGGAAGAATGCCCTCTTTAAACACGGAATTGGATTAGGACTATTA
This sequence comes from Antiaris toxicaria, assembly GCA_035233585.1. Lineage (NCBI taxonomy): Eukaryota > Viridiplantae > Streptophyta > Magnoliopsida > Rosales > Moraceae > Antiaris > Antiaris toxicaria. The sequence continues at coordinate 1,794,559 of CP141163.1, forward strand.
TCTAACTAGAATGAGTAGCAGTTCAGTGAGCGAACCTTCCTATAGTATCTTCAAGCTAAACCCCACCTTTGCCCGCTCTTGCTTCTGTACTCCTTTTCCTATCTCTCTCTTGATATCCTTCTTTCATCCTTGCCTGACTTTCACTGACCACTCACTTAACTAGCTAGATTAGTTTACCAGAGAACTACTTTCCGGTTTAACACTCGTGATGAGTATATAATCTGAAATTATGTTTGGTTATGTTTTCTGAGTGTATAATCTGAGAAACATAAAAATGAAACTTTGTTTGATTATATTTTTGATAATCCATTTCATAAGTGAGTATTTTATGAAAATATATTTATATTTTATTTTAAAAAAATAATAAAAAATAAATTATTAGTCATAATTAAAAAAAAAAAAACTTTGGTGGTGAGTTTTGCAATTGAGGGGTAGGGGTGAAAGATATTGGTGGGCTGAGCCTTAGGTGACAATGACAGCGAGATTTGAGTTATAAGTCGATGGTCGTCGTCGCGAGTCGATGGTCGTCATTGTGAGGGGATCGTCGTCAGTCTATGGTTGTCACCCTTTGCCAAAGATGGAGGCTATCGTTGGACATAGTTATTGTCACCGACGTTGCACAGAGAGAGAGAGAGAGAGAGAGAGAGAAAGAAAAGAGAATGAGGGAAAAAAATGAAAACAAAAAAGTTAAAATAAATTTTTTTTCGTTTTCAAAATATAAAAAAAAACAACATAGTTGAAAATGATGTTTTTAAAATAATTTTGAACACGTTGAATAAACAAATGTTATTTTAAGACTATTTTCACTTTCTATATTTTTAAAAATAAAAAATCATTTTCAAAAACAAAAACAAATACCCTTTTATTATTCTTTTTTTTTTTTCAAAGTATAAAAAAAGTGAGTTTTTTTAAATATTGTTTATTAAAATTAACTATACAAAAAATATTTCATTTTTCTCTATTTTTCTTTCATCATATATAAAACCCAAAAATATATATATATATATTTTTCCAAACGTTTATCTCAAACTTCATTTTTAAAACTTGTCTTACTTCCAAAAATTCAGATGGCAAAATACTGTCTTAAAAAATTGGCCTAAATGAGTTTTATATTTTAATATTTGATACGAATACGGTATTAGTGTAATTTCAGTCCTAATATAAACAGTAAAACTAAAAGAGAAGGTGCTCAACTCAAGAGCTAAACTCAAGAGCTCAGAAACTCCCACGGCGGGCGAGCTCTCCGGTGGAACAGCTCGCCTCTGTATCCCGTCCGCTCACATCCGGCATCGGAAAAACCTGGGTGATCTCGCCCAGCTTCACTTGGAAGGTAATTCTTTCTCTGGACAAGTAAATTTGAGATGTTACGTCACCTCTTTTTAACGCACACTACATGTTTGAGGAAATGCCTCAAAGGAACTATAGTACGAAGTAATCTTTCACACTTCTTGTTTTCTAAACTTAGTCCTGTTGGTGATTATTTTTCTGGTTAGACATTTCTTAAGTAGTGTTTTGGGTTAAGTTTAGTCATAAATTGTAATGGAGATGCTGAATTACTCATGGCAATCTTTTTTTAAAGGTTCTTTTTTGAAGTAATTTATTAGTTTTTATCTGTTTTTGTTGCTATTTTGTCATATAATGCTAGTTTAATTTGCAAATAATGTTAGACATAGCAACTCTAATGCCAACTGGCAAGTGGGTGGTTGCGTTTCGGTTGGTGAAATACTGTGTAAAGTGGTTTCTAAAATTTACCGACCGAATGTAGCATTTCAGTTGTTACGTAAGTTGGTATTTAAAAGTTGTTAAATAGTTTATATATGTCTACCATGATCTTCGTCTGTTTTGAAAAAAGCATGTTGCCATAACCGAGAGCCATAGAATTGCTTCACGGTTGCAAAAGTGATATTGTAAAATGTTTTTCTGTAGCTGAACAAAAGAGCAAGAAATGGAAAAGGCGTCTAGCTATTTATGGAGGAAATATGCTGATTATGTGTGGACGAAGTGGGAAAGAATGCTCATCTGGAACATGGTTGAGCCGTATATGAGGCCCAAATCATTCACACCTGTGGTTACTATCTATATCGCTGCTTTCTACACTGGGGTTGTTGGGGCTGCTATTACCGAGCAACTTTACAAGGTTTTTTCCCTTTTTGGCTTCTAATCTTTTGCTTTGGAATCTTGTTTTTCTGAACCATTACTTAGGATTTGGTTGTAACATATTTATTACAATGTTGTAGACCGAAAGGTTCCATGTGAGTTTTAAATTCTTATGCTTTCTTTTGGCTCCTTCATTGGAATTGCGTTTGTGCTTATGAAGGTTAGGCAAAGAGATTGCAAAGACCTTAGATTACTTGGATTTGTATGGCCTATTTGGTCATTAGTTAAGTGTATTTGTGTCTAGCTATACTATGAAACACTACTTTTCGTAAACTTGCTTGGAACTAGACAAGAGTTGCAAAGAAAAATTAGCAAAAAGCATTTAACTTGATTTTTTTTTTTTGAACTGTAATAGAAATCTGTGGAGTTTTCTTATTTATGAATCTCGCATCTTGATTGAATACATATTCCAAAGTAATATTTCTAGAAGCTTGCAAATAGCAGCACCTCTCTGTCTCGGTTCTTCCCCTCTCCCTCCCTCCCTCTTTCTATAACTTTAGTACATCTGGATACATAAAAGCTTACAATAACCAACTAGTTTAGTAGGTGTTAGACGAACCGAGTTTGCTTGTGATCTCTTTAGAAGATTGTTCGTAAAATAGTCGGTCAGAAAAAAAGTATTATGAAAAGGGAGCTTGTTATGCCCATTGCTTTGGTCATAGAGTGTGCCGACAGTTGACGTGTTAGTTCATGTCATTTTTATATGAAGTTATGAAAGCTCACTTATTATATACAACCATCCAATCTTATGCATGTGTTACTATTTTCTGCTTTATATATTGGTCTACATATCATAATTAGGCTTTTTAGAATCTTAATAATGAGCAATACTCTAATTGTTGTATTGTTAAAGATGGTTTGTTCGATTCGGTGCGCGCAGGAGAAATACTGGGAAGATCACCCTGGGGAGATTGTGCCTTTAATGAAGCCAACGTTCTATCCCGGACCTTGGAAGGTAGCGATGGGCCAGGTTCCTGCCCATATGAAAGAGTCTGAGTCTAGCAGTTGAGTTTTTAGTTTTATATTATCTTGCGAACCAAAAATCTGCTATTGCTTTTGAAGAAATAAGGAAAAAGAGAGAGAACCCCACTCTCCCAGCCTCCTTACTAATGCTAATTACTATTTGGATTGCTTGCTTATCTTCGGTTGACCGTGAGCTTGTGGTGCATCTGACAATTTACAAAATAATTTATCTTTCCATTGAATATAAATACACACACACACACATAGATCAATTGGTAATAGTTGAAGTTTTGTAAGATGTCTGATTGGCTTTGTTAATTTTACCTCACTGTAACTTGTCCAAAAAAATTGAGAAAAGTGAAAAAGGAAAAAGAAGGAAATAGACGGTACTTGTCTCCGACTTTAAATTTATGTATTGCCATTGGCATAGATGTCATTTGCTTAATTTATTATTGCTCACGTCGCAAAAACTAATAATATGTTTGTACAAAACTTTTTTTTTATTTAAATTCTTTTTTTTTTCAATTTTTATGAAATAAAACATTATAATAAAAAAATTTAAATTAGAGATTAGAATCTATTTACCCAAACATCACCTAAACTATACGTAGTTATTTTTTCTCAGATTCAACGTTGCGCTATGTTATTTTTTTTCCTCAATAAAACAAAATTAACAATATCCTCACACTATCATCCAGCGTCAGTCTCAAAATCTATTGAGACTACATGCGGAACAGAAATGAAGACGGTATTTTGTCCTCATGGCACCACCACCACCTATGGTTATGTTTGTAAAACACTTCCTCTTTTTGGTTGAAATGTTTGTAAAACACATTGCTTCATGGTTATTTATATATATATATTATTATTATTATTATTGAACAAGCTTCATAGGTTTTTTGGGCAAGTTCTCATCCCATCCTCAGATTCTTCTCGAGCTGTCGGGCATGATTTTTCTTCTTTTAAAGTTAGAGGGGAAAGAACAAAATAAATGTATAATAAAAAAGAAATAACCACCCAATGGCTGAGTATACATTTCAAAAATTCGATTCTGCAACTTAGCAGTTAGCATGATGATGAACATGTTGACAGAAGACTGGCACTTCTCAACACTAGATGGACATTTTAATTTTGATATAATTAAAATGCTTATTTATTTAAATAATTAAAGTTAAACCTCACATCAAAGAATTAAGTGTAATAAGATTGCTTTTCAGTACATATATCAGGCCAATAATAAACTTTATAATACCAATCATGTTGTCTTTATATTCAATTTCAGCTGAAATGTTTGCATTAAGGACGAGACATGATGACATATTTTGTTGATCGGACCACAGTCAGATTTTTTAATACTAGAAATTAGCCATTGGTACTCTGCCAATGTAGTGTCAGGTAACGGCTCCAAAAACTCACATCTAGCCAAGATATCAGGTGGAGGCACTCCAGCAACAAGGTTGGTGTCCAGTTTGGGCTTACCTTTGAGCTCCTTAGGCGCTTCAACTGGAGCACTTTCGAGGGCAGAAGGAGATGCACCAGGGATTACCTCTTGGCTGAATGGAATTGCTCTTGCGGCTTGCAGGCAGAACTCCGCCCATTGATGGATGAGTGGAGATGGCCCTCGAATGCGTCCCCCGATTCGATTTGTTTTGAGCCTAGAGGCAGCAGGGATTGCCTAGGAAAAGACATGATAAAACGTTTAGTTATTTTTCGGAATGGTTCAATTGTTTCTTTGCTGCGAGACTGAAGTTCAGTCTCTAATGCAGTCGGCTTCCATTCTAGCAATATCACTGATACGTCTCAATAAGGGATCATAAAGATTGTGGAAATAAAGGAACTGTCAACTTATAAGTATGATGTGCAGGATTACCCATAGATCTGCCCATAGGCTAGCTCCAGACTTCGGAACAACTACTGCAATATTAGACATGCGTTTGGCGATAGGAAGCACGTCACTGCTCCAACCAACAGCCACCCAAACATCTCCAACTCCAAATGCTTTGAGATAGTGAGTGTTGTCAAATAATCGAACCTGCATAAATTTTATTTCAAAGGGGATGAAACACTACGAATTTAGATCAAAGAGAAAATCCATTCTTCTTAACTGATCAGGATTATGCAATGATTGTCAAAAACGGGATCTTGGCAAACTAATGACCAAAACCATTATTGAAAATTGATCAGGAGATGAAATACTACGAACTTGAATTAAATAAAAAATCCATTCTTATTAACCGATCAGGATTATGCAATGATTATCATAAACAGGCTCTTGGCAAACTAAAGACCAAACCACTAGTGAACATTAAAAATTTCGAACTCCAGCATAAATTGACTGAGGATATGAGGACGGCTTTCAAGCCTTTCAGAGGTGAAGTGAAGACAAAACTCAACAGCGTACAAGAACTCAGACCCTCAAACCCTTCTGAACTTCCGAAAGGCTAAAATCTTCGGTCTTTCTCCCCTCTCACTGACTAAAACCTTCAGAAGATGTTGACCAATTTTTTAATCATAGTTTCAAACCATAACAAAGAAAATATTCTCCGATTAAAATTTTGCCTTAACTTTTTCAACGTGAAATCTGTTCCTTCTCTTTTGTTATTTCTAGCTCAACTAGTGCATGGTGGCTTTGAACTTCCGAGAAAGGGTGATTTCTTATAAAATAAGGAGACAGATAGGATAACGGTGAAAATACAAGACAGTTGATTTGCAAGTACATAACAAGTAATTAAAATATAATCGCAACCTGATTTGCAAGTACTTCAAGGTTTCGCTGGACAGCATCTCTCCCACCATCCACTTGCAAATTGATGTTGCTAGTATTATATGATGCTCCCATATACTTCAAAACTGCACCAACAACCTCCCTAGGAGAATTAACCATTGATATCCTCCCTGCAAGTTCAGGTCGCCATAGATCTTTCCAGTCCTGCAGTAGCATTTTACCTTCTTAGAATATCATACAGAAGATAATTTTCTTAAAATGCAGCAGTGTTGTGGACCCCTAAGGCTGAGAAAATCTTCTTGAGTTCAACTTTTAAAGGGTTGAAGTAGAGAAACACTTCTTTATTGGTTAAAAATATCAAACTTAAGAATAATAACTTTTCCCTTCTTGTTAGGTGAAGTAATGACCTGGGAAGATGTTTTGGTCTAACTGTCTCATATTCATGAATTAGTAAGAGCACACTCCCTGGAAACTTATGTTGAGATAAACCTAAGATTATATCTGTTGTAGCAATTAAAGAAATCCTGTTCAACCTCAATTAATTCTTCATGGGTATTCTTCTAACTATTCATTAACGCTAATAGCGTAAACAATTAGGTTGCCCTATGTCAACATAGTTATTATTAAAAAACCTCAAAATGTAAGTGGAACAAAAGGGAACATGGAGTATACTGATAATTTTTGAGACAAGTTACCTCTATGGGAGCCAGATTATGCTTTTGAAATTTACTTTTCTTGTATGCTATGACCATGCAACCCCACCGATATGGAGTAGCCCATATTTTACCATCAGGATCGATATCCCCCTCACAGTTCCTGCATAAATACACCTGAAATTCTTTTAGTAAAAGTTTTAAAATTGGAAATTCTTGAATGAAAAGATACCAGTTAAAACTTGACACATTCCAGTCTATAAGCTTAAACTCGCAAGACTGGAGGAGACACACGTATCAAAATAAGATAACACATCAAACCTAACTAGTGATTTTAATTGCAAAGGTTCAAATGGTTGTTGTCAATCTATTTCTTGTCCATAGTGTATTAAGAGAAAGAAACTGGTATGCATGAAATGTAAAGCTCAAGAACCACGCCATCTAATCTAACAGAGAATAAATCCAAGCATTAGCATATGATGTTGGATTACCAAAGTAGAACGTAATTAAGAGAATTGGAGAACGGAAAATCTCAACCATTTCTTTTTGTTTAAGAAACAAAGCTTAATTAATAACATCAATCCCTGCTTGCGTGAGTGCGTTGTTGTTCAGCTTCATGCTAACTTATCTAAGGCTCTTCTTCTTCTTCTTCGTCTTTTTCTTCTTTTTTAAACTCCTTTTATTGATTACAGAATCAAATTCAAATACAAAGGGTAGAGGATAAGGTATCCTCATAGAGAAAAAAATTGAAACAAAGGAAAATTATGAAGCACAAAATAAACAAAACTTAGTATTGCCAATAAGAAAGCTTTTATATACTCAAATAGAAACCAAAAATAAAGCTTTATGATTTCCAAACATTTCTACGAGTTTGGATCTCAACATGGGTAGATGTTACCCACATGAGGGCCATAATGTTATTATTTTCTTAATTTTTCTTATCTCTTTCAAGAGCAATAATAGATATAAAACTAAACACACCAAGCATTAAAATTGATACTAGCAATAACAGAACATGACCAGGCTTCATTTTCATGGAAGTAATGCATAAAGATAGTAACAGCCTTGCAAATGCATCCAATTTCCTCCAAGTCAACAAAGATATGTCACTGATACTAGTGGAAATCTATAAAATCGCAAACAAATGCTTGACTAAAAGATAAGAAACTCTAAACTAGGAAAGCAGTATTGTATTGTCCACATTAAAATACTTTTATTGATGGGTACATTTGCATTCATTTTAATGATTTTTTCCCTTAGAAAAAAAATATAAACTAAAAATAAATGTTGCCAATAGTTCCAAGGTGATAGGGGTTGTTGTTTCAGCACATTCCAAAAAAAGGAAAAAAATATAAATAAGAGTGCGCAAATAACCCAATAAAGCATGCTACCAAGAAAGCTCTCGCAAATGAAAATAATTGATTTCTTACTTTCCATCTGGAACTCAAGGCTTTAAACCAGTCTTGATCTTCTGCCCCTTCTATGGACTGAAGCAGGCCCTTCTTAATAGCATAACTGAGCCAGGAGTCACCAACACTAATCATGTCAGCTGCCACAAGAGATGATGGCCCAGCATTGCCTTTGTTGAAGGGTGTTGTGAGATCAGAAAAGATGCCCTCAAGACTTCCATTAAGCTTCAATTGAAACTTTAATCTCCTTCCTTGAGATTGCGTAAAGTCCTCCATGTCAAGAAGAAATTTAAATGATGAGCTCTAAGCATTTTACATAAACGGGATGCTTACCAAGAGAATAAGAACGATGACAACCTATAGGCACAAAACAATAACAACGAAAACCGTTCATTTTAGTTTATAAACCTCACTTTACTCAAGGAAGGAACTATTCGCAATCAAAATTTCTTTACTTGAAAGGGATATGAACAAACTACAAAACAAGATCCTAGTTAGATTAAAGTAAGAGGTTGATGGAGAACATAATATTAATTTGTTTTAATATTTAGTTTTTCTTTTATTAGGGTTGATGCTATTAGGACAGTTTCGAATTCTCAACTTCTGTTTATTTTATTTTATTTTGGTTCCAATCTTTAATTCTTTCTTTGGTTTTCTCAACTCAGAGAATAATTAATGAATGCCTATCGAGATAATTGATTTTTCTCATCTTGAGTTCTTGTTCACTCTCTAAAATCCTCTACCATCTCTCCTCTGGTTGTACTTCTCTTGGTTCTATTTCAAATCTCTACTCAATCTCTTCTATCTTGAAAAACAGGTAAAAACCAAAAAATAAAAAATTCCACAGACCTTAACCCATGAAGGAGGTACAGAACCACGTAGAGCAACAACCTTCAAAGGCACGGTCAAAGCGTAAGTTTTGGATTTCCAAGCCTTGAAAGCTTCTTCCAACTTTTTATCTTCCAACTTCTCTGCAGTCTCAAGTTTTGTGTCGTGTCGGTCATCTGTTTCATAAGATGTACAATTTCAGTGACATCAAAGAAGCATCACAAGAGAACCTTTCTTACTTAGTTCAAATAGCGTTCCAATAAAATAAATAAATAAGGCTTGCTTATAATGCTTTTGTTTTAAACACTAATTTTCTTCCCAATTAGCTGTAGTAAACCTAAAGATCTGTCGAAAGAGGATCCGTTTTCAGCAACAACGAAGGACAACAAAAGAACCATAAATACTCTCTTATCTAGCAGCAAGACTTTTAACTTTGCTTCCGTTTGAACAGAAATTTCTTCAATTATATCTAATAATTCAAGTATTTCGCAAATAAGAGGATGCGAGTGAACCCAAATTCTCACGAAATGAAAGTCAATATTTCCATTTTGTTAGTAAAAGCGTCAACTTTACTTTCCCCAAAAATTATATATACATAATACATAAATATATAAGTAAAGCACCTCGATATGTGTGGTCCTGTTGAAGAAGAGGCGGCGGAAGCTGGGCGGACGAGGCGGAGCAGGGGCGAGCGGCGAGGGCAAAGGCGAGGCCGAGAAAGAAGACGGCGGAGGCGGCGAAGCGAAGCAGATTGGAAGAGGAATAGTGGTCGGAGTCCACCGGAGACGGCGGTGGTTGGAGAAGGCGGCGATCGGAGATCCTGAGGTTATTGTTGGTGCTGCTGCTACAGCGAAGAAGCGCTAAACGACAAACAGAAGAAGAAGAAGAAGGGAAAAGGGCGTCGGTGGGAGTAGGGTAGCGTTGTGGAAAAGACGGTGCAGGATGTTCGAGCTGCAGTGAGGCTGACGAGGCCGGGAAGGCAGCCATGGGAGACTTCAGCCTTACTGGATTGGACTCTCTACTCTCCCATTCAGCATCGTTCTTTCTTTCTTTCTTTCTTGCTTTCTTTTTTTTTTTAAACGTATGCTCTGTACTTGTTCGTTCAAAAATGAAAAATAATCTGTTTGAGACTAAAAATGAATAAAATTTTTTTTAGAATAAAAATGTTAGTTGATAAAATTAGGTTAATTTTAAAATTAAGACGAGAAAAGTGAATTAAAAAGGAATTTTTTTTTAAAATTTGGACAAAACCTTATTCAAAATTATCTGTTCGATGCGTCTAAAAGTGGAAACGGTTTATTTTTGAGTCAAAATTTTGTTCGGTTAAAATTAAACACTTCTAAATTTTCATGTCTGAGTATAAAAAAAATTTTACTTTTAGATATCAAAAAAAGATATTCTTTTTAGAAATGAAAATTTTTGTACCCATATAAACACTTTTTCACTTTTGAGAAAAAAAAAAAAAACTTTTTTTGTTCTAAATAAGACTTTTTTTTTCTTTTTAAAAATGAACATTCCATCTAAATAGAAACTTATTATTTTTTCATATATGAAAAGATTTTAATATCTAATACGAAAATAGAAAGAGGCAAATTTTAACTAAATAATTTTTTAGTCTATTTTCGGATCATGTCCAGTTTTGGACATGACCTAAGCTTTAAAAAATTAATTAAAAGATCTTTTTTTTTTCTCAAAATGATTAATTAATTTCTTAAGTAGTCAATCAGTGATTGATCATAATATAAATTTATTATTTTTTTAGTAATCAATAATTAACCAAATCTAGAAAAAAGGACAAACGACTATTTTATTATCTAAAAAAGTTCAGCTAAGTATTAAAGTGAGTGATTAACATAGGCCACCTAACCTAATTTTTCTCTAGTAATTTGGTAATTTAATATTTAAGCTTGTTTTTAATGCCCTAAACTCATAATTTTTAACACCACCATCCTTTTTTTTTTTTTTTTGGTGAAAGAAAAAAAGGTTATAGTGGTAGAAATTAATATTTTCAAATAATCCGGAGGTTGGAAGCCTCTGATGTGATATTTAGATTCCTCACGAAGTGAGTTATCCATATATCTTAAATAATACAGTGGGACGACTCGTGCCCAAGCATTTAACAACTAGAATAAGTACCCTACCAACCCACCTAAAACACATTGGTTGCCATTAGTCTTTTTAAAGTTTAAGTTTTAGTTAATATTAAATTAGGTTCAAGTTTTCAAATTTATTTATATTGAATTTAAATAAACATGATTAGGAATACTTTTTATTTTTGGGACTATCATTTATAAATCACTTGTAAAAAACCATCTACATTTGAATGTAATGTGAATAAAAAAACTAATGATACTAAACATTTTAAGTTTAGGAATTGATTGTTTAATAAAATAAGTTCAGAAATTAAATTATCAAATTTAATTTCGAAGAAATCTTTTTTTTTTCTTAGTTTATATTATTATTATTTAATTGAAAGAGTAATGTTACGAGATTCAAGTTTTATTTATTTATTTATTGCTAATACACTAGTCTTTATTAAATAATTTGAACAGTTTATAAAATATGAACAACTAGTGTACCAAGTTTTCATTTAGCAAAACACACACACACATATATATATATAAAGTTTTAGAGGATACCATTTTTTGAAAAAACAAAAAACATAAAAACAAAAAATGTTAACTATGCTTCACTTTTTAAAATTGGCTATAACAAATGTGTTACATTTTTTTTTAAAATATGATTTGATTGTAGTTTCCCCTCTCAAAAAATTCTCAAAACATTTTCTGTTGTTTAGCTTATATATCACTTTTACTCCTTTTATTATAAAATGTCCAAAACATCTCACATGTTTGTAAAATCTTCACAAAATACCTTCCTAAAGCGAATAGATTTTTAAAAATACTTAAGATTGCCCTTCTCAATGTAATATTATTCTATTTACGACAATTAAAAAAAATTTATAAAATGATCAAACAAATATTTCGGTTATTTTGAGAATTTTTTAGTTTTTCATATTTATACATTCTAGTTTAATAATATTTTATATTGTATTTGAAAGATGTTGTAATGGATAATCTTAATGTTTTTCAAAAATTTAATTGTTTCAAGGGATTTTTTGTGTACTGGAGGTATTTTATGCATTTTACGTAATATATAATAAAATGAACAAAAACACTATTTAACTTAAAACATAAGGGTGCTTATACTATTTTGCCTTTGCCTTTTTGTATCAAAGTAGTGTTTACCTGCGTATAAATTTCTTGGTATGAAATATAAAATGTCTGAATCTTTTTCACTTACGCCTTTTTCTTTAAAGGAAAGTTGTTAAAATCATACTATTAAATAATCATATTAATCAACAAAATAAAATTCACAAAATAATGACTTTTCTTTTTTTTTTTTTTTTTGAATTTAAAGATAGGGAGAATTGAACTCTGCATCACGTACTACTAAGCTATGCCTATACTTGCAACAACATATGACATTTTTTTCTTAAAAACAAAAAAAAAAAAAAAAGGTAAAATCTTATAATTAATTATATCTGCTATCAAATTAATATGAATAAATTACTCGAGTTATTTGTGTCAACGCAGACAATGTTCAAATGCACATTTTCTAACATGCGTAATAAATAAATAGATTGATAAATAGACCAAAACATACAACCATTTCACAAAAATTTTGACCCCTCAAGAACTGTTATTGAGTTTACTTGAAAATGCCTTGGCTTATTTTCAATCCGAAAATATCTGGATTCAAAAGCCTTGTGAAAGAGGACAAACAAAGGAACAATCCAAATAATCGAAACATTTGGCAAGATACAAGGCCTTAAAACAAGTTTGCAGGACATTTGGCGAAAAGAAAAACCATATCCCCATATTCATTATTCAAAACCACAACTTTCCTTCAAACTATTTCAAACCAGAAAACATATACACAGATATCTCCTTTAAGGCCACCAATACTTTGGTGAAAGCACTTGGACAAAATGAAGCTAAAATACATGAGAAAGAAAGAGAATATACAACTCTTTAACAAAATTAATATAGAGGACAAATGGCATTTGAGATCATTGCACAAGGCGTCTTACGCTATTTTCGTCGCCGGCGCTCTCTCTTTCCGTTGTATATAAGCAGAGGGAAACCATCCAGCCTTGCCATGGCACTCTCCTTCAGACCACCCATCAGGGGCCACCTGATAATATCATCAGCGCATAACGACATAATGAAGAAGAGATAAACTTGGTTTCAAATGAGATCATGTAATGAGTTTAGAAAGCTACTATCATGTAAGAGCATCCACATCATCTATACCAATTTCTTGGAACTTTTGTTTAACTAATAGATCTAAGGGAAAGCGATGTTCAAGTTAATAAGATAGGCTTGTCCACCCTCGTCTATATATCTGTCATCATATCCCTATTTAGCTCATTCATTATAGATTGAAACTCCAGCTCCATGTTAACTCCGTTTATCTCTCACTAATTCGCAACTTGTTCCCATGATCATGAATTTAAAAACCGCCTTAAGTTAGATTTAGTTAAATAAAAATGAACACATGCTATACAGACACTGATTTTTATTTTTGTTCTTCCTATAAATATAATTTTTGTCTTCCTTTCCTGTCCCACTACCAACTCTTTCTAGCACGTTTTTATAATGTGAAATACCGTTATTTTATGTTATGCGTGAAGAGTATTGCCTAGTTTGTGCTAGTACATGCTTGACGAAACACATCAAGATCAGAGAATGTGGCTTAGACAATGTCTATTTCTTTACTTAGGAGTTGAGGAATCCGAGCTTAGGACTGCAACATTAAAAGTGGGAGCGGAATAACAACTAGAAGGCTAAGCATGTGATCAAACCGTCCAATTTTCACCGGTGCCGTGACATGGGATAGGAAGACAGAAAGCGAACAGGGGGAGGAAGAGAGAAATTCAAAAAGAATCCTATAATGAAGAGACAGTAAGGAGAGAATGAGAGAGAAATCGAAGAAGAATAATGAAAAGACGAGCAAGAGCTTAGAGTACAGTGAGAGAGAAGAAGATGAACAATAGAGGGTAAGTGTCGATTCCAATTTTACGAGTCAGCTCTTGCCACTGTCTGATCGGCTGAAACAAAAAATATTGATAACCCAAGTGACCAGCTGCTTTAGACATATATTCAAGCTTATATGATTTCTGTGCCGCTCTTTAGTTTAGGGATCCTCCTTTCGGTAATTTTTTTTTAAATACTTAAACCTATGGAACAACGTTAATCATAATAGTTGAACTCCATGAATAAATAAATAGCACGAAATACAAGGCTGATAAGATTCTAAGGACGGCACTAATCACGGCTGAAAATTAGCAGTGTACGACATACCTGGCGAACGATAACATAGTCATCAATGGAGAGACTCAACTCCCCATCTGCTTGAGCATCAAATTGGTGTATAGCCTGCAAAATAAAGATACTACTAAATCCCAACAGCAAAATGGAAAATTTGATTCCAATCAAGGCAGATGCAAAAGTATCTTGGTGGTCAAATTTAGGTAGATCTGATAACAAGGACTATCTTACATATGATGTGATTTCCTTGGTCAGTGAGAGGCAAAAGAAATTATAAAAATTTGAAGGCCTTACTTTAGCAATAAAGAAGCTGTCATCTTCAAATTTTTGCTGGAGGTCGTCGTCTTGATTTTGTTGCTGGAAGTTGTCATCGTGATTTAGATGCCCATTATCATCATCCCATCCATTTGATTTATTATCTTGCTCTCCAAGCCATTCATAAGCATCTTTCTGGGTTATCGTTGATGCTGGTGGTGAAAACTCTTGTGGTTGTTTTCCTAGAGTAATCTAACACCAAGCAGTTTTTGAAAAACAGGTCGTCAATTCTTCCCATGAATGTCAACAAAGTTGACTTAAAGTACTTAAAACATTCATCAAAAAGTCTAAAATATCGTAAATGTCGTCTCCACCGTCAAGACTCCCCCCTCCTTTTTTCTAGAGTTTTCAACATAAACAGCGGGGTTGAAATTATTATCTTGTGGTCATATTTAACATATCTGGAAAATGTCAATGCTCTCACGTAATGTAACATTGAATTTTACAAAGTTCCACTAAGAAATTGGATATTTCGCATGTGCGCTTTTTTTTTTATGAATATCTATTAAGTTATACAATTTAAATAGATGTTTTCATTAATAATCATTATAGATACTTTAAAAATAATAATGATAATAATCATTATAGATCAAGACTTCAAGAACCCCGCTAATCTTGAAATTTTCTTCCTTGCAAGGAACAAAACCATATAAGAACATGATCCGAGTCAAGCAGCATAGTAAAAACCTCAGCATGTAGCCTTTCCAAAATCGCAAGAGCGTGTTGATGGTAAGATCTTTCAGCATCAACCTGAATGATTGAACTTTTTTTTTTTAACTCAATGACATGATAAGTGCAAAATGAAGCAAATAAAAGAAGGAAAGAAATAGATGAAGTACGATTACCATAGTAAGAAGTGTATGGAGTGTCATATTTTGCTGCTGCTCCTCAACTGACAACATAGCAGAAGTCGCTTCTCGGCCAAGAGCCATAATAGAAGATTTAAGCTCACTCAATCTTGCTTCAGCACTTTGAAGTTTAATTGAACTCTCTTCAGATATGGTAGGGCTTCTTGATTTTAACCGGCGCCTCAGAACTTCAGCCACCTAATAAGAAAAAAGATATTCAATAAAAACATGGATGTATATAAATATAACTATATATTTTTCCCATTGAATGTAACTGATTCCGAGATGACCAATTTACCTGAGCCTCCACATCCTGACGCAGTCTATCATAACGATGAGCCAAGTGACGAGCATCCTCCAAAGGAGCTCCATTTATCTGTGCCCGTAGTGGCTCACAAACCTACAGATTTTAAAGCCTGTGACACGATTACAAACACAAAAGGAAAGGGAGAAGTTGGAAGAAACTCCATGATGGTATATTAAACAATTAAACATATCCTTTTCCATTCATCATTGTAAATTTATAATTTTCAGTTCCCTGCAACATTCAGCCACTATTTTTTTCTTTTGTGGAAAAAATCTATAAAAAATTTTCCCATGAAACAATCCCTTTAAAAATGCCAACTCAGACTAACGCTTGAAGTTTAAACCCACCACAATGAGGATGAAGTACAAACACTATAGCATTCCCTATATCAACAATCAAATGGGGATGAAGTCCTGATATATTTTTCACAAACACAACGGTTCTCATGTACGGAATGCACTGCCAAAGAAAATGGTAGGATTAATTCTTACAACTATCTGATGGGAATTCAGCGAAATATAACAGACTTTATGCCAAAATAAGAAATAAATTAAGCAAAAAATAACTCAAATAAAGTTACATGGGTCCGCTTGATGCCTACATCCATGGAAGATGATGGAGAATTTTCACAATCAAAAGAACTGGAAGATTACAAAAGGAGTATTTAACTCTCTCAATACTCAAAAGGCCAAAACACAAGACACCCTAAGTGCTCCCCTGTTTTATGGCCACAACTTGCATAGAGTGTAAAACGTGGATAGCAAGCTTTTGGCAGCTCAACGTAGCAAGCTTTGACAGCAAGCAAATGTGCTTGCTGGACAACCTTTTGACAGAGAGCATAAACTAAGGAAACCAAGCTTTGGACAGCTTATTGTAGCAAGCTTCAGCAACAAGCGTATGTGTTTGTCCGGCAAACTTGCAATAATGCAAGTTGTGGCCAATTTTGACCCACACTTAACAAATCTACGCCTAAGCAATAACAATTGAGCTTTTGTCCACAAAAAGGCAGAGTACATAGTAGAAATAAAAGCAAGGAAAGAGACTATCTAGATTAGAGCTTTGGCAGCTGAGTTGGACTTAGCGCAATATTCTACTATTGTTTACAGTAACAACCAATGAGTCTTACATCTGATTGAAAAATAAAATGTTGCATGAGAGGACTAAACACATTGATGTTGAATATCACTTCATTGGTGAGATTGTATCAGGGTGCCATTACAGTGAGCAAGGTTTCCACCTCACATAATCTAGTAGATGTAATGACCAAGCTAATTAATTTTCACAAGTTCAAGCATTGCTTGAACTTGCTCAGCAATTGCAATTTCTAAAGGCACCATTACATGCTTTTGGAGAAGATAAAGAGGAATCTGTTTAAAGATCTCAGCATGCTTTTCACCAATATAGAGATTTATTAGGAGTGCTCAAAATTAGTATGTTATCTTGCATCGTTGCAAGCTTGGCAAGCACATATACTTGTTGCTGAAGTTGATACAGTGAGTTGCGCAAAGCTTGTTGCCAACGTTTTATGTTCTTCATAGCAAGCTTGTTGAGCAGGCACATAAACTTGCTACAGTGAGTGACGCAACCCTTTTTCCCCACCATTTTGTATTTTATGCATATAAGCCTAGATTGCAACTCATTTGTAGCACGAGAAACTTAGAGAGCTAAGTGGAGTGTGCAAGAGTTACTTTGGGAGAATTCTTTCTTCCCGCTCTTTGTTCATTTTATGAGAGAATTTTGGGTGTTTTTGTTTTTGCATCTTCGAAGAGTTAAATACTCCTTGTTCCTTAGTCTTTAGATGGTAAAAATTCCCCATCTTCTTCAGCCATGGACAGAGGCACCAGGCCTAAATTTCTCTTTGCCATTTTTGGCTTACTTTATTTCTTATTTCATTCTAAAGACCATCATTTTTTTGCAGAATTCCAAACATTACCATGTTAAGACATTGTTATAGTGCTGGCGATGGTGAAGATATTACCTGAGCACCAAGGATCTTAAGCAAAGCCTCTCTCTCCCTTTCTATCGAATTATGTGAGGTACCAAAGTAAGTAGATGCTCTTGCAAGGGCAGAATGAATGGTTTGATTTGCATCTCCATATTTGCAACAATCCCGGGCCAACTTTCTCACTGAATAATTAAAGACAAAATCTCATATACTAGCATTGAGAAAGGAACCAAATATAATACAGGAGAAAACCACTACCTATTTCCATTTGCTTTGTGCTTATAGAAATAAATCCTTCCACTCCACGAACAATATTCCGTTGAAAATGCTGGGATCATAACTGATTGTTAAACTCCATATTCAATATACAAACTGTTGAATCAGTAAATTATGGTACATCATAGGATATCTCTAAACAAATTTGGAGTTAAATTTAAATGAACTTTAAAAGCTTATATATAGACCTTAGCTGCCCTTGTAGAGTTGTATAAATTTTGAAGTTGTTGGTGGCACAAGAGTTCATCTTCATCAACCATATCGGTATCATTGCCTAAGCTTCCCAATCGTCTCAATACTGTCTGCAACATAAATTTTAAAGCCTTAAGATAAAACAGAAGACCAAAGTTCAGAACTTAAGATAATCTCACTCGCTTAATGAGGTTAATTACAATTAAAATAATACTTATTTCTTCCACAAAATGCTTGGTAGGAAACAGACACCAGAAAAATAAGACCAACAGTGTACAGAAATCGAGTTCAGATAAGAAGACTATGTTCAAATACAATAATAAACCTTATTGAACATGTTAATACCAGATGCTCTATAAGACTTAAAGCCGTTATCTTTTTCAAAGGGCATATTAGTATGTCTTGCGGCAATCAATGAAAAAGCCTTGAGATACATTTTGGGGTCCCAGTACTCTAATGCTTCAACAAACTGCTCTTCAAGGTTAACATGATTGGCCTAACAAGTTATATAAAGCCTGCATGAAAAACAGAAGTGGTGGCGAAGTGGTGGCACCAACAAAGACAATTGACATTTGGCAAGCATGTTACATGCCACAATTCATTTGGTTAATCTCAAATTCGGAAAGAAAAACAAGGGTTTCATGACTACACCCTGTTGGGATTGTCGCTCTTGCATGATAGGTGTGTGGCATCCTGTTCCCAGGTGATTGGCTATATGGAACAAGTCATGGCTGCTTTTAGACATGAAATTACAAAACTACCATCCTAGCAGCTAGACGGTGTCAGCAAAATAAGAGAATGTCATACTGCCTGTATGGCAAGGGACAGGAATCCATTTCTCATGCCTTCATCTTCCAATTGCGGTGGTGGAGGTCATTATCCATTGCGTTGCCTATTAAGCCATAGGTCACATTTTTTAATATTCTTTTGTGGAATTTCTACTCCATCGCCATGTTAAGGGTTGCAAGTTAGTACAAGATATATTTCTTCTGCAATTTCTTTGTTAACCTTCAAAAATGATATAACTGCCCCAACCCATTATATCTACATAACCGAAAACCATAAAGAAATATTCCATTTTATTACTATGATTTTTTCACAAGTTATTTTATTTAAACCCTTTTCTTTTCTTTCCTTGCATAAACGTAACTTTCCTAAAGTGAAACACAAACTAAGCCTCCGTTTGTTTCCAACATTGCATTCGCATTACGTTTAAATATTATGCAATTTTCATCCAAACGTAAAAGTATTGCATTCAAATGTCAATCACATCACATTTTAAATCCAACACAATCATTATTCATTATTTTATTTTTTCTGTCATTTTTATTAATTATATCACATCCTCTCTTTCTCTCTCTTTTTTCTCTCTACTTTAACCCATTACTTTACATATTCATTATTTAAATACAATTCAAATATTTTTTGTCTAAACACACATTGCATTTAAATATAATGTAAGTACTTTTTCTTCAAATACAAATTACATTCAATGCATTACATTCAACCGCAATACAAACGCAAAGTGTTTACCAAATGGAGCCCAAGGTTCAAGAAAGCAAAAGTAATATGTATAAACGCATTGGAAATGCTTGTTGGAAAAGTTACTACATTTTCCACATAGTCCAGAACAATTTTTTTGAACTCCACTAAAACTGTCCAAAACTATAAAAAAAAAAAGATTAAAAAAAAAAAACTCTTGAGCTAAATTTCATACCCAGATAATCATAATCTTAAAAATCAACTTTGCAGTTGGGATTGTTTTAAAGAGTAGACATCATAATGCAAACAAAGCTTTAAAGCTTATAGATATATCATAATCACCAAGTATTCATGAAAAGAACCATTTTGTCACAAAGAGAAAGATTCCAGCTATGCAAAAAGTAGAAGTAATCAAAGGTTAAAAGCTCATTCATAACGAAGCACTTCCACAAAAAAAAAAAAAAAGGATCAGAATCAAAACCTGCTGTTGCCTTGCAACTTGCTCTCTGAGCTTGCTGGCCTGCTTCCGAATCGCTTCCATGGCGATTAAGCAGATAGATGAAGAAAGAGAAAGTGATCACCAGGTGGGTTAGAGAGAGAGACAGAGAGATGGAGAAAAGGGAAAGGGAAAGGGGTTTAACTTTATTGATGTTTTGGAAGTTTCCTGCCAATAAGAGTGTGTTTTTGTTGGGTAGGTAACCGGAACTGCAGAGATAGGAATTGAATAATTGAACAGAGAATTGAATAATAATGGTAACAAGACATGGCAAATGGAAAATGGCAAAGGGTTGAATAATCTTTTCTTCTTCTTCTTCTTCTTTTTTCCCCCTTTCTTTTGTGGAATGTGGAGTCAAAAAAAGTAAAAACAGTATGCTGTTCCTATCAAATCCATTCGGTGGACAGCAGAAGAGAAAAGGAAGAATAACAACATGTGTTGGATGACAATGGTGATGGCGATTTCCAAACCGCCCTGCCTTTTTTTTTATTTTTTCCTTCGATCAACGGACACAAATGTCCAAGTACTCCGTACGTGGGACTTCCTTGTCACCCGCTGAAAAAACGTAAGCTTTGGTTTTATTGATTGGTTCTGATACTAAAATTTGCATTTGATATTATTTTTAAAATTTATCATATTTTTTTAAAAATAAAAAATGAGAATGTTTTGAAAATTGTTCTGAAATCGTTTTTAAAATTGTGTTTGATTATATTTTTTGAGTATATATTTTAATAAACAAAAAAATAAAACTGTATTTGGTTATATTTTTAAAAGTCAATCATTTCATAAGTATTTTATTAAAATATATTTATATTTAATTCTAAAAAATTATTATGAATACAAAAATTAAAAATTAATAAAATTTTTGATTGAATATTAATAACGATAATATTTAAATATTTAGTATATCAATTAAAATATAATTAACTATTATATTTAGTTACAAATATATTATAAATTAGTTTTTAATAGTAGAAGTAATATTTATTTAAAAATTTACCAATTTTATATACCATAATAATTAGTATATATATTATTCTCACAATACTTATGTTATTTATGTCACGTTGAGAAATTTTGAATTTAAAATTCACACGTGAGTGTATTAAAATTTAATCATTAGTGTGTCAATTTTTTTTAAAATTTTTTTTACAATCAAATTTAAATTTTCAGTATATCAAATATGAAATTGGACACATTTTAAAATATCAAACCAAATTCAAATTTTTATAATTTTATCCTAATTTAAAAAATAAAAAAAATTCTTCTTTCTTCTTTCAAATTTTTTACAGTCGCTCTCTCTCTTTTTCTTCTTTCTTCCCTGGTTGAGCCCCACAGTCACCCTCATTTTTTTTTCTCTTCCTTCTTCTTTCCCTTTTCTTCTTCTTCTTTTCTTTCTTCTTTTTCTTTTTCTGTTTTTCGAACCGCCGAAATAGCCGAGCCCGAACCCAGCCTCCCCCTCTCTTTTCTTCTCTTTCTTTTCTTCCTCCCTTTCGCTCCTTCTCTCATTTTTCTCCAGCCACTAGCCCCGCGCAAGCCGTCCTCCCCAAACCACCGACGCTACCCAGTTCAAACTCGGCCATCCACTGTCGCCTAAGCCAATCGAATCCTCCTAGCCCAGTCGAATGCCGAATGAAGTCGTGCCTTACCCTCACCGCGACCGTGACCTCGCCGTCCACCAGTCGTCACCAAACCAAAGCACGCCGAAGCCGCCACCTCACCACGGGCATCTTCCGACTGAGTCCCAAGCCCCTCGTCGCCACCACAGCCGTTGCATCCATCATCCCTTTTCGCGAACGTCAACTGCCTTAGCCAAGGTCAAATCCAAAACGACCAATCCGATCTCCCTTGCTGTTTGCTCTCGCTGAGAACCCAACCGAGATCTGCCACCGGAGCCTAGTCATTTCCCGTCCTCTGTCTCGCGACCGTTGCCGATCACTGAACCCACGCTGCCACCACCAACCCTTCTTCTTGCGACGCCACAGCCGAGACCCACGGGAGCTGTCTCGCGAGCCATCCGATTCCTCGCACCCTCGCCTCGAGCAGAGAAATCGGGCGAGGAAGAAATCTTCGAAAACGAAAGAAAATGATGATTAATCGTTTTCACAGTTTAGTTAAAAAAAATGAAATCGGTTTTTCAATTTTCAAGTTTTGTTTTCAAAATCTCTTATAACCAAACACAATTTTACTTAGATTTTGAAGAAATCGTTTCTGAAATGAATACCAAACACAGCCTTAATTTGGAACCTATTTAGTGAAGATTCTGAGGATGTGATTTTAGAGGGTGGAAAAAAAATTGTGCTTGAAAAAAAAAATATTTACAATAAAAAATATAAAATTTTAAAAATTTATTTGAAAAAAAAATATTCATATTAATCTTATTTTTGTTTCTTTTAAAATTTTATATAATTTTAAAAAAATCATTTTATTTGAACTTATATATGTAAAGTTATAAATTTTTAAAATTTGAGTTTAGTTCAGAATTTTATTGATATAAATAGTAAAGAATGGTTTTGAGATGGACAAAATACTAAAAATCTATGTAAAATGTATCTTCAAAACAGTTCCTTAGATTTTGTATTTTTCTTAAAAGTTAACAAATTTTACTATTTAGCAATAAAGGATTTGTTTGGTTCACCAAAATTTAGGTTCAGTTTTACCTTTTTTTAAAAGGTCAACAAAAATTATGATTAAATCAATTAACTTAAACCTTAAAATTTCATTCTACTTCAAACTTAACCAATGAACCAAATAAAGTATAATGGAGCGTTTGAGTAACGTATTGCGTTTGTATTATATTTAAATGCAATATATTGAATACAATATATGTTTGAATGAGAAGTATTTACATTGCATTCAAATGTAATATTTATTATTTGAATTGCATTTGTATTGCATTTAAATGCAATGTATTGAATATAATATATGTTTGAATGAGAAGTATTTGCATTGCATTCAAATGTAATATTTATTTGTTTGAAAAGTATTTGAATTGTATTGTATGTAGTGTGATTAATAAAAGTAGAGAAAAAAAAAAGGAGAGAGAAAGAGAGTATGTGATGTAATTAGTAAAAATTATAAAAAAAAAAAACGAAATGGTGAATAGTGATTGTATTGGATTTGAAATGTAATGTCATTAATATTTGAATACAATATTTTTCATTTGGATGAAGATTGCATTGCATTTAAATACAATACAAATGCAAATGCAGTAAATAAATGAGGTATGATTTATAACTTAAAAACTCAAATTTTGAAAGTCCATAACGTTGCATATACAAGTCGAAATGAGATAATTTTTTTTATATCAAATTATATAAAACTTTGAGAAGAACGAAATAAAATCTATATTAATATTTTTTTTAAACACATTTTAATTTTTTACTCTTTTTGACTCCAATTATTCAAACTCACGCCAAATGTATATTTTAATTCTAACCAAAATCCAAACCATAATTCTTAAGCTAAAACCTGTCCAATAAATGTGCGCTAAATAAGATCTTTTTTTGACATGAAGTGAATGAACTATGATAGTATTTTTCCCCTATTTATTTTAAATATTTCATAAATGAAAACAACTTATTTACATGACCACGTGAAATATGTGTTTGTTTTTTTTTTTTAATATCATATACTTTATTTACATGGCCCAATATGAATTTTTTGTTTGTGAAGTTATTGATTTCACTATTTGTAGTTTATATTTCAACTTTGTTATTTAAATTTTAAAAATTCATAATTTTATATATACAAATCTAAATAGAATGGTTTTTTTTTTTAATTTGCATAGACCTTTAAGACGAACAAAACAAGTTTTATATTGATTTTTTTTTTCTGTACACATTTCAAACTTTTACACTTTTTAACTTAAGCATTCAAAAGTGATGTAGCATAAGCATTTGTTAGGAAAATAAAAACAATGAAAATAAAATAGAGAGATTGGTTAACTTATTGATTCACACAGAATATCAAAAATTAGAAAGGGAAGTAAAGAGTAAAAACCCAAAATTTTCATTTAACAATTTATATATCTTTTTACATATACGTGGACTATTATATTTATAAGTTAAACTGTTTAAAAGGAAAAAAGAAACTAAAAATAATATTAGGCAAATAAATAATTCCGAACAATCATAAAATGAAAAACTAGGAGCGTGTTTAGTTTTGTTTTTAAAACAGATTTCACGATTCCCTAGGAAATCGATTTCAAAATCGGTGTGAAATTGTGTTTGGTTTGTATTGTTTTTGAAAACAGATTTCAAAATGAATCCAAAATCTCCTTTGTTCCCAACGTAAAATTGAAAACGACTTTTAATCGTTTTCTCTGATTTCATTTTTCCCATTTCTCCTATTTTTCTGATTTAATTATTATGGTTAATTAAGATTTAATTGATATAGTAATTACTTAAATATTATGGTTATTAATTTTTAATTCATTTTTCAATTAAAAAATTTTATTAATTTTTAATTTTTGGTATTCATAATAAATTTTTTTTAAATCAAATATAAATATGTTTTTATAGAATACTTATAAAATGACTGGTTTTCAAAAATATAACCAAACACAGTTTCACGTTTTTGTTTCTCAAAACATACACTCAGAAAATAAAACCAAACATAATTTCAGAAACGTTCTCAGAATTGTTTTCAAAACGATATCAAATTCAGAGAATTTGAAAACATAACAGATTTCAAAAACAATACCAAACGCTACCTAGATTATTTTTAAACCTAAGAATTAAACCAAAATTAAAAATAATTTTCCTAATTATGAAATTGTTAGTTGACTTTTTTTCTATAATTATTGTCTTCAAGCCAAAAAATTCTCAATTTCAACACGATTTTTTTTTTTTCACAATATGGCTTTGTCATTCTTTCTAGGTTGGAGAAAATTCGTCCTCGAATTTCGAGTAGTTTCAATTGATAGTTGTGGTGAACAACATTCTTCATGAATTTTGAATGATCTATCTTTGGAGCAAAAAATTCGTTGAACTCTTTAAAATAATCTCTTTCCACAATAGGCAAAATGGAGTCAATTTTATCAAATTCAAATATTAGCGTTTTAGGAACTACCTCCTCTAAAGCACAATTGTAAAATGTGTATGGAGTAAGAGAAGCATCCTTAACCACTAATGCAAGATTCTTATTGACGGTGACTTCACTTAAATTGGAAATTAGGTCTTTTTCTTTGACAAAACTTTTAAGAGTAGCCCAAGGTAAAACATTTTATCAATTTCTTCTCCTTCGATGTTTGATCCTCCATTGTTAAAATGTTGCAGAAAATTGATACCTCCTGTTTCCTCCGTGTTATAGGATATGTCCTTAGCTTCCACAATTAGAGTAACATTTCTTTTGGGTTTCTTACAGTCTTGCTCCATATAATCCATTTTTGTAAATATGACCATAGGCTTAGATTGGTTAGGTGGTGTTGTTGAAGCACAGAGATTATTAACATTGATACGGTTGACATTATTGCCATCACTAATTTCTTTAGTGTATCCTAGCCTTTGAGGTAGATTCTAGGGCATTGGTTGTACATAGTTGTGTAGTAAAAGTGTTGCATGAATATGTCTATTTATCTTCTCTCACGTGCTAATTTTTTACTTTCCCAATCTGGTGCAAGTAATCTTTGTCTGTTGCCACCAAAGTGATAGCTCGTCCTCTAAGCCTGTTTACCACCAACTTGATTTTTTGGTCTTTTAGGACTCCTTTAAACTTCAAAATTTCTTCAACATTGACAATCCAGTCTAGGAACTCTTTCGGTTGGAGGTCGCCATGGAATTCAAGAATATCAATACAAATTCCTATCTCCCATCGTCTTTGTTCATCTTGCGCCTTTGATCTCCTTCATGGCCACCATTGATGTTTAGCTTTGGGTTCTTCCTCACAAAATCCTTTTCCACATTTCATGAATATGGATTCCAATTCAGATTTCTTAACTAGGCAAAAATTATGGTGAATGTTCTTGCAACTGTAGTTGTGACTGTTGAAATTGTTGTAGGTATTCTCTAAATACTGCTTGACAATCACGCATGTAAATCTCATCAAAGGGTACATCTCGTCTAGGTGGCATGTTGTAGGAGTGTGAGCCTATCTTTGATACCAAACTGATGTAGCTAAAGCATATCTCAGGAAAATAAAAATAATGAAAATAAAAGGGATAGATTAGTTAATATGTTGATTCATATAAAATATTAGAAAAACTCTTTAAAATTCATTGATTCACATAAAATACCAAGAATTGGAAAGGGTAGTAAAGAGTAAAAACTTGAAAAATTTCATAAGTGAACTAATATATTTATAGGCTAAACTATCCTAAAAGAACACGAGAAACTAGAAATAAAATTAGGCAAATAAATAATTCTAGAAAAAAAAAAAAAAAAAAAGAGAAACTAGCTTATGTTTTAAATCTAAGAATTAAGTCAAAATTAAACATAACTTTCTTAATTATAAAATTGCTAGTTGACTTTTCTTTTATAATAATTGTCTTTGTGCAAAAAAAATATACTTCTAAATTTCGACACGATTTGTTTTCTAACATGAATTCATCAAAACGCCTCACTAACTATCTAAATATAGATCTAAATATTTCTATGTAAATATTCTCTTTTAGATGTTGATATTCAAATATTTATTCAAATAACAATTTAAATTTTCTCAATCCAAGTATTTTTATCCAATCTAAACTTTCTCAATTTAAATATTTCTCGATCTAAATATTTTCGTCCAACTGTTCCAATTTGCATGCCTCTCCGAATAGATGCTTTGTTGCTTTAATTATCAGTCGATTTTTTAACTAGTTGAATTATAATTATATGCAATTCTAGGTGTTCAGATTACATCATTAAAGTGAAAATATAATTTCTACTATAAGTTTTGGCCAACTGCAGCACAACGCGTTTACATTTTTTTCCCCCTTCAACTTTAAGATCGCAACGGTCACCGAGAGAGAACGTGACGCTCGAGAAATCGCCGGGGACGAGTATTATTTCTATCATTAGTGGTTATATTATTACGTACCACTAAAAGGCCTGGCTGTTAATTTTTGGACTTTCACATTCTTGCATGGAAATGAGCAATGCTCAATCAATTTTACGTAACGATCCTTATTGGATGAAAATGCAAGTAGTCACATTAATCACCGATAGTCGGTTCGTTTTTCTTCTTCATCCTAATAGAATATTTAGATAGAGTTTCATGTAATTTTGGAGCCAAACAACGTCTCATGTAATTTCTTCTTTCATGGAACTCTTTTTCATTTTTCCCGGTAAAAAGACATTAATAATAGTCAATATCAAACACATGAAAGGATGGGACCCACTAGTTAGACGAATC
Organism: Antiaris toxicaria; assembly: GCA_035233585.1. Classification (NCBI taxonomy): domain Eukaryota; kingdom Viridiplantae; phylum Streptophyta; class Magnoliopsida; order Rosales; family Moraceae; genus Antiaris; species Antiaris toxicaria. Next base: position 1,821,823 of record CP141163.1, read on the forward strand.
ATAATTAGTTGTGTTTGTGTGTGTGTGTGTTTGTTTTATTTTTTATTTTTTTTAAATGAACTTGCTTACATTTGGTTTATTAGTCAGGAGAAATATAAATTGTTCAATTTCTTAAAAATTAGTTCAATTTTTTTTTGATTTTTTAGAAAACATAAAAATTAATTAAAAAAATTTAGAACTTATTTGATTTATGAGTTAAGTTTGAAATAAAATAAAATTTTTAAATTTAAATTGATAGATATAATTTTTATTGACTTTTTAGAAAAATACAAAATTAAACTTAAAAATTTAGATTCAGACCCATCGTCCAAATGAGACCTGCATTGTGCTTGACCACCACTGATATTTCAAATGATTTTCTTTTTTTTTCCCCCTCAAATTTGCTTGTCCGTATCTAATACGAAAGTTCAACAAAGTTTAAACTCAATACAATGTTCTAAATTTCTAATGAAGCCTTGGGAAGAAGTCTAAATCTGAAAATCATTAGGCGTTTTAGTTTACCCTGAAGAAATTATTAATTTACAAAAATAAAGAAGCAAAACTTGAATGAATTATGTTGATCACCTAGCAAGTTCGTTCATTTTGTTGTCCTTTTTATTTTTTTCCCCCTCATCCTAGGCATCACTCAAACGGTCCCACGGAAGCTATAAACAAAATGCGTACTTTTCAACAACATCACAACACGAACATATATAAAGCGTTCCAAAATCAATCCACAGAAAACACACCCCACAAAACAAAAGAAAAATTAAGTTCTACTACTTGGAAGATGGAAATATATATAAATATATATATATATATTAACTCTGAAATAGTCATATAGTAGTGCAATCAGTAGGCTTAAACGACACAGTCTTGGTCTCAAGGTCATAGCCAACCAAGAAGTTCATCTGAGCCAGGTTCCCAAATATAGCAACGTCGTTTGAAGGTATCATGGTGAAGCAAAACATGTCGTCCTCAATCTTTGCAAATGTGTTCACCGGCTGCAAAACCACATCCGCACCCGTAAAATGAGCCGTTATAATCGGAGCACTAGCAAGGCTCTGATCACTACTTTCCGCTCTGAAACAAAGGCTCAAAACCCCCCTCGGATCGCTAACCCTCTCGGCTTCGATCGCCTCCGCTAAAGCAGACACCAAATCGTCATGGAATCCGACCGGAAGAAAGGTTAACGTCGTCCCGGAGTCGATTATAATGTTGCCCTCGTTGGCAGCTATTGCTTTGGATTGATTGTAGTTGTTGTTGTAGTAAACTAATCTCTTTTTTCCTACGCTAATGGCCTCCAAAGTTAGGTAGTAGAAGGTGTTGGGCGCCTTTGCGACTAAAGGCGTCGAGACGACGCTCGAACCGGACACGATCCCGGCACTGCCGAAGCTGATCTTGCTTGTGACATGATGCTCGGCGGATAAGGGGACTAAGCAGTAGGAGAATTTACCTCCAATGGACTTGCCTAATTGAGATACTAAAGAAAGAGAGCCGCCGCCGAGGCCGATTATGCCTGATCCGGACTCGTCGAACGTGCCGTCGTTTTCGTGGCCGCAGCCGAAGACGATCTTTGGGAGGGAAGCGGCGGCTCCTATGGTGAGTGTGTCGGAAGCGAGGTTTCCCTTGGTGAAGGACCGGTCGCCGTAGGAGTAGCTGTACTCGCAGGCGTCGCCGCGCTCGACGGCGCTGCCGCAGGTCGATTCGAGCAATTCGCTGCAGGGTTTGGACTCGCAGGGGATCTTGCGGTACGTGGAGGAGTGGAGTGGATCGAAGAGAGGTGGGATTTGATTGAAGCACTGCGTGCATGGCTTGCATTGGGTCCATATGAGGTCGCTGCCGGTGTCCGCTATGCCGAGGACTGTGACCGGCGGGGTTCCAATCGACACGTTCATGAGGTACTCTCCCTCGCTCGGGATGATTCTGGATTGGATTGGTTTGGAGGATGTCAAAGAGGAGAGTAAGGCGGTACTTTTGTACCAGTCGATGCGCGAAAACGAGCGGCGGATGGCGTTGCGAAGGCGATCGAAATCGGCCGCGGAGGGATTGTAGGTGGGGGAGAATGGAGAGTCACGTTGTATGAGATCAGTGGTGAAGCCTTTGCCAGATGCTTGTGTTGTGAAAGAAAAATCCATGATGAGCATAATGAAACATGCAAAAGGAAGAACACTGTGACAAAAATTCAAACGTTTGCTTGCCATTTTTCTTATTCTTTAACAGATGATAAAATTTCAAAGGTAAGGATGAAGAAAATATAGAAGTTACCTGTGTTTATATGGAAATTGTATATGTTGAGTAGGTTTTGCATTGATTATAAACTGATAACAGTTGGAAATTGGAAGGCCAAAAGTACCAGGAAGATGATAATCATATGATGTAAATTTACGTAAATTTAGTGCATATATATCTGTAGAAAATAAAGTTGATTTTGTGATCGAGGTATCCGTTTTTTTTTCTCCATGTCAAGTGAAAAGCGTAATGAGATCAAAACGGATTCCATATTCTATTAATGAAGAACCTTAACATTTTAACTGAGATAAAGTGTATCACGGAGAATATGAACCGTTCAAAATTCCAAACCTACGTTTTGGTCAAGTGAAGCAAAGGGCTCCGTGTTTTCGGTCTGACCAATAACGGTAGAATACTATTACTGTCAGGTGCGAATCAACCACTGCGAAATCTAAAAATGTTTTTCTTGCTCGGCTTCTAATTACAAGCGAGATCATCTCTTGGGGAAATTGTGAATGGTCAACTGAGAAGAAAATACGGTTAGATGGGTCATTTTGACCACCCAATTTAATAGATTTAATAAAAAGACTGTTTGTCATTTTTTTTCAAGTTTAATTAATTAATAATTGACTATTAATCAATGAATGATTAATTAAGAAAATTAACAATTAACATTATGGTCAATCAATAAATGATCGTAATTTGGTTAACAATGATTGACCATTTAAAAAAATTGATTTGTTATTTTAAGAAAAAATAATATTTTAACTAATTTTTAAAAACTTGGATATTTATTAAACAAACTTGTTAAAAAAAAAATATTCAGCTGTAAATCCCGTAATAGTTGATAAGGAGGAATTTTATGTTTTGGTACTTGTAAGTAGGACCATGGCAGTGCAGATAATATTTTGGAATATCAAGAATAACTACTCAAATGCTAGCTCAATTGATATTAAAAAAAAAAAAAAAAAGGTCGAAATCTTAACATTATTATTTTCAAATCCCTCAAAATCTGTTAATTTAGCGGAAATTTTCTTTTAAGGGAAGCGAATTGTGTTGATTCGTGTCTTTAGTAACTGAACTGGATTAGTCTAAAACGTGGAGAATTAAGCTAGAAAAGAAAACTTCGTTCATTTTGTTAAATCAGTGCATAAGATAAACCTACGCACATCATCACACCACTCTTCAATCAACATGACACAATAAAGATAGCATCCAAATTTTGACAGCAATTTGTAGCACTAATGCTGTAAAACTTGTCATTTATCAACAACTTCCTACCCAAACTTCTTATTTTGACAATTTGCTAAATTATTACAATGTACCCCCCTATAAATTAAGTTTCTGTTAAATAAAATACAAAAAAACGCACATACGTTTTATATGAGGATGGAAAACACCATTTCCAACCAAAAAATTTTAAATCTAATACAAATATTAATGCAAATCTTCTCATTTCAAATCTTCAATTTAATGCAAAATAAACTAAAAAAAGGTCCATTGCAACAATTTGACAAGTTTAGAGGGTAAATTATTAAAATTAAAAATTTAAGGAGGCAAGTCAAAGGATAACAAATTTAAGGGTATCAGTGCTAAATATATATATATATATTTTTCCAACTTCATTAAATAACTGAAATTTTTGACTGAAGCCTTTCAATTTGGAAAATGTTAATCATCCCGATTCGTGACATAGGGTTCGCCCCTACCCGATCTCGAGTCCTATGTCCTAACTCACAAGATGGGAAATATTGTACCGCCCCTTCGATTTGATGATTAGCAGAGGCGGGGAAAAAAAAAAAAGAAGAAGAAGAAGAAGAAGAAACAGAGAAGAAAGTTCATGAAATAGGATTACCATTCCTTACCGCATAAAACACTTTTTTTTTTTAAAGGAAAATGAGATGCATCTTTGTACTGAATCAGCTCGTAGATAACAACATTAGCAATAAATATAGCTGTTTATTGCTAAAGCATGACGAGCGAGTGTGTGAACAATATACATACATACATACATACATATATATATATATAAAGAGAAATGACACAACAAGAACGATTAACAAGCACACTTAACAAAAAGGAAATAATATATACATATAATGGAAACGAGTCTTAATTTCTAATAGTTAATCTATCAAAGTCACCACAAAAACAGAATTTCGAGACCTCAATTTCCGCTGCTGGTTAATTGATGGAACGAAAATCTACACTTTTACTTTAGAAAATTTACAATTAATTGGTTTAAGTCCAAAATAAAGGCTAGAATAAAGAGAAAGACAAATAAGAAATAGTTCTATCCATCTGCCAGTATAAGATTGATTGATCAAGCAATTGAATATGATTCAATCACAGTAATAATTAGTCCAAAATTAAGCCGACCTGGTGGAACAAAATGATTTTCTTTCTTCAAATTCTTCTAAAACTTTTAATCTTTATATAGATTATACATACTTATCCATCTCAATACACCCATTTAATCAGGTACAGTGAGGAAATAAAAACCAAATTCAACATACTGATTTAACAGCACAAAACTTGTTAAAATCCTTACTAATCGGTGATTAATTAAACAAAAAGAAAGAACTAATTGCCATAAGGCTAAAACCAATGTCTCAAAGAAAAGCATGCTCATGACGGCTTCAAATCAATGCATTACAATCTAAGAACATATAAGAACCACATGTCAAGGCAACTTTCAAAGTACATATATATATATATATATATTCATATATTGTGTCAACGGTTGTATACATAGACCAAAATTTACAAATACAAAATCTCTATAAACCAAGAAAAGAAAACGTTGAAAAACGTATTACACATTGAGGCATTACATTGAACCATCAGCAGCTCATAAAAGAAAAAGCAAATTTATCAAAATAATACTAATTAAGAACTCTTAGCTTAAACCCATTTTTTATACTGATAAATTCAGATTTTTGTAGAGAAAACACTGTTAAAAAGTAAAAAGTTTGACCATTGGAGTTTAAAACGGAGATCTAAAGGCAGCTTAATCATCACTTAACTTATCTTCAATGTCAGAAACGTTCATTGCCAAAGATGCTTGCTTGGCCAACTTGACAATTTTCTGCGCCTCCCGGCTAATCTTCCTCTGCTCCACCATTGCCTTTTTGAGAATTTTCCTCTGCTCTTTAATGGGAAAACTCCCTAAATCCGCCAATAACTTCTCGTTCTTACTCCAACCGAAATCGTCGTCATCTGCCCAGTCTCCCTTGCTCTTTCTTGCAGAGCCCTTCTTCGGTGAACACCAGAAACAGCCCAATTTCCTCGGCGGAGACGGAGATTTCCTCGACGATTTCAACGAACTCAGGGGAGAAGAAAACGACCCAGATTCCGACCTTGAGACGAAACGTTTCTTCGTGTCGGAACTACGTTTCGAAGACGAGAAATTTGCAGTTTTGGGTGAGGAACCGGAGGCAGAAGAAGAAGAAGAGGAATTCGAAGAATTTGAGGCCGACCGACGTTTCGGAGGCGGTGATGAGAGACGCCCAGATTGGGGTTTCGACTTGGAAGCCGTTTTCTTAGCTGGGTCTTGTTTGGCAGGCGAGAAATCTTCATTTTCCGTGCGGATCTTCGGAGCGAAGTCGGATTCGTAGCGAGCGGAAGAGGCGTGCGAGGGTCTGGGATTGGGCTTGGCCTTGGCCTTGGCGGTGGTGGTGCTGGCTGGGAAGGATTTGAGCCTGGAGAAACGCGATTCGAGGTCGCTGGCGAGGACGGAGTCAACGAAACCGGAGCAGTTGATGGCGGCGACTTGCTCGAGGACACAGAGGTCGCGCGTCTGGGAAATGAGGTCCTCCACGGCCGAGTCGTCGGTGTCGGAGAGGGAGGAGAAATCAGCCATTTTCGAGGAGGGCAAAAAAGATGAAGCTTCAGACCACAAATTAAAAAGAAAAAAAAAAAGGGGTTGGGGTTCGGATTTTTCCTTTTTCTGGCTTTCTACGGTTCTTCTCCGGCAGCAAGCTTTCTAGTCGTAGTAGACTGGTTGTGGAAATGAGGAGGCGGCGTGTAACGGCTAGCTCCTGATTTTGGCGTGAATGGCCAACTGTTTCAATTTGTGGGACCCACTTATATACTTATGTGGGCCAGCAGAAATCTCCTTCCAATGTGTTATTTATTTATTTATAATTTTTAAATTTTTAAATTCATTCTAAAGTCAAGAGAAATGCCGTAAAGCTACTGCCTTCCAGCTAGCAGGGACATTAACGTTGACAGACTAAACACAGTTTTCCTAATCAAAATTATTACGAATTGAGTGATTTTTCTCAATCCGTTATCTATATATATATTTTTATAGATTTGTATTCTCTAAAAAATTTTATTAACCATGTAAATCTATATTAAAGTTTGATATTGAATATGTGTACTGCTTATGATATTCGATTGAGTTTAATCAATGTTAGTTTTAAGTTTAATCATTTATTATAATGAATTGTTATATTACAATTTAGCTTGTAATTAAAGACTTGAAGTTAATTGTTTTGTAATTTTATAGAATTATTTTGTGTTTAAATATTTTATTTTAGTTCTTAAAGTTTATAGATTGGATCTATGAATTCGATATGTACAATTCTATATTTATGAATTAGATTGAAAATCTCACAAAATAGTAAGTGATTGAGATTTGTTTAATCTAAATGTCACGAATTGGACTTCCTGTTGAGATTTTCCAATTCAAATGTCATAGATTGGACTGTAGATTGAATCTCTAATCCGTATAATTTGATCCGTAGACACCCCTATCAATTAGATTTATGTAAGGAAAATCTTTGTAAAAGTTATCTAAATAATCACTTTTTTTTAATTTATTAATCAATATGATACAAATCTTCTAATCTTGATGAATATGATACAAACTTTATTTTTATTAATATTGGATTTGTATCTTATTAATCTAATATCAAATTTTTGTTTCATGTTGGTGCTGTCTTTAAATTGTATCATTTAAGTATTTTTAAAATTGTATTTTTTATTGATAGAAAAATGTTAGGATCTTTTTTTCCCCATAAATGTCTGATTATTCTTGTGCCACATGTTGTCTTTTTTTTTTTTTTTAATAAAGATAAAGCACGATCATTAACAATTATTTTTCTTTTAATTATAACTCTAGTATTCTACCATTCTCTGCTATAAAAATTTATTTAAGACTTTATACAACTATGTTGTAATAAATTGTATTTTTGTTGTATTAGTTTGTGTTTAAATATGTTTATTTTAATTTAATAGATCCAATCCATGAATACGTGAATAAGTAGATTTCAATGTTTTTAGATTAGATTGAGAGACTAAGTGATTAAGATTTTTCCAATCTGAAAGTTACAGATTAGTCAATAATTTAATCTTAAATCTATGTACTTTAATATGCAAATGTCCTTATTTATAAATCAAACAGTTAAAAAGTTAATCTTATAATTAAAATAACGTTACTTATTAATAAAATAAAAATACAGATTGTGTCATAAGTTTTTTCTTTACATTAATTCATTTTTATGAGAATACGTAATAGTAAATATCAGTTTAGATTTGCTTTTAGAGATTTTTAAGACGTGGTAAATATCAGTTATTTCACCTAATTTCCGTTGCTTTCATTTCTACTTTTAAGTTAATATAGAATTTTTACATGATAGAAGGGGGGACTTGAATTCCTGGTTGGATGGTACATAAGAAGTGCATGCATGGGCGGGGGCGGAGAGACGTTGGGACGGGGGCCATATGCCCCCTTAACTTTTGAGATATTCCTTTTTGACCTCAAATTTTCTATAATTTTTTCTTACGACAAAATATTTTACAATTTTATATCTTATTTGTCTCCCATAAAATTTTTAATTTAGTACTACATTTATATAAATTTTTCAAGAAAATTTTATATTTCACTCATTTTTTAAAATTTTAAGTACTCATTGTATTTGGATAATATATTGCATTTATATTATATTTGAATGTAATTTACTGAATGTAATACATATTTGAATGAAAAGTATTTATATTATATTCAAATACAATGTTACTTTAGATGAAAAGTATTTGTATAGTATTATATGTGATGTGATTGATAAAAATAAAGAGAAAAAAGAGAGAGAGAAAGAGAATATGTGATGTGATTAGGAAAAATAGTTGTATTATAATGATTGTATTATATTTAAATTGTGATGTAATTAGTATTTGAATGTAATACTTTTATATTTAGATGAAAATTACATTACGTTTAAATATAATACGAATATAATACCCTTATCAAACGCCTCTTTAGAATTTAGTATCTCAAATGATTCAAAATCAATTATATTACTACGTAAAATTCATATTTTTTTGAATTCTAAACTTTAAAATGAAGTTAAATTCTATTACAAGCTTACTTTATTAGAGGAAAAAAGATACAATTGATAAAGGATGGTAAAATATTTTAACGTTTTAATTTTAGTTTAAATTTTTTGGTTAAATCATAGCTCCCCTAAAAATTTTTTTTTGACTTTACCACTGTATGTGTATGTGTGTGTGTGCGTTTTTTTTTTTTTTTTCATTATTACAAATGTACCTTGAGATTCTCATTTTGATTGTACGAGAACTGTGGCTGCTCTGCTCGGAGCAAATGTCTAATCTTGAGGGGCGGAACTTTTGTGTAGTTCTATGAAAAGTTGAAGGGAGTATTTGATAATTTTGTTCGCATTATATTTAAATATAATATAATTTTATTTAAATATAAAAATATTGTATTTAAATATTAATTATATTATAATTTATATTTAATATAATTATTATTTATCATTTTATTTTTTCTATCAGATTAATTACATTACATGTTCCTTTTCTCTCTCATTTTTTTTCTATTTTTACCAATTACATCACATACTTAGGGTTCGTTTGGTGAACGTATTGCATTTGTATTACGTTTAAATGCAATGTATTGAATACAATTTGTATTTGAAGGAAAAGTATTAGCATTGCATTTGAATGCAATGTGTGTTTGGGGGAAAAGTATTTGAATTGTATTTTAATAATAAATATGTGATGTGATAGGTAAAAGTAGAGAGAAAAAAAAGAGGGAGAGAGAATATATGATATAATTAATAAAAGTAATAGAAAAAGTGAAATAATAAATAATGATTGTGTTTGATTTAAAATGTGATGTGATTGGTATTTGAATGAAATGTTTTTGTATTTGGGGGAAAATTGCACTGCATTTAAATGCAATGCTAAAAAAATTTGTGTCCCAAACACTAGCTTAATATGCATTATCCAAATGTCTCCTAAAAGTTCTATACAACACATTACATGATTGCTCGAATTTTTAAGATTACGTTTGGATGAGAGATTCATTTTCAGAATAAGAAAAAGTTTTGCAAAAAAGTGTTTGTTCAAGTTTTTTCATCATTTTTCTAATTCTGAAAAAGGAAAGGAATTTTTTTTCCCAAATATTTTTTACAGTATACTTTTAGAAAATGAAAAGAAATCTTTTCCAATCTTCTTACAATATACATTTCTCAATACTATTTCTTCCAATTTCAAATAACTTTTTGTTTTTTAAAAGAAAATTTTTTTACACATCTAAATATCATCTCATTTCTAAAAACGAAAATTTTTTCCCATCCAAAATAAGAAAATTTCCTTTCTGAAAATGGACATTCCATTCGAACAGGAGTAAGAAGTTAATAACATAGCGGACAACTGAACAAGCTAAGACCATCTCTAATGTATGTGCCAATACCAATGTCAAATTTAACATAAAAAGTAGTATATATTGTTTAGCATTGACATTCATTTTACACTCTAATGCATTTGTGTCATTTTTAATGCTATAATAGTATTTTAATGTCTTTTGCTTCACCATTAACATAACACTTTAGCATTGTATTGGATATGCTCTAACATCAAAGACAATTAATTAAACAATGAAGCAATATTGCAATGACAATTCAAACATTTAACAACGATTATGTCATCATTGATAACTTTCGACAACAATTATAGGCTTACAGTGTTGCTGAGTGTATTTTTCTTGTAGTGAATAATAATGCATATCGTTAATTTTATAACTATGCTTCCTCTTTATCATTTTAGAAAGATTGGTGCTCTTTTTCTCTCCATGAAATTTTCTCATTGGTTTTTTATCTAGTGACATTTTAAACGAGTTATATGGCTCATATTTTTTAGGCTTCATATCTTTGGAGATTATAGTTTAGGATTGATACTTTCTATTTCCACACACACACACACACATATTGTGTCTTTTTGTTTGATTTTTCTGTAATTTTTGCTTTCTTTAATTAAAATTTAGGGTAGTAGAGCATACCCTACTTGAATAGGATCTTGGTGTGGGGATGCTAACTAAGAGCATCTACATTACTTTGCCAAATTAATTTTAAAATTTAGTCTATCATTAGGAAGTAAGTTTGAGAAGTTTGTTTCGGAAACATTTCAAAAAGATTCTAATTCAATTTAATATGTTTACTATTTTAAAATTCATACCACATTCATATTTTGCACTCTCAAATATCAATTTAAAAAAATTTTCAAGTTTGAAATGAAATCTTTTAAACCTATATTTCAAACACAAACTTAGTCCTTAGGACACAAAAATTCATCAACAAAGCATATATTTAGCATATCTATTCTGTGTTAAAGTTGGTACAAAATATACAACATATTTTGACTTTTGAAATTAATTTGTTGGCATATCTCTATTCTCGTTTGACCTAGAGTTGGAACATAGGGGTGAACAAAAAACCCGATCACTCAACAAACCTACCCAATCTATCCAACCTAATCTTAATTAGGTGGGTTGATTTGCTATATTTAGTTGATTGGGTGGACAAAAAAAATTTTCAACCCACCCAACCCACCCAATATTCACTCACTTACTATTTTTTCTTTTTTCTAAATGATGTTCATCCCTAAGTGTTGTTTAGATTATTTAAATATATAAAATGCATTACTTGATATTCAATATGGATGTAATTTTTGGTAATTTTGTAAAAAACACCACTAATTACTTTAGTTTTCCTATATCTTTTAGTGATTCTTATAACTTATATTTATTTTACATTTGACTATTAATGAGATTATATTAGAAATTTTTTAATTTGTACAAAATCTATGATAGAATTTATTTTAAAAACTATGTCATGAGTTTAATTTCTTTTTTTCCTATTAAAATTTTCATTTATTATTGGATGTTTAGTATTATTTATTATTTTTATTAATAAAATACATAACTCATCTAACTCACCCAACCCACCTAACCCACCCAACCTAACTCGATATTAATTGGGTGGGTTGATTTTTTATATTGGGTTGATTGGGTAGGTAAAAAAAATTGTCAACCCATCCAATATTCATTGGGTAGGTTGAAAGTTCACAAAAACCGAATATTGGGTGGGTTGAAAATTTACAAAAACCTACCCAACTCACCCGATATTTACCCTGTTGGAACATGTCCACAAATTGGTTGATTTTGCACTAAAAATGCGTTCCTCACTTCAATTTCTCTCAGTTACCGTGAAGTTGTGTGAGTTTTTACACATATGTATAAATCTCCAAAGTTAAAATGCAAATGCAAATATAAAATTTGGAGTATTAAAAAAAATAGTGATGATAAATATCATTCATCAGTACATAGCATCAAAACTTTGCAATTAAACATGTTTAGACAAGAATGATACTAGGATGACCCCATGATAAGTCTTCGTGTTGTGTCATCCTTTTTCATAGAGAGAGAGAAAAAAAAAAAATCACCTCTGCATATTTTCCTGTAAAATAAAAATGTTGGAGTTGTTAGGAGACTTGTAAAATAATTCTAAGCAGCAACCAGCAGGTCAGTGACAACAAAACTAGCAAACAAAATTTATGATCTAATATTTTACCTACTCACAATTAAACTATACAATTTCGTTGGTGTTACTTTCGTTATTTTGGAGGGACACACACGCTCATATGGGTCCCCCCCCAACACATCAAATAATCTGTTTAATTAAGAGGGCAAGATGATAAGCATGCTAATTAGAATAAAATCTTCAGCCAAAAAAATTAGAAGAAAATATCAATTGTGAGGTTTCTATCTTTCTTCCCTTTTTTTTTTTTTAAATTTAATTGTGAGGGTTTTTGGTTAGGCTTTTTTTTTTTTTTTTTGTCTTCCTTTTTGTTTGTTATGTTTTTCTTTTAAGTAGAGATAACACTTCTTGATATGTTTTATTGGCAGGAACTACTTTGTCATTATTAAATTAATTTTTTAAAGGTATTCTTATAAGCATTCACCTTAAAAATTTACACATTACAACATAGAAATGCTCCAGTTATAAATTAAAAATCAATCATATAATTAAAATAACAATTCTTACTAATAATTTCCTATTTGGATGAGAGGTCCATTTTTAAAAAGGAAATTTTTTGTATTTCAAATAAGAAAGCCATTTTGTTTTTGAGAATGAGATAGTGTTTAAATATATAAAAAAAATTTCTTTTTAAAAACAAAAAATTTGTTTGGAATAAGAAGAAATGATATTGAAAAATGTATATTGTTAGAGAATTAGAAAATACTCATTTTCTTTTTTTAAAAATGTACAATAGAAGACATTTGAAAAAGGATAGAAGATATATTTGAAAAAAGATTTTCTTTCATAATGAGAAAAATAATGAAAAATTTGAAATAAATATTTTTTCATTAAGCTTTTTTTTTTTTTTTTAGTGGACTTCCCATCTAAACCATCCCTAGACAAAATAGGAGATCCTACCATTGGAATTTCATTATTTTCAAACCTTAAAAAAAAAAAAAAGTATTATTTTTAATTGCTTGCGCTCTTGTATTAATCACTATTCTAGTTCAAACTCAACCACTTTAGTCAAAAACAGACAACAACACAGAAGGAGAAGTTCTTCATAAGAGCTAATCAAATTCACATATCCTTTTGTCGAAAATTTTCGCAGCTTTTTCAAAGATCATCTTATTTGATGGAAGATGAAGATCATGAACCGCCAATTCCAGGACCAATATGTTGCTTTGGCTGCTTTTCTTCCAAAACAAGTAATGAAAAGAAGAAGAAGAAGAAGATTGTAGAGCCAGACCACAATAAGGAGTGGGAAAAGAAGGAAAGTATTTTGTCAGATATGAGCACTTTTTCGGTCAAAGAGCAAGAAAGGAGGCTGAAGAAGGCCTTGGAGGAGGAGGAGAGCGTCGCTAAGGAGGCTGAGAGGGTTGTCCAATGGATCAAGCAAGAATCAGCTAGAATGGACGATTCCACACTTAGAAATGTAGTCAACGATATTGAAGATCACTAATCATGATCAGCAAGCCATTACCAGATATGGTTTGTAAGTAAAAGATGGCGTGAAGTTTTTGCTTTCAAGTTGTTGATGATGATGTTGTTTATTGATGAATCTTGTACCATTTTGAAAAAAAGAGGGGTCTTGGGATATCAATGAGTGACTATGCCCTTGTTTGGAGCAAAAGTTTGGATTGGTTTTTTGCGATCTAAATCCAAATTTTCAATTTTTTAAAATCTGCACAACATTTATTTTTCTCTCAATCAGATACTAATTTAGGTTAGATTCTTAATTCAAACTGGATTTTTCCTGTTCAAATGCTCTATACATAAGTTATGTTTTGACCACACTTGTTTCTGATCTTTCTCTTGTTGCATAGGAGGAAATTTATAAACAATTTGTTTAATGGCCAATGACAAATGTAATTTCCAATTAAACTTGAGTCATACGGTGGAGATTTGAGGTGCCGCTTGACTTAGACAAGCTTACCCAAAGTTTGATTTTGCTAAGCCAATCTAGAGCTTAATATTTGGCGGAATTTACACTCCGTTTGTTTGACACCTTTAAATTTGAAAAATTAAAAATTTTTCATTAAAAAAAAATGAATCTTTCTAAATTTTCGTATCTGAATATCCAAATTTTTTCATTTTTGAAAAATGGAAAAAGAGCTTTCTAGAAACAAAAAGTTTTCACCACCCAAACAACTTTTCACTTTTAAAAAAAATTCCAAACAACTTTTTATTTTTTATATCTAAAAATTTTTTATATTCCAAAAATAGACCTCTAATTCAAACGGATCCTTAAATTTGATTACTGACGTTTGTATTTGGTTTGCTCTCATATTGTTTATTGAATTTCAAAGAAAACAGTTCAGTTTCAAACTAGAGCCCATCTGGGTTAAATTGGCTAATGGTTAATGTTTGCTTATACAATTTAAACTTTGGAATGACAAATATCTAGTTTTGGCTGCACAACACAAGGCCAAGTTTACTGTCTGCGCAACAGTTACTGAATTTTTGAGAAAGATTAAAATTCAAGATTTTCAACAACCCAAATCCAAAGAAGACCAAAATCTTCTGAAAATCTCACCGTAGTTTTAGAGGAGCCGACTTAGACATGTTCTTTATATCATATTTAATGTCTCATTTGAGATAACGGTTTAATTTAGTTTAACTTAAAAAGACTGGTTGACTTTTTAAAAACGAGAAAACTAATGGTTTAGTTTAGTTTAGTTTAACTTAAAAAAGCTGGTTGACTTTTTAAAAACGAAAAAATTAATAAATTTGGAATGAAAATGTTTTTAATAAAGATTTATTTAATGACTTTTCAAATAAAGAAATTATTAAAAAGGAAACCTGTAAATTTAAATATAATTTTCAAACCTTAAAAAAATAGTATTATTTCAAAAACAAGAAACCGGAAAATTTGGAATATAAAACATCTTAATTATTTTTGCCATAAAAAGATGGTAGGAATCAAAAGATTTATGGAAAGTACTAAATTTTCAAGGTGTCTCTCCGAAAGTGCCAATAGTGCCAATTTTATCGAGTAGTGAGCCAAGGCCCATTTAATGCATGAGCCTCCTCCACTCCTAACCGACCCGACAAGGGCTTGGCCCAAAATGACAACACTTTGGGATATTTTCATAAATGTCTATTTTAAAAGTATTAAATTGAAATATGTATTTTTTTTATTTACATTAATATTTAAAATAATATTTATAATAATAACACTACTTTCTATAAAAAAAATGATAATTAAAAAAATAAAGAAATTATTATAAAGGAAACTAGTAAATTTGGAATAAAAATGTTATATTAAAATAAGTGAATTGATAATCGATTTTAAGAAATTTTGACTTTTTCTAAATGAATATGTTTTATTAAAATGATTGATTCTATTTTATAATCAGATTTTTCTATAAAAGGAAATTTTTACTTTGTTTATTTGATTTATGGTAAAGAAGGTTCGTCAATAGCTAATTGAGTGAGGAGTTTCATAGATGGAAGTTACCAGTGGTAAAGTCGATGGAGAATTCTAATGGACAACCATAAGCAATATCATTTTTTTAACATTATTTAAAGTTTTAGAGTTTTATATTTTTAATGTTAAAAAAAAACATCTTTCTCATAAATAAGAGGTACCTAGTTTTGTATTTGTTTAATTTTTTTTTAAACATTAGTTTTCTATATTTATGAAAATAAGGAATTATAAAACTTAAAGAATTAGTCTTTCTTATAAAGATGTCATCAATCTTATATGTAGTAATTCGTATAAATAATAAGTATTTTTTTAATGCAAAACGATTATATGTGGTTTTTTTTTTTTTTGTTGAGATGTATATATCCATTATGTTTTGGATTTTTAATGATTGACATAATTAATAATGTCTTTTCATTACAACTTCATTGGTTTTTTTTTTTTTATAAAAAAGTATGGGTTGATATTTTAAGTGAATGAATTTTATTGATGTATGATTTTAAGTAGTTGGCATAAATAATAAGTTTTTTTTTTTTTTTCATAAAGAATCATTTTTTAAAAACTTAAATACTTCAAGTTAGTATAATTTTTTTCCATTTTAATTTTAATTAATTTTTATTGTAAATAATAGTTATGTTGTACTTATTTTTTGGTTTGAGTTATTATCTTTACAGTAAATATTTGATATTTACTATAACTATTTTTTCTATTATGTTTTGGATGTTTAGTGGTTAGCATAATTAATAAGGTTTTTTTTTTCCATAACGACTTCGTTGGTTTTTTTTATAAAAAAAGTGTTAGTTGATGTTTTAAGTAAATGAATTTTGTTGATATATAATTTTAAATAGTTGGCATAAATAATAAGTTTTCTTTAATAAAGAATTTATTTTTTCATTAAAAAACTTAAATGTTTTGTGTGAGGATAATTTTTTTTTGTTTTAAATTTTTTAACTAATCTTTATTATAAATAATAGTTGTGAAGTATTGATTTTATTAGTTGTGATGTAAATAAGCATATTTAATTTTATTAAAAAGAATGATGAGTTGTCATAATAAATTCATTATTATAATTAAAAAAAAGGAAAAAAAAAAAGAGAATCTCAATAAATGAAATATAATGTCAATTTTAATATAAGGGTAAATTAATTACTATAAATATGTGTATCTTTAAAAATGGATATTTACATAATAAAATTAAAAAATAGATATATTTTGAGACGAGTTTTTGAAAATAAAATTTTTGTATAATTATTTAGGTGAAGAGACAATAGAAAATGTCTACCTTACCCTTACTTAAATGGCTCATAAGGCATGTGGCATTATATCTCCTACATTTTAATTTTTAACGTTTAACCCCAAAAAAAAAAAAAAAACAACGCTAAGATGACACACAACAATCGACGACGGTTAGTTTTTGAGAAGTTTTGTAAGTCATGGAGCATGTTAGGATTTCATACGTAAAAGAGAGTTTTAACCTTCATATATATATATATATATATCATAATATAACAGTATTTGGACATCACAAAAAAGCTAGCATGTTTAAACATTATGGAGAATATATAATATATAGTATATTTTTTGAAGCTAAAATAAATAAATAATATATTACGAAACTGTTGAAATTTATACCAGTAAATGAATTATTTATCTAGTTATATGCTAATACATAATTTATTTATTATTAGCAAAAACACGTAGTTACTCGTAAATATGCTATTTTTTCTATAATTTTGAGTTCTTCCAAAAAAAAAAAACAAGAAGCTTGTCGGAAGCGCTGGTTTTTCCAACGAAACTAAGCACTTTTTTCTTAGACCATGCACTAATTGTAGGTAAACTTCTATTTGCATTGACCTTAAAAAGTTCCTACCTATTGATTCACTTTGAGGTTTATAATGAAAACAATTTTATATAATAAGGTTCCCATTTATACGACTTTATGGATCCGTTTGGATGGGGTGTTTGTTTTTGGAAAATGAAAAATTTTTAGATATGAAAAATAAAAAGTTGTTTGGAATTTTTTTTAAAAGTGAAAAGTTGTTTGGGTTGGTGAAAACTTTTTGTTTCTAGAGAGCTTTTTTTTCATTTTTCATAAATGAAAAATGTTAGATGTTCAGATACGGAAATTTAGGAATGTTCATTTTTCTTAAAATGAAAAATTTTTCATTTTCCAAATTTGAACGTGTCAAACAGACGGAGGGTATATTTCTCTACAAATATAATTTCTTTTATTATTCTAAGCGTTTGTTTGGATTTTCATTTTATCTTAAACTAAATTGTACTTTTCTATTTTAATTTTTGTATTTTTTTAAAAAGTTAATAAAAATTATAATTAATTTTTGAAAAATCAATTCAATTTCTATTTAAAATTTTCAACTCCAACTAACGATCCAAACAAAACATTGTGTTTAAATATGCTATTTACTTCTTTTAGCTTAAATAGCTATATTATTTTAAACTCTTTTTATTAATTTTTAATAACTTATCACATCAGTAAATCCGTTAGAATTATAGACGGAAGTGGATGAAGTTGACATTTTGAATGGTTTTATGTAAATTAGATGACACAATAAACGATTTTGTAATTCTAAGGTATGAAGTGGAAAAAAGGGTATATAATCTAGGGGTAAAAATAAAATTAATCCAATTATATAGGAAAATTAAGCTAGTAAAAAAAAAGAAAATACATATTTAAATCTAGGGGTGAACATCATTTATGGAAAAAAAAATAGAGGTGAATATTGGTAGATTTTTAGGATTTTTTCAACACACCCAATGAAGATTGGGTCAGTTAAAAAATTTTTTTACCCACCTAATTAACTAAATATAGAAAATCAATCAATCTAATTTAGATTGGGTTAGATAAATTTAGTAAGTTCATCGGGTCACCGAGTTTTTGTTCACTCCTATTTAAATCTCATGCAATTTTTTTAAAAAGAATTTTCTCAGATAAGGAAATATCTGTTTAACTACAAATAACGAAAGCTCTTTTAGTTGTTTGATTAATTTTTCAATTATCTAATTTATGAATGGAAGCACTCTTGTATTGTACAATGGAAATTAGGGGCTCGTTTGAGGGAATGGAATTCAATCCATCTTCCATGGATTGTTACAGTAATTTTTTATCTTTTTTTTTAATTTTTACTTTTAACTTTTACTATTCTAATTCATCTCTATCTATACTATATGAATTCCAATCTATTTTTCGTACGAGTCTTAGATCCGACCATTCGAAAACTACTCCAATAACTTAAAAATGCTTTACTGTTGATAATAAAAAAGAGTCATTCACTATTGTAAAAAATTTCTTTTTATTTTTACAAATCACCCCCAACTTGTAATGTTCAAGCTACTTTTGTTTAGCAGAACTACCCATCTTAAAAAGTACACTAAAAGAAAGGCAACCAGGAACAAGAAGAAAGAGAGAGAGAGAGAGAGAGAGAAAGAGTCAGAGAGAGAAACGACGATACGGTTGAGGAGCATTTAGAGAGTAGAATGATGGAAAAAGGGGTCTTACAGATGTCCCTATTACATGAGTTGTTTAAATCAAATACGTAAACCATAAATCACCAAAAGACCTGCCTTAAAAAATGTTGCTGTGTATCCAAGTCAATTTTGGGCATGTGAGTCTACTTCAAACCATAAGTAAAGTTCTGACTTTTTTCAGTCTTACATGGAGTCCCGCTGACTCTAATGCCTAACCCATTTTTTAATTTCTTCACTTTTAGCTGCTGAATATCACAAGTCGTCGATAGTGTAAATTAGTCATATTGTTTAATAACAGAAAAAAAAAAAATCTATAAGCTTGTCCACTACAAAAATTAATAGCAAGAATTTTCATTAGAAAAATGACTGAATTTTTCTTGATGAGGAACCTTTTCTTTGGTAGATTTTGGTGAGGAAGTTGAGATGAGGAGGATTTGAAATAATTATCTATTTACTATATACTTAATTGCCAAAAACTTTTAAAATTACTTTAATTATAGATATTAATAAGAACTTTAAAAATTCCTCAAATGAAAATTACGAAATACATGCCAACAATTAATAGATTGCAACATTTTTTTTAGTGGGAATTACTAAATTTTTAGCAATAACAAAAGATTAAAAATTTTTTTTTCCAGAAAATCTCTTGATGTGCTTCATGTGCGAAACCACAACCTCGTTATAAAATGTTTATTTCAACGTACACCTCCCTCATGATTAAACAAAGTCACAAAATCCATGCCCACATGAATTCACTTTTGCCTCAAAAACTAAAAAGTGGCGTGAGAAACGCACTTGGAACAATGAAAATAATTTCCAATCTAAACGCACTAAGCTTCAGTGCGCGCCCATCTCCCCCACTTTACTCAACTTTTCAGCCAAAAAAACTTTCAGAAATTTCAACACAAAAACTCAACAACACAACAAATCCTATTCCATCCCAATACTATCCTCATCTACCCTTCTTTTTTGCCAAATGGCTATGATGAACACCAAGCCCAAAAAACCTATTTCCTCTTCCCATTCCAATCTCTGCACCACCCTATTTTTCATAGTCCTCTTCACAATCCCAGCCCTTTTCCTCCTCCACACCCCCACCACCACCTCCATCTGCACCACCTTCGCCGCCTCCAACGCCAAGCCCTGGTTAGGCGACCTCCTCGCGGCCGAGTTTGCCTGGAACCGCCTACCATTTGCCGAACCGAGCCCTCCTCCCCTCCGCCTCAAGATCGCTGTCTTCTCCCGCAAATGGCCCGCGGGGACCACCCCGGGCGGCATGGAGCGCCATGCGCACACTCTCCACACCGCCCTATCGCGACGCGGTCACCAAGTCCACGTCTTCACATCGCCGCCGCCGCCTCCTCCGCCGGAAACCACAAGCACAAGTCCTCTAACCGCCTCGACATCGCCACACATCCACTGCCACGAGGGCGAGCCGGGGCGGTGGCGGTACAACAAGGCGTGGGAGCAATTCACGGGGGAGAATCAACGCGACCCCTTCGACGTGGTCCACTCAGAGAGCGTGGCGCTCCCGCATTGGCTGGCACGCAACGTCGACAATCTCGCGGTGTCGTGGCACGGCATAGCGCTCGAGAGCCTCCAGTCCGACATCGTCCAGGACCTCACTCGGCATCCCAACGAGCCCATGTCACCCGCCTTCAACCAAAGCGTCCGAGGGGTCATCCCAAAGGTACTAAACGAAATAAGGTTCTTCAAAAACTACGCCCATCATGTGGCCATAAGCGACAGCTGCGGCGAAATGCTGAGAGAAATGTACCAAATCCCAAGCAAAAGAGTCCACGTTATTCTCAACGGTGTCGACGAAGACGACTTCGGTGTCGACACAAAATTAGGCCAAGATTTCAGGTCCAAAATTGGCATCCCAAAAAATGCAACTTTAGTACTTGGTGTGGCTGGGAGATTAGTTAAGGATAAAGGCCATCCTCTTCTCTACGAAGCTTTCTCTACGCTTCTCCAAAAGAGTTCCGATGTGTATCTCATCGTGGCCGGATCAGGCCCCTGGCAAAACCGATACAGCGACATCGGGCCCAACGTGATCGTGCTGGGCTCGATGAGCGCGTCGGAGTTGCGAGGCTTCTACAACGCCATCGATTTATTTGTCAATCCAACGCTAAGGCCGCAGGGGCTGGATCTCACGCTGATGGAAGCGATGATGAGTGGGAAGCCGGTTATGGCGTCGAGGTTTGCGAGCATAAAAGGGAGCATTGTTGTGGACGAAGAGTTCGGGTTTCTGTTTGCGCCGAACGTGGAGTCGCTGTTGGAGGCGCTCGAAAGGGCGGTGGGAGAAGGCGCGGCGAGGCTGGCGCGGCGTGGGAAGGCGTGTAGGGACTACGCGGCTTCCATGTTTACCGCGCGGAAGATGGCCTTGGCGTATGAGAGATTGTTTCTCTGTATTAAAAATACTACTTTTTGTTCTTACCCTTAGGCAAAGGTCTGATACGTATATAATTTTTTTTTTCTTTTTTTGGTTTCTACTTGATCTCTCTCTCCAAAATTCTACAAATTAATTGAGAGTTTGACATGAGTGCTCTGCACGTGAATTTGTCAGATTTACTGTGATAATTTAGTGATGATTTGTTTAAAGAATCTGATATCAAATTAATTTTTTAATGGAATGGATCCATTACAAGTTTATAACTTAAAAGGAAATGGAAGGAAAGATAGCATATTATAATGAAGTATAAAGACTAAGAAGATCGGCAAGGAGTGGAAGCAGAGCCATTTGCAGTATGGAAGTCCCATATAGAAAAATGACTTTAAAAGGCTTTATATCTGAAAGCAAAAACTATTATTTTAAGACTCAAAATAAAGTCTGAGAAGGGGGCGAGTAGCAGTAGCATTACTTCCTTCAAACGTTACCAATATTCAGATGTGATTGAGTAAGTGTTAGGGATATGTTGGTTATAGTAGAGGAAGAGTGTAAATAGGAGAGGAAGAGAGAGTAATAGTTTAGGTAGAGATTGGTTGTATTTTGAAAGTGTTGTGTAAGTGTTGGTAATAGTTTATGTGCATTTTCTGGTGTTATTGTTATGGTTCCTATTAAGAGTTGTACTAGATGCTGATGGAAATATTCACGAAGGCCCTAATGGCATGCTTGACCACTTAACAAAGAATGCGTTACTTCAATCCTCCAAAAAACACACGCGAGCAAAGATATGTGGGGCATGTTCCCAAGCACGATAAATTGGGCATTCAGTTTGTAAGAACAAACCTCTACATTTAATTATTTAAGACTTTTTAAGAGGGACATCTAATGCTCAAATCTTTAAACATGGACCTAAATAAAATAATCTTTTACTGCTAAGCCACCTTCTTGGATGGTAAATTCATGCTTGTTTAACTGTCCCTTTAGATGCCTAATACCATTCAAAACTTAGGATTTTTAGCACTTTTTTCCCCTAAATTGCAACTTGCCTAATTTTTGTAATTCACCTTTCTAACATGTCAAAGTGTTGCAATGCAGTCCATTTTTCCAATTTCATCATGAGTTTTGGTTGGATTTGAGTGATTCGTGAGCATTAATAAATGCCAAAAATCAAAGTGGGGAGACTTTTTTTTTTTCCTAATTTTTCCTTGTTTTCATGTAAACAATCTAACTTTATGTTATTTTAGAAATTCTGAGACCCAATCAAAAAGGACATGAATCAATTATATTTGAAAAACAAGTCACAACAAATCAATAGAACATTCTCAACATCAAACTATATTGGCGGGACCAACAACAAAGAGAGCGCCACACCACCCCCCTTTTAATTTTAATACAATGGAATTTTATATAAATTTAATATATTGAGTTTGTATATACTGTATAAACTAGTCTTGACCCCCTTGTATTTAATAGTTCACTATATTTTATTTTTTATTATTTTGAAATGAGAAATTTCATTTCATAATCAATAAAATAAACAAGACACAAATGACTCGAAATATAAGGGAATTCAACCCTAAATAGACTGGATCCACCAGTAAAGACCAAAATAGCACAAAAGTGAATACAAGTAACAAGACTGAATGGAGAAAGGCCCGCTTGGCACATAGAGTTCAAGCTTGACCATTGCTTGCTAAACAGTATCAAAACAGTTGATGAACTAGCCCAATCGATTAAGACCAATCCCCACATAACGTGAAAACTCATACCGCAACATAAAGGGAACTCTAAACGGAAATTATACATCATACTAATTACAAACGGGTAGGAGACATAAGCGGAGGATATCGCTTCCATTATTACTGAAGTAAAGACACCAGAGAAAAGAAAAAATACACACTAAAAGGACGGAAACATCAATGCACTTATTACAATAAAACAAAAGAAATATCTACCGATAGCAAGCCATCAGTCACCGAATGGAGCCAGATCTATGTGGAGCCATCACAGAAAGATAATCCACTTCAAAGACAAATTAGATCTGCCTTAACGGATGCACGGTTCTGCACATAACCCCCAATCATGAGAAAGCTGATATCGAGATAAGTGTAGGGGTTGAACTTCAGGGTCCGAAGCTCAACAATGTGCTTGGAGGTGGCACCGAAGCTTTGGCCAAACACTACAACTTTTTTTTCCTATTTAGAGATAGAAAGAGAAGGAGAGAGACTTTTTTGCACACACGTATTATACATAGGTTTAGATCTTAACAGTTCTCTATATTTTATTAGAAAAACAATTTAAATTTTATAAAATAAAATAGTTTTATTAAATCCTCAAACATTAATGATCTAGTGGCTTGACTCAAAATCAAAATCTAAATTATAATTTTAAAGCCTAAATATTTTAAAAGACTAGCCCATTATATTATATAATATTTTGTCTCTACATAAACTAAAAGATTCCAAAAGAAGCTAACTCTTCACTTTCTCATTCTATTATTACCAAATAAATTTTGGGAGACATAATAAATCTTAGTTTTTATTCAAGGTTTAAAGAAATTTGCAAATGTGCTCTATCATTTAAGGTGAGATTTTATTTATTCTTTCTTTATAATCTTTTTTTCTCTTATATTTAAATGTATAATTTATGTGTTATAGTTCTTTCATTTTCGTTTTGGGTTTAGAAAATTTAATTGTATTACTTAATTTATGTATTCTAATTTCTTCACTTTTTACGTTGAGTTTAGGAAAGATGTAGTAGAAATGATTTGATATAAGCTATTAAAAATATACGTGAAATTTTATAACAATGAAACAATTAAGTCAAAAAAAAAAATTTAGCCTTTCTATCAATAAATCCTGACTCCATCGTTGGGTGGGACATAAATCTTAACATGGGGTCATGGAGTAGCAAATTCTCAAGGAACATTTAAAGAGTAAAGGAAAGAAAAGCACGCACTCTAATCTAGTAATGATCCAAAAATCTAGCTTTTAGTCGAATTAATTTTAGTTTGTTTGAATCCTATGTTAGAAATACAGTTTTGTTTTCTCATATAAACCTTTCTAATCTCAAATTACAAGCCTGAGCGGACAAAAATGAGTCCTATGTGCTGATCAAGATCTCAATGCTGATAGTGAAGGCCAATTAGAGTTTGTAGTAACAATTCATTGAAAATAAAATAATGTGTCGATCTTTATCGTGTCTACAAACTATGTTAGATATGCTTTTGAAAAAATAGAGGGCAAATGGAAACTCATTAACCTAAACAACCACCGACACCACCAACAACAAGGGAAAAAAAAAACCATATTGGGGAATTGAGGATTACAGCCCATCAAGCACAAATTAGTTAGCGTACCTTTAGTATATCGGTTTGAATTGAATTTTTTAGATTTGATTTGAATTGAATTAAATTAAAGTGTATGATCGATGAGATGTTTAAACGGTTAGAATTAAAAATATAAAAACTTAAAATATTTTTAGAAAAAAATAATATTGAGCTTATTTATAGTATGTTTGGTACACACTTTTAAACTGCATTACATTTAAATACAAAAACATTTCATTCAAATACCAATCATATCACATTTTAAATCAAATACAATCACTATTCATTATTTCATTTTTTCTATTACTTTTATTAATTACATCATATATTCTCTTTCTCTCTCTTTTTTTCCTCTCAACTTTTACCCATCCCATCACATATTTATTATTAAAGTACAATTCAAATATTTTCATCCAAACACATATTGCTTTCAAATATGCAATACTAATACTTTTCCTCCAAATACAAATTACATTCAATACATTATATTTAAACGCAATGTAAATGTAATGCGTTCACTAAATGGAGCATTAATTTGTTTTGAAATTATATGCAATTAAAAAAACTCCCATGAACTTTTATAAGTGGATTTTTGAAATTTGAATTATAAAATTATAATAATAATTATAAATAGTGAACTAATTGAAAAAAAAAGAAAAAGAAAGATTCAAATTGAATTTTTGAGGTTTAGACCGGCTCTTTGAACACATGCTCCATAAATGAAGTCATAAATTTTGATGAGAGAAGCAAATAGCTCTATGTTATAAATTTCAGAGAAATAAAATAAAGTTTTTAACTTTTAAAAGGAGCTATTTGTAAATTTGAATCAAATACGACTTTATGTGTACTATTGGACATTGATTGCATAATATCTAAACTATAGGTCTAGTGGAGTTTTTTAAGTTAACGTTGTACCATTTGTCTTTGATTTAACTTACTGCTTGTTCCAGCATTTACTAGAGTAAAGAAACACCTAAACTGGTTTCGAATAAATCAAATGATAATATCAGTTCTGAAGTTTGACTTTTAAGTCACGCGGTGTATCTTACATGACATATATAATGATGTGGGAGAATAAAGTCACTTCGTGTCGTTTTTCTACAGGTGACTATTTATTTTAGTTTTGTCGTTTGGTCTTGGTTCTTTGTCGTTGGTATCCTTGTGTCTGAACTGTGTCGTTTCTACAACTTTTACTTTTAGATAGTAGAATATGAAGAGAAACAAAAACCATGACTTTTCCACAAATGTTTGGAAATCACATTTTTAAATGAGTTTATAAAATCAAATTAATTTAAAGTTTTCTAAAAAAAAAAAGTAATACATATATTAAAATATCTAATTTAAACTCTGATATAAGCTTTAAAATATATTCAAAAGAACATTTTTTGAAAACCATATTTTCCGTTGTAGAGTAGGGGATGGAAAATTTATTTCCTTTAATCTTACATAAAAAAATTTTATAGTTGTTCTACTTTGCCCCATTAAAAAATAAACTATCACCTAGCCACTATTAAAATTAATTTTATAAAAAAATTTTATGGTTTTTCCGCTTAATTAGAAATTCCCACATAGCCCTAATAAAGTTTTTACCCTTTAGTATTTATATTTTGATGTTATTTATTCTATTTTTTATTTAAAAAAATATGGTGTACACTCTCACTAAAATATATATTTGGCTGCACTTTTGTTTTCTAATTTTGACATAGATCTCTTTTAGAGACTATAAGGTTCATTCAATCACTCTCAGATAACTTTCAAAAACAACTTTTGGAATAAATAGACCTAAAAACAGCTTTTTAGGAAGTTCTACTAAATAGACCATATGTACCTTACAAGTTACAAACAACTTGCATCTCCGAAGTCTAGCTACAAAGAAAAAATCGTTTTGCCACTGTTTTTTTTCTATTTCTCTCCAAATTTTAGGGTACAAGTAAATCTGTAATTGTGGCTTGAATACAAGACCAAATAGAAATATCTCTGTACACGTTAATGCTTTTGGTTGATCAGCTTGAGATTATTCATCATAATGCCCCAATTTAAAAAGCAACCCAGTAGTTAGCTAGCTAGTACAGTTGCGTGGTACGGTGACGTTCAAAATGGTCGTATGCATGCCTAGTTCTTAAGAACAACAAGAGGCTAGAAGCTAGCCCCAACACTGAAATACATCCCCACCACACGAAAGTTTGGAAATAACACTGCCTTCCCATGCACACCACCATGTCAGTCACTACGTCTCGCAGGCCGGAGCTCCCGTTGGCGTCGTAAACTATCGCCGCAAGAAGGCCGTACACGAGTGAGCCGATTGGGATATTTGTGATGAGTATGTTGTGGTTAACGCTTACGCTATTAGGCCCGAACAGCTCGGAGGTTATGGAAACAGCTGCAGCGAATATGAAGCCGGAGCTCAGCCCGATCAGTGCGGTGCCGGCGTGTAGGGCAGCGGAATTTCCCATTGCGGCTAGTAAGAAGAATGCCAAAGGTGTTGGCAAAAGGGCAATGGTCAGCCATCCTGTCCTCGCAAAATAGAACTTCCTGCACGAGTTAAAACAATTTTGTTTCATTGATGCGTTGGCATTCCCAAAAAAATATTTTTTTGTTAGTGTTTATAAGATAAATATATCATGTAAATATGATAATATGATATATCTAATTTATTAAATAATTTCTCTAATATAAATTTGAGCAAATATATTTATATATTTGTATATATATTAACATTACACCTGTTTTTGGGTAAATCCCCAATTGGTTTTTTATTTTTTTAAATGACCAGGGCACACTAAAAATTGCATCCTTCTAACCTATATTTTATTAAATTAGTGATTTGATATTTCAGTGTTTAATTAGATAAATTCTATATTGGTATCTGTTTCAAAAAGAAAAAAAATGCCCTCCCAATACCTCAATATACTTTTGGGACTTCAAATGCAGTTTATTCTATTAGAATGAGACACCATATTATTTTAAAAAGTAAAAATACACTCCAAAGGAAAATCATTCATGTTGTCCAAAAAAAAAAAAAAAAAAAGGACCTCAAAGAGTCAAACTGCTCGTTTTTTTTTTTTAATTTTTAATATGAGGGACATTGTCTAAACACTAAAATACCAGTCTACTAATTCCAGAAAGAAAAAAAAAAAAAAAAAAGCGGGGAACCAAGATTAATGATTCCTAACAATTGTTTTTACTTGATTTTAATGAAAACAGTAGGTTTGTAGAAACAAAAAATTCCAACTTGCCTAATTTATGCAAACATCCCCCCAAAAATATAGTAGTGTGGTTACTTACACGCGCATGTAGTCCGGTGCAGCCGAAAGCAGCCGGCCGAAGAAGGAGAAGGACGAATAAATTGTTACGAGTGTCGTCGTCTTCGAACCATGCCCAAGCGACTGCGCAATCTGTCCCAAATTGTTGCTGTACACCAGCCCAATCGTCCCTCCACAGAAATACGCCACAAAATATAGCCAAAAATCCACCCT
Source organism: Antiaris toxicaria (assembly GCA_035233585.1). NCBI lineage: Eukaryota > Viridiplantae > Streptophyta > Magnoliopsida > Rosales > Moraceae > Antiaris > Antiaris toxicaria. The sequence continues at coordinate 1,849,967 of CP141163.1, forward strand.
CCGAACCAGCACTCGAGCCGAATGCTCTTCTCCAAGCACCGCCAGCCGATCTTTCCCCATCATAGCCTCGCAACAGCTTCCAACTTTGCCACTTTGCCCAGTGGTATTCCCAAATAATGGCCCGCTATCGCTTTCATGATGATCTGGAGCCAATCCATTCTGCTGTACAGTGGCGGAACCAACTTATTATTTCAATAAAATAAGAAACAAATTTTAGCAAGTGTGAAATAAGAAAAATTTAAAGTTCACTGGGGTGAAAACTCCCACTCGGTTATGAGTGGCTCCGTTCCTAGTCATGATGGCTACTCACGTCGCGGGTGATTAGCTCCTTGTGGAGCTCGAGATCCTCAACGTCGACAAGAATGAAGCCCGAGCCGTTGAGGTGGAAGCTCGAGTGGACGGCGCTGCGGAACCAGGCGCGTGCGTAGACGACCCCCGGGATGCACAAGGGGAAGATGAGGAGGAAGATGGCGCCGCTGAAGAGGAGGCGGGCGGTGGATGCGTCGGAGGACTTTGCGGCCAAGAGGAGGTAGATGCCTGTGAGGACGGCGAGGACGTTGAGGATGAGGAAGACGACGGAGTCGCGGCGGACGCCGTCCGGCGGGAGGGGGTCGAGGGAGGGCTGGCGGAGGATCGGGGTGAGAGCGGCGAGGGAGGTGAGGAGGGGGATGAGAGCATTGAGAAAGAGGTAAAGGGAGGAGGAGGAAGGGTTAATTGCGTTGGCGGCGAGGGTGTAGAGGGCGGCGCTTACGCCGTTGAAGCTGACGGTGAGGGAAATGGCTAGAGGTTGGTTAGATGGGAAATTCTTAATGCAGAGAACGAAACAAACTGTGTTGAACCAGCATATGCTGCAACCGGCCAGTAGGCAGAGAAGAAACACCTGAAAAAATAAAATAAAATAAAAGTGTTGTGATAAAACGTCACAATAAGAATTTGATAGGAATATGTGTAATTGTGTGTTTACAAGATTCAATTGAAAAAAGAAAACCTCGTTTGGATTCAACTATTATAGGCTAAGGAGGTGTTTGGATAATGTATTGCATTTGTTTTATATTTAAATATAATATATTAAATATAATACATATTTGAATGAAAAATATTGTGTTCGAATGCAATGTTTTTTTATATGAAAAATGTTTAAATTGTATTGTATGTAATGTGATTGATAAACGTAAAAGGAAAAACAGAGAGAGAACTAAAGTATGTGATGTGAATGGTAAAAGTAGTAAAAAAAAGGATGATGAATAGTGATTATATTAGATTTAAAATATAATGTAATTGGTATTTAAATATAATATTTTTATATTTATATGAAAATTATATTGTGTTTAAATAAAATATGAATATAATACAATAAACAAACTAGGCATGAGTTTACTCGGATTCAACTATAAGTCTGAGTGTGAGAGAAGGAACAAAAGAGTAGACACCACATGTGTTTTACCAAGCCCAGTAGGACCCTTCTTTTTTTTTTTTTTTTCTCTTTTCCCAAGTTCTTATTTTTTTTGTTTTTGTTTGTATATTCTAAAACAACCAATCAAACGGAGTCTTAAAACTTTTGGACTTTTTTTTTATTATTTTTTGATTTTGACTAATGTGGTGTAAGAAGTAGAGTAGTCTACAATACTTAACTAAGTAATGGCCAGGAATAATTTCATCGTGTCCATTAAATGAGAAAGTTGCTCTTGACTTTCACTAGAAACAACCAGAACGTAGCTACCATTCCTATGGCATAATTGTAATTTAAAATAAAAAGACAACTAACTTTCTTACCAAGAAAGTAAAAACAAAAACAAAAACAAAAATCAATGTAGACAATTTTAAGAAATAACCAAGAAGTTCTGGTTATTACTGAATACTGATCCGAATGCAAACGTAGTACGTAAAGATAAGGTAAAAGCATGTCATAAACATACATATTGGCAAGGCATGCGGGTGCTACGAAGTTTCTTCTTGTGCATATATTCGGTTTTCACGTGCAAACATACGTTCTCCCCATGCCACTAGTTTAACAAATTCTGCAACAGAAACTCATACTTTTTTGTTCTAGTGCACAACATACAATCACAAAAAAAATAATAATAATAATATGAACTTAGGAAATTGAAAGTGTATTTACGTTCATTTCAAAGACTTTTTTTTTCCTTTTTCTTTTCTTAAATATGTATATATATAAAATTTTGCATAAGCTGAAAGTGCCCATTAAATATTAGATATAATTCTAACATCGAACGGACTCCGAAGTCCAATTATTAACTCTTTATTTGCAAGTAGGGAAAAGGAAGACAAAAACAAAAACAAAGAGATGGAAAATATGCTAGAGAGAAAGGAAAACCTTTCTCCCCCTTTTATATTGTTAGATATGGTAAAAATTATGTAGGAAAGATAGAAATGATAAAGTAGATGACCATTTAACTTCGGTTCGAAAATAAATAGATCAAAATATGTAATTCTTCTACACATACATAGTTGTAGTAGCATGTTTTATAGTAAAAAAAAAAAAAATCTCCTTATTTTTTAGGTGTGTTAAAAATAATAAATAGCATTTTTCTAAAAATATTTACGATAATTGATATATTTATAAACAATATATTTATGGAAAATAATTTATTTATGATGCATATTTATGATAAAATTATCTTGTAAATATTCTAGTAAATATTGTAAATATACTTCTTAGTGTAAATATTTAAAAAAAAATCCTATTTTATGCAATTTTTGATTATTATGACAATTTTATTACTTAATAGACCCATCTGGAATGCGAACACATGTCATTTTCAATAATTGGTGTGTTTTTTTTTTTTATTGGGCGTTGTTGTAAAAAGACAGGTGGTTGGCTGTATCCTACCAACAAAAGAAATAACAGAAAATTTATCATAACCGTAACCGTAACTTCAACCGTAACCGTAACCGTAACAGAAAATTTAGTATTTTGCCGCCCATTTAATCTTCAACGTTAATAACTCTTTCCTGACCCTTTGTTTCTTTCTCTCCCTCTTTCTTTTTTTATGTTTTATTTTTTATTTTTTATTTTTTAGTTTTGTTTAAAGGGAAAGGTGTATTATTTATAACAAGCTTCTAAAAGGCAAAAGTTGTAGACAATAACCAATATTCATAAGAAATGTAAATAGAAAATTACTACCAAATAACTAATTCAAAAATCACGGAATAATTAGATTATTAGATGGACTTAGAGTCGATAATGAGGTCACAATGAACCTCGACAAGGCCATAATAGGCTAATTGGACATCACGCAAGAGATAAACCCATTCGGAGGAAGTTGAAACATCCCACTATCCCAACAAAAGAGCCAGAAATGGAGCAAGGATTCTACAAAGGATGGGACAATGTATATACTAAAAATCTATGGTCAAATAAAATTCAATTAAGTTAGTAAATTATACGGATTAAATCGACTGGGCCCTTCAACGTTGTAATTGAAAACTAGTAAATCATATGAATCTTAAATCAGTAAATAAACCTGTGTCTTTGCTGATTTTGACAGAGTAACAGTATATTCAAATATTCTTTCTATTTGATGAGAGCAATAGATGATAGTTCTTCCGACCTCGGGACTTAGTAGATCATAAGCCTACTACTCATGCTGCCAAGATCATGGGCTCCATGTAGTCATGGTCAAAGATAAAGGCCAAATTCTTAGGGACGTGAGTCCTTAGAACTACCTAGTAAACTCACTGGATATCAAACACTAATATGTGGTATGGAAATTGTATGCATCTAGAGATGAGTACTATTTTTATGACCAAACAATCATTAAATGATGGTTAGAAGCAATATCTATGCCCATCATTATGATCATCATCAAAGAGGGAACAACAGACACTCGAACACTCAATCACCAAAGAGATAGATCAATGAACATTACTCGTAGGTATCTAGTGCTCGATATTCAATCTCTACGGAGATGATCTAGCAATCCATCAACTTCATTTCAAATCACCCGACGTTCGAAGGCAAATAGGCCACCTATGCAATCCTAGGTTGAATGAAGTTCAACCCCAATAGGCGAGAGCAAGCACTGCCCACCAGCCAAAATCTAGCCAAAATCTAGCCATTGAATAACAACTCGGGTCGAATGGAGAAACCACCACCTTTATTATAAACATAATAACTAAAACAATAAGTAACCAAAATAACCCCAATAAATGAATTGGTGCCTTAGGCACCATTATTACACCGAAAGAACGAACACAAAACACGGAAACAAAACAACATATCCAAAGACCTTGGGGATAAATATCATCAGCTGACAAATCAAGAAATGGAGATCATTATTGGTTTGGGACTACCACCGAAAGATCTCTAACACACTGGCGTGTGGGGAGACACCAAAGGCCTAGGCTCCCAACTCCAGGGGGCTAAGAGTCCTTGGCCGGCGAGACACCAACAAGGGGCTTCAGCTAACATGGCCAAACTCAATTGACAGACCCTAGTTATTCTACAGAGAGAAAAATGTTGGCTTTACCAATTTTTTTAGCCCTTTCCTGACCTTTTCAAAGGGAAGAAAACAAACTGAAAAAAGAAATAATCACACGTGGACTTCAAATTTTCCTTTTCTTTAACCAAAAACATAAGAATTAAAAGAAAAAATGTAAGCTTGGATTTTTTTTTTTGGGGGTCGCTAGAATGTAAGCTTGGAGGTTGGAATTTGAAAAGTTATAGGAATGGAATGATGACGTAGATGATGGCAACACTTGGCCTCACCCCCATAAAAAAATGTGAAGGTGAAGATGTCCAGGTGGACGCGTGTGGTGTGCGAATTTCTTGCTACTGGTAAGCGGCTCGTTTTGAAAATAATTACAAACGTTGGTTTACCGCTAAGCTAGACCAAGGAAAATAAATAAATAAATAAAGATAACAGCAACCAAAAAGTTTTGACATGTATAATTATTACTTTCGTAGAAATAATATTAGCTTTTGTATAATGGATAATAAACATTTTTAGTATTGTTAATCATAGTTGGTTATGATATATAAGGTCGGTTCTACGAGTAAACAAGAAATTAAAAATAAAAAATTAGATTAAATTTCTATAAAATAAATAAAAGGAAAACAAAAGATATTACTAGGAATAAAAATCTTTCTAGATAACAATAATATCATATTTAACTCTATAAAAAAAATATAAAATTTAAATTCTCCAATACTCAATTAAAAGAAAAAACACACAAATGAAATTGCAAAGACAAATTAACTTAAAGACAAATTCCGCCCTCCTAATTCATTGATAGAAGAGGTTCACTAAAAGCCAAAAATAGAGAATAGAGAGTACTAAAACATACCACGTAGCCCAAAAAAAAAAAAACTGACGCTTAATAATGTTGCGTTATTTAAATACATGCTTAATAATGTTGTGTTATTTAAATACATGCTTACAAATATAACATCACAGTAATTTTACACTTAATTTATTATACGATGAAGGGATTAAATCCATATTTTAAACTCAAAATATATATATATAACATCCTAAAATAGGAAAATTAAATAAAATGAGATATTGTGTGTGTGTTTTTCTTTTTAGAATCTGTGACTTTCATTAAATATGTAAAACAACATTAAAAAAACACCATACATGTATAGCTAAATTAACAAATTAAGAGGGGATAGACTGAATTATAAAAGTGTTTTTATTTTTATTTTTATTTTTATTATTTTAATCATTTTTGAAAAAAGAGAGCAGAAAATGATAATTACCAGGAAATAAGGCAAGGAAATGGATTGGGTAATGACGAGCCACTGAAATCCATAACCGAAGAAACCCAAAAAGGCGGCGATGAAGAGGACGAGAGACAAGGGCAAGTGGCTGAGGGCGAGGCCGGAGGACCAGCCGAGCACCTTTCCCATGTCGGAAGCCACCGCCAGGTAGTTCAGCTGCACCTGCGATATCCCCAGCACCGCCTTAATCGCCGACGAGTACGCCGAGAAGTCGAAGTTTGTCCCTGTGAACGCCTGAATCCATATCGTCGCCACCAGAATCATCCACTTCCGCGACTGCCCCGCCATCGCCGCCTCCAAAACAACCACGCCGGCGGAGAATATAAGGAGTGGGTTATGGAGGGTCGAAGTCGAAGGAGAACACCTCTACGCGGCCTCATTTATAAACGTTCACGGATGCATCTCATTTCAATTCTCCCAATCCCCATACTCTCTCTGTCGTGATGTTGACGTGTCTTTTTTTTCCCCTTATTTTTTTATTTACAAAAAAAAAAATTCATTTTCCAAATTTTATGTCATCCAATAATTTTTCAGATTTTAATGGTTGAAAATTTTAGGATTACATCTGTAAATAATTCATAATTTATAGAACTCTAATTAAATTAATTTTTATTTATTTAAAATCATTCAAAATATTCTTTATATAAAAAATCATTCAAAATGTTTATTTCATAAAACATTAGAGGGCATTTTTAATGAATTTAAATAAATATAAATTAATTTGAATAAAACTCTATAATTCATAAGTTATTTATATAAATAATCCCTGTAATAACTACTCATAAAATTCAAACTTTCGTTAAAATTATAAATAAATATACACCAAATGAGAATTTTAAATGATTTTTTTTATATATATATCAAGGAACATAATAAACGATTTCAAATAAATGTGGATTGATTTAAATGGATGTCTGTAGTTTAGAAGCTGTTTATGAAAATAATCTAAAATTTTATCATCCTTTCTATAAGAGGATCTCAAATCTGTAATCTATAAATCTGGTCAAATTCAAAATCACATCAAGCAAGTGTTTAATGCACCATTTGTATTCAAATGCAATTTTTTTTTTTGTTTCTTATAACTATGTAACTCAAACTTAAATCCATAATTTTACGCATATAAAATCCAAATTGGATTTTTTTTAACCGAAAATAGTCCAAATATTTAAATTTATATACTAAATGTATAATAATTCAATTCAAATCTAATTCAAAAAAACTCAATTCAAATTTGTATATCAAAATATGCTAAAATAAAAAAAATAGAACATAAAGTTTTTAACATGGTATACTTTTTCTAGTAGTGCTTTATAAAAAGGAAAGGATATTATTGCAGAAATATCCTATTTAAAAAAAGATTTTAATTTAATAAATTATTTCGAAATTTCATAAAATTTTACATAGTATTGCCAGATGGATGATAAACAATAATAAACATGATGAATATGAATGATGTATGATATGATTATATACCACATTTACATATATCCATTATTTGATATTAATTAGTTTAAAAATAAGGCTGAAAAGGTAATTTAATTATATCTACAAGCTAAGCAAGTTTTTTATTTTACTTTTAAAATCTCTTCACTTTTGGAGAGTAAAAAAGAAAAAAAAAAAAAATAGAACCTATGGATTATTTTTTCCTTCTATTTTTCTCTTCCCTCCACTCTTTTCTTTCTTCTTGCTTTTCTCATCTATCAAACATAGTTTGATCAAAATCATATTAAAAAAATAATAAAAAAGAAATAACAATTTTTAATATAGTTTTTTCTCTTGTTTTAAAATTGTTAATTTAACAAACAACTATTATATTTTTAATAAAATATTATGTAATACCACTAATCAATACTAAAAAAAATCATATCGTTTTAATCAATACTGTTTGTTAAAATTTAATCAGAAATGATAATAAATACAGTATATACAATAATTACATATTATGTGAGTTTATTTTAAACAAAAAGACTAAAATTTCATACGAAATCGGAGTATATTATTTTGTATGTACCATTTGTTATTTTATTTTCTAAATTTGAACCTTTTTCCATGACTTAATAACAATATGTAATTTTTATTACATTCAAAAAAATAATTCATCACAATTTAAAATGTAGTAAGCAATTTATCAATTAATTAAATTTTTTTTTTTTTTTTGCAGATTGTCATTTTTGTGGTGAAATTTCAATTTGTCAAATCAGTTCAAGGACCAAAAGCCCTGAAATCGTTTCTTGTTATGTACCAAAATTTTTATTTTTGTGAAATCTTATTTATTTATTTATTTATTTTGTTGTGAAAATCCAAAGCAGGAAAGAGCATAGAACGCCGGTCACGTGGCAGCATGTGGGAGGGCCATCAGCATCCGAGGCTAACATACGGCGTTTTAATTAAAGCGTTCAATTCTCTTCATTTATTTGTATTTCTGGCACAGATTCCTCGTACGGACATAGGGTTGTCGTTTTGTTACATGACTTCCGTCGGATATCACAGTTTGAGATGAATATTTTTTACGAGCCATTTAATATACGTATTGATTTTATATTATATTTAAATATAATACATTAAATATATTTTATATTTAGATAAAAAATATTTATTATATATTTAAATATAATATATATTTCAATGAAAAGTATTTAAATTATATATTAAAATTGAAAGCTTAATATAATTGATAAAAGTAGATGGAAAAAATAAAATAGAAGGAGAATATGATGTGAATGGATTTTTATAAATTTTATTTTTAAAATATTTAAGAATAATAAATATATTTAAGGTACTGTAAAAAAAAATTTGTATTTGAATGTAAAATTTTAACGTTTTGATAAAAATTTCATTGCGTTTAAATACAACGCAAACGCAATACGGAAAATAAACACCTCATTAAATTTGCCAATTTTTAAAAAAAATAATCATCATAATTTTTGTAAAATAAAATATAAATGAAAATTTTAAATTGGAGATGATACATCAAATACATTTTTAAAACTGTGAAGTTTTTAATAATGATTATAAATATAAATTATCAATAATTTAACATGTGATTTGATTATAAGACGTGAAATTCAGTCTCTTTACTATGAAGTTTTTATTTTTATTTTTTAAATACCTTTTAAGTCATGGTCAATGAATTTTAGTTATTATTTGCATAAATTTATGTTTCTAACATTGAATCTTTGGTTAACTCAACCGAGGTACAATGTCTTTTATTTATCTTTGAGTTAATTATGCAATTAAACCTCTTAATTTTAATTGTTTTACATTTTATCCCTCTATTTTAGTGTAAAAGGTATCTTTTTGAATTTGAAAAAACTTGTTTTAGTTTCATCCTTGGCGCATTTTATGGACTAATTAAAAACAAGGGGAAAAAAAGATACTCTTAATTAAGCTGAATTTATTTTTGAATAATATTTTTTTTATTTTTGCTTGAGAAAATTTAAGTTGACTTTTATTATCTCCTAGATTAGACATTACAAATAATATTTTGGTGATCGAGCACCTTCAATTTTATGATTACAAGCATAGTTTAAGTCACTTTTCATAAGGTTCTATTAAAAACAATGTATAGTTCTAATCCTAGACCCCAATTAAAAAAAAAAAAAAAGGTGTCCCTAATATTATATATTTAGACAATCATGTGTATGTAAATGTTGTTCAAAATCGTTTAGAAAATGTAATTCAAAGGCCTTTTAAAAAAAACGCAACTCAAAATGTATTTCACTTATTTGAAAAATATATATATACATATATTTATATACACATGAGTGGACGTATGAGGCGGAGCTGAAATTGTGCGCGAAGGGGCTGGCGTTCTGACATGACGGTTTGACAAGTTGGAAGGTGAAGTTTTTGTATTGACTTCAGCGCGAGGTTGGCTTTATATTATTTAGTACAGAAACAGAATTATGGTGTTAAAGTTGTGCTGTGCAAAGGTGAGATTTTTGTTAACTAACTTGTCGTTGTCCACAGATGTGTGAAGAGATTTGAACCAAGCATGCTTGGTTTGAACATCGAAGCGAGAGGTGTAGGAGATAGAGGTCCTTTTTTTTTTTTTTTTGGGGTAAAAGATGACATTCATTAAATATAGGGGCTAAAACGACCCTTGAGCAGAAAAACGACCAGAGAGATCAGCAACAAGAACAAAGACTAACAAGCCAAAGCGAACAGAAGGCATGAAAAGCCTAACGACAAAAATCAGGAAAACACGACTAAGAACCAGCAAACCAACAAAAAAACAGACAATGTACACCTAGAAAATCCGAGGAAACCACCGACCAAACACAACATTAATCAAACCACTCAACTACATCACTCAAGACATCGCTTCTAACCAAGGATATGTCAAAAACACTCAGAACCCCTGATTTCCTTGACCATTTTGCCAAATTATGGGCTGCAAACTGTGATCCTATATCGTATTTATTTACTGTATTGTATTTGTATTACGTTCAAATGTAATGCAATTTTTATCCAAACGTGAAAGTATTGCATTTAAATATCAATCAAATCACATTTCAAATTCAATATAATTACTATTCATTATTTCATTTTTTTTTTATTATTTTTACTAATCACATCGCATACTCTCTTTGTCTTTCACTTTTTTCTCTTTACTTTTTCCTATCATGTCATATATTTATTATTTAAATATAATTTAAATACTTTTCATCTAAATATATATTACATTTAAATAAAATATAAATATTTTTTATCTAAATATAAATTCTATTTAATGTATTACATTGGAACAGAATGTTAATAAAACTGTTGTGGTTTGATACGAAGAAAAAGTCCCAAATGTGGGAAAGCAATTTGTATACACACACAAAGATAGTATTAAGTGGTGACATGTGGTTTGACATATGGCAACCTCTCATCACACCAAACCACGAGCAACTCTATTACGTGGAGCATACAAGAACGGGTGCTTTCCCCACCCAATCTTCTTCTCTTCCCCCCAATTTAATAAACCCAACCCAACTTCAACATTAATTTCTTACTCAGCGATGAGCCTATTGCCTGCCATTGTCTGACAGATCCATTTTACAACCTAGTCTCTACACACATAGCCGTTGCTGTCCATTTTGTATCCTACGTCCTAAATTTACTACGGGATGCGGAGGCTGACGTTTCCCAGATATTTCGTCTCTCTCTCTCTCTCTCTATATATATATATATACATATATATATAACATGGTAGTGTTTGTTAGAAATAGGTCTTAACCTTCTGATCAATCTCTGAGCCATATGAAAATTACTTTTGACTTCTCTTCCTGGAGGTTTAAATTGCAAAAAGCCGATAGCTATCGGCAGGTGAACCCTAAAGCAAAGCATGCGATAGAAGCAAATTGGTTTGGCTCTAACGAATTGACGAGTTTAGCAGACATTATTGAAATTAGGCTGAGAATTTCTTTCTTTTTTTTTATACAAAAAGTTATAGAAATAAAGGATAAGGCAGTATGAGTCTCAAGGCGACAATGTATATTCTCATGTCATATATAACTCTTTATAAAGTGAACTATCTATATATTTCATATCTTACATCGGGACTAAGACATAGACAGAATCAGGATTTTATATCAACGGAGGACACAAAAGAAAATATGTAAACAAAGATGTGAAATTAGGATAAAACATAAACGAGTATTAGAACCAGAGAACTCTAGATATAGGATTTCAGTGGGGTATACCGATTTTTAGATAAATTTATTTTTAAGATTGATTCAAATACAAAATCTTTACGAATCCCAGTCACTTGAACCGAATGTCTACACTCTACATATAACAATACAACCAATAGCAGCACTTTAGACTCTCTCTCTTCTCTCTCTCTCCATGTATATATGTCATTAATTTTAATGACATATATCACAAAAGAGATACTTTAATTAATAAATGTTTCAATTATAGGATTCCAAAGAGACAACCGTTTTGTGCAAAATAAGAATTGATCAAGTTGCCAACTTAGATTCGATTTGATTCTATATTTATAGTTGTCACATGTTTGCAAAGCCACCGAACTTGATCAGTTGGATTACACATGACAAAAAAGGTTTTTGTCTACAAACATAACGACGGCCGTGAGCGAGGCTGCGCTGTCCATGTATGCATGCAAAGAAATAGTTATAATTAACTAACTAATATGATTGAATAAATTGGCCAGGTATATATGTGAGTCCATAATGGCTGAAAGATATGCATTTTACTTTCTGAAAGAATAGAACTGTGTTTATACATATAACTCAATGCATGACAGCGTGAGACGTGTGTGTATATATGTGTGTGTACATATATACATATATATACCTATATATATAGGTGTGTGCATAAATACAACAGCCGCCGGGAGTTGAAATTATTGGCAAAAAACCACGTGTGCTTGTGAACCTTGAAGCCAGTATTTTGGTTTACATTCATCAATACATGAACCGGATTATTGTAATATATGTGCTTGACAAAGGACCAATGTTTGCAGATCTGTGATATATGCAATTAAACGCAAGTATACGTATCGCATCCAAGTAATATATGATGAGAAAGAGTGTCGTACCCACGAGGAAAGTGCTTTTGTATTCAAATGTAATCGTTTTTACAAGAAAATCTACTTAACTAGGCAAGTAACTAAATGAATTTCAATTATGGAGAAAGAATAAAATGGTAAACAGAATTTAACAAGAATTAAAATGGAAATTCCAGGTATAAAATTCAGGATTTATATTTGCACAATCAATTGGAAGAAATAAGTTGCAAGTCACTTTCCTTTCACAGTTCTGAAATCGTGCTACAGCTTTGCTATAGCATCATTCTTTCTAGTCAGGATATAGAAAAAATTACGTTTAGCTCTCAGATCCTAAGTCTGCATATTCCTATGTAGATTCAGATTCGAGACAATCAATTAAGAACGTTATCCTTAAGGACCATGTGATGGATGACTATTCCTAGCTTACCCACAGATTTGATTAATTTTCCCTCTGAAACTAACCAAACACATGTTATTCAATCTCAGTCAATTCATTAAACGTTTTCCAACATTCACGAATCAGTTGCTAATATCAGATTCCCTTCCAAGATCTAATACCAGATCAAATAGAATAAGCGCAGATTGAACAATAAAAAGAATTATACTAAGCAAAACTGCACAGATATCAAATTCTGTTCAAGTACTCATGACTCACAACTTAGCTAAATTAAGCTTCCATGAATTCAGCCAAAATCGCAAAACGACTTTGATTTAACATCAAAATACTGTTATGCAAAAAGAAAGACTGAAATCAATACAAAACAGAATTAAGCAGTAATGATCTCCCCTTCTCCAAGGTTCGAATCAAGCTGGTACAGCTCCAATGCCTTAAACGATCTGTGAAGAATGAACCCAGACGAATTCCTTCTTGAGATGTTGAATTCCTCACGATCCGGCTGAAGTTGCTCTCAATTCCACTTTATATTTCTTTCCAGATTTTCCTTTTTGCTCTGTTTTTCTCTCTTCCCATTCTGTTATTTCTCCCTCTCTCTTTTTCTGTTATCTTTTTCCCGTATATCCCCCTGTCCTCTTCTTTCAGCTCAGCTTTTATAGTACAAAAAGGGAACATTTAAACCCTACTTGTGACATGTGGATGATCCTCTGGCTGGCCGTGGACGTCGTGGTAATGCTGGGCAATGATGCTGACATTTGGAAGAATGATTGACATCATCAAAATTGGCCAGCGTGGATTAAAATGTGTGCACATTCAGCAGACCACGTCAACCAACGCCTGCTGCAGCTTTGCTATGGCAATGCTACGGCAACGTCCAATTTTCAGCATTCTTCACGCTGCAAAGTTCTGCCATTCACCAAAAACAAAAACCAAACTCCAAGAACATATCACATGTTAAAAGACTTCAAAATGCTCTAACAAAGGTCGATTCCCATGTGCTACTAAGAATGAACTTTCACCAATGGCCACTAAAGTCAAAAATTGATAATTCTCATTTATAGTGCCAAGAACCATGACTTTTGTGATTTTAACTTCCTAAAATGGGCTATCTAAGCATGAAAATGTAACTTCATAACTCGAGAAATTCGAGTTATCACACCCCCAAACTTAAAAGTGCTGCTCGTCCTCGAGCAGTGGCAGAATTATAAAACCAACACTCAAGACAAAACAATTTATTAAGCAGATAGCAATGATTACATGTCAATCCAATCCTCACTGATCATCCTGAACATTGTATGAAGAATTACTACTCACATCACAGATTACACTCAAAACACTTCCTTTCTAAACACGCGGAGGGGGGTTCAGAACTCATTTTAGGTACTCTTAGCTTTTAAGTCATGAACATGGCCAGCTTAAGGACTTTTCAAGTTGATTCCACGAACTCCTATAACTCTATACAAAGGAGCCCTACCCTCAGTATCAATAGGAAATTTTCTTATTTATTTATTTATTTATTATTATTATTATTATTATTATTATTTTTTTTTTTTTTTTTTTACACTAAGTTGACTTTTTCTGCTTTTTTACGCGAGTGTCAACATGGGGCTCATGAAGACACCCGGTTACTCAACAGAAAACTCAAACTAAAGTGGGCTTTTACATTCATATTTTAAATTGCTGTTTTACGCGACTGTCAACATGGGGCTCATGAAGACATCCGGTTACTAAGCAAAATGAAAACAGCGGAATGCTCTCTTTCTATTTTATTTTGTTTTTTTTTTTTTTTTTGAACAATGCCACAGCTATGCTGTAGCATTGCTGTTGCAACCGGACACTCATGTTCTGACCACTGTTTGACGCGAATGTCAACATGGGGCTCATGAAGACACCCGGTTACTAAGTGGTCTAAACAGTGGAGTATCCTTCTTCACTTGAGGGCTTTTCTAAAATTTAATTCACCATTGTTGTTGGGGGTTTACAGGCTCCTAAACATAGCATTATTAAGGGATCCACAAGATCAACCTTAAATTCCTCAAACTGGCAGCAAGACTTTTCCACTTAGGTTATTCAGGAGAACTTCCAAAACAACCCTCTTTGTGTCCAAACTTTTGAATCAACTTCCAAAAGTAATCAATGACATAATAAGATCATACTTCAACAATGCTAAGGACTTAATTGGAATTGACATTTAATTACCACTGATCTGCTTTTTTTTTTTTTTTTTTTTTTATATCATAACTAGGACACTTACTAACAAAATAAAAAAAAAATATAAAAATAAAATAAAAAAAATAAAATAAAAATAAAAATCAGACAAAAATTAACAAAACAAACATTTACTAGCTAAGAAAAGTAGTGAAATGGAAAGTGGGCTTACTGATGGGTCAGACGTGGTCTAACCCCAGCCTAGTTGCTGCCTCCACTTGGTCCTTCATCTTGGCTGCGGTATAGGTGCTCGGGAAATGCAGGAAATGAGCAGAATTTCTTGCTGTTCATGCGCAGATTTTTCTGCAAAGCTTGATCTCTTGCATGCATGTAGCACCACATCTCCTTCTGATCTCTCTTCATTTCCTGCAAGTTCTCCATGATATCGTATTGAACACATTCCACCTGGCTTACCCTCAATTCTAATTGGGCAAGTGAAAAGCTTGCGGTGGGACTTGGTTCAGATGAAGGAGCTTCTTCTTCTTCTTGCCCTTGCTCGACTCCTTCACTGCTTTGATCCTGCATTAGCCTGTTAATTGTTCTTAAGAGAATTGGCCCCTTGTTAGGAATCCAGTCATCAAACTCTTGAATCTGCACATTAGCACTTTTACAAAGCCGAGTTATCAAACAAGGAAAAATCAATGCACTTCTATCTCTTTGGGCGCAAGCTAAAATTTCTTCCCTAATTATACTGCCCACATCAATTTTTCTCCCCATTATAATTGAATGCAGAAGAGCCATTCTCTCCCAACTTACTGTTTGCCCATGGGTAGTTGGTTTGAGGGAAAACTTAATGAAATGATACCACACCTTAGCTTTAGGATTCAACCTGCAATGAAGAACTGTTAGAGATCCCTGTGGTGATCTTGTCCATTCGGTTCCAGTTGTTGTTAAGTCGGCCAGCACAGTGTCTAAAGCTTCTCTATCTGCATTTGCTAAAAACTCAGAATGCTCGTCCCCAGATCCTGATAATCCCAAGAACCCATTGATTGCATCCCTTGTAATATCCACCGGTTTTCCTCTAACATGGACTATGTTCTGAAATTTTCCTGTCAAACTCGCATAGAACTCACCCACTAAAGGCATGATAGCCTCATTTGTATGTTCACAAAAGACTTTCCACTTATGGACCTTTATCACAGAACTCACAAACTCGGGTATTTCTACTGTTTTCAAATGGAAGCCTTTTTCTAGACATAATGACCTATGTGCAAAGCTCTTATTAAATCTTGTCTCTATTTCCTCATTTTCGAATCTCTTAAACTCTTTTTCTCTCTCAGCAACTTTCTTCCCCTTTCTTGCCATACTCTTCACCGGCATTTTTTTTTTTTTTTTTTAATGCAATAATGCTCAAATCACTAATCTCCAATGCTGCACTTCAATGTGCCACCCCCAAACTTAAATCTCACTAACTTCCTAAATTATGCTTTCAAAAGGACTTGTGAGACTAGGTAAGAAAGCACCTTACCTATAACAATGGATGACCCGCGGCCAAGGATTTGGCTTTCTTCCCTTGCTCGACAGTCTTCCGCTCTTGATGTTCGGTGGAGAGCAACTTGCAGCGGCTGATGGCGGCGTGAAAAGGTTCGGTGTACGCTCAAACTTGTGCGGGAGAACTTCGGCAATTGACTCAAAGTCGCTCGGTTTGCTTCGAAAGCCTCTCTTTGTGTCGGCCTTGTTGGAGAAAATGCCGCCAACAAGGTTGGTTGGTGGGTGAACACAACTTGTTGGTTTTGATGTTGGAGAATGGGGAAGGTGAGAATGATTACAAATATGAGAAAGGAGGAATGTGGAGGTGGACTTTTTAGAGAGAGAAACGGCGAATTTCTAGAGAGAGAACCGGCGGCTTTTATGCATGCATGGAAACTACCCGAAAATGGATAGAAAAGAAACTGAAATGTGATGAGGAATGGTGTGGCTTACTCGGTTTTGACGGCAAGGATGAAAATGGTGGAGATTTCGGTGACGTTCGGTGCTCGGCGTTTTGGTGTTCGGCGTTTTTGGTGGGGGCGGCAGATAAAGGAGAGTGAAAGGAGAAAAGAAAATAATAAAAGGGGCCCTTATGTAGGGTTTTCGAGGGGTCCCCCCCCTTTTTTTTTTTTATTTATTTTTTTTTTTTTAATATTTTTTTAATTTTTTATTTTTTTTTTTTATTTTTTTTTTTATTTTTTAAATTTTTTTTTTTTTTTTTTTTTAATGAAACTGTGCGTTTTGTATCTCCCCTCATCACCCAGACTTACGTTTCACGACACCTTCACTGCAATAATAATGCCACAGCTTTGCTATAGCATTGTTATTGCAGTGTTTCTGAATCACCAAACATGCACTCTGTCTCTGTTTCATCTTCAGTGGCTCCAGTACCCATATACTTGTTCTTCAAATCACCTGTAACAAACACATATTATGAAGAGTCTGAATCACAGTAAAACAAAGAAACTAGAGAGATATGCACTAAATAAAGCAAGACAACTAACTAACTAAAAATAAAATAAAATTGACTAATGCAAGGGTTGCCTCCCTTGAGCGCTTGTTTTTCGGTCGACGGCCCGACCATCCCTTATGCTCATGGGTCTTGAAGAATGATTGAAGTCTTCTCCCTGTCCACATTCCCTCCGAAATAATGTTTGAGACGCTGCCCATTCACTGTGAATTTTCTTCCAGAATTTTCTTCCTTTACTTCTACAGCTCCATGTGGGAATACTGTGACAACCTTGAATGGCCCACTCCAGCGTGATTTGAGTTTCCCAGGAAATAGCTTGAGTCTTGAGTTAAAAAGGAGGACCTGCTGCCCTTCCTCAAACTCGCGGGGAAGGATTTTACTATCATGCCACCGCTTGGTTTTCTCCTTAAACAATTTGGCATTCTCATAAGCTTGTAGTCTGAACTCGTCAAGCTCATTCAACTGTAACATTCTCTTTTCTCCAGCCAACTTCAAGTCCAAATTAATCTTAGTAACAGCCCAGTATGCTCTGTGTTCAAGTTCTACTGGCAAGTGGCATGCCTTGCCAAAAACAAGTCTGTATGGTGAGGATCCAAGGGGTGTTTTGTAGGCTGTTCTCAGCGCCCAAAGTGCATCGGTTAGGCGCTGTGACCAATCCTTACGTGATGGCCCTACCACCTTCTCCAGTATCCTCTTTATTTCTCTGTTTGATACTTCCACCTGTCCGTTTGTCTGAGGATGATACGTAGTTGCCACCTTGTGTTTGACTCCATATTTCATTACCACACTATCAAACTGTTTGCTCACAAAATGCGTGCCATTGTCGCTAATGATTGCCCGAGGTGTGCCGAATCTAGTGAAGATGTTTCTCTTGAGGAACTTCACCACTGCTTTTGAGTCATTAGTAGGCAATGCCTCAGCCTCCACCCACTTGGATACGTAATCCACTGCTACAAGAATATATGTATTCCCATAGGATGGCACGAACGGTCCCATGAAATCAATTCCCCAAACATCAAAAACCTCAACTTCAAGAATGTTGTTCAAGGGCATTTCATGCCTCCTTGTGATGTTTCCAACCTTTTGACACCTCTCACACTTCATGGCGTAAATGTTGGCATCCTTGAATAATGTGGGCCAGAACAAACCTGATTGCAGGACTTTTGCGGCTGTCCGAGTGCCTCCATAATGACCTCCATATGATGAAGAATGGCAGTGATAGAGAACATCCTCCATTTCCTCTTCAGGAATGCATCTCCTCAACACTTGATCAGCGCATTGCTTAAATAGATATGGTTCATCCCAAAAATAAGAACGAACATCATGCATAAACTTCTTCAATTGCTGCCTAGACAATTCTGGAGGTAACAGCCCACTTACCAAATAATTGACAAAATCAGCGTACCATGGTATAGTCGACTGGGTAACTGTAAATAACTGCTCGTCAGGGAATGTTTCTCTAATGAGCTGGTTTTCTTGTCCTTCACTTCCATTGTCCAGTCTTGAAAGGTGATCAGCTACTTGGTTTTCAGCCCCCCTTCGGTCCTTGATTTCTAAATCAAATTCTTGTAGTAGAAGAACCCACCGAATCAACCTAGGTTTTGCATCTTTCTTCTGAATGAGGTATTTAATTGCTGCATGATCAGTGTATACAACTACTTTTGCACCCACGAGATAAGCTCTAAATTTTTCAAAAGCATATACAACTGACAACAATTCTTTCTCAGTCACCGTATAATTCAGCTGAGCTCCTGTGAGTGTCCTGCTCGCATAGTAGATGGAATGAAACACTTTGCTCCTGCGTTGACCCAACACAGCTCCTACCGCCATATCACTTGCATCACACATCACCTCAAAGGGTAATGACCAGTCAGGTGCTACTACAATTGGCGCTGAAATCAGTTTCTTTTTTAACTCTTCGAATGCATGAAGACACTGCTCATCGAACATGAACACCGAGTCTTTCTCCAGTAAGCTGCATAATGGCTTGGAGATTTTTGAAAAGTCTCTGATGAATCTTCTGTAGAACCCAGCATGTCCCAAAAAACTTCGGATTCCCTTAACTGTGGTAGGAGGAGGCATCTTTTCTATTGCCTCAATCTTTGCTTTATCCACTTCAATCCCAGCTTTAGAAACTTTGTGCCCTAAGACAATTCCTTCCTTCACCATGAAATGGCACTTCTCCCAATTGAGCACCAAATTAGTTTCTTCACATCTATGGAGAACCTTGGCCAAGTTGCTCAAGCACAAATCAAAAGAATTCCCAAAGACTGAAAAATCATCCATGAATATCTCAAGGAAGTCCTCAACCATGTCAGAAAAAATGGCCATCATACACCGCTGGAAAGTGGCTGGTGCATTGCATAATCCGAAGGGCATCCTCCTGAACGCGAATGTGCCATACGGACAGGTGAAGGTGGTTTTAGCTTGATCCCCTGGAGCAATAGCAATCTGATTGTATCCTGAATACCCATCAAGAAAGCAATAGTATTCCTTGCCTGCCAATCTGTCTAACATTTGATCGATAAATGGCAAAGGGAAGTGATCCTTCCGAGTAGCTTTGTTGAGCTTTCGGTAGTCCATACATACTCTCCATCCTGTAACAGTTCGAGTGGGAATCAATTCATCATTCTGATTGGTTACTACCGTCATTCCTCCTTTCTTTGGTACGCATTGCACTGGACTCACCCATGAACTGTCTGAAATAGGATATACGATCCCAGCATCCAACCACTTAATGACTTCCTTCTTTACCACCTCCTTCATAATTGGATTGAGTCTTCGTTGCTGCTCAATGGATCCTCTGTAGTCGTCTTCCAACAGGATTTTGTGCATACATAATGAGGGACTGATTCCCTTGATGTCGGCAATGGTCCATCCAATGGCTTTCTTAAATCTTTTTAAAACCTGAAGCAGTTGGTCCTCTTGCTCCTCAGTTAGTGAAGCAGAAACAATGACTGGTAACGTTTCTTTATCTCCCAAATATGCATATCTGAGATGATTTGGCAAAGGCTTCAACTCTAGAGTGGGCGGCTCTTCAGTGGATGGTTTGGGCAGCTTTGTTTCTCGATCTGCTAATCCCAGTGTCTCATACTGTCTTCCCCTTACATTGTTCCTTGCTGGAATTTCCACATTATTCGACTCTTCTTGTCTTAGAAATGACTCAAGATGATCTTCCAAATCTGTCTCAAGGTGGTTCTTCTCTAGCTCTTCAATTACAGCCGACTCAAGGACCTGGATAGTTGAACATTCTTCAAATTCTTCAGGAAACCTCATTGCCTTCAAAACATTAAAAGTGACTTGTTCATCATTCATCCTCATAGTCAATTCACCCTTTTGCACATCTATTAGAGCTCGTCCTGTGGCCAAAAATGGACGCCCAAGAATGATGGGAATCTCACGATCTGCTTCAAAATCAAGGATGATAAAATCTGCTGGGAAGATGAATTTATCGACTTTAACAAGAACATCCTCAATCTTCCCTTCAGGATGAGTTAACGATCTATCTGCTAACTGTAGGGTGACTGTAGTTGGCCTTGCTTTACCCACACCCAACTTTCTGAACACCGACATTGGCATCAAATTAATGCTTGCTCCAAGGTCGCAAAGAGCCTTGCCAAAATAATTGTTGCCAATTGTGCATGGAATTGTGAAACTGCCTGGATCCTTCAACTTTGGTGGCAGTCTTTTCTGGAAGAAGGCGCTACTTTCTTCAGTGAGAGCAACTGTCTCAAACTCCCCCAGTCTTCTCTTCTTAGCTAAGATGTCCTTCATAAACTTTGCATAACTGGGCATTTGTTCTAGAGCTTCCACAAGTGGTATGTTGATGTGAAGTTGCTTCAAAACATCTAAAAACTTCTTAAATTGCTGGTCCTGCTGTTGCTTGTGGAATCGTTGAGGAAAAGGTGGTGGCGGTTTTCTCATTTCTTGCTGCCCGATTCCTTGCTGTGGCATTGCTGTAGCAACGTTCTGATCGGCTTGAACCTGGGTTGGGAGTGTTTCAGCGACTTCTTCTTGTGGCTTATCCTTTTGGATTAAAGTGAGCTCCCCTTTTTTAGCTGTCCCAGTGTCGGGTTCTTCCAGTTTCTTTCCACTCCTCAAAACGATGGCTTTGCATTGTTCCTTGCCTTCTCTTTTTGGGTTTTCGGTGTCGCTTGGCAGTGTCCCTTGTGGTCTACTGCTGAGAGCACTTGCTAACTGTCCCATTTGATTCTCCAAGCTCCTCAATGAGGCTGTGTGACTCTGCAACAATGCTGAATGGTCCTGAATACGGGTATCTGTCTTCGCCATGTGTTCCCTCAACAAACTCTCAATTGTTGATAGAGTTGTCTGTGGTGATTCTTGAACTTGCTGCCTCATGGGTTGCTGAAATCCCGGAGGGAATTGAGGTCTGTTTGGCATTGGAACTGATGATGTGCTTACACCTTGACCATAATAATTTGAAGTCGAGCTTGCATGCTGCTTGTGTCCCTGATTGTAATTATTGGGATAAGAGTTGTTATAACGCTGATAATTCCCAACAAAACAAGCTGATTCAGGGTTAGACGGGCACTGTTCAAAAACATGTCCTTCTCCACAATATACACATGAAACAGCTGCCAGTTGTGGCGGTTTTCCTCCTTGTGCCGTGCTCATAGACTTCACCATGTTTGTGAGTGTGGACAGTTGGGCAGAAAGAGCTGTAATTGAGTCTACTTCATATACACCACCTCCCCTTCTTGCGGCATTGGCTCTGTCAGTAGGCCATTGATAATTGTTCTGCGCCATCCTCTCTAGAATTTCATAAGCTTCATTGTATGACTTGGTAAGAATTGCTCCATTAGCTGAGGCATCTACAATGGTTCTAGTTTGCCCATCCAAGCCATTATAAAACGTTTCCATCTGGATCCAATGAGGAATCCCATGATGTGGGCATTTCCTGATAAGCTCCTTAAACCTCTCCCAAGCTTCATATAATGATTCACCTGAGAGCTGCTGAAAGCTAGTGATATCATTTCTGAGTTTCGCACTTTTTGTAGGTGGGAAATACTTCATCAAGAACTTCTCGGCTAGATCATCCCAAGTAAGGATTGAATTTGGTGCGAGTGCATTCAACCAGGCTCGAGCTCGATCCCTCAATGAGTATGGGAATAGCCTGAGTCGCAAAGCATCATCATCTACACCTGGCAGTTTAAAAGAATCACAGACTTCAATGAATAGCCTCAAATGCAGGTGTGGATCTTCTGTCGGCATGCCTGCGAACTGCCCTGCTGATTGAAGCATCTGGAACATAACAGGTTTGAGCTCAAAGTGAGGGGCCTGTATTTCTGGGCGTGCGATACCAGGATTAAGCCCGTCTAACATTGGGACCGCATAGTCTCTGATAGCTCGATCTCTGTTTTCCGCTCGGAGTAGTGCATTTCGAGCGTTGTTGCCCTGGTTCACGGCTGGATTTGCTTGCTGATCAGCCATTTCAGTATCTGCAGCTAAGTTACGTTGCTCCCTTCTTCTTGCACGGAAAGTTCTCTCTATTTCAGGGTCAAAAGCTTCTAATTCACCACTTCCTCGCCTATTCATAAACCAGTGTTCCTTTCACCTGTATTCACAATATTCAAAATCTGTTAAGTAAATTCCTTGTAGAAAATCACAAATTAACAACAAAATCACTTTCCCCGGCAACGGCGCCAAAAACTTGTTTGCAGATCTGTGATATATGCAATTAAACGCAAGTATACGTATCGCATCCAAGTAATATATGATGAGAAAGAGTGTCGTACCCACGAGGAAAGTGCTTTTGTATTCAAATGTAATCGTTTTTACAAGAAAATCTACTTAACTAGGCAAGTAACTAAATGAATTTCAATTATGGAGAAAGAATAAAATGGTAAACAGAATTTAACAAGAATTAAAATGGAAATTCCAGGTATAAAATTCAGGATTTATATTTGCACAATCAATTGGAAGAAATAAGTTGCAAGTCACTTTCCTTTCACAGTTCTGAAATCGTGCTACAGCTTTGCTATAGCATCATTCTTTCTAGTCAGGATATAGAAAAAATTACGTTTAGCTCTCAGATCCTAAGTCTGCATATTCCTATGTAGATTCAGATTCGAGACAATCAATTAAGAACGTTATCCTTAAGGACCATGTGATGGATGACTATTCCTAGCTTACCCACAGATTTGATTAATTTTCCCTCTGAAACTAACCAAACACATGTTATTCAATCTCAGTCAATTCATTAAACGTTTTCCAACATTCACGAATCAGTTGCTAATATCAGATTCCCTTCCAAGATCTAATACCAGATCAAATAGAATAAGCGCAGATTGAACAATAAAAAGAATTATACTAAGCAAAACTGCACAGATATCAAATTCTGTTCAAGTACTCATGACTCACAACTTAGCTAAATTAAGCTTCCATGAATTCAGCCAAAATCGCAAAACGACTTTGATTTAACATCAAAATACTGTTATGCAAAAAGAAAGACTGAAATCAATACAAAACAGAATTAAGCAGTAATGATCTCCCCTTCTCCAAGGTTCGAATCAAGCTGGTACAGCTCCAATGCCTTAAACGATCTGTGAAGAATGAACCCAGACGAATTCCTTCTTGAGATGTTGAATTCCTCACGATCCGGCTGAAGTTGCTCTCAATTCCACTTTATATTTCTTTCCAGATTTTCCTTTTTGCTCTGTTTTTCTCTCTTCCCATTCTGTTATTTCTCCCTCTCTCTTTTTCTGTTATCTTTTTCCCGTATATCCCCCTGTCCTCTTCTTTCAGCTCAGCTTTTATAGTACAAAAAGGGAACATTTAAACCCTACTTGTGACATGTGGATGATCCTCTGGCTGGCCGTGGACGTCGTGGTAATGCTGGGCAATGATGCTGACATTTGGAAGAATGATTGACATCATCAAAATTGGCCAGCGTGGATTAAAATGTGTGCACATTCAGCAGACCACGTCAACCAACGCCTGCTGCAGCTTTGCTATGGCAATGCTACGGCAACGTCCAATTTTCAGCATTCTTCACGCTGCAAAGTTCTGCCATTCACCAAAAACAAAAACCAAACTCCAAGAACATATCACATGTTAAAAGACTTCAAAATGCTCTAACAAAGGTCGATTCCCATGTGCTACTAAGAATGAACTTTCACCAATGGCCACTAAAGTCAAAAATTGATAATTCTCATTTATAGTGCCAAGAACCATGACTTTTGTGATTTTAACTTCCTAAAATGGGCTATCTAAGCATGAAAATGTAACTTCATAACTCGAGAAATTCGAGTTATCAACCAACTTATTGATCCAAGAAAAATCTGGCTAAATTAAAGGCGTTAAGTCCCATGTGCGTAATAATTGGTCAGATACCCTAATGTTGTGGTTGAGTGTCTGTTCATAATCATGCCTCCCGAACGTTGTCTTCTGTTATAGTTTAGTTTTTTTTTTTTTTTTTTTAAATTTAGAATAGAGATTCAAACTCTACACTTTTTTAGTGATATTAAGTGAAACATTATCACTAAATTATAATTACAACCATTTAAACTTTTAATTTTAACTGAAAAAATTTTCAATTACTAAACCAAATTTTCCTCGCATTAAAAGGGAAAAAAAAAAGCCTAGTACTATTAGGATGTTTAGGTAACACATTGTATTTGTATTACATTTGAATACAATATATTTAATGTAATATGTATTTGGATGAAAAGTATTTGTATTATATTCAAATATAATATTTGTTTAGATGAAAAGTATTTAAATTGTATTATATGTGATGTGATTGATAAAAAAAAAAGAAAAAAAAAAGAAAGAGAAAGAAAATATATGATGTGATTAATAAAAGTAGTTAAAAAAATATAATGATAAATAATAATTAATATTTAAATATAAAATTTTTATATTTAGATGAAAAATACATTTTATTCAAACGTAATATAAATATAATAACGATGATAATTCAAATTTTGAATGATAACAAGTTCAATGTTGTTAAACGTCTGTATCCCCTTAAAAAAAAAAAAAATTAATGAAAACCTTGGATGATGATAAGATTAATGCGTCACCACGCATGGGGTCTCTTTGTGGAGGATGTAATATATTTCAGTTCACTTTATTTTTTTTCCTCCACAGTACCATATGCAGAATACTTGAGTACTTTTATAATCTCCAATAAGTATCTTGTACCTTAAAAAAAAATATCCACAATCACCTTGAGGTTAGATTTTTTTTTATCGGTTCAGTTAGTAACACAGTCAAATAAGAAAATGATAGCGATCACAGAACCACATAAAAAAGGATTGGTCGATATACCGATCAACAGTATACGGTTTTTTGGGGTCGATTTTTGTGGTTTCCGACAAGGTCTTGATGACAGCCCAATGTAATGGACTAGGGACAAAGGCTTCCTTTATCACGCTGTATATTTGATATCTCTAAATTTAAAAAATAAAAAATTTTTCATTTTAAGAAAAATAAATCTGCTTTAAATTTTTGTATCTGAATATCTAAAATTTTTCATTTTTAAAAAATAAAAAAATAATTCTCTAAAAACAAAAAATTTTTACACTCTCAAACAATTTTTCACTTTTAAAAAAAATTCTAAACAATTTTTTATTTTTCATATCTAAAAATTTTTCATTTTTAAAAAACGAACCTCCCATCCAACAGATTCTAAACTGCACTACTTGAGGTCGTTTTTTGGCCCCAAAATTCTTTTGTGGCCTTAATAGGTGGGGGACATACATTTTTAGGGAGAAAAAGTAAAGGTCGTTTTCTGGGACAGAAAACCTATTTTTTTGGCCTTTCTAAAAAAAATATGTCGAAGGGGGCTAAAACTTTTTGAGGAGTAGGAGAAATGCGGACGAAAGCAAACTTTATCCGTAAATAATTGATTCTAAAGAAAGCAAGATAGAAAAAGTGAGAAAGAGAGGGAGAGAAAAGTGGAACAGTGTACTAGCGTAGCAACACTGCAAAAAATGTAACAGAGATATTTACGCAAAAGCTTAAAAATAGACATGCACAAAGAAATTCAAGAGAGAGATCCCATTCAACTCCCACACCGGCTAATATCTTGTGAAAAATTCTCAGTTAGACGAAGATGATGGCCATAACTTGCATTTACTACTTGACAACAATGGAAATTCGGCCACAAAACGCAGTTAATCAACGACATAGATTCTGTGAAAGATAATTATAAACAAATTCAATGAAACGACGAGGAAAAAAGAAAGAAGAAAGATAGAGAACAAAATAGATGGGAAAAACACATTATAAGCTTCGCCAAACTAATTTAGGTTTAGTAATATATATATTTTCTTTTCTAAAGAATATCTAATGGCCTATAGTTGCATCACCAAACATAGGAGTGTTCCCTCATCCTGATCCTACCGATCCCATACCGCAAACAGGCCTTAAAGGAATTAGTTACAGACTTGCATGGTAGCTATTTTGAGCAGTATAACACGATAGCTTCACGACTTTGGCAACGCCGTATGATGACCAAAACGAAACTCAGAGTTTCCTAACAAGAATTCATCTCTACCAGTTCAAGCTAACCAACGCCAACACTGGCTTAAAATAACTCTCCAGTACCAACGTCGAGAATAAAAACACAGTGAGCAAAGTTGTCAAACACACTGTTCTAGAAATTAAGCAAAAATGTACATGGAAACAGCTTCATGCTACAACCATGTACCCGATTTGAAAGGCTATCTTATGCTGTGTTTGAACATGCACTTATTTTTAATTGGTATCTATCGATTGATCACCAGCAGAAATATGGTTAGAGCTCTCATGTGTCTTGGACTTACACTGAATGCGGTTAATATAAATTCATAACATTTTCTACTAATTCATCAAGTTAGATGATAAAATACATGGACATTGTCCTGAACATTATGTACTTGTTACACAACCCCTTACAGGAAGGGCAAAGCAAATAGGAGATATGGAAATTTGGGCCCATAGATTTACCTTAGCCTTGAACTACCTGCACGGATGCCTCCCTTCCTTGCCACACGAACTAAAGTTAGCTTTAGTCATTATATATTGAACAGAAACAAAAGCCTCCAGTCAAGCTATAATAAAAAGTCATAGCAAACTATATTAGCTACTTGTACTAAAAAAATTGGCATACCATTCAAATTTGAAAAGAAAAATACTAGGAACACCAACTATAATCCTAACTTTTGAATACCAACCTATGTGACATATGAGTTGTTATTCTCTTATTGATAAATATTTAAAGTATTATTATACCATTTGATTATATCTACCAATAAAAATATAACACTTGAGTTGATACTTAAAAAATTAGGACTACAGTTAGTATTTCTAACACTACTCATTCAAAAAATTCATCTTATTTTAAATCCAAATCATACTAATTTTTCTTTCTATCAAAGACCCATTCATTTAGATTCCTATTTCAAACTGAAACTTTCCATTTCAAGATGGTACGCCAATATGGGGCTTAGTTTTGCATCATAGCACAACTTCCACAGAGCAAGAATTCTAAGTTGGTCTTCAAATATCACCAGCAACATAAATTCAATTCATATAAAATTCAAAAGTGCATGATTAGATCAATCTGGGATTCCAATCAGAGCTGATTCTAGTAAGAGTATATTAGTAGGTTTAAGTCCTGAAACTTGGCTATGTACATTTTGGAACTACAACTAAGCACAAAAGCACGAATTGCTCTATCCGGGAACAACTAAACTTCAAATTATAATTTCATTTGATTACATTGAACAAAAGCATGAAGCATTAGTTAATAAAAACTTGCAACCACTGACCCAGAGCTTAGCTGCAGACGCTAATTCCAAATAATGCGTACCATCAAATGGAGCCCTTTTGTGTAGAGCAATATACGGCCAGGAGAAAAACGAACATTAAAATCATGCAAATCCCGCAACCATTTTTAGTGATTCTGCTTCATTAAAACAAATAAATAAATAACTTCTCCCCTGAGGCTGTAGGAGACAGGCAAATCATTTGGGTGCATTGGCTCGTTTTGCATCCTCTGGATTCTGTGGGAAGAAAAGAAAAAAGGAACTATGAGGGTGTTGATGTTAGCGCATGAACAATAATAAACTGGGCTTCTGGTTTCCTCTCTTTGTTTAAACAATTTTGGAAAACTAGTTCACAAGCCCGTAAGACAACCATCAGCGGGTCCGTTGTGATTTGGCAGAAACGTAAGAAAAACCAAAGACCCTGTTCATTGCATAGGTCAGGATTTGACTAAATAGAATTGTAAAGGATATGTTGAATCCCAGTGTCTGGTGTATTATCAGACTAGACTAACTAATTATAATTAGTAAAATAATTATCAAATTATAAATTTAGATAAATGCAAATACCTTCAAATTTGTGGAAAGAGATGGTTGGAGAGATGACCCACTCCCACAAATTCTTGAGGGAATTTTAATCCCACAAAATAAGACTATTTTCTGGTCAACAGATATATAATCCAATTAACATTTGTCACCAAACACGGGATTAGGATTATTTATCCTACTCTCAATCTGAGTCTGGTGCAACAAAAACGACTAAAAGGTGTAATGGTTGTGTTGGAATCACGACTAGGACTAACATTATTTTTCCCCCGGTCATTGACAAGTTCAGATCGGATAATAACTTATCTAATGACCCAAAAATAGTCCCACATTTGTGGGATTGTAATCCCAAAAATATAAAAAAACAGTGAGACTATTAGTCCTAGGAGGGTTCTCCAACACAACCCCCCTACCCAAACAGTTCTGCCATCCCTTAGCAAGCCACTACCACCACTGGACCTTGTCGTCGCTTGTGGCCAACCCCTACCAAGTCTCCTTCACATCTACCCTTGATCTCCATCTTACATGGCACCCCCTGTTCTGTGGCCACAGCCAGTTGTTGCCATCCTCTCCCCTATGCAATATCCCCCGTTTAATAAAGTCTGCCTCCTGCACTGAGCTTCTCCGCCATTGCATACTTGCATCCCCCTCCCCAGGTTCTCCTTCATTGCAGGTGAATCGTCCCCACCCTCGTCGCCCAACGTGCAATTTAGAGGAAACTTTTTTGAAACAGTGAACTTAAAACTATATTTCAATGGCTAATATTATAATTTTTTTCCATATTATTGAAGATTATTTTTTTTTTTTTTAAGCATATTGTGAAGCGTAGTTTCCTTCAACAAAGTCCAATTTGTCTTATTCATTTCATAAATTAATTTTTTCACTTTGTAATTGTATAATTATTCGGATAGAGTTTATACTAGTGAGTTTGTTCCTCTTTAATTCTATCTCAAAAGGAGCTATACTCGTTTACGGAGAATTTTCAGTCCTTCCAGTAGCGTCAAGTTGCATGTTGACTTCTTCCTTTTGTCGTTTAGATAAACCTAACTTCTAGTCTCGTTCGTCTTGTACTCTTCTTTTATGAATTTTTTTTTGTCTAAACCTATACATATGATTAGTAGTAATGTCGGAACCATTAGTTCAAGTATGGTTATCTCAATATAAATCTTTCATCAGAATGAGAATTTACCTTGAGCATAAAACCTTTTCAACCATCAACAGCCTTACATGAAGCCTACACTGGCAAAGAAATGAAACTGACTACAATTTGTGTCTTCACCTAAGAATCCATCCTTTATGCAAGTTGCACATTACATGTTCCACTAACCATAATATGATTTCAGTAAACGAATAAAGGGGCAAAAAAAAAAAAGTAAAACCACTAATCAAAGCGACCATGTGATACAAAATTAACCGACTCGTCTCTCACCGATGTCATAGAAATATGAAAAAAGAAGCATACACAAGCAGAGATTCTCTAAAAATAAATCCTAACTAAAAAATTTGAAATCTGTGGACGTGTATTTAATCTCTCAAGATTAGCATCCTAAGTATTTATACGCATGAAAAAACAAGCTTCAAAACCCACTATGACAAGATAAAATCAGGACAGACAACCCTCCAAAATCTAATTATCCAGAGGAAATGTTTTTCTAGAGGAATAAATTTAACATGTTTTCAAGTTACATTTATAAAAATTGCTGACAATTGGTAGTGAGACCAATATCATGATATGATCATAAAGATGATGATACGGTTTTTTTTTTTTTTTTCCTTTGTCATCTTTATCTTTTTCCCCTTTTTCTTGGACCATTTGTACCATGTGTCCATCCAATAGGGGTGAACAAAAAATCCAACAACCCGAAGAACCCGACAAACCCACCCAACCTAACCCATTATAACCCAAATCCGACCAACCTAATCAAGATATCAACCCAACTCACCCAACCCGACTATTAATTAAGTGGGTTTGGGTTGAGTTTTTTTGAACCCAACTTAACCCAAACCCACCCAATCTATTAATATGTAAAAATAAATATATTTCATACCTCATAATATATAGTATTTGTCTTATATTTTACATTAATTACTTGACAACTAATTGTATTTTATATTGTATAAAATTTTATTATTATTTATTTGTTAGGTTACAACTTTTATATTTAAACTTGTTTTTCATATATTTTATTTTTATATTGGTTTATAACTTATGAGATAATTTTGGAATTTTATAATACTAATATTATGTTGAAAGTTATATTTCTTTTCATATATTTCTTATTTTATGTTGAATGATTAACCATGTTTATTTTTTTTATTTTTTTATTATGTCCAACCTGATTAACCCACCCAAAGTTTAATTGAGTGAGTTGATTTTAAATTTTGAGTTAATTGAGTGAATTAAATTTGAAATCAACCCACCTATACTTGATTGGGTGAGTTGAAAATTCTCAAAAACCCACCCAATCTACACAATGTTCACCCCTACCATCCAACTTCACTCGATTCCCAGACTCAAAAAGGCATTTGATCGCAAAAGTTAACTGTTCATTCTAATTTCATTTCAGTTTTGGTTTTGACACAATTTTCAAAATGACAACCCCTCATTCCACAGTTTCCACTTTCCAGGACTCGTATTGCACAATAAAATTTTTATATTTCAAAGTTTCTCTCTATTCTACTTAGTAATACTAAAAACACTAATTCTAATCCAAATTTTTTAAACACTAACTCATATGTAATATTTTTATTGACAGATGTAATTAATTGAAATAACAATATTTTAAACACATATCAATAAAAAAATAAAAAAGGTTATCTATATTTTTATATCATGTGTTTTATTTTTATTCAAAAAGTACATCTGCATTTTGAAATTTTGTATTTCTATACCTTCAAATTACATTTAATAGGTAAATATATATCTTTTTCCCTTCAAATTCAATTTTAAACAATAAAATGACTAAATTATTCTTGAAAATTAAAAAAAAAAAAGAAAAAATTGAAATGTTAAAAAATCCTTATATGCAGGATTTAATATTGCAGTTGCAGCTAACACACCAACAGGTTCACAGGCAGGATACAAATTCTGAGTTTTCTTTCTGCCATAGCCGAATTGCTGCATACATTTTCGACGGTTCCATCATAACAAATAATGACGTCTCCAAAAATAGCCACTAAGTTCGTGAACAAAGTTCCAGGTTCAGGTAATCCCCTTGACGACCGCAGAATTACTTCTCTCATAGAGATAGAATGAACCAACTCTTCATATGGATCCAAACCATGAAAAAAGCAGCTCCTAATTAATCCGTATTCTGCATAAGGATAATATATGTTTTGAGGATATTTTCTTGCAAAAAGAGCGGAAACATCCTCAACCAATGTATTGGCATAGAATTTGTGCCTGTCGGATATTTGTAGACCCAGGAACCCAATTTGCTCAACTACCTAGTTCTCTTATGAACTTCTTATTCTGAATAAAATTTGTGACCAGAGCTTTTGCGAATCGAATTTGATTCTCCATTTGCAATTTTCTTTTTTTTTTTTTTTTTAAGGATATTTTAGTCATTTTAATTGTGAAAATTGAATCTTGACTGGGTAAAGGTATGCATTTTCCTATTAAATGTAATTTGAAGATACAAAAATGTAAAATTTCAAAACACAAGATATATGTTTAAAATAAAAGTAATACACATGGTATAAAAATGTAAATATCCCATAAAAAAAAATTAACTTACATACCACATACATTGGTGCTCTGAAGTTGGGATCAGAGTTAATATCTTTGACATTTTTCTTCTGCTTAAGTTTTAAAATGCAATAACTTTTCTTGTTTCATCTTCAATTCAATATTTTTTCAATTTGTTCATTATGAAAAGAGGAGCAAATTCCCATCCATATACCCGATTTAATTTGTTGTGGACATTAAGATTTTATTAGATTTGTTAGTAAGCCATTTTTATAAGGACTGTTTTCAATATCATCCAAACTTCATTCCAGAATGTACCCTTTTCAGAATGAGAATTTAATTGCACATCCAAAAATCATTTTGAAACCAAGCAACAATGAATTTTCAATTCAAAACCAATTTTTCATCTTCTTCTCAAAATGAAACAAAATGAACCTACGAGGCCAAATTTTGAAATACAAGTCTACAAAAGTGTGGAATAGGGGGATGTCATTTTCGAAATGGGGCCACAGATTTTCCACTCCCAAAACGGAATGAAATGAGAATCGCAACGCGTTTTCAATCTGGGAATGGACAGAAATGAAATGAACCTACGAAACAAACGGGCACTATGTTTCTGAGGATAGCTTTTCCTTTTCCTTTATAATTGATTTTACGTCAATGAAATTAAGCTTTCTTATATTAAAGAAAGAGAACCATAACTTCATATCATAGACTAAAGAGCTAGATGGATGAACCTAAAGAGCTACACATAATCAAATCTATCACCCCAATTTCACAGAAAACACAGAAAATCTTTAAACAAATTAAACAAAAGCCAAGAAAAAAGCATACCAAAATGTTCTAACGCTTGATGTTAAGCATCTGCTTAGCCTCGGTCTGCTCCTCTAAGAGCACCTCACTGGTGTACTTGCCCAAAAGCTCCATCTTCTTCTTTTCAAGCACCATCTTCTCAATCTCCCTCTCGTCCGGCAATGGAACGTGCGCCACAAACTCCCTCTCCTTCTCACTCCTCTCCTTCAGTTCCCTCTCCCTCTCTCTCCTCCTCTCCTCCTCCACAACCTCCTCCTCCTCCTCAACCAACAACTCCTTCGCCACCGTCACCACCTCGCCGCTCTTCACCGACCGCCTCGCCTCCTTACGAATCTCCTCCATCCTCCGCCACTCCGCCACCGCCTCCGCCCTCATCCGCTCCTCCGCCGGGCCCTCCACCCTCTCCAGAACCCCGTCCTCGTCGTCCCTGTACCCGTAGTAGCTGGCGTCGATCCGCTTGTAAATATCGTACCTAGTCCGGCGCTTCCGCAGCTCCGGCGGCTTCTCGAAGAGCTCGCGAACGCCGGGGAGCTTCTTCGCGGCGCCGAAGTACCGGTAGCCGGGGCCGCGGCCGCTGGGGTTGGGGACGTCGACAATGTTGCCGTCGAGATCGGTCATCTTGGCGGCGTGCTTGGTGTAGTTGGGCCCGCCGAGCTCGACGATGCGGCGCTCCCAGTGGGACTTCTCGCGGATGAGCTTGTTGATCTCGTCGTTGAGATCACGGAGGCGGTGCTCTCCCAGGCCTTCGTTCTGGATCTCGGCGACCTTCCGGCCGATCTCGCGCATGATCTGCTGCCGCCACCTGTCGGCGTCGGCGAGGTCGCGGCACTCCGAGGCCAGGAATGGCCGCCGCTCCTTCGGCTTCTTCTTCTCCTCCGCCTTCAACGCGATAAACCGGTTCAGCATCGACTGTGCCTTCTCTTCGTTACGCGCCATTGTTGCGGTTTCTTGGTCTCCGAGGAAAATTCGAAACGAAACCCAAATTTCGGGAGTGGGATTTCAGTAACCCAATTCGGATTGCAAGAGATTTAAAGAAATTCGCAATCTTTGAAAGGCACTGTAAAGGGAAGATTTGTACCTGTTTGCGTAAAGGAGTAGAGCGGAGATGGAAAGAGAGAGGGAGGGATTGGATTAGGGGTTTAAGAATTGGGAATTTGGGGGGTCTTTGTTTGGAATTGGAAAGGGAAATGTTCTAAAGAAAACGACAATGTTTTGTTTTTTTTTTTTTTTTGGAAAAACAAACGAAAATTTTTTAAGGGGTTGGGTGTTTTAAATAAAATATAAAAAATGAAAGTACACTTATGTTATGTTTCTTTTTAATATTATATTTATATTATATTTAAAAATAATATAATTTTTCTCTAAATATAAAAATATTTTATTTAAATATTAATTATATTGTAATTTAAATATAATATAATCATTATTTATTAATTAATTTTTTTATTATTTTTATTAATTATATTACATATTTTCTTTCTCTCCTCACTTTATTTTATTTGCATTTACCAATTATTTTACAATTTCAAATTTAAATATAATTTAAATACTTTTCATCCAAACAAACATTGTATTTAAATACAATGTAAATTCTTTGTATCTAAATACATATTATATTTAATACATTGTAATCAAATATAATATCAATACAATGCTTTATCCAAACGAATCATTAGTGTTTGGTGCATCAATTTAAAATGGATATTTTATGTTGAAATTAGTTGATTTTTCAAAATTTTTGTTGATTTAAAAAAAACAAAAATAAAATGTAAATTCTGATTTGAACATGTCAATCAAACACATTCTTTCATCTTTCAATTTTAATTAGTTGTGACTCAATATAGACATCGGTTAATATATGAGGTCTTTATTATCATACACATAAAATGATAGCTACAACTTGCTTGTCTCTCATCATGCTTTCAGTTATAAAAATCATTAAAGTAATGTGGTTTAGTTCAGTAACAAGTTGACTAATAGACAAGAGAAGTAAAAACCATTGCTTTTGATTATGTGTTTGGATTCAGATATAAAAAAGTGCATAGTGATTCAAAATGGTTTAAAAAAAATCCAATAAGCAATTAAAATATTAGAATAAAATGTGTAACATCTTATTGAAACTTTTATATAAGTTTCAAATTATATTCAAAAGTATTTTTTTTTTTAAGAAGTTACATTTTATGACTGTGACTTTAAAGTGACATTTTAGTTTATAAGTCTAGACTCAAACTTTTAAATTCAATTTTATTTTTTTTTAAAAGTTAATAAAAATTATAATTAGGTCAAATAACTTCATATCCTAAGTGCTTATATTTAATTAAAGTTCTTCTAACAAATTTTAAAAATAACTTTTAACAGACTCTACCAAACATACCATATATAAATATATAAACAAGGACACTTAATCTGTTATTTTTCACATACATACATAGAAAGAGGATTACCATTTTCTTCTTTCTACGATAGATATAAATACTGAACACTCCTATTTGCCTTACACTTTCGTACAGTTATCATAAGATCACCTTAAAATTTCAAAATAATAATAATAATAATAATTAGACCAATTGAAGATGACTTGCAGTC
Source organism: Antiaris toxicaria (assembly GCA_035233585.1). Lineage (NCBI taxonomy): Eukaryota > Viridiplantae > Streptophyta > Magnoliopsida > Rosales > Moraceae > Antiaris > Antiaris toxicaria. The sequence goes on from CP141163.1 coordinate 1,885,677, forward strand.
ATGGGCCGAAATATTGAATCAGCCTCCAAAGCAGATGCCAATTCGGGCCACAAGATAGCAGACACAGTCCATGAGCCATTCCCACTTGCACTGGGCCTTTGGTTCAAGTAAGCAACTCCAACTCTCTTAATAGTTGAGCAGACTGTTCCAAGCACTGGGCCCCCAAACCCAAAGTCCAATTCAGCAACTGGAAACCTCCTTCCTGAAGACAAAACTAAAGCAGGCCCACCAAGGCCCAACACAACCTTTGACATCATGAGGCCAGGCCTGTGACACTGGATCCAATCAATCAAGTCCTGGAAATGAGCCTCATTTGTTACCTTTGAAATTGCATCATGAACTTTATTTGCAATATCTGATATTGAGCCTTGCTTCAAATCATCAACTTTTGCCTCTCCAAAAGCTAGAGACAACACATTCCCTATGTAATTGGACATGGAATTCTCACCCTTACACATTCTATCACGTCCATCCACCAACCAACCCATCTTGCACATTGCTTGATTCTTGTCAATAGCCTTTACCATAATTTTCCATACATAGGCCGAAAATGCCTCAATCTTTGTCCTCCTCTTACCGTTGGCACTTGCTAGACTTTGCAGCCAATCAATGCTGGATGCGTCGATGAAATAGAGGCGCTTAAGCAAGATTTTCGGTGTCGGGATGTTCATTATGTCTTCCATGGTGCACTTGACAAAGGTTTGGTCCAAGGAAGGCTGATAACGAGGAGGGGCACGCGCAATTAAGAGGTTTCTTTGATGATTTGGCTTGATGGAAATTGACTTACCTCGAGCTATTTCGGACCATGAGACTAGAAACTTACCGAAGGCACTAGCATCCCCTAAGGCATGGTCAAAGGTGAATGTCATTGAAATGCCTCCACAAGTGTAGCATGTTACTTGGATTTGCAAAAGGAAGTTGGGATTGATAGAAACTAGCCTTCCTTCAAGAGACTTGTTAAGATTGTAGAAGTCCAATATTTTCATTGGGATATTAGCTTTAGCTTCCACAATAAGAGCACCAGAATTGTCACATATGATTTGAGGCTCGCCAGTCTCTTGATTCTGAACAATTCGACCTGCAAAGGGATAATAATACTCAAGAGTGATGGCAAGGGATTTCTTGAGGCTCTCAATTATTACATGTGAACTAGTGTACTCATTGACAAGTGAGTTATGATAGAAATAGAAGTATGTTACAGGAAATCGACCCGAGAGTAGATCTAGATTGGATAGATTTAGGACATTAGGATTTGGTAACGAGGGATTAAAAGCTTTGACAACATGATTTTTGGTGAACTTTACCTCAAATGTGCTTTCAACCATATCATCAACATCCATAACAAGCTTGAGGTTGTCTATGGAAGGGTAGTCTGGCTTGGGTTGTGGTTTTCACTCTTTTGCAACTCAGTTACTACTTGAAAGCAAGGTGGCTTATATAAGTGGTAAGTTTGCTATTGCTATGGCCTATGGGGACAAAGTTGGAGAACACGCAACCAAAAATGACGCTAGCACACCTCATAAAAAATAAACTTAGTTAGGCTACTAAATGAATTATCTAAGTCAATATCTTACTTGATGAGAATCCAAATGTGTTCATACGCATTTTGTATATTATATTAAGGGGTTCTATTTTTATAGCACTAATAAAAAGCACGGTTGACAAACAATATTAATTTTGATTTCTTTTATATCACTATCACATCAATAATTATTGCAATATTTACCAAAGAAATTAATGTGCATATCATAGTAACTTATATTACTTATTTCACATATGATTATTGAAATAAGGATAGTAATATAAAAGAAAATAAACAAAACTAGTCTTATTTATGAAATACTTTTTTTTATAGTGTTATGTGATATAATAAATAGTCTTATTCATAGAAAAGAAGTCCACCACTGCATTAATAGTAGGGAGATCAATCATGTCATCAATGCTTTTTTGTTAGAATATAAAACTTTTATTAGTTTACTTATTAACAACTTTAACTTTTAGAATGATTGATTGATAAAAGAATACCATTTTTAAAAAGTTGAACTCAAATTATAACATGATATGAAATTTAAGTTTAATCATATTAAAGTGATACAAATAAATTACTAAAATTTCAAAAATGGTATCTATCCTCATTAATAAGGATGAATAGTAAATTAAAATGATATCATAGTGGGATATTCAAACTCCTATATTTACATCCTTTATCTCTTTAATATAATGAAAAGGAATACAACAATATAAAGTTATTACTAGCCCAATGCATAATAGCTCAATCGTTAAAAAAAAAAAAAAAAAGAGTTTTTGTTGGACTTCTTCAAAGATGGAACCCAGCTTTTTTGCACCTGTCACTTGAACAAATTCATGACGTTTACAGGGAGGAACATTCTTGAACGGTTGAGTTTGGCAGACAACATGATTTTGAAGTGCAAAATGGCCGAATTGAGTGTGATGTCTAGTTAGTTACTATAACAATCATTATGGTGTTCATGGGAGACCAGGTTCCCTAATTGGCATTATTAGATTATAGTCTTTTAAAGGAAATATGGGAAGTAATACACTTTTGAAGGAGTTCAATATCCCCCATTCAAGTGGAAGGAGTACTTTACCCATTGAGCTTTGAAGTTGTCAAAGTAAATATAATAGCCATTTTGACAATAAACTTTTGAAGAATGCGTTGTAATTAACATTTAGAAATGAAAATGTAGACCCTTTTCTTATTTATTTTTATATTTATGGATTTCAATTATCCTTGAAAGAGGATATCATCAATATTGAACATCATAACTAATAAAAAATATTTTAAATTTTGAGATTCTTTTTTTTTTTAATTAATGTGTGGTGTTTGATATCATATATTAGCATTACTTTTAATAAAAAGAAGAAAAAAAACCGTTAAGATCACTTGTTTTATTACTTTTTTTTATCACTCTTTTACTTCTCTACTACAGTAATATGTCATCTCTTTTTTTCCCTAAAAATGAAGGACAATTATAGAACATTATTTTAATTCATTTTAATAGGAAAAATGAGATGAAGCCCTGTTGTCATTTTATTGAAGCCCCTTATGGCTTCCATCCTTAGTGCTTGTCATTGTATTTTTTCCTTTAAAGACACTTGTTTGTATTTAGTTCTTCAAGGACACAGATGCACTCACAATCTTCTCATTGTTACCACCATCCATAGTACTCTTCCTTTATATATATATATATATATACATATATATATATATCCTTGCTTGTAGTGCTGGTCTTTGGTCTTCATATAGAATTTTGTTGAAGGTTTGCATATCTTACACGCATTAAAATTTTATCACAATTACTAATAGTCGTAATGTTTTATTTGTTTGTCTTATGTGATTGACTATACGTTAATTATAACGACTGTAGTTGCAGGTTTAGTTTGAGATAAAATTAGATTCTTTAGTCAATAGGTCATCCCACCCATATACACATGTACATTATATTTATTATTCTAATATAAATGAGTGTTCTCTTTTACTCTTTTCACAGACTTTGATCAAGTTATTTTCTCCATATTGTAACAAATTTTCTATAACATATTCTCAAAAGTATTTTAAGCAAAAAAAAAAAAAAAAAATCTGTAACTCTCTCAAAAAATATAGAATGTGTTTGAAGGTTTGTATATCTTACATGCATTAAGATTTTTGTCAACTTACAATTATTGATACAATGGCAATATTTTATTTCTCGAATTTGATTTATCTTGTTTTTTTTTTTTTTTTCATATGATTTAACTATACACTAAGTAATGACTCTGATTGCAGGTTTAGTCTAAGCTAAATTCATGTTCTCTACTCAAAAGTTTGTCCCATCCTATATTTACATATACAGCAAATTTGGTATTCTTATATTAATGAGAGTTCTTTTTTTGCCATTCAAAAAACTTAATCAAAATTTTCTCTAGCATGTTCTCAAATAGTATTTGCCGTGAGTATCCCCTAAATAATTTATTGTCTAATCCTTAGTAAAATCTTTTTTGTTCCCCGAAAAGTGTTCTACTTTACTAATTCCTTTTACTAATGATAAAATAAAATAAAAATTAATCTTTCAACATAATTTACATCCACATAAATAAAATTAATATACACATGCAAAATACGTGCTTCTACTGTTAGGAATATCCTAAGTAGGAAAGGCATTTTATATGTACTCATTCATTTTGAACTGAATAATAAAATTATATTAAAGGTTATTTATTACATTGTTATATGTCCTCATCCTATTTACATGTTAAAGTAAATATAAGCAAATATGACTTGCTAACTACTCGTGTTAAACTGTTAAAATGTTGCATACAATAGACTTTTATATGCGAGAAGATAACATTCTAAAGTAAGCAGTATAAATTATGATCCATAATTTATGGGGTTAAACCAAGCATCTAACTCATGTTAAACCTATTATGTTGTTTAAAACAATTGGAGGGATTGTTTCTCTTAACTATTCGGAGCTTCGACTCCCAAGTAAAGATATAGATATGTTGCTTGATGGTGACTTATTAGACCGGACTAAAGTGTAATTGATTTGTGTAGTACGTTTGAGTAGATCATTTCATTTTTTACGTTCATCATGCAATAACCTCAATCCTGAGTAGATGAATTACTTCATGTGTATGACTTGTGTACTTTAATATTTCAAGGGCTGTATGACTTGTGTACTTTATGACTTGAAATCTATTATGTTGTTTAAAACAATTGAAGGGATTGTTTCTCTTAACTGTCTGGAGCTTTGACTCCCAAGTAGAAATATAGATATGTTGCTGATGGTGACTTATTAGACCGGACTAAAGTGTATTTGATTTGTGTAGTACGCTTGAGTGGATCATTTCATTTTTTACGTTCATCATGCAATAACCTCAATCCTGAGTAGATGAATTACTTCATGTGTATGACTTGTGTACTTTAATATTTCAACGGCTAAAGCGTTTCAGAAGTAGTAAATTTATAGACCGGTTCATCAGGTACATGACCTGTATACCATGGAGGGTTTGTTTACAGATATTAGAATCATAGTTTTAAGGAAGAGTGAAGGTTATCCTTTTAAAGACATTATACTGAATATGAAAATGGACAATATCTTAGGTTATTTGCTGAGCAGATGACTTCTTATTCACATATAGTAAATAATCATTTTTTTTATTTGGAAGTATAATAGATCTTTAAGATAACTTGATTAGTAAGTCGAATGAATTTTGACCTAAGACTGATTATGGAAATCATATGAGAATTTTGCATATATGATAAGGCCATTAGACGATAGTTTATCACTTGTTTACGTAATACAATATATAATTGGGAGTGCAATTTCAAGTTTATGGTAGTGTGATTCTGAAACTAATAATTGTAACAGGTTTATTTGGCATAAAATAATAGTTATATGGATTATTAGAGCCCACATTATATATGTTTAATTGGTCCCTCTACTAGTTACGCATAATTCTTTAACGAATGGTAATTGGTCAGGATATTTTTAATTGCTTGTTGTCTTACATTTAGTAATGAGAAAAATCTGGATCACCCTCCCACAGGGTGTAAGCGTTTTTCTCTAGGTGCCGGAAGAGCAAAATTGTAATTTTGTATTATTCAATAAATAAGATAAGTATCTAATTAATATTTATTTTGAAAGATAAGATTTGAAATTTAAATTAATTGTATTTGTTTTTGAAAATCAAATATGAAATTAATTTAAATTTTGAAAATCTTATCTTAAAATAAATATTTGAAATTTAAAAGATTATCCTATTTAAATTTGAATTAAACAAAATCTTGCTCAGAGCACTAAAGGTGGCGTCCACTTATGGATAAGGGTGGAAAACAATATTTTCTCCTAATTTGAATTTGAATTTTGTTTTAGATAAAAGATTACATAATTATTTGAATTTTAAATAAAATTATCATAATTTTATTTAAATTTGAATTGGAGTTATGCAAAATTATCTATGAAGACAAAATCTCAAGATTTGTGAATTTTGAAATTTGGATCAAATTTTGAATCACATTTATCCTTATTAGCCGAAATTTTTTGGGGTAATCCTTAAGGAAGGATTTCGGATTTTATGTAGATAAGGGAGAAGAAAAATCTTGTTTGAATTCTATTTAAATTTTAAATCTCCTTCACTTTATGGTGGCCGAATTTTTCACGGAATTTACCTTGTAAGAGAATTGGTTTTAAGGCTTTAGGGAGAGAGAAAAATCTTTTCTTGGTTCAATTCAAAATTCAAAAGTCACATAATGTAATTTTATAAATAGGGGTTTTGACACTCTTATTTTCTTTAAGCCACAGGTTCTTAGGTGAGTGAATTTATTCTTGCACATCTTACTAGCAATAATAAATTCTTAGAAATCTAGGTGATTGGAAGGAGACAAGCCGCACTAGAATACCAATCGAGAAACTGAGTGCCTACATACTCCAAAGTTCAAGAATTGGGAATAGTAGAGAATGATAGTTAGTTGAAACCCCTCAGTCACTTCCTCTGGCATTCCTGGTGCATTTCTCTGAAGGTATATAATTGTTGATAATTTATTATATATGACAACACGAGTCATTTAACGATTTTTGAAAAAAATTTTAAAATTTCACTGCGCACTCTTACGTTTTTTTCTACACTTACTAGTATAAAAGTAATATTGACTATGGCTATATAGGGAAACCGACACATCAATGCTGATCGAGGTACCAACCGATCACAGGAACAGAAATTGTGAAATCGACACTGGCAACCGATAAGTTTGATCAGTAAACTGATGCTTTTGACTTGGTTTCAGTTTTAGTATCTTGGTTTTCGTTTGAAATCGAAACCGACAAGCTGAACTCATCAGAAAAAATGGCTCCCCTATTCTTGAGGCCAAAGCTTCAACTATCCCTCCCCTCTTCCACAACCACCACCCCCCCCCCCCCCCCCCAAACCACACACACACGGCTCTCTTATTGTCGAGGCCAAAGCTTCAGCTGTCCCTCCCCTTTTCAACCACCCCACCACCCACACACACACCTACACACACACACATGCACACAAGCACACGCACAAAAAGAACGAGCCCGTGCCCCTTCGCATGCCACCGTGAGCCCAGTCTCTCCTATCACAAGAAATTTAAGCGTCACGGCCTCCCACCTCTATTGCGAGCCCAACCTTCACTAGTCGCATCACCACCCGAGCCAATCCCAGCCATCGCAAAACCATTGCACCTTTGTTGGAGTCCGAGTCGTTGCGAACCATGCAGTCATCATCGACCCACTCTCCCCCACCTTCCCCTATGTACGATGCCCTCCTCCCAAATCCAAACCAAGCCCTACCGATCGTGCCCAACCAAAAGTTTTGGTTGGAAAACCAAACCGAATCACAAACTAGTCGGTTGGTCATTGATTTCAATTTCTAAGGATTTTACTCATCGATTTCAGACCAAAATCGAAACCAAATGTCGGTTTTTGATCAACATTCAACCCTGATATTGACTAGCTATGTGCGTCTCATTAATATAAGGAAAACTCAAAGATTTACCTTAGGATAGTGGAGGAATTTTTTGCAATCATTATTTTTGAAAACGGAGGATGGTGGAGAATTGATATTTAAGAACAGAGGGTTGATAGTGGGAGACAAAATAAAAAGACTTTGCTTATCAATAAATAAATAGATATATTTATTTAATAAATAGATTATTTGTTGCCTTGTTGGTTTGACAACAAAGAACGGCGTTGGTCCATTCCACTACAAGACCACATACACCTGTGGCGATCGTTTGGTAAATTTCCTCTATATGACAAAACAAAACAGAGAGATATATATATATATATAGTCTCACATCTAATATCATATGTAATCTAATGTTATTAAAAATATAAATTTTAATTACTAAAAATATAAACTCATATAAATAAAAAAAAGATAAATATCATGATGTTAACAAACATCATTTGAATGTATTCACATTTCTTTATACATAAATTCACAATTCTAAAAATTCACAATCACATCAATACATCGGTTCACATCCATTATTAGATTAAGATTGTGTATGTATATTTGTATACATTAAATATGACAAGATCCTTTTCCACTCAATTCAAAATATTCTGATGTTAGCAAAAATTAATCAGACATCATGCTATATATATATGTATATATTTTATGCTTAGTCTAATTAATAAACAAGGATGAGAATATTAGAGGTCCTAATCTTCAAAAATCTACTGATACTAATGTATATCACAGAAAATATTGACCGTAAAATCTAATAATATCCTGATGTTCATAAGAAATTGAAAAAAAAAAAGAAATTACTAATATTTTGTAAATCATGATTACAAACATAACAGTAAAATCTACACCTGACTCCAAAATAAATAAATAAATAAGAAGTTTAAAGATTAAAATATCCCAATTTGAAGTTTAAAAAATATTTTGTGAATTGTATCCCGAAAAAAGTGTAAAATTTTAAGAGCATGTATTGAGGAAGGCATTAATAATCTACAGGATAATTCCATGTTTCGCTGATAGAGTTTTGTGACAGAACAACTTTGCCCCCTAAATACCAGCCAGAACACTAGAAATAGCATCCAAAATACGGGAAGCTAAATTCTCGTTCTCAGCGGTAATCATGGTACTAGTCGCTCGGATTTCTACGCAAGCTCGGTTAGGTTCATGGATCTGCACCAGAGACACGTTTTCAGATTCGGCATCCATCATGCCGCCTCTGATAGTTCCCTTAACGCCCATCTTTGATAGGGCAGCCAGAAGGCTCTCTACATCGGGTGAACCCCAGTACACAACGTGCCTACATTTCAAGTCCACCGGTTTGTTTCCGGAGAACAAGTGATGCTTTCCATGGCCGACAGTGAGCTCCCCCTTTAACCTTGTGACGCTAATGTGTTCTTGTTTCAACTTCTTGAAATTGAATTGAGTAGCCAAGTCCATTGGAATCTCTACTTCTGAGCTCTTCAATCTTGGTATAATTAGCGTTTCATTCTCCGTATAGGGCAAGACTGAGAATGGCATTGATTTCGGAAAACTAATCTTCTTCAGATCTCTGGGCAGCTACACTTAACACAAAATAGAATGAGTTAAATCAATTATTTAAAAAAAAAAAAAAAAAAACACCCCAAATGGTACACCTAGAGAAATAGATATTACCGCAACTACTTTGGGTTGCAATGCCTCCAACAATGGTTGAACTTTCCTCAACCTGCAAAAAGGTAAAATGCACGTATTACTAAATGTTAAGGGGGAACAAGCAACGAGAGAGGGAAAAGAAAGAAGAAAGAATGTGTCAAGTTTGAAAAGTACGATACTTTATTCCAGAGAGGAACGAGCACTGAAGAACTTTAATTGCAATGGGCTGGAAAGGCAGAAGAGCCAGTTCAGCGTCAATTCCATCCTGAAATGGATATATGCATGAGTTTCAACCCAGACACTGGTGTTCAAATATCCAAAAAATCGATGAAATATACACAAGATATATTAGAACCTCAAGAACAAGTAGAGAGTTCTGATCCCCACACCAATGCTGAAGCAAAGGAACAACGGGACCAAACCGCAGACTCCCGTTGTGAGAAAATACTATGCATGGCTCCTGCCAATTCGTTCTGTGCAGAAAATGTTAATCTCCAAGAAATGCAAAGCAAAAGGGTCTATAACAACAACCAAAATGACCTTAAAGTAGTGTCAAAAAATATGATTCTTGCTAAAATGATCTTAGACTTCTATCCTAACTGCAGATTGACATGTTTGCTTCCTTTTCCTCCCCAAATACTCATATCTTGAGGCAACAGACGGGAAAAAAAAAATGCAAAAATCCATTTTTGAACTTAATGAAATGCAAATCTTTGGACTTACTGAAATGCAAACATCTATTTTTCAATTCTAAAGTTAAGAAAATAGAATATCTAAAAACGTATTTGTAAAAATGCAATGACATTTGTTAGCCGAACATATCATTTATATCATAACCAACATTTTTCCCTCTAATTAAATTGTAAGAATATAAATTACAGGATCAACAAACATTTACGATTTATGTCAATTATGATGCACAAATTCGTCCAAGTTTGGGTACTTAAAACCCTATATTTTGAAGCATTTTTATGGCCGCAACAATAAAAAAGATTAAAAAAAATCCTAGAGGTAAAACATTGAAAATTGTCATCTGATATAGTACAACATCAATTAAAAAAAATCCTGAATGAAAATAAATAAATAAATGCATAAACAAAGACAACAGCGAGCTTACAATAATTCAGGTGAATGTACTGCTGAAAAGACATGAACCTTTTTCTCTTTAATGAGCTCCACATGAGCAAACAACGGCTCACCAGAAAACAACTGAACAACCAACTCAGAAGAAGTTCAGTTTCTAACTACATATAAGTTGTGTGAAATCAAGCAAAGACAGACCACTAAGCGAAAAAAAATATATATGTACCTTTTCTTGCCTCTCTCTGCACAGCCACTCAGGTATGATATTTGTTAGCGCCAGTAATTCTTTACCAACAGACGATATAAAGTATATGGGAACCTAAAACATGGACGGATACTTTATAGGTTCGTAAGCATGCCTTCGCAATGTAATTCAAAGTTGTTTGCTTCATACTAATCAAAGATTGTGCAGCAATGGCAATAGGCAAATAAAAAGGAAACCAAATAGTATCAACAAATGACAACAATCATCTGCACTACATCAAACAAACTAAAAAGCCGTCAGTTATGATTGGATCCTGCAGTCGGAAAACTGATCTGTTACAAATTAAACATCAAGCAGAAACAATCACCTAAAAGTTTGACTAGAGTTACCATGAGATAAAAGATCTGCCTCTGTTGTTAAAATGATTAACATCTACCTTCAAGTTTGAAGAATCTAAAGAAGCTGAAATTTGCTCCAATAGCTGCAGAAGAATTCCGATTCGATTCATAGGAATAAGGACCGAGCCACCAGTTTTGACAGCATCAACAGCACAGGAGCACACAAACGCCAGTTTCTCGCTTTCCTCTGAATTATCATCGGTGTAATTTAAAGATCTGGAATATTCTTCACGTTAATAATAAAATAAAAAGAATCAACAAAGAGCCATTACCCTGTTTGAGAAAGCCTACAAAGATAAAAATTTGCCCCCAGAAAAAGAGAAACCCAAACTATAATAACTTCAAGAAAGATTCAAGCCAAAATGATGTAACCTTGATAAATTATTAAACAATAAAAATAAATGCACCTGAGCGATAGAAAATCATTAGTGCTTGGAACATTGTCAAATTCGTTCTCGATGTCATCCATGGCATGCAAGGATGAGAAATCTGAATACAAAACCAAATCACTTCCAACAAGAGCATGATAATTAAAGCCCATTGCATGCCCAGAAAGAAAGATAGAACTAGAAATAAATGCAACATCCCCTTTTGGACTATTTATTCCCCAGTTACAAGCACCGATTTCTAAGCCTGAGCTGAATGCCTTGACTACCAATGTTCCATTGTAGCATGTTTCCTCCGCATACTTAAGTGTGTGAATCTTTTGCATGCAATCCTTCACGTCAACTGCACTGAGAAGACATATTTGTTACATCCTACAACACAAAAGTTAGAGATCAAAAAAAAAATTTTTTTTTTTTTTATATTGATGAATGAAAATAAGAGTTATAAGTAAATCACCTGTATAAGGGCATAAAACCACCTAACTTCCCTCCATCTTTGCCTAAAACTATCTCCTTCAATGCAGCAGGAAGATGGGCAAGGTCTTCCCATCTCATCCACTGAGGAAAATCAGAATCCTCGGCCCCATAAAACTGTCTAAAGTCCATATGCATTGACACTAGGTCCTCCAACATAAGTTGCCCAATTCTAGCAGTAGCTTCGGTAGCATAAATCTGACCCATTAAGGAACCGAAACTAAGGAAATTAAATTCATTTGTTGGGAGAGTTCTATAGTAGGAATGAAAAGAAAAACCCTATCAATGGCGGAAAAAAGGATTGATCAGATTCTATTACGTCCGACTTAGAGTGATCATTTATCAAAGAATAACTCCGGTTCTCAAATTATTGAACAAGAGAGCAATTTACTATTGGTACTTAATTAGATGACATTTATTATAAGTATCTATTGAATAATGAGACCAATACATCTTGTTTAGCGGATTCAAATCCTCAAATCATATCAGAATCATATCAAACTAAAAAAGAAAAGTATATATTAACTATGTCGTACTAATAGGATTTTTTTTTTTTTTCCGATTCAGGTCCTACCACATGATTCTCCAAATATTAAAAACAGAAATTAGTATACCTTAGCGGAGAAACCATTCATCCGAGTGAGAAACGGCAATCCAAGCAAACCCATTGGGGTGGAGATAAGCACAACATCAATGGAAGAGTCCTTCCACAAGTGCAGGCTCTCAACAGTTTTATACCAAGGCTCAGAGCAGATCAAGTCCTTGGCACTGAGGGGGGTTTCAATTTCTCGTTTTCTCGGCTCACCATCAAAACCAGTTGGGATAGGAGAGAAGATGGTAAGGGCTGAGAGGTCCAAGGGAACATCAAACAGAATCCTAAAACCACAAATGTTGAGAATGTGACATGGTGGGAAATGAAAACCACCACCTTTGCTCAAACAAGTCTGTACCAAAAAAAAAACACCAAAATACAACATTAATGTTGTGAAAAAAACAGGTTAACACAAAAACACATGTATATAGCATATATGCATATGTATATGACTTGGGAGAATGTGACTCACAAACTTCATTGAAACTAAAGTAAGAGAGATGCCATGGAAAACCCAGACTGGAAATTCAGGTCTGGTCGAAAAGCTTTGTGCTGTGCAATAGCCATTTACAAGAATGTTAAAGAATAATCAGAATCCTCTCCTCTTTCTCTAAAATTAAAAAAAGTGAACTAAACAAAAAAGTATGCACTAATAAACAACAGTGTTCATAAAAATAAAAATTGAAATTAAAAAGATGGAGCAAAAGCATAAAAAAAAAAAACCAAGCAAACCAAACAAATTCCGGCAACCGCGCGGGCCTGCAAGCTTCAGGGCTTAGTTGCCGCCGATTCGAGTGTGAGACGCCAAAGGTGGCAGAGGAGGGTCGTCTTGTGGTTCTATGAATTCATTTGAAATAAGGGTTTTTGTTATTGGCTTTTACTTACTGTATACTTTGCTTTTATTTATTTAAAAAGTATAATTTGTTTTATACTGTTAAATTACTTTTAATTTTTATTTGAACGTAGTGTTTGTTTTTGAAAAATAAAAAATTTTAGGGGGTGTTTGGTAAACGTATTGTTTTTTAATTATATTTGAATAAAATTTGTTTTTTTGAATGTTATATTTAGTTAAAAAGTATTTGTTTATATTTTAATGAAATATGTGTTTGGATGAAAAGTATTTTAGAGTTAAAAAGTTGATGTGATTGGTAAAAGTAAAGATAAATAATAGAGTTGAAAAGTTGATGTGATTGTTTTAAAAATGTTTTGAATAATAATTGTTTTCGTAATATTATTACAAAATTTATGTTTTGTGTAAAATTATATTGTATTTGAGAAAAATTAAAATGAAATTTTTTCTCCAAACGCCTTATATTTATAAAATAAAAAATTATTTAGATTTTTTTAAAAAATAAAAAATTATTTAGATTTTTTTTAAAAATAAAAAATTATTTAAATGGATTAAAAAAATTTTACTCTTCTAAAAAGAAACTTTTTTTTTTAAATAAAAAGTTTTTAATGTTTAAGTATGAAAATTTAATAAAGTTATTTTTTAAAATAGGAAATTTTTTATTTTTTAAAAATAAATACGTTAAACAAACAAAATAAGCTTAGATAAACCTACTTCACCCTCTTGGTAGTGTAAAAAATTATTGGCCAATAGATTAACTTTTGATGGCTGAGTTTAAAAAAAAAAATACACCAAAAAACCATAAAACTACCAACACATGGTCATCATTATTAACATTTCAAAAGCATTTAAAAAAGCACCGGCAGCCCCCTCCATCACTTTGCCCTCCCAAACTTGTCGACAGAAATCACCAGAGGAGGAAAACTCAGCCCCAAGAGCTACCCATGGAAAGTGGGTTTTGACCCTGTCGAGTGACTAAGGCGGCAATGGAATCTCAATGGAGACGGCCACTAAGAAAAGCCATCCACCCACCTAATTCGTTGCCCCTATCGCCGATCCCTGCAAAAGCACCACTATGCAAGCCGTCAAGCCTAGATAGCCATTTGAGCCATCAAGACCCCACTACCATGGCGATTTCGGAAATGGGATTTGAGGGATTCAGCTATGATGAGATTTCAGAGCTTAAGCAAGCCAGCATCCTTCTGTCAGAGGTCGATGCGAAGTCAAAGGTCAAGCCTTATTGCTCAAGAATCCATCCTCCAATCACGAGCCCGATGTCGTGATCTCTCAATCGCACTTGACAACAACTATCTCTCTGTTAGCTGTGCATTCTCGGCAACTCCAGGCAGTGGGTATGCTGACTCCCTTCTCTCCCCCACTTTAATTCTATCTCCTCCCTCTTTTTCTCTATGCCATGACTCTGCTTCCACCGCGTCTTGAACTCTGCCCCGGCTTGCAATTTGGCCAATGGGTGAACAATGGTCCCTCTGCAGCATGAACCACCTTTTCTCTGCCAGTTGCGGAGGAGTTGACTGATTTCGTTTGTTTTCTTAATCCTCTATTTTTTGTATTTTTGTATATTTTTTGTTTTGTTGTAATCCTAAGTAAGTTGATCAGTAATCAATTTGGTATATTCATACAATCTCAATCTTTGAAAAATTATCAAATGATAAAATTGTTTTCTCCATTGATGGAGAAAAGTAATGGGTCTCATTATAGAATTAGCCTTCACATATCACTCTCTATATTTTTCTTAATTTTTACTTAGTTTGGACGTATAAAGTTTCCAAATACCCTTAATAAAAAAAGCTTTGATTATTTACCCTTATATATCACGTATATGCTTTAATTCACAAACTATACACCACTCATTGAAACCGTAGGTTTATATTCCATCGAATTACAGATAATATGCAAATATGTACATTTTCTTAGAAAACTATTGACCTTAAAATACCCAAAACACTCTTAAAAAAGAAAATTAAAACTTAAAAAAAATCAAAAATATTAAAAAACTACTAATTATCCCAACAAAAGATTAGAACTTCCCACTCTTACTCCCACCCCATCATCCCCCAACCCCTTGCTACTTCTATCACCACTATTTCATAACATCTCTAGCCACCCCAACTGCTAACCATGTACATTTCTAAGGGCTCGTTATAGGAGAATGAATTTAGAATCCATATAGTACGGATTAAAATAGACTGACATAGTAAAACTTAAGAGTTAGTAAGTGTCATATAATATCGCATATGGGTCTTAGTTATTGATGCCCTCAAGCTTAACATGATATGAAATAATAAGGTATGTGCATGCTCCAACAAGACTTGGTTTCGGTGTATATGTTTGGTGGGCATGTAAGAATGATGCTAAGGTTGGTGGAGGAGATATCAGCCGTACCAAATCTTGATAAGTTTGAACTTTGGTGGTCAATGTTGGCTACTAAGTACTTTTTAAGTCTTGTATCCCTTCCTCACTTAAAGAGTCATCATCAAAAAACAACTCCAAGTGTTCCTCTCTTGATGCCCGCTCCTCAAGGTGTCAATTTTGATTATTTTCTATTGGTGCATCCATGGATGCAACCAGCTCTTTAATTTGCTCCATCATTGCCTCCATCCTTATCAGGGTTGGAAATGATTCTTTCTCGAATTCCTTCATCTTCTCTAGATTTTGATCCATCCTCTCCATAATGTAAGCACTCAAAAGCTTGAAATTCAAGGGGATGTCTTTGTATATTGGGGTTGGGTGTCAATATATGGCTCCATAATGTTTGAATTCTTCTCCCAACCTTGATTGCTCATTAAACCATTTAAATACTAATAATTAAACTTAACCATCTCTTCCATCATATAATAGGCTTCATTAATATATTGTTGATAGAAATTGGTGGTACCATCTCCCCTTTCTACCTATTTTCTAGTTGTGTAGCACAAGTCATTGAGGAAGTTTTCTAGTGTGTCCTCGCTAGATGAACCATAATGAGGAAACTTTGTAAGCAAATCTTTGTATCTCCACCAAAAACTGTACATCAATTCCAAATCATTCTAAATAAAACTTGTGAGTATTAGTTGATGATACATCTTGAAATACCCTAAAAAACTCACAGAACACAAACACAATTAAAAATAGAGGAAAATAAATTAAAAAAAATATTCAAATTAAAACTAGAGCTAAATATTAACAAAGCAAAATAACCCTCAACAAGGCCCCACACACGCAGAGATATATGGCACAAACCAACCAAGCACATGCTGGACATGGGCCATGTGGCGAACTCCTATTGGTTGAAGGGCGAAATTGCACGAAATGAAGATAGAGCGTGCCACACTTGATTCCAGCACCCTACCGAATGGAGCTAACTCTAGTTGGTTGACGCACCTGGATGGGCGAGTAGCTACACCTGCAATCTTGGCCACAACTGAAGTTGATCCAACAGCCAAAATGGGCGAGTGTGGGCGTGTGTTGTTGTCCGCAAGTCAAAAAAGCCTAGCCCTAAAATTTAATTGCATTTTTGTTCATATTTTTGTCCCATTTGAGCTCCAGTCACTATTTTTGCCGTCTCACCAAATTTTAGTATACAATTGAGAAAACATAATTATTTAAAGGGTAAAATTAAATTAAATACATTGATTATAGCAAAAATATAAGCTTAAGATTGCTAAAATAACTTTATTTGTAGAGTTATCAATTGTTGTTATTATTATTATTATTGCAATGAACAAGATCACACCGCCCCACCAATCCACTCACAAAAATCCCACGAACTCAATGGAAAGAACCCCCCAATCTACCTACGTGATAAAATCCGATGAACTCAAACCCCCTAGCCTGCAAGATAAAATCCCATGAGATCTACTACAAGATAAAATCTCGTGAACTCAATGGAAAAAGTGCGATAGAGTGGGGCCGACGAAAACGGAAAAGTGAGAGAGAGAGAGAGAGAGAGAGAGAGAGAGGGGTGCATTTCAACTAAACCAAGCCTCATTTATTTATTAGGTAACTTAAGACCCACTTTTTATATATACGAAATAGTTAAAGAGTATGTCTTTTTCAAAATATATATATTAAAATAAATAGCATGTTTAAAATATCTTAGGTTAATAGTAAATTTATTAGTAAATGATATGCTATTTGCCTAAAATATTTTAAAAATTTGCTATTTAATTCTTTTTAAGTTTTGAAAAAAAAAAAAAAGGTTATGTAGCTGTTTCTCTCTTAATATAAAGTGCAATCACCATTAATTAATAGTTGAGTTTTGATTTAAAATTAAAAAAAAGAGTTGGTTTGGAGGTTTTTGTCCAAATTAAACCGTTTAAGTGTAACTAATTCAATTACAATTAGTTTGAATTGATTTTTTAAAAACGGTTTGGACTCTTTTTTCATTTTTCTTTTTTTCCTTCACTATATGGTTTGGACTTGTATTCATTAAGATATCACATTAATGGTTAGAATATAATTTCTAAATAAACATTCATCATTCTTCTTTTAGCCAAAAAAAAAAATCATCATTCTTCTTATTTATAAATATCGATAATAAGCGACCAAAATAAATATCCGTAACAGAAATTGAGCATCATCTATAAGTTGTTGTCCTCAGTCAAACTTTAGAAGTATTAATCAAAATTAAACAAAAAAAACAAGGAATTTAGCAATAAATGCCTGACTTAAGAGCATTTTTAAAGTAAATAACCATATTTTTCTTAAAGTAGTTAAATGATTGATTTTGTTTAACTATAAATTCAAAAGAACAAAAATAGTATTCACCATTGATTTCAATTAGTGATAGACTATAACCAGTACATATTGCATTATTATTTAACACAAAATCACAATAATCAAGTAATGATAGACCGTATATCCCAAATTCAACACCCACATTATTTTATTTAAATAGCGGATTAAGTTCCTTCTCCTACCTCAAAAAGCCACCGATGCTCTAATCCTCAAACCACCAGAAAGACAATAGAAATGGAACTAGGAGGCTCACGTACTCTTTTGTGTCTGTTTGCTCCAAGTAATCTCTTTAATCTCTTCTCAATTGGCTTCTTGTTTGGATTTAGAGATGGTGAAGATCGAGGGTAAAAATGGATCAATAGCAACATTTCATTTAAAGAAAAAGTACCACAGCTTTTTTTTTTTTTTTTTTTTTTAATGTTGGTCATTTGTTAACTTGGATGGCTAATTCGGCCACCCAACCAAGATTGTTAATAAAAATTCAAAACCAAAATTAGGCCTAATATATAAAAGGATCTCACAACAGTTGAAATCTGTTATAAAAGTCCCGTGATTGAGGCTAAGTAGAGTTCCACGCAAATATTTCATAAAGTTTCTAAAACTTCATTAAATATGACATTTTTATATGATTTTTTTAGGTTTACATGATTTTATTTGATTTTAATGATTTTTTATATGATTTTAGATCCTAACAAGTTTAGTGAATGTGTAAACAAATCCATGGAGCCCACATATATCCATATCATAATTTGGTTAGAAGGTCACACTGAACTTTTTTTGCTTTTACCATCCCTCTACTTAAACCACCCACTACAAAAGTTTTAAATTTTAATTATTACTTGTTACACCTCTTTTTTATTCCACAAAAACCCTACAATCAAATTACAATATTTATCCTTTTTTCACCCACCAAACCACCCTCAATAAACCAATGCCAGTTTTTTTTCCTACATTATTTCTTCACTCACCAGTAAACCAAGTATCCCACGTTTTAATGCTTTTGTCTTCTCTTTTTTTGTATTTTATATTTTATTTTTTGTTTTTACTTTTTCTTTAAAGTTGCTTATACTTGCAAAATTACACACTGCATATTGAATTTAATTTTCCAATTTCAAAAAATTATCCCCAAAAAACAAAATTTAATACCTAAAACTGGATTCGCTACTGTGATTAGCATTCATAGTGAAGATTAGGATTGATCTTATATTAAACAAATTCAAAAATAAAAAAAGTTAATGAAAAATTAGTAAATGAACTAAAAAGAAAAAGAAAAAGAAAAAGAAAACGGAATCCACTCCAGCATAAAAAAAAAGAAAAAAGAAAAAAAGAAAACAATTTATGTATAAAATACAATTAAAAATTGTTAAGTAAAAAACACTTTATTCATTCACAATCACTATTCATGTCCATCTTGTATTCTTATGAACAATTAGGGTACAAGAGTTCTTTTTTTTTTTTTTAAGTAAAAACTAGGGTAAATAGCATGTTTATTTTAGGTAGGGTATAATGAGTAGTTTTTTAAATATTATTGTACTTATTATTAATTTTACTAATGAGCAATAGAGTAATAAAACAATTTATAAAAAAGTGAGTGGGAAAAAAAAATAAATAAATGTCTATAGACGCCCCAATTGGTTAAATTCAAATGAATTAACACACGAAAACTCTAAGGCTCTAACTAGTTGAATAGAACAAGGGTAAAGGTTGAGTTTGGAGTTGACCGTGATTTTTAATCCCAAAATAATAATAATAATAATAATAATAATAATAATAATAAAGACCAACGGCTCTTTCAAAATCAGAAGAACGAGAGTGGTTGAATTTGGACCTTAAAAAATGGTCAAACACCAATGGCATTTTTTTATTTTTTTTTTATACTTCGATCACAACACGTGAAAGTTAAGAAAGGGTCAATTGATCCTTCTAGATGCTGAGGATTCATAGACGTAGTGTTACATTTTCATACCATGTGTTAATAGTTTGATGTATTTCTGTGATTCCCTGATCCCCTTTGGTCAATGCCCAGCAAAGACTCCTAGGATAGTGTAACGTCCAAATTTAACTAACCATATTTTATTAGTAGGTTGATATTAGGGGGCGTTTGGTAACGTATTGTATTTTGATTGTATTTGAATGAAATTTGTTTTTTGAATATTGTATTTGGATGAAAAGTATTTGTTTTGTATTTGAATGAAATGTGTGTTTGGATGAAAAGTATTTTAGAGTTGAAAAGTTGATGTGATTGGTAAAAGTAGAGATAAATAGTGGAGTTGAAAAGTTGATGTGATTGTTTTAAAAATGTTTTGAATAGTAATTGTTTTCGTAGCACTGTTGCAAAATTTGTATTTGGTGTAAAATTGTATTGTATTTGAGTAAAATTAAAATGAAATTTTTATCCAAATGCCCCCTTAGAGACTAACGTAGACGATACAAGGATAATATATTTAATTATTTTTAATATTATATTGAATTATTTTTTTAGGTGATGCGATAAATACTCAAGGTGTTATTAAAAGTTCATGAAATTTTTTTTTAATATTGCATGTTATTTGATGATTTATGTAACAATTTATTAGAATATATACATGTAAAGTATATATGTATAAAGTTATTGTACTTATGTCTATTGTGTGTATATATAAAGTAAGTTTAATAAATGTGTGTGCTTATGTGGGTTTATATATATATATATATTTATTACTAGGCATATGAAAAGGTAGAAGAAAAAAAATATATCATTTAACATGATCAACTCAACCCCATTTACATTAAACAAATACAATTATTAGTCAACAAAACATATTAGAGGTAATTTTCTGTTTTTAAAAATCATTTTTGATTCTTATGTGTATGTGATTTATGCATAGAGTCGGTGTTGATTTTTTTTTTATGGATGTATTTTTGATGTGTATTTTTAAAATTTCATATTATAAGAAAATTTTAGATTTTGTTTCAAAATTTTCACATATGGTTTAATGGTCCAAACGGACTCTGTTTTTGATAAACTTAGAGGGCGGTTGGAGAAAAAAATTTTATTTTAATTTTACTCAAATACAATACAATTTTACACCAAACACAAATTTTACAACAGTGCTACAAAAACAATTACTATTCAAAATATTTTTAAAACAATCACATCAACTTTTCAACTCCACTATTTATCTCTACTTTTATCAATCATGTCAACTTTTCAACTCTAAAATACTTTTCATCGGAACACACATTTTATTCAAATACAAAACAAATACTTTTCAACCAAATACAACATTCAAAAAAAAAATTTTATTCAAATACAATCAAAATGCAATGCGCTTACCAAATGCCCCCTTAGTATCATTAGAAAGCCCTGAATATCTACTTTCTTTTGAGACTAGTTTCAGATCGTTTAAAATTATATGTGATTTTTTTTATGAATTTTTTAAAAAGTGGAGGTTTAACTACCAATTTTTATAAAGTTTTGTGATTAGAGTTCAAAATTGTTTTTAAAGGTATAAATAGATTCTGTTTTTAGTGAATTTGATATCTTGAAAAGTCCAAGATGTGAACTTTCTTTTGAGACTAGTTTTAGGTCATTTGGAATTTTGTACGAATTTTTATGAATTTTCAAAAAGATAAAAGTCTGGTCAGTTTTTGTATGCTGTGAAATTATTACGTTTTTATGATTAAACGTTCTTAGATAATAAAATCAGCCTTTTAAGGTGCTTTTAAAGTTGATGGATATATTGATGAATTATTATGACATTTCAGTAATTTATTATATATATTATTTATAGTATGAATAGTTTGAGATGTGAACAACCCAGAGCTTTAATCGTCGTGTTATTGTCAGAAAATTTAAGAAGTTAAGTAAGACATTTAGGTAAGTACACTCTCATCTACAACATGAATTAAAATATATATTTTGATGTTGATGATGATGTTATGATATTTTAATAATTCTCTTATAATAACATTTGATAAAAAAGAAATATATGTATTTTTATGCTTTAAAATGATATTGTACACTCTTGAGGTTGAAGGTGATCGGTGAGCAGTGAGCAGTCTTTTGTTTAGTAAACGGATTTATTATCATGGTTGGTTTGGAACTTGCTACGCCACTATTTATAACAATGTCGGGTCCAATATGATTGTATATTAAATTTAAAATTTTTCAAAGATATTTATATTTATAATGATGTATATAACATGATGATCATGACGATGAGAATGGTGATGGTGATGAAAACAAATAAATATTTCTTTATTTAAGTTTGTGAGACATAAATGTCTTGCTTATATAAGTTAATTTATGTTATAAATAAAGGTGAAAGTGGAATGTAAAAGTGGAAATATAAATTAGTTTGTGAGATATAATTTATGTTGCTTACATAAGTTTATTAGAAAAAGGTAAAATGCAATGATGGATAAACTTAAAGTAAAAGTGGAACGACGTGTGATGGAAAAATGGGAGAAACGATTTTGGATTGTTTATGTTTAAATTTTTAATACATTTTTGAATGTTAATGATGATTATTTTTTATAGAAGATTATATTTGGATTTTTCTTAATTTTATCTCACTCTACATATTTTACAATTAATAATAAACATGAGGTTATTTGATAACATAAAAACTACTTTAAAAAAAATTTAACCATGTTTTTAATAAATCAATAATGTTATTCAAATCTTATTATTTTCTACAAATTTTTTAAAAGATAAATGTTAAAAAGATAAATTAATTATAACGATTCGTGAAGGATCGTAACAGGTATTATTTTTTTTTATTTTTTATGTAATTAGAATGAAATCTAAATTGAAATCTACACTTTATAATAGTTTAGAATTATCATTAAGTTAACTCTACAATCATTTAAAAGAAGTTATATCTGAATGTTTTATTTTATCTTGATTTTATAGATGTTATCCTTGCATAGTAGTCATGCTAATTTTCTTTATGGCGTTCTAATTTTATGAGATGCATTCAAGGGACACAAAATTTATCCTTTCGAATATATTAGTTCGATACGATTTTCTTTTTGTTTGTTTTTTTTTTTCCTTTGCAAAAATTAAAGAGACCTCCATTCTAGGTGAAAAAAAAGAAGGCGGAAATAGACAATGGCCATCGTCCCTCCAACGTGGGAGAAGAGAGCAACCAGACCATGGAAAGAACAATTTTTTTGTTTTTTTTTTTTGTTTTTGTTTTGTTGTTTTTCATTTTCGTTTTTTGTTTTTTTATTGGTCTTTTCAACGGTTAATGCATCAGTCTCTTTCTTTACTCTCCGTCAGAAATCAAACAATATGCAGTCTGACCTTTGAATTTTCCTTTTTCAGGTTTCTCATATGCACACGCAAATATTTTGTTTTATTAAAATAACATTATGTACTTTGAATCAGTTATTCTTTATTAAAAAAAAAAAAAGGAAGTATGGGAAAAAAACATATTTGAAAAAGATATAACAATATACTTATATTTTTACATAATAGATGATAAAGCTATTATTGTTGACGAAGGTGTGGCACGAATTTATGGATTCTTGCCAGGTACTTTCGTTTTATTTATCATTTTTTCAATAAGAAAATGTCCATACATCTAATGATAATTTTATTATATTTTCTATTATAAAGTATAAAGATTAAATTCTTCCATCTTTAATTAAAATAAAAAACATCTATATGATTAAAAGGATTGTTTTGAGTTGTAATTCTCGAATCATAGGCTAAAGGCCAAAGTATTTTTCTTTTATTTTTAGTTAACAAAATAATAGAAGCAAAAACTATGATTTTTTATTAAGTATTTGAGAATTATATTTTTAAAATAGTTTTTAAAATTCAAGTGACTTTAAATTTTTTTACTAAGTAATATATTAAATTAAAATGCATAATGTATAATTTAAATTTTCATATAAATTTTAAGGACTACTTAGAATAGCCTTTTTCAGAAGTCATTTTTTTGGCTTTGTTAAGAAGTTATTTTAGGAATTAAAAGTTTTTATGATAAATTATCTAAATACTTCCAAAAGCAGTTTTTGGACTCAGGAAGTCAAAAGTAATTTATAAAAAACTCTCCTAAACAGGCTTAAAGTACTTTTGAAAATTAAAAACTTTTCTGACAAATCGTCCAAATACTTCCAAAAGCAGTTTTGATAGCTTTTAGGAAACTTTATCAAACAAAACCTAAATCTTGTGTTGGTCCACAAACTGTTAAAATATCTTGGTCAAAGTTCTAAGATATCAAGTTGTTTAAGTTCTTCTCATTGTTAAAAATTCAACGATAAAAGACAATTTGTCATCCATCAAGAGTTAATAGTTAGATAGAAAGAAAGACCAACTGTAAACGCCGGTGGATCTAAAATTATTTTGGGACGTTTTAAAATCATACTAAAAATGATATTTAACCTAATAATTTGGAACAAAAAGCCAGATTAATCCTGTAGAAACTGACATACCCTTAATAAAAATAAAGTAACATTCCCTCAAAAATCCTCTTTTTTTTTGTTTTTGTTTTTGTTTTTAATGTGCTCTTTGTTAACACCTTGTCCGATACCATTCTCGAGGCTTCCATGTCTCATGTAATAAATGTTGGTTTTCGGAAATACCAAACGATTTTCCCAAAAGAAGAAAGAAAGAAAGAAAGAAAAGTGATACTCCTCAGCTACAAAATTATGGCTTACTCTCAGGAGACGTGGACTCCACTGCACTATCCAGTGCAGATAATGTAATTAAAGAAGAAGAAATGTTTATGTTGACCTGGATGTTGATGATTGTCCTATATTTATATATATATATATTTATTTCCCAAATTTCAAGAAAACATGTCAACATTTGTAAAATATCTCCAACATTAATGCCCTCTGATTATCTTCCAAATTTCTATTACCACGATAAGCCGACTGATTTAGATAATTAAAAGAAATTGATATTTGGTAAGTCAATTCAATTTAAATATAAAATTTTTTCTTTTTCAGTTTATTTATTATTTATAATTTTAATTATAACTTTACAATTTAAATTTTAAAAATTCATAATTTTATATATACATGTCCAAATCAAATGATATATTTTTTTTATAAATTATATAGAATTTCAAGACGAACGAAACAAACCTCATATTAATATATTTTTTTTAACACATTTCATATTTTCACACTTTTTAACTTCAATCATTCAAATTTGTGCATCAAATGCAAAAAATATTCTCTAATCCAAAAAACTCAATTCAAACATGTAAACCAAATGCGTGTTATATTAACCACATTATGCTAGGTAATTACAATTCTACCTCTAAAAAATATATGTTATTCCACTTTGCCCCTATAGAACTTAAAATGTCAAATTATTAGGACACGAACTTATCAAACCTTTCACTGAAATGAGAATGAAAACAAGATGGAGGATGATTTGGTGAAATGGATCTGGGTGGTTGATTGGATTAATGAATTGAATCAGTTTCATGGTATACCTCCTAATCTAATACATAAAAACTATAAATTTGGATCAGTTCAATAACATATAGATTCAGTTAAATTCATTAGGTCAATCAATCACTCAACATTTATATTTTATCAAATTATCTTTCACCACCTATTATATGAATTTCATGTATTTAATTCAATGATAAGCTCGGATGCTATAATAGTGTGACATTTTATGTTATAAGGGATAAAGTGAGACAATCTATATTTTTAATAGGTAAATTTGAAAACAACCCCATTATTTTGCTATCCACTGCCTAGAATAAGTAACAGGTGTTGATCAGAATCAACTTATATCTGCTGCACAAATTCAGATTTTGCTTTCGTTATCTTGCTGAACAATAACAATTATATTGCAACATCTAAATTAAAAAAAAAAAATATGTCGGCTATATATGTATGAAATATATTTTTTCAATAGAACCTAAAACTTTTTTTTTTTTGACGAAGGTATATATATGCATTGAATAACTTGGCCTATTTATAGGTACGTTCGTTGTGTATGCATGCTTAATTTGCAGATGACCATGACAATTTATTACAGCCCATTTTCTTTAGGTCCCAACTATCAAATCTACGGTTAAAAAAAAAGAAGGAAAATATCTA
The DNA here is from genome assembly GCA_035233585.1 of Antiaris toxicaria. Classification (NCBI taxonomy): domain Eukaryota; kingdom Viridiplantae; phylum Streptophyta; class Magnoliopsida; order Rosales; family Moraceae; genus Antiaris; species Antiaris toxicaria. Next base: position 1,911,589 of record CP141163.1, read on the forward strand.
AAACATCCTTTGTGTTGAATCAAAATATTGCTTTGCTCCTCTTATTATATAAATGTCAAATATCTTTTGTTTACATGATCAACCACAAAATACTACCTTAAGCTATTAAAATTTTATCATTCCCAATTACCTATATTAAAAATAATTTAAAAAATTAATTACACTAAAATATTAAATAAACTAAATCTTAAAAACCAAAATAATTGAAGTATTTTCTCAATCGGTTAATTTTTTTAGTTAAGTCATATATAAAACAAATTTTAATATATATATTAGTAGGGATAATCTTGGAATTGTATAAAAATCTAACCACCTAAGAAGATATTTTGTGATTGATTTTACAATTACATGAGCTGTTTTCTGCATTTACAAACGTGTAAAAATGGCATTTAAATTGAATATTTGGGGGTGTTTTGTGTATTTTAATCCAACAACAACAACAACAACAACAATAATAATAATAATAATAAACTCCCAAAGGTTCGGCAGTAGTTTCAGAAGTTCTGTCTTTATTATAAAGTATAGAGAGACAAGGTAAAAGAGATGCCATCACGTTTCATTATTATTGGTTAAAGACACGCTTAATAATCTGATATTGAGATAACTTCAAATCTTCAAACAAGCCATTGAATTTCCTTTCAGTTTGTCTGCATTAACAATTGACATGAGTGCACGGGGCCCTTTTCCACCTAACGCCCGTCTGCACCTATTTATTACAACCTACTATCAATAACCTACATAAAATAAAATATCGAAGCCGAACAAGAAAATAAAAAATAAAAAGAAAAGAGAGAGAAATTTTCAACCCAAAAAATAAAAATAAAATGAAAAGTATGAGAAATATTATATACTACAAAACAAAAAAAAAAATCATAGAACCGTCGTCCCACGTTCTTTAAGTTTTTATTAAATTGTGTTATATATATGTATGTATGTATGTATGTATGTATATAATTTGATGTGGTTTTTGTAATCCGAAACCTAAAAATTGTGTCTCACGATAGAACATTTATTCACATCCTTTCAACAAGTTTGAAGAAAAAAAAGATTATTATTATAAATAGTCTTTTAATTATACATTATATCTATGAGAAAAAAATATATACATTATATCTTATCTTAGACTTTTGATTTTATATATCATACTTTTTAAACTTTATATTATTATGTCAAAGATCTGTTAATATTATATATGGAAAAAAAAAAGTAAACAGAAATTAAACATGTTCTAATTATATGCATTTTATTTATAGATAAAATCATATCATGGATACTTTGGAAGTCAACTGTGTTTTTATCAAAGATAGCGTTATCAGAAATGTTTTAGAGGTACAATTTTCTTAAAAAAAAAAGGACATTTAATTGTGATTTTAGCCTTGATTAAGCTTATGTGGATATGTTCAATTTCTGTTTAATTTTTAAATGAATATAGACGTAGAGTTGTTCGCATAATAGTAGAAATAAGAAAAGTATGAGTTAGAATACATCTAAAATTAAATATGCAAAAAATATATATATATCAACATTTTTTATTTTTAATTTTTAATTTTTTATTTCTAGATGATGGACCATTTAAAATTATAGCTAGCGTGCATGGTAGGCTCTCAACTTGGTAATTGTCAATGCATTTGAATTTTTATTAAAATTATATATATATATTTTTTATTTATGGTACAAGAGTTTTTGGTCTTTGTTGCTTGTTTGCAACATGGGCATGGTGGCTTGGGGCGGCCGCGGACGGAGGAAGCGGTAAGACGTCCTCAACATTTGTTTTTTTATTGCCAAGATGGAGACGTGAGCTTGGTTTCAAAACCTTGTCGGAGAGAAATATTTACAACAACAATATTGATAATTACAATTTTAATTTTTTTAATTATTGAAGACATATATATATGTATATATAAATTCAATAAAATAAAAAATAGAGAAAAGTACATTATGACTTCGGTTGGTAGTGGGAAATGGTGATGGTGATGGTGGTGGTGGTGGTGGTGGGAAAGGAAAAGGCTAAATTAGCTTCAAAGACAAGGTAAAATCATGTAAAAAGAAGCCAAAAACGACCTGGCCAAACCTTTTCTTTCTTTTTATCTTTTTCTTTTCTACCTGCCTTGAACCCCACTTGACATTTTCTCAGCAGACAGACAGTCAGATGGAAGATCATAAGAGTACCGCAATCCTTTTTCGCTCTCCTGTGATCATGGCGTGTGCTTAGGAGGGAGCTGTTTGTCAAATATCGTTTGAATCTTTTGTAACATATTCTTTGAGCATATTTGAAGAACACTGCTCTGCTCTGCTCCGCAAACTATGGGAGAACATGCCAAGTTGCAGCTCTTTTTCGCCTTGTTTTGTCTTGGAATCTACTTCGCTTTCTCTTATACCGATCCCAACGACGGTATGCTACTTAGAAGCCAATCTCATTTTTTTTTATTTTTTTGTTTTTTTCGTTGTGCATGTGTTCTTCTTTGATAGTCACATATCTAGAGACTTTAAAGACAAAAGAATGTTGATTGCAAGTATAGATTTTTAGCACGGTCAACGCCGAGGAGTTTGTCTCATGTAATTTTGTTTCTTTGGATCTGTTTCATGCAAAATTTCTGTAGGACAAACAATTTCATGGATAGATTTGACTTGAGAATGATTTTTTCTTTTTTTTCTTTTTTAAAAACGGTTTGAAATTGTGTCGGTTTAGTTGCGGTGCTTCAATCGTTAAAGGATGCTTGGGATAATACACCACCAAGCTGGGACGAATCAAATGATCCTTGTGGAGGACGGTGGGACGGAGTCATGTGCAACAACTCAAGGGTTACGGCATTGTAAGCATTGTTCTTGGGATACCATTTAGTCAATTTCAATGCATTGTTCTATCTTTTTATTTTATTATTATTGTTGTTGTTTTTTTGTACATTTTAAAATTTTATGATCTTTTCTAATCCTTGGCATATGGCCATAATTGCAGGAGTTTGTCAACCATGGGGCTCAAAGGGAAGCTTGAAGGCGATATCGGGGGCCTCACCGAATTGAGATCCTTGTGAGTTCCATTCTTTTTCTCAATTGAAGTGGAGAGCTTGATAAGAGCATATTACAAATTTGGTTTCGAGAATACACATGAGCTAAATCGGAAAATCATAACGAATGTCTGTTTTGGAACACTACGTTTTGAAAATTGTCAGCAATCTTCCCAATTTTAGCAAAGGGATTACGCTTAATTAAGCTTAATAAATTTGTGTTGCAGTGCTTAATTGGCATTGTCTTCTCTTAATCACTGAAGTCGCAATGTTTATATGCAGGGATTTATCATCTAACAAGGACCTCACAGGTTCTCTCACGTCTCGATTAGGGGATCTGCAAAATTTAAACATCTTGTAAGAAAATTATTCACTAAAAAATTCCATTAAATTCCCAACTATTGAACTTCTATACATTTTTGTTAAGTGTTTTCTTTTTTAAACTTGCAGAATCTTAGCAGGCTGCAGATTCAGTGGTAAACTTCCAGATGAATTGGGCAACCTCAAAGCGCTTTCCTTCTTGTAAGGAATACCGTGATACACACAATGACATATACATAAACATATATATATATATATATTTACAATGGCTTGATTTGTTCAAAAATTTTTCCTTGACAGAGCTCTGAATTCGAATAACTTCACCGGTAGCATACCTCCTTCTCTTGGTAAGCTCTCCAATGTGTACTGGCTTGACTTGGCAGACAATCAGTTGACAGGATCTATCCCTGTATCAACCTCTACCACTCCGGGATTGGATCTCCTTCTAAAAGCTAAACACTTGTAAGCACTTAATTTGTAGTTTCGTAAAGCTGATGCACCAAAAATAGAGATTTCTATGGTAGGTTACAGAGAAAATACGTTATTGATAGGATACACTTTTTAATAATTAGACCACATTAGAATCCTAAGAGATTAAGAAAAGTATGACAATCCTTGACTGTTTCAGAACTCTACTCGAGTAATTTTTCATACCCTGCTGTAGAATTCTACGTGAAAATACATAAAAGACTTCCAAATTCCATTACAGAGTTAGGTGACTTGAACATTAAGTAATCTAAATTTTGTGGAAATGCAGCCATTTCAACAAGAACCAGCTTTCAGGAATCATTCCAGAAAAACTTTTCAGCTCCGATATGGTGCTTATTCATGTGTAAGTTGCAAACCCTTTTGCTATCTTCTACTAAAATATTTATTATTGTTGTTGTTGTTATTGATCTAATTGGACATCATTATTCGCTGACAGATTGTTTGATGGAAACCAATTTACCGGAAATATTCCAGAATCACTAGGCCTTGTTCAGACTCTTGAGGTTCTGTGAGTAAAATCCACCCGAATCTAGTCTTTCTCTTTTCGTTCGAAAATTTTCCGTTTTCTCCAATCTATTTACTCCTTGAAAATGAATGGATCTTGAATTGTGAAAATTCGCGACAGTCGGCTCGATAGAAATGAACTGGAAGGGAGTGTCCCATCAAATCTCAACAACCTTACAAACGTCAATGAATTGTGAGTATAAATTTGTCATAAGTATACATGAGTGCTACAATTTTTTTTTTTTTTACTCGAAGAAAGTTTAATTGCTAATTTAATGATGAGATGCTTATGTTTATTTCTTGCAGAAATTTAGCCTACAACAAATTGTCAGGCCCTTTTCCAGACTTGACTGGAATGAATGACCTCAATTATCTGTATGTAGCTGTCCATGATCTCTCATTTCCAATTTTTTTGTTTATATATATGTGCATAATACTAGGATTCCGACTGTTATTCCAACCTTTTCATAGTAATTGACGTAAAATGAAAGTTATCATTCTTTTTATGATTAAAAAATTACCATATCAATTAATTTTAAATATTCACATTTATCAACGAGAAGATGACAATCAGCCTACCATGTGAGTTGGTATGAGAACGTTTGGATATGGTTATGATCCCCAACACTATTCTATGTATATATTTTTTTGTTAATTGTGCTGAATAATATTTTTTTGCCTAATAGGGATCTCAGTAACAACTCATTTGACCCGACAGATCCTCCGGCTTGGTTCGCAGCCTTACCCTCACTCACTACTCTGTAAGTTGTTGATGATTCATACAAGTAAGATTTGTTAAACTTATCTTTAACTTCTACTAATTTGATGACCAAGATCTTAATTCTATGTGGCACCAGGATCGTAGAATATGGACCACTACAAGGGCTTTTGCCACCAAAGGTATTCAGCCATCCACAGTTACAGCAAGTGTAAGTCCTGATATGAAAACCAATTTTTTCAAGCACGTTAAATATGTATATTTTTTAAAATATTCAGGATTCATTTAAAAAAAATACATTTTATAACTCTTGCAGGAAACTGAGAAATAACTCATTCAATGACACATTCAACATGGGTGACAGCATTAGCTCACAACTGCAGCTCGTTGACTTGGAAAATAACCAGATTTCCAAAGTGACTGTTGGTTCTGAATACAAAAATACATTAATGTAAGAAAATCTCAAAAACCCCTTTTTTTTTTTTAAATGTTACTAATTATAACCCATTTGGATTAACGGTTTGAACAGAAAATTTAAATTTTTATAAGATAAAACACTGTAGAAAAATTTTGAATTATGAGTTCGAACCTGTGGTCTGTTTAGTTCTTACGATCAACAGTCTCAAACTCTTAAGCATCAACTTTATGTTATAGACTTCTAGGGAATCCAGTCTGCACAAGCGGCATCTCAGAAACTAGTTACTGCCAGCTTCAGCAGCAACCCACAAAGCCCTATTCTACAAGCCTCGCTAATTGCGGAAGCAAATCATGCCCGGCCGAGCAAAAGCTCAGCCCTCAAAGTTGTAAATGCCAATATCCTTATGAAGGGACCTTGTATTTCAGAGGGCCTTATTTTAGAGAATTGTCTGATGTCAATGTGTTTCATGAACTGGAAATGAGCCTGTGGGTGAAACTTGGTCTCACTCCTGGTTCGGTGTCGCTTCAAAACCCCTTCTTCAACATTGATGACTATCTTCAGGTGCAACTAGCTCTCTTCCCATCCACTGGAGTGTACTTTAACAGGTCGGAAATCCAGAGGATTGGGTTTGAATTGAGTAACCAAACTTACAAGCCACCCGAAAAATTTGGGCCGTACTCCTTCATTGCTGCTCCTTATACTTTCGAAGGTAATTCAGTTTAAAGTACATTTTTGGAATGAATATTTTGGACGAGGATTCAGACACCAATTTTTATTTAACAAATTTCGGACATTTACCGCATCAGCTTGACAAATGAGTTGGTACTTGTAGAACTACTTTTGACTCTTTATGTTATCAGTACTGACAATTAGAGGCACAAACGTATTTCAGCCAACAACGGAGGAAGTTCGATAAGCACTGGAGTGGTTGTTGGGATATCGGTCGGCTGTTCCTTTTTGGTTCTTATCCTTCTCGGTGTAGGAGTATATGCTGTTAGGCAGAAAAGACGAGCCGAGAAGGCTATTGGATTAAGCAGACCTTTTGGTAATGAAAAGCATATAGAGTCATTATCCTTTCTTGCTTACAATTGGGTGCTTAAAACTCTAGTGTCACTACTGAAAACATTGCTTGAAATTAGGCAGCCGACATGACTAATCAATCTTGTTTATGCTTTAGCTTCTTGGGCACCTAGCGGCAACGATAGTGGTGGCGCACCGCAGCTGAAGGGAGCGAGATGGTTCTCATACGATGAACTTAAGAAGTGCACGAATAATTTTGCGGAGAATAATGAGATAGGATCTGGAGGCTATGGCAAGGTTTTAAAAAATAAAAAATTTCAAGTCTTTGGTTAATCTATTTGGAACTTTGAACTTCTTAATTTATTATTTTCTTTTTGACACAGGTTTATAGGGGAATGCTCCCTGATGGACAAGTATTGGCCATCAAAAGAGCTCAGCAAGGATCAATGCAGGGTGGGCTTGAGTTCAAGACCGAAATCGAGCTGCTCTCTCGAGTCCATCATAAGAATCTTGTTGGCCTTGTGGGCTTTTGCTTCGAACAAGGAGAACAAATGTTGGTCTATGAATTTATGCCTAATGGAACTCTAAGGGAAAGTTTGTCAGGTAAGTTCTCTTTGTTAAGTGAAAGCGCTTGAAGAGTCTAAATCAAAATTTTTTCCCCCAATAGTTAATAGCTAAACAAAATCTGTTCATACTGATATGAACTGCAGGGAGATCGGGAATTTATCTCGATTGGAAGAGGAGACTACGCATTGCTCTTGGCTCGGCCAGAGGGCTAGCCTATCTACATGAGCTTGCAAACCCTCCGATAATTCACAGAGATGTCAAGTCAACCAATATTTTACTAGACGAGAGTTTAGGAGCAAAGGTTGCCGATTTTGGCTTGTCTAAGCTTGTCTCGGACAGTGGTAAAGGACATGTTTCTACTCAAGTCAAAGGCACACTGGTGAGTAATATTTCCACATGATCTCCAAAAAATTAACGTAATGTTCTTGCCTAAATGTGCAATATTCTGCAGGGTTATCTTGATCCCGAATACTACATGACACAACAATTGACAGAGAAGAGCGATGTGTACAGCTTCGGAGTAGTCATGCTTGAGCTCATAACTGCAAGGCAGCCAATTGAGAAGGGAAAGTACATTGTCCGCGAAGTACGTTTGGTGGTGAATCGAAACGAAGAGGAGCTCTATGGCCTCAGGGATCTGATGGATCCATCCATTAGGAACACGCCGAATCTTATAGGCCTCGGAAGGTTCTTGGAGTTGGCCATGCAGTGCGTTGAGGAGTCGGCTGCAGACCGTCCGACGATGAGTGAGGTTGTGAAGGCAATTGAGACCATCTTGCAGAATGACGGCATCAACACCAACTCAACATCAGCATCCTCCTCCGCCACGGATTTTGGATCGGCGAAAGGGGCAGCTCTTAGACATCCGTATATTGATGCCTTGAGCTTGCCCAAAAAGGAGGTTCATGACAGTGATGCCTTTGATTACAGTGGTGGATACACAATCTCAACAAAGGTTGAACCCAAGTAGAGAAATTCCTCCTTGTGTTTCTTCTTGTGGTCTCTTCTTAACAGTTTTCTTTTAAAGTTCTTTTTTTGTGCCAAGATTGTGATATGTTAAAACATCATTTGGTAATAGCATTTTTAGTAAAGAAAAAGAAAAAAAAAAAAAAAGTTCGGTAGTACTAGCTCAAAAATGTATCAAAATTAGTGTGGTAGAGAGTATGGAATTTCCTCACTTCTTCGTTGGCACTTTTTTATTTTTTATTTTATTTTTATTTTTTTAATGAAAAAGCCATTAATTCTTATGACACATATTTCAATCACTTGCAAAGATCATATCATGTCCTTGACTACCCTAAATCGCACTGCAATTCATGTAAAAGAATAGGCATATTTTTTTATATTTTATTTATTATAATTATACGGTATAAGCATTTCCAATAGAGTTTCTTTTGAAATTCTGATTCTTTTCTTCAATCTCCAATGTTTTTTGAAAATTTTAATTGTGTTCCAACATTCATATTATCGCATTTGAAAGGCAAATTATAATTGTATCTCCAGAGTACTAGTTGGCATAGCTTCGAGATGGACGGTTAGATAGTAGCTGCACTGTGATATTGAGGATGGCAATGTTTACATAAATCTCCATTTTGGGGGTGTTAGAATTGAAATATATTCAGTGTCCATTCCAAACAAGTTTTGGAGATGTTTTTTTTTTTTTAATGGAAAAACATAGTTTTGAAAAATATATTCGGGAAAAAAACTGTTTAGAATAAAACATGTAAAATTTTTAAAATTTATTCAAAAAAATTATCAATATGAATCATGTTTCTTTTTTCTCGAAATTCTATGTAATTTAAAAAAAGAATTCATTTGGACTTATATATGCAAAATTATGGACTTTTAAAATTTAAAATTTACTATAATATTTTACAAATGTCAATAGTTAAAAAAGATGGTGAGGTGAAAAAAAATACCGAAAAAAGTGTTTTTAAGACTTTTTTTTATGAGCCAAATGGGCTCTCATTATTTTTTAAAAATTTGTATTAATGTCTAAAATTGTACTCACAATGGCAACATTACCTTTCATAAAGAAATGATATTAAAAAAAATAAAGAAATTATTAGAAAAGAAACTAATAAATCTGGAATAAAAATTGTTTTATTAAACTAATTAGATTGACAATTAGTTTAAAATTGTTTTATTAAAATGTTTTATTAAATGGTCAAGTGTTCAAAGTTATATGCTCAAACTATCAAAAAACCAAAACAAGATCAAACCAATACAAAAGTCAAGCACATTCAAGTACACAAACTTCATCAATTTTCAAGAGTTATAATTAATTCAATCCATCCTATCATCAACCTTAGTGGTTAAAGGTAATGTAAAAAAAATTAATTAAAAATGCAAAAAATTAAACCTAAAGCAAAAAATCCTAAAATTTCATCTCTGCCCCTAAACTTAAAATTCACATTGTCCTTAATGGTAAGGGATGAAAAAAAAAAAAAAAAAGAAAACGAAAAGCTTCCCTGTTTTAGCTTCTCTTGACCTTGATTTGAAGATTCTTTAATGGATTGTCGATAAGAACATTAACATCACCCTCAAACTTGTTCGAAGACTTGTATTATGACAGAAAATGATCACAATATCTAGTAAATGAAACCTAATTAAATAAAATGCAAGAAAGAACAAACGATTGAAATAAATGTGGAAAATTTAAAATAAATTGGATCGCCACCCAAGAAGTGCTTAGTTTACAGTATTCAACTCGACTTTTCTTCTTCAATCAAGTATTGTGTCCCTTGATATCATCAATGGACCATCCAAGTCCAACCTTCTCCTTATTCTAATGATGCTCAGATTCAATATGGGTCAACTCATCTTTTTACCAAACCTTATGCTTCTCTTGATGTTCAAAATCATGTGTAGCCACTTTATCTGGTGTTCTTGTTTGCTTGTGATTTTTTGTATCTTATTTTTCACCTTATCTATTTGGCAACAAGAACTGAATTTCGATGGCCTTTTGATCTCTTTAAATACTTTGAAAGTCACATTTTCATTATCTACCTCTAAGGTAAGCTCTCCTTTAAGTACATTGATGTTGGCATTCTTGATAGCTAAAAATGGTCAACCCAGGATTATATGAATGTCTTGGTCTTCCTCCATGTTGAGCACAATGAAATTTGCTGAAAATATCAACTTGCCCACCTTGATTAGAACATCTTCTAATATTCCTCTTGGGTGTCTAATAGTATGGTCCTCTAACTGAAGTGACACCGTTGTCGATTTTGTTTCTCCCAACCCTAACGTTTTGTACACTAAAAGCAAAATTAAGTTCACACTTGCACCAAGATCACATAAGGCTTTATCAAACATATAATTTCTAATAGTACAAAGTATGTTAAAGTTCCATGGGTCCTTAACCTTGGGAGGTAACTTCTTATGCAAAATCACACTGCACTATTCAGTAAGTGTTATCATCTTATACTCCTTTAGCTTTTTGTCGTTGGATAGGATCCATTTCATGAATTTCGCATATTTAGGCATTTGTGCTAATACATCTGCAAAAGAAATATTTATGTGTAATTTTTTAAAATCCTCAAGAAATTTGACAAATTGTCCATCTAGTTTGTGCTTTTAGAGCTTTTGTGGGATTGGAATAAGAGGGTTATATGGTGAAGGATTATCCAGAAATAGCTTAGATTTCAACTTCTCTATTTCTTTTTCTAACTCCTTCTCTTTATGTTCTAAACATTTTTCTTGTTGTTTCAACTTAGGCTCAACAACATCCGTATTCGAGATTTTTGGATTATCTAACTTTTTGGCACTACAGAGTATAATAGCATTCACATGGTTTCTTGGGTTGATCTCTGTTTTGCTCAGTAGGCTACCTTGTTAATGGTTATTAATTAAATTTGATATTTGCCCTACTTGTGCCTTTAAATTTCAAATATGAGCCACTTGTTATTGAAATTGGTTCTAGCCTCATTTATGAACATTTTAGTCTCATTCATGAATGTTCTAGTCTCGTTCATGAATTTGGCAAGGACATCTTCCAAGTCAAGCTTCTTTTCATGCTGTGGTGGTCTAGATGGACCTTGTAGAACAATGGGATTATCTTTCCATGTAAAATTAGGATAATTGCGCAAACCTAGATGATAATAATTAGAGTTCATGTTGTTATGCTGCTTGTTATATCTCCCCACATAATTAGCTTGCTCTAATTAAGAGAATGGATTGTTAAATTGGCACTGCTTACTTGGGTAATTTCCTTGACAACGATTGCACATCCTCAGTGAGGTATGGATAGAGTTGGCCGCTACTTAACTATTTTGTAGTTGCTTACTTAGAAAGGCAACTTAAGTTGTCAAGGCCTTAAGAACTTCTGCATTGTGTGTCGTAACTGACCTCTTTTGTACAACTCTTTTAGTAGACCATTGATAGTTTCATGGCCAATTCCTCCAACAACTCATAAGCCACATCCTCAGTTTTACTCATGAATGCACCTCCTGCGGCTGAGTCAATCACCATCCTAGTAAGGCCACCCAAATCATTATAAAATTTTGGACATGCATCCATATTTGTAATCTGTAATGGGGGCCCTTCTTTAAAGGTCCCTTATAATGCTCCTAAGCATCATAAAATGTCTCATCTTCATACTGCATAAAATTATCTATCTCTATGTACATCTGTGCAGTTTTATATGGTGTGTAAAACTAAGTAAGGAATTTTTGAGCTAAATTCTCCAATGTAGTGATTGAATTGGCAGGCAATGAATTCAACCTATTCCTTGCTTTATCCCTTAGAGAAAAAGGGAAAAGGTGAAGGCAGATGGCATCATCAATAACACCATTATACTAGAAGGTGTCACAAATCTCAATGAAAGTTGCAAGGTGTGCATTAGGACACTAAGTAGTAGGCCTACCAAATTGCACTTATTGGACCATTTGCAAGGTCACTAGCTTGCTTTCAAAATTGTTGGCTTAGATAGCTAGCTTTCTAGTGGTTAAGGGTATTCCTATCACATTTGATAGCAAATAGTTCCGACAAGCTCGATTATTCTCTTCTCCTCTACCAGCATCAATTGGGTTGTTTTTGTTTCTTCCTCCAACGTTCTCTATATTTTCTTGTTCTTGTGCTTTTCTAGCAATCTTTCTTTTCTCCTTCCTATTCTTTCGACAAGTTCGTTCAATCTCAAAATCGAAAGGAAACAAATCGTTGCTGTCAAATTGTCTTATAAATTTATTTGAATGCCTGACAAAGCAAAATAAAAAACAACTTTAAATAAAAGAAACTAAAGTTTAAATTAAAACTAAGATTATTTATTTTTGATATTAATAGACAAATAGTCCTCGACAATGCTATCAAAAACTTGTTGCGGAAAACGCAAGTGTACGTATCATAACAAGTAATAAAATGTATTTAGTACAAGTTCATCCCACGAGGACTGTGCTAATGATTGCCAAAATTGATTATAAGCTAAGAAAAATTCAAATATTCATAATTTGACTATATCGTAGCCCTAGAAAAAAAATTTAGAAGACAATTAAAGAAAATTAATTCTTAATCATAGTTTTAAACATGATAAAAACAAAGGAAGAAAAGCTAGAATTATTGAAGTGGAATTTCTCCGTCTCCATTCTCTGAGTTTTCTTCTCTATTTTTCAACCATCAAGAAATGTCTTTATTTTTTCCTCAAAATCTTCTATTTATAAGCCTCTAATCTTAGGGTCAAACTTATGAAATCTCTTAAAATTTCGGCCAAAGACATTTTAATTTCGAATTTTCACAAATTAGTACTACAATTCTACTCTTCTGGCACCATAGCCTTAGGACAACTTTACATGGGTGCTGCGGTGCCCGTGTTTTCGCATTGCAGCACCCAATGAGTGCTACTTCTTTATGTACCAAATTTTGCATAGGCCTCCGGCCCCAGGTCTTAGGTGTTATGGCACCTGCTGTTTGCCTTCACTTTAGGCATGTGGCACCTTCAGGAAGGTGCTGAGGTGCTTCTCTCTCGGGTTTTTGGCTGGGAACTTGGTTTTAGAGGCTATGGCGCCTTCGTTTAGAGCTTCCATCAATGCCAAGTCTTTTCCTAACCTACAATATATAAACAAAACACATAAAAATGCTCACTCTACTCTAAAAAACTAACAAATTGCCAAGTTAAAGATATCTAATTCATGAGTGTGAAACTCACTCATCATACATCTATGTTCTCACAAAATATTTAGTTTATAAATTGGCATAAAGTACAAATAATAATACTTAATACATGACATAAAACATAAATGTTAAAGCAATGATCATTCCAACCTTAATACATATGAGTAATTCATATTATCTCTCATTTTCTTTTCAACTGTCTTCAGGCCCTAGGCGATGTACCAATGCTCTCTTTACCATGATAAAAGTGAGATTACAAATCTCAAACTTAACATGACAACTTTGAAACTCTTACTTTGACTCTGACGAATGTTAATCCAACTCTGAAAATCTTATTTCGACGTTGATGGGTTTTAACTCAACTCTAAAACTCTTACTCTGACTCTGACTCTGACTCTAACTTTGACTCTGACGAGGTTAACCCCACACCTACTATGAGTTACATGTGGCTTAGGTGTTAAACTCTGAACTCTGAATTAGAAAGAATCCCGGTATGTGCCTCCTAATTGCATTTTTATCTTTAATAATTCATGACTTAATCTTTTATGAATAACAATCATAATTTTTTTATAAAAATCATGACCCTTAGCACTATAATAAAGATTGTCACTTTTATTAAGACATTGCACTTTAAAAGAAAGCATAACTCTTTATACTATACCAAAAATCATAACTCTTTATAAAATTCTCACATTGAAACCTTCGTAAAGAAAATACATGTACTATTAGAAATTTACACCAATTATTAATAAAATATAATAATTTTTGAACCAATATATTATAAGTGAGAGATATACTTATCTCGCTTGATAAACTTACTAAAATCACTAACTAGGTAATGTAGTGCCTTGGGACTTCAATACACTCGCCTTTCAGTGAATTCATATTATAAAATCATTGAATTAATATTCTATAATTATGAATAATAATGAAAATCCTAAATGCCAAAAATTTCTATTTTCTAGAAAAATCCTAAAATCAAAATCTGTAAATCTAATATCACTAATATGAAATTCCATAATAAAACCTTTTGATTCATCATTATATATCATTAATTCATCACTTACATTGATAAGTTTTTCAAACTCCCAAATTTTATAAACCCTATATTTCAAAATCCCCAAACTAAAAACTTTATGGAAAGTACAATTAATTTTCAATGAAATTAAGGGTAGAGTCTCACAATAAAAGCGGATCACAAAGGTTTGGTAGTGAAAAATCACAAAATCTCTATTTCATGAACAGATGAAGGAAGAAGACGGTTTGACAGAGAAAGAACGATGGTTTTCTAAAAAATACATATAATAAAATTTAACTGAGAGATTTAGACTTTTAAGAACTAATCCTAAATATCCAAAGGGTAGGATTAAAATTTAGATAGTAAACTAATTTCTTTTTTTTTTTTTTGGCAAGTTGGCACTGTAGTGCCATGGGCATGGACTGTAGCTTGTGCCTAGAGCCCATTCTGCCCCTCGGCTATGCACAACCATGTTGTAGTGGACTTGACTCCCGTTACAACCTGCCAATTTTTTTAACCTCTTACAGTATTTAGATTATAAATTTTCATTCCGATATCAAAATTGGATGATTTAAAGGCGTTGGAAAACAAACAATAAGATTTACAACTTTGATGAAGGAACTTTTGTCTAAATAAAACGTTTTCCTAATCAAAATCTCATTTGAATATAGTACTATACTCTTTCTTATAAAATTCTTAATATTTTGTCACTTTAAATATGAATTCTCTTGAGCATAATGGAGGTTTACCGCCTTCACTAAAACATTAGAAATATTAATTTATACTTTAGTTTAAGATCAATTAGACATCTATGTTTATTAAATTATGATACAAATACTTGGGTATTACAAACTGACATATGATTATTTCTATAAATTTTAGAAATCTTTCATCAATTTTTAAATTAAAAATTGTAAAAAAAAAAATATTTGGAGAGTTTTTTTTTTCATTATATAAAATTAAGACTAAAATGACAAAATGCTTTTAACTCATGAACTAAAAAATGCCAATAAATTTTTATTATAAATTTTTTAAATTAAAAAATATTACTACTAATGACTTCAACGTGAAAAGATAACAAAGAGAATTAATGGATTTTAGCACTTAAATGACATATACATTTATATACATTTATCATATGCATATTTATTATTAACTGACACTTTATAATTTGTTTTCCTACTGGAATAAGATAATATGTTTCAATGTTTAATAATTTATTTCTATTTTCTAATTTTATATTATTTTATTAAAATGATTTTATTTTTAAAAATTATAATTTAATAACTTGTAATTTTTTTACTGTCTCAATATTACAGTACATGCTTCCCAAGATACATGACGTATTTTAACTCTCAAGAAAAGAAAAGAAAAAAAAGGTATGTTTGACACAAAAAATATTAAACTTATCATGAAGAAAATCATCAATTTTTTGTGAATATTGCCAATGCATCAAATTCCATCTCAAGGAAAATTTATGGTTTGTTTAGATTATAAGTTTAAAAAATAAATTTACAATTTACAATTTAAATAATAAGTTTAAATTTTATTAGAGAAAATATTATAAAAAAAAACTTTTCAAATAATGTCCGAAAAATGTAAATGGAGTGTTTATTATTGTCACATTTGTAGTCCAAACCATATCTAAAAGTAAAGGCTTTAGTTTAAAATTCTCATCTCCATCAACGGCTTACATGTCTTGTCTTCTTCTTGGTCGTATTATAGCTAGACGGTGGTGATTTGTTTGTTTGTTGTTGTTTTATTTTTTTATTTATTTATTTTTTCCCTGTAGTTGTGTCGTTTCTTTGCTGAACATCTATTTATAGAAAGTTTTCATTATGAAAAGTATCATTCAATATTCACGGAAACTACAAAGTTCCTATTCACGGTTGATTTCTATTTGTGGAATATGATTTCCATCAAATCTTTAGATCTAGTTAAAGTTATATTCGTGGAGTACCATAAATGGAAATTTTATTTACGCAACAAGTTGATTTTCATTCACGGATGATTCCTATTTATGGTTGATTTTTGTTTACAGGTGATTTGTAGTTTACACGTATAGCAAAGAACATTAATTAGTTACACGTCTTTATTATTCATCACAAGTAAGGTATTTTCTTTTCACAAGAATCGTCAAAAAAGATATTTAACTGAACATTTGTAATTTGGAACCTTATTTTAACCTAAGGTTTGGTTAGCATCATATATAGATAAAAATATAAAAGATATTTGGCGCATGGCCATTATTCGAACAATTACTATATTACCCTTTAGTTTTACATTCCGAGGAATTATTCGAGGGTTCGATTCACTTTCATTCTGTTTTTATTGATAACTTTTTATTTACTATCAAATCTTTTCAGAAGTTAGTCCTTTTTTAAGTTTTTTTTTTAGTTATTTTACATAATAAAAATTAATAGATAAAAATGTGAAAGAGCTAAAATCCTACTAAGAACATTTCAAAATTGAGTAAAAAGAATAAAAACCTTATTTAGTTTTATTCTTCAGGATTATGTCCAGGATCGTTAGATAGAAATTCGAAGATAAATAAGGAAATTAAAATAGTATTGTAAAATATCCTAAATCAGCATTGATTACTAAATTTTGGATAGAAAGCTTTTTGCAAATGTTATGTGCACTTGATTGAAAAAACAAACTAAAATTTCCAATAACGATTGGAGCTTGTTATATCCTATATATTTGAAGAAGTTATTCCTTAGACTTAAAAAAAATTCTAACAGTCATAATCAAATGAAGCATTATGCAACATTTTTACCAAATTCAAAGAATAACTTACTATAATTAAAAGTACATAGAGCAACTAACACTAGTGTATCTAGGAGTTAGCCATCAAGCTTTCTCTTTTATTTCTCTCCTAATTTTAGTAACAATATGTTCCATTAAATTAACGAGAGAGTACCCTTTAGGATCTCTCCTAACGATAGATTTTTTTTTTCTTTTTTGGTGTTGATTTTTGCAAGTGCATTAATTATATAAGCAATAAAGTGATGAATAAAATATCATTTCTATAAGGACAGTATTATTAAGTATCGAAATTAATTAATTTTAATTTTATTTGAGTGATCAAAAAATGTTATAATTGAAAAATTAAATAAATAAAATAAAATTTCAAAAATAAATAAACATAAATTAATAACACCCAAACAAACATATAAATATTAAGAATTATAATTTTACTATAATTAATCAGATTTAATTTTATTTAAATATATTATTATGATTTTTGTGTTCATATTCACTGATGCACAACTACTCTTTTTACTTTATGTACTCTTTTTTAAGTTATACATAAATTCTATATTTTTATAATTAACTTTATGTAAAGGATTAGCAAATAAATTTATGATGAATAGTACCATACATGTGAACAGTAAAATACAAATCCAAATTTAATTATAAAAAGTATTGATTGATAAATCTGTGATAATTAATAATATGACAATATAAAAATAGATAGATATATCTCTATTCTATCCTAGATTTTTTGGTATTTATTCTAGAGTCATGTCACAAAAATCTCCTCTCAGTCTCATTTTGTTCCTCAATTCATTTGGCTAGAAATTTAAAAACATTAAGTTTGAAAATAAATACGCCAACAAATATGACAATTATAACAACATGTTTAATTTAATTAAATCATCATAATCAAGCTATGTCATAATTCTTAACAAAAATTTATTTAATACATAAATAAAATAAAATAATAAAACATGATAAATTAAACATAATGACAAAATAAAAAAAAAGTATTGAAAGTTACTAATATCTGTATTGACAGAATCTCCAAAAACTCTTCATTTTGTTGATACTAAAATAATACCAAACCATAAAAAATAAAAAATATATATATTTAGGTATGGCATATACTCTGGTTAGAGCTACTACTCCTTGCTTCCTACTTTTCTTGCCTTTTTCTTCCTACTTCGCTTCTGCACCTTGTTCTGCCTTTTATAGGCTATAAAAAAGGACACTATACTCTTACATTCAATGTATGCATAGGAAAAGCTATACATTATGGACATTTCGGCGTGCAGAAGGGAAAAGAGAAGACAAAGGAAAAGGAAAGAAAAAATAATAATAAAATAAGAAAAAAATACAAATAAAAAAAAAATATATAGATCTAAACTGTCTTTTTATTGATTTGAAATTAAATTATATCATAACTTTTTCATATGAACTTCAATTTGAGTGATTCTCTTTTTAAAATATTCGTATCGATGAGAGAATCAAAACAAAATTAGTTAAGGGGATGGACTGTCGATATAAATTATAACGTCTGGCAGAACTTACTTTTAATATATGAATTTTTTTACATTATTTGACACTGTAGATAAATAAATTGCTTAAATTAGACATTTCTAAAATAAAATACTAAGGTAAACTTATTGAAAATATTTAATTTAAAATTCATTTAATATACTATTACCAAAATAAAGCAAAAATGAAATAAAAATCTCACAAAATTTATCAAAAATCTAAATTAAAATAAAAAAAATAAAACTCTCAAAGATAAGATAATTTTTATACATAAAAAAGTAATAAAATAACTCTATTTTTAAAGTTATCACTTTCCATCTGTTTGTTTTCATATTCCTTAGATCTTAATTTTGTTCTATATTTATGTTTATCATATTTATGTGTTATCAAATAGTCTCTTATCATATTTGTAACATAGTGTGAGAATATTTTAGACAGGTAAAGGTCAACATTGGCTACAGAAACATTATTGCATCAATGAGAAGATACCTCACTAGAATGAAGGGTTTTAAAAAAAAAAACTAATGATTTATTTTTTATGGAATTTGAATTTTGTATCCTTTAAAGTTTTATGAACGCCAATCAAAAATAGTGTAAATTGAAAGATTCTTCACAATTGAACCTAGTTTAACTAGTATAGTTTGCGTTCGCTACACCAGTCTTGAGCTTTTTTTAGAAAAACTAGTTAAGATTTTTGTTGATTTTTCAGATAAAGACAAAAATAAGTTGAAATATTTTAGTTTGAATTGATAAATCATATAAAATGTTAGTGTTACGTATTTTATATTTTATTCTTGGTATTTCATATAGCCACTCATTGTAATACTAACTACTTTATTTAATATATTCAACAATAAAAAAAAAAAAGAGAGTGCGTTTCGGGGGCCAAAAAAAAAGTTTCTAATACAATTTTTTTCCACCTTATTATCACTTTTCACTATTTATATTTATAAAATATTACAATAAACTCTTAACTTTAAACATCCATAACTTTGTATATACAAGTTCAAATGAGATTTTTTTTATAACATTGCATAGAATTTTGAGAGAAATGAAATAATATCCATATTAATTTTTTTTTCTAAAAAAATCTTTAAAATTTTATATTTTTTCATTTCAAACAGTTTTTTTCCCCAAACACATTTTCCAAAACAATTTTTTTTAACAAAAAAAAAGTCTCCAAAAGGACATCCAAACGAGCTCTAAGTTTTATTTACCCCATGGTATATTTGTCAACATCATTGTAAACATCAATTCCAAGAACAAGAATTGGTACTGGAAGTGGCTCAGGAACTATTTTAGGTTACTGCTTTTTACTTCCCAAAAAGTCCTCAACAATCTCAATCCTCTTCTTCTGCTTCTTCCTCTCTGTTTCTTCGGGAAGAGGATTGTAATATAAGAGAAGCAAGAGTAAGGGTTCAACCTTTTTCAAATATACAACATAGATTGTAACAATATAATATAGTTGGACTCTCATATTGATTCAAATGAATCATCCTTTTTTCAGAGGTAAATCTTTGCCTGCTAGACAAGCCTTTCCTTTATATGAGACCAAACATGCCAGCGAATCAGATAGCGTAGGAAGTGAATAAGTCTTAATGGTAGAAAGCAGCACGAGAAAAAGCACCAGATTCGGGTGAGCGAAGGAGAAAAATTTTGTTTGTTGAAAGGGTTTTCACACCACTATAGTGGAAAGCGCAATTTAAGTCAATGCTATAGTTGAATGGAAGTTTCATTTCCTCTCAAATAATATCTTTTATTGAGTCCTATAGTACATTCCCTTACATAGTTTGTAGAGTAATTTATCACTAAGAATGGGAGAAAACAGAACAATTAGGAACGAAAGCCTGATATAATAGATATTGATTTGAATAAAGGAACTGAAATCGATACCAAAAATCAAATAACAGATAGAATTCAAAATGGAATAGTTCCTCGATGAATCAATTGATTTCAAATTTTGGGATGGGTAAATATCACACAAGATTAATTGATATCTTACTTATGTTATTCAATTTTTGTCAGTACTGTCGTCTCTAATTATAATAACTGGTGAATAAAAAATTTTCAATTGGCATTTTTGTTTATTTCGTCTCTTTTCTTTTAAAAATTGAAATTAACAGAAGTATTTTATAAACATATGTATAAAAAGAAGATATTTCATTTATTCCCTATACCTACTATAGCTAGTTATTTCAGTTTTCTATTAATAGGAAAAGAAGAAGAAAAAAAACTAGTTACTCGATTTAGTTAAGGAAAAATTAGGTAAATAGCCTCTTAAACATTTATTAAATAAACTAGTTAAGTAGTACAAATAAAGTGTGTGCAAAATCATACAAGCATGTTAAAAAAAAAATTGTGTTACACTATTGGATAACCACATCGGCTACCACATAATGATGATGTAGTCATCACATAATAATTAGTGAGATAAAAATAAAATTCTCTATTGATGCTTTTATATATAGTTATAGATAAATAATCAAGTTTTTTATTTAAGAAAATGATCGATAGTTAACAAGAAAAATATATATATATATTGTTATTGGTTAATTACTTATGTATATATTTTTCTAAAAAAACAGTTATTTTCTTACTTTACTCATTTTATTTATTTAAAAAAATCTTAAAAAAAAAAAGGTTTTTGGTCAAAAATTCATTCTAAAAGGAATTTAAAAGATAATATGACTAAAAATTAAAAAAAAAAAAAGTAAAGGCTACGAAAAAAAAAAAAAAAAAAAGTAAAAAATTGAAAAAGGCATCCAGTGATATTCATACGAATATTAGCCAGTCGCAGTGGATCTCACCCTCCAACAGCCGTGACCCCCTCGTAATGTTTTCGTTTCGTTAGAATTCCCACATGCCCACAGGTCGAACTGTGTATACACACATATTTACATGTGCGTATACATCTATATTTACATATATACATATATATATAAATATGCACATTTGTGTGTTTTTCATGAATATCTTGATATTTCTTACCGGGTGATTGCGAAGCAAAATCGGTTATGGCGAGTTCGCGTCTCAATTTACTACTCCTGCCAGTACCACTGCTGAAACATTGATATTATTTGGATTTCGCTTTTGGACCCCCGTAAATCCCACAAATTTGGGTTGGGACCGTCTTCAGTTCAATTTCTTTCACATTTCTCCTCGACCGGGGAATATGAAGGGCGGCGGCGGCGGCGGAGGAGGGGGAGGCGGTGCTTCGACGAAGAGACGGTGGAGAGGCCTTGTGGTTGGAGTCCTCGGCCTCGTCGTCCTCTCCATGCTTGTCCCGCTCGTGTTTTTGCTCGGCTTCTACAATGGCTTCCAATCGCCAGGTAACTAAAAACTACTCTCTCTCTCTCTCTCTCTCTCTCTCTCTCTATCTCTCACGCAGTCACTTACTCCTAATTTACTCTCTTTCTCTCTCTAGTTTCTCTCTCTTCGTTCGAATCTCAACCTCCGCTGCCTAGATCTGTTTCTTCTTCCCCCAATTATGGCGTTTCTTGTGTTTGCTTTCGTCTCGATTCGTCTCGGATCGACGCTTTCGATTCTCGAATTTTTTTGGATCTCTCGTTGCCAATTTGATGCCTTTTTAGGTCTCTGTTGGTGTTAATTCCTTTATCTGTTTCAGGTTTCTGCTATGTTGATTTCAATTTCACAGCCTTTTTGCTTCATTTTTCTTGCAGGATTTGCGTCGGAACAGAGTTCTGCTTCGGTAAGGAGTTCAAAACATATAGTTGTGAGTGAATTTAATCCAGTTTATGCTTTTTTGTGGTCCTCGTTTAATTGTCGTTTTTCGGGTTTCTTTTACAGAATCCAATTCGGGGATATAGCAAAGATAGTAGCAGAGATACTACTGATTTGTCTGAGGTAATTGTTGTGCATATTTTGAGTCTTTTCTTTTTTGATTTCCAACATTTTTTATCCCAACCTTGGTTATGTTTGATTCTTTGGTGATTGTTTTCAGGGGGATCAATCGCGGCACGTAGATGATCTCGTAAGAAGATTGGCGCCAACCCTACCTAAGGTTCATTCCTTATTGTTCTGATGTTTGATGCTTAAATATGCTGATACCGTTAAACCAATGCTAGTTTTAACATCTTGCATTGGATGATAAGATTTCTTATTTCAATTAGTATTTTGATGTCTTTGGTAGAATCATGTGACGCTTGGGAATTCATATGCTTTAACCTTTTGGTCGTTCGTTCCTCAAGCAACTTGAGCAATAGTTTAATTTCAAACTGCAGACGACCGGGTTATCGGTATTTTAATGGGCACATTAATAGCCAATTGATCCAATCTTTATAGGATTGAGTCCTGTTGTCTATCCAATATCCACACTGTGAATAGGAAAAATATCGGCTGAGAAAGAATAGTGGTAGGTTGCTTATTCAGAAATGAGTGCATCTGTTAAATATTTATATGCACCCTGTTTTCGTCCTTTGCCGCATAAATTTGTATTTGACTCTTGAGATTATTCTCACTGCCTACGAAACCAGACAGCCCCTAAGGGATTCAAGGTTTCCTGCATAATACCAGTTATTGTGCCAAAGAACGACTTGTTATTGTTGTGAGACTCTTAACCATGCCTCCCTTTGCCAGTGAGTTGAGTCTTCTTCCTAGAGAAATGGTCTTGAGATTAACCATGAGATGATATCCTTGATAATAGATTAAAGATTTTGGTTTGTGTTCCCTTTTGCCAGTATCCAAGTGGTCATGCAAGGAATTTTCTTGGATTTGATTTTCTATTAGATTTGACGATGGATAAAAGACATTTATGTTGTCATGTAATCACTCTTTTAGAAACAAATGATATGATAGAGAGAGATTTTGCTTGGTGATTCACCCTTTTTTCTGTCAAGTTACAAGGATTCATGATTCAAATTTTTGTTACAATTTCATACATTGCCTTCTTACTAGGGATGGGCTAACTTACTACTGGCATCCAGTCAACCAAAAAGCTACAAATCCTTCCATATTCAAGTTTATGCACTTCTATGATTACACAGATGCCAGCTTCCTCCTGTTTTGAGTACAAATAAGTGTAGGATCTTAAGTTTTAAAAGAGGAATATTGGGGAGACTGCAAATCTATGTAGTTTCTCTGTGTTCTCTCTTCCTTTTGTACTTTATCTATCTGTTAGCCTACTCATGGTGTAACGACAGTCTTCTGCATGCGTATTACACAAATGATTCCCCTCCCATTGCCCCTTCATTTATCAAATTTCGTTTGCCTTCTTTATTCTGCTTAAGCTTGGTTCATGTTATGGAAGGTTTCTCTCTTTTCATGTATGATCTTCATGTAGATCTTAGTTGTAATTTATTCCATCAGTATCCATTTTCTGCATAGCTGTTACTATACATGTTGGTTTTACAGTGGTGCTCGCAGAAGGGTGAAATACTACGGTCATGCCTCTTGGGTATGGTTGTGTCAGGGGAGTTAGGTTTAGGCTTCTTGGTGGCATCTCCTTGTTCTTTGGGAGAAAGATGATCTTACAATTCCTTTCTTTCTTATTATTATTATTTTTTTAATTACGAATCAAAGCCTATGGACGTAATTGCAGCAGCTTTTTTTTTTTTTAATTTCACTTCTTTTTTATTTTCTCCCCCAAGTATGCAATGTGCTCTTATATTTTAGAAGTATTTTGCATTTATTTTGTAGCTCTTTTGACGAGTAAAGTGGACCTTCTTTTTTATCTGTGATTGGTGGTTTTATGTTATGGTTTAACATATAGCTTAACTATTTTAGATTTTCTGAAAAGTTATCTATGCTCATGGTTGACCTGTTGTTTTAATTATCTCAAATTCTATGCACCAGGATATATTTAAGAAACGTAAACATGAATCTAAACAACAAATTATCCGAGGTGTCACAGTGCACGACAATGTTCCAAAAAAAGGTCCGCTTAAAACTCTTTTAAATTCTTTAATTTTTACAAAGCTGTGATATCACTTCTTTAACTGTAAAAGTCATTAACATGAACTTTTCTCAAATTAACTTGCAGGTTCTCCAGCACCAGCTAAGAAAGTTCCACAGTCGTCTCCGACAATAAATGTATGTGTTATTAGTTTTTTGCTGGAAAAGTTTGGAAGGTCACTAAATATTTCTTAGTGTTTCTATTGAAATGTTAATTGATTTGAGAATTTTAAACAGAAAACTAGAATTGGTGGTCCTATTCAGATAACAGAAAATCCAAAAACTGTTGATGAAAATGAAAAACGATGTGAATTGAAGTATGGGAGCTACTGCCTTTGGCATCAAAACCATAAAGAAGAACTAAAGGATTCCATGGTGAAGAAATTGAAGGACCAACTCTTTGTGGCAAGAGCGTACTACCCTACTATTGCAAAGCTACCATCACAGGACAAGTTGTCTCGGGAGATGAAACAAAACATTCAGGACTTCGAGCGTATTCTTAGTGAAACTACTGCAGATGCTGATCTTCCATCACAGTAAGCCATGTTAACTTTGTATCATTTTGCTATTGTCTGCAGTTGCAGCAAAGGAACTAACAGTTGCCTTTTGGTTGTCGAGTTAAATTTTAAAGAACTTGTCATACAGCTGATAAAATACAATTTTATTTATCACTATTTCTCCTTCAAGCATGTTATGCTACTGCCTGTTTCTTGAATCTTGTACTAGGATTTTCATTCAACGTGTTTTCCTAAATTTCCTTATGTTTTTGTTCAGCTGCTCTTTAAGTATGCCTGGGCAATAATGTACAGATGCTAACAAAAGAAATAAATAGATCAGGCTGCCTAGGGTTATAGTTTCTGCTGCAGTTTGTAGTGTAATATATCACATGTCTTCAAAGTAACCAGGCAATTTAAACTATTCAATCAGGATTGAGAGGAAGCTACGGAAAATGGAAGCTGTGATAGCCAGAGCTAGATCATTCCCTGTGGTCTGTGATAATGTGGACAAAAAACTGAGACAAATATTTGATATGACCGAGGATGAAGCTAACTTCCACATGAAACAAAGTGCCTTCCTCTACCAACTAGCTGTCCATACTATGCCAAAGAGTCTCCATTGTCTTTCTATGAGACTGACCGTAGAATATTTTAAATCACAAAGTGATGCTGAGCCTCTCACTGAGAAATGCATGGATCCTGCATTGCAGCACTATGTCATATTCTCCAAGAATGTACTCGCAGCATCTGCTGTAATCAATTCAACTGTGATGCATGCCAAAGTATGTTCGGTTATTCTCCCAAGTATGAATGATTGTCAACTCTCTATCTATTTTTCGTCATATTGACACTGACTGGCTGTTTGCAATTTCAGGAAAGCACAAATCAGGTTTTTCATGTGCTAACGAATGGACAGAACTACTATGCAATGAAACAGTGGTTCGTCAGAAACACTTACAAAGAAGCAACAGTTCAAGTCTTAAACGTTGAAGCTCATAATCTCAAAAACCAAAATTTAGATCTCTCTTTGCCTATAGAATTTCGTGTTTCCTTCCATAGCATTGATAATCCACCTGCGGCCCAGATTAGAACAGAATACTTGTCTACTTTTTCTCATTCACACTACCTCCTACCTCAGATTTTTCAAAACTTAAAGAAAGTTTTGGTTTTAGATGATGATGTTGTTGTCCAACAAGATTTGTCAGCTCTTTGGAGCCTCGACATGGGAGGGAAAGTTAATGGTGCGGTGCAAACATGCTCTGTAAGGTTGAACCTTTTGAAAAGCTATCTGGGTGAAAGAAGTTTCGAAAATAACTCTTGTGTTTGGATGTCCGGATTGAATATAATTGATCTGGACAAGTGGCGGGAGCTTGATCTTACTGAAACATTTCGAAGATTGGTAAAGGAGGTAAGCGACATTAAAGTTTGCCTATTAAATATAATTATTGTAATTATGCTTCAAATTGATGTTAGAAACCATATATTTGTTCATTTGATACGAATTTCTGCATTTATATATCTACATTTATTGTAAAGTCTCCCTTTCAGAGCGTTTCAAATCGATTGTTTTGACTTTTCGCATTTAACATCCATATACAGCTGAGTATGGAAGAAGAATCGAATGAAGTTGAATTGCGTGCAAGCTTGCTGACCTTTCAGGATTTGATTTACGTTCTTGATGATACCTGGGCTTTGTCGGGACTAGGCTATGATTATGGACTTGATACCAAAGCCATAAAAAGAGCAGCTGTTTTGCACTATAATGGAAATATGAAACCTTGGCTTGACTTGGGAATTCCGAAATACAGGCGTTATTGGAAGAACTTCCGGAACCAAGAAGATCAGCTCTTGAGTGACTGCAATGTGAGTACATGACAAGCTGATGGTATTTGTTTGTTGTCTGCTAGATATTATTGGAGACACAGCTCAGGAGGAAAAAAAAAATTGTAGATGTCGATTTTTTTTGAGTGCTGAGGCTATTCATCAAAAAGACCCAAAAGGGTTTGGTGTTTGGAAGAAATGATTCCCATGCGGAGTTTGTCAAAGACTCGATTCTAAATTTGTTTTTTTCCCGGTAAATATAATTTCTCAAGATTTATCCACCTTCCGGAAGGGCACAAGGGATTGGCTTCCTGATGGCAGCCAAAGTTTCAAGTCTCAGGTATTAGAGGATTGAGCTGGAATTTCGTCGGTAACTCGAAAAAGTGGTGCGAGTAGGTTTCTGGCTACTTAGATTTGTAGACTGAATGAGAGTGAACTATGAAAATAATTCTGTATACCGGAAGGTGTGATAGTATGTTTAGTTCACAGAGATTCATTTGCCATTTCATGAGATAAATGACTGTTGGCTGCAAAGCCTCACTAGTCTTGTATGCCTTTAAAAGAAATCATTTTTCTTTTAGGTCTGTATCCTATTTAATTTAAACTCTTTATTTTTTTTTTCTCCTAGATTGTGAGAATATGATTGGACGGCATTTCTCCACTCGAATCTTGTTCTTTTTTCAGACACTTGTCTATACATTAAAATGTGGTTTTTTTTTTTGTGTATGTGTGTTTTTTTTTAAACCAGTCTATTAGATTGGCGCAGTTTATGTAGCTGAATTCTGAATTCTGGTGCTCCAAGGCATTTACAAATTTGAGTATACGGGAAAGTTTACTGATCACTAGAGAAACCTGTACGAGTTTTGTTAAGGGGGAGAAATATTGTCCTCTATCTCAATGGGATTTTCGTAAAATAGGAGGCTTACTCTCTCTTTCTCTTTCTTTTATTTTTAATTTAAAGGTTGAGAATTTAACCTCGGTATCCATAAATTATTCTGATTATTATGAGTTTATAATGTTAATATTTTTTTTAAGGCTTTTTTACATTAATACATCATGAACTTATTATAAAGTTGTAATTTGTATTATAAAAATTTAATTTTGGTAATTTATACTTTAAATGTGTAAATGTATAACAATTTTTATTCAACTGATAATAATATTAATCTTTTGAAGAAAATTGACGTGTAATTTGTATATAAATTGTTAATTTATGATATGAATTATCATTTTTGTATATGTTAATTCAAATTAATTGAGACTAAGATCTTTAATTAAGTTTTAACAAAATGGAAAAGTTTGAATTAACTTTATTATAAATATAAATTTGAATTAATATTGATTAAAAAGAAAATTTTATACTCCTAATTAACAATCTATATGCAAGTGAAGTACCAATTTATATTAAAAAATCAACATTGTTTATCAATAGGGTGTAAATTGTTATAGATTTATAGATTTTGGGTATAAATTATCAAAATTAAAAGCTAAGTGTATACATTATAATTTTATAATAAATTTTGGGTACCCTAATGCCAAAAAGCCTGTTTTAAAAATACACAAGAACAAAGAACACATGCAACCACAGGAAGATCAACAACTAACAGTGACTACAATTAGTTGTGCAAAAGGGACTTTGGCAAAGCCAACATATGGTGGCATCAATTGGGGCATTGGATAGCAGAGTTGTTTTTATGCAAAATTTTACTTCCTACCTGAGAGAACCAAATAACCTTTTTTTTTTTTTTTTTTGGGTACTATCCTAATAGTACAAAAACATCGTTCCTTGATGGTTTTTCTTCGTCATTTTGTGGCCAATGAAGCCGTCCAACTTGTATTTGATTTTAGAGTTTGAACATCTTTCCTGGATGGTGATTTTTCACTTGGCCTTGGGAGTATTTTCATTGGGGCTTGGGAGTATTTTCATTGATATGAAACAGAACTAGAGATTATATAGATTCTTTGAATGGATTATAAAGCAGATAAGCCTAGTAATCCTGAAACACCAGTCAACCGTTCGCAAGCTTAGAAACTTTATCATGTTCGATTAAGTGTGAAATCTTCTAACAAAGCCCTGAACAAAGCCAATTGCAATATAAAATGAAAAAGAAAAATGAATAAATAAATAGTAAAAACCGAAGAACGGAAGGGGGGGGAAGCTAGAAGACTAAGATTGGCTGGCTCATGAAAGGTGAATTTGCAAACAAAATGCGTGCTCAAACTGATCAGGAGCCTACCAATAACGGCTTTATACCTCCCAGTTTCTAGCTCTACCAGGAAAGTATTTTGGACATATTGGTAACTGTAAGAACATAATGATCTTGATTTGAAAAAGCCAAAAAGATTAACAAAGTAAAATTCAACAACTCTCAGTGATCGGAATGATATAGTGAGATATTCAAGTCTAATAGTGAAGAGTTGTGGCAGTGGCATGAAAGGCAGGCCTCCAGGCAGAAGCTGTAAGCAAGCACAGGTCTTTCCATCCAAGCTTGAGTGTCCCATTGTCCTCCACCAACGTGTATCCATCCGAAGGGAACATGCCGAGAAGCAATGTGGCCTGCGTTGCGGCGTTTCCTGCGAGGGAGATGCCCCTGAAGCCCGACTGCTGCAGCTTCTCCCTCCAGTTGTGGAACTTGACGTCCCCGCTCCTTGCAGGACCTCCCACCGCCAGCACATTCCTTATCTCCCTCGACAGCAGCTGCTGCTCCACCACATGCCGCTCCTCGCTCTCCTCCCCGTAGCTCGCCCCCAGCGAGTCGAACAGCGCCGAGTAGTAGTGTATGGCCTCGACGAACCTCCCCAAGAAAGAGCCCGCGTGGCTCAAATCTTGCTCCACCACTGTCACCACTTTCGGTGCCAATCTGATCACACAAAAAAATTAAAATAAAATAAAACCCGTTACTTTGATTTCCAATCCCACGATGGTGACTATTAGTTTTAGTGTCACATTTCCCTTCACAACCCATGCCAATATTAAGAGAATGAAATGTCTAAATGGGACCCCTACATCTTTGATAGACAAAAAGGAAAACACGACAAAAGATGAACTCATTTGTTATGTGTTACAACTTTTCTCTACAGTTGGAATCAGGTTGCATGGTTTTAGTATACATATTTATATATACGCTACACACACACACACACACACACATATATATAAGACTCACGAGACATAACGATAGATAATGCATTATTAGTTATAGCCAAAAAGTACTATTCATGTATAGGCTTCTCTTTTTTAAAGTACCTTTTTTTCCTACAAAGATGGATAAATAACAGCATGCAATATTGTGGATTAACTGGTTGATACAAGCTTCATTATTTCTTTTGCAAAAAAAAAAAAAAAAAAAAAAGCTTCATTATTGAACCATTGTCGAAAACATCCAAATAATTTACTCCATTGTCTTCAGTGATAACAATAGATAAAGTACCGGTCTAGAAAAAAGAAAAGAAAAAAGAAAAAGAAAAGAAAAAGGTCCATGTTCCGTGAGAAAAAGTAAACTTTCTTTCATGAAATTTGGATATCTTTTTGAAGTCTGTGTGTGCATAATGTACACGCACAGATATAGATATCTATATAAAGAGGCTTTCAATGGATCCATTTGTGTATGTATTATATATATATATATATTTGTTACCTCTGTAAAAGCCAGAGCGTGTTTGTATCCGAACCAGTGACATCGTAAAGCGAATGCTGCAACCAGTGAACAGCAACAGCCTCCCTCTTGCTGATATTGAGCCTCTCCGGGTCCAAATTCCCCACCTTCTCCGCCACAGGAAAGAACTTAAAAGGCAATCCGAGCTTATCGGCGAAGTCCGAAAGCCGCTTGCCGGTGGCCTCGAGAGCCTCCATGGACGTCCCCAGCCCCGTCAGCCTCACGTACGGCGGCCCCCCGGGCCTGGACGCCAGGATGTGGAACAGCCCCGGCCACTGCAGCCCTTGCATGATATCCAGATCGATGATGTGAACTCTTTCTTCCCTCTCAAACGCCTCTTGTATGGCTTGGTTTGCGGTGAAATGCGAGAATTTAACGAACGGGCTGATGCCATTGAACACCTGGAATGCGGACGCCATCTTTTGGGTGTGGCTGACGGGGATTGATGACGCCGGGAGGGCTGCGTATATACCCAGGCAGGAGCTCACCAGCCGGGCCGACATCGCCTCAGAGAAATAGGCCGCCACGCGCTGCGCCGACGTCCCGAATGGCGTCGAGAGCTCGGAGATCTCCAGCAGGATCCTGTTGGCTTCGTCGTAGTTGTCAGCCGAGACGGCCTCCGCGCATTGGAGCAGGAGGGTCAAGAGGTGCAGCCCCTCCTCGTCCCGCTTCTGCTGCCGGAGCTCCTCTTTCTTCTCTCTAATTAGTAGTGCTTGATTCTGTTGGGGTGTGTTCGCGGTCGTGGTCGTGGTCGTGGTAATTACTTCTTCGACCGCGGGAGAAGAATTTTCTTGTTCTTGTTGTTGCTGCTGCTGCTGGTTGTGAACTTCTTCCACGGTGGGAAGAAGAGGCGCCGCCCCGGGAAGTAATCCACCACCTCCTACAAAGTACAATTGATCGTGACCGAAAGGCGGCTGAGAAGACGACGACGATGTCGTGATGGGGAGGTTGTGCGGCATCAAAGGTGGAGGGGGAGCAGTTGCTTCGGATATTATGGAGCGGAGGCGGTACTCAAGGAGGGTGGCGAGGTTGGGGTTACAAGGGAAGATGATATCCCTCACGTTCTGGATCAGCTGAGGAATCGAGACATTACATGAACTATGGATAAGATCCTTAATAATCCCGTCGATCCAAGCCGTGGCCGCCGAGTTGTTATTATTACTGTTGTTGTTGTGGTGATTATGATTATTTTCCTCCATCGAAGACGACGTGTTACTCGTCGTTGTCGTTGTCGGAGGGCTAACGACCCTAATAGTACCGCTACTCGGGCTGTTGGTCTCTCGGCTGGTCTCCGGCGGGAACAGCGGAAGGCCCGAGAACCCACAGACGGCAGGTGACTGAGTCGTCGTCGTCGCCGTCGCCGTCACCGTCGTCGTCAGCTGCTGCTGGGGCGGCGGCTGGTGTGACCTCTGAGGATATTGATGAAGTTGGATTTGTTGTTGCTGCTGATGTTGTTGTTGGTCTATGACATGAGACAAGCTTGGAGCCGAAGCGGTATTGGAGCAAGACAAAACCCCACCTGACGTCAGGCTGGTCAAATTGGTTGAACATGGTTGTGGTGGTGGTGGCGGTGGCGGTGGAGCTAGCATAGTGGAGTAGTTGGGAACAACCGCGCTCATAGTCATCACCCTACTTATCTGATTATTAGTACTACTATTATTATTATTATCATGAAATAAGGCGTCGTTGTTGTCGTCGGCGCCACCAACAGCAGCCATTGGGAACGAGAATCCGATGGCCATCGTTGCGGCGGCGCAGGTCGTCGCGACGGTGCTGCTTCTTCTCGAGAGTCTGAGATAATCCGCTGCAGCGGCGGTGGTGGCAGTCTGGACTTCCATCTCGGACGCCATTCTTTTCCGGACCATCTTTCCCCCTCCTTGTCGATTGCTTGTCGTCTTGTCCCCGCAGTCGTTGCTGCTGCTGCTGCCGGTGCTGATGTTGGAACCGCTCACCGGAACCGAAATTCCAACATGGGCAGTCTTAGCAGTGTTAATGTTGTTGATATTTTTGTTGCTGTTTGATCCGCTCACATGATTAGTGTCGTTGTCGTCACCGGCATTGTTATGACTACACAGATTAGGAGAAGCAGCCATGAGAGAGATGAAGAAAAACAATAGCTAAAGAAAGAGAGAGATAAAGAGGGATTTTGTTGGTAATGAAAAAAAAAAAAAAGCAAACATGTAAATGGTACTTACCAGAAGACAAACAATAATACAAGTTACAACACCAACTACTCAGAGCAGCATGTGAAGGGAAAGGTTAAGGTCGGAAGGAGAAGCTAGCCAAGCAGATAACGGCGTTAGGAACTGGACAGCAAGGCTTTGGGATTCCTCTTTCTCTTTCCTCTTTCCTTCTCTCTCTAGCTCAAAGTCTCATGTCTCAAGTCTCAACCCACCCGCCCAAAAACACGACCTCCGATGCCGTTTCTCTCAAACTCTCCTCTATCCTCTCTCCTTTTTCGATTACAATAATATAATAATGTTACTAGTAATAAACTAGGCCGAAGGCATAGCCTTTTGGATCTATCTCCCTGACTTCTCAAATTTTCTCCTTCAACCGAGAAAGAGAGAAGCCCCAAAAAAGAAAAATTAAAAACTTGGTTTAGAAATTGGGTTGGGGAGGGAGTCGAGGAGGGTGGCTGCTGCAGAGGGGGAGGTGGCTCATGGCCGTTTGCTATGCGTCCTCGCTTGGATGGATGAGCTTCATTTGTCACTTGCCCAAAAACCCATTTTCAAAATCACATGAAATTAGAGCTAATTAATTAGCTCTTAATGCCTTTTTTTTTCACCCTTTTTTCGGGTGAAGAAATCTCTTAATGCAATTAAGTATTAACAATACAAATGAATGTTTGAAAGAATAAACAAATAAATGGGAGATAAGAGAGATGAGAGTTTCCTTTTTTTTTTTTTCCTCAGAAAATGAGAAGGGGAAAGGGGAAAAGGTGGTAATAAAAAGGAGCAGAAAGGAGAGCAGTGGCAGAAGATTAGTAGTGATGATGGGGCGTTTTTTTGTGTGTGTGGGTGGATTGGGGTTGTGGTGCACTATACTGCTCGTCGTTGAGCGTTTGGAACTTTTCAATGGCGTCAAAGGCTTAAAAACGACCACTACTATGAAGTCCGAGGCCAACAGTGTTATTATGGATCCAAAGAAGGAGAAAATTAATTTGTTTGGCCTTCGTATTTATTGCTTTGCCATTACTTTGTTTATTCAATGCTTTGCCTAACCCTCACTGCACCACATCGTCATCACCATCATTTAATTTGCTTACCTTCTCGGTTTAATTTCTTTTCCTTTTTTTCTTTTTTCCTTGAAACTATAGGTGCATTATTCACACTTAAATTTTTTATATCAGTTTTATTTTTTTAGAAAAAATAAATAAAAAATTATAATTAAATCAATCAGTTTAAATTAAAAATTTCGTTTCAATTCAGACTTGACTCATATACAAAATAAATCTTTATTTTAATTTATGAATTTTAAACGTTCTTAATCTAATATGGAGCTATTATTTATCTTATAATAATCTTTTTATTGAAAACAATGTTATTGAATGGTTATTAATCACCTCGTGAAGGTCACATGCATTTTTATCAAGATTGTTGATGTCTTTTTAAATTTGTCCGTTCCCTACTTATTCAAAATGTGTCTGATATTCATGTGGTGACTATCATTTATTTTTTAACAATATTTTAGCCGAAGCAATTGTTGTGAGATAAATTGATAGTATTAGAATTAGATTTGGGATGTTTTGATTGTTATTGGATATGTACTTCAGAAATCAGAAATTAAACTAACCCTATATTGTTTGGGATACATGGGAAAAGAAAAAATTAGATAAATTAACAGTTTTTAAATATTTATTTGAATAATTGAAAATTTTTTTTATTTTAAAAAATGACCGTTAACTAGTGATATAATCGATTAGTAAAAATATAATTTAATATTGACCAATTACTAATTACTTATAATTAGTTAGTTAATCACTTATTGATTTTTTAAATGGTTATTTTGCTAAACTTGATCACTTATTAAAAACTTCTAAAAAAGGTCATTTACCTATGTAACCCAAAATATATAATATTTAAAACATCATTCATGTCAAAATCATCGAAAAATATATGATAATTTATTAAAATTTGATAAAAATTTAACGGTTCAAGTATATAAATATAGTTATATTCATACCTTATTATAAAATTATATTTCTCTTCTTTAAAATATATGTATTTATTTATATTACAAAGGGAAAACATTGTCACAATATTGTTGATAATGACACTACCAGACCAGCTTTTCAAATTCCAATTATCAAAGCGGAACAACTAGGAAGGAGGAATGTTTGTAGCAGCCCTTTTTAATTAATTAATTCAGATCTTTGGGTAATTAATTGTTTGTCTCATGGAAAACGAAGATAAAAATATATAAAATAAATAAATAGGGAATAAACTTGGCTTCTTTTATTCGTCGTGTACTCGGAGATAATGCAGATAATTATATGAAACATGGGATTTAACTCAAATGTTATGAGCTGGAAGACAATTAATCAGATATTAAAGATGTACTAAACTATTTAGTCATTTTCTTGCTTGTTTTTTTCTTTCCAAAAGGAATTTTTTCCTTGTTTTTGTTAAAGCACTGCAGTTGTATGAAAGAACACAATTAACATGTGTCTGATATTTTTCCACTTGGCCCTCTGATTATAGAGGGATTTTACTCTAATTCTGGTTATTTACTTAATTTGGCGTGGTTCATATTTGTGGTTCAATCCTTTCTTTTTTTCCTTGGTGTGTAGGAATGAATGAAAATGAGAGATAAGAAGGCGCGCATTTAGGGTGATGAAAGTAAATTATACGTGTAAATCAAGATATAAGATTTGAACTTTATATCTTATATTGAAATAAAATATGAAATTATTGTTATATTAAGCCTTATTAAGAATTAAATGTTTATTGCATTAAGTCACACTATTTTATTTTATTTTTCCTTGAAAATGTGCCAAAACAACTTCAACTGTCTATATTTTATTTCCGTTCTAACATTATATCCATCGTTTTATTCATTCTTTTACCCTTTCAACTTCTTTGTCCACTTTATATCTTATAATGAAATGAAATATGAAATTATTGTTACATTAAGCCTTAATAAGAATTAAATGTTTATTGCATTAAGTCACACTAGTTAATTTTTTTTTCCTTGAAAATGTGCTAAAACAACTTCAACGGTCTATATTTTATTTCTGTCCTAACATCGTAGCCATCGTTTTATTCATTCTTTTACCCTTTCAACTTCTTTATCCACTTTTCTTTTTGCTATTTGTGTAATCAAAGAGTTCTTGTTTCTAAACATTTATTGAGCAAAAATTCATCAACATGTATTACCTTAAAACTTCAGCAACATTTAAAATATTTGTCTGTGTAGACTTTTATTTATTAATACAAGACTTCACTTTTTCTTCAATTTTTACTATAATAATTTTGTCTACTTCTTTCACCCTTTCTAACGGCATAAAATAAAGTGAAGTGAAAATTAACTTTACATGCTTTGACCTTTCACAAGATTGTGGGCTAAAAACTCCCATTTCTCTTGATCTACTTTTTGTTATGCATGAATGAAAGAGAAGTTGTAAAGATTAGCATGACAACTTTAATACATACGCGCATGCACATTTCTTTTGAAGCCAACATTCCAAACACAACATATAGGATCTGTTCTACATAGCTTTTTGATAGTTATTTTCAGCCTTTTAAATTCAAAAACTGCTACTGCAAGTGTTTAGATTATCTATTCAAAAGCTTTTGCCTTCCGAAATACCTTTGATTAATTAAAATCACAAAATATAACTTATCAAAAAAGGCTCTTTTCGATGGCTACAAAAATTTCAATGAGATAATTATAAATTTCATTCTGACATTTTTACCACTTATTATAAGGTTTTAAAACTATTTTAACTCATTAAGTTCTTTTTTAAAAAAATTATTATAAATGCTTATTAAAAAACTGAAATAAAAAAATTCATCCTATATACTTCTCTTCTTTAAAGCAAAAACAAAAATTCTACAAAACAAATCCATAACTATGCACGCAAACGTGCATAAACTAAGCACTTAAGGGGCGTTTGGTAAAAGTTTTACATTTTAATCATATTCAAACACAATATAATTTTACACCAAACGCAAAGTTTTACATTCAAATACAGTCATTTTCAACAGTGCTATGAAAATAATTACTATTTAAAAGTTTTTTAAAACAATCACATCAACTTTTTAACTCTATTATTTATCTCTACTTTTACCAATTACATTAACTTTTCAACTCTAAAATACTTTTCATCTAAACACACATTTCATTCAAATACAAAACAAATATTTTTCAACTAAATACAACACTCAAAAGATAAATTGCATTCAAGCGTAATTAAAATATAATACGTTTATCAAACGCCCCATTAATTTCAATAGTTACATTTTTTAGGGTAAATTGCTTATTTGGTGTGGGATTGGGCTAGCTACGGAATTTATTTATATTTTCGGCTTCTTTTAAAGTTTTGTGATGGCCATTGTTGCATTCAATAAGCTCCAAATTGCCCTTTCTTATATTTTTCACCCAATTAACCTACACAATTAAGAGCAAAAAAACAATTAGTAAAAGTTAAATTAAAATCTCCAAAATATAGAAAATTTAAATGGATACAATTGGTAAAGTAACTATATTTAATACACTTATCATTTGGTTTCTAAACTTTTTATAAAGCCAAGATTTAGTGTCTAATCTTTTTTTTTTTTTTTGGTCGTTAAAAGCTCCTTAAAATCTTTAAACCGGTGAAAAATAGTCTTTTTTGTTAACAAATGTTAAAAATTAGATAAAACAGATTGCACATGTAAGTTTTTTTTTCCTTAATCACCCTAAAAAGTAAATTATGAGTGAATAAAATCATATTTCATTTTATATTTTTAATGTTTGTCAATAAAAAAGACAATTTGGTACATTTTTAAAGAGTTTAGTGAGTTTTTAACCACCAAAAAAATAAAGACCAAATCACAAGTTTGTGAAAAGATTAAGGACCAAATAAGAGTATAGAGTTTGAATTTTTTAATTCCAAATTAAAAAAAATGCTGCTAAAAAAGATTTATAATTAATTTTATTTAGGGAAAAAAAGTGGAACTATACAACTATATATACGTAATATCCTGTCTGTTTACTTTTTTTTTTTTCTATCAAAGGGTGTATGTATCTATATATATATTTTTTTTCCCGTTACACACAAATCTTAGAAATCAATAATAATAACACTCAAATATTGATCCAATTTTTAGTTTTCACTCTAACCGAAAAGCAATTTAGAGGACTAGATTCAAGAGAAAAATTATACTTTTTATCATCACCGAGCCCTTGCCAGACGATGAAGAGACAATCGAGGTTGCTTTATTACGTTAAAAATAAAAATCATATCATTGTTACTATTATTAGATTATGATTTACCCTCTTATTAATTCAAATATATATATATTTATATATAGCTAGGTCTATAAGAAAAGGTAACATTAAAATAATTGGAGAAGTGTGTGCTCTTTGATCGAAGAAAACAACGAGTAATTCCCGTACATTACACTACAATGTTTGACTCGTATGGTCACTTTTTTAAGTCTCAATATCACATGGGTAAAGCCGAAAAGGTGAAACTTGCAAACAAAAATAAAAAAACTACGTGTTTCAAGTAAATAGTCCATGCTAATTCCTAGGGACCTGACCAATACAAAGCGCTTTTGTCTCTTAAAAACTATTTGTGCATGTATTTGAGATCCTAACATCGATTGACCTTTGTTCATTGTACATGTAGTTCCAATATTCCTTATTGCATGTAACCAATCCAAAAATGCTTCTGATTTGGATATTTCTACGTACTTGCTACACCATGTTCTTCCACTTCACTTTGCGATTTAAAAAAGTGAATATCGATATCATTTCGTCCTCCATCTCTTGGTTTTTGACTACAACAAAAATCTTAGCTCTATCTCTATATACAACAAAAAGAAGAAAATTTATTTTTACTCGGATGATGGATGGCAACTGCTCACTCTTTTCCCTCATCGTAAACCCAACATTGCACTGTACATTAACTGAGATATCTTCAAATATTGCTTAGCAAATTATAAGGACTTTCCAATTTCAATAATATATAGCATCTGAAATGATACTTGGCAATTTTTTTTGATGTGACAAAACTATAGACGATTATAAGAAGATTATGGTGATAAAAATAGAAATAAAAGGTCAAAATTTTTTTAAGAGCAATGAAAAAAACAAAAATTCATGAAAAATCAAGAAAAGTAATTATTATAATTACTACCATGAGTAATTACAAATTGCAGTTTTATAACCGTTAATAATTAATATAATTACCAGAAATATAGCATGACAATAATCAAAAGAAAATTATCAAAATCAGTGTTATTCTCCCTTAAAAAATCAACATTATTCTTAAAATAATTTTTAATTAATTCGAGTTATTGAAAAATTAGGACAAAACATGGATATAACCTTTTTTTTTCTTTTTTCTTTTTTGCTTTGATAAGGAAAAATGAAAAAAAAAAAAGTTTATTCCAAGTTAACTTGCACAATTAACTTTTTTTGGGGGTATATAACTAGCATAATCGCTATACATTTTAGTCAAAATAGTAACTTTGCCTTTCCAGCAATATATATAAACATACAGATACACACACATGGTAATTTTGCCCAACTTTCCCCGCAATAATCCATCCAACTTTGGACAAAAGATACATTATAGAGATTGATTTTAAATCACTAAAAAGAGTTTATTCTCTTTCCAATAATTTATCCAATCAACCCACATATCATACATGCATTATATGCTATAATTTCCCACAAACTTTTCCCAATAATACACGTGCATTATATACAAGTACTTTTGTAACAAAACTTTTGTGTGGGTATATATATACATATATATATAGCGATCGAAGGTGAACAATTTTGTAATTTTTGGAGTTGGAAATCCAAACTGCTCTGCAAGAGATTATGACCAGGCGAGAACGAGGGTGTATTTTACTTTATTTTTCTGTTTGAGGTTAGGGAAGAAATGGCCCCAAGCCTAGAAGAGAGGAGAAAGACAGGAGAGAAGTAATTGAGTTCAAACGAGTTAAATAAAGGAAAAACGTACAAAAAAGAAACTGAGAAGAGAGAGAGAGAGAGAGAGAGAAGAGCAGCGTTGTGACCGAGGATGAAGAGGAGGACAAGGTGCTGTCAAACCCCAGTTCCCGAAAAATTGAAACCTATAGCGTTTGACATTTTGCTTTCAACTGCGGCATTTACGACTTTTTCCACTCTTTCTTCCCATTTTTTTAATCCATTGTTTTTGTTCTTTTTAAGAAAAAGTTTGAATAAAATGTTCCAAATCCCGTTTCATTCACATTACCATTTATATTTCAAATTTCTTACCTTTCTACTTACATTTTATATCTATTTTATTTAATATTTTAATTATTTTAATTTAATATTAATTATTTAAAATTATATTTTTATAAAAATTTTGTGGAATTATAAATTTTAGCTAAAAACATATAATTATAACTTATAAACATAATTTAATAATAATTTCATAACTGACTTCATTATAAAATAGAGAATCCTAATCTCTCATCCTCTAAGTTTTTTTTTAAGAAGAAATTTTATTAAAGTCAACAAGGATATACAAAAAAATAAAGCAACAAAAATCACAAATTACATGAGGTAAAACTCTTTAATAAAAACAGATTCATTAATAAAGTCTTATGGTAAGGGAAAGATGTATTCTTAAGGTTGAATAATGGGTATATAACTTGAAAATCGAGTATATATAAAGCTTCTTTAATAAAATGTTGATAATCAATTAAATTTCTCATCTTCTAAGTCTAGAAATAAGAATATTTTAACTATAGAAATTCTTATTTATTGCAATCGGTAGAAACTATTGTTTCATCTATTAAAATAATTTTTTTTAACAATATGATCTATAAAATTGAGCATTGCAACTAGTGTTATTTTGACTATTGGATTAAATTTTAAATGACTTGATTTATGATTAAGAGTACTTTTATGTTGCGCAGCATCACACGACCCTAGTGACAAAGCCATGATTCATTAGTAGGGAGCCAAAAAAATTTTTTTTTTTTGACTTAACTATTTCACTATTATAAATCTTCATGTATATTTGTAATATTTTATATCAAATCTTTTTCACAACATCTTTCCTAAAACCAACATGAAAAATGAAGGAACTAGATAATATCTTTCCCTAAAATTTAGGTTGGGATCGTTTGGTTAGAAGATTTAGCTTAATTTAGCTTATAAGTTAAGTTAAGTTAAGTTAACTAAATTAGTTCTAGTTAAAACTAACATGAAAATAAAGAAATTAGAATGTATAAATTATACATTGAAATAAAAGTAAAAAAAACAAAAAGAGATTATAAAGGGAAGAACGAAAAAGAGAAGAAAAAAAATAAAATCTAACCTTGAATGGTAGAGTAAATTTCTAAACTTCTTTAAACCTTGAATAAAATCTAAGATTTATTATGTCTTTGAAAATTTGTTTGGGAATGATAAAATAGAAAAATGAAAAGTTGACTTTCTTTGGAAGTTTTTTTTTTTTTTTTATATCTTGATAAAATATTACTTAATATAATAAACTAGTCTTTTAAAATACTTAAGTTATTAAAATTATAGTTCAGATTTAGATTTTGAAATGAGTCACTAGTTTTATTAATATTTAAGGATTTAATAAAATTATTTTATTTCTTAAAATCAAAATCATTTGTTCAATAAAATATAGAGAATTATTAATTTAAAAAGATTGGGATTAATTTATACATTGATTAATTATATCAAAATTAAAAAAACAACTATACAAAATTAAAAAAAAAGGAAAAACCTAGGGACCCCCTCCCTCCATTTTTGCACGCCCCCAAATAACTTGCCGGTGTTGTTCGGCAAAAATAGAATGTCAGCCAACATAGCTCATGTAAAAATTTAATCCAAAAATTGAGAAATAATTTCTGTCAATAAAAAAAAAAAATGTCCCATCATAAAATTCCTAGAATATTATATAGTAAGATTTAAATCTTTACATAAAAGTAATTAATATATTACCCGAAACAAAAGTACACTCATTTGTAAATTTAAACCTTAAAATAATAGTTATTAACAACTTTAAACCATCGTGTATTTACTTTTCAACTCTTTCAAATTATTGTACTTCATTTAGTCTATACTCTTATCACAATTATTATTATTTTTTTCTTTCCTTGATCTAAATCACGTAGTCTTGTTTATTGTGTGTCCTTTTCCTCTTGTCCTTTCACTTTCCCATGGTATTAAGTATTTGGCCTTGTTTGACTCTCCTCCAAACCGGTTCTTGTCTCAAATTGGCCTATTTACTATTCTCTTTTTCTTTTTTAATTGGAAAAGTTGTGGCCTTGTGGGGTTGGCCACAACAAGCAAAGTGCAATTGAACCAAAAAAATGCTACGTAGCTATAGCACATTCCACGAGGATCATATAAAATACTAAAACCCTACCCTTTTATTTCCTTATTTCCTTATTTTTTCTTTTCTTCTTCTTCTTTTTCTTTTCTTTTCTTTTTTGAAAAAGGGATTAAAATTTTGCGTGTAAAAAGTTAAACGTCTTTTGGTTTCAGACCATCATGCTTTGAAGTTTGAAGCTCTCTCTCTCTCTATCTATCTCTTCTTTCTTTCTCCAAGATCTGACAAAGTCACTAACTACTACTACACGTGAGTGAGAGACCCATCTCGAATATGAGGAAAAGAAAAAATCTCTCTCTCTTGCTATCTCTCTCTCTCAAGGACAAAAGTGAAAAGGAAAAAAATAAAAACAAAAGATTTACACGTTTGGAGATGATCACAAACCACAAGTGTCGTTTTCGTTTTCGTGCTGATTTCTGGACTTTTTTTATTTTTAAAACTTGTTTTTCTCTCCGTCGTTTCATGTTTCTGAAAAAATTTTCGTCCTTTATATGTCGCAGTAATTCCTGTGCCTGTGCGTGTTTCATTTCTGTAATAAATCCTTTGCCAGGAAGCTAGCTAGCTTTCTTTCTTTCTTTCTTTCTTTCCACTTTTTCTTTTTACTAGAAAAACGTACAGTTTTTTTCAGTTTTTCTTGGCGCATATGATTCGCACAGTGTTGTCAATATGTGCAAAATTGCTTCAGATCATGATCACGGCACTTGTGAATTGGCGGAGCCACGTTTGCGCTAGTTATTTTTTAGAAATTTAATTTTAGCTCTAATTTTTTAAAAATTTCTTTTATACCTTCGTTTTATAAGAAAAATTATAACTAGCCCCCACTCAATTTTTGAGATTTTACTTTTTACTCCGAAAATACATGTAAAATTTAGATATGCACCCATTTTATTCAAATAGACTTTTTATTGCACTCCTATTCAAGTATTATATTTTATATAATTATACCATTTTTAGGAAAAATTTTTTATAGCACCTCCAATGAAAATAACCAATTTTTTTTTTTTTTAAAAAAATACGAGACGAGATTGAAAGTGTGAACTTCGTCTAAAAACCCTACCCCACTTTATCTAGACCACAGGTGCTGCTTGGCCAATTGGTTTAAGACAAATGTGAGTTGCTTTGAAGTAATTTGCCAAAAATTTCAGACTTGGCACATTTTGTTTTTAATTTTTAAAATTGGGACCGTCAACTTAAAAAAAAAAAAAATTTGTTGGTGTATAATTAGAATGGGTTTATATAAAGTGCTCCCATGAATATTGAAAAATGTATTGTATACGACAATAGGGCAGATCCAGCAATGGCCTAGAGGGGGCTTCAGCCTACAATATATATATATATATTATTGAATTTTACCTATAAAAATTTAACATTCTTCTTATTTTACCCCCATTAAAAATTGAAATCCAATATAAGTCTTTTAAAAACTTAATTTTTAAACATACATCCATGTTAAAATAATACGTTGTTTCCACTTCTGTTACTGAAACAAAGATAATATTACTTATCGTCAACTATATTTTTAACCTAGCTCTCAAAAATGGTGATGTAAAGATGCATGTGACGAGAGTCTACTATGAAATGCATTTAAATTCATCACTATTATCTTCAATTTGTTACGTACTTTTTGCTAATGTGACACCATAATAGCACTTATCAATATATCATGTCCCGTTATAACATGCACAATCATAAAATGCTCAACAAAAGGGGTTAAATTTTCGGACAAAGAACAAGATATGTAAACCAACGAGAATGGGCAAGCAAATAAGTCAAGAATTAACATAAAAAATAGTGATTTGTACTAGTGGACATATGCATTTTCATTGTTGGAAGAATTGGTAATTTTAATCATTGGATAAATCT
Source organism: Antiaris toxicaria (assembly GCA_035233585.1). Lineage (NCBI taxonomy): Eukaryota > Viridiplantae > Streptophyta > Magnoliopsida > Rosales > Moraceae > Antiaris > Antiaris toxicaria. The sequence continues at coordinate 1,955,321 of CP141163.1, forward strand.
TTCGATTGTTTTATAAGAATAATTTTATATTGTATATTGTAAATTGGTAATGTGAATATTTATAAATTACACTATTAATCCAAACAACTAAAACTGTAGTTGATTCTAATTAGAAACTCCCGACATAGCACATGTTAATTAATTTTATCTTATAATCATTAGAATGATAAGTCATAGAAACTTGCATAATATTCAGTGTCAAGACAGTAATTACCATTAGGTTTTGAAAGGACATTTAGCAATATGAAAATTTTCCTTTATTTCTTCTCCAATAGTCCAAGTTGGGGCTTAAACAAGATTGAACAACAATAAAAACTCTTTATCAATAGTTCCATGAGGTGATCGACCAACACATGCACGTGCTACTCTCAACTTATACCACCATTAATGGTGAATATAAGGATACAATTTACGGCATATATATATATTTTACAAACTCTTGGTAATATAAAGAAAACCAAACTAAAATTAGTTATATAATATTGTTGTAAAGGTAGCATAGAGTAACATTATTTTTTGGTGCTACATTGAGTTATACTAATTAGCAAGCTAGTACCATGTGAGGATTTGAAAAATGGGGGCAGGGTCCCATGGACTTAACGTTAAAAAAAATTCATGCAGAAGCGATAATTTGTATTTGATTGGAAAAAGACACAGAAGAGAGGGGGATACCAAACATTCGAACTTTACACAACACAACAAGGGCAACACTATAAAAACTAAACACAGAGATTTGGATACGGCTGACAACATAAGCCAAATTCTTGCCCACAACATGTCTCGGAATTCCTCTTAAAAACATGTCGACAGTCGTGCTTGTCATCAATTTCTAAAGTTGGAGTCCTTTCTTCAATTAGTGAATACATATTCATATATATGTGTGTGTGAGTGCATGTGTATATATCTTGAACAGCAGCTTCCATTTCCTTTGATTGATTGACGTTTGTGCATGTATATATTGTGGGCATAAATATATATATATATATCATACATATATGTGTTTGTGTGTACAATCGCACATAGACAAAGAGACTCCCATGCAAATTAATGATTTATATGTCCGCTATTGTTCTTCCCAATTATATTGTCAAAAAGTAGAAGAAATATTGCTATTGGGTGATTTGACTTGTTTGTGTGATCAGTATCTTGGTGTTTTTTCTTGATAAGCATGTATCTTTATGTTTGTACCAAAAGAGATGCTGTCTCTTTATCAATAATTATTATGTGATCAGTCTATATGGCGTTACATCTTAACGGAGAAAGTTATATAGTACTTTTCCAGATTTTTTGAAAATTTCCAATCAATTCAGAAGCTATGGACGTTGTAAATTTCATGAATTGCTCAATATATATATATAAAGAGATTTTTCCAAAAAAAGAACAATCATTGAGAGAAAGACATGAATTATTCCACTCTTGTGTCTCCATCATGATGTGCATGTCATTGTTAGAAGAGAATATGTAGAGGTAATATTTAAACTCAACATTATTTTTCCTTAATTACTATTGAAAGTGTTAGGGTTGGAGACCGGCTCGGTTCAGTTCGATTTGGTTGGTCTTTCCTTACTGTTTTTTTTGGCATGATCAAGTAATCGATCTTTGTAGTCCCTATACAATATATATATACATATATATATATATACACGCATAACTGAAACCGACCAAGACCGAGGAAAATACTAAGCAAATGCTGGCCAACTATCACCGGTCAGTTTTGATTTTGCTCGGTTAGAGAATTTAGGAACAAATATAAATAAAGACATAGAAGGGATGCTGGAGTTAGAGTTATTAATATTGTTGATATTCTTATGTTTGCCAAAAAGATCAACTAAAAGGGTTTTGAAAGAGAAAAATATGAAGCAATAATAAGAGTGGGAGAAGTAGGATTACATATCAACGATCGGATGCATTATGCTGTTAATTGATTTTAATTCATTGAAATATCAATGATTTTGTCAATATTTCGCCAATGATATTTGAGTTTCTAAAAGAGTAAAGTTTGGGAAAGAGGGGAAAATATTCAATCAAAAATTCGAGGAATACATCATGCATTTCTCTTCATAATATTAAAAAAAATTAAAAATATATCATGTCAATAATAGTCATCATCTCTACACTTTTTCCCTGGATATTTTATGAAGATACTCCCCTAAAAGGAAAAAAAAAAAAAGATACAAACTAATAAGTTGCTGATGGAATGTTGCTCTATTTACAGATTAGTCTCTATTAATCTCCTATATTTTCAGTATTGGTATTTCTGTTTATGAATTTAGAATCTTGCATATTTTCCTTCTTGCCCATGATAGTTTGCTTAAGAAGTAAAGTTTCATCAATATTTTCGCAATATAACTAGTAAATATAATATATTCTTTGTACGTCTTTTTGTTGACATTGATTATTAGTACAATACGCATGCATTGTAATTTTATTGATCTATTATTTCATGATATTTTAAAAAAATATTATTAAACATTTTGTATTGTCATTTTCATCCTTAGCTATTGTGCTAATATCAAAAAATACGGATGTTTTCCTAGTATTGTGCTAATATCAAGTGGAATTGAATGAGAATCCCATACTACATAGCTACTCCTAACAAGATTGAGCTTCCCTTTTCGATGGGGGGAGATTTATATCTCTCACTTTCACCCTAATTCCCTTGGCATGTAGCTGGGGCACCTGTGAATGGACCTTCCTTTTTCAGATGTGTGAGTGTCTTGTGGAAGGTCTAATCCGATTGCAACCCCCATTGAAACGGAGTCTGACTGGCTAAGCTAGGTTCCCCCTCTATGGGCCTAATTTTGGGCTGGTGTTGGGTCAATTGGGCCCACTGTGATTCCAGTCACTGGGATTGTATGGTCCAACTCCAAGTGGGCTCACCATCTTTCTGACGTGGCCTGTCTGAATCATGGGGATCCAAATTCCCCCCACTAGTATTTACATGCAAAGATTATTAGACAGAGAAAGATTGACGTTGAAATGAGTGGGGAAGACATGTTGTGGGAAGGACCGATTATCGATCCTTCCAAAAATATATTGTCATGAAACCAACAGATGGATCTTGCTTTCTTTCAGTGCTCTTTTTGTTCTTTTGTTTTTGTTTCACTAACCCTTTTTTATTACATTTTATTTTATTTTGTGTGTGTGTGTGTGTGTGTTTTTTTTTTTTTAACTTTTATTGTACATGAACTATACATTAGTTTGGTAGGCTTGGTTATAAACCAATTTTGCAATAATTTTTCTTGTTTGGGATATAACTTAAAGGATGTCTACTTTGGAGAGGTGTTGTGACGATAGTCCTAACAGGAATTTATATGGTAGGAAGAGATGGCAAGTGGGTTTATAATTGTAGTTTAATTTGAGTGCAAATGCGCCCATTCCTCAGAACACAAATTTCCAAAAACTTATGCTACTCTTTAGACAGTCTTTAGATTCAAACCGCCTTTCTCCCTTCAAAATCAAATTGATGGTCACAATTTAAAAAAAAGAGGTGGCTGTTGATAGTGGGAATTCATGTCATGAGTTGCACTTGTGTCATGTTTTGATCATGTGTACTTTAATTTTGACTAGATCTGAACATAATGTGTGACATGCAAATCTTTAAAATCATGATACGATCACGATATACATGACAAGTTGACATTCATGACTTGACAATAACTGGTGTAATACTCAATATTTCCTAATAATGTAATATAGGCAAAAGAATTAGTTATTTATAAAGTGTAGGTTAGAATTATAGTTAAAGGTTAGATTAAGTGTTCTTATAAGTAACAACGCTAAAGACTTTGATACGCTTAAAAATTCATGTCTTACATGAAAAATGAGTAAAGTAAAAACTATAGAGTTTTATGTTAATTTTACTATGATTTTAGTATGTTATATTTGTCCAAATATGTTTAATCTTGTGTAAAATAGGTTAAGGTATAAATAAAAGAGGTTAAGTATTAATAATTTTGTGAGAAATAGTGTGATGCTGTATTTATACAAAAATTTGGCTAGGCACAAGTTCGAATTGAACAAAAATTCTTTCATCAAATTATAAATCTCTCCGTTAACTTTTAAATACTTCTTGAATTATCCAATTTTGATACCAAAGTAGAAAGTTATGGTCAAAATATTATGAGAAATTGAAAAAAAATGAGGGTAGTAGTGGGGTCACATCCATTGCAATGCACCCTTTAGGGGCAGAGTTTATGGGGTTGTAAGCTACAGCACCCCCAAGGCACGCTATAGGCCATGGTCAGAAAAAAAAAAAAAAGTTTTTAAAAGCCCAACTTAGTAGAACTTTTAGGGCAATTTTGGACCTGTAGATTATTATCCAATTTTCAATATTAACCATTAGTTGTATAAGATTAGTTATTGAAAACCCAAGACTATCAATTAAACACCATAATACGTATTGTTTTAAAAACTTCTCTCTTTTTCTCAAATATTTTTCTTCTTCCTCCTTCCTTAGAGAAAGAATTTTAGTGAGTTCTTACCACTCAAATCTTGGAGATTGGCTTCTCTTATGATCCTTTAGCCTTGATTTCATTGGATGTTGAAAGTAATTTTCTTTGTGTTTTGGTTTTTGGAGATTTTGTAATTCTAAGGTTTAGTAGAAATTAAGAATTTGGAAGAATTCTTATATTAGGTGATAAAATTGATATTCTAAGATGATGAATTAAAGGATTTAATAGTAAAATTTCTGAATTGAGATTATTATATTCATATATTAGTTTTTCTTGATTTACTTGAAAATTGAAATTAAGGTTTTGACGTATTTTGATGGATTGAATAAATTATAAGGCTTGATGATATAATTGATGATGTAGTAATGATGAATTAAAGGATTGGAAGATAAGATTTCAATCAGTTGATGTTAATTTTAAGAAATTGAAATTTTAGGGTTTACGGAGAATTAGAAATTAAGGGCTTCTATGATTTTTCAGTTTCTCTAAGATTTTTTCTAATTATAAAATATTGATGTTATGATTTTGTAACATGGGTCTCATTAAGAATAAGCGTATCAAGGTTCTGAAGTATTAAAGTTACCAAAATAGTAATAATAATAAATGTTTTAAATAAAGTAAGTATATCTCGTACTTGTAATATGTTTGTTTAAAATTAAAACTATTTATAATTGGTGTAATGCTTTGGAAAAATTTGTTATTCCTTTACAAAAGATTTGACGTGCTTTAATAAAAATTATTATTATCTATTCAATAGTATATATATACATACATATATCATCGGTTATAGAATTCTGTGATTGCCTAGGTTACTTTCTTGATGAGAATAGATATATAAAGAATTATGTTTTCTTTTTAAGATTTATGTGTTATGATTTTAATAGAGCATCATGTTTTTATCTATAAAAAGCTATGATTTTATTATAGTATCAACAATTATAATTTTTGATCATTATAGACTATGTCAACAATTATGAAAGATAAAAAATTGATAATTAAGAGGTGTGTACCTAAAATTCATCTCACATGATAGTTTTATTACCTGAACTGCATGCAATTCGCAGCAGGTAGTAAATATAGTTCGTAGTAGGTAATTTTATACACCTAAGCTGTATGTAGCTCACAGTACGTGTTAGGTTTACACCCATCATAGTCATCATTTCAGGAATGCCTCAGTGGGTTTAGAACTTGCAATTCTACTATCATCGTGGTCACAAGCATTGTTATATCACTTGGGGCTTAACATTGTAGACAAGTGTAATAATTAAAAATATATGAAATCTTATATGTTTTAAAGCATGGGTTATTATTGTCTTTGCATGTTATATTTTATGCTATAGCTATTAATTATTGTCTTGTACAAACACTATTTCTACATTATGTTTTCTCTAATGTTTTATATATTAATATTTTATTTACACCAATATTATAAACTAAATGTTTTGTGAGACAATGGACTTACTTATTAAGCATTTGCTTAATATAATTTTCGCATGTTGTAGATAAGAAAAAGCTAAAGAATAGTATTGGGGGAAGCTCAAAGTGGAGGCGTGCATGATAACAAAGTAGATTATCGAAACTATCCTGTTTTAAAGGATTTATAATTATTTTAATTTTAAGTTTATTATATGAAATTATTAAGTTCAGTTATTTGGTTGTTTAATTATAAGTTTTAATATAGTTTAAGTTCTTTTTTAATACTACGTTTTTTGCGTTTATGATATCGAAATTATTAAGTTTAATTATTTGGTCATTTACTTATAAAGTTTTTAATATTTTTAGAGTTCTTTTTTAAAACTACGTTTTTTTACTTCAAGATTTTGATAAAGTTTAGCTTTTTTATTTAATTATACATGTATGAGTTAAGTAAATATTTTAATATCTATTATTATAAAATAAAAAAATGTTATTCCTATTTTCGATGTTATTTGACATGGATATTTATCATTATAATTACTCATTAATATATTTTTACAAAAGATATTTAGCATTTTAGATTAAAAATAGTTAACTGTTGCATCCTGCTAAGGGGTGTCACAGATATGGTCTCAGAGCACAAAGTTTTTAATTTTGAAACTCTACTACGCTATTACAATCTACTCACGTCGACATCCTCTAAGTGTTCTAATTTGTATAGAAATAAGATATGATGAGAGTAGTAATATAAAGCTATTGTGTGTTACGATAGGTTTAGTATTAAATTGTGTTAAGTTGTAAGGTAGTGAGTTTTATCTCTCAATCATGGGTATGGAATTCTTTTAAGTTTTTCATTAAGATTAATAGATGTTAAGAATTAACAAAAATATAGGATATCATGAGGACGAGTGGAAGCCCGTAAAGAGCTCAAGCCAAGCATGAGAAAGAGTCAATTGTTGATATAAAACGTTCCAAGTATAGAAAGCTTTATCTGGGAAAGTATCTCATAGGAGCTTATATGTGTTTCAATTATGGACTTGTAGGCCAGATTTGAAAGTATTTCCCTAACAGTATTCGACAACAATGTCAAAAAAGGAACCCATCAAATTAATCACAATAACATTATAATTAACTGGGAAAGCTGATGGCCATTCTTAACAACTTACCAGCCACCTTGGAAGGGCTAATGAATCAACAAGAAAGTTATGAAGTGCTTCAATTCATCACTAACTCTTAGGTTATTCCCATTACTAAGGATAAAGTGACTAAGAAGGTGTTTGGTTTTGTTTCCAAAACTGATTTCACGATTCCTTAGGAAATCGATTTCAAAATCAGTGTGAAATTGTGTTTGGTTTGTATTGTTTTTGAAAACAGATTTCAAAATGAATCCAAAATCGCTTTTACTCCCAATGTAAAATTGAAAACGATTAAAAGTCGTTTTCTCTGATTTCATTTTTCCCATTTCTCCCATTTCTTTGATTTAATTATTATAGTTAATTAAGATTTAATTGATATAGTAATTACTTAAATATTATGGTTATTAATTTTTAATTCATTTTTCAATTAAAAAATTTTATTAATTTTTAATTTTTGGTATTCATAATAAATTTTTTTTAAATCAAACATAAATATGTTTTTATATAATACTTATAAAATGACTGGTTTTCAAAAATATAACCAAACACAGTTTCATTTTTTGTTTCTCAAAACATACACTCAGAAAATAAAACCAAACACAATTTCAGAAACGTTCTCAGAATTGTTTTCAAAACGATATCAAATTCAGAGAATTTGAAAATATAACAGATTTCAAAAACAATACCAAACGCTACCTAAAGTTTTCAATTTTTGCACCAGTGATGAGTGGAAGGAGATGGTGCAATTATGAGATGAGTTGATGGCACAATAATTCCTAACAAGTGAAAGTTTGAAAGTTTTAAATTTAGTTTTTTTTAAAGATTTTTAATTACACTTTAATTTTTAATATTGGTATTTAAAATTTATTTTATTTAAGAACCGATTTTAGTGTTTTGAATTATGCCTACATTATAAAATATATATATACATGCATACATATAGTAAAATATTTTCTACTCTTTTAAAATTTTTAGAAGAATATTAATAATAAACACTAACTGTTAATAAGCTATCAAACATTTTGTTTGATAAGGAGCTCTACACCCCTTCATCATAACTTCTTTTGTAAAGAAGTTAAAAGGAACTCAGGATGATAAGAGACATAGGATCACCACATTGTTTTCTTCAAGAAGAGTGACTTTGGTGTCCACACATTGGCTCTGTTGTGTCAATATGTATAGCTGGTAAAGAACTAGATTATGTAGTGATATGATAATGTTAGCTAAGTATGATTATTATGTTATTTCAAATACAAAATTTCTAGTCAAGTATAACACGTCCATTGAATGTCATTGAAGTAAAGTTGTCATTGAATTCAAAAGAGAAGAATAATTTGAGAACGTGAGCATGTCTAGGAAAGAAGTAAAGATGTTATTGTTAGCATTGAAAGCTTGAAAGATATTAACTGATGGTTGTACAGGTTAATTGGCTAACAATGTGGACAATAAAAAGTGAAAAAGTTAGAGATAGATGACATATCGTAGTAAGGGAATTCAATATGTGATTCTTGATGAATTGCTAAAACTACCACTTAACCAAAAGAGAGAGTTTGAGATTGAGCTAGCATTAGGTACAGCACTGAATTTACAGGTATTTATAGAATGACATTGGCTAAGATGAAATGGTTGCACGAGCAATTACAGAAGCTATTAATAACAGAGTTAGTTGTCTGAGTAGTATACTATTAAAGGCTTCGGTGTTATTGGTCAAGTAGTTAGAAAATTGGGTTAATAAGGCTTTGCATTGATTATTACAAAATTTTAGAAAGACTCTTTAAACTAGCAATGTTATTGACGTCATACACTTGGAAAAAAAAAGTAAATCAAATGTAATGATGAGGTAAAAAGAGTTTACATGGATTCAAGAAAAAGTTAATTAGCACACCAACTATCTATTCTAAGAGACAATGAGGATTTTATGGTTTGTAGTAACATGTTAAAGTTAAGATTCGATACGATGTTGATGCAAAAAAATAAAAAGAGAGAGAGAGAGAGAGAAAGTGATAATTTATGCCTCAAGACAGTTGAAAGACTATAAAAGAACTACCCAACTCAAGATTTGGAATTAGCAGCTGTGGTATTCGTACTTGCGTTAGGAGGCATATATATTCAAAGTCCTTTACAAAATCTTCACCTACCACTAAAGTCCTAGATACCTATTGACATCGAAGGACCTAAATATCATATAATGACAATAGTTCGAGTTTGTCAAAAACTATAATTACGAGATATGCTATCACTTGGAAGGCAAACCATATAGCTGATGCACAGGCAGGAAGTTTTCATTATTAAGTTTGTCTCATATGTTAGAAAGAGAGACTTAGGACCTTGTCTAGAGTTGGTTTTGAGTCAATTGGCCACTTTAACACTTATTCCGACATTTTTCAAGGATATTCAAGAGAAACAATAAGGGAATCTCAACCTTTTGAAGCTCAAGCAAATAATTCAAGAAGGCAAAAGTGAAAGCTTCTATGTCTCAGATAGCCGAGTTTTGCTATGTAAAAATTGCTTATATGTGCCGAATGTCGATGACCTTAAGATGCAAGGGATGGATGAAGCCCATGGAAAAACATATGTTATGCATTCGAGAGTGGCTAAGATTTACTATGATGTGAAGAAAAGCTTTTGATGGCATGAAAGGGAATAAGACATAATAAAGTATGTTCGAAAGTGTATGATATGTCAATAAGTTAAAACCGAACACCAAAGACCCGTTAGCAAGTTATAATGCATCCATGTTCTCGAATGGAAGTAAAAAACGTATCAATGGATTTTATTGACAACTTACCAAGGATGGAAAATGGGTACAATAATATATGGTTATAGTAAATAAATCGACAAAGTCTACTCATTTTTTACGATGGAGACAACGATCACATTAGAGCAACTAGCATATCTATATGTAAGGGAAATTGAGAGGTTACATGGAGTTCCAAAACAATTCTCTCTGATCATGATAGTAGATTCACTCATATTTTTAGAAGTACATACAAGTTGAATTGGATACAATATTAAAGTTTGGTATTGCTTTTCCTTTGCAAGAGGACAACCAAACCAAAGGGATGCAAGATAAGCTCTTGTTAATTAGGATTGTATAATATATGTTTACCAATTGTGTTGGTAAAGTAACTGATGAATTTGGAATGTTGACCATTTGGAACTCACCTTTAGCTTGTTTGTTTAAAATTAAAACAGTTTATAATTTGTGTAATATCTTGGAAAATTTGTTATTCGTTATAAAAAAGTTTTGATGTATTTTAATAAAGAAAATTACTATCTATTCTATAGTATATATATATAATCGATTATAGGATTTTCTGATAGTAAATGTTACATTCTCAATGAGAATAATTTAAAAACAATTATGTTTTATTTTACGATTTATGGGTTATGATTTTAATATAGCATCATAGTTTTATCTATGAAGAGTTATGATTTTGTTATAGTATCAATAATTATAATTTTTTATCATGATATACTATGTCAAGAATTATGAAAGATAAAAAAATAGTAATTAGGAGACATGTACTTGGGATTCATCCTACATGATAGTTTTATTATCTGAGTCACATGTAATTTGCAGTAGGTAGTTTTACTAACTAAGGTAAATGTAGCTTGCAGTAGGTAATTTTATACACTAGAGTCGCATGCAGCTCGCAATAGGTGTTGGATTTATGCCCATCATCATCATTGTTTCAAGAATGCCCTAATGGTTTTGGAAATTACAATCCCACTCTCAATTTGGTCGTACATATTGGTACATCGCCCAAGACCCAACATCTTAGACAAGAGTAACAATTAAAGATGTATGAAATCTTATATATTTTAAAGCATGAGTTATCATTGTCTTTGCATGTTATATTTTATGCTATACATTCTTGATTGTTGTCTTATACAAACACCGTTTCTACATTATGTTTTATCTAATATTTTATATGTTGATATTTGCATTTACATCAATATTATAAACTAAATTTTTTGTGAGATAAAAGATGTATTTACTAAACATTCGCTAAATATAGCTTTTGTATGTTGTAGGTGTGTCACGGCCCAAAATTTAGACATGTGACACGGCAGCCAAATCATAATATCAATCCGAGATTTAAGGAAAACATTTATTACAAAAAACGGGTCAACATTATAATTTAGCTAAACCTAATTATTTATAAAGTAGCATCATAACCACAAAACAAAATAAAGTAGAAAGTAAATACTTTTTAATGCGGAAATCAAAAACAAAATCGGTTTTCAAAAGAAATTACCAACCATAAATATTCGTAAGCATAGAATTTAAATAACGTGAAATAAAGTCCAAACTTAAAGTCTCATTACATCAGAACGAGAAACAGAAAGAAGAAGATGGAGAAAACGGATAGCATCATCTTCGATAGTAACGGATATCTCAACGAATTTCGGAACTGCTACCTCCCGTACCTGGAAGTAGTCATTTCGAAATCACAAAGAAAAGGGACGTGAGCGCTGGCTCAGCAGGGCAGAAACAAAGGTGGATTAATCAGGTAGCATTTAAATGTGTGGCATAATATTCATTTCCAAAAATAAAATCAACAATTTAAGAATACATGGCATAATAATCATTTAAAACAAATAATCAACAATTTCGTGAAAACATTTTTAATATAAGTTTTATTCTACTGAGGACTTAGCATAGCTGCAATATACGTGCCCCAATATTAAAATAATAAATCATTAAAATAAACCATCATATTTTGAGTGAGGACTTGTCGTAGCTATAATATACGTGCCTCGAATTGAATTATCCTAGATCATCTCGTTACGGTCTAAATAGGCCGAACGGCCCTGCGTAGGTTTAGGGACCTTCTCCCATGGCGTCAACTTTGGGACGCATGCATCATTTACAATGATCGTGAACTAGAGCTCAATTATGTTCACCGGATTATTCAAAAGATGGTATTTACCAAGTTATATTATGCCATAAATCAAAACACGTTTTTTAAAATACACATTTAATTACCAAATACGTTGCATGCGTTTATTTCATCAAAAACAATATAATAATTTCATAAACTGAAAACAGCATGCCATCGATAAAACAGCGAAATTTAAAATACTTGACTACTCCTAGAAAAGGCTAGAACGTCCTACCTCGATTATCGCACAAGCGTTACGATAACGTGATCCACAAATCCAGCAAGAACATCAAATAAGTCCTATAATCACAACATATGATTAGTCTAGGTCTAGACATAATCATCCAATCATTTTAGTGTGCCACAAAAGATTTTAAAACGTTTAATAAACATTTGGGATTTAAAATTTGTGAAAAACTCTAAGTTAGGATATTTCTGGTCATAGGCAGACTGACCTAGGCTGATTGTAAAATCAATATCAATTCATTTTTAATCCCAAAAATTCTAAATTTTTAACATGTTAAACTAGACATCCGTAGCTTTAATTCCATATAATTTTTATAATTTTTAGACATCATTTGGTCATTCAATTAGGCCAAAAACTGATGGGTTGTTTTCAGGCATAAAATCTGGGTTTCAGTTTCAGTTCAAAAACTGGCAGTTCTGTCCGCCTATCTTAGAAAAATATTTTGACTGGGCAAACGGATGAGTTTGGTTCTGAAATTTTGCAAGCATTTAGGGGACATCTTGAATTTAATTTTAGACTCAAGAATCACTCAAAAATCGTTTTTAATCCTCAAGTTATGGCTGACACAAATTTACTGTTCATATGGTAATTTTCCAGATTTCCGTTTTTCTGTGTCCGAATTTCAATTAGTCTCAAATCAACTCAATTTTCATCCAATGATCACGAAATTTTGTGGAAAACCTTATTTATATGTCATTAACACAACCCAAGAATCAAATTGGCAAAAATCATAAAATTTACACATGTGATAATAGGGTTTTTGAAAGGGAACAAAGAGGCAAAATTTTTAGGGTTTGAGAGAGAGATTCACACCTTGTTTGTGCTGCACTATTTTTGAGGCTACGGTTTTCTCTCTTATTTCCCTTTAGGTGGCCAAAATTATCCCTTAGTTTTTAAGGAAAAATAATTTGAATTTTGGTTGAGTTTTGACCTAGCTTTTGATTCAAATAAAAATCTCCTTTATTTCCTACACTTTATGGCCGAAATTCTTCTTTATATTTAAGGGATGAAATTTAAATTTGAATCCTCCTTGGATTTGTGGGATTTAAATTTTAATTAAAAATCCCAAGTGATGGCCAAATATTTTAGGGTTTTTTTTTTGAAGTTAAAATTGTTGACTTTTTGAGCGGAATTTGACTAGGAAACCAACCTAGGGTTTCCAAAAGATTTTTAATTACTTTTTGGCACACTAATTTTATTTAAATTATATATTGACCCTTAAATAAAATTTAAGGCGTCACAAATATCTACCACTAAAAATAGTTTCGTCCTCGAAACTTTAAGAATTACTCCACACTAAAGAAGATAATAAGAATATGAATAACTTCTCATTTCATTAAGCGATCTAAATGCACCTTTCAAAACATATAGTGGTATATCTACCACTATGAACAGAGTAGGGTTACAAAACAAGCTTAGGTCGACTACATTACAAGTACTCTACAGCTTAGCGAACCATTCAGCATGGTTCTCACGCATATCTTTCTCGGTTTCCCATGTGGCTTCCTCTTCACCATGGTTACTCCAAAGAACCTTCATCATGGGTATTGTTTTCGTTCTTAGCTGCTTGACCTTACGATCCAAAATCTTCACTGGAACCTCGACGTAAGAGACATCTGGTTGGATTTCTACATCATCTGTTGAAATGACTTCTGACTCTGCTCGTGCACTCTTCCTCAGCATCGATACATGGAAAACATTGTGCACTCCGAAGGTGTCGGGTAACTTCAGCTCATATGCGACCTTACCAACTCTGCGTACGATCTCGAAAGGTCCAATGTAACGCGGTGCTAGCTTCCCTTTAACTCCGAAACGAGAGATACCTTTCTTCGGTGAAACCTTTAGCAACACAAACTCTCCGACCTCGAACTCTAACGGCTTTCTGCGTTGATCTGCATAGCTCTTCTGTCGACTCTGTGCTGTTAGAAGTCGTTGTTTGATGATGGCAATCTTCTCGTACTGGTCTAGGATTATATCAGGTCCACCCACGGGTGCTTCCTGGTTGTCAACCCAATAGATGGGTGATCGACAAAGCTTTCCATACAACACTTCAAAGGGTGCCATTCTGATACTCGCTTGATAACTGTTGTTGTATGCGAACTCTGCCAGGTAGAGGTGTTTGCTCCATCCATCTCCAAGATCAAGAACGCAGGAACGTAGCATATCCTCGAGAATCTGTATGAGACGCTCTGACTGACCATCTGTCTGCGGATGAAAAGCGGTGCTGAAGTTCAGTTCTGTGCCTAGAGCTTCCTGTAGACTTTGCCAAAAACGAGCGTTGAAGCACGTATCACGATCAGAAATGATCACTGAAGGGACTCCATGCAATCTGACTACGTTCCTCATGTAAAGCTCGGCTAGCTGGTTCCTGCTGCAAGTCGTCTTGAACGGGATGAAGTGCGCGGTCTTCGTGAAACGATCTACAACTACCCAGACTCCATCAGATCCATCATGTGCTCTCGGTAAGCCGGTTAGGAAGTCCATTCCTATACTATCCCACTTCCACCGAGGTATTGGAAGTGGTTGGAGCAGACCTGCAGGTCTCTCCTGTACTGCCTTTACTTTTTGACACGTCAAACAGTTGGCCACGAAGTTCTTTACATCTAACTTCATACCTCTCTACCAAAGCTGCCGTCTTAGGTTTTGATACATCTTGTTTCCACCTGGGTGCATGGCGAACCTCGACTGATCAAACTCTGACAAGATCTCCTGTATAAGCTCTGGAATGTGTGGCACTGCTAAGCGACCCTCGTTGTAAAGAATTCCACTGGCGTCCATCGACCACTCTGCAACATGCTTGCCCTTTAATAATTTCTCTCAGATGTCAACGAAACGTGTATCTGCCAACTGATTCTCCTTGATCCTCTGCACGTAGTCTGGTTCCATCACTAAGTTGTACAACACTGGGTGACCCTGAACTTCGCCAAAACGAACCTGATAAGTTGTAAGAACTCTGTCCTTTTCCCACTCATCTATCTACATAGCCATTATAGAAGCGTTATGATCAGGATTGAGAACTGCCTCTCTTTTCCTACTTAGTGTATCTGCAACCACGTTTGCTTTACCCGGATAATACTCGACTTGGAAGTCGTAGTCTTGCATGTATTCTACCCATCTTCTCTGACGCAGGTTTAGATCTTTCTATGTAGCTAGGTATTTCAAACTCTTGTGATCTGAAAACAGTCTAAAACTGGCACCATACAGATAACAATGCCAAATCTTAAGTACGAACACTACTGCAGCTAACTCTAGATCGTGTGTAGGGTAGTTTCGTTCGTGTTGTTTCAACTGTCATGAGGCATAAGCGACAACTCGGTTCTATTGCATTAAAATTGCTCCAAGACCTTGATGAGAAGCATCGGTGTAGACGTCATATACTTGATCTTGATCCGGAATAATAAGGATAGGTGCAGACGTCAAACGACTCTTTAACTCCTGGAAAACTGACTCACAGCTGTTGTCCCAAACGAAAGGTACATCCTTCTTTGTCAGATTGGTGAGGGGAGCGGCGAGCTTGCTGAAGTCCTGTACAAAACGTTGATAATATTCCGCTAAGCCCAAGAAGCTTTGGATCTCTGGAACATTCTTCGGTCATTCCCACTTAAGAATCGCTTCAACCTTGGATGGATCAACAGATATACCATCTCCTGAGATGATATGTCCGAGAAACTTAACCTCTGTCATCCAAAACTCACATTTTTCTTTCTTGGCGTACAACTGATGTTCACGAAGAGTCTGTAAAACTATACTGAGATGCTGTGCATGATCTTCACGAGTTCGGGAATAGATGAGGATGTCGTCGATGAATACGATGACGAACTTATCAAGAAAAGGTCGGAAGACTCTATTCATCATATCCATGAAGGCTGCTGGCGTGTTTGTCAAACCAAAAGGCATTACTAAGAACTCGTAACTGCCATACCTCGTTCGGAATGCCGTCTTCGGGATATCCTCCTCTCTAACCCGAAGCTGATGATAACCGGATCTCAAATCAATCTTGGAGAAGAAACAAGCTCCACCCAACTGGTCGAACAAGTCATCTATACGTGGTAACAGATACTTATTTTTGATGGTCACACTGTTAAGTTTTCTGTAGTCCACACAGAGACGAAGCGAACCGTCGGCTTTCTTCACAAAAAGGACTGATAAACCCTAAGGTGAGTTATTGTCTCGAATAAAGCCCACCGATTTCAACTCATCCAGCTGCTTGCTTAACTCTTTCATCTCTAGAGGTGCCATACGATACGGAGCAGAAGCAAAAGGAGCTGTTCCTGGAACTAAGTCGATACGAAACTCTATTTCTCGATGAGGCGGTAAACCTGGAAGAGCTTTTGGAAAAACATCTGGAAAACTATCGACAACAGGTATTGGTTGGGTACTCTTTTTAGAATTGGATCCTTCCACCGCACATAAGGATAAGAAGCAAAGAATACCCTGTCTACTCTTCGACACTAACCTCAGAGCAGATCTATCAACATCTGAAACTAAGCTTAACTGATAGGACACCACATGTCCGGAATCAGTTGTAAAGATAACGCGACGATTACGACAATCAAGCATAATCCCATATCTGGAAAACTAGTCATATCCTAGAATGACGTCATAAGCAAACATAGGCATTACCACAAGTGATGCCTCCAAACAAACATTCCCAACATAAACATAGGCTTGAAACCCATCACTAACGGTAGTCGTGCCCAACGGGGATTTCATACATAAGGGAGAGTCAAGATTTTGCAGTTTTAAACCAAGTGAACGAGCATAATGTTGGGCTATAAAAGAGTGTGTAGCCCCGGTGTCAAACAAAACATATGCATATGTACCAAAGATAGGAATTATACCATCTAATGCAGTCGGTGTATGATCTATCTCCATGCTGTCAGCTCCAAGAGCGTGTACCTGTGGTGCCTTACCACGATTTTGAGCTGTATTTCCTCGTTGATAGCCCGTATTCTGACCCTGTGGTGACGGTCTCTGATAACTTGGCACTGAGAACTGTTGTAGCGGTGTAGCATGTGGAGCATAAGGCTCAGTGTACTGGCTCGTGCGCTGAGGCTGATAGGGAGTCGAAAGCTGAGGGCGCTGTGATTGCGAAGACTGGGAAGTAAACTGTTGTCTCTGTGGAAGACCATTATGATTCCGCTGATGATGATGTCTGTGAGCATTGTCTCTCGACTGTCTCTTCGGGCAGACATTTCTTTTGTGGCCTTCATCACCACACTCGAAGCAGGTAATCACATTCACCCGACCCTGTCGCTGTCCAGAGAACTGATGAGAACCCGATCCCTAGGACTGCTGGTTCTTCTGGTAAGGAGTCTACGGCTTGTGTTAAGGCTTGTTGCGGATTGGTCCAGACTTGTTTTTGTTACAAGCTTCAAGGAACTCCTTGTCACCCTCTTCCACTGTCAACGCCTTAGCAACTATCTGTTGGTAACTATCCCTGATCTGGAACGGTTGTACACCCCTCTTCACATAGAGGCTAAGCCCTTCCTCAAAGCGGAGACACTTAGTAGCTTCATCCAAAACCTGATTCTTTGCATACCGGGCCAACTCAGTGAACTTGACTTCATATTCCCGCACTGACATAGACCCTTTCTTTAAACGGACGAACTCCCTAGCTTTTCTATCGTGGAACTAAGCTGAAAAGAAACGCTCGTGAAAACGCTCCTCGAAAATTGTCCAAGAAGCCCTCTGCTCCTCTGTCAAACCATCCTCGATACTAGCCCACCAGGTAGAGGCTAGACCCACTAGCTTGTTGGAAGCAAATTCAACCCAGAACTCTACGGGTGTGGCAGTCAACTTTAGCTGCTTGCGAATGGCATCAAACCAGTAGTTGGCATCCATCTCTGTGCCCGTGCCGTCGAAAGTGGGTACGTGAGGCTTAAAGAAAAGAATTAGGGCTGCCTGTTTAGGATGTATCATAGGCTGGGTAGGTACTGCTCCAGAGGTAGGGTTTTCGGTGGTAGGCATTTGCTGAGGAGTCTGAGAAAAACTCCCCGCTCTCGGGGTCTCATTAGGAACAACATTGGCTACAGGAGTTGGGTTAGGTGTTCCAAAAGGTAAGACGGTGAGGAAAGCCTGTATCGCTGCCGTGAGGTTCTGTATCGCCGTTGGCTGATCATTCGGTGTAGGAACCGCTGCATTTTGTCTCCCTTGAGGCTGCGTGTTCCCGGGGTTCTCTCCGTCATTGCCTCTCTGCTGCCTCTGACTACGCGTGCCGAGACGAGCCATTTTGCTGAATAAGATTGAAGGAAGAGGAAATCCTATAAGCTTCTAAGAGTAAGAAAACTATGCTTGGGTATTTTGAAAACGTTTTGTTGAAAACCCTTTCGAAAATGTTTTGATTAAAAACCCTTTTGAAAACGTTTTGATGAAAAACCCTTTTGAAAACCTGGGCTCTGATACCATTATTTGTCACGGCCCAAAATTTAGACACGTGACACGGCAGCCAAATTATAATATCAACCCGAGATTTAAGGAAAACATTTATTATGAAAAACGGGTCAACATTATAATTTAGCTAAGCCTAATTATTTATAAAGTAGCATCATAACCACAAAATAAAATAAAGTAGAAAGTAAATACCTTTTAATGCGGAAATCAAACATAAAATCGGTTTTCAAAAGAAATTACCAACCATAAATATTCCCAAGCATAGAATTTAAATAACGTGAAATAAAGTCCAAACTTAAAGTCTCATTACATCAGAACGAGAAATAGAAAGAAGAAGATGGAGAAAACGGATAGCATCATCTTCGGTAGTAACGGATATCTCAACGAATTTCGGAACTGCTACCTCCCGTACCTGGAAGTAGTCATTTCGAAATCACAAAGAAAAGGGACGTGAGCGCTGGCTCAGTAGGGCAGAAACAAAGGTGGATTAATCAGGTAGCATTTAAATGTATGACATAATATTCGTTTCCAAAAATAAAATCAACAATTTAAGAATACATGGCATAATAATCATTTAAAACAAATAATCAACAATTTCATGAAAACATTTTTAATATAAGTTTTATTCTGCTGAGGACTTAGCGTAGCTGCAATATACGTGCCCCAATATTAAAATAATAAATCATTAAAATAAACCATCATATTTTGAGTGAGGACTTGTCGTAGCTATAATATACATGCCTCGAATTGAATTATCCTAGATCATCTCGTTACGGTCTAAATAGGCCGAACGGCCCTGCGCAGGTTTAGGGACCTTCCCCCATGACGTCAACTTTGGGACGCACGCATCATTTACAATGATTGTGAACTAGAGCTCAATTATGTTCACCGGATTATTCAAAAGATGGTATTTACCAAGTTATATTATGCCATAAATCAAAACACGTTTTTAAAATACACATTTAATTACCAAATACGTTGCATGCGTTTATTTCATCAAAAATAATATAATAATTTCATAAACTGAAAACAGCATGCCATCGATAAAACAGGGAAATTTAAAACACTTGACTACTCCTAGAAAAGGCTAGAACGTCCTACCTCGATTATCGCACAAGCGTTACGATAACGTGATCTACAAATCCAGCAAGAACGTCAAATAAGTCCTATAATCACAACATATGATTAGTCTAGGTCTAGACATAATCATCCAATCATTTTAGTGTGCCACAAAAGATTTTAAAACGTTTAATAAACATTTGGGATTTAAAATTTGTGAAAAACTCTAAGTTAGGATATTTCTGGTCATGGGCAGACTGACCTAGACTGATTGTAAAATCAATATCAATTCATTTTTAATCCCAAAAATTCTAAATTTTTTATATGTTAAACTAGACATCCTTAGCTTTAATTCCATATAATTTTTATAATTTTTAGACATCATTTGGTCATTCAATTAAGCCAAAAACCGAGGGGTTGTTTTCAGGCATAAAATCTGGGTTTCAGTTTCAGTTCAAAAACTGGTAGTTCTGTCCGCCTATCTTAGAAAAATATTTTGACTGGGCAAACGGATGAGTTTGGTTCTGAAATTTTTCAGGCATTTAGGGGACATCTTGAATTTAATTTTAGACTCATGAATCACTCAAAAATCGTTTTTAATCCTCAAGTTATGGCTGACACAAATTTACTGTTCATATAATAATTTTCCAGATTTCCGTTTTTCTGTGTCCGAATTTCAATTAGTCTCAAATCAACCCAATTTTCATCCAATGATCACGAAATTTTGTGGAAAACCTTATTTATATGTCATTAATACAACCCAAGAATCAAATTGGTAAAAATCATAAAATTTACACATGTGATAATAGGGTTTTTGAAAGGGAACAAAGAGGCAAAATTTTTAGGGTTTGAGAGAGAGATTCACACCTTGTTTGTACTGCACAATTTTTGATGTTTGGTCTCCTTTTTGGCTGAATTTGTGTGAGTGTTGGAGTCTTCAAAACAGTAGGGAAAACAGTGAAGAAAACCATATAAAAATTCTGATTTAAAACCAAAAGGAGAAGGAAGGAAAAAGTTTGATTTCTCACCTTATTTTTGTCTCAAAAATTGTTGAATCTTTGAGCTGCCTTTTGATAGGTTTTGTTGCTATTTTGGGTGTGTTTTGGGAGAGAAAATTCAGAGTGGAAACAAGGGGAGGCTGGCCGAATTTTTGAGAGTGAAAGGAATGGTGAATGGGAGTTAAAAAAAGGTTTTTATACTAGGTTTTCTTTCTTTCCCTTTCTCTTCCTTGTTTGGCTGAAATTTCTAAGGGTAAAAGGGAAAGTTTTTGTGCTGTTTTGAGGCTAGGGTTTTCTCTCTTATTTCCCTTTAGGTGGCCAAAATTATCCCTTAGTTTTTAAGGAAAAATAATTTGAATTTTAGTTGAGTTTTGACCTAGCTTTTGATTCAAATTAAAATCTCCTTTATTTCCTACACTTTATGGCCGAAATTCTTCTTTATGTTTAAGGGATGAAATTTAAATTTGAATCCTCCTTGGATTTGTGGGATTTAAATTGTAATTAAAAATCCCAAGTGATGGCCAAATATTTTAGGGTTTTTTTTTTTAAGTTAAAATTGTTGACTTTTTGAGCGGAATTTGACTAGGAAACCAACCTAGGGTTTCCAAAAGATTTTTAATTACTTTTTGGCACACTAATTTTATTTAAATTATATATTGACCCTTAAATAAAATTTAAGGCGTCACAAGGTGTGGAAAAGCTAAAGTATAGGATTGGAGGAGGTTTGACATAGAGGCATGTATGATAGCAAATTAGGTTATCAAAACTTTCTTATTTGAAAGAATTTATGATATTTTTTTAAAAGAATTTTAAGTTTATTATTTGAAATTATTAAGTTCAATTAGTTAGTCATTTACTTATAAAATTCTTAAAATTGTTAAAGTTCATTTTTAAGATTACGTTTTCCGCCTTCATAATTTTAATAAAGTTTAGTTTTTCTATTAAATTATACAAGTATGAGTTAAGTAAATATTTTAGTATTTATTATTATAAATTAAAAAATTATTCCTATTTTTCGCGTTACTTGACATGGATATTTATTATTATATTTATTCATTAATATATTCTTACAAAAAATTTTTAGTATTTTACGTTAAAGATAGTCAACTGTAGCATCATATTAGGGGGATGTTACATATATGATATCAGAGTATAAGTTTTTTTATTTTGAAACTCTACTACATTGTCGCTATGCATTTTCACCAAAATTTTCCATGCAAGTGTTCTAATTTGTATAGAAATAAGATACAATAAGAGTTGTAATAAGTAACTATTATGTGTTACATTGGCTTTAGTATTAAGGTGTGTTAATTGTGAGGTAGTGAGTTTTGTCTTTGAACCCTGGGTATTGAATTCTTTTAAGTTTTCTAGTAAGGCTAATAAATGTTAAGAACTAAAAAATATATAAGACATATTTTTTGATCATTTTTATTTTTAATAAAATCATTCTTAAATAATTTTTAAAATAATTGAAATATTTGTATGATTGAAATATTTTTTTGATATTTTCATTTTTTAATTTTATCTTTTTGATTGAATCAAGTTTAAACTAGCATTTAAGGTAGATTGGGAAGGGTAATATTGATATTTTCAAAAATTTAATAGTTTCAATGATGTTTTGTGATTTATTTTACCAACATTGATTGTATAATAAGAGGGTGTTCTGGTTATTCTACCTTTTTTTTTTTTTTAATTTTCTTTTTCTTCATTCTCTTTCTTTCCTCCCATCTTCTTTCCTTACTAAAGCCTTCTTGCTCGTTGCAGCCATGGAGGACAATATTGCGAACTTTGAAGGTGCCACATCAAGATGATCACATGAATTAATCAAAGTCGATCTCTTAACCTTCGAAACAAATTCGCAACAAGACAGAAAAATCAAAGAGACTTATCCCACCAAAAAGACATGCACGACTGTTGCGAATTCCTCTGTGACAAGGCATCTCAGCAAGGACTTGGACAACGACTGAGGAGCCTTGTTGGTGCATAAACAGCAAAAGGGTGCGGTTTTGATGGAGATCTCTTCGTGAAGCGCCTGTGGAGATTTTTTGGTGAAGCGCCGAGATCTTGTACGTGATGGCTGGCACATGGGAAGACCAGATCTCCCCCGCATAAATGAGAGATATTGACAATACTAGTAATATTTTGAAATTAATTTCAATGAAGATTTTGAGCTTTTTTTAAACTTGTTTAAAAGAATTTATTTCTTTATCATTCTGTGTTATTTTTAATTCTATTTCATTTAATTTCAGAAGAAATTTTTTTTTTTTTTTTACAAATATTGAGATTTTTTTAATTATGATGAAAGTAGCTTAAAAGGTTAGCTACTTTTTTATTTCAATGACTCTCATCTTATGAGAAGTGAACTATTGTTAAGAATTATAATAAAATTGTGTACTTTAGTATAACCTTAGAGGACTTTTGAGTTGGCTAATCATTTCTTAAAAAATAATAATAATAAATCGTTTCATTTATGTGGGATATGATATATTTAACAGAAATTGTAGAATAATAAAAACGTTATCCAAAAATCAGGATTTAGCTTACAAAAAGCTAAATTCATTAATTAAATCAATAATTTTTAAAAGATAAAATAGATATAGCTAACCATGATAGTTGATGATTACTCTATACTATTACCACTCAACATACAATGGTAAACATATATTTGCTTCGTAGTTTTTGGCTTCTAATTTTATGTTTGCTTCATGTTCCTAATTTATATATACAACTAGATTTGGTCATGATTGATGCTTGCATGTCCACCAAAATATTACTAAAGCAAAATCTCTTGAACAGAAAGAAAAATGTTACTCAAAGAAGACTTATAATTTTATTGTGAAGACAAAATAACAATTTTCCAATTTATAATTACCTATATGATTATCACTGTAACATAACTAATCAAATGTATTTCCCGATTGAAAAAGAATTACACATAGCAGTAGATAATATAAATAAAAATGAATAAAAACACAATTACATAAATGTAGTTAATGACACCATATATATAGTTCGTGTGTTAAAAATTTTTTCTTTTCTCGTAGCGATTTAACTGAACTGAATACGATTTTAAAAGACCCTCATGACTCAAAATTATGTTTGATGAAATTGTAACAAAAATCAAAACGAGAATGACATTTATCTTGCAAAGTTAAAATTAAACAGTGTAACAAATATGAAAGTTAAGTTCCCTCTCACTCCATAACCTATCTCGAGTACACATCAAGATATCTAATATTTTGAGATAGAGCCTAGCTCAATGTGGATCCAAAAATCCACTAGTAATATTTAACATTTAGTCTGAAGTGACATTAGTTTTAGAAAAGCCAAGATGTCTCTTGCAATACTAAATAATACAGGATTCTTAAGCCCAAATGCCTTCAAAAAGTTTGAATTATCAGAGTCAGATTTCTTGGGTTAGATAGCTTCATCCAATTACATGTCTAACTTCGACCTACCATGCTAAGTCCTCGAGGTAATGTTAAAAATATATATCATAGTTGGTCATGGGATCAACATGTATAATTCACAGACGAAAGTACATCAAATAAGGAGGTGACCGTAACATCATGGTGATCACTTCGTCAATATATATGACAGCAACTAGCTGGTATTCTTCCATCAAATTATAACAAATCTGATGCACACTACTGATTTTAATTTCCAAAAAGATGGCTCTTCATATATATAAATGAGGAAATAAACATATATCTCGGATCTAAAAAGGTTTTACTAGTTAATCATTACTCAATAAATATCTTTCCAATACTTTTCAAATTTCCATACTGTTTCAATTGTCATCTTCTTAACACAACTATTATCTGAAACCATCAACTCGTAGTTGATATTTTTATCTTGTAAATCTTTGAAAAAAAAGAGATTACTTATGAGATGATTGGTTTCAGAAAACAACTGAATCACTTAAAAAAACAGATATAACATCCAATTATCTTCCAAAGGCACAAACTTGTAATGATAATCAAGTAATTTTAGAAAAGTAAAACAATCTTTATAAATCAAAGGAACATAAAATATTTTGTTAACATCCAATTAGTATCGATTTTGTCGAGTTCCATCAAGAATAATCTTCTTTCTTCTTTTTATATTTGATTGCGTAGTAGTCTTCTAATTATATATTTTATTCTTTTCTATATCGTAGACTAGTAAGACACACTATCATGATTTTTTCAATTCGATGCTTATACACAATTGAACTATAGTTCGTACGAAATTTAAAATACGTGTGCAACAACGCGCATGAAATAACTTCCCACCCAAAAGCAATAGGCCGGCATACAACTTCTTTACATACAAGACCATGACATTATTTTGTAGCGTAGTGTAGATAACCGTTGATCAACACACTAGTCCATCGGACAATCAATCAATGTATTACTAAGGGCACATTTGGATAACACATTGTATTTATATTACATTTGAATACAATATACGTTTGAATGATTATATTTCAATTTAATGTTTGTTTGAATAAGAAGTATTTTAATTGTATTATATATGATATGTTCGATAAAAGTACAAAGAAAAAAGGAGGTGAGAAAGAGAAAGAGAGTATGTGATGTAATTGATAAAAGTAATAGAAAAAGTAAAATGATAAATAGTAATTATATTATATTTAAATTATGATATAATTAGTATTTGAATACAATATTTTTCCATTTAGATGAAAATTATATTACATTTTAAATGTAATTTGAATACAATACAGTAATCAAGTATCACTAATGTGATGGGATATCACGTTAAGATGAAAATACTCAAAACTCAAAATTAGAGATTTCAAATCTCTAGAGTTATTATTGTAGTGATTGTAATAGTCATGTAGCTTCTCCGTTGATTATTTTAAGTATCAATTTCTTCGAAATTATTATTAACTAGTTCATCATATACTCCTTATTTATATGTCATTTCTGATAGTGTTTATAAACATTATCTTAGACATTGCGCAAGCAACATCCAATGCCTCAATAACTGTAATGTTTTGGGCTATCTTTTGACTTATTAATTTAGGACCAAAACTAAATAAAAGACTCCTACTAAATGGATTCAGTCCTAATTGTTTTGTAACCATATCTCATTCTTTGTAGGACATTCTTCAAATATTTAAATTAACTTGATGTAAAATTTTTAGAGTCATCCTATTTGCCTTTTGCAATAACTGTAAATTATTGTGTTTCGCTTTATTATTTACCTCCTATGATGAAGCCACCCAAAAGATATAATGTCAATCTTGATTGTCACTTATGCCTCTCAAGATTGAAAGTCATTCTTAGTTTGTCTCTTAAACTTTAAACACTCTAATTTGTCATTTAATCCTTTTTATTAGAATTTATGTGAAAAATAAACATAACATACAACATAACAACATTTGTTTTTACACGTACAGATTTTTTGTTTGTCTTTATATATGGAGCTTTAAAAAAAAAAAATTAAATACGGAGATTTATAATCTGAAAATTGACATTTAATTTGTCGTTAGATACAAAGAAATAGATGTGACATGGATCTATGATTTGTTTGAGTTGGCTCTATGTTTGTGTTGTCCTTTTATTTTATTTTATTTTTTGCTTTCATCATTCGAATTTTGGCAACAAATTTAATATATATATATAATTTAATGTTATGTGCGAAACATGTTTCAAATTTTTTATGGGGATTTATTTGATTTAGATCTATGAAATATTATATGATTTTTGTATTCTTTTGAAATATAATCCATTTTGTGTCAAGCTCATTTTTTATTTTACATGTGATTTGCGGGTCTTAGATTTTCGATTTTGACTTGTTATTAGTTCATGGACTTTTATCATTTATCTATTTTTTCCTCTTAAGGCTCGGATTTTTCGATATATTTGGAGATGGGAAGGTGTTGATTATTCATTTAGATCAATTATCAGTTGCTATTTTTTCTGATTTGTTCTTAATGAATTTTTTTGTATAGAAATTCATCTGTTTGATTTGTTGAAGTATTCGTCTTTTTACTGATAGTGTTATTATTTTATTCGTTCTGGTGCTATTCTTACCCTATAAATTTATAAGATTTGATAAAATAATTAACTTATTTGCTTGTGAAAATAAGGGTGGTTATATTTACATTCTAAAATTTATAGATACCCCACTTAATTAATATTTCTTAGTTAAGATTCATAAAATTAACTATAGTTTTTATAAACATTCTTCACACTATACTCAAATTAACCTCCTCATATTTCCACTTCATTATGAATGTAATTTGCTTTCTAAAAATTAATTAATTAATAAATCAATTTATTACAATTACTTTTTTTTTAATCCAGTTAATTTTTTTTAATATTATTAAGGAACATTATATTTTTGAGGAACATTTCTCAATGTTTAAAAAAGAAAGAAAGGAAGATAACTGTGCTTTTAAATAAAATAAATTCAATTAAATTCACACCCCTTTAGCTATAAATAGAAATTTTAGAAAAAAATTATGAACAAATTTTTGTCTATATTTCTAAATAAAACTTTATCAAAGAAAATCTCAATATTATAAAGAGTGTATCTCTAATCTCTTTTTTAATTTCTTAGAATTTTCATATTTTTTTCTTTGCTTTTAAGTATTTGATCATTTGTTGTTTGTGTATTTTATAATTTTAACCTTTTCTTGGGTGTTACTTTATGTTATTAATTTAGATTAATCATTGATTTTTTTGTTTTCGCTCTTAGCTTCAATTAGATAACCACCATAGTTCCCAAATATATATATATATATGATAGCCATCAATTGATCTTCTCAAAAAAGAGAGAAATGTTAACAATTATACTTATGGTTAAATTATTTTTATAAAGAGAATTGCATTTATAATTAAGTTAGGGGTATGAAAGGGTTACTTGGGTATAATGTGAAGAAGTTTATAAAAGGATTTTTTTTTAATCTTAATTATAGAAATATTAACTAGGTAGGCGTATCTATAAATTTTACGGGTGCAAATATACTTACTAAAAAAGAGTCGACAATGTATCTACGCTGGCTTAAAACCAACTCGGTCCAATAATTCACTAAATCACCATAAAATGATATAAGTCGTTTGTTGATTTCCAGAAATAGAAGATTCCAGTCGGAAAAAAAATCAAAATTTCTGATCAAATTTTTGATATGGATATATCTTATCTTTACCCGTATTGCTATTTACTACTTTATTTATTTAGTTTTTTTTTAACAATTTTTCATCTTGTTAAAGATCTAGATTAAGGCTCCGTTTGGTAAACGTATTACATTTGTATTGCATTTGCATGCAATGCATTGAATGTAATTTGTATTTAAAGGAAAAGTATTAGTATTGTATTTGAATACAATGTGTGTTTGAGTAATAAGTATTTGAATTATATTTTAATAATAAATATGTGATGTGATGGGTAAAAATAGAGAGAAAAAAAGGAGAGAGAGAGAATATATATAATGTAATTAATAAAAGTAATAGAAAAAGTATTAGTATTGTATTTGAATACAATGTGTGTTTGAGTAATAAGTATTTGAATTATATTTTAATAATAAATATGTGATGTGATGGGTAAAAGTAGAGAGAGAAAAAAGAGAGAGAGAGAATATATATAATGTAATTAATAAAAGTAATAGAAAAAGTGAAATAATGAATAATGATTGTATTGAATTTAAAATATAATGTAATTGGTATTTGAATAAAATGCTTTTATATTTGGAGGAAAATTGCATTGTATTTAAATGCAATACAAAAAAAAAGCGTGTACCAAACACG
Source organism: Antiaris toxicaria (assembly GCA_035233585.1). Taxonomy (NCBI): domain Eukaryota; kingdom Viridiplantae; phylum Streptophyta; class Magnoliopsida; order Rosales; family Moraceae; genus Antiaris; species Antiaris toxicaria. The sequence continues at coordinate 1,983,670 of CP141163.1, forward strand.
CACTAATTCATATCAAGATCGGAAAGTTTAAAGTCTAAGAAAAAGAGTTAAGAAAAAAAAAATAGGAGTGATTTGTAGTCAAATAATTAATAAATAACTTGACATTGTTTTAAATTTAGAATAATGACCTTTTCGTTTCAAAATATGATCAATTCGAACTATAAAATGATCAATAAGTAATTTATCATATACTATAATTAATTTAATCAATTAATAATTAATCACAAATTAATAATAAATAAATATTATCTATAGTCAATTAGTTATTAACCATGATATCAATCACTAATTTTCAGTAAAATGATTATGATAAATTGATTTTCTCTTATCTCATCTCCATTTTTCCTTGCTCTCCATATCCTCTATTTAATTTAGTCAATTAGTTTTATAAAATCGTCAGTAAGTGATTTATCATATATTATAATTAAATTGATTAATTAGTGATTAGTTATAGTGAATTAATGATTATCAATGATAAATTATTGATTGAATGTAAAATCAGCCACCAATTTTTTAGTGAATTAGTGATTGATTATTTAAATTGATTTTCTCTATTCTCGTCTCCCTTCGTCCTTATCTTCCTATCCCAACTATCATAACCTTAATCTTTTGTTGTTGTTCGGATTAACCTCTCGATGTCATCGTCACCGTTAACATGGGGAAGGTTTTGCTCGTGAATTTGTTTATAATTTGTTGCCAGCACCGCCTCCGTTCGTGGGTTTGTGGATTCATCGTTTTTTATTTTGGGTCTAGCCGTGGTTGATTTTGGGTTTCGAGCAAGTCTCTACTGTGAGGTGGTGACAGGGTACTCCAAAGCCTCATTTCCTTCTATCTCCCTGCCCTCATGAGGACCAACTGACTGAAAATGACAACCAATCATATTTCTTAAAAGACAAAAAAACTCTAACCATATGTTTAATTGATTGCATGAAATTGATCATTGGACACAATTTTCCTCAAAAATATGAAAAATTATAAGAATAGTTACTTTTAGAAAACATCATTTTTTACGTTAATATGACACAAAAACCCTCTCTTTACAAATATTTCACAAAATTTTGTTCCCTTTGCTTTAATTATTTTAGTTCATTTTCTGATCTTGTAATGTCTTTTTATCCTTGATTCTACGTATGTTTAGTTTATCTCTCCTCATTTTTTTCCTTCCTTTTTCTCTCTCCTTCACTCTCCCAAGCTCGTCACATATCTATCGAAGTTCATAAACCGCAGCAGTGAGTGACGTTGGTGGAGTGACTCAGCAGAGTTCGACAGCGAATCTGGTCGCGTCAGCGATGAGAAGCGGTGGTGGAGCGACTACAGTGTTTGGCGGCGGATCTGGTGGCGTCAGCGGCGGGTGGCGTCGAGGAGTTTTCTCTCTCTTCTCCTACTATATCTCTCTACTCTTTCTCTCTCATCCTTCTTTGGCCATCCCTGTCTTTCTTGTTCCCCCTTTTCGGGTCGATCTTGGCATTTTTGATCGCTGCGAGCTGCGTTATCCTAACGATGGTTGCTCGCGCGAAGAATGCTGGCCAAATCTGGCCGGAGCTCACTTTCTCTGTGATGCCGGTGACCTCTCTCTCTGTTCTTCACTGGCGTTAATGATATGGAGAAGATCGATGACAAGTACGGAATCAGCTCAGATGTAGATGCCGTTGATGGCTGATCTGATAGTGGAGTCGGGTTTAACAAGTTCAGCTCCGCCGTTGATGCTTCCTCCCATTGATGTCGAGTGGGCCTGATTTTGTCATGCCTTGAATCCAGTCAGTGTCTTTTGGTTAACTGCCAAGAAATATGACAACAAAAACGAATTATGCGATGAGAAAATATTTTAAACTTTTGATGTTACATGTTGAAAAACTTTTGAAATTTTTTACTCAATTTCTCATTTCATCATGCAAGACTCGTACTTTTGTGGATTTTGTCAGTGGGGTGGAATTTTGCACTCGAAATGTTTCAGGTTTTGGAAGTGGAATTCAGTTGTTTTCACGATTGGAATAATTTGGATTTTGCACTACAAATGTTTCTAATCTATTTCAGAAGTGGAATTCAATTGTTCTGCGATTAAAGTAGTTCGAATTTTGTAGAGTGATTTCCGTTTGAAATGTTTATTTGGAATGTGGTGGATTGAAATGTTGAGGCCTAAACTATAGTTTTAGGATGGAATTTTAGTAACAAGACTGTGAAAGAGCTATATTTTTGTTATTTTATCTTTTTTTATTTTAATTGGTGTTCACTTTTGTTTTATGCCATTAATTTTTGTCGTTGTGTAGGTGATTCATTATGCAATTTTTTTCTTGATGGAATTTTGCAATGGAAAATATAACTAGAATGATGAGTGAAGTCCTTCAAATTATATCAGGCGTTTGGTTGTTGAGAAAATAGTTCTTCGAGCATTTTATTAGTAGTTTTTGCTTCCACTACATTGCTCAATAGGCCATCGACAATTCCTTTTTTATTGTTTAGTCTACTTATGTTTAGGGTTTTTTGCACATATAGACTCAAACTGAAACACCCCTGCATATTTTGTCTTGTTTTAACTTTTCTTTTCCTTTTTCATTTATTTATTCAATTTTTTTAGCAAAAAGACAAAAAAATCCCTTGCCTTAAAACTCAATCACTGAAGGTTATGCTGGTTAGGTCAGTTTGGTCAGTTCAAAAAATTAATAAAGAAAGTAATGACAGTTTGGTATCCTAACTAACAAGACTGGACCGATAGCCAGTCTAAAAAAAAAAAACCTAACCGACTAAGGCGATTTGGTTGGTTATGTCGATTCGATAAACTAGTAAAGAAAAGAAGTGGCACTTTGGTGTTTTTACCAGAAGGCCAAAAACTAGTCCAAAAAAAAAAAAACTAACTGAACAAAGTGGTCTAGTTGGTTTGTAAAATCAGTAAAGAAAAGCAATGATACTTTGGTGTCTTGACTGACAAGATTGATGATCGATCCAGAAACAAAAAATCTAATCAGCCAAAGTAGTTTTGTTGGTTCCAAAATTAGTTATAAAAAAATAGTAGAACTTTGGTGTCTTGACCGACAAGATTGACAACCGGTTTAGGAAAAAAAAAATTTCAATCAACCAAGGTGGTCTGGTTTGTTCAAAAATTAATAAATAAAGAAATGGTGCTTTGGTGTCTTAACAGGCAAGACCAATAGCCAGTCCTAAAAATATATATATATATATGGACCAGCCAAGGCGATCTGACTGGTCATGTTAGTCTGGAAAACTAGTAAAGAAAAGAAATGGCACTCAAGTGTCTTGATCGACAAGACCAGCAGTCGATCTAAAAAAAAAAACCTAACCAGCTAAGGCAGTTTGACCAATCTTAGCAGATCGAAAAACTAATAAAGAAAAGCAATGTCACTCTGGTGTCTTGATCGGTAAGATCAATTAAGGCAATCTAGTTAATTCAAAATTAGTAAAGAAAGTAATGACACTCTAGTATCTTGATAGGCAAGATTGACAGTGGAATAAGAAGAAAAGATAACATGATTGACCACAATTTGGTTAGTCATATCGATCTGAAATACTAGTAAAAAAAAGTAATGGCATTATGATGTCATGATCGACAACACCAACAATCAGTCAAGAAACAAAGAAAAAAACCTGATCACCTAAGGTAAACTGGTCGGTCTTTTTGGTTTGGAAGATTGGCAAAACCGACAATCAGTCTGATGACAAAAAAAAATTCCCAATCAACCAATGCAATCTAGTTGGTTCAAAATTTAGTAAAGAAAGTAATAACATTCTGGTGTCTTGACTGTTATGATCGACAGTCGGTTCAAAAACTAACAAAAAAAAAACCTTATTGACTAAAGCAATTTGGTTAGTTTCGAAAATCAATAAAGAAAATAGTGACAATTTTGTGTCTTGACTGATAAAACTGACGATCAGTTTAAAAAAAATATAACCTAACTAGCCAAGGCGATCAGGCCTGTTATGTTGGCCCAGAAAACTAGTAAAGAAAATAAATGGCGCTCTAGTGTCTTGACCAACAAGACCAATAGCCAATTTGAAAACAAAAAAGCACAACCAGCCAAGGTAGTCTAGCTAGTCTTTTCGGTTTGGAAAACTAGTAAAGAAAAGCAATATTATTTGTTACTATTACTTATTTTATCAAAATTTCGATAAGATTTATAAGGAAATCTTTATTTATGTAAAAGTATATGTATCTCATTGATTATGAAAGTTCATGTTAATAGTTAAGGAAGTACAAAGGTAACTGGAAGACATATGATAAAATTCATCCCTCATGATAGTCTTTACACCTAAGTCATATGCAGTTCGTAGTAAATGTTGGGTTAGTGCACATCATTGTATTGGTTGATGGTTGGCTCTAGGGGTGAAAGCGTTGCAATTTGATGACTTTGATGCAGTTTGAAGCATTTTTCAATTTAGAGAATCATTTAATATATTGGAAAATTTCAAACCAAATCAAATCAATATAACTAGTAGTTTGGTTTAGTTTGAAACCAAGTGGTTCAGATGTGGTTGAGAATCATGGTTAAAGATTCCTCAAACACCTAATAAAATTCTAAATAATCATGAGAATTAAATCATAAATCATAAAAATGTGTGTGAGATTTTCATCTGAGTGGATTCATTTTCAAATATTAAACTTCGATAGAAACTAATTAGTATATAATTTTAGTTTAACATTGAAACTTGAAATTTAAAACATATATATAAATGTTAAAATATTAAAATAATAAAATAAATTGCAATTTGGCGGTTTGGATCACAGTTTTGAAATTTCAAATCAAATCAAATAAAAAATTAAATGGTTTGGTTCCAAATCGAACTAAATAATTAACAGTTTAAGATGTTTAAAAACTGATAGTTTTTATTGGTGTGACTTGATGCGATTTGATTAGTTTATGGGTTTACACTTTCACCCCTAGTTGACCTGATGGATGTTGAGTTTAGGTAAATCACTTTTATTATGGTTGTGCACTTTGGTACATTGCCTAAGGTCAAATATCGAAGAAAAGATTAATAGCATACAATAAGAATAGCTTATATGTTTATAAAATTTCTTCTTGACTATCATTTTGTATTTTTCCATCTTATATATAATGACATATGCTATAAGTTGTTTGCACCAAGATTTTGAGCAATCCAAGGAGACGGGCATGACTGATACCCTTCAATAACCATTCTATCCTTTTTAAAATAAGCAAATAATACAACTTTCATAATATGATTTGTGAGTATTATCTTTAATATTTCTGGAATGTTATTAGTGTGATAATAATAATAATAATAGAAACTCATTTAGTAAACCAATTAATTGGAATCTCATTGATCTATACATTTTGATCAATAAGTTTAAGTCAAGTGAAATCTAATAATGGAATGGACAAGCCATCTATGGTTATTAAGAAAATCGCCCTAATCATGGGCTAAACAATGTGCATGAGTTATGAGTTTTTTAATTTGATCAAGAAAATAGTCTCTATTTGACCAAATAATTGAGTAGACTAGCTCTAGCTCTAAAATTTTAAGCTAAAAGAGGAGACAGGCATGACCGGTATCTTTCAACGACCATTCTACCCTTTTAAACTCAAGCAAATAATTAACTTTCAAAATGTGATTTGTGAAGATTGGTTTTAATATTTTAGAATTTTATAATGTGATGATGATAATAATAATAACACAATTAATAAGCAAATTAATTGGAATCTGATCAATTTATACAGTTTATTCAATAAGTCTAAGTTAAGTAAAATCTAATAAATATACATAATTAGTAAAAACAAAGAATATAATTATAAAAACAAAAACAAAACAAAAATGAACAAGAGCTAGGTTGGTATGACTGATATGAATTGACTAGTTTAATCAATCAGGTCGGTCATGTCGATAGTATTGTTTATATGTTGTTTTCTTTGAATTTGTAGCTTTTAAAGGTTTAAAAATGGTGTAAAATAAGACAAATTATTGTTTTCTTTCAAACTAAACTCTTAAGTATGGAAGCCCAATCTTTGAACAAATATTTAAAGCAAAAATTAGAGGGTTTGAAATGCCGGATTTCATAAACTTTTGAATGCCCCTCTCTCCTTATTACCGGAAATTGACATCCAGGGATGGCCACAAATCAACGTCTAAGGATGGTCAGAGTACAACGATGGAAGTTTTGGGGTGGATGGTGGAGATAGGTAATGATAGTGAAAGAGATGATTTTTTTTTTGGAGTGGGTCTCTTGAGGAACAAAGGTTATTTTTTTCTTTGTTTTGTTTTGTTATTTTTTTTATTTTTTAGCGGAAGGATATGGTCTTTTTATTTTATATTCTATTTTATTATTTTTTATTTCTAAAGGGTATTTTGGAGGTAACAGAATATTCATTAATGAATAAGGTCATCAATGCAACATTTCTCTTTTAGAGTCTAGTCTTGTGTTAGGGTGGCTATTTTATACCTGTATTTGCATTTGTTTGTTCATTGGGTTTATAGCTTTCTATTGAACTGTTATCTTTACGTTTTCGTCAATTTCTATGTTAAAACTGTGTAGTAGCTTGGTGATTGAGCAGCTGTTATACTAGTTTTATATATATTTTTTTAAGTATTTTTTAAGGGGATTCTACAAAAGAAAAATATAACGGTAAAATATAAAAAGTATTTTAGTAGATATGCATTTTACTCTAGTAAATATTTAATGTACCTACTAGAGTAATTCTAATGACCAACAATGATGACGAGAGACTGAAACATCCAACAATTTATATTAAAGACTGAAAATATTTTAATAGAGTATGCTCATTATTTTGCTAGACTAATTTTAGCGACCGACGGTAGCGGTCGGAGTCGAAGATATCTGACTATCTATATTAAAAATTGAAAATATTCTAATAAAACATGCACATTACTCTACTAGAGTATTCTGGTGATCAAAGTTGAGGACAAACACATTGTATAAGATATTATTGTTGACTTTCTAAGTATTAAGGGCAATTTGGATAAAACGTATTAGGTTGACCTTTAATTTTATTAAGTATATTAGGTTGACCTTTGGTTGGAGTTACTTTGTGTCATACTCACGAAGTAACACAATTTTGTGTCATTTTTTTTTGTCATATTAGTAAAGGGGTGTTCAAGTTTGCATCATTTTCGTGCTTTTCTCAAATTTATAACCATCAATGTGAAAATTAATAAAGAAAAATTTTTAATTACTTCTTTCTAACAAGAAAAATTATAAGATTATCTTTAATGTATCTGTGTATATCAATGTTATATTTATTACAAAATAGTATGAAAAATATCATTATCTTATTTTATACTTCAATGCATTATGTTATTTCTACTTATTATTATTATTATTATTATTGTGTTTTAAAAATTATAAAAGTGAATTTTTAATATTCAAATAAATGAAAAATAAAATTGTTATAATAATTACATGAGGTAAAATCAATAAGAATCAAAAGTAAAATTTAGTATTGTCTATACTTTATGATAACTTTATTATAAAATTTAATATATAACAGATTTATTATAAAAAATAATATTTTATTAAAAAGATTTCTTTTTATTCATATCATGTCTCGTCTCAAAAACACTTATGATTCAAATATCTAAATTTACTATTAATATGTTAATTTAACGTTGCTCTAAAAATACTTAACAAACCAGTTAGGGTAGATTCCTTTAAAAAAATGAGGTGGGATTTCTTTTTTTAATCTTTTGAGTTTTTTTAGGGGGATTTTATTTTATGTTTTAAAGTTTCAACCTACAGAATTTAATAATTTTTTTTAAAAGCAATTTATCATCTTACACTTTTGGTTTTTCTTTTTGGTAGAGAACGTTTTGGTTGAGAATTCCAGATATTTCTTTTCTTTTTGGACAAAATGAAAAATACTTACAGATATTTCTTGAATAATATCCAAAAAAAAATATAAAGTGGTTTTCAATTTCTATGATCCTCCATGCTTTCTTTCCTGGTGGGGATTAAGGATAAATATTGGGTAGATTAGATAGATTTTTATAATTTTTCAATTTATCTAATTTTTATTGGGTGGGTAAAAAATATTTTTTATCTATTCAATCAATCTAATGTAAAAAATCAACCCATCCAATTAAGATCGGGTGGATTGGATGGGTTAGGCAGATTGTGTGTTTTATTAAAAAATATTAATAAATGATACTAAAATTCAACAACAAATGACATTAAAGGGGGAAAAAAAATTAAACTCATGATAGTTTTCAAATAAATTTTATCACAAACTTTGCACAAAAATTTTTTTTAATGTAATCTCATTAATAGTCGAATATAAAATAAATATAAGTTGTAAAATTTTTTTAATGCAATCTTATTAATAGTCAAATATAAAATAAATATAAGTTGTAAAAATCACAAAAAAAATATAAGGATACTAAAGTAATTAACAGTATTTTTAAAAAAATTATTAAAAATTACATCTATATTGAATATCAAGTAATGCATTGTACATATTCAATTAATTTAAAAAACACTTAGTGGTGAATATCATTTAACAAAAAAGAAAAAATATATATAGGTGAATATTAGGTGGGTTAGGTGGGTTTTTGAAATTTTTTTAATCTACCTAATAAAAATTGGGTGGGTTGAAATATTTTTTTACCCACTCAATTAATCAAATGTAATAAATTAATCAAATGTAATAAATTAATACACTTAATTAAAGTCAGATTGGATAAATTAAGTGGATTTGTCGAGTGATTAGGTTTTTTTTCATATCTCTAATAAGATGCAAGTAAATTTGATCAATGTGTGTAACATTTCTAATTAAAAAATTTTAAACACAAGAAGTTTTTAATTTTTACCATCCCAAAATAATTTAGAAAAAAAATTTTACGAAATTATCATTATTTTCTTTTTTAGGAAAAATTATCGGGCATGGAACATTCTCTACTCAGTCCTAGCAAGCAAGCTCGTTATTCGTTGACCAAGTCTAACTTCACCTGGAGCCCGTTCTTCTTCACAGATGGGCAGCCATTTTTGAACCACTTCAACCTTCCTCAATCTACGAAAAACTCGTATGTTTTTTTTTTTTTCAATTTGATTTTCCAATTTCATTGTCTCTAATTTTCTTCTCGTCAACAATATGAATTTCAAACACCATTGTGATTTTTTTTTAATTTATACATATATATATGTATTTATGTTGCATATGGGGGTTCGACTTTTATTTTGTATGGTTGTAAACTCGCAATGTATGATGTGAATAGTGTTTGTTTGTTCATTGCGTAGCAAGTGTTTGATGAAATGCGTAAGTGAATCAGTGGTTAAGTTTGAACTCCTTGAGAAGTTTCCACCATTTCCTTGCATGCAATGTTTATATATTATGGTCATGTTATTGATGGTAGATTAATTGGCCGTTTTATGCAGAAGTTTATATCTTTGTGCATCGTATTAATTGACAGCTTCTGGGTCTTTGGTGAACTAAATTGTATAAAGTTTCACGACAAGTGATATAATATAGCATTTGGATATTTGCTGAAGAGGATGGCGATGATTGGAAATTTGACGCGGAGAACGGTAGTTTCATGGCAGAAAAGGGCACTAGGACAGAGAAATCCGTTTACAACAATGACCCAGAATACATTAAAGGATGATCATGGCTGCCAAATACTCATGTCTCCCTCTCTTGTCTCTTTAGACCTCCCTGACGTTTGGCCTGCTGACTCTACCAATTTCCGATTTCGATCGGTTAAAAGTCACTGTAAGTATGCCTCTCGACCCTCATTTCATTTTCTGATTTCCATTTGTTTCAAATCATAGTGGATTTGAGCAGTAGCAAATTCTTGGCTGTGACTTAGAGGTTTTATTTTTAACAAGTTCCTGGCTATTGATTTATTTGAAATATATTTTCGTGTGCAAGTTCAAGCTTTGGTCACACCAACTTTAGTAATTTTATATGTGATAATAGCAAACAATTAAACATGAGTTCAAAATGTTTCAATAGGTGGCTTAATTATTCTTGTTCCTTTAGTTAGTAGGAAGTTTATTTAGTTGTACAAATGCTTTTGTTAACTAGAGTGAATTTGGGGAATGAGAAATGAATAGCTGCTCTGAGAATCTCCTGTAATACCTTGTTCATTGGTGCATGCATGTGCTTGTGTGCACACGAAGTACCTCATTAGCTAGATTTTGAATATATGATGAATCACTATGTTGGGATCTTGTAATACATCTGTATGTGCGTGGGTTTGATGGAAGGAAAACCAATCCCCACCATGTATCATCCAGCAAAATTAGAAGAGTTCTTTTCACTTTTGTCTTGGTTTGTAGTTTCTAAAAACCGCGTTTTGGCCTTCATTGCAGCTAAGGAGCATACCGCAGCAGTAATTAATGGCCAGTTGATTGCGGAGGAAATCCGGTCAAGAATTGCTAGTGAGGTGAGGAGGATGGAGGAGTTCATCGGAAAAGCTCCTGGCTTGGCTGTCATTGTGGTTGGGCAAAGAAGGGACTCGCAAACTTATGTTCGGAACAAGATTATTGCTTGTGAAGAGGTTGGAATTATGTCGAAAGTTAGTGAACTGCCTGATGATTGCACTGAAGATGAAATACTTACTGCTTTATCAGGTTTTAATGTGGATCCTTCAATTCATGGTATTCTAGTTCAGCTTCCTCTCCCTCGGGTAATTTATCAATCTCTGATGTGAACCACTTTTAATTGCTCTTCTTAAATTTATGTAATGGAAACAAAACCTTGCCCGAATTGAAGTTTTTAGATAGCATATAATACAGTTTTGAACTTTCCATGTTATCATCTTTTTGTTTGTACACACAAATTGCAATTCCAGTGGAATAGATGCTAAGAAAATTTTAGGCCCTGTTTGGGTAAGGTGTTTTAATCATAACTTTTTGGTTCAAATACAGATTTAAAAAAAAAAAGAAATTTGTGAGAGCAAATATCATAGAAAAAAGTGTTTGAACCCATTTGCCAAACGGGCCATTAATAAATCTATGGAGACTTGATTAGGTGCCAGGTGGACGAATTAGAACTAAAAACTAAAGAAAAATGCTTAGGAACACCATCGATATTAAGCACTATCGCCAATAAAAACTAGACTCCACCTATGCGTCCTACATTGTGGGACGTACTTTTTATTAGTGGATGGTGCTTAGTACTACTAGTGCCTTGTAGCAATGCTCTAACATTGAAATTCCTTGTAAAATTACATCATAGTTTGTTGTGCACCATTGGGATAACATGTCTAGCAATTGATATTGAGGTTTTGGTGCATTTAGTAATCATAACTTGTTAGTGCTGTAATGACATAACGTAATGTTTGGGACAGCATTTGGATGTGGGAAGAATTTTAGATGTGCTGAGCCTAGAAAAAGACGTAGATGGCTTTCATCCACTTAACATTGGGAATCTTGCCATGAGAGGGAAAGAGCCTTTGTTCATTCCCTGCACTCCGAAGGGTTGTATCGAGTTATTAATCAGATCCGGCATTGAAATAATGGGGAAGAAAGCTGTCGTAATAGGAAGAAGCAACATTGTTGGATTGCCTGCGTCATTGCTATTGCAGGTAATAACAGGTCCTGTTCCAATGATTATTTCTCATCGCTCTATTATGAAAATTAAGTAGATAAATTTAGTCCAAATTCTTCTACAGAGGTACCATGCCACAGTTAGCATTGTAAATGTTTTCACAAAAAACCCGGAACACATCACCTGCGATGCTGACATTGTGATTGCAGCCGCCGGAGTTCCTAACCTGGTCCGTGGCCACTGGCTAAAGCCCGGTGCTGTTGTTATAGATGTGGGGACAAATCCAATAGAGGTATGATGGCTTTTTCTCACTATTGCATTTTATTCTACTCTTCTGCATTTAAGACAGAAAATATCTACATATACAACGCAACAACATGCGATTTCCTGTGATGGCATATAGTAACAATTTCACCACCATACTTGTGAACTCGATACCCATGTTTTAAATTAGAATTCTGGATTGGTAGGACCCCAGTTCTGAGCATGGCTACCGGTTAATGGGTGATGTTTGCTACGATGAAGCAGTGAGGGTGGCATCAGCCATTACGCCTGTGCCTGGAGGAGTTGGTCCGATGACCATAGCCATGCTTCTGTCTAACACCCTTGATGCTGCCAAGCGAGCATACAACTTTACTTAAGCCCTAATGATTTCATTTTGGGACATTTGCCTTTGCACAAGAAGCATGTGGTCAAAATATTTGCCTCGCTTTTCAATGGCAATCTTTGCTCCAACCGCTAAGAAGTCTATTCAAGCAATTAGCTGGAGTTTCTCATAGCCAAAAAAAAAAAAAAAAGTCCAGCAGTTATCTATGGTACATATGCACCCTAGTTGCAATATCTCATGGATCTAATCAGTTTTGGCTACTCTGATGCATGCATAAAAATTTTAAGGAATTGTAGGCATCTGATTTTGGTACGTTTTGATGTTATATATAATTCTGTTTATTATTATTGTTATTATTTCGGTACAAATTACCACTAATAAACCTTGTACATGGCAAAAAGCAAGAGCAAGGAAAAGATACGTGGGATCTGAATGTATATGATGAATGAATTTTGCTGATTTCCAGGTTAAATTTACAAGATATACACTCCTACCCCATTTGGAAATGTTAAATCTTGATCACGTAACCAATAAAGGAGATAAAACTGAAAATAATGTGAATGTCATTGTATAAATAAAAGCAACAAGGAATCACAATGAGCAAGAATGTGGGTTGATGCTACAGTAAAAGCTCTTATCACCCTTCCACTTGGTTATCGGATGGTGATGACTCCACAACTGGAGGTATACAATCCACCTTGTACCGCAACACCTGTTGAAATCACAACAGATGTATGAAAATCCTCACTTTTCTCGTTTAAGTGCATGCTAACAACGCAAAATTCTAAAAATTTGCACCCAAGGCTACGTTTGGTAGGTGAAGATAATGGAAGGATGGGATGGGAAGATTACTAAGTGGATAGTGTGATTTAACCGCTGTTTGGTAGGAGTGAAAAGGGGAGAGAAAGGAATGAGACGGGGACTCAAAAACAACAGAAGAAATGCTATTTTGATAGGTCTAATTTCGAAATTTGATGAATTGTACGAGGGGGCTAAACACAAGACAAGAGGAGAAAGTAATCTTTAAAAAAAAAAAAACTTTCCTCTTTATTTTCCTCCCCTAAAACAATAACCTTAAGGCAATAACAATAATTGAATCTGATATGATGATATAGGAGGTATACAAGAAATGAATGTTGACAGCCGTGAAATATATCTGCATACCTTCTTAAAAAAACTAGCATATGAATTATCCCAAATCAGCTTGTAGTTTCCAGCCATGCATGTGCAGAAGTTGCCCTGGAAGAATATCAAATAATAATAATAATAATAATCTAAACATTTAACATCGCATAGTTACAAGACCAACAGAGACGCATAGTTACAAGACCAATAGAGACAGGAGGAGGGGGAAAATAAACGCACTTGATCAGCCTCGTAACGCCGGTAAGGTAATATTAGCTGTGCAGCAACCATCATTCCATCAACAAAACGGCATAATTGGGAAAAGAAAAAGTTGCTACTTAAAAAAAAAAAAAAAAAAAGTATTTTGAGGAGGGCATCACGTTGACACATCATATAACTTAGAAGGTAAGCGTGGTATTTCAACTTACAGTTTTTTCTCCGGAAGAATTTGTATACTCTACACTGAATCCAATATCCTACAGACCAAGATAAAAGCTCAATTACGCCATTTCAAATTGTTTTGCACAAGATCTCATTGTCCATAGATTAAAATCAGTTCAACCCTGCTAGTTTATAATTAATAACAGATAAGGGCAGTTGCAAACAAATAAAAATTCAATTATTCGATTACTAAAACAAAACCCTTCCTAGTGTTCTGCTAAAGTATTTGTAATATGGAAATTTCAATAACTTTTTTTTTTTTTTTTTTTTTTTTGAAAAAAACCCTTTCTATCGGTCACATCCTACATGAGTAAGTCACACACCAGATATATCATATACGAAAGATTAGTAGGAAACAAATTATGCAGCTAGAAGAGATATAAAAATGAAAAAGTGACTAAACCTGCAGCAACTAGTGCAACGCAAAAATATATCAGGTTTTATCAAAAAGAAAAAAGGATATAAAATGTAACGTATTTTTAGATGACACAATTTATGTGCGGACACATGCTGCATTTCATTGCCTATTTTAAAAAAGGAGGAATTAAAAATGAACGAAAACTTCATTATTAAGAGATTGCATTAATGAAAGTTTAGATCAATACCAGAGATATCTTGCCTTGTGTCACTGAGAAATCCCATGCAATGTATGAATTCACCGAGTCTACCGATAACAAAACCTGGGAGGGTAGCAAATTTCATGGAATGTGAAAAACATTGAGAACTGGTGTAGCAAATACAACCCAACAATAGGAACTCTAAAATCAATAAATCTATAATTGTTTTCTAACCCTAAACCAGCTCAAAAGACGTTACTTTAAACTTCCAACCAATGACGAGGGTCTAAACCAAAATTTTTTTAAAAAATTACATGGATAATATCTCACATAAACCAACAAGAACGGGTACTCGAAACTAAAGTTAAAGCTAATTCAATGATTTCATCACCTTATAATTGATTGAACCTATCTGTTTGTTTTGTATGGTAACGAGTCTACCATAAAAGTCTAAACATTATCTCAAATGGAGAAATAAATGAGATTTTTTTTTTTTTTGAGCTTAAGTATTATATGGATTTCAATTTGTATATGTATCAACATTTCCTTGGTAAGTAAACAAATACCTTTAGATTAATTTACTCTAAAATTCAAGCATCTAACCAATAACTACCTTAACCCATTTCTATCTACATCTAAAATTTTACTTACAAAATTTTTAAACCTCGTTTACCATACTAAATTCCTTGATAACAGTTCTCTTCTTGTATATGCTTTCAATTAACAAAATCGAACATGATTTTTCTAATTGAATATACGAATTTGCAAGAAAGTTTTTAAACAGTTTTACGAAATGAGGATTTTGGCACACAAACAATTACCAAAGTCAGAACCGTAAAAAATTTATGCAGGCACACAGCAGTCTTACCTTAACCCTACATGTACATATATATATATATTTAAGATCATATTTTCATGTGCATGTGCAGATCCGCATATTTGACTGTGTTTTTGTGTGCTTATTCGATATTTGATTTGAATGACATAATATGTTGCGCCCCCTTTCACCATACGGTACTTCAGTTAGAAAATTTTTTGTCCCTTTTTCAATTCGTGTTTCGTATTTCCCTTCAATCTTGAAGCACCTTAGATAGCTAAATAAGCAATTAAATAAAGAAAAAGTTCAATCATGGAAATGAAATCTCAAAAGTACATTTTCAGACATACCTCATGACTTTTGCCAGCTGGAACGCTTACTTCTTTATAGTCCTCATTTTTACTGTTCAAGAGAGACCGATGAGAATTCAAAATGAAACATTTACTCATAAATAACACACAAGATCGTGGACATTCACCTTCCTTCTAGTGCACCAGCAAGCTCTGCTGAGATAAAGAATGGCGAATTTGCAAAGACCTCACTAGCATAACACACATATTAATTAGTACAGGAATGAATAGATAGACCTAGCAGTAGTATAATGCGTAGAAAGAACTGTTGTTGCGGAAAATAATAAGGTTCTAGTTCTCCCTCAACTTTGCACTATCATCATCAATAGGATGCATGCACGGTCATAAAGTTATTTTATAATGGTGGTGAGAATTGTGAATCACTGATTACAAACATTAAGAAGTAAAATAATTGTATGGGCAAAAGGGAAATACCTAATAAACGTGATAAATCTTTCAAACTCAGTGGTGTAGACATCGACTGCTTGTTCCAGGACTGCAACCTTTTGCCTATTTCTGCCCAATTTAGACAACAGAGAAGCGTCAACAAAAGACAGTAAATACAGACATTAAAGGCCCGTTTGGAGCATGTTTTGGAGACATCCAAAACTATCTTTTTTCCAAATCTTCACCACTTTTCACTATTTATGTCTCCAAAACGTTACAGTAAACTCTAAACTTTAAAAGCCCATGACTTTATATATACAAGTCCAAATGAGATATATATTATTTTTAAATTGCATAGAATTTCGAGAGGAACGAAACAATATCCATATTGATATTTTTTTTCTAAAAAAATTTTTAAAATTTTTTATTTTTTCACCCTAAACAATTTTTTCTCCCAAACACATCTTTCAAAACAACTTTTTTCTAATCCAAAAATAATGTCTCCAAGCATCTCCCCCAAACATCCCCTAAGAATCTCACCCCCTCATAAAGAACAAGGTGCAGTAAAAGAAAAAATCAGCATTGATTAAGGGCTTGTTTGGGAGGACGATTGAAACCTTTATTGCGGAGGTTGGAGAAGGTTGAGTTTTGGAATACATGTTTAGTGAAAATGAACTGTTTGCAGTAAAAAAGTGTAATAATTTGAAATGTGTTTTAGAAAAAAAAATTAGCAATATGGATCTTATTCCGTTTTTCTCGAAATTCTATGCAATTTAAAAAAAAATCATCTCATTTCAATTTAAAATAAGAAAGTTATAGGTTTCTTAAGTTTGAACTTTCTTAAAAAGTGGATAGTAAAATTTAGGGAAAAAGACAAAAAACATAGTGGAACCCGAGGTTGGAAACCCTCCCTCTAAACAAGCCCTAAGCTATTCCTTTTAATTTTGACAAGCAACATTACAAAAAAGAAGTGTCTTACAACTTTCCAGCCTTAAACCGTCCCCAAGCTAAGAAAAGAAAGAGGCGAATAAACAGCACCATTGATGTAAGGTTATATAGAGGCGGTCCATAACGTTGCCGTTGCTCTTCCATTGGCCTGTAAAAAACAAGATTTGACCATATTCACAAGCGTTTAAATAGCCATATAAGGCGATATATAGTAGGTGAGAAGAAACAATGATGCAATAGGCAAAGGATAAATATGAATTCTCATTACGCACCCATCATCATCATTGATTTGACGAATGAAATCTAGTAAAACCTGCATCCACAAACGAAATCAAAACATACTGAGAAACCTTATTCTAAAAGATGCAAGGCCTCTAGGAACCAAAAACATTTTTCAAAATGCATCCCACCCTAAAATATTTATCTAAATTATAAAACTGCTCACACTAAAATAATCATAAAGACAAACATAAAGAAGAACTTCTACAAAACTCCTAAACACGCAGTGGAATGCAAACTACCAAACATAAACCAGGATATGTAATTGCGTCCAAAGGTGTCAGGCTAAAGAACATAGCATCAATACCTGTGGAACCCCAACCAAGTACTTCACAAGGGTTTTGTAAACACCTGTAGCAGAACCAAGCTGAGCTAACTGTTTCCTCCTGCGAAGAAGAACAAACAGCAATAAATTGCAAAGTGATCCATATATGGATCCATTTTGTATAATGGACAGAAAGCACCTTTACCTCTCCATTTGTTGGTTCCAAAGAAGAGCATATCGATCATGTATACTTCCTCCAGAATTGTTCAAAGCATCAACCACTGCTTGCTTATTCCTCTCAGAACGCTCTCTTTGTTGTCTAATAAGCGATCCCCGGAAATCTTGAGGCATGTAAGTCATGACTACAGACATGTTTTAGATTCCATCATCAATATAGAAAACAAAACTCAGCACACAATAGTAAGCCCAAAAGTTTCAAAATAGACATGTATAGACAGGACACAAGTGCATATCTCAACACTAATTAGAATGAAGTATTATAATATGGCATAGTAGCGCCAAGAACATACCAGATTGATCAGCAATCAACACTTAAAAAGTTGTTCAGTAAATTTCTTAAGCAACGATACCATAAAGGAAAAAGTTCCAGCAAGCATCCGTACTGGTTCATTTCATAGTGAGTTAAAGGATTGTAAAGTAGTAAAAGATAAGGTAATTGCTGATTAGGCTCCATTTGGTAATCGTATTGCATTTGTATTGCGTTTAAATAAAATGCATTGAATGTAATTTGAATTTGGAGGCATTAAATTTGAATGCAATATGTGTTTGGATGAAAAATATTTGAATTGTAATTAAATAATGAATATGTGATGTGATCGGTAAAAGTAAAGAGAAAAAATAGAGAGAGAAAGAGAGTATGCGATGTGGTTAATAAATATAATAAAAAAATTAAAATAATGAATAGTGATTGTATTGGATTTAAAATGTGATGTGATTGGCATTTAAATGTAATACTTTTACGTTTAGATGAAAATTACATTGCATTTGAATGTAATGTAAATGCAATGCTGAAAATAAACAGAGGCTTAGACTATCTCAACACTAATTAAAATGAACTTTTATAATATGGCATAGTAGCTCCAAGAGCATACCAGATTGATCAGCAAATTTCGATACTTAAAAGTTGTTAAGTAACTTTCTTAAACAATGATACCAGAAAGGAAAAAGTTCCAGCAAGCAGCAGTACTATTCATTTCATAGTGAGTAAAAGGATCGTAAAGTTGTAAAAGATATTGTAATTGCTAATTAGACTATGTTCCCCTTGGTTCTATAACAACACAATTTCACTGACCATAAGCTCAAAATTACAAAGACTAAAGTGAAGTTATTATAGATACTCATATAGTCATTGGTTCTGGAAAAATCTTTAATAGATAGACAAATTTGTTCAAAATGCAGTAAGAGAGAGCACTAAATTTCAATTGTATGAACAATTTGAATTATAGTCATAGGCATCAACAGTGATATACTGATACAAGTGAATGAATGTATTCGTCAACTCTATACAACCTGCAAGTGTTCCAACTTCTAGTTTATATCAACTCCAGCTTCATCAGTTAAGCCTAAAAGCTAAATTACAAAGTCAAAAACTAATAACTCAAAGGAATACACTGCATAAAATGCTCAATCATCTGAAATTCAAATTGACATTCCAGCACACAGGAATATTATCCATCAACACCAATTAAAGTTTACCCAATTGGGTAAAAACCGTTCAGAGGTGTCTCAATTTGTTTAACCTTTTAAATCAGATATTCAAAACAAATAACTTAACAAATTTTGATGTGAAAGCTTGTATGATTCTATTGTTGCCCTGACTTCAAATATATAATCAGCTATGTTTATCAACACAAACCACCATTGCCCATGACTTCTGATCAGTATTGACAAGAGCATGAGCCGTTGAGCTAACTATCTTTCATCTTCTTTTGCAAGATCCACCAGCATTTAGATTTAAAATTAAAATGCACGAGATTATACTTTCCTTTTTTTTTATTTTTATTTTTTTGGCTAAAAGAGATTATACACACTCGAATAGAATAGAGATAGTAAAAAAAAAAAAAAATACAAATTAAAAGAAAGAAAATCTCAACCCGGTGAACCCAACAAAAAGTATTAAATACTAAGAACATAAATCAAAATATTTGTGAAGCAGCATTCTTACAACATATTATAGCACGTGCGTGTACAAATGACATGCCAAGAAAACCAACCTGTATTGAATACACGTTCTGAATTTGTTGCTTGGAATGTTTCCAAAGTCTTCAAAGTGTATTGAAATTTATCTTTGATCTGCCCAAAAACAACTGCAAGCTCAGCATCATCAGGTGTTGCCTGTTGTTGGAGCTGCACTCAATCAAACAAATGCAAGATATAAGCATGCCCCATGGTTGAACCTAAAGTTAGAACAATTCTATCCCAAGAGTCTGATAGCAATTAAAATTAAGATTATACTCATGTGAGCCCCTCGAACTTTAATGTCATTCCTATTTTTTCCTCTAACTTTAAAAACTCCTACATTGCCCCTGAATTTTGAACTTAGTACACTTAACCAATTTATTTTTTTTACAACTTTGGTTTAAAAATATGAAAAAAGAGGGAAATTAGTCTCACTCAACACCTTCTATAATAATTTCTGTTATAAAACAAACAGAAAAATACCACATAACCGCACTTAATCCTCCTTTTTCTGTCAGTGTTTAACTGAAATTCTGATAAACGGAGATAGAGAGGGAGTAGTTCAAAATTCAAGGGATTTAAGTTTAGGGGCAAAGTAGGAATGACATTAAAATCATGAGTCACCAAGTAGGTAAGAGGCTAGTGTAACGTGAACAAACAGTAATGAAGCTCTCATAAGAACACATCTAATTCTTACCGCCGGAGGCCAATGAGGTCTCTCAAGCAAAAAGAGAATCTCTTCGATATGTTCTCGATTCTTCCACATGTTCTCATCAATTTTATGCGGAGGTCGAGAGTCGGCTTCTTGCAACAACAAGCTTTCTCCTACAATGACAATGATTGATTACGCAAAACCCAAAAACCCGGTAAAATGATCAATACAAAACCAAGGATTATAACTGTTACTCAAAAGTTTAGGTACTTAGCACTAGTATTTTAGCAGCATCACTGTTGGGAACAAAAGAAAACAACAAAACACCGTGCAATAATAACGATTATAATTTACCCTTTTACAGAAAACTATTTTTATTTTATTTTTTTAATTCAAAAAGGAAAAATTGACAATGCACGGTTGCAGAAAAACAAAAAGTAGCAAGGCACGAAATTGGTGCTTGTAAACCTAAAGCAATTCTAATCAAAAAAAATTCTGAAATTCTACGAATGATTTTCTGGAGATTGTTCATAGATTATTCACAACCGACACAGTCATTAATTAAAAAGAAAAAAGAAAAAAAAGAGCATAATTTAGTAAAATCGACCTTGATTAGGGGGAATATCGAGAAGGAAATCGTCGGCGAAGGAGCGAAGTTGAGAGGAGAGACGAGAGACGTCGTCGGAGAGAGGGGAGAAGGGGTATTTGTCGTAGTAAGAAGAGAGAAAAGCCCTGGTGATAGGGACCAGACCCTCCGTCGACGCCATTTTTTCCAATCAGACGACCAGACGGTTGATCTCCGACTCTCTCTCTCTCTCTCTCTCTCTCTCTCTCTCTCTCTCTCTCTCTAGAAGGTGCTCTGAATATTCGTTGCGGAGGAATCCGGGAAGAGTAAAGTGGAAGCCAACCGTGCCAAAGTTTCGTCCGTTTGGTGCTCGCGTTACTCTGTTGGACCTCTTTGGATACCGACCGTTCTCCTTCCCCCACGAACAAATTTGTTTTTTTTTTTTTTCTCTTTTTTTGGTGAATAATACCCAAATAATTTGATCTTCATACCCCTCTAACCCTTATTCCCTACTTTTCATATTTTTTTTCAAAACTATAGGAATACCACTTAATTAAAATCAATTACATTAATAGGTCATTTAATAAACATATTACTTTTAATTATATTTAAATATAATTTATTTTTTTAATATTGTATTTGGTTGAAAAGTATTTGTTTTATATTTGAATGAAATGTGTATTTGGATGAAAAATATTTTAGAGTTAAAAAATTGATGTGATTGATAAAAGTAGTGATAAAAAGTTAGAATTGAAAAGTTGATGTAATTATTTTAAAAAACTTTTGAATAGTAATTGTTTTCGTAACACTGCTGAAAAGAATTGTATTTAAATACAAATCTTTACATTTAATGTAAAATTGCATTACATTTAAATACAACAATACTAAAAAAAATATTTATCAAATGCCTCCTAAGACTCATTTTTCTTAACTTTATCAAATTTATATTAAAATATTTAAAATACCCTTTATTATCTTAATATTTTATTATTGATAACAATTTTTATTTTTTTCTTTATAAAAAAATTAAATTTTAGATATTCTTATCAAAATTATACATACTTTACAATTATATACTAATTTGTTACAAAAATTATATATATACTACTTAAATTTTTTTTGAAAAGTACTTAATTTTGTTTATATATATATCACTTTTTATGGTTTGATTGCTAAAATTATTATTAGAATTATAACATTTCAAATGGAAACATTTAAATAAAATCATTTGAATGTCTATCCTATTAGTATTTTTGGATAGACAAATTGAAATTATTTGTACATAACTATTTGAATATGTGTTTGAATAGATGTTGAAAACTGTTTTAACAAATCTTGTGAAAGCTTTAGGAGATGTTTGGTAAACGCATTGTATTTTGATTGTATTTGAATGAAATTTGTTTTTTAAATGTTGTATTTGGTTGAAAAGTATTTGTTTTGTATTTGAATGAAATGTGTGTTTAGATGAAAAGTATTTTAGAGTTAAAAAGTTGATGTGATTGGTAAAAATAGAGATAAATAGTGAAATTGAAAAGTTGATGTGATTGTTTTAAAAATATTTTGAATAGTAATTGTTTTCGTAGCACTATTGTAAAATTTGTGTTTGGTGTAAAATTATATTGTATTTGAATGAAATTAAAATGAAATTTATGTATCAAATGGCCCCTTAACATCTATAATAGATTTTGATGGGATATATATTTAGGGTTTTGTTCATTTTTTTTCAATCTGAATATATAGAAAAAGAAGTAGTCCTAATTGGATTTGAAACGACAATGTTATGGCATTTTTAAACATAGATTAAAAAGAGAAAAAGAAAAATCATTCAAAATGGTTTGAAATAGAACACTACAGAAAACCACAGGAATAGACCAAAATTTTCTTGTTTGACACATTAGTTTTGAATTCAAAACGATTCCAATTCAACGTAAATTTTTTATTGTTGTGAATTTCTAACCATTTTTTTTTTTCTCTTTTCCAAACACCAATCTTAGAAGACACATTATGAAACAAAATCTTTTTCAAAATGAGCATTTCAAAATTGTGTCAAATAAGAGCAACCATCCATTCCGGAAAACAACAAAATGACACATTTTTTACCGTTTTCAAATGGTCAATTTCCATTTTGGAAATTCGTTACCAAAAACTAACTTGAACGTTCCACGAAGAAGAATGGATGAATGAACTAAAATGTTATTTCCAAACAGTCCTATAGGCATTTGTCTATGCAGAAACAATCTTAACCTAATTGCTCTTAAGGTATGTTTGGTACATAGTTTAGAAGATATGTTGGAGGCTTTGGATTTCATCTCATGCATAGAAATATATGAAATTGCCTTCTAAAAATAAATAACTTATTCCTATCAATTACATTAGAATAATTTCTAGAAACGTGCACGCCATTGTGTTAAGACAATGATTTTTTTTTTCTCAATTGTTTTAAAATCAAGCCCAACTCTATGGCAGTGATTCTCAATTAATGATAATCAAAAAATATAATAAGAGATGTAAAGAATAAATACGAAACAAAACCTAAATCGTTAATCACTATGACACCCATTCTAACCGTACAAAACACACAAAAAAACATTCAGTGGGCTTCAAACCTCGAATTTTTTTCCCTTTAGAAGCCCTTAAGCTTCAATCCCTTGCATTATTCCTCTTTGAAAACTGTCAAGCTTTAATCCTTGTATTTCTCCTCTTTTGAAATCCTAATGGCAAACCCAACTAATCAAATGCAAATAAATTACTCCGATTATAAAATATTACTAAACGATATGTAAAGCAAAAAAAAATTTATTTAAAATTTGGGATAAAAATTTTATCCATGAACTCATCTATCCATGGTCTCATCTTAACCGGGAAGAGAAAAACTTGATCCAATTGATTTCATAGTTAAAGGAATGTTAAATTTCTAATCCGTCGTGGTTAATAAGGTAAATATAGATTTAGTAGTTCCAGTCTTATTAATACGTCACTTGTCCTATTTAATTATATTATTTTTTTGGTTAAATATATTATGCATAATATGTTTAAGGCCTCGTTTGGTAACCGCATTACATTTGCATTGCGTTTGAATGTAATGCATTGAATACAATTTGTATTTGGAAGAAAAGCATTAACATTGCATTTGAATGCAATGTGTGTTTGAATGAAAAGTATTTGAATTATATTTTAATAATAAATATGTGATATGACGGGTAAAAGGAGAGAGAGATAATATGTGATGTAATTAATAAAAGTAATAGAAAAAGTGAAATAATAAATAGTGATTGTGTTGCATTTAAAATATGATGTGATTGGTATTTGAATAAAATGCTTTTATATTTGAGGAAAAATTGTATTACATTTAAATACAATAAAAAAAAACTTATACCAAATGCATGCTAAAACTCTATATAATTCAAAGCATAAAGTTATAATACACATAATAAAAATTTTACATCATGTGGTTCTGCTTTTTTTTTTTTTTCTCTGTTTGACTTAAAGTCATGCATAATTGTATCATTAATTATTTATTCATCTATTACATAAAAAATAAAAATAACTAATAATATAAATAAAGTATCTGCGAGAACTTTAAATATACGAGGAAAAACTCATCTCATCCTCGTCAATTTAATTCAATTAATGAAATAGGCATGAATATATTAAGAAAACTACATACATATTAATTGAACGGATTTAGAGAAAATAAAGTTGCCCTCTTTTATTATTATTATTATTACTATTATTATTTTAACATTATTTTTTTATTTTATTGATAAGCACCTGCGCCCACACTCGTAATACACTGTCTCAATATTTTACATATGTCCACACTAGATAATTGGATTCTACAAATCTAACCCTTAGCTTATCTTTCTCCTACCAATTAGGCTAGTCCAGTGGCTTACCTTATGATTAAATTTTATATAAAATTAACATCCACAACCATATAAAGCCTTCATGAGCATGATCATAATGGACCTATAAGTGGATCCCATTTAGTTATAACTTCCGAACAATTTTTAATTAGAAGAGAACTCGTGACACTTATAAATCACTTAAGTTCTTGTTGTTGAATTTACAATGCAAGTACACGTATTGCAATACAAGTAATAAAATGATGAATAGAAATTATTCCCTCAAAGAATTGCTACTATAATTGCTAATTACTAAAATTTTATTCTTTAATTTTATTTAAACAATGGCTTTGTAAAGATGAAAATAAATTAAAATAAAATGAAAATAACAAAAATCAAACAAAATAGCAAGAGATGAAAATTAATAAACAAAACCTAAGATTACAATCTTCTCTCAACACTTCAACTAAATCTTTCTACCCTCCCTTTGACAAATTAATCATATCAAATTATTAATCAAAAGTCCTAAATTATCTAATATCCTCTTTAGATATTCAAATAGAAATACCCCTTTAACTAACTTACTATATTCTTGTGAAAATTAGATTAAGAAAAATTTATTAAAAAAAGGTTCTTTCAATGGTTATACATATTATATAGGTATATTCTTATCTAACATATACTCAAGCCTTCCGCACATTAATCATATGTCATTCTATCTAATACTAAACACAAAAATCCATTTTCCAAGTTCTTTAGGTTTTATCAAATCAATCAATTAGTGACCAATTAATTAGAAGCATGAAATATAAAATAGAACAAATAATCTGATGTTGATTAATAAAATTGAGAGAGAGAATAAATCAATTTAAATTACATGTTAAGTTCCAATTGCAATCCTAAAAAAAAGAATTAATTTATAATTAAAATAAAAAGCACAATCCAAAAAAGTATTAACATAATTGAAAATACAAAAAAAAATTAGAAAAGAAAAAAGATTAAGAGAAAAATTTGATGAAGCTAATCTCTAAATCTTCAAGCTTTTCATCTTCTCTTTAAATCAGTGTTGGGAATACCCTAAATGTGAAAGATATTTTTAAATGTATTTCATTTATTTTGAATTGATTAAAAATATATTTAAAGTTTTTCATTATTGTTTTGTTATACTGTCATTATTGTTATTTATATGTTAAAATAGGTATAAGCAAATATGACTTCTTAACTATTTGGTATTTAAACTATTAGAATATTACGTATAATAGATTTTATATGTCAGAAGACAACAATCTAAAGTAAGTAGTTTAAATTTATAGTTAGTAATCTATTGGGTTAGAATGAGCATCTAACTTATATGAATACTATTACGTTGTCTAAATCCAATTAGGATTTAGTTTGTCTCAACCATTTGGAGTAAACCAACTTCTAAGTATAGACATAAATATATTGACTAGTAATGGCTATTTATTAGATTTGGACTAAAATATAATTTATCTATAAGTCCACTTGAATAAATTAATTCACTTTTAATATTCATTATGCAATAACCTTAATCCTAAATAAGTATCTTGAAATAGTAAGTTTTGACTTGTGTACTTTAATGTTTCAAATGTTAAAGAATCTTGAAATAGTAAGTTATTAGACCAGTTCATTGGGTACGTGACCTATATTCTATGTGAGTTTTAATTATAAACATGGAATCATATTTCCCATAAAGGGTAAATATTATCTTCTTAATAGCATTATAAATAATGTGAAAATAGACAAAACATTGAGTCATTAGCTTAGCAAATGATTTTTTTATTCGTATTTGATGAATAATTATTTTCCTATTGGATGTATAATATATGTTTAAGATAGAGTGAATAAAAGATTGAATGGACTTTAACCTTAAGTTAATTATGGATAGTATATGAGAGTGTTGCATATAACAAGGTTATTAGATTGCAGCTACATACTAGCTTACGTAATATGGTTTATAATCAAGAGTGTAATTTCAGGTTTATAATAGTATGACTTTGAAATTAATAATTATGTAATTAGTTTATTTAGTGTAGAATAATTAATTACATAAATTATTGGAATCCAAATTATATATCTCTAATTACTAGCTTAAAAAAATTCTTTAATGGATACTAATCAATCAATTAATATTGTGCCTTTAATTCTTGGATTTAGTAAAGAAAAAATTTTTGATCACCTTTGTATAGTGTGCAGGTAATTTTTATACTAAGAGTAGAATGGGGATTTTATTTTATTTAATTAATTAGATAAATATTTAAAATAGATAAATATTTATTCGAAAGATAAGATATGTAATTAAATTACTTGTATTTATCTTTTGTAATAAATATGAGATTAATTTAAATTAAAAGGTATAAATAAATTTATTATTTAGATAATTAATTAAATATATTTAAATAATCTTATTTAAATAAATAATTTAAAATTAAATAAAATTATACTACTTAAATTTAAATTAAAATAAAATCTTATTCTAGTCTGCATGGTGTAAGCATTATTCACTAGGATAAGGCAAGGAAAGAGTTTTTCTCCTTATTGATTATATATATATATAACTATTATATAATTATTTAATTTAAGTAAAGTTGACATAATTTTATTTTTAATTTAAATTGGATTTACGGATTATTATCCATGCAAATAAAATCATAAGATAAATAAACATTGAATTTTGAATCAAATTTGGATTACTATTATCCTATAGTGGGTGATTTTTTTGGTGCTCTCGTAGGGTAGAAAAAATGCCAACATTAAAGGATAAGAGAGAGAAAAATATTTTTCAAATGTCCCATTCAAATTCGAATTCCATCTAGTTCATTCACTATAGATAGAACCTTAAGAGCTCTTGTTTTAGTCAGACTATGGACTCTAAGGCAAGCAAACTTATTGTTATGCTCCTATTAATAATAATAAGTTACAAGAGTTCTTGATGGTTGGAAGGAGAAAGCCAAACACCAATATTGATTAAGAGACCGAGTGTCTGCACACTTCATTATTTGAGAATTACAGAATAATATAGAAGGCTAATTAGTTAAAGCTGTCTTAGACACCTTCTCTGGCATTCATATTGTTTTCTCTTTAAGGTATATAGATTATAAAATAACTTATTATATATGGCATTTCGAGTTAATATGATTCAAGTAAAATTTTTTTAAAATTCTCCTGCATAAAATACCCGATTTTTCTACAATCTATTGATCTCTTTCTCTCTCTATCTCTCTCTAGATTAAAAAAAATAAAAATAAAAATGACTCCTCATTTAACCCTAATCTCTCCTATTTAAAGATTTATTACAAAAAAGGCAACTTTAAAATAAAAAACTTCATAAAAAGAGAAATTATCGCAAATGAGTGCAACAGTGCCATCACCCACAGCTACAACACTTGAGCCCCGCCCTTGCTAGTGCTATAATGCTCACTAGCTAGCATTGCAATGCCCCTTGTTACGTCTCTAGACAATTTTTAACTTTGTAATGCCCCTTTTTTTTTTTATGACTGTAGCGCTCGGGCTCTGTAAGGTTTCACCTTCTAGCGTTGCAGCACCCATTTTGCCAAGTTATAGCACCCAAAACTTTTTTTTCTTCTTTCCTTGAGCAAATTTTTCCAAAGTTCCAAACATTGCATCCAAAATCTATTTATCTTCTAAGTTGTAAAAATAAGACTTAAAAACAACCATAGAAACATTATATGACTCTGAAACTAACAAAATACTAAAGGAAGAGTAATCAAATCACTAGTATAAAACCGGCTTATTAAATACCTTTAAACTTAATATTTTGCTTTGCCTTAAGCAAAAAAGTGAAAAATTAAAAACTAAATCAACCTAAAAACAAACCAACCATTCAACGAACAATGATTCCATTTGACTCACAAACATTCCTAAATGTTTTACAAAACTCATAATTTAAGGGAAAATCTAAACATTATATTGGTCTAGAATTTTAGTTCCATCATCAACCTTACCTTGTTTCGAATTTTTTCAAGTGTGTATGTGACCACTTTACACACTAAATCACCTGCCACTTAGATTTCGTTTACACAAAGCAATATATAACAATGATCTCTTAAACAAACTGAGAACTCCATAAGCCTGCTTTTCATGTTTTTCCCTACAAATGTCAATAAACATAACACCATAAATCAATAGGACTTTGTTAGGCTTATAATGTGTGGCTTCAATAAAGGTGGGATATAAGGAAAAATTATAGCTCAAAATCATCCAAAATTACACAACTTATGCGAGGAATGTCATTTTACCTTCCCTCTTTCTCAAATGACTATCAAAATAACCATCAAATTGTTCCTTGATTAATGCATGTGCCTAACGGGAAAGATTAGAAAGGTAGAAAATCATTTCAAAGCTAGGCCAATGTAAAAGTTAACAAAGAAAAATTTGTTTGTCAACTTTAAAGGGGAGACTAGGGATAATTAACTTTTTTAGTAGGCTTAAAAAGCTCATACGGTTCAAAATGGCCTAAATCATTTCCTTAATATTGCATTATATGGGATTTCGCTGCGAATCACACTTAAATAGGTTATAAGGTTCAATGAGATCTAAAAGTCACTAAAATCCACTCATATGTTCTCTAAGCACGCACGGTGACAAAGTGATCAAAGTGTTCAATAAATCCAAAAACAAAGCAAAATAACAATGAAACCAAACACACATACAAGAAAACATCACTACAACAATTTGGGGTTTTCATTTCCCTTTTTCTACATCGATCAACAGTGTGAAAAGTCAATTAGGTTGGTTGAGGAGTTTTCATGTTAGTCAACAAGTTGGTTAGCACTTGATCGACATGAAAAAGAGACCTTAAAGGCTTTTCACATCAGTTGGTAATCAATTGACATGAAAAATATACTTTCCAAATCAATTAGCAGTCAATCGATATGGAAAGCCAAGCTTTCTACCAATACAAATATTTTTGAAATTCAATAATTCAAAAGATTTAGTTTTAAATAAATTTTTATTGATTTTTTTCCCCAAACCATACAAATTTTCACTTAATCCCCACCCACCCACCCACCCCTGATAGTTCTACTTAATATGCCTTGTTATTTTTCTCTTTTACTTTCCTATTATTCCTTATTTCTTCTCATGCAACCTAACACTAAATCTGTCACTTATCTTCTAAAAAAAAATAATACAAATACATTAGTGGTGCCGATTATTGTATCTCCCTCCCTCTTTCTCTCTCAAATTGAAATAAAGATGAATGAAATTGGTGATATCTAACTGAAGATGAAAAGATCTTGAGCGATGGCAATGCGATCAACGAGGGGTGATATGATATCTTGTAAAGGGAACTTGAGTAAATTTTCCCAAAATTCCAAGAATCATATCCGAAAGCTATTTATCTCTTAACCTGAAAAAATAAGACTAAAAAACAACTAGAGAAACAATAAACAACTTTTATATTAACAAAATATCATGGGGAGAGTAATCAAATCATCGATACAAAACCTGCTCATCAGTTCCTCAGTCTCTGCCAATGTGGGATTTGCATACACATGAAGGAGCAATGATAAAGTGACAAGTGTATAAGTCAAGTTTTGATAATATAATGGTAAGTAGAATGTCTATCTATATGGTTTGGGTTTAGAATTACTGATAAATATTACGATTATTATAACTTAACTTTGTTTAGGCAATCTAATTAAATGAAATTAAAATAAAATAGAACAAATATAAAAACAAAAATAAATTAAAATATGAAAATTTCTATGCACAAATGTTCTAGAGACTTGGTTTCACTTTATCATTTCTATATTTATCCCATTAAGTAATGGTAGAAAAATCTACTCAATTTATTATTTAAGGTCCTAGTCTAATCTCTTTATCTCTCCTTAGTATTGAACAAAGTCATATGCATGAATATTTGTATTGATATCTCGATCTAACTCATTTATTTATACATTCATTAAGTTCGGCTCTTAAATAGATTTAAGACGTCGATCGCCTCCTAACCTTACAAACCTAAATCATAGTTAATAATCAAGGATTTGATTTCTTCCAGTCTCACAATATCCTAGACTCTCAGCGAGATTATCCAAGTGTTGATTACCTCCTGGTCTCACAACAACCAAGACTACGCTTCTTAATTTCGGATTACAAACTCAATCTCTCTTGAGCATCAAATTCACAACTTAAAGTCATCTAACTCATTGGCTGCATGAATTAAAAGTATTAAGTATAGAGAAACATAAGTAAATTGAAATTAGAATTTAAAACTCACATTTAACAAGATATTCAAAATATAGTTCAAACAATATTACACTTAGTTGTAGAAAAAGAAATTTAGTTCGACATAATATAAGTAATGAGCAAAAACACAAAAGGATTCATAAATGCCTAAAATTGTTCAAGATAATTCTACAAATATATATATATATATCCATAAAAATAAAGAAAATAAAAAGGAAAGAACAAGGAAAGGGAGAAAAAGAAACTAATTTGGAGAAACAATTCTTCAAAAGCTTAAAATCTTTAAGCTATCTTTAAGATCTTCAAGGAATCCCATTAAAGATTGAACCTCCAAGCTCTCCTTTTCTTTCTTTAGAAAGTGGCATCTTTTCCTTTATTTTTATTTAATTTAGGAACTAGGGTTTGATTCTCTTAAGTAGACTCAAAGTTGGGCAAAAATCCACCATAAAATCTCATCCAAGGGCTAATAGCATAGGAAAAGGTGCGAGCGCGTGCTAGGGCTACTGTCTGTGTGCTCTTGAAGGGCACCGAGGTGTGCGGTTGCACACTTAGGAGGCTCAACCATGCAACCGCTCAGGTGGTAGTGTGAGGGTATGCTTAAGAGGCGAGGCCACACCATGCTTATTGCCTGGCTACATGAAAGGCTTCTTTTTCTCTTATTTTCATGCCAAAATTTCTCCAAATACCCCTTTATTAATGATTCTTACAAAATTACAGACTAAACATATTAAATGGATAAAATGATTGAAAACTTATAAATATTTAAACTCAAAAATATTTGATTTATTTGTAAACAACCTCTTTATCAAATACCCCTAAAGTTAAACATTTGCTTGTCCTCAAGTAAAACAAAAGAGAGTAAAAGAAAACATGAATCAAGTATTAAAACACAAATGATAAAGTGTTAGTTTTGTATCAAGTCAAAAACCATGCAAGTATCTCCGAAGCTACAAAATGCTCTAAGCTGAAATAAAATGCAAATATTAAGATTATCTAGAATTTGAAAATCAAGCATTAATTTCACTCCACTCAAAACTCTTAATGTATAACTATGTGAATAATTAATTTCACTCAACTAATTGAACTTCGGATAGATCTACGTAATTAGGAGACTAGTGACGTTAAGAACTACCATAAGCCCATTTTTCGTATCACTCTTTAATAATGTAGGTTTGTGTGGCATTGAAAATCAAAAGGACTTTTGAGGGTTGTAATGTATCGCTAGAGTGAAAGGTGAATGAGATTGAAATTTTTTTTTTAAACCTTGGATCACCCTAGACATGTATCACAACTCATGGATCTTACATAAACCCCAAGAAAACAATTACCAACTTCTCACCTCATCATTCTTTTTATTCAATCAATCACACATAAGCTTATTCATAACAATGCAAAAACACAAAACAAAGAGCAAAAGAAATTATCTTCTTTCGAATTTTTTTCTTTTTTCTTTTTTCGAAGCCATACCCCTAAACTCATTCTTTTATTTATACTTTTTGGAGTTTGAAAGTAGCCACTTTTTTTTTTTTAAATTTGTATTTGTATATAAAAAGAAAGAAGATATGACAACCCTAAACAAAATAAAACAATACAAACCTATCCATCAATAATTTTTTAAACACAACCCGTACTTATTCGTAATGATCCATGCAAGAATGTAACATACTTATTAGTCATGTACTAAGAAATGGATATGCATATAGTGGTTTGGATGTTACATATGTGGGTTATGAAAGAAATAGGCAATAAGGTTGAACGGAGTTAACAAAGGATGAATTTTTAAAGGTTAGCTTTAAAGGTCTAAATGATCTAAGGAAAATACCTAAAATATCTTTCCAACGACACTTAACCTAGGATTTCGTCTTGAGTTTTAATCACATGGATTCTAGTATTCATGAGATATTAATTCAAATGGGTTCTAGTGTTCATGAGATATTAAGGCCTACCAAATGCACAAAATTATTCTTCAAATGCTCAAAAGATCAAGTGATCATGATTCATGGTGCTCAAAGCAAACAGTCAAGAATGAAATTTAATCAATGCGAGTCAAGCACACAGAAATTCAATGCATTACATTTCAAAAGACCTAAAGAAATATAAAGTGACTATGTCCATCATAAATATCAAGTTATCTCATCTCAGTAAAACTCACAACTTATTCAACAACATAACAAAAATTGTGGACAAAAGAACACAATTTATAAAAAGAAAAGAAAATTCATGGCAACCAACATACAAGCAAAGCCAAAATCCCACAAATAATCAACATATAAGTATTCCTTCTCTTACACTCAAATCAAGCATTGTCTTTAATGCTTAGATATTCAAATGAAGCACAAGGGGATGAAAACATGTACCAAAGAGGCGAGGAGGCGGGTCAATCGCGCCTCCTAAAGTAGTTGATTAAAGTGCTTTGGGCTTGATAGCTTTAGATCGGGTTGTTGTGGCACTTTCCTATATAACTTGTGTTTTTAAGCTTAATTATGTACATGTCATTGGTTTTCACCTATAGTACGTGTCATACAACACAACATATAGGTCTTGATTCTTGATGCCCTCAAGCTTTGTGAGATATGAAAATGTTTAGCTTATTTGCTCAACTCAACTCGGCTTCAATGTCAGCCACATTGGGTCTTCATAAATATGATATTTCTTTATCGAGGGTGGCATTATAACTTGGATTTCAAGAGGTGGAGACTCGAAATCATTATCTTGTGATTCTTCGTCAATGAATAATTCTCGAGTCTCTTCCTTACTTGAATCATCATCATAGAACTAATCCAACATCCTACCATTTGTCCTTGGCTTCTTACGGTAGCTTTCACACATGTATGTGGCTTATGCGTCCTTTATTACCATAGTACATGTCACGGCATCAACATAGTAGTATGAAGACCCGACTTGTAGGTCATGATCAATCTTCATCCTTTCTAACTTTTCTATGCTAAGTCTTGTCTCCTTTGAAAATTGGGTGACAAAGTCTTCAAGGGTAGGAGAAGACTCCACTTAGTGATAAGGAATGTCGAGCCATGGCTCTAAAATGTTGGAACTATCCTCTAAACTTTGGTGGTTCATTGAATAATTCCAATACCGATGGTCAAAATAAGCCATGTCTTCCAACAACCAATAGATTTTATCTGCAGATAGTTAGTAAAAAGAGGTGATACCATTTCTTTTCCACTTGCGTTCTTGTTGTGGCGTGTAACCCATTGAGGAAGTTTTGTAGTTGACATTCCCTTAGGAAACCATGATCGAGGAACCGATTGAGCAAATCCTTATATCTCTCCCAAACGTTATAAAATGGCTTAGAGTCTCGTGGAACAAATCTCAAAAAGACTTATCGATCAACCATCTCTAAGTACCTCGTAAAACAAAAAAATAAAACAAAAAATTAAAAATAAAAATAAATATCTTAATTAAAATCAAGTTAATTACTCACAATATTAACAACAATCTAAAACACCAATCCCTGACAACAGCACCAAAATCTTGATAAAGCTGCAAATGTATAAGTCAAGTTTTGTTGGTATAATAGTGAGTAGAACGTTGTATCTACAGGGATTGGGTTTAGAATTACCGCTAAGTACCATGATTATTGTAACTTAAATTTATTTAGGCAACTAAATTACATGAAATTAAAATAAAATAAAAACAAATATAAAAAATGAAAATAAATTACCTGTGAAAACTTCTATCCATAAATGTTCTAGAAACTTGGTTCATTGTATCATTCTTATATTAATCCTCTTAAGTAATTGATAGCCAAATCCACTCAATTTATTAATCAAGGGTCTTGGTCTAATCTCATTACCTCTCTTGAGTGTCAAACGAAGTCATATGCATTAATATTCGAATTGATATCCTTATCTAACTCGTCTATTCATACATTTATTATTTTCAGCCTTTAAATGGATTCAATATGTTGATTGCTTCTTGACCTCACAACAACCTAAATCCTAGTTGATAATCAAGGATTTGATCTCCTCTCAATCTCATAATATCCTAGACTCTCAACGAGATTATCTAGGCATTGATCACCTCCTGGTCTCACAATAATCTAGAGTATGCTTCTCATTTTCAGGTTACGAACTTAGGGTGAGTTTGGTTAAAGGTAATGACATGGAATGGGAATGGGAATGAGAATGGAAAGGAAAGACGATTCAATTGTTTGGTTTTGATTTTATAAATACAATGGAATATATTATATTAACTTTTAATTAGACAAAATAATATGGGTTGGAATGGTCATTCCTCCCATCTATGGATGGAATGATGATTCCACCAAATTGATGGAAAAGTCATTCCAAAGGAATGGTCATTCCTTGTATTCCAGTCAACCAAATATCAAAATTTCGATTTCATTTCATTACATTCCATTACATTCCTTCTAACCAAACTCACCCTTAATTTCTCATGAGCATCAAATTCACAACCTAAAATTGTCTAACTCTTTGGCCACATGAATTAAAAGGACAAAAATAGCCATGGATTATTGCTCAACAAAGGGCTCGGATGCTAGCACTTGCCCAAAAAATGTAACCTAATGAAAAAAAAGGCAGACCAAGCAGGCCAAACTAAGAAAGAAACTATTCGCATAACTGAGTAGAGCCATACTTGACAAAACTGCTTAGAAAAAAATGACACAGCAAATCTAGGGGCAAAAAAAGGACAAAAATAGAAATAAAATCAAAGTTAAGAAGACACTAAATCTAGGACCAATCTACATAAAGAAACCCTAATCACCCAGATTGACAAACGACCATAGGGGCAAAAAAAAAAAAAAAAAAAACCTCATGAAACCCTAAACACCTAGATTAGCAAACGATCACAGGTGGAAGAAAATACCTCACAAAAGCTAAATAATGCAAGACGTAAAAACCCACCTAAACAAAACCCAAACAATACAGACAATCCCTCGACTAAAACCTCATAAAATCTACCCACAAAAATCACAAAATCTAAAAACACAAACAAATTCCCAACCCAAATAATGCAAAAAACCAAAAATCACCAAAGCAAAACCTAAATAACACAAACAAATACCTAAGCAAAAATCTACAATACCACAAAACACAGCAACAAAAACAAATCTCCAATTGGCAGAAATAAAGAATAGGGCAACGGAACACAGGGAAAATAGAGGAAAGAGTCCTCAACTACCAAAAAGCCGAAGAAAGCCCCTCAAAAATCTAGAAACAACCCCCCCAAGGAATGCAGCCAAAGAGGGCAAAAACGAAAAGCAAACAATCTCAGAGACAGATAGGTAGCAAAACATAAAGAGAAAAAAGTAGCAAAAAATGCAAAAACATTGTAGGGAGAAAAGGAGAAAAGGAGAAAAGGGCACGGTAGCAAAAGAGAAAGAGAGAGGAGAAGAAAGAGGTAGAGGTAGGCAAAAAGAAGAGGGAGAAACAAAAAATCATAATAAGGAAGGAAAGCAAACGAGCAAGGGTAAGGTTTTCCAGAAAAAAGGGCACAGTAAAAAAGACAGAGAAAGAAGAGAAAGGCAGTAGAAAGCAAAAAGAAGAGAGAGACAAAAAATGAAAATGAGGGAGGGAGGCACACGGGTAAGGAGTAGGATTTTCAGTCATGAAAACCCGAAAATGACCTCTCAAAAAAAAAAAGAGCACAACAAAAGGGCAAAAAGGGAGGGTATAAGGGTAAGATTGTAAAAACACAAAGTCAAGGGCAAAAAAGGGTGGTCCTGTAGATATGCCGCATAATTAGTTATATATAATAATATCTAAGCAATTTTTAACCCAGGAGCGTTTTAAAAATAAGCTTTAAAAAAAATAAATAAATAAAGAGGGGATACAGAGAGGGAAAGTGGGCAACGGAACCCGACACAAGAGAGAGAAGAAGGAAAGAGCCGAATCTGGGAATAAGAGAAGGCGTGGAACTGCAAACTGCAAACTGCAAATGGAACAAATCTAAATGCGGGATTTCATTTTCTGCCACAAAATCACATTCGACGGTCGTGGAGACGACGAGGACGAGCAACAACATCAACATCAATGGATTCCGACTCCGCCAACAAGTCGGACACTCTCCGTGGCTGGGCAAAGTTCGTCTTCACTTGCCTGATCGGCGGCGTCGTCGTCGCTGCCATGGGCGCGTCGGCGCTGGCCTCGTCCTCGTCGGAGGCGGCCTACCACGGGCCCCACCTCCCGCTCACAAACCGGTGGCGGCGGCTGAAGAAGAAGAAGAAGCCCGTGCGGGTGTACATGGACGGCTGCTTCGACATGATGCACTACGGCCATTGCAACGCCCTCCGGCAGGCCCGTGCCCTCGGCGACCAGCTCGTCGTTGGAGTCGTCAGCGACGCCGAGATCATCGCCAACAAAGGCCCTCCTGTCACTCCCCTTCACGAAAGGTTTGGTCCCGATTGATTTCTAGGGTTCGAAAGTTTGGAACTTTGAATTGAAAAATATAATTTTTTTTATAATTTTTTTGGGGAATTTAGGATGATAATGGTGGAGGCCGTGAAGTGGGTTGATCAGATAATTCCTGATGCGCCCTATGCGATAACGGAGGAATTCATGAAGAAGCTGTTTGATGAGTATAATATAGATTATATAATTCATGGAGATGATCCGTGTGTTCTTCCTGATGGAACTGATGCTTATGCTCTTGCCAAGAAGGCCGGTCGCTATAAGCAGATCAAGCGTACCGAAGGCGTCTCTAGCACTGACATTGTTGGTCAGATTTCTCTCTTTTATTTTTTTTTTTTCATTTTTTTCTCTTCATGTTTAAGCTTGGAGAGGAATTAGCCGAAGTGACAACCTTGAAAATTGAAATTAGTACAGTGGCCTTCTTTCGTTTTAACACTGGAACGAAAGATTAAAAATCCGGTTGTTCTTGGTCGTTCGGAAGTCATTTTACCAATAAAAATTTTTGGAAGATTGTTTGATTCCGACTAGAAGAAAGTTATTGAGTTATTTTACTAATTGATTCAAGCTTGGAATTAGGAACCCACATGACCTTTTTTTTTTTTAATTATTTTCTTTTTTGTGGTCTTTGGGATATTTCTCATCATGGATGAACTAGGTGGGTGAGAGTTATGTGTTTAAGCATTATCTTATGAGCCAATTTTCCTGTGTGCCTTATGTTCAGCACTCCATGTGGATTTTTTTTTCTTTTATTTCACTGAAGCCTAAAGAGAGAGAAAAGAAATGGGTAGTGATTATCTTATTTTATTTTTCTTTTGGGTTCTATATTGATTTGTTTAAGCATTATCCTTTTAGCCAATCATCCTGTGTGCATTATGTTGTTGTGCACTATGCGTGGAATTTTTTTACTGAAGCCTAAAGAGAGAAAAGAATTAGGTGGTTATTACTCTTTTGGGTTCTGTATTTGATGCATAGAACTAGTCGTTGATGTCAGATTTGGTGGGTTTCAGTATTTTATGCCTTGTACTCTTTAAACGCACAAGAATAGATAGGACTGTGAGGTTGTCTCCGGGAGCTTTTGATCCCGACTCCTTAGGTCCATCTTCTTCAGTCAACGGAACAAATACTTTTGGATAGCCTAATGATTTAGGTTCTTTTCTAGAATATTTGATTATTTTGCTGAAATCTGTAGTTGCGTTACATTTTTCAATTTTTATTGTTTCTAAATCTCATGACCCTCTCCTATGTTTCTTTCTTCTTTCTCTCTCTCTTTTGATATTGGGTATGGGATGATTCGAATGCTTCATCTTTTAGTGAAATTGGGTGTGGAATTACCACCAGATTATACCTGCAACCATCTCTTCTTCTTTTTTTTCATGTTAAGAGCTTTTGTGCACGGTCATGTTGATAGGGCACTGAAGGGTATAACCAAATTGCTGCTACGCTTGCCTCAACTAAATTGTATACTTCTGTGACTCTTTGATTTTCTGGTTTTCTCAAACTTTTTTATGTGAATTTTTGTGCAGGTCGTATGCTCCTTTGCGTGAGAGAGAGATCAATCAGTGACAGCCACAATCATTCTTCCTTGCAAAGGCAGTTCAGCCATGGTCATGGGCAAAAATTTGATGATGGTGGATCTGGAAGTGGAACTCGCGTATCTCATTTTCTACCAACATCTCGCAGAATTGTTCAGTTCTCCAATGGGAAGGTATGCAATAGAAATGTATTCTATGAAGAGTTCTTCTTTGTTGATTAATTACATTTATGAGACTGGCTGACATTTACTATGACGAAAAGACTGCATAAACAAAAATTAACACTTTTCAATCTCTCTGAGTGTGTTTGGTAGGAAAGAAAAGTGGAATGAAGGAGAGGTGTGTTGGGATTACTGTATGGATTTTGACATTCATGGTTGTTTGGTAGGAGAGAAAAGATGAAGGAATGGAGTAGAGGAGGGACTCCAAATCATTCCAAGCAGCCCAGTTTTGATCTCTCCTAAGCTGAAGAGATTATAGGAGGATTTCATACCAAACAACATAAGAGAAATGATCTATCCCTTCTTCCTTGTTTCTCTCACTTAGTGATCTACCAATCCTTCGTTCCTATTTTCTCTCTTTCGTATCAAACATACCCTAAAGCTTTGATGTCAAAATATGCTATAATTTCTAAATGAAAACCTTATACTTTATTGACTTACCAAAAAAAAAAAAAAAAAAACCTTATAGCTTATTGTAATATGGGTTGATATTTAATTTCTGAATCTGATTCTACACACTCTTGAAGCAACTAGAATGGTGTCGGTTCATATGGCTTGCTCGCTGGAGTAAATAACCTGATGTGGCAGTCTTTGGATGATTGGGTTAGTGATTTGTATTGCTTGGAACCCCAGTGAAGAGGTGGCTAAGTAGCCTAGACTCACCTCACACCAATGATGAAGTATTTAGATTGCCTTGTGTAGCACTTACTGTCATGTTGCAAATTTACTTTATTACTCTGATGGTATGGGGAAATTTATTTGGTGATATGATCCTGAAATTTCTCTTGCTTTGTGTTTGCAGGGCCCAGGACAGGATGCTCGCATAGTTTATATTGATGGTGCGTTTGATCTTTTTCATGCTGGACATGTGGAGGTAATTCACATCTTGTTCTCGTGCTCCATTTTGTTTTTGTTTTAGTGAAGTAGAATACCCAGTATTCTTTTAACTTAATCATGTTTGATTAAATGACTAACCTCATCAAAAGTTTCCATATCCAATGTTATATTCGAGATGACCTTTATTTTTTTAGTTTCTCTTTTCCTCTCTTGCTGTACTTGTGTTCCCCAAAGTTTCTTCTTTCTTTTTAATTTTTTTAATTTCTTAAAGTAAATAATAGTACTTGCTATCAGCATATGCAATGAACATATTTACTTATTTAAGTTGAAAATTCTATAGATTTTGAGACTTGCTAAAGAGCTGGGAGATTTTCTTCTTGTTGGGATTCACACAGATCAGACTGTCAGGTTATACATCCCTTTCTTTTATTTGAATGCAATCCTTTTTTAGATTGTGGTTCTGGTGCTTCCCTTTTTCTTTTGGGTGGTGCCTGTGATTTGTTTTAATGGTTTACAAGGAAGATTACAAGGAAGAATGGTCATCTGGTTTTCATTTGTTTTCTATTTCATTATTCAGCCTTTTTTTTTTTTTTTTTTTTTCTGGTTGGTTGGCTTCTTGGTGGAGCTCTAAAATTCTCCTACATCACAAGTTAGGCTTTCAAGATATCAAAGAATAGGAGATTTTAATTATGTTAGACTTTTGCAATTGCACCATGCAAGGATTCCCAACATTGGCATTTGATGTTGTTTGATAGGGAAGTTGGTAAGGACCGAAGGTATTAGTGAGAGGCCAAAAGTTGCAAATCTATTTTTCTAATGTTTTTTCAGAAATATGCTTAATCTGACAAGGATAAATTGAAGATTATTCCTAAGATAAAAATGTGGAAGAAACTTTCAAAAAAAAAAAAAAAGTGTGGAAGAAAAAAGATGACACATGCACCTTTTTTTTTTAATTTTATTTTAATGATACCTTGTTATTTAAGTTTTTGGTGATCTGTGCTAAGAATTTTCAGAATACTTGATCCTATTTTAAACTTCAACTGGTTACTCTTTACCTAGTGTTGTCTTTTATAAACTTCGTTCTGTCAACTGAACCATTTCTAGCATAAAGAAGTTTTTAAACAAAGCTAATGGAATTTACCTCAAAACACCAGGACTAAATGCAAGAACTGGAGTCTACGAGGAAAATTAGCTATTGCATGGCTGCATTATAAAAGCATTTTCTCAGATGTTGCTTTTCTTTCCTTATTATTTATTTATTTATTTTGGATACAAGGCAGGTTGACCCACAACCTTCTTAAGCTCCAATTGTCCCACTAGACCAAACAGTCTTAGGGTCTAAGATGTTGCTTTTCTGCCTGAAATTTTTCAAGAAGCGCACAGCATAAGCTGCCACTAATTGCTAAAACTTGACCCTGTATGATGTAATCTATATGAAGCGCAAATCTTCTTTGAAAGACCTATCTCTGCTCCTATCTCTGTGCAGGTTTTTTGGTGATGGTTTTATTTTTGGCCCGGTTCTTATGACATTTCTTAAATTCTTTTGTTTCTTGCCTATGCATCGAACCTTTACTTGTTGCTATATAGAATAGGGATCTATGGTTTTGTTTCACCTCTATGCTAGTGTTTGAATTGTGGATCAATGATTAAATCTCACTCTCCGTGAGGGAACAGGTCATGTTACATGATATTTATATGGCACCTTGTCTTTTACACATTTATGCTCCGTTTAGTGAACACATTGCATTTGCATTGCATTTGAATGCAATTTGTATTTGGAGGAAAAGTATTAGCATTGCATTTGAATGCAATGTTTGTTTAGGTGAAAAGTATTTGAATTATATTTTAATAATAAATATGTGATGTGATGGGTAAAAGTAGAGAGAAAAAAAGGAGAGAGAGAGAGAGAGAGAGAGAGAGAATATATGATGTAATTAATAAAAGTAATAGAAACAGTGAAATAATGAATAGTGATTGTATTGGATTTAAAATGTGATGTGATTGTTATTTGAATGAAATGCTTTTGTATTTGGGAGAAAATTGAATGCAAAAAAAAAAAAGCGTGTACCAAACACGTTATTGTATGTGCATTTATGTATAATTAGGCAACTTATCGATTTGAAGAAACTATCATTTTTGTTGCTCACTTCATTATTACCAGTATTGACTTTTGTTCTCAAACTTGTTTATATGCATAAAACAATTTGTCGTGTTGTCTACCACTTTATAATAATTAGGAAACGAGACCCACTTGATTGCTTGTACTTTTTTCCCCTTTAATATTTCAATATTATTAGTGTTTTAATGTATCTGTCTTTTCCTGTCTCTTTTTTGTAATGACCATGCTGCAGTGTTAAGAGAGGAGCACATCGGCCAATCATGAATCTTCATGAAAGAAGCCTTAGTGTTTTGGCGTGCCGCTATGTGGATGAGGTGATAATTGGTGCTCCCTGGGAAGTGTCTAGAGACATGGTGAGTTTTGCCTTATCAGGATTGCCTCCTCTTTTTTTGGGCTAGATCTTAGTATCAAATTGCTTCTTATTTTTGTACTTGTCGTCCTTTATTCTTTTTCTTTATTGATCCTGTTCCCCAGAGTAGACTTTCTTTTTTCAATTTCTTAATGTCTAGTTCAAGCCTTAATGAACATTCTAATCTAGCTAGATAAACCAGTGGAACAGGGAGTTTTCCCAGCAGCAATGGCATGCATGGTTTTGAAACTGAAATTAGATTTATTTTATTTAACTTAATTGTAGATCTTCTTTAATAGACTTAATTGGTTTCATTTACTGTTTCACTGATGTACTTGCGATTTGTTATTACTATATTGAGGTACTATGTAACTCTGGGGAATTCTTGCTATTTTGCAGATCACCACCTTTAACATTTCCCAAGTTGTGCATGGAACGGTAGCTGAAAATAATGATTTTCAGAAGGTAAACTAGAACATATTGCTGGAATTTTATGATATGTAGAGTTTTCTTGTATCTTCTGTTAGGTTCTGATATCCTCTTTTTCACAGGAAAGTGGCAACCCATATGATGTACCAATCAGTATGGGTATATTTAAAATTTTGGATAGCCCTCTGGATATCACGAC
Organism: Antiaris toxicaria; assembly: GCA_035233585.1. Classification (NCBI taxonomy): domain Eukaryota; kingdom Viridiplantae; phylum Streptophyta; class Magnoliopsida; order Rosales; family Moraceae; genus Antiaris; species Antiaris toxicaria. The sequence continues at coordinate 2,026,484 of CP141163.1, forward strand.
AACCACAATAATCAGGAGGATTGTGTCTAATCATGAAGCATATCAGGTTTCTCTACACCTAAACTGCGTGATCTTTCTTCACACTGTGTCCATTGAATATCATATTGAATATCGTATAGAATTGTTTTTATCACATTAGTGGAGTAGTACCATAGTGTTTAGATGATACCAAAGAGGTACTTCATACTTTAATTTCCCTCGAAGTACCTTCAGAAAAAAAAAAAAAAAATGTTTGTTTTAAAAATATAATCTACATCATTCTTAAAAAAAGTATCTCATCTTTCTCGGTTTCAGCCCTAGTCTTTTGGAAGAGGCCATTTTTTTGGCTTCCTGAAATTTTTTTTGCTACTTTTGCTATTTATTCATTAAATAATTAATTTGGAGCTATTTAAAATTTACAGGCTATTTGGATGATATATACATATATATATTTTTTACAGTACGAACTATGGAGTACCGACTTGGTATCATCTAAACACTGGGAAATCAATCCAATAATTTGGTATAACACAATGTACTAAGATGTTATTTTCCAAATCTCATAACACTGGTTTGGAAGAGGTACGAACAGCAACAGGAATTAAAAATGTTTGCATTTTTAAGTGTAGAACGCTTCTTTAATTGATCCATTTAAGGTTGTGTAAGCACTAGAATGCTGGTTCAAACTCGCTTAAATAGGTGGAAATTGACCTATTACAGTGATTGTCTTTGTTTTGGTTTGTAAACTAACAAATTTTTGAGTTAATATTTGTTATGTTCACTCTCCATATCTAACAATATGGCTTCCCCTTTTTGTTTGGGCTTCAGAAACGCAATGAGAAGAAGTCAGCAAGCGAGAGAAGGTATTACGAGGATAAGACATACGTTTCCGGTGACTGATTCATGTGAAGATTGGAACATCCGAGTATGTGGCTAGTACTTGGTTCCAAAGTTTCTGTAGTATCTACTAACATTATCACTAATCCCAGAAGCACCCTTGCAGCTTTTTCATTTATTGCTAATTTAGGCTTTGCATGCGATTTATTTTCGTTGTATTTTCAGATAAAAAATTCAAGGTATGATTTCGTGACCATGGAAATTTAGGAAAATAGATGACCAGGTGAAATGAGATCCACACAATTTTAGAGGTGTACAAGGAGGGGCTTGTGCCTATTTTTGACGATGGCACAGGTAGTGTTTCTTGTTTTCCATTTTTTCCAACATCATTTTTAAAGGGGAAACTATATTTATATACAAATAAAATTGATAGATTCATTTACAACTGGAATTTTTGTATCAGAAATTTTTTGAAATCATCTGTCCAGTATTCATGATTTGATGCCCAAGTACTAACAAACCGACATTTCCATTGATATTTCTATATTTTAACACTATTGACATGGAACTGGCAGTTATATTGCATGGTTGTGTAGTAAAAGCAATTTGACTATTTTGTACCAATCAAGTACAGAAAATAAGGGATGTTTTGGTAAGAAAAACCCAGTCCAAGAGAGTGAACGGAGGCTGTGATTGAATGATTTGGGCAGCCGATAATTATCAGAAGAAAAGAGTAATGTTGGCTCAAGATTAAAAAGATACAATCTAAGTACACGTTTGGTACTAGCATTTTTTTAGCATTGTATTTAAATGCAATGCAATTTTCCTTCAAATACAAAAACATTTCATTCAAATACTAATCACATCACATTTTAAATCTAACACAATTACTATTTATTATTTCACTTTTTCTATTATTTTTATTAATTACATCATATATTCCCTCTCTCCTTTTTTTTCTTTCTACTTTTATCCATCACATCACATTTATTATTAAAATACAATTCAAATACTTTTTCTCAAAACACACATTGCATTCAAATGCAATGCTAATGCTTTTCCTCTAAATACAAATTGCATTCAATGCATTGTATTCAAACGCAATGCAAATGCAATGCGTTCACCAAACGAACCCTAAGTTAGAGGTAATATCAAGAAGAGAACGGAACCGTTTTAAAGAGGTATAAGTAGAATCAAAAGAAAGAACTAGAGCCGTTAAAAGAAATTTCAGAGTATCCAAGAGAAGAATAAGAACTCAAGAATAAAAAATCCTTAAGGAGCGTTTGGTAAACGCATTGTGTTGTAATTGCGTTTGAATATAATTCTTTTTTAAGCGTTGTATTTGGTTGAAAAGTATTTGTTTTGTATTTGAATAAAATATATGTTTGGATGAAAAGTATTTTAGAATTGAAAAGTTGATGTGATTTGTAAAAGTAGAGATAAATAGTTACGGTTAAAAAGTTGATGTGATAGTTTTAAAAAATTTTTAAATAGTAATTGTTTTTGTAGTACTGTTGAAAATGATTGTATTTGAATGTAAAACTTTGTATTTGGTATAAAATTGATTTTCGTAGCACCAAAAAACGTTTACCAAACGTGCTCTAAGAGTATTTCTAATGCAATGTTAAGGAGTTTAGATATGTTGTCTCGTTATTTTGTTTTGATAAATGTCTCTTTAATATTATTTTGATATGTTATCAATTTGTTTAAAAATTTTTAATATTCGATATTTTTTACGTGATTAAATTTTTAAATTTAGATAATTTAATATAATACTATTGGGGGATAGTTAATGAAATGTGAAATCAGGGTAGCAAATCTTGATTCAATGCTAAGTATGTCAATGATAAATTTTGATATTTTAAATAAACAAGTGCTCTTTAATATGATGCTATCTTTTATGTTAAATTTATAATATCATTAAACTTTGTGGTGAATTGTCACAAGGTATAGTCAATATTAAATTTCATTTTTGATTTTTATTGTTTGTTGTTTCATGTAATTATTACAATATTTTTGTTTTTCATTTATTTAACTATTAAATTTCACTTTTGTAACTTTCAAAGTACAATAATGTGGATAAAAAATAAAAATAACATTAAAAATTAGATAATGTATTGGAGAATAAAGTAATATAATATTTTGACATTTTGACATTTTGGATAAAGAAGTGATTTTTAATATGCTGTTACCTTTCATGCTAAATTTATAATATTACTAAACTTTGTAGTAAATTTGTTACAAGATATAATTAATGTTAAATTTTATTTTTGATTTTTATTGGTTGTTATCTCATGTAATTATTATAATTTTTTTTATTTTTCATTTATTTAAATACTAAACTTTATTTTTGTAACTTTCAAGACACAATAATGTTGACAAAAAATTAGATAATACATTAGAGTATAAAGTAATATAATATTATTTTTACATTATTTTGTAACAAATATGGTAATAATATAGGTAAATACATCAAAGACGATCTTGATATTCCTTAATCTGTCACTTCTTTCTTTTTATAAATTTACAATCTTTAAGGTATCAATGGAGATTTAAACTACCATGTTTAAAATATTCAAAATAATCTCAACAGATAAACATAAATCTATACATAAAATTAAATACCACAAACAAAATTTATCATAATAGATAACTATACATATTTGAACTCTAAACTCTAGTCTTGCCCTTTATCATTCTGTCCGGAGTGAAAAAAAACTCAACTTTGACGAGTTTGAGCTTAAGATAATCTTAAATCAACAATACAAAACACATGAACATCTTTAACCGCAGAACTTGGCTTTGAATGGAGCTACCAAAGCTTGACATGCAATTGTATAAACACCCTTGTTGTAGGGTGCAAACAGTAAATACTCCGAAGCTTTTCATCACGACGGTGATGAAACAATTCAAAAAGATTTTTACAAGACACTTTTTGATTAGGAACGGTTCGATAGATTGACAGTCTTCTGGACGGATGAGGTACTAAGCTTACTTCAAGTACCTCAAGATTATTGACGAAGCATCATTTGACCGAGACTGGGCAGGTGGCAAACTTGCTTGATTTAATAGTCAAAAGCAAAAAAAATATTAAAAAAAAAGAGAAAGAAAGAATAAGTGAATAAATAAAAAATGATGGCCACTTGGGGAAGGTGATTGTAGCAGGTGATTTTGGGACTGGGATAATTAGGTGTTTATTTTTCCTTGTTTGTGAAAATTAGGAAGAAAAAAACCGATTAAATTTTGATATCAATTGATGTAGAAACTAAGATAGAAGAGATATAATTTAAATATAAGAGACAAAATGAAGATATCAAAATGAAATCACTAGACGGGTATAAGTACAATCAAATGAGAAAAATTAAATAACTGTTGGAGAAATAGATCCACTTGTAAAGATATCAGAAATAGAACCAAATTATAAAAAAATTATAATCTTCTAAACAAAAAATATATATATGTATATGTATATATGTTGATGCACGCTTGGTCTTGTAATTTTTTCTAAGGCAAGCCAAACAAAACTATATACAATCAGTTTGGCTGATTATGGCTAAATTCTTAACATTCACCTCTTTTTTTCAGGTCTTTTACTGTTTTTTTTTTTTTTTTTTTAAGCACCCACATCCATACCCACAATATACTACTTCAATACTTTACATTTGCTAAGGCTTGATTCTGGAATTTTAAAATTCTTAACATTCACCTCTTTTTTCAGGTCTTTTATTGGTTTTTTTTTTCTTTTTTTACAGGAGGGAAATATGTCAAAATTAAACTTGAATAAAAATAAATAACAGAAAAGTTTTAGATCTTTCATAAATAGCATATTTTTGATAAATCATGATTTACCATAACTAAAATTCTAAAAACACCCATTTATGTGTAAATCTTAATAAATTTATTTAGTAATTTACTTTTTACTGTAAATTATTTATTTGCCGCTTTTGATAAATTTATTTAGTAAATCAAATTTTACTAGTAAGTCATTTATTTACGTGTGTAAATAATTGATTTACCATATTTTGTAATAAAAAGAAACCCAAATTAAAAACCCCAAATCATCACCAAAGAAAATGATGCTATAGGAGATTTCATTTTCACGATCAATCTGGCCCTTGTGAAGCCATGATTGATGACTAACCATCATTTGAGAAAACGACACCGTAGATCTTGTGGCCGTGTTCGGCAACGGTGGTGAGCGGGCTTTGTAATGGTGAAAATTGCAAAATTTAGATTGCAAACCCATGGGCCCTCACCTCTGTAAGCTGATTTTCTTCTCCAGTAATCTGCACTCCGGCAACAATGTTCAGCAACAACTATGGTAGTACTTAGATCTTTGATTGTGAACGATGTGAGAGAGAGAGAGAGAGAAAGGGAAAGAGAGAAAAATAAAATCTAGAGAGAAGTATGGATACAATTATAAAATTACATGACTCTTAAATTAAATATGTAATTTATTTTCTAAATTAAGTAAATATGCTATTTACTTTTATTGACTAAAAGAATTGGTCTATTTATTGCAATTTCCCTCTTTTTTTTTTAGTTGGTTGGTAAGCATCCACATCCAAACTCACACCTATAATATACTACTTCAATACTTTACATTTGCTTAGGCTCGATCTTTGAATTTTAAAAACCTGACCCTTAATCCCTTTCTCTTATCAATTGAGCACCTTGTCATTTGCTAGTTGAACATTTTACTTAACTAATTGAAGCATTAGATGATATTAAATTATTAATAAGTGACTATTAAAATATACGGATGATATATATATTTTATAAGATTTTATAAAAGGAGTTTATAACCTATTTGGAAAGATTCTAAAAATGTATTTTGAAAGTTAAAGAAAATGTGAATTTTAGAAAATGCGTTTAGAGAAACAACTATTTGAAGTGAAAAAGTACAAAATTTTAAAAATTTATTTGAAAAAAGATTATTAATATGGATTTTGTTTCATTTTTCTTGAAATCCTATTAAATTTGAGAAAAATCATCTCATTTAGGCTTGTATACATAAAATTATAGACTTTTAGAGTTTAAGTTTAGTGTATAGTTTTAGAGATACAAATAATAAAAAGTAGTTGATAAGTGGGAAAAAAAAAAGGTTAAAAAAGTATCTAAAATTTGCCTCTAAAACACCCACAAACACCTCCTTAGTTGATTTGGTGGGTTTGAAATTTCTAAAACCACTAACAAAACTAATTAAGAAAAGAAAATTTTAAAATGAACAAGTCAAATCAATAAAATACATAATTTTCATAATTTCAAAAAAAAAAACAATAAAATACAAAAACAATCGGGTTGGTCTGATATACTTTGGTCATTTTCGTGATTAACCAGTTTTCTTTTTTTTTTTTTTTTTACACCCCTAATCCATCTATGTTATTACCACGCAAAAATCCACATTGACATTTGATATTTATACAAATTCAAAATAAGCTGTGAGAAAAGAAGGGATAGTGAATAGAATAACATAATTCAGGTTTAAAAATAATAGTAGTTTTTTAAGTGGGTGTAAAAATACATTTAATAACAGTAGTATTACTCTACCTAGAAAAACCATTTAGTTTGCAAGAGACAGAATTTCCTATGATAGTAACTTTATTTTTAATATTTTTAGCATGCAAGATCATAATTAACTTCTTTTTTTTTTTTTTTGGAAATTAATTTCCTAGAATCAACCCAAGATCAAATGTACCTTTTAATCTACTTTGAACGACTAATTTTGGTTGAAGTATCTGACGCACTTTAAGTTGAATTTTGTGTGATTAAAAAACACAAAAATTTCTGAAGTACCCGGTAGATAGGCCTCAAGAAATTTCAAAAATTCTGCCCCTCAAATTTTTCTTCAATTTACTAGTTTTCTTTTGAGTATAAAGGGATGAAAAACTATGGAACAATAATAATAACACTATTGAAATCGAAAAATAATGTTGCCATGGAAAAAAAAAAAAAAAAGATAAAGGCATTTGAACAAAACTCATTTTTTTAAATATACAAGTGATCAATCGGACCAAAAAAACATAAACACTGGTCCCCGCCTCGTTTAGCTGTATGTGTCCCATGACTGGAGATAAAATTGGTGGATGCTTTTGTATACGACAATACAATCATGATACGTACAATCATAATATTGTAGATATTACATACGATAGTGTGAACGTGAACTTACGTAAAAGAAGAAAATATAAATACGAGAATGTTAAAGACATCCTATGAATATATTTATATTTTCTTATACATAAATTCACATTTTTAATAACTGTTACATACATTCACATCAATGTGCTGGTTTACATCTAAGATTACATACGAGAGTTTGTGTATATGTAGGATTAAGAACACAAAACTGGGGCATAGGGCTTGACACAAATGCGATCCAAAACGATCACAAACGCCATAATGAGCTGTGCGTCGAATCCCGGTTGAACGACAAGGCTGAAAACGTCGTCTCCAAGCAAGACTCTGTCGTTTACTTTCTTCCTTGCAATGTTTGCCGCTACGTGACCAGTTCTGGTCCTGATCTTGCAGTTCCTCCTCCAAAAACAGCCCTCAATCCTGAAATCAGGTGTTTGATCATCATCCGCCGCCTTTTGTCCTCTTCTTGTCGGTCTTTCCAAGAATACTTCTGCTTCTGCGTTCTTGTCCAAGTTGTGAGAAAAAAAGGACTTGCTTCTCATTAAGAAGATTTTGCCAGACTTTGGAGTGCTGTTTAGGTTTCCTTCCTCTCCTCTGTATGCATTCCACTGGTTTTGAATGCTAAAGACCTGATTAAAGGGGAAACCAAGGATCACTGTCTAGAAAATTCACATACAAAATAGATTTCTAAAAATGAAAATTTTATGATAAAAAAATGTTTAGAGTATCATCAGTGTTAAATATTATCATTAATAGAAGACAATTTGATCAACAGATTTCATATTATAAGATCTACATTTATCAATGAGTAGGATGTACTAAACACTACTGATCCATTTTACCGTAGTTTTATATATTTTGATATCAAAAGTATTTTATTAGTATGGAAAAGTTTTAAATTTAATATTTTTCTTAATCTATATTATGATTTGATGTAATATGACGATTAATAGGCATCCTAATACCCTTACCATGTATGGAATTCTCCTACAATTAAACATATAACTATAAATAACCACTCCTAGCGGTATACTTATTTATTTATTATTATTTTTTTGGGTTCAACATCAATAAGTTCAGCCTATACACACATGCATATATATATATATGTAATATATATATGTGACTAAGTACCTGAGGTTTGAGAGTAAGTAATGCTTTGCCAGCTCCATCCATGAGAAGAAGGCCTCCTTTAACGGAAGAGGTTTTTCTGGAATAATTATCAACTCTGAAGGCCAATCTTCCATGCTGGTCAAACACAGTGAAACCATCAGTTCCCTGGAAACTCATACTTGATTTCTTCCACACCGTCAGCACAGATGGCCGTTCATGATCGATATAATCATCATGATGACAAAACTCATGATGATCATGATCTTCATGATTTTTGATGACCACTCTCTCCTTTAACAACACATTCTGACATGATTTGATAATATTATTCTCAGCTGGGTGTACTTTCGAGTGCATGATTTCAAGAAAGAAGAATAGAAAGGAAAACGGAAAACACAGAGAAAGTAGTTGGGGATGAAGAATATGGAATGAGTTTTTTATACACTGAAAAAGGGTTGGAAGGTGAATATAATGGAAATGATACAGACGACCCTTTGTTTCTCTTTATATAGCTTAAAGTATGCGGGCACTTAGTTACGCGGAAATTAAGAGACTATAGGATTAGGATGGTTAATATTTTGTTATTTACCTTTATTAGTAGGTTTTTTATTTTATAAAATTTACTTCTATTAAAAAATGAAAAGTTTAGAATTCAAACCTTATATCACAAGCACTCACATATCTAACCACTAACTGAGCTAGTTCCAAGTGGCTACTTTTGTTAGTAGTTTATTTCTAAGTTAGTAAAGCTCCTTTGTATTTTTATTTTTATTTTTTGGAGGAAAGTTAGTAACGCTCTTGATCCTAGGAGATTGAATGATATTGGATAATTTATATGATTCGGTAATTATGCTTTTTATCTATATGGAGTCTGTTTATCGTACATTTATTAGTATAATTTCTCTCTTTGCCTAATTCATGGATGTATAGGCACACTATTGAGTCCCTGATCACCACTTCCAAATTATTGCCATGTATCCGTGTGTCCTCCTAAGTATTATCAAATCACATTAAATCTTTTACTCATTTTTTCTTTTTATATGTATGATCTATTATATTTAGTTTAGTGGCCAACACGACTTGTAAACGTAGGTCCCTAGCTTTATACTACAATCGATGAGCTGTCTTGGTTTTCTCTTACCTTGCCATATATTTATATACGCACACAGGTGCATGAACTCGATAAATATTTATAATGTCTTTATCCATTTGGACACTTCTATCTGGTGGTCCCACCACTACTTAGTTTAGGCTGACATGATAATCAATTACGAGATAATAAAATTTTAAACTTATAGATTAGTTTCATTTTGCATGTTGTACAAGAAATTGCATTGCATGTAAGATAGATTTTTGGATATTAGATCATAATCTTCAACACAAATCTAATAATTAAATTCAACAATATTTAAGAAATTAACAAATTATTGTCATATTTTTCCATTTTGTTTTCACATCCGTACCCCCTTTTATTTATGAAATTTGTGATATATTGATCCTTAATTTAACAAGAAAACATCCCAACAAGTTTGATGACGTGCTTAACTTATCTCTTTAGCGGCCTAAGCCTGAATCACTTAATTTTTAGATTAAAAAAAAAAAAAAGCAATGAAACCTAAAAGTTTTGTGAACCGGGAGCTATGCCTGAAATTACAATCTTGTAGCACACCAAATATATATATGTATAAAATTATATGTGCGCGCGCGCGCGTATGTGTAAAATAAGAAGTGTTTCATGATACAAAATGATTTTATTGTAACGATGTGCCAAATGATACTAATTTAACTAAGAAAAGGTGAGGATTAGATAGTGATATGTACACTAATTAATTAGTAATTTTTTATGTCTATTATTCTTGAAAAAATAAAAAATGTGATGGTTCTTTGTGGAACACAAACAATATGTTGTCATGATTTCTTTCATTTTCTTTAGACATAATCATCGCTATAAACATTTTGCTTTAACAGTAATTAATAAGCGTAGGCCATGAACTTTAAAAGCAACAGGCACAAAAGAAAATAGAAATATGCACTCTGGGGGGATGAGGTCCTATATGCAATAGAACGTGGGAGCCAAAGCGTCCCATTTGCCTTACCGTTCATGATTGCTGTTACCATATAATCCAAGGGAATTTGCAGAAAAGAATTAGTTTATAATCTCATGTCAATCACGCATTTTAAGTGGCTAAAAAATTACCATCAATGGATTGATACAGCAGTAAAAATGTTTTTTATTCTTTTTTTTTTTTTCAAGATAATTGTAGGTTTGATATTCAACAGCCTCAATATATAGTGTGTGTTAGTGGACCTATAATCATTATTTGCATGATAAAGTGCTAATTCTTTCAATAAAATCAGGTCAGATTAGTTTCTATCTCTCTAAAACCAGCGTTCAGAGAAGCAGTGGAGGCCGGTTGCTGGCACATCACCGGCTAACTGGTCTCAAAAATCCGCCTAGAGTGTTGCCTACCACCGATCTACGTTGAGGGAATTCGTGTTGCCGAAAGAATTGGGTTGCCGGTGATGGTCGCATGGCTGGAGCTTTCAAACGTTTTGGGGCAAGGACTCCAATGGAATTTTCTGCAACTCGGGCATGTGGCGCGGGAGTGCTAACCGGCATGATATCGACTCGGGGATGAGGTTCTCCAGGTGGCCTTTCTGCAAATCTAACCCCATCGTGGTGGGGAGTGGGGTGGTGACCTTTTTAGGTTTTGTTTATTATTATTATTATTATTTTAGTTTTGCCGTTGTTTTATTTATAATAAGGGCGGTGGTTTTCTCACCTTAACCTTTTTTATGTAGTTTGTGTATCCACCACCGTTGTGGGTATATACTAATGGTGTGCTTCGTTTTGTTTTAGTTCTATTCGAGTTGTCTAGATGTGGATTTTGTGATGATTTTAACTATATAAATTTTTGGTACTTAATCGATTGTAGGGGTCTTCAAAAAAAGTTGTTTGTGTGTTCAATATTGGTATGCCAAGAAATATTTCCTTGTTTGGATCTCTAACATTTGTCTTAGTTTTAAACGTAATTAGATTTTACTAATAGATTCGGTCTCATTAAAAGGTTGACCTTTATACTACGGGGACATTTGCATTTGTTTTGTACCCTTTTTTTGCTTCCTTTAATGAAATTTCCTTCATTAAAAAAAAATTCAGGCCAGATCCTCTTCATTTCATTAGTGAACACGGGATGTGAGGCAGGATGGAAATCAATTATTTTTTTTTTTAACAAGCCAAAAAGTAGCTAGCTAGGTTCCAATTTCATTCAAACTTTGATTCAACCATCATGTGAGTACATTTTACCAAATATTTGTCGTCATGTTGAAACATTGGTCAATTATTCCCACTTTTTTAATTACAGCTGAGTGTTATTTATCAACCCTACTACTTCTAATTGACTACCGCATTCACACCTAAGCAGATTGATTTCTGGGTTTTTCGTTTTTTTTTTCTTTCTCATTTTTCTTGTATTATTGATTGGAAGCAAATTGGCCTTTTTTTGTTCTCTTGCAATTCGTCGCAATTCACAAATTTGTCAGTCAAGAAAATTCAATTTATAAAGTATTAGTTGTGAATGCATAACGAAGTAGCTGAACGAATTTGTTTGGATTGGAGAATATGGGAATGAGAGACGAAAGACATTGTCTTACCTTTACAACCCTAAGAGAATTAATATTAATAAAATGAGATTATTATATATTGATCGGTAGATTATTAATTAAGCAACTTGGATTAGTGCCCCTAGTTTTGAGTCACGAAAGCACTTAAGAATTGATTAATTAAATAGGGTATCATTTTATTCTCTATTAAAACAACACCACAATCTCGATAATTTTTTTTCTTTGATTAGGATATACAGCACTAATGTGCGTGTGCATAAATGAAATAAAAAAATGGGTAATTAATTAGAGCCAAGAGAGATTCTAAATAGAAACCGACGTCTAGTTAAAGCATTTTTGACAAAGCAAACATACCAAACTTATGTGCTAATTAGTAAAAATGGCAAGTAGTTAGTAGCTGGTAATTAAGCATCCATCAATTTGAGCACAAAACCATGTACCCTCTTTGTACTAATGGCTTGGTGCATCTTTTGATGCAGCGGAAGCAAGAATTATTAGCAAAACATAACGATGAAAATAAAATGGAATATATATTTTTTTAATTTATCGATTTACTCATCGTGTCATGAAAATTTTATGAACTCACATATTATAACAAAAATTGAAAAGATATTGCGAGTAAGAATTTTCATTTATTTAGTGTTTTTTATTATAGGCATACATATTTATAAGACTAACGGGAAACTAATTAAACTAAAATGACTGAGTACATTTTGTCTTATGTGTTGATTTTATTTTCTTCTTTTTATTTTTCTATAAAGAAAAAGAAGCAGTAAAAAAAAAAAAAAAAAAACCTCTTATATCGATCGTTATCTCCATAAGTTAAGTTGCTCTCATTCTGATCACGTTTTTCAAGAAATTATAACACTACTACTTATATATATATACATATACGACAGAATTAACCAAATGATATATTTAACTATGATATTTTAAAATAATGGTAGGATTAAAACTAATATAACCAAATAGCATAATTTAAGTCAGTTACATATGAAAATACTAAATTTACCCTTGTTTTTTTTCTTTCTCTTCCGTCTCTCCTTTACCTCTCATCTTTCTCTCTCCTTTGTCTCTTTCTCTTTCTACCTTTCTCTCATTACCAATGGTGCTGCACCGGAAGACATCACAATGGCGGCAATGAGACCAAATTGCGACGGAGATGGCAGTGAAAAGATCAGATCGCGATAGAAATATTGAATTTTTATAAAAATATGAGAAAATACCTATATTTCTAGTATATTTCCTGTATTCTAGTATATTCATTTACAGAATTTTTAGTATTTCCTATATTTCTATTTCACAACCAAAAAAAAAAATTGGAATCATCAGGGAAAAATGAAAAATTCCAACAAATACCAAATCCTTAAAAAAAAAAAGCAAAAAGAGTTTGTTGGGCATACTAATGACAATTTTAATGAGTTTGTCATGTAAGCACTAGCGTGGGATAGGGAGGCGGCGACTTGGCAAGCAGACGATTAGCGACTGGGAGAAGAATTGATGTCGATTCACTGCAATCTGACAGAGATGGTGGTAGCCAATGGCGCATTGTTCGATATGGTCTAATCTCTGACCAAACTCTTTTTGCTGGGAAGGAGAATAGTTAACTTTGCAAACCTTCTGATCAAACTCCTGATGTTGAAAATCTTGATGAATGTTACTAAAATCTCCCTTGTGAGATGAGATCGTGAATGAATCTCCTATCGCAATAGAGGAACAAAGGTCACAATCATCTTTGTCACCAGTGACTCGACTTTCGCATGACCACGATTTGCAGACAACGCTCATTTCTCCAATCTTTTGGTGATATGGTGGCGGCAGCAGCTTCAGAAGTTTTGTGAACAATCTCCGTCTCTGGTGACCAGATGTTTCACAATCTTTGGAGGATGTGTTTAGATCTTTGACGAAGCTTCACACAATCTCAGCTTCTATTGAGAGGACGACAGCGGAGGATGAGAGTGAGTAGGAGGAAAAAGGGAAGGAAGAGATTGAAAGTTTAGGTCTAGGACCAGGAGAGTGAGCAAGCATGAGAAAGAGGGAGGAGAAAGAAAGGAAAGAGAGAGAATTGGAAGGGAAAATAGAAAAGAGTGAGGAGAGCGAAACATGAGTAGATTTGAAAATAAATAAATTGTTTTTAAAAGAATAAATAAAGTATGTTATGATTTTACCAATTTTTAAAAATTTGTTATATATTTAATGAGTATCTATGAAATATGATATATCATATGATTATATATATATCATACCTATATATATATTATATACCTATGTACATATATATATATATGAAAGAGTTGTTTATGGTTATTCTTTTTCTAAATATGGGTGGTTATTGAAAAAATTATAGAAATTAATGTATTTTTTAATTACATTTGGTGATGTGATATTTTATATGACTTGTTATAAGAATTTAAGTAACCTACTACCTTGTATATTAAAGTAAATGTATTTTTAAAATGAAAAATAATATCTAAAATCACCGTAAGGTAAGGGAACTAAAATTCAATATCTGAAATGAAATTGAATCAATTTCTTTTTTTTTTTTAATTTTAAAGAATGACAACCCCTAATATTATTTTCTAATAAATATGCTGTAGAGGAACCTTTAATATTTATTCAGAAATTCCTGTAAGATATTCAGGAACCTTTTATATTTTCTAACAATATGCTGTGCAGGAGCCTTTAATACTTTCAATTTCTGAAAAAAATTTTCTAACAAAAAAAGTCGACTTTCTTTGAAATGAAACCAAAATCCTATTTTTTAATTTTATTTTAAAAGGAAATTATTCTTCTGGGTTTTGATGACCAAATATGAAAAGTTATATTAGAAGATAAAAAATGATGTGAAGAAAAAAAATATAAAATGGCTTTGGTGCTCATAAGGAAGGTAAGAACCTTGTTCAAATGAAGAACCATTTGGTGAGTCCCATTTTTCCGGAAGGAAAGTAAATGAAATCAAATAAAAATTAAAAACTAATAAAAATACGAGAATAAACAAAATTCCAAAAAAAATTAAAAAATTAGGAAGGAATCTTTAATTAAGATTTGATTAAAAAACTAAAAAAACCATGTCAGTAGGTGAATAACAAGTTATCAATGTGTAATATATTTAATAAGCTCTCTAAGTTCACAGTTCATTAATTTTTGTTAAATTTAAAAAAAAAACTATACCTAATTTATTATTACAACCATCATATCTATATCTTATAATTAAAACAATGATAATCATCAATGAATAAATATTAAAGTAATCATTAAAATCACATATATATATATATGTTTGTATGTATAAACTCTGGTTAAAATTCAATACACAGTTATTTAAAAAAAAAAAGTTAGTTTATAGTAAAATAAAAAAATTAAAAAAAACTCCCATATACCTTGGTAAGAATGTTACTCCTTGCAAGTCTTGTGTAAGGAAAAAGATTGTTTAAATTCTAGAGCAAAGAATTTTTTTTTTCTAATATAATCTAGTAATAATTTTATATTTGACTCTAATAAAAAAATATAGACTTTAGATGTCTCACCTAGCAGGTGAAATTGCAAGGTAAAAATGAAATTATTTAATTATATTTGGAAACTCTATTCAACTTACCTTAAAAGTCATAAAGTCCAAACAATTAGTGCTGTCAACTAATTGGCAATGTTTAGGGCATCCAAAGGTTGAGCAACCTATTTTATTGGCACTAGATTAATTAACTGGTCAAGGATAAAAAGAAGTTTTTTACCATAGAGTTAATATTCTCCCGTTAAATATTCAACTTCTTAAGGCTCAAGGAGAAACATAAGGCTTAAACAAAAATAATAATAATAATAAAAAACTCGTCTTAATTGGAAGATCACTCAGAAAAGACGAAAAGAAGGCTTCCTTATATTTTTAGCATCTCATTAAACTAGTTTATTGGCACACACATATCTTAAAATATATAGTTAATATATTATTTAAATCTTTTTTTTTAATGTACATATAACCATGGTTTGATCTTGTAGGAGGAACTGGAGTTTTATAGACGTGTGACTTCTTTGTAAGGGTACAAAAAGATTTTATCCGTAAACATGAATTTATTTAATAAAAAAAATAGGTGACGAAAGCCTTCCAATCGGCCATTGTAGCATTTTTGACCACCAAAGTGAAAGGGTCTATCCTGACCAAATTATTGATGGAATGGCTCTACTCAATGCAATTTTTATGCGCGCGGGGCAATGTTTTAGTGGGTTTGGCAACCACAATGCATTTTTAAATTTTGATCCTCCTCTATATGTACTTTTAGGATCGTATAAAGTACGGTTACTAAATTATGGAATAATCGTGGCTGCAGACGTAATTGTTATAGGGGCATATTTAATTTTAGGAGGCAGTTTATGACTTTATGTAACCTGGGTTTCAAAGAAGTGCATGAGCCCCTCCATTGGTGCATCCAAGGATTTGTAAAGAACTCTCTGAAGCAAGAATCCTGGTAGATAATACTGCTTGGGATGGAATCTCAAGTATGGCAGTTGGTGATGTTTAAAGGAAATAATTGCACTTCTCCTGTCAGTTACAATATTTGGAAGAAATGGTTTTATCATTCTATCAATAACTTAATAATAAATTTACACTTGACTTTTATAGAAAATGAAAAATTCAAACACCCTCACTTCAAAAATAAAAAATGTAAAATAATTCAGAGTATGACACTTCAAATTTTTGCGTTTAGCACTTTAGTTCTTAAATCTAGGATCCATCATTTCGGGGGAAACTTGAAAGAAGACGTGACAAATTATTACACATGACAGGGGCACAATTGATTAAATATCGCGAGTACTAAAAGTTTATTATCCTTCTCTAAATATGTAATAATGCGTGCCCATTATCCTAGGTTCAAACAATGTCGTTTTCCATCGTTATAGAAAATGCATTTGCTTAATTCAAATATATTAACAACCACTACTTTAATTTACGGATTGAATCGTTAAAGAAGGTGTTTTTTTTTAGGATAATATTAATCCTCCTTACTTTCTGAAATATTCTCTCTGAAAGTCATATTAAGTTAAGTGGCCTCATGACGTAACTATCACTAGACAATTAAAGCTTTTTAACTTTTTTTTTTTTTTTTTTATCTAAGAATTAGCTTTTTAACTAATTTTAAGGGTGCAAACATGCAATGTTTTTTTTTTTTTCCCCAATAATTGTTCTCTTAAGAAGGTTTGATAACTTATCAATTTGTTTAAATATTTTTTATATAGCTAAATTTTTAAATTCAAATGATATAACATAATAATAATAGCAAGACAATTAAGAAGAAAAAAAATTTAAAGACAACAAATCTCGATTCTAATTTTAGTAGTTATAACTTCCATCATAGTAGTCTTCATTAACTAATAAAGAGGCAGATTAAGCAAAAACAAGAAAAATGTCAAACGAGAAATGGATCAATGGTACGTAGACCCCATTAAACACGCATTAGAAATATTAATAAGATTATTATCTGCTACTATATATTTAATGAGTAACCTCGACAATTCTATTATCCTCTTTCTTTCCTTGTTAGGGATAAAATTTAATATAAGGTAGAGTAATTAGGAAGGTGAGGAATGTTGGTCTTACTCTAAGTATATGATATATAGTACTTATCGCTTGTATAATGGATTAATACATCAAGTAGTGCACATAAATAAGTTAAGTTATCGCTTGTATTAATGGATTAATACATCAAGTAACGCATTGCGCAAGACTCAGAAGCTTGACATTTGGAGGCGCATTAGTGTAAAGGGAAGAAAAGTACAATTTTATTAACTAGGTGATTGACGGATAAACACACACACATGCTAAATCATATATAAAAATGTGAATACCAAATATTATGACAATTTTTTTTATTCAAAAAATGTTATGACAATCCACAATTTTTTTTATTAAAAGAATAAGTTACTTATAATTAGTATACAAGACAAATAGCACAACGGATAGATATCTACTAATAGTCTTATCTTTTACCTAATTCTCTACTCAATATTTAATGAGAAAGAATAATACAAAAAGAGTCTTCGTAATAGAGGAAAAATGAAATAGCCCGCAACAAAGCTGGGCAACATAGAATAACTGATAGAGAACTAATAGCAGCCAGAAGCTTGTCCCAAAAAATGATTAACTTTACTTTGAAATAAGGTTTCAAATATATCTCGTTAAAGCCCCTCTAACTAGCTAAAACTCAATTGAAAAAAGACTAGAGCCTAAAGGATAAAAAGAACACATTTTTACTTGCAATATGTATAGTGAAAACCTACCACATGCTTATTAACCGCTGAAGAACTAGAAATCCAAGGAGTAAAACCACCAAGTTGTTTCATCCGAATGGACTGTACAGGAAGCAAGTTTATCCACCACATTATTTCTTCTATAAAAATATGAGAAGCGCGATAAGTAATTCTATTGAGATAATTGATAGTGCAAACCCATCTAGTCCGTAATCTCCAAAGGACATGTCTGCTCCATAATAGTGGAAGATCAATAACATATGCAGAAACCATTCAAACCAAAAGAAGTTTCAGTTGTATATTCTGACAAGTCAATGGTAGTAATAAGTTCCATTAGTTCAACTTCAAAAGCATGAAGGATGTCGAGTACTGGCTTAGCAAAACATCCTTCAAAAAACCCATAATTTAGTTTTTGAAATGCCTCCACAACTTGCCATGCCTAGAGAATCATTAGCCGCTCCATCCCTATTGATTCCGATCTAGCCCGGTGTAGGATTGTATCATTGAAATTCAATTACTATAGAAGCTCTGTTGATCATGTTGGAAAGATAAAGCGTCTTTAGAATAGTAAGATCAAAAAGCATAGTACCAGAATCCATGGAATCAACCTCATGAATGCAATGTCAAATTAGAATAAGAGCCTGTTAAATTATCGAAGGCTTGTTCTCAAAGATCATAGCATTATGAAAGGCTTGTTTTCAAAATATCCGTATGACACACATGAAACAAAAATCCAGAGGTGGTAAATGTTTTGCTTAGCTATACTTCGGATTGACTTATGTATATACCAGGTTTTACGTTTGAGATAATTAGCAACAATCATCTGCGTAGAAAATTGTTTGTAGCGCATTTATAAGATGATCAAAATGTTTATAACATTTATTTGATTTACTAATAAACACCGATTTATTACTACTGAATTAGTCAACAAATATCGAGTGAATTATATTGATACCTTTTATTTTTTTATTTTTTAAATTATAGAGATGTCCCTTTAGTCAAAATTAATAATACCAACACTCTTCCTAAACTATGTTAAATTTGAATTTAAAATAACTAAAATACCCCCAATAAATCACATCCACTGATTTTACAATACTAAATCATAGCCATTCATTTGTTTTGAATTAATTAATATGCAAAAAAACAAAAACAAATAAACAAAGACCTATTTGTATGTATGCCCCTAAACTTTTTAAATTTGATAATTTAGTTCCTAAACTTTTTTCGTAGCAATCCACCCCTGAACTTATAATTTTTAATAATTCAGTCCTTTTTGCTCAATTTTGTTAAAATTTGAACGATTTTTTACACATAACGTGCATATTATAGTTCAAATAGAGTATTGTTAATCATTTTTATTTATTTTTAATACAATTTAAACATAAACTTTAAAAAGAAACTTGTATTTAAATTAAGTAAAAATGATTAACAATATCCCTTTTAGACTATAATAGTAAGTTTTCTGTCAAAAATTGTCAAAATTTTAATTGATTTAGCAAAAAGGACTAAATTGCTAAAAATTACAAATTTAAGAGATTGATTATTAAGGTAAAAAATTCAAGGATTAAATTATTGAATTTGAAAAGTTCAGGGTCACCCATAAGTCATAAACAAATAAAAAAACAATCCATTATAAGTCGTCGCCTCCTCTCCATGAGCCAAGGTCACCACTATCACAGTATGTGAATGTTTTCTCGATCTTCCATATCATCATCATCATCAGATATATTGATCAACACAATGCATGCCTCTTGTCTTGGTGATGAGGCAATGGATCCAAATCAATAAGGTAGCTATAGTGTCCCATCTTTTATCTTCTCATTAAATATTTTCCTCAAAGCTTAGCATACATTTATGGGTTGTCCTATATATTGGTGATATTGACAAAATTGAGATGCTTCTTTTCATCCTCTTTTGGTGGTTGGCGAGGAGGAGATAGTCTTCTAACCTTATCATGTATCCATTGCTCCAATATGACGCCAATATCTTCATTAGTACATAAGATTAGAGCATAAGTATATCCCCTATATTTTCCTCTTGATTGAGGAGGCCTAGGTGGTCAGCCGAAGATGGCAAGAGAGTGGCATATCTTTGTTTTTCGTTCGCTATCTACACAAAGTTAGATCTTGAACAAATAGTGAAGTCTTTTGGACCACCGTCAGGAGTCAAAAGAATTGGGTGATCCCAACATTTTCTAGGTAGACACGGTACTCTAGAAAAATGTTGTTGATGCATACTTCCACGAGAATGCTTTTGTTACTTTTTTCATAGCAATCCAGAGTAAGATTCCAAAATCTTTGGACAAAATCAATGAGATTTTTCTCTTCATTCCTGTCAGGTGTATAAAAGTTGCATCATGGAAACAGCTAATGTGCTCTTTCGAGTTCCCCTTTCATTTGTTGAAGAAGATAAAGCTTGGAATTTCATAGCATTTTGGATATGATTTCTAGTAAAGCTCCATTGGATATACAAGCTGTGGGACATATTGTAGGTCCTTTGGAGACAAATTGTATAAATGTTTCTCTAGCAGTGCTTGAACATCTATTTGAGTGAGAAATCCCTTCTAAGCAGGCTTTGATGGCTTGATATTCTCGTTGGCTGATGCACCCTGTTAAGTGTCATCATTAAAAGGTACAGTTGGTGGCTCTTATCTCGTAATGACTCTTTAAGTGCATTTATATTATGCATGATGTTCTTCTAGGATTCAATGGGAGTACCAATGTTAGGAATTATGGGTTATTTTGTTTCGCATTATTGGTGATCTTGGTTGTTGTGCTTAGAGGTAGATTCATCCACCTCTTAAGATGAGCCATCTTGTGTTGTCTTCTATCTCTTGCTCTGTAGTGGCATGGTAGTTGAGTAGCCTAGAATCCCTAATAGAGTTGCCTTAATGTTGAGGCAAGATTGCACAAGCCTACAATATAGAGGATAATGCTTTTGTGTTTGTTCTGATAGGATTAGAGACATCGGGTCGTGTATAATGCCCAGTCTTTAAAGAAATTATGTAGCGTCATTCTCTAATATAGATACGGAGCCCTAAGTTTAGGGATCTAAGTAGACCTAAATAAATCCTAAGTGATGAACTATAATGACTCAAATGTTACTGATCTTGAAAACTTGATTTTTAAAGAGAATCTTTGCAAGCATAGAAAGGAGGGTGGAAAGCATAAACAGTTTCAAGGAGACAAATATGGGAGTCTTTGGAGGTAAAATAAAAGGGAAGAGAAGTACAAAGGCAAAACAAGAGCTTCTGAACAAAGTGAAAGAATGTTTGCCAGAGAAAGCCTCCAGCAAGACTCTCTAGTGACAAAGCAAAACAAAGCTTGCCAAAGAAAAGTCTCTAACAAGAAAACAAAATAAAGCTTGCCTAAGAAAATCCTTTGGTGATAAAACAAAATAAAACTTGTAGAGGCAAAAAGCTTCTAAAGAAAAATATAAATAAGAAAATGACTATGATGATGACACCGGTTTGGTTAGGAGTTTATGGATTGAGGCTTCCATGCTTGCTCTTAAGACCTTTGAGAGCATAAGAAATCCTTTGGCATTTTTTTACAAAGAAAGAGTGAGTATGTCTACATTGTCCTCTTGTAGGCTAAAGTAGGGGGGATTTATAATATGAGATAACTTCTACATTTAACTAGTTTTTAGAGGATCTAGTTAGCCTCCTTACCTAGAGAGAAAGAGTCTGACTCTATTCCCACACTTAGTTACTTATAAATAGCTAATCAAGACAATATCAAGAGCTAGAAGAGATTTAAACTGGTGTATGGTCACGGTCAAACCTTTTTGTTAGTGCGAAAAATACACACGGGAATTGGTGACCAATAGATTTCTTTCAAAACTCTAGTTTGGGTTGTATGAGTGTTTTAGGAATGTATTCAGCTGAGCAATGTCTTTTAAACATGATAGTTAACCATAAATTATATGTTGAAGTATGACTGGGTGCTACCTTATCTTTGGATAGGTCTAAAAGCCTAATCTTTATTTCTTCCACAATGAATATTCTAATTAGACTAGTTAAGATAAAGAGACGAATGGGTTACTATTCAGAATACTAATAGTTTTTTTTTTTTCCTTCTTTCTCCATTTATCTAGTCTATTCTTTTAGCCCAATGAGTTTGACACCACTCAAACGGGTTTAAAAATAAGAACCAAAAAAATAAGTGGACTTATTTATGTTCTCATGACCCACCAAACCACAACCCACCTAATTTCCCAAGCGTGGCTTAGATCCACATAATATATCTCTTTTCTTTCTTGTGTCTCGAAGCCACAATTGGGCTTGGGCCTTATTCTTGGTTTCTGTAAATTTTTTGATATCAATAACGATCAATCAACATAAGTGATATCTTTGTAATTTTTTAAAAAAGTCAGCAGTAATTGACATAATTAGTTTCGATCAATATGGTGTCTTTGTAATTTTGGAAGATTCATTCATAAATATTGAATTAACTAGTGCTAGATTTACTAGTAAATACTAGATTTACTAGCTATAAATACTGGATTTGCTAATAAATTATCTCAAAGTATATATGGGATTTAATATGTGTACTTTTGAAACTTAAAAAAAACTTATTATCTTAAAAGCTATCAATAAAATATTGTAAATACTAGCCACTTGGGCATAACTCAAGCGGTTGGGTGTGTGAGTGCGTGAGTGTGTAATCCAGGGATCGAATTTTGGATTTTTCATTTCTTGAATATCAAATTCATTAGTTTTAGTTAATGATTTGGAAAAAAAAAAAAAAAAACTTAGTTTTTGTTGTAAATCTAGTATTTAATATTTTAAAAAAAATTAAATAATAAGTACTTACAAGTAAATCTCATAATTATCATTAGTTTTAGTTAATGATTTGGAAAATACTTAGTTTTTATTGTAAATCTAGTATTTATAATTTAAAAAATATTAAACAATAAATACTTACAACTAAATCTCATAATTATTATGTTAAATATCGAAAAAAATTTAGAGAATGTAATTTAAAAATTTATTAAATAAATTCTATATTTATTAGCTAAATAATTTATTTTTTAGCTAAAGAACATATTTACTTGTAAACTAAGGCGGTGTTTGGGAGCGCTTTGAAGAAAAAATTTTGACACTTTTTTTATACTTTCTTCCCATCTCATAATCATTTTATACTATTCACGTTTTCAAAACTCTACACTAAACCTAAACTTTAAAAGTCCATAACTTTACACATACAAGTCTAAATAAGATGATTTTTTGTAATTGTATAAAATTTCGAGAGGAAGAAATAAGATCTATATTAATATTTTTTTCCGAATAAATTTTTAAAATTTTACACTTTTTCACTCCAAACAATTTTTTCTTCTAACCACATTTTCCAAAACTCATTTTTCTCCAACCTCCAAAACATATCCTCAAAATCTACCCCAAATAGGACCTATTCCTTGCGTATCAATGGGTAGCCGAGATCTAGAATCTCGGCCATCGTAACATGGCCATATTTGCCAACTAAAATACTAGCATTGGAGAATTTAGGAGTAGGGTTTTTAAATATTTGAATTTTAAATAACCAGTTACGATTATATGATATGTACAACATAATGTACAATATAGAAGGTTATCTTTACATTCAAATTCAATATTAAATATTTGTATTTAAATATTAAATAAGAGTTATCTTTTAATAGTTTATAAATATATGAGAATAGGTCTCTAGAAACCCAACTCACAATTTGGCATATTATACCATTTGTAATTATGAGAATAATGTAATCCCAAGCACCAAAAAAAGGGCGTAGCCTTCCTATTCTTGACGAACCTCTATAAATCTCTGTATTTTCTATTTTATGCACCTTACTTTATTTGTGTTTTATGTTGTCTTATACCCGTGATAGTTCTCAGAGATCCCCATCATCATGGGATTTGTTAGGTAAGTTTTACCATTAAAATTACATTTTACATTTACTTTTTAATCTTGATTAATTTTTTTATTTTAATTTTTTTTGGTTTGTTATTTTCAAATCACACAATTTAAGCTCTAATAAGCCCTAATTATATAAAACCCTAAATCTACCTCAAATTACCAAAAAAAAAAAAAGAAAACTAACTAAATGCTACCCCAAATCAACCTATTAATGTTAGAGACAACAAAGTCGACCACAAACATGGTCGGAGATCTTGTAAGGGTAGTTGGTTGCTTGGTTGCTTGCTGGGAGATTTTGTAGATCTAGCACTGACGACAATAAAGAGAGCTCAACATCCACACAGATAACGACAACAACTACGGGCAACCCTCTTATGCTTGACATCCACAGTTATGGATGATAATGTAATGGGTTCGAGACGAGATGGCCTTCTCACCACCTTGTTCTGCGAATAAAAACACTTCCCATACTCGTCCCATTACCCATTTAAATTAGTGAGGATGAGGTAGATTTTCCGCATCATAGGTTTGGGGTAACCCATTTATTTGTTTTTACCATATGAAAAAAATTTCAAGTTTTAAAATTTAAAAATAAAAATGCTCATATATAAGATTTAGGTTAAAAAAAAAATCAAAACTATGGTGTTAATTTTTTCATATATCAAATATGTTAAAGTTTAATACTTATAACCATATATTATAAAACATCATATATAAAAGATTATATAAAAGTAGCATATAACTAAATAGGATGGGTAATCAGAGAATAGGATTAGGGATTCCTAAACTCATCCCCATCTCATATCATGCAATGGGTTAAACTTTTAACTCGTTTATAATCCGAACCTATTTAAATTAAGTTTTCTCTACCCTATTTGAGACAGGTCCTAGCTAATTAATAGGTTAACGAGGAAAATTGCTATTCTTATCTACAGTGAATATGGAAGCTGAAACTGTCTCAAAAGCATTTAGGGATTTTAAAATCTTTTAATGCGTAATATGCTATTATTTTCAAACCTCCAAAAATTATACTAAAATTTTCAATTTAGGCATCCAAATATGTCATTTGGCTCTTTCTCTCCTTCAAAATATTGTTATAAAGTCCATTATTACTCCTGTGGAAAACTATCTATTAGTATATCAATATAATTACTTTTAATCACGCGTCTATATATCCATATATGGAGGTTTTCTTAACCAAAAACGAGCCAATCGGGTGAAGATTGGTGGATGAGTCAATGGACAAAAAAGTGTCACAGAAATCCACCATTTGTTGATAAAAAGAGGGCTTTAACTCCACCTAAATCAGCTTTTGCTAGCTGTTGAAAGGGACATTTGCTAGTGAATGGACAGAAAGGCAAATTGATAATTGTGGGTTTTGATATACTTTAAAGTGCGTGCATGCGCAGCAACTGAGAACAAAAATCAACCCAAACTTTTTCTCCAACTAGCCGAGTCCTAAGTCTCAAATGCTAATTTCTCAACAATCTTTTACGTATACACCTATACATATATAATGGAATAACGTGTAATTGGTATCTGAAGTCGCAGTGAAGATGACCTAATTTTTCAGCAAATTTATAAACAATTATAGCATCATGACTAGGGATGACAATAGTACGGATGTCCCCGTCCCTGCCTAAAGAGGAGCGCCGACAAAATCGAGGAATATTCGTAGAGACTTGTCCCACTTCATCCAATATAAAATTACCATTGACAAAAGTTTCATGAAGTTTAAAAGCAAAATTGAAATTCATCCTAAATTTTAATGCTCACAAAATGCAAACATTTCACAATAATAATTAGCAGGACTACGGTTAATACTAAATATATTTTAAAAAATTTAATTTGTTAGTTTTTTTTTTTTTCTTTCAAAATATGTATATTAAGATAAGAACTGTTTTTCTTTTATTCTTATTCTGAACTCTGTAGTAATATCGGCCTCGTCTCTATTAAAAATAATGTTGTAACTCCTAATAATAAATTATAATGACACATTTATTTAGTTAAAAAAAAAAACTATAATGACCAATTTTGGTAAATTGGGACAGCCATCCCCACTAACCTTCATAAACTTTTGTTTTAAAATTTTAAAAAATCTTATTATTTTTCTTTTTTTTCCCCCTATTGAAACTTAATATTCTCGTACATAGCCTCATGAAACTCTACATTTTCTAATCTTAATTCTCATGATAGTTCTTGGAAAATAATGTGATACAACTTTTGTGTGATATATTTTCCAAAAAATTTTAACGTACACGCCTCACCGAAGCAGAATATGCATTCCAATAGAGATATGCATCAGATTGTCTAGTTGATTGGCTTTCTCGTTCTTTATCGGGGGAAAAAAGAAAAAGAAAAGAAAAAGTGCAGATTGGGTTCAAGATAATAAGTAAGCGCATTTGATTATTGATCACTTTAAGTTTTAATAATTATCATGTTAGGCACTATGCACTATGCATAACTTATGATTTTATTGGGAATAAACGGTAAGCATACTAACAAAATTACATTTCTTCCTCTTGAGACCAACTTGTTCTAAGAATATTATAGAAACCACTTGTGGCCTGTGGGTGTGTAGTCTATAATTATAGTTCAAACTTATTTAATTAGGACCTTTTAGTCATTTGCATCCTTTAAGAAACTAGAAACTACGTTCTTCTAGTAGGAAGGAGCTTGATTAAAAACCAATATTACAGACCATAACACATGTGTGCATGCATGTATGTGTTCATTCAAGTAGGAATATCATGAAACATAACCTGTAGTTACTTAACGATAATAGATTATCATAACAAGAATGTATGTAGTTTAAGGTTCGAGTTTAGATTGCTCTCTAGGATCTTAAATTTAAATATTTGTTTTTCAGTTTCTGATTTACTTATGAAACCAAAATATATATATATTGAAGGTACAAAATATCATAATTAACAGAATGTGAATTCTATTTTTATTAATGTGGTGTTTAACACTGATGATGTTCATGGAGGATGATAGAATCATCGACAAGACAGAGTAGTGAGAACTCAACTCCGTCTAATTCAACTTTGTTGCTGGTCCATTATTTGTAGATGAGTAGTGAGAACTCTACTCAGTCTAATTCAACTTTGTTGGACGTTGAAAGGGACCTAACTGCACTGAATAATTATGATTAATAATTGAGAACTTGGGATGCACACACAAATAGTGCGTGCATGAGCGGCAACTAAGGAAAAATACAAATATATGCTCACAAGATCTAATCTCTTGTTGAACTCGACGATGAAATTGAATTTTAGACTAATTACACACTCATTCACAATCCCAACTGCTTATTGGAAAAACATTTAGTCAGTAGGAACATATTTAAAAAAAAAAAAAAACCTTTAAATATCAAGATGATTTCAAAAATTTTTAATAATTAGTAAATGGGGCATCTATTGACACTCATTTTTTTGCTTTTTCTACCCAATTTTTTTATAAATTATTTTATTACTATATTGCCCATTAATAAACTTGTAAGTACAACAATATTTAAAAAACTACTCATTGTATTCACCCTAAATAAATATGCTATTTATCCTAGTTTTTACTCAAAAAAAAAAAAAAAACTCTTGTGCCCTAATTATTTATAAGAATATAAGATGGACATAAACAGTAATTGTGAAAGAGTAAAGTATTTTTTTCCTTAACAATTTTTAATTGTATTCTATACATAAATTATTTTTGTTGTTGTTTTTTTTTTTATGCTGGAGTGGATTCCTTTTTCTTTCTTTTTTTTTTTTTTTTTTTGAGTTTGCTTACTAATTTTTCATTAACTTTTTTTTATTTTTGAATTTTTTTATTATGTTTTGATTTTATATAGCCATCGTCGGTAATATTTAACCGTATGCTTTTATTTTCGTAACAAGAAAGATGTTTAAATTATAATTAGATTTGATAGCAACTTTAAACAAAAAAAAAAAAAAAACGAAAACAAAAGCATCAAAACGTGGGATACTTGGTTCACTGATGAGTGAGAAAATGTTGGAAAAAAAACTATCTTGGTTTAATGGATGTGGTTTGGTGGGTGAAAAAAGGATAAATATTGTTATTTGATTGTAAGGGTTTTTTTTTTTTTTGGAATAAAAAAGGGTTGTCACAAGTAATAATTAGATTTTAAAATCTTTGTAATGGGTGGTTTAAGTAGAGAGGCGGAAAAAAAAAAAGGGTTTCAATTGACGCTCCCTTGGTAAAAATGTTAAAACTTCAAACTTGTATTGAAAAGGACTTTTTCAAAAAGTTATATTTTCTAGTTTTGACCTAATGCTTTTTGGAAATAAGAAACATTTCTAGCATATTATTTAAACACTTCTAGAAGCATTTTTTGGAGCCACGAAACGGAAAAAAAAAATAATAATAACTTCTATTAAGCTCTGCTAAACAGGGGCTTCAGTGCTTTTTAACTGAAAGGTCTTTCGAACATTAAAAAAAAAAAAATTTTTTTTTTTGACAAATTAATCAAATCCTTTTATAAGCATATTTTGGAGACAAGAATCTACAAGCAACTTCTAAAGGACTCTTTTAAACACACCTTGCACGTTTTCTCTTTTTTATTTAGTTATTCTTTAATTAGATATTAAATTGTGTCTTAATTACTATACTGAAAAGATGAACTCGCTGTTCCTCATCTAAGCATGATTGAGAGAGAGAGAATATAACAACTTGTTCTTTGTTCTCTGGGAAAAAACACACTACAAATAATAGTAATAATAATTATTATAATAATAATAATAACAACAACAACAACAACTATAAATAATAATAATAATAATAAATAAATAAATAAATAAATAAGATTACACTTCAATCGCTAAATCTACCCTGATAGATACTCCCCAAATTATCGACTTAAATATTGAAAAAGCTAATTAATCAAGAGCTAAAATCACCAACTAGCTAGAAAACATGCATGCGATTAAGGTAGTCACAGTTTTCCACTTAGTAATTAATATAATTAGCACTAAACAAGAAACCAGATAATTAACCAGCAATAGTAAATAGTTCATAGAGAAACCAAGTACCTATAGTACTTTAAGTACCTATAATTAACTTTAATATATAAATTCACTTCACTGTATTATTAATTCATGAACCACTAAATACAATATATCAATCAAAGATACAATCATACAAAGTAAACATATGATGATATGATGTCTATACACATATATACATAAAACTGCCAGTTGTCCCACGTGGTGGGTACAACACTTTGCCTAAGTCAAGTTCGTCAAGCCTTTTTTTTTTTTTTCCTTCATTTTTTTTTCTCTAAGAATTCGAACGATTTTGTACAGAACTGTTGATCTCTGACACGCCATGGTTGTCATTTGTAGTTTAGCATACATCACAAATTCTCCTCACGCCAGATTTGAAATCCAAGCCACGGAATTGCCCTTTAATAACAATTTAAACAAAAAACAAAAAACAAAAGCCTAGTTTTATATTTCGGAGTAATATAATTAACCCTATGATTAACAATATTAATCATCCCTCAATATTGTTTCAAACGGCTAGCTCTTGCAATTGATATGATTTTGATTTTTCAAGGACTAGCGCAGGATGTGCAGTTGCAAGTTTTCGGGACGAAAGCGCAGACTCCGAAGGGCTTGTTGGGGAGCTGGCAATCGATGCCGAAGCAGCAGGACATGGAGGCGCAGGTTGGGCCTGCACAACACTTGCACAGCAGGCACAGCTGGAATGGCACCCCTGCAGCCGATATCGATGCTTCCTCCATCGACCGATACTCAGTTAGCCCGACGGGGAGGAACACTCCTTTTGTCGAAGTATACTCGTCGTTATGAGCTGCATGGGATCCTGCGTGTTCGGTACAAGTAAAGGTCATGTATTGAGATAATTATTCAAATGGTATGATAATACAAATTGGACTATGTTCAGTTTTGGTTGGCTTACCTAGAACGATGATCAATTGGGAAATTAACAGAAGTAATAAGAGCGCTGATTTTGTGAACTTTTTGATTGAAAAATCGCTCATGTCTTGAAGCCTAGCAGAGATGAGAGAGAGAGGGAGAGAGAGAGAGGGGGTGGTGTGGGATGTGAGCAGGGGGGAAAATCGAGTGGTGGAAAGCAGTTCAGAAGAGATTTGTTAGAGAGCACGAAGTGTGACAATATTATTGGCCACTCAAAACTTTTCTTCAGTTGGGTATCTATATCTATGTATATATAAAGACAAGATTGGAATCTGGGTTCTGGGTTTTAAAGATAATGATCTCAATAAGATCCGACCCGTTCTGGGGTTAAACTTGTACAAATTGCTAAACATTTTGTAACTTAATTTGATCTACTTGTGTGTGTTTATATATCCACACGCGATTTTTTCAACTACAAATGGTTTTAGAGCTGTTAAAAAATTGGTACACAGAAGGAAAATTTTCAGTCTATACCAATCTTTTTATGAATGAAAAAACATAAATATATTATGGGAAAAAACAGTAAAATATTCGGATTCTCGATCTTTGTTTGAGTTTATAGATCTGAAAAACCAGATTGTTTTCTTTGTCTGCAGTTACACAATGGAAGACGACTCTACCCCCGACCATGACCATTCTATCAATGAATACATAATTGGATCCAAACTCATTGAGAAATTGATGAGAAAAATTACAAATTAAAATTCACAGGTTTGGTTTATATCTCTCGGTGTAATGATAACAGAGAACACAGGAAATGGTCATAAGCTGTCTTTTTTTTTTTTTTTTGAATCCAACTGCAAATCCGTAACTACATACTACAAAGTTAAGGTAGCTTTTTCATATGGCAATTTCCATTTGGTACATGAGCATGACCAGAAAATAATACAAGAACCAAGAAAAAAAAAATCAACACAGGTTTGGGATCACCATGAAATTCATACATGTACATGAGAACGAAAGAGGGAAAGTGCAGTTATGTAACAAGCAAATTTCTCCATTTCATAAAAAGGGGTTGGGGAAAAAAGGCACACCAAACAAGTATACAATGGGTTGACATTTCTCATCTAACTCTTAATGCTGCAGGAGCTCCAGGGGAACAATTCGGGTTGGGAGATCGACAAATGGAGCCAGGACCAACATTATTCGTAAATCTCTGCCGCATCCGATGATCGGAGATTCCACTCCTGGCAAATGGACCAGCCCTACCAATTGACAATGATGACGAAACTTCTGTTGCATCATTAACACTTTGCAAAGGTTCTAGTGTTTCAACTACGTCACTCATTAACGGTCTCGCTTTGGGGTTTTGGCTTAGACAATAGTATGCCAAGCTGCATGCCTTCTGTGCTGCTCTTACCGAGTACTGATTCTCCAACCTCGGGTCAATTATTTGAAGCAACTTTCTCTTGTCATTTAGTTTAGGTCTGGCCCAATCTACCAAGTTCTGTTCTCTGCTCGGTCTCGTCTTGTCAACAGACCTCCTTCCTGTCAAAAGCTCCAGAAGAACTACTCCGAAGCTGTAAACATCACTCCTGGCAGTCAAGTGGCCTGCCCATTTCATATACACCTAGTTAAGAAAACTTCATTCTACATGTGTAAAAAGATTTGACACATCTAAGGTACGAAGCAATAAAAGGCAATCATCAAGGATTCGGTTCCCATCATTATAAGATCATAATTAGAATGTAAGCTACAGACTTTTCCTATGCAAACGAGGTCCGACTACCAAATATTGCCTCCCCCATATATATTTAAAATCTTTACAAGAGATATCATCAGGAGATAAATTGACACTACGCTTACACAACGACCTTTCTCGTTCCATCACCAAATTGTAATATTAGATCTTGTTAAAATACTTAATAATGTATTTTTCTAAATATTTCCTAAGCAAACTGATGCAATGTGTAATACATTTATTGCTTTATCATTTAGTTGATCATTCGGATAGTGGCAATACATACGGTACAGGGGTAAAAACTCTCATGCCCTGCATATAACGGCCATTTCTTAGGCAAAACAATGCTCAAGGTCTACCATTTTGTTAAAGAACATGAGAACGCATCAAGTAGCAAAATAACAGAAGACAAATGGTTATATCAACGTAGGGAAATCTCTTAATGGCACAGTGGAAATGGCAGTGACAACTCCCATCTTATGCAATACCTGATTTTTAGTCATTTACATCAAAGAGTTGAAAAAAAAAAAAAAAAATTTTTTTTTAAGACAACATTTTAAAATGTATTTCCATGCAGGAATATCTCTATCTAAATGTACAGCCTTTTCTATAAAAATCAAGGATTTCAAAACTCTTGGGGAAAGCATACCAGTCATTACGTATTCTGGAGCAGCATAACCATAGGTACCCATTACTCGGGTTGATACATGAGTCTCATCACCTTGCGGTCCGGCTTTAGCAAGACCAAAATCAGATAGCTTGGCTGTATAATCCTGCATATTAATAGCCAGTAAGTTAGATGATTGGCCTACCCACAGAACACTACGAAAATTTTTTGTATAATATGAAAATAACTAGTATAATTATGACATCCAGAACACTACTCACTGAGTCCAATAATATGTTAGACGTTTTGAAATCCCGATATATAACTGGCCTTTCTGCGTTGTGAAGAAAAGCAAGTCCTTTAGCAGCTCCCAGAGCAATCGCCATTCTTGTAGCCCAAGATAATGGCACGGATACCTCTGTATTATAATACATAGAATCTTGAGTTCAGGGAATGTAAACCAAGTAAAATAACAATGTTTCAAATAAAGCTAAATCTTGTATCTTTGAAATTAAAGTTAGGTCAATAATACTGTCCGCAACAAATCTCAGAAGCATCAAGGGTTTTGAGTGCTCGTGTAATTAAAAAAATACCGCAGAGCAATTAAATCACATAGATTTCTGCCAATAAATTGTTTTAAATTTATATTGAACAAATTTAGTGTTGACTGTGTTGTAATAAACTAAATCAGACAAACGTAGCATACAAACCCTAGAATTCTCAAAATTAAAATCAAAGATTTTGCAACCAAATTATGCAACAAAATATTACACTTTCATAATTAAACTAGTACCTGAAGCCTGTTTGAACATTGTATCAACTTCAGTACAAAACAAATTTAAGGACAACACAAGATGACTAGAGTGCCATGCAAGAAAGAAGGTTGAGCAATGATAGATCACCATGCTATGTAACAGAAATAAAATATCAGAGATGGTTCTGCATCTCCACTTCAAAATGAAAATCAGTTTTGCATCAACAAAAGAATTGCAAGAAATAGTTTTACGTTGATTGCGATATTTGCAGACCTATTGGTACATCTGGAACAGGTATTGAACACAGAATCCACGGGCCACTGGCAGATAGAATAAACTATCAGTGCTAGATTTTTTTTTTTCCCCTTTCTAACTCTCTCCATCTATTTATTTACTCTAGCTAATAAGTTCTGAAAAAATATGTCAAAAAGCTAGACACTAACGTGGCGAAGACAAAAGGCAATCATGGAATATAGACAAAGTTTGCAAAAGCTAATTGGTTAACAACCCTCTCAATTGTCAGAAATATTGTTCAAGTATGCATATTCATTGTTGATAAAGAGTTAAAGAAATGTAAGAAACAGATAATCCATACTTCGGAAAAGGTGATTCTCAAGGCTTCCTCTGAACATGAACTCATACACAAGTAACCGGTGCTCGTCCTCGCAACAGTATCCAATCAACTTCACCAGGTTAGGATGCCTAAGCTGCCCGAGAAAGTTCACCTCGGTCTGAAACAATGACAAATTTAATCCACCCAACAAGTCAAAAACCTCCAAAAAATCAAATGGGCAAGAACAAAAAACTTTAAAAAAAAAAAATGAAGCTTACAAGCCATTCTCGATGACCCTGCAGTCCCTCCTTGTTAAGCACTTTGACAGCAACAGGGAGAGACTTAAGACCGACCCTGACATTCTCATCAATGTAGCCCTTATACACGGTTCCGAAACCGCCTTCGCCGAGAACGTAGTCCGAACGGAAGCTCTTCGTGATCGTTTCGAGCTCGTAGAGCGTGAAGGCAATGACATGAGTGTAGAGCATGGCATTCTTCCTGGAATCCTCGAAGTTCCGCGGCGTCGATGGATCGCTCAGATCCGATATCGACCGATTGTGGCTCTGCTTCTTCTCGCCATTCTTCACCGGCAACGACGATGTCATATTCGGATGTTGAACTACAAAATCCCCAAAAAATTATAATAAAAAAAATTAAAAAACCCTAACTCACAAATTCTTCAAACTCATTTCCAAATTCAAATTCAATTCACGCCATGCAAGCTGGAAGTGAAAAAACTACACTTTTGCTTCCAATTTCTATTTTCGATTCCGGAATCGAAAATGCTGCGGAAATAAAACAAACCCGGAAAACTTAATCCGATCGCTGAGGAACAGGAAAACCGCCATTGAAGAAAGAGTTGCAAGCTAACAATAGAGAGAGAGAGAGAGAGAGAGATTAGATCTGGAAATCAGAATTCTAGAGAGAGAAAGGGAACCTTGGGCATTGGTGACGACAGCAGATTCCTCTCTAGTACCGCAGTTCCCCATCTCCGCCTGCTGCTACTTCTTGTTCAGATTCAAGAAGCTCGACGGCGAGTGTTGGTGCGAGTGGGAGTGAGAGTGAGAAAGGAATGGAATTCTGTGGATTGAGCAACGGAGAAGAAGAAGAAGGGGTTGGAGTGGAAATCGAGCGACGGTTGATGCGGTTGAAGTTGTGTGGGTGGGAGTGTACTTGGGCTTACTGATATGACACAGAGTTTCATTCTTCTTTCTGTGGCCTTGTCTACCCTTTCACTTTCTCTCTCTTTAATGTATAGCACACTCTCTCTCTCTCTCTTCATATATATATATATAAATAAGAAATGAGAAAAAAAAATCAAAAAAACAAGAATTTTTTTTAATTTTATTATTAATTCCTTTTTGATTTTGGGAATAAATGATGTAGATTTTGAGTTACTGCACTTTTTGTAACTTCCAGCCATGTTTGTTGTTCGAGTGCATACTAGTTTGGGTTCGTTCGTGGGACATTTTAAGATGATACTTTATTGTCTCGTTTCTAAGGGTGTTTGGAGAGACAATTGAAATCTTTATTTTAAAGTTACGGATGAGTTGTATTTTGAAAATGTGTATTTAATAAAAATAAATTATTTAAAATAAAAAAATATAATAATTTAAATTATATTTTAAAAAAATTAATATTATATATTATATTTTGTTCTTCTTAAAATTTTATGTAATTTATAAAAAAAAATTATCTCATCTCGATTTAAAATGAAAAAATTATAAATTTTTAAAGTTTGGTCTTCTTGAAATATAAAATTTGAAAAAAGAAAAGTGAAAAAACGTATTTAAAAAGGGGATTGGAAACTTTGCTCCCAAACTTGCCATAATACTCACATTTGGGAGAAAAGACCAAAAAAAAATACATATTAGATAAGGGGATTAGAACTTTGCCCCCGAACATATCATAATGCTTATATGACATCTTATTTTCTCTCTCTTTTATTCTAAAAAACTCATATTTTAAAAATTCATGATTTTCTCAATTTAAATCTAAATGAGATTATTTTTATGTTAAAATACTTATAATAACAAAATAAACAAAACAATATTCATTTTACGTATTTTTTTGAATAAATTTCAAATTTTGTACTATTTTATATATTATTATTTATTTTTAAAAATCCTCTTCCAAACATACATTTTTAACTCAACTTCCAAAATACCATGTCCAAACTATCCCAAAAGGAGCTCTAAAATATTTCAATTTATTTTTATATTTTTATAAAAAGTTAATAAAAATTTTTATTAGCTTTCAAATAATCAAATAACTCTAATCTAAATATTTCAACTCAATCATATTAACCAAATAGAAGTTTAATTTGATTTAAAATTATTGACATGGTTTTTATAAAAATGTAAAGTTTGGAGAGACATAAAAAGAAAAGAAAAAGAAAAAGAAGAAAAGGAATGCATATTTTTTCCTTCACTTTGGTTTTTATTCTTTTTTTTTTTTTTAACTTTGGTGTTTTCTCTTTTATCTTTCTAAGTTATGAAAAGGGGAAATAATTCTGCCTCTTCCAAAACTTGTCACGAGACTTTATTAACTGTGACACTTTTTTTTTTTTGGTCTTTTTTGAGATTCTCTTTATGACAAATATCCCTGTTATGTATATTGCGTAGTTTTTCTAATGTATATTGTGTATTATAAATATCTATCAAAAAAATAAAGAACTAAAATCTCTAATCTTCAATTTCAATTTTATATATATATATAGATATATATGCAAAATCCACATAATCTAAAACGAATTTTTCAACCTCGAGGAGAATTATCTTTATTATTACTGTAACTTCAAGGGTAGATAATTGAGGCTAACCCATTTGGTGCTACTGGAAATATGTAGTCAGTTTTGCTTCCTTTTTTTTTTTTTTAAAGATAATATTTTTTTTATTATGAAATTGTAGTAAATGGCAATTTTACAAATATATAATATATATATATATCATTCTATAATCAGATATCTTATTGATTTTATATATTTCTAATCTGAGTAAATCATATCAAAATTAGAAATATATAAAGCTGACAATTTCTCAAACAGAACCTTACTATAAGATATATTTCCAAGCGTAGAAATTGCTTAACCAGAAAATAGAACTGTAAGCTGTAATTGAGAATTGGAAACAAAAAAAAAAAATTTTTAATTTTGCAAAAAAAATAAAAAAAAGGCGTTCATAACTGGCAAGATTGACTCGCATTGAGGCTCGGTTTTGGGTCATCTCTTTCCATATTTGCTGTTGCTGCCAGGAGTGGGCCCAAGCCATGCCCACTTAGCTGTCTCCTGCCGGATATTTCTTCCAAATCATCTTCAAAGTTTTCCGTTTTTGTTTACAAGTCAATAAACATTTTTTCTTACATGGCCCAGATCTACAATTTTACAAAAACATTTGTGGAACGTAATTTCATATGAGAAGTTTTAAGGGCTATTTTTGTATAATTAGATGAGTAACTAATATATGTATATATATATATATTTTTTTTTTTGAAAAAGGAAATTATCATTAAAATGAAGCGAAAACATAGAACAATCATTTATAAATAACCCCTCAAACTAGAACTAGAACCAAAACCCTCAATTGAGACCGAAGTAATCAGTAAAGTTTGATGATGGTCAATAGGTAGGAAGATACCCGCCTCAGTATATCAAAATAGAACTCTCACATAGCTCATTATAAAGACCCTTACCATCGATAACAACTGATCAATTGACATCCGAAAGTCGTAAAACTAAGGTCACCATAAACTCCGTATTGAAACAAAATGAGTGTAACTAAAACTAAGCCATACCCGTAGTCAAAGCACACAAGACATGGCTGTAAACATAAAGTACAAAACAAAATAAGTTCGAGTAAGAAAACCACCATCCTTATAACTAATAAAACAACAAAACAAAACAAAACCCAGAAAAATAACAAAATCACAACCCATCAAGATGAGGATCTTCAACACCTAGACATTAGAGCATGAATGACAAATCGTCGACAATCCAACTGGATTTGCAGAGCCACCATTCAAAGAAACTCCCCGACACTGGCTAAAAACTCCTATTTGCACGAATTCACCAACCTTCC
This sequence comes from Antiaris toxicaria, assembly GCA_035233585.1. Lineage (NCBI taxonomy): Eukaryota > Viridiplantae > Streptophyta > Magnoliopsida > Rosales > Moraceae > Antiaris > Antiaris toxicaria. The sequence goes on from CP141163.1 coordinate 2,063,929, forward strand.
CTACCTTCACGACACCATAAACCTGGCCGACATAAATCGGTGCAAGAAGATTCTCTACGCTAAGTTTTGAGACCAGTTGGCTGGCAACACATTGGTCACTAGCCTCCACCAATGTTGACAAAGAAACTATTGGAGAGAGCTATAGAGAGAGAGAAAAAAGAAGAAAAAAATTAAATACAGAAAATAATAAGATATTTTCTATTATGATTAACTAATATTAAATTGAAAAAATCATAATATCAAATAAAATAAAATAAATATAATATAACATGGGTAGTGTGGAATGAATACCCTTTATTAAATGAATAAATGTAGCCAATGGTTGTCAATTTTTATTTCCTTCAACCTCTCTCTCTCTCTCTCTCTCTCTCTCTCTCTCTCTCTCTCTCTCTCTCTCTCTCTCTCTCTCTCTCTCTCTCTCTCTCTCTCTCTCTCTCTCTCTCTCTCTCTCTCGTTTTGGCTAAAATATAAATTATAATTAAGCATTTGTAAAAGGACAGTTTGACACCCCCCCCCCCCCCCCCCCCCCCCCCCCCTTTTTTTTTGTGAATCTTACGAAAGTTTTACATGTGGATGGAAACAAGTAATTTAGTCTATATCTTCCATTAATTACCGAACTTTGTTATTTATCCGTTTTTCCCTTGGGATTGAAATTAAGATGTAAAGTCTAGACCTAAATATTAGACGTAATGTAAATTTATGGCAGAAATAAGCCTACAAGAACAACTTATCCCTCTTTATATATACATATATATATATATATTTTTTTATGGTAAGCAAGCACCTGTGCACCCCCCCAACACACACACTGACACACAGAGTCCCCCCACCCGGGGTCCTGAACGTCCGACCTCACCCTAGAGGAGCTCATGCCACTAGACCAACTGGTCTTAGGCAGAACAAACTTATCCATCGGCGCAAGCTAAATGGATGAGAGAGCAGGATTCGGACACGAGGTCCTAGGTTTCAAATCTAAAAGTACTTTCATCTTTTTCATAACAAGTGGGAGTTATAACTCAAAATATAAAAATATAAAAACATGCAACAACAACTTATCAATTAATTACTAAAGAATATTTTCCATGTAAATAAATTAAACTACTGCTTTCTTTTTCTTTTCTCTTACCACACCCCCACAACCCCCCCGTAAGGTTTAGTCTACTTTTTAATTCCCTGTAGGCTTTTTGTGTTTGGAATTTAGAGGTAAATACCTTTTTTTCAAATTCTTTTTAAACAAATAGTTGAAGCTTTTAGAAATTAATATAACATAAATAACTAATTTTTATAATTAGTCATTAATACACAATAGTCTATCATTGATTAAAAATAATATAAATAACAAATTTTCGTAATCAATCATTAATTAACTATAGTCAATCCATAATATAATAATATCCAAACATCCTAACCTGAGGCTTCATCTTCCCCGGTGATTTCATGGTGGATGCTAGAAAATTCAAGGGAAAAAAAAATCGATTGACTAAAAAATGATCATTAGGTTTCTTAAAGAAAAAATTTGCTATATATTAAATTGGGTTTTAAAAACTAACGCTCAATCTAATTTCTCTTCATGCTTTTGTCCATAAATTTAAAGAAAGTAATAATTTAATTGTTAAACTATTTTTTGTCAATTAGTCTCTAAAAATGTTTGATAATTATAGTTCGTAATTCTAAAATTAACTATGGCATATAAAATTTTAACAATAGGAAAATTTTCTAATTTTGAAGAAAAGTGAAGGCCATATTTTGTACTTTATATTACCAAGAATAAAATAGAAAAATTATAGTAAATAGACCATTTTTTTATTTGGAAATAAATTGAAAATAAATATCACAGTCTATTTTATAATTTAATTTATTCCATTTTTAAGCCTCTTTCTCCCTCTCTCTTCCTCGCTAGAAGCTGTCATCATTACCGGCCAATCGAGCAGAGCTCCAATCGTAGTAGTTGCCATCGATTGCAATGGTGGTTCTAGAAATCTTGCGGTTAGAGCTTGTTGTGGGGTCTCCTAACTCTCTTATCTAGTTCGCAAGGCTTGTGGGCGGTACTTGTTGATCTGGTTTATAATTCTCTGGTTCGCAAAGGCTATGGGCGAAGCTTGTCAATCTAGTTCACGATTCTTCAATCTATTCACGGTGTTTGTGAGTAGAGAGAGAAGTATGCGAGCTGAGCTTTAAGGCAACGAAGGTAAAGCACAAGATCAGTACTTCCAACATCACGCGCAAAGCCATTAGGGGCTTCAAGTTCAGCACGATTTCTATTATTCACACGATCGTGACTCTCAGTGGTGATCAACTGGATCTCCTCCTCTGTCTCCCTCATTCACCTACTGTCGACCATAGGCATTGCATTGGTGGTGGCGATGAGATCGTGATTGCAGGTCGTCTACTAGCGTATGTCATTGTCCCCATGTCATGGATTAAGTTGTACAGAGGTAGGTCAATTTGGGGACTTGGATTAGGTTTTGCTCAATTTTGGGACTATTTTGCAAAATTGATAAATAAATGATTTATCAAAATTAGTAAATTATGATTTATAAAGTCAAGAATTTATATTAATAAATCAAGAATTTACACTTAATTACACCGATAAATTAAAATCAACAGCTTGTTTGTTTACGTGGTAAATATATTATTTACTAAGTAATTCAAAATTTACCAAAATCGGTAAATAATTGATTTATTAAATGAAAAAGTGATTTACTAAATAAATTTACCAAAATTGAAATATAAATGATTTACCAAGCTATATAGTGATTTACTACATAAATTTACTAAAATTTATACATAAGTAGATTTATTGAATTTTAGGTTGTGATAAATCATAGTTGATCAAAAATATATTAGTTACCACATTTTCAAAATCACAAGATACAAAATTTGAATCCTCCACCCCAAAAATTAAAAAAAAAAAGGGGTCCAAAACTTTGAAACTATCTATTTTTACTCGATTTTGATCTAGGCCTATTTCCCTCCTTCTTTCAATAGAAAATCATCACCTATGTTTTGTCCTTTTGGGCTCCCATAAGGCCCTTACTACTTGAGGCATACAACAAGGCCCAACTTTATTGTTTTAGTATTTAGGCTCAGCAAAGGACTGGATACAGAGATAAACCACCCTGATGAGAGAAAATGGGAGACTGCCCCACTTGAAAAGCATGATTTATGTCACTCCTTCCATACTCTTCATGTATCCTATTTCCAGTTTTTTTTTTCTTTTTAATATCTCTACCAACTACAATACTCGAGCTGATCGTGGGGTCATTCACTCGATGACGAACGGTCATCCACCGAACCAACAAGTAACCTTGATCGTCGCCAACCGCGGTGTCGGTTGCCGACTGTCGGAGTCATCCACTAGATGACCAAAGTTCATTTAGTAGAGTTGGTCCCCAAAATTGATGACTGATCACCGATAATCTGCCAAAATCGACCGGTGACCACTGGTTGTTGTTGATATTGATCACATGAGTCGCTCACCGCAAGACCAAAAATCAACTGTCAAGAGTGGTGCCTAAAATTGATAGGTGACCATAGTAATATTGGGACCTACAAAGAATCATGCATTTTATGTTCTCGATTAAATTTTGCCTAACAAGTTGCTAGAGTCGACTTATCGCCTAACAAGTATACTCACACTAAATAATGAATTAGATTGCGGAGAAGTCAAGGGGACAAGAATATATAGAGATTCGCCTTCTACGTTCTCTTTGGAATGAAGAAGAATTTCACAAGGTAGAGAAAGTAAATCGGGATTTTTGGCCAAAAGGGTTATCTAATGGGGCATTTATTTTTTATATTGCATTCACATTGTATTTAAACGCAATGTAATTTTCATCCAAATGTAAAAGTTTTACGTTCAAATACAAAGTTTTTCTATAATGCCTCAAGTACATTTACTATTTCAGAATATTTTGAAAATAAATTTTTTAAAATTCATTCATATCATATTCTCTCTTTATCTCACTTTCTACTTTTATCAATCGTATTAATTTTTCAACTTTAAAATACAATTTAAATACTTTTTATCAAAACACACATTACATTCAAATGCAAAGCAAATATTTTTCATCCAAATGCAAAATGTATCTAATGTATTGTATTCAAACGAATACGAACGCAAGATGTTTACGAAACGTCCCATAAGTGACACACATGTACATTTAATAACGTTATAATCCTAATTTCTTATATAATTAACCCCCTGAAAGATATTTTTTTTTTATTCATTTAAATTTGAATACAAACATTTAAACAAACATTGTTGACAATTTATCCAATTATCCACATATCTTAATTCTTATCCTGTATTCTTATTTGAATGAAGCAAGGTGGCTATCTAGGTGAAAATCACGTTATTTATAATTTAAATAATTCCTTCATTATCTTCTTCTAAGCGCTTATTCGACACACTTTTACATGAGATTTTTTTTTTTTTTTAACTTGCGTCGAAGTAATAAAATATAAAATGGTCTTTATTAGGTTTTTTTTTTTTTAAATAAATATCTTAAATTTCTGTAAACCCTTTTTTTCAAATAATTAATCAGAATTTGACCACTTGAAAATATGATCAATTGTAACTTATATAAATATATGGTCAATCATTGATGACTCATTAGATCAAAACATTTTAATAAACATCGATCATTTTTCTAAATTTAAAAAAAAAATCAACAGATTTTTTTAAAACAAGTATTTGAAAATTGTTATAGACTTAATTTTTCTCTAAATAAAATCCTCTTCGCAAGATAAGGAGCCGAGCAGACGTTTTCGGCACCCTATCAATATTATGAGCTGAATTCTAATTTTTAGGCAATTAAAAAATTAATTGATGTTAATAATCCCGACAGATGATAATTTGCATTGTTTTTATTTTTTAAACGTATTTTTCACCAAAAAAAAAGGGCATGCCAAGTGTTTGAAATGGAGTGTTTATCTCCGAATTTTATTGCAGTCATTGTGGGAGGTTTGGGGGAAGCCACATGGAGAGTGTATGTTAAGGTCTAAATTGTCATGGTTTGAATTTCTTGTTTCTAAATGAGTTTCTCTTGGCTGGAAACGACAAATTAGTTTTTCAATATATGTGCCAATAATCCAAGGCTTTGGTCCCTTCCTTGCTTTTTTTTTTTTTTTTCAATTACGATCTGATCCCGATCAACGACACAAACACACCAAGTGTACTTTAAAAGGCGGCCGAGTGCCGACCATGGTTTTGTTGGTTGCGTGTCTTAGTTCCTCTTGTACTAGAAATAGTAATAATAGTCGTAAATTGTTAAGACTTTCAAGCCGCGTAGGATACATGTGCCTCAATTCTCCACCATACAGCCTTTCAGATATTTTAGTGCAACAGAGAATAATATCTTACCCCATATATAAAACCCCTCAAGTTGGATGACATTTACCGAACCCTATTTGGCATGTTCACTTGAGTTGGGGTTTCCAAATATTTTGATTAGAGTTAAGTTTAGTTTTGTAAATGTATATTTAGTTGAAAATGAACTGTTTAGAATAAAAAAAGTTTAAAAATTTAAAATATGTTCAAAAAAAAAATCAATATAAATCTTATTTTATTTCTTTCAAAATTTTATGTAACTTTTTTAAATTATATCATTTTGATGTAAAATAATAAAATTATAGAGTTTTACGATCTTAAGAAAGAAAAAATGAGTTTTTACTTTAGGGTTGGAGACTATGAATGATGAAAAGTTTACTTTTTGAAGAAAAAGACAAAAAAAAAAAAAAACAATAGGAGATGTTCAACTCCAGCAAACATGCCAAACAATTCCTTGTGTGTGATTGGCACACTGATTTAAATCTATAAAAAATAATAATCATAATTTTCCATCTTTTCATTTTTTTTAACAATTCGCAGCACTCTCATTTTTCTTTTTTTTTTTTTCAAATAAATTCGAAAATTTCAATTTAAGATGGTAGTAGCAACTTGTTATGTTATATAATGTATTATTGATTTTTAAATAAAAACAGTAATTATATAATTCATCCAAAAAGAAAATGGAGATAATGGTTTTCGGGTGTTAAGATAAATTGATGGCGTTGAATTTGCAAAAAGCTGTGATCATTGATCTTGGAAAGAAAAATGTATACACTCATTGTACTCGAAGTGGGAGATGCTTAGAGAAATTGAAGAAAACCATATCAAATCGTGTACTCTTTTTCCCTTCGTTACTTTTTTTTCAATGGATTTTTCTAATGGAGGGTCTAAATGAGACTTCTCTTAATTTCTTATTTAGAGAGAGTGAATCATTTTTTATTCCATTGTTTTTGTTTCCCTTTTCTATAGGATTGTTTCATATTGTCTTTCTTATTTTCTTGTTCTATAAGCTTTGAGGCTGTGTCTTTTCTATTTATCCCATTAAATTTTTGCAATTTTCCCTTTTTTTTATTAGTAAAATAGAGTGGAGGGTTTGGTTAGATCGAGTTGTTTAATTAGTGCTAATCTAATCCCATTAAATTTTTGTTTAGTTATTGTATTGCACTCACAAAAATTCTAAGCTCCATCAAAGCTAATCCAGCACGAGACTTGCTCCAACAAGGAGAACTCCTACGCGCATATCTTGCGTTGTGTTTGAAAATGTGTTTTTGATAAAAATGTATTGTGGTAATTAAATAGTATAAAAACTTTAAATATGTTCCAGAAAAAAATAGTATAATGAAACTTGTTTTGTTTCTCTGGTTATGTTATATACGCAGCTTAAAAAAATTTTATTTATAACTTAAAATAAGAAAGTTATGAACTTTTAAATGAGTTAATATTTAAAAATGTGTGTTTGATTGAAAAAGATATATGATAGTTACATAGTGTAAAAATTTTAAATATGTTCAGGGAAAAAATAGTATTATGAAACTTATTTTTGTTTCTCTGGTCATTTAATATATGCAATTTAAATAAAAAAACTTAATTTCATATTTAAATAAAAAAAGTTATAAATTTTTAAAGTTTGAGTTTTTAAATAAATAGTTAAATTAGTTTATAGGTCATTTGATAAACACATTATATTTTAATTGCGATTAAATGTAATTCATTTTTTGAGTGTTGTATTTATTTGAAAAGTATTTGTTTTGTATTTGAACGAAATGTGTGTTTGAATGAAAAGTATTTAAATTGTATTTTAGAATTGAAATGTTAATGTGATTGTTTTAAAAAATAAAAGAATAATAATTGTTTTCATAGCACTGTTAAAAAAAATTGTATTTGAAGATAATACTTTTACGTTTGGATAAAAATTACATTGCATTTAAACGTAATGCATTTTCGAAACGGTGCCAAGGCACCATTACTTTTAAAAACAAAATCAAAAAAATATTTGAAAATCTCTAACTGAAGTGGATGTCTCAAAGGACCTCTTTAGATTAACGGGTGACTGTTTAGGCCAGGTATCCTACGTCGATCTCAATAGGTTTTTCAGGGGCTTCAGCGTCCCCAAAGAAAAGCCGACAATTCCACCACTCCTTTTGAGTCAAAACACACTTTATATGTTTTGAGACACCAGTCGGTTGTTTGATGCCCCATCACACAACCGACCACGATTGCTAATTAAAGCCGTATGCAGGCGACGAAGAACATGATTTTGCAAAAAGTACTTCGCTGTCTGCTTGGACTCTAGCTAGGACACTTTGTTAAGATGTTCAATTCAAACGAGAGAATTTTAAAGCAAATTTAACGTACTAGTTTTGAATAGGGATTCTTCCAAACTTATTTAGTAACAAAATTTCATATAGCTTTGATTAAGTACTTTTTTCAGCTCAGCAAATCATTCATTTTATGCAATCACAAGTGTAAATTTACGTATTTTATATGTTAAAAACCAGTATTAGATACCATTCCATCTGCAAGAAAAGCTCATACTTTCCATCTTAAAAAAAAAACTCTTACTTTTAGTTTTTAAATTGGGTTTGGTTGCAATATATATAGAAGTATCAATAATGCCTGGACCAACAGTGTAACTCCACAGAAATCAAAAGATAATGTAAATTGTGGCCAGGAAAAATAATGGATCAGATATAGTACTAGGAGATGTTTAATTACTTTAAAACCTGCAAAAAAAAAAAAAACACATTATTGATAAAAACATATTATCACTACAACTTTGTTTTTTCAATTGTTAAATCTATATTAGAAATGATCTACATATCATGTATATGCATTTCTATTATTTCTACGTAATTTTTATCAGGTTTATCTATTAAAAGTATATATTATACTAGTATCATCATGAGATCCTATCGTGAAAAAACCCGTAATAAACTTTTTTGCATTGTTATATTTTAAATCTCTCCGTTAAATTTGGCAACAATCCACTGTATGATTTTTAGGCTGGCTAGGATTTATGAGAATCGAATAATCACTTTTAACAAAGTCATATAAGATTGGCCAGTTGAAATGATGGAACAAAATTAGCATTGGAAATTTGAAGTCTTTCAAGTTGAGCCATTTGCACCATCAACATTACACTTGTCCTGTCAGATGTGGACGTCCCTTTCAGCTTCGCCCACCACCTTTTATTTCTTTCCTTCAATTTAAAAAAAAAAAAAAACAGTTAATGGTAATAATATAGATAGAGTGGTATACAATTTATGAATTAAAAAATAGTACATTCCCACCCAATAAATCCCTACTAAAGTAGATTAATTATATCCGGTCCTTGTAAAATATTTGATAAACATGTTACGTTTTAATTATATTTGAATATAATTTATTTTTTGAGTATTGTATTTGATTGAAAAGTATTTGTTTTGTATTTGAATGAAATGTATATTTGGATGAAAAGTATTTTAAAGTTAAAAAGTTGATATGATTGATAAAAGTAGAGATAAATAATATAATTAAAAAGTTGATGTGATTATTTTAAAAAAATTTTGAATAGTAATTATTTTCGTAATATTATTGAAAAAGATTATATTTGAATATAAAACTTTATATTTGATGTAAAATTGTATTACGTTTGGATATGATTAAAATGTAAAACTTTTACCAAACACCCTCCTAATATATAATTTTGAAGTGACTGATATTCAAAATATTGTCAAAAGAAAAAAAAAATCTCAAGTAGATAGTCTGGAAGAGAAGAATCAAACTATTAATATTCAAAATCTTATAAAAAAAAAAAAAAAACCATGAATATCACGTTCTATTTTTCATTTTTTTCTCGCGTTAGTTGGCTGTGTAGAAATTATTTCTCCAAAGAAAGGGGAAAAAGAAAGTCTACAAATAAATGTGTCACAATCCAAAGAACTAATCAAAGGTGGGCTGGTTATGTCTAATAAATAATATTCAATGCTTAATTTTCATGAATTAAAAAAGAATAGCATAAAGTAGAATCCTCTGGAGTTGAGCCCCACCACTATAGAGACTAATATATTCATTTGGCCAACCAAAGCCATTTTCCTCTCTCTCTCTCTCTCTCTCTCTCTCAACAGATAGAAAAACTCTTTTTGAGGCCTTCATCCAATGCCACTTTTGCTCCATTAAATGTTACCACACTCAACAGAAACCACACAACACAAACGTTTTCCCATAAAATATGCATCGCACATTTCTTTCTCTAATTATGATACCCACACGCTTTACTGTTTGTGTGGCTTTTACATGCACAGCTTTCCAGCTTTTAAAATCTAGCACTTGAGTTCGGATTCCAAATTTACTCTTTTTCCTTGTGGTTCCTTTTGAGAATTCTGGGATTATATAGAACGAAATACGAGTATAGATTCCAATAATCCGTGGCCTTTGGAATAAAACTTTTTCTAGGACATTATATATGGATGTATTAGCATATATACGGACATACACGATCACCCTTAAAATGACTGATCATGATCCAACCTTGTTAAAACTAGAATATGAAAGTGATTTGTGGTAATGACATTTGTTTATCCATGTTAAAAAAGAATCAGAGAAAGTCGCATATAAATATACATATATATATTCATATATTTTTATTTTTTTTTGTGGCAAAAATTCATATATTTATAGTTGACTTATATGATGTTGTGTTGTGTACATGTATGTCGTCTGTCTATTTATTTATGCATGCGTCCCAGATACTCTTACTCTAGTTTACAAAGTTGAGTATTTGTTACCTATACATGATTACTTTTACTCTAGCCATACATAAATATATTAAAATATATAAATTAAATTAATTTTCATACAAGATACTACTTTAAAACCCTAAGTTGAAAACTAAATGAGAAAGTATTACACAATTAAAGCATCGTTATCACCATATAGGTAATAAAACTATATGATCTTCTTTTGCATACAAAACAACATGATCGACAAAGTGATCATATTCAAATATGTTCAATCCAAAGTTTTTATGTGATGATATACGTTATATGGATACATACATGACAGGTAGCACTAGTATTGAATAGCCGGAAATTTTTAACAAAATAATGAAGCGAAAATATGAGGTGTATATATGTGTGTGCGTGTGATATGAATATGAATACTTAATCTAATAGAGATTGTAACCTTAAGAAGATGTTTATCGATAACATTTGTTTTTTTTCCTTAATTTGACCAATTTTTGGAGGTCATACATAAAAATTGTATATTTATATTTCTATTTTTTGAGTTATTTGAAGTCGCAAGTAACACGTTGGCTAAACAAATAGACATGTTTATGGGCATAAATTATATACTGCTATAATGAATATTGATATTCCTGTATTGATTATTTATTGATGGAGTCATCTTTAACGTGTAATTAAAGAAGAATAATATGCTAAAGAAGAAGGTATACGAGTACAAACAAAGTTTAACCTTTCTATATAATTCATAAACAAAAAGGAGAAAAAAAAATCTATCTCTACGTAGAGAATGAATAAATCAAGGCATAAAGGTCATGTGACCCTTTGAGTTCACGAAAAGAGATGGAAAACAGATCGGGGTAAAAAAAAAAAAAAAAAGGTGACATGAATGGAAGAAAATGTATAAACAGAAGATATTTTAGATCTTTCAGCTGGTTTTTAATGTCCCGGATGATATCTTAACCGATTATATTTTTATAAGTATTCATTATATATATCTATATAAGCATAAAAAAATTCAGCTAAAATGTATTTTGCATTTTTTAAATAACGTGCTTGGTTAGATACTATATATTTTAAGCATTTAAATGATTGAGAAAATCTAAGGGGGCATTTAAATAATATATTTGTATTATATATAAATACAATACATTAATTATAATATATTTTTAGATGAACAATATTTACGTTCATTCAAATATAATGGTTATTTGGATTAAAAAAATATTTAAATTGTATTATATGTGATGTGATTAATAAAAATAGAGAGAAAAAAATGTTTGATATAATTGATAAAAATAATATAAAAAATAAAATAATAAATAATAATCATATTAAATTTAAATTATAATTTAATTGATATTTTAATATAATATTTTTATTTTTAAATGAAAATTACGTTACAGTTATATAAAATATATACTTAATATGTGAAACACATATTAAATCTATATATGTAGATATTAGAAAAGAATGTAAACAAAATTTAGCAACAGGAGATGGTTTGGACACATCTGTTTCGTATGCTACCTGATAATAGATTAAATTATCTATTTAGCTTAATCATATGATTAATCAAACTTTTATTTTTATGTTAAAATAATTCATAGTCAGAGGATTGTCACTAATATAAAAACTAGCTCTTGGGGAGCTGAGATGGAGACTAACGAGCCCCCCAAGGCCAATAGATTTGTCACAATTAATTTAACAACTAATTATGATTAGTACGAGAAGGCACACCATTACACATTTTTTGTTTTTTTGGTGAAGATCAATATAAAGTTTTTTAATTCAATTAAAGAAAGCTTAAAGCGATATAAACCAATGGAAAAATAACCAAGCCTAAGGAGGGACAGGTGTCTACCCTCTCCACCACAAAATAGGTTCTCAACCACAATAGAACACCCTATGTATTATAAAATAAAATTGGTGTAATAATTTTATATTGCCGTAGAAGTGAAGTGATTGGCCAAACCCATCTAATGCTCGTTGTAAAGAACTTTATCTTCTCTGAACAAAAATTATCCGTCTCAAATATAAAATATAAAATAATTTATGAAATGATATAATTTTATAAAATAAAATAAATAAATATCATATAAATGATATCAAATCACATCTAATCATTTATATCATATTATTTTATAAAATAAAAAATAAATATAATTTTTTATGAAATGATATAATTTAAATAATTAAACATAATTTAAGTGGAAAATTTTAGACAAAAAGATATAAATTCCTTTGAAAAAAACATTTATACATACATATATATTTTTTATTTTTTATATTTTTCCTCATTAAATTCGCGGTCATTGTTTTACATCACCTCCGCAAGAATGCCACCCATTTACAAATTAAGTCGTTTCACGCATCCTTCAAATTTCTAGAATTTTTTTTTTTTATGACTTAAGTTGAAACATAATATCTTAAGCAAAAAAAAAAAAAAAAAAGGTTATAACATGATTTGAAAATAATATCTTATCCATGCTGTGATATTAATAATATATATTATAGTATCATTTTATTTAATTTAGATATGATTTAGATTATAATTTGATAGGTGTAAAAATAAACTTCTGGTTTCGATAGCATTAGTCTTAGATTTTTTTTTTTTTTTACTTCAACAAGAATCCTTAATTACAAAGTTATTTCTCTTTATTATTGTTTAAAAATATTAATCAAATTATTAATAATTAGATAACACTGAAAAATTTACTTACCACTTTCCTTTAAAAATCAAACAATTCTATAGTAAAACTGTTTCCAGTAAATAAGATTTTTTTTTTTGAATATCATACAATATGATAAAATTCTTCATATTTTTTTTATCATCAAATCTTAGATGTTACAACCAAACGAGTCCTTAAGAAGCATTTGGTAAACGCATTGTATTTTGATTGTATTTGAATGAAATTTATTTTTTGAATGTTGTATTTAGTTGAAAAGTATTTATTTTGTATTTGAATGAAATGTGTGTTTGGATGAAAAGTATTTTAGAGTTGAAAAGTTGATGTGATTGATAAAAATAAAGATAAATAGTAAAGTTGAAAAGTTAATATAATTGTTTTAAAAAACTTTTGAATAATAATTATGTTCGCAGCACTATTGAAAAAAATTGTATTTAAATATAAAATTTGTATTTGATATAAATTGACATTGCATTTGAATAAAATTAAAATGTAATTTTTTTTACCAAACACATCCTTAGTATTTTTGTCGGCTAATTAACAGTGGTGCATTTGACATCATCATCTCAGACTTATGGTGGCGCACTCGTGCCAAGACTTTTGATTTTCATTTTTCATTTTTCATTTTTTTTAAAATTCAACATTATAAATTAAATGCTAAAAAAAAAAAAGAATGAAAGAAGAATTTCCACAGTATACCATTGGTCCGGCCTCATAGAGTTCAACGCAATTAGTGTTTGTTTCCTGGGAATCTTGGGGACCACCCACGCTCTCTACTCTCAAACCCTCTCCTTCTAACTCTACTCTGGTCGTCCTTTATAAAGGGCCATTTTCCCACTTGCATTCTTATTCAACCCAACTTGTCTAGCTATCTTTCCCATTTGATCTCTCTCACCCTTAATATTTTCTCTCTCTTGCTACAAATTCTAAAGCCAAAAAACGCAGGCTGTTTAGTCATTTCTTTCACGTAACTAAAGATTTTTTTTTTTATTTGTTCCCCTCCCGGAATGACTAAGATATACCCTAGCTTCGCCTCCGCCAATGCCGCCACCGCCGAGAAGTTCAAGTCTTCCGGCTCCGAGTTAGGGGATTCCGCTGTCGTCTTGACGGTGTGGACGAAGTCCCTTCTCTTCAACTGCAATGGCTTCACTGTCTACGACGGCAGGGGCAATCTCGTCTTTCGCGTCGATAACTACGTTGCCCGGAATAAGGGCGAGATCGTCCTCATGGACGCCTCCGGCAAGCCTCTCCTCACCATCCGCCGCAAGGTGATTACAATTTCTAATCATTCATTTATCGACGGTGTATGGTTTTTAACGTAATTTTATTTATGTACGGTTTGATTCTGATATGATTTTAACTCCGACAGAGGTTGAGTCTGGGTGACAACTGGCTGGTTTTCCAAGGAGAAACGGCGGTGAATCCCCTATTCAGCGTCAAGAAGCACGTGAACCTCCTCAACACGCGGTGCCTAGCGCACGTGAGCTCGGGAGGCGGCGGCGGATCACCGCGGTCGGGCAAGAACTCATCGGTATTGTACGAGGTAGAGGGGTCGTATTCGCAACGGAGCTGTGCGGTTTACGACCAGAAACGGCGGAGGGTGGCGGAGATAAGGCGGAAGGAGGCACCGCCCGGGGGCGTGTTTGGCGGCGACGTCTTTCGCCTGCTGGTGGAGCCTCAATTCGACACGGCCGTGGCCATGGCACTAGTCATCGTTCTTGATCAGATGTTCGGATCATCTTCTAGACGCTAGTTATTAATAATTAAACGGTGGATTAATTATTTTGGCACATAGAAATTAATCTACACAACAAGATCATCATAAAAGAAAAAAAAAATAATCATCGGTATGTCGCACCGATCTGTGATCTTTATTTTTGTCTTCATTGTATAAATGGGGAATTAGGAAAGCAGAGGACAGCCCTATTGCTTGGTTTTTTCGCTTTGTTTTTTAATTATGAAAAAAATCAAGTTCAACGACTGTACTTGTATATGTACCACGATGGAAAAATAATAAAATAATAATAATAATAATAATAATAGTAGTCGTAGCAGTAGTAACAAGTAAATAAGGTTTTTGTTCAGCCAACTTTTAGCGTTGTCTTGTTTGATGTCTTTTTATTTTTTTAATACATATATATATGTGTGTGTGTGTGTGTGTACGGATGTATTCCAGATTTCGATGAATGAAACTTGTTGGCCAATCGTTTTTTTATTTTTTCTTGTGTCTACAAGTTATTGATGCATAAAATAGAAGTGTATGTATGAGAACTGTCCCAAGTTCAGTAGGAAAAGAAACATACACGTAAATGAATGAAAATCTTCTCTCTTTTCGTCAATTTCTTTTCTCAACTTTGAAGCAATTTGGTAAAGAAAAGATAGATGTCCTCTCCCAATGCTGTTTTGGTGCATAAAATTCAGAGTTCGTTAGAAAACATAGAATAGGATTTTTTTTTTTTTTTGGGTAGAAAGAAAACATAGGAAAGTTGCGTAACTCAATAGCTAGGCTTAATAGATTTTTGCCCCCTTTTTTTGGGTGCTCTTACTTAAGATGGATTAAAAAAAGACGATTTTTTTCCTTTGAAACTAAAATAAGAGTAAAGGTGGAGTGCACTCTTTTGTAGGAAAATGTTTAGAATCATCATCGGAGTTTAACACTTTAACTAATAAAATTGAGTTTATTTTGTGAGTTTCATGTTGTGAAATCTATTTTCTATTATCGTGTAATGCTGAAAACAAATAATAATGTGTATTGTATTATTTGAGCATATGGTAATATTATTGATTATATTTCAAAGTCCTCCGGACACTAAACTTGTGTTTGAAACAAATACATAGAATAGAATTTTGATATTAAAGTTGATTAATCTTTAAAAAACTAATCATAATTTTTGTTGACTTTTAGAAAAAAAAAAAACAAAAACGAAAACAAAAATCTAGTCCAAATTTTTAGTTTGGATTTTTGTTTCAAACATATGCTAATTTTAAGCTTCCCCTTACCTAATTCCATAATATTTATCTTTTGTATTTAGGTTCTTGTTTTTTTTTTTTACACAATAAGTATATTGTCCATCTACATTCCTAAATGCTAATCCACATCATCTTGGAGAGCATATTCTACATCTTTAACAAGAGCAAACCAATAATGCTCTCCACAACTAATTTAAAATAAAAGGAAAAAAAAAATACATGTAAGGAAAAATTATCTACTAAGTTTCATGATCATAAAATGAAGCTAGTAGGGTTAGAGACCAGAAGAGATTAATGCTCAGGCATTGTTATTTGTTAACATGGTGGCAGAATTTTATTACAGGACGTTTGTTAAAATTTTCAAGAGCTAAAGTGAAAGGGTCAAGACCTTAAAGGATAATTTTGTCATCTGCCATGACCATTCATCCGATAGAGAGCTTGGCTTCTTAATTTGGTCAGCTACCCGAATTGCTTATGTGATGTATTAAACTAGTTGTGTACTCAATTAATTTTCATAATTAAGAGTGTGAACAGATCAGATTATATGGAATATAGATCAATCTATGATCCAATCTGTTAAATCCTTAATTAAGCTTAATTTAATCCATAAACATTAGATTTTCCAGATTGAATTTGTTGATTCAATTTTTGCCTTATCTAGGCGATAGCTAGGAGAGACTGTAGACATTGGGGGTGGCAGTTGTGCAAAAATTTTGTTTAAAGAGTAATCTAAAACATATATAGGTTAAGATTTTCTTCTCAATTTAAGTGAGCTGGCTTTTATTAAAATCCAAAAAAGAAAAGAAAGCAATATTCATGACAGGACTGTAGAAGTTCAGTAGAGGTATGTCAAATTATATTCAATCTATACATACATATTATATATATATAAATGATAATGACAAAAATCAGTAAATATATCAAGATATTATAATATGATTAACATTCACTTAACACCCTTATCATTTATTTATTCAACCTCGTACATATTTATTAAAAATAATTTAAAAACTATATATATGGTTAGATATATAGATTTCATACTTTGAAAAAATCTCAATCTTTAATTAAATTAACGGATTGAATGGATTCATGAATTCAACCAATACGTTAGTTTTAATAATAAAGTTTCTGTTTACTTTGCTTTTCTTCCAACAAAGAAAGAAAGAGAAAAAAGAAAAAAAGAAAAAAGAAAAAAACTTGCATGTATTCTTGGTCTATGTAATTATAATAATGCATATTGATAGCTTAAGGCGGCCCCTAGTAACGATTAACGACGAACAAAGTACAACCCATCGAGTTGGCCCTTTGCCTCCAGATTGTCTTCTAGAAAGAACCTTCTAGAAATTGATATGTGTTCAATCTTCCCACGTGAATTTTTCTTGGTAGTAGATTCAAGAAATTAATAATTGTTGAAGCTTTTTGTTTTCCTCAAAAGCCAAAAAAAAAAAAAAAAAAGAAAAAAGTTGAAGCATTTAATAATTTTGAATTTTATTTAGGTCACATGGTTCACCGTTCAACCCATTTGATCTTTCGGCTTGAGAGAAAAGTAGGCACAGCAAGTTAGTTAGGACCTACTAATTAATTTCTCTAGGTTTTTGGTGGTCCGCGATTGCCATAATTTGAGGGGGAAAAATTAATGGAGACTTGCAAAACTACAATGCTACTTTTGTGTTTTTGCTTAATCAAATAGGGTTATAAAAGGAAAAGGTGGATGTGTATATATATATATATATATCCTAGATTGTTCTAGGGAGGCAAAACATTTTCAAATCTTGTCAAGGAAATGGGAAAAATAATTTTTTGATCATTTCTCATTTTCCCTTTTTTTTTTTTTTTTCCATTGTTTGAGGTACTTGACATATATTTTCACAAATATAATAATAACTAGTTTTTTCAATTAAAAAATTACCACATATGGTTTTACTTTCTTTTTTTTTCCACTCTAAGGGAGCATTTGGTAAACGCATTGCATTTTGATTGTATTTGAATGAAATTTGTTTTTTAAATATTGTATTTGGTTGAAAAGTATTTGTTTTGTATTTGAATAAAATGTGTGTTTGGATGAAAAGTATTTTAGAGTTAAAAAGTTGATGTGATTGATAAAAATAGAAATAAATAGTAGAGTTGAAAAGTTGATGTGATTGTTTTAAAAATATTTTGAATAGTAATTGTTTTCGTAACACTGTTGCAAGATTTGTGTTTGGTGTAAAATTGTATTGCATTTGAGTAAAATTAAAACGTAATTTTTTTACCAAACGACACCTTAATACTCAAAAACAATCTTGTGATTGCAAGGTTAGCTTAACACAATAATTTCTTATCTTACTGAGCATCTCAGCCGCAGGATTGAATACCCAAATTGAATCAGAGTTCACACCAATTTGATGAAGAGAGCAGGAGATCCTTGGACGGACAGTAAACTATAGTTGGATCAAAAAGTGACTGAAGTGGTTATTCTAGTATAATTTTATTAATCTAATTAATGCTTGATCCTCCATTGTCCAGCTTTTTTTAAACTTCGATAGTTTTTACTATTTCATATACTCGATCCATTTTTTCGTAAATAGAATAAAAACTAGTTTTATACTATATATATATAAAATCAAATACGTTTTTACTATTTTCTTTGTCCTTAACGCTCAAAAACCAATCTTGTGATTGCAAGATTAGTCTAATGCGATAATTCCTTATCTTACTCCACTAATAGAATTCTCCTCTACCAAGTTTTTTTAATTAAAAAAAAATATGTGAAAAAAAATATATTTTAAAAATCATTGTCGATGTCCACATTTGCGCAAGACCCATTCTTATAAGGCCGAAGTCCATGTCTCATAAAGGGCCGAGGTCCATGCCTCATAAAGGACCCTTTTCGTTGATCAAAGTCATGCTTGGGGAACCCTCTTAGCTATAGGGGTCTAACCTAAGTCTATCTCGGAGAACCCTTTGGTGAGCTATAAGAAGATAAATAGAACTGCTTATTTATTGACTCAAATTAATCTTGGTCTCACTTAGGGGGTCCCAAGGGTAATTTTGTCATAATAAGTGAGTGATGGAGAGATAATCACAAAATAGCCTTCCTTGTACTCAGAATTTAAAAAGGCCCAAATTATCAATTTAGTCTAAATAATTTAGGAAATAAACTATTAGTTCACCTTTCTAACTCAGTACCTCAAACCCATACTTTAGGTCCAAAAGGCCCAAATACAAGTACACATCCCTTAGAAACACTAGATCCCATGAGTTTGAACCAAAATTTATCAGGACAAAGGTAGATGTTTTTGTCCTCCGAATGAAAGAATATGCTTCTTCCTTATGGAGCAGCTCTGAAGATGCCTCTGGATGCCCATCAGCTTCTCATTCAAAAAAGGTTGTCATCATCACCTTCTAGAGAGACTTCAAACCCCTAAATAGAAACTTGACAAGAAGAACATCTTCTAGAACCTTCTATACTTGTGTGGAGCTTGCCCCCATCGGATCAAAGGGATGAGATGCTCAGCTTGTCATACCACGTTAAATGTCCCTCAGCCACCAAAATGAGGTGTCATCCCATCCTTAATTAAAAATAATACAAAGTGTAGCAGCTGCTCTCACCAAAGCATAGGGCGACATGCTCTGGCGCTACTCCTATAAATGCCTTTCATCTTGAGCATGTCATTTCCCCATATGCAAATTCCCTCCAGCTCAGTTAGCTAGAGGCACCCTCACCCTTTCTAAATATCCTATCATTTCACTCCAAAGGGCAATCCTTCTTCCCTCTTACTAAATCTGCCAAAATCATCCGCGAAAACCATAAATATGTCATCATCTTCATCTTTTTCATCCTCATCTCTTAGGGTTGATCCATCATGTATTTTTTTTACTTATAAAAATGCAATCAGAGGTCGCTTTCATAATCACTGGCTTCTCCTTCCTTATCAAAACTCTACCTAAATCTCCATAGAAGTACCCTTAAAACCTAGAAATTTATCTCAAGATCATTATCCTAAGTTCATCATTTCATCACACTCATTTTATCCATCTAGTTAAAATACTGCCAGAGTACATTTTAAGCTACATCTAGAGATATCCATTACATCTTTTTACTTTTTCCGCCATTATTTATCTTTTCCTCTCACCTCTCACTTGACTTATGGTTCCTTTTATTGCAATATTCCTTCATTTTAATAGGTTCAAGAAAGTGCCTTGTGATCTACATAAGTGAGAAAGTACCCAGGAATCACCTTCCTTTAGGTCTCTTTGCATCTATTGGCCCTGTCATCATTGGAAGCCTTGCCAGAGCACCACATCATCTTTTGTCCATCGACGCCTCTAAACGTATCAGCACTACCATCAATCACTTGGGAGACAACACATCTTTCACATTAGCCACGTCGTACCATTGGATCTATGATGCTCCAACAATCATTCACGACATTATTATAAATAAAATTCTTATTTATCTTTAATTAGAGAAACAAAACCATACAATTTGAGAGAGAGAGAGAGAGAGAATCTAGTCCATAAACATTGATAATTTAAAATAAATAAAAAATAAAAAACCTTGCTTTGAAAACCAGGTCCAGTTGTTACAAATTTTCTCCATTTTTTTATTTTAAGATGAAGGGATTTAAACTTTATACCTTAAATATAATCATATGTAAAATTATTGTTCGAGTATGTCAACAATCACTAATTGTTTTAAATTTTTGGTGTGGGTGTACTACAATATATTATGGGTTTACAGCTCCAAAGTATAGTTCTTTCTTGCTTAAGCAAAATTTACACGATAAAATAACATTCAAACATACCTATCTCCATATTGAATATAAATCCGAAGTTCACCAACGCTGATTGTGTTCATTATCGTGCCAGCCAATGAGATTGTCAACAATGCCAACAAAATTTATGGCGCTTCTAAACAAAGAGGGTGACTGATTGAGTGAGAATTTCAACGTGTTGATAGTCTGCCAAATGGATGAGGTTCGACTGATTTAAACTCATTCTTAGAAGGACTTGTAACATAAATTTTATAGTTTAAGTTTAAGCAGCTCCAAACTAATATTTTCCTCTCTAAAAAGGAGCTCTAAAGAGGAAAATTTTGTTGATGTTTCCTCACTCCATTTTCGTGGTTTCTGAAAATCAAGGTTGGATGCCCAATGCAAAAAATAAGCAGTTTGTATCTTTTGATAATGTAAAGCTTAGGAAGGGGCCTCTCTAGACTTTATACGCTGACAAAAATGTTTTCTTAAGTTCTTACAAGTCCTATCCTTTGACAAAAAACTTATCCTTTTAACCACATTGAATATATTAACAATAAAGACATGTAGGAGTATGGTCTTACAAACTTTAAACAAAGTTTTAGGTTGATAGAAAACAAGTTTTCACATTTAAGACCTCCAATTAGGTCATCTAACACTCGAACTTTTGATAACTGATCTACTATAATAATCCTTTATCGCTAAGCCACTACACTCAGTAGTAAATTGGATATTGTTTGATGAGTTTCATTTCAATTGGGTGAGCTGGCGTGTTATTTGTGTTGTCCGAAATAACATTGACTGAAACGGAAAGTCAAGTTCATTCAAGATGACATGTCGAGACACTAAGACATGACCAGATTTAGTAAGACACAAGTCCCTTTGTAAGATTGACTGTAACCCAGTTGGAGATATATGATGAAGAACTAGTCTAGAGTCGAGTTGATTGATGATCATATATGTACAACATACTCAAAATTAGAAACCTAAAATTTGAGAGGAAGAGAAACATGTGCTATACCGGTAGACCCATCTCAATTACACGACAATGCTTGCTTTTGGGGATTCCCTTTTGTTCACGAGTGTTTGCACAAGAAAACGCTGAAAACGGCGTAGAAGAATAGTTACTCTTTTCATAAGTTTGTAAAATTTTGGTTTTGGAGTCCAATTGATTTTCCACAATTTTTTCTTTTAAATTAACGAACATGGTAATTCTTCAGATTTTCAATTTAAGAAGATGAAACCAAGTCTACCGAGTAAAATCATTTCTAGAGTGAAAGTAATATTGGAATTTTGTGTAGACCACATATATATCATTATGAATGTTTTGCAATGGTTTTGTTTCGTGGTGTTGTGTTTTGTAGATTGAAAGAGAAGGCATATATGCCCTCCATCTGTATGAGAGGTTTATTTTTTAAAAATGAAAAATTTTTAGATATGAAAAATAAAAAGTTATTTGAAATTTTTTTTAAAAGTGAAAAGTTGTTTAGATGAGTGAAAACTTTTTTTGTCTAGAAAGCACTTTTTTCATTTTCTAAAATTGAAAAATTTTGGATGTTCTGATACAGAAATTTAGGAAGATTGTTTTTTTTTTAAATAAATTTTTTTTCATTTTCCAACCTTAGACATATTAAACAAACGGAGCCAACCAAACTGACAAAAATGAGCAAATATCAATAGTTTTCCTGATTTAATACAAATATTTGAATTTGAATTCGAATTGATTCATTGTTTGCTCTTTTGAAACAAAGAGTTAGGCTTTTTGCTTTACGTAAAAACTTTATAAAATAATATTGTTGGGGCTAAGAAAATAATTAGTAAATAAATACTAATTAATTCAAAAAGAGTTTTATATTTTAATTACATATAGAATTTCTAAACTTACTCCTTAATTATGAATTTTAAAACTTTTTTTTTTCATTTGATTATTTATAAATGGATTATTTATATTTTTGTACTCTATATATGTATATATTTTATTCGGAAAGTATACCATATGTTTTAAACTTTTATATTTTTATTCCATCAAAATACGTTTAATATAAAAATTCGTCCCCTTTCTTAGTTAACACTCAATTTTGATCGTAAAAATACCCAAATTACCCTTCAAAGGAAAAACTAAATTTAGTTTATTTACATTTCTATACCTTACATTTTGTTTTTATTTAAAAAATATACTGTACACTTTAAAGTCTACATTTTTACAATTAGTACTTATGTCTATACATTTTCTAGATTAACACAGTTTTAGCATTAAAATACCCAAAATATCCTTGAAATTAAAAATAAAAAATAATTAAAAAATTTCTAATTTAAATTAAAAGCCAAAATAAATGGGCTAAAATAGGGTCAAAATGGATGAATGATGACAGGTTGGGAAAGCGCTAGGTGGTTATAATAATGGAGTTATGAAATCTGAATTTTTTGTCGAGAAAATTTAAGATTTTGTCATTTTACAATTTTTCTTTGTAAGGTATTTTGAATATTTTTGGATCAAAATAAAGTAATGATTGAAAAAGGCAATGATTTATTATTATATATGATATAATGATATAAAATGCATGATTTTGAATAGAGGGTATATGGTTTTTGTATAAAAGCAAACTACATGATATAAAAAGATAAATAATCTAAATTGTAAATTTTTTTAAGGGTATTTAGGAAGTTTTTGTTCAACAATATATATTGACCAAGAAAGGTCACAGATTTATATATTAAATATAATCTGCTAGTATAAAAATATAAAATTTTAAAATCTATAATATATGTTATGAATTAAAATAAAATATGAAGTATAAAAATATATAAATAAGCCATTATATATTATATCTTTATTGGGCCCTAAGAGATTCGAAAAAAAAAAAATCAGGACTATTTAGGTAGATGTCCAAATGGTTTATTACTAAACTATTACATTCATTTATATGATACGAGAGTCAATTAATTACAACGGAGAAGAAAAGAAATATGTCCAAATTAAAGTTGAATAAAAATAAATAGTAAAAAAGTTTTGGATTTTTAATAAATAGTATATTTTTGTAAATCATGATTTATTACAATTGAAATTTTAAAAATATCTCTTATATGTAAATCTTGATAAATTTATTTGGTAAATCATTTTTGACTCGGTAAATCATTTATTTATATGTATAAATTATTAATTTACTAATTCTCCACTTAAAATTTTCTCAAGAAACAAGCAAATAAATCCTCAGAAAGATAAAAACGAGAAGTCTGGCCCCCAATAAAAGTTAGCAGAAGAAAAAGACAAATTAGCAACATAAAAATAAAAATAGATCAAAGCAGTAAAAACAGTATACAGTAAATGCATATGTTCATGGCATGATCATAGTCGCTGTAATCCATTTCCTCCATTTAGTGCTTCCTCTCTCTAGGTTTTTTCTTTGATTTCTCTCTCTAGATAGTAGATTTCTGAGGTTTCTTTAAAATTTTACTGGTAAATTATTTATTTATGTGTATACCTTAGAAAGATAAAAACGAGAAGCCTAGCTCCCAACAAAAGTTATCGGAAGAAAAAGACAAATTAGCAGTATAAAAATAAAAACAAATCAAAGCAGTAAAGCATTAAACAGTAAAAGCAGATGTTTATGGTATGATCATGATTGCTGTGATCCATTTTCTCTATTTTAGTGTTTTCTCTCTGTAGGTTTTTTCTTTTGTTTCTCTCTCTATATAGCAGATTTCCGAGGTTTATTAACTAAAAGAATTGATCTATTTATTATAATTTCTCTAATCATAATACGGGGTTGGTGTTGGACTTGTTTTTTTGTTAAAAATACACCAACTTAACCAAGCTGCAGGAGGTTGCCTTGGTTTTTGACATATCACGCAAAAGTACTCTATTTCCCAAAACTATAGATATAAATCTCACCTCATAAAGGAAAAAATAATTTAAAAATATTAATAGAACCCAAAGTTAACATTTACAATTTTCAAAAAAAAAAAAAAAAGTTACCATTAACATGTTTGTGAATTCGAAGCAAATAGGAAAAAAAAAAAGATAAAAAACGAAAATAAAGATACAGTGAAACCTATCTATCACATTTAAGTAACTAGTCAAAAATTCAAATTAATTAAAAGAGATTTATGTAAGAATAACAATTTTATGCCTCGTTTGTTTATCATATTGTATTCGTATTGTCATTTAAATACAATATAATTTTTATCTAAATATAAAAATATTATATTTAAATATCAATTGTATCACATTTTAAATCTAATATAATCACTATTTATTATTTTATTATTTTATTACTTTTATTAATTACATCACGTACTCTTTTTCTCTTTTTTTTTCTTTTTCCTTTTACCTATTATATTATATATTCATTATTTAAATATTATTTAAATACTTTTCATCTAAATACATATTATATATAATATAAATATTTTTCATCTAAATATAAATTAAATTTAATATATTATATTTAAATATAATATAAATATAATAAGCTTACTGAACTTCTGCTGAAAATCAACTTTCAACAAATGTCTCAACCTTTGAGAAGTTATATATATATATATATAAATATATAACTAGTCTAGCATCCGGTATCAAATTTCAAACGGTATCAGGCAGTGGACACAGTCCTGTGAAAAAGGAGAATGAGGTACTGGTAGGGCTGCTAATGTTGTCAGGCAATAGACACGTGCTATGAGAAAGAAGATTGAGGTTGAGAACTGCAGAGTTTAAGCCAGACTAGGATAAATTTTTTTAATAGAAGAAAAGGCAGCTTGGTAAGTGCTGGTATGATGTGTAAGGAAAGTATTTAAATAAAAAAGTGGAGGTGAATGTGTGTTTCTATGATTTATGTGCATATTTAGGAGAAAAGTAAAGTGAAATTGGTGGAGATAGAATGTGAACAGAAGAAAACAGAGCAGATGCGTTGTTGGCCAGGGAAAATTGCAATTATGGGAAAGGGAAAGGGGAATTCGAGAGATCTGAAAGTGTAATTAACAAACAATCCGTATATATATACATATATATGTATATGTTTATATAAGCAATGATGCACTGCAACTTGATGCAGTATAGATAGAAAGTGGATATAAAAATGCAGCAGTTCTGTGTAAAAATTGTTTTTTGATTGCAACCCCTGTTCTGGGTTGAGATTTGTTTGTGCAAGTTTGGTTTACTTGTGATAACTCCATCTGGCATATCGTCGGTTGACATGCGCAGGAGTTTCCTTCTCTTTCCATTATGAAAATTCTTTCCTATTTTAGTGTCTTTTGCTTAGGATCCATTCATGGAAGACTAATTTCTTTTTCTCAAAGACCTTTTAATCTATTGTCACAAAACCTAGTGTTGAACAAGAAACACGCAAAACTTCTGTTACTTTCCATGTACATCCTTTATATGGCTTTTTTTTTTTTTTTTACTTGGCAACTAAATCATGGCTACTAACTGGGTTGGAATAACAGGAACTTTTTTTTAAGTAAAATTGAGGATTTAAGAATAGCGGAGTGAGATGAGTAAGAGAGCTTGATGGTGCGATCATGGGAGGTGGCAACGATTTGGAGGTTGTCAACAGAGAAGGCGATGGGGAGGACGTCCTAGGTGTGGCCGTCGAAACGCCGGGTGGAAATGCCGATGGCAAGGTCCCAGAGGCGGAGCTTGCCATCCAAGGAGCCGAAGAGAGCGAAGTGGGAATTGGAGGAGAGAACAATATCCTCAAAGTTGGAGCGAACTAGGATTGCTTAAACGACAAAGTTGGAATGGCCAATGAGGAGGTGGCGGAGCGGCGGCGGCGGCGGCGGCGGGGTTTGGGCGCCATTGTCGGTAATTGGAAGGTGGGTGCTGTTGCTGCTCTATAGAGAGAGATGGGAAAGGATTTGAGAGGACTACAATAATTTTACAAATACCTCTTTGGACTATGTATTTTATGTCAACTTTATTTTCTAAACTTTCAAAACAGCTCATTATATCCTTCGATTATATAAAACAATTCAAGCTGCTTCCCCATCCTCTTTCGCTTATTAATTTGACAATTTTGATGATATGGCATTGATTAACGGTTAATTAATGTTATTTTAAAAGAAAACCCATGGTTATTTAAATATACTGTAGCATATAAAATTAATTGAGATTAATTAACCTTAGATCTTTAATTAGTGTGCTAAACATGATTATTAAATAATTAATCAGTACATAAAATTTTACAAATTTGAATTTTAAAATAATTTTCAAAAATTATGTTTTTGCCCTCAAATTTTATATAATTACACTTTGACCCAAAAATTTTCAAAAGATACAAATTGGCCCCTAACTTATTTTCAGCTTAAACGGTGAATGAGTTGAGTTTGAAATGATATAAAATTTTAAATCTAAGCTGATTGACTTAATTATAATTTTTATTAACTTAAAAAAAACTAAAATAAAAAATTTAGATTTCAATTAATGAAATATTTAAGCCTTTCAGAAAGTTTGCTACAAAAACAACAAAATTCCACCTTGAAATGCTAAATTCACAACCCCAATGTACTTACCTATAATTTCCTTAAGTTTATTAATCTAAAATATGGAGGCGTTTGGTAAACGCATTGCATTTTAATTGTATTTGAATGAAATTTATTTTTTGAATGTTATATTTGGTTGAAAAGTATTTGTTTTGTATTTGAATGAAATGTGTGCTTGGATAAAAAGTATCTTAGAGTTGAAAAGTTGATGTGATTGATAAAAGTAGAGATAAATAGTGGAATTAAAAAGTTAATATGATTATTTTAAAAATATTTTGAATAGTAATTGTTTTCGTAGCACTGTTACAAAATTTGTATTTGATATAAAATTGTATTGTATTTGAGTAAAATTAAAATGAAATTTTTTCTCCAAACGCCCACTAAATAATTTTATTCCTTTTCTTTTCCTTTAATAAAAACCATAAGCACATCACTCACTCCCTCATTCTCCCCCTCTCACTCTCGTACTATCTCACTCTCTCCCTCTGTTTTTCTCTCAAAAAACCCAAAAAACAGAAAACAAGGGTAGCGTTTGGTATTGTTTTTGAAATGTTTTCTGTTTTCAAAAAAAATTGAAAATGAGAATGTTTTGAAAACTGTGTTAAGATCATTTCTGAAACTGTGTTTGGTTATGTTTTCTGAGTGTATATTTTGAAAAACATAAAAATGAAACTTTATTTGGTTATATTTTTTCAAAACTCATTTTATTTTCAAAAAACCAAAAAACACAACATTTTTTGGAAATGAAAACAAGAAGTAAAAACAACTTTTTTTCGTTTTCAAAAAACCCAAAAAAACAACATAGTTGACAACGGTTTTTTCGAAACGATTTTGAAAACGTTAAATAAATAAACGTTATTTTGAAACCGTTTTCATTTTCTGTGTTTTTGAAAATGGAAAATCATTCTCAAGAACAAAAACAAACGCCCCCAAGCTCTCTCTCTCTCTCTCTCCCTCTCTCTCTCACCTCCTGATTTTTCTCTCTCTCTTCCGGCTCAAAATTTGGTTTCACAAGCTTGAAATATGAGATGAAATTTGGAAGATCAAACTCATGAGTTAATCTTCTAAGGTTATTAGAAACTCTCCAAATTCTGTTAAAAATCTGAATTTGAGTTTAAATTTTTGAGTTTTGGTTTGAGTTTGGAAACGCATGTCTTATTGAAGAGGAAGTTTAAAAATTTTTGAGTTTAAGCACACTCAAATTTTAGAAGATGAAAGGAATTTGTCAATTTTGGAAAAGTGGGCTTTTTAAATTTTTGTACACAAGCACAAAAGTTTTTTTTACTTTTGAACATTAAAAAAAGACTATTTCTCTCTAGATAGGGAAATTTTTTTTATTCATTTAAATAATTTTTCACTTTTAAACTGAAAATTTTTCATTCCAAAAGAAAAAAAATTTCTATTTTTCAAAAGTGGACACCTTATCCAAATAGAAGCTAAATTTTTATATGTTAAAAATCTATAAAATCTGAGTTTGCTTTTCAATTTTATTAATATGGAGATTGTTTTTACATTTTATGTGCATTTTGACTGAGTTTTGCGGGTTTTTTAGTTGAATTCGAACTAGGTTCGAATATGGAGATTCAAGTTGAAGAAAGAAGAAGACGAGCCAAAGCTTGATGAAAGTCAACAATGTAGCTCAGAATCCTGCCTCTACTAGTTCAACATCACTCGCGATGGGTGAGTTTCAACGTTGTAATTTCATACATAATTTATCAAAAAGTGCAAAGTGAATTATCCAAACCCAAATTAAAAATATGAAAAATATGTGTATTAACGTAGCTGTAGACTTATGATATATGCTTTCATTCCCTTGTATCAAACATAGGTATGCGTTTACTTTTATCATACTTTTATTTTTTTTTTTAATTTTTTCTTAAGAACTTGCTTATGCGTTTTTTTTTATATAAATTTTATGAGTTTATATTTGTCCTTTTATAATATGAATTCAAATGGAATTTATATGCGGTAAAGAGTAATAAGGGGTCTTGTGAAGATGGAATGCGACATATATACTTCTTTTTTCTTGTCAACAGTCGACATTATTTATTTATACCTCTTCTAATGGAGTTTAGTTGACTCTCAGAGTCGTTGTGAGGTGCATGCATAATATACATGTTATATATATATATATTATATAATATGCACATATGCGCACGTATATGGAGTCCATAGGTAAACAAGAAGAGCGTTGTTATTCAGCCAAATGGGTCTATTTCGATTCATAGTCATGCGCGCGTACGTGACCATGCATTACTCTCTTTAAATAATTTCATCTATTTCATAATTTGTGGTGTAGAAATGTTTCTTTTTGTTTTTGTTGAAAAGTGTAGAAATATGTTAGACTGAGGCTCGTTGACTCTTGATTTGTATATTTTACCGCTTGGAGCTTACTTGTATGCAAGCTTTATGTTGCTTTGTTGTTTTAAAACCATTTTTGTTAGAGGATATCAAAAATGTACTAGATAATTATATGCATGGTATAATAATAATTTTATACCTAATTTTATTATCAGATGTACCACCTTATTTGGATATATAAATTGCATTTATATTGTATTTTAATATAATATAATTTTCATTCAAATTGTGAAGCATTATATTCAAATGTCAAAATATTTAAATTTTAGATCCCATACAATACTATTTGTCATTCTATTTTTTAAAATTATTTTTACGAATCATATCACAAACTCTCTCTCTCTTAATTATATTTACTTTTATTAATTAAATCACCTATTCTGTTTCTCTTTTACTAATAACTCAAACATACATTACATTTAAATATAATATAAATGATGAACATCTAAATGAGCAATGCATTCATATATAATGCTAATAAAATGCTTTCTAAACAACCCAATACAATTTAAAATTTCTCATTCTAAATTCAAAAAAAAAAAAAAAACCTTAAAATAGTTTGAACTAAAACAAAAACTATCAAAAAAATGACTTTATTCCACAATCTTGGTTCCAACATCTTGCGATAAACTCTCTTTCTACATAATTTTGATCTGTTTGAACTAACATTGTGCTTCTAGATTTATTTTTTAACATATCTAATTATGGTATCTCCTTTCAAAGCTCCATCCAAATCGAGATTCAAACAATATTTTTAACCTAAAACTGTATTTCCAAAATTTATAGGGACTCATGTAATCCATTATTGTCGATGGTTTTAGGGAGTAGGTTTCACATTATATTGTTTAATGAAGAAAAGGAAAGTTGAAATCCAACATGATGTTACGACCTATCTGCCTCCGTCTCTACAAAAAAAATTGGACCTTTCTCGTTACGGTGACGATGGGGTGTCTCCAGTAGCTACTAGAGAAATAATGTATAACAAATATTTTCTAAACATAACTTAGACGACTTGTCATAATGGATTTAATTAATATGTTCCCTTATTTGTATCTCAATTTCCGTCCTTCTAATGATATTATGATACGTATATAACTAACTTAATTTTTTAATTGATATGATATAAAATTGTAATTAATTATATATATATTTTTTTTCACATGTCATGATATTATTAAGTGGACTTAGAAAAAAAAATATGGATCACCTCTTTACAGGCATTGGCAATTTTCTCATTGAGGGTAGAATTAGAATTTTGTTTCATTTAATTAATTAAATAAAATTTAATTTGTATAAATATTTATTTAGAAGAAAGGATTTGAAATTTAAATTGATTGTATTTATTTATGAGATAAATATGAAATTGATTTAAATTAAGAGATATGGATAAATTAATTGTTTGAATAATTAATTTAAATATCTAGATAATCTTATTTAAATAAATGTTTTAATTTAAATATGGTAATTATCCTATTTAAATTTGAATTGAAACAAAATCTTATCCTTGTCTATTAGGAGTAGGTGTTTTCGCCTAGGATAATAATAAGGAAAAATATTTTCTCTTTATTGATTTTATATGAGTAATTATTATATAATTGTTTAATTCAAATAAAATTGCTATGGTTTTATTTTGAATTTAAATTGGATTTATAGAACATTATTTATGAAAATAAAATCACAAGATAAATAAAAATTGAAATTTGAATCAAATTTTTTGTCTCCTATATCTAAATGGGCAAATCTTTGGTGCAATCCCAGGGTAGAAAAACACCAAATAGATGGAATAAGAGAAAAAAAATCTTTTTCAAATGTCTTATTCAAATTTAAAATCCCTTAGGGTTTCTGTTTTATTTAGACTACAGACTTTCAGGTAAATAAATTTATTATTATAATTTTCACTCATAATAATATATTGCTATAACTCTGAGTGGTTGGAAGGAGATAAGCAACGTGAATACCGATCATGAAACCTAGTGCCCATACACTTCACAATCTAGGAAAAGAAGAATAGTAAAGAAGGCTAGTTGTTGAAACTTTCTCATCTACATCATTTGATGTTCTTGGTATTTTTGTTACAAGATATATAGATTATTATATAATTTATTGTATGTAACAGCTTGAATTAGTATGATCTTTCAGAAAAATTTTAAAATTCTGTTGCGTATGTTTTCTATTTTTCCTACACTTCTTGGCTTCTTACATAGTTAGCGGTATTTTGTAATCGTTTGGTTGAACATCTTTTCTAAATTCTAAAAGAAATTTGAAACTAGAATTTATCCACCCTCCTTATGCTTTTATGTTCTATAATTTAATCGACACTGATAATTTTGTATATTTTGTACATCCATCATAAAAGGGTGTTTCAACCTCATTCATCATTATTTCAAATAATTCTGGACGATACACAAAGTGTTCTTCCAAATCATTTACCATTAAACATATTATTACATGCATCTTCCTCAATAATAGATATTTTTCTTTACTTGTTGATGTTTTATTACTATTGAAATTAGCTTCACCATGTAAATATATATTTAGTACGAAAAAATAATCTCATATGCACACAAATGTAATCTAACCTCATCAATTGAACGAAATCTATGGTTTCTACATTTAACAGAAGGATAACAAATCTTATCATCTTCCATATGAATTTTGAGAAATGATAAAAATTCTTCAATACCGTTTATAATTTTTACTCAATCTATTAAGTCATATCTATTTTTTATCCATGTGCAACTCCTAAATCAAAAGATCATAATATTCAATAATAAGTATTTAGAATCAAACAAATACTCAACCTTTCAAAATAAATAAACAAATACTAATTAAAAAAAAACTCAAACAATCTCAAAAATAAAACTATAATGATAATGGTAAGGTATAAATAATAATAAAAAATTAATGATCACTTAAAAAAAAGAGTGAATAGAATGATAGATATGATAGAGATGAACAGCTGTGGATGACCTGTTTTCTACTGCAATTTCAGCTGTTACAATTTCAATTTCTACAAAATGAAGATTAGGGTTATGTATAAGAAAAGATTATCGATTAAGAGTTTTCCAGATCGTTTTTTTAAATAATAATAGAATCTTAGTTGTGAAATCTATTGTTTGTAGAAATGATAACGTTCAAGTGCTTTATCATGGGTGGCCATTAAAATCCAATCAAACGGCCATATAAAATTTTTTTTCCCATTCATGGGAAAAAGTACCAATTTTCCGTGGTAAAAGCTCCCTTTACATTTTAGTTAAAATCTTGTATAAATACGGAAATGGGCTTTATTAAACATCCAAACTATTTACTTATATTAAAGACCGAGGAAAGATTTTGTCGTGCGTTCTTTCAAATTGGCTTGCATGTATCTCGACAAGAAAGACAAAAGCAAGCTTCATAAGAAATGTGGCACTTTCAAAACCTCCACCATTTTCAATATAAGTTTCTAATTGAAACAAATATAAACTTCTTGTAGTCGATTTTTGCATGTCTAAAATTTTTTAGATTTGCCATTTGGAAGTTATATGTACATATCAAATAAAAATCACACAAATAAAATGAATCCAAAATTGTTTGCCATAACTTAAGTTAATATGTGAAACAAAATTGTTTGCATCTCTCTCTCTCTCTCTTTTTTTGGTTTTTTCTTTTCAGCTTTTTTTTTTCTTTTTTCTCATTGTTGTAGTGACATAATTTTTGTTCTTAATGTCAAATAAAAAAAATTTAAGAGCCTGGGGAGTTTTAGATATTTTTTTTTGGAAAAAAGTAATTTTGAAAAATATATTTAAGGAAAAAAATTGTTTAGAGTAAAAAAATGTAAAATTTTAAAATTTATTTAGAAAAAAATTAGTAATTTAAATTTTATTTCATTCCTCTTAAAATTCTATATAATTAAAAAAAATCTTATTTGGATTTGTATACGTAAAATTATGAACTTTTAAAATTTAAAATTTACTCTAACATTTTAAATATATAAATAGTAAAAAATGAAGGTAAGGTAGAAAAAAGTATTAAAAAAGTTGTTTTGAAGACCAAAAATTGGTCCCCCAACCGACAATAAATTTCAATTTCAAAATTCGATTTTAAATCCTTGTTCCTAATATACATTTTTTTATTTTGTATTTTTTACTATTTTACAATCATTTCAAACATTTATTCCAAAAGCACCATTTCAACATTTTTTCAGTATTATTTCTCAACTAAAAAAGAAACAAAAAGGACAACTCTATAAAATAACGGTGATATGTCAACTCAATAATAGTTATAGTGTGGTTATAGATATAATATAATGATAATATTATGATTCTAATTAAAAAGTGTAGAGTGCCCCTAACCTAAGTTAAAAAAAAAAAAAAAAAAACCTTTGAGGTTGCATACCAATTTCTAGATACAAATATCACAAATACAAAACTTTGAGGGACTTATGGTGTAAAATTTTCTTTCTATTTTTTTTTTCTTTTCTGTTTTAGAAATTTCTTTCTTTCTTTCCTTCCTTGTTTTTTGTTTTCTAATTTTTTATTTTTTATTTCCTTCTTCCCATGAAAATCCAATCATTCTTTCTAGGCCTCGGGAGAATTGTAACGGGTAAGTGGGGTAAAGGATTGGAAAAGATTCCCGAATATTCTTGTGCATTTTATTTTGACCAGATAAATTAAAAAATATATATCTTTTTATTTTGAAAATAATAAAAAACTAACGCCTATTTGGATTTCATGTCAGCAAAATTATTTTTTAGTTTTAAATGAAAAAGTCTTTTCATTTTAAATATAAGATGAAAAAAAAAATCTAAATATTGTCTAAATGTATAAAAAATTTCCTTTTTTTTTTAAATAAAAAACTGTTTGTATTGAGAAAAAATTGTATTAAAATGATGTATTGTGTGAGTATTTCAAAAATATTCTTTTTCTTTGTTTAAAAGATATTGTATAAAATAAGTTTAAAAATAAAATAGTTTTTTTTAAATGAAAAGAGTGTTCCATTATATAGTTTGAATCTCCTATTTATAAATTAAAAAATAAAAAATAAAAAGAATGATAAAATTAGAAAGAACCCTTATTTTGTAAGATATTTTTATTGAAAAAAAAAAGTTCAGAATTCTTATTAAAAAGAATGTTTCATCTAGATATAAAGGATTTGAATTTTCTTATTTTTAAATTAAAAAAATGAAAATGATAATAGAATTGTAAAGAACACATTTTTTATAAAGATTTTTTTATTTTCGAAATTGGATACTCATCTAAAATTTATTTTTTAATTAAAAAAAACTATTCCGAGTTCTTATTAAAAATAATATTCTCAAATTAAAAAAATAAAAAGAATAATAAAATTAGGAAGAACACCTTTTTCTGTAAATTTTTTTTTTTTATTCCTGAAATTGGATGCTCATCCAAGCACGGGTTCATTTTTTTTATTGAAAATAAAAAAAGTTCAAAAAAAAAAAAAAAAGAAAGAAAGAAAGATTTTTACGTGCATCGGCACGCCTGTGAGTCTGTGACCCATGCGCTTTTAAATTTCAACGTCAGGAGGTTCAACAATCAACCAGTCTCGATGGTTCTCGATCTCCAACCTAACATTGAACGGACGCTACTCGTAAACGAGCTCACTCTACTATCATAGAATCACCAACACCAAATCCAAAGTGCACGCCAACTGTTACCCTAGCATATCAACGGCGTCTGATCTCGTCTGATCTTCAATCTGTGGGAGAAGAAAGGAGAAACAACCAGCTTCGTTTTCTATAATACACGCACACACATATATATATACACACACACACGCGCGCACACAACTCCTACCAACTCTCTCGACTTCTTTGGTTCTTTTTTTATTTTTTCACCTTTTTCGTTCTTCGATTTTCTTCCAAACTTTGAATCCAGATTTATCCTTTGGTCTTCATTTCTCAGTACGTGGTTTTCTTAGATTTTTGTTTTAATTTAATGTTTATTATCTCTTAATTCGTCAAGATTTTGATTGATTAATCTGGGATTTTTGGGGGATTTTTTTTTTCTGTTGCAGTGGGGAGCTCGGATTTCTCGTGGATGTTGGCGGATCACCCGAAGCTGCCGAAGGGGAAGACGGTGGCGGTGGTGGTTTTGGACGGTTGGGGTGAGGCCAATCCCGATCAGTATAACTGCATCCATGTCGCCCAGACTCCCACCATGGATTCCCTCAAGAAGGTATCTTCTTCCCCCCTGTTTTATTGCGTTTGTTTTGGTTCATTGTTTGGTTGAGTCCGATTCTGACCGAGATCTATTGATTCGGATCTTTGTGTGGGTGGGTCGTCTTTTCTGTTGTTCTTGTTCGTCCTGTGTTTATGTTTGGTTTTACTTGATAGCTTGATTGTTCTATACCATTTTTTATATGAAAATGAGAATTCTAGGCTATGAAAAAAATAACATCTTTGTTAAATTCTGTCACTTTTGTTTATATATATATATATGTATGTATGTATAAAACATTGCTATAGCCTCTCAGAACATATAAAAGTGAAAAGCGTAACATTACAATCAATAACGCTTTTCACTTCTATTTCTTACGATAGGAAGGACTGTAGGAACACCCAATATAAAAAGTACCATCTCTATTAAGTTCTGTTATTTTTGTTTATATGAATGTGTGTGTGTGTGTGTGTGTGTGTGCATAAAACATTGCTATAGCCTCCACTGTAACATATAAAACATGTGAAAGTGAAAAGTGTAGCTAGACAATTAATACGTGCGTCACATTTTGAAAGCTCGTGTTACGTCTAAGGCTGTTGTGCTACGCTTTTCACTTCTGTTTGTTACTTACAATAGGACAGATGGTAGGAAAACGCAACATATTTATTTCTGTTTTCTTTTACCATGTTAATTTGACGTTGCTATGGTCCTCACCCTCACTGTAACATATAGCAGTGAAAAGCGCAACATGAAAATTAATATGTGTTATGCATTTTTAAAGCGTGATGTTACGCTTTTCATTTCTATATATTACTGTGTGAGTATGGTCCTATATGTATGTTTTATTGCGATGTGAATTTGACAAAATATAACCTATATTTATCGTAGGGACGCTATGGTAGAGAGCTCCTAAGAGGATAAAATATGGTTTTGGAAAAAAGATGTTCAATGCTTTATGCCCATTAAATTCTACTTTAATGAACATGGCATATATAGAATTACAATTCCAAATGTTTGATGGCTTCTTACGATAACGTCTCTGAGCTATGTTGGACGTGTTTGTGATAGTCTGAAAAAGTGAATATAAAATTTTTAGTGCTGAGAATTCAAGGTGGAAGTTAGTTTCTGCTTTATGTTGTGTTGTACAGCTTGTATTGAAACAAAGGAAATCTAGCAAAAGGTTGTTATCTATTGGTATTGATTTTGATAGGGTGCTCCTGAAAAATGGAGGCTAGTCAGAGCTCATGGTACTGCTGTTGGGCTTCCAACGGAAGATGATATGGGAAACAGTGAAGTTGGTCACAACGCACTTGGAGCTGGACGCATTTTCGCACAGGGGTGAATTTCTCTATGCTTACATTACTGCTGTATATTTTCCGCGATAATGATTATAGAAACATGGTTAATATTGTGAAAGACATTCTTAATGCATGGATGCCTATTG
Source organism: Antiaris toxicaria (assembly GCA_035233585.1). Classification (NCBI taxonomy): domain Eukaryota; kingdom Viridiplantae; phylum Streptophyta; class Magnoliopsida; order Rosales; family Moraceae; genus Antiaris; species Antiaris toxicaria. The sequence continues at coordinate 2,100,821 of CP141163.1, forward strand.
ATAGACTAGTTGTACAATGAGCATGTATCTTCAATTTACTGAAGGTTTTGCCTGTTTATTTGTAACTTTTTCCAATTGTGTATGACTGCATTTGTTTCTTGCAAACTAACATGGGTTTTATCGCGGCGTACAATTGTCTGCAAAAACTGATTTTACAATTTATTTTTCCTAATTTAGAGCAAAGCTTGTTGACCTTGCTCTTGCCTCTGGAAAAATTTACGAGGGAGAAGGTTTTAATTATATCAAGGAATGTTTTGCGAATGGCACATTGCATCTCATTGGATTGTTGAGTGATGGTGGAGTTCATTCGAGGCTTGACCAGTTGCAGGTAGGTTTGTCAGTGGTTTACTTTCATTTTGTATGGGTATGTTTCCTATCAAGATTATTTTTCCATTGCTTTTGCATTTATTTTTATATCTCTTTTGGTACAGTTGTTGCTTAAAGGAGCTAGTGAGCGTGGTGCTAAAAGAATCCGTGTCCATATACTTACTGATGGTCGTGATGTTTTGGATGGTTCCAGTGTGGGATTTGTGGAAACACTTGAAAACGATCTTGTAAAATTACGTGAAAAGGGTATTGATGCACAGGTTGCATCTGGTGGTGGTCGCATGAATGTCACAATGGATCGTTATGAGGTATGCAATGGCATTGCTTTTGACACCTTTGTAAATGCAACTCGAGTTCTATTGCTTCTCCTGTGGATTTTGCTTTAGTAAATCATGTAAACATTTTTATGTACTCTTGTCAGCTTATTTTACAAACGCTGAACTCCAGTTTCTTGCTGGTTTTACTGAAAATATTTATTCCTTAACAAAGTGCTTGATTATTTTGATGTACATCTAACATCTTGCAGAATGACTGGAATGTTGTGAAAAGGGGGTGGGATGCCCAAGTTCTTGGTGAGGCCCCTTACAAATTCAGAAGTGCTGTTGAAGCTGTTAAGAAACTTAGGGAGGAACCCAGTGCCAATGACCAGTACCTCCCTCCCTTTGTTATTGTTGATGAGAATGGCAAGCCTGTAGGACCAATAGTGGATGGTGATGCTGTTGTAACGTTCAACTTCCGAGCAGATCGGATGGTTATGATTGCTAAGGCACTTGAATATGAAGATTTTGATAAGTTTGACCGAGTTAGATTTCCTAAAATCCGCTACGCTGGCATGCTGCAGTATGATGGTGAGCTGAAGCTTCCAAGCCACTACCTTGTTTCTCCTCCAGAAATTGATAGGACATCTGGTGAATATCTTGTGCACAATGGTGTCTGCACTTTCGCGTGCAGGTTAGATGTTACCAAGTTCATAATTTTTTCTGCTTAATGTGCATTGTAGGGTTGCAATTTGTGATTAATGTCCTTTCAGGAACTGGCTATAGATTTTTGTTAGGAGTTGATGCATGCACATGTGTATATGTTTAAAACATGCATATTTGGAAATTTCCTTTGTAGGAACCCATCTTTTGTGTGATACCAACCTAACGAGGAGTTGGACTCTGAATTAATTTTTGTTCCATTAAAATTTTCTGTCTAGAATCCAATGGCTTCCTATATGTGTGACTTGTGTCTTTATAATAATTGTCTGCTCTCAACAGTGAGACTGTTAAATTTGGTCATGTCACATTCTTCTGGAATGGAAACCGTTCTGGATATTTTGACCCAGCAATGGAGGAATATGTGGAAATCCCAAGTGATATTGGAATCACATTCAATGTTCAACCAAAGATGAAGGCCTTGGAGATTGCTGAGAAGGCAAGGGATGCTATACTTAGCGGGAAATTCCATCAGGTATTATATATCTTATCATGTAATGAGGCATATCGTTTGGTTTCTATGAAGTGTTTGTTTATCCAATCTTGCTTTTCACATGTTCTATAGGTTCGTGTCAACATACCAAATAGTGACATGGTAGGACATACAGGTGACATTGAGGCTACAGTAGTGGCTTGCAAGGCTGCCGATATTGCTGTCAAGGTAAGGTGGTTGTAATTGTTTACAGTGGCAAATAGGTTCGGATAAGAATCTGTCATATCTTTTGACATGAGGCTGTGAGGCCATTCTAAAATAGACTAATCGTTTATTGCCTTTCACATACTTTCTCTTGGATCTTTGAATGGATTTCCTAACTAATTCCCCATAGAAATTTTCCTACGGTTAGTATGAAAAACTTGGTGAAGGATAAGCTTCATAATAAGTTACGGAAATCAACTATTCCACATAGAAATTTACAGTGAGGGGGAAAAAAAAAAAGCCTAGTTTCTTGCTTGAGACATTATTTATCCGAGGGATGATATATTTTTGGTTTTCTACTTGAGTTCCAAGTAAAAGTAGTCATCTAATTCTACAAGATTTCAGTGCTTACAGAAATATACCCTCCCATAACTATGAAGACCGCCACTGCTCTCCATAAGCACCTCTTTGATGCCTTCATTCGAATGCCTTCATTCGAATACCGTCCATAACCTTAGCAAGGGTCTCTTTTTTAAGGATTTCTTCGGGGTTGGGATGGGGATTATATGGTAGCTTTGTTCTTTTCGGTAAAAGCTATTGATTGTTGCCCTCTTGTTTAATATTTTAGCAAACTTCTTGAGCTCAGCTTTTCAAATTATAGTCATTTTTTTTGCCATTAAAAGCTGAGACTTATGGGATTGCAGATGATTCTTGATACCATAGAGCAAGTGGGTGGAATTTATGTAGTAACTGCAGATCATGGAAATGCCGAAGATATGGTGAAGAGAAATAAATCTGGAAAACCTCTCCTTGACAAGAATGGCAACATTCAGATTCTCACTTCTCACACCCTCCAGCCAGTAAGTTCATTTCACTTCTGTTTTATAGAAAATTTAGGGACAATTTTGAAGGTGGAGGAGTGAAAGTATTCTTTTTTAATTTATTATATGTGTACGTGTGTACTTTCATAGAATTGGTAATCTTTGGATTTTCTCCCCTGGTCTGCCTGGAAAAATGACCATGATAAACTGTATTGAGAATTTAAGATGAGTTGTATTATCTTCTAATGTTATGCTTTCTTTCTTTCTCTAGGTGCCTATTGCAATTGGAGGCCCAGGACTGGCACCTGGTGTTAGGTTCCGTAATGATGTTCCGCAAGGCGGGCTTGCAAACGTTGCTGCAACTGTGATGAATCTGCATGGACTTGTGGCACCTGATGACTACGAGCCAACTCTTATTGAAGTAGTTGATAACTAAGGCACCAAACGAAGAGGAAGAAGAAGAATTTGAGTTTTTGAATTTTTATTATTTATCTTAATTTTGACTCTTATTAAAAGCCAGGCGTAAAAGAGGTCGTGGACCATGGAATGCCTCCCTGGACCTGGTTAAATAAGTTAAGGAGAAACTTACACATTTGCGTGGAGATTCGCAGAACAGGAAATTTTTGTTACTAGCCATCCGGTTTTTGTTACTTTCTCCTTGTTTTTGCAACACAGGGTAACTGTTGTGATACAACTGCAAGTCAATATTTTCTCATAACAATCTATCGAGCTCTGTAAAGTCCCAAAATGTTGACAGAAATCGTCCTGAAAGACGAAGCTTCCCCGTAAAAGAATAAGGTCATGGCGAGTTGAAAGCAAGAGAGCCACCCCTACCACCCCCCGCTCTGCGCTACGCACTTCAGAACTTGCTCATATGTGCTATTCACAAGATAGAAAATACCCCACATCCAAGCATTCTCTTTTGGGTTATAATGTTTTTTTTAATCATTTTTTTCCTCAATTTTCAGTTATTACAATTCAAATACATTTCAATCTGACTGCCCATCCCGTATGAGTCTGTATCATCGGTTCCCCCCTCCCCCCCTTGTGGAACACTCATCAATTGGATCATTGTGGCAAACATTTTCTAATTCAAGGAGTTAACTTTTCAAAAAGTTTAGTTTCAAACCCATTTGCTACACCGTAATAATTGTCGGAGAGCAACACTATAAAGCCTTTATTTAGTATAAAAGTGTATATCGAAAAAAAAAAAAAGCCTATCCATATCAAGTTATTACATTGTAGACATATTATCTTCATTTTTATTTTTTTCAAACACCAATTCAGTTTAGATTATCAATTTAAATCACAAAAACTTCAAAATTTGAAAACAAAAATAAAAATAAAGCAGCCTTGCTACAAGTGGCAATTCTTTTTTCTTTTTTATTAAGTGTGCATTTGGTACATGTATTTTAAATATAAAACAATTTTTATTCAAATATCAATAACATTACATTTTAAATCCAATACAATCACTATTTATTATTTCACTTTTTTAATTATTTTTATTAATTACATTATATATTCTTTTTCTCTCTATTTTTATCAATCATATCATATATTTATTATTAAAATACAATTTAAATATTTTTCATCTAAATATATATTATATTTAAATATAATATTAACATTTTTTTAAATATAAATTATATTCAATATATTATATTTAAATATAATATAAATATAAAATGTGTGTACCGAATAAACTACAAAACAAAATGGCCATGTGAAATGAGAGAGAGAGAGAGAGAGAGAGAGAGAGAGAGAGAGAGAGAGAGAGAGAGAGAGGTTACTGGTTTCTTCCCGTTGCAAGTGGGCCATAGTTTAGACAGATGTCAACCTTGCACTGCGCTCCCCCCCCCTCTCTCTCTCTTTTATAAAATTCAAACTTTGCATCCCTCACAAACACACACGCACAAACACAACGGTCAGAAAATATATTTTTTAAGAAAAACAAGAAAAAGGAAAACAGCGGCCCGCGCTACACAAATTCAAAATTCTAGGGTTTCATTTCCACGCCTGCAAATCCCCAATCGAAGAAGACGAAGGCCAAGCCGAACTGAGAATCTCGAATCTCCGAGATCAACAATGGAGAAGTACGAGAAGCTCGAGAAGGTTGGCGAAGGCACGTACGGCAAGGTCTACAAGGCCAAGGACAAGTCCACCGGCCAACTGGTCGCCCTGAAGAAGACTCGTCTGGAGATGGACGAGGAAGGGGTTCCTCCGACGGCTCTCCGCGAGGTCTCTCTCCTCCAGATGCTCTCTCAGTCCCTCTACGTCGTTCGCCTCCTCTCCGTCGAGCACGCCGACACCCGCAAGGACCCCTCCAAGCCCCCCAAGCCCGTCCTCTACCTCGTCTTCGAATTCCTCGACACCGATCTCAAGAAATTCATCGATTCCCACCGCAAAGGCCCCAATCCCCGGCCCTTGTCAGCCAATTTGGTCCGCAGCTTTCTATACCAGCTCTGCAAGGGCGTCGCGCACTGCCACTCCCATGGAGTCCTCCACCGTGATCTCAAGCCTCAGAATTTGCTTCTCGACAAGGACCGCGGGATCCTCAAGATCGCCGATCTCGGCCTCGGCCGCGCCTTCACTGTGCCGCTGAAGAGCTACACCCATGAGATTGTTACTCTTTGGTATCGGGCTCCCGAGGTCTTGCTTGGATCCACGCATTACTCCACTGGTGTCGATATGTGGTCCGTCGGTTGCATTTTCGGTGTGTGATCCGGATCGTCGAATTTTACTCTCTCTTTTTTTTCTTGTTTAATTTTGTTTCAGTGTTGAACTGATTTTTCATATTTGTTTATTTTTTCTTGTTTGAAGCCGAGATGGTGCGAAGGCAGGCTCTGTTTCCTGGAGATTCAGAATTCCAGCAATTGCTCCACATTTTCAGGTTATTTGTTAGATAGTTGTCTTCTGTTTCTTGCGTATCAAATACTGAATGCTTAAACTCAAAATCATTTTTGCTACGAAACATAGTAAAGTTTTGACATTACAATATTTGCGAGAAAATGAATAGGAAACAACAGAGTTACTAGTTATTTGTTTGATCATTTTTTAAAAAAAGATCGTTGTGTTTTCGTGGTTTGATCTTGGGATTTACTTTCAATATTACCAATCACTAAACATTTTTTTCTTAATTCAAAACTATTTTTGAATTTTTCATCTTTGTGGGCAAAAGGGCAGTAAACAAGAGTGTCGCCATTGCCCATGCTGTTGATGTTTATTGCTATTTATCTGTTTGATCATATTCTCTTGAAAGAAAAATGGAGAGGGGATTAGTTTAGTTTCAAATACTAACCATCCATCTATGGTTGTGTTTGATACTCGGCGCAGGCTTCTAGGAACACCCTCTGAGAAGCAGTGGCCAGGTGTGAGTAGTTTGAGGGACTGGCATGTGTACCCGCAATGGGAGCCGCAGAACTTGGCACGGGCTGTTCCCTCTCTGGGAACAGATGGAGTTGACCTTCTATCGGTAATTTAACTTTTCCTTGAAATGAGACAATGCAATTCTCGAAAACCAGTAAGAAACTAAATCAAAATTGGGCCTTCCTAGTGCATTTAGTACTGTTAAACCTTGTTGTTAATTCCACAAACCGTTTACCAAGTAGACTAAACGTCAAAAGTTAAGGTTAGATCCACCTTGACAAATCAAAATTTGACAAACTAGAGGTTGATTTTAAAGTCTGGCTGACATGATCCGGACTGATTAATTGGCTCTTCCCTCCACGAGGCATATTTTCTCCACGTTTCTTTGGTTTCCAAAATTTTGTTACACATGTAGTTTACCCTGCTACACATCATACATAGGATGTGGCGTACCTGAAGAAATCAATGCTTGATTTTGAGTTGGTATTTGTTCAATTTCTCCTCTTTGTTTCTCAATAACACCAACAATTTCTGAATTTGCTGCACTATATATAACGTATTCCATGATTTGTTATATATCACGCTTCTAGGGAAAAGTAACATATGTGTAGTGTAACAGTGTGGTTGGGCGTCTAGCCTTCTGTTCTATGTAATTTTTACTTTTCCCTGCCACTTATAAGTCTGCTGTGGCTAAATGCGTGTTTGTGTTTCGGATGATGCAGAAAATGCTGAAGTATGATCCAGCGGAGAGAATCTCAGCCAAAGCAGCATTAGAGCATCCCTACTTTGACAGCCTTGACAAGTCTCAGTTCTGAAGTTTAATGGCCAAGACAACCAAATCTGCAAGTATGTTTTTCTGGCGTGTTGATGTGGTATTTGCAGTAACTTGCTTTGTGGTGTGAAATCGGAGTGACTTTGCTGAATTTCATTGTTTACTAGTCACTTGTCATCATCTTGGTGATTCGAATTAATAGCATATGGTGTTTGCAATTTGCATTGTGTAATAGATATTTGTTTTCCTTGTTATTTAGCAGGAGTTCTCTCTTCAGATTTTTTTTTTTATAATGTCAACGAGTAATCTTGGCCTGGGTAATGTAACAGTAAAACGAACCAGAGAGAGAGAGAGAGAGAGAGAGAGAGAGAGAGAGGAAATAAGAGAACAGGTGTGAAAATTGGAATCAGTATTTTTTTTTTTTGTAAAGTTTCTACTGGATTTGGATGCATTTGCAAGGTCTCTTCTCCACAGTCCAGAAAATAGACTAAAATATTTCTTGCGTCCTGAGGATGCATATTTCTTCCTATTGGAACAAAAAAGAATAAATCAGTGTTTTAATTTTTTGTCAGATAAATTACTTAAAATAAATCTCATTTGTGCCCTAAAGTAATTCTCACTGTTGAATCTTTGGAGCTCTTAGTTAATTTTTGAATTTTGAATTAGTCTCACTTAAGTCACAATATGATAATTTTATATTTAAAAAAGAGAGAGAGATAAAAAAAAAAAAAAAAGGGAAATAATCTTACTTAACCTCTTTTGTTTGAATTTTTCTTGATCACATTTTTAGTATGTTTTTAACAAAAACTCTTAACAAATAGAGTTTTTAAATTTTAGGAAACAAATTAAATATGCTACTTTTTACCTGTTTTCATGTCAAGTTTTCATTGAATCTTTTCACACCTAAATAATGGATAGCTGATGTGAACTTTATTAGAAAGTGAAAACGTGCAAGGATTTGAAAATCATAGTTTTAAAAATGATGGTCCACATAGCCTTGAAGGATTGATTAATTTTGGCTCCTTGAAATTTGACATTTGAAAGTAACATATCAGCATGTGATGGTGGGTTACCTGTTACCACATTATACAATATTTCTTCTTTTAATACTTTGTCTGTGCAAGTATTTTCTCATATATGATACTTTTGTAAAAGAACATTTATAACTATTTATACAATATTATAATAATCAGGTAATTACAATATATCATTTTTTTTAATAATACTTATCTTTTACACTAACAATTCTTAATATCATATAACAAGATTATAAATACAAAGAAATTACATTTAAATCAACTAGTTATTATAAGTTTATGAGTATAATGTTAAAATTATCAGACTTGAGATATAAAATGTGCTATATGAATTTATGTAATAACAATAATACATTGCACTAACCCCCCGGAATTGACTCCTTTCATATGTTGCTAATCACGGAAAATTAAAAAAAAAAAAAAAGAAATGCACATTACCCATTTAAGTTTAACTTTGTAATTGTTTGCAATAAAACCAACAATTTATTCAACAATAGGCAACCACTGAATTCAACAAATTTTTTTTAAATTTAATTACAATTGAAAATGTTAATTGAGAAAATTATTAAAGGTTTGTTTCACGTGGAAAATAATTACAAAGTTGGGGAAAAAATGTGCCTACATTTTTGTTTATTGGGGCAGGTGCCATAGGTACCATCAACTTTTGAATTATAATTGCCAAAATGAATTATGGAGTGGTCCATAAACCATCGTTCCAAAGATCACAATGTTGTTTCCTAACTTAAAAATTATAGTTTTCTACCGCCTCAAACGTATCGATCTTTGATAATTTACCTTTAAGATTTTTTATTTTGACAATTTTGCTTTCACGTTTTCCAAATTGTTGCTATATGTCTCGTTATGCTTAACTTTATGTTAAACTGATGATGAAAAGTCCAAATACGCTTTATTTAAGGATGGTTTAATGAAAATTAATAAAATTACATATGGTGGCAAATCAGCTAGCTTAGAGGATAAATCACTAAAATTAAAAGTTTAGGAAATAAATTTGTTAAAAGATTGACAAATTTAGAGGGTAACAATGATACAAAACCCACTGTATGCTGAGAACTAATTTTTATCCCAAGTAAGTTTTCATCTATTTACAGGTTAGTGTGTTAAAATAACATCATAGAGATAATAAGTCATTTGTTACTCAGCTGCTACCAAAATAAATAAATAAATAAATAAATAAATGAATCCAAGAGTTAGAATGGCAGTAGTTTTCAAAACAATTGAGCTTGAATGTAAAGGAGACGAACTAGCGTTTGGGACACAAATTTTTTTGGTATTGCATTTAAATACAATGCAATTTTCCCCTAAATACAAAAACATTTCATTCAAATACCAATCACATCACATTTTAAATCTAATACAATCACTATTTATTATTTCACTTTTTCTATTACTTTTATTTATTACATCACATATTCTCTCTCTCTCTTTTTTTTCTCTCTACTTTTACCCATCACATCACATATTTATTATTAAAATACAATTCAAATACTTTTCCCCCAAATACACATTGCATTCAAATGCAATGCTAATGCTTTTCCTCCAAATACAAATTGCATTCAATACATTGCATTCAAACGCAATGCAAATGCAATGCGTTCACCAAACGAACCAAAATCATAACACATGGAAAACCACTTTGTGACTCTCATTTTAAGATACACGTTACTTGTTCTGAATTAGATGCCCTAATTCCTTTTGTTCAGGAGTAATAAGAAAAACTAGAGGTGAAAAAAGGGGCTGTCCGGCACACACGGGTCAAGAGGGAAGAGCATGCCGAGACTGCCCATTAGAAACAAATGACGATCCATATGTTTTTTTTTCTTATGAAAAATAACTAAAAAAGTGTTTGAAAGGGCACCATATATGCCAGCCGGTGGGCCACAAACCTATACATGACAGGCAGGATGAGACTAGTCAGAGGCGAAGGAGGTGGGCCACGAGTCGGTGTGTTTAGCCGAACCCATATTTATAACTCTATCTGGAAGTAATGAAAGTAATTAGAGCTTAAATAGCTTAACATATCTATTATTATTTTGTGTCACTTTATTTAGTAAGTGTTCTCATTTTCAATTTCTATTTTCTAACTTCTCTTTTTTATATATTCTTGAGATCTAACTCTAAAATCGTGTTTTTCTGATATCTTTTAAGTTTTTTAATAATATCATATTACATCAATTAAAATATTATGTCAATTAAAATGTCGTATCATATCAATAAAATCATTTTAGTTGATGTGGTATTAAGTTATTGAGTGACAAAAATAAGACATGTGAACTGGAATTATAATCTTAACCTCAAATGATAAATTATATTAAGAAAAAAAGGTGGGGAGAAAGAAAAAATGAAAAACTTATGGAGGGAATTATTATAAAGAAATTACTGTTATTTTATCTTTAGAATAACTTTTCAGCGATATAATCTATAATAATAAACAATTATGCATGTCATGTTATAAAATTTTAACACTAACGCTTTTATATTATATCCTTAAAAATGTTAATATAATGGCTAAACGACAGTTTCTACCCAATTGGTTAAAAGTGCTTTTCCTACCCTAAGTTCTGCCAAAAAGAAAATAGAATAAAAGAGAAACCGTCTTCGTGGAATAGGCCGTGTAAGTCGGAGGAGAGATGGATGGTGATTTAACTGATTCCTCTCAAATTGGCTGGCAAAATATTGAACGTTTCTATCACAACAACCATTAAAAAACATGTAAAAAAAAGCTATTGATATTAGATCTTATTAGTTATCCTCTTCGAAAAAAGATCATGTTACCTACACAAAAAAGTCAATTGAGTCACTATTCCCCTTTTTTTGGGAACAAACGACAGAGCATCCAAACATAATTCCATCACATGTCCATTTCCTTTGCAAAAATTTCACCATTTCTCAATCTTTTCATTCCTTTTCTCTTTTGGGATTTCACCATTTCTCTGTCATTTTGATCACAAATGCATTAGGTTCATTTTTGATCGAAAAACAAAGGAAAACAAAAGTACAAAAAAAAAAAAAAAAGACAGAAACATTGTAGATACAAACGTTAGAAGATACAGGTAAAAGAATCGTGAGGCGGGGTTGGATTGTGGAATGGAAGGATTGGATGGATTCATAGAGAGATTGTTGGAAGGAAGGAAGAACAAACGGAAACGGATTCAGCTTGTCGAGTCTGAAATCCGACAACTTTGCATCAGAGCCAAAGAGGTTTTCGTTAGCCAGCCCATGCTTCTAGAGTTGGAAGCTCCAATCAACATTTGTGGTACGTTTCTTTTCTTTTCTTTCCTTTCCTTTCCTTCTTTTTTTTTTTTTTTAAATACAACTTTTGTTTTTTCCTCTTTTGTTCATCCTTTGTGATCTTTATTCATTTCTGAAATTTGTTTTTCCATTCTTGGACAATGACTATTGGATTGATGAATAATAAGCTCAAACCCCATCATCATATTGCTTCTTGTCGTGCCTCTTTCTTGAGTTTTCCAGTTTTTTTTTTTTTTTTATATCTAGTTAATAGGCCTCTCAAATGGTGGATTGGTGAATGGATTAAGATAGCCAAAATAAATTCATAAATAATAAGTTTGGTAATCATAATAAAGTAGCACTAGTCTTTTAACCAACCATACACATCTTTGTCCAATTTGAGACCAACATGAAAGGGGGGATCAGTCTACTTTCGAATAACTCTGGTCATTTGATGGTATGATACACCTTTTCGGTGACATTATGGACATCCACATAAGGATACTGAGATGTACGGCCTCTGTAGGATTATCTCGATACACCATCTTCTATCCTTACGACTTTTTTTGTTCAGGGGAAAAAAAATGGGGTTGTGAAAGCATTGAGAAAACACATTCAGGTTCTAGCCAAGAAAATATAAGAATGGCTGCTTGTTTGCAGGTGACATACACGGGCAATTCCCAGACCTCTTGAGGCTATTCGAGTATGGCGGCTTCCCACCAGACGCCAACTACTTATTCCTCGGAGACTACGTGGACAGAGGAAAGCAGAGCATAGAGACCATATGCCTTCTCCTAGCTTACAAGATCAAATACCCCGACAACTTCTTCCTCCTTCGCGGAAACCATGAGTGTGCCTCCATCAACAGAATATACGGATTCTATGATGAATGCAAGCGCAGGTTCAGCGTCCGGCTGTGGAAGATCTACACTGACTGCTTCAACTGCCTGCCCGTGGCTGCAGTCATCGACGACAAGATCTTCTGCATGCACGGAGGGCTTTCCCCGGAGCTAGAGAGTTTGGATCAGGTCAGAGCCATTGAAAGGCCTGTTGATGTACCGGACCAGGGACTCTTGTGTGACCTTCTTTGGGCGGATCCTGATAGGGATATTAAGGGATGGGGTGAAAATGATAGGGGAGTTTCCTTCACCTTTGGGACAGACAAAGTCGCTGAGTTCTTGAAGAAACACGAGCTTGATCTTATATGCCGAGCTCACCAGGTTTTCTTTCTTTCTTTCACTCTTTTTACATTGCCCAACATAGGCTGCAATTGAAGCCTCATTTTTCAACCATTGATACGATACATGAGCTTGAATAGAAAGAAAAATACTAAATGGTAATAGTGTTGCTTAGCACCATTTAGTCACAACCCTATGTTTTTCACATTGACCGTGAAATGTGCGACTTGTGACAATATGGTTTTGTTGTCTAATCACAAAATGCCAGCTAATAAAATGAGTCCCAAGTGAGTTCCATGTTACTATGTGACACCGAGATATGATTGGTCAAAGAGTTAGGCCGCTGCAGTGTGGTAAAAGGGTAAAAATGCACCTTGCTGAAAGACCAATGCACGTTTTAAGTTATTTTGAGAAGCTGAATTTTGTAGCTTCTGCCATCTACTTCCGTTTCTCATTTTGCTTGCTTTTAAGTAATGCTTCTTTTGAAAGCACAACAATCCCAAGTTGGGCCTTAATGGTGCCAAAATGCCCGGATAAATTACTAGAAGTTTGCAATATTTTTTTTCCCTCTATTGCCAGATAATATTTGCAACCTAGGCTAAAACAGTACTCTCTCTATATCTGTCATGGATGTCAGGTGGTTGAAGATGGCTACGAGTTCTTTGCAGACAGACAACTTGTCACCATATTCTCAGCGCCGAACTATTGCGGAGAATTCAACAACGCAGGCGCGCTTATGAGCGTTGATGCTAGCTTGCTATGTTCATTTCAGATACTCAAACCTTGCAAAGGGAAAGCCCCACAGCAAGATTAAATCCAAGCGAGGGATTAGGGGAGCAAAATGTGATAGAAATCCAAAAATAAGTCTATGATTAGTAGCGTTATATGGCGGATTTGTTGTGTTTAAAACCATTTCTTTTTAAAAGGTTGTAAATTCATGTCACTATATCATAAAGCTGTGTACATAATAATAATCCTCAAATGTTATTCTTTTGTATTCTCACTTAGACTACCGAAGTTTGTCGACACTCATTATCCAAGTTTGAAAACCAGTTCTCGTCACAATTGTTATGTATTTAAGGCGGAAATGTATGAACATCGTTAAGGGCACTCTGCCAAAACAAGTCAATGATACGAGGAGGGCTTTCTTCAAAGAAGAACCGATCATCAGAAGAAGACATTACAGACTTCACAAGTAACTTAGCTGCCATGCTGTTATTTCTAGCCCATGACAGCATTTGCCACGACATAACAAAGATATTCGAATGGAAATGTCAGAAACAAGAACACCGGCCACCGAAAAACGGTCTAGAAAACTTACAGGACTCGTAGCAAATGTTTCTTGTGCCTAAAAGTAAAAGAAAGAGGCAGTTTTCAAAACATATTTGCGTCCCATTTCTCCATGACAACAAAAGAAAATAAAATAAAAGTTGTTGTTTCTATCATAACAATGTTCAAGCAAAAAAAAAAAAAAAAAAACACCATAACAAGGTGCAAAACTAAATACATCCTCGTTTAAAAAAAAAAAAAAAAAACACTAAGTACATCCATATAAAGTGAAATCCTGCAAGGTTAGCGACACAAGATATTTTTAAAATACATATTTCCAAGAGTAGCACTCTATGGGAAGGCCGTCATGCCATTTAGGCTTACAAATGACTTTCTATAACTTGAGGAGTGATGTCTTTTATAACTTAGGACTGCATATATCACTTTCTTGTTGTCTGTGTTGATCACACTGTTGTCTATAGTGAGTACCTAGCGGATCACTTGTCCCACCTTAGGAAAGTGCTCACCCGGTTAAGGGATCACAAGCTATACGCAAAGATGGAAAAGTGTGAGCGACTTTGCCTGATAGGAATTATATAATTTGGTATAAGGCTGATATACACACAAATAAAACATCTAAAAAAATGCTACAGAAGAACATCAACGATGGAAATCAGGGGCGTATTTGCAGAAGGCACTCTAATGTTTAAATTAAGCAAACAACAAAAAATTGCATTCTTTAGTAAATGTGTAAAAAACGTGAATTTAACTAATCAAAGAGGTCTCTTGGAAGTAATCTAATTTATCAACATCACCAATTAATCACATTTGAGAATATCTGAGAATTTTCTGATAAGAAAACTTTCATGATATTCCTTTTAAAGTAATAATACTTTCGTCGATAAAAAGTTTACGTATAATTAGAATTCAACATTATAAATATAATTTTTAACGAGTTGGGACACATAATAAGTTTTTCTTTTTGATAATTCATAATTATATAATAATTATTTACTTAAAACTGTAATGGCGTGATCAAAAATTGTGAAATTTAATACAACGAAAAAGTTAAAATCTCAATGGGGCACACACCTTTATTGTGATCAACATGGCTCCATCTCTACTTGTATGTATATCTATTGTTTCCAAGGATGAGAAGGGAAATGAATGTTAGTCCATCCATAGTTTGAATTTTAGTACTTACAAAAAATAAGACATATTCTAATAAAAAAGTCATATGAATATTATATTTGATACAAGAAATTGTAACGTTTACTTGTTTAAATCCCCCAACCCAAATTCAAAAAAAAAAAAAAAAACAAAGATAAAAGAAACAAAGAAAGAAAGGGAAAAAAAAAAAAAAAAAACAAAGAAAGCACAAAAAAAAAAAAAAAGAGAAGGCTGTTCTTTCAATATTGACCTTTGTCTATACAAAAATTTATGGAACACTAGTGAGGTTGAATTTGTAATTTTACAAGCAAAACTATAACCATCCCTTCCTCGTTTCCTTCTAATACCAAACAAAAGAATGGACAACCATTTTTGTCCATTCTTATCATGCCAAACAACTTTGAGCAAATCACCAATTCTTCCCTTCCTTCACATACTTCTTCCCTCACACCTTACCCATCATTCCATCATTTCATCCTTCCAACCAAACACAACACCTAACAAGGTTTAACAATGTACCTACTCCTCGAAGATGAGAAGAGAGATTCACTAGTGAGCAAGAATGACTCCATATAAATAAATGTACCAATTTATTTAATTTTTTTGGGTAATTACCCAAAATAGTCAACTATCAACTTAAATCTAAAGCCCACAGAATCAGCCAAAAAAATGGAAACTTCTCGATTTCTCAGCCATCAAATCTCAGTCTTCTCCATAACTCAATTTCAACAGGTTTACCCCCTCAATGAAGATCTAATTGATTGATTTAATAGATTTTAATTACTTGGAAAGGCTGAAACTAAAATCTAACGATAAAATATTGGTTCGTAATGTGATAGGCTTGCTTCATAAACATGGAGATGTTGATAGTCATTCGGTATCAGCACAAGAAATGAAGTGCATCACTTTTTCCTATTATCATATGCAAAGTCCTACGTAGCATGTCCACAACTTAAGTTAGAAATATCACAAAAGATTATCTCCAAAAATATTATTTCTATCTATACCATGCTCAGAGTAGAGGCTACGATATTCAGTTTTTGGCCGATTATCTTAATGATGTTACTAGAGTTTTAGTATGGAGAAAATGAGAAAAAAAAAAAAGTATAATTTTTAGAATAAAATTATTTTTAAAAAATCACTAAAGTAGAAGTCCTCACTTAGTCATGATAACTCTATCCCTATCTTTTTAATAAAAGTGGGCTGACTAATAAGCAGTATTTATTAGCATAACTGTTGTTAATACTGATTTCTATTATCAACTTTTCAATAAAGTACTTTTTTATAAATAGTAGAAAAAAATTTAGGTAAATCCATTAACAATAATTATAATAATAGATTATAGTGACAATAAATATGTGAAAAAAGTCTTATCTTGTATAAAAACTTCACTTCTATCTTATCATTCATTTAAATCATGATGCATGCAATATCTATTTCTTGATAAAAGATGTAGTATCTTTTTATGGCCTGGTGTTGCTGGCTATTGAAAACCTAAGATTGATATATTGGTTCCACCTTACACTATCAAATGGCGTACAGGCTTCAAGACCATGCAATGGATTTGACGATTCCAACCTCACCAGATGCTCTCATGATCCACGT
The DNA here is from genome assembly GCA_035233585.1 of Antiaris toxicaria. Taxonomy (NCBI): domain Eukaryota; kingdom Viridiplantae; phylum Streptophyta; class Magnoliopsida; order Rosales; family Moraceae; genus Antiaris; species Antiaris toxicaria. The sequence goes on from CP141163.1 coordinate 2,117,232, forward strand.
CGACTCTCAACAGGTTCCTACCTGTACTTATATTCCTCGACAAATTTCAACAGAGGAATTGAAAAAGATTCTACCCAGCTCATGGATCTCAGACTACGAGCGTATACAACAACCACAACAATCAGTTCAAATAACTGCCGAGCCAGACTACAAGACCCTCCAAGATGGATCTGTCCAGATTACCTTTGATAGAAAGGAAACAAAGCCGCCAGAGTGTTTTCCTACGCAGTTTATGATGCAAGCTGTTCAACAAGGTGATCTTCCCAGACGATCCAGCCAAAGAAGTTCTTCAGAAAGACTTATCAAAACCAGACTTGAGAATTCTGATCCTCAAGTTGGTCTTCTTGGACAACCATCAGGGAAATTTGACTTTATTATCAAATACTCAGCTCCGACTCATTATGGAAACCCCATGCCTAAACCCACAGGATGGGAGGACAACAATGATGATGACAACGATGAATTCCATGATGCTCCTGAAGATGAGTTCCAAGACGCTCCTGAAGTCTTCTCAGAACTCCCTGTTCCCATAACAACGATGCCACTTGAGTCTTGCCGACTACAAGCACAAAGGAGAGCCCCACACATGCCAGCAAGAGCACCAACACCTGTTCCAGCTCTTATGATGCAACCTGCAGCATACGAACAGGATTTTCCTCCTCTCCAAAAGTTCTCCAAAAAAAAAAAAAGAACAGGGAACCTCCAATCATCAGCCGAAGATCCTAGATCCGACTATTAGAGATGCTGATGGAGTCCTGAAAGAAACTTCTCCTGCTGAACGAGTTCTCAATTGGCAGACAGAAGCTTTAATAGCCCAATGATGGACCCTAAAACAAATTGAGAAACAAACATCCTCCCTGGCATCCCAGACTTTTGTTCTCAAGAAACTAGAAGCAAAGATCCAGCAGACTCATAAAGAACTGATGTGGATGATCAAAAACCACACAGTCCCGATGCATGTATTTGCTGACTAAGAGAGGGAGATGAAAGATTTGAAAAATCAATTTGAAGCTCTCCAAACAAAAGAATGGAGACAATTGTACGAACCACCCACTCCTTAGCAATTCACAATGATGGCCAAAGAACCGCAGCCTCTTCCAACCTCTTCTGGAAGCTCAATTCTCTGTCTCAAGAAGATTCTTGAAGAACAGGACGGAGAACAAGAAAGAAAAAGAAGAAAAGAAAAAAGGAAGGAGAAGATGATCCAATCAAACCCAACTAAATCACTCCAAACGCCATAACAGTTTCCTCAAGTGTCAGAAAAGACGTACCAACAAGCCTTGAAGATCCAAGAACCAGTCTTTTCAACAGGCCAGATGATGGTTAACAGCCTACAATACTATATTTCTGAAAGACCAGAAGAGTTTCAGACAGACAGTTCATAGAGCACAGATGAACAAGAAGAATCTGAAAGCTCAGACAAACAGCTAAGTCCTGTTGAAGAATTCATCAGTGACTCTTCAACCGAGACTGAATCTGAATTAACTGATTAGGACGACTCCCCTCAACTGATGATGGCTTAACCCAGTACCTCTACCCCTGTGTATGAGGAACCACCAGACGATGGAGATGAAGTCCTTGACGAAGAACAATAACCTCAGGAGACCAGCAACAACAGACCACCCAAAAGTGGAGACAAGACTAAATTTTTAGTCTTCTCCATAGACGATCTTCCTCCAACCAAATGGAGAGAAAGATTCCAAGAATTCAAAGCCTGGATATTACTGGAATCACAAAAGCCTAGATCGGACACCAGGAGTGTGCTCCTTGGTTTTGCGTCAAGACTTACAGGAATTCTACAAGATTGGTGGATGAGCTTAGGAGAATACAAATAGCTCCAATATTTACAAGCAGATTCAGCAGAAGCCGTACTGCAACAGATTTACATTGAATTCTGTGGTCAAGATGATCAGCTCATTGACAGACTAAGAGCAGAATTCTTCAAGCTAAAATGCTGCTTCATGAACAGACGTGACCTCGAGAAACACCATAAAAGGATCACTTAATGAGTCTACCAAATCGGTGGGATTAATGATCCTAATCTAAAACAGGCATATTTGTCCTCGATTCCAGAACCTTTGGGAGAAGAAACCATAAGGCTCCTTGCAGCAACCTCTAAAGACTTGAAGACGGTGACCATTGGAGAATTGTTCCAACTTGTTCTTAAAGCCCTAGAAAAAATGTGCTCACAGAACAAGTTTCTCCAGGAATACATTAAGCAGTCTAAAAAGCTTTCGAAGGTCTACAGCCACAAACACTTAACAATAAAGTGTAAGGAAGGAAAATCCCAATGCAAATGCCCAGACAGGAGATCAACCAGAAGGCACAGAAGATTCAAGACTTTCAGATTCTCGAGAAAAAGGAGAAAAGGCCTTCTGAAGTTCTTAAGAAGGAAAACCTCCTACAAAAAGACAGATAGATGTTTTATCTGTGGAAATAATGGTCGTTTTGTAAAAAACTGTCCCAAAGGAAAATCTGCTCGTCTCATTTCCCACATTGAAGATCTCACAAAGATTGATCAACGAGACCATAACTTGGAATCCGTAGTATCAACAGACGATGAAATCGAGTCTGAGACACTATATGCAATCCAACAGCTCCTGATTGAAGGAAATAATGTTCCTCCAGCTCACTCAGCCACTTTAGTTCAACCTACAATGAAGGTGACGATACTCCCCAGCAAGTACTCCAAACCTGTACAGGTGACAGCATTCTTTGATACAGGTGCCTCTTATTCCATGATGAATCCAAGGATTCTTCCATCAACACTATGGAAAAAAGAGAAACAATTCTTTCATGCTGCCAATGGAGATATCTTCAGCACAGACCTGATTAGCAAGCCTATAAAGATCAGGTTCTTTCCAGAATGCTCGGTCACTCACAAAGTTATTGGATCGAGTCTTCCAGGAAAAGATCTTATTATTGGATTTGATGTCTACCAAAAATGTAAAGGACTGAGAATCCTTCCAGCCGGCCTTGCTTTCAAGAACCAGTTCACACTATGGGAGTCCCTTCCAAATCAATTCCAAGCAATAAAGGATCCATTTGGACAACTCAAAAACAGGCTGATACAAAACTCATGTGCCAACTCTCATGCGGAGTTCCTTACAAAGTGTGATCATCCCCTCTGAAAGAACGAAGAATTTTTCATCAGTTTACCATTTAAGCTAAATGAAGATATCAATCCTACAAAGGCAAGTTATCTAGGGATGAATCCAGAACATCAAAAGATGGCCATCACAGAATGCGAAGAACTGATGAACCAGGGTCTCATTGAAACAACAAGTTCAGATTGGGCGTGCCATGCATTCTACGTAAACAAAAGGTCAGAACAGGCAAGAGGTAAACAAAGACTTGTTATAAACTACAAGCCTTTAAACCAATTCCTTTCTGATAATAAATTTCTTTTACCAAACAAATCAGTTTTGTTTTCCAACCTGGCCCATGCAAAACTATTTTCAAAGTTTGATCTCAAGGCAGGTTTTTGGCAATTGGGAATTAATCCGATAGACAGGCCCAAAACAGCTTTCTGTATCCCAAACCACCATTTCCAATGGACTGTTTTACCTTTTGGTTTAAAAACAGCCCCATCACTATTTCAGAAAGCCATGACTTGCATATATGGCCCAATTCTTGACCATGCTCTCATTTACATAGATGACATCCTACTATTCTCAGAAAATAAGCAAGCCCATCAAAACCTTCTGGCCCAGTTCGCAGACTTAACAGAAAAGTATGGAATCATGCTCTCTGAGAGAAAAATGATCATTGGCCAACTACAAATTGAATTCTTGGGAATGAAGATCATACAAGGCGAATATCAGGCCCAGCCCAACATAGCCCAAGAACTGTTAAAGTTCCCAGACGATAGCCTATCCAAGACACAGATACAACAATTTTTGGGTATAGTCAATTATTTACGAGACTTTATCCCAAACATATCTATCTTGATAGAGCCATTGACGCAGATGCTGAAAAAGAAACCACCCACGTCGTCTCAAACCCAGACAGACGCTGTAAAAAAGCTGAAGAAAGTCATGCAGACTCTACCACCCTTGACTATTCCACACTCTGGAAAAAGAATCTTGCAGACAGACGTAAGTGACAGTCACTGGGGTGCAGTGCTTTTTGATGAAGCAGACGGATAGAGGAAAATCTGTGGATACAAGAGTGGACAGTTCAAAGGAAGCCAACTGCACTATCACTCCACGTTGAAAGAACTGATAGCAATCCAAATGGACATCTCGAAGTTTGAATTCCATCTGATTGGACACCACTTTATAGTGGAAACAGGCTGTTCAGCCATTAAAGGTATGCTTAATCCAAGCTTGACAAAAACAAAAAATCCTCAAATGATTAGACTACTAACGTGGTTTGATCAGTTTCAGTTTGAAATTAAGCATGTTCGGAGAAAAGAAAATATTATTTCAGATTACTTATCCAGAAAGCATTCTCCCCTTATAAATATTGAACCAACTCCAGCCATTTAGATCATCACTGCCCAATTTCAGATTCTACTTATTTACATGATGGCCTCTTCGTCCAACCCTTCTTCCACCAACAAAGATTTCTTTATATGCTCCTACCCATCAGACGCCATAAAGATTTTCAAATCCCGAAATCCAAAAGAAAAAGTAATTGAAAAAGCCATGCACCAGCAGATCACCCTAGCCAAACATACCAGAAAAGAATATTAAAAAGAGCTAGGTTTCCATCCAACCTATCCATTTTTAAAAATATTCCCGGTCCGAGCAAAGAAATGGCATCTGCCCACTCAATTCACCCATGTCCTTTAGTACCTGGCTAGTGTTTTCACCATAGCCATTGAAGTCCAAACCATAGAGCTTAGAACCACTATCAGAAGCTATGAAAACCATGCAGAATACAGACCAGTTTCCAAAGTCTGATAGATATGCTCGAATGGTTCCAGCCACTTTCAACATGGGATGAACAACTCACGGATCAATGGGAAAAAATCCGAGACAACAAGGCAGTCATGTACGTATACCCAACGACACTATCTGTAATCATGCCACATGAAGGTTACACTATTTTCTTTTTATCGTTAAATGCCAGATTAGACGAAAAAAGAAAAATAGTTGTTTGCAATCCAACGGTGGAGATCTACTCATCAAGCAGATTCCCCATCAAACGAGATGGCATTGAATACAGGAAAATCCAGAAACAACTTTTCTGCAGAAATAGGACCATTCCAAAGCAATTATGGCCTCTGCCCGAAAATGATACCCCATGGGAACAATTCCTATCATCATATGAAAAAGCCATCAAAGAGGCGTTGGATTTCTTCCACCTGTACAATGAGCTGCCCGGCCACTTTTTCAAAAGTCCTCCTCAGCCTCAAAAGTCACAACCAGACAATACGAAAAGTCCAGTCACTGAACAAGTAGGACCCACTCAGCCATCTACCCAATCACAGGACGACCCGTTCCAAGATTCTCAAGACCCTTGGGGTTATCTGGATAATCTAGGAATGGAGTGGGAAAATTCAAACTTGAGTCCGGACCATGAACCCATCATAAAGTAGTCAAAAAATTGTTCTGACTACTTTAGTCTTTATTACTATTGTCTTTTTATATTTTCTTTGACAGATAGCCTTAGCCTTATCTTATCGTTCCCTTTATCTTTATCCTTTGCTCTGTAAAAGTCATCCGGATAAGATGATTCTTTTGTCTTTTGTTTTTTAATCATGGTAAAGTTTGTAACTAGAGTTAAGTTTGTAACTAGAGTAACTTTTCCTCGAGAAAGACCTATATATGCCAAGGTCTTTGCTCTTAGTTTAATATGAATCCAGTACGTGGTTTTATATCTAGATGGGAAAGGCTTATGACCCCGAGGGTAGCTTCCCTGTATAGTTTCCAGCCGATATACTTGGTCGGTCTAGAACTTATCAGAATCATAAGTTCACATAGGATCCTAGTAATCCACCAGTCTGCCTTAAACGCCCCCTTGGCAAACAGGCCTTACGACTTTCTGGGATTACTAGCAGATCATATGCTGGCTTATAACACTCACAAATTCTATTTCTTAGGATTCATATTCCAGTAGTAATGACTACTGATGATCGAAACACATGTTTTCGGAATATTACAATTACTACTACTAGCTCCGTAAAAAGATTTACTGCTCATGATTTTTAGGAAACTGATATTTTATTTTCTACAAGGTTCAGCGTTAAAAGTTACAAACTAAGAGCAAAGACCTTGGCATATATAGGTATTTCTCAAGGAAAAGTAACTCTAGTTACAAACTTAACTCTAGTTACAAACTTTACCATGATTAAAAAACAAAAGACAAAAGAGTCATCTTATCCGGATGACTTTTACAGAGCAAAGGATAAAGATAAAGGGAACGATAAGATAAGGCTAAGGCTATCTGTCAAAGAAAATACAAAAAGACAATAGTAATAAAGACTAAAGTAGTCAGAACAACTTTTTGACTACTTTATGATGGGTTCATGGTCCGGACTCAAGTTTGAATTTTCCCACTCCATTCCTAGATTATCCAGATAACCTCAAGAGTCTTGAGAATCTTGGAACGGGTCGTCCGGGGATTGGGTAGATGGCTGAGTGGGTCCTGCTTGGTCAGTGACTGGACTTTTCGTGTTGTCTGGTTGTGACTTTTAAGGCTGAGGAGGACTTTTGAAAAAGTGGCCGGGCAGCTCATTGTACAGGTGGAAGAAATCCAACGCCTTTTTGATGGCTTTTTCATATGATGATGGGAATTGTTCCCATGGGGCATCATCTTCGGGCAGAGGCCATAATTGCTTTGGAATGATCCTGTTTCTGCAGAAAAGCTGTTTCTGGATTTCCTTGTATTCAATGCCATCTCGTTTGATGGGGAATCTGCTTGATGAGTAGATCCCCACCGTTGGATTGCAAACAACTATTTTTCTTTTTTCGTCTAATCTGGCATTTAACGATAAAAAGAAAATAGTGTAACCTTCATGTGGCATGATTACAGATGGTGTCGTTGGGTATACGTACATGACTGCCTTGTTGTCTCGGATTTTTTCCCATTGATCCGTGAGTTGTTCATCCCATGTTGAAAGTGGCTGGAACCATTCGAGCATATCTATCAGACTTTGGAAACTGGTCTGTATTCTGCATGGTTTTTATAGCTTCTGATAGTGGTTCTAAGTTCTATGGTTTGGACTTCAATGGCTATGGTGAAAACACTAGCCAGGTACTAAAGGACATGGGTGAATTGAGTGGGCAGATGCCATTTCTTTGCTCGGACTGGGAATATTTTTAAAAATGGATAGGTTGGATGGAAACCTAGCTCTTTTTAATATTCTTCTCCGATATGTTTGGCTAGGGTGATCTGCTGGTGCATGGTTTTTTCAATTGCTTTTTCTTTTGGATTTCGGGATTTGAAAATCTTTATGGCGTCTGATGGGCAGGAGCACATAAAGAAATCTTTGTTGGTGGAAGAAGGGTTGGACGAAGATGCCATCATGTAAATAAGTGGAATCTGAAATTGGGCAGTGATGATCTGAATGGCTGGACTTGGTTCAATATTTATAAGGGGGGAATCTCATCTGGATAAGTAATCTGAAATAATATTTTCTTTTCCCCGAATATGCTTAATTTCAAACTGAAACTGATCAAACCACGTTAGTAGTCTAATCATTTGAGGATTTTTTGTTTTCGTCAAGCTTGAATTAAGCATACCTTTAATGACTGAACAGTCTGTCTCCACTGTAAAGTGGTGTCCAATCAGATGGAATTCAAACTTCGAGATGTCCATTTTGACTGCTATCAGTTCTTTCACGTGGAGTGATAGTGCAGCTAGCTTCCTTTGAACTGTCCACTCTTGTATCCACAGATTTTCCTCTTTTCGTCTGCTTTTTCAAAAAGCACTGCACCCCAGTGACTGTCACTTGCGTCTGTCTGCAAGATTCTTTTTCCAGAGTGTGGAATAGTCAAGGGTGGCAGGGTCTGCATGACTTTCTTCAGCTTTTTTACAGCGTCTGTCTGGGCTTGAGATGACGTGGGTGATTTCTTTTTCAGCATCTGCGTCAATGGCTCTATCAAGACAGATATGTTTGGGATAAAGTCTTGCAAATAATTGACTATACCCAAAAATTGTTGTATCTGTGTCTTGGATAGGCTATCGTTTGGGAACTTCAACAATTCTTGGGCTATGTTGGGCTAGGCCTGGTATTCGCCTTGTATGATCTTCATTCCCAAGAATTCAATTTGTGGTTGGCCAATGATCATTTTTCTCTCAAAGAGCATGATTTCATACTTTTCTGTTAAGTCTGCGAATTGGGCCAGAAAGTTTTGATGGGCTTGCTCATTTTCTGAGAATAGTAGGATGTCATCTATGTAAATGAGAGCATGGTCAAGAATTGGGCCATATATGTGAGTCATAGCTTTCTCAAATAGTGATGGGGCTGTTTTTAGGCCAAAAGGTAAAACAGTCCATTGGAAATGGTGGTTTAGGATATAGAAAGGTGTTTTGGGCCTGTATGCCGGATTAATTCCCAATTACCAAAAACCTGCCTTGAGATCAAACTTTGAAAATAGTTTTGCACAGGCCAGGTTGGAAAACAAAACTGATTTGTTTGGTAAAGGGAATTTATTATCAGAAAGGAATTGGTTTAAAGGCTTGTAGTTTATAACAAGTCTTTGTTTACCTCTTGCCTGTTCTGACCTTTTGTTTACATAGAATGCATGGCACGCCCAATCTGAACTTGTTGTTTCGATGAGACCCTGGTTCATCAGTTCTTCGCATTCTGTGATGGCCATCTTTTAATATTCTGGATTCATCCCTGGATGACTTGTCTTTATAGGGTTGATATCTTCATTTAGCTTAAATGGTAAACTGATGAAAAAGTCTTCGTTCTTCCAGAGGGGATGATCACACTTTGTAAGGAACTCCGCATGAGAGTTGGTACATGAGTTTTGTATCAGCCTGTTTTTGAGTTGTCCAAATGGATCCTTTATTGCCTGGAATTGATTCGGAAGGGACTCCCATGGTGTGAATTGGTTCTTGAAAGCAAGGCCGGCTGGAAGGATTCTCAGTCCTTTACATTTTTGGTAGACATCAAATCCAATAACTTTGTGAGTGACCGAGCATTCTGGAAAGAACCTGATCTTTATAGACTTGCTAATCAGGTCTGTGCTGAAGATATCTCCATTGGCAGCATAAAAGAATTGTTTCTCTTTTTTCCATAGTGTTGATGGAAGAATCCTTGGATTCATCATGGAATAAGAGGCACCTGTATCAAAGAATGCTGTCACCTGTACAGGTTTGGGGTACTTGCTGGGGAGTATCGTCACTTTCATTGTAGGCTGAACTAAAGTGGCTGAGTGAGCTGGAGGAACATTATTGCCTTCAATCAGGAGCTGTTGGATTGCACATAGTGTCTCAGACTCGATTTCATCATCTGTTGATACTACGGATTCCAAGTCATGGTCTCGTAGATCAATCTTTGTGAGATCTTCAATGTGGGAAATGAGACGAGCAGATTTTCCTTTGGGATAGTTTTTTACAAAATGACCGTTATTTCCATAGATAAAACATCTATCTGTCTTTTTGTAGGAGGTTTTCCTTCTTAAGAACTTCAGAGGGCCTTTTCTCCTTTTTCTCGAGAATCTGAAAGTCTTGAATCTTCTGTGCCTTCTAGTTGATCTCCTGTCTGGGCATTTGCATTGGGATTTTCCTTCCTTACACTTTATTGTTAAGTGTTTGTGGCTGTAGATCTTCGAAAGCTTTTTAGACTGCTTAATGTATTCCTGGAGAAACTTGTTCTGTGAGCACATTTTTTCTAGGGTTTTAAGAACAAGTTGGAACAATTCTCCAATGGTCACCGTCTTCAAGTCTTTGGAGGTTACTGCAAGGAGCCTTATGGTTTCTTCTCCCAGAGGTTCTGGAATCGAGGACAAATATGCCTGTTTTAGATTAGGATCATTAATCCCACCGATTTGGTAGAATCGTTAAGTGATCATTTTATGGTGTTTCTCGAGGTCACGTCTGTCCATGAAGCAGCATTTTAGCTTTAAGAATTCTGCTCTTAGTCTGTCAGTGAGCTGATTATCTTGACCACAGAATTCAATGTAAATCTGCTGCAGTGCGGCTTCTGCTGAATCTGCTTGTAAATATTGGAGCTATTTGTATTCTCCTAAGCTCATCCACCAATCTTGTAGAATTCCTGTAAGTCTTGACGCAAAACCAAGGAGCACACTCCTGGTGTCCGATCTAGGCTTTTGTGATTCCAGTAACATCCAGGCTTTGAATTCTTGGAATCTTTCTCTCCATCTGGTTGGAGGAAGATCGTCTATGGAGAAGACTAAAAATTTAGTCTTGTCTCCACTTTTGGGTGGTCTGTTGTTGCTGGTCTCCTGAGGTTATTGTTCTTCGTCAAGGACTTCATCTCCATCGTCTGGTGGTTCCTCATACACAGGGGTAGAGGTACTGGGTTGAGCCATCATCAGTTGAGGGGAGTCGTCCTGATCAGTTAATTCAGATTCAGTCTCGGTTGAAGAGTCACTGATGAATTCTTCAACAAGACTCAGCTGTTCGTCTGAGCTTTCAGATTCTTCTTGTTCATCTGTGCTCCATGAGTTGTCTGTCTGTAGCTCTTTTGGTCTTTCAGAAATATAGTATTGTAGGCTGTTAACCATCATCTGGCCTGTTGAAAAGACTGGTTCTTGGATCTTCAAGGCTTGTTGGTACGTTTTTTCTGACACTTGAGGAAATTGTTATGGCGTTTGGAGTGATTCAGTTGGGGTTGATTGGATCATCTTCTCCTTCCTTTTTTCTTTTCTTCTTTTTCTTTCTTGTTCCCTGTCCTGTTCTTCAAGAATCTTCTTGAGACGGAGAATTGAGCTTCCAGAAGAGGTTGGAAGAGGCTGCGGTTCTTTGGCCATCATTGTGAATTGCTACGGAGTGGGTGGTTCGTACAATTGTCTCCATTCTTTTGTTTGGAGAGCTTCAAATTGATTTTTCAAATCTTTCATCTCCCTCTCTTAGTCAGCAAATACATGCATCGGGACTGTGTGGTTTTTGATCATCCACATTAGTTCTTCATGAGTCTGCTGGATCTTTGCTTCTAGTTTCTTGAGAACAAAAGTCTGGGATGCCACGGAGGATGTTTGTTTCTCAATTTGTTTTAGGGTCCGTCCTTGGGCTATTAGAGTTTCTGTCTGCCAATTGAGAACTCGTTCAGCAGGAGAAGTTTCTTTCAGGACTCCATCAGCATCTCTAGTAGTCGGATCTAGGATCTTCGGCTGATGATTGGAGGTTCCCTGTTCTTTTTTTTTGGAGAACTTTTGGAGAGGAGGGAAATCCTGTTCGTATGCTGCAGGTCGCATCATAAGAGCTGGAACAGGTATTGGTGCTCTTGCTGGCACGTATGGGGCTCTCCTTTGTGCTTGTAGTCGGCAAGACTCAAGTGGCATCATTGTTATGGGAACAGGGAGTTCTGAGAAGACTTCAGGAGCGTCTTAGAACTCATATTCAGGAGCATCATGGAATTCATTGTTGTCATCATCATTATTGTCCTCCCATCCTGTGGGTTTAGGCATGGGGCTTCCATAATGAGTCGGAGCTTTGTATTTGACAATAAAGTCAAATTTCCCTTATTGTTGTCCAAGAAGACCAACTTGAGGATCAGAATTCTCAAGTCTGGTTTTGAGAAGTCTTTCTGAAGAACTTCTTTGGCTGGATCGTCTGGGAAGATCACCTTGTTGAGCAGCTTGCATCATAAACTGCGTAGGAAAACACTCTGGCGGCTTTGTTTCCTTTCTATCAAAGGTAATCTGGATAGATCCATCTTGGAGGGTCTTGTAGTCTGGCTCGGCAGTTGTTTGAGCTGACTGTTGTGGTTGTTGTATACGCTTGTAGTCTGAGATCCATGAGCTGGGTAGAATCTTTTTCAATTCCTCTGTTGAAATTTGTCGAGAAATATAAGTACAGGTAGGAACCTGTTGAGAGTCGACGTGGATCATGAGAGCATCTGGTGAGGTTGGAATCGCCAAATCCATTGCATGGTCTTAAAACCTGTACGCCATTTGATAGTGTAAGGTGGAACCAATAGAAGCTGGATCTTGATCTACTCCGATTGTTTGGATTTCCACTTTGAACACATCTGTCAACCTTCCATCTTTGAGAGACATGTTGAAATTAGGATACAGAGTATAAACTGTTATTCCTACGTTTAACGTAGTCTCCATAGTAGCAATACTGGCATGTTGGTATTTTTTCAGCCTAGAATCCAAAAGAGTTATTCTAGCACTGATGGGAAGGCCTTTTCGTGCATGGTAGGCCAAGGCTAGTCGTATAGCACCGAAGTGGATATGGGTATAGCCTTGAGCAATCCACTGTGGGGGGAGTTTTGGAGGAATTTGTAGGGTAACGAACTGGGTTTTCGAGGTAGCAGGGAGAGGACACTGACTAAATTTAGAAGCTTGGATATATTCTTTAGGAGCTTTGTACGAGGGTTTGACAAGAGCTTTTATAGACTTAGAGAAGGAAGTAGAGGACTTATTAAAAGCAGAATATGGGTTGAGGTGAGGAAGAGATTCTGACAATACTTTATTATCATCTGGGATATAAGAGACTTCATAGAGGTAATCTAACTTAGAAGAGGAAGATTTTCATAGGGATACAGAAGAAAGAACATCGATAGAGGCTATGTGGGAGCTAGTTTGGGAAGACGAAGCAAGTTCTGAGGAAGACATGTCGGGAGAAATGGAGCTAGTTTCATAACGTAATATCCAAAAAACATAATGGCTCTGATATCAATAGGGGTTCCTACTGAAATATGAATCCAGCACGTGGTTTTGTATCTAGATGGGAAAGACTTATGACCCCGAGGGTAGCTTCCCTATATATTGTGACAAAAAGATGAGTCACTGGTGGCATATAATTAAAACTAAAAAAAAAATACAATAAATAATAGTTTTTAAAAAATAATTAAAATAAATAATAAATTTTAAAAATATTTGTAATAAATAACATATTTATCAAGTATTTAGTAAGTAACTAATATAGTTAAAAAAAAATGTAAATAGATCATTTATATCATTTATCTGATTCATAAATGTATCATTTTTTTTTATAAATCTAACATAAATAAATTATTTATATAATAAATCTACTAGTTATTATGAATATCTAAACCTATTTGATTTAATAATTTTTTAAAAACTACTCTTTACTTGTTTCTCCTTTAGAAACAATGCATAAATGGTTTTTAGAGAAAGATTACCTAATCCTAAGTTCTTGTATATATAAGATGCAGAGATCTTTTGGACAGAAAATAAGAAGCATTCTAGGAGTTAATCTTAAGGTGGAAGCAAATGACAGAAATCCTAGATCAAAAAAAGGCTCAATATGCTCAAAAATAGAAATCAAAGGGGTGGGGACGGAAACTGCTTTTATTTGTATGGCTGGTTTGCAACAAGACTAACCCACTAAAAATCCCCTCAGCGGCCATCCCTAGTTTTGATTCTAATAGGCTAGTTGCCTAAAAACCCCCAAGACTATCATTCTTTGCCCCTTTAAAGCTTCATAAAATGATTCATCCTTCGATTTGTAGTTTTAAGAACGAGTAGCAACTCCAATGGAGTTTGGTATTGTTTTTAAAATCTTTTTTGTTTTCCAAAAAACTGAAAATAAGAATGTTTTAAAAACTATGTTGAAACCATTTTTAAAACTGTGTTTGATTATATTTTCTAAGTGTACATTCTGAAAAATATTAAAATGAAACTTTATTTGATTATATTTTTAAAAACTCATTTCATAAATGAGTATTTTATAAAAATATATTTATGTTTAATTTTTAAAAATAATAATAAAAAAGAATTGATTAATCATAATTAAAAAGAAAAGAAAAAGTCTTTTGATGGTAGATTTTACAATAAGGGGTAAGAGTGGAAAACATTGATTGTTTAAGCCCTAGGTGACGATAATTACAAGATTTAGATTATAAGTCGACGGTTATCGTCACGAGTCAGTGGTAGCCGTAGCGAAGAGACCGTCACCATCATTGCTAGTCCGTTATTGTCACCCTTCGCCGTAGATGGAGGTCATCATCAGATATAGTCATCTTTATTGACATTACACAGACAAAGAGAAAGATTACCTAATCCTAAGTTCTTGTATATATAAGATGCAGAGATATATTGGACGAAAAATAAGAAGCATTCTAGGAGTTAATCTTGAGGTGGAAGTACATGACAAAACTCCTAGATCAGAAAAAGGCTCAATATGCTCAAAAATAGAAATCAAATAGAAATCAAAGGGGTAGGGGCGGAAACTGCTTTTATTTGTATGGTTGGTTTGCAACAAGGCTAACCCACTAAAAATCCATCCAACTGCCATCCCTAGTTCTGATTCTAACAGGCTAGTTGCCTCAAAAACCCCAAGACCATCTTTCTTTGCCCCCTTTGAAGCTTCGTAAAATGATTCATCCTCTGATTTGCAGTTTTAAGAACGAGTAGCAACTCCAATAGCACTTAGTATTGTTTTTGAAATATTTTTTGTTTTCCAAAAAACTGAAAATAAGAATGTTTTAAAAATTGTGTTGAGATCATTTCTGAAACTGTATTTAATTATGTGTTTAATTATGTTTTTTAAGTATACATTCTGAAAAACATTAAAATGAAACTTTATTTGGTTATATTTTTAAAATTCATGTCATAAATAAGTATTTTATGAAAACATATTTGTGTTTAATTTTTAAAAATAATAACAAAAAATAATTTATTAATCATAATTAAAAAGAAAAGAAAAATCCCTTTGATGGTGGATTTTACAATGAGTAAAAAACGAAGACATTGATGATTTAAACCCAAAGTAATAGTAATGACGAGATTTGAATCACAAGTCGATAGTTATCGTCCCGAGTCAATAGTCGTCATAGCGAAAAGGTCGTCACCATCGTTGTCAGTTCATGGTTATCACCATTTGCCACATATGAAGATCATCATGAGATATGGTCAGCGTTATTGACATTACATAGACCATGAGTGAGAGAAAGAGAGAGAGAGAGAGAGAAAGAGAGAGAGAATGAAAACAAAAAAATAAAAATAATTTTTTTCGTTTTAAAATATTAAAAAAAACATAATTAAAAACGACGTTTTCAAAATAATTTTAAAAACATTAAATAAATAATCATTATTTTAAAATCATTTCTATTTTCTTTGTTTTTTAAAATGAAAAACCATTCTTAAAAACAAAACAAACGCTCCCTCCGTACCTGCAGAAACTGGTCAAGTGGATATACCACCTTGTCAAAGCAACTGACCAAAGGAAGAAACATATTCAGCCCAAAAAAAAAAAAAAAAGAAGGTACTAACTTGAACGGCCTGCTCTTACAAATAAGAGTACCCGAATTCAGCATTCTAGATTCGAATTCAGCTAATTACATTTACTAATTCGGCTGCAGAGCCTATGGCCGCAACCCCACCTCTTTCAAGAAGAGAGAGAGCGAGCTCGCACTCATGCCATCCTCTCAATCCACTTGCCAACGTCCTCAAGGTCTTTAGCTTCACTTCTTGAATCCACGCTGGAGCAAAATTCACCATTAAGCCAACAAGACAAGAGACATAAGCTTTCCAAGTGGCGGGATGACAAGCCAGTGCTATTTTTCCTTCCAATACCCCAGCCAGAAAGTCCATGTGGATCCCAACGATGCGTACTCTTTTAGCCAATACCCAGTTTGGCAGTTTGTTTTGTAAAGTCCACATATAAGAGCCTGAAAGAAGCAAGAGATACGCCAAAGCATATCCTTCGACTACACGAGCTATGGCACTCACCTCCCCATGTTTCGTTTCCTTTGTTGAGAGCAGCCAGGTTGGGATGGTCTCCATGTACAGCTCCTGTACCAGCCGAAACCCACCTGCAACACATATGAGAGTTGCACCAAGTGCACCCACCTCTCTTGCCCTTGCAGCGGCCAGGCAAAGTGATGCTTGACTAGACTTCAAGCGAGGGCTGTCCGTACTTGCCCATCTCAGAGCTGAGCTCCGACCAAACTCTGCAACAAGTTTGACAATCACGTCGTTGACATATACAACATCCTGTATTAACCGACAAGAGCGAAGGTAAAGAAATCCAGGTGCTACAGCAGGATGAACATTACGATCTGCGATGGTGGCACCCAGCAGACCATTCACACCACTTTGACTGGACAACGAAGGGGTTAAAACAGGGACCGATCCAAGAAATGCGGTGAAGCAACTTCTGAGGAGTTGGGCAACACATTCTTTGTTTTGTCTGAATACAGAGCGTGAGCATGAAAAAACAATGAAGTCATGCCAACGCCGGACCTTCTGGGCCCAAAGACTGCCGATGGCAGGAATGCCAGGCCAAGGGCCACTTGAAGCACAATTCTCTAAAGCTGGTCCAGCAACTGCATGAATGTACTCCAGGTTCTTTTCTAGCTTAAAAGTAATAGTTAGACTCACAAGAGCAGCCATCGGCAGTGGAAGCATTATTTGTGAAACATCTGCAGGTCAAAACAATAATTGGTTTAGCCGTCTTCGAACTACAACATAAATTGTTTTTTGTCCACGGTAGGTCAAGGAAACTCCATCTGGGATCCTTACTATAAAGAGTTGCTCATCATAGTGGTTCCATCCATTAAAAATAAAAATAATAACAAAAAAAAAAAATCACCATGGGGGCTAGGAATGCAAACAGTTGAGAGAATTCTAGAATTTAAGTGCAATCTATCCCCAAAAAAAATAAAAAAAAAGGCATAAAGAGCGCAAATTCTTTAGTCTCTGTGCATGATAACATTTTTATTTGCAGGAGTAAACATCTTCAGATAAATTCTTTCACATGAAATTGTTAAACCGGAAGTTGAAAGGTTTCAGTTCTCATATTTGTTTCTTTTTTTATTTTTTTGTTCCTTTAAAGCTATTTTCTAAATAACTAGAAGTGATTGTCATGTTTTGTCCTTTCTACAAACGATAAGAGAGTTATTGCAACTTGAGAAAAAGATATTTAAAAAAAAAAAAACCACCAAGGGCATTGAGGACTTGCAACATAAAAGAGCCGCAGAAAAAAAATATAAATGACAAACCCCAAACTAGCATCAAAGGAAAATGCAAAACAAACCACTCCATACGTGTTATACAAAAAGCTCCGCTATCAAACCTTAAAGGTAACTCCCAACATCATCCAGATTTTACCATTTGTAAATATATTGAAAATTAACATACATAAGCAAAATCAAGCATTTTGTAATAGTACATCTAAAACACAACTTTCATGTTCATCAATTATTGAATTGTTGAAAATTAACATACATAAGCAAAATCAAGCATTTTGTAACAGTATATATCTAATACACAAAGCTTCATGGTAATCAATTATTGAATTGTTCATTTTACCGCATTTATTGGAGTTTCTATTTCACATGCACAACAAATATGTTATTCTTCTAAAACTTTTTCCTACTGAGTTATCAATAATTACACAGCGTTTGTAGATTTGGAGCAATAAATTTGAAAACCAATAAGACGTAGAGGCAACGTGAGGGAACATATGGAAGATAGAAAAGAATAGGAAGACATTTACCTGAGGAATAGCTTGGAATACTGACACCAGTAGCAGCAAGTATTTCTTTTATTTCAGACTGAATCGATGGAAGCATCACTGCTGGACTTGGCCAATCTATTCCATTCATTGAGACTGATTTCCATACACCTCGAGTAATTTCAGCAGAGAAGTAACTAATAATAGCAGCAAGAGATGCAGGTAGAAATTCAACTAGATCTCTCAAGCCTGCAACCACTCAAGTCCCTCGCAACAGGGTATATCAATTTAAAAATAATTTTAAATTAAAAAAAAAAGGACCAGCAAGAAAATCTTCATCAACTAACCTGTTGTCAAGTCCCGAGAGGAAAGCCTTCCATGAGCACAGGCAGTTAAAATTGCCTCAAGAACAAAAGGAATGGCTTCTAGCACCTCCCATGCCGGAACCTGTATGGGCCTCTGGAAAGCATCTTCTCCAGCACTTGCAGAGGAGCCACTGCTGGATGACGTTGAAGAGTTACCCAATGTAGATCCCCCTTTAGTCATCTTCAAATATATCATGTTTAAGATCTTATTGGCGAGTTGATGAACAGGGCTTTCACTAGAGAGAACAGAAAGTGTTGAAGCTATACAAGACTTGTTTTGCCAATACCAGGATCGTAGTTTTGGGTAGGAATGAATGTACGTAGCATTATCAGAGACATTTTCAATGTGATCTGGATTGCTATTCGTTTCATTTTGAAAAAATACAGTTCTTTTATTATACAATGACAGCAGATACTCCAGACTGAGTTCAACTCCAACTGCTCTAGCGTGCTCGGTCATGCACTGCTCAAGAGGAGGTCTATAGAACTTCCATAGACGAAGAAGAAAGAGAAATGCTAAAGAAAAAACCATGTAAGTGGAGGGATCATCAGCCTTGTTTGACTTTGTGCTTAATGTAGGTTCAAGCGAACCAAAAACCTCACAAAGTGGTATTAAATACACAGCAACCTCAGGGACCTGTAGATATTGAAAAAATTTGAAATCACCCGAGTCACCAAGAGACCAAGCTTAATCTTGCAATGCTCAAAAGAACCATTGTATAAAAGGTAAATGACTAATAAAGATTTTGACTACTTGTCTGAAGTTATTTTCATTCTAGTTTTTGATTTGAAAAGGCAAAAATAATAGCATGGTTTGGAACAGTAATTAAATTGATATCTTTTGCATCCTTCCATGATGGTGAAGTGATGCACGCGCTCATCCTTCAGTCCAGCTTCCTTTCAAGCAAACAACTTAAAACAAAAATAAGTTTTGCCATCTTTTACAATTTCCCAGGGATCACCTACGGAAGCACAAGAAAAGGCAATTTATTGTGGAAGTTTACATGAACTAGCGTTATATGACTTAAACTTTCAACGGATGCTCTTTCAGTTGAAGGAAAATTACTTACAAATTAATATCCGGCTCTTTGTCTACACTTAGAAAGTTTTGCGGGCTAAATTGCTAAGAAAAAGAGTTTAGAGGTTGAAGTAGCAAAAAGGACATAGTTTAAAGGGCTGAAAGAGTAATATAGCTAACCTTAACAATATCCCAACATTAGTATATAATTAAAGTTGGCACATGCAAACAGGCACACACCAAAAATAATAAACATATAAACAATCTATAACTAATGTCGATGCCTCCAGCAATCATCTGGAAAAATTCCTAGAATAAAGGATAAAGGGATCTGAAAAATAGTGAAATGGAGAAAAGTAGTAGCTGTTGAGCCACAGAAAAAACTAAAGGGTCATTAAAAAATAAATAAATAAAGGGGAAAAACAGTGAAGAAATACATCATTTGCCCATTTTTTCAATTAATATCTCAATAGCATGGTCAATGTGCCAATCAATGACAGGAATAAAAAAAAGCTAGAAATATCAACATAAATTTGAGGTATCAAAGGATAACTTAACGTCTATGGATGTCTATGAATACCCAGATATCACGGGATGTAGCTAAATAAATGTAGTACCAGGAGAATCATTTTAGCTTAAATGGACCATACGCCAAAAAATAAAATATATTCAGATAAACAAGTGGTTAATTTTGCTTACCACACCGTGCAAAGTAAGTATGTGAACAGTATCAACAGAAGAAGCTCCATAAAGGATGGCACTCAGCATAGACATGTAATCAAGCAGGTGACTTCTTTCTCCATTATAATTGGGAGGTACAGGAGGGGAAAGAAGCTTGACCACAAAGCGCACCACATGTTCCTGCCAGAATACAGGTAATATTAGGAATGTAACATTGGTTTTCTCCGTTTAGTTGGGGTTGGGGGATGTGGGTGAAGGCTATACTAGAGTTGAAATCATCTTTATAAATTTTAACCAAAACAAAACAAACATCAAGTATTAAAAAAAAAAAAAAAAAGAGTGGTGATTTCAACACAAAGTAATAAACATGCTATAACTAATTTTATTCATAGAAGATAAAAAATTTTATAATTGGTCACAAATTTAATGCAACTTAGTCTTCTGAGATATGGCCTTCAGCATCAAGAAACATGTGCAAGATACGCCAGGAGATTCCGTTCTGTAAGGGTGACAGCATGGCAGGGAGGAACTACTGGATAATATAATGCTAGCAATCCTCATCATATCAGTCTTAGTGCCTACAGAGTCGATTACAGCTTTTGGGTGAAATAAAATGGAGAAATGACCAAGCGACTTATTTTGAATGATGCTCTACATTTAGGTCAGTACACATATATTGTAGATATTAGTAAATGAAGCTCAAACATAAAAGAAAAAAGTAAACAAAAAGAAGGAATGATTCAAGATCTTGCATCTTTTTCATTAGAATACCTCCCTTCATTGATAATTTAATCAAATGCAAAAAAAAAAAAAAAAAAAAAGAGGATGAGAATTCCCCGGAACAAAAGGACAGCCAAAATAAACAAACACAACCAAGGACGGCGTAAATGTTGCATTTACAAATAAATGCGAGTTAGGAGACGTACAAATTGCAAAGCACAGATCACGACACTGTAGTTTTTGTTCTTAATGGATATTGACATGCTTAAAAGTTTTAGTTCCTTTTCAACATCTTCTACAAATGTCAAATAGCAGTATAGCATCCTCATTATTCTTTGTCAGATGCAAGAGAACTTCGCTATTGAAAGCAAAATACCAAAAAAAAAAAAAAAAGAAAATCCAGCAACAAAACAAAACAAAAGTGTTCACTTTTCTATTCTGTGGCCACTCGTGTCATAAAGAATCCAATGAGGATTTCCTCCTTTACTTTTAAATAAAGTTTTCCACAGTATTAAAATATTTGGTGTGATTCTGAAACAGACAAGCAAGGATAAGAAACTTTTCTGTGCAATATGATATGAGAAAAAGAAAAACTTGCATTAAGAAACTTTACATATCAATGCATCATTGTTGTACCTGAATGTTCCATCCACTTCTCAGAGATGCACCACAAAGAATTTTTGCTGCAGCTGACTTCTCCTCCTCTGATCCACGTAGTGCAATTTGATACATCTTCTCTATCTCTGCTAAACTTGAAAATGAGAATAAAAGAAAATCAATGAGCAGCATTGCAGTAAGAAGTACAGACACTCTTAATTATAGTATTATACCTTGAAGCAGGAGTTGTGACAAGGGCATTGATTAAGGATCCACTCAAAGGCGCTCCTTCTAAAAATGTTAACCAAGGAGACTTTTGAATTGGTGATGTCTCTGACGAAGAGATTGCTGATGCAGGCACATAACCAGGCCAAAAATAAGCCGATGTGTCAACTAAATTTCTTGCAATGCAAGCCTCTACGATAAGGTGTCTCATGTTTCCACCTGAAAAGCATGTATATATGAATTAGTTGCAAAATGACACCAATAGACCTGTAACATGCAGTAGGTAAGAATTGAACCATAAAGTTCAAAATATACCCGATTTTGTAAAGCACTGACCATGACTTCCATAATCTACACGATCTTTTTCATTTCGAGAACCATTTATAAATCGAGCAGCCTTTGAAACTGCAATATTAGCTGCAGCAACAACTGATGTAGGAGGACATAACAGGGCAGAAAACTGTCCAAGAACCTGGAGGGAGGAAACTAATCCATGTTTCCTCGGAACAAGAGTCTTCCCACCCATACCCTGTCCATAACCAGTATCATATCCAGACACCAAAGCTCCTGGATGAGAGGAGGACAACATTTGGGTCTCATCCTCCAGAACCGTAGCAACGGCCAAAGGGACGATAGACAAAAGGATGCAAAGACGTGCCTCAAGGTGGGGAACCGGGCCTTCAAGAGGATCGCGTTCCTTAAAAGGAAGAAAAGAGCAGAAAGTAACCATTAGTTCAATGTACTTCTCTCTCTCTTTCCATGAAAAAAAAAAAAAAAAGGCTGCGGTAGACTAATCTCAACTCGTTGAACAAGCCGAAGGGCTGAAAGCCAGAGAGCAAGGAAGGTTTCTTGCCATGTTGTCTGGTTAATTTTTTGGAGTGTAACACACGCTTCTGCATTTAGGTCAGCAAAATCAGAGAGAAATTAATTAAAAACGTAGTAGTTTCTTCCAATATTTCCCTCATCTTAACAAACAATTGTAAATCTATGGACAGAAGTTAGAAAGAAATAAATTCATCACTCTTGAAACGTTTACCTGAAAGCACGTTAATAGCTGATTTAATTGGAAGTTGCTTTCCATCAATTATATGTTCCAGGTAAATATCGAAAGAAATCCAGCAACCAGAATGACAAGATTTAAAATTGCCAAGAGAAACTGTTTTGTCATTAACAACAAGCGATCCAATAATCTGGCGCTTGTCTAACTGGAGTTCATAATCGACAACTCTTTGGATGTTGGCCGAAAATATTTCCAAAAGTTGCATTGCAGGCTTCAAATCCGAGGACACCAATCTATGGGCTTTAAGAAGCTCTAGCCTATGCAGAAGGCCATTGAACTTTTCTGGCCTAGAAAAGAAGATACAGGAAAATATATGTAAAGTAATGCTTTGATGGATATCCATAATGCATTTTTGCATACCAAAAACTCATGCATGAGAATGATTGAAACGTCTCACAAGAACTTTGTTAAGGCCCCATTGGGATCACAGGTTCAAACACACAATTCAAACAGTATTTTTTTTTTTTTTTCCAATGAGAGAAAACATTATAGACAAAACTTTGAAAGTGGGTTTAAAACATGGTGCCAAATGGAAGCTAAGATTACCTACCAAATTCGAGGAATATGCTAAATAAAATAGTTAAATAATTTTAAGTTATATCCCACATGAACTACAAGATTTCTTTAACCCGAAAGTAAAGATTATAATTTATACAATACTACTAATACTTAGCATAATTCAACCTCATAATACATCTATGATATTTGTTGAATCCTATATTTGCATGATATTATTTTTCTCCACAGCCTTCTTTATTTTGAGGTACCAAAAATTAAAGACCATAGCAGATGTTGATGTTGTCTTGCAACTGCAAGCCATAAAGATTGGTTAAAGCTGTAAGAAATTGAATGCCAATTTGCAAAATAAAATAAAACAGAAAGACTCATAAACTATGCATAGGATGTGAGGAATTGCAGACGTACATGTTGAAGTGAACAAGACGAAGTAGAAGCACTGCTTTTCTGCTTTCTAATAGTTTTCCCAGAACCTCCAGGGCCTTTAAAGAATTCCTGCTCCTCATCTCACCACGATGTTCCTTTCTTCCAAAATTATGAATTTCTGTGGAATCTATGTCCATATCATCACGGTCAGTACTTCCAAATGCTAAACACGATACATCCATTGACGACTTTTGTAGTCCCCAATCATCTAATATGGTATCAATCAAACCTATGACAATACTGAAAAAGAACAACACGAACACATGCCCAAGCTCCAAGGTAGGAACATCATACGTTTGAGAGAGTCGAAGGGCAAGATCAACAGATTTTATTATCCTGTCACAAAAAAAAAAAAAAAAAAAACAGTTGTTAACAAAACTAACTTTGACCCACTTTCCAACATGGAATCACAGCAAGAAGTGCTTAGTCCGAATCCCTATTCCCTATAATTGCACTCTCCAAATCTATCGTCAATAATCCTCTAATAAGTTTCTGGATTATAAATCACATGTCAGGTCTTCAAATTAATACCTTCCCCACCCCATTGCCTATCGTCCAGCCCACACAAAAGCGGAAGTGTTAGAATGTAAAACTAATATCGACCCACCTCCTAACAATTCAAGCTTGCAGTCTAGTGACTTGCTTACCAAGCATTGCAATCACTCGTTTGAATTAAACAAAGCACAAAACACCAACCTTTTCTAGTAATCTGATCATTCGAAACAGATATTTGCAAATATAAAACTCCCCAACGAAATGACCATCTAAAACAGAATTTACATGCACCAAACTTGTAGAAACATATTCTTAAGCAAACACATAAACAGAGAAAAAAAACTATATAAAGCTCCTAACGTGGCTTATGTTATATCGTACCAATGTGATATTTTTCAGCTATACTTGGCTTTTACACCAATATCTGAATAGAATTTAGATGACAAGATTCTATATAGAACGTCATATATAAATCAATTAATCGTTACAAGTTTCTAGATAAAAAGTTACAATTGCCGCATGGTGGTATAGTAGCGCATACGAGATACTTTCCCATATATGTGGGCAAGGATGAAGAAACTAACTTTTCTTTAGAGGCATGCGGTGGCAGTGGAGCAAAAGAAAGCCCATATCTGCTTAGAAGCTCTAGATAAAGATTATACGCCTCTGGTTGAGAGCGTCGATTTGGAATTACCCTATCAAGTCAACAAGAAAACCAAAACAAGCTCAATTTTATGTATATAGGATATACAGATATAGAGAGAGAGAAAGAGGGAAGGAGTCAGACCTGGCGGAGAGAAGAGAGAGGACTTGGAGAGGGAAGAGGAGGCCGGAGGAGAGGGATTGTTCGAGAAACTTCCACAGAGAAGGGCGATTGTTGAGGAAACAGAGATGGGAGACCAGAACCTGACCTAGCTCGGGACTCGGAACACGGCTGGCCAATTTGCCGACCTCCATGGCCCAGACCAGAGGGCTTTCATTGCGATCCTCGCACCACTTCACCGTCTCCACCACCCGCCGCTCGTACTCGCCCCACTCTCTATCCTCCATTCCCCTCCTGCTTTGCTCTCTCTCTCTCTCTCTCTCTCTCTCTCTCTCTCTCTCCCACTATTTAATTATTCAAATTTTTTTAAACAAATTAAAAAAAAATCGTCTCTCTATCTCTCTATCTCTTTCTCTCTCTCTCTTTGCGGTGTTGGGAACCGGAGGAAGGATGAACGGGGGAGGGTGCTGTAGACGACGTCGTTCTGAGAAGAGAGATGTAGAACAGGTTCATCGATTTTTAGTCAATAGAGGGGGAAGTCACGATGAAAAACATGTCCGAAGTCAATCTCTTACGTTTTCTGTGTAGTGTTTGCTTGTACTTTGCTGTTGGTGATTCATATATGTGTATATATATATATATATATTATATATTATATGGTTGACTTGACCTCATTGGGCATTGTTTAATGTATGTGCTCTTTAGAAAGATTTATGTTTTTTTCAATATTATTCAATACACTGAGATTTTGTGTGGAATTGCACGTCTAATTAAAGATTGTTTTATTAATATCTTTTTTTTAAATAATAATTTTCCCTTCCTTTTTTGAAAATGGGGATTGGATCAAATTGGGAAGGTTTCATGTTTTTCCTCCCCCTTTATTCTCTCTCTATGATTGGTGAGGATAAAGGTTTTTTGATCATTTTCTTTTTCTAGGATCAAAAATCAATGGTGACCTTCTGTTTGTTTCTGGATTTTCGGACTCTAAGGATAGAAGTGAAAATATTATGGAAAGGTCTTGGTAGAGACAACACCATAAAAGGAGGATGGGCGTTGTGGAAAGGAACAAGGCAGAAATAAGATTATTGACGGTAGTGCATTGTCATTATGCACCAAGGAGATCCTGTAATGGCTTAACTTCGGCAGTCTAGTTTCTCTAAACAATATGAGTAATTTCATAGGTAAGGACTTCTTTTATGTGATTGGTTTTTTTTTTGTTTTGTCATGTTTATATAATAATGTTATAACTTCGTCTTCTTTTATCTAGTTGTTTGTTTGCTAGATTTGAATCTTAACAGTATTTTTGCCCCACAGAGTTGCTTATTTATTGAGTTAATAGTGGTATTAATGTAATAAATCTTGACACTCGATTAATCTAGAAATTCTATCAGATTGCTGAAGTTTGGTTAAAAACCATTGTCCTAAGCATATATTTTTCCCTTTATGTAGTATCAGACTTTATTGATGAATCCAATATTATTAAAAGGTTTTGTATTATATAATATGGGTCATTTGTTATATTTAGTTTTTATATCTCCTTATTTAATTCAATGAAATTTCCACTTTCAAAAAAAAAAAAAGAGAAGGTGTCTTCTTTTTGGTTTTTTTAAATAATGAAGAAATATAAACTTTGATCAAAATATCATAACACATTTAATTGTTAGGAATGCCCTAAGAGATACAAATATTTTAATGTATTTCCTTTATTTTGAACTGATTAATAATATATTAGGGTTATTCATTACATCATTGTTGTATATCCTCATCTTATTTACATGTTAAAGTAAATATAAGCAAATATGACTCATTGATTCCTTGATGTTAAACTGTTAGAGTATTACATACAATGGTCTTTTGTATGCAAGAAGACAACATTCTTAAGAAGGAATCTAAATCTATAGTATGTAGTCTATTGGGTTAGGGTAAGTATCTAACCCTTATTAACAATATTATGTTATCTAAAATCAATTGGAGAGGTGGTTTATTTTGACTGTCTGAAGCAAGCCGACTCCTGTATAAAGACATAGATATATTACTTAGTGGTGGTGACATATTGAACTTGAACTAAAGTGTAATTAATCTATGTGGTGGTGATATATTGCCTAGTGATGGTGACATATTAGACTTGGACTAAGTATAATTAATTTATGTAGTCCGCTTGAGTAGGTTAATTTACTTTTGATGTTTATTATACAATAACCTTAATCCTAAATAAGTAAATGGCTTCATGTGTATAACTTGTGTACTTTAATGTTCCGTTGCGAAGTAGTAAGCTACTAGATTGGTTCATTAGATACATAATTTATATTCAATGAAAAGTTTACTTATAAATATGAAATCATAATTCTAATAAAAAATAAAGATTATTCTCTTAACAGTATTATATATGACGTGAAAATGGATGAGACCTTGAATCATTTGCATGGTAACTGATTTATGATTCACATATAATAAATAATCATGTTGCTATTGGATGTATAATAGATGTTTAAGATAACATGATCAAAAGGTTTAATAGAGTTTGACTATAAGTTGATCATAGATATCATATGAGAGTGTTGCATGTATGATAAGGTTATTGGATTGCAGCTATTCACTGACTTACATAATACGGTATATAATTAAGAGTGCAATTTCAGATTTATAGTAATGTGACGAGGGTGTTGCATGTATGATAAGGTCATTGGATTGTAGCTATTCACTTACTTACATAATACGGTATATAATTAGGAGTGCAATTTCAGGTTTATAGCAATGTGACGAGGGTGTTACATGTATGATAAGGTCATTGGATTGCAGCTATTCACTGACTTACATAATATGGTATATAATTAGGAGTGCAATTTCAGGTTTATAGTAATGTGACGAGGAAATTAATAATTGTGTAATTGATTTATTTAGTATAGAATAATTAATTATATATATTATTAGAGCTTACATTATATCTATCGGTCTCTTTACTAACTCTACATAATTTCTTAACGAATGGTAATTAATTGAGATATTATTTATGTCCTTAGTTCTTAGACTTAGTAAAGAGAAAAATCCAGATCACCTCTCTATGGGTGTAGGCATTTTTCTTGTTGAGGGTAGAATGAGAATTTTATTTTATTTAATTAATTAGATAAATATTTAATATATATATAAATATTTATTTGGGAGATAAGATTTAAAATTTACATTGATTGCATTTATTTTTTAGAATAAATATGAGATTAATCTATATTTTAACGATATGGATAAATTAATTATTTAATTAAATAATTAATTTAAATATATAGATAATTTCATGTGAATAAGTATTTTAAATTATATATGGAAATTGTCCTATTTGAATTTGATTTAAAACAAAATCTTGTCCTTGTATGCCTTTAGTATGTGTATTTTTTTTTAGGATAAGGTAAAGGAAAAAAGTTTCTCCTTATTGATTTTATTTATATAATTATTACAAAATTATTTAATTCAAATATAGTTGTTATGATTTTATTTTGAATTTAAATTAGATTTATAGAATATTATCTATGTAAATAAATTTACAAGATAAATGGAGATTGAAATTTGAATCAAATTTTGAGTTTCCTAGACCTAGAAATTTTATGCCTCCCAAACAAGGGGAAAAAAGGCCAACTATAAGGAAAGAGAGAGGAAAAATCTTTTTTTAATATCGTATTCAAATTTGAAATTCACTCAGTATATTTACTATAAATAAAACTCTTAAAACTCCTATTTTACTTAATGCACAAGCTTTCAGGTAAGCGGATTTATTATTATAACTCTCACTTATAATAGTCAATTACTAGAGCTCTGAGTGGTTGAAAGGAAACAAACCGCGTAAATATCTATTAAGGAAGCGAGTGCCTACATACTCCTCTATCCGAGAATTAAAGAATAGTAAAGAATGCTAATTGATTGAAACTTTGAAAAATAATTGGTTGAAGGCTAGTTTGAAAGGAGTCAAACCGTGTAAATACCTGTTAAGAATACGAGTAACCACACATTCCACATTCAAAAATTAGAGAATAATAAAAAAAGTTAGTTGGTTGAAGTTTTCTCGGACACATCTTCCGGTATTCTTGGTTTTTTCCTCATAAGGTATTTAGATTATTATATAATTTATTATATATAATAACACGAGTTTGTATGATTTTTTAGAAAATTTTTAAAATTTTGCTATGGATATTTTCTATTTTTTCCTACATTTAATTAGATGTGCATCTAAAATTGAATGAAATGAATTGATTTCTTTCCTTTCTTGGAGAAAAAGGGAAAACATATCTTTCTTTTTTTTTTGGTGGGGGGCTACATTTTTTTGTTCTACTTTTTTAACAAAGTGTATCTACTTTTTCTAAGGGCAAAAGCGATAATTTGTTCTTTATGACAATTTATTGAATTTTATGACATTTCCACTTAGAGAGAGAGAGAGAGAGAAAGAGAAAAGAGAAGCTTTTCTTTTTTTTTTTTTTTACTTTTTTTTAGGTAAAGTAATACCAACTTACATTAAAATATTATAATATATTTTAATTAGATTAATACTTAAAATTAAGTGATCTAGATTGATCTCTTTTTCTTCTTCTTGGAGAAAATGAGAAACAGCTCTTTTTTTTTTTTTTAAGGGGAGTACATTTTTTCAACAAAAGTTTTACTTTTTCAAGGGGTTAAAATAATATTTTGATCATAAGCAAAAGTTTATCTACTTTTTTTAAGGTTAAAACTGATATTTTGTTCTTTATGAACTAGAAGGTAGGGAGATTTAAATTAAGGGTATATTTGATTTATGGGTTTAATTTGAAATAAATTAATATTTTATTATTGAAGTTAGTTGATATAATCATAATTTTTGTTAATTTTTCAGAAAAAGACAAAATTGGATCTAAAATTTTGGGTCTAAATTCATAAACCAAACATACGACTTTAACATAGATAGAGAGTGAGAGTTTACATGCATTAATAGAAGGTTTGTCCCACCTTTTATTAATGATGGTGCTTAACATCAATGGTGCCCTTAAGTATTTTTCAAACGTTTTTTAGTTGTTTCTTTCTATGACAATGAAAACATAGGCTTTTTTTTTTTTAATATTGCATTATTTTGTTCTTTATGAACAAGAAGATGAGGAGATTTGAATTAAGACTTTGACGTGGATAGAAAGTGAGAGTTTATATATACTAATAGAAGGTGAGTCTGACTTTTTATTAATGATAGTAGTTAGCATTAATGGTATCTTTAAGTATTTTTTAGCTGTTTCTTTCTATGAAAATGAAAACATAGCCCTTTTTTGTTTTTAATATTGCATTATTTTCAACACGTAACTATTCTCATTTATATCCTTAAATTTAAGGATTACTTTAGCATTGTCATGTAAATTTTTTAAACTTTCACTTCACCTCTTGATTTTGAATTTTAACTTTACTTTTACTCCTTCTATCACAATTTCAATTAATAACATATGAAAAAAAGTATGTATATATTTTTTCAACTAAAGTTCTAATAGAAGGGATAAAGTAAAATTAAATTCAAAATTCAGTGCATAAAATGAGAGTTTTTAAAATTTAGAAATAAAATTAATAGTGACCCTAAAATATTATGGACATCTAAAAGTAATCTTTTAATTTCTTAGAGCATTACTATTAAGTTCTAGATTCTTTCAAGTCTGCATTGCATTGTAGATGACATGGAAGCCCCACATTTAGGGAGAGTTTGGGAGAGGTTTTGGAGATGTGGTTTTGGGGTTTGGAAAAAAGTTGGTTTTGGAGAATATGTTTGGGAGAAAAAACTGTTTAGGGTGAAAAATTAAAAATTTTAAAAAATTTTTTAGAAAAAAAATATCAATATGAATCTTGTTTTGTTCCTCTCGAAATTCTATGCGATTCAAAAAAAAATCATCTCATTTGGACTTGGATACAAAAAGTTATGAATTTTTAAAGTTTGGAGTTTACTATAGCGTTTTGGAGATGTAAATAGTAAAAAGTAAGAAAGTTTTGGAAAAAAATGAAAAATTGGGGCCTGGAAACAGCCCCCCAAACGACCCCTTAAGGTGTTGAAATTTACACAAAACATATGACCCACTTTATAGAAACTTTTCAGCATTCTTCTTTGTATTTTTTTTTTTTTAACTAAATCCATTTACTTATTTATTCGGGTATATTTGGCTAAATCCATTTTTTATGATTATAGATATAGTCTAACAGTAATTATGCATCTGAATCCAATTACAAGATGTAGAGTTTGAATTCTCTCACCCCTATATTAAAAAAAAAATTCCCATCCAAACACTTTTGTTTTAAAACTTTTGTTTCATGGAAATAAAATATAGAAAAACAATCCACCCTAAATTTGGTTTTACTCCAATGACAGTGGTCGTTCATTCGCCGACAATAGTGGCTATCAAAATTTTGGGTGTATGACATTTATTTTGTTTAGACTTTCATCTAATATCATTGAAGTTTTCCTTTGACATTGATTTTTTCCCCCCTTAAGAGGTCTTCTTCTAATCATCATCTTCAAGTTTTGAAGTAATGCATTTGCTTTTGAAGAAAACAAAATATGATTATCAAAAAGCATATAAAAACAAAATAAGAATAGCGAAGGGCTCCACTCTATGCTAGCTTTTCGCAAATATAAATATAAAACCTTACCAAAGATTTCTACTGAAATCTGAGGCACTTACAACCTTGAGTAATAGCTCTACTCGGTTTACCCTTCAAAGCCCCCTTGGCATACACGGGTTTTATAACATTTTGAGATTACTATCGGACTTGAGTATATATATTCAAGACTTTATAGTAGTTTCTTCTTTTAGGAATACAGACTACAATAGTAACCACTAATGAATTAAACTTATGATTCTAATTGCTATAAATATTACTATTAGTCCTTGAAAAGGTTCTTAGTGACTTATGAAGATTTGTAGAAATTGTAAATAGAGCTTTTAACAAATATAATATCAATATTCCATTTTTTATATTCTAGTTTAGACATTATGAGGCATCATATAGAGATAAGTATAGGAAACATTTGATTTATTATTTTTGTTCATCACATTGTGGTTCCACACGTAACCTCGATGCCTCGTAACCTTCCTTGCCACGACTTGCATCTGTCTGCCAGCCCTACAGCGCCGCATTACTGGTCGTCTCTCTTTCTTCCAGAACAAGAAAAAGCCACAATTTGCAACCCACCGCTCATAGTTCATAAATGGGTGAGATTACTTGATGCATTTCCTCAAATTTGAGTTGGGTTCTTCATGTAGCCCATACAAAATTGCAGGCCATCAAACAACGCCGCCCACTATTTATTTAGGCTTTTTTGAGCGAAATTTTATCATTGCCTTTTTAGTGAAATTATAATAGATACCAATTTTCATAAAATAATTAAAATAAATAGCATATTTTAAAAATATTTACAATAAATAACAAATTCATCAAATAAATATAAATTTTATTAAGTAAATAATGTATATATAGAACATAAATAAATCATTTATTTGATACGTAAATGCTTAATCTATCTGATAAATTTGATATAAATAAATAATTTTCATGATAAATTTACTATTCATTATAAATATTTTTAAAAAATCTACTATTTACTTTAATTATTTTGTAAAAACCGTTATTTATTTGATTCCTCCTTTTTTTCTTTGGAAGAAATCATGGAAATAATCTCTTTAGTGTACCAACTTAGGACTTTAACCCATTTAAATATTGATCTTGATTTTCATATTGTTGATCAATTTTTTATGTTTGACCAGACATTAAAAAGACTAATGCCCTCAAGCCCTAACATTCATCTTTTTCAGATTTATTTGATGCACTAGTTTTAGATAGAATTTTTTGTTTCGAGTTGATTGACCTTTTAAAATCTATTTAAAATCTTTATTGATTTTTTTAAAAAAGACAAAATTAAAATGAAAATTTTGGGTTCAAACTATTGGGCCAAACAATCCCAAACTTGAGTCTCTCTCTCTCCCTCTACTTCTTTCTCTCTTCGAATCTCTCTCGTTGATTCGACTATTGGACGGTGGTTCTTTCTCCTCTCTAAAAGTGTATCACTCCTTTCTATAACCTTTCTTTTCTCTCTTTCTCTTTCACTCTCTCTCTCTCCCTCTCAAAGTTCTCATTAGGCCATCACGATCTTTGTTGCCAAGAAAGGTCGGGATCATCGGTGCAATCCTCATGTGATAATTGGGCCAACATCAGATCACCCTTTCTGCTCAAGCTAATGGATCAACATCTGATCACTAAATCTGCTTGCATAATCATTAGAGCATGCGCTATAGAAGGCAAATCACCGAATATGCTCGCAAGAGAGAGCCTCGCAAACACTGTTAACGTCGATGTGGTTGCGGTTGACATCCCACCTAGAGAAGGTGGTGTCAATGTAGATTTCTATTTGTTTTTTTTTTTTTTTGTATTATTTTATTTTTGAATATTTTATTTAATTTTTATTTTTGTAGTTTTTATGATGTAAATTTTTTATTATTTTAATTATTGTGTTGATTTTTTAAATAATGTTATGATTATTTGTATACAAAGTAGGAAAATAATATGAACAAATAATATATTTGAAGTTATAAATTTAAAATATTCTAAAATAAAAAATATTAAAAATTTGATAGAATACCAAATATTATTCTATATTATATTAAAAGGTAATCCGGTGAATATCGAGTGACATTGAATATCAAATAGTATTTTAGTATCTTTTTATTTGATTAAAAGTATTTTTAAAAAGATAAATTAGATTAATCTTTAATTTCGCTTAAACGAGGATAAAAATTTTGAAATCATTCTAAATATAATAATATTTTAAAGATGTGCTTTATATTTGGACATTCCTCAAAATTCTTTTTTTAGTTGTTCTATTTGCACCCCAGTATTGATAATAGCCCTACCAAATCATAAAACGTTCTTGTTACAATTTTACCCAACAATGAAATTGCGTTAAGGCCCATTAAGGGTGCTCATACTTCATCCAAAAAAAATGCTCATACCTCCACATAGTTATAAAGGGTAACAATTTTTTTAAAATAATTGAAAAAAAAAATCTCCACAATAATTGTAAATAAAAATAGTTTTTTTTTAAGAAATGAAAAAGAATCCCACAAATTTGATTAAAATTAAATTCATTTTATGAACTTTAAATTGTTCTCATCAAGTTCTTTCTTAAAAAATCTTTATAATTACATGAAAATTTCAATGGAAGTTTTTAAGCAAAACAAAAATTAAAGAAAGCATGTTTCTTAAAAAGTCAATAACTATGAAAGTATGTATTTTTAACTTTTTAATTCACTATATTATGTATTCTTTTTTTTTTTTTTTTTTTAGTATTTGAAGAATTTTATGCATTAAATTCTAAGTCGTTAAAAAATTTTGTGTTTCCTTTTTTAAAATGAAAAAGTTTTTTTCTTATTTGGATTTGTTAATTTATTTTTATTTTTATTTTTATTTATTAAAAACAAAATCAAAATGAAAGTGGGTGTGTGAAAGGGTTAAATTTGGTATATAAGTACCTAAAAAGGATGAAATTTCTAAATTTATATTAGAAATATTTATTAGTCAAAAGAATTAATCAAAATTGTGATTGTAAATATGACTTCTCTCTCTTTTTTTTTTTTTTCCTTGAACTATTAATTTTAACACTTTGGAGTCGTTTAGACCTCCGTCCTCCGCCTTTGTTTTTCATATTGGTTTTCAAAAATTCTTACTCGACATCTAACTTACACATGAATTATTGTTAAAAAAACATAAAAGGTCTTTTTTAAAAATCAATTTTGACTAAAATTTACGTTTAAAACAAAGTTAAATCAAAATTTTTTTATATTAATGAAACCAAATTTAATATTCTAATTCCAATAAATTTGGATTAAAATATATTACCTAGATTATTCATATTAATTATTAGTTAACAACTAATATACAAGTCACATATTAATTTTTATCAATGGGGGTGGTTTGTTATAGATATATAATTTAAGGAGTAAATTATTAAAATTAAAAGTTAAAAAAAATTTGCAATTATGTGATAAACTCAAAGGGAAAAGTTACAAAAATGCCTTTTTTTTTTTTGTAGGTTATTTTAGTAAACCACTTAGTTACAAAAATTATGCATGTTCTATAACATCAAACGTTTTAACGGGTATTCTCAAATTTAGTCCTTTTGCCGAGAAGTTAAAAGTTCAAGGTTGTTTTTTATTTAAATTAAAGGTAAGAAACTACGTTGTCACTTGATAAATAGTTTAAAAATAATTTGTGGTAACAACCCTAAAATGAAGTTAAAAGTTGCGTAATTGTTATAAAATCTTTCTCCTAAGTTTCAAAATATAGAACATATCACTTCGCTAGAGGGGCATAAGATTTAAACCCTTTCCTAAGTACTTTAAGACCTAAGAGGAATACCACCTCGTTATTATGTCATTAAGTATTAGCTTTATAAAGGATAGAGGTCTAAGCATAGAGCACAATACTAAAGAAGTAAGTCAAGGGGAAGATTCCCAAATTTGAAAGGATGAGCAAATTCTCGAACGTGAGTGGATAGCAAAAAACAAGTTGGAAAAGAAAAAGATTACTAATCTTTTAGTCTTGCATAGAAAATGGTTAAGACAATAAAATATATAAACAATTATTGGCTTCTAATGTTGACGTTGAGTCTACTTATTAGAGTATTTTTAATACATTTGTATATATCAATATTATATTAGTTATAAAATAGTATGAAAAATAACATCATTTTACTTAATATTTCAATGCATTATGTTATTTTTATTTTTTATTATCATTATTATATTTTAAAAGTTGTAAATAGGGATGAACAAACAAGCGCTGCACTCATTAACGACACCACCCGCCAATGGTGGGTCCACTTCATCACCCCGCCTGCCAATATGCTTTAGTCGGGTGAGGGGCGGTTTAGGGTTTTTTGAGGTGGGTTGAACCTGACCTGCTCATAATGAATTTATTAAATATTTTTTCTTATATTTTAATATTTATTTTTATTTTTTTAGTAGAATTGCACTTGATTGAATATTGATGCGCTAATTTTCATTTATGGATGGATATTTTCTTAAGTTTTATTTTGAAATTAATCTTAAAAATCTATTTAATTTTATTATTTTGCACATTTGTTATAATTTTTTGAGAAAACGACCAACTTGCTCGCCCTCCTGCAATCCACCTACACTCCGTCTACAAACTACCCGTTTGTCCTTGGACTGTTTGCAGTTTTATATATCCTTAACCCGACCTGCACCTACCTAAAATTGTGTAATAAGCAAAATTAGTTTAAGTGGCTTTGGTTACCCAATCTAATAGAACTTTTCTTGTTTAGCAAAATGTTTGTTTGTCATTTTTCAGATTTGGTCAATTAATAATTGACTATTGATCAATTAATAATTAACTAAGAAAATCAATAATTTACAATATAATTAATTAGTATTTGATCATAATTTAATCAAATGCTAATTAATTATTAAAGAAAATTGATTAACTATTTTAAGAAAAATAGCATTTTAACTAATTTTTAATAACTTGGATCATTTGTTAAAAAACATAAAAATACTATTTAATAATAAATCCTTTATAATAATTATTACATGAACTGACGATAACTAATAAGTATCAAAAGTGAAATTTGGCATAAAAAATAATATTATATTAGAGAAAACTTTTTCATTCAAATACCAAAATTTATTTGTTAAAATTTAAGTTATTTGTTAAAAAAAAACTTATTTAAAAATGATATTTAACTACAAATCCTCAAAAAAAGTTGAACTACATTGAAATCTCAAAAAAATAGGTGCAAATTGATTTGGACCAAGACAGCCTAACTACACATAATACAATGTGATTTAATTATTTAGGATTCATTTGACAGTGAGTTCTAATTCACATTTCATGAATTGCTATAGTATTCTCTGTATAAATCTTAATTTTTTTAATTTTTATTATTTTAAATATCTACTCAATAAAAGTTAGGGATAACGTTATCCCTTGGCCATGGCACCTTCCTTTTTCCTTCTTTTTTTTCTTGGAGAGATGGTCGTCCCGTGACATTATTATTTGAGTGGAACTTTTTGCTCACTAATCATGTGATGACACTTGTTTACAAGCAAGATTGAGTGATAAATCTTACAAGCAATTCCATTGAATTTTTTGTCGTTGAAAAAACCCACGACGGATTTTGACACTGAAAAGGATAGAAAGTGAAATCTCCCCAAAATAACACCGCTAATGAGATTGGAAGAAGGTCTTTAATATTCCAAAAATCATAGAAGATTGTCTAACGCCAGGGATATGCACAGATTATTTTATTTCCTAATTTTTTTTTTTAAAGAGTTCCCAGTAAAAGAACGTAAGTCTTTTTGTTTTTTGTTTTTTGTTTTTTTAATTAATTTTATTAAGAAGTATCCAATCATTTCTATAATTAAATTTTAAAAGTTGCCTTTTTTTTTTTTTGCGAACATATTTATTGGTGCGAACATTTTTGTGACTATGATACATTAATTAAACATAAACACTTAAAAATTTACGTGCTCTACTAATAGAGTAAAACAAGCTAGCCATACGGTAAAGGATTAGGGTTGTAGCAAAGGTCCATGAAAACCTGCACATATGCACCTCCTTGTTCAAGCAATCAAACTTCGAGAAAAAAAATAAATAAATAAATAAATAATAAAAGAACAAACCCTTAAACTTTAGATCTTGTCAAAAAATAATTTAATTTGTAAACATTTGCGGACTTCCCCATTAGTTAAATATTTTATGGCAAAATACGCATAGCAATCGTTGATAATATGAGTTAAGAGTGTTATGTATAAAATTTTTATACAAAGTTACTGCTATAATTAAATTAAAAGAATAAATATTTAAAATTGATTGTCATTTTTTTTTTGTACTTTCTTTTATATTTATTTTCGTAATTTCACAATTCATAACAATAATAAATGCTACGCGTGCTACCAATAAGTGTCAAAAGGTCAATAGAAGGGGAAATCTGCAAAAGTTTCAAATTTCGAAGAAGAAAAAATGTTACAAAGTGTCAAAACATCTTGTGATAAAACATAAAATTTGAAGGAGAAAAGTGAAAATTGTCCAAAAATAAAACACTAGGGACAGGTTTAACAAAAATCAAACTAAATTATATTACTGAAGCATAAGCGTTACGACATGATAAAATTTAAAACAAAAAATGAAAATGCATTGTTGAGCCATTGGACAGTCCAGCCACTGTCTATTTGTTAAAAAAATCATACATGTTCACCCTATTCCTGTTCGTGATTTTCCTCTTAAATGAATATTTTGATACAAATAATTTCTTTAAAAAAATTGAATATTAGCTTCAAATATAAATCTTAATTTAGGAGGAAAATAAAAATATTATTTAAAATAAATACGATCTACCTTGTATCCTACCAATTTTAGGATCAATTACACTTTCTTGTTTAAACTTCAAAAATCGCATTTTGCAATCTAAATTTTAAAATAATCTCAAGCATTCATTTGGTTTACAAATTTAATTAGATTTAACTTTAAAATTAAATTAAATTAATTATTTGATCAAACTAACAATAAACTAATCGATGGTTATATCTTTTTTATCATAATATATAACAAAAAAATCTTATTTAATGCCTTCGTTTTATCAGGTCGAAGTGTAATCTTTGTTACCTTTTCGGTGCATTACCTTAAAAGATGCCATCGGTGGACTCATTGAGGACGCTAACGATGCCATTAGCGTGACAAACCAAGATACAGCTGGTGCTGTATGACAAAAGGGAATAAATAAACAATAATCTAAACAGTATTCAAGAAAAGAGGAAAAAATGCATTTTTAGTGTAGGACAGAGCCAAACGCTCCCCCAAATCTGGTTTTTGTCTATTTAAGCCGTGCAGAATCAAAAACAACCAGAGCAGAACTACAACAAACAAACAAACAAACAAACAAACCATGGAAGTGCAATCTTCTTCTTCTTCACCACCGGCGAAAAACGGACCACCAATCAAACCAGTCGCCGCCGCCGGATCTCGCAACCTCCGGCGCCGGCGCGTCTGCGTGTGCGCCTCAGCCGGAGTCGCCGCCGTGCTCACGATCGTCGTCATAGCCGTGATCCTCTCCCAGACGGTGTTCAAGCCGCGGCGTCCGGTGACGACGGTGAACGACGTGTCGCTGAAGGATCTGGACGTGTCTCTGAACGTCGGAAGCCTCAGCGTGGACCTGAACGTCACCGTCGGCGTGGATCTGTCGGTGAAGAATCCGAACAAGGTCGGGTTCAGGTACGGCAACAGTACCGCCGCGCTCAGCTACCGAGGCGAGCAGGTCGGCGAGGCGGCGATCCCCGGCGGCGAGATCTCGGCCGGAGAGACGGTGGCGATGAACGTGACGCTGACGATCATGGCCGACAGGCTGCTGGCGAGGTCGCAGGTGTACTCCGACATCGTCGCCGGCAAACTGCCGCTCAGCTCCTACACGAGGATCCCCGGGAGGGTTAGCGTGCTCGGGATCTTCAAGTTCCACGTCGTCTCCATCACTTCCTGCGATTTCGTCGTCGCCGTTTCGAACCGGACCGTTTCGGATCAACGGTGCACTTATAAAACTAAATTATGATTTCTTTTTTTTTTTTTTTGACCGGTGTAAATTTGTCTAGATTTTTTTAGATACGCCAGCTTTTTCTGGACAGCTGTTTTTGGTTTTCCTTTTTTTTTTTTTTTTTTGGGTTAGAATCTTGGGATAATGGATGGAAAAGAAAAAAAAATCGAGGACACAGTTTTGAAACATGTGATTTTTGTTTGTTTTGTTACCCTGTATGGAATTTATTCTTTCTTTTTTACATTATTTATTTTTGTAGACATTGCTAATTCAAGGAGAGTTTTTTTTTTTTTTTTTTGGATTGAATACCATTGGAAGGGTTTGATATGGAGTTTGATTTGGTAATTTTTGTGGCTTATCTTGGTTAAACATGCATGTTTGTATTGATTTTTGACTTTGAGTTTCGAACTTAATACTTTTTAATACTTTATAATAAATTTAAATTTAAATTTACTGTTAAATTATAATTGAAAATATATGAATTATCACATTGTTATTGGTGAGTTATATGCATGTTAATATAGCATGGGAAAGTTAACTTTAGCTGGAAATGATTTTAATTTGTTGGCGCAAAAGATGTTTAAGGTAGATAAAGATTTTTTCTCCACTCCCACTAGAAAAATAGGCTAAAGGTTTGATATCATAGCCTCAAAGTGTGTTAACAATAATTTCAATGATTATTGATGAGTCCATTAATTGTATTAATAAGATAAAAAAAAAATCTGATTTTAGTTCTCCGTAAGAAGTAGACTTCAAATTTCAAGATTAGACAAGATCTTTCTTGTTAAAAGTCATATTTTTATATACTTCACTCTTAGAATTTAAGACTCAGTAAAAACGAAGTCTCTAAATATACGTTTCTTCTTTATTCGTTCAACCAGCGTCAACAAGATATATACCCGTACATATTAGCAAAGATTAGATAATTATTTTTGACACCCAAAGTTCATAGACATAGAGGTGAGTGATAAAATTGTCCTTATAACATATGATGTAGCCTACTAATTAATAAAACGGAAGTCATGAGATTATATATATTGATGGATTGTTGGAGCTAGTAGACAGGAATAGCTCTTTTATTATTATTATTATTATTGTTAATTGAGGTCATTTTCTTGCTTCAGTGGGCTCAACAAGAGCTTTGCTTGAAGCTTAAGCAAAATCAGATGGACTTTTTGCGTCATTTGTTAGTCCCTCAATTAACTTTTAATGAGTAACAGAGTGGTCTTTGACTTGTCTTGTTTGTTCTTCTAACTAAATAACATTACTGTTAATAGTCAATATTTTCATGTATTATAGGATCATTTCATTTATATTTTTATATCTATTTTGGGTTGATTAAATATTTTATTTCAAAGACAAAATGTTTACTTGATAGGAGATTTTTCTCGCAGATTCCTTTTAATTTTAACTATAAAAAATCTCTCAAACAGAATAATAAAAAGTAATTATTTTAATTATGTTAGTGAGAAATGTTATAAATTCATGTCTTGTATTGGTTTATGTCAAAAATAAAATAAAATAAAATACTTTTGTTGTAAAAAAATGTCATAACATGACAACATATAACATTTATTTATTTATTTACTCTAAAATATCAATTATAAACTTAACTTATAAATTGGTATCCAAAATGATATCCGTCGGTAACTACGATGATACCAGCCAGCCGATGGTCACCTGTTGGTTACCATTCGTTATCCACTGTGATATCAACTGGTATTCATGACGATACCCATGGTGATACGGTAAGTTGATGATTATCGATTGGTTGCCAATTAATTATTAGATTTTTATCGTCTAGTAATCGGTATTTCAGTTGGTTACTAACCAGTAACCACTATAATGCATGGGCGCAATGGCTATAAGCCACCAAAAATTTCATCGATTGTTTCTTAGATATATCTGAAAAATTACCAAAAATAGCCACCAGCATCCCAAAAAATCACAAAAATGATTAAAATAAAAAGCCACAAGCCACAAAAATTTCATAATAATAAAAAAAAAAGAAGTCGCATGAGGCCACAGTGACTAGATCACTAAGCTACGTACTCTCAAGCACTCTTAAAGGAGAACATGTTTCACGTGTCTTAACATCATTTTTGATTTCGTTTAAGTTCAGTAGAAGGTTAAATTAGTGTTGTAATGCTTCTTTTATTGTAAAAAGTTGATAAGTTATATTGTTCATCTTTGTATTTTTCATATTTTGCTAGCATATATGTACATGGATTTTTTTTAAAGAGAAAAATATAGAGAAAATTAAAATCGAACTTCAATGATAAATTAAACTAAAAAACAAAATAAAAAAGAACTAAATAGGAAGCCAACATATCCAAACTAAAGTAGATTTATTTATATATCTTGAAACTCTTTTCTTTTTAGACACGATATTTTAAGAAACTTTTCTCATCCGGATACGCAGTTAAGTCTCTTTACATGTTATTGAGTTCCTCTAATTTATCTCAAAATTTTGAAATCACAATCTATGTTTCATTATGTATAAGCTTATAATTATCTAGGTTTTTTTTTTTATTTGCCATTCTTGATGTTCAAAACCTCTTAAACATATTTGTTTAAAGACAGTTTATAACTACTTTGAGGCTTATTATTATGTTAATTTCCTTATTTGACGGACATAAATGTTCTTTCTGCTTTCTCAATATATGGAGATAGGTTAGATTTTTCTTTATTACCAAAACTTTGTCGTTCCTGCTAGTGATAAATGTATCGGCATCTCTATCATGTTTTTCAAATAATATTCAGAAGAAATAAGGACCCTCCATACAAAAAGGACACAAATATATTTATCTTCGTCGAATATCTGTGAAATATCGATATTTTTGGAAAACATCTGTAAAGTATAAATATGAATTTAGTGTGCGTGGGCCAAGCACTGAAAATAACCTTCTTGCTTGATGAGACTAAAGAACGCGAAGAAATAGTTTTTTATTTTTTATTTTTAATTCAATATGATAGTGAACCTTATGCTCGTGAATAATGTCTTGAAAAACTCAACTTTAGTTATATAGATGATAATGTTTTCTTTTATAAATTTAATAGCTTGTGCGGAATGATAAATTGGACCTAAAAAATTCAGTTTGATTTTTTTAGTTTATTCATTATTCGTAATTTTAATTTAATTTTACAGCTTAAATTTTAAAAGTCTATAATTTTGTATATACAAGTTTAAATAGAACGATTTTTTAATAAATTGTATAAAATTTCGAGAAAAGAAAATAAACCCTATATTGATATATATATATATTTAAAAACATTTCAAGATTTTATACTTTTTTTCTTTAACCATTCAAACCTCAGCACCAAATATAAATAATTCAACTCAAATCAAACTTAAAAAAACTCAATTCAAACCTTGCCCCAAATACACTATAAATGTTTCTGTTTTCTTCTCTAAGTGCTCAAGACATATCATGAAATTCTTTTATCATTTTTTTCTACTTATATATATACATTTTTGTTTAAATGAGGAAGTTTCCTCATGATTCTTGGAGTAGGAAAAAATAATAAAGTAATTTCATGATATATCTTAGCCACTTAGAGAAGAAAACGGAAATATGAAGAAGTGTGTCAATAGACTATTGACTCAGGACAGCCTTGAAATTGAATTATTATTTTGTTAAGAGTGTTGTACGCGGTAATGTTAGCACAAAATGTTTGCACCATTTGGTATCCATTCGTTTTAGGGAATGGTAAATCCATAATAATGGTTTAAAATTACCAAAATCTCCTCTGTTTTTTGGGGGGGGGGGGGGAAAATCCATTAGAATTAAAAAAAAAAAAAAAGAATGAAACTTACATGTGACTTTCAAATTTTAGGATTATAATTTATGTTAAAAATAAACAGAAAAAAATAGGAAAATTTGTCTCACTCAATCACTTGTATTGAAATTTCTATTAAAAAAATTGTCACATGATCACATCTAATCTCTATCTCTCTCTCTCTCTCTCTCTTTCCAATTATTTTTGACAAAAATTCCAACGTAGAGATTTAAATTAGACTAGTTCAAAATTTAAGGAGTTGAAAGTTTTTAAAATCTAAAGTGAGAATGTCCTTAGAATTGAGAAGCACGAGTAGGAACAATCCAAAAAAAAAAACAAAAACAAAGAAAAAAAAAAAAACTATTGACAGAGACATGTTTTGGGATAGATTGAAATCCACTTCCATAGGTTGCTCTTTTTTTTCTTTTAGTCTTTTTCTCTTATATTTACTTTTTTTCTTCTTCAAATTTTATTATTTAAATCCTCTTCAACCTTTCAAATAAAAGTTACAGTTCTTCTATATAAGTTCTAAATCATCTTTGCGTCGAGAAGGGGGTTTTAGGGTTTCAAGGCCTATGGAATCTTACAAAATATATATATATATATATAAATCATCGTCGTATTATGGTTTGGAATTTTTTTCGTGTTAATATACCGAATAGGTGAAAGATAATATTGTCCTTCTTTATAAGTTCTAACAAATGGTGAAGTGCCAGCTAAATAATAACACAAAGGGTGATTATCTGGACCGATGAAATGCTTGAGCTAGCCCACATGCAATTCTTGACCTTAGGGTTATTATTACTATTACTATTAATTTGTTGAATTCAATAACTTGCTCATGTTCAACTCAAGAGCGTTTGCGTAATGCTTTAGCAAATGGACTCTTAGGAGTAAAGAGAGGAATTTTTTTTCCCTCATAATATTGGTTGTGAATTAAAAAAAAAAAACAATCAATTTTTCAAACAACTTAAAATCGCTTGCATATTTCACTCCCCCTCAAAATTCTTATGCTAATTACCCCACCATTCTCCAACCTTTTCAATCCTTAATTTCTTCAATAGGTAACAACGTGATCAATAACTTGTTTTAATACAACTTTATTCTCTGAATTAAAACAAAAAATAAGTCTCTCGATTTCTCGATTTTGAGCTCATCAAGTCCGATAAAAAATTTAGAACAAAGTTAATGTAATAAACGATATTCAAATAATTTAACAAGTTAAAAATGTGAATTTTGTTTATGAATGCGAATTAAAAATGTGAATTGTCAAATCTAAATTGTCAAAAAGTTTTGGAAGTTAATGTATCGAATAGGGCCAGTATAGCATAGAACCACACAACATATCACTGTCCAAATTGGGCAACTCTCTCCTTTTGACCACAAGAGACACAACACCCATTCTAGGTGAAAAAGAAAAAGACATAACACCAAATTTTTTAAAAAAAAAAAAGCTCTTTTGTTTAAACAAAATATCAACCTCATATTTTGTAAGCCTCTTAGACGCTTTTCACCGTAATTAAAGAAGCAACAATAATTAAATTTTTAACCTTTTTTTCGACTATTCCCATATTTGCCTCCGTCAAATAAAAGCCGCCGGCGATAATTTTCACCA
Organism: Antiaris toxicaria; assembly: GCA_035233585.1. Taxonomy (NCBI): domain Eukaryota; kingdom Viridiplantae; phylum Streptophyta; class Magnoliopsida; order Rosales; family Moraceae; genus Antiaris; species Antiaris toxicaria. The sequence goes on from CP141163.1 coordinate 2,161,588, forward strand.
ATTTTTTGGCCCCAAACTGTAAATGTCCCATCCAAGAGCTGCCACTATCTCAGAGGACCTCAAATATATTGTTAAATTATTTTATCAACTATTATTTTTGATATTTTGAAGAGAAAAAAAAAAAAAAACTCTAATACAATTATAACTTTGATACTAAATTTATTATACATTAAACTTTATAATAAATTTATCATGAGATACAACTAAATATCAAATTATAATATCTGATTTTTATTGATAAACTTTATAATATCAAATTATATACAACACGCTAAACTTTATAATATCTGATTTTTATTGGTTATTGTGTTGATTTTTTTATGTAAATATTATAATATTATCATTTTCAATTTATTTAAATGTTAAAAATTCACTTTGGTAAGTTCCAAAGTATAATAATAATTGACAAAATGTAAAAATAGTATTATAAATTAAAGCATAAAGTAAGTAATGATATTTTTCATTATTTTCTAATAAATATGACATTAACAAAAATAAATACATTAAAAATGGTCTTTCATATATTTTCATCACCTTCCCTCTTACAAGCCTTTGGCATAAATAATCAAGGGATAAAATTGGGATGGTGCGCCAGCATATTTAGTGAGATTGGGCCGTTTGAATATATAACGTGCTCCTCGTTGAGAGTTAAGACCACCTTTAGAATCTTTGACAAATATTTTTACAATAGGCTTTTTAATAACGTTTAGAAAATATACTTACATCGGTGGTCTGTAATTTTCAAACCATTTTATTTCATTTTTATTTTTCTATTTTCAAGATCCAGGCTGTTTCTATTAAAGATTGCACACTCCACCCCGCATTAGAGTATTAATTCTAACTATAGCTTCTTCTTGCTTCTTAAAAAGAAAATAAAAAGGAAGAAACCATTGCAATTTTAATAACTGACTTTGAGGAGATCTTTTACCAGAAATACAACCGATCATCCTGGCCCCTCAACATTAATTATATGTTCTAGAATTTTCCTTCCTGTCAAGTTCAAGCCATCAAGATATTAAAATGAATCTGAAAATTATGTAAAGGCAGCGTCTATCTTATGAAAAAAACATCATTTTTGTCTTTAACTTTCAGAAAGCAATTCTAGAACAGGTCCATAATATAATTAGGGAGAGTTTATAAACAATAATGGGAAAATCGGTAAACACGTTTCATTTATATTACGTTTGAATATAAGGCATTGAATGCAATTTGTATTTAGATGAAAAGTATTTGTATTGTGTTCGAATGCAACGTGTATGTAGATTAAAAGTACTTAAATTGTATTTAAATAATGAATATATGAAGTGATGGATAAAAATAGAAAAAAAAAAAATATTTGATGTGATTAGTAAAAATAATAGAAAAAATGAAATAATGAATAATTATTATATTGAATTTAAAATATGATATGATTACTATTTGAATGTAATACTTTTAAGTATAGATAAAGATTGCATTGTATTTGAATATAATAAGAATGTAATACGGTAAATAACTTAGGCTTAAGTACTAATTTTTTATAATTATTATTTCTTAAATAACAAAAGCTTAAAAAGAGGCCTTAGGCAGTTGTTTAAGCTGCCGCCTTATCCTTTAGCCGGCCTTTGTAGCATTTCAGTTGCTGCCTTACCCCTCAGCCGGCCATTGTAGTACTGCATTATATCGCTATACCTCCAATAGAAAATTTATAAGATGTCAAGACTCGGAACGGATGGTTTTTTTTTTTTGTATTTCAATCCAATTACTACAAATGTAACCCCACATTATTGAATTGTAATCTTTTTGAATTTTCGTTCTAAAACCTATGTGTCAAACATATGCTTATTGACAAGTCACTTTTTTGAAATCAATTACAAGAGTGACACCCCCTTCTCTTACTTCATGTACATATCTGGTCTCTTCACTCATTATTTACGAAACCATTTTACTTTTTCTTTTTAGCTTTTGAAAAGGAAGGGTGCAATATGAAGACTTCTAAGAAGACCATCATACTTGTACAACTCTCGATCAAGCACGCTTGACTGGCGAAATTTCAATAAACACTGGTGCAGTAGTACTGGTATGACCACAACCTTAAAAATTTTTCTCCATTTATCATCTAGAAGATCGCCATTTTTACTACCATGTTTAATACACATCACACGGTTTGCTGATTCACGTGGTTCTTTCACAATCATTTTTAATAATAATAACATATACATATATCTATGAAGTTATTTTTTTAATTATATCATGTGAAAATCTTATTTCGAGAAAAAGGGAAAAAAATACAACGTGCAAAGACCTCTCTTTGGGAGTCCATATTACGCAATAAATTAAGCCCCCACAACCTCCAACCGTCTTGCATGACTTCCCACCTCTTCAGGTTCTTCTAAATTCCACTGCGCATTTATAGCCCCCTTTACTCCCCCTACCACCCCACCACCACCATCTAACCATAATATATATTTACTGATCACTTTCTCCATTTACAATAAAACCAATTTTCCTCTTCAAAACATCAAAAAAATCTCAACCCCTAAACCATGGAAGCAATAGAGAAGGCCATGAAGACTGAAAGTGATCACCAGCCTCTCAACATAGAGGAGAAAACGACAAGTACTCCTCCGCGGAGACGCCGGCGTGTGATCACCGTCTGCGGTGTGATCATAGTTTTGGTCATGGTTCTCTCCGTCATCATCCTCGTGCTTGCCTTGACGGTGTTCAAGCGTAGGGACCCGAAGACCGAGATCGTCTCCGCAGCCATCGATGGCGTCTCGCCCCGAGTGTCGTTGCCCGCGGTGAGCATCGAGCTCAACATAACGCTCGACCTCAAGATCCTCGTCCGGAACCGGAACTATGCCAGCTTCCGCCACGGCGAGGGCAAGAGTTCGTTGCTCTACAAGGGGAGGCAGGTTGGAGAAGTAGTTATCTCCCCGGGAAACATCCCGTCGAGGGGCTCCGCCACGCTTCCTTGCCGGCTGACGCTCGAGGTCGACGAGTTCGGCCCGTTGTTGGGCGGCTTGATCAGCGACGTGATCGCCGGAGAGCTGACAATGGACACGCAGACAAGGATCCCGGGGAAGGTTAAGTTCCTGGGGTTTATCAAGAAACATGCTGTGGCTTTGTCTCTGTGCCGGTTTACAATCAGCATTAGGGAGTTTAAGGTTAGTAATCAGGTTTGCAAGAACAAGGCCGAGCTTTGAGAGTTTGATTTTGGGACCTTTTTCTCAAGGACTGCATAAAATCTTGCCATGTAGAGATTATAGCCGTTCCATACTCATTCTTTGTTTTGGTTGAAATAATAAGTACCCTCACAGATAATAGAGTTCAGTCTAAATTTTTATTACTAAAAATAAGTTTAGTAGTGTTTTCACACCCCCATCATAGGGTGAGGTTATCCTCGATATATATATATATATATACGAGTGCTTTCTCTCTTTTTAAGACTTTTGGTCCGTGAGGATTTTTTTTTTTTTTAAGTGTTTTTACAGACATCATCGTGTACATACGTGAAATCGGGTTTAATTGAGTTTTGTTGGAAACAACTTTTTGTATCCCCATAAGAAGAAAAGAAACATAGATTTGAAGTAACTTTTATCTTCCTTCATTACTTGGTAGGTAAAAAGGGCATAAATAAAAGGAAATCATGATAGTTACTTTTAGCACAAGATGCATGGAATATGAAAAGGTTACCAAAAAGCAGACAATTGACAACTTTTCATTTAATCATGTGAATGTGATACTGATCTTTTAACTGCTTATTAATTATCAAAAAGAGAAAAGAAAAATCCACCTTTTAATTCAACAGGACCCCTCTAAAGCCAGCTCTCAAAAAAGACCTTTGCACTTTTATTAGAAAGGAGAGGACTACACAAACAAAAATAATTGTATAATTTTCCCTCCCTAGAAAAAGATAATTTCCTAGGGAGAACAAAAAAACAACCATAACTGAAGAAAGTAGTCCTTAGGCAAATCATTGGCAAGGACAATGCCAATCACACAGCTGCCATTTTTGTCAAAGAAAAAGTGTTTTTGGCAATCATTGGCAACGGTATGGGAAATGTAAAAACTGTTAGCTTGAAACTGAGAACAACGGAAAAGCGGCCCACCCTAGCTAACAACTCAAACAGCTAGCTGCCATTTTTGCCCTTCCATTCAAATTCAACATGACGATTAAAGGACGACATTGCCACTCATAGAGTCTTTGGCACTCATTGGCAATGCGTCGGGAATGTTAAAAAACGGTTAGCTTGAAAGGAAGAACAACTATATTTCGGCCATTTGAAGCAAAGTCTGACGGACATAATTCATTGCCGATTTGGTGTTCTGACGGAAGATACTGCCGAGGTTACTGAGGTTAAACACAAAGTACACACGTGAATTCTGCTCCGGAAAAACTCTCTGTGGTCCGGAGAGAGACGAAGTTTATAGTCAACCTCTGCCTCTCAGATAGCTTTCTTTTCCAACACTTCTATGCAGAGATGGGCGTAATATTAATATGATTGTTAGTCTAAGTTTACTTGCAGTTTCTTAAAGTCTCAAATTTAGGGCTCTTCCTGTCCATGGCTGACAACTCAAACAGCTAGCTGCTGTTTCTGTCATTCCATTAAAATCCAGCATGACAGTTAAAGGGTGACATTGCCAATCACACAGAGCAGATCCACAAACTTTTCTCAGCCACCCTTTATAAAAAAAGCGTCACAAAAAAAAAAAAAAAAAAAGCAGAGAGTTGGAGACATACTATGCAAGTTCTTTTCATTCTAATAAATCGCCGCAAACTAAGAACGGCCATCTTGTTTTTCCATGATAATGATGAAAGGATCTCAGAACAATGGAGCTCATCCCCTGTATACTCATTTGCGAAGGAATGTTCTCATCTGCAACTTCTTCGAGCACAGTGAGACAGGCAAATCAGTAGTGTCCCAAAACACCTACTCGTAGTCCCAAGTTTACTTTCTCTTTCCCGTTGAGAGTAACAAAATCTATATTTTAAAAATTGCAGTCATTGGTATGTTAGTTAGCCCGACTAGGTGACTCAGTCTGTTTTGTTTGGTTGGCATGTCCTTCCAGCATCTAAGAACAAGAATTCTCTTTTCCAAAAAAGTACATAAGAGCAATAAATATGCAATCAGCATTCTACTATACTATACTTTAGAAACAAGAGGAATTAGATAGATAATCAACCTGATTAGCACAGAACTAGAACCGCATAATGCACAGTTAACTAAACAGAAAAATACCAAAAACAGTGGTCTCGGGATCTTGGCTCATGCTCGCAACTTGTCAGGATTCAATGGAGAGAACATCATAGATTATTCAATTAATATAGTTGGTATTTGCATCAAACAATTCAAAAAAATAAAATTGTACATACAAATAGACGCACACACGAATATTCTTATGCCGATAAAAACCATCAATGGAGTACTTTCATTTTGCAGTGTCGCGAGTTTAGTACAACTAAATTGGTCTTGTGAACAATGCTTATGGCTAATGGAATACAGTTGATGCCGGCGGATTTCGATTACTCTAATGTGGTGCAGGAAGATGCTAACATCAGAATACAAATAATGCTAACAATTACTATACATTACAACTACTAAAGTTGAGACTTCGACGGAGAAGCTGTTTGCCGATTAACATATTCTCTAGGAAGCAGAGGTCAATTTTTTGTGACACAATGTTAGTTTTCAGATTAGCAAAATGAGGCATCTACGAAAATTAGTTACCAGTTTTCCGTCAGTTCTCTGCATATAACAACACGAGCCCATCAAGGTTAGAATTGAAGCCTCCTGCATAGTGCCAAATCAATTTTCCTCGTTTTCCCTGCGGGCCTTATAGGAGCATTAGGACAAGTTTCCGCAACTCCACTTAGGCGTGGTGCTGATGGAGGAGTCGTACATTTATTAGAATCCCACTCCAAACTCGAAATCTCAGCAAGAACATCCTCTGTTTGGCTCGAGACAATAGTTTCCAAGAGATTTTCATACACAGCTTCAACAATCTCCTCATCAGAAACTGATAATGCATCATTTCCACAATCCTTGTCTTCAAGAGCTTCAGTGTAACAATCAAAACTCAGCCTCCTTGCAACAACACTCCTCGATTTGCTGACATATTTTCTACACTGAGGAGCCAATGCCATGTCATCGGGACCCGGGGCAAATGGGTCGAAGACACCATCCTTTGGCGTGTGGGGACTGCTGTGATCACCAAAACACAACGGGTTTTTCCCGTTTCGTTCAGCCTCAGGATCAAAGCAATCTGCATTTTCCCTCTTCTTAACAGACGAGGGTGGTGAGTTCAAGTTGACAGGGAAATCCCCATTCTCCCGATCGGAATCAGGAGTAATAGGCCCTAAAGAATTTGTCTTGTTGGCTACCGATATTGCTGGTACGTCAGCAATCTCCTTATGAACTTCCTCAACAATAACCGAATCCAATTTCTCGGAAGAACTCGAACAGAGATCTTCGCAACCGTTAACTTGATTCGTGCAATCACCAGAACCCATTCTGTTTGGTCGTATGATTAAGACAAAGCTAGATATTACAAACTGAAAAAAAGGGAAATTGGGAAGTTATTAAATATATAGCAATTCAAACAATACTAATCAAACAGTTGCACAGCTGAAAATAAATTGCCTAACGTTATTCCTGAACAAAACGGCACAAAAGATTTGAACTTTTGGCCCAAACACAGCTGAGGGAAAAAAAAAAAACCAAAAAACAAAATGAAAATGTGGTTGGATACTTCAAACAATAAACAAAAAACGGGAAAAAAAAGTATCCATAATTTTTAAAAAAATTGAACGAAACCTGTAAAGATGAAAACTTTGGAGAAAGAATAAACACAGGAATTAATTTTCGCCAAAAAGAAAAAACAGAAACCCAAATTTTCTTCTGAAACAAACAACTTAATTAATGGGGGGAAAAGCAAACCCTAGACTAGCCGAAGAGCAGCAGAAACCAAACCTAGAAACAAAATCAAACCAAATCAACAGAACAAAGAAGAGATTAGGAAAAGAGCGCAGTGAAAATACCGTGAAACCAAAGCGAACGAAGCAGCAGAAGAACTGAAAGAAGACTTTAGGGGGAAAAAAGCAGAGAGAGAAAACAATGGAGGAGTTGCAGAGCTTCGCGGCGGCGGGAGATTAAGAGAGTTTCAAAGAAGAGGAAGCGGCCAAAACGCGCACAAACATCAACTCCCTATCTCTCTCTCTCTCTCTCTCTCTACTTTTTTTTGGTGGGTTCAAAAAATTCTGGGTTAGATTCTCATAAATCACTGTCGCTAACTTTTTTCACAAATTATTATTATTATTATTTTTATTTTCTCTCTCTACTTTTTTCGAGAAGAAAGAGAGAGAGAGATAAACGCTTGGAAAAAATAATAATAATAATAATAATAACGTCTTTGATTTGATCTAAAGGACTCGCACGGCTGTATTTTGTCTGTCTGGGGATGCAAATCAGGATCCATCAGAAGTGAAGCAAGCCAGATTCTTTGTCTTCGAACCTAAATGATGCATAAACGTACTTGAGAATAAAGCAAGATTAAATTTTAAATAATTAATTAATTTAATTATAATTTTTATTAATTTAAAAAAAAACAAGATAATTAATTAAGTGAAACTAGATGGGACCATTTCATGTAATTGTTTTAAGTACTGAGATTTGAAAATGTATTTTTTTGGTTAGAAAAAATAATTTTAAAAAATATGTTTAAAAAAAATTATTTAAAGTAAAAATTATAAAATCTTAAAAATTTATTCAAAGAAATATCATTTATATAAATTTTGTTTTGTTTCATTCAAAATTTATTATAATTTTAAAAAAATTAATTTTATTTATATTTATATATATATAATTGTAGGTTTTTAAAATTTAAAGTTATTTATAATATTTTAAAAATATAAATAATAAAAAAGTGATAATATAATAAAATAAATACTAAAAAAAATTGTTCTAAAACCAGAATTTTGGTTTCCAAACATGCCCAGAGAATTCACGAGTGAACCTTTTTTTGTTCTTTTGTACAGTATTGTTTCCGGTGATTTGGTAGTAATAGAATGGTCAGTTACCCCCAAAAAAAAAAAAGGTAATAATAACGATAACCGAAATTTTTTTCTTGAAACAAATAATAACCGAACTTTTGGGCATAAGTTTTGGTAAATTTTATATTTATTAGCTATGTAACGATATATATAATATGAAATTAATCATAAATGTCATATTTATTGCTAAAAAAAAGTATATTCGGTCATTTTTCTTTTTTTTTTTTGGTAGATAATTTTTTGGTAGAAATTTTACTTTAAAAAAATGAGTTACTTATTGCAATTTTATTTTAAATGATGTTCGGTAAGGAGTATGCAAAATAAAAAACGAAGAAAAAATAAAATACTTATACGACGAAAATAAAAATATATGAAGAAAACTTTCTTTTATATTATCTGATAGAAGAGAAAAAAAAAAAGATAAATAGAGATTATCGTCAAAATAGTTTTTTTTACATATTATTTTTATTTCTACAATTTTCCTCCATTTTTTTTATCAAGTTAGAAGAATTGGATCCACTAGAATTAGGCACCATTCCTCTCAATTTTCTCTGTAATGAACAATCTAAAATTTCATTTTTCCTCTCTAAAATCCGTTCTCCAACTTCTTTACTCTTTGTAGTGTTCTTTCCACTTAATAAATAACCAATTATTAAATTAAAAAAAAAAAACCTTTATTCCTCTCTCTTTTCCACTCTACCTAACATAAACTTGGGTTTTTTTTTTCTTACTTGAATTTTTTTTCTTGGCATTGCATATTTTTTAACTTGAGATTACATTAATTTATGTTAAATATAAATAATAAATTATCTATACATCATCATCAGATTATTTTCCTTTTACCTCATATTTTTTCTTTCTAAAGTTTTTTTTTTTTTTTTTTTTGTATAGTAAGAAGGAAAATTTTGAAGTTTAACTAATTTCTTGGTAAATATTAAAATGGAGGAGTAGAGTCAAATAGGGACACCTCAGTTACATAGGATTCTAATTCCCTTATAGCTCGTTTTCCAATATGCCAAACTCATTCACCAAAAAAAACAAAAAAAGGCCAAACTCGTGGTACAAACTCAAATTTTATTACATTTGAATCCTAGGTGGGAAAACGACAATTGCCGTACTATATTATTCTCGTCGTATTATCTGGAAACATTTATATTAAAACATGGTGGATCTCACCAAGAAGAATATGAACCGAACCAGAATGTCAAATATGTCGCCTAGGACTTCAAAGATAACCTAAAATATTGGTCATGTGCTTTACACCTTTAAGTGGTTTGCCCATTTTGCACCCAAATAATAATAATAATGATGATAATGATAATGATAAAGTGTTCTTCTCTTCGAGAGACAAAAATTATTTAACAAGTAATTTAATTCTAAAAAAGAAGAAGAAAAAAAAAGTAGATTATTAGAATAGTCTCAATGTTTAACAAGCATTGCAGAACGTACATGCATCTCCGAGCTCTTTTTGTCGTGCTCAAATTATAAATCTCTAAAAAAGAAAAATGATGAGATAGAGTGGGCCCATAAATTTGGCTTTGTTTATATGGAGATAGAAAATTTGGTTTTGAGATATTTAATGACGAAGTTAGAAATTTTTTCCAACTTAGGAACTACGAAAAAAAGAGATTATATTTTATTTAATAGACACTATTATTTATTTTAAGTAGTTAATACAGGTATAATTACAATTTTCTTATTAAACGAGAACATGGTGATATATTGCACAAATATCATTTTTCTTATTCGAGGAGGAAATAAAAATTTTAAAATCAAGAGCTTCACATAAAAATTGAGGTTGAGATATATAGAATGAAAGACTCCAATGAAAAGATTGAGCCTAAAAATGAATCCAGGGATTCGGGTAAGGCACGAAAGGCCGCGAGATGGTATGCGAGGTAGAGGAGCATTGCTTAAGCAAGGAGGTCGGGCAAAGGCAGCAGGCAAGGTGGTAGTCAAGGGGCCCTTCTCACCATGTTGCTTGTTGTGGATCTCAATCCACTCATCAGGATGGCATTGGAAAATGGGAGCATGGAAGAACTGGGTGTAGTCAAAGGTGGGTTTAGGGTGGTTCTTCCGGATTCAAGGGTATCACCAACGTTGAGTCATATTGAGTTTTCTGATCACCGAGAGAGCGCGGTCCTTCTGGCAGTGCATGTGGCCGTTTTGGTGGTCAGCAATGGTGGCACATGCTTCCCACGTACCGTTGCAGTAGTGGTTCTTTAGTGATAGCTCCAAATCTGATGTGCTCGTTGTTTCCTATTCAACTGCAAAGGTCGCAACTAGCCTGCTAATTGTGTCCTTATCCCATGGTGTCTAGTTTCTTTTTGTGCTTTGTAGTTGTGTTATTTGTGTAATAAAGGTGCTTTGGATACTTATTAGGTATATCTTTTGTTTAACTGTTGCTTTAGTTTTTGTTTATTTTCTTGTTTTGGTAATAACTGATTTTGTATTGGGGGCGGTGGTTTTCTCATTTATCCTAGTTTGGTGTATTTTGTTTTTTTTCTCCCATCTCCCAGTCTTAGATTTGGTTGCATACACCAATAAAACCCATTGAAACTATGGGTGCTAGGTTGTGGGAAGGGAGCACGAAGAATTGTTTGAAGTCGTGGGAGGTGCGTGAAATGTCGTTTGCCATCCCCAAACCCAAGCGCATTAGCCATGGGAATCCGTTGAAACTGCGGGTGTTGAGTCATGGGAAGTTGGTGTAGTAAGGGTAACGTGCCCGTTGTTTGGCTAGATGTTGGTTGGTGGGCAAATCTTGGTCTTGCCCATCCTTTAGTAAGATATTTGCTTTGTGTTTGAGATAGGAGGTTGTTTCAGTAGTCTTCGGATGGGTTTAATTCCTACATGGTGTTTTGGTGGGCCATTGTGGCTTGTTTGAGGTGTATTGTAGTCTTGTTGTGAACTTTAGGTCCACTTGTTCTTCTAGTTATTTGGTGGTATCAGTCCACTAGTCTAGTAGTGACTTTCAAATTGTAGTTTGGCTTATTAGTTTTTTTGTGTGTTTTAACTATCATTTGTAATTATAACCTATTATGAAATTTTATTGATGATATGCCTCTTCCTTAAAAAAAAACAAAAACAAAAAAAAGTGGTCGAGATAATACTAGATCAAAATACGTCTAGTTGTACAGTAGAGTAAAAATAAATAAATTTACAGTAGTTGACTGTAAATTCCCTAATAAAATAAAGTCACATACCAATATTGTAGGAGAAATATCGAAGAATTTCCTTAGTAATTTCTGATAAGAAAATCCCTTGATATTACCAAACACTCTAATGATTAATGAATGAAGTGTACCATCACGAAGGACCCACTTGATTTCTTTAATTGATCACCACGTTTATAAATGGAGAGTTTGGCTCCATTGTTGGGCCTCCCTAGACCCTCTAAAGGGTCCTTATTTATCATAGCGTTTAGTTCCATTCTCACGAAAAGTTTTACCCATTTTACTTAAAGTCTACCGTTATCTTTTCTCTTTCATCTTATCCAAAGATTGCTTGCTTGACTTTGAGTATCATAGTGTCTTCTGAGGGGATAGTTTAAGAAAAAAAATATAATTTGACTGCTTGACTTTTAAAAAATTCAAATTTTAGCCCCAACTATTAGAAATTATTGCAAACAAGTCCTCGACAGATTTATTAGTCGAGAAAATGTTCATCATATTAGTTGAAATCCAAATGGCAGAATTATTTGGAAGTCAAAAATTTTTTTTTTTTAAAGAAAAGTGTCTTTTTAAATTAATTTCACCAAGTGTGCTACTTGGTGGAAACTAAAAGGAAACCTTTTAAATCCAATTAGCGGCCCAAAACTAGAAAGATCCCTGGTAGCTCAAACATCACCAATGGCATACTTGGTGAGAAGCCAATAGGTGAGCCATTACTAAGAATAGCCCCGAGAAAATGGGCCAGTTTTCCTATCCTTTCCCTTCTGTCTTTTATTTTCTTTTCAAAGTTTTCATACCAAAAAAAAAAAAAAAAAGAATATTTTATTTCGAGCACGATATATATGAGTTTTCAAGCTTTATCTAAAACGATACCAAAATTGTTAATTTTGCATGATGTCCTAATAAGAGATAATTGGTTTGAAACCGGCATGCTCCTAAGAATAGTTTAACAATACTTTCACATCTGATTTTATTTAAAAACATAAAGTTTGAATTCTTATATTCTCAAATTAAAAAGAAAAAAAAAAGGACCATTGTGGTATATCAAGAGGATTCCACGGTGGTTTTATAATTATTTAATTATTGTTGAATGTGCGTGTGGAGTTCCATACAATACCTCATATGCCACTTTCAGCATCCATTTTCAGAAAAACGTTGTTTAATATATATATATATATACACACACACCATTTTAGCCAATTATTTTAGCCAAATAATTGGCTAAAATCTAAAAAAAAAAGGTTTAAAAATATATATATTTTTTACAAAATTTAACTGACAATAAATTATTCACAATACTTTTCATCAATAATTTCTTCAAATATTATTCATAAATTTTCTAAAAAACAAAAGATGTCATATTTTATCAATATAACATAAATAATAATAATAATAATAATAATATAGAGAAAGAGTTTTATTTTTGACACTTAACTTTTATCGGATACATCTGTATTTTGATGTGCATCATTCCATTAGAAATAAACGATTATATTGACTCAGATAATTTATATTACATAATTAGATACCTCTTATCATATAAGATAAAATGCCATAGAAAAATGGTTTGAAAAAATGGGTTTGAACTTTGAAGCAATGACACCTAAATTTTCCCATTTCCCAAATGAGAATATTTTAAAAACTGTACTGAGACCATTTCTAAAATTATATTTGGTTATATTTTCTGAGTGTCTATCCTGAGAAATATAAAAATAAAACTATGTTTGGTTATATTTTTGATAACTCATTTTATAAGTGAGCATATTATAAAAACATATTTTTGTTTAGTTTTAAAAAAATGAAAAATAAATTATTAATCATAATAAAAAAAAAAAACCATTTGGTAGTGGATTTTACAATGAGGGGTAGGAGTGAAGGACATTGATTGTCTGAGTTTTAGGTGATGATGACCTGGAACGATGATGACAGTGTCATCGTTTTAGAGTAGATGTGATTATGGCAACAACCCCAAAAACACGAAATCTTAATGCCAATGACAACCCCCAAACTCACAGTTTGTTGGTTTTTGTCACTGTCGAAGATGGAGGCCGTCGTAGTGGGTTTTTTGGGCATTGTTTTTGCAGGATCTGGGTTGCGAGTCTGTGGTCATCGTTGTGAGGGGGCCGTCATCGTCATCACTACTCCGTGGTTGTCGGCCTTTGCCAAAGATGGAGGCCATCATCAGACATGATTTTCATCATCAACATTACACAGGCAAAGAGAGAGAGAGAGAAGAGAAAAGGAGAGAGAAAATGAAAATAAATGGGGGAAAAGAACTTTTTTTTTTGTTTTCAAAAAATCTAAAAAAATAATATAGTTAAAAATAGTGTTTTCGAAATGATTTTTAAAATTATTAAATAAAAAGGCATTGTATTAGAATCATTTTTATTTTTTATGTTTTTAAAAATAAAAAATCATTTTTAAAAATAAAATCAAACGACATTTAAAATTCTTTACCATCTCTCTCTCTCTCTCTCTCTCAACAACGACATTCACTTTCCAACAACCAATAATGGCAAACCCCACCAACAATGGCATCCCCCACCACTGCCGTCGCCTCCTCACGGGCCATTCCCACTTCGTCGATGATGTAACTCTCTCCTCCATTTTATTTTTTTTTTCAGCAATTGCTTTTCCTCTTCTTCCCTATTTTTGTAACACCATCACCTCCTTCCTTCCACCGCCTACAGCCCACCTCCGACGATCCATCCCGGCAGTATGAGAGACGCCATTGCTCCGCCAAAATCGATTCCTAGTTCTCTACCGTCCTCCTCCACCAGCTCCTTGCTGAGATTGCCCTGCTCCATCGAAAGCCACCCTCTCCCAAAGCCGCCTTCGTCCCGATCCACACTCTTCTACTCGTATATCCGTCGCTCTCCGCCTTCAACCCTCGACGGTGCTCAGCTCCATCGCCTTCCTCAACCTCCGTTGCAGCAGACGACGTCGCCATCGGATCAGATCATCAACAAGGCGGCGGACGATGCGTCGTCGGACGGTGGAGGGGCCGTGAACGTGAAGAGCTGCTCGTTGCCGGTGACGGTGGGGGGCTATCGGCGTGCAGGATTCAAGCGATAAACGAGCCGTCGCTGGACTCGCCGAAAATGTGGATGCAAATGGCGGAGGATTTGCTGTTCGCCGACGCCGGCCATCATTTTGTTAATATTTTTATTTAATTACTTTGTTCAAGACTTAAAAGTTAAAATGAGATCAAGGAAAACGCCCAAAGCAAATTTTTTTCATTTATTATTGCCATCGGCGAGTCACACGCTGTAGCTTGCGGGTGGATTTTATGGAGCTAAGCTAGTCGCTGTACAACCTCACGACGTTGCAATTTACCTTCCCTTTCTCTCAAAATGCACTTTTATACTCTCAATGCCGCATCCATCACCAAAAATATATATTCCTTTTCCTTTATGTCTTTTTAATCATTTAAAATTATCATTCCACCCTTTTTTGCTCTTAAAATATTTTTTTTTTGTCTAACTTTGTCCCTAAAAGTAAGTTTGATCTTTCCGTTTTAGTCGGCCTTCATCTTCTTAAATTCATCACATGTCTCATTGCTGGCACATCTATCATATAATCTAGGGTTGGTAATTTGGGTCACAACACGACAACACGACACGAAACCCGCACGAAATTAGAGGGTTTGGGTTTTCTTTAAATGGGTTTGGGTCAAAACGGATCGAACCCGTCAAACACGATTAAATAAAGGGTTGGACCCGCACGAACCCACCAATCCGCAATTGACACGAAATAACCCGTTTAATAAATGAGTTATATATGGGTTAACACGAACACGACCCATGAATTACCCATTTATAATTTTTAATATATATTATATAAATTTTTAAAGTTTAAAAATTTAAAATTCAAAATTTAAATATAAAATATGTATTTTAGTTTTTATATGTATATTTTTAGTTTTGTATTTATCTTTTGTGATCTAAATTTAAGTGCAGCTTGATTGTGAACTTAATTTGATTGTTATTTAGATATTTAATAAGTTTTTTTAATGTTAAAATTGATGATAGGTTAGTTAAATAGGTCAATAATAGGTTAATTAAATAGATCAATAACAAGTTAGTTAAGTGGGTCAATAACAGATTGAATGACCTGTTTATGACCCTTTTAGTAAGTGGGTTTAGCATACACGACACGACACAACACGTTTATGACCCATTAAGGGTTTAGCAGACACGACACGTTTATGACCAGTTTACGACACGACACGACACGTTTATAACCTATTTAATAAACAGGTCATAAACGTGTCGTGTCGTGTCAACCCATTTATTAACGGGTCGTGTTCGGGTTGTGATTTTTGACACGATTATTAAACGTGTCGTGTTCGTATCGAGTGTATTCGTGTCAACAAACGTGTCAGACACGACACGAACACGACCAGCTGACACGATTTGCCACCCCTAATATAATCATTGTCTTTTGTGACCTAGTACTGAATTTAAGACTTGTTCTGTATATATATATATTTATTTATTTATTCACTTTCTTCTCATCATGCTTATCAATATAACTTGCTAACACAAAATAATAAAATACAATGAAAGCTCGTATACAGACCAAACAAAAAATTTGAAAACAAAAAAAATCCAACAACTACGACAATAATAAATATCCTAAAGGGACGTTTGGTGTTTAAAAAAGAAAAAGTCTTCAAAACAATCTTTTTCTTTTACTTTATCATCATTTTTTACTATTTATATATCTAAAACGTTATTATAAACTTTAAACTTTAAAAGTCTCTAACTTTGTATATACAAGTCAAAATGAGGTCTTTTTTTTTAAATTACATAGAATTTCGAAAAGAATGAAACAATATCTATATTGATATTTTATAAAAAAAGTTTTAAAATTTTATATTTTTCACTTCAAACAACTTTTTCCTTAAACATATATTCCAAAACAAATTTTTTCTAACAAAAAAAAAAAAAAAAAAACTCCAAAAGGACATCCAAATAAGCCCTAAAAGCATTCGCATTCCGTTGGTCAAATGCTGGCAACGGACATGGTGGTGGGGTCTTAGCAACAATGACGGTCATAGTTATGGGGTGCGATAAGGGATGAACAAAAAACTTAATCACCCGATAAATCCATCTAATTTACCTAATACGATCTTAATTTGGTGGGTTGATTTGTTATATTTGGTTGATTGGATAGGTAAAAAAAAATTTCAACTCACCCAACCAAAAACCTACCCAACATTCATCTACATATATATATTTGTTAAATAATATTCACCTCTAAGTGTTTTTTAAATTATTTGAATATATAGAGTGCATTATTTGATATTCAATATGGATGTAATTTTTGATAATTTTATAAAAATACTGTTAATTACTTTAGTATCTTTATATTTTTTGATAATTCTTATAACTTATATTTATTTTATATTCGATTATTATTGAGATTATATTAGAAATTTTTTTGTACAGAGTTTATGATAGAATTTATTTAAAAATTATCATGAGTTTAATTCTTTTTTTCCTCTTAAATTTCATTTTTTTGTTGAATTTTTATTATCATTTATTATTATTTTTTAATAAAATGCACAACCCGTCGAATCCACTCAACTCAACTCAATCTTAATTGATTGGGTTGAATTTTTATATTGAGTTGATTGAATGGGTAAAAAATATTTTCAACCCACCCAATAAAGATCGGATGAGTTGAAAAATCATAAAAATTTACCCAATCCACTCGATGTTTACCTCTAAGTACGACAACGACAGAGGAAGAGAGGGGAAATTTAGTGAAAGAGCGTGGATTTGAAAATATTTAAAGGGTGTTTGTGGTGTTTTTCATATTAAAATCATTTTTTATTATTTATATTGTTAAAATTCTATATTAAAATCAAACTTTAAAAATCCAAAATTATTTTGTGTATATAAGTGCAAATAAGATGATTTTTTTTTTTATAAATTATATAGAATTTTAAGAGAAATAAAACAAAATCTATATTAATGATTTTGTTTTGAATAAATTTTTAAAATTTTATACTTTTTTACTTTAAATAATTTTTTTCTAAACATATTTTTTAAAACTCTTTTTTCTTTAATTTCTAAAACATATCTCTAGAACATTTTCCAAATGGATTTAAGTTTGAAAATTTGAGAGGGTGCCAGAATTTTAGGAAGATGTGAGAAAATTTTCAAAATTTTTGAGTAAAATGTGAGCAAGAAAAGTCCGCATTTTTTTAATGAAAATTTTCAAACATTTGAATTGATTATTTTACGATGGTTTTTGGAGTTTTCAGAAATCGTGAAATAATCACATACAATTACGACGGTTTAAAGAAAGTAAAAAAAAAAAAAAATCTATGCCATGTTTTTTTTTTTAAATTACACTCCACAATGGAATTATCACGGAATACTCATAGTTTATATCATAATTTATTGTAAAAAGATAATTTATAAATACATTTATGTATGTTAATTATCCATTTATTAAAAAATTATGTAAAAAATAATAGTATTTTATTTTATAGTTTAATGTGTTATATTATTTTTAATATTATTTGTATATTTTATTATTATTACTGTGTTTTGAAATTATAAAAATAAAATTCTAATACTTAAATAATTAAATAAATAAAATTATTGTAATTATTATATAAAATAACAGTCAATAATAAAAATAAAAGTAAAATTTGATATTATTTAAATTTTGTAATAAATTTATTATAAAATTAATATATAATCAATTTAGTATAAAAGATAATATTATATTGAAGATTATATTTTTTATTTAATTATTAAAATTTATTATTAATATATTAATTGGTATTATATTAATGATGATACAAGAACGACAATATAATTCGATCACTCCATAATATATAGTCCCTTCACACTCAACTTGGAACTTAGCTTGGGAAGTCGAGTTGAGCAACAAAGTCAAGCCAAGTCGTGGCCATGCGTCAAGTTGGCATGGGCAAAGTCCAACCTAAATAATAAATAAAATTATCCATTAAAGACTCAGAGTATTGAAATTTTTATTTAAAAATAAAAAAAAAGATTATAATAATAAAAATAAAAAATAAAAAATATTGTAATAATTTATACAAGTCCTAAATTTGGGAGAACTCCCAGGTTTGAGTGGTTTCTCTGGTTTTATTTATTTGTTTGCAAGCCATTATTTGTGGTGCCTTTTAGAGTTAAGAGAAAAATTATTTAAATAATCACTTTTTTTTTTATTTATTCCTTAATATGATACAAAATTCTTCTTTGGTACAATACAAACTTTATTTTTATCTGTGTATATTAATGTTATATCGTCTAATATCAAATTTTTATTTCATATTATTATAATATTTTTAAATTTGCGTCATTCAAGTGTTTTCTCCAACAGCTAACATGCCTTTACCTCTTTCAAAATCACATAGATCTTCTCTAAAAATTAAAAAAGAAAATAAAAGAAGGGGAGTTTTTTTTTATTTATAATTTAAGGGTGAAGACATTCAAATTTTTTACCTTCTTATAATATGGTAAAGAACTACCGCCAAAATCTAGAGTCTCACGACTATGTATCCAATCACCAAGAAGGAGAGAAATTGAATACAAAGATTTTTTAAGTACTTTGATAACATGCTTACATCTACTAACCACGTGAAAAGAGAAAATTCTTTAGAAAGGAACACTATCAATAGAAGAGAATAGAATATACATAAATGGAAATTAAAATTGCATACCTGATATATATATATATATTTGGTATGAACATGATCTGGTAAAGTTAACCAAAACTAACAAATTTTATAAATTAAAAAAAATGATTAAATACAGAGATCAACTTTCTTTAATAAAATTACGGTTCCAAGTTTGATTCAGAATGAATCTTGACCCTTAAAACACAAATTCAGGTGGAGACTAAAATTGTAATGGTTGATATAATTTGCAACGTTGTGATCAAAGAAAAAGGATTCCCATTTTTCTTTATTTTCAAATCGTTTTTTTTTCTTTTTTTCCTTTTTCTCCTTTCTTTCTTGTAGCGAAGTTGAGGTCATGTCACCTTCGTTGTAATTGGTATTCATAAGAATTGATTAGTATGGCTATCTTCATCACAATTGTCAAGCAAGACAAGAGTACAAAAACCGTGTTGGTTGTTGTTTCATAATTTTTCTTTTAAGTAGAAAAAAAAAAGTTGGTTGTTTGTTCGATAAAAAAAAATGAAAATGACAAAAATGCAAGTATGAAAACCGTGCTGGTTGCTGTTCTATTGAAAAAAAAAACAAAAAAAAACACCATCTTAGGAGGAGTTTGGACATTAAAACAAACATCTTCAAAACACTTTTTTTCATACTTTATCACTTTTTATTATTTATATTTTCAAAACGTTATAATAAATTTTAAATTTTAAAAATTTATAACTTTATATATACAAGTTCAAATGAGATAATTTTTTTTAAATTGTATAGAATATCAAAAGAAACGAAACAATATCTATATTGATTTTTTTTTAAAAAAATTAATTTTATTTATTTTTTCACCTCAAACAGTTTTTTTCCTCCAAACATATTTTACAAAACAATTTTTTTCCAACAAAAGAAAAATCTCCAAAACCTCCACCAAACTCTCCCTTATTAGCAAAAAAAAAAAAAAAAAAGTACAAAAGCCGTGTTCCACGAATGGTAAAAAAATATTATCAAAAATCTCTAGAAATTTCAATTCAAAATTTCAGTATTGAGAGATATCAAAATATTTTTTAAATGTAAAATCTTTTAATCAAAATATCGATAGAATATAGGTAAATATTGGTTTTCAATAAAGATGTGATACAATTTGTGTGAAATTCCAAGATATCTTAGGACAATTTTATAGAAATATCGGTGTGATGTGACAATACATCGAAATGTTTCGCTATTGGTGTAATTTTGTTTTCATGTATCATTATATTCTAACATGAATAATTGACTTGTATCCTTTAGTGGCCTATGATTTTAGAAAAATTCTTTCTTAAAAAACTGAAAAGTAAAAAAAAAAAAAAAATGTGGACAAACAATTAGGAGGTTAATTATTTCCTATTCATGCAAAAACAATGAGAACAGATCAATAAAATTGTGGCATATTCCCAATTATTTCACTATTATTTAAATTACACGTCATGACCAATTTATTGATTTGATCTAAGCCTTTTAGGACTTTTTTTTGATATTGAGATATATGTAATATGTAAGAAGCTCTCATGTAAAACTCGATTATTCGTGTATATTTATAATGTTTATGTTGTTTTACGATATTAAAAATATGTTTTAAAGTATAATTTTGTAGTTTTCGTAAGTTTTTTTTTCAAGATTTCCTTTTTTTTTTTTTTTATAATCAAGATTTTTGTTGATATGGATGATTTCTCTAAAATTTATGTAAAATTAAAATATTGAAATATCAATATATTGATATTTTCGTTGATATTTCAATATTTTTCATGGATTTCAATATTTTTATCCTTGGTTTGAACATCAAATTTGGAGTGGGTGGCAACATAAATGGGAGGCTATTGAAGGGAAGTGTGAACTCGTTGTGGTTTTCTACCCTCAAGTTATCAACTTGCCCTGTCCATGTCTGATATCTCTTTGGTGTCACCATCTGCATTTCTTTTGTACATACACCTTTGAACTTTTCAAATTTGTCATTTCTCATAATACAAAAGCTTTTTGTTAAATTTAGATTTCAACGAGCCAAAGTACTCGCGATTATGCTGCAGGATTTTTTAATTTATTATATTATATGATTGAAAATGTATAGAATTTAAATTATGATATTTATATTTGATTTGATTATATAATGATGTACTTATGAAATTTTAAAATATTATTCAATGCACTCTTCCTCCTTTTTTTTTTTTTTGGTATTTACAAAAGATACATTTAAATATAATTGAATTGTTAATTTTAATTGTATCTTGCAATAATAATTTTTTTTTTTGTAAAAATTTATTCGAACATAGCTCATTGCTAAATGAAAAATAAACATTTGTATTCATTTTTTTTAGTGAATACATTTGAAATGAAACTACAAAACAGTGTTTAAATTACTCATATGCTTACAATAATAAAGCTGGAATACATTAAATATAGGCCTAAAACAATTATGTAAAAATAATTAATTTGTTAGATTACAATTGAAAACATTCTCTACACCATTAATCAACATTGTTCCTTCATACATGAATAAACATACTAAATGCTTTTAACAACATAATATATCATAAAAATTGATCTAGTACAATAATAATAATAATAATAATAATAATAATAATAATAATAATAATAATAATAATAATAATAATTATTATTATTATTATTATTATTATTATTATTATTATTATTATTATTATTATTATCATCATCATCATCATCATCATTATGATAAGATAACAATAATAACAACAACATAAGTTAAATAATAACAACAACATAAGTTAAATTAATTTAAATCAAAATAAATTAAAATAAATAAGCAAATAAACAAACAAACAAATAAATAAGTAAATACAACATATAGATAAAACTACATTATAACTATGCATATACATTCATTTTCTTTGCAAGAGGATTCAGGGTTGTTGGCTTAGATTTTTTATGAATATCAACAATACGTGACAAATTACATTGTAAATCATTTTTCAGCTACCTGATAAAATACCTTTATAAAAAAAGGTATTACCGACAACCGAACAAATAGAAGCAATATCATTAATCATAATATCTGTCACACACATTATGCTATATATATGTACCAGATTAAAAAAAAATTTTAGTTGAACATGTAGTTGTCCAATTGCTACTAGGAGAGTGAGGGGTAAAAAACAAACTATAAAATAGCAAAAACAACGACAATAACAACAGTAAGGGGGATCAGAAGGGAGGAAGAGTAAGAAAGGGGCCGATCACACTATCTTGGCACTATTGTTACCTAAAGAGAGGGATAGAGAAATGGCAAAGAAAGCAAGAAAATAATTGAGACATAAAAGCAGCAAAATAGCAGGGATAAAATATGTGGAAAGGGTTAATATTTTTGCCTTTTAAAAGTATAATATGTCCCCTAAATAATGTAAGCTAAAAGCACCTAACGGCAAAACAGGAAGGCAAACTCAAAAAAAGCACCATATAAAGGCAGTTATAGAAAAGCATTGCACAAACCACTGCAACAACATAGTGTAACAGAATCTATTTAGTAAAAAAAACAAAAACTGCAAAAACATGTTTAAGGAATGATTCTGACCAATCTAATTACAAAAAAAAAAAAAAAAAAGAAAAGGAAAGAGGGAGGGGAAATAAATAAAGAACCAGATGCAAATTAACTAGAGCAATATTACTTTATTTAGACATAAAAAATAAATACTTATAATTTTTTGATAATAGAATAAAACTATATAATATGACAACTATACAAAAACAGAAATTAAGACTTCGTATTAATGATTGAATATAGTCATAAGACAAAAGACAATATATTTTTGACTCCAACACAAACTCAATCACAACAACTTTTGGACAATCCATGTTTAACTCAACCTCTTAAATTGCATATATCCATCATCACCAACCCATCAATAAATAAACTAAATAAGGAGGAAATGCTATGATCCTAATCTAAAATCACAGTAAAGGTCACATGGGAAAGACATGTATTAAAACACCAAAGATGTTACCTATGTACAAAAACAATGCAAAATCACATAAAAAAACCAAAAAACTAATGGCATTTGATCAAAATAAAACACCATAACAAATGTAGCATAATTGCTTGTTTAATAAACCATGTAAGAACCTATGGATATAACTTAAATCTTTGGCCGCTGAAGAAATAACATGGATAGGCAGTAGTAGAAACACCAAAAACACCATTCATAGGTATAGACAGGCCAAAATCATATGAAAATGGTAATAAAATAATAAAAAAGCATGAGAAAACAATATACATATAATTGATAACATTATAATATAACAGGAGAAAGCCAATGGAGCACAAACATGAAATTTCACAATCCGCTAGAGTTATTTCTATGCGGTGTAGTACCGGCTTAAGGCCTTATTTTTGAGATGGCCCCTAATTTTTCCTTAAAAATTAGGCTATATTTTAGTTATTTTCATATTTAAAATAATAAATAGTTTAAAATAATATATGTGTATATATGTAATTATATATGTATATATATGAGATTCTTTTCGCTTACAATTGTCATTCTTTCTTTCTTTGAAGGTCTCATGCCCTCGTTTATAAGAAGGCCCCAAATAACATCTATTTTTTTGTGACTTTAATTTTTTTCCCTTTAAACTGTTTTTCCTTTTTTAGGTGCCTTAAACAGTTAAATCGTATTTGAGAATATTAGGGAACCGCAGCCCATTTTCATCTATTAAAGATAATTTAAAAAGCCTAAAATTGTAAAATTGAAGTGTCATCTTCTAAAAAAAAAAAGGAAAAAAAAAAGAAATGTGATATTTATAGTTTTTGTCATTTAGAATGCTGTATTTATTTAATATTTTCTTCTTCCTCACATAATATCTTTGTAATTTCTCTAAAAAAATCTCAAAATAAATCTCTCCAATTTCACAAGGTTATAACTGATATTCACCTCATAATAAAATCTACAGGTAATATATTTTTTTAATCATTTCTTATCCAGTACTTGCTAATATTATTTGTCAAATTTCATATTAGTCATCTTATTGTTTTCTAAATAAAATCTCTAAGTTATATCTTTTTTACTAATTTCTTATCTACTTGTTGCTACCATTGCTATTTAAATTTCATGTTATTTATTTTACTTTTAATTTTTTGCTATTATTGTATTTTGTTTATTTGATTTTCACACATAACCAATTTAAGAATAAATTTATCTAATAAAATATATGCCCCAAGTTTTGACACATTTAAGAAAAAGAGGATAATATCAATAATTTTCTTTTAAAAATAAATTTTGATTCAATCTAAAAGAAGGAGCTTTTTGGGGGAAAAAAAAAACTCAAGGTAGAATATTCTGTAAAATAAATAAAAATAATTTGAAGAAGCCCCTTTTCAAAACTTTGCTTAAGGTTTCAAAATTTGTTGAGACAGTCCAAATGCAGTGTGAGGGGTGACTTTTTTGTTATAGGTTTCTTAGTGTTGATTATCAGAATTTTCATCAATTGTAGTTATATTGTTTAAAGAGCTATACAAGTGCTCTATAGTTGATATGCTTTTTCAATTTTCTATTATTGGAACTGATGCACATTTGACACCTTTAACGTTTCATTAGAATTTACTAGGAAAATCAATTGGTAAGTGATGTTAAATTTTCATGTATTAGGAGATCATTTAAGTTAATAGTGATGTATGTATTTGTTGATTTGAATTGAAATTATCCTTAAAAAAATAAAAAGAAAGAAAGAATTTGAGTCTCTTAATCTCCAAATTAAAAAAAAAACCTTCTATTAAACAATTTTATGCAACTACTACTTTTAATATTCGGAATCTCGAAGCCTATTAATCCAAGAATTAGATATGAGAGAAAAGAATAGGTCGAAAAGTACCACTCACAAGAATTATTCCTAAAGAAAGAGCCGCGACAAATGGACCATTCAACTTTTATTTTTGATTCGTTCGTACACGTGATACCTTAAGTTTCAAAGTTGGACGACTTTTTTTTTTCTTTTTTTCTTTTTTTAGGAAACGACTTTTTTTTTAATTAATGAATTATTTTTTATAGCAATTATTTATTTATTTTTATTTCATCCCATTTAATTTTCCAATAAATAAAATCTAGAAAAAAGAGAACCAGTCCTTGCAACTAAGCGGCCGCCAAACCCGCACTGTCCCTCCCTCATTTCCTTTTTTTCTTTTTTTTCTTTCTCACTTTCCTTATCCCTCTTATAATTCCATTCAACTTTCCCTGAAAATCTCAGTCGTCGTCGCGTCGTCCCAATTTTCCTTTCCTTCTCAATTCGGGCGCGCGACTCCGGCTGCTGATGCCTTATATATATATACACTCATAAATACTTATATGTATATATCCACTGTCTCTATCGATATCCGCCATTGAATCCACAGTAAAGAAACCAGATTATCGATTAATTATTGAAGGATATGGAATCAGCCGCTGCTCCGTCGCCATCGCCGCAAATTCGCATCCTCAGCAAGAAATTGCAGTCGTCGTCGACGTCGGCGTCGTTCCGCCTCCGATGCCCTAGCCTGAACTCCCTCCGCCTACGCCGGATCTTCGATCTCTTCGACAAGAACGGCGACGGCGAGATCTCTGTCGGGGAGCTCAGCTTGGCCCTAAGCCTCCTGGGCCTGGAGGCCGATCTCTCCGATCTCAAATCCACCGTCGAATCCTTCATCCGGCCGGGGAACCTCGGCCTCCGGTTCGACGATTTCGTGTCGCTCCACCAATCGCTGAACGACACGTACTTCGGCGACCTTCAAGAGGAGGCGGCGGCGGCTGCTGCCGCGGAGGAGGAGAGATTGTCCCAGGAGGAGTCGGACCTGTCGGAGGCGTTCAAGGTGTTCGACGAGGACGGCGACGGATACATATCGGCGAAGGAGCTGCAAGTGGTGCTGGGGAAGCTGGGGCTGGCGGAGGGCAACGAGATCGGAAGAGTCGAGAAGATGATCACGTCGGTCGACCGAAACCAGGACGGCCGCGTCGATTTCTTCGAGTTCAAGGACATGATGCGCAGCGTTGTCGTTCGGAGCGCTTGAGAGTAAATTTAAAAAATATATATATATATTTTCATTTTTATTTCAAAACTTTGACGTCTTGTTATAAACTCACTTTTAAATATATATATATATATATATTTAGAGTAATCGCTCTTATAAAAATTTGAAACCATAGCGTTTGTGATATGGAGTAACGAAGGGTACATGATTAAATGGAGGGCAGAATTGCAACACGTGATGCTATGTAATCATTGGCCTTGTTGTGGTTGCCTTGTTTGCTTATCTTTTCTTGTTTCTACCTTACCAGTAGAATTTCATCACCAATCCAGCCCTTTTTTTTTTGTTTTTCTTTTTTGCTTGACCTTTTCGTTAGTGTATTTTAGTATATTTTAAATTAATTTAATAAAAATATTTAATAATTTGATCAATTCTTTAAATAGGTTATCATGATTGTTGTATAATAATTTGTTTATTATTTTAATTTTTTATAAAAAAAATTAGATGTAAAATTATTGTAAAATTATATTTATTTATCAAAAAAGTTTTTTTTGTTTTGGTTTATTGAGGCGAGTGAAATAGAAGTTAATTCTCATAGTTTTGATGTTTAGCGAATGAAATTTCATCTTTTTTTTTTTTTTAACATCCATATGCAATTTTAATACACATTGACTATTAAGATTGAACAATCTATATATTCAATTTAATATACTTTGAACAACCGACCTGAATTGATCTGCCAGGCTTAAGACCCATGTGCCATGTAAGTGCACATGGCTAAATTTTGATGATAAAAATGGCAATTTGTAGGGCAGTTTAGGCCATATAGCATTAACTTCTTACAGAAGGTTCGAACAGTCAAACTTTATGGGCAAATTTGACGTGCGGTATTGTATTTATATTATTTTGTATAACATCGTATTGTATTGTATTGTTTTTATGCAATAAGATGTTTGATTTTGCATTGTTTTAAAATATTGTTCTATACTATACATTGTTTGTTTATCATCGTCATAGTTGGGTTTCAAGATAGGATCATGGTCAGGGACATGTTTTGTGACCCAAGTTGGGGTTGGAATTGGAATCGAGACCTAAGTCAAGTTTTAGGATTGGTATTAGATTGGGTTTCGAGACTAGGGTTTGGTTCACATATCAAGAAAGTGGTCGGTTTTGGGATGGGGTTGGGTCAACTAATCTCGATCCTGACATTAATACCGAAACTTGATCAGGGCTCTAATATTGAAATCCAATCCAACCCCCATCCCAAAACCTAAACTCGACCCTTATCTTGAAACCCAATACAGACATCTATCCTGAAACCCTACATCGACCTTGATCTAGTTACTAAAACCCAATCATGATCCTGGTATCAAAACCAAACTTCAACTACAATCCTGAAACCTGATCTCCATCCTGAAACTCGAACTCAATCTCAATTCTAAAACCCTACATTGATCCTAATCATGAATCCTTCCCAGACTTAGACTCCAGGCATGTTCCCAAACCCTGACTTTGATATCAAATTTGATTTTTTAAAATATTTCATATGTTTAATATAATCATTTATGTTAATTTATAAAATATGACCCAAATAAAGAGTTTTTTTTTATCATATTACATGTAACAGTGCATATTGTATTAATTTTTGAATTTTTATTAAATTATACAATACATAGATGTTAAACATTATGTTGTTTTAAATAATACAGCACTAAGTGCTAATAAGATATACTAAACATGTCTTACGTCTTAGTTCAAAGTCAAATATGACATTCTTACTAATCTACGATTACAACCACAATTTTAACTGATATACCGATTGAGAATTTATGTCTATTTATGTCATGTGATTTTATCTACCAAATAAAGGGATTAATATGCTATTTACTATAAATATTTACTATATATAGCAGGTTTTTAAATATTTAGGGTAAAAATTTATATTTATATATTTATAATATATTTACTAGACAATGTTTGAAAAACCTGCTTTAACTTGTTTTCTGAAAACAACTATTTACTATAATTTACCATTATTTTTGAAAACTGAATCCAATTCATTATAAAAACAAACAATGAACGAAATTGAAATCCAATCATTGGTCCAATTGACCAATAACATGGTTTTTTAGGAATGCCTCCACAAGTATATACTTCTAGAATTTTGTCACACTTTATAACTTTTTAATATAAGTCAAAGGTAATCAAATATATTTTTTATAAAATACTCTAATCAATCAATAAGATATTACCAAAATACCTAGAATATCACTTGATAATCTATTGAAATAACTATTGGTAATTCGTCAGAATACCATCTAGTAATTCAAAGATATAGTTTGGTAATCTATCAAAATAATGTTTGGTAATACATTAGAATATTCATTGATAATCCGTCAGAATATCTTTCGATAATTCGTCAGATTATTATTTGGTAATTAGGTGTTTCAGTTATTCATCGGAAATTGTTTAATAATACACTAGAATACTGTTTGGTAATCTATTAGAGTATTTTTTGATAATCTGTTGAAATATCGTTTGATATTCTACTGGAATTTTAATATTTTTTTATCTAAGATTATTTCAATTATTTTTTTGAAATTTATTATTTCAAATATATTAATTTGTAATATTATTTTCCACGTTATGAATAAATAATCACAAAAATATTTTTAAAGAATAAAATTTTTATTAAAATAATTAAAATACTAAAAAATTACATCAAAAAATTATAAAATAAAAAAAAAATAAAACACAGTGGCTCAGCCACCCACGGCAGCGACGTTGATCGATGGAGGCTTGGAGAAGGCAAGATCGTGGCATAGATCTTCTGCGAACACAGATGGAAGTCAAACAACTTTACGACTCCAACTCTGACAACGATGATCGAGGAGAGAGTGGGGGAGAGAGAGAGAACGAAGAGGAGGAGAAAGAAAGAGAGTTTTGGGTATTTTTGTCATTGTCTAATTAAGTGCAAAAAAGTTAAATGACAAAAATTAAAAAAAAAAGAGAAAAAATCTAAATCAATATTTTAGTAGGACAAAAATCTAAATAAATGCACTAAAATAGGTATTCCCTTAATTTTCTCATAACTGAAGCTATGAATTGTTTCAGTCGATCTTTATTGATTTTGGGCACCACTACTTGTGGCAAATTTGTTTCCATTTTTCTTTTTCCATTAAATTTTCTACTCGGATTTAAGTCAATTGAGCTTGATGAAAGTCTAATTTATTAATGCAAAAGGGCAAGCGGAAAATCAATCAGTTGAGGTGGAACAGCTATTAAACGAAGTAATAAACACTATTAAGACGTCAATGTCAATATTATATTTGATTTTAAATTATTTATATATATAGTAAATTTGAGATATGCTCATAGCATAAAATTATTAATAATAGTGTATCTACTTTTTTACCATCATTATTAAACTTTGAAGGTTTTTAAAATAAATTTTTAATATTTAAATAATATAGAAATGACAATATTTTAATATTTAAATAAAAAGATAGAAATTTCAATCGGTAGTAATTAAATATCAAATTTACCATAAGTGGCTATACTTGATGGTAAACTAAACACTAAGTTAAGCATTTGACAAATTTAGCATTTGAGAGTGCTTCTCTTACACCAAAGCTAAATTTAATTTTGACGCATGAATTTGATATTGTATTAGAAATGCTTTAAAAAATAATGTTGATGTATTTAGAATTTTTTTTACTTTATATTTTTTCTAGTTATATTTTTAGCATAAATATAGGATCCAATGTTTATTTGGGAATCAAATTTTGCAATTATTAAAGTAATTTATTTTTTGATTTGTGGTTATTGTTGATTAATTTGTTAGGTTATATTTTGGATTTAATGTCTATTTGTGAATTAATTTGTTTGTGTATGATTTTCTGGTATTAACTTTTGTTGTTACTTTGTTTTGTTTATAGATAAATTTTTGTCTGTGGATTAATAAGTGGTTAAACTAATTAATTATATGCAATTGTTATTCATATTTAGATCTAATAATCAATACGAAATAAATGTCAATTTAAAAGAATATCAAAGAGAAAATGTGATAACGGGTTTGAGAAATTTTTGTTGTTTGCTAAAAAGTCAATGTTGGGGTTCCGATTTTCATCACATATCCACGATTAAGGGCTTGTATGAAGGAGGACTGAAACCTTTGTTTGATAGATTTGAGAAGATTGGAATAATGAAATTTAGTAATAAAAGTTGCAAAAAAAGATTAAAAAAAGAACACTGTTATAATCCATGGGGTGAATTGGAATCCACCCTTCATCAAGCCCTAAATTGTGGTAAACTCATGATAAGTGTAAGGCATTTTGGATGACTTTTTTGAACTTGATAGTTTAGTCCCCAAAAATTTTTTTTTTTGTGACAATGAACTTTTAAATTTATAAATTTTGACGCAATCATTCTTTTTTTTTTTTTTTCCCTTCATGTCCATAAAAAATTTGAACTTTTTCTAAATATGGGTTGCACCTAATTGTAACACACAAAGTTTTTTCTCAATGGGTCCATAAGCATAAATTTGTAAGTGATCTTAGAGAATAACATAAACTTATAATGTTAACGTTTGATTAAATGATTTTACAAGTGACGGCATTAAGGGTTTTCATACGCTTAAGAATTCATGTTTTATGTGAAAGAAGAGTCAAGTAAGAATTTTAAAATTTTATATAATGGTTTTAGCATATAAGAATGCCCAACAATGTTTGATTTGGTGTAATATAGGTCAAGGTATGATTATGAGAGGTTAAGTGTTAGGATTTTTATGAAGGGATGTGATTTTATATTCAACCATAATTTTGATTAGGAAATCATTTGAATTGGATAAAATTTATTTAGCGAAGTTGTATATTTTTTCATTAGTTTTCCCACAATTTTTGAATCGTCCAATTCTAACATCAAAGCAGAAAGTTATGACCAAAATACTATGAGAGGTTAGGAGAAAAAAATATAGGTTACAATGGGAGATTTGTCCACTACAGCATGCCTTTTAAGGGTAGAGGGCATGGGAATTGTAGGCGGCTGCACCCTTGAGGCGTACTGCAGCCCGCCTCTATGAAAAAAAAAAAAAAAGGTGTTTTTTAAAAGGGGTTGACTTCTAGACCTATTTTAGACCCTTTAGATCACTTTCCAAATTATAATCTTAGCCCTTGAATGATTAGGGTTAATTATTTAAAAGCCAAAAGCTTAAGTTTGAGATTCAGTATATATATTTTTCAAATAATCTCCATTCTTTCTCTCTTAAAACTTCATTCTGATTTTCCCCTTAAGAAAATATAGATGTCGTGCTTCTTACTACTAACCACTTATGTTTCATTCTTGTTGTGAGTCTTTAGTCTTGATTTCATTAGAGATTTAAGGTATTCTTCTTTTCTATGATGTTTTAGATTTGAGAATTTTGAAATCTAGAGTTTGATAGAATTTGGGAATTTAGGAATTTGGGTAAATTATCTAAATATGTGATGAATTAAAGGTATAGAGTGATGAATTGAAAGGTTTCATAATAAAATTTCATAGTGGAAATGCTAAAATCATGGATTTTGAATTTAGAGTTTTGTTAAAATTAGGAGATTGATAAATTATTGATTTAATTGATGAAATTGATGTTGTAGAGTGATGAATTAAGGGGTCGAATATATGATTTCAAATTGTGATGTCAATTTTATAAAATTGGAATTCTAGTATTTATAGAGAATTAGAAATTTAGGGCTTTTATAATTATTAGGATTTTTATTATAAAATATTAATACTATGGTTTTGTAACATGATTTTGCTTTAAAACAAGTGTTTTAAGGTTCTGAAGTGTCACATCATCAAAGTAAGGAATTTTATAGGTTCTTTCATCAAGTTAAGTACATCGCTTAGTAACATGTTTGTTTAAAATTCTAGATGGATTTTAAATGATTTTTAAGTTACATAATGTTTTGATGACATATGTTCTTTATAAATTTTATTTTTAATAAGATTTTTATTAGAATATGTGGCATATGAAGATGATGTTTTTAATTTGTACTTATTTGTTTCTATGAAAGGATAACATGATAACTTTGTTTATAATAAAAGATGTTAAGAAACGTGGATATAAAGACAGACCTTTTTTGCATCAGGCCATAAGGTTGCTACAAAGGATTATGACCGGCATGAGGCCCCAAATGGTTACCTTAGTGGATGCTGAGTTTAGCTAACTCATTTTTATTGTGGTTGCGTGTATTAGTATATTGCCTATGGCCTAAATGATATGGAAAAGATAACAGTGGTGATGATGATGATGATGATGAATAAGATATTTTTATAAGTGACGAGTTATTCCCCTTTTATGAACTTACATATGATAATTAATATTTTTTTACTAACGATAAAATGTTTTGTGATTGATTGGATATATTTACTGAGTATTCACTTATTAGAGTTTGTACATGTTATAAATAAAGGTAAAGACAAGTTATAGGTTTAATGGATGGTTAGTGTGGATGTGTGCGTGATGGCCGAGCGGGTTATCAGACTTTCCTGTTTGATAGAACTTTTTTTTTTATTTTCTAAAGTATTTTTAAATTTAGTTTTTGGATAAGATGTTATTTAGGTTTTGAAATTGATTAGCTCTTTATGGATTATTTAAGTTTTTTGGTGTTGCATTTCCATCATCACAAGATTTATCAAGTTTGGTATTTTCAAATTTAAGTTTATGGAAGAAATTTTAATTTTTAGTTTTAAAGAAATTTATTCCAACATCCACTTAGTTAATATTTTAAATTCTCATTACACATACGTTTAGCGTAATATCTTTACTATTTTCTATTTTAGTATCATGTAAAAATAGTTAACTATTGCATTCTGCTATGAGGTGTTACATAATAGCCCAAGAAGGCATTGTTGATTGTTTTTATTAAATTTCAATATAAAATTGTTAGGATTCACATTTAATGGCTTATTTTGTCAATTGATATGTTGGTTTGAAAGTTTTCTTTTTACAAGGTATCTTTTAAGGATATCAGCTTTTGGGAAAGTATTTTGCATTTTCTTTGTTTCCTATTTGAAAAAGTCAACTTTGAAAAGATTTAGAAACTTGTTTTAAATAAGTGATTTACTGTCATAAAGGATTGTGTTTACTTCTGCACTTTCAGTCTAGTTTCGTGTTTTACGGATGGACAAATTTGATAACAAATTCAGCAAAATTGGAAAGTTAATAGTTTTGCTATAGCAACCAATACTGTTGCTATTTTTGTTGCAAAAGATTCTATAACGGACAGTTTATAGTAGATTTATTTATTGGTTGCTTTGCTATATATATTGGAAATCTCAAGACAATTGCTGTATAACATAGAAAGTCTAGAATTTATAGAATTAAATTATTTTTGAGTGTCTTGGTTTCTAAGTCTCTTTGGGAAAATAACTTTGGATTTTTAGGACAAAACTTAGTTTATTGAAGGAATTTCAATGTTAAGCCAAGTAGTGCTTCCTGACTAAGTTTTCAGGTAGTTACAATATTATAAGCATCATACTTAGAGAGGTAGTCTCGAGATGATTAAGTCTAATTGCATTG
Organism: Antiaris toxicaria; assembly: GCA_035233585.1. Lineage (NCBI taxonomy): Eukaryota > Viridiplantae > Streptophyta > Magnoliopsida > Rosales > Moraceae > Antiaris > Antiaris toxicaria. Next base: position 2,195,005 of record CP141163.1, read on the forward strand.
TAATTGTATTTATTTAATGGATTGTTCATATGTTTGGGTGTGACCTCGAGGAGTAGATGTAAACTGAACCTTGTTAAAATTTGCTTGTGTCTTTTTATATTCATTTCAATTTTTGGTAATATTTTAATCAATTTTATAATAAAACTTGGTAAAAGGATAAAACCAGTCCTAACAATTAGTATCAGAGAGGGTTTATTAATGTGTGTTTAGTGAGATGTTGGCATTATTGATTTTTGTTTTGCAGGCAATAGAACTTTTAAGAGAAAGAGGCTTAGTGAATAAACCATCATACCTAGATGTATTTAATTATTTGTATTAGAAGGCATGCAAGAAGGACTTTGTTAAAGCCATTGATGAGAAGCTTTGGAGGGCGATTTTGACTGGATGGCAACATCCTACTCAGACAAATGACAAAGGAAATACTACTTTCAAACCTAAAGAAACATGGTCAAGTGAAGAGGATCAGCTTGTCAACAACAATTGAAAAGCCTTGAACATTATCTTCAACACCGTGGAGTCGATCAATTTAAATTGATTTCTACATGTGAACTTGTAAAAGAGGCTTAGACTATTCTTCAAACTATTCATGAAGGGACAATCACAGTAAAGATGTCCAAATTACAAATTTTGACTACTCGGTTCAAAGAATTGATAATGAAAGAAGGTGAGTGCATTGTGGACTTCAACATAAAGCTTCGTGACATTGCAAATGAAGCTTTTGCTCTTGTGAAAAAAAACTCGGACTCAAAATTGGTTAAAAAGACTCTAAAATCTCTTCTTAAACGTTTTGCTTATTAAGTAGTAGCCATAGAAGATGTGAAGAACGTGGATTTCATAAAGCTTGATGAACTTATGGGTTTGCTTTAAACTTTTAATAAAGTTCAAGACTAGCAAGAAGGAAGTATTGTTTTTCAGACTAGATTGATTAAAAAGGATGAGCCTGAAGATGAAGAGGATCTTAATGAATGATTTAACTTGTTAAAATAATTATTATAAAATTTTGAAAATAATAAACAAAAAGGGGAAATTTTCAAATAAATACAAGAATTTTCAAAATAAAAAATCCTCATCATTTCTGTAATATGAAGAAAAGAAGAAAAACAAAGAAATTCAGTGCCAAGAGTATGATGATTTTAAACATATTCATGCTGAATGTGCCAATACTCTCAAGAAGGCCGTGACGTCTACTCACAGGAATGATGAATCTTGATGGGAGTCAAGATAATGTAGAGGAGCATACCAGTCATTATGTGGGCATTCAATGTAAGTATTGCTCTCCCTAGTAAAAAATTGTTGAATTTTGATATTTCTGTTGCAGAATCTATTATGACAGATTTTGCAACAGAATCTGGAAAAAGTTCCAAAACTATAGATTTCAAGACAGATTTTAATAGTGATAATGAATAACTAAGTCTCAACAAGATTCAAGAGAGTTACAAGATTATATACAGTAAGTGGCTAATGGTGTGCAAACTTAGTAAGTTTCTTGAAAAAGAAGTAGCTAGTCTCACAAAAGAAAACAAAGAATTGAAGAAGATTACAACAAATTATAAGATTTTGGCTGCTAAGAATCAGAAAAAGCTTGTTGAGACAAAACTTCAATTAGAGTAGACCAAGAAGAATTTAAGGATGGTTAACACAGACATGGCCAAATTGGATCACTTGCTTGCACAACAGAAAAATTAGAACTGATCATTTTGGCCTTGGCTGCAAAAGTTAAGAAACCTCTAGGAATACTACATTTGTAAAGGCAACCACGAGTTTTGCACCATAACCCTTTTAAAATTCTTAGATAGGAAAGGGCAAGCAACTATTACAATAGTTTCTGCAACAAAATGAAAAGCAAAAAGATTTGTCTTTATGAGTCAGTATTGTAGTATTTCTGGACATATCAGACCTAGATGTCACAAGTGCTTGAATGCTCCAAAAAATGGTGTGTGGGTAAAACCACTTAATTTAAACACCTAAGATTAAAATTGATGTATCCAATGATTCTTCTAGGAAGATTTGGATTAGAAAATCTGTTTTAAGGTGTTTTGTTGCTTATATTTCTCTAAAGTCATGTACTATTGACTTTTGGTATTTTGATAGTGGTTGTTTCAGGCATGTGATAGGAAATTGTAAAATTTTGTCAAATTATTGAGAATAGTAGAGGACTTGTTATTTTTGGTGATGGTGTAAAAGGATGTGTTCTCGGTAAGGGAACACTAAATGTGAGCGGTTTTCCAATGCTCAAAAATGTGTTACTTGTGGAGGGCCTGAAAACAAATTTGATTAGCATAATTCAATTATGTGATCAAAATTTGTTTGTCAAATTCAAAGAAAATAATTGTCTAGTGTTTGATGCTAATGATTGTTGTTTTTCTGCAGGTTTTAAATTATTAGATAACTGTTATCTTCTTACACTTCCTTGCATTGAGTCACACTTATAAGTGTCATAATGCGCATGTTGATGATATTGAGATTTGACACCAAAATTTAGGTCATTTGAATTTCAAACCATTGACCCAAATTGTGAGTGTAGGTTTTACCAATACTGATGATAGAAAAGTACAATTAGTAGGTGTTTCTATTTGGGATTTATATGGTCTCATGGTATAGTAAGAAACAAAATGAAATATTTTTATCTGTAGCTGATGCCAAATATATTATAGCAGGGAGTTGTTGCACACAACTATTATGAATGAAATAGATGCTCGAGGATTATGGTATTTCATAGGAGATTTTTATTATTTGTCGTGACTATATTAGTGCAATAAACATTTCAAAAAAATCCTCTATAACACTCAATGACTAAGAGCATTGATATTCGGTATCATTTTATTAGAGATTTGATTGAAAATAAAATAACTATTATTGAATATGTTGTAACAGAAAACTAACTTGCAAAATTTTTTACTAAAACTCTTAATGCTATAAGATTTGAATCCCTGAGGAAAGCCTTAGGTATTTATGCTATGTGATTATGCATTAACACTACATTTAGTATTTCATGATCTATTATGTTCAAACTTGAAATTTGGAATTTTTGGATTTTTGATTAAGTTGGGAAAATATGAACAAACCATTTGAGCACAACTTCACATTTATTTTATTGAGAATATTGATTTTGAAGCACAATGATTGAAGGATTATGAATTATCTTCTGACTTGGGATTTGATCCATTCCTATATTCTAATCAATCTTGTTAAGTAAAATCAAATGCAAGTATTACTAATAAGCAATAACAATAAACAAAGATGTACTGTATGAGAATTGAAAAAACTACCTACATTAAAATAAAAGGTGATAAAGTGAAAACTATAATGTCTTAAAAAAATGCATGCAAAGTGAAATAGATGAACACGTAAGTTTGAACAAGTTTTTCTTACCTTGTTTGTCAAAGTGCTAAAATTGATGTTTTTCAAAGTTAAATTTTTATGTAAGTTTTTTCGTTTACACTTGGTTTATATTTTAATTTCAATTCTATTGGAAATTTAAAATAGTATAGATTTCTTTTTTTAAGATAACTTTGAATATATACAACACTTGGTATTTTTATTAGGGGTTTAAATTTGATGATTAAGTTTTTTATGTAAGAAATTGAGAATTTTTGTAATTTTGATTCCTTCTTACAATACTATTCAAAATTATTTAAAAAATTAGAAAATCTCTACTTTTATCTCTTCTTGTTCTTGAAAATCAGTATGTTTGGTGTATTGAGTGCTTGCCCTAAAAACCTTTAGCATTAGAGAATCTAATAAGTTGTTTCAGTATTTTATCTTACCAAAATGCTCCTTTTGGTCTTGTCATCACTGCTCAAAGAGGTCATCACCATGGGAGAATTTGCAGTATTCCTCTACCATTGAGAAGCTCCTTACTGTTGCCTCCTTGTCAGCCCCAACTGCATCCTGTTGTCGTCTATAGCCATTCTCGTGCTTCTTTGCTGTCATCAGTCATTCAAGCTATGCAGGTTTCTTCTTGGTTTGATTTGTCATTATTTTGTCAAATAGGGGGAGTTCAGGTTAATTTTGTGTTTTGTTGGATTATGTGAGTTAAGGGGAGTTGTTGGATTTTGGCTTAGATTTTTTGCAATGTCATTTTGGTGGTATTTTTGTGTTTTTCCAAATCAATGTAAAAAGGAGAGATTATTAGGATTCACATTTAATGGCTAGTCTTTAATTGATTTGTTGGTTTGGAAGCTTCCTTTTTGTTGGGATTGTGTTAAGAAAATCAACTTTTGAAAAAGTATTTTGCATTTACTTAGTTTTCTATTTGAACAAGTCAACTTTGAAAGGATTTGAAAACTTATTTTAAAAGAATGATTTACTGTCATAAAGGATTGTGTTACTGTTGCATTTCAGTCTAGGTTCATAATTGACAGATGGATAGATCTGATGACAAATTCTACAAAATTGGAAAGTTGACAGTTTTGTTATAAAAACTAGCATTGTTGTCTTTTTTGTTGTAACATATTCTACAATGAACAACTTATAGTAGATTTATTTGGAAAAATTCTCTGTTGGTTGCTTTATCATATATATTGAAAGTTTCAAGACAATTGTTGCACACCTTGGAGAGTTCAAAATTCATAGAATTAAATTGTTTTTGAATATCTTGATTTCTAAGTTTTTTTGGGAAAAGAACTTTGGGTTTTCAAGAAAAACTTAGTTTGTTGAAGGAATTTCAATATTAAAACGAGTGGTGCTTGCTAAGCAAGTGTTCTAGGTAGTTATAATGTCACAGGTGTGATTCTTAAAGAGGTGGTCTCAGGGTGATTAAGTATAATTGTATTGTAATTATGTTTACTTAAAGAATTGTTTATACGTCTGGGCATGATTTCGAGGAGTACGTGTATACCAAACATTGTTAAAATTTGCTTGTGTTCTTTTATGTTTATTTCAAGTTTTGATAACTTTTTAATCAATTTAATAACAAAACTTCGTAAAAAGATAAAACCAGTCCTAACAAAAATCATTCAAAAACTTAAACCTAATTTAATCATAACTTAAACTTGAACTTAAACTTCAAAAGGGATATGTATTTAAATTAAGTAAAAACAACCAATAAAGTCTTTTTTGGATTACCACTTGAAAGTCACTTGCAAAAGCCATCTGAATAAATTTTAACGAATTTGTGCTAAAAGGACTAACATGCAAAAAATTATAAGTTCAAGAGATTGTTTGTCAAGAAAAAAAATATAAGGACTAAATTGATAATTACTTAAGAAGTTCAGGAGATGCCAATACAAAGTAGCCAAAATTTGAACCATGCCTTACGTACCACCACACCTAGCCTACAAAATAGCCTTGAAATATCACTCTTGCCCTAACAATATTTGAGAAAGTTTAACATACCAAATCAAGTAAATCAATGCATGCAAACAAACACAGGACTAACAAAAAATAAATTATACTCCTCAATAACAAATTCAAAATATATCACAAGAAAATCTCAAAACAAAATGACATATTCCCCGTGGTGGCTTTGGACGACATCTATCATGGATTGATCATGGAAGGGGCTGCTCCTAACTTGAAGAGTGGGGAATTATTATAAATATTTTGTGGTGTTATTTTTTCATTTTTTAAAAGGTATTTTGGGAGATTTTATGGTCAAAATGAAGTGATTATTGAGAGAAGGTATAGATTTTTTTATTAAATATTATTTGATGGTATACAAATTAGGACTTCAAAATACATGGCACACTTATAAACGAAAGCAATTCACAAATCACAAAAAAGGTAAACAACCCCGTTTTATTTAAATTAAAATTTCTATAATTTTCATTTATTTTGAAGCAGATTTTGAATATTTTTAGGTCAAAATCAAGTATTACTGGAAAAAAGTATGGATTTCTGTTTTAAATTTAATTTGATTATATAAAAATACGGAGTCTACTTTTTGAATAAAAACAAAATGTATAGTATTAAAAGGTAAATAATTATCCTATTTAATATGGATTTTTTTTCGTTGGCATCTACTAATGTTCCGAAGCGATTTGATAGTAAAGCTATGTACTTTCTCAAAGATCTCGATGAGAAAAACTAGCTTTTGATGATGGTTTCTTCAATCAACGTACGCCTGGTTCATTGGGAAGTACGTAAAATAAATTAGAATCAAGATAGCGACGAATTAAGACATTTTTGGAGAAAATAGAAGCAAGGGTTGGCTGGGTCTTTTTCCTTTCGATGAGAGGAATATGACTGTGTAACTTGTTGCCAATATGGAGGTCAGACAGTTCCGGAATTGAGCCCTTTTTTTATGGCAATCGACAATGAGTGAGATGGTGGCATTCCAGCGTTAGAGATTTGGAGGCGCTTTTGTTTCTATTTGGTTTGTGAAATGAAAGGTCTTTTAGGATGCTAAACTTCCAAAATTTTGACCTTGGTATTTACAAAATTTAAAAACTAGACCAAAAATTTTAATCATCATGACAAATAAGCCCGGATATAATTTTTAAATTTATCCCAAAAATTGAAGGTTTTACAAAGACTACAATTGAGATACCAAATGCCATTTGGTCTCATTGCATGGGGAAGGGGCATAGGCAAGGGGTTGGGTGGGCTATGGATAGGGGTTGCTCAATCCCACTTGTAAACTTTTTGTTTTGTTTTGTTTTTGTTTGTTTTTTCCCCCCTTTTTAAGAATGGTAAGTGGACAAACCACAACCCCATCCAAATTAAAAGCCCCTGCAATCAGCATTTTACATGCCACTTGACCAAAGGGCCTCAGGCTGATTTTAATAGTTTGAGCATTATTGATGGTGCTAATTAAGTATCATTTGAGTCTCTTAGTTTGGGATTCATAGATAGAGTCTACTTTTTGTTAGTGATAGTGCTTAGTATTGATAATGTATCTAAATATTTTTTTAATGGTTTTGTTTGGAGGAAAAAAAAAAAAGCTGTAGCCAATGGAATTATTAGTGATAGTGTGAGACTCACAGGTAGAGACCACATTTTATTAGTAATGGTGCTTAACACTGATAATATCTCTAAGCATTTTTCCAATGGTTTTGTTTTAGGAAAAAAAAAAATGAAAGCAGTAGCCAATTGAATTAAAAAAATATATTTATAAAGAGATTTTTTTATACCAAATACCAAGAGCTTAACTAATAATGTTATAATAAAATAATTAATATTGTGATTTATATATCAAGCTTATGATACAGAACTTCTATAGAATAAACGGCTTCTAGCACAAGGCCATCTTGTGTGTGGGATCCTATAGAGCAACTACTTTATGAAACTCCTTCCAACTACAAGCGAAACAAAATTATTATCTTCTAAAGGGAAGAATCTATTAATATTCTTTATTATCACTGACAGTCTAAAAAAATGAAAAACCTTTTTAAAGTTTTTGAAGGAAAACTAGCATGTTTGGTTAGAGGGAGAGATAGAGGGTTGAAGGGATCTTAAGAGAGCTGGCGTGTTGAAGGGATCTTAGGTGCTGGGAGAGGTTTCATCTATTATATGGTTGGAGAGAGGAGAGGCGGAAGGGAGAGGTTGAGTGATGAAATCTCCTTCCAGACCCACTAATTTGCAATCTATTAATTTTAAGTTTTAAAAGACTCTTTTAGGTTGGTTATTACAAGTGTTTGTTCTCAATCTTGGCTCTCCACATGTTGAGTTGATCAAATTGGCTCTACTGATCATGATTTCGTGACCTACCTGATCAAATTAATGAAGAGTGCCACTTGATCAGTGCTTTTTTTTTTTTTTTTGCAAAACAAGTGGAGATCTAAGATCCTAAACTTGCTTCTTCACTTATGGAGTTAGTTTTAATGAGGTCATACTATTTTTTTTAATTGAAAATAGGAGATTCGAATTCTTCACTTTATAATAGAGTCAAGTGTGGAATTACTGTTAGATTATGCCTACAACCACTCGAAATCATATTGTTTTATGCAATACTTTAAGAGTTCCCTTAGGTTTTAGCATGCATGTCTTCGTTCGACATAAAAGCAATATAGTCAACCATAAAGAAATCAACGGGTTTGTATTATTTTAAGAGAAACTTTAATGATTCTAAGACTAAAGCCAAAAAAATTCATGATAAGGGCAAAGTTTCTACTTTTATTGCAACATTGACAACTGACTTGTTGGGATTTTGTAGCTTGACAATGAGAAATGCACGGCTAGAATTACGGAATTATTTGAAAATGGTGGTCTTTATACGTAGTTAGTTTAGGTATGCCTCTTGATTCTCCCTACACCTTTAATTTTTTGTAAAGACACATATACACCACTTAATTTAAAGGGTCCTCTCTCTCTCTCTAAACTGAATAAATACCCTGATATCATAATATTGTTGTGTTTGCAATAATCAAAATTATTTACTGATTGCTACATTTCATGGGAACCATGTATATACTATTATCCAAGTTTCAATTAATAAACAAATGAATACAGTCTTCAAGGTTGAAATTAAAGGTAACAATGATAATTATTTGGCTAGGGTAGATTTATAATGCCTTTGTCAGTTCTTCGTTCGTGGACACATATTCTACGCAATTATATAGATGATGTACCTATTACATCAGTGAAAAAAAAAAAAAGCAAAGGGGTGTATTAAAAAGTAATTTTTCTTCGTTATGGTTCTCTATTTTGTCATTTTGACAATGGGATCTTTTTGTAATCATAGATTTTAACTTAATGTGGTGCTTGAAATATAGTTAAAAGAGATGTGTGGATAAAATCACTTTATAGTAAAATAGTGTTGTTTCCCAGAAAAAGAAAAACATAATTTATGCCTTCGTTTGGAGGCATATACATTGAGACATATAAATGAAAACATATAAATGAAAATATTTAGAATGAAAATATTTGAATTATCATTTAAATATATGTTAAATGTTAACATTTAGAAAATAATATATGGATAAAAATATTTAGATAGTTGATGAGGTATATGAATTGTTTGAATTAAAAAATATAAAAATTTAAAATGTATTTAGACCTTATTTTTTTTATCTCAAGATTCTATACAATTTAAAAAAAAATCCTATTTGGACTTGTATATATAAAGTTATAAATTTTTAAAATTAAATTATAAAGTAGTAATAGTAATTATAAATAGTAAAACTAAGAGTGACTTAATAGAAAACAAGACAAAAAAAAAAAAGAAATTAAATCAAACCATCTAGATAAATAATTTGAGATTGAAAAAGAAAAACAAAAAAACAAACAAACATATATTTCATAAAACCATACATATGTTACAGAAATCATCTGTGAAAATGGTTCACACAAACGTCATATCATGAAAAGGAAATAGAGACATCAATACATAAATAATAGTCATGGCAAATATTATTCAATAAGACTGAAGTATGCAAAATTAGCTAGATATGATAGCTTTCTTATTTTATTTCCCCATTTGATTAATGTTATTTCAGTACTAACAATCAATGTGGGGTGTGTGTGTGTGTGTGTAGTCTCTCATGAGGGACAACTGTCGAAAATCTAGCGAGTAATACTTAAATTAAAAAAAAAAAAAACAAATACTTGCATCTGTTTGGTGATTTGATTCTTTTCTGATAACGTTTATAATTAAAGGACCCTATTATAGACCGTTCAGGGATTCCAACGAAGGGCCCTTGAATTCTTTATTTTCTTATTCGTATACCCTTGTCATTTACCAAGAAAGTGAACGAAATAATCCAATCGTAACATACATTTTCAAGGCTTAAAACAAGGAACACATTTCTTTAATTAGAAGAAATTATCAGACAATAAACACATGCATATATCTATATATAGATATGTGTGGTGTATACATATATGATAAATATTTGCAATATAGCATTTTAATTAAGGAGGGCCAAATTGATGACCCAAGGAATCGGGACTGGCCACCGTCTAATTATTCAAACCAATATATATAAATATGTGTGTTTATATATATATATATATATTTGTTCTTAAGCAATTAGCACCATACCATCATCTTCATGATTGAAAATGGGACTTTCTAACCATCGCAACTATTTTTGTCTTGTCCCCCCTTTTGTTTTAGCACATCAGTCCCTATGTTTTCATTATTAAGAATATATATTGCTGATATTTGAAAATTTTGCATCTGCACCCTGATGAGATTTGGCAGGGCCAAAACAAAAAAAAAAAAAAAACCGGTACACGACCATGAATTATCCGCAACTAACCCGATGCAAAGTCACAAAGGAGGTTTACTTATTTATTTGTCTTTATTATTATTATTTTTGCTCAAAGTGTCACCAAGGTCCAGCGTTTATGTTCGTATATTGAGACACATAACTGCAAAATGAAAATCCATTTCCTGACATGACCAAAAAATCCTGATGATACCCTTTATTTTGTCTGTTTATTTGTAGGTAGACTAATGTCTTTATGAATTTGCTCACAATTATCAAAACTAGCGGCTGCAACAAATAGATGATTGTATGATAGTACCATTATTTATCAAAAAATATAGATGCGTAAATGTGCAAAAGCATCCAAATAAACACAATATTTTTGAGACGTCATCTTCATTTAGATCCCGAGGTTAGAATCATTTGTTTTGTTTTGTCCCTCAACTCTTAAAAATATGCCGATTTTTTTCTTTTTTTTTTTTACTAATTTTAATTCCCTCAAGAATATTGCTGTTACAATAAAGAGTCCTCCCTCCATCAGCGACGAAGTTTGAAAATTTGATGGAAAGATGCAGATAGTCGTCGGGTGCCGATTTTTGATAAATCAAAACAAGCACATAAAATTAGGGTAGTGGAATGCGCTATTTTGACGGTGAGGGGTCAAAATAGAACAAGCCAAAATTTAAGGGTCGAATTGAAAATAAATAATTTAATCCAATATATTTTTATAATTGATCTTTCTTTCAAATACAAAATCACAAACGCTCACATTAGACCAGAATCACAGCATTAAAACAAACTCCCTCATGAAGTTTAGTCCCATCATATCATAAAAAAAAGAGTTATACATACATATAAATATATATATATATAGCCACATATATATCTCCTAGCCAAAATCATGGCAAACTCCTCTTTTTCCAATAAAATCTTGTGTTACACACTTCGCTTCCTTTAAGGTTAAGCCCTAAGAGTGTCTCTGCCATGGAAAGTACCGCCATGAAAGATGAACTTGAAAGAGACAAAAGCTTCTCTTTCACCGCTGCCACCGCATTCAAAGACTACTCCTCCATAGCATTTTTCTCCGACGACAACGACGACGACGACAACAAAAACGACACGACAAGCGACACCGACGACAACTCCTTTATAGAAATATCACTCGATCATCCCAAGTTTGAAAAACCTAGTACTATTAACAGTACTTGTACTTGTGATCAACGAAAGCTTGATCAGGATTTGGACCACTTAAGGATATCATTTTCGTCCAGCTTTCCTTCGAACATCCCCGAGATTCAGCCCGATGTCGTCGCGGATTTCATCGAACCGGCGGTGATTCAGGCCTCGGCGTCGTCGTCGTCTTCGTTTTCATCGGTGAGGTTGTCGGCTTCGACGTTTAGGTCTTCTTCCACCGGAACCTGCCGGGGTCCGGTTCTGGGGTCGGATTCGTTCAGCCTTCACGAGAGTTCGAGGCGGCAGGATCACCTGCCGAAGTTTAATCCGCTGGTTCACACGCTGCTGTTCAGCCTGGAGCCGCCAGCCATGGCGGCAGCGGAGACTGTTGATGAAAACGGCTGTAATCATGATCATAATTGGGAGGATAATCATATACAGCTGGAGGTGATCAACGCTGATCACAAGTACAGGTATTTCCACACATGCCAACCCAATCTACTTACCCTCATCGTACGTTTTCATATCCTCCTGATTTTTCTTACGTAGACTTCAACATTATTGGAATTTTTAAAAAAAATATTCTGTCGGGTAATTAGAATCTTACATCTTATTATATATAATTACATGTGAAATTAAATTATCCTTAAATTATACTTGCAAACCACGACTAGGCCTAATAGAATGTTATTAGTATTATTTTTGTCGAAATCACTTGATATATAACCATCTCAAAGTTTATTCACATTGCTGATATCATGTTTCTTTTAGTTTCCAAGTTTCCTCTTTCTTGGCCCTACTTGATTTGAATTGCCTTTTTATCTTGTAAAATTTTGCAAGTCTTATTCCATATGAGCAATTAAAATAACCAATTAGATTTTGTTATTAATAACTACTTAATAAAATCATTTTACTTTTTTCTTACAAATAAATTAATTGTCGGTGTGAATTTTTGAACCTTTAAAAAAATAAAAAAGGCTTCTGTATCAAGAAAATTCTTATCGCAATTGATGGATTATTGACACAAATCTATTTTATGGATCGTATTTGTTATTCAAAATTGCTGTTGTTTGTTTCCTCCACTTAATTTTTTGTGCATTAGGTACATGGTCGTTGTTATTTAAGTTATCACGTCAAGTAGATATGTGGGAGCTATAAACCACCGGTCGCGGTGGCCGAGGCATGGAAGTCCTAGATGTTTTCTTATGTCTCTTTCAGTAATCTCGACATTATAGTTCAAATCTTACATGTCTGAGATGTTTTCTTATGTCTCTTTCAGAAATCTCAACATTATAGTTCAAATCTTACATGTCTATCTTTTGAGATCTAGTCTTAAACTTGACATCTTTTATGAAAATTATGAATTTGTAGTAGGCTGCAGAATAATTCTGAACTGAGTTGATAGGAAAGTAAATTAATTAATCCTAATTATGTTCGACTAGATTCCTAAATATAAGGTGAATAAGGAACGTGATCAAGATACGAAAAACATATATATATATAGGAACTATTAGGGTAGACTAATTTAAATTTTTATGTGCTCGGTATACATGCTTCTTTTTTGGGTGTTTGTGTGTTTTCACATTTTATTTACCTAATTTTCACTACCTATTTCTCTAAGGAAACGAACTAAAACTTGAACCTAAATATTGTGCACTACAAATACATATCTGTTATGTGTGTGTGTGCGTGCGTGTGTATAAAAATGCTTGTGATTTTCTTGTCGTTCCCATCTACAATCACAAAAAGTCTCTTTTTAGCTTAATTTAGTACTGCGAAGCTACAAAGAAGGAGTACCTAATCAATAATAATTCGAGTACCTAATTAATAATAATCGTGACTCTTTATATATGTGTGTGTGTGTATAGGAAAGCACCAAACATCACAACAGCAACAACTAGTGGTGGCAATAATCACAATAATGGCATCATGAAGTTGTTGATGATCAAGTTTCGAGCCACCAAAGTCCGAAAGCTCTTCACTTCACTATTTGCAAAATCCCGTAGTACCGGCCAACTCAAGTACTTCTCTTCAAACAAAGAAAATGACAGAAAGAGGCCTAGAAAATACTATTCCAAAGAGACACTCGACTACTACGATCGTTACGATCATGAGGGCATGTACTACTTCGGAAACGACAACGTTAGCGGCATGAAAGACATCAAAAGCTCGTGCGATCAAGATGATTTTCGTCGGCGCGTGGGGTACAAATCCAGGGCGTTGGACATTAACTTTGGCGCAGTGAGAGGGGTTCTTGAGGCTGTGAACATGACAAAAAGTGGTCGAAAAAATAGAAAAACGAGCAGCTGCCCAAGCTCTATAAAGTCCTCGCCGATTCACCAAGGGTTCGCTGGAGACGTCGGCTCGATTTGCCCCGGAGAAAACTCGATTCAGGCTGCTATTGCCCATTGCAAAAGCTCACTTGGCCAATCATCTGATTTTCGGTTTTGAAGTACTTCTCCTCTCCAATATCCGTAAAGAGAAAATATATAATAAATTACTTGTTACAAGGGATGAATTTGTTATGATCAGTACTGGATTTCAATTGTCTACCACTCTTCAATTAATTATCCTGTTTTTAGTTTTCTTTTGATTACTAACATGCACATATAATCAAGAATTTTTATGTGAATCTCATATATGTAATTAAAACATTTTAAATCTCACTTATAGTGGCCTAAAGATATCATCCAATAATTTAAAAGATCTACGTTGAAACCCCTTGTATTTTTTTGTGTTTTTTGCTAAATTATAGAGATACTATCTGATCGAAATATTTTATGTCAACACTCTTGATTATAATTCTATTGACTTTTTTGAGATAGAATAACTGAAACTTTTTGAGATAAAATAATTGGAATACTTAAATAAATCTCAGCCACCAACCTGATTGTGATTATAATCTTAACCGTTGATCATGTCTACTCTATCAGCAACCAAAAAACATCCAATTACTTAAAAAAATTTCTTTACTACTCATGGTAGTCATTCATCATGTCTACCATGAGTAAATTAAGGTAACATGATGAATGACATGGAGGGAGACTCTTGTCTGGAATAGCTTGAAACAACAATTGGAGATCGTCTTAATACAGGTTAGGAAATTTTCTTGCAGTTTTAATTGTTGTATTCATTAGATTAATTTTTTAGTTTTTTGATGTATAGGTATTCATGTTAAAAATTTATGAGTGAGAAAAAATAAAACTATATCAATTTATAAATTAAACTATTAAAAAATCAATCAAATTGTTACAACTATAGTTTTTATTAGTAAGTAATAGATCGTTTGGTAAACACATTACGTTTTAATTGCGTTTGAATATAATTTGTTTTTTGAGTGTTGTATTTGGTTGAAAAATATTTGTTTTGTATTTGAATGAAATGTGTGTTTGGATGAAAAGTATTTTAGAGTTGAAAAGTTGATTTTATTGGTAAAAGTAGAGATAAAACGTTAGAGTTGAAAAGTTGATATAATTGTTTTAAAAAACTTTTGAATAATAATTGTTTTCATAGCACTATTGAAAATGACTATATTTGAATGTAAAACTTTGTTTTTGATATAAAATTACATTATGTTTAAATACAATGACACTAAAAATTGTTTGCTAAATGTCTCCTAAAAATGACAATTTCCATCTTAAAACTATCCGTTAAAAAAAAAAAAAAAGATTCGTATTCCTAGTCCTATGTCGAAGAGGATTGAGTTGGGCTTTTTTTTTCCTTTAAAAAGAAAATACCGAATCACTGGATAATTTGGGCCAAAGTTCAGGCTCTTGGGCTCAACTAAAGAGCAGCACTCTTAATACGAGATAAATGCAAACCAGCAAATGCAATGAGAAACTGAATAATGAAATTCTTATTCAGAGTGTGTTATCAACAGATAAAAGTTTAACCCCGTTGAGGGTTACGGGACGAGGACAGATGGAGGGATCTTAATCGTATTCTCCGTTTGTCTGCCATTGTTTTCATAATATATTATTTTTATATTAAATACATTATACGTTATGCTTGTAATATACATAATTTTAAGTTTAAAACTTAAAAACTAACATATTTGCTATATTACAAATTCAAAGCTACAGTACCCTTTTTCTTTAAACATAAATCCTGTGTAATTGTATATTTTTGTTCATTTATTTTAATTTTTTGTATGATCAAATGACTAATTGAATAAATGGGGTACTGGGGAGTATTATGAGTTTGTGACAAGAAAACTTGCTTCGTAGTCCATACCCTGTCAACTTAAACAAGTTAACAAAAGATTTGATCATCTTCAATATATTTGTGTATGTCAATGTTATATTTGTTACAAAATAATGTAAAAAATAACATTATCTTACTTCTTAACTTCAATACATTATGTTATTTCTATTTTTGGTTATCATTATTGTGGTTTGAAAGTTGTAAAAGTGAACTTTTTGTATTTTAATAAATGAAAAATAAAACTATTGTAATAATTACGTGAGATAATAACTAATAAGAATTAAAAGTGAAATTTAATATTACCTATATCTTATGGTAAATTTGCGATAAAATTTAATAAATGACAAATTTAATATAAAAAATAACATTGCATTAAAGAGTATTTTTTTATTTAAATATTGAAATTTATCATTGATATATTCATTTGAGATTACATTGGCGATGCTCTTAAAACAACAAATGTTTTTAATTATATACATAAGCTGATCCCATAACTGTCCTGTTGCCATCTTTACGTAAGATTCTCTTCATATATGGTTTGATATGATTGTTCTATATTTATATTTTATCAATTTTTTTTAGGTAACTTAGTTTATCAATTTTTACTTATATGTGATTAATTAATCCTTAAATTTTAATATATATTCTAATATAACAAAATTAGGGCCATTTTTACACACATCTTGAAGAATAAAAAAATGATATTGATAATTTTTTGGTAAGTTAATGAAATACCTTACAATCAAACTGTTAGAAAAAATTAATATAATAATATTATGAATATCAATCCTAGTCTTATCACTAATTAATGTGAATTATCAAATACTTTGATTTTCATATCAGTTACTTGCGTCACAAGTTAATAGATGACAACTCATTAATACTTCAATTGAAATATAAAAAAAGTAATAAAATACAAAAGAGATTTTGACGTTCGCAACACTACTCACCACAAAAGTTAATTCCAAACTAATCGGATATGTAATATTCTAAAAAGACACGAAATATTATGCGTATCAAATTTGACTATAAATACACATATCAACATATAAATGACATAAAGACATGAAAATGTAGTCAACTCAAATATAATTGATTTGCATTCAAGTTATACTTTTAACAAGTGTTATGACCTACTTTTGGAATAGTCTAGCTGAAATTTACCCAAAATAAAAAATAAAAAAAGAATAGTCTAGCTGAAAATGAAAGGAAGCAAGAAATGTGACTGATGTAAACCGACGGTTGTCGACAACACATGAATTAGAAACGTAACATGAACGAACTCGTTTGACTTATGATTTGAAAATTAAATGAAATTTTTTATATTTAATTTGGTTGATTTAGTTATAGTTTTTGTTAATTTAAAAAAAAAACTGAACTTAAAAATTTAGATTTGGATTAGCCGTCCAAATGAGGCCGAAAAGATTTATACAAGTCCTTTCAACATGAAAAAGACATATTAAGGTGTGTTTAGATAACGCATAACGTTCATATTGCATTTAAACATATGTATTTAGATGAAAGAATTTGTATTTCATTCAAATGTAATATTTGTTTACATGAAAAGTATTTAAATTGTGTTTAAATATAAGTATGTGATGTGATTGGTAAAAATAGAGAGAAAAAAAAGAGAGATGAAGAGAGTATGTGATGTAATTGATAAAAGTAATAAAAAAAGTGGAATGATAAATAATAATTATATTGAATTTAAATTATAATACGATTGATATTTGAACCTAATATTTTTATATTTAAATAAAAATTAAATATAATGTGAATATAATACAACTTCTAATCACCCTTTTAATTGCGTGTATCCACAATTTTCCCCCACCCAATAAAAAAATGGGATTTTCACTTCCCTAATAAAATATATTCCCTTTGACGAAGATTACTGGAATATTCCTTCTCTAAATACATAAATATATACAAAAAAAAATGAAATGTTCTTTTCCCTTTATAAGATTTTGAGCCAAAGTTGGGTGTACCAATATGTTTTCTTTGCTTACTTACATGTATCTTTTGTTGTTGATGTTGTTTTTTCTTTTCCAGAATAACACCTTCCAAAAAAATAAAAAAGTACAAAGCTGATGGTTTGTCCAACAAGCCTTAAGAGTGTCATTTGGAAACGAGTCCATTGTTAATTGGATATACTTTTATCCCCATTGGACTAACAAATAATTTTCAGTTTACAAAGGAGAAGGCGTAGCTCAATTGGAATGGGCAGTTTATCTGGAATCAAAGGTTCTTAATTTGAGTATTAAGGATAAGAGTGAAACTTAATGATCCTCTTCAAAGCAAAAAAAAAAAAAAAAATGGGTTTACAAAAAGTTTGGGGATTTCTGGATTGGACGTGAAAAAATTGGGTTATTAGAAACTGTTAATTCTATATATATTTTTTAAATTTTGATGTGATTATAATTAGATTAAAAACGTGGAAACGTGCAATACCTGTTATTAGGTCTTATCTATCGTTGTGTATGTCTGTTTTGTTGTTGTTGTTATTATTATTGGGACTAGCCCTAAGGTGCATTTTTGAACTCACAGGTCTTTGTTTATCTTTTTTTTCTAAGAAATTACCAACTCATCTATTAAAGTCATGTGTTTCACGTCTTCCACGGCCAAATTAATTGCAACGAAATGATCGCCAAAGAAAAGACATAGATTTTCATATTATTCTTAGGATAGATTTTAGAGTTTATTTTGTTTTCAAGTTAAGGGAATGAATAAGAAAAAACCAAGTCAGGGAAATTAGAACAAAATATCCCATCCTGTATAACAGACAAATTAAGTGCACAAAACTGCCTCCCCTTGGCATTGTAAGTGACAGGCCAAAAACGAAGAGCAAAGACTAGCTCAATCTCAAATAACTAACAATCCTCCGAAAGCTAAAACTTTCCCATGGCCAGGACTCCCAACTAATGATAAAAAGTTTTTTGTGTATATATATATATATTGTGTATTTCAAGAAATGCTAGATATAGTGTATAAAGCCTAATTATTATCTTGAGACATCACGTTGGGAATTTCATACTTATAGCCTAGATTGCTCCATTTGTTCTTGTGTTGAGACAGCGGCGTTTTTAAGATTAAAAAAATAGGTAGGGATGGAAAATAAAAAAGAAAGAAGAATAAAATACCTAGCTGAACAAAATAAAAAGGAGTGAGCTTTTTCTTGTTGTTGTTTAATAGAAGAGAATGAACAGAGAAGAGAATGTGTCAAATCTAATATATTTTATAATTATAAATTTATGTAAAGTAGAAGATATAAAAAGAAATTAAGATCAAAATAGTTATATCATTTTCTTTTTAAAACTTCTCCCTCCCCTTTTCTTTCCAAAGTTGGAGGGATTAAGTTATGATGGATATCGTAGCTTTACAATTTCATTTTTTCTCTTTTTCCACCCTTTCAAACAAACTTTGATTCTATTTTCCTTTCTAAATTCCCTCTTCCAATTTCCTTACACTCCCATTTCCCACTCTACCAAACAAACATAGGTTAATTATAGTGAGTTATTATAGCAACTGCAAATTTAGTTATTTTTATTCTGAATTAATTAGTAGAATAAATTGAAATATGTATATATATACGTATAATGTTTTTTAAGAGGTCTCTTTAATATAACATAAAATAAATTTAACGTAATATTAAATGAATAAGAAGCAATAGTAATACAAGTGAAAACATAAAAGATTTGTTTTGCATGTCAATACATAACTATTTTAGGATTATAATGTATTATGTCACGTTATTCTTGCATTATTTATTGTCTTGCAAATGCTATGTTATATTATAAAGACAGGATATTATGCTGGAGTGACCTTCTGTCAAAAAGATCGTAGGATAACCTCTTTGTGTGTGTGCGTGTGTTTGTGGATACATGTATACATATACACATAGTTTTTCATTTGTTGGAAAAAGGTGTTGATATACAAATAAAATTGGAAGACATCTAGAAGAAGGAAGCTTCGTATGTCCCAGTCGGTGGCCGTGGTCGGTGCCCCAAATGTGACACTTATTTTGGGGGATAAGCAGACAGACCACAGGTGGCACGGCATTTACGGACAACTAACGGGCGGCACAAATTTGCTGATGTACGTATGGGACCATACGATAACAACGACATCCTTTTTGTTCACAGCATGCACGCAGTTTCCTAGTGGCTTCTGCACCTCCATCAACGCGTCATGTAAATAACTACCAAACAAGAACGTCGTCTTCAAATTCCCAATTGGCAGGGAAAAAATGTATTTTTTTTTTCTTTTCCATATATATATATATTTATTTATTTTGCTAGAAATCCTTTTCTATATATAATTGAAGATTTTAACGGCCGGTAGGATTGTCATTTCTTATTACAAGTAAGAGCTGCAATTTTATAGATATTATATCTATATATTTGCTTAAAAAAAAAAGGATAAAGAAAGGCGTAATCAAATAATTCCGAGGAAGTTCTTACTTGACATATGGATCTCTCCAGAAGTAAATTATTTATATATTCTGATGCTATCATGATGATGACGACTTGAACTTAAGATTTTAGTCGATAATATCAATCTTTTAATAATTTGATTAATGAATAAAAATAATTTTTTATCATATATTATAAATTTTTATTCGAACACTTAATATCAAGTTGTTAAAAAATTAATCTAATGACTAGATATATCAATAATGAAAAATAATACCTTGTTTTATAAAAACTCTTAGTTATGCAAATTAACAGTTAAAGAACGACCAACATAGAACAGAAAAATAAGAAAGTAGATTTGAACCAACTTTTGTAGAGTTCTCAGTCTGACAACTACTTACCTCTAGTTGTGGTAAAAATAGAAGTAACATATTAGCAAACGTACTGAAATTAATTAGGAATAAGGATGAAATATTGAGAGTCCAAATATGTTGAAATATTCCTAGATGACATATATGCCAAATAAAATTGAATAGGCAAGAGATAATTTATTTATATAAAAATAAAATTATTAAGTCATGAAACTTTATTTTCTATAAACTAATTTGAAGAAGGTTGCATCATCTATATATATATATATATATATTGAGGGAGATATAGAGAGATTATGTTCAGTGTCCATGTGCTCGTCAATGAATGAGCAGCTCATGGCAAAGTTTGAAACTTGAGCAGGTATACACAGAATTAGTAATTGGAAGACACGTGGAGAGGTTTTTATTTTTTTATTTTTATTTTCCTAAGTGTCTCCTTCTTATACATGTGGATACCGTTTAAGATCAGTACAAATTAATTCTGAAGGAAAACTAAATAAGCAATTTTCCGACACTATCAATTATGAAAAAACTGATCTTTTAAGGAGTCCTTTTAAAAAAAGCAAAATTTTATTAAAGAAAAAAAAGTAAGTACGAGTCTAAACCATCAAAGATGAGCTGGGTTGGGTAGATATTTAGTATTTTTCAATTTGTTTAACGAAGATTGTTAATTTTTTATTTAAGTTTGAATTTTTAAGTTATGTTTTATTATTATTTTTTAATAAAATATCAAATTTGACTAACTTATTAAACCCACTCAAACTTTAGTTAAATGGATTGGTTTTGTACATTGGATCAATTGGGTGGGCAAAAATTTTTCAACCAGAAAATCAAAGAAAAAAAAAAACACATGGAATTGGCTAGGAGGGTTTAGTGTCAATTAAAGAAGGGTTTAATGAGTGTTTCTAATTAAGATGTACTATATTTCTCCCTATCAATTTCCCACTCCTTCTATTAAGGTTAAAAAAAAACCCCATAAAAAATGTAAAAATGTATGTGCCAACTGAAGGAATGAAATTTAGGAGACGTTTGGCAAATTTTTTTAGTACCGTTGTATTTAAATGTAATGTAATTTTACATCAAACATGAAGTTTTGTATTCAAATACAATCATTTTCAATAGTGCTACGAAAACAATTTCTATTCAAAAGTTTTTTAAAACAATCACATCAACTTTTCAATTTTAACTTTTTATCTCTACTTTTACTAATCCCATCAACTTTTCAACTCTAAAATACTTTTTATCCAAATACACATTTCATTTAAATACAAAACAAATACTTTTCAACTAAATACAACACTCAAAAAATAAATTGTATTTAAACGTAATTAAAACGTAATATATTTACCAAACGACCCATTAGATTGCTGCTAAAATGACATGTGGACTTGGTTATTAAAAATTAAGATTATCTAAAGACCAATGGTGTGTTCTGTGTTGGAATTTAAACTTTTTACTTTATCACTATTTAGAGGAATTTAAATAGAAACCAGAATAAACAATGAATGATTTAAAGTGAGTAGATGTATATGACTTTCGACAGCGAATATAGAAAAGTTGGGCAAACCATCTAACTTCCTTCTATTACCGTGAACATTTTCCTACTTTTATTAAGAAGTAAACAGCCCGAGGGAATTGGAGAATCCAAGGCAAATGATCAAATTGTTTTAGTTTTCTCTCCAAATTGTCTTCGAGACTGTTTCAAGGGGAAAAAGAGTCTTCTCTCTCACCAATATTTACGTTTATGGTTTTAGCTCTCACATATTTGGAAAATAACTGTTTTTTTACTTTTAAAATCACGTTTGGTGGTCATGTTTTTCCTTTTTAATTATTAAAAAATTTTAAAATCGTGGAAATAAAAATTTATTGTTCACAAAGTTTTTCACCAAAAAGTTTATATATATCATGGTCACTGGACAAGGAGGTTGGTGCTAATTCAATCTTCCTAGTAGCTGGATCGATTAGCTAGGACTATTGGTAGGTAAGGTGAGGACTATTGGTAGGTAAGGCCGACTCCTCTTCGCACTCAAAAGTTTGTGGGGTTTGAAGTTACATATTTTTTTACGAGCCAAGTTACGCATTTAAACTAGAACAGATATACTCTTTCGAAGAAATTATGAAAATGATCCTTTTAGTATATATATTTTGGATTTTTACTCTATGATTCAAATTTTTATCCTAAAATCATTTTTAATTTCACATTATAAAAAGAAAAAAATTCTAAAAATCATTATAAATGAGACAATATTTCAAAGATGTATTGCTCTTTTTGAGACATTCTTAAACAGTCCTACTCTTTTCTCTCTGTCAGGTTTTACTTACTACTTTTAATTCTTTATTAGGTGATGAAATCTTTTTACATTTTTTTTGTTGTCCTTTTTTGTGGGGGTTTTTTTTTTCTTTTCGGCTTTCTTATTTTCTTATTTAATTATCTTAGTAGTTGGATTCTAAACTTATTTAGTTTTGGTATTTGTTTTAGTTCTTGTTAATAAATTTGAGTGGAATGTTTGAAATAGGAAGGTTTTTTTGTGGGTGCTAATCTAATAGATATGCTAAATTTCTTTATTATCAATTGTCCATTTTTATTATAAAAATGTGTGTGGTGTGTGTAGATGCGCTAATGCCAACAAGTAAGGAAAAAAAAGTGAGATCATTTCTGGTTCTTTTGAGTTGGATTTTAAGTTCTTTTGAGTTGGATTTTAAGTAATTAAGATTGATCCAAAACTCAATGGTGTATTCAACGTTGGAATTTAAACTTTATTTTAAAGAAAAACACGAACAATGATTAAAGTATGCATGTAGGTCATAGCCTCAAGCTTTCAATATAGAATATAGTAAAAACAAGAAAACCATAATTTCTTTAATTTCCCTATTTTAGGACTCCACATTTTTTTACCGACTTTCTAAAGAAGCAAAGAGAATAGCTAAAAGAACTAATTAAAACATGAATTCTCTTAGTAATAGTCCAACATAAAATTAAAAAAAAAATCACCAATAGAAACAACAAGTTCAAATATTCAAATAGAGAAGTCATATAAAGACAATAAGAACTAATTAAAATATTTTTTATTCAATACTAAGAAACATCAACCACAAACATGTTATACAAGAATAATTTCTAACTCCAAATATCTCAACTCAATTGTCCCTCACATTTATAATACAAGATCCATCACCTAAAAATAATATAGAACAATTTTCAATTAATAAATGTAGAATGCAATACAAATATAACACAAGACAATAATTTATAAGATTTGAAAAGATATGTATATATTGTACCTGTGCAACTTCATGAGATTCCTCTTAGTCTTGCACTTCATCCATGTATTCCGTACGCGTTAAAAACTCTTCCTCTTCCACAGAATTCATCCAATTTTTTTGAACAAAGGGTAGAATACTTGTGTATTAATAGCATGAAGACAAAGGGTAGAATACTCGTGTATTAATAATAGCATGGTTTGATGGGTTTTTTTTTTTTTTTTTTAGTAAAAACCTTTTCATTGAATATAAATCAATTACAAGGAAAAAGGATGAGAAATCTTCGACAACAAAAAGACAATAGAAAATAAAATAATCCATATAAAACTTAACTACCAATCCAGGTCTCTCTAAACTATTCTAGTCCTCATCTAGTCATATCTACCATCCACATCCTTCCAATTTAAAATGATCAAAGAGAAAGGAAAGTCCTTGAACACTATCAGTTGAAGCCCGCAAGGAAGCCAAATAATGATCTGAGGTTAAGAATGTATCAATGGTCCGACACGACCTACAAGAGATGTTGAAGGCGTCAAAAACAGTGGCTCAATTCGAGCAGCCACAGAAACAAGGCAATCCTTCACCAATTGGATTTGTATAGGAACAGCTTCCAAATGGAATAAAATTCTGGAATAAATCCATGGCAAAATCTTTTCTAATTTTTTTAATGTTTCTTTAATTGAGCTAAAAAAAGGAGGATGTAAACTTAAAAATCTAACAGAAGTCTTCAGGTCTTCAACTCATTTCTACCATCCACATAATCCGAATCTCATAGTAGTCGAGCATGTAAGTATGCAATACATTTATTACTTTGGGACCTTAAATAAAAATTCTCAAACGGGCCTTTTTAAATATATATTTTTAAAAAATCAATTGCATATTTAAATTTCATTTAAAAATTCAATTAAACCTAAATAACTTAATAATAAAAATAAACCTGTTAAAGGGTGCTTACTCTTCCGAAATTTATAGCACTTAAAATGTTCTATAAGTAATGCTTAAAAGTAGTTGTTTCCAGCCAAAATTTTTGTTTTGTTTGCTATAATTAAAGTTCAAATAGAATAAAAGCTTGAAATTTATATTGGAAAAAAAAGTGATTATAGGATTGACTTTTATAATTTTTGGAGACTATAATACATTTTAATACAGAATATAGTATGTCACTTATTATAGGGAAAAAAAACAACTTTTTATACTTTAAAACTTTTCTAAAAACTAGATTATTAATGTCAACTTACAAATATTTATTCTACTTTATAATTCTTCAAAATGTTTATCAATTAAGTTTTTATCTTCTCTTTAATTTACATGTAATATCTATATGATGCATATAAAGATAAGATTAATTTGAGACCTTTATTTTGCTGGGGCCCTAGGCAATTGCCTAAGTATCGTAGAGGTTGAGCCGGTTATGTGACGAAAACTAATTCATGATTTTGTTTATAAAAAAAAAAAGTTATTAGAGTTTTTTTTTTTTTTTTTTTTTGCTGAATGTTAAAAAAGATTTTACTTTTTATTTAATTGACTTCAAATCATGTAGTTGTTGTGCTAATCTTGTGAAAACATTTAATTAAAAAATTATTTTCATTTATGCTTCCTTAACATTAAGGACATTCTTATTTTATCTTCTAAACTTTAAAATTTTTCATTGTGCTCTCTGGATATTAAATTAATTTCAATAAATCTATTTTGTTGGAATTTGAATTTAGTATAAACAGATAAAAAGGGAGCTAAGTATAGTCATTTGGTCTTTTTTGTGAGTTTAGTGAGACTTATTATCCTATCTTTTTTTTTAATGTATTTGACAGAATTTCTTTAAGAAAGAATTAAGTTAGACTATTTCAAAATTCAATGAAAAAATTAGAAGTTTTAAGGTTCAAATAATGAAGATAATGACTGAAGTTGAGGTATACATAAAATAGATCCCTAATTAAAACAAAAGCAAAAGCAAAACAAAAGGTCGAATGATCTAGGAACGACTTAAATAAGATAAAACAAAACTAAAAAGAACTATTGAACAAATAATGATAACAAAAATAAAAATAAAGTCAACTTTAATAACAACTTCAATAAAAAGAAACGAACAAGAACATTGAACAGAACAAAACCACCCTTATGCGTACTTGCCTAGGAGGTTCAGTTGAATATTTCAATTCTAAAATGAAAACATCCCCAAATCGTAATATGTTAAGAGAAGATGCGCATATGGAAAAAGAACTAACGAAAAGAAGAAGGAAAAATGCAATTTAAATTTCTCCCTTTTGAATATGTTAGGTTTTGTTTGCTTGTATTTTGGTCCAAATCCGATGTCGTCTTTGACTGGCCTCTTCACTATTGGGTTTAGATCGGAGAAGCCTTGGACTACTCAGTGAAGGTCTAGATAACGGGTTATGCTTTGTGTTGGTTGGAGGGGATGGGCAATGGTTGGAGAGTGTGGCTGGATGCATCTCCAGTGTTGAAGGCGGTGTCATGGCAATGCTCGCGACTACTTAGATTTGAACCTCAGGGGCGGGTCTATGGTGCAATGGAAGGGATAATCGCCTTGTTTGGTGTTTGTCCTTGACGGAGGGTGGCTCTTCCATACTAACATGGTGGCATATTCTTGATGGTGGCTCAGTTCCATCACAGCCCTGTTTCTTCGAGCCTCTTTGGTCATGTTGACTAAATCTACACTAAATGGTTTAACTATGTTATTGGGACGATAGTTGTTTATTCATAATAAAGGCGATGTCATTCCTACTATGTATGTATTGTCTATTGATGATGTGTTTCTAACTTCAAAATAATGGAGGTGATTCCCCATCTTTCGATTTTTTTTCCCTTGTTCTATCAGTTTTGTTTCTTATTGGTGTTGTTGTCGTCATACTATTATTTGTTTCTATGCGGTGCAATGGTTGACCTTTGTGGTACTATATATTAACTCTCAATTAGTCGTAGGACTTTATTGATTCTAAAGGTCTTGTCAAAATAAGCCTTATGTGTGCTCAATTATCAGTGCACAAAGAAAGTTTTTCGTTGCTAGTAAAAACTGCAATTTTGATCATATGATTAAAACTTTTCAATACTATTATATATAAGTATTCATATCATAATTTTACAACTCGCGATACAAAACCTGTAACGCCTAAGTGTTATATAGCAACCTAATAAAAATAGTATAGATATCTAAGTGATCTAAGAATATAGTATAAAGTGATATTTGTAATGTTCTCTTAAATTATTTTCTAGGTTATAGTGGTAAGGGCTATAATATACTTAAGAGAATTTATGTTTAAAGAGAAGTATTAAGAATTCTATAAGAAATAGTGTAGTGTTATATTCAAACAAGATTTTAGTTAGGAACACTTTCTATTTAAATCAAAAATTCTTTCATCAAAGTTGTAAATCTTTATGTTATCTTTCCAATGCCTCTTAATTCGTTTAATTCCAATATCAAAATTGAAAGTTATGGTCAAAATACCACCAAAAGTTGAGCACCTCGGCCCTGCCTTTTGGAGCTGCAAATACATAGTACGTATAGCCGTGGAGTTGGTTATGGGTGTCGTGGCACCTACCTGCGTATTTATATTCACCAAAAAAAAAAAAAGGATTTTTTCAAAAAGGTAACAACTCAGAGACTTCCTTATAATGTTTTTTTTTTTTTTTTGTTACCTTTAGATTCTTTTAACTTTTAATCTAAGCCAAATGGTTGTGATTAATTATTTAAAAGCTAAAAACAGAAGTCTAAATCCCATTATACATATTTTTCTTTCTCTCTCAAATCTTCTTCTTCCTTCATTTTTTCAAGAAACAGAGAATTTGTAATTTCTCACCATCAAACCCTTGTGATTCTCTTTTATTAACAAAGTCTAGCATTGATTTTATCAATGATTAAAGGTACTTTTCTTTAATGTTTTTAATTTGGGGGTTTTTGAAATCTAGAGTTTATAGAATTTGAGAGTTTGGGAAAATTATTAAGGTAGGCTATGAATTTAATATGTAGAGTGATGAATGGAAAGGTTTCATCATATAATTTCATAATAAAGATGTTATATTTATAGATTTTGTTTTTAGAGTTTTTCTAGAAAATAGAAATTGAGGTTTATAGGATTTTCATAATTTTCTTAATTAGAGAATATTAATTCTATGATTTTATGACATGAACTTATCAAAGGGTGAGCATATTGAAGTCCTGATTGAGGCATTACGTCACTTTGTTAGTGATTTTAGTAGGTTCTTTGATCAAGGTAAGTACATCTCTCACAGGCAACATGTTAGTTCAAAACTAATATGGTTTATAACTAGTGTAATTTTTTAATAAAACATATATTTTCTTTATGAAGGCTTCAATGATAGTATATAAAGAGTTATGATTTTTGTTATAGTATCAAAAGGTATGTTATATTTGTAAAGTGATTATTTTTACTATAGCGCTAAGAGTTATGATTTTTTTATATATAAAGAATTATGACTGTTGTTTATGAAAAACTATGTCAAGAATTATGAATGATAAAAAAGGTAATTAGGAAGCATATACCAAGATTAGTCCTACATGAAAGTTTTATTACTTAAGCTGCATGCAATTTACAATAGGTAGTTTTTTCTTTTTATTTACCTATGATGCATGTAGTTCGCAGTATGCAATTTTTATACTTGAGTTGCATGTAACTCATAATAGGTGTTAGGTTAACACCCATTAGGATTATGTTTACATTTCATATTTACATCAATGTGTTTGGAACTTGAAATGATGTCTTCTCTTTATCACCAAAAACACCTAAGACTCTAAAGAAAACCATCACATAGGAACTATAAACTACAAGTGAATCTGTGATTTGGTGTGTGTAAACATGTTGTGAAGGCCTCCTTATATGGGCTCTAGAATAGGGTGTTACAGAACCAAATGTAATTAAGATTAAACATAGTTGAATGAGAATTATGCCCATGATTACAACCTTTCATATTCAGAATTCACAATGCTCAATATCATATACAAGTACGTCCTTTAAACATAAACTAATGACCTTAGTCATTCATCTTTAAGCACTAATGTCCAGAACATCAATGCCCATTAACATATACTAAAGCACAAGAATATCAATAGACAAAACTATTGATATATAGAGAACTAAAAAAAATCAAATTTAAGGTTAAAAATGCGAAATAAAAATTTGTAAAATGTAGCCCGCATAAGGGCAAGCCCAATGGATCGACATTCGCATTGCCCACATCGTGCAAGCGCACATATTAGGCTCCTAACCAACTGGGTCCATGATTTACACTTCTCCTCCCCTCTGTGTGAGAAAGTCTATAGGGTACACCATCTTCCTTAAGTTTAAAAGTTCAATCACTTATAAACTCCATAGCAATGTGAGACTCTACATTTTTAGCAACTTTCCAACAAGATCCAATTTCCAATGGACACACTTTGGTATCAATTTCTCATTCACCCAATTACCATTTTGAATGTATGAATATGTAATTTCGATCTCCTCATAACAGAGAATGCAAATCCGTCAAGACCCGTCACTTTTATAAAGTGGGTTCCACTCAAATTTAGATCTCAAAATGACTCCTTAAAATTGTTTAAAAACTATTTTTCGAGCAGTCTCCCATATGAATGAAATTGATCGATGATAAGGGAAAACAAAAGAGACTACACGATGATGAGTTATTTGGTCAACACCGGTATAGAACAGGTAGGCGTTAACCCTTTAACCTTTTCTTATAAAATTATGTTTACTTTACTAATTGACCAGTAGACGCGATGTCCTTAAATTATTCTGTCGGTTGTGTAAATAATAACATACCTCACACAAATATTTTCCAGACATAGTTTTAATTTTCATGTTTATATTCATTTTGGTTGTAAACATCTTCTTGGTTCTATGATAGTTTCTAAAGAATTGAGCTCTAGCAATTTTCTTTTAAAGCGGCCTCACTTCTCTCTCACATATGTGATTTCTTACTTAAGAGTAACCCACATTACCCTGCTTAAATTCCTAAAGTATCCGACATATAATAATCATTAAAACAAAATTGTTTAATCTTTCCCTACGGGTATAACCATTTTTATCATAGGATTGGACTGGGGTAAACCCCACAGAGATCTTACTTGGTCTATTAAGTTTAGTTATCCCATTGAATGTAGAGCTTAGGACTTCCAGTCAACTAGGTTGAGTTTTCACTATTTTGACTTATTCTTTCATAGGATTAAAGTCTTCCCTTAATGTTTTATCAACTTCATCTTTATTCGATCCTTTGGCTAATAGATCTATGATATTCTCTTTTGATCTTACATAATCAATTGTCACGACTCCAGTCCAGATCAATTGTCTAACAGTATTATGTCAATGACGTATGTGTCTTAACTTACTGTTATAGATCACATTTTGTATCTTACCAATTGCATATTGGTTATCACGGTGAATGCATATTACAAGTACAGATTTGGTCCATTCAAGAATATTATCCAAGAAATGTCGTAGCCATTCAACATCTTCGTCACTTTTATCCAAGGCTACAAATTTAGATTTCATCATGACTCTGGTTATTATCGTCTGCTTAAAAGATTTATATGAGACTACTACATCTCCCAAAGTGAATATATATGAACTAGTAGCTTTACAATCCTGTATATCAAATATCTAACTTACATCAGAAAATCCTTCGAGAACAATAGGAAATCTAATATAATGTAGTCGATAGTCACGAATATACTGTAAATGCCTAAATACTCTAACAATCACTTTTAAATGGTCATCTCCTATATTACTCGTGACCCTGCTCAAAATACTCATAGTGTAGACAATGTCTGGTCTTGTAAAACTCATTAAGTATATTAAACTGCCTGTCACTCTAGCATCTTCTACCTGAGATATGCTTTGTCCTCTATTCTTGAATAAATGTTGACTTAAATCAATCAAAGTTCTAACAACATCAAAATCATTTTGGTTAAATTTGTTAAGTATTTTGTCCACATAGTGTGACTGACTTAATATGAGATTATCAAGTGACCTTTTGATTTTGATTCCCAAAACTAAATCAATTGGACCCATATTTTTCATGTCAAATTTTGAGTTTAACATGTCTTTGGTCGATTTGATCATCCAATTATTGCTACCCACGATTAACATGTCATTTCTATATAGATAGAGGATAACAAATCCATCTTCTACATTCTTGACATAAACACATTAGTCACACCGTTGATCTTAAAGCCATTTGTCATCATGACACTGTCAAATTTCTCATGCCATTATTTTGGTGCTTGTTTAAATCCATACAATGACTTCACCAATTTGCAAACTTTCTTTTCTTTTCGTAGAGCTATACAACCCTCAGGTTGTTCCATATAATTTTTTTCTTCAAGATCTCTATTAAGAACGACTATCTTTACGTCCATTTGATGGACTTCAAGATTTTGCAGCATAGCAATTGCCAATATTACTCTTATAGAGATTATTCTCGTTACAAGAGAATAGGTGTCAAAGTAATCAAGGTCTTCTCATTGTTTATGTCCTTTTATCACAAGTCTAGCTTTATACTTGTTAATTGTTCCATCTGCTTTCATTTTCTGTTTGAAAATCCACTTAGAATCTAGTGGTTTACTTCCTAGAGAAAGATCCACTAACTCCTAAGTATAATTCTATATAATGGAATCAATTTCAATCTTTATGGCCTCTTTCCATAAGGGACCTTCAAAAGAGCTTACAGTTTTTTTTATAAGTTTGAGGTTTAGCCTCTAGCATATAGGTCAAAAACTTAAGTCTAAGTGATTTTTTTGTGTCCTTTTACTTCGTCTAGGCTCTTCTGCCACTTCTTCATTATCATTTTGGCAACCTACAATCCGTCGACGTGTGACCTACTTTGTCAAAATTAAAACATTTTCCTTGGATTTTTTTTCTTTAGAAACTCCACCTTTAGGTCCCAGCTTGGACCCCAAATTGTTGTTCTTATTCTTGGAGCTTTTATCATGCTCCATCATATTAGCCTTCGCACATCATTGTTGGAGAGAATTTTTTTTCCTGAGCCTCAATTGTCCTCCTCTATGCGAAGTTTAACAATGTGACCTTCAATGCATATTTACTTTCTCTCGTACTTCAAATAGTTCTTAAAGTCTTTCCACGCACATACAGGGTAGCTTTTCTATAATCATAGCTACCTAAAATGATTCACTATAATCATTCCTTCCATATGAATTCCATAAATGATTAGTTGAAGTTCTTAAACTTGAATGATCACAGTTTGAGAATCCATCATCTTAAAGTTCATGAACTGTCATCACCAACATCGTCTGACTTGTACTTATAGTCTAAGGACTCCCACTGTTCCTTAGTTGATTTCTTTGTGCTATATACATTATAAAGTGCATCAGACAGGTTGTTCAGTTCATGGTTCTGGAGCAAGAAGTCAGAGTGTTTCCAAGTTTCAACAACATGTAACATTTGACTATCTATTTCACCCTTTCTAACAGTAGGACGATCCTCTTTTAGGAATCTCACAAGATTTAACGTTGTCAGATATAACATCATATTCTACTATCAAGTCTTGAAATTTAGCTCACTGAATTTTTTAGATTTCTCATTATGGTTCACAGGAACTGAAATCTACAAAGATTGCATCGAGGTCAAGGCTTGAACCTAGGTTAATAGCTCTGGTGTCGCAGTACTCCCAATTAGAGCAACATTCATATTTTCAAATATTTCTAAAAATTCAACAAACATTTTAAGAGTCATGGAATAACAACCAATACAAATGATCAATAATATAAATATGTATATAAACATTATTAGTATGACACTGATATATATACATATATAAAATTAAAAAAAAAACTTGATAATAGATGCTTTTTTCCTTTCTTTTTGTAAGACCTTATATGCATATACACAAAGAAACCAAATATATAAAAATTATAAAACACAAAAGACATGTTTGCCGCTTCAAGCAAAATCTGCAATCAAAAAGATTAATCATATATTTATATTATTTATATATATATAACACTAAAATCTGTGAAACATGAAAACAAGTAAAAATTTAGCAAAATTCTCCTTGAATCCAACCACTTGTTCATCTTCTATACAGGGAATTTATTTTAAGATTGTTTGAAATAAAAGATGAATAAGTTGAATATAAACAACTGAATATTACAAAGAGATAGAAATAATATTACTACAACAATTGAAATTCAGCCTTAACCTGAATTGAAAAAACTTGATGAATATTGAAGCATGTGAAGTTCACACTTTACTTAAAACAGATTTGACCTCTTAGATAAGTGCTCGAGAATTCAACAGATGTCTGTCTCTAACGATACAATAACAACAATGGTAATCTAGGTACAATCAAATACTACTTCTGGTGAACTTGAAACCGTGTCTTCCTTTTGTCACCAAAAACACCTAAGCTGCGAAAGAGAACCTTCGCCTAGGAACCAAAAACTACAAGCGAAATACTACAAGTGAATATGTGATTGGTGTGTGTAAACATATTGTGAATGCTTCCTTATATAAGCTCCAGAATTGGGTGTTACAAAACCATATATAATGAGGATTAAACTTGATTTAATGAGAATTATGCTCATGGTTACAACCATTCATACTCAGAATTCTCAATGCTCAATATCATGTCTAAATACATCCGTTAAACATGAACTAATGACCTTAGCCATTTATCTTCAAGCACTAATGTCCAGAATATCAATGCCCATTAACATAAGCTAAAGCACAAAAATATTAATAGATAAAATATTAATAGATAAAACTGTTGGTATTACGAGAATTAAAAAAAAATAAAATTCAAATTTAATGTTGAAAATGTAAATAAAAAGTTTGCAAAATGTAGCATGTGCAAGGGCAAGTCCGACAGACCGACATTCGTGTTGCCCACGTCGTGCGGGCATACACATTGGTCCGTTAACCCATTAGGCCTGTGATTTACGCTCCTCCTCCCTTGCGAATGAGCCTCTTAAGTATATCATTTTAACCAAGTCCAAAAATACAATCACTTATAAACTCCATATTGCCATGATGCCTGAGCAATATAGGACTCCACATTCTTAATAACTTTCCAACAAAATCCAATTCCTAATGGGCATATTTTGAGTATTAATTTCTCATCACCCGATTATTATTTTAAGCACATGAATATATGAATATATGATTTCGATCTCCACGCGATAGAGAATGTAAATCTATCAAGGTCTGTCACTTTTACAAAGTGGGTCTAACTTAAATTTGGGTCTCAAAATGTTTTAAAAACCAATTTTCCAACGATGGTAAACTGAGGTATTCTACTAAAGAGGTGTTACAAACCTACTTTATTTAATACTTTTAAAAAATTAATCTAACAATTAAGTAATAGTTTCTGCTGATAGTGTAAAGGGATTATTCCTACATTGAAAATCTCCAAAACTGTCCTTTTTTTTTTACTATAAATAAAAATTGTAATTTTACAATCGAATTAATTTTTTAAAATTATAATGTACGAGTATCTATAATAAAAATCTGTGACGTGCTACTCTCAATTAATTACATTTAAAGAGAAGTTTTAATTAATAGTAAGATAGAAACTTCTCCATAAGAATTCTCTAATAAGAAATTGTTAGCTTACTGCGGATATGATAAAGAAATTGTTAGCTTACTGCAGATATGATAAAGTGCTAGAATTTTCTATCTATGTGAATGTATAATAAAAAAAATGTCCCACTAAAAAAATAAGGGAAATATTACTTTGTGATTTTTTTTAATTTCAAAAATTTCATTAAAGTGGATAAGGAAATACAAAAATACTAAATAAAAATTACATGAGATAAAACTATTAAATAAGAACAGATATCTTATTTTACATTATTAATATGAGCTATTTTTTTAATTGTTAGATAAATTTTATGTTCTGATCCGAATGTAAATGCAAAATGTAGAAAGAGATTAAATTTTCACTTAACATGAGATTAATATAGTTATACCCATATTAAAAATTTATTACATGTGCAACAAAACTGTTTAATTCATCATATATTAAACTATTAAAAACTTAATTTAACAATCCAAATATAAATTTTATCTTAATATGCAAAATAAAAGGTCCTATAACATACTTTCTTAATAAATAAATTACCCATTTTAAAATAAATTAAATTAAATATATCCCTGTTTTGTTTTTGTTTTTTTTTTTTTAATGAGCCATCGCTGCTCTATGCACTTTCTTTCGTCATCCTCCGATCATTTATGCAAAATTTATTTTATTTTATTTTATTTTTTCGAGGTTCCACCTACATTAAATATTTTTAAATACAGAGTCAAATGTAAATGGTACAATGTATCTGGACGCAAGCTAGTTGTCCGCTTTGCAACAAAAGAATTTAGTTGTCAGCAGCAAGTGTTGCATACTTTCTCCATATATAATTATGCAACACTGCTGGTTTTTTTTTTTTTTTTTCTGTATTTTCTATAAAACATGAATCTATAATTTTTCTCTATTTTCTTCTAATTTAAGATTAAAATTGTAATCTTAATTCAAATATAATGAAAGTTCTTACAAGCATCATAGGACGTAGCTTAGATGCCATATTCTAAAATATAAAATAACAACGTAGAGGTGGCGTTTAAATAAATTAAGAAAATATTAAATTTATAAATCTATCAGTTTTATTTTTTAAAATGTTTATCGGCTTTTTAATCACGTGTTCAAATTATATTTGAGTAGTTTTAACTAAATATTATTATCGAAATTAAAATCTCACTCCAGTATTACGCATTAAGATCAGCATGTCTCATATATGTATGTTTGGATAAAATAAAATAAATCAACAATACTAAAATAAAATTTATAATTTACAATCTCTGAGTGTTTAAAGTTTAATTATATACATGGTTTCAAAAGTAAAGAAAATAAAACTTCAACTTCTAGTCCTTAGTTTTGAGGCTATGATTCCACAATAATCATAACTTCTAATCACTTTTTTCTCTCGACAGTTACTAGATCAAAAAAAAAAAAAGTGAAAGATCTAGTAAGATACTTGTAAAACATTTTGAAATTTTTTACTTTAACCGACTTAAGAGATGTTTGGTAAGCGTATTACGTTTGCATTGCATTCAAAATGCAATGCATTTAATATAATTTATATTTGAATGAAAAATATCTATATTGCATTTGAATCCAATATGTGTTTGGATTAAAAGTGTTTGAATTGTATTTAAATAATAAATATGTGATATAACAGATAAAAGTAAAGAGAAAAAAGAAAGAGAGAAAGGGAGCATATGATGTGATTAGTAAAAGTCATAAATAAAATAAAATAATAAATAGTGATTGTATTGAATTTAAAATGTGATGTGATTAGTATTTGAATGTAATAGTTTTACATAGGATGATAATTATATTATATTTGAACACAATGTGAATATAATGCGATAAACAAATGAAGCATCAATAACAATAATAAAACAATGCAGTACAGGAATTTAAACATACAATCATGGTAATGCAAATTGTGTCCTTAGATACATCTATAATCATGTATAGTCCTATGAGCCCCCTCGCCATACCATAGTGTGATGAGTTATTCTCAATTGAGATGTACACTCTTCGCATAAATGTTGACTCTTGGTATAAACTTTAAACATACAAATTTTTTTCTAAATTCTTTTGGAAAATAAGCATTACATAATAAAATATACCATTTTATTTTATTAAATATCTATATTTGGATTATTTTCCTTTTAATTTCTAAAATCTTGACTTTTTTCAAATATCGCAGAATTTATAAAACTTTATAAATTTATTTTTTTTCTATTATTAGTTTTTAGGGTAAAAATATTATTTTGAAAAAGTTTCAAGTAAAATTGTAAAATTTTAAAAATTTGTCATGATATCAAAAATATATTTAAATTGATTTTAAATATAATAGAAATTTTAAATTAAACATTCGAAAGTTAAAAAATTTGTTGGCACACTAATACTTGAATTAATTCTTACATATGTGAAATTTAAACTCAAAATTCCACGACGTGACATTAAAGTTATAAGTGAATTTCTATAAAATCAATTGTCTTTCTTTTTGTTTATTTATTTATTTTTTTGTAATTTACTTTGTTATGTATGACACACTAATGATTAGCCAAAATAACTATTAGATGACTCGCTCATTGTCTTTTTCTTTAATTGTGTATCCTTTATAGAGAGAAAATTTAGGGGTATTTGGAGGGAGTTTTGAAGATGTATTTTTGGAGATGTTGGTTTTAAAAACAAGATATGATTTTAGATATTGTGTTTGAGATAAATGTTTTTGAGAAAAAATTGTTATAGAAATTAGGGGTCGTTTGGGAGACGTTCTCCGGACCTCAAAATTCAAATTTTTTTCAAAATTTCACCACTTTTCACTATTTACATCTTCAAAACGTTACAGTAAACTCCAAACTTTAAAAGTTCCAAATGAGATAATTTTTTTTAAATTATATAGAATTTCGAGAGGAACGAAACAATATCCATATTGATATTTTTTTTTCTAAAAAAATTTTTAAAATTTTTTATTTTTTCACCTCAAACAGTTTTTTCTCCCAAACATATTTTCCAAAACAACCTTTTTCCAACCTAAAAATAATGTTTCCAGCCTCCTCCCCCCAAACACCCCCTTAATATATAGAAATTTTAAAATATACGATAAAAAATAAATACCCAAGAATGCGGGTATGCACTGTTAGAGATTTGGAGAAATGAAGAAGCCAAACTTATTTTGGTCTCTAACCCCTAAAATCAAGTATCCAAAACATGGGCAAACACCCCCTTAATATTATTCATCTCATTGTTGTGTTTGTCAACAAACTTACAAGGACTATAAATATAGACCGAAAATAATAATGTGGGAAAAACTAAAGGCCAATATCAGTAAAATTCCACTTACAGAGGGTTAATTAGGAGGTTATATATGTGGAATTCTAAAGACAAATAATTATCAATTTTGAAGATATTAAAACTCATAAAAGGGAAGATGAACATTCCGCCTAATAAATAATTAATTTACTCATAACTACTGAATACTTATATATATATATTTACAAAAATTTTGTTGTTTTTCATGAATCGTGCGAAGGTTAAAATGTGACATTTTTTTTTTTGGTCAGAAACGATATTCAAAAACGACTTCTCTAAATATGTTATCACTAATAAAAACTTGGGTTTTGGGCTATAATATTTTTGAAATTAGTCATTTAATAAATATCCAACGACACACCATGCTTCTAATATAATTTTTTTTTTTTCTAAGTAGACATCTAATATAATTTGTTGACAAACGTACAGTGATGATAAATTTTCGTTTTATAAAATGGACGTTCCTGCAAAAACTTGGAGACGACACGTCAATCGTCGCTAAAATCATTTTAACGACGAATATACTATGACAATGTTTTAACCACGACATGTCGTTGATATTATTTTTTTCAGCGACAATATTGGGTTTTTTAGGAAGAACAAAATTTATTGTGGTGAATAAAAATCATATTACCTAAAGCATGATATTACACATAAGTTGAAAAAACAAAAGCAGATTTGATAATTTTTTTATCCAAAAAAAAAAGTGATCTAGATAAGTAAGTTGCTTTTTGTATATAGCTATATGTATTATGCTCCAATTGTATATAGCTATATTTAGCACTGTTTTTTTTTTTTTTTGGAAAGGATATTTAGCACTAGTTTGGATATAACTGTATTTATTTAATTGAAAATTTTCTTAATTTTAGAAGATTTGGTAGTTTTAAATAATTCATACGAGAGTTTATTTATAGCATTTTTTCTGAAGATTATCTTCTTCTTTTTATTCTGTTTTCTTATTTGATGTTTATTATATGTATACCACGTCAAAGAACATTTATTAGTCACGGATATGACAGCGCCGCAATCATGCAGTTTCGTATCATCTCCTGCTGTCTCTGTCGGTTCCCACTTTCCGTGAATTTTATTGCTTTTTAATATATATATATATATTAGTTGCTAAAGCATTTGGGCATATTATTATTGCTCAAATTTATCAAAAAACTTTTCACATCTCAATAACATATCTACATGTAATCGGTTCAAAAAGTGAAAATGTCGGTAGCCTATACATTTTGAGATGTTTTGAGAAACTTTTTAGCATTTTTATTATTGATGGTTTACTCGGAGCACCAATTCAGAATGGTAGTTGTATTTTTTGAGAGTTGTCAACATGTTTTGAAAAGATGATTGGCATGCTCCATCGATAGGGGATGAGCTATCGCTCATCGGTGTGCCCTACTTCGCATTGATGCACAATTGCCTAGCGCACCATGCTTTGCGTTGATGCACGGCTCCCTAGCAAGCCCTATTACTAATCAATATGTGGCTACCTAGAACACCCTATTTTCAATAAGAGCAAACAGCCCGTCATGTCTTTTTATAAGTCAAGGCAGATTTGCCTTGTAGACTTTGTTGCGGTCAATGCAAGGTTGCCCAATATACATTACCACCACCAATTCATGCTCAGCTACCTGAAGTAGCCAACTAGAGAAGCCAAGTGTTGCAGGGTATGAGTTGGCGACTGGGCACACATATACGCTGATTAGATCTAGGCTATCCGACAAGACTCGTCGTCAATTGAAGTTAGTTACTTGGCAAAGTTTGTTGTCTGGTAAGATGAGGGTGCTCAGCATAGCCTGC
This sequence comes from Antiaris toxicaria, assembly GCA_035233585.1. NCBI lineage: Eukaryota > Viridiplantae > Streptophyta > Magnoliopsida > Rosales > Moraceae > Antiaris > Antiaris toxicaria. The sequence goes on from CP141163.1 coordinate 2,234,176, forward strand.
CCATGTAGGAAAATCGGATAATTTATTTAGTAGAATTTAAAAAAAAATTTTGATTATACTAATTCGTATTGTTATATATAATAAATTATTTAACAATTTACATATCTTAAACAGGATGTCAAGAATGCCGGAGAAGGTGACTAAGAAAGTTTCAACAAACTAACCTTTTCTACTACTCTCCATTTCTCTATGATAGAGTGTGTGAGCATTTAGTCTCTTAATTAGTATTCATGCGCGACTTTTTCCTTCCAAGTATTCAGAACTCTTATAGTTTATTATTATTATAATGAGAGAATAATAATAAACTCGCTCACTTTAAAGTTTGTGACGTGAGAAAAATAGAAGTCTTAAGGATCCTATTTATATTGAATGGACTAAGTGAATTTTAAATTTGAACAAAACATTTAAAAAAAATTTTCTCTCTTTCCACCTAATTAGAATTTTTTCCTTTGCCCTGGGAGGCCTCAAAAAATCATCCTTCTAAGGTATATAAGACTCAAAATTTGATTCAAATTTTAATATCTATTTATCTTGTTATTTTATTTGCATAAATAATGTTCCATAAATCTAATTTTAGTTCAAAATAAACTCATAACAACTTTATTTGAATTAAATAATTATGTAATAATTATCTAAATAAAATCAATAAAGCGAAAATCTTTTTCTTTACTTTATCCTAACAGAAAACACCTACTCTTAGCAGACAAGGATAAGATTTTGTTTCAATTCAAACTCGAACAGGATAATTACTATATTTATTTTAAAAATTTATTTAAATAAGATTATCTAAATATTAAAATTATTTATTTATCCATATTTCTTAATTTAAATTAATCTCGTATTTATCATAAAAGATAAATACAATTAATTTAAATTTCAAATCTTATCTTTCAAATAAATATTTATACAAATTAAATATTTATCTAATTAATTAAATGAAATAAAGTTCTCATTCTACCCTAAGTGAAAAACATCTACACTTATAGGAAGGTGATCAGAATTTTTCTCTTCACTAAGTCTAAGAATTAAAGCAATAATGAATATCTCAATCGATTATATTCTTAAAAAAATTGTATTGAGCTAATAAACGAACCAATTAGACAAATATTATGTGTACTCTAATAATCTATGTAATTAATTATTCTAAACCAAATAAATCAATTATACAATTATTAGTTTCAGAAACATACAATTATAAACTTGAAACTATACTCCCAATTATATAACGTATTAAGTAAGCTAGTGTATAATCATAGTCAATGACCTTTTCATATATGCAACACCCTTATATGATATCTATGATCGGTTGAAGGTTAAAGTCCGTTCAACCTTTTGATCACGATATTTGAAAGATTCATTATACATCTAATAGGAAAATGACTATTCATTGCAGGTGAATAATAAATTATTTGCCAAGTAAATAACCTAAGGTCTTGTCCATTTTCACATCCTATATAATGTCATTAAAAGGATAATATTTACTCCTTATTAGAGTTATGATTCCATATCTATAAGCAAAGCTCGCAACGTGTACAAGTCATGTACCCAACAAACAAGTCCAATAGCTTATTACTCCGAGACACTCTAGCTTTTGGAATATTAAAGTACACAAGTTATAAACATAAAGTCATTTATTTATTCAGGATTAAGATTATTGTATAATAAACATCAAAAGTAAATTAATTAATTTAAGCATACTTACAAAAAAATTACATTTTTGGTCCAGGTCAATTATATCACTACCAGTAGGTAATATATTTATGTTTCTATTTAGGAATCAGCTCACTTCAGATGATCAAGACAACCAATCTCCCTAATTGAATTTAGACAACATAATAATCTTTATACAAGATAGATGCTCACTCTAATCCCTATAGACTACAGGCTATAGATTTAGATTATTTACTTTAAAATATTATCTTCTCGCATACAAAGTCCATTTTATGTAACATTCTACTAGTTTAAATACTAAGTAGTCAATGAATCATATTTGCTTACATTTACTTTAACATATAAATAACAATGAGAATAATATAGCAAAAATATAATGAAAAACCTCAAATATATTATTAATCAGTTCAAAATAAATAAAATACATTAAAAAATATCTTTCATACTTAGGGCATTCCTAACAACCCAGAAAGGCTACCCTGGCACATCGTTTTATTAGTTTGGGTAGGTCTGTCCGGTATTACCCTGACTGATTGTAGCAAGGTTGCTTGGCACATCTTGTTAAGGGCTGGAACAAGGCTGCCCACCACAACCTTTTACTGGTCTAAGTAGGTCTACCCAGCATTATCTTGACAAGTCGTGGCGAGGTGGCCTAACAAATCTCATTATAAGTCGAAGCAAGGTTACCCATGCACATCTCTTTACAAGTTGAGCATGTCTTTCCAACAAACCTTATTACCATTTAGAACAAGACTTCTCGACACACACCACCAACGATAATTCCTTAACTTTTCTCTCCTTCGACATGTGTGAAGAGCACTGACAATTTGTCACAACAAACAAAGGACCACCTTGGTTCGTGGGCTAATGGCCCAACATGAATAATCTATACTTGAGACATATAGGCCCTAGCCTGCATTCCCCGTAATAGAATCCCATATTAGTTGCAACGGTCTGACTCACTGTTTATATCCAAGACATGTGACAAATCCACCAACAATCTATTATTTATTGTATTTACTATCTCTTCGGATCGGCCCAACCCTACCAGGTAAGATCTAACCAAGACCTGTCCTAACAATAACTCTATAAATACCAAGTTTACACAACTTGTCAGGTGCAGACTTTTAACCTATCAAACACTTTGCTTCACCCTAAGCCTCTTAGATTACTATGTTGACTTAAATATTGGAGTACCTTTGGCAAACACTCTATCGATGTCACCTTACCTCACAGTTCTTCTCTTCTTCCTTGCAGGCTTATGGAGCAGAGGACAAGTCCGACCACTGTGTACCACTGCACATGGTGTTAAGTTTAGTTTTTAGCATCAACATATATGAATAAAAATAATCAGAGCAATCGAGCATTTTCAAATAACATTTGGAATATCAATTGTCAAAACTTTATGTATGTTAGTTCAAATTCCTATTGATGAGTTCTATTAAAGGTTCTTTGATTGTTGAAAATAGAACAATATATAATGTTTAACTTTTTAATTTCTTGATGACATTAAAAGTGCATCTGCAATATAGTGCTAAATTGATGTGTCAATATTAAATTTATTATTTGATTAAAAAATAATTTTAATATCAAATTTGATAATTGATTAAAAATAAGTGTTAATTTTTATATTAATTTTGACTAATACTATTTCATTTAATTATTATAACATTATTATTTTCAAAGGATTTTTATGATAAAAGTTATCTTTATAAGTTTCAATACAAAATAATAACAATAAACACTAAATACAATATATTTTAATAACATCACACGTTAAATGAAAAAATAAAATAGTATATTAAATCTATAATTTTCATACTCCTACGTAGTCAAAGATAACATTAATTTATCTATAAAAAAAAAAAAAGATAACATTAATATTTCAGATACAAATTATGAAAAATAAATTAAAATCAATTAAAAAGTGAACGTTAATTATCATCAACTTGTACTCTGTATCTTTTCAATTAATCAGATCATATTGAACAATGGATTTCGAAAACTGGTTTATCGAGAGGTCGTTTAGCTCAAAAAAAAAAAAAAAGTCTCTAAAATATTATATATATATTTTACTTTATTATTATTTTTTATCATTTATATATCTAAAATACTATAATAAATTTCAAATTTTAAAGTTTTATAATTTTATATATACAAGTCTAAATGAAATGATTTTTTTTTTATAAATTACATAAAATATCAAGAGGAACGAAATAATATCCATATTGATAATTTTTTTAATAAACTTTTAAAATTTTACATTTTTTCACTTGAGACAATTTTTTTTTTCCAAATATATTTTTTAAAACTACTTTTTTAGCTATAAAAATATCTCTAAATGTACATCCAAACAAGCTCCAAATAAGTTGCTTTAACCATTAAGCAAAGCCTTAACTTTCTTGTTTTTATTCTTTTCTTTTTTTCCCCACTCTTATGTTTTAATCGCTAAGCGATCTTATTCATCTAAATAGTAAATCATGAGTAAAAGATGCCCACAACATTGCTGCAATACATGATAAGTTATTATGATGTATAATAGATAATATACAAAATATTAGATGTACAATATATTATATTGTAACATGATATTTCTTATATATGTTTTTATAGAATATGCAGAAAATAAACTTTTGTATTACAGTTTTTGTTTGTCCCTTTTTTTTTAATGCTTATCTCTAATTCAAAATAGATGACGTTTAAATTAGAAAGTTAAAAAAAATCTAGAAAATTTGAATTTTTAAATTATTAGACAAATAATATATTGATTATAAGTTAGTTAATTAGCTGATCAGTTTTCTTTTTGTTAATGATTTTGTTGTTTTAACTTCGATACTATAATAATAAAATATATCATTATTGCAGTCTATATTAACATTTATGTAGTTTCTAAAATAAAATATGCTTAGATAATAATATATTACCTTGTAGAAATTTTTTTTGATCATGTTTTTTTGGATCTAGTTATATTGTTGTTGGTGCTTGTAGTGCAACAGCAGTTGTTGGTGGCAGTGGTAATAGACACATACAATCATCGTTATCAAATATTTTTGAAACAATTACATCTATGAGTACTCCTTTGGGTCTAAACTAGATTTGAAAAATTTTTGTTTGACCTTTCAATTGCTTGATCATAGGTGGTAGTATTGTTAGATTTGTATAACCTTTTTCAATTGTTAATATAGAACATAGTTTTTTTTATTAGCATTTGAGCTGCTCTTCTAAATATGATCACAATTATGTAACCAGTCTCCTCTTGAATTCTCGTATTTAGTTTGTATATGTTATTGAAAACAAAATGTAGTTAGTGATTAATAATATATTATATAATTATTTGTAATTAAATTAAGTAAAAAGATATTAATATAGAATATTAAATTATATTTTATATCATGGAATTGGCATTGAAATAATAAAGAAGAATCAAAACAAAGAGATGAACAAAAAATAGAGGAGAAAGCCTGGAACATTAAATCCAAGCAGAAAGAGAAAGAATAAAGGAAATTAAAAACTGGCCAAAAAAAAAACCTACAAAGAAGCAGTCGAAAGGGAGATCTAGGAGTGGGGTCAAGGAAGAGACAAGGCTGCCATATAGGGTTTTGCTAGGTAAATGACCGAAAACCCAAGAGCAAAATGGCTTAAAAGCAAAAGACAAAGTGGCATGCAAATAAAACTACATTGGGGGGTTGTGAAAAGACCAGAAAACTGGCACCACAAATCAAGCCCAAGTACAGTCATAAGGGTAGATTTGTAAAAACAACTCCTGCAATCCTTGGAAAGACCAAAACACCTCCGATAACAGCCAAGGCAAAGCACAACATCTAAGGGTAATTTCGTAAAATTTCCCCAAGGGGTAATTAAGGTAAAACACCATATTATATATAGTGAACTCTCCCTCTTTCTTAGTAATAACTGGCCAAAAACCCAGCATTGCAGTGAGAGATATTGTTATATTGTACAAAAATCATTCTCAATACTTAAACTAATTTGATTTTTTTGTTGTGATTTTTGAATATTAATGGTTGAATTAAATAAGATGTTTACCTTTTAATTCAAAAAATTCTAACATCATATCAATATAATTATATAAAATTCAAAATTTCCTCTCATTTCTAACAGCTAGTTTTTATCATATAAATTCATTCATCCTTAAGTTTTACCAAACATATTGTATTTAGCTTGCGTTTGGGCAACACATTTTTTTAGCATTGTATTTAAATGCAATGTAATTTTCTCCCAAATACAAGAACATTTCATTCAAATATCAATCACATCACATTTTAAATCCAACACAATCACTATTTATTATTTCACTTTTTTATTACTTTTCTTAATTACATCATATATTCTCTCTCTCTTCTTTTTTTCTCTGTACCTTTACCCATCACATCACATATTCATTATTAAAATATAATTTAAATACTTTTCACCCAAACACACATTGCATTCAAATGCAATGCTAATGCTTTTCCTCAAAATACAAATTGTATTCAATGCATTACATTCAAATGCAATACAAACGCAATGCGTTCACCAAACGAGACCTTAGTGGGTACATTTACTATTTGTATTTATTTTATTTGCATCATTCAAGAATACAATTATACAAAATTCAAAAATTTCCCCCACTTTTAACGACTATAAATGGCTAGTTTTTACTCTATAAATTCATTCATCCTCAAGTTTTTACAAGCATACATCTCATCTCTATTTCATCTCTCTAGTTCTTTCATTTGCTCTATTAAAGTTATTGTCTTAGTTAAAAAAAAATTCGCAACGTGGTTAGTGTATTATTATTACTTTTTATTATTTTAGTTATTATAAGTTTTATTCTCATATTTGCTGCGCATCTTTCTCAATGAGCCTTTTTATTTTTCATTTTGTTTCATACTCTTGTAATATTCTCTCTTTTATTTATTATCATAATGATTTGCTAGTAATATATCAATTATCATGAATCACAATCATTTTCATTTCCCTTATACTCTTGTATTATTTTATTTTATTTTTCCCTTATGGAATTATAGCAACTCATTTTTTTATATTTTCTTGAAGGGACACTCAAAAACCTAATTACTTAGATTGTTATAAGAGTTTAAGTCATTTGTCCATTTCACTTTTTTACACAATTCAAGCTAGAATAATAAAGATATTAATGTAAATAAAAAAGACTATAACGTAGACCAACTTTATTTACGAGTATTAACTATTCTTTTTGTACTATTTTTCTATTTTATTAACAAATTAGAAAGCCTTTCTTTATAATCTCGTGACTTTATGTTTATTTCTAATTTTTTTAAATAAAGATTAATTAAGTCACGTTTCCAATTATATATTTCATGAATAAATAAATACAGCTAACAATCACAATCCTATTGATATTTTTATTTTTTTTCTTAATTAAAAAAGATTATTTTACCCTAAATATGATAAAAAGAAAATAATAGGTAAAAAAAGAAATTCATATAAATAAATATAAAAAGACAAAAAGCTCGTAATTAATTAAGTATAAAATCAATACATCATTATTTTAAAAATAATAAATAAATAAGAGTAAAAGATAAAAAATAGAAATTTATATGGATAAATATAAAAAGACTAAAAGCTTATATTTAATTGAACATAAAATTAACACAATATTATTCTAAGAATAATAAATAAATAAGGGTAAAAAAAGAAATTATTACAAAAAATTATAAAAAAAAACTAATGTTGCGTTTGGGTAACACTTTTTTTTTGCATTGCATTTGAATGTAATGCAATTTTCTCCCAAATACAAAAACATTTCATTCAAATACCAATCACATTATATTTTAAATCTAATACAATCATTATTTATTATTTTATTATTTTATTATTATTTTTAATTACATCATATATTCTCTCTCTCTCCTTTTTTTTCTCTCTACTTTTACCTAGCACATCACATATTCATTATTAAAATACAATTCAAATACTTTTCATTCAAATACACATTACATTTAAATGTAATATTAATGCTTTTTCTTCAAATATAAATTATATTCAATGCATTATATTTAAACGTAATGTAAATATAATGCGTTCACCAAACAAACGTTAAAATCTTATAATCGTTAAAAGTAAAATTGATACATAATTATTTTTAAAAACAATTTTAAAAATAGTGAATAAATAAAAATTTTATCCATCGCTTTAATATATATAATAATTTAGTAAAATTGCCCCAAGGGCAATCAAGCGAAAATACTGTATCATGTACAGGAACTGTCCCCTCATTTTAGCAGTATAATAATGTTAATGCTGCGATTTAACCAATAGATGTCAAATCAAAATCTTAGGGGCGTAGGTTCCATACATGTTGTCACTTTTGATTGGTTGGGGTCTCGGGGTCATCATTGACGTATGTCGTCATTATAATAACCACTCCTTTGTGGGCTCCACATGAAAGCGGCCGTGAAATATCGACTCCTGCTAAGACAGTGGGAAGCCAAATGTGTTAAGAAAAGGTCGTCCGTTTGTGGCATTTTATTGGCCACAAACGGTGCTCACATGAGAGTTGTTGCTGTCGATCACGATTTCCGGCTCCATTTTAATACTTGTTTTAATATTTTTTTAAATTAAAAATATTAATTTTAATTTTTAAATATCAAAATATTTTTTAATTGTGTGATAAATCAAACGGTTTTAATAAAGTGTATAATTGATAAAAAAAATTATGATAATTAATGAGAATAAAACATAAAGAGTTCATTTTATATGAATTTGGATAGATAATTTGTTTTTAATTTGGTTAAATAACTTTTGTTAATTTTTTTTAATTTAACTATGGAAGCTAATTTAAAAAATTCAGTCACTTAATTTTTTTTTTAATCTCGTTCTTACTCTTTTGCATTCAGGATTTACTTTTTAATTTGTTGTTAAAAAATGCAGGATAGCCTAATATTCTCGCGGTGATTTAATGAAAAGAAATGAAAATGGACAGCCATGAACATTAAAATTAAAAAAAAAAAGCAAAAAATTGACAATAAAAATAATCCAATTTCTATGTATATAAATTCATGTCTCACGATATTATTCAGCAAAAAAAAATTGAATATTAAAATAAATTACTAGTTAGATTTTTATGTATATGAGAATATTATATGCATTGAAAAGTAAAAAACTGAGAATAAAAAGATCAAATAGATTTATATGTAAATAAACACATGTCCAAAATTTATTTAAAAAAAAAGGATAATCTACAGTTGAATAATACATGGGGCAAATTTAAGAAGTAACCTTGAGTTTGGATTATTTTTCGTTTACCTCTTGAAATCTAAAAATTTGGCATTTACATCGTCCAAATGTAGCTTTGTCCATTCATTTAAAACCGATTTTGTAGTAATATTTTAAAGAATTAGCAGTTGATATTTTAGTTAGCAATTTTGATTATAAAAAATAATGATAACTAAAACTATTAATGTTTCCTTCATCTTCTTCCTCACCCCCTGCACAACCACCCCGGCCAGGGGCCCTCCCACCCTGATGCATGATGTCGTAACCACTCCCCACTCCCACCCTAGCTGAATCCCCAAAATTTTTGGGTTAAATTTTTTTTTTTAATTTAGGTTTAATTTGGTTTTAGTTGAATTTTATTCTCCCCCCCCTTCGGAACTTTAAGTCTTATTACAAAATTTCTTCTAAACTTCGATTTGTATCATTCTTTCTTCCGAATTTTGAAATATTTATAAATTTCCCCTCTCAGTTGGATTGATTATGGAAAAATACACATAAAATTTATTTACAGCATGAGTTGGGAAATGTTAATTAAGTATGAAATTATAAAGTTGCTTTTATAATTAGGTAGAAAGAGTAAATATTTAAAACTGATTGTCATTTTTTCCATACAATTTTTTTTATCTTTAACTGCATGATTTCATATTTAATAAGAGTAGCGATTAAAACGTGTATTGTCAACAAATGTCACTTCGTAATTTCAGACAATAATATTCATGCCAATTGTGTTTTTCCGTCAAAAAATTTAACTGAGGTAGGAATTTTACAAATGTTTTTTAAATTTTGGGAGAAATAATATTACAAATTAAAATTCGGAGAACATTTTACAACAAGACTTAAAATTCAAAGAAAAAAGGTGAAATTTGTTCTTTTTCAAATAGTAAAGTGTGTGTTTATTTACCGCATTGCATTCTTTGAACGCAATATAATTTTCATTAAAACGTAAAAGTATTATATACAAATATCAATCGTATCATAATTTAAATCCAATATAATTATTATTCATCATTTTACCTTTTTTTTTTACTATTTTTACCAATCACATCACATACTTTTTTTTCTCTCTCTTTTTTTTCTTTACTTTTATTAATTATATCACATATAACATGATTTAAATACTTTTCATCTAAACACATATTGTATTTAATACATTACAGTCAAATACTATTCGAACGCAATGCGTTATCCAAATGCTCCTTAACTTCAATTAGGCTTCGCCTTTCAACCTTCCAATTTCGGTGCATATAAGCAACTTTATCCATCTTAAATGATGGAATTAACAAATATATACCGACGCCTTAAAGTTCAAAGAGAAGTGAATAATAATTAAGTTTTTCGAGTTTGGGAAGCAAAGTGAATTAGTTTTCCAAGTCTAGAAGATTTACATAATATTTTTTTATATACATATTACAAATGTTATCGGTAAGCTTCACTCTTTAGTGGAAGTACTCAAATTTAATTTGGAGTCTTCCTGCCCTACCGTGATGTTTGGATATATAAGCAAGTTCATGTATCATGTGGGATTTGTTTTTTTATTATTATCATTATTATTTTTCTGCAAAATATTATAGCAAACTGCCAACTTCTTATACAACTCTACTAACAAAAATAAATAAATGAAGATAAAAACTAACCAAAAAAAAAGTTTACCTAAAAATGAAATTACATTATTTAAGAAAAAAAAGGAAAAAAAGAAATCACATCTTTACAAATTGCTTAAGATATTCCCCTTTTTCTCTCGTTCTAAGACATTTGCACGCCTAATAATTGAAACATATCAATCGTAGAGCAAAAAATAGGCATCATAATTTTGGAACGCAATTGAACTTGATGGCTTTGTTTCCCACACAAGGCACGCTGCGTACATCGTTGTCTTCCTTAAAACTCACTTCGTGAAGCACAGTAAATAGAAATAAAAATTATATTTCCTCTGAGTGTTTGGAATGATTACGTGTGTGTTCGATACATATATTTAAATTATATTATATTTAAATGTAATATAATTTTTATTTAAATAAAAAAATATTTTAAATACATACCAATCACGTCATATTTTAAATCAATATAATTATTATTCATTATTTCATTTTTTATTATTTTTATTAATTATATCATATATTTTCTTTCTCTCTCCTTTTTTCTCTCTCTACTTTTACCCATCACATCTCATATTTATTATTAAAATACAATTCAAATACTTTTCACCCAAACACACATTACATTCAAATGCAATGTTAATATTTTTCCTCCAAACACAAATTACATTCAATGCATTATATTCAAACGCAATGTAAATACGATACGTTCATCAAACGGACCATATATTTATAATTTAACAATAGATTCAGATCTTACTAAAATATAAATGAATACGAAGCTATGCATAATTATGGAATACATACCCTCGCTCAATTTCATAATTAAAATTTGACCAATATATTTCATTAATTTTATTAATGTACACCCATGAAAAAAACTTTTTTCTTAAGCATGCACCCATTAAAATAAAGCTATTTGACTATTTTTTCTTCTTTAATATCCTAGCTACCTTTTTTTTCCTAAATGGTCTTGGCTATTATTTATTTATTTATGGCTATTATTTATTTATTTATTTTTTTAGTATCCACTTTCTTTATTTGAACTTTCATAGAAAATTTTAAAGAAAAAAGTATGTTAGTACTTATAGAAATAAAAAAATGGTAAGAAACAAAAAAAAAAAAAAACTGCACTTTTTAGTGCCCCATTGAATTAAAATTTTAGCTCCATCCTTAAACATAAGGTGTAGAGTTCGAATTTCCTCACTTTCACGTTAATTAAAAAAAATTATTTGAAATCACATGATTTTTTCAAAAAAGAAAAAAAGAAAGAATGGGTAAATAGTGTTAAAATTTTCAAAGAAGTAATATAAATGTTAAAAATTTTGAGCCCGTGAAGTTAAAAACAACTTACAAGAAGTTTTGCTAAACAGACTCTATATTGAACAAAAGGAAGGTGACCTGAAATTAGTTTTAAGGGAGGACTTTTCTAACAAGCCCCCCGCCCCCCTCCCTCCTCCACTCCCCCCTCCCCCTTTTTTTTATTTTTATAGTTTAAGGGAGAGGGATTTGACCTCTAAATTTTATTGTCTAAGTGATTTGTGGAATTATGATTAGGTTATGTTGACAACAGGAACGGGAATGAAAATGAAATATGGATTCCAATTTTCTTTAAATACCGAAGAATTAGATGACATGCCATAATTTGTCCTTAAATTCATGATACAACTAATCAAATATTTGATTTTTGAATGAAAAATAATTAAATTAATTAGCTTGTTTGGAAATAAGATAGTTGATTAATTAAATTTATTTATTATGATTAAAAATACGATTTTAAGATTAATGTATCACAAGCTACATACAAAATATAGGTCGATTTCTCTAAAAAGAGCACGCTCCATCCAGTCAAGGTGAGGAGGATATGAGGTTGTAACTAATTCGATCTCTTTATTAGTGAAGATGAAAAAGACAAATTCTCTTATAACAGGCATACGGGAGAGGTTGCCAATTTGATATGGGCGGGATCTAATATTAGAATAAGAAGTTCTATCCGGAATAAATTGGATGAAAAATGCACTTTGTTACGTGAAGCATGGGTTATATTTATGAATTAGGTGATGTTTAGTAAAAAAATTATATTTTAATTTTATTCAAACGTAATGTAATTTTACACTAAACGTAAATTTTACATTCAAATATAATTTTTTTCAACAGTGTTACGAAAATAATTACTATTCAAAAGTTTTTTAAAATAATCACATCAACTTTTCAACTCTACTATTTATCTTTACTTTTATCGATCATATTAACTTTTCAACTCTAAAATACTTTTCATCCAAATACACATTTCATTTAAATACAAAACAAATATCTTTTAACCAAATACAATATTTAAAAAATAAATTTGATTTAAATATAATCAAAATACAATATGATTACCAAATGCTCTTTTTAGTCGGTGGTTCAGAAAAATTCTATGAAGATTTTATTCAAAGGGGGCGTTTTTTCCACAGGATATTAACTTGTGGAGGAGAATTTTTGTAGGAAGGGAGGAAAGAGAAATCTCCAGAGAATCCCTGCCAACTGAAACACGTTAAACTTTAGTCCAATAGTCTTCATACGGTAGTCATCTTTGAAAATCTTATGATGTATGCCCATTCACGTACAGGCTCATGAGAAGAATAGAGTAGTAAAATTGGCCTTGTAATAGAAGCCAAAATTTATGTTAGAAATATGGTGCCACAACCAAATATGTAGATCATATTTATGATTGTTGTATAGGGTTGTCTATTTTTTTTTTATACAATGTATTTTGCTTTTATTAATAAATGATACCTTGCATTCTTAGGTTGTAGATTAATACTTAATTTTGACCCATAAATATATTCTAAAGAAGAAAACCTAAAATTAATTGATATTTGCCTTTTTATACCCAACATCTTACTTTGATTTAGAAAGTATATCTTGTTTTATGTTTTGCATTTAAATGCCATTAGATTACCTTTAATACATAAGTCCTTTTTGTCAATCAAACATAATTCTGACCTCAAAAATGTCCAAAATATCTTTAAAATGAATAATAAAAAATAATTTAATAAATTATAATTTAGATAATAACTAAATAAAATCCCATAATTTAATCCTAATAATTTAAGTTTGAAAACCCTAATAATTTATGTTACTCAAATATTCACACAAGTCTGAACCTTTTGTTGACAAAATCAAAGGCTCTGTCGTTTGTTTTTTTTTTTTTTTCCTTTTCTTTTTAAGGGTATTTTGGATTTTTTTTAGGTCAAAAATGAGTGTTGACTAAGAAAAATGTATAGATTTATATGTTAAATGTGCTGTAATTGTATGAAAAGGCAAGACTTTAAAATGATGTGTATACTTTTTGAATAAAAGCAAATTACTTGACATAAAAAACGTAAGGGGGCGTATGGTAAATACATTATATTTTGACTGTATTTGAATTAAATTTATTTTTTGAATGTTGTATTTGGTTGAAAAGTATTTGTTTTGTATTTAAATGAAATATATGTTTGAATAAAAAATATTTTAGAGTTGAAAAGTTGATGTGATTGGTAAAAATAGAGATAAATAGTGGAGATAAAAAATTGATGTGATTGTTTTAAAAAAATTTTAAATAGTAATTATTTTCGTAGCACTGTTGAAAAATTTGCATTTGATGTAAATTTTGTATTGGATTTGTATAAAATTAAAATGTAATTTTTTTACTAAACGACACCTATATTACCCAAATTTTAATTTTTCTTTAGGGTTTTGGCATTTTATGTCAAAAGTTAAAGCGTTGACCGATAAAAGATATATAATTATTAAATATCATTTGATGGAATAAAAATGTAGAACTTCAAAATATATAATATACTTTTTTAATAAAACCAATGTACATTATATAAGATCATTATCAATGCACTTATGTATGCTAATGTTTTATTTATTAAATAAAATTATCTTACTTTATACTATAATGTATTATGCTACTTTATCCATCTTAGACGATGGAATCAACAAATATATACTGACGCCTTAAAGTTCAAAGAGAAGTGAATAATAATTTAGTTTTTACAAGCTTGGGAAGCAAAGTGAATTAGTTTTCCATGTCTAGAAGATTTACATAATATTTTTTTATATACATATTACAAATGTTATCGGTAAGCTTCACTCTTTAGTAGAAGTACTCAAATTTAATTTGGAGTCTTATGTTTGCATATATAAGCAAGTTCATGTATCATGTGAGATTTGTTTTCTATTATTATCATTATTATTTTTCTGAAAAACATTATAGCAAACTGCCACCTTCTTATACAGTTCTACTAACAAAAATAAATAAATGAAGATAAAAACTAACAAAACAAAACAAAAAAAAAAGTTTACCTAAAAATGAAATTACATTATTTCAAAAAAAAAAAAAAGAAAAAGAAAAGAAATCACATCTTTACAAGTTGCATAAGATATTTCCCTTTTTCTCTCTTTCTAAGACATTTGCACGCGTAATAATTAAAACATATCAATCGCAGAGCAAAAAATAAGCATCATAATTTTGGAACGCAATTGAATTTGATGACTTTGTTTACCATACAAGGCATTGTGCGTACGTCCCTGTCTTCCTTAAAACTCATTTCGTGAAGCAGCTGTTTCGTTCTTATATAAAGAGATGCGTTCACAAGAATATTATAGAGTCGTTTGATAGAATTTTTGCATTTGGTATAAACAAATATAAGTAAAAATTATAATTTTCCTTTTTAAGTGTATAGAATAGTTATAGATATAATTTAACAATAGTTTCATATCTTATGGAAACATAAACAAATACAAAGCCATATTATGACTATGGGACACATGCCCACATTTAATTTTTCATAATTAAAATTTGACCGATATATTTACTTAATTTTTTAAGTGTACCACATCAAAAAAATTTTTTCTCAATGATGCCCCCACTAAAATAAAGCTATTTGACTATTGTTCTTATTTAAAATCCTAGCCACTTTTTTTTTATTCTAAATGATCTTAGCTATTATTTATTTTTTATTCTAAATGATCTTAGCTATTACATATTTTTTAAGTATCCACTTTCTTATTCTATACTTTCATAGAAAAATTTGAAGAAAAAATTTTGTTAGTACATATAGAAAATAAAAAATGGTAAGAAACAAAAAACTGCACTTTTTAGTGCGCCACTGAAATAAAATTTTAGCTTCATTCCTGAACATAAGGTGTAGAGTTCGAGTTTCCTCGTATTTTTGTTAATTAAAAAAGTGAAAACTATTTGGAATCACATGATTTTTTTCAAAAAAAAAAAAAAAAGAAGAAGCGTAATGGGAAAATAGTGTTAAAATTTTCAAACAAGTAATATAAATGTTAGAATGCAGTTTATAATATCTTATAAAAAATATGATATAAAATTTAAAATCTACCTAAAAGAGTTTTTTTTTTTTAAATTACATTTCTTGACTTTGACAAAAAAAAATTTTTGTAGTGTAAAAGCTCCTCTAATAATTCACGCAAGTACCTCCAAACACAAATTTTGAACCCATGAAGTTAAAAACAACTTATAAGAAGTTTTGCCAAACAGACTCTGTATTGAACAAAGAGAAGGCAACCTGAAATTTGTTTTAAGAGAGGACTTTCCTAATAAGCCCCTATTTTTTTTTTTTTCTTTTTTAGTTTAAGGGAGAGGGATTTGTCCTCTAAGTTTTGCTGTTATGTTGACAATAGGAACAGGAATGAAAATGAAATATGGATTCTAATTTTCTTTAAATACTGAAGAATTAGATGACATGCCATAATTTGTCTGTAAATTCATGACAAAACTAATTAAATATTTAATTTTTGAATAAAAATAATTAAATTAATTAGCTTGTTTGGGAAAAAGATAATTGATTAATTAAATTTGTTTATTATGATTAAAAATAAGATTTCAAGGTTAGTGTAACAAGCTACTTATAAAATATACGTCGATTTCTTTAAAAAGTGTTAGAGAGAATATATATATGAAACTAATTTAACACAGTTCAAGAGTCTAACTTAACCTAAAAGATTAACTTATTAGATCTTAGATTCTTACATATATATAAACTATTTTACATTTCTGTCAACTTTCTATATAAGATAACATACACATGTACTTTTCTCAATAAAAAGAGCATATTCCATCCATTCAAGGTAAGCAAGATATAAGGTTGTAACTATTTCAATCTTTTTATTAGTGAAGATGAAATAGACAAATTCCCTTTTAACAGGTATATGGGAGAGGTTACCAATTTGACATGGGTAGGATTTAAGTTCCTGTTTGTTTTATTGATTCGAATTCAAAATTTTAGTTTCAGTTTTATCTTTTTCTGAAAAGTTAACAAAAATTATAATTAAGTCAACCAGTTTTGATTTAAAATTTCATTCCATTCTGACCCCAATTCATAAACCATTTAGGTCCTAAAATTAGAATAGGCAGTTCTATTGGGAATAAATTGCACCCACTTTTTGGGTTAAAAATGAACTTCATTACGTAAAGCATGGGTTACGTTTATGAATTAGCTGGTGGTTCAGGAAAATTCTATGAAGATTTTATTCAAAAAGGGCGTTTTTTCCACAGGATATGGGTTCGTTTGGTGAACGCATTGCATTTGCATTGCGTTTGAATGCAATGTATTGAATGCAATTTGTATTTGGAGGAAAAGCATTAGCATTGCATTTGAATGCAATGTGTGTTTTGGGGAAAAGTATTTGAATTGTATTTTAATAATAAATATGTGATGTGATGGGTAAAAGTAGAGAGAAAAAAAAAGAGGGAGAGAGAATATATGATGTAATTAATAAAAGTAATAGAAAAAGTGAAATAATAAATAGTGATTGTGTTTGATTTAAAATGTGATGTGATTGGTATTTGAATGAAATGTTTTTGTATTTGGGAGAAAATTGCATTGCATTTAATGCAATGCTAAAAAAATTTGTGTCCCAAACACTAGCTAACTTGTGGTGGACAATTTTTGTAGAGAGGGAGGAGAGAGAAATCTCCAAAGAATCCCTGCCAACTGAAACACGTTAAACTTTAGTCCAATAGTCTTCATACATTAGTCATCTTTGAAAGTCTTATGATGTATGCCCACACACGTACAGGCTCATGAGAAGAATATAGTAAAATTGGCCTTGTAATAGAAGCCAAATTTTATGTTAGAAATATGGTGCCATAACCAAATATGTAGATCATATTTATGATTGTTGTATAGGGTTGTCTATTTTTTTTATACAATGTATTTTGTTTTTATTAATAAATGATACCTTGCATTCTTAGGTTTTAGATTAATACTTAATTTTGACCTATAAATATACTCTTAAGAAGAAAACCTAAAATTAATTGATATTTGCCTTTTTATACCCAACATCTTACTTTGATTTAGAAAGTATATCTTGTTTTATGTTTTGCATTTTTATGCCATTAGATTACCTTTAATACACAAGTCCTTTTTTGTCAATAGTATATCTTGTTTTATGTTTTGCATTTTTATGCCATTAGATTACCTTTAATACACAAGTCCTTTTCGTCAATCAAATATAATTCTGACCTCAAAAATGTCCAAAATATCTTTAAAATGAATAATAAAAAATAATTTAATAAATTATAATTTAGATAAAAACTAAATAAAATCCCATAATTTAATCCTAATAATTTAAGTTAGAAAACCCTAATAATTTATGTTACTCTAATATTCACCCAAGTCTGAACGTTTTGTTGAGAAAATCAAAGGTTCTGTCGTTTGTTTGTTTTTTTTTTTCCTTTTCTTTTTAAGGGTATTTTGGATTTTTTAGGTCAAAAATGAGTGTTGACTAAGAAAAATGTATGGATTTATGTGTTAAATGTGCTGTAATTGTATGAAAAGGCAAGACTTTAAAATGATGTGTGGCGACCCGCCCTACGTAGGGTTAAATAGCACTATTACAGTCGGCTACTGTTGCCAACTGCAATAGACTGTAACCACTTGAGTCGTCGGCAACTTACTTTTAACTTGCTTTTAACTTATTCTGATACCAGCTAAATTTTTTTTTTTTTAACTCGACGTGGAAATTCTATTTTCGTAAAAACATTTACTATAGTAAACATTTTCTTTCTTTATCATAACTTGATATACATCATTTTAATACTCTTTTAAACAGCTCAGCGGAAGACTCATAGCAGTACCATAACCCTCACCCAGTCCCTTGGCACATGCAGATCCCATCCGTCATCCAACACTTGTCTTATCTTCGTGCAGGATGCTTACCTGCAACATAAACAAACTTATGAGCGACAGGCTCAGTAAGTTCAAACATACATTCATGACGTATAATAGTCCACACTACATAGTGTAGGATGAATCTGATACCTGCTGTAACTTCTAAACATTTCATAACGTATATCATACATTGCTTAACACCATGAACATACTTCACATCACAATCATAAACATACTAACTGCACTTATCATACTTAACTTCTTGAACATGCTGTGCTCTGGATTCTGTAAACATGCTGTACTACTGTGCTCTGGACTCTGTAAACATGCTGTACTGCTGTGCTCTGGACTCTGTAAACTTACTGTACTGCTGTGCTCTAGACTCTGTAAACATACTGTACTGCTGTGCTCTAGACTCTGTAAACATGCTGTACTGCTGTACTCATGTTGTACTGCTGTGCTCATGCTGACTGGACTCTGTAATCATGCTGTACTGCTGTGCTCTGGACTCTGTAAACTTACTGTACTGCTGTGCTCTGGACTCTGTAAACTTACTGTACTGCTGTGCTCTGGACTCTGTAAACATGCTGTACTGCTGTGCTCTGGACTCTGTAAACTTACTGTACTGCTGTGCTCTGGACTCTGTAAACATGCTGTACTGCTGTGCTCTGGACTCTGTAAACTTACTGTACTGCTGTGCTCTGAACTCTGTAAACTTACTGTACTGCTGTGCTCTGGACTCTGTAAACATGCTGTACTGCTGTACTCATGTTGTACTGCTGTGCTCATGCTGACTGGACTCTGTAAACGTGCTGCACTAACTAAAGGTTTAGTCTTAGAACATTAATCTGTTATTTTAGTTCTGGTTTTGGGCCCCTGATTGGACGTACCGACATGTTAGCGCAACCGGAAGTGGTACTTTAGTGCTGACCTCCTCAGTCTTAACTGATGCTAAACATGATAACCTCCCCGTGGGTCGAGAGGCCGATACGCCAATAACTGGTTTAATTACCGTCTTGCTGGTGTTCCAACTGGGTAGCATACTGATTGCCTCCACAGTCGGAACCTGTTAGTCAAATTACTGGGGTGTGAATTAATTAATACACTAGGGTACCTTGTGCACCTATCTGTTTTCGTATTCTGGTACTGTCTAACATGTGTACTGACATGCTGTGCTGCTGTGCTCATGCATGATACTGGACTCTGTAAACATGCTGTACTGGCTGAGAATTAATCTTAGGATATTATCTGTTATTAAGTTCTGGTTTTGGGCCCCTGATTGGTCGTACCGACATGTTAGCGCAACCGGGAGCGGTACTTTAGTGCTGACCTCCTCAGTCTTAACTGATGCTAAACATGATAACCTCCCCGTGGGTCGAGAGGCCGATACGCCAATAACTGGTTAATTACCATCTTTCTGGTGTTCCAACTGGGTAGCATACTGATTGCCTTCCACAGTCGGAACCTGTTAATCAAATTACTGGAGTGTGAATTAATCAACACACTAGGGTGCCTTGTGCACCTAACTGTTTTCTTGCTCTGGTACTGTCTGGTCTGTGTACTGGGACATGCAACTCTATATGCATGACATGAACTGATATGAACTGACCTGTGCTGTGACTGACATGCACTGACATGTGCTGTGACTGACATGCACTGACATAGACATCGTGATGCAGACAATCAATGTCTAGCATATACGTCATGCAACAAAACATACATCACAATCATAAACGTATCAAGTCAATTTACATTTGACTTGAACATAATACATAGTTCATAACATGGCTTTCGTGACATTCATATCATAGTGTCTTGACACTAAAACTGCACATAGAACACATAAACATAGACCTAACATGTCAGTTTATGTTGCAGACAAATAAATGCTTGAACTTACTGTTACTTTGCTAGTATCTCCTTTCTTGCTTTCTGGATCCGCAAACGTTCCTTCGTTGCGTCTGGATCGGTTCTTATAACCGAAAGAATCATGGTTATTCTTTCCGCACTTATCTCATACATAAAACTTAATAAAACGTAAAACTTCTACGCTTCATTCCCTGATATAAACTTAGGGACCTAATATCCCATTTATAGCATTTTTGCTAAACTTTGACAAAATTACCATTTTGCCCCTAACGTGATTTTCTTCCTTTTTTTTTTTTTTTTTTTGTAACCTTACTTTTCCTTGATTCACAACTTAGTTCTGGCTCTTAGAATCTTAGTTAAGTCGTTTTAAATCCATTAGGGCATTTTTCTATCATTCCTGGAATTTTCGGTCAAAATGTCCGTTTTGTCCTTGACGGGTCTTTAGGTCGTATCATTTTTCATTTTAAATGGTTAGACTAGATTTTCTAAGCCCAACAATCATAAAATAATTTTTCTTATGCTTTACCAAACTTTTACAGCATTAATTGCTGAAATTCTCGGTTTACTTATCCTTGGAACATCTGTCGTCCTTTTCTGAGCCTAACTCATGTATTAATCCTTAAAATCGTTCGAGGGGGCTCGGGTTTCCATCCCGACCACATTTTGTCCCTCGTTTCCTAAAATACCCTTTTTGTGCCGTTTTAGAAATTTCGGCAGCATTTCCGCTTAATTTTTAGGTTCCCGGCGTTTAGGAAACGCCTCAAAACCATCTAACCTATTTCTATCTTGCCACGTACTATACCAGAGGCATATATTTTTACGTAAAGCTCAACTTTTATGTAAAAATATTCACATTTCTGCATACTATCTTTTTCATCATTTTCATCTATTTTTCTTACAATTTGACATGCCAAATTACATAATTAACATATATCATTCCAAAATAAAAATTAAGGAACAAAGGGACAGAAGTCACTACCGAAATCGTCCCATCGGCGATCGAATGCACCGTTCGATCTCGCGTGCACAAACTTTGATTCACCGTTCTTCACATTTAAAATTTCATCTTGAAATTCCGACGCCACGGATGTGTTCGGAACGTCGAAAATAGGCCAACGGGCCACTCTTAAATTTTTGGGGTCCGGCCGCCGTTGACCGGCCGTTGACCGGCGACGACGGCGGCGGCGGTGGAATGTGGGTAGTCCATCTTGAAGATCTCATGAGAGGAATCCATTGGTGGCTTCACTTTCACCATTCGACACCTCTATCGCCGGAAATCACCCCTCGAAAGACCGGCGGCGGCGGCGGTGTTGGATCTGCGTTTTCCGGCGATCGTTGCCCAAAATTGATTTGGGGTAGGGGTGAACAACGTACCCGAAAACCCAAATAACCCACCCAACCTACCCAGAAAAAACCCAACGGGTCGGGTCCACATCAGACCCGAAAAAAAATCGGGTTGACCCACCCAATCCGAAGTTGAATTGGGTGGGTTCGGGTTAGGATTTTAAAACCCGAATAAAACCCGACCCACCCAATGATTTTTTTAAACTTTTATATTTAAAAAAAATAAAGACTAACCCTATTATTTGTTGAGCGCTTAAGCTGAAGCCTCCCCCAAAGCCCGAGTTTGTGCCATTTCTGCCTCCCCCCAGCCCTAGCCACCGCCTGCCACCGACCTTCCCCGATCTTCCCTTCCGTCGACCGTCACTTTTTTAGGGTTTAAGAAAACCAGTTCCCAAAAGCAAGCAAGCAAGAAGCACTCTTCGTCTACCTTATATAGTTCCGTCTTTCTTCTCCTTTCTCTCTGTTTTTCTCTATTCAATTCACTCACTTACTGACTTTCTTTTTCTTTTCTTTTTTCCTTCTGTATTATAAAGGAGGGTAAAGAACTGCAACACGTTCAGGATGCCTTGAAGGCTAATCCAGAAGATTATTCTCTTTGTTTTGATCTAGTAATTTCTTGTTCCTTTTTTTTTTCCCTAAATATATTTCATCTTCATCTTCAGAATTAAAAAAATAAAAAATAATCTATAAAGTGTGAAAAGGAATGTTGCTGTGGAATGATGAGAATTTGAAAGAAAAAGCAGCAGAGTAGTTGGTAATGGCAGCCAGATTGAACCCTCAGAATGACATTGTTTTCAAATACTTAGGGCGTTACTACGCCTGCTTCTTTGGAGATTCCGCCAGAGCTCTCAAGTGCTACCAAGAGCTCTCTCCCTCAACCCTACCAATTTCAATTCCAGGTATGTAACTTTTACATTTATTTATTTTTATTTTTATCATGATTATGATTCCCATTGATTTATTGATTTTTAAAAAAAGAAAACGAAAAAGAAAAAATAAAAATAAAAATAAATCTACGAATGATTTTTTTCATCAGGAAGCATTGTGCGATTTGTTGGACGAGCAAGGAAAGGAGACATTGGAGGTCTCCATCTGCTGGGATGCTTTCCACAAGTCCCCCAGGGCCTTCTAGGCATTTTGCAGATTGGGTTACTTGCAGGTTCGTTGGTTAGTTGGTCCATTTTCTACACGAACCATTTGTTAGGTTGTCTTTTTAATTAAGTTGCAAGGCAAGGTCTATGCTATAACCTTAGGTTTGGTTAGCAAACAAAATAGAAACATTTCTGGATATAATCCTTTAATGCAGGTCCATTTCAAAAAGTGGTCTGAAGCTGTGCAGAGTCTCCAATATGCCATTCGAGGCTATCCTACTTATGCCAATCTCTGGGAGGTGACCTCCCACTCCCACCCCAACTTCCTTTGCTCTTTATATTTCATAATACAGATGTTGCATTGAAACTAAATTATTAATTCTTTTTTTCATTACGTGTATTATTGCTCTTTGGCTAATAGACTCTTGGCCTTGCCTACCACTAACTCCGGCAGGTTTACTGCTACTATCAAGGTATTCTATGCTTTTTCTTCGTATCCATTCCTTTCAACGTCTTTAGACCTTTTTTGATAAGAAGGAAAAGCAGGAAGAGAAATAGGGGTGAAAGGATTACTAGTTAAATTTTGGAATTTATACTTGTTTGGTAGTACGAATGAGTAGAATAAGTAGATTGAGTGAGAAATCTAAAATTATCTATAGGACTCCAATTTTGATCCCTCCTAATTTGAATTTTGAAGGAATTAGGGGAGATGATTTTTGACATAATATATTGTTTGTGCCTTATTCTTCATTAAGTCGTGTTAGGTGGAAAACTTACAAGCTAACTGTGATGACCATAATGCTCGCTTAAATCTTTTTTTGTTCCTTTTTTCGTTTAATGGACAGATTTTTATTGTATTATAACAATCTTATGGAAGAGCCGTAGAATTGGAGGCAACCAGGGTCTTCACTTTGGTTGAAAGTGCAAACATATATCTGATGCTTGGTTCATTCAAAAACTTAAGACTTATTAATTGCCTTTTATATAGTAGTACTCTTATTCTCCTTTTCTCATTCATCGTACTTGTTTTAGTTATCAACTAGCCCCCTAAAATTGTAGAGTAGTATTAGATCATCCTCAAACTATTATGCATGCAATCTTCACTGGTAATTGTAAAATGTGTTAAATGTGTCTGATTTTAGTTGTTAATCAGCACTTCATAAAAATTTGAATCTTTTCAGTCATGTTTTCGCTAGCATCCTATAATTAATAATGCATATATGTAACACAACATTGATGATACATATAGGGTATGTAATGTATACATTTAATATTTAAACATATGTTTATATGTGTTAATTGATTAAATTATAACAAACCTAGAGGTTATATTTATACATATATCTCTCTCGCTCTCTCGTTGTTCCTTTTGGACAAAATCTATCAATCATAACAGGACTTGTCATTGTATAGAAATTCTGCAGTCTTTCAAGGCTCAATTACTTTATTGCTATGTTCCCTCTTATATTTGTATTGCATTCTACATTTAATAATTGAAAACCTGTTCTATTTTACTCTTAAGTGATAGATTTTGCATTACAAGTGTAGGGGACAATTGAGTTGAGATATTTGGAGTTAGAGATTATTCTTGTGAAACAGGTTTTATTGTTTTTGGTTGATATTTTTTAGTATTCATTAAAAGCATGTTTTAATTGGTTTTTATTATCTTTATATGACTTCTATATTTGAATATTTGAGCTTGTATTTTGATTTGTGGTTGAATTTTTAAATCATATTTTATTATTTTGTTTTAAGGAATTGCCGAACCCGACGAACCCAAAAAACCCGCTGAACCCACCCAAACTTTAATTGGGTGGGTTGATTTTGTACATTGGGTTAATTGGGTGGGTGAAAAAATTTTTAAACCCACCCAATCTTCATTGGGTGGGTTTAAAAATGTTAAAAATCCACCCAACCCACCCAACGAACACCCCTAATTTGGGGCTTTTGATCTACGTGTTGTTCTGAGCATTTTGATACCAACCTTGCAACTCAACTCCGCCGGAATCGTCGGATTCCACGGCGGCGATGGCGACGGCGACGGGCAGTGTTGGGCGGCGCGATCCGGCGGCCGTTGGGCTGAAACACCACCTGGGTTTTGTTCTACTCTTCACCACGAGTCTTTTGAGACCGGAATCACCTTGATCGGAGGTCGGAAGGCGGAGAAATCGGCGTTGGAAATTTCCGGCCACCGTGACCTTCGGGTGGCGCGTGCGGGCTGCTCCGGCGTCCAATCCGTCGACTTGACCCACCGTTGGACTCAGCTCGGCGAGAGCTTCCCAACGGTACCGGCGGTGTCGAAAACGGACACCGTTTCCGACGGTTAGCTACTGTTCATTTATGCGGGTGTGTGGGGGGGGAAAAAGGAGAAGAGAAGAAAGTTTATGGGTCTTTCTTCAATTTCTGATTTCTCACCCCTTATATACTTTTTCGCCAAAAATTTCAACATAGGCTATCCTGACTAATTTGGACGTCCTGAATCCAAATATATCAGTTTTATTTTCATCTGAGGTCATTTCGACCAGTTTCTGATACTGTAAATTCTCGGTCAAAAATTACCCTTGTGCTCAATTATCAAATTTGAGCATGCTGATAGGCTATCCTGACTAATTTGGACATGCTGAATCCAAATTTATCAGTTTTAACTTCACTCAAGGTCGTCTAGACCAGTTTTCTGATACTGCCTGTTTCTCGGTCAAAATTTACATTTTGTGCTCAATTGACTAAATTGAACATACTGATTCTACATATATCCGTTTTATATCAAGAAAAGACCATCTTGACCAATTTCTTGATACTGTGTTACCCACGCATACATAAAATCACTACAATATACATTTTAAACATGAAATACATTATGTACATTTCCTGTACTGATTTTTTCAAGAATGATGAGGTTCTCCGGTTATCACATGATGTGTATACTTTTTGAATAAAAGCAAATTACTTGACATAAAAACCGTAAGTTACCCAAGTTATTTTAATTTTTCTTTAGGGTTTTCGGCATTTTATGTCAAAAGTTAAAGTGTTGACGGATAAAAGATATATAATTATTAAATATCATTTGATGGAATAAAAATGTAGAACTTCAAAATACACAATATACTTTTTAAATAAAACTAATATATATTATATAAGATCATTACCAATGCATTTGCGTATGTCAATGTTTTGTTTGTTAAATAGCATTATTTTACTTTATACTATAATGCATTATGTTATTTCTTTTTTTTTTTTTTTTGTCATTATTGTGTTTTGGAAGTTGTAAAGATAAATTTTTAGTATTTATATAAATGATAAACAAAATTGTTATAATAATTACATAAGGCAGTAACTAATAAGAATTAAAAGTAAAATTTGATATTATCTATATCTTGTGATAAATTATTTTCCATGAAGTTTAGCATGTGGCAAATTGAGCATAAAAGATAGCAATGCATTGAGAGCACTCTTTTGATTCAAATGTCAAAATTTATCATTGGCACATTAATTTAACATTGTAATGGAGATGCTCAAAGAAGGTAATAGATGTTCCGATCCTTATGGCAGAAGAAGGATGCAAACCGGAAGCATTTGGACAAGATATTCTTCACTTGGACGGTATAATTACCTAAAAAAAAGCTTTAAAGGGAAGGATTTGGATAAGATATTCTTCACTTGGACGATATAAGCACCTAAAAAAAAGCTTTAAAGGGGACTTCGAGCTCTCAACTTAAAAAGCCACTAGACCAAGGAGGCGTCAGCGCTTCTTTATAATAGTTGCTAGCAAGTATAAATGGATATCTCTTATTTAGAAATTAACTTTACTTTGTATCGTGGTACAATCTCTTATATTTATTTTTATACGATCATATACCACCTATTGTATAAAGCATTATGAGTTAAGAAAGAAAATTTTTAAAATTCCATTGTGTTACACTTTCATATTAACATATCATGTCCCATCAAACCAGATAATCAGAACAAAAAATTCGATCCCAACCTTATCTCTAAGTACTCTTAAACATGACACAAGTAGGATAAGTTTACTATTTTGTTAATTGTTATGATACGAATAGCTCTAACGTGCAAGATCCTGTGTACTGTCCGGATTAAGAAGAGTTTGTTGAACTTAGAGGTAAATAGATGGACAATTAACGTAATTACCCATTTTTGTGCTTGCCCTTATATCCATCTGATCAGACGCTCAGATGACAATGGACGGCCAGGATCAAAGTGATATTTTGGTTTTTCATTAATCCCTATGTGTATAATTATAATGCCTAATCATATTTGCCAATATTTGCAAGCCTGATAGGGCTGTAATTTTTTACACTGACTTACAATGTAAAGAACAAATCCTTTATATATTCCAAGTTAAAAAAAAAAAAAAAAAGGAATCATAATTGTCATAGTAGCTACCAGCTACACAAGGCACACAATTTTTAAAACACGCAGAGAAGGCGTAAAACCTGTTAAGGGAATTTCCATCAAACATTTTACTGTGTTATAAGGTTAAAACTTACTCCCTAAATTGTCAACCTCAAATTAAAGGAGGGATTTCTAAAAATTTTCACTCCTGCCAGTTTTTT
Organism: Antiaris toxicaria; assembly: GCA_035233585.1. Taxonomy (NCBI): domain Eukaryota; kingdom Viridiplantae; phylum Streptophyta; class Magnoliopsida; order Rosales; family Moraceae; genus Antiaris; species Antiaris toxicaria. Next base: position 2,261,748 of record CP141163.1, read on the forward strand.
ATTTTATTTACCATGAAATAAAGGTTGTTTGTCTAATAAACGCCAAATTTGGAAAGTGTTTTGTTTTATTTTTCCTTGTCTTTTATTTATTTACTGTATATGTACATATATACAGTGCAATGTTCACGCATTTACATATTCTACCTATACGTATCCAAATATCTATCTTAATATCATAACATGTGACCGCAAAATCATATAGTTTTTTTTTTTTTTGTCCCTTTCTTATCCATTTTAACGGGATATTTACTTTTAAAAAATGAAAAATTTTCAATTTTGAAAAGAAAAAAATTATTTAAATTTTTTTAAGTAAAAAATTATTTAGATAAATAAAAAATTTTATTTTTTAAAGAAGTTTATTTTTTATTTTTTAAAATTAAAAAATTTTTTATATACAAATATAAAAATTTAAAAAGATTTAGGGGGAGTTTGGGGGAGGTTTTGAAGATATGGTTTTGGGGTTTAGAAAAAAGTTGGTTTTGGAGAATATGTTTAGGAGAAAAAACTGTTTAGGGTAAAAAGTTAAAAATTTTAAAAAAATTTTTAGAAAAAAATATCAATATGGATCTTGTTTTGTTTCTCTCGAAATTCTATGTAATTTAAAAAAAATCATCTTATTTGGACTTGTATACAAAAAGTTATGAATTTTTAAAATTTGGAGTTTACTGTAATATTTTGAAGATGTAAATAGTAAAAAATAAGAAAGTTTTGAGAAAAAAAAAAAAAGAAAAGTTGAGGGCCGGAGATAGCTCAAACGACCGCTTATTTTTTTAAGTGAATTTTTTTTAAATAAATATGTTAAAAGAATAAAGTTTTGTGTTTCTCTCTCTCTGTCTTTTTTTTTTTTTTTGGTTAATAGAAATGAAACTTAAAAAAGAAGAAAAAACAACGGTCCAGGGAGCTCGCTGGACCTGTCAGAGGGCATTCCCAACCCATGAAGACAACCCGACAATGGTGTACGGATGTGACCGTGACAGGACTGTTAATAGACGTTTATTAATTACATTGTAATCTAAAATTCTAATCAGATGTTGAAGAAAACCTGAATTCTTGATCTTCCTCTTTCTTTTCGACGATGAAGACCTTTCTTATTATAATAATCTAACGGCCGAGATTTAAAATCTTCATAGGTTGCTTTGTAGACAGAAAGTAAGGAAATTTTTGATAAAAATATTATGTTTTAATTACGTTTAAATATAATTTTTTTTAAGTATTATATTTGATTAAAAAATATTTATTTTGTATTTGAATAAAATATGTGTTTGGATTAAAAATATTTTAGAGTTAAAAAGGTGATGTGATTGATAAAAGTAGAGATAAATAGTTAGGATTAAAAAGTTGATATGATTATTTAAAAAACTTTTAAATAGTAATTATTTTTATAACACTATTAAAAATAATTATATTTAAATATAAAATTTTATATTTAGTGTAAAATTAATATTAGTAATACTAAAAAAACGTTTTCCAAACTATCCCCAAGACACATGGGTAAATTATGAGGGTGTTTGGTTTTGTTTCCAAAACTGATTTCACGATTTCCTAGGAAATCAATTTCAAAATCGGTGTGAAATTGTGTTTGGTTTGTATTGTTTTTGAAAACAGATTTCAAAACGAATCCAAAATCGCCTTTGCTCCCAATGTAAAATTGAAAACAATTAAAAGTCGTTTTCTCTGATTTCATTTTTCCCATTTCTCCCATTTCTCTGATTTAATTATTATGGTTAATTAAGATTTAATTGATATAGTAATTACTTAAATATTATTATTATTAATTTTTAATTCATTTTTCAATTAAAAAAATTTATTAATTTTTAATTTTTGGTATTCATAATAAATTTTTTTTAAAATCAAACATAAATATGTTTTTATAGAATAATTATAAAATGACTGGTTTTCAAAAATATAACCAAACACAGTTTCACTTTTTTGTTTCTCAAAACATACATTCAGAAAATAAAACCAAACACAATTTTAGAAACGTTCTCAGAATTGTTTTCAAAACGATCTCAAATTCAGAGAATTTGAAAACATAACAGATTTCAAAAACAATACCAAACGCTACCTATGTTTTTTTAAAAAATTTTTTTAATAAATGTCTGAAATGTTTTTAAAATTAGCAAATTACTCTCTTTTTTTTTTTATATATATAAACAATCAGTTATTGGTTAATTGACCACGGTTGTATCAATAATTGAATAATATTAATATATATATATATTATCGATTGTCTATTAGGTTATTTTTTGACATAAGGGTTTAAAAACTTTTTATTTGTGTATTTTTTTTCTATACTTTTTATTTGTGTATTTTTTTTTATACTTTTTATTTGTGTATTTTTTTCTATACTGTACTCTAATTTCACTAGACCTTCTAACAAATAATAAGTCTCTTTGAAAAAGCATTTATAGGGTTTTTGCTTTTACTTTTATTTTTAACTAATAAAAGAGGAGAAGTGAAATTTTAGCTTTTGAATAAAAATGAATTTACGAGGTCAAAATTCAGTAAAACCAGAGAGTTTATGAGATCAAAATAAATATTGAAATTTTCTAATAAGGAATAAAATATTAAAACTGAAGTTTATAATATCAAAATTTAAACTTTTTTATAAGGATTAAAGTTTATTCAAAAGAGTTTGTATCGGAAGTCATAATTTTTGGTTTTACCGTGAATTAGCTCTTATATAGACCAAAAAAGCCCTTTCAACAGATAATCCTAACATTTTAAAAAGCAGCTTTTATACCTAAAATATCAAAAAATAACTTCTAAAAAGCTCTATAAAACAAACCCTAAATGATATTATATTTGATTTGGCTTAAATTATTTTTTGGATTGATAATACACTATTTGGTTATATGTTCGGCAAGAAGATGGACAAATTAATAGGAGGTCAACTACCATCCTTTCTTTTTGTTTTTCAAACTCTTTAATCCCCATTACAAACAACATGAAATATTCATATAATTCTCTACATCTTTGATATCTTTTGTCTCTCTTGTTCTCTTCGTCCTTCTCTTCTTCCATCCAATGAAACCGTGTCAAATCTGCCATCCCCAGATTCAAGAAAAAATATAATGAAAGCAAACGTTGCTTGAGCAGCAGTTGTAGTACCCGGCTTTTGTGGAATTGAATAATATTTTTAAGGGCATTTGGCACAACAATTTCATTTTAATTATATTTAAACACAATATAATTTTACATCAAACGTAAAGTTTTATATTCAAATACAATTCTTTTCAATAATGTTACGAAAATAATTATTATTTAAAAGTTTATTAAAACAATTACATCAACTTTTCAACTCTACTATTTGTCTCTATTTTTATCAATCACATCGACTTTTCAATTCTAAAATACTTTTCATCCAAACACAAATTTCATTCAAATATAAAACAAATACTTTTCAACCAAATACAACATTCAAAAAACAAATTTCATTTAAATACAATCAAAATGTAATGCATTTACCAAATACCCCCTTACTCTATTAAATGTTGCATGTAAACTTTAATTGTGCATTACCATAAACAGCCTACAAGAATTGAGATTTCTTTTACTCCAAAAAACACCAAACAATCAAGAACAAATTGTACCAATTATACTGCCCTCATGCCTTTCTACTTCCTAGGAAACTTATCACACTACATACATAAGTACAAAAATATCAGATTTTTACCTTAAAAAAAAATATATCAGATTTTTATTAACGCCCAAGAGTGGGAAAAATTTAAAGAATAAGTTATTTGATCTTGTCAAGGAAAAAAAAAATTCATATCTTTTGACAATATGACCTTGTATTGGTAGTATACTTATTAATTATTGGATTCCATCAAAATTAAATCAAAATATAAAAATATACAAAAACAAAGAGTTTCTAAGGAACTGTTTGGCGGAGAGAGTTTCGAGACCAAAATTTTCACTTTGTTGGTACTTTTTTTCACATCACCAATATTTTTTACTATTTAAATTTATAAAACTTTACAGTAAACTAAATAATTTTTTCTTTAAATATATTTTTCAAAACATATTTTTTTCAACTCAAAAAAAAAAAAAGTTTACAAAACTTCCACACAAACGAGGCCTTAGCAAATCCAACAGCCAATAAATAGAGCTCTATTAGTGGTGTATATTATTTTTCAAAGTTTTTCTCTAACATTTACAAATGAGTGCGAAAATTAGAACCGCATAAGAGAAGTTATACCTTCCACCAAAAAAAAAAAAAAAAAAGGAATAATAATAATAATAATAATAATAATAATAATAATAGTAAGAGAAGTTGCACCTGCTATCAGGCTACATGCAACCAAGACTACTTGTGCTATTTGAAAATCATTTGCTATAGCATCGTCCACTTCCCTAATTAGCAAGCAATTAGACATGACTTAAAAAATCTGAAACGGACAAGAAAATGAAACAACATGTGACTGTGGAGTCCCCTACAAAGATTGGTCCTCTACCATAGAGTTGACCTAAAAAAAAAAAAAGAAAAAAAGAAAAGGGAAAGTTTGAAATGAAAAAAAAAAAAAAAAAAAAAAAAAGGAGTCCCCCACCTGAATTTATTATTATTTGTTTCGCTTTTTGCCCTTTCAAGTTTAACTTTGTCATTACTTCAGTGCAAACCTAAAAATATTAGCAACTCTGCCCCTTTCATCACTTTTAAGTAGACGTAAAATCAACATGAAACTAAAATTGAAAGGTTTTAAATCTAATTGGATGTTAAACCTATCTCACAAGGCATGGAGAATGGGGTTTCTAGCGTGAGAAACCCGCTATCTAGCGTGAGAAACCTTCTCGCGCTAGAAAGCGATGGTTGTCAACGTGGTGCAGTAGAAGAGTTGAGGAAGAAGATGGAAAGAAAGAGAGATACTATTTTTAAAACAAATTTTGATGGTTCAAACTTTTTTAAAGTTATGTGGCGTTTGGGACACAAATTTTTTTGGCATTGCATTTAAATGCAATGCAATTTTCCCCCAAATACAAAAACATTTCATTTAAATACCAATCACATCAAATTTTAAATCTAACACAATCACTATTTATTATTTCACTTTTTCTATTACTTTTATTAATTACATCACATATTCTCTCTCCCTCCTTTTTTTCTCTCTACTTTTACCAATCACATCACATATTTATTATTAAAATACAATTCAAATACTTTTCCCCCAAATACACATTGCATTCAAATGCAATGCTAATGTTTTTCCTCCAAATATAAATTACATTCAATACATTGCATTCAAACGCAATGCAAATGCAATGCGTTCACCAAACAATTTGAGTTTTTATCACTTTTTATAATAATTATGAGTAAGGCTAATCACTGATAATCTGTTAAAGAGTTCTAAAGTCAACAATAACAATTGAATACAAGGGTTGAATACAAGGGTTGCTTTTGTTGTGGGACATAACCCAACAAATCATTGCGCAACAAAATTTATGTTTTGGTTAATTAAAAGTGCGAATTTTTAAAAAAATAATATTTGGGGTAAAATAAAAGAAAAAATAAGGAAAAGTGCTTAATTTTGGGTGTAACCTCTCAGGACCTATGCTAGCTTCGTCTCTAGTTTTGAAGTTAGGAGAAAATGACCCAATTTCAAAATCAAGCAATAATGTTAAAAGGATATAAATTTAGGAAAAATTTCCCACATTTGTCCAAAAGGAAAAACAACTTTTACAGTAAGGGTTTTTTTCCCCCCCACTATCTATACTGTGGTATTAGTCATTAGGTTAATTTTTCAAAGTTTAGATTTGTAAATGTTTGCATTAAAAATTCACAATATGCGATACAAAACTACATTTAATCATAAATTAGACTATTAAACACTTAAATCAACAATTAAAATAACATATTGATCGTAAAAAATGGACAACTGCCATGGTAGAAATTTTCTAAAATGAAAGGTAAAATAAAGGGAATTTATTATCACCCCATAATTTATATAAGTCAAATAATAAGAGTTCCTTTAGGGGAACATCCAATAGTATGTAAACATTTAAATTGTCATTTGAACTAATATTTGAACGTTAACGTTATGAATAGAATATTTAAACAGAAACATTTGCATATGTGTTGGGATAATTATTGAAAACATTCATTTGAGAAACATTTCTCTAAATGTTATTGGACTCATTGTTCATTTTATATATATATGGCCCAAAATTTAGGGGAGGTTCTACAATTTAGCTTAATTGTGCTATTTAAATGATGCATTTCATTTGACAACCCCAAACAGATATTTCTATATACAATTCAAATGAAATTGTGAAAATGATGTCAACTGTTTCCTCAAATAGCTGATAAATATTCATAGTTAAATAGTCTTTTTTTTTTAATAAGTTTTTTAACAAAGGATCCAAATTTTTAAAAAATTAATTAAAATATTATTTTTTAAATAGTTAATCAATTTTCTTAAATAATCAGTCAACGATGGATGAAATTACAATCGATCATTAATTAATCATAATGTAAATTATTAATTTTTTTAGTTAATCACTTATTGACTAATAATCAATCATAAATTGATCAAATTTAAAAAAATAAAAAATGATTATTTTGTAAAATAAAAAAATTTAACTATCTATTAAATTATATAATCAAAATGAATTACTTGATTTAATTAATTTAAAAATTTTAGATATCGTAATATAATTTAATTGATTAGACATATTTGCTTTCTTTTTTATTAAAAAAAGATTTTTTTTTCATTGAACAGAATACAAAAGTTTTTATTACAAAAGAGTTTTTTTTCTTTTTCATTGAACAGAATACGAAAGTGAGAATATTTGGTGAATAAATACAAAAGTGAGAATTGATGCACAAGGCATAAAGCTTTAAAAATGGTGCAGATACAAGTGGTAGGAAATCACGAGGGAAATTTCGTAGGTACTAAATTCACACATATATACGTATATACATTTTTTTTCTCAAATATATATATATGTATACATATTTCTTTTGAGGCCTTTTTTTTTTTTTTTTTTTTTTTGAGTGGAGTACAAAATATTCACGGTCCGTGGCAAAAACCGTTAATTTAAGCGAAACAGAGGTGCAACTTCACATCTCCGGTCCCTACGTTCACATTTAAATCAACAAAATGAAGGACAGGTTCGGTTCGCGAATTGGAGAGGAATTAAAAAAAAAAAAGAAAAGAAAGAAAAAATTTCAGAGAATATTGAAAAATAAAATCAAAAGACAAGACAAGAAAAAAAAAAAAAAAGATCAAATAATAAAGAAATTGAAGGGTAGAAGAGTGGAATGGCAGCTAAAAACGCAGGTTGAAAGGGAAAAAAAAAACTAACCGACGCAGATAAAGGAAGAACGAAGAAGAAAAGGTAAGAGGAAGAGGAAGAGGAAGAGGAAGATTATTTTATATAAGTATTTAAGTAACAACATAAAAACCGAGCTGTTAAATTATTCTGAGATTTTTATGTTGTTCGGTATCTGGCTTCCAGAGTTTTGGAATATCCTATTCTGGGTTGTTCTTTATTTCAGGTCTCTCTCTCTCTCTCTATATAAATATATATGTATATATGTATATCTTTCTCTCTCTACTTGGGTTCTAAGGAGAAGAGAATGATTACCCATTTCTCCTTTTCCTATGTAATATTTTAATATTCCCTCTGTTCGTTTTTCTTTGTTTGTTTCCTTCATGTATACTTTTTTTTTTTTTTTCGTATGGTTTGAGTTTTGGTTTTTTGCTAATCATAAGCACTTTCGCGAACGTTTCCGATCTCAAGCGTTTTCTGAATTTCGGGTATTACTCTGTTTGCAAAAATCTTTTGTTTCTTTTTTGTATTTTTTATTAAAATATTCTCTGTTATTTAATTATTTGGTGCCAATGTCATAACTAGGATTCGTAAATTTGGTTTTTTTGCGTAGCTTTCTATTTTGTACAGAAATCTTGCTTTGTGTTTTACTTTTTTTTTCATTTTTCTTTCTGGGATGGCAAGTTTTATGATTTGTTTCAAACGTGTCACAATTTGACAGATCATGATTTTGTTCTTTGGTTAATTTGCCTGATTGCAGAGAAAAATTATTGCTGTTGATTGAATTGTGGGGTTTTTCTGGTTCTGTTGGAGCAAGGACAGACTGAGTAAAGGATATTAGTTGTACAGAAAGTCGATTTTTAGAAGCATCATCGTCTTGGTGGGTTTGTTGGGTAATTTTGGATCTGTGGAAGAATTTTAGGAAGACGGGTGTGGAAAGGATTCTATCGGCAGTGATGAACGGTCAAGGGGGCGGCGAGTCGTTGTTCGATTCGATCAAGATTGCCGTTTTACCGATTGCCAAACTCCTCACAGTATGCTTCTTGGGATTTCTTATGGCATCCAAGTATGTTAATGTTTTGCCTGCTCATGGGAGGAAACTGTTAAATGGTGTAAGTAACCTTTTCTTCTATGATTCTTCTTCTAAAATAAAAATACACAGACACACACACGCACGCACGCACATTGCACGCACGCACATTAAGCAGTCTAAATGAATTATGAAAACTGTAGTTTTATAACTCGATGCAGTAGTCATGACGAGAACTTTATGGTTAGATTAAAAAAAAATTAAATTAAATTTCTCACCGGTAGGACATAGTTACAAACCATCAGATTTTCGTCAAGTTCCTTTGGGATTGTTTTACATTTTAATTTGATATAAGTCTGATACCCTACCATAGAATTCTCGCAGTCATTATAGAGTGTTACAAATTTCTCTTTTTGTGAAGTGGTTGGGTTTGAAAAGCAATTGATTTTTCGAACCACATCTTGCAGTTGGTGTTTTCACTTCTGCTTCCATGTTTGATATTTTCTCAACTTGGACAAGCGGTCACCATTCAAAAAATGATGGAGTGGTAAGAGTTAACTTCTCATTTTAATTGCAATAGAACAGAATATGTGACACATCAGACACTTATCGGCATTTACTTTTTGTAGGTGGTTTATTCCTGTGAATGTTGTTCTAGCAGCTATTTCAGGATCACTTATTGGTTTTATTGTAGCCAGCCTTGTTCGGCCACCGTACCCTTTCTTTAAGTTCACGATTGTGCAAATCGGAATTGGTAAGATGCTATCATCATGGTACAAGCTTCACTTTATGTTCTAAAGTTTTCTTCTCAAGTCAGATTGTAAAATTTTGAATTACGCATCACGGCATGAGGCTGTGCTGAAAGTTTTCCATTTGATTTGTTATAGCAGTAAATTTCTTTATGAACTGCACCCTTGCTACTTTGGCTTTCCACTTTGCATGTGTCAGCTTGTTCTGAAAATATCTTATGTTCAAAACAGGGAACATTGGAAATGTGCCCCTCGTCTTAATTGCGGCTTTATGTAGAAACAAAAACAATCCTTTTGGTGATGCAGACAAATGCAGCACAGATGGTACTGCATACATTTCATTCGGCCAGTGGGTGAGTTTATTGCATTTTGAGCTGGAATTACTCAAAACCGTAGATTGTTATCCTGATTCAGATTTATGTTATGACTGTGATCCAAATTTTATGATATTTGAAATAACCTCAATAACCTCTTTTTCACATAAATTTCTATTTTACTTCACCGGAATGTTAAAGTCTTTACCTGTTTTTATTGCTGTGCTTTTAAGGTTGGCGCAATCATCCTATATACATACGTATTTCGAATGTTTGCACCACCTCCTGAAGGCTCTTTTGATCTGGAGGATGCATGTCTTCCTATAAAGTCCGCTAGTCCTGTGCAAGTTCCACTGCTTACACATGAGGAGGCTGAAGAAATACAGACTAATTCAGATTCAGATGCATCTAAAACACTAAAGGTCAGAATTAGTTTATTATATCTAGTCCTGCATTTTATAATTATTTGGTTTTGAACAATATAAGCAAATTGAATTATTCATTCTTTGCAAAAATGAAAGAATAAGTTTGTAAGTGTTTCCAGGTTGGCAAATTATTTCATATAGGCATATAGGCTACCGGGGGAAGCCAAGTTTCGTTTCTCTGTAATATGGCTAGCAGATGGCTTTACACCATTATATGCATAACTAGCCTGTTAATTTTGACTCATATGATCGTGTCATTTATCAGATGCAAATTGAAGTGTCTCATTCATGTTCTCTAGAAATTATTTTCTCGCGTTCTTTAGCATTAATAATTGATTTCTTTGAAAGGTGAACTTTCTATCGACAGTTACTTAGTTACTGTACACTGCATTTGCAGCCTTCTTTTTTTGCTGCAATGAGATGTAAAGTTTGTTACATAATCCAAATACCTCATATGTTGTGCTTTCTGTATTGGGGACCGTTGTTCATGTTACCATTGTTTAGTTTAGTTTCTCAACTGTGACATGACAGATGGAGAAAATTTACTGAAAGTTGCAGTTTTGATATTCGAGCTTTTAAATAGCTTATTTATTGTTTTTCTGCCCTCATAGTACAAGGTTTTAATTAATCATCATGATTCTTGCAGATACAAGATTTCCTTACGTTCCTATATGAGAAATTGAAACTCAAGCAAATCCTTCAACCTCCCATATTAGCTTCTGTAAGTTGGTTCGACTCTTTTATCTACCGTTGGGATTTTTAATTTTTATTTTTATTTCTCATACTATCTATCTCTCTGTGTAATTAGTATGCTTGTGTTTTCTTCAGATTCTAGCCATGATTATTGGAGCAGTGCCATTTTTGAAGAGCCTCGTCTTTTCAGATGATGCTCCATTCTATTTCTTCACTGATAGCTGTATCATTCTCGGGTATGCCTTATTATTTAATCCCTACGTAAGCGAAACTAAAGTAATTTATTCTGTTTATCTCTTTCTGTGTATATACAAATTCCCTTATTTACCTCTGCTTAAGCCAGCACTAGTTCGGTTGATTTTGGGTTTGTATTGAAGTGTTTAATTTAAATCTTACCAAGTAAATAATAATGTCTTATCGGGGACAATGTAGCAGATAATAGTAGCATCTTATGATGTTTTGACTCTTGAAAATGCTCAGTACAATCTAATAGTGCTGGTTATTATCAGGGAGGCGATGGTTCCGTGCATTCTTTTGGCATTAGGTGGCAACCTTGTAGATGGTAAGCTGACTTATAATATCTAAACACACTCTTCTTTTGATATCTTCTTGTTTCGTCATGCATGCTTACGAGTTCTTTAGGCTATTGTGGCCTCGTTGTTAAATATTGGGGCTGTCATATACACTTCCATGCAGGAAATGGATAACTACATTCGATCATCGTATTAATTTTTCAGTTAGTACAGAACTTTAGGGGGCCTACGAACATTTTTCAGATTCCCATGATATTTCTCTGTCTTGTTTACAGGACCTGGAAGGTCAAAACTTGGCCTACGAACAACCGCTGCTATTGTCTTTTCGCGGTTAGTTTTGGTGCCTCCTGTGGGACTTGGCATCGTGATGTTGGCAGATAAGCTTGGCTTCCTTCCTCCTGACGATAAGATGTTTCGATTTGTCTTACTCCTCCAACATTCAATGCCCACATCTGTCTTGTCCAGTAAGAGTCCTTACTCATTTTTATATAATTTCCATTATAAAATCCCCAAAAGACTACAAACAAGTTTCCCCATCCCAACTTAGTTTTAGCTTGGTGTGGCAAATATAGAAGATCATCCTATTTTGGCATGTTATCACAAATCGTATCGAAAAATCTAAATTGAACCCGACATCTGATTTTTTCCTCGAAATTCTCTTTGGATTCTTCATAGAGCAAGTAACTGAACAGTCATCAAACATGCTTCATTTCCTGTGTTGTTCCTATAAATGAATTCTTTTATGAGAATTGAAATGGCACTGGATTTTACTTTGCCATTTCACTGTTTCTCCGAGTCAAAAAATAAAATCGGTTTCTCTTTATTCTGTAAGGTGCTGTGGCTAATTTAAGAGGCTGTGGAAGGGAGTCAGCTGCAGTTTTGTTTTGGGTTCACATTTTTGCCGTATTTTCAATGGCTATATGGATTGTTCTCTTCATCAACATACTCTTCTAAATCCAACTCTCCGGAATCTGGCAAAACCTCGGACCTCTCAAGCAGGGGAATTGAGAACTTAGAAGTTTATTATTTTTTCCCCGATATAATGCCTAATCTTTCCTGTTTGTGCGGGTGAGCCGTCGACCGGAGCAGGGAAAAGTGGCGGTGGCAGCCATGTCTATGGAGAGGGCCATGAAAATGCAAAGAACATTTGATCCCATTATTTCTGATCGGCATTTTTCATTGATTATTACGTGCATGTTTGTTTATTATTATTATCATGATATCAACGCGCCAAGGGCCATTCCAACACCTTCAATCCAATTTTGTACAGCTATCCATTTTATTTGTTGTTGTCGGCCCCTTGGTTTCTCAATTATTATCAATGTACCTTTTTTATATGAATAATTTCTATTATGGTACAGGCCTGCCCACTCTCCTTTCCAGAGACTCTGTATTTAAAAAAAAAAAATTTTAAAAAAAAGAGAGAGAAAAAGAAAGAGCAAGCATGATTGTTATAATTATGATGTAGAAGTTACATCAACAATTTCAAGTTTTGTAAAAACAATATTTGAATTACTGGCTTAGTTTAGTGAAAAATCCAACACTCCTAATGCTAAGGTTAAAGTTCCAATTTTTCCATTAGTTTATCTAACGATTATTAAATCTCCACCACAAAAATAAATGATATTAAGCTTGCATTGGGGATGCAGTTGCATTTAAATAATATTATTTATCTTTTTTTTTAAGTACTCTTAATTTTACTATTTATAATTATTATTATAATTTTTTAATTTAAATTTTATAAGATCATAACTTTGTATGTATATATAATCTAAATAAGGTTTATTTTTTTAAATTATATAAAATTTTGATATAAACTGAATAATATTCATGTTAATATATTTTTTTAAATACATATTTAAGTTTTTATATTTTGTTAACTTCAATAATTCAAACATATTATCAAATATATAATTCAATTTAACTCAAATGCAATCTAAAAAAACTCAATTTTAACCCATGCATCCAATGTATGCTAAATCTAAATAAAAAGTAATTGTTTAGGTCTAAATTTCTATATATGTCTATATATATATTATCGTTTTACGTTTAAAACAAGTATATTTATTCACTAACTAATGGCCTCTCATTGTACCAATGGTAATTAACTCCCTCAAAAGCCGTATTAACTCTCCCATAAAAAAACAATTAAAACGCAACGTGTTTCTACTTCCGGTCAAAGTTTAACAGCCATGCATTTTGGATAATAAACGTTGGTGTGAAAATTGAATTATTTCTAAAAGGAAGTCTACAACTATAAGACCACCATTTATTATTCTCCATCTACATAAATTGTAGTAAATAGCATTTTACAAAAAATATATATATATTAAAATAAATAACAAGGTTTTAGAATATTTAAAACAAATAACACATTTGTCAGGAGGTAGATAGCAAATTTACATAATATATGGTCAATTTACTTCTAGTAAATACATTGTTTACGTAAATTTGCTATTTACTGTTAGACAGCTCTTTACTTCAGTTGTTTATTGAAACTGCCTTTTTGCTCCTCTATCTCTTGTATCTATTTTGGTAAGAAACCAAAACACTGGTACGTTTGATTAGAAACGTTGACATTTTCAGGGACTTTGGGAGACGTTAGAATGCAAAGTGAAAAAAATAACGAAGAGCATATAAGATTAATAAATTTGTTACTACTAATTTTGGCACAAACCCCATATCAGAAATTCAGTGTCAAAACTCATTACAATTTACGTGTAACAAACTACTCTGAGACTGTCTTTAACTCCACATATTTGACAGCAACGTGGCTGGTGTAGAACTCATACTTGCGTGGTTGCAGGCATGGTTTTACGGAACAATGCCCAACAGTTAACGTATTTACCGGGTTACTAAAGAAACTCCTTAAAAACAACAACCACCATTCTCCGGCCTTTATTCTCCCCCTCCGGTAAGATGAAGAGCCAAAGATGTGATTATGTTGGCACGATGGGGGGCCGTGTGCATCCCCTTCCCTCGTTTCCCACGTTTCCCGTCCACAAGACAAGAACAATGCCTACAAGACCGACTGCCCAAGCAGCAGCAAGAAAAAACCATCTTCCTCTAACGCTCCCTCTTTGGTCTAGTCTACCTTCGATAAATTCAGGCTCTTCCCCTTCATCTTCTCTATCAGAGAAGGTAACAGAACTGTCCTCAGTCACATTTTGAAGACCTTCATGCACCTCCACTCGGCTCCTGATGTCATGTTTCTCATCTTCATAATCTTTATCGTCGGTTGGCAGCTCATATCTACAAAGGGGGCATGAATTTCGAGAACTCAACCATGGCAAGATACAAAAAAGGGTGGTATAAGTGGTTGCAGGGAAGATGATTCACTTCGGTGCCAATGGCTAATACATCCTGGCAAATTGCACAGGCTAAGCCATCATGCTTCACGTGTTCCTCACTAATGAATATGCGGGGCAAACCATTCACAAAAGACCTTGCTGCAGAAGGAGCTCGTCGTCTTGAGTTGTAATCCTCGACAAGATGCTGAAGGAATTCTTCCAAAGCATCACCTTCTCCCCACTGATCATCTTCCTCTTCTGCTTCTTCTCCTCCCCAATCATTTGAGTTCCAATGGTTGAACCCCATGTGCATTGGATCAGTATCCACTTCACTTTCAAAATCACTACCTTCGTAAGTATTTAAAACAACAGCATCACTCTCACCATGCAGGTCTACTGACGCATCGGATTCCTCTCCATAAGTACAACAAGAAATGGCATCACTCTCACCATGGAACTCCCGGTGCTGAATAAAACTGAAAAGTGATTCACATTCACCGAGTAGAGAATCCACGTTATCAAAACCATCGCTCTCAGTGTTTCTTGACCCTCTCGTGGTGGAAATACCAGTACTTGTGTGCTGGAATAACCTGCTAGCAGGATCAGCTTCTACGGTTGGATTCTCAGGTCCAGAGATTGTTGATCGATTTTGCCTCACCAGATTAATCACCAAATTAACCAGAGGTAAGAATAGTTGTGAAAAAAGATTTTCTGTGGACTCACTACTGCGGTACCAGGTTCTTGTTCGGCTAGGTTGGACAGATTGGTCAACTAATAAACCACCACCCACACTACTTTGCATGGCGCACCGAGGCAACTCCTGCGACATTCCCCGTGAGTTCAAATCCATAAAAACCTGAGAAGAAAAAAAAATTAAGAACAATTTTGCACAGCCTGTTTGATCTTCTCTAAATACGCTTAGCTTTCTACATTGCTTATACACATCACCCGCCAAGAAATTATATGAGCACATAAAAGGTCTTCTTTGTAGCACAACTGGAGGGATTGAACTTAAGCAGTAACAGCCCAGCAAAAACCTCCGCTTTACTGATGAATTTGAGTGGACAGGAAGGTACAAGATGAAACAGGAAGCAACTAAAGTAAATATGATTTACAAGTTACAAGTAATTAAGAAAAAAATATCACCAAGGGGACAATTAGCAGAGAAAAGAATGCATGAGAAAAACAGTCCATTCTTCAGCCGTCTTTTTTTTTTTATTCTTTTCCCACTATCAGAAGATTCAAAACCACATCGAATGGATATATTAAGCAGATGGAACTGAGTTTACGATATGCACATACGATATAAGTAGAGGTTTGACAAATGATACGGCCTGTTTGGCAATGCTTCCCGGAAGCTGCCATCGCTTGCTAGATCCAAAAGCTACTCGTGAGAAAATATAGATGACTTTTCGTAAGAGCTTCCAGTCAAATCCATAAAATGTGTCTTCTTATAAATCTCAAAAACTTCATTCATCGCACATTTCAAAATTTAGATATTGCTTTCTCCCCTACTAAGCTCTTTTAAAAGTTTGGTTTCAGATACAAAGTGAAAATTTATAGCTTTTACTTCTTAAAATAAAATAAAAAAGGCAAAAGCAAAAGCAATACCAAACGGGCTAATATTAGAATCTGAAATTGAGTTCAAATAGTGGGAAAAATCGATTGAAAAAGCAGAGGCATATCATGAATTTTGTACAATAATGCACAAAATATTAGCATTGTAAAATCTCAACGAGTAGCTATCCTTAAAAATACACACACACACACATACATATATATATATGCACCTGTTGCATCCTTGAATTCTATCAGGACTGTGACATTCCCATTTGGGCGAAGTGTTTATCAAAAGTTACTACATATGTTAATCACCATTAATCACACTCAAAACCCTTTTTTTTTTTTTTTTGCTACACCATTTTTTTGTTTTTGTTTTTCTCGAAACCTCTACTCTTTAACACAACGCGAAGAACACTTCGACTGGAATTCTATACTCATTTGCTCAATCTTCCTCTTCATTTACACCCCAAACCTGGAAAAAAAAAATAAAACGAAATATTCCACGGAAAAGAAAAAAAAATCGATGTGTTTTGAGTAATTTACCAGATAAGGGTTGGAAAAGGAGAATCCGACGCGATAATTGGGTAATGGGAGCTTCTCAGAGGCGAAATATTGAAGGCAACACTACTGATTTTAGAACTTCAGAATAACTCGGAAGTTTAACTCAGTAACTCCTCGTATTCCAACAACAGAAACTCCAGTTAGATTTTTTCCTTTTTTATCTTGGTTATGTGACTAGTTTTTATCTTTATTTTTATTTTTATTTTTTGGTTTTGTGACTAGTGTCAAGGGACGTTTTTGACAAGCGTTTTTTAGTGTTTCTATATTTAAATACAATATAATTTTATATCAAACGTAAAGTTTTATATTTAAATATAATTTTTTTTAATAGTGTTATGAAAATAATTATTATTCAAAAGTTTTTTAAAACAATCATATCAACTTTTTAATTTTAATTTTTTATCTATATTTTTACCAATCACATCAACTTTTACTTTTCATCCAAAGACATATTTTATTTAAATACAAAACAAATACTCTTCAACCAAATACATTACTCAAAAATTAAATTGTATTTAAACGTAATTAAAACGTAATATGATTATCAAAAGACCCATCAGTTTTTGTTAATGTGGTTTTGGGTTATTTTTCCAAGCTTGTTTTGTAGGAGGGACCTAAGGAAAATAAAAAGAAAAGAAAATAGATTTTTTTTTGGTTGAAATAGAAGGAAAAGTCTCTTAAAAAAAAAAAAGAAAAGAAAAAGTTTAATCCAGTTTATTTACAACCAAATCTTTAGTGCAAATTTTATGGCTAAATTGTATGAACTATTGGTGGACCCTAATAATTTAACTTAGTTAGTGAGGTCGGATGCAACAGAAAATTAAAACATCCAAATTTTTAATATTCGTCTCAATTTTGTTCCTGTGAGAAAAGAAAATGTGTTAGAAAGCAGACGAGTTAATTCGGAAGCGTATATGAATTTCATATATTTTTTCCTTATTGTTTTCCGAGAAGCCAATCAAATTAGCAAAGTCCAAACAAATATAGCAGAAACACTAACAAATCATGAAGAGGCTCTCTTGGTCATGAGATTTTCTGAATTTTTTGTATACTCAGCGATTTTAATGGAGGATTGAAGGCCTTTTTTCAAAACCCACTAATTTTATAAGGGATATAAAAAAAAACTAGGAGTCCATCTTTTTTTCATTTGTTTAGAAGTTGATGTACAAACAAAAGTTTTCAATATTCAAAAGCAGAAAAGATGGAATTATCATGTGCGGTAAACATATTTCTTCCTCCATGAGCTTGACTCAGCACTAATACGGTGATCAGATCATATGGATTAGATTTTTTACCGTATCAATATGGAAAAGTTGAGTGTCTCCATTATAGAAGTTTTCTATCTTTATTTATACTACTCTTATATAATGTCATTTCATCTCTTTTCTTAACTCATCATGTGAGGGATCATATCTATCACGTGATTTTTAATAACTTTTATTTTTATAACTTTAATTTCTATTTTATTTTATTTGTTCATCCCTTTTCTTAACTTATTATTTAATGGATCATATCCGTTAATAATATCCATTTGTAATGTGATTTTTAATAATTTTTGTTTTACTTTATTTATTTATTTCACATACACAAAGCACATCAACTAATATAAATTAAAAATTAAGGTCAACGTGTTCAAATACATCAAATGGACTCATAATTATTTTAGTTTTTTTTTAAGGGGTTAAATTTTTTTTCCTTTTTTTCAAAATTGAAAGAAGCAAACACTGGTGTGTCATTTTATTCACCATTTTTTGGGTCAAATTTTCTCTCCCATTTTCTTTTCAAAATTGAAAGGATTAAAACAAAAAAAAAAAAAATAGATCTCGGAAATTTATAACTTTTCCTTTCTAATTTTCATTAATATTAAACATGTTAGGAGTTGGTTTGGATAACCTTCTACAATAGTTATTATTTAACTCCAATATAATATGTATTTAGTTAGTAATCAAACATTTAATACATTTAAATTTAAATATTTTCACAATTTCATGAGAATGCAACTCTAATCTAAATCCAAATCCAAACTATTACTTTTTAAAAATCCGTATAACTCTTTTTTTATTTACATTATTCAAATATTACCTTTAACAAAAACTATTCAAAATCTACATTTGAATGCAAATATTCAATTTGATTGAAGCATTCAACAACCTATTATCTAAACATACACATAAAATCTTGTTCTCTCTAAGATATCTCTTTCGTTTTCCTTTCTCTCCTTTCTCACTCAACCAAACATAGGCTTAAAGGAAAAGTAGTTTGTACCGTTTCTTTCTTGTTACCCAATACGAGGAATCACCAACCCAAATTACATTCTCCCCTACATCACGAGCTACAAGATAAGGCAAAAAAAAAAAAAAAGGTATGTTATTCTTCTCTCTCATTAATTTTATCAAAGTTGTAAGGTGTCAATCTCACTTTTAACTGTCGAATCATAGACCAAATTCTATTTTGGTTCCTGATTTTTAAAGCGTCCAAGAACGAAACGTTATCTATCGAGTTGTCCCGAATTTTCCAATAACAATGCAAGATACTTGTGGATTGGCAACATAGTTTTGGCGGCACAAACAAAAAAATTTTTAATTAAAAGTTTCAACCCATTCTCGGTGCACTGTGAAGCGAAAAAACAATTGGAGCAAACCACAATTAATACAAGATCTGTAGCCAAGAAAAAACAGCAACGAGAGTTGAGAATCTCAGGTCAAAATAACAGACTGGAAATCTCTCACCAACCAATTTAACTTGTTTTCGGGGTTGCTAGAGAAACGACTTAAAACAACAACCACCATCTGCGGCCTCTACTCTCCCTCCAGTTAGATGAAGAGCCAGAGATATGAACATGTCGTTGGCGGCCCTGTTCTCGCAGGATGGAGGGCGTCGAGGGTCCCCTTCTCGCAGTTCCCCCATTTCCCATCCACAAGACGAGAACAATGCCCACCAGACTGACAATTGGAGCAGCCGCAAGAAAAAACCATCTTCCTCTACCACCCCCTCTGTCAGAACTATTAACTGCCGGCTCTTCACCTATCGGCTCCCTCTGGTCTAGTCTACCTTCGCTAAATTCAAGCTCTTCCTCTTCATCTTCTCTATCAGAGAGAGTAACGGAACTGTCCTCAGTCACATTTTGATGGACGTCAGGGTGGATCTCCACTCGACTCCTGTTGTTACGTTTCCCCTTTTCATAATCTTTATCATCAGTTGGCAGCTCGTATCTACAAAGGGGGCATGAATTTCGAGAACTCAACCATGGCAAGATACAGAAAGGGTGATACAGGTGGTCACAGGGAAGACGATTCACTTCGGTGCCAATGGTTAATACATCCTTGCAAATTGCACAGGCTAAACCATCATGCTTCTCATGTTCCTCACTAATGACAACGCAGGGTAAACTATTCACAAAGGACACCGCTGCAGGAGGAGCTCCTCGTCTTGAGTTGTCATCCTCAGCTAGATGCTGAAGGAATTCTTCCAAGCCTCTTTCATGAAGATAATCCCCAGGGTCCGCAAAATCAGGCACCCAAACTGGTTCCTCCAAATTAGCAAAGATGTCACGGGAACGAAGCATATCAAATTCAGGAGAATGAGACCTATGACCACCTCGACTTCGAAATAGAAATTCTTGCACGCGAGCTCTGGCATCTGTAGATCGAATCATGGCTTCCTCAGCATCACCTTCTTCCCACTCACCATCTTCTTCTCCATCTTCCTCTTCAGCTCCTTCTCCTCCTTGGTCATCAGAATTCCAATGGTTGAGCCCTGCATGCATTGGATCGATATCCGTGTCACTTTCAAAATCACTACCTTCATTTGGTTGATTAAACATCTCCGAATCTAGGAAACCATGTAGATCTACTGATGCATCAGAATCCCCTCCATAAGTACTAAAAGAAACAGCATCACTTTCACCGTGGAACACCCGGTGCCGACCGAAACTGACATTTGATTCATTTTCACCATATAAAGAATCCATGTTATCAAAATCTTCACTCTCAGTGTCAGAGAGCACCCGCCGCCATCTTCTAGACCCTCTCGGGGTAGTACGAGTACTTGTACGCTGGAATAACCTGCTAGTTGGATCAGCTTCAACTGATGGATCCCCCGGACCAAAGCCGGTTGATTGATTTTGCCTCACCAGATTTATCATATGAGAGAACTGTTGTGAAAAAAGATTATCTGTGGACTCGCTACTGCTGTACCTGGATCTTCTTCGACTAAGTGGCCTCCTCCAACGAGACTCCCGTAATGGACTATCAAGATCTTCAAGGAACAGAAATTTACAGTCACCACAGATGCCAATATTTTCGAGATCATCAGTTGTCTCATTATCGGGTGAAAGGATCTTTTGGCATAAATTGCATAACGCATGGGCAGATTGGTCAACTACAGAACTACCACCCACACTGCTTTGGGCAGTGGACCGAGGAAACTCCTGAGACATTCTCCGTGAGTTAAAATCCATTAAAACCTGAGAATAAAAGGATTTAAGACATGATGAAACCAAAGCCGATTAAGACAAGAATGAAAAACATGAAGAACGAAAACAGGATACATTGAAGACCCAGAAAACTCTATGCAACGTTTAGTTAATATGAAAACTACTAAACAATTTGATAGCCAGAAGAGGAAACAACTAAAATAAACTTGAAGAAGAAGTGCCTTGAATAGTTGAAACTTATATGCCTTTTGTGTTACACTATAATTGAATCAGTCGATCATTTTTCAATCATTCATTGAATGACAAACCACTATACGTGACAGAGCTACATGATTTAATTAACGATGGTTAGTTCTTTTTCTTTTCTTTCAGATAAGAAATAAACCAAAAACAAAAACAAAAACAAAAACAAAACAAAAAGCTGTCCTTTGAGAAAAGAAAAATGATCAAAAAAAAAAAAAGCAACAAAATTTCATTTCAGAATACAAATACGATGGTCATTGAATTTCAAGGAAGAAACCCACAGAGAGATCCAATATCAAACTCAAACACCCACGCTGAATAATTTTTTTATTTTTTAAATGCCTATTCCTTTAAATCAATACCAATAATACTAGAACCATAACCCCACAATTGAGCAAAAATCATTGAATCTAACCGAAAACCGCAGCATAAACAATTAATCAAAGCCTCTCTTATTCACAAATAAAGAAGAACTAGGACAGGAGCAAGATATAAAATGAAGTACCTAGCGTAAATAGTACGATTTACGTCGTGCTAAACTTTAAGCCGATCAACTAAAGATTACAGATCGAAACAAACCAATTTATACCGATAAACAAGTGCCTGTGTTTCAAAAACAGATTAACATATCATGAATTAAGTACACAACTCTATATTGGCATTGTAAAACCTCACATAGTAGCTCTCCTTAAGGAAAGAATCTAAAAACGAAATTGTTTCACTTCATCAGTAATGTCACATTACAATATCTTAATCACCCTTTATCCTAATCAAACCCCAATCTTTTTTCCCCCAAAAAAAAAAAAATAGTACCCAATGCCCATTACCATCGAAATCGTAATCTTATCACAAGTTTATCAACATATATACTGGCATTTTATTCCCATTTCTCATTATTTCTTTTTCATTTCCACCCAAAAACCGTAAACAAAAACAAATACTAATTATTATACAGTAGCAAGATCAATCATAGACAGATTGAAAAATCCCAGTACCCAAAAGCTTAGAAAGAAGAAAAAGAATTGATGGGTTTTGAGAATTTTACCAGATGATTTAGTCGTGGGAGCTTCTCCGAGCAAAAAGAGTGGGAGAAACACCGTTGATTTTTGATATTTTGAAAAAGTCTTCGTCTCCGTTTTCGTTTTCGTCACGACTAATTACCAACTCGGAAGCTGAACTCGGTAACTCGTTTTTCCACACCAGAAACTTGAATAAAAAGATCTGGGTCTTGTGTGATTTTTATCATTTTTTTTTTCAGTGTCCTGGAGGAAAATGCTTGGTAATTTTGTATTTGCTTCTTTTTCTTTCTTTCTATCTTTCCTTTGTTTTGTTTTCTTCCCTGTCGTGGCGAAGAAATCTCCTAAACATTCAATTTTGCCGATGCCGAATTATTTCGCTCCTGACTTTTTAACTCCACGCTCCCAACGGCGCGTTCTATGTTAGAAGTAGCTATTTTTGTATAAACACCCCGAAACTTTTTGAATTTTGCAATTTGCCTATTAAATTTTTTTTTTGCCAATCAAGCCCTTTAACATACAATTTTTGACACATTAAAGTCCTTTTTACTAACATTCATTAAATTTGGACAGGTTTTTTTTTTTTTCATTTTTCTTGCATGTTGCAGCCTAATAAGGGCATTGATAGATTTTTCAAGTTCTAGTTTTCAAATGAATTTGTATAAATATAAGTAAAAATACTATCAATACCCTTTTTGTTATCATATGTAAGTTATGTGTAAAAAAAAAAAAAACATATTTGAGCAATAAAGATTGATTGTATAAAAAATTATAAGTTTATAGAATTGTTGAGAAAAAAAATTAAGAACTAAATTTTTAAATTTAAAAAGTCAGTATTTCCATGCAAAAAATCACTCTTGATTAAAGTTTGTTGATTCCCACCAATTCCCTCCATCCAAACGAGTAATCAACCACTTTTTTTTTTTTTTTTTTTTGCCTTTTAGGGTCTCAAACTTTTTTAATCTTGTTGTTCAGGTCTCAAAATTCAGAATCTTGACTTATGGTTTCCCCAACTAATATAATCCATTCATCCTTTTATTTACAGGGTACTTGCTAATATGGCCTCCCAAATTTATCATCTTTTGGCAACTTATTTGTTAAATTTTTAATTTTGATAATTTATATATCAAACTTTTTAAATTACTATAATATATCTGGTATAGATTAAATTTTTGTTCAACCAAAAGTCTACATACGTATCATGTTAAAATAGAAAACTCCATTTCTGATTAAAAATTTTCTATTCTGATACAAATCTTAGTGCAAATCTTTAATATTTAAATCTTCAATTTAATATAGAATTAACTAAATAAAGTATATTGTAACAATTTAAAAAGTTTGGTGATAAATTACCAACATTAAGGGATAAAAATTTAGGTGGCAAGTTGTCAAAATATGTAAATTTTAAGGGGCATTTAAAAACTTAAATCTTGGAAAAAAAACTTAAACTCAAGAGGTAATAGTACTATATACCCTTATTCATATATACGTTAATAGTTTTTCCTAAAATTTAAGTTTTAAATGTAACGTTTGGTATTGTTTTTGAAATATTTTCTGTTTTAAAAAAAAACTACTGTATTGAGATCATTTCTGAAACTGTATTTGATTATATTTTTTATGTGTATATTCTGAAAAACATAAAAATAAAATTTTGTTTAATTATATTTTTGAAAACCCATTTCAAAAGTGAGTATTTTATGAAAATATATTTATGTTTAATTTTTTAAAAATAATAAAAAATAATTTATTAGTCATAATTAAAAAATAAAACCCATTGGTGGTGGGTATTGCAATGAGGGGCAGAAGTAGAAAATATCAATGGTTTGAACTTTAAGTGGTGGTGACAACGAGATTTGGGTCATAAGTTGATGGTTATCGCCGCGAGTCGGTAGTCGTCGTATCGAGGGGGTCGTCGCCTTTCGTCGAAGATGAAGGTCATCGTTAGACATAATCATCGTCACCGACGCTCCATAGGCACACAAAGAGAGAGAGAGAGAGAGGAGAAGGTAGGAGAAAATGAAAATTAAAGAGTGAAAATAAATTTTTTTTGTTTTAAAAAAAAACAAAAAAAAACAACGTAATTGAAAATGGTATTTACAAAATAGTTTTGATGAATAAATAAACGTTATTTTGAAACCATTTTTATTTTTTGTGTTTTTGAAAATAAAAAATCATTATAAAAAATAAAAACAAATGCCCCTTAAATATTTTGTTGGATTGTACAACTATTTTAGGTGTCTATATCATGATTTTTTTTTTTTTTTGGTTGCAAATTCTTGCGCTACAAATTAAGAAATACAGAGACAAACACACGAAATAGTTCAATTTGATTGTATGAAGATGCATTGAAAACACAAAATCAAAGATTTAAAAGGAAAACGAGGTAAAAATCTGCGAAAATTACGAGTTATGATTGCTTCACATGGAAGAAATGATGAATTTGTCTGTGAAGCCGCAGAAGAAAAGGAGCTAATGTGTGCGAGTGACCAAGAAGATGAGTTTTAAACGTGAAATAGGTGTGGGAAAAATTGAAAAACTAAAAATCCATATTAAAAACTTAAAAATCAGTCACCTAAAGTGCAAAAGTAGGTTTTATGCTTCTTGGTGGGTAAGCCCAAGCTCATCGGAGCTCCAAAACTTAAAAGACCCATTTAAAGGATAAATTTAAATCCATCTTGTATGGGATATTGTAATATTTTTTATTTTTTCCTCTACTTTTACTTATGGTTTTTATTATTTTAATTTATCTCAATCTAATTTATCTCTCAATTTTTATTATTTTAATTTATCTTTAATCTATCTCTTATAGATTATTGGATTGTTTTTTTAATTTTTTTTAATTTTTACTCTCAATTTTTACTATTCTAAACCTGATATTGTTAATTTTAATTAAATGGTATACATACAAAACTTTAAAAAAATATTAACAAGATTTTAAATATTAAAAATAAATAATAGTAGATAAAAATTTTATTAAATAAATAAATTATTTATCAAAAGTTATAGATTTTTTATCTAATAAATGTATTATTTATTTACTATTAACTTTAAATATTTTTAAAACATACTATTTATTTCAATTACTTATTACAAAAATATTATTTACTTCTTTCTCTCTATTATTATTCACTCTATTATTATTCAGAACTTACCTAATATCATAATATATATATATATACACTTTTGCTACTCGTAAAATACTTACAATGAGGAGAAGCTACCTTCGACCTTTAATAATAATGAGGTGTTTGATAAATATATTGCATTCACATTATATTTAAATATAATGTATTGAATACATTTTGTAATTACATAAAAAGTATTACTTTGTATTTGAATATAATGCGTGTTTAAATAAAAAGTATTTAAATTGTATTTAAATAATAAATATGTGATATGATGTGCAAAAGTAAAAAAATAAGAAAGAGAAAAAATATATATAATGTGATTAATAAAAATAATAAAATAATAAATATTAATTATATTAGATTTAAAAGTTATCGACAGTCTATTTCTCAACTAATAAAAAGTCTCCACTCTCAACAACGATTAAAAAATATCAAAATGTTTAACGGCGCAGAGAAATGTTTTTTATTAGTAAAATAGCAATGAAAAAGTGCATATAATTAATTTGAAATTAACAATTGAATTATTACGTCAATTTGTATAGTTAACCTGTATTTTTTTCATGCAACTCAAGCTTTATTTAGTAAATGTATTACGTTTGTATTATATTTAAATATAATAAATTAAATGTAATTTGTATTTAGAGAAAAAAATATTTGTACCTTATTTGAATATAATGTATATTTAGATAAAAAGTATTTGAAGTATATTTAAATAATAAATACATAATATGATGAGTAAAAGTAGAGAGAAAAAAAAAGGAAAGAGAAAAAAAATATATAACGTAATTAATAAAAATAATAAAATAATAAATATATTATATTTAAAATATGATGTGATTGATATTTAAATGTAATATTTCTGGGTTTAGATGAAAATTGCATTACATTTAAATATAACGTGAATACAATTGTGATAACCGACAAATCTACGTTCTTGGAAATATTTGTACAAGATATATAAATAAATGTACATTTACAGTGAGACACGTTACAGAATACAGAGTAGAGGAAAATTTTGATAAATTAAGTTTTAATTAAAATTTGACAATGAATTAATGAAAATAGTTAAAAGCTAAGCATTAATTCAAATTATGATGTTTTAAAATTTAATAGAAAAGTATGTGGAAAATACATATTAAGAGATCAATAGCACACAAGTGAGCCACATTGATCATTGGTCAAAAGATTAGCCAAACAAGCCCTTGCATTTTCTAAAAAAAAAAAATGATGAAAGCAAGTGAGAGAGTGAGAGGCACGTGAGTTAAGGGGGGGCAAATTACTCCCTTAGCTGCAAAGAGAAGCAGCCGGCAGAAAGAAAGAAAGAAAGAAAGAGAAAGAGAACGAGAAAGAGAAAGAGAGAAACTGAGAAAGAAAAAGAGAGGAAAGGGAAATCCAAAGAAAGTTCAGATTTTCTTATTCAAGCAGCAGATTGATCGAGTTTTCAGTCAAGAATCAGCAGCCAAAAGTTCTCAAGATTCAAAACAAGGTAAACCCTCGTTTCTCACGTTTTTCTTGGGGGGAAAATCTGGGTTTTGAGAGGAAAAAGAGAATGTGAATGAATCATGTTGAGGTTTTCGGTTAAAATCGAAACATGGTTCGAGTCTAGATGTTTTTAAACACGAATCCATGAGTTGATGGTTTATAAAACCAAGTTTAGTGAGTTTTCTTCACAAAAATGCAGATTTTTCAAAAGTTGAGTCAAGAGATGTTCATAAGCAAAATGTGAGATTTTGCTTATGAAATCATGGATTTGTGATAGTAGAAATGTAGTAGATACCTTAAAACGATCTTGTGGAGATCGATTTCAAGTGTAAGAACTAGAACAAAGGCCATAAAAGCCTTAGAAAATCAGAGCAGAGCAATTCGGACCCAGAATCTTGATTCTGGTATGAACACGGGCGTGTACAAGGGCGTGTTCAGTACACGGCCCCGAACGTACTTATATGCACGACCGTGTTGTAAGAAAATTCAGAATCGAGAGGTACACGGCCAAGAACACGGCCGTGTATCGGGCCGTGTCAAGGGATACACGGTCAAGGGGAAGGCGTGTAGCAGAACATGTTAGACAGTAGGAAAACACGGCCAAAAATATGGCCGTGTAAGTAACCGTGTAAGAGTCCAGAGGAGTACACGGGCATTAACACGACCGTGTATCCACCCATGTAAGTATACACGGCCATGTTCCACGAAGTACACGACCAGGCATGTAAGTCCAGAGAGGTATACGGCCCTGTAGGAGGGCGTGTCCGAAGTCAAAGAGTAAAAAAAAAAAAAAAAGAGTCTGGAAAACAAGAATTTACATGTTTTGCCATGTTTCTAGTATAAGATGAATACTGGAAATAATCAGTGATTATTCCTTTTATAGGAGTTCAAGTTAGAGACCCCGATACAGCAGTCCCAAAGCAGCAGAGGCTCACGTTAGCCGATTTCCTGTAAGTTCAAGCATTGTCCTGACTGCAACGTGGACAATCTTGTCATGTTATGATATTATGTATATTGTTTGACGTGTATGTTAGACATTAATTGTCTACATCACGATATTCACTTCAGTTTCATGTTAGTTTCATATCAGTTCATGTCATGCATGTAGAGTTTTATGTTTCAGTACACATGTCAGACAGATACCAGAACACGAAAACAGGTAGGTGTACAAGGCACTCTAGTGTGTTTATAAAACTTACACCCCAGTAATTTATGTAACAGGTTCCGACTGTGGGGGCAATCAGTATGCTACCCAGTTGGAACACCAGCAAGATGGTAATTAAACCAGTTATTGGCGTATCGGCCTCTCGATCCACGGGGAGGTTTCCATGTTTAGTTTCAGTTAAGACTGAGGAGGTCAGCACTAAAGTACCGCTCCCAGTTGCGTTAACATGTCGGTACGACCAATCAGGGGCCCAAAACCAGAACTAAAATATCAGATAATGTCCTAAGACTAATCCTTCAGCCATGAGCATGTTTACAGAGTCCAGTTTCATGCATGAGCACAGCAGTACAGCTGTCATGTTTTATGTTTTTGTGTTTGAACTTACTGAGCTCGTAGCTCATCAGTTTATTCACATATTGCAGGTAAGAGACCTGTTCACCAGTAGTATATGGTGGACGACGAAAAGGGTAGATGCATGCCAGGGAGGATTGGGCGAGGGATTGTGGTCACCTTTAAATCTTCCGCTGTATAGTTTTGAAAACTTTAAACATGTAGTTTCAAGAACAAGTTCTCAAGTTAAGATTATGTGATAGGGGAATCATAATCCATGTGCATGTTAGTTTGTTAACATGATTTCCTTATCACATTCTCAAACAGTTTATGATTTTAAAGAAAAAAAAAATTTATTCCGCAAATTAGCAAGCAAGTTTTCAGTTCAGCATGATTGCTGAGGCCTGCATACTATTGCGGTTAACCACAGAGTTGGCCGTAATAGCACTGTAGAGCCTCTACAGTAGGGCGGGTCGCCACAACAATACTGAAAATAAACGAAGGCTTAAGAAGCTTCTAATAATGTCTCCCAACATTAGTAAAGATAACTCTTGATAGGATGCACAAAATTATTCTCCTAGTGCATAGGTCTAGAATGTTATTGGTTATTCATCAAGCATTCATACAGAGTAGTTTATCATTGCATGCGAATGTAATATATGTTTGGTACTAAATTGTTAGAGTGCAAACATTTGAATAATTTTATTATTTCACAATAATTCAACTTAAATGCAAATCACAAATTTTCACTTTTTAAAAAGGAAAGTCTGTGGTAGGTATTTATTTTAACTGTTCAGGTATAATTCAACGGTTTAGATGTTGTTTGTCTATGATAATTACTATATACCATAGTATA
The DNA here is from genome assembly GCA_035233585.1 of Antiaris toxicaria. Classification (NCBI taxonomy): domain Eukaryota; kingdom Viridiplantae; phylum Streptophyta; class Magnoliopsida; order Rosales; family Moraceae; genus Antiaris; species Antiaris toxicaria. The sequence goes on from CP141163.1 coordinate 2,290,830, forward strand.
GATTAATAAAACTTAAAAAAAAATCACCCTGCCAACGGAGATCTTAAATCTCGTCGATTGCTCTGGCAATCTAGGTGACATAAGGCGACGATTGTCACCGCCGATCGTTGTCGAGATCATGGGTGGGTGATTGTTGTAAGAATCACAGGGGCATCGATGGTCAATGTCTTAGAGTCGATGTTAGTCGTTAGATATGGCTGGGGATCGACATTAGGATGGGGGGAAGTGAAACTCTTAGGCGACATGATGTCGAAAAGTTTTAATTTTGAGGTTTTTTGTCGACCAAGGACACGGTAAACTAAGTGTACATGGCGAAAAGTGATTCTCTACAGAACTTAATCCAAAACCACTGGGCGAGGCCAACCTCATTGTATATAATGGTGATGGCCAACTTTGATTCTGGTGACGATTTCAAAGCGGACTGAATACAAAGAGAGATAGAGAGAGAAAGGGGATGAGGAATAGAGTCGGCCTTTATGCACGGTTAGTCCCCTTGCCAATAGTGAGATCCATTGTCCTCTTCAAGGGATCATTTGCATGGGGGGAGGAGGGTAGTGTTCTGGTGAAAGGTTTAATACTTTTCTTTTTCTTTTCTTTTTTTATGATGTTTTAAGTGATAATCTCATGAATTAAGGCGTATCATAACTATCATATACAAATAATATCTAAACCGCTAAATTACATCTAAATGAATTAAAAAAAACATGAGTATCTATTAGTAGACACTATTTTGGAGTATTTATTACAAATTCCCTCTTTCTAAAAATTCATATCAAATTCTTTTTTTTTTTACTTTTATATTATTTAAATATTACTTTTAATAAAACTATTTAAACACATATTTTATTTTGATAGGCAATTTAAATTCTACATTTAAATATTAATATTTAAATTTGGATGCTAAAGATTCGTTAAACTTACATTATAGACAAACCCAAACGGGCTTAGATGCTCCTAGAGACCTTTAAATCTCTATGGGGGGAAGAAACCGAAGTAGGAAGGCATGAACAGAAAATCTAAATTGGTCATTGAGCCAAATGGGTCCATCTATTTCTTTGCATGGGGAACCTAAATGTTATCTGATCTGATTCTAAATAAAATACAATAAAGACAACGAAGGCTGAAAAAGAATAGATGGTTGGTTGGTTGTATTTTCTTTCCCTCTCTAATCAGACATTTAATTTAGAGCACATAGATGTTTTTTATTTTGCATTATTGGTAAAATTGTTCCTTAATCATTAAATTAATTTTTAACTGTATAAATTATGAAACATAAAATTATTGTAAATCATAAATCAAACTAATAAAAATTAATTATGATAATATAAAATAGAAAGTCTCACCATAAAAATTATGTTGGTCTTTGAAACGAGCGAAGATGCTCTGTCCTTTCATATCTTTATCGTATTCCACGTCTCACTGCTAGGTGAGCCTTTTAGTCCATAAGTTGATATATAAAAGCACTTCTATTCTGTTAATTTTGAAAAGGTTATAATCCTATTTTGATGTATCAAAAATTTTACCTTTTTTAATAAAAAAATTTTATTATTTCAAGAGCAGTAGGTTTGAGTGGGAATGGTAGAGAGCATTTTTTCTAAATATAATAAGCGATTGTTTTTTTTGAAATGAACATTATTAGCGATTCTACATTAAAAAAAATGTCATTTTTCACTATTGATAAATAATCTAGTTTTGATCAAATTAATTTTGCAATAACTTGATTTATAAATAAAATCAATATTTTTCACAAGCAACAAATTTTTTTGCACGCACATTGATATATTATACATTTAAAAAGATATTCAAATGGATAAAATTGGAATCCCCACCGAGAATGATAAAGGACAGCTCCTACTTAATTTCCAAATAATATTACAAGTTGCAGCACTACAAAACCATCGCACCCACCACCCCCTCAATTGGGCACTTTGTCCTTGGATTGTTTTATTAGAGGGCGTTTGGGAAAAATATTTCATTTTAATTTTATTTAAATACAATACAATTTTATACTAAACACAAATTTTACAACAGTGTTACGAAAATAATTACTATTTAAAATATTTTTAAAACAATCACATCAATTTTTTAACTTTACTATTTATTTTTACTTTTACCAATCACATCAACTTTTTAACTCTAAAATACTTTTCATCCAAACACACATTTCATTCAAATACAAAACAAATACTTTTCAACCAAATACAACATTCAAATACAATCAAAATGCAATACTTTTACCAAACGTCCCCTTAGGTTCTAATGACTTTGCATTGTTGATTATTGACATTTTTGCCTTGATTCAAAAGTTTATAACCCTCCTAAGAACAAGTAGCCCCACCAAGAATGTTCGTTTAGGGTTGATTCCAGCCCACCTTATAAATTGTTATAATGTTTTTTTTTTCCAATTTTTTTCTCTAATTTGTACTCTCAAATTTTACTATTTCAATATTTTCTAATCTATCAAATATGAATTATAATCTATCTCTCCAAACGAGTCCTAGAAATGGAAAACACTAGCTGTGAGCTGTCTATAGTGGAAAGCCCCTTCAATTTTTCTAGGGTAAAGAAGGGGCAGGCGTTGGAGTTGTGATTAGGGATGGCAAGGGTTTCGTTATGGGTGATACGTCCAAACGGGTAACTGAAATTTTCACTCCTTTCCCTAGCTAAGTGTATTGCAAGTCTCAATCAGAGAACGGCTTCAATTTGCTTTAGATTGTGGTTTACGGATTCAACACACCAGAAGTGACTCCACTTAGGCAGTGTAGGGTGTATTAATCCCAGATATTTTAGCTCCTGAAAGCCCTGTAATTCAAGATATTCGTCTGTTGTTAGGTGTGATTGGTGGTAGTTCTTCTTTTGCTATTTCTCATCAAACGAATAGTGCAGTCTACACACTAGTTTTTCATGTTTTGGCTGTTACTAATGAGCGTTTTTGTCCCCAAAAAAATACCTCTTTCCAATGTAAATGGTGATTTGATTTAGTAATAAATGGTAAAAAAAAAAAAAAAGAAGTTTATTAGACTATTACTGTTCAATTTAATCGGTCATGTGACCAACAACAAAAGAAGCCAACCGATTAGGTGGTGCGACATCAACTCACGTCTAAATTGTTCTTTGTTAATTGGAAGCTCACTGCCTAATTATTGGCAGTATGGTCGTTGATTACAGGGACGAGGAGTCTATAAGTAGTAATTTGGTTGTTTGTTGTGATGGTTGTGCTTCATTGCTTTAAGATCGAGCTGGCATGTCTATTCCAACAAAACTTGAATCTCATAAAAATTATATCAAATTACCGAAATGCTCTATAACTTTTAGGATGTGTTTGTTTATCTTATTGTATCAACATTATATTTGAATGCAATAGAATTTTTATCCAAATATAAATGTATTATATTCAAATATAAATCATATCACAATTTAAATCCAATATAATTATTATTTCTCATTCTATTTTTTCTATTATTTTTATTAATCACATCAGTTACTCTTTTTTTTTTCTTTGCACTTTTATCAATCAAATTGCATACAATACAATTCAAATATTTCTCGTCCAAACAAACACTTTATATGAAAACAAGACAAAAACTTTTCATTCAGATATATTAATGTAATGTATTATCCATACCCCTTGTCGATTTGGCACTATTCAATCAGTCATAATTATTTAGCTTCCTCGGTGCCCGCGATTTACCACCGTTTGAATTTAATAACCCTAATTTGATCCACTTTTGAATTGTTTGGAGGGCAATGCAATGGTAAAGTGCCAATAAACACTAACACTTGGTCTCTAATGCCTAACAAAATAATTCAAGAGGGAGATTGTCAAAGCATATAAAAGATTAGGGGTATCATTGCCAATTAATCTCTTTCTCCATAAAAATCCTAGTACATGATAAGGTCCCTTCATAATCCATTGCATTCCAGCTCCCCCAAATCCCACCCATTATAATATCATTATTATTCTTTCTTATTTAAATTCCTTTTCCTGTTTTTTCTTATACTTAATAAGCATATCATTAAGCTAAAATCCCATCATTCGCAACTAAATCAGAGCAACAAATTATCCGTTTTAATACCTTTTTTTTTTTTTTTGGTGGGAATTCTCATATCTTCTGTAAACAGAAAAAGCACCCATTTCGTGAGCTGTAATAATAATTATTATTATTATTTGTGGGTTTTTTTTTTTTTTTTGGTCTCTGCATTTCTTGCTAACTTCCCTCAGCTTTTTAAAAACCCAAAGGGAATCACTCACTTCACACTCTCGACGTCCACTCAAAACCAAACCAAAACCCCCACATTTGTTCCACACCGATATTTTTTCAAGCTTCTTAATTCTGACACTTTTCCTTTTTATTTTCTTAAAACAAACAAGAAAGAAAGAAGGAAGGCTAAGAGAGAAAATAGCAGGTTGTTTCTTCCAATCTGCAACAATGGCCAGGTGGGTTTTTGGTGTTGAAGATAAATGCTGAGAGTAAAGTTGGGCTTTCTTCTTTTTCATCTCTCTTCCGCTCAATAAAATAGGAAAAATTCACAATGTGGGTTTCTTTTTTTGTTTTTGTTTTATTTATTTATTTTTAATTTGAATAATAATTGAAAAGACAAAAAAATAGAATATTAGAAAAGTCAAAGAGGAAGGAAGAAGAAGAAGAGTACAGCAGGAGGAGAAGGAGGAGCCCGCGAATCAGTGATGCATGGAAGGCCCACCGGCCGAGGCGCGTGTCTCTCACGTCGGCTTCACTGCGAATGGAGTTTGACTCGACTCCTACTCAAGGACCAGCCTCTCGCACTAGGTCTAGAAAAAGGAGAAAACTCAGGCCTCTCCAAGACGTCGCTTCTTCTTCTTCTTCACCCCCTCTTAAACAGGTCCTTCTTTTTTTTTTTTCTAATTTATTTTATACTTTTTTTTTTCTCAGAATTTGTCATGGTATATTATTTTTTATAATGGGTTTTGTTTTATATTCCCAAATTTTACCACACACCCACATATATATTGATTGGAAATGTTTCCAAGTCCAGCAGTTGTTCGGTACTGTAACATTCTAATTAAAATATCATGGTACTATTTAAAAATTTTAATACAAATGACACGAAAAAAAGCTACATTATAGCCCAATGTAACCTTTTGTTTAATTCTGCATGATTTTTTATGAGCTGAATTCCACTGTTTTGTTCTTTTTTCTAAGAGGTTTTTGTTGATATATATATATATATTTTTTTACCACACCAAGCGTTTTTTGTTATTTGGTTATTGTGTGCAAGTTTTGGTTATTTAGGGAGTTACTTTGCTCCTTGATAACAAGTTTTGTTGATCATTTTTAGTATGTTATTGTCCCAAATATAATGTTATATGTAAAGTTAAGTTTCAAGACCACTTTGAAATGGAATGCAGGGTGGTAAAAAATCCAGACATGAAGATCATCAAGCTAATAGTGGTTAGCGTTTACGCCTCACCCCGCCCCACATTTATCTGCTTCAAGTCTTTCACCTATTTTACTGCATCTGGTTATAAATTGTTATTTATTGATTGTCAGATCAAGGGGTTGTACGGGATAGAGATAGCACAAAGCATGAAAAACAAGGTACCCTCTTCGGATTGTTCAATTATTTCAGTGTTGTTTTCGAGCTAACAAATTACAAGCGTTTAATTGCACTATGTTGATCAGTTCGTAACTTAGTTGGAAATGTCTAACATGGTTGTTGCCTGTGCTAGATTCGTGGTCCACCGAGCCGTCCAAGCCATGTCTTCCAGAAAAACGCGTACTTGAGCTTATCCTTGATATATTACAGAGGTGGGCTTTTTTTGCTTGGAATTTTTATTTAGCGTCTTCAAAGTAATGTCTGAATGTCTTGCGTTGTTCGAAGTAAGGAAACCGCGTGAGAAATACTATTTCATCTGTAAGGCAGAAGGACATTCATAGTTCTATTCCTAAATAGAAACATCTTGCTTATATTGCTGTATAAATCTTTTGAACCTCAGGAGAGATATCCATGAAATATTTGCCGAACCGGTTGATCCAGAGGTGTGTACTTGTGGCATCGATTTCTTGGTATTTTATCTTGGATGCTTTTTCAGCCTTATCTCATTTTTTACTCATTCGGGGAATTCTGACTCTTGTATAAGGTCGAAGACTACTATGAAATCATTAAAGAACCTATGGATTTTGGGACCATGAGGGCTAAACTTCATGAAGGGATGTATCAAAGTCTCGAACAATTTGAGGTCGCTTCTTCCTCAAACATTTCGTTCTCTGTGTTCTACTCTTAAGTGCATAGTTGTTCATGCATTATCAGGAAGTACTACTAAAATCAACTCATCTAAAATACACCAAAAATATTATCTTTTATCTTTTTCCCCCCTCTCTCGGTTAACTCCTATTATCAGTAGTGGAAGGACCATAAATTACTTTTTCTTGTAGTTCGTTGTTTTATTTTCTCCATTCCTAGGTAACTTCTAAAAATTTTGTTCACAAGAGAGAGAAAATGAAGAAAGAGGCTCATTTAGTTCATCTTTTGAATCGTGAATATCCTGATGTAAACTGATTAATAATGTTTTGCGGGCTAAACAAATTTGGTACTGCTTCTTTCTCAATGGAGTTTTGTTTTTTGTTTTAGATTCTCTGATTGTCTGATGACTCTAAGTCACAATTTATCAACTGCACATTTCTCATACTTTCATTAAAGTTACAACAATCTCTTGCATAATAATGTCTTGCTGATATATACTTAAAACACGGTTTATGCATAACTAATCTGGAATAGTTTAGTAGCACTCCCATTTCTGTACTGAACAGCACGGAGATATCTAAATCTGACTCATTTTCATATACCGTCATGCAGCATGATGTGTTTTTGATAACAAAAAACGCAATGCATTTTAATTCTTCAGCTACCATTTATTTCAGACAGGTAAGATCACCAACCCAGCCAGGTTTGGTTCATTATAATTGAACGAAGTTCTAACAAGAAAACCTAGGATTTACCTTTAAGAAAATAATTCTTACAGGCTCGTGCCATTAATGAGCTAGCTACTAAGGTCTTTCATGATCTGAAAACACGTCCTGAGAGCTTTGAATTGGAATTCTTGGAGTCGAGACGAAGAAGTAGCAGGAGGCCCCAGGGTGAAGCTGGGAATTCGGTAAATAGAGCACGTCCTAGGATTGCCAGAAATGTGAAATCCAGTAGCATGGTGATTGATGAATCATCAAATTCTGTGCCGTGTTTGTTGAGTGCTTCTTCAAATATCAGGAGAAGCATACCAGTACGAAATGGGTGCTCTGGTTCCGTTACTCATATAGATGCAAATGATCACAGAGTTACTGGTGGTAAGCAGTGAAATCCGATCCCCTTGTTGAAATCCCTACGACTATATGCTTGAGGAGGACAATAATAGTTCATCACAGATTAGCTACATACGAGTTTTAATGAAATTTTAACCAAAACACTAACATAGAGGGAACTTCTTACATGATTTTTGGTTAAGGACCTTTTACAATTTTAATTACGGTAATTGCTTAAGCTTTACCGAATTAAAAGGTTATGACTGAACTGAACTTCCTTTGCTTTCTCTAGTTGGTGCTGGTGATGATGGAAGATCAGGATCTATTGAAAGAGATAGGCGTTGTACATATGAACCTTCGATGTCATTCCTCAATGAAAATGAGTCGAACAAAAAACCATTAGAGCTTGTAAGTATTCTGTGCTTTGTTCATCCGCATGCACATATGCGATAGCTAAATCAAACACTTAACCCTATTGGCATTTTATCGTTAGAGATTAGTCTGTTTCAATCGTCCTTTTTCTATATTATGTATCAACTATTTGAACCAACTTCATTTTCTTTTTTTGCATAGGTGGTTAAACAGGACATCAGTTACAGGGAAAGCTTGATGTTGTTTGCTAAAGATTTAGGACCAGTAGTCCAGAAGATTGCCAGACAAAAGTTACATGGGTGGTTCCCGATGCAAAAAAGTCAATTTTCCACGACATCCAGCAGTAACCACCGGGAATCTAGTGCTCAGGATACTTTTTTCACTACACCAATGTTTCAGAATTTCCTTGATCAAGTTCACAGGCATCAAGTTGATTCCGAAGGTGATAACAAAGGAGAGAAGATGAATATGGGTGACAAAATGGGCTTGACATCGCCGAAAGTTCAAGGTGGAAGTGATACAGCCAATCCATGTGTTTGTTTAAGTAACAAGCTTCACCATAACCAAAGCAGTGGCAATCAGTTGTGCTCATCCGGAGACTTCAATTCCTTGTTTGCGGGATTCAAATACACAGGCAATACATCAACAACAATGATAGACGGCGTGAAGTTGAATATCGAAGCACAAGCATTGGAGCTAGCTTTCGAGCGTTCTCGTGCAAATTTGATGGGAGTTGGGTTGAAAAATACGGATAGGTCTAATTTTAGTGACTCCGAGGTCTCCGTGAGTATGTTGAGTCCACGTTATCTAGGAGAAGATAACCATATCCATGACAGAGCTGAACAGGGCCCATTTTTTGTAGTCAGCAGATCATGTGAAGCCGGCCGAGTCATTACAACAGACAGATGCAAAACCTCGATGTCCCACTTCATGTTTGATCTACCGTATTTAAGGGCCCGGCTTGGTCAGACAAATTCTTTGGGACAAGATGCATTCTTGCAGCAAAATTATGGTAGTGAAGGGGCCCTTTTGAGAAATGAGTAAATCCTTGTCTCTTTTTTTGTTTTCAACTCTCAAGCTCAAGATTGGAGCTGAATCTCAATGGCTATAAAATAACACTAACACTCACCAAAGGGATTTCTTTCTCCGAGTGTAAATTCATAAGAAATTTATGAACTGAATTTTTCAAAGCACTGAAAATTCATTGCTTTAGAATTATGTACAGAATTTTCATGGCTTTAATTTCTCCTTGGTTAGCTATTTCTGGTAATAAAGCTCCATCACCACACATAGCATGGACCACTCTTTTTTTTTTTTTTTTTTCAAAGATTTGAACATGGTTGCCTACTATCTTAAATTTAAAGAATTGTTTTTTATTTCTAATTATAATTTTTTTGAGAGATTAAGGGTCCATTTGGAGACTTAAAAATCATGTCTCTAAAACACATTTTTTCTAACAATCATTATTTTTTACTATTTATGTTTTAAAAACGTTATAATAAATTCTAAATTTTAAAAGTTCATAATTTTGTATATATAAGTTCAAATGAGATGATCTATTTCTAAATTACATAAAATTTTAAAAAGAATAAAATAATATCTATATTGATATTTTAAAAAAAAAATTTTAAAATTTTATATTTTTTCATCCCAAACAGTTTTTTCTCTCAAACATATTTTTTAAAATAATTTTTTTCTAATCCAAAAAAAATGCCTCCAAACATTTAACAGTTCGATTTTGTAATCTTTTCCAAAAAAAAAAAAAAAAATCTCTAAACATTACATCTAAACGGTCCTAATTTTTTTGAATGAGGAAGTCAGGATAATAAGTAATAACGTGGGAGATCAAACCATTCCAACATTTAACGGTTCACTTTTTTTGGCCTTATTTACAAAAATTCTCTTTGAGGTTTTTTTTTTTTTTTTTTTTACTGCGCCTCCATTATACCTTATTGAAAGAGGATAGTGTCACGATGTTCTATTCTCAATTATTATTTACTCAATTCACATTGTATGTATAATCTTTTCATTTTAATTACTGTGATTTTTTTCAAGCACCTATTTAAATAATAACTCATATATCTTATAAATTAGGGTTAGAATTGTTAAATTATCCCTTAAAAAATCTTAATTTTAATATATGTATTTCTGCAATTATAATAAAAAAATAATAATAACCTAAAAAATATCAAACTATGTTTGGTAAGAAAGAGAAAGAATTGAAAGGAAGAAATGGTTTATTATACCAGTGAGAGAGATGAGGAAGGAAGAAGAGGCCTTTTTCTTTATAATGTTTGGTATAAAACAAGAGGAAAACAAAGCAAAAGTTATCTCTTTTATTTAGTATAAAGATGAAGAGAAAAGTAAAGAATATATTTTATTTGTAAAATAATTATTTTACTTTTTATTAATTTGTTTATTATCTTATTATTATTATTTCAACTAAGAAATATATCTTTGTTATTAATAAAGGTATTATTGTAATTTTAATTCATAATTAATAAAGCAGATTGATTCCCTCTAAAATTCTCTTTAATTTAAAGAGATTAAAATTATAGTCTTCTGAACAATTAAGAGTTTCCTTCTAATTTCTTTCTTTCTCCCTTCCCTCATACCAAACAACCATGATTGCTATAATCATTTCACAAATCCCTTATCTTCTTTCGTTTTTTACACTTTTCTCTCTTACCAAACATAGTCTAAAAGGAAAATAAAAATCTCAAGCTCTCCTCCTTTCTTTTCTATCCCTGCAACAACAGTCAGAAACAAAGCTCATAAGATTCAAGCAAAAAATCAGTTAAAAGAGAGAGATGGCATTCTCTTCGTTTTGCAAGAAACACCAAAATGTAGAGTAAATATATATTTTGGCAAAATATTCTACAAGAATGTTGAAAACCATAAGCGCGTGGATACTGATTTCAAAAAAATATGATACCATTAGACCAAACCTTCACGTCTACAATCTATCAAAAAGGAACAAACAGAGAAAGACAGGAAGAATAGGAAGGAAAAAAAGAAAGTAATGCCCACTAAATTCTCAATCTTTTTATGAAGTTACGATTTGAGTTCAATCTTTAAATTTTTTTTTACTAAGAGAAATAAAGAGAAAAAAAAAAGATAAATTATTTATTTAGTTCTCAACTTTTTTTTTTATAAAGTTATGATTTGATTCTATTTTTTTTATTAAGAGGTATTAAATATCTTTAAAAGAGTGTATTTAGTCCTTTTATTTTAAAAAAAATATCGTATTTAATTATGCATATTTACTATTAAGAAAAAAGTTTTAAAAGAGTCAACTTATGAATGCATATGGATATATTTCATCCCATTTTTAATTCTTTTTAATAAAAAGGATCAAATCATATCTTTTTAAAAAATTTAGAGATTTTTTAATTATAGACTTAATCAGAACCTTATAAAAAAAATTAAAGATTAAACGAACAATTTAAAAAAATTTCATGTGTACAACTCACCAAAACTTCATTCTGACAATAAAAGCAAAAGGCCAAAATGCTTGCATAAAAAATAAAATAAAAAATAAAAAAAAAAACACTTTTTATGGCCTGGCCGACCCTCTGCAACCACTAACTTTTTTGCGTTGTCACATAACATGCCTTTAACCTCCTTAATGCATTCTCTTAATTTGCCTTTTTTTTTTTTTTTTTCTATTTAGTCCTTGCCTTGCCTGGTTGTTACCAAAATTGCCCCACACTACCAGATAGTGTGTTTGATTGAAAAATACTTTTTCGAAAAAAAAAAACACTCTTTAGGGTTCGTTTGGGGGCTGTCTCCAGCCCCCACTTTTTCACTTTTTTCCAAAATTTTCTTATTTTTTACTATTTACATCTCCAAAACGCTACAGTAAACTCCAAATTTTAAAAATTCATAACTTTTTGTATACAAGTCCAAATGAGATGATTTTTTTTAAATTGCATAGAATTTCGAGAGGAACAAAACAAGATTCATATTGATATTTTTTTTCTAAAAAAATTTTTAAAATTTTTAATTTTTCACCCTAAACAGTTTTTTCTCCCAAACATATTCTCCAAAACCAACTTTTTTCCAAACCCCAAAACCACATCTCCAAAACCTCCCCCAAACTCCCCCTAATATTAAGCATCATAATTAATAAAATAGGTTTAATTATCTTTATTATTATTTGATATTAAATATCATTGATGTTATTTAATATATTTTACGTTAGAAATATGATTACTTCAAGTCTCCATCTACTTTGGAGAAAGAAAGGAAAAAAGAAAAAAAAAAAAGTTTGTGCCCGATGTATAAGGCTATCAAAAATGTTAAAGAACCCAAATCAAGTGGACGCTGCTCACATTTTGGACCCATTCTCACTCGTACAATATACCTCAGAATAAGAGGGCCCTAACTGTCAACGTCACCCAAAATTTGATAAATTCATCGTACCTATATTTTCATTAATTACATATAGACAATGAAGAAGTGCCTTGTGTGATTGTTTTCCATCCTTTCTCTCTCTCTCTCTCTCTTTTTTAGTTCTCTTGGCAGTAAGTAATCTTATCTTATCATTTGAAAATATCAAAATCTAAAATAAGTAATCTTATTTCATCTTAATATTTATCTTCTCTTATTTTATTTTAATTTTAATTTAATTTTAATTTTATCTTATCTTATTTTAACATATATAAAAGAGTCAAAAGTTGTTGTAATGTTTTGATAAGTGTCACTCCCTTTTTTCCCTTCTTTTATTTGTTTTCCTTTTTCTTCTCCTTTCTTTTTTTTTTACCTTAGATATTTCTTTTCTTTTCTTTATTTAAAAAACTATATTAAATATATTCATACTTAACTTTTTTTTTTATGCCCACCTCAACTGTATGTTTTCATAGTATTTTACATTTTTTTCTTTTTCACTTCTTTAAAATAATATTATTATTCTTCACTTTCATCAGCAAGTCTCGTTTTTATTTGCTTTCTTTCATTATTGTTTAACTTTGCATTTGATTTTTTACCACTACTGAAATAAATTTTTTCAAATATATCTTTATGAAAACATTTTTTATAACCCTATCAATTATTATTTTTACATAATAATGCTTAATTAATTTTCTATGTGATTTGCTAACCTCTTTCTAATTTGTTATTAATAAACTTTTTTTCTTTTATCCTCTAACATAAAATTGTGTTTCAAATATAGCCCTAAGTTTTTTTTTTTTTGCTTAATGCTCTCTCAACTTTTTTTTCTTCATAATACTTCCTAATTAATTTTCTACTTAACAAATTGATTACACATGTTTACAATCGGTGCTTTAAAAAGAGAAAGTTGTAGTTTTTTTTTTTGCTTTTTTGATAAAGCAATTACTTTTTTAATAAAAAAACCTACTTGAAATAATATTAAAAAGGTAAGATCATAATATACTTAATTATTCATAGAATTTGTTATCATTCTAATAATTCAAAATACGTATGTGCAATCATTCAAAAGATATGCATTATATGTAATTAAGAACTTTAAGATAATTTTCATTCTAATGTTTCAATAAGTTCGCTCTTAATTAATTTTCTATCTGATTTGTTAACTTCTCTCTAATTTTTTATTATTATTTTTTCTTTTATCTTCTAAGATAAAATTAATTATTAAATATAGTCCTGTATTTCTTTTTTTCTTAAAGCTTTTTAAACTGCGTTTTTTTTTCTCATGATACTTTGTAATTAACTTTTTATTTAATAAATTGATTAGACACGCATGTGGACGTGTTTGCTTCCAGCAGCGTATGAAAAGAGATACGCTTCCAACTAGGCTGAATGTCAAGTGGATTGAACGGGTTATTTTAAAATTTTTAACTCATCCAAACCCACTTAAATAACTCAAAATTTAAAATTAATCACCTAATTAAATTTTAGATAAATTGAATGGATTGATCAGGTTGAATATAATTAAAAAATTAAAAAATAAATATAACTAATCATTCAACCTAAAATAAGAAATATATAGAAAAAAAAAACTAATTTTTTACCATAATATTAGTGTTATAAAACTTCAAAATTATCTCATAAGTTATAAAATCGACATAAAAATAAAATATATATAAAATAAATTTAAATATAAAAGTTATAAATTAACAAATAAATAATAATAAAAACTTATATAATATGAAATATAACAAGTTATCAAATAATTAATATAAGATATAAGATAAATACTATATATTATGAGGTATAAAAAATATTTATTTTTACATATTAATAGATTAGGTGGGTTCGGATTAAGTTAGATTTGAAAAAATATAACCCAAACCCACCCAATTAATAGTCGGGTTGGGTGAGTTAGTGTGATAACCGAGAAATCTATACTCTCGGAAAGATTTTGTACAAATTATGTAAATAAATGTACATTTATAATGAGACATGTTATAGACTAAATAGTAGAGGAAAATTTTGATTAATTGAGTTTTAATCAAAATTTGACAATGAATTAATGAAAATAGTTAAAAGCTAAACATTAATTCAATTTATGATGTTTTAAAATTAATAGAAAAGTATGTGGAAAATACATACTAAGAGATCAATGGCACGCAATTGAGCCACCTTGATCAATGGATAAAAGATAAACCAAACAAGCCCTTGCATTTTCAAAAAGAAAAGAAAAAAAAATGAAAGTAAGGGAGAGAGTGAGAGGCACGTGAGCTAAAGGGGAGGGAATTAATTCCCTTAGTTGCACCGCAGCCGGCAGAAAGAGAAAAGAAAGAAAGAAGAAAAGGGAAAGAGAGAAAGGGAGAAACCGAGAAAAGGGAGAGAAGAAAAAGGAAATCCAAGGAGAGTTTGGATTTTCTAGTTCAAGCAGCAGATCAATCGAGATTCGGTCACGAATCAGCAGCAAGAAAAGCTCAAGATCAAAGCAAGGTAAACCCTAGTTTCTCACGTTTTCTTTGGAGGAAAAATCTGGGGTTTTGAGAGGAAAAAGGGAATGTGAGTGAATCACGTTTAGGTTTTCGGTTAAAATCGAAACGTGGTTCGAGTCTAGATGTTTTCAAACACGAATCTATGAACAGATGGTTTAGAAAACCAAGTTTAGTGAATATTCTTCACGAAAATGTAGATTTTTCAAAAGTTAAGTCAAGGTTGTAAATGAGCAAAATGTGGAATTTTTACTTATGAAATCATGGATTTGTGATAGTAAAAATGTAGTAGATACCTTGAATCGATCTTATGGAGATCGATGTCGAGGGTAAGAAGCAGAACAAAGGCCATAAAAACCTTAGAAAATCAGAGCAGAGCAGTTCAGATCTAGAATCTTGATTCTGGTATGAACACGGGCGTGTACAAGGGCGTGTTCAGTACACGGCCCAGAACATGCCCATACGCACGACCGTATTGCAAGAAATTTCAGACCCGAGAGGTATACGGCCAAGAGCACGGCCGTGTATCGGGCCGTGTCAAGGGGCACACGGTCAAGGGATAGGCGTGTAGCAGACCATGTTAGACAGCAAGAAAACACGGCCAGAAACACGGCCGTATAAGTAACCGTGTAAGAGTACAGAGGAGTACACGACCAGTAACACGGCCGTGTATCCACCTGTGTAAGCATACACGGCCATGTTCCACGAATTACACGGCCAGGCTTAAAAGTCCAGAGGGGTACACGGGCAGAGACACGCCCATGTAGGAGGGCGTGTTCGAAGCCAGAGAGTAAAAAAAAAAAAAAAGAGTCTGGGGCAGAGACACGCCCGTGTAGGAGGGCGTGTTCGAAGTCAGAGAGTAAAAAAAAAAAAAAAAAAAGTCTGAAAATGAAAATTTTCATGTTTTGCCATATTTTCAGTATAAGATAAATATTTTAAATAATCAGTGATTGTTCCTTTTATAGGAGTTCGAGCCAGAGACCTCGATACAGCAGTCTCAGAGCAGCAGAGGCTCACGCTAGAGGATTATCTGTAAGTTCAAGTATTGTCCTGACTGCAACGTGGATAAGCTTGTTATTTTATGATGTTATGAATGTTGCATGACGTGTATGTCAGACATTAATTGTCTGCATCACGATGTCTATGTCAGTTCATGTCAGCACAGGTCAGTTCATGTCATGCATATAGAGTTGCATGTCCTAGTACACATGTCAGACAGTACCAGAACACGAAAATAGATAGGTGCACAAGGCACCCTAGTGTGTTAATGTAATTCACACCCCAGTAATTTGACTAACAGGTTCCGACTGTGGGGGCAATCAGTATGCTACCCAGTTGGAACACCAGCAAGACGGTAATTAACCAGTTATTGGCGTATCGGCCTCTCGACCCACGGGGAGGTTATCATGTTTAGCATCAGTTAAGACTGAGGAGGTCAGCACTAAAGTACCGCTCCCGGTTGCGCTAACATGTCGATACGACCAATCAGGGACCCAAAACCAGAACTTAATAACAGATAATATCCTAAGACTAAACTTCAGCCACGAGCATGTTCACAGAGTCCAGTACCATGCATGAGCACAGCAGTACAGCATGTCATGTCTTATATTTTTATATTTGAACTTCCTGAGCCCATAGCTCATCAGTTTGTTCACATGTTGCAGGTAAGAGACCTGTTAATCAGTAGTTTACGGTGGACGACGAACAGGGTAGATGCATGCCGGGGAGGATTGGGCGAGGGATATTGGTCACCATTTAATCTTCCGCTGTATAGATTTTGAATATTTAAACCATGTAGTTACAAGAACAAGTAGTCAAGTCAAGAGTATGTGATAGGGGAATCATGATCATGTGCATGTTATTTTGTTAACATGACTTCCTTATCACATTCTCGAGCAGTTTATTAAATTAAAGAAAAAAAAATTTTATTCCGCAAAATTAACAAGTAGTTTACAGTTCAGCATGATTACCGGCGACCCTAGAGGCCTGCAGACTATTGCAGTTAACTACAAAGTTGACTGTAATAGCACTGTAGAGCCTCTACAGCAGGGCGGGACGCCACAGTTAGGTTGATATCTTAATCAGATTAATCGGATTCGGGTTATAATGAGTTGGTTCGAGTGGGTTTATCGGGTTAGTCAGATTGTTGGGTTTCTTATTCACCTGTATTTCTAATGGCTATAAGTCGAGATCTAATAAGGAAATGATTATAACAGTGAATAATTGATATATGCATTTATAATCATGTAGATCATACATGATTACATGATACATACATACGTATGAATGAGCTACACCATATTATTTTTTGTAAGAAAAAAATATAAAAATAAAGAATGGCGTAGTCAATATTCTAAAAGAAGGTGTATTTCGATGTGGTATATGAATTCATTGTTAAATCAATTATTCATGCATTTCGTCTAACACAATGGGATTGGTACAAACGATAAGTAGTTTTAACACTCAATAAATGACCCATTTTCACTAAAAAAAAAAAAATCCAATAAATGACCGCTTAATACTAGCTTATGTCAGTTTATTCTGTATTTTAAATGAAATAATTATGTAAAAAAACTCATTTTATAACATGTTTGGAAAATATTTTTTTAGCACTACGAAAATCAATTTTATACTAAACGTAAAGTTTAACATTCAAATACAATCCTTTTCAACAATATTACAAAAATAATTACTATTTAAAAGTTTTTTAAAACAATCATATCAACTTTTTAACTCTAACTTTTTATCTCTACTTTGATCAATCACATCAACTTTTCAACTATAAAATACTTTTCATCCAAACACACATTTCATTCAAATACAAAATAAATATTTTTCAACCAAATACAACACTCAAAAAATAAATTGTATTCAAACGCAATTAAAACGCAATGTGTTTACCAAATGTCCCATTTGAGTCTTGTTTCAAAATATATCTTTTTTTTAATATTATTACATAAATATGTATTTTTAAATAATTAAATAATTATATTACTTATTTTGTTATTTTATCATAATTTATATAATTCTTCTTTTATTCATTTTTTTTTGTTTTTTTATTTACTATAATGATGATTTTTTGAACTGACAACTTATCATTGTTTTTAATAAAAGGCATAACTAACGGTAATTACTTGACCCTACCGTAAAAAAAAAAAAATCAAATCAAATTTGGTTTTAATTTTAAAAATAACGATAAACTCAAAAGCTTTTAGACATCAAAAGAATTATAATAAATATAAATTATTTACAGTAAAGATAATACCTCAAACAAAAAAAAATCACAAAAATTATTTATAATAAAGATTGAGAAAAAAAATTATACTTAAACTAAGTATTCAATTTTTTATTAAAAAAGAGTTCTTCATGGAGAAAAACTTATTATTTATGTAGACCACTAAAAATCACAAATAAATAAAATTTGATTACTAATAATATCGATTCACATTATATATAGAAAATCAATAAATTCTTTATGGAAAAACTTTATTATTTATGTTGACCATTAAAATCTAAAAAAAAAATATTGAATATAAACATCTTAATGAAAAAAAAAAAAAAGATTATCACAACAAAGAGTTTTGAATTCTTTACAAAAAATATATATTATTTGTATAAATTGCTACAAATAAAATTGATGACATATTTATAAGAAAGGCAAATTTTTTATAAAATCTTATTATACCTTCTTTATAATAAATCAAATAAACAAGATCAAAATTACCTTTTATAAAAAAATATTATTACCACAAACAATAGATCAATCATATGCTTACTTATTACATCATTATTTATTTAAGAAAGACAAAATTTCCTTTTATAAAAAACTAGAATATTAATACAATTAAACTAATTTATATTTATTCAACATTTTTTTATTCTCATCTTTTAACTTCTGTTTTTATAATTTCTTTATTTGTTAATTATCAATTCTTTTATGAAGGATGATATTGTTATTATAAGTACTATTTTAGACATTAATATAAATAAAGAAAAAATAGTGATATTTTAATTTAACACTTCTAATTTAGACATTTATGTAAATAACCCATTTTAAACCTCCTAATCCATTAGGATCACTCTCATATCAACATAAATTTGAACAAGGCTTCGCAACCTTGGGGGTTTAAAATGGTACAATTTTTAAAGAAAGTAATGCGTTCAAACATTTTAAAAAGTGTTATGTTCAACTCGTTCCACCTCTAAATAATTTCTTATAAAACTTTGCCTATGTGTTTCGTAATTGACAAATTCAAACTTAATAAAATAATTACACATCTCAATTTATATCGAATTGAAGATTTAACATTTTCCTATTTGTTTATCCTATTGTTTTTGCTTCGAACTAGACCCAAGTTTTAGATTATATATATCGCATTTTGTGTAATTTGCCTATAGAACTTTTCGTAAAAGGAGTTGTCGTCTTCAAAGCTTTTAATTTTATTAATTTACCGCTGAATTTACTAATGTTGCAGAACACCACAAAATGACAAAAATCGTTAAAATTTAAATAAAAATACATTCATACTTTGTACATGAATTTGATTTTATGATTATGATAAAGACTAAAATTTCATGCGAGGATAGAGCACGTCAAGTCACTAGGACATTTTTGTGTAAGTTTTAAGAGCACTTATCAATTTAAAACGCTTTGTGACATTTCACACATTTTAATTAATAATTTATTATAAGGGGAGGTTGTAAGAATCTCAAAATAGTACTTATGATAGTTTTTTTTATTGAAACGTTTAAATATAAGTGACTGATTGCGATTTATTTATTTATAATAGTTATAATACACTTTAATACACAGTAATATGGAATAAAAAATTTAAAAAATCTTAAAGTTTAATCTGACTAACCCCTCTAGCTAGCGACCCTACGACCTCCCACCCCTGGAGAATCTGGCGATGGTGGGGAGTCTCGCCGATAGTTAGAGGAAGGGAGAGGTGGGAGGTCGTCGATGAGACCAGTGCCGATGAGGTAGGTCAATTGACCTATATGTTGGGGTTTTTTTTTTTATTTTTGTTTTTTGAAATTTTTTTAATTTATTAGTTTATGATTTCAATGAGGTATGGTACATTATAACAAATAAATTTCAACCGTTTAATTACATCTGAAAAGTTTAAAAAAGAATACCTACCACAGGTATTAGTTTGATGTTCTTACCACAATCTCTCCCTTTATTATATTCTCAAAAAAATTTAACAATTTATAAAAATTAAAAATTAAAAAAACAATTTGCTAATTTGTAATTTATTTTTAAGACATGGAAATACGCATGAAATCATAACAAAAATTTCGAGTTTGCATTATAAATAGCAGAAATAAGAAATCATAACATAAATTTCACAAGTACTTCTACTTCAATCATAAATATGAAATCATAAAAAAAAATGATAAATTGTCTGATTGATCTCTAAATTTTTAAATTTATACAACTTTGATCTCTTATTTTATCATTACTTTTTTTAAACAGAATCTATTATTGAACGTCATTTTTTTAATCAAAATTACTGTCGGAATCTGTTCAAAATCTCACCCGTTGTCTTTTAACAAACTGTTGAATGTGAGAAGAATCCAACGGCTGAGGGGAATTTTTTCAGACATCTTAAAAAAACAGTTGGGACATACGGACCTTCTCGCGCTCTTTCTTCGGTATTTTATTTGTCCGTTGCTTTATTATTATTATTATTATTATTATTATTATATAATTTCTTCTCTTGTATCTAGGAAAAAAAATAAAATAAAAATAAAAAACGGAAACAGTTAGTTTGGAAGAGAAAGTACGGGAAATAAAACAGAGAAGAACCAGAAAAAAAAAAAAAAAGTTTGAAGCTTGAAGCTTGAAGGGAAAAAAACAGAGAAAAAATGGCGTACCGAAGAAGGCAGGGAATCGCCAGAGCCTCCACATTCAAGGAGGAAATTCAACATCCCATCATCACCAACGACGATCATTCACCATCTTCATTGCTGTCTTCTTCTCCTCCGTCGTCGTCGTCGTCTCTCGCCGCGAAAGCCATTCGCGCCTCGTCCGCTCTCCGCGAGTCCTCTTCCTACCACTTGGATCGCCATCGATCCAAGGTTGATCAGTTTCTTCATCATTTGGTTGCGACTTTCTTTTCTTTCGTTTTCTTTTTCATGTGAGGAAATTGGAGATCAGGAGATTGTTGTAGATCCGATCCGATGAATTTTTCGCCTGATGAATGAATACTGAATGCTTGCTGTGCAGGAATTCGTGGCGTACGAGGATGCCTCGACGGCGAATGAGTCCAAGAGCGGGTTTTGGGGTGTTCTGGCTCGCAAAGCAAAGGCCATGCTCGACGATGACGTTGATGAATCTTTAAAAACGACTCCCATCTTATTCAATTACTCTGCTCAAACCCAGGTTAACAACCTTCTTATCATCTTTTTTGTTAGTTTGTTATGTCATTTAATTTGATTTTTTTTTTTTTTGTATAATGAGGATTGCTATATGCATCGATTCTGGTGATCGACACCATTGATTTTCGCAATCTTAGATTTGTGTACCATGTCGGAAACTCATGGATCATCACTTTATGTGATGATAATAAGAATCTAACGTGTTATGTTGAAATACTGTGTTCCACCTTATGATTTAAGAATGTGCATATATTGCTTAGATTTTACGAATAGCGCTATATCTATCCGCTATGTTTTTACAAATCATGGTAAAAATCTCCGCCGGTCTCCATTAGAAATCCTATTACAAACCCTTTAAGGCGATTTATAAAACATAAAAGATAAGTGCAATCCAGATAGCATAGTATGAAACAGAATATTTCGTTAAAATACGTCAGAGGTTTTTGTTATTATCCTTTATTAGACATGCTCCGTTCGCTTCATGTAAACAAGTGGTCTAAAATTTTAATGTTTTAGCTTGTTGAGCTTCATTGTCTGAGTTTTGACGATGTAAATTGAGCACAGTTTCAGCATCAATCATATCAAAAAAATGAGACTGCAAGGAAACTGGACAATCACAAGTTCCGAAAGGGCTTGGATAAGATCACAACTTCCCTCAATCACCTCGGTGAAACTTTTGAGAAGGCTTTTGAGGTATGAATCTCTTGCTGCTTATTGAATCGATTTTTGAAAATGTATCTGCTTTCTTTTCTTGTGATTTGATTCTAGTGTTACACATTTTTGTGGCTTTTACATGCTTGAAATTCGTATGTTCATCAATGTGCTTAATGAGATGATCATTTCTCAAAAATTTCTTGGACTTAACTTGCTTTGACTTTGCCATGCCAATGTATTTATGACTTCTCTTTGTTTTTGTCACTGAGATGTCAAATGTTTAACTCATCACTTGGGTTTTCCGCTTGAGAAAAAACCATGACATTACTACTATATTTTTTTTTTTAATTTTATTTTCATATATTGCTAGTTGTTCTCAGGATTTGAGCCCAAGATTTCTTCCTTAACCCCCATCCTTACCAACTGATCTTCTTTCTATTCAGAATGGAAAGAAGAGACAACTATTTGACTTTTGAGTTTCCTAAGCACTTCAGATACTGCTTATGAAATCCATATTGATCACATAGCCGTTGTTGGCTTGTTGTTTCCCTTTAGGCCAGGAAAACTAATTTCTATGCTCTTTATGTTCTTCAGGAAGGTCGCACAATTGTGGAGAATAAGACAGCTGATATCATCCAGGAAACTCGCAAACTGCAAATCAAGCGACAAGGAAACAATTTGGAATCACAATATCAAGCTTCCAACTATGCAAACAATTCATGGCAGCAACCGCAGATGCAGCCAACACAGCCTCAGACACAAACCGACCATGAAACTCAACTCAAGGCATCTCGCGACGTAAGGTGGCAACTTTGTTATTGTGTGTGTTTGGTCATGGTATTTAGAATACATAATCAGATTAAGCTTATTAAATGACTTCAGTCACTCAACAGGGAAGATATCACATGTTTAGTCGGTAACTGATTGTTCAACCAGGATATGTTGAGCCAGCAAATAACACTTTTACGAGACTTGCAATGTATAACAATAACATTTTATACTAGAAAATTCAAGCTTAGTGTTGATGATGTTGTTTGCATATATGAGCCCCAATATTTATTCAGGACGCCATCTTACATCTTATCAAGAAAAGTGCTCGGTGTGATCTTTGTTCTTGTTGCAGGTTGCAATGGCAACTGCTGCGAAAGCCAAGTTGCTTATTCGGGAGCTGAAAACCATCAAGGCAGATCTAGCTTTCGCAAAGCTACGGTGTTCGCAGCTGGAAGAAGAGAATAAAATCCTTAGGGAGAATCGAGACAAAGGAGACCATCGAGAAGATGACGACTTGGTATGATCATACTGTTTTTCTTAAATGGAATCCTTCTTATTCTCCAAACTAGAGCAGTTTAACTCTCTATGTACTCTTATGCATACTTCCCAATGTCAGTAATTGTAATTGGTAATGGTTTTCATTTCAAAAAAAATGTAATTGGTAATGGTTTTATTTTATGTTTGTCTATTCAGATCCGTCTTCAACTGGAGACACTTTTGGCCGAGAAGGCTCGTTTAGCAAATGAGAATTCCACATACGCACGCGAGAATCGCTTCTTAAGGGAAATTGTTGAATACCACCAGCTCACAATGCAGGATGTTGTGTATCTAGACGAGGGTACAGAAGAATTTACAGAAATATATCCCCTAACCAGCCCTGGCCTGTCAAGAATGCTCTCCGTTTCCCCGAGATCATCTACATCCGTCCGCTCGCCTTCTGAAGAACCTCCATCTGAAAACCCTCCAGAAGCCAAGGAAATCTTCCCTGTCCACAGTGAGCCACAAGATAGCAAGCACTCCTCGGGAGCTGTCCAACCAACTCTAGACCAACTAGTTCCAAAGGAAGAAGATACCAAGAGACCGTCTTGATCTTCAAGTAAATAATGTTTTCTCTTTTATTATCATCCAAAGATTTGTGCAGCATTCATTCTTTTTTTATTTTATTTTTTTCAATTCCTTCTATTTTTACCGTGTTTCGGGAGAGGACGGCGAAAGATTCGTGCGTTTTTGCCTGCATATAGTCATTGATTTAAAGTATTTAACTAATCTTTTCATGGTTTTGTTCTTCTTGTTTATTATGTTCCTGTGCAATTTGGTTCAAAAGCAAGTACTTGTCCATGTCTTACTTGACATTCAGAGGCTGATTTTCCAATCATAGTGCAATGAATAGAAGTTGGAGTTTGTTGATTTGCTTTTCCATGGACAATAGCTTAAGCCATTCCTTACCTCACTTGCACTCATGGCACTGCTATTTGCTACTAATGAAAAAATCATAATACAGGAAAACAACCTCGTTTCTTTTAAGCTCTGGGTTAAAGTTATAATAGAGCACTTATTATCCTAACACAGGGATAGTATGTACATCGACTTCAAAAAATATATATATATACTAAAAGATTGAGAAGTGTGATTTTATCTTATAAACTTATTGATCATCATAGTTATAATGTTTATGTTTCTCTAATAAGAGTGAATAACTATAAATCTTATTCTTAGTTATTTATAATATCTTCTGTTAGTTTATTATGGAATCAAGACGTCCACTTCTTAACCTGTGTGAGGCTAACAAAATTTTGGGAATATAGCTACTGAATAAGGGGTTAAGATTACAATTGGGACGGTTGGTTTCACTTTCCTAATAATAATACGGATACCTATTTATGGGAAAATAGTTTTTTGTTTTTTTAAATTAATGTCCCAAGTTTTTTTTTTTTTATTTTAGAAAAATAGCCTATTCTTTTACTTGTCCATCAATGATGAAAAACTTTGTGGTCGATCATTGATAGACTTTAGTGATCAGTTGGTGGTTAACTAATTTAAAGCAATAATATGTTGATTTATCAATATATTACTCGTCGATCATCATAAAATCCAGTAAAAAAAATTAATTTACCTAAAAAATAAAACAAAAGGTTCAACTATATATTTAAAAGGAGTGGTAAAAAAAGGTCACCTATTTTTCCCCCTTGTTATTCTTACAAAGAAAAAAAAAAAAGAAGGAAAAAAAACCTTCAAAATAAGGATATTTCCTTAATCACCTTAATTTCTCTTCCTATTACGGTTTCATAAGCTCCAATTAGGCCGTCTGTTTCTTTAGTGCAACCCATTCTTTTTTTCTTTTTTTTTTCATTTTTCTTCTTTTTCTATGCTTTAGTGCAATCTTAACCATCCTTTTAATGTTGATAGCTGGTGAAGCAGACAATATTTTGTTGTTATTCATAACAACTTTCGACTAATCACAAAGCTCCATCTTCTCTTTTCTAATTCCTGAATTTTCGTAACTTTAACCTTCTATTTATATATGCATGTATAGACTGGTTACGTCAACATCTTATAATCAACAACACTGAGGTAACATTTATTAATTTGATGAAATAATAAATTTTATATAAGTAAGTAACAAATAAATAGTCATTTTCAAAAAAAAAACAAAAAACAAAAAACAGTGCATTGGTAAAAGAATTGATTGAATGGTTTGTTCTAATTTTATTGCTTGGTTGATCATTAGATTTGTATTAAAATCACAAATAGTTTGCTTATTTAGTCATCGCAGTGGAATAGGATCAAATTTAAAATAAATCTAAAAATTTGGAAAGTACAATTTAGAGTATCTCTTTTTTTTTTTTAAACTTAATTATCAATTTTTAAATGGAACCACTAGTCAACTAAGTCAACAAATCAAGCATTTGTGTGGAATAATAATCCCAAAGAAAGAGCAATTCGTTTAAAAAAAAAAAAAAAAAAAAAGGACTACTCCATAAGAATGACTATATTTTACGATCTCATTTCAAGGGAATATAAAGTCAGAAAAAAAAATTTTTTATACCAACGTCTCATGTTTACCTTGTCAGTAGAATTCTGTCTTAAGAAACTTTTCTTTAAAGAAAGACTAAAAGATATTTTTGATAAACATATTATGTTCGTATTATATTTGAATATAATATATTTAATTTAATTTATATTTGAATTAAAAAAACATTTATATTTAGAAATAATGTGTGTTTAAATAAAAAATATTTAAATTATATTTAAATAATAATTATATAATGTGATAAATAAAAATAATAAAAAAAAAGAAAAAAAAAATACGTGATATGATTAATAAAAATAATAGAAAAAATAAAATAATAAACAATAATTGTATTGAATTTAAAATTTGACGTAATTGATATTTGAATACAACACTTTTTTATTTATATTTAGATGAAAATTTAAATATAATGCAAACAAACGAGGCATTAGACACATTAATTAAACAGCCTAAGCACTTCCGACTTAATTCCCTCTTAATAAATATAAGCAAGCACAGCACCACGATCATAGATTACTCGCTGGTTTTCTGTGCTTACGGAAAGAAAAATCTGGGCCAGTTTCGACGTTCCGTTACTAATCGAGTAGAGTCTATAACCCTCTGCTAGACAAGCAAACAAGTAATCAGTCTTTCCCAATACGAGCCTAGGTCATTGCCTTCCAACTCACAACAAGTAAGCATGAAACTCTAATCACTCGTGATAAATGCTCATATTTTTCTGTTCCAGGGGTCAAACAGAATTACTCGAATGTCGAACAGAAGTTTGAAGCAAGATCAACATTTTTGTCCATTCCATAAAAAGATAGCAAGCAAAAATAAAGATACGACTCACAAAGGCAACCATAAAGCTATCTAAAACAAACCCCCAAAAAATAAAAACCAAGAAAAAGGGGAAACTTTCATTCACGGAACAGTGACAAGTTAGTCCTTGAGGAGGTATTACCTCTGTGGTTAAAGGCGCCTTACTTTACAATTTCTTAAATTTCTCAATACAACCATATGAACAATAACCAGTTAACCGTGCGCAACCAGTTTAAATTACTTTGCAAGGGAAACAACCCATGAACAAGGCAACGCTATTACAATCAAATTTACCTGTGCATTTGTAAGGATGGGAGAAGGCTGCTTCAAGGATTCAAAGCTTCAAAGCAGAAAAACTCCCTGGTTTTGCAGTAAGCTCTTTAGAACAACTGAAGAAATAGACTCGTTGACCCATCGCCAAATGATCTGAGATCTGCAGGTTTGACCAAAGCCCTGCACAATGGACACGTCCGTTCCCTCTCGAACCTGGGAATATAAGTCCAACAATCAGCCAAAAGCTCAAAAAAGAAAACCATAATCACACACAATACACAGAAAACCAAAAAAAAAAAAAAAAAAGAAACCCCAGGACCGCCTATCAGGTGAGCATCAACACAGTAATGATCATAGACCTTCCATCTATCTCTCTCCGCATTAACCCAATTAAACAGAAGCAACAAAAAATAAACTACTGGCAGCAAACAAAACAAAAAATTGGTAATGACCAGCTACAAAACAAGACAATATTCTAACAACACAAAAAGAATTCAAGATAAAAAGGATTGAACCATGAAAAAGGGTGTTTAAACTGAAGAAGATTGACAATTTTTTGCATATAGTTGTTACAAGGAAAAAGGCATTGAAAGGTTAAAAGTGAATAACAAGAATATCAAATTTTGAAAAGCAATTTGGAAAAAATATAGCAATCAATAATGAATTACCTATCAAATTTTAACACACGCATACACACTTATATTTCACCCATATACAGTTTACAAATATATACAGAAACTTGCAAGGAATTCAATGTAATAGGCAGAATGTGCAACTAAAGATAATTGCACAAAGATAATTACACAAACAATTTTCCAAGCATAGAAAACGGAACATAATACAAATAGCAGAAATAAACTCACCATTCTGACACACAGTCCTCACAAAAGATGTGCTTGCAACGAAGTAGGATAGGAGCATGCATCTTCTCTTGGCATATAGCACATAGATCACCAGCTGCATTCACCTGTTTTTGATAACTGACAGGTTAAAATAGCATTGACAAAAGAAAAAACAAAAAAACCTTTTTAAAAAAAAAAAGGCAAACAGAAATAACACACGCGAGTCCAGGCAGCACAACATTAATTATTAATAAACAATTTGGATAGCTAGTTTATGGCCTTAGCGTTTATCCCAATATTTTAAAAATGAGCTTGGGAAACCTCTCACCAATGACAAGTTTGTTGTCCACAACGAACTTGCTAGGGGGAAAAACCCTTAAACCCCATAAATAGTATAAGAAGTTCAACAAATTCTGAATAGAGAAACGAATATGATCCCCAATTACCCTTTTGTAAGGTTCATTTACGATGATCTTGCACATATGTGTACGTGCATGTGTGTGTGTGTGTGTGTGTGTGTGTGTGTATGTATTTAGGCTATTCCAAGTTTCTTGGCAAAATCTATGGAAAACTATTTTCACTAACCTGCTCAGATGTTGCATATGCTCCATAGTGCACTTCTTTACGTGATAAAGCTTTCAATGCCGCAAAGAAGGATTGCACCTGACAACATCCCATGAAAGGAATGGAAAGGGAAAGAAGAGTATATACTGTGTGAGAACACCGCTCTTACCAGAAATCCAATCTTCAAGATAAGGTAAGGGAAGTAGAAAGCTAAGGGAAACAAGAAACATAAAATAGCACTTTATCAGGAAAATAAAAAAATATAAAACCCCTACCTTTTCAACAACAGACGTGAGTTTGAAAGTTAAATACAATCCTGTCATCAGTGATGAAAAGAGGCTTCCATATTCTTTGTTCAAGAAGAAACGGTACCAGACTGGGGTTGGCAATAAGGCACGGTACAGGAGCAGCAGATACTCGATCAAAGTTAGCATTTGACCCTGGCAAAATTAGGTACTTCCTACAATAAGAACTCAGAAATAATAGCAAATAAAGCATTCACAGACCCAAAAATATGAATCATACACTCCGTTTAGGAAAAATATACTGGTCAAAACAATAAGACCGGTCAGTGGACAACTTTGATTTCACTCACATATGTGTCTATTAAAAGATAAAATAAAAAACCACCTTCATTTCACTTACTAAAAAACTTTACCTTCATTTCTTCTCCACCAAAATTTAACCTACAACAACATTTTTTGTTTTCTATTACTTTACCTGCTTACGATAATTTCGACCTCTGCTGTTTTTGTAATATATCAATAAAAGACACTTCAACACCATCGCTGCCTGCCGAACCAAGGTATCTGAAAGAAACAAGTTCTAAGAAACTATTGCAAGGTAGTGAAATAACAAATCATATTTATACAAGGATGAAAAACTGATATAGAATGGATTTATGGGAATGTCAACAGATATATCGACCTCAACAGAATTAGGTAATAACTGGCAAACAATCAAATGATATGGGTGTTTGCTTTCAAATATAGAAACTTTTGAACAGAATTCTACTCAATGTTAAAACATTTTTTTTTTTTTTTAAGATTCATAAAAAAAATACTTTAACTAAAAAAGAAAAAGAAGAAACACATGTATAAGCAACAAAGAGGATAAAATTATAAGCTAAATTCTCAGTTGTAAGAGACTCTCCTTTATTGACAATATTTGCCATGTTCAGCTAAAGATTGTAATACTACTTGGTACTAATTGGTTGCAGACGTAGAAACTTATTTTGTCATTCCTTGACTTGAGTAAACAATTAGCATTATTTGTCACTTGTGTGTATTAAAAAAGACGAAGGCATATACCATCCAGAAATATATATATATATAGATATATATATATATAAGACTACAATTAAACCCACGACCCCCACCGAACCTCCCTTTACTCCATTCCATTAGTTTCAAGGGGAACGCAATGAATCATAAAATTGACAGATTATATAATTTCTATTTATATAATTACGTTTATACATGTAAAAATATCTTCTAGTTCATGTTTTTATTTATTGGATTATATCTCCTGGGTATAGCAAATGACTAATTGAGCTAGACCCTTTAAGCTAGTAGATTAATAATGTAGCCTTTTTTGCAAGACCTCTTGTTCTGCTTTCCCCTTTTGTATTTTTTAATAAAGTGCTTTGTCACTTAGAAAGAAAGAAAAGAAAAAAAAAATTTAAAGAGTAGGACTGTTATGGGAGGAGGGTTGGAACCTTTGTTTGAGAGGTTAGAGAGAATTGGAATAGGAAAAGTTGGGGAAACAGACAACCCCTAAGTCTGCACCGTAAGCCGTATCATGCATATCTTAACATAACTTCAGTTTCCAAAGCTGCAAGTTTGGTCTAATGCCATACTCACAGGCCCGTCAAAAGCCTGGCTTGCTTCCTCACCTAAGGGTTCAACCACCAACTGGGATCCAATACTCTATTTTCTATACTTCGTCAAGGGAGGTGTTAAAACTTAACACAAAAATAAATAAAAACAACTAAAGGCCATCTCTCTCTTTTCTACTTCTACCCACAGTGCCCAGATTGTGCAGCAAATACTTTCTGGCCCCCCGCTACCCTCCTTTTGTGGTCTAGAGTCTACCCACAGCATACACTTCTGTGACACTTTACCAAAATATCAACAAAATGCTGGAAAATCTCAGCGTAAAATTGTATTGAACAATGCAAATGGACAATATGGGGTAAACTGACAAAAACTCGACCATATCATCATCACTATCAACGAGATTTTCTATCATGCTGACTACCTTTCTGTCTATATCGGTTCCGTCAAAGTAATGACATACCAATCGATATTTTAAATAATATCACAACATTTCGAGCCTGCTAAATACATTCGTTATATATTTATTTAGAGACACAACATGTCAAAGTACGTGTCGCATCCTTGCAAAATCATAAATAAAAGGGAGATGTCTGGCTGGCAAAGCACCAAATTAAAACTAAAGATTAGGAATATGCATTATTGAATTAAATTTCGACGTCTCTACCATCTCCAAAGTTCATAATAAATTATGCAGGGCCTCAAGCAGGTTATACCGCAAGGACTAAAGATGCAGTTTTTAAATTTATAAACTAACAAAAAAGGAACTAAAAAATTTGTATTAATTGCCTAGATCTTGACAATTTCTTATATGTATCCTTAATTGTGAAAGGATTAAATACATGAAAAAATAAATCACCACATAATTCAGATGTGAAGGTGATAGCTTCTTAAAACTGGGTATTCCTCTGTGCAAAGAGAATTCTTCACCAGGACAAAAGAGCTTTTGTCTTGTGAAAATCAAAGTTTAACCTATTTTCGTGGTCGTTGGAGTGAAAAGCACAGTATTACGAATAATAACTTTGCAGTTACAATTAAGTTTTGGGTCTCTTTCTAGGTTTCATCTTCAATAAAGTTAATTCTTATCTTTCTCTTTAATTATTTATAATGATTCTACTTTCTTAAAATTGTATTTTTGTTTTTTCCTGTAAGGCATTTTCTCACTAAAATTTCTGCTTCATCTATATGAGGAATAATAAACAGGGGAATCTCTGCTAGAGTAAAGTAAAAAATTCATGAACCGATAAGAATAGCAACAGTGAGAACTAAGAATAAGAACGCACCATTCACCATGATGATGAAAACAGCATGCCAGAAAGGTGGTATTACTTTGGGAGGAAGCATCACTAATGGGTACAAAAGATCGTCATTTTGATACCACCAGTAAACACCAACTACATGAACCATGAATGCAAGACAGATGCTTATCAGAACAGAGACTTTCCTCTCTCCCTGCAGCAACAAACAACTTTAAGCTTGACAAACAATAGTCGACCTGAGAACACGGAGAAAAATTAAACTATTAGAATGGACTGATACCTTTAAAGCTGTCTGTTTTCTTACAATATCATTCGACTTGAACATAACAGCCGCAATCCATATTGTGACAAAGAAACCTACAAAGTCATTGCACAAAAGAAAAAGAAAAAGAAATTATTTTTATGCAAAAAGAGAGGGAAAAAATATAAAAATAGTCCGTTGTTAACTTCCTTAGATCTTGTACTTTGATTCTCAACCTTTCAAGTTTTATAATCCCAACGGGTGGCAATCGGGCACAAACATAGCAAGAAACGAACTATTGATTTAAAAATTATGAAAATACCACATAGTAATCTCATGATCATTTAGGAAGGTCCTGGACTTTCTAAGATTTTGCAATTTTTCCCTCAAACTTTAAGAGTTAACCAGTAGGCTCAACCGCTTGTCACATAAAAAAAAAAAATCAAACTGTCTATACGTTGCACCATTCATCCCTAAAGACTAAATAGCCAAAACTTTTAGTCCAAGGATTAAGATACAAGTTGGGCAAATTTCCCTAATTACACAACACAGCTTATGGTCAAATTTCTAAAGAATTAAAAATAATGGAAATTCTAAAAATGGATCCCATGATGCGTGCTTCTCTCTAAGGTTAGGCAAATCCTATGTTAGGTGTTCTACACGGGCAAAAGCACTAGTTCCGCAGTCCTCCAAAGAATCCTCATTGAAGACAAAATTTGAGAATTCATATCATAATTCCAAATCAAATTCAGCAATAACAGAACATAATATGATATTGTAGAGTTTTTAAAATGCAGAATACCTTGCAAATGCTGCCGGATAAAGACGACCAACAGAAGTAAAGAAAAGGGCAGAACTTGCTCAATCCAACGAGCAGCCTGCTGAATATCGTATCTCTGGTAAGACGAATCCCTGCCATTTCCCCCACCACCACCACCACCACCACCTCCCCCTCCATCCCCTCCTTCTCCATCACCATTCCCATTCAACGACTGCGAAATACCCTCTCCAACACCTCGGTCGGCTCGAGAATCCCCTGGCGCATCCGGCGCCAACGCAGCAGCGGAGGCCGACATAGACTGACTAGAAACGACTTCACCCGACAAGGCGGCGGCAACTTCCCTCGCTTGCCCAACAACCAAACCCGTCCCTTCCCCATCATGCTGCTGCTCCGTCGCGCCGATTATCCTAATCGAAACCTCCCCATCATTACCCGAAGCCGCTGCGGCATCGTCCCGGAACCCCGACACGCGTCCGCCGATCAAACCCTCGGTCTCAGAATGATTCGAACGCCCACCGCTGCCGCCTCCGGTGCGGAGAATTCCCGAGTATTCCAACAGAGCTGACAGCGGCGCCTGGATTATGCTGGAAGCAGATAGCAATCCGAATCTTCTGGAACTACTACTACTACTCGAAGACGACGAAGAAGAACTTCTATATGCATCGGAATTGCCTCCCGGCGATTCCATTTCTCGGATTGCCCTAACCCTAACGATTTCCATTACAAAATAAAACATACATCAAAAAATTACGGCAAAAAAATCCAAAAAAAAATCCAAAATTTCGAGTGCAGACAGGAATTGAAGAGATGAACCTTCTAAACCGAACCTCCGTTTGAGAAAAATCAAGGGAGAGAAATCATCGCGCAAACCCTAACCCTAACAAAAAGGGGAAAAACAATCGCATAGAATATACTCTGGGCTATGGCTGAACCGATCAAAACGACATCGGATTGACGAAAGAGAGTTTCGAAATGCTCTGAGCTCGTCTTCTCTTCTGCCTCTGACCTTCCTTCCTTCCTCCAATGCTTTTTTTTTTTTTTTTTGGGAGTTTATTATTTCGATGTCTCCTTGTGTCTTTATTATAAAATAAATATATATTAAATACGTGTGTATATGTAAAAATATATGTATATGATATATAGATATATGTACATATATATATGCTTGACTATGATTGGTTTGTTTCTTCCTCTCGTTCCCAACTGGGGAAGAGCGCGAGAGGAAGAGAGAGAGAGAGAGAGAGAGGAGAAAACGAGAAACAGATCGACGAAGAGGAGAGAGAGAGAGAGAGAGAGAGGAGTCAGAGAGAGGGATTTCGGCCCAAAGAGTAGGGAAGAGAGAGAAAATGCTTTTTTATTTTTCTGATAATTATTTTTTTGTCAAACGTTGGTTTTGGCTTACCGCGTGCCATGCTTTATGTATTTCTCACTCTCTTTTTTTTTTGTAATAATTTATTTTTGAAAGGATTTTTTTGTAATAATTAAGGACGAAAAATGTGAATAAGGTTTTTCTTTTTTTTTCTTATATAGGTGGGTATGAATTTTCCAAAATAATGTTGTATAATTTATGTTCATATGAATAGTGATCAATATTAAAATATTATTGTAATAAAAATAATATAAACACTTACATCAATCTCTTTATTGATAAATATTTAAAATATGATCTTATTAATTGATTATATTTATTATTAAAAATAATAATTAATTATCATGTTAATTGTTATTCAAAAATTAGAATTAAAGTTGACGTTTTACTACTTTTATAAGAATATACCAATAAATATTGATGCTAAATAAACAAGAGACGTAAATAATTTTGATCGTGTTATTTTTTCATAAAAAAAAATTACTTAAAAGCAACAATGATATTAAACATTATAGTTAAACGTGAGTCTCATACATTATAAGATCTATTTTTTATTAGTAAATAATAGTAACAGCACCGATGTCTTATGACAATACTTTATTTTCATTGATGATCTATGTTTATTGATAATTTCATTATAAATGTTGATAAAATGAATTCTTTTTAAAGAGAATGTGATTTGTAATCCATTAACATATTGCAGCAAAAACAATAATAAACTCTATTAGAAAGCAGTATCCTCCAATTAAATGAATTCCCATCGCTCTAGAAAAGAGTATTTTGCTAGGCCATGAGCTACTGATTAGCATCTCTACACAAAAAGGAAAGAAAAAACTTTCAAAGAGGGAAGACAAAGACAATAAATAAAAAAAAATTTCATTCGGATTTTTTTCAATTTAAGATAGGAAGATTCAGCTTTGGTTTGGTTTATAAGTATGAACTCAAATTTTTAGATTCAAGTTTTTATTTTTTTGAAAAGTCAATAAAAATTATAAATAAGTCAATTAATTTAAACTTAAAAATTTCAATTCATTCTAAACTCAACCCATGAACCAAACGAACCCTCAAACTCTATACTTTTTAATAGAATTAAGTGTAATATTACCACTTAGCTGTACTTGTAGTCACTCTTTTGACTTAATAAAATGATTAGGATTTTTAGTTTTAATTATTTTTCTATTTGACTTTTGTTAAAAAAAAAACTTACTAAGATATCTTTTCTAATTTTCTAAACTAATTTCAATTTCATCTTTTGTGAATTTTTTAAATAGAATAAATTGGATAGAATAACATAAATAGCATTAAATTGTTTATTAAAAGTAGCTTAAACCCTAAAATCTAAGATCATGTATGTCACGACCTAAGGATGCAACATGCACGACTACAAGAGATCGCCAGATACCATTCTTTATGTCGCAGCTGTCGATTTTCGCTCCCCTCGCAATTGTTGGATCTCCTCCACTTCGGTCACCGAGCTCACAATGTCATCGGAATAGCCATGATTTGAGGATGCTGCTGATAGATATACTCCACAGCGATCGCCAAATCTCCTCTAACTATGGTCATGCAAATCTCTATCAAAACTGGTTGCCATGGCCACAACTGGTACTGTTTTGCATCCAACATCATCAAATCATTTTTTTTTTTTCATTTAATATTGTGTTGTATTGTTGTTTATGGAAAAATTCTTAGGGTTTGTAAATTCTAAGTTTCTTATGAATTTTGTGGAATTCTCATGATATTTGATTGATTTTTTTGTGCTTGACGAAATTTGGTGTTTGTTTTAATATTCTAGAGAATAAATCCAAAAAGTCTAGGGAAGTTGGAAGTTTTCAGTCAGTATTTCATTGGTTACCAATTGGTAA
Organism: Antiaris toxicaria; assembly: GCA_035233585.1. NCBI lineage: Eukaryota > Viridiplantae > Streptophyta > Magnoliopsida > Rosales > Moraceae > Antiaris > Antiaris toxicaria. The sequence goes on from CP141163.1 coordinate 2,326,024, forward strand.
CTCAATGGTTATTAACTAGTAACCAATCAATAATTAAGTGGTTATTGATCAGTAACTAGCCACCAGCGGCCCATGAGTTTTTGGGCTAGATTTGTTGTCCAATTTGGACGTATTAGGCCCAAATGAAGTAGAAACCGAAGAATTACGTCTTATCGCATAGATTCGGTACCTCGTGTACAAAGTAATATATCATGTATTTTCTCTGTGACGATGATTGTAGTGAAAAGGCTCACCTAGTCCTCTACAAAGTAAGTTGACTGAAAGCCTAGGTTTGGTTAGTGAAAACGAAGTTGGAAAATAAATTTTAAAAAATATTTAAGAACATTACAAATACTAAATATCATCACAAATAAAATATTGATTCTTTGTGTAAGTTATATATTATGAAATTTATATTTTATTAATAAATGATACTTAATATCATTGATACTACTCATAAATTTTAAAGAATATAATAAAATTTTTAAGTTTTTTGATAAAGAAGAAAATATGAAGGATGACATCCATACTACTCATAATTTTTTTTTTTCTTTTGGTTAATTCTTCCAACTTTGAAACAAGAAGGGGGAAAACTTTGAAAAAATATGACATGTAAAATACATTTACTTTCTGAACTTGAAGGTTCAAGATTCAAATTATGTATTTATAAATAGAGTCAAAGTGTGGTTTTCCTATTAAGCCATATTTGCAACAAAAAATATTTGTTTTAACCTTAATTGGTATTCATTTTTTTTATTTATACAAGGACATAGCGAAAAGCTATGGTAAGACTCATTTGAGAAGCCGTATCAGAAAGGTCTAATCTAAAGGCTTAGAATGATGGTGTAATGAAATGGATGGCTCCAAACTAAGGTGTAACATATTTTAGTATACACTTGAGAACATGGAAAAATAGCTTTATTTAAAAAAAAATAGAAATTTATTGCATAAAGGCATGGTTTCACGGCCAAACAAAGGTTGTTTGCTTGGAAACCCTAAACCCTTGGCTCTCCATGATGACGGCACTGAGATCTAGCCTCTCCACTTCCAGGCAGAGCTTATGGTGCGGTACTAGGTCCTCAACCTTGGTCGTTGTGAAGGTGTCGAAGTCATCTTCTATCATCAAGAACTTTGTGGGAGATCTTTGATGAATCTAGTTCTCACAAGAGAGGAGGGGTGAAAGCCGACAGAGACCGAAGAGGAGTCTCATCTTTCATTGTTGTGAACTTCGTGGGAGACCTCACCCTTCTCTTTCTCTCAACGACCTTCAAATACCCCACTGAAAAAATAACAAAATGATGGATTGGAGAGCATGAGACGTTGACAAATCTGGAGAAAGAGCGCATAGGAAGGCAATTTGTAGGGATGATCAGAGAGGTTGATGAATCTAGAAGAGGAAAGCATGAGAAGGCAGTTGTAGATCTCAATGGCTTCGATGATGAGAGTTCTGTTTAGAGTGATTTTTTTTTTTTAACAAATTTGAATTTTTTTATGAGATCCTATGTGCCAGCATTTATGTTATTTATTATGCGCCATTTCTCTTTCAATTGATCCATTAAATATAAATAGTCGAAAAATGAACCTTAATGGTAGGTACTCCCAAAAAATACATATCACACACTCTTCCAAAGGATATAATTGTAAAAGCATTAAATTAGATCCCCTCCCTTCCCTTGCTCCCCCCCCCCCCCCCCCCCCCCCCCCCCCCCCCCTTTTCTTTAACTTCTGCCAAATAACATTTAAAAAAAAATCCCTCTATTCCTTTTAGGGATAAGCAGGAAATAACATACGAGTATGAACTAAAAACAATAACAGGATTTTAAAAAACATCGAAAATTGTAGCATTTTCCTTTCAAAATTAACAAAGTATTCCCGTCTAGATGCCATCAACCATATCAGACCTTCTCAAAATCATCCTCTCCCTAGATGTTCCCATTTTGCTATTGTCACTTGAGCATCTTCATCATGTTCACTGGGAAATCGCGATGGAAGCCTCAAATGTCCAGAAACAATGGAAAAAACTACCAATGAAGGCAAAAACGATGTTGAAGGGCTCCGATGAACTTGCAAATTGCAATTTCTGTTTTGAGATTTGATGACGAAGTTGCCAGAGATAGAAATCTAAGGCAATGCCAACGTTTGTGTTTGGGCTTCGTAATAAAGACAGCGATGACCAGGCGAGCGGTGACAACAATGACAATTTGCCAACCTAGGAAGCTTGGGATGTGACGAGACATTAAGGGTATTTTAAGAATGGAGACGGGTAAGGCGATCGTCCGGTGACGGTTAAGATGGAAGAATAAGATGCAAACAGGGGTATATCAAGAATTATAGTGGGCGTTTAGTTTTGTTTTTGAAAATGATTTTTCATTTTCAAAAACACTATAAATGAAAATGATTCCAAAAAAGTGTTTGTTTATTTAATATTTTTAAAATCATTTTAAAAACACCGTTTTCAACTATGTTTTTTTTTTATTTTTTTGAAAACGAAAAAAGGTTATTTTCTTTTTTTTGTTTTTATTTTCTCCCTCCTTCTCCTCTCTCTCTCTCTGTACCTATGCAGGATCAGTGACAACAGCCATATCCAACAATGGCCTATATATCTGGTAAAAGGCAACGACCATGGACTGACGATGGCCTTCTCACGACAACGACCACTGACTCATGATGACAACTATCGACTCACGACTTAAGTCTTGTCATTGCCGTCATCTAAGATTCAGACCATTAATGTCTTTTATCCTTGCCCCTCATTGCAAAACCTACCACCAAAGGGGTTTTTTTTTAAATTATGACTAATAATTTATTTTTTATTATTTTTTTAAATTAAAAATAAATATATTTTCATAAAATACTCACTTATGAAATGGATTTCAAAAAATATAACTAAAAAAAATTCAATTTTTTATTTTTAGAATATATACTTAAAAAACATAATCAACTACAATTTCAAAAATGGTCTCAAAATAATTTTCAAAATATTCTCATTTTTATTATTTTTGAAAATAGAACATATTTACCAAACATCACTATAAAATTCTGAGATCTCAAATTCTGCTATTTTCTTCCAATATTTTAAAAATATGCTACTAACTTCAATTAGTTAGTAAAAATCTGTTATTTCTTACAATTTTCCTTCTTTTTCTTTTTATTTTCCTCGCTTCGAAATTTACCTTTTTTCTTTTTTTTCTGTCTATTTTCCACTCCTCCTTCCAAACGTAGCATAAGGTATGTACATGATAAAAGTCACGACTTTTGATTGTGGGGAAGAAGAAATATTATTTCTAACAAATCCAAACAGGACTTTCTCTCCCTCTCTCATATATAATTTTCGCTGTATAATGAAGCCCTCGTTAACCGTTGACAAACGCGAACATGTCAAAGAAAATAAATAAATAAATATATATATATATATATCCATTGACAAACGAGGATGGACCAAAATTCGGTAAGAATGGTACTAAATTGACTGAATGCGATGTGGTCTTACACTCTTGGGCCTTTTCTTGTTAATTAACTAACTAAGGTGCAAATAATAATAATAATACATGGATTAAGGTTCAATTAACAACCTTCATATATGGAATATTCTAATCCGTTAGTCTATCTGTTGTCCAAAATACAAGATATTAAGTATTAGGTTTGTGTGTTCAATCTGTAACCTTTAAAATTAAATTAAATATAATATTGCATAAAATAATTCATTAAAATATAATCATAATACAATTGGTTCAAATCTTCATTAATAAACCATATTTGTATTATATATGTAGTTTTGGATTTTATGGATTTTACGGAATGCTAATTAACAAAATGGAAAATCCATAATTTTTGAATTAAGAAAATCTTAGTTTGTTATTAATTTGTTAATCCTTATAAGATTAGATTAAATAGATTGAGTGTATACGGATTCTTAATAAAAATTAGATTCAAGAATTTTCAATTTAATAATGTTTGGTTTTTGTAAGTGCAGGTACAAAAAGAAAATAAAAAGAATCACACCAAAATGTGTACCTCTCAAGTGTGGTGGTAACTAACATTTATATAAGATAAAAGGTAGGGTATGTTTCTGCTAATTTATTACAAAAAAAAAAAAAAAAGGTTGTGTAGATGATAGAATCTGGCTAAATCACTTTAGAAACAATCACTAGTGTTTTTTTTATTTCTTATTTTCGTATTTTTCGTACCCTACTTAATTATTTATCAATTTATTTAATATTGTGTCCTTTTTTTTTTTTGGCTGTGAATATATCATTTTGTTCTTATGAGTTATGAGAGTAGGAATGTCTTTCCATAAGTGCCAAAATTGTGTTGTATTGGATTCCAGAGAAGAACATAAAAAGGGCAACAGGACAGACCAAGACAGGTTGGTCATTAAACTCCAAGGACAGCTATGAAAAAAAAAAAAAATGACAAAATTTGAAAAAAGAGAGGATGTGGCAGACGTTTTGAAAGATTCAAACATAATTTATAATTGGCTTTTTTTTTAACAGTTTAAATATAATTTTGACGGTTAAAATTTATTCATGTATAATAATTATAATATATTTTATCTCATAATATATATTAAAAAATTAAAAAATATTCAAGCAAAAAAATAAAAAATAAAAAAACCAATCTTCTAAAACAACGACGACCACTCCACCTCCAAACCTGTCAACCCCCTAACCCCCCGCGACAAAATTAGCCGTCAACAACCTTCAGCCCCATCCCCATGACCAAATCGGCCATCAAAGACTCCAGCCCCACCACGGCAATCAGATCAGTCATTGGCTATTTCTCCTCGTGCGAGGTTTTGGATGTAAGATTAGACTTGGTCAAGACTTTAATAGTGATTAGGGGTGGTAAATCGTGTTAGCGGGTCGTGTTCGTATCCTGTCTGGCCCGTTTGTTGACACGAATACACTCGACACGAACACGATACGTTTAATAATCGTGTCAAAAATCACAACCCGAACACGAACCGTTAATAAACGGGTTGACACGACACGACACGTTTATGACCCGTTTATTAAATGGGTCATAAACGTGTCGTGTCTGCTAAACTCAGAACGGGTCATAAACATGTCGTGCCGTGTCGTGTATGCTAAACCCATTTACTAAAATGGTCATAAACGGGTCATTTAATCTATTATTGACCCACTTAACTAACTTGTTATTGATCTATTTAATTAACCTATTATTGACCAATTTAACTAACCTATCATCAATTTTAACATTAAAAAAACTTATTAAACATCTAAATAACAATCAAATTAAGTTCACAATCAAGTTACACTTAAATTTAGATCACAAAAGATAAATACAAAACTAAAAATATACATATAAAAACTAAAATACATATTTTATATTTAAATTTTGAATTTTAAATTTTTAAACTTTAAAAATTTATATAATATATATTAAAAATTATAAATGGGTAATTCATGGGTCGTGTTCGTGTTAATCCATATATGACCCATTTATTAAACGGGTTATTTTATGTCAATTGCGGGTTAGTGAGTTCGTGCAGATTCAACCCTTTATTTAATCGTGTTTGACGGGTTCGACCCGTTTTGACCTAAACCCATTTAAAGAAAACCCAAACCCTCTAATTTCGTGCGGATATCGTATCGTATTGTCGTGTCGTGACCCAAATTGCCAGCCTTAATAGTGACCACATCAGATTGGACTCACTTCGTTGGTGATTTCTCCTAGAACGTTGATCAGATTGACCGAGATTTTGGATGTAAGGTCAGATTTGGTCGAGATAGGAGAAATCTGATTTTGACGTCCTAGTTTGAGTGAGCCCATCTGTGGGATGTTTGAAGTTAGAGGCTGCCGAGCCCAATTGCCCCTCCAACTCTAGTGGTGACTCCCCAAGGTAACCTCTGCTGTAAACTTTTGTGTGTGGAAATTTTTTTTTTTGGTTAAATTTAGAGGAAGAAGATGTCAAATTTTTTCAAAAATTTTTTTTTTTCAATCTTATGTGCTAGTATTTATTTTATTTACCGCATATCATTGATATCTCAGTCAGTCAATTAAGAATAGATGGCTCTAACTAAACTCTATTGACTGGGTCTCTTAACTGAATTTTACGTCTTCCATTTAAAAAATACACAAAAATTAAATAAATAAAGAGAGAGAAAAGGAGAAAGAAAGGAGAGTGTTTTTGCACAGCTGTGTCCCTGTGACTCAAGTGTGAACAATTTTTTCTTTTTCTTTTTTCATTTTCCTTCTCTTCTCCTTTTACTGGAAACCAAAAAAGAGAGAGAGAGAGAGAGAGAGAATTTTTTTATCATACTTTTGTATTTTCTTTCTCTTTCTCTTTCTCTTTCTCTAACATGTCTTTCTGTCTTTTTGTTTTCACTTCCACCAGTTCATCATCATCTCTGCTAAATCTAGAGGAGGAGCTTATTCCCCCAGCCACCCATGAGATTCTCCTCCTAAATTCATTTTTGGGTTCTTCTGGGATTTCTCTCATTTCCAATTCCCACTAATATTTCTCTCTTTTTCCCCCCTTCTTCTACTTCTTTTAACCAAATCCGAGTACCCACAGTATTCACTCCTTTTTTTTTTTTTTACTATAAAAGCTCAAACTCCCACTTCTCTCTCTCTCTCTACTTTCTCTCTCTTGCTTTGATCCTCCACCAGATTTGCCCAGAATGCAGCTCATTCTGATGATGAGGACTTCATTAAAGCTCTGATTTCTTCACCTACTTGTTTCCTCCGGGGTTGTTGAAATCCATTACTGCTTTGTTTTGATCTTTTTCTTTTTGTCTTCTTCTCTCTCTTTTTTTTTATTATTTATTTGCCTCATAATCTAAAGGATGATGGTTCTGAAGATTCTCTAGCTTAGTTTGAGTTCACCATTCTGGGGTTTTTGAGAGAGAGAATTTTCTACCATTGCTTGCTCACACTTGAGGAAGAAGAAAGAAGAAAGTAGAAAGAAGAAAGCTTCTTGGAACAAGATTTTTTTGGGTCTTTCACTGAAATCATCTCTTCAGGTAATTTTGGTTACATGGGTACTTCTATATCTTGGTGCTGAATCTGAATCTGAATCTGAATCTGTATCTTCCCATATTTTTGCTCTTTGGAAACGAATGATCCATCTAAGTTGAAGCTTTTAGTTTGACCCTTTGAAGAAGAAAAGAATAAGAAAAAAAGGATAACTAGAATTTTCTGTGTTATCTGGATTTTTGTTTGTCAATGTAGTTATTGCAAAGAATCTCGGGCTTTGTTTCGATTCCATTACGAGAAATGAATTGCCGAAAAGATTGCGTAAACTAGCATTTTCATTCGAGTCTTTGGCCTGTGTGTTGTCTTTGTCTTTGAGAGTGGCTTGTTTTACAAAGGATTCCAAAAGCTAGAAAAAGCAATATTCATAAGAGAAGAAGAGCCCATCTGGGTTTGCAACGGTTGAAACCTTCAAAAGCTGCTTTAACAAAAAAAAAAAAAAAAAGGAAAAAAATTTTCTTCTCTGAGATTTGAGAAGGAGAATAATTCTTCTTTCTTTATTCCCTATCCGTTGTTGCCCAATTTATTATTCATAGGCGTGCCTTCAACTACACATTGAGGAGGTTGACACTCAAGATTTTGCAAGCTCTTTGGAAGAGAATTATTCCACATTTGGGATATATTTATATATTTGTATAGATTTTGAGGAGTTGACTATCTGGGTGTTATTATTCTTCCCCGGGGAATATTGAGAAGGCCGGCTGTTGAGTGACATTGTGCTGATCTACAACGAGCCAAGCATCGATGGGGCTTCTTATTCGAAGTCTCGCGATGCTTTGTTCTCTGGTTTGGTTTTCATGGCTTCCAGATCTTACCGCTCAATCCACTTCCAGGCCTTCTAGGGGTTCAGCTCGCGCTCTTGACTCTCTTCTACAAGATTATGCTTACCGGGTTTTCAGGCATCCTAGAACTGGAAAAATTTATGATGGGGCTGTTCCCTCCAATTTGACTGGAATCAAAGTCGCTGCTCTGAGGCTCAGAAGCGGTAGCTTATACCGGAGAGGTGTGAAGTACAAAGAGTTTAATCTTTCTGATGGTGTCTCCGTGACTCCGTATGTGCTGAGGCTTGTTTTGGTGTACCAAAACTTGGGCAATTGGTCAGTGGGGTATTACCCTCTAGATGGCTACACTTACTTAGCCCCAGTACTCGGCCTTCTTGCTTACAATGCCTCAAACTTGTCAGCAAGAAATCTGCCAGAATTAAATGTCAGCGCCACTCGGAAGCCCATATCAATAGAATTCCCAAGTGTTGATTCGGCTCCTTCTGGAACAGAGCCAATGTGCGTTTGGTTTGATCTAAATGGTTTGCCAAGTTTCAACAATGTTATATCAGGCAACAAGTGTCAGACAGTCCAGCAGGGGCATTTCTCCATAGTGGTGAAGTCGATCTCTCCTCCAGCCCCAATCCCTCCACCGAGGGCCAAAGAAGAAGAGGAGAACAAAACGAAAGTGTGGATAATTGTTGGGTCCGTGGTGGGTGGAATAGCAGTGTTGGTGCTTGCAGTATTGTTGGTTCTTTGGGCACGGAAGTTCCGGCAGAAGAAGAGGATGAAGCAGATGGAAAGGGCTGCAGAGGTGGGAGAAGCGCTTCACATGACCCTGGTCGGGAACACAAAGGCACCGGCTGCGACTGTCACAAGAACACAACCGGTTCTCGAGAGTGAGTATGTGCCTTGACAAAGTCTCAAAAACCCGCCATTTGTACAACCCCCCTCCATTCATATCATTCAAAGTTCGTTCCCTGTAATCAGAAAAGAAAGAAATTCTTCGAACCACACCTGTTTTTGGTGGTGTTTTCCTCCTCCTCTGCCTCCGCTTTCACCTTCATTTGTTCTTGGTAGGCTCTTCGCTTTTTGTTTAGTAGCTGTGGGTAATATAGGATTTTTGTTGTAAATCTCTTATGACTCACAAAACCATCCCTCCTCTCTCTACCAGCCTCTCCACATCCATAGTTCTATTATTCTTTTATCGTGTGAATGTAGCAGCCTGCAGATAGCGATTCTCTTTGTGATGAATTCAGTTTCTTCCATTGACAAGAAAGGAATAAAAATTTCCCATGGCTCCTTTATTTTTCTTCTTCTTGTCTCTCTTAATGATCCATTTTGTATTTTCAAAGTCATTATAGTTGAAGCTCCTGTTTCGATGATAGGTTGTATTTGAGTTTGTGCATTCGAATTGAATGTCCAAATATGTGTCTAAGAGGGAGCAAAATAAGTGTGACATAATTTTCTTAAATGAAAAATGAATTCAGATTTAAGTTGAATTTCAAACATTTGGATTCAAATAGTAAGCATGATCAAATTGATTGATCAACTAAATGATTCGATTAACGACAATTTCACGTAGGATATGAAAAATATCCCATTGGTGGGTTTTTATTTTTAGTAGTCTATAAACTATTTTAATTTTTACGTAATTATTATTTTATTGTGATTTTGATCAAATCTATCTGAATGTTAGTTGTCCTTTTGCGTGGATTGGGTTTGTTGTAAACTTCTCTCATCCTTTAGCAATTTGTGGAGATATTTGTGTGGTGGGATTTTTGTTTTGTCGCCATGTATTGCATTGGGGCCAAGGTAAATTAATTACCCGCGAAGCTTGTACTACGATTCTCTTTAGTTTTTCAGTTATTATAAAAGCAAGTCTTGTTGCTCCCGTCACTTGTATAAAAGCTTTGCACCCACAAATGACAGGCCCACTGTTTACGCGGAAAAATAACTTGGCTTGGATGTCTTGTTTTCCGTAGAGAGAAAGGAAAAGAAAAGGAGAAGCAATAATATGGATCATACGTAAACAAATAAATATACACATATGCATATAAATATACATACATGCAATGCATATATATATATATATAGTAGAAGGTATAATATTACATTTGTTGCGTAACAATGTGGTATAATAATGAGAAATTTAACTCTCATAAATCAATGTCATAGTTTCCACACATGTTACAATATCAGATGGGGGAGATAAACTCACACATATGTAGATGTTATGGAAAAATTAAATTAGCATATGGATAGTTTTAGCCATATAAAAAAAGTAGCCGAACTTTCTTGTATTTAGGAAAGTATCAAGTGATTATTAAAATGCTGATTGACTCGTCTGATTAATCCGAAAGTGATAAAAATATATATTAATATTGATTAATCGGTGATTATCACCTAGTGATCATTCAAGAGAAGTTCGTTTAAGATGTTTATTTATTGAAATGCTTGAAAAAGGACTGTTTCTCATATATCCTACGTTTGTATATGTGCAGCGACAAGTAGGCATTGTAATCCTGTGTTGTCGGCATCATACAATAACTATTTTGTTGGAAAAAAAGTGTTTAACGATAAATTATCCTGCGTTGATCATGAAATAAACTATTTATTAAAGAAAAATAGTGTTAAAAGGGATCTCAATGGACTGATCGTGACTGAACTGATAAACTTTGTCACAAAAAGCTAAAGTCTATTGTGTCTACATGCTATCACGATCGTTCACAAAATCATGTGTACCAACCAAGGGCTTTTTAGTTCTTTTTTTTTTTTTAGTTTTTTTTTTTTTAATTTTAAGTTTTGTTTGTTTGCTTCAATGTACCAACCAAAGTTTTGGTTAGGCTAATGTGCTTTAGGAGCCTAGGAAATTTTGGTAGGGGCCTAGTGACAAACAAAAACTCTATTATTTTTATAAAGAGGGTAGGAACTTTATTTTTGGGAATTTCGTGGGGTATGATCTGAATGTTTTTGAATATCTGACGATTTAAAATATAAGCTAACCTGACAATAATAATGATGATGAGGAGGAGGATAAATAATCTGTAGTATGTTTAACTTTTTCATAAGGTGTTACATAATTTACCTTTTGTGTATGGAAACTCGTGTCTTAAGGTGTTTCATAAGGTAAGAAGGAAAAGTTGAAGAAGGAATGGCACTGTGAGGATTGGTAGAAAGATTTTAAAACCAATGGATGTTTGTAAGGAGTAGTAGATGAGCAAATGAATTGCACAAAGAATTCTAATTTATAGATCATTTTGTACGAGGGTTTACTGAAGGGATTAGTAGAAGAATTTTTAGATTTATAATTATAATTAACGAGAGAAAATTAAAAAAAAAAGGAATCAAATAAGAGCTTTAAAATCTTAAAAATTTAAAAAATAAAAAATAAGACGACCTTTTTATTTATTTATTTAATTTAATCTCTCCCAAAATAAACATCAAAAGAAATTCATCCACATGTAGTCACTCTCACTCCCCACTTTCCTTATCAAACTTACAAGATTCTTTTGTTTTCTCTCTTATTTTCTTCCACTCTTATCATACACAAAGACATCAAAATGTGAAACCAAGACAATCAACAAAATGTGAACTACTCCTAAACTTTACTTAATCAAATACCAATCAATGTGAAACCCCCACAGAGCAATACAATGACACATTTTGGGGTCAAAACTTATGTCATGATCACAAGGGAGGGCATAAAAGTTTTTCTATTGGCACATAAACCACATACATGGGTCAATACACATGCAAACTGGCCAACCAAATGCAGAAACTTGTGGGTGTGAATCATGGAGTGTGGCAACTCGAGAGTGGCTATTCCACTGACTCACGAGCCCACACCCCAAAATATATTAATGTGTGTGTGTGTGTGTGTGTGTGTGCAAACTACAAAGAGTCAAGCATCCAGCGCTCAAAACCCACGGGCGGAGAGAACAGTCAAACCTACTCTTTGCCCGCTTTGCTAAATAAAAACTATGTGCCTCTGGTTCGGTTTCAATTATTTAATGCTCCATGACTACACATGCCTGAGAAAGAATCCAACCTTTTTTGTGCTGTGAGTTGTGAACCTTTTTCTATCGTTTCCCACCTTTACTACTATTTATTATTAAATTTTTAAGTTTACCTAATTTTGACCCTTATTTTTTTTGTAATTAAAATACCCTTAAACTATTAAAATATTACTATAATAGTCCTTTCAAATAATCTTTGAATGGAATCGGTTAATAATTTAATCAAAAAGTAATGCTAACGTATTTTGTCTAAAAATTAATGAATAAGACTATTATAATAATGTTTTAAATAGTTTATAGTCATTCTAATTATAAATAAAAAATAAAAAACAATGATCAAAATTGTACGAATTTAAAGCATTAGATAGTAATCTAAAAATTTGTCCTTATCGCTATTATAATATTTCTCGAAATTTCTATGGTATGGTATTCTTATGAGTAGTTTTTGTTTATGAACATTAAAAATGACCAAAATCAAATTTGAATAAAGTCTCTCTCTCTTTTTTTTTTTTTTTTTAATATTGGTGTCTCTTGAGCTCATCACATAATTACAATTTACACTCTAAAACCTTTAATTTTCACAATTAACCCTTTAAAATTAAAAATATGTAGCAAAGCAACTCCAATTGTTTAGGATGTTAATTTTTCGACAGTAATTATCTGTGACTTGCAAACAAATCATTAATTAAGAGCATAGGGATCTCTTTGATCAATGTTAACCCAAATTTATGCTAGAAACAAAGTTAGGCCCCGTTTGGAACGGGGGGTCTCCAGACCAAAAATTTAGCTTTTTTCCAAAATTTCAACACTTTTTATTATTTATATCTTCAAAACGTTACAATACACTTAAAACTTTAAAAATCTATAACTTTGTGTATACAAGTCCAAATGAGATGATTTTTTTTTTAAATTGCATAGAATTTCGAGAAGAATAAAACAATATCCATATTAATAATTTTTTTTTCTAAAAATTTTTTTAAAATTTTTAATTTTTTCATCCAAACAGTTTTTTCTCCCAAACATATTTTTAAAACTAATGTCTCCAGACATCCCCCAAACACCCCCCAAGATAGTTTATTTTCTTTTATTTTAATAAGGCTAAATTAATGCATTAATCTAATAAATTTGAGTTATAATAGATAAAGATGACTATTTTTGCCGTTAATCACGACCTACGTGGAAATTACGAGTCATTTTTCATTAAAGTATTAACACAGTTATCAATTAAAGGTGTTTTACTATATATTTTTTTAAGTTGAGCAAATTATTAAAATTAAAAGATTACGAAACAAAATAAAACCACACGTTTAGTTCATAGAGCAACAGTGTGAAAAATCCTTAAATAAAAAAAATACCAAACTCACAAAGCCTAATAAAGATAATGAAGTTTTAGAATAACGTTCGATTAGATATTTATTCATAGCGTATAAAATATTCACATATTATTATATTCTTTAAATAGTTCTGTAGTTAAAGTGCTATGCTTGTCTCGACCTCCACCTAATGCATTAATTATAGTTTATAGATATATTTGCAATTAACTATAAAGAGGCTGGATGCTCCATTGCGCGGGGGAACTTACACGCCAAAAGCAAAGGACCAGAAATGAGTTTTATTATTTTTTCTCGAAATGTAGTTTTTGTGATTGCAAAGGATGAAACATTTTTCTGTTCCTTTAAATGCAACAAAACCGTGATTATAAACATAATCTAACAGTAATATTATATCCAATTCTATTTAAAAAATATAAAATTTAAATCCATCATTTTAAATTTTAAAAAAATAATAATAAATGAATCAAAACTGGTAAGTGTATGTATAGGTATGTAGGAGTTGTTTAATATCTGACATATTTATCATATGATACTAAGGCTGTGCATGGGTGGGTTTTACGGGTAACGGATGATACCTTCTAACTTCAAGAGGATGGGCACAATGCTAGTATATATATATATATATTATAGTACATTATATAAATGATTGAAAACACTTTATTTTATATTTTAGTTTCTTTATATGTTCTTAGAAATTAATACAAAATATATTTTTTTTAGTAAAGCTGATACAACATAATTTGGTTATAGGTTAATGAGTATTTATTTGATATTTTTCCTTTTGCAAAAGTGGAATGTCATTAAACTAAATGATCAAAATCATAAAATAAACAACACGAACTTCCTCTCAAATTAAAGAGTTATCAAATAACAAAAGTTGGTAAAAAAAAAAAAAAGAAAAGAAAACCCAAGTCCATAAGATACTTGTTTTTCTCCCTCATTGGTCAGCTGTTGGTGTTAGTTATGAGTGAGATTAAGAAAGACATAGAAGGAAAGTGAAAACGTCGACACTTAGTTAGACATCTTTGAGTATAAATAATGAAAAGACGTAGAGATGAATATTATGAAACTTGAAAATTGGAATTAAAAGGTCACATATAATATTAAAAACAAAAACCTTATAAATTATGAATCCTAAGTAGACTTTTTAAATTATAAATAGAAGTTTTAAATGATAGATATAAAAATTTTTAAAACATAATATATATATATACACATTGGAGGGCAGATGGGTGATTAAATTTTCAAAACTGTTACCTGTTAATAAGATGGGCGGTTTGAAAACTTTTAAAAAAATAACAGGTGATGATGTGATCTCGTTTTGACAGACAGAACGATATATGGTTGGTTTGAATGATTTAATGGGTTTACTGTTCACTTTTTCAAAACACATTTGCGAACAAAAAAATTGACACCAAACACAAAATTAGAAATCAGACAGCATTTTGTCGTCTATAATGTTGCCCCCAAAGAAGTGTCATGGCTTTTTTCCCCTTCCCCATTCAAATGAAGGATGAGTTCTTTTCAGCAACTTTCTTGTTCTATTCACCAGTCTAGAGGTAAAGAATTAAACATGCAACAATTATGTAGAGGCTATTTGCAATGGATAAATGAATGTTAAGATGAGTCTTGATATTTCACCATGCGTCAAGCTTACTATGCGTTGAAAGAGAAACTACTACTATGAGCTTTTGTTATTTTTTGTAGAAAAAAAAAGGGACATTTTATTATTATTATTATTGCCAAATGTAAAACTTTATTTTGACACTAATATTTTACGCTAATTATATATGTGTATACATAAATCTAGTATAGCATATCAAATGTCAAAAATATAATAATTATAAATATAATATACTGATAATTTTAAATATAACCATATTATAAAGATATTGAATTTGTTCGCGAATCGGAATTCGTATATTCTTAACTTACAGGAGATGGTCTTGTGCACTCAAAATACCTTAAATCTAACATCAGATTCTGGCTGGAAATGGTGTTTGTAACTAATTAATGACGCATAATTAAAAAGCGTACCAATTTTCTATAGCATTATTCATGGAATTTTGTACCAGGCCCTCAAACTGAAGAAAATTAGTAATTTGCTTACCAGACCGAAGTAGGACAACATTTAACACATAACAAAACTCCGTGCTTCTTTTTTCATTATCATCTTCTTAAAAAAGAACAGCACCTTAACAGCTATCACTTGCATTCATTTGGAGAATCCTTTTTCTTATATGGATAATCTTTAAAGGGGGCAAGGACCTATTAAACCGGTATGGTTTATCACATCTCCTCAGAAGGCCTTGTCTTTACGATGTTAGATTTCTTTTTTTTATTTCTTTTTGTTTGGGTTAAAAAATAAGAGTTT
The DNA here is from genome assembly GCA_035233585.1 of Antiaris toxicaria. Lineage (NCBI taxonomy): Eukaryota > Viridiplantae > Streptophyta > Magnoliopsida > Rosales > Moraceae > Antiaris > Antiaris toxicaria. The sequence goes on from CP141163.1 coordinate 2,341,487, forward strand.
ATAGCACAAAGATAATCTCGAAAAGATGGTATAATCTTAAGGATATGCTTAGTAAGTATATTGTATTTGTATTACGTTTAAATATAATTTATGTTTGAATAAAAAATATTTATATTATATTTGAATATAATATGTGTTTAGATGAAAAATATTTAAATTTTGTTTAAATAATGAATATATGATGTGATGAGTAAAAGTAGAAAGAAAAAAGGGAAAAAGAAAGAGAGAATGTGATGTGATTTGTACAAATAATAGTGAAATAATAAATAGTGATTATATTGGATTTAAAATGTGATGCAATTGGTATTTGAATGTAATATTTTTGCGTTTGAAAAAAAATTTGTATTGTATTTAAACGTAATACGAATGTAATATGATAAACAAATGAAGTATTACATTATATATAATTTCCTCAAGAAAATGAATTAGTAATATATTCTTGTCACAACCATGACAAAGTCAAGATTTTTGTTCAGACGGAGATTTATTTTATTTTATAAATTTTTTGCTCAGACAAATTGATTTTTTTTTTAAATTATTGGAAGAGCTATACTCTAATTTGATGTAAACATACGTGGATTTGAGTAGAACAAATTTGGATTTTCTTAATTCTTGTGGGGACTAATTGAAACATATGAATATTTTAGAGGACGGCAAAATGGTTTTTTTTTTTTTCAATTTTTGTGAGGGCTAAATTTAAGTTTTTAAAAGGAAAAAAAAGAGTTGAAAGGAGGTTTGAGTCCCCACTGGTTATAGCATGGCACGTCTATGCTTAAGACTAACTCGAAATTAAATTCTTAACAAGAAAAATAAAGCATTATTATCCAGCTAACATTCGGTTTTGTAAGAAGGAAAGAAAATATGAGAGAAAGGAAAACTATAATGGAAAGAAAATTATTAAAAAAAAAAAAAGAAAAGATATTGATTTTCCCTTCAATTGTTTAGTATAGAAAAGCCATGGAAAGAAAGAGATTTTACATTTTCTTGTTTGATTTTATTAGTATAATCAAAATGATAGAAAAATTTACTATTAATATAATTACTATTTTAACCTAATACAATCAATCATTTTATCAAAAAATATATATATATCCATTATATTTTTGTTGGAAATTTGCTAGACAAGGATAACATTTTTTTAATTTTATTTCTAACATCGACATCAAAACTTTTCCCTTACAAAATCCTTTCACATTGGAAAGAAAAGTTTTATGACACTCGCCTTCTAATTCTTCCACCCACTTTTCTCTTTCATCTAAATTTTTATCCAATCACACGTTTTAAATTATTAATTCTCATCGTATATTTTCTTTCCTTCCGCTTTTCACTCGTTACAAAACACAACATAAATGACTGCGGGTAGTTTATGAAGAGTTAAAAAATTGGAAATTGACAGTCGGTAGACTTTGAAGAGTTTTAACAGCTGAAGACAGCTCCATGGTCTGGCTAGTAGTTAGCAGAGAGTAGGCTGGTTTGGTCATATCCTGTAAATGCACTGAAAATAACTCAGAGAAGTTCACTCAATTTTTCCACCAAAAGTAGGTTGGTCCTCCTGTGCTGTTAATGCTTTGAATCATAACTCTTATTTCTTGCTGTCTTTGTATTATTATTTGGAATTGGATTGTACTATAATTTACTAGTTAATTTATTACTCACACAAATTAAAGAGTTTTCTGAAGTTGACTTCACTTTTTTTTTTTTTTTTTTTTGGAGCTTGCAATTAGTTAGCTCTCTTTTTCTTTCCCGTAACTAATCCCACCACGCAACGGATTATCTATTTGTCCCGTGCCAAATGGTCCACCATAGTACTAGTATTGTTAGTCCAATTCCCTTATAAAGCCATAAGATATTTGCTAACTTAGGGCCCGTTTATAAGACTTTTGGAGATTAATTTGAAAATATGTGTTTGATTGAAATATAAATTGGAAATAAACTGTGATACAAAAAATATTGTAAAAATTTGAAATGTGTTTGAAAAAATATATGCAAAATAGATATTATTTTGTTTATCTCATAGTTTAGAGCATTTTAGCAAAATAATCTTCTCATTTTAATTTGAAATGAAAAAGTTACGAAATTCTAAAGTTTGAGTATTTTAAAAATAGAAGAGAGAGAAAATGATATGTAGATTTTGAGATATATATATAACTCAGTGATAATTCTATATTTGATTCCACCATAAAATAAAGAATTCGAATTCCTCTACCTCTAAACTCCAAAAATAAAAATAAAAAAATAAATACAAATTATAGTTAAAATATATTTGGGTTTATTAACAGTAATTTATATTTATCAGCAAAAAAAAGTTATTAATGTCAAAAAAATAAAAAAAATCTATAAAATGACAAAATAAGCATTATATACATTTATTTCTTTAAAAATAAAAATTTACATAATATTATTAAAAAAAATGAACATAATTTAATACGATAACCTAAAAATAAAATTTTTATACAATTACTTCAAAGGGTTACTAAGACTACATGTGGGACGAGAAGGGACCAATCCACAACAGAGGAAGAATCACTTGCCGCTACGCCTCTGCATTTGTGGTTGGCCGGCTATTACCGATGGTCCAGCCTATATGTTAGATCAAGTGATCGACTTTCACTTTCTTCCATTCCTTTAGCTCTTAAAACTGGCAGCCTATATGAAAGATCTTAGACTCTACGCCCTTTTCTGTTATGTGACATATCTTACATTTTGTACACTACAAAACCCTAAATCATGCCTAATCAAATTCCCCTAAATGGCGGATCTTAAAATGATACACATTATTATGACTAATTACGTTGGCGTAATAGGAAGAGAGATAAATCTTATAGTCTGTTTGAAGTATGGATTCAAACTGAAAAATAAAAAAATAAAAAATTTATAGTTTGAATTGAGAATTTAGATTGAATAGTTCTTTCAGAAAATTAAGAGTTAAAATGATTTTTTTTAATAGAAAAATCACAATACAAGTCTTGACTCCAAACAAGGGCTCAAATCGATCATCCAGCAAATATATATAAGAAATATCTCTTATTCGATGCCGAACAAATACGATAATTATAACTTTTTATTTCAAATATTATAACAATTAGTTGATTGATATGCAACTTAATGTAAAAATATTTATAACATAATATTATTTAAAATTCTAAGTGCAAACTACATGTACTACTTAAAAATAATACGTTAAAATCAGTTGATTGCTATATAAATATTAAAAAAATTCATAAAATTTATTTTGTTAAAATCAACATTTTTTTTTCAACACATCATCACTTTTCATTATTTACATATTCAAAACACTACAGTAAATTTTAAACTTTAAAAATGTATAACTTTATATATACAAGTCCAAATACGATGAATTTTTTTTAAATTATATAAAATTTCAAGAGAAATGAAACAACACTTATATTGATATTTTTTTCTGAAAAAATTTTTAAATTTTTTTCATTTCAAACATTTTTTTTCCCTAAATATTTGTTTCAAAGTAACTTTTATCTAACTTAAAAAATGTCTTCAAGCATAGATTCTAAACACCCTCCCAATTGCAAAAAAGGACGAATACTATTTTTTTGTTGAATCTACAACGTTTGGAAAGACTTGACTAGAGTCAAAAATTCATGCATGATGTCCTACGGCACTCAGCATGCACAAGTCAGCGTGTGTGTCGGCTGAACTGACAGGGGCCATTTGGAGAAACGCCGATATCGCAACACGAGTTCAGAATCTCCACCGACAAGTCTCAAACAACCCTTCTTGTATTTCTAGCGGACACCAAAAAGTGTCAAGCCTCTGTCATTTTTTTTTGGGTTCGTTACATAGTCAGCATCAAGGTCACGACAGTTTCCATGATAATCCTATCATAAAAAAAGGACTGTTTGGTTATGATAATTCATATAATGATAAATTTGGGATACGTTTGTTTTTATTTTTAAGAATAATTTTTTATTTTTAAAAACATAAAAAATAAAAATAATTTTAGAATAATATTTATTTATTCAATATTTTTAAAATCATTTCAAAAATTTCATTTTTAATTATATTTTTTTTATTTTTTGAAAACGAAAAATATTTTTGTTTTCATTTTCTCTCTCTTTGTGTGCATATGCAATGTCGGTGACGACGATCATGTTCAATGATGGTCTTCATCTCCAGCAAAGGGCGACGACGACGACGGTCCCCTCTCTACGTCGACCACTAACTCATGGCGACAACCATTGACTTGTAACCTAAATCTCGCCGTCACCGCCACTTAAGACTTAGACTACCAATATCTTCTATCCCTACCCCTCATTGTAAAACCCACCACTAATACTTTTTTTTTTATTATGACTAATAAATTATTTTTTTAATTAAATACAAATATGTTTTCATAAAATATTCACTTATGAAATCTGTTTTTAAAAATATAACCAAACAAAGTTTTATTTTTTATATTTTTCAAAATATATATTCAGAAAACGTTATCAAATACAGTTTCAGAAATAATATGAACACAGTTTTCAAAATATTCTCATTTTCAATTTTTTTAAAAATAAAAAACATTTCAAAAATAATACCAAACGTTACCTTAAATTTGAATTTGACATCATGTTTTATTTAGTTTTCAATTTTTCAATTGTGTTTTTTCTTGTGATTCATTTGAAAATACCGTTCATCCTTGTATAATAGGATAGAACAAAATATGTGTTTGAATTCTTTTTTCTTGGAGAAAGTATTCAATTTTAATTTTACTCAAATACAATACAATTTTACACCAAACACAAATTTTACAATAGTGCTACGAAAACAATTACTATTCAAAACATTTTTAAAACAATCACATCAACTTTTCAATTCTAAAATACTTTTCATCCAAACACACATTTCATTCAAATACAAAACAAATACTTTTCAACCAAATACAAATTTCAAAAAACAAATTTCATTCAAATACAATCAAAATGCAATGCGTTTACCAAACGTCCCCTAAATATAATATATATTTGAATTGTTGATGAGAAAAAGAGAGAATGATGTAATTGATAAAAATACATAAAAAAAAGAGAATTTAGTATGTTCCCAAACGGATGCTTATATGAATTTATATTCACCATCAAGCATTTAAATTATGATTTTGACAATTTTAAATTCTTCATGAAACTTTTAAATTATGATTGTCATTGAATAAATGATAAAGAGGGGGAGCTTTAACCTTTTAACAATTTTTAGAAGTCAAAGCAAGTATAGAGAGAGAGAGACTCTGTAGCTGGCATGCTTTTGAAAAATAGCATTATTGCTCTTGGTCCTCGAACAATCAACTTAGATAAAATCACAGCAGACCCTTTTTTAGCCAAAAAAAAAAAGCACCAAAAGGCAGACAAATCATGCTTGATTGAAGCTACATCCATATGGAGGCAACCTGGCAAATTGACCACCCCTCGTGTTTAAAAGTTCCACGTTGTGCCAGCTATTTTTGTATAATTAGACAAATGTTGTTTCTATATAAATGAGTCCAATACTGAATCTATTTATAGTTCTTGGGGATCAGAGATCCTGCTGAGGAGCTAGTATGAATTTCTAATCCAGTATAAAAGAAAGATGTCGGCAATTATCAGAAGTTTCAAAAATACTCATCTTGAACTAAAGATTCAATGGTTTCGGAAACCACACATGATGGAAACAAGCAGTAAATACAACGATATTTAAACCAAAGGCAGTTTAAAAGCTTCGGGTAATTCACATACAATGAAAAAAAAAAAAAAAAAATGAGATCGGAATTGCTCTGATGCTTCTTCGGGATGGATGTGCTGATGAGGTACTTTATTCCTACTTCAAGATTCCATCAGCAAAGATTCCTGCATATTGTGTCATTACATCATGAGTAATGAGTTTCACAATCTAACAATCAAAACATGCATGCGAAAGGAAAATGATTAGAACAGAAGCAAGGATCCTATCACAGTAAGTTACTAATAAACGAGGGCACATGCAGTGATCCATGGTTCCTGCAATTATATTTCTAACCTATGCACCGATTCCATTTTTTTTCACCCTCCTTTTTTGGATTGCAAAAGCAAAAGGGTCCGTTGAACTATAACAAAGACAGTACTAGCTGCGTACAGATGTGGAAGTGTAGAACAACAAAAGAGCATATAATAAAAGAATTATAGGAGAAAAATAGGGTGTAAAAGAACTTGACAGAAGCAAAAGTTATAGTTTACGGAAACCGATTAAGCATGAAGAGTGAGGAAAAAGATCAAAACAGTCGACAAACAATGAGAGCTATAAGAGAGACAAAAGGAAAAGACGATCATTTTAGTTGTACATAAATTTATTCATTAGACAAGCGGACCATTAAGAAAATAGAAATCACCAAAGGCAAAAATATTTTTAAAGATTGGGGAACTAGGATGTCAAAGTTAAGCAACATCCCAAGGTGCATCTATCATGCTTTTCCATCAACCACTCCCAATTAAGGATACTTCTCGTAATCACATCACAATCCAATCCTTCTGCTTTTATGAACAAATATGTTTGCAAAGACTCACTCACTCACTCACTCAATCACCTCACATGGAAAATTTGCCTACTAAAGTATACGAATTTTCTCCATCACCACTATGTCAGATAACAAGAAATACCAGTTAACACTAACTGTGAAGCTTCACAATGCTCAACATCTTACTATTTTTAGTTCCTTATATTTCGTTCAAGACAATCTAACGAATCAAATAGAAAGTGAGAGAAAACTCTTTGCAACATTGAAATTCCAATCGCAATCATAGCATTCAAAAAAAAAAAAAAAAAAAAAAAAAGAAAAAGGTGGTGGGGGGGACGGGAGGGGAGCCTTTTAATGACTTTTACAGAGATAAAGCTATCAGGTAATGAAAAGTAGCTTTCATATTTTATGTTGAAATAGCCCAGGGCAGCCCGTCATCTGGCCTGGGTCTAGGCAAAGTGGCTTGGTCAACTTCTCTAAACGCAATTATATTAACCACACATTCCACCTAAATTTGCTAGCTGACTCTCTTATGTTCTTTATAGCCCAGCAGTAAGTATCATATTTCCCTATTCCTATTAGCCAGTGCAGATCATTTTCGACACTAGAACTATTTTTTTCCTTTCCTGTCAGGGTTTGAAATATTACACAACAATCCAGCTTCTTTCCAGTAAGCAGAATGCAAAACCATTTTGAGGCATGAATAAGCAACTCAAAAACAGGAGGAAACTTAGAACTATATGGAGAACACGATTTGAACTGTGTTCAACAATGAGGCACACCTTATATCATCTATTTGCACTTAAAACCATGCCTATATAAGGAAAATTTATATTCTACTGGTCCGGTTAAATAGTATAGTACATATATATACAAACAAATTTATACTGGTCCAGTTAACTTGTATAGTACTTATATGTGCGCTCCAACAACAAATTTAGATTTGGTAAATAGAAGACAGTCACATAACAGCAACCACAATACCTAATTCTCTTACTCATTTAACCTCAAATAGGAGGAAAATATGCACTACTTAATTCGATGTTGAATCTGTCCATTAAATCAAGAATAGCCATTCAGCTGGACACCTAAATTTTTAGTGGTCCAATGTCAAACCTGACCACTCAATGCAATTCAATAGGATGCATCCAGCACAAACCCAAAAAATTTACAGATTCAATACCACTAATTCTGTCCATAGCATAGCATCATCATTAACCTTTCTTTTCCATCTTGGTCTAGAACTCTCCCTATTCAAGCTTTGTAAATCACCAAAATATCATCACAATTGATCAGTAACCTCTTTGATGTTTGCAGAATCTTATAGCAACAGCAGTTTCAATCTTCTTCAAAAATGCCACTTTCATCCATTCCTGCACTATCATACTCATACACAATTTTATTAAGCAAAAAGGCATTTCACAACCTCTAATTACACAAACATCACTTAGTGTAGCAAAACTCCGATCCCACATTCGCAACAACTACAATTCAACTGATATGGCTACTAAGCTGCATTCCATGATTCAATATTCAATCCCAATCACTCACTCGACATTGATTCTAGATGTTCAGCTCAGAGGCGAAAATGGACAAATTTCTTCCAACTAATTCTATAACCCGAAGACCCATGGGACAATCAGAAATTTATGAACTTTCTTTAATCCTCAACTGTACAACAAATTCGGTTTTCATTTTTGTTTGCGACAACATCCCAGTATCTTCGCACTCAACAAAGCACAAAAATTTCAATGAAATGAAATCAAATCAAATTTTCCAAAGGGAGTTTTTCAATAATCGGAAACCACGAAAATTCATAGGAAAATTAACGAAGCAAACAAAACAACAATAATTGCAATACCAAGCGGCTTATTGAGAAGCCTCCGCGGAAGAAAGTTTCTCCATGAGCTTCTTGTCTCTTCTTTCCATGGCAACGTCCCACATGTCGTTGCCGACGTGCTTCGGCTGCGCAAAAAATTAAAAAGAAACACACGAAATTCCAAAAATCTCCATTAACAAATCAAAAGAAATTGAAGAAATCAATTGAGAAAGCCCCTAATTCAGAAAGCAAAATTAGGGCTACAAACCCGGCCATGGGCGGCTTTGTGGATGTAGTACTGAGCATTTCCCATGACGCAAAGCATTCCGGCTATGATTCCCAGCGGCAATACTGCTTCCAACCACACCAGCGACATCTTCTTCTTCTTCTTCTTCTTTCTTCTCTTCTCTGTATGCTCTTTTCGACTGGACGAAGTCCTGTAAATCTCTCTCTCCCTTTCTTGTGTTTTGAAGACATCAGTTTTGGGTCGGGCTTCAGGCTGGTTGTGTTCTCCACGGCCCAACTAATTTCTCAACAAGGGAGAAATGGTAGTTAAATTAAAGTAAATGGCCCTTCAAAAAAACAAAAAAAAGTTAAATAAACGGCAGGTTTTTAAAATGGGGAAAGTCTGTGCTAGAGTATAATACGCTACCTTAAGTTGTGGTAAAAACTATTTTTAGATCATCAAAGATTAAATCTGATGGTTATAATTTATTTATATATAATAATTATAATGCACGTTAATATATGAGACAATAGAAGGAGAAATTAAAAAAGAAAAAAGAAAAATTCATTCCAAGCTTCCACCAGCCACCTCTTCCTTCCACCCACGTGACCCCCCCCCCCAAACGATTGGATCTGGTCCCATTCAAATTCTTCAATGATGGAATTGTATCTCTCTTCAGCTTCACCTTATTGCTCTCCAACTCATCCTCCATTGGGCAGCCTCCTACCATGGTTTGCACGTAAACACTAAGCTTCTTGAAAATGATCGGCCTGCCCTTCGTTGCCATCGCATTCTTCAACCCCTTCTCGATCGACCCCTCATCCTTCATCGAAACCCTAAGTTTCGGATCCTCATTAGCGTTCTTATTAGTGATAGAGGGAATGTTGACAACGTCATCGACCTTGATGAATGATTTCTTGTCGTGAGAGGGGGTCGTCATATTTGATCACAGGTGAGGGGAGGGGTGTTGGGCTACCGAAATGATTTCCAAGTCTCAATTTAATAACCGTCGACGACCCAGCCCAACACCCATGCAACTTGGGACCTAGCCGTCACCCCCATTGCGACTACCCTTTGACGACGACGACCCAGGTTGCCTTTCATCGTGACTCTAGGCGATCACCTAGGTCAATGCCAAGTCACCTCTCGATAATGTCCATGGCCACTAACCCGACGAAATCATCCTTCCCCAGCGATGATAAAGAAGAAGAAGAGGGAGTTGTTTTTTATATTTTTTTGAATTTTTTTCCTATAATCCTATAATCAATGTTTATTTTAATTATTATACAACCTTAGTACTTCAACTGTTGAAAATTCATCTAATAATTTTAAATTGACCCCTATAGATAGGGTATATAAATTATAACCTACAGCAGACTCTCCCTTTAAAATATTTATGAGAAAATAACAGATTTATCATTTGTATAATTTATTTATGTCATATAAATGATATAATTATCAAATAAATTAGTAAAATTTATATTTATCTAGTAAATCTGTTATTTGTTATAAATTTTAAAAACTTACCATTTAAACTCCTACTTATTATAATTTCCAATCACAAAAAGGCAAAAAAATATGACTTGGATTATTTTTTACCACGCATGGAAAAAAAAAAACTCTAACAAGAAAAGCCATTATGATGTCATAAATATTTGTCTATTTATTTATTATAAAATATCTTTAAATAGTGTCCGTGATGTATCTACATAGGTTACTAGTTGGTTACCAACCACTGGTGGGTTACCATTTGGTTAGTGGTTGGTTACTAGTTGATTACTTTTGCCTTTGAGGAAGGTTTTGATGCCTTTGAACTAAGGCTCAAAACGACATGTGAGATACTCAAAAGAGTAAAACGACATCAAGCAAATAAGCCAAACGGCAAAGTACATATAGCAGCCCCAGATGGTGTGCTCTGCAGAAATAAAACTATAAACGACATTAAAGGTTGGAGAGAAAATAAGCAACGAACGATAAGAGGCCCTGTTTGACTACAATCCGTTTCCCCTAGATCAAAGGTTGTCAGAGCATGAGAGAGATAGAGAGTGAAAGTGAACTAGGTGTGTTGGAATAAATTGAGAAAATGAATACACACAAATATATATATATATATTAGAATCCTTAAATAGTTTAATTTAGTTTATTATATCATCTTTATTGTATAGTCTATAATAGTTTTCAAGTCACTAAAAAATTATTATATGTGACCTAATTATTTCCGAGTAAAAGTGGAGCTTTTAATGTGGGCTATTCGTCATGGCCCTTGTAAATAACGTTTTTTTTTTTAAGGAGTGCTGAAAAAGAGCTACTCAAACTTTAAGGTTTTTGTCTTTTTATAATATCAAATAAAAAATATTTAATAAGGTAAAAATCTAAACCAGTAATTTATTGGGACAAAAATGCTAAACATGTGCATTAAAAGGATTGTTTTCATAATTTTTTTCTTATGAAACATAAATTGTTCGGCCAATATGAAAAAAAAAAGGAGGTTCAACCTGACGCACCATGGCCAAGCCAGGCCAACCCACAGTTAAAAGGAAATTTAGTCAACTTTTCTTTTCTATATGGAATTAAAAAAAAAAAAGTTGTACCGAATAGCATTTTTCCCTCATAAAGTGGTAAATAGCATAATTTATAACTACTAGAAATAAACGGCATATTTAATTTTACTATATATTTGTTTCTATTTTTACCCTTTTATATATTTTTTTTCTTTGTCTTCCTTTTTTTTTTCTCCTTCCTCTCTCCAAATCACCATTAAAGAAATCCTGATGGAATATCACCATCCAACAAATATCCAATGTGATCTTTGTCATAGCTTTGTCGCCGAGTTTGATCACTAAGTTTGACTAGGGGATTCCAACAGACATTCATAATCGATGGATGTCGCAATTTAGATCACGATTCCCTATGTTTGACAACAATACCGGCTTCGATTTTCCTAACAAATTCCAACACCACCTCATACAATTGTAAAAATCATCGCTGAGAAAATCCAAGGCTGTTGTCAAAAAGATCACGAGGTCGCCTCATGTTGGGAGATTGTGAGGTTGCTTCCGTCATTAAATCATCGAGAAGATCACGAGGCCGACCTCGCAAGTTTCTATGAGGTCCGGCAATACTCGATTAGGTTTAAGATTTGGTGGCATGTCAGATCTCCAATCACCTGGAGCTCACTGAAAATGGTGGCGTGGGTTGTTAAGTTGGGGAGACTGGATTGGGGTTCAAGTCAGGGTTTATTTAATTTGGAATTTTTTTTTTTGCAAAATTGATAATCAAATATGTTTGCATGGTAAATCAATTATTTATATCATAAAATAAATCAACAATTTATGGGTAAATTAATAAATTACATTGTAAATCAAAGAATACACACGCAGTAAATCAAATACCAGAGTAAGTTAAAAATTTACACAAATTGATAGCTACATAAATTCTTTATTTATGTTGTAAATCAATAATTTATCAAAGTAAATTTATAATTTATGCAAATCAGTAATCACGTAAAGAAAAGATTTACCAAACATGTTACATATAAAGGAAAAATTTACTAAAATAAAAAGGATTTACACACATAAATAAATGATTTACAACTAAATCAAAATTTTAAACATGAAGGGCATTTTTAGAATTTTAAATTGGTAAATCATTGACTTACTAAAAATATTATGGATTTTCACAAGTACACGAATCAAACAAATAATAAAATGATGAATAACGTATTAAATCCTCGAGAATAATGTTATCAAGTATTGAAATTAATTGATTTTAATTTTATTTTAGCAATCGAAAAACAATATTACAAATGAAAAATAAAATAAAATTACAAAAACAAATGGATATAAATTGATAATAAATAAACAAACACACAGATATTAAAAATTATGATTTCACTATAATTAATCATATCTATATTTAAGTATATTATTATAATTTTTGTGTATATATTCGTTGATAGTCAATTATCCTTTTTACTTTATATATTCTTTATCAAGTTATACATAAATTCTATATTTTTATAATTAAATTTACGTAAAGAATTAGTATATTAAAATTCACGATAAATAGTACCATGCATGTAAATAGTATTATATATATAAATAGTGCCATACATGTGAACAGTAAAATACAAATCTGAATTTAATTATAAGAAGTGTTTGTTAATAAATCTGTTATAGTTAATAATATGACCACATAAAAATAAATAGATTTATTTTTATTTTATCTTAGATTTTACAGTATTTATTCTAAAGTCATGTTACAAAAATCTTCATTCGGTTTCATTTTATTCCTTAAATCGTTCAAAAGTTAACAAGAAATTTGAAAGCATTAAGTTTGAAAATAAATATATTAACAAATACGATAATTATAATAATATGCATAATTTAATTGAACAATCATAATCAGCTACATCATAATTCCCCGCAAAAATTTATTTAATTCATAACAAAAATAACACAACAAGACAAATTAAACAAAATAACAAAATAAAATAAAAAAAACCTAGAAAAGTTATTGATATTTATACTGATAAAACTTTCAAAAACTCCTTTTTTTATTGGCACAAAAATTACAATTTAAACTAAAAAAAAAATTTATAAGTAACTTATACTCCAAATGGAGCTTTACATTAGAGGGCTAAGCCCCGAATCTGATTTGTTTTCTCTTTATTTTTGCTTCCCTCATTTTACTTCCCTTCCTACCTTTTATAGGCCAAAAATTGACACTATTCCTTCACAGTTATAGTATGCACAGGAAAGGCTGGTAATTTAGCGGTACGCTTGCATGCATATCGGTATGGCCATGAACTTTTCGGTGCAAAGAAGATAGAAGAGAAAAAGGAAAGGGAAAGGGAAAAAGGAAAAAGGAAAAAAAGAAAAAGAAAAAAACTACGTATGAGTCCTACATGTTTCTTTATTGATCTAAAATTAGAATTTATCGTAACTTCTTTATATGAGTTTCGATTTGAATAATTCTTTTTTTTAATACTTATATCGATGATATGATCAAAATAAGACCAGTCAAGGGGATAGACTGTTATATGAGTAGTGACGCTTGGTGGGATTTACTTTTAACACATGAATTTTGTACAACTATTTGACACTACAGATAAACGAAGTGCTAAAATTAGATATTTTTAAAATAAAATATTATAGATAAACTCATTAAAAATATTTAAATTTAAGCTTATTTAATGTATAATTACTAAAATAAAGTAAAATTAAATAAAATCTCACAAAATTTATAATAAAAAAATCTAAATTAAAGTAAACAAAATAAAAATAAATTAAAAACAAATAAACTCTTAAGGATGATTTTTATATATAAAAAGTAGTGAACTAACTTTGTTTTATAGAGTTATCCCTGTTTACTAAAATTTTAAAACTTTTATGTAGTTTACTTTTACTCAAGTTTATTTTCGGCAAATCTCCCTCCTAAAACAAAATTACATCCTAGGCCTGGTGGTTGAGCTTAATCCACACATCGGCCAGCCTGTCTAGTCAGGCCCTCACAGCTTTATCAGTAAGTCATGGATTGGGCTGGGCCAACCAGCAAATTTATAGGAAAATTTTTTTATTTTACATAAAATTTTAGAAAATTCAAGTTAAAAAGACTATAAAGAACTACCCTCCAAGGTCAGCCAGCTACAGATAATCTTATCTATATTTATTAATTAAGTTTGGGTTATTTACATAAATAGCTTATGAATTATCTACTTAATCTTATACTACTAGCTAGCACCTGATTTGTTGGTTTTAAACTTATTCTGATGCTATTTCATAAATGACTCTTCCATCAATAATCAATTAAGTGGATGTTTGGTACAAGTTTTTTTTAACATTGCATTTAAATACAATGCAATTTTCCCTTAAATATAAAAACATTTCATTCAAATACCAATCACATCACATTTTAAACCAACATAATCACTATTTATTATTTCACTTTTTCTATTACTTTTATTAATTACATCATATATTCTCTCTCTCTTCTTTTTCTCTCTCTATTTTTATCCATCACATATTTATTATTAAAATATAATTCAAATATTTTTCACCCAAACATACATTGCATTCAAATGCAATGCTAACGCTTTTCCTCCAAATACAAATTGCATTCAATATATTGCATTCAAACGCAATGTAAATGTAATGCGTTCACCAAATGAGGCCTAAAACTTTTAAAGAAAAGTTGTCACATGAGGGTGACATTAAATATGATATTTACTTTAGGTTATTAAAAAAAACAACATTTTTGAAACCTCTAATTCTCCATCGTTGTTGTCAACTATTGTAACTAGTGGTAAAGTTTTGTCTCAGAAAGAAAAGAGGGGATTGTTTTCAAACACTTTTTTTTTCCCTCTTAGAAATGCCTTTTTTTCTTAATGATCCTAAAACAAATAACGATTTCAAAAATCACCTACATGTGACATTTTTCTTTTGATTATGGATTATGGATATCAGGATTAATCGTGTAACATCACAAAAATGCAAGATAATATAATGTTTAATCCCAAAAATTAAAGGTAAACATGAGATTGGGTATATAAATAACCCTTATATATTATATCTTAAGATATAAATAGGCTAGCTAGGCATTAAGCCTTTAATTGTTTTTTGCCAATTGAGCTTGTATTCTTTTCTCCAGTTAAAATGAACTCACTATTAAAGTAATCACAGTTCTTATATTAAATGTGAGTCATTATAAATAAATCTTGTGTGTTCACCGTTTTCCTTCCGTTTTTAATGCTTCTACCGTTTTTGTCAAGATTGCATGTGAATTCATTCTGTTACAATTTTTACCATGGTAATAAGTTATAATAATGGTTATTGTTATCATATATACTAGTTGAAGGATGTATTTTAAATATACGGAATAAATAAATAAAACAAAGTAAAAAAAGAAAAAAATTACGTGATTAGTGTTGAAAATTTCACATGACGCCTTGAATGGCATTGATGAGAAACACTTTAAAAGTGTTGTTTGCTTTTTTTTTTTTTTTTTAATATAGTATAAATATAGATTATTTATTAGTGACATTTCTCTCTGTCTCTTTGCCTTTTTTTCTAGGTGTTTTTTCCTCCTTGAAAGCTCAGTTTGTTAGTGCTTGCCTAACGTCTCTCTAACTATAGGCTCTTGAGACAATTTCCATTGCGCCCCACAGATCTTGGCATCTTTTGAAAATTAAATTATTCAACCAAAGTTCTGTATCATTCTTTATTTACATGTGAACATAGCTTATGGACGGTCAGACATGTATAGTTTTTCATATTATTACCAAGCATTCATTCACATGCCAAAATTATTGATTGGAAAACGTAAAATCTATAAAAGCTTCTCGCCAACTCAACTTCTTCTACACGATTATTTAAAAGAACCAAAAAGTACAAAAAAAAAAAAAAAAGAACTTCTTGTATACGTCTATTTCTTTCATTTAAATTCGAATTTTATTTTTTTTAATTATCAAAATATCAACAGTTTCATATATCAATATTATTGTATTTTAATATATGTTAACGTGATCTAGTGAGTTAGGGGTCTAATACGTGCGTCGATATGATGTGCGTCGATATGATGTGGGCAACGTAAATGTCAATTAGTCATGTTTACTCTTTCATAGGCTATTTTTTGTAAAAAAAAATTTTAATTTATTTGCATGATCCAACATTTAAATCTGAATATTATTATTTTTTTAATTCTCAGAATATCAATAGTTTCATATGTTGATATTCTTGTGTTTTAGTATATATTAATGGGCATTGATATCCTCCGTATTAGTGCTTGAAGATTAATGGCTAAGGTCATTGGTTATGCAGACACTTGGACACATTTTGAGCATTGTGAATTTAGAATATGTATGGTTGTAACTAAGAATTTGAATGGTTGTAACCAAGTGAATAATTTTCATTAAACCAATTTTAATTCTCATTATTCTAAGCTTGTAACATCCCACTCCAATAGCCTCTATAAAAAGACCTCCATTGTATGCTTAGATACACCAAATTTAGAAATTCTCTCTTGTTTTTATTGTGTTTTAGGCATTTTTTTAGAGCGGTATTTTTAGAGGTTTTGGTGATAAAGAAAAAACTAAATTTCAAGTTTGTTGGAAACAGCATTTAATCATGTTAAGAGTATCATTATTGTCATTGTATTTTGAGAAACAAATGTGTGATGAATACTCAAATACTTATCGGAGGGGACTAATATGTTTTAAAAAAAGAGTGAACTTCACGTAATTCGACATCCATTAAGTTTTTGATTTCTGATTAAGATTGAATTCCGATTGTTATTTTAATTTTCATCTCCTTATGATATTTTATTTGATTATATTGAGCTTGTATAATTTTTATACTACATATTTTTAACATACGTTACATTATATTACAGTTAGTATTTTTTAAGTTAAAAAGAAAATAATTGAAACTCTCAGCAATATACTGCAAATGGATAGAGCCTAAGAACCAAGGAAGTGAATGACAGTGCTTATGTTGACATTTCAAATATATATACGGTATGGATACACACACAATATATATGCGCACTTCCATTCAATTCGCTAAGTATCAACGGGTCCTGCATTGTTGATAGACTTTTTTCTTCACAAGTTTTCTTAAATGTCTCATATATTTTTGGCATTTTTTTTTACATTATTGAAGAAATATCTCCATTTATTAATGCGGATAATAATAATAATAATATGTATAAAAAAAATCCTCTTTTGATTTTCTTGATACAATATTTATTATTTTAAAATTCTCACCATCTACAACGACATTACAGTTAAACCTATATAATAACATAAAATTATGGCTGATAAAGATGATAACTTATATAATAACGTCATTTAGGAGAGAATATAAAATGTACATGTTTAGTGTTCTAAGGCTGATACCTAAATGTTGGCATAAGAAAAATGAACTCACATTTTTTATCCAAAATTTTCCTTTTCAAACCATGTCCAACCACTTATATCATACCATCTTCTAAGATAGAAAATAAATGAAAAAATAAATACAGTTTTTTTTTTAAGATAGCATGATTTAAATGGTTAAACATGGTTTGGACGGAAAATTTTATATAGAAAATATGAGTTCAAAGAAAACAAAGGGTTGGCCAATGCATGCAACCTCTCTCAACTATTTATTTATTTTATTTTATTTTTGAGAAGGAATTAGATAGTTAATGATGGCATTATTGTACCTTTGTTTAAGGTTTTTTTTTTTTTTTTTTTGACAAGGCTACTAATGGCATCATTGTTAAGACAATTCTAAATTAATAAACAGTTTCTGTGAGTATAATACACAAAAGAAAAAGAAAAAGCAAAATGATATATCATTATTGAGTATTGTATTTTGGTGACATCTCTGTGTCTTTGCTATTTGTGTAATTTGAAAAAGTCCAAAACAAAAATAAAATAAAATAAAATATGATATAAATTATTCTTGGAGATAGTTTTTTAAAAGTGTATGTTTTTGTCAATTCCTAGGGAAGATATGGACATAATAACTAGTCATGTGACTCATGCTAAATGTATTAAAATTTTGCTTCTCTTATATGGTTTTGTATTTAACATGTGAATGGAAATAATTTTTTTTAATAAAAATTATATATTTTTTTGTTTGGAATTAATGTTAAAATGTAGAGTTTGAATTAAAAAAAAAATCTTGATCACCCATGAAATAAGTAACAAATGCGATTAGGTAATTCCAAGTAAGTACTTCCTATAAAAAAAAAATCCTATAAAAAATTCCAAGTAAGTACTATCATATAATTATTTCAAAACCTCAAGCTCAAAATGAATAGAATTTACTGCCAGTTTTAGTGCGTTCAAACAATATTTTGATCCCTTTCAAAAAAGAAAAAAATTGATTGCCCAAAAGCAAAAAAAAAAAAAAACTCTAAATTGTTAATATGGTCGACACTTTTTGTTATAATACTTAATATCATCAGTGTTATGTAGTATTAATTATTCTTTATTTTTTAACTCATACATATTTATCTTTTTGAAAAAATTTCTTTCTCAGTTGCATTTCATTGTGCCTAGTTTCTCACCGACATACTATTTTGTCAAAAAGATACTAAAATTAATCAGGCGGGATTTTTTTTTTTTAATAGGCGTTTAACTTCTCAAAATATGAAGGTACATATTTTGGCATTTAACTCTAACAAAAAAAATACTATATAAATTATGTTGTGTGACCAAACATTTATTGATTTGAAAATAAATAGTATAATTTTAAATCTATAAAATATAGCATTTTAAAGTTTATAAATATGTGATTTTTCTTTCTTGCTCTCAATTAATTTTTCTTTCTCTTTTTTTATCAAACACACTCTTTTCTTCACATGTTGTGTGTCTTTCTCTCTCCTATGTATGCGCTCTCTCTTTCTCTCCTCTGTGTGTTTGTCTCTCATTCTTTCTGGACCATCGGTGCCAAAGTCGAGCTTACGATTCTGATGAGACAATAAAACATCATCTCTCTTCCTCTATCTCTCTCTCTCTCTCTCCTCTTCTCTCTTCTTTCCCCTCCATCTCTCTACCTCTCTCTCTGCAAACTCCTTGGTAGCCACCATCGAAGGCTGTCAATCATCGTCGCTGTCTTCTAATCATCGTCAGTGCCATGAAGGAAGACATGGCCGTCATAAGCAAATCCATAGGCCAGTAGATCTGATCTCTGTCGCATTGCAACAGCCTTCATTATTGGCTCGCTATCGTAACCTTCGCGACAAATTGGTCGTTGTGATTCGGAACTTCTGCGATCTGCCATGAAAGGTCAGAGGCGATTCTAGTAGAGAGCTTCAAGATTCCGACCGTCATGGAGATCTGCCATGAACTCCAATAATAGTGATGTTGGCGAACTCTTGATAAGCATGTTGACATTGCTGTTGCAACTTGATGCCATCGATGTTAATTGTTGTCACAACTTCAGTGCCAGTTGTGAGGCAAGAAGAGAGAGAAAGAATAGAGATAGAGGAAAAGAGTGATGGTGAGGTGTAGAGAGAGAGGAAGAACATAGATGGAAGAGAGAGGGGGAAAAGGGTGAGGGGTGTTTTTAGGTTTTTAATTGTGTGTAAAGTTAAATTTACACTTAAATATGCCATTTATTATCATGTCAAAATTTTTTAGCTTATTTACTTTTATTAGTTCAAAATTTTGGCCTATTTTGCTCCTTCTTCCTCTTTTACTAACTTAGAAGGGTCCATTAGGGTTCCTAAATCACGTGAATTGGTAAACCTAAATTTATATCTTTTTATCAATCTAAATTTTAGTTTTTAAAAATCAATAGTAGCAATCCTTAAATTTTTTTTTTTGGCTAGAAAGTGGCAAACCTTAAATTAAAATAAAAGAAAATCACCTTTTGTCCTTACAATATATATAAATATTTCAAGATAGATACAAGAAGCAAACATTTTTAAAGTATAGAGAAACATTTTAACTTCATTAAAAAAAAAAAGGGAAAACATTACATCTTCAAATCTTTCTTAAAAAATTTTATAACTTTTTTATTTCAAATGGAATTAAGATATTAAAAAAAAACTTGTATAAAATAATGAAAGAAATAAAATAAAATTTATTTTATTATTTTTTAAATACATTTTAAGTTTTTATATTTTTAACTTTAAACAGTTTGTTTTTAATTAAACGCATCATTATAAACGTTTACTTTTTTCTAATTAAACCATCACTCTAAACGCATCACTCGAAACTCCAATTAGGATGTATGCTCCAAATAGCACCTAAATATGATCGAATATGTTGAAAAAACTGTAGCAAATTTTGAATCACGGCCATTTGGTAAGTAAAAAAAATTTTAACAGCTTTTTCATTAAAACTAAAAAGCAATTTTTTTCCATGGTTTGGAGACTTACTAGAGATTATTTCATTGTTACATTTTTTTTTTTGGTGTTAAATAAAAAGAGGATCGTTAGCTCATCCCACTCTTAATCTTGTTTACTAATTAAAAATTTCAGAACTCAACAACGAAACAGAAAGGACGTGATTTTAACAGCGTTTGGTATTGGTTTGAAATGTTTTCTATTTTTGAAAAAATTGAAAATGAGAATGTTTTGAAAACTATATTAAGATCATTTTTGAAATTGTGTTTGATTATATTTTCTGAGTGTATATTCTGAAAAACATAAAAATGAAATTTTGTTTGATTATATATTTTAAAAACTCATTTTATAAGTGAATATCTTATAAAAACATATTTATTTCTAATTTTAAAAAAATAATAAAAAAATAAATTATTAGTCATTATTAAAAAAAAAAACTTTGGTGATAGGTTTTACAATGAGCGATAGGGGTGAAAGAGATTGGTAGTCTGAGCTCTAAGTGGCGGTGATGACTAGATTTAGATCATAAGTCGACAGTTATCATTGTGAGGGGACCGTCATCATCGTCACTAACTCATGGTCATCAGCCTTTGTCGAAGATGGATGTCATCGTTGAACATAATTATCACTGATGCTATACAGACAGAAAGAGAAAGAGAGAGAGAGGAGATGGAGGGAGAAAACGAAAACAAAAAGTGAAAACAACTTTTTTTTATTTTCAAAAAACTCAAAAAAACAACATAATTGAAAATGATATTTTTGAAATGGTTTTAAAAATATTGAACAAACAAATATTATTTTGAAATCATTTTCATTTTCTATATTTTTAAAAATAAAAAATCATTTTTGAAAATAAAAACAAACGTCACCTTTAATTTTCCTTTTTACTAAATTAAAAGAATCAAGTACTCTTATTTTGGTATACCTTCTCCACATGACAGTCTCTTGTTTTTTGGTTTTTCAACCCTTCACACATATATATTTTTTTACTTTTTGGTGTAATCTTTATTATTTTCATTTTGGTCCTTTTTTTTTTGTTTCTTAGTCTAAAATTTCAATTTTTTTTCCCATCTTTTTGTCCCCACTCATCTATTTGCCAGTGGTTTTTTTTTTTCTGTTGCTTTCTTTAATCTTTCATCCTTTTTCTTTTGTATTTTTGCTTCTATTGATTTTTTTTCCATATATATATATATCCCTATCTGAACATTTTTTTTTTTTGCAATCCTCGCAAATATCATGTTCTTATAATGTCTCATAATTAAATTTTCAATTGATTTATTTTTTTCTTTTTCAATTGAATCTTAAACGCACCTTGAAAAAATCAAGAAATAAATATATCTTATCGTTCCGCAGCTCACTCCATTAATAAATTATCATTACATTTACCACTACTAGTTTGTGCTTATTCTGTTCTTGTTGTTGTTTTTATTTTTCTTTTTAATTTTTTTGGCTCAAATTATATTTGGAGTTAGTAAGCACTCTAGCATTAATAAAGTGGCATGGTCAAAAAGGTGATTTCCAGTTATTTGCCGGGGCCAGAAAAAAGGATAAAAAAAAAAAAAAATCCGTGAAAACCCAAAAGGAAAATGGAAAGGATCGTAACTAAATATGCAAAAAAATATTCTTTTTATAGTAGGTTTAGGCGAGAAGTTTTTAAAATATAAAAAATTTTTAGATATAAAAATAAAAAATTATTTAGATTTTTTTTATAAAAGTAAAAATTTATTTAAATAAATAAAAATTTTCTTTATTTTTCTTATTTTTTAAAATAAATAATTTTAAATATTTAAATTTAAAAATTTAAAAAGACCTATTTTTTAAAATAAAATTTTTTTTATTTTCTAAAAATAGAACTCCTGCACAAATATACAAATACAGCATTAATGTAAAGAAAGGTGAGCAAAGAAATTTTCTTGAGTGAGCCAAAAACGACGTAGTATAGTCGGAGAAGTCCAAACGGTTAGTATTTGGAGAAGAGTACAGCTAAGGGTGCGTTGGCAAAACATCATAGTCATTGTTTTGTTTTGGGGGCATCGGGAGCCTCTCTCCTTACCCTGCATGCCCGACACGTGTCCCCTTCTATCTCTCTCTCGGTGTGTGGGCCCTACTGGCGGGCCCAAATACCCCTCACATTTTCGCTTTTGTTACGGGCAGAATTAAAACTGATCGTAGGTATGACTGAGATCTGGTTGGGAGAGTTTTACAGATATATATATATATTTTAAATTAAAAAAATAAATTTTAGAAAATATACTTGAGAAAAAAATAGTTTAACTTAAAAAAATATAAAATTTTAAATATTTATTTAAAAAAATTACAAATATAAATATTATTTTATTTTTTTTAAATTTAATATAATTAAAAAAATATATCTTATTTGAATTATATATGTAAAATTTTAGAGTTTTAAAATTTGAAATTTACAATAAAATTTTAGAGATATAAATAATATAAAATGATGGTGTAATGAAAAAAAAAAAGGAAAATATTAGTCTTTAAAATCCCCTAAGACACCGCTTAATAATAATTAAAAAAAATAATAACATAAAATATCCCATGAATAGGGATGATAATACATGTTAATAACATCTTTTATTACAAACCAATAGTTTGCCAGATTTGTAGTTATTTATTTATTAATTAACAGGAGATTATTAGTTTTATTTAATCTCATATCTATCTTCTATATCTTTGAATCTACCAATAGAAGAATCCGAATTAATTTTATTAGTGTCATTTTATGTAATTTATTATGAATCTAATGCTGCACAACATATTAAACGGGAAAAATCTTTTATATTTAAGTTGTTGAGTATGGAGTTTGAGAATATGGTAACAATAAAAAACAGCAGGTAAGGTATTGCTGCCGCTGTATCTACAGTTAGAGCCATTTCTATTGGTGGCAATGATTTGTTATCGCCAACACCGTCGGTACTCTCAAATGTTTTCCCTTTTTCTTTATATAAATATTAATATTTTGTATTGCGCACACACACACACACACACACATATATATATATATATATTGAAGTAAACCTTTTTTACATGTTGTTGAACATTAAAATTTTACTAAAATTAGATTGACATTAAAAGGTAGATACAGATTTTAACAATTTAATACAAAACATTTTAATAGATTAATTCTTTATATCTTACTGTAAAATTCTTCATTTTTAATAAAATAGTATTTCTAGTTATTTTGAAGAGGTTTTTATGTGTTAAAAATTTACAAGTCAAATTAATAATATTTTTTACTTTTATAAGAAAAAAATAAGTTTCAAAAGATAAATACCAGTCTACTTAAAAGAGAAAAGGGTTTAATTAGGATGCATTTGGATAGCACATTGAATTTACATTACATTTGAATGCAATATATATTTAGATAAAAAGTATTTATATTACATTTAAATATAATGTTTGTTTGGATGAAAAGTATTTGAATTGTATTATATGTGATGTGATGGATAAAAATAGAGAGAAAAAAAGGGAGAGAAAAAGAAAATATGTGATGTGATTGCTAAAAGTAATGGGAAAGTATAATTATGAATAATGATTATATTAGATTTAAATTATGATGTGATTAATATTTGAATGCAATACTTTTATATTTAAATGAAAATTACATTATATTTAAATACAATGCAAATACAATAAGCTTACCAAACACCCCCTTAATATAGCTTTTTAGAAACTACTTCTGACTTCCTAAATTAAAAAATCATTTCAAATAATATTTGGATGATTTACCAATAAAATTTTGGCTTTTAACAAAGCTTTATAACTTCTCAAAATAACTCTGCAGAATAAATTTAAATTTATGTCAAAGTTTTAATTACTTATTATATACTCCATTCTTATAATTTTATTGAAGTAAACTTTAAAATTTATTATATATGAATATTTTAGTAAGCATGTGTTTGAAGGCAATTGGAGTTTTAAAAAATTAGATTAAAGTTGAGTTGAATTAAATTGTGTATTTGTTGTGCCTTTCGTTAATTGGAGTTAAAAGAGTTAAAAGAGGTAAAACTTAAAATATATTTAGAAAAAAATTAATATAGAATTTATTTTGTTATTTTTAAAATTTTATGTAATTAAAAAAATCATCTCATCAAGATTTTTATATATAAATATATGGATTTTTAAAATTTGAGTTATAAAATTATCATTAGAATTGAGAGTAGTAAAATTAAGTTGATTTCTTAAAAAAAGAAAAAAAAAAAGAATTGAGTTAAATTATTCCCAAAACATGAGATAAGTCATTATATACTTCATTCAACCCATTTTATTATTTATTTGAAAATTTAAATAACTATTTTTACATCTTAAATTAATTTTTTTATAATTGCTCTTATATTAATTTGAAAACACGATTTTAAATCTTTATTGATCTTTTACATTTTTTTCCTCCACACGTTAAGGGTTAGTTTGGAGATTTTAAGAAATAGGATTTTACGGTTGGGATTTTTAGAGTTGAGATATACTTTTAAAAATGTGAGTTAGAAATAAAAACTTTAAACAAAAAATTATTTTGGATTTTTTTATTTAGTAGAAAAATAATTGGAAAAGAGATATTTCAAATTATGCGTTTTGTTAATTTTTATATAAAAAATTGTGAAATAGTAAATTTTTGAAATTTTTTTTAAAAACCTAAAAATCCCCTAAATGCCAATTTAAAAATAAAATGGTGTTCAATTATTTATAAAAATTCCTTCAAATAACATTTAAAAATTAATTGAGCGTTTGGTAAACGCATTACGTTTTAATTACATTTAAATGTAATTCATTTTTTAAGTGTTGTATTTAGTTGAAAAGTATTTGTTTTGTATTTGAATGAAATGTGTGTTTGGATTAAACGTATTTTAGAGTTAAAAAATTGATGTGATTGGTTAAAGTAAAGATAAATAATAAAGTTGAAAAGTTGATGTTATTGTTTTAAAACTTTTGAGGGGGTGTTTGGTAAACGCATTGCATTTTGATTGTATTTGAATGAAATTTGTTTTTTGAATGTTGTATTTGGTTGAAAAGTATTTGTTTTGTATTTGAATGAAATGTGTATTTGGATGAAAAATATTTTAGAGTTGAAAAGTTGATGTGATTGGTAAAAGTAAAGATAAATAGTGGAGTTAAAAAGTTGATGTGATTGTTTTAAAAATGTTTTAAATAATAATTGTTTTCGTATTACTGTTGTAAAATTTGTGTTTTGTGTAAAATTGTATTGTATTTGAATGAAGTTAAAATGAAATATTGGTGCCAAATGGCACCTAAATAGTAGTTATTTTTGTAATACTGTTGAAAAGGATTGTATTTAAATATAAAAGTTTATATTTGATATAAAATTATATTATATTTAAATTTGATTAAAATATAAAATTTTTGTCAAAAACCCCTATTACTCTATCAAACAGTTTAAGTTTGACTTAAGGCCGGATTACATGTAGCATCTTCCGGAAAGAAAACACTTTTTTTTTTTTTTTAATTTTATATCCGTGACTTGTGACTCCCACGGTCACTGAAAAAAAAAAAAAAAAAAACGTCTGCAAATCTTACAACCTTAATTTTAGCTTTCCTAGATTAGAATGGAACAAAACCAGATTCACTTCTAATTGTTAAAAATAAAATTCTTCGGCTAGTCTTTTACAAGTCCAACTTTGTTGTCTCTCCCATTTTTATCTTCCATTCAAAAAAAATTTATAAAACCTTGTGTTTGGCCAAAAAAAAAAAAAAACTGTATTAGTGGGAAAAAAAAAAAGAAAAGAGGAAAGGAAAAAGAAAAATCATTAAAAAGATTTTTGCCTTCCTTTTCTGCAAAACTCAGAGAGAGCTGTCGAGTAACCCCTCTTCCTTTTTTTTTTTTTTTTCTTCTTATATTTTTAATTATTAATTATTAATTATTATTTTCATCTTATTACAAACCCCCCTTTTTATTGATGGTGGCTGTATTTTTGTGTGTGCCTGCCTCCCTTTTTCCTCTGCAATAACAAAACCAGCAACAACACCAACACCAACACCAACACCAACACCAACACCAACACAACACCAGCACCAGCTAAAACCCTTTTCCCATCCTATTCTTTTGTTGGGTTTGTTCAAATTCTCTGAGAAAAAGGGTAAAGGGAAAAAATAAAAAATAAAAAAGAAAAAAAAAGAGAAAGAAAAGACATGTCAGGTTTGTATAATCCCAACTTCTCACCTGCCAGAGCTGCTTCTCCCCAGATTAGAAGCACCCCGGATGTTGACAGGTATATGCTTTGTACCTCTCACTTGTTTGATGAAATTAAGGTTTGCCCAGATAAGAAAAATAAGAAAATATTCAACCTTTGTTGAGTTTTTTTGGGCTTTTGTTTTGTTTTGTTTTGTTCATCTGATTATCTCAAATAATCCTTTTTTTTAAAGCTTTTTGATCTGTGTCTGGTTTCTGTACTTTGGTCTTCCTTTTCAGTGGCCAGTACTTGTCAGAGCTGTTGGCTGAGCATCAGAAGCTCGGACCTTTCATGCAAGTGCTTCCGATATGCAGCCGCCTCTTGAATCAAGGTTCAGTGCTTTCTTTAGTCGTTGATTTCTGGATCTAGGATTTTCTGGGTTGATCTTATTTTCCCCTTTGCTTTGTCCCGACAGCACTATCCTTGGGGTGGGAAATGTGGTCCCTTGTATATTTTTAGATCCGTTTTTACATGTTTTCACTGTATCTAATTGTGTATGGTGTAGTAATTTTAGTGGTGTTTGTGTTGTGGCTGATCACGCCATTTCACTGTCAAATTTCCTTCGTATTTGCGGAATTGAGCCCAAGTAACTTAAGAGTGGGAGGCAAGTTGTCGAGGTTGAAATCTACAATTGAATTGCTTATTTAAAAGAAAATCTACAATTGAGTTTGTACGAAGTTCGTGATCACTTGCGAGATAGCAGGAGAGACTTGCAAAACAAATTTTAGCACGCCGATACTTAAGTCAGTAATGGGAAGAAATAATAATGCATTTTACAGAGCAAAATCGACGGAATTGAAGAGCTCAAAGAAATCGTAGTTTGTAGAATGGAAAATAAGGACGGATATAGGGTAATTATAGTGATAAATATGAGAATTTTGTCACAATAGGGCTCCATTTCCTGATAAGGTAGATTTCCATATGAAGTATGATTCTTTTGAATGCATAGATAGACACATCTTCTTCTAGAAATATAATAATACTTGCGAGATTGCGGGAAAGGCATGCTAAATAAATTTTAGCACTTCCACACTCAAGTGAATATGGGAAGGAATAATTATGCACATTAGAGAGAGAGAGAGAAGTCGATGGAATAGAAGAGCATAAAGAATCGTTGCCTTAAAAAAGGAAAATAAGGACCGATATAGGGTATTTGTAGTGATATTTATGAGGGACTATGGTTGCAGTAGGACTCAATTTCCTGATAAGGTAGATTTTCTTCCAAAGTATGATTCTTTTGAATGCTCGTGTCTATATTTAGATAGACACACCCACTAGGGATAAAATCGATCCTAATAGTTATGGTTAGTACTAAGACAATTGGGGTATACTTTTTTCGAAGGCAAATTTGAAAGTTGTGTTTTTGGTATGCTTGAGTCACTTTGATATTGGTACAATTACTACCGTCTATTTAGTATGCTGATGAGTTGTAAATTGGACCTGCATGAACAAGTGTACTTGCCTTTCTTTTTGAAATATTTCAACCATTTTTATCAAGTTATGTGCATTTTCTATGAATAAAGTAGTTAAATACAACTTCACTATTATCAAAAGTCTTTACATTTAAAAGCTGTGTTTGTTCCTCATTGTAGTAGGGGGTGGACACTTGGTTGACTCATGGAACAGTCTTCATTGCGGTGATTTGAAACGACCTTGGTGTTTTTAACCACTCTTTTTAAAGAGTTTGTAAAAAAAAAAAAAAAAAAAGTTTGTTTCTTTGTTTTGTTTTTTTCATCAGTGCAAGAAATCTGGTGCTTTGATGAGGCAGAACCTGGGGAAGACACTGAAGAGTATTAGAGAAAGAGTGAAGTATAGGAGAGATTATGTGAGGGAGAGGATAAAGATATGAAACAACTTGATGATATTTATAAATTCTATCAAAATATAAAGTGTTTAAGATAATCAAGCCTGCTACCAAATTGTCTCTCCCGATCTATTTCGTTACAATAAAGAAGAAAATGAAGACGAATCTAATCCTAATTTGAGATGATAAACTCCAGTAAAAGATAATAAGTCTAAAATACTGACTATCATATTTCATATTTCTAGATTATTTTCCCAGACTTTAAAAAACTCGGCTGTGTAGGCGTGTACAAATAAAATATGTGGGTGAGCCTACAACATTTCAATTAGTGACTGTGATAAGCGTCCTTGCTTGTGCAAGATACGGTATACTGAACTTTTTTATTGACCTTTTCTCCTATGAGGTATCAAACTATGATCTTTTTTGTTATTGGGAAAGTTGGATTTTAACTTTTAATTTGGTGCTGTTTGACTTTTCTTTTTTGTTGTTTAATTGTGGTTGATACTTTGGACTTCTAACTCAGCCATGATGTATGTTGACCATTGATTTTGTGTCTGTCTTCATTGTGCTCTGCTTTACAAAGAGTGGATCTGTTTCTCATACCAAATGCCTCTGGATGTTGCAGAAATTTTAAAGGTATCTGCGATGATGTCCAACCAAGGTTTTGGCGACTTTGATAGGCTTCGGCATAGAAGCCCTAGTCCCATGGCATCTTCAAGCCTCATGTCAAATGTTAGCGGAACAGGATTCGGTGGATGGAATGGACTTCCACAGGAGGTAAATAACTGTAATGTTATGTTGGCATTTTGTTTGTGTTCCGCAAATGCATGTTTTCTCTATTTTAGTTTTTGCGATATAAGCTCTAGTCGAACAATCTTTGTATGCCTCTATTTTCAATATTCTTGACTATTGTAACATCTAAGCATCGTGAAATCAGGAACTGGAGTGATGTCTTTCTGCATTTCACATTTTAATTTAAGATACATTATCAATTGGGAACTAAATTCTTTTGCTTATGATGTTTGTGAACCAAACTTTATGTCATGATATTTGTTTACTACTAAATCTACCCTAAATGACTGCCCCTGCGAATGTGTCACGTAATGGTGCATGCATGTTTGTGAGAACAAGCTGTGCTTTCTTTGTAACACCAAATAGCAGATCCCGTGAGTCATTCTGTTTATCTATATGCACATCTAGTTATAAACTCACTGCACTTCTGTTGTACTTTTTGAGTCAATTCTCTAAGATGGTTTTTATTTTTTTATTTTTTGTCTTTGTACTTGTTCTGGGGTGGAGTTCATAACTAATGAATTAGCTATTGTGGTCTCGATTTCCTTTTACTCATAATGATGTATGTTTGTTGAATTTCCCACTCCCGCTTCCTCCCACTCTCTCAACCCAGTTTGCTAATGTGGATTTGGTTTTGCTTGATGAAATGTATATGTAAAAAGACTTCTTGAAGTCTTTAAAGTTTTCATCATCTTTCTGCAGTGTACAGAACTTTTATTCTTGGGGTTTTTTTTTTTTTGACGAATTGAGTTCAACTGCTTCTGTAACTTTATTTATATTTTCTTAAACGTTTGATGTTCACAGGAAATCTGTGTGTTTTTGGAAGACTCCTAGTACGTTAAGTGTGTGTGAATGTTCGAATTAATGTCTAGCTTAAGCTTTTCTGCAAAAAAATTCTGTTTACGAAGTTGATATATGTTTTAAAATTGGGTTAGAATTGTATAGGGTGATTAAAAAATGAAAAAAAAAAAAAAAACTAGGTTCAGCTCAAACAATACTTTACCTATTACTCAAACAATTTATTTAAGCTGATCAAAGTATCAGAGTTGAATGAAAATAAGGAGAAACTTGGTGTTTTTTCTTGATATATGAGTTACATTGACGTACCAAGTTTTGTTTTTGCCTGTAAGAAATTCATGTAAAAAAATATTGGGTATCTTCAGCTGGGACTGACTGGAAAAAAAAGTGACTAATGACAATGATCCTGGCAAGGTGCACTACGTGACTGCATATTCGTTTCCCATGTTGTCAAAAGTTGAAAACATTTTGCATCACTTTTCTTGAGACTTGGTCACCGTGCCTGCCATTTTGCAAGAATTCACTTTCTTTCTACGTCTTTTCCTATTCCATTTCATTTTTTCTATTCGTTTGTAATTGCTTCCATTGTAGTTAACCACTTATTGTTGCAGAGATTAAGTGGACCCCCCGGAATGACAATGGATTGGCAAGGCGCCCCTGCAAGTCCTAGTTCATACACTGTGAAGAGGATTTTACGCTTGGAAATTCCAGTAGATACGTATCCTAATGTAAGCCTTGCATTAGATGCTACCACGTAAATTCCTATCCGTTTGGTTGCATTAATATATTGAATTGCTATAGCTAATTGTGAAGCATGCAACTTTATAGTTCAATTTTGTTGGGCGGCTTCTCGGGCCTCGAGGTAATTCTCTAAAAAGGGTTGAAGCTACTACAGGTTGCCGTGTATATATCCGAGGGAAGGGGTCCATCAAGGATCCAGACAAGGTAACAAGAGACCTGCACGCCTTTTTCTTCCTGGTCTATTAATAAGTTGCCTTTTTCAATGATTGGTTGTTTTTTATGTTTCTTATCTAAAAAAACATGATGTGTCTCCGAAATTGACTTGGGAGAATATTGCATTGATTAATGGATCGCTTTACCTGGTATGTCATATGTTTAAGATCGGTGTTACATACTTTATTTCTTATTCCTTCCATTCTCTAGGAAGAAAAGCTGCGGGGAAGACCAGGCTATGAACATCTGAATGAACCCCTCCACATTTTAATTGAGGGCGATTTGCCTGCCAATGTAGTTGATATGAAGCTCAGACAGGCTCAGGAGATTATCGAAGAATTGCTCAAACCAGTGGTAATTTCTGCAATCCTTTATTTTCCCCCTGTTTGGGTAATTAGAGAACTCGAGAAGATTATTGCCAATGACTCTTTGCACATTTTTGTTTTGAACCTTATTTTTCTTTGCGGAATGATCTGTTTATGTCTAGACAGAAAATCAAAATATCATGATACAACTTGAACCTTCTGAAGAAACTTTTTAGGAGTTCGTAGATCATTTGTCTTTTGGCAATTTTGTTTTGCTTGGCAAGTAGTCAACCGGTCATGCCTAAGAAATGTAACTTGGAGTAATCCCGTTGTTGTCGATTCTAAATAGCTAGGCACCTTCATATGCATTTTAGCAACGAGAAAAAGGCTATTTTGGAAGTGATCTAATTTCGAGGATGCTCAACTTTGACCTACTTTTTTCTTCCTTCACTAATTTCAATTCATTTGGGAATCATCTGCTAGAAAGTAGTGTCAATTTGTTGTTGACATTGCTCTAACACACTAACAAATCTCAAATTAGATCAAAGCCTCAGTTAACTCGAGCAGGGAAAGATCTTTGACGTGTTCATACGTTATATTCACCAATGAGTGTCACCGTCTTAGTAAAATTTTGACCTTAGCTGTTCTTTTCTTTCTCTTTGGATAAAACTTTTCGTACACAGGACGAGTCACAGGATTTTATTAAGAGACAGCAGTTGCGCGAATTAGCCATGCTGAATTCCAATTTCAGAGAAGAGAGTCCTGGTCCAAGCGGCAGTGTCTCACCCTTCAACACAAGTGGAATGAAGCGTGCAAAAACAGGTCGATGAGATCTCGTATTTATTGTTCATTTCTGAAGAGCTTCATCTTTGCTGCAGAAATTTATGGCTGCAAAAGCCGTCTAATACGTCAATCTTCTGCACAGCTCTTCAAGTGGTTAGGCTAACAGTTTTTGTTGGTGAGCTCTTTGCATGGTGGATTTCTTTTATTGTCTTTCTTACCTTATGGACAACAGAGAAGAAAATTAAAAAAAAAAAGGGAAAAAACTGAAAACTTGAAAAAAGGAAAAAATGAAAAAAAGGAAAAATTCATATAGTTGGATATTGAGTTTAGGCTTGGTGAGGTCAGTTTTTGTTCAGTGTAAAACTTCATACATTAATTGGATTTATTCTTGCGTTAGTGACATTTGAGAAGTGTGAAGTATAAATATATATATATATCTATATTAAATGATGCAAACAATAGGGGAGAGAAAAATGGGTCACTTTTGTTTTTGTAGGTATTTCATGTTTCTTTCTCTTGTTCCATATTCTTTTAGTTTTTGATTAAAAATTTGTATGTAAGAAAGAGTCTGAATTTATTTACTCTCCTTTATTTTATGTCGAAAGTATTTAAATTTTGTCTTTTTTAGAAGCCTGTGATTATCTCATGTTCTTAAAACGTATTTCTTTATTTTCTATATATTATTCTTCTTTTTCCTCTTTCCTTAGTTGTATGTATTTGTTTGTTGTGTGGAGTTCCATGTTATGTATGCAAAACCCATGTGGGTGGCACAAAAGGAGAATGCTCGCGTATATATTATGCTGTTATTTTAACGATTTGCATTCAATAGTCTCTCTCTCATTTCACTGTCTATTCATTTTTTTTCCCCCTCTCCATGTGATTTGTGTATATATACATATATATATATTTTTATATTTTGGAAGAAAACAAAAAAACAGGAGTCTTGTTGGAATCCTAGGAAGTGAGTGAAATGTTGTCACATGTATAATGGATTTTTTTTTTTTTAATGCATTAGTAAGGTGTGGTCACTTCTGTAGTTTAGGTGGTGAAAGGACATTTGTTGGTGTTATACAGCCGGGCTGCATTAACACACACACATATATAAATGTAGGTACAATGATACACCATAGTCACATGTGGTAGTGATAATGATAGCATAGTATATGCTTGATTTTGTGCATCCTGATGTCTTTATCATTTCACTCGTGATATTAGTAAGAAGAAAAATGTTAACCTTGTAGCAAGGCTAAAATAAATAAATAAATAAATAAATACATATATATTTATTTGGTAAATGAATGGGGGCTCATATAAGGTGAAAAAACGATCTCATTTGTTTTACCCAAAAAGAAAAAGAAAAAGAAAAGAAAAAAAACATCGATCTCATTTGTGGTTTGTTATTTTTATAGATTTTATCAAGTGAGACTTAACAGTTAAATTTTTTTTACGGTCCAATCATTTGATGCATGCCCATCTCAAAATTATAGTGTATTGGACGGAATAAAGATTTTGTGATGGTTATATAGGCATGTATATATTTTTATGGTGAAAGCTAATGGGAGTATTGTTATTATGGTTAGAATAATGTTAGAAATACAATTTCAATTTTAACTATTTAAGTATTAATTTATTTGATATATTTTTATTGATATATGTAATCAAATAATATGATAATATTTTAAATATTT
Organism: Antiaris toxicaria; assembly: GCA_035233585.1. Classification (NCBI taxonomy): domain Eukaryota; kingdom Viridiplantae; phylum Streptophyta; class Magnoliopsida; order Rosales; family Moraceae; genus Antiaris; species Antiaris toxicaria. Next base: position 2,375,172 of record CP141163.1, read on the forward strand.
ATTAATAAAAAAATAATAACACTTATTATATGAATTGGTATTTAAAAATTGGGATTAGAGTTGGTATTTTTAGTATTTTTCTTATTATTATTGGTGATCATTGTAAAATGATAATTTTCAATCAAAAACAAAAAAGTGTGAAAATTAGGTTTTGCATTATTATGTGGTATACTCTAAAAATGATCTTTATTTTCTGTTATACTTCTGGTCATTCTTTCTGTACTTGAGGTATGGGTTTCAAATTTTACGGGTTATAATAAAATCAAATGTGGAATTATTATTGGGTTATATTTATAATTATTTTATTATTTTTTATTTTATTAGTCTATTATTCTTTAGATTTCTATTCTAACATTCAGGTATACTTGAAAGGTTATCTCTCTCTTTTTTTTTTTTCCTTTTTCTTTTTGGTGTGGATATGTATCATGCATGTGAGTTCAACACTAAGGAGAGAGACTTTTACCAATACGCTTAGGGGAGAGACAACATCCTTGGTTAAGAATTAGATGTTCGAACTTTTATTTTTTAATCTAGATAAATAAAATCATAAAAGAAAATAAAAAAAAGGAATACCTAAAATTTGCAATTGAGAAAGAGGGTAAATTGGTCTTTTTTAAAACATTAATTTTTAATGTTATTTTTTAATCTAGAGAAATAAAATCATAAAAGAAACTAAAAAAAAGAGTACCTAAAATTTGCAAGGGAGAAAGAGTGTAAATAGCTATTTTTTAGAATATTTATTTTTAATAGAATATTATATTTTAAGATATTTTAGATAAATAATATATTTTAGATAAATAATTTATTTATGAAACATATTTATGGTAACTTTACCTTAAATTATTTATTTTAAATATGTTATTTATCTCAATTTTTTAAAATATTCCCATAAATATTAAAAAAACCTAAGCGTTGCAATTTTCTTTTTTTAATTTATATTGGTTCACTTTTGAGTTATGTCTATTTTGAGTTGTTGCATTAATTTATTATGATAATAAAGAAATTTAGAAGTGAAAATCATAATCTCTATGTGGTTTTTTTTTTTTTTTCTTCTCTAACCTCTTTAAGTTTTGAAAAAGGGTGTCTCTCAAATCTGAGAGATCCATCCCCGACAACCTTGTCTTGAATACCAATTGTACGGTGGGGGCTATAAATCTTTGCGACAAGGTAAATTATTAAGCTCCATAGCTTAACTTCCTAATCTTATTAAAAATGAGAAAAAAAAAAAAAAAAAACTTAACATCCTAATCCATTGACTATGGACGACATAGTATTTGAGGTCCTGTGTTGTCTGTCTTGCAAAGAGGAAAAAAAAAAAAGGATATAATTAATACGGTGGAGGTGAAGAGTAAGATGAGGAGTTGACCACTAACATATCAATGCAAGAAGGCAGGTCTAAATTAACTTATGTGATATGCAAATTGTTATTTTTTTTAATTAATTGATATGAGTATCAATAATTATCATATTAATTGATTAAATTTTCAAATAAAAAGATGGCGATTCACCAACATGTGAGTTGACACTTAAAAATTAGATTTAGAGTCCAAGAGACTGTTTAGTTGGAGGAAGAGAGGTGGAGAGAGAGATGTAAAGGGAGATGCTGAGAGATGAGAGGTAGAGGAATGAACTATCCATCTAGGCACACAAACATTACTCCTTCCTACCCATGACAAAATGATCCACCAAATCCATCAAAAAATAAATATAAAAGGCTATTTAACCAATATTTATTATTTTATGAACAAATAGAGAGATGAATATAGTAATTAGACACATCTCCATCATCTATCATTTTAACTCTCCTTCTTTATCAAATAATTTAAAGGATTATTATAATTCTCTCTATCTTTTATATTCATCATTCCTCCAACTCTCAACATCCTTTCTCCTCGTCATCCCTCCAACCAAATAGAGCCTAAAACAAAATTCACTCTCCATATAGCTTTCACCTGTCACCCAGAAGAAAATAAAGAGATCTAGGCTCATTTTGCAAAATAAAACTATCTTTCATGAAGAAACAAACACAAGAAAAATATTGGCCAGATTAACTATTAATGGTATAAAAGACAACATTTCACAATGTCACGTAATTAACTTTGTTTTCTAATAATTAGATTTATATCAGAATACATATCAATTATCATATTAGTAGGTGATGTTGACTATTACCGATGCTCATGAGAAAATAGAGAAATTTGTTGTTTGGAGAACTAACTTTCTGACCAATGTATCGCTTCCCATATACTTTAACTATTAGCAATTTTGTCAAAGCAACTAGAAGACATTGAGAAATATGTATATTTCTGATAATAATAGCAACTTTTATTTACTTTTAACTCTAAATTCCTATAATTCTCCAGTTTGACTGGAAAAAAAAAAAAGAGTAGAACTAACAAAAAATGCCATCCCATAGTCTTATGTATAGAAGTATTTGTCGTAAAAAAGAGATTGTTACCCTGTTATAGTCCTTAACCTTTTGGCACGACTATGTGGTCATTTTTTTTAGCATATTACCGTTTAAGTTTATTTTTCATTAAAATTTTATGACTTTGGTGTCCAAACTTAAAAGTGAGAAATGATTTTTGAAAGTTAATTAATAGAAAAAATCACGTGCTTATCACATTATCTAAAACTTAAAATTTTACAAAATAGCAAAAAGTATTCTGTATTATCCTTTAAAACCATTGAAAATTTGGAAATACTATACTTAATAAAATTACCTTTGAAAATATATTCAAATAGCAGTTTTAAGACACTTAAAAAATGGTCAAACTTTTTTTTGTAATCGAAAATGAACGATGACAATTAAAATGATTGATGAGCTGCTCTATAAAATCCAATCAATTAGAAGTGATTTACCATAATTAATAAGTGTTTGATAATAACCATCCATAATTGATTGATAATTTATAAACCAATGATTGATATTAGTTAAATACTATTGATATCCGTAAATTACCATCCACTAATTGAGCTTAAAGTGGTCATACATTGGTTTATCATTTTTAAGATAATGGTCATTTTACTAATTTAACAAAACTTAAGATATTTATTAAAACTGCTTAAAAAGTAATTTTTTTTAACTATTTCTTTAAGATTTTAAGTTATATGAGGTTACTCACATTGAATTTGAAAAATCCGTTATCAACTTAGGCTCAGGGAACTAAAACTGGCCCAAAAAAAAAAAAAAAAAAACGAATAACATGTTAAAAAAAAAAAAAAAACCTTAAACGCGACGTTAATAATTAAAGACTAACAACACCAAAATCTTAACATAAAAAAAAAAGGTTAACGTAGATGTAAATAAAATAAGTACCCGATCGCAAACATCATTGTTCGGTCTTTAATCGTGTCTTATTGCAAATATTTGTGGGAAACAAATCTACAAATGCCAAAAAGTTCAGAATGTAAATATTTCTTTCTTTCTTTCTTTCTTTCTTTTTTGGCTTGATTATAGTCATTGAAAGTGACTGTTAAACGCCTAAAAAGAGAGAGAAAGAAAAGTAATCGTGGAAATTTTTTTTGAGATGATAGTGCAAGCGAATTTAAGTGATTACATTACGGTACAGATCTTCTTAAGTTTGTAATTAATTTTGAAATGTCAAAAGAATAGTTTGAACAATACTGTTGTTGATTATTTATCTTATTATTATGGTAGTTCCTGATACTGGACTTTGTCTTTTGACTAGGACTACATGTGAGGGAGGAGTGGTGGGAGGGGAAGGGTTTTGATGTGAGGTTTTAGTTCTAAATCTATAACTGTTTTGCTTAGCTTATAAAAAAGATCTTTTGTAAGGGAGACCGTCTTTTATTAATTATTGACTCTTATTATCTTCATCAAAAGTTCACAATCTCATTGGAATTACTGTTTTATTATTGTGACAACTTGTTTGTTGCCATTTTTCTTAATTAATTTTTGTTTCTTGTTGTTTTAAGTTATTAAATTTTTATTTACCAAAAGAAAAAAAAGGAGAGAGGGGCTTTCTTTGACCTAATATACATACTAATTGACAAATACATACTTTGTGTGTGGAACATATAAGTAAAGAGATTAAAAATAAAAATAAAAATACCACATGGTGATACCATGTAGTAGATGATGTGATTGTTACTTAAAAGCCATAAACCAAAAGATGAAACCACTGTAGAGTAGTGATTCGTCCCTCTAATAAGAGAAAAATATAGTGAAATAGACTAATTATACTGGGATTGGATCCATAAGCAATGCAGCAACAGCATCTTTTGTCACTTTGCCAACATGCGTATAGCCATCACTGTCTTTGTAAAGGAGATCCATTACTTTTGAGAGATTAAGAATTCGAACTAGGACAAGCTTAGGCACAGGCATTGGATTAAGGAGCTCTTGGTTTATATCCTTCCATGCATCAACCACTTTTTTATTTAACTCATTATATGCCTCTTGCTCTGACACTCCATATTGTATTGTGTAGCATTCAACTGAAGATGCTACGTGCCCTCTTTCTTGCAAAAACTGCCCAAAAAAAAAAAAAAAACGTATACTAATTATTAGCTAATTGTACCAATGAAATTCTTATAAATACTATCAAGATAAGTGGAAAATAAACTCATCCTCATCTATTGTAATAAAATGTTAGATATGAGTTATTTACCAAAAACTTAAAAATATTAGGAGGTTGGGGTCACAGTGGTTTTTAACCAACAACTTGGACTATCACAGTTAATAATAAAAGCAGAGTAGATTAAGAGATAAATTCCAAGTTCAAATCCTCGAGAAACAAGTAATGTAAATAAAATAAAAATAAAATTGTTATTTTAGAGTTTTCCAGTCTTTAAGTGTATGTTTGGTAGGAAAGAGAAAGTGATAGATCACATAATTAAGAGAAATAAGAATAAGAAAAAGGTCTTCTTTTTAATGTCGTTTTAATGAAATCCGTTAAATAATCTTTCCATTTTTAGAGGGATCAAAATTGGACTATTTAAGATTTGGAATCTCTTCTCTAATTCACTCTCTATTTTCTCTCATAATATAAATAACTATAGTTGTTAAAATCCTTTAATTAATTTCTCCACCTTTTTTTTTTCCTTTCACATTTCTTTCCTACCAAACACAAATTAAGAGAGAGAGGGAGAGAGTCGAGGTGGCCTTTTCCGATTTGACTATCTACCTTGTGAGAGACAATGTCACTCATGATGCGACAAATGATTTGTGAAGCTCTAACAATTTTAGGCTGGTTAGACATCCACTCAAAGATGTCTTTGGATATAATGTTATCTTGCATTATTCCAACTAAAGATGTGGTTAGAAGCATGGAGTAACCAGTAGAAACCAGTGCGACTGGCAAAGACTCCCCCAAAGATGGGATGTATTCTTGCTCTAACCATTTGGCATCATGAAAGTATGCTCCAACTAGAATTTTCATCTCATTAGATCACTAATATTAGTATTTTTACAAAGATAATCAGAAGCAAAATCAAATTGATTAGCTTTAATTTTAATGCTTCTTTTGCATAGTCAATTCGGTACTTTTCTTCTTCTTCCATCTCTTCCTCAAATTCTTGGTAGAGGTTCAAAAGCATTTGATTAAATAAGTTGCACATACTCGGTAGTTGATCCTTGAAATTAATATCTCACCTGAAAAATTCCTACTTATTCAGCTAAATAATCAAGATAATTTAATTAAATTAGACTCTATCTTCATACATAGGATTAATCTCATATCTGATACTTTATAAGTTGTATTTTTTTTATACCAATTGATTCCAATATAATACTATTTTGTGATACAAATCATTTGCACTAATAGCTCTAAATAACATATCATATCACATGCAAAGTCAATTGTACAAAGTAATATGTAAATAATAAACAAGTAGTTATGTGAATCTAAAAAATTTTTACATATATATGATTTTTAAAGTCTCATATATGAGACTTATATTTTTTATATATATGCAATATTGATGTACCATATTTGATATCTTAAATCAAGAAGAGTAGTAGCTTATAGTACTATTTATTTGTTGATATTATCAAACCTTTCAATTACTTCGGTAAAGAGCTGAAGTTCTTCAAATGTACCATAGGAGTCGCAGGTATCATCAATGACTGATGCCAAGGCAAAGACTTTCGTTAGAATTTTTCTGCCAAGCGAGTACTGAGGCTCAAAATATACCCCCGATATCCAAACATATAACCACAATCCTATCCCTTATATAAGGCAGCTTATTTGTAAAGTCTAGTTCCTTCCACCACCTATAATATTTTCAACATAAGCATTTGTCAGCACAATTAGCCTTAGTCTCTTAAAAATTAAAAAAAAAAAAATCGTCATGATCATAGTCAGTGACCAAATCAGAAAATTATTATATACGAAGGGGATTGTACGTAAATTTATACAAAAATATGAAGGCTTAAAATAAAGAAGAAATAGTTGAGGGGAGACTTGAAGGGGCTATGTGTGAATTTATACCGAAATACATAGGCTAAAAAGAAATTAAAAAGTTGAGGGGTCAAGGCCTTACACTATTAGAAAAGTTAGATTACACGATGAATATTCCATATCAGTTTCTAATTAGTGAATGTATTTTCTATTGTTAATTTGTGATCACAATAATACCAAAAGAAAAAAAAGAAAAAAAAAAAAAGAACCAACAACAATAATTATTGTTATTATATACAGGTTAAAATAACAAGTGTAACTAATTAGAATAATCCTGATCCGACCTTTATATGTGTAATTATGAATACTGTTTTTTGTAATTACTATTACATTAAAAAAAAAAACCCTTAAATAATTATTTTATTTCAGAACATGATTGAAGAAAGCTTACCTGAGAAACGCAGCAAGCTCCGCTTTATGCAAAGATTGAAGAAGATTAAAATCTAATTTTGCAAGTTCCAACAAAGCTTTGTTGTGGTAAGCATCATCTTGGTAGATTCGAATGTACTGCCTGGCCTGCAACCTTTCGAGGCTCCTTCGCAGAGGCCGTTTCAGGGCACAAATGACTTGTTCCGATAACCGATCGGTTTTTTCGCTTGCCGCGGACTGGAGGTGAGTGGTGGTGAAGACAAGAGCTTCCTCAAGTATGTCTTCTCTGTGCAACCTCAGATGGGAGGCCTTATACAAGGCAAGCATACCATAGATGTCACTGACCAAGCTTTCCTTAAACTTGCCACTTTCGTCTTTGAATTTTTCAAATATATCTGCTAGTTAAAATTATTAGCCATACATCAATTTATGGACGTCTGCATATAGTATCTACATGTATTTTTTGAAGGTTTTTGCCATTTTGTTAGTTGAACTTTAATTGACTTGACAAAATATAATTTTCTTGAACTTTCAGTTGTGTAGATTCGATAAATATTGTAGAGTGCCATCATATATTAGGGAATGATGTGAAAAGCTTAAGGAAATATTTGCATGCACATGACATCAGTGTAGAACCAGAATTTTTTTTTTGGAGGGCGGGGATTAAACTAAATTTTAAACTAAATTTTTTTTTCAACTTTATATTCTTTTTTTCTTCTTATGTAAACATTATAATCTAAATAACAAACGTTAGAAAACCCCAAATACAAATTTAAATAGTAGTGTAATTGACTTTTTGTTTATTTGGAGTGTTAAGTATGAAATAATGCATATTTATAAATCAAATCTTAGGATATAATTAAAATTGTTTTTAGAAAAATCTAAGCAAATTTATAATTTCAAAATTTTAAGAGGGTAAATTAGGGAGTTAACTAAAAAAAAAAAATAGTATGATAAAGATAAAAAAGTATAGGAGCCCATTGGGCATGGGAAGGAACTGTCCCCAAGACCCAATGTGACTTCGCTATGACATGTTCTGAATTCCTTTCTAAATTTCTATCTCCTCTTCCAAACAAGTTAATAAAATGTGTACGAGAGAATTTTTATTTAAAGTTTAACAACTATCAATGATTTGGAGACACTTTATAAAACTTTGTTAAGGTAAAAATTCAAGTGATTACTTGTCGTTAAAAAAAAAAAAATTTCAAGAGACAAACATGCCAAATGTCGTTTCCAAAAACTCGAACAATTGCCTTTGTTGAAGACTAAGTTTCCGTTTGACATCAATTCTAAATTCACTTTTCAAACTTTTTTTTCCCCATAATATTTTCTATCATAAAAATTTGAATTTTACTATTTGAATTATGTATTTGAACTATGATCCTAACAGGAGCTAATTACCTGGTTTAACATTATATCCTTGTTGTCTTAGGAGTCGAAAACGAAGAGTAAAGTCATATAAATCCCCATCATGATCATGGTCATGATAGGTATCAAAGATATGTTGAAGTGCTTCTTCTATTTCTCTTTCGAAATGGTATGACAAGCCTAAGCGTTGAACTGCATCAATTAACTTCAACTTTTTAGGAGAATCTTTTGCAGCTCCGAAACCTCCCTGCTTACCAATTCTTTTAGTTCTTCAACTATATGTTGCGTCCAATCATTACTTCCCTGCTGTAAAAAGGAAAAAGCGTATCAACGTCGTCATGATGAGCAACACAAATGAAACGGTGCGTAATAGAGGAAGATACATAGATATATATAGCTCATATACTATATGTATAACTGGTAGTTGCAGTTTTGATCCCCGCCTCCAAATTCAGAAAACATATACATATACACACACACACACACCCACACACACACACACCCACACACACACACACACAATTTATTACTGTGTCTTTAGAATCGTAGTTGAGAAACCTGTCTCCCCAGATGCTAGGATGCTATGTCGCTGCTCGACGAAGAATTTCAGGTTTAGTGTTTTGGGTTGGAACTGGGAAACTCATGGCAGCAATTTTTGAAACTACAAGAAAGAACAAGCGATGGCTTGTAGGCTTTAGCTTTGTGTATTTATATATCAAGGAAGGACCAAAAAATATCATCAGCCCAAATAATTTGTATTAGCCAATAAATGACAGTTGGTCTGAATTGTCTACGTCGTAACTTGGAAAATACATTGATTTTATAATATTGGAGTAATAGAAATACTAAATTTAATCCTAGTTTTTCATTATTTTAGGGTATGTTTTTATTTTTTTTTATTTTGTTAGGTGTTTAAGAGATCGACATAGTAATTAATAATGAATGATCGTATATGTTTGTAAAGACAAAAACTAGTTGCCACGTTGCACAGATAAAGAATTGAGAGTCATTCAAGTTGGTATATTCTAGCACTTCCGTATAGGGTTCTTTTTTTATTTTATATAATTTGTATGTTACGATATTTCAAGTTTAATAGCACAAAATATAACAATGAAATTGGCAAGAATGCCACAAAATTGCCTAACTTAAAAAAAAAGAAAAATTGGAGTGTATTTAAGATGACTATATTTTAAAGTGTAGAACTCAAAATCCTATTTCAAATTATACGAATATGTAATGACATGAAATTCCAAGTTGAGCATACTGAAACTAGAACCTAAACATTGTGAATGATGTTATCACAATGAATTGAAAATTTTATTAATTAGCTTTCACATCGTATCTAAACCAAAAATATGAAGAAGAGGAAAAGACTAGTAACTAACTTTGACAGGTGAGCAAACCAACAGTCTCAGAAATAGTTCTTATAAACTTATATAACGATTTATTTGACTTATAAGCATAATGTTTTTAGACAGAATACTGGATCAATAGTTATCTTTTTTCCCATGAGACAGTTCCGACAATTACGTACTACAACTACAGTTTGCAAAAAGGAAAGGTCAAGAAATCATCAACGTGAAAAATGTTTGAGTTCTTATCTTTTTGAGCTCCATGACGAGACCCTTCGGTGGAATCAGATCTTAAGACGATTATGAAAAGGGGCAAGAAAGGAGGGACCAAGCAGAGGATAAGGTTTAGAGTGTCCGTGGTTGAGGGTGAGTGAGTGATCAAATCAGTATGGTTGGTGTGTGTTTTGTGGGAGTAGTTTTAAAAGTTTGAGTGCCATATATATACAAGGGCAATTTTTGTCATGTGATTAAAAATTGGTAGATATTTGTTTTGATAGGCATCGTTTTTAGCCGTCAATTTTGAACATTAACTAGACTTGCTAATGTTAAGTAGAGTTTAGAAATCATCAATGTGAACATTGAGTTCTTCTATGACCAATTGAATACTGACAAATATGAAAGTTTCAATTTTGAATTAAAATCACATTTTTTTAATTTGATATTTTTGAAATTATTTTGAGGGTGTTTTGGTATATTTAAATTCGAAATTTGTACTTGATGAAATGATTTATGTATTGACAGGAACATAATAAGAATGGGAATTGTCAAACAACTGTTTTACGTGATCAAATAGTACAATTAATTTGCTTGACCAATTGCTTTCCAATTCCAGCCAATCTGAGGTTACTCGCTATTGTCATTTATCTTTTATGTCGACTAACAAGAGGGGACACTGTTTATAATCGGTCAAAAATGACAGTCATAATTGATAAGATCTAAAAATATATGGATTCAAATCTTTTATTAAAAAATTAGTATTTTAAATGGTGTTTAACTAATTTTATTATGTTATATCACTTTAAAAAGTTTATAATGCATCATAATATAATTAACTTTCTATACTATATTATTTTATATCTGGACATTTAACTTTTTTTCAATAATGTATCATAAAACAATAAGTTAGATACAATTTCGGACACCACAATTTAAAATATATGTCTTGAGCTTCATCAAAATAATTTCATTTTAAATAAAGAGATATGTTACTATTAATTCTTTCAAAATTTTTTTAGGGGATATGTTATTATTAAATAACAGAATCAATAATGGAGGAGTTGATTCCTCTAATCAAATGAATCTATTTTCTAGAGTAAAAGCATAACAAGAGACCAAGTCAAAGACAAAAAAAAAAAATATATATATATAAAAGAGTTTTTAACGTATATATGTATACATATATATATGGCCGAAATTACATTGAGAATAAGAAGTCGATAAACCAAATATACTACACATAATCAGTTCGAACTCAATATTATAATGGTAAACATTTTTTCGTCGAGCCTGGTGTATAGCTTATACATCTAACTCTACATATATTAACGAAATTATATAAAGTTTCTATTCTAAGAACCAGAATTTTAGAATTGTACACTTTCTTTTTTTTGGAATATTAAGGTTCTATATATTTAGGTATGGTAATTTTTTGTTCATGAACCCATTTACTTATAGTAATCCATCTTAAATGTGATGAAAAAATCGGTTTAGAACTATAAAAAGATTAAATTTAACTATCACGAGTTGTAACGAGTGATGTACTTAAAAAATACAACCCTTTTAACACATTTAATTGTATCTTATCTTTATATAAAGTGTATTAGGCAAAATATGTGCAAGAATAATCTTTGATGCGTTTGATGGATGCGTACGTTAATTTAAAAATGATCGGCTGATTGCAGGCCAATGGTGAAGATAGAAGGTGGACTATGAAGGGCAGCCTAAATAAGTAGACGTAAAGAGGTGTAGAGAATGAATAAAGACTTTGACTTGAGCTTGTGTGAGTTACTGAAATAAATGGGGGTGGTTGGGGATGAGAAAAACAGAGTTCAATCACATGAATTGAAAAACCTTCTGTCGTTTGTCAATAAAACGACAAGGTTTTCTCGTCCCTGCTAACACTCCTCTTTAATGTTAAATTGTCCTCATTGTCATGATTTACATCAATCAAACGACTTGTAATTTAATTATAAATAATCATAGTCTACTACTGGAGTCAAATTTTTATTAGTATCGGGAAAACCAAATTACTATATTAATTCCACTTTTTTTTTAACTCTAATTAAGTTAAATTTGAACTTTCATATCAGAGGATTTTTTTTTAATACAGGACTAGTAAAATCAAAATATTTTTTGTTAGTGCTAAATACAAGAGTAGGTCTTTTGTCTCTTCTAATCTACTTTTCCACATTGCTTTTTTTTTTTTTAATAAATTATTTTTATACTACATTACTTATTGGTAAAATTATTTTTAAAAACAACAGTGTTTAAAAAATAATAATAATAAAACTCATCATGGATCTTATCCTAAAATGATGCATGCTTTCTTCCTACGCTTCAACCTTCAACCTTCAAAACAATTCTTTACCCTTCATATTATAACCCAGTCGGATATGTTAAAACTCGGCATTGTCATCTCTCTCTTCTCACAATGTAATTACGAGATTGTCCTCTTCCTTTTCTCTGATATCTTTTACTTTCACCCCACCCGACGGAAATGTCGTTCGTCGCCATCCCAACTCTTTCACGACTTCCTTTCTACTCTGACACACCTACGGGCCATGCAAGCGCTGCACCGAATACGCCATCGCATAATAAACCTTGCGAATATATGTATATATATATATATATTACAATATTTATAACTTTTAAGTATGAGATAAAAAATTATATAAAATCTATAGATTTATTTTCTTTTAAACTTAAGTCTTGAAGTCATATATAGGCGTATGACTATTTATTTAATCATTTGCATCATAAAATTAAAGGGAAATAACTAATTAGAGGATATTCATGAGTGTCCCGAATATGTGACGACAATATCCCCTTCATCCTGCAAATTTAAATCGGTTTGATGAATAGGGCATATTCATTATTTTTTCTTTATAAGGCGATTTGACTAGAAGACTATTACACTTTGAACCTGTCTTTTTTATCCTACTTAGTTCTTTTTTTTTTTTTTTCATTTAAGTAGATTCTTACAGTAGGGATGATAATATTTCCCATGATAAGGAGCCTTTCCTTGATTCGATTTGAACGGCAACATGATATCAATACAACAAGCATATGAGATAAACTCTAGTCTTAAAAAGAAATCCTATATTAATCTATAACTAAAGATGAATCAAAGGAGTTGATGAAGGATTCCAAAATATTCTAATCCTTTTATTTATCTATTCTATATTGGAAAACCTTACTACAAACTAAATTTAACTGTCTCCAAAATCCAAAGCCCACCAATATACCATGCAGCCGTTGGAGCCTTCCATGTTGAAAAAAAGAAAAAATGTCCATCATATTTGCGCTACATAAATATATCTTATAGTTGGTACTCCTGATATCAATATTTTATAGTTGAAACAGATGAACTAAATAAACAGTAGTCATTTAGACCTCATACAGATCATTCAAATGACCACCACCCTTGTAATTTAATTATAAGCATAGATTTGGTTCGAAATATTTAGATTGATTATAACAAACATCAAAATGAATGTCAAAACGGGTCATGGCGGTGGGCTTTTATGTGATGGTGGTTGTGCGGCATTTTGACAGACAACAACGACACGGTTTGTGCGACTTACGTATTATTCGGGCAGTCTATAACTACGTCATGGGTTCCTCGGGCTCTACTGATAATTCTATGATGGCTCTTTTATTGGTCATCTCATTATCACAGGTTTAGTTGGAGTTGCTGTTGTGATTTTTCTTTTTGTTGTGATTTGTAACAACAATGATTTTTAATTGATCTGATGATTTAACAGTGTTTTGTGTTTTGTATGGCCTTAATGTTACGAGTCTTTCGATTTAGTATATCATATTTTTCATCCATTATAGATGTTTTGTTAAAGAAACAGTGTGCTCAACAAATAATTGTTGTAGCTAGCTATTTGAGTTTTAAAACTCGATACCTATCTAATTCCCTTGGCCGTTTCATTCGAGTTTACTGATTAAATCAACTATCTATTAGGGTAATGGATTTCACTCCCTCTCTTGATTAATCTCTACTGTCAATTTTGTCCCATATATAGCTCTTAGATTTTTGGACAGGAAGCCATTAAACTGAACTCATATGAAAGGTTCATGGACTCTCTGTTTTCTCTCTAAAAATAGTCTCTAGGCAGAAAATTGTACTGAACATTTGATCTAAAAATTAAAACAACTAAATAAATAAATGGATGGAAAACGTTAGATATGGGAACTCGTATCAAATCTAACTCTGAACTAAAAAATGTACCAAAAGTAGTTTCTCTATTGAAATTAATGGGTGGAACATGTTATTTAAAATAGCTTAGATCTCATTCTAAATTGTTTTTTCATTCTTGCATGATTTTTTTGTTTCATTTTAAAGAAAATATTTTTTTTTTGAACATAGTGTGTACTATTGTTAGACTATATTCTTAATCTTTTTTTCTCTCTCTAAATTGTTCTCATTTGAAAAAAAAAAAAAAGAAAATTCTCTTGTTTTTGAATTTTCTTAACACAGATTATCTGCTGAATTAAAATTTTCTTGTTTCCTATATAGGGTTGAGGTCGGGGATGGGGTTCAGATTGAGAGTTGAGCTCGAGATCAAGATTGTGGCCAAATAAAAGGCTAGGACCAAGGGACAAAGCTCAAATAGGGGCTGGGAGGTTGGGACTGATACCATTCCTGATCATTTCAACTCTAATGTAAGCTCCCAAAAATTCACAAAATAAGATTAAAATTATAAAATTTGTTGCTAATACTTATTTTGGTAATTCTTATATTGAAATAAGAGTGATCACATAAATAATTTTGAATGTTTGTCTAATATACCAAACAAAATATAGTATATTTCATGATCATATACACCATAAATAAATTGTTACTTCAAGAATCTTATATTAAGAATATCTAGTGTAAGAAGGATTTTGCGATATGAAAGAATAAGTAGAAATTTGAGTGTTAAGATGAAGGTGTATCCCTTATTATAAGATTAATAAGTTTCTTGAATTACCTTAATTTTAAGAGTAAGAATTGGAAGGAAATTAATATGGTAAGAATTTTCAAGGCAAAGGAACTAAATTAAAAAAGTAAAAATCTAAGCATAATCCTTAAGTCCTCTGGGTGAACATGGAGTAATACTTGTCATGACATTAAGGAATAGCTCGGGGTAAGTTTTACAATCATGTAACAAGTAAAAGATAACAACCTAAGCAACATCTGCCTTTTCATAATTAAGACTTCGAAATCTGACACTCAATCAACCTTCAATGTCTGGCCAATTATGACACTAATTTTCTACAAGTTAAAGCTCAGTAAATAGCTATTCACTTGTTTTGGCCAATTTAACTAATAAAAATATTCTTCGTCTTTCACTAATTTGTTTGTTTGTTATTGTTTTTATTCCACACCCTTTCCTCCATACCCCCACCCCCCCAACCCCACGTTATATAAATATAATCATGAGCATATAAGATTTTAAACTCACACTATAGAATACTAATTAATGCATGGTGTTCTACGTATTTTGGACATTCAAAAGATCCTTTGTAGCTTTAGCTCAAAAGTTAAACTCGAGATTGGTTCCCTATAAGGTAGATTTCCTTCAGAAGTATGATTCTTTTGAATGCTCGTGTCTATATTTAGATAGACACACCTACTAGGGATAAAATCCATCCTAATAGTCATTGTTAGTACTAAGACAATGGGGGTGTACTTTTTCAGAAGGCGAATTTGGAAGTTGTGTTTTGAATACGCTCGATTCACTTTGATATCGGTACGATTACTACCGTCTATTTAGTGTGCTGATGAGTTGTAAACTGGACCTGCGTGAACAAGTGTACTTGCCTTTTTGTTTGAAATATTTCAACCATTTTTATCAAATTATGTGCATTTTATATGAATCAAGTAGTTAAGTACAACCTCTCTATTATCAAAAGTCTTTACATTGAAAAGCTGTGTCTGTGCCTCATTGTAGTAGGGGGTGGACACTTGGCTGACTCATGGAACAGTCTTCATTGGGGTGATTTGAAACGACCTTGGTGTTTTTAACCACTCTTTTTAAAGAGTTTCTAAGAAAAAAAAAAAGTTTGTTTCTTTGTTTTGTTTTGTTTTTTTCCTCAGTGAAAGAAATCTGGTGCTTTTATGAGGCAGAACCTGGGGAAGACATCGAAGAGTATCGGAGAAAGAGCGAAGTATAGGAGAGATTATGTGATGGAGAGGATAAAGATATGAAACAATTTGATGATGCTTATAAATTCTATCAAAATATAAAGTGTTTAAGATAATCAAGCCTGCTAACAAATTGTCTCTCCTGATCTATTTCGTTACAATAAAGAAGAAAATAGAGACGAATCTGATCCTAACTTGAGATGATAAACTCTAGTAAAAGATAATAAGTCTAAATTCCTGACTATCATATTTCATATTTCTAGATTATTCTCCTGGACTTTAAAAAACTCGAACGTGGAGGCGTGTACAAATAAAATATGTGGGTGAGCCTTCAACATTTCAATTAGTGCCCGCGATAAGCGTCCTTGCTTGCGCAAGATATGGTATACTAAACCTTTTCATTGACCTTTTCTCCTACGAGGTATCAAACTATGATCTTTTTTGTTATTGGGAAAGTTGGATTATAACTTTTAATTTGGTGCTGCTTGGCTTTTCTTTTTTGTTGTTTAATTGTGTTTGATACTTTGGCCTTCTTACTCAGCCATGACGTATGTTGATTATTGATTTTCTGTCCGTCTTCATCGTGCTTTGCGTTAAAAAGAGTGGATCTGTTTCTCATACCAAATGCCAGTGGATGCTGCCGAAATTTTAAATGTATCTGCGATGATGTCCAACCAAGGTTTTGGTGACTTTGACAGGCTTCGGCATAGAAGCCCTAGTCCCATGGCATCTTCAAACCTCATGTCAAATGTTACCGGAACAGGATTCGGTGGATGGAATGGACTTCCGCAGGAGATAATTAACTGTAATGTTATGTTGGCATCTTGTTTGTGTTCCTCTAAATGCATGCTTTCTCTGTTTTAGTTTTTGCCACATAAGCTCTAGTTGAACAATCTTTGTGCGCCTCAATTTTCAATAATCTTGACTCTTGTAACATCTAAGCATCGCGAAATCTGGAACTGGAGTGATTCTTTCTGCATTTTACATTTGTGATTTAAGATGCATTATCAATTGGGAACTAAATTCTTTTGCTTAAGATGTTTGTGAACCAAACTTTATGTCATGATATTCGTTTACTACTAAATCTACCCTAAATGACTGCCCCTGCGAATGTGTCACGTAATGGTGCATGCATGTTTGTGAGAACAAGCTGTGCTTTCTTTGTAACACCAAATAGCGGATCCCGTGAGTCATCCTGTTTATCTATCTGCACATCTAGTTATAAACTCACTGCACTTCTGTTGTACTTTTTGAGTCAATTCTCTAAGATGGTTTTGAATTTTTTTTTTTGGTCTTTGTACTTATTCTGGGGTGGAGTTCATATCTAATGAATTAGCTATTGTATTCGGTCTCGATATACTTTTACTCATAATGATGGATGTTTGTTGGATTTTCCACTTCCGCTTCCTCCCACTTTCTAATGTGGATTTGGGTTTTGCTTGATGAAATGTATATGTGACAAGACTTCATGAAGTCCTTAAAATTTTCATCATCTTTCTGCAGTGTGCAGAACTCATATTCTTGGGGTTTTTTTTTTTTTTTTTTGTGACGAATTGAGTTCAACTGCTTTCATAATTTTATTTATATTTTCTTAAACATTTGATGTTCACAGGAAATCTGTGTTTTTGGAAGACTCCTATTACGTTAAGTGTGTGTGAATGTTCGAATTAATGTCTAGCTTATGCTTATTTGAAAAAAAAAATTCTGTTTACGAAGTTGATATATGTTTTACAATCGGGCTAGAATTGTATAAGGTGATAAAAAAATGTAGAAAAAAAAAAAAACTAGGTTCAACTTAAACGGTAGTTTACCCATTACTCAAACAATTTATTTAAGTTGATCAAAGTATAAGACTTCAATGAAAATAAGGAGAAACTGTGTTTTTTTCTCGATATACGAATTACATTGACATACCAAGTTTTGTTTTTGCCTGTAAGAAATTCATGTAAAAAAAATATTGGGTGTCTTCAGCTGAAGGCTGACTGGAAAATGCTGTGACTAATGACAATGATCCCGGCAGGGTGCACTACGTGACTGCATATTCGTTTCCCATGTTGTCAAAAGTTGAAAACATTTTGCATCACTTTTCTTGAGACTTGGTGACCGTGCCTGCCATTTTGCAAGAATTCACTTTCTTTCTCCGTCTTTTCCTATTCCATTTCATTTCTTTCTATTCGTTTGTAATTGCTTCCATTGCAGTTAACCACTTATTGTTGCAGAGATTAATTGGACCCCCCGGAATGACAATGGATTGGAAAAGCGCCCCTGCAAGTCCTAGTTCGTACACTGTGAAGAGGATTTTACGCTTGAAAATTCCACTAGATACCTATCCCAATGTAAGCCTTGCATTAGATGCTACTACGTAAAGTCCTATCTGTTTGGTTGCATTAACATATTGAGCTGCTATAGCTAATTGTGAACCATGCAACTTTATAGTTCAATTTCGTTGCGCGGCTTCTTGGGCCTCGAGGTAATTCCCTAAAAAGAGTTGAAGCTACTACACGTTGCCGTGTATATATCGGAGAGAAGGTTCCATCAAGGATCCAGACAAGGTAACAAGAGACCTGCACACCTTTTTCTTCCTGGTCTATTAATAAGTTACTTTTTCAATGATTGGTTGTTTTTTTATGTTTCTGAGAAGAGAGTCCTGGACGGAGCGGCATTGTCTCATCCTTCAACACAAGTGGAATGAAGTGTGCAAAAGCAGGTAGATGAGAGGTCGTATTTATTGTTCATGTTCCTAAGAGCTTCATCTTTGCTGCAGAAATTTATGGCTGAGAAAGCCGTCCAATGCATCAATCTTCAGCACAGCTCTTCAAGTGGTTAGGCTAACAGTTTTTGTTGGTGAGCTCCTTGCATGGTGGGTTTCTTATATTGTCTTTCTTACCTTATGAACGACAGACAGAAGAAAATTAAAAAAAAAAAAAAAAAAGGAAAAAACTGGGAACTTGAAAAAAGAAAAAAAAGGGAAAAAAAAAAAATTCTTATAGCTGGGTATTGAGTTTAGGCTTGATGAGGTCAGATTTTGTTCAGTGTAAAACTTCATACATTAATTGGATTTATTCTTGTGCTAGTGACATTTGAAAAGTGTGAAGCATAGATATATATATATATATGTCTATATATTAAATGATGCAAACAATAGGGGAGAGAAAAAAAGAGTCACTTTTGTTTTTGTAGGTATTTCGTCTTTCTTTCTCTTGTTCTATAATCTTTTAGTTTTTGATTAAAAATTTGTATGTAAGAAAGAGTCAGACTTTATTTACTCTCCTTTATTTTATGTCAAAAGTATTTAAAATTTGTCTCTTTTTAGATGCCTGCGATTTTCTCATGTTCTTAAAACGTGTTTCTTAATTTTCTATATATTATTCTTCTTTTTCCTCTTTCCTTAGTTGTATCTATTTATTTGTTGTGTTGAGTTCCATGTTATGCATGCAAACCCATGTGGGTGGCACAAAAAGGAGAATGCTCTCGTATATATTATGCTGTTATTTTAACGATTTGCATTCAAGAGTCTCTCTCATTTCACTATCGTTTCATTTTTTTTTCCCTCTCCATGTGATTTGTATATATATTTTTTATGTTCTTTGGGAGAAAACAAGAAAACAGGAGTCTTGTTGGAATTATTTTTAATGCATTAGTAAAGTGTGGGTCACTTCTGTAGTTTAGGTGGTGACAAGATATTTGTTGGTGTTATACGGCCGGGCTGCATTAAAACACACCCCACACACGCATATATAAATGTAGGTACAATGATACACCATAGTCACATATGGTAGTGATAATGATAGCATAGTATATGCTTGATTCTGTGGATCCTGATGTCTTTATCATTTCAAATATAAATGTTAACCTTCGAGCAAGGCTAAAATAAATAAATAAATATATAAATATTTTTTGAGGAATGAATGGGGGCTGATATAAGGTGAAAAAACGATCTCATTTGTTTTACCCAAAAAAAAAAAAAAAAAAGGAAAACCGATCTCATTTGTTGTTTGTTATTTTTATAGTTTTTATCAAGTGAGAGTTCACAGTTAAAGTTTTCTAACGGTCCAATCATTCGATGCATGCCCATCTCAAAATTATAATGTATTGGACGGGAAAAAGATTTTGTGATGGTTATATAGTTTTATGGTATATATTTTTTTAATGTGAACGGAGCTAAAGGGAGTATTGTTATTATCGCTGCAACAATATTAAAAATATAAACTCTAATTTTAACAGTTTAAATATCAATTTATTTGTCATATTTTTACTGATATATATAATTTATATCAAATAATATGATAATATTTTAAACACTTATCAATAAAATAATAATAACACATTTATTATGAGAATTGATACTCAAAATTTAGGACTAGAATTGATATTCTTAGTATTTTTCTTATCATTATTGGTGATCATTGTAAAATGATAATTTTCAACAAAAAAAAAAGTGTAAAAATTAGGTTTTGCATTATTATGTGATATACTCCAAAAATGATCTTTCTTTTCTATTATACTTCTCGCCATTCTTTCAGTACTTAAGGTGGGGACTTCGAACTCTATACCTTATAGTGAAACTGGATGTAAAATTATTGATAGGTTATGCTTGTAACCATTTCATTATTTTTTTATTTTGCTAGTCTATTTTTCTTAAGATTTCTATTCTAACATTCATGTATGCTTAAAAAGGTTGTCTCTACGTATCATGCATGCAAGTTCACCACCTAGGAGAGACTTTTATCAAAACACTTAGGAGAGAGACAACATCCTAGGTTAAGAATTAGATGTTCTAACTTTTATTTTTTTAATCTAGAGAAATAAAATCATGAAAGAAAATTAACAAAAAAAAAAAAAAGAATACTTAAAATTTGCAAGGGAAAAAGAGGGTAAATAACTTTTTTTAAAATCATTTATTTTTTATGGAACAACATATTTAAGATATTTTAGATAAATAACATATTTTTTATAAATAATTTATTTACCAAACATATTTACAATAACTTTACCTTAAATTATTTACTTTAAATATGTTATTTATCTCAAATATTTTTAAAATATTCTATTCACCATAAATATTAAAGAAAGACCTATGTGTTGAATTTTCCTTTTTTAATTTATAATAGTTCACTTTTGACGTGAGAGTTATGTCTACTTTGAGTTACCGCATTAATTAATATGATAATAAAGAAATTTAGAAGTGAAAGTCATGCATCTAAATCTCTTTGTAGTTTTTTTTTTCTTCTCTAATCTTTTTAAATTTTAAAAAAAGGTGTCTCTTAAATCTGGGATGTCCATTTTTGGACCTCCGGGAGAGTAGTTTCCATTTTGTTTTAATCTCCAACTACAAGAAGTGGCAATACGTGTTAGTAGGTTGTGTTCGTGTTATGTTTGACTTGTCTATTGATACGATAACTCTTGACACAAATATGACTCATTTAATAATCATGTCAAAAAACAAAATCTAAATATGACCCATTAATAAAAGGGTTTACATGACACGATACGACACGTTTATGACTTATTTATCAAATGGGTCATAAACGTGTCGTGTTAACCTGCCAAACCTATTTACTAAAATGGTCTTAAAAGGGTCATTCAACTTATTTTTGACCAATTTAACTAACCTGTTATCAATTTTAACAACTAAAAAACTCATTAAATACCTAAACAACAATAATGTTATAACAACCAAATTAACTCAATTACAAACAAGTTATATCTAAACTCAGTTCACAAAAAATAAACACAAAACCAAATTAAAGTCTACAACTAATTCATGATGCAAGTCACAATTAAGCTAAAATAAGCAAATAAGTCTAATTTTAGGTCATACCGTACATGTAATTAAAAGACTAAATAAATAAAAGCAAAATCTAGGTTTTCTTTTCTATGTCAAAAAATTTTAAAAAATATATATAAAAAATAAAAGATATATTTTATATTTGAAAGAATTTTGAAAACTCAAAATTAAAAATAGTAAAATATTTTATAATATATATAATATTATAAATATATTAAAGATTATAAATGGGTAATTTATGAGTCGTGTTCATGTCAATACATATATGACCCATTTATTAAATATGTTATTTCGTGTCAATTGTGGGTTGACAGGTTTGTATAGGTTCAACCTTTTATTTAATTGTGTTCAACCCTTTTTGACCCAAACCCATTAAGAAAAACCTAAACCCTCTAATTTTATGTTGGTTTTGTTTCGTATTATCGTGCCATGACCTAAATTGCCAACCCTACTAACAACTTTATCTTAAAGACCAATCTGTATGGTGTAGGCTATATATCTTGGTGACAAGGTAATTTATTAAGCTCTATAGCTTAACTTCCTAATCTTGTTAAAAATGAGAAAAAAAAAAGAACTTAACATTTTAATCCCTCGACTATGGACAACATAGTATTTAAGGTCCCATGTTGTATGTCCTACAAAGAAAAAAAAAAGATATAATTAATATGGTGGAGGTGAAGAGTAAGATGAGGAGTTGACCATTAATAATATCACTGGAAGAAGGTAGGTTTGAACTAACTTACGTGATATGCAAATCGTCATTTTTTTAATTAATTGATTTGAGTTTAAATAATTATCATATCAATTGATTAAATTTTCCAGTAAAAAGATGACAATTTACCAACATGTGAGTTAACACTTAAAAATTAGGGTTAGATTCTAAGAGCCTATTTGGTTGAAGGAAGAGAGGTGGATAGAGAGATGTAAAGTGAGATACCGAGAGAAGAGAAATGAGAGGTAGAGGAATGAACTATCCATCCAGGCACACAAAAATTACTCCTTCCTACCCATGACAAAATGATCTAACTAAGTCCATCAAAAAATAAACATAAAAGACTATTTAACCAATATTTATTATTTTATGAACAAATAGAGAGATGAATATAGTAATTAGACACATCTCCATCATCTATCATTTCAACTCTCTTTCTTTATCAAATAATTCAAAGGATTATTATAATTCTCTCTATTCTTTAAATTCTTCATCCCTCCGACTCTCAATATCCTTTCTCCTCATCATCCCTCCAACCAAACGGATTCTAAAACAAAATTCACAATCCATATAGCTTTCTACCTGTCACCTAGAAGAAAATAAAGAGACCTAGGCTCAATTTGCAAAATAAAACTATCTTTCATGAAGAAACAGACACAAGAAAAATATTGGCTAGATCAATTCTTAATGGCATAAAGTACAACATTTCACAATGTCATGTAAATAACTGTGTTTTCTAATAATTAGATTTATATCAGAATACAGATTAATTATTGCATTACTAAATGATGTTGAGCTATACTGATGCTTATAAGAAAATAGAGAAATTTGTGGTTTGGAGAACTGACTTTCTGACCATTGTATCACTTCTCACATACTTAACTATTAGCAATTTTGTCAAAGCAACTAGAAGACATTGAGAAACATGTATATTTCTGATGATAATAATAGCAATTTTTATTTACTTTTAACTCTAAATTTCTATAATTCTTAAGTTTGACTGGAAAAAAAATGAGTGAAACAAGTAATAAATGCAATCCCATGGTCTTATGTATAGAAGTACTTGTCATAAAAAAAGAGATTGTTACCCTGTTATAGTCCTTGACCTTTTAGCACGACTATTTGTTCATTTTTTTAGCATATTACTGTTTAAGTTTTTTTTTCATTAACATTTTATAACTTTGGTCTCCATACTTAAAAGTGAGAAATAATTCTTTAAATTTAATTAATAGAAAAAATCACGTGCATGTCACGTTATTTAAAACTTAAAATTTTACAAAATAATTTTATTATTAATTGCAAAAAGTATTCTGTATTATCCTTTAAAACCATTGAAAATTTGAAAATTTTACGCTTAATAAAATTACTTCTAAAAATATAGTTAGATGGCAGTTTTAAGACACTTAAAAATTGCCGAACTTTTTTTTTATACGAAGACGAACGATGACTATTAAAATGATTGATGAGCTAGCCAATAAAATCCAATAAATTATAAATGATTTACTATAATTAATAAATGATTGATAATAACCATTATTAATTGATTGATAATTGGTAAATCAATGATTGATATTAGTTAAATACTATTGATATTGATATCGGTTAATTACAGATGGATCATCTGATTGATCTTAAAGTGGTCATACATTGGTTTCCCAATTTTAAGATAATGGTCCTTTTGCTTTAACAAAATTTAATATATTTATTTAAAATGCTAATTTTTTAACTATTTCTTTAAGATTTTAAGTTATATGAGCTTACTTACATTAAATTTGAAAAATCCGTTGTCAACTTAAGCTCAGGGAACTAAAACTGGCCCCAAAAAAGATTAATAAGAACACATAAAAAAAAAAAAAACCAAATGCGATGCTAATAATTAAAGACTAACAACACCAAAATCTTAATATTAAAAAAAAAAAAGTTAACGTAGATGTAAATAAAATAAGTGCCTGATCGCAAACATCATTGTTCGATCTTTAATCATGTCTTATTGCAAATATTTGTGGAAAACAAATCTACAAATGCCAAAGTTCAGAATGTAAATATTTCTTTCTTTCTTTCTTTTTGGCTTGATTATGGTCATTGCAAGTGACTGTTTAATGCCTTTAGAGAGAGAGAGAGAGAGAGAGAGAGAGAGAGAGATAGAGGAAAAGTGATTGCGGCAATTTTTTTTAAGATGGTAATGCAAGTGAGTTTAAGTGATTATGTTGGGGTATAGATCTTATTAATTTTGTAATTAATTTTGAAATGTCATAACAGTAGTTCTATTAGTACTGCTGTTGATTATGTGTCTTTTTATTATGGTAGTTTCTGATACTGGACTTTGTCTTTTGAAAAGGATGACATGCGAGGGAGGAGTGGTGGGAGGTTTTGATGTGAGCTTTAAGTTTGAAATCTATAACTGTTTTCATAGCCTATAAAAAAAAGAATCTTTTGCAAGGGAGACCATCTTTTATTAATTATTGATTCTTCTTATCTTTATCAAAAGTTAACAATCTTATTAGAATTAATATT
Organism: Antiaris toxicaria; assembly: GCA_035233585.1. NCBI lineage: Eukaryota > Viridiplantae > Streptophyta > Magnoliopsida > Rosales > Moraceae > Antiaris > Antiaris toxicaria. The sequence continues at coordinate 2,400,055 of CP141163.1, forward strand.
TTATTATTGTGATGACTTGTTTGTTACCTTTTTTTCTTAATTTATTTTCGTTTCATGTTGTTTTAAGTTATTGAATATTTATTTATTGAAAAAAAAAAAGAAGAGAGAGAGGGACTTTCTTTGACCTTATATACATATTAATTGACAAATATGTACTCTGCATGTGCAATATATAAGTAAAAAGATAAAAAATAAAAATAAAAATAAAAATAAAAAGGTCATGTAGTTATTGTGGACCCACCACATAGCGGATAGCGGATAACGTGATTATCATATAAAAGCAAAAAAAAAAAAAAGACGAAACCACTGTATAGAGCAGTGATTCACCCTTCTGATAAGAGAAAAATATAGTACAACAACTAATTATAGTGGAATTGGATCTATAAGCAATGCGGCAACGGCATCTTTTATCACTTTGCTAACACGCGTATAGCCATCATCATCTTTGTAAAAGAGATCCGATGCTTTTGAGAGATTAAGAACTCGAACTAAGACAAGCTTAGGCACAGCCGTTGGATTAAGAAGCTCTTGGTTTGTATCCTTCCATGCATCAACCACTTTTTTATTTAACTCATCATATGCCTCTTGCTTTGACACTCCAAATTGTTTTGTGTAGCATTCAACAGAAGATGCTATGTGCTCTCTCTCTTGCTCGAACTGCCCAAAAAAAATGTATACTGATTATCAGCTAATTGTACCAATGAAATTCTTATAAACACTAACAAGATAAGTTGTACACAAACTCATCATCATCTATTGTAATAAAGTGTTAGATATGAGTTATTTACAAAAAAAAAATATTAAGAGGTTGGGTCACAGTGTTTTTTAACCAACAACTCGGAGTATCACAATTGATAATAAAAGTAGAGTGGATTAAGAGAGAAATTCCAGCTTCAAATCCCTGAGAAATAAGTAACGTAAACAAAAGAAAAAGAAAGTTGTTATTTTAGAGGATTCAAGTCTTTAAGAGTATGTTGGTAAGAAAGAGAAAGTGGTAGATCACATAGTTAAGAAAAATAGGAATAAGCAAAAGGTATTTTCTATTTTTTTGTTTTTATGAAATCCTTCAAATAATCTCTCTAATTTAGGAGAAATCTAAATTAGGCTGTTTAGAATTTGGAGTTTCTTTTCGTAATCCAATCCCTATTTTCTCTCATAAAATAAATAACTATAAATGTTAAAATCATTCAATTAATCTCTCCACCCTTTTTTTTTTTCCTTCCACATTTCTCTCCTACTAAACACACACTAAGAGAGAGAGAGACAGAGTCGAGGTGGCCTTTTCCGTTTTGATCATGTACCTTGTGAGAGACAATGTCATTCATGATGCGGCCAATGATTTCTGAAGCTCTAAAAATTTTAGGGTGGTTAAACACCCACTCAAAGATGTCTTTGGATATAATATTATCTTGCATTATTCCAACTAAGGATGTGGTTAAAAGCATGGAGTAACTAGAAGAACTCATTGCAACTTGCAAATACTCCTCCAAAGATGGGATGTATCCTTGCTCTAACCATTTGGCTTCATCAAAGTATGCTCGGGCTAGAATTTTCATCTGATTAGATCACTAACATTAGCATTTTACAAAGATAATCAGAAGCAAAATCAAATTGATTAGCTTTAATTTTACCGCTTCTTTTGCATAGTCAATTCGGTACTTTTCTTCTTCTTCCATCTCTTCCTCAATTTCTTGGTAGACGTTCAAAAGTGTTTGATAAATAAGTTGCATATTCTCCGGTAGTTGATCCTTGGAATTAATATCCCACCTGAAAAATTCCTACCTATTTAGCTAAATAATCAAGATCATATAATTAAATTGAACTCTGTCTTCATACATAGGATTCATTTCGTATCTGACACTCTATAAATTGGTTTTTTTTTTTGTATCAATTAATTTCAATATAATGTTATTTTGTGATACGAATCATATGCACTAATAACTCTAAATAATATATCATATCACATGCAAAGTTAATTGCACAAAGTAATATTTAAAACCTAAATAGAAATTTACATATGTACGATTTTTACGGTGTCATATATGAGACTTATACTTTTTATATATATACAATATTGATATACTATATCTGATATCTTATGCCAAGCAGAGTAGTAGCTTATAGTACAATTTATTTGTTGATATTATCAAACCTTTCAATTGCTTCGGTAAAGAGCTGGAGTTCTTCAAATGTACCATAGGAGTCGTAGGTATCATCAAGGACTGATACGAAGGCAATGGCTTTGGTTAGAATTTTTCTGCCAAGCGAGTACTGAGGCTCAAAATACACCCCCAATACCCAAACATATAATTCCACAATCCTATCTCTTATATAAGACAGCTTATTTGCAAAGTCTAGTTCCTTCCACCACCTATAATATTATCAACATTAGCATTTGTCAGCACATTTAGCCTTAGTCTCTTTAAAAAAAAAAAAAAGGCATTAATCATAGTGATCATAGTCAGTGACGAAATCAGAAAATTATACTACTAGAAATTACACTTTTAGTGACTAAACTTTTAGCGACTAAATGATCATAGTCACAAAATCAATCATATTATGACTAAAAATTGGTCGCAAAAATATTTGGTCAAGAAATGTAATGTTTTCGATGCAAAATTTATTGACGACTAACCAGTTCGTCATTAATAATATAGATTATGTGACTAATGACATGGTTAGTCATAAAAAGTTATAGCGTCAAATAGTAATAATTGAGGGAGGACTAAATTTTAACTACTAAAATAGTTTAGTTTTTGAAAATAACATTTCACGATCAAAACTTAGTTAGTAAAGAGTAATAACCTTTAGTGACCAAAATATTAGTCACAACAAGTTATGGCGCAAAATAGTAATAATAGAGGGAGAATCAAATTTTAATCACTAAAATAGTTTAATTCTTAAAAATAACATTTCACGACCAAAACTTAGTCAATAAAGAGTAACAACCTTTAGTGACAAATATTAGTCACAAAGAGTTATGGTGCCAAATAGTAATAATGAAGGGAAGACCAAATTTTAATCACTAAAATAGTTTTTTTAGAAAATATTAGTCACAAAGGGAATTGAATGTAAATTTATACAAAAATATATAGGCTAAAAAGAAAGAAGAAATAGTTGAGGAGAGATTTGAATGGGCTACATGTGAATTTATACCGAAATACATAGGCTATAAAGAAATAAAAAAGTTGAGGAGCCAAGGCCTTACATTATTAGAAAAGTTAGATGACATGCGTAGATTCAATGACTGTTTTTAATTGGCAAAAATCTTTATTTTCTATTGCTGTTAATTTGTGATCACAATAATACCAAAAAAAGACAAAAAGAATCAACAATAATTATTGTTATTATATACAAAGTTAAAATAACTAGTGTAACTAATTAGAATAATCATGACCTGGCAATACCCAATGTAATTATGAATACAGTTTTTCATAATTACTATTACATTAAAAAAAACCTTAAATAATCATTTTATTTCAGAGCATGATTGAAGAAAGCTTACCTGAGAATCTCAGCAAGCTCTGCTTTATGCAAAGATTGGAGAAGATTAAAATCTAATTTTGCAAGTTCCAACAAAGCTTTGTTGTGTGAAGCATCATCTTGGTAGATTGGAATGTATTGCCTGGCCTGCAACCTTTCGAGGCTCCTTCGCAGAGGCTGCTTCAAAGCACAAATGACTTGTTCTGATGACCAAGTGGTTTTTTCGCTTGCCACGGACTCGAGGTGAGTGGTGGTGAAAACAAGAGCTTCCTCAAGTATGTCTTCTCCGTGCAACCTCAGATGGGAGGCCTCATACAAGGCAAGCATACCAGAGATGTCACTGACCAAGCTTTGCTTAAACTTGCCACTTTCATCTTTGAAGTTTTCAAATATATCTGCTTGTTAAAATTATAAGCCATACATCAATATATGGACGTCTGCATATAGTATTTACATGTGTTTTTTAAAGGTTTTTGCTATTTTGTCACTTGAACTTTAATTGAATTTACAAGTTATAATTTCCTGTAACTTTCAGTTGTGTCATTTGATAAATATTACAGAGTGCCATCATCTATCAGGGAATGATGTGAAAAGTTTAAGGAAACATTTGCATGCACATGACATCAGTGGAGAACCAGAAATTTTTGTCGGAGGACGTGGGTTTAACTAAATTTTAAACTAAATTCAACTTTATATTCTTTTTTTCTTCTTATGTAAACATTGTAATCTAAATAATCAATGTTAAAAAAACCCAAAATAGAAATTTAAATAGTAATGTAATTGATTTTTTGTTTATTTGGTGTGTTAAGTGTGAAATAATGCATATTTATAAATCAAAACTTGGGATATAATTGAAACTTTTTTTAGAAAAATCTAAACAAATTTATAATTTTAAAATTTTAACGGGGTAAATTAGGGACTTAACAAAAAAATATATATGATAAGGATAAAAAAACATAGGAGCCCATTGGGCTAGGGAGGAACCTACCCCCGGGCCCAATGTGGTTTCGCCATTACATGATATGACATGCTCTAAATTCCATTTGGAATTTCTGTTTGTTCTTTCAAACAAGTTGATAAAATGTATACGAGGGATTTTTATTTAAGGTTTAACAACCATTAATGATTTGGAGGCACCTTATAAAACTTTGTTAAGGTAAAATTTTAAGTGATAACTTATCATTAAAAAAAAATTTCAAGAGACAAATATGCGAAATGTCATTTCCAAAAACTCGAACAATTGCCTTGTTGAAGACTAAGCTTCTATTAGACATCAATTCTAAATTAACTTTTCAAACTTTTTTTTCGTAATGCTTTCTCTTATAAAAATTTGAATTTTACAATTTGAAATATGTGTCTTAACCTGTGATCCTAACGGGAGCTAATTACCTGGTGAGACATTATATCCTTGTTGTCTTAGGAGTCGAAAACGAAGAGCAACACCAAACAAAGTCCCATCATGATCATGGTCATGATAGGTATCGAATATATGTTGAAGTGCTTCTTCTATTTCTCTTTCGAAATGGTATGACAAGCCTAACCGTTGAACTGCATCGATTAACTTCAACTTTTCAGGAGAATCTTTTGCGGCTCCGAATACCTCCCTACTTACCACTTCTTTTAGTTTTTCAACTTTATGTTTCATCCAATCATTACTTCTCTGCAGTAAAAAGGAAAAGCGTAATAATGTCGTCATGATGAGCAAAACAAATGAAATGGTACGTAGTAGGGGAAAATATAATAGATATAAATATATATAGCTCATATAGTGTATATATAACTGGTGGTTGCAGTCTGTAACTTCACTTTTAACTTCATGCAATGTTTTAATCCCCGCCTCAAAATTCAGAAAACATATACATATACATATATATTTGAATCTATATACACACACACACACACACACACAATATATATTACTGTGTCTTCGGAATCGTAGTTAAGAAACCTGTCTCCCCAGATGCTAGGATGAAATGTTGCTGTACGACGAAGAATTTCAGGTTTAGTATTTTGGGTTAGAACTGGGAAACTCATGGCAGCAATTTTTGAAACAAGAAAGAACAAGCGATGGCTTCTAGGCTTTAGCTTTGTGCATTTATATACCAAGGAAAGGACTAAAAAATATCATCAGCTTAAATAATTTGTATTAGCCAATAAATGATGGTTTGTCTGAATTTTCTTCCTCATAACTTAGAAAATATATTGATTTTATAATATTGGAGTAACAGAGATACTAATTTTAATCTTAATTTTTCATTATTTTAAGGTATGTTTTTATTTTTATTTTTTTGTTAGGTGTTTAAGAGATCGAAATATTAATTAATAATGAATGACCGTATATGTTTGTAAAGATAAAAACTAGTTGCCACGTTAGAGAAATAAAAGAACTGAGAGTTTTTCAAGTTGGTTTATTCTAGCACTACCATATAGGTTTTTTTTTTTATTATTATTATGATATTTCAAGTCTAGTACAAAATATAACAATAAAAATTGGCAAGAATACCACAAAATTATCTAACATTAAAAAAAAAAAAATTTTGATTGTATTTAAGATGAATATATTTTAAAGTATAGAATTCAAAACCATATTTTAAATTACATTAATATTTAATGACATGAAATCCCATGATGCGCATTGGATATATAAATGAATTATACATTTAATTAATTAGTTTTCACATCTAAACCAGAAAATAGGAAGAAGAGAAAAAGACTACTAACATGACAGGTGAGCAAACCGACGCTCTCAGGAATAGTTCTTATGAACATATATAACGATATTTTTATTTATTTTTTATTGGACTTATATCAGACAAAAATATTGGAGCAATAGTTGTCTTTATTTTCCTAAATTATTGTTCCGAAAATTATGCAAACTGAAAAGAAATGGTCAAGAATTCGTATCTTTTTGGGCTCCATGATGATGGGACCCTCAGTTAGAATACGAATCTATGGAGTGTTATATATTATTTATTTTTCAGAAGTATTGAAAGTAAAGTTAGAGTTTTTTTTTTTATATCTTTAATCCCATCAATTATCGTTCCTTCAATTACGTACTACAACTACAATTTGCAAAAAGGAATGGTCAAGAAATCATCAACATAAATTTTTTTTTTTTTTTGAGTTCTTATCTATATTTGGGCTCCATAACGGCCTGTTAGAATACATATCATAAACCATGGAGTGTTATATATTATTTATTTTTTAGAAGTATTCGGGATAAAGTTAGAGTTTTTTTTTTTTGGGATATCTTTTTTCCCATAAATTATTGTTCTGGCAAATATGTGCTATAATTACAATTTGCAAAAAGGAAAGGTCAAGAAATCATCAACGCAAAAAATATTTGAGTTCTTATATTTTGGGGTTCATGACGGGAGCCTTCCGTTAGCATACGGATCATAAACTATGGAGTGTTATATATCATTTATTTTTCAGAAGTATTAAGAATAAAGTTAAGAGTTTTATATATATATATATCATTTAATCTCTCTCTTTGTGGTTAAAAAAAATAAAATAGAACCACAATATGTATGTCATTGTTGTGTAAAATTTTTAATATTTAACATATTTAAGGTATTTTAGTATTTTAAATTTTTTTTTTAAATTTAAGAGTGAGAGGATTCGAACTCTGTATCTTTATGTAAATCAAAATATAATATTACCGTTATGTTACATTTACAGTAACTTTAAATTTGTAATTTTATGTTTATTTTTTAAAGGAAATATCAGTTATTAATCCGTACGATGACTGATTCACAATTTTTCGTAAAGTTTGAGCGCTTGTTGAACGTGGCAACATCATATGCAGTGATTCATGTTTTGAAATTAAAGGAAACAAATGAGAATTGGCAAACAATTATTTTACGTGGAGAAATGCTTTCCAATTCCAATCAACTGAACTTACAAAATATTCTCTTTTATTTTGATAAGATCCAAAGTCATTTCCTTAATTTCACTAATTAGGTACTGAGAAATATGAAAATTTCAATTTTGAATTAAAATCACACTTTTTTAGTCTGGCAAATACGTGCTACAACTACAGTTTGCAAAAAGGAAAGGTCAAGAAATCATCAACGTGAAAAATGTTTGAGTTCTTATCTTTTTGGGCTCCATGACGAGACCCTCCATTGGAATCAGATCTTAAGAAGATTATGAAAAGAGGCAACAAAGGAGGGACCAAGCAAGGGGAGGTTTTCTAAGTTGCCATAAGATTCGGTTGACGTTAAGACAAATACGAAAAGGGCAAAGCAGGGGATAAGGTTGAGAGTGTCCATGGTTGAGGGTGAGTGAGTGATCAAATCAGTATGGTTGGTGTGTGTTTTGTGGGAGTAGTTTTAAAAGTTTTGAGTGCCATATATATACAAGGGCAATTTTTGTCATGTGATTAAAAATTGGTAGATATTTGTTTTGATAAGCATCGTTATTAGCCGTCAATTTTGAACAGTAACTAGACTTGCTAATGTTAAGTAGAGTTTAGAAATCATCAATGTGAACATTGAGTTCTTCTATGACCAATTGAATACGGACAAATATGAAAGTTTCAATTTTGAATTAAAATCACATTTTTTTAGTTTGAAATTTTTGAAATTATTTTGAGGGTGTTTTGGTACATTTAAATTCGAAATTTATACTTGATGAAATGATTTATGTATTGACAGGAACATAATAAGAATGGGAATTGTCAAACAATTGTTTTACGTGATCAAATAGTACAATTAATTTGCTTGATCAATTGCTTTCCAATTCCAGCCAATCTGACGTTACTCGCTATTGTCATTTATCTTTTGTGTCGACTAACAAGAGGGGACACTGTTTATAATCGGTCAAAAATGACAGTCATGATTGATAAGATCCAAAAATATATGGATTCAAATCTTTTATTAAAAAATTAGTGTTTTAAATGGTGTTTAACTAATTTTATTATGTTATATCACTTTAAAAAGTTTATAATACATCATAATATAATTAACTTTTTGTACTATATTATTTTATATCTTGATATTTAACTTCTTTTAATAATATACCATAAAATGACTAGTTAGATACAATTTAAGACACTATAATTCAAAATATATGTCTTGAGCTTCATCAAAATAATTTCTTTTTTAATAAAGAGATATGTTACTATTAGTTTTTTTATTATTTTAGGGGATATGTTATTATTAAATAACAGAATCAATAATGGAGGAGCTGATTCCTCTAATCAAATGAATCTATTTTCTAGAGTAAGAGCATAACAAGAGACAAAGGCAAAGACAAACATATAGATATATATAAGAGTTTTCAATGTATATATATACACACATATATATGGCTGAACTTACATTGAGAATAAGAAGTCGATACCACACATAATCAGTTCGAACGAACTCAATATTACAACAGTAAACAATTTTTCATCAAGCCCGGTGTATAGCTTATACATCTAACTCCACATATATTGACGAAATTATATTAAGTTTCTATTCTAAGAACCAGAATTTTAGAATTGTTCTCTATCTCTCTCTTTTTTTTTTGGAATATTAAGGTTCTATATATATAGGTATGGTAATTTTTTTTTTCATAAACCCAATTACTTACAGTGATCCATCTTAAATGTGAAGAAAAAATTGGTTTAGAATTACAAAAAGATTAAATTTAACTATCACGAGTTGTAACGGGTGATGTGCTTAAAAAATCACAACCCTTTTAACAAATTTAACTATATTTTACCTTTATATAAAGTGTATTAGGCATAATATATATAAGAATAGTCTTTGATACGTTTTGTGGACGCGTACATTAATTTAAAAGTGATCGGATGATTGCAGACCAATGGTGAAGATGGAAGGTGGACTATGAAGGGCAGCCTGAATAACTTTTGAAATCAGTAGACGTATAGAGGTGCAGAGAATGAATAAAGACTTTGACTTGAGCTTGTGTGAGTTACTAAATAAATGGAGGCGGTTGGGGATGAGGAAAACTAAGTTCAGTCGCATGAATTGAAAAACCTTCTGTCGTTTGTCAATAAAACGACAAGGTGTTCTCATCCATGCTAACATTTCTTCTCTTTAATATTAAATTGCCTTTATTGTCATGATTAACATCAATCAAACGACTTGTAGTTTAATTATAACATAATCATAGTCTACTACTGGAGTCAAATTTTTGTTAGTGGAGGAAAACCAAATTACTATATTAATATCGCTTTTTTTTTTACTTAAATTAAGGTCTCGTTTGATTCAGAAGTTCAAACTTAAATTTTTGAATTCAATTTTATCTTTATTTAAAAAGTCAATAAAAATTATAATTAAATCAATCAACTTAAATTTAAAATTTTCATTTCATTTCAGATTCAACGCATAAACTAAATGAATTTTAAGTTACATTTTAACTTTCATATCAGAGATTACTTTTTTTTTATAAAAAACTAGTTAAAAAAAATCTTTTTTATTAGTACAAAATACGAGAGTAGGTCTTTTGTCTCTTCTAATCTACTTTTTCCACATTATTTTTTCAATAATTATTTTAATACTATATTACTCATCGGTAAAATTATTTTTAAAAACAACAATGTTTTTTTTTTTAATACACATCATGGACCTCATCCTAAAATAATGCTTGCTTTCTTAAACTACATTTTGTCCTCATCTTCGCACGCGCATTTCTTTCTCATATGGCGCTGCTCTGAATCTGTAACCACTTGCCCAATTTGGAGGGGCAAATAAAACATGCAATAAACAATCAAATTTACAACCCCTTCTTCCTACACTTGGTACCAAAATTTTCTTGTTTCCAATATAGGGGCTGAGGTTGGGGATGGGGTTCGGATTGAGAACTGAGGTCGAGGTCAAGATTGTGGCCAAATATAAGGCTAGGACCAAGGGACAAAGCTCAAATAGGGGTTGGGAGGTTGAGACTGTTACCATTCCTGATCATTTCAACTCTAATGTAAGCTCCCTGAAATTCAGAAACATAAGATTTAGATTATAAATTTTCTTGCTAATACTTATTTGGTAATTCTTATATTTAAACAAGAGTGATCGCATATATAATTTTGAATGTTTGTCTAATACACCAAATAAAATATAGTATATTTCACGATCATATACTCTATAAATAAATTGCCAATTCAATAATCTTCTTTTAAGAATATCTAGTGTAAGAAGTATTTTGGATATGAAAGAATAAGTGGAAGTTAGAGTGTTAAGCTGAAGGTTTATTCGTTATTAATGGCTATTAGATTAATAAGTTTCTTGACTTACCTTAATATTAAGATTAAGAATTGGAACGAAATTAATATGGTAAGAATTTTCAAGGCAAAGGAACTAAATGAAAAAAAAAAAAAAAATTCTAAGCATAATCCTTAAATCCTCTGGATTAACATAAAGTGAGACTTGTCATGACATTAAGGAGTAGCTCCTCTTAAGTTTTACAATCATGTAACAAGTAAAAGATAAAAATCTAAGCAACATCTGCCCTTTTCATAATTAAGACTTCGAAATCTGGTACTCAATCAACCTTCAATGTCTGGCCAACTATGACTCTAAGTTGTATCATATAAATTCTATATAAGTTAAAGCTCAGTAAATAGATTTTCACTTGTTTTGGCCAATTTAACTAATTAAAATATTCCTCATCTTTCACTTATTTGTTTGTTTGGGATTTTTTTTTTTTTTTTACCCCCGCGCATCTAGACTTTTCCCCCCCAATCTTGTCAGGGTACATAAAACACAAAAACGACAAAGTAAACACAACAAATTATTCAATGTATGTATATACAGATAAATATAATCATAAGCATATAAGATTTTAAACTCACACTATAGAATACTAATGCATGGTGTTCTACGTAATTTGGACATTCTAAAGATCCTTTGCAGATTTAGCTCAAAAGTTAAACTCAAGATTGGTTACCTATATGCTAACTTAGAAGCTTAAAAGGGTTATTGGCTGTTACAGAGAGACCATTCGTAAAGTTCTTTTAGTGATCGGTGATTATTTATTTGTAGACAAAATTGACTATATATATTTTATTAAAAAAAAATTTAGAGACGCGCCGCCTAAAAGCTCGTCGTACCGCCGGAAGATTTGAGTCCCCGTCGACCCTCTCCGTCTTGTCGCTACTACAAGCTCGCCTCTGCCTTCGAGATCACGTAGTAGCGAGCCCACCTTCCCATTTGCCGAGTCTTTGTTGCCCCAAATAAACCAAAACCTTTGGATATGTATTTTGGATAAATATATATTTTTTATTTTTGCTTATAAAGAAATTGATAAGATTTTGTTTTTCTTTGTTTTTAATTCTTTTTCCCTTTTTTTTTGAAAAGGTATTTTTTTTATCTTATTAAGTCAAAATAGACAATTAAGATGAAAAATTAAGAATTTGATAATTAATTTGAAATTATAATATATAAACTTAAAACGATTTAGAATATCAGGTACAATTTCTTGATATTATATATAGGGTATAAAAATGGAAAGAAAAAAAAAACCAAGATAGAAAGAAAGGAAGAGAAACTAGATTTGATAAACATCTAGAAAGAGGAAAACCACTGAGTTGCGTGGCCTAGCGGTTAAGACTTGCTACTAATTTTTAGAGTTATTATTGCTCGTTGTCTTAGATATTCAATGTTATTAAAGTTTTTATCAAAGTTATTGTATATTACTTTTGAAATTTCTTCAATCGGAATTGATCGTAATGTATTATGTATTTTTTTTAGTATTTTAATCTATGTGCCATCTTCATTTTCTAGATCTTTTATTCCTTCAATGGTACAGTTCCTAATAATGAATATCCAATTTGAGAATTTGAGAATTTCCATTTTTTTCTTGTTCTATAATTTTGTGATGTTTTAATCTCATATTTTCTGTTAATGTTAAGATTTGAAAATATGACCATAAATAAGAATTATTTATACTTACATTTATTATGTGTTCTTTTATTTCTGTAGAGATATCAGGTAAAATTTGACAAAAATTACCACCTAAGATAATAGTCATTCCACCAAATGGCTATTCAAAGTTATTTCTTTAGTCTTGAAGTGTTTTGTCTAAAGCTTTAAAACAATGTTTGTTATTCAAAGGTGCTTCATCCCATAATATAAGTGATGTTTTTTTTTAATTAATTTTGCCAATTGAGTTTCTTTTTTAATATGACAGGTGGAAAAGTTATCTATGGATAAAGGTATTCGAAATCTAGAGTACACAGTTCTGTTTTTAGGTAATAATAATGAAGTTATTCTGAAAGATGCAATAACTAACACAATTTCATTATTTGATCTTATTTTTATAATAATTACATTCCATAAATATGTTTTTCTATTCCTCCATGACTATAAATAAATAATAGATTTTGCTTTTCATAATTAAGTGATTCTAAATTTTTTTATAAATATATCATTGTTCATTATTTAAATTCTGTGCCTAGATAGTATTTTCATCATTTAATTTATTTATGTCATAATTAAGTTCTTCTCAAAAAACTTTATTATATAGATCATCAATTAGTGATCCAGAAGGAAGAGGTAAATTAAAATTTGTTAAAGTAGATGAATAAAGATTTAATAACTTTTCTAGTTCATATAATTCATAATTATATAATTTGTTTTTAGGTATTCAAAAATTTGGGTTATTGAATAAACTTTTAATTTTACGTGAAATGTCATTTATCATAAGTTTCCAATGTTTTTTAAATAATTTTATTGGATTATTTATATTACAACATAGTAAAATTATAATAAATAACTGTCGCAGCTGACTTAATATTGACCAAAATGAAGTTTCTAATATTGATTCATCCAATTATTTATCATCTCCTAATAATCTTAATGCATAACATGCTACTAATTTGATGGCTATATTATATAATTAATTGTTCAAAGATTCATAATTTGTTGCGCCTTTCTTGATGATTTAGTAACATAATATAATTCTCCAGAACTTAGATGGATATAAAATATTCGTCTAATTGTATGCCCTATTTATCTAGGGGTCCAAATTTTATCTTTATTGTTCCGTACTCATTTAGTAGAAAATTCTATATATGAAAGTTATTTAGCCTCAATATTAGATTTGTTAATTTCCATACACTCAATTAGTGTTGTTTTATGAATATCTAATTGTTTTATTATATTAGTAAGACGTTGATATAAATGAAACATTATATTTTGCATATGTGGTAAATGAATAGATAATCGTTGAACGGTTAAATTCCTGTGATGTATTAGATATTCATATAATCTCTACATAGCTTTATATGATGTTATATATCAACAATTAATATAATTTTTTATTTCGTCTATTTCTTGATAAATAGTTTGTCCAGATTGTTCTGTATATATATTATCTTCTATCACTGCTCTTATTCTATCTAGGCCTTATGTCAAATATTTAAATAAATATTTTATAAGCATAGATTCAAAGTAAATTTCGACGTTTATATGAACATGAAATTTTAAGCATAAGTCTCTATTATGAGGAACTACAAATCTGTTATCTAATTTGATACATTCTTTTTGAACATAAAAAGTTGTATCTGTGGCGGCTCTCCCTGCTGTCGAGGCTCTACAGTGCTATTACTGTGACAACCGAGATTTTCTAACTGTTCTCGGGATCACTGTATATTAGAAATTTATATATATTAGTGTGACGTAAATATATATAAATTTTACTCTAATGATGATTTATTAGAGTTGATAAATGTTTTATGGCTATAAATGTAATGATTTTTGAATCGAAACGTCTCAAATAGTACATTTTTGGTATCGAAAAACAGAATTTTACTGAGACTTAAAATGTGGGAACCATAGCCTCCAGATAGAAAATAATGAAATATCTAGGGATTATGGAGTGTTTTAGGTGATATAAATGCATCGAAAGGCTTTAATAGCATTTCGGGAGGTAAACTGCAAAATTTGGTTAGTATAGCTTTTTGATTAAATTTTCGACAGATAAAAATTATACTGTAATTAAAGAAAAACCTATACTGCATAAACAAATAAATTTTCTTATTAATATAAAAATCAATAAATGAGATCACATCTTCATTTTGATCTAAGGGTCACCAAAAATAGTAAATTTTTAGAATTTCTTTCAAAATTCAATTAAGAAAGAAATTTTGCATTCAATACAAAGCATGGCTGACCATGCACATGGAAGAGGGGGTGAGAAACAGCTGTATTTCAGCTGAAAAAGTCCCAAAAATTTTGTAAAAATACCCACAAGAAATTTTCATTTTGATCCCAAAATTTTCAAAAATTACAAAATGGTCCCTAAGGATTTTTATAAACTTTTTCTCTGATTTCCCACGTCCCCCACAGCAGAAAACCACCATTTTCCCCTACTCTTCACTTTCTCCACGTTCCCAAAGCTACTAAAATTTCTAAATTTTCAAAAGTTACAAAGTTTGAAGAAAAAGTGTGAGGAAACTTCATCTTGAGGAGTTTTCACCCTAAAGCTCAAGTAAGTCTTTCAAAATCCTATTTTAATGCTTGTTTTTAAGTGTTTTTATGCTTATGGGAGTAGTGGAACAAAATGGGGTTAGAATGGTTTTGAGTGTTTTGATGAAATTCATGTGGAAAAACATGTTTTAAGCTTGTTTTTGAAGTGTTTGTGGGGTTAGTTTTTGAAAACAAATGTGTTATATTGGGGGGGGGGGGGGGGGGGGAGGGAATTTGACGTGAAAAAGAGGGTTGAAAACCCTTATGAAATGATAATGGATTGGTATTGTGAATTTGGAAAGGAAATGGTGTTGTATATAGGTGTTGAAAGAAAGAAAGACAAAGAAAATTTAGAGTTGTGAACAAAAACCCTAAGTTTGAAAAAGATGTGAAGGTTATGTTATATAGAATACATAGAAATGGATTGTTATTGTGTACTAGAATTTTGAGTAGGTTTATAATGAAAACTGTGTCCAATAACACAATTTAAGTCGTTTTGGCATAGTGGGAAAATAAGGATTTAAGTCGTTATAATGCTGAAATTTTCAGACTTATAACTAAGGCTAAGGGTTTAAGGATGATAATGTATATAAGAAATGTTTAAATGCTCTAGTGTTGACCTATAAACATTTCACTGAAAGTCGAAATGTTTCATTATAGGGCAACGACTGGAAACCAAGTAAAGGAAACCAAGAGATCAATCTAAGGAAACATTAGCAGATTTCTAGTAAGTTTTGGCATTTAAATGTCTGAACATGAACAACTGGAATTCTATGTTGAATTTGAAACCTTTAATTCATATATAGCCTAATTTATTTGGCTAGGAGAGTTTATGTTGTTGTGAACTCGTTAAAAGGCCTAAATTGGTGAGTATACGAATGTGCATTGATGTGTTATGTGAACATGATGATGTTTTATGGATTTTTGACCATAAAATGCATTAGACATGTCTTAGGGTTGTTTGTAAGTATATGAAATGGCTTTGATGTCAAAATGTGTTTAAAAACTCATTTTAGTCGGAGCCAAGCGCCAGGCACTGGCCAAAGAGCACCCCGGCGCTGAGCTCTCGGTCGAAATTTGTGTCAAAAATCCAGTAGGAGCGCCAGTGTCACGCTGCGAAATTTTTGAATTTAAAATTTCGTGCGTGAATGTATAAACTCAATTTGTTAGTGTGCCAATAAAAATTTTTCTTATTATCATGGGAATTCAATTTTCAATTTTTGGGGTATTAATTATTAAATTGAGGATATTTAAAACATTTTTACAAATTTTAAAGTTTTAATAATTTTTAACCAATCAAAATTTAATAAATATTAAATTTTTTGTTTATTCATTTATTTTTTTTCTCTTTCTTTCTCCTTCCGGATTTTTCCGGAAAACCCCCCTTTTCTCTCTTCTTAATATCTTTTCTCTCTCTCTTTCTTTTCCACCGCCTCACTCTCTCTCTGTTTTTTTTTCCTGCCGGCCACTCACTCTCTCTCACGCTCGCCCTCTCTTCCTCTTTGTTTTCCTTTTCCCTCCACCGATTCTCTTTCTCCCTCTCTCACTCTTGTTTTGTTTTTTTTTCTTCTTTTCTTTTTCTTTTTCTTCTTCTGCTTTCCGTCTCTCTCCCTTACGCCCTTATTCCTATTTTTTCTTCTCTTTTCTATTCTCTTCTTCTTCTTCGCCGATTCTCTCTTTCCCTCCCCATCTTTTTTTTTTCTTTCCTTCTTTTTCTCCTCTCTTTCAGCCGAAAGCCACCCTCCCTCACTTCTCCCACGCCGGTCCTCCCTCCTCCACCGGAAGCCCGCCGAACTTCACCTGAACCAGCCACCATCGAGTCTTTGCCGCACCGCCGCCAAGCACGTTGACCGAAGACCGCCAGTCGCGAGCCACACCAACCGTCCACGTCGAAACCGACCGCCCCCGCCGAGCCACCGAAACCGAACCAGCCGCGCCCACTCCGTCTGCCAAGCCACCCAATGCTGCCGTTCTCTCGCGAGCCCGAGCCACCAACGCCGTCGCTGTGTGCCACCAACCGAAGCTCGAAGTCGCTCGCCCGAAACACTCCACGACCGTCGCCCGGGCCAGCCCTTTTCCGTCTCGCCAAACCAGCCGTGTCTCGCCGTTCGTCCTCACCTCGCCGGCTGCGCCTCGCCTCGCCGCGCCGCCGACCGCCGTGCCCGACGCCACCAACCGCCGCCCCTGCTGCCGTGAGTCTTTTCCTCCGGCGGGTCGTTCTCCATCGGCAGAAAAAGAAAAACAAATTGTTGTATATGTAGATATATATATTATGTATATCTGTGTGTGCGTGTGTTATATAACAGGTAAAAGTAATAATAATAATAATAATAATAATAATGATTTTTAGATTTTAAATTTAAATTGATTTGAAATTTGTATTTTGAACTGTTCTGGGAATTGGAAAATTTTTCTGCAGGTTCAGCATTTTGGAGCTTTTGGGGAAGCCTATTTTTAGGGCAGGTCATGCTGAAATTTTTTTAAAATATATATATATCTTTTGGATATTTGTGTTAAAATTGCTATTTTAAAAATTACGATATTAAAATAAAGCATCATTTTAAATTTTAAAAATTCAATGGCATACTAATTGATTGAGTTTACCGTAATTCGATTACGGAATTCTTGGACAGATAATTAAATTATCTGTGTTTCTTGTTTTAGGTACTCGTAGATCGAATTCAGAAAGAAAGACTATCTTGGAATTCGTGCGAGAAATTGATCGTAGGTCAAATTGCTGACGAGGTAGGATATCTTACCCTTTCTTGACAGTCAATTTTGTTTTAATGATTTGGTCAAAAATCATTTAAAGAAAATGTGTTTATAAAGCTTTGAAATTTACGTGATTTAAAAAATATCACGATTTCAGAAATTAAAGGAAAAATATCCGGTTACGGATTTTTTTGAAAAATAATACGGTATATTTTTATTATGTGAATCATATGTTCACATGAAATGTTGAAAGTTGGATTTGGTGTTAAAATATACCGGGAGCCAGCACACACGTGCGAAGCGTGCACATCTCGATCGATGATCACTCATTATGCTTCGGCATAGTGAGGGAGGCTCATACGGACCGTACACGAACTAGATGTATATAGGGACACAATTTGCATAATCACGACTTCACGTTTATGATTCGGTATTGCATTGACATAGTTAGTATGATGGTTAAATTAAAATGTTAAAATAATTTTTTAAAGTATCCTACTGGGCCTTTCGCTCACTGTTTTAAAACTAGTAAACCCCCAGGAGAGAAAGCTGATTAGAAGATACAGGTGATGTGGAACCAACAGTGGACAACAAGGTCAAAAGACTTGAAGTAGTGATCTGTACTTTAGGACAAAGTATGTATAAGAGCAATCCGGGACTGTAAATTCTAAACTTTACTTTTGTGATCTTTCTTATTTTATTTTATCCAAGTATGCATCTGTGGGATATGGGTACCTCACCACCTGATATTGCGATAAAAATAGAACTACAAATATTAATTAATTTAAAATATACAAGCATAATTTATAAACAAGCTTAAGACTCGGTAAAGGGTAAGATATAAAAACTGACAGATTTAGGAATCCGAGCTTTCCTTTCCCTTATTCTTTTAAATTTTAATATCCATCACTATCCCGGCTTTTGGGAAGTGACACCTGTCGCTGTCCCGGGTTTTGGGACGTGACAGCCAGGCTCTAGGATAAGAGCGCCAGGCTCTAGTGTAAAAATTGACGAAAGCGCTAGGTGCTAGGGTATGAGGGCCAGTCGCTTACACCGGATTTTCAAAAGAGCCAGGCACTGCAAGGGGAGCGCCGAGGCGCTGAAGGTTCTGTCCAAAATTTTCAGAAAAATAAGATGAAGGGCCAGGCATTCGGAGATGAGTGCCAAGTGCTCCAACTGTTCCAAAAATGTATACTTAAAGTTTTGTGTCTCATTTCCAGTCCCAATCACACCCCAATGTTTAAGTGCGTGGATGATGAGTTTTAAACAGTATTTTTGGACTGAATGGGCATAACATTGAGTACATGAATCTTAAATATGTACACTGAAACAGTTAAGATGTCATAGTAAGTAGCATTATACAATAACCAATAGGGTAATGAAAACCTAATGTTTGGGCGTACCGGCCTCTCGCAAGGGGAGGTTACCTTATGTCGAAGCAGAAGACATACCATATATGAGGGAGAGTCAGGGTCGCTCCCAGGCCTCTTACAGCGCGCTTAAGGTACGATCAAAACGGGCCCATAGACATAGTAAATGAACAATGTAAATGTAAATTGAATATAATGAACTCCATGCATATTTGTTGAGTTGCATTGTGATGTTTATTGTTTTAAATGTTATGTCTAAACTTACTGAGCATGTAGCTCACCAATTTGTTCGTGTTCAGGTAATCGAGGTAAACAACCTGTAACCTGAGCCACAGTGTAAGGATTGGACTACAGGGATGAAGTGCCAGTGTCATGCTACAAGGTTATGGACCTGCCAGGCTAATTCCGCAAAGAAAAAGAAAAGGAAAAAGAAAAGTACAATTGTATAATATTGTATAAAGTATACTGCTATGTTTGATTTTAACTATTTATAATACAATATGATATTATTATATGCAAGTAATATGAAATAGTTTCCAACTATGATAATTTAGTTTTGAGAAAATTGAAGTACTATGTATATCAATGGTTTTTTAAAAAAAAATTTCAGTAATCTATTATGTTACGTTTTGAAAAGAAGAAGTAAAGTAGCAAAGTTTCACTGACATCTCCTGCGCGAGGCGGGGGGTGTCACAATTACAGTCAACTCTGTAGTCAACCGCAATAGTGTGCAGGCCTCTAGGATCACCGGCAATCATGCTTAACTTGAAAACTACTTGAAAATTTTGCGGAATAAATTTTTTTTTCTTTAACATAACAACTTGCTCGAGAATGTGATAAGGAAATCATGTTAACAAAATAACATGATAACATGCATATGATAACATGTTAACATATGCATGTTAACAAAATAACATGCATATGAATTCATGATTTCCTTATCACATAATCTTGACTTGAAAACGTGTTCTTGAAATTACATGCTTAAATCTTTTCAAAACTGTACAGCGGAAGACTAATGGTGACCACAATCCCTCGCCCAATCCCCCTGGCATGCATATACCCTGTCCGCCGTCCACCGTATATTACTGGTGAACAGGCCTCTTACCTGCAACCTGTGAACAAACTGGTGAGCTATGAGTTCAATAAGTTCAAACATAAAAACATGCTCATAACATGCTAAACTGTGCTTATGCATGAAATTTGACTCTGAAAACATGCTCTTGGCTGAAAGATTAAGTCTTAGGACATTATCTGAATTTAAGTTCTGGTTTTGGGCCTCTGATTGGTCGTACCGACATGTTAGCATAACTGAGAGCGGTATTTTAGTACTGACCTCCTCAGTCTTAATTGAAACTAAACATGAAAACCTCCCCGTGCGTCGAGAGGCCGGTACGCCAATAACTGGTTTAATTACCATATTATCTGGAGTTCCACTGGGTAGCATACTGATTGCCCTCACAGTAGGAACCTGTTACATATTTTACTTAGGGTGTGAGTTTTTATTAAATACACTAAGGTGCCTTGTGCACCTACATGTTTTCGTGTACCTGATACCTGTCTGACATGTGTACTTGAAACATGAAATTCTACATACATGACATGACCTGACATGAGTATCGTGATGCAGACAATCAATGTCTAATATACACGTCATACAATATATATAACATCATAAACATAATAAGATTGTCCACGTTATAGTCAGATCAATGCTTGAACTTACAGAAAATTTACGAATGTGAGCTTCTGCTCTGAAATTGCTGTCTCAAGATGTCTGGCTTGAATTCCTATAAAAGAAATAATCGTTGATTATTTCCAATATTCATCTTATACTGGAAACATGGTAAAATATGTAAATTCACATTTCCAGACTCTTTTTTTTTTTTTTTTAACTTTAACTTCGAACACGTCCTCCTACACGGGCATGTTCATAGCCGTGTATTCCTCTGGACTTTACGTGCATGGCCCTGTAATTCATGGAACATGACCGTGTAATTCTTGCATGCTTACACGGTCACCTACACGGCCGTGTTTATGACCGTGTTTTCCTGTTGTTGAACATGGTCTGTTACACACCCTTCCCATGACCGTGTGCCCCTTGACACGGCCCGATACACGGCCATATTCTTGGCCGTGTACCTCTCGGGTCTAAATTTTTCTTGCAACACGGTCGTACATGTGGGCATGTTTAGGCCTGTGTTCTGAACACGCCCTTGTACACGCCCGTGTTCATACCAAAATCAAGATTCCAAATGCGAAATACTCTGCTCTGATTTTCTAAGACTTTTATGGCATTTGTTCTACTTCTTACACTCAAAATCGATCTCAATAAGATTGTTTCAAGGTATCAACTATATTTTTACTATTACAAATCCATGGTTTCTTAAGCAAAATTTCACATTTTGCTTATTTACATCTCTTGACTCAACATTTTTGAAATCTGAACTTTCTTGATGAAACTCACTAAACTTGATTTTCTAAACCATCAACTCATGGATTCGTGTTTAAAAACAACTAGACTCGAACCATATTTCGATTTAACCGAAAATCTCAACATGATTTACTCTCATTCTCTTTTTCCATTCAAAACCCCAGATTTTCCACTCGAAAAATGTGAGAAAACGAGGGTTTGCCTTGCTTGAAACTTGAGAACTTCTTACTGTTGATTCTTGGCTAAAAAACTCAATCGATCTGCTGCTTGAAGAGAAAAATCCGAACTTGGTTGGATTTTCCTTTCTGCTCTCTCTCTTTCTCGGTCTCTCTCTCTCTCTTTCTCTTTCTCTTTCTCTTTCTTTCTTTTCTCTTTCTTTTTGTCGCTTCTTTGCAGCTTACTAAGTGAATTAATTCACTTGGATTACTTAGCCTAAGGCCCTCACGTGCTTCACACTCTCTCTCACTTTCTTTAATTTCTTTTTTAAAGAAAATGGGCTTTGTTTAGCTAATCTTGGCCATTGATCAATGTAACTTACTTGTGTGCCATTGATCTCTTAATATGCATTTTTCACATACTTTTCTAATAAATTGAAATATCATAAATTGAATTAATGTTTAGCTTTTAACTATATTCATTAATTCATTGTCAAATTTTGATTAAAACTTAGTTAATCAAAATTTTCATCTGCTCTGTATTCTGTAACATGTCTAACTATAAATGTACATTTATTTACATATCTTGTACAAAATTTTTCGAGAGTAATAAGTTTCTCGGTTATCACAGTATCTCTGCATTTGTAATCGACAAATCTATTTTCTTCAATTGTTGTTTCGATTTTTAAGTTGTTTAGAAAATTTTTTAGAGCACATTGAGTTTTTCATACATGGAGCATTTGTTTTAGTAGTGCCACATGGTCCATGCATCATAAATTCAGTTACAACATTATATCCTTGTGAATCTTTTTCAGGATTAAGAATCTTTATAAAAATAAATTTGTCTATTTGTGATGATTCATGTAATTTTTCGTTAGCGTGTAACCAAAATATAAAAATGACAATGTGGTAAACCTCATTTTTGGAATTCAACGACATAAAAAGAAAAAAATAAATATATTAGGTTTGTCATAATATTAAAATTAAAGCAAATTGGTTTCCTTATAAATAAAATAAATTTATGCTTAAGTGAAAAAACTAACTTGCAATAATTGTCCTAAATATACGTTTGGATTTAATAATAGATAAAATATGATATAATTTCATTTTGAAAATTCTAATAATAATATCTGGTCTATCTTCATGTTTTTGACCGACAATTATAGCTAAGCCTCAAGTAATTTTGAGCCATTTGGGATTGCATATCAATGATATAAAGAGATTTGGATTTTCATAGTGTCTAGATGTTACCATTACATCTTAATAATTTTGAATCATATATCTAGGACTTTCAGTATAGCTAGAAAGTAGAATTATTCTTTTGCCTATTGCTTATGCATTAGTATCTCATCTTATAATAGCATCTTGAATACCTTGATAAATTTCAAATATTAAATTATTTTGATTTTTTTTCTAATGTAGTCTAATCGATCTTTTTCTACAAAAGCATATGCATTAACTACGTATTGTTGAAACAATCTTCCACCTTTGAACAATGTATTACCTTGAGTTTGACATTATTGTAATTGATAGCAGCAAAATGCGCTCATAGAAATTCTTTTTGTTGAAGGTTTTTATTTGAATGATTTATATTCCAATTTAAATCAATCCTATAACCATCTTCTTCATAGGGGAATAGAGTATGATATTATAATGCCATATAAGATGGATGTAATTTTGTAATTCTTTGTAAATTATCTATTTTGTTTTGAATTATAATATTTCTTTCTTATTCATATTCACCAATATCTCTAACTATTAATCCACCTATATCATTTGAAGTAGGTAATTTATATTGACAACTATCTATATAATTTGGGCCTACTAATCCCTTCGACTCTCAACATCCTTTATCCTCGTCATCCCTCTAACCAAACATAGCCTAAAAAAAAATTCACTCTCCATATAGCTTGCTACCTGTCACCCAGAAGAATATAAAGAGATCTAGGCTCATTTTGGAAAATAAAACTATCTTTCTTGAAGAAACACAAGAAAAATATTGGTCAGATCAACCATGAATGGTATAAAGTACAACATTTCACAATATCATGTAATTAACTTTGTTTTCTAACAATTAGGTTTATATCAGAATATATATAATTATTGTATTAGTAAGTGATGTTGAGCACTAACAATGCTCATATAATTATTGTATTAAGTTTGGAGAGCTGACAACCTGACCAATGCATCGCTTCCCACATACTTAACTATTAGCAATTTTGTCAAAGCAACTAAAAGGCATTGAGAAATATGTATATTTTTAATAATAATAGCACTTTTTATTTTACTTTTAACTCTAAATTCCTATAATTCTTTAGTTTGACTAAAAAAATGAGCAGAACTAGTAAAAATATGCCATCCCATAGTCTTATGTATAGAAGTACTTGTCATAAAAAGGAGATTGTTACCCTGTCATGGTCCTTGACCGTTTAGCACAACTATTTGGTCATTTTTTTAGCATGTTGCTATTTAAGTTTATTTTTTCATTAACATTTTATAACTTTGGTCTCCAAACTCAAAAGTGAGAATTGATTTTTGAAATTTAATTAAAAGAAAAAATCACGTGCTTATCACGTTATTTAAAACTTAAAATTTTACAAAATAATTATATTATTAATTGCAAAAAGTATTCTGTATTATCCTTTCAAACCATTGAAAATTTTAAAATTTTACGCTTAATAAAATTATTTCTGAATATATTGTCAGATGGCAGTTTTAAGACACTTAAAAAATACTCAAACTTCTTTTGTTTTTTTTAAACAAAGTTGAATGACAACTATTAAAATGATTGATGAGTTGGTTTATAAAATCCAATTAATTATAAGTGATTTACCATAATTAATAAGTGATTGATAATAACCATCAGTAATTGATTTATAATTGGTAAATCCGTGATTGATATTAGTTAAATACTATTGATATTGATCAATTACCAACCGGTCATCAACTAATTAACCTTAAAGTGGTCATACATTGGTGTACCATTTTTAAGATAATGGTCATTTTACTAATTTAACAAACCTTGATATATTTTTTAAAAATGCTTAAAAAGTAATTTTTTTTCATTGTTTCTTTAAGATTTTAAGTTATATGAGATTACTCACGTTGAATTTGAAAAATCCGTTATCAACTTAGGCTCAGCGAACTAAAAATTGGCTCCAAAAAAGATTAAGGATAACATATTGAAGAAAAAAAAAAAACCCTCAAACGCGACGCTAATAATTAAAGACCAACAACACCAATATCTTAACATTAAAAAAAAAAAAAAAAAAGGTTAACGTAGATGTAAATAAAATAAGTGCCTGATCGCAAACATAACTGTTCAGTCTTTGATCATGTCTTATTGCTAATATTTGTGGAAAACAAATCTACAAATGCCAAAGTTCAGGATGTAAATATTACATTCTTTCTTTCTTTCTTTCTTTTTTGGCTTCATTATAGTCATTAAAGCGACTGATAAATGTCTAAGAAAGAGAGAGAGAGAGAGAGAGAACGGAAAAGTGATCGCGGCAATTTTTTTTTGAGATATTAATGCAAGTGAATTTAAGTGATTACATTACAGTACAGATTTTACTAAATTTATAATTAATTTTGAAATGTCAAAAGGGTAGTTCCAATAGTATTGTTGTTCCAATACTCAACTTTGTCTTTTGACTAGGACAACATGTGAGGGAGGAGTGGTGGGAGGTTTTGATGTGAGCTTTACGTTTGAAATCTATAAATGTTTTCTTTGCCTATAAAAAAGATCTTTTGTAAGGAAGACTGTCTTTTTTTAATTATTGATTTTCATATCTTCATCAAGAGTTCACAATCTTATTGGAATGTCTATTTTATTATTGTGAAGACTTGTTTTATTATCTTTTTTCTTAATTTATTTTTGTTTCTTGTTGTTATAAGTTATTGAATTTTTATTTATTAAAAAAGAGAGAGAGAGGGGCTTTTTTTGAGCTTATATATACTAATTGACAAATATGTACTCTGCATGAGGAATATATGAGTAAAGAGATAAAAAATAAAAATAAAAAAGTCACATAATGATTATGAACTTATCATGTAGCAGATGACATGACTGTCATATAAAAGGTATAGGCCAAAGGATGAAACCATTGTAGAGCAAAGGTTCATCCTTTTAGAGTTGTGATTCTTCCTTCTAATAAGAGAAAAATATAGTAAAACAAACTAATTATATCGGGATTGGATCTATAAGCAATGCGGCAACGGCATCTTTTGTCACTTTGCCAACATGCGTATAGCCATCACTATCTTTGTAAAGGAGATCCATTACTTTTGAGAGATTAAGAACTCGAACTAGAACTGGCTTAGGCACGGCCGTTGGATTAACTAGCTCTTGGTTTATATCCTTCCATGCATCAACCACTTTTTTATTTAACTCATTGTATGCCTCTTGCTCTGACACTCCATATTGTTTTGTGTAGCATTCAATAGAAGATGCTACGTGCCCTCTCTCTTGTTCAAACTGCCAAAAAATATATACACTAATTATTAGCTAATTGTACCATTAAAATTCTTTTGAATACTAACAAGATAAGTTGTACATAAACTCAACATCATCTATTGTAATAAAATTACAGACATGAAATATTTACCAAAAAATTTAAAATATTAAGAGGTTGAGGTCATAGTGGTTTTTAACCAACAACTTGGGACTATCACAGTTGACAAGGTTCAAATTTCCAAGAAACAAGTAATGTAAATAAAAGAAAAGGAAAATTGTTATTTTAGAGGTTTCAAGTCTTTAAGTGTATGTTGGGTAGGAAGGAGAAAGTGGTAGATCACATAATTAAGAAAACTAGGAATTAAAAAAAAATTTCTCTCTCTTATGTTGTTTTAATGAAATCCTCAAATAATCTCTAGGGATCATAATTGGACTATTTAGGATTTGGAGTGTCTTCTCTAATCCACTCTCTATTTTCTCGCATAATATAAATAACTATAAATGTCAAAATCCTTAAATTAATCTCACCACCTTTTTTTTTCCTTCCACATTTCTCTTCTACCAAACACACATTAAGAGAGAGATAGAAAGAGTCGAGGTGGCCTTTTCCGTTTTGACCATCTACCTTGTGAGAGACAATGTCACTCATGATGCGACAAATGATTTCTGAAGCTCTAACAATTTTTGGCTGGTTAGACATCCACTCAAAGATGTCTTTGGATATAATGTTATCTTGCATTATTCCTACTAAAGATGTGGTTGGAAGCATGGAGTAACCAGTAGAAACCAGTGCGATTGGCAAATACTCCTCCAAAGATGGGATGTATTCTTGCTCTAACCATTTGGCTTCATCAAAGTATGCCCCAACTAGAATTTTCATCTGATTAGATCACTAATATTAGTATTTTACAAAGATAATCAGAAGCAAAATCAAATTGATTAGCTTTAATTTTACCGCTTCTTTTGCATAGTCAATTCGGTACTTTTCTTCTTTTTCCATCTCTTCCTCAATTCTTGGTAGAGGTTCAAAAGTGTCTGATAAATAAGTTGCATATACTCCGGTAATTGATCCTTGAAATTAATATCCCACCTGAAAAATTCCTTCTTATTCAGCTAAATAATCAAGATCATTTAGTTAAATTGGACTCTATCTTCATACATAGGATTAATCTCATATCTGACACTTTATAAATTGTATTTTTTTTATACCAATTGATTCCAATGTAATACTATTTTGTGATACAAATCATATGCACTAATAGCTCTAGATAACATATCATATCACATGCAAAGTCAATTGTACAAAGTAATATGAAAATAATAAACTAGTAGTTATGTAAATCTAAAAAGAAATTTACGTATGTATGATTTTTACGGTATCATATATGAGACTTATATTTTTTTATATATATACAATATTGATATACTATATTTGATATCTTATATCAAGAAGAGTAATAGCCTATAGTACTATTTATTTGTTGATATTATCACACCTTTTAATTGCTTCGGTAAAGAGCTGGAGTTCTTCAAATGTACCATAGGAGTCGTAGGTATCATCAATGACTGATGCCAAGGCAATGACTTTGGTTAGAATTTTTCTGCCAAACGAGTACTGAGGCTCAAAATATACCCCCGATATCCAAACGTATAATTCCACAATCCTATCCCTTATATAAGGCAGCTTATTTGTAAAGTCTAGTTCCTTCCACCACCTATAATATTTTCAACATAAGCATTTGTCAGCACAATTAGCCTTAGTCTCTTAAAAATTAAAAAAAAAAAATCACATGATCATAGTCAGTGACGAAATCAGAAAATTATTATATACGAAGGGGATTGTATGTAAAGTTATACAAAAATATATAGGCTTAAAAGAAAGAAGAAATAGTTGAGGGGAGATTGAAGGGGCTATGTGTGAATTTATACCGAAATACATAGGCTAAAAAGAAATAAAAAAGTTGAGGGGTTAAGGCCTTACACTATTAGAAAAGTTAGATTACACGATGGATATTCCATATCAGTTTTTAATTAGTGAATGTATTTATTTTCTATTGTTAATTTGTGATCACAATAATACCCAAAAAAAAAGGAAAAAAAAAGAACCAACAATAATTATTGTTATTATATACAAGTTAAAATAACAAGTGTAACTAATTAGAATAATCATGACCCGACCTTTATATGTGTAATTATGAATACTGTTTTTTGTAATTACTATTACATTAAAAAAAACCCTTAAATAATCATTTTATTTCAGAACATGATTGAAGAAAGCTTACCTGAGAAACTCAGCAAGCTCCGCTTTATGCAAAGCTTGGAGAAGATTAAAATCTAATTTTGCAAGTTCCAATAAAGCTTTGTTATGGGAAGCATCATCTTGGTAGATTGGAATGTACTGCCTCGCCTGCAACCTTTCAAGGCTCCTTCGCAGAGGCCGCTACAGGGCACAAATGACTTGTTCCGATAACCGATCGGTTTTTTCGCTTGCCGCGGACTGGAGGTGAGTGGTGGTGAAGACAAGAGCTTCCTCAAGTATGTCTTCTCCGTGCAACCTCAGATGGGAGGCCTCATAAAAGGCAAGCATACCGGAGATGTCACTGACCAAGCTTTCCTTAAACTTGCCACTTTCGTCTTTGAATTTTTCAAATATATCTGCTTATTAAAATTATAAGCCATACATCAATTTATGGACATTTGCATATAGTATCTACATGTATTTTTTGAAGGTTTTTGCCATCTTGTCACTTGAACTTTAATTGACTTGACAATATATAATTTCCTGAACTTTCATTTGTGTAGATTTGATAAATACTGCAGAGTGCCATCATATATCAGGGAATGATTTGAAAAGCTTAAGGAAATATTTTCATGCACATGACATCAGTAAAGAACTAGAAATTTTTTTTGGAGGGCGTGGGTTAAAATAAATTTTAAAGTAAAAAAATTTTTCAACTTTATATTCTTTTTTACTTCTTATGTAAACATTGTAACTTAAATAACAAATGTTAGAAAACCCAAAATACAAAAGTATAATTGACTTTTTGTTTATTTGAAGTGATAAATATGAAATAATGCACATTTATAAATCAAATCTTGGGATATAATTGAAACTTTTTTTTAGAAAAACCTAAGCAAATTAATAATTTCAAAATTTTAAGGGGATAAATTAGGGACTTAATTAAAATAAATAAATATGACAAGGATAAAAAAGCATAGGTGTCCATTGGGTCAGGGAGGGAACTATCCCCCAAGCTCAATATGACTTCGACGCTACATGATATGATATGTTCTAAATTATATTTGTAATTTCTGTCTTTTCTTTCAAATAAGTTGATGAAATGTGTTTGAGAGAATTTTTATTAAAAGTTTAACAATTATCAATGATTTGGAGACACTTTATAAAACTTTGTTAGGGTAAAAATTCAAGTGATAACTTATCGTTAAAAAAAATTTCAAGGGACAAATATGCCAAATGTCGTTTCCAAAAACTCAAGCAATTGCCTTGTTGAAGACTAAGCTTCCGTTTCGCATCAATACTAACTTCACTTTTCAAACTTTATTTTTTTTTATAATGTTTTCTAATGATAGTATTTTTCATCAATTGTAACTTTTTAAACCTTTGTTTTATAATGTTTTCTCCCATAAAAATTTGAATTTTACTATTTGAAGTATGCGTTTGAACCTATGATCCTAACGAGAGCTAATTACCTGGTGAAACATTATATCCTTGTTGTCTTAGGAGTCGAAAACGAAGAGCAACGTCATGCAAATCCCTGTCATGATCATGGTCACGATGGGTATCAAATATATGTTGAAGTGCTTCTTCTATTTCTCTTTCGAAATGGTATGACAAGCCTAAGCGTTGAACTGCATCGATTAACTTGAACTTTTCAGGAGAATCTTTTGCAGCCCTGATTACCTCCTTGCTTACCACTTCTTTTAGTTCTTCAACTTTATGTTTCATCCAATCATTAGTTCTCTGCAGTAAAAAGGAAAAAGCATATTAATGTCGTCATGATGAGCAAAACAAATGAAATGGTACGTAGTAGGGGAAGATATAATAGATATAAATATATATATATAGCTCATATAGTGTATGTATAACTGGTGGTTGCCGTCTGTAACTTCACTTTTAACTTCATGCAAAGTTTTAATCCCCGCCTCAAAATTCAGAAAACATATACATATACATATATATTTGAATCTATATATATACACACACACACACACAATATATTACCGTGTCTTCGGAATCGTAGTTGAGAAACCTGTCTCCCCAGATGTTAGGATGATATGTTGCTGTTCGACGAAGAATTTCAGGTTTAGTGTTTTGGGTTAGAACTGGGAAACTCATGGCAGCAATTTTTGAAACTACAAGAAAGAACAAGCGATGGCTTCTAGGCTTTAGCTTTGTGTATTTATATACCAAGGAAACGACTAAAAAATATCATCAGCTTAAATAATTTGTATTAGCCAATAAATGACGGTTTGTCTGAATTTTCTTCCTCATAACTTATAAAATATATTGATTTTATAATATTGGAGTAACAGAAATACTAATTTTAATCCTAATTTTTCATTATTTTAAGGTATGTTTTTATTTTTATTTTTTTGTTAGGTGTTTAAGAGATTGAAATATTAATTAATAATGAATGACCGTATATGTTTGTAAAGATAAAAACTAGTTGCCACGTTAGAGAAATAAAAGAACTGAGAGTTTTTCAAGTTGGTATATTCTAGCACTACCATATAGGGTTTTTTTTTTTTTTTTTTACGATATTTCAAGTTTAATAGTACAAAATATAACAATAAAAATTGGCAAGAATACCACAAAATTATCTAACTTTAACAAAAAAATTTGATTGTATTTAAGATGAATATATTTTAAAGTATAGAATTCAAAACCTTATTTTAAATTACATTAATATTTAATGACATGAAATCCCATGATGAGCATTGGATATATAAAGCTGAAACTAGAACCTAGACACTGTGAATGATGTTATCACAATAAATTAGACATTTAATTAATTAGTTTTCACATCTAAACCAAAAATAGGAAGAAGAGAAAAAGACTACCAACTTGACAGGTGAGCAAACCGACTGTCTCAGGAATAGTTCTTATAAGCATATATAACGATATTTTTTTTTTTATTGAACTTATATAAGACAGAATATTGTAGCAATAGTTGTCTTTATTTCCCTAAATTATTTTTCCGAAAATTACGCAATTCAACAACAGTTTGCAAAAAGGAATGGTCAAGAAATGGGTTTTTTTTTTTAAATTTATTTTCTCTCTCTCTCTCTCTATAATTATTTTCTTATTTTCCGTTCGTTGGCTACCGTATTGCACCACAGGGTTTATTACCATGATGAGAGAGAAAATAAAAAGGAAAGAAATAGTTTAATCCTTATATTTTATGGTTTTTTTTTCTTCTTTTTTTCCCCTCCTAAAGTGTAATATTGTTATTATTATTATGTCGTGGGGAATTTAAGAAAGGAAGAAAATGCCCCTTCAAGGTTTAGGAAACAGTAAGGGTGTTATTTCAAAAGGAAAAAAAGATAATTAAGGGTTCATCTGGTGAACACATTGTATTTGTATTATATTTTAATATAATACGTTGAATACAATTTATGTTTAAAAGAAAAGTATTAGTATTGCATTTTAGATAAAAAATATTTAAATTGTATCTTAATAATAAATATGTAATGTGATAGGAAAAAATAAAGAGAAAAAAAAAAGAGAAAAAAAATATATATGATGTAATTAATAAAAATAATAAAATAATAAATAATAATTATATTAAATTTAAAATACGTATTTAAATAAAAATTATATTATATTTAATTTATTATGTATTGGATTTATATCTATTATATTTTCCACCTACTCACCCCACAGCAAGGGCACCATGGTGTACGAAGGCCTGCCGACGAAAGCATGGGATCACCGTCCACGTGTCCCAACACGTTGGTCGGCATGATGATCAGCCTCGCGGTGACGATGTGGCAGCTGTGGCAGCTCTTTTGCTTCTTCTAACCTCTCAGCTAACTTTTCTTCATTAGTGACTCTATAGGCCCAAATCATTTTGTGGACCCCGCAGTACTTTTTTATCTTTGTGGGCCTTCTATAGTGGGCCTGGGTGAGGTTGAATCGAGTCAGGATTGAAAAAGCTCAAACCGGTCAATTAATGGCGACGACGCCTGGGGGCGAGCGTCTCTTTCCGGTTTGTCTACAATCCGATTAAATGCCAATTAAAAAGTTATTCTGACACAGATGGGGCACAAAAAGTTTGGGCGCTGGAAATCGACTGGAGGTGAGCTGTTAGTTTTTTTTTTTTTTTTTTAATTTAGAAAATAGGAATTCTTTAAAGAAAAAAATATTTGAGTTCGTATTTTTTGGGCTCCAATGCGACCCTCAGTTAGAATACGAACTGGAGTGTTATATATTATTTATTTTTAAGAAGTATTAAAAGTAAAATTAGAGTTTTTTGTTTTTTGATATTTTTATTCCCATCAATTATCGTTCTTTCAATTACGTACTCTAACTACAATTTGTAAAAAGGAAAGGTCAAGAAATCATCAACATGAAAAAAAAAAAAATGGAGTTCTTTTCTATTTGGGCTCCATAACGGACCTGTTAGAATACATATCATAAATCATAGAGTGTTACATATTATTTATTTTTCAGAAATATTAAGGATAAAGTTAGAGTTTTTTCCGATATCTTTTTTCCCAAAAGTTATTATTCTGACAAATATGTGCTGTAACTACAATTGCAAAAAGAAAAGGTCAAGAAATCATTAACGTAAAAAATATTTGAGTTCTTAACTTTTGGGGTTCACGACGGGACCCCTCCGTCGTCAAGGTACGGCTCATAAATTATAAAATGTTATATATCATTTATTTTTCCGAAGTATTAGAATAAAATTAAATTTTATCTTTCAAAATATAATATTTTAGTAAGATTATACTTACAATCATTTTAAATTTGAAATTTTATGTTTATTTTTTTTAAAGAAAATAAGTAAATACATGGTTTTTTTAAAAATTTTATTTTTAAATATCAGTTATTAATCCGTACGATAACTGATTTACAATTTTTTGTAAAGTTTGTGTGCTTGTTGAACGTGGCAACATCATATACCGTGATTCATGTTTTGAAATTAAAGGAAACAAATGAGAATTGGCAAACAATTATTTTACGTTGAGATTGCTTTCCAATTCCAAGCAGCTGGACTTACAAAATATTCTTTCGTCTAAATACTTTTTCAGAGAATATTTTCCTCTTTTTCCTTGTTTTGGAAAAATGAACACTTTCTCTCGGGGAATTTTATTCAACTCAAAAAAGGGGTACATATATAACAAATTCGCATGCCCCACCATACCACAATATGTGCCACCTCTCCCTCCCAGTTCTTTCCAGACTTCCTTTCTTCTCTGACAAATCTACGGCCCACGCAAGCGCTGCAACGAATGCGCCATCGCATAACAGACCTTGCGAATACATATATACATACATATATATACACGTATATATGTATTACAATATTTATAACTTTTAATTATATTATATCGAAAATTATATAAAAACTATAGATTTTTTTTATTTAACTTAAGTCTTATACCTCGTTTATTTATCACATTATATTCGTATTATATTTAAATATAATATAATTTTTGTTCAAATATAAAAATATTATATTTAAATGTCAATCACATTATTTATTAAATTTAATAAAATCATTATTTATCATTTGATATTTTCTACTACTTTTACCAATCACATTACATACTCTTTTTCTTTCTCTCTCTTTTTTTCTATTTTTATCAATCACATTACATATAATATATTTCAAATATTTTTTATCCAAATAAACACTACATTTGAATATAATATAAATACTTTTAATTTAAACGCATATTACATTCATTAACACAATAAGTTATCCAAATGCACCATTCGTCATGTGTAGGTGTATGGCTATTTATTTAATCATTGGCATCATGAAATTAAAGGGAAATAACTAATCAGGGGATATTCACCAGTATCCGAATATGTGAGAACAATATCCGCTCAATCCGGCAAATTTAAATCAATTTATGAACAGGGTATTATTCATTGTTTTTCTTTCTTTGTGAGGCGAGTTAACTAGAAGACTATTTCACTTCGAAACCCGTGTTGTTGTCCTTCCTATGATTTTAGTAGATTGTTACCCTAGAGATGACATATTCCACATAATAATGGGCTTTTCGTGGCAAAAAAGAACTCTATGGTTTCTCTAATGATGGGCCAGCCCCGCTGCATGGCGGGAGGTTTTCTAAGTTGCCATAAGATTCGGTTGACGTTAAGACAAATACGAAAAGGGCAAAGCAGGGGATAAGGTTGAGAGTGTCCATGGTTGAGGGTGAGTGAGTGATCAAATCAGCATGGTTGGTGTGTGTTTTGTGGGAGTAGTTTTAAAAGTTTTGAGTGCCATATATATACAAGGGCAATTTTTGTCATGTGATTAAAAATTGGTAGATATTTGTTTTGATAGGCATCGTTATTGGCCGTCAATTTTGAACAGTAACTAGACTTGCTAATGTTAAGTAGAGTTTAGAAA
The DNA here is from genome assembly GCA_035233585.1 of Antiaris toxicaria. Lineage (NCBI taxonomy): Eukaryota > Viridiplantae > Streptophyta > Magnoliopsida > Rosales > Moraceae > Antiaris > Antiaris toxicaria. The sequence goes on from CP141163.1 coordinate 2,434,691, forward strand.
TCATCAATGTGAACATTGAGTTCTTCTATGACCAATTGAATACGGACAAATATGAAAGTTTCAATTTTGAATTAAAATCACATTTTTTTAGTTTGAAATTTTTGAAATTATTTTGAGGGTGTTTTGGTATATTTAAATTCGAAATTTGTACTTGATGAAATGATTTATGTATTGACAGGAACATAATAAGAATGGGAATTGTCAAACAACTGTTTTACGTGATCAAATAGTACAATTAATTTGCTTGACCAATTGCTTTCCAATTCCAGCCAATCTAAGGTTGCTCGTTATTGTTATTTATCTTTTATGTCGACTAACAAGAGGGGACACTGTTTATAATCGGTCAAAAATGACAGTCATAATTGATAAGATCCAAAAATATATGGATTCAAATCTTTTATTAAAAAATTAGTGTTTTAAATGGTGTTTAACTAATTTTATTATGTTATATCACTTTAAAAAGTTTATAATGCATCATAATATAATTAACTTTCTATATTATATTATTTTATATCTGGACATTTAACTTTTTTTCAATAATGTATCATAAAACAATTAGTTAGATACAATTTCGGACACCACAATTTAAAATATATGTCTTGAGCTTCATCAAAATAATTTCATTTTAAATAAAGAGATATGTTACTATTAATTCTTTCATTTTTTTTAGGGGATATGTTATTATTAAATAACAGAATCAATAATGGAGGAGCTGATTCCTCTAATCAAATGAATCTATTTTCTAGAGTAAAAGCATAACAAGAGACCAAGTCAAAGACAAAAAATATATATATATGAGTTTTTAACGTATATATGTATACATATATATATATATGGCCCAAATTACATTGAGAATAAGAAGTCGATAAACCAAATATACTACACATAATCAGTTCGAACTCAATATTATAATGGTAAACATTTTTTCGTCGAGCCTGGTGTATAGCTTATACATCTAATTCTACATATGTTAATGAAATTATATAAAGTTTCTATTCTAAGAACCAGAATTTTAGAGTTGTACAATTTCTTTTTTTTGGAATATTAAGGTTCTATATATTTAGGTATGGTAATTTTTTTGTTCATGAACCCATTTACTTATAGTAATCCATCTTAAATGTGATGAAAAAATCGGTTTAGAACTATAAAAAGATTAAATTTAACTATCACGAGTTGTAACGGGTGATGTGCTTAAAAAATACAACTCTTTTAATACATTTAATTGTATCTTGTCTTTATATAAAGTGTATTAGGCAAAATATGTGCAAGAATAATCTTTGATGCGTTTGGTGGATGCGTACGTTAATTTAAAAATGATCGGCTGATTGCAGGCCAATGGTGAAGATGGAAGGTGGACTATGAAGGGCAGCCTAAATAAGTAGACGTAAAGAGGTGTAGAGAATGAATAAAGACTTTGACTTGAGCTTGTGTGAGTTACTGAAATAAATGGGGGTGGTTGGGGATGAGAAAAACAGAGTTCAGTCACATGAATTGAAAAACCTTCTGTCGTTTGTCAATAAAACGACAAGGTTTTCTCGTCCATGCTAACACTCCTCTTTAATGTTAAATTGTCCTCATTGTCATGATTTACATCAATCAAACGACTTGTAATTTAATTATAAATAATCATAGTCTACTACTGGAGTCAAATTTTTATTAGTATTGGGAAAACCAAATTACTATATTAATTCCACTTTTTTTTTTTTAACTCTAATTAAGTTAAATTTGAACTTTCATATCAGAGGATTTTTTTTTTAATACAGGACTAGTAAAAACAAAATATTTTTTGTTAGTGCTAAATACAAGAGTAGGTCTTTTGTCTCTTCTAGTCTACTTTTTCCACATTGCTTTTTTTTTTTTAATAAATTATTTTTATACTACATTACTCATTGGTAAAATTATTTTTAAAAACAACAGTGTTTAAAAAATAATAATAATAAAGCTCATCATGGATCTTATCCTAAAATGATGCATGCTTTCTTCCTACACTTCAACCTTCAACCTTCAAAACAATTCTTTACCCTTCATATTATAACCCAGTCGGATATGTTAAAACACGGCATTGTCATCTCTCTCTTCTCACAATGTAATTACGAGATTGTCTTCTTCCTTTTCTCTGATATCTTTTACTTTCACCCCACCCGACGGAAATGTCGTTCGTCGCCCTCCCAACTCTTTCCCGACTTCCTTTCTACTCTGACACACCTACGGGCCACGCAAGCGCTGCACCGAATACGCCATCGCATAATAAACCTTGCGAATATATGTATATATATATATATTACAATATTTATAACTTTTAAGTATGAGATAAAAAATTATATAAAATCTATATATTTATTTTCTTTTAAACTTAAGTCTTAAAGTCATATATAGGCGTATGACTATTTATTTAATCATTTGCATCATAAAATTAAAGGGAAATAACTAATTAGAGGATATTCATGAGTATCGCGAATATGTGACGACAATATCCCCTTCATCCTGCAAATTTAAATCGGTTTGATGAATAGGGCATATTCATTATTTTTTCTTTATAAGACGATTTGACTAGAAGACTATTACACTTTGAACCTGTCTTTTTTATCCTACTTAGTTCTTTTTTTTTTTTTTTTTTTCATTTAAGTAGATTCTTACAGTAGGGATGATAATATTTCCCATGATAAGGAGCCTTTCCTTGATTCGATTTGAACGGCAACATGATATCAATACAACAAGCATATGAGATAAACTCTAGTCTTAAAAAAAAATTCTATATTAATCTATAACTAAAGATGAATCAAAGGAGTTGATGAAGGATTCCAAAATATTCTAATCCTTTTATTTATCTATTCTATATTGGAAAACCTTACTACAAACTAAATTTAACTGTCTCCAAAATCCAAAGCCCACCAATATACCATGCAGCCGTTGGAGCCTTCCATGTTGAAAAAAAGAAAAAATGTCCATCATATTTGCGCTACATAAATATATCTTATAGTTGGTACTCCTGATATCAATATTTTATAGTTGAAACAGATGAACTAAATAAACAGTAGTCATTTAGACCTCATACAGATCATTCAAATGACCACCACCCTTGTAATTTAATTATAAGCATAGATTTGGTTCGAAATATTTAGATTGACTATAACAAACATCAAAATGAATGTCAAAACGGGTCATGGCGGTGGGCTTTTATGTGATGGTGGTTGTGCGGCATTTTGACAGACAACAACGACACGGTTTGTGCGACTTACGTATTATTAGGGCAGTATATAACTACGTCATGGGTTCCTCGGGCTCTACTGATAATTCTATGATGGCTCTTTTATTGATCATCTCATCATCACAGGTTTAGTTGGAGTTGCTGTTGTGATTTTTCTTTTTGTTGTGATTTGTAACAACAATGATTTTTAATTGATCTGATGATTTAACATTGTTTTGTGTTTTGTATGGCCTTAATGTTACGAGTCTTTCGATTTAGTATATCATATTTTTCATCCATTATAGATGCTTTGTTAAAGAAACAGTGTGCTCATCAAATAATTGTTGTAGCTAGCTATTTGAGTTTTAAAACTCGATACCTATCTAATTCCCTTGGCCGTTTCATTCGAGTTTACTGATTAAATCAACTATCTATTAGGGTAATGGATTTCACTCCCTCTCTTGATTAATCTCTATTGTCAATTTTGTCCCATATATAGCTCTTAGATTTTTGGATAGGAAGCCATTAAACTGAACTCATATGAAAGGTTCATGGACTCTCTGTTTTCTCTCTAAAAATAGTCTCTAGGCAGAAAATTGTACTGATCATTTGATCTAAAAATTAAAACAACTAAATAAATAAATGGATGGAAAACGTTAGATATGGGAACTCGTATCAAATCTAACTCTGAACTAAAAAATGTACCAAAAGTAGTTTCTCTATTGAAATTAATGGGTGGAACATGTTATTTAAAATAGCTTAGATCTCATTCAAAATTGTTTTTTCATTCTTGCATAATTTTTTTGTTTCATTTTAAAGAAAATATTTTTTTTTTGAACATAGGGTTGGGGATTCGAACCTTTTAGTAAAATCAGGTGTGTACTACTGTTAGACTATATTCTTAATCTTTTTTTTTCTCTAAATTGTTCTCATTTGAAAAAAAAAAAAAAAAAGAAAGGTAGCGTTTGGTATTGTTTTTGAAATCTGTTATGTTTTCAAAAAAACTGAAAATGAAATCGTTTTGAAAACTGTTCTGAGATTGTTTCTGAAACTGTGTTTGGTTATATTTTTTGAGTGTATGTTTTCAAAAAATAATTCTAAAACTGCGTTTGGTTATATTTTTGAAAACCAGCCATTTTATAAGTAATTTATGAAAATATATTTATGTTTAATTTTAAAAAAAATTATTATGAATACTAAAAATTAAAAATTAATAAAAATTTTAATTAAAAAATTAATTAAAAATTAATAATCATAATATTTAAATATTTACTATATCAATTAAAACATAATTAACCATTATATTTAGTTACAAATACATTACAAAATAATTCTTAATAGTAAAAATAACATTTAACTAAGAAATTACAAATTCTAATTATCATAACAATTAGGATACATATTGTTCCCACATTACTTGTGTAATTTGGTTTTTGAATTGGCTCATACGTTGTCGGTCCCTATTAGTGGAACCAACATCAGAAGATGGTTCAGATTCATGGTAATTTGTATGCTGGTGATTTCCTCGTCGCCTCTCAATATCTTCTACAGGCTCGTCAACGCCATAATCTCTAAACAAATCATCATTTGCATCATACATCTTAATACAATTATGAATAACACAACATGCAATTACTATCTAGGCTTGTTTATGTAAAGGAAAGTTGGACATATTCTTCAAAATACCAAATCGTGCTTTAAGAACACCAAAACACCTTTCTATGTAATTGCGTAATGACGAATGTCTGTAATTGAATAGTTCAATAAGTCCAGTTGGTTGTCCATTGTTTCTAAATTCTGATAGATGGTACCTTTGACCTCAGTACGGTGCAAGGAATCTTGACATGTTACTATATCCAGAGTCAACAACATAATATTTAGGCAATGGTGGCCTAACAAATATGTTATCTTGATCTTGTAATGCATGTACTAATACTCTAGAGTCTGCAGTTGAACCTTCCCATCCACTATAAACATAGGTAAATCTCATATCGAAACTGCATGCTGCCATTATATTCTGAGTGCAAGTATGTCTTCTTCCCCGATAAGCTCTTTGCTCAGCCACTGGGACAATAGCCATCACATGTGTGCCATCAATAGCTCTAATACAGTCCTTACATAAGTAAAGAACCTAAACTTATTAAACCCTATTATGAAAGTAAAAACCACCTATTTTAAACATTAAAAATAATGCTAGTTATACGTTAAACCACGGCTAATATTTTTCGCTATTTTGAATCTCCGGAGGCACGATGTTTGGGTCTGGTTGGCAGATAAATTCTGGGGCCAATGCACAAATTGCATTAAGAACACTATCGAAATGTCTACTCACTGTTTCTCCAGAATGACAAAATCTATCTTGTATTACTCTATTTCGATTAGAATGACCAATAATCTTCAAGAACATCATCAACCGTTCCTCCACTGATAGTCAACTTCTAGTTAATAATTGACGTTCTTCAAGTAGCCGAGCTAATGCCAAAAAAGGTTCTTTATACATACGAAATATTTCATAGATCACTTCAGGATGCCCTTCCAACATATTTAATACATATTGTCGTCCTGTTAGCTCATCATTATGTCGAGGTTGCTTAGTAATAGTTGGTATAAGATCTAGTAATAATTGTAAAATCTCTTCCTCATCGTCAGATGACTCAAAGGACTCAAAAAAAGCTAACTCTTCATCAGTATCTGAACCATTTGATTCCATAATACCCTACACAAGATAATCAAACCAATTCATATCCATTTACCACCAATAATAATAGCACAATGAAACAAATATTTAATATTTAATATAAATCAACAAACCAGTCATTATATAAGAGTTCAATAAACTAAAATCGTAAAAGCAAACAACATAAAGTAAGCAAACTCAACAAATCAATCACTAGTACAAAGTTTAAGAAATGACTTAAATTACGAAAGTAAACAATATAAAACAATCTAACTCAACAAATCAGTCAGTAGATAATAGGACAACAAATTGAAACAAACTGAATAAGTTTAAGAAACTGAAACCAATAATTAACCAATGACTACTCCACTAAGCTGAGGATGAAACCACGACGACGCTCGGGTTTGATCTTTACAAATGACCTCCTGAAATCTTTGTCCTTTGATAATGTCTTAATTGCCATCCCGTATGTCTTATCATCCAAGTCTCCCATTTCATCCAACAGCTCAATATAAATTTCAATGCTACTAGGATCTTCAGCCGACGTCTCTGTCTTACTAGTGTCCCCAAGACGTGCTCGTTTCGCTGCTAGATATTACTACAAGTCATTAGTGCATTACACTGATGCCTCACTTTGCAAACTCACAGACTTTACCAACAGCTCTACTGCTGACTCCATTGCAGTTTTTATCTTCTTCTTGGAACGTCCACTGCTGGCCTCAGCATTTCGAATAGGGTTACGATCTTTCTGGACTTCATGTGAGTCTCCCGTACCTTCCCCTTCAGCTTCCAGATTCACCGAGTCTGGTGGTGCTGCACGTGGCATATTGGCAGCTGTTTGCGGACCAATGCCGTGACGACCTATTGCAATAGTCCCACCAAAGATCTCCTTTAGCAGATAAAAGTTTGCAAGCCCCTTCTTCTGGAACTTTTTTGATGTTGAATTTTGCTACACAATGAAAATAAATTTAGTTATGCCAATGATTAGAAGCTTATGTAGATAAATTTGAATTCTATTAAATAACAGGTACATTACTTGTAGATAGGAATCCCAAACTTCTTCTGAGCCTGTGACTGTGTTTGCTTCAGAATCCCATCCAAATCCAGTAGTTTAAATCAAGCTTTCAAACTCTCTAGTGCTGCGTCTAAGCCTATTCCACTTGGTTTTAAGTTGTGCAATTGTAAGTCGTTTATTGAATTTGCTATGTATTTCATTTGAAATTTTCATCCAAGTTTTTTTGTCTAAAGTGGATGTTTGAAGTCCTTTTTATGCCTCCTCATGTAGCAATTCGATAAAAAAAGATTCCAAATTTTTGCCCCATGTGGCATGCTCCTCAATAGTATTATCCTCAATGACATCCATAGTATAATTTTATTGTCTTTATATCACATATCAAGTGTTGTCAACATTAATAATCAAACAGATTAAAATAACTACTACAGTACACATGTTTATTTTTTTAAAGTACTAGACATAGCAAACTCTAAAAGAGTGGTGCAGTGTAAAAATTTCTTTGGTTGTCAAAGCCAATTCTATATTCCTTAAAAAGAATGAAATAAAAAGCTAAGTCTAAAGTTTATCATATTGGGATGAAATAAAAAGGATAAATTCTCTAATTTCACTAAAAATGGTACTAGTACAATATAAATCAATGAAATTAACTCATCAAAGCAACAAATATTTTCTTACAAGAAAATTTGCCAACTAAATGCATAATAGATAGAGAGAGACAGAGAGAGACGTTTCAAGGAATTAGATTGCTCAAGTTGCTCGTTTGGCCTTGTTCAATCTATTATTATTACCTACAGTAGTAATGCTTCAGTGAATAATAAAAATAATGGTTTTTCTAGCTTCTGTATTTGTAATGGAGATATAGAGTCCATCTTGCCTTTGGTATCTCCAAAGAATCTGCGGCCACAAGGACCAACCATACCCACGAAATTCTTATATATGCGAAGAAAGAAAGAAGGAAAAATACTCCTACTAAAGGTCATTTTCCAAAATACAGAAAAAAAAATTCAGTTATTTATATCTAAAGAACCTAATTTTTCTAATGTAAAATAACAATGTTTGGCGAGAAAATTCAATAGAAAATAGTGTACATTTCTCCCACCACTTACTACACGAGTAAGTGCATAGAAGTTGATCTTTAATTTCAGATACAAATTCTAACTATCTAATAAATGAATTCCATCATTTAGATCTAAGTCAGCAGTCGGCAGTGGATTATAGTTGTTGTAAGGCAATCTCCTATTTAATTCTGATATTCGGTTACATACCAAGCCGTAGCCATCCTTTCTTCAACACTAGCAATGTTGACAAGGCATATTGCTCTCAACAGAATCAAAACATACAATCAAAACCAAGAAAACAGTTCAACAAACCATGCTCTACATCGTTCAAACCAGCTCAAATTCGGGTTTAATCTTTGTTGTTAAGCATTTATAACAAAATCATCCCCTGATTAGCTCATCGACGATGAAACCGAAAAAAATCCCAAATTCTAGGGTTCCCAAACACTTTTAATCACCACTCCAAATAATTGCACAAAATAGATTCACCACATCAATCGATAGGAGGAGCTTACCTTTCGTGAAGAAGACGACCAAAATGAACGAGTTTTAATGGCGACCGATCGATCGACCGACTGCAACCACCACCATGCGAGGTTGAGAGCTCTGGCCGAGGTCGATCAAGGCAACAGTGACGGTGCGAACTCGACCCCAGGGGAGGAGAGACTGCTTGCGCCAACACCGATGAACGAAAAAGAAAGAGAGAGTGCTGGAGTTGACACCGTGGAGGCGAGACAGGGGTAGTGGGTTTGTGTATTCGGGGGTCTGAGGAAATAAAATCGAAAGCGATTCTCGTAATCGAAGAAGAAGAAGAAGAAGTCACTACTTTTTTCTGTCGATGACTTTGCGTGAGAGACCGCCGACGGTGATGAACGAGAAAGACGGTGGAGTCGAGAGAGAGGAGCCTCTGTGTATACACGGTCTGAGCTTCCGAAAACGCTGAAAACGGACTTTAGTCGTTTTCAACGTTAAGTGTAAATATTCGGGATTTAATCCTTTGATTTCAAGATTAGTTTTCAAAAACGCTGCTAACCAAACAAATTTTCAAAACGTTTTCAAAAACATTTGCTTTGGAATTCGTGCAAACCAATTTCAAAACAGAACCAAACACGCTGAAAATTCTCTTGTTTTTGAATTTTCTTAACACAAATTATCTGCTGAATTAAAATTTTCTTGTTTCCTATATAGGGTTGAGGTGGCGGATGGGGTTCAGATTGAGAGTTGAGCTCGAGATCAAGATTGTGGCCAAATAAAAGGCTAGGACCAAGGGACAAAGCTCAAATAGGGGCTGGGAGGTTGGGACTGATACCATTCCTGATCATTTCAACTCTAATGTAAGCTCCCAAAAATTCAAAAAATAAGATTTAGATTGTAAAATTTGTTGCTAATACTTATTTTGGTAATTCTTATATTGAAATAAGAGTGATCACATAAATAATTTTGAATGTTTGTCTAATATACCAAACAAAATATAGTATATTTCATGATCATATACACCATAAATAAATTGTTACTTCAAGAATCTTATATTAAGAATATCTAGTGTAAGAAGGATTTTGCTATATGAAAGAATAAGTAGAAATTTGAGTGTTAAGATGAAGGTGTATCCCTTATTATAAGATTAATAAGTTTCTTGAATTACCTTAATTTTAAGAGTAAGAATTGGAAGGAAATTAATATGGTAAGAATTTTCAAGGCAAAGGAACTAAATTAAAAAAGTAAAAATCTAAGCATAATCCTTAAATCCTCTGGGTGAACATGGAGTAATACTTGTCATGACATTAAGGAATAGCTCGGGGTAAGTTTTACAATCATGTAACAAGTAAAAGATAACAACCTAAGCAACATCTGCCTTTTCATAATTAAGACTTCGAAATCTGACACTCAATCAACCTTCAATGTCTGGCCAATTATGACACTAATTTTCTACAAGTTAAAGCTCAGTAAATAGCTATTCACTTGTTTTGGCCAATTTAACTAATAAAAATATTCTTCGTCTTTCACTTATTTGTTTGTTTGTTATTGTTTTTATTCCACACCCTTTCCTCCATACCCCCACCCCCCCAACCCCACGTTATATAAATATAATCATAAGCATATAAGATTTTAAACTCACACTATAGAATACTAATTAATGCATGGTGTTCTACGTATTTTGGACATTCAAAAGATCCTTTGTAGCTTTAGCTCAAAAGTTAAACTCAAGATTGGTTCCCTATAAGGTAGATTTCCTTCCGAAGTATGATTCTTTTGAATGCTCGTGTCTATATTTAGATAGACACACCTACTAGGGATAAAATCCATCCTAATAGTCATTGTTAGTACTAAGACAATGGGGGTGTACTTTTTCAGAAGGCGAATTTGGAAGTTGTGTTTTGAATAAGCTCGATTCACTTTGATATCGGTACGATTACTACCGTCTATTTAGTGTGCTGATGAGTTGTAAACTGGACCTGCGTGAACAAGTGTACTTGCCTTTTTGTTTGAAATATTTCAACCATTTTTATCAAATTATGTGCATTTTATATGAATCAAGTAGTTAAGTACAACCTCTCTATTATCAAAAGTCTTTACATTGAAAAGCTGTGTCTGTGCCTCATTGTAGTAGGGGGTGGACACTTGGCTGACTCATGGAACAGTCTTCATTGGGGTGATTTGAAACGACCTTGGTGTTTTTAACCACTCTTTTTAAAGAGTTACTAAGAAAAAAAAAAGTTTGTTTCTTTGTTTTGTTTTGTTTTTTTCCTCAGTGAAAGAAATCTGGTGCTTTTATGAGGCAGAACCTGGGGAAGACATTGAAGAGTATCGGAGAAAGAGCGAAGTATAGGAGAGATTATGTGATGGAGAGGATAAAGATATGAAACAATTTGATGATGTTTATAAATTCTATCAAAATATAAAGTGTTTAAGATAATCAAGCCTGCTAACAAATTGTCTCTCCTGATCTATTTCGTTACAATAAAGAAGAAAATAGAGACGAATCTGATCCTAACTTGAGATGATAAACTCTAGTAAAAGATAATAAGTCTAAATTCCTGACTATCATATTTCATATTTCTAGATTATTCTCCTGGACTTTGAAAAACTCGGCCGTGGAGGCGTATACAAATAAAATATGTGGGTGAGCCTTCAACATTTCAATTAGTGCCCGCGATAAGCGTCCTTGCTTGCGCAAGATATGGTATACTAAACCTTTTCATTGACCTTTTCTCCTACGAGGTATCAAACTATGATCTTTTTTGTTATTGGGAAAGTTGGATTATAACTTTTAATTTGGTGCTGCTTGGCTTTTCTTTTTTGTTGTTTAATTGTGTTTGATACTTTGGCCTTCTTACTCAGCCATGACGTATGTTGATTATTGATTTTCTGTCCGTCTTCATCGTGCTTTGCTTTAAAAAGAGTGGATCTGTTTCTCATACCAAATGCCAGTGGATGTTGCCGAAATTTTAAATGTATCTGCGATGATGTCCAACCAAGGTTTTGGTGACTTTGACAGGCTTCGGCATAGAAGCCCTAGTCCCATGGCATCTTCAAACCTCATGTCAAATGTTACCGGAACAGGATTCGGTGGATGGAATGGACTTCCGCAGAAGGTAATTAACTGTAATGTTATGTTGGCATCTTGTTTGTGTTCCTCTAAATGCATGCTCTCTCTATTTTAGTTTTTGCCACATAAGCTCTAGTTGAACAATCTTTGTGCGCCTCAATTTTCAATAATCTTGACTCTTGTAACATCTAAGCATCGCGAAATCTGGAACTGGAGTGATGTCTTTCTGCATTTTACATTTGTGATTTAAGATGCATCATCAACTGGGAACTAAATTCTTTTGCTTAAGATGTTTGTGAACCAAACTTTATGTCATGATATTCGTTTACTACTAAATCTACCCTAAATGACTGCCCCTGCGAATGTGTCACGTAATGGTGCCTGCATGTTTGTGAGAACAAGCTGTGCTTTCTTTGTAACCCCAAATAGCGGATCCCGTGAGTCATCCTGTTTATCTATCTGCACATCTAGTTATAAACTCACTGCACTTCTGTTGTACTTTTTGAGTCAATTCTCTAAGATGGTTTTGAATTTTTTTTTTTGGTCTTTGTACTTGTTCTGGGGTGGAGTTCATATCTAATGAATTAGCTATTGTATTCGGTCTCGATATACTTTTACTCATAATGATGGATGTTTGTTGGATTTTCCACTTCCGCTTCCTCCCACTTTCTCAACCCTGTTTGCTAATGTGGATTTGGGTTTTGCTTGATGAAATGTATATGTTACAAGACTTCATGAAGTCTTTAAAATTTTCATCATCTTTCTGCAGTGTGCAGAACTCATATTCTTGGGGTTTTTTTTTTTTTTTTTGTGACGAATTGAGTTCAACTGCTTTCATAATTTTATTTATATTTTCTTAAACATTTGATGTTCACAGGAAATCTGTGTGTTTTTGGAAGACTCCTATTACGTTAAGTGTGTGTGAATGTTCGAATGAATGTCTAGCTTATGCTTATTTGAAAAAAAAAAAAAATTCTGTTTACGAAGTTGATATATGTTTTACAATCGGGCTAGAATTGTATAAGGTGATAAAAAAATGTAGGAAAAAAAAAAAAAAACTAGGTTCAGCTTAAACGGTAGTTTACTCATTACTCAAACAATTTATTTAAGTTGATTAAAGTATAAGACTTCAATGAAAATAAGGAGAAACTGTGTTTTTTTCTCGATATACGAATTACATATTTTCATTGACATCAATGAAAATATACGAATTATATTTTTGCCTGTAAGAAATTCATGTAAAAAAAATATTGGGTGTCTTCAGCTGAAGGCTGACTGGAAAATGCTGTGACTAATGACAATGATCCCGGCAGGGTGCACTACGTGACTGCATATTCGTTTCCCATGTTGTCAAAAGTTGAAAACATTTTGCATCACTTTTCTGAGACTTGGTGACCGTGCCTGCCATTTTGCAAGAATTCACTTTCTTTCTCCATCTTTTCCTATTCCATGTCATTTCTTTCTATTCGTTTGTAATTGCTTCCATTGCAGTTAACCACTTATTGTTGCAGAGATTAATTTGACCCCCCGGATTGACAATGGATTGGAAAGGCGCCCCTGCAAGTCCTAGTTCGTACACTGAAGAGGATTGTACGCTTGAAAATTCCAGTAGATACCTATCCCATTGTAAGCCTTGCATTAGATGCTACTACGTAAAGTCCTATCTGTTTGGTTGCATTAACATATTGAGCTGCTATAGCTAATTGTGAACCATGCAACTTTATAGTTCAATTTCGTTGCGCGGCTTCTCGGGCCTCGAGGTAATTCCCTAAAAAGGGTTGAAGCTACTACACGTTGCCGTGTATATATCGGAGAGAAGGTTCCATCAAGGATCCAGACAAGGTAACAAGAGACCTGCACACCTTTTTCTTCCTGGTCTATTAATAAGTTACTTTTTCAATGATTGGTTGTTTTTTAATGTTTCTGAGAAGATAGTCCTGGACCGAGTGGCAGTGTCTCACCCTTCAACACAAGTGGAATGAAGCGTGCAAAAACAGATAGATGAGAGCTCGTATGTATTGTTCATGTTCTTAAGAGCTTCATCTTTGCTGCAGAAATTTATAGCTGCGAAAGCCGTCCAATGCATCAATCTTCAGCACAGCTCCTCAAGTGGTTAGGTTAACAATTTTTGTTGGTGAGCTCTTTGCATGGTGGATTTCTTTTATTGTCTTTCTTACCTTACGAACAACAGACAGACGAAAATTAAAAGAAAAAAAAAACGAAAACACTGGGAACTTGAAAAAAGGAAAAAAAGGAAAAAAAAAAATTCATATAGTTGGATATTGAGTTTAGGCTTGGTGAGGTCAGTTTTTGTTCATTGTAAAACTTCATACATTAATTGGATTTATTCTTGTGTTAGTGACATTTGAGAAGTGTGAAGCATAAATATATATATATCTATATATTAAATGATGCAAACAATAGGGGAGAGAAAAAAAGGGTCACTTTTGTTTTTGTAGGTATTTCATGTTTCTTTCTCTTGGTCCATATTCTTTTAGTTTTTGATTAAAAATTTGTATGTAAGAAAGAGTCCGAATTTATTTACTCTCCATTATTTTATTTCAAAAGTATTTAAAATTTCTCTCTTTTTAGATGCCTGCGATTTTCTCATGTTCTTAAAACGTATTTCTTTATTTTCTATATATTATTCTTCTTTTTCCTCTTTCCTTAGTTGTATCTATTTGTTTGTTGCGTGGAGTTCCATGTTATGCATGCAAACCCATGTGGGTGGCACAAAAAGGAGAATGCTCCCGTATATATTATGCTGTTATTTTAACGATTTGCATTCAAGAGTTTCTCTCATTTCACTATCTTTTCATTTTTAATTTTTTCCCTCTCCATGTGATTTGTATATATATATTTTTTATATACTTTGGGAGAAAACAAAAAACAGGAGTCTTGTTGGAATTATTTTTAATGCATTGGTAAAGTGAGGGTCACTTCTGTAGGTTAGGTGGTGACAAGACATTTGTTGGTGTTATACGGCCGAGCTGCATTAAAACACACCACACACACGCATATATAAACGTAGGTACAATGATACACCATAGTCACATATGGTAGTGATAATGATAGCATAGTATATGCTTGATTCTGTGGATCCTGATGTCTTTATCATTTCAAATATAAATGTTAACCTTCAAGCAAGGCTAAAATAAATAAATTAATATATAAATATTTTTTGAGGAATGAATGGGGGCTGATATAAGGTGATAAAACGATCTCATTTGTTTTACTTAAAAAAAAAAGAAAGAAAACTGATCTCATTTGTTGTTTGTTATTTTTATAGTTTTTATCAAGTGAGAGTTCACAGTTAAAGTTTTCTAACGGTCCAATCATTCGATGCATGCCCATCTCAAAATTATAATGTATTGGACGGGAAAAAGATTTTGTGATGGTTATATAGTTTTATGGTGTATATTTTTTTAATGTGAACGGAGCTAAAGGGAGTATTGTTATTATCGTTGCAACAATATTAAAAATATAAATTCTAATTTTAACAGTTTAAATATCAATTTACTTGTCATATTTTTACTGATATATATAATCAAATAATATGATAATATTTTAAATATTTATCAATAAAATAATAATAACACATTTATTATGAGAATTGATCCTCAAAAGTTAGGACTAGAATTGATATTCTTAGTATTTTTCTTATCATTATTGGTGATCATTGTAAAATGATAATTTTCAACAAAAAAAAAGTGTAAAAATTAGGTTTTGCATTAATATGTGATATACTCCAAAAATGATCTTTCTTTTCTATTATACTTCTCGCCATTCTTTCAGTACTTAAGGTGGGGACTTCGAACTCTATACCTTATAGTGAAACTGGATGTAAAATTATTGATAGGTTATGCTTGTAACCATTTCATTATTTTTTTATTTTGCTAGTCTATTTTTCTCAAGATTTCTATTCTAACATTCATGTATACTTGAAAAGGTTGTCTCTCTGTATCATGCATGCAAGTTCACCACCTAGGAGAGACTTTTATCAAAACACTCAGGAGAGAGACAACATCCTAGGTTAAGAATTAGGTGTTCTAACTTTTATTTTTTTAATCTAGAGAAATAAAATCATAAAAGAAAATTAAAAAAAAAAGAATACTTAAAATTTACAAGGGAAAAAGAGGGTAAATAACTTTTTTAAAAATCATTTATTTTTTATGGAACAACATATTTTAAGATATTTTAGATAAATAACATATTTTTTATAAATAATTTATTTACGAAACATATTTACAATAACTTTACCTTAAATTATTTACTTTAAATATGTTATTTATCTCAAATATGTTTAAAATATTCTGTTCACCATAAATATTAAAAAAAGAACTATGTGTTGAATTTTCCTTTTTTAATTTATAATAGTTCACTTTTGATGTGAGAGTTATGTCTACTTTGAGTTACCGCATTAATTTACTATGATAATAAAGAAATTTAGAAGTGAAAATCATACATCTAAATCTATTTGTAGTTTTTTTTTTCTCCTCTAATCTTTTTAAATTTTAAAAAAAGGTGTCTCTTAAATCTGGGATGTCCATTTTTGGAACTCCGAGAGAGTAGTTTCCATTTTGTTTTAATCCCTAACTACAAGAAGTAGCAATTCGTGTTAGTAGGTTGTGTTCGTGTTATGTTTGACTCGTCTATTGATACGATAACTCTTGACACAAATATGACTCATTTAATAATCATATCAAAAAACAAAACCTAAACATGACCCATTAATAAAAGGGTTTACATAATACGATACGACACGTTTATGACTTGTTTATTAAATGGGTCATAAACGTATAAACGGGTCATAAACGTGCCGTGTTAACCTGCCAAACCTACTTACTAAAATAGTCTTAAAAGGGTCATTCAACTTATTTTTGACCAATTTAACTAACCTGTTATCAATTTTAACAACTAAAAAACTCATTAAATACCTAAACAATAATAAAGTTATAACAACGAAATTAACTCAATTACAAACAAACTATATCTAAACTCAGTTCACAAAAAATAAACACAAAACCAAATTAAAGTCTACAACTAATTCATGATGCAAGTGACAATTAAGCTAAAATAAGCAAATAAGTCTAATTTTAGGTCATACCATACATATAATTAAAAGACTAAATAAATAAAAGCAAAACCTAGGTTTTCTTTTCTATGTCAAAAAATTTTAAAAAATATATATAAAAAATAAAAGATATATTTTATATTTGAAAGAATTTTGAAAACTTAAAATTAAAAATAGTAAAATATTTTATAATATATATAATATTTTAAATATATTAAAGATTATAAATGGGTAATTTATGAGTCGTGTTCGTGTTAATACATATATGACCTATTTATTAAACATGTTATTTCGTGTCACTTGCAGGTTGACAAGTTTGTATAGGTTCGACCTTTTATTTAATTGTGTTCAACCCCTTTGACCCTTTTTAAAGAAAACCCTTTTTGACAGGTTGGTGGGTTATAAATGGGTTGACAAGTTCAATCTTTTTTGACCCAAACCCATTAAGAAAAACCTAAACCCTCTAATTTCGTATTGGTTTTGTTTCGTGTTATCGTGCCATGACCTAAATTGCTAGTCCTACTAACAACCTTATCTTAAAGACCTCTTAAAGACCAATCTGTATGGTGTAGGCTATATATCTTGGTGACAAGGTATTTTATAAAGCTCTATAGCTTAACTTCCTAATCTTCTTAAAAATGAGAGAAAAAAAAGAACTTAACATTTTAATCCCCCGACTATGGACAACATAGTATTTGAGGTCCCATGTTGTATGTCCTACAAAGAAAAAAAAAAAGATATAATTAACATGGTGGAGGTGAAGAGTAAGATGAGGAGTTGACCACTAATAATATCAATGGAAGAAGGTAGGTTTGAACTAACTTACGTGATATGCAAATCGTCATTTTTTTAATTAATTGATTTGAGTTTAAATAATTATCATATCAATTGATTAAATTTTCCAGTAAAATGATGACAATTTACCAACATGTGAGTTAACACTTAAAAATTAGGATTAGATTCTAAGAGCCTATTTGGTTGAAGGAAGAGAGGTGGATAGAGAGATGTAAAGTGAGATACCGAGAGAAGAGAAATGAGAGGTAGAGGAATGAACTATCCATCTAGGCACACAAAAATTACTCGTTCCTACCCATGACAAAATGATCTAACTAAGTCCATCAAAAAATAAACATAAAAGACTATTTAACCAATATTTATTATTTTATGAACAAATAGAGAGATGAATATAGTAATTAGACACATCTCCATCATCTATCATTTCAACTCTCTTTCTTTATCAAATAATTCAAAGGATTATTATAATTCTCTCTATTCTTTAAATTCTTCATCCCTCCGACTCTCAATATCCTTTCTCCTCATCATCCCTCCAACCAAACGGATTCTAAAACAAAATTAACAATCCATATAGCTTTCTACCTGTCACCTAGAAGAAAATAAAGAGACCTAGGCTCAATTTGCAAAATAAAACTATCTTTCATGAAGAAACAGACACAAGAAAAATATTGGCTAGATCAACTATTAATGGCATAAAGTACAACATTTCACAATGTCATGTAAATAACTGTGTTTTCTAATAATTAGATTTATATCAGAATACAGATTAATTATTGCATTACTAAATGATGTTGAGCTATACTGATGCTTATAAGAAAATAGAGAAATTTGTGGTTTGGAGAACTGACTTTCTGACCATTGTATCACTTCTCACATACTTAACTATTAGCAATTTTGTCAAAGCAACTAGAAGACATTGAGAAACATGTATATTTCTGATGATAATAATAGCAATTTTTATTTACTTTTAACTCTAAATTTCTATAATTCTTAAGTTTGACTGGAAAAAAAATGAGTGAAACAAGTAATAAATGCAATCCCATGGTCTTATGTATAGAAGTACTTGTCATAAAAAAAGAGATTGTTACCCTGTTATAGTCCTTGACCTTTTAGCACGACTATTTGTTCATTTTTTTAGCATATTACTGTTTACGTTTATATTTTCATTAACATTTTATAACTTTGGTCTCCATACTTAAAAGTGAGAAATAATTTTTTAAATTTAATTAATAGAAAAAATCATGTGCGTGTCACGTTATTTAAAACTTAAAATTTTACAAAATAATTTTATTATTAATTGCAAAAAGTATTCTGTATTATCCTTTAAAACCATTGAAAATTTGAAAATTTTACGCTTAATAAAATTACTTCTAAAAATATAGTTAGATGGCAGTTTTCAGACACTTAAAAATTGTCGAACTTTTTTTTTTTTATACGAAGACGAACGATGACTATTAAAATGATTGATGAGCTAGCCAATAAAATCCAATAAATTATAAGTGATTTACTATAATTAATAAGTGATTGATAATAACCATTATTAATTGATTCATAATTGGTAAATCAATGATTGATATTAGTTAAATACTATTGATATTGATATCAGTTAATTACAGATGGATCATCTGATTGATCTTAAAGTGGTCATACATTGGTTTCCCATTTTTAAGATAATGGTCCTTTTGCTTTAACAAAATTTAATATATTTATTTAAAATGCTAATTTTTTAACTATTTCTTTAAGATTTTAAGTTATATGAGCTTACTTACATTAAATTTGAAAAATCCATTGTCAACTTAAGCTCAGGGAACTAAAACTGGCCCCAAAAAAGATTAATAAGAACACATAAAAAAAAAAAAACCAAATGCGATGCTAATAATTAAAGACTAACAACACCAAAATCTTAATATTAAAAAAAAAAAGTTAACGTAGATGTAAATAAAATAAGTGCCTGATCGCAAACATAATTGTTCGATCTTTAATCATGTCTTATTGCAAATATTTGTGGAAAACAAATCTACAAATGCCAAAGTTCAGAATGTAAATATTTCTTTCTTTCTTTCTTTCTTTTTGGCTTGATTATAGTCATTGCAAGTGACTGTTTAATGCCTTTAGAGAGAGAGAGAGAGAGAGAAAGAAAGGAAAAGTGATTGCGGCAATTTTTTTTTAGATGATAATGCAAGTGAGTTTAAGTGATTACGTTGGGGTATAGATCTTATTAAGTTTGTAATTAATTTTGAAATGTCATAACAGTAGTTCCATTAGTACTGCTGTTGATTATGTGTCTTTTTATTATGGTAGTTTCTATACTGGACTTTGTCTTTTGAAAAGGATGACATGTGAGGGAGGAGTGGTGGGAGGTTTTGATGTGAGCTTTAAGTTTGAAATCTATAACTGTTTTCATAGCCTATAAAAAAAAGAATCTTTTGCAAGGAAGACCATCTTTTATTAATTATTGATTCTTATTATCTTTATCAAAAGTTAACAATCTCATTAGAATTACTATTTTATTATTGTGATGGCTTGTTTGTCACCTTTTTTTCTTAATTTATTTTTGTTTCATGTTGTTTTAAGTTATTGAATATTTATTTATTGAAAAAAAAAAAAGAAGAGAGAGAGGGGCTTTCTTTGACTTTATATACATACTAATTGACAAATATGTACTCTGCATGTGCAATATATAAGTAAAAAGATAAAAAATAAAAATAAAAATAAAAAGGTCATGTAGTGATTGTGGACCACCACATAGCGGATTGCGGATAACGTGATTATCATATAAAAGTAAAAAAAAAAAAAAAAAAGACGAAACCACCGTATAGAGCAGTGATTCACCCTTCTAATAAGAGAAAAATATAGTACAACAAACTAATTATAGTGGAATTGGATCTATAAGCAATGCGGCAACGGCATCTTTTATCACTTTGCTAACACGCGTATAGCCATCATCATCTTTGTAAAAGAGATCCGATACTTTTGAGAGATTAAGAACTCGAACTAAGACAAGTTTAGGCACAGCCGTTGGATTAAGAAGCTCTTGGTTTGTATCCTTCCATGCATCAACCACTTTTTTATTTAACTCATCATATGCCTCTTGCTTTGACACTCCAAATTGTTTTGTGTAGCATTCAACAGAAGATGCTATGTGCTCTCTCTCTTGCTCGAACTGCCCAAAAAAAATGTATACTGATTATCAGCTAATTGTACCAATGAAATTCTTATAAACACTAACAAGATAAGTTGTACACAAACTCATCATCATCTATTGTAATAAAGTGTTAGATATGAGTTATTTACAAAAAAATTAAAAATATTTAGAGGTTGGGTCACAGTGTTTTTTAACCAACAACTCGGAGTATCACAATTGATAATAAAAGTAGAGTGGATTAAGAGAGAAATTCCAGGTTCAAATCCCTAAGAAATAAGTAACGTAAACAAAAGAAAAAGAAAGTTGTTATTTTAGAGGATTCAAGTCTTTAAGGGTATGTTGGTAAGAAAGAGAAAGTGGTAGATCACATAGTTAAGAAAAATAGGAATAAGCAAAAGGTATTTTCTATTTTGTTGTTTTTATGAAATCCTTCAAATAATCTCTCTAATTTAAGAGAAATCAAAATTAGGCTGTTTAGAATTTGGAGTTTCTTCTGTAATCTACTCCCTATTTTCTCTCATAAAATAAATAATTATAAATGTTAAAATCCTTCAATTAATCTCTCCACCCTTTTTTTTTTTCTTCCACATTTCTCTCCTACTAAACACACACTAAGAGAGAGAGAGAGAGAGACAGAGTCGAGGTGGTCTTTTCTGTTTTGATCATGTACCTTGTGAGAGGCAATGTCATTCATGATGCGGCCAATGATTTCTGAAGCTCTAACAATTTTAGGGTGGTTAAACACCCACTCAAAGATGTCTTTGGATATAATATTATCTTGCATTATTCCAACTAAGGATGTGGTTGAAAGCATGGAGTAACTAGAAGAACTCATTGCAACTTGCAAATACTCCTCCAAAGATGGGATGTATCCTTGCTCTAACCATTTGGCTTCATCAAAGTATGCTCGGGCTAGAATTTTCATCTGATTAGATCACTAACATTAGCATTTTACAAAGATAATCAGAAGCAGAATCAAATTGATTAGCTTTAATTTTACCGCTTCTTTCGCATAGTCAATTCGGTACTTTTCTTCTTCTTCCATCGCTTCCTCAATTTCTTGGTAGACGTTCAAAAGTGTTTGATAAATAAGTTGCATATACTCCGGTAGTTGATCCTTGGAATTAATATCCCACCTGAAAAATTCCTACCTATTTAGCTAAATAATGAAGATCATTTAATTAAATTGAACTCTATCTTCATACATAGGATTCATTTCGTATCTGACACTCTATAAATTGGTTTTTTTTTTTTTATCAATTAATTTCAATATAATGTTATTTTGTGATACGAATCATATGCACTAATAACTCTAAATAATATATCATATCACATGCAAAGTTAATTGTACAAAGTAATATGTAAAACCTAAATAAAATTTACATATGTACGATTTTTACGGTGTCATATATGAGACTTATACTTTTTATATATATACAATATTGATATACTATATCTGATATCTTATGCCAAGCAGAGTAGTAGCTTATAGTACAATTTATTTGTTGATATTATCAAACCTTTCAATTGCTTCGGTAAAGAGCTGGAGTTCTTCAAATGTACCATAGGAGTCGTAGGTATCATCAAGGACTGATACGAAGGCAATGGCTTTGGTTAGAATTTTTCTGCCAAGCGAGTACTGAGGCTCAAAATACACCCCCAATATCCAAACATATAATTCCACAATCCTATCTCTTATATAAGACAGCTTATTTGCAAAGTCTAGTTCCTTCCACCACCTATAATATTATCAACATTAGCATTTGTCAGCACATTTAGCCTTAGTCTCTTTAAAAAAAAAAAAAAAAGGCATTAATCATAGTGATCATAGTCAGTGACGAAATCAGAAAATTATACTACAAGAAATTACACTTTTAGTGACTAAACTTTTAGCGACTAAATGATCGTAGTCACAAAATCAATCATATTACGACTAAAAATTGGTCGCAAAAATATTTGGTCAAGAAATGTAATGTTTTCGATGCAAAATTTATTAACGACTAACCAGTTTGTCATTAATAATATAGATTATGTGACTAATGACATGTTTAGTCATAAAAAGTTACAGCGTCAAATAGTAATAATTGAGGGAGGACTAAATTTTAACTATTAAAATAGTTTAGTTCTTGAAAGTAACATTTGACGACCAAAACTTAATTAGTAAAGAGTAATAACCTTTAGTGACCAAAATATTAGTCACAACAAGTTATGGCGCCAAATAGTAATAATGGAGGGAGAATCAAATTTTAACCACTAAAATAGTTTAGTTCTTAAAAATAACATTTCACGATCAAAACTTAGTCAATAAAGAGTAACAACCTTTAGTGACAAATATTAGTCACAAAGAGTTATGGCGCCAAATAGTAATAATGAAGGGAAGACCAAATTTTAATCACTAAAATAGTTTTTTTAGAAAATATTAGTCACAAAGGGAATTGAATGTAAATTTATACAAAAATATATAGGCTAAAAAGAAAGAAGAAATAGTTGAGGAGAGTTTTGAATGGGCTACATGTGAATTTATACCGAAATACATAGGCTATAAAGAAATAAAAAAGTTGAGGGGCCAAGGCCTTACATTATTAGAAAAGTTAGATGACATGCGTAGATTCAATGACTGTTTTTAATTGGCAAAAATCTTTATTTTCTACTGCTGTTAATTTGTGATCACAATAATACCAAAAAAAGACAAAAAGAATCAACAATAATTATTGTTATTATATACAAGGTTAAAATAACTAGTGTAACTAATTAGAATAATCATGACCTGACAATACCCAATGTAATTATGAATACAGTTTTTCATAATTACTATTACATTAAAAAAAACCTTAAATAATCATTTTATTTCAGAGCATGATTGAAGAAAGCTTACCTGAGAATCTCAGCAAGCTCTGCTTTATGCAAAGATTGGAGAAGATTAAAATCTAATTTTGCAAGTTCCAACAAAGCTTTGTTGTGTGAAGCATCATCTTGGTAGATTGGAATGTATTGCCTGGCCTGCAACCTTTCGAGGCTCCTTCGCAGAGGTCGCTTCAAAGCACAAATGACTTGTTCTGATAACCAAGTGGTTTTTTCGCTTGCCACGGACTCGAAGTGAGTGGCGGTGAAGACAAGAGCTTCCTCTAATATGTCTTCTCCGTGCATCCTCAGATGGGAGGCCTCATACAAGGCAAGCATACCAGAGATGTCACTGACCAAGCTTTGCTTAAACTTGCCACTTTCATCTTTGAAGTTTTCAAATATATCTGCTTGTTAAAATTATAAGCCATACATCAATATATGGACGTCTGCATATAGTATTTACATGTGTTTTTTAAAGGTTTTTGCCATTTTGTCACTTGAACTTTAATTGAATTGACAAGTTATAATTTCTTGAACTTTCAGTTATGTACATTTGATAAATATTGCAGAGTGCCGTCATATATCAGGGAATGATGTGAAAAGTTTAAGGAAACATTTGCATGCACATGACATCAGTGGAGAACCAGAAATTTTTGTCGGAGCTAGGGCGTGGGTTTAACTAAATTTTAAACTAAAAAAATTGTTCAACTTTATATTCTCTTTTTCTTCTTATGTAAACATTGTAATCTAAATAACCAATGTTAAAAAAAAACCCAAAATACAAATTTAAATAGTAATGTAATTGACTTTTTGTTTATCTGGGGTGTTAAGTATGAAATAATGCATATTTATAAATCAAATCTTAGGATATAATTGAAACTTTTTTTTAGAAAAATCTAAGTAAATTTATAATTTTAAAATTTTAACAGGATAAATTAGGTATTTAATTAAAAAAAATTAATATGATAATGATAAAAAAGCATAGGAGCCCATTGGACTAGGGAGGGAACTATCCCCTGAGCCCAATATGGCTTCGTCATTGTATGATATGACATGCTTCGAATTTCATTTGGAATTTCTATCTTTTCTTTCAAATAAGTTGATAAAATTTATATAAAGAAATTTCTATTCAAGGTTTAACAACCATCAATGATTTGGAGGCACTTTATAAAACTTTGTTAAGGTAAAAATTTAAGTGATAACTTATCATTAAGAAAAAATTTCAAGAGACAAACATGCCAAATGTCGTTTCCAAAAACTCGAACAATTGCCTTTGTTGAAGACTAAGTTTCCGTTTGACATCAATTCTTAATTCACTTTTCAAACTTTTTTTTCCCCATAATATTTTCTCTCATAAAAATTTGAATTTTACTATTTGAATTACGTATTTGAACTATGATCCTAACAGGAGCTAATTACCTGGTTTAACATTATATCCTTGTTGTCTAAGGAGTCGAAAACGAAAAGCAACACCATACAATGTCCCATCATGATCATGGTCATGATAGGTATCAAACATAGGTTGAAGTGCTTCTTCTATTTCTCTTTCGAAATGGTATGATAAGCCTAAGCGTTGAACTGCATCGATTAACTTTAACTTTTCAAGAGAATCTTTTGCGGCTCCGAATACCTCCCTTCTTACCACTTCTTTTAGTTCTTCAACTTTATGTTTCATCCAATCATTACTTCTCTGCAGTAAAAAGGAAAAGCGTAATAATGTCGTCATGATGAGCCAAACAAATGAAATGGTATGTACTAGCAGAAGATATATAGATATATATATATATAGCTCATATACTATATGTATAACTGGTGGTTGCAGTCTGTAACTTCATGCAAAGTTTTAATTCCTGCCTCCAAATTCAGAAAACATATACATATATATATATTTGAATCTATATGCTTATATATATGCGGACAAGATATTACCGTGTCTTCAGAATCGTAGTTGAGAAACCTGTTTCCCCAGATGCTAGGATGATTTGTCGCTGTTCGACGAAGAATTTCAGGTTTAGTATTTTGGGTTAGAACTGGGAAACTCATGGCAGCAATTTTTGAAACTACAAGAAAGAACAAGCGATGGCTTCTAGGTTTTAGCTTTGTGTATTTATACACCAAGAAAAGGACTAAAAAATATCCTCAGCTCAAATAATTTGTATTAGCCAATAAATGACAATTTGTCTGAATTTTCTACCACGTAACTTGGAAAAGACATTGATTTTATAATATTAGAGTGACAGAGATACTAATTTTAATTATAATATTTTTTTCATTATTTTAGGTTATGTTTTTATTTTTATTTTTTTGTTAGGTGTTTAAGAGATTGAAATATTAATTAATAACGAATGATCATATATGTTTGTAAAGACAAAAACTAGTTGTCACTTTAGATAGATAAAAGAAGTGAGAGTTCTTCAAGTTGGTATATTTTAACACTACCGTATACGTTTTTTTTTTTTTTTTACGATATTTGAAGTTTAATAATAAAAAATATAACAATGAAAATTGGCAAGAACACCACAAAATTGTCTAACTTAAAAAAAAAAATTATTGTATTTAAGATGAATATATTTTAAAGTATAGAATTCAAAACCTTATTTTAAATTACATTATTATTTAATGACATGAAATCCCATGATGACCATTTGGGTATATAAAGCTGAAACTATAACCTAGACATTGTGAATGATGTTATCACAATGAATTAGACATTTAATTAATTAGTTTTCACATCTAAACCAAAAAATAGGAAGAAGAGAAAAAGACTACTAACTTGACAGATGAGCAAACCGACGGTCTCAGGAATAGTTCTTATAAACATATATAACGATATTTTTTATTTATTGGACTTATATCAGACAGAATACTGGAGCAATAGTTGTCTTTATTTCCCTAAAGATACATTTAGGTAAAAATTTTATATTTTAATCATATTCAAACACAATATAATTTTATATCAAATGCAAAGTTTTTGTATTCAAATATAATCGTTTTCAACAGTGCTACAAAAATAATTACTATTTAAAATTTTTTTAAAACAATCACATCAACTTTTCAACTCCACTATTTATCTTTATTTTTACCAATCACATCAACTTTTCAACTCTAAAATGCTTTTCATCCAAACACACATTTCATTCAAATAAAAAACAAATACTTTTCAATTAAATACAACACTCAAAAAATGAATTGCATTCAAACATAATTAAAATACAATGCGTTTACCAAACGCAATATAAATTATTGTTCTGAAAATTAAGTAGTACAACTACTGTTTTTAAAAAGGAATGGTCAACAAATCATTAACGTGAAAAATATATGAGTTATTGTCTATTTGGGCTCTATGATGGACCCCTCAGTTAGAATACGAATTTATGGAGTGTTATATATTACTTATTTTTTAGAAGTATTGAAAGTAAAATTAGAGTTTTTTTGTTTTTTTGATATCTTTATTCCCATCAATTATCGTTCTTTCAATTACGTACTACAACTACAATTTGCAAAAAGGAATGGTCAAGAAATCATCAACATGAATTTTTCTTTCGAGTTCTTATCTATTTGGGCTCCAAAATGAGCCTGTTAGAATACATATCATAAACCATGGAGTGTTATATATTATTTATTTTTCAGAAGTATTGAGGATAAAGTCGGAGTTTTTCTTTTTTATTTTTTTTGGATATCTTTTTTGCCATAAATTATTGTTTTGGCAAATACGTGCTATAACTAAAATTTGCAAAAAGGAAAGGTCAGGAAATCATCAACGTAAAAAATATTTGAGTTCTTATCTTTTGGGGTTCATGACGGGAGCCCTCCGTTAGGGTACGGATCATAAACTATAGAGTGTTATATATCATTTATTTTTCAGAAGTATTGAGAATAAAGTTAAGAGTTATATATATATATCATTTAATCTCTCTCTTTGTGGTTAAAAAAATAAAATAGAACCACAATATGTATGTCATTGTTGTGTATAATTTTTAATATTTAACATATTTAGTGTATTTTAGTATTTTAAATTTTGTTTTTTTTTTTTTTTGAATTTAAGGATGAGAGGATTCAAACCCTGCATCTTTATGTAAATTAAAATATAATATTACCGTTAGGCTACATTTACCGTCACTTTAAATTTGTAATTTTATGTTTATTTTTTAAAGGAAATAAACAAATACAAGGCTTTTTTTTTATAATTTTATTCTTAAATATCAGTTATTAATCCGTACGATAACCGATTCACAATTTTTCGTAAAGTTTGTGCGCTTGTTGAACGTGGCAACAACATAAACAGTGATTCATGTTTTGAAATTAAAGGAAGCAAATGAGAATTGGCAAACAATTATTTTACGTGGAGAAGTGCTTTCCAATTCCAATCAACTGAACTTACAAAATATTCTCTTTTATTTTGATAAGATCCAGAGTCATTTCCTTTATTTCACTAATCGGATACTGAGAAATACGAAAGCGTCAATTTTGAATTAAAATCACACTTTTTTAGTTTGACAATTACGTACTACAACTACAGTTTGCAAAAAGGAAAGGTCAAGAAATCATTAATGTGAAAAATGTTTGAGTTCTTATCTTTTTAGGCTTCGTGACGAGACCCTCCGTTGGAATCAGATCTTAAGACGATTATGAAAAGAGGCAAGAAAGGAGGGACCAAGCAGTGCATAAGGTTGAGATTGTCCTGGTTGAGGGCGAGTGAGTGATCAAATCAGTATGATTGGTGTTTGTTTTGTGGGAGCAGTTTTAAAAGTTTGAGTGCCATATATATACAAGGGAAATTTGTGTCATGTGATTAAAATTTGATAGATATTTGTTTTGGTAGGCATCGTTATTAGCAGTCAATTTTGAACCGTAATTAGACTTACTAATGTTAAGTAGAGTTTAGAAATCATCAATGTGAACATTGAGTTCTTCTATGACTAATTGGGTACTGAGAAATATGAAAGTTTCAATTTGGAATTAAAATCACATTTTTTAGTTTAAAATTTTTGAAATTATTTTGAGGGTGTTTTGGTATATTAAAATTCGAAATTTGTACTTGATGAAATGATTCATGTATTGAAAGGAACATAATAAGAATGGGAATTGTCGGACAACTGTTTTACGTGATCAAATAGTACAATTATTTTGCTTGATTAATTGCTTTCCAGTTCCAGCCAATCCGATGTTAATTACTTGCTATCGTCATTTATCTTTTGAGGCCACTAACAAGAGGAGACACCTTTTACAATCAAGTCAAAAATGACAGCCATGATTGATAAGATCCAAATATATATGGATTCAAATATGCTATTAAAAAATTAGTATTTCAAACATTCTCTAACTAATTTTATTATATCATATTATTTTAAAATGTTTGTAATGCATCATAATACAATTAATTTTTTTATGTTATATCATTTTATATCTCGATATTTAACTTCTTTTAATAATATATCATAAAATGATTAGTTAGATACAATTTAAGACATTATAATTCAAAATATATGTCTTAAGCTTCGTGAAAATAATTTCTTTTTAAATAAAGAGATATGTTACTATTAGTTTTTTTATTTTTTTAGGGGATATGTTATTATAAAATAACAGAATCAATAATGGAGGAGCCGATACCTCTAATCAAATGAATCTATTTTCTAGAGTAAGAGCATAACAAGAGACCAAGGCAAAGACAAACACACACATATATATAAGAGTTTTCAATGTATACATATACACACACATATATATGGCTGAACTTACATTGAGAATAAGAAGTCGATAAACCAAACATACCACGTATAATCTGTTCGAACACAATATTACAACAGTAAACATTTTTTCATCAAGCCTGGTGTATAGCTTATACATCTAACTCCACATATATTGATGAAATTATATTGAGTTTCTATTCTAAGAAACAGAATTTTAGAATTGTTCTCTCTCTCTCTCTCTTTTTTTTTTTTTGGAATATTAAGGTTCTATATATTTAGGTATGGTAATTTTTTTTTTCATAAATCCGTTTAATTATAGTGATCCATCTTAAATGTGAAGAAAAAATTGGTTTAGAACTACAAAAAGATTAAAGTTAACTATCACGAGTTGTAACTGGTGATGTGTTTAAAAAATCACAACCCTTTTAACAAATTTAATTATATTTTATCTTTATATAAAGTGTATTAGGCATAATATATATATAAGAATAGTCTTTGATGCGTTTGGTGGACACGTATATTAATTTAAAAGTGATCGGATGATTGCAGACTAATGGTGAAGATGGAAGGTGGACTATGAAGGGCAGCCTGAATAACTTTTGAAATCAGTAGACGTATAGAGGAGCAGAGAATGAATAAAGACTTTAACTTAAGCTTGTGTGAGTTACTGAAATAAATGGAGGCGGTTGGGAATGAGGAAAACTGAGTTCAGTCACATGAATTGAAAAACCTTCTATCGTTTGTCAATAAAACGACAAGGTGTTCTCATCCATGCTTACATTTCTTCTCTTTAATATTAATTTGCCTTCATTGTCATGATTTACATCAATCAAACGACTTGTAGTTTAATTATAGAATTCAAAACCTTATTTTAAATTACATTAATATTTAATGACATGAAATCCCATGATGACCATTTGGATATATAAAGCTGAAACTAGAACCTAGACATTGTGAATGATGTTATCACAATGAATTGGACATTTAATTAATTAGTTTTCACATCTAAACCAAAAAATAGGAGGAAGAGAAAAAGACCACTAACTTGACAGGTGAGCATACCGACGGTCTCAGGAATAGTTCTTATAAACATATATAACGATATTTTTTATTTATTGGACTTATATCAGACAGAATACTGGAGCAATAGTTGTCTTTATTTTCCTAAAGATACATTTAGGTAAAAATTTTATATTTTAATCATATTCAAACATAATATAATTTCATATCAAATGCAAAGTTTTTACATTCAAATATAATCATTTTCAACAGTGCTACAAAAATAATTACTATTTAAAAATTTTTTAAAACAATCACATCAACTTTTCAACTCCACTATTTATCTTTATTTTTACCAATCACATCAACTTTTCAACTCTAAAATACTTTTTATCCAAATACACATTTCATTCAAATAAAAAATAAATACTTTTCAATCAAATACAACACTCAAAAAACGAATTGCATTCAAACACAATTAAAATACAATGCGTTTACCAAACGCAACATAAATTGTTGTTCTGAAAATTAAGTAGTACAACTACTGTTTATAAAAAGGAATGGTCAACAAATCATTAACGTGAAAAATATATGAGTTATTGTCTTTTTGGACTCTATGATGGACCCCTCAGTTAGAATACGAATCTATGGAGTGTTATATATTACTTATTTTTCAGAAATATTGAAAGTAAAATTAGAGTTTTTTTGTTTTTTTGATATCTTTATCCCTATCAATTATCGTTCTTTCAATTACGTACTACAACTACAATTTACAAAAAGGAATGGTCAAGAAATCATCAACATGAATTTTTTTTTTTTTTGAGTTCTTATCTATTTGGTCTCCAAAACGGGCCTATTAGAATACATATCATAAACCATGGAGTGTTATATATTATTTATTTTTCAGAAGTATTGAGGATAAAGTCGGAGTTTTTCTTTTTTATTTTTTTTGGATATCTTTTTTGCCATAAATTATTGTTTTGGCAAATACGTGCTATAACTACAATTTGCAAAAAGGAAAGGTCAGGAAATCATCAACGTAAAAAATATTTGAGTTCTTATCTTTTGGGACTCATGACGGGAGCCCTTCGTTGGGGTACGGATCATAAACTATGGAGTGTTATATATCATTTATTTTTTAGAAGTATTGAGAATAAAGTAAAGAGTTATATATATCATTTAATCTCTCTCTTTGTGGTTAAAAAAAAAATAAAATAGAACCACAATATGTATGCCATTGTTGTGTATAATTTTTAATATTTAACATATTTAGGGTATTTTAGTATTTTAA
Organism: Antiaris toxicaria; assembly: GCA_035233585.1. Classification (NCBI taxonomy): domain Eukaryota; kingdom Viridiplantae; phylum Streptophyta; class Magnoliopsida; order Rosales; family Moraceae; genus Antiaris; species Antiaris toxicaria. The sequence goes on from CP141163.1 coordinate 2,466,013, forward strand.
ATTTTGTTTTTTTTTTTTGAATTTAAGGATGAGAGGATTCAAACCCTATATTTTTATGTAAATCAAAATATAATATTACCGTTAGGTTACATTTACAGTCACTTTAAATTTATAATTTTATGTTTATTTTTTAAAGAAAATAAACAAATACATGGCTTTTTTTTTATAATTTTATTCTTAAATATCGGTTATTAACCCGTACGATAACTGATTCACAATTTTTTGTAAAGTTTGTGCGCTTGTTGAACGTGGCAACATCATAAACAGTGATTCATGTTTTGAAATTAAAGGAAGCAAATGAGAATTGGCAAACAGTTATTTTACGTGGAGAAGTGCTTTCCAATTCCAATCAACTGAACTTACAAAATATTCTCTTTTATTTTGATAAGATCCAAAGTCATTTCCTTAATTTCACTAATCGGGTACTGAGAAATACGAAAGCATCAATTTTGAATTAAAATCACACTTTTTTAGTTTGACAATTACGTATTACAACTACAGTTTGCAAAAAGGAAAGGTCAAGAAATCATTAATGTGAAAAATGTTTGAGTTCTTATCTTTTTGGGCTCCGTGACGAGACCTTCCGTTGGAATCAGATCTTAAGACGATTATGAAAAGAGGCAAGAAAGGAGGGACCAAGCAGTGCATAAGGTTGAGATTGTCCATGGTTGAGGGTGAGTGAGTGATCAAATCAGTATGATTGGTGTTTGTTTTGTGGGAGCAGTTTTAAAAGTTTGAGTGCCATATATATACAAGGGAAATTTGTACTCGATGAAATGATTCATGTATTGAAAGGAACATAATAAGAATGGGAATTGTCGGGCAACTGTTTTACGTGATCAAATAGTACAATTATTTTGCTTGATTAATTGCTTTCCAGTTCCAGCCAATCCTATGTTAATTACTTGCTATCGTCATTTATCTTTTGAGTCCACTAACAAGAGGAGACACCTTTTACAATCAAGTAAAAAATGACAGCCATGATTGATAAGATCCAAAAAAATATATGGATTCAAATATTCTATTAAAAAATTAGTATTTCAAATGGTGTCTAACTAATTTTATTATATCATATCATTTTAAAAGTTTGTAATGCATCATAATACAGTTAATTTTTTATGCTATATCATTTTATATCTTAATATTTAAATTCTTTTAATAATATATCATAAAATGATTAGTTAGATACAATTTAGGACATCATAATTCAAAATATATGTCTTAAGCTTCATCAAAATAATTTCTTTTTAAATAAAGAGATATGTTACTATTAGTTTTTTTTTTTTTAGGGGATTGTTATTATTAAATAACAGAATCAATAATGGAGGAGCCGATACCTCTAATCAAATGAATCTATTTTCTAGAGTAAGAGCATAACGAGAGACCAAGGCAAAGACAAACACATATATATACATATAAGAGTTTTCAATGTATACATATACACACACATATATATGGCTGAACTTACATTGAGAATAAGAAGTCGATAAACCAAACATACCATGTATAATCTGTTCGAACTCAATATTACAACAGTAAACATTTTTTCATCAAGCCTGGTGTATAGCTTATACATCTAAATCCACATATATTGACGAAATTATATTAAGTTTCTATTCTAAGAAATAGAATTTAAGAATTGTTCTCTCTCTCTCTCTTTTTTTTTTGGAATATTAAGGTTCTATATATTTAGGTATGGTAATTTTTTTTTTCATAAACCCATTTGATTATAGTGATCCATCTTAAATGTGAAGAAAAAATTGGTTTAGAATTACAAAAAGATTAAATTTAACTATCACGAGTTGTAACTGATGATGTGCTTAAAAAATCACAACCCGTTTAACAAATTTAATTATATTTTATCTTTATATAAAGTGTATTAGGCATAATATATATAAGAATAGTCTTTGATGCGTTTGGTGGACACGTATATTAATTTAAAAGTGATCGGATGATTGCAGATTAATGGTGAAGATGGAAGGTGGATTGTGAAGGGCAGCCTGAATAACTTTTGAAGTCTGTAGACGTATAGAGGTGTGGAGAATGAATAAAGACATTGACTTGAGCTTGTGTGAGTTACGGAAATAAATGGAGGCGGTTGGGGATGAGGAAAACTGAGTTCAGTCACATGAATTGAAAAACCTTCTGTCGTTTGTCAATAAAACGACAAGGTGTTCTCATCCATGCTAACATTTCTTCTCTTTAATATTAATTTGCCTTCATTGTCATGATTTACATCAACCAAACGACTTGTAGTTTAATTATATAATTCAAAACCTTATTTTAAATTACATTAATATTTAATGACATGAAATCCGATGATCAGCATTGGATATATAAAGCTGAAACTAGAACCTAGACATTGTGAATGATGTTATCACAATGAATTGGACATTTAATTAATTAGTTTTCACATCTAAACCAAAAAATAGGAAGAAGAGAAAAAGACTACTAACTTGACAGGTGAGCAAATCGATGGTCTCAGGAATAGTTCTTATAAACATATATAACGATATTTTTTTTATTGCACTTATATTAGACAGAATAATGGAGCAGTAGTTGTTTTTATTTCCCTAAAGATACATTTAGGTAAAAATTTTATATTTTAATTATATTCAAACATAATATAATTTCATATCAAATGCAAAATTTTTTACATTCAAATATAATCGTTTTCAACATTGTTACAAAAATAATTACTATTTAAAAATTTTTTTAAAACAATTACATCAACTTATCAACCCCACTATTTATCTTTATTTTTATCAATCACATCAACTTTTCAACTCTAAAATACTTTTCATCCAAACACACATTTCATTCAAATAAAAAACAAATACTTTTCAATTAAATACAACACTCAAAAAATGAATTGCATTCAAACACAATTAAAATATAATGCGTTTACCAAACGCAACATAAATTATTATTTTGAAAATTAAGTAGTACAACTACTGTTTATAAAAAGGAATGGTCAACAAATCATTAACGTGAAAAATATGAGTTCTTGTCTTTTTGGGCTCTATGATGGACCCCTCAGTTAGAATACCAATCTATGGAGTATTATATATTACTTATTTTTCAAAAGTATTGAAAGTACAATTAGAGTTTTTTTTTTTATATCTTTATTCCCATCAATTATCGTTCCTTCAATTACGTTCTACAACTATAATTTGAAAAAAGGAATGGTCAAGAAATCATCTACATGAATTTTTTTTTTCGAGTTCTTATCTATTTGGGCTCCAAAACGGGCCTGTTAGAATGCATATCATAAACTATGGTGTGGCCGCCCACCCTTGTTGTAGAGGTTCTACAGTGTTATTACAGTCAACTCTGTAGCTAACCGCAATAGTATGTAGGCCTCTAAGGAAACCAACATCATGTTTAACTTGAAAACTACTTGTAAATTTTACGGAATAATTTTTTTTTTCTTTTTCTCAACATAACAACTTGAAAACATGTAGATTTTGTTCGAGAATGTGATAAGAAAATCATGTTAACAAAATAACATATACATGAGTTATGATTCCCCTATCACATAATCTTGGGTTAAAATCGTGTTCTTGAAATTACATGTTTCATTTTTCAAAACTACACAACGGAAGACTCATGGTAGGACCATCATCCCTTGCCCAGTCCCCCTGGCATGTACATACCCTGTCCGTCGTCCACCGTGTACTACTGGTAAACAGGTTTCTTACCTGCAACATATGAACAAACTAGTGAGCTACGAGCTCAGTAAGTTCAAACATAAAAACATGAAATCATATCATGTAATGCTGTGCTGAAGCATGAAACTTGACTCTGAAAAACATGTTCATGACTGTATGTTAAGTCTTAGGACATTATCTGATATTAGATTCTGGTTTTGGGCCCCTGATTGGTCGTACCGTAAGGCGCACATGATTGGGAGCGGTACTTTAGTGCTGACCTCCGCAGCCTGAACTGAAACTGAACATAAAAACCTCCCCGTGGGTCAAGAGGCCGGTACGCCAATAACTGGTTTTATTACCATCTTGTCTGAAGTTCCAACTGGGTAGCATACTGATTGCACCACAGTAGGAACCTATTACATGTTTTACTTGGGGTGTGAGTTTGTTAAGCTCACTATAGTGCCTTGTGCACCTACATGTTTTCATAAGCTTGATACTTGTCTATCATGTGTACGTGAATTATCTACTTAAAACATGAATTCTACATACATAACATGAAACTGACATGTGTATCGTGATGTAGACGGTCAACGTCTGACATACACGTCAAACAACATACATAATATCATAAAACATAACATGATTATCCACGTTGCAGTCAGAACAATGCTTGAATTTATAGAAAATCGGCTAACGTGAGCCTTTGCTGATCTAAGACTACTGTCTCGGGGTGTCTAGCTTGAACTCCTATAAAAGAAATAATTGTTGATTATTTCCAATATTTATCTTATACTTGAAACATGGCAAAACATGTAAATCATATTTCCAAACTCTTTTTTTTTTTTTTTAGCTTCGAACACGTCCTCCTACACAGGCGTGTACGTGGCCGTGTAATCCTCTAGACTTACGTGTATGGCCGTGTAATTCATGCAATATGGCCGTGTAACTTATGCATGCGTACACGATTACCTACATGGCCGTGTTTCCTTACTGTCAAAAATGGTCTATTACACGCTCTTCCTACGATCGTGTGCTATTCTACACGGCCCGATACACGGCCGTGTTCTTGGCCATGTACCTCTCGGGTTTCAAACTCTCTCGAAACACGATCGTGTATGTGGGCATGTTCGGGGCCATGTTCTTAACACGCCCTTGTACACGCCCGTGTACACTCCCGTGTTTATCTCAAAATTCTGATTTTGAGTCTGAAATCCTCATCTCTGTTTTTTTAAGGCTTTCATAGCCTTTGTTCTACTTCTTGCACTCAAAATCGGTCTCTATAAGACCATTTCAAGGTGTAACTACATTTCTATTATCATAAATCCATAGTTTCATAAGTAAAATTTCATATTTTGCTTCCACCAAAATTTCATATTTTGCTTCCACCAAAATCTTGACTCAACATTTTAAAATCAAAACGTTCTTGAAGAAAACTTACTGAAACTTGGTTTTCTAAACCATCAACTCATGAATTCGTGTTTAAGAGCAACTAGACTTGAATCATGTTTTGATTTAATCGAAAATCTCAACATGCAACACTCATATTCTCCTTTTGCCCTCAAAACAACCCAGATTTTCACCCAAAAACGTGAGAGAAAAAGGGGTTACCTTGCTTGAAACTTGAGGACGTCTTGCTGTGGACTCTTGGACTGAAAACTTGAACGATTTTCTTATTTGAAGAGGGAATCCGAGCCGTTGAAAGGATTTCCTCTTCTGCTCTCTCTCTTTCTCTGTCTCTCTGTCTCTTTCTTTCTCTTTCTTTCCTTCTCTTTCTTTCTTTCTCTTTGCACGACCCCCTTTTTTTGTAGTAAAACTAAGTGAATTAATTCACTTAGCTGCTAAGGGAGCCCCCTCACGTGACCTCTCCCTTCTCTCACCTTTTCTTTAATTTCTTTTAAAGAAATTGGGATTTGCTTGGTTAATCTTGACCATAGATCATGGTGGCTTACATGTGAGCTCTCGATCTCTTAATATGTATTTTCCACATACTTTTCTAATAAATTTAAATATCATGATTTGAATTAATGTTTAGCTTTTACACTATGTTCATAAATTCATTGTCAAATTTTGACTAAAATCTAGTTAGTCAAAATTTTCATCTGCTCTATATTCTGTAACATGTCTCATCATGAATATACATTTATTTACATATCTTGTACAAAATTTTCTGAGAACGATAAATTTCTCGATTATTACATTCACTCCTCCTTATAAGATTTTCGTCCTCGAAAATTTAAAACAAGTTAGGGTATGAAAGTCTCATCTCATCTTCTCTTTCCTAAATAGCTTCTTCAATGTTGTGATTCCTGCACAATACCTTAACTAATAGGATGGTCTTATTTCTTAGCACCTTTTCTTCTCTACCCAGTATCTGAACAGGCTTTTCTTCATAGGTTAGGTCCTCTTGGACTTGGATTGGTTCATGTTGTAACACATGAGATGGATCTGACATGTACTTTCTGAGCATTGAGACATGAAATACGTTGTGTACTGCTGACAGCTCAGGAGGTAGTGCCAACTTGTAGGCAACCTTCCCAATGCGTTTGATAATCTCATAAGGTCCAATATACCTTGGACTTAGTTTTTCTTTTTTACCAAAACGCATAATCCCCTTCATGGGAGACACTTTCAGAAATACAAAGTCCCCTTCCTTAAATTCTAGGGATCTCCGTCTTCTGTCTACTCTGAGCACTCTTCATCCTTTGCTGTATCTTGGCAACTGCATCGGAAGTTTCCTGCATGAAATCTATTTTATGCAGTTGTTTTTCCTTCAGATCATATCAGTAGATGGGTGATTTGCACTTCTATCCATACAGGACCTCATACGGTGCCATCTTGATGGAAGCTTGGTAACTTTTATTATATGTGAATTCTACTAGTGGTAGCTTCTCATTCCAAGCTCATGGAAAATCTATTACACATGGTCGGAGCATATCCTCTAAAGTCTGGATAGTCCGTTCTGATTGTCCATCTGTCTGAGGATGGAAGGCTGTACTGAACTTCAGTTATATGCCCATGGCTCTTTGCACACACTCCCAAAAGTTTGAAGTAAACCTGCATCTCTATCAGATACTATGGACCTTGGAACTCCATGTAATCTAACAACAAGAGCTACATAAAGGTGTGCTAACTTCTCCAATGAATATGTGATCTTCATTACTAGGAACCTGACTATCTTTGTTAACCTGTCCATGATTACCCAGATAGCATCGTATCCTTCTCTTGTTTTAGGTAGCCCTACCACAAAATCCATGGTAATATGCTCCTATTTCCATTCTGGAATCTCCAGAGGTTCTAACTTTCCTCCAGGATGCTGATGTTCAGCCTTGACTTTCTGGCAAGTCAGGCATTTACTCACGAACCTTGCAATATCTCTTTTCATCCCTCTCCACCAAAACTGCAGTTTTAAGTCTTGGTACATCTTGGTGGCTCCAGGATGAACTAAGTATGGCATTTTATGAGCTTCTGACATGATTCACCTTCGAAGTTCTTCATCTGCTGGAACGTGAAGTCTCCCCTGATACATGATTAATCCATCTTTGGAAATCTCTTCCTGGGAGTCTGTTAGACTTGAATCTTACTTCTGAGCTTCCTTGATCTCATCAAATAATGATAACTTCAGCTGCAGTGCTGACAATCTTCCTAATATCAGGTCTAGTTCAAGCGAATAAATTTCTTGCTGTAATGGTCTTGATAACTTGTCTATGGGCAACTTCTGCGAAGTGGTAATGCATCTGCTACTCGGTTGGCTTTTCCTGGATGGTAGAAGATCTCACAGTCATAGTCCTTCACCAACTCCAACCATTTTCTTTACCTTATGTTTAACTCCTTCTGTGTGAAGAAGTATTTTAGACTCTGATAATCTGTGTAAATCTGGCACTGTGCTCCATAAAGATAGTGTCGCCAAATTTTGAGTGCGAACACTACTGCAGCAAGTTCTAGATCATGGGTGGGATAATTCTTCTCATGCTCTTTCAGTTTACGCGAAGCATAGGCAATCACTCTGCCATCTTGTATCAATACTGCTCCCAAACCCACTCTTGAAACATCACTGTAGATTTCATGCTTTTCTCCTTCAGTAGGGAGTGTGAGGATCGGCGCGCTTGTCAGCCGTCTCTTCAGCTCTTGGAAAATTCTTTCACATTCATCTGTCTATACATACTTCTTTTCCTTGTGCGTGAGGGTTGTGAAAGGTGCTGCCAATCTTGCAAACCCCTCCCCAAATCTCCTATAATAGCCAGCTAACCCTAAAAAATTGCGTATCTTTGTCACGCTCTTAGGTGCAGGCCATTTGTTTATCGCATCCACCTTAATTGGATCCACTGCAATTCCCTCTTTGGACACTACATGTCCGAGGAAATGTACCTTGTCTAGCCAAAACTCACATTTTGAGAATTTGGCATAGAGTTGATGCTCTCTCAGCTTCTGAAAAACAATTTTTAACTGTACTTCATGCTGTGCATGAGTCTTTGAATATACAAGGATTTCATCGATGAATATAATGACAAACTTGTCAAGATACTCCTTGAAGACTCTGTTCATCAGGTCCATGAAAGCTGCTGGAGCGTTTGTTAACCCAAACGGCATTACTAGGAATTCATAATGCCCATAACGGGTTCTGAAAGCTGCCTTGGAAACATCACCTTCCTTGATTCTCAGCTGATGGTATCCTGATCTCAAATCAATTTTCGAGAACACAACCGCACCCTTAAGTTGATCGAATAGGTCGTCAATCCTAGGTAGTGGATACCTATTCTTGACTGTAATCTTATTCAACTCTTGATAGTCTATGCACATGCCGAATGTCCCGTCTTTCTTCTTGACAAACAGTATGGGAGCGCCCTATAGGGAATAGCTTGGTCTAATAAATCCCTTGTCAAGCAAATCTTTCAACTGCACTTGTAATTTTTTTAACTCCACTGGTGCCATGCGATACGACGCCTTGGAGATCAGTGTTATTCCAGGTAGGAGCTCTATCTCAAATGAGATTTCTTGTTCTGGAGGTACTCTTAGTAGTTCATCGGGAAAGACTTCGAGAAATTCTCTGACAATCGGAACATCTTCCGATTGTAACTTCTTATCTTCTGCTGTATCTGTCACATAAGCTAAATATCCAGTACAACCACTAGCTATTAGCTTCTTAGCTTTCAATGAACTGATCATTATCTTACTTGACCTTCTTGAGGAATCGACATACTCAAAACTTTCTTCATCTTTTGGCTTGAACACTATTCTTCTGTTTCTGCAATTGATTGTAGCTTGGTATTTTCCTAGGAAATCCATTCCCAGAATTACATCATAGTCTACTATCTTCATCATGATCAACTTTGTATAAAGCTCCCTATTTGCCACGATTATTGGTACATGAGGTAACCAGTACTCGGACAACATGATTTCTCCCGAAGGGAGAGCAGTTCTAAAAGTTCTTCCTATGTGATCTCTAGGGTATTCTAACTTATCAGCAAATGCATATGATATGAAAGAATGAGTGGCACCAGAGTCAAAAAGAACAGATGCCAAGTGGTTAGCGACAGAAATCTGACCTGTCACCACGTTGGACGTCCCTGCCTCTGTCTCTTCTCTAGTGTAGGCCATCACCCTATCATCTGCCTGAGGAGCTCTTTCCTGTCTTTCTTATACTGCTAGAGGCACTTCTGAAGGGCTTTCATAACTTAATTTGAGTGCATGAACTTGTGACTGCTGTGGATGTGAAAAATTTGCTCCTGACTTCTTGATGAAATGACCTTCTTTTTTGTAATGAAAATATGCAGTTGTGCCAGCTCTGCACTGACCCACATGTTTCTTCCCACAAGTAGGACAGGTGGGGTTACTTGGTACTGCAGTGGGGTTAGTCCTTCGTGACTGACTTTTGTTATCTTAACCTTGAGTTCCCTGGAAGTTGCTATTTCTCTTCTGTTGGGACTGAGGGCCTGGATTACTGGACTGATCTGGTCTTGCACTCTGATTGCCTTTACTGTGTTGTCCAGGTTGAGAGGTCTTGGCCAAGATCTTTTCTTTCTTCCTAACTTCCCAAACTTTTTCCCTCTCTTCTTTCTGTTGGGTAAGATGGTACTCTGCCCTCAAAGCACGACTAACACAGTCGGCTACTGAGATTGACAGAATTGGGCCAACGTCAATTAAGGCTGAAATTGTTAGGAAATGCCCTAAGCATTAGAGACATTTTGATGTATTTATTTTGAACTGGATAATAAAATTATATATAGAGGTTATTCATTACATTGCTATCTGTCCTCGTCTTATTTACATGTTAAAGTAAATGTAAGCAAATATGGCTCCCTGACTGCTTGTGTTAAACTGTTAGAACGTTGCATGCAATGGACTTTTGTATGCGAGAAGACAATGTTCTAAAATTAACGGTCTAAACTATGGTCTGTAGTCTATGGGGTTAGACCGAGCATCTAACTCATGTTAAGACTATTATGTTGTCTAAAGCCTTGGAGGGGATGGTTTGTCTTGACTATCTAGAGCTGGACTCCTAAGTAGAGACATATATATGTTGCTTGGTGGTGACATATTAGACCGGGACTAAAGCGTGATTGATCTACGAAGTCCGCTTTGAGTGGATCGATCTGCTTTTGACGTTCATTATGCAGTAACCTTAATCCTGAGTAAAAGGACAGCTTCATGTATATGACTTGTGTACTTTGATGTTCCAATGGCTAAAGCGTCTTAGAGGTAGTAAGCTTATAGATCAGTTCGTTGGGTGCATGACTTGTATACGATGAAGGGTTCGTTTACCGATATTGGAATCATAGCTCTAATGAGGAGTTAAGGGTATCCTCTTAAAGGCATTATACTGAATTTTAAAATGGACAAGGCCTTGGGTCGTCTGCTGGGTGGATGACTTCTTATTCACATATGGTGAATAATCATCTTCTTTATTCGGTAGTATAATGAAACTTTTAGATAGCCTGATCAGTAGGATTAAACGGACTTTGGCTTAAGGCTGATCATGGATATCATATGAGGGTTCTGCATACATGACAAGGTCATTGGACGATAACTTATCACAGGCTTACGTAATACGGTATATAATTGAGAGTTCAGTTTCAGGTTTATAGTGGTGTGACTCTGAAACTAGTGATCATATGATTGAGTTGTTCGGTAAAGAATGATGATCATATGGATTTACAGGAGCCCGATTATATATGTCCAATCAGTCCCTCTACTAGCTCCATATAATTCCTTAACGTTTGGCAAATTGATTTGTGTATGCTCTTGGCTGGTTTATTATGCATGGATGGTGATGACATAGGATTAGGATGGTAGATAAGATTCTCTCTTGTTGGATTCAGATTTTATTTTGGATAATAGAGTACACAATTATTCGAATTCCAAATAAAGTTGCCATGATTTTATTTGAGATTAGATTGGAGTTGTAGAAAATTATCCATGAGAACAAGAATTTGAAATACAACTGCTTTGTGGATTTTGAAATTTGAATTTTGAAATTTGAATTTTGAATTTTGAATTTGAAATTTGAATTTGAATTTGAAATTTGAAATTTGAAATTTGAATTTGAAATTCAAATTTGAAATTCAAATTTTGAATCACAGTCCAAGTGGAATTTGAATTTGTTGTGGAAAATCCACAATGTTTGAAATTCGAATTTGAGTTGGATTTGGAGACGATAATCTTGTTAGAATCCTACTTGAATTTTGAATCCAAATCCTAACAAAAGGTGGACGAAATTTTGAGGATAATCCTCAATAGAATTTCGGTTTTTGTGGATAAGGTTCAAGGGAAAAATTCAAGTTTCAATCCCAGTTAAATTTGGATTCTCTCCTCCCTGAAAAGTGGTCGAAATTTTGGAGTCTATCTCCTAGGAAAATTCGGTTATTTTGGATAAGGATGAGATAAAATTCAAGCTTGAAAATCCTAGTGGAATTTTGATTCTTCCTTATCCTAAAAGTGGCCGAATTTGTGGAGGAGATTTTCTCCTAGGAATTTCGGATTTTTTGGTTGAAAAAAGGGAGATAAAATTCTAGTTAAAATCTTGTTTAGATTTGAATTGGATTTATCCATAATGGCCGAATTTTATTGTTGAGATTCTCCCATAGAAAATTCAGATTTTATGGTTATGGATAAGGGAGAATATCTTTTCCTAATCCAATTCAAATTCAGAGAATCACCTCATGCAGGTCTATAAATAGAGGTCCTGCCACTCCAGTTCTCTCAAACCACAGACTTTCAGGTGAGCAGGCTTATTGTTGCACAGCTCATTGTGACAATAAGTTCTTTAGAGATCTGGGTGGTCGGAAGAAGACTAGCAGTGCTAGCATACCGATCGAGGTTCAGAGTGCCCACACACTCAGCCATTCGGGAATTGGAGAATAGTAGAGAAGGCTAGTTGGTTGAAGCTTCCGGTCATTCTCCTCCTGCAGATTGGTGTCCTTGAGGTATGAGTTTTAATTGTTATTGATATATTGTATATGGCATCATGAGATATTTATCGATCTAAAAATTTTTTATTATTCCGCTGCGCCACTCTAATATGTTTTTACCGATTTATTTCCCTACAGAAATTTCAGGCCTGAACAAACCTATCATCTTCTGTATCTTCTCCCTCTCTGTTGGCACTACATTTGGACATAGGAGGGAGAGTTGATCAAATCTCTTGCAAACCTCACTGACTGACATGTCACCCTGCTGTAACTCTGAAAACTCTTTCTATTGTGGTCGGAGTGATGCTGGATCGTAGTATTTCTGATTGAATTCCTCTAAGAACTCCGCCCATGACATCGTGGTCACATCCCTCCTCATACGGACCGTGTTCCACTAGAATCTTGCATCCTTCCTTAGAACAAAGGATGCACACAAGACTTTCTCTTCATCAGTTAGTTTCATGAAATCCATAATCATCTAGATCGAAGAAAGCTAATCTTCTGCGTTTAGGGGACTAGTTGAACCCTCAAATTCCGGAGGCCTCATTTTCCGGAATCTCTCGTATAATGGCTCTTGGTTCATCCTAACTGGTGGTTCCTGAACCATTTCTGGTGCAGCTGGTGGCACTACTTGTTCTGCCTCAGCTGTTTGTTGCGCAGGAGTCCCCACTGATCCCTGCCCATGTTCTAGCTGTTCTAACCTCTGTCTTAATTTTGCATTTTCTTTCATCTGATTTTCTAGAAGAGCTTGCAACTCTTCTAATATCTAAGACAGAGTTAGGCGTCCCCTTCTCCATCTTTGGCCTTGGCCCTGGTTTCCATCGTGCTACCTTATATCCTAAAATCACACGATGAATTTGTATTAGATCCTCTTCAAGAGGATTCACATCATTTCTTGTATTAACACAACATCATATACTTACTACAAAGTATAGGTCTCCACAGACCTTTACTTTCATACATAACTAGCTACTGATCGTAATATAAACTTAACTTACTTGGATCGGCAAACAGGACATCCACGGAGTCAAGCGGGATATGGTCTACCAACTTCTCTGATACCAACTGTGATAACGGTTGGTACTCTAAACTAGACCCATTTTAAACTTGGACTCTGATACTAACTATGACAGCAGTTGGTACTCTAAACTAAACCCATCGTAAACTTGCTCTGATACCAACTGTGGCTGCCTGTCCTTACTGTAGAGGTTCTACAGTGCTATTACAGTCAACTCTGAAGCTAACCGCAATAGTATGTAGGCCTCTAGGGTCACCGGCATCATGCTTAACTTGAAAACTACTTGTAAATTTTGTGGAATAAATTTTTTTTTCTTTTTCTCAACATAACAACTTGAAAACATGTAGATCTTGTTCGAGAATGTGATAAGGAAATCATGTTAACAAAATAACATATACATGAATCATGATTCCCCTATCACATAATCTTGGGTTAAAATCATGTTCTTGAAATTACATGTTTCATTTTTCAAAACTGCACAACGGAAGACTCATGGTAGGACCATCATCCCTCGCCCAATCCCCCTGACATATACATACCCTGTCTGTCGTCCACCGTGTACTATTGATGAACAGGTCACTTACTTGCAACAAATAAACAAACTAGTGAGCTATGAGCTCAGTAAGTTCAAACATAAGAACATGAAATCATATCATGTAATGCTATGCTGATGCATGAAACTTAACTCTGAAAAACATGTTCATGGCTATATGTTAAGTCTTAGAACATTATCTAATATTAGGTTCTGGTTTTGGGCTCCTGATTGGTCGTACCATAAGACACGCATGACTGGGAGTAGTACTTTAGTGCTGACCTCCGCAGCCTGAACTGAAACTGAACATGAAAACCTCCCCGTGGGTCGAGAGGCCGGTACGCCAATAACTGGTTTTATTACCATCTTGTCTGAAGTTCCAACTGGGTAGCATACTGATTGCACCACAGTAGGAACCTATTATATGTTTTACTTGGGGTGTGAGTTTGTTAACCTCACTATAGTGTCTTGTGCACCTACATGTTTTTATGAGCTTGATACTTGTCTATCATATGTACGTGAATCATCTACTTGAAACATGAATTCTACATGCATAACATGAAACTTACATGTGTATCGTAATGCAGACGGTCAACGTCTGACATACACATCAAACAACATACATAACATCATAAAACATAACATGATTGTTCACGTTACAGTTAAGATAATGCATAAACTTACAAAAAATCGACTAACGTGAGCCTCTGTTGATCTGGGACTGCTGTCTCGGGGTGTCTAGCTTGAACTCCTATAAAAAAAATAATCGTTGATTATTTCCAACATTTATCTTATACTTGAAACATGGCTATGGCGGCCCGCCCTTGCTGTAGAGGTCTTACAATACTATTACAGTCAATTTTGTAGCTAACCGCAATAGTATGTAGGCCTCTAGGGTCGTCGGTATCATGCTTAGCTTGAAAACTACTTGTAAATTTTATAAGAATAAATTTTTTTTCTTAATACAACAACTTGAAAACATATACTTGTCTTGTCTCGTTCGAAAATGTGATAAGAAAATCATGTTAATAAAATAACATGTACATAGATCATGATTCCCCTATCACATAATCTTGACTTGAAATCATGTTTTTGACATTAAATATTTAAATTTTTAAAATTGTATAGCGAAAAACTCGTGGTGACCACAATCCCTCACCCAGTCCCCCTGGTATGTACATACCCTGTCCGTCGTCTACCGTGTACTACTGGTGAATAGATCTCTCACTTGCAACATGTGAACAAACTACTGAGCTATGGGCTCAGTAAGTTCAAACATAAAAACATGAATTCATCACATGTAATACCATGCTTATGCATGAAACTTGACTCTAACTGAACTGGTTTATGAATGTAAGTTAAGTCTTAGGATATTATCTGATATTAGGTTCTGGTTTTGGATCCCATGATTAGTCGTACTGTAAAACGTGCATGACTGGGAGCGGTACTTTAGTGCTGACCTCTGTAGCCTGAACTGAAACTGAACATAAAAACCTCCTCATGGGTCGAGAGGTCGGTACGCTAATAACTGGTTTAATTACCATCTTGTCTGAAGTTCCAACTGGGTAGCATACTGATTGTCGCACAGTAGGAACTTATTACATGTTTTACTTGGGGTGTGAGTTTTATAACCTCACTATAATGCCTTATGCATCTACATGTTTTCGTGTGCTTGAAACTTGTCTAACATATGTACATGAATCATCTACATGGAACATGAATCTCTACATGCATGACATGAAACTGACATATGTATTGTGATACAGACGGTCAACATCTGACATACACGTCAAACAACATACATAACATCATAAACATAACATGATTGTCCACGTTGCAGTCAGGACAATGCTTGAACTTATAGAAAATCTGCTAACGTGAGCCTCTGTGGATCTAGGATTGCTGTCTCGGGGCGTCTGACTTGAACTCCTATAAAAGAAATAATCATTGATTATTTCCAACATATATCTCATGCTTGAAACATGGCGAAATATGAAAAAATTCATATTTCTAGACTCTTTTTTTTTTGGCTTCGAACACATCCTCCTACACGGGCGTGTTTGTGACTATGTAACCCTCTGTGCTTACGTGCATGGCCATGTAATTCATGCAACATGGCTGTGTAACTCATGCATGAATACAAGGTTACCAACACGGCTGTGTTTCTGGTCGTATTTTCCTGCTGTCGAACATGGTCTATTACACGTCCTTTTCCATGGTCGTGTGCCATTTTACACGGCTTAATACACGGCCGTGTTCTTAGCCGTGTACCTCTCAGGTCTGAAACTCTTCTCGAAACATAGTCGTGCATGTGGGCATGTTCGGGGCCGTGTTCTGAACACGCCCTTGTACACGCCCGTGTTCATCCCAGAATCCTGATTCTAAGTCTGAAATTCTCACCTCTGTTTTCTAAGGCTTTCATAGCCTTTGTTCTACTTCTTGCACTCAAAATCAATCTTAATAAGATCATTTTTTGAGGTATTAACTGCATTTCTACTATCATAAATTCATGGTTTCATAAGCAAAAATTTCACATTTTGCTTCCACCACATCTCTTGATTTAAAACCTAAAAATCAAGACTTTCTTGAAGAAAACTCACTGAAACTTGGTTTTCTAAACCACAAACTCATGAATTCGTGCTTAAAGACAACTAAACTTGAACCATGTTTCGATTTAACT
Organism: Antiaris toxicaria; assembly: GCA_035233585.1. NCBI lineage: Eukaryota > Viridiplantae > Streptophyta > Magnoliopsida > Rosales > Moraceae > Antiaris > Antiaris toxicaria. Next base: position 2,482,301 of record CP141163.1, read on the forward strand.
GAAAATCTCAACATGCAAACTCATATTCTCTTTTTCTTCCTCAAATAACCTAGATTTTTCCACATGAAAATGTGAGGAAAAGAGGGTTTACCTTACTTGAAAACATCTTGTTATGAAATCTTGGGCTGAAACTTGAGTGATTTCCTTGCTTGAAGAGAAAAATCCGAACTTGAAAGGATTTCCTCTTCTGCTCTCTCTCTTTCTCTGTCTCTCTCTCTCTCTCTCTCTTTCTTCCTTTCTCTTTCTTTTTCTTTCTCTTTCTTTCTTTCTCTTTCTCGGCCGCTTCTCTTTCTTTTGCAGCTAAGTGAAGTGAATTAATTCACTTGGGTTGTTTGAGACCTCTCCCTCACGTGTCCTCTACTCTCTCTCTCACTTTCTTTAATTTCTTTTAAAGAAAATTAAAATTTCTTGGCTAATCTTAACCATTAATCAAAGTAGCTTGCTTGTGAGCCCTTGATCTCTTAATATGTACTTTCCACATACTTTTCTAATAGTTTAAAATATCATAATTTGAATTAATGTTTAGCTTTTACACTATGTTCATTAATTCATTGTCAAATTTTGATTAAAATTTAGTTAATCAAAATTTTTATCTGCTCTGTATTTTGTAGTATGTCTCATCATGAATGTACATTTATTTGCATATCTTGTACAAAATTTTTCGAGAACGATAAATTTCTCGATTATCACAATGGCAAAACATGTAAATCATATTTCCAGACTCTTTTTTTTTTAAGCTTCGAACACGTCCTCCTACACGGGCATGTTTGTGGCCGTGTAATCCTCTGAACTTACGTGCATGACCGTGTAATTCATGCAACATGGCTGTGTAACTCATGCATGCGTACACGGTTACCTACACGGCTGTGTTTCTAGCCGTGTTTCCTTACTGTCAAACCTGGTCTGTTACACGCTCTTCCTACGACCGTGTGCTATTCTACACGACCCGATACACGATCGTGTTCTTGACCGTATACCTCTCGGGTTTTAAACTCTCTCGAAACATGGTCGTGTATGTGGGCATGTTCGGGGCCATGTTCTCAACACGCTCTTGTACATGCCCGTGTTCATCCTAGAATTCTGATTCTGAGTCCGAAATCCTCATCTTTGTTTTTCTAAGTCTTTCATAGCCTTTGTTCTACTTCTTGCACTCAAAATCGGTCTCTATAAGACCATTTCAAGGTGTAACTACATTTCTACTATCATAAATCTATGGTTTCATAAACAAAATTTCACATTTTGCTTCCACCAAAATCTTGACTCAACATTTTAAAATCAAAACGTTCTTGAAGAAAACTTACTGAAACTTGGTTTTCTAAACTATCAACTCACGAATTCGTGTTTAAGAGCAACTAGACTTGAACTATGTTTTGATTTAACCGAAAATCTCAATATGCAACACTCACATTCTCCTTTTGCCCTCAAAACAACTCAGATTTTCACCTAAAAATGTGAGAGAAAAAGGGGTTACCTTGCTTGAAACTTAAGGACGTCTTGCTGTGGACTCTTGGGCTGAAAACTTGAACGATTTTCTTGCTTGAAAAGAGAATCAGAGCTACAGAAAGGATTTGCTCTTCTGCTCTCTCTCTTTCTCTGTCTCTCTCTCTCTTTCCTTCTCTTTCTTTCCTTTTCTTTCTTTCTCTCTCTCTGCACGACCCCCTTTCTTTTGCAGCAAAACTAAGTGAATTAATTCACTTAGGCTGCTAAGGGAGCCCCCTCACGTGACCTCTCCCTTCTCTCACCTTTTCTTTAATTTCTTTTAAAGAAATTGGGATCTGCTTGGCTAATCTTGGCCATGGATCATGGTGGCTTACATGTGAGCCATCGATCTCTTAATATGTATTTTTCACATACTTTTCTAATAAATTTAAATATCATGATTTGAATTAATGTTCAACTTTTACACTATATTCATTAATTCATTGTCAAATTTTGACTAAAATCTAGTTAGTCAAAATTTTCATCTGTTCTATATTCTGTAACATGTCTCATCATAAATATACATTTATTTACATATCTTGTACAAAATTTTCCGAGAACGATAAATTTCTCGGTTATCACACATGGAGTGTTATATATTATTTATTTTTCAGAAGTATTGAGGATAAAGTCAGAGCTTTTCTTTTTTATTTTTATTTTTTGGATATCTTTTTTGCCATAAATTATTGTTCTGGCAAATACGTGTTATAACTACAATTTGCAAAAAGGAAAGGTTAGGAAATCAACGTAAAAAATATTTGAGTTCTTATCTTTTGGGGTTCATGACGGAAGCCCTCCGTTAGGGTACGGATCATAAACTATGGAGTGTTATATATCATTTATTTTTCAGAAGTATTGAGAATAAAGTTAAGAGTTATATATATATCATTTAATCTCTCTCTTTGTGGTTAAAAAAATAAAATAGAACCATAGTATGTATGTCATTGTTGTGCATAATTTTTAATATTTAACATATTTAGGGTATTTTAGTATTTTAAAATTTTTTTTTTTGAATTTAAGGATTAGAGGATTCAAATCCTGTATCTTTATGTAAATCAAAATATAATATTACCGTTAGGATACATTTACAGTCACTTTAAATTTGTAATTTTATGTTTATTTTTTAAAGGAAATAAACAAATACATGGCTTTTTTATATAATTTTATTCTTAAATATCAGTTATTAATCCGTACGATAACTGATTCACAATTTTTCGTAAAGTTTGTGTGTGCTTGTTGAACGTGGCAACATCATAAACAGTGATTCATGTTTTGAAATTAAAGGAAACAAATGAGAATTGGCAAACAATTATTTTACGTGGAGAAGTGCTCTCCAATTCCAATCAACTGAACTTACAAAATATTCTCTTTTAATTTGATAAGATCCAGTCATTTCCTTAATTTCACTAATTGGGTACTGAGAAATACGAAAGTGTCAATTTTTAATTAAAATCACACCTTTTTAGTTTGACAATTACGTACCACAACTATAGTTTACAAAAAGGAAAGGTCAAGAAATTATCAATGCGAAAAATGTTTGAGTTCTTATCTTTTTGGGCTTCGTGACGAGACCCTCCGTTGAAATCAGATCTTAAAACGATTATGAAAAGAGGCAAGAAAGGAGGGACCAAGCAGTGCATGAGGTTGAGAGTGTCCATGGTTGAGGGTGAGTGAGTGATCAAATCAGTATGATTGGTGTTTGTTTTGTGGGAGCAGTTTTAAAAGTTTGAGTGCCATATATATACAAGGGAAATTTGTGTAATGTGATTAAAATTTGGTAGATATTTGTTTTGGTAGGCATCGTTATTAGCAGTCAATTTTGAACCGTAATTAGACTTGTTAATGTTAAGTAGAGTTTAGAAATCATCAATGTGAACATTGAGTTCTTCTATGACTAATTGGGTACTGAGAAATATGAAAGTTTCAATTTTGAATTAAAATCACATTTTTTAGTTTAAAATTTTTGAAATTATTTTGAGGGTGTTTTGGTATATTAAAATTCGAAATTTGTACTTGATGAAATGATTCATGTATTGAAAGGAACATAATAAGAATGGGAATTGTCAAACAACTGTTTTACGTGATCAAATAGTACAATTATTTTGCTTGATTAATTGCTTTCCAGTTCCAGCCAATCCGATGTTAATTACTTGCTATCGTCATTTATCTTTTGAGTCCACTAACAAGAGGAGACACCTTTTATAATCAAGTCAAAAATGACAGGCATGATTGATAAGATCCAAAAATATATGGATTCAAATATTCTATTAAAAAATTAGTATTTCAAACAGTATCTAACTAATTTTATTATATCGTATCATTTTAAAAAGTTTATAATACATCATAATATAATTAATTTTTTATATTATATCATTTTATATCTTGGTATTTAACTTCTTTTAATAATATATTATAAAATGATTAGTTAGATACAATTTAGGACATCATAATTCAAAATATATGTCTTAAGCTTCATCAAAATAATTTCTTTTTAAATAAAGAGATATGTTACTATTAGTTTTTTTTATTTTTTTTAGGGGATATGTTATTATTAAATAACAGAATCAATAATGGAGGAGCTGATACCTCTAATCAAATGAATCTATTTTCTAGAGTAAGAGCATAACAAGAGACCAAGGCAAAGACAAACATATATATATTTAAGAGTTTTCAATGTATACATATACACACATGTATATATGGCTGAACTTACATTGAGAATAAGAAGTCGATAAACCAAACATACCACGTATACTCTATTCGAACTTAATATTACAACAGTAAACATTTTTTCATCAAGCCTGGTGTATAGCTTATACATCTAACTCCACATATATTGATGAAATTATATTAAGTTTCTATTCTAAGAACCAGAATTTTAGAATTGTTCTCTCTCTCTCTCTCTCTCTCTCTCTCTCTTTTTGGAATATTAAGGTTCTATACATTTAGGTATGGTATTTTTTTTTTTCATAAACCCAATTACTTATAGTGATCCATCTTAAATGTGAAGAAAAAATTGGTTTAGAATTACAAAAAGATTAAATTTAACTATCACGAGTTGTAACAGGTGATGTGCTTAAAAAATCACAACCCTTTTAACAAATTTAACTATATTTTATCTTTATATAAAGTGTATTAGGCATAATATATATAAGAATAGTCTTTGATGCGTTTGGTGGACACGTATATTAATTTAAAAGTGATCAGATGATTGCAGATCAATGGTGAAGATGGAAGGTGGACTATGAAGGGTAGCCTGAATAACTTTTGAAATCAATAGACGTATAGAGGTGCCGAGAATGAATAAAGACTTTGACTTGAGCTTGTGTGAGTTACTGAATAAATGGAGGCGATTGGGGATGAGGAAAACTGAGTTCAGTCATATGAATTGAAAAACCTTATGTCGTTTGTCAATAAAACGACAAGGTGTTCTCATCCATGTTAACATTTCTTCTCTTTAATATTAAATTGCCTTCATTGTCATGATTTACATCAATCAAATGGGTTGTAGTTTAATTACAACATAATCATAGTCTACTACTGGAGTCAAAATTTTGTTAGTATAGGAAAACCAAATTACTATATTAATTTCACTTTTTTTTTTACTTTAATTAAGGTCTCGTTTGATTCACAAGTTCAAATCTAAATTTTTGGATTCAATTTTATCTTTTTTTTTAAAAGTCAATAAAAATTATAATTAAATTAATCAACTTAAACTTAAAATTTTCATTTAATTTCAGATTCAACCTATAAATTAAACGAATTTTAAGTTACATTACAAATTAAACGAATTTTAAGTTACATTTTAAATTTCATATCAGAGATTTTTTTTTATATAAAAGACTAGTAAAAAAAATGTTTTTTATTAGTACAAAATACGAGAGCAAGTCTTTTGTCTCTTTCTAATCTACTTTTTCCTCATTGTTTTTTCAATAAATTATTTTAATACTATATTACTCATCCGCAAAATTATTTTTAAAAAACAACAATGTTTTTTTTTTTTTCTAAATACACATTATGGACCTCATCCTAAAATAATGCATGCTTTCTTAAACTACATTTTGTCCTCACCTTCACACGCGCATTCTTTCTCATATGGCGCTGCTCTGAATCTGCAACCACTTACCCAATTTCGAGGGGCAAATAAAACATGCAATAAACAATCAAATAACAACCCCTTCTTCCTACACTTGGTACCAAAATTTTCTTGTTTCCAATATAGGGATTGAGGTTGGGGATGGGGTTCGGATTGAGAGCTGAGGTCGAGATCAAGATTGTGGCCAAATATAAGGCTAGGACCAAGGGACAAAGCTCAAATAGGGGCTGGGAGGTTGAGACTGTTACCATTCCTGATCATTTCAACTCTAATGTAAGCTCCCTGAAATTCAGAAACATAAGATTTAGATTATAAATTTTCTTGGTAATACTTATTTGGTAATTCTTATATTTAAACAAGAGTGATCACATATATAATTTTGAATGTTTGTCTAATACACCAAATAAAATAGAGTATATTTCACGATCATATACTCTATAAATAAATTGCCAATTCAATAATCTTATTTTAAGAATATCTAGTGTAAGAAGGATTTTGGATATGAAAGAATAAGTGGAACTTAGAGTGTTAAGATGAAGGTTTATCCCTTATTAATGGCTATTAGATTAATAAGTTTCTTGAATTACCTTAATTTTAAGATTAAGAATTGGAACGAAATTAATATGGTAAGAATTTTCAAGGCAAAGGAACTAAATGAAAAAAAAAAATTTCTAAGCATAATCCTTAAATCCTCTGGGTTAACATAAAATGAGACTTGTCATGACATTAAGGAGTAGCTCCTCTCAAGTTTTACAATCATGTAACAAGTAAAAGATAAAAATCTAAGCAACATCTGCCCTTTTCATAATTAAGACTTCGAAATCTGGTACTCAACCAACCTTCAATGTCTGGCCAACTATGACTCTAAGTTGTATCATATAAATTCTATATAAGTTAAAGCTCAGTAAATAGATTTTCACTTGTTTTGGCCAATTTAACTAATTAAAATATTCCTCGTCTTTCACTTATTTGATTGTTTGGGAATTTTATTTTTATTTTTACCCCCGCACATCTTGACTTTTCCCCCCAATCTCGTCACGGTACATAAAACACAAAAACGACAGAGTAAACACAATAAATTATTCAACGTATGTATATACAAATAAATATAATCATAAGCATGTAAGATTTTAAACTCACACTATAGAATACTAATGCATGGTGTTCTACGTATTTTGGACATTCAAAAGATCCTTTGCAGATTCAGCTCAAAAGTTAAACTGAAGATTGGTTACCTATATGCTAACTTAGAAGCTTAAAAGGGTTATTGGCTGTTACGGAGAGAGCATTCGTAAAGTTCTTTTAGTGATCAGTGATTATTTGTTTGTAGACAAAATTGACTATATATATTTTATTAAAAAAAAAAATTTAGAGACGCGCCGCCTAAAAGCTCGTCGTACCGCCGGAAGATTTGAGTCCCCATCGACCCTCTCCGTCTTGTCGCTACTACAAGCTCGCCTCTGCCTTCGAGATCACGTAGTAGCGAGCCCACCTTCCCATTTGCCGAGTCTTTGTTGCCCCAAATAAACCAAAACCTTTGGATATGTATTTTGGATAAATATATATATTTTTTATTTTTGCTTATAAAGAAATTGATAAGATTTTGTTTTTCTTTGTTTTTAATTCTTTTTCCCTTTTTTTTTTGAAAAGGTATTTTTTTATCTTATTAAGTCAAAATAGACAATTAAGATGAAAAATTAAGAATTTGATAATTAATTTGAAATTATAATATATAAACTTAAAACGATTTAGAATATCAGGTACAATTTCTTGATATTATATATAGGGTATAAAAATGGAAAGAAAAAAAAAACCAAGATAGAAAGAAAGGAAGAGAAACTAGATTTGATAAACATCTAGAAAGAGGAAAACCATTGAGTTGCGTGGCCTAGCGGTTAAGACTTGCTACTAATTTTTAGAGTTATTATTGCTCGTTGTCTTAGATATTCAATGTTATTAAAGTTTTTATCAAAGTTATTGTATATTACTTTTGAAATTTCTTCAATCGGAATTGATTCGTAATGTATTATGTATTTTTTTTAGTATTTTAATCTATGTGCCATCTTCATTTTCTAGATCTTTTATTCCTTCAACGGTACAGTTCCTAATAATGAATATCCAATTTGAGAATTTGAGAATTTCCATTTTTTTCATGTTCTATAATTTTGTGATGTTTTAATCTCATATTTTCTGTTAATGTTAAGATTTGAAAATATGACCATAAATAAGAATTATTTATACTTACATTTATTATGTGTTCTTTTATTTCTGTAGAGATATCAGGTAAAATTTGACAAAAATCACCACCTAAGATAATAGTCATTCCACCAAATGGCTATTCAAAGTTATTTCTTTAGTCTTGAAGTGTTTTGTCTAAAGCTTTAAAACAATGTTTGTTATTCAAAGGTTCTTCATCCCATAATATAAGTGATGTTTTTTTTTTAATTAATTTTGCCAATTGAGTTTCTTTTTTAATATGACAGGTGGAAAAGTTATCTATGGATAAAGGTATTCGAAATCTAGAGTACACAGTTCTATTTTTAGGTAATAATAATGAAGCTATTCTGAAAGATGCAATAACTAACACAATTTCATTATTTGATCTTATTTTTGTAATAATTACATTCCATAAATATGTTTTTCTATTCCTCCATGACTATAAATAAATAATAGATTTTGCTTTTCATAATTAAGTGATTCTAAATTTTTTTATAAATATATCATTGTTCATTATTTAAATTCTATGCCTAGATAGTATTTTCATCATTTAATTTATTTATGTCATAATTAAGTTCTTCTCAAAAAACTTTATTATATAGATCATCAATTAGTGATCCAGAAGGAAGAGGTAAATTAAAATTTGTTAAAGTAGATGAATAAAGATTTAATAACTTTTCTAGTTCATATAATTCATAATTATATAATTTGTTTTTAGGTATTTAAAAATTTAGCTTATTGAATAAACTTTTAATTTTACGTGAAATGTCATTTGTCATAAGTTTCCAATGTTTTTTAAATAATTTTATTGGATTATTTATATTACAACATAGTAAAATTATAATAAATAACTGTCGCAGCTGACTTAATATTGACCAAAATGAAGTTTCTAATATTGATTCATCCAATTATTTATCATCTCCTAATAATTTTAATGCATAACATGCTACTAATTTGATGGCTATATTATATAATTAATTGTTCAAAGAGATTCATAATTTGTTGCGCCTTTTTGATGATTTAGTAACATAATATAATTCTCCAGAACTTAGATGGATATAAAATATTCGTCTAATTGTATGCCCTATTTATCTAGGGGTCCAAATTTTATCTTTATTGTTCCGTACTCATTTAGTAGAAAATTCTATATAAGAAAGTTATCTAGCCTCAATATTAGATTTGTTAATTTCCATACACTCAATTAGTGTTGTTTTATGAATATCTAATTGTTTTATTATATTAGTAAGACGTTGATTTAAATGAAACATTATATTTTGCATATGTGGCAAATGAATAGATAATCGTTGAACGGTTAAATTCTTGTGATGTATTAGATATTCATATAATCTCTACATAGCTTTATATGATGTTATATATCAACAATTAATATAATTTTTTATTTCGTCTATTTCTTGATAAATATTTTGTCCAGATTGTTCTGTATATATATTATCTTCTATCACTACTCTTATTCTATCTAGGCCTTATGTCAAATATTTAAATAAATATTTTATATGCATAGATTCAAAGTAAATTTCGACGTTTATATGAACATGAAATTTTAAGCATAAGTCTCTATAATGAGGAACTACAAATCTGTTATCTAATTTGATACATTCTTTTTGAACATAAAAAGTTGTATCTATGGCGGCCCGCCCTGCTGTCGAGGCTCTACAGTGCTATTACTGTGACAACCGAGATTTTCTAACTGTTCTCGGGATCACTGTATAGTAGAAATTTATATATATTAGTGTGACATAAATATATATAAATTTTACTTTAATGATGATTTATTAGAGTTGATAAATGTTTTATGGCTATAAATGTAATGATTTTCGAATCGAAACGTCTCAAATAGTATATTTTTGGTATCGAAAAACAGAATTTTACTTAGACTTAAAATGTGGCAACCATAGACTCCAGATAGAAAATAATGAAATATCTAGGGTTTATGGAGTGTTTTAGATGATATAAATGCATCGAAAGGCTTTAATAGCATTTCGGGAGGTAAATTGCAAAATTTGGTCAGTATAGCTTTTTGATCAAATTTTCGACAAATAAAAATTATACTGTAATTAAAGAAAAACCTATACTGTATAAACAAATAAATTTTCTTATTAATATAAGAATCAATAAATGAGATCACATCTTCATTTTGATCTAAGGGCCACCAAAAATAGTAAATTTTTAGAATTTCTTTCAAAATTCAATTAAGAAAGAAATTTTGCATTTAATAAAAAGCATGGCTGACCATGCACGTGGAAGAGGGGGTGAGAAACAGCTGTATTTCAGCTGAAAAAGTCCCAAAAATTTTGTAAAAATACCCCCAAGAAATTTTCATTTTGATCCCAAAATTTTCAAAAATTACAAAATGGTCCCTAAGGATTTTTATAAACTTTTTCTCTGATTTCCCACGTCCCCCACAGCAGAAAACCACCATTTTCCCCTACTCTTCACTTTCTCCACGTTCCCAAAGCCACTAAAATTTCTAAATTTTCAAAAGTTACAAAGTTTGAAGAAAAAGTGTGAGGAAACTTCATCTTGAGGAGTCTTCACCCTAAAGCTCAAGTAAGTCTTTCAAAATCCTATTTTAATGCTTGTTTTTAAGTGTTTTTATGCTTATGGGAATAGTGGAACAAAATGGGGTTAGAATGGTTTTGAGTGTTTTGATGAAATTCATGTGGAAAAACATGTTTTAAGCTTGTTTTTGAAGTGTTTGTGGGGTTAGTTTTTGAAAACAAATGTGTTATATTAGGGGGGGAGGGAATTTGACGTGAAAAAGAGGGTTGAAAACCCTTATGAAATGATAATGGATTGGTATTGTGAATTAGGAAAGGAAATGGTGTTGTATATAGGTGTTGAAAGAAAGAAAGACAAAGAAAATTTAGAGTTGTGAACAAAAACCCTAAGTTTGAAAAAGATGTGAAGGTTATGTTATATAGAATACATGGAAATGGATTGTTATTGTGTACTAGAATTTTGAGCATGTTTATAATGAAAACTGTGTCCAATAACGCAATTTAAGTCGTTTTGACACAGTGGGAAAATAAGGATTTAAGTCGTTATAATGCTGAAATTTTCAGACTTATAACTAAGGCTAAGGGTTTAAGGATGATAATGTATATAAGAAATGTTTAAATGCTCTAGTGTTGACCTATAAACATTTCACTGAAAGTCGAATTGTTTCATTATAGGGCAACGACTGGAAACCAAAGAAAGGAAACTAAGAGTTCAATCTAAGGAAACATTAGCAGATTTTTAGTAAGTTTTGGCATTTAAATGTCTGAACATGAACAACTGGAATTCTATGTTGAATTTGAAACCTTCAATTCATGTATAGCCTAATTTATTTAGCTAGGAGAGTTTATGTTGTTGTGAACTCGTTAAAAGGCCTAAATTGGTGAGTATACGAATGTGCATTGATGTGTTATGTGAACATGATGATGTTTTATGGATTTTTGACCATAAAATGCATTAGACATGTCTTAGGGTTGTTTGTAAGTATATGAAATGGCTTTGATGTCAAAATGTGTTTAAAAACTCATTTTAGTCGGAGCCAAGCGCCAGGCACTGGCCAAAGAGTACCCCGGCGCTGAGTTCTCGGTCGAAATTAGTGTCAAAAATCCAATAGGAGCGCCAGGCTCTAGTGTAAAAATTGACGAAAGCGCAAGGCACTAGGGTATGAGCGCCAGGCACTGCAAGGGAAGCGTCGAGGCGCTGAAGGTTCTGTCCAAAATTTTCAGAAAAATAAGATGAAGGGCCAGGCGTTCGAAGATGAGTGCCAAGTGCTCCAACTGTTCCAAAAATGTATACTTAAAGTTTTGTGCCTCATTTCCAGTCCCAATCACGCCCCAATGTTTAAGTGCGTGGATGATGAGTTTTAAACAGTATTTTTGGACTGAATGGGCATAACATTGAGTACATGAATCTTAAATATGTACATTGAAACAGTTAAGATGTCATAGTAAGTAGCATTGTACAATAACCAATAGGGTAATGAAAACCTAATGTTTGGGCGTACCGGCCTCTCGCAAGGGGAGGTTACCTTATGTCGAAGTAGAAGACATACCATATATGAGGGAGACTCAGGGTCGCTCCCAGACCTCTTACAGCGCGCTTAAGGTACGACCAAAACGGGCCCATAGACATAGTAAATGAATAATGTAAATGTAAATTGAATATAATGAACTCCATGCATATTTGTTGAGTTGCATTGTGATGTTTATTGTTTTAAATGTTATGTCTAAACTTACTGGGCATGTAGCTCACCAATTTGTTCGTGTTTAGGTAATCGAGGTAAACAACCTGTAACCTGAGCGACAGTGTAAGGATTGGACTATAGGGATGAAGTGCCAGTGTCATGCTACAAGGTTATGGACCTGCCAGGCTAATTCCGCAAAGAAAAAGAAAAGGAAAAAGAAAAGTACAATTGTATAATATTGTATAAAATATACTGCTATGTTTGATTTTAACTATTTCTAATACAGTATGATATTATTATATGCAAGTAATATGAAATAGTTTCTAACTACGATAATTTAGTTTTGGGAAAATTGTAGTACTATGTATATCAATGGTTTTTAAAAAAAAATTTCCGTAATCTATTATGTTACGTTTTGAAAAAGAAGAAGTAAAGTAGCGAAGTTTCAGTGACATCTCCTGCGCGAGGCGGGGGGTGTCACAATTACAGTCAACTCTGTAGTCAACCGCAATAGTGTGCAGGCCTCTAGGATCACCGGCAATCATGCTTAACTTGAAAACTACTTGAAAATTTTGCGGGAATAAATTTTTTTTTTCTTTAACATAACAACTTGCTCGAGAATGTGATAAGGAAATCATGTTAACAAAATAACATGCATATGAATTCATGATTTCCCTATCACATAATCTTGACTTGAAAACGTGTTCTTGAAATTACATGCTTAAATCTTTTCAAAACTGTACAACGGAAGACTAATGGTGACCACAATCCCTCGCCCAATCCCCCTGGCATGCATATACCCTGTCCGGCGTCCACCGTATACTACTGGTGAACAGGCCTCATACCTGCAACCTGTGAACAAACTGGTGAGCTATGAGTTCAATAAGTTCAAACATAAAAACATGCTCATAACATGCTAAACTGTGCTTATGCATGAAATTTGACTCTGAAAACATGCTTTTGGCTGAAAGATTAAGTCTTAGGACATTATCTGAATTTAAGTTCTGGTTTTGGGCCTCTGATTGGTCGTATCGACATGTTAGCATAACTGAGAGTGGTACTTTAGTACTGACCTCCTCAGTCTTAATTGAAGCTAAACATGAAAACTTCCCCGTGGGTCGAGAGGCCGGTACGCCAATAACTGGTTTAATTACCATCTTATCTGGAGTTCCACTGAGTAGCATACTGATTGCCCCCACAGTAGGAACCTGTTACATATTTTACTTGGGGTGTGAGTTTTTATTAAACACACTAAGGTGCCTTGTGCACATACATGTTTTCGTGTACCTGATACCTGTCTGACATGTGTACTTGAAATATGAAATTCTACATGTATGACATGACCTGACATGAGTATCGTGATGCAGACAATCAATGTCTAACATACACGTCATACAATATATATAACATCATAAACATAATAAGATTGTCCACGTTATAGTCAGGACAATGCTTGAACTTACAGAAAATCTGTGAATGTAAGCTTCTGCTCTGAAATTGCTGTCTCAAGATGTCTGGCTTGAATTCCTATAAAAGAAATAATCGTTGATTATTTATAATATTCATCTTATACTGGAAACATGGTAAAATATGTAAATTCACATTTCCAGACTCTTTTTTTTTTTTTTTACTTTGACTTTGAACACGTCCTCCTACACGGGCATGTTCATAGCCGTGTATTCCTCTGGACTTTACGTGCATGGCCGTGTAATTCGTGGAACATGACCGTGTAATTCTTGCATGCTTACACGGTCACCTACACGGCCGTGTTTATGACCGTGTTTTCCTGTTGTTGAACATGGTCTGTTACACACCCTTCCCATGACCGTGTGCCCCTTGACACGGCCCGATACACGGCCATGTTCTTGGCCGTGTACCTCTCGAGTTTAAATTTTTCTTGCAACATGGTCGTGCATGTGGGCATGTTTAGGCCTGTGTTCTGAACACGCCCTTGTACACGCCCGTGTTCATACCAGAATCAAGATTCCAAATGCGAAATACTCTGCTCTGATTTTCTAAGGCTTTTATGGCCTTTGTTCTACTTCTTACACTCAAAATCGATCTCAATAAGATCATTTCAAGGTATCAACTATATTTTTACTATCACAAATCCATGGTTTCTTAAGCAAAATTTCACATTTTGCTTATTTACATCTCTTGACTCAACATTTTTAAAATCTAAACTTTCTTGATGAAACTCACTAAACTTGATTTTCTAAACCATCAACTCATGGATTCGTGTTTAAAAACAACCAGACTCGAACCATGTTTCGATTTAACCGAAAATCTCAACATGATTTACTCTCATTCTCTTTTTCCACTCAAAACCCCAGATTTTCCACTCAAAAAATGTGAGAAAACGAGGGTTTACCTTGCTTGAAACTTGAGAACTTCTTGCTGTTGATTCTTAGCTGAAAAACTCAATCGATCAGCTGCTTGAAGAGAAAAATCCGAACTTAGTTGGATTTTCCTTTCTGCTCTCTCTCTTTCTCGGTCTCTCTCTCTCTTTCTCTTTCTCTTTCTTTCTTTTCTCTTTCTTTCTGTCGCTTCTTTGCAGCTTACTAAGTGAATTAATTCACTTGGATTACTTTGCCTAAGGCCCTCACGTGCTTCACACTCTCTCTCACTTTCTTTAATTTCTTTTTTAAAGAAAATGGGCTTTGTTTAGCTAATCTTGGCCATTGATCAATGTAGCTTACTTGTGTGCCATTGATCTCTTAATATGCATTTTTCACATACTTTTCTAATAAATTAAAATATCATAAATTGAATTAATGTTTAGCTTTTACCTATATTCATTAATTCATTGTCAAATTTTGATTAAAACTTAGTTAATCAAAATTTTCATTTGCTCTGTATTTTGTAACATGTCTCACTATAAATGTACATTTATTTACATATCTTGTACAAAATTTTCTGAGAGTAATAAGTTTCTCGGTTATCACAGTATCTCTGCATTTGTAATCGACAAATCTATTTTCTTTAATTGTTGTTTCAATTATTAAGTTGTTTAGAAAATTTTTTAGAGCACATTGAGTTTTTCATACATGGAGCATTTGTTTTAGTAGTGCCACATGGTCCATGCATCATAAATTCAGTTACAACATTATATCCTTGTGAATCTTTTTCAGGATTAAGAATCTTTACAAAAATAAATTTGTCTATTTGTGATGATTCATGTAATTTTTCGTTAGCGTGTAACCAAAATAAAAAAATGACAATGTAGTAAACCTCATTTTTGGAATTCAACAACATAAAAGAAAAAAATAAATATATTGGGTTTGTCATAATATTAAAATTAAAGCAAATTGGTTTCCTTATAAATAAAATAAAATTATGCTTAAGTGAAAAAACTAACTTGCAATAATTGTCCTAAATATACGTTTGGATTTAATAATAGATAAAATATGATATAATTTCATTTTGAAAATTCTAATAATAATATCTGGTCTATCTTCATGTTTTTGACTGGCAATTATAGCTAAGCCTCGAGTAATTTTGAGCCATTTGGGATTACATATCAATGTTATAAAGAGATTTAGATTTCCATAGTGTCTAGATGTTACCATTACATCCTAATAATTTTGAATCATATATCTAGGACTTTCAGTATGGCTAGAAAGTAGAATGATTTCTTTTGCCTATTGCTTATGCATTAGTATCTCATCTTATAATAGCATCTTGAATACTTTGATAAATTTCAAATATTAAATTATTTTGATTTTTTTTCTAATGTAGTCTAATCGATCTTCTTCTACAAAAGCATATGCATTAACTACATATTGTTGAAACAATCTTCCACCTTTGAACAATGTATTACCTTGAGTTTGACATTATTGTAATTGATAGCAGTAAAATGCGCTTATAGAAATTCTTTTTGTTGAAGGTTTTTATTTGAATGATTTATATTCCAATTTAAATCAATCCTATAACCATCTTCTTCATAGGGGAATAGAATATGATATTATAATGCCATATAAGATGGATGTAATTTTGTAATTCTTTGTAAATTATCTATTTTGTTTTGAATTATAATATTTCTTTCTTATTCATATTCACCACTATCTCTAACTATTAATCCACCTATATCATTTGAAGTAGGCAATTTATATTGACAACTATCTATATAATTTGGGCCTACTAATCCCTTCGACTCTCAACATCCTTTATCCTCGTCATCCCTCTATCCAAACATAGCCTAAAAAAAAATTCACTCTCCATATATAGCTTGCTACCTGTCACCCAGAAGAATATAAAGAGATTGGAAAATAAAACTATCTTTCTTGAAGAAAACACAAGAAAAATATTGGTCAGATCAACTATGAATGGTATAAAGTACAACATTTCACAATATCATGTAATTAACTTTGTTTTCTAACAATTAGGTTTATATCAGAATATATATAATTATTGTATTAGTAAGTGATGTTGAGCACTAACAATGCTCATATAATTATTGTATTAAGTTTGGAGAGCTGACAACCTGACCAATGCATCGCTTCCCACATACTTAACTATTAGCAATTTTGTCAAAGCAACTAAAAGGCATTGAGAAATATGTATATTTTTAATAATAATAGCACTTTTTATTTTCTTTTAACTCTAAATTCCTATAATTCTTTAGTTTGACTAAAAAAATGAGCAGAACTAGTAAAAATATGCCATCCCATAGTCTTATGTATAGAAGTACTTGTCATAGAAAGGAGATTGTTACCCTGTCATGGTCCTTGACCGTTTAGCACAACTATTTGGTCATTTTTTTAGCATATTGCTATTTAAGTTTATTTTTTCATTAACATTTTATAACTTTGGTCTCCAAACTCAAAAGTGAGAATTGATTTTTGAAATTTAATTAAAAGAAAAAATCACGTGCTTATCACGTTATTTAAAACTTAAAATTTTACAAAATAATTATATTATTAATTGCAAAAAGTATTCTGTATTATCCTTTCAAACCATTGAAAATTTTAAAATTTTACGCTTAATAAAATTATTTCTGAATATATAGTCAGATGGCAGTTTTAAGACACTTAAAAAATACTCAAACTTCTTTTGTTTTTTTTAAACAAAGTTGAATGATAACTATTAAAATGATTGATGAGTTGGTTTATAAAATCCAATTAATTATAAGTGATTTACCATAATTAATAAGTGATTGATAATAACCATCAGTAATTGATTTATAATCGGTAAATCCATGATTGATATTAGTTAAATACTATTGATATTGATCAATTACCAACTGGTCATCAACTAATTAACCCTAAAGTGGTCATACATTGGTGTACCATTTTTAAGATAATGGTCATTTTACTAATTTAACAAACCTTGATATATTTTTTAAAAATGCTTAAAAAGTAATTTTTTTTCATTGTTTCTTTAAGATTTTAAGTTATATGAGATTACTCACGTTGAATTTGAAAAATCCGTTATCAACTTAGGCTCAGCGAACTAAAAATTGGCTCCAAAAAAGATTAAGGATAACATATTGAAGGAAAAAAAAAAAAAAAAACCTCAAACGCGACGCTAATAATTAAAGACCAACAACACCAATATCTTAACATTAAAAAAAAAAAAAAAAAAGGGTAACGTAGATGTAAATAAAATAAGTGCCTGATCGCAAACATAACTGTTCAGTCTTTGATCATGTCTTATTGCTAATATTTGTGGAAAACAAATCTACAAATGCCAAAGTTCAGGATGTAAATATTACATTCTTTCTTTCTTTCTTTCTTTTTTGGCTTCATTATAGTCATTAAAGCGACTGATAAATGTCTAAGAAAGAGAGAGAGAGAGAGAGAACGGAAAAGTGATCGCGGCAATTTTTTTTTGAGATATTAATGCAAGTGAATTTAAGTGATTACATTACAGTACAGATTTTACTAAATTTATAATTAATTTTGAAATGTCAAAAGGGTAGTTCCAATAGTATTGTTGTTCCAATACTCAACTTTGTCTTTTGACTAGGACAACATGTGAGGGAGGAGTGGTGGGAGGTTTTGATGTGAGCTTTACGTTTGAAATCTATAAATGTTTTCTTTGCCTATAAAAAAGATCTTTTGTAAGGAAGACTGTCTTTTTTTAATTATTGATTTTCATATCTTCATCAAGAGTTCACAATCTTATTGGAATGTCTATTTTATTATTGTGAAGACTTGTTTTATTATCTTTTTTCTTAATTTATTTTTGTTTCTTGTTGTTATAAGTTATTGAATTTTTATTTATTAAAAGAGAGAGAGAGAGGGGCTTTTTTGAGCTTATATATACTAATTGACAAATATGTACTCTGCATGAGGAATATATGAGTAAAGAGATAAAAAATAAAAATAAAAAAGTCACATAATGATTATGAACTTATCATGTAACAGATGACATGACTGTCATATAAAAGGCACACGCCAAAGGATGAAACCATTGTAGAGCAAAGGTTCATCCTTTTAGAGTTGTGATTCTTCCTTCTAATAAGAGAAAATTATAGTAAAACAAACTAATTATATCGGGATTGGATCTATAAGCAATGCGGCAACGGCATCTTTTGTCACTTTGCCAACATGCGTATAGCCATCACTATCTTTGTAAAGGAGATCCATTACTTTTGAGAGATTAAGAACTCGAACTAGAACTGGCTTAGGCACGGCCGTTGGATTAAGGAGCTCTTGGTTTATATCCTTCCATGCATCAACCACTTTTTTATTTAGCTCATTGTATGCCTCTTGCTCTGACACTCCATATTGTTTTGTGTAGCATTCAACAGAAGATGCTACGTGCCCTCTCTCTTGTTCAAACTGCCAAAAAATATATATACTAATTATTAGCTAATTGTACCATTAAAATTCTTTTGAATACTAACAAGATAAGTTGTACATGAACTCATCATCATCTATTGTAATAAAATTATAGATATGAAATATTTACCAAAAAATTAAAAATATTAAGAGGTTGAGGTCATAGTGGTTTTTAACCAACAACTTGGGACTATCACAGTTGACAGGGTTCAAATTTCCAAGAAACAAGTAATGTAAATAAAAGAAAAGGAAAATTGTTATTTTAGAGGTTTCAAGTCTTTAAGTGTTTGTTCGGTGGGAAGGAGAAAGTGGTAGATCACATAATTAAGAAAACTAGGAATTAAAAAAAAAATCTCTCTCTTATGTTGTTTTAATGAAATCCTCAAATAATCTCTAGGGATCATAATTGGACTATTTAGGATTTGGAGTGTCTTCTCTAATCCACTCTCTATTTTCTCACATAATATAATTAACTATAAATGTCAAAATCCTTAAATTAATCTCACCACCCTTTTTTTTTCCTTCCACATTTCTCTTCTACCAAACACACATTAAGAGAGAGATAGAAAGAGTCGAGGTGTCCTTTTCCGTTTTGACCATCTACCTTGTGAGAGACAATGTCATCCATGAAGCGAGAAATGATTTCCGAAGCTCTAACAATTTTAGGGTGGTTAAACACCCACTCAAAGATGTCTTTGGATATAATATTATCTTGCATTATTCCAACTAAAGATGTGGTTGAAAGCATGGAGTAACCAGCAGAAATCAGTGTAACTTGCAAATACTCCTCCAAAGATGGGATGTATCCTTGCTCTAACCATTTAGCTTCATCAAAGTATGCTCCAACTTGAAATTTCATCTGATTAGATCACTAATATATATTAGTATTTTACAAAGATAATTAGAAGCAAAATCAAATTGATTAGCTTTAATTTTACCGCTTCTTTTGCATAGTCAATTCGGTACTTTTCTTCTTCTTCCATCTCTTCCTCAAATTCTTGGTAGAGGTTCAAAAGTGTTTGATAAATAAGTTGCATGTACTCAGGTAGTTGATTCTTCAAATTGATATCCCACCTGAAAAATTCCTATCTATTCAGCTAAATAATCAAAATCATTTAATTAATTTGGACTCTCTTCATATTTTGGCTTAATCTCATACATTTTTTGTTTTTTTTTTTTTGTTTTTTTTTTTTTGAATATTAAAATAACGACAGATTGATTCCAATATAATATTATATTGTGATATAAATTATATGCACTAATAACTCTAAATAATATATCATATCACATGCAAAGTTACTTATACAAAGTAATATGTAAATAATTAACTTGTAATTATGTAAATCTAGATAGAAATGTACATATGTATGATTTTTATGGCTGCCATGTATTAGACTTATATTTTTTTTATATATACACAGTATTAATATACTATATTTGATATCTTATATCAAGCAGAGTAGTAGCTTATAGTAAAATTTATTTGTTGATATTATCAAACCTTTTAATTGCTTCGGTAAAGAGCTGGAGTTCTTCAAATGTACCATAGGAGTCGTAGGTATCATCAAGGACTGATACGAAGGCAAAGGCTTTGGTTAGAATTTTTCTGCCAAGCAAGTACTGAGGCTCAAAATACACCCCCAACATCCAAACATATAATTCCACAATCCTATCTCTAATATAAGGCAGCTTATTTGCAAAGTCTAGTTCCTTCCACCACCTATAATATATTCAACATAAGCATTTGTCAGCACAATTAGCCCTAGTGCCTTAAAAATAAAAAATAATAATAATCATCGTACTCTTAGTCAGTGACGAAATCAGAAAATTATTATGTATGAACGGGATTGTATATAAATTTATACAAAAATATGCAGGCTAAAAAGACAGAAGAAATAGTTGAGGGGATACTTGAAGGGGATACATGTGAATTTATACCAAAATACATAGGCTAAAAAAGAAAAAAAAAAGTTGAGGCACCAAGACCTTACACTACTAGAAGAGTTAGATTATATGACGAAAATTCTACGACTGGTTTTAATAAAGGGTCATGAAAATTATGATACAAATATTGCTCGAAGCACATTTTTTGAAAACGGTCTTGAAAACTCTAGCTTCCATGACCATTTTTAAAAAGGGTCATGGAAGTTTTAATTTTTACAACTATTGGTTAATAAAAAACTCATAACGTACTTTTTTTCGTTCTTTGCTAATAAAAAAAATGAGAAAAGTGACTATTCCCACAAGGAAAGCTTTCCACCACCGTTAAAAACGGTCATGAAATTCTTATTTTCTACTCACGTTTATCGGTGGTAATAGTAATATCCAAAAATAAATAAAAAAGAATCAACAATAATTATTATAATCATATACAGGTCAAAATAACTAGTATAACTAATTAGAATAATCATGACCTGACAATAACTTATGTAATTATAAAACTGTTTTTTATACTTACTATTACATTAAAAAAAAAAACCTTAAACAATCATTTTATTTCAGAACATGATTGAAGAAAGCTTACCTTAGAATATCAGCAAGCTCCGCTTTATGCAAGGATTGGAGAAGATTAAAATCTAATTTTGCAAGTTCCAATAAAGCTTTGTTATGGGAAGCATCATCTTGGTAGATTGGAATGTACTGCCTCGCCTGCAACCTTTCAAGGCTCCTTCGCAGAGGCCGCTTCAGGGCACAAATGACTTGTTCCGATAACCGATCGGTTTTTTCGCTTGCCGCGGACTGGAGGTGAGTGGTGGTGAAGACAAGAGCTTCCTCAAGTATGTCTTCTCCGTGCAACCTCAGATGGGAGGCCTCATAAAAGGCAAGCATACCGGAGATGTCACTGACCAAGCTTTCCTTAAACTTGCCACTTTCGTCTTTGAATTTTTCAAATATATCTGCTTATTAAAATTATAAGCCATACATCAATTTATGGACATTTGCATATAGTATCTACATGTATTTTTTGAAGGTTTTTGCCATCTTGTCACTTGAACTTTAATTGACTTGACAATATATAATTTCCTGAACTTTCATTTATGTAGATTTGATAAATACTGCAGAGTGCCATCATATATCAGGGAATGATTTGAAAAGCTTAAGGAAACATTTTCATGCACATGACATCAGTAAAGAACTAGAAATTTTTTTTGGAGGGCGTGGGTTAAAATAAATTTTAAAGTAAAAAAATTTTTCAACTTTATATTCTTTTTTAGGGTTCGTTTGGTGAACGCATTACATTTGCATTGCGTTTGAATGCAATGTATTGAATGCAATTTGTATTTGGAAGAAAAGCATTAGCGTTGCATTTGAATGCAATGTGTGTTTGGGAAAAAAGTATTTGAATTGTATTTTAATAATAAATATGTGATGTGATGGGTAAAAGTAGAGAGAAAAAAGAGAGAGAGAGAGAATATATGATGTAATTAATAAAAGTAATAGAAAAAGTGAAATAATAAATAGTGATTGTGTTAGATTTAAAATGTGATGTGATTGGTATTTGAATGAAATGTTTTTGTATTTGGAGGAAAATTGCATTGCATTTAAATGCAATGCCAAAAAAATTTGTATCCGAAACGCCTACTTACTTCTTATGTAAACATTGTAACTTAAATAACAAATGTTAGAAAACCCAAAATACAAAAGTATAATTGACTTTTTGTTTATTTGAAGTGATAAATATGAAATAATGCACATTTATAAATCAAATCTTGGGATATAATTGAAACTTATTTTTAGAAAAACCTAAGCAAATTAATAATTTCAAAATTTTAAGGGGATAAATTAGGGACTTAATTAAAATAAATAAATATGACAAGGATAAAAAAGCATAGAAGTCCATTGGGTCAGGGAGGGAACTATCCCCCAAGCCCAATATGACTTCGACACTACATGATATGATATGATATGTTCTAAATTATATTTGGAATTTCTGTCTTTTCTTTCAAACAAGTTGATGAAATGTGTTTGAGGGAATTTTTATTAAAAGTTTAACAATTATCAATGATTTGGAGACACTTTATAAAACTTTGTTAGGGTAAAAATTCAAGTGATAACTTATCGTTAAAAAAAATTTCAAGGGACAAATATGCCAAATGTCGTTTCCAAAAACTCAAGCAATTGCCTTGTTGAAGACTAAGCTTCCGTCTCGCATCAATACTAACTTCACTTTTCAAACTTTTTTTTTTTTTATAATGTTTTCTAATGATAGTATTTTTCATCAATTGTAACTTGTTAAACCTTTGTTTTATAATGTTTTCTCCCATAAAAATTTGAATTTTACTATTTGAAGTATGCGTTTGAACCTATGATCCTAACGAGAGCTAATTACCTGGTGAAACATTATATCCTTGTTGTCTTAGGAGTCGAAAACGAAGAGCAACGTCATGCAAATCCCTGTCATAATCATGGTCACGATGGGTATCAAATATATGTTGAAGTGCTTCTTCTATTTCTCTTTCGAAATGGTATGACAAGCCTAAGCGTTGAACTGCATCGATTAACTTCAACTTTTCAGGAGAATCTTTTGCAGCCCTGATTACCTCCTTGCTTACCACTTCTTTTAGTTCTTCAACTTTATGTTTCATCCAATCATTAGTTCTCTGCAGTAAAAAGGAAAAAGCATATTAATGTTGTCATGATGAGCAAAACAAATGAAATGGTACGTAGTAGGGGAAGATATAATAGATATAAATATATATATAGCTCATATAGTGTATGTATAACTGGTGGTTGCAGTCTGTAACTTCACTTTTAATTTCATGCAAAGTTTTAATCCCCGCCTCAAAATTCAGAAAACATATACATATACATATATATTTGAATCTATATATACACACACACACACACACACAATATATTACCGTGTCTTCGGAATCGTAGTTGAGAAACCTGTCTCCCCAGATGTTAGGATGATATGTTGCTGTTCGACGAAGAATTTCAGGTTTAGTGTTTTGGGTTAGAACTGGGAAACTCATGGCAGCAATTTTTGAAACTACAAGAAAGAACAAGCGATGGCTTCTAGGCTTTAGCTTTGTGTATTTATATACCAAGGAAACGACTAAAAAATATCATCAGCTTAAATAATTTGTATTAGCCAATAAATGACGGTTTGTCTGAATTTTCTTCCTCATAACTTATAAAATATATTGATTTTATAATATTGGAGTAACAGAAATACTAATTTTAATCCTAATTTTTCATTATTTTAAGGTATGTTTTTATTTTTATTTTTTTATTAGGTGTTTAAGAGATTGAAATATTAATTAATAATGAATGACCGTATATGTTTGTAAAGATAAAAACTAGTTGCCACGTTAGAGAAATAAAAGAACTGAGAGTTTTTCAAGTTGGTATATTCTAGCACTACCATATAGGGTTTTTTTTTTTTTTTAACGATATTTCAAGTTTAATAGTACAAAATATAACAATAAAAATTGGCAAGAATACCACAAAATTATCTAACTTTAAAAAAAAATTTTGATTGTATTTAAGATGAATATATTTTAAAGTATAGAATTCAAAACCTTATTTTAAATTACATTAATATTTAATGACATGAAATCCCATGATGAGCATTGGATATATAAAGCTGAAACTAGAACCTAGACACTGTGAATGATGTTATCACAATAAATTAGACATTTAATTAATTAGTTTTCACATCTAAACCAAAAATAGGAAGAAGAGAAAAAGACTACCAACTTGACAGGTGAGCAAACCGACTGTCTCAGGAATAGTTCTTACAAGCATATATAACGATATTTTTTTTTATTGAACTTATATAAGACAGAATATTGTAGCAATAGTTGTCTTTATTTCCCTAAATTATTGTTCCGAAAATTACGCAATTCAACAACAGTTTGCAAAAAGGAATGGTCAAGAAATGGGTTTTTTTTTTTAATTTATTTTCTCTCTCTCTCTCTCTCTATAATTATTTTCTTATTTTCCGTTCGTTGGCTACCGTATTGCACCACAGGGTTTATTACCATGATGAGAGAGAAAATAAAAAGGAAAGAAATAGTTTAATCCTTATATTTTATGGTTTCTTTTTCTTCTTTTTTTCCCCTCCTAAAGTGTAATATTATTATTATTATTATGTCGTGGGGAATTTAAGAAAGGAAGAAAATGCCCCTTCAAGGTTTAGGAAACACTAAGGGTGTTATTTCAAAAAGGAAAAAAAGATAACTAAGGATTCATTTGGTGAACACATTGTATTTTTATTATATTTTAATATAATACATTGAATACAATTTATGTTTAAAGGAAAAGTATTAGTATTGCATTTTAGATAAAAAATATTTAAATTGTATCTTAATAATAAATATGTGATGTGATAGGTAAAAATAAAGAGAAAAAAAGAAAAGAGAAAGAAAATATATATGATATAATTAATAAAAATAATAAAATAATAAATAATAATTATATTGAATTTAAAATACGTATTTAAATAAAAATTATATTATATTTAATTTATTATGTATTGGATTTATATCTATTATATTTTCCACCTACTCACCCCACACAGCAAGGGTACCATGGTCTACGAAGGCCTGCCCGACGAAAGCATCGGATCACCGTCCACGTGTCCCAACACGTTGGCCGGCATGATGATCAGCCTCGCGGTGACGATGTGGCAGCTGTGGCAGCTCTTTTGCTTCTTCTAACCTCTCAGCTAACTTTTCTTCATTAGTGACTCTATAGGCCCAAATCATTTTGTGGACCCCGCAGTACTTTTTTATCTTTGTGGGCCTTCTATAGTGGGCCTGGGTGAGGTTGAATCGAGTCAGGATTGAAAAAGCTCAAACCGGTCAATTAATGGCGACGACGCCTGGGGGCGAGCGTCTCTTTCCGGTTTGTCTACAATCCGATTAAATGCCAATTAAAAAGTTATTCTGACACAAATGGGGCACAAAAAGTTTCGGCGCTGGAAATCGACTGGAGGTGAGCTGTTAGTTTTTTTTTTTTTTTTTTTAATTTAGAAAATAGGAATTCTTTAAAGAAAAAAATATTTGAGTTCGTATTTTTTGGGCTCCAATGCGACCTCAGTTAGAATACGAATTGGAGTGTTATATATTATTTATTTTTAAGAAGTATTAAAAGTAAAATTAGAGTTTTTTGTTTTTTGATATTTTTATTCTCATCAATTATCGTTCCTTCAATTATGTGCTCTAACTACAATTTGTAAAAAGGAAAGGTTAAGAAATCATCAACATAAAAAAAAAAAATGGAGTTCTTTTCTATTTGGGCTCCATAACGGACCTGTTAGAATACATATCATAAACCATAGAGTATTATATATTATTTATTTTTCAGAAATATTAAGGATAAAGTTAGAGTTTTTTCCAATATCTTTTTTCCCAAAAGTTATTGTTCTGACAAATATGTGCTGTAACTACAATTGCAAAAAGAAAAGGTCAAGAAATCATTAACGTAAAAAATATTTGAGTTCTTAACTTTTGGGGTTCACGACGGGACCCCTCCGTCAAGGTACGGATCATAAATTATAAAATGTTATATATCATTTATTTTTCTGAAGTATTGAGAATAAAATTAAATTTTATCTCTCAAAATATAATATTTCATTAAGATTATACTTATAATCATTTTAAATTTGTAATTTTATGTTTATTTTCTAAAGGAAATAAGTAAATACATAGCTTTTTTGTTAATTTTATTTTTAAATATCAGTTATTAATCCGTACGATAACTGATTCACACCTTGTCGTAAAGTTTGTGTGCTTGTTGAACGTGGCAACATCATATACCATGTTTTGAAATTAAAGGAAACAAATGAGAATTGGCAAACAATTATTTTACGTTGAGATTGCTTTCCAATTCCAAGCAGCTGGACTTACAAAATATTCTTTTTTATTTTGATAAGATCCAAAGTCATTTCCTTAATTTCGTCGAAATACTTTTTCAGAGAATATTTTCCTCTTTTTCTTTGTTTTGGAAAAATGAACACTTTCTCTCGGGGAATTTTATTCAACTCAAAAAAGGGGTACATATATAACAAATTCACAAATTCGCATGCCCCACCATACCACAATATGAGCCACCTCTCCCTCCCAGTTCTTTACAGACTTCCTTTCTTCTCTGACAAATCTACGGCCCACGCAAGCGCTGCAACGAATGCGCCATCGCATAACAGACCTTGCGAATACATATATACATACATATATATATATACACATATATATGTATTACAATATTTATAACTTTTAATTACATGATATCAAAAATTATATAAAAACTATAGATTTATTTTATTTAACTTAAGTCTTATACTTCGTTTATTTATCATATTATATTCGTATTATATTTAAATATAATATAATTTTTGTTTAAATATAAAAATATTATATTTAAATGTCAATCACATTATATATTAAATTTAATAAAATCATTATTTATCATTTGATATTTTCTACTACTTTTACCAATCACATTACATACTCTTTTTCTTTCTCTCTCTTTTTTTTTTATTTTTATCAATCACATTACATATAATATATTTCAAATATTTTTTATCCAAATAAACACTACATTTGAATATAATATAAATACTTTTCATTTAAACGCATATTACATTCATTAACACAATAAGTTATCCAAATGCACCATTCGTCATGTGTAGGTGTATGGCTATTTATTTAATCATTGGCATCATGAAATTAGAGGGAAATAACTAATCAGGGGATATTCACCAGTATCCGAATATGTGAGAACAATATCCGCTCAATCCGGCAAATTTAAATCAGTTAATGAACAGGGCATTATTCATTGTTTTTCTTTCTTTGTGAGGCGAGTTAACTAGAAGACTATTTCACTTCGAAACCCGTGTTGTTGTCCTTCCTATGATTTTAGTAGATTGTTACCCTAGAGATGACATATTCCACATAATAATGGGCTTTTCGTGGCAAACAAGAACTCTATGGTTTCTCTAATGATGGGCCAGCCCCGCTGCATGGCGGGAGGTATTCTAAGTTGCCATAAGATTCGGTTGACGTTAAGACAAATACGAAAAGGGCAAAGCAGGGGATAAGGTTGAGAGTGTCCATGGTTGAGGGTGAGTGAGTGATCAAATCAGCATGGTTGGTGTGTGTTTTGTGGGAGTAGTTTTAAAAGTTTTGAGTGCCATATATATACAAGGGCAATTTTTGTCATGTGATTAAAAATTGGTAGATATTTGTTTTGATAGGCATCGTTATTGGCCGTCAATTTTGAACAGTAACTAGACTTGCTAATGTTAAGTAGAGTTTAGAAATCATCAATGTGAACATTGAGTTCTTCTATGACCAATTGAATACGGACAAATATGAAAGTTTCAATTTTGAATTAAAATCACACTTTTTTAGTTTGAAATTTTTGAAATTATTTTGAGGGTGTTTTGGTATATTTAAATTCGAAATTTGTACTTGATGAAATGATTTATGTATTGACAGGAACATAATAAGAATGGGAATTGTCAAACAACTGTTTTACGTGATCAAATAGTACAATTAATTTGCTTGACCAATTGTTTTCCAATTCCAGCCAATCTGAGGTTACTCGCTATTGTCATTTATCTTTTATGTCGACTAACAAGAGGGGGACACTGTTTATAATCGGTCAAAAATGACAGTCATAATTGATAAGATCCAAAAATATATGGATTCAAATCTTTTATTAAAAAATTAGTGTTTTAAATGGTGTTTAACTAATTTTATTATGTTATATCACTTTAAAAAATTTATAATCCATCATAATATAATTAACTTTCTATACTATATTATTTTATATCTGGACATTTAACTTTTTTTCAATAATGTATCATAAAACAATTAGTTAGATACAATTTCGGACACCACAATTTAAAATATATGTCTTGAGCTTCATCAAAATAATTTCATTTTAAATAAAGAGATATGTTACTATTAATTCTTTCATTTTTTTTAGGGGATATGTTATTATTAAATAACAGAATCAATAATGGAGGAGCTGATTCCTCTAATCAAATGAATCTATTTTCTAGAGTAAAAGCATAACAAGAGACCAAGTCAAAGACAAAAATATATATATATAAGAGTTTTTAACGTATATATGTATACATATATATATATGGCCGAAATTACATTGAGAATAAGAAGTCGATAAACCAAATATACTACACATAATCAGTTCGAACTCAATATTATAATGGTAAACATTTTTTCGTCGAGCCTGGTGTATAGCTTATACATCTAACTCTACATATATTAACGAAATTATATAAAGTTTCTATTCTAAGAACCAGAATTTTAGAATTGTACACTTTCTTTTTTTTGGAATATTAAGGTTCTATATATTTAGGTATGGTAATTTTTTGTTGATGAACCCATTTACTTATAGTAATCCATCTTAAATGTGATGAAAAAATCGGTTTAGAACTATAAAAAGATTAAATTTAACTATCACGAGTTGTAACGGGTGATGTGCTTAAAAAATACAACCCTTTTAACACATTTAATTGTATCTTATCTTTATATAAAGTGTATTAGGCAAAATATGTGCAAGAATAATCTTTGATGCGTTTGGTGGATGCGTACGTTAATTTAAAAATGATCGGCTGATTGCAGGCCAATGGTGAAGATGGAAGGTGGACTATGAAGGGCAGCCTAAATAAGTAGACGTAAAGAGGTGTAGAGAATGAATAAAGACTTTGACTTGAGCTTGTGTGAGTTACTGAAATAAATGGGGGCGGTTGGGGATGAGAAAAACAGAGTTCAGTCATATGAATTGAAAAACCTTCTGTCGTTTGTCAATAAAACGACAAGGTGTTCTCATCCATGCTAACATTTCTTCTCTTTAATATTAAATTGCCTTCATTGTCATGATTTACATCAATCAAACGACTTGTAGTTTAATTATAACATAATCATAGTCTACTACTGGAGTCAAAATTTTGTTAGTACAGGAAAACCAAATTACTATATTATTTCCACTTTTTTTTTTTTACTTTAATTAAGATCTTGTTTCATTCGTAAGTTCAAACCTAAATTTTTAGATTCAGTTTTATCTTTTTTTGAAAAATCAATAAAAATTATAACTAAATTAATCAATTTAAATTTAAAAATTTCATTTAATTTCAGATCCAACCCATAAACTAAACAAATTTTAAGTTTACATTGTAACTTTCATATAAGAGATTTTCTTTTTTTATATAAAAGACTAGTAAAAAAAAACGTTTTCTATTAGTACAAAATACGAGAGTAGGTCATTTGTCTCTTTCTAATCTACTCTTTTCACATTGTTTTTTCAATAAATTATTTTAATACTATATTACTCATCGGTAAAATTATTTTTAAAAACAACAATGTTTTTTTTTTTTTAAATACACATCATGGACCTCATCCCAAAATAATGCATGCTTTCTTAAACTACATTTTGTCCTCACCTTCACACGCGCATTTCTTTCTCATATGGCGCTGCTCTGAAACTGCAACCACTTACCCAAAGTTCAGAATGTAAATATTTCTTTCTTTCTTTCTGGCTTGATTATAGTCATTGCAAGTGACTGTTTAATGTCTTTAGAGAGAGAGAGAGAGAGAGAGAGAGGAAAAGTGATTGTGGCAATTTTTTTTAGATGATAATGCAAGTGAGTTTAAGTGATTATGTTACGGTATAGATCTTATTAAATTTGTAATTAATTTTAAAATGTCATAAAAGTAGTTCCAATAGTACTACTGTTTATGTGTCTTTTTATTATTGTAATTTCTGATACTGGACTTTGTCTTTTGAAAAGGACGACATGTGAGGGAGGAGTGGTGGGACGTCTTGATGTAAGCTTTAAGTTTGAAATCTATAACTGTTTTCATAGCCTAAAAAAAAAAAAAAAAGAATCTTTTGCAAGGGATAACGTCTTTTATTAATTGTTGATTTTTATTATCTTTATCAAAATTTAACAAATCTCATTAGAATTACTATTTTATTATTGGGATGACTTGTTTGTTGCCTTTTTTTCTTAATTTATTTTTGTTTCATGTTGTTTTAAGTTATTGAATATTTATTTATTAAAAGAACTGAGAGTTCTTCAAGTTGGTATATTATCGTATACGGTTTTTTTTTTTAACGATATTTCAAGTTTTATAGTACAAAATATAACAATGAAATTGGCAAGAACACCACAAAATTGTCTAACTTAAAAAAAAATGTATTTAAGATGAATATATTTTAAAGTATAGAATTCAAAACCTTATTTTAAATTACATTAATATTTAATGACATGAAATCCCATGATGAGCATTGGATATATAAGGGGTGTTTCGTAAACACATTAGATTTTAATTGTATTTAAATGAAATTTGTTTTTTGAATGTTGTATTTGATTGAAAAGTATTTGTTTTGTATTTAAATGAAATATGTGTTTGGATGAAAAGTATTTTAGAGTTGAAAAGTTGATGTGATTGGTAAAAGTAGAGATAAATAATGGAGTTGAAAAGTTGATATGATTGTTTTAAAAATGTTTTGAATAATAATTATTTTCGTAACACTATTATAAAATTTATGTTTGATGTAAAATTATATTGTATTTGAGTAAAATTAAAATGAAATTTTTTCTCCAAACAACACCATAAAGCTGAAACTAGAACCTAGACATTGTGAATGATGTTATCACAATGAATTATACATTTAGGGGGAGTTTGGGAGAGGTTTTGGAGATGTAGTTTTGGAATTTGGAAAAAAGTTGGTTTTGAAGAATTTGTTTGAGAAAAAAACTGTTTGAGGCGAAAAAATAAAAAATTTTAAAAAATTTTTCAGAAAAAAAATATTAATATAAAGCTTGTTTTGTTTCTCTCAAAATTCGATGCAATTTAAAAAAAAATCATCTCATTTGATATTATATACACAAAGTTATGGACTTTTAAAGTTTTGAGTATACTGTAGTATTTTGAAGATATAAATAGTAAAAAGTAATAAAATTAAAAAAAAAAAAGCAAAAAATTTTGTCTGGAAAACCAGAACTAAAGGACCCTTTAATTAATTAGTTTTCACATCTAAACCAAAACAAGCTACTAACTTGACAGGTGAGCAAACCGACGGTCTCAATAATAGTTCTTGTAAGCAAATATAACGATATTTTTATTTTTTTTATTTTTATCTGATATAAATAGTTGTCTTTATTTCCCTAAATTATTGTTTTGAAATTACGTAGTACAACTACAGGCTGCGAAAAGGATTGGTCAAAGAAATCATCAACGTGAAAAATATTTGAGTTCTTATCCTCTTGGGCTCCAAGATGGGACCCCTTACTTAGAATACGAATATATGGAGTGTTATATATTATTTTTTTTTTAGAAGTATTATAAATAAAATTAGAGTTTTTTCTTTTTTGATATCTTTATTCCCATCAATTATTGTTCCTTCAATTAGGTACTACTACTACAATTTGCAAAAATGAATGGTCAAGAAATCATCAACATGAAAAAATTTTTTCGAGTTCTTATCTATTTGGGCTTCATAACGGGCCTGGTAGAATACATATCACAAACCATGGAGTGTTATATATTATTTATTTTTCAGAAGTTTTGGGGATAAAGTTAGAGTTTTTTTTTTTTTGATATCTTTATTTCCATAAATTATTATTCCGGCAATTACGTACTATAACTACAAGTTGCAAAAAGGAAAGGTCAAGAAATCATCAACGTGAAAAATATTTGAGTTCTTTTCTTTTGGAGTTCATGATGGGACCCCTCCGTCAGGGTACGAATCATAAACTATAAAGTGTTAAAGTGTTATATATCATTTATTTTTCAAACGTATTGAGAATAAAGTTAAGAGTTTTATATGTATATATATATACCATTTAATCTCTCCCTTTTGTGATTTAAAAAATAAAATAGAACCACACAACATGTATGCCATTGTTGTGTATAATTTTTAATATTTAACATATTTAGGGTATTTTAATATTTTAAATTTTATTTTATTTTATTTTTTTTAGTTTAAGAGTAAGAGGATTCAAACCCTTATCTTTATGTAAATTAAAATATAATATTACTGTTAGATTACATTTATAGTTACTTTAAATTTGTAATTTTATGTTTATTTTTTTTAAAGGAAATAAGCAAATACATGGTTTTTTTAAAAATTTTATTTTTAAATATCAGTTATTAATCCGTACGATAACTGATTTACAATTTTTTGTAAAGTTTGTGTGCTTGTTGAACGTGGCAACATCATATACAGTGATTCATGTTTTGAAATTAAAGGAAACGAATGAGAATTGGCAAACAATTATTTTACGTGGAGAATTGCTTTCCAATTCCAATCAACTGATCTTACAAAATATTCTCTTTTATTTTGATAAGATCCAAAATCATTTCCTTAATTTCACTGAAATGTTTTTTCCGCGAATATTTTCCTCTTTTTCTTTGGAAAAATGAATACTTTCTCTCAAGAAATTTTATTCAACTCAAAAAAGAGATACGTATATAACAAATTCACAAATGACACTGTATTACATAAGACGTACGTTTCATTGAAACCGACTCAGAGGGGTGGAGGGAGGATGGGACAAGGGGACCTTCTGTTGTATCTTCTAATATACTTTTTCCACATTGTTTTTTTTTTAAATAAATTATTTCAATACTAAATTACTCCTCGGTAAAATTATTTTTAAAAACAACAATGTTAAAAAAAAAAAAAAAAAAAAAAAAAAAAAAAAAAAAAAACCCACATCATGTACCTCATACTAAAATAATGCATGCTTTCTTCCTACACTTGGTACCTCAACCTTCAAAACAATTCTTCGCCCTTTATATTATAACTCCTTCGGATATGTTAAATTATTGCATTGTCATCTCTTTCTTCTCACAATGTAACTACGAGATTATGCTCTTCCTTATAGAGGTGCAGAGAATGAATAAAGCTTTTGACTTGAGCTTGGATGAGTTACTGAAATAAATGGAGGCGTTTGGGGATGAGGAAAATGAGTTCAGTCACACGAATTGAAAAACATTCTGTCGTTTGTTAATAAAACGACAAGGTGTTCTCGTCCATGCTAAATTGTCCTTCTCTTTGATACTTAATTATCCTCATTGTCATAATTTACATCAATCAAATGACTTATAGTTTAACTATAACATAATTATAGTCTACTATTGGAGTCAAATTTTTGTTAGTATAGGAAAACCAAATTACTATATTATTTCCACCATTTTTTTTTTACTTTAATTAAGGTTTAGTTTATAAGTTCAAACCTAAATTTTTGGATTCAGTTTTTGTTTTTTTTTTAAATCAATAAAAATTATAATTAAATTAATCAACTTAAACTTAGAAATTTTATTTAATTTCAGATTCAACCTATAAATTAAACGAATTTTAAGTTATATTTTAAATTTTATATCAGAGATTTTTTTTTTTATATAAAAGACTTGTAAAAAAAATGTTTTTTTTATTAGTACAAAATACGAGAGTAGGTCTTTTGTCTCTTTCTAATCTACTTTTTTCACATTGTTTTTTCAATAAATTATTTTAATACTATATTACTCATCGGTAAAATTATTTTTAAAAACAACAATGTTTTTTTTTTTTAAATACACATCATGGATCTCATCCTAAAATAATGCATGCTTTCTTAAACTACATTTTGTCCTCACCTTCACACGCGTATTTCTTTCTCATATGGCGATGCTCTGAATCTGCAACCACTTACCCAATTTCGAGGGGCAAATAAAACATGCAATAAACAATCAAATAACAACCCCTTCTTCCTACACTTGGTACCAAAATTTTCTTGTTTCCAATATAGGGATTGAGGTTGGGGATGGGGTTCGGATTGAGAGCTGAGGTCGAGATCAAGATTGTGGCCAAATATAAGGATAAGACCAAGGGACAAAGCTCAAATAGGGGCTGGGAGGTTGAGACTGTTACCATTCCTGATCATTTCAACTCTAATGTAAGCTCCCTGAAATTCAGAAACATAAGATTTAGATTATAAATTTTCTTGGTAATACTTATTTGGTAATTCTT
This sequence comes from Antiaris toxicaria, assembly GCA_035233585.1. Classification (NCBI taxonomy): domain Eukaryota; kingdom Viridiplantae; phylum Streptophyta; class Magnoliopsida; order Rosales; family Moraceae; genus Antiaris; species Antiaris toxicaria. The sequence continues at coordinate 2,517,072 of CP141163.1, forward strand.
ATATTTAAACAAGAGTGATCACATATATAATTTTGAATGTTTGTCCAATACACCAAATAAAATAGAGTATATTTCACGATCATATACTCTATAAATAAATTTCCAATTCAATAATCTTATTTTAAGAATATCTAGTGTAAGAAGGATTTTGGATATGAAAGAATAAGTGGAACTTAGAGTGTTAAGATGAAGGTTTATCCCTTATTAATGGCTATTAGATTAATAAGTTTCTTGAATTACCTTAATTTTAAGATTAAGAATTGGAACGAAATTAATATGGTAAGAATTTTCAAGGCAAAGGAACTAAATGAAAAAAAAAATAAAAATTCTAAGCATAATCCTTAAATCCTCTGGGTTAACATAAAGTGAGACTTGTCATGACATTAAGGAGTAGCTCCTCTTAAGTTTTACAATCATGTAACAAGTAAAAGATAAAAATCTAAGCAACATCTGCCCTTTTCATAATTAAGACTTCGAAATCTGGTACTCAATCAACCTTCAATGTCTGGCCAACTATGACTCTAAGTTGTATCATATAAATTCTATATAAGTTAAAGCTCAGTAAATAGAGTTTCACTTGTTTTGGCCAATTTAACTAATTAAAATATTCCTCGTCTTTCACTTATTTGATTGTTCGGGAATTTTATTTTTATTTTTACCCCCGTACATCTTGACTTTCCCCCCCCAATCTCGTCACGGTACATAAAACACAAAAACGACAGAGTAAACACAATAAATTATTCAACGTATGTATATACAAATAAATATAATCATAAGCATGTAAGATTTTAAACTCACACTATAGAATACTAATGCATGGTGTTCTACGTATTTTGGACATTCAAAAGATCCTTTGCAGATTCAGCTCAAAAGTTAAACTCAAGATTGGTTACCTATATGCTAACTTAGAAGCTTAAAAGGGTTATTGGCTGTTACGGAGAGAGCATTCGTAAAGTTCTTTTAGTGATCAGTGATTATTTGTTTGTAGACAAAATTGACTATATATATTTTATTAAAAAAAAAACAAATTTTAGAGACGCGCCGCCTAAAGGCTCGTCGTACCGCCAGAAGATTTGAGTCCCCGTCGACCCTTTCCATCTTGTCGCTACTAAAAGCTCGCCTCTGCCTTCGAGATCACGTAGTAGCGAGCCCACCTTCCCATTTGCCGAGTCTTTGTTGCCGCAAATAAACCAAAACCTTTGGATATGTATTTTGGACAAATATATATTTTTTTATTTTTGCTTATAAAGAAATTGATAAGATTTTGTTTTTCTTTGTTTTTAATTATTTTTCCCTTTTTTTTGAAAAGGTATTTTATTATCTTATTAAGTCAAAATAGACAATTAAGATGAAAAATTAAGAATTTGATAATTAATTTGAAATTATAATATATAAACTTAAAACAATTTAGAATATCTGGTACAATTTCTTGATATTATATATAGGGTATAAAAATGGAAAGAAAAAAAAAACCAAGAAAGAAAGAAAGAAAGGAAGAAAGACTAGATTTGATAAACATCTAGAAAGAGGAAAACCACTGAGTTGCATGCCCTAGCGGTTAAGACTTGTGATGGTGGAATTGTGGTCCGAGGTTTGAGTGCTAGGTTACTTCTTGGGGGTATTAAATATGAATGCTTGTTTTTTATTAACCTAGTATTTGATTGAGTGCTTTTGATACTCATGAAGTACTTGAGACCACACCCCCACATGACTTTACTGCTAGACCATTCAATGGGATTGGAGCGAAGAGTTCCTTGTCGAGGAGTAGCCTACATCATTTAATGGGTGAATCAAATATTCTTGTTAGTATCTGGAGGGTTCGTTTGATCATGCTCGGGGGTATACTAAAGCTATATGCCTCCTCTGCGGACTTTTTTTGTTATAAAAAAAAAAAAAAAAGAACTCAAACACACGCCCCAAAGATTCCATAGCAATATATATATATATATATATGTTTCCAAAGAAAGGCCAAACTAAACCCCATCCTAGTAATATTCCTGAAAGCTGGGGAGTTCAGCAAATCAAAAAATATAGATATATATTAATCTGTTTCAGTTTCGAAAACTAAAATGGAAAACCTAAATAAAAAAGTTTGACTCCTACTGAGCTTTTACTTACAAACATATAAACAGCTTTCATCGTTTTGGTTTGGAAATTAAGAATGGAGAAGGAACTGTTGAATCTCTTCATCAAGACCAAGAAGGCAGCGATGTCGCCGCGGCTAATGACATTTTGCCGATTGGATCAAGCGGAGGCTTCGCGATGCATGGATGCCCTAAACCAACTTAATTAGATATTTCGCCATAACCAACGATTTTCTTGTTTCTACTCAGGTGCATTATTATTATTATTATTATTATTGTTTAATTTAAGCTTATTGGCGAAGTTTCTTTTTTATAGTTCTTGAGAGCTGATATTTCCTTATCATGAATACTCCAACAAAAGTATGAAATCTTAAGTAAAACGAAATCATGATATTATTATCTATGCTTCTTACTTTATTTAATTTTCCTGTTTCAATCTTTCAGAACATTTGTTGGTAGTATTTTTTCTGTTTACATCATGTTTCAGGTGGAAAAGAGACTTCGATCTTTCAAAAAGCTTCTGAGATTTGTCAGACATGGCTATCTCTCTTCATTGAGCAGTTAAACAGGAGGAATATGAAAACCGTAGCTCTTCAAAATCCAATCTGATCATGAAAATTTCGAACGTGTCCTCCGAAAACATCGGCGTTTCCCGCCGCAAAATCAGAGAACGCCTTGTATTGGCTCGGTCCGCAAGCTCAGGAGAGGAGGAGAGTCTCAAGCATCAAGGGGAGGCATGTGATCCTGTCGAAGTTTCCGTGATGGTCGAGACGACGATTTTCGAGAAGATCAAGAACCAGAACAGGTGGAACTAGTTCAACATGTTTTGAGGAGGAAAGTTCTTGTTGGAGAAGTGTAGCCAGAGAAGCTCATGATCATCATGTCCAACACGGAAATGGCGAGCGAGAAATTGCAGCTTCTGATTCACCAGATAGAGGAAAAATATTTGGAGAAATTTCACTGTTAGTGGATCAGCAGCGGAAGAGAAAGCGACCACAGATCAATTCAGATATTACTGCCTAAAGAAATTAAATAAGAAAATAATTAAATTTAACGAGAGAGAAGAGAAGAGAACACGGACATTTTTAACATTCATGTGTCTATATCCCTGAATAAGAAACATTAAAATAATTCATTAACTAGAAATACTATAAATTGATTTTTATATAAATACAACTTTACAAGTATAAAATCGACAAATCTCATAAAATCAAAAAATATCTTAAATTATAATAAATATAAAATTTTTAATAAAAATAATTACAGTAATAATTTTTCCGAATATAAATACTAATTTTTCTATGAGTCCGTGACTATTAATTATGTCGCCTGCATCAACTGCAGCAAACACTGGAAGTTTTGTTGATAGGATTTCTTTTTTTTTTCCCCCTGCTACTATGGTATATATATGTATATGTTAATGAATCGTGATTATTTATTTATTGGATTGAAGCTTATGTTTTGGGCTAGATTTGATTGTAGAACGTAATTGACATATGTAATTAATGATTCCTACTTTCACGTACTATTTTTTTTTTTCAGGTTTTTGTTTAATTTCTTAGTTTTGGGTCCTTTTTTTTAATACTTTTCTGGTTGCAAAGAAAGAACAAAAAAAAAAGTTTAAAATTTGGAGGAAAAAGAAACAAAAGGAAAAAAAAAAATTGATGTAAATCACCTTTGTTTTAATCAAAAGGTTAAACGGAACTGATTCAAAATTTAGGGGAAAAAAAAAAAGTTGAACTCTCTAAAATCGAGAGAAAAAAATATTGTGAATTATCTGAAAGTACAAGTCCACGAGTCAAATTAATCTTTCTATTTTTATTGACGGTATATATAGAAGCCTATTGTCACAGCATTGCTCACACGTGCTATGTGTCTGTACTTGTATTGATTTCGTAGTTGTCAAAAGTTTGAATTAATTTTTCTATTTTTATTGACAGCATGTCAACTAAAGTCTAATTACTAAATTGTGAAAAAAGCAAGCGTTCATTTGGATTTGGATGGTCAATTGGAATTGAAATTTTTATAACATAGTTGATTGATTTTTAAAAATTAATTATAATTTTTATTGATTTAAAAAAAAACAACACAATTTGATTGGAATTGAAATGGAACCAAGTAAAGCATAAATAGTTAAATCTTACGACACTTTTTTTTTTTTTTATTCACATTGTAGAGATATGAATATAGATAACAGATTTTCCTTGGGGCTCGTTCCAGTAGTATATATATGCAGTGTAGAAATGGTGGCTCTAATACATGAAATTAGACCAAGATCCAAAACGGAAAAATGCAACTGGCCAGAGAGATGAGATGGTCACCTAATTACATCCAAAGATTCCTTCTTGTGGTGGGGGCTCATAAAATTCTTGTTAGATATGGGTGATGTGGCACCTTAGTTGGTTTAATAATTTAATTGTTTACTAAATTAAATAAATAATTTACATGATCATGTTAGATATATCAGTTAGTGAGTTAGTTACTGGGTTAATTAAATACCTATAATTGATGATGGGGGTCTTTATTTATATAAAGACAAATCCCATATAACTGATATAAAAAAGAATCTCATTTTTCACGCTTCTTTCTAAAGAGGTTCTTGGGCTGTGGAAATTTTTTTTTTTTTTTGTGAGTGTTTGGGTATTTTCACCTTTGTAATAATAACACCTTCCACGAGTAATTAAGGACATTATGATCGTCTTCATGGATGAGCGTGTGTTAGAACAAGAAGATTATGATCATAATACCGTAAGATTAATAGTTAAAGATTATTCAAGTGGTATTGATCATTGATCAGGATTCTCACCATTAGATATACTGTTGTCATTGATATCAAAGACTTCTTGGTAATCCTCGTATCGTCTTTGATGAGGGGAGAGGTTGGTTAATCAAAACTATGAAAATTTCATCGTTTTTGTCATTTATTTGATGATTTTTGTTCTCCCTTTTTTGCTCACTATATGAATGTGAAATTTTGATATGTTGTGAATATTGACATTTTTAATATTCTGTCAAAATCTCACGATTTGAGAGAAAATTACAGTTAAATCTTTAAAATCTTAAATTTTGATCATGTTTTTTTATCACGTTTTTTTTGAATTTTGAACTGATCATAGTGTTATTGGATTCTATATGAAATTATTATTATTATTATTATTATAAGATTTGTTCAATTTGGATTTGGGATGAAAACATATTGCACTTTAAAATTTCAAGGTTTTTTTTTTTTTTTTGGGAAAAGTTTTCAATAAATTAGGCTTCTGTTTTAACCCCAAGCCTGTAAATCTCAATCTCTCTAGGTGGAGAGTGATTCCCATGCATCACTTTAGAGACGATGTGAGGTGGTGGTCAGCACGGCATCACAATGAGGGGTGTAAGAAGAATGCACCAGTTTTAATGGATTCGGGCTAGAGACAATGCATGGTTTCATTCTTCCTTTTTGGCTCACTTTGTGATTGTAAAATTTTAATATGTTATGTATATTGAAATTTTAATATTCTGTCAAAATTTCACGATTTTTAGTTTTACGATTTGAAAGAAAATTGTAGTCAAATCTTTCAAATTTGAAACTTTGACCAGGTTTTTTGATTATGTCTTTTTGAATTTTAAATTATCTTTCAGTTGGTATAAGATTTGTTCAATTTGGATTTTGTATAAAAAAGATGTGGCACTTCAAATTTTTGGGGTTTTTTTTTTGAAAATTTTTCAACAAATTAGGGTTTCTATTTTAACCCCAAGCCCATAAATCTCACTTTCTCTAGGCAGAGAGTAAGTCCCACACACCACTTCTGAGGCAGCGTGAACTGGTGGTTAGCACAACATTACAACAAGGGATGTGAGAGGATTGCACCAATCTAATTAGATTCAGGTTGAAAAAAAACACATGGTGGCGCGTGAAAGCCAAACGCTGCCTACTACATTTTTTAAGCTTGGCATGCCATGGTGGCGCCTACCTACAACACATGGTTTTGTTCTCCCTTTTTTGCTCATTGTATGATTGTAAAATTTTGATATGTTGTGGATATTGATATTTTTAATATTCTACCAAAATTTCATGATTCGAGAGAAAATTACAATCAAATATTTGAAATTTGAAAATTTGACCAAGTTTCTTGATAACGTCTTTTTGAATTTTATTGGATTGTATTTGAAATTATCTTTCAATTGATATAAGATTTGTTCAATTTGGATTTCGGATGAAAAAGACATAGGGCTTTAAAATTTTGGGTGTTTTATTTTTGAAAAGTTTTCAATGAATTGGGGGTTTCTGTTTTAACCCCAAGCCCATAAATCTCACTCTCTCTAGGCAGAGAGTGAGTCCTATGTGCCACTTTTGAGGCAGTGTGAGGCGGTGGTTAGCACCGCATTACGACAAGGGATGCGAGAGGATTGCACTAGTTTAATTGGATTCGGGCTAAAAACAACGCATGTTGGCACCTGCCTATAATGCAATTTTTCGTTCTCCCTTTTTTACTCATTATATGATTGTAAAATTTTGATATGTTATGGATATTGACATTTTTAATATTCTGTCAAAATTTCACAATTTTTAGTTTTGCAATTTGAGAGAAAATTATAATCAAATATTTGAAATTTGAATCTTTAACCACATTGTTGATCACATCTTTTTGAATTTTGAACTGATTATAGTATTGTTGGATTCTATATGAAATTATCTTTCTATTATTATATGATTTGTTCAATTTGGATTTCGGATTAAAAAGATATTGCTCTTCAAAGTCTCGGGGTTTTTTTTTTTTTTTTTTGAAAAGCTTTTAATGAATTAGGGTTTCTCTTTTAACCAAGCCCACAAATCTCACTCTCTCTAGGAAGAGAGTAAGTCCCACACACCACTTTTGAGACAACATGAGGTGGTGGTTAGCATGGCATTACGACGAGGGATGCGAGAGGATTGCACCAATCAAATTGGATTTAGGCTGGAAACAACGCATGGTTGCACGTGAAAGCCACACGCCGCCCACTATGCGTTTCAAGCCTGGCATGCCATGGCTGCTTCAATTAGCAACTGGGTTGCTGATGCTGGGCCGTAGGTCCAGCTTTGCTTACAGGTCCAAGTGGCTAGGTCTACTTCCGCGTTTCAAGCCGACAATGCCATGACCGCTACGGTTGGCAGCTGAGTTGCTGGTGTTGGGCCTACGTTCCAGCTTGCTTGCAGGCCCAAGTGGCTAAGTCCACTTGCCACTTCCATTTAAATATTTATAAAAAAAAGAAGAAAAGAAAAAAGGAACTGAACTATTACCTGCACCGGGACTCGATCCCTTTTAACCACCGGCACGAACCTTTCTTAAAGGCAACTGGGTTGCCACCGGACCACCTTATCCTTTCAATTTTATTTGTCCTCGAATATATTTATTTGGTCATTTAATGTTATTTTTATTCCCATTTTTTTAAATGCTATACTTTTTTTGGAATATTTTAGTGAAAGTGTATTTATTTTTTATGCAATATTTATTAATTATATGCTCCGTGAGATATATGCGTTAAAATTGACACATATATATTGTGGCAGTTTTTTTTGTAATGCTTATTTGTTTTTAAGCTTACTAGAAATTGCCTATATGAGTATAATTATTTGCAATAAATTGTTATAGTGATTTATTTGTTGGCATTCCATGCTTATTCATACATAATTATTTTGTGAGAGACATGTCGGAAACATGTTAAGATTATCACATTTAGTGGGTTCATATTAGAGTAGAGATTAATATGAAATAATCTTCTCCTATGAAGATTTTACACATAAAATAAATTAGAGTTGAAATGAAATGCTCTCAGTAAGAGATGATTCCTAGCATAGCAAAGTTTCGATCTTATAACTTGTAGGAAGTTACAATGTCTATTTAGATTTGTGCGGAAAAATAGAAAATTCTGTATACTAATGTATAATTATGTAGTTGTTTGAGAAAAACAGTAAGAAGATTTAACCATAAAAAATAGAGAAATAAGAAGGAAAATTCTAATTTCTCCTCCATAAGCTTAGAGAAGTAGGTTCTCATAATTGGTACGTTTGTTGGGATGTTGCCTTGACAATTGTTTGGAAATTAATGCACAAATGTCGTTGCACTAAATTTTCCTCCTTGATCTAGAAATAAACGTAAAATGTGCTAGAAATTAGTCATTATGTGTGAATGTTGCTGCATTGTTAAGCAAGACTAATGAGTTGCTACTTGGAGTTGTGAAATGGTCACTCACTAATTTTGCTCCTAAATTAAATGTAGTAGAGCAATCATAGTTTTATGTCATTTATCAACTTAGTATGGGATTATTGAGTCACATGTTATTTTTAAGAATGCTTGAATAGTGGGAGTGAATTATAATTGTCATAATACACATAAAAGGATATTCACATAGTTTCTAAATTGCAGTATTATAGAAATTACAAAGAAGTGTTTAGTTGCATAGTTTGAATGAGTACTATTTTGCATCATAGTAGGCTTGCAAAAGTAGTTGACATATTTATTTGTTTATTTATTTATTTTTGCAAGATGAGGGATCTAAGCAAAGAAAAATAAAAATGAATGCTCCACTGTTATAGGCATTGTTTTTTCTTAAGCAAATGTGCTTGGCATGAAATTGAAATGGCAAGGTTATAAAATGAAGTGCTTTGCAAAGCGGCATGACATTAAGGTAAAAATTCAGAATAATAAGAGGAAACCACAAGTAGTTTGAATGTTTTACTTGTTGATGCACTAACATAAAACATGTTGAAGCTAGAAAAGAATCTTGATTGACATGATATTTTTCCTCTCCTTAGAAGAATAGTAGAAATAAATTATAAGCAAAACATTTAAAATGCCGCATTATAGATTATGCTTAGAAAAGAGCACTATGATAGCGATCTGGTCCTTTACAATTTTTTTCATATATTGGTAGTACAAATGACTGTGGTTAATTGCTCCAAGTTTTTGCTCCCTTATACTTCTAGTGCATTAGATTGAACATGGTAAGCAAATGAATTTCGGTTTTGGCTGCTTGCATTCTTTGAGAAGCAAATGATGTCATTGCAAGCCAATAACTGATAAGTTAGCTTGAGTTATATATCATTCAACTCCCTTGAATTTTCTTTTTGGAAAAAAAGAAAAATCTAACATAAAGCCAAATGGAGAAACAAGGCAATAATAGTATCTTATATTTGGAGCTAACCATAGGTGCATATATGTAGGAGCAATGAAAAATAATGTCTAGTATAATGGATATTTCATGTAGACTTGTAGCATTGAATTTAATTCTCACAAAATTTGGTGCACTGGGATGCATTAAAGTTTGTTAGAAGAATTAAATATTTATCTTTTAACTCTCACAAAATTTGGTGCGCCAGGTTGCATCAAAGGTTTGTTGGAAGAATCAAATGCTTCATTTTTTTTAATTCTTATAAAATTCAGTGCATTGGGATGTAATGAATATTTGTTGGAAGAATTAAACATTTTTTTTATTTCTCACAAAATTTGGTGCACTGAGTTGCATCAAATATTTGTTAAAAAAATAAAATAAAAAAAATGCTATAATTTATATTTTCACAAAAAAATCTATGAAATTCAATGCACTGGGGTGCATAGATTTTTTGTTGGAAAAATAAAGCGCTTTGATGTTTTAGTTCTCACAAGAATTTGATGCACCAGGTCATATAAAATGATTGTTGGTAGAATTAAATGTATCATTCTCATAAAGTTTAAAGTTTTGGGTTCCCTTAAATATTTGTTGGAGACTTATATAATTAAAGTCTCATAAAATTTAGAGTATTAGGTTGCTTTAAAATGTTTATTAGAGAACTTAATTATGTCATTTGAGAATTTCAAGCGAACTTTTAAATAGCCTTTTCGTGGCTAAGTAGTAATAATGTCCATTTAAGAATACTTATCTCGCAATGATGTAGTAAATCAAATAAATTTGAAACTTCGATTATTTTGCCAAGATGAGGGATTTTACAAATTTTTTAGTTGAAATGTATCTCTTTAGAAATATTTTTATTTCATTTGGAATGAAAATTTTTTATTTCTATTTTAATTGCCAAAATAATAATAGTAATCACGCTTAGTGAGAGTGTACCAATCGAATATGAGTGTACCACTAAGATAAGTACGCAAAAGTGTACCAAACGTTTAAGTGTCTCATGGTGAATGGATTCACCAAAATCCGGCAAGTTGTAATATTATAGGAACTTTATGAGCGGATACCGAAAAACAATTCTCAAAGGAGAATTAGTTCAAAGCATCTAGTTAGTGGTTCTTTAAATTTTTGGCACAATGTGAAAATGTAAGTGTAAATAGTTTTTGCTAGCATACATATTTATTTGCTGCTTAGGGATGCAATATATCTAGACAAGAATAGCGTCTTTCCATCGAGCCAATAATCTTAATGAGCCAATAAACTGTTTTTTCAATGGTAGATTTTTTTTTTTTTGAAAAATGAATGTCTCCCTAAGAGTGAATAAATATTAATTGTTAGTTTAATCAATATAGATTTGAATTTATGCTCAAATATAGATCCTTAAGAATTATGAATGTATCTTTAATCGTCAATAAGACGATATTAAAGATGACATTAAAAAATTCATGAAACATAGTTTCAAATCTCTTAACATTTAAGAGATGTTAAGTCGTGATATTATAATTAAATAAGATAGCTGCTATCAATATTAATTATGGAAAGTAGTACATATAATGCCATATAATGCTGCTTCATACCATTATCACCAATTGAATTGAGATCTACTCATAGAAGTGTAGGCTTAATTCGACCATATGAGAACACGTTGTATATTTCGTTGTGGTGAGCAAATGTGGTTATAATGGTGCATATTGTGTGTAGCAATTTAAAAGAGCTTGAGTTCTAAGTGTGTGCTTTTAAATGTAGAAGACCACGCCGTTTTACTTGATTTTATGGAAAAACACAACTTAAATTGCTAAGTTTGACGAAATTGATAACATGCTGGTTCTTTGAAAATTGAGTTCTAAAAGCACATATTATGTTGCAATGAATTATAGAATTGAAACATGGTATAATGGGTTGGCAGCTTTCAGGATAAATGGAATTCAATACAGTGGACATAGATTATTCTAGTATACATCTTGTTTAGTAGTGCATATTATTGATGTTTATAAAAGCATACACAATAAGGTATATCACAAGCAAAGATCCGCTTACTCCTATAGGTAATCACCTTTGGCAATATGTCTTATGCTATTAGGGTAGCAAGCTAAGTTATACTTATGAAAATGTCACCTTGGAAAGAGCTAAGATGAGGTCATTAATCTAAGATCAACTATGGATTTATGATTAGATCCCACATCCATATGTGGCCTGAAGAATAGATACAAAACCTTAATATGGCACTAGGAGTAGTGAGCATATATAGGATTTGGGTGTGGTGCCGAGTGGCAACTAGACTAACATCCATATGGTGTTTTGATATCAATATTTGATATGAGATATGCGTTCTTTTAGAAGAGAAACACTGTAACATGTATTCCATATTACATGTGCTACGTGACCAAAATAAGGAAGTGGAAGAATACATCCTTACTTTTTCACTGTATGAGTTTTTATGGATAATTATACTTCATTTTATCTATATTGTCATTGTGCCCTTTGGACTTTTGATTGTATCATGAGGTAGGGGTTTGATGTATGCTACTTTAGCTTGTTTCCTGTGATCAAATTTGATGCAATCTAAAGAGGCAAAGCTGGGAAAGCAATTAAACCGAAGCTAAGTGATATGAGGGCGAAAGGAAGACTATGATGTGTGATTCATAGCTGACAAGTTACATTGCATCTTTGGGGTGACAATATAAATGTGAACATAAATGCTACTAGTATGAGGTTTAGCATTGCTCCGAGATATTACTCAGAGGGACTGATGATGCTAGAATCAATGTTATTAAATTAGTTTAGGGCATACGACACACTTTTGGGGATGTCATTTGTTGGTCTGCTATGGTCTAGTATACTGCTCCCAAACTTTTCTTTGCCATTGACTTGACAGTCACATGGCTTATTTACTTAGTATGAATGAAAATGGTGATCAAGATGATGAGAGAGATGCATGTTTATACACCCACTCAATATTTATTTTGTACAGTGGTTGCGTACAGAATATTAGTGGTTGTGTCAAGTGGAAATATGGACATAACCAAGAAAAACATTGCTCATCGAAGAAATCAATCCTAGCTAAGAAGCATAAGTGGCGCTTGGCACCACTGTAAAATAAATTATTGAAATTATTAATTTTATTAGAACAGAATTTAGTAATAATGGCTTTAAATCTTCACTAATTGTGTTCAAACACTACTTACGGCGGTTTATTCTTATTTGATTATAGGTGATCTATAATAGTGTGTATTTACATTGTTAAAGGTGGAGCCAGCCAGGATATTTAATTTTTAATGAGGGTAAAATAAGAAAAATGTAAAGTTTTTGTAAGTATAATTTATTTATAAAAAATGAAGAAGAAGAAGTTTACGAGGATGGAAGATCTTATTTGAACATGGGTTGTTCCGCCCCTTGTGATATACATTGTTGTAATGGTTTTTTCACAATGTCAATGATGCTTCATGATTTTATTATTTCGATTAAGGAAGAATGACTTAAGACCTATATTTTATGAACTCCCACGCTTAGGTGAGAAAACATAGAAGGAAACTGCAATTCATATTGTTTGTGAGAGAACCCTATATTTATTAAGAAAACGGACAATGGAAAGTATACACAATGGTCATTTTAATTAACTCACGTCAACAGTAAGATATGACCATAGAGTTATAAAATTTCCTTCAGTTGTTTTATGAAGGTCCCTTATATCTCTTTTGAAATATTAACGTGTTATTATATAAAGAAAACAGGCAATGGAAATGATCCTCAATTAATAGTCATTTAATTAGTTCACGTCAATAATATGATATGGTTGTAGAATTCTAAAATGTTCTTCGTTGTTTCATTTTTATGAGAGATTTCTTATTGCTCTTTTGAAATATTAACACTTGGAATTGTCAAATATCTTTTACAATTATTTCTTAATTTAAATGTATGAACAAAATAATTAAATTTGTTATAGGATTGCCAATTAGGTGTAAATTAAATGTAATTGGTTTCCTTTTATTATTATTTTTCTTAGCATAATATTGTATTATTTCGTTTATGAATGAGAATTATTTAAATTCAAAATTTTAAATTGGCATCAGAACACTTAAAAAAAAAATTTTTTTCCTCCCAAATAGCAAAACACCAAATGCAAAACAAAAGAGCAAATAACTAAACGCAAATGGGAAATTGTATATTGATGCATCAAACAGCAAATTAACTAGCAAATTAGGAAACCCATGCTAAGCAAGTCTCAAATTCATCAAATTTCCATCCTGAAACATCCAAAATCACAAACCCACAGTGAACCACTAAGCATCGTCAATCTGCATTTACTACACTCGTGTTCGTTATTGTCCTTCTAGTTTCATTTCTTGTCGTCGCCATTACTGTGTTTAGATGAAGGACGTCACCTCTCGAGAATCAAGATGAAGTTCTCGTGTATTATTTCTTACATTTATATTATATTTTTTTGTTCGTTATCCTATTCGCTGAAGCATAATTCAAAACAAAAAGAAAAAAACCAAAAAAAAAAAATGGAAAGGAGAAAGAAAAAGGAAAGAAAGTAAAAAAAGGACAGGAATAAGAAGAAGAAAAACAAAGGTTGATTGCTTGTAAGGAAAAATAAATGAGTGAAAAAAAAAATATCAGGATAAAATATTTTCCCGTTATTGTTTAATCTAAAGTTGACCAATATTCTTCTCAAGGTGGTATTTGTTCGGGAAATCTCAAAGTTTTTGGCAAGTTAATGAAGTTGATGCATATTAACTTGAGAGGGAGTGTATTGAAATGTCAAATATTTTTTGTGATTATTTCCTAATTTAGGTGTTAACAGAATTATTAGATTTATTATAGGGTTATCAATTAGGTATAATTTGTTTCATTTTATTACACTTCTTTGTGAGTATTTATTAATCTAGCATTGTATCATTTCATTTGGGACTAATTAAAGTATATGTTACAAAAATAAGGAGTAGATTAATTTTGGCACAAGTTAAAAAATTTTTAGAGAAAATATCATAAATTTAATTATATTTGGTAAATCAACATTTTTCTATCTTTTTTTTCTCTCTTTCTCCCACCCTGTCCTTCTCTCTCTCTCCTCTCTCTTGATAACCTCACCTTCACTTTCTTTCCCTCTTCCCCCCTATCTCTCTCTTTACACTCCGGCAGAACCACTGCAATCACCAGAGTTTCGTGTCCAATGCTGCCGCCATCGTGCCTCCACTTTTGCTAGCTTCCTATCACAACCTCGAACCTCCAATCTCCAATGCTTTCTCGCCATTAGTGGAGCCATCTGAATTATAACTCCATTCTTCTCTTTTTCCATGGCTCCATGCTGATCTCCAACACAAAGATGCTGTGACGATGGCTTCGCAAGGGCGGCATTGGTCACGCTCAAGTAGAGGTCATGATTTTCGAGTTCAGACGACTCTAGATCTGAAGTCCAATCTAAAGTCGTCGAATGGCGGAGATTGGCCGTGGCGAAGCCATGGGGCTAAGATTGTGCCACCGGAAGGAAATCACGACATGGAGATCACTAGAGATAATGGAGGATCAAGCTAAGAATCACGTGATTTCTCTGGTGAAGAACTCTATTGGCCTACTTCGCGAACAAGTAGCGAACAAGCTCAACATCAGGACTAAATGTTCATCTTGCCAGGTCTAACAATAGAAGCTACAACGACAATGCTATCAAATTTGAGATCGGCGATATCCAGTGACACTGAGTCTAAAATTGGCCGAACAGGTTCTCAATTTTTGCGAGACAGCCGCGGCAATGGTGGCGACATTTAGGGAAGGGGGTGGGAGGGAGGAACAGGAGAGAGAAAGAAAAATATTAAAATTAATAATGATAAATAAAAGATAAATAAATAATAAATAAATTATTTATCACTAGTAAACAAATATGTTTTATTGGTAAATAATCATTTATTAATGGTATTTTTTACAAAAGTTTTTTTTTTTAACAAAAGTCAATCTAAAATATGATTTTATAGTATTTTTCTTTTAAAGTTTTCTTTTTATTTGTGAATGTGAATTATTTAAAACCCAAATTTCAAGTTCTGTCGTCATCTTGTGTCACAATTTAGATGATTTGATACTGGTTAATGTTTGCCTTTATCTCAATCTTACTTCTACCTCGGTCCTCAACTTCATGGTACATGTAGGTTGGAACTTGAGTATATTCGTGTCCACGTGACATCAAAAAGTACCTTTGATACTCAATTTCATCACATATTAAACACTTTAATAAGGTAAAAACATATGTTGTGTTTTTTAATTTTATATTCCAATATAATGAAATATACATTTGGTTTCTCATATACTATACTTTAATACAATTTTTTTTAAACAGTGTACCTATTCATTTTACAATTCATTATTCATTATATTTTTCTATCAATTGTTATCAATCATATCACATACTTTTTCTTTCATCAATACACATTAAAGTAACTATTTAAATGTAAACAATCAAAACAAACATTCTATTTGAATACAATGATTAAGCCTCTATTTGAGAGAGTCATGTACATCGAGACATTTAGATAGAAACAAACAGATGGAAATATTTAGAATGAAAACATTTATATTGTCATTATAGATCTTTGGATGTTAAAATTTAAAAAATAATATTTGGATGAAAACATTTAGATTTATGTTTGAATAATTGGCGAGATATTTGAATTGTTTAAGTTAGAAAGTGTAAAAACTTAAAACGTGTTTGGAAAAAAAAAATTTAATATATAGCTTGTTTTGTTTGTCATGAAATTTTGTACAATTTAAAAAAATCTATATCCCATTTGAACTTGTATATGCAAAGTTAATGAAGCAAAGTTAATAGACTTTAAAGTTTAAGTTATAAAATTATAATATAAATTGTGAATAATAAAACTGAAATTAACTTTTCAAAACAAGACAAATTCAAATTATACCATGTAAATAAAGTATTTGAGACTAAAAAAAATAATCAAATATGTCACAAGTCCATGTAGTTGGAAAAGTTCTCATTTATGAAAATAGTTCAAACAAACGGAGACTAAATAAGACATCTAAGTACGTGTTAGAATACATCTATTATATTATAAAATTAGGTTGGATAGCTCATTTTGATCTCCCAATCTATTAGGTAGCTAAACATTTTTTTATTTAGCAAAATGACCGTTTGTCATTTTTTCTGGTTTGATTAATTAATAATTGACTTAGAAAATTAATAATTTATACTATAATTAAATAATATTGACTATTTAAGAAAATTGATTAACTATTTAAGAAAAATGATCTTTTAACTAATTTTTAAAAGAGTAGTATTATGGACATCAACTTTAGTCCCAACTTTTTGAATATCAACTCATATGTTATATTTTTATTGATAGATATAATTAATTGATAAGACAATACTCTAAATACTTACCAATAAAAAAATGATAATTCATATGACATTTGATTGACACTTAAAAATTGATATTTCTAATTATTTGTCTTTTTAAAAACTCGAGTTATTTATTAAAAAAACTTATTTAAAAAAAATATTTAGTTATAAATCTCATAATAATATACTTGAATGATTCATTAATCGAGTTCAGAATATAATGAAAATTCGAGTCGAAATTAATTAATTTAATTATAATTTTTGTTAATTTAAAAAAAAAATTAAAACTAAAATTTTGAATTCGAATCAAACAAAAGGCCTATAAAAATGTGAATTTTTCTTTTCAGCGCAAGGTCGGCAGGAGTACGACGTCTACCCGCTCCCAAGCCCCAACCCGACCTGTCATCCCTTACAGCAAGCCGGCATAATGGTAATAAATAGCTTCCAACTGGATGGGTCCAGTTGGAAACCGGGGGAATTACAAATCTTGAATTGAATTGCAGAACACAAACCTACCACCCCCACAATTCAGTCCAAATACACACACACTACGTGGAATCTCAGCATTAGTACGTCCCCTCAAAGATTCCATGTCAAGAATTTCAAGCATAAATTTCTCCGTTCACAATTATTTAATCCAAAAATAATTTTTTTAAAATTAAAATGTACCAATTAATTTAATTTTATTTAATTACTAGGGTTATGCAATGTTGGATACTTAACAATCCACCACGCCCCTACTTTGGTTTGGGCAGTGTTTGGTTTTGCCTAGCTTCACCGGACTCACCTACTACGCAACACGCTCAAAAGAAACTCTCTCACCGCCGTTTTCTCACCCACCAAACACAACCCGGGGAAAAGCTCCGAAGCTCAAAAATGGCGTCCACAGCTCATCTCCTCCGCTTCTCTCCTCTGTCCAATCACCACAACAACGCCACCATCTCCGCCAATCTCCGCCTCTCCACTCCTCCTCCCTCCATCTCCTTCCCCTTCTCTTACTCCGATTCCCGATCCGTGAAGAATCTCCCGCTCGCCTTCTCCGGCGGCAATGGCGGCAGCGGCGGCGGCATCGGCCGCGGAGGTTCCGGAGGTGGAGGTAGCGGAGGATGGAGTGACAGAAGCGGAGAGGACGATTCGTCTTCGTCGGGGATCGGGGGCTTCGGGCCGCTAGGGCTTTTTCTGAGCGGGTGGAGATCCAGAGTCGCCGCCGATCCCCAATTCCCGTTCAAGGTTCTGATGGAGGAGCTCGTCGGAGTCACCGCCTGCGTAATCGGCGACATGGCGTCTCGCCCTAACTTCGGCCTCAACGAGCTCGACTTCGTGTTCTCCACCCTCGTCGTCGGCTCGATCCTCAATTTCACCCTCATGTACCTCCTCGCTCCGACGCTCTCCTCGTCGCCGTCGAATCTGCCGGCGATTTTCGCGAATTGTCCTAAGAGCCACATGTTCGAGCCTGGTTCCTTCACGCTGGCGCACCGGCTGGGGACTCTGGTGTTCAAGGGAGCGGTGTTCGCCGCCGTCGGGTTCGCTGCGGGGCTGGTCGGGACGGCGATCTCGAACGGCCTGATCAAGCTGAGGAAGAAGATGGATCCTGAATTCGAGACGCCGAACAAGCCGCCGCCGACGCTGCTCAACGCCGTCACGTGGGCGATCCACATGGGGGTCAGCAGTAACCTGAGGTACCAGACGCTCAACGGGATCGAATTCATGCTCGACAAGGGGCTACCGCCGTTGGCGTTCAAGACCTCCGTTGTGATCTTGAGGTGTTTGAACAATGTCCTCGGCGGGATGACCTTCGTCATTTTGGCGCGCTTGACGGGTTCGCAGAGCGTCGACGGAGCGAAGACTGCGACATCGAAATCGACGTCGACGGAAGGGGCGGCGGCAGTGGCGGAGGAGAAGGAGAAGTTGGTGGAGAGTGAGGACGCTCTTCACAGCAGCAATCAGTCGACTTACAACAAGTGAAAAATTTTGCGGTGAATTTTCGTTTTTTTTGGCCTTTCTTGATTTTTAACTAGTAGATCTTTTTGTTCATAAAGCTGGACTTTGGTGATGGTTTAGATAATATGTGGTTTTTGTAGTGATAATAAGAACTTTGGAGAAATGATGCGAGCCCTTTTATAATGGAGATCGATAATGCTTGTGCGGTTGTGAGCAATTTTCTGATCTATGTGTTGTGGTTGTGTAAGATTGTTATGGTTTGAGTTGTTGGATTTTTTGGGTGCAAAAGTAGAACTCGACAATGGGAGATTTTGAATTTTGAGGCTATAGATTTGTGGTGCAAATTTAATTTTGTAACCAAGGCTGTTTGCTTGGTGGATAAAATCAAGGTTAATTGATGGGAGTATAATGGTTATTTCATGTTTGATTTTATTGCTAAGTTGTGTAGTCTAAGGAAACGTTTTTTAGGGTCGTCGTATTTAAACACAATGTAATTTTATACCAAACGTAAAGTTTTACATTCAAATATAATAATTTTCAACATTTTCAATAGGATTACGAAAACAATTATTATTCAAAAGTCTTTTTAAAACAATCACATCAACTTTTTAACTCATTTTTACTTTTATCAATCACATCAATATTTCAACTTTAAATACTTTTTATCCAAATAAACATTTCATTCAAATACAAAATAAATGCTTTTAAATCAAATATAATACTCAAAAAACAAATTATATTTAATTGTAATTAAAACGTAATACATTTATCAAACGAGCTATAAAACTCCTTAAGTTCCAAAAACAACAAAATTAGGGTAGTTAGAATGTTTAGTCTCCACATATTGAGTGAGTGGGTCTCTGATTTTAAAATTTAAACGATCTCGTGAATTTTGTATTTGGTGGCAACCAAACCAAAATTGAACAATTGAAGTTAAAATTATCAGAGTACTTAACTCGCAGTGTGTATTATTTACCTAATTACCTTATATTTAAGGGTATCCAAGGATATTAACGGCAATTTATATTTTTATAATTGTTAAATAAGAACAAAAGTTGTGATGCAAATCAACCCTTTTCGTTTTTTTTATTTTTTATTTTTATTTTTATTTTTATTTTTTTGATATTTTTGCGCTATTGCTGTTGGTAGACGTTCATCACATTGAGCAACGTTGGGCCAAGGGGAAGGGTGGAGAAGAGGAAACATTGAGCGGCGCATGTTGACAATAGGGGCTTTGTTGGATTACCTCCTTTGACGGAGGCACATGTGATTGGGGGGGCTTTGTTATATTGCCTGCTTAGATGGCGAGGATGTTACAACTTCCGTCGAGTTAGAAGACTATAACCACAGCCTACATGGAGTTGCCCCGTCGAGCCTAGAGTGGCGTCAAAATCCTCAGTGGAGTCAAATTTTATGTGTTTGCTTGATTTGGTCTTCCGTACGGGGATTCTATAATCTATTTTTACATCATCGATGGATACTATTTTTTCCCTTTTTTTTTTTTAAGATGAACTTTTAAGATGGGTACTATTTTTTCCTTTTTTTTTTTTTTTTTTTTTTAAGATGAACTTTTAAGAGTCCGATATAGTACTGAAAGCAGCTTTACATTGACATTAGAAATTTTTTTACAATTACACTCATATATTAGATCGTTAAAAAGTTAATCTTACAATTAAAACAATTACACTTTCTGATAAAATTTAATTATGTTTTTCAAAAATAAAAATGTTAGCATAAGTTTTTTGGATTTGTTTTATTTATTTTACGAGTAAGAGTGTAATTTTGGTGTTTCTTCTTTTTTACAAGTAGAACTTTTTGTTCGGGAAAATTTTGAGCTGGAGGGTCTCTATTTAAATAACTATAAGCTTTGCTTTCAAAATCAAAAAGAATTATTATATCATCCCGCCTCTTATTCTGTCATTTTTATTATCTATAAAAGATATGTCAAGCCCACTAATAGAATGGAAAAATCTAACTTAAACTTACTCAAAGACTAGGTTTAATTTCACTTGTATTATTACAGGTCCGACGCTGCATAATCTATTGATCACATATGACCTTTGATTAAGGTTATCAAGCATCAAACTTGGCAGCATCATGAGAGTAGAAGACACCACTGAAATGTAACTCTATATGATTTAGTCAATCTCAAATTCAAATATTCTAATTTAGACAATTAAGCCCGCGAATTTTTCATTTGTTGGCTGCCATACCAAAATCAATACCAGATATCAAAATTCTCGGTACTTTTTACTTGCATTGTGCATTATTAACTAATATTCAGTGGTAACAAGGGAATAAATTTTCACTCTCATTTTTATAATTATTAAAATAGAGTAAATATGAAATAACAGAAGTTGGAAAACAAACTCATTGTTCTCCTATTTCTGTTGGCTGAGGATCATCACATTGGAAAATCAGAGCAAGAGGAAGATGGATATGTGGCCGTGCATGTGACAGTGACGACTTCACATCCCACCACCAAATCTCAACCCCCCACCCACCCCCTCCCCCCCTGCCGGGGCCCTATCTTTCTTCCAGGGTTATAGAACCATATTGCCGGCCTAAAGGAGCTGCACAGCCTGGCCTAGGGTGGAGCCACAATCCCCCCCGAGTTGAATGTGTTTTGCACGATTTGGTTATTTTCTTGCTTTCATTTGAGGTTCCCAAGGTTGTTATAAAGAGATTTATGTGCGTGACAGATGACAATATAAGCTGTCCTATGTTTCAAACAAAAATTGATGGTGTCACTGTCAAATCATTTGAAACGACACAACTTGTTTTTGATCTTATTCATCTTGATTATGCTAGACAAAGAGACAACACTGTCAACACTGGAATACAAAATGTGGGCTTGAACTGACGATGCATTTGGCAATACATTCATCGTAATACAATTTTCATCAAAACACAAAAATATTATATTCAAATATCAATTATATCACAATTTAAATCCAATATAACCACTATTTATCATTCTACTATTTTTATTAATTTTACTAATCATATTACATAGTATCTTTCTCTCTATTTTTATTAATCACATCATATATAATACAAGTTAAAAAATTTTCATCTAATACAAATTAAATACTTTTTATCTAAACAAATATTGTATTTGAATACAATATAAATACTTATTTAGATATTATCTAAACATATATCAGATTCAAATGTAATATAATATGAACACAATAACGTCCTTTGAGACAATGCTATGTGAGTGCAGGTTTTCATTCTTTCAACATAAAAAATTTACACGTTTGTGTAATGCTTCGGTGTAATTCATAAAAATTTAAAAACAAAAAAAGTCAAGTGATAGCCACTGAATGATTGCCACATGCACCGTCTGCACCCTTGAGCTCTTTCATTCTATTCAACAATTAACGGATAAGAGACCAGCAAAGCTCTTGTAACAAGATCTATTCCCGGTTTTCACAATTTTCATATTATCCAAAATACTCAAAAAGGTAAATGACAAGTCAGTGGAAAACGGGAAAGTGGTTAAAAGACAAGATGCAGAACACCCTTTAATTTTCTACTAATTAGTTTCAGTATACTTCAATCCCATATTTAACTCAAATGGGACTCCATAAGTTGGTTTTTATAATTTTTTTTTTTCAAATGTAAAATCGTATCCCCAAAAAATAACATGTAAATAGAAAAGGCTAGATGCTCTCATCCTTTATGAAACAAATAAAACATGCTGTAGTCAAATGTGTGTAAAGTAGGAAAGCTCAGCTCTCCATGTGTAGGAAAATAATTTTTGAGGAACTCTTCTACGTACGACCTCTCTCTCTCTCCCCTTTTTTTTTTTTTTTGAGCACTCCGGCTACTATTCATGTGCATGCTTGTCCTACTAAACGCGCAAAGCTTGTTCGCCGAATTATCACCATATGGAACTGAGCCTGTCAAACCTTTACTAGCACGCCTTTGGAATCACATTAAACAAATTGCAGCCTGACCATCTTACCTGACAGCCTCAGGTGCAGAGTTGCAATAAGGCGTATGCAAACAAACAAACCTGGTGCAAGTCAAGCACAAGGTAGCAAACCCCACTCCCAAAACGAGGCCAGAAACGCCTTTCCTCGAATCCAACATTGTCGCTCTCTTAATTATTCTTCCAAAGCTTGGTAGTAATCCTCCACAAGCAAAAACCATCACATAGTCTAGACCACTATAGTCAATTCCTGCAAGTATTGATCCGATTGCAGATATAGGTCCCACGAATCCAATTAGGGCTGCAGCTGCAAGGGCTGCTTGCCAGCTCTCAGTGACACCAAAGATGCAGCTTGCAACAGCTGCACCTCGGGGGAGCCCATGTAAGGAGACAGGAAGAACCATATGCCGACCAAGTCCATAAGCTTTTGGCGCAGCTACTCCTAGTGCAAGCCCTTCAGCCAACGCATGGAAGGCAATGACTCCGCATGATAAGAATGATTGCAGAGTATGAACGCTTACCGGGAGACCACTTAGGGTTGGTAAATTATTCGTTGAAGCCCTTTTGTTACCAGCAAGGCTCAAAATGTAAGAACTTAAACTATGGATAAAAAGAGCACCAGTCGCAAGCAAAAATGAAAGAGGAAAAAATCCCATCTTTGAAGCAAAAAGTAGCTGCAGTGGTCGCCAGGCGCCAAGGACAAAGGCAATGCCAGATGCTGTCCCCATTAGTAGAGCATGTTGAAGTTGGAAAGCCGAAGCAAATGTAACAAGAACAATTCCACCAAGCAATGGCCCTAGACCAAAAAGTAGTGAAACAAAGAAGCCAGAAGCATCCTCTGAGCTGCAACATAGAGGAAGTAACAATCTGTCAATGATGAGCTATGCAGACATTCCGAGTCACATAACTATCTTTTCTTAACTAACCTACACTTATTGACAATGTGGACTATACATTTTCAGACACACACAATAAGGGGAGGAAAAAAGATTGCCACAGAAGTCAAAATAAGAACAAAACAAATTATGCCATGAAGTGCATCCTAAGTAGACAAAGGCTCTTTAAAGCTCTAAGTGCTGTATGCCTAGGCCTGAAGATATCAATCTCAATGGAACTGTAAAAGCTTGAGTATCATTTCTAAATTACCAATGACACCATAGATGGATTGCATCACAAGATAGTCTAAGAATTAACTACCAAAAAGGCAGAACTTGGTGTTTAATGCAGCAATAGCATGGATGAATTGACCACTCTAATTATATGATATCAATCAAACGAAAAAAAAAAATCACAGCATTCAAATTCTCTGGATTAACACATAAAGCTTCTAAAAAAAACCCCACTTGTATTCATGGCTGAAATTCTGAAACGAACAGCTAAGCACTTCCATAAATACCACAGAAATAAGAGCTGCTAATCCAACTGGCGATGAAGGGGCATCCTACAACCAAAAATAGAGCAGATTTTCATCGTTGTGTGCCTGAAAAACTAGAAGCTGGAAGACAACGAGACCGAAAACTAAGGGAAAATTCCACACAAGTCAGTGAGAATATTACCTTTAATGCATCAGGAATTACCTCTGCAACAACCATCCAAATCATACATCCAGCAGCAAATCCCGTACAGAAAGGCAGGAACTTGCTGAATGCATCAGCACACATGAATGCAGGGACCGCTACGATTGGCTGCAAAGAGACAAAAACAGCATGTTTGAGATGTATTTGGGATAACAAGACAAAATCAAGACAAATTATCAAAATAAATGATAAAATTGTAACTCTTCATCCCACTTCTGTCTTCTCACTTCTGTCTTCCTTTCTGTTCGTACAGAGATAATAACTATAACCTACATCAAGCTTTTTATAAATCAAAAACCATACCTTGGAGGTCAAGCATGCTTCCAAAATCTTTAAATTGGTAAATCTATTTTTATTTATCGTCATAACAACTCTTTTTGGGGGCTTAATATTTATTTCCCTTTGGCATAGATCAATAAACCCATAATGCCTCTACCTATTAGACTTTGAAAATTTAAATATGCTTTAAGGTTTCCCAAAAACATAAATTTAAGTATGACCTGTGGCAAGGACGTAATTACACTCCACAACATGGCATTCTGTGGAGACACACCCCTTGATGAAAGCACCATACTCACAGCTAGTCCTTCAGGTATGTTGTGCACGGCAATAGCCAGGGTTACTAAAAGACCTTGAGAGAAACCCTTGGAACCAGCAAAAGAAACCCCAACGCCAGAGCCCTCTCCAAATGAATGAAGAGTCATTATCCCAATTACAAGAACGACCTTAGCTGCATCTGCACCTTTTATGTCCAACATACTTACTTCGCCATGTTGTTCAAGAAACTGAAACCAAAAAAGAAAAATGATGATGTAAAAACAAAATTAACAGATTGATAAACCGTCAGATTATGCATTAAAGAATCCATATGTAATAAAAATTCTAAAAGAGTTCCTTTCTATTATGTATTAATCAACTTATGTACATCCAAATTCAAGTTTCTTATCACCCTAGTCTGGCACAAACTGATAGGATATTCCTGATATTTGAAATTATGCTGCCATTCAGAAAACTAAATGTTTTGAAATCACCCAGCTGATGAGATTGAAATGAGATTTCCAGGAAACAGCAACTTTCCAATCATGAAGAACATGGACAACATAAACATACAAGAAAATGAAACTGAAAAGTCATTTACCTGCTTGCAAAGCCAAATAAAAATGCCGCCAGCTAAAATTCCAATTGCAACCCCTCCAGAACCATGCTCTTGCCCTTCTCGTATAAGTCCGAAGCTTGCCGACAACATCACACCAGCAGCCATTCCATTGCATAATCCAGCCCATTTCGGATCAAGCTCCACAAAGAAGAATGGGACCGCACCTAAACCAGTTGCAGCTGCCATAGCTAACGTAAATAATGCAACAGTCGATACTGAAACTTTACTGTTTCCACTCTTCTTCTCACCCAGTCCATCAGTGGTATCCTCAAAACTGAAAGATCTCTCAGTGCCAGTGCCATCAATAACGTTACTTCTAACATTCTTGTGCGGAGCTTTTATCAACTTTTGTGAAAATTCCTGTTCAGAATCTGTTCTAGCATAACCAGAGAACACTAGGAACAACAGTAAAAACAACAATGACAACGGTAGCACTTGCTTAGACCTCGACTGCATTTTCAATCATATAATTATTAACAGCTGCTCAATAAATTCTTTTCTCACTCCAATTAGATATTGAAAAACATCTAAAGTCACATCACCACGATTGCTAAGAACGACATGTGATGTTCCGAACACAATGGAAAACAGTAGTGAAGCAACTATGAACCAGCTTCCCTTTCAGGTATGTTATCATCACCTGGGATCAACGCAAGATAACTCTTAAATCTTAATAACTCATTCACAAACATGAAAACACTCAGACGGGGACATTAAAAAATCAACAGACTCTTTCAATTCAAAAACCAAACACGTAATGGAAGCACACTATGACATCTTTACAACATTCAAATCCAAAATTCTATGCTCTCCAAACTCATAAACCTCACAACATTTGCTCGCATTCTGATGGACAATAACAAACTCCGATGAAATTCTCAATTTTCCCAATCATTTTCGTTCCGAATTCTCGTATATGAATTCGGTTTCAAAAGCTCAACATTAAAAATTAAATTTAAAAAAAAAAACGCAGAACTGAGAATTTTCAAAGCGTGAACAACAAATCGAGCGAGTCCAGGTCAACGCCCGATCGAAGAACTAGCAATTATCCAGAGTCGAAATCGAGCCATTGACCAGCTATATTATCAATAAAATTCCCTAAAAAAATACAAAATTACGTAAGTTGAAAAATAATTTTAAAAAAATAAACGAAATTGGACATGCAGGCTATAAACACTACCTGTTGATCGCTCCGATTAAAAAAAAAAAATCGAAATTTCCGTTTCTTCTCAATCACCAAAACTTCGAGAACACGAAGCAAATTCGCAAATCACAAAGCCGTAAAGTTCCACAACGCAACGGATTAGCTTCAGACAGAATTATCCCTAATTTTTCCAATTTTGATCTACAAAGCTAATTCCAATTACAAAGATCAATTATTTATACATACATGCATACTATACACACACACACACACACACATAAACTTACCCAGACAAGGAAATCGCTCCAGAAAAACAAATGGGGCTTCAAATTCCAATCCGTCTTTCAGAACCGAAACCAAAAAAAAAAAAAAAAGGAAGGGGGAAAAAAGCAACAGAGTAGGTAGGTTCTAAAAGGAAAAATAAACCTTTGCTCTGAAAATTTATTTTTAATTTACTGAATAAATCATTTATGAAGAAGGAATTGAAACTGTCAGAGAGATTACAAATTAAAAATTAAAATTTGAAATTTGAAAATAAAAAACAAAAAAACAAGAACAAGAACAAAAAAAAAGGGGGGGTAAATTTTAAAAGGGGAGAGAAGTCCCCTTAGCTTAAAGTGCGGTTGTCAACAGCACGTTGTTTTTGGCCAAAACCAGCTACTGAAAAATTAATTAAAGTAAAATGTTTTATTTTATTTTTTCTGATAAGGTTGTTTTCAGAGATTGTCTAGTTTTATTTTTATGGATGATTTATTATTTTTAAGGGGGGTTTGGGGGAGGTTTTGGAGATGTATCATCCGTTTGTTTGACATATTCAAATTTGAAAAATAAAAAATTTTTCATTTCAAGAAAAATGAACATTCCTAAATTTCCGTATCTGAACCTCCAACATTTATCATTTTTGAAAAATGAAAAAAGAGCTCTCTAAAAATAAAAAGTTTTCACTCACCCAAACAACTTTTCACTTTTAAAAAAAATTCCAAATAACTTTTTATTTTTCATATCTAAAAATTTTTTATTTTCAAAAAATAAACACCTCATCCAAACGGACCCGTAGTTTTGGAGTTTGGAAAAAAGTTGGTTTTGGAGAATGTGTTTGAGGAAAAAACTGTTTGATGTGAAAAAATAAAAAATTTTAAAAATTTTTTTAGAAAAAAAATATCAATATGGAGCTTGTTTTGTTCCTCTCGAAATTCTATGCAATTTAAAAAAAATCATCTCATTTGGTATTATATACACAAAGTTATGGACTTTTAAAGTTTTGAGTGTATTGTAGCGTTTTGGAGATGTAAATAGTAAAAAGTGATAAAATTTTGGAAAAAAGCAAAAAATTTTGGTCTGGAAAACCAGAACCAAACGACCCTTTAACAATAAAAAGGTGAAAACAGTTTTAAAATATATTTTATTTATTTAACATTTTTAAAATCATTTCAAAATAAACATTTTTAATTATATTGTTTTATTAGATTTTTTGAAAACAAAAAAAAGTTGTTTTCACTTTTTTGTTTTAATTTTTTTTCCTCCTTTTCCTGTCTCTCTATTTATATAGCATCAGTGACAACGGTCATGTCTAATGATGGCCTCTAGCGAAGGGCGACAACAACGATGACCCATTGTAATGGCGACTACCGATTCGCAGTGACGACTACTAACTTGTGATCCAAATCTTGCGAAGACGACCATCGTGCCAACCCTCATTTTTTTACGAAAGACACCAACTATGGACTAGTGATGATAACGGCGACCTCCTCATAATGATGACCACAAACTCGAGATTAAGATCTCGCAAAGACAATGCCCATGAAACCAACTACGACTACCTTCATCTCTAGTGGCGATAAAGACCATAAGGTCAAGAGTTTAGAAATTGTCGCCGGTGTTAGAATTTCATGTCTTTGGGTTATCACCACAATTACATATGCTTTAGAATGGCATCGCCACCACCACTCCAGATTACTTTGTCGCCGTCACTTAAGGTTCAGATCACCAATGTCTTTCACCCCTACTGCTTACTACAAAACCCACTATGAAATTTTTTTTAATTATGATTAATAATTTATTTTTTGTTAATTTTTAAAAAAAATTGAATATAAATATGTTTTTATAAAATACTTACTTATAAAATAGGTTTTTAAAAATATAACCAAACAGAGTTTCATTTTATGTTTTTAGAATATACACTCTGAAAATATAACCAAATACAATTTTTGAAATGATTTTAGTACAATTTTCAAAACATTATTATTTTTAATCTTTTTAAAACAAAAAAACATTTTAAAAATAATAACAAATGCTACCTAATTTCCTTTATATCTTTAAGAGTATGTTTGTCAAGAGATGGTAGATCTTAGGTCTCAATAAGAAGTGAATCTATGATGAATCATCGTATCTAAAAAAAAAAATAAGTGAATAAAATATGGGATGAACTATGAATAAAGTGATAACCATAAATATGATCAAAGGTTCTGATATTCATAGATTTTAAAACTAAGAAGTAAATATGTAATTAGCTAAAATAAAAGATAAAAACATAATATGTAATATTGTTCAATTATTTGTAGATAGGACAAGCTCTTTTTTTTTTTTTTTAAGAAAAGAACATAGATTTACAACGTTAAAAAGATGATTATGTTCACAAATGATTACTAAATTATACATTCAATCTTATATTGGTATTTAGTTTTTAATTTTATGCATTATATTATATCAAACTTTTCTTTTATTGGGCAAATAGTCTGTGTATTAGTACTCCAACAACAAAAAAATAGAAATTAAACATTTTTTTAATTAAGAGTATGTTTAGCTCATGCATTGAGTTTAAAATAAATTGATGTTTATTATTGAAATTAATTAATCTAATTAAAATATTTATTGAATTTTTTAAAAAAGATAAAAATGAATCCAAAATTTTAAGTCTAGCCTCAATAATCAATTATACCCTAAAACTAAAATTCAAGAGTATATATTGTGTAAAATTAGTAGTCTTGGCTTTGATTCGGTTTTTTAAAATATTACTATTTATTCAAACGATTATCATTGGTTGCAAATAACATTAAATTATTAGCAATAATTTAGATTTTTTTTAATTTATTTTTTAAGGTGTTAGACAAAAGTTTAAGAGACATTTATCAAGTATTTTTTAGTATTGTTATATTTAAATGTAATGTAATTTTATATTAAAAATAAAATTTTATATTCAAATATATTTTTTTAAGTGTTATGAAAACAATTATAATTTAAAATTTTTTTAAAATAATCATATTAATTTTTTAATTTTAACTTTATATTTTTATTTTTATTAATTATATTAATTTTTCAATTTTAAAATATTTATCATCTAAATATATATTCCATTTAAATATAAAATAAATATTTTTTAATTAAATATAATATTAAAACATAAATTATATTTAAACATAATTAAAATATATCGTGTTTCGTACGACCGGTTAGAAGGTTGGTTGCATATCTGGTACCTGCGTTGATACCTTTTCTTTTGCTAATTATCAACAGATGTTGACATGTTCAGTTTGTTGAAAGGACAAGTCAATCCAAAATAATTATAAAATTGTAAATAGAGAACGTAAAAGTCAATGCCAGAAAAATTAAAACACAAATACTAAAATAAAAATTATTTTCTTCCAAAAAAAAAAAGGGAAAAAAAGGTAAGAGAAAACAAAACTCCGTCAGTATGAGCTCTGTGAATGAATGCTTTGAAGTCAAGTGGGAAGTGTGGAACTTTCGGAAGTACGGCACACGCCAACTTTTGCGGCACTTTCATCGGCAGTCTTTTTCTTTTCTTTCTTGTTCTTGTTGCGGTGGTACGAGGTGTCATTTGTTTTTAATATTATTTTT
Organism: Antiaris toxicaria; assembly: GCA_035233585.1. Taxonomy (NCBI): domain Eukaryota; kingdom Viridiplantae; phylum Streptophyta; class Magnoliopsida; order Rosales; family Moraceae; genus Antiaris; species Antiaris toxicaria. Next base: position 2,547,242 of record CP141163.1, read on the forward strand.
AGGGGGAGTTTGGGGGAGGTTTTGGAGATGTGGTTTTGGGGTTTGGAAAAAAGTTAGTTTTGGGGAATGTGTTTGGGGGAAAAAACTGTTTGGGGTGAAAAAATTAAAAATTTTAAAAATATTTTTAGAAAAAAAATATCAATATGGATCTTGTTTTGTTCCTCTCGAAATTCTATGCAATTTAAAAAAAAATCATCTCATTTGGACTTGTATACACAAAGTTATGGATTTTTAAAATTTTAAATGTACTGTAGCGTTTTAGAGATATAAATAATAAAAAGTGATAAAGTTTTGGAAAAAAGGTAAAAATTTTGGCCTCCAAAACGTTGCCCAAACGGGCCCTTATATTATATTAAATTTTTATTTAAATATAAAAATATTATATTTAAATATTAATTATATTATATTTTAAATTTAATATAATTATTTTTTATTATTTTTATTAATCATATTATATATTTTCTTTCTTTTTTTTTTTTTACGTATTTTTATCTATCATATCACATATTTATTATTTAAATACAATTCATTTCATCCAACACATATTTTATTTAAATACAATATAAATACTTTTTTTCTAAATATAAATTATTTTATTTAAACATAACGTCTCTTCCAAATTAAGCCTTAACGTGATTTTTTTTTTTTTTTTTTGGGAATGCAAAGCAGCTCAAAGCCTACAAAATTGATACCTTTATGCCACATACTGCACGTGAGGAGTAGAACGTTATGAAAATGTGTAGCAAGCAAATAGTGAGCTTCATTTTGATAGGAACATATTCTGATTAAGCATACATTTGGCCAATCGATTCCAATTTAAAAATTCTAACTCAATTTTTATCTTTTCTAAAAAGTCAATAAAAATTTTAACTAATTTTTAAAAAATAAATTAATTTTAATCTAAAAATTCAATTTCAAACCGGAGCACAAATACCATAAATTTCACCGCCTCTCCTTTGACACTCCAAATAAGAGCCCTTTTCTTTCTTGGCATCAATGGCCGCCCAATATCCCGACTTAACTAAATGAAAACCTTTTCGTCAAAATGCCAAACTACTTCCTAGATTGGTGTACATTTAACATAGCACAATAGACACAACAAAAATGATCTCAATCCGGCCTTGGTTGCAAGTAGGGTTGGCAATTCATATTATCTTGTCGTGTTCATGTCGTGCTATATTCCTTGGTTAACACTATTATACTAAACTCAAACTCGACCCATTTAATATTCGTGTTAAGAACTCAAACCCAAACCCAAGCCTAACTAATTTATTAATCATGTTAACCCGAATTAACATGCTTTAATTAATAATAAATAAGATAATGACTTATTTAATATGATTTTAATACTTTGACATGTTTAGTAGTCAATATATCTTTTCTTTTAAGAAAAATAAGTAAAATTTACTTACAAAGTTTTGACATTCATATTATTTAAACTTTATTAACTATGAAAACTCTTATTTTATATTATATATAATTAAGTAAAAATATATATAGTTAATCATGTCAATTCATGTAAATCTGTGCTAGGAGGTTAACTTAAACATGACTTGTTTATTGATCGTGTTAATCGTGTCAACCCATCTTTGACCTAAACTCATTTATTAAAAACTCAAACCTACTAATTTCATATTGTATTCATGTCAACCTATCATGTCATAACTCAAATTACTAGTCTTAGTTGAAAGCATTTCTAACAAGGTAAAAAAGAAACCTGCCACTAAGCAAAAGCCTCACTCAACTATGAACTAGGTCAATGGTCTACATGGAAGACGGATTGGAAACCAATTTGGCCTTGAGAAAATAACATAAAATCAGATACGAGAATGGAGGTTTTGAACCATCCTCATACATTCTCAAGGTACAAGAGCTTGGTTAAAGGTGACAAGGCTCTTAAAATCCAACACACATACTTTTTGACTTGCATAACTTGTCCTTACTTTCCAGTGAATATTTTTAGTTTTCTCATGACAACTCTTTAAGGCTTATCAAATGAACAAATAAGAATTGTTTCATCCCATAGTGTAGGAAGTAAAAGCAAACGGTAGGATATTAAAATATAGATAACCAAAAAATAATTACTTTTGTTTTTCCTATGGCTAGGGTGTAAACAAAAAAAATAAAAAAGAAAAAAGAAACCGATTTAATAACTGATTGAAATTGACTTCTTATTCAATATATATATATGTATAGAAAACCGATTGAAACTGACCTCTTATTTAGTGTGTGTGTGTGTATCAAGAGTACGCTTTCATGTGGAGATTAATAGTCCTTATCATCGATCTAAACACATTTTTGCTTTACTTTTCAGCTAGGAGTCCTTTATCGGAAATGTATCACTCCATTTTTCCTTGCGTGTCTGTATAAAGTTAAAACGGTAAGTGAGATTCTATAAGCTTAAGTGTGCCTATAGGAAAATTTGAAAAACATACATAGCGGAATTTAAAAATTTTTTAGAGAACATAATAACTCGTGTTATCATATACAATAAATTACATGACAATTTTATACATTTGAAGGAAAACATCAGGAATGCCAGAGAATGTGACCAAGAGGGCTTCAATTAACTAATCTTCTTTACTATTTTCCAATTTTCAGATGGTGGAGTACGTGGGCACTTGGTTGTTCGATCAGTATTTTGTATGGCTTGTATCCTTCCAATCACCCTGATCTTTAAGAATTTACTATTATAAGTGAGATGTATAATAATAAATTCACTCACTTGAGAGTTCGTAGTCTAAAAAAAATAAGAGTCCCAAGGATCCTATTTATAAAATTGTATTAGGTGACTTTCTGAATTTGATCAAGATTCTTAAAAAGATTTTTCTCTCTCCTCTTTTTCACAAGGGCCGATTCTCCTTTAGGGTTTTGCCCTCAAACAATTCAGCCACCATAGATTTAGGGAATTCAAAATTTGGTTCAAATTTCAAACTCCACAAATCTTGTGATTTTATCTACATAGATAAGGTTTCATAACTCCAATTTAAATTCAAAACAAAATCATAATAATTTTATTTGAATTAAACAATTATATAATAATTATCTAAAACAAAATCAAATTAAGAGAAAATCTTGTCTTCGAATTCCACAATATGGATGCCTCCTTAACGTGTGCAAGGATAAGATTTTGTTTAATTCAAATTCAAATAAAATAATCTTTCAATTTAAAATATTTATTTAAATAAGATATTCAAAATTAAATGGATCTCATATTCATCTTTTAAAAGAAAAATATAATTAATTTTAATTTTAAATATTATTTTCCAAAATAAATATTTATCCCATTAATTAAATAAAACAAAATTATAATTTTACCCTTGACCTAAAGAAAAAACGCCTACACCTATGATTAGGTGACCCGGATTTTTCTCTTCACTAAATGCAAGAATACAAGCCATAAAGAATACGCCGATCAATTACCATCCATATACAATTATATGGAGTTAGAAAAAGGATTGATTGGACATATATAATATGCGCTTCAATAATTCATGTAACTATTATTCTATAACAAATAAACTCATTACATAATTATTTGTTTTAAAGTCATGCCACTATAAACCTGAAATTAAACTCTCAATTATATGCCGAATTATGTAAGCCAGTGAATATCTATCGTCCAATGACCTAGCCATATATGCAATACCCTTATATGATATCCATGATCAATCTTAGGTCAAAGTCTATTCAATTTATTGGTTACACTATCTTAAAGATCTATTATATAATGATTATTCAGCATATGTGAATAAGAAGCCATTTGCTGAGCAAACGACCCAAGCCTTGTCCATTTTCACATTTAGTATAATATCGTTAAAATGATAACTTTTACTCCTTTTACTCCATATTAGAGTTATGATTCCATATCTATAAATAAACTTTCTATCGTATACAAGTCATGTATCCAACGAATAAGTCTATAAGCTTACTAATTCTAAGACGTTTTAACCTTTAGAATATTAAAGCACATAAATCACACACATGAAGCCGTTCACTTAATTAGGATTAAAGTTATTACATAATGAACGTTGAAAGCGAATTAATCCACTCAAGTGTACTACATAAATTAAATGCAAGGATAAGATTTTGTTCAATTCAAATTCAAATAAGATAATCTTTCAATTTAAAATATTTATTTAAATAAGATATTCAAAATTTAAATTAATCTCATATTCATCTTTTAAAAGACAATATAATTAATTTAAATTTCAAATCTTATCTTCTAAAATAAATATTTATACAAATTAAATATTTATCCCATTAATTAAATAAAACAAAATTATAATTTTACCAAAAAATGCCTACACCTATGATTAAGTGACCCAAATTTTTTTTTTTTCAGTAAATGCAAGAACACAAACCATAAAGAATATCCCGATCAACAATCCATTAAGGAATTATACAGAACTAGTAAAGGGGCCGATTGGAAATCTATAATGTGAGCTCTAACAATCCATGTAATTATTACTCTATACCAAATAAATCCATTACACAATTATTAGTTTTAGAGTCATACCACCGTAAACTTGAAATTGCACTCTTAATTATATATCATATTACGCAAGCCAGTGAATAGCTATCATCCAATGACCTAGTTGTATATGCAATGCCCTTATATGATATCCATGATTAATCTTAGATCAAAGTCCGTTCGACTTATTAATCACGCTATCCTAAATATCCATTATACGTCTAATTAAGAAAATATTTATTCACCATATATGAATAAGAAGTCATTTGTCGAGTAAACAAGATCTTGTTCATTTTCACATCTAGTATAATGCTGTTAAGAGGATAACCTTTACTCCTTATTAGAGCTATGATTTCACATCTTTAAGCAAACCCTTCATCATATACAAGTCATGTACCTAACAAACCGGTCTATAAGCTTATTACTTTTGAGACGCTTTAACCTTTGGGACATTAAAGTACACAAGTCATACACATGAAGCCATTCACTTACTCTAGATTAAGTTTATTGCATAATGAATGTCGAAAACGAATTAATCCACTCAAGCAAACTACGTAGATTAATTGTACTGTAGTTCTAATCAAATATGTCACCACCAAGCAACATATCTATGTCACTACATAGGAGTCAAATGCTCCAGACAGTCAAAACATACCATCTCCTCAATTGTCCTTAGACAATATAATAGTCTTAACATGAGTTAGATGCTCACTCTAACCCCATAGATTACGGACTATAAATTTAGACTACTTACTTTAGAACATTGTCTTCTCGCATACAATAGACTATCGTATACAACATTCTAACAGTTTAATAACAAATAGTCAATTAGCTATATTTGCTTACATTTATCTTAACATGTAAATAGGATAAGGACATATAGCAATATAATGAATAACTTCTAATATATTATTAATTAATTCAAAAATAAATAAAATACATAAAATATGTTTCCCACTTAAAGCATTCCTAACACCTATTAGAATAGGCCTTTTGAATTTTGGGCTAGAAGCATCAAAACCAAGTAACCAAAGAAATTTCCATGCTATAAAGATGTATTTTGTTGTGTTGTATCATGTAATGAGAGGCAATTCCAAGTAAATAAATATGTTAGTTCAACCATTTCATAAGTATGCTATTTATTTATTTTTACTTTCATAAACATGCAATTTACTATAGTCTATATTTCCCTTTGATGTTCTTGTTTTTCCCTTTTGATGAATAACTTACAGCTCTATAAGTTTGTTACAAGTGCAATTTAACACAACCAGGCTCATATTTCGTCTTGTATCTTTTAAATGCATTATTCAAAAGTTGTATTTCAGACTGTGCTTTTTACAATCGGTAAGCAAAGTATTTCCCATAGATTAGTTTCCTGTTACATTTTTTGCTGTGACATAAATATGTGACGTTTAAATATGATTTTAATTACAGAGATCTACCTGGCTTCAAGCTAAGCTCAGAAGAAACAACCATCCTTTTCTCATTGCTTTTGCTTTCTAAAATTACCATAAACTATGGAGAAATACCTTGTACATGTTGTACATCCTCAGCCCCTTCGAAAGGCAGAGAGACTCCTAGTGGTCGGTCTCACCGAGGTGTGATGGTGGGAATGACACCGCTGACAAGATCACTTCCCAACGTAGACGAGGACACGAGTGAGCTGCTTGTCACAACGGATGAAGAGTGTGCAGTGGACGAGATAGAAACTGTGGAAGTTGATTCTGTAATAACAGTGTTGGATTCTGGCATCATCTTAAGTATGTTTTCGAGCTCCCTCACCACAGCCAACATCGATGGCCTCTTCTCTGTCTTGTTGTCACAACAACTTAGCGCCAAAGCAGCAAACCTTTCCAGACATTCAGATGGATAGGACCCCATTTTGCTGTCCATAATGGAGAACATCGTCCCAGATTGATGTGCTGTCATCACCTGAAACAAGAAGGTACATTTGTATTTCGTAGGAAAAACAGAAGTATTAGTGGCAACAGATGTCAAAGGCTCAATCATGTAAGATTATAAACTTTTGAATTCATGATGAATTGAAGAAAATCAATCTAGGTTTCGGTATGTTCTGACAGCCAGTGATAGATGCAGACTTTTTCATAGAATTTATAAGTTCATATTTAAATTCTATGGGTTCCCCATAAGACATCCCAGCAGATGAAAGTGTCGAAGCAGTAAACGGAATTGAGAGAAAATAGCAGAGTTAAAGTAATGGATAACAATGGTAAGTTTACCTCACGCACGATGTTTTTTCCATGTGATATTGGATGCATACCCGTCAGTAGCTCCAGAAATACAACTCCCAGGCTATAGACGTCACTTTTATCTGTCAACTTATGAGTCAAAAAATATTCTGGATCCAGGTAGCCCTGCGCATGCAATTCCAAACTAAATAAGTACCACAACAAATAAACAAATGTCGAACCAACTAACACCATCAGAAATGATAACTGAGAATCAGACAAGTGACACCAGTTATTGCCAATCAGGTCCATAACTTGGTTATACAGCTAGCTTGGCCGAGAAGTATTATTACAGGTACTATAAAATCTCGGTGAGCCTACCTTTTCAAAATCAATTAATCAATAGGGTTAAGATTAAGAACTGTCAAAGATCTCCCCGCAGCTTCTCATACAAACTAAGACTATGATTTTGAACTTCTCGAGGCAAAAAAATAACTTGACAATGTCTTATGCTGGTTCCAGCACTATGTAAAGTATAAAAAGTATGAGTTGCAGTTTCCAGTAATACGTCATCAAAACGATTATACAGATTCATTTTTGTTTAGAAAATTAGAAAATCAGCTTTCCTAAGAGAACATGTGATAGGAAACAATGCCGTTCTGCACATCAAGACTTCTAAAAGGCGAGCTCATTCTTGCATAATGTAAATAACGTTTGGTTCCATAGCTGTGCTGTGCAAACATAGTTTAACTTCCATTTACTAAGCCCATCCTATTTCCTACCCTCGCCTGGTCCCCAATGATACCACCAGATGTTCTAGAGGAAGATCCATTCCACCAGCTAAGAAGACCATTAGCCCTTAATATAAGTATTAATCACATTCACAGGACCAGTACTTTATGTTTAGCCTCATAACAAGTTGAAATTAAGATTAAAGCATGTGTTGATAAGTGGCATTTGAAATCATAGCAAAAACGGACATACAGGTGTTCCCTTCACAACTGTAGATACATGTTCAGGCACAGCCCCCTCAGCATCCAGGTTCGGTGCAAGTCGTGATAATCCAAAATCAGCCACTTTAGCAGTGAGGTTGGAATCCAGAAGTATGTTGGTGGCTTTGATATCTCGGTGGAATATAGGAGGCTCTGCTTCAGTGTGGAGATAAAGAATGCCTTTAGCCGAACCCAGTGCAATGCACAACCTTGTACTGAAGTTCAAGGTTTCCTTGGCCTTAGCTGTGATACCATGGTTTATAACATAATTAGAAAGATGCAACTCAAGAAATAAGAAGGCTTAATTTGTCACTGGATATAAAAACTTGGAAAAGGTGTAAAGCAAAAAAAGATTCTCACGTCTCTCAAAACCGCCATTCCCTTCCCCTCCATTTTCCTTTTAAAGAAATAGTTACAAAAGTAAATTAGACATAATACAACACAGACCCAACTTTTAGTGATGCCAATCTGAGAAAAAAAGTGCACCGATAAGAATATCTATAAGCATCAATCTTCTCTTCCATGCCAAAACTGACATTTATACAAAGGTTAATTAAACAGCAAGAAACAGCATTTTGTGATAACTTCAAGCAAAGACTTGTAATACACGGACAATGAGAGCTTAGATGAATATAATAATAGTAATAAATAAGAACTAGTAGCACCGGTTCACCATGAGAACCATAAAATAAACTGAAAATAATCTAACAACAAAAACAGATTAGTAAATTCTTGCTGTTGACCTATCACAGTATTGAAGCAAATTTTTATGATTGACTTTGAAACATTTGTACAAACTAAAATCCAACAATGCATACGCTGCCCATGCTAACAACATGAACATTTTGCATATCAAGTAAACAAAGTAAGGACAACACTTTGCAAGCACACAAACAAGGAGCAGAGGAAAAGCAGAAAAATTTAGGAACCATAAACGTTATAGGTTTTCATACCAGAAAGCCAGTCCCTCAGTGTTCCATTAGGCATGAACTCATAAACTAGCATCTGCACAAGCACAAAAAACCAAAGTTGATGGATGAGATTTATTTACTTTTTATTTGTGAAGCAACATTAAAAAAAAAAAAATGGAACATAGTAGACCATGTAATGACTTCCTGCTGGTAAATATCATCTGCATCATTGCTTTAATATTCCTATGTCCTGCATGTACTTTACCCTTGGAGAAATTGAGCTTTTAGTATTTCCCAAAGTCTTTATTTATTTATTTATTTTTTGTTGCTGTTGTTTGTTGGTGGGGGTGGGGGGTGGTGGTGTTGGGGTAGGTGGGGGTATGAGGAAGCCGGATAAATATCCATCCTCTGTTCTTATCATGAGAAAATTTCCTACTTTGTATTGAAAAAGAAATGCCAACTAAAGAGTTTCACTCAAGTTTAATGCTGCCTCAACAATTGATTAATAACTGATATGAAATCACTGAAGGAAGAATAAGAGCCCTCGTAACTTCCAAAATTGAACTAAGCAGCCCTCTGAAAATCTCAAGGCAGAAGTAGCAATAGTCATGAAAATGATGTTGGCCCTCAAGATGGACAAAATTAAAGATACCTGCTCCTCTTCCTCGTCACAATACCCAATCAGTGAAACGAGATTTCTGTGATGCAACCTTGATAACAATGTTATCTCAGTCAAGAATTCTTTCTGTCCCTGCAGTGATCCTACCCCTGCACGCTTTATAGCGACAATTGTTTCATCTGCTAGGATGCCTCTATAAACCTTCCCATAACCTCCTTGGCCAACTTGGATTGAGCTATCAAAATTCCGAGTAGCCGTTGCCAGTTCTTTAAAAGTGAATGTTTTCACACCGTCAATCTTTATAGAAATTGTTGAGACTGCAAAAGGGAGAAAAGGGACTTCATACTGCTTTCTTTTATAAAAAACAGACGTGATAGTGTTGGTACAATCTCATACTTTAGTTATATTCACCTACTACAAAGAACTTACGTGAGCGTCTCCTTGACGGTGCTTGCTGGTACCTATGTCTAGTGATCAGAAGGAAGACTATTGCAGAGATGGTAAAAAAACAAGCAGTGGCCCCTAGTACTATCACTGCCAAAACACCTCTACTAATTCCGGATCTTCCTTCATCAGTAATTATCACTGCAGAGAGCAAATTATTCATTCAATAACCATTAAGTACCTCATAAAACAATCTGTACATAAATAATTCAGAACAAAAATTTCTTTTACTATTATTTTACTCTTATCTTACTCATTCACAATGCCAATGCATAACATAAGCCATTTGGTAATCAAAATTTTCTATGTACCTAAATGCTGCCATGGATAGAAGAAAAGACACTAATTCTACATAGTTTGGTCAGACAATGTACAATTCACCTTAGACTTCAAAAGGTTCGCCTAGAATACATACCATCTGAATAAGGCCCCAAAAGCGTGAAGTTAAGAAGCTCATATGGCCCAAAAAAGTCGGTGCGAGGAAATTCCCATGACGTAAATATGCGTCTAATTCGCCAAACCTCACTGTCATTAAATTTGTTTGAGTGGGAAGCATTGAACATGGGGAAAAGCTTCAAGTACATCTGGAGACGAGGTCCTTCTTCCCAGTAGAATTTATCGATTGATAATTGCGAAACATCCAAGTTGAGAGAACTAGTTAGGTACACCTTAAATTCATTATAATATGGATGGAAATAAGAAAAACTTGGGCTCTTCAGCCTGTATCCAATCCTTATTGGTGCTGCACAAAAGCAATGTATGGTGGAATTTGGAACATATTCGTAGAAATCGTCCAGCGGACATGATTGAATTTGGCAGCTCGTTTCGGCTGGATCTCCGGATTTTTCAGGAGTCTCATTCTTGTCAGCAGATGACCTACAAAACTGGCCTATGTTTTGTCTGCTTGCATTGTTGCAGACGGGATTGTTTCCAAGCCTGAAAAAAAAAGGGCTAGTCATAAGAACTTGAGACTATAAAATCAAAGCTAAGGCATGCGTGTAAAAAATATATCTATTCCAAACATTTAAGGGCTGTTTGGAACTACAAAAACAAAGTCTCCAAAACACTTTTTTTTTGTACTTTCTTCTAGCTCATCAACGCTTTTTACTATTCACATCTTTAAAATACTAGAGTAAACTCCAAACTTTAAAAGTCCATAACTTTACATATACAAGTTCAAATAAGATTTTTTTTTTTTTAAATAGCATAGAATTTTGAAAGAAACGAAACAATATCCGTATTGATAATTTTTTTTTCTGAATAAATTTTTACATTTTTACTTTTTTTCACTTCAAACAGTTTTTTCCCCTAAACTTATTTTCCAAAACCTTTTTAAAAAAAAAAAATCTCTAAACAAGCATCCAAACGAGTCCTAAATTTTTGCTACTACTAGAATACTTTCCTATCTTGGACTTCCTAGCTCTCCTATGTTGCCAGTAATCATCAAATTATGTGATGAAACTAATATTGAAAAGGAAATTAACATTTACTTTTGTAATTTATATACTTGCTTCCTGACGTGAAAAGAATAAAGTAATTTACAATATCTACATTCAGACAAAAAAAAAAAAAAAAAGGTTGGGGAGGCCTGCACCGAAGTACATGGTAAAAAAGTTTTATATATCTTTTTCATGAATAAATTTTTGATTAATTTTAAATAGTTTTTATTACAAACATATGTTGAAGACTTGATGTCTCACATGAATCGAAAAAGGGAAAAATATATATATATTTCATTTATTTATTTAACTACTGAATTTATTCTTGGAGATCAGCATAGGAGTTTCTTTTCTGTACTGTTTTCCCTTTTTTGCAGCCAAAATACGAAGACTTGGCTTTAAGAAAAGTGACTGGAAACCTTGTTTTAACACGGTTACTTTAATGATTATTTGAGGAAATTGAGAATAGGAATTATAATTCTCATTATATTTTCTGAAGAAGCAGTATACAAATAAATAGAAAGGAAAGAGAGAATCTCTTCCTACAATCAAGGAACACAAAAACAGAAAGATAGCTAATTAGGGAATCGGTAACATAATACCAATATCCCCTTTATTCTAGGAAACAAATCAAACTAATTTACAGCAACTAATTCCTAGAGATTAAGTAATAAATCGTGAATTTCTACACTCCCCCTCAAGCTAGGTTGTAGATGTTGAGTAAACCTAGCTTGGAATCAAGATCTTCAAATGTCTTCTTAGGCACAGCCTTAGTTAGGATGTCTGCAATCTGTCGGTTGGTTGGGATATATTGGAGTGATATCATGTCTGCCTCTATCTTTTCCTTGACAAAGTGTCTATCAATTTCAACGTGCTTTGTCCTATCATGATGCACCGGATTCTTTGCTATGCTGATTGCGGACTGATTATCACAGAACAATTTCATAGAACCTGCAATTGGAATTCGTAGCCCACAAAGTACCCGCTTTAGCCATATTCCTTCACATATGCCGAGTGCAAGTGCTCTAAATTCTGCTTCCGCACTGCTTCGAGACACAACTGATTGCTTTTTACTTCGCCAAGTGACTAGATTTCCCCAGACATACGTGCAATAACCCGAAGTCGACCGTCTGTCCATCACAGATCCAGCCCAATCTGCATCAGTGAATATCTCGATCTCCTTTTTCTCCGTCCTTTTAAAAAACAAACCTTTGCCCGGTGTCATCTTTAGGTATCTCAAGATCCTATAGACAGCTTCCATGTGCTCTTCTAATGGGTTGTTCATGAATTGACTTACCACACTAACTGCAAAGCTAATGTCAGGCCTGGTATGTGCCAAATAAATGAGTTTCCCAACCAATCTTTGATACCTCCCTTTGTCAACTGGTGCACTATCATTTTTGCTTCCAAGTTTAGAGTTGGAATCCATAGGAGTGTCTGCTGGCTTGCAACCCAACATCCCTGTTTCCTTCAATAAGTCTAACACATACTTCCGCTGTGAAACCGAAATTCCTCTTTTTGATCGTGCTACCTCCATACCAAGAAAGTACTTGAGATTGCCTAGGTCTTTGATCTCGAATTCCTTTGCTAGCAAGCGTTTGAGTTGGAGTATCTCCTCATCATAGTCGCCTGTTAGAATGATGTCATCGACATACACAATGAGAATTGCCCTTTTTCCCGTGGATGAGTGCTTGACAAACATCGTGTGATCTGTCTGACATTGGTTATACCCAACCTTCTTAACCACTTTGGTGAACCTATCAAACCAAGCTCTTGGTGATTGCTTGAGCCCATATAAAGATTTCCTGAGTTTGCAGACCTTGTTGGTGGTGGCTGGAGTGTCCATGCCAGGTGGTATCTCCATGTAGACTTCTTCTTCCAAATCCCCGTTGAGAAAAGCATTTTTCACGTCCAGCTGATATAATGGCCAGTCTAGGTTGGAGGCAAGTGAGAGTAACACTCGAACTGTATTAAGTTTTGCTACGGGGGCGAAGGTCTCTTGGTAGTCAATTCCGTAGGATTGTGTGAACCCCTTAGCTACAAGTCGTGCCTTAAATCTGTTGACACTACCATCTGCATTATGTTTGATAGTGAAAATCCACTTGCATCCAACAGGATGTTTCCCTGAGGGTAACTCAGATATCACCCAAGTCCCATTCTTTTCTAGAGCATTGATTTCATCCCAGACAGCTGCCTTCCACTCCGGTACTTTAAGGGCTTCATGTATTGAACTTGGAACCTGTACTTTGTCAAGGCTACTAACAAAAGCACGGTAACTCGGAGACAATCCACCATATGAGATAAAATTGTAAATGGGATGATCAGTGCAAGACCTTTTGCCCTTTCTTATGGCAATGGGTCTATCATCAACCGGTGAATTGACAGGAGCAGAAGCAGAACTAGTGTTAGTTGGTGAACTTTGAGGTTCCAGATTCGGATTGGATTCATGGTTCTGATCAGGTGGCTGCGTTTCTTTCCCTTCTTGAGGTCTGTTTCTCCTAGAGTAAACACGTAACTCACTGGATGCTGCAGGTTGTGTTTGAATGACAGACTGGGATGACTCGGGTTGGATGACAGGAGACTCGGACTCGGGTTGGATGACAGGAAATGGGCTGGATGACTCTGATGACTCCGGATTAGGAGAGAAAGATGAGTCCAATCTATCAATATCCCAAAGCTGGTATTCTTGAGTAAAGCTCTCCCCCTGAATATCAGGTTTGTAATAGGGTTATTGCTCGAAGAAGGAGACATCCATGGAGTTGTAGAATTTTCTTGTGATTGGAGAGTAACATTTATACCCTTTTTGATTTGAGGAGTACCCGACAAAAATGCACTTGTGAGCTTTTGGATCAAGTTTACCTCTATGTTGGGCATGTATATGGACAAACACGGTACAACCAAAGACTCTCATGGGTAAAGTGGAAAGGATATGATTATTGGGAAATGAGTGAGAGAAAACTTGACACGGTGTTTGGAAGTTCAAGACTCGAGAAGGCATCCTGTTTATTAGATAGGCTGCTGTTAAAACTGCTTCACCCCAAAAAAATTTGGGAACATGTGTTGTGAACATGAGGGACCGAGCAACTTCTAGAAGGTGTCTGTTTTTTCTTTCTGCAATCCCATTTTGTTGGGGTGTGTCAACACATGAATTTTGATGTACAATTCCCTGACTCTCAAGATATCCCCCCAAAAATGTCTCAAAATACTCCTTTGCATTGTCGGTTTTTAACACTTGTATTTTTGTTTGGAATTGAGTTTGGACCATAGTGTTAAAGTTTCTGAAAATTTGACCGACTTCTGACTTTTCTTTCATAAGAAACAACCATGTGATCCTAGTATGATCATCCACGAATGATACAAACCACCTAGTGCCAGTAACATTTTTAATTCTCGATGGCCCCCACACATCACTATGGATCATTGAAAAAGGATGAGATGCCTTATAGGGTAGACTATGATAAGAATTGCGAACATGCTTTGAAAATTGACAAACTTCGCATTGAAAGTTTTTTGGATTTCTATTCTTGAATAAGGACGGGAACAATTTCTCAAGGTACGAAAAATTAGGATGACCTAGACGATAGTGCCATAACATGATTGCACTATCCTTATTTTCAAATGAAACTTGACTTTTATTGGACTGACTTTTTGACTCAACACGTGCTGCATTATGAGTTTGTCTTCTAGGAGATTCATCAACTTTCAGAAGAAAAAGTCCCGAGCACGCTTTAGCATTGCCAATTGTCCTCCCCGAATCCAAATCCTGAAATTCACACATATTCGAGGAAAATTTAGCAACACAATTATGTTCTTGAGTGAGCTTGCTAACTGATAAAAGATTGCAATCCAAATTAGGAACATGAAGCACAGATGTAATGATTAGGTCTTTTGAAATAACAATAGAACCTGTTCCAACCACTCTAGAGAGGGACCCATCAGCAATTTTCACTGTAAGATTTTCTTGGCATGGATTATATGTGTGAAATAACGTGGCATCTCCTGTCATATGATCGGACGCACCCGAATCTACAATCCATGGACCAGTTTTTCCTGATTTTACAGTGAGGGCACTCAAGTAATTACCTTTATGTGCTATAGTTCCTGTTCCAATTGTATTGCTGGCCAGACTTTGCTGTGAAAACATCTTTTGCAGGACTTCTAGTTGTTCCTTGCTGAACGGGTTGGAGTCGGTGGAAAGAGACCCTTCATCAACAGAGGCATGATTTCCACGACTTTCTTTGTCAGGTGCAGATCTTGATGGCTTCCAATCCGCAGGTTTGCCGTGAATTTTCCAGCAATTGTCTCGTGTATGGCCTGTTTTCCGACAACGGTCACACCATGGTTTTCCTTTCTTTTGTCGGTTGTCGCCATTGTTGAACTGGACTCCTCGGGCAGCTAGAGCAGAATTTTCTATAGCAGGAACAGCAGGGAATTCTCCTAGCATCACCTTCTTCCGACTTTCTTCTCGGCGAACCTCAGAGAACACTTCTCGGATGTTCGGCAACGGCTTCATACCCAGTATACGACCTCGAACCTCATCGAGACTCTTGTTGAGTCCCATTAAGAATTTGAAAATTCTTTTCTTCTCAACAATTTCTCTATACCTCATCGCATCCCCTGTACAGCCCCATTGATGTTCTTCAAAAACATCCAATCGCTGCCATTGACGGGTAAGAAGGCTGTAGTATTGGGTGACAGAAGAATCTCCTTGTCGAATATCATGGAGGTTAGTTTCGATCTCAAAAATCTCGGAGGTATTTTCCTTGCTTGAGTAAAATTCTCTCGCTGCCTCCCAGATTTCATGGGCGGTGCTGTAGAGCAAGAAATTCTCACCGATTTCGTTCGTCATCGAGTTGACCAGCCACGACATAACCATGTTATTTTCGATCTTCCAGGTTTTGAATTTCAGATCTCCGGCCTTTGGAGGAACGACTTCGCCAGTGAGGTAATCATCCTTCCCTTTTCCACGTACATACATCAAAACTGATTGTGACCATTGAAGATAATTATTCCCATTCAACCTATGTCCTGTAATCTGGAGAGGAACACCATCTGTCCCGCCATGGTTGTTGGAGACGACAGTTTCAGAACTTGAGATCACCTCTTGTGAGGATGAAGTTTGCTTTTCCATGGCCATTCCGTACTTGGTCATCGGAAAAAATTTAGAGGTTCAGAGGTGGCTCTGATACCATGAGGAAATTGAGAATAGGAATTATAATTCTCATTATATTTTCTGAAGAAGCAGTATACAAATAAATAGAAAGGGAAGAGAGAATCTCTTCCTACAATCAAGGAACACAAAAACAGAAAGATAGCTAATTAGGGAATCGGTAACATAATACCAATATCCCCTTTATTCTAGGAAACAAATCAAACTAATTTACAGCAACTAATTCCTAGAGATTAAGTAATAAATCGTGAATTTCTACATTATTCATTCCTGAAATACAATCACTACTCTGCAGAGTTAATAATAAAATATAAAAAGGTACAGTAACACCACCCATCCGTCTAATGTCAACAGAAGAAAAGGTCAGAAACTTTTATGTGCAAAAATTCAAATTCTAAAAACCTCATATGATTAAGAAGAATTAAAGAGAATCTACTCACCAACGAAGCATAAGTATTATTTTCTTAATAAATGAATATTGTGGCAGGCCTAAGTTTAGGATTTCATGCCATGAATGTACGTGTCATAAGTATATCATAAGAAATTCCGCATCTTCACCTAGTTTGTAAACATCGTATTTCAGAATTGAGAAGGCATTTTGTGGAGAAACAGATATACTGAAGAATGCGGTTTTCGTGCTTGTCAAAGTCCTTGCATGGCTGCATAAATCAAATGCATAGAAAGCATACCTTAGACTGAAATTTGCATGAGGATCTAGATCTCCCAAGATGTCCGATAATGAATTGTTCCGAAGATCGCTGAAAAGATCAAATTACAAAATAAGTAGAGGGCATTGAATTTATAGAAATATTAAGTTCGACTGTGATAGAGTGTAACAGCTAGTTGTCAGTTGCCAAAGTGGAAAGCCAAGACTGATAGAATCCTAGGTTCTGTTTCTGTAAATTCAGTATTAACAATAGAGAAGAAATGGACAGTAAACTCAAAAAGAAACGTACAGTGTTGATAGAGTTTTCAAGAGCTCTATCTCCCTACCAATTAAGATCAACCGAGACCCTAAACAACCAAAATCTCCTCCTCCTCTAATCTCCCCGTCTCTGACCTACTACAGCTGACTACTCCCTAGCAAAAAAAAAACAACTAGAAACAACTAACAGCACATATCAAACAAGCCTAACAAACTTTCAACCTCCTCATGCAACTAACAATCCTATCAGACTACGGTACAACTAGAACAACATTAACCATCGACGACAAATAATTAAGAAACAAAAATAATAACAACAACAAAGGATAAGATATTCTAATAGCATCTGCATTAAGAGAACATGTTGCAGCACGTGTTAGCAGACAATAATATAATTATTTGGTCCCGTATTCATAGAACAATAGAAATGGCAGCCAAAATTTGTCCAATAGCATCATAAGGCCATAGTGACTCTGAATCATACCTAAGATAACAAAGATCAATACCTATTCACCATTGAAAAGAAGAGATGAAGAATTGCTTGCTAAATAGGAAATACACACTTACATTTTCTGGAGACGAGGAAGATCTAAGAAGGTGCTGGGAATTGAACCATTGAGATTGTTATATGACAGATCTCTGCAACAAACAAGAAAAGAATTAATTTTTCTATGGACTAGTTCACATAAAAGATAAAGCAAGATAAGATAGAAAATCCAAAACCAATTTCATAATTATACTCATTTTTAACATAATTGATGCATAAAGTTAATAAAAACATATCCACAGTGACTAATTGAGGAGTTAAAAAAAATGCCATATGCGTACATTGTTGTCATGTTATTAGAAAGTTTTTGTGATGGTATGGGTCCAATAAGATGATTCCGGCTCAAGTCTCTGTAACATGAATGCATAAAACATTAGATATCAACATAATAGAACAGGGAAGAAGAATTTTTCTGTTAATAAAAATAAATAAATAAGCAACCATGAAAGGCACAAACAAAATCTTCATTGTCAAATCATAAGCTTACAAATAACTAAGTTTGGCTATCTTGCTAAAATCAGGAACAACTCCTTGCAAGCTGCAATTCCTAAGACTTCTGCGAAGCCAAAATGAGGAGGGGGAGAAGAATTAGAAAAGGTCGTGGCATTCTTCTAAGCATTCACATGTATGTGGTATTGCTGCTTCATCTAAAGACGTGTCCTTCAAGTTTATATCTGACATTATGTTCTGATTCTTCCAAAATGTGGCTTCTTAAGCATGAGTGAAATGGCTAGATTTCAATATTGCTAAAATAACATTGAATTTAATGATTAATAAACATGTATACACTTCACTGAATGAGTAGTTTTTATTTACAATAATACTTACAACTTTACTAATCTGGAAAGGTTTCCATATGAAGCTGGAATCTCAGACCCACCAAAGTTGTTGTTATCAAGTTGTCTGCAAAAGCGAGACAAATACAAATTGAATGCATCAGTACTTTGCTGATTCCCTTCCTAATCACACGAACACCCTGGTGCAGATCTTGAGATTTTCACAAGGATAGCAAATAATAACATGGTATGTTAAAAGCGTGAAAAAGAAAATGTTTCTCCATTGCATTTTAGTCATAGGAAATTCTGGAAACGTTCTGCAAAAAGTTTACCAATTCAGACAGAGGATTTAAGTAGGGAAGTACAGTCTCAGTATGGTTTTCTGAGAAATCTAAAAAGAAGTGGGAAGATTCGGCACCAAAGTCATTGTTGGTCTGATTGATTTGAATTTTGAGTTAATTCAAGATCTTATTATCTATTGAAGGAATTTCATAATTTAATTGAGCTTCATTAAAACTATTAACAGATAGCAAGCCCAATAACTGAAAGAATTTTATCTTGTAGCTTAAATATGCCAATAACTGAAGGTCCTGCCCTATTGATCAATTACTATTAAGCCTGCGCATCAATAAAGAAAAATATTTGAAAAACAAAAATTGTTCAAATAACTAAGATAATATGATAGCAAAATATCTCAAATAGCAATTGATAGTGTTGAGTGGATGAGCATACAGTACGGTCATCTGTGTTAAGTTGGAGAGTTCTGGCGGAAGACGCCCATACAAGTTGTTATTATCCAAAAGCCTGTAAAGTTGTTTTATCAATCAACAACGAGTTGGCCAATTTTTATTCATAAATTTTTATAAATAACTAAAACAAATGATAAGTAAACTCACAAGTGAAGAAGAATGGGTAAATTGGAAAGCTCAGAAGGAATTTGACCACTGAAAGAATTGTTGTTCATGTGGCTGTAAAGTTATAGGATCGCAGGTAAGACACACAAAAGAAATGAGCACTCCCTGCCAACTTGAAGTAGCATTTGGGTCAAAGATGACTTACATGTGCTTAACACTGACTAAGTTAGCAAATGATTTTGGTATAGGACCTGACATTTGGTTCTGATCAACCTGAAGCCGGTTTAATTTAGAAAGATATCCAAGCTCCTTAGGCAGAGAGCCTGACAGTTTGTTTCCATTCAAGAGCCTACAAATGAAATATATAACATACAATCAAATTTGTTGAAGCAGAATATTTTTACCTATGAAATTTTTCACTTATGACACTGGTCTGAAGATGCTAAAATGTGTTATTCCCTGAAATAACATCATGATTCATAATCTGATCCATGACCATGATCAGCTCCCCTTTACGTCAAATTCCAAACCAGTATTTCATTTATATATATTATTTATATTATAAAGCTTTTACATTGTACCCTCTAATGTACAAATGGAAAATAATATGACCAAAATAAGCATGAGGCTTCTCTGCTATGGAACACTAATTACAATTATACTTTCCAAAAGTATTAATGAGATTAAAGTATAAACATTTGAGGGAAGCTAATGAAAACATAACCGTTCAGAAATATTATTGAACCACTTTCTTGCTATCATTGATACCTACAAAATACCATGTACCGTGTGTATTTTTCATGCATCACCTGAGCAGCCCCCTTCTAAAGAAGGGACTTCGTAGAACATCTTTCAAATCAGGCACATATCATCAAGGCTTACTCAAGCTTTTCCTTCAAATGCAGGAACATAGAGAACAAAGAGGAAGATTGCAAGAAGAAGTTTCAAAAGAAAACAAAATCACAACTTACAAGAGTGTCAATGATGAAATCTTTCCAATCTCCTTCGGTATAGTTCCTGTTAGTCCATTCCACATGAAATCTCTTCAAAAGAATAAAACAACAAAAAGAAATCACATTAGCATCCCTGAGAAGAGTAGTAAAAGGAAAAACGTTTTGAAAACAAAATGTAAGCACAAGTCAGATTTTTAGCAATAAAACTCACATTATCCAAAGATGAGATAGTTGGCCAAGCTCAGGTGCTAAATTTCCTGAGAGATTCGTATTCATCAGCTGGCTGCATATAAAACTTTTATCGTAAGAATTGATGGCCAAAGTGACAATCTGGATTGCAAAGAGACAAAACGGTCACACAGAAACGCAAATATTCCGTGTGTGCTGTGTATTGTAAAATTAAAGGGAAAAGACACAAGTAGTTCTAATTATGCAGGGAATTCCGGGAAAAACAGCCTCAAGGTATATCATTTAAACAAAATTGGAAAGGAATAAACACAAGTAACAAAAGGAAAAAATGGTAAAGAGTTGTTTACAAGAATAACGACATACAGTTCTACAACATGTAAGTATCCATCATCCCCAGTTTCATTTGTACATATAATTTTAGTCCAGTTAGATATACAAGGATCGCCTTTGTTCCAGTTCCCGAGATAATTGAACGGATCGATTAGCCTGCTCTTCACAGCCTGCAAGGCTGTCACTGCAAACAGAAACCAACAGTAAAAAAAAAAATCCAGTCTATCCCAATATCATTGCAGCTAAAATTAGACACCATCAAGAAATATAGTAGTATCTGTTAAATGGGCTTGGGTAAAATTCAATCCCAAAAGCAAACTCAAGTGAAGAGAGAGCTCAATCTACATATAGCCCAGTTTCTTAGCGATGTGTGATAAATTCTCAATCTAACACCTCACTCACGCCTAGAGTGTCATGCACATGGCCAGGATCCAAAAAACAAAAAAAACAAAAAAGAGAGCTCAGTCCACATATAAACACCAACTTAACGATGTTGAACAAATTCATAATCTAACAGTGTCCTCGCTCTTACAACAACAAAAATCCTACCTCTTATGGTTACTATTAAGTCGTCTAGCCAGTATATTGACACTAAACAGAATTCAAAGCAGAACATTTTCAAAAATAAATAGCATTTGAAGCAAGTTGACCTTCAGAAGGATCTGTAATTTGTGCTGCCACAAGAAGGACGAGGCAGCAATACGACGCCGCCGCGATAACACATCCCAAAATTCTCAATCTTTGCATGTTGAAACCCTGTAAGAGAGAGAATCAATAAAAACGATTCCAAATTATTCACCATTAGTTATAACCACAATCACAGAACTTCGGGAAAATGCAAAGAGATAAATATTTTCTCGCTCAACATTCCAGGAAGCCAAACAGAAGAGGAGAATCCATTATTCACTTCAGCTTAGCTTAAATGGAAAACTAGACTAACTATTAAAACTACTAAAAAAAAAAAGCCAAGAGTCGAAAATTTCCCCCCCAAATTTCCAGGGAACCAAACAGAACCGCACTTGCGCAAAAGAATAAAAAAGAAACGGTAATAGATATACCAAAAAAGAATCATTGTTGAAGAATTGTTCCCGACGAAAGAGAAAACTAACCAGAGTTCCAAATTATTAAGCATTTAGCATACTTACAATCACATAAAAAGAAAACATAAAAAAAAAAAAAAAAATTTCTCACACGATTTTCCAGGCAACCAAACGAACCAAAAAAAGGAAACGACAAGAAAGAGACCAGAAATGGAAAATCACTGAATCACCGTTCGTGAGATAAAAGGCGGAGTAGCGGTGGAGGGATTGGGGAAAAGAGAGAAAGAGAGGAGAGAGAGAGAGAGAGGGGGGAGAGGAGAGAGAGACAGGGAGAGAGAAGAGCTCGGGAATCGGAGAAAGAAAGTCAATGAGAAGGTGGCGGATACGACATGATATGGAAGTGAAGAAGAAGAAGAACAACAACAAAGGCATCATTGTCGTCGTCACGATTATCATAATCCAGATCGTCTTTTTTCCACACTCCACAACAAATTTACCAGCCAGCTTTACAGCAACGTCTAGAAAAAGAAGAACAAAAGTTTGTTCAATTTGCCAGAGACAAAAATACATGTATACGCCGCTTGTTAAGTGGTTTTTGTGTTATATTGCACAAAATAATTGATTTAAATGTAATATTTTTAATTTTTTTCTTAAAAAATGTAATATTTTTATACAAAAATTTTAAAAAGTAAAAAGGAACGCAAAGTATGCGTATCACATTTTATATATATGTATATATAATTACAGCTGCTTTTGTATGTAAAAATTTTTTTTTCCCTTTTTATGGGATTTTGACCGTGATATTATGTGATAGTGAAAATAAACATATACCAAAAATAATAAATAAAATACATAAACATGTACCATCTTTATTTTTTTATTTTTTTATTAATTTTTCAAATTTTTTTTAAATTTTTTATTTTATAATATTACGTGTTAAAGTATATTATAATTGTTATAAATAAATAAATTTTAAATATTTAATAATTTCTGAATAGTTTTAAAAATATGTATATTTATGATAAATATTATTTTGTGAATTCTATCATAATCTTACTAATTTATTTTTATTTTTATTTTTTTCTTTGTGTGAGTTGATTGAGAAAGAGTTGAAGATTATGCTCCGTTTTTTTGGCACCTTCAAAATTGAAAAATGAAAAATTTTTCATTCTAGACCTTCTTAAATTTTCGTATTTGAACATCCAAAAATTTTCATTTTCGAAAATGAAAAAAGTACTCTCTAGAAATAAAAAAAATTTTACCCATCCAAATAACTTTTCACTTTAAAAAAAATTCTGAATAACTTTTCATTTTAATTTTTTCACTTTTCAAAAACGGACCTCCCATCCAAACGGACCCGAAGATTGATTTATATTTGTCGGTTGTTGACTCTTGACTGGAAATCCTTCCGAAAGGGTGGTCCATTGGCTGTCAGAAAGAGAAATGAGATGGTGAGATATTTTATGATTTTTTTTAACTAATTTGTATAAATATTTCTTAAATTTTTTAAATCTAATAATTTAATTTTTAAAATTTTTTTCCTAGATAATCAATCTAACTTATAATTTTTAATAATTTCATCATTTTTTAAATTTATTAAAATTCAGATTTTTTTAACAAGTAACATTTACGTTAAAGTTTAACAAGAGTGCTGTTAATCATTTTTGCTTATTTTTCACACAATTTCCTTTAAAATCTAACTTAATTAAATTATACTTAAATTTAAATATAAACCTAAAAAATAAATTTATATTCAAATTAAGCAAAAATAATAAACAATATCCCTCTTAGACTATAATATGTAAGTTTTGTGTTGAAAACTGTTTTAATTTTAATTGATTTAATCAAAAGAACTGAATTGTAAAAAATTAAAAAATTCAGAGGTTGATTGTCAAGAAATAAGTTTAAGAACTACATTGTCAAATTAGAAAAGTTTAGAGAGCACCCAGACAAATAAGTCTTTTTTTTTGTGAATTATTTTATTATTTTTTTTATGGGAAAGGTCTAAGATAAGTACTCAAAATAGTATTTATTAGATAGTATTTTTTAAACTATTCAAATATTGAATTGTCGAGATGTAATTTGTTTAAATAGTTATAATATAACTTAACTCATAATATTATAGATTAAGAAATTAAAAAAAATTCAAAAAATCCCCCACCCCCAAAAAAAAAAAAAAAAAAAACCTTATCAATAATTTATAACCACCCCCATCCCCATTGACCTCACTAGTCCTCTCTCTGTCGACTTTCCACCGACAAGATTAGCCCCCTCCTCGTACCTTCCACCGACAATGAGCTAATGATAACGGAGGACGTAAGGATGTTGGTTGGAGTTTTTGCGCAAATTTGCATCCTTCACGAGATCTGGGCAACACTATGGCTAACGATGACAAACAATGTGAGGATGCTTGCTGGAGTTTCCTGGGTTGCACTCGAAATGGGCACATAAGCAGAGATTAAAGTGCTTGCAATTTTTTATGTCTGATGTCTGAGATCTCGCCGATTTCATTTTTTCTTGCAATTTTCAAATTTTTTTGATTTTGCCCCAATCTTGTCGAAAAAGGTTGTCGTAGGGTTAAGAGGCTGAAAGGGGTCTAGTTGGTGGCTGGGAGAGGGAAAAGGTTGTGGGGAAGAGGGGCCAGACAAGGTTAGGGGTGGCCACTCTTAAAGTCACCATTGATTGGGGGGTCACCAATGGGGGAGAGGGGGGCATACAGGGCTTGTTGGTGGGGTGGGTGATTTTTTTTCCTATTTTTTAATTTCTTAATCAATAATTCAATGAGCTAAGGTGCATCATAATGATCATACATAAATAACATCTCTATCATTTAATTAAATCTGAACAGTTTAAAAAGAGTACATACTATAGGTACTATTTTTGAATACCTACCATAATCTTATCTTCTTTATGGCTTGAAAAAATTTCCTCTAATCAAGAGATGTGGCTGTTTAGATTATTTTTCTTTTCTTTTTTTTTTTTAAATAACATATCTAAACCTTTGGATGGCATGTCCAAATCAAGACATGATTTGAAAAATGAATTAAAAGGTTATTTAGTTAAAATTTCCCCCTTTGTGTTTCATATTGGACATCAAAAACTTTTCACGTATGAGAAGAAGTTTCTTTATTATATTGGACCTTTTTGAATAGAATTTAATCCAAAATCAAAACAATTTTCTCTTTTCCATTCATTTTTGTTATCTTATTTTTGGAATGGGCCCAATTTTATCAAATAACTTTTAGATTCTAAAAATAGAAATTTTTTATCCATCTAAGCACTATTTTATTTTTGGATTAAAAAAACTTTCTAGTTTTAAACACAACATTTTTTTTCTTTGCAAAAATAGATACATCATCTAAACAATGGGTTAAAAAAATAATAACAATAATTGGTGATCGGTTAAAATGGTGAAAAGCATTGTCAATTAAAATCTTGATCATCTTTAGCAATAAAATAAAATAAAATCAAATCAAATCAAATAAAGTATTTATCAAGTCACTGATAAATTATTGGTTTATATTGACAAAAAATTGATGCCTATCAACTAGAATATTTTTTAGAAAAATTGTAGCATATATATAATATATTTTATATATGCTTTTGAAGATTATAATATGTTTATAAGAGATGATATATTATAGTATATTTTTATGGATAAATAACAAATTTATTATAATAAATTTGACCACTTTGGATTTTCTCATAAATTTGTACAAATTTATTATAAATAATAATGGTTTTTTTATCTCTATATGACCACTTCTCAGGAGATGACGGCCTTCATAAACAATTTCACAGGGCCGTTGTGGTTGGCACTAGTTCTCAAGATGGCGTCGATGTCGGTGATGTCGAGAAGAGAGTCACAGCAAAGAGAAAAGACAGTGGAGGGAGAAAAAACGGAGGTAATTTCAATATTTTCGTATATAATTAATATGAATATGTTATTTATTACTGATTTTAAGAAGTTGTAGTAAATAATAGTTTTGAGAAAATAATTAAAATAAATAACATATTTTTAAAATATCTATTTTAAAATAACAGAATTATTAATAAATAATTTATTTATATAAGATGTATCAGATAAATAATATATTTAAATATTAAATTAACTCACATATGTATAAGATAAATGATTTAATTATATTTTATAAATACATCATTTATTTAATAAATTTTGTATTTATCTAATAAATCTGTTATTAATTACAAAAATTTTTAAACTACTTCAATCATTTTCTAAATACTGCTATTTTCTTTATCCTCCCCTTAAAATTTATGCTATAATTTTAAATTAGAGGCTATTTACTTCCTTCTCTCCTTAAAAATTATAATATAATCTTAAATTAGAGTCTTCGAATTTGTTATTTGGCTCTTTTTTCTAATCAATAAAAAAAAATATTATAAAATATCAATAACATTAAATATCAATCATCGTTATTAATAAAAGTAGGTATTACAATTTTTTAAACCTAATTTTTACAAGTGGACTGTACTAATTTTAATGTTGTTAAAAAAACAAAAGTAAACTTGCATAACATGGTCAATTGACTCAACGCCACGTGACTTGGAGTTGCTGACAAGCTTTTGATTGATATCCTCGAGGAAGTACCAGGTCTAACGGAATTTAATATCAAGCAACCGCGTGCACCTGAATAAAGTTTTAAGTCTGCCGACGGTCACATCACGCAATTACTAATGTGATAACATTGCAAAGAAAACTAAAAAATATTGCTTTCAATAATACTTCAACGAAAACAGCCTATATTAAATTTTCAAGCAAAGAAAAATTTCTGGACTACACTTATATGCTAATCACCATCATATGTTTTTTCTTCTATAGTTAATCAAAGTTCTTGCTTTACAAGTCTTCTAATGAATGAAATTTTTCCTCTGAAAAGATTTTTAAGGGAGTGTTTCAGATTAGTTTTGAAGATTTGTTTTAAATATCGAAGAAAAAGGAGTTTCAAAAAATATGTTTAATAAAAAAAAACTATTTAGAGTTAAAAAGTATAAAATTTTAAAAATTTATTTAGAAAAAATCTATCAATATAAATATTGTTTTATTCCTCTCGAAATTTTATGTAATTAAAAAAATCATCTCATTTGAACTTTTATATACAAATTTATAAACTTTTAAAGTTTGAGATTACTGTATAGTTTTAAATATATATATATATAGTAAAAAAGTGGTTTTGAGATAAAAAAAAATGTATTAAAAAGTGTCCAAAATTTGTCTCTATTTAGATAGGGTGTCCATTTTTAAAATGAAAATTTTTTGCACTTTCGAAATGGAAAAAAAAATTTATTTAAAAGTAAAAAGTACTTTGTACGGATAAAAAAATTCCATTTCTAGATAGTGAATTATTTTTTAATGATAAGCTTCCCATCTCGTTTTCTTATAAACTGGCAAACAGAGTATTTGAATGTCAGATTCTCTAGACTGTAGCGCTTCTGTTCATCCACGAATAAACTCCATAGGTTAAGAATGATACCTTTAACTTGTCCACTCGGATGTGCATCAAGAGATAAAAGGATATCATCCAATGACTCTTTACTCAAACCATCCTTTATGAACTGAATTTTGTCATCTCGATTTATGAAGGTCATTCCTATGTTTTTACATCAATTATTACAGTTCCATCTTGCACATCTAAAACAGACTCCTATTCTCTTTGCGCTAATTTTCTTAGCAAAAGTATTTTTTCCCATTTCTGGCATATGTTTGTCAAATGAATTAGGAAATTCACCTGATAAGCGTACCTTAGCCTCAATAATCCAACGCAGATCTTCTGGTATGCCAAAATACATGAGCAGCTTTATCTTTTCCAATCTGCATCTATATATCTTCAGTAATGCATTCTGAGGAAGAAAAGGAAACCTATTTTGGAGTTTTAATAGAGCACCTTCCATATCTAAAACTAAGAACGTTAAAAATATATGTGAAAATAAAATAGAGAACAAATACACAAAGAAAATAAAATTAAGAAAAAATAAAGAAAAGACAGCTTGGGTTGCCTCTCAAAAAATGCTTGATTTATAGTCATCAGCTTGACTTCAAAACACATTTTATCAAAAAGCGGCTTCTGCCCATAATATGTGTCATGCAACACCACTTACGGGTCCTTATTAATGATGCCCTCAAGCTTGGTTGAATGTAGGATAATTCGGCAAATGTGTCTAACAAAAATTGGTTTCGAATATTTGCTTTGTGGATCCTAAGGATTAATGCTATTGATGGTTTCAGAGGAGTTGGCCACATGGATCTTGATATTCCAGCACTTTCCCAACAGGTTGAAGATCTTGGTGAAAATGCACTTTAACCGAAAAATTAGTTGGCTTTTTCTTGGAGATGACTTCTTGACCAATTGAAGTGATTGCAGTTGTTGATGGATCATCCAAAATCTTATCTCTATGAGTGATGATGGCATTGTCCTCTTTGATGTTATGATCTTCAGAGTTAGAGGTTTGTGCCATTTGTTGTCCCTTTTAGTTAGATTGAGCTTGTGAAGGGAACTTGCCACGTTCTTCAATGAAAATAGTTATAACTTCAGTCAGCTTTGAGATCTGGCTCTTTATCTCTTTTCTTTCTTCCATTATTTATGTAAAAAGAGATTTAAACTCTTGGTTCGCCTAATTCTGCATCTCCATGAAAGCCTGCACAGTATTCTTAAAAGAACTCCTTGATGGTTGTACATGGTACTGAGGTGCAGAATACGCCTTTGGTGGTTATGGTTGTTACTCAGTTTTCGATAGTCCTTCATTGGAATCTCTCCAATTGAAATTCAGATGGTTCCTCAAACCAACACTGTATGTGTTAGAGAAAAGGTTATTATATGCCTCTAAGTTGTTATGTTGCTCCTCGTAAACTCTTCTTGTTTCACCATAAGCAGGGCAATCCTTAACTAGATGTTCCACCCCTCTATAAACAAAGCATGGCTTTTGTGATTCTGCTCTTGCGATTATGTGGATTCCTATACTTTTTTTGGTTTTGAGGGCCTCAAGTTGTCGGGTTAAAGACTCAATTTGAGCCTTGAGGTTGTCCTCTTCCCTTAGTTGGTAGATTCCAACATGTTGAGATCAACTATTGTTGTTAGTAGCCCTTTGTCTAGTCCATATGTAGGATTTCTCAGCTAGCTCATCGAGATACTCAAAAACGTCTTCGGGGTCTTTTTGAAAAAACTCTTTGTTGCACATCGTCTCCACAAACTGGCGCTCTCAAATTGTGAGTCTTTCGTAGAAATAGCTGACGAGATGCCAACTCTCATAAACATCGTGAGGACACTGATTTAACAAATATTTGAACCGTTCCTAAGTTAGATAGAAAATTTCATTATCCTTTTGGGTAAAGGTCGAGATCTGTCACTTCAAAACGTTGGTCTTATATTGTGGGAAAGATTTGTTAAAAAATGCAGTTGTCATCTTCTTCCCATGTTCCAATTGACCTCTTTTATTTTTATTATTTTTAATTTTTATTTTTAAAAACAAGGAAAAATTTTTTTTACAAAAAAAACAACAATAATGTAAAATCGTGAATCGTAACCTCTAAGAATGCTCGCAGGAGAGATTGATGGGGCGAGACCTCCTTAAAAACCAACCTCCTAGACAGAGCAATGTTCCTAGGAAAGATTGATGGCGTAGAACGCTAACAAAGCCCAGCCTCCTAGACAGAACTCCCTTAGTTTGTACTCTTCAACGATTCTACACAATTGCTTGAAAATTTTATTAAATTTTATGACGTGTTTTATGAAATGTTAAATGTTAGATATTAATACCCTAAGTTAGCGCTACTCTAAAACCTATAGTTATACAAATTATGAGACCTAATTAAAATTGATAACCTAAAAACTAATCTAAAAATTAAAACTAGTTGTAAACTTTTCTCTCTCTCTCTCTCTTTTTTTAAGAACAAGAGAATAAAAGGGTAAAATAAATAAAACAAAATAAAACAAAATTGAACGTACCTCTTTTGGCTTAAAATCTACCAATCAATCTTGCTTGAAGCACCTCCCCGGCAACGGCGCCAAAATTTGATTACGCCCAAATTGTGACAAAAGAAAGCGGTCAGTTATAGTACAATTAGGACGGTCGATTCCATGAGAAGGTAATAAAAATAAACAAAAGAGATTAGTGGAACACAAGTGTTAGAGAGATACGTAATTAAACAAGAAAAGAAAGAAAGTATTTTTGTGATTTTGGAGCAATTTGATTGAAAGATAATGCAATTTAAAGTAGAGAAAATTTAATAATTAAAAACAGTAAGGCATTAAGAATCCCCTATATGCTTCGTTTACCTATTTGAATCTTGATTCACAAAATTGGCACAATTGAAAGTTTCACATTCCAAACAATCAATCGGAAGATAAGATTTGAAAAACTTGTGAATTAAATATATACAAGTAAATAAAATTCTCACGTTAAGTGCTAGAAAATATTGTCTTATAAGAAATCTGAAATCGACAATATGCCACCGGCGATAATGTAATAAAAAACTACTTATAAAACTATGTTTATAAATATATTGTATCATACAACAATCACATAAAAAAAAGCTTGATTGAATTTATATAAAAGTTGTCAACAAAATATATTAATGTGAGAAATAAATGAGATGAAAGAAAATTATTTACTCAAATGTATAAGCATTAAAAACCATATAGAATCAAAACCATATAGAATCAAAACTCAAATAAGTTCATTATACATATATGATCATTTCTAGTCTCACCCAAGAACTCTAGCCTAACTTGCAAAATATTCTCACAATATTCTAGAGAGAAAACATAAGAATGAAAGCAAGGTAAAAATGAGAGTGATAAAGTGTATCCCCCTCTCTAAAACTCTCCAAGAATGCCCCCTTTTATAAGCATAAGTTTACACTATTCCACTTAACATTTACACAAACTTTTCAAATTGCTACAGTATTTGATACCCACACAACATAAGTTTTTAAATATGCTACAGTATTCGGTGCTACACAACACAAATTTTCAAACTTATTACAGTATTCGGTGCTACACAACACAAGTTTTCAAACTTGCTACAGTGTTCGGCGCACATGTGCTACAGTATTCTGTGCATGCTTGCTATAGTACTACGTATTCGGTGCATGCTTGCTACAATACTGCTACAGATTGAAGAAAAAAGAGTTTGAAAATATGTGTTTAATAGAAAAAAAGCTATTTATAATGAAAAAATATAAAATTTTAAAAATTTATTTAGAAAAAAATTATCAATATAGATATTATTTTTTTCTTCTCAAAATTTTATGTAATTAAAAAAATCATCTTATTTGGATTTTTATATATAAATTTATAAACTTTTAAAGTTTGATGTTACTGTAGAGTTTTAGAGATATAAATATTAAAAAAGTGGTTATGAAATAGAAAAAGTATTAAAAAGTGTCCAAAATTTGTCTTTATTTAGATGAGGTATCCATTTTTAAAATGAAAATTTTTTTCACTTTTGAAATGGAAAATTTTTTTTATTTAAAAGTAAAAAGTAATTTACATGGATAAAAAAAATTCCATTTCTTGATAGAGAATTCTTTTTGATGTTCAAAAGTGAATTTTTTTTACGCTCGTACATGATCATTTAAAAGGTTTACATTTTAAAAATAGATATTTTCTTCATTTTAAAAAATGGAGTGCCCAAATAAATAGAAGCTTTATCTCCAAAATTCCCTATCTATATTTGGTTATTATTTAATAGAAATGACATCGAGACTAGTGACCTCCTACTTCCATAACCTATTCCCTTATCCATTTAGGTCTTGTATAAGGGTGGATTAAATCTTTTTCCTAGATTATTACAGTACTTTTTATTTTTTTTTTAACCTAATTTTTATAACTAAAATTTATTATTATTTTTAATTTTCTTTAACCTCTCAAAAAAAAAATTCTAATCCTCCCTATCCTTAAACGAGAGTGAGTTAGAGATTCTAGAGCAGAACAGCTTTACTCATCCTATTTACTTGTTAAGATATTATATATTGCAACGTTATCAAAACTCAAATAAAATTCTATCAAATTTATATGAACAATTTTACGAAATAAACACTAACATCTCATGAAAACAAAACCAAAATTTCAAACCCGCACCGAATTCCCATTAATGGAGACAAAAAGTCAAAATTAAAAATTCTTATTTATCCAAAAAAAAAAAGTCATTAAGAAGGAAAAGTTTTTCCCTCTCCTGCTCCTGAGTTGGGGATTAATTTCATTGCATACATGCCTTATTAAGGGGCGCATGCACATGGAAATTCACAATCGCTTGCATTAGTAAAACATGCGATACAACCGTAAAAAACGATTGTAACTTTTCATTTTGTGGAGCATGCCTCATCTGACCAAGACTAAAAATAAAAAATAAAAATTTATTTCATTTTTGTCATCAAACTATAGGTGCAATCTTATTTCAGCACTCAAATTTTAAAAGTTATCAAACAATTAAATTATCCTATTATAGTCTTTTCCTTTAAAACACTACTAAAAATTGGACTATACTTAACTTAATCAAGATTAATTTTATCATTTTTGTGTTACATATTTTAATTTTGAAAGGTGTAAATTATCAAAACACTTGTAGTCTAATATCATAATACTAAAAAAACTTGATTATAACACAGTCCATCTTTACACAGTAATTACAATTCAATTTTTAAAAAATTGTTGAAGGAAAAGAGGATTATGGGACAATTAACAATTTGAGAACTACTCCTGAAATGGTTTAAAATTTAGGGACTAAAATGAAATAAACTTATAATTTGAGGACAAAAAAATCAAATTTAATCCAAAAAAAAAAAAATACAACATATGCTTGTGTGTGTGTGGGTTATTAAGTGCATGTTTGGTTTTGTTTCCAAAACAGATTTCACGATTCCTTAAGAAATCGATTTCAAAATCGGTGTGAAATTGCGTTTGGTTTGTATTGTTTTTGAAAATAGATTTCAAAACGAATCCAAAATCTCCTTTACTCCCAACGTAAAATTGAAAACGACTAGAAGTCGTTTTCTCTGATTTCATTTTTCCCATTTCTCCCATTTCTCTGATTTAATTATTATGATTAATTAAAATTTAATTGATGTAGTAATTACTTAAATATTATGGTTATTAATTTTTAATTCATTTTTCAATTAAAAATTTTATTAATTTTTAATTTTTGGTATTCATAATAAATTTTTTTTAAATCAAACATAAATATGTTTTTATAGAATACTTATAAAATGATTGGTTTTCAAAAATATAACTAAATATAGTTTCACTTTTTTGTTTCTCAAAACATACACTCAGAAAATAAAACCAAATACAATTTCAGAAATGTTATCAGAATTGTTTTCAAAACGATCTCAAATTCAGAGAATTTGAAAACATAACAGATTTCAAAAACAATACCAAACGCTACCTAATGTTTTCATTTTTGGGAGAAAACACATGTTTGTGTTATGGTGTGTAAAAGAAGCTCCACACTGTCCCTAAAAAGACTAGGAGCCCGTTTATGGAGATTCAACTTTTCAATTTTAAAATACAATTCAAATGCTTTTCATCTAAACATATATTGCATTCAAATACAAAGTAAATACTTTTCATCCAAATACAAAATATATTTAATGCATTACGTTCAAATACAATATAAACGTAATATATTTACCAAACACCCCATAATATTAAGTATTAGTTATTATTATTAATGAAAAGTAAGTGTTACTAACTTTTTGAAACCTAATTTTTACAAGTGGCCAGTAATAATTTTAATGTTGTTCAAAAAATAAGAGTAAACATGCATCAACATGGTCCAGTGACTCAACTCCACATGACCTGGAGTTACTGACAAGCTTTTGATTGATATCCTCAAGGAAGTAATAGGTCGTAAGGGAATTTAATGTCATTCAACTGCGTGCACCTGAATAAAGTCTAAGCCAATCGATGTTTACATTACACAATTACTAATGTGATAACATTGCATTTATTCTAAGAAAAAAGATAAAGAAAACAGAAAAATATCGCATTCAACAACACTTCAACGAAAACAGCTTATATTAAATTTTCAAGTAAAGACAAATTACTGCACTAAATTCACATGCTAACCACCATCATATATTTTTTCTTCTATAGTTAATCAAAGTTCTTGCTTTACAAGTCTTCTGATGAATAAAAGTTTTCCTCTGAAAAGATTGTTAAGGATGTGTTTGGGAGAAGTTTTGAATATTTGTTTTACATATTGAAGAAAAATGAGTTTGATGGGATAAAACTATTTCAGGTGAAAAAGTATAAAATCTTAAAAATTTATTCCAAAAAAAATTATCAATATTAATATTGTTTTATTCTTCTTGAAATTCTATGCAATTAAAAAAATCATTTCATTTGGATTTATATATACAAAATTATAAACTTTTAAAGTTTGAGATTATTGTAAAATTTTGGAGATATAAATAGTAGAAATGTGGTTATGAGATTAAAAAAAAGTATTAAAAAGTATCCAAAACTTGCCTTTATTTGGATGGGATGTCTATTTTTAGAATGAAAATTTTTTTTCATTTTTGAAAAGGAAAAATTTTTTTATTCAAAAAGAAAAAGTTATTGGTATTGATAAAAAAATTCCATTTCTAGAGAGAGAATTCTTTTTTGATGTTTAAAAGTAAAAAAAATTTTTATGCTCGTGCACAAAAATTTAAAAGATCCACTTTTCAAAAATAGATATTTCCTTCATTTTAAAAAACGAAGTACCTAAATAGACAGAAGCTTTGTCTCCAAAACTCCTATCTATCTTTGGGTAATACCTAAAAGAAGTGACATTACGGCAAGCAACATATGCTTTCCTACTTTCATAACCTATCAATATCAATTTTGTTTTATTCCTTTTAAAATTTTATACAATGTAAAAAAAAAATATCTCATTTGGACTTATATACGCAAAGTTATAAACTTATAAAGTTTAAGTTTAATATAGAGTTTTGGAAATGTGAATAATAAAAAGTGGTTGTGATGTAGAAAAAAAGTATAAAAAAAGTATCCAAAATATATTTTCAAAACGCCTTCAAACACCTCTTGAATTTAATATAGAGTTCTAGAGATGTAGACAGTAAAAAGTGATTATGAAGTAAAAAAATATCCAACATGTATCTCCAAAACACCCCTAATGATGAGGACAACATCAATAATAAGGTCACTTCATGCATAGTCAAACCTTTTTTTTTTGGCTAGAAATTAATTAATTAATTAATTTTTTTATGTCAAACCATTTTGCCTTCGTCTGTTTGGACGCTCAATTTTTAAAAAATAATAAAAAAAAGAAGTTTATTTTTGAAAAGTAAACCTTCTAAATTTTTGTGTATAAGTGTAAAAAAGTTTTACTTTTGAACATTTAAAAAGACTTTTGTCTCTAGAAAAGAAATTTTTTTTACCAATCCAAACAATTTTTTACTTTTGAATATAAATTTTTTCCATTTTAAAAGTAAAAAATTTTCATTTTCCAAAAGTGAACACCTCCTCCAAACGGAAGCTTTGTATGAACCCTTTGTATGGTATTAGTTTAGACCTTGAGGATCTCACTGATTAGACACTATTAATCACTTATAATGTACTTCTGGTCATCTGAGGTTATGCAAAAAACATCATATGTATGTTCTCTAATGGTTTATTTGACAATCAAGTTTAGTTTAACTTTATTTTTTTTATTTTTTTTAAAAAGTTAACAAAAATTATAATTAATTTTTGACAACTCAAGCAACTTTTTTAAAAT
This sequence comes from Antiaris toxicaria, assembly GCA_035233585.1. NCBI lineage: Eukaryota > Viridiplantae > Streptophyta > Magnoliopsida > Rosales > Moraceae > Antiaris > Antiaris toxicaria. Next base: position 2,582,834 of record CP141163.1, read on the forward strand.
AAATCAAACTAAACTATTGTTTTAAACATACCTCTCTGATGACCTCCGATATAGGAGGTTGTAAAGCCAAGTCCTTAATTTCTAGCACACTACGTAATGTAATATATCTTATAATGTGATCAAAAGTAAGTAAAGTCCAACTTCAGATGACCTCTAATATAGGAGGCTGAAAAGCCAAGTTTAATAATTTCTAGCACACCATGTGACGTAACATATTTATAGTACATTAATTTCTAGCACGTCATGTGATGTAATATCTCTACATATCTTATATACATACACATTATATCATATGTACTATGTAATGTGATCAAAATTAAATGGATGTTTGGGAGGCACTTTGGAGATAAGTTTTACGCACTTTTTTTATATATATTTTTTTCATCTCATAATTATTTTTTATTATTCACATTTTCAAAAGTCTATATTAAACTCAAACTTTAAAACTACATAATTTTGTATATATAAGTTTAAATGAGATTATTTTTTAAAATTATATAGACTTTCGATAGGAAAAAAAACAATATTTATATTGATAATTTTTTTCTGAATAAATTTTTAAAATTTTGTACTTTTTCACTTCAAATAGTTATTTTTCCTAAACATATTTTATAAAACTCACTTTTCTTCGATCTCTGAAACACATCTTTAGAACTTCTTCTAAACAGATGTGAATAAAATTCGACTTCAAATGACCTTTAGTATAGGAGGTCATAAAGCCAAGTCCATTAATTTCTAGCACATCATGTAATGTAATATATCTTTTATATATATATATATGCATATACACATTATATCACATGCACTCATAATGTGCTCAAGAGTAAGTAAAATCTGACTTCAGATGACCTCCAGTATAGGAGGTCATAATGCCAAGTCCCTTAATTTTTAGTATGTCAGGTGATGTAATATATCTTATTTATACACACATTACATCACATGCACTCGTAATTTGATCAAAAATAAATAAAATCTAATTTCAATATGTATTTATTTTCTATGATTATTGTAATCCATGCGTCTTGAATTTTAGGGTTATTCACACTTTTACTCATAATTTTTTAATTAAAACTCACTTTACCATTTTTTTAATTAGAACTTCAATTAAAAACAGATAAGAAAAAGTGAGTTAAGTGTAGTCATGTGGGCTTTTTCCATTTTTTATAGCCAAAATACTAACAAAAAAAACTTAATAAGACTAATACCCCTTTTTTCCATTTGTTTTCAATTGAAAATCTGATAAAAAGAGTAAAGTGGTGTCAAATTCAAAATTCATATGCTAAAATGGTAGTGGCTCTTTCATACAAAGGGCAAAGTGAAAGTGATCTTAAAGTTCATAAACATAGACGAAAATAATTACAAATATATTTTTTTTAATTAAGGGATTGTTGCTTCCTAAGTTTGTCAATCTTTGATGGCTACTTACTAGATACTATTTTTGAAACTATTTAGATATTGAACAGTCGAGATGTCATTTGTTTATAATAGTTATAATATATCTTAACTTATAGTATTATAGATTAAGAAATTAAAAAATAAACTTTAAAATCCCACCCAAAAATCAATAAATAAATAAACCTCACTAACGATTTATAAGCACCCCTTATCCCCACCGACCTCACTAGTCCCCTCTCCCCTAACTTTCCACCAGCGAGATTAGCCCCCTCCCCTAACCTTCCACTGGTAATGACTAGCTAACAACAATAAGGACGTAAGGATGTTGGTTAGAGTTTTTGTGCAAATTTGTGTTCGTCGTGAGATCTAGGCAATGCTATGGTTGGAGTTTTCAAATTATTTTTTCTTTAGAATACAGACTTTCAGATTAGTGAATTTATTATTATACCTGTTACTCATAATAATAAATTCTCAAAAATCTTGGTGGTTGGAAGAAGACAAGCTACGCGGAATACCGATCGAAGAACTGACTGCCTATACACTCCACCGTCTGGGAATTAAAAAATAATAAAGAAGGCTAGTTGGTTGAAACTTTCCCAGTCATATCTTCTGGCATTCCTGTTGTTTTTTTTTTTTCTAAAGGTATAAAAATTATTGTGTAATTTATTATATATGGTAACATGAGTTACTATGATCTTTAGAGAATTTTAAAATTCCGCTGCATATGTTTTCAAATTTTCCTACATACAAATCTTATTTAAATCCTAGTGCAAATAATCTTCCTAATTTAGACCCTCATTTTAATGGAAGCTTAAAAAAATGAGGCAATTTAATGTGACAAATCAAAAAAATTTGTGAGATAATTACTAAAATTAGAAACTTGAGAAAAGTTGTCACTAATAAAAAAAAAAAAGAGGATTCCACAACAGTTTTTAACCATCATGAATCATGGAAAGTAGGGGAATAAGGTTTATACCATATTTATGCACATATGATATTGACCATATTTTTGCTAAAGATTAAAATTTTATTAAAAGCCACTAAAGAGCTAAACCTACAAAGAAAGAGGCAGTGCTCATTGGAAACACACCAAAAATAGACAATCGAAAAGCCAACAAACAGTTAGGTAACCACATGGAATCATATTCGTAGCAGATTAATGGGAACTCACACAGGTATTTAGCCCATTTGGAAGAAACCTCCCCTCCCAAAAATGGAGTGAAAACTCCTACAAAAAGTGGAGTGTCAAACTTTGCCTACAAAACAACACCGAGCCAAACAACAACTCTAAACCGAGTATTAAATGTTGGGATTTTAATAATCTTCTATTATGAGCTTACATATTAAATAATAATTATATTACGGATTATCTAATTTAATAGAGTCAAATAAGTGATCTATTAATTGGGTTTTAAAGATATCTATTAGCTATGACCTTTAATGTGTAAAAAACCAATACTGATTAAATTATGGTTGATGGTATTCTAATTTGAATTAGTATATAAGGAACATTATAAGGGTTATAATTCCCAAGTCAAATTATATGTAATATATACTCTTCTCCTCTTTTCTTATTTAAAAGAGACAATTCATAAAATATTTTAAGAATCTAACGAGATTTGGTTATGGAAAACTCAATCCCACTCCAATTCATTAATATGGATTCAGATATGTATTATCTAACTATTCTTGATAATTTGATATGATGATTTTGAGATTTATGATTTTCTATATCAACTTCAACAAGTGTTATCAAAGTAAAACCATATTAAATTATTGAGAAATATTTTCTCAATTTTTATTGATGTATATTTTTGGCCACATAGTATTTCGGCCATATATTTGGATTTACGGCAATTATTTTGGATTCAGCTCGCACATAAGATTATATATATATATATACACACACACACACACTCTAGATTCCTTTTATGATATATATGTAATTTATATCTTGATTTACATGTTAATTGTATTTTGAATTTAAGTTTACAGCAACCGTGGATGTGCATATATATTTATTCTTTAGTTGAACCTGATTTCGGTGTTTGTGGGTACTGTAAAGAGTCTTCCAAATCTTTATTTTTTTTTGTGAAGAAGGTGGGAAAAAAAAAAAAAAAACGGTTAATTTAAGCCGTTGAGTTCGACTTTCAAGCATGTAGAAGCTCATGAGGTTGGCTTCTTATGGGCACTTACCAGGTCAAAAGGGGCTGAATTCAAAAGGCCTGTGAGGAACAAAGCAGGCCCAAAGTTTGTGAGCCTAGCCTCAAGGTAAGACCTGGTGTCAGATAGGATTTGGGCCGTAAAAGCCCGTTTGGGCTTTGGGTTGTCAAGGTAGAGGTCCAAAAGAGAGGTTAACCCAACCCACTCCATTCTAATCCAGTATAGTTGACCGGGTGGACCAACGTTGATTTTGACTTTAACTGTTGATCAGGTTGACCTTGCCTTTCACAAAAATTTTTTTCTTCTTCCGGGATATTGGGGCCGTTTGGGAATGCTTGGTGACTTTTTTTTTTTTTTTTTGTGATTAAAAAAAAGTTGTTTTGGAAAATATATTTGGAGTAAAAAAATATAAAATTTTAATTTTAAAAAAAATCAGTATAGATATTGTTTTGTTATTTTTGAAATTCTATGTAATTTAAAAATAAAAATCATCTTATTTGAACTTGTATATACAAAGTTATAGACTTTTAAAGTTTGTAATTTACTATAATATTTTGAAAATATAAATAGTAAAAAGTGATAAAGTATTAGAAAAAAGGTGTTTTGGAGACACTAATGTTGCGTTTGGGCAACACATTTTTTTTGCATTGTATTTGAATGCAATGCAATTTTCTCCCAAATACAAAAACATTTCATTCAAATACTAATCACATCACATTTTAAATCCAACACAATTACTATTTATTATTTCATTTTTTTATTACTTTTTTTAATTACATCATATATTTTCTCTCTCTTATTTTTTTTCTCTCTACTTTTACCCATCACATCACATATTCATTATTAAAATACAATTCAAATACTTTTCACCCAAACACACATTGCATTCAAATGCAATGCTAATGCTTTTCCTCCAAATACAAATTGCATTCAATGCATTGTATTTAAACTCAATGCAAATGCAATGCGTTCACCAAACAAACGCTAAATTTGGAGCCCCAAAAGGACCCTTACTGTTTGGTATTTTAAAATAAATTGATTGAAATTATATGTTGTCAAAGTAATTTTTGTAATGTAAATTTATTTATTTTGGAATATTAAAAAGTGCATGATTATTATTTATGCAAATAATGACGAACCTAAAACAACGTTATTATTTGGCAAAATAATAGGCATACCTATAGTAATAGATGTGTAACGATTATTAACCTTTTCCATGTGAGTAATAAGTCAGTCTAAAGAAAGGCTTACTACTTAATAAGACTAATTGTCAATATTTGATTACAACATGGAGAATACCATTTGCAGTTGATATTTCTGTCTAAAGACTAAATGTTAATGTTATGCTAGATATCTTGTATTGGGCCCACCATTATGTGAATTGTTTAATCATGTCATGTATGAATTGATTAATTTAGTATTCTGGTATTATGATATGATTATTAATTATGAGTTTGTTATTTTGTTTTGCTCTAGATTGAGTTACTATTTTTGCTTTAACAATATCTATCAATATTAATTCTATTCCTATGCTTAGTGGCACAACTTCAAGAATTAGAAGGAGAAGTTTTGGTTGTTCTTAACTGCATAGATCTTGACCTTGCACTTCTAGAAGAACGACTTGCACCTTTTAATGAGAAGAGTTTTACTAATGACAAGTTAATATGGAGAAGTGGGGCCATTCCAATCACATGAATTTCATGATAATGAAACGTTCCATTCCAGAAACCTTTAAGGGCTTTATGTCTAAAGAGAAAATTGCTAAGAAGTTCCTTAAGGAAATAGAACAACGTTTTATGAAAAATGAAAAGGCCGAAATAAGTACCCTTTGGTTAACCTTGTTTCAATAAAGTGTAAAGGAAATGAGAATATAATAGAGAACATAATGGAGATGTCTCATATTACTTCAAAACTGAAGGCACTAAAGTTATAGTGCTCCAAAGACTTACTGGTGCACATAGTTTTGATTTCTCTTTTTGCACAATATAGTCAGTTTTAAGTAAGTTACAATACTTAAAAGGACAAATGGACTCTTAATAAGCTCATATCTCATTGTGTACAAGAAGGAAAGGCTGAAGCGATGAAGAGTTAAAAGTGATAACTTAGAAATCACCTCTAAGGACGAGAAAAGGAAAAAAGGAAAAGAAGTTACAACATAAGGTGCAAAAGAAACATGATGAGAAGTTTATTATTACTTTTGTCACAAAGTTGGACACATGAAAAAAAAAAGTCCCAAATACGCTAATTGGTGTGAAAAGAAAGGTATGCCTCTCACTTTGGTTTGTTTAGTAGTTAATTTAGCTTCCATACCTAAACACATTGGTGGATAGATTCTAGTACTATTAATCATATAAGTGTATCTATGTAGGGTTTTCTATGGAGCCAACATCCAAGTGATGCTTAAATATTCATCTATGTGGACGTTGGCAAAATAGTTGCAGTAGAGGTTATAGGAACTTTTAAGTTATTATTAAACACTAGTTAGTTTTTGAATTTGAAAGAGACTTATGTAGTACTATCTTTTAGATGGAATATGGTTTTAGCTTCTATTTTGGACAAATTCAGTTATTCTTGTTCATTTGAAAATAATAAATTTAGTCTTTTTCAAGATTTGTATCTTATTGTTATCATTCTTTATCTTTGCATGAAAACCTATATTTATTAGATACAATTGCCTTATTTAATGAAACCTTACATACAAGTTCATTGGTACAAATTAACTCAAGGGGATTTAGTCACCCTATGGCATAAGCTTTTAGACCATATCTTTAAATAGAGAATTCAAAAACTTGTATCTGACTGTAGCCTAAGTGGGAGATTATTTGAATTTTATTAATTTTCTATTATTGACTTACATATTAAATTACAATTATATTATGGGTATTTAATTCAATAGGACCAAATTAGTGATTTATTAATTGAGTTTTAGAAATATCTATTAGGTATGAGTTTTAATGTGTAGAAACCAATACTAACTAAATTAAGGTTGATGGGACTTTAATTTGAGTTAGTATATAAGGCGCATTATAAGGACCATGGTCCTTAAGTCAAATCATATGTAATATGAATAACCATGATAGAAAAAGTATTTTAGAGTTTTTGAGATAATTTTAGTAAAGCTTAGGTGTAATTGTCTAGCTTCATCAGCTTAGATATTTTCTTTAGCCACGGAATCTTAAATACATATTTTTCTTGTTTAGATCAATGAACTCTCTAAAGTGCACAGGCTTGCCTTAATTTATTATTGATGGTTGACTTTCATGTATCAACCAAATCTCACTTATTAAGGGAGATTTAATGTTGTCATAATCTCTCATAATTCGTAAGATTGAGGGTTTTCATGAACTATTTTCGGAATATTCTGAGAGACTAAAACTGTTTTGCTAATTGTTGATGATCTAATATGTGAATGACGAGAATCGCAGGATGAAGTTCACTCCCAATAATCCTAAACTCTAAACTCTATTCATACTCACTGAACTAGCTCTGGATAGCATACTTTGCAAAGCACATAATTACGAATATTGCTATGTACATTTTCAAAAGTTTTTTTGTAATATATCATGTAGAGCAAGCTGTTAAAATGTCAAATACATTGAGATTATTTCCTAATTTAGGTGTGAATATAATAATTAAATTTACTATAAAGTTGTTAATTAGGTGTTAATTATGTATGATTTATCTCCTTTTATTGCTTTTCTTTGCATGTATTTATTAACCTAGTATTGTATCATTTCTTTATCATTTGGAGCAATAATTTAGTTTAGTTTTATTTAAAAAAGTTTGTTATTTTTTAAAAGCTAATTATAATTTTTATTTATTTTTTAAAAGAAAAGATAAAAAAAACATTTTCATTTAATATAAATCTGAATTCTAAACAAGACACTCGTTTATGAATGAGAAAAGAAATATTTGAATCCTAAATTTCGTGCTATGATGAAATTTTTGGTAAATAAGCTAAGACGAAATTTGTAAAATAATAACAATAATAATAATGAAATTAGAAAAGAGCCAAAAATCTGAATTGGGTACGTCGTCATGAGCCGCTTACACAGAATCTGCGTCTACTATAATAGCCAACATTTCTATTTTCTTGCAAGAGAGGGAGAGAGAGGGTGAGTGAAAGTCTGAGAAGGAGAGAGAAAGAGAGAGACAGATTGGCTGATACTGGCGTTTCCCTTATTCATACACACCCTTGCCCAACCACTTCATTCGTCTTCATTTGCATACATATATATATATATATTGTATATTGAGTCGGATCTCAGCCACATCTATTCACCATCCACCGCCATCAGAGTGTGCTTATTTGCTTGGTCTGCAGTTTTCGTCCTACCCAAACACCCCCTCTTGTGGCTCTCAATTTCCCTAAGATTCAATTTTACCCTTTTTGGTCATTTCATCCGAGATTCCCACCTCTTTTCCCGAAAAAATACCCAACCTCACCGAACGCCTTCCTTTCTGGTATTCTCACCCACTACGTCTCTATTTGTTCTTGCAGATTTCTTAATCGGATTGAGGTTCACTTTTTGAAGCCTCCTTTTAATTCTCATATTCTTCTGCTTTGGGTGGCCAACAACAAGTATTTGATCAGTGAGATTCTTATTCCTTTTAGTTCTCCAAACATCGATTTAATTGGTTTTTGTTTCTGATGATTTTCAATATGGGTTTCCTTAGATCGTTTTAAAGTTTTTAGTTTTAGAATAATACTGGGCCTTTTTTACTTTCTCCAAATTCCCTTTTTTTTTCTTGAACTTTGTGGTATTGGATTCCAAAAAGAGAAAAAAAGAACACCAAGCTTGATAATTGTACTTGGATTCTTGTCCAGTATCAATACCCAATTCTAGTCTGGCATATTAAGAAGAATAATGAGGAGGTTAGGAGATTTGGATGAGCTATTTGTAATGTAGCCTTATAAATAAAGTTTTTTTTGCCTAAATTTCATTGGTGATTTATTGTTGGAAGTTTAACCCCACAAAAGTTTTATACCACTACAGAGGTGACATTGAGGTAGGCCAAATATTTGTGTTTATTAACAAGTTCTGACTCATTCGTTAGCATTGTCTTTTTTCCCTGAATTAGAGTAGAGTGTGGGCGAGTTGACATGAATGCTATGAATACAAAAGCTTAAAGTTTACAACTCAGGAACATGTCGAATATACATTGTCATATGAGGCGATTGTATGCGTAGAATCGAAAGGGAGGTTATAGTTTTCCGTAAAAGTTTAACTTTGTTTTTCCAAAGAATAAAAGGATATTTGGAAATCATGAACAGGTATCAAATCCGTTTGGAGATTTAAACAATTTGAGTGGTCAATTGAGATTTCTAGGAAGTTTTCTCGTCTACATCTTATATTCTTCATAACCTGTTTATTATATTGAGTCTTTAGTGCAGAAGTAAATTGATAAAAGTCCCTACTTGTGGGCATTTGGCACTTGTTGAGAGTTGGTTCCAATGTAAAGTGGGTTTTAGTCTGCTTGATATTTTGCCTTGTTTAAGATGATCACAATAGACTCGTTCATCCATAATTCTCAATCTCCATTTTGCTTGATGAATATGTGTTTTTTTAAAATCCATTTTATTGTCCTGTTTTTGTTACTCGGCTGTTGATATGTTTAATAGAATGTCGTTCAAGTTTTTTCCTTTCATCGGAAAATTTTTGGTGATTGACTGTTATCATTCTGTTCTGTTATTCCATTTTGGGCCTCACCCATTTTTTCTTAAATAGCTGTTAAGGAGTAGGAAATATTTGGTGTCTTCCTTGTTGTAGTAGATTGGATGGCTTTTGATACTGTTTTTCTCTAGTAATGAAAACAAAAGTACTTTCTGAGTAATATATATGCAAAAGATAACATTAGTTGGGCGTGATTAAAGTTTGGTGTGACGACCAACATACCAGTCCCTTTTGCTACTTGTCATGTGTTTCTAAACTTTGAAAGGGATCGATGTTGAGACTTTGATTTCAAATTCTTTGCTTCTGAAAGGTTTTCCTTCCAAGATATGCATGTTTTGATTGGTAGGTATTGAGCTTTACTTCTACCTTTCCTATAAGACAAGATAAAAAGAGTGGTGCTGTTCAGTTAAGCTGAAGTTTTGCAGTTGTTCAAACACAACTTCATGGCTGCTCTGATTCATAAATCGATACATTACTTTCTTGAAACTTTAAACAAATGTTGATGCTGAATGCATAATATGATGAATGAATGAAATGTCTCCCTCTAATTTTCCCTCTTCATTCTATTCTATCTACTCTCTAAATCCCTCTCTTTCCATCTATTCTTCTTGATCCTACATCAAAGGTTCCCCTAATCTATTAAATTCACATATGATCTTACCAATTTGGTATTTGAATATTGAACCAACAGATGGGAGACGTGCTCAAGGACCTGACATCTGGCACTGTTGGAGGAGCTGCACAGTTGATATGTGGACACCCGTTTGATACCATTAAGGTTAAACTCCAAAGTCAGCCAGTTCCACCCCCTGGCCAGCTTCCCAAGTATGCTGGTGCAATGGATGCTGTCAGGCAAACATTAACTGCAGAAGGACCAAGGGGTCTTTACAAAGGTATGGGAGCTCCGCTTGCGACCGTTGCAGCATTCAATGCGGTCCTCTTTACAGTAAGAGGGCAAATGGAGGCTTTGTTGAGGTCCGCACCTGGTGTCCCTCTTACAGTCAACCAGCAAATAGTTGCTGGAGCTGGGGCTGGAGTCGCAGTTTCAATTCTAGCTTGTCCGACCGAACTGATCAAGTGCAGGTCAGTTTAATCGTTCCTCTCTCTTCTGGGCTTAATTACTGACTTATTTTCGAGCCTTAAACCTATCAGCTTTTGATATCCACTTAACCCCTTTTAGTAGGTACTAGGGATAATTTCATGTACAAGCAAATGATTTGTTATTTTATTCTTAGGCTAGAAGAGGAGAAATACTTATAAATTTGTTCATTATTCGTTATTTTCGTATTCCAGTCATTATTTGCTTATAGCTCATAAAATTTGAAAACTTGTAAAAACCCGTATACTAATCTGTTAAGCTTGTCTTTATTTGACGGTATAGGTTGCAAGCCCAAAGCGCATTGGCAGATTCTGCTGCAGCTGGTGTGGCAGTGAAGTATGGAGGACCAATTGATGTAGCCAAGCAGGTTCTCAGATCAGAAGGGGGAGTAAGGGGTCTCTTCAAAGGCTTGGTTCCTACCTTGGCACGTGAAGTGCCTGGAAACGCTGCAATGTTTGGTGTATATGAAGCACTCAAGCAATACTTTGCAGGAGGTCCAGACACATCTGGATTAGGTAGAGGCTCGTTAATTGTGGCCGGAGGCGTGGCCGGAGCGTCATTTTGGTCTTCAGTCTACCCAACTGATGTTGTCAAGAGTGTAATACAAGTAGATGACTACAAAAATCCCAAGTACAGAGGTTCGATCGATGCTTTTAGAAAGATCCTTGCTTCAGAGGGAGTGAAAGGTCTCTACAAAGGCTTTGGACCTGCCATGGCTCGAAGTGTTCCGGCAAATGCAGCGTGTTTCTTGGCATATGAGATTACGAGGTCCAGCTTGGGTTGATTAAATTGGAAGATTCTCATGGCTCATTTTTTAAGTCTAAAGGTGGAGTTCAATGCTAACATTTGCAAAGTGGCAACGTCATTTTTTAAGATGTTTAATTTTCAATTTGGTGCCAAGGCCTTCTCCATGTTGTGCCATCCAGTGCTGGAAGAAACATTCTTTCACCAATCACTTTGGTGCTTTATTTTATTGTGCAAGTCAGTCTCTCTTATTTGGTTACCTTTTTGTTATAAAACAAAATAATAAAAAAGGCAATACTTACGTTGGTGAATGGAAAAGCCTTCACAAAATGTATCAACACTTGATAAAAAAAGATTTGTATCACTTTCAGCCAAAAATAGAAACACTACTTGTATCACTATGGGGGAAAAAAAAATTGCCTTGATGAAGCCACGACCATATAGAAAAATCAATTCATTCAAATATATTATAGATATACACATTATTTTCATCGAAAATTTTTTGCATCATAAATCAACATCCAAATGGAATTGATTATTGTGACATTTTCTTCGCTTCAATCAATGTTTTTTTTCAAGCAATTTTATGCATTATTTACTCTAATTGACATCAATGATTTAACAATAATAATAATAACAATAACAATAACAATAATAATAATAATAATAATAATAATAATAATCTAATCATTTTTAGCTGTCGTTTTCTACATTGTCTTTCTCTTGTTGCGTTTTGCTGTCGTTCCTTTAAATAGCACGTTTCTATCGATTTATTTCTGAAATATTGTCCATCGTCCAATGTGGTTCTTATTTTGTTGTCGTTTCTTCTTCTTCTTCGTCTGCTCATTTCCTTTCCTGTTTGCTTTCCGTTGTTTTTGATTTTTATTTTTGCTAGAGACGCCCTTCTTTTTTGTCAATTCATACGTGTCTCCCTTTGTGCTTGTCGTTGCGTTCTTAACTGTCGTCTTGCAACATTTATGTCTTTTGCACTTCACTGAAGTCGTTTTTCTCGTATGTTGTCGTTTCCTCATCCTCGTCTCTTCCTTTGTCGTCATTTTAAAAAAAAAAATCTCAATCCTTTCAATCTGTCATGTAATGTAACGAACTACTGTAAGATGAGTGATGTGGACTAAATCAACCAAGCGTCGGAGGGAATATATGTAACCATTTAGTTAGTTCGGCCTGAAAAGCTATGCAAAAATACAACCAAATGCATTATATAATAAATTCAATCAATATATATATAACACATGTGCTTGTGTGCAAATTTGTTCAAATGGACAAATAATGAGATACAAAATTTAATTGGAATCGATAAATCTAAAAAAAAAAAAATCTTATTATTCTCCTAAATCTAAAGGTTCGTAAAAGCATACAAATTTCTTCTGCTTACCCCTATTTGTAGTTTTTGTTGGTGGGCTTTTGCTTTCTACGGAATCTAAGTTTATCCTTACAATAGTGGCATGTGTCATTTCTTTTTATTCTTGCTTTTGCTTGTAATCCCTCATGGTAATTCCCTTCTGCGGTCTCATTCCTTATGCAGATTGCCCTTTCTCATTGTTATGACGTTGTTTCTTGATTTCGTCGTATCCATATTCGGTCTCCACATCAGCCCTCCTTTTTTTTTTAAATAAATTTAGAAAACCTTACAATTTTTCAGTTTTGCTAAATATGCCAAGAAAAAATAGTTAATAGCTCTTTTACTTTTCCAGCTCCCTTTCTTTATTTAGGTCTTGATCTCCTATGGTTTCAACCTTTACCGTTCATAATACTTTCGAAGATGTTCATCAATGGCTTTGATTGCTCGAGTTTATTTCTATCAGTACTCTTATGAACGACATAAATGTTTTCTCTAGTGAGAATGTTGACTCAGATGACCTTATTATTTCCATCAAAGTGCTGGTTCCTTTGAATTTTCCTTTTTCCCCTTTCTTTTTAGAATTCTTTAAGTTTGTGGATATTGTTCCCTTGCAGTTAGCCCCTAGTACTTATTGCATTCTTGTGTCTTGCGAGATGATCTCTTACCTTCTGAAGTACCAGTATCTTTCTCTATTGTTGATCTCATATTTCTACAAATTAGAACAGGATGAGCACTTTTATTTTCTTCATCCTCGCTCCAAGGTGGATATTCTTTCTAATTGTAATTATAATGATTAACCTTGTTGGAATGGGTTGGCTGTGATAATCAGCAATTAGTGGTTTAATAATTTAGAACAAAAGTTTAGACTCCCTATTTAGAGTTTCGCCTATTCTGGAATTTACTCATCTTGAATAGGTCTACTTAGATATAGAAGAGTTGGATTCTTTAGTAAAGCAATTTGAATCTAGATGCGGTCAATGGGACACCAATACTTATTCTTGCTTTCCCATCTGAATTCTGATGCAAGAGACTGGCATCATTTGTCAGATGTTTGTCTTTGTAACTAATTTTGATTTTGATAACACTGAATAAATAGTCAATCGATATCTTTCTCCACTTCTCGGTCCTTTTCCCACTCTTCAGGTAAATTCAACAACTCGAAAGATAAAAAATAGAGCCATCCTTTGTTTACCATCTCTTTATGCTTCCTCTATCTAGTGATTTTGATTCATCTTCTTTGTCCAAATCTTCTCAGTCACATGGCCTTCCAATGGTTTTACAAAGTAATACTCTCAGGGGAGGGAAGTCTTTAAGCGAATCATCCCATTCTTCAAAGCCCTTACTGCTTCCTGCAAGAATGCTTCAAACAAAAATTCTTCTTCACAATCTAACAAGTAGTCTAGAGAAGATTTTGCTGAAAGGTTAAATTCAAATCCTGATTTTTGATCCTTTGTGTACTCTACCAGACCCAACAAAAGCAGTGATTTGCTTCCTGACTTTCCCCATGCTCCTCCTGATCCCATCTCATGGAATCCCATTTTCAGATTGCCTAATGGCTCTTCAATCCTCTGTAATAAGTCCACATTTGATTCCTTTATTTCTTATGTTGTTAGTTATACTTTTAACACTCATGAAGATTTTAAAATCTTTGTTGGCATAACCTTTGAGGAAACTAATAGAGCTGTTATTTCTGCCATTTGTTCTATTAGTATTAATGATATGTAGGCTAAACTTCGAACCTACTGGAGCAAAGTCAATTATTACATGGGATTGCCTAAAAAGTCTGATGACAAATAAAAGACTAAAACCAACATAAATCATCAATATGAATTGGATTCTGCCAAGTTTTAAGCTCATGCCAGCACTCTACAGATGTCGAGATCAGTAAAAGAAAAGAAGCCGAGGGCAAGCTAAAGTTTTCACTGGCTAATTCGTTAAGTTCCAGTCCTGAGAATCCTCATTCTAGATTTGAGAAAGTCCAAGTTGCTAAGTTACAGCATGACTTAGAAGTTGCTACTACTTCTATCTTTGATAAAGATATTGAAATTAAAACACTTAATGACAAGCTACCTTAAAAAAAAAAAAAAGGAAATTTAGCAACTTAAGGCCAGCATCTCTCAAGAGGTTTCTACATTCAATAAGGCCAGAGTTTTGTATGAGAAAACTGCAATAGAATTGGCCTTCACTACCATTCAACAAAAGGATCATGTAGAAAAATAAATTTTATGTCAAGGTCAGAGGTGTGTAACCCTTTCCTATCCAGTGTAGTCAATGTTCTTATTGATCATGTAATTTCTACTCTCTGTTCTGAAATTCATTCCTTACAACATTCTTTAAAGGATGAATAATTGAATCGTTCTGAGTATATGGATAAAATCAAGGAACTTTAAGTGAAGGCTATAACAGAATTGAAGGGGTTCACTCCAACAGGAACATAAGGATCACCTCAAGAAGCTCAAGTCTGAATTCGATCAATTAGTCAGGGTTCAAGCATGTCAAGCTTTCGAAATAGGCTTCTCTTAAAGTTAACTTCCTATGGAGGATCGTTTGTTCCATATTCCAAAAGTTTACTTTAAGGAGTGTGGCATTGACTACTAGACTCATACCTACCAGAAGCTAATGTTCTTTGATTCAGAGGAAGAGGAAAGAGGAGTATAAGAGAAAAGTTGAAAAAAAATGATTAGAATAGCTTTTATATGTTTATTTATTTGTATTTTTTAATTCAGTTTCTATACCATTGTCCCTTTTTGGACTTCTTTTTAATAAAATTAATCTTAATTCCTTCTCTATATTTTGTTTTTATTTATATTACAAATGTCTATGTGTCCTTTGTAGCCTATTGTTTTTTCATTCTATCTTTTCGTTTCCCGCCAAGGGAGTAATCATAATTAAGCTATGCCTTATTTTCATTAGGCCATTACTTTCCCAATTTCAAAAATATTCAAATTTTTATAACTTGCAATAAGCACTCAAGTAACTTCTTTTCTTCTTTTCTAACCAAACAACTTCCTCATTTTATTTGCTTTAACTTTCGCATTTTGATCTTATCTTTTCTTTCCTCTACTATTTTCACTTCAGATTTTATCAAAAGAAAAGTGCACTCCTATTTAACTTCCTCCGTACTTTCATTCTCTTGTTTCTTCGAACAATCATCATGGCTCAGGATACTAAATCAATTTTAGAAGGATTATAAGTTTCTAAGGGTGTTCAAGTTTCATTGTTCAATCGCAACACTGATCAAGTTGTAGATGGTAATCTAATCATCACAAGATGCTAGTTTTCCTTTTTAAGTATCCCTTTACATCCACTTTTTAGTTGGTTTTTCAATTAAACCCAAATTCACCATGGACAACTGAATCCCAATGATTTTCGCATTCTAATTTTCTTCATCTGCCGTTTTTAACAATTTTCCCATTGATATACCGAACATTTTCCACTTTTTTGATATCATCCCCATAACTGAATCAATCAAGAGTGAATAAATAGAGAAAGGTAAGAATTGAAAGAAAAATCTTCTGTTTCTGAAGAGCATGCTTAGGGAGATTCTAAGGGTAAAAGTGTTTAGAAATTAAGTGAACTTCCAAAGAGTATTTCTTCTAGTCTTTTAGTCTATTAATTCCATTAAGAGAAAGATGCGGTCAAGTTTTTCAGAAGTGGTAATATGATAGAAAAAGGTTAGAAAGTAAATCTCTTGTTGCAGGACAATATCCCATACCCATCGTCAAAAGTAAACCATTGTTGGTTTCTCCCGGGGCAGATCTCTCCAAAGCTTCTTATTTGAAGTAGTTGGCTAAAGAATTCAATTATGGGCATTTTGAGGCTATCAACATTTTCGGTCCTAGTTTTCTCTTTATGCTTAAGCCTTAAAGAATTTTTGATTAAACCATTTGGAAGGTTAGAAGAGAGAGATTTTATAAAAAATACCAGAATGATGTAGCCATAGAGGATGAAGCATAGAAAGGCACTTTAGATGCTTGAACTATCTCTATATCCTATAGTTATGCTTTTGCTGCTTCTATTCCTTTTGCCATTTCAACAGAACAAAAAGGAGGTTCTGTTACCCCCATAGAACCAATCAATCAGAAAGAGAGTAACTAGCTTTACAAAAGCTTCCAAACAGGTAGAGGTTCCGGTCGAGTCTTAGATTTCTGTTTCCAGGGTTACTTTTGCTCAAGCGAGCTTAGCCCCCATTCCCAAATTGTAAGGAAAGAATTCTCACGATGAGAGTTCTTCCATTGACTTTTCCTTTATTGGAGAATTCCTAATTCAGAAGCAACTCCTTTTTTAAAACATGCAAAAAAAAAAAAAAGGGAGTAAGAAGGTTAAAAAGGATGATCTTTCTCCGGAAGTCTCTCAGATGGCTCTTCCTCCTATTTTATAAGAAGTATCTTTAGGGTAATCAGCGGCTTTTCAATTTGAGTAGATCCTTATCACTTCTGGCTTTGCCAATGCTGTGACTTTTTCCCCACTGCTAACATCATTAGTTCCTACAACTAGCACTCCTTCTGAAGCTTATGCATAAGTTCTTTCTACCACTTTGCCAATCGGCCCTAGGGTTCAGACTTTTGTTTATTCATCTTCTTTTTCTTCTATAAGTTCTCTAACATATTTGCCTGTCATTTCTACTTTTTCTTTTTTAATTTCTAGTCCTGTCATCACTTCCAGTCCTTCTACCACTTTTAATAATGGTTCTGTTCCTCAAGATGTCACTACTATTATAACAATCCTCTATCCCTATATTTGAGTAGCCTTCTGCTCTTATTCTTGGTCTTGCTAACATGGGTATTTCTTCTTCCATCTTTCCTTTTGTGCCCTTTGTCATACTTATTTTGGCCCCACAGGTTATTGTTTATGAGATCCCTACTTGAGAATTCCATGTTAACAATGACTAGGAATCATTGTTGGGCCCAGAGGATGCTCCCTACGTCCAAGAGCAAATCCAGAAGAGGAATGAGGAGTATTTATGCTCTGCCATAGTAGAGGTTGGTCTTTGAGTTTGAGGTTCTTCGATTCTGTATCTAGACACTTGTCCTCTTATGGAAGGTGATTCTATTTGTGACCATAATGTTTTGGCGTAGTCCTTCCTTAGTTGCTCACCTTCAAATACCACTCAACATACTCAACATCTTCCTTTAAGACCAAAAAGGATCTGGTATTCGGTCTAAGTTTACTAATAATTTCTTTTCTATTGCTCAAGTCAAAATCAATTATTTTAATCTCATTTTTTTTTTCATAATTTTCAATCCATTTATTCATGCTTTAAAATTGGTTGTTGCCACTAAGTTTGAATCTCACTAGTCGAGGCTTTATTGGATAGCTTAAGGTTAGTGCTATTGAGATTGTTAGCTTGATCTAAGGCCCAGTTAGAGGGTTGTAATCTACACAGAATTCTACTGCTGCTAGACTCAAGCTTTCCCTCTCTTGACCAAAGATTAAGCATGACAAACATATCAAAGACGTTCTGGAGGCCTAGTTTTAGATTACTGAACTGAAGAAGAAAGCCCTATTTGTTTCATTGACTTGGACCCAAAATTTTAGTTTTAGTTTTGTTTTTTTTCTGAAAAGTCAACAAAAATTATAACTAAGTCAACCAGTTTCGACTCAAAATTTCATTCCATTCCGGACTCGACCCGTGAACCATTTAGACCTAAAGTCTTAGCTACTGACTTTACTCAAGTGGATCTTGACTTTAAGCTGAGTGCTGAAAGATTTGAGAAAGCTCTCCTGCAGACCTTTTCGGACTCTGCAAACTCTGAGATCAAGTATTTGAAATATTTTGCTTATGTTATCCCTCTTGAACAGGCTTAATTGGCACAAGTGGCCAGCAGATCTGAAGTATACGCTTGAGCTTGCTAATAATACAATATGGCATTAAAGGATTCAATACTTCTTGAGGATCAGAGGAGTTATCAGGACACTTATACCTTGATGAGGACTTCAAAGGTTTCTCTTGGTCAAATCGAGAATTTTTCTCCATTGTCTCCATTTTCAATTCCCAACCATTTGTCAGCAGCTGACCTTTTGAATTCAAGCAAATCTTTTGAAGATCTTCATATTGCTTTAGCCACAGCCAAATCTAATCATTTGTAAAGCCTTGTGGTCCAGTAGGACCTTGAGAAAGATCTTCCCACATTAGGCATTCGAATTTTTAAAGAAATTAAACTAATATTTATTTTTTGTTATTTTCCATAAATACATAATTCTACTAGTCATCTGTTTCATTATTTTAGATGAATTTTTTGTAACTGCTATGCTTTTTATTTCGACTTTTTTTTTAATTTTTGGTAATAATTTCTTAGATGGATTTTATTTTGCTCGGGCCCTTTTTTATTGCTTTTACAAATTCTTTGCCTCTGTATGAGTTTGTGCGATGGTAAGTTATCAAAATCATGACTAATAGCAAACTGCTTGAATTTTCACTAATTGTGTGAATTTGTTTTGTTAGGTTACTTCAACAGGAAGTTATTGCTTTCAAAGTCATTTTCTTCTCATTATTATTATTATCTCTGATTGATGTGACTTTTAATTTGCTCTGATTCGCCAGTGAATTTTTAGTATTTTCAATAATGACTAGTTTTCTTAAGGAGAGTATTTAAACGTGCTCGACATCTTTCGATCTGACCTTTTCCGGCTTACCTTTCCTCTATACATAGAATCTTTTCTTCTTACTCTTTACACCTCATTCTTTTCCATATTTTCTCTATTAGACATTGAAATGTACATAGTCAAGATTTGTTTAAAGCAAAATGGAGTAGCTCTTGTAATACTAAGAAATTCTTTTGTTATTTTTACTTTAGATTTGCTGTCATTACAAGCTTGCTTTGCTTTTCATTTATCAAATCTTTGATATTTTCCTTGTTTTCCTGAGGTTCAAGAGGCTTTGATCGAGATTTCCTTTACAGCTTTTACTAAGATTTACTACAAAATCAAGAAGTTGATCTCTTCAAGTTTGGAAAATTCTTTAGTTCTTTTGGCTTGATTTTCTTCCATTTCTTGGGCCTCAGCTTGTTGATTTCTCTAGATTTTTTAAAATTTCAAGTCGCGAACATTTGTTGTCTTGCTTAGTCATAAAGTTCGAGAGAGAAAGAGATTTATGGTGCTTAGGATTTTGTGAGATTGTTCTTAGTCTTTACACGAATTGCTTGATATTCTTAGTGCGCATACATCTTCTTCTCTATTAGGTTTTGTTTTCTTGATCTGATGCTAAAATTTGTTCATGATTTAGCATTAAAATTTGTTCAAGCTTAAGGAGGTAGGTTCAAAGAGTTTAGGAATTCTTTCATTATCAAGTTTGGGTTTTTCTTTTATTCTCTGCATATCCTTTTCTTGATCTTGCCAAGTTTTACAAAGCTTTGATATCCATGCTTGACCTATTGACTACAGCCTCCCTTTTAAGTAGGGTTTTCTCCCATTTAGACCCATTCTACCTATTCATCTTTCTCATATCTGTTCTTTACTTTGCAGGTTTCGGATTTCTCGAATCCCTTTTTTGCCCTTACTTACTTCAAGGCCTCTTCGAGATTATGTACTCTAATTTTTCTTTATAACTATTTGGCTTTTAAGGCCTTGTATGCCTTGTACTATATATGGTCTGCGTGCCTTTTAATTATTTTTCTTGTGTATTATACTGATCTACCTAATTCCAAATAAGACTATTTTTCTCTTTCTATGTTGATCTGAATTCACAAATTTGGTCTTAATTTTCAGATTCTGCAATAACTCTTGTTTTTCTAAAAGCATTTCTTTTGAGTTGGTAATATCTATATATCACAAAGCACTTGTTTTTCTCAAGACATTTCTTCTAGGTTAATAATTTCTATACTTTGCAAAGCACTTGTGTTATAATGGCATTAATTTCTAAATGTTAATACCATCAACCATTTTGAATTCAAGTGATTTTTCACTTAATATTTATTTTATTAATTTAAAACTAAAAAACCTTTCCAACCTAACTATATTAACAAATGAACAAGCATTTCCCTAAATTCTTATACTTAACTAATATAGTTTAAATCATATGAATCATTGTGTTAAGTCCTCTAAGAGCGAGTATTACCTTTCATGTATTATAATGTACGTTTCTTCTTTGAATGAGAACTACATGTGGGTTATTTCATTGTGAATGAGCTTCCAAATGCTCATTCGAGGTCTACTTAATATTCAAACATGTATATTGCCATTCTTTGATCTTTATGTATACAATCAAAAAGAGAAGACAATTAAAAACAATTGGAGGTTCACATATAGACCAAAAATGTGATAAAACCATAAAGGGTATCTCAATTACATGAAATCTACAATATAAAATTGAGTCCTACATGGTCAACATGCTCCTTATAAGCCTTAGGTGGCAATCCTCCCTATATGCTCAACATGTTCCCATTTGAGATGAACCCTTTTGATATTTTCATGTAAACCTCTTCCTATAGATCTCTATAGAGGAAGGCTGTTTTCACATCTATCTAATGTAACTATAGGTCAAAATGAACTACTAATGCCATGATTATCTGACACGAATCCTTATTTGAAATAGGAGAGAAAGTATCATGATAATCAATTCCTTCTTGTTGAGTGAATCATTTGGCTACAAGTCTTGCCTTATTTTTTCAACATTGCCCAAGGAGTCACTTTTCGTTTTAAAAACTCATTTATAGCCAATCGCCTTTGCTCTTTTGGGCAATTCAACAAAATCCTAGACCTGATTATTAGCTATTGAGTCCATCTCATCTTTCATAGCATTATACCGTAATGTGGATTTACTTCCACCCATGGCTTGTGAAAACGTAACAAGATCATCTTCAGCACCAATGTCAATGTTAGATTCTTGTAGGTACACAATATGATTAGATGAAATTGCAAGTCTTCTTTCTCTAGTAGATCTTTTTAATGATATATCAACATTCTCTTATTAAGGAAGTCGAATAGAATACCCTTATGATGATGTGGTTCTTCAACAACTGGTGTTTCTTAGATTGTTAACCCTGATGAGTATCTTGAAAAACAATCAATTTACTTGAAGATTTTAGAGTGTATTCCACATTACGGTTCTTCTCAAATACTAAGTTTCGAGGTCCACCACTCCCACTAATCACATCATTTGCTAAATTCCTTGCATTCTAAGATTCTACAATTCTTGTTGCATGAGAAGGATTATAAAATCTATATTCCTTAGATTTTTTCTACATAGCCAATGAAATATCCATTAATTGTTCTAGAGTTTAACTTTTTCTCTTGTGGATTGTAAACCCTAACTTTAGTTGGACAACCATATACATGTACATGCTTTAAATTGGGCTTTTAACCTTTCCATAACTTAAATGGCATTTTGGGAATTGCTTTAGTTGGAACTTGGTTTAGTACATATGTTATAGTTTTTAGAGCTTCACTCTATAAAAATAATGGGAGATTGGAATTGCTAATCATGCTCCTCACCATATCTTTTAAGGTCCAGTTTTATCTTTCAACCACACCATTTTGAGATGGTGAGCCTGGAGTCATATATTGTGCAGCAATGCCATGTTCCTGTAAAAACCTCGCATGAGGGGTTGGGAGAGAGAGAAATAACAAATAGAGAGAGAGAGAGAGAGAGAGAGAGAGTTGAATAGACAGAAAAAAAAAAATGAAACTAAACATAAAATGCAATATTTAAACATGGGAGAAAATGGAAATTTAAATTAATAATTACATTTAAAAATATGAAATGGAAAAATTATAAGGATTAAACTTAGTATGGCATAAATATAAGATAGTACCAAAAGGTGGCACTCCACCAAATTTTCTCAGAGAAAAATGAGAAATGAAAAACAAACAAATAAGTAAATAAATGCAATGCAATATTTTTATGTAGAAAGTTTATAACAAGATAAACCTTGACTAAGTTAGAGAGTTACAACGAGATAAACCTTGACTAAGTCAAAAGGTGGGTCTTGAACATTTTAAGATTGTGGGCTGCTGAATATGCGTAGACGGCAGCTAAACTCAGCGAGGCATATCCTAATAAAATTAAAAATTAAAAAAAAAAAAAACTAGTGCGGCATTTTGAAGCATTTTCAAAAGTTGGGATAGAATTCAAAATTTTCAAAAATTATGGGTAAAAAAATAAAAAATTCAAAGAATAACCAGAATGCTATTTGAAGATCAAAATTTAATTTGCACACTAATAAACCTCGTTTGTCACGCATTAATCCCTAATTGGTTACATTAATCTTCTGAGCGTTACATTTCACATTAAACATTTGAATAGAAGAGACTGCTAAAGCCTTCAACGAGCTTGCACCACCGTATGAGGGATAAACACATGTACTTAACCCAATCGGGTATAAAGTTGGAGATTTTATTCATGTACAATAAAAATACAAATACAGCACAAACTTGAATTTTGGGATATTCGTCTATAAGTGTACCCACATGTGTAGGTCCTTATTCACAAGAAATAAATTTATTAAGACGTATGTGCTATATACTATGTGTATACAATCTTCATCTTATCAATGTATAAGCATAATATTTCTAATGACCTCTTTTCTTCCACAAGGACGAAAGAGATGGAATGCTTTGTTCGTTCCTGAAGAAGTTAGTTGGATCAACCTTGGTCTTGACTTGAACCAACTTATTGAAATTGTTCTTGAAATACTTGATCCCCCATATGCTTGCTTGTGCATAACTTGTTGTACCCTTATCATTGTTTACCCCAATGTCAAGGTCTCTATAGTTGATATATGCAGCTCGTGGATTCTTGGACACATAGGAAGCCATATAACTATAAAGCCTTCTTATCCAATCAATATGGATTTGGGATTCATTTTCATTTCCTTCTTCTTGTTCCCAATAGATCAAGTATTGAATTTTGTAGAGGTTTCCCGCCCTATGAGGGAACGGGATTGCGGATTCTGATATCTCGCTCATTTTCCCGCCATAAGGACTCATGATCAAGATAGCCCTCCCAACTTCTTCTTCATACACCCTTTTCCATATTCCATCCAACCCGCTTTCGGGGATCGGTTCCTTCACGTAATCCGATTTTGCTTTGAAGGATAACCTAGACCGAGGCACTCTATCAAGCAAGACTTCCAATGGTGATCCGCTTGGGAATCCCTCAAAATACAATGTGGACTCGATCCAGCTCATCTCTGTGCAATCTTCACGAACCAAGCCTAATTCAGGGAAGCTCTCTTGCATCAACTGAAAAAGCCTATCGACACCGCCGAGGAACAACGAGTTGAACGTGACTTGTATCGTCTTGTTGCCATGATCTTGATGATCGGTAGTAGTCGAAACGGCTTGCAAGATGAGTCTAATGAAGAGATCTTCATGGAATTTGTCCGCAATGTGTTGCCACCGATGAACAAGCCGCGTAGCGTTTTGTTCCAAGTTCCTATTGATTGAAAATACGGTCACAGTTGATGGAACAGGAACAAGCTGGACCTTCCATTTGAGAACAACTCCGAAGCTCGCTCCTCCGCCGCCGCGAATCGCCCAAAATAGGTCTTCTCCCATGGATTTCCTATCCAAAACCCGACCTTCAGCGTCAACTAACTGCGCATCGACGACATTGTCCGCCGCGAGTCCATACTTGCGCAACATCGTTCCATAACCTCCGCCGCTAAAGTGTCCTCCGACGCCGACGGTAGGGCACACACCGGCAGGAAATCCAAGATTCCTGCTTTTCTCCGCAATTCGGTAGTAAACCTCCCCTAGTGTAGCCCCGGCTCCAATCCATGCCGTCTGATTTTGCACGTCGACTTCGATTGACCGAAGGTTGATGAGATCAATAACGGCAAATTGGACGTCGGATACGTAAGAAAGGCCCTCGTAATCATGTCCGCCGCTCCGGATTCTGATCTGCACGCCATGTTTTCTTGAGCACTTGACGGCGGTTTGGACATGAGAGACGAGAGTAGGTGTAATGATAACTACGGGTTTCGGCCTAGAAGGCGAATTGAATCTAGGGTTTTGTATGGAGAAATTCAAGACGGAGAAATAAGACGAATCGTTTAGAGGACTGTAGATGAGGTTTGGATCAATGGAGGTAGGGTTTGAAAGATTTTGGCCGGAGAGACATTGAAGAAGGTTTTCATTCGTAGATTTAGCTGAAGTGGCCAAGAAAAATAATGAAAGGAAAAGGAAAATGCTGAGGAAAATTGAGGAAGAGAATGCGAACTTCATTTTTTTTGTTTTGGTTTTGCTTTATGATAGCTATGAATGTGAGTATAAACTAGGGGTAACGTCCCTTATTTATAGTAAAATTTCTTCTTGTTTTTTAAGAGACTTGAGAAAATGGTTTGCATAATTACGTTGAAAATTCTATGAAAATGATGTAAGAAAAAAATCAGCGGAAAATGTCAAGAAAAAAATCAATGGAAAATGTCAAGAAAAAAATCAACGGAAAATGTCAAGAAAAAAAATCGATTATATCCAAAAACGAGACAAAAATATAGAAGATTTTCTTACAACGGAAAATGTCAAAAAAAAAAAAAAAAAATCGATTATATCCCAAAAGGAGACAAAATGTAGAAGATATTCACCAAAAATTTTAGCCATTTTTTGGCAAGACATAAAATGAGATAAAAAAAAATCCTATACAATTATGTCAACAGATTATGATCAAATGAATCCAGTCCTGTCAAAGGTTTTGTCTCATATGTTATAGGATTATAGGATCATTTATTCGGTTTGGTGTGTTTGTATTTCCTTAATAAATTTAATGAAATTAATTCTTTTAAATAAAATCTACTGTATGTATTACGTACATTAGTTCATTAAACCAGACGTCATTTTTTTTAATATGAGTGAATATGGCTTTAATCTAGAGGTATTCAGGTAATTATTTAAAGTGTTTATAATTTTTTAATATTTTTCTATGATATTATTTCTTTCTTGCTTGTTAAGAGATCGTTAAGAAACTGGCTGCGTGGAATAGTATGTAATATATATAGACTTGGGCATATATACTGCATGTAAAGACGTAATTTCAGAAAAACTCAATTATATACCAAGAATGGAGAAGAAACAAGAACAAAGATCAATAAGTATGAGCTACGTGAACCAATTTGCATGACAAATTGACAATTCAGATTTGGTTTTGACTAAGCTATTTGTGTATATCCAGGAATATTTGTAATACTTTTTTTTTGGGTATCAAGAACAAAAGGAATCTACAATTTTATTGAGAATTTCGTTTTGCCTACCAAAAAGAAACAAAAGAAACAAAAGGGAGAAAAATATTGCAAACAACTATGACATTTTCAAATAAGTGTGGCAATTTTTATGAGATGTTTTGAGAATTCGGGTTTTGACTTTTGTGTGATTGCATATTTATTCTAGAAATCAGACTTAATTGGGTTTTGTTTTAGGAAATTTCCTCTCTGAACTCTGATTGCAGAAAATTGTTTATAACTTAGCTTTTATATTTATGAAAATAATTGAAAATCAATTTAAGTGATGAGAATTTCAATTATAAAATTCGGGGTTTTACTTTTGTGTGATTGGATTTATTCTAGAAATCCAAGCTTAAAAAAAAAGTCCAAATTTGCTTTTGAATAGAAAATTTGGAATTAAAGTTCATATTCAAATTTTCAGTTTGCACAAACAATGTCATTAATATAATAAATTCCATATCTTATCATACATATATGTTTTTACAGATATATATATGTATATGATTCATTGTACGTAAGTACGTACGTTCAAGTAGAAGTAGTAATCAAGGTGCTTATTTGATTTTTTTTTTTTCCCTTAAAGAATCTTTGGGATATACATAAAATGAAGAAGGATAAAAGATCCGATTTAAAATTAAAGCATAATCATGTCAAACATGTTAGGAACTAGGGTTTGTTTGTTTGGTGTGTCCACTATTTAAAAGTGGAATTTTTTCCAATTTCCAATTTTTTCTATCATTTTTCCTATTTTAAAAAAGAAAAAATATCTCATTTTTAAATATATTTTGCATAGTATTCTTTTAGAAAAAGATTCTTATATTTTTCTAATCATTTTATAATATACAATTCTTAACACCATTTCTTCTCGTTTCAAATGACTTTTTAATTTTCAATAAGAAAATTTTTTAATTATCAAAATACCATATCATTTTTAAAACAAAAAGTTCAAAAATGGACATTCCATCTAATTAAGGGTAAAATATGAAGTATACAAAATTATTAATTCTTGGTAATTAGACCGTGTGTCACAGTAAAATGTCACAAATTTCGACAAGGTAAAGAAATTATAAAAAAAATATGCTCACTATATGAATAATGAATGTTGAAAAGTTGCATTTATTTTCGGGGGTATATTGTAACTCATCTATTTAGGATGACAATGGCACGAGGTGAGGGTATGTATGTTTTCCTCATTCTCATATTCACCTCCTTTTTTACCTCCCATACTAGCCTAATTTATTATAGGTTTGAAGTAGGGGTGTTCGTTGGGTGGGTTGGGTGGATTTTTGACATTTTTCAACCCACCAATGAAGATTGGGTGGGTTGAAAAATTTTTTCACCCACCCAATTAACCCAATATACAAAATCGACCCACCTAATTAAAGTTTGGGTGGGTTTGGCGGGTTTTTCGGGTTCGTCGGGTTCGACAATTTATAAAAATAAAGTAATAAAATATAACTTAAAAATTTAATCACAAATCAAAATACAAGCTCAAATATTCAAATAAAGAAGTTATGTAAAGATAATAAAAACTAATTAAAACATGCTTTTAATGAATACTAAGAAACATCAAATACAAACAATCAAACCTATTTCACAAAAATAATCTCTAACTCTAATATGTGTAGTAACAAGAACTAAAGTCAGGTAAATTGAAATAAACTTGAAATCTTGTTCCTAAATCCTAACGAAAGGGAGGATCAAGGGAGGCTAGTGATAAGTGGCAGTTAGGGCTGGGCAAGGGCAAGGCACGAGACGAACACGGGCTTGGGGAGGTAAAAATGAATACGTCGAGGGGTAACAGCCGATGGTTGAAGAAATGGACGATTGGAGGAGGTTGGTGGAACATCGGGTTTGGTAAGGGCAAGGCACAAACTTTGGCTTGGGGGGAGGCATAAATGAGAAATGACAGTCGGCTCAACAAAATTGGTTTAGGTTAGTCATTATATTTTTTCTAAATATTAAAAAAAAAAAACATTCATTGGGTGGGTTGGGTTTTGGTCGGGTTCTAGAATTCCAACCCGAACCCACCCAATTTGACATCGGGTTGGGTGGGTCAACCCGACTTTTTTTGGGTCTGACGTGGACCCAACCCGTCAGGTTTTCCTTGGGTGGGTTGGGTGGGTTATTTGGGTTTTCGGATTTTTTTGTTCACCCCTAGTTTGAAGGCAGGTAATATCTACTCGAGATACTATACTCTTACCTTACCCATTTACCCATTAAAAATTAAAAACAAAACAAAACAAAACAAATTCCATTAAAGTTTCATCAAATTTAATAACATAATTATAAATATAATTGAAAATAAAACTAATCTTAAAACCTAATAAAAGTTCTAGAATCCATAAACTAAATCCTTTAAAGCAAATTAAAACATCAAACATTAAAAATTTTATTATTTTTCTTATAAAAATTAGGTTAAAAATTAGCAGTATATAGTAAAAAAAAAATTATAAAGTTTAGGGATAATTCATAGTTTCCTCTTTTTTTTTTTTTTTTTTTTATGAAATCTCCTATTTTTTATTTCAATAAAAAAATCATATATATTTGTATATATATATATGAAAATATATATAAGTGGCGGCTGTCGAAATGGGGGAGCTCCCCCCACTTCTACACCATACCCACTAGAAGATTAATCTTAACTCCTATACTTACCCTCATATATACCCATATATTATGCCCATACACCACCCATTAGGGGTGGGTAGCTGCACCCATGAGTAAAAATGCCATCTGTGTGTGTGTGTGCTATTTTTACATCCTAATTAAATAACAAAAAAAATAAAAAATATTTAAATAGTCACTTTTTTTATCCATTGATCAATATTACACAAATTATCATATCTTTACCAACATGACACAACTTTATTTGTGTTAGTGTCTGTTTTGCGTCATATTGATTTAGTGTCAAATATTTGAGTCATATTGGTGCAATGTTATTTAAATTGTGTCATTTAATAGCTTTCTCCTTAAATAAAAATTATGTTATTCCTTAATTATCCATAATTAAATTACTTGTAAGGATAAAAGGTGGTCAAAAATATATTGTTCACACACCTTATTAAATAAGAATGGTTTGATTAAATGTACATCCCACTTAATTTTAAAGAATTAATTTTCCTTGTCACACACCCCTATTAAATCCAAAATTAAATCAAACAATTTTAAAAGACTATTATTACTATATAACAAGTGTATTTTTTTACACCCATTATTATATTTTGGTTTACTTTAATATTATATTTCAAGTTTTTTTATAGGAGTCAGGAAATAATAATATAATTATATTTACTATTAAATTTCACTAACTTTGCTAAATAAATAGTTATCTGCATGCTAATTTATTAAAAAATGTGAATACAAAAGAAACAATCTGAATACAAAATGTGCCAAAATAATTAAAAAAATATAAAAACAAGAAAAGTATCTATCTCAATATATATATACGTGTGTGTGTATATATATATATTTGCGCGCAACATTATAATGTAGTTTATATGTTACTATATGCCAAGTGTATATACAACAACTTTTAGGGAAAAAAAATCTTACCACAAAAAGCATATACGATTCTATACAAAAGAAAAAGTAAATATAAATAAAAGTTAATTACAAGGAGGTTATTCAAATGTATGTTCATATCATTTTTTTTTTAAAGTAGTTTTATGAGTCAAGTCATTAAAATTGAGAAATTAAAAGGTTCTGTGGGTGCATCTGTGAAGGTGTGGGGTGTTGCTTAGGAAAAAATTCCCTACTAAATTTTTCCTATAAATATAATGATGTAATTTAAATTTATTATGATTGTCCTCTTTTGTAATTTAGATGAGGTTTTTATTATAATAATAAATTTTAACTGAAACGGATGTGTGAATATAATCACATTTTAAAAGTTTAAAAATAATTAAATATCCTTTTTTAAATATAATACAAAATGCTCTATTCTAATTAACAATTAATAAAAGAAAACAGTAATTTTTTTTCCAACTTTCGTCATAACTATTGTTTTTTTTATCATGTTGATGATAATTTGCATTTTTGTACCAGAAGTAAGACACTACCACAAAATGAGTTTTTAACGACGATATTATTTGCGACAATTATAGTTGTCACTAATACTTGGTTAGCTGAGATGATTTGTCATCAAAATTAACTATCATTTTTTATGTGGCGGCCCGCCCTTCTTGTAGAGGTTCTATAATGCTATTACAGTCAACTCTGTAGTTAACCGTAATAGTATGTAGGCCTCTAGGGTCGCCAGCATCATGCTTAACTTGTAAACTACTTGTAAATTTTACGAAATAAATTTTTTTTTCTTAACATAATACATAAAAACTTGTAAACAAATACATGTCTTGTTCGAGAATGTGATAAGGAAATCGTGTTAACAAAATATCATATACATGGATCATGATTCCCCTATCATATAGTCTTGACTTGAAATCATGTTCTTGAAATTACATGCTTAAAATTTTCAAAACTATATAGCAAAAAACACATGGTAGGACCACAATTCCTCGACCAGTCCCCTCGCATGTACATACCCTGTCCGTCGTCCACCGTGTACTACTGGTGAACATGTCTCTTACCTGCAATATGTAAACAAATTAGTGAGCTATGAGCTCAGTAAGTTCAAACATAAAAACATGAAATCATGACATGTAATGCTGTGCTCATGAATGAAACTTGACTCTAAAAAAAAATATGTTCATGGCTGCATGTTAAGTCTTAAGACATTATCTGAATATTAGGTTTTGGTTTTGGGCCCCTGATTGGTCGTACCGTAAGATGCGCATGACTGGGAGCGGTACGTTAGTGCTGATCTCCGTAGCCTGAACTGAAACTGAATATGAAAACCTCCCCGTGGGACGAGAGGCCGGTACACCAATAACTTATTTAATTACCATCTTTTCTGAAGTTCCAACTGGGTAGCTTACTGATTGCCCCACGGTAGGAATCTATTACATATTTTACTTGGGGTGTGAGTTTTATTAATCTCACAAGGTGCCTTGTGCATTTACATGTTTTCGTGTGCTTGATAACTGTCTATCATGTGTACCTGAAATATCTACTGAAACATGAATTTCTACATGCATAACATGAACTTGACATGAGTATCGTGATACAGACAATTAATGTCTAACATACATGTCATATAACAAAACATAACATTATAAACATAACATGATTGTCCACGTTGCAGTCAGGACAATGCTTGAACTTACAGAAAATCTGCTAACGTGACCCTCTGCTGATCTGGGACTACTGTCTCGGGGCGTCTGACTTGAACTCTTATAAAAGAAATAATCATTGATTATTTCCAACATATATCTTATACTAAAAACATGGCAAAATATGAAAAATCATATTTCTAGACTTTTTTTTTAGCTTCGAACACGTCCTCCTACACAGGCGTATTCGTGGCCGTGTACTCCTCTGGACTTACATGTGTAATTCATGCAACATGGCCGTGTAACTCATGCATGCGTATACGGTTACCCACACGGCCATGTTTCTGGCCGTGTTTCCTGCTGTCGAACATGGTCTGTTACACGCCCTTTTCCATAGCCGTATGCCATTTTACATGGGTCGATACACGGCCGTGTTCTTGGCCGTGGACCTCTCGGGTCTCAAACTCTCTCGAAACACGATCGTGTATGTGGGCATATTCGGTGCTGTGTTCTGAACACGCCCTTGTACACTCCCGTGTTCATCCCAGAATTCTGATTCTGAGTTCGAAATTCTCACCTCTGTTTTTCTAAAGCTTTCATAGCCTTTGTTCTACTTCTTGCACTCAAAATCGATCTCAATAAGATCGTTTCAAGGTATAAACCGTATTTCTACTATCATAAATCTATGGTTTCATAAGCAAAATTTCACATTTTGCTTCCACCAAAAATCTTGACTCAACATTTCAAAAATCAAAACTTTCTTGAAGAAACTCAATTGAAACTTGGTTTTCTAAACCATCAACTCACGAATTCGTGTTTAAGAATAACTAGACTTGAACTATGTTTAGATTTAACTGAAAATCTCAACATGCTAAACTCATATTCTCTTTTTCTTCCTCAAAATAACCCAGATTTTTACCCAAAAACGTGAGAGAAAAATGGGTTACCATGCTTGAAACTTGAGGATGTCTTGCTATGGAATCTTGGGCTGAAAACTTGAATGATTTCCTTGCTTGAAGAGGAAATCCGAAACTGGTGGAAAGCAATGGCAGAGGATGATATTTGTTTCCTCTTCTGCTCTTTCTCTCTCTCTCTCTCTCTCTCTTTCATTCTTTCTTTCTCTCTCTCTCAACCACTTCTTTTCAGCTGAAGAAGTGAATTAATTCACTTGGGTTGCTGCCCCTCACGTGACCTCTCCTCCTCTCTCACCATTTTCTTTGATTTTTTTAAAAAAAATTGGCAAATTTTCTTGGCTAATCTTGGCCATTGATCAAGGTAACTTACATATGGGCCCTTGATCTTTTAATATTTATTTTCCACATACTTTTCTAATAATTTAAAACATCATAAATTGAATCAATGTTTAGCTTTTACACTATGTTCATTAATTTATTGTCTAACTTTGATTAAAATCCAGTTAATCAAAATTTTCATCTGCTCTATATTCTGTAACATGTCTCGTCATGAATATATATTTATTTACATATATTGTACAAAATTTTTCGAGAACAATAAATTTCTCGGTTATCACATTTTAAATTCAGATATGTCGTCGATTAATTAATTTTGATGACATGTCGTCAAAACTACATAGTAAATCTATCCATACATATTTACGACGACATGTCATCATAAATATTATTTGCTACCAAAAAAAAAAAAACATAGCTCAAAGATAATTCATGCCAATTTGTAGTTATTTGTTGTTGCAAATATAAGTTGATTATAATTGACAATGAATATTCAATACCATTTATTATGGCATTGTCGTTGAACATATAAATTTTGACAAAAAAATGGCAGATTATTTGAGGTTATTTGTGATAACGTATTGTTGCAAATATCAATCAGTTATAGTTGGCATCAACTGTTTGACACCATTTATTATATTTTAAATTGCGACGACATGTCATTGCAAATAAAATTAAAATTAAAATTTTGACAAAATAATGGCAGATTATTTGGAGTAATTTACGACGACATGTCGTTGCAAATACTAATTAATTATAGCAGGTCGTCACAAATACTAATTGATTACAACTAGCATTAACTGAACGATACCATTTATTATGCTATTAATTTCAACGACATGTCACCATAAATAAATTTGAAATTTATATTTTGATCAAATAATGGCGGATTGATTTGTGGTTTTCACAATATTATTTGTGACGACATTAAAAAAATGTCATCGCAAAAAGGTTTCAGAATTTGTTCCAGAATATTCTTTGAATATTCGCATATTATATTAATGAGCTTGGTCAAACAACTTTGTTTTTGTGTTCATTTGCAACGATTATTTACTTATTTACGTGGTCATAAAAAAAATGGTTATAAATTAGAAGCTCGAGCTTTCTTCCTTATTTTTCTCTAGTTTTCTTAGTGTATCTTTTCTTTCCCAGCCTTTCTCTCTCTCTCCAACCAAACTCAGGTATCTCCCTCCCAAAAACAACTAAATCTCTTTCCAATTGATTAAAATCCTCTAAATTTCCAAATCTCTGAAAAAAAAAAGTATCCTAAAATCAACCGTTTTTCTAGACTTTCACTGCCACTGCTGCAACCGGCCGTGTTCCACCTCCATTCACCATCGATTTTTGACCCCCATTATTTGTATGTTTGGATTTTTGTATGTTATTTTTTTTGTTGGTTAATATAATTGTGTATTTTTGTTGGTGATGTTTATAATTTTGACAGTTTTGAATATGTTGATAGTGACAGATAAGTTTGTGACGGTGATTTTGTTGTAGTGTTTGGTTGAAAATTACTTTATTGGCTTGTTTGTTATTGTTAAATTTATGAAAATTGATTGGATAAATTGTTTTTGGAAAATTAATATTGAAAAATTTGTATATGGAAATTGGTTATTAAATTTGGTTAGATTAGTTTAATCTTGATCACAACTACAAAGACGGTATCCTCCATTTTGTAGTTGATAGGGATGCTTCCAAATGCTATAAGGATTGAAAGAGTGACCTCCATAACCACTTCAAACAACTTTGTGGGGCAGTAAACGAAAAGACAGTTAGAGCCAATTGCCTCACTAACCTCAGAAGTTATGATCACTGGGGTTTTTGTTGCGATAGGTTCATGTTTGACAAGTTTTAGGTAATTGTAGTTCAACTAAGTTGTTAGTTGATTATATATTATCATTTTAATGTTACTAATGCTATATATAATCATACACAGAGAAAGTTGGAGACAAACAAAAGTAATCACAGTAACTAGAAGTTGTCTAGCTTACACGATTGCATATTGATTGCCCAGTATCATCAAAAGAAGGTTAGTAAGATTTTTTAATTTCTTGTTTGATGTAAAAGTTTTCTTTGAAAATCAAATATACTATACTAACACATTTAAATTATTTAATAGGCCAGTACGGAGAACCAGAAGTCGATGTCTATCATAGACAACTAGGGTGACATGTATCGTCATTAAAATACTTGGGTTAACCCCCAAATTGAGTAGACTTTTATAAGTATTTTTTTTAAAAATTATCTTATCTTATTCAAATTAGTTTCTAATATGTGTTTACTTTTTAATGTGTAATATGCAATAGAGGGGGAAGGAGAAACCCTGAGGACACAATTTGCTTCTGGTTCATCCGTGCAACCGTCTGTAAATGAGGAAGTAATCTTGGAGTATATATTGGGTACACATAGAGGTCATAAGATTGGAGTAGGCTCTATACTTTCATGTCGGATTGTCTCTGGTGCTTCTTCATTTTCTGGTTCACAATCAAATGACAGTTCTTCGAATTGTATTGACCCGCACTTAAAACAATACTTGCAAAGACAATACAAGCAAAACCTGTAATTGTACAAGAGTAAGAAGACGATGTAGGAATTGATGGCTCAGGTGCATCCTAATATCCAATTCCCGCCTACTACTTGGCTCAAGCCATATATTCCTCTACGTCCTCCGCCTCTTCCAAATGATGACGACAACGATGCTAGTGATGTTGCTATCAATTTAAGGGAATAAATTACTAGTTGTTATCTACGTAGATTTTTTTACATTTTTATATATTATAATTGATTTATTTGTTTCATATTTTATCAAATAAATATTTTATTTTCAATTGTATTTTTTAATATTATAATTTGTTTTCATTATTATAATTCATACATTTATACTTAATTTTGAATTTAAATATATAACAATAAAATCTATTAATAAAAATAATAAATTGTTAAATAATAATAAAATATTAAAAAATAGAAAATAATATGTCGTCACAAATAATAATAAAAATCATGTATCTACACAAAGACTTTTCAAAAATATCGTTATAAATATTTGATGCCACATCATCAACATTACACATATTTGTGACGACATTTTTTGAATTTGTAATTGTAAAAAATAGATGCCATGTCAGCACTGACTGATCTATTAATGACGTAGTTGCAATGACTTTTTAGGGATAGTATCATCGTTATTGTAATTGTGACAACAGGTTGTCAATGTAAAAATTTTAATTATGACCGGTTATTAGCATCGACGTATATGTAATGACATGTCATTGTAAAAAATACATTCGCAATGACCATCCATTTTTGTCGTAGTAAGAAAAGTTTATGTCATTGCAACAATAGGATATCTAAAAACAAATATAAAAATTAAAAAAATAGGGCAAATTTTAATTTTTCTTCCCGAATTTTAGACTT
Organism: Antiaris toxicaria; assembly: GCA_035233585.1. Lineage (NCBI taxonomy): Eukaryota > Viridiplantae > Streptophyta > Magnoliopsida > Rosales > Moraceae > Antiaris > Antiaris toxicaria. The sequence continues at coordinate 2,618,265 of CP141163.1, forward strand.
TGTCATAAAATATTTGCCGAATTTCAATTTACAACATTTTTTCATCCCAAACTTTAAAACATTTGTTAATTTCCCCCTAAGTTGAATTTTTGACAAAAAAATGAGCATCACACTATGTTGGTAGTATGAATTAAGAGTGTTCAGTATGAAATTACAAAGTCACCCTTATAATTAGGCCAAATATTTAGGATTGATTGCCATTTTTTCCTATACTACTCTATTATTGTAACACCCCCCGCCTAGCGCTGGAGACGTCACCTAAAAACTCTTTGTTACTTTACTTCTTCTCTTTCAAATCGTAACATAATAGATTACGGAAATTTTTTTTTTAAAGCCATCGATATACATAGTAGTACAACTTCCCAAAACTAAATTATTATAGTTGGAAACTAATTCATGTTACTTGCATATAATAATATCATACTATATTAGAAATAGTTAAAATCAAATATAGCAGTGTACTTTATACAATATCATACAAATTGTACTTTTCTTTTTTTCCTTTTCTTTCTTCTTGCGGAATTAGCCTGGCAGGTCCATAACCTTTATCATGACACTGGCACTTCATTCCTGCAGTCCAATCCATACACTGTGGTTCAGGTTACAGGTTGTTTACCTCGATTACCTGAACACGAACAAACTGGTGAGCTGCATGTCCAGTAAGTTCAAACATAACATTTAATACAATAAAACATCACAATGCAACTCAACAAATATGCATAGAGTTCATTATGCTCAATTTACATTTGCATTGTTCATTTACTATGTCTATGGACCCGTTTTGGTCGTACCTTGTGCGCGCTATAAGAGAGGCCTGGGAGCGACCCTGACTCTCTCTCATCTATGGTATGTCTTTTGCTTCGACATAAGGTAACCTCCTCTCGCGAGAGGCCGGTACGCCAAAACATTAGGTTTTTCATTACCCTGTTGTTTACTGTGTGATGTTACTTACTGTGATATCTTAACTGTTTCAGTGTACATATTCATAATTAATGTACTCAATGTTATGCCTATTCAGTCCAAAAATACTGTTTAAAACTCATCATCCACGCACTTAAACATTGGGGCATGATTGGAACTGAAAATGAGGCACAAAACTTTAATTATACATTTTTAGAACAGTTGGAGTGCTTGGCACTCATCCCCGAGTGCCTGGCCCTTCATCTTATTTTTCTGCAAAACTTTAGACAGAGACTTTAGTGCTTTGGCGCTCCCCTTGTAGCGCTTGGCGCTTTTGAAATCCATTGCAAGCGCCTGGCGCTCATACCCTAGCGCATGGCACTTCAGATAACTTTACACTAACGCCTGGCGCTCATACCCTAGCGCCTAGCGCTCTTGCTGATTTTTACACTAGTGCCTGGCACTCATACCCTAGAGCCTGGCACTCCTACTAGATCTTTACCCTAGCGTCTGGCGCTCATACTCTAGAGCCTGGCGCTTCCACTAATTTTTACACTAGCGCCTGGCGCTTTCACCAATTTTTACACTAGCGCCTGGCGCTCCTACTGAATTTTTAACACCAAATTTTGGCTGAGAGCTCAGCGCCGGGGCGCTCTTTGGCCAGCACTTGGCTCCGGCTAAAATAGGTTTTTAAACCCATTTTGACACCAAAGCCATTTCTCACAGATATAATCAACCCTAAAACATGATTAAAGCATTCTAGGGTCAAAATCCATGAAACATAATCATATACACATAACACATCAGTACACACTCGTATACTCGCCAACTTAGGCATTTTAATGAGTTCACAATAACATATAACTTTTCTAGCCAAAGAATTTAGGCTATACATAAATTGAAATTCAAAAATAACATAGGGTTCCAGTTGTTCATGTTCAGACATTTAAATGCCAGAACTTACCAGAAATCTGCTACTGTTTCCTTGATTTTCAGTTATTGCCCTATAATGAAACAGTTCAACGTTCAGTGAAATGGTTATAGGTCAACCCTAGCACATTTAAACATTTCTTCTATACATTGTCATCCTGAAACCCTTAGCTTTGGTTATAAGTAAGAAAATTTTGGCATTATAACGGCTTAAATTCTTATTTTCCCACTGTGCCAAAACAGCTTAAATCGCGTTATTGAACACAGTTTTCATTATAAACCTGCTCAAAATCCCAGTATATAACAATTCTCATATGCAAGGCATAGCAATATTTTCCAAAATTAGGGTTTTACTCACAACCCTAAATTTCCACTTTGTCTTTCTTCCTTTCAACACTCATATACCACATCAATTCCTTTTCCAATTCACAATACATAATCATCACTATTCCATAAGGATTTTCACCCTCTTTTTCACGTCAAATTTCCCTTCCCCATGCAACACATTTTTTTTCAAAAACTAACCCCACAAATACTTCAAAAACAAGCTCAAAACATGTTTTTCCACATGAATTTCATCAAAACACTCCAAACCATTCTAAACCCATTTTGTTCCACTATTCCCATAAACACAAAAACATTTAAAAACAAGTATTAAAATAGAATTTTGAAGAACTTACTTGAGCTTTAAGGTGAAGACTCCTCAAGTTGAAGTTTTCTCACACTTTTTCTTCAAAATTTGCAACTTTTGAAATTTTGGAAGTTTTTATGAGTGTGGGAACGTGGGAGAAGAAAAAGAACAGGGAAATGGTGATTTTCTGCTGTGGGGGACGTGAAAAAATCAGAGGAAAAAGTTTATACAAATCCTTAGGGGCCTTTTTGTAATTTTTAAAAATTTTGGGGTCAAAATGAAAATTTCTTGGGGGCATTTTTGTAAAATTTTTGGAACCTTTTCAGCTGAAATACAGCTGTTTCTCCCCCTCTCTTCCACGTGCATGAGCAGCTAAGCATTGCATTTAATGCAAAATTTCTTTCTCAATTAGATTTTGAAAGAAATTCTAAAAATTCCTTATTTTTGATAACCTTTGGATCAAAAATGATGATTTGATCTCATCCATTGATTCTTATATTAATAAGAAAATATTATTTGTTTATACAGTATAGGTTTTTCTTTAATTACAGTATAATTTTCATCTGTCGAAATTTTGACCGAAAAGCTATACTGGCCAAATTTCGCAGTTTACCTCTCGAAATGCTATTAGAGCCTTTCGATGCATTTATATCATTTAAAACCCTCCATAAACCTTAGATATTTCATTATTTTCCATCTGGGGTCTATGTTTGCCACATTTTAAGTCTCAGTAGAATTCTATTTTTCGATACCAAAAATGCACTATTTGAGGCGTTTCGATTCGAAAATCGTTACATCTATAGTCATAAAGCATTTATCAACTCTAATAAATCATCATTAGAGTTAAATTTATATATTTTCATCACACTAATATATATAAATTTTTACTATATAATGATCCCGAGAACGGTTAGAAAATCTCGGTTGTTACAATTATATTTAACTTTATAATTTCATATTTAATAAGATTAGAGAGTGTTATATGTGCTGTCAATGAATATAACTTTGTAATTTCACAACTATCGCTATCAAGTACGTTTTTTTGTGTAAAAAAATTAACTAATAGGGAACTTTTCAAATGTTTCAAAATTTAAGAGAAAGAATGTCACAAATTAAAATATGAGGGCATTTTGTGGCAAGGCTTAAAGTTTTGGGGAGTGAATAATTTATCCTAAAAGTAATCAAAACTAAAAATTATATTTTTGTAAGTAACCCTACTTTAAGAACCAAGAAAGTGGATCATATTAAAACCAAAAACAACACTTTGGGTACTAACTATAAAGATATGGCTATAATAAAACAAGTTGAGTTCCAAGCTTCAATTCTTTCATATTTTATATACAAATAAGGAAAAACATAAAATAAGATCAAACCAATCTGGAAAGTCCATGGAATGGACATGATACAAAGTTACAAAATGCTTAAATGAGTGATTGGAATCAACACCCATCTTCCCATGAAATGACAAAGAGAAGTCTATAATTTTTGGTGTGGAAAGTAAACTGCATATGCTCTGACCGTAGAAGGAGTCGTTAATCCTACTTAGTGAGGTTTGATATCAGGAAAAAACTTTGCTAACAAGGTCGCTTCTGACATAGTTATCAGTGAACACATAAGTGTTCCTTTCATAATAGAGTGATGCTGGTGCTAGTCCTGATGTTCCTCAAGATGAGGCATTTGTGTCTGATCGATTCGCATTGGATTGCAGTGGCATTCGGTTCAAGTTTATAACTCTCTCACAACCTCTAGCATTGATGGCCGTGCTTTCAACTCCTCCTCGCTATACTTGAAGGCCAACTGCATAAATTTCTTGACGCATTCTCTATTGTATGAACCCATGTCTCTATCTATGATGGAGAACATTGTTCCGACTTGACATGCTGCTTGTACCTATAATTTACAATTGTAAAGGGAAAGAACATCATATTCCAGTTTAACCCAAAAAAAAAACTAAAATAGTTGGAATGTGTTAGTTGTTAGTAGTTCAATTTGGTCCGCATTGTTAAGTTATTGGACTACTATAGTATTTACATACATATTTGGACACCCTTTCTCCTGACTATGCACCGAATCCCATTTAATTATAGTAATCTCTGAGTTAAGTGCATGGAAATTAAGTCTAATCCCAAGAAGAATTTAAGCAAATATGTTTAAAAAAGTGTTTCACAAAAATCGGATATACCTCTCGAACGATGTTTCTACCATGAGAAATAGGCGGCATCTGTATAAGGAGTTCAAGAACTATAATTCCAAGGCCGTAAACATCACTCCTCTCTATTAACTTGTGAGTCAAGAAATACTCCGGATCTACGTAACCCTGCATGAAAGGAAAATTATAGAAATTTTATACTTCTTATATGGTGGGAAAAAAAAAAAAACAGAAAACAGTATCAACAAAATATATACTCAAAAATAGTAAAAGAATGTCTCTTATTCAAACTGAATGGTAAATCGAGTTGGTTTTTTTAATAACATATGACCGATTATGATTCCAAAACTCAATATGTCTTTTTTCACCACCCCATAGTGTACGGGACAAATGTATGTATTTCGATGCGGGTCGTATTCTATAGTTATGATTTTACTATATATGTTTTTTTTTTCATTCCATCGAAAATCAATTTTATGGTATAGACACTTATGACCTTCCTCTCAATGCCCTGCAGTAATGATTCTTCTGGCAGTATGACCTTTACTACGGCGATGATGTCTACAGATCAAATTATTTGGTGGATTAAATTTCACTTGCTTGTCCATGCCTCTTTTGCATTTGTTTAGGGTAGAAGTTTTGTATAAATGTATTGAGCCCCCTTTCTCCTCGGTCTATAGAGACAAAATGTAGGATTGGTGCCAACAGCTCATTACAGGGAAAAAGACTCACCGAACCGAGATGACTAACTAATATGATAGAAAAGAATTGTCTTTTTTGTATATTTTCCTCGGTTCTGTTACTGCCACAAGCTTTACAAAATAGATAAAATCATATTGGATCGTATAGATATCCCTTCAACACAACATAGCTCATCAAAAAGATCTCGAAGACCCACCAAAGCACGAAAGCCAAGATCTTTTAGAAAAATGGATTCCTATTCAAAGAGCGCATAACCACATGGATAAGCTCACACTAACCCATCAACTTAGGATTTGATTCGGATTTTCCTTGGGAGAAATCTGGAAAGATTAGGAGGTAATAACATCGATTTATATAAATACATCTATACAAATATAGAAAAAAGGTTCTCTATTGATTCAAATGATGTACCTACGAATAGGGTAAAAAAAGAGGAAAAAATCAAAGATTTCACATGGTACTATAGTACTTTTGATCGAAATATCAATCTGATTTATTTCGTACTTTTCACTCAATGAAAAAATGAGTCAGATTCTATAAAATCAAACCTATGGCACTTAAGGAATGATGGAAAGGAAGAAAAAAAAAAAAAAAGAGAGAGGGAAAAGCATAAGGAATGTTTTTCATCTCTTCCTTCTCCAAATCATTATTTGGACACTGATTCAAGCTATATTTGTCACCTTTGACAAATGATGCGACACTAAGTGAACAATCCTTCATACAAAATCTTTTAAAACCTTTTTTGATATTGATTTTTTGAGACAATCCTAATATCTCTTGAGATTTGTCTCTTTCAATATTTATGCCAATGACACAAGGAACTTCATCCAAGTCTTTGATATCAAACTATTGTGAGAGAAATCGCTCCACCTCATGAATCAAGCCTAAATCAGTTGAAGCAAGCAATATGTCATCTATATATAAGACTCAGAAAATTATTTTGCTCCTACTAATCTTGTGGTATATAATTGATCCATAACATTCTCCGTAAAACTAAATAAAGAAATTATATTATCGAGCTTTATATACTATTGACAGGATTCTTGCTTTAGTCTATATATAGATTTCTTAAGCTTGCAAACCATGAGGTTTTTCCCATTTAAGATAAACACTTTTGGTTATTTTATGTAAACCTCTTCCTCTAGATCTTCATTGAGGAAGGTTGTTTTCACATTCATCTAATGTAACTCTATGTCAAATGAACTACTAATGCCATGATTATTGACACAAATCCTTATTTGAAATAAGAAAGAAGGTATTATGACAATCAATTCCCTCTTGTTGAGTGAATTATTTGGCTACAAGTCTTGCCTTATTTTTTCAACATTGCCTAAGGAGTCCTTTTTAGTTTTAAAAACTCATTTATAGCCAAATGGCCTTTGCTTCTTTGGGCAATTCAACAAGATCCTAAACTTGATAATTAGCCATTGAATCCATCTCATCTTTCATGGCATTATACCATAATGTGGATTTACTTCCACCCATGGCCTATGAAAACGTAACAAGATCATCTTCAGCACCAATGTCAATGTTAGATTCTTGTAGGTGCACAATATAATTAGATGAAATTGCAAGTCTTGTGGCGGCCCGCCCTACTGTAGAGGCTCTACAGTGCTATTACAATCAACTCTGTAGTCAACCGCAATAGTCTGCAGGCCTCTAGGGTCGCCGGCAATCATGCTGAACTGTAAACTGACTGCTAATTTTGTGAAATAATTTTTTTTTCTTTAAATACATAAACTGTTCGAGAATGTGATAAGGAAATCATGTTAACAAAATAACATGCACCTGACTCATGATTCCCCTATCACATACTCTTAACTTGAAGCTTGTTTTTTTTAAAATTACATTTCCAAAACTGTACAGCGGAAGATTTAACTGTGACCAATATCCCTCGTCCAATCCTGCCCGGCATGCGTCTACCATGTTCGTCGTCCATCAATACTACTGGTGAACAGGTCTCTTACCTGCAACATGTGAACAAACTAATGAGCTATGGGCTCAGTAAGTTCAAACATAAAAACATGTAACTAACATGCTATACTGCTGTGCTCATGCTGTACTACTGTGCTCATGCTGTACTGCTGTGCTCATGCTGACTGGACTCTGTAAACATGCTGTACTGACTAAAGTTTTAGTCTTAGAACATTAATCTGTTATTTAGTTCTGGTTTTGGGCCCCTGATTGGACGTACCGACATGTTAGCGCAACCGGGAGCGGTACTTTAGTGCTGACCTCCTCAGTCTTAACTGATGCTAAACATGATAACCTCCCCGTGGGTCGAGAGGCCGATACGCCAATAACTGGTTAATTACCATCCTGCTGGTGTTCCAACTGGGTAGCATACTGTTTGCCCCCACAGTCGGAACCTGTTAATCAAATTACTGGGGTGTGAATTAATCAACACACTAGGGTGCCTTGTGCACCTAACTGTTTTCTTGTTCTGGTACTGTCTGGTCTGTGTACTGAGACATGCAACTCTATATGCATGACATGAACTGATATGAACTGACCTGTGCTATGACTGACATAAACTGACATAACATCGTGATGCAGACAATCAATGTCTAACAACACGTCATACAACATACATAACATCGTAATAAAGCAAGCTTGTTCACGTTGCAGTCAGGACAATGCTTGAACTTACGAAAATCCTCTAGCGTAAGCTGCTGCTGCTCTGGGACTGCTGATTTGGGGTCTCTGACTTGGACTCCTATAAATGGAAAAATCACTGATTATTTACCATATTTATCTTATACTGGAAATATGACAAAACATGAAAATTTTCCTTTCCAGACTCTTTTTTTTTTTTTTTTTACTCTCTGGACTCGAACACGCCCTCCTACACGGCCGTGTCCATGCCCGTGTACCCCCCTGGATTTTTAAGCCTGGCCGTGTAATTTCTGGAACATGCCCGTGTATGCTTACACGGGTGGGTACACGGCCGTGTTACTGGCCGTGTACTCCTCTGTCCTCTTACACGGTTACTTACACGCCTCTCTTTGACCGTGTGCTCCTTGACACGGTCTGATACACGGCCGTGTTCTTGACCGTGTACCTCTCGGGTCTGATTTTTTCTTGCAACACGGTCGTGCGTATGGGCATGTTCGGGGCCGTGTTCTGAACACGCCCTTGTACACGCCCGTGTTCATACCAGAATCAAGATTCTGGGTCCGAACTACTCTGGTCTGATTTGCTAAGGCTTTTATGGCCTTTGTTCTACTTCTTACACTTGAAATCAATCTTCATAAGATCGTTTCAAGGTATCTACTACATTCCTACTATCACAAATCCATGATTTCATAAGCAAAAATTCCACATTTTGCTTATGAACCTCTCTTGACTTATCTTTTGAAAAATATGCGTTTTATTGAAGAAATTTCACTAAACTTGGTTTTCTAAACCATCTGTTCATGGATTCGTATTTGAAAACATCTAGACTTGAATCACATTTCGATTTTAACCGAAAACCTAAACGTGATTCACTTACATTCTCTGTTTTCTCTCAAAACCCCAGATTTTTCTCCCAAAGAAAAACATGAGAACTAGGGTTTACCTTGCTTTAATCGTGAGCTTTTCTTGCTGCTGACTCGTGACCGAATCTCGAATGATCTGCTGCTTGAACTAGAATCCGAACTTTCTTTGGATTCCTTCTCTTTCTTTCTCGGTTTCCCTTTCTTTCTTTCTTTCTTTCTTTCTTTCTTTCTTTTCTCTTTCTGCCGGCTGCATCTGCAGCTAAGGGAATTAATCCCCTTTCTCTCTTATGCTCACGTGCCTCACACTCTCTTCCTTACCTTCTTTTATTTATTTTTTAAATGTGTAAGGGCTTGTTTGGCAAGTTCTTTTGGCCATTGATCCATGTGGCTCACTTGTGTGCCATAGATCTCTTAGTATGTATTTTCCACATAATTTTTTATTAATTTTAAAACATCATAAATTGAATTAATGCTTAGCTTTTAAACTATATTCATTAATTCATTTTCAAATTTTGATTAAAAACTCAATTAATCAAAATTTTCCTCTGCTCTTTATTCTGTAATCTGTATCACTGTAATGTACATTTATTTACATATTTGTACAAATATTTCCGAGAACGTAGATTTCTCGGTTATCACAAGTCTCCTTTCTCTAGTAGATCTTTTTAATGTTATATTAGCATTCTCTTATTGAGGAAGTCGAAAAACTAGATCTACTAGAATACCTTCACGATGATGTGATTCTTCAACAACTGGTGTTTCTTGGATTGTTAGATCTTGATGAGTATCCTGAAAAACAATCAGTTTACTTAAAGATTTTAGAGTGTATTCCACATCATGGTTTTTCTCAAACACTAAGTCTTGAGGTCCACCACTCCTACTAATCACATCATTCGCTAAATTCCTTGCATTCTGAGATTCTACAATTCTTGTTGCACGAGAACAACAATAAAATCTATATCCCTTAGATTTTTTCTACATAGCTAATTAAATATCCACTAATTGTTCTACATTTTAACCTTTTCTCTTGTGGATTGTAAACCCTAACTTTAGCTGGACAACCACATACATGTACATGCCTTAAATTGGGTTTTCAACCTTTCCATAACTCAAATGGCGCTTTGGGAACTGCCTTAGTTGAGACCTGGTTCAGTACATATGTCATAGTTTTTAGAGCTTCGCTCTATAAAAATAACAAGAGCAGAGTCGCTAATCATATTCCTCACTATGTCTTTTAAGGTCTGGTTTCATCGTTTAACCATACCATTTTGAGATGGTAAGCCTAGTATCATATATTTTGCAACAATGCCTTGTTCTTATAAAAACCTTGCATGAGGGGTAAGGGAGAGAGAGATAACAAATAAAGAGAGAGAGTTGAAGAGAGAGAAAAAGAAAAAAGAAAAATGAAACCCTAAACATAAAATGCAATATTTAAACATGGGTGAAAATGGAAATTCAAAATAATAATTACATTTAAAAATATGAAATGGCAAAATTATAAGGATTAAACTTAGTATGGGCATAAATATAAGATGGTACCAAAAGGTGGCACTCCACCAAATTTTCTCAGAGAAAAATGAGAAATGAAAAACAAACAAATAAGTAAAAAAAAATGCAATGCAGTGTTTTTATGTAGAAATTTTATAACAAGATAAACCTTGACTAAGTTAGAAAGTTACAACGAGATAAACCTTGACTAAGTCAAAAGGTGGTTCTTGAACATTTTAAGATTGTGGGCTGCTGAATATACGTAGGCAGCTGCTAAACTCAGTGAGGCACACCCCAAAAAAATTAAAAATTAAAAATTAAAGAAAAAACTAGTGGGGTATTTTGAAACATTTTCAAAAGTTGGGATAAATTCAAAAATTTCAAAATTATGGGTAAAAAAATAAAAAATTCAGATAATAACCAGAATGCTATTTGAAGATCAAAATTTAATTTGCACACTAATAAACCTCATTTGTCACGCATTAATCCCTAATTGGTTACATTAATCTTCTGAGCGTTACATTTCACATTAAACATTTGAATAGAAGAGACTGCTAAAGCCTTCAACGAGCTTGCACCACTGTATGAGGGATAAACACATGTACTTAACCCAATCGGGTATAAAGTAGGAGACTTTATTCATGTACAATAAAAATACAAATACAGCACAAACTTGAATTTTGGGATATTCGTCTATAAGTGTACCCACATGTGTAGGTCCTTATTCACAAGAAATAAATTTATTAAGACGTATGTGCTATATACTATGTGTATACAATCTTCATCTTATCAATGTATAAGCATAATATTTCTAATGACCTCTTTTCTTCCACAAGGACGAAAGAGATGGAATGCTTTGTTCGTTCCTGAAGAAGTTAGTGGGATCAACCTTGGTCTTGACTTGAACCAACTTATTGAAATTGTTCTTGAAATACTTGATCCCCCATATGCTTGCTTGTGCATAACTTGTTGTACCCTTATCATTGTTTACCCCAATGTCAAGGTCTCTATAGTTGATATATGCAGCTCGTGGATTCTTGGACACATAGGAAGCCATATAACTATAAAGCCTTCTTATCCAATCAATATGGATTTGGGATTCATTTTCATTTCCTTCTTCTTGTTCCCAATAGATCAAGTATTGAATTTTGTAGAGGTTTCCCGCCCTATGAGGGAACGGGATTGCGGATTCTGATATCTCGCTCATTTTCCCGCCATAAGGACTCATGATCAAGATAGCCCTCCCAACTTCTTCTTCATACACCCTTTTCCATATTCCATCCAACCCGCTTTCGGGGATCGGTTCCTTCACGTAGTCCGATTTTGCTTTGAAGGATAACCTAGACCGAGGCACTCTATCAAGCAAGACTTCCAATGGTGATCCGCTTGGGAATCCCTCAAAATACAATGTGGACTCGATCCAGCTCATCTCTGTGCAATCTTCACGAACCAAGCCTAATTCGGGGAAGCTCTCTTGCATCAACTGAAAAAGCCTATCGACACCACCGAGGAACAACGAGTTGAACGTGACTTGTATCGTTTTGTTGCCATGATCTTGATGATCGGTAGTAGTCGAAACGGCTTGCAAGATGAGCCTAATGAAGAGATCTTCATGGAATTTGTCCGCAATGTGTTGCCACCGATAAACAAGCCGCGTAGCGTTTTGTTCCAAGTTCCTATTGATTGAAAATACGGTCACAGTTGATGGAACAGGAACAAGCTGGACCTTCCATTTGAGAACAACTCCGAAGCTCGCTCCTCCGCCGCCGCGAATCGCCCAAAATAGGTCTTCTCCCATGGATTTTCTATCCAAAACCCGACCTTCAGCGTCAACTAACTGCGCATCGACGACATTGTCCGCAGCGAGTCCATACTTGCGCAACATCGTTCCATAACCTCCGCCGCTGAAGTGTCCTCCGACGCCGACGGTAGGGCAAACACCGGCAGGAAATCCAAGATTCCTGTTTTTCTCCGCAATTCGGTAGTAAACCTCCCCTAGTGTAGCCCCGGCTCCAATCCATGCCGTCTGATTTTGCACGTCGACTTCGATTGACCGAAGGTTGATGAGATCAATAACGGCAAATTGGACGTCGGATACGTAAGAAAGGCCCTCGTAATCATGTCCGCCGCTCCGGATTCTGATCTGCACGCCATATTTTCTTGAGCACTTGACGGCGGTTTGGACATGAGAGACGAGAGTAGGTGTAATGATAACTACGGGTTTCGGCCTAGAAGGCGAATTGAATCTAGGGTTTTGTATGGAGAAATTCAAGACGGAGAAATAAGACGAATCGTTTGTGGGACTGTAGATGAGGTTTGGATCAATGGAGGTAGGGTTTGAAAGATTTTGGCCGGAGAGACATTGAAGAAGGTTTTCATTCGTAGACGCAGCTGAAGTGGCCAAGAAAAATAATGAAAGGAAAAGGAAAATGCCGGGGAAAATTGAGGAAGAGAATGCAAACTTCATTTTTTTTGTTTTGATTTTGCTTTATGATAGCTATGAATGTGAGTATAAACTAGGGGTAACGCCCCTTATTTATAGTAAATTTTCTTCTTGTTTTTTAAGAGACTTGAGAAAATGGTTTGCATAATTACGTTGAAAATTCTATGAAAATGATGTAAGAAAAATTCAACGGAAAATGTCAAAAAAAATTCGATTATATCCAAAAAGGAAAAAAAAATGTAGAAGATTTTCTTACAACGGAAAATGTCAAAAAATAATTCGATTATATCCCAAAAGGAGACAAAAATGCAGAAGATATGTACCAAAATTTTAGCCATTTTTTGGAAAGACACAAAATGAGAAAAATAAAATCCTATGCAAATTATGTCAATAGATTATGAACAAATGAATCTAGTCCTACTAACGGTTTTGTCTCATATGCTATAGGATTATTTATTCGGTTTGGTGTGTTTGTATTTCCTTAATAAATTTAATGAAATTAATTCTTTTAAATAAAATATACTCTATGTATTACGTACATTAGTTCATTAAACCAGTCGATTTTTTTTTTTAAAATATGAGTGAATATGGCTTTAATCTAGAGGTACTCAGGTAATTATTTAAAGTGTTTAAAATTTTTTAAATATTTTTCTATGATATTATTTCTTTCTTGCTTCTTAAGAGATCGTTAAGAAAATGGTTGCGTGGAAGAGTATGTCATATAGATAGACTTGGGCATATATAATGCATGTAAAGACGTAATTTCAGAAAAACTCAATTATATACCAAGAATGGGGAAGAACAAGAACAAAGATCAATAAATATGAACCACGTGAAACGATTTGCATGACAAATTGACAATTCATATTTGGTTTTGACTAAGCTATTTGTGTATATCCAGAAATATTTATAGTACTTTTTTTTTTTGTATCAAGAACAAAAGGAATCTACAAGTTTATTGAGAAATTCGTTTTGTCTACTAAAAAGAAACAAAAGAAAAAAAAAAAGGGAGAAAAATATTGCAAGTCAAGTCTAATATGTACAGTTTTGAAATTTAAGGCCATATAATAAATATAGCGTTTCTTTGTTCAATTAGTTCACATAATAGTTCGAACACCTATGACATTTTCAAATAAGTGTGGTAATCTTTATGAGATGTTTTGAGAATTCGGGTTTTGACTTTTGTGTGATTGGATATTTATTCTACAAATCGGACTTAATTGGGTTTTGTTTTAGGAAATTTTTTTCTGTGAACTCTGTTTGCAGAAAATTGTTTATAATTTAGCTTTTATATTTATGAAAATAATTGAAAATCAATTTAAGTAATGCGAATTTCAATTATAAAAGTCGGGGTTTTACTTTTGTGTGATTGGATTTATTCTAGAAATCAGAACTTAAAAAGTAATTAAAGTTCATATTCAATTTTTCGGTATGCATAAACAATGTCATTAATATAATAAATTCCATATCGTATCATAAATATATGTTTTTACAGATATATATATATATTCATTGTACGTACGTTCAAGTATAAGCAGTAATCAAGCTGCTTATTTGATTTTTTTTTTTTCCTAAAAGAATCTTTTAGATATACATAAAATAAAGAAGGATAAAAGATCTTATTTAAAATTAAAGCATAATTATGTCAAACATGTTAGGAACTAGGGTTCGTTTGTTTGGCATGTCCACTGTTTAAGAATTTTTTCCAATTCCTAATTTTTTCTATTTTAAAGGGGAAAAATATCTCATTTTTAAATATGTATTGTACAGTACTCTTTTAGGAAAAGAAAGGAATTTTTTTCTAACCCTTTTATAATATACAATTCTTAACACGATTTTTTTTCATTACAAATAATTTTTTAATTTTCAATAAGAAAAATTATTAAACATCAAAATACCATATCATTTTTAAAACAAAAGGTTCAAAAATGGATATTCCATCCAGACAGGGGTAAAATATAAAGTATATAAAATTATTCATTCTTGGTAATTGGACCGTGTGTCATGGTAAAATGTTACAAAATTCGACAAAGTAAAGAAATTGTAAAAAATATGCTCATGATATGAACAACGAATATTGAAAAGTTGCATTTATTTTTGGGGGTATATTGTAACTCATCTATTTAGGATGGCAATGGGATGAGGTGAAGGTGCGTTTGCTTCCCCCATTCTCATATCTGCCTCCTTTTTAACCTTTCGTACTAGCCTAATTTATTCTAGGTGCAGAGGCAGGTAGTGTCTGCTCGGAATACTATACTCAAACCCTACCCATTTACCCATTCAAAATTAAAAACAAAACAAAACAAAACAAATTCCATTAAAGTTTCATTAAATTTAGCAGCATAACCACAAATGTAATTGAAAATGAAACTGAAATCTTAAAAACTAATAAAAATTCTAGAATCCATAAACTAAATCCTTTAAAGCAAATTAAAACATTATACATTAAAAATTTTATTATTTTTCGTATAATAATTAGGTTAAAAATTAGCAATATATAGGTAAAATAAAATTGTAAAGTGTAGGATAGTTCATAGTTTCCTCTTTTTTTTTTTAATTTTATAAAAGTTCCTATTTTGTATTTCAATAAAAAAATTAACATATATATATATGTATATATTCATGAGAGTATATATATGTGGGGCGGGTGTAGGTGTGGGAGAGCTTCCCCCACCTCCATCCTGTACCCACATAGGGGATTAATCTTATTCCCTATACTTGCCCCCATTATACCTATATGCTATCCCCATACACGCCCCATTAGGGACAACTACCAGCACCTATGGGTAAAAATGTCATCTCAACATGTACATGCTGTTTTTGCATCCTAATTAAATAATAAAAAAATAAAAAATATTTAAATAGTCACTTTTTAAATCCATTTATCAATATTATACAAATTCTCATATCTTTACCCACATGACACAACTTTATTTGTGTTAGTGTCTGTGACAACTGAAAAATTTTGCTGTTCTCGGGAAACGTGTATATTGTATGTACAGTATCGAGAAAAGGGTCAAGACGACATTTTCTCGACCTGAAACTGATATATTTGGAATTAGGATGCTCAAATTAGTCAATTGAGCACAAAACATAAATTTCGACTGGGAATGCGAAAAATAAACAGTATCGAAAAATGGTCAAGATGACATCAGATGAAGATAAAACTGATAAATTTGGATTCAGCACGTCCAAATTAGTCAGGATAGTCCAAGTTAAAAATTTTGGGGAGAAGAGTATAAATATGAAATCTTTGGGATTAAATTTAGAAATTCCCCATAAAATTCGAAAAATCTGAAATTCTTCCCCAAAATTCTCTCAAATGTGAATAGTGATCAACTTTCACGTACGACCTCCGTTCACGACACCGTCGGCACCGTTGGAAAGCTCTCGCCTAGCTGAGTCCAACGGTATGTCGACGCAACGGAGCAGCCGTCGGAGCAATCCGCACACGCCGCCCGAATCTCGCCGGAGTGGTGAATTTTAAACGGCCGATTCTTCGCCGTCTGGCCACCGTTTGCCACGAAACCGGTCCCAAAAGGTTCGTGGTGAAGAGTACTACAAAACCCATGTGGTGGTTCACTGCAACAACCGCCGTATCGTGCCGACCAAGTTTTGAGAAATCCGCCGTCGCCGCCGTAGGAGCCACCGTCGATTTTCGTCGATTCCGGCCAAATTGAAGAGAGCCACCGGTGCAGAAATGGTCGTGGGGTTATGTGGAGCAAAAGCCCTCAACCAATTTCAGGAAAAAAGTCCGGCACGGCGGAGTTCCACCATCGCCGCCGTGGCCATGGCTTTTGAGGGGATTTTCCAGCGATAGGAGCCTCCAAACATGAAATTGAGGCCACCAATGGATTCCTCTCGTCGAGCTCTTCAAGACGGGCTACTCACTTGCCACCGTCGCCGCCGGTCAACGGCGAGTCAACACCGGTCAACGACAGTCAACGCCGGTCAACGGCGACCGTTGACAAAAATTTGAAGATTGGCCTGTTGGCCTATTTTTGATGTTTCGGACTCATCCGCAGAATCGGATTTGCAAAACGAAACTCCAGATGCAAAGAACAAAAGAATAAAGTTTGTGCGATCAAGACCGAACAGCATTTTCGGTATAATCTCGACCACTCTTACTCCTCAATTTGTTAATTGAGATAAATGTATGTTAATATGGTGTATTGATATGAGAAATTGTAAAAGAAAGAAAGAAAAATGAATGAAATAGCAGATATGAAAAAGTATGAAAATGTGTAAATTTTACGTAAAAAGTGTGTAACTTTTACGTAAAATTAGGCCTCTGATATAGTACGTGATAGATTAGACGAGGTTAGATGGTTTTGAGGCGTTTCCTAAACACCGGAAGCCTAAAAATTAAGAGGAAATGTTGCCGAAATTTTTAAAATGGCGTAAAGGGCATTTCTGAAAATAAATGTTAAAAATGTGATCGGGTAGGTAAACCCGAGCCCCTTATGAATTTAAGATAAGAAATGGAAAATGGATGTTTTAAGAATTTATAAAACAACCTTTGAGGCCTAAAATGTAAGAAAAGCAAGAAATCGACTTTTATGTCGGAATAGAACTTCCCGAGGGTCGGGAATAGTAAAAATTGTAAAAAATATAGAAATTAACCTGGAAAAGGTTCGGTAAGTTTTTTTTAAAAGTCAAATTGATGATTTTTGAGTTTAGAAAATTCAGTCTAGGCATTTAAAACGAGAAGGTTAAGATTCAAAGACCCGTCAAGGGCAAACCGGTCATTTTGATAAAAAAATTTCAGAAAGTTAGAAAAAGAGTCGTTAAAGCCTAGAACATAATCGTAAGGCTTTAATTAAAGTTTTAAAGGCTAAAGTTAAGAGTTAAGCATGAAAAAAATGAGAAAAGTTCCGATTAGGGCAAATGGTAATTTTGCCAAAAGTTTTCAGAAAAGGTAAAAATGAAACGTTAAGCTCCTAAGTTCTTTATTAAGAAATAAAACGTAGTATTTTTACGTTTTATAAAGTTTTATATATGAAATAAAGATTTTAAATAAACGTTAATTTTTCAATTATAGGAGTTCAACGGGATAGAGATAATGGACTGTCGAGGAACCACAGAAAGCTGATGTTAGCAGCATTGAGGTAAGTTCAAACATTTAATTGTCTGTGCACGAACAAATTGATATGGTTATGTTTAGGTGGAAAAATATATTTTCCTTTAAACTATATAATTGTTTGATTTGTGATTGATGACGGGTGCACAACTATTGGTATAGTTGTGTACTAGACTGTATGGTTTATGGTATGACTGTGTAATTTATACTATTATTACAATTGTTTCAGATTCACGGGAGTCTGATTCTCTATACTGTCATGATTGCATTGAGTATTTGCATGCCTTATAATTAATGAGGCAACCTCCCAAAAGTGTGAGGTATCGTTTTAAAGAAACGATGAAAATAATGAGAATAAATAAATTAAGTATAATTTATGTACTGTTCTGTATACGTGACAAGTTTGGACGAGAGGTTCCAAACTTACTGGATTCCATTTTTATGATTCCAGTTACTACGTTATGATCATAGAGCAGTATTAATGCTTGATTAATTACAGCATTGAATATATGATGTTTACAGTCTTTATGACTGCATAGGTCTGAGTACAACTACTGTACTAGACTACGAAAAGTTAATATACTGCACAGTAAAGATGTTATTGTATGTACACTTAAACATTAAACAACAGGGTAATGAAAACCTAATGTTTTGGCGTACCGGCCTCTCGCGAGGGGAGGTTATTTCATGTTAAAGCAGAAGACATAGCACAGATGAGGGAGAGCCAGGGTAGCTCCCAGGCCCCTCTACAGCGCGCTTTTCGGTACGATCAAAACGGGCCCATACAGAGTTAAAGTACAGATAAGATAATAAATGAACAGAATAAATCGAAAAACTGAGCATAAAACACTTAAGACATAATTGTTGTGTTTGATTGCAATGTTTTGCGCTAACTTATATGTTATGTGCATTTGTATATATATATATGTTTATAAATTACATGTTGTGCTAATTATTAAAGATATAGCACTACGGGCACGAGGCCCATGATATATAAGTCTCGAGGCCCATACAGTTTAACGGGCGTGAGGCCCATGATATATAGGGCGCGAGGCCCATACAGTATAACGGGCGTTAGGCCCAGGGCTCAGGGCCCATAAATTGAAAGCAAAGAATGATGTAATGAAAGAAAGAATGAGAAATATGAAGAAAAGAATAATTGGGTATAATATGAGCACTACCACATGATGTGATGTTTGTGCCAACCCTATATATGATGTTATGTTAGTATATTAGAGTAAAGTTTAAAGAGATGTCATGGGTGACATTAGAGGATACCACTGTTATTACAGTTGGTATATTTATAGTTATTCTAATTTTATAGAATACTAATAGTTATCACAAATTATGTGATTATTTGTATTAATGCACGATATGTTTTTAGTAGTTATATACTACAGATATTATATATGTTTATATGACAGAATATAACAGTATAATATACTGTTTTATGAATTATGTTTTTATGTTTGAATTTACTGGGCGTTTAGCTCACCAGTTTGTTCGTGTGCAGGTAACAAAGTTAAACAAACTGCCATTTGAGTTTATTGAGATATGGGATTGGTGGAATGGGTTGCGAATGTCATGTCAAAGGTTATGGACCCGCTATGCTTAATCCGTCAGATAGAAAGAGAGAAAGAGAGTAAGTGTAAGTATGTATATAAAAAAAAAATTTCCGCATCTTTTTATATCAATATGAAAAGAACAAATATTAGAAGTAAGAATAGATGTCAAGTGACGGGCCCGTGCTAGGCGGGGTGTCACAGGTGGTATCAAAGCGGTTCGGTTCACCATAACCTATCATGACATTGTCTGCATCCTCTTTCGCGCAGTCCAAGTGAGTTAGTTTTATTTTATGTTGTTAATTGTTTATTTATTGAAAATAAACAATATTATAGAAGACGAAATGATGAATCCACTGTATGATCGTGGGTAAAATGATATGAGTACAATGTTAGATGATTGCTCTGGGAACTCCTCTACTACTCAGAGTAGGAATGAGGATTTATGCCTGAGCTGCACAGATTTTAAAACCAGTTGTCCACCATGTTTTGAGGACACATAGCATTCCAGCACTCTACGGAAGTACAGTATCGGTTTCATATCATAAAGATGACTCTTCGACTGTGTGCCATTGATTAAGATAATTGGGTTTTGATAGCTGTTGACATGCATGCACCTTTCAGAGAAGATGCTCTCATATGTACTGGGATTCTTGAGACCAGGATGAGTTCTAACTGGACCAAGTTTCGCCATGCCATGATTGAATGACTCTCTCAGAGGAGTCCAGCATCAGCCCCCAATTTCCTCATGGACACAGGAGAAGTCACACCGTCTGTATTCTCTAGAGTTGTGGATATATGGGAATTGGTTCATCGGACTGAGAAATTATAGTTGACGTCCGATAACACAATTCTAATGTATGCTGTACATTATTAGAAACTGAGGAGGACTTATGCAACATAGAGTGGAAAGGTAGCTTACAATCTGACATTGTCATCAGATTTGTCCATGGTATATGTCATATTCCATTTTTTCAGGTTATGGAAGTATGTACTGGATTTTTATCATATTTTTAAAATATGAGCTAATACAAGTTTTTGACCCTAGAATGTTTTAATTATCCTCTGGGGTAAATAGAGATTGAATGAGTTAAGTTTCGTAACAATTAATGTTAGAAATTCATTTTAGCCAAAGTCGAGCGCCAAGCGCTTACACCAATTTTTACGATAAGGCCAGGCGCTAGATTGAGAGTGCCAAGTGCTTTTACTGTTCAAAAAATTCTAAATTAAATTTTTGCCTTGTTTCTAGTTCTAATCACGCTTGATCATTTTATTGCGTGAATTATGATTGTAAAGCAATGCTAGGAACTAATTAAATACAGTATTGATTATCAGATGTTAAAGTATATTCAGTGAAACGTTAATTAAGAGGATTCAAAAGAATTTCCTCTAAAACTAGATGAATGAGATGTATAAAGTGAAAGGAGGTACGTATATGTAAATATGTATTTTTTTAACATGAAAGATTGTCTTGTATAAGACTTTAATGCCAAGATGTATGAAATGGCATAAAATAAAGCATATAAAAGTTATGATATAGTCTATGATGAAGACTATGATGATAATTAAAGATGATGTATTATGTTAATTGAAATTTCGTGAATTTTTAGAATTCTACGAAATTGTTTATGACAAAGTATCATAGTGCGTTTTAATGTGATTATAATATAACCAAGAAAATGATTAATATGCAAAGTTAAGATGATAGAAAGGGGCGACGCCTCACATTGTTTGAAAGGGATAGAGAAGTTACAGACTATTCCCAAAATATGGATGAAAGAAAATACAGAATTAAAACAACAGTTAGAGGGGATAGAATAAATGTAAGATTCTGAGAAAATTCAGGATCAGTCAACAGTGGCAATAGATCAAGTAGTATCCTTTTTGGTAATACTTGAAAGAGGCCATGAACCCTAACTAATGAGACATCAAGAATTTTACTTGTGAATAGCTCTAACGAAAGAGACTGTCGGAATTTGAGAGCTTTATTGATTCTTTAGAAAAAGAAGAAGAATGACTATCCTCGCTATGAATAATTTTAGATTTTATAAATCTAATAGAATAAGAGAAGGTTTTGTGTGTGAACTTCATTTTGAGGAAAGACGCCCACTTGTGGTAAAATATCCTTCATATGAGAAGGATGTGTTTATTATGAGTTAGAACAAGATTCTAGACAAGTTAACTAAAAGTAGTACGGCCCTGCAGCATTATCCTTTAATAGATGAAATTTTCTGAATTAAAACAGGGTAATACGTTAGTAAGTGAAGTTTATAGAAATTTGACCAGTTGTTTAGACTGTGTCTATACATAGTCCCTACAGAGAAAGAAATTTGTAATATACAGTGACGCACCTATAGTAGGGTTAGGTGCAGTTCTGATGCAAAATGGCAAGATGAATACCTATGTTTTACGTCCACTAAAGGATCATGGGAGGAATTATTCCATGCATGATTTAGAAACTTATTACGAAGAAGCTAAATATACGACATAGAAGATGGCTAGAGTTGGTAAAGGAATTGTGATTACGAAGTCCTCTACCATCCAGGCCAAAACTAATAGAGTAGTAGATACGAGATCTAACTCTAATCAGTTCTCAAGAAAGAGTTTCCAGGAATAGATTGATCCTATATTAAAGAAGGATTAATGTTCCGATAGATAAAGAACTCAGAGGACGGATCTAGTTAAAAGATCATGAAATATTATATTCAGTTTATCTGGGAATCACTAAGATATATTAGAATTTAAAGCTACTATTCTAGTAGAAAGGAATGGAGAATGATATTGTGACACTTTTGAGTAGTCGCATGACTTACCAAAGAGCTAAGATCAAACATCAATGTCCAAGTGGAAATTTGGAATCCTTGGAAATTTCTGAATGAAAATGAAAGCATATTATGATAAGATTTATAGTGAGATTATCAAAGACCGAGAGGGCTATGATGCCATCTGGGTTATTATAGATAGATTAACGAAAACAGTACGGTTGATAGCAGTGAAAATAACTTTTTCATTGAAAAAGTTGGCAAATTGATATGTAGTCCATGTTATCCAATTGCATGGCATTTCGAAATAAAACGTGTAACGACAAATTTTCTGGAAGTTTATTTCGAATTTCTAGAAATATGTGCAAGAAATTATGGATAAGGAACTAAGACTCAGTATCGCATTTCACTTTCTGATGGATGGGCAGTTAAAATGAACTATTCAGATCTTGAGAGATATGTCTCGAAATTAAGTGCTAGATTTTTCGAGAGTTTGAAATGAGGATTCTATTAGAATTTCTCTTACAACAATAGTTATCAAGTTTTCATTGCAATAGCACTATACGAGGCACTGTATGAATGAATGTTCTATGAAAACGTTTACAAAAGAAACGTTTTATGAAAATGTTATAGAAAAGTTTATGAAAGAAATGTTATGAATAGAATGTTATAAATGTTTTATAGAAAGAAAGTTTATAAAGTGATATAGAAAGTTTCTGACGTTGCTTTTTATGAAAGATGAGCAACTGTGACATGATAATTTAATATGTTCACAAAGTCAGATAGAATGAAATGAAAAATTAATATAAAGTAAGAAAATTATATTAAAGATTTAAATGTTGACGTACCAGCCTAGGAATATGATGTTTTATGTTTATGTTAAACTGGTGGAGGACGGTCAATAGAAACGCTCCCCAATTAGACTGTGGAGGACGGTTGAGAAACGTTCCTAGTCATGTATTACTCCAAAAGAGGAGGTAGCTATTTTAAATGTTTAAAGTTTTCTGTAAGGTAGGTACGATCAACGATGAATCTGTAAATAAAAGTAAAGTAAAGTATAGAAAAGAAAAAAATGAAATGATATGTAAAGTGATGAAAGGAAAAGTACAAAATGATATGAGTTAAAAGAATAGAACGATAAAAATAATTTTATAAGGAATAAAGAGTGCACAGAATTAGCGGAAAAGTTAGATAGATAAACGACGAAGATTCCTGGAGTTAATGAATGGAACTTCGTATTTTCTAAGGTATCACCCATAAAGGGGATAAAGTATTTCTATAAGAAAGGAAAATTGAATCCAAAGAATGTTGGATCATTTGAAAGTAACGAGTACATAGGAAAGATCGCCTATATATTGGCATTAACCCGGATGTTTATGCTAAGAAAGTACGTGCCCAATCCATCACATATGTTAAAATAAGAACTTTTTCAAGTTCAAAATAACCTAAGTTATGAAGGACAATTAGTTCAAATATTGACTCAAGAAGAGAAGATGTCATGGGAAAGTTATGACATTGAGAAAACTACGTAAGAGCATATAAAGAAAATGAAATTGTTATACCCCTACTTGTACTGATTTTCGAGGACGAAAATTCTAAAAAGGAGGGGTAGATATGACAACCGAAAAATTTTGCTGTACTCGGGAAATGTGTATATTATATGTATAGTATCAAGAAAAGGGTCAAGACGACATTTTCTCGACCTGAAACTGATATATTTGGAATCAGGATGCTCAAATTAGTCAATTGAGCACAAAACAAAAATTTCGACTAGGAATGCGAAAAATACGCAGTATCAAAAAATGGTCAAGATGACCTCAGATGAAGATAAAACTGATAAATTTGGATTCAGCACGTCCAAATTAGTCAGGATAGTCCAAGTTAAAAATTTTGGGAAGAAGAGTATAAATAGGAAATCTTTGGGGTTAAATTCAGAAATTCCCCATAAAATTCGAAAAATCCGAAATTCTTCCCTAAAATTCTCTCAAATGTGAACAGTGACCAACTTTCACATATGACCTCCGTTCACGACACCGCCGGCAACGTTGGAATGCTCTCGCCGAGCTGAGTCCAACGATCGGTCGATGCGACGGAGCAGCCACCGGAGCAAGCCGCACGCGTCGCCCGAATCTTGCCGGAGCCGTGAATTTCAAACAGCCGATTCTTCGCCGTCCGACCACCGTTTGTCATGAAACCGGTGTCAAAAGGTTCGTGGTGAAGAGTACTACAAAACCCACGTGGTGGTTCACGGCAACAACCGCCGTATCGTGCCAACCAAGCTTCGAGAAATCCGCCGTCGACGCCGTGGGAGCCATAGTCGATTTTCGTTGATTCCGGCCAAATTAAAGAGAGTCACCGGTGCAGAAATGGTCGTGGGGTTGTGGGGAGCAAAAGCCCTCAACCAATTTCGGGAAAAAAGTCCGGCACGACGGAGTTCCACCGTCGCCGCCGTGGCCGTGGCTTTCGAGGGGATTTTTCGGCGATAGGAGCCTCCAAACATGAAATTGAGGCCACCAATGGATTCCTCTCGTCGAGCTCTTCAAGATGGGCTACTCACTTGCCACTGTCGCCGCCGTCAACCGCTGGTCAACGGCGAGTCCACGCCGGTCAACGACATTCAACGCCGGCCAACGGCGACCGTTGACCAAATTTTGAAGATTGGCCTGTTGGCCTATTTTCGATGTTCTGGACGCATCCACGGAATCAGATTTGCAAAACGGAACTCCAGATGCAAAGAACGAAAGAATAAAGTTTGTGCGATCGAGACCGAACGGCATTTTCGGTATAATCTCGACCACTCTTGTTCCTCAATTTGTTAATTGAGATGAATGTATGTTAATGTGATGTATTGATATGAGAAATTGTAAAAGAAAGAAAGAAAAATGAATAAAATAGCAGATATGAAAAAGTATGAAAATGTGTAAATTTTACGTAAAAAGTGTGTAACTTTTACGTAAAATTAGGCATTTGGTATAGTACGTGATAAATTAGACGAGGTTAGATGGTTTTGAGGCATTTCCTAAACGTCGGGAGCCTAAAAATTAAGAGGAAATGCTGCCAAAATTTTTAAAATGGCGTAAAGGGCATTTCTGGAAATAAATGTTAAAAATGTGATCGGGAGGTAAACCCGAGCCCCTTATGAATTTAAGATAAGAAATGGAAAATGGATGTTTTAAGAATTTATAAAACAACCTTTGAGGCCTAAAGTGTAAGAAAAGCAAGAAATCGACTTTTATGTCGGAATAAAACTTCTCGAGGGCCGGGAATAGTAAAAATTATGAAAAATATAGAAATTAACCTGGAAAAAGTCTGGTAAGTTTTTTTTTAAAATTCAAATTGATGATTTTTGAGCTTAGAAAATTCAGTCTAAGCATTTAAAACGAGAAGGTTAAGATTCAAAGACCCGTCAAGGGCAAACCGGTCATTTTGACAAAAAAATTTCAGAAAGTTAGAAAAAGAGTCGTTAAAGCCTAGAACATAATCCTAAGGCTTTAATTAAAGTTTTAAAAGCCAAAGTTAAGAGTTAAGCATGAAAAAAATGAGAAAAGTTCTGATTGGGGCAAATGGTAATTTTGCCAAAAGTTTTCAGAAAAGGTAAAAATGAAACATTAAGCTCCTAAGTTCTTTATTAAGAAATAAAATATAGTATTTTTACATTTTATAAAGTTTTATATATGAAATAAAGATTTTAAATAACCGTTAATTTTTCGGTTATAGGAGTTCAACGGGACAGTGATGATGGACTGTCGAGGAACCACAGAAAGCTAATGTTAGCAGCATTAAGGTAAGTTCAGACATTTAATTGTCTGTACACGAACAAATTGATATGGTTATGTTTAGGTAGAAAAATATATTTTCCCCTAAACTATATAATTGTTTGATTTGTGTTTGATGACGGGTGCACAACTATTGATATAGTTGTGTACTAGACTGTATGGTTTATGGTATGACTGTATAATTTATACTATTGTTACAATTGTTTCAGATTCACAGGAATCTGATTCTCTATACTGTCATGATTGCATTGAGTATTTGCATGCCTTATAATTAATGAGGCAACCTCCCAAGAGTGTGAGGTATTGTTTTAAAGAAACGATGAAAATAATGAGAATAAATAAATTAAGTATAATTTATGTACTGTTCTGTATATGTGACAAGTTTGGACGAGAGGTTCCAAACTTACTGGATTCCATTTTTATGATTCCAGTTACTACGTTATGATCATAGAGCAGTATTAATGCTTGATTAATTACAGCATTGAATATATGATGTTTACAGTCTTTATGACTGCATAGGTCTGAGTACAACTACTGTACTAGACTACGAAAAGTTAATATACTGCACAGTAAAGATGTTATTGTATGTACACTTAAACATTAAACAACAGGGTAATGAAAACCTAATGTTTTGGCGTACCGGCCTCTCGCGAGGGGAGGTTATTTCATGTTAAAGCAGAAGACATAGCACAGATGAGGGAGAGCCAGGGTAGCTCCCAGGCCCCTCTACAGCGCGCTTTTCGGTACGATCAAAACGGGCCCATACAGAGTTAATGTACAGATAAGATAATAAATGAACAGAATAAATCGAAAAACTGAGCATAAAACACTTAAGACATAATTGTTGTGTTTGATTGCAATGTTTTGCGCTAACTTATATGTTATGTGCATTTGTATATATATATACGTTTATAAATTATATGTTGTGCTAATTATTAAAGATATAGCACTACGGGCATGAGGCCCATGATATATAGGGCACGAGGCCCATACAGTTTAACGGGAACGAGGCCCATGATATATAGAGCGCGAGGCCCATACAGTTTAACGGGCGCGAGACCTATGATATATAGGGCGCGAGGCCCATACAGTATGACGGGCGTTAGGCCCAGGGCGCAAGGCCCATAAATTGAAAGCAAAGAATGATGTAATGAAAGAATGAATGAGAAATATGAAGAAAAGAATAATTGGGTATAATATGAGCACTACCACATGATGTGATGTTTGTACCAACCCTAAATGTGATGTTATGTTAGTATATCAGAGTAAAGTTTAAAGAGATGTCATGGGTGACATCAGAGGATACCACTGTTATTACAGTTGGTATATTTATAGTTATTCTAATTTTATAGAATACTAATAGTTATTGTAAATTATGTGATTATTTGTATTAATGCACGATATGTTTTTAGTAGTTATATACTACAGATAATATATATGTTTATATGACAGAATATAATAGTATAATATACTATTTTATGAATTATGTTTTTATGTTTGAATTTACTGGACGTTTAGCTCACCAGTTTGTTAGTGTGCAGGTAACAAAGTTAAACAACCTGCCATTTGAGTTTATTGGGATACGGGATTGGTGGAATGGGTTACGAATGTCATGTCAAACGTTATGGACCCGCTATACTTAATCCGTCAAATAGAAAGAGAAAAAGAGAGTAAGTGTAAGTATGTATATAAAAAAAAAAATTTCCGCACCTTTTTATATCAATATGAAAAGAACAAATAGTAGAAGTAAGAATGGATGTCAAGTGACGGGCCCGCGCTAGGCTGGGTGTCACAGTGTCTGTTTGCGTCATATTGATTTCGTGTCAAATATTTGTGCTATGTTGGTGTAGTGATATCTAAATTGTGTCATTCAGAAGCTTTCTCCTTAAATAAAAATTATGTTATTCCTTAATTATCCATAATTAAATTACTTTTTAGGATAAAAAATGGTCAAACATATACTGTTTACACACCTTATTTAAAAAGAATGGTTTTATTAACACACCTTTTAACTCTTTACATCCACTTCCAATGTACATCCCACTTAATTTTAAAGAATTAATTTTCCTTGTCACACACCCCAATTAAATCCAAAATTAACTTAAACAATTTTAGAAGACTATTACTTCTATATAACAAGTGTTTTTTTTTTTACACCGATTATTATATTTTGGTTTACTTTAACATTATATTTCAAGTTTTTTTAATAGGAATTAGGAAATAATAATATAAATATATTTTCTATTAAATTTCACTAACTTTACTAAATAAATAGTTATCAGCATGCTAATTTATTAAAAAAATGTGAATACAAAAGGAACAACCTGAACACAAAATGTGCCAAAAAAATGTAAAAAAAAAAAAAAAAAGAAAGCTATGTATCTTAATATATGTATATATATGTGTGTGTATATATATTCACGTGCAACATTATAACGTAGTTTATATGTTACTATATGCCAAGTGTAAATAAAACAACTTTTAGGAAAAAAATATCTTACCACAAAAAGCATATTATCTATAATAACTAAAAATGGAGACGGTTTCACTATTATTTGTACGATTCTATATAAAAGAAAAAGGTAAATTTATATAAAAGAAAAGGTAAATATAAATAAAAGTTAATTACAAAGCAGTTATTCAAATGTATGTTCATATGATTTTTTTTAAATAGTTTTATGAGTAAAGCCATTAAAATTGAGAAATTAAAAGGTTCTGTGCGTGCGTCTGTGAAGGTGTGGGGTATTGCTTAGAACAAAATTCCTTACTAAATTTTTTTATAAATATAATGATGTAATATAAATATATTATGATTTTCCTCTTTTTTAATTTAGATGAGAGTTTTATTGTAATAATAAATTTTAATTGAAACGGACGTGTGAATGTAATCACATTTTAAAAGTTTAAAAAAGTTAAATATCCTTTTTTAAATATAATACAAAATACTCTACTCTAATCAACAATTAATAAAAGGAAACAGTGCTTTTTTTTTTCCAACTTTCGTCTTAATTTTTTTTATCATGTTGATGATAATTTGCATTTTTTACCCGAAGTAAGACAATACTATAAAATAAGTTTTTAGCGACGACATGTCATCGCAACTAATTATTATTTTTTAAATTTAGATATGTCGTTGTATTAATTTATTAAGATGACATATAGTTGCATGAATTTAATTATATATGACGACATGTCATCGCAATTATATAGTAAATCTATTTGTACATATTTGCAATAACATATTGTCACAAATATTATTTATCATAAAAAAAATGGTTCAAAGATAATTCGTATGAATTTGTAGTTATTTGTTGTCTTAAATATGAATTGATTATAGCTGACAGTGAATATTCAATGTCATCTATTATGGTATTGTTGTTGAAAATATAAATTTGGATGAAAAATGGCAGATTATTTGAGGTTATTTGCGACGATATGTCTTGCAAATACTAATCAATTACAGTTACATCAACTGTTTGACACCATTTAATATGTTTTTAATTACGATGAATTGTCATTGCGAATAAAACTAAAATTTAAATTTTGACGAAATAATGGCAAATTATTTAAAGTTATTTGCGATGATATATCATCGCAAATACCAATCAATTACAATTAACATCAACTGTTCGATACCATTTATTGTGATATTAATTACAATGACATGTCATCACAAATAAATTTGAAATTTAAATTTTGACCAAATAATGGAGGATTAATTGGTAGTTTTCACAACAGTATTTGCGACGACATTAAAAAAAAAACATTGCAAAAAAGGTTTCGAAATTTGTTCCAAAATATTCTTTGAATATTCGCACAGTATATTAATGAGATTGGTCGAATGACTTTCTTTTTGTGTTCATTTGTGATGACTATTTACTTATTTGTGTTATCACAAAATAAAAAGAAAAAAAGAAAAAAAAAACTAGTTATAAGTCAAAAGCCCAATCTTTCTTCCTCATTTTTCTCTGATTTTCGATGTGTCTTTTCTTTCCCAGCCTCTCTCCCTCTTTCCAACCAAACTCCAATATCTCCCTCCCAAATACAACTAAATTTCTTTTCAATTGATTCAAATCCTATACAACCCCAAATCTCCCAAAAAACCATCCCCAAATCGGCCGTTTTTAAGACTTCCACCATTGCCGTCGCTGTCAACCGTCCTCCACCTCTATTCACCGTAGATTTTCAACCCCTATTTTTTATGGGTTTGGATTTTTGTACCTTTTTTTTTTTAGTTGGTTAATGTAATTGTGTATTTTTGCTAGTGATGTTGATAATTTTGATGGGTCTGAATATGTTGATAGTGACAGATAAGTTTGTGATAGTGATTTTGTTGTAGAGTTTGGTTGAAAAATTTTTTTGTTGGTCTATTTGTTATTGTTAAATTTATGGAAATTGATTGGATAAATTGTTCTTGGAAAATTAATATTGGAAAATTTGTGTATGGAAATTGATTATTAAATTTGGCTAGATTGGTTTAATCTCAATTACAACTACAAGGATGGTATTCTCTATTTTATAGTTAATAGGGATGCTTCCAAATGCTATAAGGATTGGAAGAGTGCCCTCCACAGCCAAACAACTTGGTGGGGTAGCAAACGAAAATATGGTTAGAGCCAACCACTCCACTAACCTCAAAAGTCACGATCATTGAGGTCCTTATTGTGATAGGTTCATGTCTAACAAGTTTTAGATAATTGTTGTTCAACTAAGTTATTGGTTGACTATATATTATCATTTCAATTTTACTAACGCTAAATGTAATCATAAAAAGAAAAAGTCGAAGACAAACAAAAATAATCGCAACAACCAGAAGTGGTCTAGCTTACATGGTTGCATATTGATTGTTTAGCATTGTAAAAAAAAAGATAAGTAAGATTTTTTAATTTCCTACTCGATATAAAAGATTTCTTTGATAATCGAATATACCATACTAATGTGGCAGCCCACTCTGCTGTCGAGACTCTACAGTGCTACTACAGTCAACTCTGTAATTAACCGCAATAGTATGTAGGCCTCTAGGGTCGCCAGCAATCATGTTTAACTTGAAAACTGCTAGCTAATTTTGCGGAATAAATTTTTTTTTCTTCTTGATATAAAAACTTGTTCGAGAATGTGGTAAGGAAATCATGTTAACAAAATAACATGCACATGAGTTTATGATTCCCCTATCACATAATCTTGACTTGAAATCTTGTTCTTGAAATTATTGTTCTAAACTTCAAAACTATACAACGGAAAACTAATGGTGACCACAATCCCTCGCCCAATCTCCCTGGCATGTACATACCCTGTCCGTCGTCCACCGTATACTACTGGTGAACAGGTCTTTTACCTGCAACATGTGAACAAACTGGTGAGCTATAAGCTCAGTAAGTTCAAACATAAAAACATGAATCATAACATGCTATACTGTGCTTATGCATTAAACTTGACTCTGTAAAACATGCTCTTGGCTGAAGGTTAAGTCTTAGGACATTATCTGTTATTAAGTTCTGGTTTTGGGCCCCTGATTGGTCGTACTGACATGTCAGCATAACTGGGAGTGATACTTTAGTGTTGACCTCCTCAGTCTTAACTGAAGCTGAATATGAAAACCTCCCCGTGGGTCGAGAGGCTGGTACGCCAATAACTAGTTTAATTACCATCTTGCTGGAGTTCCAACTGGGTAGCATACTGATTGCCCCCACAGTAGGAACCTATTACATATTTTTCTTGAGGTGTGAGTTTTATTAAAACACACTAAGGTGCCTTGTGCACCTACATGTTTTCGTGTACCTGATACCTGTCTAATATGTGTACTTGAAACAGGAAATTCTACATGCATGACATAACCTGACATGAGTATCATGATATAGACAATCAATGTCTAACATACACGTCATACAACATATATAACATCATAAACATAACAAGATTGTCCACGTTGCAGTCAGGACAATGCTTGAACTTACAGAAAATTTGCTAGCATGAGCCTCTGCTGATCTGGGATTGCTGTCTCAGGGTCTCTGACTTGAACTCCTATAAAAGAAATAATTGCTGATTATTTCCAATATTCATCTTATACTGGAAACATAGCAAAATGGATAAATCCTATTTCCAGACTCTTTTTTTTTTTTTTTAACTTCGAACACGCCCTCCTACACAGGCATGTTCATGGCCATACACTCCTCTGGACTTAAACGTGCATGGCCGTGTACTTCGTGGAATACGGCCGTGTAATTCGTGCATGCTTACACGGGTGGCTACACGGCCATGTTTCTGGCCGTGTTTTCCTACTGTCGAACATGGTCTGCTACACATCTTTCCCATGACCGTGTACCCTGTGACACGGCCCGATACACAGCCGTGAATCTCTCGGGTCTAAATTTTCTTGCAACACGATCGTGCATGTGGGCATGTTCGGGGCCGTGTTCTGAACACGCCCGTGTACATGCCCGTGTTCATACCAGAATCAGGATTCTGGGTCCGAACTGCTCTGCTCTGATTTTTTAAGGCTTTTATGGCCTTTATTTTACTTCTTACACTCAAAATCGATCTCAATAAGATCGTTTCAAGATATAGACTACATTTCTACTATCACAAATCCATAGTTTCTTAAGCAAAATCTCACATTTTGTTTATTCACATCTCTTGACTCAATATTTTGAAAAATCTGAACTTTTCTTGAAGAAAACTCACTGAACTTGGTTTTCTAAACCATCAACTCATGGATTCGTGTTTAAAAACAACGAGACTCAAACCATGTGTCGATTTAACCGAAAATCTCTACATGATTAACTCACATTCTCTTTTTTCCACTCAAAACCCTAGATTTTTCCCCCAAGAAATCATGGGAAAAACGAGGGTTTACCTTATTTGAAGCTTGAGAACTTCTTACTGTGGATTCTTGGCTGAAACTTGAGTGATTTCCTAATTAGAAGAGAAAAATCCGAACTTGAATGGATTTACTCTTCTTCTCTCCCTCTCTTTCTCGGTCTCTCTCTCTCTTCTCTTTCTCTTTCTTTCTTTCTTTCTCTTTCTCTTTCTCTTTCTTTCTTTCTTTCTCTCTCTCGGCGTTTCTCTTTGCAGCTAAGAGGAGTGATTTAATTTTGCCCCCCCCCCCCCCCTAACTCACGTGCCTCACTCTCTCTCTCTCTCACTTTCTTTACTTTATTTTAAAGAAAACGGACCTTGTTTGGCTAATCTTGGCCATTGATCAATGTGGCTTGCATGTGAGCCCTTGATCTCTTAATAAGTATTTTCCACATATATTTCTATTAAATTTTAAAACATCATAAATTGAATTAATGTTT
This sequence comes from Antiaris toxicaria, assembly GCA_035233585.1. Taxonomy (NCBI): domain Eukaryota; kingdom Viridiplantae; phylum Streptophyta; class Magnoliopsida; order Rosales; family Moraceae; genus Antiaris; species Antiaris toxicaria. Next base: position 2,651,462 of record CP141163.1, read on the forward strand.
AGCTTTTAAACTATATTCATTAATTCATTGTCAAATTTTGATTACAACTCAGTAAATCAAAATTTTCTTCTACTCTGTATTCTATAACATGTCTCATCATGAATGTACATTTATTTACATATCTTATACAAAATTTTCTGAGAGTGATAAGTTTCTCAGTTATCACAACTAAAACATTTAAACTATTTGACAGGCGAACACGGGAACCCAGTAGCCGATGTTTGCCATAAACAATTGGGGTGACATGCATCGTCATCAAGGTACTTGGGTTAATCCCCAAGCTAAGCAGACTTTTATAAGTATTTTTTCAATATTATATTGTCTTATTCAAATTAGTTTCTATAGTTATAACATGTGTTTACTTTTTAATGTGTAGCATGCAATGGAGGGAGAGAGAGAAACCCAAAGGACACAATCTAATTTTGGTTCATTCGTGCCACCATCTATGAATGAGGAGGGAATCATGGTGCATGTATTGGGTACGTGTAAAGGTCATAAGATTGGAGTAGGCTCTACACTCCCATATAGGATTGTCTCTGGTGCTTCTTCACCTTTTGGTTCACAATCGAATGGCAGATCTTCAGATCGTATTGACCAGCACATGGAACAATACTTGCAAAGGCGATACGAGCAAAACCTGCAGTTGTATGAGAGCTAGTAGATGATGTAGGATTTGATGGCTCATATGCATCCCAATATCCAATTCTTGCCTACTACTCGGCCCGAGCCATATGTCCCTCTAAGTTCTCCGCCTCCTCTAAACAACGACAACTATGACAACACTAATGATGCTGTTACCAATTTAGGAGAATAAATTACTAGGTGTTGTTATTTATGTAAAAAATTTTTTACATTTTTATATATTATACTTAATTTATTAGATTCATTTTTTATTGAATAATTATTTTATTTTCAATTGTTGTTTTTAATATTATAATTTATTTTCATTATTATAATTTACACAATTCTACTTAATTTTAAATTTAAATACATAATAATAAAATCAGTTAACAAAAACAATAAATTAAATAATAATAATACTTTATTAAAAAAATATAAAATAATATGACGTCACAAATAATAATAAAAATTATGTGTATTAGCAATGACTTTTCAAAAATATCGTCACAAATATTTGGTGTTATGTCATCAACATTACACATATTTATGATGACATTTTTTGAATTTGTGGCCGTAAAAAATGATGCCATGTCAGTCTCTACCGATCTCTTGATGACGTAGTTGCAACAACTTTCTAGTGATGACTGTCGTCACTATTATAATTGTGACAGTGCGTTGTCATCGTAAAAAATTTATTTGTGATCAGTTATTAGTGTCGACGTATACGCAATAACATGTCGTCGTAAAAAATATATTCACGACGACTATCCATTTTTTATGACGACTTTTTGTTTTTGCAAAAAACTTTGTTTGTTGTAGCAAGAAAAGTTTATATCATCGTAACAATAGGATATCTAAAAAAAAATAGAAAAATTAAAAAATAGGACAAACTTTAATTTTTCTTCCCAAATTTTAGGCCTAGTCATAAAATATTTGTCAAACTTCAATTTATAACATTCTTTCATCTTGAACTTTAAAACATTTATTAATTTCCCCATAAGTTGAATTTTTGATAGAAAAATGAGCATGAACCTTTGTTGGTAGTATGAATTAAGAGCGTTAAGTATGAAATTATAAAGTTACCCTTATAATTAGGCCAAATATTTTGGGACTGATTGTTATTTTTTCCTATACTACTCTATTATATTTAACTTTGTAATTTCACATTTAATAAGAGTGGAGAGTGTTACATGTGTTGCCAGCGAGTATGACTTTATAACTTCACAAATGTTGCTATCAAGTACATTTTTTCATGTAAAAAAAATTTTAACTAATGGGGAAGTTTGCAAATGTTTCAAAATTTAGGAGAAAGAATATTGCAAATTAAAATATGAGGGTATTTGGTGACAAGGCTTAAAGTTCAAGGGAGCGAAATTTATCCTATAAATAATCAAAACTAAACGGTATATTTTTGTAAGTAACTATACCTTAAGCACCAAGAAAGTGGATCTTATTAAAACCAAAAACAACACTTCGGATACTAACTATAAAGATATGGCTATAATAAAACAAGTTGAGTTCCAAGCTTCAATTCTTTCTATTTTATATATAAATACGGAAAAACATAAAATAAGATAAAAGCAATCTGGAAGATCCGTGGAAAGGACATGAAACAAAGTTACAAAATGCTTAAATGAGTGATTGGAATCAACACCTATCTTCCCATGAAATGATAAAGAGAAGTTTATAATTTTTGGTGTGGAAAGTAAACCGCACACGCTCTGACCATAAAAGGAGTCGTTAATCCTACTTAACGAGGTTTGATATCAGGAAAAAATCCACTAACAAGGTCGCTTCCAACATGGTTATCAGTGGACACATAAGTGTTCCTTTCATAATAGTGTGATGCTGGTGCCAGTCCTGATGTTCCTGAAGATGAGGCATTTGAATCTGATTGATTCGCATTGGATTGCAGTGGCATTGAGCTCAAGTTTTCTAACTCTCTCACAACCTCCAGCATTGATGGCCGCGCTTTCATCTCCTCCTCGCTGCACTTGAGGGCCAATTGCATAAATTTCTTGACGCATTCTATATTGTATGAACCCATGTCTCTATCTATGATGGAGAACATTGTACCAACTTGACATGCTGCTTGTACCTGTAACTTACAATTGCAAAGGGAAAGAACATCATATTCAGATTTAACCAAAAAAAAAAAAAAACTAAAATAGTTGGAATGTGTTAATTGTTGGTAGTTGAATTTGGTCCACATTGTCAAGTTATTGGACTACTATGGTATTTACATACAGATTTGGACACCTTTTCTCCTTAAATTAGCTTTTGGGATGAGACTATGCACCCAATCCCGTTTAATTATGGTAACCTCCGAGTTAAGTGCATGGGAATTAAGTCTAATCCCAAGAAAAATTTAAGCAAATATGTTTAAAAAATGTGTTTCACAAAAATCGGATATACCTCTCGAACAATGTTTTTACCGTGAGAAATAGGCGGCATCCCTGTAAGGAGTTCAAGAAATACAATTCCAAGGCTGTAAACATCACTCTTCTCCGTTAACTTATGAGTCAAGAAATATTCCGGATCTACGTAACCCTGCATGAAAGGAAAATTATAGAAAGTTTATACTTCTTATACGACGGTAAAACAAACGAAATAATGAACAGAAAACAGTACCAACAAAATATTTACTCTAAAATAGTAAAAGAATATCAATTAAAGAATGTCTCTTATTCGAACTGAATGGTAAATTGAGTTGGTTTTTATTGTAACATATGACCGATTATGATTCCAAAACTCAACATGTCTTTTCTCACCACCTCATAGTGTATGAGACAAATGTATGTATTTCAATTAGGGTCGTATTCTATAGTTACAATTTTACCATATAAGTTTTTTTTTTTTTTCCTTCATTCCATCGAAAATCGATTTTACAATATAGACACTTATAACCTTCCCCTCTATGCCCTACAATAATGATTGCTCTGGCATTATGACCTTTACTACGACGATATTGTCCATAGATCAAATTATTTCGTGGATTGGATTTCACTTGCCTCTCCTTGCCTCCTTCGCATGTGCTTGGGGTAATAGTTTTGTATAAATGTATTGCCATGAGCCCCTTTTCTCCTCGGTCCACAAAGACAAAATGCTCATCATGGAAAAAAGGACTCACTGAACCGAGATAACTAACTAATATAATAGAAAAGAATTATCTTTTTTGTATACTTTCCCCTGTTCCATTGCAACCGCAGGCTTTAAACAAGATCGAATCTTATTGGATCATATAGATATCCCTTCAACACAACATAACTCATTGAAAAGATCTCGAAGACCCACCAAAGTACGAAAGCCAAGATCTTTTAGAAACATGGATTCCTATTCGAAGAGTGCATAACCACATAGATAAGCTCACACTAACCCATCAACTTGGGATCTGATTCGGATTTTCCTTAAGAGGTATCGGGAAGGATTGGGAAGTAATGATATCTATTTATATAAATACATTTATACAGATACAGAAGAAAAGGTTCTCTATTGATTCAAACATTGTACCTATGAATAGGGTAGAGAAAGAGGAAAAAATCGAAGATTTCACATAGTACTATAGTATTTTGATCGGATATCAATATGATTTATTTCGTACCTTTCTCTTGATGAGAAAATGAGTCAAATTCTATAGGATAAAACCTATGGCACTTAAAGAATCATGGAAAGGAAGAAAATAAAAAAAGAAAGAGAGGGAAAAGTAATAAAAAAAATGTAAAGTAGCTACAACAAGTATATCCAACCTTGTTTGCATTCAAATTAAGACCGAGACAACATGTTAACTTAGTCACGGTAACTAAATAGCATTTAAATTGAGCTATATATTCGAAATTGTAATACTTAAAATAACATTCAAATGCATGAATTAAGAACATTCAGAAGACAACTGATGGTTCAATCACACTCCTCTTATCGATGGTTAAAGGTTGTACTACTTACCGGAGTGCCTTTCACAACTGTGGATACATGAGAAGGTTCCACTCCTTTGGTGTCGGAAACCGGCGCAAGCCTTGAGATTCCAAAATCAGAAACCTTTGCAGTAAATTTGGAGTCCAACAATATGTTGTTCGCCTTTATATCACGGTGGATTATTGGTGGATCAGCTTCGGTATGAAGATAAAGAATGCCCTTTGCCGCGTCCAATGCAATGTTCAGTCTCCTTGCTAAACTAAGAGAAGTTCTGAACCTAGCTATTGTGGCAATAAAAGAACACAAAATATAGAATTAGAAAATAGAACCTTCTATGCAGTTGTTTACTTAGCAATCCCGAACCAAAACGACGTTGAAAATTCCCATAGCTAGATTAAAAATTTTACCGGATAAGAGACTGTGAAGAGAACCATTTGCCATAAACTCGTACACTAACATCTGCAGGGACACATCATCAAATTTCATGATTAGTTTGGTTTAAACAATATGTACTGTTAGAAACAAATTTCAGGTTTCAATCATCTAGTTTAATATATCTTATCAATCCACATTTTTAATAAGCAAAAATGCATTAACAGCATGAAAATCGTGAGATTGTCGCATTTTGTCAGTCCAAGTGTTGTACCTGCTCCTCTTCTTCATCACAATAGCCAACCAATGAAACCAAGTTGCGATGATGTAATCGAGACAACAATTCTATCTCGGTGAAAAATTCTTTCTCGCCCTGTAAGGATCCTTGTTGAGCCCGCTTGACCGCTACAACTGTGCCATCAGCTAGAATGCCTTTGTAAACTTTTCCATATCCTCCTTGTCCAATTTGAGAAGTGACACTAAAGCCACTTGTTGCCGTTTCAAGCTCACCAAAACTGAATGCTTTTACACCTTCAACTTTGCAAGAAATTTTTCCACCTGTGGATACAAATAAGATTAAGCTTCTACATGATGTGTCTAGTAGTACCATATAAAAAATCTGGACAAATGGGAACGAACTCACTACGTTGTTTCTTTGCAACTTTTTGTTGGAATTTCGGGTGTGTTTTGGAAAGAACAAATGCAACTGCCAAAAATACCGAAACTCCACAAGAGATCGCTCCTAAAACAATTCCAATCAGAAGCCCTTTGCTCATCCCCGATCCTGAGCGCATGATAAAAACTGCAACAAGAAGAAAGGCTATTACACTTTTCGAACTTCCAGCTTCCGTTGCAGAAAAAACAAAAGATAAATTTACATAATTCAAACATCAAAGTAAGGATGTTCAGGAGACATACCATCTACATAAGGCCTTTGGAGAGTAAAGTTCAGTAGATCGTATGGGCCAAAGATATCGCTTGAAGGGAATAAAAATCTAGCAAAGTGGTCCACGATACGTTGAAGCTCACTTGCATTAAACGTATTAGAATCATTGCTATACTGAGGGAATATTTTAAGAAACAGTCGGATCCTACGCTCTTCCCATTCAAATGAATCAATGACTAGTTGATAAAGATTCACACTAAGATTGGAGGTCAAGTATGACACGAATTGACCCCTATATGGTCGAAAATCTGATATGCTAGGGCTTCTCAATCTCATCCCAACTCCAAGAGGTGCGGCACAAAAGCAAGGATCGGGAGATCCAGAAACATGTTCATAAAACTGAGGACAAGATTGAGGATTGCAGCCAGTAGGGGAACTCGTTGAGTTTCCAGGAGATTCCTCAAGATCTACATTATCCGGTACACAAAACTGGACTATGTTTAGTTCTGTCTCTCTTGTGCAAATAGGATTACCTTGAAGCCTAAAGTTTACACACAAAAAATTTCATAATCTAGTTAGTACTTTGTGGCTATGAAGTAACAGAAGAAATTCATTTCAAATTCGTATATAAGTCGGTGCACGGAGTCCTTTGTTAAAATCGTCAACTTACTTGATAGTGACATTTGGAGGAGGAAACAGACTGCCTGATAAATTCGTAAGCAAGTTATTTTGAAAATTCCTGCAAAATAAGGAACACAAGTAGGAGATAAAGTTTAATAGTATGTTTATACTAGGGCTAATTGTATAACTCCATTGCCTGTTGCAACATTATTTGACCTCCAAGCAGTAAATCGGAACCACAAGGGTAAAACGCTATAGCTAATGAAAAATATGTTTCTTTGGCAAAGACCTATAATCTTCTTAGATTGAACAATGTAAAATGCCAGTAAAAATAGAAGTTTTAGAGGCGTAGCCTACAAGAGAAGTACGGTATCTCTCTCAAACATGATATTCTGCCAGAAAGTAGAAGGAATGGTACCGCTTAGCGAATTGTTCTCCAATGACCTGCAAAGAAAGAAAATCATATGTCATGCAGGAGATGCAGATAGCATTCTCTTTCTTTCCATTCCCTATATTGAAAAGAGAGGAAAATTCTTACAATCTTTGGAGACGAGGAAGGCCTGAAAAATTTGTCGGGATTGATCCATTAAGCATATTCTTCGACAAATCGCTAAAATAACACCAACGTTAAGAATTAGTACATCATTTCAAAGTGCAAGAGACTATCGGTTCATATTGGCGAGAGAAACTTTTTCAACATCAGATACATACAGATTAAATATATGCATGATTGTGCAAATGTGATGAGAAGATTAAACAGAATTATGCTTGTTGAGATTGAGACATATATGAGAACGTGTAAAACGGAGCTATCCTTGTCATTACTCATAACATACATAGTTGTCATATTCACCGGGAGCTTGTTTGTTGGAATATTTCCAGTAAGTCGATTCGAGCTAAGATCCCTGTATGATGAAAAAAAAAATTAGAAAAAGATCAAAATATTGAGATTTTTATCAGAACCAATTAGAAAAACATTGAATACCAACAGGCAAATAATTACATGACAGATGAATGTTACGTGACATTCAACTTCTAAGATCCAAATGAGTGAAAAATTCTTATTCGAGATATTCAAATTCTTTGTAGCACCAAAAATTGACAATAGCGCCTTGGGACTTACAAGTAGCGAAGACCAGGTATTCCACTGAAATCTGGAATACTGCCTTGCAAGCCGCAGTTCCTGAGAGTCCTATAGAGTTGAATGGTAAAGGATTATGCTACAAATAGAATATCGTGTCCATTTAACGTACGGAACCAACCAGAAAGTGTATACAAATGGAAAATCCAAGAGAGAGAGGCAGAGAGAGAAGATCTTACAACTTCAACAACTTGGTCATATTTCTATATGAAACTGGAATTTCGGTCCCGCTGAAGTTGTTGTTGTTCACTTGGCTGCAACAATTGGTCAACAAGTTAAAACTTCTTAGTTCTATATAAAGATATACACTCTTAAAAAGTCAACACAGTCTAAAATGAAAAGTAATTCTTTCAGATGGCTCTGGTCATCCCAAGATTAACCATTCGGTTTAAAACTTTTAAGCAAATGAAGCAGAAAAACATTTTTAATTATAAAATATTATCTTATAAAAGAAGATTAGAATAAGGAACATACAAGATCTTCATACTTGGCATCTGAGAGAGCTCTGCAGGAAGATACCCCGATAGGTTGTTATTGTCGAGCAGGCTGCAAATATAGAAATGAAGCAGGAGAAGAGAATTATGGCTAATGAACACAAATTTTTTCAACAACATTCACTAAAAGTAATAAAGAGAAATAGATTCTAAACTTACAAATGAACCAGTTGAGGTAGTTTAGAAAGCTCGGGTGGAATCTGACCGCTGATTGAATTGTTGTTCATGTGACTGAGATGGAAAAAATGATGATCTAAATCTCGTGCTCATTTAACAAAAGAAAAGATTAAAAGTCAAAAATAATTACGTTTCAATGCAATTCAGGTTTGAGTTTGGGAAGACACTCACAAGTGCTGGATATTGGGCAGATTCGCAAATGATTTTGGAATTGGTCCTGATATGAAATTTATGTCCAGTTGAAACTTTGTTATGTTCGGCAGATTACCGAGCTCATCTGGCAGAGGACCTGATATTTTATTTCCACTCAAAAGCCTGAAATTAAGAGTAGAATCATGAGTGCATGGTTCTCAACATCGACTATGAAAATGATCCAGTGAGTTTGTGTCTTTTAGTTTATAATTCTCCTAAAAAAGCTTAAGCTTTTCTCAGGATTTTGGACTCAATGACCTCTTGCTTTCTTGCTCTGATATCATGTTAGTTTAAAAAACTTCCGAAAAGATTAAATATAGAGGATGTGGACCTATATAACACAATAGCACTAAATTTTATCACAACGGATACAATCACTCAAGTACTAGAGAAAGAAATTATGTCTTTTAGTAAAAGGAAAAAAAAAAAAGCATATTTCAACTTACAGAAGCTTCAAAGATGTCATATTTCCGATCTCTTTTGGTATGCTGCCGCTGATGTTATTCCACATAAAATTCCTTTGAAAAAGAAGCAAAAGACAAATCAAACATCGCTCATTACAAGAATTTTATGATCTCCTTAGATGTACGATAAGATCACGTCGGATATGAATCTACTAGAATGATATATAATTACTTACAGTATCGTCATATAAGTGAATTGGCCAAGTTCAGGGGCTAATTTTCCAGAGAGATTCATGTTTAGCAAACGCCTGCATAACCGAATAGATCAGGCAGGCATATAAACAACTATCAACACAAATAGTGAAAGAATTTCTGGTGTTTCACTTGAGCAGTGTATTTATAAAGTACATGAATCAGGAAGTTAGAATCCTCCTGTTCTGTTTTCATCTTTAAAAAAATGATAAGTGAGAGATCATTTAAATCCATTTTGTCCAGGAAAAAAAAAAAGTATAGTGATCATTGGTGTCATCCTATCTCTCATTCCTTTCGTCTCTAGAAGAAATCGTGGGGTCCACTAATAGAAAGTAAAGGATCTAATCCCATTCTACTAGGAAAATGGGCTCAGTTTCAGTCTCACGACCATAGGTCCCAACACCGCACAACTAATTAACCAGGAAAGTACTTTAAAGTGGAGCTATAGAGTATTGAATCTTGATCCCATCCCCTTGGCAGAAGGAAAGGTATCCTAATCGTTGTACCAATACCAACTTAATGATGGTCAATGGCCAATGGTCGATCTTACACAGATCAAACATGCAAGGAAAGATGGAAACCAAGCAAAGTCTTGACAAAATTTTTTATAACAAAACCGAATATTTTGCTTACTGCTGAAAACATTCTGGTATATATATATATATATATATATGCATGTATGTATGTATATTTGGTTAAGGGATATGTGGGTAAATAGCGCTTTTTTAAAGTTTTTTTTTTAATAAATGACTGTTGTTTTGTTAAATTGGGAAAACGACATTTTGTTTTTTAATTGGTAAATCAGTAATTAACTGATTAATCACGGTTAATCATAATTGACCAATACAAAACTTATTAATTATGGTTAATCACTAATTAACATTCATTTCCCTAAATAAAAAAATTTCCGGCATTTACTTGAGTGTTTAAAAACTATCTGTGTACCTATTTTTCCTTTGGTTAATGGAGAGTATAACACTAAATTGCAGTACTTATTTAAAAAAAAACATACAAATAAACTGTTATATATAAAACTAAACTTACAATTCTCGGACATGGAGATAACCATCGTCCCGATCTGGGATGCAGATTACCCCATTCCATTGTGAAGTGCACGGATCATTCTTTGTCCAATTAAGGTTCTCATATGGATCATTGAGTTGACCACGAACCGCTTTCAAAGCAGCCACTGCAATACAACACAGATAAAATCCTCATCTTTCAGTCACAAACAAGCATAATTTTTAAGCATGCATTTTTCAAACACCAAAGAGGTAAAAATAATAATAATAATAATAATAATAACCAAAAGAAAATATAGCAAGGGATTAAAACAAATTAACCAAAAATCACCTTCCCCGGGATTAGTGGTTTGTGCGGTAACAAGTAGCGCAAATCGACACAAAAACCAAACAAGAAGAGCTCCGCGTAAGCAAATCCGCGTTCTCGCCATCTAAAATAGCAAGGAAATGAATGTTAAACTTATGGAAAGGACATAATGATACGGACACAGAGCTAGAGAAAAGAGTGGAATTCTCACCCTTTGTCTTCGGAAAATGAAAAGAAAACAGAAACACCAGGACTCGGAAGCAATCTTGGACATGGTTCGTGATTAAATAATCTTTAATAAAAACATGGGATTTTCAGAGCCATGTTTGTGGGAGGAAAATGAAAGGAGGATTTGGTCAGGAGATTAGAGAAAGTGTTGCTTTCCAAGTGGTTCATTTTTTTTTTTCTTTTTCCTCTCTTAAGAGTGAGCTAAGCAGAGAGGCAAAGACTTGGTTTCTCTTTTGCTTTTTTAACGAGTCAGAACTAAAGGCGCGCCAAAACCAACGACTTTAACTAATATTTTAAAAATTGGTTTCGTGGGCAAGAAGAATCACAGACCAAGAGCTGCTGATGAAAATTACAGGGCAAAAAAAAAGGTGCAAAAATTCCCACTTTCAAAGCATACTTTAAACAAATGTCTCCAATTTTATTATATCAAAAAATGGCTCTTTCCTAAAAATTCAAAAACCAATAGTTGATGTTTGTTGGAAATTGAAAAGTTAGATGTACGTCAATAAATCAATATTTAATTAAATAATAAGTTACCAAGATCACTTAATAATTTATCAAATTCAATATACCACATACGAAAGTCAATTTAAAAAAAGATATTCTTCTAATTTATCAAAATTATGAATATTTACAAAGTATATGCTACCATAAGTTCTTAGATTAATTATACGAATTCCCTCTAAACTATGTATTCTATTTTACTTTGCCTCTGAATTTTCAAAACCATTCATCGTATTCCTTAATTTATATAAAACAATTTAAAATACCCCTTTTATCTGGTTCCATTTATAATTTTCACAGAAAATACTGATCAGGTAAGTTTAAGGGATTATTTACTCCTCTTCTAAACTTTTTTCTATAATCTCATTTGTTCCAAATAAAAACCCCAATTTTTGATCTCTGTTTCAATCCTTTCACTTTTATTTACATGAAAGCAGCCATGGAAGCAAGAGCACAAATTGTGGGAGCAACAGCCGTGCAAATCGTGATATTAGAAAGCCAAATTTCGAGATTGAATTGAATGGGTATGGTGCATGGTTAAATCTCTCTCTCTCTCTCTCACACCATCTCCCTCTCTCTCGTATCCATCTTCCATAACCATATCCACTCACTTCCCTTCCTTCTCCCTTTCGGTGATGACACCAACTTCTATGTCCCCTTATTCCTGTCCCCTTCATATCTCTCAATAATATCGTAACACATCAAGGAAAAATATATAATTTATTACAATTTCATATTATATTAATTAAAAAATCAAGTAAGTTGTACACGTGTCATAATATAGTTAGAGAGAGAAATAACATAAATAAGAAGACATATCACCTAAATGGCTCAGTGGTGCCAAAGCTTGGCAGTCCGCTCCTTCACCTTCCCCCTCTCTCTCTCTTTCTTCTTTCAGATTTGTTCTTCTAATAACAATGAAAAAAATGGCAGGATTTCGGATTGAAAAAAAATTTAGAGGCTTGTTTTGTATTACTTTGTTTGGGATTGTCTGTAGAAGGAGATTTGTAAATAATCTTTGCTGGTTTTGGGATTTTGTTAGTGATTTTTTTTTTTTTTTTGGGTTGATTTTGATAAGTTCAACAAGCCAAGAAGAGATTTGCAGGACGGAGAGAAAAGAGAGGAGAGAGAAAATTATTTGGATAGAAATTAATCTTTTTTTACTAGAAATTAATATTCATTTTCATAATTATGATTTAAATTTTAAATTATATTTGTTTAATGTTTAATGATGTGTCATATAAGCCTTTCGGTCAAATAGATAGGCTGAAGTAAACGAAAGGGGCCAGTAGAATGGTTTTATTTAATCTAGGGAACACAACGAATTGTTTTAAAAGTTTAGGGGTAAAGTGAAATAGAATATACACTTCAAGATAAATTCATATAATTAAACCTAAGTTCTTTAATTGATACATTATTTATTGAATTATGACCGCAATTAATTATTGGATACTTCTACACAATAACATAAGATTTCTAAGTTATTTCACTGTAGTTTTTTTAAAAAGGCCCTGAAAAAAAATACATTTTTAAAATATCACCCCATCTATAATGATTTTAAGATTATTATCCTCCTATAATGTCAAATACAAGTGACTTCAAAACAAAAATCTAAATCATGAGGTAAAAATCTTTAGTATGTGCATTAAAGAAACTATTTCCACAATTAACTCTATTTTTTTCCGCTTCATTTAATTCTCTAACAATAGTACTTTTAAAAATTGGTATCACATTCATCTTTCAACATTTTCACTACTTCAATATTACCTTTAACAAAAACTATCCAAATACATATTTAATTTAAATACCAAAATTTAAATTACATTTGAATACAAATTTTCAGTTTGAATAAACATTCAAATGTAATATATGTTCCAAACAGATCATAAGCTCAAAACAGACTACAGTTTTTTTTTTTTTTTTAATCGTTCTGACTTGAGAGATTGTTGTCAAAAAGATAAAGAAAACATTTTGGATAATACTAATATTACACATACATCACACAAATATACACATATATATGTGTTTGTGTGTGTGTGTGTGTGTGTGTGTGTGTGTGTGTGTTTTCATAACAAGCCTCCGGGTCAACACATCACAGCATCTCATCCACCATGTGTAAAATCTTGCAGTCTGCTAGTTAAAAAACACCTATCAACACTTTCATACAGCGCTGACTTTTTGTACGCTCATTTATCCATCTCGTGCAACGACTTCCACATGACAAGCATACGAGGACGACACAAACAATATAGTATTTGCGATAAACATAAATTTCTAACCATCAATACATTCATATAATATACACGTACGATATCTATTTGAATCAATCAACAACGGAACTTTGATCAACAGACAATATCTTCACTCCCCCAAAAATCTATCTACCCAGCACTCGGAGAAGAATTCTTTACTTCGAGGGATCTCAATAAAAAACAAAAACAAAAACAAAACAAAAAATCCTTTCAAGATAACGACGCTGAAAAATGACCCCAGCAGCAGGCCAAGTGGTAGTTAGTCAGCATATGGCGAGTTTTCTCTTTTTTCTTCTTTTTTAATTTTTTGGCTAAAAATATGTCAAAAGAAATATGATTTGTCTGATGCTTATAGCATATAACAGAATAAGTCATGCCTTTTAAAAAAAAAATTGGAAAATAACACTATACCAAAAGAGAAACGAAGGGCTCAACATTCCAAACTAGAATATGTCATTTCAAGTAGTAAAAAAAGACAAGCTCTTGAATCCAAACTCGGACATCGAAAAATTGCCGTAAACAAATGTTATTCTTGCATTTCCGAAGCTCAGTCCATAAAATAGATGGCTATTTCAGTGGTATTACAATAGATTTGTGTCTTACAATGAGTTGCCACACAAACAAGAGTAAAAATGCAAGAAAGTGTTGAATCATGGATGCATCTAAATTCGCTCCTTGAACTATGCATCTTTATAAGACCATAGAGGTTTGACAAAGTCTAAGATAACAAGACTTGCTTCACAATCATAAATTTTCACAAGTCAATGACATATACATCGGATTACAACTTGCAAAAGCAGTGATTACATGTAGGAAATCCAATTGGCATAATTGTTAAATTTACAAAGAGATTACTCCACCAGGCCACCACCATTTTTAATGTATCTGAACTTGCTGAATGACATAATGCTAAAATAAGATCATACCTCGTTGAAGCCAAAATTAGTATTTTGGGTACCAAAACATGCCCTTAATGCCCTCTGGATCAGGTTCAAAACCCAAATTTCGATAAAATTCCACAACTACAATAAGAGTGTAGCAGAACAATTGAGGACCAATGTTCAAGTATTGAAAAAGGATACCATAAAACATAAACAAACATTTAAGAAAGCCAGCATAGATAAAAGTTGTATATGGTTGAATGGGACCAGCTTTCGATTTTATCTTCCAACACAATGGACCACAAAACGAATAAAACCTATGACTTATTAGCAAATTGGATGAATCACAAAACGCTAATGGTGGAAATGGAAGGTTTCATCATAAGGATGATAGATCAAGATGATACAATTCTTACAGTGGTGTCTTTAAACCCACTTGTATACAGATTCTGTCATACCTTGACTATCTGCAAAGAGGGTAATATTGCCAATGTCCCTTTGGAGAAGCGCCCTTATCAGCTTCTCAACAAGAGCCTTACCAAGGCCCTGACCCTAAATTATAGAGAGTCAAAAAGCGATACCTCAGATTGCGCATAATCAATAGTGATTAGCATAATCAGTTATGACAAGAAGGTCAAAATAGCATCTTTTAACTACCATGATGCCGTTATTTCTTCAGATTAACGGATATTTCAAACTGTAACTCATTAAAATCGCAAAAAATGCTTATTTGGGACACAAGATTTGCAATCTAGACTTGGTTAAGGTTAGATTGCAGTTTCTTGACCCATCACAAACCCCCACAGCTTCAAGGCTTTATAAGACAAATTTACATGTACATGCAAGACGGGGCAGACCTATCACGTGTACAACATCCCAGATTGCAAAGCCTAACCTGGTATGAAGGATCAACAAGGACATCCCAGATTGTAGCATTAAAGGCATGATCTGATGTAGCGCGAGCCATTCCAATTAGCTTCTTTTGGTCATTTCCCTCTGTCATATAACTTCAAGTACACTAAGATGTTCATCAAATAGTTTGACGTAGCAACAAGCATTGCATCAGCAACTTTAAACAAATGATTGCTACGGTCAGAGTGTCATTTTAGCTAAATACCTGATCCAGGTAATTTCCGAACTGAATGCAAAGTGGCTACCATATAACTATTTTTTAAGGCAGCAGCCAGTTTTGAAAGAGGCCTCCGAGGCCAGCCAACCTATCAACACACATTTGACTTTCACTAACAGAAAATAACAAATAATGAATACATTTCAGATATATGAACAGTGAACAGTCGGAACCAAAAACAAAGATCAAGTAGCCAAAAGAAATGACAATGAAGAAGTAATAGGTAGAGATACCAACTTGAGACTTGAACATCAGTTATGTTCTTTCAGTAGCATGAGGAAAGGGTACCGACCAAAACTAATTACCTTATCACATAGAGATTGAAGGTCATAAACATCAACATCTCCACCAGAAGAAAATATTATTTGTTCAATCGCTCCATCGGGTTCGGTCTTTTCAACAAGCACAAACTCTTCAGGCAAAGGTTCTTCCTCTTCTTCAAGTGTCGACGGAGGTTCAATGACTTGTGTTGTACTGTTCTTTAAAAGCCTGTAATGACATGCATTTAAGCACCTTTATCCAAGTAAAACTATGGACAATACAGTTACTGGAAACTGCTTTTCCAGGTACGAAAAGGCTCAATGTTTGCCAAGAAATGTAGCAGCCACATTCAACAATTCAAAACTCAACAATTATGTTCCTGTGTCCTACAAGAAAAAATCAAGTAAAAAAAAATACACGCACACATATCATATATATTTACCCAGATTTGATGGAGTCCCAGAAGCCAGCCCTGGGCTGAAAACCCTTCTGATTCTTGCTTTCTGTTATACATCAAACAAAGATATATTCAACAACAAGCACGTCAATAGCATTCTAAAGGAAGTTCTTAAAGACTAAATCTTAGCAGATTATCAGCAGTTTTCCTCAAGTCATTTAAACCAAAAGGACTGAGACAGAGTTCCTTTTTTTTTTTTTTTTTGGCTGGAATAAGTGGAGAATTCTTTAAGAACAACGAACCATACCCACAAGAACAATGAATCATACCCATTTTTTTTTCTTTGACTAAAGAGAAACGAAACTTTTTTATTTATTTAGGGGCCATTTGGAACAGTGTTTCCAGACGGAATATTGCAAATCAACTCCAAAACTCCCAAATCTATATCACACTTTCTCTTTCTTCCATTTTCAAAAAACTCAAACTTCAACAGTTTACAACTTTCTTATTTCAACTCGAAACAAGATTTTTTTTTTTTTTTGTTCGTTTAAATCAAACAGAATGAATAAAGAAATGAAACAAAATCTATATTACATTTTTTTATTTAACACATTTCAAATTTTTATACTATTTTATATATCATAGTTAATTTCAAATTCACACCTTAACCAAACACACATTGCAATTCCAACCTACAAAACTCCAACTCCAAGTTTCCCAATCCCCCTCATTTTGCCTTGAATTTTGCAATTTGCATCACTCTTTCTATGTATTCCTCATAAAAAAATTTGCCATAAATTCTAAACTTTTAGCAATAATTCGCAACTTCAAGTTTAAAAAAATTATAAAAAAAAACTCACAACCAAGAAGAACCACAAATTTACACTTATTTACTAACCAAACAAACAATAAATACCTTTGGCAATCCGATTGTGTAGATTGTACGGAAACAGTAATCGATTTGTTTGTCCCCAACGCAAACCCAACGAAACAAGCCCTAATTCACTGCCATTAGGCAAAAATTCTTTACTCATAATAGAACTCACAAATCAAAGCCATTACTTCTCAGTAAAATTCTACGTCAATCTAACAGATTTTGCAGAATTTGAAGATTAAAACATTTTTCTTTCTGTTTTTTCCCAATAGAATTATCGAAAAAAAAAATCGAACTTGAAAAAGAAAATGACGAGAAAGTTTTATACTTACAGAGAAGAAGGGGGCACAACCCCTCCGAGCGTCGGCATTTTTTTTTTTTTGGATATCGCTGACTCGTCTCTTCCAACGCGAGTTGGGGAAAATGAAGAAAAATCCAGTACGAAAAGTTTCGATTGTCCAGGATATTTTTTGTATTTACACTATTGCCCACGAAACATTTCCTTTTTGCAAGAGTTTCTCCTTCTAACTTTAGTTTGCATTTGGCAAACCAACTCCAACAATAATTTCATTTTTTTTTTCCCCTTCAAAAGTCAAATTATTTTTACCATTCAATACTCCGATTTTAACAAACACTCAAAATTTTTTGTTACTCTAAATTCAAATAAACTGATTGTTTTTAATTAACATAGAATTTTAAGACAAACAAAATAATATCCATATTAATTTTTTAGATCCAGGCTTTTATTTATATTAAAGATGAAGAAAATTGGATGTTTAACTAAGAACTAAGGAAAAGGAAAGAAGATTAAGGAGTACAAAATGAAATGGGAGTCAAAGTGTTAAAATAAAAAAAAAGTAATGCAGTGTAACTGACAATTTTTGGACTATATAATGAGGATTCAAATTACCTAAAAATGAGGGAAAATAATGGTTTAAGCAAGAAATAAAAAGCGAATCAAAATAGGGGGTCTATTTATAAAATTTGTCCAGTTAGGGGTCAAATGTAAAATTAAATGCTTACTGTAAAACTGACTGTGTATGGACTTCAAAAACAGTGATCCTAGAGTATAAGAATAAGTTTTGATGAAGTGCTGTTCCTTGAAACATATGAAGTTTTAGGCCAAGAGCATCTCTAATTAAGTGCTTGATTGATATGTTTATGGTAAATTATGGTATTTAGATGAAAATGAAGGCTTTTTATTGCGAAAGTTTCCATGTATTAAATTTAGCAGCAAATTTCTCATCATGTAAAGTCAATGTTTTATTTTATTTTAAAGGAGGATTGTATTTAAAAAGAAAGAAACGATACAAACACCAATACAAATGACCTCACGATACATGAGACTAGATTCTCAACTAAGACTGGTTCTATCAGTAAAATCTGATAAAGTTAATGAAGAAAAAAAAATACACCGAGACTCAATCTTAAAAAAATTCCTTGGCACACTAATTATAGAATATACAAAAACTCTTTTTGACAAAGTCTATACAGTTAATACAATTCAATCGATTGAGAGACAGAAACATGTAACATTGAAGCCACTAAAACCTCTGCATAGATAACAATTTAGTAAAACCCAAAATGTAGTGAAATACAAATCTGATGGAACAAAAACAACCTTAAAAAATATGAAAACTATCTTCGATATTTGAAACTGTAACCAACACACAAAAAACACATCAAAAGAGCATTGGGTGGGGAAACCACCGTCCTTATTACAAATATAACAACTAAAACAATAAACAACCAAACAAAGCCTAGAAAAACACCAACTAGGAACCCATCAAGGCAAAGCCCCTCAACGTCAAAAAGGTGAGATCCTTGTTCAGCAACTCTAATATGGGGAGATCCCCCTTCTTCCAGTAGCATGAATCCTAGTTTATAGTAGATTGAGTGATGATAACTTTCTAGGCGAAGATTTAAGACCAGTAGATCAGCGACACGTTGGACCATTGGTCTCCATCGCTTTTCTTTCTCCTTACCTCTATCTCTCAGCTCTCCAAGGTCGCTGATAAATAACAATATTTTTAATTTTGTTTATTTGTATTTAATTTCTATTAATTGGTATTGTAAACTTTCCATCTAATCATTATATTTTTGTTATTTTTAAATTATTTAATTACTATAACTTTTATACATTTCAAAGCTTAATGACAGTAATAAAAGATAGCTATAATATTAAAAATGGCATTATATGTTGGAATTCAAATATCAAATATGTTATTTAACCTATTTTTTTAGTAACAAATATAGCATTAGTATTAACATACATGTAGGGAGAGTTTTTGGAGTTCCACAGCCTAGTAAGTATTAGAAAAAATGTACCAGGAAATATGATACAACAATCAATGCTTAGCTAAACAAGTAGATCTTTTAAAAAAAAAAATGCTCAAGAATATCACTAGTGGTGTTCAGCATTACAATTAATAGATATATCTTTATTAATGTGGGTTGAACATCACCTATGCTTCTAACATTGTTCGTCTCTTTGACGTCCGTCTCTATAATCTTATAGAGTCCTTAAGAGAAAATTGATCTCAATAATAAATTGGAAATTCTAACAAAGAATACAAGGGAATTAGAATGCACTCATAGCGTAAATTGGAACTGCTCAAACTACTTTAAAGATTCATTTTCCTATGATTGTAATTTTTTGCTATCCAAATACTTGCCAAATATATAATTCCACTTCGGTCATAATGTTCTTATAAGGTAATTAGTATGATTAATCCTGAAATTGTTTAGAGGCCATTTAGGATGTCTAGAGATAGTATTTTGGAGGTTGGAGATGCTTGATATCTAGAAATGCATGTTCAGAGGAAAAAAAAAACTGTTTAGAATGAAAAAATATAAAATCTTAAAATATGTTGAGAAAAATTATCAATAAGGATCTTGTTTTTTTTTTTTTGTTTGAAATTTTATATAATTAAAAAAATCATTGGGACTTAAATAATAAAGTTATGGGCATTTAAGTAGTGTTTAGTATTATTTTTGAAATGTTTTCTATTTTCAAAAAAATTGAAAATGAGAATTTTGTGAAAACTATGTTGACACTATTTTTCAAACTGTGTTTGGTTATGTTTTCTAAGTGTATATTCTGAGAAACATAAAAATGAAACTTTGTTTGGATATATTTTTGAAAACCCATTTCATAAATGAGTATTTTATGAAAACATATTTATGTTTAATTCTAAAAAAAATAACAAAAAAAAATTATTAGTCATAATTAAAAAAAAAACCCTTTAGTGATGGGTTTTGCAATGAGGAGCAGTGGTGGAAGACATTGGTGGTCTGAACCCTAGGTGGCAATGATAACGGGATTTGAGCCGCGAGTCTGTGGTTGTTGTCGCGAAAGGGTCATCGCCGTCATCGTCAATCTGCGATCATCGCCCTGCATCGGAGATGGAGGCTATCTTCAAATATAGTAATTATTACCAATACTGCACAAGCAGCAAGAGAAAGAGAGGAAAGGGAAGGAGAAAATGAAAATAAAGAAGCGAAATCAACTCTTTTATGTTTTCAAAAAACCTAAAAAAAAATATAGTTGAAAACCGTGTTTTCGAAATGGTTTTGAAAACTTTGAATAAATAAACGTTATTTTGAAACTGTTTTCATTTTTTGTATTTTTAAAAATAGAAAATCATTTTTAAAAACAAAACCAAACGCCTCCTTAATGTTTAAGTTAATTGTAGGCATTTAAAAATATAAACAGTGAAAAATAATTGTAAGTTTGAAAAAATGACAAATTAAATTTAAAAAAACCAGATGTCAGATGTTCAAAACCTTTCTCCGTAAATGCCCCTTTTAGTATGTGATACTTTGGTCTTTAATCTTTTTAATTTCAACAAATTGATCTCTGATCAATTGTTGGTTTCTTTGCAATGTTGGTCAAATTATAAATAATTAATGGAATTCATCTGTAAGCATCATGTGGCGGTGCATAAAGGGTAAAGGGTAATTTAATCATAAACTAAAAGAAAAACTTAATTAATTCAAAAATATTTTATTCTAGTAAACAAATTAACGCTAAAAGAAGATTAGATAAAGTAATTTGCATCCTTTTATATCAATTTCGCTCCTAATTTTCAAGCCAATATTTGAATACTCATGTAACCCACACACACGATTAATTCTGCCAAAAATAGAATGGACGTTCTTAATTTAACGAAATTGCAAAGAAATGAGCAATTCGAGTACTATTTTGCTAAAATTAGAAAAAAAAAAGTGTCACAAACTAAATAATTCAGGGAATTATCCTATTTCCTAATATAATTTATTAATCCCTACTAATAAGGGAAGGTTATAGTAGAAATTTCAAAATAGTACTTACAATAGACACTCTTTTTAAAACCATTTAGATGTAATTAAATAATTGAGATTTACTTGTTTATAATAGTTATAATGCACCCTAATATATAGTATTATAAAATAAGAAATTAAAAAAATCTGAAAAATTAATTAAAAAAACTCAAAAATTCCCCCTTTCCTTTCCTGTCACAAACTAAATAATTTAGGGAATTATCCTATTTCCTAATATAATTTATTAATCCCTACTAATAAGGGAAGATTATAGTAGAAATTTCAAAATAATACTTACGATAGACACTCTTTTAAAAACTATTTAGATGTAATTAAATAATTGAGATTTACTTGTTTATAATAGTTATAATACACCATAATATATAGTATTATAAAATAAGAAATTAAAAAAATCTGAAAAATTAATTAAAAAAACTCAAAAATTCCCCCTTCCCTGTTCAACAGGCAACACCCCCCCTACCAATCAGCTGCCTCGATGACCCTGCGATCCCCTTGACCACGAACAAACCAACCCCACCTCCCTTCCCTAACCCAAAAAACCTCCGGCGAACCCACCCACCCCCTTTCTTGATCGAATCCAGCCAACACCCCCCAACCCCCCCTAATGACCCTACAACCTTGCAAATCTGACGAACCTCCCCTGTGGTGAAACCCACCCCCCCCCGACGACCCTACAACCGTGCGAATCAGATGAACACACACCCACCCCCCCAATGTATTTTTTTTATTTTTATTTCTTGAATTTTTTTGATCTATTAGTCTATGATAGGTAGGGTGCATTATAATATACAAATTTCAATTATTCAATTACATCTTAATAGTTTATAAAAAATACCTATTATAAATACTATTTTGAGATTCCCAATATAGCTTTTCCCCTACTAATAAGCATTATTTTAATTTCTAGTAAAAAAAAAAAAGCATTATTTTAATAAGTAGAATCTGCAATTTCCATTCCACCACTTCCATATTATATTTTAAATTTTAATTATTATATTTATTTTATTTAATATTATAATTTTTTAATTTAATATTAACCATCTATCTAATTCTATAAAAATATCCTTTACCTTTATACATAAAATTGCATTATAAAATTGTAATCAAGCACATTTTAATATATCCAAAAACAAAAAAAATTAGTTAGATTTTTGCTGTCTGTCAAGGTCTTCTCACTTTTTTAATTTTTATTTTACACATGGTGAGGATCATTGCTCCTAACAACGTCACGAGGCAGCTAACCAATCACAGTGACAATACTGATCCCCGGCCAAAACAAAGGTCAGTAAAATACTTCTATCACAAAAAAAAAAAAAAAAAAAAGGTAATGTGTCAAGTCATCAAATATTAAATCATATCAATTGTTTATAAATTTCATACCTAATTAGAATTGGTAATTTGAGTCACGACATGATAACACGACACAAAATTTATACGAAATTAAAGAGTTTGAGTTTTCCTTAAATAGGTTTGGGTCAAAATGGATCAAACCTGTCAAACACGATTAAATAAAAGATCAAACATGTACAAACCCGTCAACCCGTAATTGACACGAAATAACTAGTTTAATAAATTGATTATATACGAGTTGACATAAATACAACACATAAATTACCCATTATAATCTTTAATATATTTATATTATTATATATATTGTAATGTTTATTATTTTTAATTTTGAGTTTTCAAAATTCAAATATAATATATATCTTTTATTTTATATATATATATTTTAAAATTTTTTAACATAGAAAAAAAAATCTAGATTTTACTTTATTTTTTTTAGTTTTTCATTGCCTTTACAGCTCTACTTACCTCACTCCATCGCCCTCATTTTTATCAATCCATCGACCTTCGTGACAACACGACTAATCATCCTTAACCCTGTCGTCATTATTTTATTTGTATTTAATTTAAACAGGTTAATTCGGGTCAACACGATTAACACGATTAATAAATGGATTGGGTTTCGATTTGAGATTTTGACACAAATATTAAATGGGTTGGGTTTGGATTTAGTTAATAGTGCCAACTAAGAAGCATAACACGACATGAACACAACACAATAACATGAATTGCTAGCTCTACGTACCATACTATAAAATTTGGATCAAATTTAATTTTTAAAAACACAAATTACTATTAAAGATATTCAACAGTAAAGACTCATTTCGGATTAAAATTTTGATCTTCAAAATAATTTTTTTAATATTTTTTTCATTTTATCATCACTTTTTAACTATTTATATTTCTAAAACAATACACTTAACTTCAAATTTTAAAGATTTATAACTTTATATATACAAATTCAAATGAAATGTTTTTTTTTAAATTATATTAAATTTCGAGAGAAACGAAACGAGATCTATATTGATAATTGTTTTTGAATAAATTTTTAATATTTTATATTTTTTTCACTTCAAATAGTTTTTTTTCCTAAACACATTTTCCAAAACTACTTTTTTCCAAACTAAATAAGTCATAACAAAACCTTAATACATAATTAGTCAATTTGATAATTTTATAGTAAGAAGGTAAACGAAAAACTATAAATTAAAAGATAATTTTTACGATAGGACATCATAATATGGTTATTGATTGAAATTATTGTTTTAGTGTTTGTTTGGGGTTGATTTTAATCCATCTCTTATGGATTGTTATAGTATTTTTTTTATTTTTTATTTTTCAAATTTTACTCTCAATTTTTGTATCGTCTCCACCTAAAAAAAAAGTTTTGTACCGTATAATGTGAATTTTTAAGAGGAACAGATGCTCGTAAATAAAATTATTAAAAAAATCATTTGATTAGCCCATTTGAATTGAAGAACTGAAGTTATTTTGACTGGATTCAAGTTGAGTTTTAGAATTGTAGCTTTGATTAAAAATAAAATGTTTGAAATTAAAAAGTATAAAATATTAAAATACATTCAAAAAAATATAAATATAGATCTTGTTTTGTTTATCTCTGAATTCTATACAACTTAGAAATAATTATCTTATTTAAAACAAAATTATAGTGGTTGCATGCTTAATAGTAAATATTATATTTGATTCTACTAAAAGGGATAAATTAAAATCTCTAAATTTGAACCAAAAAAAAAAGAAAAAGAAAAACAAAGTTATAAATTTTTAAAGTTTGAGAAAAAATGATAAATTTTTAAAATCGAATTAAAGATATAATAACAAAATTGAGTTTTCTTTTTTAAAAAATTAAAATAAAATAGTAGCATGCTTTGAAAGGGGATAGTCTATGATAGATACTCTAAAATAATACCTACTGATAAGTACTTATTTTTAATCGTCCGTATGTAATTTAACGGTTTAGATGTTATTTATGCATGATAATTATAATGCACATTAATTCATAGTATTATTTACTAAGAAATCACAAAAAAAAAAAAAAAAACTTAAAAATTCTGACACACCCCACGACCATCCATCCTCCCACCCCCTAACCCAACCCACCCTATGGGCGATGAACAGCGAATTTGGGCAATGAACGACAGATCACAATTCTCGTCATTGTCGTGGTTGCGATCTCTTCACTGGCATGGGGTTCGACGACGAAAGAGTGAGAGAGAGATAGGGTAAAGAGGAGGAAAACAACGATAAGATAGTATCACGAGGGATTCCAATGGTAGCGCCACAATAAGGAAGCCAGGGTAGTGGTTCGTAACTTAAGTCGATCTCCGATGAAAAGATAACTAGATCAATAAACTTTAAAGTTGAGAGAAAGAGAGTGAGTCGAGCTATAGAGAGAGAGAGAGAGAAGATTGATAGAAAAAGGGGTTGAGAAATAGTGTTGGGCTCCATGGGCAGCGAGCTTTGCCTTGCCAACGACGAGATTCATTGTCCTTTTAGAGGAAGGGTCGATAAAAGGTTTAGTTTTTCGTTTAATGTCTTATGAGGTGTTTGGTAAACGTATTGTATTCACATTATTTTTGAATACAATGTATTGAATACATTTTGTATTTAGATGAAAAATATCTGTTTTACATTTGAATACAATATGTATTTGGATGAAAAATATTTAAATTATATTTTAGAGTTAAAAAGTTAATGTAATTGATAAAAATAAATAGAAAAAATAAGATAAAAAAAGAATATAATATGAATAAATTTTAAAAATTTTATTTTTAAAATATTTAAAAATAATAAATATATTTAAAATACTATAAAAAAATATTATATTTAAACACAAAATATTTATATTTAAATAAAAATTATGTTATAACTATCATATATAAATAATATCTAAACAATTAAATTTATCTAAATAATTAAAAATAAATATCTACTAATAAATATTATTTTAAAGGATCTACCAGCTCATCCCTTTAAAAGATCTTACAGCCAGTTTTTTTTTTTGCATGCATTAAAAAAAAAAAAAAGGATTGAAAGCCGTACAAAGCAACACCGGGGTGGGGAAGTGTACAGCGTAATGCTATGTACTTTTGCTCTCTAATAATTGCAGCCTTTATTGAGTTCCGTGCCACTCTTGTCATCTTCACTCCACGCTCCACTTTCCATTATCATTTTCTATCTTTTCTTTCTATCCAAACAATCACCACCACTTGCTCTATTAGTTGCCCAATTTGATTTGATTTTCTTTCCTTTTCTTTTGTCACAAACGCCACGCTTCCTATTGCCCGTAAAACGCCAACTACAAGGATATATGGTATTAATTTTGTGATTTTATGATTCATGTGCGACGTGATATGTTATAATTTCTTTTCTTTTCTATTTACCAAAAAAATTTTTTTCTTTCTTTTTTTTTTGATCTCCTTTTTCTTTTCTTTTGATATTATTTGGATTTTCTTACAGGTGGGACCATGATTCTAAAGCCAATAGACCCGGATTCAACCGATGATCACTTTTCTCTGTTATTATGCTTTTCCACTTTATCACTTTTTCATTATAAGAAATATATGCCAAAGAATTTTGATGCAGTCATTTACTAGATGCAATTTCTTTTTATTAATTCCTAAGCTCTAGGGAGGCTGTTTATACCATTCCAACCATATGTGTCTTTTTTGTACAAAAACAATTCATGAAAATTCAATTCTTATAGTAAGTAAGTGAAATCAATGTGAGGATAATCTTGTTATTAGGTATTATCTAAAAATAACCTTTTTAGTGTTGAGTATATGATGAGCTAACTTAATATCATCGGGAGTAATAAAATTCACATAAAAAATATAAACTAACACATTAGAACCTCAACTTGATAGTCAGTTGATATCAATTGATAAGAATAATATGCATCCTTACAAAACAAATTTGTAAGGAGAGGTGCCCAAGGGCTTAAAACCCACTGCTTATTTGATAATCTTTTTATGTAAGATTGTTGACATCTAATAATATTAAGTCCTAAGACTATCTTTAATATAACACCGTAATAATGAATTTAGGTTTAAGGGACGGAGGGATTCCCACTATATTTTAATCCCTACGGCGACCTTCCATCATAAGGCACTAGGCTCCACTAACATTAAGGCATCCTGAATTCAAGTTCTACTAAAACAAGATCTAAGATTTAACTAATGAAACTTAGGGTTAAATAACTATTCTTTGAGAAAGATAAAAAAATAAAAAATTAGAAAAACAGATAATTTTTCCCCTTCCTTTATAAGCAAGTTGTCAAATACGAAACTTTCGAATCTTTTGATTAATAAGATTCACAAATTGTCTAATTAATCTTTGTTAAAAAATAAAATAAAAGAAAGAAAGAAAGAAAGAAAGAAAAGAAAAGTCATAAAAAAGATTGTGGATACATGCATTACTTTTTTGCTTGTACGAGGAAGTTCACTAAATTACGAGCAATTTAGTTCAAAAAGTAAAAAACCATCATCTGAAGGCGATACTCCCTCTGTCTCACTACTTAGACACACACACACACACACATGTAGATCGAGATATAAGGCCAATTCCATGCTCCACATGTCTCATGAGCTGAAGAGTTTTTCATGTCCTGCAATGTCTGTATACATTAACATACCATTTAGTTCCTTTTTTCAAGCCGAGTTGAGTCTTATCACCTTTGGCAATCCGTCAGTTCGTTTTGCTATTTCGAACTTACTTTCGTAGATCAACGACATTTTTGATGTGAATCTCATTAAGAATAATGAAACCTGTTAACAATTAGGAACTCAAAATCGTTTTAAAATCAGATTTGAATGGAAGACCTCGACCTGTTGCTAAAAACCTCAGTATATTTGACCTCAACCCGTTGTTTAATGCAAAATAAGAACCTTGATATAAGGAAGGCGCCACAAACGGTGGTGGAAATCCATTTGATAAGTAGATGGTAAACGCTATAAAAAAATTATGATAAATTCAAATAGTTCGTCAGAGAACCAAAGAGAAAACAATCTCTCAATTTGTTGAATAAAACTGATCTGCTTTTCATTACTACAAAGGACGCCTATAGATAGGCAGCCTTTATTAAAAAAATGTCCTCAAAATAACTATCTTAATTAAGACTAAAATTTAGTAATAAAAGCTCTACTTGCCTAAAAAGAAAAAAAAAATCAATCAACGTCTTAATATGGCTGATCACATGCCTAAAGAAGAAAAAAAAGAAAGTTGACTATTTGAATGGCTTTGCAATCAGCCATAAATGCCCATGACAAGTCAAAAGCTTGGCATGCAAGCCAATCTAAAGAAAAAATGGAAAAATAATCAACTTGGCTTGCAAGCAACTCAATTAGACTAAAACATGCCAAAAAACACGCCAATTGCTTGCTGAGATTGAGCTTGAATTTGCTTGAGTCCAAATTTATTGAATCAGCCTGTTAAGTGCACTATGGTACTTCTATGCTTATGTCCTTGTAACCGAATCAATGGGAACTTGAATTGGTTCATTTGAAGTCATACTTTGATTCACATCATTCCCCTCTTCTTGAGAAGGATTTGTCCTCAAATCATCACGATCTCCCTTAGGAAGTCGCTTGGAATGTCTTTGTGATGGAATTTGTTTTTTTCTTACGTATAGCCAAATCCAATCTCCAGGATCAAAAACTAATTTGTGACGCCTTTTATTGGCTTGACTTCGAAGCTCCTTAGTCTTCTCGGGATTACTACTATAGATTTGTTGATTTAGATTGAAAGCTCTGAGCATAAAATCAATTTGATATTCAAACCCTCAGATAGATGGTAATCTGTGGGGTCGAGAAAGACATCTTCGTATCCCTACAAAAGAGGAATAATAGAACTAGGCAAAGCCAAGTCAAGCTAGTTAGTGTTTAAAAACTCCTCCTTATACAAAAGTACAATCATTTGTTGGTTTGAAAACAACACTCTTTTGATTTTACTTACTTTTGCGTAGAAATTATTTGTTTTCTCTCTGATTTTCTTTCAATAATCGTAAGACTCTTCTCTTTGTTTTACTCCTTTTTCTCTGCCTCTCTTTCTCTCTTTTTCACTTTTTTTCTTTTGGTCGCACTTTTTTTCACTCTTTTTCTTTTGTTCACTCTCTTTTCACTTTTTGTCTTTGGGCCACTTTCTTTTTCACTCTTTTTCTTTTTCACCCTTTTTCTTTTGTCCACTCTCTTTTCACTTTTTGTCTTTGGGTCACTCTCTTTTTCACTATTTTTCTTTTGTTCACTCTCTTTTTTTAATCTCACTTGATCTTCATAGCCCTGTTTTGGAGTTAACGGTACAAGAGTGATTAGTTGATTATTGAGCACGGACGAATACTTATTAATGAAGTCATTCAATTTGACACACCAATCAAGCTGCTTCTCTAATTCGTTAGGGATGATTTTACCTTGGAACAGAGGAATTTTCATCTTAATGCTACCCAAATTATTGTCTTCTTAGTTCCTAGCTTTTGTAACTTGCCCATGTCTCCCATGATTGACAATTAAGTCTCGATTATTTGCTTCTTCAAATTCATTCTCATAGCCTCTATAATGATCCCTTACATCTTCTCTCCATTGAATTCTCTCCCTTTTTATGCACATTAGGAGTGTTTTGTGGTTGCTTTATACGTGCATTCTCTATCCAGTCCAACCGTTTATGCATTTGTCCTAATTCAGCCCTCAACATTCATCTTATCTCCCCTATCAACGCCTATAATTATAGGTTCAGTATAGTTGGTCGTAGTACCTCTTTGGTTAAGTTTTCTTCTTGATTGCGTGATATATTTAAAATCTGCAAAATAAGGTTAGAAACCTCATAAGCACTCCTTCACATGTTTTACTCAAGAAGAGAAAATTCATTCACTCTTGTGTTTGTCACTTAAATGGCTTTTACCCTCTAATATACTAATCACTCTTACCTTTTTCCATTCGTTGATTCTCTTTGGGTTCTTTTCAAAGTAAACTAATGATAATCAAAATTTCCAACAATAATTCATCAAGAACCCACAAAGAAACAATAAGTACACAAATTGACAGCAAGAAAATATTTATACAAAACTGAATCTTTCTTGATGATGAATTAACGTTTTTTGATGATGAATTTTTTTTATTTTTATTTTCAGGATCCTCCTGTTTTCTTCTTTCTCTTCTTCGAATCCTCCCTGGTTTTTTTTTTTTGTTCCTCCTATTTTCTTCTTTCTCTTCTTCAAATCCTTTCTAAGTTTTTTTTTTTTTAATTTTCGAAATTATCACAAACTGAAAATTAGGGCACGTTTGGGGGCTATTCTCCAGCCTCTAAAAATCAACTTTTTTCTAAAACTTTACCACTTTTTACTATTTATATCTCCAAAACATTACAGTAAACTCCAAACTTTAAAACTTCATAACTTTGTGTATACAAGTCCAAATGAGATATTTTTTTAAAATTGCATGGAATTTCGAGAGGAACGAAATAATATCCATATTGATATTTTTTTCTAAAAAAATTTTTAAAATTTTTTATTTTTTCACCTCAAATAGTTTTTTCTCCCAAACACATTTTTCAAAACAACTTTTTTCCAACCTAAAAATAATGTCTCCAGCCTCCTCCCCCAAACTGCCCCTTAACAATTAGTATTTGAAACAATTAGAATAAGGAAACCACAAAAAAATTCGTCCAAAACTAGCCCTAAAATTAAGACCCACGAATTTTGACTCAAAAATAAGAACAAAGATAGGCAAACCTGACTTAGAGCCTTACACTGATATCAAATGATGCGAACCTTGCTAAGAATAACGAGACCTATCAATAATAAAGAACTCAATATCATTTTAAAATCAGATTTGAATGGGAGACCTTGACCCGTTGCTTCAGGAAAAAACAAAAACCTCGGTATATTTGATCTTAACCTGTTGTTTAATGAGAAACAAGAACCTCGATATAAGGAAGACGCCACAAACGGTGGTGAAAATCCGTTTGATAAGTCGATGGTGAATGCTACGGAAAAATTCTGATAAATTTGAATAGTTCGTCAAAGAATCAAAGAGAAAACACTTTCTCAATTTGCTAAATAAAACTGTTCTGCTTTTCATTACTACAATAAACACCTATTAATAGGTAGCTTTTACAAAAAAAAAATATGCCCAAAATAACTGTCTTAATCAAGGCTAAAATTTAGTAATAAAAGCTCTACTTGCCTAAAAAAAAAAAAAAGAATCAATCAACCTATTAATATAGTTGATCACATGCCTAAAGAAGAAAAAAAGAAAAGTTGACTGTTTGAATGGCTTTGCAATCAGTCATAAACGCCCATGACAAGTCAAAAGCTTGACATGTAAGCCAATCCAAAGAAAAAAATGAAAGTAATAAATTTGGCTTGTAAGCAACTAAGTTAGACCAATACAGGCCAAAAAACACGCTAATTGCTTATTGAGATTGAGCCTGAATTTGCTTGAGTCTAAATTTCTTGAATCGACCCGTTAAGTGTACATTAGTACTTCTTTGCTCGTGTCCTCGTAACTGAATCAATGAAAACTTGAATTGGTTCGTTTAAAGTTGTATTTTGATTCACATTAGTTTTCTTTTGTTCTCAAATAATTTTTAGTTGCGCAAGGTGTTTGGTGTACCATTGTCATATTGAAAGGAAGGAAAAAATAAATAAATAAAAAGGAAAATTCCCACCAGAAGACCTTCAGTTCATTATTCTTTCAGGTAAGTCTTCTGGGGTTGGCAGAGAATTTAAGAAAATGTTTTCTTCATAGTTTGCTCATAGTAAATGAACTGTTTATCATCAACTATTGCTTCAAATTTTTAAGGTTGTGGAAACTGATAGAAATGTCTGAAAATGTTACATAAAAGTTTTACTCTAAATATATATATATGTAAAAAAATTGCTTGTTTCGAGAGGATAACCCTTTTTTTTTTTTTTTTTTGGTGTTGGGTGCAGTGAAAGGGTGGCGTGGTTTCTTAGACTGAACAACTGGATTTCCAACCAGACAAAACATTTCTTTTTCATTCTTTTTTTATTAAAATAAATATAATAGAAAAACAAGGCAATATTACATGGAAGAAGACAAAGGAATATAATAGAAGAGAAAAAAAATTAAAAAGCTAAAGGTAGCTGGCAGGAGAGCCTGTGCCCTGTCGAGAGAAAAGAGCAAAAGTGTGGCATACTGTGAACTGAATCAACTCTTCTGAGCTGTTTGGGGGATTTTTTTTTATTATTTATTTAAAATAAGAAAGAAAGAAAAAGAGTGTAATTTTTTTTTTAATGCATAGAAGAATTCTATTATCATGATGTCTAAGCTTGGGCTGGTATTGTGGTTTAGTGAGTGATAAAAATGGTGCCGGACAATTCCTTCTCTTCTTCCATTCGCTCTCCCAAGTTCTCCAACTCATTCACAACTCGGTATGTTCTCTCTCTCTCTCTCTCTATTTTTCTTTTTAACCTTCATTCAAGAACTTCATGTGTTAGATAATTTCTTTCTTCTTTCCTTCTTTTTTTTTTTTTTTTGTAATATGGAAATATCCCATATTAGCAAGATCTTGTGGTGGGCTTCAAGTCAGAGAATAATCAATATTATCCTTTATCATTCGGATTGATGTTTTTGCCATTTTGTGCATTATTGTTCCTTCTGTTTTATTTAAAAAAACATGCCATTTTGATTTCAGCTTGCATGTGTTAGTTATACTCATTAATCATATTACCATTTTAAACAACAATATAAACTTTTTACAGTATTTTCTATCACAAAAACTTGAATTTATCGTTTAAACCGTGAGTTTGAATGCTGATTTTGACATTAGAAGTACTGAACATAGGATCTTTTCTGATGTTGCGGGGGACGTTACAATTGTCGTTGATGGAGAATCTTTCTTACTCCACAAGGTAACTCTAAATCTATCACTACGATATTGTTTGCTATATCTATGATTTTTCCAAACAATTTCGGTTTTTTATCCCAAGAAGTGCAAGCTATCCAAAAACAAGATGACTGTCTGCAACACGAGATTTGGAACTAACTTTTCTCCAAACTGATGCTGTTGTTCTTTGTTTTGATGCTGAAGTTTCCGCTGGTATCGCGGAGTGGGAAGATTCGGAAAATGGTTGCAGACGCGAAGGATTCAAATCTTTCGAAGCTTGAGCTCCTCAAAATACCAGGAGGACCGCAGGCTTTCGAACTTGCGATGAAATTCTGTTATGGAATGAATTTCGAGATCACGACTTCTAACGTTGCACAGCTGCGCTGCACAGCAGAATATCTGGAGATGACGGAGGATTACCGCGACGAAAACCTCGTCAAACGAACAGACACTTACCTCAACGAGGTTGTGTTCCAAAGCCTAGAGAAATCGATCGAAGTTCTGGCCACCTGCGAGGCTCTGCCTCCGATCGCAGAGGAGATCGGGATTCCCAACAAATGTGTGGATGCTATTGCCATGAATGCTTGCAAGGAACAGCTAGCTTCAGGTTTGTCAAGATTGGATTGCGACAACGAGTCTACCGAGCTAAAGGGCGGTTGCGTCGAGTGGTGGATCGAAGATCTTTCGGTGCTAAGAATCGATTATTATAAGAGAGTTATATTCGCCATGGGGAGAACAGGTGTTAGACAAGAGAGCATTATATCTTCGCTAATGCATTATGCTCAAGCATCACTAAAAGGGATTGGGAAATGCCAAGTTTGGAATACGGCGAAACTAAAGCCGAATCTCATGTTGTTGGAACATGAGCAGAGGACTATTGTGGAGGCTATTGTGAGTCTAATGCCACAAGAGAAGGGCGTTTCCATTCCGCTGAGCTTTCTCTTCGGAATGTTGAAGATGGCAATCATGCTGGGTACTACCATTGCCTGCAGGCTCGAGCTAGAGAGGAGGATCTCCTTTCGGTTGGAGATGGTTTCGCTTGACGATCTTCTTATACCGTCCATCAAAAGCGGGGATTCGTTGTTCGATGTAGATACCGTTCACCGCATACTGGTAAACTTTCTGCAGAGAATTGAGGAAGAAGAGAGCGAAGATTGTGGGTACGAATCCGAAGGCATTGGCTCTCCCAGCCACAGTTCTTTGTTGAAAGTTGGGAGGCTTATGGATGCATATCTAGCGGAAATTGCTCCTGACCCTTACTTGAGCTTGCAAAAATTCATTGCTATCATCGAAATACTACCGGATTATGCTCGTGTCATCGACGACGGGCTCTATAGAGCAGTAGATATATACTTGAAGGTAAATTGCTGTAGATAAATGGGATAGAGGATCGGATGATACTAATATTCTTTTTTTCATTCAGTTTGCTGGGAAAAAAAAAAGGTCTAGCAGCTATGTTTTTACCAAGTAAATTCTAACGAGTATTCTTACATTTTAAATTGCTCATTTAGTTTTTGTTACAAATAGTCCTTTGTGTGAATTTTAGACAGAATCTATGAATAATATGATAATATATATATATAAACTAATAGATTCCGTAATTAATGTAGAGGATTAGTTCAACGCTTTTAATAGTTTAAGGTTACTCTAATTACGAAAAAAAAAATTACCAAGTTTACGTACCAACCTAACAATTTACCTCAGATTTTAACTTACGGGAAGTCTATTTCCTTTTCTTT
The DNA here is from genome assembly GCA_035233585.1 of Antiaris toxicaria. Lineage (NCBI taxonomy): Eukaryota > Viridiplantae > Streptophyta > Magnoliopsida > Rosales > Moraceae > Antiaris > Antiaris toxicaria. The sequence goes on from CP141163.1 coordinate 2,685,656, forward strand.
TCTTTTTTTTTTTTTTTTTTTGCAGGCTCATCCAATGCTAACAGAGCTAGAATGCAAGAAGTTGTGCAAGTTCATAGACTGTGGGAAGCTCTCTCAAGAAGCATGCAACCACGCTGCGCAAAACGATCGACTGCCGGTGCAAATGTCGGTAAGAGTTCTCTACTTCGAGCAGGTCAGGCTAAAGAATGCGCTGTCGGGAAGCTCCGGCGATGGAGGGCTACTGTCGCAGCGGATGAGCAGCGGAGTGCCTAGCGCAGCCATGTCTCCGAGGGACAATTATGCTTCTCTAAGGAGAGAGAACAGAGAGCTGAAGCTGGAGATCTCTAGGATGAGAGTGAGGCTCAGTGAGTTGGAGAAGGAGCAGTTGTGTATGAAGCAAGGAATGATTGACAAAACAGGAAATGGGAAGACGTTCTTGACTTCGATTTCAAAAGGGATCGGAAGGATAGGAATTTTCAGCGGTCCGAACGGAGGCAAACGCCAGAAATCTGGAAGGAAGTCTCGGGGATCCGAAGTGAAGAATGGTAGAAGTAGGAGGTATTCTGTTTCATAGGTGGTTGTTATAAAATAGAAAGCTTTAGTGGCCTTCTTTACTTTTTTTTTTTTTTAGTTTACTTTAGGTTATGTTTTTTTTTTGTCTTAATTTGTAGGAAAAAAAAGAAAGGAAAATTCGATAGTGTGTTTTTATTGTTGAAAAATGATTTCATTACCACTAGTGATAATCATCACGGTAAGGCTGTAAGAAAACTGTGTCTCGTGGAGATTATCACTAGTAGTGATAATTATAAGTCTTATTTTAGTATCATAAACGTGCATCCAAAATGTATTATGGTTCGTACTGAATTTTAGAAGAAAAGGAGTTTCTCTCTAAAGTTTATAAATGCTATGTTAACTTAAAAAGAAGAGTGTTATTATCAATCATTCAATCTGCATACACTCACCTTTGTTAGAAATTTTTACTAACATAAATGATAAAAGCTGAAGTTGTAAAACATACCTTTAACTATTGCTATTAGATTACAAAAACAATCACGATCTCAAAAATAATCATAGCAATTAGACAATTTGAAAAACCCAAAAATCATAGTGATAAATTTCTAGTGAAATTTTAGTTAAGATGTCCTTAATCTCATCAATTATTTTCTTGATTGGAATACATTACTTCCTTTGGTGAAAAGATTTAATTAAACCACTTTTGTAAAGATTTATTTACTAAGTGCACAATCATTTTTTAAAAGCTCTTTGTGGCGGTCTTTTGTTTTAAACATTAGACGATAGTTTTCTAAAAAAAGATCGTAAAAAGAGAATCATGTCTTCAAGATTTTGTTGTAGTGTATTTTACCGACTTGCAACCTTTACTCACTGAGTTTAAAGATACTACTACTACAAGAAATTGCACCTTCAACGACTACATTTTCAGTCATGAAAAGTACGAATTTAGTTGCAAAAAACTTTCAATGACAAAAAAATTAGTCGCGTCTTGATCGCTGAACGTCGGTCACAAAAAATATTCCATGATTAAAAATTTGTAGTCACTAAATAATATACATACCATAAAGTCAAAAATTTAATTGTAAAAGAATTTGCAATCAGTCACAATAAAACTTGAAAGGGACCAAAAATTTGTGTAAGATAAGACCAAATTACTTTTGCCAACTACATAAAAACTAATTGGCAACTAATAATTAATTATTATTAAATCATATATTTAGGCATTTTGCAACTAATGAATTAGTTGCTAAATGACTTAATTTGACGACTAATGGCACTTAATTCTTTTACTTTAACTTTTATCGCCACCAACTCTTAATCACTGAATAATTTCTTAAAACCAAGTTAATTACAAAAAAAAAATTCATTTTTTTGTGAAAAATAATTAATAATTTGTTGAATAAAAAATAATTCATTATTATAAAATACACAATTTTAAAAGAAATAAATTACAATTTCTAAAAACAAAAATAAGAAATAACTTACGACTATAAACATCACATAATAAAGATTAAAAAAACCTCACTAACTTACAAGACAGAAAAAAGAAACAAAATCCCACCCACAAATCAAGAGGGAATCCACACGGCAAATTCAAAAGGAGCACCGTTTATCTTCATCTTCTTCAAATTGATGTGAAACAAAGATTTCTTTTCTTGTATGAAACAAAGTTTGATGCCATATATCTGCTAGGGCCCGAGGAGTCACGCACCAACTCAAAAACCTTCACCAAAGTACAAAAGAGATACCACCCAACAGCGATCTCCTTTCCAAATTGCCTCGCAATAGTAAAGCCCTTCTATAGTACATCAAACCATGCACTGCAATTACAAGTCATAAATTTTAGAGAAAAATTTTCAAATGAATTGTTTTTGTTTTGTGTATAGAACTGAAATATTACACAAAGAAAAAAAAACATAAATAAAGGATATTCTGCACTCAACGATGAAAAAAGAAAGGAATTGTAGTATATTAGTGATAGCAAAGGAATCAAACCAGTCCTTACAAGAGTCTACATCGATCATTTATCGACGCTCCAAATAACCACTTAAACTTTTTTACAATTCAACATCCTCCATGAGTCTAACCGACCAATCTGTTCCAAAAAGTCCTTCCATTCATATCATCGAATTACTTGAAAGAAGAAAAATACAAAAAAAAAAAAAAAAAAACTATGTCTGCCTACACACGTTGAGGCCGAGACAAACATGGATCTAATGAAAGTAGAGGTTACTGGAGTTTCTCAGATTTGCAATTTGGTATGCGAGAGAAACCATGTGGTTTTCAGTAAAAACCCATTCTCACTCATTTTTGGAAATATATTTGTTTCTACTCTAGGCAACTCTTTGATGCAGGGAACAAAGAGATGACGTGAGAGAGTACTGAGACTTGGAAAAGAAAGAAAATGTGTAGAACCTGAGGGAGGTATTTAACCAAAACCGTAAAATTTTAAGATAAAAGGACCACCAAATTTTACCACCAATATTTGTGTTTTAATTTTTTTTTTTCTTGAAACACCATTCCAACGTCAAATTTTTAAGTTGCCGCCTTATTTTTTCTTTGTCATTTTCATTTTTTATTTTTTTAGGGAAACTTCCGTTTCTTTCTATTTTCTTCATCTTGATTGTTTGATTGTTTCTAAATGAGTGGATACGGATCACTCACGTGAACTTTTTTTTTTAGCCTTTTTTTTATTATAGTGTTTAATCTTCGTATTTCATTTTTTTTTAATACCGTTATCACATGCTTACTCATTGTATGTGTGTGTGTGTGTTTTTTTTTTTTTTTTATAAACATTGTATGTGTTATTTTAGGGTAAGACTGTAATAGAAACTTCAAAATAGTACTTACTGTAATTAAATTTACATGGTTAAAATTTACTTATTTATAATAGTTATAATACACCTTAACATATCTTATTATAGAATAAGAAATTTTTAAAAATTTGAAAAATTAATTTAAAAAAAAAACTCAAAAATCCCTTCTCTCCAATTCAACCAGCAATCCCCCACAACCATCGCTGGTCAACAACCACCCTCCTAGGCGACCATGCGAGCCTCCGATACACCTACCCCTACCTCTTAAACCATTCACTGGTTAATCACACCTCGAGAGGTCCGGAAACTCCTACCCTTCCTCCAAAACCACCCATTACTTAACCGCCCCTTCCTAATGATCTCGTCGATTAAATGGAAGTGTATTTTTGAGTTTTTTTAATTAGTTTTTGGGATTTTTTATAAATGCATTATTCCATAATATTATATATTAAGGTGTATTTTAACTACTTTAAATAAGTAAATATCAACTATTTAATTATATCTAAATCTTTTTAAAAAAAAATCTACTGTATATACTATTTTAAAATTCCTACCACAATTATACCCATTATTTTATCCTTTTGATTTTCAAATTTTTTTTTGTTTTTAACATAAGCAAAAAAGTTAGAAAGTTTGGTGGTGTTTGGTATTGTTTTTAAAATATTTACTGTTTAAAAAAAACTAAAAATGAAAATGTTTTGAAAACTGTATTGAGACCATTTCTGAAGCTGTGTTTGATTATGTTTTAAGAAATAAAAAAAAAACTATTATTAGTTATATTTTTTAAAACTCATTTTATAAGTAAGTATTTTATAAAAACATAAATCATAATTTTTTTAAAAAAATTATTATGAATATCAAATATTAAAAAAATAAAATTATTTAATTGAATTTTGTGAACTTTTGAAAAATAAATTGAAAATTAATAACTAGTACAACAAGATATTTTAATTAAATATATATCAATTAGACTCTGATTAACAATAATAATTAGTGATAAGTACATCATAAAGTAGTTCCTAATAGTGGTAACATTTAACTAAATAATTACCAATTCTATCTACTATTATTTTATATATTTTGTTCCCAAATTGCTTGTGTTATTTGGTTCCTAAATTGACTCATGCATTATTAATCCTTACTAGTGGGACCAACATCAGAAAGCAGTTTAGGTTCATGGTAATTCCTATGTTATTAATTTCCTCTTCATCTCTTAATATCTTTCACATGCTTGTCAACATCAAGGTCTCTAAATAAATTATTATTTACATCATACATCTTAATACAATTATAGATAACGCAACATGCAATTATTATTTGGGCTTATTTCTACAAAGAAAAATTGAACATGTTCTTCAAACTACCAAACTGTGCTTTAAAAACACCAAAACACCTCTCTAGGTAATTGTGCAATAACGATTGCTTGTAATTGAATAATTCGATCAACTGGCAACTGTTCTCAAAATGCTGAGGCCAACAATAATTATAAGAACTTTTAAGTTGCTCTTCTTCTGAGAACAGGCTCATAACAAGAAGAGTTCACTGTTTGAAAATATAATACATAATATTAAGCCAAAAAATAATGATATCTTTTCATCCCTAAGTAAGATTGCTTTAGTTACCTGTTGACTTTAATTCTCCTTTATCAAATCATCTTTCATGGAAACATTGGGTAGAAACAAAGCTCTTGATGTTTTTGTTTGATATTTTTTCCTCTGCTTGGATAGTTGTTTGAGGAAGGTCCAATTCAATATTGTTGATTAAAGTGCTTTCTTCGGTATAAAGAGTTGAACTCAAAACTAAAATAATGTTATATTTATAGTCGTTTATGTTGTGCTCAACCCTCTTTACAATTTTTAGATAAATTATGACCTCATTTTCAAATGATGCTTGAATAATTTAATCAATTTTCATAGCTTTATCATGGAATAAGTAAAAACGATTGGTGAAATATAAAAGAATGTGAAAAAAGGAAAAAGATGACCAAAAAACTGCTATATATTATACCTTGGTTATTTTCTCTATTAATGTCTTTACACTACACTGATGAAGTCTTTCAGCTGGTTGTCCAATAACTATTGCTTTGATTAAGCTCAAAGAATCTTGCAATTGAATAATAACCCTAGCTCTAGAACAATAGCATTGTAGAAGAATTTAGAAACATTTATGAAGACTCGAGAAATGTTTGCAGATTGCAAGGTTTTAAAAAAACAACATGGATTTTAGAACAAAGAAAACAACAAAAAATTGGATATTTTTTATTATCTATCTGTTTTTAAGTATAAAAACATCAATAGATTAAAACATAAATTTTATTTTATTTGATAATAAAATGAAAAAAGAAAAAAGAAGAAGTTGATGTTGTTATTGTCATTGCTTGAGCATTTTTACAATAAATGCATTCATAGATTTCATTATAAGTTGAATTTGAAATTTTGTTTCATTTGTCACATGACATATAGCAAAATGGTTGATCTAAAGTTTTGATAGTAACTTTAACCCTGACCCAGAAAAAGGTTTACTATAAAGAAGGAAATTAGTTATTTATTAGTCTATATCTTGTATTTGCTGCAAGTCTTTGAAACAAATAATTAGGTTAATAAAATAAGCAATGAAAGAGTTAAATACCATGACCAACATGTTTTGAATTTTGTTTAGTGTTGTTAATTGATGTGGAGGAGGAGTAGACACTTTTGGTGTTGATATTAAGTATTTTTTTTTTTTTTTACTTGTAATGTCATTCAACTTATCCATGTTTTCATCTACACTTATCAATCACAAAAAAGTAAGGAGAACATGAAAGAATTTGTCTAAAAATAAATAAAAGATCTAGCATTAATATAAGTAATTTCAGTGGGATGAGTAAATGGGCTCACTAAGATTTGAGATCAAGGAGTTCTTGAAAATGAGGATTGATAAGGAAGGAACCATTAGATTTTGTAGAAATAGAAAGCTTTGAGAAAAAAAAAGGAAAAAAATTTAACTCCTAGGTTATGATGGTGTAATCAGAGAAGAAAAATAATTTCATCTTACCATTAAATGATGTCACTTTGATGTGCATTCTAATAATGATTGGCTTTCTAGACAAGATATTTGATATTATGTTGCATTCTTTCTCAATAAAGTTGTCCTACATGGTTAGCATGCCTATTTCAAATCTGAAATATTTAAAATTTGTAAGATATATATGTGTATACAAACAATGTGTACATCCAATATGGTCATGATTTAGAGCAAATCTTTGGTTTATAAGAAAATTTTCTTCACCATTACCAAAATTATTTTGAATTTGCCTTTTCTGACTGATGTTGAGTATCACAGCATAGATGCTTAGAACAAGAAGTATTAACGTTTTCAAAATGATATATAAATGAGAATTGTAAATAAGTTTAACTTGAATTATAATGAAAGAAAAAGATTGTGTAAGTTCGAGAAAAATACAGATTTCAAAATTTTTGCAATCCATGTTGTCTTGAAGTTTGCCGAAAGTACAAACTTATATGTTGAAAAGAGAAGCCCAATGTAAGTTTCCCCAACTTCGTCTACTCTTCTTCTTCCATTGATTTTCCATTGAACATCATCAGCAATTGCTCTATACTTGGGCTTGGTAAACTTTACTTGTGCATTTGAGACTAAATATGTTTTAGATAATTGAAACTTGTCATAGAAAGCTTGAATGGCTTGTGCATGGATTGTAGCTTGTACCTTGTTTCCCTGCTTCATGATCAAATCTTAATTATTAATTAAAAATAAAAAATTTAGAATAAATTATTGTTTCATTTTTTATAGAAAGACATAGACAAGCAAATCAGTAACATATTCAATTATAAAGGCGATAATAAATATAGTATTATATTAATAAGAGTGAAGAAAATTTAATGACTTTAAAGAAAATCTATCTTTGGACCAATAAGTAGCATGTTTTGGTATTTAGTCGGGCTATGCATAGTAGTTCTTGGAATAGATTTTTCAGCCACTATAACTTTGGCGGTCCAATTTGTTTAGCCAGGGGCAATCTCTGATATTAGTTTATAGTTTTCTACCATGGTTTGATCTCTCTAAGCATAACACAATGCTAATTAGAAGAAAGTCAACACAAAATTATCTTTTAAATCAATGTATTGTTCTTATATTATAGCTTCAAAGATTTACAACAAAATTAGGTGGACAACATGGTTTAAGTATTCATAAATAAAAAAGAATAAATATATATAATTTACTTCCAATTTATTTAATTCATTCATGTACCTATTGTTTGTGGTCTTTCGTAGTGAGAGTATAGCAAGGAAGTTGATAAGAAAACTACTTGACACTATCTTTGAATTTACAATGCATTTTCTAATAGGCAAAAAGAGTTTGCAATTAATCTAGTACGTAAATATGAGATTAGGAATTTCATAATCTTTTGCATATTGTATCATATGTAAACCAGTGTCTATACACGTCCTTAACATAGATATAATCATGTTTTTAGGTTATCAAATTAACAGAATTAAAAAAAAAAAATTCTCTCCAAAACGGTTTATCCAGAAAAGAAAAATTAAAAAAAAAAAAAAAGAACATATTGAAAATGGTGTATAAACACATGCTATCCATTATTCTTATATAAATATGCGGAAAAAAAAATTCCTCTACACCTGCCATCAAAATGGAACTAATGATAAACCTTCAAGTTTTTTTTTTTAAATATTTTTTTATTAAAAAAAAAAAAAAAAGAAACCATCAAACGAAAGAGAAAAAGAGAAGAAGAACAAACATGGTTGCAAAACATAAAAGAGAGAACTCCAAATAAAGAAATACTCGGTCAAATTCAATAGAAAATAATCAAAATAAAAATCAGAAGAGGATATTTGAATAAGAAAAATAAATATTAAGACTAATGCACCTAAAGGCATACCAATCAAATCCAAAAAAAAAAAAAAAAATTCTCTTTTGAAAATAATAAATAGAACACTAAAAAATGAAACAAAAACATATTAAACGGAAATTAAAACAATGATGAACATTATCAGGAAATAAAGTTAGAAAATACCTTAGAAAGAAATTGTAAGCAAGGAGAAGAAGGGAAGAAGTAGACTTTGTAAATGGAAAAGGGAATGAAAAAGGTGAAAGATATACCTGTATAAAAAAGGAAGTGAAGAGTTGATGTACATAATATAAGATAAGAAGGACAAACTAATTGAGTACAAATACTTGATATAACTTTTGAAAAGAAATAGTCTGATAAAACCATACTATTTTTTACTTAAAGACATGGTAGCTTTTATAAAAGAATGGTATGCAGTAATTTGTATTAAAAGAGTGTAAATCTATAAGAGTTGTCATATCAATTCTTTTTCCCTCTAAAAATTATTACGTGGATTTATAAGAAAATTTTTGTTTGGATTCAAATTAGTTTGGGATTTTTTTTTGCTAGGAAGTCTCATTGGGACTTATTTTTAATCAGTTTTGATTGTGATTGCACTTTAGAATAGGGACAGAGTTTGAGGGGAAAAAAAAAAAAGGTTTCCTAAGGAATTTGTCGAGCAAATAAAACAACCTTTTATATTCATTAAAGACCAGAGAAGGAGACTAACAAAAAAAAAAAAAAAATCTGAGATAAGAGAAACTAAATTATTTTATTTTTAATTATTTATTTTGATATGGTGGCTAACTCTACTCCAAATTTTCACAGCTTAACATTTGTTTAACATCACAAAAAGCATTAGGAAAATTAGAAAACAATTAAAAAAAGGACTTTTAAATGGGAACCCATTGTTCTCTAGCAATACAAAACCCAAACCAACCAAATTTTCATAGCTCATCAGCAAAAAAAAAAAAAAAATCCCAAATTTTCATAGCCTAAGCAAAAGGAAAACCAAAAAAAAAAAAAAAAGGAGAGATAGGGGCGTATCAGTTTGTTTACGGTCACAAAAAACAAAAGGGAAAAAAAAACCCCAAATTTTCGTAACCTAACCAAAAGGAAAACCAAAAAAAAAAAAAGAAATGATGGAGGTCTAACGGTTCCACTACCATCACAGGAAGCAAAAGTAAATATCAAAAACAACGAAAAAGATGGAGGGAAAAAGGGGCTAGAAAATCTAGCAGAAAACCAAGATGGGTCTTGAAGATATGAAAAAATGGGAAACCTAAAAGAGAAAGGGAAAGACAATCTCCGGGAATCAAGGAAGATTAGAGCTAAGGTGACATTTGGTAAAAATATTTCATTTTAACTTCACTCAAATACAATACAATTTTACATCAAACACAAATTTTACAACAGTACTACGAAAACAATTACTATTCAAAACATTTTTAAAACAATCACATCAACTTTTCAATTTTACTATTTATCTCTACTTTTACCAATCACATCAATTTTTCAACTCTAAAATACTTTTCATCCAAACACACATTTCATTCAAATACAAAACAAATACTTTTCAACCAAATACAACATTTAAAAAACAAATTTCATTCAAATACAATCAAAATGCAATGCGTTTACCAAACGCCCTCTAAGACGAACCTCTAAAATCCAAGGAAGACAGCAGAGAGATACTGTATAAAGTTTGAAAGTGTGGTTTGAGAGAGAGAGAGACAGAGAAAATGAGTGGTAGGTGAAAGAAGAAGTGGCTGGAGTGTCGAAGAAGCAAGGTAGGGAAAAAAAATAAAAATGCAAGTGAGAGAGAGAAAGTTAGGGAGTGGAGGAGATAAAGACGAAAGAGAGTGAAACAAATTTTAAAAAAGAACACACCTGTTTTGTAATTCTTAAAACACATTCAAAAACTGCGTTTTAGACTACAAAAAATATACAGTAGCTATATATCTGCTCTATTATATACGTAGGATACTAGTTAAAAGGGTATATTGCACACACACGTACTCAATTTACTATTATTATTATTATTATTATTTTAAATTTAAGATGGAAGAAAATTCTATATTTTTAAGTAAAGTCAATTGTAATATTATCACAAAATTATGTTTATAATTACAAATTTATTAATTTTTTTGATATATGAATGTTAAATTTTTTTATACCCCGTAGTTTATTTTAATATATATCTTATAGTATTAGAAAATATATATTTTAATGATAGCAAGATAGTAAATAATTAAAGAAGTACATAGTACAAAGATGATTAAGTTAGACTTTTTTTTTTTTAAACAGGGGACAAATAAGATAAAAGCCATTTCGAAAAGGCAGTTAAAAAAAATCCACGTAAAAAATATCGTAAGGTGCCTTTATTCTTTTAGAGGATTTAGAAAGAAAAAAAAAACACTCTTTATTTTGTTTACAAAATTATCTTTCTAGCAAAATGGCAATTTGATAATTATAATATATGATAATAATTTGTTTCTTTCCATGGTAAAATCAAAGATAAATCCGTTCAAAAAAAAAAGTGAAGATACGTAGGAAAAAGCTGCAAAAGACAAGTGTTATATATGCAAACAAACCAAAAAAAAAAAAAGAAAAGAAAAGCAAGCACATAATAAAAAAAAAGGTACAGGCCAAAAACGAGCAATTCAATCAAAACGCTCGTTTTGGTGGTAGGCCACGACCAATGTCAACATTTGACACTTTTATATATAAATAAATAAATTATAAATAGATTTTTTTTTTTAACAAAAGATATTATAGATAGACTATAGCAATAGAATAGAAAAACAAGTCATCACTATTAGATAGAAAAAGACAAAGGAATGTAGTAGAGGAGGGAAAAAAAAAAAAAGGTAACAAGCAAGAGAGCCTAAGTTTTTTTTTTTTTATTTACCAAAAAAAAATGTTAAAAAAAGATTGATTACTTATTTTTATTTTTTATGCATAGAAGAACTCTATTATCATGATGTCTAAGCTTGGCCTAATATGGTGGTTTAGAGAGTGATAAAGTTGGTGTCTGAAAATTCCTATTATTCTTCCATTCGCTCTCCCAAGTTCTCCAACTAATTCACAACTCGGATTGTTTTTTTTTTTTTTTTTTTTTTTCCCTCCTCTCTCTATTTTTTCCCCCCTTTTAACCTTCATTTATGAACTTTCATGTATTAGCTAACTTCTTCTTTCTCTTTCTATCTTTCCTTTCTTTCTTTCTTTCTTTTTCTTTCTTTTTTTTTTTTTTGTAAATGGAAATTTCCCATATTAGCAAGATCTTGTGGTGGGCCGCTTCAAGCCTTTATCATTCTGTTTAATGTTTTGGCCATATTTTGCGTTATTCTTCCTTCTATTTTATTGTAAAACATACCATATTGATTTTAGCTTGCTTGTGTTATCACTGTTTAAACCCACAATTCAGAATTTTTTTAATTATCTCACAAAATCTATATTTACCCTTTAAATTGAATTTACCATTTAAATTGTGCGGTTGAACCTCTAATCCAAAGTGATACATGGCTCGTGCATTCAAATTATAATGGTTAAGTTTGACTCTTCTTTGCATTTATTCTTCCCTTTTTTTCATGTGTCTCCCTAATGAGCTAGAAGGCCCAAAAATTTATAGGCTTCAAGTTTAGGCTTTTTATGATGCTGATTTTGAATGCTGACATTTGAAGTTGTACTGAACATAGGATATTTTCTGATGTTGCTGGGGACATTACAATCGTTGTTGATGGAGAACCTTACACCGCAATGTTACTCTACATATGTCGGTATAATATTTTTTGCTATATCTATGATTTTTTTAATTTCACTTTTTGTTACAAAATTTGATTTCCAAGTTTAGTTTTTTTATCGCAAACAATTTCGGTTTCTTTTTTAGCAAAACAAATAACAAAATAAACAAACAAACAAGTTCGGTACAACAATTACTAAAAATGCAACATCAGTTCGCTAAGACATGAAATGTTTAAGCTAATTCCACCATCGAGTTGAGTATTATTGTAACTTGGATACCTCCTCTTGGGAATAATCTTGCGAGAATAATAAAACACACAACAAAACGAAGTCTGAACTAAATGAAAAAAATAATAATAAGAGCTAATTCCTCTCCAAACTGTTTTTTGGTATGTCAACAGCATCTATCAGCGGCTATTTGGAACAAGGCTCAAGAACTGTAGGAACACTGATGAGGCCCGAGCCCAAAACAGAAGTGTCACAAACATTATGCATACTTCCAGTTTCATTGTCATACGTGTAGATGGATGCCTAGACAAACTTTCATCAACAACAGCCCCCTTCCAAAGCCAACGGAGTTGGTATGCAAAGGAGCCTCCCACCATCTTGTAAGTTGCAGAAATGGTTGGGGTCCATTGCTCTTGTACGTTTGAGCATCCATCGACATTCAAAAGGAAACACCACATTGAAAGCTCATTTTCATATATATATATATATATTTGTATAGTGAAGCTTCCCTTCCAATTCTCCAATGCATGCCACAGGAAACCCACCGAATTCTGGTGCTGGAATTGCCACTGAGATTAAGAATAGTAGGCTGCTGCTCAACTCGAATACGAGTATCTTGTCTCCATCCGTTGGTCAATAAAATAACCCTCCAATGTAGGTGTCCTTGTTTTTAGACAGACTTTCCCTGCACTTACAGATTTCCATTATCTTCTTCCATGCCCCTTGGCACGTTTTGTGCTTCCCATTTCAACGTTCCAAGATGGCGGAGCCCTCACTAGGGTGAAACTAGTATCACGCTCTTTAGTTGGAAGAAATTCCAAAGCCACGCTGCTTTCTTTGCTAAGACCGGGCCATCTCACTGCAATGAACTTCTTCTTTAAGGGGTTGCAGATGTAAATCATAGTTTGGTCCTGCAAAAGGAAACTCCTGCAACAGATTACACCATTAAAAGGTGCTAAAAGAACCACGCGCTTGGGAAGGAAGTCCAATAGAGTACGCTTCACTTTAGAATTCTCCTTGGCAGGAAGATAGTGTTGGAAAAAAATGGTTTAAAAGATACGTTAAGAAGTCATTTTGATACCTAAATTTAAGCAAGACTCACTTTATAAAAATAATGAGTTTTGGTAGATTTACGTTCAATCGTTGCGAGAAGATTGAAATCATATATAAATATACTCAAAATAATAATATAGTAAAATAAGAAATTGATACTCAAAATGCACCTATAAAGTTAGTGAGAAATCACTAAGTCTCACGTTGAAAATGAATAAAGACTTCTACTACTCTTTAATCTTATAAAAAGAGTCTCATGTTCTCATTTAAAAAAAAAAAAAACCAAAAATCAGAAATTCTGTTTTTCTCCATTATTTGGCGGCTAAGTTTTATATTACACTACTAGACAACTTTCAATTGAGATGGTATATTGTAGAAAACAAAACAACGACACTAATCACTCTGTATAGCTATTTCTCAAATTCATTGAAAATGTCCTGCACAGATAAGACAAAATTCAAAAATTCAAACTTAATATCTCCCTTGATTGAAATTTTAAAATTCAAAGTTTGCATATTTTAGACAATGTTCTCAAGATCACATTTTCAAGAAAATTTATCTACGCACAGGGCAATTTTCTCCGTTCTTGGTAAGACTAACAGACAACTTGTTTCCTTCGTTTCCATGAGTCTCGTTGGAAACTAGATCAAGATCATCCTTCCATAAGTTGTTCCCTATAAGTTACATTCTTTATCAAGATTCTCTCTTTTAGTAGCCAAGCAAGTATTTCTGATTCAGAAATTTGTGGAGATATTGTTCTTCTCTAAAATGTTAATCTTCTAAATATTTTATAGACTCTTCAATCACTTTCTAGGGTTTTGTTTTAGTACTCTTACTCTTCAAATTACTGAAATGTAAACAAAACCTAGCCGCTATCCCATACGAAAATGCCTTTTGTTGGTTGGTTTCTTTGTTTGTCTTTTTCTTTCTTCCTTTCTTTCTTTCTTTCTGGAAAAGAGTTGCAAACACATATGGGGAATTATAACCTGGAATTATATCCAAAAAAGTCTTGTAGTTGTGGATTACCTGAAAAGTTTTGAGACAAGCATTCTTAAGTTTTGCAATCTATCCTGAAATGTTAAACTATTAGAAATAAGTCAATAATAATTTTGTAGATTTATTTACATAAATGTCTAAATTAGATATATCAATTTTTTCATCTATTTATATTAACGTCTAATATAATAGTTACAATGAAGACATTAATCTTTATAAAATTTATAATTAACAAATAAAAAAATTTATAAAAAAGGACATTTTGACTTTTGGAATAAATAACAATATAATTAATAGGTGTAGTAATCATATTTTATTTGAAAGGTAAATTTGATTTTGATTATTTGATTTATTATAAAATAGGTATGATAAGGTTTGATAAAAAAAAAAAAAAAACTAGTCTTTCTCATTAATATGTCACTAATTTTATTTGTAGTTATTCATGTAAATACTATGATTTTTTTTTTGTTAAAGAACTCATAACGATATATTGTGATGAACTTTTTTTTCTCATTGAGGTATATATACTCAATATTCTTTTTGAGATTTTTTTAGTCATCCACATAAATAAAAGGTTTTCTTACGAAGAGTTCATTGATTTTCTATATAAAATTGAATCAATATTATTAGTAATTAAATTTTATTGATACGTGATTTCCAGTGATTGATATAAATAATAAATTTCTTTTTCATAAAGAATAATTTTTTTAATTAGAAAAACCCACAAATTCGGCCTCCATTTAAAGTCCTTTTTTTTTTTTTTGGTGCTGCAACACCCACATGATAGCGCATTGCAACGTGTGGCATTGCGGCTAGGGTAGCCCTGACTGCTTTCAAGTTGCAGCATGCTACAGCCCTAACTTTTTTTTTTTATTCGACCTTTTTTTTTGTTTTTTGATCATAACTTTTCACTCCAGAATCGGAATCAAATGATTTAGAGGGCATTTGAAGAACAAATTTAATTTTAATTTTACACCAAACACAAATTTTGCAACAGTGCTACGAAAACAATTACTATTTAAAACATTTTTAAAACAATCACATCAACTTTTCAACTCTACTATTTATCTCTACTTTTACCAATCACATCAACTTTTTAACTCTAAAATACTTTTCATCCAAACATACATTTCATTCAAATACAAAACAAATACTTTTCAACCAAATACAACATTCAAAAAACAAATTTCATTCAAATACAATCAAAACGCAATACGTTTACCAAACGCCCCCTTAGTAGATATTGGAAAACTAATAAAAATATCTACAATTTTAAATAATTTGAATTTTTTCCTAATCAAATGTATGGTTGAACACAAAACCACATTCTTTAAGTAAAATTCTTAATAACTATCTTTTAAATATAAATTTCTTGAACATATTAAAGTCTTTAGAGTTGACACTTGTAAGAATACTTAATCCAACATTAATATTATAATTCTAGCCTACACTTTATAAAAAATTAATTCTTTTCCCTATATTAAAGTGCTATGAAAAATTGGGTGTTATATGAAAAAGGAGAAGAAACCTTTCTTGTTCAATCTGAATCTACTAGCGACCGTTGTGGGTCAAGCTTGACTCCATTGTTTCAATATTTTCTCGAAGGCGATCAAGACCAAGAGCAGTGGCAAAGCCAATAGCAGGTATGCCTGGTTCTCCCCCTCTTCTATCGATGAGATCTTGCGAACTGTCTCCCATGGCTTCTCTGATCAATTGGAGGAAGATGGCTTCTTGCTTCCTTTACACAACGAAGAGTCACTCAAACAATGTTAGCAACAATAGTGGAAGTCACTATATAGGCCATGGGCAACTGCACTCTCCTGGCAAGAGACACTACGACAATGCGGGAGCCGATAGACCAACCATTGTTCCTTTTTTTTTTTTAATTATTTTGAGGTATTTTTCATGTGATCCTGTGTAAGATTTCCATTATAAATTAGGTTCATCTTTTTAATCTCGATCGTATGATTGGAAAGTCATAAATTTTTTCCTGTCAATGGAGAAAAGTAAGGTGCTCCTATTTTAGAGTTCCCTTTTTCCTTACAGATTAACAATTTAATAGAAAAATATCACATGAATCATACATAATTTACTCTTTGAGGGTGATTAGAAAAATAAATTTTACACAATTCAACTTACATATACTATTTTGAGAAAAATAAATAAATTAATAAATAAGCCTTTTATGTGCCATATGATCTATTTCATTCAATTTTGAAACTTTATTTGTAACCTGTCTGTCTTAAATATTTTTAAAGAATGAAGAATCTTTTAATCCAAAAAAAAATGATAGGGACTAAATTCAATGAACGGAGTCTTTAATTTTCATCATGATTATCACTTTTATTTGTTAAAAGTTGCATCTTAAAGTTGTTGATAAAATTATTTCTTTAAATGATTAATAAAATGTATTTATAATTAGCACTTAGAGAAAATTATATTTATTAATATTATAATACTAATAACTAATTTCGAACATATATTATACAAATAATTATTTGTGGGGATAATTAGAAAAAAAAAAGTATTTCTAATACATGTCTACAAATAAATCTAAAAAAAATCATCTATAAACATAATTTTTTTTTAAAAATAATTTTTTTGAAGTCAGAGAAAAAAAAGTAGAAAAAATTATGAAATAAACAAAAATAATGAAACATGTAGAAACAGGGGGGACGGAGGGAAAAATAGCAACGGAAAAAAAAATTAAGAAAGTAAGAAGATATTAAAATACAAACTAGGCTTTTGGTTTTAATATTATGTAAGTATTATATTTAAATACAATGTAAATTTTATTCAAATGTAAAAATATAGTATTTGAATATTAATTATTTAGTAATTTAAATATAATATAATCATTATTTATTATTGTACTTATTATATTACTTTTGTTAATCACATCGTATGTTCTTTTTCTCTCCTTTTTTCCTATTTACTTTTATCAATCATTTCACAATTTTAAATTTAAATACAATTTAAATTATTTTCATCTAAACAAATATTACATTTAAATGCAATACAAATACTTTTCATCTAAATACATATTACATTTAATGTATTACATTTAAATGTAATGTTAACACAATGTTTTATCCAAACGAATCCTAATATATAAATAAGGAAGTCTAAGGTAAGAACTTTAAAATAATACCAACAATAAGTACTTAAAAAAAATCAGTCAGATTTAATTAAAGGATTAAGATGTTATATGTACATGGTAGTTATAGTATACTTTAGCCCATAGAATTACACACTAATAAGGCATTTGGTTCTAGCATTACGTATATATTGTATTCAAATGTAATATAATTTTCATTTAAACAGAAAAATATTGCATTTAAATGTCAATCACATAATAATCTAAATCCAATTCAATCATTATTTATCATTATACTTTTTCTACTACTTTTGCCATTCACACCACATACTCTCTTTTTCTTTCTTATTTTTCTGTCTACTTTTATCATTCACATTACAATTTCAAATTTAATTACAATTCAAATACTTTTCATCTAAACAAATATTACATTTAAATGTAATAAAAATAGTTTTTATCTAAATGTATATTACATTCAAATACAATACTATTTGAATACTAATGAGATGTTTTATCTAAACGAACCGTAAGAAATTAAAAAATTAAAATAAATAAATAAATAAGACCCATATTTAAAAAAAGAAAAAGAAAAGAAAAGAAAAACATATAATTTTCTCATGGTCTCTTCCTTCTTGGAAGATGTTGTCGCAAGGTCATCGGTGTCGGTGATGAAGGAGACTCCTTCAACATTGTCACCCCTCCCCTACCCTTCTCCACTTCCCTTCACCCACTGACTTCCCTTTCTTCCCCGCCTTCATCGCTCCTATATCGCCGCCTTCTCCGAGGACCTTCGCCTCGATCAAAAAATAAAGACTTTGTTGGTATGTAATTGGAGATCGGAGAAAAGGGCATTCATGGCAATGGAATTGCAAGAGAACACCTTAGAGCTCCAACTGATGTCGTCAGGAAGGACTCCGATTTGAATTTTGCAGTCTTCAACTAAGAATTCCACCAAATGAAAATTCCACTAACAGAGAGAAAGAAGAGAGAGAGAGAGGAGAAGATCGGATAATGGGCTAAGTCACTGTTGGTTGGGGTGTTGTTAGTTAGGGGGGAGTCGTCGACGGAGGAGGGGGGTGTGGAGGGCTTACTTGTGGGGGAGTGTGTGTGTGTGTGTGTTTTTTTTTTTTTTTAATTTCCTAGTTTTTTTATTTCTTTATTTATTATATAATAAGTAAATGTGCATTTTAATTATCATTAATAGGCAAATCTCGTTCAAATACATTTTGACGATTAAAAAAGAATGCTTATCGTATGTACTATTTTGGTGTTCTTACTACAACTGTTCTCAGAAATATTATTGGCAAAAGTAAAGAAAAAAAAAATAATGGCTCGTTTTGGAAAGTTTTGGAGATTTTTTTTAGTTGGAAAAAAGTAAGTTTTGGAAAATGTGTTTAGAAAAAAAAACTATTTAGAGTGAAAAAATGTAAAATTTTAAAAATTTATTTTAAAAAAAAATTATCAATATAAATCTTATTTTGTTTCTTTCGAAATTTTACGTAATTTAAAAAAAAGTTTTCTCATTTGGATTTATAAACGTAAAGTTATGAATTTTTTAAATTTAGAATTTACTATAAAGTTTTAAAAATATAAATAATAAAAAATAGTGATGAGGTGATAAAAAAAGTATCAAAAAAATTAGTTTCAAGGTTTTAATCTTCAAAACCATCTCCTAGATGAAAAAGTGGTGTTAAAAAAAAAAAAAGGAAAGGAATGGATTTAAGCCAACGTTATCTCACATCGTGACATAGGAGTTTAACTATGAAACTTGGACCACTAAAGGCTTTGTACAACAGAGAGGGAAAAAAAAAAAAAAAAAAAGGAGCCAAACTATAAAAGTCGTTCACCCCCTCTTGAACAGTAGAAGGAAAACCTTTCATTTTAGTACTTCAATTTCTTTGATACAAAGGTAAATTGCCGAAGATTTAAAATTTTTTAAAAAAGCACTATTTATTTGTGATTGTAGACTTCATTTCATCTGGTAATTGTTTGCATATATACTTGGAAGAGGCAAATGTTTAGGTTGGCATCACAAATTCCATTAGAACCGTATAATAATATTATTGTTAAGGAACAAAGTACATGGGATTAGGAAGCTTGAAAGTGCGGTTGCCCAAACATTCTCCTTGGAGGTCACTCCACTGGTCTCCCACGTTGCCCCATATTCTATAACCTTGTTTCATCAATTGCTTCCGAATTTCTGACTTGTATGTCACCGCGCTCAGCCCTTTGTACACTGCACTCCTATATATATATATATATATGTATGTGATCACAAACATCATGTAATAATTCGTTTTTTTATTAAATTAAGCCCACTAATTATCATAATTAATAATGAAAATATAATCAAATTTTCAAAAATGTCGTAAAAAGCGATATTAATTTACAGAAGTTCTAACAACAAATTGATAAGTAATCAAAAAAAAATTGATCCTTTGTTTATAAATTGTGACTCCGTCGTTATTTATTAACTAAGAATTAGATAAATTAATATATATATATGTAAAGAAATACATGATGACGTACAAGAACAGGATAAATTGTTTAAACAACTTAGTAAACACTTTATCTAATACATTTAGTGTGCTTTGTTGCAAAAAAATTTTTCAAAAAAAACAAGTTAACAAGAGGTAGCCTTTGTTTTGGGCCAACTCATGGTGGTAGACTGGTAGTGTATGAAATTTTGCCCAACTTGGGGTCTCTATCGAATATTTCATTGTGGTAATTATTAGGAGCCACTGTGGAAAAACTGTTTCTACGGCAGGAAAATCCATTGACAATCTATGAGTAAACTCTTGCGTAATTGCAGTTAGATAGACAACTGTAGAAGACAGAAGCCAAGCACTGAACCTGGACAATATTGCTGAAACAACAGGGCATGGAAATTGACAGGACCCTAGCTAGTAAAATTGGTGGTTTAGGATTCATGGGGAGGAATGACATGGGCTTGCCAAGCAATCAAAATCCTAATAAAATTGGTGGTTTAGGATTCATGGGGGGGAATGAAATGGGCTTGTCAAGCAATCAAAATCAAAAATCTTTTCAGCAATTACACTATATTCCCTTTTTTGGTTTATATACGGATACATTAATGTTTAAATCGTACTCAACTCGTATTTAGAAATGTTTGAAAAGTTGTTTGTTAAAAAGTTTTAGTAGAAATTGATAATCTTTTTTAGATTGATATTTGAAAAAGAGAAAAAAAAAATGATAAGAGTTTCAAAACAGTAAAAAATTCAAATTTATATTCTTAATATATTCTTTATTAGGGAGACATGTCCGAAAGTGGATATTTTCTACTTTTGGATAAAAATTTTAATTTATAAAAATCAAAATTTTTTAAACTTCTGTGTCTGAATATTAAAAAATTTTCATTTTTAAACATTAAAAAATGATATTCTTTTTAGAAATGAATTTTTTTTTATTCTTTCAAACATCTGTTTACTTTTAGACAAAAACTTTCCTATCTTAAATAAGATTTTTTTCTCATTTTAGAAATAGATACCCTATCCAAATGGAAGCATAGACTTAATTATTAAATAATAAAAGAAAGTATTTGAATAAATAAAAATTTTCCAGGTTTTATATATTTTTGAACAATTCATGTCATTACAATTTACTAATATTTAGAATGCACACATTTAAAAATTCAATTATACTTTTTTCACAAGTGAGAATGTTTTTAAAAATATAGATATGATTAGTAGCATTATAGCAAAGTCAGCTCTAGATATAAATCTCAAGTTATTGCATCCACTTTTAATTAATTCATGATGCAAATGTGGATAATGCTTTTGATATCACTCGAGAATAGAACATCACAAAAAATGAATACCATTTAATTATATGTTATATATTATGAGACTTATTTTTTTATAAGCGTGTAGTGTTGTAAAAGTACGATGCTCCTAACATTGCTTGAGAATCTTAGGACTAAACAAATATTGCGAGGTAATCGATCAGTTGCCTTTGCTTTCACGCTGCACCTTACGGCATGAATAGCGAAGGAATGTTGGTGGATTAGCCACTCACCAGGTTAACTTTGAAATTTGACACCCAAAGTTGAAAAAAGTAGGCTCAGACCTTGTCTCTTTGCATGGATGTTGACATGGACAAGTGTAATCATATTGTTTTTGCACACACATGGGTTTGCCTGGCGTAGGCGAATCTTTGCAATTCGTCACACCCACACCCACTTATATAAACACTTGAGATTCACGGGTGAATGAGAAAAAAATTCATTTTAATTTTACTCAAATATAATATAATTTTATATTAAATATAAATTTTATAATAGTATTACGGAAATAATTATTATTTAAAATATTTTTAAAACAATCACATTAAATTTTCAACTCCACTATATATCTTTACTTTTACTAATCACATCAACTTTTCAACTCTAAAATACTTTTCATCCAAACACACATTTCATCCAAATATAAAACAAATACTTTTCAATCAAATACAACATTCAAAAAATAAATTTTATTCAAATACAATCAAAATACAATACATTTACCAAACGGCCCCTTAAGATTCTAACCGACAAAAGCTGATCTCCCTTATCATAGTTTTTTTATGAAAAAAAATATATATATATATAATAAAGTATTATTTTATGATGGAAAAAATTATGATGTATGACACAGGTTAAATCTTAGCCACTGACCCCTTAAAAAGATTAAGAGTCCGGATGCTGTTTTGGAAAATTTTTATTTTTAGTTGAAAAGAAATTATTTTAAAAATTATGTTTGAGAAAAAAAATTTTTAGAGTTAAAAAATATAAAATTTTAAAAAAATTTTCAAAAAAAAAATATTAATATGAATATTGTTTCGTTCATTTTGAAATTTTATATAATTTAAAAAAATATCTCATTTAGACTTGTATACCTAAAGTTATGAATTTTTAAAATTTGGAGTTTATTATAACATTTTAGATATGTGAATAGTAAAAGTGATACTGAGGTGAACAAAATACCAAAAAATGGGTTTAGAGACATTTTTTTTTTGAGATCCAAACAACCCTTAATTATATTTAATTTTTTTTAAGAAATACAATTTTATGATGGAAAAAATTATGATGCATGACATAGATCAAATCTTAGCCACCGACCCCTTAAAAAGGTGAATATATTTCATCTCAAAAAGCGAAAAAAAAAATCTAAATAATAATTTAAAAAAAACACTTTGAATTAAGGCCAAAATAAAAATGAATTGATTATTGCTAACATGGATTTGTTTACTCTGTTTTATTATGAAAAAAGTTTATAAAAAGTGTTGAAAAGGAAGCTTAAAAACATTGTTCTTAATTTAAAGTTTGAAACTAAAAGAGATTGTCACTATATAATAGGAAGTAACAAAAATGTTAGTGCTTATTTATTTGGTTAAGCTCAATGAAAACGATAGATTTTTTACCAAGGTAAAAAGGAAGAAAAAGGAACAGTTTGTAAAGTTCGGTAAATTGATCAAGTCAACTCAATCCATTATATCAAACCAGACCTATATATATAAATACGATTTGTTTTTTTGAAAAAAAAAAGTGAGAGAAAATACTTTGGAAAATGATTAGAGAGTATAGACATAAACGAAAACAAATATTACCTCATAATGAGGCGTTCATAATCCTGAAAGCCTTGGTTGTGCAAGTTATTAATGGTGGATTGGCCAAGAGTTTCTTCATCTCTGCCTGTGACCAGATATATTTTGAATCTCAACTCTACCAATTTGTTGAACAATTTCAGCATCCCTGGAACAGCCGGACACCCTCCTATCATCGCCCATGCCTTGAATCCTGACGGATCATATGGGTCGCACCTATACACACACATATATCGTCAAATGTATATTTATGACTCGTTTGTTTATCGTGTTACATTCGCATTGTTATTAAATACAATACAATTTACATTCAAATACAAAAATATTACATTCAAATACCAATTAAATTATATTTTAAACTCAATATAATTACTATTCACCATTTTACTTTTTCTACTACTTTTACTAATCATATCATATATTATTTTTTTCTCTCTCTTTTTTTCTATCTATTTTTATCAATCACATCACATATAATACAATTCAAATACTTTTCATCCAAATAAATATTGTATTTAAATGCAATGTAAATAATTTTTATTCAAACGCATATTACACTCAATACATTGTATTCAAATACAATGCAAATATAATGCGTTACTTAAACACCCTATTAATCCTAAGAGTTATAGCTTCAAATAAATTATATTAGAAATAGCTAGTCTCATGTCGCTGTACAAGTCTAATAGATCTTTTTTTTTTTCTTTTATAGAATTCATTTAACATTTTTCTATTTTATGTGTTACTTTATGTTATTTGAAATTATTACTTAATATGACAATTTATCAAAAGAAATATTACATATCAATAATTTTGGTGTTATACTTTGTTTCATATGGATTTCGGGCATAAGATTTTATCTATATATTGTAATCGAAAAGATTCTAAAATTTCATAGAGCTTAAGAAACTTAGGTATTTCTATATAGTAATGCACGTTTATATACATTAAGCAACATAATAAAAGATACGCATTACCAATATAAGTTGTTGTAGTCCAACCAAAAATACATGTATTGTACCCTAGAACAAGGAATCTTCTAATACGACAGATTTTGCTTATTGGACACTTTTTATTGAAGTGAAAAGGGTAAACTTGTCACGCTAGTTATATGGGTAGAGATTATTAGGAGGCAAAAGTATAGCTATTAGCACTATCATTGCTTTATGTATATATGTATATATATATATATACAGATTACATGTATAAATACCATCATCTTGTTGGGTTATTCAGTAGAAAAAGGATTTTGATAGGAATTTTAATAATAAAATTTGGAAGTATTTCATTAAGAGAGAATGATAGACTGCATATTATAAAAATATATAACACTTACCCGTATCTCTTTCCTTTATAGTAGAAAATATTGGATATACAAGTATCGTCAACATCAAAAATCCAAGCATCCAAACCATCGTCGGAGACAGTTATCTCGGCGGAGTAACTCATGATCTGATCCACGATCAGCCCCACGTCCCTCTCATACTGGCCGCCGATCATGTACGTCTCGACGTAGCCGAGGCACTGCCCCGGCACCGTCGGCCACGACCGCACGTTGTTCGCCTCCACCCCCAGCCGCCAGCTCAGGCAGTAGGACGCGTTCTCCGCCGCCTGCTGCGCATGTGGCCGCGGAGCGATCACCCTGCGCCAGAAGCTCGGCTTCCCAATCCCGACCACGACACTCGCTTTTAACGAGGCCAAGAATAAGAATATAAGCAACTCACGCGCACTTTGAACCATTGCTCTAATATTCGTAGGCGTTTGGTGCTTGTTCTCACGTAAATTAGCCTAAACAGAAATTCAATGTAATGTATTAGTATATTTATATACAACGTAACTCTCTTTGTATAGGCAAATACATGTGTGTCTATATACATACACATACACACGAGAACATTTCTTTGTTTGTTTATACTTTTCTCAAGGAATACCTTGATTGGCAAGGATTTTTGGTGTCTAGATATCAAAACTCTTAAAAGTTGACTACTATAACAAAAATAAAATAAAGAAAATTTAAACAAGAAGTAAGAAAGTTGACGACATAATTTTTAGCAGAAGTTGGCGTGGAATAAAAGCGGCTTCATTTTGCGGTTTTTAATTTTTTACACTCAAGAATTTTTGCTTTTATACACACACACACACACATATGCTATCTCTGAATGGAGAAAAGGAGGAGGAAAATGGTAATCGGATAAGATAC
This sequence comes from Antiaris toxicaria, assembly GCA_035233585.1. Classification (NCBI taxonomy): domain Eukaryota; kingdom Viridiplantae; phylum Streptophyta; class Magnoliopsida; order Rosales; family Moraceae; genus Antiaris; species Antiaris toxicaria. Next base: position 2,710,732 of record CP141163.1, read on the forward strand.
CAAGCACACCAATAACAAGTGCGTGTATATATATATATATACACATTTGAGTAAAGTAAGAATATAAATGTTAAAATAAAATATAAATTTAGAAACCACCTGCTCTTTTGTGCTTGGCACTTTGAAGAAAGTAGAAGAATGGAGAATACGAATCAAATCATATGTTATATTTTCCTCTTAATTGGGGGAGTCCTACGTTAGTAATTTCTCCCTTGGTATGTCCCTGATAAAATATATGTATGTGTGTGTGTGTGTATATATAGATGTGTGAGTGTGGGCGCGCGCGCGCATGTATGTGCTAATGAAGGAGGAAATTATGAGGAAAGTGGGTGGACGTTACTGTGATGCTTGAATGTGTCAAACTCGTGTAATCAAAGAGAGAGATTTTTGTGCATGAACGGAAGAAATTGGACATGAGGTTTGTCTGATGATTCTTGCTAACAATGACAACCCACCACCATTTTAATTGTTATGTTTGACTTTGGAAAAGTAAGCAAACTTAAGTCTACCTTCAAGTAGGTCTCTCCATGCGTGAGATTCACCAACCAGTCCACTATATAAAATAAAGATTCTCCAACTGGGCTAGTTATAGTAATTTAAGCCAATGAGTTCCAAATTTCCACGAAATTAATTAAACCAAACAATATATTCTTAAATATGGACTTATAGTTAATAAATAGCAGTCTTGATCATGAACTTGTTTGTTAAAATTAACAAAAATAGGGACATTGATGCAAAAATAGGGAAAAAATAGTCTAATACAAAAAGAGCCAACTTGATTGGTGACTCATTCTTAGATGCCGACACAATGTTAAGTGGGAAAAATGCAATAATTAAGTGAGATAATTTGTGTTTAGTTTACTTTTAGATAAATTATAATATTTGCATTCTTTAATGAAATGTGGCTGTCCTATTCTCTCTCCCTTTCTTCACAGAGAGAGAGATATTAGACAAATGTGGCTTTTCCATTTGTTTCTAAAATGACAAAACAATACCTTTACCAGATTGTTTAAAAATGATCCATGTCATGTACATGCAGCACAAGCAATATGTACTAATAAAAGGCATCACATATATATATATATATGTATATTTGCTATCAAAAAAAAATTATATATATATACACACACACTGTAATTTATTAAAACACAATAGCTACGTCAAAGCAAACGGCTATTTTATATATATATATATATCTCAATAAGAATGAAATAAAATAGTGTTGCATAAAATGAACGTACCACAGAAGCACTAGAGTGCCACAAGGCCGCTATCTTTTGTAAGAGAAGTTATATATATTTGGTTAATATGTATATATGTATGTAGTATGTTTGGTGTCTTTGGAGGAAAAAAAAAAAAAACAAAAGAAACTAGATAGAGAATGTGCGAAGCAATTGATATCAGTGGTCCTCCTTAAGTAGTAAGTAAAATTGGGTGGGGTGGGGTGGCGTGGCGTCAGAAGCCAAGAAAAAAAATAAATTCAAAAAATATTGGAAAATGGTGGGATATATACATATACATTGCAATATAGCCGGCATGGACGGTGTAAAAATAGGGGAATGACAATATGGATATTGTTCATCAATGGAGCCTAGGTTTTGTGGGGGTGCCATGGGGAATTTAGTGTTTAAAGTTGATAAAAAGTGGGAACAGAGTCAGACCCCACGAAAGTGGTGGAATTTAAAAGAGCCGTCTGATAATCTACACTGTCCATTGGCACGTGTTGGGAAAGCTTGCACAAAAGAAAAAAAAAATACATATTTATATGCACACACATTTGACAAATTATTCGACGTACGGTGTTATGTTCTGACACAAGATTAATATCTTGTATAATTAAGTCATTAATATATAATATTTTATGTGGATATTAGTTACTTGTAGTAAAAATTTCAAAATACATCACGTTATAAGTGACAAAGCCAGAAATTTTTGTTAGAGGGAGCTAATAATTACGACAAAAATTTAGTTAAACTCCATAACTACTATTGTATTATAAATGCAAGTATAAGATTAAATTTTCAAATTTAAAGGGGGTTTTACAATGTAATTTAGGGTTATAAAGAGTTAATTTTCAAATTTAAGGGGTGCTTGATGTAATTTGATATACATGTATCTATATAACTATAAGGTAAGACAATAAAAAAAAAAAGGCCCCTCAGGCCAATATTGCCTCCGTCAATGATATTGCATAGAGTTACATAAAATTACATAAAAATCATCGACCGAAGTAAACATGAGTCCAAAAAAACAGTCATATTTTGTTGAATTTGTCTAGTTGCCGGATAGAAGATGTATAAAGATAAAATCTCCTCTATTTTTATTATACTTGGTAATTGTGTATGTATAATATATGTGGCGCCACATAGAAAATTGTGCTAGTACTACCGCCAAAAGTTAATACCAAATTAGAAATAAAATGACTAATTTAACTTTTGTGTAGCAATTAACCAAATGAATAATATTGTATGTCATCGCCTCTTAATCAGATATTCAAAAAAATATGGTGATGATAAAGTGCTTCAACCAACCAACAGGGTAGTTAATTATTTGATTTTCGAAATTCATCGTAAGATGTTTTTTATATATGCTTGTGTAATAGCACAAGAAAGTCGACAAGGAGAAAAATATATATATATGAATTGATGAAGCATAAAGCAGGCTATAGGGTATGCCAGGAGTTAAGTTCTTTTTTAGGATAATTTACGGGGTGTTTATTTTCATATTGCGTTCGTATTACGTTAAAATACAATATAATTTTTATTCAAATACAAAAGTTTTACGTTCAAATATAATTTTTTTTTATAATGCCTTAAATATATTTATTATTTCAGAATATTTAAAAAATAAAATTTTTAAAATCCACTCATATCATATTCTCTCTTTATCTCACTTTTTCTATCTACTTTTACCACTCATATCAATTTTTCAACTCTAAAATACAAATCAGATACTTTACATCCAAACACATATTGTATTCAAATGCAAAGCAAAAAAATTTTATCCAAATGTAAAATTTATTCAATGCATTGTATTCAAACACAATGCATACATAATACATTTACCAAATACCCTATTAGTGCCTAGATTCTCTTCAAAGGCTCCTATTTGGGCGTAGGAGGCAAATCGCTTGGATACATGTCATATGCATAATAGTCAGGAAGACCTCTCAATCAATTTTAATATAATTTCTGGCTATAAATTTTCGAAGCATTGTTAGTACTATTTAATTGGTTACCACCTTCCTCTCCCCCGTGGACTAGCTCAAGGTTAACACAGATGGTGCTGCTTGGGTAGATCATGCTATCTGTGGTTGGATTTGTGAAGGGTTGCTTTGATACTTTTCTCGATATCTCCTTTTTCATTGGTTAAATTTTTCCCTCTAGGTTTTATCCTCAAGGTTTTTACTAAGGCCTATTTTAGTGGCTGATTTTCAAATATATGGTTTTGACTACTCCTTCAAGAGTCGATCTCTATTACCCTTAGGTTTTTCCTTTTCTTTTGTTAATGTTTTGTTGGTACACTTTGCCCTTTTAGGTCGTTTCCTTTCCATTATTGACGCTTTATTTACTATTATTTTAATAATATTGGGTTGGAACCTTGATATGTATCTAGATTGTTAGAGGTTGTCAATCTAGTTGGAATGTTCTAACAACATTTGATACTAATTGCAATATCTCCTTTTTTACATTAAAAAAAAAGACTTTTATACTAACATATATCAACTGTATTTCAACCATATATCTTATCATGTTTATGTATGTCGAGAGATTCGTACATTACAATACTAGACTCATCATATGATTCTAAACAATATGTTTGTAATTTTCAGCATTGGCATCAAACCATAATGATCTTTATTTAATCGCATCATGCAAGTAATTTATCAGGTATTAAACGATGGATATATAAATCAATCAAAAACGTTGAAAATTGAGCTGCACTTGTAATATAAGACCCAACAACAACAAAAAAAAAAAAAAGAGAGAGAGAAAGAAAGAAAGAAAAAAAGAATAAAACAATTTATATCTTTTTTATTATCGTCTAGTGCTTGAAAATACACGTTTCATAATACGACTTGATACAGTAGTCATATTCAATTCACGTCACGAATATGTACTTATTTTAGAAACAGTAGTTCCAACCGAAGCAGCCAAGTTAGGCTTTCCCAAGGAAACTACAATTCATATATAGATTTCATTGCGACTGTTAGGACAATCGCCAGTTATATAGGCTAGCAAAATTCTTCAAACATATGAAACACAAAAAAAAAAATGAATAAATAAATAAATAAATAAATAACACCACCGCAACACTGTATAGGTGCTAGCATATGCTATAACATGAGGCCATCTCCACCAATGAATTTGGCAGAATCAAAAGTCGAACAAATTAAGGTACCCTTGACTCTCGTCAGCCACATTGAGATGGAAACCCTCCAAAATTGTGGAACAAAAAGTTAATAATGCGCTACGTAAGCACTTTTTTCACTTCTTACCTCTTATTTGACCTCGATTTTAAATATATTTTCAATCCTTTTTTTTTTAATGCGTATTTCTTACAAAAAAATTTTGAATTAACTGTTTAAATTATGATTTTTAAACTTACGATCCAAACTTTCATCTTGTTGTTTAACATTCGATTTTAAATATATTTTCAATATTTTTTTTAAATGCATATTTCTTACAAAATTTTGAATTAATTGTTTGAATTATAATTTTTAAACTTACGATTCAAACGGAGTCTTAGGTATAACAAAATCCAATGTATGTATTGGGCAGCAAAAGGCTAATGACTTCAAGTCTTCTTGAGTATTTTCTTGCTGCATTTTCTAAGCCAATGCCATGAATAAGTGTAGAGCACACGTTCGTGATTAATATACATATTTTGCCAACTTTATGTCCTATGCAATAAGCATTGGCACACTATATATTTTTATATAAATGTATTTGTATATATAGATATCTTTTAACAAAAATTAAAAAAATAAACATATATGGTAAAGAGCTCTTGTAAGGAGGTCAAAATGAGTGGGAAATCAGAGTTGAGAACTAAATTATATATATTAAGCAAACACCAATAGACTGACTTGTATATCGGCCATTATCGCGCAACTCAGACTAGGTTAAGCTTATCTCATTGGCAGTCCCCTTTGCCAAATCACCAAACGTGCACCTAGATTCTGGGAATTTAGATGCTCCCAAATATTCATTTTCAACTCGGGACCACTTTGCGACTTTCATGGACGAAATTTAGTGAGAAATACCAGACCAATATGCCATAATAATGAGGATAAATTTAAAAGATGTTAACTGGGTCAGATTTTTTATTGGGCATGACACCACGACACCGAACAGGTGTTTACATTTCAGATTACATAAATTAGAAAATCAATTTGTATTCTAATTCATAGCTGTTGGATTAGAAAGATCTCAATCGATTACCAATCCGTTAGTCCATTAATCCATTTCAATCAAGTCCAAAAACATTGAATATTTTTGCAGATAGATCGTAATATCTGAAATTAACATAACATACTATAAAATAGTTTAATAAAATACAATTTAATGCAACATAATTAAATTCAAGTCATCGATAGTGAACCAGCATTACAGTTATTGCCACAAACTTCAGTAAAACTCAATATATAATTTATTACTCATTAGCATTAATGTAATCCGCAACTTTTGTGCGTACACATCCAAATATTAAATGGCAAAACATAGAACAATGTGTATATATCGATATTCGTGGATTTTATGGATTGAAAAATCCTAAATCCACAATCCAACCCATAATTTTTGGATTAAAAAAACCTCAACCCTTTATCAATCTATTATTTCTCTAATCCAATTCAATCTGTCCAATCAAGTTAGATTGAATTAAACAATTTAGATGGATTCACATATTCGATAAACAGCCTTTGATAGTGGATGTTTTGACTAATGGAATGACATAAGCAGTACTTAATTAAGTAAAACGTGATTCTTAGAAATTTTGCGATTTGAAAATTAATATTTAATAGATTTTGTAATGTTTAAAAATAAATTCAAACGTGGATATCATCATAGTAAGAGACAAATAGACTACATATATAATTATCAAAACCTCTGTTGTGTTTTTCCCCCCCTTCCTTTCCACATATGCTCATATGTCTATCAATTATTTTTTTTAAGGAAAAAAAAAACCCTCTAATTTGAATTTTAACCAAATTACTGTCTAAAGGTTGGTCAAATTGAGAAAAGTTACGTGATTAATTTTTATATTTGTTCATACTAAACACTTTGAAAGCATTAAGATTTACCTGAAAATCCAAATAATTAACCATTTATTAATTCTTCATTTCACGTGTCTTCCTCTCTTTTTCCCTTCTTCCATGCGTTTTCCTTCCAGTGCTGATGGCGACGACACTGATCAAAGATCATGCCGTGCATGAAAGCATTGAATCTGGTATGAAAACCTAAACCTCGCCAAGCGTCACTAGAGCGACTTTACGCCTTGAAAGCATATGAAAATTGATAGAAAAGAGAGGAAGAGTAAGAGAGCTACTAAGAAAAGAAGCTGTTTGATTCATACATTAGTGATGAACTCCAATTTAGATACTTAGCATGAGCTACCAACCTGGCTGGAGTCTGGACAATAGGCCAACACGCCTAGATAGTTATGAGAGATATCAATTGATAGCAAAGTTTGAGAGTTGATTGAAATCGGCACAAATATAGAGACCAAGACTGGTTTCTATATCCAATGTTAGTTAATTTGCTTAAATTGAAGGTTCAGTTGTTTTATTTTTTTATTTTTATTTTTATTTTTTTGATAGAAAAAGAAAAAGATCAGTGACGCAATACAATCTCTAAGTTAGCTGAGACTGCTGATAGGATGGCAAGAATCCTGACTCTTGGCTTTCAAGAGCTATCAGTGCAAAGCTTCATGAGCAATTGTTATAAATTAGCATACTAATTTAATCATGAGTCCCATGACATTTCGTCCCAAGGCCCTAATGTTTGGACTCGTGAGTCAGCATGGCTGCCTATCACTGGGTGCAAGACTCAAACACCTGCTTTCACTGTCAAAAAGTCCATAGTCCGACGAACCTACAAATTAATTCGGTGGTCCAAATACAAGTAGTTTAGTACTCGAGGTGGAAACAAGGATGAAAATATTAGTCTCGGTGAAAATATCTTAGAAAAAAAATAATAATAAATGCAAAAAACAAAAAAGAATAAGCAGAATTTAGCTGAAAAAAGTTAATAGAGCTAATTAAAACCTTACACTCTGTCGTCAGTATAAGCATTGGTAGATATTCTACAAAATAGGTTTACAAATTGGCGTGAATTAATCCTCCCACAATTTGGATGACGGATAGCTTATATAATAGAATACATGTATTTTTTTTTATTTGGCACAAAAACTAGATTAACTGTGGCAAACAAATTAGCTTAGACATATATCATATCCATAAAAAAAAATTAAAAAAAAAACACATATACACACACAATATATATATGAAGTAATCTTTCTCGTTATAATCCCTCAAATACTAATGTAGAATTGTTCTCAACATTGATTTTTGATAACTTGATCAATACGAAGTTAATCTACGAGTGTTGAAAGAAGTCGTGAAAACATTTCATGTTTGATCCGGTGATGAGAGAGAAAGACAGTCTAAACTTCAAGGCATTCCGAACAATGTGTCTTCCTTACAGCTAAAGCATAACACAATGACATTCTTCGCATCTGTCTGCACAAGCGAGATTGTTGTTTCTCAACGAGCATCATCATTTCCATGCGGCTGGGACCATCCTAGAACTTGGTTTCCATCAAAATTGTCTCGGTCGAATTTCCCCTACACAGCGTCCGAATTCATTGCGCGACACCGCCAAGATCATCTTCTTGCCTCGTGATTGCCAAGTTCTGTTAGTGAAAGCTTTTGATCACCATGGTTGGAAAACCTTATACGTTACAGCTCTTATAGTATTACAATTATGCATTACAAAAGAAACGGAAAATCTCCATCAGATGGTATTTGAGCAAAATCAGCCTGCATGGATGTGGTAATCAACCATCAAGAACTAGCAATACAACTTCGAAGTATGCTTCAGCTTAATTTCTTCAATCCTTTAGAGTCTTTTGCTCTGAATTTATGCAATATTGCGTTTAATTTTAGGGAAAAGTAGATTTTCAAGTGCATTAAGTTTACTTTTTTTACCTAAAAAAAAGTTATAAATATAATTTAACTGTAATTTCCCATCTGATTTCATCATAATATGTAAAGATTGAATCCCCACTCTAAGTTAGAAAAAAAAATTTTGACTTAGTCAATCGTTGATTAAATGTGAGATATTTTTATAATGATTAGTCATTGATTAATTTTAGGCAAAAGTAAATTTTCAAATGCGCTAGGTTTACTTTTTGCCTAAAAAAAAGTTATTAGTATAGTTTAATTGTAATTTTCCATCTGATTTCACCATAATATGTAGAGATTGAATCCCCATTCCAAGTTAAAGAAAAAAAAAAGTTTGAATTAGTTAGTCATTGATTAAAGGTGAGATATTTTTATAATGATCAATTACATCCCTCTACAAGTAAGAGAAAATGCAATTTTCTGTATGTCTCCTAATTTAATAAATATTTCGATGCATCCAATGGAGGAAATGTTCGACAGCCCATCCTAATATATATACATATATATATATATTTCCATGGGAGATGACAAGATTTTAATAATAGCTTTGCTTCAAAGCAACTCCCGAGGTTTAGTTTCCTTTACTTAATTACTCAGGAAACAAGAATGTTGTCCATTTCAACAAAGTTACATGTCACTTAATTATAATTAGAAACAACTCTTGAAATGGCAGCTAATAACATTGATTGTTTGTCTATAACACCACATTAATTTAGCAAAAAAAAAAATTCCATTTGAATTGGGTTTAAAAGTTTTCTTGGAATTGCTAGAATTGTCAAATAGTAATTATAACATTTTGAAGTGGGAACATTTAAATGTTGACATGATCCGATATTGAGATGTAAATTAACAAATTGCTATTATTTTCGAGCCTGTCGGGAAGTATAAGACACACTCGTAATTTTGGTGAATAGGGCTGGATAATATCATCTGAAAAAAATCTCTTAAAGTCCGGTAAAATAAATTCTCCTTTTTTATAAACTTAAGCTGGAGATTTAAATTATAGATCCTCAATTTTCACTAGAGTGAGCCTTGAATTCTTATTCAAAATGACGGCTTTATGTATCTCCAGAAAAACCAATTTTTGACAGCTAACAGTACTCTCTGATTCTTGTGTGCATGGCCTTTGTCTTGTTTAAGAGGATCCAAATTAATTATTGATTATTGGTAAGGAGTAAAGTTGTTGTTATAAGTATAATATAGTGATAATTTATACTTAATTTTATAATATGGTGTAGAATTTTGAAATCTTCTCCACCCACCCACACCCCCCCCCGCCCAACAAAAAAAAAAAAAAAAATCTACGACAACATGAATCATAATAATAACAACAACAACAACAATAATAAGGAATTATAAATGTATAGGGAAAAAAAATACTGAGGGTTCATGATAATGATTATTAAAGACTCGTTTAGGCTGGTAGTTAATAGGTAAATTACTACAGAATTGAGATATGAAGGGCTTAATAGAACTGCAATTATGGGACAAAAAGGAAAATGTGGGAAAATTATAGTAAATCCTGATTTTCAAAAAATAATTAAAGTAAATAATAGATTTTAAAAATATTTGTGATTTGTCATGTAAATAGAAAATTTATTAGATAAATTATGTATTTACAAGACGAAAATATATCATTTACCAGTTAAATTTAATATAAATAAAACATTTACCTAATATGTTATTATAAATATTTTAAAAATTTACTATTTACTTTAATTATTTCTAAAAACTACTATTTATTTCTTCTGCTCAAAAAATATGTGTGAGCCAGACCTTACCCGGCTCTTATAAAAGAACATGCAAGGTTTGGCCTACCTAGATGAAGGAAGATGTAACCCAACTTTATAATCTGAGAAAACACAAACCACCCTATATATAATTTATATTAAAATTTAATATACTTTTCTAAATATAAAGGGAAAAAAAAAGTGGGTTAGGTCAATTCGTTTAACCCGATTCATAATTATAGCTTTAGGATGGAAAAGTTTCAAGCCTTCACACCAAATATGTAAAAGAGATGGGAAATTCTGCACAGATATTGGAATGTCAAAAGTCAAATTATTAACTAGTAGGTAGTAAACTACCCCAACCTATTCAAACATTTTTCCTTAAATAAAATTTCCTGCCCTTTTGTTGGCATACATTTGAACCTTATAATTGCATATATTTAATCACTTATCAGCTGTAGGGGATACGAATTTGTTGTAATTATCCATCAATCAAAGAATGATTATCTCCATGTGCTTTGTAATATTGAACAAGTGGTTGGCTTGGCTATCAAAGAAGTTTCCCTAGTCAATTCGTGTGCCTCCTAATAATTTCTTTCTTTCTTTTTTTTGTGGTATGAATATTCAAGAAAAAAAAATATACGGAATTAACAACCAACAAATTAAATATATTTTTAAATTTAATTTCAACAAGAAACATCCTTAAAAATCAATCACATATAGTTATATCCTAACACCAAAACCCCACTTGATCTACTAAATGGCAAACAATAAAATCAACCATTATTTAAGATGAGTATTACTCTGAGGTTGACTTAGTAAATCACTTGTTAAGACTGATTCAAATTTGTTTATCATGATTGATTGACTTATTAAAATCATTCACGAACTAATAAATCATTGTAAATGAGTGACTTACTATAAATGAAATTGGGAATTATTGATTGATTTATAGTGATTTACCAAAATTAATTAATCAATTAGTAAGACCGGCCAAGAAATTAAAACCGTGGTCATTTACTTAAGAAGGACCCATACATCGACTATATTTGCTCAAATCCCAAAAAAAATAAATAAATAGAATAAATAATGTGGGTTTCAGTCAATTCTATTTTAAAGCTAAAAAAAAATTTTGTATGTTTGAGTCTCAAGATCCAATTTTAAGGTTTTAAAAACAAAAACCAGATCTAACAAAATAAAAAATAAAAACAAAAACCAGATCGATCAAACGACTCTCCATCAAAATAAAACAAAGAAACAAAGGAAAAGAAAAGAAAGGAAAAGAAAAATAACAGAGACGTGGATGCTAAATTTTACATTAAATACACAATCCCGTTATTTCATACGATTAAATGTGAAAATAAATAATCATAATTTTATTAACATGTGACAGATATTTATAAAACGATCGTTTTTCACGTTGAAAAGTAGGGGTAGATTTTTACATCTTATATAATAAAATAAAATAAAAAAAGGGATGAAGGCAATAATCAGTCCCTTTAGAAAGGCCTCAGTACCAAAATTTTCCATTACTCGTATAACTTTCAGATCCAAAATATCAGCACTGACAGGTGGGGAAAGGATGAGAAAGAGGTTGATATTCAACAAGCTTTCTTCCAACATTAATTGCAAGTATGCAGTGTTGTTTTTTAAGCTCACTGTTTTCCCAACATATACGGGACTCGTAGAAACCGATGTTTTAGAACTTGGATTAAATTTTCATTAGTCTGATCAATAATTTGAAGCGGTCCAGAATTTTAAGTTATAAATTGGTTAAAAAATATAATCTAATTGTTAAAATACAATTCTTATTGATACTGTAAAACAAGATATCTTACTATTATTATTATTATTATTATTATTATTATTTTACCAACTCAATCTATCTACCTATCTATTCATTCAGAGACATAAATGAACTGTGAACTCAAATCTGTGTCCAACCCAAGAAATATTTAATGCTACAAAAGCATTTTTGTGGCCCTAGTGTGGTTAAGATGTAGCTCTCTTTCTCTCTTAAGACACGCCTAGTTGGGGACGGTGTGGGGCTGACGCTAAGAGATTTTTTTTTTTTATCCATCGGAAGTTGTGTGCCTTATTTTTACCATTTTGTATTTTGTTTTGTTTTACTTCTAATTTGTTTGCGTTTGTTGGGCTAAATCATGAATTCCAAATGGGACACACATGACACATGAAAATGATGAGCCACCATGTGCATCTACACAGGCATTGGTATGAATCAGTGGCAGACAAATGGTGGGTTGCAGCCTGGCTTTGGCACCCTGCGGTATTTTTGATCTTTTCTCTAACAAGAACAAGAAACCAGTATTGGTCTTGGAAAGTTATGTCCAAACGATTCTAAAAAATAATTATTGAAAAACTGTTGTTTGGTTGATTCTAAATTGTCTTTGTCAGGTTTATGTGATTCTTTTTAGAACTTGTGTATGGCTTGCATTCATGAAAGAATGAAAAAAATTTGCAGATTTTAAATTTAGAAGTTCATACGCCTAAACTTCTCCTTTCCCGTCCTGTCTTGACCGCCCGCTCGCCCACCCACAAGTGCGCGCGAGTCCTTGATTATAAGGCAATTACACGTTTTGGGTTTTGGTTTGAATTGTCGTGCAAGGAAATTGAGTTTTGTTTGCATGGTACGTACATGTTATTGAAAACAGCTGGAATTTATGACACAACTTCAAAGCACCATACCCAATATGGCTAATTGTTAAAATGCAAAGTAGCAAATCTCACTTTTTCTTTTTCTTTGGGAAGAAGAATCTCACTTGTTACTTTCACCTTTTTTTTTTTTTATTTGGGAGTACATATAAATGGTCGACTTGATTGTGTGTATATATATATATATATGAATATATATATGGTCAATTGGTCGTTTTGCTTCATTAGAACGGTGAAAATATTACTACATTATTGTACACTATAGCAATGTAATAAGACTAAAGACTTTTTTCTCATTTAAAAAAAAAAAAAGATCACGTGTATGATTCGTTTTCAATCCCTTTGTCTATAGTAGAAATCCAAATGCATCGTTTATAATTCTTTTTTTGTTTTTTTTTTTATCTAGTTGATATTCATCACTGTGTATTTCACAGTGTTGCTCTATGAGTAAATCATCTTTTACGTGATAATTAATCGTAAATTCGGGAGGATTAAATCTCAAAAGCCAAGATTTTGGGAGCTAAATTTTGTCGTGTATTCCTAGAAATTCATAAACAAAGCACTCAAATACGACATCCTCACTGTGCATGTTTTTGATCAAAATCACATTTAAAGATTAAAAAAAAAAAACCAAACAAACAAAATCAATAAGATCGGACGGTTTAAAGTAGTGCTATAATGCAATAGATATTCCATCAAAAAATTTTCAAAGCATTAAATTTGGAAGAAAAAATGTCAAAAGTCAAGGGTACCGGTGGGTAGTGGTTGTGTAGTAGTGAATTTATGTGGGATGTTGTTGTCGGATTACATGATCTTTGAACATTGTTGTTATCTGAGGAATCATTTCAACCATCACATGGGGTTACTCTGCTGTTGGGCTTTGTTTGTGCGTTGGCCCATACATGCTCCACAAAACATCACTTTCCTCCCTCTGGCCCAGTCATACTCAAGGTATACTATTGATCACCCCTTCTCACCTCTCAAACTCCTTTTTTTATTATTATTAATAATAATAATAAAAAAGATGTTTAAGATTTAACTCATATATCTCCTTATTTATAGAACTCATATTTTTTATTTAAATTTTCGATCTCAAATCATGTCCAACTACTTAAATTATGTCATCTCATAAAAAAATACGTTTACTTTTTTATCTATTTTTAACCTTATGAGATGGCATAATTTAAGTAGTTAGACATGGTTTGAGACGGAAAATTTTGAATGAGTTCTTATTTATATTCTCATTTGTTGAAAAAACCTGAAGGAAAGATGATAATTATACTTCGATGTCATAAATTTTAAATACCCCCACTTAATTAATATAAGTTATCATTTTATACCCTCATCAAACAAAAGGCTCGCTAAAGGTCATTACTCTATTCCCCCAAATCCATCGAGTATTTCAAAGTGCTCCACCTTCATTCACAACATTGATCTATCTTTTTTCCTTTTGCTGCGTCTGGTTGTGGTTCAACTCCTTTTGGCAGACAATATTTTTTTTTTACCTCGGGCAAGCAAGACTTACAATATATACAGCTGTATCAAATAAATACCTAACGTAAATATTTTATTTGCAAAAAACAGTGTAATGGATTACTATATATATATATATATATATATACACACACACACACACATGCACACCGATATATAAAAACGAACAAAGGCTGTGCATTTTCATGCAGTTTTTACAAAATATACAACTTTTTGCTAAATAATAAAATTTATTAAAGTTACTAAAGAGCAAGAACAACTACAAAGAAAAGGGCACAACCCTCAAACCAAATACCAGAAGAAGTAAACGGAATACCTTTGAACAGCTGGGAAACTACGTCGACCTAGAATCCACACAAAATATTTATTAGGGAATAGAATTAGAAAAAATATATATTAATAATAGTTTAGTAGGTATTTATATATTTAAGGATGCAAATCTCAGCACTATTTTTTTTATTTAATTTATATAAATACATTAAAATTAAAATGAAAAGAGAGGGTTAAATGATTTTACGATAAAAGTATTTATGAAAGGATAGGTTTTCTAAATGTATATTGGGAAATAATTATCAGCTGGGGGCGTTTACAAGTACGATGGGTGGTAATATAATCACTCGAATTATTTGTAAATTATGTCCACAATCATTGTTTTTGGGTGTTGTGAATTTTGATAGATGTGAAATTGGTTGGTCCACTCATGATAAAAAAAAAATTCAGTAAAATATTGTTCTAAGTAAAACAAAAAACAAAATTTTTTTTTGACGAGAAAATTTTATTAACCTTAATAAGGAGAATAAAAACAACAAACATTACACTTGACCTCTTACATGAGACAAGATCCTTTAATAAGAATAAATTTATTAGTAAAGTCCAATAATTTTTAAAAGAAAAAATATATGTTTGAGACCTAATAATGAGTATATACCTCAACATATTAAAATCAAACACATGTAAATCTCTTTTTAACAAA
This sequence comes from Antiaris toxicaria, assembly GCA_035233585.1. Taxonomy (NCBI): domain Eukaryota; kingdom Viridiplantae; phylum Streptophyta; class Magnoliopsida; order Rosales; family Moraceae; genus Antiaris; species Antiaris toxicaria. The sequence goes on from CP141163.1 coordinate 2,725,787, forward strand.
ACCTCACAATCAATGGAATTTTTTGATCAAGACTAGTAGCATTAGCTCCAACTAATTTCGTATAGAAATAACTCTAATGAGAACAAAATAACCTCAAGACTAAAATCTAATTGACAAGCAACTAACATGAAAGGTGAGAAAACCACATCCGTTATTAGAAATAACAAGTAAAAATAAAACACCAACATAAAAAATGGCGATGACAGTACTTTTATTATACCAACTTAAAACAAAGACAAAAAAAAAAAAAAAAAGCTCTCATTATTAAAATTTTAAACTTTATTTCTAATTAAAAAAGAAAAAAAAAAGAATAAATTTTTTTTGAATTGGGGTTGGGGATTTGAAAATAATACGTTTTTCGTACATTGAAAAGAAGGAAAACATTTCATGTCTCAAAAATTACACACAAAGTGATCAGATAACTACTTGATAGGCAACGGCAAAATAAGTGACAAAGGTGGGGATTATTTAAGGTGCGTTTAGATCTCTAGTCTACACCGAATTTTTCAACCTCATTTTTGTCTTTTTTTTTTATAAGTCAATAAAAATTTTAGTTATCTTTTAAAAAATAAATCAATCTAATTTTAAAATTCAATTTCAAACCAATACATCAAATATATTATTAACAACTAGTCAATTTTGAAGGCAAAGAATGACTTTAAAAACTCCTTGCCCAAGAACAATAATTTCAAGTCCAAAAAGGAGTACATGAATTTTAGGTAACCCGCCCCTATTATTTATTTTGTTTTGGATGGCAATGATTGAATTAAGCAAAATCTTACAAAGAAAATGGATAATTGCTTGTATATAAAAATTTAAAAAAACACAAAAAGAGGAAAATGATAATGTAATGTTGAAAAATATAAATTTATTTTCCCTTTGAAAAAAATATACATGATTTTATTGACCCAGGAATTCCTTAATCATAACTATTTTTATTGCTCATAATAGGTATCCAACCACCATATCTCATTCTTCCCGTCTCTTTTTAAGTCCTTTTTAGAATATGTTGTCACCTTAATTTAAACTTCATGTCAATTAAAACACTATGTTATTTGTGGGGATGAATATTTTTTTCTTAATAAAACAACATCATTTATTAAAGGCAAAACAATATGTATTTTGAGAAGGGATAAAACGATATCGTTCTATTAATACTAAATCTAAACATAGGTTTGGGTCAAACCAAAGAACTGCTAAAGAAGAATCAAATTGAAGAAGAATAAAGGATACATTATAAGGATGATGTGGCAGACTAAAAGAAGCAAGACTTTTGAGGAGGAGTCAAAAACTATAAATAAAGAAGAAACTTCATAATTTGGATATCCAAAAATTCATTAGAGAAATTCTGTTCTACATTCTAAGGAGAGAACAATTCGTAGATAAAGAAATTTTAATAAAGTTCCAAGGATTTAGAGAGAGAGAATTTTTATAAAAATATTATATAAATATTCTTAAATATTATTGTTGGAAAGTTTTTAAAGTGAGAAAAATCATCTTTATGTTACTTTAATTAAATATCTTGTTAATTAAATTATTCTTAACATGATATAATAATATTAAATGTTTATAAAATGAGATAGAAATGAGGAGATATGTAATTTTTTTTATTTTTCATCTTTTTAAAGAAGGTATATAAGTTGAATCCAAAGGTAAATTTTTATTTTTTATCTATTGCATGAAAGAATAATAAGAAACCATATATATATATAAATATTATTTTGCTATTAACAAAAAAAAAAATAGTACGAGCAGTTTCACGCTTCCCCATATCACTTTCAACCACCGATAAGTTGCTAATCAACTTTATATATATATATATATTGCTGTGAGCATAAACCATTTAATTTGTTAAACTAATCAAAGACTTTTTAATTAATCTTCCTCTTACTTCTTGGTTGGTTGGGAGCTAAGAATAGGGACCCATTTTTTCCGCGAACACAATGCAAAATTACTTCTTTGCAAAAAGTCTTCTAAAGTGGGTCCAATGACATGATATGAATGAGCTAGTTCTCCACCTTGTATAAAATCCAATTTTCGAAAGTGCTTTTCTAAAAGTTTTCCTTTAATTTTTATGAATAAGAGACCATAATTACATATAATTGTTTTCGTACGTCAGGGGTTAAGGGGATGAACGTAACAAATGTAATTAAAACATCATTTCCCACATAAAACATTTTGAGGGAAAACTACAGACTCTCACAATTCATTAAAAAAAATATATATGTATATATTTTGCTTTTTAATAGCAATTGAATTAGCTCACTTACATTTTGCCCGGGAAAGTCCATTTATTTTATTTAAATATAATTAAGTTTTATTTTTTAGGTCGCATTTGGAGCTTAATTTTAGAGATATCCAAAACATTTTTTTTTAATTTCACCATTTTTTATTATTTACATCTTCAAAATGCTACATTAAACTCCAAATTTTAAAAGTCAATAACTATATGTGTACAAGTCCAAATAAGATAATTTTTTAAAAATTGCATAGAATTTCAATAGGAACGAAATAATATCTATATTGATTTTTTTTTTCTAAAAATTTTTTTAAAATTTTTTATTTTTTCACTTCAAACAGTTTTTTTTTCCCCAAACACATTTTCTAAAACAACTTTTTTCCAACCCAAAAATAATGTCCCTAAACATCTCCCCAAACTCTCCCTTAGTAAGGCTTCATTTGATAAACGTATTGTATTTGAATACAATGCATTGAATGTAATTTATATTTAGAGGAAAAGCATTTACATTGCATTTGAATGTAATATATATTTGGATGAAGCGTATTGTATGTGTTTGAATGTAATTTGTATTTGGAGAAAAAAACATTTACATTATATTTTAATGCAATATGTGTTTGATGAAAAGTGTTTAAATTTTATTTAAATAATAAATATGTGATATGATAAGTAAAAGTACAGTGAAAAAATAGAGAAAGAAAGAGAGTATGTGATGTGATTAATAAAAATAATAAATAAAATAAAATAATAAATAGTAATTATATTATATTTAAAATTTGATGTAATTTGTATTTAAATACAATATTTATGTATTTGGGTGAAAATTATATTATATTTGAATATAATACAAATACAATGCTGAAAGTAAATGACACCTAACTATCAATCACTTTAACCCAAATAGTTTTTTTTTTCTTTGGATGAATGATTTAAACCCAATTAACAACTAAGTATCGAAGTCTAATAATTTTAGTATTAAATTATATTTATAATCATGATTTTTTTTGTTTTTTTCGAGGACCTTATTACCCTTTACTTTTCTTTTCTTTCTTGGTGAGGGTCGAATATATTTTTTTTTAAGGATGGTGAGTGTTGAATTTACGCCATTTTTAATTGATGTTCTTTTTTCTTTTGTTGAAATTTAGATTTAAAGATAGATAAGAAATAGTTAAAAGTAAAGTTTTACAGCTCATGTTTTATAGTAATTCATTGTTCACCTATACAGTTTTAAAAAATGAACTATTACTTATCAAAAATAAAAACTTTTAACTAGTTAACATTTTACTTCAATCATAAAAACATGAAATGGGATTAAGTTACAATCAAGATAGTATGTAAGAAAATAGAGAGAATTGTGACGATTAAAAAAAAAAAAAAAAGTTATGAAAGAACTTTGGTTAGATTGATTAGTTTGGTTTCAAATATCGAAAACCTATGATCCATATAAAAACTTTTGGATTGATTAGTTTGATTTCAAATATCAAATTCTACGTTTGGATTTATATATTTAATTTGAATGCTAACATTTCAAACTTTCCAATTTAAACCATGATCAATATGGATACTTAACTTTTAACCTAGGAAATTTGACACTAGAAGATAATTCGGACATTTCTTAGAATCCAAATTACACAATTTGAATTTCCAAAAAAGTAAGGGTAAACTTCAAATTAAAACAAAACACAGAGGAGTTTTTCGAAAATTGCTTAGTAACTAATAAGAAGGAAAGAAAAATGGATTAATTATTAAAATTCTCCTTGAGTTATAGGCTTTGTAACACTTTGTCCCCTATTTTCAAAACATAATATCCACCCCCACCTATCATTATTCCGTTAAAAAATTTAATTCTTTAATTACTTTGATGGATGGAAATTACAAATATCAAGCATTAAACATTTTTTGTTGAAATGTTAAATACATTATTACTAGTTTACCCTCTATTCTACTGCATATTTTAGGGATTGTTTGGATTATAGGTTTGAATATAAAACTTGAGTTTGAACTTAATCTTGTATTTGATTTGTTAGTTCATTTCAATCTTTTTAATCCATGGCTTGTATAGTTTTTGGACTCCAAAATACTATTTACAAATCTTCTCTTATAAAAAAAAATTCTAATCACGTGAAAAAAAATTAAGAGAAGTACAATTTTCAATACAAGTTCAAATCTAATTTTTATCGTCAAAACATTTTTAACTCAAGATGAAATTTTCTAGCTCAAACTTGAGCATCAAACACAAAGTTTAATTCATAATTCAACTCATTCTAAATTTAATCTAAAATTTTTAACTCAAACTCGCAATCCAAACAAACCCTAAAATTATTTAATTAAAATTATAAGAAACATAAGAAATAATATATAAAAATAAATAAATAAACTCGTACATAAAGGGAACGAGTGTTAGGTTGATATGAAATTTGGGAGAACAAAGGTTATAAGGCTTATAATTGAGAGGTGGTTATTATAATTAATTTTTTTTGTCATGCGTACATCATATTTTTCCTTTAAAAAACTACAAGGAGTGGTAAACTTGTTGTAATTTCAAAGTTTATGAGTAATGGATGTCACGTTTTAAGATTCAAAAGTATTTGGAGGTAAAAATTCTCTAAGGGGTAGTTCAAGGACCAGATTTACCTTCTTTAAAAATATTTTTTTTTCTGTTATTTTATTATTTTTAAAAAATATTATAATAAACTCAAAATTTTAAAAGTCTATAATTTTATATATATAAATCTAAATGGGATATATTTTTTAAATTATATAAAATTAAAAAAAAATAAAGATTTATTTTTTATTTCAAAACATATTTATCAAAATAACCTTTTTCTAAAAAAAAAAGGGCTAAGCATCTTCCCAAACTCGGCCAAGCTTGCGTGCCCAGTGTAGTTTTTACAATAATTTGGAATTCAATGCTTCCGTGAAGACGGGTATGGCCACTCTCTACTTCCGTAAACAAAATTATAAACAAAAAAAAAAAAAACCCCCCGAAAAGTAGAAAAAAAAAAAAAAAAAAAGGAAAGAAAAGCACAGATCTTGAAGAAGCTGACTTCAAAACTCTGTCTGTGACTGTCATTTGCGTTTTTTCTTCCTCAGATCTGTTCTGATTCTGAACACCCTCCTGTCACTCCATCTTTTTCTCTCCTCTGACGTCAAACTAAATCCCCATAATAAAAATAACTAAAAATTAAAATAAATATTAAAAAAAAAAAAACTAAAACTAAAACAAACTTGGAGAAAAGAAGAAGAAGAAGAAGAAGAAGAATCAGCAGCCGCAGCAGCCGAAGAAGAACATGTGTAGAAGTCGTTAAGCTTCTCTTCTTTAACTACTCTCTCTCTCTCTCTCCCCTCCGTCTAGATCTCAGCCATGGAAGCTTAGCGGGCGAGAAAATGATGAACCGGAGCGCCAGGGACTCTCTGGTCGGAGCGAGGACCTTTAACCCGGTCTTGTCGCAGCACCGGCGAGGTCACAGCCTCACTCTCACCGGAGGAGGACACAAGGACAAGGATTCCTCCTTCGCCGTAGCCGACGACAACCACCTGGATCTCTTCTCCAAGAGTCGCCAGAGCCTCTCCGTCACCTCCTCCGACGAATCCTCCGATGGTACATTACGTTGCAACTTTACTTTCCCGAATTGCTCTTCCCTCCTCAATTGTCTCTTCTTTTCGCTTGTTTTAATTTAAGGACAAATACGGCCATTGGAGATTTTATCTCCGTCAAACTTTTTGTAGCCATGTTAGTTTCTCTGATTGGACCTTATCCGAGCCATCAAAACGGTGTCGTTCAGATTCCTTTGTGCGATTTCATTTTTTTTTTTCTTTTTGAAGATTTGATTTTGATTATTTCTTCAGATTGCAGTTTCATATAGAAATCAATTTAATATATATATGTTTGTGTGTACATATATATATATATTTGGAAATAGTATCGGTGAAATTGGGGAGATTATCAGTTGGATCGGCGAAGGTGTCGAGGAGTGGAATTGATGATCTGTTGTCGTCCACAGATGGGGGAAAGCATGACTATGACTGGTCGGTTTCCAACCATCTTATTCTTCATCTCATTTTCATTTCATTTTTATTTGTTTTCATTTCAGATCTGGGATCTTATCAATCTCTTCAACTTAAACATGTTGCATATCCACATTACATCTAGTTTCTATATTTTTTTTTTTCATTCTTTAATTGTTTGATAATCTTTTTTCTTTCTTTTTGGTCAATTAGCCCCTTTTTTTTTCTTTTAATGATTAATGCATGTGTAATATAATATTTGCCATCTTAAAAAAAATGTCGGCTTTTCAATTGCTAGGTGCTGTAGATTCAACTTATATATCCTCTTAGTTTTGTCTCTGGCTCTTATTAGTAATATCATTATATAATAAATAGATAAATAAAGGATATGCAATTTCAGTAATTTATTTTTCCAATGAATTTTTTTAACCATGATCTTATCAATCTTTTCAACTCTACCTTGATATTTGAAGATTCAAACACCTCAAACCCGTTTGTAACTAATGGTTTAAAACACCCTTCTTTTCCCAGGAAATAGCTCCCTTATTTATATATTTATTATTTAATGATATTACTAATAAGAGCTAGAGACGTAAATAAGTAATATAATTATATTACTTATTGGCAAATATATCTATTCAGTTAAAAGGCTTTTTCTTTTTCCTTTTTTTCCTTCAACGAAATCAAGTAGACTATAAATCTAATTACTCATTTTTCGAACATGTGTTTTATCTAGGCCTTTCGTCAAATTCAGGTATGCCTCCAAAATGCTGTTGCCTTTTCTAGTGTGTAGGACTTGTTCTCCTTATCTTTCCATAAACAAGAATGCCTGAGAAGCTCATGTGATATTTTCCATCTTTAGGATTTGTTGCCAAATGACTAATATTTTATGGTTATTGTATTGTATTCTGGTGGTTGTTTTAATGCTTATAGAAGTTAAAATTCTTAAACATATGTTACCGGGTCTGATTTTTATATATGTCTCTCTTTTTTTTTCTTTTCATCAGGCTTCTCACTCCTCCTGGAACTCCAACAATATTTTCTTCATCTGAGGCTAATGAACCTCCTCAACGAACCGTGGCAGCACCAAGAGCCAGTTCCTTGGCCAGATCAGCTTCTACTACCAAGGCTTCAAGGGTATGTCTTGCAATGCATTTTTTTTTTTTTTTATGTTCCTTGTGCAATTCCATTCCAAACATTACGTCACTGTTAGTGTTATCGGCTTTGTTGTCATCTATAGTTGTGCGTGTTGAACTAGTCTCTTCGAAATGAAGCATCAAATTTTTCCTGATGCTGAAGTTTTTGATAATGCCGTTATTCTCATTATGATTTATTTCTGTCCGGTGCAACATAAAATAAACTTTCTGCAGTTTTAATGAAGTGGATTATATTTTTACCATAATCTCTCTGTTTCAGCTTTCAGTTTCACAATCTGAAAATAACCATTCTTCACGACCAACTCGAAGCAGCTCGGTGACTCGCTCTTCAACCTCCACATCAATGTACAATACCTATTCCTCAAACAGAGCCTCCAATATACTTAACACAAGCTCAGCTTCGGTTTCTTCTTATATGAGATCAGCCTCCCCCATTACTCGCTCATCATCTACGGCAAGACCTTCCACTCCTTCCAGCCGCCCAACACTATCACGACCTTCCACTCCTTCCAGAGCCCGTCCGAGTCCGACCAGCTCCTCTGTTGACAGAAGTCGACCAGTTCAAAGCTCAAGGCCTTCCACTCCAAGTTCTAGGCCACAAATTTCTGCAAACTTGAGCTCCCCAGCTGCTCGACCAAATTCTCGTCCATCTACTCCTACTCGCCGAAGTCCAGTGTCTTCTATCTCTCCAGCAGCAAGCCCCTCAATATCAAATGGACGTGTCTTATCAAATGGACGCAATCCAACCTCATTGTCCCGACCAAGTTCTCCCAGTCCACGTGTTCGGCCTCCTCCTCAGCCAATTGTTCCCCCTGATTTTCCTCTTGACACACCGCCAAACCTTAGAACCACATTACCGGATAGGCCGCTGTCTGCTGGTAGGTCCAGACCAGGTGTTACTGTCACAATGAAGGGGAATCCTGAAACCACCACAACTGCCAATACATCAAGAAGACATTCATCACCCATCGTCTCTAGGGGAAGACTCACAGAACCAGCTGGAAAGGGTCGTCTACATGGCAATGGACACCTTACTGATGCTGAATCGAAGAAGTCCTCTCATTCACCTGATTTGACCATGAGGAAACCTGTAAAGGCGTCAACAACTTCAATTGATAATGGTGGATTTGGGAGGTCTATCTCGAAGAAATCTCTGGATATGGCTATTAGGCACATGGTATGTGTACTCTTACTCACTAATATTATAATAACAGATTACGAACTGGAAAAGAAGTCAAAAGTTTTAGGTTTCAAACAAAGTTATTGTTTGATCAGACCAGTTTGATTAAAGTTCTAATAGTCTATTGATGATTTTTTTTTTTTTTTTTGGACCCTGATCCTTTTCTTTTTTCGGCTCCATACCTGCCATCCTTTCATCTTTATGTGAACAAAGGAAGGATCGTCATTACTTAAAAAAAGTGAGGCTGCCATGAGGAAGATGGTGTCACCTCATGAACCATGATCTTTGAACATTATAACTATAATTATATTTTGCGTTTCCTGCGTTCCATATTAATACATTTTATAAAAGGGATGCATAAAGTTTGTATTTCCCAAAACCATACACCACTTTGCAAGATCTCAATCCGACTATTTTCATTGTTATCATTATGTGAATTTAGAAGGAAAAAAGAATGCATCATACATTTTTGGATGCGATGAAAACACTCAGGTTGTCTTTACATCTATTACTGCTGTTGCAGAGGTTCATGATTTTAAGCAATCACCATTGAAGGGGAAGCCTTTAATTTGATTAGTTAAATACTAACATCTGAAATTTCTGATGTAGGATATAAAAAGTGGTGGAGGGAACATTCGGCCACTTTCTAGCACTACTCTCTTCCCTCAAAGCATTCGATCTGCTGCTTCAAAACCACAGTCTGTTCGTAGTTCGAGTGCTCCATCTTCTGTCGTAAATGGAAGCTTACAAACCAGCTATAATGGACTTATTTTCGAGGATGGAAATTCTATTCATAGGCATGCAGAAAATGGAATTGAAGCGAACCGGGGCCGACACTCTCCAAAATTGAGTGAAATCGACATATATGAGAGCTCAAGGTATGATGCAATTTTGCTCAAAGAGGATTTAAAGAACACAAACTGGCTTCACAGCATTGATGACAAAACGGATCAAGGGCCTATCTTTGATAACGGATTCGAGCATTTGCCCGAACCTTTTGGCCTCTTATAACATCTGGAAAATGGTTTTCATTTCATTCCCTTTGCATTTTTTTTTTTTTTTGTATGCTAAGTTATTATTTGGTTTCGCTATAAAGAATGTAATATTTCAAACCATTCCAAACGGGAAGAATGAAAAGGCGATGTGCTTTTCTGCCGAGAGATCAATGGACAAATTGCTGTTCTATATATGAAAATCGAATTGCCAAGATATAGAAGTGCAACGGTTCTAATTCTGACTTAGCCTCTTTTTCGGCACATAGTTTTGAAATGCTTATTCAGGGGAAAAAATATATATATATATATATCCATTTAAAAATGTGAATCTTTTTGGAATGGTATTTGGAGTGGGAAAAAAATGAAGGAATGGTGCAGATTTCAAAATAATAAAAAGTATAAGTTTAATTCTATTCGTTTCAAAAAGTTGGATTCCAAATTATGTCCTAAACAAGAATTTAGAAGTCATTTACTCCTGAAGCAAAGCTTTCATTTATTGTCTCTGGGCACAAAAAATGGAAGCTCTAGTGCTTCCAATGCAATAGGCCACTAGCCCAAGAGTGTTGGCTTGGAGGAGGAATTCCTAGCCGCATCACTTGTTAATGTTTTGGGATTCCATTTTAAAAGGTTAATTTATTAGAAAGAGTAGTCGAAGTCTTTTTTAAACCCTTTCCTAAATTCTCTATCTAATCAATGTGGTACTTTTTGTATGCACATCCTCAACAAATGTTACATTTGCCTTCTTAATCGCAACTACATTATGCATGTTCTTGCAAAGCGAGGACAGAACATGCGGCATGTGATTTACAAGAAAAGAGGATATAAACCACAGTAGAGTTAACCTATTATTTCAATGAATACTTACACTGAAGGATAAGTTTTTTTTTTTTTTGGGACTTAAATGGAGATAATCAATTTTTAATGGGTTAAAAAATAAAAATAAAAAAGTTTTTAGAAGTAATACAAAAAAAAAAAAAAAAGAAAAATTTCACTCGACCATAAACGGCTCTGTCCATGGACGTAAGGTTGTTGAAGTCTTGCTTTGAATCTGAGAAGGGCCTTTTTGTCTTTGGGACATAGCATTCGGACAGACAAAAGGATGGAAAAGAAGTGGAAAAGAGGCCTCGTAGGAAAAGATAGACCAAGTATTAACTTAGGCATCTCATTGGTTGACAGCCCATTTCGACTTAGACAAGGAGTTTTAGACCAGTGTTTGAAAATGTGCATTCAGTTGAAATTTGAATAAAAATGAATTGTAGCATTAAAATAGCTTAAAAACTTAAAATGTATTCGTATTGTAACTGGTGATATAGTTTTTGTTTTGTTCTCGTGCTTGAGAGCATTTAGCAAAAAAATAAAATTATATCACTATGATTTAAAATAAGAAAGTTATAAACTTATAAAGTTTGGGTCATGAAAGTGGAAGAAAGAGAAGAAGATACATGAATTGAAATTGAATAGGAACTTTTGACAACCTATGCAAAAAACAGAGGTTGGAGTAGGATCTTAAAACGTGACCAGTGTTTGCTTCTTGAAATTGTTTTGCTGGTTTCCTATACTGAAATTTAATCCCTATTGATTATTTTTTCGTGTGTCGGTTCTTGAATATGTATATATATATATATATTAATTAACAAATAAATAAATGTAGTGGTAGTCTTCAGTACATATATGAATGAAATTTCTATGGGTCATTTTAGAAAATTGATGGTCTTGATGAATCATGTAAAATATTGATTTATCAACGTATGTTTAATGCACGTAAATATTGATTTATCAACATATGTTTAATTTGTCATTTTGAATGACTAACTTACAAAAGGGGCATTTTTAATTTATTAAAATTAGGGAAATTTACTAAAAATTAAACCTGACTAGTTGCAAAATAGTGGATTCATCATTTGTATTAATCGTTTTTGTTAAAAAAATGGTAGAAGCTTATATTCAAATTCTAACTTTTTTATACCAACTCATATAATAACTAGATGTAATAACTCAGGAGACAGTCAAATAGCATTTTTGAATAAAGTAATTTGGAAGAGAATGAGAAAGAGACCCTAGAATTTCTCGTTGTTATATACATAGCAATAAAAAAAAACATAAAAATTTATATGCTATGTACAATATTGGAAATTAAACTAGAATTTATCTTCCTAACATTTTTCATAATTTCTATAAATTTTAAAATGGATAATCAGTTATTTTATATCTACGATCATCTTAATTTATTTATTTTTTTAAATGTAGGGAAAGACCGAAAAAAGTGAAACAGTCCAAGACAATTAGTTTGCACTTAAAACAAAGGCTTGGAATGAAATTTTAAAATTAACGTGTATTAACTCTTTAAAAACTAATTATAATTTTTATTGATTTAAAAAAAATTAATGAAAAGTATGGTTTGGACTTTTTCTTCGAACATGCTTGTTTAAAAGTGAAAAGATACAATAGTGAATAAAGGATAATACATAGTAGGGCACAAGAGTTCATTTTCATGTGGGGCACGTACAAACGTTCATTTGCAATCACTACCCTAGGCCGTATCTACTCATCCACATTCAATTATTGTCATGTTTTTTCCAGCTTAAAATACAAAAAAAAAAAAAAAAAAACTACAAAACCAAAAAAATAAAATAGATTGCAAAATAACAAAAAAGTGGAAATATACCAAGTAAACAATAGATATAGAAACCATTCAAGGATAGTGCCCATCTTTGCACAGATTTGGTGGCTATAGCCTTTTGAAATTTCTACTCGTAGTTGAGTGGATGTGCATGCGTATACATATATACATACGTACATATATACATACATATATATATATATGTATGTGTGTGTGTGTGTGTGTTCTTGATATTAACAGCCAACCACCTCAACCAACCATTGATAATGCATTTGTTGCTTTGTGCTTATTCGTTTGGGAGTTCCTTTCCTTGTTGATTTAAAGTCAAAATTCAATATAACACACAACATTAACTATTGCACCCATTTGAAAAATATAATTAAAAAAGAGAGTTTTTTTTAAGACCCCTTATTTTTCATTATTGATAAAAAAAAACATTATTATTTTAGTTATTGATTAATTATTTAACGTATAATTTATCATTAAAATAGTTTTATACTATATATTATAAATTTTTAATATGATTATGTTGGGTATAAAGCAGCATATTCTACCTTATAAAAGGGAAAAAAAGGATTGAATTATCTTTTTTTGGCTAGTCCCTTATGTTTAATATCTTTTAAGACAGCATTTTCCCATCTCCGTCAATATTTCATCATTTATTGCCCTACTTAGCTGCTTTTTATTAGAATATACTTGAATTTAATTACTTGCCATCAGAGTCACTTGAATTTAATTCTAATACACTGGCTTTCAGTACTATATGTACGTAAATAATAATCATGTCTTATAAACTGGCTATTTAGTGATTATTGCAGTTGTAAGGAATATGGTATTTTGAGCTCTTTACCGTTAGAGGGTGATAAAAATATCAATTTTAATTTTAATTTTTAAATATTAATTTAATTATTACTAATTTTAAAGATAGATCATATATAGTTGGATATAATTAATTATAGTGATAATTTTTTAAATACTTAATAATTAAAAAAAAAAAAGAAAATTCAAAAATTATATAAATTGATATTTAAAGATTGTGATTGAAGTTTATGTTTCTAGCAGTTTTCTTATTTAACTCTTATTTTGTGAAAGTTTTCACAGTTATTTTTATAAACCTCTTTTACGAGGGTTTCAACAATTATTTATTACAAGTTATTCATCGTTGTTATTGTTAGTTTGTCGTTCTTGCTGTAGTTGAACACATTCTCATGTGGTGCACCGGTTTGGAATCTTGTTGGTATTGATTTACACCGAGGGGGAGAGATAGATGAGAAGAAGAAGAAGAAGAAGAAGAAGAAGAAGAAGAAGAAGAATGAAGTTCCTAATATTTCCTCGACTGCTTCTATTACAATAACATTCTTTAATAATTTACGGAAAAAAGAGAAAAAAAAAAAAGTAATCATAAATTTATAGGGTCATCCTTCGAAGAATCACTCTTCAAAGTAAGATAAAGGAAAATAAGAAATATAATAAAATATTTGTTTTATGTAATAGTGATATTAAAAGAACACAACATAAATTTTTTAATTATATATATATCGAAATAAAAAACCATTCAATAACTCTCATTTCTATATAATGTAAACGGTAAGATTGGCAGCCAAAATTCTAGGTTATGTGATATATGATTTTTCCATGAAAAACGAGGTGTTTTTTTTTTTTTTTGGGAAATGGACGACTCATTTATAATACAATATTCAATTTTCTCAAAAAAAAAATCCCATATATTATTTTATCGTAATTTGATTGCACTGTTATGGATTCTAACAATCCATTTTCTTTAAAACTTTATTTTGTGTCCTTTCCTCCCAACTTGGACATATTAGGTTTGAAAAAGTTTCTTTTTCAGTTGATTTATTTATTTATTTATTTTATTGTTCACCCTTCCTAGTCTTAAATCACTTTCCATAATAAATTGACTAATTACCACAACATGCACCTTTTGGCTAATCTACAGTTTGTACGATCAGGTCACGTATATGTGAGTTTAAAAAAAAAAAAAATTCAAAAGAGTTACCTTTCCGGTAAAACATTAGGGAAAAAATGAATTTGACTTTGAAAAAGATTTTCGTAACATCTAAACACAAAGGTCACAATTGGCTTAACCCTTATAATTACATTAAAAATTTTGGCACTCTTTTATTTCAATGAGAACTAACGTAGAGAATCAAATGTCCTACTAAAGAGGTTTTGTTTTAAACTTTAGATTTGTATCATGTTATATCCGTTTTATTTACTTTTTACATTTTGATGTGATATTAACTAAATCAAACATGAAGAAATATATGTTATAATTGTCTCTACACTATACACTTGTTCTCACTTCGTTTATTGAACTTTAAAAATTATCATTTTGTTTCTTCATATTTTAAATTACTCACGTTTAATCTCTCATGTTAGATTTGAGAGGGAAAAAAAACCTCTTATATTAGATTGATCAATAAAATACAGTAAAAACAGTTACATGATCGCACGCAAGAGATTGTATATATGTGTGTGTAGAAAAACTCTAGAATCAAAATATTAAAAAATTTTCACTCAATTGAGTTGTTAGCCAAGTCGAAGTTGCCGCATTACCATTGAAATATATGTATTCATATTTATCCAAACCATGGAGATGAAGAAGAAGAAAGCAGCAAATCGGATTATTGGTTCATGGGAAAAAATTACACACAAAAAGTAGCATGTGAAATAATTATTTTGATCTTAATCTTTTATTATTTTTAAATTTATGTGAGTGTATAGATTTAATTAGATATTTAATTTATTATTATTTTTCTCTTCTACTAAATAATAGGAAGGAAAATCCCCTTATTTCTTTTTGTTTCCTTAACCTAGATATTTTACTCTTTTTTTTTTTGTTTTTTATTTTCCATTTCTCTTATCAAACGCAGCATAAATAAAACAAAGAATATTTTCTTTAAATTGGGATGCATAGTACAAGGTAACTTTTTTCGCCTTAATCAACCTTTAAATGAAGATCGGAATTTGATCACAAGTACTGATTTGGTATAACCGCGACGGCATGCAACTTCACCAATGGAATTGGACATTACATTCAAGAAAAATTATCAAATAAACCTTTGACGCTTGATTTAGTTAACAGGTTAGTTAGTTTACCATAACAATAGTTTCATTGAAATGCGCATATGTTTGGCATGTTATAATTTTTAGGGTGTATTATTTCATATTTCAAATGGTCACTACAAAATAATATTATCTGGATGGCACTAGAAAAATTCAAATTAGTAGCAATGTGTGTTTTGAGTCATAAGATTATATCATAATCACATAAAATTAACAAATTATACATACGAAAGGAGCCCATTAAAATCAAACAGTTTAAAACTAGAACACAATTGAAAAATTGGAGAGAATAATGGGAGCGTTTATTTTTGTTTTTGTGAATGATTTTTCATTTTAAAAAACATTAAAAATGAAAACGATTCCAAAATAGTGTTTGTTTATTCAATGTTTTCAAAACCATTTTAAAAATATTGTTTTCAACTATGTTATTTTTTTAGGTTTTTTGAATATAAAAAAGTTATTTTCACTTTTTTGTTTGCATTCTCTCCCTCCACATTCTCTCTCTCTCTCTCTCTTTCTCTCCCTCTTTTTCTGCCTGTGTAGCATTAATGATGATTATGTCTAATGATGACATCTATCTCTGACGAAGAATGATGACCATGGACTAATAACAATGACGACGATCACCCGCAATTATGAGTATTGACTTATGATCTAAGGCCCCGTTTGGGGCAAGTTTTGGAGACATTTAAAACTATATTTTTTTTCAAAATTTCACTATTTTTTACTATTTACATCTCCAAAACGTTACAGTAAACTCCAAACTTTAAAAGTCCATAACTTTGTGTATACAAGTCCAAATAGGATAATTTTTTTTAAATTATATAGAATTTTGAGAGAAATGAAATAATATCCATATTGATATTTTTTTTCTAATAAAATTTTTAAAATTTTTCATTTTTTCACTCCAAACAGTTTTTTCTCTCAAACACATTTTCCAAAACGACTTTTTTCCAATTTAAAAATAATGTCTCCAAACATCTCCCCCAAACCCCCCTAAATCTTGCTGTCACTGCCACTTAGAGTTCTGACCATTAATATCTTCCAAGCCTATCCCTCATTGCAAAACCTACCACCAAAGGGTTTTTTATTTTAATTATGACTAATAATTTATTTTTTGTTAATTTTTTAAAATTAAAAATAAATATATTTTTATAAGATACTTACTTATAAAATGGGTTTTCAAAATATATAATCAAATAAAATTTCATTTTTATATTTTTCAGAATATATACTCATAAAATATAACTAAATACAATTTCAGAAATGATCTCAACACAGTTTTCAAAATATTCTCATTTTTAGTTTTTTGAAAACAGAAAATATTTCAAAACTAATACTAAACGTCACCAATATTTTTCATTTAATCTGTCTTTCAAATTACATGGAATACTTATGTGATAACCGGAGAACCTCATCATTCTCGAGGAATCAGTATGTTCAATTTAGTCAACTGAGCACAAAATGTGAATTTTGACCGAGAAACAGGCAGTATCAGAAAACTGGTCTAGATGACCTTGAATGAAGTTAAAACTGATAAATTTGGATTCAGCATGTCCAAATTAGTCAGGATAGCCTATCAGCATGCTCAAATTTGATAATTGAGCACAAGGGTAATTTTTGACCGGGAATTTACAGTATCAGAAACTGGTCGAAATGACCTCAGATGAAAATAAAACTGATATATTTGGATTCAGGACATCCGAATTAGTCACGATAGCCTATGTTGAAATTTTGGGCGAAAAAGTATATAAGGGGTGAGAAATCAGAAATTGAAGAAAGGCCCACAAACTTTCTTCTCTTCTCCTTTTTTTCCCCCACACACCAGCATAAATGAACAGTAGCTAACCACCGGAAACGGTGTCCGTTTTCGACACCGCCGGTACCGTTGGGAAGCTCTCGCCGAGCTGAGTCCAACGGTGGGTCAAGTCGACGGATTGGACGCCGGAGCAGCCCGCACGCGCCGCCCGAAGGTCACGGTGGCCGGAAATTTCCAACGCCGATTTCTCCGCCGTCCGGCCTCCGATCAAGGTGATTCCGGTCTCAAAAGACTCGTGGTGAAGAGTAGAACAAAACCCAGGTGGTGTTTCAGCCCAACAGCCGCCGGATCGCGCCGCCCAACACCGCCCGTCGCCGTCGCCGTCGCCGCCTGGAATCCGACGATTCCGGCGGAGTTGAGTTGCAAGGTTGGTATCAAAATGCTCAGAACAACACGTAGATCAAAAGCCCCAAATCAATTTTGGGCAACGATCGCCGGAAAACAGAGATCCAACACCGCCGCCGCCGCCGGTCTTTCGAGGGGTGATTTCCGGCGATAGAGGTGTCGAATGGTGAAATTGAAGCCACCAATGGATTCCTCTCGTCGAGATCTTCAAGATGGACTACCCACATTCCACCGCCGCCGCCGTCGCCGCCGGTCAACGGCGGCCGGACCCCAAAAATTTAAGAGTGGCCCGTTGGCCTATTTTCGACGTTCCGAACACATCCGTGACGTCGGAATTTCAAGATGGAATTTTAAATGTGAAGAACGGCGAATCAAAGTTTGTGCACGCGAGATCGAACGGCGCATTCGATCGCCGATGGGACGATTTCGGTAGTGACTTCTGTCCCTTTGTTCCTTAATTTTTATTTTGGAATGATATATGTTAATTATGTAATTTGGCATGTCAAATTGTAAGAAATGGATGAAAATGATGAAAAAAGAAAGTATGTAGAAATGTGAATATTTTTACGTAAAAGTTGAGCTTTACGTAAAAATATAGGACTCTGGTATAGTACGTGGCAAGATAGAAATAGGTTAGATGGTTTTGAGGCGTTTCCTAAACGCCGGGAACCTAAAAATTAAGCGGAAATGCTGCCGAAATTTCTAAAACGGCACAAAAAGGGTATTTTAGGAAACGAGGGACAAAATATGGTCGGGATGGAAACCCGAGCCCCCTCGAACGATTTTAAGGATTAATAAATGAGTTAGACTCAGAAAAGGACGACAGATGTTCCAAGGATAAGTAAACCGAGAATTTCAGCAATTAATGCTGTAAAAGTTTGGTAAAGCATAAGAAAAATTATTTTATGATTGTTGGGTTTAGAAAATCTAGTCTAAGCATTTAAAATGAAAAATGATACGACCTAAAGACCCGTCAAGGGCAAAACGGACATTTTGATCGAAAATTCCAGGAACGATAGAAAAATGCCCTAATGGATTTAAAACGACTTAAGTAAGATTCTAAGGGCTAGAACTAAGTTGTGAATTAAGGAAAAGTAAGGTTACAAAAAAAAAGAAAATCATGATAGAGACAAAATGGTAATTTTGTCAAAGTTTAGCAAAAATGCTATAAATGGGATATTAGGTCCCTAAGTTTATATCAGGGAATGAAACGTAGAATTTTTACGTTTTATTAAGTTTTATGTATGAGATAAGTACGGAAAGAATAACCATGATTCCTTCGGTTATAGGAACCGATCCAGACGCAACGAAGAAACGTTTGCGGATCCAGAAAGTAAGAAAGGAGATACTAGCAAAGTAACAGTAAGTTCAAGCATTTATTTGTCTGCAACATAAACTGACATGTTAGGTCTATGTTTATGTGTTCTATGTGCAGTTTTAGTGTCAAGACACTATGATATGAATGTCACGAAAGCCATGTTATGAACTATGTATTATGTTCAAATCAAATGTAAATTGACTTGATACGTTATGATTGTGATATATGTTTTGTTGCATGATGTGTATGCTAGACATTGATTGTCTACATCACGATGTCTATGTCAGTGCATATCAGTCACAGCACATGTCAGTGCATGTCAGTCACAGTACAGGTCAGTTCATATCAGTTCATGTCATGCATATAGAGTTGCATGTCCCAGTGCACAGACCAGACAGTACCAGAGCAAGAAAACAGTTAGGTGCACAAGGCACCCTAGTGTGTTGATTAATTCACACCCCAGTAATTTGACTAATAGGTTCCGATTGTGGAGGCAATCAGTATGCTACCCAGTTGGAACACCAGCAAGATGGTAATTAACCAGATATTGGCGTATCGGCCTCTCGACCTACGGGGAGGTTATCATGTTTAGCATCAGTTAAGACTGAAGAGGTCAGCACTAAAGTACCGCTCCCGGTTGCGCTAACATGTCGGTACGACCAATCAGGGGCCCAAAACCAGAACTAAAATAACAGATTAATGTTCTAAGACTAAACCTTTAGTCAGTACAGCATATTTACAGAGTCCAGTATCATGCATGAGCACAGCAGTACAGCATGTCAGTACACATGTTAGACAGTACCAGAATACGAAAACAGATAGGTGCACAAGACACCCCAGTGTGTTAATTAATTCACACCCCAGTAATTTGATTAACAGGTTCCGACTGTGGAAGGCAATCAGTATGCTACCCAGTTGGAACACCAGAAAGATGGTAATTAACCAGTTATTGGCGTATCGGCCTCTCGACCTACGGGGAGGTTATCATGTTTAGCATCAGTTAAGACTGAGGAGGTCAGCACTAAAGTACCGCTCCCGATTGTGCTAACATGTCGGTACGACCAATCAGGGGCCCAAAACCAGAACTAAAATAACAGATTAATGTTCTAAGACTAAACCTTTAGTCAGTACAGCATGCTTACAGAGTCTAGTCAGCATGAGCACAGCAGTACAGCATGAGTACAGCAGTACAGTATGTTTACAGAGTCCAGCAGTACAGCAGTACAGCATGTTTACAGAGTCTAGTCAGCAAGAGCACAGCAGTACAACATGAGTACAGCAGTACAGCATGTTTACAGAGTTTAGAGCACAGCAGTACAGTATGTTTACAGAGTCCAGAGCACAGCAGTACAGTAAGTTTACAGAGTCCAGAGCACAGCAGTACAGTATGTTTACAGAGTCCAGAACACAGTAGTACAGTAAGTTTACAGAGTCCAGAGCACAGCAGTACAGTAAGTTTACAGAGTCCAGAGCACAGTAATACCGTAAGTTTACAGAGTCCAGAGCACAGCAGTACAGTAAGTTTACAGAGTCCAGAGCACAGCAGTACAACATGAGTACAGCAGTACAGCATGTTTACAGAATCTAGAGCACAGCAGTACAGTAAGTTTACAGAGTCCAGAGCACAGCAGTACAGTAAGTTTACAGAATCTAGAGTACAGCAGTACAGCATGTTTACAGAGTCTAGTCAGCATGAGCACAGCAGTACAGCATGAGTACAGTAGTACATCATGTTTACAGAGTCCAGTTAGGTCACGAGGTTCAAATATGAAAGTATGTTCAAGAGGTTAAGCATGATAAGTGCAGTTAGTATGTTTGTGATTGTGATGTGAAGTATGTTCACAGTGTTAAGCAATGTACGATATACGTTACAAAATGTTTAGAAGTTACAGCAGGTATCAGATTTATCCTACGCTATGTAGTGTGGATTATTACACGTCATGAATGTATGTTTGAACTTACTGAGCCTGTCGCTCATAAGTTTGTTTATGTTGCAGGTAAGCATCCTGCACGAAGATAAGACAAGTGTTGGATGACGGATGAGATCTGCATGTGCCAAGAGACTGGGTGAGGGTTATGGTACTGCTATGAGTCTTCCGCTGAGCTGTTTAAAAGAGTATTAAAATGATGTATATCAAGTTATGATAAAGAAAGAAAATGTTTACTATAGTAAATGTTTTTACGAAAATAGAATTTCCACGTCGAGTAAAAAAAAAAAAAAAAAATTTAGCTGGTATCAGAATAAGTTAAAAGTAAGTTGCCGACGACCCAAGTGGTTACAGTCTATTGCAGTTGGCAATAGTAGCCGACTGTAATAGTGCTGTTTAACCCTACGTAGGGCGGGTCGTCACAACTTAACCCTATTTATAGGAAATAAAATACCAAGAAACCAAAAGTAAATTAATAAATAATAGTGATCACCTAATTATCCATAATAGGAAACAAACTAAAATTGGTTTTGAAAAACTATCCAATTCAATATTTTAACATGCACCCCTCAAGTTGGAGCATCCAACTTGAAAACAAAGGTGGGTGACAGATCTTCAATGACGCTTTTCAATGGCTCTCTTTGACTGAATTTTTTTTTTTTTTTTTTTAAATTTGTGCAGGCTTCACATATTATGCTCATATTGTTAGTCACATCTCTAACTCCATTGAAGTACTACAACAACCAACAGACCCCAGGCGACCTAGTCCCACCTCACTGGTCAAGAACCTCCAAGTATAACACTTTGTTGTCAACCAAGTCGAAGTTGCTGCGTCGCCATTAAAATATATATATGTTCATATTTATTATTTTATCTCGTTGTCGATTTTTTTTTTGGGATATTTTTTAAAAAGAAAAAAAGAGGGTGGGTTCTAGTGAGAATGGCAATAACATAGCAGATGGTGTGATGTTGATTAGCAAAGGCTCCTTTTTCTTGGTTTTTGTTTTCAAAGGATCGAATAATATGCATGGACCCAAACGTTTTCATATGGATTTCAAAATGTTGGGAGATGGCTTGTATGGCAGATATGGATTCAAAGGGAAAACAAATAATATTTTTTTTTTAAGATTTTAAAAAGATTAAGAGACTTTGATACCAAATTAAAAATTAGAGGGAATAATAGTTTTCATTTAATTATTTCTCTCAAATTATAAAGAATATTTAATTCTATTTACAGGAGATAAATATCAAGAAACCAAAAATAAACTAACATATATATTAATCTTTACATTTGTTATAAAGTCTTTATGGTGGCGTTTGGTATTAGTTTTGAAAATGTTTTCTGTTTTCAAAAAAATTGAAAATGAAAATGTTTTGAAAACTGTGTTAAGATAATTTCTGAAATTGTATTTGGTTATGTTTTCTGAGTGTATATTCTGGAAAACATAAAAATGAAATTTTGTTTGATTATATATTTTGAAAACTCATTTTATAAGTGAGTATTTTATAAAAACATATTTATTTGTAATTTTAAAAAAATAATAAAAAATAAATTATTAGTCATTATTTAAAAAAAAAAAACTTTGGTTATAGGTTTTACAATGAACGATAGGGGTGAAAGAAATTGGTGGTCTAAGTTCTAAGTGACAGTGATGACTAGATTTAGATCATAAGTCGATAGTCATCGTCGTAAGGGGATCGTCATCATCGTCATTAGCCCATGGTCTTCCGCCTTTGTCAGAGATGGATGTCATCGTTGAACATGATCATCACTGACACTATATAGACAGAAAGAGAAAGAGAGAGAGAGGAGATGGAGGGAGAAAGCAGAAAAAAAAATGAAAACAACTTTTTTTTCGTTTTCAAAAAACCTAAAAAAACAATATAATTAAAAACGATATTTTCGAAATGATTTTGAAAATATTAAATAAACAAATATTATTTTAAAACCGTTTTTATTTTCTGTATTTTTAAAAATAAACAATCATTCTCGAGAATAAAAATAAACACAACCTATATAATTCTAAATTGTCAAACCAATCAATCCATTGATTTGATAAACACTACATATATAGTCTATTTTAATAAACCGTAAAGATGGTTTTGGGAAATACCAAGAAACCGTCAAATCAAAACAATTTTGATTTAATCTTACACTTTCTTTAATCTAAATTGATCGAAAGATGGACCATCAAAACCATGTTGTGTTAAGTAGGCTTGCTATAGTCCTTTCAGAATGACAATTCTTCTGACATAACGTGTTAAGTGAGAGATATAATATAATATTTATTTAATATAATACTGTTTAATTATTATAATATTAATATATAATATTATTCCAATGACATCGTATTCAGTAAGTATCGTGTTATGTTCTTTTACTTTTCTAGTTATATAGCGAAAATATGGCCTTTAAAGAGGAGGATGTTTATACTCTGCCATATAAGTTTTCAATTTTCTTCTCTATTTTTCTTTTTTCCCTTTTTTAAATCAATGTTATAATATAAAAGACTTTAGAGTTATTAATAGAGTACCATACTGACCATGCAAGTTTCGTTCTTAAAACTAGTAAGTGTAAAAAAATATATACATATATATATCAAAATATGCAATATCTAATACACGGGTGTTAAAAAATAGTTAAAGTCTTTTAGGGGGCATTTGACAAAATATTTCATTTTAACTTTATTCAAATACAATACAATTTTATACCAAACACAAATTTTACAACAGTGCTACGAAAACAATTACTATTCAAAACATTTTTAAAACAATCACATCAACTTTTCAACTTTACTATTTATCTCTATTTTTACCAATCACATCAACTTTTTAACTCTAAAATACTTTTCATCCAAACACACATTTCATTCAAATATAAAGCAAATACTTTTCAACCAAATACAACATTTAAAAAATAAATTTCATTCAAATACAATCAAAATGCAATGCGTTTACCAAACATCCCCTTATTTAGTAATCGAATAGTCCCATACATATAATATGTCACACAAACTTATTAACATATAATATTTTATGTCAACACTTGTCACTTACAGTAAAAGTTTTCATATGTAACATGTTGCATATATGAGTAAAACAAAAAAGTCAGACGCAGAGACTCGAAAAATTAGAGACTATAAAAAAATGTATTTTTCTAGGTCCTAAAAAAGTGTCCAAAGAGATATTACTATTGAAACAAAGGTTCAAAATATAATTTTAAAATTAGATTTGATTACTTTTTTTTAAATTAGCTATAATTTTTTGTTGATTTATCTGAATAATAATTACTTAATAAAAAAAACTTAAGTGATATTTGGTATTATTTTCAAGAATATTTTTTTATTTTCGAAAACAAAAAAAACATTTTTTAGAGTGTGTTTGATTATATAAAATTTTCAAAATCACTTTGAAAATACTGATTTTAATTAAATTGATTTTTCAGGTTTTTTAATAATTAAAAAAAATTGCTTTTTACTTTTTTATTTTTATTTTTATTTTCTCTTTCTCTCTCTTCCCTCCTTTTTAGCTTAGATGACGACCACCTCTCAAACTAATAACTTATCCTTCTCCAATGGCCACGACAACCCACCAGACTCATAACGCCCACCTCCAAACTCGCAATGGCCATATCTGCTGGGACCCTCTCTCTCCTCTTTCTCTTTCTAATGGGTTGTGTGTTTGGGAAAGTGGAGGACGTCAATGAGGAGGGATGACGACGAGTTCGTCGACCTACGACAACGGACACTTGTTGGCCTCCGACAATGGAGGCGTAGATCCCCCTCGAACTAGTGACACCTCTGACCATGACGAGGTTGGTAGGGAGGGAAGATCGCGACTAGGTTGCCGTCCATCCTTCGATCGTTCCTCTTTAGCGATAACGAAACTCAATCTCGTGAGTAGGATGCCCTCTTCGTCTCTGGCTTTGAATCTCAAACTCTTGACGGCCTTCGACAATGGTGACCCTAGATCACGTTCCCTAGGAGCTCTCGACAATGGTCCAACGCAAGAAATGGAGATCGAGAACAATTGGGGGGCGGTGGTGGCAAGAATCGATGGGAAGAAAGATTGACGACTACTTTATTTTTTTTTGCGTATTATTGTATTTTTATTATATATTTTTATTTTCAACATTAATATTAAAAAAAATTTCAAATATAATTTCAAAAATAATCCTGATACATTTAAAAAATAAAAAATATTTTAAAAATAATAATAAACATCACCATCATAATTAGGACCTGATCTCAAAATACATTGAACAGAAGATGTAAACGACAACCACCCCTTGCACCGTAAGAAAGGGTAAAAACTACGATGGCGTTTGACGTTGGTTTTGAAATGTTTTCTGTTTTTAAAAAAATTAAAAATAAGAATATTTTAAAAATTGTATTGAGATCATTTTTAAAATTGTGTTTGGTTGTGTTTTTTGAGTGTATACTCTGAAAAACATAAAAATAAAATTTTGTTTGGTTATATATTTTGAAAACTCATTTTATAAGTGAGTATCTTATAAAAACATATTTATTTTTAATTTTAAAAAATAATAAAAAATAAATTATTAGTCATAATTAAAAAAAATTTAGTGGTAGGTTTTGCAATAAGCGATAAGGGTGAAAGAAATTGGTGGTCTGAGCTTTAGGTAGCGGTGATGGCTAGATTTAGGTCATAAGTAGATAGTCATCGTCGTGAGGAGACCGTTGTCATCGTCACTAGCCCATGATCATTAGCTTTCATCGGAGATGGATGCCATTGTTGGACATGACCATCATTGATACTGTACAGACAGAAAGAGAAAGAGAGAGAGAAGAGATGGATGGAGAAAACGAAAACGAAAACAAAAAGTGAAAACAATTTTTTTTCGTTTTCAAAAAACTCAAAAAAATAACATAGTTGAAAATGATGTTTTCGAAATCGTTTTAAAAACGTTGAATAAACAAACATAATTTTGAAATCATTTTCATTTTCTGTGTTTTGAAAATGAAAAATCATTCTTGACAACAAAAACAAACACCACCTACTTTTTCTTTTTCACTTCTGTTCTTGCTCTTTTTCTTTTCTTTTTTTTTTTTTCTTTCTTTTTTCTTTTCAGTTTCACCCTCGTCCTCTGACTTCCAATCCCAGAAGAACAAAAAGACAAAAAGACACAACTCTCAATTATTAATTATTATAATCAAAACAAACAACTTAAAAGCAACTTATTAAAAAGTGATTAACCAGATCAGTCTCCTCAAAAAATATGCATATACATATATATATACACACACACACGCGCACACACAAACAGCCGCACAGAGAGTGACAAAAAACACACACAACATTCTACCTTAATTTCCCAGAAGTTTACAAACAAACGTTGCAGAGCCGGAGCTAGAGGTTTTCGAAAGAAACGAAGTAATGAAGTTTGGAAAAGTATGAGCAAGGGAAATTACTGAGAAAAAAGAGAGAGAGAGAGAATGGAAGAAGAGCAAAGAAATATTGGGAACGGAAAGAAATGTAAAGGAAAGGAGAAAAGAAAAGCGGGGCATCGAGATCTGCGTGCAACTGGGGGGGTTCGCTTGAGGAACAAGCTTTAATGCCGGTGACTGTTTGATTTGATCCGTTGATGAGTTTGAATCTTGCAATTTTTGTTGCAGAATCTGGCTTGAGAGAGAGAGAGAGAGAGAGAGAGAGAGAGAGAGAGAGAGAGAGAGAGAGAGAAAGAAGACAACCCTTTTCCTCTTCTTCTTCTTCTTTTAAAAATAAATTAAAAACTCAAAACTTGGCTGCGTAATGACCAAGATTTTCCGTTAAAGGTTTTGTTTGGCACAGTGACTCGCCCAGGGACTTTCTCTCTCTAAATTTGCTCACCATTTCTTCACATTTTGAGGTTCCACTTCCAGATCATTGCCTTCTCAGCTTCTCTCTCCTCCATTTCCCAATTCCAGGTTTTTCTCTCCACCCTCTCTCTCTCTCTCTAGCGTTCTGAAATTCAGAACTCTCTCTCTCCTCTTTTTTTTCTTTTTTTTTTATCAAGAAATTGAGTTGGTTCAGCTGTGAATTTGGTGCTTGCATTAGAAAATTTGAGGAAAACTGTTTTTTTTTTTTAATTAACAAGAACAAGTTAAGAACTTTGCTTTCTTGCTAAAATTAGTCTTTTTTTTTTCCAAGAATTTTTTCCGAGAATTTTTTTTTCTCTCTCTAAAATGTCAATTGGGGTGACAAAGGTTTTCATTTTTCATTTTTTCATTTTTTAAACTAGCCCAAGTGATCCACTAGCTCAATTTTAAGAAGAAAACGTTGTTACTATTTTATTTGTAAAAGAAAATTTTTAAACAATTTGCTTGAATTTCGATCAACTGGTAGTGGGATTTGTTCTAATTTTTTCAATTCTTTTATTTGATTTTCTGCTTGTGCTTCCTATAAAAAATGTTGAAACCAAAAGACATTATAATTGTGAAAATGAGTACTTTTTTTTTTTAATAAGCTGAAAATGAGTTGTTTTGCAAGTTTCCCATTTTTTCAGCCATGGACTATGCAAATGCAATCCACTTAGACAGACGTTGAAGTACGCTTTTCTTTTCTTTCTTTTTTTCCTTTTTTCTTCTGATTCTTGCATGACTAATTTTTTTTTTTTTTGTTTGTTTAAGTATGTAACAAGTGAACAATAAGTCAATAAACATCAGATAAACGTCACATTGGGTCAACCTCTAATAATTGGTTCTTTTTTCATTTCATAATTTTATAAAATGGAATTTCTTAGCTGTTTGGATATGAAATATTGCTATTTTTCGTACAGCTGTCTAGCTGTGCATTAACTTCTAAGATGATTCCTCCCTCTCATCAATGGCATTATCTTTTGTTTTTTTTTTTTCTTTTTTTTGTCAATATTCTTTTTTTTTTTTTATGAAATATTCTTTTTGTTTTCAGGCTCGTCGATTTTCTTGATTTATTGATCTGATGGAATGAACAAGTAATCCGACTGCTTTAAGCTCATGAATTAGAAAATAAAAATAAAAGTGAAAAAATAAAAGCTGAAAAAGCGATTCGTTGAGCATTTTTGTTTTATATGCTATAAAGCTTTTTCTTTAGTGAAAAATAATTATGCTTTTACTTTATTAGTTGTTCTAATAAGGTTCCTTTTGGTGACTTTACTTTCTGTCTTGGAGATATTGCTCATTTTCTCTCTTTCGATACTTTTATTGACTTATATTCTCAAAACTATTTGGTGGAATGGTAGCCAAAGCAAAACTGTGGTTCTCAACTTAGTGTGTGTGTGTGTACACACACACACATATACATATGTGTATATCTTTTTTCTTTTTCTACACTTTTCATGTGATAGGAAGACATCGAAATTGAATTCTTGGGACAACTTGAAAAAAGTCCCTTCTGATAAGATTCTAACTGTCTACTTTACTGTCTTTAGCTACAGTTTGGTCAAACATGCAAAGGAATATCAGCATTGCGTAAAATCACTCAAAAATTCTTTCTTTATCCTGAGTTTTATAGAATTTTTTCTGTTGTTCTAATTCGATCGAACACGAGTTATGTCGCCGGGATTGTAACAGAATACGTCGGTTTTGTTATTTCAGGACAGTTTGGTTGATTCTTGTTATGTATCTTTTGGATTATGGATTTTTGTTTTAGGATGTCAAATTGGTCAGGAGTGATGTGCTAATGGTCTTTGTTACATTGCAGGGGAAGAGGAAAGCTGAGATCAGAATCGGTCTTGATCATTGTCTTCAGGGTTTCTTAAAAAACAACACTATATGAAGCCAAGTTTATATTCCGTGGTTTTACTTTTCCTTGTACTCATTGTCACTGACCAAACTGTTGCTGACATAGATTCGGATAAAAAAGCCCTTCTTGACTTCATTTCTGTTGTCCCTCATGGCCGTAGAGTTAACTGGGATCCTTCTACCCCGGTATGCAAAACTTGGGTTGGCATCACTTGCAGCTTGAACGGCTCCAATGTGATTGCCGTTCGGCTTCCTGGTGTTGGACTCTATGGCCCAATACCAGCAAACACTCTTGGGAAGCTGGATGGCCTTATGGTACTTAGTCTTCGATCCAACCGACTTAACGGAACACTTCCATCTGACGTCCTATCCCTTCCTTCACTACGATATGTATTCCTGCAAAATAATAATTTTTCAGGCAGCATACCTTCTTCTCTATCTCCCCGTCTCACTTTTTTTGATTTATCCCTCAACTTCCTTAACGGCGAGATTCCAGCTATTTTTCGAAATTTAACTCGTCTTACTGGGCTGAACCTCCAGAATAATTCCCTCACCGGATCAATCCCTGATTTAAACCTTCCAAGACTTCGGTTTTTGAACTTGAGCTACAACCACCTAAACGGTTCAATTCCTAAAGCTCTCAGAACATTTCCTGCTTCTTCTTTTACAGGGAACCTGATGTTATGTGGGCCACCACTGGACCAATGTGTCCCACTCTCACCATCGCCTTCCCCTGCCTATACACCACCCGAGCCAACAGCTCCTCCAACGCCAGAAAAGAGCTCCAAAAAGAAAATAAGCATTGGAGCTATTATTGCTATTGCGGTTGGGGGTTTTGCAGTGCTTTTTCTTCTAGCTCTGTTCATTGTGCTTTGCTGTTTGAAGAAAAAAGACAGTGGAGGCAGCGGTGTAGCAAAACCAAAGGGTGGAAGGGGCGAGCCAGCAAAGGAGGACTTTGGGAGTGGAGTACAAGAGGCCGAGAAGAACAAGTTAGTTTTCTTTGAAGGTAGTTCTTACAACTTCGATCTCGAGGATCTACTTAGAGCTTCGGCTGAAGTGCTGGGGAAAGGAAGTTACGGGACTACCTACAAAGCCATCTTGGAGGAGGGGACGACAGTGGTGGTTAAGAGGTTAAAAGAGGTTGTCGCTGGGAAAAAGGAATTTGAACAGGAAATGGAGAATGTGGGGAGGGTTAGTCAGCACCCAAATGTCGTGCCTCTTCGAGCTTATTATTATTCCAAGGATGAGAAACTCCTTGTTTATGACTACATAACAGCCGGCAGCTTTTCTTCCTTACTACATGGTATGTTATAACCAGTCATAATAAACTCTAATCTCAATTTTTTGAGTATCAAACCGTGTGGCATGTGATTTGTCATACTTTTTTCAGTAGATGTTTAAAGGATTGAGGCACAATTAATTGTAACCACCAATAACAAAATGATAACTTATTGTCATATGAGTAAGTACTCAAAAGTTGGAATTAGAGTTGGTGTCTCTAGCATTACTTGTTTATGTATTTGCTTCATGTTCTACACTAGAGCTTACATGTATAGAGATATGATTCTTCCCCCTTAGAATTAATCCTCTTAATTTGCATGTTTTCCAGGAAGCAGGGAAAGTGGACGGAGTCCGCCAGATTGGGAATCGAGACTTAAGATTTCCCTCGGATGTGCAAGGGGCGTTGCCCATATTCATTCTGCTGCTGGAGGAAAGTTTGTCCATGGAAACATCAAGTCTTCCAATGTCCTCCTCAGCCAAGACCTCAGTGGTTGCATATCAGATTTTGGCCTTAATCCTCTCATGAACTACCCCGCTGTCCCTTCTAGAAGCATAGGCTATCGTGCTCCCGAGGTGATCGAAACTCGAAAAATTAGCCAAAAATCTGATACTTACAGCTTCGGTGTTATTCTCCTCGAGATGTTGACAGGAAAAGCACCGGTTCAGTCTCCGGGGCGTGACGACATTGCTGATCTCCCGAGATGGGTTCAGTCTGTTGTCAGGGAGGAATGGACAGCTGAGGTGTTTGACGTTGAGCTTATGAAGTATCAAAACATTGAAGAGGAGTTAGTGCAGATGCTTCAAATAGCAATGGCTTGTGTAGCAACAGTGCCCGACATGAGACCAACAATGGAGGAAGTTGTCAAAATGATCGAGGAAATCCGGCCATCTGATTCCGACAGCCGGCCATCACCCGAGGATAACAAATCCAAGGGCCCAGCAATCGAGACCCCATAATCGTCGCATCCTACAAATTATTAGATGGGATTTACATACATAATGCATGTGGTCAGGGTACTAAAATCAGACGGCAGAGCAAAACACATGAAACCTTTTCCGAGTCTTTTAGAGTAACATAGCTTTGATTTGTTTGGCATTCTTTTCCCATCACCTCGTATTACTAGAACAAAGTAGTTCTCAGAACAAGTGTGTCTTGATTGGTCTAGTCTGTGGTGTAGGTAATTTCAAGTTGGTATGTAATACGAGTACATTTCCTGTAAATCTCATTTTTATCAAGTTTCCAAGTTCTCGAGTCAGCTCCGAGAGACGTTTGCAAATGATTGTCCATGATGAGTAGATAGCAGGATGAATTTTTTTGACACAAGCAGAAATCAAAGTAAGCAAAATTCATAAGAAAGAACTTGCTATTAACTTGATAAAAGCTTTTATATGGACATTTGACGTCTACAACCAAATGGATGAGCTCAACGAATAGGAGTTCATAAGTTCGAAATTCGAGAGTTCTTTCATTTCTCTTTATTAAATGAGAACCATAATACTTGTTTCATTGAAATAAAGTCCTGATATGACTTATAGACACCCATGAGACAGGCTTGTCGTGCATTATAGGCTAGATTAAGGTGACTTGACATGACACATAGAATCCTATAAGATAGGCATATTATCTTATAGGCAGATTAAGCTTGACATGACGTGGACACCTATGTCGCATCAAATACTCAAAATTATGAATCGCTAAAATTACTGAATTTGAGGTTGCATTGACTTTCCAACATCTGTAATCCTAATTTTTTTTAGCAAAAAATAAAATAAAATTAATGGCTTAATTTTACTTTACTTTCATTTCTGACCAACGGTTTAGGCTTAATTAAAATGGAAGTATACATGGAAGGATAAAGAAGCATACAAATCTCAGAAGTTTATTAGCTCAAGAAGATATACATAAAACCTAATCAGCCGCTTACATTTTCCAATAACAAGGAAAATAGCCAAATTAAATTTATAGGGCCCCTGTGATCTTTTGACTCTACAAGATATGATCCTTCCACCACAAGAAAAACAAAATTATAGTCCTTGTCCATGCCAAGGTTGTGACATATCCCAAAAGAATAAACAAATGGTTAGAATTTTAGACTTGCAAAGAATTTTTGTTGACCAAGTCTGCACCACTGACATATCTAGAAACAAACGATATCAACCGGAAAGGAGCACCAATCAAGGGAGCATCTGAGATCGGAACAGCGACATTTTCATCATTCTCAGCAACCTGCAATTCAATATCTCGAACTTCTTTGTCGTCCAGTGGAATTTGCACAATTTCAGCAGCCTCTTCAAATATTAAAGGCTCTGCAACTACATCAGTATGATGGTTATCTGAATTATGAACACCATTCCTTTCCTCTTTGACTGGAACAATTTCTATCGAGTTCAACTCCTGGCTGGATTTTGGCATATCCGCATTGGTTTCAGAGCCCTGATAAGAATGATTAGCACTTTCAGCAGTTCCAACCATAGACAGAGATGACGCGGTTGAAGAAAGTCGGATTGATCCACCACGCCGATCGAGCTCAACAAACAACTCATTGATCTGCAAAACAACAAATCCAAGGCATCAAAGCCAATATAAACAAAGTATCTAAGTAATTACCCAGTCTCCTCTCATCCTTGTTAGGATAATATAACTGATATATCACAATTCTCACGTAAAAGAAAATCATATTGAATGATTTGCAAGAAAAGTGCAGTTATATGAAGACAAGAGGTAGCACAAAAATTGTCATGTGGCAGAATTTGTCAGAAGGCAGCTTTTACCTTCTCAACAAGCTCTGCATTTTCTGTAATTAATCTCTCAACCAACCCACATGCTGCTTCCACCTGAGAGTTCAGCTCATCCCGCTCAGAAGAAAGCTACATTAGACATCCAAGTAATTAGATTACACATTCCAAATATATACATATTTATAGTTGGATTAAAAATTTTTTATTCCTCTGAAAAATGATTCATGCAAAAATAAGTCATTGCCATCCTTCAGCCAAGAAAGGAAATGTTTTTAAAACAACGACATCCCAAAAAGCTTAGGATAGCTATAAAGTTTTCTTTGATTTCATTACATAAATTTGTTCTCTAGGAAACACAAAAAACATCTGCAGATGCGTCTTCCAAATATTACAAATACACATTAGTGTTCATATTAAACCCATTTTTCACTGATTCCATCAACGGAATTTCTTCTCTAAAACATGATTGCATCGACTTTGTTCCAAAACATGCATAAAGCTAGTACTGCTCTGCAACATTTGAAGATTCTGCGAGAAATTTAAAGATGCAAACCTTTGTAAATTCCTCTGATGACTGAATAGAGGCAATGCTCTGAAGATCCTTAATTTGCAACTGCAGACTAGATACATTCTCCATCAGTTGTTGGTTTTCTTGTAAGACGTTGT
The DNA here is from genome assembly GCA_035233585.1 of Antiaris toxicaria. Taxonomy (NCBI): domain Eukaryota; kingdom Viridiplantae; phylum Streptophyta; class Magnoliopsida; order Rosales; family Moraceae; genus Antiaris; species Antiaris toxicaria. The sequence goes on from CP141163.1 coordinate 2,758,890, forward strand.
TTCTGGATTCTTCCAACTCCATCACCTGCCAAGCTTTGTTTTTTAATTCCACATTAGAAAAAAGAAATAAAAGTTACCCTGTTTACACCCTTCTACCAAATGATAGGACGTGCAAGCAATCAGAGCATTGACTTGAGAGAAGGAAAATAAAGAATTACAAAAGACAACGGTATGGTAGGAGAGACCTGAAACTGAAGGTTCGTCTCCTCTATCCTTGTACAAAGATTTCATAAGACTCAAAAGTGTAATCGAAGGAAAAAGGTCTTATAGAAAGATCACTACATCATTATAACAAGACCATTTCATCATGAAAGCTATGGTAAAGAAGCATAGTCTAGTATCAGCTGCAATAGGTTTGCTTATAAAATCTCCCAGCAAGAGTGAGTTAAAAAATAAAAATAACGAACAAAGATAAACTGAAATAAGGTAGCAATAATTTAAAATCTAAACTAACAAAACATTGATAAAGAATGTGCGGAAAATCAAGCAAATCATGTGGACTACTATCCATTTCATCTTATTTATTAGATTTGAATTTTTTACCTACTATGGAACAATCAGGTTAAATTAAAGTTGGACATGCAGGATATATCTATTTAGCTTTAAGCCCGAGACATCTATTATGTACTAAAGAAACATGGAAAGCTGGTAAACAGTCAAGTAATTAGATTATTAGATCAATGAGCTACGTACCCGCACCCTTAATCTCAAAACATCATCATTCAGATTTGCAATCGTCTCTTTAATCGAGTCCTGCATAAGAAACGCATGATAAGAACAAACAAACCAAGTAAACTACTAAATTATTGCCCAAGAAAGATCTGCCCTCCCTAAGGTGGTCGTACACGTTCCCTTGACAACAAGAGTTAGAGCGTGCAATTGAGCGTGTCTAGTATGGTGTATGTTTTGAGACGAAGACAGAAAGGAAGAAATACAGGTATAAACCCTTAATAAGGAATATGGAAATTCTTCTATATTAGAGTCCAAGTAGCGCCAAATTTCTAACTTTCTTATGCATTCAATTCCCAATACATCTTTTAAAGCACTGCTTGTTCAAAAACCCAAAATATATACCTTGCAAAAGACAAATTAAACTAACTAGAAATTAAGCTTAGCAATTATGATCTAGTCAAAATAACTTTAAGCTTTCTCATTGACAACCAATCCTCATCCATTGGAGTTTAAACCTAACAGAGTATCCATATACCTATAGCAAATGAAGGAAATTACCTCCTGTAGAACCCAAGCATGTTTCTCACGCTCAAGATGTTTAAGTCTCTCTTGTAAGCTAACCTGTGGAATAACATAGAGGTAAGATTTCTGGCACAGAGTAATGAATATTTTACCCATTCACTTGTATGTTTTAACAGCACTTATAGCAGTGAAAGAGGCACGACAAAGATCAGGGGACAGAAAAGTGATTGTCAATTAGAAGAAGAAAGAACAGAGGGGAGGGGTGCGGAAAAAAAAGTGTTCAGAGAACTTGAACTCTTTCAAATCGTTCTTTCTTCTTTCTTTTCTTTTATGTCTTCTTTCCATCTACTATTGGAAGAGGGAGACGGAAAACAATTAAAAAATGCAGAATACAGATTTACATCTTTCGAAGCCCAAGTCCTTTTTTCATCTAGTAACTGATTAATCCTCTCCTCCAACTGACCCTGCAAGAAACAGAGATTCAAATCAAGGCCTAAAATCTGTGAATGATAATGCAAGGGTATTAAAAAACTATGTATAACCTTGGTTGCGAGAAACAAATATAGGCTTCATTGAAACTACGGAAAAAATTTAAACAATAAAAAGTTTTCAAATCTAGCTGACCTCTTTCTGAAGCCAGGAATCTATTTCACTCTGTAATTCAACAACTTTCATCTCCAAAGTGGCCTGCAAATTTTCCAATTTAGAGAACCATCTTTAACTAGGCATGAAAATAATTTGACGCAGACCAAACTTTAAGATGATAGACTACCATTTATAAATGTAGAAACAAAATATTACCAATCATCTATTTCTGCAGCATTTAAATTATATTACCTCTTTCCGTAAATAGGAGCTATTTTCATCTTGTAATTTTTTGATTGCCTCTTCAAAGGTATGCTGCAAAAGCACACGCACAATATAGAAGTTAAAACAAACAAGTATGAACATCTACCAACTTTTTCAAGTCTAGACTCGTTATTCGAATTAGAGTAAATACCTCTTTCTGCATATGTAAATTGTTTTCTTTTCGCAGTTGATTTATGGTATCTTCTAATGTGGCCTGAACCAAAGAAGATACATATAATTCATCAAAAAGCCACTTCAAGCACCTTATAATACATATTGACAAAAATATTTAGGGCTATTCGCAAAATCAAATGTACAAACAACCACCTCTTTCTGTGTGTGTAGATCTTTTTGCATTTGTAATTGTCTAATTGATTCTTCTAAAACAGCCTGTAAAATGAAAAAGTTAAATCTATATTAAAACAAATTATGAAAGTTCATTGAAAACAAGCAGGCAGAAATTAGGCAAAGTAACCCTAAAAAGGAGCAACGACACTTACCTCTCTTTGAAGCCACTGTTGCTTCTCAGATTCAGCTAAAATGGCCTGCACAACAGCATTTCAAAAAAGATTACTAAAATTATCTGTTGGTCAAGGAGAGAAGTCAAACTTGATAAAGAAAGCACGAAGGAAATTAAGATTCTTTGCAACTTCTATGCCTACTAGATACATATATATCTTTCATTCTCATCAGATTTGTCCTGCACGTAGTTGACGAAATATACTTTTTCCTGGTTATTAAACTGCAACTCTGTGGCCACCGAAATGCCATCAGAGTATAGCAAGCAGGAAAATATACTATCATGAAAATTATAATTCTATGTCATGGTATATGTCCGTTGCAGCAAATTATTTGAGTTCAAACTACCAGCTGTGACAAATGGTCGGATAGGAAAATCGAACTTAATCCATCGACAAAATAACTCCATCTATAGATCACAATTGCTTATGATACACAAATCCCTAAAAGAATCGAATCAACTGCATTCAATGCTCATAACCGCATCCTAAACTCTGTCATTTTTTATAAAAAAAATTAAACTACCAAGATAAAATTTTGTAACTTCAAACATAAAAGTAGTAATATGAGCTCAAAAAATAAACACTCAATTCAGCAAAACTTTCAGTCCTTACAGAATCTGTGCCATATCCTCCATTTCTAGTGAGACAAACATCCGAGTCTTCCGCCTCATTTCCGACATCCTTCGCCTCGGAAACCTGGCCATTATCATCCTTTCCGTTACTCGCCGGTTTCGGATCCTCCGAGGCTGCTTCTCCGCCGCCACCCGCAACCTCGTCCGCCGCCTTGTTCTGCTTGTTCTTCTTCTTCTTGTTCCTCTTCTTCTTATTCTTCTCGTCCTCCATTACCGCACCTCAATTTCTCCAAACCACTCCGCAAATTCTTCCTACAACTACACTCCCAATCTATCGCGGAAAAAACATCCAACAAAATCAAATTCTTCCAATCAAAATACAAAATCAATGAAACCCTAGACTCACAAAATTGAACAAATCGAAAAGATATCGAAAGACTTGAAATGAGCAAAAGAGGAACCTGGAAATCTGAAATTCGAAGCGTTGGATCTTCTTGTGCCAATTGGTAAATCCCAGAGTCTATGGCGACCATTTGATCTAGCTAGCTCTCGTATTGTACTTGCAATACACACACACACACACACACACATATATATATACATGTATATGTGTAAACGTATTTGTATTTTTTGAGTGATTGATCAGGTGTTGTGCGTCTCACTTCTATTTCCACGTTTTTCGCGTGAGTATCCAATGGCTATGATTGCGGTTCTTGTTCAGCGATTGGTGGGCCGAGAAGCAGGAGATTATCCTCTCTTCCCGTCTGCATCATGATGTAACGCAATTGGGCGACGTGGCATTCCGAGGCTTTTGTTGTAACGATTTTACAGTTACGGTTCAACTGAAAACAAACAAAGAAGCCTACGCCAAACAAGGCTACGTTTGCATACGAAATTTTGATGCTTAATTTAATGATATGTTTGGTTGTAATATTATATTTATATAATATAATTTTTATTTAAATATAAAAATATTATAATTAAATGTTAATTATATTATAATTTAAATTTAATAAAATTATTATTTATTATTATATATTTTTTTTTTTTATTAACTACATCACATATCAATAACATGTACTTAATATCAATATAATATGTATTTGAATGGAAAGTATTTACATTATATTTAAATATAATATATATTTATATTATATTTAAATATAATATTAATATAATGTTTTACCAAAACACAATATAACATTGTCAATTTTATATCTCACTTTCTCTTTTTTCTATTTTAAAAAAAATTAAACTTTAACTTTCTTTTCTCAAATCAAAATGAAATAATTTTTATATCATAATACCCGCAACGACAAGAAGAATAAAATAAGATCTACTTTATATATTTTTTCCTAACATATTTTAAAATTTTGCACAATTCTTTATATTATAGAACTTTTTCAAAAGTTCCTTCTTGAACATACATTTCTAACTCAACCTCCAAAATTCGGTTTCTAAAATTCCTTCAAACAAAAGCCCTATTGGTTGATTGCAATTAGAAATCTTACAATAATTTCGTACGTGATTTTATAATAAGTTGTAGAATTCCAATATCTACCCTCAAATAAAAAAATTTAAAAACTTTGGCTTTTATTTTCATTCTTAATTATGCAGAGTTTGGCTTCCAAACGTGAATAAGATGTAAGTTAATCAACCATCTTTGTCTCTTATATTTTGTCTTTTTTTGTCTCTAATATCAATAATCTTATAATAAAGTTTAATTTTAATTTTTAAATATATTTTTAAATGATAAAAATATTCCGTTTGTCTTTTCTTTAAAATAATTTTCCGTTTAAGTCCTCAAATTCCATCGTAACATCCCATTGTAGAAGGTTAAAGTTTAACAGTATTTTTATACTAAATTCCATCATATAGTATATATTCCAAGAAAAAATTTTACATTTCTCATGAATTATGTCAGTAATGCCACCATACTCCATGAATTCTGAAAAGTACTTATTAAATCGTATGAATTATTATACATATCTAAATTTGCCCCTACTAAATTTTCAAATATATTTTTTTAATTGAATAATACATGCGAACATGTGTGAGGAGCTCAAATTCATTGGTTTCTTCAAATCCGTACCTAATTAAATGGAATTAAATTTTGTTCTCCTTTTTTTTTTTTTAAATCTACCTTTCTTACTTCTGAACGAAAAATACTTAAAGATACTAACAATGCTAAACATCATTACTAACAAAAAAATAAGTCCTACATTACAAGGACCAGTGGATGGTGCCTAGCACCACTAGTAGTCTTATAGAAATGCTCCTTCTAAGCAACTATTTCAATGAAAGAATATATCTTAGATTTGGTGGCAAACTAGTTTATTTTTTAGTGAGAGCATTCACTCACTTTAAACTATTATACCTAATTTTTTATTAAGATATAAGCAACTATTCCATCCAAAAAAATAGTAAATAACAAAATTAAAGAAGGAAAATATATAGATATTGTCATGTCGTGAAATTTGAGTTTAAATTTCACACATATATGAAGAAATTCAAATATTAGTGTGCCAACAAAATTTTTAACTCTCAAATGTTCAATTTAAAATTTTCGATGTATATAAAATCAATTTGAATATATTTTGGACATTTTGACAAATTTTGAAAATTTTATAATTTATTCTAAACTTTTACAAATGATATTTTTACCCCCAAAACTAAAAAATTAATTAATTATACCTAAATATCTAAGTTCTAGATCAATCCTACCCCAAACTTATTACTCTCTTTCTAAGTTTTCTCTCCCTTGCTCATTTTATCTTTCTCAGCCCTCTCGATCTCCCTCAGCTCTCTCTTTCTCTTAACTCTGCACTTCTCTCTCTTCCTTATTATCGAGCTCTTTCTCTTTCTTTCTCTCTCACCATCTTTCTTTCCTTTCTCTCCTTCCTTCTCTCTTTTCCTCTTTGTTATTATCGACCCCAATCTACCCCTCTCTAAGTTCGCTAAGCCCCTCACACCGCCTCAACTAGCTGCCCTACTAATGGATCTCGCCGGATCAACTGTCCCTGCCAACATCACCGCTGCTCGACATTATAAGCCGCCACAACATCGCAAACTCAAGCACATCACTGGATCCTCACCTAATGTCATGCCGCTCAAACCAGCCAGCCATCATCCCCTGTCGTTGTCCCTATGCCGATACCGTTCCTTTATAGTCATTGCCTATATCGCATCTTTGCCCCTTCACCATGATGTAACCGCCATTAAAGCCTATTAATTTTGAAACTTGTATTTTAATTGATCTACGATTTGAAATTTGAATTAATATTGTATTTAAAACTATTCTAGGATTTGGAATTTGTACAAGCTTGGACATTTTTTTAAGATTTGGTTAGATAATATTTTAAGACGAGTAATGCAGAAATTTTCAAAAAAAATTACGGATTTTAGAATGAAATATCGCTTTTAAATTAAAGCGAACGACATACTAATTAATTGAATTTAACTTTCAAGGATTAGGATTTGCTCACTTTGTACAACTTAGTAACTTCATCATAGTTCAACAAATGAAAGAGAATCAACATAAGGATAGCCAACTGCAAAATGTTAGGGCTAAACTTCAGAATGGAGAACAATTGGAATATTGGAATATCCATTATAATTGAGCCTTGTATTTTAAACATCATCTAGCAGTTCCTTGGACACCGAAGTTAAAGAAGGTAATCTCAGATGAAGCACAAAAGTCTCAATTTGAGATATATCCAGGAGTTATAACGATACACAAAGATCTAAAAGGACAATATTGGAGGCAAATAATGAAGAACGATGTGATAACATATGTCAATCTTGTCAAAACTGTCTTAAGGTCAAGGCAAAACATAGAAAACTTGGAGAGATATTGCAACCATTACCCATTCCAAAATAATAGGAAGAAATTACAATGGATTTCTTTGTCGGTTTACCAAAGACATAGAACAACAATGATATTATTTGGGTAGTGGTTGACCGATTGACAAAGTTAGCGTACTTTATACCTATTAAATCAATGTATGGCGGAAGAACTTGTAGGAAAAAGGGTATTTACGTAGTGGAATTTTAAAATTTTTTCTTTGATCTTACTAACTTATATTGCGATATATAATAAATTATTTAATAATCTACATACTTTGGTGAAGATATCAAGAATGTCGAAGAAGGTGACTAAGAAAGCTTCAACCACCTGGTCTTTTTTACTATTTTTTAATTTCTAAGAGGTAGAGTATGTGGACACTCGGTCTCTCAATCGACATTCATACACGGTTTTCTCTTTACAACCACCCAAACTCTTGTAGTTTATTATTAATATAATGGGAGAATAATAATAAACTCGATTACCTTAGAGTCTATGATCTGAGTAAAATAGGAGTCCTAAAGGTTCTATTTATAGTAAATGGACTAGTTAAATTTTAAATTTGAATTAAATATTTGAAAAAGATTTTTTTCTCTCCTTCTACCTATTTTGCGTTTTTTCTCTGCCCTATGAGGTTCCAAAAAATCACCCATCTTAGCTATAGGAGACTCAAAATTTAATTCAAATTTCAATCTCTATTATTTTGTGATTTTATTTGCATGGATAATGTTGCATAAATCCAATATAAATTCAAAATAAAATCATAATAATTTTATTTTAATTAAATAATTATATAATAATTATGCAAATAAAATCAATAAAAAGAACATCTTTTTCGTTATCTTATCCTAGTGAAAAATGCCTACTCCTAGTAGACAAAAATAAGATTTTATTTCAATTCAAATTCAAATAGGATAATTACCATATTTAATCTAAAATATTTATTTAAATAAGATTTTCTATATATTTAAATTAATTATTCAAATAATTAATTTATCCTTATCTCTTAATTTAAATCAATCTCATATTTATCTCAAAAAATAAATTCAATCAACTTAAATTTCAAATCCTATCTTCCAAATAAATATTTATTCAAATTAGATATTTATCTATTTAATTAAATGAAACAAAATTTTCATTATACCCTCAGTGAGAAAAATGCCTACACTTGTGGGAAGGTGATTTGGATATTTCTCTTCAATTAGTCGAAGAATTAAAGCCAAAGTCATAATGAATATCTCAAATGATTACTATCCGTTAAGGAATTATATTGAGCTAGTAAGTGGATCAATTTGACATATATAATATTAGGAATGCCCTAAGTAGGAAAGACATTTTATATGTATTTCATTTATTTTGAACTAGATAATAAAATTATATTAGAAGTTATTTATTACATTGTTATATGTCTTAATTCTATTTACATATTAAAGTAAATGTAAGCAAATATAGCTTACTAACTGCTTGTGTTAAATTATTAGAATGTTACATACAATGAACTTTTATGTATGAAAAGACAACATTCTAAAATAAGCAATCTAAACTATGGTCCGTAGTCTATAGGGTTAGATCGAGCATTTAACTCATGTTAAGACTATTATGTTGTCTAAAGCTAATTAGAAAGACAGTTTGTCTTGACTGCTCGGAGCTTTGACTCCTGAGTAGAGACATAAGTATGCTACTTGGTGGTGATGTATTGGACCGGAACCAAACTGTAATTGATCTGCGCAGTCTGCTTAAATGGATCGTGTCACTTTTAACATTATATATACAATAACCTTAATCTTGAATAGATGAATTACTTCATATATATGATTTGTGTACTTTGATATTCCAATAGCTAAAGCGTCTTAAGGGTAGTAAGCTTATAAACCAGTTCGTTGAATACATAACTTATATACGATAGAAGGTTTGTTTACAGATATTGAAATTATAGCTCTATTGAGGAATAAAGGTTATCTTTTTAAATGCATTATTCTGGACATAAAAATGGATAAGGTCTTAGGTTGTCTGCTGGGCATATGACTTCTTATTCACATATGTTGAATAATCATTTTTTTATTCGAGAGTATGATGGATTTTTAAGATAGCTTGATTATTAAGTCAAATAGACTTTGACCTAAGGCTATTCATGGATACTATATAAAAGTTTTGCATATATGACAAGGTTATTGGACGATAGTTTATCACTGGCTTACGTAATACAGTATATAATTGGGAGTGCAGTTTCAGGTTTATAGTAGTGTGACTCTGAAACTAATAATTATAACGGGTTTATTCAATACAGAATAATAGTTACATGGATTATTGAAGCCCACATTATATATGTCCAATTAGTCCCTCTACTAGCTCCGCATAATTCCTTAACATATGTCTAATTGATCGAGATATTCTTTGTTTCTTGTTGTATTGCATTTAGTAAAGAGCAAAATCTGGATCATCCTCTCACAGAGTATAGGCATTTTTCTCTTGGTGTCGAAGGAGCAAAATTGTATTTTTGTATTATTTAATAACTGGGATAAATATTTAATTAATATTTATTTTAGAAGATAAAATTTAAAATTTAAATTAACTGTATTTGAATTTGAAAATCAAATATATAATTAATTTGAATTTTGAAAATCTTGTCTTAAAATAAATATTTAAAATTTAAAAGATTATCCTATTTGAATTTAAATCTTATCCTGAGCACTGTAGGTGGCGTCTACTTATGGATAAGAATGGAAGATAAGATTTTCTCACAGTTTTGAATAAGAGATTACACAATTATTTGAATTTCAAATAAAGTTGTAATGATTTTATTAAATTTGAATTGGAGTTGTAGAAAAAATCCATGTAGATAACATTCAAAGATTTATGGAATTTGAAATTTGAATCAAAATTTGAATTACAAATCCTAGCCTTGGCCGAATTTTATCTGTGGATGAACAACATGGAAAAAGTCAGTTTTTGTGTGGATAAGGGAAAAGAAAAATTTTGTTTGAGTCCTATTTAAATTTTGAATTCCCTTGACCTAGGGAGGCCAAATTTTTGTAGGGTTTATCCCTAGAGGAAGATCCGTTTTTGGGGGTTGTGGGGGAGAGAAAAATCTTTTCTTAATTCAATTCAAAATTCAAAAGTCACCTAATGCAATTTTATAAATAAGGGGTTTTTCACTCCTATATTCTTTAGACCACAAACTCTCAGGTGATCGAATTTATTGTTGTACATCTCACTAGTAATAATAAATTCTTAAAGATCTGGGTGGTTGAAATGAGACAAGCTGTGCTAAAATATTGATCAAGGATCTGAGTGCCCACACACTCTACCGTTTGGGAATTGGAGAATAATAAAGAAAGCTAGTTGGTTGAAGCTCTTCGGTCACTTCCTCCTGTGTTCTTAGTATTTTTCTCTGAATGTATATGATTGTTGATAATTTATTATATATAGCAATATGAGTCTTTTAACGATCTTTGAAAAAATTGTTAAAATTCTGCTATTCCTACATACAATGTGGTCTTTAATAATCTATATAATTAATTATTATATACCGTAGAAACCAATCACATAATTATTAGTTTTAGAATTACACCACTATAAACCTAAAGCTGCATTCCTAATTATATACTGTATTACGTAAGTCAGTATATAGTCGCAATCCAATGACCTTGTCATATATACAATACATCTATATGATATCCATGATTAACTTAAGATCAAAGTCTATTCAACCTTTTAATCACATTATCTTAAATATCTATTACACGTCTAGTAGGGAAATAATTATTCACTGAATGTGAATAATAAATCATTTGCTAAGCAAATGACCTAAGATCTTATCTATTTTCACATATTGTATAATGTCGTTAACAACATAACATCTACTTCTTATTAGAGCTGTGACTCCATATCTGTAAGCAAAGCTCACATCGTATATAATTTATATACCCAACGAATCGGTCTAACAATTCATTACTCTGAGATGCTTTAGCCTTTGGAATATCAAAGTACACAAGTCATATACATTGAGTCATTTACTTACTCAAGGTTCAGGTTACTACATAATAAACATCTAAAGTGAATTAATTTAGTCAAGCGGACTACATAAATAAATTACACTTTAGTTCAAATCTAATATATCACCACCACTAGGTAATATATGTATGTTTCTACTTAGGAGTCGGCTCATTTTTAACAGTCAAAACAAACCATCTCTCCTATTAGATTTAGATAATATAATAATTTTAATATGAGTTAGATACTTCCTCTAACTTTATGGACAACAAACTATAATTTTAGACTACTTACTTTAAAACGTTATCTTCTCACATATAAAATTCATTATATGTAGTATTTCAATAGTTTAAATACCAATTAGTCAATGAGTCATATTTGCTTACATTTACTTTAACATGTAAATAAGAGTGAAGACAGCATAACAAATATATAATGAAAAACCTCAATTATATTATTAGTCAATTCAAAACAAATGAAATACATACTAAAAGTTTTTCTTTCATTGCGCATTCCTAAAAGAACTTGGGAAGAATGTATCTCAATGAGATAGTCAAGTATCATGGAGTATTATTAAGTATAATCTCTGATTGTGATCTTAAATTTACCGTTCGATATTGGAAAAGTTTTCAAGTAGCTTTAGGAACAAATTTAAAATTCAACACTGCTTTCCATCTGTAGAGCAAAGGTTAACCAAATTCTCAAAGACATATTGCAAGCATACACAAAGAATGAAGAACGATGTGATAACATATGTCAAGACTTGTCAAAATTGTCATAAGGTCAAGGTAGGGGTCAAAAACCTAGAGGGCCATTACAATCGTTATCCATTCTAGAGTGGAAATAGGAAAAAAATTACAATGGATTTCCTTATGGATTTGCAAACATATATAATGCTATTTGGGTAGTGGTAGACCGATTAATGAAGTTAGTGCACTTCATTCTTATTAAGTCGATGTATGGCAAAAAGAATTTAGCAAGAGTGTATCTTGATGAGATAGTCAAGTATCATAGATTGTTATTACGTATCATTTTTTATCGTAATCCTAGATTCACTGTTTGATATTGGAAAAGTGTCTAAGTAGCTTTAGGAATGAATTTAAAATTCAACACCGCTTTTCATCTGTAGACCGATGGATAATCAGAAAAGGTTATCTAGATTTTCGAAGACATGTTGTGAGTATGCACATTAGATTATGAAAACAAATGGATTGATGATCTATCATTAACAAAGTTTACCTACAATAACATTTATCAATCTAGCTTTGCGATGGCACCATTAGAAGCTCTTTATGGGAGATTGTATAGATTTCTTATTCGTTGGATCGAGCTAGAAGACAAAGTTCGTACTGCAGTAACTATTGTTGAGGAGATGACTGAAAAGATTCAAATTGTTCGGGAGCATTTGAAGATAGCATAAAGCCTACAAAAGTGCTATTCTGATAAACGGTGGAGACTGTTGGAATTTGAAGACGGTGATTTTGTGCTTATAAAGGTTTCATCTTGTAAATGATTTTCTCGTTTTGACATGAAAGGGAAACTATCACCACAATATGTGGGTCATTCCTTACATTCAATGTGTCAACAAAATTGCTTGCTACCTAGTATTGCCATTGGAATTATTGCATATAATGTATTTCATTTATCGATGTTAAAAAAGTATGAACCATGTCCTACCGGAATAGTCTCATTGGAGAATATTCTAATTTGAGAAGTTGTTTCCTATAATGAAGTACCAGATCATATTCTCAATAAAAAAATCAAGAATATTCAACGTAAAGAGATTGCATTGGTTAAGATTTTGTGATAATATCACAGTAGTGAGGATGTGATTACGCCTAATTTATGACAAAATAAAGCGATCAATTGTAGTACAATTAAGATAGTCGATCTTACGAGGAGGTGATAAAAATAAATAAAAGAGATTAGTATAACAAAAGTATTAAAGAAATACGCAATCAAACAAAAAAAAAAAAGAAAAAAATGTTTTTATGATTTTAGAGTAATTTAATTAAATTAAAATATAATTTAAAATAGAGAAAATTCAATAATCAAAAGTGGTAAGATATCGAAAATCTCCTATATGTTTTGTTCACTTATTTAGATTTTGTTTTATAAATTGATTTAATTGAAAGTTTTACATTCCAAATAATCAATCAAAAGATAAGATTTGAAGATCTTATAAATTAAAATGCATTCGAGTAAATAAAATTCTCACATTAAGAATTAGGAAAAAATATCTTATAAGAAATCTAAAAGCAACAATATGTTATCTTGATATTGTAGTAAAAGACTATTCATAAAACAACATCCTATCAATGTATTATATCATACAATAATCACATAAATAAAACTTGACTGAGTTTATATAAACGTTGTTCACAAAATATATTGATACGAGAAATAAATAAAATAAAAAAAATTATTTACTCAAATATATAAAACGTAAAAACTATTAGAGAATCAAAACCCAAATAAGCTCACTACACATATAAGATTATCTCTAGTCTCACCCAAAAACTCTAGCCTAACTTACAAAATATTTTTACAAAATTCTAGAGAGAAAATATGAGAATGAAAGCAAGGCAAATATGAAAGAAAAAAAATGTATCGTCCTCTCTACTCAAACTTTCCCAAGAGTGTCCTTTTATGGGCATGATTTTGCACTATTCCACCTAATCTCTACACAAACTTTTCAAGCTTGCTACAGTAATCAGTGCACGCACAATATAACCTTTTAAACTTATGACCGTAGTTAGTACACACATAATACAAAATTTTTAAACTTGCTACAGTGCTACAGTATTGATACAGTATTACAGTGGTCGACGCACACTTACTACAATGTTATAGTAGTTAGCGCACACTTGCTGCACTACAGTTTTTGACGTATACTTTGCTACAATGCTACAGTTTTTTCATTAGCTATAGTTAGTACATGTAATTAAAAAGGATCTAGCATAATTAGGTTATGATAAATTTGGTTTCATAGTATCCTAACATGAATAGTGATATCCAGTGGGATTTACTTCTCAATTTGACACTGTAGAAAAATAAAGTGTTAAAATTAGATATTTCTAAAATACAATTCTATAGGTAAACTCATTAGTAATATTAATTTTAAGCTTATTTAATATATTATTAGAAAAAGATAAGATAGAATAAAGTAAAATTAATTAAAGTCTTTACAAAATTTATAAATAATTTAAATTAAAGTATACAAAATAAAATAAATAAAAACAAATAAAAAAACAACTAAAATTCTAGAGAATAAGCTAATTTTGTGCATAAAAAAGTGGTAAAATAATTATATTTTATAGAGTTATCGAGATGCCACTTGGGAATTGGAAAGTGATATGCTTGAGATATACACCTCAATTGTTTAAGAGTTTAGATCATTCAAATTTTAAGAACAAAATTTCTTTTAAGGAGAAGAGAGTTATCACATCATGAAATTTTGAGTTTAAATTTCGCATTTGTATGAAAAAATTCAAGTATTAGTATGCTAACAAAACTTTTATCTTTCGAACGTTAAATATAAAATTTTCGATATATTTAAAATTAATTTGAATACATTTTGGACATTTTGACAAATTTTAAAAATTTTTCAATTTTACTCCAAACTTTTACAAAATGATATTTTTACCCCCCAGAAACTTAAAAAAAAAAATAAATAAATAATATATTAATTTAACCCAACCTTTTCACTTTCTTTCTCAGTTCTCTCTCCCTTAATCACTCTATCTTTTTCAACCTTCTCCATCTCATCGTCTCTTTCAATCTCACTCATCCCTCTTTTTCTCTCTTCCTTACTACCGAGCTCTATCTCTCTCTCTCACCCTCTCTCTTTTCTTTCTCTCTTTCCTTTTCGCTCTTCCTTTTCATCACTGTCGACCCCAGTCCACCCTCTCTGAGTTCGTCAAGCCCTTCATACCATCTCAGCCAGCCGCCCTACCAACAGAACTTGCTTGATCTGTTGTCTTCCATAACGCAGTCGCCGCTCAACTTTACCAGCCGCCATAGCACCATGAACTCACGCACGTCCCTAAATCCTCGCCCAATGTCGCACCATTTGAGCTAGCCACGCAGCCACCATTCCCTACCATTGTCCCTATGCCACCATCGTTCCCTTGTAGCCATAACCTCTGTCATGTCTCTACCCTCCGCCCTGACACAACCACCATGGTTGTGAGCCTCAAAACCAAGCTTGAGAAAAATAAATATATATATGTATAAAAAAAAGAAGAGAGGAAAATTATAAAGCCTAGTAATTTTGAAACTTGTATTTAAATTGCTTTCGTATTTGAAATTTGAATTAATATTGTATTTACAATTATTTTGGGATTTAGAATTTGATTTTCTATAGGTTTGGAATTTTTTAAGATTTGATTAGATAATATTTTAAGACGGGTTATGTCAAAATTTTCAAAAAAAATTATGGATTTTAAAATAAATTATTGTTTTTAAATTAAAGTAAACAACATATTAATTAATTAAATTTATCATAATCAAGATTAAGGAATTTTTGAATATATAATTAAATTATTTGTGATTATGTTTAGATACTCTTCGATCTAGAGTCGGTAAAGAGGATTTGTATTGAAAATCAAACTAGAAGTTATTAATGTATTAAATTTGTCAAAGTGGTAGGATATTTGACTCCTTCTTTATAGCCTATTTTTTATTTTATTATTTGACCAAAATTTACCATAACCAAAGATTAAGAAATTTTTGAATTGATAATTAAATTATTTATGATTGTGTTTTAGGTACTCTTCAATATAAAGTCGGTGTAGAAGATTTGTATTGGAAATTAAACTAGAAGTTATTAGTAGATTAAATTTGTCAAAGTTCTAGGATATTTGACCCTTTCTTTATAGCTTGTTTTTTATTTTACTATTTGACCAAAATTTGTTGATTTGAAGAAAATAAATTTATAAAGTTTTATAAATTTTGTGATTTTAAAAAAATGTCACGATTTCTTTAATCCTGATACAGATATTTGATAAAATAAAACTATATATTTTATTATGTGTTGCATAATTTTTAAAAGGATATGAAAAGAGATTTAGATGTTTAAAGTTTATACCAAAACTAGCACACATATGCGAATAGTGTATATCTCGATCGAGGATCACTCATCATGTTTCAACATGGTGAGAGGGCTCATTGGATCATAAATGATTGTAGATGTATCTTAGGACACAAATTATACTATCATGATTGCATGTTTAAATTTCTATATTGCATTATTATTATTATTATTATTATTATTATGTTGGTTAAAGTAAAATATTTTAAAATGTTTTATAAGTATCCTACTCGGCCTTTCACTGATATTTTTAAATATAATAACCCCTAGGAATGGAAGGTGATTAGATGTTACAATTATCGTGGAACTGTAGTTTGGGAACTAAAGACTAGAAGTTTGGGTTTTGTTTCCTTTACCTTTAGAACCATGTATGTAGTTAAACTTTTAAATGTTCTGAATTGTAAATTATAAATTTTATTTTCGTATTGTATATTTGTATTATTTTATCTAAATATGTATCTATAGGGCATATTGACCTTATCACAAGTTAATGGAGTTAGATTTTAACTCCAATAATAATGTTTAATTAAAACTACTTGAATATAATTTGAACATACGATTAAAAAGATAATAAACATTTTTGATAGTAAAATTAGTAGACCAAAGAATTCAAAATTCTCTTAATTTATTCGCATCTTCCCTCCACATCACGTGTCTTGATTTTTAGGGTTTGACGGATGATATTATATAGTTCAATAAGTATAACAAATACATTTAAATTTCAGGCAATGATTGTGTTAGTTATATATATCAGGGAATATTCATAAAACTTTTCCTAATTTTTAAGTCTTTTAATTATTTAAAATTCATGTATTTATGTTAGTTTAGAGTTTATTATTCTAATTTTTTAACTTGGTGATGTAATATTCAAACCATTACAAAATTACCAGTTAGTTGTTTACCACCACTTTGTACAGAGGAAAAAAAAAAAAAGATATTTCCGGAATTATTTTAAAATTTTACATTTTTGGCTTAAAAATATGTTTTGGCCCACAATATTTCTCGAATTTACAAAAGCACCCCTGGTATCGTTTACACACCCAAAAAATAAAATAAAAAAACAATTTTTATCTCTCCACCTCTCTATTCCCCTTCGTTTTTTTTTTTTTTAATCCTTTTCTTTATTTCTTTCCCCTTTCCTCTCTCTCTCTCTCTCTCTCTTCGCGGGACCAAAACCAAAGAAGCTTCCTTGGCTTAACCTTTACTCTCTCTCTCTCTCTTCGCGGGAGCATATCCAAAGAAACTTCCTTGGCTTAACCACCGAGTAGAAGGCAAAACTTCTGCAGCCAAACTTGTTTTGGAGATCTTAAAAATTTTGAGGTAAGATTTTCTCTCTTGAATTGAATGACCTTAATCCGTAATTTCCTTATGAAATCTCTTTTGTCATTTCTGATTAACCTGATTTGTTTTTGGAAAAAAACCTAATTAATGTGAGAAAATTTCAATATTTGAAGATTAATTAGTTAAAAGTTAACTGATAATAGGGCCTCGCAAAATCCTATCGTTAGAGGGAAAATCAAGTCTCAAAATTGTATTTTATTTATTTATTTATTTCTGGTAGAGATCTTTATCCTCTTAAGGTCAATCCAATTATCCAGCTTAATTGAGGTACTTTTTATTTAGTTTTTTTTTTTCCGAAATTAGTCTCCTTCGTCATATATTTGGATTATAGAGGTTCGAACCCACGATTCAAAAATTTTTTCAACATTGTTTTTTCTCATGAAAAATGTGAAGTTTATGTTCAAACTTTGTTCAAACTTATGATCCAAATGGAAGATAAATTTATATGGAAAAACAAACAAACACGCACAAAAATGGTTTAAGTGCATGAATTCACATCATTATTGCATTTTTAGAGGCATAAGGTCTGATGGGCAATTTTGAATTATTTTCATGTTTGAGAAGCAGGCACTTTTTTGTGGAATTTGGGACAAGAGCTAGAGAAGTTAAAGCTTTTGGCAATTCCTAAAAGGGTACTTCCTGCACATTCTATACTTTTAGTTTGTTGTATCAAGATTTCGACAGTGTCATAGCTTTTGATCTGGTATTTTTTGTTGGGGATAAATGAATAATAATTAAAAAAAAAAAAATCCTGCCAATTGTTTAATCAAAATGCTGTATTAGACCTATGTTTTCTGGAATGCTACACTTATTCCTTACATTAGCAATTACATTAGTAAATTGTGTTAAAATCCCCCAGCCTTCCCCAGAACATGTTTGTATAAAACTCCTGTCTAGGAAGGTTTTAACACGATTTGGTGAAGGTAGGGAATATGTATAACTTTACTAAAAAACTTAAGGTCAGAAATAGGATTTTGATAGAATAGCAGGAAGGGATTTGTTATTATCCCTTTTTTTGTTTCGTTCTTGGCTGATAAGTACTGCAGAACATATATTTCGAGCTTAGTAAATTGACGGATCTTTCGAATTGTTCAGGGTCTTGCTCTGCTCTAGCTTGGCTTTAACCATCAGAATGGGACTTTGTTTGCCCAAGGTTAGTGCTTTCTTATCAATTTGGAAGTGTTTAGTTTCTTACATGCTCGTAGTGAAACTTTTATGGCAATGTTAGGACTCTGCATCGCCATTACAGGGTTATGTAGTTTGTAAGGGAAGCCACTAATCAGTTTGAGTCTAACTGCTTACCTGCTTCACTCAAACGAAGGTGACTTAATAAAAATGGTTCTTGAACTTGAGTCATACACAAAATGCATTATATAGTTTAGAGAGAAATAAAACCTAATAAAACTTGAAATGCATTAAGTAATTTAGAGAGGATAAATTTTCATGTTTAGGAAGCCACGGAGGATAAAGACATTGAAGAAATTATTTGGCCTTAGATTGAAGGATCATATGCAGGGGTGGAGGGATGTTGGGATGGGGTGGGGTGGGGTTGGGGGGGGGGGGGTGGGGGGGGGGTTGGTTGTGGTGGTGCGCGGGGCATATACTCCCCTTGAACTTTTGAGAAATTATTTTCGTCCCAAATTTTTTTATAATTTTTCCCCTATGATAAATTTTTTTACAAATTCAAAAATTTTATATTTACTACATTTATATGATTTTTCAAGAAAACTTTAAATTTCACCCAAAATTTTTTTATTTTTAAGTATTCACATTTAAAATTTAGTATCTCAAATGAATCAAAATTAATTATATTACTATGTAAAATTCACAATTTTTAAAATTCTAAACTTTAAAATGAAGTTAAAACTCTATTACAAGCTTAGTTCATTTGGGTTTAAAAAAAAAAAAAGATCCAAATTGATAAACGATGACAAAAGATTTTAATGTTGTAATTTTAGTTCAAATTTTTTGTTTAAATCGCGCCCCCCACTAAAAAGATTTTCTGGCTTCGCCACTGATCATATGTTGGGATGTGCAATTATAGATAACTGTCCTGACAAAAAAAAAATTTAAAGTAATATTTATGTTAAATAAAAATGAAGGCTAAAAGAGTTTTGTTCCGTGCCTTGTGAAATGGCGGAGTTGAAGTATTGTCCGTATAAATGAAAGATGACATTTGGTTTGTTTGGCTGTTTAAAACGAATACATATGGGTTTATTTATACAAAATTGCTTTTATTCTTAAAAGATACAAGAAATGTAGGGTTTCATTTTACTATCTCCTTCAAGTAAAGCTCCTTAGATCTTTTAAAATGATTTTTGCCGTAAAGATTTTTCTTTTTTTATTAGTATTTTTATTTCATATGCATTTTTCTTAGAATTTAAGATTAGAATGGATGTCAAAAAGTACTGTAGTACTTTTTCTTGAATTTTTCTTTTTTTTCCATGATAATTCCAAGCATGTGTAAAGCATGCTCTTCTAATGCCTGACCAAAGTTCTGTCTAGTACTTTTTCTTGAATATTTTTTTTGTTTCCATAGTAATTCCAAGCGTGTGTAAAGCATGCTCTTCTATAGCCTGACCAAAGTTCTATCAATGTCCTTGCAGCATAAAGATGATGATAATGATTCTGATCATCATGCTGCATTTGCCGGTGGCAATGTGACCATCATCGATACAAAAGAAAGTTGGGACCATAAACTGGGAGAAGCGAAAAGGGATGGAAAAATAGTGAGTTCTTTTCTTTTTTCGTCCTCAAAATCTTTTGTTTCTGGCAAGAGAAATAATTTATGTTAAATGCGTTGGAACTTAATTTTGAGCGTGTTTGTGCTATGGTAGTACCAAACTAGGCATTTTTATATTGCGCCAGATCGGAATAATCATCCTAGAACACTTTAGGGTTGGCATAAAGTGTAGAATTGGGTATACCCTCTAGCGAGAAGTAATAGGACCAGATTGTTCTGCAATACCTTTTACACTTGAGAAATGGAAATTAAAGGACATTTCTTTAAAAATTTATATTGATACCAATGGTCTTTAAAAAATTTAACAATGTTCTCTTTCATCATTTTCATACTTTGATGACTAATGAAAAAAATAGTCTGTAAAGTTAACTTTTGGATGAAGATGTGCCAAATGTAATATAAGCACAGAGACAAAAGTATTATACTTTTGCACATAAGAGGAACCTGAGTGTTTTGGGGATTTGGCTCATATGCCCCCCTTCATGTCTTACAATATTATCATAATCAATTGAGACATTTCAACCTTCTTGGGATGTGGCATAATATGCTAATTGACATGACATTTTAATTGGCGTAGCATGATATTGTTTGAGGGACACAAAAGGGGGGCATGGAAGGGGGACATAGGAGTTGAATCTGTATCCTAATTTTAACCAAGAGAAAAGATTGACTCTCCATTTGTTTCAACCATTTCCCAACATTTCAAATGGGTGTTGGGAAGCAACATTTAAATGTTGTAAAATGTTGTCATTTGCAACTTTTAAGCAAAATTCTAAGCCTCTGTTTCGGGGAGCCATGCACATTATATGGAAACATGAGGATGGAAATTTTTGAAATGAAAAACATTTGGATTATCATTTGAATAGATGTTTGGATGTTAACATTTAGGGGGGGAAAAAAAAAGTTTAGACGGAAACATTTGGATTTATGTTTAGATAGTTAGTGAGGAATTTGAGTTATTGAAGTTAAAAAATAGAAAAACTTAAAATGTGTTTCAAAAAAGAAAAAATCAATAAGGAGCTTGTTTCGTTTGTCTCGAATTTCTATGTAATTTTTAAAAAAAAAAATCCTATTTGGACTTGTATATGTAACGTTATGAATTTTTAAAATTCGGATTACAAAGATGTAATGACAACTGTGAATAGTAAAATTGAGTTTGACTTTTCAGAATAAGACAAAAATTTGAAAATTTGGCCATTTAGATTGAATATTTCAAATGTGAAAAACAAAAACATTTATGTAGATTGGCCATGCAGATTAAATAGTAGCCCATTTGCAAAAATGGTCAAAACAAACATATGCTTAATGTTGGGGGACAATATTTGGTCATTTGGATGTTTTTCTATAGTGTTAATATGTTTGATAAGTGCATTCTGCTTGTATTGCGTTTGAATGCAACGCATTGAATACAATTTGCATTTGGATGAAAAGTATTTGCATTATATTTGAATGTAATGTGTGTTTGGATGAAAATATTTGAATTGTATTGTATATGATGTAATTGATGAAATTAGTAGAAAAGAGGAATGGTGAATAGTGATTGTATTATATTTAAATTGTGATGTGATTGGTGATTGAATGAAATATTTTTGTGTTTGGATGAAAATTGCATTATGTTTAAACGCAATACGAATACAATGTGGCAAACAAACATGGGCTAAATGTTTTCGTCCAAAACATTTTCATCATAAATGTTTCGATCTAAATATTTCTCCCAAACGTAGCCCGAGTTTCCTTGGGTCGCAACCGTTGATGGAAGTCATTTGTCTGCGCATGGCAAGAAGACGGTTATCAGAGAAACAAGAATACTGTAATGACTTTACAGTGGATAGTTGTTTAGACTTTAGACTAAACATTTGGTGTCCGATTATAGATTTCCTTTCAAATTAGTTATTTCACATTGAGGTTAGTATATTTATTTATCTAAATTGAAACTCTTGTTCAACAGGTGGTTGCAAACTTCAGTGCGACCTGGTGTGGTCCATGCAAAATGATTGCTCCATTCTACCGTGAGCTATCTGAGAAATATCAGTATCTAATGTTTCTTTTGGTTGATGTCGATGAAATGACCGTAAGTGATGAATGATCCTTATATGTGTAATAATATTGTTTGCAAGTTTTTGAAGGAAATTAGATTTGTATCATTCAAATCGTTCTCTTTGGGCACGATGCTTTACCTGCAACTCTGATTCTGTCAGTCAAGTTACTATTGTAATTGTACTGAAAGCTTTTTATTATGGCCTAACTTTGGCTGCACAAGAATCTGATCACTGCAAGAATTTTGGTGTAAACGGTTATTTTACTTCTGCCAAGGAACAGAGTAAAGCTATTGGTCTCCGCAAATCCGGGTCTCGCTTTTATGTCTTACGAGCCCTGGAGCCCCCCAAAGCATTAATGTAAAAGAATATCCATGGTTCAGTAATGATTTTGTATGGTGCAGGATTTCAGCTCAGACTGGGATATCAAAGCCACTCCTACTTTCTTCTTCCTCCGGGATGGAGAACAAATCGACAAGCTTGTAGGAGCCAACAAGCCCGAGCTCCAGAAGAAGATAACCGCAATAGTGGATTCAACTGCTTGCGATGAGAAGTGAGTCTGGTTATGAAAAGGCAATCAAACGTCTATGCCCTTTTGATTTTGCAGGTGTGTTGTTGTGAAATTTTGTTCATAATCTTCGCTTGTAAATTGGAATGAATACTGATGGATGGTATCAACATATTTCTCTTATTAAAATTCTTTGGATACTACTAATCCTGGGAATCGGTCTCAGTGCACCTTCTTTCTAGAAGTCTGATTTCGGTATCAGAAAACTACTCATTCTTAGTGTAGAGAGAGTCAAATAGTTATTATATTAGCCTTACTGTTCATATGCATTTGTATATGAATAGGACTACGTGAGATACCCAAACACACATTGCATTATAGTCAAATATAATGAATATAATGAGAATGAATGTTGTTAACTGTTTAGGATAGTGGAGAGAGAGAGAGAAATAGTTATTATATTAGGTTTACTGTTCAAATGCATTTGTATTTGGATAGGAATATATGAGATACCCAAACTCACACATTGTATTATAGTCAGATATAATGGATATTATGAGAATGAACGGTGTTTTCAAATAAACGCTACTTTTTTATTGCAATTATTGTTATTTAACATTTTATTTATTTTTTTTTTTAAAGGGAAAAATCTGCTTAACCCCTTAAGGTTTAGTTGAGTCATCTCACAAAGTGTGGAGATCTGATCCTACAAAATTCAGTTGAACAATGACTCCTTTTTTTTTTTTTTAGGTGTAAAACTAGTCGTTTGATTTCTTCTGTGTCTAAAATTTATGTTAAATTTTTGGATGAAAATTGTTAAATGATGGCAATTGGGTTACTTTAAGAATTAAAATCATAAAAGGCCCATGAATTTTCTTCTCCATTTTGAAATATTTTTTGTTGAAAGTTGTACTATTTTTTTTTTTTTAAATTAGGAAAACCTGACAATTGGCCTTAGCTTTGTCTTTCCTGGCCTAGGAATTTGTTTGATCAACTAGTTTTTAGGGGGAGTTTGGGGGAGGTTCTGGAGATGTGGTTTTGGGGTTTGGAAAAAAGTTAGTTTTGGAGAATATGTTTGGGAGAAAAAACTGTTTGGGATGAAAAAATTAAAAATTTTAAAAATATTTTTAGAAAAAAAATATCAATATGGATCTTGTTTTGTTCCTCTCGAAATTCTATGCAATTTAAAAAAAAAAATCATCTCATTTGGACTTGTATACACAAAGTTATGGATTTTTAAAATTTTAAATGTACTGTAGTGTTTTGGAGATATAAATAGTAAAAAGTGATAAAGTTTTGGAAAAAAGGTAAAATTTTTGGTCTCCAAAACCTGCACCAAACGAGCCCTTAAAATTTTTATTCCTTCAGTGGTGGTCTATTTTTATGCGACAGTTTCTTGGCAGGGAACCCAAAAAAAAAAAAAAAATTTCAAACGGAACGTGCTTAGCAGAACAGCAGTAGCATGATTTATTTCCCGCTTATATTGTCCTCCTTTTTAAAGGGGAAATAAAAACATCTATTTTCTTTTATCATTTCTCAGCCCATGAATTTCTTTTTGACGAATTTGGGGTTTGAGGGATTTTACTCTATTTATTGGATTTTCATAGTGTTGTTATGGGCTTTTTTTCTTTTTTCTTTTTTTTATTTTGGTGAGATTGAGAATTGAATTATACGCCTTGTAGTAAAGTCAAGCACAACATTCCTCTACTTGCTCTTTTGTCTTCCATCGTATTCAACTACTGCTCTAGCAACAAGAAGTTTTGAAACTTCATCGGCAGTAAAGAGAAATCTACAGTGAATTAAGTAAATGATTGTTGAAGACATTTCTCATTAAGCAAAGGATTGTTAAAGATTAAGGCTCTGTTTGTTTGGTATATTTAGAAAAATAGATTTTTTTAAATTTTCGTATTTGAACATTCAAAATTTTTCATTTTTAAAAAATAAAAAAAAGAATTCTCTAGAAAAAAAAATTCACCTACTCAAATAACTTTTTATTTTTAAAAGAAATTTCAAATAACATTTTATTTTTTATATCTAAAAATTTTTTATTTTTAAAAAATAAATCTCCTATCCCAAACAAACACTAAGTCAACACTAAGTCAAGCGATTTATGTATATGTAATATGAGTGATAAGAGAGATTCGTTAGAGGGTTTGGGGATCCTCAAGAACGGAACCAAACACTCTATTTGACAAGTTGGTCAATCAGAAGAATTTTTTAGGTCCACTATGATTGATACACGTTATCAATCATTAGTGGTCCTGAGAGGGTTTTTTTCTTTTTCCTTTTTTTTTTAATATCAGAAATGACTAATAAATTCGATGATATTCTTCCTCGAGTAATGATACCTGTTTTGATTTTATTGGGAGAACTCACCATTAAGCTCTACATTATGAGTTTTCTTGATCGATCATTGAGATGTACTTTGATCGAGTATTTTCTTGAAAGTGCTTATGCATTTTGATTTGAATCAATTAAACATTGGAGTCCTTGGTTTTGTAAATCACCATCTCTATAAAATACCATCTTTGATTTCAATCTTTCAAGATATCAATCCTAATCTCAATCATCAATCAGCATATTCAATCACTTATATGGGAGACATGTGTCGCATTCTTTTTTTTAAGAAAAGTCCTCCAACAGTGGCTTGTGGCATACAGCTCCATATGATGCAATTAGCACCTTTTTATATTCTTATATCATTTTAGTTAACTATTATTTGCTTTCTTTCTTTTTTTTTTTTTTTTTTTTTGATAAGCACTGAATACTTTGAGGGCCCGTTTGGAGCATATTTTTGAGACATTCAAAACTATCTTTTTTTTCAAAACTTTATTACTTTTCACTATTTATATCTCCAAAATGTTGTAATAAATTTCAAACTTTAAAAGTCCATAACTTGCGTATACAAGTCTAAATGAGATAATTTTTATTAAATTGCATAGAATTTCGAGAGGAACGAAATAATATCCATATTGATATTTTTTTTCTAAAAAAATTTATAATTTTTTTTTTCATCCCAAATAGTTTTTTCTCCCAAACGCATTTTTCACAACTTTTTTCTAACCCAAAAATAATATCTCCAAGCATCTCCTCCAAACACACCTTGAATTTTAGTTCACTTGATGGTGCTTAATTTATTGCACATCTGGCCACACCAGGAGACATAACCGACTTATGTACATATTATTATATTAGTATTCAGTCTATCTAATTCCCCTTAGTAAAAGCTTATTAATTTGTTGAACGATTATTTTCATTCTAATTCATTTTTCTTTAGAAAAAGAAAAAAGAACAAAAACTTGAACATTTTCAACCAGCGTTTTACTCCTTTTGCTCCGGTACCTTATTCAATCACATAAGAGGATACGAGAATCGAAAGTTTACCTTGCCTTCTTATTGTTCCGGTACCAACTCTCTTGACTTTTTTTTGTTCACTCTCAATAGAGCTCAGAAAAAAAAAAAAAGAAAAAATAAATAAAAAGGTTTTTCTACTACGGACTCTTGTGCATTATTAATCCTCAAATCTAATTAAAATCACATTAGATTATATGTATGTTTGTGTGTGTATGTATATATATACATTATAAGCATTTCTATCCTCTCTTAAGAAGAATGATTTCTCGATATAAGTTTCTTCTACATAACTTATAACAACTAGTTAAATGACTTGTAATTTTATATAAAATTATGTGTAACATTATATTATTTCCTATTAATTTATTATATGACATATAATTATATACAAAATTAAAAATAAGTCCAATAGTTATTATAAATTAGTTAAAAGAAAATTGCAATCAAGACTATAGAAAAATCCCATGTATAATTGTTACTTTTATGTAAATATGACTGTTGAAAAACAGAATTCTATAGATTTTTTGTTTTTAGCACCATATGAATAAGAAAAAATATATATATAATAGCATCTATATATAATATCTCAAACCTGACAGTTAGATCTATTTTATAATTATAACATTTTATTTTAGATCTTATAATTATTAGTTAATTTATATATAATTTTTTATTTAAAATAATGTAATATTATTTTTTTTAAACTATTAATGTAAATATTAAAAAATATTATATTAAAATTAATTAATGGTTATATAAAGGTTTCAAGAATGACACAATTCCAATATATATTATATATAGATTGGGATACCGTTGGAGCAGTGAATGCAGTATGAACAGCCACCACGTGACCTTTTTGACTTTTGTGTATGAATTGTGGCCTCACCATGTTGTGACACGACCTCACTCGAAGGCTGTTGGTGGCCATGTTTTTTTTTTTTTTCTCTCCAAATGGGTCATGTCTTTTTCTGCCCAAAAATTTGATACAACTGACTGGAACCTCTCTGGCTTTTGCCGTGTGGACCCCATCAAGTCCACCTTACAAAGTTAGAGCAGTGCGGGAGGTTTTTTTTTTTTTTTTTTTCTTGTCTTTTTTTAAATAAATTATATAGAAATATAAAATAATTCTTTGGTAGCACTATGAAAATTTGGCTTATCCCTAATGTGCTATCCTCTGCAATGAAATTGGCACTTAGGAAAATTACTTCCCCTCCTTTCTGCTGAAAGAACAACATTCTAAGGTAGGGGTTTTAATACACATTTTTAAACATTAATGGTCGTATTGTATTTGCATTACGTTTAAATATAATGTATTGAATACAATTTGTGTTTAAAGGAAAAATATTAACATTATATTTGAATATAATATGTATTTGAGTGAAAAGTATTTGAATTGTATTTTAATAATAAATATGTGATGTGATGGATAAAAATTGAAAGAAAAAAAAGAGAAAAAAAAAAGAATATATGATGTAATTAATAAAAGTAATAGAAAAGGTAAAATAATGAATAGTGATTGTATTGGATTTAAAATATGATGTGATTAGTATTTGAATAAAATACTTTTGTATTTAGAGAAAAATTACATTGTATTTAAATGTAATACAATTTAAATATGTGTACCAAATACACTCTAAATCTGATCAAAATCATATTAAGTGTATATATATGTATATTACAGATAAAACTCGATGTAAATCTTGCAATAAAAAAAATTCTGTAGTATTTTATGGTAAAACTCCTCTAGGACAGAGCTGCTCTCCTATTTTTCCAAGAACAAGTTGAGAACATGCTTATTTAGGCATAAGGTAAAACGTTTGCATATTTATTAGACGTGCTAGTCAGAAGGGGAGAGAGATGGAAGGAGGGAAGAAACGGACCCTAAGAGCTACATCCTAGTAATTTTTTTGCTATTGTCCTTCTATAATTACTACAAGTATAATCTCTTATGATAATGACACCAAAAAAAAAAAAGGGGAAAAGGGAAAAATAAAAAAAAGGAAAATCAACCCAACTTTTTCTTAGAAAAGGGAAAATGACGGTAACGCCAGCATAGCATGGCAATGGCAATATCAGCCACTTCCACATGGGTGGTCTTTGATTGATTTAGGGGGCGTTTGGTAAACGCATTGCATTTTGATTGTATTTGAATGAAATTTGATTTTTGAATGTTGTATTTGGTTGAAAAGTATTTGTTTTGTATTTGAATGAAATGTGTGTTTGGATGAAAAGTATTTTAGAGTTGAAAAGTTGATGTGATTGGTAAAAGTAGAGATAAATAGTGGAATTAAAAAGTTGATGTGATTGTTTTAAAAATGTTTTAAATAGTAATTGTTTTCGTAGCACTGTTGCAAAATTTGTGTTTGGTGTAAAATTGTATTGTATTTGAATGAAGTTAAAATGAAATATTAGTGCCAAATGGCACCTTAGGCATCCCATTTTGTGGATGCACGTCAAGAAGACAGCAACAACAAAAATAATTGGATTTTGAATTTATCAACAACTAATTTGCTGTTTTTATAAGGGCCCTTTTTATCATATACAAGTTTGGTAATGTGTTTTATTCATAATGACGACTTCCCCCCACCCTTTTAATTTTCTCCCTTCACACGTGTCGACATTTCCCACGTACACCTGCCAGCTTATCAGAACATAATTAGAGATTATAGATTTACCTATTAAGGGAAGATTGAAAAATACAGCTAATATAAAATTTCGTTCTGTTTTCATATCAGAAGGACTAAAAAGACGTGTTGAATGTGACAACAACTCATAGTGGACCCTACTCACATGTGATGGTACCAGAAACCATGACACCTGTTAAAACCCCAAATCATTATCAGAAAATATATATAACAATATATATCCATATATGATTAAAAAAAAATAATTCCAAAGTAAAAATAATTCCAAATATATATTATGACATATAAAAATAAAAAAATATATAATATAATTAATATAAATAATAAATAATAATAATTATATTATATTTAAATATAGTATGATTAGTATTTAAATAAAATATTTTTATATTTAAATGAAATTTATATTATATTTAAATACAAATTGAATATTACAATCAAACGGCCACATAGTCTCGTACCCCCGCCTTCGTAGTTTTTTTTTGTTCATTTTGAATGATAGCACATTACACAGGAAATTACATTAAAAAAAATATAAATTAATTATTTACTTAGAAAGTTATACATTATATTTGCTAAACAGAAATATAATGAGGAAGTATATAGAATGGAAATATGAAATAAATTCAAATTGGTATTTCTCTGCCAAGCAATAGTGGTACAACATATTATTTTACACTCCATGTAATTTTAGATACAAATTAAAACTAACTTAATCAAAAACATATTAGAAACCCAGCAATAAGGTAGGGGGAAAAAAAAAAAAAAGGAACGAAACTGAATAAAATGGAAGACCAAATTTGATCATTTGATTGACTAAAAACCCGGAAAACAAATTGCAATCACCAGAATGGCTCAACAATCTATCGTCCTTTTGATCTCAACGCCCTTTGGGGTTCATGATCTGCGAAAACACGGCACTCGCTGTCAACCCGTCGGAGTCTTCACTCGCCAGGCTCCTTCCACCAATGCTCATGCTCATGCCACTGCTTCTCGAGTCCGTCACGGTGCCATCGAAGCCCGGTGATGCATCAGGGTCCTTCCCTTTAGAGGCCATGAATGGCTCCTCCTCCATGTTGCCAAAGCCCTCGCCGCTCTCCTCGGCACTCTCTTGCAGCTGCAACGCAAACTCGAGGTTCCACAAAACGTCTCCCATGGAAGGCCTTTCGATGCCCTGGTCGGATACACATTTCATGGCTGTCTCGGCAAACTTCTTGAAACATTCCGGGGCGATTTTGCCCTTTAGGTACGGGTCGAGTATCTGGTCGAGAATGCCTTTCTTGTGGCAATGTGCAGCCCACTCAGCTAAGCTGACTTGCTCCTTTGGGAGAGTGGGGTTCAGTGCCGGACGTGCACACAAGATTTCGAACAGGACAACCCCAAATGAGTAAACATCAGATTTTTCTGTGAGCTGTTGCCGCCTGAAGTACTCGGGATCCAAATATCCAAAACTACCTTTGACAACAGTGCTGACATGAGTGTTGTCCAATGTAGGGCCGGTTTTCGACAGCCCGAAATCAGAAACCTTTGCAACCCACTTCTCATCCAAAAGAATGTTGGTCGTCTTAACATCTCGGTGGATGATGGTGTGCTTGGCACCAGTGTGGAGATAGTGCAAACCACGAGCAGCTCCAATACATATCTCGAGCCTTTGTTTCCAGGGCAATGGTGGCTTTTGCGTCTTGTACAGATGCTCACGCAGTGTTCCATAAGCCATGTAGTCATAAACAAGGATCATCTCGCAATTTTCTTCACAATAGCCGATCAACGAAACAAGATGGCGGTGACGAAGCTTTGAAAGCATCTCAATCTCGGTTTGGAACTCATGGACACCTTGCTCGGAGAGAGGATTCCCTCGCTTGATCGCAACCTTGGTCGTTCCACCATCGATTTCACCCTTGTAAACCTTGCCGAAACCTCCCACACCGAGAAGTAGAGCCTCATCAAAGTTGTTGGTGGCAGCCTTGATATCAGAAAACGAGAAATGGCGGCAAAGGTTCGACGGAAGAGAGGAGGCATAACTTCCCGTCGTGTTTGTCTTGGCAGAACCCGCAGAGTGAGAGTTTCCATACAGAGAAAGAGGAAGCCACCCAGATGGCCCTTCACTCGCACTCGAGTCCTTCCCTTGCTTGTGGCGGCGTGACAGAAACACAACAAGGTATCCAAACACAAGGGCTAAAACAATTCCACCACTTACACCCCCAGCAATAACAGCCGTCTGACTCGATTTACCATGCCCTGATGGTCTAACCCGAGAAGGGTCAATATCAACTTGTTTAGGTGGAGCGATAGGATTGAGGCCGCCAAGATTCCCAGTGGTATCGTTGATCTTGAACACCTCCACTCCATTTAGGATTGCATCGTAGTACTGAGATTTTGAAGCAGTGTACGGATGAAGTGCAAGCCACATATCCTGCTGAGGACTTCCATTCGGAACAAAAACTACGTAATCCTTATACAACCCAACCCCATTACGCTGATCTGCCCAACCAGCAACATCAGCCTCCTTTTCGGCAGTCTGATTATTGAGAAAGATCGTAAACACCCGCTGATTGACTTTGGTTATATTCTCAGCAACTTCACAGAAATGGAGCCTAACCAGGTAAGAGAACCCCGAGTCGATCGACAAAATCCAAGTCAGATTGTAGTTCAGGTTGATGTGCCAATCAGGCCCCATCGATCTAGCTGTCGAGTAGACATTAATGGGCGCAACATAAGTACGATCCTCATCGATATACCTGATCGTCATGTTCGGATCAGCAGTTTCAGAAACCCCAAAACCAGCCCCATACAGATAAGCAGTATCATCATACCAAGACCTATATAAACCTGTATCCCCCGACGGCGATATATCGTTCCCGCCAACATTCAAGCGATACACATTCTCAAGAGCAGTGTTGTTATCAATGAAAAAACCAACAGACTGGCCCACAATCATGGCAGTTCCAGCGCTGGAATACATATCCGGCATAGACACAACCTCGATCCCGTTCACGAATGCGTAAGCGTTCGGAACGCTAGTCGAGGGCTTAAAAGTGAGGGCCAAAGTATCGCCTTGGACATTGACCGAATACTCCTTCACGATGAAGACATAGTTCAAAGCCTGAGTTGTCTGTGCAGCACTGAAATTCTTCATCAGAGTGTAGGACTGCGCCGTGACATCGAAGACGCCGTTCGACGCGTTTAGGCCGGCGTAGGACACCGGGTAGAAGTACAATCGGATGAATTTACGGCCCGACGCGACGGGGATGGTGTAAGTGAACTCCGAATTGAAGACTCTGGCGGTCATGTAAGGGATTGTTTGGACAGAAGGGTCTTGGAAATTGGCTTCTGAGGTGGTGGATTTCGAGTTTTTTGGTAAGTATAAAGAGCCCTTATCGGAGGTCCATTTCTTGCCGTCGGATTCCGCCGTGGGCCCACCACAGTTGAGGAAGATTTGCTCGGCGGGAACGTAGTTTGCAGCCCAAATCACATCCAGTGATGAGAGGCTCAGGCACAGAAAAACCAGGAGAGAGAAAGCTCTTGAACTCTTGGAGTAGTTCTTCATGGACTCCAACAAATTTAAGGAAAAAGAAAAGGGACTTTTTTTGAGGTCTAGAACAATGCTAACGAAGATCAGGATCTGGGTTTTCTTTTCTTTTTCCCTTTTTTTTTTTTCCTTTTCTATTACACCCAAAAGAACAAGATCTGAACTGAGAAACTGTGAAAAACCCAGAATTCAACAAAAAATGAACAAATTTCCAGAAGCGGATTTGGGGATCTGCGAGCAGAAAAAATTAGAGCTTGAGCACACTTTCAAGCTCAAAAGAAGTCGTGCGAAAATGGGTAGAACACAAAATCAAAAACAAAAACAAATGAATTTCGTGTAAGAAAGTCTTGGACTAACCTTTTCTTTCTCTTTCTCCTCGGACAATCACCAGAACAGA
Source organism: Antiaris toxicaria (assembly GCA_035233585.1). Classification (NCBI taxonomy): domain Eukaryota; kingdom Viridiplantae; phylum Streptophyta; class Magnoliopsida; order Rosales; family Moraceae; genus Antiaris; species Antiaris toxicaria. The sequence goes on from CP141163.1 coordinate 2,791,508, forward strand.
TGAGAAAAAACTCGGCGTGGAAGTCAGAATCGGGAACAAAGAAGAGCGAGAAAGTAGGATTTTTTTTAGAGAAAGAAACGAAAAATGGAAAACTTTTTTTTTGGGCAAGAGGCGAACAGGCCAGAAACCGAGAGAAACGGCAACGGCTGACTTTGTTATAGTGCAACTCAAAACTCAAAACTCAAAACTCTTGCATTTAATTTTATTTGATTATCGTTTTCGGTGTTCAGCTCAGCTGTTAAGTTTCCAAAATGACGATTATACCCTTGATGGAGGCTGCAAAATGACAGATATGTACTTAGGATTATTTTTTTCTGAGGGATTTTATTGGATGACAGCTCAGTAGAGGAAGCCAGTGCATGAAAAAGTAAACGCGTTATTAAGAAGTTTTTTTTTTTTTTTTTTCTTCTTAAGTTTTATTTATTTATATGTTTTGGTGTTATAAAAGGGAATTCAATGCATTGAATTTGATATTGAGACGCGTTTCTCTAAGCTGTATTTGGTACGTTTTATTTCTGTTACCACCAGCTAATAAATATATTATATATTTTCCTTTTTTTTAGAGAAAATATCTAAGGATAGTTTAAGGAAAAAGTCTGGAGACATTATTTTTAGGTTGAAAAAAAATTATTTTGAAAAATATGTTTGGGAGAAAAATTTTTTTGAGATGAAAAAATAAAAAGTTTTAAATATTTTTTTAGAAAAAAAATATCAATATGGATATTGTTTCGTTTCTTTCGAAATTCTATGTAATTTAAAAAAAAATTATCTCATTTGGACTTGTATACATAAAAAGTTATGAATTTTTAAAGTTTGGAGTTTACTGTAACGTTTTGGAAATGTAAATAATAAAAAATGATAAAATTTTGAAAAAAAATTGATTTTTGGAGGTTGGAAAACAACCCCAAACAGTAAGAGAATCAAATGTGAACAAGTCTCAGTTACCACGATGGTGGTGATATAGCGCTAAATGTGTCCTATCTAATGTTTTTTTTTTTAATTTGTAGTTTATTAGTGATTAATTAGGTAGTGTTTAGATAATACATAATGTTTATATTGTGTTTAAATATAATATATTAAATATAATTTATATTTATATAAAAAAATATTTACATTATATTTGAATATAATGTATATTTAAATGAAAAATATATAAATTATATTGTATATGATGTGATTGATAAAAGTAAATGGAAAAAAAAGGGAGAGAGGATGTGTGACGTGATTAGTAAAAATAATAAAAAGTGAAATGATGAATAATAATTGTATTAAATTTAAAATATAATATAATTAGTATTTGAATGTAATAATTTAATATTTGAATGAAAATTATAATACATTCAAATGTAATACAAATGCAGTACGATAAATAAACGTGATATTAGTTGTGGAGTCTAATGTAATGTTTTTTTAAGAAGAGATTTATGTGGAGATAATATGCGCATTAAAGTATAGATAAGTTATTTATTAAGAGTTCTTAATCTGATATTGTTCTAATACAATTTTATTGTTTAAAATTACGTTTTTTTTATACACATTAAAGAATTATTTTATGAAACTCTTGTTGTCATACTTAAGTATTTCATTATAAGATCGTTATTAAATTGCATTAATTTTTTTGTTATTTTTAGTCTCATATGATAAGTTCGAAATTGCAAAGGTGTCATACTCATAAAATATTTTTTTTACTCCATCATAAAATTCTCTTTATGTCTCTTATTTATTTATTTATTTTTTCTCAAAGCTAGAAATGCTGTCACAGTTGTTTGTGGGTTGGACTTCATTTTCCCCACAGAATCTGCAGCACAAAAAATAATCAGACAAATGGTTGGAAATGGTCCAAAATTTGTTGGTTTTTTTTTGGTTTAGGATTAATTATACTAATTCTCTTTGTATTGTATATCCTAATTTATTTCACCTTCACATTTATAAAACAATTTATCATATCTTCTATCTATATAAAATTATTTATTTTACCCTTTTTGTTTGATTGTATCTATTAATTTGATAAAAATTATTGAGTTGATATGTTTAAAATTGTTAATTGTGAGATTAAGGGATAATTAACCATAATAACAAAAAAAAACCTATTTTTATTCATAAAATTAATTTGACATTTCGCATTCTTACAAAAAAAAAATTTATTTTTCTCTCTAGGTCTCTCTCTCTATCTGCTGTAAATCAAACAAAATGTGCAGAATCTTTAGAATGATGACGTGCGTGAAGTTAGCCTGGGTGGGAACAAAAGCCATTGGAGGCCGAAGGAGGACAACGAGGTGGAGAGGACGACGAGGAGCGCGGAGTGGTCAGAGAGAGAAACAGTGAGGTGGCAGCCTTTGATTGGGTTGGGAGGAGAGAGAGAGAACAGGAGCGACGAGGAGGGAGGGAGGGAGGGAGGGAGGGAAGGGCTCGTCGGGGGTGCGGGGGAGAGCAGGCCATGGAGGGTCTACTATAATGGGTGGGGGTTATCGTGTTCAATTTTTCTTTTTTATTTTATAACTTTTAGTTATTTTGAACTTTTTTACCTTTTTTTTTTATTAAGATTATTTTTTTATTAATATATTTTTTCTAAAAATATGGGTTTATATTTAAAAATATTTGATTATTTTTTAATGAAGTGTCATGTCCATAAATCTGAATGATGAATGAAACAATACGAAAGAGACAAAATAAATGATTTGAGAATACATAATAAGTGATTTTATATATACTTGGGATAAGATAAAATGTGGCGTATAATCTGAGAGGATTTGTATTGTTATTTTAGTTTTGTATAGCAACGACCTTATCCTGGCAGTTGTTGCTGGTGGACGGTACCCATTTCCATATTAAAATTATTTAGCAAGTATTGAATCACTCGTGTTACATCAACAGTTGTATGTTTTATAGCATTAAACAATTAAGTAATTATTTTTTACCAATGAGACAAGTCGTTTGATGGCCATGTCCAAATATCTTTTCAATACTTGTCGTGAATATTAGTTTTGTAAAAATATATAAAAATTGCTTTCAATTTTAATAGTTTTTCTTTTTTAAATTTGGCGTGAGATTTAAATTTTGTAACTTTAATTAAAATTAAATATAATATTATCATTATTCAAAACAACGAATTAAACAGAGTAAGTCATTAAACTATTGAAGGTATTAAGAATGTCTAAAGCAGAAAAAATATTTTAATATATTTCATTTATTTTGAATTGATTAATAATATTTTAAATATTATTCATTACATTGTTATATATCTTCATCTTATTTATATATTAAAGTAAATATAAACAAATATGGCTCATTAATTACTTATTGTTAAACTATTATAATGTTACACACAATGAACTTTTGTATACGAGAAGACAACATTTTAAAGTAAGCAGTCTAAATCTATAGTCCGCAGTTTGTTGGGTTAGACCGAGTATCTTAACTCATGTTAAAACTATTATATTGTATAAAACCAACTGGGGAAACAGCTTGTCTTGACTATCTAGAGTTTCAACTCCTGAGTATAGATATACATATGTTGTTTGATGGTGATGTATCGGACTAGGACTAATATGCAATTGATCTGCATAGTCTGCTTGAGTTGATCAATTCAATTTTGATGTTCATTATGCAATGACCTTAATCCTAAATAGGTGAATTGTTTCATGTATATGATTTATTCAATGGCTAAAGTGTCTCAGAGGTCGTAAGCTTATAAGCCGGTTCGTTGGTTACATGAATTATATACAATGGAGAGTTTGTTTACAGATATTGAAATCATAATTTTAATAAGGTGTAAAGGTTATCATTTTAAAGGTATTATATTGAATGTGAAAATGAACAAAATCTTGGGTTGTTTGCTGGGCATATGACTTCTTATTCATATATGGTGTATAATCATTTTTTTATTTAGAAGTGTAATAAATCTTTAAGATAGTGTGATCAGTAAATCGAACGGACTTTGACCTAAGGCTGTTCATGGATATCATATGAGGGTGTTGCATATATGACAAGGTTATGGATGATAGCTTATTACTGGCTTACGAGTTTCATGTTTGTAATGATGTGACTCTGAAACTAATAATTGTAATGGATTTATTCAGTATAAAATAATGGTTACATGAATTATTGGAGCCCACATTATATATGTCCAATTGGTCTATTTACAAGTTTCACATAATTTTTTAACAGATGGTATTTAATCGATATATTCTTTATTACTTGTATTCTTGCATTTAGTATAGAGAAAAACTAAGATCACCCCGCACAGAGTGTAGGCGATTTTCTCTTGGTGTCCCAGGCAAAATTATAATTTTTATTATTTAATAAATGAGATAAATATTTAATTAATATTTATTTTAGAAAATAGGATTTGAAATTTAAATTAATTGTTATTATTTTAAAAAAAAATGAAATTGATTTAAATTTTGAAAATCTTGTTTAAATAAATATTTAAAATTTAAAAGATTATTCTATTATATTTTGAATTGAACAAATATTGTCCAAACACAAATATAGGGGACGGCTATTTTCGTGAGATTGGAAGACAAGATTTTCTTTTAATTTAAATTTAAATTTTGCTTTAGACAAAAGATTATACATTTATTTGAATTTCAAATAAAGTGGTCATAATTTTATTTAAATTTGAATTAGAGTTGTGAAAAATTATCTATACAGACAAAATTACTAAATTTGTGAAGTTTGAAATTTAAATCAAATTTTAAATTACAAAATCTATTAATGGCTGAATTTTTAAAGGGACAAGCCTCAAGGAAAATTTGGATTTTTCAAGTGGAGAGGAAAGTGAAAAATCTTGTCTGAATTTTGTTTTAATTTTTAATGGATATTCCTTAAGCATAGCCAAATTTTTTAAGGGATTTTCCCCTTAGGAGAATCAGCTAGGAGTGGTGGAAGAAAAAGAAAAATCTTTTCTTAGTTCAATTCAAAATTCTGAAAGTCACCTAATACAAATTTATAAATAGGGATTTTGGTACTTCTATTCTCTTTAAACCACAAACTCTTTGGTTGCATTAGGTGGCTTTCAAAATTTTGAATTGAACAAAGAAAAGATTTTTTTCTTTAGACCACAGACTCTTAAGTAAGTGAATTTATTATTATACATCTCACTAATAATAATAATAAATTTATAAATAGGGGTTTTGGTACTTCTATTCTCTTTAAACCACAAACTCTTAGGTTGCCTTAGGTGGCTTTCAAAATTTTGAATTGAACTAAAAAAAAAGATTTTTTTCTTTAGGCCACAGACCGTTAGGTAAGTGAATTTATTATTATATATTTTACTAATAATAATAAATTCTTAGAGATCTAGCTAGTTAGAAGGAGACAAGCCATGCTAAAATATTGATCAAAAAACAGAATACCCACATACTCCATCGATCGGAAATTAGATATCAGTAGAGAAGGCTAGTTAGTTGAAGTCTCTCGGTCATATCTTCTGGCGTTCCTGGTGTTTTCATTTAAAGGTATAATGAAAGCCTTAGGTGGCTTTCAAAATTTTGAATTGAATTAAGAAAAGATTTTTCTCTTTAGACCATAGACTCTTAGGTAAGTGAATTTATTATTATATATTTTACTAATAATAATAAATTCTTAGAGATCTAGCTAGTTAGAAGGAGACAAGCCACGCTAAAATATTGATCAAAAAATAGAATGCCCACATTCTCCACCGACCGGAAATTAGATATCAGTAAAGAATGCTAGTTAGTTGAAGTCCCTCGGTTATATCTTTTGGCGTTCCTAGTGTTTTTATTTGAAGGTATAATGATTGTTGTATAATTTATTATATATGACAACGTACGTTTTTAACGATTTTAAAAAAGATTTTAAAATTCTGTTGTACACTCTTACTACTTTTCCTACAAAAGGAGGCAAGTTTCCTAGGAGAAATGCTAGTCCAAACTTGTTTGCAGTTTTGCAAAATACCTCAGAGATACCATTGTTAGAACATTCACATTCAAGATATTGGGGAATTGTAATTTCTAGCAAACAGGAAAAAGACATTGGCTTATTACTCTAAAATTGCAAAGAAATTGCACTATGTTTGTAGGGAGAAAAGAGAAAAAAAATATATAAGAAAAATATAAGAGAAAATATTAAAATGATATAAAAGATATTTAGTTTTGTTCTTAGATTATTTTTAGGAATGACAAAATGACAAGTTAAGATAAAAGTGGGTAGGGTTAATTTTAATAATAATAATTTTAGAAATTTTTATTTCAAATTTAGCACTACTTTCTTATATTTTCATTTGTAATATTGCCATATCAAATTCTATGGGTTTCACGTAATTAAATTGTCTAAAATACCCCTATAAACCTTGACCTTTAGTTATTTGTTTGTTTTTATTTTTATTTTTGTTTTTTGTTTTTTATTTTCTCTACCCTTTTCTTTCCTTTTTTGTTTACGGCCCTTCTTTTCTCTCCATTTTCCATTAAACCATTTCAAAATTTGAATAGGAAAGAGAGATCGAGAAAGAAACTTCCATATAGTTCACTACTAATTGTGAATTTGGTTGTACCATCAACTAGAGTTCATCGTCATTTGTTGGAAAAAATGGTTTGTAAAACATTTTAAATAGTCATTTTAAGATTTAAATTTGAGTAAAATCTACTTTTTAAAAGTGACAGGTACCATCAACTAGAGTTCACAGCCACTTGTTGGAAAAAATGGTTTGTAAACTATTTTAATGAGTCATTTTGAGACTCAAATTTAAGTGGGATTCACTTTGTAAAAGTAACGGATCTTGATGAATTTGCATTCTTCATCGCGAGAAGATTGAAATCATATATTTATATGCAACGAGTGAATGAGAAATTGATAATCAAAGTTTACTCATTGGAAATTGGATTTTGTTGGAAAAAAATTACTAAGTGATTGTACTTTTGGATTTAGATAAGATGGTGTATTCAAGAGGCTCTTTCATGTGTAGGGGGTGCAAATCATGGGTTAAGGGCCAAATGTGTGAGTCCGCACAACGTGGGCGACATGAATGTTACTTCGTCAGGCTTGTCTTTGCATGGACTACGTTTTGTAAATTTTAAATTTGCATTTTCCCATATAAAATTTGTATTAATTTTTTGTATTATATCAACAGATTATTATGTTGATATTGTTGAGCATTAGTGAGTAGTAAATTGTGAAGATGAATGGTTTTTGTTCAACTTTAATGCACGTATTTGAGCAATATGTTGAGCTTATTCAACCTAAATATGAATGGCTATAACATCAAGGAAATAATTCTCATTTAACCCAGTTTAAACCTTGTTATTTCAGACTTGTAACACCCCCCATTAACAATCTGTATAAAGAAGCTTTCACCTCATATTTACACACACTTATTCAGAATTTTTTTCTTCTTGTTTTCATTGTGTTCTAGATGTCTTATAGAATGTTTTTCTAGGTGTTTTGGTGATAGAGAAAAAGGCTTGGTTTTAAGTTCATCGGGTATTTAATCATGCTTAAAGTACTATTATTATCATTGTATTCTGAGAGACAAACATCCATTGAATTTTCGAGCACTTATCGGAGGGGATGAATCTGCTTTAAAGAAAATGTAAGCTTCGCATACGTCAACATCTATCAAGTTCTTCCGACTCGTATTAAGGTTGAATTCCAATTGTTGTTTTTATTCGTCTCTTTGTGATATTTCATTTCATTAGGATTTGGGTTTAAAACCCAACTTAGGTGGTCTTGGGTCTCTGAGTCGCCATTGGTCCCAAATTCACCGCTAGTCCTCTCACCGAATTCCGCTCCCAGCGCCATTAGTTTCGCCTCCTTATTACACTGCCATTGCCATTGTAGAAGTCGTTTGGATCTCTGTGACATTTGGTTGTTTGGTAGAAGTCTTTTTAAATATTCATTTGAAACTTGTAGAGAAAGTTAATGCAGGGAATTAGTTGCATATATTAGCTCAGATCAAGGGGAAGAGAAAAAGAGTAGTGCTGCAATTAATTGGGTTGAAGATAATAGTGAGGGATTGTAACATTTTGATGCAGCTGAGGTTAGTTTGCCAGATTTTTTGTAGGCAACTTTTCGTAACCTTTTTTTTTTTTTTTTTTTTCTAGTTTCTTTAAGCATATGTATCATATGTTTTGCTGAAGAAGCAGGAGGAGAGCTCATCCGTAAAGAAGAGGCTGCATGACTGGCTGAAAATGATGATTTTTTTTTTTTTTTAAGTTTTAATTGCTTAGTGTAAGTCTTGTGCTTATGCTCTTTTGGCACTTTCTTTGAATTTTTTGAACTTTGCTTCCAAGGCTTTCACTTTGGTGGATTTCCATCCATGATCATAACAATAATTACTGCTAATAAATGTTGAAATGACTGCATAGGAAAAAAAACTCCAGTAATAAATGAAATAGACTATTTTATTTTCTTATAGTTTGTTTGGTGAACGCATTGTATTTGAATGTAATACATTAAATGTAATTTATATTTGGAGGAAAAGTATTAATATTGTATTTAAATACAATATGTGTTTGGGTGAAAAATATTTGAATTATATTTTAATAATAAATATATGATGTGATGGATAAAAGTAAAGAGAAAAAAATAAGAGAGAAAGAGAATATATGATGTAATTAATAAAAGTAATGGAAAACGTAAAATAATAAATAATGATTGTATTAGATTTAAAATATTACGTGATTGGTATTTGAATAAAATATTTTTATATTTTAGTAAAAACTGCATTGCATTAATGTAATACAATTTGAATGCATGTACCAAACGCTCGCATATACTTTTTATTCTTCCTTTTTTTTTTAACATATTATTTAACTTATCTTAATTCAGATTTTAAAATCACAATTCACAATGATCGCGAGAAATTAAGGTCCTGACCACTAGAAATTATAATAACTGCTACTAGTAATTAGTTGTTTTACGGTAACTATTTTGTTCCTTTTAGAAAAGAAAGAATAAGAACGACATTTTTAATGACGTTCTCTCGAGCTTCACACAACGCAATGCAAAATACTTAGTGAAGTGATATGCCATTGAATGGTTTATATAAGACCTAATTAAATAAGTTGGATTGCATTTATATCTCTTTTTTTTTTATCATATTATATTCATATTATATTCAAATATAAAAATATTGCATTTAAATACTAATCACATCACATTTTAAATCAAATACAATCATTATTCATTATTTCACTTTTTTTATTACTTTTACTAATCATATCACTTGCTCTCTTTCTCTTTCTTTTTTTTTTCTCTCTCTATTTTTACCTATCACATCACATATTTATTATTTAAATATTTTTTATCCAAACAGACATTATATTCGAATACAATACAAATACTTTCATTCAAATATAAATTACATTCAATATATTATATTTAAACATAATACATACGTAATGCGCTAATCAAAATCCCCTTAATGTCATTTGTATTCTCTTCCATCGAGAAGAACTTGCTGATAAATTGTAAATTATTGACAACTAATAGTAATTTTAATTACTAATTGTTAAAATCAATTATAATTAGTGGTTGAAAATTCAATCTTTATCCATTTTTAATCATAATATTCAATATAAATTAGCATGTGTCGAGCTTTAATAATAATAGTTGATTTCTCAATAAAAATACATCTTGGAAATTAAATTATTTATTAAGAAATTACTATCTCAATTATTATTTTTTACAACGACGATGATCATTACTATAATTATTATATATCATAACTCTAACTGTCATTATTATAATTACCATAAGTCACAACCAACTATAATTTATGATAATGATGATCATGTGTGATTATTTAGATTATACATGATTACTATTTAGCCGCATTTCTATATGGGGCAATGATAAGTATCTATGTTTTATTTAAAACAAATGAGCTATTGATATGTTGCTTACACATGCAGAAATTGGTCAATATTATAGTTACTTGTAGTCATAACAAAATTTACTTAGACATTTGCTTGTGTTCAAACAAATTAAAATAATAGTTTTTTTTTTTTTTGTTTTGTCTTTGGAATGAATATTTATTTTCATTTCTTCTAAAAAGGAAAGTTGTAATAGTTGTGTATAATTAGTTGTCGATACGATCACAAGTAATTATCATTATGACTAATAGTAACTATGATAATTACCATGCTAGTAGTGTGTGTATATATATATATATATTTGAAATTGATTGCAAAAGAGTCGGTTTTTGTCATTCAATTTAACAACATTGTTATTATGCTAATATTGAAACAAAAATATGTTATTGTAATAGTTGCATATAATTAGCTATGGTTATGATCACAAGTAATCATTATTCTGACTAGAAGTAATTATGATAATTACCATATACTTAAAACAAGAGAAAAATGGAAAACACGAGACTTGAAGTATAGGCGCTGGCACGGCACTTCCTGGGGTTCTTTGCACTTGGATAGTACCAAAACCCTTGTGCCCTGGCCCTTGATTAAAAAAAACTGCCCACCCTATGCTCGCAACTAAAGATGAGCCTTGAGACGAGACACGGACATTCGTCCCATCCCCGTCATCTTTAAACATGTTATAGAACGAGTATGAGAAGTATTTTTATTCATAGAGCAGGTGTCATCCTTATAATCACTATTCAATTATCCATCCCTCATTTCCTTCTTTTCTCATTTCTATCTTGTTTTAATAAAACAAACTGATTAACTCCAATCAAATTGATCAAATAGGAATCGACTCCCATAGTTGGCTTGACTCCATTTATTTGATTTTTGTTTTAACATTACCAAGTTTACTAAGCTTTCTTCAGCTGCATACCGAATGATTGGAAATGGAAACTCTTCTATTATTTGATGGTTGCAGCTAAGTTGGGATAGGTCATCCAAAGATAGGAACCAAAAAACGTGGGTTTGTCTAGTCTAACATGACCGATGACTAACGAGTAGTTGGCTTGGGAGGGGGGACTCTGTCCATGGCCGACTAACTCAAGAGTGGGACCACCATAGTCATTGCCTAATGCCTTACTTTTTAAACATTTTTCTACAATATTTTCTTTTCTTACAGAAATTATAATTTTCACTTCAGAAAATGAGCTACTTCTTTCTTCAACCCCATAGTCAAACGAGCACCCAATGGTACCTTACCCCTAGGTAATCTTTAAGAAGCGGTTCGAAACAATAATTTCAGACAGAATTTTGTCATTTAATGCTTCGTTTAGTGAACGTATTACATTTATATTGCATTCAATGTTACATTGAATGTAATTTGTATTTGGAGGAAAAGTATTAGCATTGCATTTAAATGCAATGTGTGTTTTGATGAAAAGTATTTGAATTATATTTTAATAATAAATATGTGATGTGATGGGTAAAAGTAGAGAGAAAAAAAAAAGAGAGAGAGAATATATGATGTAATTAATAAAAGTAATAAAAAAATGAAATAATGAATAGTAATTGTATTGGATTTAAAATATGATGTGATTGGCATTTGAATAAAATGCTTTTATATTTGGGAAAAAATTACATTATATTTAAATACAATGTAAAAAAAAAGTGTACCAAACACTCTAATTTCAAAATTTTTAAATTTACATATCACTTTTTTTTTCTTTTAAATTTTCATGAAATGTAAATTGCAAATGTCCATAACTTTTTTACGTGAAATAAAAAAAATAAGATTATTATTATTAATGCGAACAAATGGATTTTTGTTATTTCATAGAGAGAAAGGAAAAATAAAATATAAAAACCTGTAAAATTATAATTTTATTCATCTACTTGTATTATTTTTGCTTTGGAAACAAGATGGGGAAAAGTAATTTTGATTAGCATAATGTGGTTTCAAGTTTTCCACTTAAAAATATCCCAATATTACCTCCATAACTTCAATCTACCTATTTTTATTACCCTTTTCTTTTTCCTTACTTACCAAACAAACTACATTTCATTCTTTGTCCAGTTATCCTTTTGTCGCTTCCTTCATTCTTCTTTTCTATCCTGTTTGAATAAAACAAAATGATTAACTCCGATGAAATTCATCAAAAGGGATCGACTCCCATAGTTGGCTTGACTCCATTTATTTAATTTTTATTTTTACATTACCAACTTTACCAAGCTTTCTTCAGCTGCACGCGGAATGGTTGGAAAGGGAATTCTATTATCGAATGTTTGGATAATGTGTTATATTTATGTTATGTTTAAATGTAATATATGAAATATAATTTGTATTTAGATAAAAAGTATTTACATTATATTTGAATATAGTGTATATTTAGATGAAAAATATTTAAATTATATTATATGTGATGTGATTGATAAATTAAAGGAAAAAAAAGAGAGAGAAAGAGGATGTGTGATGTGATTGGTAAAAGTAGTAAAAAAAAGTGAAAGTAAATAATGATTGTATGGGATTTAAAATATAAAGTAATTGATATTTGAATGTAATACTTTTACGTTTAGATAAAAATTACATTGTATTTAAACATAATATAAACACAATACCGTAAACTGACGACACATATACCATTGATGGTTGCAGCTAAGTTGGGATAGGTCATCCAAAACGTAGGTTTGTCTACTCTAACATGACCAATGACTAACGAATACTTGACTTGGGAGGGAGACTTTGTCCACGGCCGACAAACTCAAGACTGAGATCACCAAAGTCATTGCCTAAGGCCTCTCTTTTAGCCCTGTTTGGACCTCTATTTTGAACTTGTGTTCAAAAATTTTTTTTTTATAATATATTTTCTTATATAAATCTTAATTTTTAGTTTTAAAAATAAGTTCAAAACAGAGTTCCAAATAAAACCTCAACCAATAGGTTCCGAATTTTTTTGTCTGCCTTGTTGGAAATCATGGTTGTGTTTGATATTGTTTTTAAAATGATTTGTGTTTTTTAGAATTTTGAAAATAATAATTTTTTGAGAATCTAAAATTATGTTTGATATTGTTTTTTTAGTGAATTTTAAATATATTAGAGAGAGAGAAATGAAAATAAAAAGTGAAAATACCATTCGTGTATACGTATGGTTTTTTTTTTTAAATAGAGTTAAAATTGATGTTTTTAAAATAGTTTTGTAAATTTTGTGAACAAACGCAATTTTAAAATCTTTTTTGTTTCCTGTGATTTCATAAATTGTTTTTTCCGAAAACATTACCAAACACCACTGTATATCTATTGGGCCTCTTGTTATAAACTAATAAATGGCCTTTTGGAGGTCCTTAGTGAGAGTTATATGCCACCTTCTATAATATCCCACAAAAAAAAAAAAAAAAAAAGAGCTATTAGCTTACTTAAATTAAGGAAGGAGTAAAATGATACTTAGCAAGCATAGGTGATAAGATGTGTGTGTGTGTGTATTCTACCTTAAACATTAAAGCGTGACAAGGTTTATTAGCCTTGTCACAGGTGCTAACAACATGTAGTTCAACATTGAAGGCTTTATACACTTTCTACCTACATACTGCAAATCTTGTTACCCTGGCTAGTGACCTTATAGCCATGTTGTATTGTGCATGGAGTGCAACCTTAATTAGCTTCTTTTTTTTTTTCTTTTTTCCAAATATTAAAGGTAAAAGATTTGAATTTTTTATTTTTATTTTTTTAGAAAGTTAAGTATAAAGTTATTGTTACAATCATCAATTAATTTTAGAGCAATTTAGAGCCCAAGTACATGGACACAGTGGCCACGTCTTGATAGTCATTGCCTGAACTGGTCTCCCGCGACACAGCCTTGCCTACAATCTTAATCTGGCTTGTTAGTTGGGCTAGGCATCATAGGCCTCATATGTTGTTGGGCCTATGAACTGAGACAGCTCAACCCAACAAAAGCCCAAATTGCTGCCCTTGGTCGACCCGACCTGATTAAACTTGCATTTCTAGCGCATATATATGGACTCTCCAATAGAAACTGGGGTAAGACCAATGGGCTATTTGTGGTTGGATTATTTATGGACCATAACAAAGCAAAGGGATGGGAAAGAAACCATTGAATCCAAGCTTTTGAAGTTCTTGTGACTTAAATTATTAAAAAAAAAATGATTTTCTTTTTTGTAATGGCTTTCCTTCGCCATGGGGTCCTTTACAAATGTAACTTTAAAATGGTCATCTCTTTACATGGCTAACCTTCAATAAATAAGTTTTACAATAATGATCTTTCCTTTTTATGAAAGTTTTCTATTTCCTAGAGTGCCCTTTTATTAAAAAAGAAAAAAGAAAAAGAAAATTTCAATATTGAAATAAAAAAAAAAAGGACCAACAAACCCCACATTTCCCTTAAAAAAAAAATACAATATTGTTTCTTTTTAAAAAGAAAAAAAAACACATTTTTCAAAAACCGTCAATCTCCATGATTCCATCATCATCACCGCCCCATCGAGCACCGTCATCCATGTTTTCCGGCTGGCAAGCGTACAAGTCTTTCTTGGGAGAAGTAGAGATTGAAAAGCTTTGGGGAGTTCTAAATTTTTGAGAAATCAAGCTTCAAATTGAGTATGTTAATCTCTTTTATTTTTTGAATTTAAATTGTTATACAAAGTATGGGCATTCATGTTTAGGAGTTTAAGTTGTAAAAACAATAAAATTTGTCCCCTTTGCATATTTTTCTAGTTAAAAAAAAAATTTCGAGAGGATGAATATGAACAGTTAAGGGAAATCGTGCAGGGTGATAATCTCAGTTGATACAGTCAAGAGGGTCATCTTGGTCGATATTGAATAAATTTCAACGTCTTATCTGAAACTTCAAATCGTAAACGGTCTACTCATGTAGTCCTTCCAACCATTCATCCGGTTTACACGGTCTTCACATTTATTTTCTTTGTTTTTTCAAAGCAACTCATTTTCTTTTACTTGTTTTTCTTTTTGGGAAAATGATTGGGATTGTCATATATTATCAATATGATAGGGAATGAAAGGAAAAAGAGGAGGGTTCTTAAAATTGGTGTCCAAGAAATAAAGAAATAAAGAGCATTATATTATTGGATGATCCAAATAAGGTAAAATATTCTGAGATAATTGATTACATATTCAAAAAGCTTCCCATGAGTCGAAGGAGTACAGACTTGAGACTAAAATACATCCCTTTGGCTTCAATGGAATCAGATCCTAAGTTTATTTTGGATTTTGATGTTAAATGTATCTTTTGGATTATTATGCTATATAGCAATGTAGAAGCATAATACATGTTTAGCTTATCAAGAAGAACAAAAGTAGTGAAGCAAATGACAAAGAGGAACTTGATGTTTAAGGAAAATATAATATAGACGAAGGAATCAATAGAGATGACTACTTTGACATAGACATGGAGGCACAAATGGTGTATAATGCTGCTTCTCCACTAGGCCATGAGGCTCTGGAGGAACCTCTCCTCCAGAAGACAACAACATCTGTTCTAACTTCAAAACAGAAACCTCCATGTGAAGAATAAGATATTAACGTGGATCAATATAAGCCGCTAGTGATAAATAATAGTTGTATGCCTTTCAATTTCTGTGATGGTATGGATATTGCAATTAGTCAATAATTTGCAAGCAAGAATGAGGTGAAGAATTTGATAATCAATACTTTATTGAAAGCTTGTTTTAATTTTAACATGGTCAAGTTTACTACGAAGCTTTTTGTGGCAAAATGTGTAGTTCCAAATTGCAAGTGGGCAATATGAGCAGCAAAGATCAAGAACTTTAATCGTTTTTCCTTTCACACATACTATAATATGCAAACTTGCTCTACTAGTTTGGTGGATTTAAGGAATAGGCAAGTGAACATTTAATGTCATGATTTCTTGTAGTGGTAGTGTCGGATTTACCTTGTAAATCATGCCCTGATGACTCTGGCTTTGGCTTAGCTTTAGGCGTCACGATTCATTTGTCATCTCTCTTTATAAAATTCAGTTTCCAAGTGGGTGTACTCGAGTTTTGGCTTAGATGGGTTGCTTTTCCTCTTAAGCTGTCACTCAATTTTGATCGCCATATGCATCGTATCCTCCAACTCCATATAATGGTGAAGTTCCACCAAGTTGGCAATCTCTCAATTTAGCCATACTAAAAACCTAGCCATAGTGGCCTTTCGGTCCTCTTCAACATTTGCTCAAATCATCACAATCTTCATCTCCTTATAGTAATCCTTCACATTTCCTTAAGTGAGACTTTACTGCTTTTGGTACAAGCCTTGAAAGTAATAGCTCAGCACAAATCGCTTCCTTATCACTATCTTTATCTCCTTCTATGTTTTTATCAGACATTCTATATTTTGTCTGCTGTTCAAAACTGACTGATCCCATCAAACAATAGCATAGTTAGTGAATTCAACAGCAACTAGTTACCTTCTTTACCTTGAAATAGTTATGGCAATTGAACACCAACTCCATCATCTTCTCCTATTCAATGTAGGATTTCGGATCATTTTTACCTTAGAATGACGGGGTTTTCAACTTAATTCTACCCATTTCATTATGCTCTCGATTCTTATCTTGTCTAGGTCTTCCATGCCTCCTATGGTTGGCATCCGATGCTTAGTCATCGTTCTCCTCTAACTCTTCCCCGTAGTACTCCTCCATATCGCCTCTCTATTGGGCTCTTTCACTTCGATGCATGTTAGAAGCCATTCATAGTTGCCTATGCCATGCATTCTTAACCCAATAAAATTGGTCATGAACTTGTTCCAATTTCAACCTTATCGTGCGCCTAAGTTCTTTCACCAAGGCCTGCATATACAACTTCGGATTGATTATTTCTAGAACACCATCCGACATGATTCTACAAAACAAGGTTAGAAAAGAAGAGAAAAAGAAATGACCTCACAATAGCCCCTTACGTGTTTCACTCGGAATTATTGTTCACTCAACTTTTGTGTTTATACAAAATAATTTGGCTTTCTCCCTCTACTAATCTCATCACTCTTGCCTTTTTCACTTGTAGTAGTTCTCTTTCAGTTCTTATCAAATTAAACAAAAAAATTAAAATTCTCGTAGCAATCTTATAAAACTTATTGAAGGTTTTCAAAGATCTAAAAAAAATGACTAAAACAAGGCTTGCATATTTAGGTTTTAGAAACACGGATTCAGAAAAAGCTTGCAATAATTTCATCAAATCTTAATTTTCTTTAAACAACAAATCACGTATTTTGAATATGATTTTTTTTTTTGGCTGTTGTTGATAGTTTAGATTCTTCTGTATATCTAGATCTAAACTTAATAAAGAATGAAAAGAATAAGATAAAACTAAACAAAATAAAGACAAATTTGACCTTAAAGAAAGAACGAAAAAATTTGACCAAAATTTGTGTTTTGGATTGAAATTAGGCAAACCTAAACTAGAAAAAAAAAATACTCTATTTAAGACACAAAGAATTTAAAGATAGGCAAACCTGAGACTAGAACTAAGTTCTAATACGAAATGATGCGAACTACGTCAAGAACTAATGAAACACGTGATTTAAGAAAGTTTCGAAGATTGTTTTATAATCAGGTTTGAATGGAAAGACTGTAATCCGTTACCTATAGGGAAGTAAGAACCTTAGTATAGTGAAAATACTATAATCAGTTATAGAAAAACTAATTAATAAGTCAACGATGAACGCCACAGAAACTTCGATAAGTTCACAAAGTTCTTAAAGAACTAAAGAGAATCACTCTTACTTTTATGAAAAAACATCTAGTTTCTACATTTTTTTACTCAAATATGCCTATTAAGAAGCTGAAATTTACAAAGCAAATCCAAAATTTTAAAGGTTAAAATTTCAAAAAAAAAATTAAAATTTAAAATTCCTAAATCTACCTGAAAATTTAAATTTTGAAAAACCTAAATCTAATTCCCAATTTTTGAACATGAAAATCAACTAGTTACATTCAAATCTAAACTCTAAAAACCACCCTTTTAGAATACGCAATCAGCCCCTAAAGAATAGACACATTTAAAATTCAAACCCTTCCTCAAAGTAGATCACACATATAAGCTAAAGGAAGGCTTATTTGAATTTCTAAAAAAAGGAAATAAAATTTACCTAATCTAGATTAAAAACCCAATGAATTAATTCAGCCCCTTAATCTTATTGATTTTGAATTTTGAATCCCTTGGCTGATTATCTTGTGGTGTTCACCAATCTTACGGTGTTCACTAATCTTGCTTGATTTGACATCTTAAATCCCTTGAATATCTTAAGCATGCAAACATCTATGTAAAGGTAGCCATGCAAACATGCCCAATTCCCACGCAGAGTTGGCCATGCAATGACATGTGCTTTTCTTATTGATCCTTTTCCATAAGTGCTTTGATGATTTGGATCAATCTTGTCTCACTATTAGAGTGAACACACACATCTTAGCTTGTTGAACCTCCCAAATTAATCCATTAAATGTTTCCTTAAACTGTTTATCTCAAACTTTCATAACTTACCCTTCCAAAAATTGAAGCAAATCTTGATTTCATTTGTTAGTCCTAGTTGTGTCCTCATCAAAAAGTGACATAAACAGAAATAAGAAATCTTTTGGTAGGTGGATGGTAGCATTTGTACCTCTTTTGGGTTGATGAGTAGCCTATAAAGACAAACTTGATTGCTTTAGGGTCTAGTTTCCCTCTATTGTGTACATGTACAAAGGCAGTACAATCAAAAACCCATGATTTAAGGTTGTTTATGGTGTTCAAGTTGGGATAAAAGCTAGAGAGTACTTCAATTGGTGTTTTGAACTTCAAAACTCTAGAAGGCAGCCTATTTATGATATGAGAAGTTGTGAGAATAGCCTCTTCCCAATATGATTTTGCAACATTTTGTTGAAACAACAAGGCTCAAGTTGTGGCTAGTAAATGGTCATTTTTCTTTTTCGCTACTCCGTTTTGTTACAGAGTGCTAATGCGTGAAGGCTTGTGCATTATCCTTTCTTTTTGGAAGTAGGGAAACAAAGTTTTATTAAAGTAATCCATAACATTATTAGAATAAAATTTTTAAATTTCATCCCAAATTGATTCTAGATCATATCGTGAAAGTTAGGGAGGACAACACTCACATCATATTTAAACTTAAGTAAAAAAAATCCTAGAAACCATTGTGCAATCATCAATAAAACTAACAAACCACTTAGAACCTATCACATTTGGAATAGTAGAGGGGCCTTAAATATCATTATGAATCAAATAAAAAGGAACAGAACTTCTTTTATTGCTTGCTTGAAAAGACACACATTTTTGTTTTGCTAACTCACAAATATCACAATGAAAAACTTTAACATCAACTCCTTTAAAAAGAGAAGGAAACATAGTTTTCAAAACTCTAAAAAAAAGATGACTAAGAAGACGGCGATAACTCCAGATTGTGTCTTTATTTAAAGAGGAAAGGAAAGACAGAGATGGATTATTCTTCACATTCTTTGAATTACTTGATGTTTCAAAAAGGTAGAGTTCATCTTTTTCCTTAGCAAGTTTAATCTTCTTCCTTATGTCCTGGTCTTGAAATACACTATGAGTGGGATAAAACATCACTTTACAATTTATATCATGAAAGAGTTTTTTAACGAACACTAAGTTAGTCTAAAGCTTAGGAGCATGAAGAACATTCTTAAAAACAAACACAAATAAATTTGCACATCTCTTAAGCCTACTACTATGGTGAGTGAACCATTTGTAATTGAAATCTTCTTACTACTTGAACATAGAGTGCAGGTGCTAAATTTTGATGAAGAATGGGTCTTGTGGTCTGTAGCTCTTGAATCAATGATCCAAGAGTCTATAATGGCAAAATATGAGGCCTTTAACCTTTCAGGATGGATAGACTTACCTGAGAGTGTGAAGGAACAGGCACCACTAGACTTAGGCTTTTTTAACATCTCCGGTAATCCTCTGAGTCTCTCAATCTCTTCTTTCTTAAATTCTCCCTAATCTGGGATTGTCTCTGAATTTGTTTGGGTTGTGCTCACATGTGCCTGGCCTTGATTTCTCGATTGTCCTCCTTGGTTTCTCTATTGTCCTCCTTGGTATCGCCATTCCTTGCTCGTAATATGGGTTTATCCTGTAACTTCTAGCATTTCTCCCTAGTGTGTCTCGATTTCTTACAGTAGGTACACAAGAAATTGTCCTTGCTGTCACAGTTTGGGCCTTTAGATGCTTCTGTTCTCTCATTCTTGATGGTCAATGGTTGCTTTATGCTTGGCTTGTGGTTATTCCCACTATCCACCATAAGGCATATCCTACCTCGGTCTGGGACTCAAGCAGAAATCCTTTCCTACTCTCCTCTACTCGGATAATAGAGATAGTTTCATTTCGAGGTGGTAGGGGTGAAAATCAGGTTAATTGGGTGAGTTTTTGAGAATTTTCAGCCATCTAATCAATTCACTCAATTAAAATTTAGGTGGGTTGGGTAGGGTGATCAAATTAAACACAATAAATAAATAAATAAATTTAGTTAATCATTCAACCTAAAATAAGAAATATACGAAAAGAAAGCTTTCATCATAATATTAGTATTATAAAATTTTAAAATTATCTTATAAATTATAAACCAAAATAAAAATAAAATATATGTAAAACAAGTACAAATATATAAATTATAAACTAACCAACAAATAATAATAAAAACTCATACAACATAAAACATAACAAGTTATTAAGTAATTAATGTAAAATATAAAATAAGTACTATATATTATGAGGTATGAAAATATTTATTTAGATTATAAATAGATTGGGTGGGTTCGGGTTAAATTAGATTTAGAAAAACTCAACCTAAAGCTACCCAATTAATAGTCGGGCTAGGTTGATTTCTTGATCGGGTTAGTCGGGTTATAATGGGTTGGGTTGGATGGGTTTGTTAGGTTGTTAGGTTTTTTTGTTCACCCCTAAGAGGTGGTACTTTGTCTTTTCCTAATATTTAGACTTTAACTTGGTTAAATTCCATGTTAAGGCTTGCGAAAAAGTCATAGACTCGAGCACTCTTAATAAAGGCCTTTACATCTGTTGCATCTTCGCTGCACTTTAGTTTGATAGCCCCATAATGGTCTAATTCTTGCCATATATTTTGCAAGAGAGTGGCATACTTGGTTATAGACTTACTACCTTGTTTGATGGCACCTTTTTTTGGTCCAGTATCAAGGAGGAGGGAAGGTTCAAACTAATTAGGACCATTTCAAGTAGTTTTTCTCATTTATTCTATACGCGGCCTAGATATTTTGCAAATATCCAAAAGGCTGCCATGATATTATTTTTTCAGAGGTTATCTCTTTAGATTGACTAGTGGGAGTGGAGGAGGCTGTTGTCTTAGACATGATGGCAGATTCTTGGCAAAGGAATTAGTAAGGAGAAGATGATCTGTTAAGGAAAATTGGCAATGAAGGCTAGAGAAAGAGAGAAACTTGATAATAAAGTCCAAGCCAAAAGAGTTAATTTTACTGGAGAATTTTGAGCCTTACAACTCTGATACCATGTGAAAAATCAGAAAACTGTATTGAATTTCATTGAAAAATTACAAGCTATCTTTGGGACATATATACACACATTGCACATCGGAAAGAATCAAGAAACATATACAAAAATGGAATCTAACTCTCCTAAATAAAATCCCTTTGATTGAGAGGTTTTTCCTATTCAAAAAATTCCAGGTTTCCAGGAATATTATTCTACACAATTACTAAAAATAACTATCCTAAAATTATGAACAGAATACACGTGTTTTCTAATGGAACCATCATCATTCTCATCATTTTAGCTATAAAGATATAATTGAATGATTGAAAATTTTTTACCCTATCAAAAGGGTAAAGTAGCTTTATCCTAGAAGTCCCTATATATTTTTGAAGAAAGAAATAAATAGCAATTTATAGAAAATAATTGATATAAATAATAGGTTTTTTAAATATTTTTAGTAAATAATAAATTTATCAAGTTAATAATTTATTTACATCTTTATCTTTATCATGTAAATGATAATTTACGTATTATAAATATATCATTTATCTAATAAAATTTATGTTTATCTAGTAAACTGTTATTTATTATAAATATTTTAAATACTTGTTGTTTACTTTAATTATTTTTTAAACATTGTTATTTACTATAATTTCTCTTATATATATATATCTAGTTTTAGTAATTAAATTATATGAATTTTTTTAAAGAAGACAGAATTAAATAACAATTTTCAGGAAATAATTAAAATAAATAATATATTTTAAAAATATTTAGAATAAATACAACCAAATAACAAAGTTATTAGTAAATGAAATATTTAGTTATTCACATTTTGTAAATATGATATTTATCTAGTAAATTTTCAATTTACTTGGTAAAATTTTCTTTTATCTTAATAAAATTATTATTTACTTTAAATATTTTAAAACCATACTATTTACTTTAATTATTTTTGTAAAAATACAATTTACTACAATTTTCCCTTTTTTATCATTCAATTTCCATTTTTTAGTTGCAATTTTTGCATTTTTTAATATTTCAAAAATTTATAGCATTCATTTTCTTCACATTAGTTCATAAGTGTTAATTTAAAAAAAATAATGAATGTTAAATCCAATGCTAAACCACATAAGAGTGTTAACTGTACATAATTTAATTCGATCCTAAAAAAATAATCATATTGAATAATGCCAATCCAATCGTGCTCCCTTTTATTTGATGCAAAGCTTTAGAATAGGATTGGCAATATCTCTTAGCAAAAAAAAAGCATTGATGCTATTATTTATCTTATTAGCATTACGTAGTATTATCTATCTCAAACGTGAATGACAATACATCCTACGTTTAAATAACTTTCTTATTTTTTTATAATTTAAATTATATGAACAACTCTTTATTTTGTAAATGTTTTATTTATTCTAGATTTATCAAGAAAATAATTAATTTATATTTTATGAATATATATTTTATGCCAATTTATTAGATAAATGATTAATTTCTATCTTGTAAATATAACATTTACGTGTAAATTTTTTATTTTTCTGATCAATCTATTATTTGTCACAAATATTTTAGGAATCCACTATTTACTTGAATTATTTTTTAAAAACTGTTATTTATTTCTTTCCCCCTTTATTTTGCTTTTATAACGTACAACCCCACATTTTATTTAGATTCTTCATTGGTCAGCACAAGTAATTCCCTCTCTGCCGCCCTTATTCTTTTCTTCTTCTTTTTTCTTCCTCTTCTTTTGTTTTTTGTTTTTGGCCAATCCTTTTGGATCATCAAACTAAGCACAAGTAAATCCACTTCTTCTTAGTTTGATGTCAACCAAAATGCATGCATCATATTTCAGCAGGGGAACAGGTCCAAAAACCTCTTCTAGCTTGTTCTTTTCTTTTGTTTCTTTGTTTCATTCTTCTTCTTCTTGTTACTATTACTATTATTACTTAGTGAATGGAACATACTAGCCGTCTCAGGATAAAAAAAGTCTCTTGATCAAGACATCTGAACTGAAATCCCATTATGAAGCATTTATATAAGAGCCATATAAACCATAAAAACTAACTTTTTATTTACTACCCGAATTTTGTTTCTATGAGCATTGTTAAGGAGTTACTCTTTTATATTTGAGAAAGTTATTATTTTGTATATTGTTATCTTTGTTAAGAATTTTAAATTTATTTGTATTCATTTTCATTTTGAATATGTCTTTATCTTAGATATTTGACATCTTTTGAGTAATTTATCCGTTTTTATATTTGTTTATTTATATTTATACGAGAACTCATTCATAATGTTAATTTACTAGTAAATTCTTCTATTTTGTTCCTAATCCGTGGATGTAAGCACATCTAAGTAGGCGTTTGGGACACAAATTTTTTTGACATTGCATTTAAATACAATGCAATTTTCCCCCAAATACAAAAATATTTCATTCAAATACCAATCACATCACATTTTAAATTTAACACGATCACTATTTATTATTTCACTTTTTCTATTACTTTTATTAATTACATCATATATTTTCTCTCCCTCTTTTTTTTTCTCTACTTTTACCCATCACATCACATATTTATTATTAAAATACAATTCAAATACTTTTCCCCCAAACACACATTGCATTCAAATGCAATGCTAATGCTTTTCCTCCAAATATAAATTGCATTCAATACATTGCATTCAAACGCAATGCAAATGCAATGCGTTCACCAAACGAATCCTAAGTTTAATATTTTTGTGTTTTCTTCTTTTATTATTTTATTTTCTTATTTAATATCTATAATTTTTCCACCAAATTAACATGAATTAATCAACAAGTCAAACCAAAGGTAGTTGGTATTTCCCTTTTGTATTAATTATCATTTATTTTGTTTATATATTGAAATATAAGAGAAGAGTTTGGATTTCCTTTTCACTGCCATTTAAAGCTAGAAAATTACTCCATTAAGTCCAAATCCCAAAATTAATCTGGCACTAAAAGATGAGGACCCACTTGTTGACGTACCTTGGAGTATGCATTGGTACAATTTGCAACTTTACTCCTAACCTTCAAGGGATAACCATGAAATAGTTCTCAGAAGACAAAACGCCAATGGTAATGTGGCCCAGAGAAGAAGCAAAACACAGACTAAAGAAATTTCGTCCCTTCAAAGCTTAAAACATCAATTCCTCTCTTCAACACTCTTCTTGTCCTTCACAATTTTCTCTACCCCAAAATGAATATAAATATGCACTCTAAAAGCTATTTACATATGAATTGCATGGCAGGTTCAACACTATGGATGTCCAAAAAAGAAAACAACACATCATTCTGGTGGCAATGCTTGCTTTGGTTTTTATTGATTTTCTGGCAAGTGGGTTTGTATATGCAGGAAATGGAGCTGAGAAAATGGGGGAAATGGAGGATCTTCTATTATATTCTGGCACAAATGACGGGTAGGCATATGGAAGAAATATAAAATGTTACTGTCTTTGTTTATTCATTTTGTTTGGAATAAGTATATTAATAAACGTGCCTGCTAAGCCTAGCAATAAATTTACACTCCAGCCTTCAAAATTTTAAGGTTTAGAGTTTGAATCTCCACCCTTATTAGAGTTCTAAACATGGATCGTCTGGCCTGATCCATGCAGGTCAGAATAAAAAAAAATGTTTTTCATTAACTAGTGGTATAGCACTATATATGACTATTTTTTAACCAATCACATAATTATTCTACGAATAGTTTTATTGCATTTACACCAACAACTAAGGATTTCACATGAAAATTTTTTGTTTGGTTAAAAATGCTATAGTGAGTATTATCATCAATTATAATTAGTATTTTTGGATGTTTCACATATGTGTCCATGCACATGTTTGTTGAGTATAAGAAATGTATTTGTACTGATTTTCCTCTTTTCCATGCGTTTAGGATTGATGAGTTAGGTGAAATAGGGGAAGATGAACCATGGGAAATGGTGCAGAAAAAAGGGAACCAATTTGTCCTCAATGATCGACCTTTCTATGTAAATGGTTTCAACACTTACTGGCTGATGGTGTTTGCTGCTGATCAGTCCACAAAAGGAAAGGTCTCTGAGCTCTTCAAAGAGGCATCTTCTGCAGGACTGACGGTTTGCAGGACATGGGCGTTTAACGACGGTCAGTGGCGAGCTCTTCAAAAATCCCCGTCGGTTTATGATGAAGATGTTTTCAAGGTACTCTAAACTATTATTTTCAAATTTGTTCGTGATTTTTAATGGGGTGTTTCTCTGGTTTATCAACCAAAAAACCAGGTACCCTTGTCATCTTTGCTCCTTTAATCAGGAAACCTTGAAAGATTAGTGCCGAATCAGTTATTATTTAATTTCATGAGGAGTTGCAGGCTTTAGATTTTGTGGTGAGTGAAGCAAGGAAATACAAGATTAGGCTCATACTTTCCTTGGTTAACAACTGGGATGCGTATGGTGGCAAGCCACAATACGTAAAATGGGGAAAGGCTGCTGGCCTGAATTTGACATCCGACGACGAATTCTTTTCTCATCCGACGCTCAAAAGCTACTACAAGGCCCATGTCAAGGCAAGTTCTAACAATTCTTATGTCTAACACATTCGGTTAGTGATTGCCAGAGTATCATTAAATTAGTGCCAAGCTAATGAACGAGAAAAGGCGTCCTGGTTTTTGTTCCCCTCGAGTCTACTAAGTAATTTTTTCAAGGATGTTTTGACTCTGCAGACAGTGCTAAACAGAGTGAATACAGTCACAAATATAACTTACAAGGATGACCCCACGATTTTCGCTTGGGAACTAATGAACGAGCCTCGATGCACCTCCGATCCCTCTGGCGATACACTTCAGGTTTGGCTTCTTGAATGTGATGTTCCTTTACTTCTTTCAAGGAACAAAATTCTGTTTCTGTCCACCATGTTTTGGAAGTAGCTTTAGAAATGATCATCTTCTAGGACTGGATAGGAGAAATGGCGGTGTACGTTAAGAGTATCGATGCAAAGCACTTGGTGGAGATCGGATTGGAAGGATTTTATGGTCCCTCAACACCTAATAAAGTTCAATTCAATCCAAACACATATGCTCAACAAGTTGGAACCGATTTTATAAGAAACCACCAGGCTCTTGGAGTTGATTTTGCTTCAGTTCACATCTACGCGGACTCTTGGTAAGTTTTAGCCAAGTTTTCTATTCAACTAATGCTTCCTCTGGATTGATATAAAAAAGAGAATAACAAGAAAAAGAAAAAGAAAATCCCAAATGATAATATTAGTTATGAATCAGTTAAATTTTTGTTACGTTATATCAAACTATCGTATTTTTCTTAATCTAATATGATTATGATATAATTTGACAGTTCAAAAATATGTTTCAGCGGTGTATATATATATATATAAATTTTAATATTCTACTGCATAAATCTTTTTTGGCCATGAAAAAGCTGTGACAAATTAGAAAGTTGTCTACTAGTTGATAATTACTGGTCATTGTTTCGTCCGTTAACATGAACAAAACAACTTCTAAACAAAGCTAAAAAAAATTCATCAATGCAGGATTTCTCAGTCGGTCTCTGATGTCCATCTCCAATTCACCAAATCATGGACTAACGCACACATAGATGACGCCGAGAAATATCTTGGAATGCCGGTTGTGTTCTCAGAATTTGGAGTGTCTTCGAAAGACCCCGGTTACAACTCAACGTTCCGCGACACCCTTATCACGACGGTGTTTAACGCCATCTTGAACTCTACAAGGAAAGGAGGGGGCGGGGGCGGAAGCCTGCTGTGGCAACTATTCCCCCAAGGGACGGACTACATGGACGACGGCTACGCCATTGTGCTCTCGCAATCTCCTTCGACGTCGAAGATCATATCCCTTCAATCCCAAAGGCTTGCCATCTTCAACTCCAGGTGTGCTTGGAAATGCCGTTGGGGTTGTAGGAAGAAGAATGCCTTTGAGACTCTTGGCCATGATGATGTATGAGATGTAAATAACAAGTGATCAAGTTGGCTGGAGAAGTTCATATTATACCAGTTTGTATCTGTTTCTATGTAAAAAAGTGCTTGTGACTGGCTTAAATTTTGAAAAATAGTAGATATGAAAAACTATGTACTCTTTTATAAATGCAATGAATTAATGGTACTGTTTCTTGCATAACCATACTGGTACGGTTTATGCAAGTGGTAACTTGGGCCATGTTCAATATTTACCCTGTATGATCATGTAGGTTTTGAGTTGACCTACATAGTACCTGTATAGTATATATATGTATATATATATATTTAAACTGTCAATATTCAACATATTTTTAATTATAAAATTAATACATGGAGTCAAATTTATGCTATTTGTGTCACTTATCCAACTTGGGTTTAAATTATGTTATCGTGTCACAATTAAAATTGCCATGTCATTGTCAACGTGAAGAATTATCTATATACTGCTCCTCATATTTGAGTATATATATTGCAATCTAGAATCACTTGCTAAATTAGTCACCGGTTTTTTTTTTTTAGAAAGTCATCACTTAAAAATAATTATGAGTCGGTGAAAATAACAAAATTTGAGTTTAAAGTTTAAGTTTATTATAAACATTTAGATGGGTAAATAATGAAAATTAATGTTATGAATTTAAAATTTTAGTTTATTATGGATATTTAGACATGTAAATGGTAAAAATAATCTTGAGTTGACGAAAATAACAAAATAAGTTTTGAAAATTCGACATCAGATGTTCTAATCCTCCATAAACAAACCCTTGGTCACGCTCTCTTGCAGTGATCGTAAAACTTTAGAATTTGGTTTGGAGACTTTTGGAGGATCAGCGCTTGAGATCAATTTACTTTATGGATGTGCTATCAAAGCTAACCTTTGCGTTTCTGTAGGTAATAATGTCCTTCATAACCAAGTGCTTGTTTTTAACAGCGGTTATACTTTAATGAGGCATATATTAAATTTTTTAAGTGTAGAAATAAAAATAAAATAAAAAAGTTTAAAGTAGAATAGAGCTTATGTAGTTACATGCAAAAATAAAATTCCTAAAAAAAAAGCAAAAAATAGTTATTGAAGCAACCATGTTAACTAATTTTGAGCAGATAAATTGTTGAAATGGCGTAAAAGTTATTGAAAGCTCCTCATCTTGATTCCCAAAAAAATAAAAATAAAAATAAAAATAAAAAGCTCTTCATTTTGATTTTTCTAAAGAGGAATATGGTAAGTATGATCATAAAACAATAAAGTTCAATTGAATAAACAATTCGGATCTTTGGCTATGTTTGGTGGCATGGAAGGGAAAAATACAAGAAAATTGGATGAGTTAAGATAGGAAAGGAAAATTTTAAGTTGTTTAATATGAAGTTGAGAAGAAAGTAAGTTATAAAATCACGAGACTCCGTTATTTTTTAATTATTTTAATTTAAAAAAATTGTATTTGAAATAATTATCTTTTTTATAATGATAAAATAATTATTATGATGTTAATCAATCATTGCCTTCGTATTTATATAAGATATTCTTCAAAATATTATACATTTTCTCTTTTTTTTCCTTTGATTAATAGGGCTTTTTTTTTATTGCGATCGCATTGTATTTAAACACAATACAATTTTCATTCAAATGAAAAAGTTTTATGTTTAAATATAGTGTTTTTTTAAGTGTCTCAAATATATTTAGTATTCTTGAATATTTTAAAAATAAATTTTTAAAAATTTATTCACATCATATTCTCTTTTTTTTTTCGTTTTTTCTATCTGCTTTTACCAAATATATATTACATTTAAATACAAAACAAATACTTTTTTATTTAAATATAAAATATATTTAATACATTATATTCAAATACAATACAAATATAATACGTTTACTAAATGTTTTATAAATTAATTGACATTAAGCAAAAACTTAAATTAAAAATTAATATGACAATGATTCAATTGTGACGTGATGATGGATTGAACCATCACATGACATGGTTCTATCTCATATTTTCTATTTACTTTTACCAATCAAATACAATACAAATATAATATGTTTACTAAATGTTTTATAAATTAATTAACAAAAAGTAAAAAATTAAATTAAAAATTAATATGACAATAATTCAATTGTGACGTGGTGATAGACTTAACCATCACACGACAATGGACCGACAGCCACATGGCAACACAAAAGAGAAAACATCGACTGTTCATGGTAGATTTAGGTGTTGTTTGGAGAAAATTTTTCATTTTAATTTTACTTAAATATAATACAATTTTACATCAAATACAAATTTTGTAACAGTACTATGAAAACAATTACTATTCAAAATATTTTTAAAACAATCACATCAACCTTTCAACTCTACTATTTATCTCTACTTTTACCAATCACATCAACTTTTCAACTCTAAAATACTTTTCATCCAAACACACATTTTATTCAAATACAAAACAAATACTTTTCAACCAAATACAACATTTAAAAAATAAATTTCATTCAAATACAATCAAAATGCAATACGTTTACCAAACGCCCCTTTATCTTTTCAAATTTAGGTAATACCCAAAACTACGCCGTATTATGCTCCCAAGACTTTGAAAAACCCCTTGAGCCCTCTTCTTCCTTTCACACTTCAGATTCTCTCTCTCCCCCTCTCGGCACTCGGCGGCGGCGGGGTCATTCGACGGCGAAACTCGGCGGCGGCCTCACAGTCCCTTTCTGGGTCGCGCACGGCTGAGCCTCTGTGAGTTTCTCTCTCTCTCTCTCTCTCTCGCTTGATTGCAACTCTTAATTTGTTTTTGGTTTTAATTTGTTGAAATTTCTGATGTTGGGTTTGTTAGAAATTTAGATACTTGGAGATACGTCAGACGTCCATTTTATTCTTTCAGAGATTGAAAAAAGAAAAGGAAAGCAAAGAAACGTTTCAAGATCAGTATTTTCATTATGTATGGAGGTTTTACCGGCCCATCATGGAGGACTTGAGGCCATTTTCTAAGTTTTTTGGTGTTCTTTTCAGCTCTATAAACCAATTCTTTCTGTTTAATTTCAATTAATTGATATTCCTTTGCCTTTATTTGTTTGTTTCGAAGTCTAAAATGTAGAGTTATAAAGCCATTTTTATAGGCAAATGCCTGCATTAGTGATTCCTTCCAAAGCTTTGATCATTAGGTTTCCAGAAATGTTGATTAAGAACTGAAATAAGAACATGATTCTTTAAAAAAAAAAATCCATTAACATGAAACTAATTCAGTTTCTTTGTTATATTTCTAGTTGTAAAGTACTTGCTCTAGGCTTTTAGATCCATCCTTTTACTGTCGGGACTTTTGCGGAATCTTGGGACTTCCATAGTTTGATTTATTAGATAAATGTTCTTTGCTTCTTGGTTAGTTGTAACTCTAACTATAAAAGGTTTAAGAAACTTTGTATGTATTATGATGAGTTACAAATTGTGAGCGGAAAATAAATAAATAAATAAATTAACGGAAACAATAAAAAATTATTAGATATTTTTGCGTTTAATAATCAAATATTGCTGAAATTACATAAAATTCCTGTGTACAACTAAAGATAATAATCTGACATATCCTGAAATCTTATTAAATATGACTATGTACAAACAAATATTGTAATCTGACATTCCTTGGTATCTGATTGCTTTATGTGATTACATATGATTACTCTGATCTTGGCTCCAATTT
This sequence comes from Antiaris toxicaria, assembly GCA_035233585.1. Lineage (NCBI taxonomy): Eukaryota > Viridiplantae > Streptophyta > Magnoliopsida > Rosales > Moraceae > Antiaris > Antiaris toxicaria. The sequence continues at coordinate 2,822,504 of CP141163.1, forward strand.
TTTGATCTCGCCGCCTTTGAACCAGAAAAGAAAATGGCTTACCTGTTCAGATCAGCTCTCATGGCGGGCACAACTACTAGGTTCGTTGCAGCTCGCTCCAAAATCCCGACCTTAAATACCCTCTACTCAAACCCCATTTCTTCTCCATTTTCTTCAACCTCCGGAACCGGCACAGCCAGCCCTCAAGCTTTGGGGTACAACTATTCTCAACCCTACCATGCTCACTATCTCATCATTTTTCTTGTATTCTTGATTCTGAATCATGTTACTGTGAATGAAGGATTTTTTCTGCTTTGGGAAAGGTCGAGTCAGTGAAGCTGCTCCACCGCCTCAATGCACCTGCTCAGATCAAATCTAAGGGATTCCTGGTCAAAACCAGCCCCAAAATCTGCATGGTGATTCGATCATTTGATCGCGGGCTTGTCTTGAACCGTTCTGCAGATTCGAAGATTGTGTCACCAAAGATGATGAACCCTCACCCTAAGATAACCATAACATTGAAAAGTTTTGAGAGGCCATATCTGGAAGACCAGTTGCCGGGTAGGAGGGTTCGGTTGCCTGAGACACGGAGGCTGTACACGTTGTTGCGATCACCTCATGTTCATAAGAAGTCACGAGAGCAATTTGAAATCAGAACCAAGAAGCAGTGTTTGGTCATACAAACGACGGAGAAAGACGAGTGGAAACGGAAGTTCTTTTGGTTGAAGAATGGCCGTGCATTCCTTTGAGTATACATCCCCTAGGTACTAATATATTTCTTATCCATTTTCATTTTATTCAATTATTTCTGATTTATTCGGTAGGGCACAGCTTTGAATTGTCGGATTTTCATCATGTTCTAGTGAATTACCATAATTTATTTAGAACGTGGGGTATTTGACAGTTAAAATGAATTCTCCTGCATTGTTTATGTTAGCTCTTTTCACATCTTTTCTTGCAGTTATGAGGTATCTTCTTTTCCTTTTATTGAAGAATAAAATGGAGGATTTTAAGTCACTTTAGAGGCAGATGTTTCAAAATATTTTTGTGATTTTGAGTGCCAGTCACAAATTTAATCCTTTTTTTTTTTAATGTAACAGATATGGTCGTATAGTTCATTGTATCGTCATTTTTTATTTATTGGCAATAGGTTTGGTACTTTTTCTTTCAATATTGTTAAGTGCATCTCTGACCTCTTTTTTTTTTTTACATCATATTATAGTACTTGCATCACCATCGTGATCAGGCCTGCCGACCATGCGCGACGATAAGTGAGTTGGCCTTTTTTTCTGTCTCACTGCGTGAAAGGCAAAAAAAATGTCTCCATTACTGAAATTTTGGACTTTTGTATCATGCAGCTTATGATTATAAGTTACATATTTTAAATTAATTTCTTTTAGTTGGGGGTTTCAAGATATCTTTCTTCTGTGTGTTTCGCTTGGAATTTTGATTTGTGCATGGTGTGCTTTGGCTGAATTCAGAGGAAAATACTTTTAAGGCGTATGGTGCGTTGGCTGAGAAATGTTATTCCTTTTTATTTTTTATTTTTCCAGCATGGATTGGTGTTATGCATTGGAAAAAGAAAAAAAAAATTGGGCATGAAAAGGGCATGATTAAATCATAAAATGTGTCAACGTGCGTGGTTAGATGGAGAAAGAACAATAGAACCATAAAGCACTGTACAAATGTTGAAGGCAAAGACGGGAAAGGGAAAAAAATGGAAATGTTTATGCTCTTCCATGATTAGGAACTTCTCACTGTTTGGAGATAATACCTTCGACATGTTTCTTGATTTGAAAACTGCAAGATTAATTAAATAGAATTCTTTTCTTGATCATACAATGATAATACTTTTGTATAAGTCTGCTAATTGTTGAGACTGCTTTATTTGAAATGAATCCTAATTTCAGATGCCCCATTTGACGTGTGTTTCATTGTCGGAACGTCTATGCTACGAAACTTATATACTAGTTGGTTCTTAAAAGCAACAATAGTTTTGCTTGAAATTTTCTTTGGTTCAGCGACTACATTTATAATTTATTGTAATTTTCCTTTTTGAACTTTCCATTATTATCTTTACATTGTTGCATTATCTTTTGCAATATCTGCTGAAGTAATCCACATGCCACATACTCTCACCTATTTTCTTTTGAATTTTCTTCATCTGCTGATATCTAATATATGTTCTTACTTTGCCTTTGTTGGCATTGCATCACTTCTTGATTATCATAACAAAATGATATTGCAGTTGCCCATCAATAGTGTATAGTAAATAGGGGAGTGATTTAGTAAAAGCTGTTATGGAATGGAAATGGCTGTTTGATTTAGCATGGATGATACCATGCTGGGCTTTTTTATCTCTGTTTGAATAAGCTTTAAACACCAGCCTGATTACAAACAAATTACGCTTGGTAGGAATTGTAGGACTCGATATGATCTGAATGACTGAAAATGAACCCGAATAAAATCAAGCCACTTTGACCTGAGCTCGATCAGATTTTGTAGGCTGACCAAGTTGTTTTTTGCTTCTCTCGGAGGCAAGTAGATGATTGTTCTGTAATATTTGTTCTGATCAATGTTCTTGGATGTTAATATCATGTGACGAAAATAATAGTAGGGAAAGTTTATATATAAATATATATATAGTCTCATATGGTCGGTATGTTAAGTTGAATGTAAATTGCAGTTAGTAAAAATGTAAATTTATGTATAAGTAAATGTAAACATTGAGATTTTCACATGTATAAAGTGTTTTCAACATCTTAATTTTTAAATTTTTTGTGACTAAAGTTTATATTTCTAATAATTGAAGTTCATAATAATGGTAATATCAGATCATATTCGGTATCGGATCATATTAGACCAATAAAATATATATATATTATTCCTTTTTACCTCTGCCTTGTAGCAGGGCTTGTTATAGGTCTTTTTGTGGGATGATTTTAGGTCTTGAATCTATATATCAAAAGTAATGGACATAAATCTTACATGGAAACATCCTCGAGCAGGATATCATGGAACTGGAAGTTATTGCTCATGCAATATAATGAGTTCTCAACGTCATCCAAAATTTCTGTCTGTTTCTTCCAAGTGAGCTCACATTATTTGTAACAGTCGACATTTTTGTGGGGTACTTTGTGATGTTTTGTTAGGCCCCGTTTGGGGCAATAAATTAACCCCAAAATAGCATATCCAAATTATAAGAAAGCCCATCGAAGCTACAATTGCGGAATTTACATTTTCAATATTTTTATTTGTTCGAGTATGTAAATAAATCGAAAATAAGGTCCACGTAATAAATGCTCAAGTTTCCTTTGGATCCCAATTCCAATATGATCCCCATGCTTCATTAGCCCATACTGCTCCCGAAAGAATACCTATGGTTAAAAAGATAAACCCTAGACTAATAATACGATAACTCCAAAGATCCAATTGTTGAATCAATTGAAACCTGTAATAATTCCTAGAAGAAAGAAAAAAAGTGTTTGGTAAAAGATTATTTTTTTCTCTCACGTATTGAATCTCGCCCAGGGAAAACGACGCATTTACGAGATTATTACTTTTACTAAAAATCCTTAGGAATTTTCGAAATGTAATGACTAGAAGAGATAGTGATAATAATGATCCGCATAAAAGAGCTGCATAGCCCAATACCATCATATTTACGTGCATCATTAACCAATGGGATTGGAGAGCTGGTACTAATATTTCAGATTGATGCATTTCAGTTAAAAGACCCGAAGTAGCAAAACCTTGGGTAAAAATAGCACTTGGCTTGGTTATTGCGTTTAAATTTAAATAGTTTTTATAATTTTTAAAATACGGAACCATATGAATCTCCAGACCAAAAATTTTACCTTTTTTTCTAAAATTTTATTACTTTTTACTATTTATATCTCTAAAACGCTATAGTACATTTAAAATTTTAAAAATTCATAATTTTGTGTATACAAGTCTAAATGAGATTTTTTTTTTAAATTATATAGAATTTCGAGAGGAATAAAACAAGATCCATATTGATATTTTTTTTCTAAAAAAATTTTTAAAATTTTTAATTTTTTCATCCCAAACAGTTTTTTCTCCCAAATATATTCTTCAAAACCAACTTTTTTCCAAACCTCAAAATCACATCTCCAAAACCTCCCCCAAACTCCCCCTTAAATTTATATATCAAAATTATACAATGAGGAGGTTTTTTTTTCAGTCGCCATTAGTTTAGAGAACAAATATGCCAGCTGCCCTTCTTTTAAACTGAAGATTCTCAATCAAATGGATCCCGTTTTACCCTAAAACAATCTTTATAAAAAAATTAAAAATTAAAAATTAAAAATTCGAGGCACGTCGATCTGGTCAATAAACTAGCTCTCAGACAGATTAATCGGATGCAATTGGTGATGGCAATTAACCAAATTCAACCATTAGAATTGGTTGCTTTTTATTTTTTATTTTTTAAGAACATTGGTTGCTGTTTTTTATTTTTTTATTTTTATTTTTTGAATATATTGGTTGCCTATTAAATGCTATAGAAAACGTTATTAAAAAGATGTGTACTCCAAAAATGGTCCAGATTTTGAACTTTGCACCTCTCACAGCGAGAGTGCAATGAGCGTTTCTCTCATCTGAAACGATGGCACTGCCAGAGGCGGAGCCACCCAATGGCCGAATGAAGGTTTCGCCCTAGTAATTTATCATTATTATCATGGCCAAATTTGTTTTTAAAAATTTTATATTTATCTCATTTTGATCTCACTAAAAATTGATTATTTCTGTATTAGTTTTCATAAAAACTTATAGTGTGTTGAGTACTTTTTTTTTTTTTTTTCATTACATTTAAATACAATGTAATTTTTTTTAAATACAAAAACATTTTATTCAAATACTAATCACATCATAATTTAAATCTAATACAATCATTATTCATTATTTCATTTTTTTTGTTACTTTTATTAATTACATCATATATTCTCTCTCCTTTTTCTCTCTCTACTTTTATCTATCATATTACATATTTATTATTAAAATATGATTCAAATACTTTTTACTCAAACACACATTGCATTCAAATGTAATGTTAATACTTTTACTTTAAATATAAATTGCATTTAATATATTACATTCAAATACAATACAAATATAATACATCCATCAAACAGAGTATTAATCTTTTAATGTATATCTTCATTGAAACAATAGATTGATTCTACAGTTTTCGCTTTTAAGTGTTAAAAGACCCTATTAAATTGATAGATGCATATTGTTATCAAGGTCGAATGACTCGTGTTTTCTCACAATATCAAGTGAAAAAAAAAAAAAGAGAAAAAAAAAGCGCTATGATTAAACTTTTGTTTGGCATGTTGCAACAAATAACAGCAAAACTTACAAAACACATCATTCTTAGGTCGTTAAATGTCTCTTGATATCAAAATTGGCTCACCAAGGATACAACAAGTGTGGCCCAAAAAGAACCTCCTAATATGAAACCAATTAGCAGTTGGAACTGTTGATTCAAATTTCCACCATCAAAGGCTTAACAAGTATCAATAATGTATACTCAATGTGAAGTTTAGTATAATGAAAGAATTGGAAAAAGGAGTAATATGTGTGCTTTTGAGTCCAACAAGAGGTTTCACTCTCTGGTAAAGCTCAACTTTGAAAGAACTACAGCCGCCTGGTCGCCTCCCAACAAGAAATATGGATGCCTCAGAGCAGCGGCGGCAGATAAACGTCCTCTTCTACCCGAACCTCTCTCTGAAATTAGCTTTGTTGCTAGATCCCACCCCCTGCCCGAGTCGAGATCAAGAATCGTCAAGTCGGGCAATCTCCTACTAAATTCCCTCCATTTGTTCAAGTCATATTTGAACGCTTTTAGTTCTGAGTTGAAATTCTTTAAGCCGGCGGCAGACCTTAAAGTCGGTATTGCCATTTGTAATAGTACAATCCCAGCAGAATACATATCAAATAGATCGGGACTATTCAGCTGCAATGGTAATTTTTGTGCATTAGAAGAGGAAATCAATGGCGATAACTGATAAGTAAAGAAAGAGCGGCAACAACCTCAAAAAGTCTAGTAATGAAATCAACTTACACACTTGTATTAACTCAAATGGACGAAAAAAGCAATTTTTTCCTTTCAATGCAAAAATGTGGAAACAGTAATACCTGCCAAAGGATCGGAGAAAGCAAGGCAGCAATTGGCTCGGGAGGAGGACTTGGTGTTTCCTCTGGCATGACATAAAGTTCGGGAGGACAATAGTCAGGATCGAGCAGACCACGGTTTGGTACATAGTTCTTTCCTATCCTTAGGTCTGTCGCCGCACCAAAATCTATGAGCTTGATCTGCCCCTGTTTTGTCACCACTAAATTCGCCGGCTTTACATCGCGATGTACAATGCCCGTGTCGTGAATTTTCTTTAGCAAAGTAATAATCTGGCGCATAATTTGCTTGATGATCAATGCACCCCGCTTTATGGAGTCCACTCCTTGCAAGACTTGCCCAAACATGACAGACTCCAAGTTAAATGGAAAGTTACGGCCCTTCAAGTAATCTGCAAGACTCCGATCCCCCTGGCACACGGGCAGCTTCTCATTCAGTTATGAGGACAGATTTTCTATATTGTAGATTCTTACAACTTTCCAGAAATTATGCACTGAGTTATGCAGAAGTCGTGTACAAATGTTAAACTCAAAACTAACGAGCTACATGGAATACAAAAGTGTGCGTATACCCTCAAATACTTGGCTGGTTCTGAAATGCTTAAAAAGATACCTCAAATTTCCAAACAAGCCATTTTCCACCCTTTGTAAACTGTGTATTGGTTTTGTCAGCAATGAAACTACCAAGGAACTCGGCGCATGTTTCAGGAGCTGCTCTTGAAAGCCTATAATTAAACCATTCTTCGTAATCGGCACATTCTTCAGCCCCTTGGACTCCAACTTTGACCTGCATTTTCTCATCAAATAAAAAACATACATTAGAGAACGAATTATACGTTCACATTGCAAGATGGGAACATATTTTTGAAAGAGTAACACTTCTATTAGATGTGAAAACCTGAAGGAACTCCATATTTCCTTGTCCTGCACTCATTAGACTCTTACTCGAGTATGCAAGATCGAAACATATATTTGAAAGAGTAACACTTCTATTAGATGTGAAAACCTGAAGGAACTCCATATTTCCTTGTCCTACACTCATTAGACTCTTACTCGAGTACACAACAAAGAAATAAAGCCATTTGTGATTGCTAAGACATTGATTAGAAGCCACCATCAGAGAACAAAATGCAAGAAACCAGTGCAAGAAGTTTCAAATTCAATATGGCATCATTTTTTTTTTTTTTTTTGGTGTGTGTGTGTGTGGGGTGGGGGGGGTGGGGGGGGTGGGGGTTGGTGGTGGGGTGGGGGTTGGTTGTGGTTTGGGTGTGGTTGGGTGGCAAAAGAGTTTTAGCACATCTGCGTCCTTAACTTTTCACGATTGGAAAGTTACTATATTAACTTTTAATTTCTGCCACTGATCCCTTTAATTTAACAAATATGATGAAATGCCCTCAAACTGATGACAACAGTTAAAATTTGAGCCAAAACACCCTCGTACACATTGAGCTCAACTAGGAGAATTCTTTAACATTTCTATTAATTGAAAAGATGATTAGCCAATTCAATCAAGGTTTGGGAAAAAAGCACCAAAAACTAGAAAAGCACCAAAAATTTTCAAACAAATAAATGGTACACGTAAACATTGGGAGCAATAGAAGAATATCTAAGTGTTAATATTTTCGCAAACTAAAAGGGAAGCCTAGTCTTCTAATATTTCTACAAAAGGCAGGTTCCTATGGGTGGTTTTGTAATCCGATTCTCTCAGCACTAACCACTCAAAAACAAGAATCCCTTCATGTTTACATTTACTAAAAATTTTCAAACAAATAAATGATAAACGTAAACATCCGAAGCAAAAGAAGCATGTCTGACTGATAATATTTTCGCAAAATAAAAAGGGAGCCTAGTCTAACTTGTTATATTTGCTAGGGGTAGTTTTGTAATCCAATTAAACATTAAACATTTAAAAGCAAGAAATCCCTTTTATCATTACATTTACCTTTTTGAGAATGACCTTGTCTTTGAACCTCTCATTCAACTTTGTTGTTATACCTTTCCCTCTCCTCTGAACAGGCTCTTCAACAGCCACATTCTTTGGAACAAGCGCACCAGAATAGACCACACCAAAAGACCCTTCACCCAACTTGTCCCCGATCACAAAGTCAGTCGTCTTCAAGCTTCTCCTGCCAGTCAAGCTGTCCAAACCAAGCTGTAGAGGAGCCAAAAGGTAGGAATCAACGGCACCCACAAGAACACCAGGCCTTGCAGTCAAGTAAATCCATGCTAGGCCAGCAATAACCAGGAAACCCCACTTCTGTGTGTCCGAAAAGTCCTCGGTGATTCTCTCGAACTGCAAGAACCCAGAACGGAAAACTGGGATTTGGTCCAACCGGAGAAGCTCATCCAACTGTTCAGGAATGTCCTCCAAGTGTTTGGGAATGTCACCGAGGAATGCATTGCAGGTTAAGATTGGTGTTGGTGGGGGAGTTGTGAAACGGATTGGAGTGTTTGAGAGGAAACAGAAGTGGTTGAGGCAGGCGGGTCTAAGAGGAGAAGTGTGTTTGAGTTTCGGGTTGTGGTTAAGAGTGGCTGCACCTGGACATGGAGATAACAGACAAGCCATGGCTGGGACTACGTTGGCAAATTTTGTGTGTTTCCCGAGAAAACCCAAAGAGTAGAAGCCTCAGCAGAGGCTGCCCTTTTTCCGCGTGTCTATGCCTTTATCCATGAATGTTTTCCCTTTTTTTTTTTTTCTTTTTTTTTTTTTTAAGTTTTTCCCCCACTTGAAATACCCAAGTAAACTGACCAATTTGACACTTGTTCTAGGAAAGAAAAAAAACCACCCCCCACCCCAAAATCGACATCTTATTTATCAAAAGAGAAAAAACAAAAAAACAAAAAAACAAAAAAAAAACAAAACAAAAATTGGCACTTGTATTGATTAATAATTCCAAATTAAATATTAACTTAAGAATAGCAAACTAGATAAAAGAACCAATAAATAATTATAATAATTAACAACAAAGAAAACAAAAGAACGTATAGAAAGCAGACTAAAGGATTACATCTTTAATTTATCCAAAAACGGATAAAAAAATGTCACATCATTTGCAAATGTTGTTCACAAACATACGATACGAGTAGCCAAGCAACTGGCATGAAGCAATCGATAGACATTTGGTGTCGTTTAGAAAGCAAGTACAGGTTTCAAGCATTCAAATTATAATAAGATATAACACATAAATAGGGAAGAACTTGCGGGGAATTAAGGGCATGCTAGCGTTGAGACACATCCTTTCTGAGAAAAGAGGCCGCAGGCCTCACATACGAAAAGCCAGTGAAGTTTCCACCTCCAATTGGACTAGCAACCGGAGAATCTACAAGCGGCATATCGGTCCAGTGCTTTTCAAAGTTGGCAACGCAGTGTTTTCCAGCGACTTCAGGGCGAAAACTTGGTTGGATTTCCCGAGCATCTAGTTTCCTCCAGTTGATTGGCTTGAACCATTTGTGGTTCTTGATTTCTTCACTCCCTCGGGTTCCACTGCCTAAGCGCTTGGTAGCATCTTTCTGTAGCAGCTGAACGTAGAAACTAGTTTGGTCATTGTAAGGAAATATCAGATGAAAAAGCCCTTTAAAACACAATCACCAAAAGAAACAACTCTACGAGTAGATAGAATCTTTTCACCAACTCTTTATACAGCTTCAAGGAGCAAGTGACGTGCTATAAATTGTGAATTTAACGTCAAAAAGTGTTTTCTTAAGAACGCGGAAGAAACAAGATACTCAAATTTACACCTTCAACTTTAAAGAAAATCAATGCAATTAATCTTTTATTAAAAGCCTCGATATTCTTAATAATCAAAATTTCTTCTTTTCATAAGTTAGCAATCACCAGTGGATCCCTCAATTTGATCATGGGATAATAACTTACAAACTATAAAATAAATAAATAAATAAATAAATACAACTGATTACAAAGAAGGGGGGGAAAAAACCTAAAATCTACAGCATGCCAGATCATAGGAAGTTATCCAAATCATGAACAGGAAAACCACAGAAAACCACGTTATCAAAGGAAGGAAATAAGGAGGATCCCTCAATTTGATCATGGGATAATAACTTAAAAACTATAAAAATAAATAAATAAATACAACTGCTTACAACGAAGGAGGGAAAAAAAAAAGGCTGAAATCTACAGCATGCCAGATCATAATAAGTTATCCCAAATCATGAACAGGAAAACAGTAGAAAACGACATTATCAAAGGGAAGGAAATAAGGAGGATCCCTCAATTTGATCATAGGATTTTAACTTACAAACTATAAATAAATAAATACAACTAATTACAAAAGGAAAAAAAAAAGGCTAAAATCTACAGCGTGCCAGATCATAGTAAGTTATCCCAAATCATGAACAGGAAAACAATAAAAAACCACGTCATCAATGGAAGGAAATAAGGAGGTTCCCTCAATTTGATCATGGGATTTTAACTTACAAACTATAAAAAAAAATAAATAAATAAATACAACTGATTACAAAGAAGAAAAAGAAAAGAGAGAGAGAGAGAGAGAGAGCTAAAATGTACAGCATGCCAGACCATAGTAAGTTATCCCAAATCATGAACAGGAACACAATAGAAAACCACGTTATCAAGGGAAGGAAATAAGGAATAAATACCCCTTTCAACAGAGAATGTGCTTCACTTGATAAAAATGTAGGCAACTTGATCTTATCCTTCACTATCTTCTGCTGAATTTTCTCCCTGCTTCCAGTAAAAGGAGGCTGCAGAACAAAAAGTGCCGAGAAAAAGGATGATTTCACATCAGAAACTGCTGATCTATTTCATGTCATTAAATCTAAGTCGTAAATTCTTATCTCCCTGAAATTAAAAGTTTATTTGTTTGATATATTCAATCTCATTCACATGATAACAGCAACCAAGATTTTGGGAAAGAACAATCCTCTGTGAGATAAACTGTCAAAATTTATATCTGGATGCAATTTAGTAAAGTTTAGAAACCGGAAAAGACAATATGCACTGAAGAGGACATGACAGCAAAGCATTAATTGAATCAAGAAGATAAAAGTTGGAATCATCTACATGTTTCTTCTATCTGAGGCAACAAAAACAAGACAGAATAAGCATCTTCACAACATCCATAAGACAAGTTAGCGCTTTACTTATGTCAAATATTCAAAAAATTTGGGCAGTAACCGTCGTGATACTAATTCCTTCCATAATTCCTCAAATAGATCAGTTGCGTATGTGAAAAAGACAAAATTATCCAGGAATATGAAGAACACAAACCTTTCCTGTAAGCATCTCAAATAATAGGACTCCCACGCTCCACCAGTCCGCAGCCTTATCATGGCCCTTTCCTTGAACAATTTCAGGTGACATATACTCTACAGTCCCACACAAGGAATTTGACCTTTCATTCTCTTCAAATTGCTTAGCAAGCCCAAAATCAGTCAACATGGCCTAATATAATAAGAGTGTTAGTTACACTAACCATCATTCACGAGGGAGGGGGGGTAGGAGAGAGAGAGAGAGAGATAAGTACATGGCCATCTGCATCTAATAAGATATTTTCAGGTTTAAGATCCCTGTGCATTATGCCATTTGCATGAAGATGAGAAACTGCAGAAACAATCTCAGCTGCATATATACGTGCCAGATCCTCTCTGAAGAGAGAGAGAGAGAGAGAGAGAGAGAGAGAATCTTATATATTAATATTCATCCATTGAACATGTAAATAATTCAAGTACTTTTATAATTTAAAACTAAATTTTACCTAAAAAGGCCTTGGTGGTAGAGCTGAAAAAACAGGTGACCTCCATTGACAAAATCCAGCACAAGATATAATCTATATTTAGTCTGCAAAAGAGTAAGTTCAAATCATTACTTCAATTTGGTTAAAAGAGTAAGAAACAATTTAAGCCAAAAAAAAAAAATTCTGAATTCTAATAGATTCCTTTTTGCTACAATTGAACAACAATGGTTCAATTTTCAGAGTCATGATTAGACAGTTTTTTTCTAACATAAAATACATTAGAACTGAAAAATCACATTACAAGACTCCGACTCGGGAAGCATGTTCGGATAATTAAATTTAAGTAGAAATTACCTGGAATGAGTATCTGAGCTGGACAATGAAGGGGTGGTCTATGATAGTTAAAATATCCCTCTCAGCTTTCATGTATTCGGCATGATTCTTCTCCATTATCTTGTCCTTCCGCATAACCTTCATTGCATATATTTCTGATGTCCCTCTTTTCCTCACTTGATATACTTTTGCAAATGCACCCTGTCCAACGTTCTTCAAAACCTCAAAGTCTTCAATCCCCACAGTTTCGACCTTCACAAAATCTCCGTCAACTTCCTGGAGAGATTTCTCGAAGAAATCATCATCATTAGAAGGTTCGTTAATTTTTTTGTCAGCACACACTAGCAGTTCCTCTACATCCCCCGTCTCATGTATGGTTAGCTTACTGAGCCTCAACGATTGACTCACGCAAGATGATGGGCCAACAAGAGAATGTGAACGGTTGAAAATTACAACTGGATCATCATAAACAACCTCATCTGACTCTTCAACATTAACAGAGAGATCCGAATCAGCATAAATCACTTCTTTGGATGCCTGAACAGATACAGGACCAAATACATCAGAGAAATCTAGTTCAACATGATCTGAAACAACAGAATCCGTGGGGTTCTTAGGTAACAGAAACTGGGTCTGGAGTGGTGCACAGAAGTGGTTCTTTGCCAAACCAGAAAGCCGAGAGGAAACCATGTTGTCAAGTAAAAACTAAGGTATCAAAACTGCAGGAAAGGACGGCCACGTCAATCCTGGCTACGGGTTAATCTCCTCAAAAGCGGAAGGACTTCGGTCAATGGCCTTGATCAACAGGAAGTTGACGTATGCAAAAGGAGTTCCCAAAAATTTCGGCAATAAGCAAAACAAAATCCAGAAGAAGCAGAGGTCGTTGTTGTTTCCCGATTTACAGGAAACTACGGATGCTTCAGCAACTCTTGAACTCATGAAGATCAAGCAGTCAAATCTGCAGACCAAGGTCAAACACAACCAAATTGAACTTATATTTGAAAGCTGAAAAAAAAAATAAATAAATAACAATTAATCGAGCATAAAATTTAGAAAGAAAAGAATAAGTTTTGTCAAGGTTTTGGTTTAAAATAAATTTCAATGTATAGAATTTCCTGATAAGAAAATTTCTATGTTATAATTGAAGTAAAAGGAACGGAGACATAAACAAAACAGAAATATATAATCAAAGAAATAGGAACGGAGACCTAAAAAAACCAACCAAAATAGAAATAATCATCCACAAAATTGTACCAATTTCTATGAAATAAATGCTTAAGCTAACTAAATCAATTCGGTATAGTAGAACAACCAAAAAACCTAGAGCAAATTTCCCGAATCCCTTTCTATTGGACTAATCAAACTTCAGATTTCAAGACAAGGCCCTAAATCAAAGGGCGAAACTTTAACAATTAACAATTCTCATCGCCCTTAAACGGATCTCTTCTATCCCATTTCCCAAAACAACGAGTTTCCATTCTTTTCCCTCGGATTCTCGGGAAACCAAACACAAAAATAACCGAAAAAAGAAAGAAGAAGAGAGAGAAAGTTACCTGGGAAGGTTGCGGAAGGAAAAGCCGAGAAAGAGAGAGAAGCGCCTGAAGAGAGAGAGAGTTTTAGAGAGAGAAGTTCTTCAGATCGATAAATGGCCTCGAGTCGCCACTTATGTATACTTTCTAGCGGCTCCTGGGAATGTGAGGCTTTTGTTACTCAACACGTGGCGTGATGTGAGTGGGTGAGGAGTAATTAAGAAACTAATCCTTACTTTTTGCTGAATTTATTTTGACTCCAAAATTGGATTGGCGGATAAGGATTGGCTTGATGCTCCCCGACCCAAATAGAATATGCTTTTTTTAAAGATTTGGATCTCGTTTTCCAATTGTGCGGCTGACGGGGACACGTCATTATGTGAATTTGTCACGCTTCCTTCTTCATTTTTAGGATTATATTATTTTCAAGATTATAATTTGATTGTTTGGTATACTCATTTTCTGAAGATAAAAAAATTTTTATTTTAAAAAATAAATTTTTTTTAAATTTTAGGGAGCGTTTAGTAAACGCATTGCATTTTGATTGTATTTGAATGAAATTTATTTTTTGAATGTTGTATTTGGTTAAAAAGTATTTGTTTTGTATTTGAATGAAATGTGTGTTTGGATGAAAAGTATTTTAGAGTTGAATAGTTGATGTGATTGGTAAAAGTAAAGATAAATAGTAGAGTTGAAAAGTTGATGTGATTGTTTTAAAAATATTTTAAATAGTAATTGTTTTCGTAACGCTGTTGTAAAATTTGTGTTTGGCGTAAAATTGTATTATATTTGAGTAAAATTGAAATGAAATTTTTTCTTCAAATGCCCCTTTATATTTAAATATTAAAAATTTTTATTTTTAAAAAATAAAAATAAAATTTTTTTTTTACCTATCTAAACAACTTTCATTTAAAAAAAATCCAAACAAATTTTTATTTTCCAAAACTAAAAATTTTTTATTTTTCAAAAATAAACCTCCCTTCTAAACAAACCATTAATTTTAACTTTTTCTCTAAATTATATGCCATTTTTCATTTTTACTTTATTCATTTTACATATTTATTTTTAGAAAATAAAAAAAAATTATTTTTAAAAAATGAATTTTTTTAAATTTCTGTATTTGAATATTAAAAATTTTTCATTTTTGATAAATAAAAAAAGAGTTCTTTCTAGAAAATGAATATTTTTTACCTATCCAGACAATTTTTACTTTCAGAAAAAATCCAAACAACTTTCTATTTTCTAAAACTAAAATTTTTTTATTTCTTAAAAATAAACACTTTATCCAAATAGATCACTTACACCCTAAATTTTTAAAACCGTTCACTGTGTCACTTTTTTTTATATAAAATCATTTAAAATATTCTTTTTATTTGGGTCTATTTATCGATTTAACGAAAATATTGATATAGCATATCATTAAAAATTAAATAAATGTTTAAAAATATAAATCGTGACTGAAAAAACAAATATTAATATTCGGTTAAAAACAAATTAAAAGTATTCATTTCTCTCTCCTCTCTTCTCTCCGTTTACATTCTGTAAATCTCTTAACAAAAATGTGCAAAAACTTCTTGGCTTTGCCTATTCTCTTTGCTTTATTTTATCTTTTTTCTGTTTTCCCTCTTGACTTTGCTACAGCTTGAAATTCCTGTGTGTTTCAAGATGTTTGAGATCTTGAAATTCCTTAAAGAAGAAAACCAAAAGAAGGGGGAAAAATCTCAGAAAGCAAGTTGAAATTACATATACAAATACACCATGGCTTTCTAGTTTTGAAGCCCTTAGACAAAGAAAAAGTTTGGAAAGTTAGGGTCCTTTGGAGAAGTTGTGGAGATATTTCTTTTTTTAGAGAAAAGTAAATTTTTAAAAATATGTTTGGAGAAAAAACTATTTATAATGAAAAATATGCTATAGGTTTTGGAGATTACATATACAAATACACCATGGGTTTCCAGCTTTGAAGCCTTTAGATAAGGAAAAAGTTCATAAATTTAGGGCTCATTTAGAAGAGTTTTTGAGATATTTTTTTTTTGGTTGAAGAAAAGTAAATTTTGAAAAAATATGTTTGGGAAAAAAACTATTTATCGTAAAAAAGTATAAATTTTAAAAGTTTAAAAAAAATTATTAATATGGATATTATTTCGTTTTTCTTGAAATTTTATGTAATTTAAGAAAAATAATCTTATTTACACTTATATATATGAAATAATTAATTTTTAAAATTTAAAATTTATTATAAAATTTTAATGATGTAAATAATAAAAATGATTATAAGATGAAGAAAAAATAACAATAAGCTTTCAGAAAGAGGTCTGGAGACTCTCTCGCCAAACAGCCGTCTGAAAAGAGAAAGCAAGAAAGTTAATAAAAGAGAAAGAGAGAACAATTATTTTTTAATTTGCAGAAGGATGTACGTGAGTAATCTTTGGTGGTTTTGGAATTTGGTTAATGATTTTTTTTTTTTTTTGGTTGACTTTGATGAGCTCAACGAGCTGAGAAGAGACTTACAAGAGAGAGAAAGAAAAAAGAGAAGGGAAAGAAAGTTATTTTAATTGAAGTTTTTTTTTAATTAGAAATTAACATTTATTTTCTCAATCAAGATTTAAAGTTTAAAATTTATTTGTTTAACATTTAATGATATGTCAGGACAACATTTTTTTAAATTGATAAACTTAACGGAATGGGTTATTTAAATGACTTTGTATAAATCACAAACACAACAAATGTTTTTAAAAATCCAGGATGTAAAATAAAAAAGATTACATAATCTAAAAGGTAAAAATAAAATTAATCTTTATTCTTATGAACATCCTCCAAATTTATCGAATTTGATTATTTATTTTTTATTTTTGCTCATGTTTACTAAAATCTGAACAATTTGTTGCACCTGATTTGTATCTAAATTTAAAAAATTTGAATTAAAATATATAAAAAAAACCAATAATGTCTTTTTTCAACTATAACATACAACTCACGTCTAAATTAAAAAAAAAAAAAAACCATCCAAATTTTAATAAACTTGAACAAAATAAGGACTAGTAGTGCCAATCAAAGGTTAACATACAAAGAGTTAGGTGGGTTTTTAAATTTTTATTTTTGGGTATACTAACCCAATCAATCTATTATAAAAGACTTATAGCGTGTTTGGTATGCGTTTTTTTTTTTGCATTGCATTTAAATACATACAAATTTCTCTCAAATACAAAAGTATTTTATTCAAATACCAATCACTATTTATTATTTCACTTTTTTTATTACTTTTATTAATTACATCATATATTCTCTCTCTCTCTTTTTCTCTCTATTTTTACCCATCACATTACATATTTATTATTAAAATATAATTCAAATACTTTTCACCCAAACACACATTGTATTCAAATGCAATGTTAATACTTTTCCTCCAAATACAAATTGCATTCAATGCATTGCATTCAAATGCAATACAAATACAATACGTTCACCAAATAGAGTATTAATAACTCAATTAAGATTGGATTGAATTTGATGAGTTCGATGGATTATGCATTTTACTAAAATAATAATAATAAATAAGTTTAAAAATTCATTTGGAATTGACAAATTTAACGGAGAAAAGGAACTAAATTCATGACATGTTCTCCAAAATATAATCTATCACAGACTTTGAACAAATAAAATCTTCTACTACAATCTCATTAATATTCCAACATAAAATAAAAATAAGTAACGAGAATCATCAAGAGATATAAGAATGTTAAGTAATTAGCGATATTTTTCACAAAACCACCAAAAATTACATCATATTATGCATTCAAAAAATGTATTCTCTATATTCAAATAATTTGAATAACCCTTAAAAGTGAACATCATTTAAATTCAAATTAATCACTTCAACTTATTGGTTTTATGTATATTATTAATAAAAAAAAGCAGTAGAAATTAAAATAAATAGTACAATGCAATAAATACGATAATATTTACTTTCATAATTTCATTGTTTTATTTTTTCCATAGTTCCCTCAACTTGTTTTGGTGCTTAAGTGAAATTTAGGGGGAGTTTGGGGGAGGTTTTGGAGATGTGGTTTTGGGGTTTGGAAAAAAGTTGGTTTTGGAGAATATGTTTGGGAGAAAAAACTGTTTAGGGTGAAAAATTAAAAATTTTAAAAATTTTTTTAGAAAAAAAATATCAATATGGATCTTGTTTTGTTTCTATCGAAATTCTATGCAATTTAAAAAAAATCATCTCATTTGGACTTGTATACAAAAAGTTATGAATTTTTAAAGTTTGGAGTTTACTGTAGCGTTTTGAAGATGTAAATAGTAAAAAGTAAGAAAGTTTTGGAAAAAAGTGAAAAATTGGGGGCTAGAGACAGCCCCCCAAACGCCCCTTTAGGCACACCATATTAGTTGTCCATTCATACCTCTAATTCGTCTAATTTAGAGTTAACGCCCTATTTATTTACTGGATCAAATCCTCTATAAAAAATAAGAAATTCTAGATATTTTGACCAATTCAAAGTGAAAAATGAGGTTGCTCCCCCAGCAAAAATAAGATAAAGTTATTTTTTCCAAAATTAAATTTTTATTCTATTAAAACCAAACTTTTATTACAATCTTAACTATTAAGTGGTTATAAATATATTTTAGTGATAATTTCATTTGATTTCACCACTAGATGTAGAGTTCGAATCCTCCACCTCAAGTTTAGAAAAGAAAAAATTCAAACATATAAAAATAAAAAAGCTCTAATTTTATTCCACAACAAATAATATGTTATTTGATTATGCAAGAATAGGTAGCAAAAATAGAAAAATAAGAAGACACATATTTATGTGGCCTAGACAGGAAAAAACCATAGATAGAAGGGAAGAAATTCACTATTCAAAACTTAGTACAAAAGGTAAGAACAATATATATGGCTTAAAAACACTAAAAAAAAATATTCTAAATTACATCAAATATATTAAAGTAACGTTTGGTAAATATTTTTTGATGTTACGAAAACCAATTTTACACCAAACACAAAGTTTTACATTCAAATACAATCATTTTCAACAGTGTTACGAAAAAAATTACTATTTAAACATTTTTTAAAACAATCACATCAACTTTTCAATCCTAACTATTTATCTCTACTTTTACCAATCACATCAACTTTTCAACTCTAAAATATTTTTCATCCAAACACACATTTTATTCAAATACAAAACAAATACTTTTCAACTAAATACAACACTCAAAAAAGAATTATATTCAAACGCAATATGTTTACTAAACGCCCCCTAAGAGCAAAAATAAAACAGCCGCATCCCCAACGTGCTTAGTGATGGGCTTCGGGATTGGTCTGATTCGCTACCATCATAGAATCCAAAAAAATTCTTATATTAAGTTGCATTGCGGGCTTTTTGGGCCAAGTTAAAATCAGAATTTGAGTCATGCATTCTAATATATTATATATTTTTTGTAGATTTAAATTTAATATCTTTTAATAAAGTTAAATATGAAATTATTATTAAATCATGCATATAACACAATATTAAATAAAGTATTACTTATTTTTCTAAACGAAAAAAAAAAAAAAATATTATTTAAAAAAAAGTTGTAACTGTGACTTTGTGACGCATGGATGCCCTAAACCAACTTCGATGTTTCGCGATGACCAAGAATATTCTTGTTTCTAGTATGTTTAACAAATATTATCTCATTAATATCTGTTTTTTTTTTATTAGGCTTATCGCAATTTCTTCTTTATCTCCAATATTGGCATTTATTCTGTGTCATAAATGCAACATCGAAAGTGCACACTCAAAATCATAATATTCGGCTAATGTTAAGTTTCTTACTTTATGCAATATTCTTATTTCATTATTTCAGAATGTGTATATTTTCTTTTTGCTGAAAAAATATGCATATATTTTTTTTTATCTCTACTAGTTTCATGATATAAACTTTATTTTATACATCAAGTTGGAAGATGCTTGTACAGTAATATTATACAGAGACAAAAACAAACAAAAACAAAAAAACAAAAAACAAAAAAAAAAGAAAAAGAAAAAGGGACCTTGTTTGGGCGTCAAGAAAAGAAAAAGAAAATGGCTTGTGGTCTTGTAATTACTTTTGCACTCAAATAGTATCCTAGAGTTCAGAAGAAAAAGAAATGTCATAGACGTGTCTCTATGTTCTCTCTCACTTTTTTTTTTTTTTTTTAATGTTATACTTATTAGTTAATGACATTATTGACTGTGTTTATTATTTTCAGGTGGGAAAACATCCTAAAGAAAGTATCCGATCTTTGGCTTCCTAGATTTTTTAAACATGGAAGGATCTCTTCACTTAACAGTTAAATAATGAAGCAAAGTGACAGCCGAAGCTCTGCAAATCCAGTTTGATCAAGGGATTACAAATAAGGTTGTTCATCACAAGGTCATGAAAATGTCGAGTATGTCATGGGACAACATCGGCGTTTAACGTTGCAAAATCAGAGAACGCCATGTTGTGGCTCTGTCCAGAGTTGCTACCAAAGCTGAGGAGGAGCGTCTCAGGCCTCAAGTGGAGCCATGTGATCCTGCTGAAGTTGCCGTGTTGGTGGAGACGGCGGTGTTCGAGAAGACCAAGGACCAGAACTAGAAAATCAGGTTGATCTTGTTCAACTTGAGTGACCCCAAGAACCCAGACTTGAGGAGGAAAGTTCTTGTGGGAGAAATGAAGCAAGAGAAGATCATGATCATGTCTAACACAGAGATACTCGTTGAAAATGCCTTATTTAAGCTATGTTAAAGGCTCATTTGAGGCCTATTTTAGAATGATACTTGAAATGATAGTTTAAAAGGAAAAATTCTAAAAAAAATCTTACGTTAAATAGGAATGAAGGTATAATGGTGTATATAAGTGATTGCAATTTAAGGTTTAGATAAGCATGTATACCTGAGAAGCTCTCTCAACATAAGTGGTGCAAATAACAGACCTGATGGATCAGGAGCTCAATATGTGCACCCACCACCTGCAGACATGAAGGCCGAACCTGAATGCCCACTCTCTGCGGGCTTTAGGTTTCGATGTTTACTTGAGAAATCTGAACCTAGTCTTAAAAATGGCCAAGTGCAACTCTAAGACTCTGCTAGTTACTGACTTCAATGTCAAATATGCACTCCTTTCTCACCAAAGCCCTGACACAAGAAACGAAGGGGCAAGCAAGACTTTGATTTCTTTACAGCTTAATAGTATTACCTTGGGAAAAAATGTTACAAAAGAAAGAGCTGCTGTTTAAAACAATTGTTCATGGTAATGGTAACGTCGGGTTCACCCGTTTCGCTCAATGAACATTGCAGGATGAGCATTCAGAAATTTTGTTAGGTTTGTAAAGGAGTACATGCTTCTCAACTTGGAATGTGAATTTATGCATGAAGAGTTTTCTGTAAACATCTAAGTAGTTGGTACTGTTATGAAACAAGTTGAAAACAACTTTGGAGTGAATGAAAGTATTTTCTCACTGCTTCTCTGTTAAACAAAAAGAATCTGGTTCAACATTTTCCAAAAAGAACGCTGCAATTGCCAATTGCATTAGATTTTCGATATAGAAAGCGCAATGTGAATTGGCTGTTGTATCGAAAATTGCAAGTTCATGCAAACTTTTTTCTCATTTGGTTGGCTTTTTACTCCTTCCTTTAATAACACAAGGAAGAAATGCATGGGATCAATATGATCAATCTGCCAAAGTTGAATCTTTTTCTACCAAGGGAAGAGAAATTTTTAGTGTTTCAAGTTCAACCCCATTACGTCTCCGGAATCTACTTCATGGCGGAATTTATGTTTCATATGTCTACAAAACTAATTGCAACACTGATTAAACAAAGTTGGTAAACAAATTCAACTTCTAACAAAAGCAATGCTATTTGCAACATTCCAACATCCAAAACTGCGATATAATGAGGTATTATATTACCCTTTTCAAGAAATGGTACAATGAGGCCAATCAAGTAGAAGTAAAACCCAAAAGAGGAGGGAGAAAAATAAATGAAGAAAAATAGAAAAAAGGATTTCTTTTTTTTTTTTTTTTTTTTTCTTTTCTGCTTTTTCGTTTGTTCTGTTTCACTTGGTTTCTGCGATAATTGCTGATGAAGCTGCTGAACTGATTAATTCACGCGGCGAGCTTTCGCCAACCGATTCTTCCCTATCCCCATTTTTGAACACCTGAAAATTTGTTTTTGAAAAAATTCTTAAATAAATGGAAATCCAAATTTAAAAAAAAAAACTTCCAAGTTAGATTGTGAATATGATTTACCTGCAATTTAGATTCAGTGGTGGGCTTCTTCGCGCGTTCCCTCTCTCTCAGAGATCGAATCGGAGAAAAACTCTGCTGAAGAAAGCATTTTTCACAGTTCAAATACTAAAAAACTTATAACTCCGAATCGAATCCAAACATGTAAAAAAAAACAATCAAATCAAACTCACCACGGATTGACAATGAAGCTGATTCAATCTGTACAACCTATCGACCTCGATCTCGAGCTTCTTCTGGATCTCTCCGCGAGATTCGACCTCCTTCACCTGCAAATCCAGGATAGCATCCCTCTCCCTCAACATCTTCTCCGTCCTCTCCCGATCGGTTCTCAGCCTCTCCAGCCTCTTCCTAATCGCGCTCAGCTCCTCCGCCAACGACGCGTCGAACGACTCGATCTTCGCCGCCGCCGGAGATGACGAAAAAACCAGCTGGTTCTCTTTGTTCGAGACCAGAGAGGTCTTCACGCATTCTTGATTATTCGGATTGGTCTTCGCAAAATCGACCACGGCGACGGGATTCGCCGGGCAATTCTTCGGCTGAAGAGCCTTCCGCGCGCTCCTTGGCCGGAGCTTCTGGTCTCCGGCGACTGGATTTCTAGCCGTTGGCATTTTTTCCTATTCTGGCGCTGAAGGTTATTATTATTATTATTTTTTTTTTGGGTGCGAGAGAGATAAAAAGGAATGGGAAATTGAGGGAGGTTTTTTGAATTTGAAAGAGGACAAGCGGTAACGGCTATAAAGTAGGGGTTTCGTTTTTCAACGATTTGACGAAAACGACCTTGTCTCGGAATTCGGGACACGGTTTGGGTGGGACCCAAAACGTGGGCAGGAGACTCACCTGAGAATTGGCAAGTGACCGCAGGAGGTTAAGGGAATTACTGTCGCTTTCTGGAGAAGGACAATGACCGCACGACGATGAAATGTCGTCGTTCCGGGAAACGACAATCGACATAGAGCTGTGGGACTACGACACGATCAGAGTATAAAATTGTTCGAAGAAACGACAATGAGTGAGGACAACAAATCAGAGCACGTAAGGTAAAGAATAAATAATAATAATAATAATTATTATTATTATAATTATAATTATTATTTTGTTATTTCAGGTTGAATGGGACAGGAACGACAAAGGAAAAGGCTAGAAAGCAATAAGAAAACAAAATCAGGCTCGAAAAGGCCAGAAGGAAAAATAATAATAATAATGATGTCGTAAGGGGTGCTGACGACAAGAAAATGATCGTTTGTTTTGTTGCCGAAATACAATGAATGATTATTAGAAGCGCTTCCAGGGAGACATTGATAATTTCCTGTCCGGCGCGCCACCATTATTTTGTTTTTGTTTCTATTACGCCACCGTTATTTTTGTTTCAAAGGGGCAGATTAAAAAGCTATTATTCATTTCCGTCGGTCATTATGCACCGTTTTGGTGCCTCTCTCTCCTTTTTTCCCTTTCTTTCTTCTTCGTTGACTCTTTTTTTTTTACGGCAGAGTAATAATTCATCTTTCAACACTTCATTTTAAATATAATATAATTTTTACTCAAATATAAAAATATTTTATTTAAATATCAATCATATTATATTTTAAATCCAATATAATTACTATTTATTATTTTACTTTTTTATTACTTTTACTAAGCATATCAAATATTCTCTTTCTCTCTTTCTTTTTTTCTCTTTACTTTTACCCATCACATCACATATTCATTATTAAGCGTTCGTTTGATGAATGCATTGCAATGCATTACGTTTAAATGCAATGCATTGAATACAATTTATATTTGGAGGAAAAGTATTAACATTTGAATGCAATGTATGTTTAGATGAAAAGTATTTGAATTGTATTTTAATAATAAATATGTGATGAATAAAAGTAGAGAGAAAAAAAAGGGGAGAGAGAAAATATATGATGTAATTAAAAAAAGTTATAAAAAATGAAATAATAAATAGTAATTGTGTTGGATTTAAAATGTGATGTGATTGGTATTTGAATGAAATGTTTTTGTATTTGGAGGAAAATTGAATGCAATGCAAAAAAAATGTGTTGCCCAAATATGGGCTAAAATTCAATTCAAAAACTTTTTACCCAAATACACATTGCATTTGTACAATACAAATACTTTTTTTTTCAAATACAAATTATATTCAATGTATTGCATTTAGTAATTCAATGCATTATATTCAAACATAATGCAAATACAATACGTTTGCCAAATGGAGCCTTAATATATATTTTAACCCTTTGTATTTGGCATAAAAGATCAACAAGTATGACTCAAATAGTTTAATTAATAATTGATAATAATGAGTGTGATGTTATTTTTGACTGCTTGTATTCACCATAATGATATAAATTAATTTATAATAAGAAATCGATAGCTACGAATTTAACAAAGGAATAAAATAAATTATACTTTGCTATAATATTTCACATATTAAATATTATATCATCATAGATAATTAAATGTGATTTACATATTATGATTTACATTTTTATGTTATTTAAATTTCAATTACAATTCATTACGTGCATTTGCATGTATTTAAACTAGCTCTCATAAAAGAGTGCACTGCCATCCACGATTTAATTCAAAAGAGCAGTTGGTCTCGATTTGCAGTCTTCAAAAATTAAAATAACAGTAATGGTGGTGTGGTAGCAAGAGAGGTTTTATTCATAGAAATATTAGAATCATTCTCTTTGTCAATTTTTTTTTTCATTTTTTATGTTCTTTTTTATTAAGTTTCTTTAATATTTATCCCAAAAAAAAAGAGTCTAATATCATACTAAATTTTTTTAGTTTATTACTTGTCTACCATTGATATCGAAAACCATGTGCGAATTATTATTTGAAAAAAAAAAAAAAGAAAACAGGTAAAATTTTAGTTTTTATATAAGTATTAAATTTATGAATTCTTGACTTTAGAAGATCGTGATATACATTTAACTTTATCATCGTTATTATTATTAACGAATTTTTAGATTTATGAATTCTTAAATCTATTATTATTATTATTATATGTCAATCTAATCATTTAACTTTTGATCTTTTTAATTTAAAATCAATCAACTACAACATCCAACTCAACCTTAAAATTAAAATATTATTACATTTTAAATTATTTTTATCTAATAAAATAAACGGTGGATTTTTTTATAATTACAAACAGTAAATTGTTTTCCTCTCTATTTTTGCTTTCAAACAAACAAATGGCAGTCTAGTAATAAAATTAAAAATTTTGGACTATCACTAGACTTTACTTTTTTAGGTTAATGTGAGAGTTACCTAATACAAAGAGAACATAAAAAGTGATAAAGAGAGTGATCTTAGTATTTTTCTTTATTTAAAATCTTTGTTTCTAATTATAAATCACGTAAGTGATCTTAGTATTTTTCTTTATTTAAAATCTTTGTTTCTAATTATAAATCACGTAAGTTCACCGGTTTGATGATCATTTGTTGATGAATTCTGTAAGCATCTATTCTTTTAGTTATTTGAAGATTTAGAAATAAGATCATTTGTCATTTCATTAGTGATTATAGTTGTTTCTTACTCTTTACATATTGAGCCAGGAGTGTGAAGATACCACTTTATCTTTTTTTTTTTCTTTAAAAAACCTACAAACTTCAAATAATATATCATATTTTAGATTGTTTTGGGTCTTAAAAGTGTCAAAATATATATAAATCTCTGAAAGACCAAGCCGAGTGCTTGGCGAGTTGACATTGCGATAGCGCACTCTAAACACCATTCCAAAGTATTTAATTGGCCCCGCGTAGCAAATCGGCCTATTAGCTCAGTTGTTTAGAGCGTCGTGCTAATAACGCGAAGGTCGCAGATTCGAGACCTGCATGGGCCATCAATTTGACAAATTCTCCTTGTCATTTTTCACTAAATTTAGATTCTATTCGAACTAAAACATACTTTTTGAAATTGACACCGTCTGCTTACGTTGTTTATTGACTGAAGCTCAGGTGTAAGGTGACAGATGAAGGGTAGAATCTTTCAGAATATGTGTGTGCATTTTAATGAAACTTTCAGAATATTAAAAGGGTATAAATGTTGACATTAAAGGTCTAAGAAAGATGTGTTAAATTGCCCAATCCCTAATGTGTTGCTCAAGTTTATTACCAGCAAAAACCTTAATCACATCGATAAGTATCCATAGCGCATGCTAATACTACATATATGGTGATCTAATTTATTTACAACCGTATATACAAGACGCTCTTGCTCAAGACAGGACTAAACGGATCCTCCAACTAACATGATGGTCACAGATCATTTTGCACAAACAAATACAATAGCTTTCATCTGCCAAAACAGTACAGAAACAGAGAATAGATTGAGAAGAGCAACCAATAAACCCCTCTCTGTATCTCTGTCTGGGGAGATGTTAAAAATCCAGAGCATCACAAGTAATCCATTGGAAGCTCCCAATCATCCTCAAACTCCCTATTCATGCGACGAAACTTCCGAGTACCAGAACCTTTCGTGCTTTGCTCAGATCTTAAAGGTCTTTCAAAGTCACCATATTCTTCAAGATCATCTATATTAGTCCCCACATTATGGGAATCCAAGAAACCCTGATAAGAAGCAAACTAGCAGATTTTAATACCAACAGAATTATAAAACAATTTATAATCTATCAGAAGGGAATCACGTAATTTCAATGTCAGCTCCTATTATGGTACCAGATATCTATCAATGATCAGCTGAGACTGTCTGATGCAGTTACAGAAACGTGTTTTTAAAGCCAACAATTAACTAATACGCTATCCAGATTACTTAAAGAGTCAAATAGAATGTTCAGCATGCAAGCTGGGCTGCTGACACCCACACAGTCATCAATAAACAGCACACATAATATAAAATAATATATATAAAAGTCTGTGCTTGTATTTTCTCCCAGATAATGCTTAGCACAGGGTGGAGCCAAAGTAACGTGCTCCACTTCCTGTGAACTTCTTAAGTTGCCAAAATGCCACATCGATTCCTCTTTAGGAAGGTGAACTATGCACTACCTGTTGGGTTTTATTTAATTATATGGACCACATATATATATATGAGTGTATATTATAAACTATCTATAAAGTTAACCCAATTTAGTGATCAAATAAGGGTTAGAATATCTGAGCTTTTAATATGTTAATTATAGTGTGGGCTTCCTATGTGTAAAAACTAATTTTTATACTTATCCAATTTATGATGAGCAAATTGGTAATTGAGATTAATTACCCTAGGCAGTTATATTAATATTTGTGGTCCCCAAGTCAGAACGTATGTATTCTTTTTCTGATATCCCATCTTCAGAAAAGATATAGAGAGAAGACAGAAAACATTCTCTAAGGAGGGCTTACGTTCTAGACTTGGAAGAATCACAATTTTTGACTCAAGAATTACATCTAAGACTATGGATTTAGGTTTGCTTCTGCATCTCTTTCTTCTTCTCGATGATTTGACATGAACGATTCGAGTTCCAAGATGATTTTCATCTTTTAAAATTAATTTTTTTCTAACAATTGATATCAGAGTCAGGTTCATGTTAAATCATTGAGAATCAATTTAGTTTCATAATGTGATTCTCATAAGATTTCTCAAATTTAACAATCCATAGTTTTAAATTGTTGAATTTGAGAACAACTTTGATGTTCTTCAATCTTTGGTTGTTCTTTGAACTTTTGGGTTCAAAAGGCTTGAATTTTCTCATGAATTTGCATAAAATTTGGTAATTTTAGACGATTTTGATGTAAATTCTTGAGTTTATGATGATGGATTTGTATTTGCTTAAACATGATTTAGAATTAAAATATATATATATATATATTAAGGAATGATTTTGGGTCAAAATTTTACAATTTGACACATTGTATGCAAACTTTTCCCCAGATTGCATTCTAGAAATCACAACATGGAGGTTGCAGTTGTAATCCAGTTGAATGTTTAGGCATAACTATTCGAACGTGATTGCAGTTATTTTGTTCAATTGATTTTTGAAACCTTTTTTTTTTTTTTTCCTTTCCTCACTTCCATGTTCAGCAAAGGACATCTTAAAACCCAAATCTAAGAAAGCCCAAAAGGCATTATATAGGCCCATATTTAATTAATTTTGTTTAAAACGCAATGGGCTTGAATCATGGGTTAATGAATTTGGACTTTGGGTTTGGGTCAATGGGTAGAATATGGATGACCCGGTTTGACTTCGACTCCGGTGTTGACCTGATCGTTGACCGTTGTTGACTAATGTTGACCGGCGTTAACCAAGTCGTTGACTGAGAGTTGACCGGTGTTGAACAAGGTTGATTTTGACTTTGACTTAAAAAAAAAAAAAATTTGGTGTCATTTTAAGGATTTTTTTTTGGGATTTTTTTTAAATTCAAATTTTGGTAAGGTTAAATATATATTTTAGAATAAATTAATTAAAATAATATGTCAACAAAGTAACCACTTTTGTGGATGTTAATTTATTTTGAAATATAAAACGATTGTGTATATGCAACCTATGTGAATATTGATCGGCCCAAAGAAATGTCAATATTTAGCAGAATTACATATGCACCTTGTGATAATAAATGTGTAACAATTATTCGGTTTACATGTGAACAATAAATCGGTCCAAAGAAAGGTTTATTGTTTGGCATGCCTTATTATCAATATTTGATTACTACACTAAGATTACCACTTACAAATTGATATTTCTGTCCAAAGACTAAATATTAATGTTGCACCCGGTATCTTGTGATGGAATATACCATTGTTTAAGTTTATTATATCTGTAATGATACTTATGTGAGCTGTTTCTGTTTTGTTTGTTGTGTTGTTCTCTGTTCAGCTACTACTTCTGCTTCTAATATCTCTGCTAACATCAACTCAATTCCTATGTTAAATGGGACTAACTTCAAATCATGGCGAGAGAACTTGCTAACAGTTCTTGGAGTCATGGATCTCGACCTTGTGTTAAGGCTTCCTTCTCCTGCACCTCTTACTGATAAGAGTACTTCTGATAACAATAAGGACTTTGAAAGGTAGGAGAAGTCAAATCGCATGAGTATGATGATCATGAAGAAGGCCATCCTAGAAGCATTTAGGGGTATTATTTCTGACAAAATTACCACTACCAAACAGTTCCTTGAGGATATTTATTGAAAAGAAATTTGCTAAGAATGAACGCTGAAACAAGTACAGTCTTGGCAAATCTCATATCAATGAGGTACAGAGGTAAAGGGAACATCAGGGAGTACATTATGGAGATGTCTCATCTTGCTTCAAAGCTGAGAGCACTGAAACTTGACCTCTCTGAGGATTTGCTTGTGCATTTGGTCCTCATATCTCTTCCCACACAATTTAGTCAATGTAATGTGAGTTACAACTGTCAAAAGGAGACTTGGTCTCTTAATGAGCTCATCTCACATTGTGTGCAAGAGGAGAAAAGGCTTAAGCAGGAGAAGACAGAAAGTGCTCATTTGGCCAGTACTTCCAAGGACAAAGGGAAGAAAAGAAAGAAGGAAAAACAAGCTGTAGATAAAGTACCGCAAAAGAAACAGCACAAGGAACCAA
Source organism: Antiaris toxicaria (assembly GCA_035233585.1). Taxonomy (NCBI): domain Eukaryota; kingdom Viridiplantae; phylum Streptophyta; class Magnoliopsida; order Rosales; family Moraceae; genus Antiaris; species Antiaris toxicaria. Next base: position 2,852,032 of record CP141163.1, read on the forward strand.
ATGATGATGGTTGTTTCTTCTGTGGAGCTGTAGGTCATAAGAAGAACCAATGTACCAACTATCACGCATGGCGTGCAAAGAAAGGTATGGTTCTTAATCTGATTTGTTCTGAGGTTAATTTATCTTTGGTACTTAGACACACATGGTGGATAGATTCTGGTGCAACAACTCACATCAGTGTGTCTATGCAGGGCTGCTTGAACTGCCAAAAGCCAAATGATGGTGAAAGACACATCTACGTAACAAGACGGTTGCGGTCGAGGTAATAGGGACTTTTAGATTATTACTTAGGACTGGATATTATTTGGATTTGAATGAGACTTTTGTTGTACCATCATTTAGACAGAATTTGGTTTCTATTTTTGCTTTGGACAAATCAGGATATTCTTGTTCATTTGGAAATGGTAAATTTAGTCTTTTTCATAATTCAAATTTGGTTGGTTCTGGTTCTTTATCAGTTCATGATAATCTATATTTGCTTGACACAATTGCCTCTTACAATGAAACCCTACAATTAAGTACACAAAGTGTAAAAAAAAAATTAACCGAAGAGAATTCCGCAGTATTATGACACAAGAGGTTAGGTCACATCTCTAAAAAGAAAATTGAGAGACTTGTGTCAGATGGAATTCTTGATCTCTTAAACTTTATAGATTTTGATGTTTGTGTTAATTGTATAAAGGGGAAACAAACCAATGTGAGAAGATTTGGTGCCAATAGGAAAACAGACGTTTTAGAACTTATTCATACAGATATTTGTGAGCCATTTTCAAAGGTTACTTGGAATGGTCAACAATAATTTATAACGTTCATAGACGATTTCTCAAGATATGGCTACCTTTATCTTATTCATGAAAAGGCCCAATCTTTAGATGTGTTCAAGAGTTATAAGGCTGAAGTTGAAAATCAACCTGGCAAAAGAATTAAAAGCATCAGATCTGACCGTGATGGTGAGTACTATGGCAAGTATGATGGTTCAGGTGAGCAATGTGCAGGACCATTTGCTAAATTCCTAGAGGAATGTGGTATCGTTTCTCAGTACACCATGCCGAGTTCACCCACTATGAATGGTGTTACTTAGAGACGAAACAGGACACTTAAAAATATGGTGAGAAATATGATTAGTCATTCTACCTTACCAGAATCACTCTGGGGAGAAGCACTCAAGACTGCAGCGTACATACTCAATAGAGTACCAACTAAAGCAACTGTCAAAACCTCTTATGAGCTTTGGACAGGCAAGAAGCCTAGTTTGAAGCACTTGCACATTTGGAGATGTCCAGCTGAGGCAAGACCTTATAAGCCAAATGAAAGGAAACTGGACTCCAGAACAGTCAGTTGCTATTTTGTTGGATACTCTGAAAGGGTTACAAATTTTATGATCCCGCTACTAAATCAATTTTTGAGACGAGTAATGCCCGGTTCTTTGAGGATGTTGAGTTTACGGGGGGAGATAAGGTTAGGGACTTTGTCTTTGAAGAGGTGTATGTTGATATTCTCACAGCTGTCATTAACATTGATTAGGGTTCTATTCCTGACATTGTTCAAGAGGCAAATCCACTTCAAGACATTGTTCAAGAATCCCCTGTTCAAGAAACTGTTCAGGAAGAACAAACTCTACCATCTCAAGAACCTATGCCATTAAAGAGATCCACTAGAGAAAGGAGAAATGCGTTGTCAGATGATTACTATATATATCTCTAAGAACATAAGGATGACATTGGTATGATGGAAGATGATCCAATCAACTTCCGTCAAGCCATGGAAATTTCTAAATCTCAACAGTGGATTAATGCCATGAATGAAGAGATAAAATTCATGAAAGACAATGACGTTTGGGATCTTGTCCCATTGCCTAAAGGTGCGAAGCCCATTGGTTGCAAATGGATATTTAAGACCAAAAGGGATTCGAAAGGCAATGTGGAAAGATACAAAGCTCATCTTGTCGGTAAAGGCTTTACACAGAAAGAAGGCATTGATTACACTGAGACTTTCTCTCTGATTTCATTGAAAGACTTTTTTAGGACAATAATGGCACTTGTGGCGCATTTTGATCTTGAGCTACATCAGATAGACGTTAAGACAGCGTTTCTCAATGGCGACATTAATGAAACGATTTATATGGTGCAACTAGAAAACTTTGTATCGGGAGATGTAAAAAAGATGGTTTGCAAGTTAAAGAAGTCTATCTATGGGCTTAAGCAAGCTTCCCGTCAATGGTATCACAAGTTTCATCAGGTTATCATCTCGTTTGGTTTTGAGATGAATGTGGTTGATGGTTGTGTATACCACAAGTTCAGTGGGAGTAAGCATATTTTTCTGGTTTTGTATGTTGATGACATATTACTTGTCACCAACGATATAGGCTTATTACATGAAACCAAGAGATTTCTAGTAAAGAATTTTGAGATGAAAGATCTTGGTAAAGCCTCTTTTGTGTTGGGAATACAGATACATCGGGATCGTTCTCGGGGTATTTTAGGATTGTCACAAAAGAGCTATATCGCAAAGGTGCTGAAAAGGTATGGCATGCAAGAATGCAAACCAGGAGACACGTCTGTGGCGAAAGGAGACAAGTTTAGTTTAAGTCAATGCCCCAAGAATGAATTTGAAGCTAAGGAAATGCAGATGATTCCTTATGCGTCAGCAGTAGGGAGTCTGATGTATGCTCAGGTATGTACACGTCTAGATATTGCGTATATTGTTGGCATGTTGGGTAGATACTTGAGTAATCCTGAATTGGATCACTGGAAAGTGGCCAAACGAGTCATGAGATATTTACAGAGAACAAAGGACTACATGCTCACATATCAGAGGTTAGATCAGTTAGAGATCGTTGGGTATTCTGACTCCAATTTTGCGGGATGCCAAGACAGTATAAAATCTACTTCAGGCTATATATACTTGCTTGCTGGAGGCGCAATCTCCTGGAAGAGTGCTAAACAGTCACTTATAGCCTCTTCCATCATAACAGCTGAGTTTATAACTTGTTATGAGGTGTCCAACCATGGAATATGGCTGCGAAACCTTAGTCACTAGGCTGCGTATTGTGGACGGCATTGAAAGGCCACTCAAGATTTTTTGTGATAATAAATCAGCGGTTCTATATTCCAACAACAACAGGAGTTCGACGAAGTCGAAGCACATAGACTTCAAGTTCCTAGTTGTCAAAGAAAGAATTCAGAGTAGAGATTTGTCTATAGAACACATTGGGACAAACTATATGATTATGGATCCGCTTACCAAGAGATTACCACCCAAAGTCTTTCATGAGCATACCGCTTATATGGGTGTAGTATCTCTTGGGGATGTTTAGTTTCAATGGGAGTTTGTAACTTGTTAGATGCTTTATTTATATAGACATTTTTTTTCAATTAATATAGTTGAGGTTATTTCAGTTTCAGTTCTCTTTGGTTCTATGGTTTATAAATTGTGGTTATTGAGGTAATTTTTTGTAAAAATACAATTTATTACTAATTACACTCTGATTTTAGTATGGTTGATCTCGCTAAGATTTAAGGTGAACCAGTTGGAAATAAGCATGTTGTGATCACGTTACATGCAATTTCCATACTACGCATCCACGTTATGATCCATGTCGTTTAGTCACGATTAATGTAGCGAATGCCCCTTTAATCCTATGTCAGTATGATTGATGGACGGGATTATTTTAGACACATTACAGTCAGAATAGCAAGGTTTCGATCTCGAAAGGTTACATAATAATGTGTACTCATAAAATAACATATATGGTCAAAGTGGGAGATTGTTGGGTTTTATTTAATTATATGGACCACATATATATATGAATGTATATTATAAGCTATGTATAAAGTTAGCCCAATTTAGTGATCAAATAAAGGTTAGAGTATCTGGGCTTTTAATGTGTCAATTATAGTGTGGGCCTTCTATGTGTAGAAACTAATTTTTGTAATTATCCAATTTATGATGGGCAAATTGATAATTGAGGTTAATTGCCCTAGGCAGTTATATTAATAGTTGTGGTCCCCAAGTCAGAACGTACGTATTCGTTTTCTGATATCCCATCTTCAGAAAATATATAGAGAGAAGATAGAAAACATTCTCTAAGGAGGGCTTATATTCTTGACTTGGAAGAATCACAATCTTTGACTCAAGAATTGCATCTAAGACTATAAATTCAGATTTGCTTCCGTATTTCTTTCTTTTTCTCGATGATTTGACAAGAACGATCCGAGTTCCAAGATGATTTTCATCTTTTAAAGTTAATTTTTTTCTAATACTAACTATGTGGAACAAAAGAAAAAGAATCTCAAAATGGCGATCTATCCCAGGAAAGAAAAACTCTCACCACAAAATGAGTGAAAAGCATGACCAATGACTGTGTACAGAAAAAGTACCTTAGTCAGCCTCTGTATATGGGAAGCAGCAGCTTCATGTATAACAACAGCATCAGATAGAACTTCTAGAACGTCCTCAACAAGCAAAGCATAAGTACTCACCTAAAGAATTGCATGCAAGAAAGATCGGTAAAACATGCAATGGGTGAGATAAACTAAATCAAAAGCCCAATAAATAAACAGTATAGTGAACCACATTTTGGTTCTCACTGCATAAAGAGAGCATTAGTGTCCCCATACCAAACTTGAGGGAATAATTGAGATGCCAAAAGAATCAAGCTCCAATGATTCAATAGCCCCTGAATTAATGTTGAAAGTGTATCCCCGCACCTGAAAATGTAAGAAAAAAATTTAGGCAGTTGAAGGGATAGGTAAAGAAAGTTAAGTAACCCATCTGAACAGGAAAGGAAGACTCACCTTGCCAATGTTTCGTCGACCAGGTGTCACAACTTTGTATCCTACCTAGCAAACATCACAACTTAAGACCTCAAAGAGTAAATGCTGACATCTGAGTGCTAGTCTCACTTATAAATCCATTTTAAACAGAAAAAGTGAAAACCAACTTCAACACATCCAGGAAACAAATAAAAAGGAGCCATTAGAGAAAACACATGTTTTAACTGAATGGTGTATGCCAAAATTTTCAGGTTCTGTGAAGACGGGAGCCAAAACATACCAATGTTTCAAGCCCAATCATTTTAAATTCGTTCTCTATGACGGTCTCATCCTCAACAAGCACAACATCACCAACCTGCAAAAGGTGACAAATTGACTCCTTTATTGGCACACTAATAGTTTGCACAAAAAGACAGTCAGGAATGCTATGGTTGTTGCTTCTCATAAGAGTGATTGAAACAAGTCATTGACAGAAAAAGAAAGAGATGAAAGGGGAAAAGATTTAAGAAATGAATCTGCAAAGAAATAGAAAAGAAATAGAACTATAACAACCAAAAGATAGATATATGCAATATGCAGATATAAACTAGCAAAGACAATATATCCAAACTTACAGGATCGACAAAGTTTATCAAAAGAAATAAATAAATAAAATGCTAAGCTCCTGTATAGTATGTAGTTCAAAGCGAATACAGTATGAATCAGAAGTTCAAAAGGCATAAATTCAAGCATGACTGCTGGCCAGGTCTTGTCACAAATGAGAGAGCACGTAAATGAGCAATGGCATCTTACCTGGCATACATCCTCCAAAAGAAAACGCTCACATTCCCCCGAGAGCAAGTTTGGCCTCACTTCTAGAAACAATACAACCCACTGCAGAAGAAACATTACACATATATAGTCACAAATTAAAAAATAATAATAATAACAATAGGAATAATAAAAGATAAATTAGAAAGATTATGCAATGAGTTGTGAGCGTCAGTGTAACCATTTTGCAAGTCTTAATACTATAATTAGTCGTTGAGTCAAATGCCAAAAAGGATTGGTATAAGCAAGAAATTAAATGAATAAGATCGGCATCAAAAAAATAGGGAAGCCACCCACTACGTGAAAATAAATGACCTCGTCTTTTTAATCGAAGAAATGGTCTTAAATCTATCAATTACTTGGTAAATCAATTGTGATTTACTTAGTAAATCCATTATTTACTGCATAAGAAATCAATCGAGTTTCTGAAAATGACTATTCTTTAAACCCAACAATTCGACCAATTTTTTCAAATGCAATCCTCAAAACTGACAACTTCCCCAAATCACCTCATGAAATACTAAGAACTGAAAAAAAAAAAAAAAAATCAACAACAACAACAACAAAAACAAAAAACAAAAGCAACTCATCCTTATCCATTTCTTTCTCCCGTTTATCTTAAAAGAATAAGGAATAGACAGCAAACACAAAACCAGTTTCCACATAGTATACACACTCAAAAATCATGCTTAGAAGTAATACACAAATATTCACCATAGCATTGACTTCAAATTTGAAGGGATAGCAAATAAAGAAATCAACTTGAATTGAACGCCTCTTTCTTCAATTAAACTCAAGCACCCAATTCTTAAATAAGAGTGAATAATGGTTTAACACTAGCATACCCATCAAAGCAAATTTCTTTCACAACGATTCTTCACACAAAACTTAAACTTACATACAGAATTCATATATATATATATCGAGATTAAGCAACAACTGATACAGTTGAAGCACTAGAACACTTACAGAAGCAGTATCCACCCAAAGCTGCGAAACGAACCCCAAACTGAGAGCACTCCGAACGCTGATTACTTGCTTCGCAAGCAAGCTGGACCTTCTCATCACCTGCCTCCCTTTCCTCACCACCATTCTTCCATCATCATCCCCACCCAATTTCTCCTCACCATCCTCAAAACCCACCGAATTCTGGTCCCCAAAACCTTCATTTCTCTCTCCACCACTCCACTTCTCCTCCTTCAATTCCAGAAACTCCGACGAAGAACTCGCCTCACCTCCCTCTCTCCTCCCCCTTCCATTCTTCGTCGTCTTCTTCAGATTCGTCTCGTAATCGTCGAAAGGATATTCGGAATTCTCCTTAAACCCTAGCTCTGCACGAAATCCGTACTCCTCGGAACCTGAACCCAGCAAGCTGGGGCTCTGCTTCTTCTTCTTCTTCTTCTTCTTCTTGTGTGTGACTTCTGCTCTGCCGCGGAGGAAGAGAAACGACGTGCCGTTTTGAGTGGGCTTGGAGGGATGTTGGAGAGAGAAGATCTTAGAGAGAGAGAGGGAAGTCGGGGACGAAAGAAGGCAATCGCACATGATTTTTCGGCAAGCGTAGTTCACTCCTCATTTGGCTGCCCAGCACTTCAATATGGGGATTATCCGGACGAGAAGACGACAGAAAACCGACGCATGTTTGGAAGACATTGAGTGGTCGTTTTTTGATTCTTTGTTTTTGGTTTTTTGTTTTTCTTTTCGTGGAAGGAAGTTGTCGTTTTTACAATAATTATTGTTTAGCTTTATTTGGTATTTTTATTGATTTTAAAATGTTCTTGTTTAAAAAATAAAAAATAAAAATAAGATTATTTAAAAACTATACTGAAATCATTTTTAAAATTGTGTTTGATTATATATTTTGAATATATATTCTAAAAATATAAAAATAAAACTTTGTTTAGTTATATATTTTAAAAACTTATTTTATAAGTGAGTATTTTATAAAAAAATATATTTATTTTTAATTTAAAAAATAAAAAAATAAATTATCAATCATAATTAAAAAAAAAACCTTTTAACAGTAGGTTTTGTAATGAGAGATAGAGGTAAAAGACATTGATAGTTTGAGTTCTAGATAATAGTAAGGGCGAGATTTAGATCATGAGTCAACAGTTGTCATCGTGAGAGGGTCATCGCCTTTCGTCGAAGATGGATGTCATTGTCGAACATAATCATCGCTGACGTTGCATAAACAGAAAGAAAGAGAGAGAGAGTGGAGATGGAGGGAGACAATGAAAACAAAAAAAGTGAAAACAATTTAAAAAAAAAAAACATAGTTGAAAACGATATTTTCGAAATAGTTTTGAAAACGTTGAATAAAACAAATATTATTTTAAGACCGTTTTTATTTTTTATGTTTTTAAAAATAGAAAATCATTCTCGAAAATAAAATTTTTTTCCCACAATAACACCTAAATAGTTAAACAATGTGATTTACATGATTTTTTTTGTTAAATATTTATCTGTTAGCAAAAAAAAATCGAGTTTTTAAGTTAACAAAAAAATTTGGTTCAAATCACAACTTTTATAAAGATTTAGAACAAACAAAGAAATTAGGTTGGGTGGTGTTTTTTTTCATCCAATTCAATTCAATAAATTGCCAAGATTTTCTTTAAAATTAAAATGTTGAAATACAATTTTTTTGATTAATCACTTTGTAGTCATAAAGGTTATCGATACTTGAGAGACACGCCTTATTAAGTGACAAAGAAAGACGCCAATGAATGGAACATCGCAAAGGAGATTTATTGCGCTCAAAGTAGATGTGAAAGCAACCTGTCGTTGTTGTTGGTGCTCACGACGGGGTTGACAATGATGATATCAAGGGGGGGGGGGGGGGAGAGAGAGAGAGAGAGAGAGAGAGAGAGAGTAATCAATAACAATTGAATCAAGGAGAGAGAAAAAGAGAGAGAGAGAGTAGATTCAAAATTATAAGGACGAACGGGAAAAAGGCAGACGGGTTTATGATCTTGTTCAAATTTGATTTTTTTTTTTCCAGGATAAATCATTTAATTATTATAATTAATCGTTGATTAATAAAAAAAATTCTAATTTATTTAAATCATTAATCATAATGATATAAATTAGCTATTTTATATAATCAAACACTAATAAATTATTTAACAAAATTGATTAAATTAAAAAAAAACGACATTTTAACTTATTTTTTAAAATTTCAATAATTTATTTGAGAAAAAACCTTGACAAAAATCATTTAGACATAAATCTATTAATCTAAAATAAATAAATAAATAAACCCTAATTAAAAATGGTTAAACCCTAACCAATTCATTTCATTTCCGTCACTCTCTTCAGCTCCCCCTCCGTCGTTGCCCTCCAGTGGGTAAGCTTCCTAGTTCCTTCTGCTCTTATTTTCCCTTTTACTTCTTCAACAAGTCGGTACTTGGGTCTTCTCATTTTTGCTTTTCAATTTTTTTTTTATTTTTAAAATTTTCTCGTTATTTCGTCCGGTCGATCCTAGAGCCTCGCAGAGAAACCCACCATGAACGCCCCTGACCGATACGAGCGCTTCGTCGTCCCTGAAGGCACCAAGAAGTAATTTTTCTTTCCCTTTTTCATCTCCAATTTTGTATATATAATTTCTATATATATATATACATACAAATATTGAAAATTTCTGGGTCTGGGTTAACGAATTTGATTCTGAAATTGCAGGGTCTCATACGAGAGGGACACTAAGATCATCAATGCCGCTTCGTTTACCATCGAGAGAGAGGATCACACCATCGGCAACATCCTCCGCATGTAAATCCCCTTTACTTACTTATTTATTTTTTATAAATATAACTCTTTTTTTTTTTTGAATTTTGGTTTGTTTTGGAAAACCAGGCAGTTGCACAGGGATGAAAATGTGCTTTTCGCTGGTTACAAGCTTCCTCACCCACTTCAATACAAGATCATTGTCAGGGTTAGTAACTTCTAAAATGCTTATTACCAAATATTGTTTGTCGTTGTTTTCAATTTCAGTTGCGATTTATAGATTTCTTTTGTTGAGGAAGGCGAATTATGATGCTTGTGTGTATTCAAAGAATCTGTGCACAATGTAACTTTTGTATCACATAAAGTAGTTTTACAACTGAGGATCGGGTAAAAATACGAGATAGTATTAGCGTGGAGTAACATTGTTTTAATCTAGTGCTTATGGTATTTCTCATTTTGTGATGCTCTTTAGATTCACACGACCAGCCAATCTTCACCGATGCAAGCATATAACCAGGCTATCAATGATCTTGACAAGGAGCTCGATTATCTCAAGAATGTTTTTGAAGTATGGGATCTTTACTTCTTGAATTTTTTTTTTTTTTTTTGTGTTTTAATTGTTTGTTTAGTACTACTGGGATTACTAGTCTAATTTATTGTGAATGTCTTTTCATTCGTTTGTGAATTGGAGTACCCTGATGCCGCTTATCTTATGTAAATTCCACACTTTTTGGTGTATGGTTGTTATTTCAGCCCTGTTTTCTTTCTTTTTCATTTTTAGCAAATAAAATATAGTCGTTGAAAAAAGAATAGTGCAATATGCGTCAACCAACTACGTTTTTCAAAAGAAATAGATAAAGAAAGAACTCAAAGGGGGAAAGGAAAAAAAAGGAATGAAATGAAACTTTAAAGGACACTCCTTAGAATGGTAATTTGTAGCACAATGTTCCTGTTTAACTCGCAATTTGTTGCCGTGCCTTCAATCCATGTTAGACATGTCTGTAATTTGACGTTAGTCTTTATGGTGATATTGGATTCCACAGTTGCTGGATTTCTGTTCACTGTGCCATTTTTGTTCTTTTTTAACATTAGTAAATTGTTTCTCAGGACAAGCCCTTGTAGCATAGCCTTTAAATCCTTTTTCTTCTCTTCCATCTCAACCATTCGATTTCATTTTGCTAAATCTATGATCCATATTTTTGAGCCACACTCTCTATGCCAAGCTTCCCAAACAGCGTTACAAAGTTTGCAAACTCAAGGGTTCATTCCTTCATACTGAAAACCTCCTAGTCCTTTACTAGGTAACAAAACTGCATCTATGAATCAAATTTCATAGGAGACCTGTTTAGTCAATGGCTGCCTTCTGTTTGACCCATCGCTTATTAAGCTTCTCAACTCCAATTGCAGTTTCTGTGGGGTACTCCTTGTTCAAACTTATTTAAGACCTTCACTAGATGATTAAACTTGGTCCAAGTATTAGCTCTATTAATAGACCTGTTTAGTCATCTGTTTCATTTTTCCGTTTCTTTACCTGTCCGTGCTTCACCTTTATATCGTACATTACTCCATTACTTAATACAATCCCCTTTCTATGAAAATCCACTTTTTCTAGTGATATGCTGAGATCTGTTAGTTTATTCCCCTTGTATCCCTATATACTGTAAGTTGCGACTCCATTCTTTGTTTTATGTGTGAACAGAGTGCGCCTTTTCTTATTCTTAGCGTAGATGAACCTTAGCTTTACAAGAGATCTCTGAACCTGTAGTTACTCGAGTCTGCTGCCTTTGATCTTTCCCTCAGATGACTTGCAAGTTTTATTAGAGTTATATATTGCTGAGAACATCTTCTTTTCATCTTTAGAAATCTTAAGATCAAACGCAGAAGCCGAATTGCGTCTTGACACTTAGCAGAAATCTATGATGAGCCGTTGACAAGTTGGAAAATCTGAATGCTTTCTTCTTAATTCTTATGCTCTTGTAATTGTCATAACGTGAATTGGTACATGCATTTTACTGGTTCTTCTTGTATTTTGACTAATTACGAGACTATTTACAAGCTTTACATTTTATGTTCGAAGGTTTGCACAGGTTTTGTATGTAAAAGAATTGCAGTTTTCTATAACAACGATTAGATTTTCAAAAATGTTGAAGCTATATAAAACATTGGTCGTAGGGTTTAGAATTGTTAAGCATTTATGTTGAAGCTATATGTTTTTATTTAATTATGTTGAAGCTATATAAAACATTGGTCGTAGGGTTTAGGACTGTTAAGCAAAATGCTTCATTTATGTAGAATTATTCCTTTTTAATTTAAATAATGAGTTCTATATTGTGATTATATCTTTTTGTATTTGGCCTCTTGTAAACGAGGATGTTTTCGTTTCATTATTTCTACTGTTTCTTGTTGTACTGAGAAGCAGATATTTCATGCCAAGGTTATTGTTTTATTTATTTATTAAATTTATTGTCTCGGATTGAACTCATTAAATTTTTATTATTAGGTTGTCTTCCTATACTGAAATTTGCAATTCCATTGATCTCTGCTCTTTGGTCGAATGTCTGCCTTTCTGAGGATTTTATAATTGGTGGTTTTTCTTCTTTTTTTTTTTTTTTTTTCAATTTAACAGAACATGTGTTTTTTTGGGCTCCCCTCCCTATGGCTGAAGGTTCATTATCATTAACATTGTCTCTTGGAAATTTTTGCCAACTAAACTTTTGTCTCCCTTGTTTTTTTGATCATAGGCCGTAAATGCGGAATAATGAAAAGCTTGAAATTATATCTAGCTATTTGCTTCCTTTGCCATTAACCATAAAATAGTTTGTAGGAGACATTTTTTCAGTAGGAACTTGAAAATTTTCGTCCTACTGCATTTCTAAACAGGGATATTAGATGGTTTTAGTGTTAACCCATAACCTTCGCCGGGTATTAACAACATTTATTCTCTCTCTCTCTCAATAACATAAATTGCTGTATTAAGTGAGATTCTACACCGTTGCGGCTCTCTCTACTGGTGGGAGGGGAGGGGTTTGGGTAGGAGACTTCAGGTTTCAAACCTGAGAGTCCTTTCATTTCTCTTTTATAAGTGGGGGTCGTAGGCCCCATACTGTATACAAAAAGGTCAGATTCTGATGTTTTAAATTCCTTGATGCAGACTGAAATGGCGAAGGAACAAAGAGAGTATTAGCGGACACTCATGGAAGCTGTGTAGTTATTGACGGTGCGCATACACACGCATAACTTAAAGAATTGGTGGTCAAATTGTAAATTTTGGTAATCAACTGAGATGTCTGACACTTCATCCTCTAATATTGTGCATGTAATGTACTTGAAGACTGTTTTCGAATTTTTATTTGTGTCTTCGATTCGCAAAGAAAGAAAAGCATCTGGATTATGGGAGACATTGGATGTTGGACGCACGGATAGTGAATGACATGAGACGATCTTGGCCTTTCTCCTACTTTACCCTTGTTTTTTCTAGAAACTTTTATTCCCGTTGATTTTTATGAAATGCTCTATTTGGGGTTTTCCCATTCAAATCGGGTCTTCTCAGTCCCATTTAATTTAAAATATAATTATAAATTGATATTTATTATGGTTAGCATTTCTGCACTTGGAAATGAACCCAATAAGTTGAATTATCATACTTATTTATATATTTTTTTTAAACATAAAGAATATAGATTATATTGAGTTATTGAGTTATTATTCAACTTAATAAGAAATCATTACTTTTCCAAGTATGATTAATAATTTAAAGAATATATATTTATATTGTTTCAATTATTTCCAACATTTTAAATGTTTTCATTTTTCAATATTTTAAATGAATATTTGGAAAATAACATTTGAAATGATATAAAATGTTACAATATACTATTATTCGTAATTTTTCAACAAAAATCTAAATATTAAGGATCAATATTTTATTATCTAAATATTTTTCTATAATACTAAATATTTTCATTTAAAATATTTTCATATTAAATATTTTTGTCTAAATATTTCCTCCAAATGAAGCCTGAGACTGTCGACTCCACTTCGCAAGATGGTGGCGGGAAGGTAGTTGGTCGGAAATGCTTGTTTCTGGGACGAGTGTTGGCATTTTGTTAGAGCTGTGCAGACCAAAAGAAAAAAAAAAAAAATCAATCAATTTATTTCAAAATTTTGTGCGCTAACAGGGGGACCTATGAACCTGCTTAATTCAAACTCTAAACAAAACAAAAAAAAAAAAAAAAGAATTAAATCAAATGAAATTTTCCATTATAAGCTTAAAGTTGCACTCTTGAATTATATATCAAATGCAAAAGCTTTGCAAGTTAATTATGTAACTATATTCCAATGTTATAAGATACATAATCGATTTTAAGTTATAATTATTTTTTATTTTCTCAATTATTTTATTCTTAAAGTTTCATTATTACACTTTTGACAAAATATAGTCACATTTATTCTTAAAAATAGGAGTCATTTTACTTACTTACAGTTAAGGATCGAAATCTCTAGCACCATTATCCAAATTTTGATTGACACTTGAAGAGTATCAAGCTATGGTTTTCATATTCACAGCTTTAATAAAAGTGTTTTAATGAGTAAAAAGAAAAAAATTCCATTTCTAAAAAATTTTTTTTTAAGGGGTCGTTTGGGGAGTGTTCTCCTAACCTCAAAAATTAACTTTTTTCCAAAATTTCGCCACTTTTCATTATTTACATCTCTAAAACGTTATAATAAACTTCAAATTTTAAAAATTCATAATTTTGTGTATACAAGTCCAAATGAGATAATTTTTTTTAAATTACATAGAATATCAAGAGGAATAAAACAATATTCATATTAATATTTTTTTTTCTAAAAAAATTTTTAAAATTTTTTATTTTTTCACCTCAAACAGTTTTTTCTCCCAAACATATTTTTCAAAATAACTTTTTTCCAACCCAAAAGTAATATCTCCAGCCTCCTCCCCAAACAACCCCTAAATGTCTAAAAGTGAAAATTTTTTGATGCTCGGATGCGAAAATTTGTATTAAGCTAATAATAATTTATAATATAATAACTTGTAATCTCTTCGTATTAAGGTCGTTTAGTAAAGATTTATCTTTAGTCTGTTTTGATTCATCAAGTGAAAATATTGTCGAATAAAACACAAATAGATCTTGTCCTATAATATAATCCAAATATATCGATCTTTAACTTCAAGTAACTTGCTTTGATGATTAAGGTAATAATCTCCTAGAGAAAAATTAGAGTGCATTACAATATTGTAAGAAACAAAGCGTTCACCTTTAACTCCTTTTTTATTTTTTATTTTTTATTTTTTCAATCTTTAGTAATTGCAGAAGCCATCATGTATAGACTATAACTTTAAAATTATATAATATACATATTTTACATTTTCCTATGTCTGATTTAAGATCTTATATCATGGTTTTAAAACTTTATATTATGCTTTCATGTGAACTTACTACATCACCACATTAAAATAATCAGTATACACCCCTTAAAAAATAGTATACATACCGTATGAAACAAATAAAAAAACAAATAATAAGGTTTTTTTTACATATTTTTGTATCGGTATCAACTATAAAAAAACTTGTTATAGTTGATACCTACACAAAAGCATAGATGTTCAAAAATGTTAAAGGACATTAATTTTTATCTCAAATTTTAATACCAATCTTAATATCATATAAGTTGTCATATTTTTTAATAGTAAATAGTTAAATAATTATCTAATAACAAGATGGTAACTTATTCACGTGAGTTTACTCAATTTTTCAAAATTAGTATTATTAACACTATTCTATTTGTTTTGACTTATTTGTATGGGTACCTTAAAATTTTTTGAATTTAGCAGTTTAGTCCCTAAACTTTTTCTTTGACAATCAACCCGTGAACTTATATTTTTTTAGTAATTTAATTCTTTTTACTTAAATCAATTAAAATTAAGACAGTTTTTAACACAAAATTTACATATTATAGTCCAAGAGGAACATTGTTAATCTTTTTTGTTTAATTTAAATACAAATTAGTTTTTAAAATTTATATTAAAATTTGAGTATAATTTAATTAAATTAAAGATTTAAAAAAAGTATTAAAAATAAGTAAAAATGATCAACAATACTCTTTTTAGACTAATGTGCAAGTTACATATAAAAAATCGTCTAAATTTTAACTAATTTAAGTAAAAATGACTAAATTGTCAAAAATTATAAACTTATGGGCTGATTTCTAAGAAAAAAAAGTTTAGATCGTCTGTTTGAGAGGTCTATTTTTTGGAAATTTTCTATTTTTATACTAAATTTTGAAAAAATGAATCTTTTAAAATTTTGTGAACAAATATTAAAAAATTTTCACTTTTGAATATTAAAAGAGACTTTTCTTTTTAAAAATAAAAATTTTTATCAAAAAATAACACTCCATCCAAACAAAAATTAAATTATCAAATTTAAAAATTCAGAGTATCCATACAAATAAATCATTTGTTTTGAGATCACTACTTCACTAGTTCTAACCTAGAGTATGGAAGGCACGTTTGGGTGCCATTAGTTTTCCTTTATATATTTTAATAATATTCACCATTGCTTGGAAAGTCTAAAAGCTTTCTTTCTTCTTTCTTCTTTCTTCTTTCTTTCCTCGTTCCTCATTGGAACACTAATTTGGCACTACGTACGAAATGACACACGTTAAGACGAACTTTTATTTAAATTGTCTTTTTAAACTCGGACACACATACCATGCTCTTTATTTTTTTTTTATTATAACAAATTTGGAAAGACTAATTGAATGGCAAATTTGGAAAGATTGGTTGAATAATTCAAAATATTAAGGGGCATTTGGATAAATATTTCATTTTAACTTCATTCAAATACAATACAATTTTACACCAAACACAAATTTTGTAACAGTGCTACGAAAACAATTACTATTTAAAACATTTTTAAAACAATCACATCAACTTTTTAATTCCACTATTTATCTCTACTTTTACCAATCACATCAACTTTTCAACTCTAAAATACTTTTCATCCAAACACACATTTCATTCAAATACAAAACAAATACTTTTCAATCAAATACAACATTCAAAAAATAAATTTCATTCAAATACAATCAAAATACAATGCGTTTACCAAACGCCTCCTAAAGCCCAAACTGAGGATCAATAAGAGTAGGGCGTTTTAACTCGGCAGATCGTACAAACCGTTGCCTAGTATAACAAAAGTTTGTCTTTTTTTTTTTTTTTTGTTTTTTGTTTTTGCTAAAGTAGTATAACAAAAGTTGAAAAATAGGACAATGGGTTTGTACATTTGCTTCTGTTGTCAGTCTATACATATATTTTTTGGTAAATAATTATAATGTTATCTACGCAAAAATATGAATTTTTGCATTTTAAAAAAAATTAAAATTGTAAAAAAAATAAATTATAATAATTATATATATAATCTAATAGTAATTTTAATTTGATTTTTTTATATGTAATATGTATATTTTAAATCTTTTATTCTTAAATTCAAAAAATAATATAAATAAATGAAAACTATAATTATAAATTACTACATAAATTTTATTAAATTAAAACAAAGCGTATCTATTTTAATTATTTATATGTTTGCAAAAAAAAAAAGGTAAATTCTATTTATTTTCATATATAATATTTTTTCTTTTAAAAAAATAAAATCTAAACGCCTATCAACTTCTAACCATAATTATATGTTACTATTTTTTTAATTTAGGGATATGAGATTTGAATCATATATTTTTAGATAAAGTAATGTTACTGTTAGGTTATGTTTGTAACTATAATTACTTGTTACTATTAATACAATTAACAATATGAAACTAAATCTCTAAATGCATTTTTTTTTAAATAAGTAAGAACTATCAATCTTTATATATTTATATATAAATGAAATAGATCATAAATAAATATCACCTATTCATACATTGGGTTATTTCACATTATACTAGCTCGAACTTTTTTATTGATACAAAAATGATCCTATATTGGTATCCTCTAAAAAATTGAATGAAAATTAATCACATAAATTTTAGTTAAGACTAAAATTATAACTCAATATATTTTTTTTAAATTATACCTCCAAAACAGTCACGTGACGATACTTTTCTTTGACTAAAATATAGCTTTCACTATATATATATAATGTGTAAAATAAAAAGTCACCTATCAAAATTGTGCCGACTAGAGGATTATTTATAAAATTAACCATGATGCATTTATTATGTACAGGTTGTATTTTTAATATTTAATATTTAATATTTAATTTTTAATTTTTAATTTTTAATTTTTATGGTTCTGTCCAATTACAGCACGTGCTTAATAATGGACCTATGGGTATCTGATGCAAGCGGATAGTTATCCACTTCTCAAGGAAGTGTGCTTTTGGAGGTTGTTATCAATTTACCACTCGGCCTATTGTCGTTTAATATTAATAGTGGTCCAAGTCCAAAACTACCCCTCATTGGCAGTGGAAACCGACCAATGAAAGGAGCCAATGTTCAGGGGCATTATCGTCTTTCTACTTATTTATTTAATTTTTTTTTTGGTCGTTATCAGGAGAGATAAGATTGTCACCAGCAACTTGACATTTTTATACACCCCCTCAATCTAAAAAATAAAAAATTAAAAATTAAAAAAGAATAATCTATCAAATTAAAGGGCAATAAAAAAGTTGATAGCTTGAGGAAACAAAAAAAAAAAAAAAGCTTGAAACGCTAAATTTCGGAGCTCCATGTGGCAGGAATCAACTGGAGGTGTGACGTTGGGGATATGACGTCATTCATTCACGTCACTTTCTATTGTCAGACAGGCAGTACCTTCCGAAACGTTCTCTGCTGAAGCGCGTGCAAACACTCTCACTTTGCCCCTTTTTATTATTGCTAAGTAATCTCTCTCTCTCTCTTTCTCTCTTTTTTTTTTTTTTTTAAAACAAGGGATTGTTCGGGTCGAATACCCAATTTTAAAATGGAAAATTTTGAGAGTAGGATGACGCTTGAACGTGTAAAAATACAATTTTTTCCACTTATTTTGAAAATGGGCTTATGAACTAACATGTCTTAATATTTAGAGTTAGTTTGGTTGTGTTTTTTGAGATTTTTTTTTTTAGAAAAAAATTGTTTTGAAAAATAAGTTTGAGAAAAAAAAATTTTTGGAGTAAAAAAATATAAAATTTTAAAAGTTTTTTTAGAAAAAAAAATCAACATGAAAATTATTTTATTTCTCTCAATATTTATGCAATTTAAAAAAATCATATTAAATTATAGATTTTTAAAGATATTCTATGTAATTTAAAAAAAAACTTCTTATTTAATTATGTATACATAAAATTATAAATTTTAAAGTTTTAAATTTATTATAATATTATAAAAATATAAATAGTAAAAAGTAATAATAGGGTGGAAAAAAGTTATTTTGAAAGTATTTTTTTGACCCCATAAAATCCTCCTTATTTTATCTTGTAATTGGTACTTTAGGGTTGCTGGATATGCAACATATTCACTTTAGGTTAATACTAGTTATGATACATAGATTGAAAATGAATTTTTCATTTCATATTAATTAAAATATCATATTAGTTAAATACATATTATTATTGCAAGGACACTAAAATAGATTTAAAAATAGAATATATGAATCGAATACCAATGTAAATAATTTATATATATTTATTAATGATTTTATTGAATAATTTCATTAATACATATCATTATATTGTAGGATATTTATATCAATGTGGCTTTGTTTTAGATTGAGATTTTGTATCAAATTCTACTAGTTTTATATTGTTTTTAATTTGATGTGAATTTGACCAAATGTAATGTTCAAAATACATGCATTATATAATTTCTATTAGTGGCATCGGAATGAAAAGAGATAAGAGGCTGGTGGTTAGCTTGCCCCAGGCTCGTAATTGATAGAATCCGACGAATGGATATGGCAAATAAGGTAGTATTAGAGCATACTTAATGCAATGTTAAATTATTGTGCTCATTTGAACTATGGGTTCGAATCCTAAAAATTGAAATTGAACTTGATCATATATTTAATTTATTAATCAATTTCAAGTTTTTTAGTCTATAATTTACACAGTTTTTTTGAACTTAAAATCACTATTCATACATTTTCTCTCATACAAAAAAATTGTACTAATCATATGAAAAGTAAAGGAATGCACAATTTTCAATTTCAAGTTCAAACCAAATTTTTATTTTCCAAACATTTTTAACTCAAGATAAAATTTTTTAGCTCAAACTTGAGTACTAAACACAAGGTTCATTTCATAACTCAACTCATTCCAAATTTAACTCAAGTTTTCTAGCTCAAACTCGTGATTCAAACGAACCTTGTTATGTCAATAATAAAATTGGTATTTTGATGAAAAAAGTATTTAGAGTCCATTGTTGTGCCAAAATTACTATGTGTTGAACATTTTTCATAAAGTATAGTCAATATCAAATCTAATATTTGATTCTTATTGATAGCTGTGACAGCCCGGAACCCTAGTAGCCCCGAACCGTCACTTAAAACTTCTCTTAACTGAACTTACTTGAACATACTTAACTTGCTTTAAAACTATTATTTCTTTATAGTTTAATTTTAGGGGATTTTTTTTAATAGTACATTTTACTATTTACGTACATACATATACTTACAAACATATGAAAGTCTGAAAGCAGCTGACGTCAATACACATACATACTTAAAACTATTAAACTGCTCAAAATATGATATTGATTTTTTTCAATATCGTGCGGAAGTTAACACTGGTGATGGTATCCACAACCTCAACCCTCACATCCACCTCTGCCGCCATCATTGTCCATCAGTGTCTAGCTTGCAGGTCTCTTACCTACAGCATAAACACACACTGTGAGCTTTACGCTCGATAAGTACAACATGTCATCCGTAAAATATGTTTAAAAACATAAGCTATACTAACAGGCATATTTAAAAAAACTGTTATTCATGTTACACATTCACACAGAACATGGAAAACATATCATGTAGCATAACTCAGAATGCATATCATGCAAACATATCCTATCGTGTAACTAAGAAGCATACTACAACTGTATCTAGGGCACAACGTGAGCAATGCCTGAATCGATTATGCTCAATTTATGCTTCATTATGTTTTATCTTTCTTTGCTTGTCTGAAGGCCCATGTATTAGTACTGAATGCACATTGATCTACGGATTCACCGAAACCATACTTTCTTTATGAGCCTCGACTTGAGCTCGTTATGTATTCTGAGCCTCAGCTTGGGCTCGTCATACTTAAACAGAGAAACCTCATCTATCTTAAGAGGCTGGTACAACATGCTTAACAATTACCCAATTGTGGAATCATGTCTGATATGCCGTGAGCTCTACTAGGCTATCCACTAATCTTACGTGATAAGAATATAATGACATTCAACTTATACTGTTTATAAATCTAATGTGAATATGAAACATGCTGTGTTATGTAACCATCACATACAATTAGCATACTTAACATAGATTAAAAACATAGTTTTAATATTATTTCATTCATACTATAGGTGGAGTTGTACTTACCTGTCAGCGGATAGTTTGTACTCTCGCCTTTGTCACAATACAGGTACCTTTTTGTAATCATAACGCATTTTATTAATATTTGCTCTCAGGTCACTATAGTCGTTAGTGACTAATAAAAATTCTATCGTTATGTGATATTGATCTCTATCGGTACTAACTACTTTCCTCTTGAGAGTTTGATTTTCTAATCGTGGTTAATTAATTTATTTAACAAATAAATTAATTAACATCGCTCTTAGGTCACTACTATTGTTAGTGACTAATAAATCTATCGTTGTGTGGTACTGATCCATATCGGTACCAAACTGCTCTTTCTTGAGAATTCGGTATCTATCTTCTGATCGTGATTGATAAATTTGTTTACTTGACGAATTTACCAATATCTCTCTCTAGTCCACCATTTTTAACTAGTTAATCGACTAGTCAACTAACTGGTTATCTCGCGTACGGGTCATATATCTAATCGGGCTAGTTACTTACTTGGTTACCTCATATATTGACTATGTAACCTATCGAGTTATATTTGCTGATTTAAAACTTATTACTGAAAAATGTCCCTTGTTTTTGTGAAGTTCCTTTCTTTAGGATTTGAACACAGTTTCCCTTGCACCCCATTAGAAGGTGAGGATTTTTTTCTTAAACCCATTTTCTTATTTAGAAAGAATACATTTTCTTATTTAAAAGGAACACATTTTCTTGTTTGAAAAGAGCATATTCTCTTGTTTAAAAAGAGCATATTTTCTTATTTACAAAGAGCATATTTTCTTGTTTAAAAAGAACACATTTTAGTATTCATGTGAAAATGTGGTTCTTGAACCATTTTCAGAAAAATATTTATAACTTGCCTGAAATGATCGAATTAGCGAACTTGGTGAAGACGATATTTTTAGTCTTCGACGATATGAACAACTTCCATGTTAACTAAGGGGCTCGAATCAAATTCTAACGGGTCCTAAACTTATCAAATTCGTGGTTAAACTGTGCCCGTTTTTAGAAAAGTTACCAGTTTTATGCTTGTTTAAAAATTGCTCTGTTTGGGATCCGAAACGGCTAAATTTTTAAAACTCATAAGGTCATCTTAAAGGTTTCAATGAGATCTAAAACTTTCATGTTGAGTCTAGAGTCTGGTTCAAATTCTAATTTGGTTATTTTTATAAAAAACAGAGACTGTTCCTGTTGCTCAGAATTTTAGTCATAGTTTTGAACTCTGGTTGAATACTGCCTCGAAAACCTATTTTAGAGTCATTTTTGGCTAAAGGCTATAAAAACACTCGTAACGAAATTTCCTTAATATTTCGTGTTTTACAAATTCCCAAACTCGGACCCTAACGTATCCGAAAATGGCCAAAACTATGGCCTAAAAACTGGGACAGGTTAGTTCTCAGCCAACCCTAAACGTCCATTCACACATCCGTCCATAAAAACTTAAAGCTCAAGCACACAATCACAAAAATACATAATCAAGATGCTAAGGGCTCAAAATAAAGATTATTACAACCTATTACTAAAATAAATACATATAAATCACCTGATCTCAAAACTTAAATGAAACTAAACCACAAAAGGAAAGGTTTTCGATTTTTACCTTTGTGTGCTATGAACCAAGCACAACTGGACCAAGGGGTGGGTGACCAAAAATCCGTGTGGCTCTAGGTGAGAAGGGGGGGTCAGATTTTGGGCTAGAAAAGAACACAAAACATCCTTGATTAGCCAAGCCAAAAACCAACTAAACTATAAAGAAAAGTCCTAGCAATTTACCTCAAAGTTGTCTTGAAATGTCTTGAAGAAATGGCTCCAACACAAGTTAGATTGTGGTTGATTTTTTGTAAGTTTTTAGCTGAGCTTTTGGCTGAAAAAATGGTCAGTTTTGGTGAGATTTTTGAGTGTTTGGGGGTATGGAGGGGTCAGATTTTTCAGAAGAGAAAGGGAGAGGAGTGGTTGGTTTTTGGGAGCTTTTGAGTGAGCAAATGGGAAAAATAAGGCCTAAGGCCACTTGCCCTTATTTATAGGCAAATGCTAAGCAAGATTAACTAACTTTATGCCATTTAATTAAGCCAAAACTTAACTAAATTGGGAAAAAAAATCTGTGTTGCAGCCCCCCACAAAATTCGATGGCACCTTGAAAAGAAAGAAGAGGAAAAGTTGTATTAATTTGTATGAAAAGCAATAGTGACTTGCCCCCCCACTTTTGTATATTTTATTCACACTTAACCAAGACCTTATTGACCATATTTAGGGCAATCTTTTTTGCACTTTTGGCTGGAAAAATCCGTGTGACTCCATGGGGGAAAAGGAGCCAATTTGGCATTAAATGCATGGAAAAAAGGCTATGGTGCTAGTCATGTACTATTATATTTTTAAATCAAAATTGTCATAAGCATGTGGCTTATTTCTAGGGCTGTGTTTGGATTTATTTGGGGTTGCATGTGCACGGTTTTCTAGGGGAAGAATTCATCTACAAAATCTCCTTTTCATAGTCAAATTTCCTTCTTTTGGTATTCAATCCTTTTTCGGCAGTGTTTTAGATTTTGACTAAAAATGGATTTCCTTGATCCGATTTCTATTCTAGTCATTTCTAGTTGGATTGTAATACCTATGAGCCCATTCTGTTCATTTACGGTACTGTGATTGTATCTATACTGTGTAACACCTACAATATGGTTATGTCTACACTAGGGTGCTAGTCATGTACTATTGTATTTTTAAATCAAAATTATCATAAGCATGTGGCTTATTTCTAGGGCTGCGTTTGGCTTTATTTGGGGTTGCATGTGCACGATTTTTTAGGGAAAGAATTCATCTACAAAGTCTCCTCTTTGCAGTCAAATTTCCTTCTTTTGGTATTTGATCTTTTTTCGGCAGTGTTCTAGATTTCGACTGAAAATGGATCTCCTTGATCCGATTTCTATTCTAGTCATTCTTGGTTGGGATGTAACACCTATGAGCCCATTCTGTGCCTATTTTACTTTTTTATTTAGGTACTGTGATTGTGTCTACAATGTGTTGACACTGCGTATGCATGACGAGGTTTTTTTGTACGAAATTGCAAACACAGTCTAGCCTGACTAATTTAGACATACTAATTTCAAATTTATCAGTTTTACGTCCATCTGAGATTGTCTGGATCAGTTTTTAGGTACTATATATTCCCTCCTCGAAAAACGTATTTTGCGGTCAATTAACTAATTTGAGCGTACTGAATCTAAATATATCACTTTTGAGCTAAGAAAAGGTCGTCTTAACCCCTTTCTCGATACTGCATATCTCTCAAACAAATTTCACGTTTTGTACTCAATTGACTAAATTGAGCCTACTGACTAA
Organism: Antiaris toxicaria; assembly: GCA_035233585.1. Lineage (NCBI taxonomy): Eukaryota > Viridiplantae > Streptophyta > Magnoliopsida > Rosales > Moraceae > Antiaris > Antiaris toxicaria. Next base: position 2,876,236 of record CP141163.1, read on the forward strand.
AAATATATCAGTTTTATGTCAAATTAAGACCGTCTTGGAAATTAACTTGACACTGCATATCTACTGTTTACCATTCACTGTTCTATGCTTAACTAACTAGTCTGAGTGTTCTGACTCTGATTTTGTCAGTTTGAAGAGGTCATCTTGAGCACTTTTCTCGATACTGTATCTCATCAGGCCAAATCTCATTGTTATGCTTAGATAATCCGCCTGAGCGTACTGATGACTAGCTCATCAGCTCTGTGTCAAGAAATAGTCGTCTGGACCGGTTTCTTGATACTGCGCATCACACACACACACACACACACACACACATGTACTAAGATGAACCGATCTAACTCTCGATTGCCCTTTTTGTTGTATGAATAATAATTAAACGTTTCTGTCCCCGTTTAATTCATTCAACTGGAAAAATATACTGTATTTATTAACTTAATTACTTATTATATAGTAATTAGATTTCATAAACATGGGGGTTATTCCAATAGTTACCTTTACTTTTTTAATGTAATTATTATAATATTTTCATTTTTAATTTAATTAACAAAAAAAATCCACTTTTATAAGTTCTAAAATATAATACAATGATTGTTGTGGTCGAGATTCATTCACCCTTGAATTGTACATGTGGCTTTCGTATGCTATCGAGTGTCGGGTGATTCTAAATGAACTTGATGATTCATTGAATCATCTCCATAGAGATCTAGTGTCGAGCACCAAATACTTACGAATAATGTTCATTAATCTATCTCTTTTGTGATCGAGTATTTGAGCGTCTATTGTGTTGCCACTATTGTTCGATGATTAGAATAACAGGCTCAGATGTTGCCTCCAATCATCATTTGACGATTGGTTGATCATGCAATTAGCACTTAACTCTAGTTGCATGCAATTCCCACACCATAAATTGACGTTTGATATCTAGTGGATTTGCCTGGCAGTTCTTAAGATTCACTCCCTTGGGAATTTGACCATCATCTTTGATCATGTCCATGTAAAGCCCACGATTTCAGTAGCATAAGTAGTGGGTTCATACCCCACTAGTCTTAAGATTAGAGGAACCATTATCTACTACTCTCCTTCTATAAATAGAGCAAAAATTCCTTAAATGAAGGATCATCTTTTTATATACACAGTTACTCTACCAAAATCAAGATAGACCATTGATATTGTACCTTTTTTGAAATATATTGGAGAACCCTTAGAAGACGTAGTATATTTCGGTAAATCTCTTTAATTTCTTATGTTTTTTTGTTCTTATGCACTTTATTTAGTGACTTAAATTTCGTATGGTTTACTTGTTCTCAGTTACAGCATCTAAAATTTACTAATTTAATTAATTTTTATTTGATTGTCAATTTCCAGCAATGACAAAAATTTAAAATAGCATTAAAGATATTATTATGTATTAATAATATATAAAGTAAGACGATGGTTTTTTTTTTTTAATAACACTTTCTTGTATGCATTCAACGTATAGAAAACTTCAAATTAAAATAATTAGAGGTTATTCTTAACAAAAATGTGAACGCCGAACGCAAGTACATGTAGTTAGTCAAGGATCATGACTTTTTTAATCTCCAATTCCACCTTGCTTGGGAGCAATAAAATTTTTTTGACTTTATATGAAGGCCAAGAAACTTTATTGTGTAGACTTTTAAAGGAAAATTAAAGTTTTAGAGTAATCATTAAGTGGGTAGGCGTCGTAATAAACTATAAGAACCCACGTTACAATCTCGTGAACAAATTTGATTAATATGTAAACAACAGCCGAGTCACATCTATTTAAAATTTACATAACAAAATTTTTTTGCTAGTTTTTCTTTAGTTTTTCCTTTTAAAATTTTCTGATTTATATTTATAAACATCAGTATTGCTTCCAAAGATTTGGATTACATCTCCAAGCACTTTTTAGTATGTTCAGGATTAGACTAAAAACATTTCAAATAAACCAAAACTCAATTTTCTGTATTAATTAGTTCATAATTTTTTGTTCTTATATTTTAAAAACCAAATTAAACTTGATTATAAAGTAAGTTCATGTGGAGGCAAAAAACAAAAGAAACAAAACGATAAAGGAAAAATAAAAAAGAGAGTAAAAGAGTAAAAAAAGGGAAAGAAAGAAAGAAAAAAGATACTACAAGTACTATGATAATTTTTGTAGTTATTTTATTTCGAAAGTCTTTATTATGGTTCATATTCTCCTAAAAATAAAAAATAAAAAATCTGACTTCTTCCTGGTGTAAAAATTAACACCCATTAGATTTTTTTTTTTTAAGTTACCCATTAAAAATATGTTGAATCATATAATAATTAACATTTGTGGTATGCAGTTTATAACTTCCCTTTATTATAAAAACAAAAGCGCTCTCACATTTGGAATTTAAAGCCCTTGTTCAAACTCTTTTTCTTGCTTTGGTTGAGCAAGGCCTAAAAGATTAATCATATTGCTAGTATTTAGCATTAGAATATATTTTGTTCTTTCCTTAAAAAAAGAATATATTTTGTGTGGCCATATGCATAAATATGTATAACACTGATGTTACAATTACATAATATTAGAATACCAATTTTACTATTAATTTTTAATATCAATTTATATAATATATAAATATTTTTTTATTTTTTAATTGGTAAAAATTTAAATAATCATCATATCAATTAAAATTAAAAATTTTTTTTTCATAACAAAAAAATAATATATCATTATCATGAGGTTGATATTTAAAAGTTAATGCTCATCTCTAGTATAATGTAAAATTATTGAGCTAATAGTAAATTTGGACATTTGGATTAAAAAGTGTTTTACAAGGAAGTGTTATCTTTAATATTAAATTTTGTATATGCTAAAATTTATGATAAATTTATCATAAGATATAACTAATACCATGTTAAATTTTGTGTTTAATTGATTGTTGTCTCTCAACTTTTAATATAACTATTACATTATTTGCATTTTTTATTTATATTAATATTAAAGTTGATTTTTTCAAATTTTAAAGCGTAATACGGATAATAAAAAGTATAAATAGGATTTAAAATAGTTTTAGATATTAGAGTATAAAGTTAAATAATGTTATTTTTTATATTTTTTTTAACAAATGCAATATTAATGTGGATAAATATAATTAAAATGGTCTAAAATAATATTTAAAAGATAATATTAAAACTTCCTAATATTATGTATTAAAATATAAAGTTAAATAATATTTGTTTCACAATCTTTTATAATAAATATAATATTAATATAGGTAAATCTATTAAAAATAATCTAAGATAGTATTTCTTAATATTAATAGTGATGTATTTAAGGGGTATTTGGAGAACAAATTTTATTTTAATTTTATTCAAATACAATACAATTTTACATCAAACATAAATTTTACAATAGTGTTACGAAAACAATTACTATTTAAAATATTTTTAAAACAATCACATCAATTTTTTAACTTCACTATTTATCTCTACTTTTACCAATCACATCAACTTTTCAACTCTAAAATACTTTACATCCAAACACATATTTCATTCAAATACAAAACAAATACTTTTCAACTAAATACAATATTTAAAAAATAAATTTTATTTAAATACAATCAAAATGTAATGTGTTTACCAAACGCCCTTACTATTTTTCTAATGTTATAAAAAAAAAAAAAAAAAGAGAGAGAGAGAGAGAGAGATGGAACCGAAAAAAAAGTTAGTTGGTGTACTCGGAAAGTGTTGTCGTGTGCTTAATGCGCGTGGTGGTTGCTTTATAATATATATATATATTTATATTTCTATATATATCCTCAAGACCTGGAATTTTCCAACTGGCTTCTGTTTATCTTCCTGCACAACACAACATACATATATATATTACACTCCTTTTCTTATCTATATAAATATTGCCCTTTTTTCTTTCCCCATCCTCCGCATTGGCCTTTTGCATTTAGTAGCTGTAGCTCCTTCTTTTTTGTCTCACGCACTACTACTCTTCTTCTCCTTTCAAAAAAAAAAAAAAAAAAAAAACCTCCCCCATAATAATTCAGAAACATAAAAATGGCTTTTTCTTTGCCTGAAAAACTGCCCTCCGGTCGGCAAAAGCTGATCGATCAGCTCCTCCACGGCCGCAAAATGGCCAATCAGCTCCAGACCCTGTTCTCCCACTCCGCCGGCGACGATGTTTCCGTTGTATATTCTGCCGAAGATCTGGTTTCCGGAATAATGGAGACGTTTTCGAATTCCCTTTTCATGTTGAACCAAAACGACGACGACAACCCTGAAGATGAGGCTGTCGTTTCCCAGATTGATGAAGTGCAGGCTGCGGCTGCGGCGGTGGCGGCAGCGACGGCGACGGCGACGGCGAACAGTTCTCGCGTGGAGAACAATTCGCCCTGTTTGAATGGTCGGAAATCTGAAGATTCCGGAGAAAGTTGTAGGAGTGTTTCCACGGCCGTGACTCGGAAAGATCGCAGGGGCTCCTACAAGAGAAGGTGAGAAAATGAAAATGAAAACGGGCAAATGTCACAAAAAAAAAAAAAGGAAAAAGAAAATCTGGTTATGATTCGTTTCTTGGGGGTACTTTCGTCCTTTCCAGTACGGTAAGAACAAAGTAACCTAAGATCCCGCAAACCCATTTGCTGATTAATGCTAGGAATGAAAGATGGATTGAATTGAATGACAAACTTGCCCCTTATTCCCGACTTGATTTACCATTTCATGGCAAGAGTTATATAGCTTTTGTAGTATTATTAGTTTTATTTAATCATACATGTATATTTTTTTTTGGTTGATTAAGATAGGATATGCTAATTAATCGCAACTTGTTGTATAATTTATAGGAAAACGGGCTATACATGGCAAAGGGAGACTTCGGACCAAATCGATGATGGACATGCATGGAGGAAGTATGGACAAAAAATGATACTTAAATGCAAACATCCGAGGTACATTTACATATATACACACACACCCACACATACATATGTACTAGATTTTTAAGTATATAATAGCTAATATTAATGTTACTTTCTTTTTTTCTCATTCTTGTTGTTTCGTTCAAAATATACTTGTATAATTGGAAACAAATTTGAACCACGTTTTTATAAGTAGTGCTTGATTCTAGCTCCAATTATGTGGAATTTCTTTTCTCCTTTAGCTGGTCTACAAGCCTAAAATGAACTAACAGTTTGAAACTACTTTTTCTGTTCCATCAAGTTGAAGCTATTCAATATATATATATATATATGTGTGTGTGTATGTATATGTATGTATAGAAGAAAACTACACTTAAGTTTGATCAAATTTGAATACATATCTTCTTTTGAATTTGAAGTAGATATAATACATACTAAATATTCTGATTATGAATTATATATATTGAATTTAATTGTATGTATATATGTATTTGTGTGCAGGAACTACTATAGATGCACTCACAAGTATGAGCAAGACTGCCAAGCAATCAAACAAGTCCAGCAGATTCAAGACAACCCTCCAATATACAAGACCACATATATTGGGCATCACACATGTACAAACCTCCTAAAAGCCCCTGAACTCGTCATTGATTACTCTACTAGTCCTGGCCAAGACTCTTCCAAGCTTCTTAGCTTCAACGACGCCCATCTAAACCTCACATCCAAGCAAGAACACCCTTTCTTCTCGTCATTCGGATCCGTAAAACAGGAATTCCCCAAGGATGATCCGATACCGCAGGCGTGTAACAACAACGTTGCATCCCACAACCAAACACCCTCCTCTGATTATGTCGTCTCGCCTGATGATCATGATGATCATCTGCCGGCATTTGATCAATCTCCCGGCCACTTGACCGTGTTGTCATCGAATCTCGACTCTGATGATATACATGGGGATGTGATGTCTGAATTGATGTGCTTTGACGATGGTATGTTTAATATTTGATGGTGTGATCTCTTTTTTTTTTTTCTTCTTCTTTAATGATTTGTAATTTTCGGATGTAGAAATGTAATGTAGTTTTGTCTCTCTTTATTTCCATGGATCTTATGTGATTCATTGTAGAAACAAGAATCTGTTAAATGCAATAAGAAGAGTAGAATAATAAATTTTAGTCTACTTTTTTTAGTATATTAAATTTGGGATGTTTTTCCTGAATTTGATGCTACTTAAGCTCTCTTTTTTCATTCAGCTAATCTTCTTTGTTTCCATGCCAAAGTAAAATGATCCATAAACGTGAGATCATTATATTTTCCTCTTGTTAATATGCTTAAAATTAGATCTTGTGGTTGAGTCTAGTATATCTCTAGTTATAGATTCCACAAAATAAATAAGTAAATAAATCTCTTATTATTTATATATCTCCATTCATGCTTCAAAAGATTAAGGCAAAATTTATTACAATAATTGTACCTTTGTTGTATAGAAAGATACTAATTTTTTAGTTATTAAAACAACATTTTAGCAGACTGAGTTGTTATAATTCAAAGTGATTCTGTATTGTGTGATGTAAATTTTTAATGTAATTCAAATCGGAAATTTGAGAAGTTAATATAACAGTTAGAGTAAGAGTATCTATTAATAGAATTAAAGGATAGTTTTTTGAGTAAATCTTTAAAACATTGAAAAAACAAAGTGCTAAGCTTGGAAAAACATATATAAAGAACAATATGATGTAACCCTTAAATTTAAGCTCTTTTCAGCTAAAATCACAAGGATAAAACCAGATCAGCCTTTTAAATTCTATTCACCAGAAATTCAAGGAGGACAAAATTAGAGGGGTTGGGTTCTTTGAACCAGATTTAGTGGAGCCTTGCAAATGTCATTTTACTAGGCTTCATGAGGTGACAGCAAATTCATGGTAGTCTCTTTAAAGGCCACATAATTATATATAACATTTTAGAATGACTGACTGAATACGGCAGAATATATAACAGCTTGAGACAAAAAAAAAAAAAAAAAAAAATCTGCTCTTGCGATAGAGTAAGGTAAATTTTGGAAAAATATTTGTTCATTTGATAGGACGTGGAAAGAATCAGCGTGAGTAGCAAAGAAACAAATTACAGTGCGGTTAAAATTCCTCCTAAATGGTTGGATGATTTAGTCTGTCTTCAAAAGACCTCTGAGAGCAATACATATGTGTGTGTATATAAAACGCCACAAATATATATAAAGATTCTCCTTTTTCTATCGGATATGTACTTACTTTATGTAACTTTTTTATCATTATCTAATATATATTTTGAGTGAAATTTAACGTGAGATGGGTTTTAGTAGCGTGACAATCTTAGATTAAGATGGTTTTTTTTTTTTTTTTTCCTGTTCAGTTGTCTACTTCTCTTTTATTTAAAAAAAAAAAAAGTTATTAACAATCGCTGCTCAAGATCTGATTGAGCACGTGACATGCATGTGCGATGATGAAGTATACCAAAACAAAAAGAAAACATGTACTAATAGTAATTAATTTTATATGCTAATAATCAAATTTATTTACATATAAAATATAGTATGAGGATTGAAATCACGTATTAATAAATAGGGGTGGAGTCAAAAATTTATTTCAGTGAGGCATGTACCAAAATTTTTTCAAGAAAAAATAAATTTTAGTGGTAGTTATATAAGAAATTTTAATTTTAATTTTAATAGAGAAAAAAGCAGAAAAATCATAAATTTTTTTTATATAAATAATTTTAATATCGATTATATGAGAATTTTTAATTTTTAACGAGGATGGATTATATGATAATTTTTCATTTTTAATGGGAACAAAATATTAAAATTACAAAATTTTAGAGTAGAAATTTAAGAACAAAAAATTTCGATGATCGCTTCCATGTAAACCTGCCCCCAGTAATGAATGTTTACATAATAATTCATTACACGTTTTTACTTTTTTTTCCCCTTACAATATATAATGAATTATGACTCGTTTGGATGCCCTTTTGGAGATTTTTTTTGTTGGATAAAGTTGTTTTAGAAAATATGTTTTGAAAAAAAAATTGCTTGGAGTTAAAAATTTTAAAATTTTAAAATTAAAAAAAATCAATATAAATATTATTTCGTTACTCTCAAAATTTTATATAATTTAAAATATATATCTCATCCAAGTTTATATGCGTAAAGTTATAAATTTTTAAAATTTAAAATTTATTATAATATTTTAAATATATAAATAATAAAAAATAATATATAAATAGTCAAAAAAATAATAATAAGGTGAAAAATATTATCTTAGAGACAATTTTTTTAACCTAAACGCCCGTTTAATCTTTATAATTCTGCCAGCTAAAATGAATACGCCTTTTAGTGTCGAAACAGAAGGACAATTCTGTACCAACTGTGTTTAGCCTTTAGATGTTAAATTCCACGTTGTTTGAACTTTGATATATTATAGTAGTAGTTTTGTTTGACAATAATTAATTTGTCGAATATATTAGTAAGTGTGGTTCCCTATTTGGGCCGCCAGTGTCAAGCTAAGATTACGACGGTTCGATTTTGAAGATATGTGGTGAAATGAAAAGCATTTGGAATAAGAAGCCAGACACAGAACGGTATTTCTGATTTGACATCGTACTACTTTTCAAACATAAGCTTGTGATTGAAGGATATCCATTTCTTAAAAAAAAAAAAAATCATTTTTAATATGAAATTTTTTTTAACCAGTGAAAAAGGTGTTTGAATGAATAACAAAATTTTATTTTTTTTAAAAGAAGTATTTTTTGAAATTTGAAAATGAGAATTTTTTATATTTATATATAAAAATTTAGAAGACCCATTTCAAAATAATGAGTTTTTTTTTCTATTTTTTTAAAAATAGAGTGTTGAAACAGAGGCTAAAAATGGCTTGTAAGTAAAAATTCCACTATTAAAGTCTGTTATATGTTTACCAAAAAAATTTCTGTTTTGCAGAGAAAAAAGGTTTTATTTGATAATTCTGTACTTCGGACGACTAGCTTAATTATTTCCTAAATTTTGAATTTATTTAAAATATATTCTAATAATAAATTCATGTCAATTTTGTGTTCACTTCTAGGTTAGCAAGTGTTTACCCTTATATTCAAAAATTTACCCTTTACATATTAATTTAGCTATAAATTTTTCTTTCTTTTTTTTTTTTTTAACCCAATACCTTATATGTTCGGTTATGATTTAAGTTTATCCATAAGCTATACTAAAAGATTAGTTCATTAATATAGTTGTATTTATAGATATATTGTAACGATAATAAAAATGACACTATTATCAAATTAAAAAAAAAAGAGTCTTATCAATAGTCAACGTATAAAAAAAAGTCGTTATTGACTTGGAAAATTAATGAATTTAACATCATTTTGAAATTCAAATGTATTATTATAATACATCTAAAATATACAGTGTAAAATAAGCCACTTATGTAATATATTATAATGTAAAATTATACCCTGGAATGCATTATGAATCTATAGTGACGACGATATCTATAAAAGTCACATCAAAATGCAGAAATTGCAATTTGCTCGAGTGTTCAGATTATGCTCACATATAAGTTGATTGTGAAAGACAAGCACAATATTATACATATATATATATATATAAACATATATATGTGGTCAGACCAAAGCATACGATGCCATTATTCGACTTGGCAATATTATATATCCAGAAACATAAATTGGCTTTTTTATTATTATTATTATTATTATTCACATAAGCACATATACATAGTTTAGAGTAAGGTTTTTTATCCTATAAATAAGATAAGATTTAAGGGTAGTTATTACATTCGAATAAGGGTTCACATGCTCTTTACCACATCAAATAATAACCTATGTTAACAAAAAATGAAAAAAGAAAAAGAAAAAGCAGAAAAACGTCCCCCTTTTTGTCTTCATCATTTGTCATTCGCTGTTTGACACCCCAAAACTCTATGCTCTCACATGCGACCCCGGTGTGCCATGCTCTATTGTCGTTGATGTCAATGAGGATGGCGTCGTTCAGTCTGAGAGCTTTCTCCACCAATGCTGTCAACATTCCGGAGAAGCCATCAGTTTGCACCGCTGACGAGCTCCATTACGACTTCGTCCCCAACTTCAATTGGAAGCTCGCTCTCTGGCGCTACACCCACCCCCCAAGGTTTTTTTTTTTTGGGTTACAGTTCTGATATTTGATGTGAAATGTAGTGATTGATTTTGTCAGGTCTAGAGTTGTCGGAGGGTCCTACGTTGTCGCCGTGGAGTCATGGGGTGGGGGCGCCCGTAGAAGGTTTTGCGGGGGGAGGTGTTGGATCGCTGATATGGCAAGTGTCCTAGAGTTTTTTTTTTTTTTTCCTCCTGTTGTTTGTAATTAGATTTTAATTGGATGTAATTCAATGTATTATAATTTTGATGTACAGACATCATCTAAACCATTGAAAATTGATTCAATGATTAAAAAAATTTTACCCTATCAGTAGGATAAAAAAAGCTTATTCAATTGTGAAAAACCCCGTATATATTGGCTGTTTTGACTTGTGCATATACATATATATATACACACACATATATAAATAGATATATATTGCTGGCATTGAATTTTCTAGTTATACATACTTGCACTCGGTTGCTGTCAGTGGTAACTGGTCAGTTATGAAAACAAGAGAAAATGAAAGAAAAAGAATCTGATTCTCAAGAAAATAAGCGAAATGAATTTTCAACCCTGGATTTAACAAAACTTTTCAAACAAATAGAAGATGTGCATGTGACCGTACAGGGTATCGAGACTTTGAGATATAAATCTAGGAAGGACCACGTTTTCAATTATCTTTTTTTAATCGATGTATATATATATATACACATTTTAGATTCGTGAGTTGGAATTTGGAAATAATTATGTCAATGGAAGAAATTATAATATTGCTAGAAAGCACAACTAGCTACGGTTAAGACTTAGTATATATTAATAAGTTTTACACCCTACATTTGGACTCTTTTAGTATTCGTGCATTCCTTTGTAATATTTAATCAATATTTGTATAGAAATTTGGTACCAAGGGAAGTTGCCGATAATTGGCAAGTATTAAAGGTTGATGAGCTGAGTCGACAATAGTACAAATCGTTTAATAAACTTGTACAATCTAGCACAAGAGAGGAAACAAAGGAGATATAGTACAACAGGTCAAAGTTGTTGGCAATATTATATAAATCCAGAAAAAATAAAAAATAAAAAATAAAAAAAGCTTTTTTGCATTAATACATACCATAAACTTATCATAAAATTATAATTTACATCATAAACTTTTAATTTTGACAATTTCCATCTTAAACTTATAAATATATAACAATTTATAACTCCACTGATAATAATATTAATCTTCTGAAAAAAATTAACATGTAATTTGTATATGTTGTTAATTCATGATATGAATAATTATTTTTTTATATTAAGCCAAATTTATTGGGATTAAGATTTTTTTAATTAAGTTTTATTAAAATAGAAAATTTTGAATTAACTTTGTTATATATATATATTTGAATTAACATTGATTAAGAAAATTTTTTATATTGTTAGTTAACAATTTATATGCAGGTGAAGTGCCAATTGTAATTAAAAAAATCAACATAGTTTATCAATTGGGTGAAAATTATTATAGATTTGTAAGTTTAGAATGTAAATAGTCAAAATTAAAAAGTCAAGTTGTAAATTATAATTTTACCATAAGTTTAGAATGTATCAATGTAAAAAAGTCAAAAAAAAAAAAAAAAAAAAAAGAAGAAGAAGCTTGTTACTAATACTAGCGTTAGCACCGTTAGTAATACAACGTGAGCTCTATTTATAGGTCATATGTCATGAAGCAACTATCTGTTAGTGTGTAGCGCCAAGTACAAAATGTTAACTATATACAAAACATATTGAGAGAATCATTAATTTTCCTTGATATATCTTAGTAAGATGGAGTTCTAATCGGAGATTCCCATATTTGGATCGTAATAGGAAGGAATCGTGAGTTTTTTTTTTTTTAATATCTTTTTTATTTTTAACATAGAGGAGTAGGGATGAGAATTGTCAAGAATAATGCAGAAGACCATGAGAGGACACATTGTATTGGTTACAATTTTCATAACACGAAAATTGTCAAGAAGAATGCAATCATTATGAGAGGACACAAGGGCTTAGGCACAACAATCGTCTAGAAAGAATGCAAGAATGCAAAAAAGAGCAAACGTCAAGGAAAACACGAGAGAATGATAATGGTTGAAAGAGAGCTTAATGGAATATCGTGTTCAATGCCCTTAAATACTGTGTTCAGATTTGGTCACATATTCGACACGATGAAAAACAAGCACAATACTCTCAAAGAGAAGAATATTTCTAGGGAAAAAGGAAAAGCAGTTGTCTAACAAGATGACTAATTTCATGGCATGGAATATGAGAAGCATTCTGTTGTTTGTGACTTTATTTTATTTTATTTTTTTGCTGAAAGTTTGTGATTCAACTTGTGTGAATATATGATACCCTTTTCTCTTCCTAATGTTTTTATTACTAAATAAATGGTCAAAGTTAATATAATAAATATGGAAGGAAACAAAAATAATGTAATCTTCTTAATTTGTTTGAAAAATTTGGCCTAGGATGTTCAACTTCCATAGCAATTAATATTATGGTGTCCTTACTTGTGGAAAATAACAAAGGTTGTGGATAAGCTCAAAAAGATCTGTCCTTGTTAAGATAAATATTACTAATACACAGTTTTTCAAATATATTTTTTCAATCTAAAAAACATTTGAAACAAAATTAATGCAATCTTCTTAATTTGTTTGAAAAATTTGGCCCAGGATGTACAACTTCCATAGCAACAATATTATGGTGTCCTTACTTGTGGAAAATAACGAAGGCTGTGGATAAGTTCAAAAAGATCTGTCCTTGTTAGGGTAAACATTACCAATTCACCAGGGAAGGCATCCCAATAATACACACTTTTAAGGGTCGATTTGACGAGTTTTGAAAATATTTTTTAAATGAAAAAGAAGTAAGTTTAAAAAAAATATATTTAAAAAAAAATATTTAGAATAAAAAAATGTAAACTCTTAAAAAATTATTAATATATATTTTGTTTTATTTATGTTAAAATTTTATGTAATTAAAAAAATATCTTATTTAAATTAATATAAGTAAAATTATAAATTTTTAGAATTTAAAATTTACAATAAAAATTTTTAAAAATAAATAATAAAAAATGATAATAAAAAAAAAAGTTTTAAAAAATAATTTTGATATTTAAAGCCAGCTACACAGCCCCTAAATCTTATCAAAATAATAAAGCTGCATAAAGGCCCTACCACTCGTCTAGTCCAAAAGGACAAGAGAAACGATACTGAAAAGTACAAAAAAAAAAAAAAAAAAAAAAAAGGGTGGACGTGGAAGGCAAAGCGGGAGGGTAGTTAATTTCTTGGATATTGCCATGATATGGTCCAAAAAAGAGCAAATTTTCTAATCATGTAGCCTCTCACCATCAAGTTCATGTACGTCCACGTCTACAATTTCAAATAGAATACAATTTCACGTTACAAATATGAGGATTATTTTTATAAAATTAAATAAAAAATTAAAATTAAATTAAAATATCATAATCTCAAATAAAATAAACATAATAATTAAATTATAAAATGTAGCATGAACGGTGTTGAATTTAATTTGTATGAAATTATAGTATTATCCTTATATTTATATAGTTTATATGAATATCCTCTTAAAATATGTAAATAAAAAAAGAAAAATATTACCCTTCACTAGTGGGAAAATTTTTTTTTCCTTTGATTAGGAATGAAAGATTTTAACTCTAAACTTTACATTTTAATCGATATGTATAATACCTTTAAATAATTATACATGATGTAAATAGTATTGAATTTAATTTACATGAAATTATAGTATTATCCTTTCATATATATATAAAATGTATATAAAAAAAAAAGAAAAATATTACCCTTCTCCAGCTGGAATTTTTTTTTCTTTGATCAAGAATGAAAGATTTTATCTCTAAACTTTATGTTTTAGTCTATATGTAAATAATTATGCATGTAATCATTAACGAGAATGTCATGACCTCTATTTTTTTTTTATGTTTTTGGCTAAAGACCCTTTATAGGTTGTGTACAGATGGTTTTAGACTTGATTGTGGTGTTATTAGACCGAGTCAATATGGTTGTGTCATTACGATGAAATGAACCTACATAAGATATTAATTAATTTATGGACCTACAAAGATATTAATTGATGTATGGATGTTGCAATGATGTTTGCCATTCAAATATGTAGTGCTGTTAGAAACAGAAATTAAAAAGATTAAAAAAAAGGGTCATTTTCTTTTGATTTCTCCCTTTGAAAAAAAAAACATTACAAATGTACTTTGAAAAAATTGTCGTTTCACACAGTGTGAACGTTTAAATGATGGAAAATGAAAGGTTCACTCAATTCATGTATGTATAGATTTTCCACAACGTGCATTGAAGAGACTTTTACGCTATGGACAAAACACTGCAGTTGCATTAAAAAACTAGTCCTTTTTCGGCCCTACTACGGGGGCCAGGTCTGTTGTTATTAACTCTTTTCTTAAGCTTTATACAATTTTGTTTTTTCACATCATGTTGAATGTTACGTGGGACCCTTTGTCAAATTCTTAGTCTAGTCCATCTACAGAAAATACAAAAATAAAAAAATAAAAAATATGTTCTGATAAATTAAAAATTTATTTAAATCACCAGTTTAATTTTAAAAAATTAAATTTAAATATAATTATATGTTTAATTTATTGATTTGTTTTAAATTTTGTAATCATAATTTATATATTATTTCAAATTTAAAAATATTATTTATAAACCTTTTCTCATAAAAATTTTTTTTATACTAATCATAATAAAAAATAAAAGGAAATACAATTTATAATATAAGTTCAAATTCAATTTCTTTCATTTAAACACTTGTAGTTTAATATAAAATTTTCTTGTTTAAACTTGAACACCAAATATATGATTTATTCCATAATTTAATTCATTTCAAACTTAAGTCAAATTTTCTAATTTGAACTCATGATTTAAACAAATTCTAATGTCTCGTTTGGCATCGTAACGAAAACGTTTTACGTTTAAACGCAATGTAATTTTCATCTAAATGTAAAAATTTTGTATTCAAATACAATTTATTTCAACTATGTTACGAAAATAATTACTATTTCTTTATTTTTTAAAATAATCACATCAACTTTTCAACTTTAACTTTTTTATCTACACTTTTACCAATCACATCAACTTTTCAACTTTAAAATACAATTTAAATACTTTTCATCCAAATACGTATTTCATTCAAATATAAAATAAATACTTTTCAACCAAATACAACACTCAAAAAATGAATTACATTCAAACGTAATTAAAATGCAATTCGTTTACTAAACAATCGATAAGTTGAAGTTAAGAGAGAGAGAGAGAGAGAGAGAGGGAGATTTGCCAATAGAGAGAGGGAAAAAAGGGAGTATAGAAAATTAGGAAAATTATTCAACATTAGATAATATCATGTTATCATGTTTATATGATATATCTATTTAATTAAAAGTTAAAATTTAGAAGATTTGTTTATATCAACATTTGATAATTGAATTTCTCTTTTCTAGTGTATATCATATCAATTATAAATTTAAAATCTTCATAAATATTTTACTTAAAATTTCCCAATGAGAGCTTTTTTTCTTTTAAATTTTGAGAATAAAAATTTTTGAACTAAAATTATATTATGATAATTACTTTTTTCCTCGTATAAAAATCTACTTTTTTTCTCCTTGTTTTTTACTTTTTAAATCCATTTTAGTCTAAAATTATATTATAATAACTGCTTTTTTCCTCATATAAAAAGACTACTTCTTTTCCTTACTTTCTACTTGTTTTTAACTTTTTAAATCCATTTTATTTTTACTTTTTAAATAAATAATAATAACCATCAATACATCATAACATTTCTAATTAGATATACATCTTATAATAATCTTGTCATCTTTCCATCTAATTATTTTTATTTTTCTAAATGAACTTATGTTTATAATTGAATTTAATTCACTTTCGAAAGTTTAAAAAGTCTAAAACCTTGTGAACTTATATGTAGCATAATTGAATTTTGGTTCATTGAAAGTTTAAAGTTTATGATACGAGTAAAGTTTAAACGTTTTCTAAAAAATAATTTTTTTAAATTTGCTATTTTTGTTTAATCATTAATGCTTATCATCATAATGCATTGCACTTATGTATTAGAATGAAATTTGATTAAAACGAGAAGTACAGATCATTGTTCTCTTTTATTAAGTACAAATCACTTTATTGCTAGCTAACTTCTTAAAATTATTTTATCTATACATTTGAATATTATGCAAAAGCACATTACAAAATCTTTTTTGTTTTATTTTTTATTTTTTGCTTCGATGCACGTTTGCATCTGTTTATGTTCCCTCTAATTGATAGCATTCATTGATTTGTCTACGTCTCTGTTTAACCGTTTTATCCTCTTCTTTTTTTACCATGAACACCCATACCAGCTTTTTCAACCAAAAGGAAAAAAAAAAAAAAAAGCACCCATATCCTCTTCTTTTTTGATCATGAACACCCATACCAGCTTTTTCAACCAAAAGAAAAAAAAAAAAAAAGCACCCATAAAGCTTTTAAATGGGGGGGGGGGGGGGGTTGGGGTTTGAAGAAAGAGAAAATGTATCCGCCATATATTTATCGTCGCGTCTAAGATACAGTTCAATGCCATCTCTTCCCCTCGTCAACTTCATCTATTCTTTTAATTGACTAGTCTGGTCAGACAAGTCTTTCATCCTACTTGTAAGACTAGTTGGTTGGACAAATAGTGATTCTAGGAGAATTGTACTTTTTTTCTGAATAAAAAGTGGATAACGGTGTCTTCATGTCCTCTAAATCAATGATACAGTGAGAATTTGCAACAAGTAAAATGGCGATAGATCTAATATGAAATTTCATGTATCACAACTTAGGGTTTAGAATCTAATTTCAGATAAATAGAACATCAAAGATACATGCTAGCTATCATCGAAAGTGAGACAGATGAAAACCGATCCCGAATTGTAAAAATAATGAGTCTTATACGTAAACATTCCACTATGTCATTACTACCCGTGGTTTGAGAGTTTTCTAAACGTGAAGCACGAGTGGTGGTTGGGTTTTGCATGGGAGGATAAGGGAGGCGTTATTGCAAGGCTGACTTGGTACGGCTGATTGAAGTGGCATCTAGCTAACAAGACCATTTAAACCTCACAGCGACTTTTCCAAACAAAAGCCCAGTCTTACGGCTTTCTTGTTCCCCACATTTCAATTTACACGATGTTTGTTGAAAAGGAAAGAAAACATTATGAAAGATAAAAGATGTGTGAAGGATTGAAAACGAAAGTGATGGACATGAATTTAATTTATTTCTTTTTAATGTTGTTGGTAACATGATTTATAGTGTTTTGGTACACACTTTTAAACTGCATTACATTTAAATACAATGCAATTTTCCCTAAATACAAAAACATTTCATTCAAATACCAATCACATCACATTTTAAATATAATATAATCACTATTCATTATTTTACTTTTTCTATTATTTTTATTAATTATATCATATATTCTCTTTCTCTCTATTTTTTTTCTTTCTACTTTTACCCATCACATCACATTACATATTTATTATTAAAATACAATTCAAATACTTTTTACCCAAACACACATTGCATTCAAATGTAATGCTAATATTTTTTCTCTAAACACAAATTGTATTTAATATACGTAATGCAAATACAATGCGTTCACCAAATGAAACATTAAACTTATTTTAAAGAAGAAAGGACAACGAACTTGGTCTTATTGATTAACAACGAATGGAGGTTAAATACAAGAAAAGAAAAGATTATTTATACAACTATATTAACTGTATATATTTTCCTCGAAAAAATACATACCAAAAAACAAAAATTGGAGATTAATCAATTTCACTTCAAAAACCTCTCCACCCTCTTCTTAGATGCTTTCCACTTCTCATGAGTCACGTTTATAAAACTCCAAAAACAGAAATTGTAGTAAATAACATTTTTACGAAATAAATGAAAGGAACAGTAAAATTCAAAATATTTGCAGTAAATGATAATAAATAGAAAATTTATAATCAAGTAGATAATCTATTTACTAAAAGCAAAAAAATTATTTATTATTTAATATTATTTATTTCAAATGTTTTTAAAATATACTATGTGAAAAAGGGAGAAGGAGGGAAATAGGTCAAAATTAAAATTGAATAAAAATAAATAGCAGAAAAGTTTTGGACCTTTAATAAATAGCTATTTTTGGTAAATAATGATTTACCATAACTAAAATTTCAAAAATATCCCTTATATGTAAATCTTGATAAATTTATTTGGAAATCATTTTTTACTTAGTAAATCATTTATTTATGTATGTAAATTATTGATTTACGAATTCTCCACCCAGAATTTTCTCAAGAAACAAGTAGATAGCTTTAAAATTTTACTGGTAAATCATTTATTTATATGTGTAAATCATTGATTAACCAATTCTTCACCTAAAATTTTCTCAAGAAACAAGCAAATAATTCCTCAGAAAAAACAAAAACGAGAAGTCTAGCCCCCAACAAAAGTTCGTAGAAGAAAAAGAAAGGGAAAGGGAAAGAGAGAGAAATAAAATCTAGAAAGAAATATAGGTATAATTATAAAATTACATGACTCTTAAATTAAAATTGTTATTTATTTTATAAGTTAAGTAAATATGTTATTTACTTTTATTGACTAAAATAATTAACCTATTTATTACAATTTCCCTGTGAAAAATACTATTTTTCTCTCTAAAACAAAGCTTTGGAGAACATTCGAAAAACCGGGCTCAAGGCTTTGCTTATTTTGGTCCGTCCCGTTGGTTGGCCCACTTCTTTCTGCTTTTCATTGGCCCAAAAGGTTGGAAAGCTCCTAGTCCGAGGTACGATGATCTGCTTGGTCGTGAGAAGTGGCGTCCAGGATAAGCCATCGAACAACAACAATAACCGCAACTGTTTTTTGGACGTCAGCCCAAACATAAATGCTATGTTTATTTGACCACTCTAAATTTAAAATATAAATTTTTTTTTATTTTAAGAAAATGAACCTTCTTAAATTTTTCTATCTGAACATCCAAAATTTTTCATTTTTGAAAAATAGAAAAAGAGCTATCTAAAAAAAAAATTAAAGTTTTAACTCATCCAAATAACTTTTCACTTTTAAAAAGAATTCCAAATAACATTTTATTTTTCATATCTAAAAATTTTTAATTTTCCAAAAAAAAAATCTCTCATCCAAACAGAGTAAAAAATTCCATTCCAGTGTTTTTTTTTTCTTTCTTTCTGAAAAATTAACAAAAATTTTAACTATAGAGCCATTTGAAACCTCAAACTAAAAGTCTTCAAAGCACCTTTTTTTTTTTATACATTTTACCATCACTTTTCATTATTTATTTCTTTAAAACGCTACCGTAAATTCTAAACTTTAAAATTCTCTAACTTTGTATATGCATGTCCATATGAGATTTTTTTTTAAATTATATAGAATTTCGAATAGAACAGAACAATATCTATATTATTATTATTTTCCTCAATAAATTTTTAGATTTTATATTTTTATACTCCAAATAATTTTTTTAAGCAAACATATTTTTGAAAATAACTTTTTTCCAACAAAAAAAAAATCTCTAGACAAGCGTCCAAGCAGACTTAAGTATTTGTTTGGTTCATGAGTTGAATCTGAAATAAAATAAAATTTTAAAGTTTAAGTTAGTTGATTTAATTATAGTTTTTGTTAGCTTTTTTGAAAAAGGCAAAACTAAACTCAAAAATTTGGGTTCGGACTCATGAACTAAACGAATCTTAATTTTTAAAAAGTCAACTAATTTCAATTTAAAAATTTTATTTCAAACCAATGCACCAAATACACCATAAGATTTCCACCACTTTAAAGGACTAGTCAAAAATTAACAAAATACATTATATCAAAATTATCCTTACCAATCGTTGGAGTAATCTACTGGCATTAAAAAAAATGTACCATTAAACTGCAGGAAAAAACTGATCCAAATCAAACAGCACAAAATCGTTAACTATTTTTGGATTAATGGTCTATTTTGGTTGGTTTTTCATAGTCATTGCTACCATTGGTTTTGTTAACAGTTTTGATGTCTAAAACCGATCAAACCAACAAAAATATCACTATATAATTATTAGAATATTTTTCTAACAACGTTTTTTCTTAGTTATTAAGCAAGTTCTAAACTATTAAAATGCTCCCTATCAGACTGAATAACTTGGTAGTCTGCTTTGTCTCTAGTCCTTTTTTATTGATCAACACTTAAAGTGAAACCCTAGCTCCTAACAAACTCCCGTCTTATCAGCACAATTGGCAGGCTTTAATCCGAGCTTGAGATTTGATTATGTTTCATGTTATTTCGTTGTTGGTTTGTTTGAAAACTACTTGAGGATGAACTTAGACCTTTCCTATTTTTTGAAATTACATAAAAGATTGTGAATTTTGGATATGTTATCTTCATTTTTATAAATGAACAACTTTATGACATTTGTAAATATAAAAAAAAAAAGCATTTTAGTCTTAAATCTAAACCAATCGAATTCATTATATATGGTTTAATTTGGATATTCTCCCTAAAACGTCCAACCGCCCAAATCGACAAATGTGTGTGCGTGCGTGTATATATATATATATATATTTGATTGGATAAGAGATTTTTTTTTTTTAACCAAAATACTGATCAATCTAACTGTGACTATCTCTATCTATTGAATCGTTACTGAAAATGTATCAGATATCAACGGAATCAATGTTAGATTAACAATGCATTCACAATGGTAATTTATTAGATTAACAATGGTAATCTACCAATATTTTACCCTTCACGCTGCATGTGCCATACGTAGTTGGTGGCATTCTTCCTCAACAAAGATGCTAGTAAGTTGCGGTTTTAGGAAAGATAAAATTTAAGGACCCATTTTGACAAACGAGTTCGAACCTAAAATTAGTAAGGTTAAAGGTTTATAATATGGCTCATGATGGACATAATGTTGCCGTATTGCATAAATTTGTTGTAGAGATTGGGCGTCTATCATGTATTTCAATAGCCTTAACAACCTTTATTTATCTAATTTTGTTTTTAGCATAATATAAACTTTGATTTCTAATGAAAATCCCACCTGCACATTGGGGGAAAAATTATGTTTTTAACCATATAATTTACATCGGTTTTGAACTAAATAATTGGGTTTTTATATATATATATATATATAAATGAAAAGTCCAGAATTCGAACTTGGATTACACATGTATACACTCATACATCTAACCGAGTGTTCAAGTCTGCTTATTACAACAGTTGTTGATCAATTTTCCAGCAAAATCAAGCTGATAAAGCCCCCAAACAAGAGCCAAAGATGACAACCAAACAGGCAAAGGACCAAGCATCCACAGCAGCAAAGGAAAGCTGATGCAAAGCAACCGATTGCTCACAAGAGCCAGCACAAATCCCTTCTCAAATATGGTCTGCCTTTGTTCATTAGAGTACAAGGCAAACTCCTCCGAATTCGCATTTATCAAGAAATTTGCATCGATCAGAAATGCTATGGCCATTGACCCAAACACGAAGCTCATTGACAAGAAAACCGCTATCGATCCATACTTCAAGGCGAAGATCTTAGTCGATTGGGACCCAAAAAGCGGGTTACTGAAGAGATGGGACGCGGTGTATGCGTTGTTTATCAGCGAGGCCAGTGAGACGACGACGATCATCGATATGGAAGCTGTGAGGACGGTGGCCATGAGGGTGTTTCTCAAGCTTTGAACTACCAGCATGCCTTTCTTATCATTGCCCTGTTGGAACAAAAGATGACTTTAATCTATTAGGAAAAAAAATATATATATATATATATATGTGTGTGCAGGGTTAATACTAAATACAAATGATGTTTTGGTGATTTGATAAATGGTAAACAGGAAACTAGAGTAATGCTATTTATTTTTAAATTTTTTTCTTTCATGTTACCACCACATCAGCAATTATCAGAAATTATTATTATAAATGTCATGCATGAATAAATTATGGAATGCATTATTTGATACTTATTGTAAGTACTAGATCAATAAAATGATATAAAAGAAAAAATATAATCAAAACTAATGCTGCCCTTGAAATATTTTTATTATTAGTGTTATAAAAATAACTTTTTTAAAGCCTATAACTAAATTGAAGTTTTACGTACTAATAAAACATGCTGACTTAGCCACAACTTTTATAAATTTGGAGATAGATAAATTGAGACAAACATAAATAAGAGGGAGATGTTACAAGGAAATTATAGAAGGGACGCGAGATTGTTCATTCAATTTTCCTTCTTTTCTCCATATGAAACAACCCAATAATAAATATATATATATATCACATGTATCCTTACTCAAGCTAAAAGATTTAACTCTTGTTTGGTAACCTGTTTTAAACTTATTCTTCAAAAAAAAAAAAAAAAAAACTTTCTACACTATTTTTTCTTATAAAAAATTATATTTACTATTTAAATAGGGAGTTTAAACTTATAAAGCAAACGAGACCTTAATTACCTGTATTGATAGTTTCTTCTCTTCCCTACCGGTAAAGAAATTAACTCATACTTACATCTTTTAAGTCAAGAATCCAAGCTCTTCTCTTCAAGGCGTTAACTCCAAAGGTGGTACGAGAGGGCTTGTTCTTGAAGCTATGCCAGAGATAGCCGTGGTAACCAACCGTCAGAAAAAAGCTCAATGGGATCAATATTGTGTCCAGATAGACAACCAAACTCATTTCTCTCAAAGTATAACTCCAAGAATTTCAGGCACTCTGAGCTATGTGGAAACTAAACAAGCATATTTATTTAAGAAGAATAAAGCAAAGACACACACACACACACACACACATATATATGTATATATCTATATAAAAAATTGCGTTTTATCTCTTTATTAGATTGCCCGCATTGTGGGGTTTACGTCAATAAGCAATATTTAATCTTTCGTACGCAAGTGGAAGGTAAAGGAATCAAAGTGGAATGTCTATTTGATTGACACTACATATTTTGCGGGGCTAATTTTTGATTACTTTATGCAAAGGTTTAAAAGTTGGTGCCTCAAGTGACCCATCCACTTATTTTATCTTTTGGATTCTTGTCTTTTCTTTTCTTCACTTGCCTCTTTCTTTTTCCTTTATTCGCTTTTATTTTAACGTGCTACTTTAACTAAATCTTTACATAAATATTATAAAGTATATATTTATAAGTTCGGATAATGACAAGTCTCATGCATGGAGTATTTTTAATTATGGAATTTTGGGAGATTTTCAAAGGAAAAATATTGAACAGCAATATTATTGTCTCAACTTTTTTTTTTTGTATTTTTTTAATAAAGAAATTCTAATTCATAGTTAAATGCATAAACTTGGTATATCTCATTGCTAGAAGTTAAATTTATCCAACATCGTTAAACTACTGAATTGTTATAGTGTTTATATATAAATTAGATATCTTTTTTCATTAAAATTAATTTTTGCATATGAATCTTATTTAAGTCTATTTAACATGATATTATAATCAAATTTTACAAATGATAATATATTTGGATTCTGACCCATTCACGTAACACCCACATGTAAGAGAGAGTATTAGAAGTAGAATTTATCACTACTACCAAATTGGAGACTATATGACCATGTATATCTCACATATTACTGGGCTATACTGGATTTTGCCAACCTTCAGTTATGTGTGCACTCGTGTAAGGTTAGCAATTCGTGTTGTCATGTCGTGTTATACTCCTTAGTTGATACTATTATACTAAATCCAAACCCAATCCATTTAATAATCGTGTCAAAATCTCAAACCCAAACCCAACCCATTTATTAATCGTGTTAATTGTGTCGACCCAAATTAACTTGTTTAAATTAAATATAAATAAAATAATGACTTATTCAATATGATTGCGATACTTTAATATGTTTATTAGATAACATATCTTTTCTTTTATGAAACACTATTATACTAAATCTAAACCCAACCCATTTAATAATCGTGTCAAAATCTCAAGCCCAAACTCAACCCATTTATTAATCGTGTTAATTGTGTCGATCCAAATTAACCTGTTTAAATTAAATATAAATAAAATAATGACTTATTCAATAT
This sequence comes from Antiaris toxicaria, assembly GCA_035233585.1. Classification (NCBI taxonomy): domain Eukaryota; kingdom Viridiplantae; phylum Streptophyta; class Magnoliopsida; order Rosales; family Moraceae; genus Antiaris; species Antiaris toxicaria. The sequence goes on from CP141163.1 coordinate 2,900,445, forward strand.
GATTGCGATACTTTAATATGTTTATTGGATAACATATCTTTTCTTTTATGAAACACAAGTGAAATTTACTTATAAAGTTTTAAAATTCATATTATTTGTACTTTATTAACTATGAAAACTCTTATTTTATATCACATATAATTAAGTAAAAAAATAATACATGATGTTGTGGTGATGGGGTATGGTGAGGTGGATGAAGGGTGACTGGTCGTATTGCCGTGAAGGTTAACGGGGTGAGGTGAATGGAGGGGAGGGGGAGGAGAAGGCGACAAGGTGAGGGGATCGAGGGGGTTGGGGGGGGGGGGGGGGGGGGGGGGGAGGGTGGGTTTGACAACGACGAGATCAGGGACGACTAGTCATATTGTTATGAAGGTCAATAGAGTGAAGGAAGGGGAGGGCAATGGGGTAAGGTGAGCAGAGTTTCACTTCATCTTGAAGCTTCAGAATTCCCTAAAGCAGCTTCATCCATGTTCATTATACGCTCCAGGTTGAGCAAAATTTAAGAGGCTTCTGAGTAGAATCATTCCTCCCACAGGTGCCAAACAGATTAACTGATAAAAAGACACCAAAAAATAAGTCTAGGAATATAAGGAGGGATCAACTAAGGCTAAAAAACTAACCTGAACGTGCATATTGGCAGAGCAACAAAATCTTTTCAGTGAGGGCACAATATGAAAATCAAAAGTATCCCCACTGAGATGAACATGGATCTGCCACCGACTAAGAGCATGCCAAGTAGCCAAACTACATGAAATAACACTTGCCTCGCAAAGAGATAACACCATCCTATCAAAAGAATAGTGAAAAGCTGCTGCAATTGGATGGATCTCATGACGATTCTCCTACAATCAAATATTTTAGTATCCTTATAATCAGAAAGAAGGATACAAACAAAACGTATAAGCTTTGTTTGGTATTATTAATTGTTATCTCTAGTTTAAAAGAAAGTATGGTATAGATTTTCTTAAGAACAAAAGAGAAGGAAGCAAAGTTGTTTTTTCTTTTTTCTTTTTTGGTTCCTTCTTTCAGGATTAAGAACAAAAGAAAAGGAAAGCTTAAAATGAAACAAAATGTACTTAGTCAATAATCAGAACTTGCAGAACAAGTTTTACTCTTTCTCTCTACCCAAGGGGCATTGAGATTACAGAATAAAAGATCTCTTCTTACAAATCTGGTGTGAGATTAAACTAAATTAGAGTCATGAGAAGGAATGAAAAAGACAAATTTATGCATGCTTTTTAATAAGTGAATATTTCTTATCCATAATGAAAATGCTATGTAAGAAGTAGAAAATGGTACAGAGCAAAATATCAATGTTGTTTCAATTACACTTACTTCTAAGCAAGCAACATACCCATATGTAATGAGTCCTGACTTGAGAGAAAAGAACTGATTCAATGGGGATAGCTAGATCAAGCACCTCATACCTCAGTGTATCAAAAACTGAACTAAGCTTGTAAGGGAATGAAGCCAACTTGGCAATCTGACCTTCTGGTGTCATTGTGCATTCTTGCAGTATATGTGAATAAAGTTCAAACTTTTGCATCCGTAAAGCAAAAAAACATTGGATTGGCTTTGATAATCAAGAGATTTTGGTGTGTTACTAAATTTTTAATGATGGGTATGAAATAGTATTTGACAAAACTTATGGATGTAAATGTATTAATAACAAAAACAAAAACCACAAAAAAGCAATATCTGAATTTTTATTATTCGTAGGTGGACTGATAAATGTGCATAAAACCAAAATTTTTAAGTAATCCTGAATTCGAGGAAGAGTAATTAAAGAGGTTATTTACCAATATCATGTTCGTCTACCGCAAAAACTGTATGGTACCCTGAATTTCTTTGAAAATTTCGAAGATATGTGCCCTGTACACGCAAAACGAAAACCCAAAAAAAAAATGGAGATATACTTAAAATGTTAAAAGGAAATGCAATAGAAAAGACAAGTAGCTAGTGATAGAGTTAAACCTGCGGCTGAACTGGAGGACTTGTAATATCATCATTGGCCAAACTCATCAGATCTGAATCTCTCCTGTATTTCTGTTGGACCCATTTCCTCATCGTTTATTCAAAGATGTTGTAAAGAGCTGAGGCTGGTTATTGATGCTGGCACTGATTTGAAATCGGGGCATTCCCAAAGATCAAGGGTTTCGAGTGAACACAGATTGCAAATCCAACCCGGAATGGCTGTAAAATTATCACATTCCCAAACATAGAATTTTTCAAGAGTGGTAAAGAATTGAAGTCCCCAGGGAGTGTCACCAATTGTGGTAGCTGTTAAAATATCAGATATCTGTAAACCACGGAAAACGTTTGATGATGAAAATGCTTTCTGATAATCTGTTTCCATTGAAATGATAGAGTTTGTCATCAGTGAATGTTGGAAGGGCTTTTAACTTGTATGAACAATGAAAAGCTTCTCTAGAAATGACAAAAACACTTAATAGTTTAGTCATGTCCCTCACCACTTTTCTTTTGATTAAATAATGTGATGCTTATTCTTATTAATTATGCGAGCATTTTAAAATCCATAAAGAAGTTAAAACTAGACAAGATTGGTGTTAGCCGTGCTTTTATCACAGTCTAGTTGATGATCAGAAGGATTTCCCCTTCATATATATTATGCAATTCTATGAGCTGAAATTCTAATCAGTTGAAAAATGGTGTTGTTTCAGGTGTAGCATGCCATTTTTCGAGTTGATGTACCACAGAGCAGACACATGCTTAAATGCAAGGACTTGATAGAATTGAATTGATTCAATGAAAGTATGATCTAATTTGTGAGAAAAGGAAGCAAACTTTGTACTTCGTGCTGTGTATAGCAAGATCATGGTACAATTTACTTTGCATGGATAAGAAATATGTTTGAGAAAGAAAATGACATCCACACATTTAACTTATGCCAAGATTGTGATTTACATAAATTTATGCATCTTAGATTTATAAGATAACCTACACCAAGTACTCGCTTGTTAGTCAGGCCAAATCAAGTATGTCTAAATTTATCTCTTTTATTTGTTGAACTTTGTAAGTTGACTTTGAATAACAAGTTTGTGAAATGAAGTTTTGATCTTTCAGTGACTAAAATTTCACCCTAGCATATCCATAAGGGCAGTAACTACTAGATTGGAAAGTTATAATTTCAAATTTTGCTTCCTTTATCCATATTTCCATCGGGAGAAAAAAAAAAAGGCATTCTAAATTGCTGTTATTACTATTCATTTTTCATTTAATGGGGGTTGATAATCTAGATGTTTTGATGTAACTTTTTTTTTTTTTTTTATAAGGCCAAGTTCATGATTTTTAACAGAAATTATGGATTTCACTATATCTAACTGAATAATGATAAGAATACAGCAAAAAGAATAATAATAAGGAAAAAAAAAAAAAAAAAAACTATCTTCAAAACATCAGTTTTTTTTTTTTTTTTAAATAATTGTTTGAAACGTCAGAGAAATCTGAGAATTATTAATTGCCATTGTCCTATTTATGCCTAAAAAAAAAGTAATATTCTTTATGAATCCTTAATTGAAAAAAGAAACAAATAAAGATTACCAATGTGAAGTTCATTTGTTGCACAGTTGCAGTCCTCTGAACTTCTTCAAGATTTTCCAAGATCGAGACTCCATACTCACAACACATGGAAATCTCCAATACCTCAAGGGAGGTGAGAGATTGGATACGTTGGAGGTAGAAGATTCGTTAGTTTTGGCAACCTCTGGAGTTTCAACACACGCAGGCTTGTAAGGGCAGTTTGCGGCCACTCAATCCCTTCAAATTCCTCACAATCCCAACCATCCAATTTCTCAAGGGAGGTGTGATATTTGATACATGGAGATGGATACTTCAGTCCATGGCATTCCCAGATAAATAGGTTATCGAGGGAAGCGAGGCTTTTCATCGTCACATCTGGAAAACATTGTAGACCCGTGACATTGTAGGGAAACAAAGACGTCAATTTAGAGAGAGGATAGGAGGAAACGGAAAATCCATCTTATAATTAAAAGAAAATAAGGAATCTCATACTCACCTCTTGCTTATTAGCATCACGTCCTCAACACAAATGTTGGTCCAACAGTTTGTTAGCTGCAAGCTGCAATAGTGATTAAAACCATTAAAACCATGAATTCAGCTTCAAGAATCGAACCAAGCTCACAAAGTGTCAAATCATTCAATACGAATATAACTCAAACCTTTGCAAGCTACAAAAGTGACGGCAAAGCCTTTAAAATTCAAGAAAAATGCAATGCATCCTGAAGCTCCAAATTTTCATGCTAGAATTATTCCTGCCTCCAGCGACAAAAAAGATTAACTTCATTAAAAGATGCCAAAAAATCAGTTTATGAGTACAGAGGAATCCAGTAATGCTTAAAACTAATCTAAAATGTGAGTAGAGACAGTATAAATATTTTTCACCGAGAGCACAATATAAAACTACGAAGTACCCCCACTGCTATGAATATGGCTCTGCTGAGAAAAATATGGCTCTGCTACTGATTGGGAGTATGCAACATAGCCGAACTACAAGAGAGAATACTTCCCCTGCAAAGAGAAAACACCGTCAATTCAAAAGAGCAACGATAAGCTGCTTCAATTGGATCTCGTACTATATTAGTATGCATAGAATCAGAAAGAAAAGGAAAGGAAAAAATGAAACAAAATGTACTTGGTAAATAATCGTAACTTGCGGAAGAAGTTTTACCCTCTCTCTCTCTCTCTCTCTCTTCCCCCCCAAGGGGAGTGAGATCACAGACCTAAAGACCTCTGCTTACAAATCTGATATAATATAAAACCATAACAGAGCGATGAGAAGGAATTAAAAAGACGGATTTATACATGTTTTTAATAAGTGAATATTGCCTATGCATAATGAAAATGCTAAGTACGAAGTATGAATTTTAAGAAACTTGCAGAGAGTAAAATTTTGACGTTGTTTGAATTACATTTACGTCGGATCAAGCAACATACCCATACGTGATTAGTCCTGACGTGCAAGAAAAGAATTGATTCAGCGGTGATAGCTAAATCTCGCACCATATATTTGTGTATCAAAAAAGTGAACTAAGCTTGTGTAAGGAAGTGAAGCCTTCATGGTAATCCAACCTTGTGGGGTCATTGTGCTTTCTTGCAGTACATAAGAAACAATTTTGAGCAATTTGTTTTAGCATTACATTAAAGAACTTAGAGAGAGAGTTACACTCATACAGTTAGCTTCCTCAAGATCAAGATCAACATACATTTATCAACCAAAACAAATACCAAATGCCTCTTAAATTGTAGAAAAACTACAGTAGCTTCGTTTTTGTTGGTCAATACTGATCAAATAGCTGCAATACTTAGTAGTAGTGAATTGCTTACCTCAACAAAGAAAATAACTGTGAAAGGACACTTCTAATTGAAAGAGATTTGAGTCTATAGAGATGCGAGATCATTTGCAATAAGTGGAACACGCCAAAATCCTCGGTGTCCGTAAAGAGGTTAGATTACATGTTGCTTCATGCAGTATTGTTAGCTTGGAAACCTCCAAATTTCTAACAATTTAAGTCATCTGAGGTTGTGAACCACTCTAGATTAATAGCCACAAAACAGCCGCAATCAAAGGACAGAAATGAAGGAACTAGAACAGAAAAAGATGTTGATGGAGATGCTTCATGAGAATCTGTTGTAGTTACAAAATATAGAATTCATCATTAGCGTCTGTTGGAAGAGCTTCCTACTTCTACGAATCAAGAAAACCTGATCTAGAAATCGGCAAAGAGCATGTAAGTCAACATGGGCAACAAAAAAATGAAGCATTAAATCAGAAAGATGCTGCCATACCTAAATTCAACGACTTGAGAGAATAGAACTGACTCAATGGCGGTTGATGTTCCCATTTCAAATAGACATGTAAAAGCATGAACTAATTTGTAAGAGAGGGAAGCCGACGTGGTACTCTGTTCTTGTGGATAGCATGGTAATGTTACATTGTTGCACTGATTAAGAAACACGTTAGAGCAACTTGTTACATCACTAGACAAATATATACTACCTTCAAGAGGGAGAAAATAAAACTCATACACCATGCTTCATCAAGAAAAAATTGTAAGATGAACTAAATGGTAGCTCATTTTTTTTTTAATTCAGCAAAAACTACTTTCTTTATAAATCTCTTACAACTTGGAATAGTTATCTTTGGATACTCTTTTAATATTCACCAAATGGTAGGGTAATTAAGTGATGTTTTGACCTTTCAGTAATTGAAATTCCTCATTAGATGTATCTGCAACAACTGAACTATTAGATGTGAAGTTTAAAAGTTCAAACTTTTGCTTCCATTTAGGAAAATATCAATGGATTTGCTTTGATAATCAAGATATTTTGGTGTTTCTAGTTTTAATTAATGAGTACTGACTAGTATTTGACAAAACTTATGGATATGAATGTATCTAAACAAAAAACAAAAAACAAAAAAAGAAAAAAGAAAAAAAAAACAAAACGAAAACTATAAACACCAAAATTCGTTGAATTTTTATTTGATCACAAGTGAACTAACAAAATATGCACAAAATCGAATTTTAAAGAAGAATAACTAAAGAAAGAGATTATTTACCCCTATCCTGTTCATCTGCTGCAAAAACTGCACCGTACTTTGAATTTCTTTGGAAGTTTTCAGGACTTAGGCCCTGTACACGCAAAATTAAAACCAAAAAAAAAAAAAAAGAGAAATATTAAAAATGGGAAAAGAAGTACAATAGTAAATAGAAAGGAAAAGTGGCTGGTGATAGAGTTTATACCTGAAGCTGAACTGGTGGACTTGTGATAATCACTGGCCTAACTGATCTGATCCGAATCTCTCTCGTATTTCTGTTGGACCCATTTTATTGTTGCCTATTTCTATGTATTGTAAAGAGGTGAGGCTGGTTATTGATGCAGGCACCGATTTGAAATTGGGGCAATACCAAATATAAAGGGTTTGGAGTGAAGACAGCTTGCAAATCCAATCTGGAAGGCCCGTAAAGTAAACACAATTCTGAATTGAGAGCTTTTGAAGAGTGGTAAGGAATTGAAGTCCCTCAGGGAGAGTCACTAGCTGTGGTAGCCCACTATATTTCAGGCGGCGCAGGGTCGTTAGGGCTTGCCACTCAATCGAGTGATCATTTGATACTTGAAGCCTCTTACAGTCATCAATCTCCAATTCCTCAAGGGAGGTTAGATGTTGGATGCCTAGAGGTGAAAGATGCTTTAGTTTTGGCAGGTACGAGAGAGTCAGGAGGCGTAGGCTTGTAAAGGCCGGGGTTTCTGGCCACTCAAACCCTTCAAACTCCTCACAGTAGATAATTGACAATTCATTAAGGGAGGTGAGATATTGGATGCCTGGAGACGAAAGAAGCATTAGTTTTGGCAGCTCCCAGAGATTCAGGATGCGTAGGCTTGTAAGGGCAGGGGTTTCCAGCCACTCAAACCCTTCGAACTCATTACAGCCGGAAATCACCAATTCCTCAAGGGAGGTGAGATATTGGACGCTAGAAGATAGATACTTCATTCCATGGCACTTCCAGATATCTAGTTTCTTGAGGGAAGCGAGGCCTTTCAACCTCTCATTTGGAAAATATTGTAGATCCTCGACATATATGATAGATAAAGATGTCAATTTGGAGAGTGGGTCGGGGAAAGTTGTGGCGACCCCCCCACGTACGTTACCATACCAACCAGTCGAGCTCTTACGCCGACCGCGATGGCTGGCAACCTCGTGGGTCGTCATCCTCTTACTTAACTTAACTTTCCATTCTTAACGTTCTCATCTTATAGCGGAAGCAATTTCTATAGCAAATTTTTTTTTTTTTTTTTACTTACATATTATACTTATCTCTTTATCATACTCTTAAAACACATATTTCATAACTTTCTTTCTTTCCTTCATCTTCCTTTTTGAACGCTCAGCGAAAGACTCATGGTAGTACCATACCCTCGCCCAGTCCCTTGGCACGTGCAAATCCGTCCGTTGTCCATCATACTACTTTAAGCTAATAGGTTGCTTACCTGCAACATATAAACAACTAATGAGCTAGATGCACAGTAAGTTCAAACATACATTCATTAACTTATAAATACTAGTAATATATATTATTACTAGAATATATGACATCACGTATATATACACATCATACACCTTGTCTATACATATCCTCAAAACATAACATAGAATGTGAGCTTCCTCATGCTCATTTATCTCTTCGCTAATCATTCCCATCATTCTATTGATAATCTCTGATCTTATCATTCTATTCTAATTTCTTCATTTCTTTGCTTTTCATTTCTATCATTTCTTAACTTTCTGTTCTAAACCTTTATAACTTTTCTATCGCTTCATCATCATCTCCTAACATTTCATATCTTAAAACTAGTAACATATACACTAGCACAACATCACGTAAAAACGTGTCATTCCATACATATACATCAAACACATCACATCACATATATAATTCTATCATGTTCTTTTAACTTCGTTTTATTATTTTTTTCATTGATTTCATTGTGTTGTTCTTTCATATCGTTCGTTTCTTTTCTTTTCTTTTCGTATCATTTTTTTTTCTTTTCTTTCCACTCTCTTTTTTCCTTGTTTTTTTTTTCTTTTTTTTTTTTTTTCCTCACGCACTCTCTTTTCTTTTCTTTTCACGCTCTTTTCTTTTCTTTTCTTTTCTTTTCATGCACTCTTTTTTTTTCTTTTCTTTTCACGCTCTTTTCCTTTCTTTTCTTTTCACGCTCTTTTCCTTTCTTTTCTTTTCTTCTCTTTTCCTTTCTTTTCTTTTCTTCTCTTCTTTCGTTTATTTTCTTTCCACTTTCCTTTGGTTGGGCCCGTTGTTGGACGTACCTAGTTGCGCGCGGACAGTGGGAGGAGGGGGAGCGACCCACCAACCTACCTCACAGTCACATAAAAACCGCACCTTCGGGGTTGGTCCATCCTATAATCTACCGCACCTTCGGGGTAGCGCCACATCTACGCGGAGGATATAGACCGGAAGTCTCGACCTTGTAGGGAGACCGGTACGCCAACAACTTAAGTTTTCAGTCTTATTATCTTGTAAGCTTTTATTTTTCTTATATTGATTTTTCGTTGAACATCTTTTTCTTTCAAAAACATAGCACATATAGCACATATTACTTATATAACATCACATCACATCACATCACATCATAACAAACAAAAACATGTTTTGTTACGTGTAGACAATTATTCTTTGTTCGTCTTATCATTTGCATCATTCCATCAATCATAGCCTATCGGTCATAGCCTATTGTTCGACTCTATCAATCACATCTTATCGTTATGTTCTAATCCTTTCATCATACCTTTTATCATAACCTATCATTGTTTTTCTTTCTTGTCTAACTCTTTGCTTTCATATCATTTTTCCATAAAATATCTATCATTTCGTTATCATAAAACATACCTTTTTCTTAATTTCTTTCATCCCCGATCGCCGTTGGTCTATGAATCATAATCTAACCTTCATAAAACATCTATTCTTTCAATCTCATAAAACATCCCTTTCTTAATTCCTTTCATCACCGATCATCATTGCTCTATCAATCGTAACTTAATTTTCATAAAACTTTTCATAAAACATCTATTCTTTCCTTTCATATCTCATCTCTTCTTAGGCATTCTATCATAATATTCTCATTCTTACTCTTTTCATTCTTCTATCCCTCTTTATCACATCGTTATTCTCATAAAACTTTTATAATACCTTTCCTTTATAATTCAATATATACATATATATACATATATATACATATTTTTTTTTTATAAATTATTTATTAAAACATAACTTTTAGCAGCATCATAGTATTGCTATAGTATTTCTATAGCATCATCATAATTCACATCATGACATTTGCATACAAAACATATAAACATGATAAACTTGTTCATAGTTGCAGACGGGTAAATGTCTGAACTTACTCATAGAGTGCTTATCCTCTTCTTGGAATCCATCGACGTCCGTTGTCGCGTCTGGATTGGGTTCCTATAGACAAATTCTGTCCGTTAATCACAATTTTATTTACAGCTTTTATTTTATTAAAAAGCTTAATTCTGATCTTATAATCCTTAATTATAGCCTTAGGACAGCTTTCTAAACCTTAATGGCCATTTTCGAATTTTTCTCCAACTTTTTGAAAAATTACGATTTTACCCCTAACTTTTGACAAAATTACAATTTTGCCCTTGACGTGATTTTTCATAACTTAAACCTCAATTTTGGCATTTACAAACTTCATCAACCTATTCCGGGGTCACTGTGGCTCTTTTCCCATAATTTGAGAATTTTTTGGCAAATTGACCATTTTGCCCCTGATGGGTCGTTTAACCATAACATTTTCATTTTCATACTTAGGCTGGATTTTCTAAACCCAAAATCATCAAATTAACTTTTTAAATCATATCAGGCTTTTTATGGATCAATTCTTATCATTTTACCAATTTTCACATTCCCGGCCCTCGGGAAGTACTATTCCGACCTAAGAGTCGATTTCATATTTTCTTTGCGTTCTAGGGTTTCGAAGGGTCGGTTTACTAATTGTAACTTACCCATTCCTTTTTCCTTGCCCTAATTCCTCGAGGGGGCTCGGGTTCCCTTCCCGATCATATTTTTACCCCTCGTTTCCCATATTACCCCTGGTGTCATTTTAGAAATTTCGGCAGCATTTCCGCTTAATTTTTGAGGTTCCAGCGTTTAGGAAACGCCTGAAAACCATCTATCCTAATCTAATTCTATCACGTACTATACCAGAGGCCTAGATTTTACGTAAAACTCATACAGTTTACGTAAAATCATTACATTATCACATATTTTTCTTTTTCTTCATTACAGCAATTTTCTTCTTTTTACATACATTCTTTTTCCATAATTTTCATACCAAAAATCATAAAATTATATAACAGCCCCAAACAATTAAATTACGGAACGTAAAGGGGTCGGGATTTATACCGAATTGCAGTCCGATCTCGTCGGCATAAACCCTAATTCCTCATTCTTCATATTTGAGGTCCCGTCTTGCAAATCCGACTCCGCGGATGCGTCCGGAACGTCGAAAATAGGCTAACGGGCCAAACTTGCATTTTCGGTCAACGGTCGCCGTTGACCGGCGTTGACCGCCGTTGACCGGCGTTGACCGTCGTTGACCGGCGTTGACCGCCGTTGACCGGCCGTTGACCGGCGTTGACCGGCGGCGACGGCAGTGGCGGTGGCAAATGAGTAGTCCATTTTGAAGATCTCGACGAGAGGAATCCATTGGTGGCTTCAATTTCACCATTCGACACCTCTATCGCCGGAAATCGACCCCGAAAGTCACGGTCACGGCGGCGACGGTGGAACTCCGCCGTGCCGGACTTTTTCTCCGAAATTGATTGAGGGCTTTTGCTCCCCTCTTCACGGCGACCATTTCTGCACCGGTGGTGCAGCTCAACATCGCCGGAAACGGCGAGTTTCACGGCGGCGACGGCGACGGCGACGGGCGGAGTTGGGCGGCGCGATCCGGCGGCCGTTGAGGCGATCCACCACATGGGTTTTGTAGTACTCTTCACCACGAGTCTTTTGGGACCGATTTCAGCTTGATCGGACGTCGCACGGCGGAGATACGGCGTCGCGAATTTTCCGGTGGCCGGCGGCTTCGGGCGGCGCGTGCGGCTTGCTCCGGCGGCTGCTCCGTCGCGTCGACCCACCATCGGACTCAGCTCGGTGAGAGTTTTCCGATGACACCGGCGGTGTCGAAAATGGACACCGTTTCCGATGATCGGTTACTGTACACATTCGGCTACAGAGAGAAAGAGAAGGAGGAGAGAGAGTATGTGTAGATAAATGAGAAAATTCCACTTTTTCCCTCTCTTTATATACTTTTTCGCCCAAAATTTCAATATGAGCTATACTGATTAATTTAGGCGTCCTGAATCCAAATATATCAGTTTTATTTTCATCTGAGGTCATTTTGACCAATTTCCGATACTGTGAATTTTTCGATCAAAAATTACCCTTGTGCTCAATTATCAAATTTGAGCGTGCTGATAGGCTATCCTGACTAATTTGGGTGTGCTGAACCCAAATTTATCAGTTTTATGTCAAGATAATATCATCTTGACCTACTTTTTGATACTGTGAGTGGCATACACGTGCACACACATAATATCACTATTACTCATTTTTCATCCTTTAATATTGTTAGAACATTTTATTTAATTTTTTAAACAATATTAAATCACTTAATTTCACATTTTAACGCTTAAATTTATTGTGTAAGTATTCTCCGAAAAATGTGAATTTTCCCGGTTGTTACAAAAGTAGTTGATGATGATGTTTCCTCTGACTTTGATGTTTGCGCAAATGTGTTCCAGCTAGTAGAACTTAATTTGAAGTCTCCCTCAATGTTTGGATAACGTGGCATGGATGTAAGCTTTGGGCAGCAGCAGATTTTCAATGAAGAGAGACGAGGAAATGACGGCAATATAACTTGCTCCGCTTGATTCTCTGCCATGCCCGACCTCCACCAACCTTTGAACTTGGGCAAGTCAATTAGTTCAAGTCTTCGAAGAGATGGCAATACCGACACTGACGGTGAGGATGATGTGGAAAAGTAGTTATCACTCTCGTTCACCTTTATATATTCCAGTGATGGCAAGTAACCTAGTGATAGTGTTTGAAGATTAGTCAATTGACTCAGTCCTCTCGGCATATGAGTCATATTACACCACGAAAGCTCAAGATGCCTGAGATTGACTAATTTCTCAATGTCACTGGGTAACTCACGAAGGGAAGGGCAATATTGCAGCTTCAGTGTTTGCAAATTAACTAGGTTGGTAAGAGAAGCGGGTAGGGTTTCCATATAATTACGATAAAGACCAAGATACCTCAAGTGCTTTAACTTACCAATAGAATCTGGTACTGTTTTAATCCCTTCATAACGTAGATCTAACATGCGCAGAAACTTCAAATTTGAAATAATTTGATCCCATATTGATTCTCTTTCAAACTCAGTCATATTAGGTTTTGATGGGATCAAAAAGGAACGAAGCTTTTGTGCCCGAAGCCAACTTGGCAAGTCCCCTAGCTGTGTATGTGAATCAAAATCAAAGAAAACATGACGAATTGATTTTCTTTGATTATACTCATCACAAGAAGCTAATGTAGCGTACTTTTCTCCCGCAACTTGTCTCGCAAGATCACGAACTAGGTCATGCATTTTGCATGTTGTTACCATGTTCCCTATGCCATCTTTTTCAGCTTCTTGAAAAAAAGATCTCCAAAGTAAATCCTTAAAATATTCATAACCAATTTCTTCCGGACTTTGGCTTTGATTTGACCTTATAAATCCTTGTGCTAACCATAAACTTATAAGTGTTTGGACATCAAATTTATGATCCTTAGGAAACAAGCTACAATAGGCAAAGCAAGGCTTCAAATGGGACGGAAGATAATTAAAACTCAACCTAAGTGTTTGTATTATTTGATTTTCTACTTGAGGAATGTTTGCAAGCTCCTTTTTGAGGAAGGAAGGCCATTCTATTTCTGGATTTCTAGAGCTCAATAGCACACTTCCTATCATTCTTATGGCAAGGGGAAGTCCTGCACACTTTTTCAAAACCTCCTTTGCAATAAGCACCATTTGGTTAGATAGCTCTATTCCCTCATCATCAGTCATTTTCTTAAAGAGATTCCAAGAATCTTGTGGACTAAGAATCCCCAAATCATACGGCTGCATGGTGCTCATAACATTTGCAACCGTATGAAGACGAGTGGTTACTATTATCCTACTCCCCTCTAAACACTTTGCTGTTAGCAAATCTTTCAACTCTATCCATTTTAGACCCTCCTCGTTCCAGACGTTATCGAGTACGAGAAGATACTTTTTTCCTTTTATTTGTTTTCTAAGTTTTTTTTGCAATTGTTCCATCTCCAGGTTTTCTACTTTTTCTTTCGTTATTGTTCTAATTATCTTCTCGCATAGTACTTTCACACTGAAATCATTCGACACACACACCCAAATTGTTAAGTCAAAATGTTGTTGGACACTTGCATCATTGAAAACGAGTTGAGCAAGTGTAGTTTTTCCAAGCCCTCCCATCCCAACTATGGGGATGACAGACAGTTTCCCTTGCTGTGCCCTGTTTTTGGGGTCCAGCAAGAGTTTTACAATTGCTCTTCTATCTTTATCTCTCCCAACAACATTTTTCTTGACTACAAATGAGTGACTGTCGTCCCCCACACTCCTAGCAGGTTGTGTCTCTTCTGAAAGCTCCGCGAAATGAAATTGCTCCTTATCAGCAGAAATAGCAGCCAGTCTCTCCCTAATATCTTTAATTCTACTAGCCACCTTGTGCCGGAAAACAAGTTGGTTGTCACACGAAAAGAAAGTGCGTACCTTCTTCCCTATTTTCTTTCCAGGCATCAGCTTCCGTCTCAGACCTTCAGAGTTGACTCTATCCACCAGATCATCAGCATCATACAAGACGTCCTCAAGCTTCTTCAACCAATCTTTGACCCGCTCCTCACGGATCTGCCGCTTTTCAGTATCGGCAAGGACAGCTCTGATGGCTAAGAGGGTCTTTTCAAGTTTGCTCAGCTCATCTCTCGCGCCATACACAGATTTGAACTCTTTCACAGCTGCGGTGGCCAAAGTCTCAACGATGAGTTCAGCAAGGGGGGTGAGGATTATGTCAGCCATATATGGCTTGAAACAGCTTGAAACAAAACAAGGGAGTTTCAAAAGGTTTTCTAGCAAATTTGCAAGTGAGAGAAATGATTGTGCGCTCGGGGAAGACAACGGACCAATTCCTTGCCTTATTTACATTGAAAGACTTCGGCGTGAGTGAATGTTAATCGGCTAATCTGACTTTTTTTTTTATCATTATTTTTTCTCGAGGTGAACATAGGGTAGGTTGGGTGGGTATTTATGAATTTTTAATCCATTCAATGAATATTAGGTGTGTTGATAATTTTTTTTATCCATCCAATTAATTCAATGTAAAAAGTCAATCCACCCAATTAATATTAGGTTGGGTTGGGTGGGTTGGTTGAGTTATGTATTTTATTAATAAAAATAATAAATGATACTAAACATCCAACAACAAATGAAAAACTTAATAGGAAAAAATGAAATTAAACTCATGACATAGTTTTTAAAATAAATTCTATCATAAATTTTGCACAAATTAAAAAATTTCTAATATAATCTCATTAATAGTCAAATGTAAAATAAATATAAGTTATAAGAATCACCAAAAGATACAAGAATACTAAAGTAATTAGCAGTATTTTTTTATAAAATTACCAAAAATTACATCCATATTGAATATCAAATAATGCATTTTATATATTTAAATAATCTAAACAGCACTTACGGGTGAACATCATTTAACAAAAAAGAAAAAATAGTAAATAAGTGAATATTGGGTAGGTTTTTGAAATTTTTTCAGCCCACCCTTGAAATTTTTTTTTAGCCACCTAATAACTAAATATAATAAATCAACCCACTCAATTAAGATTGAATTAAGTAGATTGAGTGGGTTTATTGGGTTATCAGATTTTTTGTTCACCCTAATTTTTTCCCTTTCGAAATTTACTAGTTGGATTTAATTAAGATGGATTTATGTAGTGCTGATCTGTATGACAGCTAATTATGTGATAAAATATTCCCGGCAGAAGTGTGAAAATAATAAATTCAGCCATTTCTAAGACTTTCCTTTCGAAATTTACTAGTTGGATTTAATTAAGATGGATTTATGTAGTGCTGATCTGTATGACAGCTAATTATGTGATAAAATAATCCCGGCGGAAGTGTGAAAAGATGATATTCAGCGATTTCTAAGGCCACTTTGATTTATTTTAAAACGAGTTTGATTTCACACCAGACCAAATACCATGCAACCTGTTTTGATATATCTGCATTTCCATAAGCAAATCAACACTTTCCATCCAAAATAAATAAATAAAAAATAAAAAATAAATCGATACCCACGGGATTTTATTGATGCTGAGTATTGACTTTTGGATTTTGATTAATGACCTTACCCCGTTAATGACAACTTATTATTGTTTAAAATAATCCTGGCAAAAGGAAAAAAAATATATTTTTAGTAGACTAAAACATAAGCAATGAAAATAAGATTCTATAAACATCTTAAATAATAAGGTAAAATCATTTAGAGTGTAGATGATCCCATATATTTTTTTTGAAGCAAATTAATTAAGTTTTCATTTATCAAATGTTGGTCCAATCTTAGCTATGTGGAGCTTAATCTATGCAGTAGGAATAGATCTTTTTCATGTTTGGCTTCATCATTTTCTGAAAACATATATTTATAGATAAAGTTTCCAAGACTGAAGAATTATTACTACTGTGATAACTGGGAAAATTCATATTTCTCGGAGAATAAATACACAATGAATTTAAGCGTTAAAATGTGAAATTAAGTGATTTAATATTGTTTAGAACTAAATAAAATGTTCTAATAATGTTAAAGGATGAAAAATGATTGATAGTGATTTTAGATGTGAGCACGTGTGTGCCACTCACAGTATCAAGAAGTAGGTCAAGATGATATTATCTTGACATAAAACTGATAAATTTGGGTTCAGCACTCCCAAATTAGTTAGGATAACCTATCAGCACGCTCAAATTTGGCAATTGAGTACAAGGGTAATTTTTAACTAAGAATTCGTAGTATCGAAAACTAGTCGAAATGACCTCAGATGAAAATAAAACTGATATATTTGGATTCAGGGCACCCAAATTAATCAGGATAGCCCATGTTGAAATTTTGGGCAAAAAAGTATATAAAAAGCGAAAAAAAGTGAAATTTCCTCATTTGTTCACATACACTATCTCTCCTCCCTTCTCTTTCTCTCTCTACCCGCACGTGTACAGTAACCGACCACCGGAAACGGTGTCCGTTTTTGACACCGCCAGTGTCATCGGAAAGCTCTCGCCGAGCTGAGTCCGACGGTGGACCGAGTCGACGGAACCGACGCTGGAGGAGCCCGCACGCGCCGCCTGAAGCCGCCAGCCACCGGAAATTTCGCTCCGCCGTTTCTCCGCCGTCCGACATCTGATCAAGCTGATTTCGGTCCAAAAAGACTCGTGGTGAAGAGTAGAACAAAACCCAGGTGGTGTTTCAGCCCAACGGCTGCTGGATCTTGCCGCCCAACTCCGCATGTCGCTGTCACCGCCGTGGAATCCGACGATTCCGGTGGAGTTGAGTTGCAAGGTGGGTATCAAAATGCTCAGAACAACACGTAGATCAAAAGCCCCAAATCAATTTTGGGAAACGATCGCCGGAAAACGGAGATTTAAGCTCACCACTGCCGTCGGTTTTTCGAGGGGTGATTTCCGATGATAGAGGCGTCGAATGGTGAAATTGAGACCACCAATGAGTTCCTCACGTCGAGATCTTCAAGATGGACTACCCACATTCCACCGTCGCCGCCGGTTAACGCCGGTCAATGGCGACCGGTGGCCGAAAATTGCAGAATGGCCCGTTGGCCTATTTTCGACGTTCCGAACGCATCCGCGGGGTCGGAATTGCAAGACGGGACCTCAGATATGAAGAACGAAGAATTAGGGTTTATACCGTCGAGACCGGACTGCAATTTGGTATAAATCCCGACCTCTTTACGTTCCGCAATTTAATTGTTTGGGACTATTGTATGATTTTATGATTATTAGTATGAAAATTTTGAAAAAGAATGTATGTAAAAAGAAGAAAATGGCTGTAATGGAGAAAAAAAAAAGTGATAATGTAACGATTTTACGTAAACAGTATGAGTTTTACGTAAAATCTAGGCCTCTGGTATAGTACGTGATAGAATTAGATCAGGATAGATGGTTTTCAGGCGTTTCCTAAACGCTGGAACCTCAAAAATTAAGGGGAAACTCTGCCGAAATTTCTAAAAACGGCACTAAGGGTATTTTGGGAAACGAGGGGTAAAAATATGATCAGGAAAGGTAACCCGAGCCCGCTCGAGGAATTAGGGCATGAAAAAAGGAAGGGACAAGTTATAATTAGTAAATTGACCCTTTGAAACCCTAGAACGCAAGGAAAACATGAAACCGACTCTTAGGTTGGAATAGTACTTCCCGAGGGTCGGGAATGTGAAAATTGGTAAAATGATAAGAATTGATCCGGAAAAGGTCTGATAAGATTTAAAAAGTAAATTAGATGATCTTGGGTTTAGAAAATCCAGCCTAAGTATGAAAATGAAAATGTTATGGTTAAACGACCCATCAAGGGCAAAATGGTCATTTTGTCCAAAGATTCCCAAATTATGGGAAAAGAGCCCCAATGATCCTGGAATAGGGAAATGAAGTTTGTAAAAGCCAAAATTGAGGTTTAAGTTATGAAAAATCACGTCAAGGGTAAAATTGTAATTTTATCAAAAGTTAGGGGTAAAATCGTAATTTTTCAAAAAGTTGGAGAAAAATTCGAAAATAGCCATTAAGGTTTAAAAAGCTGTCCTAAGGCTATAATTAAGGGTTATAAGATCAGAATCAAGCTTTTTAATAAAATAAAAACTGAAATGAAAATGTGATTAACGGACAAAGTTTGTCTGTAGGAACCCGATCTAGATGCGACAAAGGACGTCGATGGATTCCAAGAAGAGGATAAGCACGCTATGAGTAAGTTCAGACATTTACCCATCTGCAACTATGAACAAACTTATAGTATTTATATGTTTTATATGTAAATGTCATGATGTGATTTATGATGATGCTATAGTAATGTTATGATGATGTTAAAAGATAGGTTTTAATAAATAATTTATAAATATATATATATATATATGAATATACATTGAATTACGAAGGAAATGTATTATAAAAGCTTTATGAGAGTAAAGATGTGAGAAAGAGTGATAGATGAATGGAAAGAGTAAGATCGAAAATGTAATGATAGAATACAAAAAAAAAAAAAAAAAGAGATGGGATATGAAAGGAAAGAATAGATGTTTTATGAAAGGTTTTATAGAAGTTAAGTTATGATTAATACAGCAACGATGATCGGTAATGAAAGGAATTAAGAAAGGGTACGTTTTATGAGAACGAAATAATAGGTGTTTTATGAAAAATAATATGAAAGCAAAGAGTTAGACAAGAAAGAGAAGTAATGATAGGTTATGATGAAAGGTATGATGAAAGGCTTAGGACATAACGATAAGATGTGATTGATAGAATAGAACGATAGGCTATGATTGATAGGAGTATGATGATAACATACGATAGATAAAATAATGCAAATGATAATAGAGAATAATTGTCCGCACATAACTAAACGTATTTTTGTTTGTTATGATGTGATGTGATGTGATGTGATGATATATAAGTAATATGTGTTATATATGCTAAAGTGTGACTGATATAATTCACACAAGTAAGGTAAAGAATTACGAAAAGAAAAACAACAAAACGAAACAACGATATATATATCTTACGAAATGAGAATGAAAGAATGAAATGACAATAAGAAAGAATTATGAAAGAAAGATAGAACAATGAAAGAACAAATGTTCTATGAAATGTTCTATGAAAAATGAGAAAGGAAAGATAATGAATGTCATGAAAAAGATGTACAACGAAAAAATCAATATAAGAAAAATAAAAGCATACAAGATAATAAGACTGAAAACTTAAGTTGTTGGCGTACCGGTCTCCCTACACGGTCAAGACTTCAGGTCTATATCCTCCGCGCAGATGTGGTGCTACCCTAAAGGTGTGGTAGATTATAAGTTGGATCAACCCCGAAGGTGTGGTAATTAATGTGACTGTGAGGTAGGTTGGTGGGTCGGTCCCCCTCCTCCCATTCTCTGCGCGCAAATAGGTACGTTCAACAACGGGCCCACCAAAAGAAAGTGAAAAGAAAAGAAATGAAAGGAGAGTGAAAAGAAAAGAAAGGAAAAGGAAAGTGAAAAGAAAAGAAACGAAAGGAGAGTGAAAAGAAAAGAAAGGAAAAGAGCGTGAAAAGAAAGGAAAGGAAAGGAGAGTGAAAAGAAAAGAAAGGAAAGGAGCGTGAAAAGAAAAGAAAGGAAAAGAGAGTGTGTGAAAAGAAAAGAAAGGAAAGGAGCGTGAAAAGAAAAGAAAGGAAAGGAGAGTGAAAAGAAAAGAAAAAAAAATGATATGAAAAGAAAAAAAAAGTAAAGAACGATAAGAAAAGAAACGAACGATATGAAAGAATGACATAATGAAATCGATGAAAAATAGATAAATAATAAAACGAAACTTAAAAGAACATAATAGAATTAATATATGTGATGTGAGGTATTTGATGTTATATGTATGATGTGAATGACACGTTTTTACGTGATGTTATGCTAGTGTATATGTTACTAGCTTATAAGATACGAAAAGATAAGAGATGATGACAAAACGATAGAAAAGTTATAAAGGTTTAGAACAGAAAATTAAGAAACGATAGGAATGAAAAGAAAGGAAATGAAGAGATTAGAATAGAATGATAAGAGATGATCGAAAGAATGATGAGAACGATGAGTAAAGAGATAAATGAGCATGAAAAGGCTAATATATTATGTTATGTTTCGAGGATATGTGTAGACGATGTGTATGATGTGTATATACGTGATGTCATATATTCTAGTAATAATATATATCACTAGTAATTATAAATTAATGAATGTATGTTTGAACTTACTGAGCATCTAGCTCATTAGTTGTTCATATGTTGCAGGTAAGTAACCTGTTAGTTTAAAATAGTATGATGGACAACAGACGGATCTGCATGTACCAAGGGACTGGGCGAGGATATGGTACTACTATGAGTCTTTCGTTGAGCGTTCAAAAAGAAAGTTGAAAGAAAGAAATTTATGAATTATATGTCATAAGAGTATGATAGAGATATAGGCATAACATGTAAGTTAAAAAAAATTGCTATAGAAATTGCTTCCGCTTTAAAATGAGAACGTTAAGAATGGAAAGTTAAGTATGTTAAGTAAGAGGACGACGACTCACGAGATTGCCAACCATCACGGTCGGCATCAGAGCTCGGCTGGTTGGTATGATAACGTACGTGGAGGACGTCACAACTACAAAGATATTTTACAAATTTTGCTTCTGTTTTTTGTTTCTCTCTTTAGCATTCCTATCTTGTATTTTTATTTTATTCTAGTCCATATCTTAAATTATTCTTTGAATGAATTCTCTTTCTCCCCCCCTCTCTCTCTATATATATATATACATATCTCTGAAACTTTGAATTGGGAGGAGGGTGTGTTTTGCCAATTTTGTTTTGTCTGTCTAAATTGGCTTTGCTTTCCTTTTCTCTTATTGGCCATCATTATTTCTATTACTCTTTCTACAAATCTTTGTATCCCATGTGTTCTTACGTTTCAATTTACTACCAAATTGAATTGAACTGAGAGCAGCCATTAGTCAATATTTTACAATACCTAGTCAACTTTTGTGCAGAAAAACTCATTATCATGTCTTTAAGTTCTTCTGACCCCTTTCTAGCTAGAAATAAAAAAATAAAAAAACAAAAAGGGAGGGGGGTGGGGGAGATGTGGGTCTTCTGACCCCTATAATGGCAGACAAAAGATTACACAAAACATGTTAAAGGTTATGAGGAAAAAAAAAAAAAACGTGCTAAAAGGTGCAAATTGATTCCATTACAATAATTCATTCCTTTAATCATCAAAGTCGTTATTACTTGCAAAACTTTGTTTATATATATATATTTTGTAGCATTTTTATTGTGTTATGTTATTATTATTATTTTTTTTTGAATTTGAATTTCAATGTGTTTGGATTTAGGATTTTTGAAATCTAAAATTTATGTTTAATTGGTATAATTTTTGACTTAATCTAAGAGTTAGTTTTGCATTTTGACAGGATTTAATGTATAATTTAAAATTTTAGAAGTAATTTATATTATAATTAAATATTTCGCAGTTATAATATATCCGTATTTAGGATTTCTGAATTCTAAAATTTATGTTTAATTAGTAATCATTGATTTATGTAGATGTTAGGTTTGTGTTTTAGCAAAATTTAGTTTTTAAAACCAAAAATTTATCTACAATCATGCCATCCATCACTGCAGGTCCTAATAACAAAATAATTATTATGAATATAAATTTTATGCGTATACTAATAAATCTAATTAGTTAGCGGAAGCAGTTAGTAGATGTAGGACTATGTTTTTAAAAAAAATTTAAAAGTTTATGAGACATTAAATTTATGACTTCTAAAGGCCAAACTAATATCTTATATGTTTTTTTATCACTTATTCCGTTAACATATATATATATATGAGGATTATGTCTAGTAAAAAATGTCTTTGTCATATTATCTAAAATTAAAAAGTACAGTATATTGTGATCAAATAACAATGATATTAATGTGATACTTTATCACAAATAAACACAAAATAAATTATACAGAGAAAATATAAACATTACCTGGAATTAATTCAAAATTACCTTAAATAACTAATTATCAACCCTGCAAATTTCAACAAAGGAAGTATAAACATTAAAGGATATATTTCTTAGCATTAGTATTCATGATTGATAGACAAAGTTAAATCATTAATACACAAAAATGATTATGAGTGTGACACCTCGCCTCGCGCGGGCCTGTCACTTGACATCTATTCTTACTTCTACTATTTGTTCTTTTCATATTGAAATAAAAAGATGCGGAAATTTTTTTTTTTTTTATATATATATACATACTTACACTTACTCTCTTTCTCTCTTTCTATCTAACGGATTAAGCATAGCGGGTCCATAACCTTTGACATGACATTCGCAATCTATTCCACCAATCCCGTATCTCAATAAACTCAAATGGCAGGTTGTTTAACTTTGTTACCTGCACACGAACAAACTGGTGAGCTAAACGCCCAGTAAGTTCAAACATAAAAACATAAATCATAAAACAGTATATTATACTATTATATTCATGTTTCTTTTCTTCATGTTTCTCATTATTTCTTTCATTACATCATTCATTGCTTTCAGTTTATGGACCTTGCGCCCTGGGCTCGCGCCCGTCACACTATATGGGCCTCACGCCCTATATATCATGGGTCTCGTGCCCGTTAAACTGTATGGGCCTCGCGCCCTATATATCATGGGCCTCGCGCCCGTTAAACTGTATGGGCCTCATGCCCGTTAAACTGTATGGGCCTCGTGCCCGTAGTGCTATATCTTTAATAATTAGCACAACATGTAATGTATAAACATATATATATACAAATGCGCATAACATATAAGTTAGCGCAACACATTGCAGTCAAACACAACAATTATGTCTTAAGTGTTTTATGCTCAGTTTTCCGATTTATTCTGTTCATTTATTATCTTATTTGCACTTTATCTCTGTATGGGCCCATTTTGGTCGTACCGAAAAACGCACTGTAGAGGGGCCTGGAAGCTACCCTGGCTCTCCCTCATCTGTGCTATGTCTTCTGCTTTAACAATGAAATAACCTCCCCTCGCGAGAGGCCGGTACGCCAAAACATTAGGTTTTCATTACCTTGTTGTTTAATGTTCAAGTGTACATATGATAACATCTTTATTGTGCAGTCATAAAGACTGTAAACATCACATATTAATACTGTGATTAATCAAACATTAATACTGCTCTACGATCATAACGTAGTAACTGGAATCATAAAAATGGAATCCAGTAAGTTTGGAACCTCTCGCCCAAACCTGTAACATAAACGGAACAGTATATAAATTATACTTAATTTATTTATTCTCATGATTTTCATCGTTTCTTTAAAACGATACCTCACACTCTTGGGAGGTTGCCTCATTAAACATAAGGCATGCAAATATTCAATATAATCATGACAGTTTAAAACGATACCTCAAACTCTTGGGAGGTTGCCTCATTAATTATAAGGCATACAAATACTCAATGAAATCATGACAATATAAAGAATCAGATTCTCGTGAATCTGAAACAATTGTAACAATAGTATAAATTACACAGTCATATTATAAACCATATAGTCTAATACACAACTATACCAATAGTTGTGCACCCGTTATTAATCACAAATCAAACAATTATATAGTTTAGGGGAAAATATATTTTTCCACCTAAACATAACCATATCAATTTGTTCGTGCACAGACAATTAAATGTCTGAACTTACCTCAATTCTGCTAACATCAGCTTTCTGTGGTTCCTCGACAGTCCATCATCACTGTCCCGTTAAACTCCTATAACCGAAAAATTAACGGTTATTTAAAATCTTTATTTCATATATAAAACTTTATAAAACGTAAAAATACTACGTTTTATTTCTTAATAAAGAACTTAGGAGCTTAACGTTTCATTTTTAACTTTTCTGTAAACTTTTGGCAAAATTATCATTTTGCCCCAATCGGAACTTTTCTCATTTTTCATGCTTAACTCTTGATTTTGGCCGTTAAAACTTTAATTAAAGCCTTAGGATTATGTTCTAGGCTTTAACAACTCTTTTTCTAACTTTCTGAAATTTTTGGTCAAAATGACCATTTTTGCCCCTGACGAGTTTTCGAATCTTAACCTTCTCGTTTTAATGCTTAGACTGAATTTTCCAAGCTCAAAAATTATCCATTTGACTTTTAAAAACTTACTGGACCTTTTCCAGATTAATTTCTATATTTTTCACAATTTTTACCATTCCCGGCCCTCGGGAAATTCTATTCCGACATAAAAGTCGGTTTCTTGCTTTTCTTACATTTCAGGCCTCAAAGGTCGTTTTACAATTTCTTAAAACATCCATTTCCCATTTCTTATTTTAAATTCATAAAGGTCTCGGGTTTACTCGCCCGATCACATTTTTAGACCTTTATTTCCAGAAATGCTCTTTACGCCATTTTAAAAATTTCGGCAGCATTTCTTCTTAATTTTTAGGCTCCCGGCGTTTAGGAAATGCCTCAAAATCATCTAACCTCGTCTAATTAATCACGTACTATACCAGAGGCCTAATTTTACGTAAAAGTTACACACTTTTTACGTAAAATTTACACATTTTCATAATTTTTCATATCTGCTGTTTCATCCATTTTTCTTTCTTTCTTTTACAATTTCTCATATCAATACATCACATTAACATACATTCATCTCAATTAACAAATTGAGGAACAAGGGTGGTCGAGATTATACCGAAAATGCCGTTCGGTCTCGATCGCACAAACTTTATTCTTTCATTCTTTGCATCTGAAGTTCCGTTTTGCAAATCCGACTCCGCGGATGCATCCGGAACATCGAAAATAGGCCAATGGGCCAATCTTCAAAATTTGGTCAACGGTCGCCGTTGACCGGCGTTGACCGCCGTTGACCGGCGTTGACTCGCTGTTGACCGGCGATTGACGGCGGCGACGGTGGCAAGTGAGTAGCCCATCTTGAAGAGCTCGACGAGAGGAATCCATTGGTGACCTCAATTTCATGTTTGGAGGCCCCTATCGTCGGAAAATCCCCCCGAAAGCCACGGTCACGGCGGCGACGGTGGAACTCCGCCGTGCCGGACTTTTTCTCCGAAATTGGTTGAGGGCTTTTGCTCCCCACAACCCCACGACCATTTCTGCACCGGTAGCTCTCCTCAATTTGGCCGGAATCGGTGAAAATCGACGGTGGATCCCACGGCGGCGACGGCAAACTTCTCGAAGCTCGGTCGGCGCGATACGGCGGTTGTTGCCATGAACCACCACATGGGTTTTGTAGTACTCTTCACCACAAACCTTTTGGGACCGGTTTCGTGGCAAACGGTGGCCGGACGGCGGAGATACGGCCGTTTAAATTTCACTACTCCGGCGAGCTTCGGGCGACGCGTGTGGCTTGCTCCGGCGGCTGCTCCGTCGCGTCGACCCGCCGTTGGACTCAGGTCGACGAGAGCTTTCCAACGGTGCCGGCGGTGTCGTGAACGGAGGTCGTATGTGAAAGTTGGTCACTGTTCATATTTGAGAGAATTTTGGGGAAGAATTTCGGATTTTTGGAATTTATGAGGAATTTGTGAATTTAACCCCCAAGATTTCCTATTTATACTCTTTTCCCCAAAATTTTTAACTTGGGCTATCCTGACTAATTTGGACGTGCTGAATCCAAATTTATCAGTTTTATTTTAATCCGAGGTCATCTCGATTAGTTTCCGGTACTGCGTATTTTTCACATTCCCGGTTGAAATTTCTGTTTTGTGCTCAATTGACTAATTTGAGCATCCTAATTCCAAATATATCAGTTTCAGGTCAAGAAAATGTCGTCTTGACCCTTTTCTCGATACTGTACATACGATATACACATTTCCCGAAAACGGTAAAATTTTTCCGGCTGTTACAACGAGTAGTTAAATATTTTTTGTAATGATATTATAAAATAATAATATAATATAATAATTATAATTATAATATAATAATATATATGTGTATGTGTAAGAAACAAAAAATCAAAGTATGGCATGAGTAGGATTATTTTTTTTTTATGCAAGTTTTTCTAACATATTGAATTTTTCCAGGAAAATTGAAGGATGGCATTGGCAGAGAATATTTTGGTAGATAAAAAAGTAGAAAACAGTAAGACAAGAGTAAGTGGAAGATAAAAAGGTTGGAGTGATTCAGAAAATATGGAAAGTACTGAGAAAGATAACAAAAAAATTTAAAAAAACTAAGGAAAGAAAATTTTAAAAGTAAGTAGCGTCCTAGAATAGATTGAGAGGAACATATAAGAATGGAAATGAAGTCAAAAGTAAAGAAAAAGAAGGTTGAGGTGGTTAGGAAAATAAGAAAGGAAAAAAAAAAGTAAGTAAAGTCTTAGAATAGATTGGTAGGAAGAGATAATAATGGGAATAAAGTTAAAAGCGATGAAAAAGAAGGTTGGAGTGGTTTAGAAGATAAAGAGGGGAAAAAAACTAAAAAAGTAAGTAAGATTCTAAAATAGATTGTAAGGAAAAGATGAGAATGGACATAAAGTCAAAAATGAGGGGAAGAAAACAAAAATAAATGTGAGAAAGGGAAGGTCGGGTTAGAAAAATGATGAAGAATGGAAATAAAGTTAAAAATGAGAAAAAAAAAAAACAAAAGTAAGTGGAAGACAGAGAAGGTCAGGGTGGTTAGAAAAATGAGAAAGAAAGGAAATAAAGTCAAAAGTAAGGAAAACAATAAGTCCTAGACAGGGATGGTCGGGGTGGTTAGGAAAATTAAAAAAAAAATAATGAAATGATAAGTAATGAGAAAAGTGAATAAAAAAATTTAAAAACTAAGAGGGCGTTTGGTAAACACATTGCATTTTGATTGTATTTGAATGAAATTTGTTTTTTGAATATTGTATTTGGTTGAAAAGTATTTGTTTTGTATTTAAATGAAATGTGTGTTTAGATGAAAAATATTTTAGAGTTGAAAAGTTTATGTGATTGGTAAAAGTAGAGATAAATAGTGGAGTTGAAAAGTTGATGTGATTGTTTAAAAAATGTTTTGAATAGTAATTATTTTCGTAGCACTGTTGTAAAATTTGTATTTGGTGTAAAATTGTATTGTATTTGAGTAAAATTAAAATTCAATTTAGTTGCCAAACGCCCCCTAAGAAAACAAAAGTAAAATACAACCTAGAGTCCTAGAATAGATTGCAGAAAGAAAAGGATGGAAATTAAAAAAAAAAAGATTGGAAAAACAAAAGCCACAATTTTTAAACTAAGAATACGAGGGGAAAATAAAAACCCAAATCCAACAACTTGAAAAAAGCAATGAAAAATAAAACTAAGGACAAGTAAATAACAAAAGTAAAAAATAACCTTGGATCTTAGAATGGATCAAAGGGAAGAGAAAAACATAAATAAAAAAATAATACCAAAGTTTTTAAACCAAAAGAATACAAAGGGAAGAAAAAACACAAAAAAAAAAAAAAAAGGAACGTAGTAGATAGAGGAGAAAGCAAGAAAGAGAGATAAAAAAAATCCCAAAACCTACCAAATATGAGAGGGAGTCGAAACAAAGCCAAGTAGCAAATAGAGGAAAGCAGCAGATAGAGGAGAGAGAGAGAGAGAGAGATGAAGACAAAAAATCTAAAG
Source organism: Antiaris toxicaria (assembly GCA_035233585.1). Classification (NCBI taxonomy): domain Eukaryota; kingdom Viridiplantae; phylum Streptophyta; class Magnoliopsida; order Rosales; family Moraceae; genus Antiaris; species Antiaris toxicaria. Next base: position 2,928,502 of record CP141163.1, read on the forward strand.
GGAGTCGAAACAAAGCAAAGCAACAATCAGAGGATAGAGAGAGAGAAAGGAAGACCAAAAACTAAGAATCCACCAAATATGAGAGAGGTAAGCAAAACAATGCAAAGAAATATTCTTCATGCATAAAATGAGTAAGTAGAACGACAAAAAGACTAAAGTAAAGAGAGGTTTAATTAATTAAAATAAAAGATAAAAAAAAAATTTACACAAAGAAATTTGAAAAGGCCAACAATCCATGATCAATCAAGGATAAAGTTGGTAGAATACTATTCCAGGAGTAGTGAATAAATAGTATTTTTTTTCCTCTATTTTAGTATATATAATAATGTTACTCGCTTCCTTCTTATGAAATTGTACTTTCTGTTTTAATTTTTTTTAATTTTTTGAGTCATTTATTGTAAAAGTTGATCACCTCAACTCCATTCATCTTAAGTCATTTACTGGTACCAGATTATTCTCTCTAAACAATCATGAAAAAACAAGGTTTAAATGATTATTGTTTAAAAGAAACAATTTTCTCTAAAATCAAACCAATTTATTATAATTAAACTACTTTATCATATTGTTTCATACATGGTTTTTGAATGACAATGGTTGCATGGTTAACATCCGATAATGAAATTAACATTAAATTTTGCTAGCCTAGTGATGTCGTCTTATATATATATATATATGTTTTCAAAAGGTTATCTATCAACGCAACTAATGAGATGTGAATGGATTTCTTGTACCTCTTGATATATTTTATACAATTTTTTCCCCCTGATATATGAATTTATTTCACACTACACCTTGCAAATAAAAGACAAATCTAAGGTACAGTTGCTTATCATTTTATATTCTCCGTCGTTACTAATACAATCATAGAGGAAGCAGTTTTTTGTGGTTTAAACTAGATATAACATACTTATATAAATTTGCATATCCAAGGCAAATCGATACGTTTTAGCAAATATATAATATATCATTCTCATATGTGCCCTTCCATTTTAGAGTTATTCTTATTTTACCCTTTGAAATTTAAAATTTCTCGCTTTGTTACCTGAACTAACAATTAATACCACTCAACGCCTTTGTAAGATTTTTGCTATAAAAGATACAAAAGGAGAGGAATTAGTCTCACTTAATCTCTTGTTCTGCTAGAGTTTCCATTAAAAAAAACAAAAACAAAAAAGAAAAGGACGACATGACCAAATTTATCCAATTTGTTTCGCTTGGGGTTTTTTTTTTCTTTTTTTCTTTTTTTACAGCTTTTGTAATAGAGGGGAAAAACTGAAACTAATTCAAATTCTGATGATTCGCATGAGAATTTTTAAAATTCAGAGCTATAATGGGAATGCCCAAGAAATAAAGGAAAGAAATTATCGAATTTGATTTATATATATTATGTACGTATCCTATGGATGATAGTTTATTATCTTTTAAAATAATTCTAATAAAAAGGACAAATAATATTCTTCATAAACCAAATTATAAACAATGTAAAAAAAATTATAAACACCGAATAACTTTTTTTTGACTTTTCAACGTTCATTTGTATGTATTTAAAAAGTTGTTAAAAAGTTGTTTGGTGAATTGATATTAAATAGTTGTCATCCATCTATAAACGAAATAAGAGGATCTATCACTTGATACTAGAACGGGATTTAAGGAGTCGAGACTGTTATTTTTCAGGTTGATCTTTTATTATTTAAGATTAATACCTAAAATAAATCAATGGAAAGTATAAGGAAGCGTAAACCTTGGAAGAATTTGATGATGACAATGCTTTATGATAATCTAAATTGATTTTGGGTTTACTTTTTTTTATAATTATTAAAAAAATTATCTCAAGTATATCATATGACTGATTGACTATTAGGCAGTGTTTAGTTTAGTTTTTGAGACGTTTTTCATGTTTCCCCATATGAATGTTTTCCAAACAATTTTGAAATCATATTTGGTTATTCTTTTCTTGAAAATAAAAAATGAAAATAGAAAAAACAATCCCATATTTTTACACATAACTTAGAAAATGCATTTTAATCATTTTCTCTGTTTTCATTTTCTAATCCTACAGAGCACAAACTCCTCTCTCTCTTTCTCATGGTCTTCTTTAATAGTGACCTCTTCATCTCCCTCACCATCAGCATCCACCTCTCCTCCGTCACAATCGTCATCTTCAACTCTTGCCACCACTCTTCTTTGAAGTCTTGTCTGCAAAACAACAACAGGACATTCTTCAGAAAAACTGAGGATTAAGTCAGTAATCTCCCTAATCCTGCCTGTAGAAGCCAATGACAAGCCTCCAAACTTCATCACGCAAGTGACCTCCCTAGCCTTGTTAAAATCTTTCCCTTGTTCATGTTCTTCTTCTTGGATTGCAGCTTGATTCAGTTCTTCTTCTCAGCTTTAATTATTCTCAATGCTCCGTTTCCACTTGCGTCCTCCATCGCCAAACAAAGGAAGCGAACTCGACCTCGACCTAGACCTGGCCAAGAAGCGGATAAGAGCGATGCCAAGGGTGACGAATGCAAGTTTGTTGGAGCTCCCAAGTTGTAGGGAGCTCTAACAAAACAAAAATGCAAGGAAGACGCCAAGCTTGAATCGATGAAAGATATAATCTAGGGTTGTATATTCTTGCTTAATTGAAGAATTTTTGTCATCAATGTAAACTTTTAAGTCAATGTGATTTGATTGTGATTGTTATGAAAGTTTCTGAAACGAAAAAGAATCTGGACCTTAAGCTTGGACCCAAAGGCAGTTATGGATGAAAGCAAGGAGCTTTTGATATTTGGGTTTTTTTTTTCTTCTTCTTTTTTTTTTTTGGTATGGCTGCAGATTAGGAAAAGATATTTTTTCAATAGTTTTATTTATTGATATTTTGAAAATTGACACTTAAAAAAAATAATACCGAACACAATTTCAAAAATGATTCTAACACCACTTTTAAAAGATATTCATTTTCAACTTTTTAGAAAACAATATATATTTTAAAAATAATACCAAATGCCACCGTGGCTTCTCATTAATTGAGTTATAGATCTACTATTCTTATTAGTTATAATTTTCTAAAATGACTAGCAGGAGAGAGCGGGAAAATTTTTTTTTTGATTACTATACTTTCCAAAATTCTTTTCTTATCATTTCTTAGGATTTTTTACTTTATTAGTTTCTAAACTATTAGTATTTGACAATATGATCCTATATATTTATTTGGATTATTTTCTCCATTAATGAATATATATACTTATCTTCACTTTAAAAAAATAAAGTCTATACTTAACAATAATTAAATTGAGTGGCCTATTTTAATTACTTAATCTAATAGATAGCCCAATCATCTTTAATTTAGATAATGGCCTAATATGTGTTTTGGTCAATCAATTTTAATTTTTCCCAAACATTCATTCTCTCTCCTTCTCTTTCTCGCTCTCCTTCCGTTGCCCATTGCCTTCACCAACCACAGCCCATACGTCGTTGCTGGTCGCCAGCCATCATCGTGCTATCATCGGCGATCAAGATATTCCAGGCAAACTCACAATCTCTCATTAGTCATTGCTCCGACCTCCTAAACCTTCGAGATCTAGTTATAGTAGCATTTTCATCACCAACAAGGCAGATCGACATCGAGGAAGATAGAGAAGCGAAGGAGAGAGATAGGGAAGGAGAGATACAGAATTCGGGGGGGTTGGGTTGTTGCGGATCATGTATGGGGGAGAGACCAAGAGGGGGGAGGGAAGAGAGAGAGAAAAAGAGAAAATAAAATAATTTTTAGTATTTTAATCATTTTTTGGTTTGTTTTAATTTTCAATGGTAAATCATTGATTGATCAGAAAATTAGTGATTTTGGTTATAGTCAATCAAAGATTTACTATGATTAATTAGTGATTTAGTATAAAATTTGATGATTTATATTATGGTCAATCAATGATTCACGATACTCAATCAATGATTTATTGTAGTAGATCAGTATTTATAGATAATCAATCAGTAATTTACCAAATTAACTATACGATATAGTCAATTACTAATTAACTATTTACATAATTAATTATCCATTTAAAAAAACAGGTTTTTTAACTAATTTCTAAAAACCTTGATCATTTGTTAAAAAAATTATATAAAAAAAAAAAGCTACTAAACTATAAATCTCCATATTTACTCGTTTTGACATCTAACATTCCCTTTTTAGAAAGCTATCTAACCCAACGTTTTGCAATCCTAGATGCTTATGTTACCCACTCCCATACGTGTTATGATTTTTTTTTTTTTTTGAGTCATTGTCAACTTATAATAATTGACTACTTTGTCTCTTATACAATTTGGATTTGCTTTATACGGTAGTAGATTCTAGTTGTTTAAAAGAAATTATTTTCTCTAAAACCAAACCAATTTATTATAATTAAAGTACTAATCATGTATTTCTTTCATGCATGGTTTTTAACGATAGTGGTTGTCCGGTTAACGTCTGATAATGATATTAACAACGAATATTTCTAGCCTAGTGATGTTGAAACAGCTTGAAAAAAACAGAGGGTTTCAAAAGGTTATCTAGCAATGCAAGTGAGATATATGAATGGATTTCTAATACCACTTGATACATTTTATGCTAGTTTTTATTCTCTTATATGTTAGTTTGTTTCGCAATAAACCTTGTAAATAATATATGATTATATAGTAAGCAGTATTCCGTGATTTAGACTCACATATAACATGATCCAAAGCAAATGGAAACTTTTTAAAAATATATATATGTACATATATATATGAGAATTATATATATTTTATTATCACTTTCTTATCTAAATTATTGATTAATCTCGTTTAACACTTTTGTTAGATTTTTTCTATAAAAGAAAGAAAATGAGAGGAATTAGTCCCACTTACATTTTTCTGTTAGAGTTTCCATTGATAAAAACAGAAAAAGAACACATTACCAAACTTTCCTCATTCTTTTTTCATTTGTTTGTTTGTTTTTTTTAATAGAATTTCTAATAAAGGGAGTTAACTGAAACTAATTCAAAATATGAGGATTTGCATAAGAATTTTTAAAATTTAGAGACATAATTGGAATGGACATAAAATTGAAAGAATAAATGTTAGAGTAATTCAAAAATATAAATAAATCAGATCTGTAGACAAAGTGATCTTTGTTATATCATTTGCCCATTGAAGCTAGGGTTCGAACTCATTAGAACTTCAACATTAGAGGTGATACGAAAAAGAAAATAATTAAAACAAGAGGTGATATGAAAAAGAAAATAATTGAAACTACTAATTCTAATATCAACTTTTAAATATCAATATAGGTAATATGTGAATTCTTGTTCTTTTATTAGCATGTGTTTAAAAAATTATCACATCAACGAATCATATATAATAAGTAAATTTATACTAATAGAAGTGCCAAACCTCTACTATTGCAATATTAAAAAATTTAATTCAAGAAGTTTTTTGCACGTAAAATTAGATTGTAAACTCACACACTTAAAATTTGACAGACCCGACGTGTTATTAACCCAGAAAATTACGAAGAAACAAATAATAGTACTTGACACTTGATTTTCTTAAACTATAACATAATAGACGCCTTTTTAGTAAAATTTTCAGCAAAATCAAGCTCATAAAGCCACCAAACTAAGGCGATCGATGATAACACCGCCGGCAACGGACCAAAATTCCATAGTAGGAAAGGAAAGGCGATGAAGAGCAGCCGGTTACCAATAAGAGCCAAAAGGAATCCACGTTCAAGAGTGATTTCTGAATATCTAGACGACGAGAACTCGGTTGATGCAGCATTTATCAAAAAGTTGGCATCCATGAAGAGTGCAAGGGCCAGAGAGCTGCAAAAGAAACTAAACAGAAAAAGGAATGATGCCAAAGCGTACTTTAGAACAAATATGTTTCCGGATTTCGAGCCGAAAATTGGTATGTTGAGGAGATGGCTTCCTTGGTAGGAGTTGTTTGTTAGAGCTGCCAAAGCCGTGTTGAAGATAATTGCGAATGAAGCGTTGATTATTGATATAATTTGGGTGTTTCTAAAGCTTTGGACAGCTAGCATTCCGTTTTTATCACCACCCTGAGTAAAGAAGTTAATTAGTAGTACACATAGTATATTAGCAAAATCATGAAATCCAAATGATTGCAAAAGATGGATTTACTCTTTGCTAATAGTATTGAGCATTTCGCATTTCTAGTATATAAAATGGTACAAAATTACCCATATACCAATAATGCCTTTGGATAATTTTCAATTCAACTCAAACTCAATACTAAATTTTTATTTTGAAAAATGCTAGGGTCACTCTCTTAATCATTCTAACTCTTTTTTTTTTTTTTTACCACATGTCGTTTAATTTTCTCATAAAAATAAAACATAACTATAGACCATTATTTTCTCTCCTGTTACAGTTTTGCCACTCTATTCATTTATTAGCAAAGGGAGAATATGGGGTTTTTGCTTTTATCATGTTTGCTGAAAAATTATATTTACGTTTTTAAAAATTTTCAGCAGAATAAAGTTAAAAAAATATTAAAAAAATATGTAGTTTATTTCCTAAAGAATATTTTCGTGAGCGTGGCATATCAACGGTTTGTATCTGTACGTTTTTTCTTTTTTTGCTTTTTTTCTAATAATGATATACATATGTATTATGTTTAATGTTTATATTAATTTTTCCAACCCCCCTTTTTTTTGGAAAGTTTTACAACCCTTTTTTAGATGTAAATATGTAATGATTTTGAGCCTTTTCTTTTCTCTAACTACCTGAGCTTTGTTTTGTTTTGTGTTTTTCCGATTGAATGCAAGACATTAAAATAACATAAGAAATTAGCCATTTCATTTTTCTTTTATTTTACTGTTTCTTTTGCTCTTATTTCAATGATTATCTTGTAATAATAATTAAAGATTTTCAAAATAAATAAATAAATAAAGATGAAATCTCAAAGAAATGAAATTTTAGAATGGAAAAATTGTAATAAAAGATATAGGAATGACTTAAACTTATGTTTTGTTTTTATAAGAAAGTGAGATGATATATGGCCGGAGGAAAGTTTAGAGAGTGATAAGGAGATCAGTGAGAAAGAGGGTGACTTTAATATTTCTCTTTTATTTATTTTTTAAATCCATACTATATTCATTTTTGTTTCTTCCAAACATACGTTATGTTTGGATTCTTAATTTAAATGCAAAATTTCTAATTTAAATCTATGATCTAAGAAGACACTAAAAATATCTAATGCCTGTGACTGCTTGGATCGAAAGTATGTTAAATAACGAATATGTAGTACAATCAAATCAATTCAACATTTGTCTATAAGACATGCGCAACTGAGTGTGAGAGAGTAAGACGAAGATTGGCATTTGCTCAGAGACAGATAATTATTTAGGTTGTAATTTGTTTCAATGGTTTGAACCAAAAGTTTTAGTAATTTAAATTTTTTTTTCTGAACCATTTTTTAGAGAAAACATTGCAGGGAAATTAAAAAAAAAATGTTAGAACCAAAACTTTTGAGTTTAAGCACTTAAAACAAACTTAGTCACTAGAAGAAAACTATTAGTAGAAGGCGGTAGACACTATTAAACATTGGAATTTGAAAAACCGTTATTAAACATACTAAAATTACCATTGTTATAAATTTTTCAACAACGGTTTTTGACCTGTATTAATCAACAGTTTTGTTGTATCGTTTTATATATATGTATCTAGTGCTTAACTCATCACTAAAAGTAAATCAGTTGCTGTCTTGTCTATGATAGTATGAAACCGTGCATGTGTGTATTTTGTCCTATATATATAAAACTCGTATTCAAAATATCCTGTAAGTAATTTCTATGTTGAATGTACAAGAAGAGGATATTTATTTTAAGACATAAAGTCATGTAAATATCATTTAGTCAATATAAAAAAAAAAAAAAAAAAACTCACCTCTACTATCTTTAGAAACCATTTTCTTCTTGTTTGCAAGCTGATTCCGTTGGTGGTACTAGAAGGCTTCTTCAAGCAATGCCATAGATAAGCATGGTAGCCCACCATGAGAAACAGGCTCAAAGGTACAAAAATGGCGTCCAAAAAACCACGCATTTTCTTGATCTCCTTCCACGTTTTGAAGACAGTACGTGCAATTTATATTAATTTTTATAGAATTCGAATGGCTTGTCAAAGTCTTCACTAATATTACTCTTTTTTTTTTTGTCTTTAATAATTTTCTTGTGACAAAAACAGAAGATGGATCTAAGAGCCAGCTAAGAAATTTGCAAAGTACACCTTATACTATTTCTTCTAATGCCAGTTACTTTTTCTTGCTTTACATATGTATATGTGAATATATGTATGTGGCTCATTGCTTCACCAGTAGCCACTTCACTCGGTTTCCCACAAGTTACACACACACACACACACATATAATTGGCTCTTGTAGGCAGCTTCTAGCCATGCACGTAACGCTAGTGGAGTTCAAATTCACCAGGTAGGCCGTCCCATGAGTCTTTCTTTGTTTTACACGCACACACACACATACGCACACGCACACACATATAATTGGCTCTTGTAGGCAGCTTCTGGCCATGCACGTAACGCTAGTGGAGTTCAAAGTCACAAGGTAGGCCGTCCCATGAGTCTTTCTTTATTGTATATATATTATACACACACACACACACACATATATAAAATTTCCTGATTCAGTTGTGGAAGGAAGTGTAGTGGACATTAAAGATCGATTATTGTGGGGTTTGAGTAATTTAACACTGATAGGTATAAAATAGAAGGGAAAATTTTTTGCCTTAAAAAACTATATCTATAATTACAAGAAAATAAAAAAACTATATCTAGTATCATAGAAGAAGTTTGGTAAAGAATGGCCATTTGGTGTCGGCTGATGACTAAATTAATTAATTACTAGTTGTTCTTTAATGGTATAAAAAATCCTCTTGTACCGCGGGCGACTACGTATTGGAGTTTTATTTCAATTCGGATTCCAAATTACAGATCGGAGATTTTGAGAATTTCAAATAATTTTCTGGAAGTCTAAAATAATCCTTGTTTATAGGTTGTTCCTGGCTTTCTATTTGAGTGGATCAAGATTAATTCGGCTTATTTTGACGCATCAACTGCAGATGCTTGTGGTGGAAAATTAGGATCCATAGGGGACTAATAATTTTAGGTGAAATTTTTGCTGTTATTTTTGCAATTATGTACTCTTGAGATTGAAAATGGTGGGCACAAGTTCTTCTTAGAATGTGACTTATCTTGGTGATTCATCTCCTTCAATTCTCCCTTGGTGTGACTGTTTGGCTTCTCTCTCTCTCTCTCTCTCTCTATCTCTTTCTTTTTTCCCCAGCCTTTTGATTAAATGGAACGGCCTATAAAATATTCCCATCAACGGGAATAAAAAAACCGTGCCCTAATAAATTTTTTATTTTCTTTTTTGCTTTCTCCTTAACCAAACAACGTGAAAGAAAAATCCCGGTTGTTAACTAATTTTATTAATTTTTCCCACCTTGATATTTTAGTTCTCTTTCCATTTTATTTTCCATTGAGGTAAAATAATCTTGACTGGAGCAAAAACCCCAATGTCAGCATGACGGGCAATCGTCACTGAACTGGCAAGGATTTGGCAAGGCCGCGATGTGAGGCTTAGATGATTGCTCTTTCATAATAGTTGTGTTCAAATTTTGCGCCGCTTATTAATCTTGGCTACTATCCAAAAATTACTGTATTCTACTTCCTTTTTCTTTTGTTCTTAACAAATATTTGTCGTTTTTTTTATATGTTTAATTAAGTTTTTATTTTAATAGTGGGAGAAGCGTTTTCAAAATACTAATAATAACTAGTAATTATAAAAGTATAAATATTTTTGTCCATTGTTGACTCTCTAGCATTTATACCCTTTGCCTACAGCTGTAGACGTTGCAGGACAACAACAAACTTTAAAATTGCATTTGAATCTCATAATAAAGGAAAGAAACAATGTCATTTAGTTCCTTTTTGAGAGCATTGAGGTGTAAAGCTGATAAATGAATCAGAAACCTATCTCTCATTTTTATGATTTATGTTGTGCCTGACAGATTGTTAATCAGAGTCTTATTGTTGAGAACAACCCAGCCTTTTGGGATAGATATTGTTGAGAACAACAATATAAGTAATGGCACAAGTGGATGTTTCGCTTTGGTGAGTAGGGGTGAATATGAAACCCAACTACCCGACTAACCCGATAAATCCACCCAACCCAACTCATTATAATTTGAATCCGACCACTTCGATTAAGAGATCAACACAAACCATTCAACCTGACTATTAATTAGATGGGTAGAGATTGTGTTTTTCGAAACCTAACTTAATCCGAACCCACCCAATCTATTAATATGTAAAAACAAATATTTTTCATATCTCATAATATATAATATTTGTCTTATATTTTACATTAATTACTTGATAACCGGTTATATTTCATGTTGTATAAATTTTTATTATTATTTGTTTATTAGTTTACAACTTTTATATTTAAACTTGTTTTGCATATATTTTAATATTATACCGGTTTATAACTTATGAGATAATTTTAGAGTTTATAACACTAATATTATACTGATGCTATATTTGTTTGGGAGTTTCACTTTTAGAAAATGGAAAATTTTTCATTTCAATAAAATTTATCTTCCTAAATTTCCATACCTAAACATCTAAAATTTTTCATTTTTGAAAATGGAAAAAGAGTTATCTCTAAAAAAGAATATTTTTTACCCATCCAAACAGCTTTTCACTTTTACAAAAAAATCCAAACAACTTTTTATTTTTCATTTTCCAAAAATAAACCTCCCATTCAAACATACCATAATATTAGTTTTATTTTTATATATTTTTTATTTTGGATTAAATGATTAGCTATATTTATTTTTTATTTTTTTATTTCTTAATTATGTTCAACCTGACCAATCTACTCAACTCACCCAAAATTTAATTGGGTGGATTAAAATTAAAATTAACCTACCCAAACTTGATTGGTTGGGTTGAAAATTCTCCAAAACCTACCCAACTCATCCGATGTTCCCCCATATTGGTGAGTACACTTTGTGTGTTGAGGCTAGTTCACCTGTTACACATCCTCCAATTGATAGACACTACCTTGGGCCTCATGAAAATCTAACTGAACGTTTCAGCCTCATGATGATTCGCACTCATTTTTTAATGGTTGCACCCCAGAACCTTAATGACAAAAGCAAACCGTTCTTGACATATCCGCTTAAGTCCGGTTTGTTTCTGTTGCCACTAGTCCCAAAAATTGAATATTGTAGTTGAAGTGGACTCTAACCGGATCGATTGTGATCAAGCTGAGCTCGACGATGATAAATGGCATGAAATTGCTGGGTCCTTCATAATTGAGAATCACCCGTCCAAGGCAGTGTTTTTTGTGCAAGGTCCTTTTGCTGTGGTTAACTTAATGCTATGCGAACTTAAGATTTTCCCGGTTGACCGAAAAGCAAGGTTTGGGCATTGGGAGAAGCAAACATACAAGGTACTTCCTAACTTCAATTTCTATAGCTCTTTGTTAGTTGATGGATACAAAGTACAATTGAAGTAGCAGATTTAGTTATATAACCGAAAACACTCAGCGAGTCAATCAATATGATCACTTTTTACGTGACATTACTAGTACTCTGATATCAAGTATTAGTGAAAATTGGAGTCTATGCTTTGTATTATATAACTGAAGAGCTAATAAGCTGATTGTTAATTTCTAGAATCTACTTGTTTGATTAGCAACGGGAAACAACTTTTTTAATTTTTATGGAATCTACTTGTACTGATCTCCAACTCTTCTTTTTTGTTAATTATGTCCATGAAACGACAAAAGAAGCTTGAAAAGAAATGAAACAGAGGGATGATGATATCGAAAGCCACCAGAAGGTATTTAGAAGGAAGAAGGAGAATGGTTATCCCTTTAATAATGTTAACTCATCAATTTGTTTGAGAATTTTTAGTATTAAACATTTTTTACGTGACTAAATTTTTAAATTCAGATAATATGACATAATACTATTAGAGGGACAACTAATGAAATAAGAAATTCAAGACAGCAGATCTCGACTCATGAAGATAGAGAAAATCACCCGAAGGTATTTGTGCCAAGTTGTTTTAATTGCATTCATGTGTTTTTAGCTCATTCAATCTTCAGCTTTTAATATTTGTTGTATGTACTCAATGCGTAGTTTATGAGTCTGTAACTTCATTCACTGATGAGTTGACTAATCCTGTATTTACACAAAGAATAGAACAAATAACAAATCACAAGGAAATCGGCTATATCTCAGCCAACTCTTCTATTTTCCTAGAAAATCAAACTGTTCTCACGGAGTTTCGATATTAGAGATCCATGTAAATATTGTATACCTCTGTGACTTTTCAGCAGATAAGAAAATCCCTTCTGTATGATTTGACAACAATTTCCCTTCTTCCACCTTGAGGATAAGGTGTCTCAAAAGTCTCTGCTTGTTTTCATGTACGTTTTCTTTATTCAATAATACAACCTCCCTACAACTTCAATTCCATTTTTGGTTCTTTGTACTAAATTCGATAGAAACCCAAAGACGCTAAAATTTTATAGCTCTTGCTTATGTGGCTTTTTATTTCATCGAAATGGTGTATGATTTGCGAGATATGGAGACAACGAGATAACCTTTGGGGATCAATTTTGACTTTGCACTTTAGCAACGTGAAGGATGAGGATGAGATGGAACTAAAAGAGTGCATGGCCTTAAGATAAAGACTAATTTCAAGAAAGGAGACAGTGTGAGACTTGATAATTGGTTAAATTACGTTGGAAACCACGAGATCAAGGTTTTGGCTCCTCTAAGGCTAATGTAGAGACACACGTGGAGTAATTTCTTTTATAATTGTTAAAAGTAATTACAATGGTGAGATACTAATACCACTGGAATACAAGACCACAAAAAAAAAATTATTACTAGCACTCACAAATGATACTAGCACACAAGAACACTTCTCTTTGATCACACTTGAGCACACTTTTTTTTTTTTTTTGGTTCTCAACAAAATGTCAGATCAAATATTTAATTCAATAACATGTCGCTGCAACAATTTGAAGAGCTTAACGTATGCAATAGCCAAGGACAACGAATCTGTTTATCAAACTAAAGATTAAGAGATTGAGTATTTTCTGCTCGTAACTAAAAGAGTTTGTTTCACAACTATCACATTTAGGAGCTATTAACAATGTCTTGTTGCACTGGAGTGAATCTGTATCTTACATGAATCTCTGAAGTCGTTTAACTTGACTTTTTCATGAACAGCAAGTACAATAAAGCTTGTTGTGGTTGCTGCATTGATAGTTTGATGCAATTTTGTCTTGAGAGCCCTAGCCTTTTAAAACAAGTTACTTTACGAAACAAGGTGAGAATGTTAGAAGGGGAATTATTGATGTACGAGTGGAGCATAAAGAATTTCGAGTCAAGATGGTTCGAAAATTAGGTAATCTTCCAATCCAACTTTGATGGTTGCCATGTTATGAAGCTTGCGGGGTTCATAGATCAGGTTATTCTATATTTTATTCACAATTAACTAACAATTAAAGTATTTTTATGATTTATTTTGTGCGTGGCAGATTGTTGATCAAACAGTTCTTGTAGAGAACAACCCAGCCTTTGGAGTTAATGCAATTGAGGACAACAACATAAATAATGGCACAAGTGAGTGGTTTAGGTCACTCCTCGCCAATGTGGGAATAGCTATTTTTTTGGTATTCACACAAACAAGAGAATTAGATTTCAAAGAGAATTGCTCACATTCCACAACCTATTTAACCTAGCGACCAGCCCCCCATCCCACCCTCCTCCTCTCTTAAATTGTAAATAGGCAAATACTAGGTTTGTGAGCTCAATTAGCGTCAAATTCAGATTTTGACCTATGAAAGGAAGTGTACAAGACTCTACGACAAGGTCTTTTTAAAATCTTTACGACACCATTTGCAATACACTATTCGTACTTTAGTCATGTTTCATTCGTGGAAACACTTTTTAACAGAGATGGAGGATAAAGGCAACGCTAACTAATGGCTTATCCTCAACAATACTTTGGATTGGTCATGAAAAGGTACCCAACAAAGGATTTTAGGAATTGGATTTGATGAAGTTTGTATATGACTAAGTTCTTATTGTAATGTCCTTGTGTAATACAAGAGTCCGGAAATATATTTTTTATGGTTTCAAGTATTTTAGAACTTCAAAAATATTAGCCTTCAAGAGTCCCTCAATAAATTATGGTGAAGTTTCTATATGATTAGGTTTTCATTAAAATGACACGATAACATTACTTTTATAATGGTACTTTTAACAATTATTATATAAGAATTATGGTGATTTTTTTGTTTTCATATGAATATTTTATTTATTTTGAGTTTTTACTTAATAAGATTTTCAACGTTGTAATCTCTTATTAATAATATGCTTGATTTTTATTATAAATGTTTTGTATTATATTCCAAATTATTTTTTCTTGTTTGTTTGAAATTTTTATTATTAGACACGATCAAGGCATGAGTATGTTAAGAACATGACATATTTATAAATAAACCATAGGTCGGACTTATGCTAGAAATAAAAAAAAGGAGCATAGCACGACATGTTTATTAAATAGATTGACATAAATACAACACGAAATGTTAATGGACTCAAAATAAATGGATTAGGCCTGGTTGTTTAATATCTCTATTGTCTATTTTGAATTTTTTTTATTATTTTATTCACTAATTGTTTGGATATAATGACTAAAATTAATGTTAGTGCGTATTTTCCCTAGTCATAATCTCTCTAGTACAATGCAGCGAAATTGTTTTAACCGGTCAATGGAAGCCACATATATATTAGTAAAATAAAGATTCACACATGCGTAATACATTGATAAATATATATGTATACAAATCAATTAATAGATAGTATTACACTTAAATGAAATTAGGGCTAACCATTTTTTAGGTCCTGAGATTCTATTTAGGGAGTTAAATTTTGGTTGTAATAATAGTCTAAGATCCTAAAAATCAATTAAATTTCAAAGAGAATTACTCGCATGATCACGTTTTGAAATGTAATTACAAAACTTTCCTTGCTCATCCCTAAACCTTTGGAGCCCCCCTTCCACAACCTACATATCCTGCCAACCTGACCCCCATATCCTGCACACCTCCCCTCGGGTCCCCCAACGACCCTCCTCCTCTCTAAAATTTTGAATCGGCAAATGCCAGGTTTGTGAACTCAACTAGCGTCTGCTGTGGCCTATGAAAGGAAATGTACAAGACTCTGAGACGAGGTATTTTTAAAATTGTAAGATCTGTTTTTATATTATTTATCAGATTTGATTAATTAATCCAATTAATTAATTACCAAAAGCAAGTAAATAAATAACACAGGCAATTTTAACGAGGTTCAGTTTCCCTACTCCTCGAGGTCATGCCCAGACGTTGAACTCTTCACTAACACTCAAAAGATTACAAGCACTAATGGACTTATATAATCTAAAGACTCCCTCTTCGTTGTTGTTACAGGTCGTCTTGAATCCGGTTAATGAACTCGTTCAGCAAGATCCCCTTGCAAGCATATGTTGAAATCCCTTCAACTGCTGTTGTCTCCTCCCGAAGACTTCAACTCTTTCTCCCAAAAGACCCAAATAATGTAGAAAGCTTCTAAATCACCAAGGACTCAAAATCACATGATCTAAACTCTTGCGCTCTATGTCAAGGATGAGTATTATGAGTCCTTATATAGAACTTCAAAGATCTCCTTCAAAATCTCGGATTTATTTTGAATTTTGAAGATATTCCAGATAATGTTGCAACATTTGTCGGCACATCTCCAAAAATTCAAGTTTCAAATATTATCCAAAATATATCTGCACGTTTTTCCAAATAAAAATCGCAATATGTATAGGCAAATCTTGGGTTTTTTGAAATCTTAGAAAATCTAATTTAAATTAGTTTATCCTTTTTTCAGCTTTATCCATATCTTAACTAACTCCCCAAATCCAGATTTGCCGTGATTCTCTTAATCCCAATCTAATTTCACAAGTCTGCAGTAAAACTCGATGTTCCAATTCATGTTGTAACATCTCGTAGCACATCTGGTATTTCACTGAATCTACACAGATATTGTAATATCTCGTAGCACATCTTGCAAAACTTGTTTAAACACCTGCAAAACTTGCATCTACTTTTAATATTTCTAGTTTTACTTATTGCCATAAATGCCAATATTAAAAAACCTAACAAAAATCATTACAAACCCATTTGTAATATCCTATTCCCACTTTAGTCATGTTTCATCCTTGATCAGTTTGGAAACATTGTTTTAACAGAGATGGAGTCTAAAGGGAAAGCTAACTAATGGCTTATCCTCAACAATATTTTGGATTGGTCATGAAAAGGTACCTGCAAAGGATTTTAGGATTGGATTTGGAATTTGCATATGCTTAAGTTTTTGTTGTATTGTCCTTGTGTAATTTAAGAGTCCCGAAAACATATTTTTTATGGTTTCACGTATTTTAGAACTTTAAAAACATAAGGATATATTCAAGAGTCCTAGAAAGAATTAAAAACTTTTTCTCAACCACTTTATATAAGAGACTACATTTACTTTTACCTTCACTCTGTAATAGAACATCAAATACGTGTTTTTTAAAAAGTGATAATAAAAATGCTAGTGCACAAGTTAAAAATTACTGCAGAAAACATGATGAAAATGCAAGAAAATAAAAACTCTCTAAAACTCAGTCAAAATGGACTAACGCCCAATTCCGATGAAATGCAGAAAATTCAACAAAAATTATAACTGAGCAAATCAATATAAACTATGAGAAAAACTATATATGTATTGCTTTATATGAATACCAAATAAAAAAATTCTAGAAAAAAAAAAAAACTACGATGTAATAAAAAATGGTCAGATTGCTTAGCTATTATTAGAAGGTAGTCGTGTGTAAATGCATATGATATTTTAATCACATTCACTCTTTCGTGTAATTAACTTTGGCCATTAAGTACACACTTCATTTGCACCCCAAAACACTCTGATCTCTCTCTCTCCTTGCTAATTTTTTTTTTTTAATGTTCTTTTCTAGTTGTAGCATAATATTGCATATATTTAAATGATTGGTGACAATTTTCATCCATATTGACTTCCGACCATGTATGACCCACACAAAATCAAACTGGCCCAGTTTCTTCCATACTCGAAGGACCATATTTATCAATAAAAATAAATAGCGGAAAAGTTTTAGACTTTTAATAAATAGCATATTTTTGGTAAATAATAATTTACCATAACTAAAATTTCAAAAATACTCCTTATGTGTAAATCTTGATAAATTTATTTGGAAATCATTTTTTACTTGGTAAATCATTTGTTTACGTGTGTAAATCATTGATTTACCAATTCTGCATCCAGAATTTTCTCAAGAAATAAGCAGATAACTTTAAAATTTTACTGGTAAATCATTTATTTACATGTGTAAATCATTGATTTACCAATTCTCCACCCAAAATCTTATCAAGAAACAAGCAGATAATTCCTCAAAAAAACAAAAACAAGAAATTTAGCCCCCAACAAAAGTTCGCAAAAGAAAAAGAAAGGGAAAGAGAAAGAGAGAAAAAGGGAAAGGGAAAGGGAAAGGGAAAGAGAAAGAAATAAAATCTAGAAAGAAATATGGGTATAATTATAAAATTACATGACTCTTAAATCAAAATTACTATTTATTTTCTAAGTTAAGTAAATATGCTATTTACTTTTATTGACTAAAACAATTAGCCTATTTATTATAATTTCCCCTCATCAATTGATTGGAGAATCAAGCCTAGAGTTATTGCTGTTTTGATAGTTAAAAAAAAAAAAGAGTTATTTATTACATGTTTGAATTGAATTATGTTCACTTTTTCTTTATTTACATTAACATCTAAAATAGTAGTTATAATAATAATATTATTCATTATAAAGAATTAATAATTAACAAATAAAGAAATTATAAAAAATGAAACACAAAAATTAGAAAAAAAAAATTTAGAATAAACGTTATAAAATTGGTTTCATTGTATCGGTATTCTGGTTTTGTGTGAAAACTTTTTTTAATATATAATGATTTAATAAATTCATGTATAATGATTTAATATGTATATAATTAGTTTGTTGTTTTTGATAATTAAATTTTATATAAATGGTAAATTTAGCTTTGTTTATTTGATTTATTATAAAGAATGTGATAACCGAGAAATCCATACTCTCGGAAAGATTTTGTACAAATTATGTAAATAAATGTACATTTACAACGACACAGTTTACAGAATAAAGAGCAGAGGAAAATTTTGATTAATCAAGTTTTAATCAAAATTTGAAAATGAATTAATGAAAATAGTTTAAAAGCTAAACATTAATTCAATTATGATGTTTTAAAAATTATAGAAAAGTATGTGGAAAATACATACTAAGAGATCAATGGCACACAAGTGAGCCACATTGATCAAGGGCTAAGAGAATAGCCAAACAAGGCCTTACCATTTCAAAAAAAAAGAAAAAAAGAAAGTAAGGGAGAGAGTGTGTTACACGTGAGCATGAGATAGAGATGGAATTAATCCCCTTAGCTGCACAGCAGCCGGAAGAAAGAAAGAGAAAAGAAAGAAAGAGAAAAGAAAGAAAGAAGAAAAGAAAGAAAGGAAAGAAAGAGAGAAAGTGGCCGAGAAAGAGGAAAAGAAGAAGAAGAAATCCATTGAAGTTCGGATTTTCTAGTGCAAGCAACAAATCGATCAAGATTCGGTCAAGGATTAGCAGCAAGAAAAGCTCACGATCAAAGTAAGGTAAACCCTAGTTTTCACGTTTTCTTTGGGGGAAGAAAATCTGGGGTTTTGAGAGAAAACAGAGAATGTGAGTGAATCACATTTAGGTTTTCGGTTAAAATCGAAATGTGATTCGAGTCTAGACGTTTTCAAACACGAATCCATGCACAGATGGTTTAGAAAACCGAGTTTAGTGAATATTCTTCACAAAAATATAGAGTTTTCAAAAGTTAAGTCGAGTAAGATTCATAAGCAAAATGTGGAATTTTTGCTTATGAAATCATAGATTTGTGATAGTAGAAATGTAGTAGATACCTTGAAATGATCTTATGAAGATCGATTTCAAGTGTAAGAAGCAGAACAAAGGCCATAAAAGCCTTAGAAAAGCAGAGCAGAGCAGTTCGGACCCAGAATCTTGATTCTGGTATGAACACGAGCGTGTACAAGGGCGTGTACAGAACACGGCCCCGAACATGCCCATACGCACGATCGTGTTGCAAGAAAAATCAGACCCGAGAGGTACACGGTCCAGAACACGGCCGTGTATCAGACCGTGTCAAGGGGCACACGGTCAAAGAGAGGCGTGTAAGAGACCGTGTAAGAGGACAGAGGAGTACACGGCCAGTAACACGGCCGTATACCAACCCGTGTAAGCATACACGGGCATGTTCCAGAGATTACACGGGTAGGCTTAAAAGTCCAGAGAAGTACACGGGCACGAACACGGCCGTGTAGGAGGGCGTGTTCGAGTCCAGAGAGTAAAAAAAAAAAAAAAAAGTCTGGAAAGGAAAAATTTCATGTTTTACCATATTTCCAGTATAAGCTAAATATGGTAAATAATTAGTGATTTTTCCTTTTATAGGAGTCCAAGACAGAGACCCCAAATCAGCAGTTCCAGAGCAGCAGCAGCTTACGCTAGAGGACTTTCTGTAAGTTCAAGCATTGTCCTGACTGCAACGTGGACAAGCTTACTTTATTACAATGTTATGTATATTGTATGACGTGTTGTTAGACATTGATTGTCTGCATCACGATGTTAAGTCAGTTTATGTCAGTCACAGCAGAGGTCAGTTCATGTCAGTGCATGTCATGCATATAGAGTTGCATGTCCCAGTACACAGACCAGACAGTACCAGAGCAAGAAAACAGTTAGGTGTACAAGGCACCTTAGTGTGTTGATTAAATCACACCCCAGTAAATAGATTAACAGGTTCTGACTGTGGGGGCAAGCAGTATGCTACCCAGTTGGAACACCAGCAAGATGGTAATTAACCAGTTATTGGCGTATCGGCCTCTCGAACTACGGGGAGGTTATCATGTTTAGCATCAGTTAAGACTGAGGAGGTCAGCACTAAAGTACCGCTCCCGGTTGCGCTAACATGTCGGTACGTCCAATCAGGGGCCCAAAACCAGAACTAAAATAACAGATTAATGTTCTAAGACTGAACCTTTAATCAGTACAGCATGTCTATAGAGTTCAGTCAGCATGAGTACAGCAGTCAGCATGAGTACAACAGTCAGCATAAGCACAGCAGTACAGCAGTTAGCATGAGTACAGCAGTACAGTATGAGTACAGCAGTACAGCATGAGCACAGTAGTACAGCATGAGCACAACAGTATAGCATGTTAGTTACATGTTTTTATGTTTGAACTTACTGAGCCTATAGCTCATCAGTTTGTTCACATGTTGCAGGTAAGAGACCTGTTCACCAGTAGTTTATGGTGGACGACGAACAGGGTAGACGCATGTCGGAGAGGATCGGGCGAGGGATATGGGTCACCAGTTAAATCTTCCGCTGTACAGTTTTGAATGTAATTTCAAAGAGACAAGTTTTCAAGTCAGGAGTATGTGATAGGGGAATCATGATCAGTTAGCATGTTTTGTTTATCACATTCTCAAACAGTTTATGTATTTAAAGAAAAAAAAAAATTTATTCCGCAAAATTAGCAGTCAGTTTACAGTCTAGCATGATTGCCGGCGACCCTAGAGGCCTGCACACTATTGCGGTTGACTACAGAGTTGGCCGTAGTAGCACTGTAGAGCCTCTACAGCAGGGCGGGCCGCCACAAAGAAAGTGTGATAAGATTTCATAAAAAATTAGTTTTTCTTGTAAAGGTTCCATCGATTTCATTTGGAATAATTTATATAAATATTATGGTTTCTCTTTTTTAAAGAACGCAAAACTCTTCATTGTGCTAATTGTTTTTTTTTCTTTCATTGAGACACATATATTCAATTTTTTTTAATTTTTTTTAGTAGTTGGCATAAATAATAAGGTTATTTCATAAATAATTCATTAGTTTTCTATACAAAATGTAAGTTGATATCATTTGTAGCCGAATTTTATTGATATATAATTTTTAGTGATTGACATAAATAATAAGTTTTTTTTAATAAAGGATTCATTTTTTTAACAAAACACTTGAATATTTTGTGTTAATATACTTTTCTTATGGACTATTATCATAAATAATTATTGTGATGTATTTATTTTTTGATCTAAGGTATTATTTTTATATTAAATATTTTATATTTATCGTAACACCTTTGAACTTATTAGATTAAAACTAAAAGCTTTTAATTTTTTGTTTATGTTTAATATTAAAATCAAAACTGATTTCATTGCATTAGAAGTAATGATGAGTTGTCAGTATAAAAATTATTCATTACAATAAAAAAATAGAAAGAAAAAATACATTAATAAAAGAAAAATAATGTTAATTATGATAAAAAGATAAAATAAATATTATAGATATTTATTTCTTTAAATTCAGATATTTATGCAATAACATTGAAAAATGGGCATATTTGAAAATGAAACCTGTAAATGGACTTTTTATTTATTATTTCCAAAAAAAAAAAAGCAAAAAATGGTAATTGGCATTACCATATCTTTTATAAACGATATTAAATATTAATAAGAATGTTGTTAAAACCTTGACTAATGAACTCTTTTTTTATACGAATAGTGCATTAGTAATGACAAGTATAGTCTAACAGTAATTTTACACTCAACTTCATCAAAATATGAAAAGTTCAAATCCTTTACTTCCAATGTCAAAAAAATAAGTGTATCGCTATAATCATACAACATTTATACAAACAGTCCTAAACACTTGTTCCTATTCCATTAACTACCCAAAGTTGTTTTGAACTTAACGGTATTTTATAGTCGATTATTTTATCTCTTTGTAAAATATCAACAAAAATTATAATTAATTAAAAAAAAACAACTAATTTTAATAAAAAAATTTAATTTTATTTTAAATTAAACCCGCTGTTCTAATGCAATCAACAAAAAATACACGTGTTTGATTTAATATTATAGTTTAATCTAGTTTATAAGATAGATTAAGTTAATTATTTTATTTCAAATTAATCTTAATTTAACTTATATCCAAGTTTATAAAAATAAAAATAATTCACAGTAAGGTTCTGTTTGAATAAGAGGTTTTTTTTTTTTTGAATATGAAAAATAAAAAGTTGTTTAGAATTTTATTTAAAGTGAAAAGTTATTTAGGTGAGTAAAAATTTTTATTGTCTAGGGAGATCTTTTTTTGTTTTTTAAAAATAAAAAATTTTGAATGTTATGATATAGAAATTTAAAGAAGGTCTATTGTCTTTAAAATAAAAAGTTTTTTATTTTTAAAATTGAATGTGTTAAACAAATAGAGAATAAAAATTATTTAAAATAATTAATTTGGCTTAATTAATTAGATTTTAAATTCAAAGAAACTTTCGTATTTAAAATCCCGATTATCCGGCTATCGAACCTTTGATTATTCCCATCATAAATCATAATCCTTTTCCACCGGACCAGTTTGCGAGTCGGGTACGGTGTCACCTCATATTGGTTTGCCTCTGTCAGAAGCGTCTCTCTCTTTCTTTCCCCATTTCACCTTCAACGGTACGAGGAACGAGAGAGAGAGAGAGAGAGAGAGAGAGAGTTTCAGAGAAGCTCTCAGACAGAATTATCAAAGAAATGGGAGAGAAAACGACGCTCTCATGGAGTTTCGAAAAATTGGGGCTAGGGTTTCTCATTCTATGGTGGTTCAGTTTGGTATTTTCAAGCGCTTCGATTCACGAGTACGGAAGAGAGTCCTTTATTCCTCAGTCGGACGCTTTCTTCTTCCACGGCGGAAGCGAGGGCCTTTACGCCTCTAAGAACCGCCATGGTTCTTCTGCTTCTGCTGATCAGTCTTCTTCTTCTTCTTCTTCCGATAAGTCTCTCAAGGGCAAGTCCTTCATCAGGTAAACTAAACTAGCTGGCTGGCTTTTCGATTTTCCTTTGGAGCTTCCGATTTTATATGATTTTAGAGTAAATTGATGGTAATTTTGATTATTAATCGGATTTTTTAGTTGGAGTTGTTGACGATTTATCTGAAGATTTGATGTTTGAGAAGGAAAAAAATAGGTGAATTTTAGCTCCATCTATTTATAGCATTATATTTAAATATAATATAATTTTTATCTAAATACAAAAATATTATATTTAAATATCCATTATATTACATTTTAAATTCAATACAATCACTTATCCTTGTTTTACTTTTTCTATTATTTATACTAATCACATCATATATTCTCTTTCCCTCTCATTTTTTCTCTAATTTTACTCATCACAATTACATTCAATACATTATATTTAAACATAATATAAACGCAATACGTTTACTAAACGGAATCTTAAGTTTTTATGGAAAATTTTTATTGGCTAAACACAAATATCTGAAAACTGGAAGTATTTTGTATTCAAACTATTGCCCATTTACTTTGAATAAGTTGTGATTTAGCTAGAGATTGGATTTTAAGGCTTAAATTATCGGATTTTTAGCTTTGTGACTATTCAATTAGAAACAAACTGGGTTAAAGATATATATATATGTATGTATGTATGTATGTATGTATGTATATATGTATGTATAGCAACTATAAGAGAGCTAAATTGCTGAAAGCTTTCTAAGAATTTTGTAGGCAAACTGCTACTTGCTCGTTACTCTGAAGATGTTCATGGTACTTTCTTAAATTGACTGAAACCATCCGCATTGAATGTTATCCGTTTTTGTTAAGATTGGATTTTTGTAATGTATGTGGATCTAACTAGTGGGGATTCCAGGTTTGAATCTGTAAGTTTTGTGAGGACAGAAGAGTCGGCCAAGAAGCAGAACGAGATGCAGCAACATACTGGGTTGGTTGAGGCTATCATATTTGAGGTAAAGGACAGGGAAAGGATTGGAGGCTCATTTTTGAAATCCAATGCGATATGCTGCAACCCAGGTCTTGCTAACTCGGGATCCTGCAAATTAGGAGAGATTATTATACATAAAAACGAAGAGGAGTGGCCTATGCGTATCAAGACCTTCTTTGATGGACAGAATGTGGAAGCCAAAATGGATTTTCGAATGGTTGAAATCAATAAGACGGGTATGTACTACCTTTATTTTATGTTCTGTAATAAGGATCTCAAGGGAACAATAATTAAAGGTAGAACTGTGTGGAGGAATCCAGACGGTTACTTGCCTAGGAAGATGGCACCTTTGATGACATTTAATGGCTTTATGTCTTTAGCTTACCTTGTACTTGGCCTAATCTGGTTTCTAAGATTTGTTCGGTTTTGGAAGGATATTACACAACTGCACTACTATATTACCGCTGTAATTGCTCTTGGCATGTGCGAAATGGCTGTGTGGTACTTTGAATATGCCAATTTTAATTCCACGGGGACAAGACCAATGGGCATTACAGTATGGGCAGTAACTTTTAGCTCTGTTAAGAAAACTGTATCTCGTCTTCTTCTTTTGGTGGTTTCAATGGGCTATGGTGTGGTGAAGCAAACGCTTGGTGGTATAACGTCGAAAGTTCTTCTTCTTGGTGTTATATACTTTGTGGCATCAGAGGCTCTTGAGCTTGTTGAGCATTTGGGGAATATAAATGACTTTTCTGGAAAAACAAAGTTATTTTTGGTCCTACCTGTGGCTTTCTTGGATTCCTGGTTTATTCTCTGGATTTTCTCATCTTTATCAAAAACTTTAGAGAAGCTTCAGGTAATTGTTATTCTTATTTAATTCTTATGGGGTCTGCTTTATTTAGCATGTGGTTGTTTGAATGATACAAATATATGATACGATGATCTTGTTATTTTCTGTATTTGTTTGATGTATGAAGTTGGTGTTGGATGTGGCTTCTCCTCAATAGCACAAATGCCAAGTAATTTATGGTTCTTGAAGTACAGAGGAAATATCATGAAGCTATGGGCACAACTTTGCATAACATTATTTGTGTGATGATTACATAGTTACTCATTCTAGAATCTTCAAGTCACTGAAGATGTTACTTTTCTTGTTGCTGTGTTTAAAAGGACCAGTTCTCTTCCCTTTCTTTGCATTTGTTGTGAACGCAGATGAGGAGAAACACAGCTAAATTGGAGCTTTACAGAAAATTTACCAATTCACTTGCTGTATTTGTGCTACTCTCCATTGCTTGGATTGGCTTTGAGGTATTAAATCTTACAAAAATACTGGTTGGGATTAACAATTCCATGAGTTCAAATGAAAGATGGAATTCATGGAGCGATTTTGGCGTCGTTTGCAAAACTAATAATTATGTTACCAATGATTTCTGTTGTCTTAGTTGTACTTCAATGCAACCGACCCATTGAGTGAGCTTTGGCAAATAGCTTGGATCATCCCAGCTTTCTGGAGTCTTCTTGCATATTCTTTATTGGTGGTGATCTGTCTTCTCTGGGCTCCTTCACGTAACCCGACAAGGTATTTCCTTTGCTCTTTGCTTTTTCCCTGTCTATTCTACCCCTCCATTAAAAGCTGTTCAGATATCCGTTCTTTTTAAGATTAAGTGGTTTCTTTTCTTTCCCAATTAAGTCATACATCGCTAACATTTTTCTGACATTAATCTTGCCAGCTTAAATTCATGCTCATGTCATAGTATACTTGTGGTTGTAGTTTTCATACACAGATGTCCTTTTGTTTGAGTAAAACCAAGAGTTTGAATGAAACACTATCATCAGCTTATGCTTCGACAAACAAACTCAAATAACAACACATTGTTACAAATAACACTTCCTCAGGGTTCCCGACACCAGTGCTTGAAATGCTTGAGTGAAGTGCTTGCATGTAGATAAATTTAGTTTATGAATGAGTGTTAGTATCCCAAATGGCACTTCTTTTTTATGTCTTCGAGTTTGTGTAAGTACATTGTTCATTACTATTAGCTATGAAGCCACTATAAGAATTGTCTTGCTTAATGTATGCATTTATTGGTAGCCAATTGTATGCATCCTTTTGCTTCTCGATCCTTGTAACAATAAGTAGTTTTATTATTTGTAACATATATTGAGCTATACGTGTGAACTGTCACCAGGCTTTCAGAAAATGCACAAGTTTGGTTTAATGATTGTCAAATGAGGATGCATATGGATAGATTCAGCTAACCAATCTTCACTTATGAACTAAGAGCTTAATTGGTCTTCTTATTGTGTTGTTTTTTTTTTATATTTGATTGTTTTAGTTTTATTTGTAGGTACTTTTTGCGAGCTTCTTCTTCAGTATGTGTGTCAACCATCAAATATATGATTTTAAGCAAAGATGGGGGGAGTTATTTCCAATTTTTCATTTTCTTTGTTGCACATGAAGGGCATGCTGGCTTCATGTTTCCTTGACAGAAAATAAGATTGAACCGTGAGGAGGATTTATGCCGTAATAATATTGTTCCCATGAGTTTCAATGTGAAGCAACAAGTCCACAAAATCTCTTGACTTTGCCATAAAAAAGAACAAGGGAAAAAAAAGGACTTTCTATGGGGGCCCTTTTTTTTTTTTTTCCTTAAACACAAATAAGGCTCTCTTTAATTGCTTTATTTGGCTCAGTGATTTTCAACTCTACGACGGTAGCAATAGAAATTAGAATGTGTTTTTGTTTCATGAAAAGATAGAGATATAATTTTTTTTTTAAATTCTGCTGTGGGAAATGCAGATATGCAAACTCAGAGGAGACGGGAGATGAATTTGATGAGGAGGGCATCTCACTGACTAGCAGTGCCGTGAATGTGAGTGTCGATATGGTGGCCAAGAGAGAGTTCCAAACTGGACTTGGGGAGGCACTTGAAGAAGATAAGCGAGAATAGGTATTCTCTTGTATTTGTATGAAAATGGATACCAGTTCTCATCCAGGATTTCTTGTAAATCTTAATACTCAAATCCTGTTGTAGATGAAAAGCATAGTTGATAGGATATGAGAATGCGAGTAGAGTAATAGACAAGAACATTGACTGGAAAAATTATTACGGTTTAAAAACATGTTGGTCTGGCCTTTTATATGGTAACAAACAATCTAACTCATGCAGTGAGAGATTGAGACTAGCATCATCTGCTCTGAAATATGTAACAGTTTTCCTTTTTCCTCGTGTAGTAATTCTGATAAATGGCATTCACATAGGGCAAATTTTGTTGTTTTGACCTCGTCTTTTTATGTTATTTGCCGATTCCATTTCTATTTCATTCAATGCAGTTTCTATTTATTCTTGAGCTGCACTTCACATCTATGCAGTTATATGCCCATTTCGCTTGCAGTGCTTTCGATGGCATGCCTTATTTTGACTCTTACATATTTTCTAAAGCCTCTCTGAATACTGTTTTTTTGTTAATTGGTGGGCTGGAAATTGCGTTTGGGTCGTCTCTTCATACTTTGTCAATGAAATACTTTTTCCCTGATATTCCTAATAAAGCCTATTTCACAG
This sequence comes from Antiaris toxicaria, assembly GCA_035233585.1. NCBI lineage: Eukaryota > Viridiplantae > Streptophyta > Magnoliopsida > Rosales > Moraceae > Antiaris > Antiaris toxicaria. The sequence goes on from CP141163.1 coordinate 2,956,065, forward strand.
TTGAGAAATCAGCATTAAAAAAAAAGAGTAGAAAATGAAAATATTCTAAATGCGACTTTGCCTCTACTATGGGTATTCTTAAACCACTTTTACCCCACGAGGACGAGGCACAAGCATTGTGTGTGTGATTTGATTCTTGGTCTTCTCCCTCTTTTCTGATTTGCTTTCTAACTACACATGCATGTAGTGTAGTTCCGATCCGTCGATGAATTGGGATGAGGACTAGGGTCTTTGGTGGTTGTTGGATGCAAAGCAATCAAAGGCCATGAAGATTATGTCGGTGTACAAGCTGTGAGAAGCTAGCTCCGGCCTCACATTCGATGGCGAGCATCCACTGGTTTTACGGCTCCTTGTGGTGGTGGAAGAGTTGGGATGGAGTTTTGGTATGGGCGTTTGGGACAGGGGAAAGAGAGACTACTATGTTGGGATCAATTTGTTGATTTTTCAAAGTAAATTAGTAATTGACTTTGCAAATCGATGATTTTTCAAAATAATGATTCACCAATTAGAACACAAAACCCCACCTAACAGACCAATGGCTTATCAAAATCACGTTTTGGAGGATTATAAATGGCTGTTGCTCAAAACCAGCATCCATAGCTACAATGGAGAGCTCAAGCTCGGCGGGACCGAGTTTCCAGGGGTATCTAGAGAATGATAATGGCCAAGATATATATATATATATATAAGTATAAAGGCACATGTTTTGGCACATGTCAAATACAAGGGCACGGAAAATTCAAACTTGTTTTGGCACATGTCAAGTACACAAGGGCATGGAAAATGACCTAAACTTCGCTCTCAAAATAATAGCAATAATAATAATATGACGTAAAACTTCAGCAAAGGAAAAGGGAAAAAGATTATAACGTAAAAAGGAAAAAGAAAAGAAAAAGTATTGACTATTTTTACCTTACTTTATGTTTTTTTTTTAATCCGTTTCAATATGGATAATGGATACGATGGGATTGGATTTTCTTTTTTTGGAGTTAGAGATAAGGTTGGTTCTGATGATGGTTTTTTATTTTTTGTAAAGTTAATTTTTAATATATAAATATAATTATATTATCAATTTGTAAACCTAGAGAAAGAGGTAAAGAGGTTAGTCACAGCTTTTCATCACCGTTGGGCATGACCTTCGTCACTAGTGTAGAGAGGACGAAGCTCCAATAGTGATTTGTCAAAGATCTGACTCGAGATTTGCACTGGGTTGTCGACAAGGTGAGTCACGGCTTTACCGCCGTCGCTACTGCCATCGTGAGATCTTAAAAATGTCTCCACCATCGCGACACCGATGACGGCGCTCTCTCATTGGAGACAGAGAATAGAATCGGAGAAGACAAAAGGAAAGCAATGCCATTGCTGTTTGTCTTCTCTGTGGTCGGCAAGTGCAAAGAAAGAGGAGATAGAGGAAAGAAAGAGACGGAAGGGGAAAAGGGTGAAGGTGAGGAGAGAGAAATAAGGAGATATTTGAAATCAATTAAATTCTTTTTAAAATAATAAATAAATATGTTATAATTTTACCAAATATTAAAATATGTTATATATTTAATGCGTACTTATGAAATATGTTATTTAGTATGATTTCTTTTTAATTAATTAGATTACTAGAAAGAGAAAAATAAGGTAATCAATTATTTATTAGTATTTTTTTAATAATTAGATTTCTAATTTTAAAATAATATTTATAAATTTTACATGCCATGATTTATAAATGGTATTAAATGAGGGTATTTTTAATGATTTTATCATATATACATTTCTAATTAAATGTTACATTTAATTATACATTTCTAATTAAATGTATCATATATCAAGGAATATGATGAATCATCTTGAAAATCCAATTAACAAAGTGAAATAGAGTGAATGTCAAGAGAATACATTTAATTAATCCTTTGTTTTAGAGATAAAATTGCGTCAATAGAACAGTTGTAGTCCATGTAATAAATAAATATATATATATTTTGAATTTAGATATGAGCGGATTCTAACTCTAAATTTAATGGAGTCAAGTGTACTTACAATCACTTGTGCATGAAATATTTGACTTGCAATACCCCACAGCAGCCCCCACGTAGGAATCTATCTTTTTTGTCCCCACTAATTTTTATTTATGGAAATGAGTATTTCGTCCTTATTCACATTTAGGGTTGGTTTAATTATAATATTACATTTACATCTAAATTCAAATGTAAATGTAATATAATTTTTATATAAATACTAATTATATTATAATTTAAATTTAATATAATCACTATTTATCATTATATTTTTTTAATATTTTTTACCAATCATATCACATACTCTCTTTCTTTATCTATTTTTATCAATCATATCACATAATTAATCACAAAATACAATTCAAATATTTTTTATTTAAACACACATTGTATTAAAATTTAATACAAATAATTTTATCCACACATATATTACATTTAATGTATCGTATTTAAATGTAATATCAATGCAATATAATATCCAAATGCACCTTAACACACTAGATCAAAATATCTTCTCAAATTCATAAATACAAAATTAATTTATTATATATTAATTTAGAATAAAAAAAGTACAATTATTAAAAAAAAAACTCTATAATGTTGAAAAATACCCCTTCTCTATTAGGAGCCCCTTAAAGTTTTTTAGTGTGTTTGGGACCAGATTCGACGGCGACGCTTTAGTAAGCTTCTAGATTGTTAGCCCTAGATGAAAGTTTTAGCTACACGATATGGAGAGTCATGGTGAGATTGGTTGTGATGTAAGAGGGACAAGGCTCAGCGAGATCAGAGGAGTTCGTAGGTCTTTCGATGATTTCATAATCCATAGGTTCACCCTCATTATCGAGTAGATCTAGATATGGTTATAATACATAGAGAGGGCTTTGTGATGTAAGTTTGTAGGAATAAATAATGTTTTTTATAATATGTTTTTCATTAGTATTTCATAAAAAATAATTCCATTTTATATCATATACTCAAGTTGGTTTTTACAAAAAGATCCTTTTTCCTTGTTTTGTAGACATAATTACCTTTTTTTTTTTTAAATAGTAGACATGATTACCTTTAAGATGTGCTTTTTTGCTTAGGCTCTTAAATTACTCGTACTCTTAAAATGTGCTTGATTAGTCCTTGCATGACTCTTCTTCCCTCATAAATATTCATGCTACATAAAATATATATATAGCATTGAAGTTTATGAGTTATAAATATTTATCTTATTAAGATAAATTTTAAGATAAAAGTTAAAAAAGGGGAAAAAAAAAAGAAAAAGAATAAAATTTAGGGAGAAAAAAAAAAGCAGACACTTCTATTATTTAACTAAAAAGTTGGAAAAAAAAATTAAAATAAAATAGAATGAATTAAGATAATATTCTAAGAAGGAAAAGGGGAAAAAAAAGTAACATAATGTGTGTGTGTATATATATATATATATATATATTTTTTTTTGCTCTGAACAGAAATGTGTAATTTAAAGAAACGAAAAGAAATGAGAAAAATTGGAAAAGTTAAAAAAAAATGGAAAACTTTTAACTAAAACAGTGATTTTTAGTTGAAAGAAGGTAAATAATGTCATCTTTTGATACTTCTATATTATTATTATTATTATTATTATATAGATATACATACATAACACATGGTAGAAGCGGTCAATTAATTAATCTAACCTATACATTTAAGACAAATTATACACAGGATCTTATTATTAGTATATCAATTATACATATCTTAATCAATTTAGATAGATAATTTATCGCATGATCCTTAGATTACTTCCACGTAAAAACTTCTTTTCCCCTTACCATTAGGTCTTTTTGCATAAAAACTGTGAAAAATGCCCAAAAGCACAATTAATGCTAAAAAAAAATTTTTTTTAAAAGAAAAAAAAAAGAAGACGGCAACTATTATTTATGATATCGATAAAAAATAATGATTATAAATGAGATCGAAGTCTTGATCGAATCTTATCAAACCTTTTTTAAGGAAAAAAAAAAAAAAAAAAAGACGACAACTACCATTTGTCATATTAACAAAAGATAATGATTAAAAGTGAGATTGAACTCGTAGGAGATGTTTGACAAAGTATACTATTTACGTTTAAATATAATATATTAAATATTATATATATTATATTAAAATATTATATTATATTAAAATATAGTATATATTTAGATAAAAAATATTTAAATTGTATTAAAATAATAAATATATAATGTAAACATAAAAAAAAAGTAAAAGAAAATATATAATATGATTAATAAAAATAATAAAATAATAAATAATGAATATATTAAATTTAAAATGTGATTTGATTATTATTTAAATATAATATTTTTATATTTAATAAAAATTATATATAATATAAATATAATATTATATGCAAACAAGACAGTAGTTTATTTTAAATCTTACCAACTTCTTTATATTATGTTATATATATATATATATATATCATCAACCCACTTTCTATTTATTTATGGATGCGTTTGTAAAGGATGCCACTAGCCTTGCTAAAAAAAAATTATACTAATAATATCAAATAAGAAAAAAACAAAAATGTGGAACACGTGTTTGTGAGACTAAATAGACAAATGTGGTGGGTATAAGTCCCCCGAAAAGAGGAATAATAATTAAAAAAAGAAGAAGAGCTATATGTAAATAATTTAAAACCAAATTTATAATTACACATTTTTTATTTTATTAATTTCATGTTATGATTATATTTTACAGTTATAAATATTACGTTTATTATATTTTATTTTATATTATATTTGATGTTATGATTTTTTTAAATTTAATATCAATTATTTATTTAATTTTATAAATGTAATTTTTATATTTATATGTGGAATACTTAATAAAAATTATTATGAAAAAAATAAAATAAAATAACATAAAAGAAAAGAAGAAAAGAAAAGCATATTGTTTCATCATATATATAGATATATGTATGTATGCATCCTTTTATAAGCCTCTAATACTGTTGGTTAAGGTTTTGATTGGATGAGATGAACTTTTTCCAAGATCAAATCAGCAAAAATTTGATTTTGTGCGTAAGGATTTGATTGGAAATATCTGAAACTTTTTCCTTGATTATTAAGAAATTGACAAGTTTTTACTGCTTTTCTTTCTTTAAAATTATTATTCTTCTTCTTTTTCTCAAGATCATACAAAAACGTCGCTTCAGCACAAACTCCAGAAAATCACCGTTTCACAGATAACATAGGAATCTCCGATCCGGGTCGTTTCAAATTCTCAAAAAAAAAAAAAAAAAAAAAAAACCTCATTTCGACAATTCGAGAAAACAGAGCCTTGATACTGAAATTAGGCCTCGTGATCGTTAATTTCTAGGCCGTTTAGCATTCTTTCATCCTGATTTGATCTCGGGTTTTCCCTCCTCACCCCCCAACCCACCCCCCCTGATTTGGAGTGGAAGAAAATGAGGGAAAAGCTAGGGATTTGGGTTTGCATTTGGGTTGTTTTTGTTTGTGGGTCGTGTTTGGGAAGGTTCGTGGTGGAGAAGAACAGCTTGAAAGTGACGTGGCCGAGCATATTGAAAGGCGTGTACGAGTGTGCAATTGGGAATTTTGGGGTTCCTCAATACGGAGGAACTTTGATTGGGACTGTGGTTTATCCTCAGTCCAATCAAAAAGCTTGCAAAAGCTTCGATGATTTCGGTCTTTCTTTCAAATCCAAGCCTGGAGTTTTTCCCACTTTCCTCCTCGTCGATCGTGGAGGTAACAAAACAAAGCTTAAACCTTTTTCATTTTATGTCTCTTTTTAAGGCAGTACACACACATACACACATGCCTATATCTATACTAGTGGTTTTGTGTTTGTATTAATTGTTTTTGTTTAGTTGATGGTGGTATTTTGTTAATATTTTTTGATCTTTGAATTTGGCAATATATATATATATATATATGACTATATATATAATATCTATACTTGTGGAAGCTATGTGAACCCATTTGACATAATTAATTTTGAGTGTCTATTGGTTGACCTATCCTAATGATGGGTTTTTGTCAATGATTTGTTGAATTAGGCTATATGTTCATATACTTGAGCCAAAAAAAAAAAAAAAAGGAAAGGCCATATGTGTGTGTGTGTGAGAGAGAGAGAGAGAGAGAGAGAGAGATAGAGATGAAGCTGTGAACCCATTTGATGTGATTAGTTTTGAGTATCTAGTAGTTGACCTACGGGGGTTCTTTGGCTTTGCTGTGAGAATTATAAGAATTTCAAGCTTTTTGAGGATTCTGTTGTTGGTAGGAGGGAGAGCTAGCTAGATAACTGATATTAGGGATATAGAGGTAGAGGAACATTTTCTTATGGTATTTGGTACTAGAGGAAGGAAAGAAAACAAAAATCGCCTTGCCTAATTCCTCCAAATTGGGAGGAATAAAAATTGTAATGGATGATTTTGAATCTCGCAAGTCGCACCTTGTTTATTTTATCTTCCCTAATTCCTCCCTCTAATCCTTCTGCCCCTATCTTTCTCCTACCAAACGAGACTCTAGTGTTTGTTGTTTGCTATTTTTGCTGGAATTTTTGTTACATGTTAGAAATGAGGTTATCTAAACATTTATTTCTTGTTAATTAATTCAAACAAGCTAATTATCACTAGTGGTGATCACTATCCTGGGTTTTACAGTTGCTATAAATTGACATGTAAGACCGGATGGGCACTTATATTGTAATTTTTTGTTGGTCCCTGAGTTGAAATTTCAATATTGGTAATGCAGTATGGCGATTATCACTAGTGCTGATAAACAAAATTGCTTTTACTAATTCGACAGCGTTGGCAATTTTCAATATTTGGTCACCATTTTTTTTTTTGGGTGATATTGAGGGTTCATTGCTGCGGTTAGAAATTTGAGTGAGGTATCTTGTGCAAAAATTTATATGCATTTTCTGAATCTAATTGATATATATATATATGTCTGTCTATCAATGCTGCCCTGGCAGATTGTTTCTTTACGTTGAAAGCATGGAATGCGCAGAATGGTGGGGCGGCTGCAATTCTTGTTGCTGATGACAGGATTGAGCAGTTGATTACCATGGACACTCCTGAAGAAGAAAATGCTGGTGCTGATTATCTACAGAAGATCACTATCCCTTCAGCCCTCATCAGCAAATCTTTGGGAGATAGCATCAAGAAAGCCTTATCTGGTAAGGAGATGGTCAACATACATCTTGACTGGACAGAGGCTCTTCCGCATCCCGATGAGCGGGTTGAGTATGAACTGTGGACAAATAGCAACGATGAATGTGGGCCAAAATGTGACAGCCAGATTGAGTTTATTAAGAGCTTTAAAGGAGCAGCTCAGGTACTTGAGCGAAAAGGATACTCTCAGTTCACGCCCCACTACATAACTTGGTACTGCCCGGAAGCTTTTCTTCTGAGCAAACAATGCAAGTCTCAATGCATCAATCATGGAAGATACTGTGCTCCTGACCCGGAACAGGATTTCAGTAGGGGTTATGATGGGAAGGATGTTGTGATTCAAAATCTTCGTCAAGCTTGCTTCTTTAAAGTTGCCAATGAAAGTGGAAAGCCTTGGCTTTGGTGGGACTATGTGACCGACTTTGCAATCCGTTGCCCGATGAAAGAGAAGAAGTACAATGTAGATTGTGCAAACCAAGTTATTCGATCGCTCGGTAGGTCATGGTTAAATTTGGCACATCTGTGTACCTTCTCTGCATTGTATCTTGTATGTTTGTTTCTTTGCTTATATTATTTTTCACTATCCTCCTATATTTTCCAAAGTTCATACCTAGTCATTGCTACTTGCCTCTTCATTTCCACTTTGGTGATGATTTTGCTTTTATTACCAAGTGCTTGCTGTAATGTTTTTGTGATTCATATTTCATACTACTATTGTTTCTCGGATCCACTTTGGCAATACGATGTTTATCTTCACTTTTATGGCTACTACATGTGCAAGGTCTCAAGAAATATTTGCATTTTTTTACTCTTCAGTTCCTAGTTTGACATTTACCATTGTTTTATTCCTCTGTTTTAAATCTGAAAAAAAAAAAAAAAAAATTTGACAGGCAACTTGTTTTGCTAGAAAACTAAGCAGTTAATCTTTGAAATTGTTAGCCTGGTTGGCGAAGGCTCCATGATTTAATTGGTCTAATCCAAACAAACTTTTTAGCATCATCCAGTTTTGTTGTCATATCACTTTAAAGATAAATACAAGTTGTCCTTTTATGACTATGAGATTAAAATGTATCTTTCCTTATTCTTCTTTTTTGTAAAATATTGTGAAGATGTCGATCCTGATAAGATAAAAAGTTGTGTTGGAGATACTGAGGCGGATAAAGACAATCCCATTCTTACAGCTGAGCAAGATGCACAGGTTGGGTTTGTAAACTAGTTTTTGAACTGATGATTTATTCTTTATATTCTTATCTTCTAAACAATAAGTATGTGGTATGTTTAGCCATGGGAAAAAAAAGTTTGTGTATTCAATGTTAAAAAAGTATGTATATTCAATGTTCTTACTCATCTTGTATATTATTTTATTACATATATAAGTAACATTTTTTTTTTCTTCTGAATATTCTGGTTTCAGAGTGGCAAGGGCTCCCGTGGAGATGTCACCATATTGCCAACTCTTGTGATAAACGAAAGACAATATAGAGGTCTTAATCAGTTTGGCAGATCTTTGTAGCTACTGAAGTTCATGTGTACGCCTTTTCCTAATGCTTGTTTTAACTGTTTTTTAGGGAAGTTGGACAGAGTAGCTGTTCTCAAGGCTATATGTTCAGGTTTCCAAGAGACCACTGAACCTGCCATTTGTTTAAGTGAAGGTCTTTGCCTTTCCCTTTTTCCTCCCATGCATTCTAATATTTTTGTTTTGTAGTTTGCATTTTGCAGACGTGCATGTAAAGCTCAGTTCTTCTGTGTGTGTCTGCCCATTGTTATGTCTACTGTCAATTGCTTCCCTTTCTGTGTAGCGGATGTTATTGGAAAAATGGCCCCACAACTTCTTTGTGACTGATAAGTTAAATCGTAGTTTAACTTCTGGAACCCTTTTCCCAAGAAAAGACCACCGCAAATTCATTTCTCAAAATTATTTTGGTCCCTTTTTCTTGAGCTAGAATTGTATCCAATTGGATTCTTCTCTTTCCATGTGACTGGCTACAACGATCAACAGCCACTTTATGTTAAATTTAGCTGAACTTGTTCAATAGGATTATTGCTGTTTCCTTATTTATTTGTGATCTCAATTTGGGTTTTAGGATCCTATTTGAAATCCTTTTTTTTTTTTAATCTGTTTATGCAGATATAGAGACAAATGAGTGTTTGGAAAATAATGGTGGCTGCTGGCAGGACAAAACTGCTAATATCTCTGCATGCCGGGTATATTTCACTAGCATGCTGTCCAATGGGTTAAACATGCAGGGTTTTCAGGGATTATCTCTTTTGGTTCTTTTCTTGTTTTTCTTCTTGGCTTGTCTGATCAATCTTTCTATAGGATACATTCCGGGGAAGAGTGTGCGAATGCCCTATTGTGCAGGGTGTTAAGTTTGTGGGTGATGGTTATACTCACTGTCAAGGTAATTGCTTTACAACGGATGTAAATTTAGATTTTTATCTTTACATTCATGAGCTCAGTGCATTTGTAGGTGGATCCATAGACAGTCTCCTAAAGCAGTGATCGAACCAGTTGTTATATCATAGATAAAATGTTGTCACTACAAATAGTGTTTGAGTTGAATATTATATGAGGAAGATGTATCTGACAATATGCTGCATGATTTATTAGAAGCTGGCAGTGCTAGTTTTGAAGAGCGTGATTGCTGATTTTAGGGGGAAAAATAATCCGATATTGTGCATCTTCATACAGGAGAAGTACAATTGTTGATCTTAGAAATGTGGTGTTGTATAATTCAGGTTTATGCAGGAGTTAATGAAAAAGTGCCAGTTGTACTCCATATACCCTTTCCATTAATTGGTGAAACCAATACCTTATCTAATTACTCTCCTCTCCATTTTACAGCTTCGGGACCTTTACGCTGTGAAATCAACAACGGAGGTTGCTGGAGGAAAAGCCAAGATGGCAAGACTTACTCTGCTTGTGTTGTAAGTTGTGCCTGCATTAATTTGTTCAGAAATCAATATATCCTTCTGTTTATCCTCTTAAAAATCTAAATTAGTGGATAAATAACCGAGGACAAATTCTGGATGTTTGTTTTTTATCTTAATTTGTTTATTCTTGATGGATGTTTAGGATGGCCATACAAAAGGTTGCAAGTGTCCACCAGGATTCAAGGGTGACGGAGTTAATAGCTGTGAAGGTACTCTGCCTCTTAATTTTTTTGATTGATAGTTTAAACCATGATACTTGTTTATAAGTGAGTCAGCAACTGCTTTTTCTATTGAAAAAAAAATATATATATGAATTATGAGGTTTTACGTATTATTCTGTTCTAGATTATGTTTCATTAAAGTAATCATAACTTGCTGCTTTTAATGTTCCAGATATCGACGAGTGTAAGGAGAAACTCGCCTGCCAATGCTCGGATTGCAAATGCAAGAATACGTGGGGCAGTTATGAGTGCAGCTGCAATGGTGGTTCAATTTACATGCATGAACATGACACATGCATAGGTGAGTTATATAAGACTCTTCATGTTTTAGTTGTTTGGACCATATTGTTCTCTACTATCAGATATGAGTTTGTGTTTGCGTCTTGCTTACCAGGCTCGCATTTTCATTCAAAACTGCAGTTGATAATGCCCGTTATGAAAAGAAATGTAATGGGATTTCATGAGGTGTTTTGTTTGTTTGTTTTTTTGTTCTTTATTTTTTTTAATTTTTTTTTTTGGGTGGGGGGGGGGTTGGATAGTATTGGGTGAGAAAAATTGCTGCTCTTACTTTGCCTTTTAGATCAAAAGTTATGGCCCTGAATTAATGATATCTTTTAATGCGTATTTTTCCGTCTTTTTGTTTCTAAATGTGTCCAATATGTCAATTCGGGAAAAAAGCAGCAACTGTAGAGACTTCTACAAGGCTCAGCTCGGGAGGCATTTTGTTTATTATTATATGCTTGGCTGCCGTCGGGGTCGGTGCCTATGCAGTTTACAAGTACAGAATCCGGGTATGATAATTGTTCTTTCATTCAGATTTTTTTTTTAAACGTTTCCTACTAAAATAGAAAAGAAAAAAAATACATACATCTACATATCCATGCATTTACTGTAGGCATGTAAATACAGATATACATACATATATAATATGTATATATATACTTTTATTAAATGACAGTAACTGTATTTACGTACACATTTACATCTGTACGTTATCTATGTATATGGCTTTTATGCTATAAAAGAAACTTAGACTTGGGCTTGTTAAGTAAAACTTTAACCAAGAAGTTTGTCTGAATTCTACAAATCATGAAAACCTACAGAGATGGTCCTTTTTGCTTGCTTCAACATTATCTGTTTTGTCTGCAGAGATACATGGATTCGGAGATACGGGCGATCATGGCGCAATACATGCCATTGGATGCCCAAGGAGAAATCCCGATTCAAGTTTCCCATGGGAATATCTGAAACCGGGACTTAAGAGCCTCGACCTTAAAGACCAGAAATACAGTTATCTCATCTGTCCACCCACAGTTACTGTCATTTTTACGCAGAGTTTATACAACTGTGGCGTTGTGGCTGTCTAGCCCAGCTTTCTTGAGTTTATTTTTATTTGATTTTAATGTTATTGTATCTATATTACCTACGTGAATTCATATCCTGGCTTATTTTGCACGCAACGTTTCAGCGTCTGTGCATACTCTGCACAAGATGAAGAAAAACAACTTTAGCAAAAAAATAATATAAAATAAAATAATATGTTTCCACGCCCTAAAAGAACATGTATAAATAAAATTTGAAAAAGTTAATTAAGAAACAAGACGAGAAGAGAGAGAAGAGGAATATTTCTGATTAGTCTCCAATGAGCTGATTTTTCAGCTTAAATAATCAAATCTATACACGTGTATCATTAGACAAGTAACTCTGACACTAACTTACAAACTTTACATTAGACTATAACTAATTACAACAAATTAGCAGACTCTAAACTAATTACATTCTTGAACAGACTCCCTCAAACTGAGTGTTGTAAGATCTCTAACACTGAGTTAGTCTCTTAAGCTAGTGAACTTCTTACTAGAGAAGGCCTTGGTAAACACATCTGCCACTTGATCAACAGAGGGAAAATGTTTGATTGAAACCTGTTTCCTCACCACCTTTTCACCAAGTATAAATTTAACTCAATGTGCTTTGTTCTTGCATGTAGCACAGGGTTTGTAGCCGTCATTATAGTGCTAAGATTGTCACACCATTTATCTGGTATTCCCTTAACTTCAACCTTTGACCCCCCAAGTAAGGACTGTAACCAACTAATTTCTGCAGTCAAAAGGGCCAGACGTCGATATGTTGATGATCTTGAAGCTGTATGTTCGTTTTTGGAATGCCATGACGCCAAATTTGGCCCAAGGTAGACACAATTACCTGATGTTATCTGGATCTGCAGCCCATCTGCATCACAAAACCCTGGAATAGGTAAGCCTGAATTTGCACTAGTTTTTAAGTGCAACCCAAACTTTATACTCCATGTAGTTTGCCTGAGGATCCTTTTCACCGCCTTCTAAAGGAGCTCCAAGGGATTTTGCATTAAAGAACAAACTCTATTCACACTAATGGAGATTTCTTGCCTGGTAATGGTTAAGTACTGCAAAGCACCTACTACACTCCTGTAACGGTGTGCACTTGATACTAGGTCACTTCCATATGCATTTAGTCTTTCTCCTGTGGTCATTGGAGCGTTTACACTCCTAGCAAACTGTATTTTTGCTTTGCAAAGTAAATCTAAGGCATACTTTGTCATATCCCGTAACACTTTTAATGGAATGTTACAGTTGATTATCTTTAATGTAACATATTAAATAACGATAATTAATAATAATAATAATAATAATAAATATCTATGTCAAGTAATGTAAAAAATAGTAATAAGCTTTTTTTTTTGAATTACTAATAATAATAAATACTAAAATATTAACTTATCTTCTATATGTGTAATTAAATAAAAAACTAAACCTTAATGAATGATAATAAATTATGTTATGAAAGTCAATTAAAAATCCTATACTTCATAAAACCTTATGATGGTGGAAAAACTATCTTAAAAAGAAACTTTAACAATCCTAAGAATTTTATAAGTAAATGATAAAATAACTAAACTTATAGATTCAAAAAAAAAATTTATAACTCTTAAAAATAAACATAACTCCTTTCAATAGGAAAGTTTTGATAACCTACTCTGTTATTATACACGCCTACACATCAAACCTTCATCAATCTTACGCTTTAGCTTTTCCTTACCTACAATATATGAAAAATATATTAAACGAATGCATAATAAATACATCCGTTATCTCACAAAATATCTAATTTATAATATTGGTGTAAATATAACTATTAATATTTCAAAATATGATATAAAACAGCAATATAAAAACGAGAATCATACGTATCTTAATACATACTAATTAATTCATATTATCTTTCTTTATCTTTTTCTATTATTATCGGACTTTAGACAATATACCAATGTGTGCAATCATGATGAGAATGGGATTGCAAGTTTCAAATCCATCGTGACAACTGTTAAACTATTATTATTATGGGCGTTAATTCAACACCTCATATGTGTTGTTAGCAGCTCAGATGTAAACTATTACTTTTGTTTGGGACGAATCTCCCTCTTAATTACTATTTTTTTTTTATCTTGATAAGCTTAACTTAATCTTTCGTGAACCAAATCATAATTCTTAATATTATATCAAAAATTATAACTCTTATAACAACATAAATATTTTAAAGGAAGCATAACTCTTTGAAAGAAAATATAGTTCTTTATATTATAACAAAAATAATAACTTTTATAAAAACATTACTCTTTAAAAGAAAACATAACTGTTAATAAAAACATGACTCTTCATATAAATCATAACACATAAATCATAAAAGAAAAGATAATTCCTTATGAAATTATTCTCATCAAGAAAGTAGCATGTACTATTATATATATGTATATAAAAATAAAAAATAACATAACCAATACGGTGTGTGTATATATATATATAGTATAGATTATAACTTTCTCTATTAAACATATCAAAGTTTTTGTAAAAGGATTAACATAATCTTTCAAAATATTATATTAATTATAAACTATTTTAATTTTGAACAAATATTTTGCAGATAAGAGATTAAATATTACACCAATTATAAACTATTTTAATTTTGAACAAATATTTTGCAGATGAGAGATTAAATATTACACCAATAATAAACTATTTTAATTTTGAATAAACATTTTGTAGATGAGAGATTACTTATCTCACTTGATCTAGTTACTGCTATTATTATTTTGATGACTTCACACTTCAAAATCTTGATATGGTTGTTCTTAATAAAATCTATGTTACAAAGCCATCAAACCGATATTCTTTAATTAATAAAAATCTTAAAAATCCTTAAAATCATAAAAACCACAATTTTCCAATTCTTCATAAATCCTAAAATCCAAACTTTGCATATCTAATCCATAACTATATATTTCTAAATCATAATTTCAAAATCAACCCTTAAATCATTATTTCATGTTATCAATTTTATCATTGAATACTATAATTTATTCAATCCGTCTACATTTATCAAAGCTTTAATTTCAGTTTTCAAGAAAAATTAATAAAACTTATTAAATCTATTAATCTAATTTCAGAAATTCGGCAGTTAAATCCTTAAATCCATCATTTTAGAACATTGATTTCATCATTTAATTTAATCATTTATCAAAATCCCAATTCATTAAAATCCTAATATAGTATTTGATGCGAATCTCACCAAGAATAACGAAACCCGTCAAGATTAGGACCCCAAGAACGTTCTAAGACTCAGGCTTTGGATGGAACTTCGACCCGTTGCTTCAACAAAAACAAGAACCTCTGTATAGAATGACCTTAACCCGTTGCTTATTGTGAAACAAGAATCTTGGTATAACGAAGACGCCACAAACGGTGATAGAAAATCCGTTTGATAAGTCGATGGTGAACGCCACGGAAAATTCTGATAAGTTCGAATAGCTCTCAAAGAACCAAAGAGAAATATAACTCTCAAATTTGTGAATAAAACTGATGATGATATTTCATTGCTTGTAGACGCCTTTTTATAGGCATGAATTATAAGAATATTATCAAAATATGCCCTAAAATAATGTGGAAACTAAATGAAATATTCCCGTAATATTCTCCTAATATTCTCCTAATATTCTCCTAATATTCCCAGAATTTGAATGGACGAAAATATGGAAACTTACACCTAATTCACACCTAATTCACGCCTAAAACAATAAGGAAAAGTTTGACTTTTTTTACAATTTCGGCCAAGTAAAAGAAAGGAAAATATTCTACCAAGTAAAAGAAAAGGAAAGAAAATTTGCAGCCCATTAACTTGCCAAAACATCCTCTTCATTGGGCTTGGTCCAGATTTTCTAAGGCTTGAATTAAATTGAAACTTCCTTGTGGATCATGCTCAATGGGCCTCCACGAATTTGTTTGAGTCCAAACTTCTTGAATTAGTCTATTAAGTGCTTCTTTGAACTTCTTAGCCCGCGCCCTTGTAACCGGCCCAACTGGTACTCGAACTGGTTCCCTTGATTTTGTATCATAATTTGTATCAGTATTCCCAAAATCAAGAGGTAGAATGTTATTAACTTAAACCTCCGAACAAATTAAACCTAGAAGCTCTTGAAAGAATTAAATCCTTGAGATTTAGGTGGTGGAATTTAAAAGAAATCAATCTTCTAAGTGGGGAGAAGGAAGAAAGTGATTTGAGTGAGAGAGAGAGAGAGAGATCTATAATAATACGTTTAATGGGATTAAACTGATATATTTAAACTTAAATAACTAATCTCCAAATATCTTAAGACTAAGATCAAAAGTTGAATAATGATCTAAGGATCAAAAATAGATTTAAAAGACCTATTACTCAACCACTTTTAAAATCTTTTTTTTTTCGTTGGGTGCTCTATAGTGCCTAGCTATGAGTGTAGTATGGTTGCAGAACTCACACTGGGCTTGCGGTCCCTCCCTCCGCCCTCCTCCCCCACCCCCGCTTTTTTTTTTAACACTCGAACCTCTTATAATGTTCTTATAATGTTTTGGTCATAACTTTTTATAATATCAAAATAAGATGATTTAATAGTCATTAAAAAGCTAACAAAATTATAAGAGCTTTTTGTCTAATTTGCATATTTTCCTAATCAAAATTGGTTGAACATAAAACCATATTATTTTTTTGAAAAATTTCTTAACACTTATCCTTTTAAATATGAATTTCTTAAGTGTATCAAAGTTCTTATAGTTGTCAATTGCAAGAACACTTAGTTCAATGTTAATACTGTGATTCTAAACTATACTTTGTAAACAATTAACTATTTTTCTAATATTGAAGTGCTATGAAATCTTGGGTGTTATATACCATCATAAATGTGCCTGAATTATATTCCAGGAAAATAACTCAGCTCTTTAAGTTCCTTGAGAGCAAACTTATGATTCAGCTTGCTCACAAGATTGTGAACTTCAATTTCACTGCTCCCTGTGATGATTATGTCATCCACACGGACAAGAACAAAGATAGTTGCTACACTAGTCACTTTGATGAACAATGACTGATCAGACTTGGCAAAATAAAAACTAAACCCTATTAAAGCACCATATAACTTCTCAAACCAGGCTCTCGGATCCTGTTTGAGTCCATACAAGGACTTGTTCAACTTACAGACAAGATTTGGTGCTTGTGGATCAATAAACCCTTCAGGTTGCTGCAGGTAAACTTCTTCATGTAACTCTCAAAGATGTTGGTTTAACAACAGGACGGAAGTTTTATTTAAGTCAAATCCTGCCATCTGATGAAGCCCTTTGATCACAAGTCTGATCATGTATTTATTGATTGTACCATCACGGTTTTCTTTGAGTTTGAAGACCCATTTACAGCAGTTGTCCTTAGGCAAAGAGATAAAATCCCAAGTGTTGTTTCTCATCAATGCCAGAAATTCATCTGTCATAGCCTATTTCCAATCACTATCCTTAAAAGCCTCTTGTACAGTCATAGGTTCTTTAGAAGCTATGTAGAAATTAGCTTATAGATGCCATTCTTGGATGTTGTTACAATCTGTGTACCGGTTGCCACTGGTTGGACAGTTCTTGGTTCTGTAAACTAATCCTGCACATTTAAGATAACAGGACTAGGTTTTATATTAACATATTGGTCAGATGAATTAGGAACAATGTTTAAAGATTAAGATTGGACACATGAGTTGGGTTGGACACATAGACTGGGAACAATATTTGACATCTGACCTGGAAAGGATTGATAAGTGGTTTGTTGTGGCACTAGGGATGAAGGATTGTATTGATGTGACAAAGACTGGGAATTGACAGGATTTTGAGTACCCGAGGAAAACTATTTTTAGCAAAAGGAAATTTGTTCTCATAAAAAATTACATTCTGAGAAATGTAAATTCTATCTGTTGAGGTAAAACACATGTAACCTTTATGGTTTAGACTATATCCCAAGAAAGTGCAAGAAGTTAAATGAAACTGAATTTATGTTTATTATGGGGTCTGATGTTAGGGTAGCAAGCACATCCAAAAACCTTAAGCTAAGAATATACAGGCTGAGTTTTAAAGAGAATCTCTAGAGGTTTTTTGTTTTAAAGTAAGGTTGTGGTACGTCTATTAATGAGGAAAAAAAATTATGATATAAAGGCTTCATTCCAATACTTGTAAGGTAAGGAAGCTTGTGCTAACAATGTTAACCCATTTTCTATTATATGCCAATGCTTCCTCTCTGCTAAACCATTTTGTTGATGTGTATATGGGCAGCTATTCAGATGAATGATTCCATTTTGAGTTAGAAAATCTATAAAAGTTCTGTACTCCCCATCCCAGTTTGTTTGAATCCCTTTGATTTTGCAGCTTAATTGAACTCCTACTTGCGCCTTGAAATTGAGGAAAGTTTGAAAAGCTTCAGATTTTTGTCTTAACATATAAATCCAGGTGAATCTGGAGTAGGCATTTATAAAATGGATATAGCAATTGTACCACTAGAGGAATAGACAGGAGCAGGACCCTATAAATCTGAATGAATCAATTGAAGTGGTGCATCAAATTCAGTCGTGGAAGAAGGAAATGGAAATTTGTGGAATTTACCTAAACAACATGCTGAACACGCAGAAGTAGAATTCTTATTAATATTTGAGATGTTACAACTTGAGAGAATCACATTTACATGTGTTCTAATGGATGACCCAACCTATTGTGCCACAGCTGAAAAAAATCAGTATTATTTCTAGAAGATACATTTACATATATGTAATGACCCTGATCTAGTGACTTAGACCTTCGAACAGTTGAGGTGAGTGCACGACTAAGGGAAGTGCAATCGAACTGAGAAATTGCAGTAGACCCAGAAGAACCAGAAGGAACAAGTGCTTAAGGAATATAGATTTGGGATTTGTCGAAGACATAAAGACTCTCATCATGTCATCCTTCAAGAGGAATCACTTTGGTGACCTGATCCTTAACAAAAGGAATCACTTTGGTGACCTGATCCTTAACAAAACAAGAGGTAGGATGAAATTCAAAAAACACTATTGTCCTCAGCAAATTTAGACACACTAAACAAGTTTTTGGTTATTTTTGGAACATGTTAAAGATGTTGTCAGGAAATAGTTTTAGAATAACAGAATGGAGAAACAAAATGCGTATGACCAATGTGTTTGATATTTAAACCCATACCTCTGAAGATCCGCCATTAACGCCGGTGGTGATCTCTACGATGCCGGTGAAGGCTCTGATACGATATCAGGAAACAAGAAAAGAAGAGAAAGAAGAGGAATCTAAGAATGAGAGAAAGATCAAGGAATTCTCGTTAGTCTCCAATGAGCTGGTCTTTCAGCTTAAATACAGAGTCCGTACAAATCAAATCCATACACGTATCATGAGCTAACTAGCTCTGACACTAATTAACAGACTTTACAACAGATTATGACTAACTACAACAGATTAACAGGCTCTAAACTAACTACATTCTCTAACACTGTTTTATCTCCCCTCTTTTTCTCATGTCACATTTATTATTATCACTAGATAAAAGAGGAGATTACTGATACAAAGAAGGTCCTGCCCCAATTAGAAAAAAAAATGAAAAATAACGTAAACAATCCGGGTTAGATAAACAAGTTAGTCGAATTCAACCCTAATGTTCATAGTTTCAAATCATGTGCATTGAAATTATTTTTGTACCAAAACAAATATGTATATTTGTTGTGGATTTTTGCAAGTGCAAGAATCGAACAAGTAATAAAGTAATGAATAAAATATTATTCTTACGAGAATAGTGTTATTAAGTATCGAAATTAGTTGACTTTAATTTTATTTGAACAATCAAAAAATAATAGTACAAATGAAAAATTAAATAAATAAAATAATATTATAAAAATAAATGAACATAAATTGATAACATATAATCAAACACACAAATGCTAGGAATTATAGTTTTATCATGATTAATTAGATTTAGTTTTTATTTAAGTATATTATTATGATTATGAGTTCATAGTTGTTGATGGTTAATTATCTATTTTGCTTTATGTATTCTTTCACAAGTTATACATAAATTTTATATTTTTATAATTAAATTTACATAAAAGATTAGCACATTAAAATTCATGATGAATAGTATCATATATATATGAACAGTGTCATATTTGTGAATTGTACCATAATATGAATAGTATCGCATATGTGAATGGTAAAACAAATCAGAATTCAATTATAAAAAGTGTTCGTTGAGAAATCTGTGATAGTTAATAATATGATCACATAAAAACAGATAGATATATCTTTATTCTATCCTAAATTTTATGGTATCTATTATAGAGTCATGTCATAAAAATCTCTTTTCAGTTTCATTTTGTTCATCAAATTATTCAAAAGTTGGCCGGAAATTTAAAAGTATTAAGTTTGAGAATAAATACACTAACAAATATGATAATCATAACAAATGCTTAATTTAATTAAACTATCATAATCAGACTATATCATAATTCCTAGTAAAAATTTATTTAATTCATAATGAAATATAAAATAACACAATAAAATAAATTAAACATAATGACAATATAAAAATAAACGAAAGGAGTCTACAATAGATACTTAATATTTATACTAGTAGAATCTCTATAAACTTTTCCTTCTAAAACAAAACTAAACAAATAAAAAGATTTTTTTTAAAGTTTTATAAGAAGCTTTATTTTTTTTCTACACTCTAACTCTAACTCTCTCTATCTCTTCTCCATTTTGTGTTATTTCTTCAAGCCTGCCCAATATGCCTTTTTATTAGCATAAAAGCATTATTCCACTTAACCTTAACACAAAATTTTCAAACTTGCTACAATATTCAGTGTGCACAGGATACAAAATTTTCAAACTTGCTACGATAGTCACTACACATACAAAATTTTCAAACTTGTTATAGTTGTCGGTGTACAGTTTTCAAACTTTGTTATAGTAAGCTATCACAATAAATGCATAGTTTTCGAACTTTGCTACAATTGATACAGTAGCTATAGTCGGTGCATGTGATTAGGAAGGATTTAGTGTGATAGGGTGAATAACAAACTTGATTTTAATTTGCTAAAATCGAGAGATTGCCGGGTGCCACATTCTTATGGTTCCTTTCTAGATTCTAACATGTGTCACGCTATTATTAGACCGAAAAAAAATGAGCTCATGCGGTCTTAAGTGCACTATCTTCTAATTAATCCAATCTTAGAAATAGTCATAATTTCTTTATACGAGCTTTGATTGGAATGATTTTTTTTTAAATACTCGTATCGATTAGAGGATCAAACAAGATCACTGAAACTGATAGTTTCCTAACATAAATAGTGATGTCAGGACTTACTTCTGCCAAATAAATTTTTCATCTCAATTCGACATTATAGAAATACAAAGTATTAAAATTAGATATTTTTAAAGTAAAATGCTATAGGTATATTTATTAAAAATATTTAATTTTAAACTTACTTAATATTAAAAGAAAAAGATAAGATAAAATAAAGCAAAGTTAATTAAAAATTTCACAAAATTTATAAAAATCTAAATTAAAATAAATAAAACAAAACAAAGCAAAACAAATAAAAAACAAATAAAATTATCAAGGATAAGCCAATTTTATTGCAAAAAACTGATAAAATAACTCTAGTTTATAGAGTAATCAATACTTAAAATTTATAGTATAATATGGTTGTAGGCATAAATTAGATATACTATCATACTTAATTTCACCATACAGTATAGAGTTTGAATCCTCACCTTCAATTCAAAATATATATGTGCATATATATATATAGTGTACTATTGAATTAAAAAAAGTATGATAACGTAAAAGTGTCTCAAAAAAAATTTTTGTTTTTAAGTTTAGAATGTTATACCAATTAAAAGTTTACAACACAGTCAAATATAATTTCAAATGTGAATTTGAAATTATATTTGACTGTGTTGTAAACTTTTAATTGGTATAACATATTGTCAAAAAATTTGTCAAACATATTGGTTGAATTCAATTCTAATAATAGTTTAATCACATGTGTATTTTTTCCTTGAAAATTATTAATTCATTGATAAAGAGTTATTAGAAAAGACAAGCCCCCAGGACCCAAGTTGAGGACAAGTGGAGTAGAAGGCATTATAAAGTGTCTATACAAAAAGAATGGTCAATACCCACCTAGCATCTTAGTAGGCATCAATACTCAAATTTCTATTAATCCAAACAAAATATACAACATCAAAATTAGTTCAAAGGGAGTTTCGTCAACTATTCGCTGAGCTTTTCTAGAGATGGTGTCGCTCGTGCCATTTAGAGCCTTAACCACATTGAAACCTTATGTGTATTGAAAGTTTTTAAATTATTTTTATTCTAGAACAAATATGAATACTTAAAATATTTAATATAATATAGTTGTAGACATAACTTAGATATAATACAGTTGGGGTTGGGTTTCATCTCTTTTAAGTTGCACGCAAGGTTGTTAAATGATGTTGAATAGTGAATAGTCCTGCTTGTGGGCTAACCATCATAGTCCACCATGTGCTGCTCCCAAGAAGCCAGTGTTCGATCAGCTTGCAGGTCATCAGGTATTGATCACTATTCGATTGACCACCCTTCAATGGTCATTATATCAAGCTTTGACGTTTTATAGTAAGCTTCGTTTGGCAATCGATCAGTCGGTCATTGGGGGATTCACATGACCAATATTTGACTTTTGTCCTATGGTTTCCATGTCGACCACTAACATTCGACATTGATATGCCCTTCGTAATTCTTAGGAGACCACGTCCCTAAGAATTCAGCCTCAATCTGAGATCATGTCTATGTGGAATGGGTTCATAACCCATTAAGCCTCTGAATTTCAGGAGCCACTATCAGCTACTCATCCTCTATAATTAAGGGAAGAAATCCCTCAAATGAGGGACAGGCATTTTCACATATTGTTATTTGGTCAAAATTTCTATAGAACTCATTTATACCTTGTACTTTTTTTGATTGTGGCGAAAAGCCCTCACAGAGGACATAACACATTCCAGTAAACCTCTTATTTCCAACCCGTCAAGGGTAACAAGAAGTTTAAATGGTCAGTAGATTGCAAAAAGGCATTTTGGGAACTGAAACAGTACTTGTCTGGTCTATTTGTTTTACCGAAGCCAGTTAAAGGTGAGACTTTGAACCTGTAACTTTCCATGATTGTGGTTGCTGTTAATGCAGTGTTGATTCAAGACGAGGCAAATGAACAGTGGCCAGTCTATTAAGTTAGCGAGTCTTGGCTTAATGCAGAGGCTAGATACCCCATCATCGAGAAGTTAGCTCTGGCCTTGGTGATCACGACAAGGAAGTTAAGGCTTTACTTTCAGTCACATTTGATGGTAGTCATGACAACCTTTCCTGTGCGAGCTATCCTACACAGTCCCAACCTTTCAGGCTTACAAAGTAGGTTGTTGAGCTAAGCAAGTTTTATATCGAGTTTTGAATGAGGATAAGTCTCAAATCCCAGGTACTTGTTGATTTTATTGTTGAGCTGACACCAGGTATCTCATAAAACAAGCATGAGCTCAGTCCTGAGTGGACTTCGATGGTCGACGGGTCTTTAAATGTCAAAGGTCTTAAATGGGTGTGCACTTAAAGTCTCCTATAGATGAAGTTATTGAACAGTCATTCTAGCTGGGATTCAAGGCACTTAACAACGAGGCTGAGTATGAGACCTCGATAGCTGAACTAAGGCTCGTGCGAACAACGAGGGCTTGAAACCTTAAGGTACAAAGTGATTCCTAACTTATTGTGAATCAGGTGAATGATGAGTACTTTCCAAAAGAGACCCGGATAAAGGCTTACCTTGAGGTCGTCCAATCGCTAAAGTCGAAGTTTGACAAGTGTACAATCGAGCGGATCCCTCAAAGCTCAAATGCATTGGCAGATGCACTTGCTAGCCTTAGTTCAACATCAGAACCTACCCTTAAGCGGATGATCCCCATCGAATACATAAATAGGCCAAGTATATCGATTGGTTCTACTAGTGTTGTTGATGATCCTATCGATTGGTGTACGCTGATCATGTATTACTTGTAGAATGGCAAACTCCTAATTGACAAGTTTGAAACTTGAAATGTAAAGTATTTTTCAAAACATTTCTTGATCATCACTGGGACTCTAGCTTACACCAGGTGCCTTGGGAAACAGAAGATAGATTACGTGCTAAGGGAAATAAATGAAGTTGAATGCAGAATTATTCGGGGGGTCTATCACTGGTGAACAAAGCCAAACGCTATGGATATTATTGGCTAACCATGTTCGCCAATAACAAGGCATTTGTGAAAAAATGTGATGCTTGCCAATGATATTCGCCAGCCATCCACTAGCTCGCAAAACAATTCAAACGTTGCTGTATTATACCCCTGTATTATATGTATTTTAAAATTTTTTTAACATAAAAAAGAAAACTTAAGTTTTGTTTTTGTTTCTTTAGTTTTTTATTACCTCTGTAGCTCTGCTCTTTACCTCCCCTCTCCTCCCCTCCTCACACCCTGTCGATCTTCACAACAACATGGCCAGTAGCCCCTCACACTATTGCCGTTGCCCCCCTCCCCTCCCCTCCCCTCCCCTCCCCTCCCCTTACCCTGTCACTCTCTCCTCCCCCTCCCCTCACCTCACCTCACCTCACCTCATTGCTTTCCCCTCTCCTCACTCCGTTGACCTTCGCGACTACATGGCCAGTCACCCCTCACCCTGTCGCCATTGCCCTCTCCTCCCCCTCATTACAATACTATATATTATTTTTAACTTAATTGTATATAATATTAACTAGAATATTTCATAGCTAATAAAGTATAAATAATATGAATTTTAAAATTTTATAAGTAAATTTTACTTGTTTTTCATAAAAGAAAAGATATGTTGTCTAACAGACATGTAAAAGTGTCACAATTATATTGAATAAGCCATTTTTTTATTCATATTTAATATAAAATAGATTAATTCAAATTGACACGATTAATATGATTAATAAATGAGTTAGGTTTGGGTTTGGGTTTGGGTTTGAAATTTTGACACGAATATTAAATGGGTTAAGTTTAGATTTAGTATAATAGTTTCAACTAAAGTATATAACACGACATAAACATGACACGAATTGCCTGCCATACACCTAGCAACTTATTGGGCTGTAGTACTCAAGTTTCTAGAAATCCAAATATCATAAAATATAAATTTTAAATCTCACACCCTCAAGTTGAAATATATTTTTATAGTTAACGTAAATATTGAATCTAAAAAGAAGTATGACAACTAAAGTTTAGAGTCTTTCAAAAAAAAAAAAAAAAGGTTGAAGTTAAAGAGTGTTATACTAACAAAACTTTACAACATTGTCAAATATAGTTTCAAATGTGAATTCTAATTGTCCAAAGATTAGATAAACAAGTTCGAATTCAATTCCAATGTTAATAGTTTTAAATCACAGTCCACTAACAGTTAAACCAATATACTATCATAAGAACCATAGTGAATATATGAATAAAAAATTTATTTACTGGTATGTTATAAATAGTATTATGAGTAGGATTAGTAACCCCAACTTAAACTCCTTTTTTTTTTTTTTAAATATCAACTCACGTGTGTATAAGTTTTTAGGAAAAATTAGTTGGGTGAAATAATACAAATTATTTGAGCTGATATTAATAGTAATCCTTTCCTTGTTATATAAATACACAAACTCTAAAACTTACAAGCCATCGTCACCACACATTTTGGAGGCACCACTTGAAAATTTTCTTCTTATAGTTTCCAACGTTAGTATTACTACCATGAGTATCCCAGTTCTAGCCCAAAATACTAAGCCTGAAATAATCCTTCGACGGACAGCAACACATCATCCTAGCATTTGGGGAGATAGGTTTCTCAACTTTGATTCTGAAGACATGGTAATATAATACATACATACATACATATAGATTTGAATGCAAAGCTTAATTATGTTCTCCGTACACTAGCTAGTTCATATATTGCATGTGTATGTTTTACATATATGTATGTGTGTGTATGTTTGTATAAATATGTGGTGGGGGATTAACTTTCTCGATTGGTGGGGGTTAGTTTTAAAAATTATATCGTTATGTTCAGTGACAGAGTTACATGAAACTCAGTGGGGTATGCGCCGCCACTTATATAATGTGAAATTGATTTTTTTTAGCCCTTAAAATTTTTAAAAATTTTAGTTGTATCACTATTTTATAAGAAAAATTTCAATTGCACTCCACTCAAATTTTTAATATGTCAATTTTCACTATTAATATTTTAGTAGAACTTAGTTACACCTATTTTACATGAAAGTTTTAATTGTGTCCACATTCAATAAGTAAAATACATAGTCTTTCTTAAGAAAAAAATATCTCTAATTTTTTAATAGCGCCCCCATTGAAAAATTCTAGGCTCAACTGCTGATTACGTTATGTGTCTCCAACCACCAGTTATGCATCTAATGCATTTGAAATACTAACTAGAGCTGGAGTTTTGTAAATCTTTTGATTGGAAATTAATTGAGTTTTGAAAATATGCGTTAAATAGAAAATGAACTATGATAGTTAAAATATATAAAAACTTAATATGTATTCAAAAAAAATAATAATATGGATATGTTTCGTTATTCTCGTCATTTTATGCAATTAAAAGATCATCTCATTACGATTTAAAATAAGAAAGTTATAAATTTTTAAAATTTAAAATTTTTAAAAATAAAAAGAGAGAATTAGAGATGTAAATAATTAAATTGATTTACTTTTGGAAAACGAAAAAGACAAAACAATATTTGAAAAACTCCGTTTGGAATTCACGCCTCAAATATCTTCCTTTATAACGTACCATTTCATTTGCTTTGTTCATCATGATGTACTTGAAGTAAATATACCTTTTCTTTTACTGAAGAGAAATGACAGGACAAAACAGCAAGTTGAAGAGCCAAAAGAAGTGGTAGGCAGGGAGGGATTCGGAGCTGTAAAGGATTCTCCTGAAACGTTGAAGTTAATCGACGCAGTTTAGCGCTTAGGCTTGTCATACCATTTCGAAAGAGAAATGCAGAAAGCACTTCAATGTATATATGATACTTATAAAGACCATGTTCACGACGGGGATTTGTATAATGTTGCTCTCTGTTTTCGACTACTAAGACAACACGGATATAATGTTTCATCAGGTAAGTTTCAATTAACATAATTATTAAAGTAATTTTCAAAGAATGTACATATATTTGCCACGTTTGTTCCTCGAAATTTTCGTAATTAGACCATCTAAAATGTATCTGTGTATATTAATGCAATATTTATCGCGTGTAAAATAATATTATTTTACTTTACACTCTAACATATAATGTTATTTCAACTTTTCGTCATCAATATTATGCTTTAGATCTTGTAAAAGTAATTTTTTTATATTTGAATAAATTAAAAAAAAAGATTGTAATAATTACATGAAAAATAAAGGTAAAAACCCAAAAGAATCTAGGATTAAATTTGACATTAATTATACTTTGTGGTAAATTTGTCATAAAGTTTAATATATGACAAATTCAACATTCTATTGGATTGCATTTTTTTCAGCCAAATACCAAATTTACCATAGATATAATAATTAATACTGTATTAAAGATGCTGTTAATGAGTTATTTGCTAAATTTTTGTTGTTGAAAATTTACTTTATGAATCTAACAAAGTGTTAGAGATGCGATGGTAAAAACATTAATAATTGTGATAATATAGATGCAGACATTCTCCTGTACACGTTACGTAAGTTTGTTCCAAGGTATGTAGTACTATAAATTCACATCTTGGAGCATGTCATGTCATGACCAAGATAGTGTTCTTTCCTTAATTTTCAACGTCAGTGCACTCTATAATATTTTATTAAATTTAGTGGCATTTTTGTTATATTCAAAAGTTCAGAAAAAAACTTTTCAGTTCAATCGAAGTTCAAAGGGTATAAGTTTTAAAAACCAT
Organism: Antiaris toxicaria; assembly: GCA_035233585.1. Lineage (NCBI taxonomy): Eukaryota > Viridiplantae > Streptophyta > Magnoliopsida > Rosales > Moraceae > Antiaris > Antiaris toxicaria. The sequence goes on from CP141163.1 coordinate 2,983,747, forward strand.
TCAAAAAGATATAAATATATACGCATATAACGATGTATGGCTCATAATTTTAACAAGCAGATGTATTTGAAAAATTTAAGGAAGAAAGTGGCAAGTTTAAGGAAAGCTTGGTCAGTGACATCTATGGTATGCTTGCCTTGTATGAGGCATCCCATCCTCATCACCACTCACCTCGAGTCCACGGCAATTGAAAAAACGGGTCGGTCATTGGAACAACTCATTTGTGCCCTGAAGCAGCCTCTGCGAAGGAGCCTTGAAAGGTTGCAGGCGAGGCAGTACATTCCACTCTACCAAGATGATGCTTCCCACAACAAAGCTTTATTGGAACTAGCAAAATTAGATTTTAATCTTCTCCAATCTATGCATAAAGCGGAGCTTGCTGAGATTCTCAGGTAAGCTTTCTTCAATCATGTTCTGAAATAAATTGATTGTTTAAGGGTTTTTTTTTTTTTTTAATGTAATAGTAAGTACAAAAAATAGTATTCATAGTTACATAAGTTATTGTCAGGTCATAATTATTCTAATTATTCAAACTAGTTATTTTAACCTGTATATAGTTATAATAATTATTAATGATTTTTTAAAATTTTTTTAGGTGTTACTATGATCATCAATAAACACTAATAGAAAATGAGGATTGCATGATCGTTTTTAAGGATTGCATGATCGCTTTCCTTGAGGGAATAGACACTTTCCTCATTTTTTTGATTAGCAAAGAACGAAAAAAGTAGGGAATGAGTTTTTTTTAATTAATTTTTTGATAGACAAACGGTCTTAAAAATTAAAGCTTTCATGACCATTTTCAAAAATGGTCATGGAAGCTCAAGCTTCCAGGACTGTTTTAAAAAGACATGCTTAGATCCACATTTTTATCATAATCTTCATGACCCTTTTTTAAAAATGGTTATGAAATCTCCATCTATAATCTAACTTTTCTAGTAGTGTAAGGTCTTGGCATCCCAGCTCCTTTTTTTTTTCCCCTTTCTTTTTAGCCTATTTATTTTGGTATAAATTCGCATGTATCCCCTACAAGTATCCTCTCAACTATTTCTTCTATCTTTTTAGCCTACATATTTTTGTATAAATTTTCATACAATCCCCTTTACGTATAATAATTTTCTGATTTCGTCACTGATTATGATCACGATGATTAGTGTTTTTTTTTTTTAATTTTTAAGAGACTAGGGCTAATTGTGCTGACAAATGAATATGTTGAAAATATAATAGGTGATGGAAGGAACTAGACTTTGCAAATAAGCTGCCTTATATAAGAGATAGGATTGTGCAATTGTACGTTTGGATATCGAGGGTGTATTTTGAGCCTCAGTACTTGCTTGGCAGAAAAATTCTGACCAAAGTCATTGCCTTGGCATCAGTCATTGATGATACCTACGACTCCTACAGTACATCTGAAAACAAAACAAGCAAAATAAGTTAAAGACTAAGCGGTGAGCAATAGATAAGCCCCGACCTCCAATAAGATCATTTAAGATCTGAAAAGATGCTCCCCGCAAATGTGTTGTCGTTCACCATCACCCATAAGAAGAAGATCTAATCTTGGTTCGTGAAGTTACATATATAGCAAATTTTTCCTTCTAATCTTGGATATTTGAACTCCTCCTTTACTTAAAAAAAAAAAAAAATGAATAATCTGCTTCACATCACATAACAGGCGTCTGCTTCTACTCACAACTTTACAAGAGAGAGTCAAAGACCTAGGGCTTAATTCTTTTATTAGGCTGAAATCAATTTCTGATGGGATTTGGGCTTTGAAGAATAAATGAAAGGAAAATAAGAACTGAAACAAATATAGTTGTTTCAGTGTTTTTATGCTCTTTTGTTCTCTTCTTTTATCAACAAAGCCCAGTGGGCCAAACACCATCTAACCCGCCCGAGCTGCCTGCGTGCCGAATACCACACACCCAACCTTCATGGGTCAAAGAAGGCAACTATAGATCGCGACTCACAGGTGATTTACAGTCCTTTCTCGCGACGGCAACAGTGAATTGTAACAAAATCCCATCGGCTATGGTCGGCGATGGAGACAGCCAAGAGGAACGAAAGAGAGATGGGTAGAGGGAGGAAAGAGAAAGAGGTGGAGAGAGAGGAGAAGGGTTTACGGAAATTGATTTTAAGAACTAAACAAAAAAAAGGGTTGGGGTATTTATTAGATTAGGTGATCAAGATGAACTATCGAGTCTTATTTCCCTGATAATTATAGTATTGATATACATAAATGCATTTGAAATGGTTTAAGTGTACAGTAATTAGTACAAATTATAGCATTTACTGGCACCGGCAAATATTCCTCCCAAATTTCCTGTAAAAAAGTTCATGCCTGAAAATCTCATCATGCGAACGGAGTAGGCAGAAAATTCCATTCAGTGATCTCACATTTCGATCAGATTTGTTTTTTCCTCATCCCTTCTTTCATCTGTTCTTTTTTTTTAATAGATCTGCGTCAAGAATAATCGACCATAGAAATACAAAAGCACAGCAGCACTGGTTCTCGGCATCCCTCAATGCGTAAAGCATATTCAGATTCAGCAACATAACCAACATCTTTATTATCATCCTACAAAATCAAATACTGACAATTTGCGATGTCTCGTTCGCCAACAGTATTGAACAAAATGCTGCTGAAATCTTAACTCTGAGCTGCTAACCTGAAGATTGTGAAAAGATTTTATTTTGCGTCAAAAGCAAAGGAAATCCAAACTCTGAAATGCTAACCTGGAGTGCGTGTGAAAAGTGTTGGGAAATATGAAAAAATTCCAATTCCCCTTCAGGATCTAATTTGCACAGAAAAATTAAAAATTGACAAAAAGAATTTTATTTCGTGGAAAACTTTTTAATTCGAAAAGAAAAAAAACACAGCACACATAGAGAAAAACTTTTACTATAAAAATAGGTATACAACAAACTCTCAAATTTTAGTAGTAACTTGAAGAATACACTCAACATAAATTCTCATACACTCTCAAATGTGGTAATCTTACTATTTTCTTTACAAAATAAAACACTTTGTAAGTACACAAAACTCTCTCTCAGTAGCCTTATTTTTGCTATTGGTATTCCTATACAGCTCTCTCTTGTTACTTCTTCTTCTTTTTTTTTTTTTTTTCCTACTGTAGCTCACTTGCTCTCACTCTCTACAGTTCAAAATGAGGAGGATGAGGCTCTATTTATAGAGCCCCATACACGTGTGAAAACACATTTGTCTACTGTGGGCACCGAATTCGACGCCCACATTTGTCTTCTTCTTCTTCTTCTTTTTTTTTAATGTGGTGTGGGCACCGAATGGTGCCCACACCTTTTGACTAATAAAGAAAAGCTAACAATTCTCCCCCCTTTTTTTCCAACCCATGAAAAAAGGAACTTACCACAAGTCATTGTCAACTTCAGCTTATCTCGTCAAGCTTGGAACACCACTTAAGCTTATGTCGAGTGATCACCTTTGTTAGCATATCTGCCATGTTTTTCTTAGTTTGAATCTTCTACACTTGGAATAGCTTTTCTCAAGTGCTTCATGTGTCCAGTGATATGTAATGTCAATGTGCTTTGTTCTATAGTGGCAGGTGTCATTTTTGCTCAAATCAATTGCATTCTGGATATCGTAGTAAACCATGTACCCATATTGCTTTAGACCTAGATCTTTGTCTTCTTCGACGCCCACATTTGTCTTCTTCTTCTTCTTCTTCTTCTTTTTTTTAATATGGTATGGGCGCCGAATGGTGCCCATACCTTTTGACTAATAAAGAAAAGCTAGCAATTCTTCCCCCCTTTTTTTCCAACCCATGAAAAAAGGAACTTACCACAAGTCATTGTCAACTTCAGCTTATCTCGTCAAGCTTGGAACACCATTTAAGCTTATGTCGAGTGATCACCTTTGTTAGCATATCTGCCATATTTTTCTTAGTTTGAATCTTCTACACTTGGAATAGCTTTTCTCAAGTGCTTCATGTGTCCAGTGATATGTAACGTCAATGTGCTTTGTTCTGTAGTGGCAGGTGTCATTTTTGCTCAGATCAATTGTATTCTGGATATCGTAGTAAACCATGTACCCATATTGCTTTAGACCTAGATCTTGAAGAAAATTCTTTAGCCACGACGTCTCTTTTCCTGTGCAAGTGCTATGAACTCAGGTTCTCAATGTTCGTTGCTTGGGTTTGCTAGGAAAAGGCTCACAACCCCTACTGTGTAAGCGATATTCGACCTTGTACAAACCATTGTGTACATCAGACTTCCAATTGCTGAAGAAAAAGCAATAGTCAACACCCTCTTCTTTTCTTCTTCTAAAGAAGGACACATATTCTTAGTGAGTTTGAACTGACCACTTAGTAATGAAGTAACTGGCTTTGCTCTTTCCATGTTGAACCTCTAAAGTATCTGTTCAACATATTTCTCTTATGATAGCTATAATCTTTCAGATGGCCTATCTCAGATAATCTCCATTCCTAAAATTTATTTAGCTGAACCCAAGTCTTTCATATTAAAGACTCCAAAGAGTTCTTTCTTCAGCTGATTGATCAATTCCGTAACTTGGCTAATTATTAACATGTCATCAACATATAACAACAGAATGATGAAGTTCTCACTAGAAAATTGCCTGATGTAGACGCATGAATCTGTTGCAGTTCTCTTGTACTTTCAATCCATCATAAATAAATCAAATTTTTTGTACCATTGTCGTCAAGCCTGTTTTAGACCATACAGACTCTTATTCAACCTACAGACTAGATGTTCTTTTCACTTGACCTCAAAACCTTCAGGTTGCGATATGTAGATTTCTTCTTCCAAATCTCCATGAAGAAATGGAGTCTTCACATCCATCTGCTCAATCTCAAGATCTAGGTTGGCTGTAAATCTCAAGATTACTCTGATCGATGACATTTTCACCATTGGAGAGAAAATTTCATTAAAATCAATTCCTTTCTTCTATCCAAAGCCCCTAATGACTAATCAAGCTTTGTACTTCAATAGATTTCCTCATCCATCATCTTTCAGATTGAACATCCATTTATTCCTCAAAGCTTTCCTACCTTTTGAAAGTCTTACCAGCTCATAGGTGTTGTTCTTTATGAGGGAATTCATTTCTTCTTGAATGGACTCCATCCACTTGTCTTTGTCCTTGTGGGCTATTGTTTCTTAAAAGCTTTTTGGCTCCCGCCTTTTAGTAAGAAGGACCTAATTTGATGGTAGGTATCTTATTAACGACATTTGATTTCTGGTTGATCTTCTGAGTTGTTTGTCATTCTCTGGTTCTTGACCCTCCTCCCCTTGATCGTTATCTTCTTGTGTTGGTACATCTTCTTTAGCATCATCATCATTATCAGGAGGCAATTCTAAGTTGTTGGCTACTTTTTGCATTTCCTCTCCCCCTAGTAATTGTTATTGTGGAGGAATTAACTCAATTCCAAATTTTTCAGGCCGTCCTTCTTCTTTGCCTAATTCTTTAATCGTTGGTCTTCATGGAAAACCACATATATGCTCTTTATAACACTCTTTTTCACTGGATCTCAAAATCTGTACCCAAACTCTTTATCTCTATAGCCAATAAAAATACATGGAAGTGCTTCATGATCGAGCTTTGATTTTTGTTCCTTTGACACGTGCACAAATGCTTTACACTTGAATACCTTCAGATAAGTGTAAGAAATATCTTTCTTGGTCCACACTCTTTCTAGAATGTCAAACTTCAAAGAAACTGATGGAGACTTATTGATCAAGTAGCATGCAGTTTGCACAGCTGCTCCCTAGAATGGCTTTGGCAGCTTTGATAATCTCATCATGCATCTGACTTTCTCTATGATGGTGCGATTCATCTGTTCTGCTACACCATTATGTTGAGGAGTACTAAGTACCGTCTTCTCATGCCGAATCCCATGTTTAGTGTAATACTTTCTAAACTTATGAGAAATGTATTTGCCTCCATTATCTGATAGAAGACATTTTAGATTCTTCCTTGTTTATCTTTCTATCATGGTATGAAATTGTTGAAAAAAATCTAAAAACCTGGATTTTCTATTTTCAACAAATACAACCAAACTTTCCTAGACCATCATCTATAAAAGTTACAAAATATCAGGCACCTCCTAAAGACTTAACTTCTATGGGACCACATACATTAGAGGAATTTTTAAATGAAACTCTGTGTTGTTTTCCAAACAAACAATGGTCACAAAGATCGGACAAATTACCTTTCTCTAAAGGAATAAACTTTTTGTTCATGAGGAGTTGCAACAAATACAACCAGACTTTCAACAAACTTTCTATAAAAGATACAACCAAACTTTCCTAGACCATCATCTATAAAAGTTACAAAATATCAGGCACCTCCTAAAGACTTAACTTTTATGGGCCCACATACATTAGAGGAATTTTTAAATGAAACTCTATGTTGTTTTCCAAACAAACAATAATCACAAGGATCGGACAAATTACTTTTCTCTAAAGGAACAAACTTTTTCTTCGTGAAAAGTTGCAGTCCTTTTCCACTCATATGGCCAAGCTGCTTATGCCATAAATTTGGTGAAGCATTGACTGCTATATTTACTTTGTTCATGTGAGCCTTCTTATCGATCTTGTATAGCGTCCAACAAAGTTTTCCTCTCGCAATGATCATCAATCCTTTGCAGAGTTTTCACTTCTTGTTGCCAAAGTGACTCTCGTAGCCTTGCTTGTTCAAGGCATTTACTGAGATCAGATTCAGACATAAATCTGGAACATACCTCACATATTTTAACATCAGCAGGCAACCCACATTCATTTGAATCTTTACATCTCCAATTCTGACAATCTTGGAGCATGCAGAATTTTCCATCTTCATGTTACCAAAGTCACCTGCTTTGTGCATGGTAAACATTTCTTTATAGAGAGTGATGTGGAAAGAAACTCTTGAATCAACCTCCCACTTTACCATGTTATCGCTGACATATAAAAATTCATCAGCAAGCATTACACCTACTTTTTCTTCCGTGGCTATTGTTTAAGTTGTGTTTTTATTGCCACTATTCATCTTTTGGTTGGCTTTTTTTAGTTCTCTCTTTAAAGTCCAACAGTTCTTTTTCATGTTGTCCTTCTTCCCACAATGAAAACAACCATCATTTCTATTTCTCAACTTTGATCTTCCCACAGACTTGTCGTTCTTATTTCTTCCCTCATCTGCTTTGACTTCTGCCCCTATTCTCCTTAACAAGGGCTTGTATATCCACACCTTATGCCTTGCTTTGCTTCTCAAAGGATACCAAGGCTTCTACAATGACTTTGTATTTTAACTTATTTTTTCCGTAAGTTACACTGGTGAAAAGGTGATCATACGATGAAGGGAGCATCACCATGATGAGTATAACTTTTTCTTTATCACTGAATTTCACATCAAACTTCAACAATTGCGAGATCTTACTGTTAAAGTTGCTCAAACTATGCAACATATCTACATTGTTTGGCATCTGCATCTAGTATAGCTCCTTCCACAAGTAAAATTTGTTGGAAAGATTCTTTGACATGTACAAATTTACTAAAGTCTCTCAGGTATTTTTCTCTATCTTGCACTCCTTGGATTTGATATTTTGCCCAATTGTACCTCGAAGATTTTGACGAATTGTACTAGCCACAATGTAATGCCCAAAATCCTCACAAATGTGCTTAACTGATATTTAGCATAAACATGGTAAATCACAATTATTTATTTACTTTATACTATGTATAATGAATATATTTGAAAATTTATGCAGTGAGGAGCTTTGATCTCTCAGCTTATGGTTTATCTGAAGTGCTATCTGATGGTTTATCTCAGCTTATGGTTTATCTTATGGTTTAACTATTAGATGTTGAATTTTTTTATTTAACTGCTACAACTTTATATTTTATTAGTTAGACATAGTTTTATTATAATAAATTAATTGTAGTTTTCTTTACGTAACCAAATATGAAATGTGCATATATATCTATAATATATATAATTATTGTTAATGTTTGGTAAGTAATATTTTATAAGTTAGACATAGTTCTATTATAATAGATTAAGTATCGCTTTCTTTACGAAGCCAAATAGGAATGGTGCCCACATATATATAGGTTATGCAATTATTGTTTATGTTAGTAAGTAATATAGTTGTTGTCTTACACCTGTCCTTACCTTTTTTCCACCAGATTATGGATATACACTAGCTAATATCAATGTTATTGGCTTATATTGCTTTGTCTAACTCATAGCCATAATCACTCTCCTTTCCTTTCCTCATATTCGAATTCCTCTTAAAATTTTCTTAAGCTTTTCACTGAAAAACTCAAAGAACCCAAGCTCTACATAGCAAGATTCTACGAGGCAAGAAGGATTTCATATATTAATTAGAGTTGCAATTTCTCTTTTATAAAAATATATATATTACTACTTTTATTATATAGAGTGGAAGGAACATGATCTGAGCATACAAGGGATCTAAATTGCAGAGGATTATTAGTTTTATATCCGGTTGTTAATCTAGGGAATAGGTTGTTGAGGGATTAGTTTTTTTTAATTAATAATAAGTAATAGTAGATATAAATATGTATTGTTGGTCTTATATCCGGGCTCGATAGATTTGAGTGTTAATTAATAATAACTGATAGTAGATGTGTATATATATATACATATTATTGGTGACTCAACTTTGAGGGGTTAGTTTGTTAATTGGTAACAAGTAATAATAGATATATATATATTTAAATGGCAATATTTGGGTAAATGATGGTATAGAAAGAAGTGGAAAACAATCCTGTGTGGCTAAATTTGATACTACCATATTATATATTAATATGGATTAATTGTGTGACACCCCCCGCCTCGTGCGGGAGACGTCACCTGAAAACTCTTTGCTACTTTAATTCTTTTCTATCAAATCATAACAAAATAGTTTGCAGAAATTTTTTTTTTTTTTTAAAAACCATCGATATACGTAGTACTACAACTTTCTAAAACTAAGTTATCATAGTTGGAAAACTACTTTATATTACTTGCATATAATACTATCATACTGTATTAAACATAGTTAAAGTTAAACATAACAGTGTAGCTTATACAATATTATACAATTGTATTTTTCTTTGCCCTTTTTCTCTCTCCCTTGCGGAATTAGCCTGGCAGGTCCATAACCTTTATCATGACACTGGCACTTCATTCCTGCAGTCCAATCCATACACTGTGGCTCAGGTTACAGGTTGTTTACCTCGATTACCTGAACAAGAACAAACTGGTGAGCTACATGCCCAGTAAGTTCAGACATAACATTTAAAATAATAAAACACAACAATGCAACTCGACCCAATGCATGAGTTCATTATGCTCAATTTACATTTGCATTGTTCATTTACTATGTCTATGGGCCCGGTTTGGTCATACCGTGTGCGCGCTATAAGAAGGGTCTGGGAGCGACCCGGACTCTCCCTCAACAATAGTATGTCTTTTGCTTCGACATAAGGTAACTTCCCCTCGCGAGAGGCCGGTACGCCAAACATTAAATCTTTTTCATTACCTTGTTGTTTACTGTGCTATGTTACTTACTATGATGTCTTAACTGTTCCAGTGTACATATTCATAAATAATGTACTCAATGTTATGCCTATTCAGTCCAAATATACTGTTTAAAAATCATCACCCATGCATTTAAACAATGGGGCGTGATTGGAACTGAAAACAAGGCACAAACTCTTAATTATACATTTTTGGAACAGTTGGAGCGCCTGGCACTCATCCCCGAGCGCCTGGCCCTCCATTTTATTTTCCTTTAAAAACTTAGGACAGAGACTCCAGCGCTTCGGCGCTCTCTTTACAGCGCCTGGCGCTTTCGAAAATCCGGTGCAAGCGCCTGGCGCTCATATGCTAGCGCCTGGCGCTAATGCTGATTTTTTTTGTACTAGGGCCTGGCGCTCATACCCTAGGGCCTGGCGCTTCCACTAAATTTTACACTAGCGCCTCGCGCTCATACCCTAGCGCCTGGCGCTTTAACCAATTTTTACACTAGCGCCTGGCGCACATACCCTAGCGCCCGGCGCTCCTACTGAATTTTAAACACCAAATTTTGGCCGAGAGCTCAGCGCCGGGGCGCTCCTTAGGTAGCGCCTAGCGCTTGGCCCCGGTAAAAATAGGTTTTTGAACACATTTTGATATAAAAACCAATTCTCATTCATACTTTCAAATCTAAAACATGTTTAAAGCATTCTAGGGTCAAAATCCATAAAACATAATCATATACACATAACACATCACTGCACACTCGCATACTTGCCAATTTAGGCGTTTCAACGAGTTCACAACAACATATAACATTTCTAGTCAAGGAATTTAGGCTATTCATAAATTAACATTCAAGAATAACACAGTGTTCCAGTTGTTCATGTTCAGACAATTAAATGTCAGAACTTACCAGAAATTGATTTCTGTTTCCGTTCCTTAGTTTTCCTTCGTTGCCCTATAACGAAACAGTTCAACATTCAGTGAAATGTTTATAGGTCAACGCGAGAACATTTAAACACTTCTCCTATACATTGTATCATTACACCCTTAGCCTTAGTTATAAGTCCGAAAATTTCGGCATTATAACGGCTTAATTTTTCATTTTCCCACTGTGCCAAAACCGCTTAAATCGCGTTATTGAACACAGTCTCCATCATAAACCTGCTCAAAATCCCAGTACATAACAATAATTCATTCTCAAAATCAAGGTATAACAATGTTTCCCAAAAATTTAGGGTTTCACTCACAACCCTAAACTTTCCTCTTTGTCTTTCTTCTATTCCACACTCAATACCACATCAAATTCCTTTTCCACTTCATAATACATAATTATCACTATTCCATAAGGGTTTTCACCCTCCTTTCCACGTCAATTTCCCCCCCTCATGCAACATTTTTGTTTTCAAAAACTAACCCCACAAAAACTTCAAAAACAAGTTCAAAACATGTTTTTTCCACATGATTTTCTTCAAAACATTCAAAAACACTCTAACTCCATTTTGTTCCACTATTCACATAAACACAAAAACACTTAAAAACAAGCATTAAAACAGAATTTTGAAGAACTTACTTGAGCTTTGAGGTGAATACTCCTCAACTTAAAGTTTTCTCACACTTTTTCTTCAAATTTTGCAACTTTTGAAACTTTGGAAATTTTTGTGAACAAAGGAACGTGGGAGAAGAAGAAGAACAGATAAATGGAGTTTTTTCTGCTATGGGGGACGTGAAAAATCAGGGGAAAAGTTTATACAAATCCTTAGGGGCATTTTTGTAATTTTTGAAAATTTTGGGGTCAAAATGAAAATTTCTTGGGGGCATTTTTGCAAAATTTTGTGAACTTTTTCAGCTGAAATACAGCTGTTTCTCCCCCTCTCTTCCACGTGCATGAGCAGATCAACATGCATTTAATGCTAATTTTCTTTCCAAATTTTGATTTTAAAGGAAATTCCAAAAATTTCCTTAATTTTAATAGCCTTTGGATAAAAAAGGATGATTTGATCTCATCCATTGATTCCTATATTAATAAGAAAATATTATTTATTTATACAGTATAGGTTTTTCTTTAATAACAGTATAATTTTCATCTGTCGAAATATTGACCGAAAAGCTATACTGGCCAAATTTCGCAGTTTACCTCTCGAAATGTTGTTAGAGCCTTTCGATGCATTTTTATCCTTTAAAACAGTCTATAAACCCTAGATATTTCCTTATTTTCCATCTGGGGTCTATGTTTGCCACATTTTGAGTCTCAGTAGAATTCTGTTTTTCGATACCGAAAATGCACTATTTGAGGCGTTTCGATTCGAAAATCATTACCTCTACTGCCATAAAGCATTTATAAACTCTAATAAATATACTTATCAACTCTAATGATGATTTATTAGAGTGAAATTTATATATTTTCGTCACACTAATACATATAAATTTTCACTATACAATGTTCCCGAGAACGATTTAAAATCTCGGCTGTTACAAATTGTGTATATATATGTGCCTATACGCATGGCTATAAGAATTGTTCAACTGTGTTATTATATATATAAGTTGAAGTATAATTAATGATGATTCTGAGTATAAGGTGATGATGAGTAGTAAACTGATGATGAAGGAATTATAGCATAGCAAGAGCCTTAAGGAGAGAGATTGCACACTCACCCGTTTACTCAGTATAAGGTAAGTAGAATCTTATTTTTCAAACTTCATAAGAAACAACAGTACTTATTGAATGAATATTTGTTTTCAGAATGTACTGAATTATTAGCACGATTATAATTGATATTGAATTGTTCATGAGTATATTTATAAGGATAAATGCTATTGTACCTTGTGTTTTTATTTTTAAATGAAGTATGGAATATAGTTTGATACCTAGGTAGGCAAGGGACGCTGGAGGGACCAGCGGACCCAAATATTAATGGCAACATCCCTTGAGGTACAAGGTTTTTAATAAAGGGTAGCCACTACGATTGAAAGGAATTAATTCTGTAAAACACACAGCCTATCTAATACTAAGCTAGATTTAACAGTTGATGGGGCCTATGACGGTTTTGACTAAAAAGATTCAAGGTGATTGAAAATTGGTACAATAAAAAGATTGATGGTTTTACACATGATTACATTATATGTGCTTGTTATAGATTCTACCTATTGGGTAATAGCTTATTTAGTTTCTTGTGGTGTAGATGTTGAAATTCTGTAGGAGTTGTTTGAGTTTTTCCTTACTTTCAGGATATTCATATGCTACTTTTGGAAATAATTGAAGACTGTGAAGCTTTTGCTATGGATATGCTAGTTTTGTAAACTTAACTTGAGTAGACAAGTTATTATTATTATTTTTTGGATTGTAAAATATTGTAAATATCGTGTATACTAAACTTTTGTAAAACAAAAATTTTATGAATATGTAAGAAATGTAATATCAACTATCTTAACTAGAAATTTGGTACAAACTTCTTAGTTGAGATGGGGGGTGTAACATAAAATCTCATCCATCTCTTTCCAATCTTCGTCCTTGACCGTACTAGATTTTTTTTTCTTGACCTTATAGAGTCTTATGGACTTTTTGTTGGATTAGAAGATCATTCATTCTCCTCTGCCAGAGGTAAAAGTTGCTGTTACTGTTGAACTTTTTGATCACGATCTTTTGACCCGTCATGTTGCTACAGCAATCATATTCTGCTACAATAACCGTACTCTGCTACAATATGTGATGCTACAAGAACTGCTACAATGATTGCTAAAAAAAGACTGCTACAGTGATGTTACAGGAACTACTACCCTGAGATGCTACCGTAACTGCTATAGAAGCTGCTACAGTGACCACCATAGGAACCACTACCCCTGTGATTACTACATGACCTTCTATAGTGACATTACAGTGTCTTGCTATAGGAACTATCTTTGTTCACTATTTATAAATAGTATCACAGAGAAATCTGCTCTTTCAAAACTGATCTTGGCACTTTGATACTAGTTGTTGGGAATATGGAAAAATTCCAATTCCTTTTCAAGATCTAATTTGCACAAAAAAATTAAAAATTAACACAAAGAGTTTTATCTCATGAAAGACCTTTTAAATTAGAAAGGAAAAACCAGGATAAAAAAAAAACTTTCATTATAAAAATGGGTATACAACAAACTCTCAAGTTTTAGCAGTAACTTGAGGAATACTCTTAACAAAAATTCTCACATGCACAAATGTGATAATTTCAATATTATCTCTACAAAATAAAACATTTTGTAAGTACACAAAGCTTTCTCTCAATAATCTTATTTTTGCTACTGGTATTCCTATATAGCTCTCTCTTGCTGCTTCTTCTTTTTTTTTCCCCCCTACTGCAGCTCACTTGCTCTCTCTCTCTCTGCACTTCAAAATGAGAAGGATGAGACTCTATTTATAGAGTCCCATATACATGTGAAAACGCGTTTGTCTACTGTGATATTGTGGTCGTTGAATTCGGCGCCCACATTTGTCCTTTTTTTTTCAATGTGGTGTGGGCGCCGTTCGGCGACCACTAATAAAGAAAAGCCAGCAAAAAGGGTAATTTACTTTTGCTTAAAAAGCATACGATATGTGTCGACTCGTTGAAATTTACACTGCCGCCCTGATTATCCTTAAACTTCTGAAAATGCCATTATGAAGAATAGTGAAAAAGAATAACCTGGTTGTCAAAAACACAATAATTTAACTTAATAGGAAAGGAAGGGTTCTAAATTTTTTCTTTAAATAAATGTTATTTATTTGAAATAGTCAAAACTTAGCTGTAGAGTTGTGGGATTTCTCATGTTTTTATGATTATGTGGAACCTATTGTCCTTTTAGTGGGATCATGTTTATACTTATTTTCATATTGTATTCTCTTTATTTAAGTAATCTAGTCAAAACTGAAAACGGTATGCATGATTATTTATGACATTTTGGTGTCTTCGGAGGCTTGAATTCCTCAAAAACGACATCAATGGAGGTAAAAGTTCTCTAGAATGAGCCTACCGTCAAACTTTTATTTTATTGGTTTACTGGTTCATAACACAACAACAAATTGACCATTGACATAAAAGTAACCTACCATGCAATTGCATCAACTTTCTGCCTTATCTCCCAAGTGTGACCCTCCTCCCTGTTTTCCATCTCGTGTTATCCTATAGATGTAGAAAGCCAGCACAGCCCCTGTGACACCCCACCTAGCGCGGTTCTGTCACTGGACATCTATTCTTACTTCTACTATCTATTCTTTTCATATTGAAATACAAAGGTGTGGAAATTTTTTTTTTTATATACATACTTACACTTACTCTCTTTTTATCTGACAGATTAAGCATAACGGGTCCATAACCTTTGACATGACATTCGTAACCCATTCCACTAGTCTCATATCTCAATAAACTCAAATGACATGTTGTTTAACTTTGTTACCTGCACACGAACAAACTGGTGAGCTAAACGCCCAGTAAGTTCAAACATAATAACATAAATCATAAAACAGTATATTATACTGTTATATTCTGTCATATAAACATATATACTATCTATAATATATAACTACTAAAAATATATTGTGCATTAACACAAATAATCACATAATTTGTGATAACTAGTAGTATTCTATAAAATTAGAATAACTATAAATGTATCAACTGTAATAACAGTGGTATACTCTAATGTCAATCATGCCATTTCTTACACTTTACTCTATGTATTAACATAACATCACATATAGGGTTAGCACAAACATCACATCATGTGGTAGTGCTCATACAATATTCATTTATTCTTTTCTTCATGTTTCTCATTCTTTCTTTCATTACATCATTCTTTGCTTTCAGTTTATGGGCTCGCGCCCTGGGCCTCGCGCCCGTTCAACTATATGGACCTCATGCTCGTGGTGCTATATATTTAACAATTAGCACAACATATAATTTATAAACATGTGTAAATACAATGCACATAACATATAAGTTAGCATAAAACATTGCAATCAAACACAACAATTATGTCTTAAGTGTTTTATGCTCAGTTTTTCGATTTATTTTTTTCATTTATTATTTTATCTGTACTTTATCTCTGTATGGGCCTGTTTGGGTCGTACCTAAAAGCGCGCTGTAGAGGGGCCCAGGAGCTACCCTGGCTCTCCCTCATTTGTGCTATGTCTTCTGCTTTGACATGAAATAACCTCCACCTAGAGGGAGGCCGGTACGTCAAAACTATTAGGTTTTCATTACCCTGTTGTTTAATGTTTAAGTATACATATAATAACATCTTTACTGTACAGTATATTACTTTTTTGTAGTCTAGTACAGTAGCTATACTCAGACCTGTGTAGTCATAAAGACTGTAAACATCATATATTTAATGCTGTAATTAATCAAGCATTAATACTGCTCTATGATCATAATGTAGTAACTAGAATCATAAAAATGGAATCCAGTAAGTTTGGAACCTCTCGTCCAAACTTGTCACATATACAGAATAGTATATTAATTATACTTAATTTATTTATTCTCATTATTTTCATTATTTCATTAAAACGATACCTCACACTCTTGGGAGGTTGTCTCATTAAATATAAGGTATACAAATACTCAATGCAGTCATAACAATATAAAGAATCAGATTCCCGTGAATCTGAAACAATTGTAACAATAGTATAAATTACACAGTCATACTATAAACCATACAGGCTAGTACACAACTATACCAATAGTTGTGCACCCATCATCAATCACAAATCAAACAATTATATAGTTTAGGGGAAAATATATTTTTCCACCTAAACATAACCATATCAATTTGTTCATGCACAAACAATTAAATGTCTGAACTTACCTCAATTTTGCTAACATCAGCTTTCTGTGGTTCCTCGACAGTCCATCATCACTGTCTCGTTAAACTCCTATAACCGAAAAATTAACGGTTATTTAAAATCTTTATTTCATATATAAAACTTTATAAAACGTAAAAATACTACGTTTTATTTCTTAATAAAGAACTTAGGAGCTTAACGTTTCATTTTTACCTTTTCTGGAAACTTTTTGGTAAAATTACCATTTTGCCCCTAGCGGAACTTTTCTTATTTTTCATGCTTAACTCTTGACTTTGGCCTTTAAAACTTTAATTAAAGCCTTAGGATTATGTTCTAGGCTTTAACGACTCCTTTTCTAACTTTCTGAAATTTTTGGTCAAAATGACCGTTTTGCCCCTGACGGATTTTTGAATCTTAACCTTCTCGTTTTAATGCTTAGACTAAATTTTCCAAGCTCAAAAATCATCCATTTGAATTTTAAAAACTTACTGGACCTTTTCCAGATTAATTTTTATATTTTTCACAATTTTTACTATTCCTGGCGCTCCGGAAGTTCTATTTGGATATAAAAGTCGATTTCTTACTTTTCTTACATTTCAGGCCTCAAAGGTTGTTTTGTAAATTCTTAAAACATCCCTTTTTTCCATTTTTCATTTTAAATTCATAAGGGGCTCGGGTTTACCTGCCTGATCACATTTTTAACATTTATTTCCAGAAATGCCCTTCATGCCATTTAAAAAAAATTCGACAGCATTTCTTCTTTATTTTTAGGCTCTCAGCGTTTAAGAAACGCCTTAAAACCATCTAATCTCGTCTAATCTATCACATACTATACCAGAGGCCTAATTTTACGTAGAAGTTACACACTTTTTACGTAAAATTTATACATTTTCATACTTTTTCATATCTGCTATTTCATTCATTTTTCTTTCTTTCTTTTACAATTTCTCATATCAATACATCACATTAACATACATTCATCTCAATTAATAAATTGAGGAACAAGAGTGGTCGAGATTATACTGGAAATGCCGTTCGGTCTCGATCGCACAAACTTTATTCTTTCGTTCTTTGCATCTGGAGTTCAATTTTGCAAATCCGACTCTGCAGATGCGTCCAAAACATCGAAAATAGGCCAACGGGCCAATCTTCAAAATTTGGTCAATGGTGGCCGTTGACCGGTGTTGACTCGCCATTGATTGGTAGTTAACGGCGGCGACGGTGGCAAGTGAGTAGCCCATCTTGAAGAGCTCGACGAGAGGAATCCATTGGTGGCCTCAATTTCATGTTTGGAGGCCCCTATCATCGGAAAATCCCCTCGAAAGCCACGGCCACGGCGGCGACGGTGGAACTCCACCATGCCGGACTTTTTTCCCGAAATTGGTTGAGGGCTTTTTGCTCTCCACAACCCCACGACCATTTCTGCACCGGTGGCTCTCTTCAATTTGGTCGGAATCGATGAAAATCGACAGTGGCTCCCACGGCGAAGATGACAGATTTCTCAAAACTTGGTCGGCACGATACGGCGGTTGTTGCCATGAACCACCACATGGGTTTTGTAGTACTCTTCACCACGAACCTTTTGGACCGGTTTCGTGGCAAACGGTGGCCGGACGGCGGAGAATCGGCCGTTTGAAATTCACGGCTCCAGCGAGCTTAGGGCAGCGCGTGCGGCTTGCTCGGCAGTTGCTCCATCGCGTCGACCCACCGTTGAACTCAGTTCGGTGAGAGCTTTCCAACGGTGTCGGTGGTGTCATGAACGGAGGTCGTATGTGAAAGTTGGTCACTGTTCACGTTTGAGAGAATTTTGGGGTAGAATTTCAAATTTTTGGAATTTATGGGGAATTTTTGAATTTAACCCCCAAGATTTCCTATTTATACTCTCCTCCCCAAAATTTTTAACTTGGGCTATCCTGACTAATTTGGATATGCTGAATCCAAATTTATCAGTTTTATTTTCATCTGAGGTCATCTTGACCATTTTTCGATACTGCGTATTTTTCGCATTCCCGGTTGAAATTTCTGTTTTGTACTCAATTGACTAATTTGAGTATCCTGATTCCAAATATATTAGTTTCAGGTCGAGAAAATGTTGTCTTGACCCTTTTTTCGATACTATACATACAATATACACATTTCCCGAGAACAGCAAAATTTCCCGGTTGTCATAGCCCCACTGTGCAAGAAAAGGCAATTAACATGTAAACAATCTTTTGTAACTCAGAACAAAAGAGACCGGCTCTGCTAATCATCATAACCTGCTCAAAAAAACATACTGAAAACCTATCCCAGTGTCAGCGATTCACGACGAAATCCAGTAAAGGTATGCAGAAAATTCTAAATGCATAGAGTGCTGGTACAGGCAAGAGTGCATTGTTAAGATCTATAGGTTTTGGCTCCCATTCCAATTATATGACAGAAGATACAAGTAAGCCGCTATGGGGGCAAATGACAAAATAGATGATCAGTCCCGGATTCTAAATATGACAAATCAAATCCAAGCTACCAAAGAAAAATATAAAAATTAACTGTAGTTCCTATCTATTGAGGGACTTTGACTAGCCAGCTGAAACCATCAAACTTCATGGAAAGTCGACAGAAATATATTAGTATCTACGACCCACATCAGACTCGATGACAAAGAACATCCAATGTGTTAGCAGACAAGCATGACAAATTATAGTCATAAGATGTCATTTACGTGCCACTCCTCAATAGACCATAGTGCTCTTCCTCCAACCAGAGGATGATAGGAAAAGTAAGGAAGAACAATGGTCATGATGCTTCAAAGTAGGACAAAGTGAAAAAAAAAAAAAAAATAGCATATGGACAATCACCAATTGTTAAAAATAAAAGAATCATAATAACCTGGCCGTTGTAAGTGTTAGGAATATGAACAAATTCTAATTTTTCTTTAGGATCTAATTTATGTAGAAAAATGAAAATTTGACACTAATAATTTTGTCTCGTGAAAACCTTTTAATATGGAAAGGAAAAACCATGACACATATAAAAAAAAAAAAAAAAAAACTTCCACTATAAAAATAATTATACAACAAACTCTCAAGTTTTAACAGTAACTTACAGAATACTGTTAATAAAAAATTCTCTCATACTCATAAGTGTGATTATTTCACTTTTTTTATAAAGGGCAAAGCATGAAATGAACAAATAAACAAACGAAGGCCCAAAACTTCAAAAGAAATTAAAAAAATTCCTAAACATAATCATCTTTTATTTTATATTTTACATGTAAAAACATATAAAATTACATTAACAGTCAATCTCAATGAAATCACATTATATTCCATATCAGACAGAGAGACTCATATTTACTGCAAATTCTCATTGCATGTCTGCATCTTTGGCCTTACTTGACCAAAAAAACAAAAAAACAAAAAACAAAACAAAGCTTTTCAAAACAGATTTTTATGATCACAATTTAGACATACCAAATTGTATCCCAACACGAAAATCATGGATTCTCGAAACATCACTCAGATCATCAGTTGGCGAGGTGAATGTTTCCAGAATTTTCTTAACTTCCGGAAATTTTTCAGCAGCTGTGGAAAGATAAACTTTTCCGTTTTTTCTAATTTCTTTTGCAATCTCGTCCAAATCTTTCCTTGCTCTTTCAGCTTGTATTTTCACTGCTCGGAAGTTTCTTTTAAAACAAGCAGTGCTTTAAGGCCTGTGATATGCTCTGAATCTTTAAGGCCTGTTCTTTAAAAGAGTCTAGGGCCCCTCTCCAAGCCTGCTGAGAATCGTCCACTCCCAATTTGGCATTATCCTTTTCCTTCTCCACTTCAATCTCTGAATGCTTCCAGCAATCAAAACCAAGGTAAAAGATGGAACAAAAAAAAAAAAAAAAAATTGTATACTTGTCCATGCGGAACTAATCAGAACAGTAGAATGTTACTTAACATCAAATACATCTAGTGTTGCCCATTCGATCAATCGCTTATTCTAACACCCGATTTGCAAACAACCGAGTTTATTTTGTCTTCTTTTCCCAATGTAAAAAAAAAAAAAAAAATTGTTGGTTTATTTAGCAAAAAAATAAATTAAATAATGTAACTACAATTATGAGCTTTTCCAACTTTAATCTTGGCATTAAATTTTCCAGTCACATCAAATCCCATTAGTTTGCATCAGTGCATTCCTAAATGAATAACAGCAGTCCAGGAAACCTTTTACAGCCTACATAACTTCTATCTGGAGAACATTCAACGTATATTTCTTTAAGGGGGTTTGGAACAACATCTCTGGACGAAATTTTGTAACTCAATTTCAGAACTCCCAAACCTATATCTTACTTTCTCTCTTTTCAAATTTCAAAAAACTTAAACTCTAAAGTCTACAACTCTCTTATTTCAAGTCAAAATAAGATTTTTTTTTTCTTTTTAAATCGGACAGAATGACAAAAGAATCAATATAGAATCAATATAAAATCCATATTACATATTTGTTTCTGAACACATTTCAAATTTTTATCTTATTCATATATCAAAATTCCTTTCCAATTCACACTTTAACCAAACACATTTCAATCCCTACCTATAAAACTCCAATTCCAACTATTGTTCCAAACGGGCCATTAGTTGCATAGAGAAACAAGGACTTAATTGGTCCAATGGCTAGCAGTTCAAAATAAAAGTCTCAGAAATACCAAACAGAAAAGAAATAGATGTAAGTATGAATTTCTGGGGAAACATAGCATCAAAATTCCGATTCAAACAGCTTCAATCATTAAAAAGGAAAAAGAAAAAGTAAATCCTCTCACAAGCATTCTATCAAACATCGTACATGCATGGGACAAAACCGGTCCAAAAACGGAAATTCACCACAAATTCCTCGAAACCACAAGCTTTGAATGCTATACTAAATAAAAGTTTACAACATAGTCAAATATAATTTCAAATGTGATTTTGAATTGTCCAAAATTAGTTAAACATGTTGGTCTAATTCATTTCTAATAATAGTTTCAATCACGTGTATTTTTTTTTTCCTTGAAAAGTATTAATTCAAGTCATGAGATAAGCTCCAGGACCTTAACTGAAGCAATGTGGAGTTGGCGGCCGTATACAGTATCTATACAAAAAGAATGGTCAGTACACCACCTAGCAACTTGGTGGGCGGTATATCCAAGTTTCTACAAATCCAAATATTCTCGCACCCTCAATTTGAAATATATTTTTATATTTACCGTAAATATTGAACCTAAAAAAAAGTATGATAACTAAACTTAAGAGTCTTTCAAAATAATAATAATGATAGCGTTAAGAGTGTTATACTAAAGAAAAGTTTACAACACAGTCAAATGTAGTTTTTTTTTTTTTTTTGAGATAAAGTCAAATATAGTTTCAAATATGAATTTTAATTGTCCAAAGATTAGAAAAACGTGTTGTTCAAATTCAATTCTAATGTAAATAGTTTTAAATTACAGTCCACTAACAGTTAAACCAATATAATAATATAAGAACCATAACGAATATATGAATAAAAAATCTATTTACTGGTATGTTATAAATATTATTATGAGTAGGATTAGTAACACCAACTTAAACTCTTTTTTTTTTTTTATATTAATCCACGTGTCTATAAGTTTTTAGGAAAAATTAGGTGGGTGAAATAGTACAAATTATTTGAGCTGATATTAATAGTAAATCCTTTCCTTGTTCTATAAATACACAAACTCTAAAACTTACAAGCCATCGTCACCACACATTTGGAGGCACCACTTGAAAATTTTCTTTCTTATAGTTTCCAATATTAGTATATTACGACCATGAGTATCCCAGTTCTAGCCCAAAATACTAAACCTGAAATAATCCTTCGACGGACAGCAACATTTCATCCTAGCATTTGGGGAGATAGGTTTCTCAACTATGATGCTAAAGACATGGTAATACAATACATACGTACGTACGTACATATAAATTTGAAGGCAAAGCTTAATTATATTCTCTGTACACTAGCTAGTTCATATATTGCATGGCTTTTTGTATATGTATGTGTGTGTATGTTTAATAAATATGTAGTGGGGGATTAACTTTCTAGATAGGTGGGTTAGATTTAAAATTATATTGTTATGTTCAGTGACGGAGCTACATGAAACTCAGTGAGGACATGCGCCGCTACTCATATTTTGTGAAATTGATTTTATTAGCCCTCAAAATTTTTAAAATTTTAGTTGTATTACTATTTTACAAGAAAAATTTCAACTGTGCTCTCCCTCAAAATTTTAATATGTCAATTTTCACCATTAATATTTTAGTAGAACTTAGTAACACCTATTTTACATGAAAATTTTCATTGCGTCTACATTCAATAAATAAAATATATAGTCTTACTTTAAAAAAAAATTATGTCTAATATTTTAATAGCACCCCCATTGAAAAATTCTAGGCTCAATCGCTGTAATCGTTGATTACATTATATGTCTGTAACTACTATTTATACATATTATGCATTTGAAATACTAACTAGAGTTGGAGTTTTTTAAATCTTTTGATTGGATATTAATTGAGTTTTAAAAATGTGCGTTTGATAGAAAATGAACTGTGATAGTTAAAAAGTGTAAAAACTTGAAATGTGTTTAAAAAAAAATAGCAATATGAATATTATTTCATTGCCCTCATCATTTTATGCAATTAAAAAAATCATTTCATTTCGATTTAAAATAAGAAAGTTATGGATTTTTAAATTTTGAATTTTTTAAAAATAAAAAAAGAGATTTAGGATGTGAATAATTAAATTGATTTACTTTCAAAAAACAAAGACAAAAAAAATTTGAAAAACTCCGTTTGGAGTTCATGCCTCAAAGATCTTCCTTTATAACGTACCATTTCATTTGCTTTGTTCATCACGATGTACTTGAAATAATTACACCTTTTCTTTTACTGAAGAGAAATGACAGGACAAAACAGCAAGTTGAAGAGCTAAAAGAAGTGGTAGGCAGGGAGGGATTCGGAGCTGTGAAGGATTCAGCTGAAAAGTTGAAGTTAATCGATGCAGTTCAGCGCTTAGGCTTGTCATACCATTTCGAAAGAGAAATGGAGGAAGCACTTCAATCTATATATGATACTTATAAAGACCATGTTCACGACGGGGATTTGTATAATGTTGCTCTCCGTTTTCGACTACTAAGACAACACGGATATAATGTTTCATCAGGTAAGTTTAAACTAACATAATTATTAAAGTAATTTTCAAAGAACGTATATTTGCCAAGTTTGTTCCTTAAACTTTTCATAATTAGACAATTTAAAATGTATTTGTATCGTCAATACTATATTTATTATGAAATCATGTGAAAAATAACATTATTTTACTTTACTCTTTAATATATAATGTTATTTTAACTTTTCGTCATCAATATTATGCTTTAGGTCTTGTAAAAGTAATTTTTTTATATTTAAATAAATCAAAAATAAAAATATTGTAATAATTACATAAAAAAATAAAGGTAACGATCCATAAGAATCAAGTGTAAAATTCGATATTTACGATACTTTGTAGTAAATTTGTCATGAAGTTTCATATATAACAAATTTAACACTCTATTAGATAGCACTTTTTTCAAACAAATACCAAAATTTACTATTGATACAATAATTAATACTATATTAAAGATGCTGTTAGTGAGTTACTTACTAAACTTTTATTGTTGAAAATTTACTTTATGAATTTAGCAAAGTGTTAGAGATGCGATGGTAAAAACATTAATAATTATCATAATATAGATGCAGACATTCTCTTATACACATTACGTAAGTTTGTTCCAAGGTATGTAGTACTATAAATTCACATCTTGGAGCATGTCATGTCATGAGCAAGATAGTGTTTTTCTCTTAATTTTCAACGTCAGTGCACTCTATAATATTTTATTAAATTTAGTGACACTTTTATTATATTCAAAAGTTCAGAAAACAACTTTTCAGTTCAATCGAAGTTCAAAGGGTATAAGTTTCAAAAACCATTCAAAAAGATGTAAACATATACACATAACGATTTATGGCTCATAATTTTGACAAGCAGATATATTTGAAAAATTCAAAGAAGAAGGTGGCAAGTTTAAGGAAAGCTTGGTCAATGACATCTCTGGTATGCTTGCCTTGTATGAGGCCTCCCATCTGAGGTTGCACGGAGAAGACATACTAGAGGAAGCTCTTGTCTTCACCACCACTCAGCTCGAGTCCGCGGCAAGCAAAAATACCGATCGGTTATCGGAACAACTCATTTGTGCCCTGAAGTGGCCTCTGCGAAGGAGCCTTGAAAGGTTGCAGGCGAGGAAGTACATTCCAATCTACCAAGATGATGCATCCCACAACAAAGCTTTATTGGAACTTGCAAAATTAGATTTTAATCTTCTCCAATCTTTGCATAAAGCAGAGCTTGCTGAGATTCTCAGGTAAGGTTTCTTCAATCATGTTCTGAAATAAAATGATTGTTTAAGGGTTTTTTTTCTTTCAATGTAATAGTAAGTACAAAAAACAGTATTCATAATTACACAAGTTATTGTCAGGTCATGATTATTCTAATTAGTTACACTAGTTATTTTAACCTTGTATATAATTATAATAATTATTGTTGATTCTTTTTTATTGTTTTTTAGTTGTTACTATGATCACCAATAAACATTAGTAGAAAATAAGGAGTTCATGACTGTTTTTAATGATTGTGGAAAGCTTTCCTCATGAGAATAGTAGCTTTTCTTGTTTTTTGATTAGCAAAGAAAGACAAAAATACAGAATGAGTTTTTTATTATTTTTTTAACAAACCAACGGTAGTAAAAATTAGAGCTTCTACTACCGTTTTCAAAAATGATTGTGGAAGCTGGACGCTTGAGCTTCCAAGACCATTTTCAAAAGACATGCTTCGAGCTGTGTTTTTATCATAATTTTCACAACCCTTTCTTAAAAATGGTCTTGGAATCTCCATCATATAGTCTAAATTTTCTAGTAGTGTAAGGTCTTGGTGCCTCAACTTTTTTCTTTTTCTTTTTAGCATATGTATTTGAGTATAAATTCACATGTATCCCCTTCAAGTATCCCCTCAACTATATCTTCTGTCTTTTTAGACTACATATTTTTGTATAAATTTACATACATTCCTTTTCACGTATAATAATTTTCTAATTTCGTCACTGACTATGATCACGATGACTAGTATTTTTCTTTTAATTTTTAAGAGACTAGGGCTAATTGGGCTGACAAATGCTTATGTTGAAAATATTATAGGTGGTGGAAGGAATTAGACTTTGCAAATAAGCTGCCTTATATAAGAGATAGGACTGTGGAATTATATGTTTGGATATCGGGGGTGTATTTTGAGCCTCAGTACATGCTTGGCAGAAAAATTCTAACCAAAGTCATTGCCTTGGCATCAATCCTTGATGATACCTACGACTCCTATGGTACATTTGAAGAACTCCAGCTCTTTACCGAAGCAATTGAAAGGTTTGATAATATCAACAAGTAAATAGTACAATAAGCTACTACTCTTCTTGATATAAGATATTAAATATAGTATATCAATATTGTATATATATAAAAAATATAAGTCTCATATATGGCAGCCGTAAAAATCATACATATGTAAATTTCTATTTAGATTTACATAATTACTAGTTAATTATTTACATATTACTTTGAACAATTAACTTTGCATGTAATATGATATATTATTTAAAGTTATTAGTGCATATAATTTGTATCACAAAATAATATTATATTAGAATCAATTCGTCATTATTTTAATATGCAAAAAAAAAAAAGAGATTAATCCTATATATGAAGAGAGAGTCCAATTTAATTAAATGATCTTGATTATTTAGCTGAATAAATAGGAATTTTTCAGGTGGGATATTAATTTCAAAGATCAACTACCGGAGTATATGCAATTTATTTATCAAACACTTTTGGACCTCTACCAAGAATTTGAGGAAGAGATGGAAGAAGAAGAAAAGTACCGAATTGACTATGCAAGAAAAACGGTAAAATTAAAGCTAATCAATTTGATTTTGCTTCTGATTGTCTTTGTAGAATGCTAATAGCAGTGATCTAATCAGATGAAAATTTATGCTCGAGCATACTTTGATGAAGCCATATGGTTAGAGCAAGGATACATCCCATCTTTTGAGGAGTATTGGCAAGTAGCACTGACTTCTACTGGTTACTCCATGCTTTCAACCACATCATTAGTTGGAATAATGCAAGATAATATTATATCCAAAGATGTCTTTGAGTGGGTGTTTAACCACCCTAAAATTGTTAGAGCTTCGGAAATCATTTCTCGCACCATGGATGACATTGTCTCTCACAAGGTAGATGTTCAAAATGGAAAAGACCACCTCGACTCTCTCTCTCTCTCTCTCTCTCTCTCTCAGTGTGTGTTTGGTAGGAGAGAAATATGGAAGGAAAAAAAGGGGTGGAGAGATTAATTGAAGGATTTTGACATTTATAGTTATTTATATTATGAGAGAATAGAAAGTGGATTAGAGAAGACACTTCAAATCCTAAATAGCCAAATTTTGATCCATAGTGATTATTTGAAGGATTTCATTAAATCAACATAAGAGAGAGGACCTTTTTATTATTCCTATTTTTCTTAACTATATGATCTACCACTTTCTATTTCCTACCAAACATATACTTAAAGACTTGAAACCTCTAAAATAACAAATTTTCTTTTCTTTTCTTTTATTTACATTAGTTGTTTCTCGGGGATTTGAACCTATAATAGTCCAAGTTGTTGGTTAAAAAAAATTGTGACCCCAACCTCTTAATATTTTTAATTTTTTGGTAAATAACTCATATCTAAAATTTTACTACAATAGATGATGATGAGTTTATGTACAACTTATCTTGTTAGCATTTATAAGAATTTCATTGGTACAATTAGCTAATAATTAGTATAAATTTTTTTTTGGGCAGTTTGAGCAAGAGAGAGAGCACATAGCATCTTCTGTTGAATGCTACACAAAACAATATGGAGTGTCAGAGCAAGAGGCATACAAGGAGTTAAATAAAAAAGTGGTTGATGCATGGAAGGATATAAACCAAGAGCTCCTTAATCCAACGGCTGTGCCTAAGCCTGTCCTAGTTCGAGTACTTAATTTCTCAAAAGTAATGGATCTCCTTTACAAAGATGGTGATGGCTATACGCATGTTGGCAAAGTGACAAAAGATGCCGTTGCCGCATTGCTTATAGATCGAATCTTAGTATAATTAGTCTATTTAACTATATATTTCTCTTATTAGAAGGACAACTCGATACTTTAAAAGGACGAACCACTGCTCTACAATGGTTTTGTCCTTTGATCTGTGGCTTTTATGTGACAGTCATGCCATCTGTTACGTGATGGGTCCATAATCACTATGTGGCATTTTTATTTTTTATTTTTTATTTTTTATCTCTTTTCTTATATATTCTACGTACAGAGTATGCATTTATCAATTAGTATATGTATATATATATATATAAGGTCAAAGAAAGCCCCCTCTCTCTCTTTTTTAATAAATAAAAATTCAATAACTTAAAACAACAAGAAGCAAAAATAAATTAAGAAAAAAGGCAATAAACAAGTCGTCACAATAATAAAACAGTAATTCTAATAAGATTGTGAACTCTTGATGAAGATATGAGAATCAATAATTAATAAAAGATGGTATCCCTTACAAAAGATCCTTTTTTATAGATAAAACATTTATAAATTTCAAACTTAAAAGCTCATATCAAAACCCTTCCCCTCCCACCACTCCTCCATCACACGTCGTCCTAGTCGAAAGACAAAGTCCAGTATCAGGAACTACCATAATAACAAGACAAATAATCAACAACAGTAGTGTTGGAACTACTATTTTGACATTTCAAAATTAATTACAAACTTAGTAAGATCTGTGCCATAATACAATCACTTAAATTCACTTGCATTATCATCTCAAAAAAATTGCCGAGATTACTTTTCCTCTCTCTCTCTCTCTAAGCATTTAACAGTCACTTTCAATGACTACAATCTAGCCAAAAAAAAGAAAGAAAGAAAGAAATATTTACATTTTTAACTTTGACATTTGTAGATTTGTTTTCCACAAATATTTGCAATAGGACACGATTGAAGACTGAACAATTATGTTTGCGATCAGGCAATTATTTTATTTACATCTATGTTAACATTTTTTTTTAAAATTATGTTAAGACTTTGGTGTTGCTAGTCTTTAATTATTAGCATCGTGTTTGGGTTTTTTATTTTAACATGTTATTCTTGATCAT
Source organism: Antiaris toxicaria (assembly GCA_035233585.1). Lineage (NCBI taxonomy): Eukaryota > Viridiplantae > Streptophyta > Magnoliopsida > Rosales > Moraceae > Antiaris > Antiaris toxicaria. The sequence continues at coordinate 3,012,315 of CP141163.1, forward strand.
TTTTGGGGGCCAATTTTAGTTCCCTGAGCCTAAGTTGCCAACAGATTTTTCAAATTCAATGTGAGTAACATCATTTAAGTTAAAATCTTATGGAAATAGTAAAAAAAAAAAAAAGGACTTTTTAAGCATTTTTAATAAATATTTTAAGTTTTGTTAAATTAGCAAAATGACCATTATCTTAAAAATGTTAAACTAATGTATGACCACTTTAAGGTCAATTAGTTGATGGTCAATTGGTAATTGACCGATATTAATAGTATCTAACTATTATCAATCACCGATTTTCCAATTACCAATCAATTAGTGATAGTTATTATCAATTACTTATTGATTATTATAAATCACTTATAATTGATTGGATTTTGTTGACCGACTCATCAATTATTTTAATAGTCATCGTTCATCATTGTTTAAAAAAAAAAGTTTGACTATTTTTTAAGTGTCTTAAAATTGCCATCTGATTATATTTTCAGAAATAATTTTATTTAGTATAAAATTTTCAAATTTTCAAATGGTTTTAAAAGATAATACTGAATAATTTTTGCAATTAATTATATAATTATTTTGTAAAATTTTAAGTTTTAAATAATGTGATAAGCACGTGATTTTTTCTACTGATTAAATTTCAAAAATCAATTCTCACTTTTAAGTTTGGACATCAAAGTTATTAATTGATAATGAAAAAAATAAACTTAAACAGTAATATGCTAAAAAATATGACCAAATAGTCGTGCTAAAAGTTCAAGGACTATAACAGGGTAACAATTTCCTTTTTTATGACAGTTATTCCGTACATAAGACTATGGGATGGCATTTTTACTAGTTCTACTCATTTTTTCCAGTCAAACTGAAGAATTATAGGAATTTAGAGTTAAAAGTAAATCAAAATTGCTATTATTATCAGAAATATACATATTTTTCAATGTCTTCTAGTTGCTTCGACAAAATTGCTAATAGTCAAGTACTTGGGAAGCGATGCATTAGTTGGAAAGTCAGTTCTTCAAACCACAATTTTCTCTATTTTTTCATGCACAATGCTAAGAAGCATAAGTAGTGCTCAATATCACTTTCTAAGACAATAATTGATATGTATTCTGACATATATCTAATTATTAGAAAACGAAGTTAATTATAGGTCATTTGTGGCGGCCCGCCCTGCTACTGAGGCCTCTATAGTGCTATTACAGTCAACTTTATAGTCAACCGCAATAGTATGCAGGCCTTTAGGGTCGCCGGCAATCATGCTGAACTTGAAAACTGCTTGCTAATTTGCGGAATAAATTTTTTTTTTCTTAATATCATAAACTGTTCGAAAATGTAATAAGGAAATCATGTTAACAAAATAACATGCACATGAATCATAATTCCCCTATCATATAATCTTAACTTGAAAACTTGTTCTTTTTGAAATTACATGTTCTAAATTTCAAAATTATCCAGCGGAAGACTAATGGTGACCAAATCCCTCGCCCAATCCACCTGGCATGCATATACCCTGTCCATCGTCCACCGTATACTACTGGTGAACAGGTCTCTTACCTGCAAGATGTGAACAAACTGATGAGCTATGAGCTCAGTAAGTTCAAACATAAAAACATGAAACATGAATCATGAAACATGATATGCTATACTGCTGTGCTCATGCATGAAACTGGACTCTGTAAAACATGCTCGTGGCTGAAAGATTTAGTCTTAGGACATTATCTGATATTTAGTTCTAGTTTTGAGCTCCTGATTGATCGTACCGTCATGTTAGCACAACTGGGAACGGTACTTTAGTGCTGACCTCCTCAGTCTTAACTGGAGCTAAACATGAAAACCTCATTGTGAGTCGAGAGGCCTATACGCCAATAACGGTTTAATTACCATCTTGCTGGAGTTCCAATTGGGTAGCATACTGATTGCCCCCACAGTAGGAACCTGTTACATGATTTACTTAGGGTGTGAGTTTTATTAACATACTAAGGTACCTTGTGCATCTACCTATTTTTGTATTTTGGTACCTATCTGACATGTGTACTGAAACATGAAACTCTACATGCATGACATGAAACTGACATGAATATCGTGATGTAGACAATCAATGTCTAACATACACGCCATACAATAAAACATGACATCATAACATAACAAGATTGTCCACGTTGATGTCAGGACAATGCTTGAACTTATAGAAAATCGGCTAGCGTGAGCCTCTGCTGCTCTAGGACTGCTGTATCGGGGTCTCTGGCTTAAACTCCTATAGAAGAAATAATCACTGATTATTTCTAATATTCATCTTATACTGGAAACATGGCAAAACATGAAATCTCTATTTCCAGACTCTTTTTTTTTTTTTTTACTCTTTGGCTTCGAACACGCCCTCCTACACGGGCGTGTCTCTGGCCGTGTACTCCTCTGGACTTACGTGCATGGCCGTGTACTTCGTAGAACATGGCCGTGTATACTTACATGGGTGGATACACGGTCATGTTTCTGACCGTGTTTTCTTGCTGTCTAACATGGTTTGCTACACGCCCTTCCCATGACCGTGTGCCCCTTGACATGGCCCGATACACGGCCGTGTTCTTAGCCGTGTACCTCTCGGGTCTGAATTTTCTTGCAACACGATCGTGCATGTGGGCATGTTCTGGGCCGTGTTCTGAACATGCCCTTGTACACCCTCGTGTATACGCCCGTGTTCATACCAAAATCAAAATTCTGGGTCCGAACTGTTCTGCTCTAGTTTTCTAAGGCTTTTATGGCCTTTGTTCTACTTCTTACACTCACAATGGATCTCAATAAGATCAATTCAAGGTATAGGTTACATCTCTACTATCACAAATCCATGTTACATAATCAAAATTTCACATTTTGCTTATAAACATCTCTTGACTCAACTTTTGAAAAATTTGAACTTTCTTGAAGAAAATTTACTAAACTTGGTTTTATAAACCATCAACTCATGGATTCGTGTTTAAAACAACTAGACTCGAAACATGTTTTGATTTTAACCGAAAATCTCAACACGATTTACTCACATTCTCTTTTTCCTCTCAAAACCCCAGATTTTCACCGGAAAAATGTGAGAAAACGAGGGTTTACCTTGCTTTAAAGCTTGAGAGCTTTTTGCTACTGATTTTTGGCTGATTGCTTGTTCGATCTGCTGCAGATGAAGAGAAAAATCCGAGCTTCTTGGATTTGCCTTTTCTTTTCTCTTTCTTTCTCGGTCTCTTTCTCTCTTTCTCTTTCTCTTTCTCTTTCTTTCTTTCTCTCTCTGCCGGCTGCTTATTTTTGGCAGCTCAAACCAAGTGAAATAATATCACTTGGGCTGCTTGCTTATGGCCCCTCACGTGCTCCCTCCTCTCACATTTCCTTAATTTTCTTTAAAGAAAATTACAAGGGCTTGTTTGGTTAATCTTGGCCATTGATCAATGTGGCTTACTTGTGTGCCATTGATCTCTTAATATGCATTTTTCACATACTTTTCTATTAAATTTTAAAACATCTTAATTTGAATTAATGCTTAGCTTTTAAACTATATTCATTAATTTATTGTCAAATTTTGATTAAAATTCAGTTAATCAAAATTTTCATCTGCTATATATTCTGTAGCATGTCTCATCATGAATGTATATTTATTTACATATCTTGTACAAAATTTTCCGAGAACGCTAGATTTCTCGGTTATCACATCATTGTGAAATGTTGTACTATAATAGTTGATCTGGCCAATATTTTTCTTGTGTTTGTTTCTTCATGAAGGATAGTTTTATTTTGCAAAGTGAGCTTAGATCTCTTTATTTTCTGGGTGAAAGGTAGAAAGCTATATGGAGAGCGAGTTTTGTTTTAGGCTCTCTTTGGTTGGAGGGATGGTGAAGAGAAAGGATGCTGAGAGTTGAAGGGATAAGAAATATAAATGGTAGAGAGAATTATAATAATCCTTCAAATTGTTTGGTAAGGAAGGAGAGTTGAAATGATATAAATGACGGAGATGTGTCTAATTATTATATTTATCTCTCTATTTGTTCATAAAATAATAAATATTGCTTAAATAGTTTTTTACATTTATTTTTTGATGGATTTGGTGGATCATTTTGTCATGGATAGGAAGGAGTAATTTTTGTGCGCCTGGGTGGATAGTTCATTCCTCTACCTCTCATTTCTCTTCTCTGAGCAAAGTTCTTGCTTTGGTATCAGTCATTGATGATACCTGCAACTCCTATGGTACATTTGAAGAACTCAAGGTCCTTACCGAAGCAATTAACAGGTTTGATAATAACAATAAATAAATACTGAAGCTACTCTTCTTAATATAAGATCTCAAACATAGTATATTGCATGTATATATATCATATCTGGTAGCTGTACAAATGTGAAAGATGTAAATTTGTAATTTGATGTATATAACTATTAGTTGATTTATATGTAACCCAATTAATTAAATACTTGTTTTATGATATTATTTAGAGCTATGAATGCAAATAACATGTATCACAAAATAATATTATATTAGAATCTACTAATTATTACCTTAATTTAAAAAAAATGAAATACAATTATTATTTTATAGGGTGTCCAACATGAGATTAATTCTATATATAGATGAAGTTCAGTATATTAAATGATCTTGATTATTTAGCTAAATGGGTAGAAATTTTTTGGGAGAAATATTAATTTCAATAATCAACTACAGGAGTATATGCAACTTATTTATCGAACACTTTTGAACGTCTACCAAGAACTTGAGGAAGAAATGGAAGAAAAGGAAAAATTCGGAGTTCACTATGCAAAATAAGCGGTAAAAGCTAATTTGATTTTGCTTTTTTAATAATATATTTGTTAAATTAATGCCTGTGTACTGTTGTGTTATGATTTCAGTTGAAAAGTGTAGTTCGATCATACTTTGATGAAGCCAAATGGTGAGAGCAAGGATACATTCCAACTTTGGAGGAATATTTGCATGTCGCATTGGTTTCTTCTACCCACTCCATGCTCATAACCACATCTTTACTTGGAATGGAAGATAATATTAAAAACAAAGACATCTTTGAGTGGGTGATTAACGACCCTAAAATTGTTTGAGCTTTAAAAATCATTGGCCGCTCCATGAATGACATTGTTTTCCACAAGGTAGATAATCAAAACAGAAGGCCACGTTGACCCTCTCTCTCTCAATTGGTGTGTTTGGTAGGAGAGAAATATGGAAGGAAAAACAAGGAAGTTGAGAGATTAATATAAGGATTTTGAAACTTATAGTTATTTGGTACGAGAGATAATAGATAATGGATTAGAAAAGAGATTCCAAATCCTAAGTAATTCAATTCTGATCTCTCCAATAAATTAGAGAGATTATTTGAGTGCTTATTAAAATCAATATAAGAGAAAAGACCTTTTTCTTATTATTATTTTTCTCAGCCAAGTGATCTGCCACTTTTTCCTTCTTACTAAGCATATGCTTAAAGACTTGAAACCTCTAAAATAATATATATATTTTTTAATCTATATTACTTGTGTTTTCGGGATTTGAACCTGGAATTCTCTCTTAATCCACTTTACTTCTATTATCTACTCTAATAGCCCGAGTTGGTGGATAGAAACCACTATCACCCCCACCTCTCACTAGTTTTAATTTTTGTGGTTGCTAACTCATATTTAATGCTTATTACAATAGATTACGATGAGTTTATTTACAACTTGTCTTGTTAGTATTTATAAGAATTCATTGGTATAATTAGCTAACAATTAATATACGTTTTTTTTTTTTTTTGTGGTAGTTTGAGCAAGAGAGAGGGCACGTAGCATGTACTGTTGAATGCTACACAAAACAATATGGACTGTCAGAGCAAGAGCAAGAGGCATACGATGAGTTAAAAGTAAAAGTGGTTGATGCATGGAAGGATCTAAACCAAGAGCTCTTTAATCCAATAGTTGTGCCTAACCCTGTCCTAGTTCAAGTTCTTAATCTTTTTCGAGTTACGGATCTCATTTACAAAGACGGTGATGGTTATACACATGCTGGGAAAGTGACTCAAGAATCCTTTACTGTATTGCTTATAGATTCTGTCCTAGTATAACTAGTCTGTTTTATAAGACGTTTCTTTTATCCCCAAATATATATATATATCTCTTAAGCATATAGAAAAGTACAAATGATTTACGTGTACAAATATATTTAATTGAAATGTTAGGTGTATTTCATATATTTTATATATATAAATTAAACACATTTGTTACTTATGTATATACACATATAAGTTATATATATATAAGTATAAGTTAAGTTGTATACATACATATATAAATTAAGTTATATATATGTATGTTAAGTATAAGATAAGTTATATACATACACGCACATATAGTTAAGTTAGGCATATGCAACGGCAAAGAAGAAAAGGAAAAAATATATAAGTTATATATATAAGTATACGTTAAGTTGTATATATACATATACAAGTTAAGTTATATATATGTATGTTAAGTATAAGTTAATTAATATACATACACGCACATATAGTTTTGAGTCAGGCATATGAAACGGCAAAGAAGAGAAGGGGAAAAAAAAAAAAAGAAGAAGAAAAAGGTATCAATCAACATAATTATTAATCAATCCATTATCACCAAACAAATAACATTATTAATCAAACCACTTCTACAAAACAAACATCATTATTACTCAAACCAATCCCACCTAACAAACACCATTATTAATCAGACCACTCCCACCTAACAAACACCATTATTAATCAAACCTTTTCTTTTCTTTAAACAAAATAAGTGATTCACTTCTCTTAAACCACTCATCTAGATCAAGAGGTTACAAGAGAAAAAAAAATTAATTAAAACCAAAGAAAGAAAGAGAAAGAAAGAGGGAAAGCTTGAAGAAATATAAGAAGAGAGCATAAAAATAAAGAATTGTAAAGAGTCCCAAGAATTTAACAAACCATATTAGAGGTAATTTTCTATTTTAAGAATTATTGTTGATTATTATGTGTTTGTGGTTTATGCATAGGTTTGGTGTTGATATTTTTCAAATGATATTTTAATGTGTATTTTCGGATTTTCATATTGCTGGAAAATTCCAAATTTTATTTTCAAAATCTCACACTTTGTTTAATGGAACAACAGACTCTGAATTTAACAAATTTATTATCATAAGAAAACTCTAGATGTCTACTTTCTTTTGAGCCTTGTTTTGGATCATTTGGAGTTATGTGTGAATTTTAATGAATTTTTAAAGAAGTAGAGGTCCAATTGCTAGTTTTTTATAAAGTTTTATTATTAGAATTCAAAGGTGTTTTTGAAGGTCTAAAACAGATTCTATTTTTAGCAAATTAGGTGTTGTTGAAAAGCCTTAGATGTCAATTTTCCTTTGAGACTAGTTTTAGGTCGTTTAGAGTTATGTATAATTTGTTATGAATTTGTAAATAGGTAGAGGTCCAACTGTTAGTGTTTATAAAGTTTTGTGATCAGAATTCAAAACTGTTTTTGAAGGTTGAAATAGATTCTATTTTTAGCAAATTAGGTATTATTGGAAAGCCTAAGATGTCAAATTTTTTTTAAGACTAGTTTCAAGTCGTTTGGAATTTTGTACGAATTTTTATGAATTTTCAAAAAGATAAAGGTCTAATTGTCAGTTTTGTATGTTGCGAAATTATTGTGTTTTATGATTCAACATTACTAGATGATGAAATCGGTCTCTTTAGGTGCTGTTTTAAATTGATGGATATGTTGATAAATTGTTATTACCTTTTAGTAAATTGTTATATTAATTATTTGTGATACGAATGGTTCCAGAAGCAAGCACCTGAGAGAATTCATCATTGCATCACTTTTAGGACATTTGAGAGGTTAAGTAAGGTATTTATGTAAGTATACTCTCACCTACAACATGAATTTATTAATTGTAAAGTATATATATTATTAATATTGATGATAATATGATGTTGTAATCTTATGTTAATATGACATTTTGATGAAAAGTAAATATATATTTTTATGTTTTAAAATGGCATTGTATACCCTTGATATTGATGGTGACCTGTGAACAATCTTTTAGCCAGTGAGTAGATTTATCATTACGATTGATTTGGAATTTGCTACTTTACTCTTTCCGTGACTAGCATGCTATGATGGTATAATGCCGAGCCCAATATGACAGTATTTTAAAGTTAAAATTTTCCAAGAATGTCTATATACATAATGACGTATGCATGATGATGATGATGACGATGATGAGGGTAGTGATGGTGATGATGATGAAAATAAAATAAATATTTCTATTTAAGTTTGTTAGATATAAGTATCTTACTAAGCTTTGTTTATATAAGTTAATTCATATTGTAGATAAAAGAAAAAGTAAGATGTAATGATGGAGAAGCCTGGAATGAAAGCGGAACAATGTGTGATTGAAAAATGGGAGGAATGATCATATATTGTTTATGTTTAAGTTTTAATATGTTTTTAGACGTTAACCATGTTTATTATTATTATTTTTTTACGAAAGATTAGTTTGAAGTTTTCTTAATTTTATTTTACTATATGAGTTTTACTATTTGTAATAAACACGAAAGTTATTTTAATAAAATAAACTACTTTAAAAAAAATTATCCATATTATTTTTAGTCAAGAATATTATTCAAATCTTATTATTGTCCGTAAATTTTATTAGAGATGAATTTCTAAAAAATTAAGTCAACTGTAATGGTTCGTGAGGGGTCGTTACACATTATCACTATGTGATAGTTTTATTTTTTATTTTTTATTTTTTATTTTTTTATTTATCTATTCCACACATGGAGTGCGTACTTGTCAACTAGATATAAAGATCAGAGAAATCCTCTCTCCATTTTTTTTTAACAAATAAAAATTCAGTAATCAAAAAAATAAGAAAACAATAAATTGAAAATGTAACAAACAAGTCATCAGTATAATAGAACAATAATTGTTATGAGATTGCGAACCCTTGATGAGGGTAATGAGAATCAATGATTAATGGGGGGTAGTCCTTCTTACAAGAGATCGTTTTATTTTTAATTTTTAAAATTTGGTATGAAGTCTATAACTTCGCTTATTAAAAAGAAAATGAAAACACTTATAGAGCTCGTTTGATAGCATTTTGGAAATGATTTTGTTTTGAGTATAATAAAAATGAAAATTTTTTGAATATGTTATTAAAATCATTTCTAAAATAATGTCTGTATTAAGCAATACTTTTGTTTTTTTTTTTTTTTTTTTTTGTATTACCTATATATATATTTTGTAGCAGCATCCAGTTTGTTACCAAATTGCCAACGTATCATTTTCAAAGGAATCAAACCATTCATAGTTAACTAGGCATTGCTCCAAAGCCTTTTTTTTTTTTTTGGCCACTTTTTTACTTCCTTAGAATTGCACATTCAACAATGTGTCGTTTTTAGATGTCTTTTTTAAGATGATGCATAGTCTACTTCAATCTTCTTTTTCTTTATCATCTCTTCCATGATTTCTGAACAACACAGCGCTCTTGATTGGATAACTGATGATTTGATGGTACCGACAATAATTTAGATCATCAAAAATTTTGCTTCTTGAGGCCCTTTTAACTTTGGAAATTTTATGGCTTTACCAGCCAGTAGTTTTTCAAATATCTGCTTAACATCTTAATCCTCGAATGACTATTTGACTGCTTTTCTTTCTTCAAGAGTGAGCTTGTTTTTCATTTCTCTTCTTTTACCTTTGTCTTCATCATTTTTTAACGAAAGTAGTCGCAAGAACTTTGAGAAGTATTCTTATGATGAGCTATTTGCTTTTCAACCGCACTTGCTTTTGAGATGAGGTTTAGTGCTATTTTTGGAATGAGGTTGTTTCCGCAAATTTGAATTGCAGACTGCTCAGTTAGCTTTTCAAAATGCTAGAGGTTTAGACTACTCCATCTCGAGATTAATTCGTTTATATTTTCATCAGGCCTTTCTTTAGTTGCTAGTAGTTTGGTAAGTGAAACTTTTCTTTTTAAGCTCACGAACTGAGCTAAGAAGGCCTTTTGCATGCCGTCCCAAGTGATGATGGAATTTGACGGCAATTGAGTATACCAAGTAAATGCTACTCTTTTAGCAATTGCACAAATTGTCTTATGAGCAATGCATCAAATTGAGCAGATCACCACATTTGAAAGGAAAGTAAGCCAAATGCTCCTACAGTGGTCCATTTATCCTGTCGAACTTTTCGTAATTCAGTTTTGTGTAATTTTGGGGGCAGAGAACTTGATCATATTGGGGCGGGCATGGCTTGTAGTATCCCAAAATAGGCAGACTCGTTGGGCTTGATCATATTCCCTTATACTTTCTCTTATTAATGTTTTCAAATAAGGTTGAGTTGTTGAACTTGTTTGTGTTGTGGACTCTTCTCCCACGTATGTTTCCTTTTGATTGCTTATGCTAGCTTGCTTAGGTAGTTATGTCGTAAGTAACTTCGGCTTTTTTTTCTTATAGCATTCTTCGCCATTGTTCGATTTGTTCTTCAACGCTTGTTGTTCCAACCATCACTCGAATACATATGGATTCGCTGTCATTGTTTGTTCTTGTCACTTGACTTACTGACTTTTGAAGTGAATCTCCACATTTTTTGATGGGACATGCTTCTTTGGATGTCAAGTGATTTGAACTTCTGATAAAAAGTTTAGCTTGGATTGCCAACGAATTGGGAGATTGTTGGGCTGGGGCTCGAGGTTCAGGTTGTGTATTTGCACACTTTACTGGACCCACTAGGTTCATATCCGGCATGGGATGGTTACCCAATGCCCCAGTCTGAAGAGTGGTTGTCCTAGTCATGAGAGCAACAGCCGTAGTCTTAAGAGTGGTTGCCCAGTTGTAAGAGCAACTTGATCCTTTTTGCTGTTGACCAGCTTATATGGACTAGTGTTCGAGATTTGAATTTTAGTGATTGTCATCTTTGTGAACTTGCACTTTGTTGTGGATCCCTTCAAGTTAGGTTTCATCCCTAGAGTAATTGACTTAATTCTTTTATCTTCACCATGCTTTAAGATTGATGAGAACGCGATGGACCTTGCCCCTGCGAATTGTTTGTCAGGCACATCCATCTTTCTTTTCGTCAACTTTGATTGTAATTTTCAGCTTTGGAGTTATGTCTTTCTTCCGCGAAAGTTGCCATTGTTGATTTGCTGGCGATGAGGTTGATTGGGATTGAACCAATCATGATTTGAGTTAGGAATTAGTCCTCAACCTTCATGGCTTCACGAGGATGCTGTCCACCAACTTTGGTTGTCTTTAGTTCAGTAGTGGATGGAAATGCGTAAGCAGCTCTAGCAAGCCGGATAGCTTTCCACTTCGCAGATCTTGCTCGTCTCTTTTCAGGCAGTTAGTAGCTTTCCCTTTTAGGTCGTTTGGAGCTTTATTGACTTTGGTAACCCCCATTTGCTTCAGAACCTCAGCATGGATCGGTGCCCTATCGACGGAAAATGTTAATCGAAAACCATTCTTTTTCTCCTACACTGCGTTTGCTGGAGTATCATGAAGTTTGTGGAAACAAACGGTCACTTTGGGTGCCATTTTTGGTTTTCTGCAAAATTTACACAAGCAAGAAAAATATTTAATTTTCTAGAATTCGAAGATAAAAATGAAAATAGGTCCCATTGGACGTGCCAATAACTCTATTGAAATAAAAATAAATATCAAGAATAAAAATAAAAAAATGATAGTATTCTAAAGAACATAATTTCAACTATACTAGTATTTAGTAGTATAAAATATTTTTCAAATTTCAAAATTCAAATATAAAATATATCTTTTATTTTTTATATATATTTTAAAAATTTTTAATATAAAAAAAAAAAACCTAAGTTTTGCTTTTGTTTCTTAAGTCTTTTATTGCCTTTGTAGTGCTACTCTCTGCCTCCCCTCCCCTTCCCTTCCCTCATCTCGTCGACCTTCACGACAACATGTTCAGTCGCCTCTAACCCCATCACCATCACCCCTTCTCCCCTCCGTTCACCCCATCGACCTTCCCAATCACATGGCCAATCGCCTCTCACCCTATCGCTATTGCCCCCCTTCCCCTCCCCTTACCTTGTCGCTATCTCCTCCCCCTCCCCTTACCCCGTCGTCATTTCCTCTCCCTCACCTCACCTTGTCGCCCTCTCCTTCTACTCACCCTAACAATATATATTATTTTTTACGTAATTGTAAATAATATAAAATAAGAGTTTTCATATCTAATAAAATACAAATAATATAAATTTTAAAACTTTATATGTAAATTTCTCTTGTTTTCATAAAAGAAAAGATATGTTGCTTAATAAACATGTTCAAGTATCATAATCATATTGAATAAGTCATTATTTTATTCACATTTAATTTAAACATGTTAATACGGATTGATATGATTAACACAATTAATAAATGAGTTAGGTTTGAGTTTGAGATTTTAACACGAATATTAAATGGGTTAGGTTTGGATTTAGTATAATAGTATCAACTAAATAGCATAACACGATATGATAACATAAATTGCCAGCCTTAGATACAATTAGTCCATGTGGTCAAATTAGTAGGCATTTTTGCTAGAATTATTTGTGGCCTGACTTAAAAAAAAAATAAATTAAATAGAAAATTAAATTTTATATCACAATTTTTGTATGTTAACTTATAGCTTTTGTTTGAACGTGTTTCAAGAGTTAAAATTTGTTTGGATGTATAAATTCATTTTCATTTACAGGAAAAAAAAACGTTGTTTAAAAATTTTATGTGAAGAAAAATGGTCGTTGGGATCAGGAAGACATTGGAGGAGAATGAAAAAAGTTTGCCCATGTTTAAGCAAAGTCAGTATACAAGCACATCCCTCAGCCAGAAAAGAATAGAGCTCACATTTGAATAAAAAAAAATTTCCTACTTGTGCACGAAATGGAGTGCCAGACAGCTATTCAGCCAAATTAAATCCATTTCCAAAAACAAACCGGTCAGCCAGACATGGGCTTAGATTCATATTACAATTTATTTTTATTCCCAATTTTGTCATTCTGATCAAATCTTTTACTTGTAGAATCTTATGTTTAAAAGCTGTAAAGATATTTGAAAGTGAAATCATCAATTTACAAAATTCTGGAAAAAAATTTTTCCTTAGAAGATATTTAGTATGTGCCATCAAAAAATGAACCACCAAGTCCAAGTCCATTAGTGATAGATCACCAAGTCTGTCAAATGATCGATTAAAAAAAATTGTCATTTTGTTGAATTAAGAAACCTTGGGACATGTATAATAGTATTAGAAAACGAGTAATATTACAGATACCAACTCTAATTCTAATATTTTAAATATCAACGTATATGTCATATTTTTATTAATAAATGCAATCTGACAATATTTTAAATACTTATCAATAAGACAACTCATATAAAATATATTGATATCTAAAAATTGAGATTAAAATTAATATCATTAACATTTTTCTAGTAATTAACTTATCAATCTCTTGAGCACCTATCAACTAAAAAAACACAACTTTCCGCAAAGAAACAATAATAATAAAATAGCAACTCAGCTACACTATCCCTTGGTACTAATAATATCAACGGCTATAACAGAATACTGTCCAAGTTAGTACACACATGTTTAGAAAATTTAGACGACCTCTCCTAGAGTCCTTTATTGAGTGATACAAAATAATTTGAACTCACTTTCAAAAAAAAAAAAAGAAAAAAGAAAAATTGTTTGAGCTGACATTATTTTTAAATCCTTTCCTTTGGTCTATAAATACACAAACAAATTGCGTACAAGCCATCATCACCACGCATTTGGAGGCACCACTTGAAATTGTTCTTTCTTATAGTTTCCAATATTACTACCATGAGTATCCCAGTTTTGGCCCAAAATATTAACCTGAAATAATCCTTCGACGGACGGTAACATTTCATCCTAGCAATTGTGGATATAGGTTCCTCAACTATGATTCTGAAGACATGATAAAACAATACACACACACACACACAGACACACACACACACATATATATATATATATTCGAATGCAAAGCTTATATTTCAGTGCACAAGCAAACTCATGTATTAATGGCTATTATATATGCCGTGTGTGTACATGATTAAACCTTTTCAAGTCAATGGAGTTAGGTGAAGAATTATGTTGTTATGCTATGTGTCCAACCACCTGTTACACATACTATGAGCTCATTTAGAATACTAACTGGAGCTACAGTTTTTCAAATATAGTTTTGATTGGAAATAAGTTGAGTTTTAAAAATATACGTTTGATTGAAAATAAACTGTGATAGTTAAAAAGTGTAAAAATTTAAATTGTATTTAAAAAATAATTTTGATCTTGTTTTGTTGCTTTCAATATTCTATACAATTTAAAAAGAAAAAAAAATCATCTTATTTCAACTTGAAATAAGAAAGTTATAGATTTTTAAAATTTGTATTTTTAAAATGAAAATGAGAGATTTGGAGATTTAAGTAGTGAAATTGATTTACTATTTGGAAAATTTCACATGAAGTTAATGCTCCAACCGACTCCTTTATCTTCTTTTGTAACGTTCCATTTCATTTGTTTAATTTATCATGACGTTTGAGAAGTAATACACTTTTTGTTTTACGGAAGAGAAATGATAAGACGAAACAACAAGTTGAAGAGCTAAAATAAGTGACAAGTAGGGAGGTATTCGGAGTTGCAGAAGATTCTTCTGAGAAGTTGAAGTTAATCGACACAGTTCAGCGCTTAAGCTTGTCATACCATTTCGATAACGAAATGGAGGAGGCACTTCAATATATGTATGATACTTATAAAGATCACGTTCACGACGAAGATTTGTATACTATTGCTCTCCGTTTTCGACTACTAAGACAACATGGATACAACGTTTCATCAGGTAAGTCTCGATTAATATTTGTTAAAGTAACTTTTAAAGAAGGTTTATTCGACACGTGTATTCCTTAAACTTTTCATGATTAGCGAGTTACTCGCCAAACTTTTATGTTGAAAATTTACTTGATGAATTTAACAAATTGTTATAGGTTGTAATATCAAATATTGGCAATTGTGAAATTTTAGATGCAGAAATTTTCTAATACACAATATTGAAAATACATATTTGGAGTTACTGACATGACAATGCTTCCCTCTCAAATTTCAACATCAATAATCGATTTGATTGCACTCTACAACATTTAATTAAATTAGTGCTATTTTTTATCAATAATCAAAAGTTGAAAAAACAATTTTTCAATTCATAAATCAAAGTTCAAAGGAGTTTCAAAATGTTAAAAATATATACACATACTATGATGTATGATATGTAATTTTAACAAGTAGGTATATTTGAAAATTCAAAGACAAAAGTGGCAAGTTCAAGGAAAGCTTGATCAGTGACATCTCTGGTATGCTTGCCTTGTATGCAGCCTCCCATCTGAGGTTGCGTGGTGCAGATACGCTGGAGGAAGCCCTTGTCTTCACCACCTCTCACCTCAAGTCTGTGGCAAACAAAAAAACCAATCGGTTATCGGAACAAATCATTTATAGCTTCAAGCGGCCTCTGCGAAAGAGCCTCGAAAAATTGCAGGCCAGACAGTACATTCCAATCCACCAAGATGATGCTTCCCATATCAAAGCTTTGTTGCAACTTGCAAAATTAGATTTTAATCTTCTCCAATCTTTTCATAAACCCGAGATTGCTGAGATTCTAAGGTAATTAGCTACCTTCAGTCACGTTTTGAAATAAATTACACGTTAGTTTTTGCGAACTATTGATACAAAACCTATTTCACAAATAGTTTTTTTTTTGGTCTTACTGTCATAATAATCTAGATAATAGCATAAGTGGTTATAGCATGCATAATAATAATAATAATAATAATAATAATAGTTTGTAATTCAAATTATTTTTTATTCCAAAATTATAAGTTCAATCCAATTTTAGTTCCAAAATGTAATAATGTCCCATGATTTTCTGGAAATATTAAATTTTTCCAATAATAGTCCTACCCTCCAAGAACCATTAAGTGATTTTTGCATCACATGAAAATTTTTCCATTAAAATTTTTCCAATAATAGTCCCACCCTCTATTAAAATTTTTTCAATAATAGTCCCACCCTCTATTAAAATTTTTCCAATAATCACACGAAAATTAAGTGCATTTTAATCAAGATTGATTTTGGCATCAAATGGTAGAGCACAAGTGATTTTAAATTTATTACAACTTTCAAAATTAAATTCTTGAATATGAAAGTGAAAAAATTAACTTATTACAATCCAATTTTAAATAAGGGAATGACTATAATTAGATCTTTTAATTATTTGAATAATTTATGACCAGAAATGAAATAAATCCTTAAAATAATAACGGTTGATTCTAACTTCTTGTTTGGTGTGTCATTGTGATATTTTAAAGACTAATGTCAATTATATTTACTAAAGCTTATTTTAACTATAGTTGGTGGAAGGAACTAGACTTTGCAAATAAGCCACTTTATAAAGGGGTAGGATTGTGGAATCATATGCTTTGATATTGGGGATGTATTTTGAGCCTCAGTACTTGCTTGGCATTGCCTTTGCATCAGTCATTGATGATACCTACGACTCCCACGGTACATTTGAAAAACCCCAGCTCTTTACTGACGCAATTAAAAAATTTGACAACATCGACAAATAAACAACATATATACCACTATTTGTATGGTTAATTTCAATTTTAGTTTTGTAGAAATATATGTTATCTTTGGTTTTTAGATTTTAAAATATCACACTATTGACATCTAAATATTTGTGATTGTGTGTTTCATCATTGTTTATTCTATAACGAAAACACTAAAGAAAATGACGGAGTACTAAAGCATGTGAGGCTCACACGATAAGTTAGTAGAGGGTAATTTGGTAATACAATATTTCTTAGACGGTTAATTGATAAGTGAATTAAACCAACTTATCTATATTACTGAACTGATCCAAAAATTGTGGATTTCATATAAGTTTGATAATATAAATAGATTCGAGACAATTTACTTATCCAATCAACCACCTAATATTTATTTTACTAAATTATCCTTTAATCATTATTCACTGCATTTTTTTTAATTGGGATCAAATATAAAATGTTTGATAAGCTCGAATGCCAACAATATAATATCTTAAGTATAAAAGACAAAATAAGATGATCAATAAATAATCAAAATTAACCCTACCTACATAAATTAATTTTTGGTGATATATATATATTTTTATATATACAGTTGATTACTTAGCTGAATAGGTTAGAATTTTTTAGGTGGGATATTAATTTCAAGGATCAACAATCAGAGTATATGCAATGTAAGAAAAATCGGTAAAAACTTATCAGAGCGGCGCAGCGGAACAATAAAAATTTTTCAAGATTGTTAAATATCTCGTGATGCTATATACAATAAACTAACAACAATAAAACTCATACTTCAAGAGTGTGACACCCCGCCTCGTGCGGGCCTGTCATTTGAGATCTTTTCTTACTTCTACTATTTGTTCTTTTCATATTGAAATAAAAAGGCGCGGAATTTTTTTTTTTTTTTTATATATATATACTTACACTTACTCTCTTTCTCTCTTTCTATCTGACGGATTAAGCATAGCGGGTCCATAACGTTTGACATGACATTCGCAACCCATTCCACCAGTCCCGTATCTCAATAAACTCAAATGGCAAGTTATTTAACTTTGTGACCTGCACACGAACAAACTGGTGAGCTAAACGCCCAGTAAGTTCAAACATAAAAACATAAATCATAAAACAGTATATTATACTATTATATTCTATCATATAAACATATACACTATCTGTAGTATATAACTACTAAAAACATATCGTGTATTAACACAAATAATCACATAATTTGTGATAACTATTAGTATTCTATAAAATTAGAATAAATATAAATATACCAACTGTAATAACAGTGGTATATTCTGATGTCACTCATGCCATCTCTTAAAACTTTACTCTGATATAATGACAAATAATCACATAAATTGTGATAACTATAAGTATTCTATAAAATTAGAATAACTATAAATATACCAACTGTAATAACAGTGGTATCCTCTGATGTCACCCATAACATCTCTTTAAACTCTACTCTGATATACTAACGTAACATCACATATAGGATTAGCACAGACTTCACATCATGTGGTAGTGCTCATACAATATTCATTTATTCTTTTCTTCATGTTTCTCATTATTTCTTTCATTACATCATTCATTGCTTTCGGTTTATGGACCTTATGCCCTAGGCTCGCGCTCGTCACACTATATGGGCCTCGCGCCCTATATATCATGAGTCTCGTGCCCGTTAAACTGTATGGGCCTCGCGCCCTATATATTATGGGCCTCGCGCCCGTTAAACTGTATGGGCCTCGTGCCCGTTAAACTGTATGGGCCTTGTGCCCGTAGTACTATATCTTTAATAATTAGCACATGTAATTTATAAACATATATATACAAATGCACATAACATATAAGTTAGCGCAACACATTGCAATCAAACACAACAATTATGTCTTAAGTGTTTTATGCTCAGTTTTCCGATTTATTCTGTTCATTTATTATCTTATCTGTACTTTAACTCTATATGGGCCCGTTTTGATCGTACCGAAAAGCGCGCTGTAGAGGGGCCTGGGAGCTACCCTGGCTCTCCTTCATCTGTGCTATGTCTTCTGCTTTAACAATGAAATAACCTCCCCTCGCGAGAGGCCGGTACGCCAAAACATTAGGTTTTCATTACCCTATTATTTAATGTTCAAGTATACATATGATAACATCTTTACTGTGCAGTCATAATGACTGTAAACATCACATATTAATATTGTGATTAATCAAACATTAATACTACTCTACGATCATAACGTAGTAACTGGAATCATAAAAATGGAATCCAGTAAGTTTGGAACCTCTTGTCCAAACTTGTCACATATACAGAACAGTACATAAATTATACTTAATTTATTTATTCTCATTATTTTCATCGTTTCTTTAAAACGATACATCACACTCTTGGGAGGTTGCCTCATTAATTATAAGGCATGCAAATACTCAATGCAATCATGACAGTTTGAAACGATACCTCACACTCTTCGGAGGTTGCCTCATTAATTATAAGGCATACAAATACTCAATGCAGTCATAACAATATAAAGAATCAGATTCCCGTGAATCTGAAACAATTGTAACAATAGTGTAAATTACACAGTCATACCATAAACTATACAGTCTAATACACAACTATACCAATAGTTGTGCACCCGTCATTAATCACAAATCAAACAATTATATAGTTTAGGGGAAAATATATTTTTCCACCTAAACATAACCATATCAATTTGTTCGTGCACAGACGATTAAATGTCTGAACTTACCTCAATGCTGTTAACGTCAGCTTTCTGTGGTTCCTCGACAGTCCATCATCACTGTCCCGTTGAGTTCCTATAACCGAAAAATTAACGGTTATTTAAAATCTTTATTTCATATATAAAACTTTATAAAACGTAAAAATACTACGTTTTATTTCTTAATAAAGAACTTAGGAGCTTAACATTTCATTTTTAACTTTTCTGTAAACTTTTGACAAAATTATCATTTTGTCCCAATCGTAACTTTTCTCATTTTTTTCATGCTTAACTCTTAACTTTGGCCTTTAAAACTTTAATTAAAGCCTTAGGATTATGTTCTAGGCTTTAACGACTCTTTTTCTAACTTTCTGAAATTTTTGGTCAAAATGACCGTTTTGCCCCTAACGGGTCTTTGAATCTTAACTTTCTCGTTTTAAATGCTTAGACTGAATTTTCTAAGCTCAAAAATCATCAATTTGACTTTTAAAAACTTACTGGACATTTTCCAGATTAATTTCTATATTTTTCACAATTTTTACTATTCTCGGCCCTCGGGAAGTTCTATTCCGACATAAAAGTCGGTTTCTTGCTTTTCTTATATTTCAGGCCTCAAAGATCGTTTTATAAATTCTTAAAACATCCATTTTCCATTTTTCATTTTAAATTCATAAGGGGCTCGGGTTTACTTGCCCGATCACATTTTTAAACCCTTATTTCCAAAAATGCCCTTTACGCCATTTTAAAAATTTCGGCAGCATTTCCTCTTAATTTTTAGGCTCCCGGCGTTTAGGAAACGCCTCAAAACCATCTAACCTCGTCTAATCTATCGCGTACTATACCAGAGGCCTAATTTTACGTAAAAGTTACACACTTTTTACGTAAAATTTACACATTTTCATACTTTGTCATATCTACTATTTCATCCATTTTTCTTTCTTTCTTTTACAATTTCTCATATCAATACATCACATTAACATACATTCATCTCAATTAATAAATTGAGGAACAAGAGTGGTCGAGATTATACCAAAAATGAAGTTCGGTCTCGATCGTACAAACTTTATTCTTTCGTTCTTTGCATCTGGAGTTCCGTTTTGCAAATCCGACTCTGCAGATGCGTCCGAAACATCGAAAATAGGCCAACGGGCCAATCTTCAAAATTTGGTCAATGGTGGCCGTTGACCGGTGTTGACTCGCCATTGATTGGTAGTTAACGACGGCGACGGTGGCAAGTAAGTAGCCCATCTTGAAGAGCTCGACGAGAGGAATCCATTGGTGACCTCAATTTCATGTTTGGAGGCCCCTATCGTCGGGAAATCCCCCCTAAAGCCATGGTCACGGCGGCGACGGTGGAACTCCACCGTGCCGGACTTTTTCCCCGAAATTGGTTGAGGGCTTTTTCTCCCCACAACCCCACGACCATTTCTGCACCGGGGGTTCTCCTCAATTTGGCCGGAATCGGCGAAAATCGACGGTGGATCCCACGGCGACGGTGGATTTCTCGAAGCTCGGTCGGCACGATACGGCGGTTGTTGCCGTGAACCACCACATGGGTTTTGTAGTACTCTTCCCCACGAACCTTTTGGGACTGGTTTCATGGCAAACGGTGGCCGGACGGCGAAGATACGGCCGTTTGAAATTCACGGCTCCGGCGAGCTTCGGGTGGCGCGTGCGGCTTGCTCCGACGGCTGCTCCGTCGCGTCAACCCACCGTTGGACTCAGCTCGGCGAGAGCTTTCCGACGGTGCCGGCGGTGTCGTGAACGGAGGTCGTATGTGAAAGTTGGTCACTGTTCACATTTGAGAGAATTTGGGGGGTAGAATTTCGGATTTTTCGAATTTTATGAGGGATTTATGAATTTAACCCCCAAGATTTCCTATTTATACTCTTCTCCCCAAAATTTTTAACTTGAGCTATCCTGACTAATTTGGACATGCTGAATCCAAATTTATCAATTTTATCTTAATCCGAGGTCATCTCGACCAGTTTCCGGTACTGCGTATTTTTCGCATTCCCGGTCGAAATTTCTGTTTTGTGCTCAATTGACTAATTGGAGCATCCTGATTCCAAATATATCAATTTCAGATCGAGAAAATGTCGTCTTGACCCTTTTCTCGATACTGTACATACGATATACACATTTCCCAAAAACAGTAAAATTTTTCCGGCTGTTACAAAGAGGACACCAAACTGCAGGAGGAGAATGACTGGAGGGTTTCAACCAACTAGCTTTCTCTACTATTCTCCAATTCTCGGATGACAGAGTGTGTGGGCACTCGGTTCCTCGACCGGTATGCTAGCACTACTAGTCTCCTTCCGACCACCCAGATCTCTAAAAAACTTATTGTCACGGTGAGTTGTGCAACAATAAACCTGCTCACCTGAGAGTCTGTGGTTTGAGAGAACTGGAGTGGCAGGACCTCTATTTATAGACTTGCATGAGGTCATCCTCTGAATTCGAATTGGATTAGGAGAAGATTTTCTCCCTTATCCACTCACAAAAATCTGAAAATTCTAGGCCTTATCCAACCAAAAAGAATTCGGCCACTTTAAGGATTTTTCTTTCAAAATTTAAACAGGATTTTAACTTGAATTTATCTCCTCATTTATCTACAAAAAATCCGAAAATTCACTAGGATATATCCACAAAATTTCCGGCCATAATGTGATAGAAAGAATTAAAATTCAAATAGGATTTTCTAACTTGAATTTTATCTCACCTTTATCCATCAAAATTGAAAATCTCCCTTGAGATTATCCTCAAAATTTTCGGCCAATCTAGGGAGGAGAGATATTATCCACAAAAACCAAATTATCTAGGAGGATATTCCTCAACAAAAATTCAGCCACTTTTGTTAGAATTAGGATTCAAAATTCAAGTAGGATTCAAACAAGATTTTCCTCTCCATAATCCAACTCAAATTCAAATTCTAACCCTGTGGAATTATCCACAAAGAATTCGAATTCCACTTGGACTGTGATTCAAAATTTAAATTTCAAATTTCAAATTTCAAATTTTAAAATTCAAACTTCAAATTCAAATTTGAAATTTAAATTTCGAATACAAATTTCAAATTTCAAATTTCAAATTTCAAATTTCAAATTTAAATTTCAAATTCAAATTTCAAATTCGAATTTCATATATAAATTTCAAATTTAAATTTCAAATTCAAAATTTAAATTTCAAATTTCAAAATTCAAAATTCAAAATTCAAATTTCAAGCTCCACAAAAAGTTGTATTTCAAATTTTGTTCTCATGGATAATTTTCTACAATTCCAATCCAATCTCAAATAAAATCATGACAACTTTATTTGGAGTTCGAATAATTGTGTACTCTATTATCCAAAACAAAATATGAATTCAACCGGAGAGAATCTTATCCACCATCCTAATCCTATGTCAACTCCATCCATGCATAATCAACTAGCCAATAAGCATACACAAATTAATTTACCAACCATTAAGGAATTATGTGGAGCTAGTAGAGGGACCAATTAGATATATATAATCGGGCTCCTGTGAATCCATATGATCATCATTCTATACCGAACAACTCAATCATATGATCACTAATTTCAGAGTCACAACACTATAAACCTGAAACTAAACTCCCAATTATATATCGTATTACGAAAGCCTGTGACAAACTAATGTCCAATGACCTTGTCATGTATGCAAAACCCTCATATGACATCCATGACCAGCCTTAGGTCAAAGTCCGTTCAATCCTACTGATCAGGCTATCTTAAAGTTCCATTATACTACCGAATAAGAAAATGATTATTCACTATATGTGAATAAGAAGTTATCTGCCCAACAGATGACCCAAAACCTTGTCCATTTTTACATCCAGTATAATGCTTTTAAGAGGATACCTTTAACTCCTTAGAGCTATAATTCTGATATCTATAAACAAACCCTTCATCGTATACAAGTCATGCACCCAACGAACTGGTCTATAAGATTACTACCTCTGAGACACTTTAGCCATTAGAACATCAAAGTACACAAGTCATATCCATGAAGTAGTTCATTTACTCAGGATTAAGGTTATTACATAACGTCAAAAGTAGATTGATCCACTCATAGCGGACTACGTAGATCAATCACGCTTTAGTCCCCGTCTAATATGTCACCACCAAGCAACATATCTATGTCTCTACTTGGGAGTCTATGCTCCGGACAGTCAAGACAAACCGTCCCCACCATGGCTTTAGACAACATAATAGTCTTAACATGAGTTAGATGTTCAGTCTAATCCCATAGACTACAGATCTTAGTTTAGACTGCTTACTTTAGAACATTGTCTTCTTGCATATAAAAGTCCATTGCATGCAACGTTCTAACAGTTTTAACACAAGCAGTTATTGCGCTATATTTGCTTACATTTACTTTAACATGTAAATAGAATAAGGACAAATAACAATGTAATGAATAACCTCTATATTATAATTTTATTATCCAGTTTAAAATAAATACATAAAATGTCTCTAATGCTTAGGGCATTTCCTAACATGCAACTCATTTATCAAACACTTTTGAACATTCACCAAGAATTTGAGGAAGAGATGGAAGTAGTAGAAAAGCATCGAGTTCAGTATGCAAATGAAGCGATAACACGAAATCTAATATATTTTTCTTTCTAATAATTATGTTGTTAATATGCTTTCAGTACGTCAGTTAATGTCTGCGCTCTTTTAGCAGCAGGGAAAAAAAAAGTTAATGTTTTGTTCTTTCTTAATTATGATGATCTCAGATGAAAATTCTAGCTCAAGCACACCTTGATGAAGCCAAACGGTTAGAGCAAGGATACACTCCATCTTTGGTGGAGTAATTGCAAGTTGCACTGATTTCTACTGGTTACTCTATGCTTTCAACCACATCTTTAGTTGAAATAAAACAAGATAATATTATATCCAAAGACATTTTGAGTGGCTGTTTAACCACCCTAAAATTGTTAGAGCTTCATAAAGCATTTGTCGCTCAATGGATGACATTGTTTCTCACTAGGTAATACAATCCTTTCATTTTCTTTTTCTTTTTCTTTTTTTTTTCTTTTGAAAATGACCACTATTATTTTAGTACACTAGCATTGAAATGATTTTAATAAGTTAGTTGGATAGTATACGTTTTGTGCGTGCGACATAAACTAACCAAAGGACACAAAAGTTTTTAAAAAATTAAAAAATTAAGAGGTGTTTGGAGGAGGAGGCTGGAGACATTATTTTTGGATTGAAAAAAAGTTGTTTTGAAAAATGTGTTTGGGAGAAAAAAACTATTTAGGATGAAAAAATAAAAAATTTTAAAATTTTTTTTAGAAAAAAAATATCAATGGTGATATTATTTCGTTCCTCTCGAAACTCTATACAATTTATAAAAAAAAATTATCTCATTTGGATTTGTATATACAAATTTATGAACTTTTAAAGTTTGGAGTTTACTGTAGTGTTTTGGAGATGTAAATAGTGAAAAGTGGTGAAATTTTGGAAAAAAATTGGTTTTGGATGTCTAGAGAACGCAATCCAAACACCCCCTTAATTAGTAATTCAAAAAATTAAATTTAAATTTAAAATGTCACGTAATGGGTATTGGAGTCGTAAGATGATGACTATAGTATTAAGACAAAAGAGCACATTTACTCTTTTATTATAGCTAAAAAAAAAAAAAACGAAAAGCATGGACTCAATTCTTTTTATAAAGTAATAATAAAAAATGAGAAATGTCATTCTAAAAATATATAAGAAATAAAGAAATATGTGAAATCAATCAAACCAATAACCCTCCCCTCCACTTCCTATGCCATTAGACTTGAGGGCAATGGATGGAGATATATAGGACTTAGTGTGAGCACATGCCCCTACTCATATTTTTTAATTTATAATTTGACTCATAAAATTTCTTGTTTTTTGAAATGTATCCCACTATATTTTCTTTCTCAAATATGCCCCTTTATTTGTTTGCTTGAATCTATCCCATTAAAACTTGTTATAACGATGAAGACTATTAAGGAAAAAATTGTCAGTGGCTAAAGAGAAAAAAAATTACAATGATAGGAAATTAATAAAAAAAACTTAATAGTGCTCCCATTAAAATAAAATTCTGGTTCCGTACTATAAGGGCCCTTGATCATATTATACTCGAGAAAAGCTAATTATGAAACGCTTAAAACAACCAGTCAACCCCACATTTTAAGGGTATTATGTTATGTTTGGTGTGTAAGTTTGAGAAGAAAATTAAATAAAAAAAATCCAATGCCAACTTAGAATTTTTGTGGATGGATTAGGAGAGATAAACAATAAATCAATGGAGTGCGGATTTTAAAACAATGGCAAAATTCAAATTGAATTGAAATCTTTTTTGAAATAACATTTCAGACCTACATGTCAATTATCTTAAAAACTTAATGTTTCAGTAAATTATTTTAATTTTAGCAGTTTTTTTTTTTTCTGAAAATATATGATTGTAAGTGGTTGTAGGTATAGTCTAGTAATAATTTTTTTACTTAACTCTACTATAAGGTGAAGGATTCAAATCTCCCAACCCTAACTCTGAAAAAAAAAAAAAAAGATGATTGTAAGTTACAATTATCTTAATTTTATATATATGTATATATATCATTGGTTATCGCAAATATTTATATATATATATTTGGTTTGTGTAGTTTGAGCAAAAGAAAGGACACGTGGCATCCTCCATTGAATGCTATAGAAAGCAATATGGAGTAAGAGTGCCAGAAAAATACAATGAATTAAATAAAAAAAAAAAAAGGTTGATGCATGGAATGATATGAACCAAGAGCTGCTTATGTATTCAATGGCTGTGCCTAAGCCTGTCACAATTGAAGTTCTTAATCTCTCAAAAGTAATAGATCTCTTTTACAAAAAATGGTGATGGCTATACAAATTTTGGCAAAGTGACTACAGATGCTGGTGCCGCTTTGTTTATAGATTCAATCCCATTATTATAATGAGTATTCTGATTTCAAGTATTTTATGTAATTTTTGTCAGTAAATTGCTTGTTTAGTCTATAAATTTTTAAGTTTATGTAACTTTGATCATTTTTTTTTTTAAATTTGAGTGATCCTAAACTACTAAGATGTTATTATAGTAATTCTCTCAGTTAATTTTTAGATATTTTCTGTTAGTAAGCATTATTTTTTTTTATCAAAATTGCTAAAACAACCTTTTTACAGATAATCATATTTTTAAATAATTTTATTTTTAAATTTTCTGATTTTCTTTTGAAAAAAGGGGTTCACATTAATAAAATATGGCAATTAAAATTATACAAATTTAAAAGATCAAATATTAAACTAGTAATTTCATAAATGTCAAAGAACGTCACTCTGTTTTGTTTTGTTTTGTTTTGTTTTGCTTCGATACAAACCCGTATTGATTTTTTTTCTTTTTATGAATTCATAATTATAAATTTACTTCACCTAAAGTCTCAAATAAACAATAACAAATATATTATATATTATATAAATTAACAGTTTTTTTTCCAATTCTAAACTTTTAAAATTGAATCAAATTCTATCATAAACTTTGTTTATCTTGAATGCAAAAAAAAAAAAAAAAAAACAAATATAGCCTTTTTGTAATAAGTTTTTTAATAAATGACTCAAGTTTTAAAAAATTAATTAAAAACCGGCATTTTTTAAAATTAGCTAAAAGACCCCTTTTTTTAGAATGGTCAATCAATTTTGTAAATGATTAATTTGTGATTGATCATCTTATATATTTAATCACTTATTGACTTTCGGTAAATCATTAATCGATCACGATCAATCATTGGTTGATCATAATATGTATCACCAATTTTTGTAATCAATCATTGATTGACTACAATCAAAATCACCTATTTTTTGGTTAATTAGTGATTAACAATGGTAAATCACTAATTTACGTGATTTACCATTAAAAAATTAAAAAAATACCAAAACTCCCTTTCTCTCTCACACGCGCGCGCTCACGCATGTGCATGAGTAGGGCTACACAACACCTATCCCGCACCAACACCCTGCCCCACCCCACCACCCACCAACATGCTGTAATGGGTGGGCAGTAGATTAGGGATTTCCGTGACAGGTTTAACCTAGCTTGCTTGCCAATATTTTTTAAATTTTCTTATACAAAGAAAAATAATAAATGATTTCAAAATTAGTAGATTTTATTTTTCTTTTGTTGAAATGAAAGCATAAATATTATATATATGTATATGGAAAAAAGAAATTTCACAAAATAGATGACAAGTTTTCTTTTTCAAGCTAGATATATATATAAAAAAAAAAAAAAAACACACACACACAAGCAAAATAAGAGCAAGAGTAAGCGGTATGTAATAAATCAACCCCAACCTCCAAGAAGATCATTTAAGATCTGAAAAGATGCTCCCCATAAATGTGTTGTCGTTCACCATCACCTATAAGAAGAAGATCTAATCTTGGTTCGTGAAGTTACAAAAATACTTAGGTTTTTTCCTTCTAATCTTGGATGTTTGGACTCCTCCTTTACTTCAAAAAAAAAAAAATGAATAATCTGCTTCACATCACATAACAGGATTCTGCTTCTACTCACAACTTTACAGGAGAGAATCAAAGACATAGGGCTTATTCTTTCATGAGGCTAAAAATCAATTTCTGATGGGATTTGGGCTTTGAAGATGAACTGAAAAGAAAATAAGACTCAAGAATAAATGCAGTTGTTTGAGTGCTTTTATGCTCTTCTGTTCTTTTTTTTATCAACAAAACCCATTAGGCCAAACACCACCCAACCAGCACACACCATCTGCATACTGTCCGTAAACCGCCTTGCATCCACCCAATCTTTCTTGGGCGGTTGGCGATTCCTACTTCTCGAAATCCAACATTTGAATAAACTTTAACCGCCCCACTCTGAAACCATCAATCCACCCGCTTGTTCTCCCTTACCGATGACAGCCCCTCTTCTCCTACTCGACTTTCTCTCCTTCGCTTCTCTCTCTTTTTCTTGCCGGAAAGAAGCCACCACCATCGTTTGGAAAGGCCGATGGCCGACGTAGGAAGGATCTCATCTGCTATTTCACCGATGTAGAGGTTGATTGGAAGGATATCATCGCCAACGAGATTGTGATAACTGCTTAGACAAGATCTCGTCAACTGTGGATCGTACAATGGAGACAACGACTGGATCAGAGATGGAGTAGATCATGCGATGGAGACTGCAATTGGGCCAAAGAAGGCGACTATGGATCGCGAATTACAAGTGATGTATAGTCTTTTCTCGTGACTACAATAATGGATCGCGAATAAATCCCATTGGCTATGGTCGACGATGGAGACAGCCGAGAGGAGTGAAAAAGAGATTGGTAAAGGGAGGAAAAAGAAAGAGGTAGAGAGAGAGAGAGGGGGAGAGAGGAAACGTTTAGGGAAATTGATTTTAAGAACTGAATAAAAAAATTTTAGGGTATCTATTAAATTTGGTGATAAATATGAACTACCCAACCTAATTTCTCTAACAATTGTAATATTGATATATATACAAATATCAAATGGAAATTAGTTCAATACCATTTATTGGAACCAACAAATATTTATTCCAAATTTCCTGTAAAAAAGGTTATACCTAAAAATCTCATCATGCAAATGGAGTAGACAGAAAATTCCATTCAGTGATCTCCCATTTCGATCATTTACTTATTTATTTGTTCCTCATCCCCTTTTTCACCTTTTTTTTTTTTAAATAGATCTGCATCAAGAATAAACGACCATAGAAATACAAAAGCACCAGCAGTACTGGTTCTTGGCATCCCCCAATGCGTAAAGCAGATTCAGATTCAGTAACATAACCAACATCTTTATTATCATCCCTAAGAGAACAATAATATTACAAAATCAAAAACATACAGTTTGCGATGCCTCACACGCCAACAGTATTGAACAAAATGCTGCCGAAATCCAAACTCTGAGCTGCTAACCAGAAGAGCGTGAAAAGATTTTCTTTTGCTTCAAAAGCAAAGGAAATCCAAACTCTGAGATGCTAACCTGAAGTGCGTGGGAAAAGGGTTATTTTCTTTTGCTTAAAAAGCATAGGATATATGTCAACTCGTTGAAATTTAAACCTGTCGCCCTAATTATCCTTAAACTTCAGAAAATGCCATTACGAAGAATAGTGAAAAAGAATAACCTGGTAGTCTTAAACACAATAATTTAACTTACTAGGAAAGGAAGGGTTCCAAATTTTTTGTTTAAATAAATGTTATTTATTTGAAATAGTCAAAACTTAGCTGTAGAGTTGTGGGACTTCTCATGTTTTTATGATTATGTGGAACCTGTTGTCCTTTTAGTGGGATCATGTTTATACTTATTTTCATTTTGTATTCTCTTTATTTAAGTAATCTAGTGAAAACCGAAAACGGTATGCATGATTGTTTATGACATCTTGGTGTCTTCGGAGGCATGAATTCCTCGAAAACGACATCATTGGAGGTAAAAGTTCTCTAGAATGAGCCTACCGTCTAACTTTTATTTTATTGGTTTGCGGGTTCATAACACAAAAACAAATTGACTACCATTGACATATAACTGACCTACCATGCAATTGCATCAAATTTCTGCCTTATCTCCCAAGTGTGACCCTCCTTCCTGTTTTCCATCTCGTGTGATCCTATAGATATAGAAACCCAGCACAGCCCCACTGCACAAGAAAAGGCAATTAACATGCAAACAATCTTTTGTAACCCAGAACAAAAGAGACCAGCTCTGCTAATTGTCATAACCTGCTCAAAAAAACATATTTGAAAACCTATCCCAGTGTTCGCGATTCACGACGAAATTCAGTAAAGGTATGCAGAAAATTTTAAATTCATTGAGTATTGGTACAAGCAAGAGTCCATTGTTAAGATCTATTGGTTTTGGCTCCCATTCCAATTGTACGATAGAAGATACAAGGAAGCAACTATGGGGGCAAATGACAAAATAGATGATCAGTACCGGATTCTGAATATGACAAATCAAATCCAAGCTACCAAAGAAAAATAAAAAAAATTAACTGTAGTTCCTATCTATTGAGGGACTTTGACTAGCCAGCTGAAACCGTCAAACTTCATAGAAAGTCGACAGTACTATATTAGTATCTACTACCCACATTAGACTTGATGACAAAGAACACCAAATGAGCCTGACAAATTATAGTAATAAGATGTCATTTACGTGCCGCTCCTCAATAGACCATAGTGCTCTTCCTCCAACCAGAGGATGATGGGAAAAAGTGTGGCGTCTCCTACGTACATTACCATACCAACCAGCCGAGCTCTGACACCGACCGTGATGGTTGACAACCTCGTGGGTCGTCGTCCTCTTACTTAACATACTTAACTTTCCATTCTTAACGTTCTCATTTCAAAGCGAAAGTAATTTCTATAGCAAATTTTTTTTTTCCTTTTAACTTACATATTATGCCTATATCCCTATCATACTTTTATAATATATAATTCATAAATTTCTTTCTTTCAACTTCCTTTTTGAATGCTCAGCGAAAGACTCATAATAGTATCATACCCTCGCCCAGTCCCTTGGCACGTGCAGATCTGTTCGTTGTCCATCATATTACTTTAATCTAACAGGTTACTTACCTGCAACATATGAATAACTAATGAGCTAGATGCTCAGTAAGTTCAAACATACATTCATTAACTTATAAATACTAGTAATATATATTATTACTAGAATATATGACATCACGTATAGACACATCATACACATCGTCTATACATATCCTCGAAACATAATATAATATGTTAGTCTCTTCATGCTCATTTATCTCTTCATTCATCGTTCTTATCATTCTATCGATCATCTCTTATCATTCTAATCTAATCTCTTCATTTCTTTGTTTTTCATTTCTATCATTTCTTAACTTTTTGTTCTAAACCTTTATAACTTTTCTATCGTTTTGTCCTCATCTCTTATCTTTTCGTATCTTATAAGCTAGTAACATATACACTAGCATGACATCACGTAAAAATGTGTCATTCCATATACATAACATCAAATACATCACATCACATATATTAATTCTATTATGTTCTTTTAACTTCGTTTTATTATTTATCTATTTTCATCGATTTCATTATGTCGTTCTTTTATATCGTTTGTTTATTTTCTTATCGTTCTTTACTCTTCTTTTCTTTTCGTATTATTTCTTTTCTTTTCTTTCCACTCCCTTTTTCTTTCTTTTCTTTTCACTCTCCTTTCTTTTCTTTTCTGTTCACTCTCCTTTCCTTTCTTTTCTTTTCACGTACTCTCTTTTCTTTTCTTTTCTTTTCACGCACTCTCTTTTCCTTTCTTTTCTTTTCATGCACTCTCCTTTCCTTTCCTTTCCTTTCTTTTCTTTTCTTTTCACTTTCATGCTCTTTTCCTTTCCTTTCTTTTCTTTTCACTCTCCTTTCGTTTCTTTTCTTTTTCTTTTCTTTTCACTTTCATTGGTGGGCCCCGTTGTTAAACGTATCTATTTGCGCGCTGATAGTGGGAGGAGGGGGAGCGACCCACCAACCTACCTCACAGTCACATTAAATACCTCACCTTCGGGGGTGGTCCATCCTATAATCTACCACACCTTCGGGGTAGGACCACATCTGCACGGAGGATATAGACCTGAAGTCTCAACCATATAGGGAGACCGGTACACCAACCATTAAGTTTTCAGTTTTATTATCTTGCATTCTTTTAACTTTTCTTATATTGATTTTTTGTTGTACATCTTGTTCATGACATTCATTATCTTTCCTTTCTCATTTTTCATAGAACATTTCATGGGACATTTGTTCTTTTGTTGTTCTATCTTTCTTTTGTAATTCTTTCTCATTGTCATTTCATTCTTTCATTCTCATTTCGTAAAATATATATATATATCGTTGTTTCGTTTTGTTGTTTTTCTTTTCTTAATTCTTTACTTGTGTGAATTATGTCAGTTACACTTTAGCATATATAGCACATATTACTTACATAACACCACATCACATCATAACAAATAAAATACGTTTAGTTATGTGCAGACAATTATTCTCTGTTTATCATTGACATCATTTTATCTATCGTATCTTATCATCATACTCCTATCGATCATAGCGTATCGTTCTATTCTATCAATCACATCTTATCGTTATGTTCTAATCCTTTCATCATACCTTTCATCATAACCTATCATTGTTTCTCTTTCTTGTCTAACTCTTTACTTTCATATCATTTTTTATAAAACATCTATCCTTTCGTTCTCATAAAACATACCCATTCTTAATTCCTTTCATTACCAATCATTGTTGCTCTATCAATCATAACTTAGCTTCAATAAAACTTTTCATAAAACATCTATTCTTTCCTTTCATATCTCATCTCTTTCTCACATCTTTACTCTCATAAAGCTGTTATAATACATTTCCTTCATAATTCAATATATATTCATATATATATTTTTTATAAATTATTTATTAAAACCTATCTTTTAACATCATCATAGTATTACTATAGCATTATTATAACATCATCATAAATCGCATCATGACATTTGCATACAAAACATATAAATACTATAAGCTTGTTCATAGTTGCAGATGGGTAAATGTCTGAACTTACTCATTGCGTACTTATCCTCTTCTTCGAATCCATAGACGTCCTTTGTCGCTTCTGGATTGGGTTCCTACAGACAAACTTTGTCCGTTAATCGCATTTTCATTTATAGCTCTTATTTTATTAAAAAGCTTGATTCTGATCTTATAACCCTTAATTATAGCTTTAGGACATCTTTTTAAACCTTAATAGCCATTTTCAAATTTTTCTCTAACTTTTGAAAAATTATGATTTTACCCATAACTTTTAACAAAATTACAATTTTACCCTTGGTGTGATTTTTCATAACTTAAACCTCAATTTTAGCTTTTACAAACTTCATTTCCCTATTCCGGGGTCATTGGGGCTCTTTTCCCATAATTTGAAAATCTTTGGGCAAAATAACCATTTTGCCCTTAATGGGTCGTTTAACCATAACATTTTCATTTTCATGCTTAGGCTGGATTTTCTAAATCCAAAATCATCTAATTTACTTTTTAAATCTTATCGGACCTTTTCCGGATCAATTCTTATCATTTTACCAATTTTTCACATTCCCGACCCTCGAGAAGTACTATTCTGACCTAAGAGTCGGTTTCATGTTTTTTTTCTTGCGTTCTAGGGTCTCGAAGGGTCGGTTTACTAATTATAACTTGCCCCTTCCTTTTTCCATGCCCTAATTCCTCGAGGGGGCTCGAGTTACCTTCCCGATCATATTTTACCCCTCGTTTTCCCATATTACCCCTAGTGCCGTTTTTAGAAATTTCGACAGCATTTCCGCTTAATTTTTGAGGTTTCAGCATTTAGGAAACACCTAAAAACCATCTATCCTGATCTAATTCTATCACGTACTATACCAGAGGCCTAGATTTTACGTAAAACTCATACTGTTTATGTAAAATCATTATATTATTACATATTTTTCTTTTTCTCCATTACAGCCATTTTCTTCTTTTTACATACATTCTTTTCCATAATTTTCATACCAATAATCATAAAATCATACAATAGTCCCAAACAATCAAATTGTGGAACGTAAAGAGGTCAAGATTTATACCGAATTGCAGTCCGGTCTCGATGGAATAAACCCTAATTCTTCATTCTTTATATCTGAGGTCCGGTCTTGCAAATCCGACTTCGTGGATGTGTTCGAAACGTCGAAAATAGACCAACGAGCTAAACTTCCAAAATTGGTCAACGGTCGCCGTTGACCAACATTGACCGCCGTTGACCATCCGTTGACCGGTGTTGACCGGCGGCGACGGTGGAAAGTGGGTAGTCCATCTTGAAGATCTAGACGAGAGGAATCCATTGGTGACTTCAATTTCACCATTCGACGCCTCTATCGCCAGAAATCGGCCCACAAAAATCCAGTCACGGCGACGGCTTTGGAACTTCGCCGTGCCGGGGTTGTGGCGTGCAATTGACTTGGGGCTTTTGCTCTCCTCTTCACAACGAGCATTTCTGTACCGGTGGCGCGGCTCAACATCGCTGGAAATGGCGAGTTCCACAGCGGCGACGTCACGGCTTCAAGCGGCGCGATCCGGCGGCCGTTGAGACAAACCACCATATGGGTTTTGTTCTACTCTTCACCACGAGTCTTTTGGGACTGGAATCACCTTGATCGGACGTCCGACAGCGAAGATACGGCGTCGCAAAATTTTTGATGGCCGGCGGCTTCGGGCGGCGGTGTGCTGCGGCCGTTCCGTCGCGTCGACCCACCGTTGAACTCAGCTCGGCAAAAGCTTTCCAACGGTGCCAGCGGTGTCGTGAACGGAGGCCGTATGTGAAAGTTGATTACTGTACACGTGTGGGTAGAGAGAGAAAGAAAAGGGAGGAGAGAGAGTGCACGTGGAAAAATGAAGAAATTTCACTTTTTTTCGCTCTTTATATACTTTTTCGTCCAAAATTTCAACATGGGCTATCCTGACTAATTTGGGCATCCTGAATCCAAATATATCAGTTTTATTTTCATCTGAGGTTATTTCGACTAGTTTCCGATACTGCGAATTCTCGATCAAAAATTACCCTTGTACTCAATTATCAAATTTGAGTGTGCTGATAGGCTATCCTTTACTAATTTGGGAGTGCTGAACCCAAATTTATCAATTTTATATCAAGATAATATCATCTTAACCTACTTTTTGATACTGTGAGTGGCACACACGTGTAAACACATAATATCACTATTAATCATTTTTCATCCTTTAACATTGTTAGAACATTTTATTTAGTTCTAAACAATATTAAATCACTTAATTTCACATTTTAACGCTTAAATTCATTGTGTATTTATTCTTCGAGAAATATGGATTTTCCCAGCTATCACATTCACCCCTTCTTATAAAATTTTCGTCCTCGAAAATTAAGACAAGTAAGGTTTCAACGTCTTCATTTCTTCTTCACATCTTGTGTAACTTTTTCAATATCGTGATTTTCTTTTTCTATGACATCTTCATAAACTAGATCTTTTCTGAATTGGAATCTTCTTGCATGTACCTCCAAGAATTTAGGATGAACCATGCATCTCTACGTATCCGTACATTTCTGTACATTCGTGCATCATTACCATGAATTACGTTGTCGTAGTCCAACGTTTCCTTTCATAAACATATTTAGTAAAATTTCTATGAAATTCACATTAAGTAACGTCATACCATTATGGGACATTACTTAATATCATTTCATCATTTTAACATTTCATAACATTTACATATCATACACATATAATCAGATACATTTCATCAATAAGGCTTTATATGTAGCCTTTCATTTCAAATATACTCATATACATACATATACATTTATACATTATTCGTCTTTTCCATCCGGATCAATAAGAAATTTCTCCAAATCTTGACTTTCTCCTATATCATCTCAATCATTCCTAACCTCGGTGGACTTTTCTTGATCTACATTTACCTTGACTTAGTTCCACTGTGAGTCCTCTCTAACCTATGTTGCAGAAGTCCTCATCAGTTCCTCATAACGCACAGCATACGTTAGAACTATATCACCGGATGTCGACTGTAGTTTCTCGGTCCGATGATCAAATTCTCACTTATCCATAACTCTAGGGAATATAGGCGGTGTCACGTCCCCGGTGCCCATGAGGAAATTGGGACTAATACTGGGCTCCTCTGAGGGAGTCACTCGATCATGGTATGGCGAAACTCGGTCCAGTTAGAGCTCATCCTGGTCACAAGAATCCCAATACACATGAGAGCATCTTCCTGAAAGGTGCATACACGTCACAGCCATCATGACCCAATTATCTTGATCAATGGTGCACAGTCAGAGAATCATCTTGATATCATGAACCCAATCCTGTATTCCCATAGAGTATTGGAGTGTTGTCCACCCTCGAAACTTGGTGGACAACTGATCTCGTCCATCTTCTAATCAGTCCTCTAACATCGTACTCATACCATATCACCCACGATCGTACCGTGAGTTCGTCATCTTGTCCTTTAAAAATTGTTTATTTTATATAATAAACAATTACTAACATAAAACAAATCTAACTTACTTGGAATGACGGCAGGATGTGCAGTGTGCCAGGAGGGATATGGTCAACTATTCGCTCTGATACCACCTGTGGCGTCCCCCACGTATGTTATCATACACATTCCAATCCCTACCTATAAAACTCCAACTTCAACCATTATTCTAAATGGGTCTCTAGTTGCATAGAGAAATAAGGACGTAATTGGTCCAAAGGTGAGCAGTTCAAAATAAAAATCTCAGAAATACCAAACAGAATAGAACCAGATGTAAGTATGAATTTCTGGAGAAACATAGCATCAAAATTCCGATTCAAACAACTTCAATCATTATTAAAAAAAAAAAAAGGTAAAAACTCTAACAAGCATTCTATCAAACACCATACATGCATTGGACAAAACCGCTCCAAAAACCTA
Source organism: Antiaris toxicaria (assembly GCA_035233585.1). NCBI lineage: Eukaryota > Viridiplantae > Streptophyta > Magnoliopsida > Rosales > Moraceae > Antiaris > Antiaris toxicaria. The sequence continues at coordinate 3,049,161 of CP141163.1, forward strand.
AATTCCCCACAAATTCCTCGAAACCGCGAGCTTTGACTGTTATACTAAATAAAAGTTTACAACATAGACAAATATTTCAGATGTGACTTTGAATTGTCAAAAATTAGTTTAACATGTTGATCGAATTCATTTCTAATAATAGTTTCAATCACGTGTATTACTTTTTCCCTTTAAAAGTATTAATTCATTAACAAAGAGTCACGAGAAAAACAAGCCTCCAGGACCTAAATTGAGGAAATGTGCAGTAGGCGGCCGTACATAGTATTATACAAAAAGAATGGTCAATACCCCACCAAACAACTTGGTAGGCAATAGTACTCGGTTTCTAGAAATCCAAATAACATAATATATAAAGTTTCAATCCAACACCCTCAATTTGAAATATATTTTTATATTTAACGTAAATATTGAACCTAAAAACAGTATGATAACTAAAGTTAAGAATCTTTCAAAAAAATAAAATTAAATTAAGAGGATGTTTACTAAGTACATTACGTTTTAATATAATACATTAAATATAATTTGTATTTAAATGAAAAATATTTGTATTGCATTTGAATACAATGTATGTTTAGCTTAAATGTATTTGAATTATATTTAAATAATAAATATGTGATGTGATAAGTAAAGTAAATAGGAAAAAGAGAGAGAGAATGAAAGTATATGATATGACCAGTAAAAGTAATTAAAAAAAATGAAATAATAAATAGTGATTGTAATATATTTAAAATGTAGTGTGATTGGTATTTAAATACAATAGTTTTGCGTTTGGATAAAATTTGTATTGTATTTGAATGTAATGCAAATGTAATATGATAAACAAATGAGGTCTAAGAGTGTTATACTAAACAAAAGTTTACAGCATAGTCTTTTTTTTTTTTTGGAGATAAAGTCAAATGTAGTTTCAAATTTGAATTCTAGTTGTCCATGTGACGCCCCGTGCCCTCAGCGGCCCGGACCGTCACTGTAAACTCTATTACTTGCTTCTTTAAAAACGATACTTAAACTTGCTGAATTTAAGACTATAAATTTAGAGGGATTTTTTTTTTTTTTATATACACGTACGTATTTACTATTCACGTACGCATACTATTAAAATGCGGAATTTGAAAAACATAAGGATTTCAATTATACATACATAATTATATACATGTTTATCTTATTACTATTCACCAGATACTATTTAAATATACTACTCGTACATATACTGTTTACTGTTCCAAAATACCATTTAACCTTTACTATTCAAAATACTATTTAACTGTCACCATTCAAAATATTATTTACTCATACTGTGCGGAAGAATACTCGCGGTGTATCCATAACCTCATCCTCACATCCACCTCCGCCATCATCATCGTCCCTTGATGTTTACGCTATAGGATGCTTACCTACAGCATGAACACACTCCGTGAGCTTTACGCCCAGTAAGTACAACATGTTAACCGCAAAACATGTTTAAAACATAGCACATACGTAAAATCATAGGCATGACATATATCACTTAATAAATCATATATCATATAAGCATATCACATATCAGCTCACATATCATGTCATCACATAACATGTCATAACACTGAATATAAAACTTCACATACTTTATGCATGACAGAAGCATCGTGTACTGTATGCACTCTACTGAAAAAGAAAGCATAGCGAACTATAACTAATGCATGATCCGGTTATGTTCATTTATGCTTCAAACTTTTCTTTTCTTTTCTTGTCTATTTAGGGCCCATGTGTCAGTACCGTGTGCGCGCAGACCAACGGTAACGCCCGAGGTCAACTAATGCCGAAGAGCCATCAACTGATGCTCAACTTGTGGCCTGAACTTTCTTTAACTGGAAACCCCTTCGACTGAAGGAGCCGGTACGACACACCTATTTATTTCCATCTTGTTTAACTGTTCTAGCCATACGCTTCTCTAAGCTGTCCCCAATCCTACGCGGTAGGGATCTATGGCTTCTATCTTGTTCTTTCATCAATCTACTCGATTGTGAAGCTATATGCTCTTATGTATGCTGTGCAGCATCGTGTGCAAGATACATACTTAAAATACTGGAAAAGCATCATTTTAAATTCATTTTATCCATGCTGTAGGCGGAGTTGTACTTACCTGTCAGCAGACAGTTTATACTCTCGCCTTCGTCACAATACAGGTACCTCCCTGTAATCATAATGCATTTACATTAACTTCACTCTTAGGTCACCGTGGTCATTAGTGACTAATAAAAATTCTCGTTATGTGGTACCGATCCTTGTCGGTACTAATTGCCCTCTTCTTAAGAATTTGATTTTCTAATCATTGTTAATTAATTTATTTACCCAATAAATTAATTAACATCGCTCTTAGGTCACTCTATCGTTAGGAACTAATAAACTTATCGTTGTGTGGTACTGATGCCTATCGGTACCCGACTGCTCTACTTTGGAAAATTTGATATCTAATTTTTTTTAATCGTGCTTGATTAATTTGTCTACTTGACAAATTAATCACTGTCTCTCACTATCCCATTCCGACTTGGTCCTTGACTGGCTAACCAACCAGTCAACATACTGAATACCTCTCGTATGACTATTTAGCCTATCGGGTTACCGTTACCGATGTAATCGCCCCAAATTTTATTCTTCGATCGCACCTGTCCCTCGGGTGGTACTATTCTGACATAGGGGTCGTTTTCTTACATTACGAAATTTCTAATTGGGCGGTTCACTAATCCTGTAAACGTCCGTCCTTCTTTCCTGGACCTAGGTCATCGAGGGAGCTCGGGTTTCCATCCCGATCACATTTTCAGCCCTCGTTTCCTAAAATACCCCTTTGTGCCGTTTTAGAAATTTCGGCAGCATTTCCGCTTAATTTTTGGGTTTCCGGCGTTTAGGAAACGCCTCAAAACCATCTAACCTATTCTAACCTGCCACGTACTAAACCAGAGGCCTAATTTTTACGTAAAAGCTCCGCTTTTTACGTAAAAATATTCACATTTTCTTTTTCGATATTTCACCCTTTTTTCTTACAATTCCTCAAGTCATTAAACCATAATTACTACATAATTATTTCCAATATTAAATTGAGGAATAAATAGATCAACACTACTACCAAAATCGTTCCCGTCGGCGGTCGGACGAACCGTTCGGTCTCGACCGTGCAATCTTTGAATCGTCGTTCTTCACTTTTGAAACTCCAGTTTGCAAATCCGATGCCGCAGATGTGTCCGGAACGTCGAAAATAGGCCAACGGGCCATTCTTCAATTTTCGGTCTCCGGGTCACCGTTGACCGGCGTTGACCGGCGTTGACCGGCCGTTGACCGGTGTTGACCACGGCGGCGATGGAAGTGGCGACCACCATCTTGAAGAGCTCGACGAGAGGAACCCATTGGTGGTGTCAATTTCACGAATCGAGGCTCCTATCACCGGAAATCAGCTCTCGAAAAGTCGGCGACGGCGGCGGCGTTGGATCTTCATTTTTCCGGCGTTGTTGCCCAAAATTGATTTGGGGCTTTTAATCTACGTGTTGTTCTGAGCATTTTGACACCGACCTTGCAACTCAACTCCGCCGGAATAGCGAGATCCGACGGCGGCGATGGCGACGGCGACGGCGAACCTGGGGCGGCGCGATTCGGCGGCTGTTGACATGAAATGAAGCCTGGGTTTTGTTCTACTCTTCACCACGAATCCATTGGGACCGGAATCGTGGCATTTGGACGTCGGACGGTGGAGATACGGCGGTTTGAAAAATTCGGCCACCGGCGGCTTTGGGCGGCGCGTGCGGCGTGCTCCGGCGTCGGTTCGGTCGACTCGGCCCACCGTTGGAATCAGCTCGTCGAGAGCTTTCCAATGGTGCCGGCGGTGTCGAAAACGGAGGCCGGATTCGATGGTCGGTCACTGTTCATCTTCGTGTGGTATGGGAGGGAGAAAATGTGATTTGGAAAAATATGGGGGCTATTTTTCTATAATCCCCAAAATTTCCTCCTTTATACTAATTTTTTTGAAAAATTTTAAGATAGGCTATACTGACTAATTTGGGCGTGCTGAACCCAAATATATCAGTTTTATCTTCATCCGAGGTCGTCTCGACCAGTTTCCCGATACTGTATGGTTCCCGGTCAAAAATTACTTTTTGTGCTCAAATGACTAATTTGAGCATTCTGATTCCAAATATATCAGTTTTATATCAAGAAGAGGTCATCTTGATCAATTTCTTGATACTGTGGTTAGGCCTACACTGTGTTGACACTGTGCACGCATAACGAGGCATTTTCGCGTGAAATTTCAAACACAGTCTCTCTTGACTAATTTGGACGTGCTGATTTCAAATTTATCAGTTTTACGTCCATCTGAGGTCTTCTGGACCAGTTTTCGGGATCTGCATGACCCCGTCTCGAAAAACGTGTCAGGTGCCCGATTGACTAATTTGGGCGTCCTGAGTCTAAATATATCAGTTTCGGGGCGAGAAAAGGTCGTCTTGACCCTCATCCCGATACTACGTATCCCTTAAACAAAATCTACATTTTATGCTCAATTGACCAGATTGAGCCTGCTGACTATTAATATATCAGTTTTATGCCAGATTAAGGCCGTCTTGGCCACTAACCTGACACTGCGTTTCTCACTACTCACTATTCACTAATCACTATTCACTATCTGACTGACTAATCTGAGCGTTCTGACTTTGATTTTGTCAGTCTATGGGCGAGAAGAGGTCATCTAGACCACTTTTCTCGATACTGTACATCTATTAGGGCAATTATCATTACTGCGCTCAGATGACCAGTCTGAGCGTACTGATGATTAGCTCATCAGTTCTGTATCATGAAATGGTCGTCTAGACCGATTTCTTGATATTGCGTGTCTCAACGCATACTCACATAATAGGGTGGACCGATTTCACTGTCGATTACCCCTTTCACTGCATGAATAGTAATTAAACGTTACTATTCCTGTTTAATTCATTCAACTGAAAAGCACACTGTGCTTATTAACTTAATTACATCATTACATAGTAATTAAGTTTCATAATTCATGAGAGTCATTACAGTGGCTCTCGGCTCATTACACAGCCTTCTACACAGACTCTTACACGTGCGTGTGCAACGCAACACGGGCGTGTACATTTCAGACACGAGCATGTACTAGTTGAGACTACTCAACACGGCCATGTCTTTGAAACACATTCATCTATCTGAGCGGTACACAGCCTCTTACACGGTCGTGTACTTGACCATGTTTCTTAAATTTGCTAAAGGACATTAAATTATGTCCATTTTATTCCTTAATGACTTATTACATGGTAAGTAGGTGCCATAAAAATGGCGGTCATTACAACCTACCCCCCTTACAAAATTTTCGTCCTCGAAAATTAGAATAATTCCGGGACGTCTCTTCTCATGTCTTCTTCTCATTCTCATGTGGCTTCCCCAACACTATGATTCTATCACAACACTTTTACTAGCGGTATACTTTATTCCTAAGTACCTTCTCCTCTCTGACTAGGATCCGCACGGGTCTCTCCTCGTACGTCGGATCAGCGTATGCTACAACGGATTCTTGGCTAAGAACATGAGAGCTGTCTGGCACGTACTTCTTCAGCATCAAGACGTGAAAGATGTTGTGCACTATAGCTAACTCGGGAGGAAGCGTTAGTCTATAAGTCACCTTCCCGACTTTCTCTATTATCTCAAGGGTCCTATATACTTAGGACTGAGCTTTCTTTTCTTTTCGAAATGCACCACCCCTTTCATGGGTGCCGCCTTGATAAAGACCAAGTCTCTTACTTGAAACTCAAGGGGTCTATAGCGCTTATCGTCAAAATTTTTCTATCGACTGTGCGCTGTATCTAACGTTTCTCGTATCAGCTTCACGTCTGCCATGGTATTCTTGATGATGTCCGAGCTAACTAGTCGTTTCTCTCCAGACTCGTACTAATGAGCCAGAGATCTGCATTTCCTTCCACAATGTGTCTCGTATGGTGCCATTCCTATCTAGGAATGGTAGTTGCTGTTGTATGAGAACTCGCTCAATGGTAGCTTCTGATTCCAATTTCCTTTGAAGTCTAGGACGTAGGTCTCAACATGTCCTCTAACATCTGTATGGTCCTCTCAGACTAACTGTCGGTCTGAGGATGAAATGCTATGCTGAACTCTCACTTGGACCGTAATGCGGCTTGAACACCTCGCCAAAATCTGGAGGTAAAGCGTCCACTACGATCTGAGACGATCGACTCTGGTATTCCGTGCCATTTCACGAACTGTGCCGCATAGATTTCTACTGGTCGTTCCACCGAGTAGCTAACTTTCATTGCTAAAAATCTAACTGATTTCATCAGTTTTTCTACAATCACCCAGATTGCATCATTATCGTTTGACGTCTTCGGCAATCCGATTACGAAATTCATCGTAATCTGGTCCCATTTCTACTCGGGTAACTTAATTTCCTACGATTATCCTGCTGAGCGCTGGTGATCTACCTTAACCTTCTGGCACGTAAGGCAGCTGGCGACGAACTCGACAATGTCATTCTTCATTCCAAGGCACCAAAAACTTTCCTTTAGGTACTTGTACATCTTATTCGCTACCGGATGTACGGAATATGACGTCTCGTAAGGTTCCAAAAGGATTCGCTTCTTGAGTTCTTCATTTTTTAGAACACATACTCTATCTCTGTAGTAGAGTATGTCGTCCTTAAGGATCTTAAACTCTGAACCCTTGTCCTCTATAGCTTCCTTTTTGGACTTGAGCAGGGACAAATCAAAATCTTGACCGATCTTGATCTCTTCTTGGAGCGTCGATTGGAGGGTCATGTTAGACAATCCCCCTATCAAAATCTTGATCTTGCTGTCGCATAACTCCTTTGTAGCGCTCTTGACAAGGCACTAATAGCCATAGGCATAGTAATATGCTTCTGACTCTACGCATTGACCACTTTATTGGCTTTCCCTGGATGGTATAGGATCTCACGGTCGTAATCCTTACCAACTCTAGCCATCTACGCTGCCTCATGTTGAGCTCTTTCTGCGTGAAGATACATTTGAGACTCTAGTGGTCGATGTAAATCTCGCACGTGACTCCGTACAGGTAGTGCCTCCATGTTTTTATCGTAAAAACTATCGCTACTAGCTCCAGATCACGCGTTGGGTAGCTCTTCTCAAGGTTTTTTGAGTTGTCGTGAAGCATACGCGACTACTCTACCACTCTACATCAACACAGTTTCCAACTTGGTTTTAGATGTGGCGCTATAAATCATGAAGTTTTCCTAACCAACATTTGAAATGGTCAGCATTGGAGCGCTTATGAGTCTTCATCTTAGCTCTTGAAAGCTTTCCTCACACTTATCGATTCACTTATACCTCTTTCCCTTCTTGGTGAGCGCTGTGAGCGGAGCAGCTAACTTTGAGTAGCCTTCGACTAAGTGTAGGTAACATCCTGTTAGTTTAAAGAAACTGTGAATTCCCGTTTCGTTCCTCTGAGCTGGCCACGTGCTAACTGCATCAATTTTCGCCAGGTCCACAGATACTCCTTCCTTGGGGTCTACGTGGTCTAGGAAATGGACCTTCTCCAGCCAAAACTCGTACTTGGAGAACTTGGTGTATAACTGATGGTCCTGTTGCATGCGCAAAATGATAATTAAGTGCTCTTCGTGCTCTTCCTTCGTCTTAGAGTGTATAAGTATGTCATCGATGAACCCAATGACAAACTTATCCAAATAGTCCTTGAACATGCAGTTCATCCAGTTCATGAAAGTTGCTGGTGCGTCCGTTAATCTGAGTGACATGAACAGAAACTCGTAATGTCCGTACCACGTTTGAAATGCTGTTTTGGGTACATCTTCATTCCTGATTTGTAGTTGATGGTACTCGGGATGTAGATCGATCTTCGAGAACACTACAGCGTCTTGGAGCTGATCAAATAGATCGTTAACTCGCGGCAACAGATGCTTATTCTTAATCGTAATCCTGTTCAACTCTCTGTAGTCGATGCACATTCTCAGTGGTCCATCTTTCTTCTTCACGAATGGTATGGGTGCTCTCCAGGGTGAATAGCTCTATCGCATGAATCCCTTATCTATTTAGTACTTTAGCTGGGCTTGGAGCTCCTTTAGCTCTATAGGGCCTATTCTGTAGGGGGCCTCAAAGATGGGGCTGATTCTAGTAGACGTTCAGTCTCGAACGAGATCCTGCGCTCTGGTTGGAGTCTTGCAAGATCTTCTAGAAATATCTCCATGAATTCCCTGACTATCGGTACGTTGTCGGGTCCTATCTCTATTCCTTGAGTCTTATCTGCTACGTATACTAGGAAGTCCGTGCATCCACTGGATTGTATCTCGCGAGCCTTCACTGCTGATATCATCGTCTTTGGTTGCTCTGGCGACAAACCCTTGTAGATGAACTTTTCACATCCGATTGGTTCGAAAATGATTTTTCGCCTTCAACAGTTTATGACAACGTTGTGTCCTAAGCCTTTTTTTTTTTTTTTTTGGCATAGTGGCCTTTCTTGCCACAGATGAAACAACCACTTACTCCTTGCTTACATTCTCCTGAGTGCCTCTTTCCGCATTTCGTGCACGTCGAGTTGGCTATCATTTCCTTCCTGGTCGTTTCTCTTCTGGGGGAAATTCTCCTGTGAATCTTGATTGCCTTAATTCCCCTTTTCTCTTGTTGTTATTATGGGAATGCCTACTATTCTGGCCGGTTCCCACATTCTGTCCTCTGTGTTGTAACTCGGGGTTTTACTTCCCCTGAGCCTGCTCAGCTTGCGTTTTCTCCTCCTTTCGTGCCTTAAAATTCTGCGCCTTTCGCTCCTTATCCTGAGCCGACTAGTACTCAGCTCAGATAGTCTTGCTGACACATTCTGCTAGTGTCGCTGGTCCGTGCCCTCTGCTACAGACCTAAACTGTGATTTCCGTTCTGAACATCTTCAGCATTCGTCTGACTCTCTCCTTTTGGTCGGTACCAAATCTGGACAAAGTTGAGCCAACTGCTCAAACTTCTTGACTGCCTCCATAACAGTTATACTACCTTAGTGCAGGTTGTCGAACTCGTCCTACTGCGCTACTAGTGCTTCCTCGTTGAAGTACATCTCCTTGAATTCCTCAATGAAATCGCTCCAGCTCATCTCTCTGATGTTCCTCTTAATGGTTACCATCTTCCACCACTAACGCGCCTCATTGCGCAGGGTGAAGGGTGCGTACATCACTTTCTCTCTCTCTATCTATTAACCCTATAAAATCCAAGATTACTTGGATATTCGTTAGCCAATCATCGGCCTCTATAGGGTTGGTGATTCCTACGAATTCTAACGCTTTCATGCGTCGGAATCTCTCATACAAGTCGCCATTACTATGGGTGCTAGTGCTTCCTGAGCTGAAGGAGCTGCTTGCTCCCTCAGAGTTTCTGGGCTGCTAGAGCCTCCTGTGCTGGCATCTCTACTGACTGTGGTGCCTGGGGTTGCTGGCCCAGCTGTTCTCTAAGCTGGTTTAGCTCCCGCTGCTGGTTCTCCATCATCTCTCGCATGGCTGCGATCTGTGCTATCAACTCATCCTCTCAGGATGCTGGGTTTAACTAAGCTCTCGTTCTTGCCATGTTTTCCTATGTAACCCTATCGTACAGCGAAAAAGGAAAATATAAGTCTCTTAAATTCTATACTTGGGACTCGTATCACATATCATTTTCTTTCTTACTTAACAATCTTACTTAAACATTATGGATATAAATATACACATTATATCCACCTTTCTTTCTCTCATACTGTGTGTTCAATACAATTACCGCATTGTATTGGGACATCGTCTGAGTGCTAGGATTCGTCCTGCACTTCCTGTCATATCATACTCACACTGTGGAAAAAAATTTTATCTGGCTCCTAGGGCAAAGCTTTACTGCTTATCTCATAATGTATTTCACATAATATTTATACATATATTCAAGATTCTAGTTCAGCGGGAGTGACACACACTTCCCCTATACGATCCCAACAAGTACATTATGCTATAACTGACGGGGGAGAGCTACTGCTTCCCTCTATATATTTTCATAACTAACATTCCCGCAGAAGGGTTACTACTATTGGAAGGACAATCCTGATTCAGTATCAGGCATCTCCTCATCGTCACTATCGCTGAGTGAGTACTCCTCTGGGTTCTCCTCTTCTTCTCAACTGAAACTGATCTCGTCATCGCTGGCTATGATGACTTCGTCATTACTAAAGCGGTTGGGGATCTCCTTTCCCTCATCGTCGAGATGGGCGTCGGAAAGAGTCTCGTTATCTTCCTCTTTCATGGGGTGTTCGGGAGACATAGGGGCTGGTTCGGGGTTCTCCATCGGCTCCCTATTGCCCTCGTGTACTTCTGGCTGGTGCTCGGCCATGAACTCTTCATCGGCCAGTTGGGGTGCTGGTTCTACCGGGTCACCCTCCATAATGGCGGCTGCTATAATGCCTTGGGCTTGGTAGGGTTCCCGGGGTTAAGCACTTTTCTCTCGGCGTTCACTATCTCCTTAATAAGGCTTGCTAGACGTACTTGATCGCTCTACTAATTCTGTTTGGCAAGGTCTCTTTCTCTCTTTGGGTCTTCTCCTATCTTGATCCACTTTTGTCTCGGCATGTATTGTAGAAGTCCATATCGGTTCCTTGTAGCGAACAGCATACGTTAGAACTGTATCACCGGACATCAGCTGCAGTCTTTCAGTCCGATGAACAAATTCTCGTATATCCATAACTCTAGGGAACTTAGGCGGTTTCACTCCCTGCTTGCCCATAAGGAAAAACTGAGGCTGATGTTGGACTGCTCTCAGAGATTGGCTCGATCGTGGTATGGCGAAACTCGACACAGTTAAGAGCTCATCCTGGTCATAAGGATCCCGATACACACGAGAGTATCTTCCTGAGAGATATCAACTGCTAACAGGACTCAGTTATCCTGGTCAATGGCGTACAATCAGGGAATCACTTTGATAACGTGAAACCAGTCCTCACATTCTCATGGAGTGCAGGAGTACTGTTTGCCACTCGAAACTTAGTGGACAACTAGCCTTGAAGATCAGTACAACTCGGGTAGCAATCCATGCTCTTTCTCTAAACAGTTCTCTAGCACTGCACGGTCGTGATTTTTCGTATAATGATCTCAGCATCTTTTCATCTTGTCCTCGCCATCATAGATTTCGTCGTTTCATTACTATAAAATGTTATCTTCAATAGATAAACATTTACCGACAAAAATAAAACTAACTTACTTGGACAGATGAGGCAGGCATGCGGCGATGTGAGGTAGGATGGCAGGAAACCTCTCTGATACCAACTGTGACGCCCCGTGCCCTCAGCGGCCCGGACCGTCACTGTAAACTCTATTACTTGCTTCTTTAAAAACGATATTTAAACTTGCTGAATTTAAGACTATAAATTTAGAGGGATTTTTTTTTTTTTTTTTATATACACGTACGTATTTACTATTCACGTACGCATACTATTAAAATGCGGAATTTGAAAAACATAAGGATTTCAATTATACATACATAATTATATACATGTTTATCTGATTACTATTCACCAGATACTATTTAAATATACTACTCGTACATATACTGTTTACTGTTCCAAAATACCATTTAACCTTTACTATTCAAAATACTATTTAACTGTCACCATTCAAAATATTATTTACTCATACTGTGCGGAAGAATACTCGCGGTGTATCCATAACCTCATCCTCACATCCACCTCCGCCATCATCATCGTCCCTTGATGTTTACGCTATAGGATGCTTACCTACAGCATGAACACACTCCGTGAGCTTTACGCCCAGTAAGTACAACATGTTAACCGCAAAACATGTTTAAAACATAGCACATACGTAAAATCATAGGCATGACATATATCACTTAATAAATCATATATCATATAAGCATATCACATATCAGCTCACATATCATGTCATCACATAACATGTCATAACACTGAATATAAAACTTCACATACTTTATGCATGATAGAAGCATCGTGTACTGTATGCACTCTACTGAAAAAGAAAGCATAGCGAACTATAACTAATGCATGATCCGGTTATGTTCATTTATGCTTCAAACTTTTCTTTTCTTTTCTTGTCTATTTAGGGCCCATGTGTCAGTACCGTGTGCGCGCAGACCAACGGTAACGCCCGAGGTCAACTAATGCCGAAGAGCCATCAACTGATGCTCAACTTGTGGCCTGAACTTTCTTTAACTGGAAACCCCTTCGACTGAAGGAGCCGGTACGACACACCTATTTATTTCCATCTTGTTTAACTGTTCTAGCCATACGCTTCTCTAAGCTGTCCCCAATCCTACGCGGTAGGGATCTATGGCTTCTATCTTGTTCTTTCATCAATCTACTCGATTGTGAAGCTATATGCTCTTATGTATGCTGTGCAGCATCGTGTGCAAGATACATACTTAAAATACTGGAAAAGCATCATTTTAAATTCATTTTATCCATGCTGTAGGCGGAGTTGTACTTACCTGTCAGCAGACAGTTTATACTCTCGCCTTCGTCACAATACAGGTACCTCCCTGTAATCATAATGCATTTACATTAACTTCACTCTTAGGTCACCGTGGTCATTAGTGACTAATAAAAATTCTCGTTATGTGGTACCGATCCTTGTCGGTACTAATTGCCCTCTTCTTAAGAATTTGATTTTCTAATCATTGTTAATTAATTTATTTACCCAATAAATTAATTAACATCGCTCTTAGGTCACTCTATCGTTAGGAACTAATAAACTTATCGTTGTGTGGTACTGATGCCTATCGGTACCCGACTGCTCTACTTTGGAAAATTTGATATCTAATTTTTTTTAATCGTGCTTGATTAATTTGTCTACTTGACAAATTAATCACTGTCTCTCACTATCCCATTCCGACTTGGTCCTTGACTGGCTAACCAACCAGTCAACATACTGAATACCTCTCGTATGACTATTTAGCCTATCGGGTTACCGTTACCGATGTAATCGCCCCAAATTTTATACTTCGATCGCACCTGTCCCTCGGGTGGTACTATTCTGACATAGGGGTCGTTTTCTTACATTACGAAATTTCTAATTGGGCGGTTCACTAATCCTGTAAACGTCCGTCCTTCTTTCCTGGACCTAGGTCATCGAGGGAGCTCGGGTTTCCATCCCGATCACATTTTCAGCCCTCGTTTCCTAAAATACCCCTTTGTGCCGTTTTAGAAATTTCGGCAGCATTTCCGCTTAATTTTTGGGTTTCCGGCGTTTAGGAAACGCCTCAAAACCATCTAACATATTCTAACCTGCCACGTACTAAACCAGAGGCCTAATTTTTACGTAAAAGCTCCGCTTTTTACGTAAAAATATTCACATTTTCTTTTTCGATATTTCACCCTTTTTTCTTACAATTCCTCAAGTCATTAAACCATAATTACTACATAATTATTTCCAATATTAAATTGAGGAATAAATAGATCAACACTACTACCAAAATCGTTCCCGTCGGCGGTCGGACGAACCGTTCGGTCTCGACCGTGCAATCTTTGAATCGTCGTTCTTCACTTTTGAAACTCCAGTTTGCAAATCCGATGCCGCAGATGTGTCCGGAACGTCGAAAATAGGCCAACGGGCCATTCTTCAATTTTCGGTCTCCGGGTCACCGTTGACCGGCGTTGACCGGCGTTGACCGGCCGTTGACCGGCGTTGACCACGGCGGCGATGGAAGTGGCGACCACCATCTTGAAGAGCTCGACGAGAGGAACCCATTGGTGGTGTCAATTTCACGAATCGAGGCTCCTATCACCGGAAATCAGCTCTCGAAAAGTCGGCGACGGCGGCGGCGTTGGATCTTCATTTTTCCGGCGTTGTTGCCCAAAATTGATTTGGGGCTTTTAATCTACGTGTTGTTCTGAGCATTTTGACACCGACCTTGCAACTCAACTCCGCCGGAATAGCGAGATCCGACGGCGGCGATGGCGACGGCGACGGCGAACCTGGGGCGGCGCGATTCGGCGGCTGTTGACATGAAATGAAGCCTGGGTTTTGTTCTACTCTTCACCACGAATCCATTGGGACCGGAATCGTGGCATTTGGACGTCGGACGGTGGAGATACGGCGGTTTGAAAAATTCGGCCACCGGCGGCTTTGGGCGGCGCGTGCGGCGTGCTCCGGCGTCGGTTCGGTCGACTCGGCCCACCGTTGGAATCAGCTCGTCGAGAGCTTTCCAATGGTGCCGGCGGTGTCGAAAACGGAGGCCGGATTCGATGGTCGGTCACTGTTCATCTTCGTGTGGTATGGGAGGGAGAAAATGTGATTTGGAAAAATATGGGGGCTATTTTTCTATAATCCCCAAAATTTCCTCCTTTATACTAATTTTTTTGAAAAATTTTAAGATAGGCTATACTGACTAATTTGGGCGTGCTGAACCCAAATATATCAGTTTTATCTTCATCCGAGGTCGTCTCGACCAGTTTCCCGATACTGTATGGTTCCCGGTCAAAAATTACTTTTTGTGCTCAAATGACTAATTTGAGCATTCTGATTCCAAATATATCAGTTTTATATCAAGAAGAGGTCATCTTGATCAATTTCTTGATACTGTGGTTAGGCCTACACTGTGTTGACACTGTGCACGCATAACGAGGCATTTTCGCGTGAAATTTCAAACACAGTCTCTCTTGACTAATTTGGACGTGCTGATTTCAAATTTATCAGTTTTACGTCCATCTGAGGTCTTCTGGACCAGTTTTCGGGATCTGCATGACCCCGTCTCGAAAAACGTGTCAGGTGCCCGATTGACTAATTTGGACGTCCTGAGTCTAAATATATCAGTTTCGGGGCGAGAAAAGGTCGTCTTGACCCTCATCCCGATACTACGTATCCCTTAAACAAAATCTACATTTTATGCTCAATTGACCAGATTGAGCCTGCTGACTATTAATATATCAGTTTTATGCCAGATTAAGACCGTCTTGGCCACTAACCTGACACTGCGTTTCTCACTACTCACTATTCACTATTCACTAATCACTATTCACTATCTGACTGACTAATCTGAGCGTTCTGACTTTGATTTTGTCAGTCTATGGGCGAGAAGAGGTCATCTAGACCACTTTTCTCGATACTGTATATCTATTAGGGCAATTATCATTACTGCGCTCAGATGACCAGTCTGAGCGTACTGATGATTAGCTCATCAGTTCTGTATCATGAAATGGTCGTCTAGACCGATTTCTTGATATTGCGTGTCTCAACGCATACTCACATAATAGGGTGGACCGATTTCACTGTCGATTACCCCTTTCACTGCATGAATAGTAATTAAACGTTACTATTCCTGTTTAATTCATTCAACTGAAAAAAAGCACACTGTGCTTATTAACTTAATTACATCATTACATAGTAATTAAGTTTCATAATTCATGAGAGTCATTACAGTGGCTCTCGGCTCATTACACAGCCTTCTACATAGACTCTTACACGTGCGTGTGCAACGCAACACGGGCGTGTACATTTCAGACACGAGCATGTACTAGTTGAGACTACTCAACACGGCCATGTCTTTGAAACACATTCATCTATCTGAGCGGTACACAGCCTCTTACACGGTCGTGTACTTGACCATGTTTCTTAAATTTGCTAAAGGACATTAAATTATGTCCATTTTATTCCTTAATGACTTATTACATGGTAAGTAGGTGCCATAAGAATGGCGGTCATTACAGTCCAAAGATTAGATAAACATGTTGTTAAAATTCAATCCTCATCTTAATAGTTTCAAATCACAGTCCACTAACGGTTAGACCAATATACTACCAGAAGAACCATAGCGAATATATGAATACAAATCTATTTACTGGCATGTTATAAATATTATTATGAGTTGGATTAGTCAACTTCAACTCTTTTATATATGTATATATCAACTGACGTGTCTATAAGTTTTTAGGAAAAATTAGGTGGGCGAAATAATACAAATAATTTGAGCTGATATTAATTATAGTAAATCCTTTCCTTGTTCTATAAATACACAAACTCTAAAACTTACAAGCAATCGTCACCACACATTTGGAGGCACCACTTGAAATTTTTCTTGCTTATCGTTTCCAATTTTAGTACACTACTACCATGAGTATCCCAGTTCTAGCCCAAAATACTAAACCTGAAACAATCCTTCGACGGACAGCAACATTTCATCCTAGCGTTTGGGGAGATAGGTTTCTCAACTATGATTCTGACGACGTGGTAATACAATACGTACATACATACATATAAATTTGAAGGCAAAGCTTAATTATATTCTCAGTACACTAGCTAGTTCATATATTGTATGGCTTTTTATATATGTATGTGTGTGTATGCTTGTATAAATACGTAGTGGGGGATTAACTTTCTAGATTGGTGGAAATAGATTTAAAATTATATAGTTACGTTCAGTGATGGAATTACATGAAATTCAGTGGGGTGAGCGCCGTCACTCATATTTTGTAAAATTGATTTTCAAGCCCTCAAAATTTTTAAAAATTTTAGTTGTATCACTATTTTAGAAGAAAATTTTAGACTGCACTCCCACTTAAATTTTTGATTTGTCAATTTTCATTATTATTATTTCAGTAGAACTTAGTTACATCTATTCTACATGAAAATTTAAATTGTTTCCACCAAAAAAAAAAAAAAGACAATTTTGTGGCATTCTTGCCAATTTTCTTTGTTATTTTTTGTATTATTAAACTTGAAATATCGTAACATACGAACACAAAAATCTATACGGTAGTGCTAGAATATACCAACTTGAAGGACTCTCAATTCTTTTATTTGTCTAAAGCCTAGAAGCCATCGCTTGTTCTTTCTTGTAGTTTCAAAAATTGCTGCCATGAGTTTCCCAGTTCTAACCCAAAATACTAAACCTAAAATCCTTCGTCAGATAGTGACATATCATCCTAGCATCAGGAGAGACAGGTGTCTCAACTACGATTCTGAAGACATGATAATTTATTTTGTGTGTGTGTGTGTGTGTGTGTATTCAAATATATATATATATGTATTCTGAATTAGGAGGCGGGGATTAAAACTTTGCATGAAGTTAAAAGTGAAGTTACAGACTGCAATCACTAGTTATACATATTGTATATGAGCTATATATATCTATATATCTTCCTCTCTTACGTACCATTTCGTTTGTTTTGCTCATCATACGACGATATTAATACGTTTTTTCCTTTTTACTGCAGAGAAGTAATGATTGGATGAAACATAAAGTTGAAGAACTAAAAGAAGTGGTAAGCAGGGAGGTATTCGGAGCTGCAAAAGATTTTCCTGAAAAGTTGAAGTTAATCGATGCAGTTCAACGCTTAGGCTTGTCATACCATTTCGAAAGAGAAATAGAAGAAGCACTTCAACATATATTCGATATCTATCATGACCATGATCATGATGGGGATTTGTATGACGTTGCTCTTCGTTTTCGACTCCTAAGACAACAAGGATGTAGCGTTTCACCAGGTAATTAGCCCCCGTTACTATCATAATCAAACGCATAATTCAAATAGTAAAATTTAAATTTTTATGAGAGAAAATATTGTGAAAAAAAAAAAAA
Organism: Antiaris toxicaria; assembly: GCA_035233585.1. Lineage (NCBI taxonomy): Eukaryota > Viridiplantae > Streptophyta > Magnoliopsida > Rosales > Moraceae > Antiaris > Antiaris toxicaria. The sequence goes on from CP141163.1 coordinate 3,066,734, forward strand.
GTTTAAAAAGTGAAATTAGAATTGATGCCAAATGGTAGCTTAGTCTTCAACAAGGCAATTGTTTGAGTTTTTGGAAAGGACGTTTGCCACATTTGTCTTTTGAAATTTTTTTTTAACGATCAATAAGTTATCACTTGAATTTTTACTTTAACAAAGTTTAATGAAGTGTCTCTAATTCATTGATGGTTGTCAAACTTTGAATTAAAATTCCCTCATTCACATTTCATCAACTAATTGTTTGAAAGAAGAGACAAAAATTTCAAATGAGATTCAGACTATGTCATATCATGCAGTGGTGAAGTCACATTGGGCCCGGGGCCAGCTCCTTCCCTGATCTAATGGGCTCCTAAGAATTTTTATTCTTGTCACATTAATTTTTTTTTTTTAGTTTAGTCCCTAATTTATCTCCTTAAAATTTTGAAATTATAAATTTGCTTAGATTTTTCTAAAAAAAAAAAGTTTCAATTATATCTTAGGATTTGATTTATAAATATGCATTATTTCATACTTAACACCCTAAATAAACAAATAGTGAATTATACTACTATTTAAATTCGTATTTTGGGTTTTTCAACTTTAGTTGAATTTTTTTAGTTTAAAATTTAGTTTAACTCATACCCTTTAAAAATAATTTTCTGGTTTGCCACTGATGTCATGTGCATGCAAAATGTTTCCTTAAACCTTTCACATCATTCCCCGATATATGATGGCAATCTACAATATTTATCAAATCCACACAACTGAAATTTGAGTAAATTATAACTTGTCAATTCAATTAAAGTTCAAGTAACAAATTGGCAAAAACCTTTAAAAAATACATGCAGATACTATATGCAGACATCCATAAATTGATGCATGACTTATAATTTTAACAAGCAGATATATTTGAAAAATTCAAAGACGAAAGTGGCAAGTTTAAGGAAAGCTTGGTCAGTGACATCTCTGGTATGCTTGCCTTGTATGAGGCCTCCCATCTGAGGTTGCACGGAGAAGACATACTAGAGGAAGCTCTTGTCTTCACCACCACTCACCTCAAGTCTGCGGAAAGCGAAAAAACTGATCGGTTATCGAAACAAATCAATTGTGCCCTGAAGCGGCCTCTGCGAAGGAGCCTCGAAAGGTTGCAGGCCAGACAGTACATTCCAATCTACCAAGATGATGCTTCCTACAACAAAGCTTTGTTGGAACTTGCAAAATTAGATTTTAATCTTCTCCAATCTTTGCATAAAGCGGAGCTTGCTGAGATTCTTAGGTAAGCTTTCTTTAATCATGTTCTGAAATAAAATGATTGTCTAAGGGGTTTTTTTTTTTTTTTTATAATGTAATAGTAATTACCAAAAACAGTATTCATAATTTCACAAGTTATTGTCAGGTCATGATTATTCTAATTAGTTACACTAGCTATTTTACCTGTAAAATTACAATAATTATTGTTGATTCTTTTTTTTTTTTTTGGTTATTGTGATTACCAATTAACACTAGCAGAAAATAAGGATTTTCACCAATTAATATTAGTTGTGGGATCTCCGTTCTATAATCTAATATTTCTAGTAGTATAAGGCCTTGGCCCCTCAACTTTTTCTTTTTTTTTTTTTTTCCCCTTTTCAGCCTATGTATTCGGTATAAATTCACATGTAGCGCCTTCAAGTCTCCCCTCAACTATTTCGTCAGTCTTTTTAGCCTATGTATTTTTGTATAAATTTACATGTAATCCCCTTCACGTATAAATTTTCTGATTTTGTCACTAACTATGATCACGACGATTAGTTTTTTTTTTTTTTTAAAGAGACTAAGGCTAATTGTGCTGACAAATGCTTATGTTGAAAATATTGTAGGTGGTGGAAGGAACTAGGCTTTGCAAATAAGCTGCCTTATATAAGAGATAGGATTGTGGAATTATATGTTTGGGTATTGGGGGTGTATTTTGAGCCTCAGTATTTGCTTGGCAGAAAAATTCTAACCAAAGTCATTGCCCTTGCATCAGTCATTGATGATACCTACGACTCCTATGGAACATTTGAAGAACTCCAGCTCTTTACCAAAGCAATTGAAAGGTTTGATAATATCAACAAATAAATAGCACCATAAATTACTACTCTTCTTGATATAAGATATCAAATACAGTATATCAATATTGTATATATATAAAAAAATATAAGTCTCATATATGATAGCCGTAAAAATCATGCATATATAAATTTCTATTTAGATTTACATAACTACTAGTTAATTATTTACATATTACTTTGTACAATTAACTTTGCATGTGATATGATATATTATTTAGAGTTATTCGTACATATGTTGTATATCACCAAATAGTATTATATTAGAATCAATTAGTCGTTATCTTAATATGCAAAAAACAAACAACAAATACAATTTATAGAGTGTTGGATATAGAAGTAATCATATGTATTAAGATAGGGTCCAATTTAATTAAATGATCTTGATTATTTAGCTGAATAGGTAGGAGTTTTTCAGGTGGGATATTAATTTCAAGGATAAACTACCAGAGTATATGCAACTTATTTATGAAACAATTTTGAACGTCTACCAAGAATTTGAGGAAGAGATGGAAGAAGAAGAAAAGTACCGAATTGACTATGCAAAAGAAGCGGTAAAATTAAAGCTAATCAATTTGATTTTGCTTATGATTATCTTTGTAAAATGCTAATGTTAGTGATCTTATCAGATGAAAATTCTAGCTCGAGCATACTTTGATGAAGCCAAATGGTTAGAGCAAGGATACATCCCATCTTTGGAGGAGTATTTGCAAGTTGCACTGATTTCTTCTGGTTACTCCATGCTTCCAGCCACATCTTTAATTGGAATCATGCAAGATAATATTATTTCCAAAGACATCTTTGAGTGGGTGTTTAACAACCCTAAAATTGTTAGAGCTTCGGAAATCATTGGTCGCTTGATGGATGACATTGTCTCTCACAAGGTAAATGATTAAAACGGAAAAGGCCACCTCTCTCTCTCTCTCTCTCTCCCTCTCTTAGTGTATGTTTGGTAGGAGAGAAATGTGGATGGAAAAAAAAAGGATGGATAGATTAATTGAAGGATTTTAACATTAATAGTTATTTATATTATAAGAGAAAATAGATAGTGGATTAGAGAAGAAACTCCTATTCCTAAATAGTCCAATTTTAATCCCTCCTAAACTATGTGATCTATTTTTTATTTGAAGGATTTCATTAAAACAACATAAGAGAAAAGACCTTTTCTTTATTCCTATTTTTCTTAACTATGTGATCTATCACTTTCTCTTTCCTACCAAACATACACTTAAAACTTGAAACCTCTAAAATAAAATTTTGCTTTTTTCTTTTATTTTCATGACTTGTTTTTTGGGGATTTGAATCTGGAATTTCTCTCTTAATCCACTCAACTTTTATTGTCAACTGTGATGCTCTAACTAGTTGGTTAAAAACCACTGTGACCACCCCAACCTCTTAATATTTTTAATTTTTTGGTAAATAACTCATATCTAACATTATATTACAATAGATGATGATGAGTTTATGTACAGCTTATCTTGTTAGTATTTATAAGAATTTCATTGGTACAATTAGCTAATAATTAGTATGCTATTTTTTGGGCAGTTTGAGCAAGAGAGAGGGCACGTAGCATCTGCTGTTGAATGCTACACAAAACAATATGGAGTGTCAGAGCAAGAGGCATACGATGAGTTAAATAAAAAAGTGGTTGATGCATGGAAGGATATAAACCAAGAGCTTCTTAATCCAATGGCTGTGCCTAAGCCTGTCCTACTTCGAGTTCTTAATTTCTCAAAAGTAGTGGATCTCCTTTACAAAGATGGTGATGGCTATACGCATGTTGGCAAAGTGACAAAAGATGCCGTTGTTGCATTGCTTATAGATCCAATCCCAGTATAATTAGTCTGTTTTACTAGACTTTTGTCTTATTAGAAGGACGAATCATTACTCTATAGTGGTTTTGTCTTCTGGTCTATGGCTTTTTCGTGACAATCATATCATCTATTATGTTATGAGTCCATAATCATTACGTGGCATTTTTAATTTTATTTTTTTAATCTCTTTACTCATAGCAGAGCACGTATTTGATTAGAGAAAGCCATTTTCTCTCTCTTTTTTTATAACAAAAAATTCAATACTTAAAACAACAAGAAACAAAAATAAATTAAGAAAAAATGGGTAACAAACAAGTTGTCACAATAATAATATAGTAACAAACAAGTTATTGTTGTCACAATAACAAATTATATATTCCACACGCAGAGCACGTATTTGATCAGAGAAAGCCCTTTTCTCTCTCTTTTTTTTTTTAATAACTAAAAATTCAATACTTAAAACAACAAGAAACAAAATTAAATTAAGAAAAAAAAGGTAACAAACAAGTTGTCACAATAATAAAATAGTAATTCCAATATTGAGATTGTGAACTCTTGATGAAGATAATGAGAATCAATAATTAATAAAAGATGGTCTCCTTTACAAAAGATCATTTTTATAAGCAAAGAAAACAGTTATAGATTTCGAACTTGAAGCTCACATCAAAACCCTTCCCCACCCACTACGCCTCCCTCGCATGTCATTTTAGTCAAAAGACAAAGTCTAATATCAGGAATTAGTATAATAACAAGACAAATAATCAACAACAGTAGTTTTGGAACTACTCTTTTGACATTTCAAAATTAATTACAAACTTAGTAAGATCTATACCGTAACATAATCACTTAAATTCACTTGCATTATCATCTCAAAAAAAATTGCCGCGATTACTTTTCCTTTCTCTCTCTTTTCTTTTTTTAGTCATTTAACAGTCATTTTCAATAACTATAATCAAGCCAAAAAAAAAAAAAATAGAAAGAAAGAAAGAAAGAAAAAAAAGAAAGAAAGAAATATTTACATTCTGAACTTTGGCATTTGTAAACTTGCTTTCCACAAATATTTGTAATAAGACACGATAAAAGACTGAACAATTATGTTTGCGATCAGGCACTTATTTTATTTACATCTACGTTAACGTTTTTTTATGTTAAGATTTTGGAGCTGTTAGTCTTTAATTATCAACGTCGCGTTTGATTTTTTTAAGTTTCGAGACCAAAGTTATAAAATGTTAATGTAAAAATAAACTTAAATGGTAATATGCTAAACAAATGACCAAATAGTCGTGCTAAAAGTTCAAGGACTATAACAGCGTAATATTCTCATTTTTATGACAAGTACTTCTATAAATAAGGCTATAGGATAGCATTTTCACTAGTTCTACTCATTTTTTTCAGTCAAACTGAAGAATTATAGGAATTTAGAAGTAAATGTAAATAAAAATTGCTATTATTATCAGAAATAAACATATTTCTCAATGTCTTCTAGTTGCTTTGAGAAAATTACTAATAGTTAAGTATGTGGGAAGTGATGCACTAGTCAGAAAGTCACTTCTCCGAATCACAATTTTCTCTATTTTTTCATGCACAATGCTAAGAAGCATAGGCAGTGCTGAACGTCACTTACTAATACAATAATTGATATGTATTCTTATATAAATCTAATTATCAGAAAACAAAGTTAATTACATGACATTGTGAAATGTTGTACTATAATAGTTGATCTCGCCAATATTTTTCTTGCGTTCGTCTCTTCATGAAAGATATTTTTATTCTGCAAAATGAACCTAGATCTCTTTATTTTCTTCCGGGTGATGGGTAGAAAGCAATGTGGAGAGTGAGTTTTGTTATAGGCTCTGCTTGGTTAGAGGGATGACAACGAGAATTGATGCTCAGAGTTGGAGGGATGAGGAATAGAAAGGATAGAGAGAATTATAATAATCCTTCAAATTGTTTAGTAAGAAAGGAGAGTTGAAATGATAGATGATGGAGATGTGTCTAATTACTATATTCATCTCTCTATTTGTTTATAAAATAATAAATATTGGTTAAATAGTCTTTTATATTTATTTTTTATGGATTTGGTGGTTCATTTTGTCATGGGTACGAAGGAGTAATTTTTATGTGCGTGGATGAATATTGGTTCATTCCTCTACCTCTCATCTCTCTTCTCTGAGCAAAGTTCTTGCTTTGGTATCAGTCATTGATGGTACCTATGACTCCTAGGGTACATATGAAGAACTCAAGCTCTTTACCGAAGCAATTAATAGGTTTGATAATATCAATAAGTAAACACTGAAGCTAATATTTTTAATATAAGATCTTAAACATAGTATATTGCATGTATATATCATATCTGGTAGCTGTGTAAATATGAGAGATGTAAACATCTAAATGCATGTAATTATTAGTTGATTTACATGCAACTCAATTTAATTAAATGCTTATAATATGATATTATTTAGAGCTATTAATGTAAAATGTCTTTGAGATCAATCTTGCAGTCCCACTTGTGACTCTCACATCAAATTCTTGAAGAAAAAAATCACCTAGAATACAAAAATGTAAAATATTTCCGTGGGTTTCTTTCGGTTAATTTCAAATTTAAAGTTTTGAAAACAACAGTTATCTCACTTTCATTCTCACTAACTAGAAAGCGCATATGTGAAATACTATATTGTTTAAATTATATAAGAATTTAATGGAAAAGTAAATAATAATAATAATAATGATGATGATGATGATAAAAAAGAAGAAGAAGAAGAATTAAAAACCAAAAAAAAAATAAGAGATATAAAATTAAAAAAAAAGGACCAAACTCCATCATGAAACTAAATTTAAAAATATATATTGGAACTTCTTTACAAAACTTTAAAAAAAAAAAGAATGAAACCTTTTTAATCAAATTATAAAACCCGAATAAAACTTTAAAGAAATTGTTTAATATTTAAATAGACTAAGTAAATAAATAGATGATAGATAATTCAAAATAGTACAAAACTCTCCCGAATTTATCAAAAGTTTAAAATTTCAACATTTCTACCACTAAGCTCTTAATTTTAATGATTTCAATCGTTGGAACAAGCAATTGATTGTTTTTCTTTTTTTTTTTTAGAAAAAAAATACTTCAAATTTATGGAGTTGTCTTAATGTGCAGTTATGTAGTGAGTTCTGTGACACCCCGCCTCGCGCGGGCCTGTCACTTGACATCTATTCTTACTTCTATTATTTGTTCTTTTCACATTGATATAAAAAGGTGCGGAATTTTTTTTTTTTTTTTTATACATACTTACACTTACTCTCTTTCTCTCTTTTTATCTGACGGATTAAGCATAGCGGGTCCATAACCTTTGACATGACATTCGCAACCCATTCCACCAATCCCGTATCTCAATAAACTCAAATGGCAGGTTGCTTAACTTTGTTACCTGCACACGAACAAACTGGTGAGCTAAACGCCCAGTAAGTTCAAACATAAAAACATAAATCATAAAACAGTATATTATACTGTTATTTTCTATCATATAAACTTATATACTATCTGTAGTATATAACTACTAAAAACATATCGTGCATTAACACAAATAATCACATAATTTGTGACACTAGTAGTATTCTATAAAATTAGAATAACTATAAATATACCAACTGTAATAACAGTGGTATACTCTGATGTCACTCATGTCATCTCTTTAACTTTACTCTGATGTAATGACAAATAATCACATAAATTGTGATAACTATAAGTATTTTATAAAATTAGAATAACTATAAATATACCAACTGTAATAACAGTGGTATCCTCTGATGTCACCCATAACATCTCTTATAACTTTACCCTAATGTCTTAACATAACATCACATATAGGGTTAGCACAAACATCACATCAAGTGGTAGTGCTCATATTATACCCAATTATTCTTTTCTTCATATTTCTCATTCTTTCTTTCATTACATCATTTATTGCTTTCAGTTTATGGGCCTTGCGCCCTGGGCTCGCGCCCGTCACACTATATGGGCCTCGCGCCCTATATATCATGGGTCTCGCGCCCGTTAAACTGTATGGGCCTCGTGCCCGTTAAATTGTATGGGCCTCGCGCCCTATATATCATGGGCCTCGTGCCCGTTAAACTGTATGGGCCTCGCGCCCGTTACACTGTATGGGCCTCGTGCCCGTAGTGCTATATCTTTAATAATTAGCACAACATGTAATGTACAAACATATATATATATATACAAATGCGCATAACATATAAGTTAGCGCAAAACATTGCAATCAAACACAACAATTATGTCTTAAGTGTTTTATGCTCAGTTTTTCGATTTGTTCTGTTCATTTATTATCTTATCTGTACTTTAACTCTGTATGGGCCCGTTTTGATCGTACCGAAAAGCGCGCTGTAGAGGGGCCTGGAAGCTACCCTGGCTCTCCCTCATCTATGCTATGTCTTTGCTTTAACAATGAAATAACCTCCCCTCGCGAGAGGCCGGTACGTCAAAACATTAGATTTTCATTACCCTGTTGTTTAATGTTCAAGTGTACATATGATAACATCTTTACTGTGCAGTCATAAAGACTGTAAACATCACATATACTGTGATTAATCAAACATTAATACTGCTCTACGATCATAACGTAGGAACTGGAATCATCAAAATGGAATCCAGTAAGTTTGGAACCTCTCGTCCAAACTTGTCATATATACAGAACAGTACATAAATTATACTTAATTTATTTATTCTCATTATTTTCATCGTTTCTTTAAAACGATACATCACACTCTTGAGAGGTTGCCTCATGAATTATAAGGCATGCAAATACTCAATACAATCATGACAGCTTGAAATGATACCTCACACTCTTGGGAGGTTGCCTCATTAATTATAAGGCATACAAATACTCAATGCAGTCATAACAATATAAAGAATCAGATTCTCGTGAATCTGAAACAATTGTAACAATAGTATAAATTACACAGTCATATTATAAACCATAGAGTCTAATACACAACTATACCAGTAGTTGTGCACCCGTCATCAATCACAAATCAACCAATTATATAGTTTAGGGAAAAATATATTTTTCCACCTAAACATAACCATATCAATTTGTTCGTGTACAGACAATTAAATGTCTGAACTTACCTCAATTCTGCTAACATCAGCTTTCTGTGGTTCCTCGACAGTCCATCATCACTGTCCCGTTGAACTCCTATAACCGAAAAATTAACGGTTATTTAAAATCTTTATTTCATATATAAAACTTTATAAAACGTGAAAATACTACGTTTTATTTCTTAATAAAGAACTTAGGAGCTTAACGTTTCACTTTTAACTTTTCTGTAAACTTTTGGCAAAATTACCATTTTGCCCCAATAAGAACTTTTCTCATTGTTTCCATGCTTAACTCTTAACTTTGGCCTTTAAAACTTTAATTAAAGCCTTAGGATTATGTTCTAGGCTTTAACGACTCTTTTTCTAACTTTCTGAAATTTTTTTTTTGGTCCAAATGACCGTTTTGCCCCTGACGGGTCGTTGAGTCTTAACCTTCTCGTTTTAATGCTTAGATTGAATTTTCTAAACTCATAAATCATTCACTTGACTTTTAAAAACTTGCCGGACCTTTTCCAGGTTAATTTCTATATTTTTCACAATTTTTACTATTCCCGACCATCGGGAAGTTCTATTCCGACATAAAAGTCGGTTTCTTGCTTTTCTTAAATTTCAGGCCTCAAAGATCGTTTTACAATTCTTAAAACATCCATTTTCCATTTTTCATTCTAAATTCATAAGGGGCTCGGGTTTACTTGCCCGATCACATTTTTAAATCCTTATTTCCAGAAATGCCCTTTACGCCCTTTTAAAAATTTCGGCAGCATTTCCTCTTAATTTTTAGGCTCCCGGCGTTTAGGAAACGCCTCAAAACCATCTAACCTCGTCTAATATATCACGTACTATACCAGAGGCCTAATTTTACGTAAAAGTCACACACTTTTTACGTAAAATTTACACATTTTCATACCTTTTTCATATCTGCTATTTCATCCATTTTTCTCTCTTTCTTTTACAATTTCTCATATCAATACATCACATTAACATACATTCATCTCAATTAACAAATTGAGGGATAAGAGTGGTCGAGATTATACCGAAAATGCCGTTCGGTCTCGATCACACAAACTTTATTCCTTCGTTCTTTGCATCTGGAGTTCCGTTTTGCAAATCTGACTCCGCGGATGCGTCCGGAACGTCGAAAATAGGCAAATAGACCAATCTTCAAAATTTGGTCAACGGTCGCCGTTGACCGGCGTTGACCGGCGTTGACTCGCCGTTGACCGGCGGTTGACGGCGGCGACGGTGGCAAGTGAGTAGCCCATCTTGAAGAACTCGACGAGAGGAATCCATTGGTGACCTCAATTTCATGTTTGGAGGCACCTATCGCCGGAAAATCCCCCCGAAAGCTACGGCCACGGCGGCGACGGTGGAACTCCGCCGTGCCGGACTTTTTCCTTGAAATTGGTTGAGGGCTTTTGCTCCCCACAACCCCACGACCATTTCTGCACCGGTGGCTCTCTTCAATTTGGCCGGAATCGGCAAAAATCGACGGTGACTCCCACGGCGGCGACGACGGATTTCTCGAAGCTCGGTCGGCGCGATACGGCGGTTGTTGCCGTGAACCACCACATGGGTTTTGTAGTACTCTTCACCACGAACCTTTTGGGACCGGTTTCATGGCAAACGGTGGCCGGACGGCGGAGATACGGCCGTTTGAAATTCACGGCTCCGGCGAGCTTCGGGCGGCGCGTGCGGCTTGCTCCGGCGGCTGCTCCGTCGCGTCAACCCACCGTTGGACTCAGCTCGGCGAGAGCTTTCCGACGGTGCCGGCGGTGTCGTGAACGGAGGTCGTATGTGAAAGTTGGTCACTGTTCATATTTGAGAGAATTTGGGGGTAGAATTTCAGATTTTTGGGAATTTATGAGGAATTTATGAATTTAACCCCCATGATTTCCTATTTATACTCCTCTCCCCAAAATTTTTAACTTGAGCTATCCTGACTAATTTGGACGTGCTGAAACCAAATTTATCAGTTTTATCTTAATCCGAGACCATCTCGATCAGTTTCCGGTACTGCGTATTTTTCGCATTCCCGGTCGAAATTTCTGTTTTGTGCTCAATTGACTAATTTGAGCATCCTGATTCCAAATATATCAGTTTCAGGTCGAGAAAATGTCGTCTTGACCCTTTTCTCGATACTGTACATACGATATACACATTTTCCAAGAACAGTAAAATTTTTCCGGCTGTTACAAGTTCTTCTAACCTTTCATCATTGCTTCATGAAGGTGCAACTTTTTTAATGGTCAGGCTCAAACTAATCATAGTGGGATCAAATTAAAAGGAAAGCCTTTGATGAATAGCTAAGCTCAAATTATTAGTCCTCAGAACTAACCTTTTAGACTTAGATGTCATCTTAGTTATAGACCAATCATACTCTTTTGCTTGAATCCACACTAATTAGAGACTTCATAAAGTGCAATCTAACAATTATTTAGATTAAACACATATACATGTCAATTTTTAAGTCAGCTCTTAACTTTATTATGTTTAAATATTTGACCCCTTTTTTTAATCTTTCAAATACCTATTTAAATTCACATTTCCATTTTAAATCAATCAATGTTAATTTGATTGTTAAAAAATAGAATACAAGTATTTTGAGAATTTATAATTTTTAAAACAAAAATTTACAACATGAAAATACTTTTAGTGGCATTTGATTTCGAGATAGCCAACCCACTCCTAAATAAAAACACTCAATATACTTGTCCTGTTAGTCCATATAACTATATAACTAGATGGGGATGGGGTGGGCTTTCCATCATATAATTGGGATACTAGCGGGTAACCAATTAAGACTTTAAATTAAAATAAATACAAACACATTTTAGATGTAAATACAAATATGAGAGATGTAAACTTCTATTTAGATGTATGTAATTATTAGTTGATTTACATGTAATTCAATTTAATTAAATGCTTGTAATATGATATTATTTAGAGCTATTAATGTGACTCCACGGAAAAATTTTGCATTTTTTGATGGGACATGTTTTTTTGGATGTCAAGTGCTTTGAACTTCTGATGAAAAGTTTAGCTGGGATTGCCAACGAATCGGGATATTGTTGGGCTAGGGCTCGAGGTTAAGGTTGTGTATTTGCACACTTTACTGGACCCACTAGGTTCATATACAGCATGGGATTGTTAACCAATGCCTCAATCTGAAGGGTGGTTATCCAGTTGTAAGCGCAACTTGATCCTTTTGCATTTTCAGCCACCCTTTTTGTTGTTGACTAACATATATGGACTAGGCTTCGAGATTTGAATTTTAGTGATTGTCATTTTTGTGAACTTGCACTTTTGTTGTGGATCCCTTCAACTTAGATTTAATCCCTAAAGTAATTGACTTCATTCTTTTATCTTCACCAAGCTTTAAGATTGGTGCGAACGCGATGGACGTTGCCCCTGTGAATTTTTTGTCAGACACATTCATCTTTCTTTTCGGCAACTTTGATGATAACTGAGTTCTCCTTGTAATTTTCAGCTGTGGAGTAATCTCTTCTTTCGCAAAAGTTGTCATTGTTGATTTGGTGGTGATGAGGTTGATTGGGATTGAACCAATCATGATTTGAGTTAGGAATTGGTCCTCAACCTCCATGGCTTCACGTGGATGCTGTCCACCAACTTTGGTCGTCTTTAGTTCAGTAGTGGATGGAAATGCATAAGCAGCTTTAGCGAGCCGGATAGCTTTCCATTTAGCAGATCTTGCTTGTCTCTTTTCAGGCATTTAGTAGCTTTCCTTTTTAGGACCTTTGGAGCTTTATTGACTTTGGTAACCCCCATTTGCTTCAGAACCTCGACGTGGATAGTGCCCCATCGACAGAAAATGTTAATCGAAAACCATTCTTTTTTTCCTACCCTGCGTAAGCTGGAGTATCATCAAGTTTGTGGAAACAAACGGTCACTTGTGCTGCCATTTTTGGTCTTCTGCAAAATTTACACAGGTAAGAAAAATATTTGATTTTCTATAATTCGAAGATAAAAATGAAATAATGATAGTATTCATTAGAACATAATTTCAACCATACTAGTATTTAGTAGTATGAAATATTTTTATAAAATGTTTTTCAAAATTCAAAATTCAAAATTCAAATATATCTTTTATTTTTTTATATATATATTTTAAAATTTTTTAATATAGAAAAGAAAATCTAAGTTTTACTTTTGTTTCTTTAATATTTTATTACCTCTACAGCTCTGCTTACTACCTCCCTTCCCCTCACCCTCGACCTTCACGACAACACGTTCAGTCAGCCCTTACATTGTCGCCGTCACTCCCTCTCCCTTCCCCTTACCGCGTCGACCTTCACGATCACACGGCTAGTCGCCCCTCACCCTATCACTGTCGCCCTCTCCTCCCCTCCCCTCACCCTATCACCCTCTCCTCCTCCTCCCCTCACCCCATCACCCTTTCCTCCTCCTTATCATAATACTATATTTTATTTTTTACTTAATTGTACATGATATAAAACAAGAGTTTTTATAGCTAATAAAATACAAATAATATGAATTTTAAAATTTTATAAGTAAGTTTTACTTGTTTTCCATCAAAGAAAAGATATATTACTTAATAAACATGTCAACGTATCATAATCATATTGAATAAGTTATTTTATTCACATTTAATTTAAACATGCTAATTCGGGTTGACACAATTAACATAATTAATAAATAAGTTGGGTTTGGGAATGAGATTTTAACATAAATATTAAATGGGTTAGGTTTAGATTTAGTATAATAGTGTCAATTAACGAGCATAACACGATATGATAACACAAATTATCAATCCTAAATACAATCAGTCCACATGGTCAAATTAGTAGGTATTTTTTTCTAGAATTATTTGTAGCCCATATTAAAAAACGTAAATAAAATAGAAAATTAAATTTTATGTCACAATTTTTGTATGTCATCTTTTAGCTTCTGTTTGAACGTAGTGTTCATTGTAAGAAATAACAAATTTTTCACTTTTGAAATGAAAAAAATTTCTATTCAAAAGTAAAAGTTTGTTTGGATGTATTAATTCATTTTCATTTCTAGAAAAAAAAAAATTTGTTTAAAAATTTTGTGCGAAGAAAAATGACCATTGTGATCAGGAAGACATTGAAGGAGAATGAAAAAAGTTTGCCCATGTTTGAGCAAAGTCACTGTACAAGCACGTTCCTCAGCCAGAAAAGAATACAGCTCACATTTGAAAATAAAAATTTTCCTGCCTGAGCACGGAATGGAATGCCAAACAACTTTTCAGTCAAATTAAATCCATTTCCAAAAATGAACTGGTCAACCAGACATGGGCATAGATTTATATTACAATTTATATATATTCACAATTTTGTCATTCTGATCAAATCTATTACTAGTAGAATTTTATGTTTAAAAGCTGTAAAGATAGTTACAAGTGAAATCATCAATCTATAACATTCTATAATCTATAACATTCTAAAAAAAAAAAAATTTCCTTCGATGATGGTTTTACATATATACAATACATATTTAGTATGTGCCATCAAAAAACGAACCACCAACACCAATTCTATTAGTGATAGATCACCAAGTCTGTCAATAGTCGATTAAAAAAAATTTGTCATTTCGTTAAATTAAGAAATCTTGGGACATGTATAATTGTATTCGAAAAGGAGCAGTATTACTAATATCAACTCTAATTCCAACGTTTTAAATACCAATTTATATATCATATTTCTATTAGTAAATACAATCAATTGATGTGATAATATTGTAAACACTTATCAATAAAAAAAAGGATAACTTATATGATATATATTGGTATTTAAAAATTGAGATTAAGAATAAGGTCATTAACATTTTTCTAGTAATTAACTTATCAATCTCTTGAACGCCTATCAACTAAAAAAACCACAACTTATCGCAAAGAAACAATAATAATAAAATAGCAACTCAGCTACACTATCCCTTGGTACTAATAATATCAACGGCTAAAACAGAGTATTGTCCAAGTTAGTACACACATATTTAGAAAATTTAGACGACCCCTCCTAGAGTCCTTTATTGACTGATACAAAATAATTTGAACTGACATTAAAAAAAAAAAACGATAAATTTTTTGAGCTGACATTATTTTTAATTTCTTTCCTTTGGTCTATAAATACACAAACTCTAAATTGCGTACAAGCCATCATCACCACGCATTTGGAGGCACCACTTGAAATTCTTCTTGCTTATAGTTTCCCATATTACTACCATGAGTATCCCAGTTTTAGCCTAAAATACTAAACCTGAAATAATCCTTCGACTGACGTCAACATTTCATCCTAGCATTTGTGGGTATAGATTTCTCAGCTATGATTCTGAAGACATGGTAATACAATACGCGCGTTCGCACACACACTAACACACATATATATATATATGAATGCAAAGCTTATATTTCAATACACAAGCTAACTCATGTATTAATGGCTATTATAAATGTATGTGTGTATATGATTAAAACTTTTCAACCTAATGAAGTTCGGTATAAAATTATATTGTTATGCTAAGTGTCTGCAACCACCTGTTATACATACTATGAGCCCATTTCGAATACTTACTGGAGCTGTAGTTTTGCAAATATAGTTTTGATTGGAAATAAGTTGAGTTTTAAAAATATACATTCGGTTGAAAATAAACTATGATAGCTAAAAAGTTTAAAAATTTACCCAACATTAAAAAAATAATTTGGATCTTATTTTATTGCTTTCAATATTCTATGCAATTTAAAGGGAAAAAAAATCTTATTTCAACTTGAAATAAGAAAATTATAGATTTTTAAAATTTGTGTTTTTTAAAATGAAAATGAGAGATTTGGAGATGTAAGTAGTGAAATTGATTTACTATTTGGAAAACTTCACGTGAAGTTAGTGCCCCAACCGACCCCTTTATCTTCTTTTATAACTTTCCATTTCATTTGTTTAATTTATCATGACGTTTGAGAAGTAATACACTATCTGTTTTACCGAAGAGAAATGATAAGACGAAACAACAAGTTGAAGAGCTAAAAGAAGTGACAAGTAGGGAGGTATTCGGAGTTGCAGAAGATTCTTCTGAGAAATTGAAGTTAATCGACGCAGTTCAGCACTTAGGCTTATCATAACATTTCGATATAGAAATGGAGGAGGTACTTCAACATATGTACGATACTTATAAAGATCATGTTCACGACGAAGATTTCTATAATGTTGCTCTCCGTTTTCGACTACTAAGACAACATTGATGCAAGTTTCATCAAGTAAGTCTCGATTAATATAATTGTTAAAGTAACTTTTAAAGTAGGTACATTCGACACGTATATTCCTTAAAATTTTTATGATTAGCGAGTTGCTCGCTAAACTTTTATGTTGAAAATTTACTTGATGAATTTAACAAAGTGTTATAGGGTGTAATATCAAAAATATTGACAATTGTGAAAATTTAGATGCAGAAATTTTCTAATACACATTATTGAAAATTCACATCTTGGAGTTACTGATATGACAGTGCTTCCCTCTCAAATTTCAACATCAATAATCGATTTGAGTGCATTCTACAATATTTAATTAAATTTAGTGCTATTTTATCAATAATCAAAAGTATAAAAAACAATGTTTCAATTCATTAATCGAAATTTAAAGGAGTTTCAAAAAGTTAAAAATATATACACATACTATGATGTATGACATGTAATTTAACAAGCAGATATATTTGAAAAATTCAAAGACGAAAGTGGCAAGTTCAAGGAAAGCTTGGTCAGTGACGTCTCTGGTATGCTTGCCTTGTATGAGGCCTCCCATCTGAGGTTGCGTGGAGAAGATATGCTGGAGGAAGCCCTTGTCTTCACCACCACTCACCTCAAGTCCGCGGCAAGGGAAATAAACCGATCGGTTATCGGAACAAATCAATTGTGCCCTAAAGCGGCCTCTGCGAAAGAGCCTCGAAGGTTGCAGGCCAGGCAGTACATTCCAATCTACCAAGATGATGCTTCCATAACAAAGCTTTGTTGCAACTTGCAAAATTAGATTTTAATATTCTCCAATCTTTGCATAAAGAGGAGCTTGCTGGGATTTTAAGGTAATTAGCTTCCTTCAGTCATGTTCTGAAATAAATTCGAGGTTAGTTTTTACGAAATATTAATACAAAACCTATTTCACAAATAGTTTTTCTCTTTATTTTGTTTTTTTGGTCTTACCGTCGTATTATTCTTGTAATAACCGGGAAAATTCATATTTCTTGAAGAATAAATACACAATGAATTTAAATGTTAAAATGTGAAATTAAATGATTTAATATTGTTTAGAACTAAATAAAATGTTCTAACAATGTTAAAGGATGAAAAGTGATTGACATTGATTTTAGGTGTAAGCACATATGTGCCACTCACAGTATCAAGAAGTAGGTCAAGATGATATTATCTTGATATAAAACTGATATATTTAGAATCAGTTTGCTCAATTTAGTCAATTGAGCACAAAATGTAAATTTTGATCGAGAAACAGGTGGTATCAGAAAACTAGTCTAGATGACCTTGAATGAAGTTAATGTGACGCCTTAAATTTTATTTAAGGGTCAATATATAATTTAAATAAAATTAGTGTGCCAAAAAAATTAATTAAAAATCTTTTGGAAACCCTAGGTTGGTTTCCTAGTCAAATTCCACTCAAAAAGTCAACAATTCAAAAACCCTAAAACATTCGGCCATTACTTGGGATTTTTAATTAAAATTTAAATCCCACAAATCCAAGGAGGATTCAAACTCAAATTTCATCCCTTAAATATAAAGAAGAAATTCGGCCATAAAGTGTAGGAAATAAAGGAGATTTGATTTGAATTAAAAGCTAGGTCAAAACTCAATCAAAATTCAAATTATTTTTCCTTAAAAAAAATAATAAGGAAAGAAAAAAAAACCCTAGCCTCAAAAACAGCACAAAATTTTCCCTTTTGCCCTTCAAAATATTCGGCCAAGCAAGGAAACAAAAAGGAAAGAAAAAAAAAACCTAGTATAAGAACCATTTTTCAACTCTCATTCACCTTTCCTTTCACTCTCAAAATTCGGCCAGCCTCACCATATTTCCTCTCTGAATTCTTCTCTCCCAAAACACACTCAAAACAGCAAGCAAAACCTACCTAAAGGCAGCTCAGAGATTCAACAATTTTTGAGACAAAAACAAGGTAAGAAATCAACTTTTTCCTTCCTTCTCCTTTTGATTTAAACCCTAAAATTTATATGGTTTTTCTCCACTGTTTTTCCCTACTGTTTTGAAGACTCCAACACTCACACAAATTCAGCCAAAAAGGAGACCAAGCATCAAAAATAGTGCAGTACAAACAAGGTGTGAATTTCTCTCTCTAAAACCCTAAAAATTTTGCCTCATTGATCCCCTTTCAAAAACCCTATTATCACATGCGTAAAATTTTATGATTTTTGCTAATTTGATTCATGGGTTGTGTTAATGACATATAAATAAGGTTCTCCACAAAATTTCATGATCATTGGATGAAAATTAGATTGGTTTGAGGCAAATTGAAATTCGGACAGAAAAACGGAAATCTGGAAAATTACCATATAAACAGTAAAATTGTGTCAGCCATAACTTAAGTTTTAAAAATGATTTTTGAGTGAATCTTGAGCCTAAAATTAAATTCAAGATGTCCCCTAAATGCCTGCAAAATTTCAGAACCAAACTCATCTGTTGATCTAGTCAAAATATTTTTCTAAGATAGGTGGACAGAACTGCCAGTTTTTGAACTGAAACTGAAACCCTAATTTTATGCCTGAAAAGAACCCCTCGGGTTTTGGCCTAATTGAATAACCAAACGATGTCTAAAAATTATAAAAATTATATGAAATTAAAGCTACGGATGTCTAGTTTAACATATTAAAAATTTAGAATTTTTGAGATTAAAAATGAATTAATATTGATTTTACAGTCAGCCTAGGTCAGTCTACCCATGTCCAGTAATATCCTAACTTAGGGTTTTTTTTTTCACAAATTTTAAATCCCAAATGTTTATTAAACATTTTAAAATCCTTTTGTGGCACACTAAAATGATTGGATGATTATGTCTAGACCTAGACTGATCATATGTTGTGATTACAGGATTTATTTGACGTTCTTGCTTGATTCGTGGATCACATCATCACAACGCTTGTGCGATAATCGAGGTAGGACTTTCTAGCCTTTTCTGGGAGTAGTCAAGTGTTTTAAATTTCCCTGTTTTATCGATGGCATGCTGTTTTCAGTTTATGAAATTATTATACTGTTTTGATGAAATAAACGCATGCAAAGTGTTTTGTAATAAATATGTATTTTAAAGCGTGTTTTGATTAATGGCATAATATAATTTGGCAAATACCATCTTTTGAATAATCTGGTGAACATAATTGAGCTCTAGTTCACGATCATTATAAATGATGTGTGCGTCCCAAAGTTGACGCCATGGGGGAAGGTCCTTAAACCTGCGCAGGGCCGTTCGGCCTATTTAGACTGTAACGAGATGATCTAGGATAATTCAATTCGAGGCACGTATATTATAGCTACGACAAGTCCTCACTCAAAATATGATGGTTTATTTTAATGATTTATTATTTTTAATATTGAGGCACGTATATTATAGCTACGACAAGTCCTCACTCAAAATATGATGGTTTATTTTAATGATTTATTATTTTTAATATTGAGACACGTATATTGCAGCTACGCTAAGTCCTCAGCAGAATAAAACTTGTATTAAAAATGTTTTCACAAAATTGTTAATTATTTTTGGAAATGATTATTATGCCATGTATTCTTAGATTGTTAATTATTTTTGGAAACGAATATTATGTCATACTTTTAAATGTTACTTGTTTAATCCACCTTTGTTTCTGTCCTACTGAGCCAGCGCTCACGTCTTTTTTTCTTTGTGATTTCGAAATGACTACTTCCAGGTGCGGGAGGTAGCAGTTCTGAAAAACGTTGAGCTATCCGTTTCTACCAAAGATGATGCTATCCGTTTTCTCCATCTTCTTCTTTCTGTTTCTCGTTCTGATGTAATGAGATTTTAAGTTTGGACTTTATTTCACATTATTTAAATTTCATCCTTGGGAATATTTTATGGTTAGTAATTTCTTTTGAAGACCGATTTTGTGTTTGGTTTCCGCATTAAAAAGTATTTATTTTCTACTTTATTTTATTATGTGGTTATGATGCTATTTTATAAATAATTAGGCTTAGCTAAATTATGATGTTGGCCCGTTTTTCATAATAAATGTTTTTCCTTAAATTCTCGAGTTGATATTATGATTTGGCTGCCGTGTCACATGTCTAAATTTTGGGCCGTGACAGTTAAAACTGATAAATTTAGGTTTAGCACACCCAAATTAGTCAGGATAGCCTATCAGCATACTCAAATTAGATAATTGAGTACAAAGGTAATTTTTGACCGGGAATTCGTAGTATCGAAAACTAGTCGAATTGACCTCAGATGAAAATAAAACTGACATATTTGGATTCAGGACGTCCAAATTAGTCAGGACAGCCTATGTTGAAATTTTGGGCAAAAAAGTATATAAAGGGCGAAAATTGAATAATTTTGAAAAACTGCAAAAACAGCCCAGAGAGATTCTCTCTCCTCTCTCACGACCCCCATGGATGAACAGTAGCCAACTTCCGATTTCCTCCTCCGTTTTCGACACCGCCAGTGCCATCGAAAAGCTTTCGCCGAGCTGAGTCTAATGGTGGGTCGAGTCGACGAATTGGGCATTTGAGCAGCCCACACGCGCCGCCCAAAGCTACGGTGGTCGGAATTTTCAAACATCGATTTCTCTGCCATCCGACATCCGATCAACACGATTCCGTCCCAATGGACTCGGGGTGAAGAGTAGAACAAAACCCAGGTGGTGTTTGAAAGAAGCAAATGAAAGGCTTTCATAAAAATTCTCGTAAAATCGAGAATGAAGTTTTCATTCTGTACATGCTAGATCATGAATTAGTAACTGCATCCAATCTCCAGGGACGAAAGTCGGCCTTTTTCGAAATGATACAAAAAAAGATGTCCCTGTTCGCAACAGATGAACTCGCCTCTGACGAATTCTATAATAATTGGAGTTATACTAATGAACAAAAAAGAAAAAACCTAAACAACAAATTTATAAACAGAGTCAAGACTCTTGACAAAACTCTATATAGTCCAACGCCCACCGGATCACGTCGCCCGAAGCTTTGTCATCGCCACCATCGAATCTCACTATTCCGGTGGAGTTGAGTGATGAGGTGGGTATCAAAATGCTCAGAATTTCACGTAGATCAAAAGCCCCAAGCCAATTTTGGGTAAAATCATCGGGAAAACGGAGATTGAAGCTTACCGCCGCTGTCGTACTTTCGAGGGTAAATTTCCGGCCATAGGAGGTTCAATTGGTGAAATTGACACCACCAATGAGTTCTTCACGTCGAGATCTTCAAGATGGACTGCCCACCTTCCACCGTCGACGACGGTCAACGTTGGTCAACGGACGTTCAACGGCGGTCAATGCCGGTCAACGACGACCGTTGACCAATTTTGGAAGTTTGGCCCGTTGGCCTACTTTCGACGTTCCGGACGTATCCGCAGAGTCGGATTTGCAAGACGGGACCTCAGATATGAAGAACGAAGAATTAGGGTTTATGCCGTCAAGACTGGACTGCAATTCGGTATAAATCCCGACCTCTTTACGTTCTGCAATTTAATTGTTTGGGACTATTATATGATTTTATGATTATTGGTATGAAAATTATGGAAAAGAATGTATGTAAAAAGAAGAAAATTACTGTAATAGAGGAAAAGAAAAATATGTGGTAATGTAACGATTTTACGTAAAAAGTATGAGTTTTACATAAAATCTAGGCTTCTAGTATAGTATGTGATAAAATTAGATCAGGATAGATAGTTTTCAAGCGTTTCCTAAACACTGGAACCTCAAAAATTAAGCAGAAATGCTGCCGAAATTTCGAAAAATGGCATTAGGGGTAATATAGGAAACGAGGGGTAAAATATGATCGGGAAGGTAACCCGAGCCCCCTCGAGGAATTAGGGCATGGAAAAAGGAATGGGCAAGTTACGATTAGTAAACCGACTCTTAAGTCGGAATAATACTTCCCGAGGGCCGGGAATGTGAAAAATTGGCAAAATGATAAGAATTGATCCGGAAAAGGTCCGATAAGATTTAAAAAGTTAATTAGATGATTTTGGGTTTAGAAAATCTAGCCTAAGTATGAAAATGAAAATGTTATGGTTAAACGACCCATCAGGGGCAAAATGGTCATTTTGTCCAAAGATTCTCAAATTATAGGAAAAGAGCCCCAATGACTCCAAAATAGGGTAATGAAGTTTGTAAAAGCCAAAATTGAGGTTTCAATTATGAAAAATCACATCAAGGATAAAATTGTAATTTTATCAAAAGTTAGGGGTAAAATCGTAATTTTTAAAAAAGTTGGAGAAAAATTCAAAAATGACTATTAAGGTTTAAAAAGCTGTCCTAAGGCTATAATTAAGGGTTATAAGATCAGAATCAAGCTTTTTAATAAAATAAAAGCTATAAATAAAAATATGATTAACAGACAAAGTTTGTCTGTAGGAACCCGATCCAGACGCGATAAAGGATGTCGATAGATTCCAAGAAAAGGATAAGCATGCTATGAGTAAGTTCAGACATTTACCTGTCTGCAACTATGAACAAGCTTGTTGTATTTATATGTTTTGTATGCAAATGTCATGATGTGATTTATGATGATGCTATAGTAACACTATAGTAATACTATGATGATGTTAAAAGATAGGTTTTAATAAATAATTTATAAAAATATATATATGAATATATATTGAATTATGAAGAAAATGTATTATAAAAGCTTTATGAGAGTAAAGATGTGAGAAAGAGAGATAGAAGAATGGAAAGAGTAAGAATGAGAATGTTATGATAGTGCATAAAAAAGAGATGAGATATGAAAAGAAAGAATAGATGTTTTATGAAAAGTTTTATGGAAGTTAAGTTATGATTGATAGAGCAACGATGATCGGTAATGAAAGGAATTAAGAAAGGGTATGTTTTACAAGAACGAAATGATAGGTGTTTTATAAAAAATGATATGAAAGTAAAGAGTTAGACAAGAAAGAGAAGCAATGATAGGTTATGATGAAAGGTATGATGAAAGGATTAGAACATAACGATAAGATGTGATTGATAGAATAGAACGATAGGCTATGATCGATAGGAGTATGATGATAAGATACGATAAATAAAATGATGCAAATGATAAACTGTAACAACCGGGAAAATTCACATTTTTCGAAAAATAATTACACAATGAATTTAAGCGTTAAAATGTGAAATTAAGTGATTTAATATTGTTTGGAACTAAATAAAATGTTCGAACAATGTTAAATGATGAAAAATAAGTAATAGTGATTTTATGTGTGTACACGTGTGTGCCATTCATAGCATCAAGAAGTAGGTAAAGATGATATTATCTTGACATAAAACTGATAAATTTGGGTTCAGCACACCCAAATTAGTCAGGATGGCCTATCAGCACGCTCAAATTTGATAATTAAGCACAAGGGTAATTTTTGACCGAAAATTCGCAGTATCGGAAACTGGTTGAAATGACCTCAGATGAAAATAAAACTGATATATTTGGATTCAGGATGCCCAAATTAGTCAGGATAGCCCGTGTTGAAATTTTGGACGAAAAAGTATATAAAGAGCGGAAAAAAGTGAAACGTCCTCAATTGTCCACATGCTCTCTCTCTCTCTCTCATCACTTCTCTTTCTCTCTCTACCCCCATTGATGAATAGTAACTGACCACCGGAAACGGTGTCTGTTTTCGACACCGCCGGCACCGTTGGAAAGCTCTCGCCGAGCTGAGTTCAACGGTGTGCCGAGTCGACGGAACCGACGCCGGAGGAGAGCGCACGCGCCGCCTGAAACCGCCAGCCACCGGAAAATTCGCGACGCCGTATCTCCGCCATCCGACGTCCGATCAAGCTGAAACCGGTCTCAAAAGACTCGTGGTGAAGAGTAGAACAAAACCCAGGTGGAGTTTCAGCCCAACGGCCGCCGGATCGCGCCGCCCAACTCCGCCCGTCGCCGTTGCCGCCGTGAAACCCGTCGTTTCCGGCGATGTTGAGCTGCACCACCGGTATAGAAATGTTCGCCATGAAGAGGGGAGCAAAAGCCCTCAATCAATTTCGGGGAAAAAGTCCGGCACGGCGGAGTTCCAAAGCTGCCGCCGTGACTGAGTTTTTGGGGGTCGATTTCCGGTCGTAGGAGCTTCAAATAGTGAAATTGACACCACCAATGAGTTCCTCACGTCGAGATCTTCAAGATGGGCTACTCGTTTTCCACCGTCGCCGCCGGTCAATGCCGGTCAACGGCGACCGTTGACCGAAAATGGAAGTTTGGCCCGTTAGCCTATTTTCAACGTTCCGGACGTATCCGCGGAGTCGGATTTGCAAGACAGGACCTCAAATATGAAGAACGGAGAATTAGGGTTTATGCCGTCGAGACCAGACTGCAATTCGGTATAAATCCTGACCCCTTTACGTCCCGCAATTTAATTGTTTGGGACTGTTATATGATTTTATGATTTTTGGTATGAAAAATGTGGAAAAGAATGTATGTAAAAAGAAGAAAATTACTGTAATGGAGAAAAAGAAAAATATGTGATGATGTAACGATTTTACGTAAACAGTATGAGTTTTACGTAAAATCTAGGCTTCTGGTATAGTACGTGATAGAATTAGATTATGATAGATAGTTTTCAGGCGTTTCCTAAACGCTGGAACCTCAAAAATTAAGCGAAAATGCTGCCGAAATTTCTAAAAATGGCACCAGGGGTAATATGAGAAACGAGGGGTAAAAATATGATCGGGAAGGGAACCCGAGCCCCCTCGAGGAATTAGGGCAAGGAAAAAGGAATGGGTAAGGTACGATTAGTAAACCGACCCTTCGAAACCCTAAAACGCAAGAAAAACATCAAACCGATTCTTAGGTTCGAATAGTACTTCCCGAGGGCAGGGAATGTGAAAATTAGTAAAATGATAAGAATTGATCCGGAAAAGGTCCGATAAGATTTAGAAAGTTAATTAAATGATTTTAGGTTTAGAAAATCCAGCCTAAATATGAAAATGAAAATGTTATGATTAAACGACCCATCAGGGGCAAAATGGTCATTTTGCCCCAAAGATTCTCAAATTATGGGAAAAGAGCCCGAATGACCCTGGAATAGGGTAATGAAGTTTGTAAAAGCCAAAATTGAGGTTTAAGTCATGAAAAATCACGTCAAGGGTAAAATTATAATTTTGTCAAAAGTTAGGAGTAAAATCGTAATTTTTCAAAAGTCGGAGAAAAATTCGAAAATGGCCATTAAGGTTTAGAAAGTTGTCCTAAGGTTATAATTGAGGGTTATAAGATCAGAATCAAGCTTTTTAATAAAATAAAAGCTATAAATGAAAATGTGATTAACGGACAAAGTTTGTCTGTAGGAACCCGATCCAAACGCGACAAAGGACGTCGATGGATTCCAAGAAGGGGATAAGCACGCTATGAGTAAGTTCAGACATTTACCCGTCTGCAACTATGAACAAGTTTATCATGTTTATATGTTTTGTATGCAAATGTCATGATGTGATTTATGATGATGCTATAGTAAATACTATAGCAATGCTATGATGATGTTAAAAAAAAATATGTTTTAATAAATAATTATAAAAAATATATATAAATATATGTATATATTGAATTATAAAGGAAAGATATTATAAAAGCTTTATGAGAGTAACGATGTGATAAAGAGGGATAGAAGAATGGAAAGAATAAGAACGAGAATGTTATGATAGGATGCATAAGAAAGAGATGAGATAGGAAAGGAAAGAATAGATGTTTTATGAAAGGTTTTATGGAAGTTAAGTTATGATGGATAGAGCAACGATGATAGGTAATGAAAGGAATTATTTTAAAGAAAGGGTATGTTTTATGAGAACGAAATGATAGGGGTTTTATGAAAAATAATATGAAAGCAAAGAGTTAGACAAAAAAAAAAAAAGAGAAACAATGATAGGTTATGATGAAAGGTATAATGAAAGGATTAGAACATAACGATAAGATGTGATTGATAGAATAAAACGATAGGCTATAATCGATAGGCTATGATTGATAGAATGATGCAAATGATAAGATAAATAGAGAATAATTGTCTGCACATAATTGAACATAATTTTGTTTGTTATGATGTGGTGTGATGATATATAAGTAATATGTGCTATATACGCTATGCTAAAGTGTGATAAACATAATTCACACAAATAAAGTAAAGAATTAAGAAAAGAAAAACAACGAAAGAACAAATGTTTCATGAAATGTTTATGAAAAATGAGAAAGGAAAGATTATGAATGTCATGAAAAAGATGTACAACGAAAAATCAATATAAGAAAAGCTAAAAGAATGCAAAATAATAAAACTGAAAAGTTAATGGTTGGCGTACCGGTCTCCCTATATGGTTGAGACTTTCGGTCTATATCCTCCATGCAGATGTGGCGCTACCCCGAAGGTGCGGTAGTTTATAGGTTGGACCAACCCCGAAGGTGCGACCAGCAATGGGCCCACCAAAGGAAAGTGAAAAGAAAAGAAAAGAAATGATACGAAAAGATAAGAAAAGTAAAGAATGATAAGAAAAGAAACGAACGACATGAAAAAAAACGAACGATATGAAAGAATGACATAATGAAATTGATGAAAAATAAATAAATAATAAAATGAAATTTAAAAGAACATAATAGAATTAATAAATGTGATGTGATGTATTTGATATTATGTGTATGATGTGAATGACATGTTTTTACGTGATGTTATGCTAGTGTATATGTTACTGGCTTTTAAAATACGAAAAGCTAAGAAATGATAATAAAACGATAGAAAAGATAAGAAGGTTTAGAACGGAAAGTTAAGAAATGATAGGAATGAAAAGAAAAAAAATAAAGAGATTAAAATAGAATGATAAGAGATGATCGATAGAATGATGAGAACAATGAGCGAAGAGATAAATGAGCATGAAGAGGCTAACATATTATGTTATGTTTCGATGTTATATTTTGATGATGTGTATGATGTGTCTATACGTGATGTCATATATTCTGGTAATAATATATATTACTAGTATTCATAAGTTAATGAATGTATGTTTGAACTTATTGAGCATCTAGCTCATTAGTTGTTCACATGTTACAGGTAAGTAACCTGTCAGTTTAAAGTAATATGATGGACAACGAACGGATCTGCACGTGCCAAGGGACTGAGCGAGGGTATGGTACTACTATGAGTTTTTCGCTAAACATTCAAAACGGAAGTTGAAAGAAAGAAATTTATGAATTATATGTTATAAGAGTATGATAGAGATATAGGTATAATATGTAAGTAAAAAAAAATTTTGCCATAGAAATTGCTTCCGCTTTAAAATGAGAACGTTAAAAATGAAAATTTAAGTATGTTAAGTAAGAGGACGACGACCCACGAGGTTTTCATCCATCACGGTCGACGTCAGAGTTTGGCTGGTTGGTATGGTAATGTATGGGACGTCACAATTCTAGATAATAACATAAGTGGTTATACATGCATAATAATAATAATAATAATAATAATAAATGTTTGTAATTTAATTTATTTTTTATTGCAAAATTATAAGTTCAATCCCGTTTTAGTCCCGAAATGTTAAAATGTCTCATGATTTTCTTGAATTGTTAATTTTTCCAATAAGAGTCCTACCTTCCAAGAGCCATTAAAATTTGAAATCTAATCGCATAAAAATTAAAGTGCATTTTAATCAAGGTTAGTTTTGGCTTCAAATGGTAGAGCACAAGTGATTTTAAATTTATTATAACTTTCAAAATTAAAATCTAGAATATGAAAGTGAAAAAATTAACTAATTACAATCGAATTTTAAATAAGGGAATGACTATATTTAGATCAATTAATTATTTGAAAAACCTATGACCGAAAATGAAATAAATTCTTAAAATAATCACTGTTGATTCTAACTTTTTGTTTGGTGTGTCATTGTGAGTATATTTTGAAGACTAATATCCATTGTATTGACTAATGCTTATGGAGGTAAAAGTTCTCTAGAATGAGACTACCACCTAACTTTTATTTTATTGGTTTACGGGCTCGTAACACAACAACAAATTGACCATTGACTTAAAACTAACCTACCATGCGATTGCATGAACTTTCTGCCTTATTTCCCAAGTGTGACCTGCAAGTCAATGTAGTTCCTATCTATATGACAAATCAAATCCAAGCTACCAAAGAAAAATTAAAAAAATTAACTTTAGTTCCTATCTATTGAGGGACTTTTACTAGCCAGCTGAAACCATCAAACTTCATGGAAAGTCGACAGGACTATATTAGTATCTACCACCCACATCAGACTCGATGACAAAGAACATCCAATGTGTTAGCAAATGAGCGTGACAAATTATAGTCATAAGATGTCATTTACGTGCAACTCCTCAATAGACCATAGTGCTCTTCCTCCAACCAGAGGATGATGGGAAAAAGTTAGGAAGAAGAATGGTCATGATGCTTCAAAGTAGTACAAAGGGAAAAAAAATAGCATATTGACAATCACTGATTGTTAAGAATAAAAGATTTATAATAACCTGACCGCCGTTGTAAGAACATTGATAAGTAATGATCTCCGCAAAGAGGTCAATGATGCAGAAAACATTAGGATTTTGGAAGGTTACATCAAGTATCAACCGAACTTGTATACAAATTAATGTTAAATACCATTATAACCTCTTACCTGTGCCAGCAAGCGTATCTCTCTCAGAAAAATTATACCAGCTATGGCTGCGGGTAATCATAAACCAATATAAACTGAAAACATACAAGCATCAACTAAAACCAGAAGGATAAAAATTATATGATTTCTATTTTTAGCAACATGAATGAACTATATACTAACCCGCTTGCCCTTTCAGGGCTAAAGGAGATTGTTCTCCTCGCTTATGTGATCTCAAAATCGAAACACTTTAAGCCAGAAGAGTACCACCAAGTAAAACACCAAATCTAATGCCAGCAGTGCTTCCAGTTACCGTGAAGGAAAGAAACCCACCAAGAGAAAGAACTAAACCTGCAAGAAAAGGCAAAACATAAAATGAATAAATAAATAAACGAACAAAACTTAAAAATAAATTAAAAAATAATTCCCAAACATAATCACCTTTTATTTTATATTTTACATGCAAAAACATATAAAATTACATTAACAGTCATCTCAATGAAATCAAATTATATTCCATATCAGACAGAGAGGCTCATATTTACTGCAAATTCTCATTGCACGTCTGCATATTTAGCCTTACTTGACCAAAAACAAAACAAAAACTAAGCTTTTGAAAACAGATTTTTATGATCACAAATTAGACACACCATATGGTATCTCAAAACGATACACGAAAATTATGGATTCTTGAAACATCACTCAGATCATCAGTTGGCGAGGTGACTGTTTCCATAATTTCCTTAACTTCAGGAAATATTTCAGCAGCTGTGGAAAAACAAACTTTCCATCTAGTGTTGCCCATTCGATCAATCGCTTATTCTAACACCCGATTTGCAAACAACCGAGTTTTTTTTTTTTTCTTCTTTTCCGAATGTAAAAAAAAAGAACTAAACAAAAAATCAAATTGTTGGTTAGCAAAACAAATAAATTAAATAATGTAACTACAATGTTGAGTTTTCCAACTTTAATCTTGGCATTAAGTTTTCCAGTCACATCAAATCACATTAGTTTGCATCATTGCATTCCTAAATGAATAACAGAAGTCCAGGAAACCTTCTACAGTCTACATAACTTCTATCTGCAGAATATTCAGCGTATATTTCTTTAAGTGGGGATTTGGAGCAACATCTCTAGAAGAATTTTGAAGCTCAATTTCAAAACTCTCAGATCTATATCTCACTTTCTCTCTCTTCAAATTTCAAAAAACTCAGATTCTAAAAATCTATAATTTTCTTATTTCAAGTCAAAATAAGATATATTTTTTTCTTAAAATTGCACAGAATGATAAAGGAATCGAAATAAATCCATATTGCTTATTTGCTTTCAAACACATTTTAAATTTTTATATTATTCCTATATCATGGTTCCTTTCTAATTCACACTTTAACAAACACATTTCAATCCCTACATATAAAACACCAACTCTATCCGTTGTTCCAAATAGGCCGTTAGTTGCATAGGGAAACAAGGACTTGATTGCTCCAAAGACGAGCGGTTCAAAATGAAAATCTCAGAAATACCAAACAGAAAAGAACCAGATATTAGTATGAATTTCTGGGGAAACATAGCATCAAAATTCCGATTCAAACAACTTCAATCATTAAAACAAAAAAAAATTAAATCCTCTCACAAGCATTCTGTCAAACATCATACATGCATTGGACAAAACCGCTCCAAAAACCAAAATTCACCACAAACTCCTTGATACCACGAGCTTTAAATGTTATATTAAAGGAATGTTTGGTAAGTATATTGCATTTACATTATGTTTAAATACAATGTATTGAATACAATTTATATTTGGATGAAATGATATTCCATTACATTTGAATATAATATATGTTTAAATGAAAAGCATTTGAATTATATGTAAATAATAAATATGTGACGTAATTGGTAAAAGTAGAGAAAAATAAAAGAGAGTAAAAGAAAGTATGTAATATGATTAGTAAAAGAAATAAACAAAGTAAAATAATAAATAATAATTTTATTGGATTTAAAATGTTATATGATTGGTAATTGAGTATAATATTTTTATGTTTAAATAAAAATTATATTACATTTAAACACAATATAATAAAGGAATGGAGTATAAATAAAAGTTTACAATATAGTTAAATATAACTTCAAATGTGAATTTTAATTGTCAAAAATTAATTAAACATGTTCATCCAATTCATTTCTAATAATATTTTCAATCACCTGTATCTTAAACACAATATGATAAATAATATTACATTTTTAAAAATTATATTATATTTAAACATAATATAATAAATAAATGAGATATAAATAAAAATTTATAATATAATCAAATATAATTTCAAATGGGAATTTGAATCGTTAAAAGTCAATTAAACATTTTGGTCGAATTCATTTCTAATAATATTTTCAAGCACGTTTTTTTTTCCTTGAAAATATTAATTCATTGATAAAGAGTTATGAGAAAAGACAGGTCTACAGGACCTAAATTGTGGAATGTGGAGTAGGCGGCGGTACACGGTATCTATACAAAAAGAGTAGCCAAAACAACTTGACGGAAAGTAACACTCGAGTTAAAAAAAAATCTTAGCGTTTGGTATTGTTTTTGAAATCTGTTATGTTTTCAAATTCTCTGAATTTGAGATCGTTTTGAAAACAATTCTGAGAATATTTCTGAAATTATGTTTGGTTTTATTTTCTGAGTGTATGTTTTGAGAAACAAAAAAGTGAGACTGTGTTTGGTTATATTTTTGAAAACCAGTCATTTTATAAGTATTCTATAAAAACATATTTATGTTTGATTTTAAAAAAAAATTTATTATGAATACCAAAAATTAAAAATTAATAAAATTTTTTAATTGAAAAATGAATTAAAAATTAATAACTATAATATTTAAGTAATTACTATATCAATTACATCTTAATTAACCATAATAATTAAATCAGAGAAATGGGAGAAATGAGAAAAATGAAATCAGAGAAAACGATTTTTAGTCGTTTTCAAGTTTACGTTGGTAGCAAAGAAGATTTTGGATTCGTTTTGAAATCTGTTTTCAAAAACAATACAAACCAAACACAATTTCACACCGATTTTGAAATCGATTTTGTAGGGAATCGTGAAATCAGTTTTGGAAACAAAACCAAACACGCACTAAATTTCCTAGAATGTAAATTTTAAATCTCACATCCTCAATTTAAAATATACTTTTATATTTAACGTAAATATTGAACTAAAAAAAAAAAGTATGATAACCAAAGATTAGATAAACAAGTTGTTCAAATTCAATCCTAATGTTAATAGTTTTAAATCACAGTCCACTAATAGTTAAACCTATATACTACCATAAGAACCATAACGAATATATGAATAAAAAATCTATTCACTAATATGTTATAAATATTATTATGAGTAGGATTAGTAACCCCAACTTAAACTTTTTTTTTTTTAATGTCAACTCACGTGTGTATAAGTTTTTAGGATAAATTAGGTGGGTGAAATAATACAAATAATTTGAGCTGATATTAATAGTAAATTCTTTCCTTGTTCTATAAATACACAAACTCTAAAACTTACAAGCCATCATCACCACACATTCGGAGGCACCACTTGAAATTTTTCTTTCTTATCGTTTCCAATTACATTACTACCATGAGTATCCCAGTTCTAGCCCAAAATACTAAACCTGAAATAATCCTTCGACGGACAGCAACATTTCATCCTAGCATTTGGGGAGATAGGTTTCTCAACTATGATTCTGAAGAAATGGTAATACAATACATGCATACATACATACATACATATAAATTTGAAGGCAAAGTTTAATTATATTCTCAGTACACTAGCTAGTTTATATGTTGCATGGCTTTTTATATATGTATCTGTGTGTATGTTTGCATAAATATGTAGTGGGGATTTAACTTTCTACGTTGGTGAAGATAGATTTAAAATTATATAGTTACGTTAAGTGATGGAGCTACATGAAACTTTAGTGAGGGTAAGAACCACCACTCATATTTTGTGAAATTGATTTTTTTAGCCCTCAAAATTTTCAAATATTTTAGTTGTATCACTATTTTATAAGAAAAATTTCAACTGCGCTCCCACTCAAATTTTTGATATGTCAATTTTCACTATCAATATTTCAGAAGAACTTAGTTACACGTATTTTACATGAAAATTTTCATCATGTCTACCCATAAAATTAGACAATTTTGTGGCATTCTTGCCAATTTTCTTTGTTATATTTTGTATTATTAAACTTGAAATATAGTAACATACGAATACAAAAAATCTATGGGGTAGTGCTAGAATACAAAAAATCTAACTTCGAGGACTCTTAGTTCTTTTATCTGTCTAAAGCCTAGAACCAATCGCTTGTTCTTTCTTGTAGTTTCAAAAATTGCTGCCATGAGTTTCCCAGTTCTAACCCAAAATACTAAACCTGAAATTCTTCGTCGAATAGTCACATATCATCCTAGCATCTGGGGAGACAGATTTCTCAACTACGATTCTGAAGACATGGTAATATGTGTGTGTATATAGATTCAAATATATATATACATGTATTCTGAATTTGGAGGCGGGGATTAAAACTTTGCATGAAGTTAAAAGTGAAGTTACGGACTGCAACCACCAGTTATACATATAGTATATGAGCTATATCCATATATATATATGTATATATCTTCCTCTATTACATGCCATTTCATTTGTTTTGCTCGTCATACGACAACAATAATACGCTTTTTCCTTTTTACTGTAGAGAAGTAATGATTGGATGAAACATAAAGTTGAAGAACTAAAAGAAGTGATAAGCAGGGAGGTATTCGGAGCTGCAAAAGATTCTTCTGAGAAGTTGAAGTTAATCGATGCAGTTCAACGCTTAGACTTGTCATACCATTTTGAAAGAGAAATAGAAAAAGCATTTCAACATACATTTGATACCTATTATGACCATGATCATGATGGGGATTTGTATGATGTTGCTCTTCGTTTTCGACTCCTAAGACAACAAGGATATAATGTTTCACCAGGAAATTAGCCTCCATTGGGATCATAAATTCAAACGCATAATTCAAATAATAAAATTTAAATTTTTATGAAAGAAAATATTATGAGAAAAAAAAAAGTTTGAAGAGTGAATTTAGAATTGATGGCAAACGAAAGCCTGGTCTTCATAAGGCTCGAGTTTTTGGAAAGGACATTTGGCATATTTGTCTCTTGAGATTCTTTTTAATGATCAATAAGTTATCACTTGAATTTTTACTTTAACAAAGTTTTATGAAGTATATTTAAATCGTTGATTGTTGTTAAACTTTGAATAAAAATTTCCTTATATACATTTTATCAACTTGTTCGAAAGAAGAGACAAAAATTCCAAACAAGATCCAAAGTATGTCATATCATGTAGTGGCAAAGCCACATTTAGTCTAGCAAGCAGTTCCCTCCCTGGCCCAATAGGCTCTTAGGCTTTTTTATCCTTATCATGTTTGTTTTTTTTTTAATTAAGTCCCTAATTTACCCCTTTAAAATTTTAAAATTATAAATTTGCTTAGTTTTTTTAAAAAAAGTTTCAATTATATCCTAATATTTGATTTATATATATGTGTTATTTCATACTTAACACCCAAAATAGATAAAATATCAATTACACTGCTAATTTAAATTCATGTTTTGGGTTTTCTAACATTGATTATTTAGATTACAAAGTTTACATAAGAAGAAAAAAAGAATATAAAGTTGAATAATTTTTTTAGTTTAAAATTTAAGCTTATGTCACGCCCTCTGAATAAAATTTCTGGTTTGCCACTAATGTCATGTGCATGCAAATGTTTCCTTAAACTTTTCACATCATTCCCTGATATACGATGGCATCTGCAACATTTATCAAATCTACACAACTAAAAGTTTAGGAAATTATAACTTGTCAATTCAATTAAACTTCAAGTGACAAAATGGCAAAAATATTTAAAAAATACATGTAGATACTATATGCAGACGTCCATAAATTGATGTATGACTTATAATTTTAACAAGCAGATATATTTGAAAAATTCAAAGACGAAAGTGGCAAGTTTAAGGAAAGCTTGGTCATTGACATCTCTGGTATGCTTGCCTTGTATGAGGCCTCCCATCTGAGGCTGCACGGAGAAGACACGCTAGAGGAAGCTCTTGTCTTCACCACCACTCACCTCAAGTCCGCGGAAAGTAAAAAAACCGATCGGTTATCGGAACAAATCATTTGTGCCCTGAAGCGCCCTCTGCAAAGGAGCCTCGAAAGGTTGCAGGCCAGGCAGTACATTCCAATCTACCAAGATGATGCTTCCCACAACAAAGCTTTGTTGGAACTCGCAAAATTAGATTTTAATCTTCTCCAATCTTTGCATAAAGCGGAGCTTGCTGAGATTCTCAGGTAAGCTTTTTTCAATCATCTTCTGAAATAAAACGATTATTTAAGGTTTTTTTTTTTATGTAATAGTAATTACAAAAAACAGTATTAATAATTACACAAGTTATTGTCAGGTCATAATTATTCTAATTAGTTACACTAGATATTCTGACATGTATATAATTACAATAATTATTGTTGACTCTTTTTTTTTGTGTATTACTGTGATCACCAATTAATACTAATAAAAAATGAGGATTTTCATCAATTAAAAATGGTCATGAAATTTCCGTGATGTAATCAAACTTTTCTAGTAGTATAATGCCTTGGCCCCTCAACTTTTTTTTTTTTTTCTTTTTAGCCTATGTCTTTTGGTATAAATTCACATGTAGTCCCTTCAAGTCTCCCCTCAACTATTTCTTCTGTCTTTTCAGCCTATATATTTTTGTATATTTACATACAATTCCCTTCACGTATAATAATTTTCTGATTTCGTTGCTAACTATGACCATGATAATTTGTGTTTTTTTTTTTTAATTTTTAGGAGACTAAGGCTAATTGCGCTAACAAATGCTTATGTTGAAAATATTATAGGTGGTGGAAGAAACTAGACTTTGCAAATAAGCTGCCTTATATAAGAGATAGGATTGTGGAATTATATGTTTGGATATTGGGGGTGTATTTTGAGCCTCAGTACTTGCTTGGCAGAAAAATTCTAACCAAAGTCATTGCCTTGGCATCAGTCATTGATGATACCTACGACTCCTATGGTACATTTGAAGAACTCCAACTCTTTACCGAAGCAATTGAAAGGTATGATAATATCAAAAAATAAATAGTACTATAAGCTACTACTCTTCTTGATATAAGATATCAAATATAGTATATCAATATTGTATATATATATATAAAATATAAGTCTCATATTTATGACAGCCATAAAAATCTTAAAAATGTAAATTTCTATTTAAATTTACGTAACTACTAGCTAATAATTTACATATTACTTTGTACAATTAAGTATGCACAATTAAGTTTGCATGTGATATGATATATTATTTAGAGCTATTAGTGCATATGATTCATATCACAAAATAGTATTATGTTGGAATCAATTAGTCGTTATCTTAACATGCAAAAAACAAACAAAAACAACAATTTATAGTGTTGGATGTGAGATTAATCCTATGTATGAAGAGAGTCCAATTTAATTAAATGATCTTGATTATTTAGCTAAATAGGCAGGAATTTTTCAGGTGGGATATTAATTTCAAGGATCAACTACCAGAGTATATGCAACTTATTTATCAAACACTCTTCAAGGTCTACCAAGAATTTGAGGAAGAGATGGAAGAAGAAGAAAAGTACCGAATTGACTATGCAAGAAAAGCGGTAAAATTAAAGCTAATCAATTTGATTTTGCTTCTAATTATCTTTGTAAAATGCTAATGATAGTGATCCAATCAGATGAAAATTCTAGCTCGAGCATACTTTGATGAAGCCAAATGGTTAGAGCAAGGATACATCCCATCTTTGGAGGAGTATTTGCAAGTTGCACTGATTTCTACTGGTTACTCCATGCTTTCAACCACATCTTTAGTTGGAATAACGCAAGATAATTTTATATCCAAAGACATCTTTGAGTGGGTGTTTAACCACCCTAAAATTGTTAGAGCTTCAGAAATCATTTGTCGCTTCATGGATGACATTGTCTCTCATAAGGTAGATGATCAAAACGGCAAAGGCCACCTCGACTCTCTCTCTCACACTCTATCTCTCAGTGTATGTTTGGTAAAAGAGAAATGTAGAAGAAAAAGATATTAATTGAAGAATTTTGACATTTATAGTCATTTATATTATGAGAGAAAATTGAGGGTGGATTAGAGAAGAAACTCCAAATCCTAAATAACCCAACTTTGATCCCTCCTAAACTGGAGAGATTATTTGAAGGATTACATTAAAACAGCATAAGAAAAAAGATCTTTTCCTTATTTTTATTTTTCTTAATTATGTGATCTACCACTTTCTCTTTCCTACCAAACATACACTTAACGACTTGAAACCTCTAAAATAACAATTTTTCTTTTCTTTTATTTGCATTACTTGTTTCTCAGGGACATGAACTTGATATTTCTCTCTTAATCCACTCTTCTTTTATTATCAACTGTGATAGTCCAAGTTGTTGGTTAAAAACCACTGTGACCCCAACCTCTTTATATTTTTAATTTTTTGATAAATAACTCATAACTAACATTTTATTACAATAGATGATGAGGAATTTATGTACAACTTATCTTGTTAGTATTTATAAGAATTTCATTGGTACAATTAGCTGATAATTAGTATAACTTTTTATTTTTTTGGTTTGTGCAGTTTGAGCAAGAGAGAGGGCACGTAGCATCTTGTGTTGAGTGCTACACAAAACAATATGGAGTGTCAGAGCAAGAGGCATATGATGAGTTAAATAAAAAAGTAGTTGATGCATGGAAGGATATAAACAAAGAGTTCATTAATCCAATGGCTGTGCCTAAGCCTGTCCTAGTTCGAGTTCTTAATCTCTCAAAAGTAATGGATCTCCTTTACAAAGATGGTGATGGCTATACGCATGTTGGCAAAGTGACAAAAGATGCCGTCACTGCATTGCTTATAGATCCAATCCCAATATAAAGTAGTCTGTTTTACTACGATGAACCAGTGTTCTAAAAGGACAAATCACTGCTTTACAATAGTTTTGTCCTTTGGCTTGTAGCTTTCATGCGACAACTACCTCATCTGCTATGTGGTAGGTCCATAATCAATACGTGACATTTTTATTTTTATTTTTTATCTCTTACTTATATATTCCAGATGCAGGGTATGTATTTGTCAATTAGTATACATATAAAGTCAAAGAAAGCTCCTTTCTCTCTCTCTCTCTCTCTCTTTCTTTTTAATAAATAAAATTTAATAACTTAAAACAAAAAGAAAAAATATAAATTAAGAAAAAAAAGGTAACAAACAAGTTGTCATAATAATAGAACATAATTCTAATGAGATCGTGAACTCTTGATGCACATATGAGAATCAATAATTAATAAAAGTTGGTCTCCCTTACAAAAGATCTTTTTTATAGACCAAAAAACATTTATAGATTTCAAACTTAAAAGCTCACATCAAAACCCTTCCCCTCCCACCACTCCTTCATCACGCGCTGTTCTAGTCAAAAGACAAAGTCCAATATTAGGAACTACCATAATAACAAGACAAATAATCAACAACAATACAATTAAACTACTATTTTGATATTTCAAAATTAATTACAAACTTAGTAAGATCTGTACCGTAACGTAACCACTTAAATTCACTTGTATTATCATCTCAAAAAAATTGTCATTATTACTTTTCCTCTTTCTCTCTCTCTCTCTATAGGCATTTAACAGTCACTTTCAATTACTATAATCAAGCCAAAAAAATGAAAGAAAGAAAGAAATATTTACATTCTTAACTTTGGCATTTGTAGATTTGTTTTCCACAAATATATGCAATAAGACATGATTAAAGAATGAACAATTATGTTTGTGACCAGGCACTTATTTATTTACATCTACGTTAACCTTTTTTTTATGTTAAGATTTTGGTGTTGTTAGCCTTCAATTATTAGGGTCGCGTTTTGTTTTGTTTTGTTTTTTTTTTTAACATGTTATGATCTTTTTTGGGGCCAGTTTTTGTTCCCTGAGCCTAAGTTGATAACAGATTTTTCAAATTCAATGTGAGTAACCTCATATAATTTAAAATCTTAAGAAAATAGTGTAAAAAATGACTTTTTAAGCATTTTTAATAAATATTTTAAGTTTTATCAAATTAGAAAAATGACCATCATCTTCAAAATGGAAAACCAATATGTGATCACTTTAAGGTCAATCAGTTGATGGTCAACCGGTAATTGACCGATATCAATAGTATTTAACTAATATTAATCACTGATTTATCAATTATCAATCAAATACTGATAGTTATTATTAATCACTTATTGATTATGATAAATCACTTATAATTGATTGGATTTTATTGACCAGCTCATCAATTATTTTAATAATCATCATTCATTTTTGTTTTAAAAAAAAAAGTTTGACCATTTTCTAAGTGTTTTAAAACTATCATTTGACTATATTTTCAGAAATAATTTTATTAAGTGTAAAATTTTTAAATTTTCAATGGTTTTAAAGGATAATACAAAATACATTTTTGCAATTAATAATACAATTATTTTGTAAAATTTGAAGTCTTAAATAATGTGATAAGCAGGTATTTTTTCTATTAATTAAATTTCAAAAGTCAATTCTCACTTTTAAATTTGGAGACCAAAGTTATAAAATGTTAAAGAAAAAATAAACTTAAACAGTAATATGCTAAAAAAAATGACCAAATAGTCGTGCCAAAAGTTCAAGGACTATAAAAGGGTAACAATTTCTTTTTTATGACATGTACTTGTATACATAAGACTATGGGATGGCATTTTGTACTAGTTCTACTAATTTTTTTTCCAGTCAAACTGAAGAATTATAGGGATTTAGAGTTAAAAATAAATAAAATTTGCTATTATTATCAGAATTATACATATTTTTCAATGTCTTCTAGTTGCTTTGACAAAATTATTAATAGTTATAAGCATGTGAGAAGCGATGCATTGGTCAGAAAGTCAGTTCTCCAAATCACAATTTTCTCTATCTTTTCATGCACAATGCTAATTAAGAAGCATAAGTAGTACTGAACATCACTTACTAATACAATAATTGATATGTATTCTGATATTAATTTAATTATTAGAAAACAAAGTTAATTACATGACATTGTGAAATGTTGTACTATATAAAAGATAGTTTTATTTTGCAAAATGAGCCTAGATCTCTTTATTTTCTTTTGGGTGACAGGTAGAAAGCTATATGGGGATTGAGTTTTGTTTTAGGCTCTATTTGTTTGGAGGGATGACAAGAAGAAAGGATTTTAAGAGTTGGAGGGATGAGGAAATGATGCTCAGAGTTAGAAGGAATATAAAGGACAGAGAGAATTATAATAATCCTTCAAATTGTTTGGTAAGGAAGGAGGGTTGAAATGATAGACAATGGAGATGTGACTAATTATTATATTCATCTCTCTATTTGTTCATAAAACAATAAATATTGGTTAAATAGTCTTTTATATTTATTTTTTGATGGATTTGGTGGATGTAGGAAGGAGTAATTTTTGTGCCCCTCGATGGATAATTCCTTCCTCCACCTCTCATCTCTCTTCTCTGAGCAAAGTTCTTGCTTTGATATCAGTCATTGATGATACCTACGACTGCTATGGTACATTTGAAGAACTCAAGCTCTTTACCGAAGCAATTAAAAGGTTTGATAATATCAATAAATAAATACTGAAGCTATTCTTCTTAATATAAGATCTCAAACATAGTATTTTGTGTGTATATGATCATATCTGATAGCCGTACATATCTTAAAGATGTAAACTTCTATTTAGATGCATGTAACTATTTACTGATTTACATGTAACTCAATTTGATCAAATGCTTGTAATATTATTATTTAGAACTATTAATGCAAATGACATGTACAGAATAATATTATATTGGAATCAATTAGTTGTATCTTAATTTCTAAAGAAAAAAAATGTAATTATTATTTTATAGGGTATCGGATATGAGATTAATCCTATATACGAGAGTTTTCAGTATATTAAATGATCTTGACTCTTTAGCAAAATAGATAGAAAATTTTCAGGTGGAATATTAATTTCAAGAATCAACTACAGGAGTACATGTAACTTATTTATCAAACACTTTCGAACGGCTGCCAAGAATTTGAAGAAGATATGGAAGAAAAAGAAAAATACCGAGTTCACTATGCAAAATAAAAGGTAAAAGCTGATTTAATTTGCTTTTTTAATAATATATTTGTTAAGTTAATGCTTGTGTACTGTTGTGTTATGATCTCAGTTGAAAAGTGTAATTAGCTACCTTCAGTCACGTTCTAAAATACATAGAAGGTTAATTTTTACGAAATATTAATACAAAACCTATTTCACGAATAGTTTTTTTTTTTTTCGGTCTTACTGTCATATTATTCTAGATAATAACACAAGTGGTTATAGCATGCATAATAATAATAATAAATAATGTTTGTAATTCAATTTATTTTTATTCCAAAATTATAAGTTCAATCCCATTTTAGTCCCAAAATGTTATTATGTCCCATGATTTTCTTGAATCATTAATTTTTCCAATAATAGTCCTGCCCTCCAAGAACCATTAAAAATTGAACTGAAATAACATGAAAATTAAGTGCATTTCAATCTAGGTTAATTTTGGCATCAAATGGTAGAGCACAAGTGATTTTAAATTTATTACAACTTTCAAAATTATAATCTAGAATATGAAAGTGAAAAAATTAACTAACTGCAATCGAATTTAAAATAAGGGAATGACTATAATTAGATCAATTAATTATTTGAATAATTTATGACTAAAAATGAAATAAATCCTTAAAATAAACACTGTTGATTCTAACTTTTTGTTTGGTGTGTTAATGTGATATTTTAAAGACTAATGTCAATTATATTGACTAATGCTTATGTTTAACTATAGGTAGTGGAAGGAACTAGACTTTGCAAATAAGCTACCTTAAAAAGAGATAGGATTGTGGAATCATATGCTTTGATATTGGGGGTGTATTTTGAGCCTCAGTACTCTTGGCAGAAAAATCCTAACCAAAGCCATTGCCTTTGTATCAGTCATTGGTGGTACCTACGACTCCTACGGTGCATTTGAAATACTCCAGCTCTTTACCAAAGTAATTGAAAGGTTTGACAACATCGACACATAAACAACATATATACTACTATTTGTATGGTTAATTTCACTTTTATTTTTGAAAAAATATGTGTGAAATTTGGTTTTTAGATTTTAAATATCACACTATTGACATCTAAATATTTATGGTTTTGTGTTTCATCATTATTTATGCTATAACTGAAACACCAAAGAAAATGATAGAGTAAAGCATGCGAGGCTCACACGAGAGGTGAGTAAAGGGTAATTTGGTAATATAATATTTCTTCAACACTTAATTAATAAGTGAATTGAACCAACTTTTCTATATTACCTAACTGATCCAAAAATTGTGGTTTTCATACATTATATAAGTTCAGCAATATACATAGATTCGAGACAATTCACTTATGCAATTAACCACTGAAAATTTATTTCACTAAATTATACTATATTTATGGTTTACTCCATAATTTTTTTTAATTAGGATCAAAAATAAAACGTTTGATAAGTGCGGATGCCAATAATATGACATTTTAAGTATTAGAGAATAAAATAAGTTGACCAATAGATTTCTCAAAACTAAAATCAAAATTAACCCCAGATATATAAATTAATTTTTGGTGATATATATGTGTATGTATAGAGAGTTGATTACTTAGTTGAATAGATTTGAATGTTTCAGGTGGGATATTAATTTCAAGGATTGACTATCGAAATATATGCAACTCATTTATCAAACACTTTTGAACATTTACCAAGAATTTGAGGAAGAGATGAAAGAAGTAGAAAAGGACCGAGTTCACTATGAAAAAGAGGCGGTAACACGAAATCTAATATATTTTTCTTTCTAATTATTATGTTTGTTAACCGTGATTTCAGTATTTCAGTTAATGTCTGCGCTCTTTTAGCAATAGGGGAAAAAAATGTTAATGTTTTGTGCTTTCTTAATTATGATGATCTCAGATGAAAATTCTAGCTCGAGCATACCTTGATGAAGCCAAAGAGCAAGGATGCACTCTGTCTTTGGAGGAGTATTTGCAAGTCGCACTGATTTCTACTGGTTACTCCATGCTTTAAACCACATCTTTAGTTGGAATAATGCAAGATAATATTATATCCAAAGACATTTTTGAGTGGCTGTTTAACCACCCTAAAATTGTTAGAGCTTCATAAATCATTTGTCACTTTATTGATGACATTGTTTCTCACAGAGTAATACAATCGTTTCTTTTTCTTTTTCTTTTTCTTTTTCTTTTTCTTTTTTTGAAAAATGACCAATATTATTTTAGTACACTAGCACTGAAATGATTTTAACAAGTTAGTTGGATAGTATACGTTTTGTGCGTGCGACATAAACTAACCAAGGAAACAAAAGTTTTTAAAAAATTAAAAAATTAAATTTAAATTTAAATCACGTAATGAATATTGAAGTCGTCAGTATTAGGAAAAAAGAGCACATTTGCTCTTTTAATATAGCTATAAAAAAAAAAAAAGAAAAGCGAGGACCCAATTCTTTTTATAAAGTAATAATAAAAAATAACAAAAGTCATTCTAAAAATATATAAGAAATAAAGACTATATGTGAAATCAATCAAACCCATAACCCTCTACTTCCTCTGCCATTAGACTTGAGGGCAATGGATGGAGATATGTAGGACTTAGTGTGAGCACATGTCCTTACTCAAATTTTTTTAATTTATAATTTGACCCATAAAATTTCTTATTTTTTGAAATGTACTCCACTAAATTTTCTTTCTCAAATATGCCCCTTTATTTATTTGCTTGAATCTATCCCATTAAAATTTGTTATAATGATGAAACCTATTAAGGAAAAAATTGCCAGTGGCTAAAGAGAAAAAAAAAATAACAATGATGAGAAATAAATAAAAAAAATCTTAATAGTGCTCCCATTGAAATAAAATTCTTGTTCCGTCCAATAAGGGCCCTTGATTATATTATACTCGAGAGAAGGTAATTATGAAAAATAACTAGTCAATTCCCACATTTTGA
Organism: Antiaris toxicaria; assembly: GCA_035233585.1. Taxonomy (NCBI): domain Eukaryota; kingdom Viridiplantae; phylum Streptophyta; class Magnoliopsida; order Rosales; family Moraceae; genus Antiaris; species Antiaris toxicaria. The sequence goes on from CP141163.1 coordinate 3,110,714, forward strand.
GAGTATTATGGTATGTTTGGTGTGTAAGTTTGAGAAGAAAATAAAATAAAATAAAAATCCAATGCCAACTTAGAATTTTTGTGGATTGGTTGGGAGAGATAAACAATAAATCAATTGGGTGCGGATTTTAAAACAATGGCAAAATTCAAATTGAATTGAAATTTTTTTTGAAATAAGCTACATGCCAATTATCTACAAGACTTAATGTGTCAATAAATTACTTTTATTTTCAATTTTTTTTCCTTAAAATAGATGATTATAAGTGGTTGCGAGCATAGTATAATAATAATTTCATAATTAACCCCATCATAAGGTGAAGGATTCAAATCCCCAAACCTAACTCCAAAAAAAAAAAAAAAAGAAAGAAATAGATGATTGTAGATTACAATTATCTTAATTTTTTGAAATACTATTAAGAATTCATTGGTCATAGCAAATATATATATATATGTATATTTAGTTTGTGTAGTTTGAGCAAGAAAAAGGACACGTGGCATCTTCCATTGAATGTATAGAAAGCAATATGGAATATCAGTACAAGAAGCATATAACAAATTAAATGAAAAAATGGTTGACGCATGGAAAGATATAAACCAAGAGCTCCTTATGAATCCAATGGTTGTGCCTAAGCCTGTCATAATTCAAGTTCTTAATCTCTCAAAAGTAATAGATCTCCTTTACAAAAATGGTGATGTCTTTACACATTTTGGCAAAGTGACTAAAGGTGCTGTTGCCGCATTGTTTATAGATTCAATCCCATTATTATAACGAGTATTCTGATTTCAAGTATGTTATGTAATTTTTGTCGGTAAATTGCTTGTTTAGTCTATAAATTTTTAAATTTATGTAACTTTGATCCTTTTTTTTTTTTAATAAGTTGATTGATCCTAAACTACTAAGACGTTATTTTAGTAGTTCTCTCAGTTAATCTTTAGATATTTTCCATAAGTAAGCAATTTTTTTTTATGAAAATTACTACAATAACCCTTTTTACAGATAATCAAAATTTTAAATAATTTTATTTTTAAATTTTCTGGTTTTCTTTTGAAAAAAAAGGGATCCACATTAATAAAATACGGCGACTAAAATTATACACATTTAAAAGATCAAATACCAAGCTAGTAATTTCGTAAATGTCAAAGCACCTCACTCTGTTTTGTTTTGCTTCGACATAAGCCCGTATTGATTTTTTTTTTTTTTTAATGAATTCATTGTTATAAAAGTACTTCACCTAAAATCTCAAATAAGCAAAAACAAATATATTATATCTTATATAAATTAACAATTTTTTTCCAATTCTAAACTTTTAAAATTGAATCAAATCTATCATAAACTTTGTTTATTTTGAATGAAAAAAAAAAATCAAATATAGCCTTTTTTTTATAAGTTTTTTTGATAAATGACCCAAGTTTTTAAAAATTAATTTAAAAAACCTAAATTTTAAAAATTAGTTAAAACGCCTTATTTTTTTTTAGAATGGTCAATCAATTTTATAAATGATTAATTAGTGATGGATCATATTATATATTTAATCATTTATTAACTTTCGGTAAATCATTAATCAACCACGGTTAATCACTGGTTGACCATAATATATATCACTAATTTTTGTAATCAATTATTGATTGATCACAATCAAAATCACCTATTTTTCAGTCAATCAGTGATTAATAATAGTAAATCATTAATTTACGTGATTTACCATTAAAAAATTATAAAAAAAAAACAAAAACAAAACTCTCTCTCTCTCTCTCTCTGTCTCTCTCGTGCGTATATGCATGCATGACTAGGGCTACACAAAACCTAACCAACACCCCACCCCACTCCCCAACCCACCAACATGCTGTAATGGGTGGGTAGCAGATTAGGGATTTCTGTGACAGGTTCAACCTGGCTAATTTGCCAATATTTTTTTAATTTTCACATACAAAGAAAAACAATAAATGATTTCGAAATTAGTAGATATTATTTTATTTTTCTTTTGTTGAAATGAAAGCACAGATATTATATATATATTTGGAAAAAAAAATATTTTTCACAAAATAGACGACAAGTATTTTTTTTTTTTTTTTTGTTAAGCTAGATATATAAGAAAAGTAAAAACAAAACAAGCAAAATAAGAGCAAGAATAAGCGGTGAGCAATAGATAAGCCCCAACCTCCAAGAGGATCATTTAAGATCTGAAAAGATGCTCCCCACAAATGTGTTGTCGTTCACCATCACCTATAAGAAGAACATCTAATCTTGGTTCATGAAGTTACAAAAATACCAAGTTTTTTCCTTCTAACCTTGGATGATTGGACTCCTCCTTTACTTCAAAAAAAAAAGAATGAAAAATCTGCTTCATGTCACATAACAGGCTTCTGCTTCTACTCACTTTACAGGAGAGAGTCAAAGACCTGGTGCTTAATTCATTCATTAGGATGAAATCAATTTCTGATGGGATTTGGGCTTTGAAGTACTAAAAGGAAAATAAGACCCAAGATTGAATGTAGTTGTTTAAGTGTTTTTATGCTCTTTTGTTCTCTTCTTTTATCAACAAAGCCCAGGGGGCCAAACACCACCCAACCAGCACACACCGTCTACATGTTGCCCGTAAACCACCTTGCACCCACCCAATCTTTCTTGGGCGGTTGGCGATTCCTACTTCTCAAAATCCAACATTTAGAAAAACTTTAACCGCCCCACCCTGAAACCACCAATCCACCCGCTTGTTCTCCCTTAAGGATGACAGCCTCTCTTCTCCTACTCGATTCTCTCTCCTTCACTTCTCTCTCTTTTCCTTGCCGGAAAGAAGCCACCACCATCGTTTGCAAAGGCTGATGGCTGACGTAGGAAGGATCTTATCTACTATCTCACCAATGTAGAGGTTGATTGGAATGATGTCATCGCCAACGAGATTGTGACAACTGCTAGCGACGATGAAACTTCTAGACAAGATCTCATCAACTGTGAATCATACGATGGAGATGACGACTAGATCAGAGATAGAGACCGTAGATCATGCGATGGAGATAGCAATTGGGCCAGAAAAGGCGACTATGGATCGCGAATTACAAGCGATGTATAGTCTTTTCTCGTGACTACAACAATGGATCGCGACTAAATCCCATTGGCTATGGTCGACGATGGAGACAGCCGAGAGGAGTGAAAAAGAGATTGGTAGAGGGAGGAAAGAGAGAGAGGTAGAGAGAGAGAGAGAGAGAGTGAGAGAGGAAATGTTCAGGGAAATTGATTTTAAGAACCGAATAAAAAAAATATTGGGGTATCTATTAGATTTGGTGATAAATATGAACTACCCAGCCTAACTTCTCTAACAATTGTAACATTGATATATATACAAATGTATTTAAGGTAATCTAATTAAATGGAAATTAGTACAATAGCATTTATTGGAACCAACAAATATTTATTCCAAATTTCCTGTAAAAAAGCTCATACCTGAAAATCTCATCATGCAAATGGAGTAGATAGAAAATTCCATTCAGTGATCTCACATTTCGATCATTTACTTATTTATTTATTCCTCATCCCCTTTTTCACCTTTTTTTTTTTTAAATAGATCTGCATCAAGAATAAACGACCATAAAAATACAAAAGCACCAGCAGTACTGGTTCTTGGCATCCCCCAATGCGCAAAGCAGACTCAGATTCAGTAACATAACCAACATCTTTATTATCATCCCTAAGAGAACAATAATATTACAAAATCAAAAACATACAGTTTGCGATGCCTCACACGCCAACAGTATTGAACAAAATTCTGCCGAAATCCAAACTCTGGGCTGCTAGCCTGAGAGAGCGTGAAAAGATTTTCTTTTGCTTGCGTGGGAAAAGGGTTATTTTCTTTTGCTTAAAAAGCATAGGATATATGTCAACTCGTTGAAATTTAAACCTGTCGCCCTAATTATCCTTAAACTTCAGAAAATGCCATTACGAACAATAGTGAAAAAGAATAACCTGGTCGTCATAAACACAATAATTTAACTTACTAGGAAAGGAAGGGTTCCAAATTTTTTGTCTAAATAAATGTTATTTGTTTGAAATAGTCAAAACTTAGCCGTAGAGTTAAGGGATTCCTCATGTTTTTATGATCATGTGGAACCTATTATCCTTTTAGAGGGATCATGTTTATACTTATTTTCATATTCTATTCTCTTTATTTAAGTAATCTAGGGAAAACTTAAAACGGTATGCATGATTATTTATGACTTTTGGTGTCTTTGGAGGCTTGAATTCCTCGAAAACGACATCAATGGAGGTAAAAGTTCTCTAGAATGAGCCTACCATCTAACTTTTCTTTTATTGGTTTACGTCATAACACAACAACAAATTGACCATTGACATAAAACTAACCTACCATGCAATTGCATCAACTATCTGCCTTATCTCCCAAGTGTGACCCTCCTCCCTGTTTTCCATCTCGTGTTATCCTATAGATATAGAAAGCCAGCACAAACCCGCTTGCCTTTTCAGCGCTAAAGGAGATTGTTCTCCTTACTTATGTGATCTCAAACTCGAAACACTTAAAAGCCAGAAGAGTACCACTAAGTATAACACCAAATCTAATGCCAGCAGTGCTTCCAGTTACCATGAAGGAAAGAAAGCCAACAAGAGAAAGAACTAAACCTGCAAGAATAGGCAAAACATGAAATGAACAAATAAATAAACGAAGGCCCAAAACTTAAAAAGAAATTAAAAAAATAATTCCTAAACATAATCATCTTTTATTTTATATTTTACATGCGAAAACATATAAGATTACATTAACAGTCATCTCAATGAAATCACATTATATTCCATATCAGATAGAGAGACTCATATTTACTGTAAATTCTCATTGCACGTCAGCATCTTTAGCCTTACCTTACCAAATAAAAAATATAAAATATAAAATAAAAAAAAAAAAAAAAAACAAAAACAAAGCTTTTCAAAACAGATTTTTATGATCACAGTTTAGACATACCATATGGTATCCCAACACCAAAATCACGGATTCTTGAAACATCACGCAGATCATCAGCTGGCGATGTGACTGTTTCCACAGTTTCCTTAACTTCTGGAAATTTTTCAGCATCTGTGGAAAGAAAAACTTTTCCGTCTTGGCTAATTTCTTTTGCAATCTCGTCCAAATCTTTCCTTGCTCTTTCAGCTTGTATTTTCAACTACTCGGAAGTTTTTTTTAAGACAACCAGTGCTTTCTTGGAGTATATCTCATATACTTCTTGTGATATGCTCTGAATCTTCAAGGCCTGCTCTTTAAAAGAGTCTAGGGCCTCACTCCAAGCCTGCTGAGAGTCCTCCACTCCCAATTTGGCATTATCCTTTTCCTTCTCCACTTCAATCTCTAAATGCTTCAAGCAATCAAAACCAAGGAAAAAGATAGGACAAAAAAAAAATTATATACTTGTCGCAGTACTAGCACGCATGCGGAACTAATCAGAACAATGGAATGTACATGCTAACACGCCATAATTTACTTGATATCAACTACATCTAGTGTTGCCCATTCGATCAATCGCTTATTCTAACACCCGATTTGCAGACAACCGAGTTTTTTTTTTTTCTTCTATTTCCCCCAAAAAAAAAACAAACAAACTGCTGGTTTCTTTAGCAAAACAAATAAATTAAATAATGTAACTACAATTTTGAGTTTTTCCAACTTTAATCTTGGCATTGAGTTTTCCAGTCACATCAAATCACATTAGTTTGCATCATTGCATCAAATCACATTAGTCCAGGAAACCTTCTGCAGCCTACATAACTTCTATCTGGAGAACATTCAACATATATTTCTTTGAGGGAGAATTTGGAACAACGTCTCTGGACAAAATTTTATAGCTCAATTTCAAAACCTCCAAATCTGTACCTCACTTTCCTGCTCTTCAAATTTCCAAAAACTCAAATTTCAAAAATTTATAATTTTTTTATTTTAAATCAAAATGTGATAGATTTTGTTTCCTTAAAATTGCACAGAATCACAAAAAAAAGGGAGTAAAATCCATATTACATATTTGCTTCCGAATATATTTTAAATTTTTATATTATCCCTATATCACACAGTTTCTTTCCAATTCATACTTTAACCAAACACATTTCAATCCCTATTTATAAAAGTCTAACTCTAACTATTGTTCCACATGGACCGTTAGTTGCATAGAGAAAATAGTCAAAAGAAGAACAGTTCAAAATAAAAATCTCGGAAATACCAAATAGAAAAGAACCAGATGTAAGTAGGAATTTCTGAGGAAACATAGCATCAAAATTCCAATTCAAACAACTTCAACCATTAAAAAATTAAAAAAAGAAAAAGTAAATCCTCTAACAAGTATTCTATCAAACACTATACATGCATTGGAAAAAACAGCTCCAAAAACCGAAATTCACCACAAATTCCTCGAAACCACGAGCTTTGAATGTTAAACTAAATAAAAGTATACCACATAATCAAATATAATTTCAAATGTACTTTTGTATTGTGAAAAATTAGTTAAACATGTTAGTCAGATTCATTTCTAATAATAGATTCAATCACGTGTTTTTTTTTCCTTGAAAAGTTTTAGTTCATTAATAAAGAGTCATGTGTTTTTTTTTTTTTCCTTGAAAAGTTTTAGTTCATTAATAAAGAGTCATGAGAAAAGACAAGCCTCCAGGACCTAAATTGAGGAAATGTGGAGTAGCCGGCGGTACAGAGTATCTATACAAAAAGAATGGTCAGCACCCCACCTGGCAACTTGGCGGCTGGTGGTTCGTAACTTCCTAGGAATCCAAATATTCTCGCTTCCTCGATTTGAAATATATTTTTATATTTACCGTAAACTTGGAACCTTAAAAGAAGTATGGTAAGTAAAGATAATAGGATATTTGGTAAGCATATTATATTTAAATATAATTTATATTTGAATATAATATATATTTAAGTAAAAAGTATTTGAATTGTATTTAAATAATGAATATATGATATAATGGGTGAAAGTAGAAAGAAAAAAAAAGAGAGAGAAAGAAATTATGTGATATGATTAGTAAAAATAATAGAAAAAGTGAAATAATAAATAGTAATTTATAATATATTAAATGTTATTTACATTTGAATGAAAAGTATTTGTATTGTATTTGAATGTAATGTGTGTTAGATTAAAGGTATTTGAATTATATTTAAATAATGAATATGTGATATAATGGGTGAAAGCAGAAAGAAAAAAAAGGAAGAAAGAAAGAGATTATGTGATAAAATTAGTAAAAATAATAGAAAAAGTAAAATAATAAATAGTGATTGTATTGGATTTAAAATGTGATATAATTAGTATTTGAATGTAATACTTTTACATTTGAATAAAAATTACATTATATTTAAATGTAATATAAATACAATACAATAAACAAACAAGACATAAGAGTCTTCTGGAAGAAAAAAAAAAAAAAGGAATTAAGAGTGTTATACTAAACAAAAGTTTACAACATAATCAAATATAGTTTTTTTTTTTTTTTTTTTGAGATCAAGTCAAACATAGTTTCAAATGTGAATTCTAATTGTCCAAAGATTAGATAAACATTTTGTTGGAATTCAATCCTAATGTTAGTAGTTTTAGATCACAATCCACTAATAGTCAAACCAATATACTACCATAAGAACCATGACGAATAAATATGAATAAAAAATCTATTTACTGGTATGTGATAAATATTATTATGAGTAGGATTAGTCAACTTAAACTCTTTTATACATATAAATATATATCAACTCACGTGTCCATAAGTTTTTAGAAAAAATTAGGTGGGCGAAATAATACAAATAATTTGAGCTGATATTAATAGAAAATTCTTTCCTTGTTCTATAAATACACAAACTCTAAAACTTACAAGCCATCGTCACCACACATTTGGAGGCACCACTTGAAAATTTTCTTTCTTGTAGTTTCCAATATCAGTATATTACTACCATGAGTAACCCTGTTCTAGCCCAAAATACTAAACCTGAAATAATCCTTCGACGGACAGCAACGTTTCATCCGAGCATTTGGGGAGATAGGTTTCTAAACTATGATTCTGAAGACATGGTAATACAATACATACATACATACATGCATACAAATTTGAAGGCAAATTCAAAGCTTAATTATATTCCCAGTACACTAGCTAGTTCATATATTGCATAGCTTTTTATATATGTATGTGTGTGTGTGTTTGTATATGTAGTGGGGGATTAACTTTCTAGGTTTGTGGAGTTAGATTTAAAATTATGTAGTTACATTCAGTGAGAGAGCTACATGAAACTCAGTAGGAATAAGCGCCGCCACTCATATTTTGTGAAATTGATTTTTCTAGCCCTCAAAATTTTTAAAAATTTTAGTTGTATCACTATTAATAAGAAAATTTTCAAATTGTGCTCCCACTCAAATTTTTGATATGTCAATTTTCACTATTAAAATTTCAGTAGAACTCAGTTACAACTATTTTACACGAAAATTTTCGTTGTGTCTACCCAAAAAAAAAAAAAAATAGACAATTTTGTGGCATTCTTGCCAATTTTCTTTATTATATTTTGTACTATTAAACCTGAAATATCATAATATACAAATACAAAAAATCTATACAGTAGTGCTAGAATATACCAACTTAAAGGACTCTCAGTTCTTTTATCAGTCTTAAGCCTAGAAGCCATCGCTTGATCTTTCTTGCAGTTTCAAAAGTTGCTGCCATGAGTTTCCCAGTTCTAACCAAAAATACTAAACCTAAAATCCTTCGTCGAATAGTGACATATCATCCTAGCATCTGGTGAGACAGGTTTCTCAACTATGATTCTGAAGACATGGTAATATATAATGGGTGTGTGTATATATATCTATATATATATATATAAATTCAAATATGTGTATATATATATATTCTGAATTTAGAGGCAGGGATTAAAGCTTTGCATGAAGTTAAAAGTGAAGTTACAGATTGCAACCACCAGTTATACATATAGTATATGAGCTATATAGATAGAAATATATATATATCTATATATCTTTCTCTATTACGTACCATTTCCTTTGTTTTGCTCATCATGCGAAGACATTAATGCGCTTTTTCCTTTTTACTGTAGAGAAGTAATGATTGGATGAAACATAAAGTCGACGAACTAAAAGAAGTTGTAAGCAGGGAGGTATTCGGAGCTGCAAAAGATTCTCCTGAAAAGTTTAAGTTAATCGATGCAATTCAACGCTTAGGCTTGTCATACCATTTCGAAAGAGAAATAGAAGAAGCACTTCAACATACATTTGATAGCTACTATGAAAATGATCATGATGGGGATTTGTATGACGTTGCTCTTCGTTTTCGACTCCTAAGACAACAAGGATTTAATGTTTCACCAGGTAATTAGCCCCCCATTAGGGTCACAGGTTCAAACACATAATTCAAATAATAAAATTCAAATTTTTATGAGAGAAAACATCGTTAAAAAAAAAGTTTGAAAAGTGAACTTAAAATTGATGCCAAACGGAAACTTAGTCTTCAACAAGGCAATTGTTCGAGATTTTGGAAAGGACATTTGGCATATTCATCTCTTAAAATTTTTTTTTTTTAATGATCAATAAGTTATCATTTGAATTTTTACTCTAACAAAGTTTTATGAAATGTTTCCAAATCATTGATGGTTGTTAAATTTTGAATAAAAATTCCCTTATGCATATTTTATCAACTTATTTTAAAAAAGAGATAGAAATTTTGAATGAGATTCAGAAAATAATCATGCAGTGGCGAAGCTATATTGGGCCCAGAAGCTACTCCCTCCCTGGTCCAATAGGCTCCTATAATTTTTTATCTTTGTCACATCAATATTTTTTTAGTTAAATCCCTAATTTACACCCTTAAAATTTTGATATTATAAATTTACTTAGATTTTTCTGAAAAAAGTTTCAATTATATCCCAAGATTTAATTTATAATATACATTATTTCATACTAAAAACCCAAAATAAACAAAAAAATGTTAATTACATTACTATTTAAATTCGTATTTTAGATTTTTTAACGTTGGTTTTTTAGATTTCAAAGTTTACATAAGAAGAAAAAAAGAATATAAAGTGGAACAATTTTTTTGGTTAAAAGTTTAGTTCGACTCACGCCCTCTGAATAAAATTTCTGGTTCGCCACTGATGTCATGTGCATGCAAATGTTTACTTAAACTTTTCACATCATTCCCTGATATATGATTACACTCTGCAATATTCATCAAATCTACACAACTCAAAGTTCAGGAAATTATAACTTGTCAATTCAATCAAAGTTCAAAGTGACAAAATGGCAAAAATCTTTAAAAAATACATGTAGATACTATATGCAGACGTCCATAAATTGATGTATGACTCATAATTTTAACAAGCAGATATATTTGAAAAATTCAAAGACGAAAGTGGCAAGTTTAAGGAAAGCTTGGTCAGTGACATCTCTGGTATGCTTGCTTTGTATGAGGCCTCCCATCTGAGGTTGCACGGTGAAGACATACTAGAGGAGGCTCTTGTCTTCACCACCACTCACCTCGAGTCCGCGGCAAGCGATAAAACCGATCGGTTATCAGAACAAATCATTTCTGCCCTGAAGCGGCCTCTACGAAGGAGTCTCGAAAAGTTGCAGGCGAGGCAGTACATTCCAATCTACCAAGATGATGCTTCCCACAACAAAGCTTTGTTGGAACTTGCAAAATTAGATTTTAATCTTCTCCAATCTTTGCATAAAGCGGAGCTTGCTGAGATTCTCAGGTAAGCTTTCTTCTATCATGTTCTGAAATAAAATGATTATTTAAGGTTTTTTTAATGTAATAGTAATTACAAAAAACAGTATCCATAATTACGCAAGTTATTTTCAGGTCATGATTATTCTAATTAGTTACACTAGTTATTATAACCTGTATATAATTACAATAATTATTGTAGATTCTTTTTTTTTTTTTTTGGTGTTACCGTGATTGCCAATTAACTAGTAGAAGATGAAGATTTCACAATCGTTTTTAAAGGTCGTGAAAAGCTTTTCATGACCGTTTTCAAAAGGTCATGGAATTCTCAGTTATGGAAACTAAGAAGATTTCACAACCATTTATAAACGGTCATGGAATTGAAGACTTTCCACGACTATTTTTCAAAAAATGATCACGAAAGATTTTTCTTTAAATTGATTTTCTATAGCTCTCTCTCTCTCCTCTCAATCTCTCTCTCTTTCTCACTCCCTCTTTCTCTCAGCTCTCTCGATCTATCTCTATTTACCTCTTTCTCTACCTTCGACCCCAATCTCACTGAGCTCAGCCCTCACCACATCGCCTTCCTGAGCTTGCCTAGCCGCTGATCTCCAAGCCCTGCCAATGCTGAGCCCCTGCAAAGCCTCCTCTGTTGTTGAGCTCTCCTAGCTATCGATCTCAAAACCTTGCCAGCACCTAGCCTCAACGAAGCCTCCTCCATCATTGAGCTCAACCAAGAGCTGATCTCAAAGCCTCACCAGTGCCTAGCCTCCACAAAGCCTCCTCTGTCACCGAGCTCAACCTAGTCGCATCGCGTCGCACTAGCCCACCAAAGTCACCGTCAGCCCCTGTCGAAACTCACGTAGCCGAAGCTCGCTAACTCCACCAGTTGCCATTCACCCAGTCCCGTTATCGTTCTCCCAATCACAACATCACTGAACCTATGTTGTCGCCCACAGATCTCTTTGCCATCATCCTCTTTTCTAGAACCAGAAGATGTTATCTCCAATGTAGTTAAAAGAGATGGAAGGAAGAGAGAACAAAAAATAAAGTCTTGAAAGTTAAAAATGGTAAAAGGAAGTGGTAAAAGGAAAAAGTGGCTACAATGAAAAATATGAAAAAGTGGGAACTGAAAAATTTGAACTTTTAAATTTCAAATATTTTGCAGGTTTGAAAATAGTAAAGGGACGGAAAAATGAGAATTTTAAGTGGGAATGGCCACTTTCCTTGTTTTTGATTAGCGAAGGACAAAAAAAAAGTATGGAATCAGTTTTTTTATTAATTTTTTAATAGACCAACGATCGTGAAAATTAAAGCTTCCATGACCATTTTCAAAAACATGCTTTGGGCTAAGTTTTTATTATAGTTTTCACAATCATTTTTTAAAAATGGTTGTGAAATCTCTATCATGTAATCTAACTTTTCTAATAGTGTAAGGCCTTGGCCCCTTAACTTTTTTTTTTAATGCTTTTTAGCCTAGGTATTTTGGTATTAATTCACATGTAACGCCTTCAAGTCTCCTCTCAACTATTTCTTCTGTGATTTTAGCCTACATATTTTTGTATAAATTTACATACAATCCCCTTCACGTATAATAATTTTTTGATTTTGTCACTGACTATGATCACGACAATTAGTGGTTTTTTTTTTTTTAAGAGTCTAAGGCTAATTGTGCTGACAGATGCTTATGTTGAAAATATTATAGGTGGTGGAAGGAACTAGACTTTGCAAATAAGCTGCCTTATATAAGAGATAGGGTTGTGGAATTATACGCTTGGATATTGGGGGTGTATTTTGAGCCTCAGTACTTGCATGGCAGAAAAATTCTAACCAAAGTCATTACTATGGCATCAGTCATTGATGATACATACGACTCCTATGGTACATTTGAAGAACTCCAGCTCTTTACAGAAGCAATTGAAAGGTATGATAATATCAACAAATAAATAGTACTATAAGCTACTACTCTTCTTGATATAAGATATCAAGTATAGTATATCAATATTGTATATATATATATAAAAAAAAGATATAAGTCCCGTATATGACAGCCGTAAAAATCAAACATATATAAATTTCTTAAATTTACATAACTATTAGTTAATTATTTGCATATTACTTGTTACAATTAACTTTGCATGTGATATGATATATTATTTAGAGCTATTAGTGCCTATGATTTATACCATAAAATAATATTATATTGGAATTAATTGGTCGTTATCTTAATATGCAAAAAACAAACAAAAAATATGAGTATCATTTTATGGAGTGTCGGACATAAGATTAATCATATATACGAAGAGAAAGTCCAATTTAATCAAATGATCTTGATCATTTAGCTGAATAGGTAGGAATTTTTCAGGTGGGATATTAATTTCAAGGATCAACTACCGGAGTATATGCAACTTATTTATCAAACACTTTTGAACCTCTACCAAGAATTTGAGGAAGAGATGGAAGAAGAAGAAAAGTACCGAATTGACTATGCAAAAGAAGCGGTAAAATTAAAGCTAATCAATTTGATTTTGCTTCTGATTATCTTTGTAAAATACTAATATTAGTGATCTAATCAGATGAAAATTCTAGTTGGAGCATACTTTGATGAAGCTAAATGGTTAGAGCAAGGATACATCCCATCTTTGGAGGAGTATTTGCAAGTTGCACTGATTTCTTCTGGTTACTCCATGCTTCCAACCACATCTTTAGTTGGAATCATGCAAGATAATATTATTTCCAAAGACATCTTTGAGTGGGTGTTTAACCACCCTAAAATTATTAGAGCTTCAGAAATCATTGGTCGCTTCATGGATGACATTGTCTCTCACAAGGTAGATGATCAAACTAGAAAAGGCCACCTTGACTCTCTCTCTCTCTCTCTCTCTCCTCTCTCTCTCAGTGTGTGTTTGGTAGGAGAGAAATGTGGAATGAAAAGAGATTAATTAAAGGATTTTGACATTTATAGTTATTTATATTATGAGGGAAAATAGAGGGTGGATTAGAGAAAAGACTCCAAATCCTAAGTAGCCCAATTTTGATCCCTCCTAAACTAAAGTGATTATTTGAAGGATGTCATTAGAATAACATAAGAAAAAAGACCGTTTCCTTATTTTTATATTCTTAATTATGTAATCTACCACTTTCTCTTTCCTGCCAAATATACACTTAGGGGTCGTTTGGGGGGCTGTCTCCAGCCCCCAAATTTTCACTTTTTTCCAAAACTTTCTTACTTTTTACTATTTACATCTCCAAAACGCTACAGTAAACTCCAAATTTTAAAAATTCATAACTTTTTGTATACAAGTCCAAATGAGATAAATTTTTTTTTAAATTGCATAGAATTTCGAGAGGAACAAAACAATATCCATATTTATATTTTTTTTCTAAAAAAATTTTTAAAATTTTTTATTTTTTCACCTCAAACAGTTTTTTCTCCCAAACACATTCTCCAAAACAACTTTTTTCCAATCCAAAAATAACATCTCCAACACCCTCCTCCAAACTCCCCCTTAAAGACTTGAAGCCTCTAAAATAACAATTTTCCTTTTCTTTTATTTACATTACTTGTTTTTTGAGGATTTGAACTTGGAATTTCTCTCTTAATCCACTCTACTTTTATTATCAACTGTGATAGTCCAAGTTGTCGGTTAAAATCCACTGTGACCCCAACCTCTTAATATTTCTAATTTTTTGGTAAATAACTCACATCTAACATTTTATTACAGTAGATGATGATGAGTTTATGTATAACTTATCTTGTTAGTATTTATAAGAATTCATTGGCACAATTAGCTAATAATCAGTATACTTTTTTTTTTTTTTTTGGTTTGTGCAGTTTGAGCAAGAGAGAGGGCACGCAGCATCTGCTGTTGAATGCTACACAAAACAATATGGAGTGTCAGAGCAAGAGGCATACGATGAGCTAAATAAAAAAGTGGTTGATGCATGGAAGGATATAAACCAAGAGCTCCTTAATCCAACGGCTGTGCCTAAACTTGTCCTAGTTCGAGTTCTTAATTTCTCAAAAGTAATAGATCTCCTTTACAAAGATGGTGATGGCTATACGCATGTTGGCAAAGTAGCAAAAGATGCCATTGCCGCATTGCTTATAGATCCAATCCCAATATAATTAGTCTGTTTTGCTATATTTTTCTCTTACTAAATGGACGAACCATTGCTCTAAAAGGAAGAACCACTGCTCCACATTAGTTTTGTCCTTTGGTCTGTAGCTTTTATGTGGTAGTTATGTCATCTACTACGTGGTAGGTCCATAATTACGACATGGCATTTTTTATTTTTATTTTTATCTCTTTATTTATATATTCCAAATGCAAAGTACGTATTTGTTAATTACTATATATATAAGGTCAAAGAAAGCCCCTTTCTCTCTCTCTTTTTTTAATACATAGAAATTCAATTACTCAAAACAACGAGAAACAAAAATAAATTAAGAAAAAAGGTAACAAACAAGCTGTCATAATAATAAAACAGAAATTCCAATGAGATTGTGAACTCTTGATGAACATATGAGTGTCAATAATTAACAAAAAAATGGTCTCCCTTACAAAAGATTTTTTTTATAAACAAAGAAAACATTTATAGATTTCAAACCTAAAAAAGCTTGTATCAAAACCCTTCCCTCCCACCACTCCTCCCTCACACTTCATCCTAGTCAAAAGACGAAGTCCAATATTAGGAACTACCATAATAACAAGACAAATAATCAACAACAATACTATTGGAACTACTCTTGTGACATTTCAAAATTAATTACAAACTTAGTAAGATTTATAGCATAACGGAATCACTTAGGTTCACTTGTGTTATCATCTCAAAATAAATTGTCGTGATTATTCTCTCTCTCTCGCTCTCTCTCTAGGCATTTAATAGTCACTTTCAATGACTATAATCAAGCCAAAAAAAATGAAAGAAAAAAAGAATATTTACATTCTGAACTTTGGCATTTGTAGATTTGTTTTCCACAAATATTTGCAATAAGACACAATTAAAGTCTAAACAATTATGTTAGCGATCAGGCATTTATTTTATTTATGTCTACATTAACAGTTTTTTTTTTTTTTTCTTATGTTAAGATTTTGGTGTTGTTAGCCTTTAATTATTGGCCTCGTGTTTGGGGTTTTTTTTTTTTTTTTACATGTAATTCTTGATCTTTTTTGAGGCCGGTTTTAGTTCCCTGAGCCTAAGTTGATAACAGATTTTTCGAATTCAATGTGAATAGCCTCATACAACTTAAAATCTTAAGGAAATAGTGAAAAAAAAAAAACTTATTAAGCATTTTTCATAAATATTTTAAGTTTTGCTATAGCAAAATGAACATTATCTTTAAAATGGTAAACCAATGTATGACCCCTTTAAGATCAATTAGTTGATAGTCAATCGGTAATTAACTGATATCAAAGTATTTATCTAATATCAATCATCAATTTACTAATTATTAATTAATTACTGATAATTATTATCAATCACTTATTGATTATGATAAATCACTTATAATTGATTGGATTTTATTGACCAGCTCATCAATCATTTTAATAGCCATCGTTCATCTTCGTTTAAACAAAAAAAAAAAGTTCAACCATTTTTTAAGTGTTCTAAAACTGCCATCTAACTATATTTTCAGAAATAATTTTATTAAGCATAAAATTTTCAAATTTTCAATGGGTTTAAAAGATAATACAGAATACTTTTTGCAATTAATAATATAATTATTTTGTAAAACTTGAAGTTTTAAATTTTGTGATAAGCATGTGATTTTTTTCTATTAATTAAATTTCAAAAATCAATTCTCACTTTTAAGTTTGGATATCAAAGTTACGAAATGTTAATGAAAAAATAAACTTAAACAGTAATATGCTAAAAAAATGACCAAATAGTCGTGCTAAAAGTTCAAGGACTATAATAGGGTAACAATCTCTTTTTTATAGCAAATACTTGTATACATAAGACTATGGGATGGCATTTTTTTACTAGTTCTACTCATTTTTTTCCAGTCAAACTGAAGAATTATAGGAATTTAGAGTTAAAGTAAATAAAAACTGCTATAATTATCAGAAATATACGTATTTTTCAATATCTTCTAGTTGCTTTGACAAAATTGCTGATGGTTAAGTATGTGAGAAGCGATGCATTGGTCAGAAAGTCAGTTCTCCAAACCACAGTTTTCTCTATTTTTTCATGCACAATGCTAAGAAGCATAAGTAGTGCTGAAAATCAATTACTAGTACAATAATTGGTATGTATTCTGATATATATCTAATTATTAATTAGAAAACAAGTTAATTACATGACATTGTGAAATGTTATACTATAATAGTTGAGCTGGCCAATATTTTTCTTGTGTTTGTTTCTTCATGAAAGATAGTTTTATTTTGCAAAATGAGCCTAGATCTCTTTATTTTTTATTGGGTGACAGGTAGAAAGCTATATGGAGAGTGAGTTTTGTTTTAGGCTCTATTTGGTTAGAGGGATGACGAGGAGAAAGGATGTTGAGAGTTAAAGGGATGAGGAAATGATGCTGAGAGTTGGAGGGACAAGGAATATAAAAGATAAAGAGAATTATGATAATCCTTCAAATTGTTTGGTAAGGAGGGAGGGTTGAAATGATAGATAATAGAGATGTGACTAATTATTATATTCATCTCTCTATTTGTTCATAGAACAATAAATATTGATTAAATAGTCTTTTATATTTATTTTTTGATGGATTTGGTGGATGTAGGAAGGAGTAGTTTTTGTGCCCCTCGATGGATATTTCATTCCTCCACCTCTCATCTCTCTTCTTTGAGCAAAGTTCTTGCTTTGGTATCAGTCATTGATGATACCTACGACTGCTATGGTACATTTGAAGAACTCAAGCTCTTTACCAAAGCAATTAAAAGGTTTGATAATATCAATAAATAAATACTGAAGCTATTCTTCTTAATATAAGATCTCAAACATAGTATTTTGTGTGTATATAATCATATCTGGTAGCCGTACAGATCTGGAAGATGTAAACTTCTATTTAGATACATGTAACTATTTGTTGATTTAGATGTAACTCAATTTGATTAAATGCTTGTAATATTATTATTTAGAGCTATCAATGCAAATGACATATATAAAATAATATTATATTGGAATCAATTAGTTGTATCTTAATTTCTAAAATAAAAAAAAGAAATGTAATTATTATTTTATAGGGTATCCCATATGAGATTAATCCTATGTATATGGAGGGAGTTTAGTATATTAAATGATCTCGACTATTTAGCAGAATAGATAGAAATTTTTTAGGTGAAATATTAATTTCAAGAATCAACTAAAGGAGTACATGCAACTTATTTATCAAACACTTTTTAACGTCTGCCAAGATTTGAAGAAGATATGGAAGAAAAAGAAAAATACCGAGTTCACTATGCAAAATAAAAGGTAAAAGCTGATTTAATTTGCTTTTTTAATAATATATTTGTTAAGTTAATGCTTGTGTACTGTTGTGTTATGATCTCAGTTGAAAAGTGTAATTAGCTACCTTCAGTCTCATTCTGAAATACATTGAAGGTTAGTTTTTACAAAATATTAATACAAAACCTATTTCACAAGTTTTTTTTTTTTTGTTGGTCTTACTGTCATATTATTCTAGATAATAACACAAGTGGTTATAGCATGCATCATAATAATAATAAATGTTTGTAATTCAATTTATTTTTTATTCCAAAATTATAAGTTAAATCCCATTTTAGTCCCGAAATGTTATGATGTCCCATGATTTTCTTGCATTATTAATTTTTCCAATAATAGTCCGACCCTCCGAGAACCATCAAATTTTGAACTGTAATTACATGAAAATTAAGTTCATTTTAATCCAGGTTAATTTTGGCGTCAAATGGTAGAGCACAAGTGATTTTAAATTTATTACAACTTTTAAATTTATAATCTAGAATATGAAAGTGAAAAAATTAACTAATTGCAATCGAATTTTAAATAAGGGGATGACTATAATTAGATCAATTAATTATTTGAATAATTTATGACCAAAAATGAAATAAATCCTTAAAATAATCACTGTTAATTCTAACTTTTTGTTTGGTGTGTCATTGTGATATTTTAAAGACTAATGTCAATTATATTGACTAACGCTTATGTTTAACTATAGGTGGTGGAAGGAACTAGACTTTGCAAATAAGCTACCTTATATAAGAGGTAGGATTGTAGAATCATATGCTTTGATGTTGGGGGTGTATTTTGAGCCTCAGCACATGCTTGCCAGAAAAGTCCTAACCAAAGCCATTGCCTTTGCATCAGTCATTGATGATACCTACGACTCCTACGGTACATTTGAAAAACTCCAGCTCTTTAGTGAAGCAATTGAAAGGTTTGACAACATCGACAGATAATCAACATATATACCACTATTTTTATGGTTAATTTCAATTTTAGTTTTGAAGAAATATATGTTATCTTTGGTATTTAGATTTTAAAATACCACACTATTGACATCTAAATATTTATGATTTTGTGTTTTATCATTGTTTATACGATCACAGAAACACTAAAGAAAATGACGGAGTAAAGCATGTGAGGCTCACACAATGAGTGAGTAGAGGGTAATTTGGTAACACGATATTTCTTGGATAATTAATTGATAAGTGAATTAAACCCTAACTAATCCAAAAATTGTGGTTTTGATACATTATAAGTTCGGCAATATATATGGATTTGAGATAATTCACTTATCCAATCAACCACCCACCATTGATTTTACTAAAGTATTTTTATTCATGGTTCACTCCATTTTTTTTAATTAGGATCAAAAATAAAATGTTTGTCAAGCTAGATTGTCAACAACGTAATACTTTAAGTATCAAAGGATAAAATAAGATGACCAATACATTTCTCAAAACTAAAATCAAAATTAACCCTGCATATATAAATTAATTTTTGTTGATACATATATAGAGTTGATTGCTTAGCTGAATAGGTTGGAATTTTTCAGGTGAGATATTAATTTCAAGGATCAACTTCCAGAATATATGCAACTCATTAATCAAACACTTTTAAACATTTACCAAGAATTTGAGAAAGAAATGGAAGAAGGAGAAAAGTACCGAATTCACTATGGAAAAATGCAGTAACAAGAAATCTAATATACTTCTCTTTCTAATAATTATGTTCGTTAACTGGTGCTCTCAGTGCTTCAGTTAATGTCTGTGCTCTTTTAGCAGCAGGGGTTAAAAATAAAATAAAAAAAAGTTAATGTTTTGTGCTTTTTTAATTATGATGATCTCAGATGAAAATTCTAGCTCCAGCATACTTTGATGAAGCCAAATGGTCAGAGCCAGGATACACTCCATCTTTGGATGGAGGAGTATTTGCTAGTTGCACTGATTTCTACTGGTTACTCCATGCTTTCAACCACATTTTTAGTTGGAACAATGCAAGTTAATTTTATATCCAAAGACATTTTTGAGTGGCCGTTTAACCATTTTAAAATTGTTAGAGCTTCAGAAATCATTTGTCCCTTTATGGATGACATTGTTTCTCACAAGGTAATACAATCCATGCATTTTCTTTTTCTTGTTCTTTTTTTTTGAAAATGATCAATATTATTTTAGTACACTAGCGTTGAAATGATTTTATTAAGGGGGCATTTGGCAACCAAATTGCATTTTAATTTTACTCAAATACAATACAATTTTACACCAAATACAAATTTTACAAAAGTACTACGAAAATAATTACTATTCAAAACATTTTTAAAACAATCACATCAACTTTTCAACTCCACTATTTATCTTTACTTTCACCAATCACGTAAACTTTTCAACTCTAAAATATTTTTCATCCAAACACACATTTCATTCAAATACAAAACAAATACTTTTCAACCAAATACAACATTCAAAAAACAAATTTCATTCAAATACAATCAAAATGTAATGCGTTTACCAAACGCCTCCTAAGTTAGTTGGATAGTATGCGTTTTGTGTGTGCGACATAAACTAACAAAGGAAGCAAAAGTTTTTTTAAAAAAAATTAAAAAATTAATTAGTAATTTAAAAAATTAAATTTAAACTTAAAATGCTCCATAACGGATATTTGAATCGTCACGTAATGACTATAAGATTAGGCAAAACAGCACATTTGCTTTTTTAATATAGCTAAAAAAAAAAGAGAAAGAAAAGCATGCAATCTATTCTTTTTATAAAGTAATAATAAACAATGAGAAATGTCATTCTAAAAATATATAAGAAATAAAAATTATATGTGAAATCAATCAAACCCACAACCCTCCACTTCCTATGCCATTAGACTTGAGGGCAATGGATGGAGATATGTAGAACTTATTACTTGTTTAGAACACGCATTTGAAAAGC
The DNA here is from genome assembly GCA_035233585.1 of Antiaris toxicaria. Lineage (NCBI taxonomy): Eukaryota > Viridiplantae > Streptophyta > Magnoliopsida > Rosales > Moraceae > Antiaris > Antiaris toxicaria. The sequence continues at coordinate 3,131,806 of CP141163.1, forward strand.
ATTTCGTTTAAACGCAATGCCATTTTCCCTCAAACACAAAAAAAATTGCATTTGAATGCAATACTTTTTAACAATTAACACAATCACATTCACTGTTCATAAGTTAAACAATGGTTTTCAAACAAAAAAGTAAGATGAAATGGCTTCTGTTCCTATTCACGGAGTTGACCTTACCTTCAGGGAATATATTCACCGCCTCATGCTTCTGCAGCCAACATTACATCCTGCCTTTCTTTTTTTTTCACTTCAATATGGCATTAACTACACGTCTGTTTCGCACCTTCCCCCAACCTCCCAAAAACGACGATTATCTTTGATAGCGCCTTTCTTTTTTTTCATCCTGCCTTTTTTTTTTTTTCACTTCAATACGGCAACTGCATGTCTGTTTCGCACCTTCCCCCAACCTCCCAAAAACGACGAACGAAGAGAGCGCATCCACCCTTCCACAGCATGCAAAGCAGAGTGCTTCCGCAATTACCCTGCCATTTTTTTCAATTCATTGCTGCAATCGTTCACTACACACCCAAACCCACCTGTAACTAACCTCTCAAATACCCTCTGAATAACCGGATGAAAAACTGCGAAATCACCGGCAATAGAGAGCAATCCAGACTATTTCTGCAGTGAGTAGAAGCATTCCACCAGTGTGAAGTTAATGATCTTCATCTATTCGGCCTCCGAGCATAGCACTTACCGGCCCCCTTTTGTCTCTGAGGCAAGTTATGTTCGTCGGCGTTTAGGGCTACCGAACGAAAAAAGGTATGTGCCCCCATTGTCTAATGTCTATCTCTGGATGGTTTTCATGGGGTTTGAAGTCGTGTATTTGGCAAAAATTAAAATTTTTGCCCGGGCTATGTGGACCGATGTTACATGATGATGGTTGATTAACCGTGCATTTTGCATGGTTGAAATTTTTTGGGATGTTGATTTGTGTCTGAATCCCTAACCATCTGTACTTCGCAGAGCATCCCGGATTTTGAGTATTGGATGTGGTTGTTCGATTTTTGCATGTTAGCTGAAGATTAAAAATATATATTCTGTGCCGTGTGTGCTTGAGAATGCATATTGGACTTAGAATGCAGTTTATGTAACTAGTTTATGGAGTGCCTTTGGCATACTGTGGTTTTATGTAATTACGTGTGGCAATGTTGATATAACATTCTGAATATACAATAGGGGATATAACAAAAACGTGATGTGGTTGTTGGTGATTTACAAATTAGGCCGGGAGACAGATAGGCTATCAGTTAAACGAAATTATATTGTTTTTGTCACTGCTATGATGTTGAGGAATGTGTGGTAATGAATATGTGAAGTCTCACGTTTGTCACTCCATGTGCAACATTGGCATTATTCAAATAACTTTCACAGATTATTAACATGGCTTAAATCCTCAACTTTTCATACACCATATTCACTGATTATTAACATGGCTAACAGATACAAACGTGGTTTTAGTTTCGTAACATATGTACATACATTCGAAAAACTTTCATTCGTTTATGCAGGGAAGTCAAAATTTTTCACATGTACTAATTTTGGCCAAATTTGAGTAGGAAGTTGAACTTTGTGTGGATTTATACAATTTATGGCATACTAAGCAACTGTTGCCAAACGGTTAGTACCTTTACAAGTAAATGTGGCCATTTTACAGGTTAATTTACAACTGTGTTTGGTTTAAAGGCTAATATTATGTGTTATGTTACACTTTGTTTATGTGCATTTCTGATGATATTAGGAGATGTTATAAAAAATTGGTTAAAGACTGTAATGATGTCAACGTTTTGTTTTTTATTGTGAGCATTCATACATCTACTAACACAGAGTTTTTTTATGGATAGAGGTGGTCATTTTATTGCAATTGACAATTTTTATTGCATTCAAGAGCCAAGTTGTGTAAAGGTCATTCTCCTCTGTCACTCCTTCAACGGGAAAGGCGTAGCTTGTAAATTCCATCTGTAGAAGCGGTATGCTCTAAACCATGCTATGTTGTTATCTGTTGTCGTTTTGATTTGTTATTATTCGCCTTATTTCCATTGTAGCCAATTGCTTAACTTATAAATTCGACCAATGTGGCACTCCCTATTTATGGATAGCACATTCACTGTTGTGTGATTTATTTTTTAACCCTTTTTTTGGCCGAACCACGTTCGGCACCGATTGTATATCCAGTTTATGGGACTTTACATATTACCAATTATTGGACTTGAGCACTCTTTACTCCGCTAAAGCAATATCTCTGCGTTTTACTTGCAAAGGTCTCGGTGAATAGCCGTTTTTCGCAACCAACTCCCAAATTTTTCCCAGCTATACAACTAATCCGTAACCACGGGTACACAGTTGGAAGCTCTTTCCTATTGTGGCAAACCATGTAGTATTCAACCGAGTCGGCGATCTACTCGCAATTTGAAAAAAAGACATTCCCATCACATTAAAGACTTTCCTCAACGAAAAATACTTTGGTCCATATTGTCAGCCGCCTCACAAGTTCGTTGTACTGAAGCCGAGAGTTCAGTCGGTTCAAACACGGTAATCAAGTAGCTTTTTTTTGCATAAATACATGATGATGATTCATGGAATGACATCTTAAGTCTATATGTGGCTATGATTATTCTCATATTACTTACAAACGTGCTGCAATTACGTAGATGCCACGACGAAAAGACAGTTACAAATGGACTAAAGAGAATGAGTTCCTACTACTTTCCCATTTGAGTACGTTCAAGAACACGCATGGTGGTAGATTTCCTCCACCTAAAGCACTAGAGGAATGGACAACTGAATTTATTCCCCCTTGCACATACAAACAGCTAAAATCCAAAAAAGAAAGAATGACTAAGACATATAGAAGTTGGAAGGCATTAAAGGCACATACTGGACTTGGCTATGATCCACAGACGAAGTCGATTAGCTGTTCAAACGACGTTTGGCAGAGCTTCTTAACGGTAAGTATATATGGGTTGTATGATGCACATCTGTACTAAATTGTGTTTCTATTTTAAATATGTGGTGTGTAAGCATTAGTTAGGTAAGCGTAATCTTGTGCTACCAAATTTTTGCAGCAATATGGCTCAGATTCTCGTGAGTTGCGCTACGAGGGTCTAAAGTTCGAGGAATTGTACTACAATATCTTCGACAACCACGTACCAACTAATGAATACATGGTTGGTGTGGGGACAAATGTAGACCTTACTGCAGAGTTATCACCAGGCCATGATTCAGGTAATGATGAAGAGCCTTTTATGATGAAGAGAGGGATGTAGGAGGTTCTTCTAAACATAAGGAGCGGTATTCAATTCGAAAGCAAAAGTTACGAAATGATACTATTATGCCACAAGCAATCCAACAGATATCCACCCATCTAGTTGAGCGTACTGCGAAACGGTCACGAACGGATTCGGGAGACTACGGAGGTTCTCAAGATGCCATTGCTGCATATGAAAAAGCTATGTTACAACTAGGAGTTAATGTCGGGGATGTAGTCAAAATGATGCGTTATTTCTACGACAACCGTGCTTGGATACCTACTTTCCTAGATTGTACTGATGCAACAAGACTGGCATTTGTAAACGACACATTAGGCCGAATAAGTGCTCCATAACAACCCAACTACCCTCCTTTCCACCAGAAGATCTTAATAACTAGAATATTATCCCATTGCATTTTAACACTTTTATTGATTGCTTTATGTTATTCAGTTATATATGTATCGTACACTTGAAATTATTACCATACCATTTTCATTGCCATTATTTACTAGTTATGAGATTTTATTACAATTGATGGACAACTACTCCGTCAAAAAGTAAGTTGCTTTTGTGTTTTTTCAGTAGTTGATATAAATATGTTGATGAAAATGTAGGTTCATGACATGTCACACCCAACTGAAAATTTAACCTTAAATGCAAACGTAGATAATGGTAGTGAAAGTGATAGTGATTATGAGGAGACTTTGGTCTTTGCGACATATCTACTTGTTGCTGCTTACAGGATGAATATCAGTTATAGACAACCATTGCATGATTCAATGTTGTCAGGATTGATGAGAGTAGATGAAATTCTTAATGGAAATCCTAACAAAATCAAGCAGAAGATTCGGATGGATAAAAGAACATTTAAGAATTTATCAAATTTGTTATCAAATTTATCATATAAACGTAGATGAGCAACTGTTTATATTTTTGTACATCATATGTCAGGGGACAACTAATGCCGAATCAGCTGATCATTGGAACCACTCTGGAGACACAATATCAAGGTGATTTTTCACTGTACTACTAGCTATATGTAGCCTCAAGAATGAAATAATAACTCCTCCAGATTTTAACAAGTGCAGCCATTTATTATTGAAAATCATTACAAATATAGGCCGTGGTTTGATGTAAGTAACTCATAATAATTTCCTACTAAAGACACTGCAAATCTGTAGTTGTTAATAATTTACTAATGACTCTTGCTTTGTTGTTACAGGGTTGTGTCGGTGCAATTGATGGCACTCATGTGCCTTGTGTTCCACCATCACGTAACGCTGCAGCGTGGAGAAGTAAGAAAGGAACGTACTCTCAAAATATATTAGCAGCATGTTCATTTGATATGAAGTTCACGTATATATGTTCAGGGTGTGAGGGTTCGGTACATGATGCACGTGTGCTGGAAACTGCAATTAACCGTTACGGTTTTCCAATACCTCCAGCAGGTTTGACAGCTGTCTTTTAATTTTCCTTACGTCATTATGTTATACACGTGTACCACAAATATATATTCTGATGAGAAGTTGTTACTTTTGATACGTAGGAAAATTTTACTTAGGTGATGTCGGATACTCTAACAATAACGGGTTCTTAACGCCGTTTAGAGGTGACACTTATCATTTGCCTAAATATAGGCGTCGGCGTCAAGGTTTGGGATCACCTAAAGAAGTTTTCAACTATACTTATTCGTCGTTACGAAATTGCATCGAGAGGACATTCGGCGTATGGAAAGCGAGGTTTAAAATATTAAAGAGAATTAATAACTACCCGATACAGAAGCAGGTTCTTATAGTGGCGTGAGCAATAGTGCATAATTTTATCATAATAGTTAGGGAGCGGGACAAGCTTCTTCGACGATATGATATTGACGATATACCAATAAACAAAATTGCACAACTGCATAACACCAATCAAGATGATGTTGACAATGACATGCCTGAAGGTCCTAAAGTATCAGATGACAAAAATACTCATAATCAAATGAATCAATTTAGAGAAGGCTTGACTAATCAAATGTGGCAAAGGTACCAGATATATCCATGGTATAGTTAGTACGACTATTAAAATGACTGACATTTTGATAAAATGTAAAAAACTTTGTTTTTATATCTTCACAACTTTTATCAAACGTGCTGGTGTGAGGCTCTTATTGAGTATTCAGGTGTCGTTTATTAACTTGAAATTATTGGATGTTTTAACAAATATTTAAAAATTTTATTGATGTAAAAATTAAAAATAAAGTTAATAAATCCAATTTGCATTAAAGAGCCAAACACACCTTACTCGGAGAAAGACTTTGGTTTTTTTTTTTTTGGGCAAAAAAAAACGTGCACATTGGCTTTATTGTATTCGGAATGGACATGAAAATATTTAACGCAAAAAACGACACTATCGTTTTATTATAATTTCATAACAAAAGATAAACAAGTTTCGAAAGAAGAGTTGTGTATCATTTAATGTAAAGAGGAGAATAAAGAGGAAGGCATGCACATCAATGTAAGTGTAGAGATAATGTTCTATTTTCACAATGTTCTATTTTTTTGTGAATACTCACAACAATATATATTGTGATACAGGTGAGATTACTCATTAATAATGTAATAGATTCATCATTCAGCAAATTGATTTCATGATAGTTCTTATCAACTTTCAATAATATATATATATATGTGTGGATATAAATGGACTACAATTTGAAGAAAATGGCCTTACGTATTCAATAGTGCACCTGAACAATTTTATTGGTTTTATCAATTTTGCATCAAATTAATTCTAATGACTTACTGTTGCTCTTTGTCAGCATGCCATTGTAGTCAAAATAGGCCAAATACAAGCTACGGAGTGCCTTTGTTTACCTCGGTAAGTATAGTAAGTATATCTAGTAAATTAATAATAATAATCTATTATATATTATTAATTACACCTCAAAATATAATATATTTATTTTTTTATCATTTTTTTAATCACATCACTTATTATATCTTACTCTTTTTTTCACATAACTTTTACCAATCACATCATAAAATAATTATTTTTATATAACTCACATCTTTTACATCCAAACACACATTGCATTCAAATGCAATGCAAATGCTTTTCCTCCAAACGCAAATTACATTTCAAGCATTGCATTCAAATGAAACACAAACGCAATGCGTGTCCCAAACAAACGCTTAGTGTGAGCACGTGCCTCTACTCATTTTTTTTAAATCTATAATTTGACCCATAAAATTTATTATTTTTTGAAATGTACCCCCACTAAATTTTCTTTCTCAAATATGTCCCTTTATTTATTTTCTTGAATCTATCCCGTTAAAATTTGTCATAATGATGAAAACTATAAAGGAAAAAATTGTCAGTGGCTAAAGAGGAAAAAAATAACAATGATGAGAAATTTAAAAAAAAAATCTTAATAGTGCTCCCATTGGAATAAAATTTTGGCTTCGTCTTGTAAGGGCCCCTAATTAAATTATACTCAAGAGAAGCTAATTATGGAACGCTTAAAATAACCAGTCACTCCCCACATTTTAAGAGTATTATGGTATGTTTGGTGTATAAGTTTGAGAAGAAAATTAAAAAAAAAAATCTAATGCCAACTTAGAACTTTTGTGGATCGGTTGGGCGAGATAAACAATAAATCATTATGGTGCAGATTTTAAAATAATGACAAAATTCAAATTGAATTGAAATCTTTTTTGAAATAACATTTCAAACTAGGGGTGGCAAATCTTGTTAGTGGGTCGTGTTCATGTCGTATATATCTGACCCGTTTGTTGACACGAATACACTCGACACGAACACGACATGTTTAATAATCATGTTAAAAAGCACAACCTAAACACGACCCATTAATAAACGGGTTGATACGATATGACACGTTTATGACCCGTTTATTAAATGGGTCATAAATGTGTCGTGTCGTGTCGTGTCTACTAAACTCACTTACTAAAAGGGTCATAAACGGGTCATTCAATCTGTTATTGACCCATTTAACTAACTTGTTATTAACCTATTATTGTCACGGCCCAAAATTTAGACACGTGACACGACAGCCAAATCATAATATCAACCCGAGATTTATGGAAAAACATTTATTACGAAAAACGGGTCGACATTATAATTTAGCTAAGTCTAATTATTTATAAAGCAGTATCATAACCACAGAATAAAATAAAGGATAAAATAAATGCTTTTTAATGCGGAAATCAAACACAAAATCGGTTTTCAAAAGAAATTACAAACCATAAAAATATTCCCAAGCATAAAATTTAAATAACGTGAAATAAAGTCCAAACTTAATGTCTCATTACATCAGAACGAGAAACATAAAGAAGAAGATGGAGAAAACTGATAGCATCATCTTCAGTAGTAACGGATATCTCAATGATTTTCGGAACTGCTACCTCCCGCACCTGGAAGTAGTCATTTCGAAATCACAAAGAAAAAAGGACATGACCGCTGGCTCAGTAGGACAGAAACAAAGGTGGGTTAACAGATAACATTTAAAAATATGGCATAATATCCGTTTCCAAAAATAATCAACAATTTAAAAAAAAATACATGGCATAATAATCAAAAAATAATAATAATAATCAACAATTTCGTGAAAAAACATTTTTAATGTAAGTTTTATTCTGCTGAGGACTTAGCATAGCTGCAATATACGTGCCCCAATATTAAAATAATAAATCATTAAAACAAACCATCATATTATGAGTGAGGACTTGTTGTAGCTATAATATACATGGCTTGAATTTGAATTATCCTAGATCATCTCGTTATGGTCTAAATAGGCCGAACGGCCCTGCGCAGGTTTAGGGACCTTCCCCCATGGCGTCAACTTCGGGACGCATGCATCATTTACAATGATCGTGAACTAGAGCTCAATTATGTTCACCGGATTATTCAAAAGATAGTATTTACCAAGTTATATTATGCCATTAATCAAAACACTCTTTAAAATACACATTTATTACAAAGTACGTTGCATGCGTTTATTTCATCAAAAATAGTATAATAATTTCATAAATCGAAAACAGCATGCCATCAATAAAACAGGAGAATTTAAAACACTTGACTACTCCCAGAAAAGGCTTGAACGTCCTACCTCAATTTTCGCACAAGCGTTGCGATAATGTGATCCACAAATCAAGCAAGAACATCAAATAATTCCTATAATCAAACATATGATCAGTCTCGGTCTAGACATAATCATCCAATCATTTTAGTGTGCCACAAAAGGATTTTAAAACGTTTAATAAACATTTGGGATTTAAAATTTGTGAAAAACTTTAAGTTAGGATATTTCTGGGCATGGGCAGACTAACCTAGGCTGAATATAAAATCCATATTAATTTATTTTTCATCCCAAAAATTCTGAATTTTTAATATGTTAAACTAGACATCCGTAGCTTTAATTCCATATAATTTTTATAATTTTTGGACATCATTTGGTCATTCAACTAGGCCAAAAACCGAGGGTTGTTTTCAGGCGTAAAAATCTGGGTTTCAGTTTCGGTTGAAAACCTGGCAGTTCTGTCCGCCTATCTTAGAAAAATATTTTGACTGGGTAAACGGATGAGTTTGATTCTGAAATTTTTCAGGAATTTAGGGGACATCTTGAATTTAATTTTAGGCTCAAGAATCACTCAAAAATCGTTTTTAAAACTCAAGTTATGACTGACACAAATTTACTGTTCATATGGTAATTTTCCAGATTTCCGTTTTTCTGTGTCCGAATTTCGGTTAGCCTCAAACCAATCCAATTTTCATCCAATGATCACGAAATTTTGTGGAAAACCTTATTTATATATCATTAACATAACCCAAGAATCAAATTGACAAAATCATAAAATCTTACACATATGATAATAGGGTTTTTGAAAAGGGGATCAATGAGGCAAAATTTTAGGGTTTGAGAGAAAAATCACACCTTGTTTGTGCTGCCCTATTTTTGATGCTTGGTCTCCCTTTTGGCTGAATTTGTGTGAGTATTAGAGTCTTCAAAACAGTATGGAAATAGTGGAGAAAACCATATAAATTTCGGATTTAAAATCAAAAGGAGAAGGAAGGAAAAAGTTTGATTTCTCACCTTGTTTTTGTCTCAAAAGTTGTTGAATCTTTGAGCTGCCTTTTGGTAGGTTTTTGTTTGCTGTTTTGGGTGTGTTTTGGGAGAGAAAATTCAGAGAGGGGAGAGGGGAAAGCTGGCCGAAATTTTGAGGGTGAAAGGAGGGGTGAATGAGAGTTAAAAGGGGGTTTTTATACTAGGTTTTTCTTTCCCTTTCTCTTCCTTGTTTGGCTGAAAATTTTAAGGGGCAAAAGGGAAAGTTTTTGTGCTGTTTTGAGACTAGGGTTTTCTCTCTTATTTCCCCTTAAGTGGCCGAAAATTATCCCTTAGTTTTTAAGGCAAAATAATTTGAATTTTACTTGAGTTTTAACCTAGCTTTTAATTCAAATAAAATCTCCTTTATTTCCTACACTTTATGGACGAATTTCTTCTTTATATCTAAGGAATGAAATTTGAATTTGAATCCTTCTTGGATTTGTAGAATTTTAATTTTAATTTAAAATCCCAAGTGATGGCCGAATGTTTTAGGGTTTCTTTTTGAAGTTCAAATTGTTGACTTTTTGAGCGGAATTTGACTAGGAAACCAACCTAGGGTTTCCAAAAGATTTTTAAATTAATTTTTGGCACACTAATTTTATTTAAATTATATATTGACCCTTAAATAAAATTTAAGGCGTCACAATTATTAACCAATTTAAGTAACCTATCATCAATTTTAACATTAAAAAAACTTATTAAACCCCTAAATAACAATCAAATTAAGTTCACAATCAAGTTACACCTAAATTTAGATCACAAAAGATAAATACAAAACTAAAAATATGCATATAAAAACTAAAATATATATTTTATATTTAAATTTTAAATTTTAAATTTTTAAACCTTAAAAATTTATATAATATATATTAAAAATTATATGTGATAACCGAGAAATCCATACTCTCGGAAATATTTTGTACAAATATGTAAATAAATGTACATTTACAGCGACACAGTTTACAGAATAAATAGCAGAGGAAAATTTTGATTAATCAAGTTTTTAATCAAAATTTGAAAATGAATTAATGAATATAGTTTAAAAGCCAAACATTAATTCATTTATGATGTTTTAAAATTTATAGAAAAGTATGTGAAAACACATATTAACAGATCAATGGCACACAAGTGAGCCACATTGATCAATGGCCAAAAGGATTTGCCAAACAAGCCCTTACACAAATAAAAGAAAGTAAGGGAGAGGGTGTGTGGCACGTGAGCTTAAGGGGGGATTAATTGATCCCTTTAGCTGCAAAGCAGCCGGAGAGAGAGAAAGAAAGAAGAAAAGAAAAGAAAGAAGAAAAAGAAAGAGAGAAAGAGAGAGCCGAGAAAAGAGGGAGAAGAGAAAGGAAATCCAAAAAGTTCGGATTTCCTAGTTCCAATAGCAGATCGATCAAGATTCAATCAAGGATTAACGGCAAGAAAAACTCACGATCAAAGCAAGGTAAACCCTAGTTTTCACGTTTTCTTTGGGGGAAGAAAATCTGGGGTTTTGAGAGAAAACAAAGAATGTGAGTGAATCACATTTAGGTTTTCGGTTAAAATCGAAATGTAATTCGAGTCTAGACGTTTTCAAACACGAATCCATGAACAGATGGTTTAGAAAACCAAGTTTAGTGAAATTTCTTCACAAAATACAGATTTTTCAAAAGTTAAGTCAAGAGAGATTCATAAGCAAAATGTGGAATTTTTGCTTATGAAATCATGGATTTGTGCTAGTAGGAATGTAGTAGATACCTTGAAATGATCTTATGAAGATCGATTTCAAGTGTAAGAAGCAGAGCAAAGGCCATAAAAGCCTTAGAAAATCAGAGTAGAGCAGTTCGGACCCAGAATCTTGATTCTGGTATGAACACGGGCGTGTACACGGGTGTGTACAAGGGCGTGTTCAGAACACGGCCCCGAACATGCCCATACGCACGACCGTGTTGTAAGAAAAATCAGACCCGAGAGGTACACGGTCAAGAACACGGCCGTGTATCAGACCGTGTCAAGAGGCACACGGTCAAAGAGAGGCATGTAAGTAGCCGTGTAAAAGCACAGAGGAGTACACGGCCAGTAACACGGCCGTGTACCCACCCGTGTAAGCATACACGGGCATGTTCCAGAAAGTACACGGCCAGGCTTAAAAGTCCAGAGGGGTACACGGGCACGAACACGGCCGTGTAGGAGGGCGTGTTCGAGGCCAGAGAGTAAAAAAAAAAAAAAAAAAAGAGTCTGGAAAGGAAAATTTTCATGTTTTGCCATATTTCCAGTATAAGCTAAATATGGTAAATAATCAGTGATTTTTCCTTTTATAGGAGTCCAAGCCAGAGACCCCAAATCAGCAGTCCCAGAGCAGCAGCAGCTTACGCTAGAGGACTTTCTGTAAGTTCAAGCATTGTCCTGACTGCAACGTGGACAAGCTTGCTTTATTTCAATGTTGTGTATATTGTATGACGTGTTGTTAGACATTGATTGTCTGCATCACGATGTTATGTCAGTCACAGCACAGGTCAGTTCATGTCAGTCACAGCACAAGTCAGTTCATACCAGTGCATGTCATGCATATAGAGTTGCATGTCCCAGTATACAGACCAGACAGTACCAGAACAAGAAAACAGTTAGGTGCACAAGGCACCCTAGTGTGTTAATTAATACACACCTCAGTAATTTAATTAACAGGTTCCGACTGTGGAAGGCAAACAGTATGCTACCCAGTTGGAACACCAGCAAGCTGGTAATTAACCAGTTATTGGCGTATCGGCCTCTCGAACCACGGAGAGGTTATCATGTTTAGCATCAGTTAAGACTGAGGAGGTCAGTACTAAAGTACCGCTCCCAGTTGCGCTAACATGTCGGTACGTCCAATTAGGGGCCCAAAACCAGAACTAAAATAACAGATTAATGTCATAAGACTAAACCTTTAGTCAGTACAGCATGAGTACAGCAGTCAGCATGAGTACAGCAGTCAGCATGAGTACAGCAGTACAGTATGAGTACAGCAGTACAGCATGAGCACAGTAGTACCACATGAGCACAGCAGTATAGCATGTTAGTTACATGTTTTTATGTTTGAACTTACTGAGCCCATAGCTCATTAGTTTGTTCACATGTTGCAGGTAAGAGACCTGTTCACCAGTAGTATCGGTGGACGACGAACAAGGAAGAAGCATGCCGGAGAGGATTGGGCGAGGGATATTGGTCACCGATAGTCTTCCGCTGTACAGATTTTGAATGTAAATTTCAAAGAGACAAGTTTTCAAGTCAGGAGTATGTGATAGGGGAATCATGATCAGTTAGCATGATTTCTTTATCACATTCTCAAACAGTTTATGTATTTAAAGCAAAAAAAATTTATTCCACAAAATTAGCAGTAGTTACAGTTCAGCATGATTGCCGGCGACCCTAGAGGCCTGCAGACTATTGCGGTTGACTACAGAGTTGGCCGTAGTAGCACTGTAGAGCCTCTACAGCAGGGCGGGCTGCCACATTATAAATGGGTAATTCATGAGTCGTGTTCATGTTAATCCATATATGACTCATTTATTAAACGGGTTATTTTATATCAATTATTGGTTGACGGGTTCATGTGGGTTCAACCCTTTATTTAATCGTGTTTGGCGGATTCGACCCTTTTTAACCCAAACTCATTTAAAGAAAACCCAAACCCTCTAATTTCGTATGGGTTTCGTGTCGTATTGTTATGTCGTGACCCAAATTGCCAGCCCTATTTCAAACCTACATGCCAATTATCTTAAAAAGTTAATGTTTCAGTAAATTACTTTTAATTTTAACAGTTTTTTTACTAAAATAAATGATTGTAAGTGGTTACAAACATAACCTAATAATAATTTTATCCTTAATTCTACCATAAGATAAAAGGGTTCAAATCCCCTAATTCTAACTTGAAAAAAAGAAAGAAAGAATAGATGATTGTAAGTTACAATTATCTTAACTTTTTGGTTTGTGTAGTTTGAGCAAGAGAAAGGACGCGTGGCAGCTTCCGTTGAATTCTATAGAGAGCAATATAGAGTATCAGAGCAAGAAGCATATAATGAAATAAATAAGAAAGTGGTTGATGCATGGAAAGACATAAACCAAGAGCTCCTTATGAATCCGGCGGTTGTGCCTAAGTCTGTCATAGTTCGAGTTCTTAATCTCTCAAAAGTAACAGATCTCCTTTACAAAAATGACGATGGCTATACACATTTTGGCAAGGTGACTGCTGCATTGCTTATAGATTCAATCCAATATCATAACGAGTATCCTGATTTCAAGTATTTCACGTAATTTTTGTTGGTAAATTGCTTGTTTAGTTTATATATTTTTAAGTTTATGAACTTTTTTTTTTTTAACTTGAGTAACCCTAAACTATTGAAACGTTACTACAATAATTCTCTCAATTAATTATTACATATAATCCGTTAGTAAGCTTTTTTAATCAAAATTACTACAATAACCATTTTATACATATAACAATATTTTTCAATAATTTTATTTTTAAATTTTCTGGTTTTCTTTTAAAAATACTGTCCACATTAATAAAACACAGAGATTAAAATTGTACAAATTTAAAAGTTCAAATATCAAACTAGTAATTTCATAAATGTCAAATAACCTCACTCTGTTTTGTTTTTTAATTAGGGAGAATCCATGGTGGAGTGTACTAATAATGTACAATAATAGATCATTAAAAAGCAATCAAGCTGCTGAAGAGACCACCTGCACGCACAATCTTTAATACAGATCCGTATTTTTTTTTTTTTAATGAATTCATTATTATAAAATTACTTCACCTAAAATCTCAAATAAACAAAAACAAATATATTATATATTATATAAATTAACAGTTTTTTTTTTCCAATACTTAACTTTAAAAACTGAATCAAATTCTATCCTGAACTTTGTTTTTTTTTTTTTTAATGCAAAAAAAAAGTCAAATATAGCCTTTTTCAATAAGTTTTTTAATAAATAACTTAAGTTTTTAAAAATTAATAAAAGACCCAAATTTTTATAATAAGTTAAAAAGGCCTTCTTTTTTAATGAGCAATCAATTTTATAAATGATTAATCATTGATTGATCATATTATATAGTTAATCACTGAATGACTTTCGATAAATTATTAATCGATTACAATCAATCACTAATTAATCATAATATATATCATCTATTTTTATAATCAATCATTAATTGACCACAATGAAAATCATCTATATTCCAATCAATCAGTGATCTATTATTAAAAAATGAAAAATGTCAAAACTCTCTCTCTCTCTCTCTCTCTCTCTCTCTCTCGGGCTACACAAAACCTACCCTACACCCACACCTTGCCCCACCCATTGTAATGGTTGGGTAGCAAATTAGGGATTTCCATGAAGGGTTCAACCTAGCCTGCCTGTCAATTTTTTTTAATTTTCTTAACAAAGAAAAACAATAAAATGATTTTAAAATTAGTAAATGTTTTTTTTTTCTTTTGTTGAAAAGAAAGTATGGATTTTATATATGTATATATATTTGGAAAAAATATATATTTTTCACAAAATAGACAATAAGTTTTTTTTTTTTTTTAAGCTAGATATATAAGAAAAATGAAAACAAAACAAGGAAGAGTAACAGGCGAGCAATAGATAAGCCCCAACCTCCAAGATCATTTAAGATCTGAAAAGATGCTCCCCACAAATGTGTTGTCGTTCACTATCACCTTTAAGAAGATCTAATCTTGGTTCGTGAAGTTACAAAAATACCGAGTTTTTTCCTTCTAATCTTGGATGTTTGAATTCCTCTTTAGCTTTAAAAAAAAAAAAAGGAATATTCTGCTTCACATTACATAACAGACGTCTGCTTCTACTCACAACTTTACAGGAGAGAGTCAAAGGCCTAGGGCTTAATTCTTTTATCAGGATGAAATCAATTTCTGATGGGATTTGAGCTTTGAAGAAGAAATGAAAGGAAAATAAGACCCAAGTATAAACGTAGTTGTTTGAGTGTTATTATGCTCTTTTTTTCTCTTCTTTTGTCAACAAAGCCCAGTGAGCCAAACACTGCCCAACTAGCCCGCACCACCCGCATGCTGCCCATAAACTGCCCTACACCCACCCAACCTTCCTTGAGCCGTTTGCGATTCCTACTTCTCGAAACCCAACATTCAAAAAAACCCAAACTGCCCCACCGTGAAACCACCAACCCACCTGCTTGTTCGCCCTTAACGGTGACAGCCGCTCTTCTCCTTCTTAATTCTCTCTCCTTAGCTTCTATCTCTCTTCCTCACTGGAAAGAAGCCACCACCACCGTTCACAGAGGCCGACGGCCAACGTAGGAAGGATCTAATCCACCACTTCACCGATGCAGCGGTCGATTGGAAGGATGTCATCGCTAAGGAGATTGTGACAACCACTGGCGACGACGAAACTTCTGGACGAGATCTCATAAACTGTGGATCGCATAATGGAGACGACTGGATCAGAGATGACAACTGTGGATTGTGTGATGGAGACAACAACTGGGTCAGAGAAGGCGACTATGGATCACGACTTACAAGTGATTTACAGCCTTTACTAGCGGCTGCAACAATGGATCGCAACCAAATCCCATTGGCTATGGTCAACGATGGAGATAGCCAAGAGGAGCAAAAGAGAGAAGGGTAGAAAGAAGAAAGAGAAAGAGGTCGAGAGAGATAGAGGAGGGGATTAGGGAAATTGATTTTAAGAACTAAATAAAAAAGTGTTAAGGTGTCTAATAAATTAGGTGATAAAGATTAACTACCCAGCCTAATTACTCTAATAATTATAACACTAATATATATAGCATTTACGGCACCTACAAATATGTCTCCCAAATTTCCTGTAAAAAAGTTCATGCCTGAAAATCTCATCATGCAAATGGAGCAGGCAGAAAATTCCATTCCGTGATCTCACATTTCGATCTTTTTTTTTTTTCCTCATCCTTTCTTTCGCATGTTCTTTCTTCTTTTATTTTATTTTTTTTTTCAACAGATCCGCATCAAGAATTAACGGCCATGGAAATACAAAAGCACCAGCAGCACTGGTTCTTAGCATCCCTCAATGCGCAAAGCAAATTCAGATTCAGTAACATAACCAACATCTTTATTATCATCCCTAAGAGAACAACAATATTACAAAATCAAAAACCGACAGTTTGCGATGCCTCACACGCCAACAATATTGAACAAAATGATGCTGAAATCCAAACTCTGAGCTGCTAACCCGAAGAGTGTGAAAAAGATTTTCTTTTGCTTCAAAAGCAAAGGAAATCCAAACTCTGAGATGCTAACCTGAAGTGCATGTGAAAAGAGTTATCGAAATGTGAGATCACGGAAATATATATGTTGACTCGTTGAAATTTAAACCTGTCCCTCTAATTATCCTTAAACTTCAGAAAATGCCATTATGAAGAATAGTGAAAAAGAATAACCTGGTTGTCGTAAACAGAATATTTAGGGGGCATTTGGATAAGTATTTCATTTTAATTTCATTGAAATACAATACAATTTTACATCAAACACAAATTTTGCAACAGTGCTACGAAAACAATTACTATTTAAAACATTTTTAAAACAATCATATCAACTTTTCAATTTCACTATTTATCTCTACTTTTACCAATCACATCAACTTTTCAACTCTAAAATACTTTTCATCCAAACACACATTTCATTCAAATACAAAACAAATACTTTTCAACCAAATACAACATTCAAAAAACAAATTTCATTCAAATACAATCAAAATGCAATGCGTTTACCAAACGCCCCCTTAACTTTCTAGAAAAGCAATAATTCCAAATTTTTTGTCTAAATATATATTGTTTATTTGAAATAGTCAAAACTTAGCCTTAAAGTTGTGGGATTTCTCATGTTTTTATGATTATGTGGAACTTATTGTCCTTTTAGTAGGATATAATGTCTATACTCATTTTCATATTGTATTCTCTTTATTTAAGTAATCTAGTGAAAACTGAAAACGGTATCCATGATTATTTATGACATTTGGTGTCTTCGGAGGCTTGAGTTCCTCGAAAATGACATCAATGGAGGTAAAAGTTCTCTAGAACGAGCCTACCGCCTAACTTTTATTTTATTGGTTTACGGGTTCATAACACAACAACAAATTGACCATTGACATAAAACTAACCTACCATGCAATTGCATCAACTTTCTGCCTTATCTCCCAAGTTTGACCCTCCTCCCTGTTTTCCATCTCGTGTTATCCTATAGATATAGAAAGCCAGCACAGCCCCACTGCAAAAGAAAAGGCAATAATCATGTAAACAATCTTCTGTAACCCAGAACAAAAGAGAACAGCTCTGCTAATTGTCATAACCTGCTCAAAAAAACATATTTGAAACCCTATCTCAGCGTTAGCGATTCACGACGAAATTCATTAAAGGGATGCAGAAAATTCTAAATGCATAGAGTGCTGGTGCATGCAAGAGTGCATTGTTAAGATATATAGGTTTCCGCTCCCATTCCAATTATATGACAGAAGATACAAGGAAGCAGCTATGGGGGAAAATGACAAAACAGATGATCAGTCCTGGATTCTGAATATGACAAATCAAATCCAAGCTACCAAAGAATAAGTGAAGAAGAACAATGGTCATGATGCTTCAAAGTAGGACAAAAGGTTAAAAAAAAAAAAAAAAAAACCATATTGACGATCGCTGATTGTTAAAAATAAAAGAATCATAATAACCTGACCGCCGTTGTAAGAACATTGATGATTGATGATCTCTGCAATGAGGACAACGATGCAGAAAACATTAAGGTACATCAAGTAACAACCGAACTTGCATACAAGTCAATGTTTAATATCACTATAACCTCTTACCTGTGCCAGCAGGCGTATCTCCCTCAGAAAAATTATACCAGCTATGGCTGCATGTAATCATAAACCAATATAAACTGAAACCATACAAACATCAACTAAAACCAGAAGGATAAAAATTATATGATTTATATTTTTAGCAACATTTATGAACTATATACTAACCCGCTTGTCCTTTCAGCGCTAAAGTAGATTGTTCTCCTCGCTTATGTGATCTCAAACTCAAAACACTTAATGCCAGAAGAGTACCACCAAGTATAACACCAAATCTAATGCCAGCAGTGCTTCCAGTTACCATGAAGGAAAGAAAGCCACCAAGAGAAAGAACTAAACCTGCAAGAAAAGGCAAAACATGAGATGAACAAATAAATAGACGAAGGCCCAAAACTTAAAAAGAAATTAAAAAATAATTCCTAAACATAATCATCTTTTATTTTATATTTTACATGCAAAAACATATAAAATTACATTAACAGTCATCTCAATGAAATCACACTATATTCCATATCAGATAGAGAGACTCATATTTACTGCAAATTCTCAGTGCACGTCTGCATCTTTAGCCTTACCTGACCAAAAACAAAACAAAACAAAACGAAAACAAAAACAAAGCTTTTCAAAACAGATTTTTATGATCACAATTTAGACATACCATATGGTATCCCAACACGAAAATCATGGATTCTTGAAACATCACTCAGATCATCAGTTGGCGAGGTGACTGTTTCCACAATTTCCTTAACTTCGGGAAATTTTTCAGCAGCTGTGGAAAGATAAACTTTTCCATCTTCACTAATTTCTTTTGCAATCTCGTCCAAATCTTTCCTTGCTCTTTCAGCTTGTATTGTCAACTGCTCGGAAGTTTCTTTTAAAACAACCAGTGCTTTCTTGGAGTATATCTCATAAGCTTCTTGTGATATGCCCTGAATCTTCAAGGCCTGTTCTTTAAAAGAGTCTAGGGCCTCTCTCCAAGCCTGCTGAGAATCGTCCACTCCCAATTTGGCATTATCCTTTTCCTTCTCCACTTCAATCTCTGAATGCTTTTAACAATCAAAACCAAGGAAAAAGATGGGACAAAAAAAAAATTATATACTTGTCGCAATACCAGCACACATGCAGAACTAATCAGAGCAATAGAATGTACATACTAACACACCATAATTTACTTAACATCAACTACACCTAGTGTTGCCCATTCGATCAATCACTTATTCTAACACCCGATTTGCAAACAGCTGAGTTTTTTTCTTCTTTTCCCAATGTAAAAATAAACAAATAAATAAATAAATTGTTGGTTTCTTTAGCAAAACAAACAAATCAAATAATATAACTACAACTTTGAGTTTTTCCAACTTTAATCTCGGCATTGAGTTTTCCAGTCACATCAAATCACATTAGTTTGCATCATTGCATTCCCAAATGAATAACAGAAGTCCAGGAAACCTTCAACGGCCTACATAACTTATATCTGGAGAACATTGAACGTATATTTCTTTAAGGGGGGATTTGGAACAACATCTCTAGACAAAATTTTGTAAGTCAATTTCAAAACTCCCAAATTTATGTCTCACTTTCCCTCTCTTCAAATTTCAAAAAACTCAAACTCCAAAAGTCTATAACTTTCTCATTTCAAGTCAAAATGAGATAGATTTTTTTTTTTCCTCTTAAAATCACACAGAATAACAAAAGAAACAAAATAAAATTCATATTGCATATTTGCTTCCGAACACATTTCAAATTTTATATTATTCCTGTATCACAGTTCCTTTCCAATTCACACTTTAACCAAACACATTTCAATCCCTACCTATAAAACTCCAACTCCAACCATTGGTCCAAATGGGCCGTTAGTTGCATAGAGAAACAAGGACTTAATTGGTCCAAAGATGAGCAGTTCAAAATAAAAATCTCAGAAATACCAAACAGAAAAGAACCAGATGTAAGTATGAATATCTGGGGAAACATAGCATAAAAATTCCGATTCAAACAGCTTCAATCATTAAAAAAAAAAAAAAGGGTAAATTCTCTCACAAGCATTCTATCAAACACCATACATGCATTGGATAAAACCGCTCCAAAAACCAAAATTCATCACAAATTCCTCGAAACCGCGAGCTTACCGATTCCTCATGCGAAGCGGTGAAGGCGACGAAGGTTCGATTCGAGAGGCTCCGGCTATGGAGAGCGGAGAGGTAGACTCCGGCCGGCCGACAACAAACTCGGAAACTCCGAGGTCTGTATAGAGGATCGAACCGCAGAGAAACCGGCGAGGGAGAGAAAAGCGAAGAACCAGAGCTACGGTTAGGGTTAGGGTTAGGATTGGGGCTTAAGAGAGAAAAGGAGTCCAAAGTCACAGCCATGGCGGAAAAACCTGTCGTTGTGCTCCTGAGACAGTCGCTAAGAAATTAAGAATTGTCTTTGCAATGGAGACGACGCTGACGACTGTCTTGGGAGGCGTATTTTAAGGAATTTTCAACTCTAGGACCAAATCAAAAGACCGGAAATGAAATGAAACGAGGTTGGTTTTGTCTAAGTTGCGCCGGCTTGTGAGATGCGCATTGTTGTGTATTCGTTTGTTTGGCTGGAAAGAAAAAGAGAAGGAAAAAATGGAAAAAAAAAAAATAAATAATAATAAAGAAAAGGAAAGGTGTTTCATCATTCATTCTTGCGTGACACGTAATCAAAGGGAGGTTTGTTGTGGGACCATTGGAGCCCACTGAATCCGCCGGAAGGTGGTGTTTGTGATTTGATACGAGTGAGCCTGGTCCGCACCTTGTTCAATTTTTCATTTCTGATTTTTTTTCATTTTTAAAAGTAAACTAAGTAGACGAGCACATAGTAGAAAAACAAAGAAAAAAAAAACCCCAAAAAAAAAAAATACACATGATGGCAAGTCCAAAAGCAACAACGAAAAAAACAGCAACGGAGTCAGGAATTTTTATAATAAGGTTGACAACTATAACTTTTAATATTTAAAGGGTATTTGGTGAAAATTTTATATTTTAATTATATTTAAACGTAATATAATTTTATACTAAATGTAAAGTTTTATATTTAAGTATAATATTTTTCAAAAGTATTACAAAAATAATTATTATTCAAAAGTTTTTTAAAATAATCACATCAATTTTTCAACTCTACTATTTATCTTTATTTTTACCAATCACATCAACTTTTTAATTTTAAAATACTTTTCATCTAAACACACATTTTATTCAAATACAAAACAAATACTTTTCAATCAAATATAATACTCAAAAAATGAATTGCATTCAAACGTAATTAAAACGTAATGCATTTACCAAACACTCCATTAGAGAAATAAAATGAAGTTTTATAATTTTTAGAAAGGTTATTTATAAATTTGATTAAAATACACATACAAAATATCAATTAATATAAAGTTGAGGGGGCTTAAGTCCCGGTCTTACTATCTTCGTTTCTGTGTATGCATACTATTGATATAGAGAAAAGATAACAAATTGTCTGTTAAGTCAAGTTGTATATATATATTTTTTTTTATTTTTTTTTTTTTTTGTGTTTTTAAGAAATTAACTTCTTATCATATATGAGTCCAAATTATTTTCTAATATAGTCCAAATTATATATATAAAGTCGAAATTTATTTTGGGGTGATTGGTGTGCCAAAAGCGTATACTCATCATTTTGGAGAAAAACCACGAGGGGTGGTTTCAAGTTCAATATACCGTTATTCAGAGGGAAAAAGAAAAAGGAAAAGGAAAAAAGTTCGAAATCATGTATTTTCTCTTTAGTAAACTGAATAATCTTATGTCATTATATGTTAGGCTTGCATGTGTACGTAACGCTCAGAATTATTTCTTCAACAAAGTCCGAGTTTAATTTTGTATAAATGGTGCAAATGGTTATTGAATTCTTTAATTAGTGACTAATCGGTTCTCTCGATTCTTCTTAATTAAGAGGCAAATTCGTCCAATTGCTAACAACTATTAATTTTAAACAGAAAAATGCGTGTGCATTACATGTTATCTTTTATATTCTCGATATTTATAGAAATAAATACATTTTGAATGTTTAATATTAATGAAAATTCATTTAAAAAATTTCTTCCCGGGAAAGTGTCTTCGCCGGAGCAAATGTCAAAAGGAGCTTGTGGCGGCGAGCTCGTAACTAGGTGAAGGCGGAGGCAATCTGGTTAAGGACAAAGGTGGAGGCAAGGCAAGCTTGGAAGGCAGTGGCAACTTACAACAAGTGGTAGTTTCCTATCCTATCTCTCCCATGCTTCTTCCGGATTTTCATATTGGTCTCTTTTTCATTTTATTTTATTTTTTTTGGGTTAATTTAGTAAATATAGCTAAAATTTTATGCTTACATAACATATATATATTTTTTTTGTCCAAAATTAAACGTCGTTTTCAATCCAATCAAATTATCACTACATTAAGAGTCTAGAAATTTGATAGCCAAACTAAAAAAAAAAAAAATTTAAGGGACCATTCGCATCCATTACTCTATTTTTTCTTTTGGTCCCTAAATTTTTTAGTCAATAACATGGGTCCTAAATTTCTTAGGCACTACTCTATCAATTTTCAAGAAAACAATAAAGGACACGACTACTCTTTCTGCCTTTATTGTGATTTCTACTAGATATTTAAATTTTCCCCTAATGCTTGGCAATTCGTATGCAAATAAGATACTATTTTATGAGCGTTGCCTAAACTACTATCGTTGTCAAGGAAAGGAAGTGTTTTCACGGGACAAAAGCAAGGTGTATAATTGTTTTAAAAGTTAATTTTTCCAAGCAAGATATAATAATAATATCAATTAATTTGCACACGTGGTTGATTAACGTGACCATAATACAGTTTTCCACCCACTTTTTTTTTTTTTTTCCTTCCTCGTTTTTTAGTTTTTTCTTTCTTTTTATTTTTATCTTTTTCAGTCCATCTAACATTAGTCTATGTAAAGAGATAGCCTCTACATTAATATAACTCAAAACTTAGAGAGATAAAAATAAATGTTCTAAATAGAAAGTCCTCACCATTTTTGCACCATCAAGCGATGATTGCGCACTCGTACTTATTCAATTAAATTTGTACCGATTTGTTTACATCCAAACAAGCAATGGAATTTGCATGGAAAGTATTTGAAAATCAGGGCTGGCCATTGGCATAAGCCAATTAGGCAAGCCTAATGTGATAATCGAGAAATTTATCATTCTCAGAAAATTTTGTATAAGATATGTAAATATATATTCATGATGAGACATGTTACAGAATATAGAACAGATGAAAATTTTGACTAACTAAATTTTAGTCAAAATTTGACAATAAATTAATGAATATAGTGTAAAAACTAAATATTAATTCAAGTTATGATGTTTTAAATTTATTAGAAATGTATGTAGAAAATATATATTAAGAGATCAAGGGCTCACATGTAAGCTACCTTGATCAATGGCCAAAATTAGCCAAGCAAATTCCATTTTCTTTAAAAGAAATTTAAAAAAATGGTGAGAGAGGAGAGAGGGCACGTGAGGGGCAACTTGTAGCAGCCCAACTGAATTAATTCACTTATTTGAACTGCAAAGAAGTGGTCGAGAGAGAGAGAAAGAGCAGAAGAGGAAACAAAAATCATCCTCTGTGATTCCTTTCAACAGTTTCGGATTCTCTCTTCAAGCAAAGAAATCATTCAAGTTTTCAGTCCAAGATTCCACAGCAAGACATCCTCAAGTTACAAGCAAGGTAACCCCTTTTTTCTCTCACGTTTTTGGGTGAAAAATCTGAGTTGTTTTGAGGAAGAAAAAGAGAATGTGAGTTTTGCATGTTGAGATTTTCGGTTAAATCAAAACATGGTTCAAGTCTAGTTATTTTTAAGCACGAATTCGTGAGTTGATGGTTTAGAAAACCAAGTTTCAGTTGAGTTCTCTTCAAGAAAGTTTTGATTTTTAAAGGTTAAGTCAAAAGATGTGGTGGAAACAAAATGTGAAAATTTGCTTATGAAACCATGCATTGATGATTGTAGAAATGCAGTTTATACCTTGAAACGGTCTTATAAAGATCGATTTTGAGTGTAAGAAGTAGAACAAAGGCCATGAAAGCCTTAGAAAAACAGAGATGAGAATTTCGGACTCAGAATCAGGATTCTGATATGAACACGGGCGTGTTCAAAACACGGCTCCGAACATGCCCATATACACGACCGTGTTTCGAAAGAATTTGAGACCCGAGAGTTACACAGCCAAGAACACGGCAGTGTTCCGAGCCGTGTAGAATGGCACACGGTCGTGGGAAGGGTGTGTAACAGACCATGTTCGACAGTAGGAAACACGGCCATGTAGGTAACCGTGCATGCATGCATGAGTTACACGGCTATGTTGCACGAATTACATAGCCATGCACGCAAGTCCAGCGGATTACACGGCCACGAACACACCCATGTAGGAGGACGTGTTTGAAGCTAAAAAAAAAAAGAGTCTGGAAATATGATTTTCAT
This sequence comes from Antiaris toxicaria, assembly GCA_035233585.1. Taxonomy (NCBI): domain Eukaryota; kingdom Viridiplantae; phylum Streptophyta; class Magnoliopsida; order Rosales; family Moraceae; genus Antiaris; species Antiaris toxicaria. The sequence continues at coordinate 3,156,460 of CP141163.1, forward strand.
ATTTTGCCATGTTTCAAGTATAAGATAAATGTTGAAAATAATCAACGATTATTTCTTTTATTGGAGTTCAAGCCAGACACCCCGAGACAATATTCCCAGATCAACAGAGGCTCACGTTAGCAGACTTTCTGTAAGTTCAAGTATTGTCTTGACTGTAATGTGGACAATCATGTTATGTTTTATGATGTTATGTATGTTGTTTGGCGTGTATGTCAGACGTTGACCGTCTGCGTCACAATACACATGTCAATTTCATGTCATGCATGTAGAATTTCATGTTTCAAATAGATAATTCATGTACACATGATAGACAAGTGCCAAGTATACGAAAACATGTAGGTGCACAAGGCACCATAGTGAGATTATAAACTCACACCCCAAGTAAAACATGTAATAGGTTCCTACTGTGGGGCAATCAGTATGCTACCTAGTTGGAATTTCAGAAAAGATGGTAATTAAACTAGTTATTGGCGTACCGGCCTCTCGACCCATGGGGAGGTTTTCATATTCAGTTTCAGTTAAGGCTGCGGAGGTCAGCACTAAAGTACTACTCCCAGTCATGCGCGCCCTACGGTACGACCAATCAGGGGCCCAAAACCAGAACCTAATTTCAGATAACGTCCTAAGACTTACATACAATCATGAACTAGTTTTTCAGAGTCAAGTCTCATACATAAGCACAATATTACATGTTATGATTTCATGTTTTTATGTTTGAACTTACTGAGCCCATAACTCACTAGTTTGTTCAAATGTTGTAGGTAAAAGACATGTTCACCAGTAGTGTACGGTGGATGATGGACAGGGTATGTACATGCCAAGGGGACTGGGTGAGGGATGGTGGTCCTACCATGAGTTTTCTGTTGTGCAGTTTTAAAAATTTAAACATGTGATTTCAAGAACATAATTTTAAGTCAAGACTATATGATAAGGGAATCATGATCTATGTATATATTATTTTGTTAACATGATTTCCTTATCACATTCTCGAATAAGACATATATATGTTTTCAAGTTGTTATATTAAGAAAGAAAAAAATTTATTCCGCAAAATTTACAAGTAGTTTTCAAGTTAAGCATGATGTCGGTGATCCTTGAGGCCTACATACTATTGCGGTTAGCTACAGAGTTGACTGTAATAGTACTGTAAAACCTCTACAGTAAGGGCGGACCGCCACACCTAAGGCCAAACCTAAAATTAAGGACTCGTTTAGTTGTAAGGTCTATATTCAAATTTTTGATTTCAGTTTTACCTTTTTCTGAAATGTCAACAAAAATTATAACTGAGTTAGTCATCTTAAACTTAAAAATTTCATTCCATTCTAAACTACCATACATCAAACGAGCCTTAATACTCCATTTCTAACTAATTAAATCCAAAGTAAAAAAAAAAAAAGGTTTGAAATGACAAATGTCGAACTGGCTGTTTAATTTTAAAAAAAAAAACTTAAAAAGTCTTTTATTTGGAAAGAAAATTTAAAAAAAAATAAAGTTATATATTGACGTTTATCTACTTTGCCACTAAAAAAAGGCTAACAAAAATAATAGAAGAAAAACGAGAAAAGCTTTAATCATATTACTTCTACTTCTTCCTATTCTTCAACATTATTTAAGAGTTTTCAAATTCCCTATTTTCTTTTGTTATATCTTTTTTTATCAATTATTGCTTGAGTTTTACAATAGTCATTCTATTTCTCGTTATTTTATGTCTTTTGAGCAATTATATAGTTTTGAATCCTATGTTGTTAAGATAAACTTGAAAATAAATTTTAATTAATAATTTTGCATCTTAAACGGCAAGAAAAATAAATTTGAATAGGTTTAATATTTTTGTTATAAATTTTTTTTATTTGAAGAATTTTTACTTAAGGTTCAAATTTACTTAGACCGGCATTATTAAAAATGCAAATGAGGAAAAAAAAAATGTAACGTTTGGTGGGAATTACGAGATAGCCATGTTCTTGCATTCATGAAGGTGGGGAGACAAGAAAGGGATTGATGCACATGCACAACACAGGTTCGAAGCATTTGATACTTTAAATCAATAACTAAGCAAGGTACCAAAACTTTCTAAGCAACTTCTCTCCACTTGTTTATGTTCTTTGCTTCTTTCCTTGAGTCCGCCAAAGTTATGGTTAGGCTATTTGAGCAAGCACACGGTTGGCACTTGTTGGACGTATAGAGCCATGAAGACCTAAGCCCTCCTTTCTATCACAAGCATTACCATGTTTAATACCAGACACTAGTAATAGATAAGTTCTTAATTCTTATCATGATCTGTAAATTATTAAGAGATAACCCTAATAGCCAAACAACATGTACACCAATGTCAATCGTGCTCCCAAATATTTTCTTTTCATATCTTTTTCATTTGTTAAAAGAAACGCAAGGATAATAAATCAACAAATAAGTAATAAATCTCTTGAATTTACATCCTTAAGTGTAAAAATAAAATAAAATAAAATAATAATAATAATAATAAATAAATAAAGGGGAGAATGAGAACAAGGGAAATAGGTCAAAAATCAGTTTAAGTAAAAATGAATAGTATACAAGTTTTAGATTTTTGGTAAATAGGTTTTTTTTTTTAATAAATCTAAGATTTCGATAACTTGAAATTCTAAAAATACAGCTTATTTATAAATTTTTTATTTATTAGTAAATCCTTTATTTATCTATTTATATTTTTTTGTTTACTTGTAAATCTTTTATTATTATTCCTGAAAATTAAAACTTTGATAATTAAATGTAATATTTATTATTGTAAACAAAAATTTTTTACTTAGTAAATTATTTATTTACAAATTTTAGTAAATCATTTATTAGTTGATAAATTAATTATTTATTATGTAAACAAAAGCTGTTTTTCTTTATCTAAACTCTTTATTTTGTAAATCATTTAATTTATAGATATATTTAGTTATAAATTTTTGATTTTATCTATATAAATTCATGATTTTGTAAACTATTAGTTTACTAACTTTGGTAAACATTTACTTACAATTTTGCAAAATAATCCAAATTAAACAAACTCTAACATTAGCCCTCAAATTGACCTATCTCTTGTAAAAAAGTAGGGTATTTATGCAATGGAATTTTAAAAAATTTTCTTGGATCGTAATAATTCGTGTTGTCATATACAATAAATTATTCAATAATCTACATACCTTTTGAGGACGACAGGATTGTCAGAGAAGATAACTAATAAACCTTCAACTAACTAGCCTTCTTTATTATTTTCCAATTCCTTGACAGTAGAGTATACGGGTACTCAACCTCTTAATTGGTATTCGAGTGTGGCTTCCTCTTTCCAACCACTCAGAACTCTTGTAGTTTATTATTACTATAGTGAAAAAATAATAATAAACTCACTCACCTTAGAGTCCGTGGTTTGAATAAAATAAGAGTCCATATGGTCCTATTTATAGTGAATAGATTAGGTGGATTTCAAATTTTAATAGAACATTTGAAAAAGATTTTTTTTCTCTCATTGCACTCAAAGTTGGCATTTTTCTTCCCTAGGAGAGCATAAAAAAATCACTCACATAAGGTGCAAGAGATTCAAAATTTGATTCAAATTTTAATTTCTATTTATCTTGTGATTTTATTTGTATGGATAATGTTCAATAAATCCAATTTAAATTCAAAATAAAATCATGATAATTTTATTTGAATTAAACAATTATATAATTAGCATCCAAATAAAATCAATAAGTAGAAAATCTTTTTTCTTGCCTTATCTATAGATAATGAAAAGATTTTATTTTAATTTAAATTCAAATTAGATAATTACCATACTTAATTTGAAACATTTATCTAAACAAGATTATTTAGATATTTAAATTAATTATTTAAATAATTAATTTATTCATATCTCTTAATTTAAATTAATCTCATATTTATCACAAAAGATAAATACAATTAATTTAAATTTCAAATCTTATCTTCTAAATAAATATTTATACAAATTAAATATTTACTCAATTAATTAAACAAAATAAAATTCCCATTTTATCTTCAATGAAAAACGCTTACACTTGTGAAAAGGTGATTTGAATTTTTTTCTTCACTAAATTCAAGAAATAAAGCCATAATGAATACCACAATTATTTACCATCCATAAATGAATTATATTAAGCTAAGTAAAGGAACTAATTGGCCATATATAATATGCGTTCTAATAATTTATGTAATTAATTATTTTATATCAAATAAATTAATTACAAAATTATTAGTTTTAGAGTCACACCACTATAAACTTGAAACTACACTCCCAATTATATACCATATAACGTAAGCCAGTGTATAGCTACAGTCCAATAACCTTGTCATATATGCAACATCCTCATATGATATTCATGATTAACCTGAGGTCAAAGTCCATTCAACCTTTTAATCATGCTAACTTAAAAATCCATTATATATCTAATAGAAAAATAATCATTCATCGCATATGAATAATGTATTATTTGCCAACCAAACGACCCAAGACCTTATTTATGTTCACATCTTGTATAATGTCATTAAAGGAATAACCTTTACTCCTAATTAGAGTTATAATTCCTTATATATAAGCAAAACTTACATTGTATACAAGTCATTTACTTAACGAACCAGTCTAATAGCTTACTATTTTAAAAACTTTTAGCATTTAGAACATCAAAGTACACAAGTCATACACATGAAGTTATTTACTTACTTAGGATTTAGGTCATTGCAAAATGAACGTCTAAAATGAATTAATCCATTCAATACATAGATTAATTACACTTTGGTCTAAGTTTAATATATTACCACTCCTAGATAATATATCTATGACTCCACTTAAGAGTCAGCTCAACTCTAACAGTCAAGACAAATTATTTTCTCAATTGGATTTAGACAATATGTCTTAACCTGAGTTAGATACTCACTCTAACCCCACAAACTACAAATTATAGATTTAGATTATTTACTTTAGAATATTGTCTTCTCACATATAAAATCTATTATATGCAACAATCTAACAGTCTAAATATCAAGTAGTCAATGATTCATATTTGTTTACATTTATTTTAACATGTAAATAAAATTAAGGACTAAATAGTAAAGATGTATTGAACAATTTTAAATATATTATTAATCAATTCAAAATAAATGAAATACATCTTAAATATATTTATTTCTTAGGGCATTCCCAACACTTCTATAGTCCATGGCCAATGACAACAATGGTGATGATGGCATCGGTTCCATCAATAACACTAGTGAAGGGAGAAGGATGATGACAGGGACTGTAAGAGACACCGTTCGACTACTAGATTGCCAAGAAATTGCAACCAGAATCGCGATGACAAGCATAATCAAGACTAACTTCCGACGACGTAGATCGAACTCGCCACCATGCAGCGCAACAAATATGAATAGATTGCCGACGATACGAGGTTTTGTCATGACAGATCATTATTTAGTCTCATGATGCAAAGTTTTGTTGCGATTTTATAATGTCGGAGATGCAAGGTTGCTTGTGATCTTTCTCTGTGAAACTTGAAGTCGTCAGTGGTTAGTGGTGTAAAAAGATGACGGTGACCAACGGCATAATATCAGAGGAAGGAAGAGAGAGAGAGAAAGAGGATGATAGATGGAGGAAGTAAAGAGAGCGACAGAGGAGGGAAGGAAGAGAAAAGGATGAGAGGTGGAGAGGAGAGAAAACGGAAAATATTGGAATTTTGCTAATTTATAAAATAAATTATACTATATATATTCAATGTTTTCAAATTATGTTATTTACATTCAATTGACCAACTAATTGACTTGTTATGTGCAATTTCCTAAAAATAAAATTATAAAGAATAAATAAATAAAACGGCCATTTCAACTCATTAAAGATATTAATAAGCATATTTAATGGGATAATTTGGAAGAGCTTCACACTTTTTATGGCACCATGGATGTAGACTTTCTATTTTTTTCTTCTTCTGCTTTTATAAAATGAGTCAGATGAAAAATATTCAAATAAAAATATTAAACGGAAAAATATATGTATCTATACATTGTATAGGAATGTTAAAAAGTGCAACTGTGCGCTTAGAGTTTCACCAAAACGATTGGTTTTGGAAGAAAAAAGACATTTGATTTTTTTTAGTCCTTTGATTTTTTTTTTGTTTTCAGCCCTTTTTCCTTTTTTTTTTCATTTTAGTCCTTTTTGGTTTTTTAGCCCTTCAGTTTTCTTTTTTTCTATTCAGCCCAATTTTTTTTATTTTTTTCATTTTAATCCTTTTTGTTATTATTCTGATTCTTCAATTTTCCTTTTTTTACTCTTATCCCATTTTTTTAATTTTAGTCCTTTTCCCTAGTCAATTTGTTACATTTTAGTTTTTTTTAAATATTTTTAGCCTTTTCTTTAATTCTTTTCAAGTCCTTCTTTGATTTTTTTTTAATTTTGTGTATTTTTTTTAATTTTATCTCTATTTAGATATATTTTTCAAATATGTCCTATATGTGCAAAGCACATGCTTTAGACTAGTATTGTATATAGAGAGAGAGAGATTGATGACAACCATTCTCTCTTCGTGTGTGTGTGTATATGTTCTTCTTGTGGTTTGTGGTTTTCGCTGTTGTGTTCTCTTTTCTTTTGGTAAGTTTTTTTGAAGTATTACAGTGAGAAAACAGGTGGTAGTACAATCACCTACAAGGTTTCTGGTGGATACCATCGGTTACCAACTCATAATCGTAATGTATCATGGTGGATATGACAGTTATTGATCGATTTCTATAAAATATCAAGATAGATACCAATTGGTATCTCAAGGGTATATTTGACACTGTAAGAGCCTATTTGGTGTATAGAATTAAAGAGGGTCGGATAAAATTAGATTTTAATTTTTTATTTAATGAAAAATTTTAAAAGACTATATTGAATAAGTTTATAATTTAATTTCCTTAAAAAAATAATCATATTTTCTATAAGAGAAAATGATTATTTAATCCTATCTTTTTTTATATATTTTAATTTAATTATTTAATATGTAGTTATATTATGTATATTAAACGGATTAAGGGGGCGTTTGGCAAAAATTTTGCATTTTAATTATATTCAAACGCAATGCAATTTTACACTAAACGTAAAGTTTTGCATTCAAATACAATATTTTTCAATAGTATTACGAAAATAATTACTAATTAAAAGTTTTAATCACGTCAACTTTTCAATTCTACTATTTATCTCTACTTTTACTAATCACATCAACTTTTTAACTCTAAAATACTTTTCATCCAAACACGTATTTCATTCAAATATAAAATAAATACTTTTCAATCAAATACAATACTTAAAAAATAAATTATATTCAAATATAATTAAAACATAATATATTTATTAAACGATCATAATAATATTGCATGATATATACACCACTCTCAATAAATGCTACCCAAAATCACCCTAGTCAATCCAAGCTATGGATTCGTAACAAAAAAAGCCCAATTTATCATAATTGATTGATCATACCAAAGAAGCCCAATATCAATCACCATTTCAAAGGCTACAAGTCCATCACGATGGCCTTTCATTTTTTTGACAAGTGACATTTTGGACTTTCACTAGAGCGTACCGTACAAGAAAAAGCACCAAATCAACATCAAGACCGAATCTTTGCCAATGAAAAACGAATAGAATATAAAACAACAAATCAACTATACAACTCAGGACTGAAGCTTCCAAAATCCGTGTTAGACGCTGCCATGCATTTTTTAAACATTAACCATTGCACTTTTATAAAAGATTTATTATTATTATTATTATAAATTGGGAAAAAAAATAAAGAGTTTTGTTTTCACATGAGTATGTGAAGTTTAAGGTGTTGTTTGATAAAAATATTTTATTTTAATTTTATTTAAATATAATATAATATTATTCTAAACATAAATTTTACAATAGTATTACGAAAGTAATTATTATTCAAAAGTTTTTTAAAATAATCACATCAATTTTTTAACTTCATTATTTATCTTTATTTTTACTAATCACATCAACTTTTCAACTATAAAATTCTTTTCATCCAAACACACGTTTCATTCAAATACAAAATAAATACTTTTCAACCAAACATAACATTCAAAAAACAAATTTTATTCAAATACAATCAAAATATAATACGTTTACTAAACGCTCTCTAAGATGGGACCGAAGAATTTTTACAAGTTTTTAGTTTAGTTAAGAAATTGAGAGAGAATTTATTAATCAAAAAAGAATATGATAGAGAACTCAAACAAATAATAATAATAATAATGGAAGGAAGCGCCATTTACGCCACTGATCTGCTATCTTTGATATCTCCCGAGAAGCGCATTTAATTTAAGAGCCATGCATGGTTTATTCACCCGCAACAACAAAGCACATCGATTACAGAGACAGAAAGAGATGTAGGGTAAATTAGTAGATTGGAAAGTGTTTAAAAAAAAAAAAAAAAGTCAAGGGTATATACGTAAAATTAGAGGCTTGAAAGTAAAAAGTATATATATATATATATTTTGTATAAGAGATATTAGAAAATCCGTTGAGTATGATGACTAATTCTCGTATTTTTATCAAATACTGTTTAATTATTATATATTGCTTTAATTTGTTATGACATCCTAATAATTTGTGATATATGTACATTCACTTAATCAAAGCTACAATAATTTTAATAAATGAAATACAACAACTGAAAAAAAATTAAAAATATATATGTTTTTAAAAAATAAAATGAACCAGAGAATTTCTCATAGTCTTGTATGCTGTTTAGGTCTATTTTCCTTGGAGGTTGGAAAAATATATAAATATCAACATATGAAAGTCTTAAAAGAAAAGAATATTTTTATTGGTAATAACGATAACTTTAGTCCATTAAAATAATTTTTAACTTTTATAACGTGCAAACTCATAAATTAAACTATTAGAAAAATTAATTCAACGCTTACCAACAATTAAAAAAGGAAAAAAGTACAAACTCTACCGTAAAAATTCCCTTTTTAAAAGAAAGTAAAAACTTGGTGATGAATAAAGGAACCAGCAGAATTGGGTAGGTTGGTGGCGTTTGTTTTTTGGGAGTTTGAAACGTGGAATGGAGCCAAAGTTATGCTTGACTAATTCATGCGATTTCGTGATGGATTACTTGAAGATTTGGAAAACAGACAATTAATTATGAGTGAGAAAATTGATTGTTTTACAAGAAAAATTTTCTTTCTTTCTTTTTTTTTTTTTTTTTTCTCCTTCTTAAATTTCTTGGATATCTGGCACAACCATTTTCATACATATAATTTGACAAACTATGTTATTCTATTCTTTTTTTTATTTTTTATTTTTTATGGTAAGTATGTTATTCACTCCATTGAACCCTACAAGTTTGAAGAAAGAATTGCAAATGTCAAATATTTTTATAAGCATCATTATTGTGTGTGTATGTTCTTTTTTAAGAATTATTATTATTATTTTTTATGTTATATCAAGAAAATATACATAATAGTACATACCAGCAAGAAACCAAAAAATTAAAAAAAAAAAACTAAAAATCAAGATATAAACTTAGGATGAAAACAAATGAATGTCAAAACTGATTTTCATAGAAGAAAAAAAAAAACAAAGGCATAAATTGTGTGTGAGCTACTGATTAGGTATAAATATATATATATACATATATTTATATTTATAGTTTAAATTAGAAGGGCATTTAATTTTCATATCTTCCAATATTGTATATGGATTTACCGCTACCACTCTAATTATTATGTACGTTCTTTTTTTTTCAATAAACTTGATCAAATAATGTAACTTACACATACTTCATTGTGCTAATTTATGTTATTGAAGCTACAATGTCTTGGGGAACGGATAACATTTTGACAAAACTCGTGGGGTTTGTTACAAATTTGACTCTCAAGGATTGAGTTGGTTTATTTTACTACAACTTAATATAGACAAAACTCCGTATTCAGCTTATCATAGTTGTAATTTTGGTAATTTTATTTATTAAGAAGTCAAATTTTGAACCTTTTTTTTTTTATCACATGACTAGTTGTTAGGGGGTATTTTTAACGGCTTTAATCATATATGGGTTCCAATGGGCATGATTAAACCATTATAAAATTGTGTTTTTGTGAACGAAGTACTGATGTTGCAATTTATGGAAAAAAAAAAAACAAAGATAGAAATTTTGTTCTATTTTAATTGTTAGGGAGAAAGTAAGAAAATCTAATAGTTGTTATGATTTGTTGTTGTTTTTTATTATTATTATTATTATTTACTCACTAAAAACAAGGGGAAGGAAACCTTAAAAAATATACCATGCTCTTTTTTCCCCCCAACTAAATATGCTATGCTTTTTTTTTTTTTGGCTGAACAATATGCTATGCTTTCTTAGAAACGAGTGGAAGTTATTCTACAAGGCAACAAACAAGAAAAAGAGTAATTAACTAGTTTGTACTACATAAGGAAAAGTGATAATTAGGGGATGTCATTAGAACGGAGAGTGGATTGATTTATATTAAAGGTTAAAAAGTTATATTGAAAATATCACAAAATCATTTATATTTGGTAAATGGAAAAAATTTCATGTTCTCTCTCTCACTCTTCCACATCCATCCTCTTTCTCTCTTCCCTCCCTTATCATGCAAGCTCCCTCATTCTCTTTCTCTTCTCGCTTTCTACCTTCCTTTCTCTACTCAAGTCGAACCTCCACCTTCTTAATACTACAGTCATCAGAAATTTGCGAACTAGTGCCAATCTAGATTTCTTAAAGTTGCACTATCTCTCTGATTCTTATAATCTCTGTCATCATGTATAATCTCCATTAGAGGAACTAGACCACCAAGGAAGATGATCCACATTCTCCTTTCCTTCTACCGCGATCAGAGGAAGAGATTCGAGATAGTGGAGATCAGACATAAGCAGAGCATGGGGCTAAGATCATGTCATCGGGAGGAGATCACGATGATGGTTTCTAGAATTATGCAGCCAACTCGATTGTGATGGAGCCCATAAAGATTACTGGAAGGAGATCATGGTAAGAAGAGATCAGTTGATGGAGCTTGGCCGGTTACGTAGTTCTGATGAAAAACTAAGAAAGAGATAGAGTCGAAGGAGAGAAAAGGAAGGGAGAGAAAGAGAAAAGAGAGAGAGGAGAGAAAGAGAAAAAATGTTAAAATTAATAATGATAAATAAAGGATAAACGAAACATTTACTTTGTAAAAGAATTATTTTCTTTTGGTAAATGATTCATTTATCAAAAGAATGGTAAATGAATTCATTTATCAAAAGAATGGTTGTTGAGCAATTTTATTAGTAAATGATTCATTTACCAATAATACTTTTTGTAAAAGATTTTTTTCTCTATGACAAAAATCAATACAAAACATGATTTTGTGGCACTTTTCTTAAGTACCTTAAAGGAAAATAAATTTGGGATAAGTTCGGGTTTCGGGATAAGATCAGGATCAAATGTAGGATTAAGTCAGGATTTGGGACAAGGATTGGGATCAAGTTTTAAGACGATTAATTTTCAAGATGCGGTAGAGGATGAGTTTTGGGATGAGGGCCGGGGTTGGGTTTTGAGAAGAGGGACGGGATCAGGATCAGATTTCAGGGTGGGATTAAGGTAAGGTTTTGGGATGGGGATGGGGTTGGGTATTGGGATCAGGTTTCAAGATTGGGGTTGAGGATAATTTTTAGTATGGGAACCAGGGACAGGCTTAGAGATGGGGATTAAGGTTTAGTTTCAAGATGGGGGTTAAGAACGGGTTCCTAAACCATGGATAGGAATAGGTTTTGAGATGAGGATTAGAGTCAGGTTTTAGGATGGGGGTTGAGAATGGGTTTCAAGAGGAGGGCTAGTGTCAGGTTTCAAGACGAGAGTCGGGATCGAGTTTTTGGATGAGGTTAGGGTTGGGTTTCAAGACGGGGCCTAGGGTTGGGTTTAGGGTGGGGTTTCAAGACAAGATTTAGAGCCAAGTTTTGGGATGGATCATGATCAGATTTCAAGATGTGGCTTAGGGTCATTTTTCAAGATAAGGATCGGGATCAGGTTTTAGGATGGGGTGTTAGGTTTCTAGATAAGATCAGGGAAGGGTTTCGAGATGAAGGATGGGTTTGGGTTTTGGGACAATGGTCGAGGACATTTTGAAACCCAACCCTGACGCCCGTCTAGAAACCTAGCTCTCGACCTTATGCGGAAACCTATCTCTAACTCCCATATCGAAACTCGACCTCGACTCCCATCTAGAAACCTGACCCTAAACTTTTTCACAAAACATGGCCTTGAAACACATACTAAAACCTGACCCAACCATATCTCGTAACCTAATCCTAACCCTGTCTAGAAACCTGGACCTTATGCCAAAACCTGTTCTTGGTCCCAATGCCAAAACCTATCCTTGACTCCTATCCTAAAAACTTACCCCGACCCTATCTCGAAACTTGGCCCTATCCCATTCTTTAACCTTTATCCCAAAACCCGACTCCAACTTCCCATCCTTAACTCTTGTCTAGAAACCCAACCTTGACACCTATCCCCAAACCCCATCCAAATACCCGACACCGACCCTGTCCTGAAACCAAATCTTGAAATTTGACCTTGACCTTGTTTTGAAACCCAATCCTAACCCTTGTTCCAAAACATGACCTTAACCTTGTCCTGAAACCCAGCTCCTACTCTTATCTCAAAAATTGACCCTAATCCCTCATCTTGAAACCTAACCCAAACCACTATCCCTAAATGCGATCCTAACCCCTTCTTGGAACACTACCCCGATCCATGTCTCAAAATCCAATGTTGAAATCTAACCCCAACGACTCGTTCATAATCCTAATCCTAAACTTGTCTCAAAACCCAAGCCTAACCCTTTCCTAAGACTTGATCCTAACCTCGTCCCGAAATCCGACCTTGGTCCCAAGCCTTCTTTCCCAATCTTGCACTTGATTATTGTTTGAAATAATGTAGTATAATATCTCAAAAATGTGTCATATCAGATAATACAATATAAATCATATTAATTTATAGTCCATATTATTTTATACAATATAATGATATTACAAAACACTGAAAATGTATATAATACTCTAATACAGTCTATCAAACATGCCCTTATCCTTAATATACTATGTTTAATCTCAATGGACTCTTACAATGACATTGAATAGAGATGTGAGAAGATTGCTACTTTTTTTAATAAAAAATTTAAACAAGAGTGTGCCTATTACACAATAATAATCATATAAGTAATGAGATATTGGAAAAGTAATATCCAAAATTTATGGTACATCAATCCAAATTATTACAAATATTGGATATCCTTGGATTTTTGCAATTCAATCCATAACCTTTGAAAATTAAAACAAACATACCAAAGTATAAACTAGTTCAATAAAACACAATCTTCCACAATAAAATCAATTTAAATTTTCATTAATAGACTAAATTGTAACATTACAATCTAACACAACAGACAAGCATCAATTACAATCTGAGCAAAAAAATAAAAAACATCAATTATAAACTTAAAATAAAATGTTTATCACTTATCAATACGACTTTATATAATATTTATATATATTTAAACATACGGATTCACATTTACGAGATTTCATAGATTGAAAAATCCTTAATTTACAATCTAAACCGTAAATTCAATTTTATCAAACACCAATTTGTTTATCTCTTAATTCAATCAAATCCAATAGATTAGTGTGTTTGGAACTTAACTCCAAATCCAAAATTTTCATCTTATTTTTGTTTTGTTTTGTTTTGTTTTTTTGTTTTTTTTTTTAAATTCAATCAAAACTATAACTAAGTTAACTAATTTCAATCTAAAAATTTTATTCCATTCAAAACTTAATCCATGAGCCGAACGGATTTAAATAAATTGAACAGATTCACAAATTTGATAAACATATGCCCCATTTTTCACTATAAAATGCTAGAGTCACTTTTTCTATCATTCTCTTTGTCATTCTCTAATTTTTATTTTTTGATCATTTGACATGTCATTTTTAAAGAACTAAGGTAACAAAAAAACTATCCTTACTATACCATATTATGTGTAGTCTCAATGGACTCTTACAATAATGCTAAATAGGGATGCGAAAGTCCACTGATCCTTTTTTTCTTAATAATAAAAATAAAAAAAAATCTACCTATTTCATACTAATAATAATCATATAAGTAATGAGAGATTAAAAAAGTTATATTAATTTATGGTACATCAATCCAAGTTACTACAAACATTGGATATTGTTGGATTTGGAACATTTGAAAATTAAAACAAACATGCTAAAGTATGGACTAGTTGAATAAAACACAACTTATTATAATACAATCAAATTTAAGTTTTCATTAATAAATCAAATTATAACATGACAATTCAATACAACAAACAAACATCAATTATAAACTTAAAACAAAGTGTTTATTACTTATTAATATGACTTTATATAATATTTATATAAATTTATACATACATATGGTTCAGATTTACAATTTTCACAGATTAAAAAATCCTTAATTTATAATCCAATCTGTAAATTCAATTTAATCGAATACCAATTTGTTAATTTGTTAATTTAGTTAAATCCAACATGATAATGTGTTTGGAACTTGAGTCCAAACCTAAATTTGTTATCTCAATTTATTTTTTTTTTTGGAAAAACCAACAAAGATTATGATTAAGTTAATTAACTTCAATCTAAAAATTCCATTTCATTAAAAATTTAATCCATGAACTATACTAATTACATTAAATGAATTGAATAAGTTTACAAATTTATTAAACACATACTCGAGAAATGTTAGGACTCTTTCTATCACTCTTTTTATCATTCTTTAAGTTATTCTTTTGTCATTTATCATGTTATTTTTAAAGGATTAAGGTAACAAAAAACTATAATCTCTTTTATCATTTATAACAAAATATATCATGCTTTCAAATCATTTTGTAACTCTCATTTTTCCTTCTCAATTTTCCTCCAATTTTTTCCCTTTATCGTTATTATATAATAGTCATGCCATCACATTTTCTTAACGCTCTTTTTATTATTTGTTAGTACGCTGAGACTTCTCTCCCACCCTGGGATTTTTTTTTTTTTTTTGGTTTCAAACAAGAAAAATGTCGTTCTACAATTTTTTTAAGACACGTACACGTATCTAGCTAATACATATATAATTTGGGTTTTTTTTTTCTTTTGGTTATTTTATAACTACGTTTTCTGCTTTTTATCATGTTCTTATCCCAATGTATAATCTCTTTTATTTTTTTTTCTTGAATAAAACATATATTGAACATGATATTGATATGTATATATTATTTAATACATACAAACATTTTAACCTTAAAAATAACGTAACTAAATTTTAGAGATAAATTAAAAAACCAAAAAACAACAAAACCTTTTTTTATAGGGGAAAACAAAAAATCTTCTAAGCTTCTCCCTTTATCAATAAATAAATAAAATGACAGAGTTGTAATTAAAAAAAAAATGATGTATTGTTATACTTTATTTGTTTTGGAAAATAAACAGCAATTAGAAAAAAAAAAAAGGGTAAGAAAGTGGTATAAAAAATGACTTATAAATTCTATTTTTCATTTCTTTTGGGAAAACGTATGAGCTATTATTACACTTCATTTTCATTGGGCACATATTCACACAAAATAGTATAAGGATGTAAACATACATTAACTTTGAGGACACTTGGGTTGGATGGTTGCCGGTTGGTGAAGAAGTGGCCCAAGCCACGTAGGAGAGAGAAGTTTGCATAATTTGACACGTCAGACAACACCTAGGATTCTGCTTTGACCAAAATCACAACCAATGCCACGTACTCACCTTAGCATTGACAAAAATAAAATAAAAAAAAAAGCAAAATAATTTAATTCTAATAAACAACAAAGAAATAACACTGACACGGTCTGCAACACTTTCTCTCTCCTCTTCTCTCTCTCTCTCTCTTTCTCTCTCTTCACTGCTTTCGCCGTTGGAACCTTTTAAATGCTTCCTTTACTTTCCCTCTGTCTCTCCTCACTCCCCCAAAAAACCCCACTAACACCAACAGCCCATTTATTACTCTCTCTCTGTGTCTAAGTTCTGACACTCTCTGACCTCCATTCCTTTCTTTAATGGCTTCTTCTTCTTCTCCTACTTGTGTAGATTTTCGAATTCCCTTGCACTCTCCCTCTCGATCTTCTCTCTTTGCTCTACAGTCCAAACTAAGCCTCTCGGATTTTAGCTCTTCGAAGCTCGTCTCTTGAGCTTATATACATATATATATGTTCCTTCTTTGTCTAAAAGAAAACTCAAAAATTGTTCTTTTTTGGCGGCTTCTTTTCTTCTAATGTGGTTACCATGTTCGTTTTCTTATTTGGGTTTGTTTGTTCTTCGACTTTTATTCTTTTCTGATTACTGTTATTAATATTCAGTGTTTTTGTTTTTGTTTTTGTTTTTTTGTTAATCTTTGTTTAATTCAAAAAAACGGGTTTTGCTTGGAATCACTTTACCTTTCCATTTCTGTTCACACTTTGAACCAAAATCTCCACTTTTTTTATTTCCATCTTCTTCAATTTCTGCTTCTCTCTGAGATTAAAACTGAAAAACAAAAATTGCCAAAAAAAAAAAAAATGATTTTCAAGCTGTTTCTTCTCCTTGTATTGGCTCCAACTCTCACACATTCCTTGGAAACCGTCTTCAACGACGACGTTTTGGGGCTGATCGTGTTCAAGGTCGGCCTCGAAGACCCAGAAGACAAGCTCATATCTTGGAATGAAGACGACGAAAACGCTTGCAAATGGGTTGGTGTCAAATGTGACTCTGAGTCAAACCGAGTCTCGGAGCTTGCTCTCCACGGTTTCTCTCTTTCCGGCCATATAGACAAAGGCCTTTTACGCCTTCAGTTCCTTCAGAAACTCTCACTTTCCAGGAACAACTTCTCAGGTACTATAAACCCTGATCTTCCTCACCTCGGTAGTTTACAAGTGATAGATTTGAGTGAGAACAATCTTTCCGGGAAAATCCCGGATGAGTTTTTCCGAGAATGCGGATCATTGAGGGAAGTTTCCTTTGCAAGCAACAATCTCATTGGCCCGATACCCGAGTCTATGAGCTCTTGTGTTTCTTTAACAAAGGTGAATCTTTCTTCCAATAAGTTATCCGGGAAATTGCCATCCGGGATTTGGAATTTGAGAGGTTTGGAGTCGCTTGACCTTTCGGATAATTTTTTGGAAGGAGAAGTTCCTCAAGGTGTTGAGAGTTTGTACACTTTGAGAACAATTAGTTTACGGAGAAACTGGTTCTCCGGGGACATTCCCGGGGATATTGGCGGTTGTTCGGCGTTGGAGTTGGTGGATTTCAGCGAGAATTTCTTCTCCGGTAGGCTTCCGGAGTCGATGCGAAGACTTGGTGCATGCTCTTCTTTGATTTTGGGAGGGAATTCATTCATAGGTGAAGTTCCTGAATGGATTGGGGAGTTGAGAAATCTTGGGTTGCTAGATCTTTCCGCGAATAACTTTACAGGTTGGATTCCGGTTTCGCTTGGGAATCTTCAGCTATTAGGGAGGTTGAACTTGTCCATGAACGAGTTCACTGGAAGCTTGCCGGAGTCAATGTTGAACTGCACTAACTTATTGGATCTTGATGTTAGCTTCAATTTGTTTGGAGGAAGTCTTCCTTCGTGGATTTTTAGGCGGGCTGTACAAAGTGTTTCTCTTTCGGATGGCCATCCGAGAGGAATCCCATCGATTAGAGCCGCTTCTGAAGGTCTTCGGGTCTTGAATCTGTCTTCAAATTCGTTCTCTGGTGAACTTCCACCGGAAATTGGGGCTCTTAGAAGCTTGCAGTTCTTGAATATGTCCAAGAATGATCTCTTCGGTTCTATCCCGAAAAGCATAGGCGAATTGAAAACTGCATACGTTGTTGACTTGAGTGACAATTGGCTAAATGGAACCATTCCTTCTGAGATCGGAGGAGCGAATTCGCTCAGGGATTTGAGGCTGCAGAAGAACCTTTTAACTGGGAAAATTCCGCCCCAGATTGAGAAGTGCACAGAGCTAACATCTTTGTAAGTCCTAAGTATTCTTTGCCCTGTCGACGCCTACTATCTGTGTTGCTTTCATTTACATCGACTTGTAAGCATTAGAAAGACAATGTGGCTAATTTATACTATGTCTGATTGTTCGCATTATATCGCTCAAGAAATGCTTTGGTGCCATAAGAAGTTGTGGAAAACTGTGAAGTTTTCAATTTCAGATGTATTGAACCTTATCTTATGAGGAAAAAACAATCTTATAGACGAGCTGACATTAATTTTGGGCTCCAAAAATAACGGGTTTTTTTTTTCCTGTTGTTATTTAATGATGTGTTGCAAGAATTGTTTGCGGTTTTTCCTATTTCTAGAAAACATCTATGCTGTTTTGATCTTTTCTTATTCGTTTCAAATGTGCAGGATCCTGTCACACAACAACCTTAGCGGCTCAATTCCTGCAGCCATAGCAAACCTTACAAATCTCCAATATGTCGACTTTTCTTTCAATGAGCTCTCTGGAAGCTTACCGAAAGAGCTGACAAATCTTTCCCGCCTCCTATCTTTCAATGTTTCCCAAAACCACATTGAAGGCGAACTACCAGTTGGTGGTTTCTTCAACACTATTTCCCCGTCGTCTGTCTCTGGCAACCCATCCCTTTGTGGCTCTATTGTGAACCGCTCGTGCCCTAATGTCCATCCCAAACCAATTGTCCTTAACCCGAATTCCTCGAACTCTGGCAGTGGTTCTGCGTCTCAAAATTATGGTCACAAGAAGATCATACTAAGCATCTCGGCACTGATTGCCATTGGCGCAGCTACATTCATTGTTATCGGTGTTATAGCTGTCACTGTTCTCAATATCCATGCAAGGTCTTCCATGGCACGTGCTGCTGCTCCTCTTGTGTTCTCTGGTGGTGAAGATCCCAGTTGTTCCCCCACCACTGATCCTAATTATGGCAAGTTAGTAATGTTTTCTGGTGATGCTGACTTTGTTGCTGGGACGCAAGCACTGCTTAACAAGGACTGTGAACTAGGTCGTGGTGGCTTTGGAGTTGTTTACCGAGCAGTCCTCCGAGATGGGCGTTCAGTTGCAATAAAGAAGCTTACTGTCTCGAGTTTGATCAAGTCCCAGGAAGAGTTTGAGAGAGAAGTGAAGAAACTTGGAAAAATCAGGCACCATAATCTTGTATCACTTGAAGGGTATTATTGGACTCCATCCTTGCAGCTGCTCATTTACGAGTTCATACCAAGTGGGAGTTTGTATAAGCATCTGCATGACGGACATGATAGGGTCTCCCTCACTTGGCGGCAGAGGTTTGGCGTAATTCTTGGAATGGCAAAAGGTTTGGCTCATTTGCATCAGATGAACATAATTCACTACAACCTAAAATCGACCAACGTTTTGATAGATGGCTCTTGTGAACCAAAGTTAGGAGACTTTGGCCTGGCGAGGCTGTTGCCAATGCTAGACCGATGCATTTTGAGCAGTAAAATCCAGAGTGCGCTCGGCTACATGGCCCCCGAGTTTGCATGCCAAACTGTCAAGATAACCGAGAAATGTGATGTGTATGGGTTCGGGGTCTTGCTCTTGGAGGTGGTTACCGGAAAGAGGCCAGTGGAGTACATGGAAGATGATGTAGTTGTGCTTTGTGACATGGTGAGAGGAGCATTAGAAGAAGGCAGAGTGGAAGAATGCGTCGATGAACGACTTCAGGGTATATTCCCAGCAGAAGAGGCAATTCCGGTGATCAAATTGGGTCTAATATGCGCCTCTCAAGTGCCCTCCAATAGGCCGGACATGACTGAAGTTGTCAATATCTTAGAGTTGATCCAATGCCCTTCAGAAGGCCAGGAAGAACTGGAATGAAGTTTTTTTCGTTTTATAACTGTAGAGATTTCGGAAACACTTCTCACATCAAAATGCGTACTCCGGTGAAGAGTAATCCGGTTTGTTGTTTTCAAGCAAAAGAAAATCATATAGATTGTTTGAGGTCCATGTCTTCTTGACCTTCTGTTTGTTGTTACTTTTGTAATTTTTTGGCCCGTAAATCTTTTATAATCTTTTTACTACAGTTGTAACTTGGTATTGCCCCGGATTCCTTTTCACCGGTTTCAAATGGAAAAATTTGGTTACTTTGAGGATATTTCTCTTTGTACCATCTCAGAGATTGAATTTGTCTCTGTTGTATTGGCTTTGTTTTGCCTTGGCATGCAAATAACATTAAGAGAGCTTTCTAAGTGTATGTTTCCCACTAACTTGAGCATTAAATTTGATCAAATTTACAATTAAAAAAAAAAGTATACAAAACTTACAATAAACCTTGATAAAAGGTATGATGTTTTGGCTTGTTAGGGTGTTTTTCATATCTAGGGGAAAAAAAAATTTTTTTTTCAACAGTATAAATAGGGGCATGATACTAAATGCTTTGTTGCCAGATAATTCCACTTTGTTTGAACCTGAAAATGAAATGAAATCTATGGTTCAAGATTTGCCATTCAATTCCACATTGTCATGTACGTTGAGAATGATGTATAATAATTAATAACCAACAAAGTTGTTCCTCACCAATAAAAAAAAAATGATAACAATTTAAGAGAATTGAAAAAATAAAAATAAAAATTATGAGTAAAAGGGAATTCAACCCAAAAATCAGGAGTACGCATGTGGGGAAAGATGGATGGCATTCAAGAATCAAGATAGCTATTTGAATGGAAAAATTATTTATTTATTGTTTTTTAATGTTCAGGTGTGGCCACATTCATACAAGTGACAAAAAAAAAATCTGATGTCTTATTATGATTGGTTACCCAAAAGGGTTGAAAGATAAGTAGAAAAATGTTTAAATAATAAAAAAAAAGTGGCTCCTTAACCAAAATTAAAAAAAAAAAAAAAAAAAAAAGTTGTTTTCATCAACACTCACCAACCTTCTGCCTCTACCCCACCCACCAAAGGAGAAACACAATAAAAGAGCCAAAAGTGCAAAAGAGAAGATGTGAAAAAGTGAAAGAACAAATGACCCTGAACAGGTTTTTGAGCATGACTAGAATATAAGGTGCCATTAGAATTTTTGAGTGGATTTATGGTAATTAAAAAAGAAAAAGCACACCACGCTGTGGAAAGAAGAAGAAACACTTTACTTTGTTTACACTAATTAAAGTTAATTTTCAAATCTCTCTTTCTACTTTAACAATTCTTGTAGCTCTAGCAAAAAGAATATGGCTAACCTCTAACCATTTTAAAATAAATACATTTGGGCTACCAAATACTCACAACTAAACAAGAGGGGTGATACTTTAGCCAAAAAAAAAAAGAGGGGTGATAAAAGCATTTCACATATTTCACATCTTATAATTGGTAAATCACAAATTATTTAGCGAAAATGATTTCACATAGTAATGCTATATAATTTTACTTTTGTAACAAATAAGAAAGATCCTAATGCTCTCCTTTAAATAAACTACAAGTATAAATACGTTATTAATATTATAATTGTAAATATAGTTTAATGATAATTTTATATTATATTTTAAAAAATATTGTAAAAGTCAAATTCTCTAAATGTGATTAACAATAGTCATTTAAAATGTGTACTATATGTGGTGAAGAAAAGGTTACATATGTGATACTAATTACAATGCTAATATTTCCACGTTGACAAATTGTGAGAGTACATTAATTAAACCATATTAGATTAATTATAACAACTAATAACATGATATTAGAAATGATAATGGGCAATTATAACAAAAAAACATTCCTTCAAGATTAAACTAAGTGCGTTGCATGTATTCCACTCAAATTAACCGATACATTAAAATGCATTCCTTCAAAGTAAATTTTGAAGTGTATCAAACATCATGGTTTTAAAGCTGTTTTTACAGGGCTAGATAATTATTAACTCTTAGATTTCAAGCTTTCTTTAATCAAATGGGTTTTTGTTTTTGATTTTGTTTGTTTGTTTGGAATTTTTTTTTGGGGGCTAGGATTAAATCAAATGGTGTTGGACCCAAAGGGAACCTAATCAAACGAGATGGGACATCATCAAAGGCCCTCACATGGGGGCCCTCAAAAGCACTAACCAAAAAAGCTTCTCTAATATTTATAAAAAATGCTCTGGCGCATGGTAATCATTCCATGTCTTACAATGGGAACCTTTTCATGCTTTTGGTCGCTCATGTCTTGTAGTTGTAGGATAGGCAATGATAAACTATCAACACTAACTACCAAAAGTATAGTTTTTTTTTTGGCTGAGACAACCAAAATTATTGTTGATTTATAGCCACGCAATATAACATTATACTATCATCTTAATAATGCTAAATCAGTAGTAAGTGCCATGAGAAACAATGATGTTTTGGGGTGCATGTTAAAAAAAAAAAAAAAAGTATTTGTCCGGCACTTATGTGTTGTTGTTGTTATATTAATTTTGAAAAGGGAAAATAATTTTTAATATTATTGAATGAAGAATAATTTATTGGAAGGGAAGATATTGAAAAGGGGTTTGTGCAAAAAAATTAGATGTAGTTCATGTGAACATAAGGATAGAAATATTTAATCCGTGTCTGTAGATATATACTAATGTTAATTAAACATGGGATTAAATTAAAAGGTATAGTGTTTAAATTTTCTTACTTCCAAATTAAAAAAAAAAAAAAGCCTAATAAGAAATATTTAATGCAGTTCATGTTGTGTATATCTTGTGATAACAAAAGTAAATTTCTATTGTTCATACTTTATACACCTTAATCTATAAAAAAAAAAAAGAATAAAATTAAGTTACAAGTAATTATATTAGTGGTTTATTACCAATAAATATTGTTCAAAATACGTTTTTCTTTTTCTTTTTCATTTTATATTTTTACTAGTTGCAAACAAGTGCATATTAGATAAGAAGTAAATAAAAAATAAAATAAAATAAAATTATCACGTGACATTGACAGTGTAGCAACCTTGGAACAAAGACAAAAATCATTGTTTATCAATAACTCTTCCTTTTAAATGTTATCAGTAATGGATACTGCTTTTATTACCAACAAATATTATTTTGTTAGGCTAGTTCAGTTAGTGGGGGTTTAGAACTCAAGCCATAGATATAAAACCTAGATTTCTCTTAATATGACCCCATGCTAAATATATGTATATGTATACATACACACGATGCAAAAAATAGTAATATTCCATTGTTTTCTATAAAAAGAAATAGTTATATTTTATTTTTAGTATAATATGATATGAGATTGCTAGTTTTTCTTTATATATATATATTTGTATTTAGCTTGACATAGTTAGATAATTAATCATAAATTTTAAAATAATTTTTAACTAATTTGATTGATTTTTTTATTCATATATAAAAATAAACATTGTTAATCAAATTAATAATCGATGAGTAATGAAAAAGTCATAAAATTTTTTTCAACATAGTATGAATTGAATCAAAATTTTAAATTAAAACGGCAATGTAACAATCTTTATCTTTGTTTATCTATGTGTATCTTTGATTTGTTTTTTTATTTTTAAAATTTAGAGTTTAGAAAATTGTCATGATTTTATTTAGTAAGTCAAAGGTGTGTGGCGTGGAGCTTCCCTTGGGCCAAGCCAAAGGTTGAGCGGAGTTTGGTGGCTGTTGGTTTATAGTGTTGTATTAACACATACAACATTAAGCGGTTGTAATCCTTGGAGGTTTGATCTACACGGTGCAATCTTTCGGCCACTATAGTGGTGGCGTGCAGGGCTTTTGAAGTTATGTTTAGGTCCTCTAATCTTTTTTTCTTGATTAATAGCTCCTTAAACTTTTAAAAAGACTGCAACTTGATCCTTTTTGGTTAATTTTAGTTTGCAATTTAATAGAAATGTGCATATGATATCCACATTATTATAATATACTAAAGAGATTGTATATTATTCAGTGATTTTCCCTTAGTGTCTTGGGAGGTGCTTTGACGGAGTTGCCTTTTTGTCTGTGAATGGGTTTTTAGCATTGGTTTTTCGATCTTTTTGCTATCTTCTATGTGTTTTTACGTATATATCCTCTCTGTTTTTTCTTTTTCTTCCTTCTTGCTTTTGGATTTTTTGGTCATTTAATTAGAAAACCCTAGGTTATCTCTTATCTTATTTTGATGTTTCCTTTTGCTTTGTAATGTATCATATAAGCCGTCCTTTCTCTACGCATCGCCTCAACTTCTCACCACTTTTCCCCATGGAAACCCATTGCCAAAAACCTTCCAATGACCCTTGTGCCACTGTCGTCTTCTACATCTCGAGCAGTCCACCTTATTCCTTCTACTTGCCGTCTTCTTCTCCTTATGACTTCAAATTTGGTTGTCTTAACCCGGATTCATTCTTTTTTTTTTTTTAATTTGCTTTTGGTTTTTTTATCTCATGGTTGATCTTTCTTTTTCTATCATTTATCTGTACTTTTTCTTCCTAGTTGATTTTTTTCTTTTTAGCATACATTTTTTATTTTTTATTTCGTTTTTTTCTAATACCAACAACACACCACACACCTTCTTCTATTTGAGAGAAAAATTGAGTAAACTCATCTCATGCAAGTAAGCAATTGTCTGGTTGTGCCTCCCTCTCTCTTTCTCTCTACTTTCTCTCTCATTACCCTCTAAAAAAACAAAATTCAATGGCCTTTTCTCTCTCTTTCTCTCTCTCTCAAGCAGACAGTTCATTTATAGAGCTTTAGCTATAGTTCTCTCTCTCTTTCTCCTTTTTTTGGTTTGCCATTCACAAAAAATTTCTTTTCTAGATCTCACCATGAAAGGCCCATCATCATCAATAAAACTATCTATATGTAGGAAAAAAAATCGATAAAAATGCATCAGAGCGGCGTAGCTGAATTACAAAAATTTTTCAAGATCGTTAAATATCTCGTGATGCCATATACAATAAACTAACAACAATAAAACTCATACCTCAACAGGACGCCAAATTGCAGGAGGAGAATGACTGGAGGGTTTCAACTAACTAACCTTCTCTATTATTTTCCAATTCTCAGATAACAGAGTGTGTGGGCACTCGGTTCCTCGACCGATATGCTAGCACTGCTAGTCTCCTTTCGACCACTTAAATCTCTAAAGAGCTTATTGTCACGGTGAGTTATGCAACAATAAGGGGCGTTTGGGAAACGCATTGCATTTTGATTGTATTTGAATGAAATTTGTTTTTTGAATGTTGTATTTGGTTGAAAAGTATTTGTTTTGTATTTGAATGAAATGTGTGTTTGGATGAAAAGTATTTTATAGTTGAAAAGTTGATGTGATTGGTAAAAGTAGAGATAAATAATAAAGTTGAAAAGTTGATGTGATTGTTTTAAAAATGTTTTGAATAGTAATTGTTTTCGTAACACTGTTACAAAATTTGTGTTTGGTGTTAAATTATATTGTATTTTAGTAAAATTAAAATGAAATATTTTTCCCAAACGTCCCCTAAGCCTGCTCACCTGAGAGTCTGTAGTCTGAGAGAACTGGAGTAGTAGGACCCCTATTTATAGACTGGCATGAGGTGATCTCTCGAATTCGAATTAGACTAGGAGAATATTTTCTCCCTTATCCACTATGCAAAATCCAAAATTCCTTAGGTCACAAACAAGGGTAGATTCGGCCAATATTAGGAGATTTTACAATCCAAATTCAAACAGGATTTTAATTAGAATTTTATCTCATCATTATCTACTATAACCGAATTTTCCTTTGCCCATAAACAAGTCCGGATTCGGCCACTCTAGTGTGAAGAGAATCAAAATTCAAATAGGATTTTCTAACTTGAATTTTATCTCACCCTTATCTACATAAAAACCAAAAAATCTCCTTGGATTTATCCACAAATTTTCATCCATTTTTGTGAGGGAAAGAATCAAAATTCAACTAGGATTTTCTTGATTGAATTTCCTTGAACCTTATCCACAAAAACCGATTCCTCTCAAGGTGGGATTCCCTTAACAAATTCGGTTTTTTCTTGAGAGATTTAGAATTTAAAATTCAAGTAGGATTCAAATAAGATTTTCCTTTGTATTATCCATATCAAATTCGAATTCTAACCATGTGAATTTATCCACAAAAATTTGAATTTCACTTGTACTGTGATTCAAAATTTGAATTCAAATTTCAAAATTTAAATTTCAAAATTCAAACTTCAAATTCAAATTTCAAATTTAAATTTCGAATTCATATTTCAAAATTCAAAATTCAAATTTCAAACTCCACAAAAAGTTGTATTTCAAATTTTGTCCTCATGGATAATTTTCTACAACTCCAATTCAGTCTCAAATAAAATCATAACAACTTTATTTAGAGTTCGAATAATTGTGTACTCTATTATCCAAAACAAAATCTGAATTCAACCGGAGAGAATCTTGTCCACCATCTTGATCTTATGTTAACACCATTCATGCAAAGTCAACTAGCCAATAAGCATACACTGATCAATTTGCCATTCGTTAAGGAATTATGTGGAGCTAGTAGAGGGACTAATTGGACATATATAATCGGACTCCCGTAAATCCATATGATTGTTATTCTATACCGAACAACTCAATCATATGATCACTAATTTCAGAGTCACACCACTATAAACTTGAAACTGAACTCTCAATTATATACCGTATTACGAAAACCTGTGACAAGCTAATGTCCAATGACCTTGTCATATATGCAAAACCCTCATATGATATCTATAATCAGTCTTAGGTCAAAGTCCGTTCAATCCTACTGATCAGGCTATCTTAAAGTTCCATTATACTACCGAATAAGAAAATGATTATTTACCATATGTGAATAAGAAGTCATCTGCCCAACAGACGATCTAAGGCCTTATCCATTTTCACATTCAGTATAATGTCTTTAAGAGGATACCCTTAACTCCTTAGAGTTATGATTCCGATATCTGTAAACAAGTCCTCCATCGTATACAAGTCTGCACCTAACGAACTGGTCTATAAGCTTACTACCTCTGAGACGCTTTAGTCATTGGAACATCAAAGTACACAAGTCATATACATGAAACAGTTCATTTACTCAGGATTAAGGTTATTGCATAATGAACGTCAAAAGCAGATTTATCCACTCATAGCGGACTATGTAGATCAATCACGCTTTAGTCTCAGTCTAATAGGTCACCACCAAGCAACATATCTATGTCTCTAATTGAGAATCTATGCTCCGGACAGTCAAGATAAACCGTCCCCACCATGACTTTAGACAACATAATAGTCTTAACATGAATTAGATGCTCGGTCTAACCCCATAACTACAGACCTTAGTTTAGATCACTTATTTTAGAATATTGTCTTCTCGCATATAAAAGTCCATTGTATGCAACGTTCTAACAGTTTTAACACAAGTAGTCAGTAAACCATATTTGTTTATATTTATTTTAACATGTAAATAGAATAAGGACAAACAACAATTTAATGAATAATCTTTATTATTAATTTTATTATCCAATTCAAAATAAATAAAATACATCAAAATGTTTTTCATACTCTGGGTATTTTCTAAAACTGTAGTGGCAATGTTCTTGAGTTTAGGGTTCTGTGGTGGTAATTTTTTTTGTTTCGGTTTATGTATGAATTTTGTTTGCATATTCAGATCTTCGTGGGGAAGGAAACGAAGAGGTTATGTACATGGATTTATTTGTTTTTAATTTTTTGTCTTATGTGACTGTTTGAGTACCGATGCATACTGATGTCTTTGAAATGGTATATATTTGGATGAGATTTTTTAGGTTTGCATTTATGGCATTTGAGATAATCTGTAAATCCTATAGTGATGATCTATCCATTTAGGTTAATGATTTGTGCTACTTTTTATATGGATGTATTTAATGATCTATTGATGATTTTTTTCTTTATTTATGCTTGAGGTTTTTTTGAATTCGGCTAAGGTGATTTCTATTTTTTTTATTTTTCTTTTATCTTTTTATTTATCTTATTACTGGGTAAAAAATAAAAACATATATTTTTATTACTTTAGTTTTTATTTTTTGTCCTTATTACTGTATTATTTGATTTTTATAAATTAATAAATAAAAGTTAATTTTTTTTGGTTTCTAGAACCGCCTCTACCTCAGTACGAGACCAATTTTGATTGTTATTATTCTACTTTATTTTATTCTTTTGGTTGTTGCCTAAAAATATTAGCAATGCATATTGGTTTCTTTTGCATGGTTGGTTTTGTCTTCCTTTCTTCATCTGAGTTTATTTACTCTCCTGTTTTTGTCTCGTGTTTTTCATACTTTCTTTCTTGGCTTTTGCACACTTGATAAGAGGTCATTTAAAGCTGTTTCTAATTAACTCCAGGTACCATTAATGTCTTCTATATCATTCTCTTTATGTTTGTTTGTGATGATATATTATATTAATATCTTTGTGAGCTGATATTTTTTTGCTCTGTTTTTAATTAGTGTGCATTCTTTGTTTTATACATATTTTGTTTGGAATATTTTTATATTACTTTTCCAACTTCTTTTGCTTTTAATTAATGAACATTGGTTATACATATTTGTTCTCAATTTCTTATGCATTTTGTTTATCTTTCATTTTGTTCTATTTTTAACTCATATTATCACTTTGTTAGGAATCTATTAACAATAATTCAATCATTTTATCACATATGGCCATGTTTACATTATCGTTTTCATTTATCCATGATGTTTACATAATTCTAAATTTTTATCTATTTAATTTATTTTTTGTTATTTTCCTATGATACTTTTTTTTCTTTTTCTTTTAACCATCTTTTTTACTCTATTTATTACTTGGCGATGACCATCATATGCTTTTTGACGTGCTGAGAATTATGTAGTTTCCAAAAGTTGCTATGGTTATTAATTTTTATATAATACTTTATCTTACTTTTTTATCCTCTTGTTATATTTATGTCTATCTATTTCAGTCCTTTATAAATGGTTTTGTTGATTTGTTTTTATTTTCTTTTTTGAATCCTTTTTCAAGCAATAGATTTTTCATAACTAAGCTTCATTTGTGTTGCTCTACATATTTATTACTTGTTTTTATTCTTTTACTTTCCTTTTGCCTTTGGATTTAATGTCACTTTATACATATATATATATATATTTTTGAAAACTTACTCAGTTTGGATTTGTTTGTTAACCACATTTGCTCTTTTGTTTGTTGTTGAGTTTTGTTTCTTATATTGGTTTTTTTTTTTTTTTGTCTTATTGGTGTTTATAGGAACTATTTTGTTGGAATTGCTCTTTTGTTTGTAGTTGAATCTGATTTTTGGCATTGGTTTTTTAGTCCTTCTACTATCCCCCATAAGATTTTACATATTTTTCCTCATTGTCTTCTCTATTTTCCTCTTCTTGCCTTTGGATTTTTAGTTATTTAAGTTGAAAACTTTAGGGGCGTTTGTTTTTGTTTTTGAAAATTATTTTGCATTCTCAAAAATATAGAAAATGAAAACGGTTTCAAAACAGTGTTTGTTTATTCAACGTTTTCAAAACCATTTTAAAAAACACTATTTTCAACTATGTTGTTATTTTTAGGTTTTTTTTTTTTTTAAAAGTTGTTTTAACTTTTTTGTTTTTATTTTCTCCCTCCCTCTCTTCTCTTGCTTTTTATATACCTGTACAGCGTCGGTGATGATAACCATGTCTAATAATGGCCTCCATTTCTAGTAAACGGCGACGACCATAGACTAGAGATGATCGTTTTGTGATAACGGCCATCGACTCATGACGACGACCATCGATTTACGACCAAAATCTCGTTATCGTCACCACTTAGAGATCAAACCACCGATGTCTTTCACCTTTGCTCATCATTGCAAAACCTACCACCAAAGTTTTTTTTTTAAATAATGAATAATAATTTATTTTTGTTATTCTTTTAAAATTAAACATAAATATATTTTCATAAATTACTCAATATGAAATAGGTTTTCAAAAATATAATCAAACAAAGTTTTATTTTTATGTTTATCAGAATATACACACAGAAAACATAACCAAACACAATTTCATAAATGATTTTAATACAGTTTTTAAAATATTCTCATTTTCAATTTTTTAAAAAACAGAAAACCTTTTTAAAATAATACCAAATGCCACCTTAAGCTCCATTTTATCTCATTCTTGATTTTATATGTAGTATTAATTTCCTTTCTCTTTCACTTTTCTTGCCTTTAGATTCTTTGTCATTCTTACTTTAAAAAAAAAATAACCTAGGATTTTTTCTTGGGTTCTGTTGTTGCTTATGAGCTACTTTGTTGTTTTTTTGTTTCTTTTCTCTCTTCTCGCTTTATTTTTTCCATTTTAATTTTATATTCACTTGATAGTTTTTGAACAAGCATATATTTTACGTTGTCATTTATTTTGTACAATGCATAAATTTAATATATGTGATAAAATTTGTTTTTAATAGCATTTAATGCATTTATTTGGTTGTCAGTATTTTTTTTTTGGCAAAAAAATTTGATCAGGTAGCCAAAAAAAAATGATTTGAAATGTGTAATTTAATAAATTTGTCACATATTACTGATTTTGCTAAATATCTTAGCCAAGTATTACTATTTTTGTAATTTATTTTTGTGATTATATTCTTTTTTTTTTCTTGGTTTTATTACTTAAACAATATTGGATTTTATATTTTATTTACATTAATATAATATATTGCCTGTTTTTGTCTTTTTTTTTAATCTTTTTTTCTTTACAACTATTTTACATATATATTTTTTTTCGTTTTACATTTCTTATTGATAACATGATTATCATGTACATAACAAATATTAATAAAGTTTAATCTTTTTGTTCATGTGTAAAGGATAAGAATGCTATAACAAAGAAGAAATTAAATTTAGTATTAATTTTTTGTTTAATTATTTTATAGAATTGTTTTCTTCTTGTGTATCCATTTTTAATACAATTATAATTAATGTTTTATATATTTAAGCTTAACCATTATAAATTTGTAATTAATTTGAATACTATCACATTATTTTACTTAGAATAAATTAGAATTATAAGAATGTAATTATATTTTAATTAATTATTGTTCAATCTATTTGTGTCAAAGATACGGGCTGACAAATTTAGAAAAATAACTCAAACTAATCATTGTATTTGTATTTTATTTAGATAAGGAAAAATTTAGAAAAACACTCAGACGTCCGAATGTAATTATATCTGTATTTAGATAAGGACATTATTCAAAAATATCAGATAAATCCATATAACTCCTTTAACTAATTATTGACTAATTCAATTTAAAGGATAAATATATTGTTTATGAACAATATACGACCAAAAAAAAAATGAAACTTTGCATCAACCCAGTAATAGTTTGATAAAAGCAACGTTAACCCAGATCAAAACTAACGTCAAAAACAAGAAATCCGATATTAATTCCAATACTAAAGTCATATAAACACAGTCTATGCTGTGGTAATGAACATTATTTATCAACTTTTATTAAAAATCTTATTGACTATAATAAATAAAGTAATATATTAATTATTTACTATGACGTCTATAACAGCTACACGTTAAACACACAAGTCGAAAATAATACAATAGATATGATAATCATTATATTTGGACGAACTGCACAAACACTTATTAAAAAATCATGTTCAACATTGACAATTAATGAAGGTTACACAAATCCATTTGCAATTCTATCAATCAATGATCAACTTAAAGCACAAACAAAGATCTTCTAAGTTTATTTTCAGCCGAAAGATTCATTGATTGACATAGTTGTTTCAAAGATTTTTAAAGATGTCCAACTTCTAACACTACTACCTCTACCACCAACCAATATAACAATAAACCCAAAAACACTAGATTAAAAAGACTAACTTAAAGATAAAACATATTTATTAATTTATATTTGATACATATTAAAATTACGATTAACCTTACTAAATATATATTTTAATAATATTTTATTACATAAGTTATGAAAAAAAAAACAACAAATCAATCAAGAAAACGTCTATTGACCAAATAATATAAATACTATTAAATTATTAAATTTACAATATATACGTGTATATATATATTAATAATGTTAACTTCCTTCATTTTTCGAATCAACTTTTGTCTTGTAATGATGAAAAACAGAAATTAAAAAAAGGAAAACAGAAGTCGTAAAAGACAACAATAAAATTTTCAACACAGAAATATATATATATATAGGCATATATTTATATGAACTTACTATATATTGCAAAAAAAATTTTACTTTTTGTGTGATATAATAATATTTCATTATTTCTCACAGCAACGCGTAAGTTTCTAGCTCGTATTAACTAAAGCAACTAAAATACACCATTCTCAAACATTCATGGAGTTATTAATCCAGAAAATAAAACTTTAAGAACCAAAACATGACTTATCAAATATAATGGAAGAACAAAATGACCAACTTACCCATTACTTTATAAATATTTGTTGATACGACGTAAGTGATTGGCCAGTCTGCAATGGAAACGAGTATGTCCTAGAAACTATGAATGAACGTTGGAGTGGACATGAGCGACGTGATTAAAAGGCAAAAATCTGCCCATATCCATTAGCCCAAGTGGTGGGAGCAGAGACACAAACCTTGTTTTGATGGGGTTTTTGTTTCGAACGAGTGACAGCCATGGATTTCCTCTCAACTTTGAACCCAAATTTGAGTCCCAGGAGATGTCATACAAGCATTTCATTTTGGAAATGAGTTTGCAGAGCTGAATTATAATCTCTCAAGTTTGCCACTCCAAATTGTTTTCTTTTCCTAGTCCCTTGCTAGTTGCTGCTGTTGATGTCGTTTTGTTTTTCAACACGACGTATACATATATATATATATATATTTTATTATGACCTGTTGTTTTATTTTTTCCGTATTCTTTTGTCCCTTGCAAGTTAAAATGGTCGGCGGCTGCAAATGCATTAGACTCTGTTTGGATCATCATCTTTAATATTATTTAATTAATTACAATATATATGTTTATTGACAGTGAAATATTTAAATACATTTAGATATTTTTAATATTTCATAATAATTTAACTTAAATCTAAATATGAATTTCCGCTTGAATTCGTATTATTTAATTTTCTACATTAATACTATTTAAATATTATCATTAATAAAAACTATTTAAACACATATTTAATCAAAATATAGAATTCAAATTCTATATTTGAATACAAATACTCAATTTGAATGAATATTAAAATACAGTTTATGATTCAAATGGACACTAAGAAATGATGGATTGAATCAAAAAAAAAAAAAAAAAGGGGAACAAGTTAAAGGTAAAATTACTTCTAGAGGGTTGGTATTCAAATTGACCACTTCTATGAGGATTTGGGTAGGAGTGGCAATTGATGAAAACAAAAGGCCTAAAATCTTCACTTTGTAAACAAAGGGAAATTCATCACTTCATTGTTGTTGACACTTAAAAATTTACACGAACGAGTTAATTAGATTTGAACATTGGATGGTCGGAAACGGCAGACCGAAACCCTAAGAGCTTGTTCAGGAAGAAAAAAGGTAGGAGACAGATGGGTAAGAGGATTACCGGAAGGATTTTAGGACCTGTGATTGCTTGCTATAGAAGAGAAAAGACGACAAGATTGGAACGAATCCTTGAAGAATCTCAATTATAATCTCTCCTAATGTGGAAGGATTATAGAAGGGAATCCATATTAAATACGGTAAGATAAAGATTTCTTTACTCTTTTATTTCCTCACCTAGATTGTAATACCTTTCTTTACTGATGTCTGCCTCGTGGAAGAAGATTGCATGAAACTGGTAAAGAGTTCCTCTTTCCACGAAGGATCACCAACCTTTCGAACATCACCATTTGAACAGAAAAAATTCAGTCTGAGCAATAGATATAATAATCAAGAATCAAAATATTTTACAAAAATAAGCTGAAATAAGTACACTACTTCCCTACTGCTTTGCCAAAAACAAACCACCATGTACAGACCTTCCCCCGGGCTGTCACTCTTACACGACAAATAGTAGTCTCTAACAAGGCGAGTGCAAGGAGGATTTACATCTGATATCCTCCACTTGAGAAGTCTTTTTTTTTTTTTTTCCCCTTTAACTTTTCTTTTTGTGTGTGTTCCTATCCCTTCCTTTATCTTCTCAACCCTCTAGCTCAGCTTCTATCGCCATTTAGTGTAAAAACAAGGCTGGTCAGACATAAGACTAATCGTCCCAGCTTTCTTCCCATCCATCTTTGTTCGGAGACCTAGAAGTAAGACCATTTGCAGAAATGCTTCCTACATGGCGTGTCCCCGGTGATTTCACCGCATTATCATCATCCCAATCGTCATCCCAACCCTGATCCCAACCTTCCGCTGTTTCCACATCTGCAGCTGAAACAGATTCAGGCAACGCCATTTCGAGCTCCTGATATGGGATCCCACCCTGATGCCTCCTCCTGCTAAATTTGATGCAAGTCCATGTCCCTCCAAGGACCAGTGCCGTAAAGATTAAGAAGTAGGCACCATTCACTGGGGTTACCAACTTGTCATAGGAAGGGAATTTCAGGATAGAGATTTCTTCAGATGCTGGAAAGATACATTCAACTTTTCCACGGGATAATATAATGGCCGCATTTTTCCCATTAGTAAACGATTTAGATATCTGAAATCAAAACAATAAGATTAACGAGGTGATTCTACTTATAAAGAATGCTAAAATGGCTATGGACATATTACAACACACAAAAAATTTTGTTTTCTTGGATATGCGTGGTTGAATAATAATGTAAATACAGTTCAACACGTAATTAAAGGTTCACAAACCCAGTAACAAGCTAGGCAAACAATCAAAGGAAACTGGAAAATATGATCTCACCATCAACTTGGAAGACGGCTAGTAACCTAGGAAATACAATCTCTCCCTCATATCTCATCCATTTTTCCTTCCTGGTGTTGGTGGATCTTTCTCCTTTAATATAATTAGCTTAACAGCTATTAGTTGCAAGTCAAATAAATTTAAAAAAAAAAAACTATTTACAGCAATCGTCAAGTGATTCTGCTATAATGTTGCTCAATGCGTTTTTCTTTTTCTATAAAGAAAATAAATCAAAATCTTTGGAAAACAAACCCAACCAACAGTTGATTCATATCATTGCAATTCGCAAGTCTATTCAGCAGTTGTGGAAACAACCTGAAACCATTTCCTGAAAATTCTTTTGAAAATCATTGTTTTCAGAGAACCAAATTTTCTCTCACCTCTTCATCAGTTTAGGAGAAGATGACAAAACATAAAACTTTCACCTAACAGTCAAACAAATTTTTTATTTGCATTTTAGCTTCTTGATATTTATATTCCATTTATCTCAACACAATCAAGTTAACAATTTCTTAAATTTAAGAAATAATAAAAGAGTTGAGAAGTTATGACCCTTACCAGTATACTTTTTTTTTGGGGTATCTCTAGTTCCTCGTGAGTATTTTGTACTGAAATATTTGCCTTTAAATTGCTTTCTCCTTTGTTTTGGACCAGAACAACCACTTGAGATCCTGAAAACGGATAAGTAAAGCAAAAGAATAAATTTTACAAGAAATATAAGGTTCAATAGTGTTATATTATCACTACTAATTCACCAAAAGTTTTAGTAGCAAAGAGTTGGGCCAGTATCGAACTTTATACTCTCAACACTCTTTGAAAGTGTGGGCTTCGACATTTATGCGGGTAGGGATACATTAGATGATAGCTTTTGGAAAATGCTAAGTCTATGCAATAATGGATCAAGTAAATTATTTTCACCATAACCATGTTCCATGACATCAAGGGTCAATAAGGTCCACTTCAATGCAAATATGACACCAAAAATTAAATACTAGTTGAAACCATGTGGAATCTACTAAGACTAGCCCCTTTTTGTCGTTTATTTGTACCAGCAAAAAATTGTAGGTTTGACAAGGAATTGAGAATGCAAAGCACAATATCTACGCAGTATGCACAATAGCAAAAAGCATGGGAAAACACCATGATGACACTCATAAGTAAAATTTCACAATAAAAGCTGAATTACAGATATTAATCATTAGATAAAATCGATAGATAAAGGTTCCAAATTTATGGAAGCAATAATTGCTTCAGAAATATTATTTCTCAAAACTTAACAGAAAATGTTGCTTGGCAATAAGTTTTTATAAACATATCCAATGACCAATCATGACATTCAATTGAACCACCCTGCTAGAATTTTAACCTGAGTTAATCAATCATTTTGATAACAATAAATAGTCAACCTCTCTAATAAACCAAGGTCAACCTGTTAGATTCACAATGCAGCATCATTTTAAGTCACAAGCTGAGCCTCTTTCACTCTCCCATTATAAGTAATTTATTCTCCCATTAAGAATTAAACCTTAAATCCTTAACCTCTAGTGCTTGTTAAGTAATAACAGCTCTCCCTATCTTACTAGCACGTGCGTTTCGTCCACTTTAGTCTAAGTTTGAGGAGTTACGCTAATCAGCCAAGTGCCAATATTAGTTGAAACTTTCGTTTTTTTCACTTACAACTACCAATAAAGATGTAGCTCAATGATATGAACTAGATTATTGGACCAGCATATATTTAAGATCCCAACCATCAAAAGGGAAATATTAGTGAATATATCTAAGAAATGGACAAAATAATGCAATCAGCACATTGCTTGCATGAGAACCTATAAAAGTAAATAAATTACCTAGAAGGTGCGGTAAACCTTATTTATTCCAAATAAAAATAGTCTTCCACAGCCTGTTGATTTTCAATTCAATGACCACCTTGATATCATCATATCAACAAGATCTAACATTTGAAATTTTATTTAAAAAAATAAAAAAATGAAAAAAAAAAACTATATGATATGATATGTGACTGACGCATCGAGGTTAAAAGATAACTTTCAACAGCCCCCAAAAGATACTGTGATAAGTGAGAAAACAAAGATGAAAATTATTTATTAGATTGTTTCAAATGAATAAGACTATTTATAACCTTGCAGGATAATTAAAGATTAATTGTTCCTCCTTGACAATTGAATTCAACGAGAATGAAATATCATACTTCTATTGATAGACTACATTACTGATCAAGAATGAAGCAGATATACCTAGGAAAAGGAAATTCAAGAGTGAAAAAGTCTTTTAGTTATCATACATAATTACAATTAAATATAGTTAGTTTCTATGCACTATTAATTATCTAGAAAATCTAAGTGTTACCTTAATAGTCCAGGCCCAAGGGTCTTAGAGCTTCTCCAACGTACACCTTTTTGCCGTTGGAAAGCAGGAAGCAGTGGAGCTATTCTCCAACCAAGCACCATTTTTCATACCATTTTGGTGTGAATGGATAGGGGCCGAACAGTGGAAACACATATTTGTTGTTCACTCAACACCAAATTTGGTGTCATTTTTACTATTTTTCACTCAACACCAAAGGAATATACATGTAATATTTTTTTTTGGTGTTAGAAATTACATGATGTAACTTTCATACCAAAATGGTCTAACATTCACACCAAACAGTAAATTCATCTCCAACACCAAAAAGAATATTTCATATATATTTCTTTGGTATTGAGTGAAAGATATAAAAAATGACACCAAATTTGGTTTTGAGCGAACAGTGGAAACACATGTTCAGCCCTTGTCCGTTCACACCAAAGCAGTGTGAAAAATAGTACTCGGTTAAAGAATAGCTCCATCGTCATTCGTACTAACGGAAGAAAGGCATGCATTGGAGAAGCCCTAATGGGTTGGAGATGAATTTAACTTTTGATGTGAAAGTTACACCATTTTGGTGTTTTGGGTTGGAGATGCTCTTAATCTAGTGTAATATCTGGTCAATGTTACCTGAAAAGTCAGTCAATATCTGTAAAGATTTATTTCAAGAATTATCATCATCTTTCTCCAATTTTTAAAGCTTCAACAAGAACATCGTATGTTTCGTCTAAGAATTCTAGGCATTATAATGTTTGGAGTAAGATCGATCTCTCTAGTTTCCTATTTGCACAAGTTACCTGAAATGACCTTAAACACATAAGAAATACGCTTGTCTTTTTTTTTTTTTTTTTGAACAAGAAATATTCTTTTCCAGTTAAATTAATTTCCAATAAGTTTTTCTCAAGGAAATTGGGGTTAATTTGGAAGTATATTGGGTATTTTTGGTGTAATCGTGCAATGTTAAGTACAACTACAATTAGTTATGCACATTTTTCATGCTATAACAAGAAGAAAAATAAAAGAGATAGAGATAGAGGAAAGTAAAGAAAAGCATTCCTCTACTTGAGTCGAAAAGTGATGATCACTAATTGGTCCGCTAAGAAACATGAGTCTTAATATCTTCCTATTCAAGTCTAGAGGACTCAAAATCTCATGCTATACTATATTATTGTCTGCATGATAGATGATTCTGCACTACCAAAAAATTATAAATTTAAACCATCACAATGATAATATTTTAACATTCTACAGATGCATACCTTCTATCAAGAAGAAGAAATAAAGAAAAAAGAAAGAGAATTGAACAAGAATACAAATAAACAATCCCCAAAAGAAATAGCTTTGCAAAGGGCACACATTCACTAAATAGGAAATTGATAATAGTAATAACGAAAAACCATTGATTAAAAATTTTACAAGCAGTTGTTAAAGTCTAAGAATTTTTCTCTCCTACTTAAACAAAACAATATAACCTATACCATTAACCAAAATAAATAAAAAATTGGAATTTTAAATCAAGAATGACAAAGAGACAAATTACCCACACCTTGTTTTTCACGAAGCATAAAAAAACCAATAAAATGGCAATAGAGAATTACCATCATTGGAGCTCTTAATGCAGGCAACTAACTCATTCAGAATTGTGCAGCTCGGTTTCAATCCATCACAGCTTTCGTCGGTCACTGTTACTGGGTCAGACTTATCTTCCTTCCTCTTCTCCTCCGTTTTTCCATTCTGAGGCTGTGAATTTGCAGCTCCTTTATCATTTGGCAGAATAGGAGAATCTTTGAGCACCGGAGGAACCGGCTTTTTATCCTCCGTTTCTTTGACCTTATGGGGATCCAATTCCTTTACCGTGCTTGTTTCATCGGCTATTTTGTAATCCGATTTCTTCTCCACTCTAGTTTCGTTGGCTTGCTTAGGTTCCGATTTCAATTTCTCATTATTTTCCTTCTCTGACTTAGGCTCCAATTTCTTTTTCTCACCATTTTCCTTCTCTGATTTAGGCACCAATTTCTTTTTCTCACTATTTTCTTTCTCTGGTTTAGGCTCTGATTTCTTCTCAGGTTTAATATCCAAGTTCGCTTCTTTACTTGTTTCATTTGCCGGCTTCGTATTCAATTTCTTCTTATCTTCTCCATTCACTGTATTTGAATCCAATTTCGTTTTTCTATCGGTTTCATTCACAGAATTTTGATCCAATTTCTTATCTTTGTCATCTTTTCCATTAACTAATTCTGAATCTATCTGTTTTTTCCCCAATACCGGACCTGGAATTGGCACCGAAGAACCCTAATCCATAAACAAATAAATCATATAATTCAAATTAAAAAGTTAAATAAAAAAAGATGGAGAGAGAGAGAGAGAGAGAATTACCGGCACCGAATCTTTGGTTACAACAAGCCTTCTGAGATTGAGAAGCAAGGAAGAGGCGTCGGAGAAATCCGCGACGATCAAGAAGAAGAGGAAAACAGTCACGAATCCATTTCTCTCCATTAAAGTTGACAACAAATCCGGATTCCGAATTCGGATCCGGTCTCGGTCGTTGAAGAATCGAAACCCTAAGTAATCGCTCGGAGTGCCGATCAGAAGAATCGCATTATCCGGGGAAAATTCTGCGCCGAAGGAAAGAGGTGATAGTTTAGTTACTACGCTGTGAGCAGGAAAATGGGGAAGAAAAATCACGAGAGGCCTGGAAAATCTTCAGCGGAGTTTGGGGATTCGAAGATGGAAAGGGAAAGTGGAGCTTCGGAGAGAGTCAGGAGTCAGAAAGAGAGAGCTGCGCAGTCGGAGACGAATCGGACAGTCGGAAACACGCAGCAGTAGCAGGCAGCAACGCAAAGATGGGCTTTTTTCTGTGGGCTTCTGCTGTTCAACTTCATGGGTCTGGACGATGTGATGGTTGTCCCACCAAATTTCTCCAAGGCCCATCAGGTCCATTGGCCCGGGTCCATTTTAGCGTTTCCAGAATGGAGTGGGCTCACAATGGGATTCGGGATGGAGTATGGGATTTGGGGAAATTGTAAAAGTAACCCTTTTAGTACATATGCTAAGGATTTTTAGGTTAAAATTCACATTTTTATCTTAAAATACTTTTTATTTTACATTATAAGAGGGCAAATATCTTGAAATCAATATAAAGAAGACAATAGTCTATAGATGTGCTCTTTTTGGGGCATTTTTCAAAAAACCTCATTCAATTTTGGGTCCCTTTTATTCCTATCTCTTTTATATCTCTTCGATAATAGCATATCACATTAATCAAAATATTGTGTCAGTTAAGAATGTGACATGATAGAGCTATAAATATAAACCAAGTTAAGTGGCTACCGATCCGTTGCCTGTAATTTTGGCCCTAATGTAGGTCTAGCTTGACTCGTCAAAATTTCAAGTCCGAGCTTAACCCAATACAATGATAAGGATGGGCAAGGGTTTACTTTTTATCTTAGTGAGCTGACCTGGCCTAGCCTAACTAACCCCCCGTCGGGCCTCTCAAAGCCCGATGCATTAGCCTGTCTAAACATGTAGTATTTTTTAATATATTTTTAGTGTCAATCATTTTTTATGTATATAATTGAAATATATATAAACAACATATTAATTTTTCTAATAAAAAATAATAGTTGAAACTTTGAAAGTTTGTATTTTAATTTTGAAGTTTTGATATCAATTTTGATTGTTTTTATTTTTATTTTTTTCCCCTCAAAAGCTTTTTTACGCGACATGGCTTGAATTTAAGTCCATCAGGCTTTAGGGTTGGGTTGGGCTTAGATTTTCACACCTCGGGCAGGCTTTGCTTTAATTAATTGGGCTAGGCTAGCCCTAGCCAATTTTTTCCTTCTACCCGTCAAGGTTGAGTCAAGCTGTCCAAATTTATTGGTTTATGACATGGTATTATTAGGGACTGTTTGAGGTAACAATTAGAGTTAAAATTTGGGAAATGTTTTAATAGAAAATGAGTTGAGTTTTAAAAATATTCGCTTAGTTGAAAATAAACTGTTTGAAGTTAAAAAGTATAAAAACTTGAAATGTGTTCAAAAAAATAGCAATATAGATCTTGTTTTGTTCAACTCATCTATCTATCTAATTAAGAAAAAAATCACCTCATTTCGACTTGAAATAAGAAAGTTAATGTTTTTTAAAGTTTTGAGTTTTTTTTTAATATTTCGGATTGTTAAAGGAAATTTGAGAATTTTATTCAGAAATTAGCACCTAGCTATTAGCTATCTTCTATTTTTTTGCTCTATCCTTTTTTTTACTTTGTCTTTCTTCAAAAAATTTCTCCACATAAGCAATGTGTAGTTGATGTTTTTGCATATAATTGTTTGTTAATTTTGATTGTAAGGTAATGGCTCGTTTAAGGTTTGCCAAAAGAGAAATTGTGAGAAAGAATAAGATAATGGTACTATTTTTACATTGGTTAAATATTGTACAAGTAGTACAATAGTTCTTCTAGTTGTTTGAAAGAGTGGTCAAGAAGGATATAGAAAACAATTCTTTAATAAGACAAATTTATATCCTAAATATGTTTATGAATAGGCAAATTGAGCATTATAGCTTATCACAGTGATTATATTTGTAGAGACCAACTAAGGATGAATAGAGATGCGTTCGCTAATTTATGCACATTGCTTGAAACTTAGGGCAGGTTAAGTGCATCTAAGTATTTACAAGTAGATGGGCAAGTAGCTATGTTTTTACATACATAGCTATGTTTTTACAAAGTTCTGATTTATGAGATTGAAAGAGACAATTAGTAAGTACTTTCATAAGGTCTTGCATTCGGTTATTTGACTTCATGGAGAGTTATTAATTAGACCAATGCCATTTCCAGAAGACTCATGAATGTGAGGTGGAAATGGTTGAAGGTATAATCTTTGCTTGATTTTTTTCATACTACGCTTATAAATATGCAACATTTGTACTTGAATTACTAAATATATCTTTTCCTTAATTGTAATAGAATTGCTTAGGTGCACTAAATGGGACCTACATTAAGGTAAGAGTGCCTATGACGGAAAAACCCAAATATTGTAATTGACATGGTTCAATATCAACAAATGTATTGGAAGTATGTTCACTGGATATGCAATTCATATATGTATTGCCTAGATGGGAAGGCTCAGTAGCTGATGGTAGAGTATTATGCGATGCTCTACGTAGGGAAAATGGTTTACATATTCCAAATGGTATAATTTTATAATAGAGCGCAATATGTGTTGCTTGGAAGTTACTAAATGTGTACTTATTTATAGCACATTCTTTGTACATGATGTTATTATCTTGTGGATGCTGGATATTCCAATTGCAGTGGATTGCTTGCTCTTTTTCGTGGCCAACGGTACCATCTCAATGACTGGGAAGATGGACCATTACCTAGGAGTGCACATGAGTATTTAAAAATGAAACATTCACATGCCAAAAATGTAATTGAGAGATGTTTTGGTGTGCTTAAGAGTCTTTGGGCGATTCTAAGAAGTCCATTATTCTTTCCAATTAAAACCTAAAGTAAGATTATTTTGTCATGTTTTTGCTACATAATTTTATCAGGCGACAAATGCCTGATGATGAGCCTGATTCATCATTAGAGGATGAAGATGAGAATAATGAAGAAGGTGATGAAGATGAAGATGAAGATGAAGAATTGATAAGAGCTATTGAGACATCTAATGAGTGGATTGCATGGAGAAATACCTTTGCATGAGAAATATTTAGTGAAGGGGTGCCATAGGAATGCATGACAAATTTATTTGTTGTGTGTTTAAGAATGGAGAAACTCATGTTGTTTCCATTGTATTACTATAAACTTGTGTTATTTTCATTGTATTACTATAAACTTATGTTATTTGCATTGTATTACTATGAACTTGTGTTGTTTACATTATATTGCTATGAATTTGTGTTGTTTACATTATATTGCTATAAACTTGAGTTGTTTGCATTGTATTACTATGAATATGAGTTACTTTCATTATATTCATAATAAAAGTATTCTTTATATTAGATTTTATAAGTGTTTTTTTTTCTTTTCATTGTTAGGATAGATACTTCTAAGACTAGAGGCCTAGGACAAAATAAAAGATTTTGGAACGAAGATGAGGACAAATGCCTAATTGAGGCATTTGTAGAGTTGCATAATAA
The DNA here is from genome assembly GCA_035233585.1 of Antiaris toxicaria. Taxonomy (NCBI): domain Eukaryota; kingdom Viridiplantae; phylum Streptophyta; class Magnoliopsida; order Rosales; family Moraceae; genus Antiaris; species Antiaris toxicaria. The sequence continues at coordinate 3,199,815 of CP141163.1, forward strand.
AAGAATGTTTAAAGCAAAAGGTAATTTCAAGCATGAACATTTACAAGCTCTTGAAAAGAAATTGCATAACAGATTACCTGGATGTAACCTACTGGCTAGGCCACACATTGAGTCAAGAATGAACTTTGAAGACTCATTTTCAAATTGTTCATGAAATGTTAACTGAACCAAACTGTAGTGGTTTTGGATGGGATCTAGAAGGAAAAACAATTACAGCGGAGAAGTCGGTGTGAGAAGAATATCTCAAAATAAATTTTATACTAAAGTTTATTAATACTAAAGTTGTTTATATCCTTACATAAGTAATTTGTTTATTTACTTCATTTCATAAAAAGTAGAGTCATAAGGAAGCAGCATCATTCAAGATTAAGGCATTCCCCTACTATGATAATTTATGTATGGTTTTTAGCAAAGATCGTGCTATTGGTAGAAATGCTGAGACTCCTGCTAATGTAGTTGAGGAACTTGAAAAAGAAGAAAGAGATGACATTAATATTGATGAAGACATTGTTAGTAACGTTTCGTTGGTATGGATGAAGCACAATCAATGTCTTTCTCACAAGCATTAGGCATTCCTCAATCTCAATCTCAACGTCAAGGGTCCTCTAAGAAATAAACGAAAGAATACAGACAATATAGAGCCTTATGAAGGCCTAAAGAAGTCATCTTTTGTACTTGTCGGTGTCATTAAAAAGGCATCCTAATGTTTAAGTCGTGCTATATGAATAAATTAAGATTATGTGGTTCTATGTTTTGATGATAGATAACATATGTAGGTAAATCTACTTGGTATAATATTGGCTATATTTTGGACTATATGTAGGCAAATCTATTTAAAGCATTTAAGTAGCATGTTTCGGACTTCCTTTGTTAGAACATTAGTTCAAGTCAAGATGACATGGTTCAAACTAGGACTTCTTTATTGGCTAGTAAGTTTGCAAACTTTTTGGTCTGAAATATGAAGGGGGGAGTGTGTGTGTGTGTGCTTTTTTTTTTTTTTTGAATATGGTGTTTGCCTTGTAATATATATCTTGAACGAAGTTAAAAAAAAAACTAAAAAAGAAAGATTATTTGGATGACATACTACTTTTTTTTTTAATTAATTTTGTTAAGATTGGAAGCTTATAAAGTTAGTAATAATTTTTTTTTAATAACTAAAACATATTATTTTCATTTTTTATTCTCAAATAATGTTTTTTAAGAATAAATATTTTTTATTGTGTAAATTATGTCTTTTATTGGGATAATAATTTTTTATTATTTTTAATTATTTAAAAATCAAATTATATAATTAAAAATATTCAAGGGTTTTTTTTTTTTTTTTGTTAAAATACAGTTATTTCCATTCCATTTCATAGTCTATCAAATTATATAATCTTTATTTAAGTGTTGATTCCATAACTCCAACCAAACTAAAGAGTCAAATTTTGTTTCCAGCACATTCCTTTTCCATTCTATTACCATTCCTATTCCTATTATCATTTCATTCCATTAACCCCGACCAAACGGGGCCTTAAAGATTTATGCTACATAGGAGGACCGGTCAAAAGCCCGACAAAATATGTTTTACCTATATTGCCCCCACCACTTAAAAAAATGATATACTAGAATATTGTTGACATTCTACCAAATATCACTTGAACCAACAGTGATCACCAACAATTCTAATTGTCAATGTCAGTTGCTGAAGAAAATATAATGTGCCAGGATAACCTTTGTTCCAACATATATAGCTAAATATTTCCAACTCCAGTTGCTGGTTGCCGATAATAAAAGAGTAGTCTGATAGAATATTTTTGGCAATCTACTATAACAAATGTTTTTTATTTTGAATAGGGACGGTTGAACGTCCATAGCTATGGTCATTAGCACTGATAATCAAAGTGTATTATGATGGAATATGTTGATAATCTACTATTATATGTATATATATTAGTTTTGAATGTAAATTACTAGATATTTCTGTCTCTCGTCGTCAGAGAGTATTTTGATATAATATCGTATTATTTTTTTATACTCTCCTAGACTAAGGGTTCGTTTGGTGAACGCATTGCATTTGCATTGCGTTTGAATGTAAGGTATTGAATGCAATTTGTATTTGGAGGAAAAGTATTAGCATTGCATTTGAATGCAATGTGTGTTTGGGGGAAAAGTATTTGAATTATGTTTTAATAATAAATATGTGATGTGATGGGTAAAATTAGAGAGAAAAAAAAGAGAGAGAGAGAATATATGATGTAATTAATAAAAGTAATAGAAAAAGTGAAATAATAAATAGTGATTGTGTTAGATTTAAAATGTGATGTGATTGGTATTTGAATGAAATGTTTTTGTACTTGGGGGAAAATTGCATTGCATTTAAATGCAATGCCAAAAAAATTTGTGTCCCAAACGTCCACTAATTTTTTTTTAGAAGCTACTTAAAAAAAAAAACTTCGTGTAGTATCTGTATACCTTAATCCATCTTATATAATTGTGTATTATTTATATAATTTTCTTAAAATCTTTTCTTGAACTAATGTTGTTGTTCAAAAGTGTACCTTATAATCTCTAAGATTCATCGCAAATTTTTTGCTAAAGCAAATGTGTTAAAAATTTTTTATTAGAGAAGAAAAGATATCGGTGTTTTCCTCATACTTTTGTCTCAGCAGTTATTGGGTAAGCCTATTGGTTATACTAGTGGGAAGATAAGAAACCTGACTCTATGTCTCACAACTTGTAAACTCTAAGCTTCAAAAGCAGATACACGACTTGAACCTGAGTAAAAACAAAGATTCTAAATAAGCCTTTTTTTTTTTTTTGTCACCGTATCACTACCACTGGTAGTATAATGTGTTAAAATTACACCTTGTAAACATAATTGTTGACTACAATTATTCAAATAAATTTTTATTATTATTATTTTTAAAACTAGGCTATGTGTGAATTTTTTCCATGAACCGTAAGATTGTTCATTATGAATACAATTGAGTAGAGTAATCAAATTGGTGGAGTTGTGCCTAGCATGACTTATTTAATTAGACAAAATCATTCTTTATACGATAATTTACATGACCTGTTATTTATTTATGTTATGTTGTATTAGTCCACAAATCCCTATTCATTGACTCAATACTATGCTAATTGAATGGTAAACATTATGCGAATTGAATTGCATTGATAATTTATCTTAATACAAACACAAGCTTTTGGTGATTTAAAATTTTAAGGGAAGTAATTCGATGTTGCATTGTATTTACAATTTAACTGGGTTAAACATTTTGTTTACATGTAATAGATAAATAGGCGTATATTATACATATTTTCCAAGTAAAAATGTATTTGACAGCATCACAGTAATACCATTTTATCTCCTGATTAGCTGTATCCATTTTTTTTTTTCAGTGACAAAGTTCTCCCTCATTTCTCACGGTTTCCTTATAAACAAGCAAATCTAAGGATTTAAGAAGCAATTAAATTAGGTAAAAATTCAACACAACAGCCATCTTTTACCTGTTTTCTTTACAATAAAAAAAAAATATTTTTTGAGCCATAGTATTTCTTTTGTGAAATTTCAACTATTATTCAATGAGAAGAGTTGTTTAGAGACATCAAGTCTAATCTCATTTATATATATATATATTTTAGCGGTTGTAAGTATAGTTTAGTAGTAATATCATATTTAATTCTATTTGAAAGTGTAAAGTTCAAATCCTTATCCCTAAATTCAAAAAAAAAAAAAACCTTAAATATTAATGAGTAGCTATCTTTTTATTAATATATTCAATCTCATGTGATAATTTTCTAAACATATCTAACAAAAAAAAAATACTCATGTAGCAAGTAGTTGATATTAAAAAGTTGGAACTAAGGTTTTTTTTTTTTTTTTTTTTTATAGTTGAAATTAGAGTTGATATATCTAATATTATTAATATTGAATGCACGATCAATGGCGGAGGGAGGGGAGTGAGAGGACAATGACCATCCCTAGCTAGGGTTTTTTTTTTTTTAAATTTAATATAGTGGGGTATTTTTTTTTAATATAGTGAGTATGCGTGTAAATTAACCTTAACTCCTTTTAAATTAATAATTTTTTATATTTTATTCGACAAACAATTTAAATTTTAAAAAATAAATCAATGTTATTAAAGAGGAAATCTTAAGAATGCACAAAAAATGCATACCTATGAAACTTTTGGAATTTTATCTCATCTATAATGATTTCAAGATGTTTGTCATCTTTTAAGAAAAATCAAAGGTTAACCTAATATTTCTTTTTAAAAATACTCCTAACCAATCAAAAAGGCATTCTGATATCGTTTGGTACTTTGGTAATCTATCGGAATACCATTTGATATTCTAATATATTTTTAATATTTTTTTTATATTAGATTAGTTCAAATTTTTTTTGAAATTTATTATTTTAAAAATATTATTTGTCATCTTTTTCTTACTTTATAAACTAACAATAACAAATATTATTTAAAACAAAAAACAAAAAAAATGAAAACAATTGAAATACTAAATAGCAAAAATAACAAAAATAAAAAATAAAAAAAGCATATTTGAACTATCCTTCCACTGTTGCCGGAGAGGGGATATTTTGTTGGATATTACAGTTGATCAGCGACTGCAGAACGATGGAGAGAGAAATAAGCAGGAGAGAGAAACAACGAGAAGGAAAGAGAGAGAGAGGAAGAGAAATCATGGGGTGGGATGACGTGTGTAATAGATTTCAGGAGTGGCATTTGTGATTTATGACGTGGTGGCTTTGATCGTGTATGGAGATATTAATATAATCTTAATTAAATTTTTTTTATCCCCTACCAATAAATGTTGACTCCGTCGCTATATACAATGTTTATTGTTTATGATAGTTTTCTTAAAAAAAAAAAAAGACTTTTCCTGATAGACTTGGGGGTGTTTGGTAAACGTATTGTATTTTGATTGTATTTGAATGAAATTTGTTTTTTGAATGTTGTATTTGGTTGAAAAGTATTTATTTTGTATTTGAATAAAATATGTATTTGGATGAAAAGTACTTTAGAGTTGATGTGATTGATAAAAGTAGAGATAAATAGTAGAGTTGAAAAATTGATGTGATTGTTTTAAAAGACTTTTGAATAGTGATTGTTTTCGTAGTACTGTTGAAAAGAATTACATTTGAATGTAAAACTTTACGTTTAGTATAAAATAACATTATATTTGAATACAATTAAAATGGAATCGCTATGCCAAACGCCCCCTTGGTAATATTCTAAGATAACAAACCTTTTTTTAATTATTATTATTGAAAACTTTTTTTTTTTTTGGTTTAAGGGGTATTATTGATAACTTTACAGTTTCATTAAAATAAAATTTTCATGTTTTTGTTATATTTCAATTAAGTTTTAACTAACTTGGACTTTATATATATTCTTGAAGCTTGTAGGAGTTTTAAATAATAAACCTTAAAATTAACCGATGAGGCGACATATTAGTAAAATAATATATGGATTATAATTAGAGTTCCTATTATAATATGAATTCATCAGTCAAGAACTTATGTTAATAATTTGTTCATCTGCTTTAACGCCCTCTTAGCTTAACAAGCCTTACGATTTTAGAATTATTAACAAATCAAATCCTTTTTTTGGAATTCAAAGTATAATTGTAGTCACTAATGCTATTACAAATACAAATCTGTCTATGGTAGGTTATTACTTTTTTCTTCCTTTTTTTAAACAGGGAAGCTGTCACTCTTACTCTTCGAATGTTATGGAAGGAGAAAGTGCAAGTAATCTTTTGGGTAAAGAGAGGCACCGTACAACGAATACCCTTTGAATCAATAATAAATGCTAATGTTGTGTCGTTTTCTTTGTCCTCAACTAACTTTGTGCCGGTACACTTTAATTTTTTCTTGTCATCTAAGTTTCGTTAAAAAGATCAAATGTATACATATATATTTTTAAAAAAAATATTCATATGTAAGGAATAAAACGTGATTTCTGAAGAAAGAAAAAAAAGCGGGTATAATGCTCGGCTGCTGATACTTGTCGTGACTTCTTTTCCATGGCTTTAGATTTATTTCCCATTTTAATTATGCGTCCTTTCCCTTACACACGCATAACTATATAGAAATAAGAATGAGATGAGACGGAACAATATTGGGTATGTTTTTCCCACCTCTATAGCCATATTCTTTTTTATTCCTTTTATCTGCCTTCATTTTTTCGAGCATTATATTTATATTATATCTGTTTACTTGTTAATTGAAAACAAAAAAAAGTTTAAAGCACATTCTATTAAAGTTTTCATAAAATTTAGTAATATAATTATAAACGTAACTGAAAATGAAATCAAAATCTTAAAAAACAAATCAAAATTACAGAAATCTGCAAACTAAATCTATAGAGCAAACTAAAATGTTAAGCATTAAAAATTTTATTATTTTTCTTATGAGAATTAGGTTAAAAATTAGTAATATATAGTTAAAAATATTGTCAAGTTTAGAGGTAGTTCATCGATTCCTTTTTCCTTTATGAAAATTCCTCTTTTTTTTTTTGTATTTCAATTAAAAAAATTCATATATAAATGTACATATTTTTATGAGAGTAAATATATGTGGACAGGTATAGATACGGATGTGAAGGAGCTTCCCCTACCCCCCGCTCCACACCTGCATGGAAGGTTAATCTTAACTCTCATTCTCGTTCTATACCCATATACTATCTTTATACCCGTCCTTAGGTACGTGCAGATAGCTACACTGTAGATAAAAATGACATCATTACCTAAATATATTATAGTCATTATTTATTTATTTACTTATTTATTTGTTTATTTATTTTTGAATTTCAACTAAATCGTATAATCTTATAACGAAGATTATAATGAAGTTGGATGAAATAGCTATAATGCTATCACGCGTGAGAATAGCTTCTTGAATTTTTTTTTTTTTGTTTTTAAAGAATAATGGTGTATTTATTTCTCGTATTGTGTTTACATTGCGTTTAAACATAATGCGATTTTCATCTAAATGCAAAAGTTTTGTGTTCAAATATAATATTTTTCTACAGTACATCAAATACATTTACTATTTTATAATATTTTAAAAATATTTTTTTTTTTCAATTCACATCATACTCTTTCTCTATCTCACCTTTTGTATCTATTTTTATCAATTATATCAATTTTTCAATTCTAAAATATAATTTAAATATTTTTCATCTAAATACATATTGTATTTAAATGCAAATTAAATACTTTTCATTCAAATATAAAATGTATTTAATATATTGTGTTGAAATACAATATAAATATAATATGTTTACTAAACACTTCATAAGTAATTGGATGAAATAGCTATACATGCAATCACGCATGAGAATGGCTTCTTGATTTAAAAAAGAAAAAGAATAATACTTAGGAACATTAATTGAATCTGGCTTTTTAGTATCATACTACATGATATATGAAATGCCTTTTTGTTAAGTATTTAAAAAATTATCATGCCAATTAATATTTATATTGTATCTATCAAGGAAAAAGCAACAACTTACTGTCCTATAAATTTATTTTTTAAGAACTAGGAATTGAAATCGAGGTAACTAGCACTGCTCCTTTTATTCATGGGATAATTTTATAAACAGTCCTCCAAATTATACACTATATATGTCTCATGCTAGCACTTAACTTTCGATTTTATGAATCACACACACCTAAAATTTTCCATTATTATGCTAATGGTCCCTTATCCAATATTAGTTAAAGAAATCATACAAAAATTGAACATACTCTGATCATATGAGCTTTATTTATTAAAAAATTTGGAATTAAATATTCTTTGAAAGGAAATTGTACCTATTTTGATAGCAAACTGTAATTTAATCAAAGATATATAGTGCAAATTATATTCTAGTCAAAGTTATATAATGTCATAAAACTAATTTGGAGGTACATTTTCCCTCCAAAAATATTTAATTACGGTTTTAGTCTTAACTAAAATTCACACAATTTGAATGTTTATAGTGTCCGTTAAGTAATTTTACAGAATACCAATATAGGACTACGAATATAGTTCAAGAACTATTAATGAAAACAACTATTTATTCATTATTCATTAGTAATGCAATATATATATATTTATATATTACATATGTCAACACATTAAATTAATTATGTCTGTACATATATCCGTGGATGAAGAAGCATTCGACTTGTAAAATTCAAAAGCACGAATTTGAATTTGAATATACGTCGTTCAAAATTCACTTTGGGAAAAAGAGAACAACAACAAGAAAAGTGACTTACCATAATATGAAATTGAATATATATATATATATATATTAAAAGCTTAGACCTACTTCTCTCTTCTCAAATCAAAATTGTTGAAAAGAAATTTAATGTACCCGGGATCTATATTTAGCAGAATTCAAATTTCCAAGAAGTTAAAGCTAGCCTGCCTGTGGGTATTAATTCAATATGGTTTGGAGTAAATTGGGGAATGGATACAGCCTTTTCATTTTCCATATATATGCATTGTGATGCTGAATGCTGAGCTGTTGTTGCCGGCCAATTCCTTGCCTTCTCTCCTTTAGATACTAATAAACCTTTTGCATGCTTTATGTTATTTATCTTCTTGAACTTCCAAGAAATGACAAAAAAATAAATAAATGTTTGAGACACCATCACAATGAATAATTTATGGGTTTTACTCTCTCTTAATGTTTTGTTGCTGGATGTTACATTCACAGAAGCTACCGATGAGTTAAAAAACGCAAAAAAAGATATGTTTAAATTTTCCAATTATTAAGTGCAATAACTAGAAATATAATGATTGCAAATATAATCTAATGTTAATTTTACACTTAACTCCATTTAATAATATAGAATTCAAATCTCTCATTCTAATTTTAATATATATGTATATATATATGTATAAAGTCTCGTATCCGGTATCATATATAATCTAATATACTGACGTGAATGTGAATTGCAATTAGTAAAATTGTGAACTTATATATAAGAAAATATAAACACAAATATTTTATGTTCACAGAATATTTTTTAACATTCTTATATTTAATTTTTTTTATATAAATTCATATTTATATTAATTGAAATTCAAACTCATAATAATATTAGATTATATACGGTATCAAATATAAGATAGTTCCATATTATTTGCATCCCAACAAGAGATATCTACTCTTATCGTGTGTATATATCTTATAGTGTGTGTGTGTATATATATATATATATATATGTAACTACACGAATTGATTTTGACCACTCTCTCACCTTTTTAAACAGTGACCGCTAATGCACAACATGCATGTTAGAGAAATCAGCTATAGAGAGTGTGTGTGCATATATATACATATATATATATTGGTGCCGTGCTACACCAATTGATTTTGATGACTTTCTTAATTGTGCATAACATTTAAAATAGAGATCTTTCTTTTCTAAATTTTATAATAGTTCTAAAAAAATATTCTATATATATATGATAAAATTTGAAATAGCAAGATGTAACCAAATCATCAAATATTTTTTAAAAAATATGAATATTTAATAAATGTGATGGAGATCTTATAATTCAAAAATATGCCTTTTCATATCTTATTACAAAATTCTCAATATTTTCTTTTGTTATTTTTTTTATTATGGAGTGAACCATTGATTTTGTGGCTAAATATGTAGAGAAATACTAAAAAAACCACCATTAGCGTTAAGCACTTCCAAATGTGAAAAAATAACTACAATTAGCATTATTATTAGAATGAAAAAGGTTATGAACACAAATTTTAATCTTAATTTTTTAAAATTAATTTATATAATATATGTGTAGGTTGTTATTTTTTTATTAATTTATATTTAAAAGATTGTTATATTAATTATTTATATTAACGAAAAAAAAAAAGATCACTCACTTGATATGTTAGAATTAGTCCAACCCCAATAATTGCATTAATTAATAATGTACTTTTATCACATGATTTCTGCTATCTATGGCACTATTTAACATTGCTCTGGATCCTAATCAATATATATATATATAAGTTAATGCAACATATCTTGGTACCCTATCTTCTGTTGGAAAAAAAAAAAAGAAGTAATAATTACACAAAAAGAACAAACAAACTATTAAAGTCTCGTCTGTTTGGTTAACGCAATGCATTGAATGTAATTTGTATATGGAGAAAAAATATTAGCATTGTATTTGAATACAATGTGTGTTTGGATGAAAAGTATTTAAATTGTATTTTAATAATGAGTATGTGATGTGATGGGTAAAAGTAGAGAGAAAAAAAAAGAGAGAGAAAATATATGATGTAATTAAGAAAAGTAATAAAAAAATGAAATAATAAATAATGATTATGTTGGATTTAAAATGTGATGTGATTAATATTTGAATGAAATATTTTTATTTTTAGAGAAAAACTACGTTACATTTAAATGTAATATCAAAAAAATGTGTTGCCAAAATGTGGGCTAAATATACCCTCTTCTTTTTCGTTCTTTTTCGCAAGCATACCTTGCGTCTCACACAATAAAGAAGTAGTACACCACCATATGATGCCATCCAACGATAATATTAATAGAGATTTTCTAGGATACAATCTTTTATTATTGATAAGAATTGTTGTTTAAATTATTAGGTGAAATTTTCCATGATAAAACAGTATTTTAATGCGTGTTTCAAATTTTTAAAATGGTAGCTCATAAATTATATTGATAAAAAAAAAAATTTAATCAACCAGGTAAAAAAAACAGCATTGAAACTACTCGACCTCAGTACCAAAACATCACGTATATATAAGGATGGGACCATCGGCAACAAGAGCCATCTCCGACGAAGAAAGCCATTATATAACAACAACATGGAGAAGGAGATAGAAGAAGCGGCGGCGGCGGCGGCGGCGGTGGTGACGAGGAGGTTCGGGGACGAGCAGAGCAATCTGCTGGACCAGTTCGAGCGTCGCTCGTTTGAGGTTCACCTCAACCAAGCCATGCAGCTCGGCCGCAGCCTCTCGGAGCCCGGCGCGATGTTTCTAGACACCAAGTCACCTTTTCTGCCGGCCTGCTACCCTCCGCCGACGCCACCGTCGCCGGCGCTGCTAGTACAAGTCCGGCAAGTGCGTCGCCACCGCCGGCCGATCGGTCTCAAGAAGTTCCTGAGGAAACTGCTCAGATCAGTTCCGATCATTGTTCGTAGCAGGAGTAAGATCAAGGAGGTGCCGGATCACGAAGACCCCCGGTTTTCGAATGTTTCCAGTAGGACTGTGAGGATTTGAGTTGGTATCATGCATGATATTACAGCAAGTGTGGTAGACGATATATGATATAATAATCAATTTATTTACCCAAAAAAATGATATAGTTATCAACTGTATGTTTCATAATTAGTGTTTGAATCCTCCTTTGCTTTCACATTTCTTCACTTTCTTTCACCATACGTTTATGGTTTACCAACGATCAAAAGAGGAAAAATGCTCAAGGTACCGATGGTAATGAAAACCATAATTAATGCAAAGTTATGAGATTCATGGTATCTTAACGTGCGGTGTTAGACATAAGTGAATAATTTTGTTTCCAAGAGAAGCCCAAGTCCCATTTTGAGTTTTCCAAACTCATACAAAATCCAAATTCAATTTGTTAATTTTACAACCTTTAAGTGCTCCTAAAGTAAGGAAAAATAAAAAATAAAAAGGAATTTGTTGGATGGAGCTGAAGAGTAGTGTAATAAGCAAGGTCCTCGATAAGAATATGGTGTCTATTATCATATAATGCCTTTTGAGCGTTTTTGTTAAAAGATTTGTGTGTCATCCCGTCCTCTCCCGGCCTAATTGTGAAAATGTTCAAACACAAGTCTTGTCTTTGTAGAAGTAATCACATCATCACAAGTTCCAATATTTTTAAAATGGGCATCATTATAATCTTGTCAAAAAATGTCGTTTATCAAGTAACGCCTCATGTGCAATGTTATATAAAAAAATTGTTATTAACTCATAAGAATGCTCTTTATTGCCAATAACACCACTTGAACTTCAAGAAAAATCACAATATTAGTCCTCCAATGTTGTTTACATATAAAAAAATGAAACGAAAAGCCTCATGTTCATTCACGTGTCTGAAATCATTTTTGGGACAACGACTAATATTACACCTCTGATCAAGTTCAGAGACTGATAATTAACGCGCATTAGGAAAATTACGGGTGAAGTTTACACAAAATTAAGGCGGAAATTTTGTAAATTTATCCTAATATTTTAGTTTTCATCATATGATAGCAATATATGTATTTTGTCACATCTACGATGTTACTATCACCGGCTACTCAATCGCTTTCTCTTGAACCACATCCTCTTTATCATAAACGATCCGTTTGGGCCAAAAAAGACCTACAAATAGTATTTGATGTTATAGCAGAACCCAAAATCTTTCCATCTACTATTGCCATTCTGCCATGAATAGAGAATGCATTTTCTAATTTCTGTGCCCTCCATAATTGCCCAATGTCCCTTAATATCTCCTCTACATGGCAGCCATATCTGCTTCAAAAACTCCTACAAAGCCAACTACAACAACGCCCATCACGCCAAGTTTCTTGTCCTTGCATCTAATTCTCTCAGACTCCCTCACAGTAAGGAAGACTGTTCGGAGAATTTGGTTTCTGATAAAACGGCCAGCATTTTTAGAGTCGAAAAACTTGTTGACAGAATCCGGGTTTTACCCTCCAAAGAGCGAAGCGAAACCATCAAAAATTGGAGACATAGCGGAGAGTTTGAGACAGTTCCCGAGTTCAATGATCTGCTTATGGCTTTGCTCTTTGTGGATGATTCTGAACTTGCCTTGAAGCTGTTTGATGAAATGCCTGCTCTCGGTTTACGGGCGGATTCTTGGACGTTATCAGTAGTTATAAGATGTCACTGCAAGAATAAGGATTTTGATGCGGCTGAGAGAGTTCTAGGGTATATGCTGGAAAATGGGCTTCATTTAAAATGTTCAACCATAACTGTGTTCGTTAAGTCATTAAGTAGGAGTGGCAGATTGGAGAGAGCTTTGCGCGTTTTAGAGGTTGTGGGCAGAGTTGGATTCAGGCCAACGGTAAAGACATATAATTGCTTGCTAAAGGGTTTGTGTTATGTGGGGAGAGTCGAGGAAGCGTTCGAAATGTTGATGACCATGAAGAAAGAGGACTTGAAACCTGATATTTATTCATACACAGCTGTTATGGATGGGTTTTGCAAAGTGGGTAGATCTGATGAGGCTGTGGAGTTGCTTGATGAGGCTTTTGATACGGGATTGACCCCTGATGCGGTAGCTTTCAACACTCTGTTCAACGGGTACTGCATAGAAGGAAGGCCGTTGATGGGGATCGATATTTTGAAGAAGATGAAGGAGAGGAATTGTTCACCTGATTATATCTGTTATAGCACTTTGTTACATGGGTTACTGAAGTGGGGTCACCCGAGGACGGCATTCAGGATTTATGAAGAGATGGCGGGGATTGGATTGAAAGTGGAGGATAAGATGATGAACTCTCTTGTGAGAGGATTGTGTAGGATGTCTTGTAAAGGAAAAGACTTCTTGGACAATGCCCTACAAGTGTTTGAGAAAATGAAATACGAGGATTCTGTTATTGAGCCTAGTACGTATGACGTGATGGTTGGGGCTCTTTGCATGGGGAAGAAAACAGATGAGGCTAGTGTCAATTTGCAGAAGATGATTAGAATGGGATATTCACCGAGGATGATCACGTTCAATGGAGTAATTCGGGCGCTTTGTTCAGAGGGAAAGGTGATTGAGGCATTGTCAGTTTTCGTTGTCCTGAATGAAGGTGGTAAAGTTCCTAGTAGACCATGTTATAACCTTTTGATTGATGAGTTAAATCAACGTGGGAGCTTGTTGGGTGCTTCTAATGTATATGGCGCAGCGTTGAAGCGAGGCGTGCTTCCAAGCGAGACGCCACTGCAATGAAGAAAATGTTATTTATGCTCCCGTAACTCTACTTTCTCAGTTGTTGAGGTATAGATATAAAAGCAATGGCGCCAAATTAGGATACCAAAATTGTCAGCTGATGTGTGATGATTTTCTGCTCCCTGTAAATTTGGTGGCATGGCAAGTGTTTATCAACATACAAATGGTACCATAAATTCATCAGTGGTGTTCTAGAACAAATTCCAACGAAAAAAATTAAACTTCTTCATTGGTTTTACTTTGCTTGCTTAAAGAAACTTGGGTCCACCAATAAAATGCCCATATGACCATAGGTCAGAATCACGTTCTATTTTCATTCATTTGATACAAAAATGGACAGAGCTATACCCAAATGAGCCAATAGTTACAGCAAGATATTGACGGTTAGAAAACCTTTAGTTAACCTTGTTCTACAATTGTATATCTCTCATCCAGATAAGTTATAAGATATAACTCCCTTATATTTACCAAAATTTCTGATATATTGTTTGAAATGTACAACCTAAAAAACTCACGCCCGACTTGTGTATTGCCCAGTTCTGGTATCGACTACAATTGTGTCACCAACATTTATGAATAGTGGAACATTAACGACTGCACCCGTTTCGAGAGTTGCTGGCTTCGATCCACCTGGAGGCAAATTTTCAGAGTAAATTCAGAAAATGATCAGGTGTCTTTATCAACATCTACAACTAAAGAAACAGCCAAAAATGAAAACAACATTTTATTGTTCTCCGTATAAATGTTCTAGAGATTTCACGTTCTGGCAGAGAAATTAGTGTATATCACTTTTTCAGGTCCACAAAATTTAAACTTAGATGCATCATGCATGTTCAACGCTGTGGAGAGAATTAATTAGGTTGCACCTGCCTGATTCATGAGTTTTCTGCTCTATATGTTTTAAATTCTTATTATGTTGATGACACTAATACATTTGGTCTACGAAAATTTTCAAGAAAATCAAGTGCATTACCTTGAGCTGTGTCACCTCTGAGTCCAGGATCAACTTCAGCAACGGACAGCTGCACTGTGATGGGAATTTCAAGACCAATAACCTGAAGCATAAAACAAAGGCAATCAACAACACAATAATCATTCTTGTTTTCATCTATGGATGTCAAACAGAGAGGTGTTGTTCGTGTTTTGTATGTATCATTGATACTCAAGTACTTATAGCACAATGAAGTGCTCTTTCAACAAAGGTCTAACCATCCACGCATAAAGAGTGCCTCTCTGACACTCTTCTCAGAAAAGACTACACTTTCTAAAGTAAAATTATACTGCACATGCAATGTTTAGCTAAAAGGGATTTGGCAACTACTTTTCCCTTCCAAACTAGAAGATTGCAGTCAATTCCTTCTTTTAGCCACTTTGTTTTATGCCCAACCTCAGTTTCGTTTAGACGAGTTTCTTCATAGGTGTTCTGCAGAAAAGTAAACTGAGGTTGGTTGAGATTCACAATTAAAGTGCCCGTTGATAGCTTCCATGAGGCTTAGCCCCTGGGGACAAGATTAGAATCTTCCATAAACATTCGGGATTATATGCAGAACAATACCAGGTCCATGAAGACAAACTGCGAACCATCTTTATACGTGAACTGCTTGGCTTCCTTGTATACATTTGCCTCCTCAATCTGGGAAGCCACTAACACGTAAGGAATAAAAGGAATTCTTCGGATGTTAGCAAAATGCCAACTGTAGTAATCTTACAATATGCCAGCAACCAGACTACTGTGTACCTTGTATACAGTTGTCTTTAGCCCCCCATATAAAAAAAATAAAAAATAAAAAATAAAAAATCCTCACAGTTATAGATAAATTTGTAGTTCAAAAGGCTTTACCGAACTACCAGCTCGAAAAGTTTTCTCGATTGTATTCCCAGTTATGAAATTACGAATTTTGGTCCTCACAAAAGCTGCCCCTTTTCCAGGTTTGACATGAAGAAACTCTAGAAAGGCCAAAGAGGTAGCCAACTATAAGCTTCCATTCAAAAATTTTAATCATATATAAAAAGAAAAAAATGGATTTTTCCAAGAAAAATGGTCAAAAACAGGATGTATGATTACCACATGCATGCAGAATACAACACTCATTTATAAATATGCAGCATGGAAATTGTTACCATGAATAACGGACGTTATATATCAAAATATAACTAAACTAAAAACACGTTTGGGCTTCAAGAATAGGAAACTACAACAAGAAGCAGAAGGATCTGTCAAATTGAAGAATACTTTACAATGAACCAAAAAATGCATCTTGGTTCCTGCATCCATCTGAGGATGTTGATTTAATGTCCGTTAAATATTGTGTGGAATTTCCTACCAAAACAAAAACTTAAAGTTCGAGTGTACCACTCTAAAACTTCAACGAGAAAATTCATGAATTCTTTTAAATATTTGACATAAATGAATTAACTATTTTTATGGCAGAAAAACGAAAATTATCCACTGGGGAAAAACTAAAGCGGCCCCTCACAAATGACCATTTTCAATGCAAATATCAATGCCAGTGTTATATATGACACCACAAAACAATACAAAAGTAGCACATTTGATCTATTACTTTTCCTTTTAATAAAGTTTAAAGCTTTGAAATTTGTAAAGGGAAAAATTTTAATATTCAAAATGTAATATTGTAATTGTAAGTGAAAAGTTCAAAGAAATTAACCAACAAACAACTAATTTTAATAGTAAACATACAATTATGTCAAACAATTATATTCTTATTCAAATACAAATATTTAGCATTGACATATCAATTTGGCCATTCTTCAGAGATGCTCCCCAATTATGCCGGAATTTAATCCTAAAACTTCAAAAAACGCAGCTTCTAAAGAAAACAAATACACACACACATAAATATACACATATTTATATATAACTGAGGTTTTTAAGCTAAAAAAGAAAAACCTAACACTCGCCAAGGAGCTCCATCAATTTCAATTTCAGTTCCGACCTTAATGTCATTGCTAGACAACGCCATGATTCCTGTAGAAACAGCGTCAATTTAAGACCTGACAAACAATGCGGAAGAAAAAAAAATCAAGTGAAAAAGAAGAGCACGAAAGCGAGAGAGGATTTAACTTGGAAATCTGTAGCGAAAGAGACTCCGGCGCGAAATCGGCATTGGGAGAAGAGACGACGGCTTCGAGGAGAGCGAGACAACGGAGGAAAACGGCGACGGTCGACGGCTGAGGATGGAAGAAGAAGCCAACGAGGAGTGAAAGGTCGTCGCCATTCCCGCCATTGTCACAGAGCTCTGTTTGGTTGGAGAGAAAATGGAAGTGAGGGGGTTAAGTGTGAAATTCATGAGGGCCATGTGACGCCAGTGCACCGGTTGGATAAAGACTGCCGATGCGGAAGTTGAGTGTTGGGCTTGGGCCTGCTTCTCTCTCTTCCTTTGTGGGCTATTTGATAATTGTATTGCTTCTTAAATTTATTTTTTTAGTATTATATTTAATTAAAAGGTATTTATTTTATATTTGAATAAAATATGTATTTAGATGAAAAATATTTTAAAGTTAAAAAATTGATGTGATTGATAAAAATAGAGATAAATAGTAGAGTAAAAAAGTTGATGTGATTGTTTTAAAAAACTTTTGAATAATAATTGTTTTCGTAGCACGGTTGAAAAAGATTGTATTTGAATGTAAAATTTTACGTTTGGTGTAAAATTACATTATGTTTAAGTATGATTAAAATACAAAACTATTGCTAAACACCCCTTTAGCAATTTATTCTCCTTGACTTTTTATAGACTGTTATGAGTTATTATAGTATTTTTTTATTTTTTATTTAATTATTATTATTATAATCTTCTTCAATCTCTTAAACAAATACTCAAGTTTTCTTCTCATTTGAGTTTTAAATTATTAGATCATATGTGTCTTATTTTGTTAACTAATCAAATTTTAAATTTATAAGATTTACATCACATTATCATATTTGAAAATTTTTGATCAGACGTAAGATTTTTTTTATCATCACTTGAAGTTAATCAAAAAGAGAAACAACTTTTTTTTAACTTATAATAGAGATTTGAAAGATATACTTTTAAATGAAGTCGAACAAAGAATTTCTACTAGACTATATCTATAATCACGACAAATTATGTCAACTAAAAAAACTTTGAAAGTTTATTGTTAAAATAAAAATTTTGTAGGCAAATGAGCAAAAGTCGAAAAGTTTAAAAGGGAAAATAATTCTGAACTCCCTTGTTTTCACTTAATTGCAGTCGCATGGTGGGTAGCCATTTTGGTTATAACACAACCACATGAAATGAAATTACTGTAAAAATTAGGAGGTCGACCTTTTACCTGTAATGGTTTTGGTTCAAAGTTGGAATGACATTTTAGAACATTTTTGAGTCGCTTATAGTGACGCATGACCCAATAATCAACATGTGAATTTTATTTGGGAAAGAATTAAATAAAAAAAATCAATTTGAAATATTATGACATATTCTTAATATTATGAGCGATTGAGTAAATAAAAGAATTTATTTTTTGTCAACTAAGAAGGTGGATACTTTTTATATATTACATCTGTCCGTATATATATCTTTTTTTTTTTAAGGAGTGGTTATATGTATCTAAATAGGAGAGATAAATTTGGTATTGGATGTCACGTAACATAAAATCACCAAAAGCCCTCTCTCTTCTTGCCTTCAATAGAGTTCTTGAGTCGTGAGTTTACATGGTGATTCGGTTTTACACTTTTGTAATAACTATATACCATAAGTAGTGAAGGATGACGTTTATGGTCATGATCACAGCAGACTGTGCTTTGGAGGATGAAAATATGGTTGTGATGTTGAAATATCATGAGTCTAATCTTGATGATTCCTGAAACAATATAGATCATGGATCGAATTTAGAACTGTCAAAATACACTTCGGCACATACCAAGTACCTTTTCCCTTCAGACATAATTAACACTAACAAAAGAGAAGGAATCAAAACCCTTAGAATCTCTCAAACTCATTGATATTCCATCTGCAATTGAATTGAAAGTGGAAAGGTTATTATTTTTGAGACAAATGATATTTAGAAAAAGAAGGTCGTGAAATGGTTTAAAGATGTTAACCTATAAAATTTCAAGATTGGGGCATGCGTGCTCTTCTAGTTCCCTACTCTTTTTGGTATTTCGCCAGGGAGAGTGAAAAGTATTGTCTTGAGAAGGCAAGTTTGAAGCCTATTGTTACTAAGCCTGAAATTGCTAATTGAAGACTTTGAGGGTTGATCACTCCATCGATCATATGTTGCTATAGAATTCAAACACCCGACTCCTTGCGGGTTGTACAGGCAGGGTGTATGAAGTGATAACACTCAGAAGTCTACAATTCACTATTTCAACCTCCATGACAATGGTTTTCAAACTTGCCTTCTTAAGACAATGCCTTTCACTCTCCTTGGTGAAAGAAACCAAAAAGAGTAGGGGACCAGAATAGCACGCTCGGTCTTGAGATTATCTGGGGTTGACATCTTGAGACAATCCCACAACCTTTTCTTAATAAATATCAACAATCTCAACAACAACTTTCTTCCTTTTTCCATAATTTTTTGCCCCTATTTTTATCACTAATGCTCTAACTTAGTTGTTGTTGTTGTTGGCTCTTTTTTTTTTTTTTTAAATCATCAATTCCAAATTACATCGGCTTTTAAAGTTTAATTTCGCCCTTCATAAGAAAAGAAAATGGAAATAAAATAAAATAAAGCATCATACAAGAGAATGTAAAATGAAAAAAACTTGTAAGATAGAGCGGGTGATTGGGGCCATAAAAAATGTAAAAATCGGATTAAAATATAAAAAATTCTGGAAAGAGCATGCGTTTTTTTTTTAATTTTTTATATTTAATTAATTAGACGTTAAAAAAAAGTTTAAACTACTGCAACTATAATAATAATTTATTTTTTTAAATGACAATATTACAAATCACCCAACAATATATCTTATGAATATGCTTAGCCTTTTCTTCTTTTCTTCTTCTTCTTCAGCATTTAGCTTGCATTTGACGTAAAGATTTGTAATGAAATTTTAAAATTAGAATTGGTTAACTTTTCGAAAATTAGTTTTAATTTTTGTTTATTTTTTTAAAAAATATAAAATTTCCAACTGAAAACTTTAGGGGGCGTTTGGTAAACGCATTGCATTTTGATTGTATTTGAATGAAATTTGTTTTTTGAATGTTGTATTTGGTTGAAAAGTATTTGTTTTGTATTTGAATGAAATGTGTGTTTGGATAAAAAGTATTTTAGAGTTGAAAAATTGATGTGATTGATAAAAGTAGAGATAAATAGTGGAGTTGAAAAGTTGATGTGATTGTTTTAAAAATGTTTTAAATAGTAATTGTTTTCGTAGCACTGTTGCAAAATTTGTATTTGGTGTAAAATTGTATTGTATTTGAATGAAATTAAAATAAAATATTAGTGCCAAATGGCACCTTAGTTTGAACCTAATGTTTAATGCTCCCTTATTTTTTAGTTATTTTGCCTTTTTACGATTGGTTTATATTATGTCATATTGGAGTTATTATTATTTTTTTCTTCTTTTTAATAAAATATTAGAGATAAGTAAATAATGAGAGTGCTAAAAAAATGTTAACCTAGTTAAAATATCCTAATGCACCTACTAATTAATGTCCCTAACAACCTTATTAAAAAAAAAACTATACAATACTAAAACAAATCCCAACATAGGATATCTAATTATAGATGAATCCACACGAGCATGATCCCTTTCTTTTTCATTTTATTTTGTATTGCCGTCCAACCTTAAACAAATTTTATAGACTACTCATTTAATAATAAAAAAGAAGTTTACACCTATTCCTATCAATTTCATGCATGTCTCATCAACATTTCTAATAAATATCCTATACTCTACAAAACATAAACACGTTAATCCTTTGTTCATTGACCCAACGATCCCAAAACGATTTGGATAGAGAAAAAAAATCCCAAAAAGAGATATGAAAAGCAATAAAGTTATGGGAAAAAAATTATAGCCTCCCAAATCAATATTGGAGGATTTGGGCATAAGTACATAACCAAAATTATGTGTTTCACATTAACTTCCTCACAAATGCTGTCCACTAACTTCCATGAAATCATTATCTTTGATCCCCTAATTTCTTTTATTAATTATTTTTTTGGCCCTAATGATGATTAACAAAAAACATTGCCAATACATTTTCCATAAATTTCTTCTTCTTCTTTTTTTAAGAATATTATTTTTTAAACTAAAATGAAAATAACTGTTTGAACTGAAATTTTTAAATTATAATTACTTAACTTTTTATGAATTAATTCAAATTTTATTAAATAAAAAAACAAATTTCTAAATATTATTTTATTTTTTTAAAAAATTAATAAAAATTATAATAATACCGATCGATTTAAGTCTAAAAGCATCTATATATTTCAACTCAATCTCGAAATATTTTGGTCCTAATGGAAGAGCGCTAGTCTTTTTTAGGCATTGACGAGGAATTTGAAGTCCAGTCGCCATCAAGACGCGTGTGGAATAGAACTGCGAGGTCAGGCTCGGCAACAATGGGCGTGACTGTTCAGCCCTCAGGCGCGTGGGTTGGAGTTTCTTTTTCAGCGTGGTTGGTAACGCACTTCGAGGATGTCAGTTGCGTCATCTTCCACCAACGTGACGTCATAACAGAAAGAGAAGATCGGACGGTCCGCAGTAGTTGAACGCTGACGCTGTTGGTCCTGGGATTTGTTTGGACGGCGTGAGACTCGCGGAAGACCAGGGGAACACGAGTTTGGGTGCCGTACTCAATCACTGCCACGATGGTATTGCTGTAAATAAGGGAATGTGGGGGAGGGTTTTCGGTAATTTAGAGTTCCTGTCCTTTGTTGCATGCGAAATATGCGAGTGGATAAAGAAAGAGCCCCGTTGGCTCATTTTACGATGCTGTCCCTGCAGCCGTAACTTTGCGCTTTCCCTTTAAGATATTTTCTGCTCTTATGATAATTGAGTATTTGTTTTTAAGGTAGTTTTGTTTTAATTAATTCCTTAGAGCATATTTCATCTTGAAAAATCCTTACAATCAAATGAAAATTAAAACATCGTTGTTTTATTTATTACTTCTCATTTTTCTTTTTCTTATTTCTACAACATTATCCTTTTGTTTTTGGGGAAGATTATCTAGTCTTTTTTTTTTAATTTTCAAACCCTGAGGTCTTTTTAATCTTAATTGGACATCTATTTACATCGACAACCATCATATTTTATAGAATAAGTTTGATATAATCAACATGTTTTAAGATTCATTTGAATTATAACAGTGTTTTTTTTTTCAATTTTTATTTTTAATTTTTTTTTCTAAATTTGACTATTTTAATCTCTAATCTCCCATGTAAGCCCTTAAATAAACCAAAACATATTGATTGTAATAGTGTGACTTTACCAAAAAAAAAAAAGAAAGCAAGCATAACTACATCACTTAAGAGTTCTATTCATCAATGCTTGGTTCTATTTTTTTAATTAAATTTACCTTCATGAATTTTTTCAAAAAAAAAAAAGAAAAGTTACCTTCATAAATAGGCAAAATATTCCTAAAATCAAATTTTACTATTTATTTTTTAAAAAAGTTTAAATTTTAAAACCTTATAAATTTTTTATTTTAAATTAAATTAAATGTAATTTTTTTTAAATTATATAGAATTAAAAAAACAAAATAAAATTTATATTATTATTTTTCCTCTAAATATATTTTAAATTATTATAGTTTTTTTACTCTAAACATTTATATTTACCAAAAACATATTTTAAAATTTAATTTTCTTCTTCTTTTTTTAAAATAAAAGTTAGAGTCATTTGGGAGTCCTAAACCTATAAGTGGATCATAATTATAGTTCGTTACGCTTGTGACCACTATAATTATTTTTAATTGTTGAATAAGAAAAGAAAAGAAAAGAAAAGAAAAGAAAGGAAAGGAAACGAAGCGAAAAGGAAAGGGCAAGCGAGGGAAAAAAGAGAAGGTGGGCGAGTTGGCCGAGTCTTGAAGCATAATCATCGTGCATGCATTTTGTGCCCATCCCTCTCTCTCACTCTCCCTCACTCTCTCTCTCTCCTCTTTCTCTTTCTCTCTCTAAGCCCCCCTCCCTCTCTCCTCTATTTATGTTTTTCAACTTTGCATGCACACGTCTTCTTCCCCCAATACTCTACCGCGGATCCAAACCTCTCCTAGCCGGAATCCGACTTCCTCCTCCGCCTCGCCTACTTCTCCGGCGACTGTTCCTCACCAAAATTTCCGATCAAAATCTCACCACTTCTCAAATCACTCGTACAATATTCGCCGCAAACGACTTCAGAGCAAATCGTTCCTCGGAAATCCTGCCTAGAAATGAACTAGCGCTTCAATTTCAAAAATCGAAGTAAGGCCAGTTCTTCTGAACTCTACGCTTTTCGTTTTCGTCTTCAGTGACTTTTAGCTGCTTCTGGTTTGATCAATTTTGAGTTTCTCCAAGACTCGCTGTTCTCCGTCGAAAGAAGCTGATTTTTGGGGATTTAGGTTTGTTTGTGCTTTGAATTCGATTTGGTTTGAGTTTTCCGGCGAAACTGAAAAATTTTTTCCCCAGGATATTGAGCGCGAGAAAATGGCTTGCATGAATTCGTCGTGTGGAGCTTCGACTTCGATCGAGTGGAAGAAAGGTTGGGCTTTGCGATCTGGTGGATACGCCAATCTCTGCGATAAGTGCGGGTTGTTATTCTCTTCTGTAGATTTTTTTCTTTTTTCTTTTAACATAAAATAGCAAAATGTCTGGAATTTTACGAGGACTGGACTATTTTTTCGTTGAATTTTGTTTATGTCTCTTCCATCTTCATTGTACTGTTTCATCTTTTTATTTATTTATTTATTTGTAGGAAATTTTATTTTTATTTCTTTGTGGTCAAAATACGTACTTGGCATCCTATTTACTGGGACTGGGTGGAACTTTACTCGTACTTGTAGAAATATTCGAATATATATACATATATATATGGGGGCAAGTATTGGAATAGATTTTTTTTTTTTTTGGTTTGAAAAGGAACTAAATTTATTAATCTCATGCTCCATAATGCGGGTTTAATAACGTCTTGTAATAGTAATTGAGCATAGTTCATGTTTGGAGGATTAGCCTCTCAATTCATATTGAATGGTGACAGAAGGGACTTCCAATTATTCTTGAAATTATGTAGGTTTTTTAACAAAGTAAAATATGGATTGAAATAGCAAAATTTTGTTATTTATAGAATTATTCCTTTGGTAAGCGTTCAAATGTATTATTTACTCCCTTTCGCTTTTTTTTTTTTTTTTGTTTTTTTAATTAACATAAGGTTATCATTTTAATATGTCCGAAGAAATTTGTGCCGCCCTGTATGATTTAATGGCCACTACAAAATTTATCTTTTGATAATTATGCTCAACAATGTCATTACCATACCTTGAATAAACTTCATATTTTTATTTTTTATTTGTTGTAGAAGTTAAATTTTCAAGAAAACAAAACAGCTATGAATGTGGGAAGCTGGACTGGGTGGCTATTTTTGGCTTTAGTGTAAACTTAATTAGGAATTTTCTTCTCAACTTTTCATTACGTTGATATTTCGTATAGTAACTGATTTCGAGTATATGGTTTATACGTTGGTCTTCATTAGATAGTATTTTTCATGTTAATATCAAATATTCGCTGATAGGTCTGCATATGAGCAATCAATTTTCTGTGACCTCTTCCACTCATCTGATTCTGGTTGGAGAGACTGCACTTCATGTGGCA
The DNA here is from genome assembly GCA_035233585.1 of Antiaris toxicaria. NCBI lineage: Eukaryota > Viridiplantae > Streptophyta > Magnoliopsida > Rosales > Moraceae > Antiaris > Antiaris toxicaria. The sequence continues at coordinate 3,224,538 of CP141163.1, forward strand.
AGGCAAGCAATAACGTGCTTTTTGTTTCTTGTCATTTATGCTTGCTTTCTCTGTTTGTGCAATCACCAACATTTTGGTGCCTGCAGCGTCTCCATTGTGGATGTGTTGCATCAAGATTTCTGCTTGAGCTACTTGATAGTGGTGGTGTGAAGTGTGTAAGCTGTACAAAGAATTCTGGATCTCACCCTGTAAGATGAACGATATGATTATATATACTATCTAATATTAATACAAATTCGTACATCACATGTAATTTTGGATTTTATATTTATGGGCTTGCTGTTTTGTCATCGCCATGTGGAAAGTTTAATGTCCTAGAATTGGAGAAATTTATACCAATGCTTTAGGGACCATATATGCACACTGTTTCTCTCCTTCATAATAACTAGTGTGTAAGCTTTAGTTGATATTCTCTTTCTGAGAAGGAACTCATGGCATTAGCTTTCAAGAGTGCAGACTGAGTTAGCCTTTTACTCATATCTCTTTGCAGCTATTTGTAGGAGCGCTGCCCTTGTAATGTTATTATTGTGGGTTATATTTTAAATTCTAAGGCTTTCAAACAGTGAAAATATGTACTTTACAGTTCAGGTAGCGATGCTTATGAAACAATTTTACACAGATTACAAGGGATGACAAACCTAATGGACTGGGAACATCCACAGTCAGTGAGCTGCAACTTGCTTCTTCGAACGACCTATTAGATGGAAGTGGTGCTGACAAAATGAAGCTTTTGCAGTTGAGCAACGGGACAGAAGCTATTGGACTTAGGCACTTGCTTCAATCTCATAATGAGGAGACAAATGGTTTATTACGGAAAATGAAACAAGAGGATGTCCCACCTTCTTTGGGAGAAATTGGAAACTCATATTTCTCAAATCTTAATCAGGGATCTAATGGATCATCTGAAGCTGCAAAAGCAGAATTTCGCAGAGCAAATACAGGGTCAAATGACTTATATGAAGCACTGCCGCACACAAATTTGACTATGACTATTGGTGCTCCTTTGGGACATTCAAGTACCTTTCCTAGCGCCATTGTTGATGAGAGGGATAGTAAAGCATCCCCCCTGCTCCTACAAGGGACAAGATCTCGACATCTTTTGCCTAAACCCCCAAGGTCAAACCTTGCTACGAGTTTGGAAGCAAATACCAGTATGGTTTCGCAGGTACGTGTTGCACGGCCACCTGCTGAAGGACGGGGGAGGAACCAGTTACTTCCCCGTTATTGGCCCAGAATTACAGATCAAGAGTTGCAACAGATATCTGGAGAGTATCCTTTTTTTTTTTTCCCCTTTTTAAGAGCTGTAAACTGGAAAGCTAAATTCTATGGTTTACATTATTATTTTTGAACTGAAAGAGCTATTTCCTTGACCGCAATGTTATTAAAGCTCAAATTCAACAATTGTTCCATTGTTTGAAAAGATGCTCAGTGCCAGTGATGCTGGTCGAATTGGCCGTTTGGTTCTTCCAAAAGCGTGTGCTGAGGTAAGTATTTACCTTTACTTACCCTATTATTTCAACTGATAATTTATGCTAGTCATGATTGCCTCTTTTATTGCAATTATTATTTTTTATGATAGGAGGTTTCATATAACAGTTCTGCTATATGTAAGTTAAAACTAAACCGCCATGCAGGCATATTTTCCACCCATTTCCCAACCCGAGGGACTTCCTCTAAAGATTCAAGATGTTAAGGGAAAAGAGTGGGTATTTCAGTTCAGATTTTGGCCCAATAATAACAGCAGGATGTACGTATTGGAGGGTGTAACCCCCTGCATCCAGTCCATGCAGTTACAAGCAGGAGATACTGGTATCTTTTAGTGACCACACTACTTAAATCATTCACTAAATTACGATTTTCTAATGCATACTCTTAAAGTATTATTATGTATAAAAAAGGATGAAGGTATCACTAATATCCCTTAACACACACACACACACGCGCGCGCACACACACACACACACATATGTATTTATATATTTTCAATTTTCTAGTCATTTTCTCGAGGAGAGCTTGAGTCATTATGTGATAAGGTGGCTTATTGCTACCCACCTTTCTGTGCAACTAGTTGTTGAAAAGCTTTTGAAAATGTAGATAACTATAGCATTGGTTTCTCTAAGTGGAGGCATATCCGGTATGCCCTTTAACGTGCTTTTTTTTTTTTTTTTCGTGACAGTGACTTTTAGTCGTATGGATCCTGAAGGAAAACTTATTATGGGATTTCGGAAAGCATCAAATTCTGTGGCCATGCAGGTAAAAAAAACCTGTCAGTTATCATGTTAGCATCCTGGATCATATAATATTGATGCACAAATTATTAAAATAAACAGGAAACTCATCCATCTGCCATTCACAATGGCGCTCATTCAAGTGAAACTTTCTTTTCGGGTGTTTTTGAGAACCTACCTGTAATAAGTGGTTACTCTGGCCTTCTTCAGTCACTAAAGGGAAGCACGGATACTCACTTAAATGCACTATCCAAACACTTGTCTTCAACGAGTGCTGACATTGGCTGGCAGAAAATTGAGAAGCAAGAAGGCAGGATGAAGGAGGGCTTGTTGCTGTCATCAATGTTGGTTCCAGAGAGGAAAAGAGCTAGAAATATTGGGTCCAAAAGTAAGAGGTTGCACATTGATAGCCAAGATGCTCTTGAGCTAAAACTTACATGGGAAGAGGCACAGGACCTGCTTCGTCCGCCCCCAGCTGTCAAGCCAAGCACTGTGGTCATTGAGGATCATGAATTTGAAGAATATGAAGTACGTTTTGCAGAGCATTTTAAAACATGCTTGCAACTTTTTTTCTTGATTCTTTATTCTACACTCTAATTCACAAATGATATTTGTTTAAAAACATCGACATCAGTCATCAACAATTAAAATTTTACCATTAAGAAATCGTGAGACTTGTGCAAATGTGTGAATGGACGTGCTTTTAAGAAAATGGATTAACTTAATATGTACAAACACAAGCTTTCTTTCTGTGTTTCAGAAGACCTTTGTTTCATGATCTTTTTGGGGGAAATTTTTTGTTGGTTACAGAACATTCTTCTGTAATGCTACTTTCAATAGTTGCATGTTTTAATTCATCTACTAGAAAACCTTTCCCATGGAGTTTGCCCTTTAAAGTTCATCTACTACAGCTTCCAGATACTTTTGACTTTGTTTTCATTATTTTCTCGATTGTCAAGAGCTTACTTTAGTAAAAATGCCTGTTTGCCAGGAACCTCCAGTTTTTGGGAAGAGGAGTATTTTCCTAGTGCGTTCAACTGGGTAAGACTGTAAATCTGTTTTAGCAAAATTTTTAGTTTGTATGGTTTGTCCCAATCAAATTTGGAGTTCTTACCAATTTGCTTGGCACATACTAGTCTAAGATGGTTAAACTTGGTTTTTTGGCTTGGAAATATGCTTTCAGGGGACATATTCAATCAATTTCCATATTTCTTCTTTTCTTTGCCTTTATCTTATCCTGATTGAATTGAATATTTTCTTCCCTGTGCTTTTAGAGAAAGATTGAATTGAATGTTTTCTTCCCTGTGCTTTTAGAGAAAGGGTGTGCGCACGCATGTGCGTATTGGTGTCCATGTTTCGTGGTCTGTAATTTTATATTTTCTCAACTCCAGTTGGAAAAATAGTGATTTTTTTTTTTGGTGTGTAGAAATTGGTCCATCTTTTTTTTAACTGCTGAACTTGAACTTTAGGGAACAAGAGCAATGGGCTCAGTGTGATGGTTGCTCTAAATGGCGAAAGTTGCCAGTTGATGTACTGCTTCCCTATAAGTGGACGTGTGCGGATAATGCTTGGGATCAGAGCAGGTTTAATATAGGGTTTTCCTATGTTAGTCCTTTTTTTCAATTACAAAAACTAGTTTTAAAATTGATTATTCATCTGTCTGGGACTCTCTGCCTCAGGTGTTCATGCTCTGCACCGGATGAATTGAACCCAAGGGAACTGGAAAATCTTCTCAGAATGAATAAGGGTAAGATTATTTTTCTGCTCATAATTATTTACGTTGTCAAAGGGTTTTGATAAACACTACCCTGTTTGAGCAACATTACCATCATAAGTTGTTCATAGAATAGAGATTTTGGTTACTAGTCACACATGAATAAATTAGGTGCAAATTTTTGTCTGATACCCGTCTATTTGAATATCTGGTGGGTCCTGTGAACAAGTTCTCTGATCCTCGAGAATTGTCCCATCGCTAAGTCAATTAACAAGAACGATATGGTTGACGTTTATCTTTAGAAATGTGTCATATGCATGGGAAAATGAGTAAAGCAAAAAAACTTACCTAAAATTATTGTAGGATGTCATGCATATGCCAACTCAAATTTTCGAACTCTAATTACACGAAAGCATCAACAGTAGGATTTTTAGATTAATACATCTTCTTAAGGGTGGCTTCTGAAAGTTATTTTTTTATTTTTACTTTTGGCCTTATCTTAGATTAACCCTTTTCCTTCCTATTGCTCCTTTACGAGATGAACTTTTGTGTGGTGGTTGACTTGTTGCTCATTTAAGGCCATTATCGTACATTTTCCTTTCATGAAGTGTCATACATTTATTTTCTTATTGCTTTTGATTAGTTAATCTAAATAATACATAGTCAGATGCTTTATACTATGAAGCTCTTGCATTCTTACATAGTGTGTATCCATATGTATGGTCTTTAGGTGCTATTGACTAGCACGCCTTGTTGTACAGAATTCAAAAAACGTAAAATAACAAGCCACAGGCCAGTTCAGGAAAATGAATCTTCCGGCCTTGATGCTTTGGCCAATGCAGCAATGCTTGGAGACAATGCAGCTGATGCAGGTACCACATCAGTCGCCACGACAACAAAACACCCTCGACATCGACCTGGCTGCTCGTGTATTGTGTGCATCCAGCCGCCCAGCGGCAAGGGCAAGCACAAGCCTTCATGCACATGCAACGTATGCAATACAGTTAAACGCCGTTTCAAGACCCTAATGATGAACAAGAAGAAACGTCAATCTGAGCGTGAAGCAGAGATTTCCAACAGAAATCAGAAAGGATGGTGCCCCAAAGATGAAGCAGAAGTAGACAGTACATCTAGGCATGTATCATCACAGCTAGATCCCTCTGACAACGAAGCCAGGTCTGCAAATGAGTTAGAGTCCAAGAGCCAAGGGGCTGAAACTATGAAGGAAACATTGGACCTGAACTGTGATCCCAGACGAGAAGAAGATTCACGAGCGGGGTCAAGTCGCGTGAGCATGGTGAGTCTTCTCCAAGTAGCAAGCCGTCCTCTTGAAACATATTTGAAGCAGAATGGTCTTACAAGCTTGGTACATGAGCAACCGACAAGTTCACCATCTCATGTGCCTCCTCAAGTTACTAATGAGAGTGAAGGACAACTTAATGAGGAACAGTGTCTTGTTTCTCCTGTTCAAGAACAGGAAAGCGAGGGCGGGGATCAGTGTGGGCCAGATCCGAGCTAAAACGATCCACTCTGATGAAGTTTCTATTTCTTTTACCTTTTCCTTTCTGTTTTTAATTTTTTTTCCCCTTCTTGATATAATTACCGAGTTTTAGGTCATTTGTTTCGTCAAAAGACCTCAAAGCTTGCGTTTTTAACTCTTCATTTGAAATGCCTTTCCTTCTTAGTAATGTCACAAATTATAGGTTGCTTTGGGTTTCTGTTGACTCAGAATGAGCGTGTACTTCTCATTATAATATATACGGCTTGAATCACATACATTAGTTTTCTAAAGAAAAATCATGGAAATTATTTATATGCTTGAATCGCTTTTCTTTTCGTTTCTTTTCCAAAGTTTGTTTCTTTTTCTAAACATATTTTTAAATAAAGGATTACGACCCTACGCAATATTTTTTTTTCCCTTTTTGGTGAAGTCACTTCTTGCAACCACGATCGCAAATAGCATTTTCTTTGGTATGCACCAAGTTCTGGTCAAATGTATGTGGTAATCGAGAAAGGGACGTGTGGCCCACAATGATCGACACGGCTTACGTTGCCATCTTGTTTTAACATGATAAATTATGGTTGAGATGAGATCAGAAAACGGAAAGGAATGGAAACGAAAACAAAAAACAATAAAAAAAAGGTTAAAGGGTAGGGATGTTGTGAAGGAAATTTACGTCTCCTCTGATGAGTTGGACTCTCAACCTTTGAGTCTGCGTTGGGTCGTAAAGATTGGGAAGAAGATATTATTTGCCTTTTTCAAAGCACGAAAGAATGTCGGAAACGACACGAGGGCTAGTTTAGCCTTTCCAAGTATGAACGGGCAGCTCTTTGCCTCTTTCGTTGGTTGGTTGTTTCTTAGCCCCCAATCACGTCATTTTATTTTTTTTCTTTTTCTTTTTTGCTTGAATTTGAATCTCATAAGCTAAGTTGGAAACGACAATATGGAAATTCCAAATTAAACGTGTGTTTAGATAATGTTGTTAGCAATATCATTTGAATAATGTGAAGATAAAAAAAAAAAAAACACAGTAAAAATTTTTTAAAAAGTGAAAATTTGAATTTAAATTTGAATTAAATCATTATAAAAGGTGAAACTACTTAAATGTTTTACCATCAATCAAATATATATTATATTTGAGTTAAACAATTCAAATTGATATGGTGACCTAAACAATGACAAAAAGTGTCAACATGCTATTCGTCCCTGTCAACCAACCTCTATATTCACTTTTGCCCCCTCTCCGTGAGGCCTTGCGATACAATATTCCTGTTACCCTCCCTTCGCGACACCATGCGAGCAATGCCCGTAAACAAAACATAAATTTACTAAAAAGTACATGACATTTCTGTAAAATTAAACAAAAATGTCCACGTATCATACATACTACTGAACCCCAACATCCCCCGTCCTAACGCCATACTAACGCCTCCTTACTTGTTGAAAGGTCGCCGTGGAATTTACAAGATGAAAAGAGAGAAGACAAATATATATTTAAATTTTTTTTTCTTGTTTAGTATTACAATTTTAAAACAATTTATGTAAACTAAAAAATTTTTTAATCATTTAACTCTTGCTACCGAGGCTTGTTGTTAAGATAAATTGTTATTTCACAGTGATTCAACTAATTTCTTTACCCCACATATTGACACCTAAGAATATCATCAATTAAACTAAGGGTATGTTTGGTAGATTGTATAGCATTAAGGTGTATTGTCCCCCATCCCAAGTTCAAAAAAATTACATATATGGTGTATTGTATTGGGTTATGTTAGATTGCATTATCTATATAATACGATATTTTGTTATTTAGTGCTTAAAAATATGGATAACTTAATACAGTACTTAGTGTATTGTTAAATTGTATTGTACTGTCTAACTTAATACAATATTTGGTGTATTATTAATTGTCTCGCATTGTTTAGTGAATTTAACTTTTTTAAATGACTATATATTTAATTTTTAATCGGGGATGAGTTAGTTGACTAGAAACTAAGGTCGGAGTTGGCTCGAAGATAAGGTCTTGATCAAATTGGGGATGGTGTCGTTGTCAGTTCGAGGCTGGGAACGAATTTCAAGACTCATGTGGGAGTTGGATTTCAGTACATGGATCAAGACCAAAGTCAGGTTTCTAGATAGGGATAGGGGTCTGGGTTTAGACGAAGTTGGGTTTTGAAACCTACATCAAGGACGAGGTCAGCCCTTGACCTCGTCCCTTGTCTTAAAACCTAACTTTTGTCTCAAAAGTCAACCCTCAACTGCCGTTTTGAAACTCAACCTTGACCTTATCCCAAAACCCGACCCCGATCTTAATTTTGTCCTAAAAACCTGACCCTAGTTCCCATCCCGACACCCGACCCCAACATCAACAACCATATCAAAATCCACCCCCTATTCTAAAACCCTACCTAACCTAAACTTAGACTTGACCCTATCCTAAAACATTGGCCCGACTTTGGTACCACAACCCCATCCAAACCTCATCCCAAAATCCAACCTTAATCTCAATACCGAGCCCATCCCCATCTTCAAAATTGAAACCTAACTCAACCTTGGTCTCAAAATCCCATCCTAGACCCCTGTCCTAATACCTAACCACAATCCCCGTCCCTAAGCTCAACTTCGGCCTTATCTCAAAATTCAAACCCGTCCCCTATGTTGAAACCCAACAATGGTCTTCATCCTAAAACTCAACCCCTGTCCTTATCTTAAAATCTAACCCTGATGTCAACCTTATTTTAAAATCTGATCCTGGCCCTCATTCTTAAACCTAACCTTGACCCTGACCACAAGTTTCATCCTAAAACCTGACCTCTATCTTGAACGTAACTATGACCTCGAGCTGTATCCTAAAGCCTATCACTTACCCTCATCTAAAAACCCGACCTCGACCCTTCTTGAAGCCGTACCTGGCCCTTATCTCGAGACTTAATTCTAACCCCTTTCGAAAACCTAACTCATTTCCTAAAACACGATCCCATCCTCTATCCTGAGACTGACTCCCGACTCCGATCTAGACCTTAAATCCAAAACTCGCCTTGACTATGTCTCAAAACTCGACCCAACCCATGTCTTAAAACCCAACTTGGTCCCTATCCCTTCGTGAAACCTGACCTTGAAACATAACCCCATCCTGCATCCTAAGACCTAATCGTAGTTCCTATTTTGAAACCTGACCTATCCCTAACCCCCATCTTAATAACCAGCCTTTAATCCTCATCCTAAAACCCAACTCGACCCCATCTCGAAACCCAACCCTGATCTGATCCTTATCCCAAAACCCAACCTTGGTCCCCATCTTAAAACTCAACCCTAACCCTGTCCTAAAATCTAACCCCCTTCCTGAGCTAGACCCCTGTATTGAAACATAACCCTGTCTTTCATCCTGAGACCCAACCATAGTCTTTGTCCAGAAATTCTATCCCAACCAGTTTGGTAACATAACCTTGGCCTTCATCCCGAAAGCTAATCTCGACCTCCGTCTAGAAACCCGACCCCAGCCTTAACGACCGTCCCAAAACCATTGTCCCTGACCCTAACCCTAAGCTGACCCTTATCCAAAAATACGACCTTGTACCCCATCTCACAACTTAACCTCGATTCCCATCTTAAACCCAAACTTGGTCTCTAGCTCAATTCCTCAATCTAGAATTTGATTATTGTTTGAAATAATACAATACAATACACTAAAAATCCATATTATTTTGAAATAATTTACAATCCATATTATTTTGTACAACAGATGATTTTACCAACACTACGTTAATATAAAATAATACAATAAAGTGCTTTAATACGGTATACCAAGCATGCCCTAAAAGATGATATTTGTTAAAATCTTAGAAACACAATGGATACATTATTTGCAAGGCCTGATATGTGGGTTTTTTTTTTTGTAGAATCAATTTAATTGCCAAGTTATGGAAAATAAAATCAGTCACGTCATTAAATTGTGTTCTAATATCTCCCATTTTTAAAAAAATTAATATGAGCTGGTTAGAATCAAATTTGGCGGCAAAGGAAGAAACGACCCATAATGGTGGTGGTGGTCGTTGATTCTTTTCATGTAAAAACACGGTAAAAAAATAAACTAAAATAAAATAAAATTGCAACCTACATTTCTGGATAAGCTTTTTAAATAAAGCAGTTAAAGTTGTAACTAACATTTTTATTTCGATTTTGGATTTGTTATACCTTTTTTTTTTTTTGGGGCTTAATAGCTGTTCCTTTAATATCATTTGACAACTCATCAATACACTTAAGTATATATATTATTTTATATATTGTACTTTGTTAAATTTTTTAGATTCAGATGCTATGATATAATTCAAATAAAGAGATAATCAATAAGAGATAAATTCGAGAAATTAGATTTAGAGCAAATCAATGCAAAAACAAATTAATTTGCAACTAATGGAGGCATTTTCTTGCCTTATTAACTAAAATAAGTTGCAAAACGAGAAGGCACTGATTCTTGGACATTATGCTTGCAATAAGAAAAACATGCAAAAAATCATGAGAGAAATTTTCAAGATTCAAAACTTAATGTGAACGTTGTCTTTGGTGACAAAATGCTACTGTATAGTATTTATAGCTTTTCCGTTCTTTCTTTCTTTCTTCTCTCTCTTTTCTTTTCTTTTTTTTTTTTTTAAGCAAATATGGATGATAAAACGGTAAAGTCTAAAACATAATGCCAATATATTCACACAAAAAAAAAAAAAACAATACCAACATTGTTAAGTAGAGGATTTTTTTTTTTTTTTTGACATGGTTAATTGCTAATAACATTATGACAGTTTAGCCTTTAAACTTTTATCGACACGCATCATGAACTTTATTGTTTCTTTGATACTTTCAATATAAAATTATATGACGATAAAGTGTTATCTTTTTAATAATAAATATAATCTTTTAATTTTAAAATTTAATCAAAACAAGAAAAACAACTAACATGCTATAAAGAAGAGCAGGCAAAGTTGACTATTTTCATTAACCATTATTCAAGTGCAAAAAAAAAGAAAGTTTTTGATGTTATCAGTCCTTGATGCTATTTTAAAAGTACAACAATTTCCCTAAAAAAAAAAATTAATCGATTAAAACTTACATGATTTAAATGTATTTAACTTCCGTTCAATTTTTCATGGAATTATCATAAAAGTCATTGATATAATAATAAAATTTTAAGAAACAATAAGGTATAAAATTAAGGTGATGTTTAGTAAAGTTTTTGAAGAAGTTATTTCATTTTTATATTCACAAAAACAAAAATAGTCTCAAAAGTCGCTTGTTTATTCAAAATCTTTAAAATAATTCTAAAAACAACATTTCCAACTCTTTTTTTTTTTTTTTGTTAAAACTGTTTTTCATTTTCACCCTCCCTCTCTCTCTCTCTCTCTTTCTCTCTCAATTTTTTGTTATTTTCAAAATTAACATTTACCAAACATTATTTTAAAAATATCTCAATATAATTCTCAAAATATCTTCATTATTAATTTTTTAAAAAATAAAAAAATACCTCAACAACAATATCAAATGCAACCTAAACATCAAGGACTAACACGAAAGGCGTACAATTCAGAAATCCTTCGTAAAAATAATGTTTTAAATAACGTTAAAACTAAGAGGGAAAGGGCCAAAAAAAAAAAAGTGGAAAGAAAAAAGGAAATTTCTTGTATGTCTGAATGGCATTCGGGATTGGGAAAACTAATTGAACCCGGCGGTCATAACAGGTTCACATTCAATCTACAAAAGGACGCCCTCTCTGTTTTATCATCTAGAGGGATGTTAAAGTGGAAGAACCACATTTTTTTTTTTTTTTTATCTTCTATATATTGTGTTGAATCACAAATAAACCAAAATTTAATAAAATAAAATAAATAAAAATCAACTTTATACACAATCAAAATCCCTCTACACTGGCTCTGCGGATGGTTGACTAGGAAGATTTCCGGCTTCCCTGTCGATCGAGCTCCTCCAAGGAGATAGTGGAGGAACAAGCACGCGGAGGAAGAGAACTAGACGACACCGGTTGCCTAGTAGGTGAAACAGAAGGCCTGGCTCTTGATGGTGGTGATGGGGAGAAACTTAACCTCGGCGCAGGTGTGATGATTCCATTAAAACTTGGTGACTTGGACATATGTTTTCCAGAAATTGTTGCTGGCTCTTGTAATGGGAACCGATAGGAATATTTCACGTCTTGTATCATTTTGAGATTTTCAACAACGGTTCTCATGGTTGGCCTTTCTGATGGATCCTTTTGAAGGCATCTTTGAGCAATGTCAGCCACTGTTCTGGCTGCTTTGACAGGGAAACGGCCTTTCAGCTGAGAGTCCATGATCAACGAAAGACGATGGTTATCAGCTAGAAAAGGACGGCTCCACTTGACTAAATTTCTTTCTTCCTTAGGGTGACGGATATCCAGATTCTTCCGCCCTGTTAGAAGTTCCAGAAGGACAATACCAAAACTCCAAACGTTGCTCTTTGGAGTAAGCATTCCTTTCTCCAATGTCTCAACAGAAAGATTTGCAACTGCCTGTACAAACAAACGATGTGATAAATTAACCCTTGTCAAATTCAAGCCGGATAAGGCAGAATTCAAGAGTTGAAAACAGGCCAATCCAAAAGACATATCACTAAACTGGGCAATGGAACTTACAACTGTACTGTTGGAAATGTCTGACTCAATAATTTGGCCAACGCAACCATATCCAGAAAGCTTTGCACTGAAATCCTTGTCAATCTGTATGCTGGCAGTTGAAAATTCGTTGTACATTGCCTGCGGATAGACGTTATATGCTTTTCAGTAAGTTTAGAAACTCGTTGATGTGCACCACACTCTAGAAGATTTTTCAAAAAAAATAAAAATAAAAACAAGAAAAAGGTAGCGCAATCAAAATGAGGCCATTCTGCTTAACAGCGGGATTTATTATGAGGCCATTTTAATCAGGTAAAGAAAAATGAACTGAAAAAATAAATGATTCATTTGTTATAATCGTCCATGTGCAACTTGAATCACCAAGTAGGACTTCATAAAGTTAAAGGCATCAACACCATTCGATTCCTTTTGTTTTGTGACTAAAAGGGCAATATAAAGTTCTAATTACCTGAAAAGGCCCTTCTTCATGCAAGAAAGTAAGTCCTTGAGCAGCACAAAAAGCAATTTTCATTCTTGTATTCCAGTCAATGGGGGGTCCATCTGATCTCCCAAAGAGTAGCCGGTCCAAACTTCCATGTGGAAGCCTCTCATAGACCAACATTCTTTGATCTGAACCTTCACGTGCATGAAAACCGAGCAATTTACAGAGGTTTGGATGTTGCAAAGATGAAATAGTGTTCACCTCACTTATGAATTCCTTTAAACCCTGAAGGACAAAGAGCCAGTTGCAACCACATTGTAAGGCACTGATATTTCAAAAACTTCGCAGAGAAACTCTACACACTTGCTTTTTGAAATGATGGGTATCTTGAGTCATTATAGTTCCACCAAATTAGCAAATGTCTAATGAATTCTTTCAAAGATGCAGAAGATCAAGCAATGGAAATATGGAGGTGTACTTGAGAAAGGTACAAAACAGACCAGCGTGGAAGTTGCACTCAAGGTTATTATCCCACAGCCAGTGCCAGCACCCATTCTTAACGGAGCTATAATTCATCATCATTTTGACAACTAAATCATGAATATTTAACAGATCAAAATTAAGTTACCTGAGTAGAGGGGTGAAGGCGTGTAACAGTGGCTTCAAATCTTTTTGAAGTTGAAGCATCATCTCCGAACGAAGCCCTATATATTATTGATGAAAGGCCTTCAGACATGCATCGGTCGGAAGAAAAGTGGAGGCAAGCAGATGCTATTTCGTCGTAGGAAAAGTTCCTAAGTGTCGCTGTTGGAGGTAGTGGCAACGGTTCAGCAGCATAGAGAGGCCCGCTAGCTGCATAGAGAGGACCGCTAGCTGCATAGAGAGGCCCGCTAGCTGCGTAGATAGGCCCGCTAGCAGTCACCGACTTAAAGCTTCCCATGCTTTTTAGCGGTGCAGCAGCACCCTGACGTGATGGGAGGGGAAGAGGTTGTGGACTTGGAGACCTTTGTTCTTTCGTGGATGCGGTTCTGTACTTAGGCTCTTCTGCTTCCTCATACTCCATTGTCGCGAGAGCATCTTGTTCTGCCGTGTCAAGCGTAGAGGGAGCAGACAACGCCCGTGTCCTATTACTTGTGACTCTACTAACTGGTTGAATTGGCTTTACTCTGGTTCTAAAACTAGGAGGTGCGGACTGTAGCGATCGTGTTTGGATTTTGGGTTCTGGCAATGTCGTGGGTGGTGCATGATCTTTAGGATTATTACGTTTGACGTAAACAGGCTGTTCAGACCTTTTCTTCTTGCCCTTTAAAACTGTGAAACAACCCATCTTTTTGTTCGAAATTTATGTCAATAATCAGGATGCCTAGTTTTCTGCCAAAAAACAAAAGGAAGAAGCATGCAACTCAGTTGAAGCCTGAAAATGAAAGAGGCCGCAGGACTTTGTAAACACCAATACAAAAACGAAAACAATTCTGCACATGAATATTGTGACCTTTGATCGTACTACCACATAACCGAAATTTTGTGCGACCATCAGAACAAAAGGAATACAACCAATATTTCTTTAAGTTGAATTGGCAAATACAAAAGCACAAAACAATGCGGGGAAAAACAAAAAAAACAAAAAAAACAAAAAAAAAACCCATGTTACAGATTTTTCACATTCTCCATTAAAAGCAATCAGAAACCAAGTAGTAACCCATCTACAACCTAAATTTAAATGGTAAAAACTGAACCAACACCATGTTCTTCTTCAATAGGAGTTCCAAACTTTTATAAAGTTGGCAATTTGGAAAAAGCTGTATAAGAATGAAAGAATAAAACTAACAATTTTAAAATGTAGAATCAATAATTGCATCACCATTTATACAGGAAATGTAAGCAATTAAAATAAATAAATAAAAAGCATATTCAAAGGATTGCTATGGCCAACTTTTCATCGCTTTCCGGTTATATTCCACCATAAATTATTAAAAATCCAATCTTTGAATATTCCCATTGTGAACAAATTATTATTATTATTTTTCCTTTGCACCTAAATTCTAAACTCCCCACCCCCCAAAAAATAAAAAATAAAATAAAATAAAATAACTGCAAGAATCTCCCGTTGTGTTTCACCCACATCACTTAATGCCCAAATCTCCCAAAATGCCAGCTGGGGAAATTATGCGTAACCTTTAAACTAAATTCCAACAAAAAGAATCGAAAATATAAGACGAATATTGCTACTAAATTCTCCATTAGACAACAACGAAAAGTCACAACGAATCAGCATCCATACAAGATCAACAAAATCCAAAAAGAATCAAAGAAAATAAAGGGATAAGAAAAGCCAAAAAAAAAATCAACGATTGAGAATTAAGAAACGAAAGAGGAAGAAAATTTTTTTTTTTCGTTTATTTTTTTTTTTCAAATCCGTGAAATTAAACAAACCAGTATCACCATCAACCGGAGTAACAAAAAAAAAAAAAAGGAAGAAGAAGAAGAAAGAAGAGAAAACCCAAAATACACACCAACCTCCCGAGAAAATCCGAGGAAAGAAAGGAAAACCGGCGAGAAAAATTCAGTTGGAAAGGAGAAGATAAAGTTAGAAAATTACCAGCTCATGCAAGAGGGAAATGGATTGGATGTGAGAGAAGAAATGGGTGGTGGATTTGGAATCTGTGGCTTGGATTTGGTAAAGAAGATGAAGAAGAAGAAGAAGAATATGAGAAAGAAAAACCTTAGGCGAGTCAAAGAAAGCAGATGCGAGGGGACAGAAGAAGTACAGGGGATTTTTGATACAAGAAAAAAAAAAAAAAAAAAAGATGCGTAATAGTAGAGAAGGAAGGAGAGGAATATTAAAAAAATTTTAGAGAGAGAAAGGGAGCCCAATGAGCAGTGGTCAAACCTACCCCAAAAAAAAAAAAAAACTTGAAGATTTTTTAATTACCATTTTGAAGTGTTTATCACTTAATTTAATCCCTAAATAACAGAAAGGTTATTTTCTCATTTTTTTTGGACACTTTTACCCTCCTAGCCCTTTTGTCTTTTTTTTTTTTTTTTTAAGAAATATCTTGTTACGTTAATGACAAGAAAATTGAAAGGAGATAACGTATTTAATATTTACCCCACCTATTGTAGATATATGGTGATTTTCTGAAAATAATATATATAGTGAAACATTAGTCAATTTGATTACCTCAACAAAAGAAAAATAACTACACCATATCACTCTTTCCTATATTTCTTTTCATAATAAATGAGTTTATTTTGAATTAGATTAATATCATACACACACACACGATATGTAAGCAAATTTTTATAAACAAATTAAGGAAAAAAAAAGTGGAGCATTTGTTCAAAAGATATTTTAAGACCGTTTGGATTGTAAGTTTAAATATATAATTCAAATAGTAAATTTAAATTTTTAATTAAAAAACGATAAGAAAAAGTTTGATAGACTTAAATGAGATATCAAATAAGAGTTTAATATTTGTTATATTTGGTTGATGTAATAGAATGTGAAGTTAAAACGATATTATAAGAATATCACACACGTTATTTGTTTTTTTTTTTTTTTCTTATCATAAACGGAACTAATTACATTTCAAAAGTAAAAGAATGAATAAAAGACAAATGTGAAACGTATTTATGTGCTTAAAGTTGTTAATTTCAGGAACCTATGCTTAATGATTCAAAATTTTTTCGTTTGACTGTAGACTATTTGTAAACTTTTAAATTATGTGCTGAAAAATCTTTCTTTGTGTTCAACTAAATATACAAGTCGTGCAATCTAAGTAGAAGAAATATTATTATATTATTATTATTATTATATTATTATTATTATTTTCAAATCCATTGTAATTAAGGGGAGATTTTTTTTTTTTTTTTTTCAAATGAAATTAAGAGGAGCAAGCTGAGAGGGACTTTTAAGACATTACAAATCATAGAAATCAATTAAGTGTATAAATTAAAGAAATGAAAGGGTATGATAGTAATTTCAACGCCCGTCTCGCTTTTCAACGAAGAGCGCCTCGATTGAAGTGACAATCCAGTCAAATATTGGAAAATTATTTATTTGTTTATTTTATTTAAAAAAAATAAAAAGGCATGTTACCAGTGTGGTCAAAGAGACCTATCGAGATTGGTCTTTGACTCCGATCCTGCTCCGTCGGATCTGAGTTTGGCCAACAGATCGACGGTCGGAATCGCGTCCTTTAAAAGTCCGGTGGGACCCACTGACATCAACATTTTTGTCCTTACAAATTGAGTAGCTTTTCTCACACGCGCCGTGCGAAAGCGTGGAGCAACGGCAAGCTTGGGTCCCACTAAAGCCCCCCCGTGGGCTCATCGCTCCTCCCGCAGTTTTTTTTTTTTTTTTTTTTTGAATAATGTTCGTTATTAAGCTGCATTTACCATTTGGCTGTGATTATACTGTGGGCGATTGGATCACCCATTATTTTTATATTATATGGTAATTGGTTGTGTGTTTGATATATCATATATTATATTTAAATAAAATTTTTTTTAATTTTAAATTTAATATAATTATTATTTATTTTTATTTATATTTATGTGTATAATCATATTAGGTATTATTTTTTTTCTCCTTTTTTCTATCAAATTTTATTAATCACATCATATATTTTATCTCTCTTACACTAATAATCTAAATATATATTATATTTTAAAATATTTAAAAATATATTATATTTAATACATTACACTTTAGTATAATATAAATGTAATACTATATCCAAACATTCCCTAATTGATCATTAAGAGTTTGTTTGATTCATGATATGAATTTGAATTTGGTTTACTTTTAAAAAACTAATGATAATTTTTATTAACTAAAAAGAAGGACAAAAAAACTAATCATAAAATTAAGTTAAGTTCAAAATGAACTTTTAAACTAAAGGAACCGTGAATACTTTTTACATTGTAGTAAAAACTTACATAATTCCTTAAAAAAAAAAACTAAAGAATTTATTATTGTTAACATAATTTAGTGGAAGTTTTATATTCATTATATGTTTTAATAAGTTATTATATTTGAATTATATTGTATTGGAATGTAATTAAATGTTTATTTAGTATATCAAGCATTGTACTTAAATATAAGTACTTTTAAAATATAAATTCAATGTAATCAATTATTTACCATTCTCTTTTTTTATCTACTTTTAATAACTATATCACATTCTCTCTCTTATCAATAACCAAACATACATTATATTTAAATACAATATAAATATAAAATATTCTAATGTATATGGTATTCATTGCATTGTATTTGGATTGCATTCTCAATGAATGACTTATCCAAATGCTCATTAGACACTAACAAAAAAATGTAAGGTTCCAATACCCTCAAATCAAAGTTCAAAGAAAAAAAAAAGGATAGAATTTCTCTTGAAAAATTGAAATATTGATAAGTAGTAATATTTTGGAACGCAATTTAGTAGGATTAAAAAAAACATAAATAAATAGTGTAATGTTTAAAATAAAACTTTTTACAAAATTACCCTTGCAGATCATCTTCTCTGTCCATGGGATTGCACGTTCAACGACAATGGAATTGCACAATCAACCCTTCTCGCTCTAATTTTGGATTTTGTTGTCAACTCGCTGATGTAGGTGGGAGCTGAAATTGCTTTGCCTGGTGGTTGGCGAAGGTCCTATTTCCATCCTGAGTTTCAAAGTGAGCGCGAAATGGAAGAGATCACGATCTCTCGATGCAAAAAGCATAGTATATCAGTAATTTCACAATTGACTTCATCATAAAATAAAGTGTTTAAATCCTTTGTCCTAACTTCAAGGGAAAAAAAACCAAGAGAATTTAGAGTTATCGGCGTAATTTATTTTTGATTTTATTATTAGACTCTATCATAAAGTACAGATTTTAAATCTACTTGGAGAAAAAGATATTCTCCTAGATAGCAGTCTTTTGGAACTAAAGTTAAGCTAATAATAAGATATTTCAAAAACAAAAATATATACAATAAAAATTAAAATAAATAAATATTTTTCAATATTATCCATACAGATCATCTTCTCTGTCCATGGCATTGTGCATACGACGGTGGCGAGGTTGCTCGATCAACCTTTCTCGCTAAAAGTCCGGAGTTTGTTGATGTGTAAGCTCGTATTGCGTTGTTCGATTGACGGCGGTGGTCCTAGTTTTGTCCCAAGTTGTGAGGCAAACGCAAAGTAGAAGAGACTTTAATTTCACGCTCCGAAGGAGATAATACATGGTAAGTGCCTTAGTTGCACCAAGTAAATAGAGATAAATACTTGATGAAATACAATTATTTTTACACTTAGAAAATATAAAATAATATGTGATAAATATGTAACTTAAACCTAATAAATGTAGATAAACACTAGTAAAATACATTATTTATTAAATTAGGAGAATTACGTTATTGTTAAATAATTTGTAAATCGTGTATTCATGAAATTACTGGAAAAAAGAAATTTACTAGAAAATAATGGCTTTACTCAACAAATAATAATGAATATATTAAAAAAATTAAAAATCTTATAAAGACTATAAATATTTATCAACTTGAAAATATTTTTTTATATGGTAAAATATGGATTTACCAGATAAACTAATATCATTAAAACAAGGAAATAAAAGATTTACAAGGAAAAATATTATTATTTACATATTAAAAGATGAATTGAAATCTTCTATTTAATTTTGGTATCTTAAATCGTGTTTAACTAATCGCATTATAATACATCATTGATAAAATTAGATTTTAAAATATCAAAAATATATAATAAAACATTTTAAACATTTTTAAAATGGTGTGTCAATATCATCAGTTAGATATTATTTGAGATATTAAATTTTAGATAGAAGATTTGAATTTTAAAAGACGTGATTTACTAGTTAAACTTAACATTCTAAAAAATTTGTCTAAAGAAAAAAAAAACTAAAATAATGCGATTTATTCAATAATGGTGCTTTAGTGATCTTACTTAATGCACCAAAAATTCAGGACACAGGTAAATAAACTGTTTATAGACATTTTTATATACAACCATATTAATTTATACCCCAATGCTGACGTGAAATTATTTGAATTCAGGAAAATGCGTCAAGTCTTGCTTCTCGTGTTAAAATCATAGCATCAAAAATCCAAACCCAAACCTGAGCACGTTCCCATATTTCAACCCCTATTTCGGTCCCAAATCGAATATTTGTTTATATATATATATGCTTAATATTTATATGTATATATATATTCTTAAAACAAAAAAACTACGTCATACTAAAAATTGTTTTTAGTGAACACATAAACAACAACAATGTTTTTTTTTTTTTTTTTCATTCTGAAATTTCTAATTTTTGTAATTTAATTTCTTAAATCTGTTAAAAAAAAAAAAGCTAAACACTTTGATTTGATATTAAAAAACAACTAAGTCCATTAGGATCGTCAATATAATTTAATGTAATATAAAAGTTAAATTAAATCACAGGCATTTTATAATTTAAATTTTAAGTTAGATGAGGCGTTTTATAATCCAGTTTAACTTAAAAATTAAACTAGATTATCTATTTAGTACGTAGTTTAGTTTGAAATTGTTTTAACTTCATTTTGGAAAGTATACTTATGATAACCGAGAAATCTATACTTTCGGAAAAGTTTGTACAAGATATATAAATAAATGTACAATTATAGTGAGACATGTACAGAATACAGAGCAGAGGAAAATTTTGATTAATTAAGTTTTAATCAAAATTTGACAATGAATTAATGAAAATAGTTAAAAGCTAAACATTAATTCAAATTAAGATGTTTTAAAATTTAATAAAAAAGTATGTGAAAAATACATATTAAGAGGTCAATGGCACACAAGTGAGCCACATTGATCAATGGCCAAAAGATTTGCCAAACAAGCCCTTGTCTTTTTCTTAAAGAAAATAAAGGAAAATGAAAGCAAGTGAGAAAGTGAGAGGCACGTGAGTAAGGGGGGGCAAATTACTCCCCTTAGCTGCAAAGAGAAGCAGCCGGCAGAAAGAAAGAAAGAAAGGGAAAGAGAGAAAGAAAGTGACCGAGAAAAGAGAGAGAAGAAAAAGGAAATCTAAACAAGTTCGGATTTTCTAGTTCAAGCAGCAGATCGATCGAATTTCGGTCAAGGATCAACAGCAAGAAAATCTCAAGATTCAAGCAAGGTAAACCCTCGTTTTCTCACGTTTTTCTTGGGGGAAAATCTGGGGTTTTAAGAGGAAAAAGAGAATGTGAGTGAATCATGTTGAGATTTTCGGTTAAAATCGAAACATGGTTCGAGTCTAGATGTTTCCAAACACGAATCCATGAGTGGATGGTTTAGAAAACCAAGTTTAGTGAGTTTTCTTTAAGAAAGCTCAGATTTTTTAAAAAGTTGAGTCAAGAGGTGTAAATGAGCAAAATGTGGAATTTTTGCTTATGAAATCATGGATTTGTGATAGTAGAAATGTAGTAGATACCTTGAAATGATCTTATGGAGATCGATTTTGAGTGTAAGAAGTAGAACAAAGGCCATAAAAGCCTTAGAAAATCAGAGCAGAGCAGTTCAGACCCAGAATCTTGATTCTGGTATGAACACAGGCGTGTTCAGTACACGGCCTCAAACATGCCCATACGCACGACCGTGTTGCAAGAAAATTTAGACCCGAGAGGTACACAGCCAAGAACACGGCCGTGTATCGGGCCGTGTCAAGGGGTACACGGTCAAGGGAAGGGTGTGTAACAGACCATGTTAGACAGCAGGAAAACACGGCCAGAACACGGCCGTGTAAGTAACCGTGTAAGAGTCCAGAGGAGTACACGGCCAGTAACACGACCGTGTATTCACCCGTGTAAGTATACACGGCCATGTTCCACGAAGTACACGGCCAGATATGTAAGTCCAGAGAGGTACACGGCCAGAGACACGGCCGTGTAGAAGGGCGTGTCCGAAGTCAAAGAGTAAAAAAAAAAAAAAAGTCTGGAAATGAAAATTTTTATGTTTTGCCATGTTTCCAGTATAAGAAGAATATTAGAAATAATCAGTGATTATTCATTTTATAGGAGTTCGAGCCAGAGACCCCGATACAGCAGTCCCAGAGCAGCAGAGGCTCACGCTAGCAGATTTTCTGTAAGTTCAAGCATTGTCCTGACTGCAACGTGGACAAGCTTGTTATATTATAATGTTATGTAGGTTGTATGACGTGTATGTTAGACATTGATTGTCTGCATCACGATATCTATGTCAGTTCATGTCAGTTCATGTCATGCATATAGAGTTGCATGTTTCAGTACACATGTTAGACAGTATCAGGAACACGAAAACAGGTAGGTGCACAAGGCACCCTAGTGTGTTAATAAAATTCACACCCCAGTAATTCATGTAACAGGTTCCGACTGTGGGGGCAATCAGTATGCTACCCAGTTGGAACACCAGTAAGATGGTAATTAAACCAGTTATTGGCATATCGGCCTTTCGACCCACGGGGAAGTTTTCATGTTTAGCTTCAGTTAAGACTGAGGAGGTCAGCACTAAAGTACCGCTCCCAGTTGCGCTAACATGTCGGTACGACCAATCAGGGGCCCAAAACCAGAATTAAAATAACAGATAATGTCCTAAGACTAATCCTTCAGCCACGAGCATGTTTACAGAGTCCAGTTTCATGTATGAGCACAGCAGTATAGCATGTCATGTTTCATGTTTTTATGTTTGAACTTACTGAGCTTATAGCTCATCAGTTTGTTCACATGTTGCAGGTAAGAGACCTGTTCACCAGTAGTATATGGTGGACGACGAACAGGGAAGATGCATGCCGGGGAGGATTGGGCGAGGGATTTGGTCACCCTTAAGTCTTCTGCTGTACAGATTTTGAAATTTAAACCATGTAGTTTCAAGAACAAGATTTCAAGTTAAGATTATGTGATAGGGGAATCATGATCCATGTGCATGTTATTTTGTTAACATGATTTCCTTATTACATTCTCGAAACAGTTTATGATATTAAGAAAAAAAAATTTATTCCGTAAATTAGCAAGCAAGTTTTCAGTTCAGCGTGATTGCCGGCGACCCTAGAGGCCTGCAGACTATTGTGGTTAACTACAGAGTTGACTGTAATAGTACTGTAGAGCTTCTACAGCAGGGCGGGCCGCCACAATACTTGATTAGGGAAATGAAAATTTTTAATAAGTAGTTAAATTGAATTTCTACTACTTGATTTTTGTAATATTAACCAAAAAAAAAAAAAAAACTCCACGACTCATTTTTTTCCCTTCCATCTAGTAGATTGTATGCAAAAACTAATAATAATAATAATAATTGTTAATGTTATTATTGATATGGTTATTAAATGCTAATATAGGGGATCATAGAAAAGTGAGACAAATTTTATCATTCTCCCATTAACTAACATGTTATATTTAAAAATACATCAAACAAAACAAAAATCTCACCCTTACTTATCTCACCTCTCTTCCTAAATCTAAATATGTATTGGTAAAAAAAAAAAGCAAAAAAAAAAAATATATATTTTAAGTTATGAAATACTATAAAGTTAAAAAAAAAAAGTTTATTTTAAACTAAATTGTATTGTGTAACTTTAAAATTAGGTTTGTTTTAAACTAAACTAAGTTAAGTTAAATTGTTCACCAAACATGCACCTAATGTCTAAAAATATAAACCGTTTTTATGTCACATGTCCATAGAGGTCCCAAGTCTCGAACCAAAATTTATAATCGTGCAACCAATTTTCCTATCATTTTTTGCCTCGCATCCCATTTATCTTTTCATCAAGTTGTGTGTGTGTGTGTGTGTATATATATATATTCTGATAAATTTATTGAGTTTAATTCTTTTGTTAAAGTTTAGACCAAAAGAATTATGAACTTAAATAGTAGTACAGTTATATTTGATTTATTTGATATTTAGGCAAACTGAGAAAAAATAGTGACAAAATTTGTATGGATCCTTATTGGGATGGTGTCATAGGGCTAATTCTGCAATGCCTCGCATTTGGCGCCCCCTTGTGGAGCCAATGGTCTCACCAATATCACATTACTGAACATCCCAATTGAATTTATGAGGGAGTTTAGGTAATGTATTGTATTAATATTACATTTAGATACAATGTATTGAATGCATTATACGTTTAGATATAAAGTATTTGTATTGCATTTAAATATAATATTTATTTGAATGAAAAGTATTTGAATCATATTATATCTGATGTGATTGATAAAAGTAGAGAGAAAAAGAAAGAGAGCGAATATGTGATGTGATTGGTAAAAGAAATAGAAAAAGTGAAATAGTAAATAGTGATTGTATTGAATTTAAATTGTAATATGATTGATATTTAAATAAAATACTTTTATATTTGAATAAAAAAATATATTGCGTTTAAATATAATATAAATATAATGTAGTAAATAAATGAGGTATAAGTGTTCTTAAATTGTAGTTAATAAAAAATTCCTAGGTAAATTAAGCAACGATTCTCACGTGATACTTGTGCCTTTTCCACCCAAGTTTATATGGAAGTTATTTATTGGCTTGACCAGTTTTATCACTATAGTGTTTGACAGCTAAATTTTCCTAATTAAAAATTTGATCACTCATTCAAAAATGTGTCACCAAAAGAAAAAAAAAAAAAAGGAAGAGTTTCGTGACTTATGACGCCTATTATCCTTATTGCATACAGTATTTCACTATTTAGAATGTAATGCATTTATTATTTTTATTGCATTTTCTGGTTCTTTTATTTGATTGCAAATATAATTAAACAGAAATTTCATATTTGATTTGATTATACAATGAATAATTTCAATTTCCTTACTATAAGTTAAAAATAATTATAATAAAACTATATATATTTTTTGCTTAGAATTATTGTCTTTATATTTTATATGTGTTCAAAAATGCATCTCTATTTTAAATTCACAATGAATATGTATCTTTTTTTAGAAATTAATATTTGATTTTGATGCACGAATAATGATTTTGATTTTCAAGCTACAATAAGCTTGTAAAAGATTTTACGTTTTTATATATAAAGAGGAAAATATTATCTAAAATAATACATCAAACTTTTTTACATCCAAAATGCAGGATATACATGCGTAAATAGTAGCAAATAACCCATTATTCAACTATACATATCTTTAACTCTTGATATATATACTGAAATAAAAATTTTATAAATGAGCGTTACAATTATAGATTTTGTGCAAATACCAAGATAGATGTTAAACAAATATCAAATATGATAAACAAAAGGATAAATTACATATTTTTCTTCTCAATTTCAGGCCTGTCATAAAATCTCTTTCTCGAATTTTAATTTGTAACATCTGTTTCTCCTTAATTTTTAACCCTTTAATTTTTAACCGTTTGTAAATTTGGCCCCTCTTATTAATTTACTAACGGAAAAGCACGTATCATGCACATGTTGTCAAATATAAGGGGTATTTTAGTAAAATCATCAGTCAGGGTGGATATTAAGGTTTTTTTAAAAAATAAAAAATATAAATTTATCCCTTGAAACTCAGCTGACGTTTCAATCCCATTTTCGCTCATCGGATCATCTATATATGTTGTAAAATACATCATTACATTGACAACAAAAACCACTTTAATTCATTCCCTCAAAATATTAAAAAAAAAAAAAGAGAAAAGAAAAGAAAAGAAAGGAAAATCCTGTTTAATCCTTGCTTTGAGATCTTATTTCCGTAACATTAAAATGAAAAAGTGAAGATTACTTTGTTAGTCCAAGCAGTCTGCCATCAAACGGAAAAGAAATAAAAATGCGGCATTTAATTCTTGGTTTTCTCTTGGACGCAAGCTGTTAATGCGAACACAGCGCATATTCCATTATTCCAACAAAGAAAGTAAAATGAATTTGAACGTGAAAACTTCGAAGTTCTCATAAAAAAAAAAAAAAAAAAGAAAAAAAAAGGAGATGAACGTCAAAGATTCTGTAAAAATAAAGGCAAGCCCAGTTGACCACGTAGGAAGGTTTGGCCTTCTTTATTTATAATATTGTGTTCGTTATATTTAAATATAATATATTTTTTTATTTATATATAAAAATATTATATTTTAAATTTAATATAATTATTATTTATTATTTTATTTTTTATATTATTTTTATTAATCACGTCACATATTTTTTTTTTCTACTTTTATACACCATATCACATATTTATTATTCAAATACAATGTAAATACTTTTTTTTCCAAATACAAATTATATTCAATACATTGTATTTAAATACAATACGTTTACTAAATGGAGCCTTAAATAAAATTGAAAATTTTAATTTTGTCCTAATCTAACAGAACGAAAGATAGGTGGTGGAGGGAGACGGAAGACAGTAGAAGAAGGAGAGGGAGAGGTAGAGAGAGATGGCGGCGGTGGTGGGGGTTTGGCTTGGGTTTACGAGTGGGTTATTAATAAGGATGTGTTTGGCCTTAACAAAGCCACTAAAGAGAGAGGATTTACATAATTTGAATTTTAAAATTAATTTGGT
The DNA here is from genome assembly GCA_035233585.1 of Antiaris toxicaria. NCBI lineage: Eukaryota > Viridiplantae > Streptophyta > Magnoliopsida > Rosales > Moraceae > Antiaris > Antiaris toxicaria. The sequence goes on from CP141163.1 coordinate 3,250,565, forward strand.
TTAAATCTTTTGAACTTTTGGTATTAAGATTTGTTATTTGAGCAAAATTTTCTTTTAACTTAATTCTAGGGGCAATTTCCTATTTGTACATTCAACCTCCCAATTTTAATTATAAATGAATGCTGTGTGCCAATTTCTGTTAGTCAATTAACAGAGGGGGCAAATTTGTAAATGGTTATAAATTAAGAGGAAATGGATGTTACAAATTAAAATTCGAGAGACATTTTGTAACAAGACTTAAAATTTGGGGGGAAATTATGTAATTTGTCCAAAACAAAACAACAAGACCATAGTTTCAAATCAAACACATGAAGGATTTCATCGTGCACCTTTTCCAAGTCTATTTATTTAATCCTTTTTTTTTTGGATAGAATATAGTTAATCTTTGTCAGCGTAAACTTATTGAGATATGGCTTTTGGAAATTACAAATTTGGTTAAAAATACGACACAATACAAAGCACATAATAACGCTAAAATAAACTATGAAACCATAGCTAAGTTAAGAATTAAATTTACAAAACTCATCACCACTATAGATCAAAATCTAGGTGCAAACACACATTATCTATGATGTAAGGATTAAGTATACATATGTAAACAAAAGAAAGGAAAAAAATTCAATGGCAGAGGTGAAATACTTTCGTGTCCTTACAACAAAATTACAGTTACCAATATTTTGATCAGTATTAAGCATCGAGTAAGAACTCGCTCTTAGGGAAAGTACTCAATCATTATCTTTTATAAATTTTTAGTTAGTTTCTTTTTGTAAATAATTCTTATTGTACAGTTCGTATAGTTCTTGGTTCCGTGGATCTGCAGCCTTTGGGTTGCAAGCGTTAGGAAAAACTGGGAGTGAAGATGGTTGGATGGGTGCTCTATAGTTGAAGGGTTTGCGACGAGTTTCTTCGTCGACGAGGGATGCTCGTGTGAGATGGACAGGGTGGCATCGATCTGGGGATTTTGATCCCCGAGCTGTGGCGATCTCCTTGGCCAGGTGGGTGTAAAAATTGCCTGCCACTAGCGGCCACTCATGCACGGAGGCCGTCTACTTGCAAATGTAGTTTTGTAGCCCGGTGTATACTGATGTTTTTGACTATGTGGTTCATTCTATCACCAAAGGTCCTCCATATGAGGCTGAGTTTTTAGCTTTATGTAAATAGGTACGATTTGAATTTTTATATGTTATGTTCGTTTTCAGACTGATTTGTTATCTGTCACAATTAAGTCTTAGTTGTGTGTTTAGTTTTGTTTTGGTATCACTAAATTTGTCTTGATGGAGATTACGTGACGGTTTTTGTGTTGTAGAATTCTGATTCTCAATAGATTGGAAGTCTGTAAAAAAAAAAAAAAAAAGCATTTTGTGTGTTTAATATTATTTACATTATTTGACCTTAAGCATCCATTTTTCACTTTGTGTATTATTAGATTTTATTTGTGTAACCGGTTTCAATTAAAAATTATGTCTTTTGCATTGTGAGGTAATTCAAGTTAGTTTATAATGTTTATCACTTAGTAGTTTAAATGTATATTTACCCCCTTTTATTTTCTTTAAAAATAAAGTGTATGTGTTATTTTAGTTTATCAAAATGATGAAAGGGTTAAAAAATTATACATTGTAAGGCCATTCGAATTATTTTATACGTTTATCACTTTGTAGTTTAAATACATGCTTATCCTCCTTTATTTTCTGAAAAAAAGTGTTCGTGTTTTTTCAGTTAATCAAAATGATGAAAGGGTTAAATACAAGGTTTTGAAGTTCGGAAAGTGAATGATAGTTTTTTCCAAAATTGAATCCGTTGATTAGTCTAATTCAACGTTTTTTTTTTTTTGGGTCTAATTCAATAGTATTATATTTGTTTTACAAGTCACAACAATTACAGATACTCCTATGCGAATAAATCACATAATTCTAAAGTGACTATCTTAGCTTGACCTTTTTATTTTATATTTTCCAACTTGACAAGTCACCTATTGCTATTAGTATTTTTGAAATTAAGTCACTTATTAATTACTAAAAACAAAAACATGAACTTCTGAAATGTCTCTTCCCTATAGGGCCGACCTCAAATTATTTTCTCCTAAATTTTTAATAGAGTTGAATTAAAATCCTGAGGCTAACGAAAACCAAATAAAGACTTCTTCATTTTTTTCCATTAAGAGTTGATTTTCAAACATTTATTATTTCTCACAATTTTATTTCCTCAAATTTTATGTCTTCAAATCAACTTTCAACCCCATTGGCAATACTATATCACGTATTTAGTTGGAGGGATAGAGAGCCGGAAAGATGAAAAATGTTGAAATGATGGAGAATATGGAGGGAAAGGATTATAGATATTCTTTATATTGTTTGTTAAAAGAGAGCGAAAATGATGGAAAATAATTATTTATCTAATTATCAAATTATCCATTTATAATATTTATTAATAATTGTTTCAGAGTTAAAAATAACAATAATAATGTTTTTAAATTTAAGAGTAAGTAAGAATTTGCATTCTTTTCTTAGTGAAAATGGTGTGACACGGCGAATCTAGAAGGCGACTCGCTCGCTCCGTCTCCTCCTCTCCCTCCTCTTTTTGTTCCAAACAAACAGTAGATTGCCACTCTCCTTTTATCCCTCCATCTCTCCTTTCCAGCCAAATGCACTCATTTTAAATAAAGCAAGAAGCTAAACAAAAACTTATATTTTATGTTCAAAAAGGTTATACTCAAAAAGAGGAGTTGCTTGCACGCTCAAAAATGTGGGCATGTTAGCCCATTCGGAAGGAAAAGAACTGCAAAACACAAAAAAGAAAAAAAAAAAAAAGGAATAAAAGGGGTTTGAAATGTGTTTTTCTTTTCGACATCTTTTTCATGTGTTAATAATACTTTCAGTTATAAGGCAGTGCTTTTTGTCAGGGTGTTCAAACCGAAGAGAAAGTTGAATGCAGACCAGAGTTATGGGCTACATAAACGCAGTTTTGGTCAGCCCGATTTATTTAATCTTTTTTAAAGCACAAGAAAAATTCATTAAAGCCTCCAAGTTTTAGCCACACCGCCCTTTGACCTTTCCTGATTTTTACAAGTAAGAAAGAAAGAAAAATAATAATAATAAAATTGTAAATATCAAATTTTTTTATCAAAATATAGGATAGACGAGTTGTTATTGTTCTAATAGTATATTTTAATTAATGATTATATCAATTATACTTAACAAATTATATATACTAATAAATGATAACTCACCCTTGTATATATATTTTTAACTTTATTAACATGTTAATTGATATATAAAAATTGAGACTAGAATTGGTGTATGTGAAAAAAATTAAACTCAATATAGGTCTTGTGAGAAAAAGGGCAAAAATATCAAGTTGGTGTTTGCGTTTAAACTTTAAAAGAAAAGAAAAGAAAATAAAATAAATCTAATTTAGAATGTGTTTAATGAGTCTCATGTTCTTCAAGTTGGCATCTTCTTATTCTTCTTTTATTTCTTAAAGAAATGTTTCATCCACAAAGAGTGTGCCCAGTACGTTTAGTCTCAGTATGTTATCTCACTAAACAATCACTTTGTAGTTTATTAGGTTAAAAAAAAAAAATCACTTTATAACATCTTCAAAGTAAATATTATTATTATTATTATTATTTTTGAACACTGCTTTGTTGTTGTGAGACGAGAAGCCTTTATATCTTAATGCATGATCCCAAAGAGAGGGCTGTGAGGCAGTAGCAGAGCTAGACATATATTTAGTGGCGATGTATAGCAATTTAAAAAAATAATAATAACATCAAAGTATAAAAACTAAAGGGTAAAATAAGTGTGGACTATTAAGAAACTTTAATTTTTAGTAGGATAAAACCAAAAAGCCCTAAAATTTTTATAGTATAATTAATTTCAGTGAGAGATATGTAAGAAATTTTTAATTTTTAATAGAGTAAAAATTGAAAAACTATAAAATTTTTAAGATAAAAAGTAAAAATAAAAAATAAAAATAAAAAATTTCAGCAGGGGCGTAACCCCATTGGGTATGCTATTTCAAGTTGTAAACGCTAGTTAAAAGAGTATACTTACAAATGAGAAGCATACAATGTCATCAAAAGTAGTCAGCACTAGAACTTTATCAACTCGACGATACTTGTGGCAAAGTGTTGAAACATCCATGGAATGTTAACCATCTAATTATAAAATACTATCAAAGATAGAGAGGTAAAAAAAAAAAAAGGCAAAGATATGGTTAGAGATATAGAGAGGGTCAGAGAACAAAAAAAAAAAAAAAAATCAGTGAAAAAGAGGAAGAAGGACTCATATGGTTTATGTAAATAGATTTAGCCACAAAGATAAAAAACAAGACGATGCTATCTTGTAAATGGGTCTGACAAAGATTTTTAGCAATGGCAAAAGTGAATTTAATTTTCTTGTTATTTTTTTATGAAAGAAATTGAAAATTAAAATACACTTTTAGCGACGACATTTTTGATGAAAGAAATTGAAAATTTAAATACATCAACAACGACATATGTCATCACTAAAAGTTGGCTTCAAAAATATCTTTGACAGTCAAAGATACATAGTCTCCAGCCTAACATCAGGTTGGAAATTCAATATTTATGTCGTCGCTAAATGTCTAATTTGGTAAGTAACTTTTGGTGCTAGTGCAATGTGTGGTGGCAACTTTTTTTATAGACAACTGATCGTCGCTATTAAACTGGCAGGTTCATCTCACAACTTCCAACACAAATTCTATACAATTAACAACAACATGTCATCGCTGTAATATGTATATGTGGCGACGACTTGTTGTCACAAATAGTGGTCTTTTAGCGACGACAATCTGTTGTCGTCGCTATATATATTAATTTTCTAGTAGTGTGCGCTTGTATTATAAAAATCACCAATAAGTATTATGATTGTCTCTCATTCTATTACCTGTTCATCCTCTCAAGTTGCGACCAATCATTCAGATAAATAAAGGTCAACTAATGAGTTTGGATATTAATGAAATATAGAGAAGAGATATCTATCGATACATTAAAAATAAGTAGATCTACACCAGGAAAATAGTAATATGTCAGGAGAAATTGGTACAAGAAACTGTGGATATACTTTGTGATAATGGAATTCATGTACAACCAATGAGATTAAATCAAGTGTAGCCATTCATAGCTCAGAATCCACGCAAGTACAAACCTTGTTTTGATGTAAAGTTAAAACAACCTAGTCTGAACTACATTTTATTCACTATTTTTATGTTTTGCATAATTTTTTATTCGTTATGCCAGAATTGTATTGGAGCAATTGGCATGGAGAAACTGGAAAAAGATGAACTCCCAAAGTATTCAGACAGCCTGCTCGTTTGATATACTGTTAACTTTTGCTTGCTGTATTTGAAATGTGTATTGTGAATATTATTTATGTTGTTTTATGCACTATACGTATTTCTTGCCTTGCTTTGAATGTGTTTTTGCCTTGCTTTTTGAATTTTGTGTTTCCACCGCCATAATTGTTGAGAACACTCGTGCAAAAAAAATTTAAAATTGAAAAATTATTGCTCTTTTTCTGAGATTTAATAACAATGTATTCTTGAATATGATAATTTTCGTATTAAAATTGTTTGGTAAAATAGATTTTCAAGTCAAATGATAATAGTTAAACTTATGCCATATGTTAAACTTAGTATGTAATACTTATAGGACCTCTAATGCTATGACTTATCAATTTTTTTTTATTTCTTTAGTTTGTTTTTTAATGGCTTAGAGGACATATGATTTCCCATTAGATATGTTTCGATCTCATAATTAATAAAGCCGTGAGGGATATTCTTGGTTTGTGAATTTGTCAAAATTATAGTCATATTGAATTGGAAATTGGTTTAAATGATTTATTAGACACTAATTAGACAAGTGAAACATTAATGAGTCGGTTTTATACTAGTGATTTGAATACTTTTAACTTGAAGTCGTATTAGTTTGAAAGCTATTTAATTCTTTTTTTAGTTGTTTTTGGTGTGTTTTCATAGATTAGGTAATCAATGGCTTTTGAGCTGATAACCTGAAGTTGTTAAGATAAAATCCACAAAAAAGAAAGTTGGGAACTTTGCAGTCATGATCAGCCAACGCCCGTAGCGCTCAAAAAATTAGATAAGAAGAATTGTTCAGTTGAGAGCGTTGTAGCCCCCATTAGTAAGTGCTGTAGCACCCATCTATGCAGATTCCAAGAGCTACAAGCCAGAAAAGGAGGATTATAGCACTGAAGCTAGTCTGGAGGAGAAAATTAAAGCAAGGGAGCACTATAACGCTCAACATAGAGCATTGTAGCGCTAGTGGACGACGATGTGAGTGTTACAACACTAGAAAGAGAGAGGAGCAGCACTAGTTTGCAACAATCAAATTTTGGGAAAGTTTTCAATTTATCAATTTCTCTTTTTGAGATAAGTTTATAAATAAGATAGATTAGGGTCAAATTAGGGTGTCTTTGGCTGTCATTTTAAGCCAAAAACAAGAGATAAAAAAGAAAAATAATTAGGATTTTTAGTTTGATATTTTGTTTTCTACAAAATTAAGAGATTGCATCTTGAAGCATCAAAAAGAGAAAGCAAAGAAGATTTGGAGAAGGTTTTGGAGAGGGGTGTTTCCTTCCCTATTTTCTTATCTTTTTAATTTTTGTAATTTAAAAATACTTAAGCCTTTGTTTTATAGATTTTTGTTTTTATTTATGAATTAATTTTCTTTTCAAGGATTGTAATTGAAACTCAACATGTAGCCTAAATTGATTTATTCTCTCCGTTGATTTTATTAATCATATTGGATTATTTGTTCTATCTTATGTTTAATGTTTCTAATTAATCGATAACTAATTAGATTGACTTGATAAACCCTAATAAACCTGGCAAAAAGGATTTTTGTGTTTAGCCTCAGATACAATGGCATATAATCAATGTGCAGAAGCCTTGAGTTTATGTTAGATAGGAATATATTTATACAACATGTGTAATCATTGAGAGAGCCTTTATCTAATAAATTTTTCTTAATCTAATTCTCACAAGAATATAGTGAGTTAATTAAAGGGGGTTTTTCTACTTAATCATCGGAATAGACCTTTAGATAATTTAGAACTCTTAGTTAACAGTTGATTTGATTAATTTATCAAGAGGAGAGGAGAGAGATTCAAATGAAGTATTGAGGGAAAATTGTGATCCTAGGCTTTATTTTATATATGTTATCAATTGTTATTTTATTATATTTATTTTTATTTTCTTTTCGTTTTATTTCAATTAAGTTAGATTTATATAATTTTAGTAATTAATAAGCAATAGTATTCGTGGAAATGATATTTTATTTATCACGTTATTACTTGTTCTGCAATACGTGCACTTGTGTTGTAAAATCCACAACAAACATGTTAGTAATTTTTTGGTTTTGGTAAAACCTTGTTTGTTTTTCGTCCTTTGCATTCGTATGTGACAAAACACCAAGTTTTTGCTGGTTATTTTCCTTATGGTTCATGCATAGTTTATTCAAATAGTTGGATGGAGCGTATTCACTGGTTATTCATCATATTTACTGCTTCTTCGCATGATTTTTTTGTTTGTTTGTTTGTTTGTTTTTTTTTGTTTCAAATGAGTTCGTACATTTTTCAAAATTACAACATTTGTTACCGTTCGTAGTCATAATGGAAGCTAGATTGAAATACTACATGAATAGGAGACTTCTGGTCTTCAATATGCCTCAACTTTACATCTAAACAAGTCTAAGAAGCTTCAAAAAGGGAAAACGAAATTGCAAAATAGGAGTCCATTTCAGATGCTAATCTTGACAATATTGTTGGTGTACATATTTTGATTCACCTTAGCCTATAGCTTCGAATGTTCTGAGAAATAGTTGGTTTTGTAGGAAATGTAGCCCCCGGTACACTTCAGTGTGAACATCGCCCTTACCAAAGAAAGCCTCTTTACTAGATGACCAGTTAGAAAATGGACAATGTATAGACAGTGCAGCAACAACTCTTCACCCTGTCTTTTTTTTTCTTTCCCCCCCCCCACCTACTTGCCTATTAGATTACTAGTTGTATTAAAATACCTAGATATTTTCTTTTATCTCTGTGATAGGAACTGATCAAAACTAATTTTACATATTAAACTTGTTGAACATGTATCAATTATCATTCTTAGTTGTGGATTGTGTTCTAATTTGACAAGGAAGTTAAGTCTTGTTTTCCACTTTTTTAAATTTTATTTTTATTAGTTCATAACATTATCAAATCAAGTATGGGTACTAGCATTTGAATGTGTTTGTTTGTTTGTTTTTTTTTTGGTTGGTATTTAAATTGCAATTGGATTCAGTATGGATGGGTTTGCTGTAAAATATCCTGCTTTGTGGAAAAAAAAAAAAAAGGGACCATTTTAGCAAGGAACTATTTCCTCGCTATAACTAGCTTATATTTGTAGCGAGGAAATATTTCCTCGCTATAACTCCATCAAATTCTTGGAGACGACCGAAAAGTTGTTTCATATAGCGACGAGTTTATGTTATAGCGACCACAAATATCATCACTAACCATAGCGATGAAAAGCACTTTTCCTCGCTATAACTCTGTAGCAGTGTAGCTATAGCTAGGACTTAGCTAAGAATTTATTCCTCACTATAAACCTACACCGAGGAACACTGACTTATAGCAAGGAAATATTTCCTTGCTAAAGCCCGTTTTTTTAGTAGTGAATGCAGGTAATGGGGGAGCCAGGTTGTCTGGGTAGTTGGAGTACCTCAAATAAAGGTGTGGCAGAAGCAGAAAATCATGATGATGATATTGTCGACGACGAGGAAGACGATGTTCTTGATGTAAAATTATGACTCTTAATAGATTGGAAATTTATCAAAAAGAGCTTTATGTGTGTTTAATCTTGACCTGTCTAGGTAATATTTCATTACTGAACCTTATGCATCCATTTTTCACTTTGTGTATTATCAAATTTTACTTAAACCGGTCTTAATTAAAAATTATATCTTTTGTATTGTGAGATCATTCAAATTATTTTATAATGTTTATCACTTAGTAGTTTAAGTATATTTCTATCCCTTTTTATTTCATTAAAAAAAATATGTGTTTTTCAGTTTATCAAAATGATGAAAGGGGTTAAAAATTATGTCTTTTACATTCTAAGTCCATTCGAATTATTTTATAACGTTTATCACTTAGTGGTTTACATACATGTTTATCCTCCTTTATTTTCTAAAAAAATGTGTATGTGTTTTTTCAGTTCATCAAAATGATGAAAGGGTTAAATTTAAGGTTTTGAAGTTCGGAATGTGAGTGATAGTTTTTTCCAAAATTGAATCCCCTGATTAGTCTAATTCAATTTTTTTTGTCTAATTCAATAGTATTATATTTGTTTTACACGTCACAACGATTACGGACACTCCTATGCGAATTAATCACATAATTCTAAAGTGACTTTCTTAACTTGACTTTTTTATTTTATTTTATTTTTTCCTACCTGACAAGTCACTTATTATTATTATTATTGAAAGTAAGTAACTTATTAATTACTAAAAACAAAAACATGAACTTCTGAAATGTCTCTTCCCTATAGGGCCGACCTCAAATTATTTTCTCCTAAATTTTTAATAGAGTTGAATTAAAACCCTGAGGCTAACGAAAACCAAATAAAGACTTCTTCGTTTTTTTCCAATTAGGAGTTGATTTTCAAACATTTATTATTTCTCACAATTTTATTTCCTCAAATTTTATATCTTCAAATCAACTTTCAACCCCATTGGCAATATTATATTACGTATTTAGTTGGAGGGATAGAGAGCCGGAAAGATGAAAAATGTTGAAATGATGGAGAATATGGAGGGAGAGGATTATAGATATTCTTTGTATTGTTTGTTGAGAGAGAGAGAGAATGATGGAAAATAATTATTTATCTAATTATTAAATTATCCATTTATAATATTTGTTAATAATTGTTTTAGAGTTAAAAAAAATAATATTTTTAAATTTAAAAGTAAGTAAGAACTTCCATCCTATTATTAATTAAAATGATGTAACGCGGTGGATCTAGAAGGCGACTCGCTCGCTCCATTTCGTCCTCTCCCTCCTCTCTTTGTTCCAAAGAAACAGTAGATTGCCACTCTCCTTTTATTTCTCCATCCCTCCTTTCCAACCAAAAGTACTCATTTTAAATAAAGCAAGAAGCTAAACAAAAACTTATATTTTATGTTCAAAAAGGTTATACTCAAAAAGAGGAGTTGCTTGCACGGTCAAAAATGTGGGCATGTTAGCCCATTCAGAAGGAAAAGAATTGGAAGATACAAAAAAAAAAAAAAAAAAAAAGGGGTTTGAAATGTGTTTTTCTTTTCGACATCTTTTTCATGTGTTAATAATACTTTCAGTTATAAAGTAGAGCTTTTTTAAGGTCAGGGTGTTCAAACCGAAGAGAAAGTAGATTGCAGAACAGAGTTGTGGGCTACATTAACGCAGTTTTGGTCAGCCCAACTTATTTGTTCTTTTTTTTTTTTTTTTTTTTAAGCACAAGAAAAATTCGTTCAAGCCTCCATGTTTAAGCTACACCGCCCTTTTGACCTTTCCCGATTTTTATCAGAAACAAAGGAAAAAAAAAAAAGAATAATGTTGCAAATATCAATTTTAAAATCAATTTTTTTTAATCAAAATATATGACAAGTGAATTGTTAATATTAGTAGATTTTTATTTAATTATTATATTAGTTACACTTAATAAATTATATATACTAATAAATAATAACTCACCACTATATATATTTTTTAACTTTACTAGCATATTAGTTGGTATTTAAAAATTGAAACTAAAATTGATGTACTTAGCACTGTGAAAAAATTACACTCGATATAGGGTCTTCTGAGAAAATGGCAACATTTCAAGTTGGTGTTTGCGTTTAACCTTTAAATAAAAAGAAAAGAAATGTTTAATGAGTCTCATCTTCTTCAAGTTGGTATCATCCTATTCTTCTTTTCTTTCTTAAGGAAATGTTCATCCACAAAGAGTGTGGCCTGTACGTTTAGTCTTAGTATGTTGTCTCACTAAACAATCACTTTATAGTTTATTCAGTTAAAAAAAAATCACTTTCATATTATCTTCAAAGTAATTATTATTATTATTTTTGAACACTACTTTCTTGTTGTGAAATAAGAAGCCTTCATATTATGATCCTTAAGAGAAGGCTGTGAGACAGTAGCAGAGCTAGACATATATTTTAGTAGGGACGAATAGTAATTTAAAAAAAAATTAGAATATAAAAACTAAGGGGTAAAATAAGTGTGGACTAATAAGAAGCTTTAGGGATGAATGATGCATGAGTCGAGTCTGGAACGGAACCAAAATTTTGAATTTAAACTGGTTGACTTAGTTATAATTTTTGTTAACTTTTCACAAAAAGACAAAACTTAAATCAAATTTTTAGTTTTGAACCTATAAGCCATTCAAGGCCTTTAATTTTTAGTGGGATAAAGCTAAAAAGCCATAAAATTTTTGGAGTAGAATTAATTTTAGTGAGGGATATGTAAGAATTTTTAATTTTTAATAAAGTAAAAATTGAAAAATTGTAAAATTTTTAAGATAAAAAATAAAAATAAAAAATTTCAGCCGGACCATAACCCCACTGGGTATGCTATTTCAAGTTATAAACGCTAGTTAAAAGAGTATACTTACAAATGAGAAGCATACAATGTTATCAAAAGTAGTCAGTACTAGTACTTTATCAACTCGACGATACTTGTGGCAAAGTGTTGAAACATCCATGGAGTGTTAACCATCTAATTATAAAATACTATCAAAGATAGAGAGGTAAAAAAAAAAAAAAAAGGGAAAGAAAAAGAGGCAAAGATATGGTCGGAGAAATAGAGAGGATCAGAAAACCAAAAAAAAAAAAAAATCAGTGAAAAAGTGGGAGAAGAAGGACTCGGATGGTTTATGTAAAGAGATATAGCAATAAAGATAAAAAACAAAACGACATTATCTTGTAAATGGGTCTGACAAAGATTTTTATTGACGATAAAAGTGAATTTAATTTTCACTAAAACTTAGAAACCATCCTAAATAACCGTGTGATTTTCTGATAAAAGATATTGAAAATTTAAATACACTAGTGAGGACATATGTCATTGCTAAAAGTTGGCTTCAAAAATATCTTTGACATACAAAGATACGTGGTCTCTAGCCTGGCACTAGGTTGGAAATTGTTGTCGCTAAATGCCAGATTTGGTAGGCAACATTTGGCACTAGTGCAATGTGTGGCGGGAATGTTTTTTTAGTGATCACTGGTCGTTGCTATAAAGTTAACAGCTCTGCCTTACAACTTCCAACACAAATTCTATGCAATTAGCAACGGTATATCATCATTGTAATATGGATATATAGCGATGAATTGTTGTCAAAATAGTGGTCTTTTACCGACGACAATCTGCCATCATCTCTATATATCAATTTTCTAGTAGTGTGCGCTTGCATTATAAAAATCGCCAACAAATATTATGACCGTCTCTCATTTTATTACCTGTTCATTCTCTCAAATTGTGACCAATCATTTAGATAGATGGAGGTCAACTAATGAGTTTGGATGTTAATGAACTATAGAGAAGAGTTATCTATCAATTTGTTAACAATAAGCATATCTACACCAGGGGAATTAGTAATGTGTCAGGAGAAATTGGTACAAGAAGCAGTGAATACACTTTTTGATAATGGAATTCATGGAAAACCAATGAGATTAAATCAAGTGTAGCCAGTCACAGCTCAGAATCCATGCAAGCATAGACAACTCATAGCTCAGAATCCATACAAGTATAGACCATGGTTTGATGTAAAGTTAAAACAATCTAGTCTGAACTACTTTTTATTCACTATTTTTATGTGTCGCTTAATTTTTTGTTTGTTATGCCAGAATTGAATTGGAGCAATTGGCATGGAGAAACCGGAAAAGGACAAACTCCCAAAATATTCTAACAGCTTGCTCGTTTGATATATCGTTCATTTTTGGTTGCTGCATTTGAAAGGTGTATTGTGAATATTATTTATACTATTTTATGCACCATATGTATTTCTTGCCTTGCTTTGAATGTGTTATTGCTTTGCTTTTTGAATTTTGTGTTTTCACCACCACAATTGTTGAGAACACGCACGCAAAAAAATTTAAAATTGAAAAATTATTGCTCTTTTTTGGAGATTTAATAAAAATGAATTCTTAAATATGACGATTTTCATATTAAAATTGTTTGGTAAAATAGATTTTCATGTCAAATTATAATAGTTAAACGTATGCCATATGTTAAATGTAGTATGCAATACTCATAGGACCTCTAATGTTATGACTAATCAATTTTTAATTTCTTGAGTCTGTTTTATAATGGCTTAGAGGACATATGATTTCCCATTAGATCTGTTTTGATTTCATAATTAATAAAGCCGCCGTGAGGGATATTCTCGGTTTGTGAATTTGTCAAAATTATAGTCATATTGAATTGGAAATTAGTTTAAATAATTTACTAGACACTAATTAGATAAGCGAAACATTGATGAGTCGGTTTTATACAAGTGATTTGAATACTTTTAACTTGAACCCCTGTTAATTTGAAAGCTGTTTAATTGTTTTTTTAGTTGTTTTTGGTGTGCTTTGATAGGTTAGGTAATCAATAGCTTTTGGACTGATAATTTAAAGTTTTGAAGATAAATTCCTCAAGAAAGAAAGTTGGGAACGCTGTAGTCATGATCAGCCAGCGCCGTGACACTCAGAATATTAGATAAGAAGAATTGTCCAATTGAGAGGCTGTAGTGCCCATTAGTAAGTGCTGTAGCACCTACCTATGTAGATTCCAAGAGCTGCAGCACCAGAAAAGAAGGGCTGCAGCAATGAAGCTAGTCTGAAGGAGAAAATTAAAGCAAGGGAGCACTATAGCGCTCAACATAGAGCATTGTAGTGCTGGTGGACAACAATGTGAATGCTGCAACACTAGAAAGAGAGAGCTACATCACTAGCTCGCAACAGTCAAACTTTGGGAAACTTTTCAAATTATCAGTTTCTTTTTTTGAGATAAGTTTATAAATAAGATAGATTAGGATTAAATTAGGGTGTTTTGGCTGTCATTCTTGAGCCAAGAAACCAGAGATAAAAAAGAAAAAAAATTAGGATTTTTAGTTTGAGATTTTGTTTTAGGTTTTGTTTTCTATAAAATTAAGAGATTGCATCTTGAAGCATTAAGAATAGAAAGAGAAAAAGATCTGGAGAAGGCCTTGGAGACTTGTGACATCTCCAAAAAAGGGTGTTTTCTCTCCTATTTTCTTATCTTTTTAATTTTTGTAATTTAAGTATACTTGAACCTTTGTTTTATAGATTTTGTTTATTTATAAATTAATTTTCTTTTCTGAGATTGCAATTAGAACTCAACATATAGCTTGAATTGATTTAGTCTCTCTCTTGATTTTATTAATCATATTAGATTTTGTTCTATCTTATGCTTAAATTTTCTAATTAATTGGCAACTAATTAGATTGATTTGATAAACCCTAATGAACTAGAAAAAAAGGATTTTTGTGTTTAGCCTTAGATAGAATAACATATGATCAATGTGCGGAAGTCTTGAGTTTATATTGGATGGGAATATACCTATGTAATATGCCCAATCATTGAGAGAGCTTTTGCTTAATGAATCTTTCTTAATCTAATTTTTATAAGAATATAGTGAGTTAATTAAAGAGGGTTTTTCTACTTAATCATTGAAAGAGATTTTTAGATAATTTAGGACTCTCGGTTAACAGTTGATTCGATTAATTTATCAAGGGGAAAGGAGAAAGATTCAAGTGAAGTATTGAGGGATAATTGTAATCTTAGACTTTATTTTATATATGTTATCAATTGTAATTTTATTTTATTTATTTTTATTTTATTTTCATTTTATTTAAATAAAGTTAGATTTATATAATTTCGATAATTGGTAAACAATAATCTTCATGGGAAATGATATTTTATTTATTATTTTATTACTTGTTTGCGATATATGCACTTGTATTGTAAAATCCATAACAAACATGTTCGTAATTTTTTGGTTTTGGTAAGAACTTATTTGTTTTTCGTCCTCTGTATTCGAATGTGACAAAACACCAAGTTTTTGCTGGTTATTTTCCTTATGTTTCATGCATAGTTCATTCAAATAGTTGGATGGAGCGTGTTCATTGGTTATTCATCATATTCACTGCTTCTTCGCGTGATTTTTTTGTTTGTTCGTTTTTTTCTTTCAATTAAGTTGGTATATTTTTTGGAATTAAAACATTTGTTACGTTCGTAGTCATAATGCAAGCTAGATTGTAATACTATCTAAATAGGAGTTTTCTGATCTTCAATATGGCTCAACTTTACATCTAAACAAGTCTAAGAATCCTTCAAAAAATGAAAATGAAGTTGTAAAATAGAAGTCCATTTCAGATGCTAATCTTGACAATATTGTTGGTGTACATATTTTGATTTACCTTAGCCTATAGCTTCGAAAGTTCTGAGAAATAGTTGGTTTTGTATGTGATAACCGAGAAATCCATCACTCTCAGAAAATTTTGTACAAGATATGTAAATAAATATACATTCATGATGAGATATGTTACAGAATACAGAGCAGATGAAAATTTTGATTAACTGAGTTTTAATCAAAATTTGACAATGAATTAATGCATATAGTTTAAAAGTTAAATATTAATTCAAATTATGATATTTTAAAATTAATAGAAAAGTATGTGAAAATTGTATATTAAGAGATCAATGGCACACAAGTAAACCACATTGATCAATGGCTAAGATTAGCCAAACAAGCCCTTGTAATTTTCTAAAAGAAATTAAAAAAAATGTAAGAGAGGAGGTGAGGCACGTGAGGACTTTGGGCTAAGCAGCCCAAGTGAATTAATTCACTTGGTCCAGTTGCAAAGAAACGCCCGAGAGAGAGAAAGAGAGAAGCAGTCGCGAGAAAGAGAGAGAAAAACCAGAAGAGGAAAAAGAGAAACCCTCCTCTGCCATTGCTTTCAAGTTCGGATTTTTCTCTTGTTTCAGCAGCAAATTGAGCAAGTTTCAGCCAAGAATCAACAGTAAGAAGTTCTCAAGTTTCAAGCAAGGTAAACCCTCGTTTTTTTCATGATTTCTTGGGTGAAAATCTGAGATTTTAAGTAGAAATGTGAGTTGATCATGTTGAGATTTTCGGTTAAATCGAAACATGATTCGAGTCTAGTTGTTTTTAAACACGAATCTATGAATTGATGGTTTAGAAAACCAAGTTACATTAGGACTTTGGGCTAACCAGCCTAAGTGAATTAATTCACTTGGTCCAGCTGCAAAGAAACGCCCGAGAGAGAGAAAGAGAGAGAAAAACCAAAAGAGGAAAAAGAGAAACCCTCCTCTGCCTTTGCTTTCAAGTTCGGATTTTCCTCTTGTTTCAGCAGCAGATTGAGCAAGTTTCAGCCAAGAATCAATAGCAAGAAGTTCTTAAGTTTCAAGTAAGGTAAACCCTCGTTTTTCTCATGATTTCTTGGGTGAAAATCTAGGGTTTTGAGTAGAAATGTGAGTTGATCATGTTGAGATTTTTGGTTAAATCGAAACATGGTTCGAGTCTAGTTGTTTTTAAATATGAATCCATGAGTTGATGGTTTAGAAAACCAAGTTTAGTGAGTTTTCTTTAAGAAAGTTCAGATTTTTCAAAAGTTTAGTCAAGAGAAGTAAATAATTTTGCTTAAGAAACCATGGATTTGTGATAGTAGAAATGTAGTTGATACCTTGAAACGATCTTATTGAGATCGATTTTGAGTATAAGAAGTAGAACAAAGGCCATAAAAGCCTTAGAAAATCAGAGCAGAGCATTTCGGACTCAGAATCTTGATTCTGGTATGAACACGGACGTATACAAGGGCGTGTTCAGAACACGGCCCTAAACATGCCCACATGCATGACCGTGTTTCAAGAAAAATTAAGACTCGAGAGGTACACGGCCAAGAACACGGTCGTGTATCGAGCCGTGTCAAGGGGCACACGGTCATGGGAAGGGCGTGTAGCAGACCATGTTCGATAGCAAGAAAACACGGCCAGAAACACAGCCGTGTAGGTGACCGTGTAAGCATGCATGAATTACACGGCCATGTTCCACGAAGTATACGGCCATGCACGTAAATCCAGAGGAGTGCACAGTCAGAAACACGGTCGTGTAGACACCCGTGTAAGCCAACACGAATTACACAGCCATACACGTAAAGTCCAGAGGAGTACACGGCCATGAACACGCCCGTGTAGGAGGGCGTGTTCAAAGCTAAAGTAAAAAAAAAAAAAAAAAGAGTTTGGAAATGTGAATTTACATATTTTGCCATGTTTCCAGTATAAGATGAATATTGGAAATAATTAGCGATTATTTCTTTTATAGGAATTCAAGCTAGACATCTTGAGACAGTAGTTCCAGATCAGCAGAAGCTCACATTCGCAGATTTCCTGTAAGTTCAAGCATTGTCTTGACTACAACGTGTATAATCTTGTTATGTTTATGATGTTATATTTTATTGTATGGCGTGTATATTAGACATTGATTGTCTGCATCACGATACTCAAGTCAGTTCATGTCATGCATGTAGAATTCTTTTATAGGAATTCAAGTGAGACATCTTGAGACAGCAGTTCCAGACCAGCAGAAGCTCACATTCGCAGATTTCCTGTAAGCTCAAGCATTGTCCTGACTGCAACGTGGACAATCTTGTTATGTTTATGATGTTATGTTTTATTGTATGGCATGTATGTTAGATATTGATTGTCTGCATTACGATACTCAAGTCAGTTCATGTCATGCATATAGAATTTCATGTTTCAAGCACACATGTCAGACAGGTAGCAGGTACACGAAAGCATGTAGGTGCACAAGACACCTTAGTGTGTTTAATAAAACTCACACCCCAAGTAAATCATGTAACAAGTTCCTACTGTGGGGCAATCAGTAAGCTACCCAGTTGGAACTCCAAATAAGATGGTAATTAAACCAGTTATTGGCATACCGGCCTCTTAACTCACGGGGAGGTTTTCATGTTTAGCTTCAGTTAAGACTGAGGAGGTCAGCACTAAAGTACCGTTCCCAGTTATGTTAACATGTCGGTACGACCAATTAGGGGCTCAAAACCAGAACTTAATATCAGATAATGTCCTAAGTCTAATCTTTCAGCCAAGAGCATGTTTTACAGAGTCAAGTTTCATGCATGAGCACCCCAATACACCATGTCATGATTCATGTTTTTATGTTTGAACTTATTGAGCTCATAGCTCACCAGATTGTTCACATGTTGCAGGTAAGAGACCTGTTCACCAGTAGTACACGGTGGACGACAGACAGAATATGTACATGCCAGGGAGATTTGACGAGGAATTGTGGTTACCATTAGTCTTCCGCTATACAGTTTTGAAAAGTTTAAACTTGTAATTTCAAGAACACGTTTTCAAGTCAAGATTATGTGATAGGGGAATTATGAATTTATGTGCATGTTATTTTGTTAACATGATTTCCTTATCACATTCTTGAACAAGTTGTTATGTTATGAAAAAAAAAATTTATTCCGCAAAATTAGCAAGCAGTTTTCAAGTTCAGTATTATTGCTGGCGACCTTAAAGGCCTACATACTATTGCGGTTAACTACAGAGTTGACTGTAATAGTACTGTAGAGCCTCGGCAGCAGGGCAGGCCGCCACATTGTAGAAAATGGAGCCCCCTGGTACACTTCAGTGTGAACGTCGCCCTTACCAAAAGCAACCTCTTTACTGGATGACCAGCTAGAAAATGGACAATGTATAGATAGTGCAGCAACAACTCTACACCTTTGTTGGGAGGCTCTTTACCATGTCTTTTTTTTTCCCCCCACCTACTCACCTATTAGATTACTAGTTGTATTATTAAAATACCTAGATATTTTCTTTTATCTCTATGATAGGAACTGATCAAAACTAATTTTACATATTGAACTTGTTGAATAACTTGTTGAACATGTATCAATTAACACTCTTAGTTGTGGAATGTGTTCTTAATTGACAATGAAGTTAAGTCTTGTTTTCCACTTTTTTCAATTTTATTTTTATTAGCTCATAACATTATCAAATCAAGTATAGGTACTAGCATTTGAATGTGTTTTTTTTTTTTTTTTGCTGGTATTTGAATTGCAGCTTGATTTAGTTGGATGGATTTGCTGTAAAATATTCTTCTTTGAAAATAAAGAAAAAAAACTTTTAGTAAGGAACTATTTCCTTGCCATAACTAGCTGAATATTTGTAGCGAGGAAATATTTCCTTGCTATAACTCCATCAAATTCTCGAAGATGACTGAAAAGTTGTTTTGTATAGCAACGAGTTTATGTTATAGTGACCACAAATATCATCACTAACTATAGCCACAAAAGGTAATTTCCCTCGCTATAACTCTGTAGCGGTGTAGCTATAGCTAGGACTTAGTCTGGAATTTATAACTCGCTATAAACCTATATCGATGAACACTGACTTATAGCAAGAAAATATTTACTCGCTAAAGCCCATTTGTTTTAGTAGTGAATGCAGGTGGCGGGGGAGCCAGATTGTCTGGGTAGTTGCGATACCTCAAATGAAGGTGTGGCGGAAGTAGAAAATCACAATGACGATATTGTCAACGACGAGGAAGATGATGTGCCCAATGATCCGAAGGTGCAGCGAGGTACACATGGAGTAAGAATGGTGAATTGATTCAGAGAAATGGTGGCGGACCAAATGTGGGAAAGATTCCAACATAGTCCATGGTATAGGGTCTTATTATTAATTTTATTGTGCGTTTGATACTTTGATCTAGCTTGAAAGTTAAGTTGATTAAATGTTTCATTCTAGCTTTAGAGTTTGTAAAAGTAGAGACAACTTATATTGAAAATTGTGCTAAAACAGTGAAAGTAGAGATAAGAAATAATAAATATAGGCATACTAAACTAAACTAAATTAGAACTAATTTAGATAACTTAACTTAACTTACAAGCTAGATTAAGTTAGATTGGTGAACCAAACGAACCTTAAGTATTTTAAGGGCATGCTTGGTGCATTGGATTAAGGGGAATGGGATAGATTTAGATTTTAATTCTTTGTTTAGTGAGAAATTTTAATAGACTCGATTGGACAAGCTTACAGTTTAATTCTATTAGAAGGAGATAATCATATCCTATTTTAAGAGGAGGAGATAATTTAATCTTATCATTTCCTATATATTCCAATCCATTCCTTAATATTATCATATCTAATGTGGCCCTATCCTGTATATCAAATGAACCATAATTGTTAATTTTTTTCTTTGTGCAAAACCAAACCATTTGGACATCATGTATGGTGTTTTTGGAATCTTTGTTGGCAGGTTATTGGTTATTTGTTCGGTTTTTTTATTTTCTACTTTGTGAAAAACTCACAACATTTGAACAATTAATCATGTGCATTGCATTAATAACGTCAAGCTTATACCCGTGTAAAGTTATAGGAAAATAAAAAAACGTAAATTCAACATTTATTATTAAAAACTTATTTTACTTCTTTTTAATTAAAAAACAATACGAACATCCCAAAATATCTTTTCCAAGAGTTTATACCCTAAACCGACATTTCTGATCCTCGTTTATTTTCTAAAAGTCCCAATCTCCAAGACAGAGATTCCAGTGTCCCCTAAACAAGCCCTTAGACAAGAAACGACAATAACAAAAATAAAATAAAAAATTATTATATTGAATAAATAAATACTATATGTTCGACATAACTAGCTGGTATTCAATAGAATAAATAATTAAGCTTTGATATCAATCATTTTCAACCGAATTCAGCTCAGAAAAAGCAACAGAAAAGAAGAGGGAAGAAAAATAATTAATTTCTCAGCGTATAAGCCAAAAATTTCCATGGCAGCCAAACATAATTTGAAACGTGGCCTTCAATGAATTTCAAGTAATTATTAGTAAAGTCAAACACCAGAGAACAAAACAATGCCATAACTGCAATTAAGAGAACCAACAACTTACCGGATTTTACCAATCCAAATTTCTTCCCACGAAGCAAACAAACGCAGAGCAAAACTCCCAAGAAAAACACGAATCTTTCTACTTTCTGAATCACAACTCCAAGGGTCACCGCAAGCAAATAACCGAAACAAATCAATTCCTACCAAAAAAAAAAAAACCAAAGAATTTAGTAATTCTGAAGAAGATTTTTTTTCCCCACAGGAGCTGATAACATTCGAGATTATGCAAGATATTACACGAAAGATCGTAAATGTGTACCTCTCTTGTGTACTGTGACAACCGATTTAGAGCGGATTTAGCTTCTGGTTTCGGGCGATTTGATGGTTTCTTGGTCGATTTCGATCGGAATTTGTCGAGAATTCTGCGTAATTTGGATATGAGAGTTTGCTGCTGAGGTCGGCTAGGGATTGAAGAAGCGGATTCTGAATTCAATCTGAGGAAGAAGCTGCGAAGCTTGAAGAGAAGAGAGAGTCTGTGGAACTTCCAAGTGGGGGAGAGTTTTGCGGCGTTGAATTTGAAACTGAAGTGTCTGGATTTGGCTCGAACATGGACTCTCCATGACGGTTGATTCTGTGCTTGCATTTTGGAGCAGGCATGTCTGATTTTCCTCCCCCTTTTTTTTTTTTTTAATAAATTTTTCTTCTCTTCTGAGTGTGAATGCACTTTTAATGGCCGTTGAGTTGCCCTGAATTTGAATCATAAATCTGAATAATCCGTGTCGGGTCAATCATATGGATCGGGTCATCGGACTTTTTGGATCAGCAACGGACAAAAGGAGAGTGGTCTCTAGCGCTACGTCGTGGGTAAATATCTCACCATTTAATTGTCCCTTCCTTTTTTTTTTATTAGTCCGTTTAGTCCTGAATTATATACTTTCTATTATTTTGATTCTTTTTAATTTTGATAAATTAGTGTATAGACTAAGCAGGCTAATTTATTTATTTTTTTAAATTTCTTTAGAGAAAGAAGTAATAGCACTTTTAACAATTATAAATCAGTTCAAATCAAATATAGGTAGGACTTATTCATAAATATGCATACTTTTTATTTTTTTTTGAAATGGGGTATTCAAACCATTCACTTATAATGAGGTTAAGTATGTAATTATCACTAGATTATACTTGTAACTGCTATATGTATGATGGTTTTACCAAATAGGTCAATTAGATTATTGGTTAAATTATAGTTATGGTTCTTTAATGTGTCCACATTACAAACAGTTTAAGAATGAGTAAATAGAAAGCTACAACGACATAATTATTCTTATAATAAACTATTTAATGATGGTTTTAAAAAAAGAATTTAAACCAATAAACTAGTCACTACCTTTTTATTAATGATATTAGGCTCCAAAAATTCTCTAGCTCCACAGAGCTTGCACGGTGTGGCCAAAAAAAGTGTAGTGTGATATATGTACACAGTGGACCCCATTTTTGCTTTGGATTTTAAATACTGAATATGTGGTGGTTCCCCGTCATGTGAAGAGTCTTTTAAGATACTTGAAAATGGATCTCTCTAAATTTTTTTATCTAAACATTCAAAATTTTTTATTTTTACAAAATGAAAAAAAAATTCTCTCTAAAAAAATATAAATTTTTTATCCATCTAAATAACTTTTTACCTTTAGAAAAAAGTCTAAACAATTTTTTATTTTTCAAATCTATAAATTTTCTATTTTTCAAAAATATGCCTCCCATTTAAACATGTCCTTAATATGGTAAGACTGTTCTTGTGTGCTGGTTATTTTGCAAATTCTTCTACCAAAAACTATTTCTTTTTTTCTATTTTTCATTTATATTTTGCCATTATATGTTGTGCTTAATTATAATTAAAATCACGTAATGTTTGTTACACAGTGTCATTAACTTAATGGTATGCTAAAAAAAAAAAATGAAAACCTTAAACAGTTGAGAGAGTGAGTGAGGGGAAAGTTATGGCTGAGGCTGATGGTTGATGCATTGTCGGGTTGTTGGCCTCTAATCTCTATCTAGGGACTCGTTATCACTTGATCTACATGTGATAAGGACATGACTAGCGCTAATAAATGAAACCAAAACCCGCTTCAAGTTCTGAAAGGGTCAATTATGAGAGCTCGAGCTAAACGAATCAAGAAAGCTCTTAACAGATTAATCCAAGAGATTCGTCAAGCTGAGATATGTGTATTCATTATTGATAGTGAACCAAGATTAGTCCAAATTATCAAAGAAACTATGAAAGAGGATTAATAACAAACACACGTATGCATAGTATGCATGACCACCTTTACTTACACATCACCTTTATTTACATATGAACAGTGACACATGAACAATGCTAAATCAGATTTAGGTTTTTTATTTATATTAGGTAGATTTTATTTTCTTTTATTTGAAATTCAAGTAAACCTTACTCTTATTGATTTGCATGTAGATCTTTAAGAGAGGATTTAAATTTTAAATAAACTTTTCTTTAGAGGTTGATTGCATTTGAATTTTAAATTTTTTAGGGGGATGATAAACGTGAATAGTATGAAGGGATTTACAAAGTTTAAATTTTGAATCTTTTCCTGCTAAATAGGCATGGAATCATTAGGATTGGATTTAGGTTTTTAATTTTAAATTATAGGAAGATTTAGTAATCTTAGAATTTTAAATTTTTAGAATTTTAGATCTTTAAACCCATGGTTTTTAGCTTGTATTTTCTGCCTATTTATAGGCGTGTTTTATATGAATAAAATAGTAGAATTTTCTTCAGAAAAGCGAGAGTGACTCCATTTGATTTTTTAAGAACTTTTTGAACTTATTAGAGTTTTTCTTTGGCATTCATCATTGACTTATCAATTGGTTTTTACATCACTGATTATGGCATCTTTACTATACCAAGGTTTTTACCATTTTATACGTAATAGATTGCAGTCATTCTATTCAAACTTGATTATAGAACAATCTTAGTGACTTTCTTAAATTACAGGTTTCTTCAATTCTTAAAGTGGTTATCAACATTGGGGTTTGTGTTGTTGGAAGAAGTGGGAAGCTATCAGCCAGAGTTGTTTGCAAGGGTGAGGAGATCATAGTTTTGCTTACGAGGTGCGGGGAAGCCAACGATTGGTCATCTACAAATCCGGGGTATGGAGATCTCAGTTGGTACACAGTGTAGGAATGAGATCTTAGGTTTTGTGGTGCACGACACGAGGGTCTTTGGTCATCATCTGTAGAAGGCTTCAAAGGGACTTTCACCAGTTAAAGTTTTCAGGAATCTCGGAGGTCTGGCCCCGTTTTACAGGTCATTGGAGTGTTGGTGACTGTGGATCTTGCTAGTTCCGCATTGAAGGGCCTCGCCTTGATGGGGTAGGGAATTTGTAGGACTAGGCCTTGTTTGGTTTTTTATTATCTTCAGTTTCTATGTTTGTAATAAGGGTTATTATTTCCCCTTCCAACCCTTCCTTGATGTGTATTATGTTTACTGCCATTATATGTGTATTTTGATTGTTTGTTTAGTTTTCATTGGCTGTAATTTTAAATAATAGAAGTGATTTCCCCACTTTCTGAGGTGGTTTTTTTGTCATTAGATTTGTATTTTGACCACTTTTTGGGTTCCATTAGATTATTGCCAACGCGGAGGTTGTGGTGGTCTTATTGCTACATGTTTATGATTTCATCAATTATATAAACTTTATTAAAAAGAGCTTATGTATGCTCGATAATTGGTGTAATCGAGGAATTTTTTTCTAGATTAGGTCTCAATATACATTTTTCTCCCTGAACTTTATTAGATTGTACTAATGGAATCGATCTTAATTAGGAGTTCAATCTTGTGTATTGTAGGATCATCTACATTGGTGATTGTATTTTTTTTATATATACAATCTTCCTTAAAAAAAACAAACTTAAAAATATACATTTTTTTTTTGCTGCTCATGATGATTGTATCAATTGCACAAAAAATTGTCAATTTAACGGGTTGTTTGTAAGAATTATTTTTACTTTTTTTTCCCTAATATGCGTTTATGCATGATCATTATGACAATGATTGGAAGCCGACCCTAAAAAGAAAAAAGAAAAAAAAGATTGAGTAAGAGATATAAAAAAAAAAAAAGGAAAAAAAATGGGTTCTTGGTTAGAGGTTCAGCACATAGTCGCTAACTTTCAAATTTCATCTACAAATTCGTCATTAGATACTGAGTTTGGGGGTAAGGTTCAGCCATTCGTGGAGGTAGAGGACTATTGGATCAAAGTTGTGAATGCAGTTTGTGTTGTTGATGGTGAGGGATTTTCTAATGCATTGGTCATCTTCGCCAACTATTTGAGGTTTTGGTTTACAAGAGAAAGCAATTCATATGGTGGTACATATGTCAGCCTTTGTCGCCCTCAAAGGTAAGTGTTTACTAACTACGTGTCTTTTCTATTATTTTCTTGTGCTTATGTTGAGAGGCCTCACTCTATTTGGTGTTTTATTAATCTAACTTGAGGATTTAGTCATTTTTTTATTAATAATAATGGTTGTTCTTATCGCGATTAGTTTGGGTAATTACCTTGTTTGTTTAGTATTTAGTTTTGTTTTTCGGCTGTGAGATCTATTATTTGTGTGGTCTCTATACTATAGATTTTATAGATTTTTTGTCAGCAATTGATCATATTTCTATCAACTATAAAGGATTTGTTAAAAAGCCATATATTTTTATTTTTTGTCTCTTTCATTTGTGAAATCCAATACATGTTATTTCTTTTTATACATCATTTGAGTTTACTCAGAATTTATCAGTGTTAAGTTTTTTTTTTTTTCTTTTAGAGAAAATGTGACTTTTATTGCTCTGGTCAATCAACAGTAATGAAAAGAGAGATAATTCTTAAAAAAAAAATAAAAATCAACCAGTATTATAAGAAAAGTACAACCAGAAAAAATAATGTAACCAAAGTCAAAACTTAAATTAACTAGATGATGAGCCACTCACCTCTCATTATGAGAAACAGAGTAAGAATCACCTGAATAAAAAGAATCCTTATATCTTCTATCACTGGGCATCCACGACTAAAAAAGAGCAACTCCCGATTGCAGAGATTATATTCGTGGCGTCAAACTCCACAACGGAGATGGGCAAACCCCACTCAACAGCCCATTCCAACCCCTCTCATACTGCAAAGCACTCCATAACATAGAAGGTTTTGTGTATATAAATGAATGATTGTATTGCCTTTTATATTTTAGAATATAATTTTATTTATAAAAAAGAAAAAAATCATCACAACAATGACTAGTTAATAAAGATAATGTCATAATGACGTATTGTTAAAAAAAAAAAGTATCTTGTTTCTAATATTATCATTAGAGCATGTAATTCGTGTTCGCAGAGTATATTCAGATCAATATGATTAAAACACAACATGAATATGATAAATACGAATATGATACAATTAATAAATGTGTTAAGAATCTAAAACACAAATACAAATTGCTTAAAACACAACATGACATACAAACATGATAATTAAATGGGATGTGACTGGTTTGGCATGAAAACAACCTGTTCTTGATTCAATTAACTGACAAAATCATTAAAAAAAAAAACTTGTCATGAGGCTATTATGGTTGGATGAGAGTAGCTTAGGGTTATAGTAGATTTTAAAATATAAAATAAAAAATAAAAGGATTTTTAATAATAAATATATAAAAAAGTTTCTTTAATTAAAAATTTTAAAACATTTTATATATGGGTTATAAATGGACTGTGTCATGTTGATACGTTTACAATCCATCTAATTAAATGTGTTAAATAGACTGGCACATTTCTCCGTTTAATTTTGTATTATACATGTTAACTTAATTATGACCTAAATATTAAACATATGATTTCAACCCATTTAATTTCTGTCGTTTTTTAGTTGTGTCGTCGTGCTGTATTTGAAATTGTTATTTTTTCACTAAAAAAAAATATATTGTTAATGCTCTTCTTTCTACTCTTTTTCATCTACGTTATGGTATTACCTGTTGTGCTAAATTATCATTACCTTAATGCTTCGATTATTTTTTAAATTTTTTGGTTGCAGGGTTATCATGTTATTACATGTGGTGTTGTCATTATGTTTGTTATTATACAAGTTGGCATTAAAGATACAATGAGGAGAAGGTGGGAAAAAAATAATTAATATAAGGGTGCGTGCGTGTGTGTATATATATAAATATATATTTTAAATTTTAAATGGGGTGATTTGAACTCTTCATCTTATGATAAAATAAGGTGTGATTTAATAGAATTAATTTTAAAAAAATTAGTCATATACATAATATTACAAAATCTATGTTCAAATATATCTTTATTTTTCAAATTGAGGATAAGGTTTAAACTCTTCATTTTCAAATATATATTTCAAATTTTAAGTGGGGTGATTTAAACTCTTCATTTTATGATAAAATAAGGTGTGATTTAGTAGAATTAATTTTAAAAAAATTAGTCATATACATAATATTATAAAATCTAATTTGTGTCCAAATATATCTTTATTTTTCAAATTGAGGATAAGGTTTAAACTCTGCATATTCAGATGAAGTCATGTATGATAATATATGGTAATGTGTTAAATTAAGTTCATGATAATTCATTTTAAACAAGTTTAATCGGTAATATCTCTTATGAAGACAAAAAATTTGGAAGTAAAAAAGAAGTGTGTAGTTACACTAGACCCAGGTGTCCCCAAAGTCCCTTGGCCCTTAACAAACTTTTTTTTTTTTTTTGGAAGTTCTTAACAAACTTTTTTATTCTCCTAATTTGACCCCTAATAATTTATTGAAATAACTATACAGAATTTTATATACCATATTTTAACTTTTAAGCCTACTTATATTCAAATTCACTTAAACTAAAAATCAACTATACTACTTTATGGATTTTTTTATATCTTGGAATCTATAATTTAAAATATGAATTAAACTCTAGATCTATTACAAGTTTTTTTTTTTTTTTTTTTTCATTTGGAAGAAGGAAAAAGATACAAATTGGTAAATAATTTAAAAAACAATAGTTGCATTGAAAGTTTAGTTAAAAATTTTGGTTCAATTCATGCACTCTTGAAAAACTTTTGCAACTCCATCACCAATTAAAGTTGTATTCTACTAGCGGATTATCTTTACACATCTTATTTGAGAATTGTCTCCTCTTTTTCTGTTCACTTTCTCTCTTTTCTTTTAAACGAGAATGGATGGTGATGGAGATAACTCGTTAGCTTTTTTTCATTCAAGTGACCAAACAAATTCAATAATTTTTTCATTAAAACCGAAATGAGGGCTAAAGACAAGGAAATTCATAAAACTAAGAAAAAATTTCAAATTCAGGCGATTGTGCCAAAAGCACTTTCTGCTTCTTACTTATCTTTAGAACATTAAATGTGGTTTTAATATAAGGTTTTATTTAATTATGCAAATCAAAATCCTGATTAGATCTTAGAACAGTATGATATGCATATAATTGAAAGAATAAAGAGAACTCTTGAAGGGACCATGTAGCCACAATGCAACTCTTGGAAGAAATGCCTAATTTTACGATGACCGGATTCCTTGGAGAATAAGGAGTTCACTTTCCATTTAAGTAAAGTTTACCATTTATTAATTTATTATACTATGCCATTAAATTTCATAAAACAAAAAATACCCTTAATTACATAAAGGGCATCGATTGAAATTCTTACATAAAATTCTGGAAAATCAATTGGAGCCAAACCCTATGCAAGTGGTGCAAAATTGAAAGGTGCACAAAAACGAGACTTCCCCTCAAATAAATCTCAACTTGTCATGTTACGATGTTCATTGTTCCGTGTGGTAAAGTTTGCTTAAACTTCGTGGGCCACATTTCCAATTGGTGAAAGATCTAGGACCAAACAATTAAAAGAGGCAGTTAGTGGGTGGTCCAAAGGTCCACTTTTGGTTGATGCTTGTTGAATAAGTTTGAAAGGCATGATATTTTTAATTATAACACTTGCAAATGTTTTTGACCTATCAACTCTCTTTAAAGTGCGTTTGAACTTGATTGAGCTAAAAGACTTTGGCTTAATTGTCCTTTTTTTTTTTTTTTGCCTTTAAGATTTTTGAACCTTCATTAGAGTGAATTGTTTGGTAAAGAGATGGATGAGTGGAAAGAGAGAGGTGGGGATGAGGAAAACGTAATATCATCTGTTTCGTACGAAGGAAAGAGGAGGGGAAAATGATATAGATTTGAATCCTTCTAAGCTTCTAGCCAATGAAAAAGCAATATGTAATAGAGAGATTTTTTTTTTCTTATCAAAACTTTTGTTATTGCTTTTTTGTCCATAAAAGAAGATAAATAAAAACTTTAGCTTTTTAGTAACTATTTGAACCAAATTTTAAAAGCATTTTAACAAGATAAAACGATTTTAAATATTTCTAATAAACAATAAGAATGTTAAAATGAATTTTTAGTCCATTTGGAAGTATTTTTGGAATGGTTTAGTTTTGGATATGAAATAGAAAAAAAAAATGTTTTGTGAATGATTTTGTGATATTTTTTGAATTTGTATTTGATTATTTTTAAAGCAAAATTAGTGTGAGTATAAGAAAAAGTGAAATTTTGTTGGGAATGAAAAAAAAAAAAAAAAAAAGGAATTCTCTAACCCGATAGCGTTACGTCAAGCAAGATTGATTAATACACTAGCTTTGACTCCCGACTTAAAAGATCTTAGAAGTTCAAAACTAAAAGACCGGGAATGTTTTTGTTTTTAAAACAAAAAATATCTATAGGATGTATAAACATTAGAAAATAAAAACTGAAATGAGAAAAATGATTTTATTTCATTTTCTCGAAAAATGAAAATAATTTTTTTGTTTTCACTTCCATTTTCTAATATTGTGCAAAACAAACACTATTTCAGAAATATTTTCAAAATACCTTTATTAGAAACCATGAGATTACTTTCCAAAATCTTTTCAAAATAATACCAAACTGGGTTTTAATATCTTACTAAAACTATGATATAAGTTTCAAAGTTTAATAAGCAAAGGCATATATTTTAAGAAGTTATATTTTAACTTTAATAAAAACTCTAATGAAGATAAGAAGCACTTTTAACAAATCATTTAAAAATTTTTACGAGTAGGTTTTGGAGTCAGACAGTTAAAATCATATTTTAAAAAGTTCTATCAAATAGACCTTTAGAATCTCTTAGAAGCATGAATAATCTCGGTTGTTGAAGATCATCTTTCAACCACCCATCGATGCTCGGTTTGCAAATTCTCATGGATTCAGAGAGAGTTAAATGAGTACGCTCATAATGTTGTAAAATGGACTTTGGAGTAATGAGATTTGCTGTTTGGATAAGTTCTTGGAGAACCTTATAATCATATCTCTGCCACAATATAGGTCTTTGTCCTTCTTTACTTGTTTGCTCCTTCAGTGGGGCTTTATTTCTGCATTGTTTTTTGTTGGCAATATATTCATGCTTTAAAAAAAAGAAATGGAAAAAGCAATTTTTATGTTAAGGTACGATAAACCGTCAAATCATACCTTATCATGTTAGAACCCTATTCAAAAAAAATAAAAAATTAAAAAGTTGCTAAGACAATGTTCGAGTTGTTTAGGATTAGTTAAAAGTTGCTAAGATAATATTGAAGTTGTTTAGGATCATTTACTCATGTATTTAATATACGACAACCTTTAAAAAAAAAAAAAAGGGTTAGTCGAGTTAACTAATGCCATACTACTCTTATGCTATTGATTAGATTTTTTTTTATTAAATTGGAAATACGCTTTGATTAGATGAAAAGCCTCTTTCCTCCTTAATCAAATCGAATTCTTCTTTTTGTATAATCAAACAATTGTATCCCTTCCTTTTGCCCATTTCCGGAGAAGTAAAGAAAAGGAAAGGGCCGTTTGGTGTAAGTTCTCTACACATCTAAAATTATTATTTTTTTTTCAAAACTTCACCACTTTTCACTATTTATATATCCAAAACGTTACAGTAAATTCTAAATTTTACAAATTCATAACTTTATGTATATAAGTTTAAATGAGATTATTTTTTTTAAATTGCATAAAATTTCGAGATGAACGAAATAATATTCATATTGATATTTTTTTTAAAAAAATTTTTTAAAACTTTTTATTTTTTATCACAAACAATTTTTTCTCCCAAACACATTTTTCAAAATAATTTTTTTCCAACTTAGAAATAATATCTACAGCCTCCTTCCCAAACTCCCTCCAAAAATAACTCCCCCCAAAAATAATAGAATAGACGGCTTTAGGACCGTACGGCACCACTTTTCATCAAGTACTACATTCTTAGTGCATCTACAACTTCTTAAAAACTTGAGCATTACAATTTCTAGTTTGAACCACTCTATAAGTTGCTGTTCCACATGCAAATTAAGAAATTTTGTTGACTAAAACTCCCGTTTCAAACTTCATTCCAAGCCCACTTTTTAATAATTTTTTTTATAGTGATATTTTTTCTCATAAATATTTAAATGTATCGTTTGAATTATAAATTTGAATTAATGACCTAAACAGATTTCGATGATCTCAATTTCTTACATATTAAAAAAAAGATCAAACAAAGATTACAACATTTTGCTCACCATTTTTGCCCACCCTGGAAAAGCCTAGAAACAAAAAAGAACAAAACAAGAAACAAACTGCATTTTCTACCTTGCTTCCTCAAAATTTCAGCACTATGCAACCCGTGATTTCAACTACATCTAATAGAGGTAAAAGGAATATTCCAAATATTACAGCGATCACGAACACTAGCTTTTCAACCAATCGAAACCCGCCACATAAAATATATGAGCTACCCCACGGGATCGGTTAAAAACCCGACGGTGATGATCGCGATTATGATACATAGAATTGCTCAACTTGCCTCGTGTACCGTCACGACCACGCTATCTTCGCGGCCGGTTTCATTTTCCGGCGATCGTTCTCTGTCGACTTCTTCATCTCGATTCGACTCTGCGGTGGCCGCAGTTTGTTGCTGCTGCTCGAGCAGGGAAAGCCGGCAATTTGGGCACGACGAGTGGGACAGGAGCCAAGTATCTATGCACCTAACGTGGAATCCATGATTGCATTTCGGCAACACCCTCACCTTCTCCCCGTCCACAAACTCTCCCAAACATATCGGGCACTCGGTCGCCGGAATGTCCATTCCAGAGCCGTAGACCGACACCGGAATCTGCCGGAGACGGCTCTTCTTGACCCCCGTGGCTGCCAGCCTCGCCGCGGTCTGTTCCGGTGTCTCCGAGGCAAATCTCCTGCTGCA
Source organism: Antiaris toxicaria (assembly GCA_035233585.1). Classification (NCBI taxonomy): domain Eukaryota; kingdom Viridiplantae; phylum Streptophyta; class Magnoliopsida; order Rosales; family Moraceae; genus Antiaris; species Antiaris toxicaria. Next base: position 3,282,823 of record CP141163.1, read on the forward strand.
GCGCATCGCGCAGCGGACGATGGAGTTCAGACCCAGCGCGCAGATCAGAGCGCAGAGCAAAGCAGCCAGTATGATCACCATGTTCGTGTCGAAGTTCGACTCGCTGATGTACAAGTCACGCGTTCTGTTTCCGTTGGTCTGCGGAGGAACGGAGATCTGAGCGTCGAGGAATCGGCGATGTAAAGACATAGCTCCGAAGTAGGAAGAAGAACTCATTGGGCCTTTTCGTCGAACAGTTGGGAGGGTCCGGGAATTTCGCCGGTTTTTTCTTTAGGGAAAATCAAAAAGTTTTGTGGGTTGTTTGAGTTACAGAATTGTTGTGGAGATTCCAGCTAGAAAAGGACATGAAAATGGCATCTTTTTCTTAACTTTCTTGTACTGGATAAGAAAAAGAAAAATCAATAATTTGGGGTTTCTGCGAATCAGGGACCCTTTTTTTTTTGGCTGCTGTATTCTGGTTTGATACTGAAAAATGGTCCTCTTTCTCTTGGAAAGATAAGGGTTTCTTGGTTGGAAAGAAAACCAGACAAAGCAAAGAACAAAAAAGATGATTGAGATTTGGGATTTTTTTAGCCTAACTTCCAAGCTTTACCTTAGCTGAGGTTGAGCTAAGAGTAGCTAAAATTCTTGGTTTTGGCCATCCTTATACATTTGACGACAATTGGGGTGGTTGGAACAGAAAAAGAGAGAGTGATTGAAGGGTTTTAATGATTTGTGTTTGTGTTAAGTATTAAACGGTTCTAATCTTTTGAGGAGTCAACTCATATTTATATACACATGGAGCAACTTATAATTGAGGGTTTCGTTCTTTCTTTCTTTATTTTATTTTCCCCTATTTCCATATAATCTGGTTTTTAATCATTAAATTATTATTATTATTATTATTATTATTTATAAAGGAGTATTCTTGAATTTAAGAGACAATCTATGCGGCTTGAATTTCAAAAAAGTACCCGAGTCCATTCGTTAATATTCGTAAGAGACTTTATGATGTAAGGGACCAAACAGATAGTGTTAAGTATTGGTTTCTGCGTCTAACAGTAGATGATATTTAAAAGAGTTGATTGTATTTTTTTCATTAATTGTAATTTTTAAAAAGAATTGTTAAGTCATCCATATATCAAACTTTATACTGTATGACATATAATTCCTTCAGTCATTAACTATTGAATAATTATGTTATATTTAGAGAACATATTTTCACGTTACGAAAATCAATTTTATATCAAATATAAAATTTTATATTTAAATACAATTATTTTTAACAGTGTTATGAAAATAATTACTATTTTAAATTTTTTTAAAACAATCACATTAACTTTTTAACCCTAACTCTTTATCTTTATTTTTATTAATCACATCAACTTTTCAATTTTAAAATACTTTTTATCTAAACACACATTTTATTCAAATACAAAACAAATACTTTTTAACCAAATATAACACTTAAAAAAGAATTATATTCAAACGCAATTAAAACACAATACATTTACCAAATATTTCTCACAACTAAAATAGTAGTTTTTACCCTTTATTTGTAAAAACACCATGTTTTTTTTTTTTTACACATATAATTATTTATTTAATAATCAAAGACTTATATACCTTGTAGCTTTGTAAGGTGGGAAATTGATGACGTGTTAACTACTATCCTTTTTATTGAAATAATGTTTTAGTGGGTTAGTTTGAAGAATTACCAAGAAGATCCCTAAGAGATCATTCTCAACCATTAATTATTATGTTTCTCACGGGGCCTACATATTATTCAAGTAGAACCCACAGTAATCAATAGTTAAAGATGAAGACTTAAATTGCGTTTTAGTACTTTTATTATTATTATTTACTTTCGGGTCTCTATCTAGCCAATATAAGCTCTCTAATTATCATTGTAGACATAATCTGGCTATATAATTCCTCCCTTATTATATATAACTGAAGCATAAAGTTTATACCTTAAATACTATTCTTAAACAAAAAAAAATTATAATCCATGTTATCTAATAGAGTTAAAACATCTGCGTTAAAATATTCATCTATCACACTTAAATACATTATAAAAATATGTGTAAAATCAAAAGATACGTTATTTTAAGTGTATTCTACTAAACCAAAAGGCGAAATATCTACAGTGATTGGTGTGAGATTTTGCCCACCTAATCATCATTTTAGAATTAATTAGAAGATCCTCATGCTTGGTAACAATCTAAACCTAAATCCTTTGGTTGTGCAGTTGGTAATACAGCCAAGTGAATCCAGGGTGGCCTAAACCAATCTCAAATTCTTTAGCCTATGATCTGTACTGTGATGTAGACTGCAAAGTATAGTGGATTTTTTTGCTGCCCTTGTCCCATTTGGTTGCACTTTGCTTTTGACATCACAAACGTGGATAAGTATGACAGGATGGTGGTAACAAAGAGATCATAATCAAGCACAAAAATATCTCTACCATTAGAGAGTTTAAAATAATAATAATAATAATAAGACAAAGAAAAAGCCCCACAAAATATCTCTACTTTTTTCATCTTGTTGCCCACAATGATCCTGGGTCACGCAATTAAGTTGATATTGCTTTAATTTTTAATCCATGCAAAGGTGGCTGTTATTATTATTATTATTATTATTTGTTAATGGGCAGTTCTTATTAATTAGTAAATCATATCATACAATTCCTTAAAAGGTGATGCACATAAAAATTAAAATAAAAAGTAAAATCTTATTTCACTAGCTTAGGAGGGAGAAAAAAACAAAAACAAAAAATGACCTCACATTGCTTTACAACCGTTGAATTAATTAGGTTTCCCCAAAGGTTGCATGCCTGCTAGTTGATAAAAAATGGTTTTTCAATCAGATTACTCATGATTTATACGAAAAAAGAGAGGAATAAACAAAGCTTAAAAAAAAAAAAGGCGGAAAAAACAAAACTCACAATGTTTCCATTTCCGTTGGAAAAAAGAAAAAAAAGAAATAAAGAAAAGAAACCTCAATAATATATGAAAAAATATCTAATCAGTAGCATATAATTCTGAATTATTAAATTTATTTTAATATTCTTTGAATTTTATATTGATTTGATCAACGAAATGCAAAACCACGAGGTATTAGAAGCTATTTTTGAAAAAAAAAAAAATCAAAGCAGGTCTTTGGAGGAAGAAAGTAGAGACAAAACAAAACCTATGACATGAGTACCTTTTTCAATTAGTAGATAAGTCCTAGGAAGCTTCGTATTGGTAGAGCGGCATCAAACAATATTTTACCATATCTAGAGACAACGATCATATTTTTATTACCACTAACTTAATTAGAATGCAAAATGATTTCCAGATGATTAACGTTCTTAAGATATGCATTATTATAATGTCAAACGCTCTTAAGATTGGAGGTTAATGTATATATTATTGGTTTTGAAAATGATATTTTAAAGATTTTCGCAAAGATAAAGGACTGGAATAATATAAATTTGACAAATTTTAATTATTATTTTGTAGTTAGATTAATTTAATATATGAGAAGGAAAGAAATAAAATTGTATCATTATCCGATTAGGCCGATAATTTCAAAATCACCTTCATGAAAAATTACATGAACTAATGAATGACACCTCTACCTAAATACCATGTTCCTTCATTCTTTACCTTCATTGATTAATTAAATGAAATGAATGGGCATTTTATATTAACGAAGGATTTACACATTCATAATTTAAGTGTCTTTATTTTGACCTCAACACATAAGAAAACAAAGAGTGCAATAGAAGAACAATTCTCTTTAGGATTTCTCAAATCATCATTTTTTTATAACTCTTTTATCTTAATATAAATCCCTATATATAAAACAAGGTATGTTACCCTAAAAATCCATCTTGAATATTTCCTAATATTCAAAATTAGAAACTAATTATATTATATTCTCAATATAATATAATATAATATATAATGTATAATATATATATATTATCTTGCACAACCAATTGTACGTTGAGTTTTCTTTCTTCATTCCCATTCATTACCCATTTTTTTATTTATATTAATATATATAAATATCTTATATATATATATAGGAAAGGGTGTGATAGAGCTCTCTTGAGAGGCTCTACCATAAATTGTGATAAGATTTATTTTTTAACTTTTCATTTAAAAACTAATTGTTGAGATTTGCTAGTCTTTGTTAACTATGATACACCTTAATTAATAATATACAATAAAAAATTAGAAAAATCAAGCTAAAAAGATAGAAATTAAAAAAAAAAAAAACTAATCTTCTCCTCCCACCCCTCGATGGTGACCGCCCCCCTCCTTCGATAACCCAACTCCTTTTCCCACCCCCCACCCCCGATGGTGATGACCTAACCCCCTCCCTCAGACTCCGTAGACCCGAGTAATGCTCACCCCCTGTGACTTCTCCCTAACGATGACCCAAGCAACCAACCGATGCAACCCCCACTCACGGTCTGTGACATGCGAAAGATTCCCCCCACCGTAATCTAGGAAATCCCCTACCAGTTAGGGGGCATCGCGATTTGGAAATGCCTCTAGCACGTATGACAACCTGCAAAAGCCGCACCCCCCCCACCCCACCCCCACCCCCACCCAACCTGTGAAACTGTCGTTGCTGGAAATGCTCTAAGAAAAAAGACACTTAGGATGTATTTAATTTATTTTGAATTCATTAATAATATATTTGAATTTTTTCACTACATCTTTGCTATTCTATCCTCAATCTTATTTACATTTTAAAATAAATGTAAACAAATATAGCTCATTAACTATTTGGTATTTAAACTGTTAAAATGTTACATATAATAGATTTTATATATAAGAAGATAACGTTTTAAAGTAAGTAATCTAAATCTATAGTCCGTAGTCTATGTGGTTACAATGAGAATTTAATTCATGTTAAGACTATTATGTTGTCTCAATCTAATTAGAGAGATGGTTTGCCTTGACTATCAGGAACGAGTTGACTCTTAAGTGGAAACATAGATATATTGCTTAGTGGTGGTAATGTAATGGACTTGTACTAAAGTGTAATTAATCTATGTAGTCCACTTAATTGGATTAATTTAATTTGGATGTTTATTATGCAATAACCTAAATCTTTAGTAAGTAAATGACACCATGTGTATGATTTGGGTATTTTGATGTTTCAAGGGCTAAAATGTCTTAGAATAGTAAGCTATTAGACCGGTTTGTTAGGTGCATGAATTTTATACGATGTGAGCTTTGCTTACAGATATGAAATCATAACTCTAATTAGGAATAAGTGTTATCCTTTTAACGACATTATACAAGATGTAAAATGGATAAGACTTTAGGTCGTTTACTTGGTAAATGATTTATTATTCATATGTGATGAATAATCATTTTCTTATTAGATGTATAATGGATCTTTAAAATAGCGTGATCAAAAGATTAAATAGACTTTGATCTTAAGTTGATCATGGATATCATATAAAAGTATTGTATATATGATAAGGTCATTGGACTATGATTATAAACTAGCTTATATAATACAGTGTATAATTGGGAGTACAATTTTAAGTTTATAGTGGTGTGACTTTAAAACCAATGATTGTGTAATTAATTTATTTAATATAGAATAATTAATTACATAGATTATTGGAGCCCACATTATATATATACATATATATCTAATTGGTCCCTTTACAATCTCAATATAATTCCTTGACAGATGGTAATCAACTGAGGTATTTATTGTAGACTTAATTCTTAGACTTAATGAAGAGAAAAATCTGGATCACCTTCCCATAGATGTAGGCATTTTTTCACTGAGGGTATAACAATAATTTTTATTTCATTTAATTAATTGGATAAATATTTAATTTGTATAAATATTTATTTAGAAAATAAGATTTGAAATTTAATTTAATTGTATTTATCTTTTGTAATAAATATGATATTAATTTAAATTAAGAGATATTGATAAATTAATTAGTTGAATAATTAATTTAAATATCAAGATAATCTTATTTAAATAAATATTTTAAATTAAACGTGATAATTTTCTTATTTGAATTTGAATTTAAACAAAATTTTATCTTTATTTACACTATATAGGGGTTTTCCACTAAGATAAGGCAAGGAAAAGATTTTTTTTTTTCCTTATTGATTTTATTTATATAATTATTACATAATTATTTAATTCAAATAAAGTTGTCATAATTTTATTTAAATTTAAATTAGATTTATGGAACATTATCTATGCAAATAAAATCACAAGAAAAATGGAGATTGAAATTTGAACCAAATTTTGAGTCTCCTATACCTAAGGTGGGTGAATTTTTGGTGTTCTCTTAGGGGATTGAATAATGCTAATTAAGTAGAAGAAGGGAGAAATTTTTTTTTTCAAATGTTACATTCAAATTTAAAATTGACCCAATCCATTCACCATTGGGACTCTTATCTTATTCAAACCATAGAGTCTAAGATGAACGAGTTTATTATTGTTCTCTCATTACAGTAATAATAAACTATAAGAGTTTTGGGTGGCTGGAAGGAAAAAGCCTCACATGAATACCAATTAAGAAATTGATTGCCCACATACTCTACCATTCACAAATAAGAAAATAACAAAGAAGGCTAGTTGGTTGAAACTTACTTGGTCATCTTTTCTGACAATCCTGACATCCTCTTCAAGGTATGTAGATTGTTAAGTAATTTATTATATATGACAACACAAGTTAGTTCGAACTAAGAAAAATTTTATATAATTTAGTTGTGCAAATACTCTATTTTTTCCTTACAGTAGTGACCTTCAAATCCCTTCCTCTTGCCCCGTAAGCCGGCTGTCACAATTAGAAGTTGATTTTTTTTTTTTCATGATAGATTTTGAATATTGATTTTGATTTCTCAATTTATCCAATTTTTTTATATTTAATATAATAAGATAGTGTATTTTTATCATGTACATATGATGTTTTAACCACAAGAGTATATTTGAATAGTATAAAATAGAATTCTAGTGATAGAGACTCTTAAAAGGCCTCTACCACAACCTTTTCCTATAAAAATATATAAACATATCTCATGAAAGAATGAAACGGTTTCCTTTTTCCCTTCATTCTAACATATATATATATATTAAATATATATTATATAGTAAATATTTAATTTAAAATCTAATTTTAAATATAATTATTTATAATTTCATAAATAGAAAACCAGCATATGATTACTTGCACACCAATAGATCCTACCTATTTACAATAGGTGCGGACATAGTGAGTCTCACTCACTATATCTCCCAATTTTAATATTTAAATAATATAATTAATTATTTGGATAACAATTAAATATTGGAAAAATGGGTAAAATAGCATTATTTAATATAGGATTGTAAAATAATTGTAAATTTAAAACTATTATTATCAAATAGCATAACTAGAATAAATAATAAGTTAAAAAATCAAAAATACTCTTGATTCTATCTCTTTCCTTTGACTTTCTCTCTCTCCCTTGAGTCTTTCTTTCTCTCTCTAACAACTCTTGTTGTCATTGCTATCGTCGATGTCACAAGTGAGCTTGCCGTTTGGGTTGCCACCATTGCCGTCCATCATATCATCAACCTTCTTCGGCAAGTCATCAGATATCACTATGGTCGCGAACTCGTGACAAGACACGAGGAAAGCTACGAGCTTCATTTCTGACAAGATCTTGACTTTGTGGGTGTGAAATCTCCTCTTTGGCTTCCTCCCCTCGATTCGACTTTGAAATCCCAACGGATTGTCATTGATCTCTGCCTTGCGATGGTAGGAATCGCATTGAAATTGCAATCCCAGTGACCTTGTTTGGTAGAGCAACCTCGCAACTTCGCTGAAGCTTTGTAAGCAATAAGCATCGATCCACCCTCATGAGATCATTAACCATGCCGATGGTTGATTTCATCGTCTTCTTTAGTGATGAGCTTGCCTTCTTCGGTGGTAGCATGGATCAAGGGTTTTGGTGGTTTTTTTCATAATTTGAGAGAGAGAGAGAAGACAGAAGAGAGAAAAGGGGTTTTAGGGGGATTGGAAAATTAAGTGCTCATACCATTTAAGCATTGAATTAACACAAAAGGTAATTATTTATCTATTTCTTTAATAAGAAGGAATGGATTTCATCTTATAATATTAATATTCTCAACTACTTACTACATCATATCTCTAAAATACAAGCAATAATTTAAGATACTTCGAATCTATACAGAGTAAATTATGAGATATGATCCCATAAATAGCAATCTGTTAATAACTCAGAATTAAGATAATTCAACATATGACCATCAGTTGACATGATTAGAATTTGCTATACTTAACACAAATTATTATCGATTCATATCTCATCATGTACCCATCCTATATAATCACATTATGTAAAGTGAATTTATTAAATGTCTCGCTACGTTAATGATTTGGATAAGACCATTCTATTCTCAATGTTAATGACATACACTAGTGATATTTAATTAAAGATTCTATACTTTAATTGGCTAATCACTTAAATAATTGATTATTTATCATGGACTATTTTAATAATCATCTTTAAATATTATCCTCTAATATATAATACTTATATATAATATTTAAGATCATATAGATAATTGTAGAATTTTAATAATTTACAAAAAGTATTCAAAATACATGTGCATTATTTATAATGAAAATTCAATTTTATTTATTCAAAATAAACAAATTCAAAAACATAACATGCTTTTGAGTATAAATCCCAACATATATGCACACATATATATTTGGCATTTCTCCTATTCTTGGGGTCCCTCAATTGAACTTTTCTTCTACACAACTAATAATTATTAGTGGATTTATAGTATTATCTTATACATAATTTTACATACTAAGTTAATTAGGATAAATTGTCTAAGGATCTCTCACCCAAGGGATGGTAGAATTTTGATAGAGAGGGAAGGGGATGGAGGTGGGATGTTTAAACTTTTGATTAGACTCAGGAATATGGTTACCCTTACTTATTAAATATGTAGGGTAAAGTAGAGGAATTAACTTTTTTAAGAAGAGTATTTCTCTTGTGAAGTGAATGAGCTAGTTTGGGATCCAGTACTTTAAGATAATAAAAGATAAAAATACTAGCTTTTAATTGAACTTTAGGATTTTTTTTTTAAACTTCAATGAAAGAGATTCGGACTCTAAACTTTATAGTAAAATCAGGTATAAAATTTTTGCTATACTGTTTCTCCAATTACTTTCTAATTTTTTTGTCATTGTATAAACAATGAAAGAGTTTTTAAATCCTATAGAGAAAATGATTGGGAATTTTACACTAATTTGTCACAAGTGGTAAGAACTGTTATTTTAATTATTCAATCAAAATTTTATCCATCTAATCTAAACTAAAATAGTTATGTATTATATATTGTAAATTTTTAAATTGAAAAATATTAATTACCATAAAAAATTGAATGATTAAAAAATAGTAGTATTAAAAGATCCCGATGCAAAAGGATCTTAATTGTGAGTGAATAATAATAACGCGTCTTTTCCTAGACCCCGCCGATCAAGATTGGTATGCGTCTTTTTCTTCTTTGAATATATGTGACACTTGGGACCTTAAGATTAAATTAAAATTTGATTCTTCATTTTCTTTTTTAAAGGTGAAGACTAACGGCAATTTATGATTGATGCATGGGATTTGAACCACTTTGGGAGGACCATGTAGTGACTAATGAATGCAGTTAGGTTAGGTGGGAAAGAATAAGAAGATGTTGGCAGTTGAAACAACTCAGTTCTTTTTCTCTTTTAAAATTAGAAATTAAAAATTAAAAAAATTTAGATCTTTATAGCAACTTTAACCAAATCTTGGCCAAACTAAAAGTTAAATTGTGCTTTAGGTACTACTAATCTTGTCCTGCCCATGTGGTTGGGTTGCACCAATTCGAGGTTGATTTTGAGTGCCACACGTCTTTGATTATTTCAATTGATCAAAGTTTTAGAATTAGATGACGTAAAGTGGGTTGGAAATAACTATTGCTATCTGTTTTATATTTACGATATTATATAACTGTGTCCAAAAATTATACTTTATTAACGGTATGTAGTATACAATCAAATCATTATCAAATTCTATTATATATAGTTCAAATAATTTGATAATTTGATACAATAGTATTTTATATCTTTTTTTATAGATAATAATAATTTTGTATAGTAGTTTCAAAAAAATATATTTATATTTTTATAGCTTACCCTATAATTGTTATTATTTTTGTGTACTTTGCCAAGAATTGAATCAATGATTACGATTGTACAAAGGGAATAATCACAAACGGAGGGAGCCAGGATTTAATGGTAAGGAAGGCCACCGAATTTTTTTAATATTATACTAATATCTCGATGCACAATTAATGCCCGCACGCTATGATTCATGAATGCCACTCATTGTTGTGATCTCTTACACATACCGCCCTGCTCACGGTCTCTCTCCTCTCTCTCTCTCTCTCTCTCCCCTCGCTGTTTCTATTTCCTCCCTATTTCTCTCTTAATCACGTCTGCAGTCATCAATCACCGCAATATCTGTCAGTGAATTCCCTCTTCGACTGTCATGGAAGGGGGAACAAATATGCTCTTTTATTTTTTAATTTTTATTTTTTAAAATGTTCTTCATATAATATTAAGTATTTTGATTATTTTCATTTTTTTATTAATTTAAAAAAGTAATATTTGTGATCGTTTGTTTTGAAAGTGAAAAAATTATATGGTAAATAATATTTTTGAATTAATAAATTAAAAAAATTTTGAATTAATCTAATATAAAATATTAAAAACATAGTAGAATATCAAATGATATTCCAACGGATTACTGATATCAAATAACTTTTTGGTTAGTTGAGAGTATTTTTAGAAAGACATATTAAAATTGATATTTGACTTTTCTTAAAAGATGGTAAACATTTTGAAGTCATTTTAAGTGTTGCAAAATTTCAGAGATTCCAGATATCTGTAATTTTTAGACATTATTGAGATTTCTCCTTTAATAAAATTGTTTTATTTATTAAAATAAAAATTGTTTGCTCAATAAAATATAGAAAATTATTAATTTAAGGGTGATTAAGATTAATTTACACACATACCTGTTATATTAAAATAAAATAAAAACCCACTATACCGATGCTATGTCAGTCTCACATTATTGATTATCAAAATTGATTTTAGCATGTGTTTGGTTAATGTATTTTTTTGGCATTGCATTTAAATGCAATGTAATTTTCCCTAAAATACAAAAGCATTTCATTCAAATACCAATCACATCACATTTTAAATCAAACACAATCACTATTTATTATTTCACCTTTTTCTATTATTTTTATTAATTATATCATATATTCTTTCTCTTTTTTTTTCTCTCTACTTTTACCCATCACATCACATATTCATTATTAAATACAATTCAAATACTTTTCACCTCAACACACATTGCATAATGCAATGCTAATATTTTTCCTCCAAATACAAATTGCATTCAAACGTAATGCAAATGCAATACGTTCACCAAACGAGGCCTTAGTTTAACTTTGAAACCAATATTAAAATGTTATAATACTAGAGAAATTTTTTTTTTTCAACGGGAAATACTAATCTGTCAATATATTATATGCTCAAGTACAACATGTTCAGTTTTCTAGCGAAAAAAGAAAACATACAACATGTTCAGTTGGTTAAGGAATTGGTTAAAGAACATGTTAAACATGTTCAATTCAGCCAAAAAAAAAAAAGGTACAACATGTTCATTTGGTTAAGGAATCTCCTTTAACCACAGACTACAACAAACAAGGTGGACTATTAAATTCTCCCAAATTAGTACTTTGGTGCATTCCTTGTTAGAATTTTCAGTAGAATATGACAAGTGAGAACTATCTATATATGGTTTAGTAGAGGTTATTTTTTTTTCATTTTATATATTATGACATATCTATTTAAAAGGAAGTTAACCTTTTTTTTTTTTTTTTGAGATTTTAACCGTTGAATTAACAAAAGAATTAATTTGAGACAACTTAATATAACTCGTATATTTTAAAACTTAGGGGATTAAAATTAATTTTAATTTATAATTCAGTGATTAAAAATGTATTTAAGAATCATAAATAGCTTTTTTGTTTCAAATAAAATTTTACCACTCTCAATGACTTGAGCCTAAAACTTATTACATTCCAAACAACTCACGCACTCATTAAACACCAATTTAAGTGAATTCAAATAAATTTCTTATTTACTACATATATTCTGAAAGGGAAAAAAAAAAAGCTACTTTAGTTTTATAGTGGATTAAGAACCAATAGTAAAAAAAAATTAAAATTAAAATCTTAGTTTTCTTTATTAAATGTAAGAACTTAAATTTTTATATTATTATTATTATTATTATTATTTTATTTTACAGTTCCTCTACATTGGTCGTCAAAACTTGAAATTTCAATATTCGGCACCACTGCGATCAGTGGGAAAGAATCGATGATGAGACCGCAAGATGGCCGTGGGAGCTTGTGAAGGCGGCGCGACCCAGCTTCTTCGTTGACCTCAAGCCGGTTGGAGCTCATGACAATGGGTCTCACGATGTTGCAAGGCGATGCTTGATGTATTAATGAGTGGATCAGGAGACGACGCAATGGGCAATGTAAGTTGTTTGGTAACATAATTGTACAGTAGCATCTCAGACTAATGTATGCTGTTTGTCATTTCCATATTTCTTTGCATCATTTTGGATTCAATTTATGCCACCATTTTGGGTCATTTTCTTTTCAACTAATTTGTCCGAGCCTAAGTTGCAAAATTATTTTTAAATAAAACTTGGCTAACAAGTTTACTCTGTTAATGAATGTGAGATTAAACTTATTTCAAACACAATAACCGAAAACCCAGCATTTTCGGAGTACAAATGTTGAAAGCAAGTAAGAAATCATAAAAGGGTCTTTTAGCCAGGAATCCTAATACATGTGGAAGTGAAAAATCAGACATACTAACCTGACCCATGCAGTCGAAAACGAAAATAAAAACGTCTCAGTAAACTACAGTCAGGTTGGGTTGGGTTTCAAGATGAGGTCGGTTTTCAGGACCTAGATCAAAGTCGGGTTTTTAGATAAGGGTTGAGGTTGAGATTGGGATCCAGCTCAGAGTCCCAATTGGGTTTTAGGATAGAGGTATGGGTTGGGTTTAGCTACTCGTGATGAAGGGATTGTTGTCCTTAACCCTGCTATACCTAAACCCAACTTCTAAATCAAACCACAACCTATGGTCTTGAAACTCGACTGACTTTGTTCTCGAAATCTAACCCAATTCTAATCTCAAAACTTGAACCAACTTCAATCTCAAAAATTGACCTCAATTTTGAGACCTGATCCCAACCTGTGATAGTCAACCATCCCAACATGAAAAATGGTAACTTGTGCAGTCCTATGTTGCTTGGGAATGGATGTATGTGATGGTTCATAAGTAAAAAGACTACCTCATAATAGTATGAGGTCTTTTGGGATTAAGCCCTAAAGCAAAATTGTGCTGGATGAGATCATAGACAATATCATACCATGGTAAGCATGGGTTGTTACAAATGGTATCAGAAGCTATACCTAACTGAAAGTGTGGCTAATAAAGACATTTAGTGCCCCCACGCCCAAAAAAAAAAAAAAAAGAAGGGGAAGGGAGTAATTATGACAGTCATCAGTTCCTATAAGGAAAAAGATAAACTGTACAATTCCATATTGCTTGAGAAAAGATATATATGAAGGTTCATAAGTAAAAAAAAACCACTTCCTAATAGTATGAGGTTTTTTGGTATTAAGCCCAAAAGCAAAACCATGTGGGTTGAGGCCCAAAATAGAAAATATCATACAAAAGGGAGGCATTTGATAAGTAGAGAGATCACCTCTGAATGATACAAGACATTTTGGGATTGAGCTCAAGAGCAAAACCATGTAAGCCGAAACCCAAAGTGAAAAATATAATACAAAAGAAAGGCATGGGTCGTTACATAACCTCTCTCCAAAAACTCGACCACCTGATTGTAGGACCATTATTGTTGGAGAAATGTCATGAAAAGAAGATATTAGTCCTGACATCAATGTAGCAACACTAAGGTTTCATCTGGTTCATCTGTTGGAGATGAAATTTTTTGGTTGGAGTTGATTGACTTTCAAAAATTAATTATAATTTTTGTTGACTTTTCAGAAAAAAATAAAAATTGATATGGAAATTTTGAGTTGGAGATGGAGAACCAAACAAGAGCCAACATCTATTAAAAATTGTGAACATGGCACTGTTAATTAAATGACAACAATGTTATCCATAATATATAATGGACAAATTATGCATTAATTGAACTAAATGACTATAGGGCGTAAATAGTTATAAAAAATAATGCATGCAAGTATATGTATTGAAACAAGTAATATAATGATGAGTCAAGTATCGTTCTCACAAAAATCAACTACTATTCTATGCTAACAACTAATTTGTATCACTCTAATTTTATCCAAACAATTATAAAAAATAAGAGAATTAAACTAAAAATGATAAATATAATTAATGCTAAAATTGCAAAAACAAAAGTTCAATGTATCAGAAACCTAGGTTTAACTTCCCTTAACAAACAATCTATTGGAAAAATGGCTTATATAAAACTATTTTAATGGTCATTTTAAGGCTTGAATTTGAGCAAAACCATTTCGTATTAGTGAAGGTTCAAGATAGATTCGTGTTTTTCTTTATAAGGAGATTGAAATCGGATATTTATATACTTAAAATGGTGAATGGGTGAATAAGAAATTGACTCTCAAATATTCACCCATGAAGTTAAAAAAAATTAGTAAAAGAAATGAAAAAAAAAACTCTTGTCCCACATGAGAAAGAGATGAGAGCTCCATTGAGCTTATAAAGAATTGTACATTTGTTTATTGGTAACCAAATAAGCATAGAAACTCTCTCACGTGCATAGGCACATAGGGGGTGCAAATTCACGTGAACTAAATAAAATTTTTCCAACATATATTCGTAGTTAATAAGATACCACTATCCAACATATATTCACAGTTAATAAGATACTACTAATTGCTAGAAGGTTACAAACCAACCATTAAGCTTCAAACTTTTTGGAATTAAAGATGAATATTTCCAAATTCATGCAGCCAAACGTTAGAGAATTAAACATGCTTTGATTGTATAGTAAAAGCAAATATTTTGACATGTTTTCAAATGCCTGTAAAAGAAAGTCCCTCCTCTTTGTTGAAAAAAAGGAAAAAAAACACACACAAAATTTGGTTCTCCTCTAGAGTCTTTAGGTCGTATATATTGTGATGGAGTTCATATACAATTTGAGTTTGCTAGAGGGTGTAACGTTGTATGCTGTTACCGTTACTACCTTGTAAGTTGTTGTATCATGAAAAATAGACCCCGTTTGATCCTCTAATGCCTACAATGAGGACCGAATTTATTTTAAGAAAACCATATGATATACGGACCTCAGTTTTCACATTCTTGTTTCATTTTTTTTGGTTGCTTGTTATATTTATTTCTAATTTGTTCGTTTTCATATTATTATTACTTTTTCGCTAACACAGTCCACTTGATTAAATTTCCCTTTTCTAAGATTTATTACCCTAATTTGATTGTCACCCAAAAGCACTAATATCTCTACAAGCCTTAGTCGATGGTTATGCAAAAATACTCAACTAATTCAGTACTATATGTTTGTGAGAAAAAAAATTAAGAAGAATTCTTTAAGGTCAAGCTCTCAGCATGGATGTACATGCAATATAAGTATATGTCTATCTCAGCCTAATTCACCAATTCAATTCAATTAATAGCCAGTTAATGAAATTACATTAAGCATAAAAGAGAACAAACAATCAGTACATAGATTCAACCAACGAAAGGTGAATAAGTTAGTCAAGAATCACGTATGGGTTCCATAATCGAATAAAAACAAGTTCATCATCGAATTTAAAGCACAAATCCACAGGAGTTTCGACGTCTTAAACATCACAAAATAAATAAAAGAGAGAAGAATAAGAAATAAAAAACTATTGTTGATCTCCCGACTCTTTCCACGCTTCTTTATGATGTTGATCCCTTATATGTTTTCTCTCTTGGAATTCTTTCCAAGAATGATGACTAATAATTCCCAAAACTAGGCAAAAGATCCTTAATAAACCCTACGGTTTTCTATTTATAGTTTTTTCAAATAGAGATAACTAAAAACTTTTAAAATTAAATTTTTAGGAACTCGGCGCCTGGGCTTCGTCTCTTCGGCACTGCGGCTTTGAGGAGGTTTCAAAAGCTTCGGGTGCTGAGGCTGTAGCTTCGCCAGAATTACGCTGCAGCTTCAAGTTTCTGTCTTGTGCCCACGGGATGGCGTTGCAGCTTCAATTTTCTGCCAGCAATCCTTTTTGCCAGCATCTAGAAATGAGGCTGCAGCTTCATTTTCTTTCCCACCAAGTTGACAAAACAATCTTCCAATTGCCTTGACTTATCAACAGTTAACTTCTTTGCCTTGACTACAAAATTAAAATAAAATAACAGTAAATCTAATAAAAATAACCTCTAAATTACCAACAAAATGCTAATCTAAACGTAGTCAATTAGCTAATATAAAATTAGCCGATCAGCAATAATATTGCTTCACCTCTCTCACGGTGTGTTTAGCATAAAAAGTGAGAAAATAAGAAGGAGAGAATGATAGATCATCTAGGTGAGTGAACGAGGGAGGAAAGAGATGTCCTTTATCTTATAATTTTGGGTATGAAATCCTTCTAATAATCTTTCTCGTTTGGGAGGCATTAAAATTAGAGTGTTTTGAAAGATTTAGAGTCTCTGCTCTAATCCTTTTTTTTTTCTTCTTCCCTCATATTAAATAAGCATTAATATAAAAATATTTTTACTAATTCTTCCACTTTTCTCCTCCATTTCACATTTTTCTCCTACCAAACACACTCTAAAGTCCAAAGACTACATCCAAGGCATTTAGCACTATACTTGAAGACAAGTAATGGCATAATGTTTGTGACATGCAAAGCTATGCTCATTCTATATCATTCGATTGACAACTCAATATGAACAACATATGGTTTATTATGGAGTTGTTTATGGGAGGTTTTGGAAATTGCGGGAACGTTTGATTTTATTTTTGAAAATGATTTTCTATTTTTAAAAACACAAAAAATGAAAATGGTTTCAAAATAGCGTTTGTTTATTCAATGTTTCAAATTATTTCGAAAATATCGTTTTTAACTATATTGTTTTTTTTTTGAAAACAAAAAGAAAGTTATTTTTACTTTTTTGTTTTCATTTTCTCCCTTCCTTTCCTCTCTCTCTCTCTCTCTCCCTCTACCTATACAGCGTCGATGACGATGATCATATTTGATGATAGCCTCCATCTCCAGCAAAGGGTGACAACCACGGACTGAAGACGATGACGACGGCCCCCTCATCACGATGACTACTGACTTGCGGTGATGACCATCGACTCGCAACCTAAATCTCGCAGTCATCACCACCTAAGGTTCAGACTACCAATATCTTCCACTACTACCCTTCATTGCAAAACCCACCACCAAAGGGATTTTTTTTTTAATTATGACTAATAATTTATTTTTTATTATTATTATTTAAATTAAACATAAATATGTTTTTATAAAATACTTATTTATGAAATAAGTTTTCAAAAATATAACTAAACAAAATTTTATTTTAATGTTTATCAGAATATACACTCAGAAAATATAACCAAGCATAATTTTGGAAATGGTCTCAATGTAGTTTTCAAAGCATTCACATTTTCAGTTTTTTTAAAAACAGAATATATTTCAAAAAATAATACCAAACACTAACTATATTTCTAAAACAAATTTTTATCTTTTTTTTTTCAACTCAAAATTACTTTTTACTATTTACAAATTTCCAATTGTCTACAGTAAAATCAAACTTTAAAAATCTAAAAATTTTGTTATTTCAAGTTCAAATGAGATGTTTTTTAAAATTACATAAAATTTTGAGAGGAACGAAATAAAATCTATATTAATTTTTTTTGAACATGAAATTTTGTTATTTTAAGTTCAAATAAGATGATTTTTTTTAAATTACAGAGAATTTTAAGAAAAATAAAACAAAATTTATATTGATATTTTTTTCTGAACACATTTTAAATTTTTAAATTTTTATTTTAAATAATTTATTTTCATTAAACACACGTTTTCAAAACTTGATTCATTTTTAAACTTTAAAACACTGTCTTTAGACGTCCTTCCAGAGAGGTCCTATATCAAAACCAGTCAACTTGTGTACTCTCTATTGATTCATTTTATTGTCTTATAAACAACCAAAGGTCCTAATTTCTGGTAAAGCCATATATAACTCATGTACAAGAAAACAATCTTGTCAATGTACTTTTCATCTTTAAAACGGATAAAGGCACAAAATCAATGGCATAACCTTCAGAAGAGCCGTTGTTTTCCGATTATGAGACTAATCTGCTTGTGGAAAATTTTGGAGACAAGGATTGACAAAGGAAAATTTTAACTTTAACAATTCAGCGACCACCTTGGCCTTGGTAGCACTTGATTTTGTTAGATGAGTGATATATTTCTATATGATGGACTTCCGAAAGTTATTAGGGGAAAAACAGTACACAATGGAGCAAGAAGACATACAAACTAGAGAGGACGACCAAAAAAAAAAAAAATTCAATAAACAACAAAAACCTAAAAACTCCCTCTCATCTCCCTTGAGAAAAAAAAAATTAAAGAAAATGGCCCTGCACTTTGAACAAATGACAAGGAAAATTTGAAATCGTTACGGTCCGTTTGGATCATAGATTACATTTGAATGTTTATTCAAAATGAAAGTTCACATTCAAGTATAAAATTTAAATTATCTATTCAAATAAAATGTCTTTGAATAATTTTTGTTGAATGTGACATTTGAATAATGTGAAAATAAAAAAATGAGAATGACATGAACTTTTAAAAAATGAATATTTGATTCAGATTTGAGTTGAATTATTGTAAAATAGTATAAAACATTCAATAGCTCAACCAAATGGATCATTAGAGATGACAAGAAGTGAATAATATAATGATGGGGGAGTCCAAGAGAAACTCCATTGTCCTTGAAAATTTTACCATTCCTCTCTAATCATGCAACTAAAAAAATTATTTAAAAAAAAAAAACTGTACTATTTCTCTTTATTTACCCAACTCAAACAATACAGAAAAGAAGAAAAAGTTACACTTTTACTTTCTTCCTTCCCAGCATCAAACTGGCTCGAATTAACAGATTAAACATTTGTATAGTAAGATTAAGCCAAGCCTTCAGTGTAAATTACATACGTACATACATAAATACATACATACATACATATCTATATATATATGTATTCACAATATTGAATTCAATAAAAACAAAAACTGCACTATAACTAATTATACTTATGCTATGTTTGGTATGTTGGAAAAGAAAACGAAAGAAGTGGGGGAAGATATTTTTTGATGGAAAATGCTAACTTCATGGCAGGAAAGAAGAGAAGATGGAACAAATAATTGGATGGAAAAGAAGAGAGAAAGAGCCAATCAACATATTTGGAGACTCTAATTTAAAATTGTAGCATATTTTTTAAAGACGTGTAATAAATAACATATTCATATTAATTATACATAAAGAATACTGAAATTACCGCTACAACTTCTCTTATCTCTCTCTACTATGACTCTCTATCCTCAACATTCTTGGCACCAATGTCGTCGTGAAAACCAAACTTCACAACAAACAGCGTCAAGATGCGCTTTATCACGATTTACTCAACCCAATGATGTCCAGTTATTGGCGAAGGTTAGCCTTGTGATATTTGCCATGGCAGCCTCACGAACTTGTCCATAAAAGGTTGTCGTCTGCAGAGAAGTTGTTGACTTGAGAAGAAAAGCCTTATTGTTATTTAGTTGTAAATTGATATTTACTAGAAAATCCAAAGACTTTTCAAAAAAAAAAAAAAAAAAATTCAAAAGTGTCTATTCAATATGCCATATCAATTATAATGAGATCCATAATTTAATATCTCTAGCAGTGAAAGAAAAAGTGGACTAAGTGGTCTATTTTAGTCATCTAATTTAATAGACAGTTAAACCTTTTTTTTTTTTTTTTTTTTAGTTAAACGGCAAAATGATCACATTTTGGTCAATCAATTTTCATTTTCCATAGACTCCCTCTCTTTTACCGTTTTTCTCATTTTTCTCTCTCTTTAGGCATCTTAGATTTACAAATTGCTGTCACCAGGGAAGAAAACCCAACTATCAAAGCTCGTGACGACTATTGACAAAACTGTGGATCTACAAGTTGGCAACATCAGAATAGGAGAGGGTGGCATCTATCTTCGGTGGCATCGGGTCGATCTTAACTTGCTCGATGATTTCTCAATGAGGAAGTCGTAGTCCTCGTTGGTCTTCGACAGTCTGATGAAGCCTCTGATGTTAAAGGAGGAAGATGGCAGCACGATCGAGGTCACTGGGGTGTCGGCGATGATGATGAACAGATTGTTCACTGAGAAGAAGAATCGCAGCAATGACAGGTTGTTCGAGGTCATTTTCTATTTTTTTATTTAAGTATTTTTGTTTATGTTTTTATGGTAAAGCAGTGATTTACCATAGATAATCACTGATTGATATGAAGATTAGTGATTTTGATTATGATTAGTCAGTAATTGACTTTTGTTAATTGGTGATTGACTACAAAAACTGATGATTTCTGCTATGGTTAATCAATAATTTACCAAATTAATTGTACCTACTACAAAATTGAATGATAATTTTAAGAAAAAATAGTCTTTTATCTAATTTTTAAAAACATAGACTATTTGCTAAAAAAAAACCTTATTAAATAATGCTATTTAACTATAAATTCTAAAGTTAAATCCACTTTATATTAATTGAAGTTACTTTTTATCCTTATTTTTAAGGATAAACAATAATTTCATGATATATATAATTACATGAATAAAATAATGATTATATATATTAATTTTTTCTCTCTCATTTTCTATCAAACAACTTAAAAGGTTAAAAATAAATTAAAATCCTTTCCATCATATTAATTTTCTACCTTTGACAAACTTTCTCTCCATCATATTTACTTTCCTTCCTATCAAATGCAGGCTTACATTTACAGTATTTGAAGCGCGTACATTGTAAAAAGCACCACAAATCAGAAGAAGAAAAACCGCAGGCATGTTTGAATCACATGTCCATTAAAAAAATTGTTTTTTTCTTTAAAATAAGAAAGTTATTTAAAATTGTGATGACATTTGAATATCTAAAAAGTTTTAGAGAAATTTTATTTTTACTTCTAAATTATAAATCCAATTTTACTTTACATATCAGAATTACAAAATTATTGGCTATACTCTTAATCTACAAAAAATTATTAAAAATACTCCATCCATCCACCTTCGTTTATAATTCTGACGGAATTGCTTACGTGACAAGTGATTCAAAGTTATTATCTCTTGCAAGAGCAAAAATTGTTCTAGGTTTTTAGAAGAGAGACTTGGAAATGTGCAAAATTAATGGAATATTTCTCTGAATCTCTATGAAATTTCCATGTAGTTTTGTTCTCCATCGGTGGTTTCTTCGTTTGGTCTACTAGGGCTGATTAACTCCAGAACCAAATCTCCCAATCTAAATGACTTACTCTGCCGGTAAATGGATCCTTGGCTTTGCTGCTCTCCATCTTCTCTCCATTTTGCTAGTGTTGTATTCTTTGCAGCCCTCGCGACAAGCATTCTCGATTCACTGCTGCCTTGTCCGAGGAATTGTCTATAACTAATTTGGATTGGAGCCTTTTTCACCATGATTACTTGCCGTGTGGCACCACCATTGCACGAATCGGTTTCGTGTTAGATTGGGAGATTAAGCTTTAGGGCCTGTTTGGATAACGCATTACATTCATATTGCATTTGAATGTCATGCATTGAATACAATATGTATTTGAATGAAAGTATTTATATTACATTCAAATACAATATTTGTTTGAATGAAAAGTATTTGAATTTTATTATATCTAATGTGATTGATAAAAGTAAAAAGAAAAAAGGGAGAGAGAAAGATAGTATGTGATGTGATTAGTAAAAGTAGTAGACAAAGTGGAATAGTTTATGGTGATTATATTGAATTTAAAATTTGATATGATTGATATTTGAATATAATACTTTTGCATTTGAATGAAAATTACATTATGTTTAAATGCAATAGAACACAATACTCTTACCAAATGTGCCCTTAAAGTTTTCTCTCTCCCCTCTTCATCTCTCTCATCTTGTTTTGTTAAAATTTTTTTTAATTTCCCAAAAAATTTTTTTTAATAAGTTTAAAAGTTAATAATTAGAATTATATTTTAAAATCCTTCTATTAATCTTTAATTACTTTTCATGTCAGTAAATTCGTTAAAGTTATAGATAGAAGTAGATGAAGGGAGTATTTTAAATAGATTTATGTATACCAAAAGGTATAACAAATGGTTTTGTAATTCCGGAGTGTAAAGTTAAAATGAGTTTATAATCAAAGGATAAAAATAAAATTAATTTAAAAATTTTTCTCCTTAAAAACAAAAGTTGTTTGGAATGAGTTGATATGATTTTGGAAATAATGCGTTAGGTGAAGATTTAAAAAGATTACATAATAGTTCATTTAGTAAATGCACTGTATTTTAATTGCATTTGAATACAATTCGTTTTTTGAGTGTTGTATTTGATTAAAAAGTATATATTTTGTATTTGAATGAAATGTGTGTTTGAATGAAAAGTATTTTAGAGTTGAAAAGTTGATGTGATTAGTAAAAGTAGAGATAAAAAATTAGAGTTAAAAAGTTGATGTGATTATTTTAAAAAACTATTGAATAGTAATTGTTTTCGTAACACTGTTGAAAATGATTATATTTGAATGTTAAACTTTATATTTGGTATAAAATTATATTGCTTTTGAGTACAACAATATTAAAAAACATTTACCAAACGAGCATTAAGAATTCCACAAGGTATCATAAGAATAGCCGAAAAAGTTGGGAAAAATACTATTTTGCTATTTTTTTTCTCCCTTTTTGAAAATGGATGTGCGAAACAAACAAGGCAATTGTTTATCTATAATATTTGTTCACTTGGCCAGTCTCACTGTCGTCATCACTGTCAAAGCTGGGACATCACAGTAGACCAGTCGACGTCGTTGTTGTCTTCATCAAAATTGTGACGATCTCCATGTGAATCTCTGGTGTTGTCTCTGAGGGAATCTCAGCACGAAACTCCAGTTCGCATACAAATTCCGGCGATCTCTGTGCAACTCGTCGTTGAGTTAATCTACAGTCTCGTCCTCTTCGATTGTGTCTCCGTCGGAGACTCTCGGTGGTTGGCGTCGTCTCTAGCAGTACAATGGTTTGTTATGAGAATGGGGGTTCAAAATAGATACAGGTTCAATCTAGAGGCCTTTTATTTATTTATTTTTTAATTTGGTATAAATTTATTATTTGTTTTGTTTGATAAAACGTTTCATGCACGTTGCGTTAAAATGTCAAACAGTGAATGCAATTTGCATTTAGGGGTCTATTTGGAGGGCTAAAACCCAGATCTCTAAAATACATTTTTTCCAATATGTTATTATTTTTTATTATTTACGTTATAAATAAATTTTAAATTTTAAAAATCTATAACTTTACGCATATAAGTCTAAATGAGATGATTTTTTTTAAATTACATAGAATTTCAAAAGTAATAAAATAAAATCTATATTGATTTTTTTTTCTAAAATTTTTTTTAAAATTTTATATTTTTTCTTCCCAAACAGTTTTTTTCCCCAAACATATTTTTCAAAATAACTTTTTTCCAACACAAAAAAAATGTCTCCAAACATTGCATCCGAAAGGACCTAGATATTCTGTATTTACATTACATTTAAATTATTAGTGAGAGAAATATGTGATGTGATTTAATAAAAATAGATAAAAAAAAAATGATGAATAATAATTATATTAAATTTAAAATTTAAAAATATTTGTACTTAAATATAAAACTTCGTGATCTAAACAAAAATTATACTGCATTTCAATACAGTGTTAATTCAATGGTGTTTCCAATTACCACCTATATATTACAAGATTTTTTACAACTAAAATTAATCAAAAAAATTCGGTAAAAATAATTATACTTTTTGGCGGAAAAAAGAAATGGAGGGAACTGGAAATTTTTTTTTTTTGGGCCTCTTCCAAATTTGAATTCGACCCTTAAAGACAGATTTTTCCATTGGAACACATATCTAGTACGAAGTCAAGTAGGGGTAAAAGTGTCTTTTTACTCGAAACAAAAGCTTCTCTAGCAAGCTTTAGGCTTAGCTGAACACAAAACGCTCCTGTTTGCCACACAAAACTCTCTTGTTTGCTCTCTCTCTCTCTCTCTAAGGTTTTCAGAACAGAAACATTCACAGGTTTCACAATGAGGAGAAGATCGGCAAGGTTATCTTCTACAGAAGTTTCGGATTCTCTCGATTCGGTACGTTCACGCTTTTGCATTGTATATATGTGTCATTGTAGTTGGAAACTCATGTTTGGTTGACCGGAAATGCCTAGAAACGATGGGAAAATTCCAATGGAAAAGGTCGGAGATAGTATAAAAACTTGTTCTGAAAATGCACATTCTGCACTGAGCAAAGAATCTCCCGTTAGGCTGTTTTTTTTTTTTTTTTTTTTTTTGTAGTTTTTACATAAAAACTTACTAATTTTGCTTCGCCAATTCAGAACTCACTGTCGGACTTATTATGTACCATAATCGTGTGTGTGTGTGTGTGTGTGTGTGTGTGTGTTACAATCGTTAAACTGATTTACAAAATATATTTGTGCAGACTGGGATTTTTAGTACTCGGTTTTCTTTGCCGTCATTTCTTAAGCAAGCAGAGAGGCTAACAGATGCTCAAAGGACGGCGATAGAAAGGATAGGTTTCGGAAGTCTTCTGCGGATGCCCAACCAGACACTAAATAAAAATTTACTGGATGAGTTGATGAGGAGGTGGAGCAGTGATAGGCATGCCTTTATACTTCCCCCGGGTGAAATTCGGGTGAGTTTGATAGATGTTGCATTGATCATGGGTTTGCGCGTTGTCGGTGCTCCTGTAATCCTCAATGATGACCAACCGTTTATAGATTTGGAAGCTGAGTATGGTGCCCAAAAATGGAATAGGAAAATCACAGTTGCGTCTTTAAAGAGTAGACTTGACTCCTTTGGCGGGATTTGCAATGATGACTTCATTATAACCTTTTTGCTGTATGCATTTGGAACTTTTCTTTTCCCAAATGCAAATGCAAAAGTAGATTCCCGATTCCTTTATTTTACTAGGAATGTAGACGGTATCTGTGACTTTGCCTGGGGTGCTGCTGTTCTAGAAGATGTTTTTACATGGTTAGATAGAAGAAAAGACATGAATGTACAATATGTCGGAAGTTGTCTTGCATTTCTCCAAGTGAGTCTGCTTTCTATGATATCATTCACATGTTGGCATTCTTAATGATTGTTTATCAGACATACATGAAGTTTTTGGTTGAAGTAAATTGTCACGTTTCCGTTTTGTGCCACTCATCCTTTTACTTTTAATGTTTGGTTTTAAGCTTCTTTTATGTAATTATGAGCATTTGTTTTGTAATATTTGGCAGATATGGTCTTTTGAGCATATTGACATAGCCCGGCCTCCCTTGTTAGATAGTTGTGTAGTGTTTCCTCGTATATGCCGTTGGGATAAAACTAGTTCCCATAATAGACAACAGCTCGTTGCAAAGTTTAAGGATCTAGCGGATAATCAGGTAATGCAAGCACTTACTTTCCTGTCCATTCTTTAACTTTTATGCTCTTTACTATTTTGTTATAACATAGCTGTCAGTTGAACTGCTCCTCTGAGATGGCTATATCCTTGAAACAATGCATAATTAAGGGACGTAAGAAGAGAAATAAATAAATAAATAGAATAACTGTCTGTGAATCTTTCCCTTGCTGTGAAGCTTTTTGTATGTGAGACTGAAAGCGTACCATATCAGGTGACTTGGGAGCTTCAACCTACTTCTTGGGAGTCTGAAATTGACATGATTAAAGAATTGTTGGAGGAACAAAGTAACTCCAAGGGGCATTCTAAAGCAGAAAAATCTTCTTTGGAAATCCCAATTGTTAGTGTGAAAAGCTTCATACTGTTGTCATGCATTTCAATTTTCATGGCACTATACTTCTGCTATTGACATTTTGATAGGGCATTTGAGTGCACTACACGCTTTACCAATATATTTATTTTAAAGTTGACACAAAATATTCCTTTTTGTTTCTGTGTGTAGACAATTTTTTTATGGAACGTATGTGTCTATTTGACAGGGCATTGAAGCTAGACTTAAGATTACGGATAAGCAGGTTATTGTAGTGGAAACTGAGTCTGAAACAAGCTCTATCAATGAACGACAGAGTGATCAACAAGGCAATTTGGACAATCCAGAGCTGAGTGCTCCTTCAGTCACAACAGACACAATAGAGTGCCTATCTACCCCTTGTTGCAAGTCAAAGATACAAGGGGTACTAAACATTTTATTGATTTATTAATTGATTTAAAACAATTCTTTTCTATCCAGACTTAAGATGATAGATAAACAGGTGACTGAAGTGGAAACCGAGTCTGAAACAAGTTCTATCACTGAAGGACAAAGTGATCGACGGGGCAATTTAGATAATCCAACACAGAATGTTCCTGAAGCCATGACAGACACAATAAAATGCCCGTCTGTATCATGTTGCATGTCAGATACACTAGAGCAACCGAATCGTGTAGCCCAATCAAAACATAGTAGCAAAATCACTGTTGTTGAGGATGTGAGATAGTATACTTAAATCTTGTTCCTTTTTGTTTGTTTCAATATCCGATCATTTGTTTAATTGCAAAATATTTCTATCTGATAGGAGGATTTAAGAACCAGAGTTCAGATATCAGAAAAGAAAAATATGGAATTGGAGAAGGAAGTAGACAAGTTTAGAAAGGAAATTGAATTGTTAAGAAACCAGCTGGTGTCAGCTTCTCAGTTAGAAGAGAAGAATGCACAGTTGAATAGAGAAATAGATGACTTGAGAAGAGAAAACCTCCTTTTAAGATCATCATCGAATGGTTTTGTGGTTCGGTTGGAGAGAATTCTCTCTGGTGAGGATATTGATGTCAATGAAGAATCAAATCCATCTCAAGATTAGGTAAAAGAAAGTAATATCATGGATCTCATGCTTTGTATCCTTTTCAATCTTATATATATATATATATATTTATGACGTTATGGTTTCTCTTTGGATATTTCAGGCGCTGGAAACTGTCAATGCTTTGGTCTCTCAACTTTAGTCCAGCTCATGAGGCAGGAAAAAACTTCCTGCTGCCCTCTTTTGTTAGGCAGACAAAACTTGTGGCTGGAAGGACGAGATAAAATGTGTACACCATTAGTCTGATCAGGCTTCTTTCGCCTTTATTTTTCTCTTTTTTGTTTTATTTTTCTCCTTTTTCCCCCTAAGAAACGTGCAACATAAATGTTGTTTTTGTATATTTCTGTATATTTGAGTGAAGAATGTTATCTATTATGTATATGTCTTGCTAGGTTTGTAACTTCAAGAGTGCATGTATAGACCCAAATCAAGGCTTTTTCCAACAGAGAGTTGAAAATGCCATTGCACTCTTGAACTTAAATTTATATTATGCATTGATAGGATTATTTTTTCATCGTGTCCATACGAATTAGTCATTTCTGTTTCTCAATCTATCTCACCTTACTTGATTGCATGTGAGTTTACACTTCACCTCGGTGACACTGTTTATCAGTTGTAAATTCTTTTTATTCAGTTTGGTGCTAATTCAGTTTAACCCATCCATTGGCAGGCTTCCCCTTATTCATGATATGAGCAGTAATATTACAACGTTTAATCTTTCCAGGTAGGCCTATTTACATTGCTTTTTTTGTTGAATAATCTCAACTTGTTGAAACCATTATGGCCTTGCTGTGGAATTAGGAATTAGGATTTCTTGTTTGGTAGCCAGTTTAAGAGTCAAATTTCAAAGTTTTCAGCTATAAATTTTGACCTTCTTAGGGTGCAGAAGCATCTTGTTGTAGTCAGGTGAGTTGGTTGTTTGCTTTTCCCAGAATAATTTACATACCACTGGTGGACATTACTTCTGTGTAGAGAAAGGCCTATAAACAAACTGGTGTAAAGTTAACAAGAGAAAAATAGACACGTTTTATTCTATTAATTTAGTCCGAGTATATGTGTGATGAGACTGGAAGAATTGACAAGAATCATAAGGAACTGCGTAGACTGTCATTAGTTCATGGTTGTCTCTTATCAATTTATCTAATTGTTGTCAAACCAGAGCTGCTTCTGGAGAGATCGTCAATCAGAATATCAGATCCTTATCCATGCCCTTCTGGCAACATCCGGAATGATGGGACGCCTTGATTCAACTACACTGTTTGCAATGCTGATGCCTCCTGCACTTTGGCTGCTACACAACTGCGGGCATGTGTCTTGTATTGAACTGGAATAGAATGAGACCAATGGAGAGTACAAAACACTCCCCTGCTCAAGACCATATAAAGAGGTGGTTTATATCAGTTTGACATGACAAAACCCAAAAAAAAAAAAGAAAAAAAGGGGGGGGGGGGGGGGGGGGGGTGGGGGTGGCGCCATTCACCACAGCAAGGATTTCAGGATGACGAGGTTGCGAACAGTGTTTAGGCCATGTGGGACTATGACCACATTCACATTAGTTACACTACCCTACCAGATTGTGCTTCCGTGAAATGTTGTAACTGAGCTTCTTGGTTAAATTTCCCGTTAACGAGCACTGCTTGAACAGAACATTTTTTAGCTAATATCAGAGAAAGTGTGAGCCGATGTGACAAGTATTGCTGTATTGGTGTAACTCCATGTAGACAAACTATTGGGAAAAAAGTGAAGGGGAGGAAACGTTGATATCAGAAGCATCACCAGCGAGTGTTAAATTGATTTCTTAATAATTAACTTTTACTTTAAAAAAAAAAAAACTCTTTAATGAAATGCTACTTTACTTGTTAAATTTATCATATATTAAATTTGATAATACAATTAATGTTAAATTTAACATTTGATTTTTTTTTTGGCGTCTTAATTTTCATCTAATTGCAATTATTTTTTATTTTTTAATTTATTTAAATATTAAAATTTTATTTTACAAATTTCAAAACTAAATAATAATGATATAAAAGATAGATGTGATTACAAATATAATTAATTACGGGTGATCAAATATCATATATAAATATTTCACTTTTTTTATTTATAACATATATATAACATTAGCATGAACACAGGAAATGGTTATCATCTCTTATTGCACGAACGCGATCCTCCACTCCAAGCCTGAAGTATATTCCAAGCCCTTTTCCTTTATTGGTGTAAAAGCCTCCGTTTTCCCTTTTCCAAATAAGTAGCGAGACCCAAATATTTGTCAAGGTTGGGAGGAGCACAACCCAAGACCCTGCTGGATGGAAGCCCTAAATTCAGAGTGCACATTCCTACTAAAAGTGATGGAAGATTATTGCAGATTAATTAACTTGTTCAGAGGCTTTCTCATAATCTGCCAAGAGGTCTTTCAACGCCACAGAATAAGACGCTCTCATTAGCAAAAATTAAATGACTAATTCTAGCCCGCTGATGAGTGCAGGAAAAACCTGATATTAGACGCCCTCTCTCTCTCTCTCTCTGCAGAACAAAGGATCCCGAAAAACCCTTCGGCACAAATCAAAAACAAGTCAAAACACAATCCGAAACCACCTTAACCCAAAGCTCACGAAATCTCATTTTCCTCTTAAGAAAAAACAAAAAGGGCGATTCCACACGATCGTACGCCTTACTCATACCAAGCTTTAAAGCCATCCAACTTTTCCTGTCATTTTTTTTTTTTTTTTTGTGTCTCCCCAACAAGCGCAAAAGTTGTTCGAAGGTCACCACCACATTGCCAGCAATAATAAGTCTTCCTGGAACAAAGGCACTCTCTGTATCCGAAAGCAGAGAAGACAAGAGTTACCTTTAACCGAGAAGCAAGAGCTTTGATGACAATCTTGTAGATTACATTGCTGAGACTAATAGAACGAAAATCAGCCATCTTCCTAGGAATATTGACTATTAGAATAAGGGCAACAAAAGTAGAATTAAATTGCCGAACAGATTGTCTCCCTTCAAGCACAACAATACAAAATCTAGTGATTTCCCCTCCCACAATCGACCAATTCTTCTGGAAAAAGAGAGCACGAAATCTATCAGGACTAGGGGCTTTAGTTGGACCCATACTAAGTATTGCCTTCCTGATCTCTTCTGCCAAAAAGGGGCTACAAGGAAGGTGGCGTTGGGTATTATTTTTGAAATATTTTTTATTTTTAAAAAAATTAAAAATTAGAATGTTTTGAAAACTGTGTTAAGATCATTTTTTAAACTGTGTTTGGTTATGTTTTCTGAATGTATATTTTGAAAAATATAACAATGAAATTTTATTTGATTATATTTTTTCAAAACCCATTTTATTTTTTAAAAACTCAAAAAACACAATATTTTTTGAAAATGAAAACAAAAAGTGAAAATAACTTTTTTTCGTTTTTAAAAAACTCAAAAAAACAATATAGTTGAAAATGGTGTTTTCGAAATGGTTTTGAAAACATTAAATAAATAAATGTTATTTTGAAACCGTTTTCATTTTCTGTATTTTTGAAAATAAAAAATCATTCTCAAGAATAAAAACAAACGTACCAAAAAATCATTCTCATAGATTTAGAGATCCTTCCTTCCACACACTGTACCACCCGTTCAATATCCTCCTCTCGGGGTTGCATAGTGGTGAAAAGGTTAGCAAAATAATCTTGGACCACACCTTTAATTGCCTCCTTATCATGCACTACCCATCACTACCTTCCAGGCCAATGATTTCACTCTCGTTTCTTCTAGCAGTAGCTTTAGGGTGAAAAAAGCTTGTGTTTCTGTCATCTTTGTCTCCAATATAGTTCCTCCCAACCCAGAGTTTTATCAAATTCCTTCTCCACTTTGTGAATCCAGTTCATGGTGCCATCATCTTGAGGTCCATTATGTAAACTTTCTGGCCAGTTTTGGAGATTAGCCACTTTCTTAGGAATAGAGCCATATTTCTTCGAACTCCATCTCCTAAGAGCACCCGCACAACGACGCAACCCCAAAACCAGAATATTGGGAGATCCATTAAAACTGGATTTAGTTATAAATTTTAGTTGTTAAGTGGAGTACACACTTTTTTTTCACTCACGAAGGCTTTTTTTTTTTTTTGAATAAGAAATCACGGGATTGAGACACTTTTTCTTTTGTTTATTTTTTTGCACTTTATGCTCTTTATGAGATTAATACGTTATCGTATACATTTTCGGAGAAAGACCTAAGTTACAGAATCATGGGGTTAAAGTATCGATTTTCCACGTAATCTTCCTCTCCGCAATCTTTGAAATGGTCAATTACCTGTCCTTTCTTACTTAATTTCCGAACTGTGGTCATACTTTAATGAATTCAACATTACTCTCCAAAAAAAAAAAAGAAAACAAAAAAGAGAAAAGAAAAGAAAAGAAAAGAAAAATATCACACCACTTCTTAATTAATTAAGTAAAGATCTAGAACATTTTAACAAAGAACCAACAATATATTACAGGGTAATAAGTCCATCAACTTCATCAGACGACACGTTATCATAACTGATCATAAGTAGTTCCACAACTAACATGGTAGAATTCATCAAACGACACCCATCAGTGGCAATTTCGGTGGACTAAAACACCGATTTATTCGAAAACTACTACATCTCCTTCAAAGATGATCTACTCTTTGCATCAACTTCACTTGATACTGCAAAACAAAATTAAAGACAGAAAATGGTATCATAAAATTGTTATACACAAATTAAGGGGATTACTACGGTAGCAATTGTCATTTTTCTCTATCTGCAGGAATAACTATTTTAACTATTTGAATTAACTTTTTAATAATATGATTTACGATTATTCACATTAAAAATTTATAGTGCATGATATGTGGTTGCTCTCTTATAGTTATAAATCAGACCATTAAAAAGCTAAAATCTAAAACGTTGGCATGTTTTTTAATTTTATGAAGTTTCCAATCATTACTTCGAATTTGACCTCTGGTACTTCCACTTTATTACGCTCCATTAGAATAATATTGTTACATCAAAAGAAACTATAAAATTAATGAAGATATGGATAATTATATGTATACCTTTTGCAGTCAGTAGAGGGGCTGATCTTGTAAGGAAGGTCGACGCCACACTTGCTAGGCAGCCCTGCGGCGAGGCCTACGTTATAACCGTTGTAAGAAAACCCGTTGATGGCGTCTTTCAAGCACGTGCAGACACCCTGGCGGTCGTCGGTGGTCTTCGCTTGGCCATAGAGCGTCCTGATCCCATTGCAGCATGCCTCCGGCACAGTTCCGCCGTTCGCCACATAGGAGACGCACGGCATTAGGTACCTCACCACCTGGCCACACGACACCGCGGCATTGGCACCCTTGGGCGCACCTAGGGCCAACATGATTGCCATTAGACAAGCCAAGTTGAGGAGTAGTCTTGAGGTGGCCATTATGATTATGATTCTTAGTACGTGTTTGAATATTGGTAGTGTCTTAGGTTTGGTCCAAAGGTTTTAATCTTAAGATGTTTATATAAGGGGAAAAAATGTATAGTATAAGTGGACTAAGGGCATGGAAGTGCAAATCTGAGTCAATACTATGGTAGTGGGCCGGTGTTACAATAATGTTGGTAGTTGGGTTTGGTTTATTACTTGGGTGCATTAAAGTTGAGCAAGCTCATAAATGCTTTGCAATTAAGAATAGACATATCACCACAGAATTGAATAGCTGGTTTCCAGAAATTTATCTGCCACACTGTAAACAATAATTTACTCTGCCAAATATTAGAGGCTATTTGACACTGATATCCTAAACTTGTTATCCTTTGACAAGTTGTCCTCTAAATTTTTTATTTTTAATAATTTATCCTATCAATGTGTTAAATTATTACAATATACTCCTTTTAGTTAATTTAACACTAAATTGAAGATTTAAAATTGGATGATTTGCTTTGGTCTTTGTAGTATATTTTGAAAATTTTTGGTTGGTAATGGCTTTTTTTTTTTTTTATCTTCATGGGTTATTCATAATTATTTTAACAAAAAATTAATTCATACAGGGCATATTACAATAGTTTAATAAGTTTAAAGAATAAATTATTATAATTAAAAGTCTAGAGTTGAATTGTGAAAAGATAACAAATTTAGGGGATATAGGTCCTGTATATCCAAAATTAAAGAACGTTTGGTGTTGTTTTCATATTGTTTCAGAAATGAAATGACACATATTTTGAGATATGAAATTTAAAAGATAATACTTTCAAAACAAAAACAAAAAATTCAAATATATTGAGAAAAGATTTTTGCACCTTTTGATTTTATTTATTAAGACTTGTAAGTTAACGCATATTTTTCAAAAACATATTCATACATAATTTTACTATTTTTTTATATACTCAAATTAATCTCTTTGTAGATATAACAAACATAGTTTTAGAAACTAACTCAACATCACTCCTAAAAAATTCTCATTTCTAATTTTATTGAAAGTCTATTTTCTATTTTGGGACCCCAAACAAAATTATATTTAAAAAAAACCTACTAAATGGACTTTAAATGTTTCATACCTAAAAATTTGGAGTTCACGAATGATATAAGCTAGTAGTGTTGATTACTATTGTATATGTAGGGCCTCTCTATGGTCCTTCTAAAAAGATACCGTGACTTTGACATAATATAAAATGAGAAAGACACATGGTAATTCCAAAATTAAAAAAAGAAAAAAAAAATTAGCGTGTCATGAACATGAAGGTTCTGTATTACTATTGGAAACCATATTTCATATGCATCAGCATGCAAAGTATTATGAATTATAGTCCTTTCATGTTCATATGTTATGTTACATTTTTTTTTAATTATTGTTGTGTCTTACTCATTTTATATTAGGTTCAAGATATCTTATGCCACATTCGAGGAGGAAAAATATACATTCATAAACATTTTTTTTTTCAATTAAAACGTTTAATGAATATTAACACTTGTTATGAGTTAGCAGTACTACGAGTTTTTTTTTTTTTTTTTCCCCTCCTTCAAGACACTCGGATGTCACACTTACTTTGGACGGATTGATAATGAAATGAAAGAATGAATAATTTGGAAAATGTCAAGGACAGAAATGAAAAGATAAACAGAAGGAAAAAAAAATGTACACATTGATCCCAATATTCTGAATCCATACGTGGAATTACAGGAAGAATCATTACGAAGTCAAAAGGTTTTTTGATTATGGACCGTTGTGAATAACTAATTGAATATGAATATAATTATACATCTGAATGCAGGCATGTACCCCGTTGAGTAGCATGTGACTACGCCATTGATAACATAGCACAGTAACGAAAACTAACCAACATGTCCTTATGTTTAAAACTAACATGTGATATTTACATGGGTCGAGTAATATGTGTCACGGTAGTGTAATTGTCTGCATGATTTAAACTTTCTTTTTTTTTTTTTTTAAAAAACTTGGATATGAAGATTCAACCTCTATGTTTTGCATGTGACATTTATATGGATAGATAAATAAGTGTCATGGTAATGTAATTGTCCATCTCACTTAAGATGTTTTTTTTTTGGAACTTAGATAAGGGATTTAAATTACACATTTTATAATAAAGTCAGTATTGAATTATCATTAGACTATAATTAATACACCACATCGCTTAACATCTCAATCATACTTTTTTCCCTTATGTACCCCTCATATTTTAAGACTCAATTCACAATTCATAATTATTTACTAATATTCATTCATTAATCATGCATAGAAGCATTACCAGAAAATAATGATTTCTGAGAGAGTTACAAAAAATAATATATAGTTTTATTATTGAGTGCGGGTTGAAATTCTTTTTAATAAAATAAGTACATGACTCAATTCTACATAAATAAAGTAAAATTCAAAATTTCAAAATTTAAGTAGGGATGCGGTTGTAATTTTCCTTATAAAATAAAGGCTCAACTTGTATGTGGCTCTGCCACAGACGTACATGTGATGTAACAAATGAAAACTGTATAATAAAAAGTATTATGAACAAATTAAATCTCACACTATAATATGACATGCGTTATGGTGTATTGCCATACAGTGCAACAAATAGCTACATCATGATATCAGAGTTTTACGGTAGGATCTTCTGTTTTAATCGTTCCACGATTTGATTTATAATTAGAGTAATTATATGTCACGTATTATAGACTATTAACATAAAGACACCCACATAACCTACCATTAAAAAAATGAACCCAATTATTCAAAACACAGTTATTATCAATAGTGTAAAATAGGAAATCCCACCGTTGTCAATGTTACTAATATTTCAAATTAGAGTGAATATTGGCAATGTTTCTAGTAATATTTTATAGTAAGAAAATAAATTCTCTTTTTATCTGCAGCACTAAATATGCACCGGCCAATTCATTAGTCGCTGCCGCAAGCTAATTGGCATTGAGTGGAAACCAGTTGTTGTAATGGCTTAGTGGTTAATTAGTAAGGTGTCGTGTGACAAAAAAATTACATTTTAATTTTACTTAAATGTAATATAATTTTACATCAAATATAAATTTTACAATAGTGTTACGAAAATAATTACTATTAAAAATATTTTTAAAACAATCACATCAACTTTTCAACTCCACTATTTATCTCTACTTTACCAATCATATCAACTTTTCAACTCCAAAATACTTTTAATCTAAACACACAGTTTATTCAAATATAAAACAAATACTTTTTAACCAAATACAACATTCAAAAAACAAATTTCATTCAAATACAATCAAAATGTAATGCGTTTACCAAATGCGAAAAATCAATAAAGGTCGTTTGGTTGTCCAATTCAACTTGAATTTAACTTAAATCAAACTAAATTGTGTATTTAGTGAAAATTTTGAATTTAACTAAATAAATCTTATTTTAACAACTTTTAATCACTATTTTTACTATATTAACATAATTTTTAATATAAGTTTAAAAAAATTTTATATACTAAATATCCAGGTTTACGCCTAATTTAGTAAATTTTTCTTTAAAGTTCCTTAAGAAAAAAGAAGAGATCAAGCTAGACTATGTCTATTGGTTGGCTGAAATTTCCGTATCCATTAAACTACAATGGACAAGACACCGTACAGGAAAAGCTTTACTCGTTGCTCGTATAACTTTTATAGGAAGTTCTCTCAATTCGTCCCTAATAATATAAGGTGAAAGAAAATTCACTCCTTAATTTATTATAAATTACAATTATGATAATTTTCTCTTTGAAACATCAGTAAATTTTTAATGGTTTTAACCATGCATGCCTGTTAAATGATCTGCATGTGATTAAAACTGTTAACAAAGTTAACATTTTTATGAAGGATTAGCCAAAAGTTCATTGTAGAAAATAAAATGAAATTTTTATTTTTTGAAAGTCAAAAATCTAAACGATCTAAATGGCCGCGACCACGGCCATGGCCCAGGCCCTAGTCACGGCCAAGGCTACGGCCCTGACTGCACGTGACCTGGCCACAGACATGGCCATGGTTTTGGCTGCGTGCGGCCAAGGACTTTCGTGCCACATGTGAGCCAGCACACAGTCGTGGCTAGGGCCATGTCCTTGGCCGCACAAGGCCAGCCAAGGCTAGGCCTTGGCCGTATGCGACCTGCCCCAGTCTTAAAAAATAAAAAACTAGTAACTGCATTTTCTTGCATGAAATGAACAAGTTTTAAAAGTCAAGAGAAATATTTATATTAAAAACAACCATCTATATAATCATTAAGTTAGCAGAATGTTCTAATGCTATGAATATCAAAGCTCAATAAAGTTCATAAAGCTCTTAGCACAATTACTTATGCTAAGAGCTTAGTGGCTTACACCATGATTTATTATAGTCAAAGTCTACCTTCCAAGTTATCAATAAAAAGATTCATAATCCTTTTAACTCAAGAAATTTAAGAAAGTATTAGATAATGGATAACTACTTGACACCATTATTAGCTTGGGACAAAAGCTAAGTTATGGTTTTCGACATTTTCGAGGGAAAAAAGGTCACACTCAAAGAACTCGACGAGGACTCATGCTACCAAGGCCATAGCTCTACTCTCACTTGTGTCTCTACTCTTGCATTGGAGCTTGTCTATGGCTGCACTCTTCCCCTAGCAAGGCTATGGCTATGCTCTTGCATGTGGCTCTCTCGCACTTAGAGACAAATGAAGCCTTGCTCAAGTCAAAGGGTTAGGTAAATTCCCATTCTCACCTCGA
Source organism: Antiaris toxicaria (assembly GCA_035233585.1). Taxonomy (NCBI): domain Eukaryota; kingdom Viridiplantae; phylum Streptophyta; class Magnoliopsida; order Rosales; family Moraceae; genus Antiaris; species Antiaris toxicaria. The sequence continues at coordinate 3,320,284 of CP141163.1, forward strand.
GCAGAACTTTGCCCTTGCCTCACTTCACCGTTTCCCTGCTATCTCCCAATTAGTCGGGATAACTACACAAGTAACCACCCCCACGTTCATCGCAACATGCAAAAGACAAGTTCCATGATCCAGAGAAAGCAATGAGAGGCGGTTAGAAGAGAGGTCTGAAAAAGACAAGACATGGTTTTAAGGCACATAAGATGGTTACCTTCAGCAAGTTATATAAATAGCGAGGAAAGAGGCTGAGAGGAGGATGACCATTTGAACACTTATCGTAACTCTGTCAAATTTTATTTTGAGTGATTATGAGGATTTGGGTATGTATTTAAGTTTCAACCATTATAGTGCATCAAATCCATAGGAGTAGCTCACTTTGAAGTGAACCATTATAAATTTATAGTGTTTTTGTTTTTACAGTTTTTACTTTTTTTACACATTTGTTGTTGTTTGATTTGTATTAGTTAGGTTTTGATAAAGGAACTTAGTTACTCTAAGATTAGTGATTTTCACCGTCAACAAAAACAGAAACAAAAACAAAAAAGAGGAGAAAGAATTAGCTAACTTTCTACACTCTGAATCATGATATTTCTATTGCAATCCGAGACCTCCACTCACATTTCTGAAAGTCCACAGCGTTTTCGTTCTTTTTTTTTTTTAATTTTTAAATTTATTTTCCATTTTAAGGATCTACATTGTTTTTATTTTTTATTTTTTAACGTTTATAAGATAATTGCAATGCAATATTGCAATTACTTTCAACTTTTTGATTTTAATGAATTCAACGACTGCTTTTAATGTCGTAATAAGAAAGTAAACGCAAGTTTACACGAACATTAATGTCATAATATTTCAAGGAGAAATTGTTAAAAAATACCATCTAAATTTCGTTTAAATGTTATTGCAATCAGAGACCTCCACTCACATTTCTGAAAGTCTACAGCGTTTTTCGTTTTTCGTTTTTTAATTTTTTAGAATTATTTTTCATATTAAGGATCTAAATTGTTTTTATTATTTTTGTTAACGTAAATACGATAACTGCAATGCAATGTTGCAATTACTTTCAACTTTTTGATTTTAATGAATTCACCGACTTCTTTTAATGTCGTAAAAAAAAAAAAAAGGTAAATGCAAGTTTACACTAACATTAATATTTAAAAATATTTCGAGTAGAAATTGTAAAAAATAACATTTAAATGAAACCTAAATGTTAGACAATGAGGTTTAAAATATTTAAAGTAAATAATTGTAAACAATAAATTTATTAAATAAATAATTTCTTTACTGTTATTTATTTTAAATATTTTTAAAACTTACTATGTGTAATTTGGGTGATTGTTTTTATTTAACTAATTTGGAGTAGAGGATTTGAACTTAACATCTTTAAATCGAGTCAAACTTGAATTTACCATTAGACTATATCTGTAACTGCAAACTCGGCATCTTTAAGTGGAGTTGCCATTCAAGGTTTTGTTGTTTTGTTTTTAGTTATTTACTCTAATAATAGGGGTGATTTTCCTACTCTCTAGATTTTGGATTTGTCTACTAAATTTGGGACTCGACAGTTTGTTTGTTTTGGTTCGGTTAGATTTCTTTCTATGCTGAGTTGGTGGTGACCGTAATATTATAGGATATTTCACTCAGTTGATTGGAAAATTCCATCTATTATTGTAACAACCGGGAAAATTCACATTTTTTGGAAAATAAATGCACAATGAATTTAAGCATTAAAATGTGAAATTAAGTGATTTAATATTGTTTAGAACTAAAATAAAATGTTCTAACAATATTAAATGATGAAAAATGATTAATAGTGATTTTAGGTGTTAACACGTGTGTGCCATTCACAGTATCAAGAAGTAGGTCAAGATGATATTATCTTGACATAAAATTGATAAATTTGGGTTCAGCACTCCGAAATTAGTAAGGATAGCCTATCAGCACGCTCAAATTTGATAATTGAGCACAAGGGTAATTTTTGATCAAAAAATTCGCAGTATCGGAAACTGGTCGAAACGACATCAGATGAAAATAAAACTGATATATTTGGATTCAGGACGCCCAAATTAGTCAGCATAGCCCATGTTGAAATTTTGGGTGAAAAAGTATATAAAGAACGGGAAAAAGGTGGAATTTACTCATTTGTCCACAAATTCTCTCTCTCCTCATTTCTCTTTCCCTCTCTAGCCAAATGTGTATAGTAACCGACCATCGGAAACGGTGTCCGTTTTCGACACCGCCGGTGTCATCGGAAAGCTCTCGCCGAGCTGAGTCCGATAGTGGGTCGACGCGACGGAGCAGCCGCCGGAGCAAGCCGCACGCGCCGCCTGAAGGTCACTGGAGCCGAAATCTTCCCGGTGAGATTTCTCCGCCGTCCGGCCACCATTTGCCACGAAACCGGTCCCAAAATGTTCGTGGTGAAGAGTACTACAAAACCCAGGTGGTGGATCGCCTCAACACCGGCGGAATCGCGCCGCCCGAAGTCGCGACGTCACCGCCGTGGAGTCGCCGTTGAAACCGCCGTTTCCAGCGATGTTGAGCTGCACCACCGGTGCAGAAATGGTCGCCGTGAAGAGGGGAGCAAAAGCCCTCAATCAATTTCGGGGAAAAAGTCCGGCACGGCGGAGCTTCACCGTCGCCGCCGTGGCCGTGACTTTCGGGGGGATTTACCGGCGATTGGAGCCCCCAAATGTGAAATTGAGGCTACCAATGGATTCCTCTCGTCGAGATCTTCAAAATGGACTACCCACTTGCCACCGTCGCCGCCGTCGCCGCCGGTCAACGCCGGTCAACGGCTGGTCAACGCTGGTCAACGGCGACCGTTGACCGAAAATGGAAGTTTGGCCCGTTGGCCTATTTTCGACGTTCCGGACGCATCCGCGGAGTCGGAATTGCAAGACGAGACCTCAAAGATGAAGAACAAGGAATTAGGGCTTATGCCGTCAAGACCGGACTGCAATTCGGTATAAATTCCGACCCCTTTACGTTCCGAAATTTAATTGTTTGGGACTGTTATATGATTTTATGATTATTGGTATGAAAAATATGGAAAAGAATGTATGTAAAAAGAAGAAAATGGCTATAATGGAGAAAAAGAAAAATATGTGATGATGTAACGATTTTACGTAAACGGTACAAGTTTTACGTAAAATCTAGGCCTCTGGTATAGTACGTGATAGAATTAGATTAGGATAGATGGTTTTCAGGCGTTTCCTAAACGCTGGAACCTCAAAAATTAAGCGGAAATACTGTCGAAATTTCTAAAAATGGCACCAGGGGTAATATGGGAAACGAGGGGTAAAAATATGATCGGGAAGGGAACCTGAGCCCCCTCGAAGAATTGGGGCATGGAAAAAGGAATGGACAAATCATGATTAGTAAACCGACCATTCGAAACCCTAGAACGCAAGGAAAAACATGAAACTGACACTTAGGTCGAAATAGTACTTCCCGAGGGCCAGGAATGTGAAAAATTAGTAAAATGATAAGAATTGATCCGTAAAAGGTCTGATAAGATTTAAAAAGTTAATTAGATGATTTTGGGTTTAGAAAATCCAGCCTAAGTATGAAAATGGAAATATTTTGGTTAAACGATCCATTAGGGGCAAAATGGTCATTTTGCCCAAAGATTCTCAAATTATGGGAAAAGAGCCTCAATGACCCCGAAATAGGTTAATGAAGTTTGTAAAAGCCAAAATTGAGGTTTAAGCTATGAAAAATCACGTTAAGGGTAAAATTTGTAATTTTGTCAAAAGTTAGGGGTAAAATAGTAATTTTTCAAAAAGTTGGGGAAAAATTTGAAAATGGCCATTAAGGTTTAGAAAGCTGTCCTAAGGCTATAATTAAGGATTATAAGATCAGAATTTAGCTTTTTAATAAAATAAAAGTAATAAATGAAAATGTGATTAACGGACAGAGTTTGTCTGTAGGAACCCGATCCAAACGCGACAAGGGACGTTGATGGATTCCAAGAAGGGGATAAGCACGCTATGAGTAAGTTCAGACATTTACTCGTCTGCAACTATGAATAAGCTTATCGTATTTATATGCTTTATATGTAAATGTCATGATGTGATTTATGATGATGCTATAGTAATGCTATAGCAATGTTATGATGATGTTAAAATATGTGTTTTAATAAATAATTTATAAATATATATATATGTATATATTGAATTACGAAGGAAAGGTATTATAAAAGTTTTATGAGAGTGAAGATGTGATAAAGAGTGATAGAAGAATGGAAAGAGTAAGAATAAGAGTATTATAATATAATGTATAAGAAATAGATGAGGTATGAAAGGAAAGAATAGATGTTTTGTGAAAAGTTTTATGGAAGTTAAGTTATGATTGATAGAGCAATGATGATCGGTGATGAAAGGAATTAAGAAAGGAATGTTTTATGAGGATGAAAGGATATATGTTTTATGAAAAATGATATGAAAGCAAAGAGTTAGACAAGAAAGAAAAACAATGATAGGTTATGATAAAAGGTATGATGAATGTTCTATGAAAAATGATATGAAAGTAAAGAGTTAGACAAGAAAGAGAAACAATGATAGGTTATGATGAAAGGGTTAGAACATAACGGTAAGATGTGATTGATAGAATAGAATGATAGGCTATGATGGATAGAAATATGATGATAAGATACAATAGATAAAATGATGCAAATGATAAATAGAGAAGAGAAAAAAAATTGTCTGCACATAATTAAACATACTTTTGTTTGTTGTGATGTGATGTGATGTTATATAAGTAATATGTGCTATATATGTTAAGGTGTGATTAACATAATTCACACAAGTAAAGTAAAGAAATTAAGAAAAGAAAAACAACGAAAGAACAAATGTTCCATGAAACGTTTTATGAAAAAAATGAGAAGTGAAAGATCATGAATGTCATGAAAGAAAAAGATGTTCAACGAAAAATCAATATAAGAAAAATAAAAGCCTACAAGATAATAAGACTGAAAACTTAAGTTGTTGGCGTACCGGTCTCCCTAAAAGGTCGAGACTTCCGGTCTATATCCTCCGCGTAGATATGGCGCTACTCCGAAGGTGCGGTAGATTATAGGATGGACCAACCCCGAAGGTGCGGTTTTTATGTGACTGTGAGGTAGGTTAGTGGGTCGCTCCTCCTCCTTCCACTGTCCGCGCGCAACTAGGTACGTCCAACAACGGGCCCAACCAAAGGAAAGTGGAAAGAAAATAAACGAAAGAAGAGTGAAAAGAAAAGAAAAGAAAAGAAAAGAAAGGAAAAGAGAAGAAAAGAAAAGAAAAGAAAAGAAAGGAAAAGAGCGTGAAAAGAAAAGAGCAGAAAAGAAAAGAGCGTGAAAAGAAAAGAAAGGAAAGCAGAGAGAAAAGAAAAGAAAAGAAAAGAAATGATACGAAAAGAAAAGAAAAGTAAAGAATGACATAAAAAGAAACAAACGATATGAAACATAATAGAATGATATATGTGATGTGATGTGAATGACACGTTTTACGTGATGTTATGCTAGAGTGTATGATACTAGCTTTTAAGATATGAAATGTTAAGAGATGATGATAAAGCGATAGAGAAGTTATAAGGGTTTAGAACAGAAAGTTAGGGAATGATAGGGATGAAAAGCAAAGAAATGAAGAGATTAGATTAGAATGATAAGAGATGATCGATAGAATGATATGAACGATGAACGAAGAGATAAACGAGCATGAGGAAGCTCGCCTAATATGTTATGTTTTGAGGATATGTATAGATGATGTATATGATGTGTATATATGTGATGACATATATTCTAGTAATAATATATATTACTAGTATTTATAAGTTAATGAATGTATGTTTGAACTTACTGAGCATCTAGCTCATTAGTTGTTTATATGTTGCAGGTAAGCAATGTGTTTATTTAAAGTAATATGATGGACAACGGACGGATCTGCACGTGCCAAGGGACTGGGCGAGGGTATGGTACTACCATGAGTCTTTCGCTGAGCGTTCAAAAGGAAGATGAAAGAAAAAAATTTATAAATTATATATTATAAGAGTATGATAGTGTTATAGGCATAGTATGTAAGTAAAAAAAAAAAATTTGCTATAGAAATTGCTTCTGCTATAAGATGAGAACGTTAAGAATGGAAAGTTAAGTATGTTAAGTAAGAGGATGACGACCCACGAGGTTGCCAGCCATCGCGGTCGGCATCAGAGCTGGCTAGTTGGTATGGTAACGTACGTGGGGTGGGGTCGTCACAGGTGGTATCAGATGTTTTGTCAAAAATTGTCTTATGTGTGTTTTATTATTAGTGTGTTATAAAACTTTTTAGCTATCGATTCTCAATTTACGTCTTTTTCCTTAAATGTCATTTGATGATGATATTTTGAATCGGAGTTTTGCCTTTGAAGAAAATCGTCTTCCTCTCAAAAACTTCTCAACTCCAAAATTATTTTCTCAAATGCATAACAACTTTTGACCCTAAAAATTTATATTATGCAGATTAGTAGCTTAATTTTAAAGTTACATAAATCATCAAATTTCCACAAGTAGAGTAGAACGAGAACACCAAGTATAGTTAAGTATAAGATTTTATTATCCAAACCAACAAACAAACTAGTACATTAAAAAGTGCTAATAAAAACTTGAACAAACCCACGACCAAGCAATACAAACATAAGATAATTTGAACTTATTCTACATGAGAGAGATAAGCTAATGTGGATTTAACACCCACTTTATTCTTGCAGCAGACCATACACTCTTGTGGCAGAAAGTTTTACTTGCTCGTCATATTTCACTTGATACTGCAATACAATATAGAGAAAGATTTAGAAAATCATTGCATAAAAAAGAAAATAATATATATAGTTAAGGAAAGGATCAAAGACTAGGTAGGATACATTTGAAACGACAGTTTTAAAAGAGCTTATGATATCAAAATGATCTTAAGATTTTCTAGTAAGGTAATAAAATTGTTAAAATAAAGTTTACAATGTTTATCTTATATAAGTTTTTAAGTATAACCAGAAGAAATTTTTTGAAAATCATATTTTTTGAGTTTAATAAAAAAACTCTTTTAGAAACTAAAAGCTCTTTCAAACATAATTTTAAAAATTATTTTCGAACCTATAAAAACAGTTTCAAGATAGCAACTGCAATGAAGAAACAACCAATAAATACTGTTCCCGCTCACAATGTGTGTGTCTATATTTATATGTATACGGCAAGATTTTAACATAACTCTAATAGTTTCCACTTGTATTCGTCAAAAAATTGTCGGCAAAATAGCGCCGTAAAATTATAGTATGAAGTGTGTGTATATATATATATATATATATGCATCTACTTTATATATTAAGGTCTTGTATGGATGACTAGTCTAAACTTAAATTTTGGATTCAATTTTGTTTTTTTTTTTTGAAAAGTCAATAAAAATTATAACTAAATCAATCGGCTCGAACTTAAAAATTTTATTTAATTTCAGACTCAATAAATGAATCAAACAAGTCCTTAAGTTGAAAATTAAACTGCTGACTCAAGTGCACATATCATGCAAGGTGCTAGATATACCTGTTGCAGTTGGTTGAGGTGCTAAACTTGTAAGGAAGAGAGATTCCACATTTAGCAGGAAGGCCAGACGCAAGATTAGGGTTGAGTCCTGACAGATTATTAGCAGCATTAATCAGGCACCGGCAGACTGTCTGGCGCTCCGCCGTGGTGGCGGCTGCCGTGTTTAGGCCCTTGATTCCACTGCAGCAGGACGACGGAACTGTGCCACCACTTCTAAGGTAAGTAATGCATGGCGCCATGTAGGTCGTCACTTGGCCACATGTGATGGCGCTGGCTAATGGTGCACAAACCATCATGCATACCACCGCCATGCACGTGAGCTTGAGAGCCACAGAGCTTGCCATTTTCCCAACAAAACTTGCAACACTTTTTTTTTTTTTTTTTGGTTGTGTTTTGTTTTTTTGAGGTACTATGTTTTTTGTTTATACTACTGATATTAGTTGAATAGCAGTTTCTGAGTGGTGAAAATACACCAAGGATTGGTGTTTAAATAGGGAAAATTGGAGATTTTTTTTTTAGTTACAAAAACTTTTGAGAAGTATTGGTATAGTTAACTTTGGTGGTTATAATGAATTGAATGAATTTCAATTCCTTTTCTTATGTATTCAGCTCTGTAATGACAGCTGTTGAGAAACTTGATGACTCTTAAGAGGAAGTTTATGTCCTAACTACTGATGGAACCCACATGGCCATGGTAGAACAAGAAACATCAAGGGCAATAAACTTACTTACTGGGTTCATTTAAAAGATATGAATATACCTGTACTAGTTACTTGCCTTAAGGATTAGTGATATAAACAAAACGGTAACGTTATTTTCAGAAGATGGCAAAAAGAAAATGATGATTACGAATACACCCCCAAACGATAATCACGGTGTCTATTTCCATACGCGGTGTCCTATTTCCATCCATTTTCTTTTACGGACTACAGAAGGAGGTACAATCGGCATAGCAACAAAAAAGATCGGGATAGCATGTTGTAATAAACTAGGCTTATAGTGCAGGGATTATTTGTGAAAAAAAACTGAGGACGACAAAAAGGGATCCCAAAAACATATTTTAACAATCCTTCCCTTGTTTTCAATATTATATTCATATTGTATTTAAATGTAATATAATTTTTATCTAAATGTAAAAATATTACATCAACTACAAATCACATTACTTTTTAGATCCAATACAATCACTATTTATCATTTTATTTTATCTATTATTTTTATTAATCACGTCACATACTATATTTCTCTCTTCTTTTTCCCATCACATCCTATATTTATTATTTAAATACAATTCAAATACTTTTTATCTAAACATATATTATATTCAAATACAATGTAAATATTTTTTCTTGAAATGTAAATTACATTCAATGCATTGTATTTAAACACAATGTAAACGTAATGCATTAACCAAACGAAGTCTAAGCCTCTAAATTCCTCCTGAATCTTTTAGTCCCTTATCTGTCACTCATACTTGATCTTGCAGTTATACATATGCTATTAAACTAATCCTTAAGGTGAGCAATCTCCTTCCAGTGATAAGGCATTTTTTCCGATTACCAAAAAATCAAGAATTAAAGGTGATACAAATGTAAATTCAGGAATTTAGATGTAACTGAGGTCAAAATTCAGAATACACTTAGTTCTGGAACGGCTCCTTAAATTTGCATCCTTCTGACGGGGAAAATAAATTATCAAAATGAAAAAGAACCTAATATGGCTAAAGATCAAAAGAGCTCAGAGAGGATCCACTATGCATCTTCATCACTACTCTCGATCACAACCATCGCCTTTTTGGTTTTCAGCCTCTTTGTTGCTCTCTCTTCACTCCCTTGTTCTTTCAATGCGTCCAGATCAGCGTATTTGCTTATTTGTTCAAGAATTTTACTTCCGTACTTCTCTGTCTTTAGTTTTCCAATGATCTTTTCCAACTGCAGTGAATAAACAAATACTTCATTCACCATCAATGCTATAATTCTCACTTTCCATACAGAAAAAGCGGAGAAATTCACATATAGTAGTCTAAAGACCATTAAATAATTTATGAACTCCAATTCAGAAACAAGCTTCCCAAGGATTGCTAGAAATCGCCAGGGGTGCGGGTGCTGGGTTGGTGTGGGGTGGGGTGTAGGGATTGTGCTAGTAAAACTTGCCTCTTCCATTGAATTTGGTTTCTGGGCACTTAACATGTTGATTTGTTGAGTAGACAAAATAGAATGGGGAAATATTCCTCCATGGATAGAGGACAGTTCCTTTCGCAACTCGTCAAGCTTTAATTCCAAGCCAGAGAATGCAAGACTGTGTTTTACTGATTTCATGCGAGCTACTTTTTTTTGTCGGCTACAAATCCCAAGAGTGACGTTTCTCATCCCTACAGGAAAAACAATAAGATCAAGAGCTTCAATTCGAGACTCCCTATTAGTGCCAAAAGCATCATAATAAGATAATAGACTATTTTACACAAATTTTGATTTATGGAAGACAAATTTTGAAAGTACTGTCGATTCCCAATTAAGGAATCAGTAAAAACCAAAAAAGCATAAAGCATCTGCCGGAGATGTATAAGGTGCAGGGGTATAAGTAGGTGACTAATCAAACAGACCCAATTCTTTAAGCTTGAAACTTCAACTATTAGTTGGTTTGTCTCTTGACCACCTAAAGCTCTTCAGGGAAAAATACGTTGCAGACAGATTTAGAAGAGCATCAGGGGAAAATAAATTAAATTTAATGTCCCTATCTCCAAATTTCCCAAAAAAGTGTGTCGTCTATTGACTAGTACCCACTCTGGCGTCCAACACAAATACATAGTGTAAGTTGCGTGCTTGGCCAAAGAAACAAAGCAAATTCAACCCAAGCAGGATGGGAAACGTTATACAGCACTGGATTCCAAGTTACAACTTTAAGTTCAATCTTTCCAACTTCATTATCAAATTATATACACCAGAATGCAAAATGCAGTTAATTATAAAAAACAATAAGTTATTCAGAGATTGTTCTGTTCAAATATGCGTACTTCCTTATCTGTTCAAAAAGCAGTAACAAGATATAGCAGAAAACTGCCACAAAAAAGAGAATGAAACACCTGTATGCCCAGGAAAATGGTGGGTCAACTGTATTAAATAAGGAAGTGGACTAATTTACAGAACATTTTACATGAAAAAGAGATTTAGTCAACTTTAAGCGGGATCACCAAGATCCTATTTGTGAATAATTACAATGAAATAAAGGATAGACATAACAGATTTTTAATGATGTATATATGAATGTAATTATGTTCTTTCTGAGCACTCCTTAAAAGGCTTAAACAGGTGGAAATGCAAATATCAGAACCCACTGCGAGAAGCTTTATGGTGCAAAGATAATAAAACATTCTGGTTCATATCATCCACAACACTGCTGTCACTTTGTGGCATACACGAACATAAAGATCGACAAGTTCAACGATTACAATTGAACAAGTAAATAGTTTCATGGATATGGGCCACAAAATTAACCAGGCCTGATATAAAATAAGATCAAGTAAACCTTTTAGGGTATTGCAAAAATAAAACCACGTAAGAAAAGTCCAACATTTATTTATCCTTACTGCAGGCAAGGCAATTAAACCACACTACTTTAGAAGAGTACTCTGCCATTTATGAATACAGGCAAGCAAAATACTGAGCGACCAAAGACATATGGCAAAGATGGCAATGAAAAGATAACGAGATGGAAGTGGAACTTATTCTAAGCCAGGTCAGAAAAGAGATGTATGACTACCGTTCTGGTAAGAAAGAAGATGCTTTAGTCCTATAATAGACAGAGTAGAAGTGGATATTCAAACATGAGTTCACAACAAAACAGAATAAGATAGGAACTCAAGTAATCAGGGGTGGAAAAATCTCAAGTAAAATGCTCACAAATTTAACGAGGAAACATTTAAACGTAGGATCTCTAGTATACTCTTTGAAAAAAGTAAAATCCTTACCTTGCAATACTTGCCTAGCCAGTGGTCCTAATGTTACATATGCATTTGTGGCATAAGCTGTATGCTGAAATTCTTCTTTCTACATCAAAAACAGATCTGGTTCTGTATCAGATACCAACAAAGCATAGGCCAGTTGCACTAGCAAAGCTTCAAGAAGTCAACAAAGAAAAGATCCACAAATTACACTAGTAAATCAACTAAGCCAACAAGTTATATGGTTTGTAGTTTTAACCAAAAAAAAAAAAGAAGAGAGGGGGGGTTGGGGGGCGCGTGGTGAGTGGGGTTCGCCCAGATTTAGTTTTTAGCAAACAATAAGTCCCCCGATGGTCGTATCAACTGTTTATTTTCTAATAGATACACTGTACATGGAAAACGTTTGCATGATCCTATCCTATGTAGAGTGCCATTAGATGGCTAAGAGAGACAAAGCTATTGCATCTGTAGAATAATCACACAATGAATTCCTAGTTGTTGTTGAAAAGAACGCTCAAAGCGATTGATCATTGTGAAGAATTTTAAGGCCACTGTGTTGAACCTTCTACCATGCTGAGGATTTTATACATGTTTTCTATACGAATTAACTAAAAATGTAAGAGGATTGTGTAGGAAATAGATGACTTTTGATATTATAACATACGTATCCCTAGAATTAAGAGATATCATTATGATCTGACTAGGAGCGATTCCTTCCTTCAAGGGATTTAGAGAATTAGTTTCCTATTTTACAGCTAGGGATTAATTGTATATATACGGCCTCTAATGTAATGTTTGATATACAAGAGAAATAGAATTCAGTCTCTCAATTTTTCCTCTCTGTTTTGTTATTAGTTTTATCACATGGTTTCAGAGCTTAGCTCTTGTTTGTGTAATCTTTTCTTTCAATCTTTGGATCCTTCATTGCTTCACATAGATTTCTCAAGCGACCTTCATTGCCGTCATCATTCTAGCCTTAATTGCGGGGTTTTTTCCTGAAATTTTCAAGTTTGGCCTTCATTGTTGTGCCGCCATGCCAAAAGTTTGCGCCACCTTCGTCTTAGCGATGCCCAGATCTGAAAAAACCCAAAAAACCTAGGGTTCTGCTACCAGGGTTACTTTGCAGATCTGCCTCTACCTCCAATTGCAACCGCCGTCAACTTTGCTACCATCACCTTTGCAGCCGACAATTGCCGTCACTAGTCTCACTTGAGTCATTGCCATCTGTGGGTTTCGCTCACGCTAGAGTTTACAACAGTTGGAGTTCGTATGCCCAAGGGTTTCGCGCCCCCACTATTCTCTAGGTCGCCGCCATAGGATTCTGATGCGGTCATAGCTCCATTCATTGCTGTCAAGAGTCCTTGCCATCAACACCATTCGCACGAATTTCTGAGGTTTTATCCTTCAAATTGAAACCTTTTGTTGTTGTTTTTTTGTTCTTTGAGTATGTTCGCTTTAGAGCTGGTTGTTTATGTTAAAGGAAAACAAAAAGTTCAAAAAATGATAGAGCTCCACAGGCAAGCCCACTTCAATCAAGATGAAATTGAGAAGTTGAGAACTCTCCCGTAGAATGTTGAGAAATCTTCAAGTACTAATTCATTAGCACATTTAGGTGATTTTTCTATCTCTATTGGATTAAATGTTTCGGATGAAACACTTGTCAACTCTTAGATCATGGACTTAGGAGCTACTGATCATATGAATCACTCATCATAGAAATTTAGAACATATACACCTTGTCCAAGCAATATGAAAATTGCCACCGCGGATGGCTTGTTAACTACTATAGCCGGTCTAGGAGATGGTCAGATTAGTCCCTCACTTATGCTAAAAGATGTTCTATATGTTCCAAAGTTGTCCACTAGCTTCGTTTCAATACAAAAACTTATTCAAGATTTATATTGCAACGTCATTTTTTACCCTATTAATTGTGTATTTCAGGGTCAAGATTCAGGAAAGACGATTGGATGTGCTAAGGAATGGGGATGAACTTTATTATCTCGAGTCACAAAGCAATCCAAGTGATAACAAGAGTAAATTACCTTTGTCATTTCTTTCTAAGCATTCTTCATCCAATAAAGAAAAAATATGGCTTTATCATCGTAGACTTGGACACCCATCATTTAGGACTATTAAAATTTTTTCCTTCTCCATTTAGGGGGGGTAGAAGTAGAAAGATTTCATTGTGATGTGTGTGAATTTGCAAAACATGAATGTGTGCCTTTTTCCATCAACAATAAAAGAAGTTCACTTCCCTTTTTCCTAATTCATAGTGATATTTGGGGTCCTACTATGCTCAATATTTCTGGAGCTCGTTGGTTTATGTCATTTATCGATGATGGCACTGGAGTATCTTGGGTTTTTCTACTCAAACAAATCTGATGTGAACTTTGTTCTTCCCAATTTTCATAACATGGTGCAAAACTAGTTTGGTGTCAAAATCAAAAAGTTTAGGTTGGATAATGCAAGGCATTATTTCAATTAAATTTGACTCCATACTTCCAAAAAGAAGGCATTATTCATGAGTCATCATGTCTAAACACTCTACAACAGAATGGAGTTGCTAAAAGAAAAAATGGTCATCTCCTTGATACAACCCGGGGATTTTTGTTTCAAAACAAGGTATCTTATTGGGGGGAAGCAGTTTTGACAGCCACACACAATAAATAGGTTACCTTCTAGAGTCTTGGATTTCAAAAGTCCTATGGAAATGTTATCCATATTCTATCCTAACCTAAGAACTTCAAATAATCTGATTTCTAAGATTTTTGGGTGTGTGTCTTTTGTTCACGTTCATAGTCCAAACATGGGAAAATTAGATCCAAAGGCTATCAAATGTGTTTTTGCGGGATATTCTTCAACTTAAAAGGGACATAAGTGCTACCATCCGCCTTCCAAGAGGTTTTATACCTGGCAGATTTCACCTTCCGTGAAACGAAATCCAATTATTCTACTCCCCATCTTAAGGGGAGAGAATCAAGTTAAGGAAGATAAGGATTTCTTTTTCATTGATCTTCCTTCATTATCAAAATCCATACCTACTCCTAAAGCCACTGTCTTTGTGTCGGATTATGATCCTATACCCGTGTCTCTTATGTCTAAAGCTCCTATCTCCGTGTCTCATCCGACATCCGTGCCTCCTATTGAACATCATGAACCTGTCCCCGTGTCTCCTCCTGTCCTCGCATCTCCTGTGCCTCATGCTGAAAGGTTTCTTGGGTTTGACAAAGTGTACTTGAGAGAAAAAGCTTCTGTTATTGAACTTGCACTAGTCTGAAGATCTAACTCAAGTCCTGAGAATGAGGTAACTGTTTCTAATTCTGAATCACAAAGTCATTTCAGTAGTAATCATGATCTTCCTATTGCCATTAGGAAGGGAACCGGGGAATGTACTAAGCACCCCTTGTATCCACTTTTCCCATGTTGTGTCATTTAAGAAGTTTATGTCATCTCATAGGAGTTTCCTTGTAAGCTTAAATAGTATTACCATTCCTACCACGTTATCCGAGGTTTTATCTAATGTAAATTGGAAACAAGCTATGAAAGCAGAGGTGGAAGCCTTAAAAAGGAACAAAACATGTGAGTTGGTAAGTTTACTTATAGGAAAAAGACCCGTAAGATGCAAATGGGTTTATACTATGAAGTACCGAGCAGATGGATCACTAGAGAGGTACAAGGTGAGGTTGGAAGCAGTATACTCAGACATATGGTGTTGATTATCAAGAGACATTAGCTCTAGTTGGCAAGATGAATATCGTGAGAGTTCTACTATCTTTGGTAGCTAATTATGGCTGGGACTTGTAGCAGTTTGATGTCAAAAATGAATTCCTACATGGAGACCTTGAAAAGGAGATTTATATGGAAATCCCACCCAAATTTAGAAGAAATCTTACTACTAATCAAGTATGTAAGCTGAAAAAGGCCTTGCTTGGGTTGAAGCAGTCTCCAAAGGCATGGTTTGGAAGGTTTGCAAAGGTGATGCTAGCCATGGGATACAAAAAAAGTCATGGAGATTATACATTATTCATTAAGCACTCGAACTCAGGGGAGTCATAGTTCTTCTGGTATATGTTGACGATATAATTGTAACAGGGAATGATGGAGAGGAAAAACAAGTTTTGAGGCAATGTTTGGCCAAAGAGTTTGACATTAAAGAATTAGGAAAATTGAAGTACTTCCTAGGAATTGAAGTCGCACACTTCAGGCAAGGAATCTTCCTTTCTCAATAAAAGGATGTCATCGATCGCTTGAAAGAAATGGTAAAATTGGTTTGTAAACCAACAAGTACACTGATAAAGCCCAATCACAAGCTTGCAAAGGCTGAGGAGGATGCTTCATTAGATAGGGAGATGTATCAATGCCTTGTGCGAAGGCTCATTTATCTCTCTCACACGAGACTGAATAGAGCTTATGCTGTTAGCTTGAATAGCCAGTTTATGCATAATCCAAAGGAATTTCATAGCAAGTTGTAAACTGGGTACTGCAATACCTAACGATTAAAGCTTGTACAAATGCTGATTATGCTGGATCTATGGTTGATAGGAGATCGACTTCTAGGTATTACACTTTTCTTGGTGGGAACCTTGTGACATGGAGAAGTAAGAAGCAAAATGTAGCGACAAGATCAAGTGTTGAAGTGAAGTTTTGAGCAATAGGTCAAGGCATTTGTGAACTACTGTGATTGAAAATCATCCCAGAGGATTTGAAGATTAAGTGGGATGGTCCAATCAAAGTTTATTGCAATAACAAGTCTGTCATCAAAATAGCTCATAATCTTGTGCAACATGATCGGACAAAGCATATAAAGATTAGACTAACGCTTCATCAACGAAAAGCTAGATAGTGGCTTTATTTGCACACCCTATGTGTCTTTTGACCACCAGCTCGCAGATGTGCTTACCAAGGGATTAAACAGCACAATGTTTTAAGCAATTGTATCCAAGCTAGGAATGGAAAACATTCAACAGCTTGAGGGGAAGTGTAGGAAAACATTAAAATGTATCCCTAGATTTAAGAGATATGATTAGGATTTGATTAGGAGCAATTACTTCCTTCAAGGGATTTAGAGAATTAGTTTCCTATTTTAAAGCTAGGGATTAATTGTATATATACAGCCTCTGATGTAATGTTTGATATACAAGAGAAATAGAATTCACTCTTAATTTTTCTCTCTGTTTTGCTATCTGTTTTACCATAGATTGTTGTTTTCTTGTTTCGTTTTTATGTTTTCCAATTTTGATATATATAGGTCTTATAAGTTGACTTAAGTTATTGAGAATTTCTGTTTCTAGATAGGTGTCATTCAGAGTTCCTAAAAATAGCACTCTTTTGTAACAAAAAGAATCATTGACTTGTATCTTATATGTGAGACTTAGCAAGTAGGTCAAATCACAGAAGGCCTGCACAGGATTCTAACAATTCTATTTACTTGTTTCATAGTAGGTGAGATCGTAATTATGTTTCTTCTACAAGGTGCTAAGTCTACTAATTTTTTGTATCAAAATATATGATTCCCTCAAAAATGAAAAATGAAAAATGAAAAAATAAAAACTTCTAAGCATTTTGCATACCTTGTTTTCCTAATTATCAATAATCATAATTCAGATGACCCCCAAACTACACACCCTATCATGTATTGGCCATAGACTTTTGGTTTTAAACATCGCTCTATGCGAACTTTTATGTTGTTAATCAAATGGCCCCCCCATCAATAATAAGTCAAACTTGGATGGAAAGGCATCAGATGAGGATGATTTTCAAACCATTCTTTGTTTTAGGGCTATAAGAGAAAAGATTAAAAAAAAAAAAAAAGCACTTATGAAAGTAAAGCAATTGGAAAATCCAAGTTTTCTATTGCAGAACCATTACACCATATGCAGTACTTGGTGGTGGTGATGAACTAGCAAAGGGCAATGGGGAATGATAGATATCAGAATACTTTTAATGACCATAGATTAAAGAATGATCTCAAATTCACCATCAGGTGACACTTTTCTGTCCTATTTTGACTGAATATTGATCAAAGGGCCATTTGCATAACACAATAAAAATTTGGGATTCAGTGGTGTTTAAAACCAAAAGTCAAGGGCTAACATGAGATTGGGTGTATAATTTGAGGGGTATTTATGAAAATAAGCCACAGAGAAATTATCAGGACACGACAACTTTTTATTAATAGATTTAAGATTTAAAGAGTCAAAAGTCGTACCAAAACACGAGCTAAGATTAACTGTATGACAAGTTGTTCCATTTCTTCTCTCTTTAAATCAGGACCTGTGGAATTCAGGGCACCAAAATCAGTAACATGAGATAGAAAATAATAGATATCAGCAATAATAAGGGTACAGGAAACAAGTACACACAAATGTAATGGTGCAAATGTTTAATCAACCCGCATTCAATAATAAAATTTCTAAAAGCAAAGTCATTTCATCATCTAAGAAAAATACTAATGTGCGACAATGTTCAGTGCTGGCATCAGCTTTCATCTAGCAATGGATAATAGATTTCTTGAAAGTGATTGTCCCACCCACTTCCTTGTGCTTAGTTTTAATTTTATCAACCAGCTGCAACATTGTCAACCTCTGATCATTCTCTTGTACATCTTGCAGCAAAGAAATTATAAGCTTTGCATAACCTGCAAAGAATCCCCACATGCACACAGCTCAACATCATCATGCTGGATTTGTAATTCAAAAAATTCAAAGAAGAAAACTCTAAACAGCCAACTTGTAATAGAAGAATCAAAAAGGAAATTTAGATGTCACTTTCCAAATGCGCATCACAATAAAAGAATCTAATCTGCAGGACAGAGTACTAAAGGAAACAAAGCACAACCAAAAATAGAAGCCACAGAGCAGGCCACTCATTTGTTATCCCCTGCCTTCATATGAAAAGGAATGAGTTCCATCATTCAGTTTACCATCCCATGACTTTACATGTTTTCTATTTGCACTTACAAGACAAGTACAACCATAAAGCATCAAAGAATCCCGACATTCCAGCGCTATAAACTTAATCAATGTTCACTAAATATTTTCTCCAAAACTGTATTTAATACGCATGTAATGAAAAATCAATGATAAAATGATAATCCTAACTAAAATAGAAATCATTTGAATAATTATTTAGAAAGAGTTAAGTTCGTCCAGACTCAGAATCCCAAAATTGTAAAAAGGATCAAAGAAGTACCAACCAAGTTAATCCATCTCATTCATGCAATGGATTTGAGGCTCAAACAGAAGACCAAGGTTGCCTTTGAATATGTAATTTTATGTTAATCATGAAAAAATATACCGGTGCTCTTATTAATTACGGTCATAGAAAACTGTTATGTTCCCGGAGGTAAGCCCTAGTGACCGGTCTTGTAATTACCGGCATCTCTCTCTCTTTAACCCTTAGCCCCCGTTTATTCTTGCCCCTCCCCGTGGAGTTTCCTTGCGAATTCTGCCCCTGCAGAATTCGCTTCCCCTCTTGCTCTCAAGAGTGAATTTCAACAGAAAACCTAGATGCCTCTCTTCATTTCTTTTCTGCCCTTAAATAGGCCAATTACATATAAGGAATCTCCATGATTATAGGAAATTCTGGTTATTTCCCAAAATCTTCATAAATCTAAAATTTGAATTGCATAACAAACAAAAATTTAAAAGACACATCAAAAAATAAAAAGGAAACTTCTCTCATCCACTAATACCGGAATTGGCCCGGTTCTTCCGATTGTAGACGCGGCCAATGAAAGCGTCCACAACAAAAACTAAAAATAAAAAAATAAAAAAGAAATAATAAAAACAACTGATAATCATGGGAAAACTAAATGCACCAACTGGAAGAAAACACATGAGGAGAAACCGCAGATAAAAGAAAGAACTATTGCCAAGTACAAAATAGCTTACTGATATAATCATCCATAAAATTTTTCAAGAAAAGGTGAAAGAACCATACAAGTGGCATCCACTTCCTTAATCTCACTTGAGAATGCACAGTTGTCACACATCCCTGAGACATTATATATTCAGATTAAGTTCTGAAATAGACAAATAATATAAATATATCTAGAGACATCCCGCATGCATGTTAACAATGTACAAACAATGAGGTCAACTCAAAAGAATCTGAAATCCAAATACAAAATGCACATCTATATCCCAACCCCTGTAATATACGATAAGAAAGAATGAGGCTAGTCCCCAGAATATATTTCTACCTACATCTAGAAAAATTTCTCATGACCATGTATGAACACCAGCCACTCAATGGATGTTGTTGACCAAAAGATATTGTCCTTCACTAATTGGCACGTATATAGGAACAAGTAATAACATATGGTACCATTACAGTCCTGGAGTGGCTCAGCAAAATGTCGGAAAAAGGAACTTCGACGGCATTGTCTTCTAGACTGCAGTAAGAAAAAGAGGCCAATGAGGATAGCAGCTAAATATCTTTGTCTGTGAAGATTAACCACATGACACAGATTTATATAAATGGATTACAAGTCTAAGGACATAAATAGCTGGTAGGACAGCAAACGCAAGACAGGAATTGCAGTGATACGTAAAGAAAAGATGAATAGGATTTTACGGTCCTGAAAAAGGTAATAAGAAATACAAGTATAATGCTTTCTTTTATAACAAGTATGAGTCATATCAAAATTATTTTCTTCTACAATACATGATATTTAGTAAAGTTATAAGTTAACTGCAGGAACAAAGTGCAACAGGGAAAATTCAAATTTCCACAGATTCCTTCTCCATCTCCGCCTACAGCAATGCTAATATCCCAAATTTGACGTTTCGCAGCCAAGCAAGTCAATTTTACAAAATTAATTAATCTTTAGAGTTGTAGCTAGTGTATGTTCAATAACTATAGAAAACAAGTATATTTCAAAAAATATTTAACATAAGAAATAACTGAATGGTACTCAGTTTTGTCTTTCACTTGAATTATATATATATATAAAGAGTAAAAAGCCTGAAATCAAATAAGCGAGACCCAAAGGTAAAGAATATGCTACCTGACAGTACCGGACTATGTCATAAAGGTTCTGCAGTCCTGAATTTTCATAGAAAACCATTGAACTCTGCAAATAACGTTCAGAATTTTTCAAAGATAGTGCAAGAGATTCTACATGAAAAATAAATGCTTAAAGAAAAGTGAGGCAAAACAATTATTAAATTCAGTGGGGAATCTAAATTTCAGTTTGATAGTCGGGAAGTCCATTCTAGTTTTCTGTCGATTATTACTGTTGTTTACCAGACTTTCAATTTTTGGAGAAATGTCGTTAATTAGATTGGGTATTGGGGTTTTGGGATGTTAATGATCATGATGTGTAATTCTGCAATTTCCATAATTTTCAGATTATCATCAATCCATTAAATGAATTTCCAGCTTTTCAGTTCCAATCTCTTCTCTCAGATATTCCTTGATTTTCTCTTTCAAAAGTTTTTGAACTCTCACAGTCTCTGGATTCTCTTGTTGCTTATTTGCATATAAAACTTGTTACCTGCCTAGGAACGTCAGCAGGCCTAAAGTAAAGTAGGCATTGAGAAGGAAGACCATCTCGTCCAGCTCGACCACTTTCCTGTAGCAAGGTTCGTTATGGGATGAAAAAGTTGCTAAGAATTTAGTTGAGTCTGAAAGGTGGCAAAACCTGGTAGTATGTTTCCATTGATTTACCCAGGCTGTGATGGATGACAAACCTGACTACAAGCAGGTAACGAGTAAATCAATGTATTATAAAAAGGTCTAGAATACCGTACGAGAGGAACAGAAAAATAGCTAGACATCCATGTACAAATTTAAATTTGAAATCCCCAAAAAACACAATAAAACAAAGAAGAATCAGAAAGGAAAGATAATAAACAATTACTTGTATTAGATCTCAGGAAAAAAAGAAAAATTATTTGCATAAACGCTGCATGTATAAATGCTAAATTGCCAAAATTGAGAGGAATTAGAAAGGAACGTGCATGCTTGTTGATCCTTATAATAAGTAAATCAACAAAAGAGAGCTTCAAAACACATGCAAACTTTATGTTGCAACTTTGCATACATAGACATGTGTATCTGGCTTCTAATAGTTTTTAATACAAATATATTTAGCATGGCTGCTGTGTTAGAATAAGCGGTTGTTAAACACTCCTCCCAGCTCCATTTATTGGAGAGAGAAAAGGCAATTCCCTAAGACACACCATGAAACAGGGTCTCACCCTTAGATTTTCCACATTCTAATTGTCCAACATTCTAGATCAAAATGACTAGTTGACTTTATATGCCTAACATGCTCAGGATCTAAGACCATCTCAAATGAAAATGTCGATGCCACTGCTATATTTGATTCTAAAAAGTGTAAAAAATGGCCTGTTTGATATGCTGTTCCATTTTGTGCTCCAATGTACAATGCTACTTCAAATGTTATATTTATTTATTGTCAACTACGAATTTTGAAACTTTTAGAAGTAACACTGATTAGTAAAATTATTTGAAGATGGCAAATGTTTTATTGATTATAAAAAAGTTGATCCATCAACTGATAGCAATCAAATGCTACCATTTGGCATTTGCTATACTTGATGTCAAATTTGTCATCAACTACAGCATTTGCCAAATTGATGTCAAATGCTATAACACTCTATTGGAAAGTGATTTTTCCACTCAAACGGCAAAAGTTTGGCACTGGCACTCCATTGGAAATGCTCTAACATACCCTTCCTCGTTAACCCAGGATAATTCCAGAAATGACCTTAAATAATTCCCAAAATAATTATAGACCGAATCAACTCAACATGATTTCACAAGTTTTATTTACCGCAGCAAAAAAGAGCTATTCAAAACAGCTAATTTTAAACCACTAACCATCTGGTTTATTGATTCCCATGCCAAATGCTACCTGAAATGAAAATTCAGGTGATTAAACGCAGACAATATTTAGAATTGGAAAAGAAAAAAGACAATGATCACATACCGTGCCAACAATGACCTGCAATTTGTTCTTGCTCCACCTGTGTCGTACAACATACATAATTTGGTCGGAAATTTGATGAATGAAAGAAAATGCATAACACCAATCATTTATAATCTGGTTTGAAATAATAATAAGGGTATTATCACAGAAATGCAGTCTCCCACACACAAAAACACACACAAGCAGCAGAGTATTAAACAGAAATCACTTGATGCATAGACTATTCAGAAAAACCATGCTGTAACAAGCAATTTTCCCGCTATAATCTTACCAAGTATGAACTTTCTCACGAGCATTAACATCCATATCTGCATGATAGTAATCAGCTGAAATTCTTCTTGCTCGAAGTTCTTTCGCAACCTGTAATTTTTAACACTACAGTGAAGCTAAAAGTAAATTTATGAATTAATCCCCGTTAGGAAAGGTTGACAACATGCTCTGCAATTATGTAAATTTTAAGATTTATCAAGTCAGTTCGACCATCTATCTTCTTTAGTGACAGCTTACTTAGAAAGGAGACATACATATTAACAGCAGAGACTAACGAGCCTTCTCTTGGTGAATTTTCAGCATTAACTTTATGGTGTTACATATTAGTGACAAAAGGATAGATTAGAAAACAAAAAACACCAACAGACCTGTTCACATTCCTTTCTAGAGAAGCAGTATACTATCCCAGATTCATTATTTGGATAAAATTCTTGAATGAATTCAGCAATTTCATCAATAACCACCATGCCAACTGAAGATTTTTCTCGCACCTGCAGTTTGGAAAATCAGAAGTTAAGCTCATAAATCAAAATTGAATGATCATAAACAGAACTATTTACCGTATAAAAGAGATTTGGCCTGTTGACTGTGCTGACGAATTTGACGCATCTTGGAATGTGGAGCATCTCCATCAAATCATTTTGTACCTTCTGCGTGGCAGTTGCCTGTGAAAGATAACACAAATTACATACTAAACCAATATAGAAAATAAATAAAGCGAAAACATACTTTATCTTTGATTCCTTTCAAATAGAAAGATTAAAGAGGCAGGAAAAAGACATACAGTCAGTGCAATCACAGGAACATTGGGAAATTGAGTCTTGAGGATACCAAGGTTTTTGTAGTCAGGTCGAAAATCATGACCCCACTGGCTGCAGCAATGCGCCTCCTGCCAAGTAATCCATAACAGTGAACACTCATCCGCACAATCTATTTAGTTGCCTCATTTTCATTTTCTTTTTCTTCCCTTTTTTTCTAACAGAAAACAGGAAATAGAAATGCTACTAAAAACAACTGAAATAAAAAATGCATTTGATTCATTTTCTTCATGCCATCCACATCTATCATGTTCATCAACATATGCTTGAAAGAAGCTCTATTCTCAACTAACATATACGGTTTATTGGGAGAGACCACATACCAAAGACAAAGGGTAAAACCATGGTCACAAGCACATGCACGCATGGACACACACATACACACACTCATTATACACAAACACATAACAAACATACACAAATATTTATATATGTTATTCGCAACCTATGATGTTTAATTTTCAAGAAAAAAGTGCTAACTCTAATTTAAGCTACTAGGCTCACATAAAACATGCTGAACGAGGCACAGCTCAAAGCATTTAACATGTCAGATTATCAAAGAATCAACAAGAATTGACAGCAATCAAGATTATTAAATTGATATAAATCATTTTAAATCATATCTGAACTGCTAGATTGAGATTCCCTTTCCAATTTTGGCATCCTAAATAGTGTAAATAATCACATTTTGACACATCAGTCAATCAACTCATATTTTAAAGCATGCAAAAGTCAATTAAAAAGTATTTTAAATTTTTAAATCATATGACGTAACTTGGTTGGTTAGACATCATTTAGGACACTAAAAGTTGGACAAAAGATGCAAGTCCTTAACTACTTTTAGAGAGCCAAACACTTACATCAATCGAAATCAGAGAGAGACGACCAGCATGATGACACTTTTCAAGCTTTGACATAAATCTCTTGCTCTTTGATATCTTCTCTGGCGTCACATACAATATTTTTAGATCTCCATCCCCCTTTTCAAGAGCCTTGTAAATAAATTTCTCCTCGTCCTTACTGGTAGTTGATGTCAACATATTTGCTGAAATGCCTAGAGCAGCCAAACCCATCACCTGAAAATATGGTTATTGTCACAAAGAAACTGGTTCAGATTTTTAAAATTGAGGTTTTCGTTTACTACACTGCTTAAAAGGAAAGAGTGAGACCAACAGCACCTGATCCTGTATTAAAGAAAGCAAAGGACTGACAACAAGTGCAATTCCATTATGAAGAAGTGCTGGAAGCTGATAACAGAGGCTCTTGCCACCACCTGCAGCCATAATAACCATAACATCTCTTCCACTCATGACAGCATTGATGATCTGATATCAATTGACATAATATCAGTAAATTTAAACATAGAGCTGATAATAATGGATTAAGAAAAAAATTAACCTTCTAATGCATCAATATTCACCGCTAATGAAAAGGAAAAGAAAGAAGAGAAAAATATGAGAGCTGGTGAAATACAAGGCACTTGACAGTTGAATGAAATGACATGGTTTAACAATAAATAAACTAAGAGAGAACATTCTTATAGTAGAAAACAAATTTTACATTAGGGAAATATAATAATCCAGTGACAGCAACAAGAAAGAATTACAGATTAGTAGAACCGAATGGAAACATGCAACATCTAAAACTCTGCTCCTTCAAAAACAAATTTTTTGCTTCGCTGTTGTTAATGAAGACTGATATTGGATTTTCAAGCCAAGAGAAGAGGACATAAAAGAATTTATAGTTGCTATTACAGAAACAATAACGTACACAGATTATCAAAACAAAAATGAAAGTCTTGAAGAGTCCATATTTAAGAAAATATGACATTTTCTACAACTATGATACTCTCAGCCTCTACAATTCTTAAGCATCTTAGTATCTTCTAAAATGCTCATGAAATCACAACTTATAGAGGATAGAGTAAGATGCTTCATGATTGTTTTCCACATTACTGCAACTCCCGTATAACTAAAACAACAAATAGAGAGAATTGATTATTTATTTGACAGAAAATGGAATCATACTTTGAGAGCCATAAGACAACAAATAAAAGAATGCTTCAAGTCTCTCTACTCCTATCAAAGGTATTGAATGTAGTGAAAAAATGATACGGTTTTATTTTTTCCCCTCCATCACAGGCACTAAATGTCCTATAGGGAAATCACCAAGAAGAAGAAAACTCAACAGCAAAATAAGAAGATTTTTTTTTTTTTTTAACCAGCAAAATAAGAAGATTTTGAATCCCATAGAAGGTGCTCAATGTTTCTATTTCGAAAATTCCTATTAGTAAGAAGTTGTCAAATGCAAAATACCACACCATGTGCCCAAAAAATAAAACAAAATAGAATAAAAACCATATCTTAGTATGAACTAAAAGAACCATACAGATGCACAGAAACTCTGTACTAAGTAAATAAACAAAAAAAAACAAATGTCTACAGGGTAGTCACCTCTCGCTGATTAGCACGATATGTGGATATTCCAAAAACATTGAACCTAATATCATCAGCTTCGGAATCCCATGCAAAAGGCCCAGACCAATTTTCCATTGTCGTTGAAGTACCATCTTTAACCTGAAGCACAGACCCTTTTGTTGCTTCCAGCAGGGCCTTTAGTTCAGATTTTCTCTCATATAATCTCTCCTGTCTTTCGAGCAATGTCTTTATTTGTTCTGAGAATCAAATATTGAGCATAAATGTGTAATGACAATATGGCCATAGTGTCTATAAATGCTTGTGATATAAAGAAGCAGAAATACATTCACAAAGTATAGTTCAGTTCACAAGGCATTCAATAAGATAAAAAATAAAAATAAAAAAAAAATTCTTTATTAAACTTCAATTTTTTCAGCACATTATTTGACCAAGATATTCTCGGTACTAAAATCCAACTTGAACAAAACTAGACGAGAAGAACGAAAGCAAACAAGAAATGAAGAGAAAAATGAGTCAAAATAACATGACAAAGTGAAAGAGGGACTCTAATCAAAATGCAGAACGTATAACAAAACCTCAGACACGATTAGAGCTTGTTTGGAGGGAGGACAAATTCAAAGGAGGGATCGGCGCGAGAGGATTTGCAAACGGATTTCTGGATGTATGATTGTTGGGTAGTAGGGAAAACAGGGCAGAATGGATTGGGCAAGCAATTTCAAATCCTTCAAATAACTCCTCGATTTTAATATATCCCAAAATGGATGGAATTAAAGAAGGGAACTCATACCAAACACAATAAGAGAATGTTCCCCATTCCTCCCCATTTTTCTCACATAAGTTATATACCTTTCTTTCTTTTCTATTTACTTTCCCTCTTGCCAAACACAGAAATTTTCTAAAGCTCCCATATTCATTTATCTCAGCATTTCTTGAATTCTCAACACAGCCATTTTCGGAATCGAATTGGAAAGAAATTCATTGCTTACAAACAACATAAAAATGTGTAACCTACTTCTATCATTGAAGAACAATTACTAGCTCCATTTCACATCGTATACAATATATGTACCTATATACATACATATAAAAGTGAGGATTTTTTTTTTCCTATATTTTTATTCAGTAGCCGATTTTTGATTAAAATTCAAACACTACAATTGCAGCGAAAGAAAAGTGAGGAATCGACAATGAAAAAAATTTAAATAAATTAATAAATAAAAACAGAGAAGACAAGCGTTGAACAATGACCTTCAACGTCTTGAATATCAAGCTCGACGTTTAGCAGCTCTTCTAAGCGCGCCTCTTGGGATTCCATGGAAATCCAATTTCGGGATTTGTTTTTTTTTTTTTTTTTCAGAGTTTTTTGGTTTTCAGAGTCGAAATTGTGTTCTCAATTTAAAATCTCACGCCTTTCGCTGAGCCCCACTCCAAGCTTGAAAGAGAGCATTCGGAACAGATTTTGTTTAGGAATGTTTTCAGAAATGTACACCTCTTATACAAATTTCCCAAATTAGTTTCAACAATGAAAAAAAAAAAAAATCAAATCACGCTCTATGTTTGGAGAAACCCTAGATTTTCGACGGAAAAAGGAATCAAATTATATATAAATACAATATAATTTTTATCTAAATATACAAATATTATATTTTAAATCTAATATAATTATTATTACCTTCCATTTTTCTGACTATTTTTATCAATTACATCATATACTATCTTTTTATTTCCTTTTTTTCTTTATATTTTTACCAATTACACCATATATAATATAATTTAAGTACTTTTCATCTATACAAATATTACATTTGAATGTAATGTAAATACTTTTCATCCAAATGTATATTATATTCAATACAATATATTCAAATACAATAAAAATACAATGCGTTATCGAAACACCTAGGGATTTTTTTTTTTCCCTTTTTCTTTGGAACCTACTAATGGGTTATGACAAGGAATGGCAACAAGGAACGTTGGATTTCGCACCAGCCCACCTCACGAGAGAAAATACTTCTACATCCCTATCTTATATACTTGTTTACTTTAGTAGGCTCGGGATGGGTTTTTTTAGGGTGGATTCTGGATTTCTCTGTTAATCAATTTATAAATATATGGTACAAAAATAATTTGAAAATATATAAAAGACAATATATATACGTGTGTGTTCTTTAGATAAAAATAGACAAATTTTTATTTTATAGATTTAAATATATGTGTTATTGATTACAATTTGTATATAAATATTTTTTAAATGGCATTATACCTAAACGAAGCAAGTAATAAGGTTAGGGACCTTAGACCCGTCCCTACCCTGAATCTGTCGCTAGTTTTGAAATCTTGTCCCATTTAAATTGGGCCTTCCTCACCCCATTTAAATGGGTGGGTCTTCCTCACCCCATTTACTTGCTTTTAATGTATAGGTAAGAGTTGAATTACAGTGAACAAACGAGTTAGTAAGCAAAATTGTCATCTTTAGTTATGGCACCAAAACAAAATTATTGTCGAAAATCTAGATAAAATTAAGCATGCTTTTAATGTATAGGTAAGAGTTGAAACTTTTGGGTTATAGTTATTGTCAAAGTCAGACTTCGCCCCTTATACTTAGATTGTTCAATCATTGGCTAACATTGGATGTTGACTAACATACGGTCATCTTATTAGCTAAGAGTCCATCATTAATCAAAGCCATTCTTAGGCTATCATCATGTTAACGATTGTATAACCCTACGATCGAGGTCTTAACAAGTAGACCTTTCAACTACTCAACTCCAATTAGTCTGTAATAGTCAACCCTTCGACTAATTGACTATCAGTCGATCGACGATCATGATTGATCAATGGGATCTCAATCCATGTTCAAAGGACTGGTACCAAATGTTCACAATCAATATTCGACATTCGACAATAGGACTTGAGTAAAGGTTAATTTACTATTAAATCAGTCTCTAAAAACTCGGTCTCTACCATGGAACGTATCCATGTAAGAGCGCACGATCCTTATAATTCAAAAAATAGGGTACAGGCCACTACATCCTTGAATTATAGGAGCCATTATCTCTCTTCTATAAATAAAGGAAGACCCCCCTTCAAAAAAGGACATAAGCCACTTTGCATACTAAAACTCTACCAAATTTTTCATTAAAGCATATATGTACACTTGTATTCACCATTTACAGAGCACAGTGAAGAGCTCTAGACATAAAAGATGTAGCACACTTTGGCGAATCTCTATAAATTCCAGTATCCTTTATTTTGTGTAATTTGGTTATTATTTTTGTTATTTTCTTAATTATGATTGATTTAATATTCTCACATTGTCCAATGGCTCTATAATCATGATTTTATTGTTAAAAAAATTGTAGTGGCCCTGCAGCCTTAGATGACCTGCTATAGTGGTAATCACACATGGAACCTCATAAAGTATGCCACATTATGATGTATGAGAAGACTATAATAGGGAAACAAGCTGAAATGAAGATGGAGCTTTTGGAAACCCAAAATTCTAGAGAAAAGAGTGAAATCCTCAAGTTCTTGGTGGCTTTTAAAGGACATTGAAGGAAGATTGAAGGATCCAAGCTTGATTCATCAACTAGTTCTTCGTTTCTCTTCCTCTTCTCTTCTTTTTGTTCTTGAACTTATATTATTTGTTGGATTGCCTTTGAACAATGGGTTTTTTCATTTACGTTGGAATTGTTTATTATTTTCAGAACTTTGATGGATAGCTAAACTTTCTAAATCTAGGGGTTAATGTAGCATGCTTGAACTATGTGTGGATGATTTAGCTGGTTATTAATGAAATTCCTTTTTTATTCATTTGTGTTTTTCTTGCTTAATACTTTTATTTTATTATCTTGATAATTTAATTATTTTTGGATATTTGGAAATTCACTTAGGAGAGTTATTTTCATTTATCAGACTAGAAAAACACAACTTGAGTTTTATTAACTTCAAGAGGCTGGTAGAACTTGGATGATTGTGTAAGGGTTGGGTTATGAGTGTTTTTACGTTAGAATTAATATGGATATTGATTTTGATGTTTTGACACATTTTCTCGCTTGACACTCAAGAGAGGTAGTGAGATTGCTTTAGAATCTTGATTAATGGATAGGATGAGATTAGTTAACAATTGCTAAATTGAATAAATACAAAGAGAGTTAAGTGAAGTCAAACCCCTAGATTCCTTTACCATTGAGTTCCCTGCAGTCTTTGTTCTCCTTTAGCATTTATTTTTCAGTTTTATAGTTTACATTTGTTGTTTAGTTCTATTTTCTTTTAAATTTCGGTTATTTGAATAAAATTCGATCATTTTTATTGCGATACTTAGCTGGTTTCTTGAATTTAATCTCTATAGGATGATACTCAACATTTTGTCACTTTTTGACTTGTGATAATTCGTTCACTTGTGAGCACACATTAATAAATGCAACATGGAAATAGAAAAGAGAGAGAGAGAGAGGGAGGGTTAGCATGTCGCATGTGGGGGAGATAGAGAGGAGGGAAAGAGAAAGGAAGTTGTGGATTTTTTTTTAATTTTTTAATGGTACATTAATAATTGACTATGGTAAACCAGTCATTGACCATACAAATTGATATTTTTATATCATCAATTTACAAAATTGATTGATCGTTTAGTCAAATAATGATTGATCATTTACGAAATTGATCAATCATTAAAAAAAAGGCCTTTTAATTAATTTTTAAAAATTTGAACCATTTGTTAAAAAAAATTTAAAAAAAGGGGCTTATAACTATAGAAAAAGAGTGTTCAAAAGTGAAAAAGGTACACACTTCTTATCTTATATATGCATGCAATATTTTACGTGGAGTGAGAGAGGAAATTACATACACAATACATAGATAATTGAGGGTGGAGAGGACAAGAAAGAGGTAGGAAAAAGAAAATATACGTACTCAAAAGCGACGAAGAGGCTTTTGGAGTTATAATTAAAATGAAGAAGACAATCAAGCCCATTTACATTGCAAGTTCTCCTTTTTTTTTTTTTTTCCTAATTTCTTCAAGCACGTTGTCTTTCTTTCTTTATTTTTTACTTTTTTTTTCTTTTAAATTGGGATGGGGGATTTGAATTCTACACCATTAAATAGAATCAGACGTGAGATTACTGTTAAACTATACCTCATAACCACTATCTTTCTTTCTTCTTTCTTCTTTTTTGAAAAATATGTCTTTCTTATTTTCTTTTACTAAGATCGAAAATAAAACCCTATTTGATAAAATAATTCTATTTTTATTGGATTATTCCCTCTATGGAGTCCTAAATATTTATAATTCTTTTTTTTAACAAGATAATTAACTTGTTATTTTTTGTCATCAATATAAAGTATTTTTTTAATATTTAAGAATTTGGTTCAATCATTAAACTAGGTTCTTTAAAAATCAATATAAATTCGTTTTGATTTATTTTCTTTAATAAATGGATTCGATAAGTAGAACATTCAGGAAATTATTTTTGTTCAGTAAATGAAAACTATCTAAGATTAATTTAATTTAAGCTTGATAGCCTTGATTGTTAAGTCTATAAGATGACAATAGATTGAATATGAAATATCTCTTTAATTTGGAAAATTGATTGACAACTAAAGAATTGTGATGTGATGGATCCTAAAACCTTATTAATTTATTATCTCTTGAGTTAAACGTTGTTAATTAAGTCTTTTGTTCATTTTAGTTTTTCTTTCCGTAAATTTGGATTATATTGAAATGGTTATCATAATCCAATTGATTAATCTTTCTTAATGTAAAATAATTGGTTCGACTTGGTTTTATATATATATATGTATATATATATATATTTGACTTTATTCATGCACTCCCAACTATAATCCGTTTGGGTCAATTTAAGTTGTAGTTTTTGAGATATTTTAATTGTAGTTGAGTTGATTTTTTAAATTGTGATTTGGTTGAAATGAACTGTTTAAAGTTAAAAAAAAAAAACTTGAAATGTATTCGTAAAAAAACATAACAATGTGAATATTGTTTTCTCTTATCATTTTATACAATTTAAAAATAAAATCTCATTTTAACTTGAAAAAACAAAGTAATAGATTTTTAAAGTTTGAGTTTTTAGGAAAAATTTGTAGATGTGAATGTTGAAATTAATTTACTTTCAAAGAAAAGGACAAAAAAAATTGAAAAAGTTAGATTGGAGTGGACCGACCAAACACAAGCTAAATTTACACAAGATTGTAGTTTTTACATAATTTAATGATAACTTCACACTCAATTTCATTATGAGATGTAAGAGCTTAAATGTCCCATTTTAGCTTAAAAAAATAACTTACACGATATAAATAAAGGAAAGGATAATAATTCTCGTCCACTTGAAAAGGAAAAGAGGTACTTTCGTTTAACTAGAAAACAGTTACATTAATATTATTAATGACCCGTTGTAGATGAAATTACAACTAAATAGCCATAAAACGTTAAAACTTCCCTAAAGAGGAGCCAATAAGAATATCTCTAGTGCGATGAAAGTTGTTGTGTCAAAAGAAAATTTTGGTATTTGGCTAAAAAAAATGCATTTCAATTGAGTGTTATCTTTAATGTTAAATTTACTAAATGTTAAATTTTATAATAAATATTTACCATAAGATGTCAAAATCGAGAATCACTCATCATGCTTCGGCATGGTGAGAGGGCTCATACGGATCGTATACGAACTAGATGTATTTAAGGATACAATTTGTATAATCACGATTCCATGTTTATATTTCTGTACTGTATTGATATATACTTAGTATGATGGTTAAAATAAAATGTTTGAAAAATATTTTTAAAAATATCCGACTTGACATTTTGCTCATTGTTTTAAAATTGGTAAATTCTCAGGAGAGAAAGATAAATAGAGGACACAGGTGACGTGGAAGATCAATTAACCCACAATCATCTATGTTCCAATGAGTCAAGATATGCTTCTGCCTCTTGTTTTCTTTTCAATGATTTGACATAAATGATTTTGGTTAGTTGATAAAGGATTTCATCTCTAAAGAATTATATAACATATATGCTAAGATATATTTATAGATATATATATATATGAGAAAAGAAAAAAAAATGAAGAGACTTTTCAGTACAAATATGAAAAGTATAGCATATAACACTGCATAATACACAAAAAGTAAAAAAAATGTACACAACCGGAATATATATGATAAGAAACGTTAGGAAACAGAAACGCTATATACTAAACTAATAAAATAAAAGAAACCAAAATTGTTCCTGTAAATAGTTATAATAAGCAACCAAAGCTGTGACAAAAAGAAACAAAAAAGTCTTGATCACACAAACAAAAGTATACAAGAATCTGTAAGAAAAAAGAACAAACCACCAAATTAAAGACCAAACATATAAATATATATGTATATCATAAACGCACACATATATATAAAACTAAAAGCAAAAAACAAAAACAAAACGATGACAAAATTTTTCAAAAAATGAAAATTGTAGAACCAAACTGTTGATTAAAATGCCATAAAAAAATAATTTTAATAATATGAACACAACCCGAGAGCATTGCTTTCCCTCTTCTGCCAAATTAACACAGGCAACAAAATATGAAAAATTAAAAATTGTTGGAACAAAGTTCAGCTTAATTCCTCCACTTGTTCATCGACACGAGAGATTCTATTTTAAGCTTGTTAGAAGAAAAATAATAATATGACAATGAACAAATTAAAAATATATATTACAAGCAACCAAAAAAATGAAACGAGAATGTGAAAATCGATGTTCGTGTGTCACATGGTTTCTTTAAAATAGATTCACAGATTAAACGGCATCTATTTCTCAGAATACAACAGCTTACAAGGCAAGGCAATAACAGCGCACAACATTACGGCCTCTGGCGAACTCGAACTATACCTGAAGTTTGTTATAAGATATACCACCTAAAGACTATTATAAGATATACCACCTAAAGAGTCTAGAGGAGAAGAACCAATTTTGTGTGTATTTTTTCTTTTTTCTGAACAAAGAGGAGGGACTCTCGTTTATAAGCATTTGAAAACATGCCAAAACATTTGCTTTTACGATACAATTAAAGCATATTTAATTCTCTAACCTTTGACAGCATGAATTTGGAATTATTCATCTTTAACTCCAAAACGTTTAAAGCTTAAACCTTCTAACAGTTAGTATCATATAAACTACGAATAAATGTAGGAAAAATTTTTAAAATTTTTAAAATTTGAAACAGTTAGAGATTTATTTTCCATAATGCAAAGTTTAGCCCATCAAACACACAAGTTGCTCACAATTTGGAAAACAAACCAATTGTCTTATATAGCTGCACTATTTGACGTGGAGAGAAAGAGAAGAAATTACGTAAACAATATATATGGGGTAGTGAAGACAAGAAAGAGGTTGGAAAAAAGAAAAGGGAAGGATTCAAGAGCAGTCAAGGGGCTTTGGAGTTATAATTAAAGACGACCATCATGTCCTTATTCATTGCTCAGGCTTTTTTTTTTTTTTTTTTTTTAAGGAAAATTGTATTCAACTAAATAAAATATACAAACACCAATGCGAATGATCTCGCAATACATGAGCGGATCCATCAATAAAATCTGGTAAAATTCAGGAAGAAGGACGTATACCGAGATCCAACAACTGGAAAGTTCCTCGACAAACCAATAATCGAATACACATAAAGCTAGTTTTGACAATATCTCTACAATCAGTGGAATCCTCAATTAAATGAGAGCCAGCAATTTGTACTACATCATTGAGTCCAGACCCAAAATTTTGGGTCCAATTGTATCTAAAAAGTCAACAAAAATTATAACTAGGTCAACCAACTTCAATAATGAAATATCCAATCCATAAACCAAACATAAATGGGACTTTGATACTGACAACATCGAGAAAAAACTCAAATTTTGTTTTTTCAAACTCATCTTAGTCTTTTTAAACCATTTTACTAAGAATAAAACCCTATTTATGAAGTAGTTCTATTTTTAATGGATTGTTCCCTTTATGCTGTCCTAAATATTTATCAATCTTTTTTTGTAATCGAGATTTTGTAAATATAAACTATTTTTGACTTAAGAATTTGATTCAATCTTTAATCTAGGTTCATCAAAGATCGATATGAATTCATTTGATTGATTTTTTTTTAATAAATGGATTTGATACATAGAACATTTTGGAAATTATTTATTAAGTAAAGAAATACTATCTAATTTTTATTTACTTTAGGCTTAATTGTTAAATCTATAGGATGACAATAGATTGACTTTGAGTTATCTCTTTAATTTAGAAGTTAATTTACAGCTAAAGAATTGTTATGTGATGTATTCTAAAGCGTTGTTAATTTATTGTCTCTTGAGTTAAATCTTCTTCATTCTTTTGTTATAATTTGGTTATTCTTTCCATAAAAATTGGACACTATTGAAATAGTTGTTGATGGGATTTCAAGTCAATGTTTTTAGCTTCAAGAACAAGGAGATTTTGCTTAATAAAGTTTTAACAAGCGCCTATTAAATGTTACATAGTTAAAGGGCACCGACTTCAACAATTATAGATCCGAGAAATATAAATATCATGAAGGGTGTCGAATAGGTACTACTAAGTAATTTAGAATGTGGTGCTAGAAAATGCCGTTACAGCCAATTTGATTGTTAGGCTGAAGATTGCAGAGATCAACCATTGAGACGTAGTCAATTAAAAAGGCCTAGAAACGCAAAGGTCATGGAAGATGCTGAGAATCTTGGCTATCTGGCACTAGGAAATAATTTTGAAATTCAAAGTTCAAGGGGGTGGAAAATTTCGGACATCATGTAGATGGCTGAAAAGTTGACTCTGGGATATCAGGCACTGAGAATATATCAAGCAGCTGAATTAAAAGACACATTGTAAGAGTGGAAGATGAGAGAATCTTATTTTAGTATATTTAAATCATGTAGGAAAATAAATCGGTAAAAACGTATCAGAGTGGCGCAGCGGAACAATAAAAATTTTTAGATCGTTAAATATCTCATGATGCCATATACAATAAACCAACAACAATTAAAACTCATACCTCAAGGACGGTAATCTTGTAGGAGGAGAATGACCGGAGGCTTCAACCAACTAACCTTCTCTACTATTCTCTAATTCCCGAATGGCTGAGTGTGTGGGCACTCTGAACCTCGATCGGTATGCTAGCACTGCTAGTCTTCTTCCGACCACCCAGATCTCTAAAGAACTTTATTGTCACGGTGGGCTGTGCAACAATAAGCCTGCTCACCTGAGAGTCTGTGGTCTAAGAGAACTGGAGTGGCAAGACCTCTATTTATAGACCTGCATGAGGTGATTCTCTGAATTCCAATTGGATTAGGAAAAGATATTTTCCCTTATCCATAACCATAAAATCCGAATTTTTCCATGGGAAAATCCCAATAATAAAATTCGGCTATTTAGGATAAATCCAATCCAAATCTAAACAAGATTTTAACTAGAATTTTATCTCCCTTTTTCAACCAAAAAATCTGAAAAAATCTAAGGAGAAAATCTCCTAAAAATTTCGGCCACTTTTAAGATAAGGGAGAATCAAAATTCCACTAGGATTTTCAAGCTTGAATCTTATCTCATTCTTATCCAAAATAACCGAATTTTCCTAGGAGATATTCTCCAAAATTTCGGCCTCTTTCTGGGGAGGAGAGAATCCAAATTCAACTGGGATTGAAACTTGAATTTTTCCCTTGAACCTTATCCACAAAAACCGAAATTCCATTGAGGATAATCCTCAAAATTTCGTCCATAATTAGTTAGGATTTGGATTCAAAATTCAAGTAGGATTCTAACAAGATTATCCTCTCCATATCCAACTCAAATTCGAATTTCAAACCTTGTGGATTTTCCACAACAAATTCGAATCCCACTTGGACTGTGATTCAAAATTTGAATTTCAAATTTCAAATTTCAAATTTCAAAATCCACAAAACAATTGTGTTTCAAATTCTTGTTCTCATGGATAATTTTCTACAACTCCAATCCAATTTCAAATAAAATCATGGCAACTTTATTTGGAGTTCAAATAATTTTGTACTCTATTATCCAAAACAAAATCTGAATCCAACCGGAGAGAATCTTGTCTACCATCCTAATCCTGTCTCATCACCATCCATGCATAATAAACTAGCCAATAGCATACACAAATCAATTTGCCAAACGTTAAGGAATTATGTGGAGCTAGTAGAGGGACTGATTGGACATATATAATCGGGCTCCCGTGATTCCATATGATCATCATTCTGTACCGAACAACTCAATCATATGATCACTAATTTCAGATTCACACCATTATAAACCTGAAACTGAACTCCCAATTATATACCGTATTACGTAAGCCTGTGACAAGCTATCGTCCAATGACCTTGTCATATATGCAAAACCCTCATATGATATCCATGATTAGCCTTAGGTCAAAGTCCGTTTAATCCTACTGATCAGGCTATCTTAAAGTTCCATTATACTACCGAATTAAGAAAATGATAATTCACCATATGTGAATAAGAAGTCATCCGCCCAGCAGACGACCCAAGGCCTTGTCCATTTTCACATTCAGTATAATGCCTTTAAGAGGATACCTTTAACTCCTTAGAGCTATGATTCCGATATCTGTAAACCAACCCTTCATCGTGTACAAGTCATGCACCCAACGAACCGGTCTATAAGCTTACTACCTTGAGACGCTTTAGCCATTGGAACATCAAAGTACACAAGTCATATACATGAAGTAGTTCATTTACTCAGGATTAAGGTTATTGCACAATGAACGTCAAAAGCAGATTGATCCACTCATAGCGGGCTACGTAGATCAATCACGCTTTAATCTCGGTCTAATATGTCACCACCAAGCAACATATCTATGTCTCTACTTGGGAGTCCAGCTCCAGACAGTCAAGACAAACCGTCCCCTTCAAGGCTTTAGACAACATAATAGTCTTAACATGAGTTAGATGCTCGGTCTAACCCCATAGACTACAGACCTTAGTTTAGACCGCTTACTTTAGAACATTATTTTCTCGCATACAAAAGTCCATTGCATGCAACGTTCTAACAGTTTTAACACAAGCAGTCAGTGAGCCATATTTGCTTACATTTACTTTAACATGTAAATAAAACGAGGACAGATAGCAATGTAATGAATAACCTCTATATATAATTTTATTATCCAGTTCAAAATAAATACATCAAAATGTCTCTAATGCTTAGGGCATTTCCTAACAAATCATTGTAATTAAAATTTGAAATAAGAAAGGTGACATATTAGAAAAGGGTCTGAGTGCATGATAGAAACCCTAGATGCCATCTTTTGTACTTGATAGGCCATAAAGCACTTGAGAGCATTTAATGTACTATTCTTAAAACTAGTGAAATCATTCCCTTGAAAGCTCTTCAAAGAGAACGTACCCTTCACATTGAAGGTGAACTTTTATAAAAGTTATTGTGTTCTTTACTTTTCTGCACCCATTTTCATTACCTTTCTGTGGCCGGTTTATTTAACAATTCACATATTTAACTCTAGCTTTATCAGATGGAATTTCACCATCAACAATTAGTACTAGAGAAGGGCCAGAACCTCCGAATCTTAATAGCCTAGCAACAAACCTGAAAGATTTTATGGTGACTTCAACCATGATAAGATTACCATTCCACAAAGAAAAGAATTGATGAAAAATTTTAGAAGGCTACCATGGCATCGCAAATAACCTCAACAATAAATGAGATCTTAAGGCACTAAGGAAGGGATCGATGTAAAATTTTGGAAGGCCACCGTGCCGTCGAAAAGGTCTCAGCAGTAAGGGAGATCTTGAGGTGCTGAGGAAAGAACTGATGAGAAATTTTAGAAGACTACTATGGTGCCAAAATGACCTCAACAATATAAAAGATCTTGAGGCGCCAAGAAAGTAACTGATGAAAAATTTCTAAATGCTACCATGGCATCGGAATGACCATAGAAATGAGGAAGATCTTCAGGCATTGAGAAAGGAACCGATGAAAATTTTTTGAATACTAGCATGGCACCAGAACGATCTCAAAAATAAAGAAGATCTTAAGGCACCAAGGAAGGAACTGATTAAAAATTTCAGAAGACTATTTTGTTGAAGAAATGACCTCAATAACGAAGGAGATCTCAAGGTGCCGAGAAAGGAACTAATGAGAAATTTTAGAAGACTATCATGACACTAAAACAAGATCGATAATAAGAAGGATCCTAAAGTGTAAATAGAAGGGAGCCAAGGTAGCATCTTAATATTTAGAGTACTGAGTTGGTATCTCAACATTTAAGGAGCCGAATTGGCCTTGACATTTGAAAAACTTTGAAAAATTCCCTCTAAAGGGAAGAAGAAGAGAATTAGGGTGTTAAAAAGTCGACATCCCATACTTGAAAATTTTTTTTCAAAAATTCCTTATTAAAGGAAGAAAAAGAGAAGTGGAGGGCCAAGAACTATAGACACCTAATAATTAAAATAATTTCTCCAAAAATTCCCTCTTAAGGGAAGAATAAAAGAATTAGGGTGCTGAGAAATTAACACCCTACACAAAAATTTTGTCCAAATATTCCCTCTTAAGGGAGAGAAATGGGGGGCCAAGAACTCTCGACATCCTACACTTACAAAAATTTTCTCTATAAATTCCTTCTTAAGGGAAAAAGACAGATTAGGTGCTCAGAAGTCGACAACCTACACTTATAAAAATTTTCTCCAAAGATTCTTTCTTAAGGGAAAAAATGAAGAAGTAGGGGATCGAGAACTCTTGACACCCAACACTTGAAAATTTTCTCCAAAAATTCCTTCTTAAGGGAAGAAAAAGAAAAGTAGGGAGTCAAGAAGTCAACATCCCATGCTTACAAAATTTTCTCCAAAAATTCCTTCTTTAGGGAATAAAAAGATAAGGAAAGGGCAGAGAACTCTTGATGCCCAATTTGACTCCGTCTATGAGAAAACTTTGAATTTTTTTTGAATAATTCCTTTTTATAGGAAGGAGAATCAAAACACCTTTCAGGCTAAGCTAATCAATTCTACATTTATACTCTATGCTAAATCATTAAAGGTAAGTAACTTTGTTTTTAGTTTTCATATTTCTACTCTATACTTGTAGGAATGGAGGTTCAACAAAAAAAGATGGACAATTCAATCTTTTAAACTAGATGTAAAGCTTGAAGCCCTTCAAACTCAAAAGCTAAAAGCACTTCGAGTTGGGGGACTATTGTTTTTTAACTCCAAAAATGGAACAAAGAGATTTCACTTAATAAAGTTCTTACATGCACCTGTTAAATGTCATTTTGTTAGAAGGTGCCAACTTCAATGATTATGGGTTTGAGAAATACAAATATCATGAAGGATGCCAAATAAGCACTAATAAGTAAATCGAAATACTATACTAGGAATAGCCATTACAACCTAATTGATTGTAGGGCTGGAGAATGCGAAGATTGACTACTGAGATCTAGTCAATCAAGGAGGCCGAGAAACATGAAGGTCATAAAAGATGCTAAAAATCTTAGCTACGTAGTATTAGGAAAAAATTTTCAAATTCAAACTTTAAGTTGGTCGAGATTTCGGACATCATATAAAGGGCTAAAAAGTTGACTTTTGGATATCAAGCACTGAGAAGATATCAAGCTGCTAAATTAAATGACATGTGACAAGAATGAAAGTTGAGAGAATCTTATTTTAGTATTTTTTAAATCATTATAATTCAAATTTCAAATAAGAAAGGCAATAAATTATAAAATGGTCTGCATGTCCTAAGGAAATCCTAGATGCCATCTTTTGCACTTGAGAGACCATTAAACACTCAAGAGCATTCACTGTACTCTTCTAAAAAATAGTAAAATCATTCTCACAAGAGCTCTCCAAAGAGGATGTACCCTTTGCATTAAAAGTATACCTTTATTAAAATTCTTGTGATCTTACTTTTCTACATCTGTTTTCATTACTTTCCTATAATCAGTTTCTTTAACGGTTCACATATTTGACTCTAGCTATGTTATGTGGAATTTCACCATCAACAATAGTAGTCATAATCTTTTTTATTTTTTTTTAATTTGGAGGTAAGGGATTCAAACTCTATACTTTTAGATAGAGTGGTTGTAGAATTTCAGCTAGATTATATTTGTAATCACGTTATAATTTAATTTGGGTTAGATTAATCTTTCTAAATTTAAAAATAATAGTTTCGACTTGGTTATAACTTATATTCGTGTACTCGCGAGTCTAATTAAATTTACACAATGATTGTGGAGCAAAGGATCATGATTCTCATGTACTTGAAAAAGGAAGAAGTACAAAAGCATTCTTATAAAAAAAAAAGGGACAAAAAGCATAACAATGATCCGTAGTAGATGCAAATACAACTAAATAGCCATAAAAAGTTAAAATGTTACAACTCCCCTAGAGAGGAGCCAATTACGTGCGTATGGTGGTCACATGAACACCCACACACTTTATTCCCAAACACTAGTACTATACTTGTTATAATTATCCGATGGCTGCAAATTGCTTGTGACCTTCAAATTCAGTTCACCCTGCAAAACAAAATAACAAATCACAAGATATTAGAGTGGAAACCATTTTTCTCTAAAATTGATGTTCTGATAAGCTAAAATTTATCGCAATTCCAAAGCGTTCTTCAAAAGAATCAACACAAATAACCAGCTGGTAAAGCTCAGCTGGTGGAAGGGAATGGATTTAGGTAGAAGTTCTCAGTAGGCTCAAGGTTTATAAAAAATGGAAAATACAAACAACCACACGCATGCATGCCTTAGCCATTAAGCCCGGACATTAACGAGTTGCACTTAAACAAGTACAATCAATACTGCCAAGCTCATCATTTTAGTGTTTATAAATTTTGATTTGAAGTTTGAACATCCTGCACATTCTAATGCAACTAATTAAAAGTTAAGAAAAAATCACCACTAATTTATGGTGATGATTTCGTTAGTATCTACTAATAAAGGCATTCTAAAGTTGTGTCTAAAAAAGGAGGCGTACTTGCTGCAGTCGGTGGCAGGGCCGACGTTGATACGAATGTTGACACCGCACTTGCCGGGAAGTCCGGCAACGTGGACCCAGTTGGGCCTCTTGATGGCATTGACAGCTGTCTTCAGGCACCGGCAAGCGGTCCTGCGGTCCTGAGGGGTCTTGGCCAATCCGTTCAATATCTTAATCCCATTGCAGCACGCCGGGGGGACGTTCCCGCCTTTAGACCTAACGTAGCGGATGCACGGCGTGAGTTCGCTTGTCACCGTGCCGCAGTTTATTGCATCGGCGGTGGGCGCGGCCACCACCATGGCAATGACCACAATGCAGGCAATCTTGGCGAATGTGGAGCTGGCCA
Source organism: Antiaris toxicaria (assembly GCA_035233585.1). Taxonomy (NCBI): domain Eukaryota; kingdom Viridiplantae; phylum Streptophyta; class Magnoliopsida; order Rosales; family Moraceae; genus Antiaris; species Antiaris toxicaria. Next base: position 3,362,589 of record CP141163.1, read on the forward strand.
TAGTTGCTAGATAATGAAAAAAGATGGACAAAAGGACAAACAAAAATAAAAGTTTACCTAAAAGAGTGCTGACTAGGTTCTTATTTTTATTTTTATTTTTTTCAGTTGAGAAGTAACGGGGAGATTTGTGTGATGCGTGGTAAAGGCTCCTTGATGCATTTTATAGGCCAAAGGGGGAGATTAAAAATGGGGAAGAAAATGTGTGGTTTTGGATTGGCTATTGGTTCGGCGAGTTGTTGGCAAAATTAAATGCTTTGTTTTGCTTTGTAGGGTAATGAGTCATATTTTTTGGTTGAGAGCCATTATATGCTCTTTATGCAAATGTACGAAGTAATGACTATTGATAGGTACTTGTTGCGGGTGTACACCAGTTTTTTATAAGTTGTTTTTGGCTTAATAAGTTTAAAAATGATTTTTAAAAATATTTAAATAATTTATTAAAAGAATTTTATGTCAAGATAAAAATATATTAACTTTTGGTAAATATTCTTCTAAATAAACTTTAAAAATTATAATAAATTTTAATTAGACATAATAAAATTTATTTTAGTATTTTATTATTTATTAAAAACTTTAAAAATTATTTTGATTCCATAATATTTTTTATTTCAAATACTAATCGAAAATTTATAATTTACGTTTTTCTTAAAGGGCATTCTTTAAACAAGCCCACGTATATAGAAACTATATGTATAAAATTCTTTTAAAGGCTCGTACACACGAGGATGGATTGAAATTTGTATAATATAGATTATAATTGATTAAAATAATAAAATTTAAAATTTAAAATTTTAAAAAATATTATAATAACTTATAAGAGATAAATTGAAATCTGCCTTCAAACGAGACTAAGTACTTCCGGTTCAATTATTTCTTTGTCACAATTGCCCAATTTGGCTATGTAATAACGTGGGACACTATTGTCAAAAAATACAAATATGACTGTGATTGAGGGGCCGTTTGTGCTGTTTTCAGCTCCAAAATTTCACTTTTTTCCAAAACTTCCTTATTTTTCATTATTTATATCTTCAAAACGCTACAGTAAACTCCAAACTTTAAAAATTCATAACTTTGTATATATAAGTTCAAATGAGATAATTTTTTTTTTAAATTGTATAGAATTTTGAGATGAACAAAATAATATCCATATTGATATATATATTTTTTAATTTAAAAATTTTTTTTTCAGCTCAAAAGTTTTTCTCCCAAACACATTCTCCAAAACAACTTTTTTCCAACCCAAAAATAACATCTCCAGCCCCCTCCCCCGACTCCCCCTGAACTAGAAATTGGTAACGTGGACAGCACGTCTGCGTCTGCTTTTGAAATCTGGAGTGCCTACATTTGGAGTGAGAGAGAGGGGGAGAGGGATAGAGGTTGCCAAGTGATTTCAAAAAAATAGACACGTATATATGTTTTGCTATCTTTTTGGATTTTTGACACCAATTTATCTAATTAGTGAGAAAAAACTGAATTTATTATAACCACGGTTATAATCCAAAAATATCCTTTTTGAGAACAATCATACAAATCACTCTTCAATATTAGTAGGATAAAACTGATGGATCCTATCACCATTTTTGTCCACTATATTTTTTTTCTCTCTCTTTTTTTTTTTCTTACCAAACAAGCTATTTTATCATTTTTTTTATAAAATTATCCTTCAATCAACTTCATGTGAAATTTGTGAATTTTAAAAGATTGAGTTTTTATTTAAAAAGTCAACCTATTAATAGAGTGATCTAACATTTTTATATATTTATAATTATCATTATGTTTTTACAATATAAAATTCGAGTTTCCTTTATCCTTAGCACATGTCTACAAAATAGTGCTTTCTTTAAAGTCACCGATCTTGTATTGGATAGATTGAGCTGTTCATTTAAGCTTGTTGAGCTTAGTACAATACAAAATTTAATACTTTTAAAAGATTGGATTTCTATCGTAAAATGTCAACCTGTTAAATAGAGTGACTCAACACACTTATATATCTATGATTATTATTGTGTTTTTATGTGGTACTTAGACCTCTTTTTTCCTTAACACTTCATTCCTTCCATTTTCTAATCCTACCGCAAATAAACGTTAAGTGTGTTTGGTAAAAAAGTCTAGCTTAATTTAGTTTTTAAATTATATTATATTGTTCATTTTGGGACAATCTAATTTAACTTAATCTAACTTAAAACAAACCTTTTTTTAAAAGTTAAACAGTATTAATCTAACTTAAAACAAACCTTTTTTTAAAGCTACATAATATCTCATAGCTTAAAATAAACTTTTTTTTTTGCCTATTTTTTTTACCAATATATATTCAGATTCAGGAAATAAAGATGAGATAAGTAAGAGTGAGATTTTTATTGTTTGATATATTTTAAAATCCAATATATTAGTTAACGGAAGAAGGATAAAATTTGTCTTACAATTCCATGGCTCTCTATATTGACATTCAATAACCATGACAATAATAACATTAACGATTTTTTTTTAATTTTTTTTTGCGTACAATCTATCTAATGGAAGGGAAAAAGATGAGTCGTAAAGCTAGTTTTTTTTTTTTACTAATATTATAAAAATTAGGTAGGTAAAAATTCAATTTAACTATTTGTTAAAATTTTTCATTTTCCTAGTCAAACACACTTTATAAGACGAAGTTAAAAAAATTTCAAGCTAAATTATATATAAAATGAACAATTTATTTTAACTTTTAAGTTAATCACAAAACGTCTTTTCTAACTTTTAAGTTAAATTATAAAATATCCGTTCTAATTTAACTTCTAAATTAAGTTAAATCATAAAACGTCTTATTTAACTTAATTTTTAAATTATATTAGATTACATCGCGTATCCACATGGACTCTTATAGTCTCAAGTAACTTTTATTACCAAAAGAAAAAAGTGTTTAAAAATTCAAATATTTACCATATAAACCAACCTTCTGGAGAAAGGATTGTAATAGTTCTTGAATTTATTTTTTTTTTTCCTTTTATGAGGAAATAGTAATCAAATTCTCGGAAGTGGATGATAAAACTTTACTAAATACCATGCTACCAAAAAAGTTTTTGCTAAATAACATCTTCATCCGAAATTATTTATCTTTCAGAAAGCAATTTAAAAGAAGATTATTTTATGATAAAGATTAATAAAAAGTCTACCAGGAGGTACGGTAGCATAAATAGAAAGCATTAAATATATATATATTTGAAAAAAAAAATATCACCTTTTAATTTAAAAAAGAAAAAAAAAGAAAAAAAGTTACTTATTAGAAAATCATAACTTGTAATAATAATTTGTTAATGTATCATTTTTTTTAAACTACAAAACTATATTTTGAAATTTTAAAAACTTGTTTCAATTTTTATCACTCACACGCTTTGTGGATAAAAGAAGTAAGTGAAAGCAAACAAGAATAGCATGAATTAGACCAAATTTATTCTTATTTTTTTCTTCAGACAAAAATCACGTAAAATATATTTTTTATACTAATAAAACATAAAATTCAAGATCTTTTGTTTTTTTTTTTGAAATTTTACGTTTTCTTTAAGATTTTTTTTAATGTTTATTATACAGATAAACAAAACTATTTAAGGTAAATTAGTTGCTATACCAATTATTTTCATTTGCAAAGAGCAAAGAGGATGTAATTGAAATAAGTTTTACGAATTCAAGCAATACTATGGATTATAAAAATAGAGGCTTGTCCACCCACTTAATTTCTTATAATGACGAAAGAAACTTCAGGATAGCTTTCATCTATTAAGTCGTGGTAGAGATCGACGATAGAAGCACCGACAAGAAGACAAGAAGGTTTTGATCGTTCAATATCGGATTTAAGAGGTCTACTGAAGGGAAGCTCATCTTAAGTCTTGACAACAGTAAATTAGGGCGGTGATAAGGCTCTTTTCGTAGGATCATCGAGTTGAAAACAGAACGAGAGTGGTGACTTCTATTTGTCTCAGCAAGTTCGAGATACCATACTTAACCGACATCAGCTCCATGTTAAACGCCAAAATACGTGCACATCCACTTTTTATTACTACCCTTTGGTGGTGAGATAGACGGGAGGGGGATAAACTGTGATATAGCTAAAACTAGGAAGTGTAATTGTATAATTAGTCTTTCGTAGTAATATCTAAGCATTTAAAATTAAATTGGGGAGACCAAGCATTGATCCTCCATTGCAACTCATCCAAAACTAGAACCACAATGAACCACGTTTAAGCCATACCCCTGTCCAAGTCCCTGCCGTTGCATTTTCAGCTGACCGTCGTCTCAAAACACTAATCGTCCAGCCCTGCTAAACCACCGCGCCAGACATCTGCCGAACGTCCAACCGTCGCACCAATCACCACCATGCCTAGACCTCCAGTCACCATCCCCAATTGCCACCATAGTGCGCTATCAAAAAGCGTGAGGGACAGAACACGGGATTTTTTATTGCCGTCGAATTCGGTGCTGGATCTTTGTCGCTGCTATGCCCAGGTCATCGACGAGTCTCTATTATTGTGGCCGAGTTGTCAGTGACCTGGGCATGACAGTAACAAAAATCTGCCACTGATTTTAATACATTCTCTCAAATTAATGCAAATATTTTAAATCTGAATATAACCATCGCATTACAACCGGATATATAGTACATTTTTCTCAACCAACCACGTGTCACAATAGGTATAGGACAAGAATAGGCCAGATCACAGGTGGGATATCCAAGGGTAGTAAATGAACGTGTGTGCTACATTTCTTGAGAGAGTTGTACGGTGATCTGATATTCAATTACTGACCAAAACAGGGAGCAGGAAAAACAATATCTGATAAAACCACAATTTTTCGGGTCTTGTTAAATGGAGATGGGAAGCCAGCAGACCAGGATTAGCAAATATTCATTCCCATCGTAATTAATTAAGGAGTAATATTGTCATTAACCATCTCAATCATCAGTCACTCAGTACAGTATGAAATCTATTGTTAAAACTAATACGTAAATGTTAAAATTATAAGAAAAATACTTAAGTACGAAAACTAGAAAAGTCCCAGAGTTGTAATATTTTATTTATATCCTGTTTAGATATGTATATATATTGTATTAAATTGGAATTGAAGGTTTGTTTGAGACATTAAGTATTACATTTAAATATTAAAATTTTAAATCTAATTCAATCTATCCACAGTTCCTTTTTTTATTTACTTTTATTGATCATTTTATATATTCTCTCTCACAAAAAAAACCCAAATACATATGATATTTGAATGCAATGTAGATGTAAAACATCACATGCATATTACATTCAAGAGTGTTGCATTTGAATGGTATTTCCACGAATTGCATATACGTGTAGGAAAAATCAGGTAATTTACGTAATTAGTTTTAAAATTTTTTGCTTGGATCGTACTAACTCGTGTTTCTATATACAATAAATTATTGTATAATCTACATACCTTAAAAAAAAAAAAACAGGAATTCCAGAGAACGTGACTAAGAGAGCTTCGATAAATTAATCTTTTTAACTATTCTCTAATCTCCGGATGGTGCCGTGTATAGGTATTCGGTCTCTCAATCAATATTAGGTGTGTGGCTTTCTCTTTTCAACCACCCAATGCTTTTGGAACTTATTATTACTATTAATAAGAGAATAATAACAAGCTCTTTTACTTTAAGTCTGTAGTTTGATTAAAACAGGAGCCCCTAGAGTCTATTTATAATGAATGGACATGGTGAAATACAAATTTTATGAGACATTTGAAAAAAAAAATTTCTCTTTCCTTTATCCATAATAGGCAATTTTTCTTTGGCCTCGGAAGACAGAAAAAAAACACCACCTATAAGAGAATAATGATCCGAATTTGACTCAAAATTCAATCTCCATTCATCTTGTAATTTTATTTGCATAGATAATATTCTACAATTCCAATTTAAATTCAATATAAAATTATAACAAATTTATTTTAATTAAATAAATTATGTAATAATTATCCAAATAAAATCAATAAGGAGAAATTCTTTCTCCTTAACTTGTCCTCAAGAAAAATGCCTACCTTTAATAGAGTCGGATAAGATTTGTTTCAATAATTCAAACAAGATAATTAACATATTTAATTTAAAATATTTATTTAAATAAGATTAATTAGATATTTAAATTAATTATTCAAATAATTAATTTATCCATATATATTAATTTAGCTTAATCTTATATATATGTATTAATTTAAATTACAAATATTATCTTCTAAATAAATATTTATCTAAACTAAATATTTATTCAATTAATTAAGTGAAATAAAATTCCCATTCTACCCTTAGTAGAAAAAAGCCCATATCCTACAAATGGTGAACTAGATACTTCTCTTCACTAAGTCTAAGAATTAAATCCATAAAAAATAATTCTATTGATTACCATCTGTTAAGGAATTACATTGAGCTAAGGGACCAATTAAATTATATAATATGTGCTCCAATAATCTATGTAATTAATTATTCTATACCAAATAAATTGATTATATATTTATTAGTTTCATCGTCACACCATTATAAATTTGAAACTATACTCCCAACCGTATATTGTATTACGTAAGTCAGTATGTAGCCGCAGTTTAATGATCTTATCATATATGCAACACTCTCATATGATATCCACAATCAACTTAAGGTCAAAGTCTATTTAACTTTTTAATCACTCTATCTAAAAGATCCATTGTACATCCAATAAAAAAATAATTTATTCACCAAATATGAATAATAAATCATTTGCTAAGCAAATGACTCAAGAACTTGTCCATTTTCATATCCTGTATAATACTGTTAAGAGGATAACTTTTCTTTTATAAGAGTTATGATTCCATATCTATAAGGAAAGATTACATCGAATATAAGTCAGGTATCTAACAAACTAGTCTAATTACTTACTATTGCATGATGCTTTAGCCTTTAGAACATCAAAGTACACAAGTTATAAATATAAAATTATTTACTTACTCAATATTAAGGGTATTGCATAATGAATATTAAAAGTGAATTAATCTAGTAAAGCAGACTCATAAATTAATTATACTTTAGTTCAAGTCTAATATATCACCGCTACTAGGTAGTATATTTATGTTTCTACTTATAAGTTGGCTTGCTTCAAACGGTCAAGATAAATTATCTCCCAAATTATATTTAGACAATATAATAATCTTCTTATGAATTAGATGCTCACTCTAACCCCATAGATTATGGATTATAAATTTAAATACAAACCTTTTGTATATACATTCGGATGTTGTTCTCTCCCTTTTACAATCTTATTATAATACATTCTTCAAATATAATAGATGTTCCTTGAAGACCTTATAATGGAGTAGCTCTTATTGACAAGTGAACTACTATAAATATTGTGTCCCTACTATGTACTTACTTTATTTTCAGCATTATTTACTTTATAATGCTTTATTGTTGTTTTTCTCACATAACGTCAATTGGTGACATTAGCCTGTCAATTAACCGACTTCTAAACTCAGTCATTAGCCATTCAATCCATTAACTGTAGAATTTACCTTCTACAATTTGGCACTCACCATGTGGCCTTTGGTCAATATCGTAGACATCAACGATTTAACTCCATCTATTCTAATGAATGTGAACAACATCAACATCATGGCATGTTAGATTAGCTATCTGCATGGAGTCCAATTAACAATTCAACAACCAAACATTAGCTACCTTATTACAGCATTGCTCGACTCTTAATATACCTTTTAGGTCTAATAGTATGACTCATAAAGTCTCAACAACCAAACAATGTTTTTGACCTCATCACGGGTGAATTTTAGCCAACTAGGGCCATCACTCCATACAGTCCGCTTCATGCCGTATCATCACTTCCTTCAGTGATGACTCGACTCATCTCGTGGAGCAATATCCCTCAGACTCCTTACAGTCGATTCTTCGCAGGTCGGCATCCCACAAGTCAATTCCTCACAATCAACTCCTTACAGCTAATTCCTCATAAGAATCTCATCAATAGCAGCTAACGACTTCCTACGGTGATCACAACACTTTTTTTGGGTATACTACAACCGACTATGGCCTTCGTGCTATTAAGTTTTCTATACCCAACATCATCACTCTCTAAAGTGATAAAACCATTTGGATCGACTTTTCTAGGAGCCATCCTACTTGAATTGACTCCTCATAAAGTTGTCCCTACCCTTTTGATATGTTTAGCTCAACATTTGAAGATCAACCCGACAAAAAGACTTATCATAAGTTCCCTATCTACACTTTGTAGAACTTAAGAGCTCAAAGTCCATATCAAGTTAGATCGTCTCCACAATCTGTCAATCAACATATGAGTCGGATCGACTCTTCAACTAGTTGACCAACCTACTAGTTGTAAACTTTTCAAACAATAAATCAACTACAATAATTATAGGATGTTTTGACACGTCCTTTGCATCCAGGCTACCCACCTATGGGGGTTCCTTACAACCCACCATAGAAGACGTGATACTCTCCTTGAAATGACTTAACTATAGTCAACTCCCTAACTGAAGACTTCTCCGATCACATAAACTGACATGATTGTACAAAGGTCAAACTAGTTGATTTTCTAATAAGTGACTCCTTTACCTATCAAACTCGACTTAGATTAAGGCAACATCATTACCTTTAGTTGTTTTTATCTTATCTTTGTTTATTTACTCTATTATCTTTTCTAGTTTGATGGTTGCTTTTTTGATGTCTTGTAGCAAGTAGAGAAATCCTCTTAAGAGGATTACATGGCCCAACGTGGTGCCTGTTATCATGATCAAAGAGAAAAAGTCCGATCATAAGACAAAATATGATGTTTTTTAAGAGATCAAACTCACACCCAATAAGATCACTAAATAACTTTTCATTAAGAGGTCAGTTCAAGCCATTAACTGGTCAGGACAACTCCTCCATAGGTGATCAATTTATGTCTCATATATTTCACAAGCATTCCTCACTAGACAAGTCAATTTTGGCTTCATACAAATTCAAATCGACTCAACATTGATAATAACAACTGTTCATTCTTTTGTTGTTTCTATCCTATCTTTATTAACTATGTTACAACTTTAATCTAGTTCGGTAACTTGTTATCAAATGTTTCAATTTTTCAAGAGTCTCTTCAAAGTCACCTCCAACACGAGGAGTTTTATTTACCGATAGACCAAATTGAGATACATATATCTCTAAATTGCTCAAATCAAAATGTTCAGCCTAAATTGGAGTACCTCAATGATAGGTTGACATTTCAATCTTAGAGTTTGCACTGTATATAGAGCAAATTGATTGGTCATAATTACTACCACGCAATTCCTCATATTAACTCTTAAGTTGATTAGATGCACCATGAGTCGATCAACCACATTGACTTAGCCTTTCATATTAGCTCATAGGTTAATTAACCATATTGGCTGCACCCCACCCCGCGGATCAATCACATCGTGTCCTTGATCAGTCAACCATATCGACCTTTCGTGTTGATCAGTCACATCAACTCCTAAGATGACATCTCATAAGCTAATCTTTAATATCAACTTCTTGAGTTGATTAGCCACATAGACTTCTAGATTGTCAATCATGCTGACTGTAGCATCTATCAAGACCTTGACTCAAAAGTCAGCACATTGACTCTAAGTTAATCTACTATATTGACTCCTAAGTCAATATATCATATAAAGACCTAAAGGATCAATTTGCTTCACATTGATTCCTTCAAAGATTGATTACTTTTATTGCAAGCATTACCTAGTCGATTATCCAAAAATTGACTACCTAATCAACTGAACTCTACATGGAATAAGTTGAGTTCGCTAAATAAGTTGTGTTTTTCCATCCCTTTTTCATTTAATGCCTTGAGATTCTTTGTCAAATAGTGACATCCTTTTCACATATCTTAACTTACAGCAAGAATGTTCTTAAATGCACTCAACACCACAACATATACATGAGATTTACTATTGCATTCAAGCAGCCTCATGAAGCAACTCTTACAGTTGCTGCAAAATGACTCTTCAAGCTTTATCTATTGCAGAGATCAATTCACCAAACAATTGATTCCTCCAAGATTAAGTTGACTTTAATCGTTTCCACCCACGTCAACTCCCCGATAATCAACATGACTTACAAGTTGACAGTGATCAAATAGCCAATCTCGGCACTACTACATATTGTGATATTGCAACCATCTTAGGGTTTTCTACAACTGAAAGATACGAGGCTTATTCATCATGAACATGTCTTATAATCAACCACATCATAAGAAGGAATTGCTAGCTTATTATGGGTCAATACGACTCAACAGTTGACTAATTAACTAGTCAAACCATAGAACGAGTTGACTCACAAACTTATAATAAGTCAATAAGACTCATTAGGCAAATGATCAATAATCAACCTTTAGAACGAGTCGACCCATGGCATATTTCGGATCAATATGACTTTAAGAGCAAAAAACTGACTAATCAATCCGTGAAATAAGTTGATCCATCACGAGTTGAATCTCTGGACTCTTACATATAGGTGAACAACTTAAAAAGAAGATAGGCCTACATTCGTAAGGATAGATAGATTAAACAAGCCAGCTAGTATCAATTGCTGATCTCTAAAAGCCACTGTAGAGAAATACATTTCACCAATCATCATCCTTACTCATGAAATCATCCCACAATAAACAGAGCAAATCATGCAGGAAATGATTAATCTTTTATGTATGGCATTAATATGAGTATCACACTTATGACCATACCCTTCCATGCTCAAGTGCTCTAACATAATAGTATCTAATGGTCCACCAAACCACATTGAATACCTATCAGAACTTATACAGTTAAATGATTGAAAGTCCTAGCACAGGTAAAAGACCCTTAGGTTAGGCAACACTTTATTCCGATCTTCGAATCGTTACTAACAACAAGTTGATGCGGATGCTAATAAGTTGATGCCAATTCCATACTAAAGCCAACCTCAGGGTTGAAGTCGATTCTTTTAGTCAATCTATCTCTCTTAAGCAATCAGCTAGCAACTCTAACCCCCCAAGTCTCATTTGATTTGTAAATGTAGGACAAGGCTTAAGAAGGGAAGATAATACTAGATCTCAAACATCCTAAATTATTTCTACACTTTAATAAACATTCCAAAGTTACACAACATAATTAGAATAACTCATCTAAAAAATAACACACGACTCATCTCATGAGTCAATGAATGGCTCACCTCACGACTCAACAAATGACTTATCTAACGAGTCTACAAAGGACTCATCAGATCATACCAAATGAGTCGACTATCATTTTATCATACTTTACAAACAAGTATAGATAAAACGAAAGCCTATTATTAAATACAAACATAGTAGCACCAGTTCTTTAAGTCTTTTCCGATTTGCAATTGTAGGGTGGGGCTTAGGGAAGAAATAAACAATTGAATCAACAACTAAACATGTGTGGCCTTTGACTTTCAAATTCTTGCCTGATTCCCAAAAAAGTAGGACAAGAATTTAGGGGGAGGAGAGGTTATTAGATAATTGGGCATCCTCAGATATTTGTTACATCCTAAAAGTTCCCAACATCAAGGTATTCAATAATGCATAAGTCCTTTTACACTTGGCAATATATCCAATAGTCAACTCATCAAGCAGCAACATTTTAAGGTATGAACTCTTAAATAAGTTTATAATTTCTTTTGTTTTTTCATCCTTTTCTATTTTGAATCTTAGGAAATATTTAAAGCTTATCAAGGGGAAAATGTTGAAATGACATCCATGCACTCTTGGATTAGGGGCCCACAACTAAACCCCATGCTCATAGCAACTCTAGAGTCAACAGACTTTTTAATACCAAAGTCAATGACCTAATAGGCCAATCATAACGGTTGACTCATTGGTCACTTGAATCTATTTCATTCGATTTGGCGCACATTCAAGCAAACTTTATCTTAAGGTTAAAAACAAGAATTGGCTCACACAACGAGTTCACTTGATTGCATTAAGTCTTTGAGTTGAAGACCTCGAATACTTTAGGTATCAAGAAACTATACAACAATAGCACAATCACCGATTGTATACATACATCTCAATGATTACAAAGTAAAACTCATGGACTTGTTGAAGAAGCGATTCATGGCTTTTTATCCTTGTCAGCTATTCACAATGACTTACGAGTTAATCAATTACATTAACGATTGAGTCAATTAGTTACATTGACCTATGAAGATCAAATAAATCAACCATGAATTGATCAAACACATCAACCTGTGGGTTGATCAGACAAATTGACCCACGAGTTGATCAGACACATTGACCCACGAGTTGATCAGACACATTAACCCATAAGTCAATCAGATACATTGATTTTCACGTCAATCAATGACTCCATTAGATATATTGACCTATGATTTGATCATTTAAATCAGCCCATGTGTTGATCAGACAAATTGACTCCAGTGTCGATCGACCCATGAGTCGATTTAATACATTAATCTGATACATTAATCCATAAGTCGATTAGCACATCGACTCCTGTGATAATCAGTCAATTAGCATGTTGACTCTTGTGTCTATTAGTTATGTTGACTCGTGTATGAATCAGTTACTCTTGACTCTCAAGACAATCAAGTACATCGACTTCTAAGTCGATCAATCACATCAACTTCCGAATTGGTCTTACAAGTCAAAATAACGACTCTAAATATACAGTTTACCCAAATAGACTCATGAAGACATATACAGTCGATTCAAAACGACTCAAAATAAATAAACTTCAAGTGTGATTAGGCGCAAGTCAACAAATGCTAATGTGATTAGATGCAAGTCAACAAATGCAAGTAGCATACAAACACACAGGTTACATAGTCTACAGCCCAAAATCAACACAATGAACAAAGAAGAATATCTTCCCAATGCCAAAAGGGGCATAAAACACTAAAGCGAGTCATTACTCATTGGTTCATACCGTTACCTGCATACAACTATTTCTTTAACAAAACTAACTCCTTCGATTTTAAGCCACGCAATGGTAATCTCTCAAATTGACTTTATTGGCTTTGTCTTCAGCAACGTTAAGATTAGTAAACATGTCCTTTAGCTACAATCAGCTACTCAATGGCACCATAAAGAAATTAACTTTGCCGTCCTCATAGGCTTGCATTCGCAGCATAGAGTCTCTTACTCGCTTCCTTTTCTTACAAAGAGTTGTTTAGCCTTGCTAAGACCAAGAGATGAACATGAAATATACTAAAACAGGATTTGGGAACCTCATACCCAATAGAAGAGCCACATTTTCCATAAGGTGGATAATGCTCCACTTAGGGGCTATCGGTTTCGTCACCTAACTTGCGTGCTCAGATATAGATCTATTTAGATGTTAAATTCAGTTTTCATCCTCTTAATATCATCCTCGCTCAACATAGAGCAAAGACAAAGCATAAGAAATTCATGATCAATAAGCATATGATTGTGAGCCATTAAGCTAACTTTCATAAGTTTTTAACGACCACGACATCGGTTAAATACATCATCATGCCAAGAGTGGTAAGGTATAGTTTCTAACTGAGTTCAAGTTTGTTTTCCTTTCACTTTTCTTGTGCCTTTATTCTTAGGGAAAAGAAAACTTCCAAGATCATCATATTTTCAAGACAACAACCCCTTTTCCAATGACACATTTCGAAATGGACGGCCATGATTAATGTGATCTTAATAACCATGACCGCCTCATTTCACACCTTAAGGGAAGCCATCATCTCAACTACAAGAATACATGCATCAATTCTTATACATCACTTTCCATACCTTCGACAAAGCAACCTTAATTCAAGCCAATGAATACCACTTAAGGGCTAATAAACCATATGGACATGGTTCAAAGCATCACACTAAATGATCATCCATTAACTAGTTGATCCCGCCATCATAAAATCTCCTTCTATTCAAGATTCACTCATAAAGGCATCATCCTTGGAAAGCATTTATGCCATAATAAGGTATGTATTTTGACATGGATTCTTTGCAGGTCATCATGCAATTTAGGAGTACTTATTACTCATCTCATCTTAAAAGAAAATTACACCCGATATTTTATTCATGCTCACACTTGGAAATAAGCTAATTTAGAGGTCAACTAGTCACCAATCTACTTGAGCTTAATGGCTTTCCCATCAGACATTAGGTTCATGTACACCGAGGTCCTATGTTTAACTTTTGGGATAACAATTCAACTAATTCTAATTGACGAATGTTTCCTCACTGGTCATATTGACTCCTCACATTATGAGTTGATTATTCATCAGCCTAGTAGCGTTAACGGCTTCGTATGCCCATAGTCAAATCAGCAACTCTAAACAATGCCTTCAATCATAACAACGACTTGGCAAATGCATACAGTCAATGTGAATGCCTACAATCGACTATAAACCAAGTAATATATACAACCAATTAATACAACTGGTTCAAACTAAATCATGCAAGTCCACATAGTTAACTCAGATCGACTTATAGCAAATTCATAAACAAATGTGTATAGTCGACTCAACACAATACGAGCTATGTAAAAAACACCAATGAATCACTTATCAGTTGACTCCTATGATAGACTCACCGATGAACAAATTTTCATTAGTAACAGCTCTTTTCATGAGTCAATGTTCTATTCCTCAACAAGTCCTGATCGACTCTTAAACGAGTCTTAATCAATTCCCTTATGACTTTTGAGTGACTTTTCAATTGATTCTATTCAATAACAAAGTTGATAGACAACTCGATTAGAAGTGACACCTTTAAAAGTTGCTAACTAGCTCATTAAATTAAAGAAGCATATCTCGGATCCTTCATCTACAACGATTCCATCCAGTCTCAAGGATCTACATCAAGAATGACTCAAGGGTTGAGAAGTCCCGTGATCATAGTAAAACAATCTTGCTCGGCCAAAAGTAGGTTGAGTAATCTGCTTAATTCCGGAAGATAACTCATCGTTTAGTCGATTTTACACCATGACTATGACATCTCCAGCCATAGAGACTTACTAGTTACCACGCAACTTGAAAAGTAGTTATTGATCACTTCCTCTCTCGTGTCAGCAACATCTTACATCAAGAGCTTTCTTTCCTTAACAAAATCAAACAGACAGCTCAAATACTAATCATTTGACTCAAGCTTCAAGACTTACTTCTCAAATATTGGTTTCATGTCTATTGGGGTTATACACTTACCCTTCTGGACAAAGCATCAACCATTTTAATAGAAGAATCATCTTACAATGAACCATGTTGATTCCTTGACAAGTCAACGACGCTTCATCCCCAACAACTACATGCTCAACGATCTCGAAAATTGTGGCCTTGTCAGATAGCTCCCTTAGATGATTTATTCTCGTCGACTCAATCTCAACCACAGATCTTCGACAGACAACTCATTAATGGAGTTAAAATTAAGGAGTATAAAACAAACACTTACCAAATACACAACTTAAATCCAACCAAAACACACAATGCCAACCTATGCGAAGAGTAGTATTAATTTTAATTCAAATTTTGAATAAAAACTCATTTGAGGATGAGTTATTATCTTTTCATTGGTATATATAATTAATTAATATGTTAATATTCTAAATATAAAAAAAAATCATATACCATTTAAGTTGATATTTTAAAAAAATTAAAAAAAATTAAAATTAGAGTTGGTGTTTATAAAACCTTGATTTAAATTAAAAGGACCATATTTGGATTACATTGAGACCAACGTGAGAATAATTTCTAAAATCTTTAAAACGATTGATTTTCCGTTTTTTGAACTACTTACAAGTTAAAACGATTTTTCCTCGAGGTCGTAAATATTCAGTACAGAACGGGTCTAAAGATGCTGAATTGTACGTTTTTCTCTTTTCTACAAAGCGATGGAAGAAGTTTATACATTGCTTCTATCCTTTAAAAAAAAAAAAAAGGCTTATTCTTTATGGTGAAAAATATTTTGCATGTTGTTGCTGCAATTGTGATCACCATAGTTGCAAATATTCATGAAATTTCTGAAATTTCTACAAAATTTTCATATTTAAGGAAAATCAAAATATCTTTTAGGTGCAATATTTTTTTTCATTAAAATATCAAATATAAAAAAATTAAGGAAATATGTAAAAATATCGATTTCGATAAAAAAAAACGTAGTGTAATTTTTACAAAATATAAAAAAAATATTGAAAAATTATCAGAAATTTCGGATTGAAAATTTCTGAAATACTTTCACCTTCATTTTTACTGAAATATCGAAGAACTAGTTTATTTTCTCTTCCTTTTTTTTTAAATTAATACTCTTACCTTCTTGCATTATGTTTCTTGTTCTTTTTTTTTCTACTGTTAAACTTTTTACTTCCTCATAAAAATTTATATATAGACAAATTTATATATTTAACTAAAACTATAAATTAAATTATATATATTCTTCACGAAAAAATAATATTTTTTTTAATAATGAAGCATTGTTAATCTTATTCCCTTTTAAGAATTTTTTAACGAAAAAAATGCAAAAAAAATTCTTACAAAGGGGAACGTAATAGAAGGTATGTACAACTATTGTTTCTCGGTATTCCTCTCACTATTTATGAAAAAAAAAAAAAGTACATTAAAAATTAGATAAGAAACTCCTCAAACTCAGTTCGTATCGATATTATCTAAATCAAGAAGGCAGTAATCTCTTTAACCTCCTAAACATAACTTTTGGTATTAATTATTTTCTTATCATGTATGCAACAATGGATATAATTACTTGCAGAGACAGATTTAGGTGTGGATATAAGTGGGGACTATAGTCCTATTGAGCATTTTTTTCTTTTAATTTTATCTTAAATTGTTATTTTTTCATGCTCTGCTTCAATAAAAATTTAAAATCTCCATTTACCGCGTTAAAATTTTACCCTTTAATTTTAATTAATTGAAATTATTTATTTATTTATTTATTAAAAATTTTGTATATGTCTTAATTGAAATTTTTGTCTAGCTCTATTAGTGTTTACTTGTAGTAGGTTAATATAATAGTTTTTCAATTATTCAATTAAAATATGTACATGTATATATGCTTGTCATTTATCGTATTATTTGATGTTTATTTACCATGTATATTCATCATAAATATCAAAAACATCATCTGAACGATGTTCCCTTTTTCATTATGCTTGTTTCGATTTTTCAAAACCATTCAAAATGCTTCATGATACATATAAAACAGTTCAAAAGTACTCTCTATCCACCTTGTCTAAAAGGTTAACGGTTTTAATGATGTGACATATCATTAAAGGTTAATGAAAGATAGTTTAAATTATGAATCTAATTATCAAGTGAAATATTAATATAAACTCTATTTATGGTCAATATTAATCAAATAACATAATACCAAAAGCAAAGCATATTGAAAATTCTCATTTCGTTCTAGGATCCGCAGCAGTTGTTGCTTGGTTCCTGAGCCCATGCCTGGGGCTGAAAGCTAGTCAGTATCCCTTCCATTTAGCATAGTTCTAGAAGCTGCACAGCTAGCATGGTTTTGAGAAGCACTGTCGGCAGTTAGGGATTGAAAGAAGTAGGGTTTTTTTTTTTTAAATTTTAATATAGTGGGTGTATATGTAAATTAGTCTTAATCCCTTTAACTTAATAATTCTCGATACTTTATTAGATAAACAATTTAAATTTTAAGAAATAAAACAATTTTATTAAAGAGAAAAAATCAGAATTGCCCAAAAAATGCCAATTTCTAAATCCTCTTAAATTTTGCTTCACCTATAATAGCTTTAGGATGTTTATCCTTTTTTAGAAAAGTTAAAACTCAATTTAATGTGTTTTTCTAAAAATACTCTTAGTCAACCAAAAAGGCATTATAGTATCATTTGGTAATCCGTCAAAATAACATTTGGTATTCTACTAGATTTGTAATATTTTTTTAATTTTAGATTAGTGCAAATATTTTTTGTTTGAAATTTATTATTTTAAAAATTATTATTTGTCATATGATTTTCTTACTTTATAAACAAACAATCACAAATAATATTTTTTTAAAAAATTAAAAATAATGAAAATAGTATTTAAATCACAAAAATTTATCAAAAAAATAAAAAATAAATAAATAAAGCATATTTGTGCCACTCATCCCAGATAATTGAAAAGGGGATTTGTTGGCAGATATCGCGACAATTGGCCATTACAGACGTAGTGGAAAGAGAAATGGAGAGGAGAGAAAAACAACGAAGGGAAGAGAGAGGAGAGAGATCATTTGCAGGGTGGTATGTGCAAGAAATCATGCAGTGAGTGACTTTCATGAATCATGGCATTGTGGCATCGATCGTGAACAGAGATATTAATATAATCTTGATTAAAAAAAATTTTTGGTCCCACTACCAATAAATTCTGGTTCTATTACTGCTAATATGGATGGAGGTGAATGGAGAGGACATTTTGAACTATTTTGTATATATGAGGTGGTATTTTTAATAGTTTTGAAAGATCAAGAGGTAACATGAAAAAAGGGTGCTTAGTTTGAGGGGTATATTTACATAAATGTTCATTTTGGAGTTGTTGAATTGAAATATGTTCATTTTTCCATGTATTTACATCAAGAAATGCTAATTAAAAAATAAAGAAATTGTAAAAAAGGAAATCTCTAAAGTGGGAATTAAAACGTATTACTACACTGATTGGATTAAATATACATTTACAATTAATTGGTTTGATTGGATCTCCAATCAATTTTCATTTATAAAAAATTTTGTACATTTGATTGTTTTATGGGACATCCAATAAATAATGATACAATAAATGTATATTTTATTTTTTTTAATCAGATTTGATCACAAAGACATGAAAATGATCAATTGAGAGAGGAGTTTCGTTAATGGAAGTTGCTGGTGGTAAAGTCAATAGAGCATTCCAACAGTCAACCATACACAATGTCATTTTTTTTATAACATTACTTATGGTTTTGAAATTTTTTATTTTTAATGTTAAGGAAATCATCTTTTTCAAAAATAAGAGGCGCCCAGTTTAGATTTTTTTAAACGTAACTTTTTATGTTTATAAAAATGAAAAGTTTTAAGACTTAAAAGAATTAGTATTTCTCATATAGATGCTGATTTCATTTGTAGTAATTCTTGTAAAAAATAGGTTTTTTTTTTTAAGAATAAACTTAAAGAATTAGTATGTCTCATAAAAAAATATATTTATTTTTTGTTGAGGCATATAGATCCATTAGGTTTTGGATTTTTAGTGGTGGGCAATCAATAAGATTTTTGCATAATGACGTCATTGGTTTTATAATAAAAAGTATGGGTCAATATTTTTAGTAAGTGAATTTTAATGATGTATGTGTTTAACTAGCTGGTATAAATAATAAGGATTTTTTTTTCATAAAAAATTCATTTTTTTTTATCAAAAACTTAAATACCTTATCTTAGTTTTTTTTTTACATTTTAAAGACTTTAATCAATATCTATTTGAACAATAGTTGTGTTGTACTTTATTTTATTTTTTGGGGTTTAAGTGATTATCTTTATAGTAAATATATGATATTTGTCGTAACTATTTTGATTTTATTGAAAGGATGATGAGTTATCATCAAAATATTCATTATTATAGTCAAAAAGACAAAAAAGAAAAAAAAAAGATAATATGAATAAAGAGAAAGGATAATAAGTTTGGTATGTTGAAAATATAAACTTGTTATATTATAGCTTCTTTGTTTGTTGATGTATGTTGATATCATTGCTTACATATTTTGTATGTTGATGTCATTGCTTACATTTTTTAAGTTAGGTATGGTTGGTGAGGAAATTAGGTATGGTTGGTGAAGAAGTTAGGTGTGAAACATAAATGGATGGTTGAGATTGATTAAGATGTTAGGTGTACCAACCAAATGAATGGTCTAGGATGATTTGCTTCAACTATAAATACCCCTCTTCCATAAGGTTTAATTATCAAGTGAAGTGAAGCATCTCATTGTATAAGAGTTGCAATAAGTGTAGAGTGTGTGTGAGGAAGAGTCTTTAAAACAATTGTAAATTTGTGTTTCTTCAAAGAGTTGTAAGTTTGTTTTCCAATAAAGAATTGTAGTTGTGAGTTTGTGTTTGTTAAAGAAGTTACAAGAGTTTATCATTTTTTTTTGTGATAATCTCCAACAATGTGTTATCAGAGCTTTGGTTTTGTTTGGAGTCATTATTCACATAGTTGTCACGAAACGGTGGATCGTGGTGAACAAATGGCAAATAGTGGTATGGTGTCCTTCCAAGTTCCAACACTTAACAACAACAACTATGATAATTAGAGTATCAAGATGAAGGCTCTTCTAGGAGCACATGATGTTTGGGAGGTAGTGGAGAAAGACTACGACGAGTCAGACAACGAGTCGACTCTATCAACAACACAAAAGGATAGCTTAAAAGACTCGAGAAAGAGAGACAAGAAAGCTCTCTTCCTCATCTACCAGGCATTAGATGATGATGGCTTTGAGAAAATTTCAAGTGCAACCTCAACAAGCAAGCATGGGAGAAGCTACAAACTTTTTACAAGGGAGCCGAACAAGTAAAGAAGGTTCGTCTTCAAACTTAAGGGGTGATTTCGAAGCCTTACATATGAAAATGTCTGAGTCTATTTCCGACTACTTTTCTCGAGTCCTAGCTGTTTCTAATCAACTAAAAAGAAATAGCGAGAAGTTAGAAGATGTAATGATCATGGAGAAGATACTACGCTCAGTGGACCAAAAATTCGAGTTCATTGTTACGATGATCGAAGAAACTAAAGACTTGAATGAGATGACCATCGAACAACTAATGGGATCATTACAAGCATATAAAGAAAAGAAGAAGAGGAGGCAAGAGATTGTAGAACAACTCTTCAAGACGGAACTCCATCTGACAAAAAAAAAAAGAAATCTTCAACAATATAAGTCGAGGAAGAGGCCGTGGCCAAGGACGAGGTTGTAGACGTGGACGAGTGTGACAACCGGGAAATTCAGGCAGTTCTCGGATGAAAATGTACAATTGTATGTATATAACAATTTGTACTATTTAAAGAGTGAAATAAATGTATTTATATTGTTCAGAATATATGAAAATGTTCTAACAATACTGACGAGTAAGAATTCAGTGTTGGAAAAATTCACTGAGTTGAAACGGGTGAAACGGTGCCAAAATCGGCATTGAAAACCCTAACCGAGCCAATAAAAGACGGTAAACTTCCGGGATTGATTTTGATCAAACGGAAGCAGATTAAATTGATCCGACTGCACAGGAGACCTCAGGAACACGCCGGGACGATTTCAGGAAAATTTCAGCTCGAACCGGCATCGGTCAAAAAGTAGTCGAATTAATGTGAATAGTAAAAGTCAAAGTCAACTTTCACTTTTGCATTTATGACATCATAAATCAAGATTATTAAAGGAAAGAAATAAGGTGGTTGGTGGCATTAAAGGCTAGGATTTAATCACCTTTTGATCTAAAGGCAAAGATTTGGCCAAAAATTACCATTTTTAATTTTTGAAAATTATGGAAAGAAATGGTGTGAAAGGTGTTGAAATTTGATTGGTTTAGAGCCAAATTAATTGGCTTTTGGTTTGCATAAGTCGGTCACTTTGTAACAAAAGGGCCGAGACATTTTTTCAAAGCAAAACCAAAGACAAAAATTTCTAAGTTTTCTTCCATGGTGTCTACGTGAGGGACCAAAGGGAAGCCAAGATTTTCTTCAACTTTTCTTCACAAAAAAGAGTGTCAAAGTGTTCCTTGAAGACAAAGGAAGCATTAGACCAAGGTAACTCCCTTTTTCACAAAATTTTTCATGGGTTTTCTTCACAAAATCCGTGGGTGAATAGTGATAGAAAGATGGAAAAAATTTTGGTTGCTTTTCATGGATTTGATGTTGGGTTTTGTTAAGGATGAAATAAGTAAGAAAACCATGCAAATTGTGTAAAGAAAAACCGAAATTTTGTTGGTTTTTCAAGGGAAAATCCATGGGTTACCTTGAGTAACCAATGAGAAAAGTTTGTGGTTTAATTTCTAACTTGCTTCCAAGTTTAATTTTGTGAAGAATAAAGCTTGTATTTCATTATGAAAAGCTTGAAAAAATTTTTTGGTATGAATTACATAATGTGGCCGTGAGTTCCCTAAGGGTTTGGAAGAAAAATTTGCATGCTTTTATGTGATGTTTGGTTAATTTAAATCATGCAAATTAATGTGTAAATGGTGGCAATGTGATTGAAAGAATGAAACAAAATTTTTGGCATGTTTTCATTCTTTGGCCGTGGGCTATACAAGGGTAAAAACCCTAGGAAGTTTTGTTGAAAATGCAAAGAAAATGGGCTTGAAAATGTGTTAAAAACGTGACATTTGAATGGCCTAAAGTGTGGTGAAAGTTTGACAAAATTTGGTTCGGTTTGGTTGTGAAAACCGAAACCAAATTAAGGGTAAATTGTGAAAAAAAATTTTGTTATGTGGGTGATAGTGTGAAATTGGGAAATTGTGGGCTTTTATGTAAAAGTTTGGAAAACTTTTACATAAAATAGGCTTGTGGTATAGTACGTGGCAGGTACATATGGTTCGAGGTGTACCTAACGCCGGAAGCCTTAAAATTACGCCGAAATGCTGCCGAAATTTCGAAAACGGCATTCGGGGTAAAATAGGAATTTAAAATAAAAATTAGGGCCGGTACGGAAACCCGAGTCCCTAACGGAAAAATTGAATAAGGAAAATTTTAAGGGGTGGGTCATGAATAGTAACTCGTCCCCTTGAAAATGAAAAAACGTGAGTGAAATTGAAAAACCGACCCCGAGGGGGGGCGTTTTTGAAAATAAAATAAAGGTCCGAGTCGGGAACGGAAAACCCGAGCCTCAGAGACCTAGGTCGGGAAAGTCTAGATGAACGTTTTAAATACTAGTGAAACGTCCATTTGAAACTCCGAAACGATAGAAAATCGCTAAACCGACGGAAGGGTCGGAATAGTGCTTCCCGAGGGCCGGGAAAGCAAAAAGTAGAAATAAAATAGAAACGAACCCGGTAATGATTAGAAAAGAGTCAGAAAAGTTCCTGAGAGCCAAAAATGCAGTCTGGATCGATAAAATTCCGTCAGGGGCAAAACTGCAATTTTGCCAAAATATTGGGGCAAAATCGTAATTTTGCAAAAGTTGAGAGAAAATGGTGAAAATAATAAATAAAACCTAAAAAGTTATAAATAGGTTTTATTTAAGCTTTTTAATGAAAAATAAAAGCTATAAATGGGAAAGAAATTAACAGACATAGTTTTGTCTGTAGGATCCCAAAATCGGCCTACAAGGAAGGCGATTCAAGATCCAAGAGAGAGAAAGGGAACAGTCTGATAAGGTAAGTTCAGACATTTACCTGTCTGCAACATATAGCAAGATTGTGCTAACTTTAATGTACTAACTATAAGTTAGGTACATATGTGCTACGGGCACTATGATAGAATAGAGAGAGAGACGAAATGTGCTACGGGTACTATAAGAATGAGACACATGGTTAATTATGCTTCGGGCACTAGAGCGAGGTTAATAAAACTCACTCACCTAAAATTAAAATGTGAACCATTCCTAACCACGGGACAATGTGAAGTCACCGGGTTAGAAGGTTAAAAAGTCGGTAATGAAATCACTTTCTGGCGTACCAGCCTTCCGTATAGGGAGGTACTTTTGCCTTCGGGGCTATGAGATAAGGCTGTGGAGGTCAGCACTGATGTACCGCTCCCAGTTATGTACTATTTTGCCTTCGGGGCTATGAGATTAAGGCTGTGGAGGTCAGCACTAATGTACCGCTCCCAGTCATGCGCACTTAAATGGTACTGCCAACCTGAGCTCAAAACCAGAACGTAAATAAAGATAATGACCTAAAACTGAAACTGTGCCATAATTGAGCATAAGACAGTTTAGTGAGAGCACTAACATCGCGGTAGATGTACTAGTGTGATACAGTGGTGTGGTCAACTTTACTATTCACATATGAATAGTGGTCAAAGTTACTATTTACGTATGAATAGTGGTCAACAGTACTATTCACGATGAATAGTCTATTCATAGAAATTTTATTTCTTGCATGTTTGAACTTACTGAGCCCGTAGCTCACCATTTTTGCTAATGTTGCGGGTAAGCGACCAGCTCAGTAGCTTGTTTGACTGGATGGCGTACGGGATGGTGCGTGTCAAATGGGATAACTGGGCGAGGGATATGGTACTGCCAGAGTCTTCCCGCTGAGCGTTAAAGTGAAGGGAAAAAAAAAAAAAGGGAAACAGTTCTTTTGTAATTATATATATATTTTACAAAAGTAATGTATTATTTATATTACTTTGTACTTATCAACAAAGTAAATAGTGGAAGAAGATTTTATATGATGTTTAAAGAAAAAAAAATTTTCCCCAAAAACAACATGATTTTAAAAGAGAGTGAGATAAGTCGGCGACCCACGAGAGTACAATCTATCGCAGTTAGCGATAAGCTCAACTGTAATAGTATTGTATGATCTCTACGACGGGCGGGACGCCACAGTTGGTATCAGAGCAAGGTCTGAGATTGGTTTAGTATATAATACCAACTGCTGCCACAGTTGGTATATCAGAGCAAGGTTTGCTACTGATTTGGTTTTGAATACCAACGGCTGTCACAGTTGGTATATCAGAGCAGTGTGACCATATCCCGATTTGAGACTTTGCGCATCCTGCACCGCTATACAAGTAAGTAGTTTACTTAAGTTCAGTTAATTATTTTCTTATGTGAAAATAATTATCTTATAGGTAGCAAGATGACCAGACCTCCATATGTGAGACCACCGCTACCTCGACCGAGAGGAGTATTACGGGTATGGACGAGACCTATTGTGAGGCCGCCCATGTCCCAAAGGCCGGTAGTTAGACCCCCGGTACCCGAGAGACCTCCTGTACCAGTACCAGCGCCAGCGCCAGTAGACGTAGTACAGCCACGACCGATAGTTCATCCACCGGTGGTAGTGGACATTCCAGTTGTTGGTGGACGCCAACATATTGGGGTGAGAGTGTCGGCACGGGCAGTACAGGCATTCAGAGCTAGCAATCCTCCTATGTTCGACGGTGGACGACAGTCGATGGAGACTAAGGACTGGCTCCATGCCGTGGAGAGGATCATGGTGATATGCGACATTGATCGAGATATGTGGATCCAGTTGGCTGTCAGTATGTTTCAGGGAGACGCTCGAGTGTTCTGGCAATATTGCGACCAGGAGATTTTATTGGGATTCAGTTGGGCTGAGTTCTGTCAGCGGTTAGCTGATCAGTTTCAACCTAGGGATCCAGCACCTGCTCCAGCACCTCCAGAGAGACGAGAGGCTGATGCACCTGCGTACCCTGGATTCGATGAGGTCAGGGATTACATTCTCCAGACCGAGAGGATGGTCATGCTGTTTGGTGAGACAGTGATGTCTTACGCAGTACGGTTTGAGGAGACCATTCAGAGGAGATGTCCGTTGCCTAACCTCACGGAAGCAAACTGCTGTGAGCTGTTTTGGAAAGGCTTATCCTTGGAGTTGAGACCAAGGGTGATCAAGCCGTTTCCTCCGACGCTCCAAGAGTTCGTGGTAACGATCAGGGCGATCGAGAGAGAGATTCTGATCGAGCATCTGACGCAGAGTCGACGAGAGACGCTGGGTCAAGATGAGATGTTTGCACGCATATTCGGGCCGAGAAGAATGATGAATGATCATGAGGCCGGACCGTCTAGACCACGAAGAGGTGATGACTCTGGACAGGGAGTATTACCTAGGAGTGGTGATGACTCAGATGAGCCAGATGACGATGAGGATCCAGAAGAATATCCTCTAGTCCCAGATGTAGGGAATGAGTGACCAGTAGATGTGTATATGTACATAAGTAGCTTAGAGAGAAAAGCTCTTTTGTATAGACTTGTGGCCATTTTGGTACCTCAGGCTGATGTATATATATGACTGGTGATGCCTATGTATGACATATAAATGTTTTGCTATGAATGAAATACCAAAATGATTATATGTTGTACGATGATGTGTTACGATGATGTGGCTTTACATTACCTTAAATTTCATAAATTGATATAATTTTATGAATGTGGTTATGGAAAAGCTAACGGTGAATTATTGTGCCATAATAGGACAATAGCCAAGATGGTGGATTTGAGAAATCGACCAGAGGGACGAGAGCGACGTCCTGATATTATGGAGAGACTGGATCAGATACAAGCTCTGTTGGAAGCTCAGATGCAAGAAAATGCGAATCTAAGGCGACGGGTAGAGGAGCTAGAGCAGAGACAAGGCTCTGAGGGTACCCAAGTAGAACAACAAGCTGAGGTAGATCCGGTTATTCTTCCAGCTGCAGTACATGAGAGAGCTCCTGAACCACAACCAGTATTAAACCTGGAACCCCTCTATGAAAGATTCAGGCGTATGAAACCGCCAGAATTTGAAGGGTCTACAAATCTCTTAGAGGCTGAAGACTGGTTGTCGTCATTACAAGTGATCATGGAGTTTATGAACCTAACCGACCGGGAGAAGGTTGCATGTGCGTCTTTTGTGCTGAGAAAAGATGCTCGGTTTTGGTGGGACACCGTGCGAATGAGAAGAGACGTGTCTACCATGAGTTGGGCGGAATTTCTGGAAGAATTTAACCAGAAATATTACGACCCTGCATCTCTTAGACAGCAACAGAAAGAATTCTCAGAGCTGACACAAGGGAACATGTCGGTAAGCGAAGTCTGCCGAAAGTTCGACCAGTTATCCCGTCTATGTCCCTACGTGGTCCCTACCGAGAGGGAGAAAATACAGAAAATGATCGGGATGTTCAGGCCAGAAATTGCTGCGTTAGTAGACACTGGACTAGTACCACCTACTTCTGCAGCAGACTGTGTGAGTCGGGCCATTAGAGCTGAGTTTCATGTAGCCCGACAGAAAGAGGAAAGAGAGAAACACTGGGAGGCTAAAAAGAAGGAGAGGGCTTTGGCGAAGTCTACGCAAGTTGGTCAATCGAGCAAACCTAGTCAGAATGCGAAACCAAGCCAGGGCAACAATCAAGGATCCCAGCAAAATAAGAGAAAAGGGAATTTTTCTGGGAATCGCCAGGGAAATAATCGAAACCAGCAGCGGAGAACAGATGGTAATGCAGAGTCCAATGTGCAAAACTGCCCTACATGCGGGAAGAGACATTCTGGGCAATGCAGATTTGGGCCACTTATTTGCTACGAATGTGGAAAGGAAGGCCATTACGCCAGGAACTGTCCCAATAGGCAGGGTGGACAAGGCACTTCCCAACCGCACCAGACACGCCCACAAGCTCATTCCCTTCAAGCCAGAGTGGAAGAGTCACCAGTGAGGCCACAACGCCAGGAGCGAATGTCACGTGCTGATGCTCGTGTGATGGCCTACAGCAAGGAAGACGCAGAGGCAGGAACATCAAACGTGGTGACAGGTCAGCTTCCTGTCGCTAGTCATGTAGCCTCTGTACTATTCGATTCTGGTGCTACGCATTCATTTGTTTCCTATGCATTTGCTGACAAGATAGGACTTCCTAAGGACAATATGGGAAGGGTATTTAAGACAGCTTTACCTTCTGGGGAAGTATTGTTGTCCAGTTACTGGTTACCCTATGTACCAGTATATGTGGTGAATAGGGAACTATATGCTGAGTTGATCGTAATGGAGATCATGGATTACGATGTGATTTTAGGCATGGATTTCCTAGGGAAACACCGAGCTACGATCGACTGCCGAAATCGAAAGATAGTCTTCCAACCCGAGGAAGAAGAGAGTTTCGAATATGTCGATACTTCTCGAAGACCCGGGAAGATGATGATCAGTTCGCTGAGAGCAAGCAAGCTGATAGCCAGTGGTTGCATGGGATATCTGGCATATGTAGTGGATACTGCAGAGGAACAGAAGCTTCAACCTGAAGATGTTCCTGTGGTTAATGAGTTTCTTAACGTATTTCCAGAAGAGTTACCAGGGATACCGCCAAAGAGAGAAATCTCGTTTGAAATTGAATTGATGCCTGGAACAGCACCTATTTCCAAAGCACCATACCGTATGGCTCCAGTGGAGTTAAAGGAGCTGCAGGTACAATTGAAGGAGCTTTTGGATAAGGGATTCATCAGGCCGAGTTTTTCTCCATGGGGTGCACCTGTGTTATTCGTCAAGAAAAAGGATGGAACATTCCGACTGTGCATTGATTACCGGGAATTGAATAAGGTTACGATCAAAAATAGGTATCCGTTACCTAGAATTGATGACCTATTCGACCAGTTAAAAGGCGCAGCGGTATTTTCCAAGATCGACTTACGATCAGGATATCACCAGTTGAGAATTAAAGAAAGTGATATTCCTAAGACGGCGTTTAGGACTCGTTATGGGCACTACGAGTTCCTTGTGATGCCATTCGGATTAACAAATGCGCCGGCAGCGTTCATGGACTTGATGAACAGAATTTTTAAAGAGTATTTGGATAAGTTTGTCATTGTATTCATTGATGACATTCTTATATACTCGAAGAGTCATGAAGAGCACAAGGAACATCTGAGGATCGTGCTGAATACGATACGGAAGCATCAACTGTATGCCAAATTCTCAAAATGCGAGTTTTGGCTGGACAGAGTACATTTCCTCGGTCATGTTGTATCCCAGGAAGGTATTGCAGTAGATCCGACAAAGGTAGAGGCAATTAACCAGTGGCCTGCACCCAAGAGTGTGACTGAAATACGCAGTTTCTTGGGGTTAGCTGGTTATTATCGACGATTTGTAGAGGGATTCGCGCAATTAGCTGCACCTCTTACTGCTCTTACACGCAAAGAAAGAAAGTACGAGGGGACTACGGAATGCGAAAGAAGCTTCCAGGAGTTAAAGAGGTGACTGACAAGCGCACCAATCCTTACGCTTCCCACTGAAGGGGAGAAGTTCGTGATCTACAGTGATGCATCGAAAATAGGATTGGGAGCAGTCCTGATGCAAGACGGCAAGGTGATTGCCTATGCTTCCCATCAATTAAAGGAGCATGAAAGGAATTATCCTACGCATGACCTTGAACTTGCTGCAGTAGTGTTCGCACTTAAAATTTGGCGACACTATCTCTATGGAGCTCAATGTCAGATTTTCACTGATCACCAAAGCTTGAAGTATTTCTTCACGCAAAAAGAGCTCAATATGCGACAGAGACGATGGTTGGAACTGGTGAAGGATTATGATTGTGAAATCCTCTACCATCCAGGAAAGGCCAATCGTGTAGCGGATGCTCTAAGTAGGAAGTCTACTATATCGCACCAGCTACCAATAAAAAGGCTTCCGAAGCCATTGCAGCAAGAGATATATTCGTTGAACTTGGAACTGATATCTGGAAGATTAGCTGCACTCCAAGTGGAATCATCGCTATTTGAGGATATAAAGAAAGCTCAGAGGCGAGATCCAATGATGGCAAGTGCTCAAGAAGGAATTTCCAAGGATGGAATAATCCTTTATCAAGGAAGGATAAATGTTCCAGCTGATGAAGAACTTAGAAGACGGATCATGTCAGAAGCCCACGAGACACCATATTCGGTTCAT
Source organism: Antiaris toxicaria (assembly GCA_035233585.1). Taxonomy (NCBI): domain Eukaryota; kingdom Viridiplantae; phylum Streptophyta; class Magnoliopsida; order Rosales; family Moraceae; genus Antiaris; species Antiaris toxicaria. The sequence continues at coordinate 3,392,136 of CP141163.1, forward strand.
CCAGGAGCGAGCAAGATGTATCAGGACTTGAAGCTACAGTTCTGGTGGAAAGGGATAAAGAATGATATAGCTAAATTCGTGAGCAGATGCATGACCTGTCAGAGAATCAAAGCTGAACATAAACATCCAGCAGGAAGATTGGAACCACTGGAGATTCCTGAATGGAAATGGGAACACATTACGATGGATTTTGTAGTGGGACTCCCAAAAACCCGAGAAGGTTATGACGCCATTTGGGTTATTGTGGACAGACTGACCAAGACGGCACTGTTCATAGCTGTCAAGATGACTTTTTCGCTGGAAAAGTTTGCTCAGCTGTACATAACTCATGTCGTCAGACTACATGGAGTACCGAAATCCATTGTATCAGATCGAGATGCATGGTTCACTTCGAATTTCTGGAAGTGTGTGCAAGAGGCCATGGGTACTGAATTGAGACTCAGTACGGCTTTTCATCCGCAAACAGACGGGCAGTCAGAGCGGACAATTCAGACGTTAGAAGACATGCTTCGAGCTTGCGTTATGGATTTTGCAGGAAATTGGAACGAGAAGCTACCATTGATTGAATTCTCGTACAATAATAGTTACCAAGCTTCAATAGGCATGGCACCTTACGAGGCTTTGTATGGACGGAAGTGCAGATCACCATTACATTGGTACAATTTGTGAGAAAAGCAGTTGCATAAGACGGATTTTATGCAAGAGACTTCCGATGCAGTTGCTAGAATTCAGCATCAAATGAAAATTGCACAAAGCTGACAAAAGAGCTACGCAGATAAAAGGCGAAGATCCTTGGAGTTTGATGAAGGAGACTTCGTGTTTCTCAAGATATCGCCTATGAAGGGGATTATGCGTTTCGGTAAGAAGGGGAAACTGAGTCCAAGATACGTTGGACCTTATGAAATTATCGAACGCATTGGAAAGGTCACTTACAGATTAGCGCTACCCCCAGAATTGTCGGCAGTGCATAATGTATTTCATGTGTCGATGCTGAGAAAATATATACCAGATCCGTCCCATGTGTTGAAGCATGAGCCTATTCAAATCCACGAGGATTTGACATATGAGGAATAGCCTATTCAAGTACTAGCTCGTGAAGAGAAAGTACTGAGGAATAAGGTAATTCCACTAGTGAAGATTTTGTGGAAAAATCATAACATTGAAGAAGCTACATGGGAAAGAGAAAACGAGATGAGGAGTTTATACCCCCATTTGTTCTAATTTTTGAGGACGAAAATTTTATAAGGAGGGGTGAATGTGACAACCGGGAAATTCAGGCAGTTCTCGGGTGAAAATGTACAATTGTATGTATATAACAATTTGTACTATTTAAAGAGTGAAATAAATGTATTTATATTGTTCAGAATATATGAAAATGTTCTAACAATACTGACGAGTAAGAATTCAGTGTTGGAAAAATTCACTGAGTTGAAACAGGTGAAACGGTGCCAAAATCGGCATTGAAAACCCTAACCGAGCCAATAAAAGACGGTAAACTTCCGGGATTGATTTTGATCAAACGGAAGCAGATTAAATTGATCCGACTGTACAGGAGACCTCAGGAACACGCCGGGACGATTTCAGGAAAATTTCAGCTCGAACCGGCATCGGTCAAAAAGTAGTTGAATTAATGTGAATAGTAAAAGTCAAAGTCAACTTTCACTTTTGTATTTATGACATCATAAATCAAGATTATTAAAGGAAAGAAATAAGGTGGTTGGCGGCATTAAAGGCTAGGATTTAATCACCTTTTGATCTAAACGCCAAGATTTGGCCAAAAATTACCATTTTTAATTTTTGAAAATTATGGAAAGAAATGGTGTGAAAGGTGTTGAAATTTGATTGGTTTAGAGCCAAATTAATTGGCTTTTGGTTTGCATAAGTCGATCACTTTGTAACAAAAGGGCCGAGACATTTTTTCAAAGCAAAACCAAAGACAAAAATTTCTAAGTTTTCTTCCATGGTGTCTACGTGAGGGACCAAAGGGAAGCCAAGATTTTCTTCAACTTTTCTTCACAAAAAAGAGTGTCAAAGTGTTCCTTGAAGACAAAGGAAGCATTAGACCAAGGTAACTCCCTTTTTCACAAAATTTTTCATGGGTTTTCTTCACAAAATCCGTGGGTGAATAGTGATAGAAAGATGGAAAAAATTTTGGTTGCTTTTCATGGATTTGATGTTGGGTTTTGTTAAGTATGAAATAAGTAAGAAAACCATGCAAATTGTGTAAAGAAAAACCGAAATTTTGTTGGTTTTTCAAGGGAAAATCCGTGGGTTACCTTGAGTAACCAATGAGAAAAGTTTGTGGTTTAATTTCTAACTTGCTTCCAAGTTTAATTTTGTGAAGAATAAAGCTTGTATTTCATTATGAAAAGCTTGAAAAAAATTTTTGGTATGAATTACATAATGTGGCCGTGAGTTCCCTAAGGGTTTGGAAGAAAAATTTGCATGCTTTTATGTGATGTTTGGTTAATTTAAATCATGCAAATTAATGTGTAAATGGTGGCAATGTGATTGAAAGAATGAAACAAAATTTTTGGCATGTTTTCATTCTTTGGCCGTGGGCTATACAAGGGAAAAAACCCTAGGAAGTTTTGTTGAAAATGCAAAGAAAATGGGCTTGAAAATGTGTTAAAAACGTGACATTTGAATGGCCTAAAGTGTGGTGAAAGTTTGACAAAATTTGGTTCGGTTTGGTTGTGAAAACCGAAACCAAATTAAGGGTAAATTGTGAAAAAAAATTTTGTTATGTGGGTGATAATGTGAAATTGGGAAATTGTGGGTTTTTATGTAAAAGTTTGGAAAACTTTTACATAAAATAGGCTTGTAGTATAGTACGTGGCAGGTACATATGGTTCGAGGCGTACCTAACGCCGGAAGCCTTAAAATTACGCCGAAATGCTGCCGAAATTTCAAAAACGGCATTCGGGGTAAAATAGGAATTTAAAATAAAAATTAGGGCCGAGACGGAAACCCGAGTCCCTAACAGAAAAATTGAATAAGGAAAAATTTAAGTGGTGGTTCGTGAATAGTAACCCGTCCCCTTGAAAATGAAAAAACGTGAGTGAAATTGAAAAACCGACCCCGAGGGGGGGCGTTTTTGGAAATAAAATAAAGGTCCGAGTCGGGAACGGAAAACCCGAGCCTCAGAGACCTAGGTCGGGAAAGTCTAGATGAACGTTTTAAATACTAGTGAAACGTCCATTTGAGACTCCGAAACGATAGAAAATCGCTGAACCGACGGAAGGGTCGGAATAGTGCTTCCCGAGGGCCGGGAAAGCAAAAAGTGGAAATAAAATAGAAACGAACCCGGTAATGATTAGAAAAGAGTCAGAAAAGTTCCTGAGAGCCAAAAATGCAGTCTGGATCGATAAAATTCCGTCAGGGGCAAAACTGTAATTTTGCCAAAATATTGGGGTAAAATCGTAATTTTGCAAAAGTTGAGGGAAAATGGTGAAAATAATAAATAAAACCTAAAAAGTTATAAATAGGTTTTATTTAAGCTTTTTAATGAAAAATAAAAGCTATAAATGGGAAAGAAATTAACAGACATAGTTTTGTCTGTAGGATCCCAAAATCGGCCTACAAGGAAGGCGATTCAAAATCCAAGAGAGAGAAAGGGAACAGTCTGATAAGGTAAGTTCAGACATTTACCTGTCTGCAACATATAGCAAGATTGTGCTAACTTTAATGTACTAACTATAAGTTAGGTACATATATGCTACGGGCACTATGATAGAATAAAGAGAGAGAGACGAAATGTGCTACGGGTACTATAAGAATGGGACACATGGTTAATTGTGCTTCGGGCACTAGAGCGAGGTTAATAAAACTTACTCACCTAAAATTAAAATGTGAACCATTCCTAACCACGGGACAATGTGAAGTCACCGGGTTAGAAGGTTAAAAAGTCGGTAATGAAACCACTTTCTGGCGTACCAGCCTTCTGTATAGGGAGGTACTTTTGCCTTCGGGGCTATGAGATAAGGCTGTGGAGGTCAGCACTGATGTACCGCTCCCAGTTATGTACTATTTTGCCTTCGGGGCTATGAGATTAAGGCTGTGGAGGTCAGCACTAATGTACCGCTTCCAGTCATGCGCACTTAAATGGTACTGCCAACCTGAGCTCAAAACCAGAACGTAAATAAAGATAATGACCTAAAACTGAAACTGTGCCATAATTGAGCATAAGACAGTTTAGTGAGAGCACTAACATCGCGGTAGATGTACTAGTGTGATACAGTGGTGTGGTCAACTTTACTATTCACGTATGAATAGTGGCCAAAGTTACTATTCACGTATGAATAGTGGTCAACAGACTATTCACGATGAATAGTATTATTCATAGAAATTTTATTTCTTGCATGTTTGAACTTACTGAGCCTGTAGCTCACCATTTTTGCTAATGTTGCGGGTAAGCGACCAGCTCAGTAGCTTGTTTGACTGGATGGCGTACGGGATGGCGCGTGTCAAATGGGATAACTGGGCGAGGGATATGGTACTGCCAGAGTCTTCCCGCTGAGCGTTAAAGTGAAGGGAAAAAAAAAAAGGGAAACAGTTCTTTTGTAATTATATATATATTTTACAAAAGTACTGTATTATTTATATTACTTTGTACTTATCAACAAAGTAAATAGTGGAAGAAGATTTTATATGATGTTTAAAGAAAAAAAAAATTTTCCCCAAAAACGACATGATTTTAAAAGAGAGTGAGATAAGCCGGCGACCCACGAGAGTACAATCTATCGCAGTTAGCGATAAGCTCAACTGTAATAGTATTGTATGATCTCTACAAGGGGCGGGACGCCACAACGAGGTTGGAATTCTTGTAATTACAATTCCAACAACAACTATAAGAGAGGAGAAAGCTCTATAAGTGGTCGCGGCAGAGGGCATTCAAACTCAAGGTATGAAAACCTCAAGTTGAATACTATAATTGTCACAAGTTTGGACATTTTGCTAGAGACTGTAGAGTAGTCAACAATAGAGTTGAAGAGAAATCCAATTACATGGAAGAAAAGGAAAAAGGAGATGGTACTTTGTTATTGGCATGCAATGATAACCATGGAGGACAAGAAAATTCATGGTACCTTGACACTAGTGCTAGCAATCATATGTGCAGGAATAGAAACATGTTCATGGAATTAAACGAGGCAGTGAATGCAACATCTCTTTTAGAGATAATTCCAGAATTTCAGTAAAAGGAAAAGGTAATATCCTTATTCGCACAAAAGCCGGTGGCCACCAATTAATTTCAAATGTTTACTATGTGCCCAATATGAAAAGCAACATTTTGAGTTTAAGTCAACTCTTAGAAAAAGGCTATGATATTTATATGAAAGATTGTAATCTTTTTATAAGAGATGACAAAGGGAATTTAATTACCAAAGTGAAAATGTCAAAGAATAGAATGTTTTCTTTGAATATTCAAAACGATGTTGCAAAGTGCATGTTACAAAGATGCATCTTGGCTTTGGCATCTTCGATTTGGGCATCTCAATTTTGGAGGACTGGAGTTATTATCTAAGAAGAAGATGGTGAGAGGCTTACCCTGCATCAATAACCCCGACCAACTTTGCAAAGGATGCTTACTCGGAAAACAATTCTGAAGGAGTTTTCTAAAGGAGTCAAACTCAAAAGCACAAAAACCTCTCGAGCTCACACACACCGATGTTTGTGGACCAATCAAGCCAAGCTCCCTCAGTAAAAGTAACTATTTCCTTCTCTTTATTGATGATTTCTCAAAAAAAAACTTGGGTGTATTTCTTGAAGCATAAATCAGAAGTCTTTGGAGTGTTCAAGAAATTCAAAGCTATAGTGGAGAAAAAAAGTTGATGCGAGATCAAGTCCATGAGATCTGATCGAGGAGGAGAACTTACTTCTCATAAGTTTTGAGAATTCTGTGAAGCAAATAGAATTTGATGTTTGCTAACCGTTCTGAGATCCCCCAGCAAAATGGAATAGCAGAAATGAAGAATAGAACAATCCTCAACATGGTGCGAAGTATGCTCAAGAGTAAAAGAATTCCGAAGGAATTTTGGGCTAAAGCTGTGTCATGTGCTGTCTACTTGTGTAATCGCTCACCAACCAGAAATGTATGAGGAAAAACACCACAAGAAGCATGGAGTGGGAGAAAGCCCCGGTATTTCTCATCTAAGAGTATTTGGAAGCATAGCATATGCACATGTACCCGATGAGACATGAACAAATCTCGATGACAAAAGCGAGAAGTTTATCTTTATCGGATATGACTCAAATTCCAAAGGCTACAAATTATACAACCCAAATACTGAAAAGATTGTGATAAGTCAAGATGTGAGGTTTGATGAAGAAGGAAAATGGGACTTTGGTCATATGGATGACTTTAATTTCTTTCCTCAATTTTAAGAAGATGAGCAATCACCAACAGAGTAACTAGGAGAATGTCAGCAAGAGCTTGCTACGCCGCCTTTCTCACCAACAACAAACAGCAATGGAGACTCGCCACCATCATTTCTAAATGAAAGAGATGTGACATACATGAGGAACTTACAAGATATTTACGAGGTAACCTAGAGACTAGACAATCTAACTCTTTTTTGCCTCTTTGCTGACTGTGAACCAGTTAACTTCCAAGAGGCTGCACAAGAAAAGAAGTGGAGAGACGCAATGGATGAAGAAATCAAATCCATCGAGAAGAATGACACATGGAAACTCACTTCACTTCCAAAAGGACAAAAAGCTATTGGTGTTAAATGGGTGTATAAAACAAAGAGAAATACCAAGGGAGAGATCGAAAAACACAAGGCAAGGCTAGTTACAAAAGGATACAGCCAAAGAGCAAGCGTCGACTATGATGAGGTATTCGCTCCCGTTGCTTAATTAGAAACTGTAAGACTAATCATTTCATTAGCAGCTCAAAATCGGTGGAAATTTTATCAAATGGATGTAAAGTCTGCATATCTAAATGGAGTACTTGAAGAAGAAGTCTACATTGAGTAACCATCAGGCTACATACTGAAGGGACAAGAAGACAAGGTCTTTAAGCTGAAGAAAGCTCTCTATGGGCTAAAGCAAGCACCCAGGGCGTGAAATAGTCGACTTGACAAGTATTTCCAAGAAGATGGCTTCACCAAATATACTTACGAGCATGCCTTATACATGAAAATCAAAGAAGGAGATGTTTTGATTGTGTGTCTATATATAGATGACTTGATCTTTATTGGAAGCAGCCCAAGTATGTTCGATAACTTCAGAAAAGCTATGACGAAGGAGTTCGAGATGACAGATATCGGGCTAATGGCATACTACCTTAGTATTGAAGTTAAACAACAAGAAGATGGAATTTTCATCTCACAAGAAGTCTACGCCAAGGAGATCCATAAGAAGTTCAACATGGACAATTGCAAGCCAGTCAACACACCAGTGGAATGCAATATCAAGTTATCCAAGCATGAAGAAGGTGAAAGAGTAAACCCAACAGTTTTCAAAAGTTTAGTTTGGAATTTGCAATACCTTACTTGCACAAGACCTGATATTGTTTATGCTGTCGGATTAGTTAGTTGTTACATGGAGAATCCAACAACTATGCATTTGAAGACTGTCAAAAGAATTCTTCGATACCTTAAAGGTACAATTAATTTTGGCTTATTCAATTCTTTTTCTAAAGATTACAAGCTTATTGGATACAACGACAGTGATTGGAGTGGAGACGTAGATGATCGGATCACTAGATTTGTATTTTTCATGGGTGATACTGCTTTTACGTGGATGCCCAAAAAGCAACCGATTGTCACTCTATCCACTTGTGAAGCTGAATACGTAACTGCTGCATCATGTGTCTGCCATGCAATATGGCTGGTTACACCCAAATTGTGACAAAACAAAGCAGTCAATTATAGTATAATTAGGACGGTTGATCTCACGAAGAGGTGATGAAAACAAACAAAAGAAATTAGTAGAACACAAGTGTTAGAGAGATACGCAATTAAACAAGAACAGAAAGAAAACGTTTTTGTGATTTTAGAGCAATTTAATTGAAAGATAATGCAATTTAAAGGAGAAAATTTAATAGTTAAAAACGGTAAGACATCGAGAATCCCTTATATGCTTTGTTCACCTATTTGAATTTTGATTCACAAATTGACATAATTGAAAGTTTCACATTCCAAACAACCAATCGAAAGATAAGATTTGAAGAACTTATGACTTAAATGTATTCGAATAAATAAAATTCTTACGTTAAGTACTAGAAAATATTGTCTTATAAGAAATCTAAAATCGACAATATGCCACCGGCGATAATGCAGTAAAAGACTACTTATAAAACTATATTTATCAATATATTGTATCATACAACAATCATATAAAAAAAGCTTGACTGAATTTATATAAAAGTTGTCAACAAAATATATTGATGTAAGATATAAAAGAGATGAAAGAAAATTAATTACTCAAATGTATAAGCATTACAAACCATAGAGAATCAAAACCCAAACAAGCTCACTACACATATAGGATCATCTCTAACCTCACTCAAGAACTCTAGCATAACTTGCAAAACATTCTCATAATATTCTAGAGAGAAAATATGAGAATGGAAGCAAGGCAAAAATGAGAGAGACAAAGTTTATCCCCTTCTCTCAAACTCTCCAAGAATGCCCCCTTTTATAAGTATAAATTTGCACTATTCCACTTAACTTTCACATAATATTTCAAACCTACTACAGTATTCGGTGCCTACATAACACCATTTTCAAATATGCTACAGTATTTGGTGCTACACAATACAAGTTTTCAAACTTACTACAGTGCTACAGTAATCGGTGCATGCTTGCTACAGTACTGCTACAGTATCGCGTGCTTGCATGCTTGTCCACAGTGTCGACATGCTTACTACAGTGTCCATGCACATTGCTACAGCCGCTACAGTAGTACATTAGTTCCAATCCAGTGTATGAAATTAGGAAGGATCCAGTGCCATGAATGCGTGAGAAGCTTGGTTTTCACAATTTCCCGACATGAATAGTATGCCCTCTTTGACGCTACAGAAAAACAAAGTGCTAAAATTAGATATTTTCAAAATAAAATGCTACAAGTAGACTCATTAGAAATATTTAATTTTAAGATTATTTAATTACTATTAGAAAAAGATGAAAATTAAATCAAAACTTTACGAAATTTATAAAAATCTAAATTAAAGTACACAAAACAAAATAAATCAAAAACAACTAAAATTATTAAGAACAAGCTAATTTTTGTGTATGAAAAAGTGGTAAAATAACTTTATTTTATAGAGTTATCAATGGTTGAGAAACTTATTGAAGAATCTAAGCATGATACAAGAAAAGGCAGCCAAAATTTATGTCGACAACAAGTCAGCTATTACCTTAACGAAGAATCCTGTTTTCATGATCGAAGCAAGCACATCGACATGCACTACCATTTCATAAGGGTGTGCATCATAAGAAAGGATATTCAAGTCGAGTATGTAAATTCTCAAGATCAAGTTGCAGACATCTTCACTAAGCCACTAAGGAAAGAGGACTTTGTCAGATTGAGAAATTTGCTTGGCATAATAAAACAAGTTTAAAGGGGGTGTTGAAAATATAAACTTGTTCTATTATAACTTCTTTGTTTGTTGATGTACGTTGATGTCATTGCTTACACATTTTGTATGTTGATGTCATTGCTTACATTTTTAAAGTTAGGTATGGTTGGTAAGGAAATTAGGTATGGTTAGTGAAGAAGTTAGGTGTAAACATAAATGGATAGTTGAGATTGATTAAGATGTTGGGTGTACCAACCAAATGAATGGTTTAGGATGATTTGCTTCAACTATAAATACCTCCCTCCCATAAGGTTTAATTATCAAGTGAAATGAAGCATCTCATTGTATAAGAGTTGCAATAAGTGTAGAGTGTGTGTGAGGAAGAGTCTTTAAAAGAGTTGTAAGTTTGTGTTTTTACAAAGAGTTGTAAGTTTGTATTTCTTCAAAGAGTTGTAAGTTTTTTTTCCAACAAAGAGTTGTATTTGTGAGTTTGTGTTTCTTAAAGAAGTTATAAGAGTTTATCATTTCTTTTGTGATAATCTCCAATATAGTATAAAGGTAAATTAGGTACTTCAAATATGTATATATTCAAAAATAGACACTTATGTAATAAAATTAAAAAATTAAAAAATGGATATATTTTGAAACGAGGTTCTCACAATAAACTTTCTGTATAATTATTTATAGGTTGAGGGCATTTTTGAAAGTGATCCATTTCATATTTTGATTAATAATTTCAATTATTTCTCTTAGAGTTTCTAAGAGTAACTTAAAAAATTCTATTTATAAACATGCTAAGGCATAGTTTTCTTAATTTCATATCAATTTTCGCCAATATCGACATTTACGTCAATTTTTTTTAATGCTTTATTCATTTAGCATATCTATTTTTGAAAAATAAAAAATTTTCACTTTTGAAAAATGGACCTTCTAAATTTTCATGCCTGAAATAAAAAACTTTTTATTTTTTGGAAAATAAAAAAAGAAATCTCTTTAGAAAATTAAAATTTTTTACTTATCCAAATAATATTTCACTTTTAGAAAAAAAAAAATCCAATCAACTTTTGATTTTCCAAAAATAAAAGTTGTCATTTTTCAAAAGTGGAAATTACATCTAAATGAAGTTTTGGATACTCATATATTCGTTTATATCGAAAATTTTTTCATCTTTGGTTTATATGGGAAGCCATTTCAAAAGAAAGCGCAAGTGAAGTGTGCGTGCGTGTGTGTGTGTGTGTGTGTGTGTGTGTGTGTGTGTAGTCAACCATATCAGTGCAAGCCGTAGCGTATAAGAGAATAATCATCATAAAAGGCTAGCCAGCTAATAACTTAATTACTCATAAAGATAGTATATGAAATTACAGTTATAATTATAAAATTACCAACTCCGTAGATAACCGGAGCCAGATACATATATGTATGGATGCATAAACACCCACACACTTTGTTCTCATGCTTTAGTACAACATATATGCATCTATGCTTTAAAATAACGATCCCAAAGCTCATTTCACGCTGCACCACAAAAACCCACATAACAAGAAAATCAATTAGCGCTATTTATACTTAATATAGCAATTATTCTAAATATACTAAGCAAGAAAATAAAAAGCAAGAACAAAAAAAAATTTATCATATCGTTCTTAGACAGCATTCTATGCAATTAAACGAACTCCCTTTTTTTTTTAATTAAAAGAGGACACAACTGAAATTTCAACTTGATTCATCTAACTTCGAACCACTAATATATAAGATGTCTGTTTAAAATGAGTTTTTTATTTTTCAAAAAAAATAAAAAATAAAAAATATATAAGTTGATCAAATTTTAAGCACACATAAATATTTATAACGAAAAGTAATTTACGTATTTTAAAGTTGGCAAGGCATGAATTTGAAACGAAGTATATATTTTCTAATTGCATGCACGTACGTACAGATGCATTTATACATGTGTTATATACCTGTTGCAGTTGGTGAAAGGGCTAATCTTGTATGGAACACTGACGCCACACTTGCCTGGGAGTCCAGATGCTAGACCAAGGTTGATGCCCTTGACGCTGCCAGCGGCGGATTTGAGGCACTTGCAGGCAGCCTGGCGATCGGCAGTGGTCTTGGCCGCTTTGTTGAGAGACCTAATCCCATTGCAGCACCCTGCCGGGACAGCCCCGCCGGTCTTGAGGTATTTAAGGCATGACGCCACGCTGCTCGACACTTGTCCACAAGTCAAGGCCGCCTCAGTCACCGGCGATCCAATGACCGCAGCCATGACGGCCAAGCAAACGACTAGCTTCACAGAAGAGCTTGCCATTTTAATTTGAAGATTTTTGGCAAAAGGGGCTAAATTGCAAAACTTTGGAAAAGTTTTGTGGAGTACTATAGGACTTTGGTTGTTACTAGTAGTAGATAGGATCTTGTGTATAGAATGTGTTGTGGAAATAGTTGATTTTTTTTTATAGGTGAAAATAGTGGGTTTAGGACAAATTTGGAAGGTACTTGGTGGTGGTTGTGCTTTAAATTACTGATTTTGACAAATATATATATATATCTCTGTTCTATTATATATAGCCCGTTGCTCAACGCTTGGGAGGTGCTTTAGATTAAATGATCGGTATTATGATTCAGTTTTCTTCTTAATTATTATTTGTTATCCCAACTGCTAATTAAAATGTAGTGACTAATGGACGGATATGTAGGATAACGAAAACAACATATAAATTTGAACTCCTTGGATAAGAAAGGTGTTACTCAATGAAGTCGTGGTACAACTTAAGAGTTGATTACTATTGTACACTTCAAAGGGGAAAAAGAAAAAGAAAAAAAGAAAAAAAAAACTCCCTTTTTTTTATTGTTGAATCTCGTGATTCCTTGAACATGGTGAGAGATAGTGAGGAGGTTGGGATTTATTGATAGGTGAGCTAAAATAATTTTTTTAATTAAGATTATATTAATGTCTCTGTGCATGATCAATGTCACTACGTTACGATTCACAAATCCTACTCGTCGTCGTAATCTCTTGCACCCGACGCACCCCCTTACCATTCTCTCTCATCTGTCTTTCTCTCTCTTGCCCTTGTTGTTTCTCTCTCCTCCCTATTTCTCTCTCCAACAAGTTTGTAGCCGCCGATTGTTGCAACATCCGCTTGCAAATTCCCTCGCCGGACGCCCTGGAATGGTGATGCAAATATACTCTTTTTAATTATTTTTATTTTGTTATTTTGCAATTTTTTTATGATATAATATATTTAGTATTTTGATTATTTTCATTTTTGTGTTAACGTTTTACAAAAATAATAATAATATTCATGATTATTTGTTTACAAAGGGAGAAAATCATATGATAAATAATATTTGAACTAATCTAATATAAAAAATATTAAAAATCTAGTAGAATACCAAATGATATTTTAGTGGATTACTAAATGATACTAAGATACATTTTTAGTTGATTGGAAGTATTTTGAAAAAGACATATTAGGTTGAGTTTTGACTTTTCTTAAAAAAAAAAAAACATGCTAAAGCCATTTCCATTCACCCTATGGTTGGAACTAATGATTGGCTCTATTTACAAATATTTTGGGTTTACTAACAGTCAGTTAAGTGTATATAGATAGATACTATGTTTACGTATAGACTCCTACGACCATAACAATGTAATGGCTATAACAAATAATTAATATTGGTTGGGCAAAATCCAAAAGGTTCCACATATGTGCATTTTTTGGGCATTTATGAGATTTCTCTTTTAATAAAACTGTTTTATTTTTTAAAATTCAAATTGTTTGTATAATAAAATATATAAAATTATTAATTTAAAGTGGGCCTAGAGTAATTTACATATGTATTCACTATATTAAAAGTTTGGTGTGTAATCGTTTTCTGGCCATTTTTTTAATAAAATAAATAGTCCTTTTTTTTTTTTTTGCGTTTTAGGAAAATGGCTGTTTTTTTTTTTCACTAAGATTTTATGAATAATAGTACTCCATCATTATATTGATAGACTGACACATCATTGATGGTATTCTAATATATCCTTAATTGATTAGTATATTTGATTATTCACTGACTAAAAATCAAAAAACTGTAATGAATATTCTATCTTGACTGTTTGTTGGGCAATCTGATTGGCCAGAAATCAAATAATTTTTAGAATATGGTCATTTCTAAATTTTCTTCCGGAGCTTCTTGTCGGGGCTGCGATAAAAGCAAAAAATAATTAGATAGATATTGATAGAATGTTTAATTGTCAGAGTAATGTATTGATTTTCCACAAGTTTTAACTAAACGGGAGACCGCCCCGCTTATTGATGGCATATTTCAATTAATATGCTCCCGCCTCTTCTTTATTAATTGGTGAATTAAATTTAATAAACATGGTTCTGCTAGGGGTCCCCAAGTCATGCTGGTTGTGTTGGTTTGGGAAATGGACAGTGGTTTTGTCATAGGATGTTTTGCGGCTCTTTTGAATACTTCTTTTGCCCTTGCGATAGAAATTAATTTTGGGTTTCATTTTGGCAATTGAGAAGAATTGTAAGTTTCAATGTGAAAGAACATTTGGGTCGAGTGTAATTCTAGTTATGTGGTAAGCTTGTTCAATGCTCAATGTATAGTGCTGTGGACTTACCAAAATATATTGAGACATGCTTTATCTTCGGCCAAGCAGCTGAAAATTAAACTTATATCTTCAGGGAGGGCAATAATTTTGCAGATAAGATTGTTTCTTGTGGTGTTACGCTAGATCATATGTCGCGGTGGTCGGACTCTCCAAATTTTCTTTTCACTTTTGTTAGTAGGGATATGGTTCCACGTACTTAATTATCAGTTTCCTTCATAATTAGTATGAACTGGGGTTATACCTAGTCGTGGTACACGATGTTTTCTTTTAGAATAAGCGTAGAAGCTCTTTTTCCGTAACTTGCTTTTTACCATAGAGATATTTTAAAGGTTTATAATGTGTCTATTATAAATATTTTGATTTTCAAAGGCATGATTTCAACTGTTTCTTTTGTGTTAGTTTTTGTTTGTTTATTAACTTGTCAGTCGGACGAATATGTCTAGGTAGCTTTCTTTTCGGGTGATCATGTTGAGACGTTGTTGTATTTGCTTTTGCCTTTTTTCCTTTTCAGTAAGTGGAAAGCTTAATTAGAGCAGAATAAGATTATTAATAAGTGTTAACCTAATTGAAATGTGTTAAATTTCTCTAGATACTAAATATTCCCTCTCATAATTTAATACCATAAAATGGAATCTAAATATTAAGGCAATTAAAAGACTAATATCGTAAACAATATTAGGAAAATATTAAAGAGTCCACCTCAATAGTTGTAATAAATCTCTCAAAATGTGGCCAGGAACTATTTAACTAGTCGCTTAGAGTTGCAACAAATAATTCAAATTGATTTAAAAACTTGTTTGTGGATAAGTAGTCACATTTCTTTGCTTCTCAATGTGTCCCCTCTTTCATCACTAGTACTGGTCCAAAACATTATTGGAGTTGGCAATGAATTTGTGATCATGATACTTCTATTAAATAATTATGGGATTACCTTTAATATACGCAGATGAATTTGTTAAGATAATATGGCTGAAATTCACTGAAAAATACTTTTATACGTTATCAATGGTCAGTACTAGAGAATGACATGTAACAGTAACATGCCTAACAGGCGTGCGGCCATGAATATGACTAACATTGGTTAGATAATTTCTGTGTGTGTACATGTTTATCGATTTTTTTTTTTTCATGGGTATAGGAAATAAAATAATAAGATGCTATTAAAAGAAACCAAACAGACAATCAAAATGAAAATGGCGCTCCCTAACGTAAAAATTAGCAAACTTAGTATATTTAAAATTACAAATGTTATACAGTCAAAGTTGATTGTGTACTTATGTTGTTAGGGAAATATTTTTACTACACTCTAAACAATCAAGCAACAAGCACATTGACAAAGAAGATGGTACCCCCACAAAAGATTATAAGACAAATTTCGCCTTTCCTCGTCAAGTTTATACATTGTCACAAAAGGCTTCATAAATTTCAATTTATAATATTTTTTCCTATTGAACTTTGAAACATTTACCAATTTCTCCCCTTAATTACATTTTTTACGAAAAAAATGGACAGGACACTCACTGACAATAACTTAGCTAGGATTATTAAATTTGAAATTACGAAATTACTCTTATAATTAAGTTAAAGAATAAGCATTCTTAGGTCATGTCAAGGAGAAAGCAAGACAATATGGGAGAAAAATGATAATTGACCCTAAATATTTACTTTTTTAACATAAGTATAGGGGTAGTTTCTTAATTTCGTATTTAATACCTCAAACTTGTGTAGCAAACAAGTGTCACTTCCATTTTCCATTAAAAATTTAATTGAAGGGGGAAATTTGCAAATATTTCAAAATTAGGCGTAAAAAATATTACAAATTAAAATTTAATGGACATTTTATTACAATGCCTAAATTTAGGGGGATAAAGTGAAATTTTTCTGGTATTAATAATATTAGAGCAACATAATTTATGTATGTGAAATTTTCAAAGTCAATCTACACCATTATTTTTTATGTTAGAGGACATTAGTAGATTTCACAAATTCAACAAACAATAATTGCCTGGACTTTAGGCAGTATCATAAAATGCTCCCAGACTTCAATTTGTAACAATATTTTCTCCTCAATTTTAGAAAAGTTTGTCAATTTTCCTCTTAATTAAATTTTTAACAAAAAATACACATGTACTCGTTGGAAGCATGGATTGTTGATATTAAATGTAAAATATGAAATTGTGAATTCACTCTAATAATTAGGTTAAAAGAGTAAGTGTTTAGGGATGATTGTTTTTTTTTTTTTCCTCGGTACCTCTATCTTATAGGTAACTTCATCCATTTGCATTTATTAACTGTAAAGAGTGCCATAAGTGCTATCAGTATATTCCACATCATAATTTTATATTTAATATCCCTAGCTCATGTTTCCATTGAGTGTTATGTGTATTTTCTATCAAAATTTAATTGAGGGAGAAATTTGCAAGCTTTTCCAAAGCTCAGGGAAAAGAATTACAAATTGAAGTTCAAGGGGAATTTTGTGACAATGCCTAAAGTTTGGAGGGAGGGAGTGTAATTTGTCCTAATAGTTTTTTATTGGTTTTTACATATCCCCAAAAACTTTTTATCTCAAATAGAAGCCTTCGAAACTTATCTAATTTTCAATACTTAAATCTTCAAAACTATATCTTCAAAACCTCTTCAAATGGCCCTTAATTGTAAAGGTACATGTGAATGTAAAAATTAATATATAAATGAATATAAAAATTGAGAAATAATTAGATTATAATTTAAAAATTATGTTATTTTTTGCAAGAATAAAAAGGAGCACATTGAACATCAAATAAAATCAGAATTACATCACTATTAGATTGGCACATCGTGAATTTATTTGAGGGAATCTTGTGTATCACTAAGGACAAATTTCACGTTTTGCCCCAAACATTGGATCTTGTCATAAAATTTCCCAAACTTAATTTATAATAATTCATTCGTTTCCAAACTTAGAAACGTTAACAAATTTTCCTCTTTTGTTATTTTTTTAATAGAAATTGAAGACAATTTTCATGTTTGCTCTAAAATTTTGGATCTTGTTGCAAATTGCCCGTTAACTTTGAAACGTAAGCAGATATTTTCATTTTGTTAGTTCTATTAATGAATTGCCACATGTCAACACATAGAAGCAAGATTGAATTAAAATAACATAAAAAGATAATTTTACCCCCCAATAACAAAGATTTATAGCAAAATTAAAATATTAACAGAATTAATTAGTCTTTCTTATCAGTAAAAAGAAAGTCTTATTTGTTTAACAAATTAGAAAAATATAAAAGAATTTTTTTCCTCCATAAACAAAAGATTTTTTTTCATAAAAAAAAATATTCTTTGAGGGGTTTTTTTTTTAAATTTTTAAGAAAGGGTGAGTTTTCGCATGAAACGAGAGAGGCGGGGAACGGGAGAGCAAGTGAGGTGGTTTACAAGCTTTTTTTTTTTTTTTTTTAAATTAAACTAGTTTTTTTTTTTTTTTTTTTTTTTTTTCAATACGAAGATGACCATTTTTTCATTTTGCAAGCTAACTTTTTACAAAATTATTTTTGTTTTACAAAATTACCCTTTTAATTTTGACCTTTTTATGCAAAACGTGGCAATTCTATTAACAGAAATAACAAAAGGGAAAAATTTGCTAATGTTTCAATGTTTGGGGTACAATTTGAGATAATATACAAATTAATTCAGGTCCCAAACATGATATATGTCCTTATTATTCATTAACTAAACTAATGAAAGGGGAAAATTTACTAATATTTCAAAGTTCGACAGAAAAATGTTGCAAATGTTTTCAAATAAAGGAGTATCGAGGGAATTGAAGAATAAATTTATGACAAGACATAAAATTCAAGGGAAAACAGGAAATATATCCTTTCACTTATATGTTTCTACTTTTCTACCTACATCTTTATACCAAACATTAATAATAAATAAACCCTTTCCTTTCCATTTTCTTTATATCTTTCTTTCTATTCCATATCATACGGAAATAACAGTCCACTATTTGTTTTCTAAATATAATCCTACTGATATGATCTAGATAACCAATATATAACACGATTTCAGGCTTTGAGAGTCAATCATGACGAAAAGTGTGATAATCGAGAAATCTATACTCTCGGAAAGATTTTGTATAAATTATGTAAATAAATGTACAATTACAGTGATACAGATTTCAGAATACAGAGCAGAGGAAAATTTTGATTAATTAAGTTTTAATCAAAATTTGACAATGAATTAATGAAAATAGTTAAAAGCTAAGTTTTAAAATTTATAGAAAAGTATGTGGAAAATACATACTAAGAGATCAATGACATACAAGTGAGCCACATGGAACAATGGCTAAAAGTAGCCAAACAAGGCCTAACATTTTCAAAAAAAAAAATGAAATGAAAGTAAGGGAGAGAGTGTGAGGCACGTGAGCATAAAGGGGGGATTAATTGATCCCCTTAGCTGCAATGCAGCCGGAAGAAAGAAAGAAAGAAAGAAAGAAAGAGAAAAAGAAAGAAAGAAAGGAAAAGAGAGAAAGGGAGAAACCGAGAGAAAAAGAGGGAAGAAAAAGGAAATCCAAGGAAAGTTCGGAGTTTCTTGTTCAAGCAGCAGGTTGATCGAGTTTCGGTCAAGGATTAGCAGCAAGAAAAGCTCACGATTAAAGTAAGGTAAACCCTAGTTCTCACGATTTTCTTTGGGGAAAAATCTGGGGTTTTGAGAGAAAACAGAGAATGTGAGTGAATCATGTGAGGTTTTTGGTTAAAATCGAAACATGATTCGAGTCTAGATGTTTTCAAACACGAATCCATGAACAGATGGTTTAGAAAACCAAGTTTAGTGAAATTTCTTGACCAAAATACAGATTTTTCAAAAGTTAAGTCAAGAGTTGTAAATGAGCAAAATGTGGAAATTTTGCTTATGAAATCGTGGATTTGTGATTGTAGAAATGTAGTAGATACCTTGAAACGACCTTATGGAGATCGATTTCAAGTGTAAGAAGTAGAACAAAGGCCATAAAAGCCTTAGAAAATCAGAGTAGAGCAGTTTAGACCCAGAATCTTGATTCTGGTATGAACACGGGCGTGTACAAGGGCGTATTCAGAACACGGCCCCGAACATGCCCATACGCACGACCGTGTTGCAAGAAAAATCAGACCCGAGAGGTACACGGCCAAGAACACGGCCGTGTATCGGGTGTAACAGCCGAGATTTTAAATCGTTCTCGGGATCATTGTATAGTGAAAATTTATATATATTAATGTGACGAAAATATATAAATTTCACTCTAATAAATCATCATTAGAGTTGATGAATATATTTATTAGAATTGATAAATGTTTTATGGTTATAGATGTAATAATTTTCGAATCGGAACGCCTCAAATAGTGCATTTTCAGTATCGAAAAACAGAATTCTACTGAGACTTAAAATGAGGCAAACATAGACCCCAAATGGAAAATAATAAAATATCTAGGGTTTATGGAGTGTTTTAAGTGATATAAATGCATCGAAAGGCCTTAACAGCATTTCGAGAGGTAAACTGCGAAATTTGGCCAGTATAGCTTTTCGGTCAAAATTTCGACAGATGAAAATTATACTGTTATTCAAGAAAAACCTATACTGTATAAACAAATAATATTTTCTTATTAATATAGGAATCAATGGATGAGATCAAATCATCCTTTTTGATCCAAAGGCTATCAAATTAAGGAAATTTTGGATTTTTCCTTAAAAATCAATTTGAGAAAGAAAAATTAGCATTAAATGCATGATGATCTGCTCATGCACGTGGAAGAGAGGGGGAGAAACAGCTGTATTTCAGCAGAAAAAGTTCCCAAAATTTTGCAAAAATGCCCCCAAGAAATTTTCATTTTGACCCCAAAATTTTCAAAAATTGTAAAAATACCCCTAAGGATTTGTATAAACTTTTCCCCTGATTTTTCACATCCCCCACAGCAGAAAACTTCATTTTCTTCTGTTCTTCTTCTTCTCCCACGTTCCCTTGCTCACAAAAATTCCAAAGTTTCAAAACTTGTAAATTTTGAAGAAAAAGGGTGAGAAAAGTTCAAGTTGAGGAGTATTCACCTCAAAGCTCAAGTAAGTTCTTCAAAATTCTGTTTTAATGCTTGTTTTTAAGTGTTTTTGTGTTTATGTGAATAGTGGAACAAAATGGAGTTAGAGTGTTTTTGAGTGTTTTGATGAAAATCATGTGGAAAAGCATGTTTTGAACTTGTTTTTGAAGTTTTTGTGGGGTTAGTTTTTGAAAACAAAAATGTTGCATGGGGGGGGAAAAAAAATTTACGTGAAAAGAGGGTGAAAACCCTTATGGATTGGAGAAAATTATGTATGATGAAGTGGAAAAGAATTTATGTGGTATTTGAGTGTTGAATGGAAGAAAGACAAAGAGGAAAGTTTAGGGTTGTGAGCGAAACCCTAAATTTTTGGGAAACATTGTTATACCTTGATTTTGAGAATGAATTATTGTTATGTACTGGGATTTTGAGCAGGTTTATGATGGAAACTGTGTTCAATAACGCGATTTAAGCTGTTTTGGTACAGTGGGAAAATGAAAAATTAAGCCGTTATAATGCCGAAATTTTCGGACTTATAACCAAGGCTAAGAGTTTAATGATAACAATGTATAGGAGAAGTGTTTAAATGTTCTCGCGTTGACCTATAAATATTTCACTGAATGTTGAACTGTTTCGTTATAGGGCAACGAAGGAAAACTAAGGAACGGAAACAGAAACCAATTTCTGGTAAATTCTGACATTTAATTGTCTGAACATGAACAACTGGAATTATATGTCATTTTGGAATTTCAAATTATGTATAGCCTGAATTCTTTGGCTAGAAATGTTATATGTTGTTGTGAACTCGTTAGAACGCCTAAATTGGCGAGTATACGAGTGTGCATTGATGTGTTACGTGTAAATGATTGTGTTTCATGGATTTTGACCCTAGAATGCTTAAATCATGTTTTAGGGTTGAATGTATGCATGAGAAATGGCTTTGGTATCAAAATGTGTTCAAAAACCTATTTTTACCGGAGTCAAGCGCTAAGCGCTAGACAAGGAGCGCCCCGGCGCTGAGCTCTCGGCCAAAATTTGGTGTTTAAAATTCAGTAGAAGCGCCAGGCGCTAGGGTATGAGCGCCAGGCGCTAGTGTAAAAATTGGCTAAAGCGCCAGGCGCTAGGGTATGAGCGCCAGGCGCTAGTGTAAAAATTGGCTAAAGCGCCAGGCGCTAGGGTATAGTATAAAAATTTAGTGGAAGCGCCAGGCTCTAGGGTATGAGCGCCAGGCGCTAGGGTAAATATCCAGTAGAAGTGCCAGGCACTAGGGTATGAGTACCAGGCACTAGTACAAAAATCAGCATGAGCGCCAGGCGCTAGTTAAAAATTGTCTGAAGTGCCAGGCGCTAGGGTATGAGCGCCAGGCGCTTGCATCGGATTTTTAAAAGCGCCAGGCGCTGTAAAGAGAGCGCCGAAGCGCTGAAGTCTCTGTCCTAAGTTTTTACAGAAAAATAAAATGAAGGGCCAGGCGCTCGGGGATGAGTGCCAGGCGCTTAAACTGTTCCAAAAATGTATAATTAAAGTTTTGTGCCTTATTTTCAGTTCCAATCACGCCTCAATGTTTAAGTGCGTGGATGATGATTTTTAAACAGTATTTTTGGACTGAATAGGCATAACATTGAGTACATTATTTATGAATATGTACACTGGAACAGTTAAGACATCATAGTAAGTAACATAGCACAGTAAACAACAAGGTAATGAAAAAGACCTAATGTTTGGCGTACCGGCCTCTCGCGAGGGGAGGTTATTTTATGTCGAAGCAAAAGACATACCATAGTTGAGGGAGAGTCTGGGTCGCTCCCAGACCCCTCTTACAGCACGCACATGGTACAACCAAACCGGGCCCATAGACATAGTAAATGAACAATGCAAAGTGTAAATTGAGCATAATGAACTCATGCATTGTGTCGAGTTGCATTGTTGTGTTTAATTATTTTGAATGTTATATCTGAACTTACTGGGCATGTAGCTCACCAGTTTGTTCTTGTTCAGGTAATCGAGGTAAACAACCTGTAACCTGAGCCACAGTGTATGGATTGGACTGCAGGAATGAAGTGCCAGTGTCATGACAAAGGTTATGGACCTGCCAGGCTAATTCCGCAAGAAGAAAGAAAAGGATAGAGAAAAATACAACTGTATAATATTGTATAAGTTACACTGTTATGTTTAACTTTAACTATGTTTAATACAATATGACGGTACTATATGTAAGTAATATAAAATAGTTTTCCAACTATGATAACTTAGTTTTGGAAAGTTGTAGTACTACGTATATCGATGGTTTTAAAAAAAAAAATTCCGCAATCTATTTTGTTATGATTTGATAGAAAAGAATTAAAGTAAAGCAGAGTTTTCAGGTGATGTCTCCCGCACGAGCCGGGGGGTGTTACATCGGGCCATGTCAAGGGGCACACGGTCAAAAGGAAGGCGTGTAGCAGGCCATGTTAGGCAGTAAGAAAACACGACCAGTAACACGGCCGTGTAGGTAACCGTGTAGGAGTACAGAGGGGTACACGGCCAGTAACACGGTCGTGTATCCACCGGTGTAAGCATACACAGCCATGTTCCACGAATTACACGGCCAGGCTTAAAAGTCCAGAGGGGTACACGGGCAGAGACACGCCCGTGTAGGAGGGCGTGTTCGAAGCCAGAGAGTAAAAAAAAAGTCTGGAAAGGAAAATTTTCATATTTTGCCATATTTTCAGTATAAGATAAATATGGTAAATAATCAGTGATTGTTCCTTTTATAGGAGTTCAAGTCAGAGACCCCGAATCAGCAATCCCAGAGCAGCAGAGGCTCACACTAGAGGATTATCTGTAAGTTCAAGCATTGTCCTAACTGCAATATGGACAAGTTTGTTAAATTATGATGTGATGTATGTTGTATGACGTGATTGTTAGACATTGATTGTCTGCATCACGATGTCTGTGTCAGTTCATGTCAGTTTCATGTCAGCACAGGTCAGTTTATATTAGTTCATGTCATGCATATAGAGTTGCATGTCCCAGTACACATATCAGACAGTACCAGAACATGAAAACAGATAGGTGCACAAGACACCCTAATGTGTCAATATAATTCACACCCCAGTAATTTGATTAACAGATTCCGACTGTGGGGGCAATCAGTATGCTACCCAGTTGGAACACCAGCAAGATGGTAATTAACCAGTTATTGGCGTATCGGCCTCTCGACCCACGGGGAGGTTATCATGTTTAGCATCAGTTAAGACTGAGGAGGTCAGCACTAAAGTACCGCTCCCGGTTGCGCTAACATGTCGGTATGACCAATCAGGAGCCTAAAACCAGAACTTAATAACAGATAATGTCCTAAGACTAAACCTTCAGTTAGTACAGCATGTTTACAGAGTCCAGTTCATGCATGAGCACAGCAGTACAGCATGTCAGTTTCATGTTTTTATGTTTGAACTTACTGAGCTCATAGCTCACCAGTTGTTCACAGGTAAGAGACCTGTTCACCAGTAGTATATAGTGGACGACGAATAAGGAAGTTGCATGCTGGGCAGGATTGGGCGAGGGATTTGGTCACCAATAGTCTTCCGCCGTATAGATTTTGAATGTAATTTCAAAGAAACAAGTTTTCAAGTCAAGAGTATGTGATAAGGGAATCATGATCAGGTGCATGTTATTTTGTTAACATGATTTCCTTATCACATTTTCGAACAGTTTATGTATTTAAAGAAAAAAAAATTAGCAACTAGTTTATAGTTCAGCATGATTGCCGGCGACTCTAGAGGCCTGCAGACTATTGCGGTTAACTACAGAGTTGACCGTAATAGCACTGTAGAGCCTCTACAGTAGGGCGGGCTGCCACAAAAAGAGATTACTAGTTTTTGATGCGGACCAAGTTGCTACGTAAATTCATCTTTATAGGAATGTCATATGTTGGTGCAAATAGTTTGCAAGCTAGTCTAACGAAATCGATACATGTTTTTCCATGTGACATAAGATTTTAGTAGTTCTAGGAGTTTTGGACATTTGTTCATGAATTATGCTTGAAATAAAATAAAAATTTTAGATTGAAATTGATTAATTTAATTATAATTTTTATTAGCTTTTAAAAAAAACAAAACTGAGATAAAAAAATTTTAATTTGGACTCAAATTCCAAACATCCTCAATTTAATTGCATTTGGGAAGTATTAAAAAGTTTGGTAGAATTTGGAAAATAATTTGTTTTTGTTTTTGTTTTGCATTTGTTTTTTTTTTATTTTTCTTTTTTTATTTTTTTTGGAATTTAAGAATAAAGGAGCCAACTCTAAATCTTATAATAAATTTAGACGTGAAACATTAGAACATATATATATATATATCTAGAATCAAAACATTTTTGTAATTC
This sequence comes from Antiaris toxicaria, assembly GCA_035233585.1. Classification (NCBI taxonomy): domain Eukaryota; kingdom Viridiplantae; phylum Streptophyta; class Magnoliopsida; order Rosales; family Moraceae; genus Antiaris; species Antiaris toxicaria. The sequence continues at coordinate 3,416,683 of CP141163.1, forward strand.
CAGTTTTGGCCGAACTTGACATATTTACGTCGTTTTTTATTTTTTATTTTTTTTGGCTATAGGAACATTTCCAAAAGGAAACGCATATGAAGTATATGACCAACCAGATCATTGCAAGACGTAGCCCGTAAGGAAATAATTATAACAAAAGGCTGGCTAATAACTTAATTTATATTAAGGATAGTACATGAAGTTACAGCTATAATTATAAATTACCGACTCCGTATACAAGAGGAGGCAGATACATATATAAAAGTGCGAATGCATAAACACCCACACACTTTATTCTCATTCTCTAGAACTCTATATTTATATATATATAGCTTTAAATAACGATCCCCATGCTCATTTCACGCTGCAAAAACCACAAAACAAGAAAATCAATGTAAATAATTTGACAAAATTGAAAAATCACGTTACAAAAACCAATGTCCATATCTTTAAATAACATTGTATATATGCCCACCTAACTCCACTTATTTGACCACTAAGATGTCTATTTAAAGGAATTTTGTACTTTTTTACGAAAATTTCTTAAGTACAAATTTTTATCATCAGAAACGATTTTTCTACAACTCGGAAATAATTAAGCCAAAATTTTAAAAAACTGCGATATAAATCTACGTATTTTAGATTGACATTTAAAGTCGAAACGAGCTTACTACATGATAATTTGCATGCACGTACTAAACATGTGTTATATATATATATACCTGTTGCAGTTGGTGGAGGGGCTAATCTTGTATGGCACACTGACGCCACACTTGCCAGGCAGCCCAGATGCGAGACCAAAGTTGATACCCTTGATGCTGCTAGAGGCGCTTTTGAGGCAATTGCAGGCAGTCTTTCGGTCAGCGGTGGTCTTGGCCGCACTATTGAGAGACCTAATCCCATTGCAGCATGCCGCGGGGACAGCCCCGCCGTTCTTGAGGTAGTTAATGCACGGCGCCAGGCTACTCGACACTTGTCCGCAAGTTAAGGCCTCTGCCATCGGCGCACCAATGACCACGGCCATAATGGCCAAACAAACAACTAGCTTCACAACAGCAGAGCTGGCCATCTATATTGTAATGTAAATTGTTTACAACGGGGCTAAATTGCAGATATTGGAAAAGTTTTGTGGAGTACTATAAAGACTTCGGTTCTTACTAGTATATATACTAGGATGGTGTCTTGTGCGTAGAATGTGTTGTGGAGAAATATTACGTTGGTCTGCTGATTTTATAGGTGAAAATGGTGGGGTTAGGGCAAGTTGGGAGGATATTTGGTGGTGGTTGTGCTTTAAATGATTGATTTTGACTGACATCTATCAATCCTTCGGTTTTATTACATTGTCGGTTGCTAAACGGTTGAGAGTTGCTCAAGATTTAATGATCGGCATTATGCTGATGTTTTCTACTTATTTATTTGTCATCCCAACTGCTAATTAAAGTATAATCAAGAGATAGTTAATTAGATAGTACAGCGAAAATAACAGAATTATACTCAGGTAATCGAGTAACAAATTAATAACTATTATCGACCAAAATAAGAATTTACCTTGATGAAAATGTTAGAAAGTAAAATCAACAAAATCATCTTTTTTAAAAACGACATTCCGCTTGAATTATTGTGTGGAAACTCTTGAACATGATTTCTTGAAGATGAACTTTGTTAGTTGAACCATAAAATTTATGTCTTGTGAAGAGGCCTGGCAAGGTTGGTGAGCAGACAAAATTTGACGTGTCAGCTGAAATTATTGCTCTATTAATTGTACCTGGAAACTACAAGACGTGTGTCTTAAATATGCATTAACGGCGTACGTCCTGGTGGACAAAGATGGACACAGCACCTTGGTTTATCGTTGATCAAAATCGAGACATGTTTGCGTCTATTTTCTATCTTCAGTATTTAAATAGCCACGTGTCCCTTCAAGAAAAAGAAGCGTTAATACTCCTGCACACGGATACGACAATAATTATGCGTTGGTCTAAAATACCTAAAACACCCTTTAATTTAGTTTAAATATCAGTTTTACCATACGTGAGTAAATTACAATTTTCTAAGAAATTTTTCAATCAACGACCAATTTTTTTATATAAAATTAGTAAAATAGTTGTTTTTTAAAGGATTAATTAATTATTAATTATTTAATCTTAATTAATTAATTTTAATATATATTTTTTATTGATTAATTATGATCAATTACTGGTATATAATGATCAATGATATTGATGATCATTTTTCTAAATAAAAAAATGATCTTTTATTTAAATAAGTAATTGAAATGCTTACAAAAAATTTTAATTTTTTAAATAAAAAATTTTAAATTTAATACAAAAAATATGTAAATTTAAAATAATTGAATATATTTAAAAAAAACTCAAATTCTTTAAGTATAATCATCTCCAAAAAAAATTCGTAAAAAAATATTATTTTATATAAAAGTACACAAATAGAAATCAGGGAGAACGAAGGAAATATCACATTTGCATAAATTTTTAAAAAAATCAGGAAGTAATACAAATGTTAATAACAGCAATTTCCTTTTAGCGTTCCATATTATAGGTAACAAAAACAAAAAAAACAAAAACACCTTTGTGGATGATAAAAATTCATCTAATAAAACTGGAGTGAAATGTGAAACTGTTAAATAAATCAGACGTAGGAAATTAGTAAAACAAATGTGAAAAGGTAGATGATACTAGATTTTTTATAAAGATTCGTAGGGTACATCCTTTTTAAAAAATACTTAAGGGAATGATTTCACTGTTTTTCAAGAAAACTATAATGGTTGCTCTCTAATGCTCTCAAGTGCAAAAATAGCATCTAGGATTTTTATAGGATACCTAAACCCTTTTGATACTATGGCGCCTTAATTATTTGAAATTTAAATTATAATTATTTAAAATACAAAAAGTGAGATTCTCTCTTCTTCTACTCGTGCTGGAAATCTCCACCTCTTTGAAGTTTGAGTTTTAACAGCTCCTCTTTGGTGTCATGTTGCTGGGATTCTCGGCGCCTTATTAACACCTTATCACCAACCATGCTTCTTACCAGCTCCGCCAACACCAAACGGGGATAAAAAAATTGAAATCTAACATTTACTAAAATTAGATTATAAAATCTGACATATACACTTAAATTTGAGTAGGAAGTAGGAGGGCAAATGATAATGGAGCCCATAACAAACACTTCTAAAACAGGAATTTATGAATAGATGTTTATGTAAATAATCCTATAAACACAACAACATCTCAATAGCTAGCTTAATGATGTAATATGTGACACAAATTCATAATCTAACAACGTTAAATATTACAATACTTGAAAATTTGCAAAAGATATGTTACTTCCGAAAAGAGAAAGGCTTGTACCTTTTAGTGCGGTAAGAGTAAAAAGATTTCTGCGTTGTGAAAACAATCACTTATTTCATTAAGGGAGATTTATATAGCGGAGTGTAATATCTATTAGGTTCAATAGGATCATTTAACGAGATTAAATGATTTAAATATAACCGTACATAATTTAAAAATGAGAGAATTTTTTTAAGCAAAGACCCCTTCATAGGCACTGTTTGATTCAATCCATATGCATGATTGGTGTCAATCATCCTAAAATAAAGCACTTCATGATAAAATCTCCCCTTCTTTGAATGCGATCAGATTACTAACTTCGCCGTCAGCAATTAGGCACTTAGGATCTTAACCACATCATTGCTTGCTATATTGGTGAATCTCTTTGACTCGAGCTCTTCAAAACAGTTTAAACTTATTTAAAAAAAAAAAAAAGTGAACTGTTTACACTTCGAGAACATCATCCATCAGTCTGGATAGAGACCAATGGCTAAGCGATATTTATGAGCGAGAATATGTACTTCATTCACTACGTTTTAAACATTTAAATTTTACTCATAATTTTTTTTGGCCATAAATTTTCAATTGTATCCGTACTATTTTCAATTATGTTCCTGTTTTATATTCTTTCTGAATGATAAAGATAAATAATAATTTCCTCAGCAATAAAACAAAAAAATATATATATTTATTTATTAAAATTATCTCTAATTTTTTTACGCCACGAGGCCAAGAACGATACACAAAACCATGGGCCTGGCTGTTCAAGGTGGGACACAAGAATGTGAACCAGCTACCAACTTTTGCTTTCCAAGTCGTTCTCGCCCGATCTATTGACATGAATACATTATTTTTGACATTAATGGCATATATATCTATGAATAATAAACATATTTGTTATGCCCATTTGATAGATGTCACTACATAATTTTTTTAACTAGTTGTATAATACACACTTCACATATTTGAAATAAAGAAAATAAAAAGTCAAATTATAATTTATAACTTGACACATGATAAATACCGTGGTTATCACATGATGATGATATGGATGCCACATGACAGTCGGTGAGTAATGAGCAAAATCCACAATCCATAGCCTATATATTAGCCATAGATTTTTTTTTCTGCTGAGGAGATCTTAATTAAATCCCCAAATTAAACAACCTAGTCAAAGAACACATGGTGCCAAAAGGAGGAAAAGAGTGAACAACTGCCCACCACAGGGTCAAATAAAAAAGGAAAATGGAGTTAGTAAGGAGGTTTTCACTCGGCCAAATCTAACAAAGTATCAGTAGAGATGGTAATATTCCCTTTGAGAATCATTCCATGTGGGACTCTGCTAGCTCCGAATAGGGCGAGAGTTGGTACAACTTTCGGGAATGCAAATGAAATTAGGACAAATTCGTTTCCCTAAAATGAAAGCGGGACAGATTAGAAAAAGCACTCCCTCCCTGCCTCCATTCTGATATACATTTGCTACGTAAATATATATGGTGAATTGATTTTTATGATGCTTCCTCTATTAATTAGTTCCTTTATTGTATTGAGATATACCTATTTCTTCATATTTATTTCTCAAATTTTGTGAAGTTTATTTCTTTTCCAGAACTGATACACATGAAGAAAGCCTAGATCTATATATTTGTATTCTTAATTTTCAGACTTCATTAGATTGTTTTTACTAAAAGGAAAAAAAAATCATATATACTAATAACTTTATCTCCTGAAATGGAAAAGAATGTGCTAGAAAAGGAAATTTATAATTAATAATCTTAATTTGTTAATGTTAGTTTTTTTTTTTTTTTAAACTTGGAGGTGAGGGATTCGATTTCTGTATATTTGGATGGAATCATATGTTGTATTATTATTAGATTATGATATTTGAGCTTTAATAGCATTGGGGGGCTTGACAGTGGGAGGGCAGCACAGGCGAGTTCTGGAAAGTAATTAGCAGCGTCAACGCAAGACCAGCCTATAACCCCTCCACAAATTCATGCGCATATATTCAGAGTAGGCGCTCGCTTTGTTTTCTTTACTCGTTAGTTTAAGGCGTAGTTATGTATATTATTGATTGTTTCAACTTTCGGATTTTCTTTTAATGTTTTTGATTAGATATTTATACAGCTTTATTCAAGATTTGGAATTCCATTTGTTTTGGGAAACTTAAATTTTGGTTTCATCATAAACGAAAATGTGTTTTTATAGATCCAAATGTGGAATCATCATGATTAGTACTATGGTCCTGACAAGAATCTTAGCATACAATTACAGGCAATATATATGTAACCAAATTAGTAAAATTTATTGTAAAATTGAATAAAAAAATGATCATTTTACGTTGATAAAAATATCCTTAAATCTAATTTAGGAAACACAAAAAAAAAAAAGTAGATTTTATTCTTTTAAAAAATAGCCAAACTATAATATAAAAAAATCCCTAAATGCATTCCCCTCTTCGTATTCACATATTTGAATCCAAATTCGTTTACGGATTACAATTTAATTTTTTTTATAAATATTTTTTTTTTGTTATTAATTTTTAATATTTGCAATCAATTTCATATTGATGAAATTAATATGTTATGAAACTATAATTTATGTATATATTTCTTTATGTTATTTAATGTTGAAAAAGAGAGTAAGTGGAAAATGTTTTGGATGTAGAGAAGAACATAGAATGTCTAGATTTGTTATGTAAAGTATACTATCCTAAAGATTATATTTGCCCCCATTATAAATAGTTCATTATAAATAGTTCACTAATGAGTGTTTTAGGCATATTACCTCCAAGATACAATAAACACACGAATTTAATAAGGAACAATCTTATTAAATTCTATAACAAAAGATGAAATTGATATCAAAATTAAAGATTTATTTATAATCAAAACTCATACCTATTCTAAATAGTTACAATAAATATATCCTAGTGAAAAGATACATTTTCACTCAAAACGTATTTGTATTTTATAGATATAACTGTTAATCAACAGATAAATAAATTTAACAGTTGAATCATTACTATTTGATTAACCGTTCCGATTGAAATTGAAAACATTCAAATCTAACTGTTGGAGCATGTCTAATCAAATCAATGGTCTAGATTTTATTTGAAAAATATAATAAATAAATAAAAAAACTGAACTCCTTAGTATGTGTGAAATACAAAGTGCACCCAAAAACACCCTAAAAGTCCAATTGCTCTCGTGCATGTACATGTGGTGTGGTGTATAATAGTAGTAGAAACCTATTATATACAAGTAATACTTACCCACTATTTTTGTCTATTTATACTATTGTGTTTGTTTGTAATGTTTTAATGTGAGACTTTTGATTTTCATATTTGGCTTTTCTACTATCCTAGAGATATTATAATCTCTTCCACGTTTCCTTGGTGGGAAGTGACAGGGTTTTAGATCTATTATTGCAAATGCACATGAAAGGTTTTCTTTCAAATTATATGCATATAAGTCCATAATGTTGAAACCGAGCGTAAACTAGCACTATATACTTGTTGGACATGAGAGTGCCTAATTAATTACGATGATTTTTTTTTTTTTTGGTATAGGGTATAATTACGATAAAGTGAATTAGAAAGTATGAGTAAAACTACAGTACCTTTTCATGTTCCTGAGGACAAAATAAAAATACCGTCCCTTTTTGCTTATAAAAATCCCCTTTCAAGTTCCAAAAGAAAAATAATCAAATACATCCGCTTTTTGCTTTAAGAAAAAGGAGAAAGGAATCCACCGAATAGACGGAATCTAGAGTCCGTGGGCGTAGTTTCATAGTAGTAGTAGTAGTTAGTTTTTCTTTTTTCTTTTTTCCTCCTGATCACTTACCAAGTTGAGTCAAAACAAAGCTAAAGAAAATTTGTTCGTTCATTTCGATTAAAAGGAAAATATTTTTTTATTTTAAAACTGGAAGATTCAAATTCTACCTTTAGTGGTGCAACTATAGACGAAACCAGCATAGATAATTAATGCATGCGACTATGAAGAATAGAACTTCTAAATACTTAAGAACTCCACTTAAAAAATACTTAGATATCGTTTTTTATCCTTTTTTTTTTTTTTTAGGTAAACAATATAATATGATCTTTTTGTCACTGATAGATTATTCGAATTAACAAGTGAGAGAGAGAGAGGGAGAGAGGATGTAAACCGCCAAAGAAAGAAGGGGAAAAAAGCTCATACATATGTGAAAGCAGTTCTCAAATGTACGTGAATATAACATTCATAGCTTAATTAATTAGCTCAGAAAAAAAAAAAAAAAAAAAAAGGGTCCATTCATCAATGAGAACACATTGGTAAGCTCAACATCACAGTCCCAAAAAATTTTACCACAAAATTATCTAATTTATGAGGTCAACTCGTAATTACATCACGGGTTGTAAATTTTGACTTGTGGAGAACAATTATTGAAGAGCGTTAGAAAAATAATCAAATACAAATATCTAAACATCATTTTTAAACATTTTTACTTCAATATTATGCATAAAATTCACTTTCAACTATCATTAAAATACTTGATTAGACGTTTAGTTTTATTCATTTTTAATGACATTTAGCCCTTTTTTTCCTTCTCCTGTTAAACTTTTTTATAACTTTGTTTTTTTTTTATATTCATTTTAAAAAATACTAGGGATATTAATTATAATCTTAATTTTTGAATACTATTTTATACGATAAATAAATTATTATTTTTTTGTTAGTAAATATTTAAAATATTACCTATTATTTCTATCAATTAAAATATTATATAGGAGTTAGTATTAAAAAAATTAAAATTAGAGTCGATAGCTTTCACACTACTCAATTGTTCATGGCTTTTTCTTTTTCTTTCTTATTAAACTTTTTTGTAATTTTTGTTTAAGTTTATAATATGCGGTGAGATGAAAAAGTGAATACAGATGTCAATCTAATCAAAATGTTTCAATGTATTTATTGATTTTATCATTATAATTTATTTAAAAAAATTATATCATACATAAAACAAAATCAATTTTATCTTGTATTCAAAATAAAATCATCTACGAAACACTTCCAATCGTCCTTGGTTCTTGTAAAAAATATATATATATATATCTGCACCAGCAATACAGAAAATTGGAAACCCAATCTCATCGTTTTTCTTTCTTCTCATGGATGCAAAGGGGTTTGAGGCTTTGGGTAGTGTGCCACACACCATTCGAACACCTAATTGTAATGTCAAATTCAATGTTTTCCCACCAAACTTCCATTAATGGAGGTGTGGTCCTTCTCTCCCTCTCTTAAATCTTTTAATTTTCTCTCTCTATTGTCGCTCGAAATTTGTGCCACATATCGTGTCCACGGTAGCCACCGCCTCATATGTGTGTTGCACGTCGATTTGGGGCCTAATTTTTCTGTCGCCATCACAATCCTCAAATAACGGGATCTTTTCACTGGGAAATTAGATTTTGCGTCACTTGTGTGCTTTTCGTTACAGTTTCTTTCGTGCTAAAAAAATAAAAATAAAATAAAATGATAATAATAAAGTTGGATTGATGTGGAGTGGTAAGAGGAATTTACGTCCAACACAATATGTTAGATCTCGCCAATCACCAAAGTATTTGTTCATATCAGTGTTAAGAGGGTATAAAAAATAACATAATTATCTTATTTTATATTTCAAATACATAATATTAATTCTAATTTTTTTATTATTAAATTTTTTAACTTAAAATAAAATTAAATAAATTAAATACAAAAAAATGTAATAATTACATTTAAAAATTAATATTATAATTAATAAGAATAGACAGTTTATTTTTACTAATTATTACAACTTAATTATTTCACATGTATGATAAAATTTCTGCAGATCGACTCTAAAAACATATTTAACTCAATGACATCCAATGGATATCAAACGAATGGAATTAAGATAGTTAAATTTAGTATTGGTTATATAGCTTATGATAAATCTGCCACTAAGTTTAATATGTAACAAATTTAACACTAAAAATAACATTTTAATATTTTTTTCATTTAAATACCAAAATCTATTATTGACATTCTTTTAGATAACACTATGTCAATGATAGCATTATATTGGAGATGCTCTTCTGTGATAACCGATAAATCTATACTCTTGGAAAATTTTGTACAAAATATGTAAATAAATATACATTTACAGTGAGACATGTTACAGAATACAGAACAGAGGAAGATTTTGATTAACTGAGTTTTAATCAAAATTTGATGATGAATTAATGAATATAGTTTAAAAGCTAAACATTAATTCAATTTATGATGTTTTAAAATTAATAGAAAAGTATATGGAAAATACATATTAAGAGATCAATGGCACACAAATGAGCCATATTGATCAATGGCTAGAAGTAGCCAAACAAGCCCTTGCATTTTCAAAAAAAAAAAAACGAAAGCAAGTGAGAGAGAGGGAGAGGCACGTGAGTTAAAGGGGGAAAATTACTCCCCTCAGCTGCAAAGAGAAGCAGCCGGCAGAAAGAAAGAAAGAGAAAGAAAGAAAGAAAGAGAGAAAGAGAAAGAGAGAAAGAGAGAAAGAGAAACCGAGAAAGGAGGAGAGAAGAAAAAGGAAATTCAAACAAGTTCGGATTTTCTAGTTCAAGCAGCAGATCGATCGAGTTCGGTCGAGAATCAGCAGCAAGAAAAATCTCAAGCTTCAAGTAAGGTAAACCTTCGTTTTTCTCTTGTTTTTTCGGAGGGAAAATCTAGGGTTTTAAGTGAAAAAAAGAGAATGTAAGTGAATCATATTGAGGTTTTCGGTTAAAATCGAAACATAGTTCGAGTCTAGATGTTTTCAAACACGAATCCATGAGTTGATGGTTTAGAAAACCAAGTTTAGTGAGTTTCTTTAAGAAAGCTCAGATTTTTCAAAAGTTGAGTCAAGAGGTGTAAATGAGCAAAATGTGGAATTTTTGCTTATGAAATCATGGATTTGTGATAGTAGAAATGTAGTAGATACCTCGAAACGATCTTATGGAGATCGATTTTGAGTGTAAGAAGTAGAACAAAAGCCATGAAAGCCTTAGAAAATCAGAGCAGAGCAGTTCGGATCCAGAATCATGATTCTGGTATGAACACGGACATGTTCAGTACACGGCCCTGAACATGCCCATATGCACGATCATGTTGCAAGAAAAATCAGACCCGAGAGGTACACGGCCAAGAACACGGCCGTGTATCAGGCCGTGTCAAGGGGCACACGGTCAAGGGGAAGGCGTGTAGCAGACCATGTTAGACAGTAGGAAAACACGGCCAGAAACACGGCCGTGTAAGTAACCGTGTAAGAGTCCAGAGGAGTACACGGCCAGTAACACAGCCGTGTATTCACCCGTGTAAGTATACACGGCCATGTTTCACGAAGTACACGGCCAGGCACGTAAGTCCAGAGAGGTATACGGGCAGAGACACGGCCTTGTAGGAGGGCGTGTCCGAAGCCAAAGAGTAAAAAAAAAAAGTCTGGAAATGTAAAATTACATGTGTTTCCATATTTCCAGTTAAGATGAACAATGGAAATAATCAGTGATTATTCCTTTTATAGGAGTTCAAGCCAGAGACCCCGATACAGCAGTCCTAGAGCAGCAGAGGCTCACACTAGCGGAATTTCTGTAAGTTCAAGTATTGTCCTGACTGCAACGTGGACAAGCTTGTTATATTACGATGTTATATATGTTGTATGACGTGTTTGTTAGACATTGATTGTCTACATCACGATATTCATGTCAGTCTCATGTCAGCACAGGTCAGTTCATATCATGCATGTAGAGTTGCATGTTTCAGTACACATGTCAAACATGTGCCAGAACACGAAAACAGGTAGGTGCACAAGGCACTCTAGTGTGTTAATATAACTCACACCCCAGTAAATCATGTAACAGGTTCTGACTATGGGGGCAATCAGTATGCTACCCAGTTGGAACACCAGCAAGATGGTAATTAAACCAGTTATTGGCGTATCGGCCTCTCGACCCACGGGGAGGTTTTCATGTTTAGCATCAGTTAAGACTGAGGAGGTCAGCACTAAAGTACCGCTCCCAATTACGCTAACATGTCGGTACGACCAATCAGGGGCCCAAAACCAGAACTAAAATAACAAATAATGTCCTAAGACTAATCCTTCAGCCATGAGCATATTTTACAGAGTCCAGTTTCATGCATGAGCACAGCAGTATAGCATGTCATGTTTTATGTTTTTATGTTTGAACCTACTGAGCTCATAGCTCATCAGTTTGTTCACATGTTGCAAGTAAGAGACCTGTTCACCAGTAGTATACGGTGGATGACAAATAGGGAAGATGCATGCTAGGGAGGATTGAGCAAGGGATTTGGTCACCCTTAAGTCTTCCGCTGTACAGATTTTGAAATTTAAACCATGTAGTTATAAGAACAAGTTTTCAAGTTAAGATTATATGATAGGGGAATCATGATTCAGGTGCATGTTATTTTATTAACATGATTTCCTTATCACATTCTCGAACAGTTTATGATGTTAAAGAAAAAAAAAATTATTCCGCAAATTAGCAAGTAAGTTTTCAGTTCAGCATGATTGCGGACGACCCTAGAGGCCTGCATACTATTGCGGTTAACTACAGAGTTGACTGTAATAGTACTGTAGAGCCTCTACAGCAGGGCGGGCCGCCACATCTTCCCTTAGCATTGTTAAAATTGAATTTCGAACACTTTTTTTTTTCAAACTTATCTTTCATCTACTATACCAAGAATAAGCCGAATACCACTAAAAACTACTAAGTTGGTGTTTGTTTTTCATATAGTAATAATATTGAGGTTTTTTTTGTTGGCTGAGATAATAGGAAAATTTTCATTTTGTCCATAAACTTTAGGCATTATCACAAATTATCTCCTAAATTTTAGTTTATAACATTTTTCCTCCGAATCTTGCGTTTGTGAATTTTCCAAATCAAATAAATTTTGTAAGAGAAAATGAACGTTACACTCATTGACAAATTGAGTTGGAGGTATTAAATGTGAAATTACGAAGTTACAATTTATAGTTAGGTTAATCAAGTAAATTTTTTCTCATAAACAGGTAATTTCATAATTTCATATATAATGAAAGTAATAAATGTCATGCGTGCTACCAACAAGTGTTATTTCGTAACTTCATATTAAATACCCCAAACACATGCTGTAACATGTATTTTTTAGTCAAAAATTTAACTAAAGAGGAAAATTTATGAAAACATTTTAGAAGTATGAGAGAAAAGAACATTACAAACTAAAATACTGTGATATTTTATGACAACCCAAATTTCAAGAGAATGTGAAATTTATTCGAGATTATAATGGTCTTGTTCAATTGTTCTAGTAGTAACCGTCTATCCACCTAGTACGTTTAATTTTAGAATTCAAATATTTCTCTCAAATTTTAACTAATAAACTTGTCAAACTTTAACTAATAAACATGGGCTTTTACCTTTTATATTCAACCTAAATTAACCTACCGTGTGCCTTAAAAAATAATAAAAAGTAGCATACCATATTAGAATAACGTCACATGCATGCACATTTGAACGAAAAAAGTATTATTTAAAATATGTACTGTCATTAAAGTTCTATTTTTCACTACTATTGAGAAGTAGATTAGTCTAGCTATTTTATTTATAAAACGATAAAAAGTCAATGGAATATAAGCTGGAAGACTAAAAGGGTTGATCCAAGTTGAAATACAAACTTATAATGTACAAAGCAGAGTATTAGAGATTAGGCCAATTAACATATTATTTATATCTATATCTATACAAAATGCGAAAGTACCAAAAATGGCACTACTCACTACTTTCAACCTAAAGTCCAAAACGATGGTGTTACTTTTATATATGTATGTATCCTTTTCCATTCTTTTACCATTTGTTTTCTTTTCTTTAAAATTATATTTTTTAATCCTTTTTTTCCTTTTACTCCATAAAGTTTTTTTTTTTAAATTTTGTATCCACTCTTTAGTTAATAAAAGAGTCCTGTTTTATTTTTATTTTTATTTTTTATTTTGCTTTACTCTGCTTTTTTTATTCTCTTTTTAAATTTTCCTTTAAAGTTTTGCATCTTTTTAAATTTGTCTTATTGAACTATTTATTTGTTTCATTTCTTATAAAAATATTTTTTTCTCAAATACTTTTACAATTAAGTTTCATATATATTTGAAAATATAACGAACAAAATACGCATTTAAAATAGGAAACTAATCGTTTTAAATCAAAGAATTAAGCTAAAATTAAATTTGATTTCTTAAATCAAATTATTACAAAATATATTGTTAATTGTAAGTTTAATGCTTCAATAAATCATGGCATCTAAATGAAATTCCCTTAAAAAAAAGGATCTAAATGAAGTAGTCTAATCGGAATTTTCCGTATATATCATAGCTTTACAAACTTAGTTAAGTAAATAGCGTAATTTTGTGGCTTTTAGTGCTTTGGGGTTTTTCCAGACTGTAGAGGGCTTGGTTAAAGATTGTTTTGCTATTTCCTTTGGCATTGGGTTTATTTTTGAAATGGAGTTTGTTACTGCAATTCGCGTCATTGAGTATGCTTCGACTTTTCACTAGAGTAAATTATTGTTGGAAGTGATTCCACATATATTATGTCACTCCTACATACATACGAGGTCTTGCAAAGTCCCTTGGTATTGACGACTGGCTTGACTTCATTGTTTAGGTTATATTTTTCATATGAAGTTTGTTGATTCACACATTGATACGGAAGGCAATAGAATTGTAGATTTATTGACATCTCGTGCTCCAAATAGTAATTCCCCAACTTGGTGGTGGTCAGCTCCAGATTTTGTTTTCTCTTTTAGTGCAAATGATATAAGTAGTAGGCCACAGTATAGGTTCTCTTGATGTTGTTCCTTTTTCATATTGAGTTGTTACTTAGCAAGCATATACACTCTTTTTCCCTTGTTGTGTTTTTCCCACTGGGTTCTACTAGCAAGGTTTTTAAAGATATCTATCATGGATTCCGATTTTAAAAAATGTAGTTTCAGTTATATCTTCTATCATCAAAATCTACTTTGCTTTGGCTTCCATCTACGTTTACTTTTTAGTTACTTTGCCTTCTTATTGCTAGTTTGTATCATATTATATTAGAAACTATTATTATATTTCTTATTTTAACAAAATATTGAAGATAGATAAATAATAAAGATACTAAGAATGTGTCAATTTAATTGAAATGTCTCAGTATACCTATTGATTTCTATCTACAACAATCTTATTTAAAAAATAAATAAATAAATAGCATACTAATTCAAAATAATTATAAATATTTGTTCTCGTTATTTTTGATGACAAACTTTATCCTTGTCAGGAAATGTTAATGAGTAAGCTTCGCCTTTGCACCACAATAGACATTTAATAAGATAAGTTTTAGTCACAACCGTCCTATTTAGATGCATGTATTTATTAGTTTATTTATATATAATTAGTTATTTATAAATTTACGTATAACTATTATTTGGATTTATTACTGTAAGTGACACGTAATGTATAAAAATATCATATTAAAATCAATTGATAATTACGTTAACTATAAAAAAAATGAAAAGTGCCATTATATAGGGACATTGAATATGAGACTAAACTTTTATGTACATATTTATATAATAGAGTATATGGTTGATAAAGCATAGCACCTCCACCAACTGCAAATTCAATGGTGAATCTTAGAGGTGGGTATTAGATCAAAACCAACTTATTTTTACCATTTATCATCCAATCTAATGATGAAAAAATTCTTTAAAATTTAATAAATCCAATCTAATTTATTTTATCATTCAATTCGATCCAGTCAAAAACCATCGATTGAATTGGATGATTAGATTATACTTATGTTTTCATAAAAAATTATTAAAACTTGGTTAAAAAGACCAATCACATATTTTATATATCAATTTAACGTTTTACCGTCCATTCATCATATAATTATAAACCAAATTACTCAACACAGTAAACAAAGTAAAAGCTCAAAGTTAATAGAACATAAACCTTATCCTAATAAAAAAAGCAAAACACTATAAAAAGACAAAAATGAAATCAAATATCATAATACACTTGGAAAAAAAAAACCACATACATGTAAAAAGATATGAAATTAATTAGACAATATATATGAAATTATATAATTATTTTTATATAAAATATAAGTATATAAATTGGGTTGAATATATTGGATTTTCAAAATTAAAATCTAGTTTGATCCAATCTAATTAAATAAATTAAATTATCATCCAAATCCAATTTAATGGTAATTAGATATCTTTTTTTTTTTTTTATGGATTAGATCAGTTCAGTTGGATACATTGAATAACTGGATCTCATGCCTACCACTAATGAACTTATTTCGTGCAAGTTCACTGGCTTGGGTACATTGTCGACATTTGACTTATGTCAAATGGGAGTTGTGATAATAAATATCATGTTTATTTAATATGCAAGTCAAATTTCATGCTCTTAATTAATGAGATCATATGCAAGTTAAGCGTTTATTTCCGTCGAAAATTATCATCTTTGCTACACATTCTCAAGTTTACGGGAAAATGTTATAAAATTGAAAGCTCGGTGATGAATTGCAATAGTTCGATATATTCAAGACACAATAATGAAAAAAAAAAAAAAAAAACCCCTAAAAAGGGAGAAAAATAATTATGTGACAAAATATACATTAGTTAAAATTTATAACACAAGACTTTATAGCTTTACAAGTTCCTTCTACATCAAAAATCCTTACTCGGGCCTCAGCAGGGTGAGAGTCAGAGTAATTGGGGCGAAACAAGCGTCTCCCTTTGCAAAGAGGTTTTGTTGCTTTCGCCTGGGGATTAAGGACCTACAAACTACAGAATTAGCGTATAAAAGATGAGGTCCGTGTAAAACTTGGAGGGTGTTTTTCAAGATGCGGATTAACCTAGTGTTTTGTTCGTGTTATTTTAACCATTTTTTTTCCTATTGAACGCCCTCTAAATGAGTATACTTCCTCGTTGGAATGTCTTTCTTTTTGGATCTTCTTTTCCATATGCAACTTTATTCAAGAAAAAAATTCAATAAAATCATATTTAATTTCTAACTTACATAAAATCTAGTAAAGCATTAAACATCTATAAGAACTATGGCTAGTAAAATTAATTAAATCATCATTTCATGATAATAACAATAATTGATCATAATGACTCATGCCTTCTTTTGGTATATTATTGTCCACTTTGAGTTTTAGTTTGCATGATTTTGCTCTTGGACTTTATCCCAAAAGATCTCATACCATTAAAAGATCTCATACCATTAGAAGGTGGTCTCTTTTCTTATAAACCGTCACTTATATTCTCAAGCAATATGAGACTACACAACTTATTCTTTTCTTTGTAAAAACTGATTACTATCACAAGCACCCCTCCTTTTGGGCCCTAACGTCTTCATTGACCACATTTCTTGTTGGGATATAGACTCTAATATTATTTGTAACAATTCATGCCTCTTTTCGGCATGATATTATCCGCTTTGTGCATCAACATGCATGGTTTTACTTTTGTGTTTTATCTCAAAATGCCTCAAACTATTAGAGGTGTTTAATTATGAAACATCACATATTTACATTCCTAAGAGATGTGAGACTACAAACTTATCATTTTCCTTATACGGACTAATGACTATCACATTAACAATCACATAAACATATTATAATATCATAAACGTATATCTCATATATATTTTCTAAAATATGTATAGATCATTTATCGTGCCAAACCTATCCATCTCATGTATAAAACAATTGAGAATTGACATAGACAATTATTTTATTAACATGATTGTATAGGGTCTGATACCAATTGTTGGTTCTAGAAAAAAGAAAAAATGTTAAACACAAAGAATGAAATTGTAAAAAATTAATGAACATTTAGGATCCAACTCATGTTTCTATATAAAACAATGGTTCATGAATACACTACAACAAAACGTATTTGACGTTAAGTTTATTAAAAAAGTCATCAATTATGGTTAAAACAAAAAACAAGACACAGTTTTTTTTTTTTTTGAAAACCATTGTGACATATATTTAACAATTTCCCAAGGGTTTTCAGAGCGGTTGCAGTATGTGAACATTTCACAATGACTTTTGAAAACCATCGTGGAATGTCAACATCTGACGACAATTTTCTGAAAGCTGTTGCTGAATGTTCATTTTAAAAAGAGAGAGAGACTTTTTACGCTTATTTTTCTACTCACAAAATTTGAGATTTCTCCTATCTTCCTATAATTTCGAGCACTACCTTATTTCGTTCTCCAAATATTCTTTCTCCAAAATTCTCTATCTCTCTTCCATCACTCTCTAAAGTTCTATACTTCAGATTTTTAAATCACCACTCTCTTTCTAAATTCCCCCTCTCTCTTCCTCTCTTCGTCACTCCCTTTCTCCTATCGCCTCTTTCTTTTCTCCTAGACGCTTACTTAACTCCCAACCATTGTTACCTCATCAACGTGTCTGCTGCCGCCGCATGACTATTGGAATCCGAATATTTTTAGGAGTAACTGTTATAGTTGTTAATTTGGTTGCGACTAGATTTGGAGTTTGTTAGACATTTTTTAGATTTAATTTTTTTTTGTTTGGATTTGTGTGTGAGCGACGTTTCGTTGTATTTAATTATTTTTTTATTAGTTATATATATATTTTTTGAACTTGAGGTACGGGATTCAAATTTTACACCTTTAAGTTGTTAAGAAATATATGTGTGTTATCTCATATGTAAAGTGAACGAGGGTGTAAAGTGATTTATATATATATGAAAGGACTCAAAACTCAATAAGTTAATCTTTTAGGTTAAATTGAACTCTTGAAGTATGGTAAGTTAGTTTTATTTGTAATTTCTCCCAATTAAAATATATATTTTACATTTATCATAATGATTTATTTAAAAATTACACAAAATAATCATTAGACATTATTTATCTAATTAATAAATATTTTTTGTGCTATTTATATCTATATATCATTTTAAATATAAAAGATATATGTTGCTGTTGTATGGAACTATATAGCATCGGTTAATAGAATTCATCTCCTTTTCGGTTTCCGAAAACCAAAATTTGGTCACCCTTTATTGATGCCTGCATCGAGACAGATTCATTTTTGTGGGCACTTACATTCATAGTCTTTAGAAAACCTTTTTCCATTTTTTCCCTTTTATGTTTTTAGAATATGGAGATTATAATGTGGTTTAGTAAGTACGCTAATTAACATAATAATGGAGATTTATAATGTTGTTTATATCCTACTTGATCAAGGTTTTACAACCCATGATTAAAATGCGTCAAAAATGGGTAGAACTGCTACGTGACCTGATAAAATCTACAAAAATGTTTGTGGTTTTGGGTGAGTGTGCGATATGTATATGGCCATAATTCCTGCAGTTTAGAAGCTTTGACGCTCCTATATATATACAGGAATATATAACAATAAACAATTATTAAAAAAAAAAAGTGTAGTTGCAAATCTGACCTTATTAAAAGCATTAAGTTCCATACCAATTGAATAATAGTTTTAAACGCTGCTTAATAATTAACAGGTGGACTTTAGATTGTGTAATTAGGGGATGGAAGAAAATAAAAGAGGAATCGAACGCCTAATCTACATCATTAATTTGATCTGGTTTTTATCGTTAATGGTCCCCGAATTCTATTTTTCCTATCCATGTATCATGCACATGATTTGTTTAGTCTATAATTTAACACTCATTAACGATTTTGATCATTTTGTAACCTTTTTAAAAGATTAGGAGCATTTCTGCAAAAAAAAAAAAAAAGAAAAAGGGACTAAAACAGCACATTAAAAAATTCGAGGACCAATTATGGCAGCATATATGAAAATATTAAAGGGTAATCCGTCTTATAATTTATTTTTCCTAATTAATATGTAGTAAAATAGTAGAAATAAAAACATGTAAAATGAACTTATGGACTAAAATACAAGACAGCGGAGAGGTAATGCAAGCTTTTTCCAGGCATCACATGATATCATTTGAAATGATCTAGGAAGTCGAGAGAAGCTGATTAACAGAATGAAAAGCTCATTGGTAAGACCGTCGAGAAGAGAGATCAATTGCCGCCGAGATCAATCGCCGCCGAGACCAAGATGGATGGAGTTGAGGTCGAAGCTAAGGTTGATAGGGACGCAGTGGGGAAGGAGTCGAGTTGAAAAGGGCAAAAGATTTTTTAATTTTTAAATTTCAAAAGTTGATTTATGGTTTAATTCCTTGTTTTTCACACATCTAATTTATGGATGCTTGGAAAGATAAAATTGATTATTTATTTATTTGAACCTAAGAAAAAAGATTCAAACTTTGCATCGTATATTTGAGTCAAATATAAGTTATATTTTTTACCTTTAATTGAACCTTTATAAAGATAATATTAAACTATTGCTTTTCACGTTAAAAAATAATAATAATAAAATAACATGACCTTTTTTATTAATTAAGTGGACAAGATTTGAAACAATATTTTTGGGATCTCTGAAGATAGAAATGGAAGAAGACAGAGTGAAGGTGAGTATGCTTCCTCCACCCCTATATCTGTCTCCCTTTTTTTCTCTTACCACGTACCAGTGCCATTAGCGCGCCATATATATATTTTTTTGGTTTGGTAAAGTTATCATTAAATGTTCTTGTACTAGTAGTGTAATTGATGGTAGCAAAATACAGAAAACAAAATGCAATCCACAAAAGATATTATGTGGGTGAAAATATGACAAAATCTAAATTGAAGAGTTCAAGGACGTTTCAATTAATTGGCCAACTGATAGTATGTATATATTGAGCTAATATGCTACTTTGTTTTATTATTTTTTATTTTTTGACAAGAAAGAAAAATGCTACTTTGTTGTTCACGTAGATGCTGGAATTTACAGCAAAAAATTCAAAGCAAATTACAGTTTAAGTGACAAATTATAATTAAAGGGTCTTTGGATATGGTAATGAGAAATTAAACAAACAATAAATAATGGAAACAAATAAGAGAAACACATAAAAATAAAAAACATCAGAATTTATAAAGATTTGTCAGAATATATTATATCCTCTGTGTTTAAGCCATTCACTATAATCGAAATGATAAATACAAGATATAATAAGCTTCTCTAAATATTTTGGCAGGCTAACAGTATATAAAAATGTCACCTTTTCTAAAGGGAACCTTCTCCTATTTATAGAATTAACGTGGTGACTCTTATAATTTAAGGACTTAGTGGTTGTATTAAAATGCTAAAATGCTAGCTCGTTGAATGGTCAACCATCGATCAACTGAATCTAACGTCAAATGTTGACCAAACAGCATGATATGCCCCGTAGAATGGACACATGACAACGATCTTGGCCGTTTAATATTATTAATCGCTGATAATTGTCCATCGTTCAACAATGGGACATAATAGAATATGAGGGATGAAGTTCGACCCCAACAGTTTATATAAAGTATAGATTCAAATTCAGATATTCCTGGAGCACAACAAATCCAGCCAATCTCCATATCAGTACAAACTCCAACTTTGAACCAAATTAAACCAAGAGATAAGGAAATCAGGATCTCAATTAATTATTTTTAGTAATAAATACCAACACAAATAGGATTAAAAATTATAAAACCATACTTAGTGGAACTGAAAAACTAGCTATATTACTTTACGTACTGTAATTAATCATGGAGTAATATAAATTCTATAATTCTATAATATATAACGAGATCTAACTTTCAATTCTAAAGAAGTATGGAAAATTAATTTAGAACTTATGCGGAGGTATGGCAAAAAGAATTTCTTAGAGTGGTTCTAATTCGTTCTTTTTTATTTGTCTTCATGAATAGGATTTAAAAGCTAGTTGTAAAAAATTTAAGACGTATTAAGCGCCAAAGCCACTTGCAAGTAGCATTTTGTAGGATTAAGAACTGCATTTACACCTGAGAGATCTATGTCTGCATAATCGACTTCAAATGTCAATCTACGCAATAAGTACATGAAATGGGGACCCAAAAAAAAAAAAAAAAGCCTTGCACCTAAGATCGTTTGGTCTAGTGACACCAAGGGATTGCGTAAGATGGGGCTTTAGATTTACATGTTATTATGTGATTTGATGATATAATTTGAAGTTGTTAGTTCATTTGAAGTTGTTAGTTCAAAAATTAACGAAAAAAATACATATTTAAGATTTTAGTATTACACGTGATGAACTATATGTTACAAGTGTTGCTTTAAACTGATCTCTCTTTCTATTATTGGTTCTCTCTCTCTCTCTCAACTATTTTGGTTTAACTTTTGTTCCCTTACGAATTTTACTCCTTTTTTTAATTTTTTTTATGGGTTGAACGGACGTTCTCTTGTTTGGTCAGCCAATCTGTCAACTATTTCAAATCCAATCACTATTCTGTGCATAGTACCTGCTTTCAGGTGCATATCATGGCTTCTTATCAAATCCCACATAATTCCATACAAAAAATAAAAAAACAAAACAAAACAAAACAAAACATGATAAAAAATGATTAAAAACTAAAAATTAGTCGGCACAGTGGTAACTTTTGTTACATGTTCATAATTAACATATTAATTTCCTTATTCGTTTATACTCGGTTAGGATATTAATAAAATGAAAATAACATCAAACTTCAATTCATTTAATATAATATATCTGTGTTTTTTTTTTCCTTCCAACTAAAGAAAAGTAAACTATTGCAAAGACATGTTACAAAAAGATAATAATATAATAATTGTATTATCTTAAATAGTTGATGGTTAGCCTTCGACTAAGTAGTGTTTTTATTTAACGTCTAAATTATCCCTTGTTCATTTGCAAACGAGAACGAAAGACAAAAGTCCTTACACTGGAAAAAAAAAAAAAAATTTAAAAGATCGTTCAGTCGGTTAAGGAAAACTAACAATATATAACTGAAAAGTTGTAACTGATATTTAAGCAATTTAACAAGAGATAATCTTTAAGACAATAACTGAAGTAAATGAGACAAGAGAGGGAAATTTACACTTGAACTTATTAAATATCTGTCATACACAGTCAACACCCTTAAGACTAAACTGTTTCTGCCACGAAGTAATAAAAATCATAATGCCCTTAAGCCAAATCCTTTAAAGTAAATATACTTCTCCTTTCCAACATATATATATATAAATATATTGTGTATATATATTCCAATATTATACGTTAAGATTAATTTTGATAACTTATTTAGTTGTTTAAGTATTTTTTAATATTTAGTTTCTTTTTGTTGTCAGGTTGTTAAGTTTAAATAATATGACACTTAACTAGGAACTGAAGAGACAACCAATAAATCGGCGAAATCGTGAAGTGGCAAATTAATCTGAAATTTTGAGGCTTAAGGACAAGGATTAAAGTGCTAAAACTAGCCACACATATGATATTGGAAAGCCAAGATCAGTCCAAATCAAGGGGCAATAATCCCCCAGTATTGAAACTTCAATTGAGATCTTTTCTCCTGGAGATTAAAACAGCGTGATGCTCAACAGTTAATCGCCATTTTTTAATTGCATCCAAAAATACTTCAGTATTTTAAGAAAACTGACTTGAGCGTTAAAGAGTTGGTTATGCCGCAGCAAATTTTTGTCATTGCTTTTTGTTTTGCATGTGCGAGGACTCACGTGAGTTTTTCATGTTGATCGAATTTTTATAGATAATTAAACTAACTATTATCCCCTCTTTATCTGGAGTGTCACTCGAGACGTATTCTATCGTTACTTGGACAAACAAATTTAATGCTCCGTGTGGTAAACATATTGCATTTATATTACGTTTAAATACAATGCATTGAATGTAATTTGCATTTAGAGAAAAAATATTTACACTGTATTTGAATGTAATGTGTGTTTGGATAAAATATATTTAAATTATATTTAAATAATAAATATGTAATGTGATAGATAAAAGTAGAGAGAAAAAAGAGAGTATGTGATGTGATTGATAAAAATAATAGAAAAAGTAAAATAAAGAATAGTGATTATATATTTGATTTAAAATGTGATATGATTTGTATTTGAATGTAATATTTTTACGTTTAAATGAAAATTGCATTGCATTTGAATATAATGCGAATGCAATGCTAAAAACAAACGAAGTCTAAATTTATTGTCACATAACTTTAAGAGCACATCTGGTAAGTTTTTGATTTTCCAAAAAGCATATGGTAAGTTTTTTATTTTTATTTTTTGTAAAGAATAATGTTTAAGACATTAATTTTAATATCAATTTTTAATCAGTTCTAACCGATTATCAGATTAATTAAAAGAAGTTATACAAACAAACTATGAATGCTGTTCCAACAAACGGAGTTGCTCTTCTCTAAGAGTAGCGAGTGACCCTACTGGGTCGTGTATCTTCATGATTAATCTTGATTCCTAGTTTTCTTGAGTCTCTCGTATCCTTAGAGAGTTTTTCCTAGCATCAAGCTCAATCTGCTTGGCACCTTCGCTTTTCTCTCGGGCTTTAGTGGTTTCCCTTTTGGTATTTGGCTCTACCTTCTCCTTAAGTCTTTCTGGCTCCTATCTTGCAGGGTGTTTCCCTCTAGTTGAGAGCATGAAGGAGCCTAATCCAAGCTCACATTTTGATGACATCTCTGGAAAGACGACTAGAATTTAATGTGATGACTGCTTGTTGGAGTTGGCACCTATTCCATCCTTTTCTCAGCTCTCATCCAACGGGAAAGTAGTAGGGAAGATTTTATCCAGAAGAAGACTAAAAGATTGGTGGTGAGGAATAGTCTTTTTAAAGCATGATCTAACATCAAGGTTTAAATGGTTTCATGTCGCTTCTGAGAGATCTACCCGATTTCGCTTCTAAGAGATCTATCTTAACCAAAGATGCCTCCCTCTTCGACGGATACAACTAGCCATTTTTTCTACTCTAAAGCTAAAGTTAATGCGTCCTCAGATTGTACCGTCTTGCAGTCAGCGATGACTCAGAAGAGTACAAAGTCTAGGCGCTATCGCAATTCTATAGTCCTTAAGGGCCCCCTAAATAGTATTCGTGAGGAGTTGGATTACATGGTTGGGCCGAATTTTGTCGACACTTTCTAGGCCCGTCTAGTTTTATTAGGCCCAAGGATGGAGATTGAGGCATCTAGTTTTTGACATCTATTGTTCCAAGCCGTTAAATAAATAGCTAAAAACATAGACTCCATCTAACTAACATATATTGCCTTAAATATTGTAAAATTAAGACATAAATTAATAACTATTTGTTTAGCCACCAATTTAATTAACAAAGCTTTTAAAAAAAGTTTATAATAAAACTAGTTTTGAGTGTGTAACGATTGCTTATAAAATCTTATCCATGTATTACTTAAGCCAATGAGAGATGCTCCTAAATATAACATGTTCGAATACGTTTTCGAACATATGAGATCCAATCTAATATACAGGTGGTGATAAACACCTATCGAGGAATATGGTCAAGGTAGAGCTAAGGCGAGGTATTACCATATTTTCACACATGGATCAACAATGAAGATCGTGAGTTTTGTTTGAAACTCTTTCCTACTCAATTTTTTAAAACAATACAAGTTTTCAAAAAAACATGTATGATTAATATAGCATGAACAATATTTAACTATCCTATATGACATGTTATTAAATATGTATAACAAACATCCATCAAACATATCCATCCATCCATAATAAAATATAGAATAACTAAATGAAAGAAAAATAAATAACCTAACCATAGTCTCTTAGAAAAAAGAAAAAAAGATTATAAAATTACATCCAAAGTACTTTTTGCGTCTTGAATTGGGCCTCATCTTTGCATATCCATCTTTATGCAATCTCAAAAATTATTCCTCATCCCAAAAATTCCTTAAGATTTAAATTCTGAAAATTCAAATTTTAAATAATTTTAAATCTTAAGTAAAACTACGTCTAATATTAAACCTAATTAAGATTATACATCTTTTTACATAATTAAAAAAAATAGATTTAAAATTCAATACCCGGACATTAGGATTGGCCAACCCTCTCAGGTTAGGCACTTGGTCACACAGGCCTACAGGGTCCAACATGCGCACTATGCATGCTAGTAGTGCACAAAGCTACGACCTGTAGCCGCTCCTAGTATGTGTGGGAAGTCGCACATGTTGGGAGCCTCTTGTGTGCCCAACCCGCAAGCATAAGCCTTTGGGTTCTACTAGTGCGCACCACAAGCGCACGCGCTGTGCTCGCACCCAGCCCCCACATGGGGCTTGGTTCCACTTTCGTGCCTTGCCCTAATTTTTCACTTAGGGTTTCATTATATTAGGACTTTTACACAAGGCTTTGTCCAATATTAAAAATTAAATTAAATTTTTTTGGGAAAAATAAATTAGTTCTTTAAGTCTATATCTTCTCCATGAATTATTTACATAAAATATTCTTATATCATTTCCAGTATACAAAATTTTTAAATATTCAAGAGAATAAATAAACAAATCTATGGGAAAATTACAGAAATGATAGACCGCTCCCACGATTGCATGAAAAACCTATATATAATTTTTCTAAATTTTAAGGAACCATAACCTATAAAATTGAGCATGTTTATAATAATAAAATTAAAATAACCACATACATATATCATACATAATCCATGATGACAATATAATAGAAAACCTAGAATGTCACTTTCTAAAAATATTAAATACCATACATAGTTAAGGAGAAAATTAGATTATCTAATTTATGTACATGTCATAATCAAAAGGTGGATCTAATACCACTTGTAGAAAATATAGGTAATTTATGCGGTGAAATTTTAAAAATATTATTTGAATCGTACTAATTCCAGTTGTAATCTATAATAAATTATTCTACAATTTACATATCTTGAAGGAAAGATCAACAGGAAAATCGGAGAAGATCAATAAAAAAGCTTCAAGAAATTAGCCTTCTTTGATATAATCCAATATTCGAATGGTGTAGTGTGTAAGTACTTGGTTTTTTGATCTTATTCAGTGTGCAGCTTTTCTCCTTCCAACCAAGAGCTTATTTGCTATACTACTGAATAAGAAATCTTTAACCAATTAACCTTTTTTGCTATACTTAATTCCTAGATTGTGGAGTGTGTGGGCAATCGGTCTTTCATTCTTATTCAATATGCAACTCTTTTCCTTCGAACCAGCTAAAGCTTTTAAAACTTATTATTATTAGTGAAAAGTATAATAACAAGTTTTTTTATCTTAGAGTCTATGTTCTACTAAGAATGGAAGCCCTAGACTTCTATTTATAATGAATGGATATTCGGATTTGAATAGGATACTTAAAAAAGATTTTTCTCTCTCTTATACCTTCAAATTGGCATTTCTCTCTAGCCTAGAGAGACACAAAAATTGCCTACAATAGATAATGGTGAGTTGAATTTTATTCAAATTTCAATATCCATTTATCTTGTAATTTTATTTGCATAAATAATGCTCTATAAATTCAATATAAATTCAAATAAAATTATGATAACTTTATTTTAATAAAAATAATTAAGTAATAATTATCTAAATAAAATCAATAAAAAGAAAAATTTTTTCCTTCCCTTGTCCACTTAGCAAATGCCTACGCTAGGTAGAGTAGGACAAGATTTTTGTTTCAATTCAAATTCAAATAGAATAATAATCATATCTAGTTTTAAATTATTTATTCAAACAAGATTATATAGATATTTAAATTAATTATTCTAATAATTAATTTATCCACATTTTTTAATTTACATTGACCTCATATTTATCATAAAAGATAAATACAATTAATTTAAATTACAAATCTTTTTTTTTTCAAATAAATATTTATCTAAACTAAATATTTATCCAATTAATTAAATAAGACAAAATTTTCATTTTGTCTCTAAGTAAAAATCATCTACACCTATGAAAGATGTCTGGGTTGTTTTATTTTTACCAAGTCCAATAATTAAAGCGACAAAGAATAATCTAATTGATTACCATCTATTAAGGAATTACATTAAACTAGCAAAGGGACTAATTGGACATATATAATATAGGCTCTAATAATCTATGTAATTAATTGTTTTATACTAAATAAATTAATTATATAATTATTAGTTTCAAAATCACACCACTATAAATCTAAAACTGTATTTTTAATTATATATCGTATTATGTAAACTAGTGTGTAAACGTAGACTAATGAACTTATCATATACGTAACACTCTTATGTGATATCCACGATCAACCTAAGGTTAAAATTTGTTTAACCTTATCTTTAAGATCTATTATACATTCAATTCGAAAATGATTATCCATCGAATGTGAATAATAAATCATTTGCCAAGCAAATGACCCAAAGGCTTTGTCTATTTTCACATCCTATGTAATGTTATTAAGAGGATAACATTTATTTTTTTTAAGAGTTATGATTCTATATCTATAAGTAAAACTCATATCAAATATAAGTTATGTACTCAACGAATTAGTCCAACAGCTTATTACTCCGAAATGCTTTAACATTTGGAACATCAAATTATACAAGTCATAAACATGAGATCATTTACTTACTCAAAATTAAGGTTATTACATAATGAACGTAAAAAAATGAATTAATCTATTCAAGCAGACTTATAAAATAATTACAATTTAGTCCTAGTTCAATATATCACCATCACTAAGCAATATGTCTATGTTTTTATTTAGAAGTCGGCTTACTTCTGACAGTCAAGTTAAACCATCTCCCCAATGGAATCTAACAATATAATAGTTTTCATATGAGTTAAATGCTCACTTTAATCTCATAAACTATAAACTATAGATTTAGTCTACTTACTATAAAATGTTGTCTTCTTACGTATAAAGTTCATTACATACAACATTCTAACAGTATAAAAAAAAAGTAGTCAATGAACTATATTTGCTTATATTTACTTTAATATGTAAATAATGATAAGAGTAATATAGTAAAAAAGTCATGAAAAATTTTAAATATATTATTAATTAATTCAAAATGAAATGAAATGAAATGCCTTTTATACTTGGGCATTCCTAACATTAGCAACTTGAAAGCTGATGTCAAACCTCCTGTTGTACTTTACAGCCACATGTCTTGCTTTATTGCAAATTTGGCATATTCATTTGTTACCACCATGGCTAACCAATCCACCATGTCCACCTCGACCACAACTACTGTGGGGTGCTGAGAAGCCACCACAGCTAATTAAATCACTAAAGAACTACTTTTTAAATGCAATGTTTGTTGAGGTAGAATTCTGCAAATTAGCTGGAACTTGAAGAGTGACAGCATCATTCTGAGAAGTCAAATTAACAACTATTGATTCATACTCATGTCCAAAACCATCAGGAATGTACAGAATCAGATCATCAGAAATCAAACGAACAACTGAGTTGAGATTATCACCAAACAACACATTTTGAGAATATACTCTTCAATACTCATAGAACCTTGTTTCAAGGTTCATAACATCAAGCATAATTGCATGACATAAGCCTTTTAACTGGAGGGAAAAAGTTGTTGAAGGGTAGACCATACCTCTAAGAAGTGATGCAGTGATTGACATGATCAAGCATCGATTTAGTCATTGAAGACAAAAGCCAACTTATAAGATACTGATTTCATCTCATCCAAACCAAAATTTCAGGATTTGAAACCCTAATCAAATGAGAATCAAGCAAATCACCTAGAATATCCACTAATTGAAAAGGAAAGGAGACCGATCCACAAAACCTCTGAAACAATGAGCACGAACTATTGAGATCACTTGAGCACGCCAGCAATAGTAATTATGTCGATCGAGCTGAAGAGCCAAAGGATTGAAATTCAAAGTAAGAGTTACAAGAGGTAGTGCATGAAAAACAAATGAACTAGATCTAAAGAGACAAGAGGATGATGCCATAGGAAGAGAATTTTCTCAAGAAAATAGCGAATTTTCTGAGAAAAATTAAGAGAATGAAATAGAAACAAAAAACTCTCAAAATGCAATAAAACTTTGATGTTGGACAAACTAAATGATTTAAATAATTTAAATCAAATGAAATGTGGAAGAACGAATCAAATTGTTACCTCCGCCATTGATTCGGTTTGTTTCGGAACCAAAATTTTTGCAAGAATCAAATGCTTTTTCATCTTCTAAGCCTTAACACTTACTCACTAGATGGTGTTTGAGAAAAATTTTGAGAGTTTGGCTTGGGGACCAAAGGTTAAAGACGCACAATTGCCATATATACGGTTTTCCCATCAAAACCATTATTCAACGTGCAAACGGGGCTGGTGATTTCTCAACCGTCTTTTTTTTTTTTTACATTGAGGACGTAATGTGGATCACATTAGCGAGTTTTTAGGAGCAAAACAACATTCTCTTACTTGATCCACATGTATCATTATTCACAACAGCAAAAAACAAAATACATGAATTATGGCGATAGGTCCTCTAAATGTGAATAGTATATTCTATGCATCACAATATATTATGTTTCTCAACAATAGCCCATACAACTTTACGAATAAACCCCATGTTTATTTTTGGTCCAAAACTTAATGATTTTTCTCATCAAATACTAAAATATATAAATATGTGTACACAACCATATATGTGAAAACATCACAATTAGAGTTTCTTTAATTAAATCGTTCTTACAATGAAATTTACATTGAGGAACCAAGTCCTATTCTATCTACATGATCCTTAAATTTCAATGGTGGCATGCCTTTAGTCAAAGGATCGGTAATCATTAAATCAGTACTAATATGCTCAATAATGATTGATTTATCCTTAACACTCTCCCTTATGGCCAGATACTTGATGTCGATGTGCTTGCTTTGACTATCACTTTTATTGTTCTTAGCCATAAAGACAGCGGTTGAATTGTCGCAATATATCTTCAACGGCTTAGAAATAGAATCCATGATTCTAAGCCCAGAAATGAAACTCTTAACCCATACACCATGTGAAGTAGCCTCAAAACAAGATACGAACTTGGCTTCCATAGTGGAAGTAGCAGTCAATGTCTGTTTCGCACTTCTCTACAATACAGCTCCACCAGCTAGCATGAAAACATATCCTGAAGTTGATTTTTGTGAATCAATGCAGCCAGCGTAATCTGAATCAGAGTAGCCAATGACTTCCAAATTATCATTCTGTCTATACATAAGCATGTAGTCTTTGGTCCCTTGAAGGTATCTTATTACCTTCTTCGCAGCTTTCTAATGTTCCACACCCAAATTACTCTGATATCTACCCAACATTCCAACAGCAAATTCAATGTCAGGTCTAGTGCAAACCTGAGCATACATTAAGTTTCCTATAGCTGAAGTATAAGGAATGCTTTTCATTTGTTCCCGCTCCATATCATTTTTTGGACATTGGTCCAAATTAAACTTGTCACCTTTCACAATGAGAGCTATACTTGGCGAACAATCCTTCATCCAGAACCTCTCTAAAACCTTATTGATATGGGTCTCTTTGTACATACCTAGAATACCACGTATTCTATGTCGATATATCTTAATTCCAATGACATAAGATGCATCGCCCATATCTTTCATATCAAAGTTATTAGAGAGAAATTATTTCACCTCATATAGCATACCCTTGTCATTACTTGCAAGTAAAATATCATCCACATACAGAATAAGGAAACAAAATTTTCTTCCACTAACCTTCTGGTATATACATTGATCCATGAAATTTTCTACAAATGTAAATGAATAAATAACATTATGGAATTTCAAATACCATTGACGTGAGGCTTATTTCAATCCATATATAGATTTCTTGAGCTTGCAAAGCAAATGCTCACAGCCACTAGAGGAAATCTTTCTGATTGTTTCATGTAAACCTCTTCCTCTAGTTCTCCATTGAAAAACACTGTTTTCACATCTATTTGTTGCAACTCCAAGTCAAAATGTACAACTAATGCCATGATTCTGTGAAGAGAATCTTTCTTAGATATAGTAGAAAAGGTCTCCTTGTAATCGATCCCTTCCTTCTGAGTGAATCTTTTAGCAACGAGTATAGCCTTGTATCTCTCAACATTGCTTAATGAGTCCTTCTTTGTCTTATAAACCCATTTGCATCTAATGGTCTTCGCATCCTTAGGCAACTCAACAAGGTCCCAGACCCCATTTGACGACATGGAATTCATCTCATCCTTCGTAGCATCGTACCATAAGTTTGATTCATTAAAACTCATGGCTTGTGAAAACGTCTCAAGATCATTTTTGGCTCCAACATTAAAGTCTGATTCCTGTAGATACATAATGTAGTCACTCGGTATCGCTGATCTTCTTATTCTAGTAGATCTTCTTAATGTTGTATCAACGTTCTCTTGAAAATTGTGTTAATCAACTAGTTATTCATCCATTTGCGGCGCTTCCTAAACAATTAGATGTTCATTTACTTTTGGAACTTCCTGAAACTTGATCTATTAGATCATTATCAGTACTATATGGAATCTCAACAATTGATTGTTCAACACCTGTTTGAACTTCAGGGGCATTGATAATGACAATCATTTGATCTCTTGATGTGGAAGGTTGAGTACCAACATGATCCCTTTCAAGAACAGTGTCCTGAAAATGATCGCTCCCACTAATTATGTCATTATCAAGAAATTTCGCATATCTCGATTCCACAATCCTAGTGCTGTGTGATGGACAATAGAATCTGTATCCTTTAGACCTTTCGGCATATCCAATAAAATAGTCACTAATGGTCCTCAGGTCTAGTTTCTTTTCTTGTGGATTATATGTGGCGCCCCCGCCCTACGTAGGGTTAAACAGCACTATTACAGTCAGCTAATGTTGCCAACTGCAATAGACTGTAACCACTTGGGTCGTTGGCAACTTACTTTTAACTTGCTTTTAACTTGTTCTGATACCAACTAAATTTTTTTTTCTTTTTTTTTTTTTTGACGTGGAAATTCTATCTTCG
Organism: Antiaris toxicaria; assembly: GCA_035233585.1. NCBI lineage: Eukaryota > Viridiplantae > Streptophyta > Magnoliopsida > Rosales > Moraceae > Antiaris > Antiaris toxicaria. Next base: position 3,448,959 of record CP141163.1, read on the forward strand.
TAAAAACATTTATTATAGTAAACATTTTCTTTCTTTATCATAACTTGATATACATCATTTTAATACTCTTTTAAACAGCTCAGCGGAAGACTCATAGCAGTACCATAACCCTCACCCAGTCTCTTGGCACATGCAGATCTCATCCGTCATCCAACACTTGTCTTATCTTCGTGCAGGATGCTTACCTGCAACATAAACAAACTTATGAGCGACAGGCTCAGTAAGTTCAAACATACATTCATGACGTATAATAGTCCACACTACATAGTGTAGGATGCATCTGATACCTGCTGTAACTTCTAAACATTTCACAACGTATATCGTACATTGCTTAACACTATGAACATACTTCACATCACAATCACAAACATACTAACTGCACTTATCATGCTTAACCTCTTGAACATGCTTTCATATTTGAACCTCGTGAACTGACTGTAACTGGAATTTCGTGGACTGACTGTACATCGTGATCGTGCCTAACATACTGGAATCTCATAAACTAACTTTAACATCGTGATCGTGCCTGACATGCTGTGCTGCTGTGCTCTGGACTCTGTAAACATGCTGTACTACTGTGCTCTGGACTCTGTAAACATGCTGTACTGCTGTGCTCTGGACTCTGTAAACATGCTGTACTGCTATGCTCTGGACTCTGTAAACATGCTGTACTGGCTGAAGGTTTAGTCTTAGGACATTATCTGTTATTAAGTTCTGGTTTTGGGCTCCTGATTGGTCGTACCGACATGTTAGCGCAACCGGGAGCGGTACTTTAGTGCTGACCTCCTCAGTCTTAACTGATGCTAAACATGATAACCTCCCCGTGGGTCGAGAGGCCGATACGCCAATAGCTAGTTAATTACCATCTTTCTAGTGTTCCAACTGGGTAGCATACTGATTGCCTCCACAGTCGGAACCTGTTAGTCAAATTACTGGGGTGTGAATTATATTAGTACACTAGGATGTCTTGTGCACCTATCTGTTTTCGTGTTCTGGTACTGTTTAACATGTGTACTGACATGCTGTGCTGCTGTGCTCATGCATGACTGGACTCTGTAAACCTGCTGTCCTGCTGTGCTCATGCCTGACTGAACTCTGTAAACATGCTGTACTGACTAAAGGTTTAGTCTTAGGACATTAATCTGTTATTTTAGTTCTGGTTTTGGGCCCCTGATTGGACGTACCGACATGTTAGCGCAACCGGGAGCGGTACTTTAGTGCTGACCTCTTCAGTCTTAATTGATGCTAAACATGATAACCTCCCCGTGGGTCGAGAGGCCGATACGCTAATAACTGGTTAATTACCATCTTGCTGGTGTTCCAACTGGGTAGCATACTGCTTGCCCCCACAGTCGGAACCTGTTAATCAAATTACTGGGGTGTGAATTAATCAACACACTAGGGTGCCTTGTGCACCTAACTGTTTTCTTGTTCTGGTACTGTCTGGTCTGTGTACTGGGACATGCAACTCTATATGCATGACATGAACTGACCTGGACTGACCTGTGCTGACATGAGACTGACATAGACATCGTGATGCAGAAAATCAATGTCTAACATACACGTCATGTAACAAAACATACATCACAATCATAAACGTATCAAGTCAATTTACATTTGACTTGAACATAATACATAGTTCATAACATGGCTTTCGTGACATTCATATCATAGTGTCTTGACACTAAAACTGCACATAGAACATATAAACATAGACCTAACATGTCAGTTTATGTTGCAGACAAATAAATGCTTGAACTTACTGTTACTTTGCTAGTATCTCCTTTCTTACTTTCTGGATCCGCAAACATTCCTTCGTTGCGTCTGGATCGGTTCCTATAACCGAAAGAATCATGGTTATTCTTTCCGCACTTATCTCATACATAAAACTTAATAAAACGTAAAAATTCTACGCTTCATTCCCTGATATAAACTTAGGGACCTAATATCCCATTTATAGCATTTTTGCTAAACTTTGACAAAATTACCATTTTGCCCCTAACGTGATTTTCTTTTTTTTGTAACCTTACTTTTCCTTGATTCACAATTTAGTTCTGGCCCTTAGAATCTTACTTAAGTCGTTTTAAATCCATTAGGGCATTTTTCTATCATTCCTGGAATTTTCAGTCAAAATGTCCGTTTTACCCTTGACGGGTCTTTAGGTCGTATCATTTTTCATTTTAAATGCTTAGACTAGATTTTCTAAGCCCAACAATCATAAAATAATTTTCCTTATGCTTTACCAAACTTTTACAGCATTAATTGCTGAAATTCTCGGTTTACTTATCCTTGGAACATCTGTCGTCCTTTTCTGAGCCTAACTCATTTATTAATCCTTAAAATCGTTCGAGGGGGCTCGGGTTTCCATCCCGACCACATTTTGTCCCCCGTTTCCTAAAATACCCTTTTTATGCCGTTTTAGAAATTTCGGCAGCATTTCCGCTTAATTTTTAGGTTCCCGGCGTTTAGGAAACGCTTCAAAACCATCTAACCTATTTCTATCTTGCCACGTACTATACCAGAGGCCTATATTTTTACGTAAAGCTCAACTTTTACGTAAAAATATTCACATTTCTGCATACTTTCTTTTTCATCATTTTCATCCATTTTTCTTACAATTTCACATGCCAAATTACATAATTAACATATATCATTCCAAAATAAAAATTAAGGAACGAAGGGACAGAAGTCACTACCGAAATCGTCCCATCGGCGATCGAATGCACCGTTCGATCTCGCGTGCACAAACTTTGATTCGCCGTTCTTCACATTTAAAATTCCATCTTGAAATTCTGACGTCGCGGATGTGTTCGGAACGTCGAAAATAGGCCAATGGGCCACTCTTAAATTTTTGGGGTCCGGCCGCCGTTGACCGGTGTTGACCGGCGGCGGCGGTGAAATGTAGGTAGTCCATCTTGAAGATCTCGACGAGAGGAATCCATTGGTTGCTTCAATTTTACCATTCGACACCTCTATCGTCGTAAATCACCCTTCGAAAGACCGGTGGCGGCGGCGGTGTTAGATCTCCATTTTCCGGTGATCGTTGCCCAAAATTGATTTGGGACTTTTGATCTACGTGTTGTTCTGAGCATTTTGATACCAACCTTGCAACTCAACTTCGCTGGAATCGTCGGATTCCACGGCGGCGACGGTGACCGCGACGGGCGGTGTTGGGCGGCGCGATCCCGCGGCCGTTGGGCTGAAACACCACCTGGGTTTTGTTCTATTCTTCACCACGAGTCTTTTGAGACCGGAATCACCTTGATCGGAGGTCGGACGGCGGAGAAATCGGCGTTGGAAATTTCTGGCCACCGTGACCTTCGGGCGGCGCGTGCGGGCTGCTCCGGCGTCCAATCCGTCGACTTGACCCACTGTTGGACTCAGCTCGGCGAGAGCTTCCCAACGGTACCGGCGGTGTCGAAAACGGACACCGTTTCTGGCGGTTAGCTACTGTTCATTTATGTGGGTGTGTGGTGGGAAAAAAGGAGAAGAGAAGAAAGTTTATGGGCCTTTCTTCAATTTTTGATTTCTCACCCCTTATATACTTTTTCGCCCAAAATTTCAACATAGGCTATCCTGACTAATTTGGACGTCCTGAATCCAAATATATCAGTTTTATTTTCATCTGAGGTCATTTCGACCAGTTTCTGATACTGTAAATTCCCGGTCAAAAATTACCCTTGTGCTCAATTATCAAATTTGAGCATGCTGATGGGCTATCCTGACTAATTTAGACATGCTGAATCCAAATTTATCAGTTTTAACTTCATTCAAGGTCATCTAGACTAGTTTTCTGATACTGCCTGTTTCTCGGTCAAATTTTACATTTTGTGCTCAATTGACTAAATTGAACATACTGATTCTACATATATCCGTTTTATATCAAGAAAAGACTATCTTGACCAATTTCTTGATACTGTGTTACCCACACATACATAAAATCACTACAATATACATTTTAAACATGAAATACATCATGCATATTTCCTGTACCGATTTTTCGAGAATGATGAGATTCTCCAGTTATCACATTATACACTCTAACTTCAGAATGGCATCCCCAAATGCGTATATGACACAAACTCGGTTTCCAACCCTTTAATAGCTCACAAGGCGTCTTTGGTACAGCCTTGGTTAGAACTTGGTTCAATATACACGCAGCCATTTTAAGAACTTCAGTCCACAATGACACAGGGAGTTTGGTTTTACTGCGCATACTCCTCATCATCTCCATCAAGGTCCAGTTTTTTCTTTTAGCCAAACCATTCTCACTAGGAGATCCGAGATTAATGTATTGAGTAACTATCCCTTGCTCTTGAAGAAACTTAGCAAATGGACTGGGAGCTTATCCATCCTCAATGTATTTACTATATTACTCTCCTCCTCTATCAGTTTTCACAATTTTAATTTATTTTCCACATTGTTTCTCTACTTCAACCTTAAAAAATTTAAAGGCATCTAACACTTCGTTCTTATTATGAAGTAAGTAGACATACATGTAACGAGAAATCATCAATAAAAAAGATAAAGTATTTTAGACCATTTTGTATGTCCATATCTGGACAATAAATATCTGAATGGATGATCTCTAATAACTCTGAACTTCTGTGTACACCCTTTTTGGATATCTTGGTCTACTTTCCCTTAATGTAGTCCACACAAATCTCAAAATCAGCAAAATCCAGAGTATTAAGTATTCCATCATTTACTAATCTCTTGATCCTATCCTTGGAAATATGTCCTAATCTCTGATGCCACAACATAGAAGAATCCTCATTTATAACATATCATTTAGAACCAATATAAACGTGCATAGCATCATTAGTGGCATTATTTTGTAAATTAATAGAAAAAGACCATTACATAAAACACCATTTCCAACAAAAGCCAATTAATAAAATAAACTAAAAGATATCTGCAAAAAATTAAAGGAATATCCCAAAGATACAAGTCTGGAAATTGAAATTAAATTCTTCGAAAAACTTGAAATATAAACAGTGTTTTCTAAATTTGAAAGATAGCCACTACTTAAAATCAATTTGCAGTCCTAATGGCCTCTACATGTGAGCCTATTTTATTGCCTGAGAAAATGTTTCGCTCACTTCCCATTGGCCTCCTTAGGTTTTGCATATCCTGTAAGGTATTTGAAATATGGATTGTAAAACCAGAATCAATCCACCATTTGCTATAATTAACATCAACCATATTAGATACATAGCAAAAAAGTGAGATTGATTTACCTTTCTTCTCAAGCCATTTCTGGAATTTGATGTAATCCTTCTTCATGTGTCCCTTTTTCTTACAGAAGAAACACTTGGATTCTTTCTTAATTCTACTTTGCAGAAGTATTTTATCTTTCTCTTTCTTCTTGGCTTGCTTGTCATCATTCTTGTCTATTTTCATCATGACACTCTCACTTTGTTCCATTGTTAGCCTGCCCTCTTCCTGAACACACATGGCCATGAGTTCATTAATTAACCACTTATCTTTATGTGTGTTAAAGGAAATCTTAAAGGGCCCATACTGATGTGGAAGAGTGTGTAAAACATAATGGACAAGAAAAGTCTTAGATATTTCAACCTCAAGTGTTTTCAATTGAGCCACAATATCCCTCATCTTCATGATATACTTTCACATACCTTTCACTGTAGTGAGCCTCATCGATGAAAACTTCATTATCAAGGTGCTAGCAAGCATTTTATTAGAAGTTTCAAATTATTTATCTATGGCCTTAAGCAAATCTCGGACCTTTTCATAGCCTTCGACGAAACATGAATACCAACAGAGATGTTAGTCTTTATGAACATAACACTTAGGCGATTTGATCGCTCCCATTTTTCATAAAGAACAACATCAGCTTGAGTGCTGGTTTCAGTTATGGCAAGTGGTTCATCTTTCCTAATGGCATAATCAATGTCCATCTAGCCCAAATGAAGAAAAATTTCTCTCCTTCCAAATTTTGTAATTATCGCCTTTTAATTCGGGAATGTCACACTTAAAATCAGAAAAATTCATAGGTTGTATAGCTGCACAAATTAAATATATATGCTTAATTTACAATTTTAAGGCTAAAACTTAAGTTGTGCTTTACCAATGCAAAACATAAATGTGAATCTAGTGACATAAAACTTGCTGTGAGCTAAAGTCCTATTCAATTAGATTCATCTCAATTGAACAACAAAATTATCAAAATTATGTTCCTTTTCTTAATTCCTGTAGGTAGATTAAGAAATACAATTTTTATATTTTATTCTAATTAATCATACAAAATGTAATAAAATTTCCTGTGGGATAAATTTCATTACATCATATACAATCAATTACAATTAATGTCATAATATGATCTTAAATCTTAAATTATAATTTTAAATAATTAAAGATATTGTGAACACTCACTAATCAAATAAAATCATGTAAATCACTTAACATTAACAAGCCATATTATTGCATAAAACCTCAAGCAATATAAACATTAAATTAAATAGAAATGCACTAATATTATTTAACACAATATTGCATATATAAAAGAACAATAATTTAGACATACAAAAATAAATTAAAATTAATAGTAATATAAGTACATAAATATTCAAAATTAAATTCACAAGAAATTTCAAAAAATTATTCTCCAAATGTGCATAAATTAATTAACTAAAATTGTATGTATAACTACAAATATAAATTATTCATACAGAACAATACCACAAAAAATTAATTCTGCACAAAGAAAATAAAAAATAAATTTTTTTAAAAATTCGGTAATGATGTCATCGCTGACATCATGATGACGTCAGTGTCGTTTCCCAACCTTTAAGAAAACGACAAAATGGGCTTCTGAAAAATGACATGTCGTTTTAGCCACAAAACTGTCGTTTCCCAACAGTGAAAACGACGTGTCGTTTTTCTTCTACCAAAATGACATGTCGTTTTTCGCTGTTGACAGCAATCCTTCACCTTATGAAACAACGTGTCATTTTGCTCGGCCAAACACAAAAATGACATGTTGTTTTCAGTCATCTTCAACCTCCAGCTGGGTCGTTTCGACCCGGTTTGGATCTGAATGGAAACTCGACGGTTTCTCGGCCTTTCGGACACCAAATTAAGCATTTCAAAAGCCCAAATTGATAGAAATTCAATTTGCTAATGATCCATAATAATATTTTTAAGTTTTAACGTCAAAATTAAATTATCCAAAATACTCCATGAACGTACGGTTTTTGAAAAATTCAAAAATTAAACAGCACGCCATCAATGTTAAAACTTAACTCAAATGTTTTTAAATGATTAGAAATATAAAACTAATGATTTTTAATCTTTAAAACCAAAGAAAACAAAGAAACATAGTAATTTTTCTTAATTGTAAATTTTTTTTTTCGGAAAAACGAAAACAAAACAAAACATCAAGGCAGAGGATAATCAAGACTCTGATACCAAATGTTGGACAAACTAAATAATTTAAATCAAACGAAATGTGGAAGAACGAATCAAATTGTTACCTCCAGCCATTGATTCATTTGTTTTGGAACCAAAATTTTCTGCAACAATCAAACGCTTTTAATCTTCTAAACCTTAACACTCACTCACTAGATGGTGTTGGAGAAAAATTTTGAGTTTGGCTTAAGGACCAAAGGTTGAAGATGCACAGTTGCCATATATACGGTTTTCCCATCAAAACCGTTTTTCAACGTGCAAACGGGGCTGCTGATTTCTCAATAGTTTTTTTTTTGAACGTTGAGAACGTAATATGAATTACATTATCGAGTTTTTAGGAGCAAAACAACATCTGATTCCAAAACAAAAAAAATCAAGAAAATCTGAATATTGTGAAATGATGACTCTAAATTTGAGTCATTGATTGCATTGATATATATAGAGAATTGTACTTAGGCATTTGCTTCAGTGTTCTGTTACAAGCTAAGCTGTACAAATTAGTTACAACTAATAGTTAGTTATATACAAACTAACCCTACTCTAATCTACAATAAAGGGGTATTAAAAAATTTGTTTGCATTATCTATATTGAACAACCAATACAATATTTTAGAGTGTTGTGACCAGGGGTGGACGGAGGTGGGAATCGGAGGAGAACTTATAAGAAGTTTTATTTTAACCCCAAAAGTTTTTATAATTTTCCCCTATGATGAAATATTTTAAATTTGTATCCCTTATTTGTCCCTCCTGAAATTTTTAATTACCAAATTTACATTAATTTTTAAGAAAATTTTAACTCAAATTTTTTATTTTTATGTATTCACATTTAAAATTTAGTATCTTAAATAGAACACAATCAATTATACTATTATATAAATTCATAATTTTTTGAATTCTAAACTTTAAAATAAAATTAAACTCTATTTTAAGCTTAATTCACTTTTTGGTTTGGGGGGTAGGGATCAAGAATTTTTTGTTTAAATCACACAGCCTGAATTTTTTTTTTTTTTACTCCGCTATTGGTTGTGACTAATCAACACAAATTATAATCCTTCAAGGACTAAATTTGAACTTAATAACAATCGTTTTGGTGGATAAATGACCTTTTTTTTTTTTTAAATATCCGATCAGTTTAGGCACAAGTGAGAAAAAATACAAGTACAGAAGAGTAAAGTGTAAACTTCAAAAAATAAGAGTTAAAGTGTAACTTTTCCAAGGTAATATATTCCTACGTGGTACACATTTCTAAATTGTAAGTTTTAATTAAAAAAAGTTAAGTAAAAAATTTTGGTCACATTTATGGATAATATATATAACAGTCAACGTGCACATAACAGTAAGCTGTCGGTTACTCTTGGTAACCAAATGGTTACTTTCGGTTTTGAACACAAACGGACATAACCGTTTGTGATTATAGTCCATTAATCCAGCTATTATTCCTTCATTTATGTTGAAAAACTCTCTTGATGGAAGAGAATAAGAGGAGGACGTTGGCTCTTGGTCCCGAAGCTCAATTCTCAAATTTTTTTTTCGGTTTTCATTGCACCATCATTCGTGAGGATTGAGAGCTTCGAAGGCCAAGCCTTCTGTGTGTTTTTTAACGTTTGGTTCAAAGTTTTGCAGGTTCATCGGAGAAATAACAATGGCGGGAGATATTTTTCAGTTCCAATAATTTTTTCGCATTTTGATCTATATACTATATTTGGATTTGTTTTGGCATGTTTAGATCATTGAAATTTACTTATATTTGGTATCAGAGTACACGTTTATGCCTCTGTCTTGTTTGCCGGAGAACCTGTAAATTTTTTTTCAAAAACTTACGTTAATGTTTTTTGTTTTTGGGCTTGAATTTTAGACGTTGTTTTTGAAAAATAATATTAGAAATCATCAGGAAATTTGATTTCTATGAATTCTGGTTTTTGAAACGTGAATTTTGAAGTCCGGAAGGCCAAGAAACTGTCGGGTTTCATTTCGAGTCGAACCGGGTGGAACAGGTCTGTAAAAAACCCGGCTGGAGGTTGAAGACGACCAGAGAATGACATGTCGTTTTGCATACTGAGAAAAACGACGTGTCGTTTCATAAGGTAAGGGCTGCTGTCAATTGAGAAAAACGACATATCGTTTTGACAGAATAAAAACGACACGTCGTTTTGATAGCTGGGAAGCGACATTCTGATGTCAAAAACAACATGTCATTTCCAGAAGCCCATTTGGTGTCGTTTTCTTAAGATTGTGCCGTTTTTTTTATTGAAACGAATTTTATTGTTGTTTTTGCCATATTTTGTCTTTTTTTTTCCAAAAAAAAAATTTAATTATTGTTTTATTTTAATGTGCTTAATTAATTTATTTAGGTTTGTGTGTATAAATTTATTATTTTTTATTATACATGCAACATTGAGTTAATTAATGGAGTACATTAATTTTATTAATATTGCTTATGGTTTTTTGTAATATTATAAATTTTTTTTGATATTGCTTATGATATTATATAATATATATAGTTATCTTGTTAATTAAATGTTGTATAATCCATATAATTTGTTTAATTTTTAGAGTAGTCATAGCATCTTTAAATTATGCAAATTATATATTCAGAATTTTTTTAAGATCACATTATAACATTAGTTGTGATTAATTATATGTAGTACAATAAAATTTATCCCACAGAAATTTTTGTTGTATTTGTATAATTAATTAGAATGAAATGTCAAATTATATTTCTTAATCTACCCATAGGAATTAAGAAAAGGAACGTAATTTGATAGTTTTGTCATTTATTTGAAATGGACCTAATTGAGTAAAACTTTAGCCCACAGGCAAGTTTTATGTCACTAGATTCATATTTATGTTTTGCATTGGTAAAGCATAACTTAAGTTTTGGCCTTAAAAATTGTCAATTAAGCATGTATATTTAATTTATGCAGCTATGTAATCTGTGAATTTTTCTAATTTTAAGTATGACATTCCCAAATTAAAAGGCGATAATTACAAGATTTGGAAGGAGAGAATTCTTCTTCATTGGGCTGGATGGACATTGATTATGTCATAAGGAAGGACGAACCACCTGCCATAACTGAAATCAGCACTCAAGCTGATGTTGCTCTTTATGAAAAATGGGAGCGATCTAATCACCTAAGTGTCATGTTCATAAAGACTAACATCTCTGCTGGTATTCGTAGTTCCGTCGAAGGCTATGAAAAGGTCTGAGATCTACTGAAGGCCATAGATGAACAGTTTGAAACTTCTGATAAGGCACCTGCTAGCACCTTAATAATAAAGTTTTCATCGATGAGGCTCACTACAGTAAAAGGTGTGCGATAGCACATCATGAAGATGAGGGATATTGCACCTCAATTAAAAATACTTGAGGTTACAATGTCTGAAACGTTTCTTGTCTATTACATATTGAACACTCTTCCACAGTAGTATGGGCCCTTTAAAATTTCCTACAACACACATAAAGAAAAGTGGTCAATTAATGAACTCATGACCATGTGTGTTCAAGAAGAGGGCAGGCTAATAATGGAACAAGGTGAGAGTGTCATGATGGCAACAGATAAGAAAGATGACAAGCAAGCCAAGAAGAAAGGGAAAGGTAAAATACCTCCAGAAGATGCAATAAAAAAAGAATCCAAGTGTTTCTTTTGTAAAAAGAAGGGACACATGAAGAAGGATTGTACTAAATTCCAGAAATGGCTTGAGAAAAAAAGGTAAACTAATCTCATTTGTTTGTTATGAATCTAATATGGTTGATGTTGGTCATAACACATGGTGGATTGATTCTGGGTCTACAATCCATGTTTTAAATACCTTGCAGGGTATGCAAAATCTGCAGAAACCAGTGGGAAGTGAGCAATGCATCTTTTCAGGAAATAAGATGGGCTCGCATGTGGAGGCCATTGGGACATGTAGTTTAATTTCAAGTAGTGGCTTTATTTTGAATTTAGAAAATACCGTTTATGTTCCAAATTTTTCTAGAAACTTGATTTCTGTTTCAAGACTTGTACCATTGGGTTTTTCCTTTAATTTTTCAAAGACATCTTTTAGTTTATCTTATAAATCTGATGTTGTTAGAAATGACATTTTGTCTAATGGTCTTTTTTATATTAATTTACAAAATGATGCCACTAATAATGCTATGCATGTTCACGCTGGTTTAAAACGATGTGTTATAAATGAGGATTCTTCTATGTTGTGGCACCGGAGATTGGGACATATCTCCAAAGATAGGATTAAGAGATTGGTAAATGATGAAGTACTAAGTACTTTGGATTTTACTGATTTCGAGATCTGTGTGGACTGCATTAAGGGAAAGCAGACCAAAATATCTAAGAAAGGTGCGCACAGAAGTTCTGAATTACTTAAAATCATCCATTCAAATATCTGTTGTCCAAATATGGACATACAAAGTGGTCCAAAATACTTTATCTCCTTTATTAACGATTTCTCACGTTACATGTATATCTACTTGCTTTAGAATAAAAATGAAGCATTAGATGCCTTTAAGGTTTTCAAGGCTGAAGTAGAGAAACAATGTGAAAAACAAATTAAGATCGTAAGAACTGATAGAGGAAAAGAGTATTTTGGTAGATACACCGAGGATGGACAAGCTTCTGGTCCGTTTGCTAAGTTTCTTGAAGAGCATGGAATAGTTGCTCAATACACCAATCCTAGTTCTCCAAGTGAGAATGGTGTTGCAGAAAGAAGAAATCGGACTTTAATAGAGATGGTTAGGAGTATGCGTAATAATGCTAAACTTCCTATATCATTGTCGACTGAAGCTCTTAAAACGACAGCGTATATATTAAATCAAGTTCCAACCAAGGCTGTCTCAAAAACGCCTTTTGAATTATGGAAAGGTTGGAAACCGAGTTTGTGTCATATACGCATTTGGGGATGCCCGTCTGAAGTTAAATTTTACAACCCACAAGAAAAGAAGCTAGATCCAAGGACTATTAGTGGATATTTTATTGGATATGCTGACAAATCTAAAGGATACAGATTCTATTGTCTATCTCACAGCACTAGGATTGTGGAATCTAGAAATGTGAAGTTTCTTGAGAATGACATGATTAGTGAGAGAGATCGATTTCAAGACATTGTTCCTAAAAGAGTTCATATTGATGCTCAACCTTCCATATCAAGTAATAAAATGATTGTCATTGTTAATGCCCCTCAAGTTCCAACGGGTATTCAACAACCAGTTGTTGAGGTTCCACAAACTGCTGATGATCAACCAGTAGATCAAGTTGTTCAAGAAGTACCAGAAATGATTGAACAACCAGTTGATCAACACGATCTTTAAGAGAATATTGAAACAACTTTAAGAAGATCTACTAGATTAAGAAGGTCAGCAGTACCTAGTGATTACATCGTGTATCTACAAGAGTCGGACTATAACATTGGAGCCGAAATTAATCCTGAAACGTTTTCACAAGCCATGAGTTATAAGGAATCTAACTTATGGCATGATGTTATGAAAGATGAGATGAATTCTATGTCATCTAACGGTGTTTGGGACCTTGTTGAGTTACCTAATGGTGCAAAAGCCATTGGATGCAAGTGGGTCTTTAAGACAAAGAAAGACTCACTGGGCAACATTGAGAGATACAAGGCTAGACTCGTTGCAAAAGGATTCACTCAAAAGGAAGGGATCGATTACATAGAGACATTTTCTCCTGTATCTAAGAAAGATTCTCTTCGCATTGTTATGACATTAGTTGCACATTTTGACCTAGAGTTGCAACAGATGGATGTGAAAATGACTTTTCTCAATGGAAATCTAGAGGAAGAGGTTTACATGAAACAACCAGAAGGATTTTCCTCTAGTGGTGGTGAGCATATGGTTTGCAAGCTCAAGAAATCTATATATGGATTGAAACAAGCTTCCCGTCAGTGGTATTTAAAATTTCATGATGCCATCTCTTCATTTGGATTTGTAGAGAACATTATGGATCAATGTATATACTAGAAGGTTATTGGGAGCAAGATTTGTTTTCTTATTCTGTATGTGGATGATATTTTACTTACAACCAATGATAAGGGCATGCTACATGAGGTGAAACAATTTCTCTCTAAAAACTTCAATATGAAGGATATGGGTGATGCATCTTATGTCACTGGGATTAAGATACATAGAGACAGAACACGTGGTATTCTGGGTATATTTCAAGAAACCTATATCAACAGGGTTTTAGAGAGATTTTAGATAAAGGATTGTTCACCGAGTATAGCTCCTATTGTGAAGGGTGACAAACTCAGCTTAAATCAATGTCCAAAGATTGATCTTGAAAGAAAACAAATGAAGAATATTCCTTATGCTTCAGTTGTGGGAAGCCTCATATATGCTCAGGTCTAGACAAGGCCTGACATAGCTTTTGCAGTCGGGATGTTAGATAGATATCAGAGTAATCCAGGTATAGACCACTGGAAAGCTGCAAAGAAGGTGCTTAGGTATCTTCAAGGTACCAAGGATTACATGCTTATGTTTAGACGGACTGATCTTTTGGAAGTGATTGGCTACTCTGATTCAGACTACGCTGGCTGTGTTGATCCTCGGGAGTCAACTTCAGGATACATCTTTATGCTAGCCAGTGGAGCTGTTTCTTGGAGAAGTGCAAAGCAAACCTTGACTGCTACTTCCACTCTGGAAGCTGAGTTCGTGTCTTGTTTTGAGGCTACTTCACATGGTGTATGGATAAAGAATTTCATTTTTGGGCTTAGAATTATGGATTCGATATCTAGACCATTGAAGATATATTGTAATAATTCAGTTGCTATTTTTATGACTAAGAATAATAGAAGCAGTAGTCGAAACAAGCACATCGACATCAAGTATCTAGCCATAAAAGAACGTGTTAAAGACAAATCCGTGGTTATTGAACACATTAGCACTGAATTGTTGATTGCTGATCCTTTAACTAAAAGCATGCCACCACAAAAATTTAAGGATCATGTAGTTAGAATGGGACTTGCTTCCTCTATATAATTCGTTATAAGAACAATATTATTATAATGAAATTCCTTTTGTGATGTTTTCTCATTTTTGTCATCTCGTGTACACATATGTTAGTCTTGAGAAAATATCTTTATGTTTGGACCAAGAATAAACATAGGGTTTATTCATTAATTTGTATGAGCTATTAAAGGGACAAATTGCATTGTAATACATGCAAAATTATACTCGTGCTTAAGAGGACTTGTCACCATGATTCATGTAATTTGTTTCTTACTTGGTGAATGTTGGAATTTATGGACCAAGTGGGAGAATGTCGGTTACTCTTGGTAACCGAATGGTTACTTTCAGTTTTGAACACAAACAGACATAACCGTTCGTGATTATAGTCCATTAATCCCACCATTATTCCTCCATTTATATTGAAAAACTCTCTTGATGGAAGAGAATAAGAGGAGGACATTGGCTCTTGGTCCCGAAGCTCAATTCTCAATTTTTTTTTCAGTTTTCATTGCACCATCGTTCGTGAGGATTGAGAGTTTCGAAGGCCAAGCCTTCTGTGTGTTTTTTAACGTTTGGTTTAAAGTTTTGTAGGTTCGTCGGAGAAATAACAATGGCGGGAAGTATTTTTCGGTCCCGATAATTTTTTCACGTTTTGATCTATATGTTATATTTAGATTTGTTTTGACATGTTTAGATCATTAAAATTTACTTACATTAGCTTCAACAAACAAATGAGGAGAAATTAAGTTCGGCCTCCTTTTAAGGTGGCCACTCATTTAAACGGTTTCAGTCCAAATATATTAATATATGGAGCCTGTTTAACGGGCTTAAAAGCTGCTTTGGTTTTCTGAATTCAACTTATACTTTTAAAAGTATTCACAAGATCTATAAGAACTTTAGCTTTACAAGAAAGCTTCTGGATAAAATCTCAAAATACAATTTCTAAAATAAAACCCTTCTAAAGCCATTATATAAACTTAATTCTAATGTTTTTATTAATTTTTCCAAAAAATTTAAATTCATTTTTTCTATTAATTAGCTCTCTTACAAATATGGTTCCAAAAAATTGAAACGGTTACAATTTTTTTTTCTTCTTCTATTTACTAAAAAATAAAACAAAAACAAAATATCTATCAAACGATATACATAATTCTAGAAAAAAAAAAATCAATTTTTTTCAATCTAAAAAAAGGATTGGGTCTAGTACGCAAAGAGCAGATGGAAGGGTCCAACCATTTAATTTATTGTTTATTTATTGACTCTATATTTTAATTAATTTGGCTGATCAGGAGGGTCCAACATATAAGCTAAAACATGCATGTGCACCTTACACAATAATCAGTTTGTTGTGAATTCACTTGAAATCCATTTAGTTTGACAGTTCGGACGGCTCAGACGTGACAGTCATAAACTAATTCTCTTTTGTTTATATATATAATTAATTAAATCTTTTTGTTTATTATCTCATTTCTCACGCCACACAAACCACCCCCCTTCCTCTCTCTTAAATTCTTCTCCTCGACCTCTATATAACTACAACTTCCGACTTGCCAATCGCCATAGCTAGCTATAGCTCGGCTATTCCTATCACAAAATACACACACACACACACACACACTCTCAATTTGAGCACATAAATTATAGCCAACGGAATATTACTGTTACTATAGAACAATGCAGGTCCTCCAATCCTTCTTGCTCTTGCACATTGTACTCAACATCCTTCTTCGAGGCACTAGTGCCGCCTACAACGACGGCTGGCAGGCCGCCCACAACGACGGCTGGCAGGCCGCCCACGCCACTTTCTACGGTGGCAGTGATGCTGCCGGCACAATGGGTAAGTTATACAGTCTCGTATTTGGAGGGAAAAAAAAAAAGCTTGTGAGCACTAAACTAGTCTACGATTTATCATGACCCTTTTTTTTTTTTTTTTTTGGTAAAATGCAAAATGTCACGAAATTTTAACAAGCCTATAAATTCAAGAAATGTCAGTTGCTTTTTTTGGCTTGCTTTTCGCTCAACTTCAACTTAAATTGTCATTAATTTTGTGGCAGGAGGAGCTTGTGGCTATGGAAACTTGTACAGCCAAGGTTATGGGACCAGCACCGCGGCGCTGAGCACCGCCTTATTCGACGGTGGATTGAGCTGCGGCGCGTGTTACCAGCTGCGGTGCAACGATGACCCGCAGTGGTGCCATGCAGGCGTTATCACCGTCACGGCCACCAACTTGTGCCCTCCTAACCTTGCTTTGCCCAGCGACAACGGCGGCTGGTGCAATCCTCCTCGCCAACACTTCGATCTCGCCGAGCCTGCCTTCTTGAAGATCGCCGAGTATCGTGCTGGGATAGTCCCTGTACTCTATAGAAGGTATGTAATTTATACACATTTATATATATATATAATAATCTATACAGATGCTTGACACAGTAGGTATCATACGTAAAGGATTGTCAAAGAAAATAACTACTCCTCGCAATCCCTTCTTTGTTTCAATATTTAAGAACAGATATGCACAAGTGGAAAAATTTTACATATATTCATCACGAGCAATGAATACATATTATATTACTAATTTCTCAAGAAGGCACGTCAATATTGCTGTTTCGAATTGTGTTATACAGTCTGTGCCTTAAAATACATATATGCACATATTGACGTTTATAAGATAATATCTCAGGAAACCTAGTGGCATTAGTGCACAGTCAAAATTGCTTTGAATATTATATTGACGTTGAATATATTGTGTACCAAATTTTATATATTTATATGTATAAGCCTACAGTAAAACTATATATTATATACTGACATTGAATATGTTTTGTTTCAATATTGATTATAAAACACGGACAACAAAGTTTGATAACATGTTTGTTTTTCTACATTATAAATTGGAAAATATTTGGAGACAATTTCAGTAGTACAATTGCAGGACTCGTTCTACACGTGAAACAAGTAGAAGCGAGGACGTAAAAAGATATTTATTTTATAATATGAAAATGACGTTAAAAATGTGTAACGATTCGTTGTTACAATTTATATTGGTTGGTTAATAATGAATATATATATATATATATGCAGGGTGCCATGTGAGAAGAAGGGAGGCATGAGGTTCACTATCAATGGCCACTCGTACTTCAACTTGGTGTTGATAACCAACGTTGGCGGTGCCGGGGACGTCCAGGCAGTGTCGATCAAAGGTTCGAGGACCGGGTGGACGCCGATGTCGAGGAATTGGGGGCAGAACTGGCAGAGCCACTCCTACCTCAACGGCCAAAGCCTGTCCTTCAGAATCACCAACGGTGATGGCCACACCCTCACATGCAACGACGTCGTTCCTGCTGGTTGGCAATTTGGACAGACTTTTGAGGGTGACCAGTTTTAGATATTCAATGAAATAAGTGATAGTTGTACACAAATGTTTATCATGTTTGGTAATATTGGTGAAGTGAAAATATATCTAAAAAGTAAAACAATGTAGAAAGAGAGAGATTTAGATATAAGAAATATGTTTTGGAACATCAGTTATGAACATCATACTAATAGAGAATAAATTTTATACGTGGGTTTTATAAATTATGAGACTCATCCTCTATTATTGTGTGATGTTCAACATCGTTAATAAGCCTTAATATTGTTTCATATATAATGGTTAATTAATTATGTCGAGGTGGCATATGTTGTTCAACCCACTTTTGTTTGATATGTTTAAAAATGTGTTTTGAAATTAGATAATAGCTTCTTTTTATTAATCAGCCAATTAAGGATATTAAAGAAAACCACCCAAGTTAGTTGAATTACATATGGCAAGTGTCCTAATTTATTACGGCAGTTGGGCAGTTCCATTCTTGTGGTTTTATGTATGGATTTCAACTTGATGAGACTTGAGAGCAGCACTTACAACGAAGTTAATGCTTTATTAAATATAGTCTTACTTCCTTCCCAGTAACCTTTAGGTAAATAGTATTCTAGCAAAAATAAAAAATAAAAATGAAAACTTTAGGTGACCTTTAAGTAAATAGGAACTCACACTCGGGTGACGTGCAGCGGTACCTTTCTTTCTTCTCGCCGGAGGATGCATGTGGGTTTGATATTTTGTAATCATAATCAAAGAACTTGCCCCAATTAATGAGCTGTGTAATGTCAAATTTAAAAGAATCTCTAATTCAATATTAAATTATTATATTAATGATAAATTTTAATATTTAGATTAAAAAGATATTATTTGATAAAGTGTAATTTTTAATATTAAATTTATTATATGTTGAATTTTGTGATAAATTTATCTTAAAATATAATTAATATTAAATTTAACATTTGATTTTTATTAATTATTTCTTCACCTTTTTCATGAAATCATTATAATATTTTTATTTTAAAAATTACCTATTTATTAAAATTTATTTTTGCAAGCTCTAAAACATAAAAAATAATATTACATATTAAAATATAAAGTAAAATAATGACATTTTCACAAATTCTTTTATAATATATATAGTGTTTATATATACTGGAGATGGTCTAAAATGAAAAGGTTAGTAAACAAAATAAGTAAATATAGGAAAGCTTGCTTAAATGCTAAGATTAATTAGATTTTAGCTACTCGAGTTCCAACTTTCAGGATTAAACAATAATAGAGATTAAGAAGAAACAAATCCTCGTGCTAGCTAGCATTAACCCAAAAAAAAAAAAAAAAACCCTCCTGCTAGCTCATTTTTCCAAGAGAAAAGAGGGAAAAACTAATTGCTAGACTTTGCCTTTAATATTGCAATTAAAATTGTATATATCATTTAAATAAGTGCTTCTACTTACTCCATTTTGGGTCATTTATTTCCTTTTTTTTTTTCTTGGTTGGTAAATAGAAGGGGGCAAAAAAATAAATAAATAAACAGAGCAAATTAGGAAGTCTCCTCAACTCACGTTTTTAGTTTTGTGTCACTCTCTTAAAATTTAACCCATACAAAGCTGATAAATAACGAGAGTAATTGAGAGCAAAATCTTGTCTTCTTAATTAGAAATGACAAAAATCTTTGTGCTCCTCTAATACAGGGGCATTTTCCGAGATTGCAAGCTGAAAACTGCCTAAGCATCTAAAACTTTAACTTGTAGAAGATAAGTGCACCAGACATTTCATGACCTGATATCAAGACTGCTCCAAGCTGTGCTTAGTGTGAAAACTAAGAACTACGTTGAAAAACAAAATAAAACTAGAGTTTATATAAACTTACATAAAATAAATAAAAGACTATTCTACCCCTAATGATAAAAGCACATTCTACTATTAATGATAAACATAATAAAATTATTAATGATAACTACACTCTAACATCCCCCTAAAACTCACGATGCAACTGGAAAAATCATCGATAGTTTTCCAAAAAGAAATTGAAAACATGAAGTGGTGTGCGACTTTATAAACAAATCGGCAATCTACATGGAAGAAAGGACAAAAGGTAATGTGAGAGTTCTAACTTGATCGTGATGCCAAATTATGTAACAATCAATCTCAATATAATTGGTCAATTCATGAAATAATGAATTACGCATAATCTGAATAGCACTCTTATTGTCACAATACAATGGAATAGGTCAATAAAGAAAAAAGCCCATATCTGCAAGCAACCAATGTAATCAAACAATATCACACGTAGTAAAAGCCATGGAATGGTATTCTACCACAGTGGAACATCCACAAAAAACATATTTCTTCTTGTTCTTCCAAGAAGTGAGAAAATCACCTAAAAATATATAAAACTCAGTGGTAGACTTACGATCTATAAGATTACTAGCCTAATCAGCATTAGAGTACACATGCAGCTCTAGGAATGAAGAACATGGAAGTAATGGACTCTAAAACTGAGTTCCTCAAAGATACCTCAAAATGCGAAGAACAATAGCCCTATGAACTTTGGTAGGCAAAGTAACAAACTGACTAACTATATGAACAGCATGTGCTATATCTGAAGGGGTGATGGTGAGATAAACCAAGCTATCAACAACAGTTCGGTATAAACTAGGATCTGACAAAGGAATCCCATTAGAAGGAGAATATCAAGCATTGAGCTTAAAAGATGTATCAACAATTTTATTATCAGTAAGACAAGCACGCCAAAATATGTTAACTATATACTTAGATTGAGAGAGAAGATAACCTTTTAAAAAAGAAGCGACTTTAATACCCAGAAATTAACGTAGTAAGCCTAAATCCTTCATTGTAAAACCACTAGCTAACTTTTTCCTCAATGCTACAATCTCATCAACATCATTGCCAATAATAGTCATGTCATCACCATATAAAGATGACAACATACAACCGACGGTGGCGTACTTGACAAACAAGGTTGAATCGTAATGGCTAGGATAAAAACCAAGCAAAGATATTACTATAGAGAACTTCTAAAACCAGGCTCGTGGTGCCTGTTTGAGATTGTAAAGAGATTTTTTAAATATGCAAACTTCACCAGGTTGATGGGGAACGTTACAAGAATGTACCATATATACTTCTTCTTGAAAATCACCATTCAAGAAGGCATTCTTTACATCTATTTGAGATATGTGATATCAACTAATAGATGCAACTGCAATAAGAATGCAAACTATAGTCATCTTTGCAACAGGGGTAGAAGTCATAATCTATACCATACTCCAAAGAAAATCCTTTAACAGCTAATTGGGCTTAATATCTTTTAATAAATCCATCAAACTTAGTTTTGATTTTATAAATCCAATAAAAACCAATTACTCGTTACCTGGTGGTAGTTGTAACAAGTACCAAATGTGTGTCTAATGCATAGTTCTAAGTTCCTTAGCCATAGCACATTGCCAAAGTGGAACACAAACTGCCTCTTTATAGGACAAGGGCTCAGAGAGATTTTGAACATAAGCTAAAAAGGAGACAAAAGAACTAAAATAACAAGAGTAACCAAAATTTGGTAAGTGAGTGGACTTATGAATTCTTTTAGGGTAACGAGGGGATGGAAAAGCCACAATCTCAAGAGATAATTGGGCAGCCAAGGGTCAATAGATGGACTAGGAGTCGAAGTACTAGAATCTACAGAAGTATTAATGGGAGCTCTACAAGAATCATGATTTGAAATGGAAGTAGGTGAGTGCAAAACAGGAAAGGAGACACCATCATTATCAACAGTAAAAGGATTGATGCAAATAAGATCAGACTTGGTCATATTATAACATGACAAGAGACATATAATTTGTTACTAACTAAATCAGAACAACGATATACCTTTGACCTGTACCATAACCTAAAAAGACAAAAATAGCAGACCGTGAGGACAATTTATTACGCTCAATAAGAGGTCGAAGGACAAAACATGTAGAACCAAAGGCACGCAAGAAAGAGTAATCAAGAGCATATCCATACAACTTCTCAAAAGGTGGCAAACCTGAATTATGTGATGTTAGAATCCTATTTATCAAATAAGTAGCAGTAAGGATTGCTTCTCCCCAAAATTCACAAAGAACTAGGCTGACAATAAAAAGTAATGAGCTGTTTCAACTAGATGCCTATATTTCCTTTTCAGTAACACCATTCTGTTCAGAAGTATCTATACAAAAAGTTCAGTGAACAGTTCTATTTAAAGCAAGTAATTCAGAAAAATCATTAAAAGTATAATCCCCACCCAAATCATATTAAAAATACTTGATAACAGCTAAATGTTGAGTTTTGACAAGAGCCCAAAACTTATTGAAAATAAGAAAGAAGTCAAAATAATGTTTCATAAGATAAACTCAACAATAATGAGTGCAATCATTAATAAAAGAAACATGATATCATGACCACCCTTATGGTTATAGGAGAAGGTCCCCATACATCAAAATGAACAAGATCAAATGGGGTAATAATGAAAAAAATACTTCTATGAAAAGGAAAAGTAGAAAAATTTAGCAAATTTGCAACCACTACAATAATATCATGAATTCCTAAATTTCCTAATTCTCATGTAGGAACTAAAAAACTTAAACGAGATATTGAAACATGACTAAGACGAGAATGCCATAAGTAAAAGTCAAAAGAAGAACAACTCAAATGAAAAGATGACAAATCAACATTGGAAGTCGCAATATCTGATACTTTGAGCTCATTCAAAACATAAAGTCTCCATATTCTATGTCCATAAAATACATAAAAAAAGGAGGTTTATATAGACTTGTAAAAAAATAAACAAGTCTATTCTACCCTTAATAATAAAAGATTATTCTACCCTTAATGATAAATCCCATTTTACCCTTAATGATAAAGATAATAAAAAATTTAATGATAACTATAGTCTAACACTCCGGTGGCTATGTACACACTAGAAAGGTTATCAATGCAGTTTTTTCAAAGTTCTTTGTTTGTTTATATACATATATATATATAGTAAATTTCACATTTAGTTGCTGAACTTTTAAATTTGTGTAATATTGGTTTTTTTTCCTTTTTTTTTTTTAGTTGAATGAACTTAAATTATTAAAATGTTGTTACAGTAGTCTTTACGTTATTTTTTGGACAAAATCCATCATAAAATAACGGAAAAGACTATTGTAGTTATATTTTTAACAGTTTAGGATCACTTAAACTAAAAAAAAAAAAAAAAAGGACCAAAGTTACACAAATTTAAAAAGTTAGGGATTAACCTGGCAATTTATCCTTTTTATTTTTATTATTATCAGACAAAGTTTTCTTGTAAATGTAATAAATTCAATTAAGATCTATTAAATTAGAATAAAAACTAAATATATTCTTAAATGCAAAAAATGGAATAATAAGTACATTCGTAATATTTTAAAAAATATTAGTCTGATCTTTTGTTGAGGGGTTATATTTTTAAAATATAGACATAAATATAATATTAATTGTTGGTTGTGTGGGGGGGGGGGGGGGGGGGGGGGGGGGGGCGCGCGGGCGGGGGGGTGGTGTGGTGGTGTGTGGTTTTGTTGTTGAGGGTGGTGGTGGTGGGGGGCGCGGAGGAAAACAAAACAATAATGGCATATTCCAAATTGTAGTCCTAAAAACGGACAGTTTGTGTACGAGTCACCGTGTGAATAAGAACTATGTATTTTACAATAGACTTGGGCGGCCGCTGTTGTTCATCTTACTTTCCTAAAATTAGACATTTTTAGTAGTCATGTCTATAGGCAGGCCAATAGGGTAGCTCAAATTTACTTTCCTATAGTATCCGTTATTGTTTCTCATTCTATCTTTTGATTGCACAACATATATATTGTCTTTGGTGCGTTAAGCATATCGGCAAGGTAACGCAAGCAGGACCGTTAGATTTGAGAAGGATGGTGTGGATGATACAAGGCAAACAAAGAGTAGTGTCGAAAAATTCTGACCGGCATGCAGAATAGGTCGTCAGACGAATATAAAGAGTAGGGGGAAATAGACATTA
The DNA here is from genome assembly GCA_035233585.1 of Antiaris toxicaria. Lineage (NCBI taxonomy): Eukaryota > Viridiplantae > Streptophyta > Magnoliopsida > Rosales > Moraceae > Antiaris > Antiaris toxicaria. The sequence continues at coordinate 3,472,740 of CP141163.1, forward strand.
AAGAAAATAAATACTACTATGTCTCTTTTTGTGAGATTTGGCTAGTTATGAGAAAAATGCGGGAGTCGTTAGCTTCCGTTGGTTTCGTTCGGAGTTAGACTAGAGATGCCCACTTCATGAATGATCATGATCATGATGGTGAGGATGATGATGATGATAATGAATTTGAATTCACTTTTGTCCGTAAAGAGTCAATGTCATCACTGATTTCCCCCGACGAGATCTTCTGAAATGGCCAGATCAAGTTGTTTTATTATCCTCTCTTCCACTATGGCATAATTCTAGGGGAAAACAGCTTTGGTCGTGGAAATGGGCCGCTGTCGTCATTAGGACAGACAAGAGAAATGACAAGAGTGCCATTCCGTTGGTGCTGCCGCATTGCCGGAAGTCGCTGAGAAGGCTGATGGTGGAGGGAAGGAGTGGCAAACGGCGACGTCCTGCTCTTCGTCAGAAGCCAACGAGGTCGATGGGCCACAGCACGGGACTTACTGTGTGTGGACGCCGAAGAACTGATGTTGGACAGAAAACTTACTTCAATCGTGACTCATGTAATTGGGTAGAATATTGCAACTTACAACTATGTAAAATTTTTTTATTTTTTTAATTTATTTATTTAGTTTTTCCTGAGTTACAACTATGTAAGTTTTTGGTCACAAGGTACTCTATGTTAGTTACAATTCTAAACCCTTTATTCTACGACACAAACGGAGATGTTAAAATAATGCAATCTAAACATTTTACCTATCATAACACAATTACATCCATGTCCTTGTGCAGTTTCTTTCCTATTTATCAGTACTGTATTTTTAACTTCCTCAGCCCCTCTGTCGACATCTCCGACCCGCATGTTCTTCAAAAACTCAATTCATCTCTCTCTTTCACCTCTTCTGACATGCCTAGTTAAAACATAAGCACCGCACTGAATCTGCCATCGGATTCGAGACTAGACGTATATAATATGTATTCTAACAAGATAAATAAATAAGCAACATTAATGATTCATTAAATATTTCTCCAAAAAAAGTTAATTAGAAGTGTTTTTTTTTTTTTAATTGCTAATGACTATAAAAATGAATATGTATTTATGCTAAAACAACCATTAGAGCTTAACTTAAACAACGATGTTAGTTACATTTCCAAAAACAGACTATAAAATTCTGAATTTTAAAAGAAAAAATATGATAAGTTCAGGAGAATAAAAGATATTCTTATATTTCATTACAAATTCTTATTATCTAGAATACTATAGACGGATGGATTAGATTTGGGTTATTAACATTTTTATACTTTGTATTTTAGCTTTTTACCGAATGTATATTCTATATTTAAAACTTTCACATCTTAGTAACTTCATATTATATTTGATATAAAAATCTATGCATTTTCTAAGTCAATACATAAGTTTGACTTAAAATAATCTAAAATACCCTTAAAATGAAAAATAAAGTTTAGATTATTTACCTTTCTATATCATGTGTTTTACTTTTATTCATAGACTCATACCCTATATTCAAAGTCATGCACATTATATCACTATTACTCATAATATATATTTTTTTTTTTCTTGATCAACACCTTACTTTGATTAAAAATATCCAAAATAGCTTTAAAAAATTAAAATACAACAAAACTTTTAATTTTCTCAACAAAAAAAATTTAGGCCGTGTTTGTTTTTGGTTTCAAAATGAATTTCACGATTCCCTAGAAAATCGTTTTCTGAACCAAATTGAAAACGTGTTTGGTTAGCTTGGTTTTGAAAATTGAATTCGAAATCAATTCAAATTTTTTCAATAAAACTTGAAAACGATTCCCCATCGTTTTCTTCGTTTTCTTTTTTCATTCTCAAACCCCCCCCCCCACTGGTTTGTTTTCTTCTTTCATCCCCCCCCGTTTTCTTCTTTCATTCTCAAACACCCACCCCCCCCCCCCTCCTCCCGGTTCATTTTCTTCTTTCTCCCGACGACTTTCTCTCTCTCTTTCTCGTTCTCGCGGCCGGTGGAGCAACAGGAGGCGGAGCGTTCGTCGTGGCGAAGGTGGAGCAGGAGAGGAGGGCGGCGATGGTGGTCGATGGATGGAGGCCGTGGTTGCTTTGGCTCATGGTGGAGATGGAGGCCGTGGTTTTATTCGGCTGTGTGAGTGGCGAATGAGGGGCGGTGGCGTTGGGCTCACGACGGCTGCTGTTCACGGAGCTCGGGAGGTCATCCGACAGGCCCAAGCCACGCCAGCCTCACGAACCCCTGTCGCCGGCCCGCCGCCTAGTGAGTGCCAAGCCCGAGCCATCCGAGCTCGCGGCCTCCCTCACCCATCGCCATCCGACCGGTCCAAAGCTCACCGATTGAGCTCGAGCCACCACACCGTGACCCAATCGCCCCTTCTCAGCCGCAATCGAGCCTCACGAGCCCAACTCGAGTCGTCACCTCGTGAACGTCGAACCACCCTCCGTCCCATCCAACCCACGACACTGTCCCCGAGACGACGTCGCAGCCGTCGCTAGCCTTCATAAGTCGCCACACCCCCTGCTGTCTCACGCCGCCGCCTTGAGCCTCCGCCGGCCGACTGCCCTTGAGAAGCAATATATATGTGTGTGTGTCTGTGAATATACAGAACGGAAAAGGAACGGAAATAAGAACGAAAAAGAGAGGGCATGAATGAGGAAAATGATAATAATAATAGATTTTGATAAATATTTTTAAATAAATTAGATTTTGAAATTGTATTTGAAATTGTTCTGGAAATTGGAATTTGTTTTTTTACAGGTTAAGCTTTTGGAGTTTTTGGACAGTCCATATTTTAGGGTAGGTCATGTCAAAAATTTTATAAAATAAAAATGAAATATTCAGGTATGTATAAAAATAAAATGTTGTTTTAAAATATTAAATTAATGACATACTAATTAATAAAATTTAATTTTTGATATTTACAATAATTTTTTAAAAATTAAACATAAATATATATTTATAAAATACTTATGAGAAATAATTGGTTTTCAAAGTTTTCATAAAATACTTATGAAATAATTGGTTTTCAAAAATATAACCAAACACAATTTTATTTTTATATTTTTCAAAACATACACTCAGAAAATAAAACCAAACGCAGTTTCAGAAACGATCTCAGACCAGTTTTCAAAACGATATCAAATTCAGCATTTTTGAAATCTCAACAGATTTCAAAAACAATACCAAACGCTACCTTAGATTTCCCAAACCCATCTCATAACCACCTAGTTCTTTTGCACCCTACCGCTATGCACCCCTTTTGGTCTTGCTCCAGCCCCTTTATTTAGCTTTTAATTGAAATTAGATTTTATTCAATTATTTTTTTAATTTCAAGGGTATTTTTAATGTAAAAATTAAGTGTTAATTGAAAAAATATATGGTTTTATGTACTAACTGTAAATTAAAAATAAAAATATGTGGAACTTTAAAAGACATAGTATATTATTTGACAAAAACAAAATGCAAGGCGTAAAAATATAAATCATATTTAGTTTTAGTTTTTCTTTTAAAGGGTAATTTAGTCATTTTAAGGTCAAAATTAAGTGTTGACCAAGAAACGATATAAATTTGTATATTAAACTTAATCTAATGGCATAAAAATGGAAAAATTCAAAACACACGATATATTTTATGAATAAAAGTAAAATATAAGATTACAAAATATAACTAACCCTTATTTATTCAATTAGTTACAATTAAATTTTTTTACGTTTAGTGGGTTTTCACGTAAAACAAAATGCTGAGATTTATCTTTCAGGAGCTTCTATAATAGGTTAAAGTTTTGTATCTCATTTATAGGGTAAGATTCAAAGGTCAGAATTTAATCTCAATAAAAGTATACATACACTCAACTATACTTGATTAAAACTTGAAACCAAAAAGAAAAACAAACAAAAACCAAAATCTGACAACCCCCTCCCCCCTCCTCCCACCCCTCGGTGACTATAGATCGAGCAAACCTGCCATGGAGGGTGTCGACATAGGAGAGAAAGGTGGAAGGGGCGGCGACGAAGTCGAACTTGCCGACTTCGGAGAAGACACACCTGCGAGATCCGAGATCCACCCACTCGCAAGATTGTCAAGATCTAGTAGAGGGGCTTGTGGTGTTGTTGGGGGAAGTCGTGAGGTTAGGAGTTGAGTCTTTGCTAGGTTTGTAGTGGCCAAGGTATCCTATGTTGCTGCCGGAGAATAGTAGTTTGAGAGGCATCTGTGGAAGGTTGTAGGGGGGAGTGTGTGGGTTGCCTGTGGTAGGTGGTAGGGGCAATGGAAGGGGAAGTCGCAACGGTGGTCGGTGCCAGGTCTAGAGTTGCCAATGGGGGCTACGCCATCACCATGAAGGGAGTTGCAGGGTTAGGGGGGACGATGGCAGCTTGTTGGGGGAGGGGGTGGGTAGTTGATGGTTGGGGGGTTAAGTTTTTTTTCTCTTTTTGTGTAATTAGTTTGTAATTGGATGTGGTTGGATGTATCATAATCCCGATGCACACACATCATCTAAACTGTAAAAATTGATCCAATGGTTAAAAATATTTTTATCCATGGAATCTCCTCTAGAAAAAAAATGGAATCTGAAAATTAAAGATATTCTAAATAAATGAGCCGGACCAAACTAATTTATTTAACATCTTTAAATTAAAAATAGATAGAAAGAGGAAAATATTAATTTTCTGAAAATATATATGATAAATAGCATATTTCAAAAATCTTTAAGGTTACTAATTTATTTACGACAATTTCTGTTAAAGATATATTAAAACTTGGAATATGATAAGAAAGATATTAAATTAACACACAAAATTATATCTCAATAAAACTTTTCACGAACTTTAAGTTTCATCTGATGGAACATACAGCAACAAGTTTTTTTCAGTTTAATTCTTCCTCATGCACGCCCAAAGAGCAGTAACAAATCATGCACGCCAAAAACTAAGGATAAGCAGAACCATGAACAAATACTACACCAACAATTCCAGTTTATATCTTTCATGGTTGAACATCAAGTTTAAATAGTAAATTCTAATTTTTATGAAAGAAAATTTTGTACAAAAAATTTATATATTTATATTTATAATCCAAACAGGACTTAACTTATATTCTGATTTCAAGAACGGTGACTATTAACAAATATTATACTAGCCTCTCCAGTGGCTTACTTGACGGGCAAAAAAAAAAATGCATGCTCTAGGCACTAATGTTATGTTTGGTAGGGATGAAAAGTGGAGGGAAGGAAGAAGGTAGAGGGATATTAGGATGGAAATTCAAAAGTTATGGTGTTTGGTTGGAAATTCAAAAGCTATGGTGTTTGGTTAGAGTATGGCCGGAGGGAAGGAAAATAGGAGGAATAATGGTAGGAATTAAAAACCTTGTGGGACCGCCTATATATATATATCTATATATATATAAATCACAACAATTCTAATTTTAACATTTAAATATCAATCTACCTGGATATATAAATCATTATTTTTTTATTGATACATTTAAAATATTGTCACGTTAATTATTTGTAACTATTAATAAAAATATTACATATGAATTAATACTTAAAAAGTTAATATTAGAGTTGACGTCTCACATATTATTCATATATTCAAAATATTTAAAATTGGATAGAAGAGTGAGGAGAAAAGTTTGTCATAGCAAAACTAATAAGGTTATTACTCTATCCCTATGTACTAATAACATCCTCGAAGACAAGAAAGAATGAGTAAAATAGTAATTACATGAATTACACCTCTTCTTTCCCTCTGTTTTCACTTGTAATACCAAACAACAAAAGGTAGTAGGTTATTCACAAATGGCCTACAATTTAAACTCTTAGTTTTAATTTAAACTCGTAGTTTTAAATTGGTCAATGACTTAATTTTACATGTTACATTACCTCAAACATTTTTATCAATATGAAAATTCTCCCTCTATCGATATTTCACTAATTAAGGCTAAAATCATGATTGAATTTTTTTTAAAGAAAATTATATCTCCAAAAGAGCTCTATAACACTCTATAAGTACAATTTGCACTATATATTTTTGATTAAAGTATAATTTACTTTCAAAAATCTATAATTAAAGAACTGTTTTTTTATAAAAATATTTAATTCTGACTTTACCTATAAACAAAACTCCTATGATCGACAAGTATTCAAGTTCTGTCCAACTTTTTACATAATATTAATAGAGAAACTCTTAGCACATTAGTAGAAAAGTTTACGAGAATGCGATATATAGAATTAAAAGTCAGGACAACATAAGACATGATATATAATTCAGAGATCATTTACAACATTAACCAAAAGGTAATTTTAACTTATTTTCTTCCTATGATATCAAACTACAAAGGAAAACAAAATCTTCTCCTTTTTCTCTCTTTTATTTCCCCTTTCCCTCTTGTTTTCTTTCCTTCTTACCAAACATAAGCTCAATAAAAGGAAGGAGGAGAATGTTAGCTACATCTCTTAAGATTCATAAATTAATAAACTAAACTAAAATATATATATATATGTATATCTCCAAATCTAAAGAAGGTAACATTGATATGAACAGAAAATGTTCAAAGCCATGTATCTTCTTTACAATACGGTCAATTAGACTGTGAAACGATCAACTTACTGTTTTATTCTTTCAATGAGTTCCGTAATCAACATTACTTTTTCATTGGCATTTTTTCACACTTGGAAGATCATCCGTCATTTAGGCGAGTAATTAATCACAAACTTGTTGAAGAGCATGTTGTTTCACATGCCTATATTCCTCGAGTTGGAACCCAAAAATATCTTAAATATAGACAAGCTCATTGTGTGTTCTTGGTCTTCCTTGCAGTGAACAATTGTCGAATAAAAGAGAACTTTCCTCTTGCCCGTGCAGATAAGTCATTCATCGAATCGTTTTCATTACTAGCAGTTGCATCGTCGTTAGCATCGGAATCCAGTAAGGATGGTGCTGGTGAAAGTGTGAATAGAAATGAATTGAGCATGCGCACAATCTGGCTGAAGCTGGGCCTCAGGCTGGGGTCCTCGACCCAACATGATTGTATGATGAAAGCAAGTTCGGAGGATATGTCCTCAGGCAGACCAGGCCGCTCTTGCTGCATTATCAGACGACAGTTTATCAATCACTATGATATAGAAACCCTGAAAAAAACTTTTCCTGATATTAGTTTGCATATGATCTACTAAATCTTCTTGATATTAACTACCCCAAACCCACAAACCTATTTAATACCAGCCAATAGAGAAGAATCATAGTCACCATATGCAGATGCAAATATAAAGGAAACATGGACATTAAAAAACAACTACATGCACTTAAAGGGAAAACAGAAATAACTCCGCACCTTAAAAGCAGCAGCATAGGCAGCCTGCAAATTTGACATGCCTTCAAATGGCATGCGGTTGGTTAACAATTCCCACAAGACAATTCCAAAGCTGTATACATCGACCTTGTTATTGTAGTGCTTCTTTTCTCCCTGACGCAATGTCACTGTGCTATACAACTGCGAAGAAGGCGTACACACATTTGGTGAAACAGAATTCAGAATTTTGCAGCAGATGCTGTGTTAGACTACCATCAGAGCGAACATGCTTTAATGGTTCAGCATAAGGATTGAGTAATTTACACCAAGTTCATGATTCATTATGTCACTGAAAAACCATCCTAATAATTTATTGTTCAAGATGAAGGATTTTACTTTATTTTTATTTATTTATTCCTAGAGATGTCTAAAATGCTTAGCTCCACTACTGATGATGCATTCAACTCTGCTTATCGACCAAAGAAAAACACCAAACTCAATTCTGCCGCCCCTGTTGTCTAAACAATGAAATTAAAGTCAAAACAGCAACTACTCTTCTGTATTCGTTTGAATCCATACATATGTACGACTAAATTCACATGATGCTTTGTTTGATAACATGCTGCCAACTAAAAAACCTAACAACTTCAAAGTTATCTTATTTTTGCAAGTAGGAACCAGTAAAAGATGTATAATAGATGTAAAATTTAATGAATTTTAAAAGCAAGTGTCAAGAGTTATATATATATATATATATAGACCTTAAGAAATAGTGGAAGTGTTTCTACAAAGCCACATTTAATTAGAAAGGTCTTGTACAGATAACATAATAACGTAGCACTAAATGAGGGAATTTATTTGCCCTACATGCATGCAGCTTGTCTTAATTGGCGATACAATATCCTTCCAATAAGTTCCAGCGCCAAACAAGAAAAGCAAAAATAAGTAATAGATTCATATTAATACTGGCGTCATGATTTGTTTATTTCAAACATAACAGCAGATCTAGTATAAGCAATCAAATGACATTAGCCACTACATACAAACCTCAGGTGCCATCCACCGGTACGTCCCAGTTTCTGCAGTCATCATCTCAGTTACTGTTTCTTCCCTTGCGAGGCCAAAATCTGCAAGCTTCACAGACTTCTGATTCGCCGTAAGCAATAAATTGTCTGCATTATCAAAGCACCTCTCTATAATCATTACTAGAAAATTAAGCGAAAATGCATTCTTAGCCACAGCTTTATATTCATTAGTGGATAATTAATGAAAATGCATTCTTTGCATATGAACAAGTTGCACGTAATCTGAGAAAAACCAACTGAACGTATAGTGCCAATTACCAACATATCCAAACATGAACAAGAAAGAAATGGAACACTTTTAGACGCAAGATTTCATGCTTCACACATGGGGTGTTAAACTGATCATGGGAAAGCACCAGATGAACCAGGATATAGCACTGCTCCAACCAACTTCAGCCTTGGTACAAGTTTTAGCACGTTTTATACTTCAGTGAGGAAAAAAATTACAGCTAGAATTTCCAACAAGGGGGAAAGGATTTAGAATGATAAATTTACACACATAATATACACCAACAATCAAAATCTTAAATTTACATTATCTAACAATAACAAACTCGGTGATGAACATTTCTTAAACTAGGCAATTGATACCAGGTTTCAGATCTCTATGTATGATCCCATTGGCGTGTAGACATTCCATTGCACGAGCAATATCAATAGCAAACTTTATCGCCACACGAACGTCTAATTTTCCAGGACGAATAGTGAGTAAATATTTCCGGAGTGACATCCCAGGCAATAGTTCAGTTACAATCACCATCAAAGGATCTTTGCAAGCTCCAATAAACTACAAAGGCAGAAGAAATGTAAGACCACCACACAACTAATAAGATAGAACACTATTTAAATTATAAAACAAGAAAAAAGAGTAGTAAAATGCAACCACAAAAGGCAAATCCCTTTAACAGTTACCAGAACTAGTTTCATAAGCAAGAATTCCATTTATGCAGGGAAAGAAACTTCAAGGATGTATATACTTCTAAAACTTACCTTAACAAGGTTCTCGTGTTTAACTCTAGACATCATGTTAACTTCGCGGGCAAAACGATTCTCCAGTGAAGCTCTTTCTTCAGAAGTGCTCCCGCGATGGAGAACTTTGACAGCAACAATTCGATCCCCATACCTGGAACATCAGCATAGATTAAATCCCAGACGAAAGATAACAACTGTAAAAACAATCCAGGCCCTGACACAAGTTTTTCCCTCTCTTTTCCCTATTGTAGAACTTTGATGAACAAATTAACTCTAATTACTTAAGAGGAAACACAACTAATTAGCAAGCAAACGGGCTTATTCATGGGCACAAATTCTAAATGTATTAGTTATTAACATGAAAACCTCAATCTTATCTTAAATTGATTGTTATTATAGCATTTCAGAAACTGGGCTATGTTCAATCTGCTTATCAGAGAAACTGGACCATTTTCTTCTTTGGTTACAAAATGAAGTCGCCGCCAAGATTTAATTCCTGATAAAACAATATATAAATCCTCAAAAAACAACCATCTCTGCATGAAAAATATCATACAGTAGACCAATCTGATAAAGTCCGACAAATAATAAAACTTTAATAAATTCCATAACCCAACAAAGAATATACATAAATAACTTGTTCACAATAGTTTCAACAATTGCGGCCGTCGGTTTCAAAACAGAACACCAAATTCCAATATCACACGCCCTCGGATTAGGAAGTTGACACTGACCTTCCTTGATAGACTTTTCCATGGGCTCCCTCGCCGATTTTCGACCCGATAAACAGCAGTTTCGGGTCGACCAATAAATTCTCGTCGATCGTCAACTGCGGGGCGGTTACCGAACCGTTCCGCGAGACCGAATTCGTGTCCAGCTCGACGGACCTTCGCAAAACCGGCTGCTCCTCATTTCTCCTCTGTTCTTCCTCTCCTCCTCCTCCTCCGTTCCTCTCGTTGCAACTCATGGTTGCAACCCCTCAAATTATGCCCGATTTCCCCATATTTAGCCCTCTCTCTCCACAGTATTCACTCAATTCTCATGTTTTTCAATCCGTTTACGAATCAACTTTCACCATAAAAACCGATTCAATTTGCATAACTTCGTTAAACCACCACAGAACCAGTATCTAGCCCCTCCTCCGAACACTGAGACGTTCTCGTCCAAATTAACCATTCAGAAAATTCTCCACTATCCCACGACTTTCTCCTCACACAATAAACTATTTTTCCCGAGAAAATTTACTACTTTCCCGGAAAATAAACCGTTTGAAGTCTGAAACAACTTCGCTTGAGCTCGAAAACTTTTCCGTGCAGTTTATGAAAAGAAAAATAAAAAAAGAAAACAATACACACACACACACACACACACACACACAAACTCAAAAAAGAAAGCAACTTACAGTCGAAGAAAAAAGAAAACAAAAAAAAAAATTTCCCAAGAAAATTTTTCCTTCAAAAAAAAAAAAAAAACTTGAATCACAATCTTCAACTCAAAGCTCTAGCATCTTCTTCTCGTTGAAAATTTTTGAAAAAAATAATTGAAAATCGAAACCCTAGAGAGTTTGGGACACTTTCTCTCTCTAGAAGTCGCAGTTTTTTTATGGTTTCTCTCTCTCTCTCTAGGCACTGAGCGGACAAGAGGGACGCTCCGATGGAAGGGAAGATATTCGGAGTATCTGTTCCGACGAGAGGGTTTAAAAAGTGAGGAGCAAAAAAAAAAAAATTCAAAAATTAAAATAAAATAAAATAAGATGGGGAAGTTGGGAAGCCAATGGGAAGTGGCCACGTAGAAAGCACAGAGAAGGGCCTTTTCGTTTGTTGCGTTTACAATAGCGACGTGTTATTTGGTCTGATAAGATGCTTACGTGGCGCACTCGTATTGGATGGGTCCTACTAGAGTCTGGCTAAAGCGGCTTCAGAGTCGGCTGCTGGGCGGCTCAAATTCTATCGGCTTAGACACGGCTCGGCTTGGCTGCTTTATTTTTCTTCTTCCACGTGCTGGGACACGACAGGGTTTTTTTTTTTCTCTTGCCACAAATAAACACATTTGAAAAGACAGAAACATTGTTTTCAGATAAACGCACTTGAAAAGGCAGAAACATTGTTTTCAGAAGTACTGTTTGTAAAAGTTATTCATTTTAATTATATTTAAAAGAAATATAATTATACAACAAGTATAACGTCTTGTATTCAAATATAATTTTTTTAATAATATTATGAAAATAATTATTATTTAAAATTTTTTTAAAATAATCCCATCAATTTTTAACTTTATTATTTATTTTTATTTTTATCAATCATATCAACCTTTTAATTTTAAAATATTTTTCATCCAAATACATATTTTATTCAAATACAAAATAAATACTTTTTAATCAAATACAACACTCAAAAAATGAATTACATTAAAACATAATGCTTTTACTAAATTTACAACCGATTTGGCATCATGATAAACCCATTTTTAAAAATTTTTTTATATAATTTTTTTCTTTCACAAAAAATTTAAATTTGCATTTTAAATTATTAGTTCCAACTTATGATCCGCACATGCCATCAATTTCTTCTTTTAAAAATGGGAATTTCCAAAGGAAGAATCCGTAATTTTCTTAATGGTATGATTTTGGTTATTTTAATAGATTAATTTTCAAAATAATTTAATCTTTAATTGGAAGTAATTACGAGTCATACATGATAAAATGAGATTTTATACATTTTTAAAATATTATCTTATTTATAAAATATTTAAAAAAAGTTAGCAGGACAAAAATGGAATTAATAATTAAATTGGACAAAAATCATAAATAAGTGTACTAAAAGGGTTATTCTCGTAATTTTCTCTTACAAATTGGAGTGTTTTTAGGAATGCTCTTAGAAAAGCATATTTTTGAAATATTGCCCTATTTATATTGTCTTGAAGATTTTTGGCATCTTATATATATATATATATTTTAAAAAGAAACAAGACAAAAACCCAAATCAATAACTAAGGGGGCAAAAATCATAAACATGTGTATTAAAAAAGCTATTTGCATAATTTTCTCTTATATAAAATTTTAACACCAACACTTACACTTACAGGTTATATCATTAAAAAAATTAAGTCAACTATTTTAAAAAATTATTGATAAAAAAGATAGCTTTTACTATAAAAATTTCCTTTAAGAAGAATAAATAAATAAATTTCCCTTTTTTAAAGAATTTTTTATGGATAATTTTTATCTAAACTTCATGAACTTTAAGGTCATTTCAACTTTGCTCCATGAACTTTTAATTAGCCATATTTAACCTCTTTTATTAGAATTTCAATTAAAACAGAGGAAAAAAAAAAAGTGAGTTAAGTGAAGTTATATAGTCTTCTATTTGCTTTTAATAAAAATCCTAACCGAATGGGTTTAGTAAGACTAATTTCCTATTTTCCGTCTTGTTTTAACAAAAGTTTTAATAAAAATGGTTAAGTAAGATAAATTCAAAATTTAAGTGACAAAGTAAGAATGGCCATAAAGTTCAAGAGACATAACTAAAAATAATCTTTGTAATATATTCTTAATTGGTTACTAGTTTTTCTTTTTCCTTTTCTTTTAAAGAGGTGAGTCACATATAAATGCATTAATTAATATATTCAATACCGTAATAGTTAGGGGAAAATATTTTATACCCAAAAACAAAACATCAAATTTTGGAGGAAAAAAAAAAGGATCTTGAATTTCAAGTATACCAAAGATCAAAAATTTCTCAAGTAAAGAATGTTTTTAGAAATAAATTCGGTCATAGAAGGGCATTCTTGTCTTTTTATTGTTTTCGTTGTGTGTGAGTGATGAAATTGAAATAAGTTTTCAGAATCAAAGGGTATCTTTATAATTTCCAAAAGAAAAGGAATAAACTCAGAAGTAATTAAAAATAAAAGATATATCTATGTAATAAACTATTGTCAATATGCCGGTGTGGCTGATCCTACAATATGGTATAATACTAACCAAAACCAAGCATACTAGCTGTGACAACCTTCGCGTTCAATTTTTTGTTTTTTTAGGTTGTTACATATTATTTTAGGACACACGAGAAAACACTTAATATTAGGATTTTTTTTCCAATTTATGTTGACACGAATTTAAGATTCATAAGTTAAAAAAAAAAAGATTCTAAAATTCATTGATTTTTTTTTTTTGAGTGGAAAAAGTTTTCTGAAAGAAAATAGCGTTTAGATGTGTAATTTTTGAAATGAAAAATTTTTTTTTCTTTTAAAATGAGATGTCACTAAAATTTACGAAAATTCATGATACATGACTCCAAAGTTTGGAGCATGTCTTCCTGTATTGGCTCGTTAACTGGGAAGACAACGTTGAGAAGGCAGTAATGTCTTTTGTTATTATGATATTAAAGATACCATAGTCTCTTTTTTTTTTTTTAATTTTGCAAGTGTAATAGTATTTAAAACTTGATAAATAATCATATGTTATAATTATGTTCATTTTAACCCAAACCGTCTTTCCCCATGCCATTAGACCGCAGGGTCTTAGGCCATTACCATCTCCTTAATCCGTTAACTTTTTCTTTTATTTTTTCTGTTTTTAAGCACCTGAATCAAAGGGTAGAACATAATAGTCAGAATTAATCACAAAGTTGTACATTCTAAGAGTCCGTTTGGATGAGATGTCCATTTTTGAAAAATGAAAAATTTTTAGATATGAAAAATAAAAAGTTGTTTAGAATTTTTTTTAAAAGTAAAAAGTTGTTTGGGTGAGTGAAAACTTTTTGTTTTTAAAGAGTTCTTTTTTTATTTTTTCAAAATGAAAAATTTTAGATGTTCAGATATGAAAATTTATGAAAGTTTATTTTTCTTTTTTCAAATTTAGAGGTGTCAAACTGACGGAGGGTAATATTAGTTATTTGTCAATTAATCTCTTTGTTTAAAAACTACAAACGTATTTTTGAATTTGAAAAACTTGTTTCAATTTCAACGCTGCATATTAGTGGACGAAAAAAGGGAAAAGGCCAAATATACTCTTAATTAGACAATTTATTTTAAACTTGGGAAAAATTTTTAAAAAAATTTCAACATTAAAAAAGTAAAATTCAAGATCTTTTTTTTTTTTTTTTGAGAATTAGATGTTTGTTTTAGGGTTTTTTTTTTTTTATGTTTTTATAATGTAAGAAATATTTGTAATAAACTATTTGAGTATATTTATACTGTTTCATCTTCTTCGTCTTTTTTCATTCACAAAATATATGAGGGGTGAAATTAAATAATTTTTTTAAATGTAAAAAATATATCTTTGTAGTTCAGAAAAACAAATGAAAAATAATTAATAGAGCGTTTGGCAAACACATTGCGTTTAACTATATTTGGAGATACTATTATGTAATAAAATATAACACAAATTATTCAAAAAATTAAGGCCCGTGGTATATTATAGGTTATGTTTTTAGGTTTTTCTTTTTTTGTTCTTAGACATGTTGTGTTGTTTTATTCTTTATTTTTATTTTTATTTTCCTTTATTTGGTAGGTGATTGACAATTAATTTAAACCCCGTTTGTTTTATTGGTTCGGAACCAAAATTTTGGTTTTAATTTTGTTTTTTTTCTGAAAAATCAACAAAAATTATAACTTAATCAATTAGTTTCGATTCAAAATTTCATTTTATTCTGAACTCAATTCGTGAACTATTCAGGTTTTTAGATTAGTTTAGAAATATTTAAAGTCAATTAAGATTTGTATCTAAAATTTTTAAAACGTAGAATAATGATTAAAAATCCCCTCCTTTTTTAAGTAAAAATCGATTGAGATTGAATTGAAATAATAACAGTCACGTTACGTTATTTGATTATCCCACTTCATGGCAAGATATCATTTTTCCATGCTCATGTAACGAATAATCAAAGAAAAGAATATTAGATGTGGAGGAACCCAAGCCCATTTTCTGCAATTTATTTTTCCCCATTTTTTCCCTTTAGAGGGCAAAAACGCAAAAGTAGCATACCACCTTTTTGGTCAAATCAAGATTTTAATAAATTAACTTTTTTGGGGGTAGAAGCATGCTATCCGCCACGTGACATTTTTCTTTCTTTGCTTTTCGTTATTATCTTGTAGTTGGAAATTTTGAAAAAAGATTGGCTACGGTCAGGACCACTTGCTACTTTTGTCTCTATTGCAAAAATTTCTAACTTGATCAGCAATCTGCCCAACATTTGCCTCAGTTTTGACTATTGACTCCTGAAAATATTAGGTGTGTGGTTTCCTCGTGATCTATCACCGTCCCATTAGCGATCAAGATTCCGGCTCTTGGATATAAGAAACGAGGCTTTCATCAGACAAAAATAGTCACGTAAAAATTGAATTAGTCAACTAAAAAAATGAAAAACTATTTGAGTATTGCGTATATCATTATTAATTTGTGAATTGTAAAGTTGATATCAAAGTAGTGATAGGTTAAAAGCTTAGGGGGAAAAAAGTTGTGATAGGTAAAACGGTAAATTGGGATGATCATTAAAACATTACATGAACGTTTTTTCTTTGAACCCTAAAACAAAAAAAATTCCAAATATTACTAAAAATTAAAATTAATTAACATAATATTATGAGATTCAAGCTAAAATAAAGCGGGAATTAAAGTGCTTAAATAATAAAAAAAAAGAGTTGGTTGAAAGCATTTTGAAAATGATTTTATTTGGATATAAAATAAAAATAAAGATGTATTTAGAATGATGTTGGGATAAATTTTTTTTTTTAATATTGTGCTCGATTGTGCTTCTAGAAAAATTGGCTTTAGTAAAGAAAAATTGAAATTGTGTTTAGGTATGAAGTTAGAAAATATTTATAGGATGTATAAGCATAAGAAAATAAAAACAGAATTGGAAAAACAAAATATGAAAAACAAAATTTTTTTTTGTTTTAATATTTTTTTTACTAGCGCAAAATAAACACTTTTTGAAATCTTTTTTTAAAATAACTTATTGGGAAACGTGCCCAAAATTTCTTATCTTTTCTATTTCTTTTATTTTTTAATGTATAAACAAGAAATAAAAACAAAAATCCGAATATGAATACAATTATAAATATTAAAATGATTTTTCGTTTTCGTTTCTTTTTTTTATTACTTAATGTACAACAAACACTATTTTGAATTATTTTTAAAATAACTTATCAAAAAAATGAAAATCATTTCTAAAATATACTAAATAAGATCAAAATTTCTTTATTTTTTTCTATTTGCCTTTTTTTTTTGGCCAAAGGTTAAAGCATTTTTCCCCCCCTAAAGTTAAAGCTTCTTAGTTGTGTGGAGAATGATTCGCCAAGCCATCCAAGTGTGTGATAAAAGGGAACGCACGAAAATCACGATGGATACCAGAAGTTTGATGTCTGCGCCTCTGAAATAGACACATCTCTCGAAAACTTTTTCAACTAAAGGATAACGGGACATTTGTTTATAATTTTAAATTTATATTATATTTAAATATAATATAATTTTTATTTAAAAATAAAAATTTTATATTTGAATATAATATTTTTTTACAATAATTCAAATATATTTATTATTTCAGAATATTTTAAAAATAAATTTTTTCCATTTATATCATATTTGCTTTCTATCTCACTTTTTTATCTACTTTACTAATCATATCAATTTTTTAATTTTTAAAAAATAATTCAAATACTTTTATCTAAATACATATTATATTTGATACAAAATAAGTACTTTTCATCTAAATACAAAATGTATTTAATTTATTACGTTTAAATGTAATGTAAACGTAATATGTTTATCAAAAGCCTCATAAATCCTCTCTTTAATACGCTTTTTTCCTTTTATAATTTTCTTTTTTTTTTGTTAAAGTTATTTTCATCTATTTTATTTGCATATTGAATGATATGTAAATTTAGATTTCAATTTCTAGTATTAATTACATGTTTGGTCCAAATAAATATGAAATATCTATTTAGTCGGTTTTTTTGTTCTTATCCAAGTTTATCATTTTGTGTCATATTGAAATATTTCAAGATATAAAAATTAACATTGATAGTATATTTATTATTAAAAGAAGAATCTAAAATAGAGACGGATGGTATTTTAAAAGAGTGAAAATTTATTTTTACAGAGCTTGATTTTAACTTCTTTATAAAGAAAAAAAAAATCATCTTGTACCAAGAAATCATTCTTTGTGTGGCTCCAACCTTGCCGTCGTCACCCTTTGATGGCCATTCAATCTCTACGATGTGCAATGATAACTTCTTGAACTCGACGACATCCAGCACCAAGTGAACCACGTCGATTTTCGTGAATAGCATGTTGTCATAGCAAAGATTCATTATCGGATCTAGAATTGCAAGAGTGTAGGTGGTGGTGATGGTAATTTGCTTGTCGAGGTTGAGGTCGACGAGGGTAGTATGGATACTCTGCATTATCGGGTGGAGGCCACCCAGAGAAGGAGGTGTGCTAAAGGTGTTGCCTCGGATATCACGTAAGTCGGGGCAGGGGGCATCGACAGTGTATGTGGGAGAAGCTCGGATCTCGTAAGTTTTTGTGTGTGTTCGCGTGGGGTGGGCTATTGCCAAGGGGAGGGTTCGTCGGTGGGGGAAAGACTACTGGTGGCTAATTTTATTTTATTTTTTTTAATTTTTAAATATTTTGTAGAACATATAATCAACTGTAGTTGATTTTTTTTTCTTTTTTAATCTAGATCGTTGAAAATTCATGCATGGATTCAAAAATTTGTCTATAAACGGGTAAAAGTGATAAATTAGGTTGTTGCCACTGAACAACTAATTTTTAAAAAGTAGACAAATGTGAAATGCCTACCCTCACTTGAATACGATAGATTGATGTTTGACGTTAGAGATGCGATGTCTTGCGACTAGTGGGTTTTTTTTTTTTTTTTTAGGTCAATGTTCCTGTGTTTAGTGGGTGGAAACATGGTTAGCTCGTAATTACACTATTTTGGCTGGCTCTATTTCCTCCTTTGAGGATTTTTTGGACTTTTGCTTTGTTTTGTTTTTCTTGATAGAAGAGAATTTGGACTTTTGTTATTCAGAGGCTAGTCCTGTCCATGTAGCCTCTGATATGTTAGCCAATTTGGTTTTCTTTCAAATCCAATCTTTTCCTTAAAATAAAAAATAAAAAAAAGGAAATAGGCATATCATATTTGAAAAAATATATATTTAAATAAATTGACTTAGCACATGTCTACAGAAAATATTTAAATAGGGAAAAATATAGCTATAGTTACATCACAATGCATATATAGTAGTTCATGAATAAGTTTCAGTTGACAAATTTGTCATAGTATTTTTATTTATTTATTTATTTAGTTGTTTGATTATTTGTTTATTTTTGTTTGCTAGAGATGTTAATTGATCCTGACAATTCTCTCACTGTGACTGAGAAGAACGTCATACTTACTGTAACTTTTTTATTTCTCTCTTTCATTATATTTTTTTCTTTATTTTTTTTAACATACTTATTTTAACATGAAAATAGAGAATAATTTTTTTTTCTTGAAACTAAACTTTAAAAACTGTATCATCGTAAAAATGTTAAAACTAAAATACCAACCGTTACAGGTGATATCAAAGCAAGATAAAAATAAGTTACCGACGACACATGAGACGACAGTCTATCACAGTCGGCTTCAGAGCTCAACTGTTATGATACACCAAGTCTTGGGTGTCGCATTTTTTCCCTAGATTTTATCATTCCATGATCTATCACCTATAGCTATGTTAAAGTCACTAGGGCTAGTTTGGAGAATGTTTATAGATTTTTTTTAAATTAAAAAAAAGTTGTTTTGAAAAAAACTGTTGGGGGAAAAACTGTTTGGGATGAAAAAAATATTAAATTTTAAAAAAAATTTTACAAAAAAATATTAATATGAATATTGTTTTGTTCATTTCGAAATTTTATGTAATTTAAAAAAATCATCTCATTTAAACTTATATTCGTAAAGTTATAGATTTTTAAAATTTAGAGTATATTGTATTGTTTTGAAAATATAAATAATAAAAAATGATAATATTTAAAAAAAAAAGTAATTTTAAAGACATCAAAATTAGAGTTGCAACGGACCCTAAATTCTTAACTTGCCAAAACCAATAAGAAATAGTAGCTAGTATGCCCTTTACAAATTAGTAATTTCTTTATATCTCACTTCATTAAAAAAAAAAAAAAAAAAAAACCAAACGAACAAACATTTGAATCATTTCAACCAAGTTGAAAGCTGAAAAATTAAGGAAAATAACCCTCATATTATACATTATGTCTCATCTTGACCCCTAATTTTTTTTTTACACAATATATGTTGCTAAACTTTTGTAATATTAGGCCACTGATCTCTCTATTAATATTTTATAAAAACAATTAGACAAAAACTAAACACACTCTTATTAGTGTTATTTATAGTAGTATTATAATTAAACATTTTTTTTAAGAGGAAAATTGTATCTCCATTAAAAATATTTTGAAAGTAAATTATATTTTCATTAAAGATACAAAATGTAAATTTAGAGATATTTTGAAAGTACAGTTTCACTTTAAAAAACCGTTTAAAATGATTTTAGCCTTACAACAACAATTCACGTAATCTAGACATATTTAATCCATGTTTTGTTCTTTTTTTTTTTTTTAACAAAATACCGACATAGAAGTTGTTTGTGCAATAGTAAAAAAAATTCAAAGATATGTGAGATGTAAAATTAAAAATTAAATACTAAAATAGGATTGAATGTGAAATTTAGTAGCTTTGTGCAAATAACCAAAAAATTTATGTCAATTCCCAAAAATATAAAGCAACTCATCAAATTTATGTAAATTCCTGAAATTTTAAAGCAAGTCTTCACCACTTCTGATTCACAAATTTTTTTTTTAAAATATGATTGTATTACTTGACCCTGCAAACCTTTTTATTAAATAATTAAATTAACTTTCGATATATCCTAATTAAATGGAAAATTAATTACCCTAATTATTTCTATAAGATTATTAATTACTCACCACTTGAATTATCTATTCACATCCATCATTTCATTTTCAATTTGATATTTTTTTCCTAAAAAAATTATTTTAATATTTATTTTCTCTCTCTTTCTTTTTTTTTTTTTTCTCCTTTTGTAGATGACGCTTTGGGATCGAGCAATTCAAACTCAAAAAAAAAAAAAAAAAAAGAAAGAAAGAAAGCCCAGACGGCAAATGCAATTATACAAAAAAGAAAAAAAAAAAAAAACACACACACACACACACAGAGTCACAAACGAGCATAAAAGCAATTCTTGGAAGAAATAGTCAAGAATTCCAGAATTGGGAACAACAAGGCCAACTTCTCATGAGTTGGATTCTATCATCAATTTTGGAGGGTGTTCTTCCTCGATTGGTTGGATGTGAGACTTGTTTTAGATTTGGGAAGGCTCATGGCAAGTTTGGAAAATATTTTTTAGTATTATGAAAATTAATTTTATATCAAACGTAAAATTTTATATTTAAATACAAGTTTTTTCAACAGTATTAAAAAAATAATTACTATTTAAAAGTTTTTTAAAATAATCACGTTAATTTTTTAATTCTAACTTTTTATATCTACTTTCACCAATCACATGAACTTTTTAAATTTAAAATACTTTTCATCCAAACACACTTTTTATTCAAATACAAAATAAATACTTTTCAACTAAATACAATACTCAAAAAACAAATTATATTTAAACGTAATTAAAATACAATATATTTACTAAACTTGCATCGGTTCAAAACTCAGCAGAAGAATACAAAAAAAAGGGGCTTTATATATATATATGTATTATTGAGTTCCTAATAAAAATTAAAGGCTTTGTGAGAATCCATGTGGATGCTATTCTTGAAGGTATAGCGGCTGAATATGATGCTTTTATCGCTACCATAAATTCTGGAACTGATGCGTATACAGTTGAATAAATAGAGTCTCTTTAGATGGCATAAGAGGCTAGGATTGAGAAAAATAACAAGGAATTGGACTCTGCTCCGACTATGGTGAACTTTACTTCTTCTAGTGGTGGTAATGGTAGACATAACGGAAATTTTGGGTCTCAAGGACAAGGGCCTGGTTTTGGCTATGGTAATAATGCAAATGGGAACTTTAGCTCAGGCAGGGTTCATTTTGGAGGTTTTGGAAATCGAGGTGGTAATCAGGGACGTGGTTCTCATGCTTATGGCTACAATGGTACTGGTCATGTTCATGGTGGTACTGGCTTTGCTCGTGGGGGTGGATGATGGAATGCATGGAATGTTACTCAAAATTAGAATCAGAATGAAAAGCCCATCTGTAAATTATATGGAAAGATAGGGCATGTGGTACAAAAATGCTACTACAGATTTGATCGTTCCATTCAAGGACCTTCACAGTTCAATGTTAATGCTGTGTACTCTGACATGACTCCAATGCAAGCACTCTATGCTTCACCTGATGTCCTTGCTGATGACAGCTAGTTTCCTGACTCTGGAGCATCAAATCATGTCACACTTGTTGCTGGGAACTTGATGCAGAGCGTTGAGTTCAACGGTTCCAGCAGAGTTTCATGTGGGAGCTGGTTCAATGGTTCCTAGAATAACCAAAAACTTGCTTAGTGTTTCTCGATTTACTCAGGACAATGATGTGTTTTTTGAATTCCACCCTAATGTCTGTTGTGTAAGGATCAAGCCACCAAGACAATTTTGCTGACTGGCAAGGTTAAAGACGGCCTTTACTCTTTCCATCCTTCGTCTAAGTCGTTTAAGCCTTTACAGCTGTTGGCTAATCCATCCAACAATCCTTCTTGTTCTTCTTTTGTTCCTAAGGCACTTAGCTGTAATGTCAAAAATTCTCAATCTAGTTGTAATCTTTCTTCTACTGAATTTGTTTCACGTCGGTCTGTAATAAAGAATCTGCTTTACTTGATTTGTGGCACAAGAGGTTGGGTCACCCCTCTGTCAAAGTTCTAAAGAATGTATTGTGTTCCTGTAATGTACAAACTTCCAATAAAATTGAACCGAGTTTCTGTTCAGCCCGTTGTTTAGGAAAAATTTACAAGTTTTCTTATTTGCCTTTTGAAACACAATATACAACTCCTTTAGAGTTAATCCACTCTGATTTATGGGGGCATGCACCAGTTACTTCTAGCAGTGGTCACCACTATTATATCCCCTTTATAGATTCTTACCATAGATACAGTTAGATCTACTTATTAAGAAATAAATCTGATGCTATTCAGACCTTTATGACTTTCAAAGCTTAGGTTGAGTTACAATTTGGGACTAAAATCAAGTATACAAACTGAGTGGGGTGGTGAGTATAGGCCTTTTCAACAGATGTTAGAGTCTAATGGTATAACTCATAGGGTTTCTTGTCCTCATGCTCATGAGCAGAATGGGGTAGTAGAAAGGAAACATGGGCACATTGTAGAGTATGGTTTGGCCTTACTAGCAAATGCTTGCTTGCCTCTTAGTTATTAGGATGAGGCTTTTAGGATAACTTTGTATCTTGTAATTAGGCTCCCTACTCCTGTTTTATCCATGAAAACTCTTTTAGAGGTTCTGTTTAAAACCAAGCCAGTCTATTCCACATTAAAAATTTTTTGTTGTGTTTGCTTTCCTAATCTCAGACCATCCAATAAACACAAGTTCCAATTTAGAAGCTCACAATATACTTTTATGGGTTATAGTCTTAGTCATAGAAGCTATAGACGTTTGGATTCTAATGGTAGGCTGTACATTTCAAGAGATGTTGTTTTCGATGAAAATACCTTTTCCTTTTCTCAGAAGTTGAATTCCCTTCCTAAAGTCTGTCCTACAGAAACATACTCTTCACCAAGTGCTTCTCCTCACGTTTTGCCTCCTATATCTGTACAAAACCATGTTATGTTTGAAACTCTATCTCCATCTGTTTCTTCTCCATCACATGCTGATCTGGCAAATCAATCTTCCAATCCAATTACTGAATCTGTTTATGAACGATGCTCTAACAATGCTTCATCAGGTTGCACAACAATTTGTGGGGATGTTATTTTTGGTGATATAGGTCAAGTTTCAGGTACTCACACTTTTGAAGCCCCCAGGCAGATCGTGACCAGGTCTCAACATGGCATTTTCAAGCCTAAAATCTATGTTGCCAACACTACAAGAGGGCTTGTAAGTGTAGAAAGTGCTCTTCAACAAGACACTCGGAAGCAAGCTATGTTGACTGAATTTGAAGCCCTACAGAAAAACAAAACTTGGTCACTTATTCCTCTTCGTGAAGGTAGAAAAGCTATTGGATGCAAATGGGTTAAAGTCAAAGAGAACCCAGATGGATCAGTGAACAAATACAAAGCTCGCCTTGTTGCTAAGAGATTGCATCAGAGAGCAGGTTTTGATTTTACTGAGACCTTTAGTCCAGTTGTTAAACCTGTCACAGTTTGGGTTATGCTGACAGTTGCTCTCTCTAGAGAATGGTGCATTAGACAGCTAGATATGAACAATGCTTTCCTAAATGGGGAGCTGCGGGAAGAGGTTTTCATGGAGCAGCCTCAAGGGTTTGTTGATGCAAAGGCACCGAATCTAGTTTGCAAGCTACACAAGGCATTTTATGGATTGAGTAGGCAGCAAGGGCTTGGTTTGACAAATTGCATGGTGCTATTCTCAACTTTGGTTTCTACTTATCCAAATCAGATCACTCTCTATTTGTTAAGGTTACATCTTCATACACTATTTATGTTCTAGTGTATGTTGATGATATACTTATAACTGGGAGTGATAACTCTATAGTTTCTCAACTGATTGCAAGTCTTCGTAAAGAATTTGCACTTAAGGACCTAGGAGAAATTGCTGATCTGCTCAAAAAGGCCAAGATAGGAAGCTGAAAAGTATTAACACTCCTATGGTGAGCAGTTCGAAAGTTTCTGGTTTTGGAGGAGAACCAATAGAGGATGTGCATTTGTACAGGATTGTAGTTGGGGCTCCACAGTGTGTTACAGTGACGAGGCTAGAAATTGCCTTTAGTGTTGATAAAGTATGCCAGTTTATGCAGAAACCTAAAATTGAGCTTTGGATTGCAGTCAAACGAATCCTAAGGTACCTAAAGGGATACATGGATTATGGAATTCATTTGAGAAGGTCTTCTAATCTACATTTGGTGGGGTTTTGTGATGCTGACAGGGCATCTGATCCAGATGATAGAAGGTCTACCTCACGTTTATGTGTCTTTCTATAAACCAATCCCGTTTCCTGGCAATCAAAGAAACAGCACACGGTTTCACACTTAAACAGCACAGAAGCAGAGTACAGAAGTCTAGCCAATCTGGAATCTGAGGTCTCTTGGCTGAAGTCACTACTTTCTGAGCTACATATAACAGGAACAAAAACACCAGTGCTCTAGTGTGATAATCTGAGCACAATGTTGCTTGTTGCAAATCCAGTTCTCCATGCAAGGTCGAAACATATAGATTTAGATTTGTATTTTGCCAGGGAAAAACTTGCATTGGCTGAGGCTCCAGTTAGTCACAAAGCTCTCAGCCTATTTATTTACTCTGTACCTCTAGATTTGTGAATAATACGGATTTCGTTTGGCTCTCTAAATTCTTTCTCTCTCTAAGATTCTTAATACCAATAAACCGATGAGAGGGAGAAAGAAAATTAGGGTGGGCTGGAATACAACTCCAAGAGAGAGAGTCGCCGGGATCCATATTCAGTCAGTGCCGGCCCTTCCCTAAGATCACCTAGGCAATTGTCTAAGCCCCCCTCAAATTAAGGTCCCAATTAATAAAGGGTCTTAATTAATTATATTTATTGTTTTAAAAAAGTTAATAACTGCAAAATTTGAATCTAATGCTTCCAAAATAAAAAAAATCTTGTGCATATAAGAATGATAAACGGTCATTTTTTAATTTGCATCTGAAATTTTAATTTATTACAAATGGTTGTATAAGATCTTCCATACAAAGGAGCCATATATAGTATCACTCAATTTAAGATTTTATTCATTCCTGTCCAGAAACACGTTTATTTATTTAGTATCACTCAATCCGGATTATTTATTGTTTTGTATAATTTTCATTGGCAGGGTTTTTTTTTTTTTTTCTTTTTGTTGGATAAAGAATGTGTTATGGATTATAAAATAACTATTAATGAATTCTATTATCTCAATTTAGTAGCTAGCTGGTTTCTTTTGATCAATAAAAATTTTAATTAAAAAGAAAAAGAGAAAGGTTAACAAAAAGCAATGTTTTTTTTTTCTTCATATATAGGAAAGAAAGAAACAAACAAAAAACAAACTAAGTCACCACAAATGCAGTCTTATGCTAACGATTTTCTTATGATTTATGTGATAACTGTAATAACCGAGAAATCTACGTTCTCGAAAATATTTGTACAAAATATGTAAATAAATGTACATTTACAGTGAGACATGTTACAGAATACAGAGCAGAGGAAAATTTTAATTAATTGAGTTTTAATCAAAATTTGACAATGAATTAATGAAAATAGTTAAAAGCTAAGCATTAATTCAATTTATGATGTTTTAAAATTAATAGAAAAGTATGTGGAAAATACATATTAAGAGATCAATGACACACAAGTGAGCCACATTGATCAATGGCTAGAAGTTGCCAAACAAGCCCTTAAATTTTCCAAAAAAAAAAAAAAAAGAAAATGAAAGAAAGGGAGAGAGTGAGAGGCACGTGAGCCAAAGGGCGCAAATTAATCCCTTTAGCTGCAAAGCAGCCGGCAGAAAGAATGAAAGAAAGAGAAAAGAAAGAAAGAAAGAAAGAAAGAAAGAAAGAAAGAGAAAGAGGAAGAGAAAGGGAGAAACCGAGAGAAAGAGAGGGAAGAAAAAAGAAATCCAAGGAAAGTTCGGATTTTCTAGTCCTAGCAGCGGATTTTTCGAGATTCAGCCACGAATCAGCAGCAAGAAGCTCGCAAGATTCAAAGCAAGGTAAACCCTCGTTCCTCACGTTTTTCTTGGGGGAAAATCTGGGGTTTTGAGAGGAAAAAGAGAACGTGAGTGAATCATGTCGAGATTTTTGGTTAAAATCGAAACATGGTTTGAGTCTAGATGTTGTCAAACACGAATCCATGAATTGATGGTTTAGAAAACCAAGTTTAGTAAAAATCCTTCACAAAAATGCAGATTTTTCAAAAGTTGAGTCAAGAGTTGTAAATGAGCAAAATGTGAAATTTTTGCTTATGAAATCATGGATTTGTGATAGTAGAAATGTAGTAGATACCTCGAAACGATCTTATGGAGATCAATTTCAAGTGTAAGAAGTAGAACAAAGGCCATAAAAGTCTTAGAAAATTAGAGCAGAGCAGTTCGGACTCAGAATCTTGATTCTGGTATGAACACGGGCGTGTACAAGAGTGTGTTCAGTACACGGCCCCAAACATGCCCATATGCACGACCGTATTGCAAGAAAAATTAGACCCGAGAGGCACAGGGCCAAGAACACGGTCGTGTATCGGGCCGTGTCAAGGGGCACACGGTCAAGGGAAGGCGTGTAGCAGACCATGTTAGACAGCAGGAGAACACGGCCAGAAACACGGCCGTGTAAGTAACCGTGTAAGAGACCAGAGGAGTACACGGCCAGTAACACGGCCGTGTATCTACCCGTGTAAGTATACAAGGCCATGTTCCACGAAGTACACGGTCAGGCACGTAAGTCGAGAGAGGTACATGGCCAGAGACACGCCCGTGTAGGAGGGCGTGTCCGAAGCCAAAGAGTAAAAAAAAAAAAAAGAAAAGAGTCTGGAAATGTAAAATTTCATGTTTTGCCATATTTCCAGTATAAGATGAGTATAGGAAATAATCAGTGATTATTCCTTTTATAGGAGTTCAACCCAGAAACCCCGAATCAGCAGTCTCAGAGCAGCAGAAGCTTACGCTAGCAGATTATATGTAAGTTCAAGCATTGTCCTGATTGCAACGTGGACAAGCTGTTAAATTATGATGTTATGTATATTGTATAACGTGTTTGTTAGACATTGATTGTCTACATCACGATATTCATGTCAGTCTTATGTCAGCATAGGTCAGTTCATGTCATGCATGTAGAGTTGCATGTTCCAGTACACATGTCAGTCAGGTAACCAGAACACGAAAACAGGTCGGTGCACAAGGCACCCTAGTGTGTTGATAAAACTCACACCCCAGTAATTCATGTAACAGGTTCCGACTGTGGGGGCAATCAGTATGCTACCCAGTTGGAACACCAGCAAGATGGTAATAAAACCAGTTATTGGCGTATCGGCCTCTCGACTCACGGGGAGGTTTTCATGTTTAGCATCAGTTAAGACTGAGGAGGTCAGCACTAATGTACCGCTCCCAGTTGCGCTAACATGTCAGTACGACCAATTAGGGGCCCAAAACCAGAACTAAAATAACAGATAATGTCCTAAGACTAACCTCTCAGCCAAGAGCATGTTTACAGAGTCCAGTTTCATACATGAGCACAGCAGTACAGCATGTCATGTTTATGTTTTTATGTTTGAACTTACTGAGGCCATAGCTCATCAGTTTGTTCACATGTTGCAGGTAAGAGACTTGTTCACCAGTAGTATATGGTGGACGACGAACAGGGTAGAAGCATGCCGGGGAGGATTGGGCGAGGGATGGTGGTCACTTAAATTCTTCCGCTGTATAGTTTTGAAATGAAATTTCAAAAAGAACAAGTTTCAAGTTAAGATTATGTGATAAGAGAATCATGATCATGTGCATGTTATTTTGTTAACATGATTTCCTTACCACATTCTCCAACAGTTTATGATGTTAAAGAAAAAAAATTTATTCCGCAAATTAGCAAGCAAGTTTTCAGTTCAGTATGATTGCCGGCGACCCTAGAGGCCTACAGACTATTGCGGTTAACTACAGAGTTGGCCGTAATAGCCATGTAGAGCCTCTACAGTAGGGCAGGCCACCACAATAACTTCATTATGACAATGCATTGACCAGGGAAAAAAAAGCTATATATAACTATATAAACTGAAAAGAGATAAAAATAAAAAAAACACACCGTTTGCATTTTTTAAGAGTAGTGAAAAGCAAATTGTTGATGTCTTATGGCTAATTAGTGGTTTCCAATCATCGATGAAATCTTGTTTGTATATATGTAACCTCTTTCCCGTTAAAATTAAATTCTACAAACTATAGAGCAAAGAAACCCCGAAAGCAAAAATTAAAAAATACAAAGGAAGAAGACCTAGTAAAAGATATTCTAAAAATCCTTCTTGACTATTTTTCTGAACAAATCACAAACCATGATTGCATAAGATTCTGATATATGTTCACATGAGAATTTTACACGAGTTAAGAAGGTGAAACTAATATAAATAGTATACTTCTTCAAAAAAAAAAAAAAAACTTACTAAGTGTGCTACATTGCACTTGTCAAATCATATTAAAATTACATCTTATTAAAAATGACAAATTAACATAACATAACAAAAATCTAAAAATTAAAAATCATATTAATAGATTATTTTTTAACAACCTATTATGGAATCTCCTAAGAAGAAGTACTATAATAATAAAGCATGTAACATTAGACATAAAAGAAATGAAAAATAATGTGTTATTAAATATTCAAATTCTTTTAACAGGGTATATATTATTAGTAGGGTATTGTCGATCGGCACTTATTAGTTGTCATCCCTTGATCATTTATTCAAAATAAAAACTCCAAGAAAGAATTTTATATATTAGCATTTTAGCAACACGCAATCTTGCTGGGTCCACTATATATATTCCAACAATATCCTAGATTATATGTTTAATTTATTATCAGTTTTAGTTTCTTGCTATCATTTACTAGTTCTAAATATAACCTTTAACTAAATTATTGATTGCCTTGTGCAAAATTCATTTGTAGGGATCTTTTGGACGATAAATATTAGGGATTATGAAATATTGATTAATGCATATTATCCCAATTTCATAGCTTCATTTTGGTCAATTAATTAAAATGTAATTAGATAATGGTACTTCTTAAGTATAAAAGTTAGAGAAAATAGCCTAATGTGAAAAAGAAAAAGAAAATGGAAAAGGCTAGAGAAAAAGCAAGCTAATTATATATATATATATTTATAGATAGAGACCGCAAATACTCCATTTAATTATTCAATAAAGGATAGAAGATGGTTGATGAGTACAATTAAATAAGGAAAACTGCAATTCTTAGTTGCAATATCGACAACCAATCCATTGAACAACTTAATAACTAACAATAACAAAAAACGTAACATATATAAAGCATAAATTTAAAGCAATAAAAAAGGCATTATAAAGGTACTAGAAGATATTGTAGGACTTACTTTATCAACTATAGGAACAAACTCGTACTTTTCAATATTTTTGGAATCAAGTTCTATTAAAAAAGTCATACTCAATTCCGACTTGAATTTGGCCATCGTCATTCCTTCGGATATAAATTGTGTCTCCTGTCTTACGTTTGGTTTCCTTTACAAACTTAAGCCATCCCTTGGATTGTAAAACTGGCTTTAAGTAGCCTGTAGGGCGAGTTGAGAGTACGAGCGGATACAACTTGATCATCGATTTGTCGTGCAAACTGATTAGGGCCACATTAAATTGAATCTCCTGACCCCTAACTGGGTCGGGCAAAATGTTGCCAAGCCACTCCGACGGAACTGTCAGCTTCTCTGTGATATCTGTTTCGCTTAGTTTCTTCTTCAAGAATGCCATTATTTTGATATAATAGCAATTGAGTTGTTGTTTTGCTAGAAAAAAAACTAAAGCTATCTGTTGCTCTGATACTTCAGTTGCTTGCCATTATTTATAGAGATAGGTTTTAGAAAAGACAAAATTATTTGTTTAGCAACATGCAATCATAGTGGGTCCACTACTAATGATCTTACTTTTCATTTTCGAATGTGCTGGGTGCTTACTAAAAAGTTAGGATCATTCTTATATACGTCCTTAAATTTAAGTTCATTTTTGCTTTTCTTTCAGAACTTTGAATTTAATCATATTTTATCATTTCTATCAGAATTTCAATTAAAAATAAACGGAAAAAAAGTGAGTTAAGTGCAACTATAACATCTTTTTTCTTTTTTTTAGAGCAGAAATCCTAAGTGCATAGGTTTAATAAGATAAATTCTATTATTTTTCTATTTATTTTTTTATTGAAGTTCAAATATAAGGGATAAAGTGGTGTTAAATTCAAAATTCAGTAAGTAAATGAAAGTTTTAAAATTTAGAGATATCTTAGATTTCGTTCTTTTGTTTAATAATATTATTATTTTTTTAAGTTTCTTGTAGTCATTTGGTAGGTTATGCAGTGATCCTTTAACTAGATTATCTAGTGCTTTGTATTATTTTCACTCGTAGGGTTTTTTTTTCTTTCTTTTTGTTGGACAATGAATATGTTATGGATTATAAAATAGCTATTAATGAATTATATTTTCTCAATTTAGGAGTTAGCTTGTTTCCTTTTGGTCAATTAAAATTTTAATTAAAAAGAAAAACAGAAAGGTTAACAAAAAGCAAGTTTTTTTTTTCTATATATATAAGAAAGAAACAAATAGACAAAAAACAAGCTGACCCACCATAAATGCAATCCTATACTTATGATTTTCTTATGATTTATGTGATAACTACATTATGACCATGCATTCACCATGGGGAAAGAAAAAAAAAAGCCATACATAATAATATGAACCGAAAAGAGATAAAATTAAAAAGCCACCCAAAAATTTATCAATAGACCTAATGTGTTTCCAAGCAGAAATATAATTTCCTGATTACTTTATAATACATTTATTGAATTAATTATATTTTTATACCATCTAGTTTACAGAATAATTCTTAATTTATCTTTTTATTCCAAAAATTAAATATAAAAGTGTCCTTTAAATATGAAAAACATGTTTACGATTATACCCATAGCACCCATTACGAGCCAAAAAAATGGAAAAAGAATATGAGTTGATTAGAATGATTTTATTTATTAATAATTTTGAAAATATTTCTAATATATAACAAACATAATTTTCAAGAGTTTTTTTGGTTGAAGTTTGACGGGCCTATTGGTTTTTAATGCAACAATATAATACTTTAAAAGATATCGTAGATTTTCTTTTTTACTTTTTGTTATTTTTTGTTTTTAGTTTCTTATATTCGTTTGCTAGTCAAAAAGTGAATCTCTAAGTGGACTATAAGATTGCTATGTGTAATTTTCATTCGCAGGTATTTTTGGACAATGAACAAAAACCACATCATTTGTGTTTTTTAAGAGTAGTGAAAAGCAAATTATTGATGTCTTATGGCTAATTAGTGGCTTCCGGTCATCAATGAGATCTTGTTTATGTATATGTAATCTTTTTCTCGGTAAAATCAAATTCTACAAACTACAGAGCAAAGAAACCCCGAAGGCAAAGATAAAAAAATAAAAAGGAAGAAGACCTAGTAAAAGATGTTCTAAATATCCTTCTTGACTTTTTTTCTGAACTAATCATAAACCATGATTGCATAAGATACTGATATATGTTAACATGAGAATTTTACACCAGTTAAGAAGGCGAAACTAATATAAATAATATACTTCTTCAAAAAAAAAAAAAACTTACTTAGTGTGCCACATTGCACTTGTCAAATCATATTAAAATTACATCGTATTAACAATGACAAATTAAGATAACATAACAAAAATCTAAAAATTAAAAATCATGTTAATAAATTATTTTTTAACAACCTATTATGGAATCTCCTAAGAAAAAGTACTATAATAATAAAGCATGTAACATTAGACGAAAAAGAAATGAAAAATAATGTGTTATTAAGTATTCAAATTCTTTTAACAGGGTATATATTATTAGTAGGGTATTGTCGATCGGCACTTACTAGTGTTCATCCCTTGGTCATTTATTCAAAATAAAAACTCATAGAAAGAATATTAATGGGAATTTTGACAAACTAGTTTAAAAGCTACAGCTTAAAAACTAACACTAAGAAAAATCACAATAAAAAGGCATTATAATGGTCGGTGGACTAACTTTATTAACTATCGAACCAAAAGCAGCACTTTTCAAATACTTTTGGAATTAGTTAAGTACTCTTTCTTTTAGCAAAGTCAAACTCAATTCCAACTTGGATTTGGCCGTCCTCATCTTTTGGATATGATCATGGTGTCTCCCACCTCAGCACCATTTTTCTTTACAAACTTAAGCCACCCCTTGAACCATAAAACGGGCTTTAAGTAGCATGTAAAGCGAGTTGACAACACAAACGGATACGACTTGCTCACCGATTTTTTGTTCAAATTGATTAGGGATACTTTAAATTGAGCACTACCCCTAGCTGGGTAGGGAAAAATGTTGCCAAGCCAATCCGATGGAATGGTCAGCTTCTTTATGGTACCTGTCTTATTTAGTTTCTTCTGCAAGAACGTCACTGCTTTGATTTGATAATAGGCAATTAATTTCTTATTTTTCAAGAAGAAAACTAAAGCCATCTAATGACTGTTTGAATCAGCTATTGGAATAGCTATTAATATATTCAAGTGTAATACGTGTTTGGTTGAAATACTACTAAAGTTAAACGAATGTTTTACTACTTTACAACCCGAATTCAACCCAAATCTGCATCAAATTTTTCATTATTTTTAAATTCGTACTACATTCATTTTTCTTCAATTATATGATTTAAATGTTACACATTTCAAACATTCAGTTTAAAAAAGTATTCAAGCGGAATCTATAATCCAAATGGGCTATGGAGTTGTTTACATCAAATTCAGGTTGATATTATATACAAGATGTGATAACCGGGAGTTTTAGATTCTCGAAATATGTTAAAATTGTATGTGCATAACAATTTTAATGAATAAAATGTGAAAAAGTTGTATTCCAACACTGTTGTGGATAGTGTAAAAATGTTCTGGCAGTGTTAAAGTGTGTGAGTTCGGGGATGAAAAATCTTAACGGACATAATTGGGTGAGACGGTTCAAAATCAGAGCCGAAAACCCTAGAGAGTGCATTGAAATGTACTAAAAAATAGAAATTTACGGTAGAGAATTCTGATCAAACGGAAGCAAAATAAGACAAACCGATCGCACTAGAGGCGCTGAGAACTCACCTACGCGATTTCGGTAAAGTTCCGTTCGGATCGGATTACAGTCAAAAATTGGCCACGAATTAATTAATGAATTAATATGAATAGTTGATGACATCACCTTGATTATGTCATTATACAAATTATTTTTCTTAAAATTAGAAAGTAATTTTGAAAGGTGTATGGTGTAGATTAGCCTACTTTACGATCAATGGCTAAGATCATGCCAAAAAGCCATTAAAAAAAATTTTGTAAAAATTTTTAAAAGGCCATTTGGCCACTTGGAAAGGTAGAAGAAAAAAAATTTGATTTTTATCCCAAAATCTTTACTTTTTAGTCCTTGAACAATTAGGAAATTGTTGGGAAAAAATTACAAAAAAGCCCTTGGTTTTTGCCTATAAATATGCATCAAAATTCAAGCAAAAAAATGGAAAAAACTAACTAAACTCTTGCCTTTTCTCTTCAGCCCAAAACCGTGAGCTTCACCTCCCTTAAACCAAAAAATTTTGTTTTCAATTTCACATCAAGCCTAGCTTGAATTGCATTTCCAATCTCAAGGCATCAACTAATCAAGGTAAGCTTCAAAATTGAAGCATTTTTCCTTGATTTTTCATAGAAAATCCGTGGGTTTGGAGTGTTGAAAAACAATGAAAAAAATTGTTGATTTGTTGATTTTATGATTGGTTTGATGTTGTAATATTTAAAGCATGAATTAGGATTGAGAAACAAGCAAAAATTTTGCACATTTCCTTTGAAAATCCGTGGTTTTAATGGTGTGAAAAATGCATGAGTTTTGATGTTTTGATTTAGTATTTGTGTTCATTCAATTATGTGTTGAATTAAGCATGAATTGGAATAAGGAAACAAGAAAATTTTGATGTAATTTTCTTGCTAAAACTGTAGGCATGAACATTAAGAAATGAAAAATTTTTTAATGTGGAAGAATGTTGATAAAAACCCTAGGAAAGAAAATGAAAATTTTTATGTGTTCATGCATAAAATCCGTGGCTATACTAGGGTTAGAATGCATGTTTTGTTAGGTTTTTAGATGTTGTTTTATACATTGGAAAACCTAAGAATGATGTGATATGATAAAAAAAATTATTTAGATGTGATTAACTAGTAAACCGAAGCTAGTTTGGAAGAAAAATGTTGTGTTTTGTGTTGGTTTCTAAATGTTGAATCATGTGAAAAATTTTTATACAAAGTTTAGAAACTTTGTATAAAATAGGCCTCTGGTATAATACGTGGTTGGTACAAAGGTTCTGAGGCGTACCTAATGCCGGGAAACCTTAAAATATAAGCGGAAATGTTACCGAAATTTCTAAAATCGACTTAAGGGCATTTCGGGAAACGAGCGGTAAAAATATTGAACTCGGGAAGGAAACCGAGACCCCTCGGTGAATTAGGATTAGAAATGGAAAACCAACCCAAAAGGAATAGTAAACCAACCCTAAAACACTAAAATGCCTAAAACAGGAAAAAAATTCATGTTAGGGGTATTTTGGGAAACGAGGGAAAAATTTAGGTCGGGATAGGAAACCTGAGCGTCTTGAGGACCGAGGGTCGGAGACGGAATAAATAACGTTTAATAAATAGTGAAAGGGCCATTTGAGGCTCCGAAACGCTCGAAAAATGAAAAAAACGACCTTAGGTGACGGATGAATAGTAATCGAGTGCCGGGAAAAATGAAGTTGAGATTTTGCAGTAATTTAAACTGTAAAATGATACAGAAGCCTAGGAAATATTATTTTAAAATAATTAGACTTAGAAAATTTGGAAAAAAATAATAGAACGAAACAATTACGAACCTGAGACCCGTTAGGGGCAAAATGGTCATTTTGACCAAAAATTTCTAAAAAAGCTCGGAAAGAACCCTAAAAGACCTAGAATAACTTAGATAAAATTCTAAAACTCAAAATGAAGATTTTATGAGTTAAAGTTCAAAAAATTTTGAGGAACACGGGTGTGTAGAGGGATACACGCCCGTGTATAGGAAAAATTTTATAACCCGAGTGGTACACGGGCTTGAACACCGGCGTGTATTGAGCCATGTACAGTTACACGGCTAAGAAAGAAAACAACATGGCCATGTAGAATAGACCCGAGAGGTACACGGGCTAGAACACGGGCGTGTTGCAGACCGTGTACCACAAACAAAATTTAAATGTGTAGAATTGTTAAGTGAAATAAATGTATATTTAAAGTGATAATTAAAATAGGGTATTAATAGACAATATTATGTCTGTAAGAGCCCAAAATAGAGATAGAACTGCGGAGGAGTTCCAGAAGTGGCCACTAGCGCAGTATTGATAAGTTCAAGCATTTTCATGTCCGCAACATGAAATACTGTGTTAATCTATTCTATACTAGATGTACACTAGATATAAAATCCTATAAGCATTTGGGGATTAGTTGGAATAACATATCCCAAATAACGAAAATAAGTAAGACCTACGGGCAATGGAGGATAGTGACTTTGAGGTGACATATAAGATCACTTGGTCAAAACTATAAATTAAAAGATGGTAATGAAACCATTAAGGTGTACTGCCCCTCCAACATAGTGGTGGAGGTTTATTTAAATCCTACGGGGTTATCATGGCTGTGGAGGACGATGTTCTAAGGTCGCTCCTTAGACCCTCCCAGTCAGCGCGCTAATAATCATCGGTACTGCCATAAACAGAGCTCTAAACTAGAAATCAAATAGAGAACAAACAATCAACAAAATGATAAAAACCATAATTGAGCATAACTGAAGTTTACGTTAGAGTAATGTAAATTCGGTTAGGATATGTGAATAGTACACAATTAGGGTAAAGTGTATAGTAACCAGTTAGGATAACTGGTACTATTCATCGGTCAAAGGTCAAAGTACTATTCATGGTGAATAGTATTATTTATGGTGAATAGTCTATTCATAGGAAATTGAGTTTTTAATGTTTTTCTTACTATGAATGTTTAAACTTACTGAGCCTGTTAGCTCATCAGTTTGTTCATGTTGCAGGTAAGAAAACTATCCAGTAGATTCCTGGATGGCGGCAGGATGCGAGCGTGTCAAGGGGATAGGGAACTCACCGTAGACTTGGTCCTGTCATAAGTTTTTCAGCTAAGCTTTTTGAGTTAAAGAAAATATGTTTAAAGACAAAATATACAGTACATATATATATTATATATGTTGCATAATATGTTGTACTTATTTAATACATGGAAAAGCCAGTATTATATTTTACATCGCCTTCTTACTTGGTATTCGTAAGAAAAAGTATGTATTAAAGAAAAAAAAAATTTTATGGTGAAATTTTAGGCCCTGGTATTTAAGTATGAGCAAAAGAGTTTAAAACTGACGACTTGGACTCGGCACACGAACGGTCTTGGTTGGCCGTAGAGTCGATTCATGACGGTTGTAGGTGGTTGGAATCAGGGAACGTCACAAGTTGGTATCAGAGCCGTTGACAATATCCCTATTGACACGAAGCGCGATCTGCTCGTCAATCCAAGTAAGTTAGCTTTTTTAAGTTAGTTAACCTTTCATTTATTCGAATTTATATATTTTGTAGGACTTAAGATGACTAGACCACCATATATGAGACCTCATCCATACCGACCTAGAGGATTGATCCGGGTATGGACTAGACCCGTGATCAGGCCATCCATGATGAGACGAGAGATGCAGCGACCGCCTGTGCTTGAGCCACTAGTGCCAAGGATAGAAGCACCAATACCAGTACAAGCACCACCTCCGCGACCGATAGTGAACCCTCTCGTGGCAGTAGACATTCCAGTGGTGGGAGATCGAGCTCGTATAGGAGCCAGAGTATCAGTACGAGCTGTATATGCTTTTAGAGGCAATCATCCACCGGCGTTCGAGGGAGGTCAACAGGGGATCTCTACGAGAGACTGGCTACATGACATTGAGGTCATCATGCATCAGTGATATATAGATCAGGATTGCTGGGTTCTGATGGCCGTTGGCACATTCCGTGAGGATGCACGGTTGTATTAGGAGTATTGTGATCAGGAGATGCTGCTAGCAATGGATTGGGTCGAGTTTCTCCAAGTCATGCTAGAGCAGTTCCCACAAAAGAGCGCTGCCTCCTGAGAGTAGGACATTACCACCACCATCGGCCATGCCAAGTTATACAGATGTCAGAGATTTTGTTCTGAAGGCAGAGAGGCAGCAGATGATGTTGAGTGACACTGTATTTTCATATGCGGTCAGATTTCAAGATAGCATCGAAAGGGCGTGTCCTCTAACCAACATCATAAATGATAACTTTTGTGATATATTTTGGAAGGGACTCACCCTAGACCTACGACAGAGAGTAACCCCTTTATACCCTGCTACTTTACGCGAGTTCATTATCGATGTAGCCAAGGTAGAAGAGGAGATGATGATGGAGCGCATGGTGCGCAAGAGACGTGAACAGTTGCTAAAAAGCAATGTTAGACCGCCTATACGGATCTGGGCCGATGGCAAATGATCATGAGGCAGGTCCATCGAGACAACCAGAAGGAGCATATCCAGCTGAAGGTTCAACGCTGTCTAAGGCCGAAAACGGAATAGACAATGAGGAAATGGATCCAATCGAGTTTTTGGCGATTCCAGAGGAACCTCAGCTAGGAGATTAGTAGTAGAAATACATGTGTTATATAAATATGTATATATATAACTGTGTATGTGTATATATGATAGAGTTGAAAGGCTATTTTGAGGAAAGCCTTCAAACTAATGTACTTTTGAAATGGAAGGAAATGATAACCATATTTTGACATATTCAATGTGTGAAATGTTGAAATTATGTGATGATCAAAATTATTTGTACTTATATTGTTAAAAAAAAATGATTGTGAAAAACCTAATGATTGATTCTTATGCGATTTTAGGAAATAGGATAAGATGGTGAACCCAAGAAATCTACCGAATATACGAGGACGTCCAGTGTTGTCAGAAAGAGTGGACAAGCTAGAAGCCTGAATAGAAGCTCAAATGAGAGAAAATGCTGAGTTAAGACAAATACTAGAGCAAATGGAACAGAGATAGGAACTGGAAGAAGACCAAGCACCACAAATGGCCGCACCAAAACCAGAAGTACCGCCAGCGGCACAAGAATAAGTGGTACAACCCCAACCACAATCCAGGATCAACATCGAGCCATTATATGAAAGATTCTAATGCATGAGACCACCAGAGTTTGAGGGCTCCACAAACCCTCTGGATGCTGAGGAGTGGTTGTCTTCATTCCACACGATATTGGAGTTATGGAGCTAAATGACCAGGAGAAGATCCTGTGTGCGTCCTTTGTTCTAAAAAGGGATGCAAGGCTCTGGTGGGAGTCGGTTAAGTTGAGGAGAAACATGTATACCATGTCTTAGTTGGATTTTCTGGAGGAATTTAATCAGAAATATTATAATCCGGCACTGTTGTGACCACAATAAAAAGAGTTCGCAGAGCTAAAGCAAGGGGACATGACAGTAATAGAAGTCCGCAATAAGTTTGATCAGTTATCTAGACTATGCCCATACACTGTCACCACTGAGAGGGAGAAAATCTAGAAGATGCTAGGGATGTTTCGTCTCGAGATTTTAGCATTGGTGGACAGTGGGTTGACGCCACCTGACACTGTATCTGATTGTGTTAGCCGTGCATTAAGGGTAGAGTATTATCTGATTCGACAAAAGGAAGAAAGAGAGAAGGTCTGGGATGCTAAGAAGAAGGAAAAGATCTTGACCAAAGCTATACAAGCTGGACCTCAAACTGGACAAAGCAACAAGCAGAGTTCGATTGTTAAAACTGGACAGCTAAGCACTTCTGGCCAGCTGTCCCAGGGAAAGAGAAAAGTAAACAATTCCGGGAGCAGGAACTAGCAGAGAAGAAAAAACAATAATGCTAGCCTTATGGTTCGAGACTGCGTGAACTGTGGGAAAAGACATTCAGGTCGATGTAGACTGGCCCCAAATGCATGTTTTCAGTGTGGGAAGGACGGTCACTTTGCCAAAAACTGTCCAGAAAATAGGCAGAATGTGCAAGGTTCATCTCAGTCACAACAACGTCCCCAGGCACATGCATTACAGGTCAAAGCTGAAGGGTCATCCCATTCTGAGAGGCAGGAAAGACAAGAACGCTTGCCTCTAGCAGATGCAAGAATTATGGTCTATACAAAGGAAGAGGCAGAAGCGGGAACGTCAAATGTAGTGACAGGTCAGCTTTCTGTCGCTAATAATTTGGCGTCTGTTTTATTTGACTCTGGAGCTACACATTCTTTCATTTCACTCCAATTTGCTAATATGATAGGATATCCTAAGGACAACATGGGTATGACATTTAAAACTGCATTACCCTCGGGGGAAGTCCTGATGTCCAATTACTGGTTACCACATGTGCCAATAATTGTGGCAAATAGGGAGTTATATGCAGAATTGATCGTGATGGAGCTTGCCGACTACAATGTAATACTAGGAATGGATTTCCTAGGAAAGTATCAAGTTACGATCGATTGTCAGAAACGGATGATAAGGTTTCAACCTGACGAAGAAGAGGGATTTGAGTATGTCGATATGTCACGAAGATCAAAGAAGATAATGATCAACTCAATGGAAGCAGAAAGGATGATGTCTAGTGGTTGTGCTGCATACCTAGCATGTGTTTTAGACGTGACGAAGGAACTAAAGCTCCAACCCGAAGACGTTCCTATTGTAAAGGAGTTCATTGATGTCTTTCTAGAGGAATTACCAGGACTGCCACCTGAACGAGAAATTTCCTTCGAGATCGAGTTGATGCAAGGAACTGCACCAATCTCAAAGGCACCATACCGGATGGCACCGGCGGAGTTAAAAGAATTACAGGAGCAGCTGAAGGAACTTCTTGACAAAGGATTCATACGCCCGAGCTATTCCCTATGGGGTGCTCCAGTGCTGTTTGTTAAGAAGAAAGATGGCTCATTTCGGATGCGCATTGATTATCAGGAACTGAACAAGGTTACTATCAAGAATAGGTATCTGTTACCTAGGATTGATGACCTGTTTGATCAACTCACAGGTGCATCCAAGAATAGGTATTCTCTAAGATTGATCTGCGATCAGGATATCATCAACTGAAGATCAAGGAGAGTGACATCCACAAGACCACATTTCAGACCCGTTACGGTCATTACAAATTTCTGGTAATGCCGTTTGGGTTAACAAATGCGCCAGCAGCCTTTATGGACCTGATGAATCGAGTCTTTAAGGAATATTTAGATAAGTTTGTTATTGTGTTTATCGATGACATTCTTATATATTCGAAGACTCGAGAGGAGCATGAAGAGCATTTGAGAATTGTTCTACAAACGATAAGGGAACATCAACTCTATGCCAAGTTCTCTAAATGTGAATTCTGGCTGAATAGAGTACATTTCCTTGGGCATATAGTTTCCAAGGAAGGAATCACAGTGGACCCTGTGAAAGTGGAGGCGATCAATGAATGGCCCGTACCTAAGAGCGTGACGGAAATACGAAGTTTCTTAGGTC
Organism: Antiaris toxicaria; assembly: GCA_035233585.1. NCBI lineage: Eukaryota > Viridiplantae > Streptophyta > Magnoliopsida > Rosales > Moraceae > Antiaris > Antiaris toxicaria. The sequence continues at coordinate 3,513,628 of CP141163.1, forward strand.
TGGTCGGCTATTATAGAAGATTTGTTGAAGGATTTACACGACTTGCCGCTCCTATCATAGCTCTTAGACGCAAGGAAAAGAAGTATGAATGGACTGAACAGCGCGAGAAAAGTTTCCAAGAGCTGAAGAAACGACTAACGAGTGCACCAATACTTACACTTCCGACCGAAGGGGAGATGTTCGTGATATACAGCGATGCTTCAAAAATGGGATTAGGGGCCGTCCTGATGCAAGGCGATAAGGTGATTGCCTATGCCTCGCGTCAATTAAAGGACCATGAGAAAAATTATCCCACGCATGATCTGGAGCTTGCCGCAGTAGTGTTCATGTTAAAGATCTAGCGTCACTATTTATATGGAGCTCAGTGTCAGATTTATACGGACCACCAGAGTCTGAAATATTTCTTTACACAGAATGAGCTAAATATGCGGCAAAGGTGATGGCTGGAGCTGGTAAAGGATTATGATTGTGAAATCCTCTATCACCCAGGAAAGGCTAATTGCGTTGCAGATGCGTTAAGTAGGAAATCTACTATTTCACAGCAACTGCCAATTGAAAAATTTCCAAAGCCACTACAGCAGGAAATCAGCATGTTGGAGATGGAGCTAATAACCGGAGAACTAGCTGTGATACAACTGGAGTCAACATTGTATAAAGACATCAGAGAAGCTTAGAAGCGAGATCCGACACTAATAAGCCCGCAGGAGGAAGCATCTGAAGATGGATTAATCCTACATCAGGGGAGAATTCAGGTTCCAGATGATGAAGGATTAAGAAGGCAAATTATGGCCGAAGCTTATAAAACGCCTTACTCAATACATCCCGTAGTCAGTAAGATGTACCAAGATCTGAAGTTGCAATTTTGGTGGAAAGGGATGAAGAAGGATATAGCAGAGTTTGTAAGCAAGTGTATGACGTGCCAAAAAGTTAAGGCTGAACATCGTCATCCAGGTGGAAAGCTAGAGCTGTTAGAGATTCCTGAGTGGAAGTGGGAGCATATCACGATGGACTTTGTAATGGGACTACCAAAGACCCGAGAAGGCTATAATGCCATCTGGGTTATTGTAGACAGGTTGACAAAGACGGCAAGGTTCATCGTAATAAAGATGACCTTCTCGTTGGAAAGGTTAGCAAGTTTGTATGTTAACCACATAGTCAGGCTACATGGAGTTCCTAAATCCATTGTGTCAGATCGCGATCCACGATTCACTTCAAACTTCTAGACATGTGTACAAGAGGCTATGGGAACAGAAGTATGACTGAGCATAGCATTTCATCCGTAGACAGACGGGCAATCTGAGCTAACCATTCAAACTCTCGAAGACATGCTGCGTGCATGTACAATAGATTTTCCAGGGAGTTGGAATGAGAAACTTCCATTGGTAGAATTTTCGTATAACAACAGCTACCAAGCTTCGATAGGTATGGCACCTTATAAAGTTTTGTACGGAAGAAAGTGTAGTTCACGGGTTCACTGGTACGACCTACAAGAAAAATGGCTGCATAAGATTGATTTCGTCCAAGAAACAGTGGATGCAGTTACAAAAATACGACAGCGGATGAAGACAGCCCAGAGCCGACAGAAAAGCTATGCGGACAAAAGACAAAGATTCCTGGTGTTCAATGAAGGGGATTTTGTATTCCTAAGAGTTTCACCGATGAAAGGGATAATGCGGTTCGGAAAAAAGGGGAAGTTAAGTCCAAGGTATATTAGACCATACGAGATCATCGAACGCATTGGTAAAGTCACCTATAGATTAGCATTACCTCCAGAAATGTCGGCAGTATATAATGTGTTTCATGTATCGATGCTACGGAAGTATATATCGGATCCATCCCATGTACTGAAACATAAACTGATCCAGATTCAGGAAGATCTGACCTATGAGGAGAGACCTGTTCAAATACTGGCACACAAAGATAAAGTTTTAAGGAACAAAACAATCCCATTAGTCAAAGTGCTGTGGAGAAACCACAACATTGGAGAGGCTACATAGGAGCGTGAGGACGAAATGAAGAACTTGTACCCCCACTTGCTCTAAATTTTCGAGGACGAACATTCTATAAGGAGGGGTGAATGTGAATTCTCGAAATATGTTAAAATTGTATGATATAATAATTTTAATGAATAAAATGTGAAAAAGTTGTATTCTAACACTGTTGTGAATAGTATAAAAATGTTCTGACGGTGTTAAAGTGTGTGAGTTCGGGAATGGAAAATCTTACCGGACATAATTGGGTGAGACGGTTCGAAATTAGAGCCGAAAACCCTAGAGAGTGCATTGAAATGTACTAAAACAATAGAAATTTACGGTAGAGAATTCTAATCAAACGGAAGCAAAATAAGACAAACCGATCGCACTGGAGGCGCTGAGAACTCGCCTACGCGATTTCGGTAAAGTTGCGTTCGGATCGGATTACAGTTAAAAATTGGCCACGAATTAATTAATGAATTAATATGAATAGTTGATGATATCACCTTGATTATGTCATAATACAAATTATTTTTCTTAAAATTAGAAAGTAATTTTGAAAGGTGTATGGTGTAGATTAGCCTACTTTATGATTAATGGCTAAGATCATGCCAAAAACTCGTTAAAAAAAATTTTGTAAAAATTTTAACAGGCCATTCGGCCACTTGGAAAGGGAGAAGAAAAAAATTTGATTTTTGCCCCAAAATCTTTACTTTTTAGTCCTTGAACAATTAGGAAATTGTTGGGAAAAAATTGCAAAAAAGCCCTTGGTTTTTGCCTATAAATAGGCATCAAAATTCAAGCAAAAAAATGGAAAAAACCAACTAAACTCTTGCCTTTTCTCTTCAGCCCAAAACCATGAGCTTCACCTCCCTTAAACCAAAAAATTTTGTTTTCAATTTCACATCAAACCTAGCCTGAATTGCATTTCCAATCTCAAGGCATCAGCTAATCAAGGTAAGCTTCAAAATTGAAGCATTTTTCCTTGATTTTCCATAGAAAATCCATGGGTTTGGAGTGTTGAAAAACAATGAAAAAAATTGTTGATTTGTTGATTTTATGATTGGTTTGATGTTGTAATATTTAAAGCATGAATTAGGATTGAGAAACAAGCAAAAATTTTGCATATTTCCTTTGAAAATCCGTGGCGTTAATGGTGTGAAAAATGCATGAGTTTTGATGTTTTGATTTAGTATTTGTGTTCGTTCAATTATGTGTTGAATTAAGCATGAATTGGAATAAGGAAACAAAAAAATTTTGATGTAATTTTCTTGCTAAAACCGTAGGCATGAACATTAAGAAATGAAAAATTTTTTAATGTTGAAGAATGTTGATAAAAACCCTAGGAAAGAAAATGAAATTTGCTATGTGTTTATGCATAAAATCCGTGGCTATACTAGGGTTAGAATGCATGTTTTGTAGGTTTTTTGATGTTGTTTTATACATTGGAAAACCTAAGAATGATGTAATATGATAAAAAAATTATTTAGATGTGATTAACTAGTAAACCGAGGCTAGTTTGAAAGAAAAATGTTGTGGTTTGTGTTGGTTTCTAAATATTGAATCATGTGAAAAATTTTTATACAAAGTTTGGAAACTTTGTATAAAATAGGCCTTTGGTATAGTACGTGACAGGTAGAAAGGTTCTAAGGCGTACCTAACACTGGGAAACCTTAAAATATAAGCGGAAATACTGTCAAAATTTCTAAAATCGGCTTAAGGGCATTTCAGGAAACGAGGGGTAAAAATATTGAACTCGGGAAGGAAACCGAGACCCCTCGGTGAATTAGGATTACAAATGGAAAACCAACACAAAAGGAATAGTAAACCGACCCTAAAACCCTAAAATGCCTAAAACAGGAAAAAAATTCATGTTAGGAGTATTTTGGGAAACGAGGGAAAAATTTAGGTCGGGATAGGAAACCCGAGCCTCTCGAGGACCGAGGGTCGGGGACGGGATAAATAACGTTTAATAAGTAGTGCAAGGGCCATTTGAGGCTCCAAAACACTCGAAAAATGAAAAAAACGACCCTAGGTGATGGATGAATAGTAACCGAGGGCCGGGAAAAATGAAATTGAGATTTTGCAGCAATTTAAGCTGTAAAATGATATAGAAGCCTAGGAAATATTATTTAAAAATAATTAGACTTAGAAAATTTGGAAAAAAATGATAGAACGAAACAATTACGAACCCGAGACCCGTTAGGGGTAAAATGGTCATTTTGACCAAAAATTTCTGAAAAGGCTCGGAAAGAACCCTAAAAGACCTAGAGTAACTTAGATAAAATTCTAAAACTCAAAATGAAGATTTTAGAGTTAAAGTTCTAAAAATTTTGAGGAACACGGGCGTGTAGAGGGATACACGGCCGTGTATAGGAAAAATTTTATAACCCGAGAGGTACACGAGTTTGAACATGGGCGTGTATCGAACCGTGTACAGTTACACGGTTAAGAAAGAAAACAACATGGCTGTATAGAATAGACCTGAGAGGTACACGGGCTGGAACACGGGCGTGTTGCAGACCGTGTACCACAAACAAAATTTAAATGTGTAGAATTGTTAAGTGAAATAAATGTATATTTAAAGTGATAATTAAAACAGGGTATTAACAGACAATATTATGTCTGTAGGAGCCCAAAATAGAGATAGAACTGTGGAGGAGTTCCGGAAGTGGACACTAGTGCAGTATTGGTAAGTTCAAGCATTTTCGTGTCTGCAACATGAAATACTATGTTAATCTATTTTATACTAGATATACACTAGATATAAAATCCTATAAGCATTTGGGGATTAGTTGGAATAACATATCCCAAATAACGAAAATAAGTAAGACCTACGGGCAATGAAGGATAGTGACCTTGAGGTGACATATAAGATCACTTAGTCAAAACTATAAATTGAAAGATGGTAATGAAACCATTAAGGCGTACTGCCCCTCCAACATAGTGGTGGAGGTTTATTTAAATCCTACAGGGTTATCAGGGCTGTGGAGGACGATGTTCTAAGGTCACTCCTTAGACCCTCCCAATCAGCACTAATAATCATCGGTACTGTCATAAACAGAGCTCTAAATTAGAAATCAAATAGAGAATAAACAATCAACAAAATAATAAAAACCATAATTGAGCATAACCGAAGTTTATGTTAGAGTAATGTAAATTCGGTTAGGATATGTGAATAGTAAACAATTATGGTAAAGTAAATAGTAACCAGTTAGGGTAACTGGTACTATTCATCGGTCAAAGGTCAAAATAGTATTCATGGTGAATAGTACTATTCATAGGAAATTGAGTTTTTAATGTTTTTCTTACTATGAATGTTTGAACTTACTGAGCCTGTTAGCTCATCAGTTTGTTCATGTTGTAGGTAAGAAACCTATCCAGTAGATTCCTGGATGGCGGCAGGATGCGAGCGTGTCAAGGGGATAAGGAACTCACTGTGGACTTGGTCCTGCTATAAGTTTTTCCGCTAAGCTTTTTGAGTTAAAGAAAATATGTTTGAAGACAAAATATACAGTATATATACTATATATGTTGCATACTATTTTGTACTTATTTAAGACATTGAAAAGTCAGTATTATATTTTACATCGCCTTCTTACTTGGTATTCGTAAGAAAAAGTATGTATTAAAGAAAAAAAAAATTTTAGGGCAAAATTTTAGGCCCTGGTATTTAAGAAGTATGAGCAAAAGAGTTTAAAACTGACAACTCAGATTCGGCACACGAACGGTCTTGGTCGGCCGTAGAGTCGATTCATGACGGTTGCGGATAGTTGGAATCAGGGGACGTCACACAAGTGGTTGGATAAAAGAAAATATTAGCATTTTAGCAACATGCAATCCTGCTGGGTCCACTATATATATTCCAACAATATCCTAGATTATATGTTTCATTTATTATCAGTTTTAGTTTCTTGCCATCATTTACTAGTTCTAAATATAACCTTTAACTAGATTATTGATTGCCTTGTACAAAATTCATTTGCAGGGATCTTTTGGATGATAAATATTAGGGATTATGAAATATTGATTAATGCATATTATCCCAATTTCATAGCTTTATTTTGATCAATTAATTAAAATGTAATTGGATAACGGTACTTCTTAAGCATAAAAGTTAGAGAAAATACACTAATGCAAAAAAGAAAAAGAAAATGGAAAAGGCTAGAGAAAAAGCAAGCTAAATATATATATATATATTTATAGATAGAGACCGCAAATACTCCATTTAATTATTCAATAAAGGATAGAAGATGGTTGATGAGTATAATTAAATAAGAAAAACTGCAATTCTTAGTTGCAATATCGACAACCAATCCATTGAATAGCTTAATAACTAACAATAACAAAAACCGCAACATATATAAAACATAAATTTAAAGCAATAAAAAAGGCATTATAAATATTGTAGGACCTACTTTATCAACTATAGGAACAAACTGGTACTTTTTCCATATTTTTGGAATCAAGTTCTATTAAAAAAGTCATACTCAATTCCGACTTGAATTTGGCCATCGTCATTCCGTTGGATATGAATTGTGTCTCCTGTCTTAAGTTTGGTTTCCTTTACAAACTTAAGCCAACCCTTGGATTGTAAAACCGGCTTTAAGTAGCCTGTAAGGTGAGTTGAGAGCACGAACGGATACGACTTGATCATCGATTTGTCGTGCAAACTGATTAGGGCCACATTAAATTGAATCTCCTGACCCCTAACTGGGTCGGGCAAAATGTTGCCAAGCCACTCCGACAGAACTGTCAGCTTCTCTGTGATATCTGTTTCGCTTAGTTTCTTCTTCAAGAATGCCATTATTTTGATATAATCGCAATTGAGTTCTTTTTTTTGCTAGAAAAAAAACTAAAGCTATCTGTTGCTCTGATACTTCAGTTGCTTGCCATTATTTATAGAGATAGGTTTTAGAAAAGACAAAATTATTTGTTTAGCAACATGCAATCATAGTGGGTCCACTACTAATGATCTTGCTTTTCATTTTCGAACGTGCTGGGTGCTTACTAAAAAGTTAGGATCATTCTTATATACGTCCTTAAATTTAATTTCATTTTTGCTTTTCTTTTAGAACTTTGAATTTAATCATATTTTATCATTTCCATCAGAATTTCAATTAAAAATAAACGGAAAAAAAGTGAGTTAAGTGCAACCATAACATCTTTTTTCTTTTTTTTAGAGCAGAAATCCTAAGTGCATAGGTTTAATAAGATAAATTCTATTATTTTTCTATTTATTTATTTTATTGAAGTTCAAATATAAGGGATAAAGTGGTGTTAAATTCAAAATTCAGTAAGTAAATGAAAGTTTTAAAATTTATAGATATCTTAGATTTTGTTATTTTGTTTAATAATATTATTATTTTATTAAGTTTCTTGTAGTCATTTGGTAGGTTATGCAGTGATCCTTTAACTAGATTATCTAGTGCTTTGTATAATTTTCACTCGTAGGGTTTTTTTTTTCTTTCTTTTTGTTGGACAATGAATATGTTATGGATTATAAAATAGCTATTAATGAATTATGTTTTCTCAATTTAGGAGCTAGCTTGTTTCCTTTTGGTCAATTAAAATTTTAATTAAAAAGAAAAAGAGAAAGGTTAACAAAAAGCAAGTTTTATTTTTTCTATATATATAGGAAAGAAACAAATAACAAAAAACAAGCTGACCCATCATAAATGCAATCCTATGCTTATGATTTTATTATGATTTATGTGATAACTACATTATGACAATGCATTCACCATGGGGAAAGAAAAAAAAAAAAGCTATACATAATAATATAAACCGAAAAGAGATAAAATTAAAAAGCCACCCAAAAATTTATCAATAGACTTAATGTCTTTCCAAGCAGAAATATAATTTCCTGATTACTTTATAATACATTTATTGAATTAATTATATTTTTATACCATCTATGTGATAACTGGAGAATTTCATCATTCTTGGAAGATCAGTACAGGAAATATACATAATGTATTTCATGTTTAAAATGTATATTGTAATGATTTCATTTGTGTATGTATGTGTAACACAGTATCAAGAAATTGGTCAAGATGGTCTTTTCTTGATATAAAACGGATATTTTTAGAATCAGTATGTTCAATTTAGTCAATTGAGCACAAAATGCAAATTTTGACCTAGAAATAGGCAGTATCAGAAAACTGGTCTAGATGATCTTGAATGAAGTTAAAACTGATAAATGTGGATTCAGCATGCCCAAATTAGTCAGGATAGCCTATCAGCATGCTCAAATTTGATAATTGAGCGCAAGAGTAATTTTTGACCGAGAATTTACAGTATCAGAAACTGGTCGAAATGATCTCAGATGAAAATGAAACTGATATATTTGGATTCAGGACGCCCAAATTAGTCAGGATAGCCTATGTTGAAATTTTGGGCGAAAAAGTATATAAGGGACGAAAAATCAGAAATTTGAAGAAAAGGCCCATAAACTTTTCTTCTCCTCTCTTCCCCCCCCCCCCCCCAAAAAAAATGAACAGTAACTAACTGCCTGAAATAGTGTCCGTTTTCGACACCGCCGGCACCGTTGGGAAGCTCTCACCGAGCTGAGTCTAACGGTGGGTCGAGTCGACGGATTGGACGTCGAAGCAGCCCGCACGCGCCGCCCGAAGGCCACGGTGACTGGAATTTTCAAACGCCGATTTCTCCGTCGTTCGACCTCCGATCAACGTGATTCCGGTCTTAAAAGACTTGTGGTGAATAGTAGAATAAAACCTAGGTGTTGTTTTAGCTCAACGGCCGCCGGATTGCGTCGCCTGAACTCACGCCGTCGCCGTGAAAGTCGTCGTTTCCGGCGGTGTTGAGTGATGTGGTGGGTACCAAAATGCTTAGAATTTCATGGGGAACAAAAGCCCCAAGCTAATTTCAAGAAAAAAAGTCGGGAAAATGGCGATTCAAACATGCCGCCGCCGTCGTACTTTTGGGGGTTAGTTTCTGACCATAGGAGCTTTGATTGGTGAAATTGACACCACAAATGAGTTCCTCACGTCAAGATCTACGAGGTGGTGGCCTCTTTTCTCTACGCTGCGGCTGGTCAACGGCTGGTCAACGGCGGTCAATGCCGGTCAATGGCGACCGGACCCCAAAAATTTAAGAGTGGCCCGTTGGCCTATTTTTGACGTTCCGAATACATCCGCGGCGTCGAAATTTCAAGATAGAATTTTAAATGTGAAGAACGGCGAATCAAAATTTGTGCACGCGAGATCGAATGGTGCATTCGATCGCCGATGGGACGATTTCGGTAGTGATTTCTATCCCTTCGTTCCTTAATTTTTATTTTGGAATGATTATATGTTAATTATGTAATTTGGCACGTGAAATTGTAAGAAAAATGGATGAAAATGATGAAAAGGAAAATATGTAGAAATGTGAATATTTTTACGTAAAAGTTGAGTTTTACATAAAATATAAGCGTCTGGTATAGTACGTGGTAAAATAGAAATATGTTAGATGATTTCGAGGCGTTTCCTAAACGCTGGGAACCTAAAAATTAAGCGAAAATACTGTCGAAATTTTTAAAACGGCACAAAAAGGGTATTTTAGGAAACGAGGGGCAAAATGTGGTCGGGATGGAAACCCGAGCCCCTTCGAACGATTTTAAGGATTAATGAATGAGTTAGGCTCAGAAAAGGATGACAGATGTTCTAAGGATAAGTAAACCAAGAATTTCAACAATTAATGCTGTAAAAGCTTGGTAAAGCCTAAGAAAAATTATTTTATGATTGTTGGGCTTAGAAAATCTAGTCTAAGCATTTAAAATGAAAATGATACGACCTAAAGACCCGTCAAGGGCGAAATAGACATTATGACCAAAAATTTCAGGAATGATAGAAAAATACCCTAATGGATTTAAAACGACTTAAGTAAGATTCTAAGGGTCAGAACTAAGTTGTGAATCAAGGAAAAGTAAGGTTACGATGAAAAAAAAATCATGTTAGGGGCAAAATGGTAATTTTGTCAAAGTTTAGCAAAAATGTTATAAATGGGATATTAGGCCCTTAAGTTTATATCAGGGAATGAAACGTAGAATTTTTACGTTTTATTAAGTTTTATGTATGAGATAAGTGTGGAAAGAGTAACCATGATTCTTTCGGTTATAGGAACCCGATCCAGATGCAACGAAGGAATGTTTGCGGATCCAGAAAGCAAGAAAGGAGATACTAGCAAAGTAACAGTAAGTTTAAGCATTTATTTGTCTGTAACATAAACTGACATATTAGGTCTATGTTTATGTGTTACGTGTTCTATATGCAGTATGTAAGTTTAAATATTTCCATGTCTGCAATATAAATGAACTAGTTATGTTTATGTATTCTATGTGCAGTATTAGTGTCAAGATACTATGATATGAATGTTACGAAAGCCATGTTATGAACTATGTATTATGTTTAAGTCAAATGTAAATTGACTTGATATGTTTATGATTATGATGTTATGTTTTGTTGTATGACGTGTATGTTAGACATTGATTGTCTGCATCACGATACTCATGTTAAGTTCATGTCATGTATGTAGAGATTCATGTTCCATGTAGATGATTCAGGTATACATGACGTGTATGTTAGACATTGATTGTCTGCATCACGATACTCATGTTAAGTTCATGTCATGTATGTAGAGATTCATGTTCCATGTAGATGATTCAGGTATACATGATAGACAAGTTTCAAGCACAAAAACAAGTAGGTGCACAAGGCACTTTAGTGAGATTAATAAAACTCACACCCCAAGTAAAACATGTAATAGGTTCCTACTGTGGGGCAATCAGTATGCTACTCAGTTGGAACTTCTAAAAAGACGGTAATTAAACCAGTTGTTGGTGTACCGGCCTCTCGACTTACGGGGAGGTTTTCATGTTCAGTTTCAGTTAATACTGCAGAGGTCAGCACTAAAGTACCGCTCCCAGTCATGCACGTATTACGGTACGACCAATCAGGGGCTCAAAACCAGAACGTAATGAAAGATAAAGACCTAAGATTTAAAATGCAGCCTATAACAAGCATAAGATATACTAACACTACGTGTACCATCGTGGTCAAAGATACTGTTACGGTCAATGGTACTGTTCATAGTCAACAGTATAATTCATGTTTATGGCCTCTAATCTGACAGTGGTACGTCCCGGGTGTGAAAGTTTAAAATATGATATGTTCACGATGTTACAGTTAGTTTACGAGATTCAAGTATGTTAAGCACGATCACGATGTTACAGTTGGTTCACGAGATTCAAGTATGTTAAGCACAATCACGATGTTATAGTTGGTTCAGAGATTGAAGTATGTTAAGCACGATCACGATATTACAGTTAGTTCACAAGATTCAAGTATGTTAAGCACGATCACAATGTTACAGTTAGTTTACGAGATTCAAGTATGTTAAGTACGATCACGATGTTACAGTTGGTTCACAAGGTTCAAGTATGTTAAGCACGATCACGATGTTACAGTTAGTTTACGAGGTTCAAGTATGTTAAGCACGTTCACGATGTTACAGTTGGTTCACGAGGTTCAAGTATGAAAGCATGTTCAAGAGGTTAAGCATGATAAGTGCAGTTAGTATGTTTATGATTATGATGTAAAGTATGTTCATGATGTTAAGTAATGTATGATATACGTTATGCAACGTTCAGAGGTTACAGCAGGTATCGGATTCATTCTATCCTATATAGTGTGAATTATTATACGTCATGAATGTATGTTTGAACTTACTGAGTCTATCACTCACAAGTTTGTTTATGTTGTAGGTAAGCATCCTGCACGAAGATAAGAATGGATGACGGATGAGATCTGCATGTGCAAAGGGACTGGGTGAGGATTATGGTACTGCTATGAGTCTTCCACTGAGTTGTTTAAAAGAATATTAAAATGATGTATATCAAGTTATGATAAAGAAAAAAAATGTTTACTATAGTAAATGTTTTTATGAAAATAGAATTTCCACGTTAAGTTAAAAAAAAAAATTTTTTTTTTTAGCTGGTATCAGAATAAGTTAAAAGCAAGTTAAAAGTAAGTTGCTGACGACCCAAGTGGTTACAGTCTATTGCAGTTGGTAACAGTAGCTGACTGTAATAGTGCTATTTAACCCTACGTAGGGTGGGACGTCACAATCTAGTTTACAGAATAATTCTTAATTTATCTTTTTATTCCTAAAATTAAATATAAAAGTGTCCTTTAAATATGAAAAACATGTTTACGATTATACCCATAGCACCCATTATGAGCCAAAAAAATGGAAAAAGAATATGAGTTGATTAGAATGATTTTATTTATTAATAATTTTGAAAATATTTCTAATATATAACAAACATAATTTTCAAGACTTTTTTTGCTTGAAATTTGACGGGCCTATTGGTTTTTAATGCAACAATATAATACTTTAAAACATATCGTAGATTTTCTTTTTTACTTTTTGTTATTTTTGTTTTTAGTTTCTTATATTCGTTTGCTAGTCAAAAAGTGAACCTCTAAGTGGACTATAAGATTGCTATGTGCAATTTTCATTCGCAGGTATTTTTTGGAGAATGAACAAAAACCACACCATTTGTGTTTTTTAAGAGTAGTGAAAAGCAAATTATTGATGTCTTATGGCTAATTAGTGGCTTCCGGTCATCAATGAGATCTTGCTTATGTATATGTAATCTTATTCTCAGTAAAATCAAATTCTACAAACTACAGAGTAAAGAAACCCCAAAGGCAAAGATAAAAAAAATAAAAAGGAAGAAGACCTAGGAAAAGATGTTCTAAATATCCTTCCTGACTGTTTTTCTGAACTAATCATAAACCGTGATTGCATAAGATACTGATATATGTTCACATGAGAATTTTACACCAGTTAAGAATGCGAAACTAATATAAATAGTATACTTCTTAAAAAAAAAAAAAACTTACTTAGTGTGCCACATTGCACTTATCAAATCATATTAAAATTACATCGTATTAACAATGACAAATTAACATAACATAACAAAAATCTAAAAATTAAAAATCATGTTAATAGATTATTTTTTAACAACCTATTATGGAATCTCCTAAGAAGAAGTACTATAATAATAAAGCATGTAACATTAGACGAAAAAGAAATGAAAAATAATGTGTTATTAAGTATTCAAATTCTTTTAACAAGGTATATATTATTAGTAGGGTATTGTCGATCGGCACTTATTAGTTGCCATCCCTTGATCATTTATTCAAAATAAAAACTCAAAGAAAGAATATTAATGGGCATTTTGACAAACTGGTTTAAAAGCTACAGCTTAAAAACTAACACTAAGAAAAATCACAATAAAAACGCATTATAATGGTAGGTGGACTAACTTTATTAACTATCGAACCAAAAGCAGCACTTTTCAAATACTTTTGGAATTAGTTAAGTACTCTTTCTTTTAGCAAAGTCAAACTCAATTCCAACTTGGATTTGGCCGTCCTCATCTTTTGGATATGATCATGGTGGCTCCCACTTCAGCACCATTTTTCTTTACAAACTTAAGCCACCCCTTGAACCATAAAACGGGCTTTAAGTAGCATGTAAAGCGAGTTGACAACACAAACGGATACGACTTAATTACTGATTTTTTGTTCAAATTAATTAGGGACACTTTAAATTGAGCACTACCCCTAGCTGGGTAGGGAAAAATGTTGCCAAGCCAATCCGATGGAGTGGTCAGCTTCTTTATAGTACCTGTCTTGTTTAGTTTCTTCTGCAAGAATGTCACTGCTTTGATTTGATAATAGGCAATTAATTTCTTATTTTTCAACAAGAAAACTAAAGCCATTTAATGACTGTTTAAATCAGCTGTTGGAATAGCTATTAATATATTCAAGTGTAATACGTGTTTGGTTGAAATACTACTCAAGTTAAACGAATGTGTTATTACTTTACAACCCAAATTCAACCCAAATCTGCATCAAATTTTTCATTATTTTTAAATTTGTACTACATTCATTTTTCTTCAATTATACGATTTAAATGTTACACATTTCAAACATTCAGTTTAAAAAAGTATTCAAATGGAATCTATAATCCAAACGGGCTATGGAGTTGTTTATATCAAATTCAGGTTGATATTATATACAAGAGGTTGAATAAAAGAAAATATTAGCATTTTAGCAACATGCAATCCAGCTGGGTCCACTATATATATTCCAACAATATCCTAGATTATATATTTCATTTATTATCAGTTTTAGTTTCTTGCTATCATTTACTAGTTCTAAATATTACCTTTAACTAGATTATTGATTGCCTTGTACAAAATTCATTTGTAGGGTTCTTTTGGACCATAAATATTAGGGATTATGAAATATTGATTAATGCATATTATCCCAATTTCATAGCTTCATTTTGGTCAATTAATTAAAATATAATTGGATAACGGTACTTCTTAAGCATAGAAGTTAGAAAAATACCCTAATGCGAAAAAGAAAAAGAAAATGGAAAAGGCTAGAGAAAAAGCAAGCTAATTATATATATATATATTTATAGATAGAGACCGCAAATACTCCATTTAATTATTCAATAAAGGATAGAAGATGGTTGATGAGTACAATTAAATAAGAAAAACTGCAATTCTTAGTTGCAATATCGACAACCAATCCATAGAACAGCTTAATAACTTACAATAACAAAAACCGCAACATATATAAAGCATAAATTTAAAGCAATAAAAAAGGCATTATAAAGGTACTAGAAGATATTGTAGGACCTACTTTATCAACTATAGGAACAAACGGGTACTTTTTCAATATTTTTGGAATCAAGTTCTATTAAAAAAGTCATATTCAATTCCGACTTGAATTTGGTCATCGTCATTCCTTCGGATATGAATTGTGTCTCCTGTCTTAAGTTTGGTTTCCTTTACAAACTTAAGCCATCCCTTGGATTGTAAAACCGGCTTTAAGTAGCCTATAGGGCGAGTTGAGAGCATGAGCGGATACGACTTGATCATCGATTTGTCATGCAAACTGATTAGGGCCACATTAAATTGAATCTCCTGACCCTTAACTGGGTCGGGCAAAATGTTGCCAAGCCACTCCGACGGAACTGTCAGCTTCTCTGTGATATCTGTTTCGCTTAGTTTCTTCTTCAAGAATGCCATTATTTTGATATAATAGCAATTGAGTTCTTGTTTTGCTAGAAAAAAAACTAAAGCTATCTGTTGCTTTGATACTTCAGTTGCTTGCCATTATTTATAGAGATAGGTTTTAGAAAAGAAAAAATTATTTGTTTAGCAACATGCAATCATAGTGGGTCCACTACTAATGATCTTGCTTTTCATTTTCGAACGTGCTGGTTGCTTACTAAAAAGTTAGGATCATTCTTATATACGTCCTTAAATTTAAGTTCATTTTTGCTTTTCTTTCAGAACTTTGAATTTAATCATATTTTATCATTTCTATCAGAATTTCAATTAAAAATAAACGAAAAAAAAGTGAGTTAAGTGCAACCACAACATCTTTTTTCTTTTTTTTTTAGAGCAGAAATACTAAGTGCATTGGTTTAATAAGATAAATTCTATTATTTTTCTATTTATTTTTTTATTGAAGTTCAAATATAAGGGATAAAGTGGTGTTAAATTCAAAATTCAGTAAGTAAACGAAAGTTTTAAAATTTAGAGATATCTCAGATTTTGTTATTTTGTTTAATATTATTATTATTTTTTTAAGTTTCTTGTAGTCATTTGGTAGGTTATGCAGTGATCCTTTAACTAGATTATCTAGTGCTTTGTATAATTTTCACTCGTAGGGTTTTTTGTTTCTTTCTTTTTGTTGGACAATGGATATGTTATGGATTATAAAATAGCTATTAATGAATTATATTTTCTCAATTTAGGAGCTAGCTTGTTTCCTTTTGGTCAATTAAAATTTTAATTAAAAAGAAAAATAGAAAGGTTAACAAAAAGCAAGTTTTTTTTCCTATATATATAGGAACGAAACAAATACACAAAAAACAAGCTGACCCACCATAAATGTTGTCCTATGCTTATGATTTTCTTATGATTTATGTGATAACTATATTATGACAATGCATTCACCACGAGGAAAGAAAAAAAAAAGCTATACATAATAATATAAACCAAAAAGAGATAAAATTAAAAAGCCACCCAAAAATTTATCAATGGACTTAATGTCTTTCCGAGCAGAAATATAATTTCCTGATTACTTTATAATATATTTATTGAATTAATTATATTTTTATACCATCTAATTTATAGAATAATTCTTAATTTATCTTTTTATTCCTAAAATTAAATATAAAAGTGCGACACCCCCCGCCTCGTGCGGGAGACGTCACCTGAAAACTCTACTTTACTTTAAATCTTTTCTATCAAATCATAACAAAATAGTTTGCGGAAATTTTTTTTTTTTTTAAAACCATCGATATACGTAGTACTACAACTTTCCAAAACTTAAGTTATCATAATAGGAAAACTATTTTATATTACTTGCATATAATACTGTCATACTGTATTCAACATAGTTAAAGTTAAACATAACAGTGTAGCTTATACAATATCATACAATTATATTTTTTTTTTCTCAATATCCTTCTCTTTCTTCCTTGCGGAATTAGCCTGGCAGGTCCATAACCTTTATCATGACACTGGCACTTCATTCCTGCAGTCCAATCCATACACTGTGGCTCAGGTTACAGGTTGTTTACCTCGATTACCTGAACAAGAACAAACTGGTGAGCTACATGCCCAGTAAGTTCAGACATAACATTTAAAATAATAAAACACAACAATGCAACTTGACACAATGCATGAGTTCATTATGCTCAATTTACACTTGCATTGTTCATTTACTATGTCTATGGGCCCGGTTTGGTCATACCGTGTGCGCGCTATAAGAGGGGTCTGGGAGCGACCCGGACTCTCCCTCAACAATATTATGTCTTTTACTTCGACATAAGATAACCTCCCCTCGCGAGAGGCCGGTACGCCAAACATTAGGTCTTTTTCATTACCTTGTTGAGTACTGTGCTATGTTACTTACTATGATGTCTTAACTGTTCCAGTGTATATATTCATAATTAATGCACTCAATGTTATGCCTATTCAGTCCAAAAATACTGTTTAAAAATCATCACCCATGCATTTAAACATTGGGGCGTGATTGGAACTGAAAACAAGGCACAAACTCTTAATTATACATTTTTGGAACAGTTGGAGCGCCTTGCACTCATCCTCGAGCGCCTGGCCCTCCATTTTATTTTCCTTTAAAAACTTAGGACAGAGACTCCAGCGCTTCGGCGCTCTCTTTACAGCGCCTGGCGCTTTCAAAAATCCGGTTCAAGCGCCTGGCTCTCATACCCTAGCGCCTGGCGCTAATGCTGATTTTTGTACTAGGGCCGGGCGCTCATACCCTAGGGCCTGGCCCTTCCACTAAATTTTACACTAGCGCCTGGCGCTCATACCCTAGCGATTGGCGCTTCAGCCAATTTTTACACTAGCGCCTGGCGCTCATACCCTAGAGCCTGGCGCTAATGCTGATTTTTTGTACTAGGGCCTGGCGCTCATACCCTAGGGCCTGGCCCTTCCACTAAATTTTACACTAGCGCCTGGCGCTCATACCCTAGAGCCTGGCGCTTCAGGCAATTTTTACACTAGCGCCTGGCGCTCATACCCTAGAGCCTGGCGCTCTTACTGAATTTTAAACACCAAATTTTGGCCGAGAGCTCAGCGCCGGGGCGCTCCTTAGCTAGCGCCTAGCGCTTGGCTCCGGTAAAAATAGGTTTTTGAACACATTTTGATATAAAAACCAATTCTCATTCATACTTTCAAATCTAAAACATGTTTAAAGCATTCTAAGGTCAAAGTTCATAAAACATAATCATATACACATAACACATCACTGCACACTCGCATACTTGCCAATTTAGGCGTTTCAACGAGTTCACAACAACATATAACATTTCTAGCCAAGGAATTTAGGCTATTCATAAATTAACATTCAAGAATAACACAGTGTTCCAGTTGTTCATGTTCAGACAATTAAATGTCAGAACTTACCAGAAATTGATTTCTGCTTTTATTCCTTTGTTTCCCTTCGTTGCCCTATAACGAAACAGTTCAACATTCAGTGAAATGTTTATAGGTCAACTCAAAAACATTTAAACACTTCTCCTATACATTGTATCATTACACCCTTAGCCTTAGTTATAAGTCCGAAAATTTCGGCATTATAACGGCTTAATTTTTTCATTTTCCCACTGTGCCAAAACCGCTTAAATCGCGCTATTGAACACAGTCTCCATCATAAACCTGCTCAAAATCCCAGTACATAACAATAATTCATTCTCAAAATCAAGGTATAACAATGTTTCCCAAAAATTTAGGGTTTCTCTCACAACCCTAAACTTTCCTCTTTGTCTTTCTTCCATTCCACACTCAATACCACATCAAATTCCTTTTTCCACTTCATAATACAAAATTATCACTATTCCATAAGGTTTCACCCTTCCTTTCACGTAAATTTCCCCCCCTCATGCAACATTTTTGTTTTCAAAAACTAACCCCACAAAAACCTCAAAAACAAGTTCAAAACATGTTTTTCCACATGATTTTCATCAAAACACTCTAACTCCATTTTGTTCCACTATTCACATAAACACAAAAACACTTAAAAACAAGCATTAAAACAGAATTTTGAAGAACTTACTTGAGCTTTGAGGTGAATACTCCTCAACTTAAAGTTTTCTCACACTTTTTCTTCAAATTTTGCAACTTTTGAAACTTTGGAAATTTTTGTGAGCAAAGGAACGTGGGAGAAGAAGAAGAACAGAGAAAATGGTGTTTTTCTGCTGTGAGGGACGTGAAAAATCAGGGGAAAAGTTTATACAAATCCTTAGGGGCATTTTTGTAATTTTTAAAAATTTTGGGGTCAAAATGAAAATTTCTTGGGGGCATTTTTGCAAAATTTTGGGAACTTTTTCAGCTGAAATACAGCTGTTTCTCCCCCTCTCTTCCACGTGCATGAGCAGATCAACATGCATTTAATGCTAATTTTCTTTCAAAATTTTGATTTTAAAGGAAATTCCAAAAATTTCCTTAATTTTAATAGCCTTTGGATCAAAAAGGATGATTTGATCTCATCCATTGATTCCTATATTAATAAGAAAATATTATTTGTTTATACAGTATAGGTTTTTCTTTAATAACAGTATAATTTTCATCTGTCGAAATTTTGACCGAAAAGCTATACTGGCCAAATTTCGCAGTTTACCTCTCGAAATGCTGTTAGAGCCTTTCAATGCATTTATATCCTTTAAAACACTCCATAAACCCTAGATATTTCATTATTTTCCATCTGGGATCTATGTTTGCCACATTTTGAATCTCAGTAGAATTCTGTTTTTCGATACCGAAAATGCACTATTTGAGGCATTTCGATTCGACACTCATCACATCTATAGCTAATAAAATATTTATCAATTCGAATAAATATACTTATCAACTCTAATGATGATTTATTAGAGTGAAATTTATATATTTTCGTCACACTAATATATATAAATTTTCACTATACAATGTTCCCGAGAACGATTTAAAATCTCGGCTGTTACAAAAAGTGTCCTTTAAATATGAAAAACATGTTTACGATTATACCCACAGCACCCATTATGAGCCAAAAAAATGGAAAAAGAATATGAGTTGATTAGAATGATTTTATTTATTAATAATTTTGAAAATATTTCTAATATATAACAAATATAATTTTCGAGACTTTTTTTGCTTGAAATTTGACGGGTCTGTTGGTTTTTAATGCAACAATATAATACTTTAAAACATATCGTAGATTTTCTTTTTTACTTTTTGTTATTTTTGTTTTTAGTTTCTTATATTCGTTTGCTAGTCAAAAAGTGAACCTCTAAGTGGACTACAAGATTGCTATGTGCAATTTTCATTCGCAGGTATTTTTTGGAGAATGAACAAAAACCATACCATTTGTGTTTTTTAAGAGTAGTGAAAAGCAAATTATTGATGTCTTATGGCTAATTAGTAGCTTCCGGTCATCAATGAGATCTTGTTTATGTATATGTAATCTTTTTCTCGGTAAAATCAAATTCTACAAACTACAGAGCAAAGAAACCCTTAAGGCAAAGATAAAAAAAATAAAAAGGAAGAAGACCTAGGAAAATATGTTCTAAATATCCTTCCTGACTGCTTTTCTGAACTAATCATAAACCATGATTGCATAAGATACTGATATATGTTCACATGAGAATTTTACACCAGTTAAGAAGGCGAAACTAATATAAATAGTATACTTCTTCAAAAAAAAAAAAAACTTACTTAGTGTGCCACATTGCACTTGTCAAATCATATTAAAATTACATCGTATTAACAATGACAAATTAACATAACATAACAAAAATCTAAAAATTAAAAATCATGTTAATAGATTATTTTTTAACAACCTATTATGGAATCTCCTAAGAAGAAGTACTATAATAATAAAGCATGTAACATTAGACGAAAAAGATGTTAGGAAATGCCTTAAGCATTAGAGACATTTTGATGTATTCATTTTGAACTGGATAATAAAATTATATATACATAGAGGTTATTCATTACATTGTTATCTGTCATCGTCTTATTTACATGTTAAAGTAAATGTAAGCAAATATGGCTCACTGACTGCTTGTGTAAAAACTGTTAGAACGTTGTATGCAATGGACTTTTGTATGCGAGAAGACAATGTTCTAAAGTTAGCGGTCTAAACTATGGTCTGTAGTCTATGGGGTTAGACCGAGCATCTAACTCATGTTAAGACTATTATGTTGTCTAAAGCCTTGGAGGGGACGGTTTGTCTTGACTGTCTGGAGCTGGACTCCCAAGTAGAGACATAGATATGTTACTTGGTGGTGACATATTAGACCGGGACTAAAGCATGATTGATCTACGTAGTCCGCTATGAGTGGATCAATCTGCTTTTGACGTTCATTGTGCAATAACTTTAATCCTGAGTAAATGAACTACTTCATGTATATGACTTGTGTACTTTGATGTTCCAATGGCTAAAGCGTCTCAGAGGTAGTAAGCTTA
Source organism: Antiaris toxicaria (assembly GCA_035233585.1). Lineage (NCBI taxonomy): Eukaryota > Viridiplantae > Streptophyta > Magnoliopsida > Rosales > Moraceae > Antiaris > Antiaris toxicaria. The sequence goes on from CP141163.1 coordinate 3,534,670, forward strand.
TAGACCGGTTCGTTGGGTGCATGACTTCTATACGATGAAGGGATTGTTTGCAGATATCGGAATCATAGCTCTGAGGAGTTAAAGATATCCTCTTAAAGGCATTATACTGAATGTGAAAATGGACAAGGCCTTGGGTCATCTGCTAGGCGGATGACTTCTTATTCACATATGGTGAATAATCATTTTCTTAATTCGGTAGTATAATGGAACTTTAAGATAGCCTGATCAGTAGGATTAAACGGACTTTGACCTAAGGCTAATCATGGATATCATATGAGGGTTTTGCATATATGACAAGGTCATTGGATAGTAGCTCGTCACAGGCTTACGTAATACGGTATATAATTGGGAGTTTAGTTTCAGGTTTATAGTGGTGTGACTCTGAAATTAGTGATCATATGATTGAGTTGTTCGGTACAGAATGATGATCATATGGAATCACGAGAGCCCGATTATATATGTCCAATCAGTCCCTCTACTAGCTCCACATAATTCCTTAACGTTTGGCAAATTGATTTGTGTATGCTATTGGCTGGTTTAATATGCATGGATGGTGATGACACAGGATTAGGATGGTAGACAAGATTTTCTCCGGTTGGATTCAGATTTTTTTTTGGATAATAGAGTACACAATTATTCGAACTCCAAATAAAGTTGCCATGATTTTATTTGAGATTGGATTGGAGTTGTAAAAAATTATCCATGAGAACAAGAATTTGAAACACAACCGTTTTGTGGAATTTGAAATTTGAATTTTGAAATTTGAAATTTGAATTTTGAATTTGAAATTCGAATTTGAAATTTGAATTTGAAATTTATATTTGAAATTTGAAATTTGAAATTTGAAATTTGAATTTGAAATTCGAATTTGAAATTTGAAATTCAAATTTTGAATCACAGTCCAAGTAGGATTCGAATTTGTTGTGGAAAATCCACAATGTTTGAAATTCGAATTTGAGTTGGATTTGGGGAGGATAATCTTGTTAGAATCCTACTTGAATTTTGAATCCAAATCCCAACAAACTATGGACGAAATTTTGAGGATAATCCTCAATGGAATTTCGGTTTTTGTGGATAAGATTCAAGGGAATTTCGGTCCGACCTAAAGGAGAGGCCAATTTGACGGAATCTTCCAATCCCTCACGGAAGAAGAAGAGGCCAAATAAAAAGCAAGTGGCTTCTAATTCTTCTAATCCTCCTGTCTCGAACGGGAAGAAGAAGAAGAAGAACAAGAAGCCGAAGGACCCTAAAAAGTCCAAATGCTTCCATTGTGGGAAGGTAGGTCACTTCAAGAAGGCTTGTCGGGAATTCCTAGCTGCCAAGGGCAAGGAAGGTAAGGAATTTCATTACTTAGAAGCGTGTTTGGTGGAAGAATCGAAAGACACTTGGGTCATTGATTCAGGCGCCACTAATCATGTTTGTGTTTCTATGCAGGGGTTCGTGGAAATGAGAAGTCTATATGATAGGAGCCTCTCGTTACGGACTGGAGATGGTAGCTTTGTGGTGGCTGAAGCTGTGGGAGATGTTTACCTTTATTTTGATCAATTTAGGTTTATTTTATTGAAAGACTGTTTTTATGTTCCTAATTTTAGGAGGAACCTTATATCAGTAGCTTGTTTAATAAAGGATTCTTATTCAGTTTCTTTTAGTATAAGAGTTGATATTCGTAGAAATAAGTCTTTTATCTGTTCTAGATGGATGGATGGAAACCTATATTTGATCAAACCAAAGATGTACTCACTGCTTGACACTGAATTAATTGATAACTCTAAAAGGTTGAAAGTTTCTCACTCTAACAAGGCATATCTTTGGCATTTAAGACTTGGTCATATTAATCAGGATAGGATTCAAAGATTGGTGAAAGACGGTCCTCTGGAATCTCTGGAGGAGGTACGACTTCCCCAATGTGAGTCTTGTCTAGAGGGTAAAATGACTAAGATGTCTTTTGGAGCTAAGGGTACAAGGGCTCAGGAGCTCTTAGAAATTGTGCACATTGACGTATGTGGCCCCATGAACATCACAGCACGAGGAGGGTTCGAGTATTATGTCTCTTTTATAGATGATTACTCGAGGTATGGATATGTGTATCTGATGCACTGCAAGAGCGAAACCTTTGACAAGTTCAAAGAGTATCGTGCGGAAGTGGAAAAGCAATTAGATAAATCCATAAAGACACTTCGATCTGATCGAGGTGGCGAATACCTCTCTAATGAATTTCTAGGACATCTTGTAGAGAACAGGATATTATCCCAATTGACTGCACCTGGTACTCCACAACAGAATGGTGTAGCCGAAAAGAGAAACAGGACCTTATTGGATATGGTACGGTCCATGATGAGTTATTCAACGCTGCCATTATCATTTTGGGGATATGCTTTACAAACGGCATGCTATATTCTGAACCAGGTTCCGAGCAAATCAATTCGCAGAACTCCGTATGAATTGTGGCGTGGCAGGAAGCCCTCCCTTGGACATATGAGAATATGGGGCTGCCCGGCACATGTACTGGATGGGGATGCAAAAAAGTTAGAACTAAGATCAGAATTGTGCATGTTTGTAGGGTATCCAAAAGGAACTAAAGGAGGTCTGTTCTATAACCCGAAGGAACAAAAAGTCATTGTCTCAACCCATGCGACATTCTTGGAGGAAAGTCACATGAATGACTTTAAGCCTCGAAGCAAAGTGGTGCTAGAAGAGTTATCGGGTGAAAGAAATGCTCCACAGATTTCAGTCTTAGACGCAAGTCCGAGTTCCAGTGAAAGACCTGCAGACGATCAACAGTTTAGGGTGCCTCGTCGTAGTGGGAGGGTTTCGAAGAAACCTAATTTCTTCATGTATGATGCTGAGGTATATCAGGCCGAAGCTCATGAGCATGAGGATGATCCGGTCACCTATGATGAAGCTATAAATGATGTTGATTCTAAATCTTGGAAACAGGCTATGAACAATGAGATGGATTCTATGAAATCCAACTCTGTTTGGGAACTTGTAGATTTGCCGAATGGGATAAAACCCATTGGATGCAAATGGGTCTACAAAAGAAAGAAGGATGCGGAAGGGAGAGTGGAAACTTTCAAAGCTAGACTGGTTGCAAAGGGGTACACGCAAAAGGCTGGAATCGATTACGATGAAACCTTTTCGCCTGTTGCTATGCTGAAGTCTATCCGTATTCTTCTGTCCATTGCTGCGGCTCTCGATTACGAGATCTGGCAAATGGATGTCAAGACGGCATTCTTGAATGGCCATCTTGAAGAGTGTATCTATATGATACAGCCCGAAGGGTTCGTAGCAAAAGGCCAAGAAAGGAAAGTCTGCAAGTTGCTTAGATCCATTTATGGATTAAAGCAAGCATCCCGCTCATGGAACCAGAGGTTTGATCAAGCGATTAAGACATTTGGTTTTGAGCAGAACGTTAATGAACCTTGTGTTTATAAACGTATTAAGGATGGAAAAGTGGTCTTTCTGATACTCTATGCCGATGATATACTACTCATTGGGAATGATGTAGGGAACTTATCATCGGTCAAGTTTTGGTTACACCAACAGTTTGACATGAAGGACTTGGGAGAAGCTAATTATGTTCTAGGCATTCGTCTCTTCAGAGATCAAAATAACAAAATGATAGCGTTATCCCAAGCTTCATACATAGATAAAATAATTGACAAATATGCAACGCAAGAGGCAAAGAAAGGCTCACAACCTTCCATTGCCAGTCTAACTCTTTCATTGGATGACTGTCCCAAGACATCGGAAGAAAGAGAACGTATGAGTAAGGTCCCTTATGCATCCGCTGTGGGTAGCCTTATGTACGCTATGCTTTGTACTCGCCCGGATATATGTTTTGCAGTAGGTATGGTGAGTCGATATCAAGCAAATCCTGAAACCAAGCACTGGCAAGCTGTAAAGTATATACTCAAGTATCTTAAGAGAATGAGGGATTATATGCTGGTGTATTCTGGAGGGAACCTAACACCCGTAGGATACACGGACTCAGACTTCTAGACTTGTAAGGATTCGAGGAAATCGACATCTGGATCAGTGTTTTACTCGGAGGAGGCGCCATTGTGTGGAGGAGCGTGAAGCAGGACTGCACAGCTGACTCTACTATGGAGGCTGAGTATGTGGCTACGGCTGAGGCATCTAAAGAAGCGGTTTGGCTCCGCAAGTTATTTAGAGACCTTGAGGTCATTCCGGGTGTTGACAAGCCTATCACACTTTACTGTGATAATACAGGGGTTATTGCCAACACAAGGGAATCTCGGCACCACAAGAGGACCAAGCACATCAATCGGAGATATCATATTATTAGAGGGCATGTGGAGACAGGACAAGTGGATGTATGTAAGATCGCGTCCGAGGACAACATCGCCGATCCCTTTACTAAGACTTTGGTGGCTAGAAGCTTTGAGAGGCATGTAGAGGCGATGGGGATGCGTAACATGGCACATCTACTGGCTTAGGGCAAGTGGGAGATTGTTAGGAAATGCCCTAAGCATTAGAGACATTTTGATGTATTCATTTTGAATTGGATAATAAAATTATATATACATAGAGGTTATTCATTACATTGCTATTTGTCCTCGTCTTATTTACATATTAAAGTAAATGTAAGCAAATATGGCTCACTGACTGCTTGTGTTAAAACTGTTAGAACGTTGTATGCAATGAACTTTTGTATGCGAGAAGACAATGTTCTAAAGTTAGCAGTCTAAACTATGGTCTGTAATCTATGGGGTTAGATCGAGCATCTAACTCATGTTAAGACTATTATGTTGTCTAAAGCCTTGGAGGGGACAGTTTGTCTTGACTGTCTGGAGCTGGACTCCCAAGTAGAGACATAGATATGTTACTTGGTGGTGACATATTAAACCGGGACTAAAGCATGATTGATCTACGTAGTCCGCTATGAGTGGATCAATCTGCTTTTGATGTTCATTGTGCAATAACCTTAATCCTGAGTAAATGAACTACTTCATGTATATGACTTGTGTACTTTAATGTTCCAATGGCTAAAGAGTCTCAGAGGTAGTAAGCTTATAGACCGGTTCGTTGGGTGCATGACTTGTATACGATGAAGGGTTTGTTTGCAGATATCGGAATCATAGCTCTGAGGAGTTAAAGATATCCTCTTAAAAGCATTATACTGAATGTGAAAATGGACAAGGCCTTGGGTCATCTGCTGGGCGGATGACTTCTTATTCACATATGGTGAATAATCATTTTCTTAATTCGGTAGTATAATGGAACTTTAAGATAGCCTGATCAATAGGATTAAACGGACTTTGACCTAAGGCTGATCATGGATATCATATGAGAGTTTTGCATATATGACAAGGTCATTGGATAGTAGCTCGTCACAGGCTTACGTAATACGGTATATAATTGGGAGTTCAGTTTCAGGTTTATAGTGGTGTGACTCTGAAATTAGTGATCATATGATTGAGTTGTTCGGTACAGAATGATGATCATATGGAATCACGAGAGCCTGATTATATATGTCCAATCAGTCCCTTTACTAACTCCACATAATTCCTTAACGTTTGGCAAATTGATTTGTGTATGCTATTGGCTGGTTTATTATGCATGGATGGTGATGACACAGGATTAGGATGGTAGACAAGATTCTCTCTGGTTGGATTCAGATTTTGTTTTGGATAATAGAGTACATAATTATTCGAATTCCAAATAAAGTTGCCATGATTTTATTTAAGATTGGATTGGAGTTGTAGAAAATTATCCATGAGAACAAGAATTTGAAACACAACCGTTTTGTGGAATTTGAAATTTGAAATTTGAAATTTGAAATTTGAAATTGAAATTTAAATTTGAAATTTGAAATTTGAAATTTGAAATTTGAAATTTGAATTTGAAATTCGAATTTGAAATTCAAATTTTGAATCACAGTCCAAGTAGGATTCAAATTTGTTGTGGAAAATCCACAAGGTTTGAAATTCGAATTTGAGTTGGATTTGGAGAGGATAATCTTGTTAGAATCCTACTTGAATTTTGAATCCAAATCCCAACAAACTATGGACGAAATTTTGAGGATAATCCTCAATGGAATTTCGGTTTTTGTGGATAAGATTCAAGGGAAAAATTCAAGTTTCAATCCCAGTTGAATTTGGATTCTCTCCTCCCTGAAAAGTGGCCGAAATTTTGGAGATAATCTCCTAGGAAAATTAGGTTATTTTGGATAAGGTTGAGATAAGATTCAAGCTTGAAAAACCTAGTGGAATTTTGGTTCTTCCTTATCCTAAAAGTGGACTAATATTTGGAGTAGATTTTCTCCTAGGAATTTCGGATTTTTTGGTTGAAAAAGGGAGATAAAATTCTAGTTAAAATCTTGTTTAGATTTGGATTGGATTTATCCTAAGAAAACCGAATTTTATTGTTGGATTTTCCCATGGAAAAATTCGGATTTTTTGGTTATGGATAAGGGAGAATATCTTTTCCTAGTCCAATTCGAATTCAGAGAATCACCTCATGCAGGTCTATAAATAGAGGTCCTGCCACTCCAGTTCTCTCAGACCACAGACTCTCAGGTGAGCAGGCTTGTTGTTGCACAGCTCATCGTGACAATAAAGTTCTTTAGAGATCTGGGTGGTCGGAAGAAGACTAGCAGTGCTAGCATACCGATCGAGGTTCAGAGTGCCCACACACTCAGCCATTCGGGAATTGGAGAATAGTAGAGAAGGCTAGTTGGTTGAAGCCTCCGGTCATTCTCCTCCTGCAAGATTGGCGTCCTTGAGGTATGAGTTTTAATTTTTGTTGGTTATTGTATATGGCATCATGAGATATTTAACGATCTAAAAATTTTTATTGTTCCGCTGCGCCACTCTGATACGTTTTTACTGGTTTATTTTCCTACAAAAGAAATGAAAAATAATGTGTTATTAAGTATTCAAATTCTTTTAACAGGGTATATATTATTAGTAGGGTATTGTCGATTGGCACTTATTAGTTGTCATCCGTTGATCATTTATTCAAAATAAAAACTCCTAGAAAGAATATTAATGGGCATTTTGACAAACTAGTTTAAAAGCTACAGCTTAAAAACTAACACTATAATGGTGGGTGGACTAACTTCATTAACTATCAAACTAAAAGCAGCACTTTTCAAATACTTTTGGAATTAGTTAAGTACTCTTTCTTTTAGCAAAGTCAAACTCAATTCCAACTTGGATTTGGCCGTCCTCATCTTTTGAATATGATCATGGAGTCTCCCACCTCAGCACCATTTTTCTTTACAAATTTAAGCCACCCTGTGATGACCGGAGAATTTCATCATTCTCGGAAAAATCGGTACAGGAAATGTACATAATGTATTTTGTGTTTAAAATGTATATTGTAGTGATTTTATGTGTGTATGTGTGTGTAACACAGTATCAAGAAATTGGTCAAGATGGTCTTTTCTTGATATAAAATGGATATATTTAGAATCAGTATGTTTAATTTAGTCAATTGAGCACAAAATGTAAATTTTGACCGAGAAACAGGCAGTATCAGAAAACTGGTCAAGATGACCTTGAATGAAGTTAAACTGATAAATTTGGATTCAACATACCCAAATTAGTCAGGATAGCCTTTCAGCATGCTCAAATTTGATAATTGAGCACAAGGGTAATTTTTGATCGGGAATTTACAGTATCAGAAATTGGTCGAAATGACCTCAGATGAAAATAAAACTGATATATTTGGATTCAGGACGCTCAAATTAGTCAGGATAGCCTATGTTGAAATTTTAGGCAAAAAAAGTATATAAGGGGCGAAAAATCAGAAATTTGAAGAAAAGGCCCATAAACTTTTCTTCTCCTCTCTTTTTCCCCCCCCACACCCCCATAAATGAACAGTGACTAACCGCCGAAAACAGTGTCCGTTTTCGACACTGTCGGCACCGTTGGGAAGCTCTCGCCGAGCTGAGTCTAACGGTGGGCCGAGTCGACGGATTGGACGCCGGAGCAGCCCGTGCGCGCCGCCCGAAGGTCACGGTGGCCGGAATTTTCAAACGTCGATTTCTCCACCATCCGACCTCCGATCAAAGTGATTCCGGTCTCAAAAGACTCGTGGTGAAGAGTATAACAAAACCCAGGTGTTGTTTCAGCTCAACGACCGCCGGATTACGTCGCCCGAAGTCGCGCCGCCGCCGTCGTGTCAACGCCGTGAAAGTCGTCGTTTCCAGCATAGTTGAGTGATGTGGTGGGTACCAAAATGCTCAGAATTTCATGGGGAACAAAAGCCCCAAGCTAATTTCAAGAAAACAAGTCGGGAAAATGGCGATCCAAGCACGCCGCCGCCGTCGCACTTTCGGGGGTTAGTTTCCGACCATAGGAGCTTCGATTAGTGAAATTGACACCACCAATGAGTTCCTCACGTTGAGATCTACGAGATGGTGGTCTTCTTTCTCCACGTCGCCGCCGGTCAATGCCGGTCAATGGCGACCGGACCTCAAAAATTTAAGAGTGGCCCGTTGGCCTATTTTCGACGTTTCGAACACATCCGCGGCGTCGGAATTTCAAGATAGAATTTTAAATGTGAAGAACGGCGAATCAAAGTTTGTGCACGCGAGATCGAACGGTGCATTCGATCGCCGATGGGATGATTTCGGTAGTGATTTCTGTCCCTTCATTTCTTAATTTTATTTTGGAATGATTATATGTTAATTATATAATGTGGCATGTGAAATTGTAATAAAAATGGATGAAAATGATGAAAAAGAAAATATGTAGAAATGTGAATATTTTTACGTAAAAGTTGAGTTTACATAAAAATATAGGCCTCTGGTATAGTACGTGAAAAAATAGAAATATGTTAGATGGTTTTGAGGCGTTTCCTAAATACCGGGAACCTAAAAATTAAGCGGAAATGCTGCTGAAATTTCTAAAACGGTACAAAAAGGGTATTTAAGGAAACGAGGGGCAAAATGTGGTCGGGATGGAAACCCGAGCGCCCTCGAACGATTTTAAGGATTAATGAATGAGTTAGGCTCAGAAAAGGATGACAGATGCTCTAAGGATAAGTAAACCAAGAATTTCAGCAATTAATGCTATAAAAGCTTGGTAAAGCCTAAGAAAAATTATTTTATGATTGTTGGGCTTAGAAAATCTAGTCCAAGCATTTAAAACGAAAATGATACGACCTAAAGGCCCGTCAAGGGCAAAATGGATATTTTGACCGAAAATTCCAGGAATGATAGAAAAATGCCATAATGGATTTAAAACGACTTAAGTAAGATTTTAAGGGCCAGAACTAAGTTGTGAATCAAGGAAAAGTGTGGTTATGATGAAAAAAAAAATCACGTTAGGGGCAAAATGGTAATTTTGTCAAAGTTTAACAAAAATGTTATAAATGGGATGTTAGGCCCCTAAGTTTATATCAGGGAATGAAACGTAGAATTTTTACGTTTTATTAAGTTTTATGTATGAGATAAGTGTGGAAAGAATAACCATGATTCTTTCGGTTATAGGAACCCGATCCAGATGCAACGAAAGAACGTTTGTGGATCCGGAAAGCAAGAAAGGAGATACTAGCAAAGTAACAGTAAGTTCAAGCATTTATTTGTCTGCAACATAAATTGACATGTTAGGTCTATGTTTATATGTTATGTGTTCTATATGCAGCATGTAAGTTTAAATATTTCCATGTCTACAATATAAATGGACTGGTTATGTTTATGTGTTCTATGTGCAGTTTTAGTGTCAAGATGCTATGATATGAATGTCACGAAAGCCATGTTATGAACTATGTATTATGTTCAAGTCAAATGTAAATTGACTTGATATGTTTATGATTATGATATTATGTTTTGTTGTATGACGTGTATGTTAGACATTGATTGTCTGCATCACGATACTCATGTTAAGTTCATGTCATGCATGTAGAGATTCATGTTCCATGTATATGATTCAGGTACACATGATAGACAAGTTTCAAGCACGAAAACAAGTAGGTGCACAAGGCACTTTAGTGAGATTAATAAAAACTCACACCCTAAATAAAACATGTAATAGGTTCTTACTGTGGGGCAATCAGTATGCTACCCAGTTGGAACTTCAGAAAAAATAGTAATTAAACCAGTTATTGGCGTACCGACCTCTCGACCCACGGGGAGGTTTTCATGTTCAGTTTCAGTTAGAACTGTGGAGGTCAACACTAATGTACCACTCCCAGTCATGCGCGTATTACGGTACGACCAATTAGGGGCCCAAAACCAGAACGTAATGAAAGATAAAGACTCAAGATTTAGAATGCAGCCTATAACAAGCATAAGATATACTAACACTACGTGTACCGTCACGGTCAAAGATACTGTTACGGTCCATGGTACTGTTCATAGTCAACAGTATTATTCATGTTTATGTCCTCCAATCCGACGGTGGTACGTCCCGGGTGCGGAAGTTTAAAGTATGATATGTTCACGATGTGAATACTGTTCATGATTAGAATTACTATATGAATAGTAATGCAAAAGTAATGTATGTTTATTATGTTAATGATCCATGTTATGTTGAATACTAAGGATTTTTAAGCATACGTAAGTATAAGTTACGATGCTAAAATACATTTACGATGTTACAGTTAGTTCACGAGATTCCAGTATGTTAAGCACGATCACAATGTTACAGTCAGTTCACGAGATTCCAGTATGTTAAGCATGATCACGGTGTTACAGTCAGTTCACGAGATTCAAGTATGTTAGGCACGATCACGATGTTACAGTTAGTTCACGAGATTCCAGTATGTTAGGCACGATCACAATGTTACAGTTAGTTCACGAGATTCCAGTATGTTAATCACGATCACGATGTTACAGTCAGTTCACGAGATTCAAGTATGTTAGGCACGATCACGATGTTATAGTTAGTTCACGAGATTCCAGTATGTTAAGCACGATCACGATGTTACAGTCAGTTCACGAGATTCAAGTATGCTAGGCACGATCACGATGTTACAGTTAGTTCACGAGATTCTAGTATGTTAAGCACGATCACGATGTTACAGTCAGTTCACGAGATTCCAGTATGTTAAGCACGATCACGATGTTACAGTCAGTTCATGAGATTCAAGTATGTTAGGCACGATCACGATGTTACAGTTAGTTCACGAGATTCCAGTATGTTAAGCACGATCATGATGTTACAATTAGTTCACGAGATTCCAGTATGTTAAGCACGCTCACGATGTTACAGTCAGTTCATGAGATTCAAGTATGTTAAGCACGATCACGATGTTACAGTTGGTTCACGAGGTTCAAATATGAAAGTATGTTCAAGAGGTTAAGCATGATAAGTGTAGTTAGTATGTTTATGATTATGATGTAAAGTATGTTCATGATGTTAAGCAATGTACGATATACGTTATGAAATATTCAGAAGTTACAGCAGGTATCAGATTCATCCTATTCCATATAGTGTGAATTATTATACGTCATGAATGTATGTTTGAACTTACTGAGCCTGTTGCTCACAAGTTTGTTTATGTGCAGGTAAGCATCCTGCACGAAAATAAGACAAGTGATGGATGACGGATGAGATCTGCATGTGCTAAGGGATTGGGTAAGGGTTATGGTACTGCTATGAGTCTTCTGCTGAGCTGTTTAAAAGAGCATTAAAATGATGCATATCAAGTTATGATAAAGAAAAAAATTGTTTAGTATAGTAAATGTTTTTACGAAAATAGAATTTCCACATCAAGTTAAAAAAAAAAAAATTTAGCTGGTATCAGAATAAGTTAAAAGTAAGTTGCCGACGACCCAAGTGGTTACAGTATATTGCAGTTGGCAACAATAGCTGACTGTAATAGTACTGTTTAACCTTACGTAGGGGGGGACATCACACACCCCTTGAACCGTAAAACGGGCTTTAAGTAGCATGTAAAGCGAGTTGATAACACAAACGGATACGACTTGATCACCGATATTTTGTCAAATTGATTAGGGACACTTTAAATTGAGCACCACCCTTAGTTGGGTAGAGAAAAATGTTGCCAAGCCAATCCGATGGAATGGTCAGCTTCTTTATGGCACCTGTCTTGTTTAGTTTCTTTTGCAAGAACGTCACTGCTTCGATTTGATAATAGGCAATTAATTTCTTATTTTTCAACAAGAAAACTAAAGCCATCTAATGACTGTTTGAACCAGCTATTGGAATAGCTATTAATATATTCAAGTGAAATATGTGTTTGGTTGAAATACTACTAAAGTTAAACGAATGTTTTACTACTTTACAACCCGAATTCAACCCAAATCTGCATCAAATTTTTCATTATTTTTAAATTCATACAACATTCATTTTTCTTCAATTATACGATTTAAATGTTACACATTTCAAACATTCAGTTTAAAAAAGTATTCAAACGGAATCTATAATCCAAAGGGGCTATGGAGTTGTTTACATCAAATTCAGGTTGATATTATATACAAGAGGTTGGATAAAAGAAAATATTAGCATTTTAGCAACATGCAATCCTGCTGGGTCCACTATATATATTCCAACAATATCCTAGATTATATGTTTCATTTATTATCAGTTTTAGTTTCTTACTATCATTTACTAATTCTAAATATAACCTTTAACTAGATTATTGATTGCCTTGTACAAAATTCATTTGTAGGGTTCTTTTGGACCATAAATATTAGGGATTATGAAATATTGATTAATGCATATTATCCCAATTTCATAGCTTTATTTTGGTCAATTAATTAAAATGTAATTGGATAACGGTACTTCTTAAGCATAAAAGTTAGAGAAAATACCCTAATGCAAAAAAGAAAAAGAAAATGGAAAAGGCTAGAGAAAAAGCAAGCTAATTATATATATATTTATAGATAGAGACCGTAAATACTCCATTTAATTATTCAATAAAGGATAGAAGATGGTTGATGAGTACAATTAAATAAGAAAAACTGCAATTCTTAGTTGCAATATCGACAACCAATCCATTGAACAGCTTAATAACTAACAATAACAAAAACCACAACATATATAAAGCATAAATTTAAAGCAATAATAAAGCCATTATAAAGGTACTAGAAGATATTGTTGGACCTACTTTATCAACTATAGGAACAAACCGGTACTTTTTCAATATTTTTGGAATTAAGTTCTATTAAAAAAGTCATACTCAATTTCGCCTTGAATTTGGCCATCGTCATTCCTTCGGATATGAATTGTGTCTCCTGTCTTAAGTTTGGTTTCCTTTATAAACTTAAGCCATCCTTTGGATTGTAAAATTGGCTTTAAGTAGCCCGTAGGGCGAGTTGAGAGCACGAGCGGATACGACTTGATCATCAATTTGTCGTGCAAACTGATTAGGGCCACATTAAATTGAATCTCTTGACCCCTAACTGGGTCGGGTAAAATGTTGCCAAGCCACTCCGACGGAACTGTCAGCTTCTCTGTGATATCTGTTTCGCTTAGTTTCTTCTTCAAGAATGCCATTGTTTTGATATAATAGCAATTGAGTTGTTGTTTTGCTAGAAAAAAGACTAAAGCCATCTGTTGCTTTGATACTTCAGTTGCTTGCCATTATTTGTAGAGATAGGTTTTAGAAAAGACAAAATTATTTGTTTAGCAACATGCAATCATAGTGGGTCCACTACTAATGATCTTGCTTTTCATTTTCAAACGTGCTGGGTGCTTACTAAAAAGTTAGGATCATTCTTATATACGTCCTTAAATTTAAGTTAATTTTTGCTTTTCTTTCAGAACTTTGAATTTAATCATATTTTATCATTTCTATCAGAATTTAATTAAAAATAAACGGAAAAAAAGTGAGTTAAGTGTAACTAGAACATCTTTTTTCTTTTTTTCTTTTTTAGAGCAGAAATCCTAAGTGCATAGGTTTAAAAGATAAATTCTATTATTTTTCTATTTATTTATTTATTGAAGTTTAAATATAAGGGATAAAGTGGTGTTAAATTCAAAATTCAATAAGTAAACGAAAGTTTTAAAATGTAGAGATATCTTAGATTTTGTTATTTTGTTTAATATTATTATTATTTTTTTAAGTTTCTTGTAGTCATTTGGTAGGTTATGCAGTGATCCTTTAACTAGATTATCTAGTGCCTTGTATAATTTTCACACGTAGGGTTTTTTTTTTCTTTCTTTTTGTTGGACAATGAATATGTTATGGATTATAAAATAGCTATTAATGAATTATATTTTCTCAATTTAGGAGCTAGCTGGTTTCCTTTTGGTCAATTAAAATTTTAATTAAAAAGAAAAATAGAAAGGTTAACAAAAAGCAAGTTTTTTTTTTCTATATATATAGGAACAAAACAAATAAACAAAAAACAAGCTGACCCACCATAAATGCAGTCCTATGCTTATGATTTTCTTATGAGTTATGTGATAACTACATTATGACAATGCATTCACCACGAGGAAAGAAAAAAAAAAGCTATACATAATAATATAAACCGAAAAGAGATAAAATTAAAAAGCCACCCAAAAATTTATCAATGGACTTAATGTCTTTCCAAGCAGAAATATAATTTCCTGATTACTTTATAATACATTTGTTGAATTAATTATATTTTTATACCATCTAGTTTACATAATAATTCTTAATTTATCTTTTTATTCCTAAAATTAAATATAAAAGTGTCCTTTAAATATGAAAAACATGTTTATGATTATACCCATAGCACCCATTATGAGCCAAAAAAATGGAAAAAGAATATGAGTTGATTAGAATGATTTTATTTATTAATAATTTTGAAAATATTTCTAATATATAACAAACATAACTTTCAAGACTTTTTTTGTTTGAAATTTGACGGGACTATTGGTTTTTAATGTAACAATGTAACACTTTAAAAGATATCGTAGATTTTCTTTTTTACTTTTTGTTATTTTTTGTTTTTAGTTTCTTATATTCGTTTGCTAGCCAAAAAGTGAACCTCTAAGTGGACTATAAGATTGCTATGTGCAATTTTCATTCGCAGGTATTTTTGGACAATGAACAAAAACACACCATTTGTGTTTTTTAAGAGTAGTGAAAAGCAAATTATTGATGTCTTAGGGCTAATTAGTGCCTTCCGGTCATCAATGAGATCTTGTTTATGTATATGTAATCTTTTTCTTGGTAAAATCAAATTCTACAAACTATAGAGTAAAGAAACCCCGAAGGCAAAAATAAAAAAATAAAAAGGAAGAAGACCTAGAAAAACATGTTCTAGATATCCTTCCTGACTGTTTTTCTGAACTAATAATAAACCCTGATTGCATAAGATACTGATATATGTTCAGATGAGAATTTTACACCAGTAAAGAAGGCGAAACTAATATAAACAGTACACTTCCTATTAAAAAAACTTAGTGTGCCACATTGCGCTTATCAAATCATATTAAAATTACATCGTATTAACAATGACAAATTAACATAACATAACAAAAATCTAAAAATTAAAAATCATGTTTATAGATTATTTTTTAACAACCTATTATGGAATCTCCTAAGAAGAAGTACTATAATAATAAAGCATGTAACATTAGACAAAAAAGAAATGAAAAATAATGTGTTATTAAGTATTCAAATTCTTTTAACAGGGTATATATTATTAGTACGGTATTGTCGATCGACACTTATTAGTTGTCATCCCTTGATCATTTATTCAAAATAAAAACTCCTAGAAAGAATATTAATGGGCATTTTGACAAACTAGTTTAAAAGCTACAGCTTAAAAACTAACACTATAATGGTGGGTGGACTAACTTTATTAACTATCAAACCAAAAGCAGCACTATTCAAATACTTTTGGAATTAGTTAAGTACTCTTTCTTTTAGCAAAGTCAAACTCAATTCCAACTTGGATTTGGCCGTCCTCATCTTTTGGATATGATCATGGTGTCTCCCACCTCAGCACCATTTTTCTTTACAAACTTAAGCCGCCCCTTGAACCGTAAAACGGGCTTTAAGTAGCATTGAAAACAAGTTGACAACACAAACGGATACGACTTGATCACCGATTTTTTGTTCAAATTGATTAGTGACACTTTAAATTGAGCACTACCCTTAGTTGGGTAGGGAAAAATGTTGCCAAGCCAATTCGATGGAATGGTCAGCTTCTTTATGGTGCCTGTCTTGTTTAGTTTCTTCTGTAAGAACGTCACTGCTTTGATTTGATAATAGGCAATTAATTTCTTATTTTTCAACAAGAAAACTAAAGCCATCTAATGACTGTTTGAATCAGCTATTGGAATAGCTATTAATATATTCAAGTGAAATACGTGTTTGGTTGAAACACTACTAAAGTTAAACGAATGTTTTACTACTTTACAACCCGAATTCAACCCAAATCTGCATCAAATTTTTCATTATTTTTAAATTCATACAACATTCATTTTTCTTCAATTATACGATTTAAATGTTACACATTTCAAACATTCAGTTTAAAAAAGTATTCAAACGGAATCTATAATCCAAAGGGGCTATGGAGTTGTTTACATCAAATTCAGGTTGATATTATATACAAGAGGTTGGATAAAAGAAAATATTAGCATTTTAGCAACATGCAATCCTGCTGGGTCCACTATATATATTCCAACAATATCCTAGATTGTTTCATTTATTATCAGTTTTAGTTTCTTACTATCATTTACTAATTCTAAATATAACCTTTAACTAGATTATTGATTGCCTTGTACAAAATTCATTTGTAGGGTTCTTTTGGACCATAAATATTGGGGATTATGAAATATTGATTAATGCATATTATCCCAATTTCATAGCTTTATTTTGGTTAATTAATTAAAATGTAATTGGATAACGGTACTTCTTAAGCGTCAAAGTTAGAGAAAATACCCTAATGCAAAAAAGAAAAAGAAAATGGAAAAGGCTAGAGAAAAAGCAAGCTAATTATATATATATATTTGTAGATAGAGACCGTAAATACTCCATTTAATTATTCAATAAAGGATAGAAGATGGTTGATGAGTACAATTAAATAAGAAAAGCTACAATTCTTAGTTGCAATATCGACAACCAATCCATTGAACAGCTTAATAACTAACAATAACAGAAACTGCAACATATATAAAGCATAAATTTAAAGCAATAAAAAAGGCATTATAAAGGTACTAGAAGATATTGTAGGACCTACTTTATCAACTATAGGAATAAACTGGCACTTTTTCAATATTTTTGGAATCAAGTTCTATTAAAAAAGTCATACTTAATTCTTACTTGAATTTGGCCTTCGTCATTCCTTCGGATATGAATTGTATCTCCTGTCTTATGTTTGGTTTCCTTTACAAACTTAAGCCATCCCTTAGATTGTAAAACCGGCTTTAAGTAGCCTGTAGCGCGAGTTGAGAGCACGAGCGGATATGGCTTGATCATGGATTTGTCGTGCAAACTGATTAGGGCCACATTAAATTGAATCTCCTGACCCCTAACTGGGTCGGGCAAAATGTTGTCAAGCCACTCCGACGGAACTGTCAGCTTCTCTGTGATATCTGTTTCGCTTAGTTTCTTCTTCAGGAATGGCATTATTTTGATATAATAGCAATTGAGTTCTTGTTTTGCTAGAAAAAAAAACTAAAGCCAGCTGTTGCTCTGATACTTTAGTTGCTTGCCATTATTTATAGAGATAGGTTTTAGAAAAGACAATATTATTTGTTTAGCAACATGCAATCATAGTGGGTCCACTACTAATGATCTTGCTTTTCATTTTCGAACGTGCTGGGTGCTTACTAAAAAGTTAGGATCATTCTTATATACGTCCTTAAATTTAAGTTCATTTTTGCTTTTCTTTCAGAACTTTGAATTAAATCATATTTTATCATTTCTATCAGAATTTCAATTAAAAATAAACGGAAAAAAAGTGAGTTAAGTGCAACCATAACATCTTTTTTCTTTTTTGGGAGCAGAAATCCTAAGTGCATAGGTTTAATAAGATAAATTCTATTATTTTTCTATTTATTTTTTTATTGAAGTTCAAATATAAAGGATAAAGTGGTGTTAAATTCAAAATTCAGTAAGTAAATGAAAGTTTTAAAATTTAGAGATATCTTAGATTTTGTTCTTTTGTTTAATATTATTATTATTTTTTAAAGTTTCTTGTAGTCATTTGGTAGGTTATGCAGTGATCCTTTAACTAGATTATCTAGTGCTTTGTATAATTTTCACACGTAGGGTTTTTTTTTTTCTTTTTGTTGGACAATGAATCTGTTATGGATTATAAAATAGCTATTAATGAATTATGTTTTCTTAATTTAGGAGCTAGCTTTTTTCCTTTTGGTCAATTAAAATTTTAATTAAAAAGAAAAAAAGAAAGGTTAACAAAAAGCAAGGTTTTTTTGTTTTTGTTTTTGTTTCTATATATATAGGAAAGAAACAAATAGACAAAAAACAAGCTGACCCACCATAAATGCAGTCCTATGCTTATGATTTTCTTATAATTTATGTGATAACTACATTATGACAATGCATTCACCACGGGGAAAGAAAAAAAAAAGCTATACATAATAATATAAACCGAAAAGAGATAAAATTAAAAAGCAACCCAAAAATTTATTTATAGACTTAATGTCTTTCGAAGCAGAAATATAATTTCCTGATTACTTTATGATACATTTATTGAATTAATTATATTTTTATACCATCTAGTTTATAGAATAATTCTTAATTTATCTTTTTATTCCTAAAATTAAATATAAAAGTGTCCTTTAAATATGAAAAATATGTTTACGATTATACCCATAGCACCCATTGTGAGCCAAAAAAATGGAAAATGAATATGAGTTGATTAGAATGATTTTATTTATTAATAATTTTTAAAATATTTCTAATTATAACAAACATAATTTTCAAGACTTTTTTTGCTTGAAATTTGACGGGCCTATTGGTTTTTAATGCAACAATATAATACTTTAAAAGATATCGTAGATTTTCTTTTTTACTTTTTGTTATTTTTTGTTTTTAGTTTCTTATATTCGTTTGCTAGTCAAAAAGTGAACCTCTAAGTGGACTATAAGATTGCTATGTGCAATTTTCATTCGCAGGTATTTTTGGACAATGAACAAAAACCACACCATTTGTGTTTTTTAAGAGTAGTGAAAAGCAAATTATTGATGTCTTGGGGCTAATTAGTGGCTTCCGGTCATCAATGAGATCTTGTTTATGTATATGTAATCTTTTTCTCGGTAAAATCAAATTCTACAAACTACAGAGCAAAGAAACCCCGAAGGCAAAAATAAAGAAACAAAAAGGAAGAAGACCTACTAAAAGATGTTCTAAATATCCTTCCTGATTGTTTTTCTGAACTAATCATAAACCATGATTGCATAAGATACTGATATATGTTCACATGAGAATTTTACACCAGTTAAGAATGCGAAACTATTATAAATAGTATACTTCTTCAAGAAAAAAAAAACGTAGTTAGTGTGCCATGTTGCGCTTGTCAAATCATATTAAAATTACATCGTATTAGCAATGACAAATTAACATAACATAACAAAAATCTAAAAATTAAAAATCATGTTAATAGATTATTTTTTAACAACCTATTATGGAATCTCCTAAGAAGAAGTACTATAATAATAAAGCATGTAACATTAGACGAAAAAGAAATGAAAAATAATGTGTTATTAAGTATTCAAATTCTTTTAACAGGGTATATATTATTAGTAGGGTATTGTCGATCGACACTTATTAGTTGTCATCCCTTGATCATTTATTCAAAATAAAAACTCCTAGAAAGAATATTAATGGGCATTTTGACAAACTAGTTTAAATTCTACAGCTTAAAAACTAACACTATAATGGTGGCTGGACTAACTTTATTAACTATCAAACCAAAAGTAGTACTATTCAAATACTTTTGGAATTAGTTAAGTACTCTTTCTTTTAGCAAAGTCAAACTCAATTCCAACTTGGATTTGGCCGTCCTCATCTTTTGGATATGATCATGGTGTCTCCCACCTCAGTACCATTTTTCTTTACAAACTTAAGCCACCCCTTGAACCGTAAAACGGGCTTTAAGTAGCATTGAAAGCGAGTTGACAACACAAACGGATACGACTTGATCACCGATTTTTTGTTCAAATTGATTAGGGACACTTTAAATTGAGCACTACCCCTAGTTGGGTAGGGAAAAATGTTGCCAAGCCAATCCGATGGAATGGTCAGCTTCTTTATGGTACCTGTCTTGTTTAGTGTCTTCTGCAAGAACGTCACTGCTTTGATTTGATAATAGGCAATTAATTTCTTATTTTTCAACAAGAAAACTAAAGCCATCTAATGACTATTTGAATCAGCTGTTGGAATAGCTATTAATATATTCAAGTGTAATACGTGTTTGGTTGAAATACTACTAAAGTTAAACGAATGTTTTACTACTTTACAACCCGAATTCAACCCAAAAATACATCAAATTTTTCATTATTTTTAAATTTGTACTACATTCATTTTTCTTCAATTATTCGATTTAAATGTTACACATTTCAAACATTCTGTGATAACCGAGAAATCTACGTTCTCGGAAATATTTGTACAAATATGTAAATATATGTACATTACAGTGATACAGATTACAGAATAAATAACAGAGGAAAATTTTGATTAATCAAGTTTTTAATCAAAATTTGAAAATGAATTAATGAATATAGTTTAAAAGCTAAGCATTAATTCAATTATGAAGTTTTAAAATTTATAGAAAAGTATGTGGAAAATACATACTAAGAGATCTATGGCACACAAGTGAGCCACATGGATCAATAGCCAAAAGAACTTGCCAAACAAGCCCTTACACATTAAAAAAAAAAAAAAACAAGTGACAGAGGGAGAGGCACGTGAGGAAGAGCACAGCCCCCCCAAGTGAATTAATTCGCTTGGTGCATTTTGCAAAGAAGCAGCGGAAAGAGAAAGAAAGAAAGAGAAAAGAAAGAAAGAGGAAAAGAAAGAAAGAAAGGGAAAGAGAGAAAGAGAGAGCCGAGAAAAGAGAGAGAAACGAAAGAGAAATCCATTCAAGTTTGGATTTCTAGTTCAAGCAGCAGGTTAATCAAGATTCAATCAAGGATTAGCAGCAAGAAAAGCTCACGATTTAAAGCAAGGTAAACCCTCATTTTTATCTTGCTTTTTCGGATGAAAAATCTAGGGTTTGAGTGAGAAAAAGAGAATGTGAGTGAATCACATTTAGGTTTTCGGTTAAAATCCAAATGTGATTCAAGTCTAGATGTTTTCAAACACGAATCCATGAACAGATGGTTTAGAAAACCGAGTTTAGTGAAAATTCTTCACAAAAATGCAGATTTTTCAAAAGTTAAGTCAAGAGAGATTCATAAGCAAAATGTGGAATTTTTGCTTATGAAATCATGGATTTGTGATAGTAGGAATGTAGTAGATACCTTGAAATGATCTTATGAAGATCGATTTCAAGTGTAAGAAGTAGAACAAAGGCCATAAAAGCCTTAGCAAAGCAGAGCAGAGCAGTTCGGACCCAGAATCTTGATTCTGGTATGAACACGGGCGTGTACAAGGGCGTGTTCAGAACACGGCACCGAACATGCCCATACGCACGACCGTGTTGCAAGAAAAATCAGACCCGAGAGGTACACGGCCAAGAACACGGTCGTGTATCGGGCCGTGTCAAGGGGCACACGGTCAAAGAGAGGCGTGTAAGTAACCGTGTAAGAGGACAGAGGAGTACACGGCCAGTAACACGGCCGTGTACCCACCCGTGTAAGCATACACGGGCATGTTCCAGAAATTACACGGCCAGGCTTAAAAGTTCAGAAGTTACACGGGCAGAGACACGCCCGTGTAGGAGGGCGTGTTCGAAGCCAGAGAGTAAAAAAAAAAAAAAAGAGTCTGGAGAGGAAAATTTCATGTTTTGCCATATTTCCAGTATAAGATAAATATGGTAAATAATCAGTAATTATTCCTTTTATAGGAGTTCAAGCCAGAGACCCCAAATCAGCAGTCCCAGAGCAGCAGAAGCCCACACTAGAGGATTATCTGTAGGTTCAAGCATTGTCCTGACTGCAACGTGGACAAGCTTGTTATTTCATGATGTTATGAATGTTGCATGACGTGTATGTTAGACATTGATTGTCTGCATCACGATGTTTATGTCAGTTCATGTCAGTCACATGTCAGCACAGGTCAGTTCATGTCATGCATATAGAGTTGCATGTCTCAGTACACAAACCAGACAGTACCAAAACAAGAAAATAATTAGGTGCACAAGGCACCCTAGTGTGTTAATTAATTCACACCCCAGTAATTTGATTAACAGGTTCCGATTGAGGGGGCAATCAGTTTGCTACCCAGTTGGAACACAAGCAAGATGGTAATTAACCAGTTATTGGTGTATCGGCCTCTCGACCCACGGGGAGGTTATCATGTTTAGCATCAGTTAAGACTGAGGAGGTCAGCACTAAAGTACCGCTCTCACTTGCGCTAACATGTCGGTACGTCCAATCAGGGGCCCAAAACCAGAACTTAATAACAGATAATGTTCTAAGACTAAACCTTCAGCCAGTACAGCATGTTTACAGAGTCCAGTCATGCATGAGCACAGCAGTACAGCATATCAGTTTCATGTTTTTATGTTTGAACTTACTGAGCCCATAGCTCATCAGTTTGTTCACATGTTGCAGGTAAGAGACCTGTTCACCAGTAGTATATGGTGGACGACGAACAGGGTAGACGCACGCCGGGCAGGATTGGGCAAGGGATATTGGTCACCGATAGTCTTCCGCTGTATAGATTTTGAATGTAATTTTCAGAAAGACAAGTTTTCAAGTCAAGAGCATGTGATAGGAGAATCATGATCAGATGCATGTTATTTTGTTAACATGATTTCCTTATCACATTCTCAAACAGTTTATGAGTTTATGTCTTTAAAGAAAAAAAAAATTTATTCTGCAAAATTAGCAGTCAGTTTATAGTTCAGCATGATTGCCGGCGACCCTAGAGGCCTGCCGACTATTGCAGTTAACTACAGAGTTGACTGTAATAGCACGGTAGAGCCTCTACAGTAGGGCGGGCCGCCACAGTTGGTATCAGAGCGAGTGTTTTAAAGACGAGTCTAGATTAGGATACCAACCGTAGTCACAGTTGGTATCAGAGCCCAAGTTTTTAAAATGGGTCTAGTTAGAATACTTACTGTAGTACAGTGGGTATTATCAGAAAGGTTGGTTGACCATATCCCGCCTGACTCCGTGCATGTCCTGTTCGCCGATCCAAGTAAGTTCAGTTATGTTAATATAAGCAGCTAGTTATGCATGAAAGTAAATGTCTGTAGAGACCTATACTTTGTAGTAAGTACATGGTAATATGTAAATGCAAGAAATCATGTGGATCCTTTTTATACAGGATCTAACACAAGTTCATCGTGTGATTATAGGAGATACAGTAGCACGATGGAAAATCAAGGCCAAGGCCAAGGCCAAAGAAGGAGAAGGGGACGCCCATCTCTAACTCAAAGATTAGAAGAGATGCAAGCTCTTCTAGAAAACCAGATGAAAGAAAACGCAGAGTTAAGACAGAGGCTAGAACAGTTAGAATAGGGGCAGGGATCAGTAGGGACTCCTGCACAACCAGCAGCAGAGGCAGAACAGGTAGTGCCACCAGCGGCACCAGAAGTGGTTCAGCAACCACCGGTTAGGGTGAATCTAGAGCCGCTATATGAGAGATTTTGGAAGATGAGGCCTCCGGAATTTGAGGGTTCAACAAATCCTCTAGAAGCAGAAGATTGGCTTTCTTCAATACAGATGATAATGGAGTTCATGAGACTCACAGATGAGAAGAAAGTCATGTGTGCATCCTTTGTTCTAAGGAAGGATGCAAGATTTTGGTGGGACACAGTCCGCATGAGGAGGGACGTGACCACAATGACATGGGCAGAGTTTCTGGAGGAGTTCAACCAGAAATATTATGATCCTGCATCACTCCGACCCCAACAGAAAGAATTTGCAGAGTTACAGCAGGGGGACATGTCAGTCAGTGAGGTTTGCAGGAAATTTGATCAGCTCTCCTACCTATGTCCGTATATGGTGCCTACAGAGAGGGAAAAGATATAGAAGATGATAGGCATGTTCAGGCCTGAGATCTCTACTCTGATTGACGTTGGCCCATTCCCACCAGTTTTAGTAGCCGACTGTGTTAGTCGTGCTTTGAGGGCAGAATATCACCTAGCCCGACAGAAAGAAGCGAGAGAAAAGGTCTGGGAAGCCAGGAAGCAAGAAAAGATCCTGGCTAAGGCCTCTCAACCTAGACAACACAGCAAGGGCAGTCAGGGTACAAGATCAGAGCAGTCCAGTCATCCAGGCCCTCAGTCCCAACAGAAAAGAAAAGGGAACTTTCAGGGAACTCAGAGTCAGGATAACAGAAGTCAGTCAAGGAGGACTCACACTACTACAGTTCCAGGTAACCCCACTTGTCCAAATTGTGGGAGGAAACATGTGGGTCAATGCAAAGTTGGCACGACTGCATGTTTTCAGTGTGGAAGAGAAGGCCACTTTATCAAGAATTGCCCTATGAACCGCCAGTCAGTATCAGCATCAGGAGCAAACTCTTCACGCCCACAGCAGTCACAAGTACATGCACTTAGACTGAGCTATGAAAGCCCAACAGAAGTGCATCCAGCAGTGCAAGAAAGACAAGAAAGAGCTCCACAGGCAGATGCTAGGGTGATGGCCTACACCAGAGAAGAGGCAGAGGCAGGGACGTCCAACGTGGTGACAGGTCAGATTTCTGTCGCTAACCACTTGGCATCTGTACTATTTGACTCTGGGGCCACCCATTCTTTCATATCATATGCATTTGCTGATAAGTTAGAATACCCTAGAGATCACATGGGAAGAACTTTTAGAACTGCTATCCCATCAGGAGAAATCATGTTGTCAGAGTACTGGTTACCTCATGTACCAGTAATCGTGGCAGATAAAGAGCTGTATGCAGAATTGATCATGATGAAGATCGTAGACTATGATGTGATCTTGGGAATGGATTTCCTAGGAAAATATCAAGCTACGATAGATTGCAGACACAGAAGAATAGTATTCAAGCCAGAAGATGAAGAATGTTTCGAGTATGTCGATTCTTCGAGAAGATGTAGCAAGATGATGATCAGTTTAATGAAGGCCAAGAAGCTAATAGCCAGTGGTTGTACTGGATATTTAGCTTATGTGATAGATACAGCAGAAGGGAAGAAGTTACAGCCAGAAGAGGTTCCAGTTGTCAGAGAATTTCTCGAGGTCTTTCCCGAGGAACTACCAGGATTACCTCTAGAGCGGGAAATCTCATTTGAGATAGAGCTCCTACCTGGAACAGCACCGATCTCCAAGGCGTCGTACCACATGGCACCAGTGGAGTTGAAGGAGTTACAAGTACAGTTGAAGGATCTGCTTGACAAAGGATTCATCAGGCCGAGCTATGCCCCATGGGGAGCTCCCGTACTGTTTGTCAAGAAGAAAGACGGGACATTCCGCATGTGCATAAATTACAGAGAATTGAACAAGGTTACAGTCAAGAATAGGTACCCATTACCTAGGATTGATGACCTGTTCGATCAGCTCAAGGGTGCAGCAGTGTTCTCAAAGATTGATTTGAGATCAGGATATCATCAGCTGAGAATCAAGGAAGATGACGTTCCCAAGACAGCTTTCAGAACCCGTTACGGGCATTATGAGTTCCTAGTAATGCCATTTGGGTTAACGAACGTGCCAGTTGCTTTCATGGACTTGATGAACAGAGTCTTCAAGGAGTATCTAGACAAGTTTGTCATTGTGTTCATCGATGACATCCTTGTATATGCAAAGACTCACGCAGAGCATGAAGCCCAGTTAAGAGTTGTTTTTCAGAAGCTGAGAGAGCATCAACTCTATGCCAAATTCTCAAAATGTGAGTTCTGGCTAGACAGAGTGCATTTCCTTGGTCATGTAGTGTCCAAGGAGGGAATTGCAGTAGATCCAGTCAAGGTGGAAGTAATCAATAAATGGCCTGCATCTAAGAGCGTAACAGAGATACGCAGTTTCTTAGGGTTAGCTGGCTATTACAGGAGATTTGTGGAGGGATTTGCAAGATTAGCAGCACCTCTCACCACCCTCACACGCAAGGAAAAGAAGTACATATGGACAGATGAGTGTGAAAGAAGCTTCCAAGAGCTGAAGAGACGGCTGACAAGTGCGTCGATTCTCACACTCCCTACTGAAGGGGAGAAGTATGAGATCTACAGTGATACTTCCAAAGTGGGTTTGGGAGCAGTATTGATGCAAGAAGGCAGAGTGATTGCCTATGCTTCGCATCAACTGAAAGAGCATGAGAAGAATTATCCCACCCACGATCTAGAACTTGCTGCAGTAGTGTTCGCACTCAAAATTTGGTGACACTATCTGTATGGAGCTCAGTGTCAGATCTATACAGATCATCAGAGCCTAAAATACTTCTTCACACAGAAGGAGTTAAATATGAGGCAAAGAAGATGGTTGGAGTTGGTGAAGGATTATGACTGTGAGATCCTTTATCACCCAGGAAAAGCCAACCGAGTAGCAGATGCTTTGAGCAGAAAAGCGATAGTTCCACAGCAGCTGCCTATTGACAGGTTGTCAAGACCATTACAGCAAGAGATCCATTCACTCGAGCTAGAGCTGATATCAGGAAAATTGTCAGCACTGCAGTTGAAATCATCATTGTTTGATGATATCAAGGAAACACAGAAGCAGGATTCAAGTCTGATAGACTCCCAAGAAGAGATGTCCACAGATGGATTAATCAGGCATCAGGGGAGAATTCATGTGCCAGCAGATGAAGAACTTCGAAGGCGAATCATGTCAGAAGCTCATGAGACGCCATACTCAGTCCATCCTGGAGCCACCAAGATGTACCAAGATTTAAAGCTACAGTTTTGGTGGAAAGGGATGAAAGGAGACATTGCAAGATTCGTGAGTAAGTGCCTTACTTGTCAGAGAGTAAAGGCTGAGCATCAGCATCCTGGAGGGAAGTTAGAACTTCTGGAGATTCCAGAATGGAAATGGGAGAACGTTACCATGGATTTTGTGGTAGGGTTACCCAAAACAAGAGGAGGACACGATGCCATCTAGGTAATCGTGGACAGATTGACAAAGACAACCAGATTCATACCAATCAGAATTACTTACTCATTGGAGAAGCTGGCACAGCTGTACGTAGATCATGTTGTCAGGTTACATGGAGTTCCAAAGTCTATAGTATCTGACAGAGATGCACGTTTCACTTCAAACTTTTGGGAGTGTGTGCAAAGAGCCATGGGCATAGAACTGAGGTTCAGTACAGCCTTCCATCCTCAGACAGATGGACAATCAGAATGGACTATCCAGACTTTAGAGGATATGCTCCGAGCATGTGTCATGGATTTTCCAGGAGCTTGGAATGAGAAGCTACCACTAGTGGAATTCTCATACAACAACAGTTACCAAGCTTCCATCAAGATGGCACCTTATGAGGCTCTGTATGGAAGAAAGTGCAGATCACCCATCCACTGGTATGATCTGAAGGAAAAACAACTGCATAAGACAGATTTCATACAGGAAACTTGCGATGCAGTTGCCAAGATCCACCAAAGAATGAAGAGTGCTCAGACCAGACAGAAGAGTTATGCAGACAGAAGGCGGAGATCCCTAGAATTCAAGGAAGGGGACTTCGTTTTTATGAAAGTGTCACCCATGAAGGGGATCATGCGTTTTGGTAAGAAGGGAAAACTGAGTCCAAGGTACATTGGACCCTATGAGATTATCAAACGCATTGGGAAGGTTGCCTATAAGTTGGCATTACCTCCTGAGCTGTCAGCAGTATACAACGTGTTCCATGTCTCCATGCTCAGAAAGTACATATCAGATCCGTCTCATGTGCTACAACATGAACCAGTACAGGTCCAAGAGGATTTGACTTATGAAGAATAACCAGTTCAGATACTGGCTAGAGAAGAAAAGGAGCTAAGAAACAAGACCATCTCGCTAGTCAAAGTATTGTAGAGAAATCAGAACGTTGAAGAGGCTACGTGGGAAAGAGAAGACGAGATGAGACGTTCATACCCTCACTTGTTCTAAATTTTCGAGGACGAAAATCTTATAAGGAGGGGAGAATGTGATAATCGAGAAATCTACGTTCTCCGAAATATTTGTACAAATATGTAAATAAATGTACATTACAGTGATACAGATTACAGAATAAATAGCAGAGGAAAATTTTGATTAATCAAGTTTTTAATCAAAATTTGAAAATGAATTAATGAATATAGTTTAAAAGCTAAGCATTAATTCAATTATGAAGTTTTAAAATTTATAGAAAAGTATGTGGAAAATACATACTAAGAGATCTATGGCACACAAGTGAGCCACATGGATCAATGGCCAAAAGAACTTGCCAAACAAGCACTTACACATTAAAAAAAAAAAATACAAGTGAGAGAGGGAGAGGCACGTGAGGAAGAGCACAGCCCCCCCCAAGTGAATTAATTCACTTGGTGCATTCTGCAAAGAAGCAGCGGAAAGAGAAAGAAAGAAAGAGAAAAGAAAGAAAGAGGAAAAGAAAGAAAGAAAGGGAAAGAGAGAAAGAGATAGCCGAGAAAAGAGAGAAAAACGAAAGAGAAATCCATTCAAGTTCGGATTTCTAGTTCAAGCAGCAGGTTAATTGAGATTCAATCAAGGATTAACAGCAAGAAAAGCTCATGATTTAAAGCAAGGTAAACCCTCGTTTTTCTCTTGCTTTTTCGGATGAAAAATCTAGGGTTTGAGTGAGAAAAAGAGAATGTGAGTGAATCACATTTAGGTTTTTAGTTAAAATCGAAATGTGATTCAAGTCTAGATGTTTTCAAACACGAATCCATGAATAGATGGTTTAGAAAACCGAGTTTAGTGAAAATTCTTCACAAAAATGTAGATTTTTCAAAAGTTAAGTCAAGAGAGATTCATAAGCAAAATGTGGAATTTTTGCTTATGAAATCATGGATTTGTGATAGTAGGAATGTAGTAGATACCTTGAAACGATCTTATGAAGATCGATTTCAAGTGTAAGAAGTAGAACAAAGGCCATAAAAGCCTTAGCAAAGCAGAGCAGAGCAGTTCGGACCCAGAATCTTGATTCTGGTATGAACACGGGCGTGTACAAGGGCGTGTTCAGAACACGGCCCCGAACATGCCCATACGCACGACCGTGTTGCAAGAAAAATCAGACCCGAGAGGTACACGGCCAAGAACACGGCCGTATATCGGGCCGTGTCAAGGGGCACACGGTCAAAGAGAGGCGTATAAGTAACCGTGTAAGAGGACAGAGGAATACACGGCCAGTAACACGGCCGTGTACCCACCCGTGTAAGCATACACGGGCATGTTCCAGAAATTACACGGCTAGGCTTAAAAGTTCAGAAGGTACACGGGAAGAGACACGCCCGTGTAGGAGGGCATGTTCGAAGCCAGAGAGTAAAAAAAAAAAAAAGAGTCTGGAGAGGAAAATTTCTTGTTTTGCCATATTTCCAGTATAAGATAAATATGGTAAATAATCAGTAATTATTCCTTTTATAGGAGTTCAAGCCAGAGACCCCAAATCAGCAGTCCCAGAGCAGCAGAAGCCTACACTAGAGGATTATCTGTAAGTTCAAGCATTGTCCTGACTGCAACGTGGACAAGCTTGTTATTTCATGATGTTATGAATGTTGCATGACGTGTATGTTAGACATTGATTGTCTGCATCACGATGTTTATGTCAGTTCATGTCAGTCACATGTCAGCACAGGTCAGTTCATGTCATGCATATAGAGTTGCATGTCTCAGTACACAGACCAGACAGTACCAGAACAAGAAAACAGTTAGGTGCACAAGGCACCCTAGTGTGTTAATTAATTCACACCCCAGTAATTTGATTAACAGGTTCCGACTGAGGGGGCAATCAGTTTGCTACCCAGTTGGAACACCAGCAAGATGGTAATTAACCAGTTATTGGTGTATCGGCCTCTCGACCCACGGGGAGGTTATCATGTTTAGCATCAGTTAAGACTGAGGAGGTCAGCACTAAAGTACCACTCCCGGTTGCGCTAACATGTCGGTACGTCCAATCAGGGGCCCAAAACCAGAACTTAATAACAGATAATGTTCTAAGACTAAACCTTCAGCCAGTACAGCATGTTTACAGAGTCCAGTCATGCATGAGCACAGCAGTACAGCATGAGCACAGTAGTACAGCATATCAGTTTCATGTTTTTATGTTTGAACTTACTGAGCCCATAGCTCATCAGTTTGTTCACATGTTGCAGGTAAGAGACCTATTCACCAGTAGTATATGGTGGATGACGAACAGGGTAGACGCATGCCGGGCAGGATTGGGCGAGGGATATTGGTCACCGATAGTCTTCCGCTGTATAGATTTTGAATGTAATTTTCAAAGAGACAAGTTTTCAAGTCAAGAGCATGTGATAGGGGAATCATGATCAGATGCATGTTATTTTGTTAACATGATTTCCTTATCACATTCTTAAACAGTTTATGAGTTTATGTCTTTAAAGAAAAAAAAAATTTATCCCGCAAAATTAGCAGTCAGTTTACAGTTCAGCATGATTGCCGGCGACCCTAGAGGCCTGCCGACTATTGCGGTTAACTACAGAGTTGACTGTAATAGTACGGTAGAGCCTCTACAGTAGGGCGGGCCGCCACACATTCAGTTTAAAAAAGTATTCAAAC
Organism: Antiaris toxicaria; assembly: GCA_035233585.1. Classification (NCBI taxonomy): domain Eukaryota; kingdom Viridiplantae; phylum Streptophyta; class Magnoliopsida; order Rosales; family Moraceae; genus Antiaris; species Antiaris toxicaria. The sequence goes on from CP141163.1 coordinate 3,565,329, forward strand.
GGAATCTATAATCCAAACGGGCTATGGAGTTGTTTACGTCAAATTCAGGTTGATATTATATACAAGAGGTTGTATAAAAGAAAATATTAGCATTTTAGCAACATGCAATCCTGCCGGGTCCACTATATATATTCCAACAATATCTTAGATTATATGTTTCATTTATTATCAGTTTTAGTTTCTTGCTATCATTTACTAATTCTAAATATAACCTTTAACTAGATTATTGATTGCCTTGTACAAAATTCATTTGTAAGGTTCTTTTGGACCATAAATATTATGGATTATGAAATATTGATTAATGCATATTATCCCAATTTCATAGCTTTATTTTGGTCAATTAATTAAAATGTAATTGGATAACGGTACTTCTTAAGCATAAAAGTTAGAGAAAATACCCTAATGCAAAAAAGAAAAAGAAAATGGAAAAGGCTAGAGAAAAAGCAAGCTAATTATATATATATTTGTAGATAGAGACCGCAAATACTCCATTTAATTATTCAATAAAGGATAGAAGATGGTTGATGAGTACAATTAAATAGAAAAACTGCAATTCTTATTTGCAATATCGACAACCAATCCATTGAACAGCTTAATAACTAACAATAACAAAAACCGCAACATATATAAAGCATAAATTTAAAGTAATAAAAAAGGCATTATAAAGGTACTAGAAGATATTGTAGGACCTAATTTATCAACTATAGGAACAAACTGGTACTTTTTCAATATTTTTGGAATCAAGTTCTATTAAAAAAGTCATACTCAATTCTGACTTGAATTTGGCCTTCGTCATTCCTTCGGATATGAATTGTGTCTCCTGTCTTAAGTTTGGTTACCTTTACAAACTTAAGCCATCCCTTGGATTGTAAAACCGGCTTTAAGTAGCCTGTAGGGCAAGTTGGGAGCACGAGCAGATACGACTTGATCATCGATTTGTCGTGCAAACTGATTAGGGCCACATTAAGTTGAATCTCCTGACCCCTAACTGGGTTGGGCAAAATGTTGCCAAGCCACTCCGACGGAACTGTCAGCTTCTCTGTGATATCTGTTTCGCTTAGTTTCTTCTTCAAGAATGCCATTATTTTGATATAATAGCAATTGAGTTCTTGTTTTGCCAGAAAAAAAACTAAAGCTATCTGTTGCTCTGATACTTCAGTTGCTTGCCATTATTTATAGAGATAGGTTTTAGAAAAGACAAAATTATTTGTCTAGCAACATGCAATCATAGTGGGTCCACTACTAATGATCTTGCTTTTCATTTTCGAACGTGCTGGGTGCTTACTAAAAAGTTAGGATCATTCTTATATACGTCCTTAAATTTAAGTTCATTTTCGCTTTTCTTTCAGAACTTTGAATTTAATCATATTTTATCATTTCTATCAGAATTTCAATTAAAAATAAACGGAAAAAAAGTGAGTTAAGTGCAACCATAACATCTTTTTTCTTTTTTTTAGAGCAGAAATCCTAAGTGCATAGGTTTAATAAGATAAATTCTATTATTTTTCTATTTATTTTTTTATTGAAGTTCAAATATAAGGGATAAAGTGGTGTTAAATTCAAAATTCAGTAAGTAAACGAAAGTTTTAAAATTTAGAGATATCTTAGATTTTGTTCTTTTGTTTAATATTATTATTATTTTTTAAAGTTTCTTGTAGTCATTTGGTAGGTTATGCAGTGATCCTTTAACTAGATTATCTAGTGCTTTGTATAATTTTCACACGTAGGGTTTTTTTTTTTCTTTTTGTTGGACAATGAATATGTTATGGATTATAAAATAGGTATTAATGAATTATGTTTTCTCAATTTAGGAGCTAGCTTGTTTCCTTTTGGTCAATTAAAATTTTAATTAAAAAGAAAAAGAGAAAGGTTAACAAAAAGCAAGGTTTTTTTTTGTTTTTGTTTTTGTTTCTATATAAATAGGAAAGAAACAAATAGACAAAAAACAAGCTGACCCACCATAAATGCAGTCCTATGCTTATGATTTTCTTATAATTTATGTGATAACTACATTATGACAATGCATTCACCACGGGGAAAGAAAAAAAAAAAGCTATACATAATAATATAAACCGAAAAGAGATAAAATTAAAAAGCAACCCAAAAATTTATCAATAGACTTAATGTCTTTCGAAGCAGAAATATAATTTCCTGATTACTTTGTGATACATTTATTGAATTAATTATATTTTTATACCATCTAGTTTATAGAATAATTCTTAATTTATCTTTTTATTCCTAAAATTAAATATAAAAGTGTCCTTTAAATGTGAAAAACATGTTTACGATTATACCCATAGCACCCATTACGAGCCAAAAAAATGGAAAATGAATATGAGTTGATTAGAATGATTTTATTTATTAATAATTTTGAAAATATTTCTAATTATAACAAACATAATTTTCAAGACTTTTTTTGCTTGAAATTTGACGGGCCTATTGGTTTTTAATGCAACAATATAATACTTTAAAAGATATCGTTGATTTTCTTTTTTACTTTTTGTTATTTTTTGTTTTTAGTTTCTTATATTCGTTTGCTAGTCAAAAAGTGAACTTCTAAGTGGACTATAAGATTGCTATGTGCAATTTTCATTCGCAGGTATTTTTGGACAATGAACAAAAACCACACCATTTGTGTTTTTTAAGAGTAGTGAAAAGCAAATTATTGATGTCTTGGGGCTAATTAGTGGCTTCCGGTCATCAATGAGATCTTGTTTATGTATATGTAATCTTTTTCTCGGTAAAATCAAATTCTACAAACTACAGAGCAAAGAAACCCCGAAGGCAAAAATAAAGAAATAAAAAGGAGGAAGACCTAGTAAAAGATGTTTTAAATATCCTTCCTGATTGTTTTTCTGAACTAATCATAAACCATGATTGCATAAGATACTGATATATGTTCACATGAGAATTTTACACCAGTTAAGAAGGCGAAACTAATATAAATAGTATACTTCTTAAAAAAAAAAAAAACTTAGTTAGTGTGCCACGTTACGCTTGTCAAATCATATTAAAATTACATCGTATTAGCAATGACAAATTAACCTGTGGCGGCCCGCCCTACTATGGAGGTACTACAGTGCTATTACAGTCAACTCTGTAATTAACCGCAATAGTCTGCAGGCCTCTAGGGTCGCCGGTAATCATGCTGAACTGTAAACTACTTGCTAATTTTGCGGAACAAATTTTTTTTTTTAAATACATAAACTATTCGAGAATGTGATAAGGAAATCATGTTAACAAAATAACATGCATCTGATTCATGATTCCCCTATCACATAATCTTAGCTTGAAAACTTGTTCTGATACTACATGGTTTAAATATTCAAAATCTGTACAGCGGAAGACTATCGGTGACAAATATCCCTCGCCCAATCCTGCCCGGCATGTAACTTCCCTGTTCGTCGTCCACCATATACTACTGGTGAACAGGTCTCTTACCTGCAACATGTGAACAAACTGATGAGCTATAAGCTCAGTAAGTTCAAACATAAAAACATGAAACTAACATGCTATACTGCTGTGCTCATGCATGAGACTGGACTCTGTGTACATGCTTCTGGCTAAGAGGTTTAATTTTAGGACATTATCTGATATTTTAGTTCTGGTTTTGGGCCCCTGATTGGACGTCCCGACATATTAGCGCAACTGGGAGCGGTACTTTAGTGCTGACCTCCTCAGTCTTAACTGATACTAAACATGCAAACCTCCCCGTGGGTCGAGAGGCCGATACGCCAATATTTGGTTTATTTACCATCTTGCTGGTGTTCCAACTGGGTAGTATACTGCTTGCCCCCACAGTCGGAACCTGTTAATCAAATTACTGGGGTGTGAATTAATTAACACACTAGGGTGCCTTGTGCACCTAACTGTTTTCTTGTTCTGATACTGTCTGGTTTGTGTACTGAGACATGCAAATCTATATGTATGACATGAACTGACCTGTGCTGACATGAGACTGACATGCACTGACATAAACATCGTGATGCAGACAATCAATGTCTGACATACACGTCATACAATATACATAACATCATAACTAACAAGCTTGTCCACGTTGCAGTCAGGACAATACTTGAACTTACAGAAAATCTTCTAGTGTAAGCTTCTACTGCTCTGGGACTGCTGATTCGGGGTCTCTGGCTGGAACTCCTATAAAAGGAATAATCACTGATTATTTACCATATTTATCTTATACTGGAAATATGGCAAAACATGAACTTTTCATTTCCAGACACTTTTTTTTTTTTTACTCTCTGGCTTCGAACACGCCCTCCTACACGGGCATGTCTCTGCCCGTGTACCTCTAGCCTGGCCATGTAATTCGTGAAACATGGCCGTGTATGCTTACACGGGTGGGTACACGGCCATGTTACTGGCCGTGTACTCCTTCTTACATGGTTACTTACACGGCCGTGTTTCTGGCCGTGTTCTCTTACTGCCTGACATGGCCTGCTACACGCCTCACTCTTGACCGTGTGCCCCTTGACACGGCCTGATACACGGTCGTGTTCTTGGCCGTGTACCTCTCGGGTTTGATTTTTCATGCAACACGGTCGTGCGTATGGGCATGTTCGAGGCCGTGTACTGAACACGCCCTTGTACACGCCCGTGTTCATACTAGAATCAAGATTCTGGATCTGAACTGCTCTGCTCTGATTTTCTAAGGCCTTTATGGCCTTTGTTCTACTTCTTACACTTGAAATCGATCTTCATAAGATCGTTTCAAGGTATCTACTGCATTTCTACTATCACAAATCCATGATTTCATAAGCAAAAATTCCACATTTTGCTTATGAACCTCTCTTGACTTAACTTTTTGAAAAATCTGCATTTTTGTGAAGAAATTTCACTAAACTCGGTTTTCTAAACCTTCTGTTCATGGATTCGTGTTTGAAAACATCTAGACTCAAACCACGTTTCGATTTTAACCGGAAATCTAAACGTGATTCACTCACATTCTCTGTTTTTCACTTAAAACCCCATATTTTTCCCCAAAGAAAAACGTGAGAACTAGGGTTTACCTTACTTTGAATCTTGCGAGCTTCTTGCTGTGGATTCGTGGCTGAATCTCGAACAATCTGCTGCGGGAACAAGAAATCCAAACTTCCTTTGGATTTCCTTCTCTTCTTTCCGTTTCTCTCGGTTTCTCCATTTCTCTTTCTCTTTCTCTTTCTTTCTTTCTTTCTTTCTCTTTCTACTGGCTGCATCTGTAGCTGAGGGATTAATTAACCCCTTTAGCTCACGTGCCACTCACTCTCTCCCTTGCCTTCTCTTCTTTTTTTTTAAAAGGTTAGGCCTTGTTTGGCTAGTCTTTTATCCATTGATCAATGTGGCTCACTTGTGTGCCATTGATCTCTTAGTATGTATTTTTTTTTCACATACTTTTCTATTAATTTTAAAAACATCATAAATTGAATTAATGCTTAGCTTCTAACTATATTCATTAATTCATCATCAAATTTTGATTAAAACTCAATTAATCAAAATTTTCCTCTGTTCTGTATTCTGTAACATGTCTCACTGTAAATGTACATTTATTTACATATTTGTACAAATATTCCCAAGAACGTAGATTTCTCGGTTATCACATTAACATAACATAACAAAAATCTAAAAATTAAAAATTATGTTAATAGATTATTTTTTAACAACCTATTATGGAATCTCCTAAGAAGAAGTACTATAATAATAAAGCATGTAACATTAGATGAAAAAGAAATGAAAAATAATGTGTTATTAAGTAATCAAATTCTTTTAACAGGGTATATATTATTAGTAGGGTATTGTCGATCGGCACTTATTAGTTGTCATCCCTTGATCATTTATTCAAAATAAAAACTCCTAGAAAGAATATTAATGGGCATTTTGACAAACTAGTTTAAAAGCTACAGCTTAAAAACTAACACTATAATGGTGGGTGGACTAACTTTATTAACTATCAAACCAAAAGCAGCACTTTTCAAATACTTTTGGAATTAGTTAAGTACTCTTTCTTTTAGTAAAGTCAAACTCAATTCCAACTTGGATTTGGCCGTCCTCATCTTTTCGATATGATCATGGTGTCTCCCACCTCAGCACCATTTTTCTTTACAAACTTAAGCCACCCCTTGAACCGTAAAACGGGCTTTAAGTAGCATGTAAAGCGAGTTGACAACACAAACGGATACGACTTGATCACCGATTTTTTGGTCAAATTGATTAGGGCCACTTTAAATTGAGCACTACCCTTAGCTGGGTAGGGAAAAATGTTGCCAAGCCAATCCGATGGAATGGTCAGCTTCTTTATGGTACCTGTCTTGTTTAGTTTCTTCTGCAAGAACATCACTGCTTTGATTTGATAATAGGCAATTAATTTCTTATTTTTCAACACGAAAACTAAAGCCATCTAATGACTGTTTGAATCAGCTATTGGAATAGCTATTAATATATTCAAGTGTAATACGTGTTTGGTTGAAATACTACTAAAGTTAAACAAATGTTTTACTACTTTACAACCCGAATTCAATCCAAATCTGCATCAAATTTTTCATTATTTTTAAATTCGTGCTACATTCATTTTTCTTCAATTATACGATTTAAATGTTATACATTTCAAACATTCAGTTTAAAAAAGTATTCAAACGGAATCTATAATCCAAACGGGCTATGGAGTTGTTTACATCAAATTCAGGTTGATATTATATACAAGAGGTTGGATAAAAGAAAATATTAGCATTTTAGCAACATGCAATCCTGCTGGGTCCACTATATATATTCCAACAATATCCTAGATTATATGTTTCATTGATTATCAGTTTTAGTTTCTTGCTTTCATTTACTAATTCTGAATATAACCTTTAACTAGATTATCAGTTTACCTTGTTTTGAATTTTGAAAGCTTCTTGCTGCTGATTCTTGACTGAAAACTCGATCAATCTGCTGCTTGAACAAGAAAATCCGAACTTGTTTGGATTTCCTTTTTCTTCTCTCTCTCTTTCTCGGTTTCTCTTTCTCTCTTTCTTTCTTTCTTTCTTTCTCCGCTGCTTATCTTTGCAGCTAAGGGGAATGATTAAATCCCCCCCTTAACTCACATGCCTCACTCCCTCTCTCTCATGTTCTTTTTTTTTTTTAAAGAAAATTTGCTATGGCTTGTTTGGCTATCTTTTGGCCATTGATCAATGTGACTCACTTGTGTGCCATTGATCTCTTAATATGCATTTTTCCACATACTTTTTTATTAATTTTTAAAACATCATAATTTGAATTAATGCTTAGCTTTTAACTATTTTCATTAATTCATTGTCAAATTTTGATTAAAACTCAATTAATCAAAATTTCCTCTGCTCTGTATTCTGTAACATGTCTCACTGTAAATGTACATTTATTTACATAATTTGTACAAATATTTCCGAGAACGTAGATTTCTCGGTTATCACATTCACCCCTCCTTATAAGATTTTCGTCCTCGAAAATTTAGAACAAGTAAGGGTATGAAAGTCTCATCTCATCTTCTCTTTCCCACGTAGCCTCTTCAATGTTGTGATTTCTCCACAATACCTTGACTAATGGGATGGTCTTGTTTCTCAGCACCTTTTCTTCTCTAGCCAGTATCTGAACTGGCTGTTCTTCATAGGTCAAATCCTCTTGGACTTGGACTGGTTCATGTTGTAGCACATGAGATGGATCTGACATGTACTTTCTGAGCATGGAGACATGGAATACATTGTGTACTGCTGACAGCTCAGGAGGTAATGCCAACTTGTAGGCAACCTTCCTAATGCGTTTGATAATCTCATAAGATCCAATGTACCTTGGACTCAGTTTTCCCTTCTTACCAAAACGCATGATCCCCTTCATGGGTGACACTTTTAGAAATACGAAGTCCCCTTCTTTGAATTCCAGGGATCTCCGTCTTCTGTTTACATAACTCTTCTGTCTGCTCTGAGCACTCTTTATTCTTTGCTGGATCTTGGCAACTGCATCCCAAGTTTCCTGCATGAAATCTGTCTTATGCAGTTGTTTTTCCTTCAGATCATACCAGTGGATGGGTGATCTGCACTTTCTTCCATACAGAGCCTCATAAGGTGCCATCTTGATGGAAGCTTGGTAATTGTTGTTATATGAGAATTCCACTAGTGGTAGCTTCTCATTCCAAGCTCCTAGAAAATCCATGACACATGCTCGGAGCATATCCTCTAAGGTCTGGATAGTTCGCTCTGATTGTCCATCTGTCTGAGGATGGAAGGCTGTACTGAACCTTAGTTCTGTGCCCATGGCTCTTTGCACACACTCCCAAAAGTTTGAAGTGAATTGTGCATCTCTGTTAGATACTATGGACTTTGGAACTCCATGTAACCTAACAACATGATCTACATAAAGGTGTGCCAGCTTCTCCAATGAGTAAGTGATCTTTATTGGTATGAATCTGACTGTCTTTGTGAATCTTACTGTCTTTGTCAATCTGTCCACGATTACCCAAATGGCATCGTATCCTCCTCTTGTTTTGGGTAGCCCTACCAGAAAATCCATGGTAACATTTTCCCATTTCCATTCTGGAAACTCCAGAGGTTCTAACTTTCCTCCAGGATACTGATGCTCAGCCTTGACTTTCTGACAAGTAAGGCACTTACTCACAAACCTTGCAATGTCCCCTTTCATCCCTTTCCAGCAAAACTGCAGTTTTAAATCTTGGTACATCTTGGTGGCTCCAGGATGGACTGAATATGGCGTCTCATGAGCTTCTGACATGATTCGCCTTCGAAGCTCTTCATCTGCTGGCACATGAATTCTCCCCTGATACATGATTAATCCATCTGTGGACATCTTTTCCTGGGAGTCTGTTAGACTTGAGTCTTGCTTCTGAGCTTGCTTGATATTATCAAACAATGATGACTTCAACTGCAGTGTTGACAATTTTCCTGATATCAGCTCTAGCTCGAGTGAATGAATCTCTTGTTGTAATGGTCTTGACAACCTGTCAATAGGCAACTGCTGTGGAACTGTCGCTTTTCTGCTCAATGCATCTGCTACTCGGTTGGCTTTTCCTGGGTGATAAAGGATCTCACAGTCATGATCCTTCACCAACTCCAACCATCTTCTTTGCCTCATGTTCAACTCCTTCTGTGTAAAGAAGTATTTTTAACTCTAATGATCTGTGTAAATCTGGCACTGTGCTCCATACAGATAGTGTCGCCAAATTTTGAGTGCGAACACTACTGCAGCAAGTTCTAGATCGTGGGTGGGATAGTTCTTCTCGTACTCTTTCAGTTGACGCGAAGCGTAGGCAATCATTCTGCCTTCTTGCATCAATACTGCTCCCAAAACCATTTTGGAAGCATCACTGTAGATCTCATACTTCTCCCCTTCAGTAGGGAGTGTGAGGATCAGCGTGCTTGTCAGCCATCTCTTTAGCTCTTGGAAGCTTCTTTCACACTCATCTGTCCATATGTACTTCTTTTCCTTGCGTGTGAGGGTAGTGAGAGGTGCTGCTAATCTTGCAAACCCCTCCACAAATCTCCTGTAATAGCCAGCTAACCCTAAGAAACTGCGTATCTCTGTTACGCTCTTAGGTGCAAGCCATTTGTTGATTGCATCCACTTTGCTTGGATCCACTGCAATTCCCTCCTTGGATACTACATGACGGAGGAAATGTACTCTGTCTAGCCAGAACTCACATTTTGAGAACTTGGCATAGAGTTGATGCTCTCTCAGCTTCTGAAAAACAACTCTCAACTGGGCTTCATGCTCTGTGTGAGTCTTTGAATATACAAGGATGTCATCGATGAACACAATGACAAACTTGTCTAGATACTCTTTGAAAACTCTGTTCATCAGGTTCATGAAAGCAGCTGGCGCGTTCGTTAACCCAGACGGCATTACTAGGAACTCATAATGCCCATAACGGGTTCTGAAAGCTGTCTTGGGAATGTCATCTTCCTTGATTCTCTGCTGATGGTATCCTGATCTCAAATCAATCTTTGAAAACACTACTACACCCTTGAGCTGATCGAACAGGTCATCAATCCTAGGTAATGGGTACCTATTCTTGACTGTAACCTTGTTCAATTCTCTGTAATTTATGCACATGCGGAATGTCTCGTCTTTCTTCTTGACAAACAGTACGGGAGCACCCCATGGGGCATCGCTCGGTCTGATGAATCCCTTGTCAAGCAGATCCTTCAACTACACTTGTAACTCTTTCAACTCCACTGGTGCCATGCGGTACGGCGCCTTGGAGATCGGTGCTGTTCCAGGTAGGAGCTCTATCTCAAATGAGATTTCCCGTTCTGGAGGTAGTCCTGGTAGTTCCTCAGGAAAAACCTCGAGAAATTCTCTGACAACTGGAACATCTTTTGGTTGTAACTTCTTCTCTTCTGCTGTATCTGTCACATAAGCTAAATATCCAGTACAACCACTGGCTATTAGCTTCTTGGCCTTCATTGAACTGATCATCATCTTGCTTGATCTTCTTGAAAAATCGACATATTCGAAACTTTCTTCATCTTCTGACTTGAACACTATTCTTTTGTTTCTGCAGTTTATCGTAGCTTGATATTTTCCTAGGAAATCCATTCCCAAGATTACATCAGAGTCTATGATCCTCATCATGATCAACTCTGCATATAGCTCTCTATTTGCCACGATTACTTGTACATGAGGTAACCAGTACTCTGACAACATGATTTCTCCTGACGGGAGAGCAGTTCTAAAAGTTCTTCCCATGTAATCTCTAGGGTATTCTAACTTATCAACAAATGCATATGATATGAAAGAATGGGTGGCCCCAGAGTCAAATAGAACAGATGCCAAGTGGTTAGCGGCAGAAATCTGACCTGTCACCACATTGGACGTCCCTGCCTCTGCCTCTTCTCTGGTGTAGGCCATCACCCTAGCATCTACGTGAGGAGCTCTTTCTTGCCTTTCCTGTACTATTGGAGGCACTTCTGATGGAATTTCATAGCTCAGTCGGAGTGCATGTACTTGTGACTGCTGTGGACGTGAAGAGTTTGCTCCTGATACTGATACTGACTGGCGGTTCATGGGGTAATTCTTGATGAAGTGGCCTTCTTTTCCACACTGAAAACAGGCAGTCGTGCTAGCTTTACACTGACCTACATGTTTCCTCCCACAGTTTGGACAGGTGGGTTTACTTAGAACTGTGGTGGTACTAGTCCTCCGAGACTGGCTTCTATTTTGTTGACCCTAGTTTCCCTAGAAATTGCCCTTTCTCTTCTATAGGAACTGAGGGCCTGGATGATTGGACTGCTCTGGTCTTATACTCTGGCTGCCCTTACTGTATTTTCTGGGTTGAGAGGCCTTAGCCAAGATCTTTTCTTTCTTCCTGGCTTCCCAGGCCTTTTCCTTTTCCTCTTTCTGTCGAGCTAGATGATACTCTACCCTCAAAGCATGACTAACACAGTCGGCTACTGAAACTGGTGGAAATGGGCCAACGTCAATCAAAGCAGAGATCTCAGGCCTGAACATGCCTATCATCTTCTGTATCTTCTCCCTCTCCGTAGGCACTACATACGGACATAACCGGGAGAGCTGATCAAATTTCCTGCAAACCTCACTGACTGACATGTCCCCCTGCTGTAACTCTGAGAATTCTTTCTGCTGGGGTTGGAGTGATGCAGGATCATAATATTTCTGGTTGAACTCCTCCAGAAACTCTGCCCATGACATTGTGGTCACGTCCCGCCTCATGGGACTGTGTCCCACCAAAATCTTGCATCCTTCCTTAGAACAAAAGATGCGCACATGACTTTCTCTTCATCTGTGAGTCTCATAAACTCCATAATCATATGTATTGAGGAAAGCCAATCCTCTGCTTCTAGGGGATTTGTTGAACCCTCAAATTCCGGAGGCCTCATCTTCCGAAATCTTTCATATAATGGCTCTGGATTCACCCTAACCGGTGGTTCCTGAACCACTTCTGGTGCCGCTGGTGGCACTACTCACTCTGCTTCTGCTGCTGGTTGTGCAGGAGTCCCTACTGATCCCTGCCCCTGCTCTAGTTGTTCTAATCTCTGTCTCAACTCTGCATTTTCTTTTATCTGGTTTTCTAGAAGAGCTTGCATCTCTTCTAGTCGCTGAGTTAGAGATAGGCGTCCCCTTCTTCTTCTTTGGCCTTGACCTTGGTTTTCCATCGTGCTACTTTATATCCTATAATCACACGATAAACTTGTATTAGATCCTATATAAAAAGGATCCACACGTTTTCTTGCATTATTATAACATATTATCTCATACTTACTACAAAGTATAGGTCTCTATAGACCTTTACTTTCATGCATAACTAGCTGCTTATATTAACATAAACTGAACTTACTTGGATCGGTGAACAGGACATGCACCGAGTCAGGCGGGATATGGTCAACCAACCTTTCTGATAATACCAACTGTGACTACAGTAAGTATTCTAAACTAGACCCATTTTAAAACTTGGGCTCTGATACCAACTGTGACTACGTTTGGTATCCTAAACTGAACCCATCGTAAAAACTTCGCTCTGATACCAACTGTGGCTACGTTTGGTATCCTAAACTGAACCCATCGTAAAACTTCGCTCTGATACCACCTGTGGCGGCCCGCCCTATTGTAGAGGTTCTACAGTGCTATTACGGCCAACTCTGTAGTTAACCGCAATAGTCTGCAGGCCTCTAGGGTTGCCGGCAATCACGCTGAACTGAAAACTTGCTTGTTAATTTTGCGGAATAAATTTTTTTTTCTTTAAATTCATAAACTGTTCTAGAATGTGATAAGGAAATCATGTTAACAAAATAACATGCACCTGAATCATGATTCCCCTATCACATCATCTTAACTTGCAAACTTGTTCTTGTAACTACATGTTTAAATATTCAAAATCTGTACAGCGGAAGACTTAAGGGTGACCAAGTCCCTCGCCCAATCCTCCCTGGCATGCATCTTCCCTGTCCGTCGTCCACCGTATACTACTGGTAAACAAGTCTCTTACCTGTAACATGTGAACAAACTGATGAGCTATGGGCTCAGTAAGTTCAAACATAAAAACATGAAACATGACATGCTGTACTGCTGTGCTCATGTATGAACTAGACTCTGTAAACATGCTCATGGCTGAAGGATTAGTCTTAGGATATTATCTGTTATTAAGTTCTGGTTTTGGGCCCCTGATTGATCGTACCGACATGTTAGCGTAACTGGGAGCGGTACTTTAATGCTGACCTCCTCAGTCTTAATTGATACTAAACATGAAAACCTCCCCGTGGGTCGAAAGGCCGATACACTAATAACTGGTTTAATTACCATCTTGCTGGTGTTCCAATTGGGTAGCATACTGATTGTCCCCACAGTCAGAACCTGTTACATGAATTACTGGGGTGTGAGTTTTATTAACACACTAGGGTGCCTTGTGCACCTACCTGTTTTTGTGTTCTGGTACTGTCTGACATGTATACTGAAACATGCAACTCTACATACATGACATGAACTGATATAAACTGACCTGTGCTGACATGAGACTGACATGAATATCGTGATGTAGACAATCAATGTCTAACAAACACGTCATACAACATACACAATATCATAATATAACAAGCTTATCCACATTGCAGTCAGGACAATGCTTGAACTTACAGAAAATCCGCTAGCATAAGCTTCTGCTACTCTGAGACTGCTGATTCGGGGTCTCTGGCTTGAACTCCTATAAAAGAAATAATCACTGATTATTTCCGTTGTTCAACTTATACTGGAAATATGACAAAACATGTAATTTCTATTTCCAGACTCTTTTTTTTTTTTTTTAATCTTTGGCTTCAGACATGCCCTCCTACATGGGCGTGTCTCTGGCCGTGTACCTCTCCGGACTTATATGCCTGGCCGTGTACTTCGTGGAAGATGGCCGTGTATACTTACACGAGTGAATACACGGCCGTGTACTCCTCTGGACTCTTACACGGTTACTTACACGGCCGTGTTTCTGGCCGTGTTCTCCTACTACTAACATGGTCTGCTACACGCCTTCCCCTTGACCGTGTGCCCCTTGACACAGCCCGATACACAGCCGTGTTCTTGGTCGTGTACCTCTCGGGTCTGACTTTTCTTGCAACACGGTCGTGCATAAGGGCATGTTCGGGGCTGTATACTGTACACGCCCTTGTACACGCCCGTGTTCATACCAGAATCAAGATTCTGGGTCCGAACTGCTCTGCTCTGATTTTTTAAGGCTTTTATGGCCTTTGTTATACTTTTTACACTCAAAATCGATCTCCATAAGATCATTTCGAGGTATCTACTACATTTCTACTAACACAAATCCACGATTTCATAAGCAAAAATTCCACATTTTGCTCATTTACAACTCTTGACTCAACTTTTAAAAAATCTGTACTTTTGTGAAGAAATTTCACTAAACTTAGTTTTCTAAACCATCCACTCATGGATTCGTGTTTGAAAACATCTAGACTCAAACCATGTTTCGATTTTAACAGAAAACCTCAACATGATTCATTCACATTTTCTTTTTTTCACTTAAAACCCCAAATTTTCCCCCAAGAAAAATGTGAGAAACGAGGGTTTACTTTGCTTTGAATTTTGAAAGCTTCTTGCTGCTGATTCTTGACTGAAAACTCGATCAATCTGTTGCTTGAACAAGAAAATCTGAACTTGTTTGGATTTCCTTTTTCTTCTCTCTCTCTCTCTCTCAGTTTCTCTTTCTCTCTTTCTCTCTTTCTTTCTTTCCCTTTCTTTCTTTCTTTCTTTCTTTCTTTCTTTCTCCGCTACTTCTCTTTGCAGCTAAGGGGAATGATTAAATCCCCCCCTTAACTCACGTGCCTCACTCCCTCTCTCTCATTTTCTTTTTTTTTTTAAAGAAAATTTGCTATGACTTGTTTGGCTATCTTTTGGCCATTGATCAATGTGGCTCACTTGTGTGCCATTGATCTCTTAATATGCATTTTTCCACATACTTTTCTATTAATTTTTAAAACATCATAATTTGAATTAATGCTTAGGTTTTAACTATTTTCATTAATTCATTATCAAATTTTGATTAAAACTCAATTAATCAAAATTTCCTCTGCTCTGTATTCTGTAACATGTCTCACTGTAAATGTACATTTATTTACATAATTTGTACAAATATTTCCGAGAACGTAATTTTCTCGGTTATCACAAAAAAAGTCATACTCAATTCTGACTTGAATTTGGCCATCGTCATTCCTTCGGATATGAATTATGTCTCCTGTCTTAAGTTTGGTTTCCTTTACAAACTTAAGCCATCCCTTGGATTGTAAAACCGACTTTAAGTAGCCTGTGGGGCGAGTTGAGAGCACGAGCGGATACGACTTGATCATCGATTTTTCGTGCAAACTGATTAGGGCCACATTAAATTGAATCGCCGGACCCCTAACTGGGTTGGGTAAAATGTTGCCAAGCCACTCTGACGGAACTGTCAGCTTCTCTATGATATCTGTTTCGCTTAGTTTGTTCTTCAAGAATGCCATTATTTTGATATAATAGCAATTGAGTTCTTGTTTTGCTAGAAAAAAAAAACTAAAGCTATCTGTTGCTCTGATACTTCAGTTGCTTGCCATTATTTATAGAGATAGGTTTTAGAAAAGACAAAATTATTTATTTAGCAACATGCAATCATAGTGGGTCCACTACTAATTATCTTGCTTTTCATTTTGAACGTGCTGGGTGCTTACTAAAAAGTTAGGATCATTCTTATATACGTCCTTAAATTTAAGTTCATTTTTGCTTTTCTTTCAGAACTTTGAATTTAATCATATTTTATTATTTCTATCAGAATTTCAATTAAAAATAAACGGAAAAAAAGTGAGTTAAGTGCAACCATAACATCTTGTTTCTTTTTTTTAGAGCAGAAATCCTAAGTGCATAGGTTTAATAAGATAAATTCTATTATTTTTCTATTTATTTTTTTATTGAAGTTCAAATATAAGGGATAAAGTGGTGTTAAATTCAAAATTCAGTAAGTAAACGAAAGTTTTAAAATTTAGAGGTATCTTAGATTTTGTTCTTTTGTTTAATATTATTATTATTTTTTAAAGTTTCTTGTAGTCATTTGGTAGGTTATGCAGTGATCCTTTAACTAGATTATCTAGTGCTTTGTATAATTTTCACACGTAGGGTTTTTTTTTTTTTTTTTTCTTTTTGTTGGACAATGAATATATTATGGATAATAAAATAGGTATTAATGAATTATGTTTTCTCAATTTAAGAGCTAGCTTGTTTCCTTTTGGTCAATTAAAATTTTAATTAAAAAGAAAAAGAGAAAGGTTAACAAAAAGCAAGGTTTTTTTTTGTTTTGTTTTTGTTTCTATATATATAGGAAAGAAACAAATAGACAAAAAACAAGCTGACCCACCATAAATGCAGTCCTATGCTTATGATTTTCTTATAATTTATGTGATAACTATATTATGACAATGCATTCACCACGGGAAAAGAAAAAAAAAAAGCTATACATAATAATATAAACCGAAAAGAGATAAAATTAAAAAGCAATCCAAAAATTTATCAATAGACTTAATGTCTTTCGAAGCAGAAATATAATTTCCTGATTACTTTATGATACATTTATTGAATTAATTATATTTTTATACCATCTAGTTTATAGAATAATTCTTAATTTATCTTTTTATTCCTAAAATTAAATATAAAACTGTCCTTTAAATATGAAAAACATGTTTACGATAATACCCATAGCACCCATTACGAGCCAAAAAAATGGAAAAAAAATATGAGTTGATTAGAATGATTTTATTTATTAATAATTTTGAAAATATTTCTAATATATAACAAACATAATTTTCAAGACTTTGTTTGCTTGAAATTTGACGGGCATACTGGTTTTTAATGCAACAATATAATACTTTAAAAGATATCGTTGATTTTCTTTTTTACTTTTGGTTATTTTTTGTTTTTAGTTTCTTATATTCGTTTGCTAGTCAAAAAGTGAACCTCTAAGTGGACTATAAGATTGCTATGTGCAATTTTCATTCACAGGTATTTTTGGACAATGAACAAAAACCACACCATTTGTGTTTTTTAAGAGTAGTGAAAAGCAAATTATTGATGTCTTGGGGCTAATTAGTGGCTTCCGGTCATCAATGAGATCTTGTTTATGTATATGTAATCTTTTTCTCGGTAAAATCAAATTCTACAAACTACAGAGTAAAGAAACCCCGAAGGCAAAAATAAAAAAATAAAAAGGAAGAAGACCTAGTAAAAGATGTTCTAAATATCCTTCCTGACTGTTTTTCTGAACTAATCATAAACCATGATTGCATAAGATACTGATATATGTTCACATGAGAATTTTACACCAGTTAAGAACGCGAAACTAATATAAATAGTATACTTCCTAAAAAAAAAAAACTTAGTGTGCCACATTGCGCTTGTCAAATCATATTAAAATTATATCGTATTAGCAATGACAAATTAACATAACATAACAAAAATCTAAAAATTAAAAATCATGTTAATAAATTATTTTTTAACAACCTATTATGGAATCTCCTAAGAAAAAGTACTATAATAATAAAGCATGTAACATTAGACGAAAAAGAAATTAAAAATAATGTGTTATTAAGTATAAAAATTCTTTTAACAGGGTATATATTATTAGTAGGGTATTGTCGATCGGCACTTATTAGTGGCACGTGAGCTTAGAGGGATTAATTAATCCCTTAGCTGCAGATGCAGCCGAGAGAAAGAGAAAGAAAGAAAGAGAAAAGAAAGAAAAAGGAAAAGAAAGAAAGAAACCGAGAGAGAAAAGAGGAAGGAAAAAGGAAATCCAAGGAGAGTTCGGATTTTCTAGTTCAAGCAAGAGATAGATCAAGATTCAGTCAAAGACCAGCAGCAAGAAAATCTCAAGTTCAAGCAAGGTAAACCCTCGTTTTTCTCTTGCTTTTTTCGGATGAAAAATCTAGGGTTTGAGTGAGAAAAAGATAATATGAGTGAATCACATTTAGGTTTTCAGTTAGAATCGAAATGTGATTCGAGTCTAGATGTTTTCAAACACGAATCCATGAACAGATGGTTTAGAAAACTGAGTTTAGTGAATATTCTTCACAAAAATATAGATTTTTCAAAAGTTAAGTCAAGAGAGATTCATAACCAAAATGTGGAAATTTTGCTTATGAAATCATAGATTTGTGATAGTAGGAATGTAGTAGATACCTTGAAACGGTCTTATGAAGATCGATTTCAAGTGTAAAAAGTAGAACAAAGGCCACAAAAGCCTTAGAAAATCAGAGCAGAGCAGTTCAGACCCAGAATCTTGATTCTAGTATGAACACGGGCATGTACAAGGGCGTGTTCAGAACACGACCCCGAACATGCCCATACGCACGACCGTGTTGCAAGAAAAATCAGACCCGAGAGGTACACGGCCAAGAACACGGCCGTGTGTCGGGCCGTGTCAAGGGGCACACGGTCAAGAGGGAGGCGTGTAGCAGGCCATGTTAGGCAGTAAGAGAACACGGCCAGAAACACGGCCGTGTAAGTAACCGTGTAAGAGTACAGAGGAGTACACGGCCAGTAACACGGCTGTGTATCCACCTGTGTAAGCATACACGGGCATGTTCCACGAAGTACACGGCCAGGCTTAAAAGTCCAGAAAGGTACACGGGCAGAGACACGCCCGTGTAGGAGGGCGTGTTCGAGGCCAGAGAGTAAAAAAAAAAAAAAAAAAGAGTCTGGAAATAGAAAAGTTCATGTTTTTCCATATTTTCAGTATAAGATAAATATAGTAAATAATTAGTAATTATTCCTTTTATAGGAGTTCAAGCCAGAGACCCCAAATCAGCAGTCCCAGAACAGCAGCAGCTTACGCTAGAAGATTATCAGTAAGTTCAAGCATTGTCCTGATTGCAACGTAGACAAGCTTGTTATTTCATGATGTTATGAATGTTGCATGACGTGTATGTCAGATATTGATTGTCTGCATCATGATGTTTATGTCAGTTCATGTCAGTCACATGTCAGCACAGGTCAGTTCATGTCATGCATATAGGGTTGCATGTCTCAGTACATAGACTAGACAGTACCAGAACAAGAAAACAGTTAGGTGCACAAGGCACCCTAGTGTGTTAATTATTTCACACCCCAGTAATTTGATTAACAGGTTCCGACTGAGGAGGCAATCAGTATGCTACCCAGTTGGAACACCAGCAAGATGGTAATTAACCAGTTATTGGCGTATCGGCCTCTCGATCCACGGGGAGGTTATCATGTTTAGCATCAATTAAGACTGAGGAGGTCAGCACTAAAGTACCGCTCCCGGTTGTGCTAACATGTCGGTACGTCCAATCAGGGGCCCAAAACCAGAACTTAATAACAGATAATGTTCTAAGACTAAACCTTTAGCCAATACAGCATGTTTATAGAGTCCAGTCATGCATGAGCACAGCAGTACAGCATGAGCACAGCAGTGCAGCATGAGCACAGTAGTACAGCATGAGCACAGCAGTACAGCATGAGCACAGCAGTACAGCATGAGCACAGCAGTACAGCATGAGCACAGCAGTACAGCATATCAGTTTCATGTTTTTGTGTTTGAACTTACTGAGCCCATAGCTCATTAGTTTGTTCACATGTTGCAGGTAAGAGACCTGTTCATCAGTAGTATTGGTAGACGACGAACAGGGTAGATGCATGCCGGGCAGGATTGGGCGAGGGATATTGGTCACCGATAGTCTTCCGCTGTATAGATTTTGAATGTAATTTTCAAAGAGTCAAGTTTTCAAGTCAAGAGCATGTGATACGGGAATCATGATCGGATGCATGTTATTTTGTTAACATGATTTCCTTATCACATTCTCAAACAGTTTATGATTTAAAGAAAAAAAAATTATTCCGCAAAATTATCAGTAGTTACAGTTCAGCATGATTGCCGGCGACCCTAGAGGCCTGCAGACTATTGCGGTTGACTACAGAGTTGGCCGTAATAGCACTGTAGAGCCTCTACAGCAGGGCGGGACGCCACAAGCCTGTAGGGCGAGTTGAGAGCACGAGCGGATACGACTTGATCATGGATTTGTCGTGCAAACTGATTAGGGCCACATTAAATTGAATCTCCTGACCCCTAACTGGGTCGGGCAAAATGTTGCCAAGCCATTCCAACGGAGCTGTCAGCTTCCCTGTGATATCTGTTTCGCTTAGTTTCTTCTTCAAGAATGCCATTATTTTGATATAATAGCAATTGAGTTCTTGTTTTGCTAGAAAAAAAAACTAAAGCTATCTGTTGCTCTGATACTTCAGTTGCTTGCCATTATTTATAGAGATAGGTTTTAGAAAAGACAAAATTATTTGTCTAGCAACATGCAATCATAGTGGGTCCACTACTAATGATCTTGCTTTTCATTTTCGAACGTGCTGGGTGCTTACTAAAAAGTTAGGATCATTCTTATATGCGTCCTTAAATTTAAGTTCATTTTTGCTTTTCTTTCAGAACTTTGAATTTAATCATATTTTATCATTTCGATCAGAATTTCAATTAAAAATAAACGGAAAAAAAGTGAGTTAAGTGCAACCATAACATCTTTTTTCTTTTTTTTAGAGCAGAACTCCTAAGTGCATAGGTTTAATAAGATAAATTCTATTATTTTTCTATTTATTTTTTTATTGAAGTTCAAATATAAGAGATAAAGTGGTGTTAAATTCAAAATTCAGTAAGTAAACAAAAGTTTTAAAATTTAGAGATATCTTAGATTTTGTTCTTTTGTTTAATATTATTATTATTTTTTAAAGTTTCTTGTAGTCATTTGGTAGGTTATGCAGTGATCCTTTAACTAGATTACCTAGTACTTTGTATAATTTTCACTGGTAGGGTTTTTTGTTTCTTTCTTTTTGTTGGACAATGGATATGTTATGGATTATAAAATAGCTATTAATGAATTATATTTTTTCAATTTAGGAGCTAGCTTGTTTCCTTTTGGTCAATTAAAATTTTAATTAAAAAGAAAAATAGAAAGGTTAACAAAAAGTAAGTTTTTTTTTTTTTCTATATATATAGGAACGAAACAAACACACAAAAAACAAGCTGACCCACCATAAATGTTATCCTATGCTTATGATTTTCTAATGATTTATGTGATAACTACATTATGACAATGCATTTACCACGAGGAAAGAAAAAAAAAAAAAGCTATACATAATAATATAAACCGAAAAGAGATAAAATTAAAAAGCCACCCAAAAATTTATCAATGGACTTAATGTCTTTCCGAGCAGAAATATAATTTCCTGATTACTTTATAATACATTTATTGAATTAATTATATTTTTATACCATCTAGTTTATAGAATAATTCTTAATTTATCTTTTTATTCCTAAAATTAAATATAAAAGTGTCCTTTAAATATGAAAAACATGTTTACGATTATACCCATAGCACCCATTATGAGCCAAAAAAATGGAAAAAGAATATGAGTTGATTAGAATGATTTTATTTATTAATAATTTTGAAAATATTTCTAATATATAACAAATATAATTTTCGAGACTTTTTTTGCTTGAAATTTGACGGGCCTGTTGGTTTTTAATGCAACAATATAATACTTTAAAAGATATCGTAGATTTTCTTTTTTACTTTTTGTTATTTTTGTTTTTAGTTTATTATATTCATTTTCTAGTCAAAAAGTGAACTTCTAAGTGGACTACAAGATTGCTATATGCAATTTTCATTCACAGGTATTTTTTGGAGAATGAACAAAAACCATACCATTTGTGTTTTTTAAGAGTAGTGAAAAGCAAATTATTGATGTCTTATGGCTAATTAGTAGCTTCTAGTCATCAACGAGATCTTGTTTATGTATATGTAATCTTTTTCTCGGTAAAATCAAATTCTACAAACTACAGAGCAAAGAAACCCTTAAGGCAAAGATAAAAAAAATAAAAAGGAAGAAGACCTAGGAAAATATGTTCTAAATATCCTTCCTGACTGCTTTTCTGAACTAATCATAAACCATGATTGCATAAGATACTGATATATGTTCACATGAGAATTTTACACCAGTTAAGAAGGCGAAACTAATATAAATAGTATACTTCTTAAAAAAAAAAAAAAAAACTTACTTAGTGTGCCACATTGCACTTGTCAAATCATATTAAAATTACATCGTATTAGCAATGACAAATTAACATAACATAACAAAAATCTAAAAATTAAAAATCATGTTAATAGATTATTTTTTAACAACCTATTATGGAATCTCCTAAGAATAAGTACTATAATAATAAAGCATGTAACATTAGACGAAAAAGAAATGAAAAGTAATGTGTTATTAAGTATTCAAATTCTTTTAACAGGGTATATAATATTAGTAGGGTATTGTCGATCGGCACTTATTAGTTGTCATCCCTTTATCATTTATTCAAAATAAAAACTCCTAGAAAGAATATTAATGGGCATTTTGACAAACTAGTTTAAAAGCTGCAGCTTAAAAACTAACACTATAATGGTGGGTGGACTAACTTTATTAACTATCAAACCAAAAGCAGCACTTTTGAAATACTTTTGGAATTAGTTAAGTACTCTTTCTTTTAGCAAAGTCAAACTCAATTCCAACTTGGATTTGGCCGTCCTCATCTTTTGGATATGATCATGGTGTCTCCCACCTCAGCACCATTTTTCTTTACAAACTTAAGCCACCCCTTGAACCGTAAAACGGGCTTTAAGTAGCATGTAGAGCGAGTTGACAACACAAACGGATACGACTTGATCACCGATTTTTTGTTCAAATTGATTAGGGACACTTTAAATTGAGCACTACCCTTAGCTGGGTAGTGAAAAATGTTGCCAAGCCAATCCGATGGAATGGTCAGCTTCTTTATGGTACCTGTCTTATTTAGTTTCTTCTGCAAGAACGTCACTGCTTTGATTTGATAATAGGCAATTAATTTCTTATTTTTCAACAAGAAAACTAAAGCCATCTAATAAATGTTTGAATCAGCTATTGGAATAGCTATTACTATATTCAAGTGTAATACGTGTTTGGTTGAAATACTACTAAAGTTAAACGAATGTTTTACTACTTTACAACCCGAATTCAACCCAAATCTACATCAAATTTTTCATTATTTTTAAATTCGTACTACATTCATTTTTCTTCAATTATACGATTTAAATGTTACACATTTCAAACATTCAGTTTAAAAAAGTATTCATACGGAATCTATAATCCAAACGGGCTATGGAGTTGTTTACATCAAATTCAGGTTGATATTATATACAAGAGGTTGTATAAAAGAAATTATTAGCATTTTAGCAACATGCAATCCTGCTGGGTCCGCTATATATATTCCAACTATATCCTAGATTATATGTTTCATTTATTATCAGTTTTAGTTTCTTGCTATCATTTAGTAATTCTAAATATAACCTTTAACTAGATTATTGATTGCCTTGTACAAAATTCATTTGTAGGGTTCTTTTGGACGATAAATATTAGGGATAATGAAATATTGATTAATGCGTATTATCCCTATTTCATAGCTTTATTTTGGTCAATTAATTAAAATGTAATTGGATAACGATACTTCTTAAGCATAAAAGTTAGAGAAAATACCCTAATGCAAAAAAAGAAAAAGAAAATAGAAAAGGCTAGAGAAAAAGCAAGCTAATTATATATATATATTTATAGATAGAGACCGCAAATACTTCATTTAATTGTTCAATAAAAGATAGAAGATGGTTGATGAGTACAATTAAATAAGAAAAACTGCAATTCTTAGTTGCAATATCGACAACCAATCCATTGAACAGCTTAATAACTAACAATAACAAAAACCGCAACATATATAAAGCATAAACTTAAAGCAATAAAAAAGGCATTATAAAGGTACTAGAAGATGTTGTAGGACCTACTTTATCAACTATAGGAACAAACTGGTACTTTTTCAATATTTTTTGGAATCAAGTTCTATTAAAAAAGTCATACTCAATTCCGACTTGAATTTGGCCATCGTCGTTCCTTCGGATATGAATTGTGTCTCCTGTCTTAAGTTTGGTTTCCTTTACAAACTTAAGCCATCCCTTGGATTGTAAAACCGGCTTTAAGTAGCCTGTAGGGTGAGTTGAGAGCACGAGCGGATACGACTTGATCATGGATTTGTCGTGCAAACTGATTAGGGTCACATTAAATTGAATCTCCTGACCCCTAACTGGGTCGGGCAAAATGTTGCCAAGCCGCTCCGACGGAACTGTCAGCTTCTCTGTGATATCTGTTTCGCTTAGTTTCTTCTTCAAGAATGCCATTATTTTAATATAATAGCAATTGAGTTCTTGTTTTGCTAGAAAAAAAACTAAAGCTATCTGTTGCTCTGATACTTCAGTTGCTTGCCATTATTTATAGAGATAGGTTTTAGAAAAGACAAAATTATTTGTCTAGCAACATGCAATCATAGTGGGTCCACTACTAATGATCTTGCTTTTCATTTTCGAACGTGCTGGGTGCTTACTAAAAAGTTAGGATCATTCTTATATACGTCCTTAAATTTAAGTTCATTTTTGCTTTTCTTTCAGAACTTTGAATTTAATCATATTTTATCATTTCGATCAGAATTTCAATTAAAAATAAACGGAAAAAAAGTGAGTTAAGTGCAACCATAACATCTTTTTTCTTTTTTTTAGAGCAGAAATCCTAAGTGCATAGGTTTAATAAGATAAATTCTATTATTTTTCTATTTATTTTTTTATTGAAGTTCAAATATAAGGGATAAAGTGGTGTTAAATTCAAAATTCAGTAAGTAAACGAAAGTTTTAAAATTTAGAGATATCTTAGATTTTGTTCTTTTGTTTAATATTATTATTATTTTTTAAAGTTTCTTGTAGTCATTTGGTAGGTTATGCAGTGATCCTTTAACTAGATTATCTAGTGCTTTGTATAGTTTTCACACGTAGGGTTTTTTTTTTTTTTCTTTTTGTTGGACAATGAATATGTTATGGATTATAAAATAGCTATTAATGAATAATGTTTTCTCAATTTAGGAGCTAGCTTGTTTCCTTTTGGTCAATTAAAATTTTAATTAAAAAGAAAAAGAGAAAGGTTAACAAAAAGCAAGGTTTTTCTTTTTGTTTTTGTTTCTATATATATAGGAAAGAAACAAATAGACAAAAAACAAGCGGACCCACCATAAATGCAGTCCTATGCTTATGATTTTCTTATAATTTATGTGATAACTACATTATGACAATGCATTCACCACGGGGAAAGAGAAAAAAAAAGCTATACATAATAATATAAACCGAAAAGAGATAAAATTAAAAAGCAACCCAAAAATTTATCAATAGACTTAATGTCTTTCGAAGCAGAAATATAATTTCCTGATTACTTTATGATATATTTATTGAATTAATTATATTTTTATATCATCTAGTTTATAGAATAATTCTTAATTTATCTTTTTATTCCTAAAATTAAATATAAAAGTGTCATTTAAATATGAAAAACATGTTTACGATAATACCCATAGCATCCATTACGAGCCAAAAAAATGGAAAAAGAATATGAGTTGATTAGAATGATTTTATTTATTAATAATTTTGAAAATATTTCTAATATATAACAAATATAATTTTCGAGACTTTTTTTGCTTGAAATTTGACGGGCCTGTTGGTTTTTAATGCAACAATATAATACTTTAAAAGATATCGTAGATTTTCTTTTTTACTTTTTGTTATTTTTGTTTTTAGTTTATTATATTCGTTTGCTAGTCAAAAAGTGAACCTCTAAGTGGACTACAAGATTGCTATGTGTAATTTTCATTCACAGGTATTTTTTGGAGAATGAACAAAAACCATACCATTTGTGTTTTCTAAGAGTAGTGAAAAGCAAATTATTGATGTCTTATGGCTAATTAGTAGCTTCTGGTCATCAACGAGATCTTGTTTATGTATATGTAATCTTTTTCTCGGTAAAAACAAATTCTACAAACTACAGAGCAAAGAAACCCTTAAGGCAAAGATAAAAAAAATAAAAAGGAAGAAGACCTAGGAAAATATGTTCTAAATATCCTTCCTGACTGCTTTTCTGAACTAATCATAAACCATGATTGCATAAGATACTGATATATGTTCACATGAGAATTTTACACCAGTTAAGAATGCGAAACTAATATAAGTAGTATACTTCTTAAAAAAAAAAAAAAAACTTACTTAGTGTGCCACATTGCACTTGTCAAATCATATTAAAATTACATCGTATTAGCAATGACAAATTAACATAACATAACAAAAATCTAAAAATTAAAAATCATGTTAATAGATTATTTTTTAACAACCTATTATGGAATCTCCTAAGATTAAGTACTATAATAATAAAGCATGTAACATTAGACGAAAAAGAAATGAAAAGTAATGTGTTATTAAGTATTCAAATTCTTTTAACAGGGTATAGAATATTAGTAGGGTATTGTCGATCGGCACTTATTAGTTGTCATCCCTTTATCATTTATTCAAAATAAAAACTCCTAGAAAGAATATTAATGGGCATTTTGACAAACTAGTTTAAAAGCTGCAGCTTAAAAACTAACACTATAATGGTGGGTGGACTAACTTTATTAACTATCAAACCAAAAGCAGCACTTTTGAAATACTTTTGGAATTAGTTAAGTACTCTTTCTTTTAGCAAAGTCAAACTCAATTCCAACTTGGATTTGGCCGTCCACATCTTTTGGATATGATCATGGTGTCTCCCACCTCAGCACCATTTTTCTTTACAAACTTAAGCCACCCCTTGAACCGTAAAACGGGCTTTAAGTAGCATGTAGAGCGAGTTGACAACACAAACGGATACGACTTGATCATCGATTTTTTGTTCAAATTGATTAGGGACACTTTAAATTGAGCACTACCCTTAGCTGGGTAGTGAAAAATGTTGCCAAGCCAATCCGATGGAATGGTCAGCTTCTTTATGGTACCTGTCTTATTTAGTTTCTTCTGCAAGAACGTCACTGCTTTGATTTGATAATAGGCAATTAATTTCTTATTTTTCAACAAGAAAACTAAAGCCATCTAATGACTGTTTGAATCAGCTATTGGAATAGCTATTACTATATTCAAGTGTAATACATGTTTGGTTGAAATACTACTAAAGTTAAACGAATGTTTTACTACTTTACAACCCGAATTCAACCCAAATCTACATCAAATTTTTCATTATTTTTAAATTCGTACTACATTCATTTTTCTTCAATTATACGATTTAAATGTTACACATTTCAAACATTTAGTTTAAAAAAGTATTCAAACGGAATCTATAATCCAAACGGGCTATGGAGTTGTTTACATCAAATTCAGGTTGATATTATATACAAGAGGTTGTATAAAAGAAAATATTAGCATTTTAGCAACAAGCAATCCTGCTGGGTCCGCTATATATATTCCAACTATATCCTAGATTATATGTTTCATTTATTATCAGTTTTATCATTTAGTAATTCTAAATATAACCTTTAACTAGATTATTGATTGCCTTGTACAAAATTCATTTGTAGGGTTCTTTTGGACGATAAATATTAGGGATTATGAAATATTGATTAATGCATATTATCCCTATTTCATAGCTTTATTTTGGTAAATTAATTAAAATGTAATTGGATAACGGTACTTCTTAAGCATAAAAGTTAGAGAAAATACCCTAATGCAAAAAAGAAAAAGAAAATGGAAAAGGCTAGAGAAAAAGCAAGCTAATTATATATATATGTTTATAGATAGAGACAACAAATACTCCATTTAGTTGTTCAATAAAGGATAGAAGATGGTTGATAAGTACAATTAAATAAGAAAAACTGTAATTCTTACTTGCAATATCGACAACCAATCCATTGAACAGCTTAATAACTAACAATAACAAAAACCGCAGCATATATAAAGCATAAACTTAAAGCAATAAAAAAGGCATTATAAAGGTAATAGAAGATGTTGTAGGACCTACTTTATCAACTATAGGGACAAACTGGTACTTTTTCAATATTTTTTGGAATCAAGTTCTATTAAAAAAGTCATACTCAATTCCGACTTGAATTTGGCCATCGTCGTTCCTTCGGATATGAATTGTGTCTCCTGTCTTAAGTTTGGTTTCCTTTACAAACTTAAGCCATCCCTTGGATTGTAAAACCGGCTTTAAGTAGCCTGTAGTGCGAGTTGAGAGCACGAGCGGATACGACTTGATCATGGATTTGTCGTGCAAACTGATTAGGGCCACATTAAATTGAATCTCCTGACCCCTAACTGGGTCGGGCAAAATATTGCCAAGCCACTCCGACGGAGCTGTCAGCTTCTCTGTGATATCTGTTTCACTTAGTTTCTTCTTCAAGAATGCCATTATTTTGATATAATAGCAATTGAGTTCTTGTTTTGCTAGAAAAAAAAACTAAAGCTATCTGTTGCTCTGATACTTCAGTTGCTTGCCATTATTTATAGAGATAGGTTTTAGAAAAGACAAAATTATTTGTCTAGCAACATGCAATCATAGTGGGTCCACTACTAATGATCTTGCTTTTCATTTTCGAACGTGCTGGGTGCTTACTAAAAAGTTAGGATCATTCTTATATACGTCCTTAAGTTTAAGTTCATTTTTGCTTTTCTTTCAGAACTTTGAATTTAATCATATTTTATCATTTCGATCAGAATTTCAATTAAAAATAAACGGAAAAAAAGTGAGTTAAGTGCAACCATAACATCTTTTTTCTTTTTTTTAGAGCAGAAATCCTAAGTGCATAGGTTTAATAAGATAAATTCTATTATTTTTCTATTTATTTTTTTATTGAAGTTCAAATATAAGGGATAAAGTGGTGTTAAATTCAAAATTCAGTAAGTAAACGAAAGTTTTAAAATTTAGAGATATCTTAGATTTTGTTCTTTTGTTTAATATTATTATTATTTTTTAAAGTTTCTTGTAGTCATTTGGTAGGTTATGCAGTGATCCTTTAACTAGATTATCTAGTGCTTTGTATAATTTTCACACGTAGGGTTTTTTTTATTTTTTCTTTTTGTTGGACAATGAATATGTTATGGATTATAAAATAGCTATTAATGAATAATGTTTTCTCAATTTAGGAGCTAGCTTGTTTCCTTTTGGTCAATTAAAATTTTAATTAAAAAGAAAAAGAGAAAGGTTAACAAAAAGCAAGGTTTTTTTTTGTTTTTGTTTCTATATATATATGAAAGAAACAAATAGACAAAAAACAAGCGGACCCACCATAAATGCAGTCCTATGCTTATGATTTTCTTATAATTTATGTGATAACTACATTATGACAATGCATTCACCACGGGGAAAGAAAAAAAAAATCTATACATAATAATATAAACCGAAAAGAGATAAAATTAAAAAGCAACCCAAAAATTTATCAATAGACTTAATGTCTTTCGAAGCAGAAATATAATTTCCTGATTACTTTATGATACATTTATTGAATTAATTATATTTTTATACCATCTAGTTTATAGAATAATTCTTAATTTATCTTTTTATTCCTAAAATTAAATACAAAAGTGTCATTTAAATATGAAAAACATGTTTACGATAATACCCATAGCACCCATTACGAGCCAAAAAAATGGAAAAAGAATATGAGTTGATTAGAATGATTTTATTTATTAATAATTTTGAAAATATTTCTAATATATAACAAACATAATTTTCAAGACTTTTTTTGCTTGAAATTTGACGGGCCTATTGGTTTTTAATGCAACAATATAATACTTAAAAAGATATCGTTGATTTTATTTTTTACTTTTTGTTATTTTTAGTTTCTTATATTCGTTTGCTAGTCAAGAAGTGAACCTCTAAGTGGACTATAAGATTGCTATGTGCAATTTTCATTCACAGGTATTTTTGGACAATGAACAAAAACCACACCATTTGTGTTTTTTAAGAGTAGTGAAAAGCAAATTGTTGATGTCTTAGAGCTAATTAGTGACTTCCGGTCATCAATGAGATCTTGTTTATGTATATGTAATCTTTTTCTCGGTAAAATCAAATTCTACAGACTACAGAGTAAAGAAACCCCGAAGGCAAAAATAAAAAAATAAAAAGGAAGAAGACCTAGTAAAAGATGTTCTAAATATCCTTCCTGACTGTTTTTCTGAACTAATCATAAACCATGATTGCATAAGATACTGATATATGTTCACATGAGAATTTTACACCAGTTAAGAAGGCGAAACTAATATAAATAGTATACATCTTAAAAAAAAAAAACTTACTTAGTGTGCCACATTGCGCTTGTCAAATCATATTAAAATTACATCGTATTAGCAATGACAAATTAACATAACGTAACAAAAATCTAAAAATTAAAAATCATGTTAATAGATTATTTTTTAACAACCTATTATGGAATCTCCGAAGAAGAAGTACTATAATAATAAAGCATGTAACATTAGACGAAAAAGAAATGAAAAGTAATGTGTTATTAAGTATTCAAATTCTTTTGACAGGGTATATATTATTAGCAGGGTATTGTCGATCGGCACTTATTAGTTGTCATCCCTTTATCATTTATTCAAAATAAAAACTCCTAGAAAGAATATTAATGGGCATTTTGACAAACTAGTTTAAAAGCTGCAGCTTAAAAACTAACACTATAATGGTGGGTGGACTAACTTTATTAACTATCAAACCAAAAGCAGCACTTTTGAAATACTTTTGGAATTAGTTAAGTACTCTTTCTTTTAGCAAAGTCAAACTCAATTCCAACTTGGATTTGGCCGTCCTCATCTTTTGGATATGATCATGGTGTCTCCCACCTCAGCACCATTTTTCTTTACAAACTTAAGCCACCCCTTGAACCGTAAAACGGGCTTTAAGTAGCATGTAAAGCGAGTTGACAACACAAACGGATACGACTTGATCACCGATTTTTGGTTCAAATTGATTAGGGACACTTTAAATTGAGCACTACCCTTAGCTGGGTAGTGAAAAATGTTGCCAAGCCAATCCGATGGAATGGTCAGCTTCTTTATGGTACCTGTCTTATTTAGTTTCTTCTGCAAGAACGTCACTGCTTTGATTTGATAATAGGCAATTAATTTCTTATTTTTCAACAAGAAAACTAAAGCCATCTAATGACTGTTTGAATCAGCTATTGGAATAGCTATTAATATATTCAAGTGTAATACGTGTTTGGTTGAAATACTACTAAAGTTAAACGAATGTTTTACTACTTTACAACCCGAATTCAACCCAAATCTGCATCAAATTTTTCATTATTTTTAAATTCGTACTACATTCATTTTTCTTCAATTATACGATTTAAATGTTACACATTTCAAACATTCAGTTTAAAAAAGTATTCAAACGGAATCTATAATCCAAACGGGCTATGGAGTTGTTTACATCCAATTCAGGTTGATATTATATACAAGAGGTTGTATAAAAGAAAATATTAGCATTTTAGCAACATGCAATCCTGCTGGGTCCGCTATATATATTCCAACTATATCCTAGATTATATGTTTCATTTATTATCAGTTTTAGTTTCTTGCTATCATTTAGTAATTCTAAATATAACCTTTAACTAGATTATTGATTGCCTTGTACAAAATTCATTTGTAGGATTCTTTTGGACGATAAATATTAGGGATTATGAAATATTGATTAATGCATATTATCCCTATTTCATAGCTTTATTTTGGTCAATTAATTAAAATGTAATTGGATAACGGTACTTCTTAAGCATAAAAGTTAGAGAAAATACCCTAACGCAAAAAAGAAAAAGAAAATGGAAAAGGCTAGAGAAAAAGCAAGCCAATTATATATATATGTTTATAGATAGAGACCGCAAATACTCCATTTAGTTGTTCAATAAAGGATAGAAGATGGTTGATGAGTACAATTAAATAAGAAAAACTGCAATTCTTAGTTGCAATATCGACAACCAATCCATTGAACAGCTTAGTAACTAACAATAACAAAAACCGCAGCATATATAAAGCATAAAATTAAAGCAATAAAAAAGGCATTATAAAGGTACTAGAAGATATTGTAGGACCTACTTTATCAACTATAGGAACAAACTGGTACTTTTTCAATATTTTTTGGAATCAAGTTCTATTAAAAAAGTCATACTCAATTCCGACTTGAATTTGGCCGTCGTCATTCCTTCGGATATGAATTGTGTCTCCTGTCTTAAGTTTGGTTTCCTTTACAAACTTAAGCCATCCCTTGGATTGTAAAACCGGCTTTAAGTAGCCTGTAGGGCGAGTTGAGAGCACGAGCGGATACGACTTGATCATGGATTTGTCGTGCAAACTGATTAGGGCCACATTAAATTGAATCTCCTGACCCCTAACTGGGTCGGGCAAAATGTTGCCAAGCCACTCCGACGGAACTGTCAGCTTCTCTGTGTTATCTGTTTCGCTTAGTTTCTTCTTCAAGAATGCCATTATTTTGATATAATAGCAATTGAGTTCTTGTTTTGCTAGAAAAAAAACTAAAGCTATCTGTTGCTCTGATACTTCAGTTGCTTGCCATTATTTATAGAGACAGGTTTTAGAAAAGACAAAATTATTTGTCTAGCAACATGCAATCATAGTGGGTCCACTACTAATGATCTTGCTTTTCATTTTCGAACGTGCTGGGTGCTTACTAAAAAGTTAGGATCATTCTTATATACGTCCTTAAATTTAAGTTCATTTTTGCTTTTCTTTCAGAACTTTGAATTTAATCATATTTTATCATTTCGATCAGAATTTCAATTAAAAATAAACGGAAAAAAAGTGAGTTAAGTGCAACCATAACATCTTTTTTCTTTTTTTTAGAGCAGAAATCCTAAGTGCATAGGTTTAATAAGATAAATTCTATTATTTTTCTATTTATTTTTTTTATTGAAGTTCAAATATAAGGGATAAAGTGGTGTTAAATTCAAAATTCAGTAAGTAAACGAAAGTTTTAAAATTTAGAGATATCTTAGATTTTGTTCTTTTGTTTAATATTATTATTATTTTTTAAAGTTTCTTGTAGTCATTTGGTAGGTTATGCAGTGATCCTTTAACTAGATTATCTAGTGCTTTGTATAATTTTCACACGTAGGGTTTTTTTTTTTTTTTTTTTTTGTTGAACAATGAATATGTTATGGATTATAAAATAGCTATTAATGAATTATGTTTTCTCAATTTAGGAGCTAGCTTGTTTCCTTTTGGTCAATTAAAATTTTAATTAAAAAGAAAAAGAGAAAGGTTAACAAAAAACAAGGTTTTTTTTGTTTGTTTTTGTTTCTATATATATAGGAAAGAAACAAATAGACAAAAAACAAGCGGACCCACCATAAATGCAGTCCTATGCTTATGATTTTCTTATAATTTATGTGATAACTACATTATGACAATGCATTCACCACGGGGAAAGAAAAAAAAAATCTATACATAATAATATAAACCGAAAAGAGATAAAATTAAAAAGCAACCCAAAAATTTATCAATAGACTTAATGTCTTTCGAAGCAGAAATATAATTTCCTGATTACTTTATGATACATTTATTGAATTAATTATATTTTTATACCATCTAGTTTATAGAATAATTCT
Organism: Antiaris toxicaria; assembly: GCA_035233585.1. Lineage (NCBI taxonomy): Eukaryota > Viridiplantae > Streptophyta > Magnoliopsida > Rosales > Moraceae > Antiaris > Antiaris toxicaria. The sequence continues at coordinate 3,598,858 of CP141163.1, forward strand.
TAATTTATCTTTTTATTCCTAAAATTAAATACAAAAGTGTCATTTAAATATGAAAAACATGTTTACGATAATACCCATAGCACCCATTACGAGCCAAAAAAATGGAAAAAGAATATGAGTTGATTAGAATGATTTTATTTATTAATAATTTTGAAAATATTTCTAATATATAACAAACATAATTTTCAAGACTTTTTTTGCTTGAAATTTGACGGGCCTATTGGTTTTTAATGCAACAATATAATACTTAAAAAGATATCGTTGATTTTATTTTTTACTTTTTGTTATTTTTAGTTTCTTATATTCGTTTGCTAGTCAAGAAGTGAACCTCTAAGTGGACTATAAGATTGCTATGTGCAATTTTCATTCACAGGTATTTTTGGACAATGAACAAAAACCACACCATTTGTGTTTTTTAAGAGTAGTGAAAAGCAAATTGTTGATGTCTTAGAGCTAATTAGTGACTTCCGGTCATCAATGAGATCTTGTTTATGTATATGTAATCTTTTTCTCGGTAAAATCAAATTCTACAGACTACAGAGTAAAGAAACCCCGAAGGCAAAAATAAAAAAATAAAAAGGAAGAAGACCTAGTAAAAGATGTTCTAAATATCCTTCCTGACTGTTTTTCTGAACTAATCATAAACCATGATTGCATAAGATACTGATATATGTTCACATGAGAATTTTACACCAGTTAAGAAGGCGAAACTAATATAAATAGTATACATCTTAAAAAAAAAAAACTTACTTAGTGTGCCACATTGCGCTTGTCAAATCATATTAAAATTACATCGTATTAGCAATGACAAATTAACATAACGTAACAAAAATCTAAAAATTAAAAATCATGTTAATAGATTATTTTTTAACAACCTATTATGGAATCTCCGAAGAAGAAGTACTATAATAATAAAGCATGTAACATTAGACGAAAAAGAAATGAAAAGTAATGTGTTATTAAGTATTCAAATTCTTTTGACAGGGTATATATTATTAGCAGGGTATTGTCGATCGGCACTTATTAGTTGTCATCCCTTTATCATTTATTCAAAATAAAAACTCCTAGAAAGAATATTAATGGGCATTTTGACAAACTAGTTTAAAAGCTGCAGCTTAAAAACTAACACTATAATGGTGGGTGGACTAACTTTATTAACTATCAAACCAAAAGCAGCACTTTTGAAATACTTTTGGAATTAGTTAAGTACTCTTTCTTTTAGCAAAGTCAAACTCAATTCCAACTTGGATTTGGCCGTCCTCATCTTTTGGATATGATCATGGTGTCTCCCACCTCAGCACCATTTTTCTTTACAAACTTAAGCCACCCCTTGAACCGTAAAACGGGCTTTAAGTAGCATGTAAAGCGAGTTGACAACACAAACGGATACGACTTGATCACCGATTTTTGGTTCAAATTGATTAGGGACACTTTAAATTGAGCACTACCCTTAGCTGGGTAGTGAAAAATGTTGCCAAGCCAATCCGATGGAATGGTCAGCTTCTTTATGGTACCTGTCTTATTTAGTTTCTTCTGCAAGAACGTCACTGCTTTGATTTGATAATAGGCAATTAATTTCTTATTTTTCAACAAGAAAACTAAAGCCATCTAATGACTGTTTGAATCAGCTATTGGAATAGCTATTAATATATTCAAGTGTAATACGTGTTTGGTTGAAATACTACTAAAGTTAAACGAATGTTTTACTACTTTACAACCCGAATTCAACCCAAATCTGCATCAAATTTTTCATTATTTTTAAATTCGTACTACATTCATTTTTCTTCAATTATACGATTTAAATGTTACACATTTCAAACATTCAGTTTAAAAAAGTATTCAAACGGAATCTATAATCCAAACGGGCTATGGAGTTGTTTACATCCAATTCAGGTTGATATTATATACAAGAGGTTGTATAAAAGAAAATATTAGCATTTTAGCAACATGCAATCCTGCTGGGTCCGCTATATATATTCCAACTATATCCTAGATTATATGTTTCATTTATTATCAGTTTTAGTTTCTTGCTATCATTTAGTAATTCTAAATATAACCTTTAACTAGATTATTGATTGCCTTGTACAAAATTCATTTGTAGGATTCTTTTGGACGATAAATATTAGGGATTATGAAATATTGATTAATGCATATTATCCCTATTTCATAGCTTTATTTTGGTCAATTAATTAAAATGTAATTGGATAACGGTACTTCTTAAGCATAAAAGTTAGAGAAAATACCCTAACGCAAAAAAGAAAAAGAAAATGGAAAAGGCTAGAGAAAAAGCAAGCCAATTATATATATATGTTTATAGATAGAGACCGCAAATACTCCATTTAGTTGTTCAATAAAGGATAGAAGATGGTTGATGAGTACAATTAAATAAGAAAAACTGCAATTCTTAGTTGCAATATCGACAACCAATCCATTGAACAGCTTAGTAACTAACAATAACAAAAACCGCAGCATATATAAAGCATAAAATTAAAGCAATAAAAAAGGCATTATAAAGGTACTAGAAGATATTGTAGGACCTACTTTATCAACTATAGGAACAAACTGGTACTTTTTCAATATTTTTTGGAATCAAGTTCTATTAAAAAAGTCATACTCAATTCCGACTTGAATTTGGCCGTCGTCATTCCTTCGGATATGAATTGTGTCTCCTGTCTTAAGTTTGGTTTCCTTTACAAACTTAAGCCATCCCTTGGATTGTAAAACCGGCTTTAAGTAGCCTGTAGGGCGAGTTGAGAGCACGAGCGGATACGACTTGATCATGGATTTGTCGTGCAAACTGATTAGGGCCACATTAAATTGAATCTCCTGACCCCTAACTGGGTCGGGCAAAATGTTGCCAAGCCACTCCGACGGAACTGTCAGCTTCTCTGTGTTATCTGTTTCGCTTAGTTTCTTCTTCAAGAATGCCATTATTTTGATATAATAGCAATTGAGTTCTTGTTTTGCTAGAAAAAAAACTAAAGCTATCTGTTGCTCTGATACTTCAGTTGCTTGCCATTATTTATAGAGACAGGTTTTAGAAAAGACAAAATTATTTGTCTAGCAACATGCAATCATAGTGGGTCCACTACTAATGATCTTGCTTTTCATTTTCGAACGTGCTGGGTGCTTACTAAAAAGTTAGGATCATTCTTATATACGTCCTTAAATTTAAGTTCATTTTTGCTTTTCTTTCAGAACTTTGAATTTAATCATATTTTATCATTTCGATCAGAATTTCAATTAAAAATAAACGGAAAAAAAGTGAGTTAAGTGCAACCATAACATCTTTTTTCTTTTTTTTAGAGCAGAAATCCTAAGTGCATAGGTTTAATAAGATAAATTCTATTATTTTTCTATTTATTTTTTTTATTGAAGTTCAAATATAAGGGATAAAGTGGTGTTAAATTCAAAATTCAGTAAGTAAACGAAAGTTTTAAAATTTAGAGATATCTTAGATTTTGTTCTTTTGTTTAATATTATTATTATTTTTTAAAGTTTCTTGTAGTCATTTGGTAGGTTATGCAGTGATCCTTTAACTAGATTATCTAGTGCTTTGTATAATTTTCACACGTAGGGTTTTTTTTTTTTTTTTTTTTTGTTGAACAATGAATATGTTATGGATTATAAAATAGCTATTAATGAATTATGTTTTCTCAATTTAGGAGCTAGCTTGTTTCCTTTTGGTCAATTAAAATTTTAATTAAAAAGAAAAAGAGAAAGGTTAACAAAAAACAAGGTTTTTTTTGTTTGTTTTTGTTTCTATATATATAGGAAAGAAACAAATAGACAAAAAACAAGCGGACCCACCATAAATGCAGTCCTATGCTTATGATTTTCTTATAATTTATGTGATAACTACATTATGACAATGCATTCACCACGGGGAAAGAAAAAAAAAATCTATACATAATAATATAAACCGAAAAGAGATAAAATTAAAAAGCAACCCAAAAATTTATCAATAGACTTAATGTCTTTCGAAGCAGAAATATAATTTCCTGATTACTTTATGATACATTTATTGAATTAATTATATTTTTATACCATCTAGTTTATAGAATAATTCTTAATTTATCTTTTTATTCCTAAAATTAAATACAAAAGTGTCATTTAAATATGAAAAACATGTTTACGATAATACCCATAGCACCCATTACGAGCCAAAAAAATGGAAAAAGAATATGAGTTGATTAGAATGATTTTATTTATTAATAATTTTGAAAATATTTCTAATATATAACAAACATAATTTTCAAGACTTTTTTTGCTTGAAATTTGACGGGCCTATTGGTTTTTAATGCAACAATATAATACTTAAAAAGATATCGTTGATTTTATTTTTTACTTTTTGTTATTTTTAGTTTCTTATATTCGTTTGCTAGTCAAGAAGTGAACCTCTAAGTGGACTATAAGATTGCTATGTGCAATTTTCATTCACAGGTATTTTTGGACAATGAACAAAAACCACACCATTTGTGTTTTTTAAGAGTAGTGAAAAGCAAATTGTTGATGTCTTAGAGCTAATTAGTGACTTCCGGTCATCAATGAGATCTTGTTTATGTATATGTAATCTTTTTCTCGGTAAAATCAAATTCTACAGACTACAGAGTAAAGAAACCCCGAAGGCAAAAATAAAAAAATAAAAAGGAAGAAGACCTAGTAAAAGATGTTCTAAATATCCTTCCTGACTGTTTTTCTGAACTAATCATAAACCATGATTGCATAAGATACTGATATATGTTCACATGAGAATTTTACACCAGTTAAGAAGGCGAAACTAATATAAATAGTATACATCTTAAAAAAAAAAAACTTACTTAGTGTGCCACATTGCGCTTGTCAAATCATATTAAAATTACATCGTATTAGCAATGACAAATTAACATAACGTAACAAAAATCTAAAAATTAAAAATCATGTTAATAGATTATTTTTTAACAACCTATTATGGAATCTCCGAAGAAGAAGTACTATAATAATAAAGCATGTAACATTAGACGAAAAAGAAATGAAAAGTAATGTGTTATTAAGTATTCAAATTCTTTTGACAGGGTATATATTATTAGCAGGGTATTGTCGATCGGCACTTATTAGTTGTCATCCCTTTATCATTTATTCAAAATAAAAACTCCTAGAAAGAATATTAATGGGCATTTTGACAAACTAGTTTAAAAGCTGCAGCTTAAAAACTAACACTATAATGGTGGGTGGACTAACTTTATTAACTATCAAACCAAAAGCAGCACTTTTGAAATACTTTTGGAATTAGTTAAGTACTCTTTCTTTTAGCAAAGTCAAACTCAATTCCAACTTGGATTTGGCCGTCCTCATCTTTTGGATATGATCATGGTGTCTCCCACCTCAGCACCATTTTTCTTTACAAACTTAAGCCACCCCTTGAACCGTAAAACGGGCTTTAAGTAGCATGTAAAGCGAGTTGACAACACAAACGGATACGACTTGATCACCGATTTTTGGTTCAAATTGATTAGGGACACTTTAAATTGAGCACTACCCTTAGCTGGGTAGTGAAAAATGTTGCCAAGCCAATCCGATGGAATGGTCAGCTTCTTTATGGTACCTGTCTTATTTAGTTTCTTCTGCAAGAACGTCACTGCTTTGATTTGATAATAGGCAATTAATTTCTTATTTTTCAACAAGAAAACTAAAGCCATCTAATGACTGTTTGAATCAGCTATTGGAATAGCTATTAATATATTCAAGTGTAATACGTGTTTGGTTGAAATACTACTAAAGTTAAACGAATGTTTTACTACTTTACAACCCGAATTCAACCCAAATCTGCATCAAATTTTTCATTATTTTTAAATTCGTACTACATTCATTTTTCTTCAATTATACGATTTAAATGTTACACATTTCAAACATTCAGTTTAAAAAAGTATTCAAACGGAATCTATAATCCAAACGGGCTATGGAGTTGTTTACATCCAATTCAGGTTGATATTATATACAAGAGGTTGTATAAAAGAAAATATTAGCATTTTAGCAACATGCAATCCTGCTGGGTCCGCTATATATATTCCAACTATATCCTAGATTATATGTTTCATTTATTATCAGTTTTAGTTTCTTGCTATCATTTAGTAATTCTAAATATAACCTTTAACTAGATTATTGATTGCCTTGTACAAAATTCATTTGTAGGATTCTTTTGGACGATAAATATTAGGGATTATGAAATATTGATTAATGCATATTATCCCTATTTCATAGCTTTATTTTGGTCAATTAATTAAAATGTAATTGGATAACGGTACTTCTTAAGCATAAAAGTTAGAGAAAATACCCTAACGCAAAAAAGAAAAAGAAAATGGAAAAGGCTAGAGAAAAAGCAAGCCAATTATATATATATGTTTATAGATAGAGACCGCAAATACTCCATTTAGTTGTTCAATAAAGGATAGAAGATGGTTGATGAGTACAATTAAATAAGAAAAACTGCAATTCTTAGTTGCAATATCGACAACCAATCCATTGAACAGCTTAGTAACTAACAATAACAAAAACCGCAGCATATATAAAGCATAAAATTAAAGCAATAAAAAAGGCATTATAAAGGTACTAGAAGATATTGTAGGACCTACTTTATCAACTATAGGAACAAACTGGTACTTTTTCAATATTTTTTGGAATCAAGTTCTATTAAAAAAGTCATACTCAATTCCGACTTGAATTTGGCCGTCGTCATTCCTTCGGATATGAATTGTGTCTCCTGTCTTAAGTTTGGTTTCCTTTACAAACTTAAGCCATCCCTTGGATTGTAAAACCGGCTTTAAGTAGCCTGTAGGGCGAGTTGAGAGCACGAGCGGATACGACTTGATCATGGATTTGTCGTGCAAACTGATTAGGGCCACATTAAATTGAATCTCCTGACCCCTAACTGGGTCGGGCAAAATGTTGCCAAGCCACTCCGACGGAACTGTCAGCTTCTCTGTGTTATCTGTTTCGCTTAGTTTCTTCTTCAAGAATGCCATTATTTTGATATAATAGCAATTGAGTTCTTGTTTTGCTAGAAAAAAAACTAAAGCTATCTGTTGCTCTGATACTTCAGTTGCTTGCCATTATTTATAGAGATAGGTTTTAGAAAAGACAAGATTATTTGTCTAGCAACATGCAATCATAGTGGGTCCACTACTAATGATCTTGCTTTTCATTTTCGAACGTGCTGGGTGCTTACTAAAAAGTTAGGATCATTCTTATATACGTCCTTAAATTTAAGTTCATTTTTGCTTTTCTTTCAGAACTTTGAATTTAATCATATTTTATCATTTCGATCAGAATTTCAATTAAAAATAAACGGAAAAAAAGTGAGTTAAGTGCAACCATAACATCTTTTTTCTTTTTTTTAGAGCAGAAATCCTAAGTGCATAGGTTTAATAAGATAAATTCTATTATTTTTCTATTTATTTTTTTTATTGAAGTTCAAATATAAGGGATAAAGTGGTGTTAAATTCAAAATTCAGTAAGTAAACGAAAGTTTTAAAATTTAGAGATATCTTAGATTTTGTTCTTTTGTTTAATATTATTATTATTTTTTAAAGTTTCTTGTAGTCATTTGGTAGGTTATGCAGTGATCCTTTAACTAGATTATCTAGTGCTTTGTATAATTTTCACACGTAGGGTTTTTTTTTTTTTTTTTTTTTTTGTTGAACAATGAATATGTTATGGATTATAAAATAGCTATTAATGAATTATGTTTTCTCAATTTAGGAGCTAGCTTGTTTCCTTTTGGTCAATTAAAATTTTAATTAAAAAGAAAAAGAGAAAGGTTAACAAAAAACAAGGTTTTTTTTGTTTGTTTTTGTTTCTATATATATAGGAAAGAATCAAATAGACAAAAAACAAGCGGACCCACCATAAATGCAGTCCTATGCTTATGATTTTCTTATAATTTATGTGATAACTACATTATGACAATGCATTCACCACGGGGAAAGAAAAAAAAAATCTATACATAATAATATAAACCGAAAAGAGATAAAATTAAAAAGCAACCCAAAAATTTATCAATAGACTTAATGTCTTTCGAAGCAGAAATATAATTTCCTGATTACTTTATGATACATTTATTGAATTAATTATATTTTTATACCATCTAGTTTATAGAATAATTCTTAATTTATCTTTTTATTCCTAAAATTAAATATAAAAGTGTCATTTAAATATGAAAAACATGTTTACGATAATACCCATAGCACCCATTACGAGCCAAAAAAATGGAAAAAGAATATGAGTTGATTAGAATGATTTTATTTATTAATAATTTTGAAAATATTTCTAATATATAACAAACATAATTTTCAAGACTTTTTTTGCTTGAAATTTGACGGGCCTATTGGTTTTTAATGCAACAATATAATACTTAAAAAGATATCGTTGATTTTATTTTTTACTTTTTGTTATTTTTAGTTTCTTATATTCGTTTGCTAGTCAAGAAGTGAACCTCTAAGTGGACTATAAGATTGCTATGTGCAATTTTCATTCACAGGTATTTTTGGACAATGAACAAAAACCACACCATTTGTGTTTTTTAAGAGTAGTGAAAAGCAAATTGTTGATGTCTTAGAGCTAATTAGTGACTTCCGGTCATCAATGAGATCTTGTTTATGTATATGTAATCTTTTTCTCGGTAAAATCAAATTCTACAGACTACAGAGTAAAGAAACCCCGAAGGCAAAAATAAAAAAATAAAAAGGAAGAAGACCTAGTAAAAGATGTTCTAAATATCCTTCCTGACTGTTTTTCTGAACTAATCATAAACCATGATTGCATAAGATACTGATATATGTTCACATGAGAATTTTACACCAGTTAAGAAGGCGAAACTAATATAAATAGTATACATCTTAAAAAAAAAAAACTTACTTAGTGTGCCACATTGCGCTTGTCAAATCATATTAAAATTACATCGTATTAGCAATGACAAATTAACATAACGTAACAAAAATCTAAAAATTAAAAATCATGTTAATAGATTATTTTTTAACAACCTATTATGGAATCTCCGAAGAAGAAGTACTATAATAATAAAGCATGTAACATTAGACGAAAAAGAAATGAAAAGTAATGTGTTATTAAGTATTCAAATTCTTTTGACAGGGTATATATTATTAGCAGGGTATTGTCGATCGGCACTTATTAGTTGTCATCCCTTTATCATTTATTCAAAATAAAAACTCCTAGAAAGAATATTAATGGGCATTTTGACAAACTAGTTTAAAAGCTGCAGCTTAAAAACTAACACTATAATGGTGGGTGGACTAACTTTATTAACTATCAAACCAAAAGCAGCACTTTTGAAATACTTTTGGAATTAGTTAAGTACTCTTTCTTTTAGCAAAGTCAAACTTAATTCCAACTTGGATTTGGCCGTCCTCATCTTTTGGATATGATCATGGTGTCTCCCACCTCAGCACCATTTTTCTTTACAAACTTAAGCCACCCCTTGAACCGTAAAACGGGCTTTAAGTAGCATGTAAAGCGAGTTGACAACACAAACGGATACGACTTGATCACTGATTTTTGGTTCAAATTGATTAGGGACACTTTAAATTGAGCACTACCCTTAGCTGGGTTGTGAAAAATGTTGCCAAGCCAATCCGATGGAATGGTCAGCTTCTTTATGGTACCTGTCTTATTTAGTTTCTTCTGCAAGAACGTCACTGCTTTGATTTGATAATAGGTAATTAATTTCTTATTTTTCAACAAGAAAACTAAAGCCATCTAATGACTGTTTGAATCAGCTATTGGAATAGCTATTAATATATTCAAGTGTAATACGTGTTTGGTTGAAATACTACTAAAGTTAAACGAATGTTTTACTACTTTACAACCCGAATTCAACCCAAATCTGCATCAAATTTTTCATTATTTTTAAATTCGTACTACATTCATTTTTCTTCAATTATACGATTTAAATGTTACACATTTCAAACATTCAGTTTAAAAAAGTATTCAAACGGAATCTATAATCCAAACGGGCTATGGAGTTGTTTACATCCAATTCAGGTTGATATTATATACAAGAGGTTGTATAAAAGAAAATATTAGCATTTTAGCAACATGCAATCCTGCTGGGTCCGCTATATATATTCCAACTATATCCTAGATTATATGTTTCATTTATTATCAGTTTTAGTTTCTTGCTATCATTTAGTAATTCTAAATATAACCTTTAACTAGATTATTGATTGCCTTGTACAAAATTCATTTGTAGGATTCTTTTGGACGATAAATATTAGGGATTATGAAATATTGATTAATGCATATTATCCCTATTTCATAGCTTTATTTTGGTCAATTAATTAAAATGTAATTGGATAACGGTACTTCTTAAGCATAAAAGTTAGAGAAAATACCCTAACGCAAAAAAGAAAAAGAAAATGGAAAAGGCTAGAGAAAAAGCAAGCCAATTATATATATATGTTTATAGATAGAGACCGCAAATACTCCATTTAGTTGTTCAATAAAGGATAGAAGATGGTTGATGAGTACAATTAAATAAGAAAAACTGCAATTCTTAGTTGCAATATCGACAACCAATCCATTGAACAGCTTAGTAACTAACAATAACAAAAACCGCAGCATATATAAAGCATAAAATTAAAGCAATAAAAAAGGCATTATAAAGGTACTAGAAGATATTGTAGGACCTACTTTATCAACTATAGGAACAAACTGGTACTTTTTCAATATTTTTTGGAATCAAGTTCTATTAAAAAAGTCATACTCAATTCCGACTTGAATTTGGCCGTCGTCATTCCTTCGGATATGAATTGTGTCTCCTGTCTTAAGTTTGGTTTCCTTTACAAACTTAAGCCATCCCTTGGATTGTAAAACCGGCTTTAAGTAGCCTGTAGGGCGAGTTGAGAGCACGAGCGGATACGACTTGATCATGGATTTGTCGTGCAAACTGATTAGGGCCACATTAAATTGAATCTCCTGACCCCTAACTGGGTCGGGCAAAATGTTGCCAAGCCACTCCGACGGAACTGTCAGCTTCTCTGTGTTATCTGTTTCGCTTAGTTTCTTCTTCAAGAATGCCATTATTTTGATATAATAGCAATTGAGTTCTTGTTTTGCTAGAAAAAAAACTAAAGCTATCTGTTGCTCTGATACTTCAGTTGCTTGCCATTATTTATAGAGACAGGTTTTAGAAAAGACAAAATTATTTGTCTAGCAACATGCAATCATAGTGGGTCCACTACTAATGATCTTGCTTTTCATTTTCGAACGTGCTGGGTGCTTACTAAAAAGTTAGGATCATTCTTATATACGTCCTTAAATTTAAGTTCATTTTTGCTTTTCTTTCAGAACTTTGAATTTAATCATATTTTATCATTTCGATCAGAATTTCAATTAAAAATAAACGGAAAAAAAGTGAGTTAAGTGCAACCATAACATCTTTTTTCTTTTTTTTAGAGCAGAAATCCTAAGTGCATAGGTTTAATAAGATAAATTCTATTATTTTTCTATTTATTTTTTTTATTGAAGTTCAAATATAAGGGATAAAGTGGTGTTAAATTCAAAATTCAGTAAGTAAACGAAAGTTTTAAAATTTAGAGATATCTTAGATTTTGTTCTTTTGTTTAATATTATTATTATTTTTTAAAGTTTCTTGTAGTCATTTGGTAGGTTATGCAGTGATCCTTTAACTAGATTATCTAGTGCTTTGTATAATTTTCACACGTAGGGTTTTTTTTTTTTTTTTTTGGTTGAACAATGAATATGTTATGGATTATAAAATAGCTATTAATGAATTATGTTTTCTCAATTTAGGAGCTAGCTTGTTTCCTTTTGGTCAATTAAAATTTTAATTAAAAAGAAAAAGAGAAAGGTTAACAAAAAACAAGGTTTTTTTTGTTTGTTTTTGTTTCTATATATATAGGAAAGAATCAAATAGACAAAAAACAAGCGGACCCACCATAAATGCAGTCCTATGCTTATGATTTTCTTATAATTTATGTGATAACTACATTATGACAATGCATTCACCACGGGGAAAGAAAAAAAAAATCTATACATAATAATATAAACCGAAAAGAGATAAAATTAAAAAGCAACCCAAAAATTTATCAATAGACTTAATGTCTTTCGAAGCAGAAATATAATTTCCTGATTACTTTATGATACATTTATTGAATTAATTATATTTTTATACCATCTAGTTTATAGAATAATTCTTAATTTATCTTTTTATTCCTAAAATTAAATATAAAAGTGTCATTTAAATATGAAAAACATGTTTACGATAATACCCATAGCACCCATTACGAGCCAAAAAAATGGAAAAAGAATATGAGTTGATTAGAATGATTTTATTTATTAATAATTTTGAAAATATTTCTAATATATAACAAACATAATTTTCAAGACTTTTTTTGCTTGAAATTTGACGGGCCTATTGGTTTTTAATGCAACAATATAATACTTAAAAAGATATCGTTGATTTTATTTTTTACTTTTTGTTATTTTTAGTTTCTTATATTCGTTTGCTAGTCAAGAAGTGAACCTCTAAGTGGACTATAAGATTGCTATGTGCAATTTTCATTCACAGGTATTTTTGGACAATGAACAAAAACCACACCATTTGTGTTTTTTAAGAGTAGTGAAAAGCAAATTGTTGATGTCTTAGAGCTAATTAGTGACTTCCGGTCATCAATGAGATCTTGTTTATGTATATGTAATCTTTTTCTCGGTAAAATCAAATTCTACAAACTACAGAGTAAAGAAACCCCGAAGGCAAAAATAAAAAAATAAAAAGGAAGAAGACCTAGTAAAAGATGTTCTAAATATCCTTCCTGACTGTTTTTCTGAACTAATCATAAACCATGATTGCATAAGATACTGATATATGTTCACATGAGAATTTTACACCAGTTAAGAAGGCGAAACTAATATAAATAGTATACATCTTAAAAAAAAAAACTTACTTAGTGTGCCACATTGCGCTTGTCAAATCATATTAAAATTACATCGTATTAGCAATGACAAATTAACATAACGTAACAAAAATCTAAAAATTAAAAATCATGTTAATAGATTATTTTTTAACAACCTATTATGGAATCTCCGAAGAAGAAGTACTATAATAATAAAGCATGTAACATTAGACGAAAAAGAAATGAAAAGTAATGTGTAATTAAGTATTCAAATTCTTTTGACAGGGTATATATTATTAGCAGGGTATTGTCGATCGGCACTTATTAGTTGTCATCCCTTTATCATTTATTCAAAATAAAAACTCCTAGAAAGAATATTAATGGGCATTTTGACAAACTAGTTTAAAAGCTGCAGCTTAAAAACTAACACTATAATGGTGGGTGGACTAACTTTATTAACTATCAAACCAAAAGCAGCACTTTTGAAATACTTTTGGAATTAGTTAAGTACTCTTTCTTTTAGCAAAGTCAAACTCAATTCCAACTTGGATTTGGCCGTCCTCATCTTTTGGATATGATCATGGTGTCTCCCACCTCAGCACCATTTTTCTTTACAAACTTAAGCCACCCCTTGAACCGTAAAACGGGCTTTAAGTAGCATGTAAAGCGAGTTGACAACACAAACGGATACGACTTGATCACCGATTTTTGGTTCAAATTGATTAGGGACACTTTAAATTGAGCACTACCCTTAGCTGGGTAGTGAAAAATGTTGCCAAGCCAATCCGATGGAATGGTCAGCTTCTTTATGGTACCTGTCTTATTTAGTTTCTTCTGCAAGAACGTCACTGCTTTGATTTGATAATAGGCAATTAATTTCTTATTTTTCAACAAGAAAACTAAAGCCATCTAATGACTGTTTGAATCAGCTATTGGAATAGCTATTAATATATTCAAGTGTAATACGTGTTTGGTTGAAATACTACTAAAGTTAAACGAATGTTTTACTACTTTACAACCCGAATTCAACCCAAATCTGCATCAAATTTATCATTATTTTTAAATTCGTACTACATTCATTTTTCTTCAATTATACGATTTAAATGTTACACATTTCAAACATTCAGTTTAAAAAAGTATCCAAACGGAATCTATAATCCAAACGGGCTATGGAGTTGTTTACATCCAATTCAGGTTGATATTATATACAAGAGGTTGTATAAAAGAAAATATTAGCATTTTAGCAACATGCAATCCTGCTGGGTCCGCTATATATATTCCAACTATATCCTAGATTATATGTTTCATTTATTATCAGTTTTAGTTTCTTGCTATCATTTAGTAATTCTAAATATAACCTTTAACTAGATTATTGATTGCCTTGTACAAAATTCATTTGTAGGATTCTTTTGGACGATAAATATTAGGGATTATGAAATATTGATTAATGCATATTATCCCTATTTCATAGCTTTATTTTGGTCAATTAATTAAAATGTAATTGGATAACGGTACTTCTTAAGCATAAAAGTTAGAGAAAATACCCTAACGCAAAAAAGAAAAAGAAAATGGAAAAGGCTAGAGAAAAAGCAAGCCAATTATATATATATGTTTATAGATAGAGACCGCAAATACTCCATTTAGTTGTTCAATAAAGGATAGAAGATGGTTGATGAGTACAATTAAATAAGAAAAACTGCAATTCTTAGTTGCAATATCGACAACCAATCCATTGAACAGCTTAGTAACTAACAATAACAAAAACCGCAGCATATATAAAGCATAAAATTAAAGCAATAAAAAAGGCATTATAAAGGTACTAGAAGATATTGTAGGACCTACTTTATCAACTATAGGAACAAACTGGTACTTTTTCAATATTTTTTGGAATCAAGTTCTATTAAAAAAGTCATACTCAATTCCGACTTGAATTTGGCCGTCGTCATTCCTTCGGATATGAATTGTGTCTCCTGTCTTAAGTTTGGTTTCCTTTACAAACTTAAGCCATCCCTTGGATTGTAAAACCGGCTTTAAGTAGCCTGTAGGGCGAGTTGAGAGCACGAGCGGATACGACTTGATCATGGATTTGTCGTGCAAACTGATTAGGGCCACATTAAATTGAATCTCCTGACCCCTAACTGGGTCGGGCAAAATGTTGCCAAGCCACTCCGACGGAACTGTCAGCTTCTCTGTGTTATCTGTTTCGCTTAGTTTCTTCTTCAAGAATGCCATTATTTTGATATAATAGCAATTGAGTTCTTGTTTTGCTAGAAAAAAAACTAAAGCTATCTGTTGCTCTGATACTTCAGTTGCTTGCCATTATTTATAGAGATAGGTTTTAGAAAAGACAAAATTATTTGTCTAGCAACATGCAATCATAGTGGGTCCACTACTAATGATCTTGCTTTTCATTTTCGAACGTGCTGGGTGCTTACTAAAAAGTTAGGATCATTCTTATATACGTCCTTAAATTTAAGTTCATTTTTGCTTTTCTTTCAGAACTTTGAATTTAATCATATTTTATCATTTCGATCAGAATTTCAATTAAAAATAAACGGAAAAAAAGTGAGTTAAGTGCAACCATAACATCTTTTTTCTTTTTTTTAGAGCAGAAATCCTAAGTGCATAGGTTTAATAAGATAAATTCTATTATTTTTCTATTTATTTTTTTTATTGAAGTTCAAATATAAGGGATAAAGTGGTGTTAAATTCAAAATTCAGTAAGTAAACGAAAGTTTTAAAATTTAGAGATATCTTAGATTTTGTTCTTTTGTTTAATATTATTATTATTTTTTAAAGTTTCTTGTAGTCATTTGGTAGGTTATGCAGTGATCCTTTAACTAGATTATCTAGTGCTTTGTATAATTTTCACACGTAGGGTTTTTTTTTTTTTTTTTTTTGTTGAACAATGAATATGTTATGGATTATAAAATAGCTATTAATGAATTATGTTTTCTCAATTTAGGAGCTAGCTTGTTTCCTTTTGGTCAATTAAAATTTTAATTAAAAAGAAAAAGAGAAAGGTTAACAAAAAACAAGGTTTTTTTTGTTTGTTTTTGTTTCTATATATATAGGAAAGAATCAAATAGACAAAAAACAAGCGGACCCACCATAAATGCAGTCCTATGCTTATGATTTTCTTATAATTTATGTGATAACTACATTATGACAATGCATTCACCACGGGGAAAGAAAAAAAAAATCTATACATAATAATATAAACCGAAAAGAGATAAAATTAAAAAGCAACCCAAAAATTTATCAATAGACTTAATGTCTTTCGAAGCAGAAATATAATTTCCTGATTACTTTATGATACATTTATTGAATTAATTATATTTTTATACCATCTAGTTTATAGAATAATTCTTAATTTATCTTTTTATTCCTAAAATTAAATATAAAAGTGTCATTTAAATATGAAAAACATGTTTACGATAATACCCATAGCACCCATTACGAGCCAAAAAAATGGAAAAAGAATATGAGTTGATTAGAATGATTTTATTTATTAATAATTTTGAAAATATTTCTAATATATAACAAACATAATTTTCAAGACTTTTTTTGCTTGAAATTTGACGGGCCTATTGGTTTTTAATGCAACAATATAATACTTAAAAAGATATCGTTGATTTTATTTTTTACTTTTTGTTATTTTTAGTTTCTTATATTCGTTTGCTAGTCAAGAAGTGAACCTCTAAGTGGACTATAAGATTGCTATGTGCAATTTTCATTCACAGGTATTTTTGGACAATGAACAAAAACCACACCATTTGTGTTTTTTAAGAGTAGTGAAAAGCAAATTGTTGATGTCTTAGAGCTAATTAGTGACTTCCGGTCATCAATGAGATCTTGTTTATGTATATGTAATCTTTTTCTCGGTAAAATCAAATTCTACAAACTACAGAGTAAAGAAACCCCGAAGGCAAAAATAAAAAAATAAAAAGGAAGAAGACCTAGTAAAAGATGTTCTAAATATCCTTCCTGACTGTTTTTCTGAACTAATCATAAACCATGATTGCATAAGATACTGATATATGTTCACATGAGAATTTTACACCAGTTAAGAAGGCGAAACTAATATAAATAGTATACATCTTAAAAAAAAAAACTTACTTAGTGTGCCACATTGCGCTTGTCAAATCATATTAAAATTACATCGTATTAGCAATGACAAATTAACATAACGTAACAAAAATCTAAAAATTAAAAATCATGTTAATAGATTATTTTTTAACAACCTATTATGGAATCTCCGAAGAAGAAGTACTATAATAATAAAGCATGTAACATTAGACGAAAAAGAAATGAAAAGTAATGTGTAATTAAGTATTCAAATTCTTTTGACAGGGTATATATTATTAGCAGGGTATTGTCGATCGGCACTTATTAGTTGTCATCCCTTTATCATTTATTCAAAATAAAAACTCCTAGAAAGAATATTAATGGGCATTTTGACAAACTAGTTTAAAAGCTGCAGCTTAAAAACTAACACTATAATGGTGGGTGGACTAACTTTATTAACTATCAAACCAAAAGCAGCACTTTTGAAATACTTTTGGAATTAGTTAAGTACTCTTTCTTTTAGCAAAGTCAAACTCAATTCCAACTTGGATTTGGCCGTCCTCATCTTTTGGATATGATCATGGTGTCTCCCACCTCAGCACCATTTTTCTTTACAAACTTAAGCCACCCCTTGAACCGTAAAACGGGCTTTAAGTAGCATGTAAAGCGAGTTGACAACACAAACGGATACGACTTGATCACCGATTTTTGGTTCAAATTGATTAGGGACACTTTAAATTGAGCACTACCCTTAGCTGGGTAGTGAAAAATGTTGCCAAGCCAATCCGATGGAATGGTCAGCTTCTTTATGGTACCTGTCTTATTTAGTTTCTTCTGCAAGAACGTCACTGCTTTGATTTGATAATAGGCAATTAATTTCTTATTTTTCAACAAGAAAACTAAAGCCATCTAATGACTGTTTGAATCAGCTATTGGAATAGCTATTAATATATTCAAGTGTAATACGTGTTTGGTTGAAATACTACTAAAGTTAAACGAATGTTTTACTACTTTACAACCCGAATTCAACCCAAATCTGCATCAAATTTATCATTATTTTTAAATTCGTACTACATTCATTTTTCTTCAATTATACGATTTAAATGTTACACATTTCAAACATTCAGTTTAAAAAAGTATCCAAACGGAATCTATAATCCAAACGGGCTATGGAGTTGTTTACATCCAATTCAGGTTGATATTATATACAAGAGGTTGTATAAAAGAAAATATTAGCATTTTAGCAACATGCAATCCTGCTGGGTCCGCTATATATATTCCAACTATATCCTAGATTATATGTTTCATTTATTATCAGTTTTAGTTTCTTGCTATCATTTAGTAATTCTAAATATAACCTTTAACTAGATTATTGATTGCCTTGTACAAAATTCATTTGTAGGATTCTTTTGGACGATAAATATTAGGGATTATGAAATATTGATTAATGCATATTATCCCTATTTCATAGCTTTATTTTGGTCAATTAATTAAAATGTAATTGGATAACGGTACTTCTTAAGCATAAAAGTTAGAGAAAATACCCTAACGCAAAAAAGAAAAAGAAAATGGAAAAGGCTAGAGAAAAAGCAAGCCAATTATATATATATGTTTATAGATAGAGACCGCAAATACTCCATTTAGTTGTTCAATAAAGGATAAAAGATGGTTGATGAGTACAATTAAATAAGAAAAACTGCAATTCTTAGTTGCAATATCGACAACCAATCCATTGAACAGCTTAGTAACTAACAATAACAAAAACCGCAGCATATATAAAGCATAAAATTAAAGCAATAAAAAAGGCATTATAAAGGTACTAGAAGATATTGTAGGACCTACTTTATCAACTATAGGAACAAACTGGTACTTTTTCAATATTTTTTGGAATCAAGTTCTATTAAAAAAGTCATACTCAATTCCGACTTGAATTTGGCCGTCGTCATTCCTTCGGATATGAATTGTGTCTCCTGTCTTAAGTTTGGTTTCCTTTACAAACTTAAGCCATCCCTTGGATTGTAAAACCGGCTTTAAGTAGCCTGTAGGGCGAGTTGAGAGCACGAGCGGATACGACTTGATCATGGATTTGTCGTGCAAACTGATTAGGGCCACATTAAATTGAATCTCCTGACCCCTAACTGGGTCGGGCAAAATGTTGCCAAGCCACTCCGACGGAACTGTCAGCTTCTCTGTGTTATCTGTTTCGCTTAGTTTCTTCTTCAAGAATGCCATTATTTTGATATAATAGCAATTGAGTTCTTGTTTTGCTAGAAAAAAAACTAAAGCTATCTGTTGCTCTGATACTTCAGTTGCTTGCCATTATTTATAGAGATAGGTTTTAGAAAAGACAAAATTATTTGTCTAGTGATAAATGAGTTTTATACTCATTTATTAGATGCCGGTTAAGCTTAATATTTGTTAGTTTTCGGGGTGTTTTGTTGGTTTGATATATGTTTTTGTGTATTTTGTGTTTTGTTATTTTTATAGGTAATGGTCAATCATGATGCTAAAATGGCTACTAAATGGTGAAAAAGAAGAAAAGAAGCAATCGGACGTGGTTGGAATTGAAAATCGAGGCAAAAAGACTCAAATATAACATTAAGCAGCACAAGCGCCAGGCGCTTGAAATCCAGCGCCAGGCGCTTGAAATCCAGCGCCAGGCGCTCATACAACTCAAAAAATACGGAGAAGGGCCGAGAGCTCAGCGCCTCGGCGCTCATCAGGAAGCGCCTGGCGCTTCGTCAAAATAGCGTCGAGCGCCTGGCGCTCATAAGACAGCGCCTGGCGCTGCGAGTCGGTGGAATAAAATTTTGAAAGCCCAAAACGAAAAAAAAATCGGTTGATTCGAATGTAAATCACTCAAGGCTATAAATAGGACATTATAGAGCAAATTCATTCATTCTGGGGACGGCTCTAAACCTAGAGGGAGAGAGAACAAGGTGTGAAGAAGAAGACGGCTCCTGGCAACAGAATTCGGATTCTAAAATCCAGTTTTCTTCTTTCTTCTTCTTTGATTATGTTTAGATCAACCATGATTATTTTTAGTTTGTTTAGGATGAACTAATTTTCTTTTCCTAGGTTTGGGATGGAACCCTAACATGAATTTTAGATGTTAAAATTTCTTTATTCTTTATTAATGCCTATGCATGATTATTCATTCTATCTTGTGTTTAATGCTTTTTCTTAGATTGGCCATCTTTGAGAATGATATGGGAATGCTTATAATATCGACAGAGTTATTTGTGTTCATACCATAGATAGAATGACATATGTGATTATAGGATAGACATATACCTATGTTCATGTGCAATCATATGAGAACTTGATCTTAATGAATTTCTTGAATTCAACTCACATAGACATATAGTGGGTTGGGTACAAGAGGTATTTTGGCATGACCATCGACAGAGGCTGTAAAAACATGTGTGTTCTTGATTGATAATCATTTAGGAAAATTAATTAGGAAAAAGAAGGGATTTGCATCTAAGGGATTGTTAGGGGGAAATCACAAATCTAGGTTATTCAATATTTAATAGTTTTTCCATATTAATTCAGTTTAATTTCAATTCTGCTTTAATTAAATTTATTTTTATTTTCATTCATATTTTTATTCAAGTATTGAAAAATCGTCTTTTGTTTGTTTGGATAGAATTAGGATAAATTAGATTGGTAATTAGCAATTGAGGGTAATTTAGTCTCCGTGGGAACGATACTTACTCACATCTTTATTACTTGTGCGATACGTGCACTTGCGTGTGTAAATTTATCAACAAGTTTTTGGCGCCGTTGCCGGGGACTAAATTTTATTTTTCTATTGTTAATATTAATTGAATTATTCTAATCCTAGTTCAAATTTTTATCTGTGTTATCAGGGATCTTGCCTTTTGTATGCGTAGCGGGGGAGAATCTAGTTTAATCCACTTTGATCCGGAGATTGAGAAGACTTGTCGAAGGAACAGAAGGAATAAGCGAGAGGCTTCTCATCAACATACAATGGCCGAGAACAACTGTGGAGCAGAGGGTCTCAAACCTCTGCGTGATTATGCTGTACCAATGGTGGATGGCATCCACCAAAGTATCACTCGCCCAGCAATCAATGCCAACAATTTTGAGCTCAGGCCGGCAACTATTCAGATGGTACAAAATTCTCAGTTTGGGGGTTTACCGGCTGAAGATCCTAATGCGCACATAGTGAACTTTCTGGAGATATGTGCGACTTTCAAGTTCAATGGCGTTTCTGATGATGCCATAAGACTAAGGCTGTTCCCCTTCTCACTTCGGGATAAAGCTAAGATGTGGTTGAATTCTCTGCCTCCAGGGTCTATCTCGACTTGGGATGACTTAGCTCAGAAATTTTTGGCTAAATATTTTCCCCCATCAAAGACTGCCAAGCTAAGGAGTGATATTGCAAGTTTCATGCAATATGATCAAG
Source organism: Antiaris toxicaria (assembly GCA_035233585.1). NCBI lineage: Eukaryota > Viridiplantae > Streptophyta > Magnoliopsida > Rosales > Moraceae > Antiaris > Antiaris toxicaria. The sequence goes on from CP141163.1 coordinate 3,620,266, forward strand.
AGTCTCTTTATGAAGCATGGGAGAGATACAAGGAGCTGCTTAGAAAATGCCCACATCATGGATTGCCTGACTGGGTCATAATTCAAACTTTTTATAATGGGTTGTTTGGCCCCATTAGATCACTTGTTGATGCTGCAGCAGGAGGCTCTCTTATGTCGAAATCCTACGATGAAGCTTTTGAGTTATTAGACGAGATGGCATTGAATAGTTATCAATGGCCCTCTGAGAGGATGGTGCCTAAAAAGCCAGTTGGTGTGCACGAAATTGATGCATTAACTGCTTTAACTGCACAAGTGATGGCATTGTCGAAGAAATTCGATACTTTTGGGGTGAATGCTATTCAAAGTCAGTCGCAAGTTTGCGATTCTTGCGGTGATTCTCATTATGGAGAGGCTTGCCCACACACTCCCAGAGCTATAAACTATATTGGCAATAGGCAGAATAACCCGTACTCTAATGCCTACAATGCGGGTTGGAAGAATCATCCAAACTTCTCATGGAATAATAATAATCAGGGCAGTGCGTCATCTTCTGTGAAACCTATGTTTCCCCCTGGTTTTCCCACTCAGGGTCCAGTTCGTGACAAGAAGCCAACCCTTGAAGATTTAGTTCAGCAGATGCAAGCGGCTAATGCTCAGTTTATGAATGAAGCTCAAACTCAAATTCAGAGTCAGGCGGCATCTATCAGAAACTTAGAAGTGCAGATGGGACAGCTAGCTACTCTAATGAATAACAGGACCCAAGGGACATTGCCGAGCAATACTGAAGTGAACCCAAAGAAAGATGGGAAGGAGCAATGTCAAGCTATCACCTTGAGAAGTGGGAAAGAGCTATCAGAGATTGAGAAGAAGCTTAAGAAGCCAAGTGAGCCGGATGAGGAAAAAGAAGTGCAACAGGAAGAAGGACAGAGCAAGTTAGAGACAACTCTAGAGGAAAAGAAGAGCAGCAAGTTGGGTGAGCCTGAGCCCTACAATCCACCCCCACCATTTCCTCAGCGTTTCCGTAAGCAGAAGGTTGATAAGCAGTTTGCAAAGTTTCTTGATGTTTTCAAGAAGTTACAGATAAACATTCCCTTCGCTGAAGCACTAGAGCAAATGCCTAGCTACGTTAAGTTTATGAAAGATATACTAACTAAGAAGAGGAAGCTCGAAGATTTTGAAACTGTGGCTCTTACAGAGGAATGCAGCGCCATAATTCAAAGGAAGCTACCACCAAAGCTTAAGGATCCGGGAAGCTTTACGATCCCTTGCACTATTGGGAACAAGTTCTTCGGTAAAGCTTTGTGTGATCTTGGGGCTAGCATTAATTTAATGCCCTTTTCTATCTATCAGCAGCTTGGGTTAGGAGAAGCGAGGCCGACAACTGTGACATTGCAATTGGCTGACAGATCGTTGACTTATCCACGAGGAATAATTGAAGATGTGTTGGTAAAAGTCGACAAATTTATATTTCCGGCAGATTTTGTAGTGCTGGAGATGGAAGAAGACAGGGAGATCCCGATCATACTAGGGAGACCATTCTTAGCCACAGGTAGAACTCTTATTGATGTGCAGAAAGGAGAATTAACTATGAGAGTTCAAGACCAGGAAGTGACTTTCAATGTTTTTAAGGCTATGAAGTTTCCCAGTGAAGACTCTGAGATGTGTTTTAGAGTTGATGCAATAGACACCTGTATCCAGTGTGGCAACAAGGCGAGCATGATGACAGATCCTTTGGAAAGAGTAATAACTAATACTCTGGAGGATAGTAGCACATTGGATGATGAGGAGAATAATCATATTGTGCAACTCTTGGAGGCAACACCAAAATTTACCCGAGTTAGATCGGAATTTGAACCACTCGATTCGAAGGCGTTATCAAAGCATTTGAAACCATCAATTGTGGAGCCACCAACATTGGAGCTTAAGCCATTGCCTAGCCATGTGAGGTATGCGTTTCTTGGACAGTCATCGACCTTGCCAGTCATTATTTCATCCTCACTTGATGCCCAGCAGGAAGAGAAGCTTCTAAGAGTATTAAGGAGTCATAAGAGGGCTCTGGGGTGGACCATAGCTGATATCCAGGGAATTAGCCCTTCCATTTGCATGCACAAAATTCTGATGGAGGAGAATCACAAACCCACTGTGGAGCACCAGCGCAGATTGAACCCAATTATGAAAGAAGTGGTCAAGAAGGAAGTTCTTAAGTGGCTAGACGCTGGGATAATTTACCCCATTTCAGATAGTTCATGGGTCAGTCCTGTTCAGTGTGTGCCAAAGAAAGGAGGGATGACTGTGGTGAAAAATGACAACAATGAGTTAATCCCAACTAGAACGGTTACAGGGTGGCGTGTTTGCATGGACTACAGGAAGCTTAATAATGCTACAAGAAAAGACCATTTTCCGCTTCCTTTCATTGATCAGATGTTGGATAGGCTGGCGGGACATGCCTTCTATTGCTTCTTGGATGGGTATTCTGGCTACAATCAGATCGCCATAGCGCCGGAGGATCAAGAGAAAACCACCTTTACATGTCCATATGGTACTTTTGCTTTCAGAAGGATGCCTTTCGGACTGTGTAATGCACCGGCCACGTTTCAGCGATGTATGATGGCGATATTTTCAGACATGGTAGAGCGCTATATTGAAGTATTTATGGATGATTTCTCAGTATTTGGTGATTCATTTGATCGTTGCTTGGATAATCTTTCCTTAGTACTCAAAAGATGTGAAGACACAAATTTGGTGCTTAACTGGGAAAAATGTCACTTCATGGTGCAAGAAGGAATAGTGTTGGGTCATCGAATTTCAGCCAAAGGTATTGAGGTTGATAAAGGAAAAATTGAGACTATTGAGAAGCTGCCACCTCCCAAATCCATCAAAAGTATTCGAAGTTTTCTAGGCCACGCAGGGTTTTACAGGCGATTCATCAAAGATTTTTCGAAAATCTCCAAGCCATTGTGCAATCTTCTGGAGAAAGATGTGCCATTCAAGTTTGATGAAGAATGTTTAGAGGCCTTTCAGACTTTAAAGGCAAAGCTCATCTCAGCACCAATTATAGTTGCCCCAGATTGGAGTCTACCATTTGAGCTGATGTGCGATGCTAGTGATTTTGCTGTTGGGGCAGTATTGGGCCAGCGGAAAAATCGGGTATTTCATGCCATATATTATGCTAGTAAGACACTTAATGAAGCTCAGATGAATTATGCTACCACAGAGAAGGAGTTGTTGGCAGTTGTCTTTGCTTTCGACAAATTTCGCTCCTATCTAATTGGCACCAAAGTGATAGTCTACACCGATCATTCGGCCATCAAATATTTAATTGCTAAGAAGGATGCTAAGCCGAGGCTGATCAGATGGATTCTTTTATTGCAAGAATTTGATTTAGAGATTCGCGATAAGAAGGGTACTGAGAATCAAGTGGCGGATCATCTATCCCGACTCGAAAATGAAAAGCATGATGAGGATAAAAAGATGATTAATGAATCTTTCCCAGATGAACAGCTGTTTGCACTAGACCACGAGAGTCTTCCATGGTATGCAGACTATGTGAACTTTATTGTAAGTAATCTGTTGCCTCCTGACTTGTCTTCGCAGCAAAAGAAGAAGTTCTTACACGATGTCAAGTACTACATCTGGGATGAGCCATTTTTATTCAAGAGATGTGCTGATCAGATCATTAGAAGGTGTGTCCCCAAGGAGGAAATTGAAGATATACTTCAACATTGTCATTCATCTTATTATGGGGGACATTTCGGGGGTGAGAAAACAGCAGCAAAGGTGCTTCAATGTGGTTTCTACTGGCCTACAATGTTCAAGGACGCTCATTACTTTGTCTCGAGATGTGACAGGTGCCAACGTGTTGGCAATATCTCTAGGAGACATGAGATGCCATTGAACAATATCTTAGAAGTGGAGATTTTTGATGTATGGGGCATTGATTTCATGGGTCCCTTTGTTCCATCATTTAATAATCTCTATATCTTAATGGCGGTAGACTATGTGTCTAAATGGGTAGAAGCTGTAGCCTTACCAACGAATGATGCAAAGGTAGTGCTGAATTTCTTAAAGAAAAACATTTTTACTCATTTCGGAACTCCTAGAGCAATCATCAGTGACGAGGGTACTCACTTTTGCAACAAGGCATTTAATGAGCTCCTTGCTAAATATGGAGTCAAGCATAAGATTGCTACAGCATATCACCCTCAAACGAGTGGCCAAGTAGAGGTATCCAATCGCGAGATCAAGAGGATCTTAGAAAAAACGGTGAGTCCATCAAGGAAGGATTGGTCGAGGCGCTTAGATGATGCTTTATGGGCTTATCGAACAGCCTACAAGACGCCAATCGGAATGTCACCTTACCGGTTAGTGTTTGGGAAATCGTGTCATCTACCTGTGGAGTTGGAGCACAAAGCATACTGGGCCGTCAAGAATCTGAATTTTGACTTGCAAGCCGCCGGTGAAAAGCGTCTCTTACAACTCAATGAAATGGAGGAATTTCGGCACCAGGCTTATGAGAATGCCAAGCTTTATAAGGAGAACACAAAAAGATGGCATGATAAGAAGATCATGGAGCGACGATTCGAATCCGGACAACAGGTTTTACTATTTAATTCAAGACTGAGGCTTTTTCCAGGCAAATTAAAGTCTAGATGGTCGGGCCCATTCACGGTGGTTACAGTGTTCTCACATGGAGCTGTTGAAGTCAAGGATGAGAACACAGGTGCCAAATTCAAGGTCAACGGACAACGCCTCAAGCACTATTGGGGAGGTGGATTTGATCGTCGAAAATCCACGATCACCCTTGCGGATCCAGAATAGACCCCGACAGAGTCAGGCTGAAGACTAAAAAAAAAAAAAAAAAACAAGCGCTTATGGGAGGCAACCCAAGCATTTTATTCCTTTTCTTTAGTATTATTTAAACTTTCATAGCAATTAGTACTTAGTTCGGGGTTTGACTGCTTTTTCATTAGGATTATTATTATTTTAGGGGGTTCAATTTTAATATCTTGTGTTCAATTTTAATATGTTTCTTTTTAGATTTAATCATGGTTGTAGACATAAGGCAAGTTTGGGGGGAAAATTTTTAAAGTTGATTATTCATTCAAAAAAAAAAAAAAAAGTTAAGCGCTAGGCGCTGAGCCTTGGGCGCCTGGCGCTTGAGGGTTATTTCCACCCGAGAGCCAAGCGCCTCGGCTCTCTACCAGAGCGCCTGGCGCTTCACAAAAAAAACAAAAAAAAAAAAAAAAAAAAAAAAAAAAAAAAACGACAGCACGTTTAAAGGCAAATGCCTTATTAATCAAACACCCCCCCTCAGTATTCAGCAGCGGCCCAGCCCCACCACGCCACAGCTTCGAGTTCTGCAACGCCGTCCGCCGTCCTTCGCCGTGAGCCACCGCCCACCGTCGCCGATTTCTGGTCAGCCACACTCTCCATCTCCACGAACCGCCACTCCCCTTCCTCGCCACCCCACGGTTCCCCGTCCGAGTGGGGTAATTGTCAACTTTTGGGGCCAGGAACAGAATGGGACCGGTCTCGTTCAGATGGGAGTATAATTAAATTTTCAGCCGGTGACATGCGAATCCAGACCAAGGCGTGGCATTATTTTGTCTCAGCGAAATTGATACCTGGATCCCACTTAAGTCATGTGACTAAAAAGCGAGCCATTCTGGAGTATTGTATCCAACGGCACATGACAGTGGACGTAGGCAAAGTAATTCACGATTCGATCCTCAATGTTGTCGACGGAGGAACCACATCTGGATTTGGAAACCCGTCCCTAATTACTGCCTTGTGTGCCAGAGCAGGAGTCAAATGGGATAATACTGAGCCAATTGAGCATCCCTTGCAAGAATTAACTGTGAAGAGAATTACTCAGCTCAAGCGGTCAAGAAGGTCGGACGACATACAAGAAGCAGGCCCGGCACAACAACAAGATGAGGCTGAGCACCCTACTGATTTCAACTTGCATGAGGCAGTTCGCGATCTTTCAGGACGGGTGACACAAATGGAGGCCATCCAGCTCTGGCAAGTCACCCAGGCCCAATGGCAGGCTCAGATGCTGCAAGCAATGGCATTACACTCTCAGATGGATCTTAGTGCCTACAACATACCACCTTATCCTCCGCCCCCACCATTTGGAGACCAGCCACCAACAGATGCACCTGGTAGCCCTGATGAGCCATGATTTCACCAGTTACTTTTTCAGGGAGTGTTCTTAACCCTTGTATATTTTTTTTTTAACATTGGGGACAATGTTCGGATTAAGTTTGGGGGTGGGAACACAATTTTTTTGCTGTTATTTGTTTAGGTTTAGATCATTTAGGTTCTGCATTTAGTCTTGTGCTAGATTTCAGTTTTTGTTTTATTTTTGAAAGTATCTTGTTTTTAAATTGAAAAGTTTGAATGATGTTGATCTTGGTCAGACGTAGTCGATGATAGAAAAATGATTACTCAAGGTATTATTCTGATAGTGATGATAAATGTGATGTCTGTGTGCTTGATTTTTGATTGATTTGAGTGTATTTTTTTTAATTCCTAATACCTCTGAGCACTGAACCTGGATTGCTAGCTTACTCAATGTACCCAGAGATTGTTTATGCGTTTCGGAATGTAATGGAACCTCATCAGAACCTTAGAACTTGTTTGATTGACACTTGAGGCGAAATCCTAGGCAAACATACAATCAAAGAGATGATTTAGGCCATTTTTGGTCGTTTGAGCCTTTCAAGCCTACCAGATCATATTATATATCCCTAGTCACCCCTTTGAGCCTTTATAGCTTGTTTTTCGTTGTCACCCACATGTATTTTCTCCTAGCCTATAAAGTGAATATCCTTTTGTCCCTGTACCTTAAGCATGTGAATTATTTGGAGATTATGAGCCATGTTAAGGGTTAGTATAATATATATATATATAGATATATATGTTGCAAAAGGGTGTATGTGAGAAAAGGAAAAAAAATAGTGTTGTTAGTGTTTGTAAAAAAAAAAAATAATAATAATAATAAAAAAAAAAAAGAATAAGAAAGCAAGCACTAGCTCTGAGTTAAAAAAAAAAAAAAAAAAAAAAAAAAAAAAAAAAAGGGCTTGACTGGTTTATGGGTATATGTTGAGATAGACAAGAAAGCTCGACAAGAGATCCAAATACGTAGCATGTTTGAGGTACCATAGCATGAATATAATTTCCCATACCACACCTTAGCTGCAGCCTCATTACAAGCTAGAGAAGTCCTAATGATCTTGAAGGGTATGGATTGTCTATATTAGTGGAGAGTGTCATGAAAAAATAAGCATATGGGGTTCCAAATTACTAGAGGTGAAGTGATATTTATGAATTGTATAAATTGATCTGGGAGAAGAGTGAGTAGGTATGATGGAAATCACACACACACAAGGAAATTGAAAGTGCGCTTGAATTGATTGAGAATTGAAATTCTAGACTTGTGTAGCATTTAGAGTTGCCTTTGGAATTATATTTTGGGAAATCTTTGAGACAAGGTGAAAGACCAAGAGAAATCATCGTCATCAAATTAGTCTTTGTGTTTAGGGTAGATTTTGTTCATTCGAGTTTTGATTCTGTTTTGTGTTTTACTCGAGGACGAGCAAATGTTAAGTTTGGGGGTATTTGATAAATGAGTTTTATACTCATTTATTAGATGCCGGTTAAGCTTAATATTTGTTAGTTTTCGGGGTGTTTTGTTGGTTTGATATATGTTTTTGTGTATTTTGTGTTTTGTTATTTTTATAGGTAATGGTCAATCATGATGCTAAAATGGCTACTAAATGGTGAAAAAGAAGAAAAGAAGCAATCGGACGTGGTTGGAATTGAAAATCGAGGCAAAAAGACTCAAATATAACATTAAGCAGCACAAGCGCCAGGCGCTTGAAATCCAGCGCCAGGCGCTTGAAATCCAGCGCCAGGCGCTCATACAACTCAAAAAATACGGAGAAGGGCCGAGAGCTCAGCGCCTCGGCGCTCATCAGGAAGCGCCTGGCGCTTCGTCAAAATAGCGTCGAGCGCCTGGCGCTCATAAGACAGCGCCTGGCGCTGCGAGTCGGTGGAATAAAATTTTGAAAGCCCAAAACGAAAAAAAAATCGGTTGATTCGAATGTAAATCACTCAAGGCTATAAATAGGACATTATAGAGCAAATTCATTCATTCTGGGGACGGCTCTAAACCTAGAGGGAGAGAGAACAAGGTGTGAAGAAGAAGACGGCTCCTGGCAACAGAATTCGGATTCTAAAATCCAGTTTTCTTCTTTCTTCTTCTTTGATTATGTTTAGATCAACCATGATTATTTTTAGTTTGTTTAGGATGAACTAATTTTCTTTTCCTAGGTTTGGGATGGAACCCTAACATGAATTTTAGATGTTAAAATTTCTTTATTCTTTATTAATGCCTATGCATGATTATTCATTCTATCTTGTGTTTAATGCTTTTTCTTAGATTGGCCATCTTTGAGAATGATATGGGAATGCTTATAATATCGACAGAGTTATTTGTGTTCATACCATAGATAGAATGACATATGTGATTATAGGATAGACATATACCTATGTTCATGTGCAATCATATGAGAACTTGATCTTAATGAATTTCTTGAATTCAACTCACATAGACATATAGTGGGTTGGGTACAAGAGGTATTTTGGCATGACCATCGACAGAGGCTGTAAAAACATGTGTGTTCTTGATTGATAATCATTTAGGAAAATTAATTAGGAAAAAGAAGGGATTTGCATCTAAGGGATTGTTAGGGGGAAATCACAAATCTAGGTTATTCAATATTTAATAGTTTTTCCATATTAATTCAGTTTAATTTCAATTCTGCTTTAATTAAATTTATTTTTATTTTCATTCATATTTTTATTCAAGTATTGAAAAATCGTCTTTTGTTTGTTTGGATAGAATTAGGATAAATTAGATTGGTAATTAGCAATTGAGGGTAATTTAGTCTCCGTGGGAACGATACTTACTCACATCTTTATTACTTGTGCGATACGTGCACTTGCGTGTGTAAATTTATCAACAAGTTTTTGGCGCCGTTGCCGGGGACTAAATTTTATTTTTCTATTGTTAATATTAATTGAATTATTCTAATCCTAGTTCAAATTTTTATCTGTGTTATCAGGGATCTTGCCTTTTGTATGCGTAGCGGGGGAGAATCTAGTTTAATCCACTTTGATCCGGAGATTGAGAAGACTTGTCGAAGGAACAGAAGGAATAAGCGAGAGGCTTCTCATCAACATACAATGGCCGAGAACAACTGTGGAGCAGAGGGTCTCAAACCTCTGCGTGATTATGCTGTACCAATGGTGGATGGCATCCACCAAAGTATCACTCGCCCAGCAATCAATGCCAACAATTTTGAGCTCAGGCCGGCAACTATTCAGATGGTACAAAATTCTCAGTTTGGGGGTTTACCGGCTGAAGATCCTAATGCGCACATAGTGAACTTTCTGGAGATATGTGCGACTTTCAAGTTCAATGGCGTTTCTGATGATGCCATAAGACTAAGGCTGTTCCCCTTCTCACTTCGGGATAAAGCTAAGATGTGGTTGAATTCTCTGCCTCCAGGGTCTATCTCGACTTGGGATGACTTAGCTCAGAAATTTTTGGCTAAATATTTTCCCCCATCAAAGACTGCCAAGCTAAGGAGTGATATTGCAAGTTTCATGCAATATGATCAAGAGTCTCTTTATGAAGCATGGGAGAGATACAAGGAGCTGCTTAGAAAATGCCCACATCATGGATTGCCTGACTGGGTCATAATTCAAACTTTTTATAATGGGTTGTTTGGCCCCATTAGATCACTTGTTGATGCTGCAGCAGGAGGCTCTCTTATGTCGAAATCCTACGATGAAGCTTTTGAGTTATTAGACGAGATGGCATTGAATAGTTATCAATGGCCCTCTGAGAGGATGGTGCCTAAAAAGCCAGTTGGTGTGCACGAAATTGATGCATTAACTGCTTTAACTGCACAAGTGATGGCATTGTCGAAGAAATTCGATACTTTTGGGGTGAATGCTATTCAAAGTCAGTCGCAAGTTTGCGATTCTTGCGGTGATTCTCATTATGGAGAGGCTTGCCCACACACTCCCAGAGCTATAAACTATATTGGCAATAGGCAGAATAACCCGTACTCTAATGCCTACAATGCGGGTTGGAAGAATCATCCAAACTTCTCATGGAATAATAATAATCAGGGCAGTGCGTCATCTTCTGTGAAACCTATGTTTCCCCCTGGTTTTCCCACTCAGGGTCCAGTTCGTGACAAGAAGCCAACCCTTGAAGATTTAGTTCAGCAGATGCAAGCGGCTAATGCTCAGTTTATGAATGAAGCTCAAACTCAAATTCAGAGTCAGGCGGCATCTATCAGAAACTTAGAAGTGCAGATGGGACAGCTAGCTACTCTAATGAATAACAGGACCCAAGGGACATTGCCGAGCAATACTGAAGTGAACCCAAAGAAAGATGGGAAGGAGCAATGTCAAGCTATCACCTTGAGAAGTGGGAAAGAGCTATCAGAGATTGAGAAGAAGCTTAAGAAGCCAAGTGAGCCGGATGAGGAAAAAGAAGTGCAACAGGAAGAAGGACAGAGCAAGTTAGAGACAACTCTAGAGGAAAAGAAGAGCAGCAAGTTGGGTGAGCCTGAGCCCTACAATCCACCCCCACCATTTCCTCAGCGTTTCCGTAAGCAGAAGGTTGATAAGCAGTTTGCAAAGTTTCTTGATGTTTTCAAGAAGTTACAGATAAACATTCCCTTCGCTGAAGCACTAGAGCAAATGCCTAGCTACGTTAAGTTTATGAAAGATATACTAACTAAGAAGAGGAAGCTCGAAGATTTTGAAACTGTGGCTCTTACAGAGGAATGCAGCGCCATAATTCAAAGGAAGCTACCACCAAAGCTTAAGGATCCGGGAAGCTTTACGATCCCTTGCACTATTGGGAACAAGTTCTTCGGTAAAGCTTTGTGTGATCTTGGGGCTAGCATTAATTTAATGCCCTTTTCTATCTATCAGCAGCTTGGGTTAGGAGAAGCGAGGCCGACAACTGTGACATTGCAATTGGCTGACAGATCGTTGACTTATCCACGAGGAATAATTGAAGATGTGTTGGTAAAAGTCGACAAATTTATATTTCCGGCAGATTTTGTAGTGCTGGAGATGGAAGAAGACAGGGAGATCCCGATCATACTAGGGAGACCATTCTTAGCCACAGGTAGAACTCTTATTGATGTGCAGAAAGGAGAATTAACTATGAGAGTTCAAGACCAGGAAGTGACTTTCAATGTTTTTAAGGCTATGAAGTTTCCCAGTGAAGACTCTGAGATGTGTTTTAGAGTTGATGCAATAGACACCTGTATCCAGTGTGGCAACAAGGCGAGCATGATGACAGATCCTTTGGAAAGAGTAATAACTAATACTCTGGAGGATAGTAGCACATTGGATGATGAGGAGAATAATCATATTGTGCAACTCTTGGAGGCAACACCAAAATTTACCCGAGTTAGATCGGAATTTGAACCACTCGATTCGAAGGCGTTATCAAAGCATTTGAAACCATCAATTGTGGAGCCACCAACATTGGAGCTTAAGCCATTGCCTAGCCATGTGAGGTATGCGTTTCTTGGACAGTCATCGACCTTGCCAGTCATTATTTCATCCTCACTTGATGCCCAGCAGGAAGAGAAGCTTCTAAGAGTATTAAGGAGTCATAAGAGGGCTCTGGGGTGGACCATAGCTGATATCCAGGGAATTAGCCCTTCCATTTGCATGCACAAAATTCTGATGGAGGAGAATCACAAACCCACTGTGGAGCACCAGCGCAGATTGAACCCAATTATGAAAGAAGTGGTCAAGAAGGAAGTTCTTAAGTGGCTAGACGCTGGGATAATTTACCCCATTTCAGATAGTTCATGGGTCAGTCCTGTTCAGTGTGTGCCAAAGAAAGGAGGGATGACTGTGGTGAAAAATGACAACAATGAGTTAATCCCAACTAGAACGGTTACAGGGTGGCGTGTTTGCATGGACTACAGGAAGCTTAATAATGCTACAAGAAAAGACCATTTTCCGCTTCCTTTCATTGATCAGATGTTGGATAGGCTGGCGGGACATGCCTTCTATTGCTTCTTGGATGGGTATTCTGGCTACAATCAGATCGCCATAGCGCCGGAGGATCAAGAGAAAACCACCTTTACATGTCCATATGGTACTTTTGCTTTCAGAAGGATGCCTTTCGGACTGTGTAATGCACCGGCCACGTTTCAGCGATGTATGATGGCGATATTTTCAGACATGGTAGAGCGCTATATTGAAGTATTTATGGATGATTTCTCAGTATTTGGTGATTCATTTGATCGTTGCTTGGATAATCTTTCCTTAGTACTCAAAAGATGTGAAGACACAAATTTGGTGCTTAACTGGGAAAAATGTCACTTCATGGTGCAAGAAGGAATAGTGTTGGGTCATCGAATTTCAGCCAAAGGTATTGAGGTTGATAAAGGAAAAATTGAGACTATTGAGAAGCTGCCACCTCCCAAATCCATCAAAAGTATTCGAAGTTTTCTAGGCCACGCAGGGTTTTACAGGCGATTCATCAAAGATTTTTCGAAAATCTCCAAGCCATTGTGCAATCTTCTGGAGAAAGATGTGCCATTCAAGTTTGATGAAGAATGTTTAGAGGCCTTTCAGACTTTAAAGGCAAAGCTCATCTCAGCACCAATTATAGTTGCCCCAGATTGGAGTCTACCATTTGAGCTGATGTGCGATGCTAGTGATTTTGCTGTTGGGGCAGTATTGGGCCAGCGGAAAAATCGGGTATTTCATGCCATATATTATGCTAGTAAGACACTTAATGAAGCTCAGATGAATTATGCTACCACAGAGAAGGAGTTGTTGGCAGTTGTCTTTGCTTTCGACAAATTTCGCTCCTATCTAATTGGCACCAAAGTGATAGTCTACACCGATCATTCGGCCATCAAATATTTAATTGCTAAGAAGGATGCTAAGCCGAGGCTGATCAGATGGATTCTTTTATTGCAAGAATTTGATTTAGAGATTCGCGATAAGAAGGGTACTGAGAATCAAGTGGCGGATCATCTATCCCGACTCGAAAATGAAAAGCATGATGAGGATAAAAAGATGATTAATGAATCTTTCCCAGATGAACAGCTGTTTGCACTAGACCACGAGAGTCTTCCATGGTATGCAGACTATGTGAACTTTATTGTAAGTAATCTGTTGCCTCCTGACTTGTCTTCGCAGCAAAAGAAGAAGTTCTTACACGATGTCAAGTACTACATCTGGGATGAGCCATTTTTATTCAAGAGATGTGCTGATCAGATCATTAGAAGGTGTGTCCCCAAGGAGGAAATTGAAGATATACTTCAACATTGTCATTCATCTTATTATGGGGGACATTTCGGGGGTGAGAAAACAGCAGCAAAGGTGCTTCAATGTGGTTTCTACTGGCCTACAATGTTCAAGGACGCTCATTACTTTGTCTCGAGATGTGACAGGTGCCAACGTGTTGGCAATATCTCTAGGAGACATGAGATGCCATTGAACAATATCTTAGAAGTGGAGATTTTTGATGTATGGGGCATTGATTTCATGGGTCCCTTTGTTCCATCATTTAATAATCTCTATATCTTAATGGCGGTAGACTATGTGTCTAAATGGGTAGAAGCTGTAGCCTTACCAACGAATGATGCAAAGGTAGTGCTGAATTTCTTAAAGAAAAACATTTTTACTCATTTCGGAACTCCTAGAGCAATCATCAGTGACGAGGGTACTCACTTTTGCAACAAGGCATTTAATGAGCTCCTTGCTAAATATGGAGTCAAGCATAAGATTGCTACAGCATATCACCCTCAAACGAGTGGCCAAGTAGAGGTATCCAATCGCGAGATCAAGAGGATCTTAGAAAAAACGGTGAGTCCATCAAGGAAGGATTGGTCGAGGCGCTTAGATGATGCTTTATGGGCTTATCGAACAGCCTACAAGACGCCAATCGGAATGTCACCTTACCGGTTAGTGTTTGGGAAATCGTGTCATCTACCTGTGGAGTTGGAGCACAAAGCATACTGGGCCGTCAAGAATCTGAATTTTGACTTGCAAGCCGCCGGTGAAAAGCATCTCTTACAACTCAATGAAATGGAGGAATTTCGGCACCAGGCTTATGAGAATGCCAAGCTTTATAAGGAGAACACAAAAAGATGGCATGATAAGAAGATCATGGAGCGACGATTCGAATCCGGACAACAGGTTTTACTATTTAATTCAAGACTGAGGCTTTTTCCAGGCAAATTAAAGTCTAGATGGTCGGGCCCATTCACGGTGGTTACAGTGTTCTCACATGGAGCTGTTGAAGTCAAGGATGAGAACACAGGTGCCAAATTCAAGGTCAACGGACAACGCCTCAAGCACTATTGGGGAGGTGGATTTGATCGTCGAAAATCCACGATCACCCTTGCGGATCCAGAATAGACCCCGACAGAGTCAGGCTGAAGACTAAAAAAAAAAAAAAAAAACAAGCGCTTATGGGAGGCAACCCAAGCATTTTATTCCTTTTCTTTAGTATTATTTAAACTTTCATAGCAATTAGTACTTAGTTCGGGGTTTGACTGCTTTTTCATTAGGATTATTATTATTTTAGGGGGTTCAATTTTAATATCTTGTGTTCAATTTTAATATGTTTCTTTTTAGATTTAATCATGGTTGTAGACATAAGGCAAGTTTGGGGGGAAAATTTTTAAAGTTGATTATTCATTCAAAAAAAAAAAAAAAAGTTAAGCGCTAGGCGCTGAGCCTTGGGCGCCTGGCGCTTGAGGGTTATTTCCACCCGAGAGCCAAGCGCCTCGGCTCTCTACCAGAGCGCCTGGCGCTTCACAAAAAAAAAAAAAAAAAAAAAAAAAAAAAAAAAAAAAAAAACGACAGCACGTTTAAAGGCAAATGCCTTATTAATCAAACACCCCCCCTCAGTATTCAGCAGCGGCCCAGCCCCACCACGCCACAGCTTCGAGTTCTGCAACGCCGTCCGCCGTCCTTCGCCGTGAGCCACCGCCCACCGTCGCCGATTTCTGGTCAGCCACACTCTCCATCTCCACGAACCGCCACTCCCCTTCCTCGCCACCCCACGGTTCCCCGTCCGAGTGGGGTAATTGTCAACTTTTGGGGCCAGGAACAGAATGGGACCGGTCTCGTTCAGATGGGAGTATAATTAAATTTTCAGCCGGTGACATGCGAATCCAGACCAAGGCGTGGCATTATTTTGTCTCAGCGAAATTGATACCTGGATCCCACTTAAGTCATGTGACTAAAAAGCGAGCCATTCTGGAGTATTGTATCCAACGGCACATGACAGTGGACGTAGGCAAAGTAATTCACGATTCGATCCTCAATGTTGTCGACGGAGGAACCACATCTGGATTTGGAAACCCGTCCCTAATTACTGCCTTGTGTGCCAGAGCAGGAGTCAAATGGGATAATACTGAGCCAATTGAGCATCCCTTGCAAGAATTAACTGTGAAGAGAATTACTCAGCTCAAGCGGTCAAGAAGGTCGGACGACATACAAGAAGCAGGCCCGGCACAACAACAAGATGAGGCTGAGCACCCTACTGATTTCAACTTGCATGAGGCAGTTCGCGATCTTTCAGGACGGGTGACACAAATGGAGGCCATCCAGCTCTGGCAAGTCACCCAGGCCCAATGGCAGGCTCAGATGCTGCAAGCAATGGCATTACACTCTCAGATGGATCTTAGTGCCTACAACATACCACCTTATCCTCCGCCCCCACCATTTGGAGACCAGCCACCAACAGATGCACCTGGTAGCCCTGATGAGCCATGATTTCACCAGTTACTTTTTCAGGGAGTGTTCTTAACCCTTGTATATTTTTTTTTTAACATTGGGGACAATGTTCGGATTAAGTTTGGGGGTGGGAACACAATTTTTTTGCTGTTATTTGTTTAGGTTTAGATCATTTAGGTTCTGCATTTAGTCTTGTGCTAGATTTCAGTTTTTGTTTTATTTTTGAAAGTATCTTGTTTTTAAATTGAAAAGTTTGAATGATGTTGATCTTGGTCAGACGTAGTCGATGATAGAAAAATGATTACTCAAGGTATTATTCTGATAGTGATGATAAATGTGATGTCTGTGTGCTTGATTTTTGATTGATTTGAGTGTATTTTTTTTAATTCCTAATACCTCTGAGCACTGAACCTGGATTGCTAGCTTACTCAATGTACCCAGAGATTGTTTATGCGTTTCGGAATGTAATGGAACCTCATCAGAACCTTAGAACTTGTTTGATTGACACTTGAGGCGAAATCCTAGGCAAACATACAATCAAAGAGATGATTTAGGCCATTTTTGGTCGTTTGAGCCTTTCAAGCCTACCAGATCATATTATATATCCCTAGTCACCCCTTTGAGCCTTTATAGCTTGTTTTTCGTTGTCACCCACATGTATTTTCTCCTAGCCTATAAAGTGAATATCCTTTTGTCCCTGTACCTTAAGCATGTGAATTATTTGGAGATTATGAGCCATGTTAAGGGTTAGTATAATATATATATATATAGATATATATGTTGCAAAAGGGTGTATGTGAGAAAAGGAAAAAAAATAGTGTTGTTAGTGTTTGTAAAAAAAAAAAATAATAATAATAATAAAAAAAAAAAAGAATAAGAAAGCAAGCACTAGCTCTGAGTTAAAAAAAAAAAAAAAAAAAAAAAAAAAAAAAAAAAGGGCTTGACTGGTTTATGGGTATATGTTGAGATAGACAAGAAAGCTCGACAAGAGATCCAAATACGTAGCATGTTTGAGGTACCATAGCATGAATATAATTTCCCATACCACACCTTAGCTGCAGCCTCATTACAAGCTAGAGAAGTCCTAATGATCTTGAAGGGTATGGATTGTCTATATTAGTGGAGAGTGTCATGAAAAAATAAGCATATGGGGTTCCAAATTACTAGAGGTGAAGTGATATTTATGAATTGTATAAATTGATCTGGGAGAAGAGTGAGTAGGTATGATGGAAATCACACACACACAAGGAAATTGAAAGTGCGCTTGAATTGATTGAGAATTGAAATTCTAGACTTGTGTAGCATTTAGAGTTGCCTTTGGAATTATATTTTGGGAAATCTTTGAGACAAGGTGAAAGACCAAGAGAAATCATCGTCATCAAATTAGTCTTTGTGTTTAGGGTAGATTTTGTTCATTCGAGTTTTGATTCTGTTTTGTGTTTTACTCGAGGACGAGCAAATGTTAAGTTTGGGGGTATTTGATAAATGAGTTTTATACTCATTTATTAGATGCCGGTTAAGCTTAATATTTGTTAGTTTTCGGGGTGTTTTGTTGGTTTGATATATGTTTTTGTGTATTTTGTGTTTTGTTATTTTTATAGGTAATGGTCAATCATGATGCTAAAATGGCTACTAAATGGTGAAAAAGAAGAAAAGAAGCAATCGGACGTGGTTGGAATTGAAAATCGAGGCAAAAAGACTCAAATATAACATTAAGCAGCACAAGCGCCAGGCGCTTGAAATCCAGCGCCAGGCGCTTGAAATCCAGCGCCAGGCGCTCATACAACTCAAAAAATACGGAGAAGGGCCGAGAGCTCAGCGCCTCGGCGCTCATCAGGAAGCGCCTGGCGCTTCGTCAAAATAGCGTCGAGCGCCTGGCGCTCATAAGACAGCGCCTGGCGCTGCGAGTCGGTGGAATAAAATTTTGAAAGCCCAAAACGAAAAAAAAATCGGTTGATTCGAATGTAAATCACTCAAGGCTATAAATAGGACATTATAGAGCAAATTCATTCATTCTGGGGACGGCTCTAAACCTAGAGGGAGAGAGAACAAGGTGTGAAGAAGAAGACGGCTCCTGGCAACAGAATTCGGATTCTAAAATCCAGTTTTCTTCTTTCTTCTTCTTTGATTATGTTTAGATCAACCATGATTATTTTTAGTTTGTTTAGGATGAACTAATTTTCTTTTCCTAGGTTTGGGATGGAACCCTAACATGAATTTTAGATGTTAAAATTTCTTTATTCTTTATTAATGCCTATGCATGATTA
This sequence comes from Antiaris toxicaria, assembly GCA_035233585.1. Lineage (NCBI taxonomy): Eukaryota > Viridiplantae > Streptophyta > Magnoliopsida > Rosales > Moraceae > Antiaris > Antiaris toxicaria. Next base: position 3,638,330 of record CP141163.1, read on the forward strand.
TTCATTCTATCTTGTGTTTAATGCTTTTTCTTAGATTGGCCATCTTTGAGAATGATATGGGAATGCTTATAATATCGACAGAGTTATTTGTGTTCATACCATAGATAGAATGACATATGTGATTATAGGATAGACATATACCTATGTTCATGTGCAATCATATGAGAACTTGATCTTAATGAATTTCTTGAATTCAACTCACATAGACATATAGTGGGTTGGGTACAAGAGGTATTTTGGCATGACCATCGACAGAGGCTGTAAAAACATGTGTGTTCTTGATTGATAATCATTTAGGAAAATTAATTAGGAAAAAGAAGGGATTTGCATCTAAGGGATTGTTAGGGGGAAATCACAAATCTAGGTTATTCAATATTTAATAGTTTTTCCATATTAATTCAGTTTAATTTCAATTCTGCTTTAATTAAATTTATTTTTATTTTCATTCATATTTTTATTCAAGTATTGAAAAATCGTCTTTTGTTTGTTTGGATAGAATTAGGATAAATTAGATTGGTAATTAGCAATTGAGGGTAATTTAGTCTCCGTGGGAACGATACTTACTCACATCTTTATTACTTGTGCGATACGTGCACTTGCGTGTGTAAATTTATCAACATCTAGCAACATGCAATCATAGTGGGTCCACTACTAATGATCTTGCTTTTCATTTTCGAACGTGCTGGGTGCTTACTAAAAAGTTAGGATCATTCTTATATACGTCCATAAATTTAAGTTCATTTTTGCTTTTCTTTCAGAACTTTGAATTTAATCATATTTTATCATTTCGATCAGAATTTCAATTAAAAATAAACGGAAAAAAAGTGAGTTAAGTGCAACCATAACATCTTTTTTCTTTTTTTTAGAGCAGAAATCCTAAGTGCATAGGTTTAATAAGATAAATTCTATTATTTTTCTATTTATTTTTTTTATTGAAGTTCAAATATAAGGGATAAAGTGGTGTTAAATTCAAAATTCAGTAAGTAAACGAAAGTTTTAAAATTTAGAGATATCTTAGATTTTGTTCTTTTGTTTAATATTATTATTATTTTTTAAAGTTTCTTGTAGTCATTTGGTAGGTTATGCAGTGATCCTTTAACTAGATTATCTAGTGCTTTGTATAATTTTCACACGTAGGGTTTTTTTTTTTTTTTTTTTTTTTTGTTGAACAATGAATATGTTATGGATTATAAAATAGCTATTAATGAATTATGTTTTCTCAATTTAGGAGCTAGCTTGTTTCCTTTTGGTCAATTAAAATTTTAATTAAAAAGAAAAAGAGAAAGGTTAACAAAAAACAAGGTTTTTTTTGTTTGTTTTTGTTTCTATATATATAGGAAAGAAACAAATAGACAAAAAACAAGCGGACCCACCATAAATGCAGTCCTATGCTTATGATTTTCTTATAATTTATGTGATAACTACATTATGACAATGCATTCACCACGGGGAAAGAAAAAAAAAATCTATACATAATAATATAAACCGAAAAGAGATAAAATTAAAAAGCAACCCAAAAATTTATCAATAGACTTAATGTCTTTCGAAGCAGAAATATAATTTCCTGATTACTTTATGATACATTTATTGAATTAATTATATTTTTATACCATCTAGTTTATAGAATAATTCTTAATTTATCTTTTTATTCCTAAAATTAAATATAAAAGTGTCATTTAAATATGAAAAACATGTTTACGATAATACCCATAGCACCCATTACGAGCCAAAAAAATGGAAAAAGAATATGAGTTGATTAGAATGATTTTATTTATTAATAATTTTGAAAATATTTCTAATATATAACAAACATAATTTTCAAGACTTTTTTTGCTTGAAATTTGACGGGCCTATTGGTTTTTAATGCAACAATATAATACTTAAAAAGATATCGTTGATTTTATTTTTTACTTTTTGTTATTTTTAGTTTCTTATATTCGTTTGCTAGTCAAGAAGTGAACCTCTAAGTGGACTATAAGATTGCTATGTGCAATTTTCATTCACAGGTATTTTTGGACAATGAACAAAAACCACACCATTTGTGTTTTTTAAGAGTAGTGAAAAGCAAATTGTTGATGTCTTAGAGCTAATTAGTGACTTCCGGTCATCAATGAGATCTTGTTTATGTATATGTAATCTTTTTCTCGGTAAAATCAAATTCTACAAACTACAGAGTAAAGAAACCCCGAAGGCAAAAATAAAAAAATAAAAAGGAAGAAGACCTAGTAAAAGATGTTCTAAATATCCTTCCTGACTGTTTTTCTGAACTAATCATAAACCATGATTGCATAAGATACTGATATATGTTCACATGAGAATTTTACACCAGTTAAGAAGGCGAAACTAATATAAATAGTATACATCTTAAAAAAAAAAACTTACTTAGTGTGCCACATTGCGCTTGTCAAATCATATTAAAATTACATCGTATTAGCAATGACAAATTAACATAACGTAACAAAAATCTAAAAATTAAAAATCATGTTAATAGATTATTTTTTAACAACCTATTATGGAATCTCCGAAGAAGAAGTACTATAATAATAAAGCATGTAACATTAGACGAAAAAGAAATGAAAAGTAATGTGTTATTAAGTATTCAAATTCTTTTGACAGGGTATATATTATTAGCAGGGTATTGTCGATCGGCACTTATTAGTTGTCATCCCTTTATCATTTATTCAAAATAAAAACTCCTAGAAAGAATATTAATGGGCATTTTGACAAACTAGTTTAAAAGCTGCAGCTTAAAAACTAACACTATAATGGTGGGTGGACTAACTTTATTAACTATCAAACCAAAAGCAGCACTTTTGAAATACTTTTGGAATTAGTTAAGTACTCTTTCTTTTAGCAAAGTCAAACTCAATTCCAACTTGGATTTGGCCGTCCTCATCTTTTGGATATGATCATGGTGTCTCCCACCTCAGCACCATTTTTCTTTACAAACTTAAGCCACCCCTTGAACCGTAAAACGGGCTTTAAGTAGCATGTAAAGCGAGTTGACAACACAAACGGATACGACTTGATCACCGATTTTTGGTTCAAATTGATTAGGGACACTTTAAATTGAGCACTACCCTTAGCTGGGTAGTGAAAAATGTTGCCAAGCCAATCCGATGGAATGGTCAGCTTCTTTATGGTACCTGTCTTATTTAGTTTCTTCTGCAAGAACGTCACTGCTTTGATTTGATAATAGGCAATTAATTTCTTATTTTTCAACAAGAAAACTAAAGCCATCTAATGACTGTTTGAATCAGCTATTGGAATAGCTATTAATATATTCAAGTGTAATACGTGTTTGGTTGAAATACTACTAAAGTTAAACGAATGTTTTACTACTTTACAACCCGAATTCAACCCAAATCTGCATCAAATTTTTCATTATTTTTAAATTCGTACTACATTCATTTTTCTTCAATTATACGATTTAAATGTTACACATTTCAAACATTCAGTTTAAAAAAGTATTCAAACGGAATCTATAATCCAAACGGGCTATGGAGTTGTTTACATCCAATTCAGGTTGATATTATATACAAGAGGTTGTATAAAAGAAAATATTAGCATTTTAGCAACATGCAATCCTGCTGGGTCCGCTATATATATTCCAACTATATCCTAGATTATATGTTTCATTTATTATCAGTTTTAGTTTCTTGCTATCATTTAGTAATTCTAAATATAACCTTTAACTAGATTATTGATTGCCTTGTACAAAATTCATTTGTAGGATTCTTTTGGACGATAAATATTAGGGATTATGAAATATTGATTAATGCATATTATCCCTATTTCATAGCTTTATTTTGGTCAATTAATTAAAATGTAATTGGATAACGGTACTTCTTAAGCATAAAAGTTAGAGAAAATACCCTAACGCAAAAAAGAAAAAGAAAATGGAAAAGGCTAGAGAAAAAGCAAGCCAATTATATATATATGTTTATAGATAGAGACCGCAAATACTCCATTTAGTTGTTCAATAAAGGATAGAAGATGGTTGATGAGTACAATTAAATAAGAAAAACTGCAATTCTTAGTTGCAATATCGACAACCAATCCATTGAACAGCTTAGTAACTAACAATAACAAAAACCGCAGCATATATAAAGCATAAAATTAAAGCAATAAAAAAGGCATTATAAAGGTACTAGAAGATATTGTAGGACCTACTTTATCAACTATAGGAACAAACTGGTACTTTTTCAATATTTTTTGGAATCAAGTTCTATTAAAAAAGTCATACTCAATTCCGACTTGAATTTGGCCGTCGTCATTCCTTCGGATATGAATTGTGTCTCCTGTCTTAAGTTTGGTTTCCTTTACAAACTTAAGCCATCCCTTGGATTGTAAAACCGGCTTTAAGTAGCCTGTAGGGCGAGTTGAGAGCACGAGCGGATACGACTTGATCATGGATTTGTCGTGCAAACTGATTAGGGCCACATTAAATTGAATCTCCTGACCCCTAACTGGGTCGGGCAAAATGTTGCCAAGCCACTCCGACGGAACTGTCAGCTTCTCTGTGTTATCTGTTTCGCTTAGTTTCTTCTTCAAGAATGCCATTATTTTGATATAATAGCAATTGAGTTCTTGTTTTGCTAGAAAAAAAACTAAAGCTATCTGTTGCTCTGATACTTCAGTTGCTTGCCATTATTTATAGAGATAGGTTTTAGAAAAGACAAAATTATTTGTCTAGCAACATGCAATCATAGTGGGTCCACTACTAATGATCTTGCTTTTCATTTTCGAACGTGCTGGGTGCTTACTAAAAAGTTAGGATCATTCTTATATACGTCCTTAAATTTAAGTTCATTTTTGCTTTTCTTTCAGAACTTTGAATTTAATCATATTTTATCATTTCGATCAGAATTTCAATTAAAAATAAACGGAAAAAAAGTGAGTTAAGTGCAACCATAACATCTTTTTTCTTTTTTTTAGAGCAGAAATCCTAAGTGCATAGGTTTAATAAGATAAATTCTATTATTTTTCTATTTTTTTTTTTTATTGAAGTTCAAATATAAGGGATAAAGTGGTGTTAAATTCAAAATTCAGTAAGTAAACGAAAGTTTTAAAATTTAGAGATATCTTAGATTTTGTTCTTTTGTTTAATATTATTATTATTTTTTAAAGTTTCTTGTAGTCATTTGGTAGGTTATGCAGTGATCCTTTAACTAGATTATCTAGTGCTTTGTATAATTTTCACACGTAGGGTTTTTTTTTTTTTTTTTTGTTGAACAATGAATATGTTATGGATTATAAAATAGCTATTAATGAATTATGTTTTCTCAATTTAGGAGCTAGCTTGTTTCCTTTTGGTCAATTAAAATTTTAATTAAAAAGAAAAAGAGAAAGGTTAACAAAAAACAAGGTTTTTTTTGTTTGTTTTTGTTTTTATATATATAGGAAAGAATCAAATAGACAAAAAACAAGCGGACCCACCATAAATGCAGTCCTATGCTTATGATTTTCTTATAATTTATGTGATAACTACATTATGACAATGCATTCACCACGGGGAAAGAAAAAAAAAATCTATACATAATAATATAAACCGAAAAGAGATAAAATTAAAAAGCAACCCAAAAATTTATCAATAGACTTAATGTCTTTCGAAGCAGAAATATAATTTCCTGATTACTTTATGATACATTTATTGAATTAATTATATTTTTATACCATCTAGTTTATAGAATAATTCTTAATTTATCTTTTTATTCCTAAAATTAAATATAAAAGTGTCATTTAAATATGAAAAACATGTTTACGATAATACCCATAGCACCCATTACGAGCCAAAAAAATGGAAAAAGAATATGAGTTGATTAGAATGATTTTATTTATTAATAATTTTGAAAATATTTCTAATATATAACAAACATAATTTTCAAGACTTTTTTTGCTTGAAATTTGACGGGCCTATTGGTTTTTAATGCAACAATATAATACTTAAAAAGATATCGTTGATTTTATTTTTTACTTTTTGTTATTTTTAGTTTCTTATATTCGTTTGCTAGTCAAGAAGTGAACCTCTAAGTGGACTATAAGATTGCTATGTGCAATTTTCATTCACAGGTATTTTTGGACAATGAACAAAAACCACACCATTTGTGTTTTTTAAGAGTAGTGAAAAGCAAATTGTTGATGTCTTAGAGCTAATTAGTGACTTCCGGTCATCAATGAGATCTTGTTTATGTATATGTAATCTTTTTCTCGGTAAAATCAAATTCTACAAACTACAGAGTAAAGAAACCCCGAAGGCAAAAATAAAAAAATAAAAAGGAAGAAGACCTAGTAAAAGATGTTCTAAATATCCTTCCTGACTGTTTTTCTGAACTAATCATAAACCATGATTGCATAAGATACTGATATATGTTCACATGAGAATTTTACACCAGTTAAGAAGGCGAAACTAATATAAATAGTATACATCTTAAAAAAAAAAAACTTACTTAGTGTGCCACATTGCGCTTGTCAAATCATATTAAAATTACATCGTATTAGCAATGACAAATTAACATAACGTAACAAAAATCTAAAAATTAAAAATCATGTTAATAGATTATTTTTTAACAACCTATTATGGAATCTCCGAAGAAGAAGTACTATAATAATAAAGCATGTAACATTAGACGAAAAAGAAATGAAAATTAATGTGTTATTAAGTATTCAAATTCTTTTGACAGGGTATATATTATTAGCAGGGTATTGTCGATCGGCACTTATTAGTTGTCATCCCTTTATCATTTATTCAAAATAAAAACTCCTAGAAAGAATATTAATGGGCATTTTGACAAACTAGTTTAAAAGCTGCAGCTTAAAAACTAACACTATAATGGTGGGTGGACTAACTTTATTAACTATCAAACCAAAAGCAGCACTTTTGAAATACTTTTGGAATTAGTTAAGTACTCTTTCTTTTAGCAAAGTCAAACTCAATTCCAACTTGGATTTGGCCGTCCTCATCTTTTGGATATGATCATGGTGTCTCCCACCTCAGCACCATTTTTCTTTACAAACTTAAGCCACCCCTTGAACCGTAAAACGGGCTTTAAGTAGCATGTAAAGCGAGTTGACAACACAAACGGATACGACTTGATCACCGATTTTTGGTTCAAATTGATTAGGGACACTTTAAATTGAGCACTACCCTTAGCTGGGTAGTGAAAAATGTTGCCAAGCCAATCCGATGGAATGGTCAGCTTCTTTATGGTACCTGTCTTATTTAGTTTCTTCTGCAAGAACGTCACTGCTTTGATTTGATAATAGGCAATTAATTTCTTATTTTTCAACAAGAAAACTAAAGCCATCTAATGACTGTTTGAATCAGCTATTGGAATAGCTATTAATATATTCAAGTGTAATACGTGTTTGGTTGAAATACTACTAAAGTTAAACGAATGTTTTACTACTTTACAACCCGAATTCAACCCAAATCTGCATCAAATTTATCATTATTTTTAAATTCGTACTACATTCATTTTTCTTCAATTATACGATTTAAATGTTACACATTTCAAACATTCAGTTTAAAAAAGTATTCAAACGGAATCTATAATCCAAACGGGCTATGGAGTTGTTTACATCCAATTCAGGTTGATATTATATACAAGAGGTTGTATAAAAGAAAATATTAGCATTTTAGCAACATGCAATCCTGCTGGGTCCGCTATATATATTCCAACTATATCCTAGATTATATGTTTCATTTATTATCAGTTTTAGTTTCTTGCTATCATTTAGTAATTCTAAATATAACCTTTAACTAGATTATTGATTGCCTTGTACAAAATTCATTTGTAGGATTCTTTTGGACGATAAATATTAGGGATTATGAAATATTGATTAATGCATATTATCCCTATTTCATAGCTTTATTTTGGTCAATTAATTAAAATGTAATTGGATAACGGTACTTCTTAAGCATAAAAGTTAGAGAAAATACCCTAACGCAAAAAAGAAAAAGAAAATGGAAAAGGCTAGAGAAAAAGCAAGCCAATTATATATATATGTTTATAGATAGAAACCGCAAATACTCCATTTAGTTGTTCAATAAAGGATAGAAGATGGTTGATGAGTACAATTAAATAAGAAAAACTGCAATTCTTAGTTGCAATATCGACAACCAATCCATTGAACAGCTTAGTAACTAACAATAACAAAAACCGCAGCATATATAAAGCATAAAATTAAAGCAATAAAAAAGGCATTATAAAGGTACTAGAAGATATTGTAGGACCTACTTTATCAACTATAGGAACAAACTGGTACTTTTTCAATATTTTTTGGAATCAAGTTCTATTAAAAAAGTCATACTCAATTCCGACTTGAGTTTGGCCATCATCATTCCTTCGGATATGAATTGTGTCTCCTGTCTTAAGTTTGGTTTCCTTTACAAACTTAAGCCATCCCTTGGATTGTAAAACCGGCTTTAAGTAGCCTGTAGGGCGAGTTGAGAGCACGAGCGGATACGACTTGATCATGGATTTGTCGTGCAAACTGATTAGGGCCACATTAAATTGAATCTCCTGACCCCTAACTGGGTCGGGCAAAATGTTGCCAAGCCACTCCGACGGAACTGTCAGCTTCTCTGTGATATCTGTTTCGCTTAGTTTCTTCTTCAAGAATGCCATTATTTTGATATAATAGCAATTGAGTTCTTGTTTTGCTAGAAAAAAAACTAAAGCTATCTGTTGCTCTGATACTTCAGTTGCTTGCCATTATTTATAGAGATAGGTTTTAGAAATGACAAAATTATTTGTCTAGCAACATGCAATCATAGTGGGTCCACTACTAATGATCTTGCTTTTCATTTTCGAACGTGCTGGGTGCTTACTAAAAAGTTAGGATCATTCTTATATACGTCCTTAAATTTAAGTTCATTTTTGCTTTTCTTTCAGAACTTTGAATTTAATCATATTTTATCATTTCGATCAGAATTTCAATTAAAAATAAACGGAAAAAAAGTGAGTTAAGTGCAACCATAACATCTTTTTTCTTTTTTTTAGAGCAGAAATCCTAAGTGCATAGGTTTAATAAGATAAATTCTATTATTTTTCTATTTTTTTTTTTTATTGAAGTTCAAATATAAGGGATAAAGTGGTGTTAAATTCAAAATTCAGTAAGTAAACGAAAGTTTTAAAATTTAGAGATATCTTAGATTTTGTTCTTTTGTTTAATATTATTATTATTTTTTAAAGTTTCTTGTAGTCATTTGGTAGGTTATGCAGTGATCCTTTAACTAGATTATCTAGTGCTTTGTATAATTTTCACACGTAGGGTTTTTTTTTTTTTTTTTTTGTTGAACAATGAATATGTTATGGATTATAAAATAGCTATTAATGAATTATGTTTTCTCAATTTAGGAGCTAGCTTGTTTCCTTTTGGTCAATTAAAATTTTAATTAAAAAGAAAAAGAGAAAGGTTAACAAAAAGCAAGGTTTTTTTTTTGTTTTTGTTTCTATATATATAGGAAAGAAACAAATAGACAAAAAACAAGCGGACCCACCATAAATGCAGTCCTATGCTTATGATTTTCTTATAATTTATGTGATAACTACATTATGACAATGCATTCACCACGGGGAAAGAAAAAAAAAAGCTATACATAATAATATAAACCGAAAAGAGATAAAATTAAAAAGCAACCCAAAAATTTATCAATAGACTTAATGTCTTTCGAAGCAGAAATATAATTTCCTGATTACTTTATGATACATTTATTGAATTAATTATATTTTTATACCATCTAGTTTATAGAATAATTCTTAATTTATCTTTTTATTCCTAAAATTAAATATAAAAGTGTCATTTAAATATGAAAAACATGTTTACGATAATACCCATAGCACCCATTACGAGCCAAAAAAATGGAAAAAGAATATGAGTTGATTAGAATGATTTTATTTATTAATAATTTTGAAAATATTTCTAATATATAACAAACATAATTTTCAAGACTTTTTTTGCTTGAAATTTGACGGGCCTATTGGTTTTTAATGCAACAATATAATACTTTAAAAGATATCGTTGATTTTATTTTTTACTTTTTGTTATTTTTAGTTTCTTATATTCGTTTGCTAGTCAAAAAGTGAACCTCTAAGTGGACTATAAGATTGCTATGTGCAATTTTCATTCACAGGTATTTTTGGACAATGAACAAAAACCACACCATTTGTGTTTTTTAAGAGTATTGAAAAGCAAATTGTTGATGTCTTAGGGCTAATTAGTGACTTCCGGTCATCAATGAGATCTTGTTTATGTATATGTAATCTTTTTCTCGGTAAAATCAAATTCTACAAACTACAGAGTAAGAAGCCCCGAAGGCCAAAATAAAAAAATAAAAAGGAAGAAGACCTAGTAAAAGATGTTCTAAATATCCTTCCTGACTGTTTTTCTGAACTAATCATAAACCATGATTGCATAAGATACTGATATATGTTCACATGAGAATTTTACACCAGTTAAGAAGGCGAAACTAATATAAATAGTATACATCTTAAAAACAAAAAAACTTACTTAGTGTGCCACATTGCGCTTGTCAAATCATATTAAAATTACATCGTATTAGCAATGACAAATTAACATAACGTAACAAAAATCTAAAAATTAAAAATAATGTTAATAGATTATTTTTTAACAACCTATTATGGAATCTCCGAAGAAGAAGTACTATAATAATAAAGCATGTAACATTAGACGAAAAAGAAATGAAAAGTAATGTGTTATTAAGTATTCAAATTCTTTTGACAGGGTATATATTATTAGCAGGGTATTGTCGATCGGCACTTATTAGTTGTCATCCCTTTATCATTTATTCAAAATAAAAACTCCTAGAAAGAATATTAATGGGCATTTTGACAAACTAGTTTAAAAGCTGCAGCTTAAAAACTAACACTATAATGGTGGGTGGACTAACTTTATTAACTATCAAACCAAAAGCAGCACTTTTGAAATACTTTTGGAATTAGTTAAGTACTCTTTCTTTTAGCAAAGTCAAACTCAATTCCAACTTGGATTTGGCCGTCCTCATCTTTTGGATATGATCATGGTGTCTCCCACCTCAGCACCATTTTTCTTTACAAACTTAAGCCACCCCTTGAACCGTAAAACGGGCTTTAAGTAGCATGTAAAGCGAGTTGACAACACAAACGGATACGACTTGATCACCGATTTTTTGTTCAAATTGATTAAATTGAGCACTACCCTTAGCTGGGTGGTGAAAATTGTTGCCAAGCCAATCCGATGGAATGGTCAGCTTTTTTATGGTACCTGTCTTATTTATTTTCTTCTGCAAGAACGTCGCTGCTTTGATTTGATAATAGGCAATTAATTTCTTATTTTTCAACAAGAAAACTAAAGCCATCTAATGACTGTTTGAATCAGCTATTGGAATAGCTATTAATATATTCAAGTGTAATACGTGTTTGGTTGAAATACTACTAAAGTTAAACGAATGTTTTACTACTTTACAACCCGAATTCAACCCAAATCTGCATCAAATTTTTCATTATTTTTAAATTCGTACTACATTCATTTTTCTTCAATTATACGATTTAAATGTTACACATTTCAAACATTCAGTTTAAAAAAGTATTCAAACGGAATCTATAATCCAAACGGGCTATGGAGTTGTTTACATCAAATTCAGGTTGATATTATATACAAGAGGTTGTATAAAAGAAAATATTAGCATTTTAGCAACATGCAATGTGATACCCGAGAAATCTATATTCTCAGGAATATTTTGTACAAATTTGTATGTAAATGTACATTTACAGTGATACAGATTACAGAATAAAGAGCAGAGGAAAATTTTGATTAATTGAGTTTTAATCAAAATTTTATGATGAATTAATGATTATAGTTTAAAACCTAAGCATTAATTCAATTATGATGTTTTAAAAATTAGTAGAAAAGTATGTGGAAAATACATACTAACAGATCAATGGCACACAAGTGAGCCACATTGATCAAGGGCCAAAAGATAAGCCAAACAAGGCCTTACCTTTTCAAAAAAAAAAAAAAAAAGGAAAAGAGAAGGCAAGGGAGAGAGTGTGAGTGGCACATGAGCTTAGAGGGATTAATTAATCCCTTAGCTGCAGATGCAGCCGGTGGAAAGAGAAAGAAAGAAAGAAGAAAAGAAAGAAAGAGAAAGAAAGAAAGAAAGAGAAAGGGAAAGAGAGAAAGGGAGAAACCGAGAGAAAGAGAAGGAAATCCAACTCAATTCGGATTTCTAGTTCAAGCAAGAGATTGATCAAGATTCAGTCAAAGACCAGCAGCAAGAAAAGCTTACGATCAAAGCAAGGTAAACCCTAGTTTTCACGTTTTCTTTGGGGGAAGAAAATCTGGGGTTTTGGGAGAAAACAGAGAATGTGAGTGAATCACATTTAGGTTTTCGGTTAAAAATCGAAATGTGATTCGAGTTTAGACGTTTTCAAACACAAATCCATGAACAGATGGTTTAGAAAACTGAGTTTAGTGAAATTTCTTCACAAAAACACAGATTTTTCAAAAGTTAAGTCAAGAGAGATTCATAAGCAAAATGTGGAATTTTTGCTTATGAAATCATGGATTTGTGACAGTAGGAATGTAGTAGATGTCTTGAAACGGTCTTGTGAAGATCGATTTCAAGTGTAAGAAGTAGAACAAGGACTATAAAAGCCTTAGAAAATCAGAACAGAGCAGTTCGGACCCAGAATCTTGATTCTGGTATGAACACGGGCGTGTACACGGGCGTGTACAAGGGCGTGTTCAGAACACGGCCCCGAACATGCCCATACGCACGACCGTGTTGCAAGAAAAATCAGACTCGAGAGGTACACGGCCCAGAACACGGCCGTGTATCAGACCGTGTCAAGAGGCACACGGTCAAAGAGAGGCGTGTAAGTAGCCGTGTAAGAGCACAGAGGAGTACACGGCCAGTAACACGGCCGTGTACCCACCCGTGTAAGCATACACGGGCATGTTCCAGAAAGTACATGGCCAGGCGTAAAAATCCAGAGGGGTACACGAGCACGAACACGGCCGTGTAGGAGGGCGTGTTCGAGGCCAGAGAGAAAAAAAAAAAAAAGAGTCTGGAAAAGAAAATTTTCATGTTTTGCCATATTTCCAGTATAAGCTAAATATGGTAAATAATCAGTGATTTTTCCATTTATAGGAGTCCAAGTCAGAGACCCCAAATCAGCAGTCCTAGAGCAGCAGCAGCTTACGCTAGAAGATTTTCTGTAAGTTCAAGCATTGTCCTGACTGCAACGTGGACAAGCTTGCTTTATTACAATGTTATGTATGTTGTATGACGTGTTGTTAGACATTGATTGTCTGCATCACGATGTTATGTCAGTATGTCAGTCACAGCACAGGTCAGTTCATATTAGTGCATGTCATGCATATAGTGTTGCATGTCCCAGTACACAGACCAGACAGAACCAGAACAAGAAAACAGTTAGGTGCACAAGGCACCTTAGTGTGTTGATTAATTCACACCCCAGTAAATTGATTAACAGGTTCCGACTGTGGGGGCAAATAGTATGCTACCCAGTTGGAACACCAGCAAGATGGTAATTAACCAGTTATTGGCGTATCGGCCTCTCGACCCACGGGGAGGTTATCATGTTTAGCATCAGTTAAGACTGAGCAGGTCAGCACTAAAGTACCGCTCCCGGTTGCGCTAACATGTCGGTACGTCCAATCAGGGGCCCAAAACCAGAACTAAAATAACAGATTAATGTTCTAAGACTAAACCTTTAGTCAGTACAGCATGTTTACAGAGTCCAGTCAGCATGAGTACAGCAGTCAGCATGAGTACAGCAGTACAGTATGAGTACAGCAGTACAGCATGAGCACAGCAGTATAGCATGTTAGTTACATGTTTTTATGTTTGAACTTACTGAGCCCATAGCTCATCAGTTTGTTCACATGTTGCAAGTAAGAGACCTGTTCACCAGTAGTATTGGTGGACGACGAACAGGGTAGATGCATGCCGGAGAGGATTGGGCGAGGGATATTGGTCACCTTTTGACCTTCCGCTGCATATATAGATTTTGAATGTAAATTTCAAAGAGACAAGTTTTCGAGCCAGGAGTATGTGATAGGGGAATCATGATCAGTTGTTAGTATGATTTCTTTATCACATTCTCAAACAGTTTATGTATTTAAAGAAAGAAAAAAAAAATTTATTCCGTAAAATTAGCAGTCAGTTACAGTTCAGCATGATTGCCGGCGACCCTAGAGGCCTGCAGTATATTGCGGTTGACTACAGAGTTGGCCGTAGTAGTACTGTAGAGCCTCTACAGCAGGGCGGGCCGCCACAGTTGGTATCAGAGCGAGAGTTTTTACGACGAGTCTAGTTTAGGATACCAACCGTAGCCACAGTTGGTATCAGAGCCCACGTTTTAAAATGGGTCTAGTTTAGAATACTTACTGTAGCACAATGGGTATTACCAGAAAAGTTGATTGACCATATCTCGCCTGACTCCGTGCATGTCCTGTTCACCGATCCAAGTAAGTTCAGTTTATGTTAATGTAAGCAGCTAGCTATGCATGAAAGTAAAGGTCTGTAGAGACCTATACTTTGTAGTAAGTACATAGTAATATGTAAATGCCAGAAACCATGTGGATCCTTTTTATACAGGATCTAACACAAGTTCATCGTGTGATTATAGCAGATACAGTAGCACGATGGAAAATCAGGGCCAAGGCCAAAGAAGGAGAAGGGGACGCCCATCTCTAACTCAAAGATTAGAAGAGATGCAAGCTCTTCTAGAAAATCAAATGAAAGAAAACGCAGAGTTGAGACAGAGGCTAGAACAGTTAGTACAGGGGCAGGGATCAGTAGGGACTCCTGCATAACCAGCAGCAAAAGTAGAGCGAGTAGTGCCACCAGTGGCACCAGAAGTGGTTCAGCAACCACCGGCCAGGGTAAACCCAGAGCCATTATATGAAAGATTCCGAAAGATGAGGCCTCCGAAATTTGAGGGTTCAATAAATCCTCTAGAGGTAGAAGATTGGCTCTCCTCAATACAGATGATAATGGAGTTCATGAGACTCACAGATGAGGAGAAAGTCATGTGCGCATCCTTTGTTCTAAGGAAGGATGCAAGATTTTGGTGGGACACAGTCCGCATGAGGAGGGATGTGACCACAATGACATGGGCAGAGTTTCTGGAGGAATTCAACCAGAAATACTATGATCCTGCATCACTCCAACCCCAGCAGAAAGAATTTACAGAGTTACAGCAGGGGGACATGTCAGTCAGTGAAGTTTGCAGGAAATTTGATCAGCTCTCCCGTTTATGTCCGTACATGGTGCCTACGGAGAGGGAGAAGATACAGAAGATGATGGGTATGTTCAGGCCTGAGATCTCTACGTTGATTGACGTTGGCCCATTCCCACCAGTTTCAGTAGCCGACTGTGTTAGTCGTGCTTTGAGGGCAGAGTTCCATCTAGCCCGACAGAAAGAAGCGAGAGAAAAGGTCTGGGAAGCCAGGAAGCAAGAAAAGATCCTGGCTAAGGCCTCTCAACCTGGACAGCACAGCAAGGGCAGCCAGAGCACAAGACCAGAGCAGTCCAGTCATCCAGGTCTTCAGTCCCAACAGAAAAGAAAGGGGAATTTCCAGGGAGCTCAGAGTCAGGATAACAGAAGTCAGTCAAGGAGGACTCACACCACCACAGCTCCAGGTAACCCCACTTGTCTAAATTGTGGGAGGAAGCATGTGGGTTAGTGCAAAGCTGGCACGACTGCTTGTTTCCAGTGTGGTAGAGAGGGCCACTTCATCAAGAATTGCCCCATGAACCGCCAGTCAGTATCAGCATCAGGGGCAAACTCTTCACGCCCACAACAGTCACAAGCACATGCACTCAGGTTGAGTTATGAAAGCCCAACAGAAGTACATCCAGCAGTGCAGGAAAGACAAGAAAGAGCTCCACAGGCAGATGCTAGGGTGATGGCCTACACCAGAGAAGAGGCAGAAGCAGGGACGTCCAATGTGGTGACAGGTCAGATTTCTGTCGCTAACCACTTGGCATCTGTACTATTTGACTCTGGGGCCATTCATTCTTTCATATCATGTGCATTTGCTGATAAGTTAGAATACCCTAGAGATCACATGGGAAGAACCTTTAGAACTGCTCTCCCATCAGGAGAAGTCATGTTGTCAGAGTACTGGTTACCTCATGTACCAGTAATCGTGGCAAATAGAGAACTGTATGCAGAGTTGATCATGATGAAGATCGTAGACTATGATGTGATCTTGGGAATGGATTTCCTAGGAAAATATCAAGCTACGATAGATTGCAGAAACAAAAGAATAGTATTCAAGCCAGAAGATGAAGAAAGTTTCGAGTATGTCGATTCTTCGAGAAAATCAAGCAAGATGATGATCAGTTCAATGAAGGCCAAGAAGCTAATAGCCAGTGGTTGTACTGGATATTTAGCTTATGTGACAGATACAGTAGAAGAGAAGAAGCTACAACCAGAAGAGGTTCCAGTTGTCAGAGAATTTCTCGAGGTCTTTCCCGAGGAACTACCAGGACTACCTCCAGAACGGGAGATCTCATTTGAGATAGAGCTCCTACCTGGAACAGCACCGATCTCCAAGGCGCCGTACCGCATGGCACCAGTGGAGTTGAAAGAGTTACAGGTACAGCTAAAGGATCTGCTTGATAAGGGATTCATCAGACCGAGCTATGCCCCATGGGGAGCTCCCGTACTGTTTGTCAAGAAGAAGGACGGGACGCTCCGCATGTGCATAGATTACAGAGAATTGAACAAGGTTACAGTCAAGAATAGGTACCCATTACCTAGGATTGATGACCTGTTCGATCAGCTCAAGGGTGCAGCAGTGTTCTCAAAGATTGATTTGAGATCAGGATATCATCAGCTAAGAATCAAGGAAGATGATATATCCAAGACAGCTTTCAGAACCCGATATGGGCATTATGAGTTCCTAGTAATGCCATTTGGGTTAACGAACGCGCCAGCCGCTTTCATGGACCTGATGAACAGAGTCTTCAAGGAGTATCTAGACAAGTTTGTCATTGTGTTCATCGATGACATCCTTGTATATTCAAAGACTCACGCAGAGCATGAAGCCCAGTTAAGAATGGTTTTTCAAAAGCTGAGAGAGCATCAACTCCATGCCAAATTCTCAAAATGTGAGTTCTGGCTAGACAGAGTGCATTTCCTCGGACATGTAGTATCGAAGGAGGGAATTGCAGTAGATCCAGTCAAGGTGGAAGCAATCAACCAATGGCCTGCACCTAAGAGCGTGACAGAGATACGCAGTTTCTTAGGGTTAGCTGGCTATTACAGGAGGTTTGTGGAGGAATTTGCAAGATTAGCAGCACCTCTCACCACCCTCACACGTAAGGAGAAGAAGTATATATGGACAGATGAGTGTGAAAAAAGCTTCCAAGAGCTGAAGAGACGGCTAACAAGTGTGCCGATCCTCACACTCCCTACTGAAGGGGAGAAGTATGAGATCTACAGTGATGCTTCCAAAGTGGGTTTGGGAGCAGTATTGATGCAAGAAGGTAAAGTGATTGCCTATGCTTCGCGTCAACTAAAAGAGCACGAGAAGAACTATCCCACCCACGACCTAGAACTTGCTGCAGTAGTGTTCACACTCAAAATTTGGCGACACTATCTGTATGGAGCACAGTGCCAGATTTACACAGATCATCAGAGTTTAAAATACTTCTTCACACAGAAGGAGTTGAACATGAGGCAAAGAAGATGGTTGGAGTTGATGAAGGATTATGACTGCGAGATCTTTTATCACCCAGGAAAAGCCAACCGAGTAGCAGATGCTTTGAGTAGAAAAGCGACAGTTCCACAGCAACTGCCAATTGACAGGTTGTCAAGACCATTGCAGCAAGAGATCCATTCACTCGAGCTAGAGCTGATATCAGGAAAATTGTCAGCACTGCAGTTGAAGTCATCATTGTTTGATGATATCAAGGAAGTTCAGAAGCAAGATTCAAGCCTGACAGACTCCCAGGAAGAGATATCCACAGATGGATTAATCAGATATCAGGGGAGAATTCATGTGCCAGCAGATGAAGAGCTACGAAGGCGAATCATGTCAGAAGCTCATGAGACGCCATATTCAGTCCATCCTGGAGCCACCAAGATGTACCAAGACTTGAAACTACAGTTTTGGTGGAAAGGGATGAAAGGGGACATTGCAAGATTTGTGAGTAAGTGCCTTACTTGTCAGAGAGTCAAGGCTGAGCATCAGCATCCTGGAGGAAAGTTAGAACCTCTAGAGATTTCAGA
This sequence comes from Antiaris toxicaria, assembly GCA_035233585.1. Taxonomy (NCBI): domain Eukaryota; kingdom Viridiplantae; phylum Streptophyta; class Magnoliopsida; order Rosales; family Moraceae; genus Antiaris; species Antiaris toxicaria. The sequence continues at coordinate 3,656,605 of CP141163.1, forward strand.
GTGGAAATGGGAGAACGTTACCATAGATTTTGTGGTAGGGTTACCCAAAACAAGAGGAGGACACGATGCCATCTGGGTAATCGTGGACAGATTGACGAAGACAGCCAGATTCATACCAATAAGGATTACTTACTCATTGGAGAAGCTGGCACAGCTGTACGTAGATCATGTTGTCAGGTTACATGGAGTACCAAAGTCCATAGTATCTGACAGAGATGCACGGTTCACTTCAAACTTTTGGGAGTGTGTGCAAAGAGCCATGGGCACAGAACTGAGATGCAGTACAGCTTTCCATCCTCAGACAGATGGACAATCAGAACGGACTATCCAGACCTTAGAGGATATGCTCCGAGCATCTGTCATGGATTTTCCAGGAGCTTGGAATGAGAAGCTACCACTAGTGGAATTCTCGTACAACAACAGTTACCAAGCTTCCATCAAGATGGCACCTTATGAGGCTCTTTATGGAAGAAAGTGCAGATCACCCATCCATTGGTATGATCTGAAGGAAAAACAACTGTATAAGACAGATTTCATGCAGGAAACTTGCGATGCAGTTGCCAAGATCCAGCAAAGAATGAAGAATGCTCAGAGCAGACAGAAGAGTTATGCAGATAGAAGGCGGAGATCCCTAGAATTCAAGGAAGGGGACTTCGTTTTTCTGAAAGTGTCACCCATGAAGGGGATCATGCGTTTTGGTAAGAAGGGAAAGTTGAGTCCAAGGTACATTGGACCTTATGAGATTATCAAACGCATTGGGAAGGTTGCCTACAAGTTGGCATTACCTCCTGAGCTGTCAGCAGTACACAATGTATTCCATGTCTCCATGCTCGGAAAATACATGTCAGATCCATCTCATGTGTTACAACATGAACCAGTCCAAGTCCAAGAGGATCTGACCTATGAAGAACAGCCAGTTCAGATACTGGCTAAAGAAGAAAAGGAGCTGAGAAACAAGACCATCCCACTAGTCAAAGTATTGTAGAGAAATCACAATGTTGAAGAGGCTACGTGGGAGAGAGAAGATGAGATGAGACGTTCATACCCTCACTTGTTCTAAATTTTTGAGGACGAAAATCTTAGAAGGAGGGGTGAATGTGATACCTGAGAAATCTATATTCTCGGGAATATTTTGTACAAATTTGTAAATAAATGTACATTTACAGTGATACAGATTACAGAATAAAGAACAGAGGAAAATTTTGATTAATTAAGTTTTAATCAAAATTTTATGATGAATTAATGAATATAGTTTAAAACCTAAGCATTAATTCAATTATGATGTTTTAAAAATTAGTAGAAAAGTATGTGGAAAATACATACTAACAGATCAATGGCACACAAGTGAGCCACATTGATCAAGGGCCAAAAGATAAGCCAAACAAGGCCTTACCTTTTCAAAAAAAAAAAAAGGAAAAGAGAAGGCAAGGGAGAGAGTGTGAGTGGCACGTGAGCTTAGAGGGATTAATTAATCCCTTAGCTGCAGATGCAGCCGGTGGAAAGAGAAAGAAAGAAAGAAGAAAAGAAAGAAAGAGAAAGAAAGAAAGAAAGAGAAAGGGAAAGAGAGAAAGGGAGAAACCGAGAGAAAGAGAAGGAAATCCAACTCAGTTCGGATTTCTAGTTCAAGCAAGAGATTGATCAAGATTCAGTCAAAGATCAGCAGCAAGAAAAGCTCACGATCAAAGCAAGGTAAACCCTAGTTTTCACGTTTTCTTTAGGGGAAGAAAATCTGGGGTTTTGGGAGAAAACAGAGAATGTGAGTGAATCACATTTAGGTTTTCGGTTAAAAATCGAAATGTGATTCGAGTTTAGACGTTTTCAAACATGAATCCATGAACAGATGGTTTAGAAAACCGAGTTTAGTGAAATTTCTTCACAAAAACACAGATTTTTCAAAAGTTAAGTCAAGAGAGATTCATAAGCAAAATGTGAAATTTTTGCTTATGAAATCATGGATTTGTGACAGTAGGAATGTAGTAGATGCCTTGAAACGGTTGTGTGAATATCGATTTCAAGTGTAAGAAGTAGAACAAAGGCCATAAAAGCCTTAGAAAATCAGAACAGAGCAGTTCGGACCCAGAATCTTGATTCTGGTATGAACACGGGCGTGTACACGTGCGTGTACAAGGGTGTGTTCAGAACACGGCCCCGAACATGCCCATACACACGACCGTGTTGTAAGAAAAATCAGACTCGAGAGGTACACGGCCCAGAACACGGCCGTGTATCAGACCGTGTCAAGAGGCACACGGTCAAAGAGAGGCGTGTAAGTAGCCGTGTAAGAGCACAGAGGAGTACACGGCCAGTAACACGGCTGTGTACCCACCCGTGTAAGCATACACGGGCATGTTCCAGAAAGTACATGGCCAGGCGTAAAAATCCAGAGGGGTACACGGGCACGAACACGGCCGTGTAGGAGGGCGTGTTCGAGGCCAGAGAGAAAAAAAAAAAAAAAGAGTCTGGAAAAGAAAATTTTCATGTTTTGCCATATTTCCAGTATAAGCTAAATATGGTAAATAATCAGTGATTTTTCTATTTATAGGAGTCCAAGTCAGAGACCCCAAATCAGCAGTCCCAGAGCAGCAGCAGCTTACGCTAGAAGATTTTCTGTAAGTTCAAGCATTGTCCTGACTGCAACGTGGACAAGCTTGCTTTATTACAATGTTATGTATGTTGTATGACGTGTTGTTAGACATTGATTGTCTGCATCACGATGTTATGTCAGTATGTCAGTCACAGCACAGGTCAGTTCATATCAGTGCATGTCATGCATATAGTGTTGCATGTCCCAGTACACAGACCAGACAGAACCAGAACAAGAAAAAAGTTAGGTGCACAAGGCACCTTAGTGTGTTGATTAATTCACACCCCAGTAAATTGATTAACAGGTTCCGACTGTGGGGGCAAACAGTATGCTACCCAGTTGGAACACCAGCAAGATGGTAATTAACCAGTTATTGGCGTATCGGCCTCTCGACCCACGGGGAGGTTATCATGTTTAGCATCAGTTAAGACTGAGGAGGTCAGCACTAAAGTACCGCTCCTGGTTGCGCTAACATGTCGGTACGTCCAATCAGGAGCCCAAAACCAGAACTAAAATAACAGATTAATGTTCTAAGACTAAACCTTTAGTCAGTACAGCATGTTTACAGAGTCCAGTCAGCATTAGTACAGCAGTCAGCATGAGTACAGCAGTACAGTATGAGTACAGCAGTACAGCATGAGCACAGTAGTACAGCATGAGCACAGCAGTATAGCAGGTTAGTTACATGTTTTTATGTTTGAACTTACTGAGCCCATAGCTCATCAGTTTGTTCACATGTTGCAGGTAAGAGACCTGTTCACCAGTAGTGTTGGTGGACGACGAACAGGGTAGATGCATGCCGGAGAGGATTGGGCGAGGGATATTGGTCACCTTTTGACCTTCCGCTGCATATATAGATTTTGAATGTAAATTTCAAAGAGACAAGTTTTCGAGCCAGGAGTATGTGATAGGGGAATCATGATCAGTTGTTAGCATGATTTCTTTATCACATTCTCAAACAGTTTATGTATTTAAAGAAAGAAAAAAAAATTTATTCCGCAAAATTAGCAGTCAGTTACAGTTCAGCATGATTGCCGGCGACCCTAGAGGCCTGCAGTATATTGCGGTTGACTACAGAGTTGGCCGTAGTAGTACTGTAGAGCCTCTACAGCAGGGCGGGCCGCAACATGCAATCCTGCTGGGTCCACTATATATATTCCAACTATATCCTAGATTATATGTTTCATTTATTATCAGTTTTAGTTTCTTGCTATCATTTAGTAATTCTAAATATAACCTTTAACTAGATTATTGATTGCCTTGTACAAAATTCATTTGTAGGGTTCTTTTGGACGACAAATATTAGGGATTATGAAATATTGATTAATGCATATTATCCCTATTTCATAGCTTTATTTTTGGTCAATTAATTAAAATGTAATTGGATAACGGTACTTCTTAAGCATAAAAGTTAGAGAAAATACCCTAATGCAAAAAAGAAAAAGAAAATGGAAAAGGGTAGAGAAAAAGCAAGCTAATTATATATATATGTTTATAGATAGAGACCGCAAATACTCCATTTAATTGTTCAATAAAGGATAGAAGATGGTTGATAAGTACAATTAAATAAGAAAAACTGCAATTCTTAGTTGCAATATCGACAACCAATCCATTGAACAGCTTAGTAACTAACAATAACAAAAACCGCAACATATATAAAGCATAAACTTAAAGCAATAAAAAAGGCATTATAAAGGTACTAGAAGATATTGTAGGACCTACTTTATCAACTATAGGAACAAACTGGTACTTTTTCAATATTTTTTGGAATCAAGTTCTATTAAAAAAGTCATACTCAATTCCGACTTGAATTTGGCCATCGTCATTCCTTCGGATATGAATTATGTCTCCTGTCTTAAGTTTGGTTTCCTTTACAAACTTAAGCCATCCCTTGGATTGTAAAACCGGCTTTAAGTAGCCTGTAGGGCGAGTTGAGAGCACGAGCGGATACGACTTGATCATGGATTTGTCGTGCAAACTGATTAGGGCCACATTAAATTGAATCTCCTGACCCCTAACTGGGTCGGGCAAAATGTTGCCAAGCCACTCCGACGGAACTGTCAGCTTCTCTGTGATATCTGTTTCGCTTAGTTTCTTCTTCAAGAATGCCATTATTTTGATATAATAGCAATTGAGTTCTTGTTTTGCTAGAAGAAAAACTAAAGCTATCTGTTGCTCTGATACTTCAGTTGCTTGCCATTATTTATAGAGATAGGTTTTAGAAAAGACAAAATTATTTGTCTAGCAACATGCAATCATAGTGGGTCCACTACTAATGATCTTGCTTTTCATTTTCGAACGTGCTGGGTGCTTACTAAAAAGTTAGGATCATTCTTATATACGTCCTTAAATTTAAGTTCATTTTTGCTTTTCTTTCAGAACTTTGAATTTAATCATATTTTATCATTTCGATCAGAATTTCAATTAAAAATAAACGGAAAAAAAGTGAGTTAAGTGCAACCATAACATCTTTTTTCTTTTTTTTAGAGCAGAAATCCTAAGTGCATAGGTTTAATAAGATAAATTATATTATTTTTCTATTTATTTTTTTATTGAAGTTCAAATATAAGGGATAAAGTGGTGTTAAATTCAAAATTCAGTAAGTAAACGAAAGTTTTAAAATTTAGATATATCTTAGATTTTGTTCTTTTGTTTAATATTATTATTATTTTTTAAAGTTTCTTGTAGTCATTTGGTAGGTTATGCAGTGATCCTTTAACTAGATTATCTAGTGCTTTGTATAATTTTCACACGTAGGGTTTTTTTTTTTTTTTTTTGTTGGACCATGAATATGTTATGGATTATAAAATAGCTATTAATGAATTATGTTTTTCAATTTAGGAGCTAGCTTGTTTCCTTTTGGTCAATTAAAATTTTATTTAAAAAGAAAAAGAGAAAGGTTAACAAAAAGCAAGGTTTTTTTTTTTTTGGTTTTTGTTTCTATATATATAGGAAAGAAACAAATAGACAAAAAACAAGCGGACCCACCATAAATGCAGTCCTATGCTTATGATTTTCTTATAATTTATGTGATAACTACATTATGACAATGCATTCACCACGGGGAAAGAAAAAAAAAGCTATACATAATAATATAAACCGAAAAGAGATAAAATTAAAAAGCAACCCAAAAATTTATCAATAGACTTAATGTCTTTCGAAGCAGAAATGTAATTTCCTGATTACTTTATGATACATTTATTGAATTAATTATATTTTTATACCATCTAGTTTATAGAATAATTCTTAATTTATCTTTTTATTCCTAAAATTAAATATAAAAGTGTCATTTAAATATGAAAAACATGTTTACGATAATACCCATAGCACCCATTACGAGCCAAAAAAATGGAAAAAGAATATGAGTTGATTAGAATGATTTTATTTATTAATAATTTTGAAAATATTTCTAATATATAACAAACATAATTTTCAAGACTTTTTTTGCTTGAAATTTGACGGCCCTATTGGTTTTTAATGCAACAATATAATACTTTAAAAGATATCGTTGATTTTCTTTTTTACTTTTTGTTATTTTTAGTTTCTTATATTCGTTTGCTAGTCAAAAAGTGAACCTCTAAGTGGACTATAAGATTGCTATGTGCAATTTTCATTCACAGGTATTTTTGGACAATGAACAAAAACCACACCATTTGTGTTTTTTAAGAGTAGTGAAAAGCAAATTGTTGATGTCTTAGGGCTAATTAGTGACTTCCGGTCATCAATGAGATCTTGTTTATGTATATGTAATCTTTTTCTCGGTAAAATCAAATTCTACAAACTACAGAGTAAAGAAACCCCGAAGGCAAAAATAAAAAAATAAAAAGGAAGAAGACCTAGTAAAAGATGTTCTAAATATCCTTCCTGACTGTTTTTCTGAACTAATCATAAACCATGATTGCATAAGATACTGATATATGTTCACATGAGAATTTTACACCAGTTAAGAAGGCGAAACTAATATAAATAGTATACTTCTTAAAAAAAAAAAAACTTACTTAGTGTGCCACATTGCGCTTGTCATATCATATTAAAATTACATCGTATTAGCAATGACAAATTAACATAACGTAACAAAAATCTAAAAATTAAAAATCATGTTAATAGATTATTTTTTAACAACCTATTATGGAATCTCCTAAGAAGAAGTACTATAATAATAAAGCATGTAACATTAGACGAAAAAGAAATGAAAAATAATGTGTTATTAAGTATTCAAATTCTTTTAACAGGGTATATATTATTAGTAGGGTATTGTCGATCGGCACTTATTAGTTGTCATCCCTTTATCATTTATTCAAAATAAAAACTCCTAGAAAGAATATTAATGGGCATTTTGACAAACTAGTTTAAAAGTTGCAGCTTAAAAACTAACACTATAATGGAGGGTGGACTAACTTTATTAACTATCAAACCAAAAGCAGCACTTTTGAAATACTTTTGGAATTAGTTAAGTACTCTTTCTTTTAGCAAAGTCAAACTCAATTCCAACTTGGATTTGGCCGTCCTCATCTTTTGGATATGATCATGGTGTCTCCCACCTCAGCACCATTTTTCTTTACAAACTTAAGCCACCCCTTGAACCGTAAAACGGGCTTTAAGTAGCATGTAAAGCGAGTTGACAACACAAACGGATACGACTTGATCACCGATTTTTTGTTCAAATTGATTAGGGACACTTTAAATTGAGCACTACCCTTAGCTGGGTAGTGAAAAATGTTGCCAAGCCAATCCGATGGAATGGTCAGCTTCTTTATGGTACCTGTCTTATTTAGTTTCTTCTGCAAGAACGTCACTCCTTGATTTGATAATAGGCAATTAATTTCTTATTTTTCAACAAGAAAACTAAAGCCATCTAATGACTGTTTGAATCAGCTATTGGAATAGCTATTAATATATTCAAGTGTAATACGTGTTTGGTTGAAATACTACTAAACTTAAACAAATGTTTTACTACTTTACAACCCGAATTCAACCCAAATCTGCATCAAATTTTTCATTATTTTTAAATTCGTACTACATTCATTTTTCTTCAATTATACGATTTAAATGTTACACATTTCAAACATTCAGTTTAAAAAAGTATTCAAACGGAATCTATAATCCAAACGGGCTATGGAGTTATTTACATCAAATTCAGGTTGATATTATATACAAGAGGTTGTATAAAAGAAAATATTAGCATTTTAGCAACATGCAATCCTGCTGGGTCCGCTATATATATTCCAACTATATCCTAGATTATATGTTTCATTTATTATCAGTTTTAGTTTCTTGCTATCATTTAGTAATTCTAAATATAACCTTTAACTAGATTATTGATTGCCTTGTACAAAATTCATTTGTAGGGTTCTTTTGGACGATAAATATTAGGGATTATGAAATATTGATTAATGCATATTATCCCTATTTCATAGCTTTATTTTTGGTCAATTAATTAAAATGTAATTGGATAACGGTACTTCTTAAGCATAAAAGTTAGAGAAAATACCCTAATGCAAAAAAGAAAAAGAAAATGGAAAAGGGTAGAGAAAAAGCAAGCTAATTATAAATATATGTTTATAGATAGAGACCGCAAATACTCCGTTTAATTGTTCAATAAAGGATAGAAGATGGTTGATGAGTACAATTAAATAAGAAAAACTGCAATTCTTAGTTGCAATATCGACAACCAATCCATTGAACAGCTTAGTAACTAATAATAACAAAAAGCGCAACATATATAAAGCATAAACTTAAAGCAATAAAAAAGGCATTATAAAGGTACTAGAAGATATTGTAGGACCTACTTTATCAACTATAGGAACAAACTGTTACTTTTTCAATATTTTTTGGAATCAAGTTCTATTAAAAAAGTCATACTCAATTCCGACTTGAATTTGGCCATCGTCATTCCTTCGGATATGAATTATGTCTCCTGTCTTAAGTTTGGTTTCCTTTACAAACTTAAGCCATCCCTTGGATTGTAAAACCGGCTTTAAGTAGCCTGTAGGGCGAGTTGAGAGCACGAGCGGATACGACTTGATCATGGATTTGTCGTGCAAACTGATTAGGGCCACATTAAATTGAATCTCCTGACCCCTAACTGGGTTGGGCAAAATGTTGCCAAGCCACTCCGACGGAACTGTCAGCTTCTCTGTGATATCTGTTTCGCTTAGTTTCTTCTTCAAGAATGCCATTATTTTGATATAATAGCAATTGAGTTCTTGTTTTGCTAGAAGAAAAACTAAAGCTATCTGTTGCTCTGATACTTCAGTTGCTTGCCATTATTTATAGAGATAGGTTTTAGAAAAGACAAAATTATTTGTCTAGCAACATGTAATCATAGTGGGTCCACTACTAATGATCTTGCTTTTCATTTTCGAACGTGCTGGGTGCTTACTAAAAAGTTAGGATCATTCTTATATACGTCCTTAAATTTAAGTTCATTTTTGCTTTTCTTTCAGAACTTTGAATTTAATCATATTTTATCATTTCGATCAGAATTTCAATTAAAAATAAACGGAAAAAAAGTGAGTTAAGTGCAACCATAACATCTTTTTTCTTTTTTTTAGAGCAGAAATCCTAAGTGCATAGGTTTAATAAGATAAATTATATTATTTTTCTATTTATTTTTTTATTGAAGTTCAAATATAAGGGATAAAGTGGTGTTAAATTCAAAATTCAGTAAGTAAACGAAAGTTTTAAAATTTAGATATATCTTAGATTTTGTTCTTTTGTTTAATATTATTATTATTTTTTAAAGTTTCTTGTAGTCATTTGGTAGGTTATGCAGTGATCCTTTAACTAGATTATCTAGTGCTTTGTATAATTTTCACACGTAGGGTTTTTTTTTTTTTTTTTGTTGGACCATGAATATGTTATGAATTATAAAATAGCTATTAATGAATTATGTTTTTCAATTTAGGAGCTAGCTTGTTTCCTTTTGGTCAATTAAAATTTTATTTAAAAAGAAAAAGAGAAAGGTTAACAAAAAGCAAGGTTTTTTTTTTTTTTGGTTTTTGTTTCTATATATATAGGAAAGAAACAAATAGACAAAAAACAAGCGGACCCACCATAAATGCAGTCCTATGCTTATGATTTTCTTATAATTTATGTGATAACTACATTATGACAATGCATTCACCACGGGGAAAGAAAAAAAAAAAGCTATACATAATAATATAAACCGAAAAGAGATAAAATTAAAAAGCAACCCAAAAATTTATCAATAGACTTAATGTCTTTCGAAGCAGAAATATAATTTCCTGATTACTTTATGATACATTTATTGAATTAATTATATTTTTATACCATCTAGTTTATAGAATAATTCTTAATTTATCTTTTTATTCCTAAAATTAAATATAAAAGTGTCATTTAAATATGAAAAACATGTTTACGATAATACCCATAGCACCCATTACGAGCCAAAAAAATGGAAAAAGAATATGAGTTGATTAGAATGATTTTATTTATTAATAATTTTGAAAATATTTCTAATATATAACAAACATAATTTTCAAGACTTTTTTTGCTTGAAATTTGGCGGGCGTATTGGTTTTTAATGCAACAATATAATACTTTAAAAGATATCGTTGATTTTCTTTTTTACTTTTTGTTATTTTTTGTTTTTAGTTTCTTATACTCGTTTGCTAGTCAAAAAGTGAACCTCTAAGTGGACTATAAGATTGCTATGTGCAATTTTCATTCACAGGTATTTTTGGACAATGAACAAAAACCACACCATTTGTGTTTTTTAAGAGTAGTGAAAAGCAAATTGTTGATGTCTTAGGGCTAATTAGTGGCCTCCAGTGATCAATGAGATCTCGTTTATGTAACAGCCGAAAAATTTTACTGTTCTTGGAAAATGTGTATATCGTATGTACAGTATCGACAAAAGGGTCAAGACGACCTTTTCTCGACCTGAAACTGATATATTTGGAATCAGGATGCTCAACTTAGTCAATTGAGTACAAAATAGAAATTTCGACTGTGAATGCGAAAAATATGCAGTATCGAAAAATGGTCAAGGTGATCTCAGATGAAGATAAAACTAATAAATTTGGATTCAGCACGTCCAAATTAGTCAGGATAGCCCAAGTTAAAAATTTTGGAGAGAAGAGTATAAATAGGAAATCTTGGGGGTTAAATTCATAAATCCCTCATAAAATTCGAAAAATCCGAAACTCTACCCTCAAATTCTCTCAAATATGAACAGTGATCAACTTTCACATACGACCTCCGTTCACGACACCGCCGGCACCGTTGGAAAGCTCTCGCCGAGCTGAGTCCAATGGTGGGTCGACGCGACGGAGCAGCAGCCGGAGCAAGCCGCACGCGCCGCCCGAAGCTCAACGGATCCGTGAGTTTCAAACGGCCGTATCTCCGCCGTCCGGCCACCGTTTGCCACGAAACCGGTCCCAAAAGGTTCATGGTGAAGAGTACTACAAAACCCATGTGGTGGTTCACATCAACAACCGCCGTATCGTGCCGACCGAGCTTCGAGAAATCTGCCGTCGCCGCCGTGGGATCCACCGTCGATTTTCACCGATTCCGGCCAAATTGAGGAGAGCCACCGGTGCAGAAATGGTCGTGGGGTTGTGGGGAGCAAAAGCCCTCAACCAATTTCGGGAAAAAAGTCCGACACGGCGGAGTTCCACCGTCGCCGCCGTGGCCGTGGCTTTCGGGGGGATTTTCTGACGATAGGGGCCTCCAAACATGAAATTGAGGTCACCAATGGATTCCTCTCGTCGAGCTCTTTAAGATGGGCTACTCACTTGCCATCGTCGCCGCCGTCAACCGCCGGTCAACGGCGAGTCAACGCCGGTCAACGGCGAGTCAACGCCGGTCAACGGCGACCGTTGACCAAATTTTGAAGATTGGCCCATTGGCCTATTTTCGATGTTCCGGACGCATCCGCGGAGTCGAATTTACAAAACGGAACTCCAGATGCAAAGAACGAAAGAATAAAGTTTGTGCGATCGAGACCGAACGGCATTTTCGGTATAATCTCGACCACTCTTGTTCCTCAATTTGTTAATTGAGATGAATATATGTTAATGAGATGTATTGATATGAGAAATTGTAAAAGAAAGAAAGAAAAATGAATGAAATAGCAGATATGAAAAAGTGTAAATTTTACGTAAAAAGTGTGTAACTTTTACGTAAAATTAGGACTCAGGTATAGTACGTGATAGATTAGACGAGGTTAGATGGTTTTGAGGCGTTTCCTAAACGCCGGGAGCCTAAAAATTAAGAGGAAATGCTGTCGAAATTTTTAAAATGGCGTAAAGAGCATTTCTGGAAATAAGGGTTTAAAAATGTGATCGGGCAAGTAAACCCGAGCCCCTTATGAATTTAAAATGAAAAATGGAAAATGGATGTTTTAAGAATTTATAAAACGACCTTTGAGGCCTGAAATGTAAGAAAAGCAAGAAACCGACTTTTATGTCGGAATAGAATTTCCCGAGGGTCGGGAATAGTAAAAATTGTGAAAAATATAGAAATTAACCTGGAAAAGGTCCGGCAAGTTTTTAAAAGTCAAATGGATGATTTATGAGCTTAGAAAATTCAATCTAAGCATTAAAACGAGAAGGTTAAGATTCAAAGACCCGTCAAGGGCAAAACGGTCATTTTGATCAAAAATTTCAGAAAGTTAGAAAAAGAGTCGTTAAAGCCTAGAACATAATCCTAAGGCTTTAATTAAAGTTTTAAAGGCCAAAGTTAAGAGTTAAGCATGAAAAAAATGAGAAAAGTTCCGATTGAGGCAAAATGGTAATTTTGCGAAAAGTTTATAGAAAAGTTAAAAATGAAACGTTAAGCTCCTAAGTTCGTTATTAAGAAATAAAACGTAGTATTTTTACGTTTTATAAAGTTTTATACATGAAATAAAGATTTTAAATAACCGTTAATTTTTCGGTTATAGGAGTTCAACGGGACAGTGATGATGGACTATCGAGGAACCACAGAAAGCTGACGTTAGCAGCATTGAGGTAAGTTCAGACATTTAATTGTCTGTGCACGAACAAATTGATATGGTTATGTTTAGGTGGAAAAATATATTTTCCCCTAAACTATATAATTGTTTGATTTGTGATTGATGACGGGTGCACAACTATTGGTATAGTGGTGTACTAGACTGTATGGTTTATAGTATGACTGTGTAATCTATACTATTGTTACAATTGTTTCAGATTCACGGGAATCTGATTCTTTATATTGTTATGACTGCATTGAGTATTTATATGCCTTATAATTAATGAGGCAACCTCCCAAGAATGTGAGGTATCGTTTTAAAGAAACGATGAAAATAACGAGAATAAATAAATTAAGTATAATCTATGTAATGTTCTGTATATGTGACAAGTTTGGACGAGAGGTTCCAAACTTACTGGATTCCATTTCTATGATTCCAGTTACTACGTTATGATCGTAGAGCAGTATTAATGCTTGATTAATCACAGTATTAATATGTGATGTTTACAGTCTTTATGACTGCATAATAAAGATGTTATCATATGTACACTTGAACATTAAACAACAAGGTAATGAAAACCTAATGTTTTGGCGTATCGGCCTCTGGCGAGGGGAGGTTATTTCATTGTTAAAGCAGAAGACATAGCACAGATGAGGGAGAGCCAGGGTAGCTCCCAGGCCCCTCTACAGCGCACTTTTCGGTACGATCAAAACGGGCCCATACAGAGATAAAGTACAGATAAGATAATAAATGAACAGAATAAATCGGAAAAAACTGAGCATAAAACACTAAAGACATAATTGTTGTGTTTGATTGCAATGTTTTGCGCTAACTTATATGTTATGCGCATTTGTATATATATATGTTTATACATTACATGTTGTGTTAATTATTAAAGATATAGCACTACGGGCACGAGGCCCATACAGTGTAATGGGCATGAGGCCCATACAGTTTAACGGGCACGAGGCCCGTGATATATAGGGCGCGAGGCCCATACAGTTTAACAGGCACGAGGCCCATACAGTTTAACGGGCGCGAGGCCCATGATATATAGGGCACGAGGCCCATACAGTATGACGGGCGCTAGGTCCAGGGCGCAAGGCCCATAAATTGAAAGCAAAGAATGATGTAATGAAAGAACGAATGAGAAATATGAAGAAAAGAATAATTGGGTATAATATGAGCACTACCACATGATGTGACGTTTGTGCTAACCCTATATGTAATGTTTTGTTAATACATCAGAGTAAAGTTTTAAGAGATGTCATGGGTGACATCAGAGGATACCACTGTTATTACAGTTGGTATGTTTATAGTTATTCTTATTTTATAGAATACTAATAGCTATCACAATTTATGTGATTATTTGTGTTAATGCACGATATGGTTTTAGTAGTTATATACTGCAGATAGTATATGAGTTTATATGATAGAAAATAACAGTATAATATACTGTTTTATGATTTATGTTTTTATATTTGAACTTATTGGGCATTTAGCTCACCAGTTTGTTCGTGTGCAATTAATAAAGTTGAACAACCTGCCATTTGAGTTTATTGAGATACGGGATTGGTGGAATGGGTTGCGAATGTCATGTCAAAGGTTATGGACCCGCTATGCTTAATCCGTCAGATAGAAAGAGAGAAAGTGAGTAAGTGTAAGTATGTATATATATAAAAAAAAAAAATTTCCACACCTTTTTATATCAATATGAAAAGAACAAATAGTAGAAGTAAGAAAAGATGTCAAGTGACAGGCCCGCGCGAGGCGGGGTGTCACAGGTGGTATCAGAGCGGTTCCGTTCACCATAACCTATCATGACATTGTCTGCATCCTCTTCCGCACAGTCCAAGTGAGTTAGTTTTATTTTATATTGTTAATTGTTTATTTATTGAAAATAAACAATATTATAGAAGATGAAATGATGAATCCACTGTATGATCGTGAGTAAAATGATTTGAGAACAGTGTTAGATGATTGCTCTGGGAACTCCTCTACTACTCGGAGTAGGAATGAGGATTTATGCCCGAGCTACACAGATTTTAAAACCAGTTGTCCACCATGTTTCGAGGACATATAGCATTCCAGCACTCTATGGAAGTACAGTACCGATTCATATCATTAAGATGACTCTTCGAATGTGTGCTATTGATTAGGATAATTGGGTTCTAATAGCTGTTGACATGCATGCACCTTTCAGAGAAGATGCTCTCATGTGTACTGGGATTCTTGAGACCAGGATGAGCTCTAACTAGACCAAGTTTCGCCATGCCATGATTGAGTGACTCTCTCAGAGGAGTCCAGCATCAGCCCCCAATTTCCTCATGAACACAGGAGAAGTCACACCGTCTGTATTCTCTAGAGTTGTGGATATATGGGAATTGGTTCATCGGACTGAGAAATTATAGTTGACGTTCGATAACACAATTCTAAAGTATGCTATATGTTATTAGAAACTGAGGAGGACTTATACAACATAGAGTGGAAAGGTAGCTTACAGACTGACATTGTCATCAGATTTGTCCATGGTACATGTCATATTCCATTTTTTCAGGTTATGGAAGTATGTATTGGATTTTTATCATATTTTTAAAATATGAGCTAATGCAGGTTTTGACCCTAGAATGTTTTAATTATCCTCTGAGGTAAATAGAGATTGAATGAGTTAAGTTTCATAACAATTGATGTTAGAAATTCATTTTAGCCAAAGTCGAGCGCCAAGCGCTTATACTAATTTTTACGATAAGGCCAGGCACTAGATTGAGAGTGCCAGGTACTTTTACTGTTCCAAAAATTCTAAATTGAATTTTTGCCTTGTTTCTAGTTCTAATCACGCTTGATCATTTTATTGCGTGAATTATGATTGTAAAGCAATATTAGGAACTAATTAAATACAGTATTGATTGTCAGATGTTAAAGTATATTCAATGAAACGTTAATTAAGAGGATTCAGAAGGAGTTCCTCTAGAATTAGATGAATGAGATGTATAAAGTGAAAGGAGGTACGTACATGTAAATATGTATTTTTTTAATATGAAAGATTGTCTTGTATAAGACTTTAATGCCAAGATGTATGAAATGGCATAAAATAAAGCACATAAAAGTTATGAAATAAACGAAATGATGAGTTTATGATATAGTCTATGATGAAGACTATGATGATATTTTAAGATGATGTAGTATTATGTTAATTGAAATTTCGTGAATTTTTAGAATTCTACGAAATTGTTTATGACAAAGTATAATAGTGCGTTTTAATGTGATTATAATATAACCAAGAAAATGGTTAATATGCAACGTTAAGATGATAGAAGGGGGTGACACCCCACATTGTTTGAAAGGGGTAGAGAAGTTACAGACTATTCCCGAAATATGGATGAAAGAAAATACAGAATTAAAACAACAGTTAGAGGGGATAAAATAAATGTAAGGTTCTGAGAAAATTCAGGATCAGCCAACAGTGGCAATAGATCAAATAATATCCTCTTTGGTAATACTTGAAAGAGGCCATGAACCCTAACTAATGAGACATCAAGAATTTTATTTGTGAATAGCTCTGACGAAAGAGACCGTTGGAATTTGAGAACTTCATTGATTCTTTAGAAAAAGAAGAAGAATGACTATCCTCGCTATGAATGATCTTAGATTTCATAAATCTAATAGAACAAGAGAAGGTTTTGTGTATGACCTTCATTCTGAGGAAAGACGCCCACTTGTGGTAAAATTTTCTTCATATGAGAAAGATGTGTTTATTATGAGTTAGAACAAGAGTCTAGACAAGTTAACTAAAAGTAGTATAGCCCTGCAGCATTATGCTTTAATAGATGAAATTTTTTTGAATTAAAGCAGGGTAATACATTAGTAAGTGAAGTTTATAGAAATTTGACCAGTTGTTTAGACTGAGTCTATACATAGTCCCTACAGAGAGAGAAATTTGTAATATACAGTGACGCACCTACAATAGGGTTAGGTGCAGTTCTGATGTAAAATGGCAAGATAAATACTTATGTTTTACGTCCACTAAAGGATCATGGGAGGAATTATTCCATGCATGATTTAGAAACTTATTACGAAGAAGCTAAATATACAACATAGAAGATGGCTAGAGTTGGCAAAGGAATTGTGATTACGAAGTCCTCTACCTTCCAGGCCAAAACTAATAGAGTAGCAAATATGGGATCTAACTCCAACTAGTCCTCAAGAAAGGGTTTCCAGGAACGGATTGATCCTATATTAAAGAAGGATTAATGTTCCGATAGACAAAGAACTCAGAGGACGGATCTAGTTAAAGGTTCATGAAATATTACATTCAGTTTATCTGAGAATCATTAAGATATACCAGGATTAAAGCTACAATTCTAGTAGAAAGGAATGAAGAATGATATTGTGACACTTTTGAGTAGTCGCATGACTTACCAAAGAGTTAAGATCAAACGTCGATATCCAAGTGGAAATTTGGAATCCTTGGAAATTTCTGAATGAAAATGAAAGCATATTATGATAAGATTTATAGTAAGATTATCAAAGACCGAGAGGGCTATGATGCCATCTGGGTTATTATGGATAGATTAACGAAAATAGTACGGTTTATAGTAGTGAAAATAATTTTTTCATTGAAAAAGTTGGCAAATTGATATGTAGTACATGTTATCTAATTGCATGGCATTTCGAAATGAATCGTGTAACGATAGATTTTCTGGAAGTTTATTTCGAATTTCTAGAAATATGTGCAAAAAAATTATGGATACGAAACTAAGATTCAGTATCGCATTTCACTCTCCGATGGATGGGCAGTTAAAATGAACTATTCAGACCTTGGGAGATATGTCTCGAAATTAAGTGATAGATTTTTCGAGAGTTCGAAAAGAGAATTAAATTAGAATTTCTCATACAACAATAGTTATCAAGCTTTCATTGGAATAGCACTATACGAGTCACTATACGAATGAATGTTTTATGAAAATGTTTACGAAAGAAACGTTTTATGGAAATGTTATAGAAATGTTATGAACAGAATGTTATAAAATGTTTTATAGAAAGAAAGTTTATAAAGTGATATAGAAAGTTTCTGACTTTGCTTTTTATGAAAGATGAGCAACTGTGACATGATAATTTGATATGTTCACAAAGTCAGATAGAATGAAATGAAAAGTTAATGTAAAGTAAGAGAATTATATTAAAGATTTAAATGTTGACGTACCAGCCTAGGAATATGATGTTTTATGTTTATGTTAACTGGTGGAGGACGGTCAATAGAAACGCTCCCCAGTTAGACTGTGGAGGACGGTTGAGAAACGCTCCCAGTCATGTATTACTCCAAAAGAGGAGGTAGCTATTTTAAACGTTTAAAGTTTTCCGTAAGGTAGGTACGGTCAACGATGAATCTGTAAATGAAAGTAAAGTAAAGTATAGAAAAGAAAGAAACGAAATGATATGTACAGTATTGAAAGGAAAAGTACAGAATGATATGAGTTAAAGGAATAGAACGATAAAAATTTTATAAGGAATAAAGAGTGCACAGAATTAGCAGAAAAGTTAGATAGACAAACGACGAAGATTCTTGGAGTTGATGAAGGAAACTTTGTATTTTCTAAGGTATCGCCCATAAAGGGGATAAAGTGTTTCTATAAGAAAGGAAAATTAAATCCAAAGTATCTTGGATCATTTGAAAGTAACGAGTACATGGGGAAGATCGCCTATATATTGGCATTACCCCGGATGTTTATGCTAAGAAAGTACGTGCCCAATCCATCACATGTGTTAAAATATGAACTTTTGCAAGTTCAAAATGACCTAAGTTATGAAGGACAATTAGTTCAAATATTGACTTAAGAAGAGAAGATGCCATGGGAAAGTTATGACATCGAGAAAACTACGTAAGAGCATAGAAAGGAAATGAAATTGTTATACCCCTACTTGTACTGATTTTCGAGGACGAAAATTCTAAAAAGGAGGGGTAGATGTAACAGAAAAATTTTACTGTTCTGGGAAAATGTGTATATCGTATGTATAGTATTGAGAAAAGGGTCAAGACGACATTTTCTCAACCTGAAACTGATATATTTGGAATCAGGATGCTCAAATTAGTCAATTGAGCACAAAATAGAAATTTCGATTGGGAATGCGAAAAATACGCAGTATCGAAAAATGGTCAAGATGACCTCAGATGAAGATAAAACTGATAAATTTGGATTCAGCACGTCCAAATTAGTCAGGATAGCCCAAGTTTAAAATTTTGGGGAGAAGAGTATAAATAGGAAATCTTGGGGGTTAAATTCATAAATCCCTCATAAAATTCGAAAAATCCGAAATTCTACCCCCAAATTCTCTCAAATATGAACAGTGACCAACTTTCACATACGACCTCCGTTCACGACACCGCCAGCACCGTTGGAAAGCTCTCGCCAAGCTGAGTCCAATGGTGGGTCGACGCGACGGAGCAGCCGCCGGAGCAAGCCACACGCGCCGCCCGAAGCTTGCCGGAGCCGTGAGTTTCAAACGACTGTATCTCCACCGTCCAGCCACCGTTTGCCACGAAACCGGTCCCAAAAGGTTCGTGGTGAAGAGTACTACAAAACCCACGTGGTGGTTCATGGCAACAACCGCCGTATCGTGCCGACCGAGCTTCGAGAAATCCGCCGTCGCCGCCGTGGGATCTACCGTCGATTTTCACCGATTCCGGCCAAATTGAGGAGAGCCACCGGTGCAGAAATGGTCGTGGGGTTGTGGGGAGCAAAAGCCCTCAACCAATTTCAGGAAAAAAGTCCGGCACGGCGGAGTTCCACCGTCGCTGCCGTGGCCGTGGGTTTCGGGGGGATTTTCCGACGATAGGGGCCTCCAAACATGAAATTGAGGTCACCAATGGATTCCTCTCGTCGAGCTCTTCAAGATGGGCTACTCACTTGCCACCTTCGCCGCTGTCAACCACCGGTCAACGGCGAGTCAACGCCGGTCAACGGCGACCGTTGACCAAATTTTGAAGATTGGCCCATTGGCCTATTTTCGATGTTCCGGACGCATCCGCGGAGTCGAATTTGTAAAACGGAACTCCAGATGCAAAGAACGAAAGAATAAAGTTTGAGCGATCGAGGCCGAACGACATTTTCGGTATAATCTCGACCACTCATGTTCCTCAATTTATTAATTGAGATGAATGTATGTTAATGAGATGCATTGATATGAGAAATTGTAAAAGAAAGAAAGAAAAATGAATGAAATAGTAGATATAAAAAAGTGTAAATTTTACGTAAAAAGTGTGTAACTTTTACGTAAAATTAGGCCTCTGGTATAGTACGTGATAGATTAGACGAGGTTAGATGGTTTTGAGGCGTTTTCTAAACGCCGGGAGCCTAAAAATTAAGAGGAAATGCTGTCGAAATTTTTAAAATGGCGTAAAGAGCATTTCTGGAAATAAGGGTTTAAAAATGTGATTGAGCAAGTAAACCCGAGCCCCTTATGAATTTAAAATGAAAAATGGAAAATGGATGTTTTAAGAATTTATAAAACGACCTTTGAGGCCTGAAATGTAAGAAAAGCAAGAAACCGACTTTTATGTCGGAATAGAATTTCCCGAGGGCCGGAAATAGTAAAAATTGTGAAAAATATAGAAATTAACCTGGAAAAGGTCCGGTAAGTTTTTAAAAGTCAAATGGATGATTTATGAGCTTAGAAAGTTCAATCTAAGCATTAAAACGAGAAGGTTAAGATTCAAAGACCCGTCAAGGGCAAAACGGTCATTTTGACCAAAAATTTCAGAAAGTTAGAAAAAGAGTGGTTAAAACCTAGATCATAATCCTAAGGCTTTAATTAAAGTTTTAAAGGCCAAAGTTAAGAGTTAAGCATGAAAAAAATGAGAAAAGTTCCGATTGGGGTAAAATGGTAATTTTGCTAAAATTTTATAGAAAAGTTAAAAATGAAACGTTAAGCTCCTAAGTTCTTTATTAAGAAATAAAACGTAGTATTTTTACGTTTTATAAAGTTTTAGACATGAAATAAAGATTTTAAATAACCGTTAATTTTTCGGTTATAGGAGTTCAACGGGACAGTGATGATGGACTGTCGAGGAACCACAGAAAGCTCACGTTAGCAGCATTGAGGTAAGTTCAGACATTTAATTGTCTGTGTACGAACAAATTGATATGGTTATGTTTAGGTGGAAAAATATATTTTCCCCTAAACTATATAATTGTTTGATTTGTGATTGATGATGGGTGCACAACTATTGGTATAGTGGTGTACTAGACTGTATGGTTTATAGTATGACTGTGTAATCTATACTATTGTTACAATTGTTTCAGATTCACGGGAATCTGATTCTTTATATTGTTATGACTGTATTGAGTATTTGTATGCCTTATAATTAATGAGGCAACCTCCCAAGAATGTGATGTATCGTTTTAAAGAAACGATGAAAATAATGAGAATAAATAAATTAAGTATAATCTATGTATTGTTTTGTATATGTGGCAGGTTTGGACGAGAGGTTCCAAACTTACTAGATTCCATTTCTATGATTCCAGTTACTACGTTATGATCGTAGAGCAGTATTAATGCTTGATTAATCACAGTATTAATATGTGATGTTTACAGTCTTTATGACTGCACAATAAAGATGTTATCATATGTACACTTGAACATTAAACAACAGGGTAATGAAAACCTAATGTTTTGGCGTACTGGCCTCTCGCGAGGGGAGGTTATTTCATTGTTAAAACAGAAGACATAGCACAGATAAGAGAGAGCCAGGGTAGCTCCCAGGCCCCTCTACAGCGCGCTTTTCATTACGATCAAAACGGGCCCATACAGAGATAAAGTACAGATAAGATAATAAATGAATAGAATAAATCGGAAAAAACTGAGCATAAAACACTAAAGACATAATTGTTGTGTTTGATTGCAATGTTTTGCGCTAACTTATATGTTATGTGCATTTGTATATATATATGTTTATACATTACATGTTGTGTTAATTATTAAAGATATAACACTACGGGCACGAGGCCCATATAGTGTAACGGGCATGAGGCCCATACAGTTTAACGGGCACGAGGCCCATGATATATAGGGCGCGAGGCCCATACAGTTTAACGGGCGCGAGGCCCATGATATATAGGGCACGAGGCCCATACAGTATGACGGGCGCTAGACCCAGAGCGCAAGGCCCATAAATTGAAAGCAAAGAATGATGTAATGAAAGAATGAATGAGAAATATGAAGAAAAGAATAATTGGGTATAATATGAGCACTACCACATGATGTGACGTTTGTGCTAACCCTATATGTAATGTTTTGTTAATACATCAGAGTAAAGTTTTAAGAGATGTCATGGGTGACATCAGAGGATACCACTGTTATTACAGTTGGTATGTTTATAGTTATTCTTATTTTATAGAATACTAATAGCTATCACAATTTATGTGATTATTTGTCATTACATCAGAGTAAAGTTTAAAGAGATGGCATGAGTTACATCAGAGTATGCCACTGTTATTACAGTTGGTATATTTGTAGTTATTCTAATTTTATAGAATACTACTAGTATCACAAATTATGTGATTATTTGTGTTAATGCACGATATGTTTTTAGTAGTTATATACTACAAATAGTATATGAGTTTATATGATAGAAAATAACAGTATAATATGCTGTTTTATGATTTATGTTTTTATGTTTGAACTTACTAGGCGTTTAGCTCACCAGTTTGTTCGTGTGCAAGTAATAAAATTGAACAACCAGCCATTTGAGTTTATTGAGATACGGGATTGGTGGAATGAGTTGCGAATGTCATGTCAAAGGTAATGGACCCGCTATACTTAATCCGTCAGATAGAAAGAGAGAAAGTGAGTAAGTGTAAGTATATATATATAAAAAATAATAAAAAAATTTCCGCACCTTTTTATATCAATATGAAAAGAACAAATAGTAGAAGTAAGAAAAGATGTCAAGTGATAGGCCCGCGCGAGGCGGGGTGTCACAGTTTATGAATATGTAATCTTTTTCTGGTAAAATCAAATTCTACAAACTACAGAGCAAAGAAACCCCGAAGGCAAAAATAAAAAAATAAAAAGGAAGAAGACCTAGTAAAAGATGTTCTAAATATCCTTCCTGACTGTTTTTCTGAACTAATCATAAACCATGATTGTATAAGATACAAATATATGTTCACATGAGAATTTTACACCAGTTAAGAAGGCGAAACTAATATAAACAGTATACTTCTTAAAAAAAAAAACTTACTTAGTGTGCCACATTGCGCTTGTCAAATCATATTAAAATTACATCGTATTAGCAATGACAAATTAACATAACATAACAAAAATCTAAAAATTAAAAATCATGTTAATAGATTATTTTTTAACAACCTATTATGGAATCTCCTAAGAAGAAGTACTATAATAATAAAGCATGTAACATGAGAGGAAAAAGAAATGAAAAATAATGTGTTATTAAGTATTCAAATTCTTTTAACAGGGTATATATTATAAGTAGGGTATTGTCGATCGGCACTTATTAGTTGTCATCCCTTTATCATTTATTCAAAATAAAAACTCCTAGAAAGAATATTAATGCACATTTTGACAAACTAGTTTAAAAGCTGCAGCTTAAAAACTAACACTATAATGGTGGGTGGACTAACTTTATTAACTATCAAACCAAAAGCAGCACTTTTGAAATACTTTTGGAATTAGTTAAGTACTCTTTCTTTTAGCAAAGTCAAACTCAATTCCAACTTGGATTTGGCCGTCCTCATCTTTTGGATATGATCATGGTGTCTCCCACCTCAGCACCATTTTTCTTTACAAACTTAAACCACCCCTTGAACCGTAAAACGGGCTTTAAGTAGCATGTAAAGCGAGTTGACAACACAAACGGATAGGACTTGATCACCGATTTTTTGTTCAAATTGATTAGGGACACTTTAAATTGAGCACTACCCTTAGCTGGGTAGTGAAAAATGTTGCCAAGCCAATCCTATGGAATGGTCAGCTTCTTTATGGTACCTGTCTTATTTAGTTTCTTCTACAAGAACGTCACTGCTTCGATTTTATAATAGGCAATTAATTTCTTATTTTTCAACAAGAAAACTAAAGCCATCTAATGACTGTTTGAATCAGCTATTGGAATAGCTATTAATATATTCAAGTGTAATACGTGTTTGGTTGAAATACTACTAAAGTTAAATGAATGTTTTACTACTTTACAACCCGAATTCAACCCAAATCTGCATCAAATTTTTCATTATTTTTAAATTCGTACTACATTCATTTTTCTTCAATTATACGATTTAAATGTTACACATTTAAAACATTCAGTTTAAAAAAGTATTCAAACGGAATCTATAATCCAAACGGGCTATGGAGTTGTTTACATCAAATTCAGGTTGATATTATATACAAGAGGTTGTATAAAAGAAAATATTAGCATTTTAGCAACATGCAATCCTGCTGGGTCCGCTATATATATTCCAACTATATCCTAGATTATATGTTTCATTTATTATCAGTTTTAGTTTCTTGCTATCATTTAGTAATTCTAAATATTACATTTAACTAGATTATTGATAGCCTTGTACAAAATTCATTTGTAGGGTTCTTTTGGACGATAAATATTAGGGATTATGAAATATTGAGTAATGCATATTATCCCAATTTCATGGCTTTATTTTGGTCAATTAATTAAAATGTAATTGGATAACGGTACTTCTTAAGCATAAAATTTAGAGAAAATACCCTAATGCAAAAAAGAAAAAGAAAATGGAAAAGGCTAGAGAAAAAGCAAGCTAATTATATATATATATATTTATAGATCGAGACCGCAAAAACTCCATTTAATTGTTCAATAAACGATAGAAGATGGTTGATGAGTACAATTAAATAAGAAAAACTGCAATTCTTAGTTGCAATATCGACAACCAATCCATTGAACAGCTTAATAACTAACAATAACAAAAACCGCAACATATATAAAGCATAAACTTAAAGCAATAAAAAAAGGCATTATAAAGGTACTAGAAGATATTGTAGGGCCTACTTTATCAACTATAGGAACAAACTGGTAGTTTTTCAATATTTTTTGGAATCAAGTTCTATTAAAAAAGTCATACTCAATTCCGACTTGAATTTGGCCATCGTCATTCCTTCGGATATGAATTGTGTCTCCTGTCTTAAGTTTGGTTTCCTTTACAAACTTAAGCCATCCCTTGGATTGTAAAACCGGCTTTAAGTAGCCTGTAGGGCGAGTTGAGAGCACTAGCGGATACGACTTGATCATGGATTTGTCGTGCAAACTGATTAGGGCCACATTAAATTGAATCTCCTGACCCCTAACTGGGTCGGGCAAAATGTTGCCAAGCCACTACGACGGAACTGTCAGCTTCTCTGTGATATCTGTTTCGCTTAGTTTCTTCTTCAAGAATGCCATTATTTTGATATAATAGCAATTGAGTTCTTGTTTTGCTAGAAAAAAAAAACTAAAGCTATCTGCTGCTCTGATACTTCAGTTGCTTGCCATTATTTATAGAGATAGGTTTTAGAAAAGACAAAATTATTTGTTTAGCAACATGCAATCATAGTGGTCCACTACTAATGATCTTGCTTTTCATTTTCAAACGTGTTGGGTGCTTACTAAAAAGTTAGGATCATTCTTATATACGTCCTTATATTTAAGTTCATTTTTGCTTTTCTTTCAGAACTTTGAATTTAATCATATTTTATCATTTCGATCAGAATTTCAATTAAAAATAAACGGAAAAAAAGTGAGTTAAGTGCAACCATAACATCTTTTTTCTTTTTTTTAGAGCAAAAATCCTAAGGTCATAGGTTTAATAAGATAAATTCTATTATTTTTCTATTCATTTTTTTATTGAAGTTCAAATATAAGGGATAAAGTGGTGTTAAATTCAAAATTCAGTAAGTAAACGGAAGTTTTAAAATTTAGAGATATCTTAGATTTTGTTCTTTTGTTTAATATTATTATTATTTTTTAAAGTTTCTTGTAGTCATTTGGTAGGTTATGCAGTGATCCTTTAACTAGATTATCTAGTGCTTTGTATAATTTTCACACGTAGGGTTTTTTTTTTTTTTTTTGTTGGACAATGAATATGTTATGGATTATAAAATAGCTATTAATGAATTATGTTTTCTCAATTTAGGAGCTAGCTTGTTTCCTTTTGGTCAATTAAAATTTTAATTAAAAAGAAAAAGAGAAAGGTTAACAACAAGCAAGGTTTTTTTTGTTTTTGTTTCTATATATATAGGAAAGAAACAAATAGACGAAAAACAAGCGGACCCACCATAAATGCAGTCCTATGCTTATGATTTTCTTATAATTTATGTGATAACTACATTATGACAATGCATTCACCACGGGGAAAGAAAAAAAAAAGCTATACATAATAATATAAACCGAAAAGAGATAAAATTAAAAAGCAACCCAAAAATTTATCAATAGACTTAATGTCTTTCGAAACAGAAATATAATATCCTGATTACTTTATGATACATTTATTGAATTAATTATATTTTTATACCATCTAGTTTATAGAATAATTCTTAATTTATCTTTTTATTCCTAAAATTAAATATAAAAGTGTCATTTAAATATGAAAAACATGTTTACGATAATACCCATAGCACCCATTACGAGCCAAAAAAAATGGAAAAAGAATATGAGTTGATTAGAATGATTTTATTTATTAATAATTTTGAAAATATTTCTAATATATAACAAACATAATTTTCAAGACTTTTTTTGCTTGAAATTTGACGGGCCTATTGGTTTTTAATGCAACAATATAATACTTTAAAAGATATCGTTGATTTTCTTTTTTACTTTTTGTTATTTTTTGTTTTTAGTTTCTTATATTCGTTTGCTAGTCAAAAAGTGAACCTCTAAGTGGACTATAAGATTGCTATGTGCAATTTTCATTCGCAGGTGTTTTTGGACAATGAACAAAAACCCCCACCATTTGTGTTTTTTAAGAGTAGTGAAAAGCAAATTGTTGATGTCTTAGGGCTAATTAGTGGCTTCCGGTCATCAATGAGATCTTGTTTATGTATATGTAATCTTTTTCTCGATAAAATCAAATTCTACAAACTACAGAGCAAAGAAACCCCGAAGGCAAAAATAAAAAAATAAAAAGGAAGAAGACCTAGTAAAAGATGTTCTAAATATCCTTCATGACTGTTTTTCTGAACTAATCATAAACCATGATTGCATAAGATACTGATATATGTTCACATGAGAATTTTACACCAGTTAAGAAGGCGAAACTAATATAAATAGTATACTTCTTAAAAAAAAAAACTTACTTAGTGTGCCACATTGCGCTTGTCAAATCATATTAAAATTACATCGTATTAGCAATGACAAATTAACATAACATAACAAAAATCTAAAAATTAAAAATCATGTTAATAGATTATTTTTTAACAACCTATTATGGAATCTCCTAAGAAGAAGTACTATAATAATAAAGCATGTAACATTAGACGAAAAAGAAATGAAAAATAATGTGTTATTAAGTATTTAAATTCTTTTAACAGCATATATATTATTAGTAGGGTATTGTCGATCGGCACTTATTAGTTGTCATCCCTTTATCATTTATTCAAAATAAAAACTCGTAGAAAGAATATTAATGGGCATTTTGACAAACTAGTTTAAAAGTTGCAGCTTAAAAACTAACACTATAATGGTGGGTGGACTAACTTTATTAACTATCAAACCAAAAGCAGTACTTTTGAAATACTTTTGGAATTAGTTAAGTACTCTTTCTTTTAGCAAAGTCAAACTCAATTCCAACTTGGATTTGGCCATCCTCATCTTTTGGACATGATCATGGTGTCTCCCACCTCAACACCATTTTTCTTTACAAACTTAAGCCACCCCTTGAACCGTAAAACGGGCTTTAAGTAGCATGTAAAGCGAGTTGACAACACAAACGGATACGACTTGATCACCAATTTTTTGTTCAAATTGATTAGGGACACTTTAAATTGAGCACAACCCTTAGCTGGGTAGGGAAAAATGTTGCCAAGCCAATCCGATGTAGTGGTCAGCTTCTTTATGGTACCTGTCTTATTTAGTTTCTTCTGCAAGAACGTCACTGCTTTGATTAGATAATAGGCAATTAATTTCTTATTTTTCAACATGAAAACTAAAGCCATCTAATGACTGTTTGAATCAGCTATTGGAATAGCTATTAATATATTCAAGTGTAATAAGTGTTTGGTTGAAATACTACTAAAGTTAAACGAATGTTTTACTACTTTACAACCCGAATTCAACCCAAATCTGCATCAAATTTTTCATTATTTTTAAATTCGTACTACATTCATTTTTCTTCAATTATACGATTTAAATGTTACACATTTCAAACATTCAGTTTAAAAAAGTATTCAAACGGAATCTATAATCCAAACGGGCTACGGAGTTGTTTACATCAAATTCAGGTTGATATTATATACAAGAGGTTGGATAAAAGAAAATATTAGCATTTTAGCGATATGCAATCCTGCTGGGTCCGCTATATATATTCCAATTATATCCTAGATTATATGTTCCATTTATTATCAGTTTTAGTTTCTTGCTATCATTTAGTAATTCTAAATATAATCTTGAACTAGATTATTGATTGCCTTGTACAAAATTCATTTGTAGGGTTCTTTTGTACGATAAATATTAGGGATTATGAAATATTGATTAATGCATATTATCCCAATTTCATGGCTTTATTTTGGTCAATTAATTAAAATATAATTGGATAACGGTACTTCTTAAGCATAAAAGTTAGAGAAAATACCCTAATGCAAAAAAGAAAAAGAAAACGGAAAAGGCTAGAGAAAAAGCAAGCTAATTATATATATATACTTATAGATAGAGACCGCAAATACTCCATTTAATTGTTCAATAAAGGATAGAAGATGGTTGATGAGTACAATTAAATAAGAAAAACTGCAAGTCTTAGTTGCAATATCGACAACCAATCCATTGAACAGCTTAATAACTAACAATAACAAAAACCGCAACATATATAAAGCATAAACTTAAAGCAATAAAAAAGGCATTATAAAGGTACTAGAAGATATTGTAGGACCTACTTTATCAACTATAGGAACAAACTGGTAGTTTTTCAATATTTTTTGGAATCAAGTTCTATTAAAAAAGTCATACTCAATTCCGACTTGAATTTGGCCATCGTCATTCCTTCGGATATGAATTGTGTCTCCTGCCTTAAGTTTGGTTTCCTTTACAAACTTAAGCCATCCCTTGGATTGTAAAACCGGCTTTAAGTAGCCTGTAGGGCGAGTTGAGAGCACGAGCGGATACGACTTGATCATGGATTTGTCGTGCAAACTGATTAGGGCCACATTAAATTGAATCTCCTGACCCCTAACTGGGTCGGGCAAAATGTTGCCAAGCCACTCCGACGGAATTGTCAGCTTCTCTGTGATATCTGTTTCGCTTAGTTTCTTCTTCAAGAATGCCATTATTTTGATATAATAGCAATTGAGTTCTTGTTTTGCTAGAAAAAAAAAAAACTAAAGCTATCTGTTGCTCTGATACTTCAGTTGCTTGCCATTATTTATAGAGATAGGTTATAGAAAAGACAAAATTATTTGTTTAGCAACATGCAATCATAGTGGGTCCACTACTAATGATCTTGCTTTTCATTTTAGAACGTGCTTGGTGCTTACTAAAAAGTTATGATCATTCTTATATACGTCCTTAAATTTAAGTTCATTTTTGCTTTTCTTTCAGAACTTTGAATTTAATCATATTTTATCATTTCGATCAGAATTTCAATTAAAAATAAACGGAAAAAAAGTGAGTTAAGTGCAACCATAACATCTTTTTTCTTTTTTTTAGAGCAGAAATCCTAAGTGCATTGGTTTAATAAGATAAATTCTATTATTTTTCTATTTATTTATTTATTGAAGTTCAAATATAAGGGATAAAGTGGGGTTAAATTCAAAATTCAGTCAGTAAACGAAAGTTTTAAAATTTAGAGATATCTTAGATTTTGTTCTTTTGTTTAATATTATTATTATTTTTTAAAGTTTCTTGTAGTCATTTGGTAGGTTATGCAGTGATCCTTTAACTAGATTATCTAGTGCTTTGTATAATTTTCACACGTAGGGTTTGTTTTTTTTTTTGTTGGACAATGAATATGTTATGGATTATAAAATAGCTATTAATGAATTATGTTTTCTCAATTTAGGAGCTAGCTTGTTTCCTTTTGGTCAATTAAAATTTTAATTAAAAAGAAAAAGAGAAAGGCTAACAAAAAGCAAGGTTTTTTTTTTTGTTTCTATATATATAGGAAAGAAACAAATAGACGAAAAACAAGCTGACCCACCATAAATGCAGTCCTATGCTTATGATTTTCATATAATTTATGTGATAACTACATTATGACAATGCATTCACCACGGGGAAAGAAAAAAAAAAAAGCTATACATAATAATATAAACCAAAAAGAGATAAAATTAAAAAGCAACCCAAAAATTTATCAATAGACTTAATGTCTTTCGAAACAGAAATATAATTTCCTGATTACTTTATGATACATTTATTGAATTAATTATATTTTTATACCATCTAGTTTACAGAATAATTCTTAATTTATCTTTTTATTCCTAAAATTAAATATAAAAGTGTCATTTAAATATGAAAAACATGTTTACGATAATACCCATAGCACCCATTACTAGCCAAAAAAATGGAAAAAAATATGAGTTGATTAGAATGATTTTATTTATTGATAATTTTGAAAATATTTCTAATATATAACAAACATAATTTTCAAGACTTTTTTTGCTTGAAATTTGACGGGCCTATTGTTTTTTAATGCAACAATATAATACTTTAAAAGATATCGTTGATTTTCTTTTTTACATTTTGTTATTTTTTGTTTTTAGTTTCTTATATTCGTTTGTTAGTCAAAAAGTGAACCTCTAAGTGCACTATAAGATTGCTATGTGCAATTTTCATTCGCAGGTATTTTTGTACAATGAACAAAAACCACACCATTTGTGTATTTTAAGAGTAGTGAAAAGCAAATTGTTGATGTCTTAGGGCTAATTAGTGGCTTCCGGTCATCAATGAGATCTTGTTTATGTATATGTAATCTTTTTTCTCGGTAAAATCAAATTCTACAAACTACAGAGCAAAGAAACCCCGAAGGCAAAAATAAAATAATAAAAAGGAAGAAGACCCAGTAAAAGATGTTCTAAATATCCTTCCTGACTGTTTTTCTGAACTAATCATAAACCATGATTGCATAAGATACTGATATATGTTCACATGGGAATTTTACACCAGTTAAGAAGGCGACACTAATGTAAATAGTATACTTCTTAAAAAAAAAAAAACTTACTTAGTGTGCCACATTGCGCTTGTCAAATCATATTAAAATTACATCGTATTAGCAATGACAAATTAACATAACATAACAAAAATCTAAAAATTAAAAATCATGTTAATAGATTATTTTTTAACAACCTATTATGTAATCTCCTAAGAAGAAGTACTATAATAATAAAGCATGTAACATTAGACGAAAAAGAAATGAAAAATAATGTGTTATTAAGTATTCAAATTCTTTTAACAGGGTATATATTATTAGTAGGGTATTGTCGATCGGCACTTATTAGTTGTCATCCCTTGATCATTTATTCAAAATAAAAACTCGTAGAAAGAATATTAATCGGCATTTTGACAAACTAGTTTAAAAGTTGCAGCTTAAAAACTAACACTATAATGGTGGGTGGACTAACTTTATTAACTATCAAACCAAAAGCAGCACTTTGGAAATACTTTTGGAATTAGTTAAGTACTCTTTCTTTTAGCAAAGTCAAACTCAATTCCAACTTGGATTTGGCCGTCCTCATCTTTTGGATATGATCATGGTGTCTCCCACCTCAACACCATTTTTCTTTACAAACTTAAGCCACCCCTTGAACCGTAAAACGGGCTTTAAGTAGCATGTAAAGCGAGTTGACAACACAAACGGATACGACTTGATCACCGATTTTTTGTTCAAATTGATTAGGGACACTTTAAATTGAGCACAACCCTTAGCTGGGTAAGGAAATATGTTGCCAAGCCAATCCGATGTAGTGGTCAGCTTCTTTATGGTACCTGTCTTATTTAGTTTCTTCTGCAAGAACGTCACTACTTTGATTTGATAATAGGCAATTAATTTCTTATTTTTCAACAAGAAAACTAAAGCCATCTAATGACTGTTTGAATCAGCTATTCGAATAGCTATTAATATATTCAAGTGTAATACGAGTTTGGTTGAAATACTACTAAAGTTAAACGAATGTTTTACTACTTTACAACCTGAATTCAACCCGAATCTGCATCAAATTTTTCATTATTTTTAAATTCGTACTACATTCATTTTTCTTCAATTATACGATTTAAATGTTACACATTACAAACATTCAGTTTAAAAAAGTATTCAAATGGAATCTATAATCCAAACGGGCTACGGAGTTGTTTACATCAAATTCAGGTTGATATTATATACAAGAGGTTGTATAAAAGAAAATATTAGCATTTTAGCGACATGCAATCCTGCTTGGTCCGCTATATATATTCCAATTATATCCTAGATTATATGTTTCATTTATTATCAGTTTTAGTTTCTTGCTATCATTTAGTAATTCTAAATATAACCTTGAACTAGATTATTGATTGCCTTGTACAAAATTCATTTGTAGGGTTCTTTTGTACTATAAATATTAGGGATTATGAAATATTGATTAATGCATATTATCCCAATTTCATGGCTTTATTTTGGTCAATTAATTAAAATGTAATTGGATAACGGTACTTCTTAAGCATAAAAGTTAGAGAAAATACCCTAATGCAAAAAAGAAAAAGAAAACGGAAAAGGCTAGAGAAAAAGCAAGCTAATTATATATATATATTTATAGATAGAGACCGCAAATACTCCATTTAATTGTTCAATAAAGGATAGAAGATGGTTGATGAGCACAATTAAATAAGAAAAACTGCAATTCTTAGTTGCAATATCGACAACCAATCCATTGAACAGCTTAATAACTAACAATAACAAAAAACGCAACATATATAAAGCATAAACTTAAAGCAATAAAAAAGGCATTATAAAGGTACTAGAAGATATTGTAGGACCTACTTTATCAACTATAGGAACAAACTGGTAGTTTTTCAATATTTTTTGGAATCAAGTTCTATTAAAAAAGTCATACTCAATTCCGACTTGAATTTGGCCATCGTCATTCCTTCGGATATGAATTGTGTCTACTGCCTTAAGTTTGGTTTCCTTTACAAACTTAAGCCATCCCTTGGATTGTAAAACCGGCTTTAAGTAGCCTGTAGGGCGAGTTGAGAGCACGAGCGGATACGACTTGATCATGGATTTGTCGTGCAAACTGATTAGGGCCACATTAAATTGAATCTCCTGACCCCTAACGGGGTCGGGCAAAATGTTGCCAAGCCACTCCGACGGAACTGTCAGCTTCTCTGTGATATCTGTTTCGCTTAGTTTCTTCTTCAAGAATGCCATTATTTTGATATAATAGCAATTGAGTTCTTGTTTTGCTAGAAAAAAAAAAACTAAAGCTATCTGTTGCTCTGATACTTCAGTTGCTTGCCATTATTTATAGAGATAGGTTTTAGAAAAGACAAAATTATTTGTTTAGCAACATGCAATCATAGTGGGTCCACTACTAATGATCTTGCTTTTCATTTTAGAACGTGCTTGGTGCTTACTAAAAAGTTAGGATCATTCTTATATACGTCCTTAAATTTAAGTTCATTTTTGCTTTTCTTTCAGAACTTTGAATTTAATCATATTTTATCATTTCGATCAGAATTTCAATTAAAAATAAACGGAAAAAAAGTGAGTTAAGTGCAACCATAACATCTTTTTTCTTTTTTTTAGAGCAGAAATCCTAAGTGCATAGGTTTAATAAGATAAATTCTATTATTTTTCTATTTATTTTTTTATTGAAGTTCAAATATAAGGGATAAAGTGGTGTTAAATTCAAAATTCAGTAAGTAAACGAAAGTTTTAAAATTTAGAGATATCTTAGATTTTGTTCTTTTGTTTAATATTATTATTATTTTTTAAAGTTTCTTGTAGTCATTTGGTAGGTTATGCAGTGATCCTTTAACTAGATTATCTAGTGCTTTGTATAATTTTCACACGTAGAGTTTTTTTTTTTTTTTTGTTGGACAATGAATATGTTATGGATTATAAAATAGCTATTAATGAATTATGTTTTCTCAATTTAGGAGCTAGCTTGTTTCCTTTTGGTCAATTAAAATTTTAACTAAAAAGAAAAAGAGAAAGGCTAACAAAAAGCAAGGTTTTTTTTTTTTGTTTCTATATATATAGGAAAGAAACAAATAGACGAAAAACAAGCTGACCCACCATAAATGCAGTCCTATGCTTATGATTTTCGTATAATTTATGTGATAACTACATTATGACAATGCATTCACCACGGGGAAAGAAAAAAAAAAGCTATACATAATAATATAAACCGAAAAGAGATAAAATTAAAAAGCAACCCAAAAATTTATCAATAGACTTAATGTCTTTCGAAACAGAAATATAATTTCCTGATTACTTTATGATACATTTATTGAATTAATTATATTTTTATACCATCTAGTTTACAGAACAATTCTTAATTTATCTTTTTATTCCTAAAATTAAATATAAAAGTGTCATTTAAATATGAAAAACATGTTTACGATAATACCCATAGCACCCATTACGAGCCAAAAAAATGGAAAAAAATATGAGTTGATTAGAATGATTTTATTTATTAATAATTTTGAAAATATTTCTAATATATAAGAAACATAATTTTCAAGACTTTTTTTGCTTGAAATTTGACGGGCCTATTGGTTTTTAATGCAACAATATAATACTTTAAAAGATATCGTTGATTTTCTTTTTTACATTTTGTTATTTTTTGTTTTTAGTTTCTTATATTCGTTTGTTAGTCAAAAAGTGAACCTCTAAGTGGACTATAAGATTGCTATGTGCAATTTTCATTCGCAGGTATTTTTGTACAATGAACAAAAACCACACCATTTGTGTATTTTAAGAGTAGTGAAAAGCAAATTGTTGATGTCTTAGGGCTAATTAGTGGCTTCCGGTCATCAATGAGATCTTGTTTATGTATATGTAATCTTTTTCTCGGTAAAATCAAATTCTACAAACTACAGAGCAAAGAAACCCCGAAGGCAAAAATAAAAAAATAAAAAGGAAGAAGACCTAGTAAAAGATGTTCTAAATATCCTTCCTGACTGTTTTTCTGAACTAATTATAAACCATGATTGCGTAAGATACTGATATATGTTCACATGGGAATTTTACACCAGTTAAGAAGGCGAAACTAATATAAATAGTATACTTCTTAAAAAAAAAAAAACTTACTTAGTATGCCACATTGCGCTTGTCAAATCATATTAAAATTACATCGTATTAGCAATGACAAATTAACATAACATAACAAAAATCTAAAAATTAAAAATCATGTTAATAGATTATTTTTTAACAACCTATTATGTAATCTCCTAAGAAGAAGTACTATAATAATAAAGCATGTAACATTAGACGAAAAAGAAATGAAAAATAATGTGTTATTAAGTATTCAAATTCTTTTAACAGGGTATATATTATTAGTAGGGTATTGTCGATCGGCACTTATTAGTTGTCATCCCTTGATCATTTATTCAAAATAAAAACTCCTAGAAAGAATATTAATGGGCATTTTGACAAACTAGTTTAAAAGCTACAACTTAAAAACTAACACTATAATGGTGGGTGGACTAACTTCATTAACTATCAAACCAAAAGCAGCACTTTTGAAATACTTTTGGAATTAGTTAAGTACTCTTTCTTTTAGCAAAGTCAAACTCAATTCCAACTTGGATTTGGCCGTCCTCATCTTTTGGATATGATCATGGTGTCTCCTACCTCAGCACCATTTTTCTTTACAAACTTAAGCCACCCACCCCTTGAATCGTAAAACGGGCTTTAATTAGCATGTAAAGCGAGTTGACAACAAAAACGGATACGACTTGATCACCGATTTTTTGTTCAAATTGATTAGGGACACTTTAAATTGAGCACTACCCTTAGCTGGGTGGGGAAAAATGTTGCCAAGCCAATCCGATGGAATGGTCAGCTTCTTTATGGTACCTGTCTTGTTTACTTTCTTCTGCAAGAACGTCACTGCTTTGATTTGATAATAGGCAATTAATTTCTTATTTTTCAACAAGAAAACTAAAGCCATCTAATGACTGTTTGAATCAGCTATTGGAATAGCTATTAATATATTCAA
This sequence comes from Antiaris toxicaria, assembly GCA_035233585.1. Classification (NCBI taxonomy): domain Eukaryota; kingdom Viridiplantae; phylum Streptophyta; class Magnoliopsida; order Rosales; family Moraceae; genus Antiaris; species Antiaris toxicaria. The sequence continues at coordinate 3,692,508 of CP141163.1, forward strand.
GTGTAATACGTGTTTGGTTGAAATACTACTAAAGTTAAACGAATGTTTTACTACTTTACAACCCGAATTCAACCCAAATCTGCATCAAATTTTTCATTATTTTTAAATTCCTACTACATTCATTTTTCTTCAATTATACGATTTAAATGTTACACATTTCAAACAATCAGTTTAAAAAAGTATTCAAACAGAATCTATAATCCAAACGGGCTATGGAGTTGTTTACATAAAATTCAGGTTGATATTATATACAAGAGGTTGGATAAAAGAAAATATTAGAATTTTAGCAACATGCAATCCTGCTGAGTCCGCTATATATATTCCAACAATATCCTAGATTATATGTTTCATTTATTATCCGTTTTAGTTTCTTGCTATCATTTACTAATTCTAAATATAAACTTTAACTAGATTATTGATTGCCTTGTACAAAATTCATTTGTAGGGTTCTTTTGGACGATAAATATTAGGGATTATGAAATATTGATTAATGCATATTATCCCAATTTCATAGCTTTATTTTGGTCAATTAATTAAAATTTAATTGGATAACGGTACTTCTTAAGCATAAAAGTTAGAGAAAATACCCTAATGCAAAAAAGAAAAAGAAAATGGAAAAGGTTAGAAAAAAACCAAGCTAATTATATATATATTTATAGATAGAGACCACAAATACTTCATTTAATTGTTCAATAAAGGATAGAAGATGGTTGATGAGTACAATTAAATAAGAAAAACTGCAATTCTTAGTTGCAATATCGACAACCAATCCATTGAACAGCTTAATAACTAACAATAACAAAAACCGTAACATATATAAAGCTTAAACTTAAAGCAATAAAAAAGGCATTATAAAGGTACTAGAAGATATTGTAGGACCTACTTTATCAACTATAGGAACAAACTGGTACTTTTTCAATATTTTTGGAATCAAGTTCTTTTTTTAAAAAAGTCATACTCAATTCCGACTTGAATTTGGCCATCGTCATTCCTTCGGATATGAATTGTGTCTCCTGTCTTAAGTTTGGTTTCCTTTACAAACTTAAGCCATCCCTTGGATTGTAAAACCGGCTTTAAGTAGCCTGTAGGGCGAGTTGAGAGCATGAGCGGATACGACTTGATCATGGATTTGTCGTGCAAACTGATTAGGGCCACATTAAATTGAATCTCCTGACCCCTAACTGGGTCGGGCAAAATGTTGCCAAGCCACTCCGACGGAACTGTCAGCTTCTCTGTGATATCTGTTTCGCTTAGTTTCTTCTTCAAGAATGCCATTATTTTGATATAATAGCAATTGAGTTCTTGTTTTGCTAGAAAAAAAACTAAAGCTATCTGTTGCTCTGATACTTCAGTTGCTTGCCATTATTTATAGAGATAGGTTTTAGAAAAGACAAAATTATTTGTTTAGCAACATGCAATCTTAGTGGGTCCACTACTAATGATCTTGCTTTTCATTTTCGAACGTGCTGGGTGCTTATTAAAAAGTTAGGATCATTCTTATATACGTCCTTAAATTTAAGTTCATTTTTGCTTTTCTTTCAGAACTTTGAATTTGTGATAACCGAGAAATCTACGTTCTCGGAAATATTTGTACAAATATGTAAATAGATGTACATTTACAGTGAGACATGTTACAGAATAAAGAGCAGAGGCAAATTTTGATTAATTGAGTCTTTAATCAAAATTTGATGATGAATTAATGAATGTAGTTTAAAAGCTAAACATTAATTCAATTTAAGATGTTTTAAAATTAATAGAAAAGTATGTGGAAAAACACATATTAAGATATCAATGGCACACAAGTGAGCCACATTGGTCAATGGCTAGAAGTAGCCAAACAAGCCCTTGCATTTTCTTAAAGAAAAAAAAATTAAAAGAAAAAGAGAAAGGGAGAGACACGTGGAGGGCTTGGAGCTAAGAGGGTGAGGTGAATTAATTCACCTAATTAGCTGCAAAGCAGCCGGTAGAAAGAGAAAGAAAGAAAGAAAGAGAAAGAAAGAAAGAAAGAAAGAAAGAAAGAAAGAAAGAGAAAAGGAGAAACCGAGAAGGGGGGAGAGAAGAAAAAGGAAATCCATTCAAGTTTGTATTTTCTTGTTCAAGTAACAGATCAATCGACATTCGGTCAAGAATCAGCAACAAGAAGATCTCAAGATTCAAAGCAAGGTAAACCCTCGTTTCTTACGTTTTTCTTAGGGGAAAATCTAGGGTTTTGAGAGGAAAAAACAGAGAATGTGAGTGAATCATGTTGAGGTTTTCGGTTAAATCGAAACATGATTTGAGTCTAGATGTTTTCAAACACGAATCCATGAGTTGATGGTTTAGAAAACCGAGTTTAGTGAAATTTCTTCACAAAAGTACAGATTTTTCAAAAGTTGAGTCAAGAGTTGTAAATGAGTAAAATGTGGAATTTTTGCTTATGAAATCATGGATTTGTGATAGTAGAAATGTAGTAGATACCTTGAAACAATCTTATGAAGATCGATTTCAAGTGTAAGAAGTAGAACAAAGGCCATAAAAGCCTTAGAAAATCAGAGCAGAGCAGTTCGGATCCAGAATCTTGATTCTGGTATGAACACGGGCCTGTACACGGGCGTGTACAAGGGCGTGTTCAGTACACGGCCCCAAAGATGCCAATACGCACGACCGTGTTGCAAGAAAAATCAGACCCGAGAGGTACACAGCCAAGAACACGGCCGTGTATCGGGCCGTGTCAAGGGGCACACGGTCAAGGGAAGGCGTGTAGCAGGCCATGTTAGGCAATAAGAAAACACGGTCAGAAACATGGCCGTGTAAGTAACCGTGTAATAGTCCAGAGGAGTACACGGCCAGTAACATGGTCGTGTATCCACCCGTGTAAGTATACACGGTCATGTTCCACGAATTACACGGCCAGGCATGTAAGTCCAGAGAGGTACACGGGCAAAGACACGGCCGTGTAGGAGGGCGTGTTTGAAGCCAGAGAGTAAAAAAAAAAAAAAAAAAAGAGTCTGGAAATGAAAATTTTCATGTTTTGTCATATTTCCAGTATAAGTTGAATATTGGAAATAATCAGTGATTATTCCTTTTATAGGAGTTCAAGCGAGAGACCTCGAATCAGCAGTCTCAGAGCAGCAAAAGCTTACACTAGCGGATTTTCTGAAAGTTCAAGCATTGTCCTGAGTGCAACGTGGATAAGCTTGTTATATTATGATGTTATGTATGTTGCATGACGTGTATGTTAGACATTAATTGTCTGCATCACGATGTCTACGTCAGTTCATATCAGTCTCATGTCAGCACAGGTCAGTTCATGTCATGCATATAGAGTTACATGTTTCAGCACACGTGTCAGACAGGTGCCAGAACACGAAACAGGTAGGTGCACAAGGCACCCTAGTATGTTAATATAATTCACACCCTAGTAATTTATGTAACAGGTTCCGACTGTGGGGGTAATCAGTATGCTACCCAATTGAACACCAGCAAGATGGTAATTAACCAGTTATTGGCGTATCGGCCTCTCGACCCATGGGGAGGTTATCATGTTTAGCATCAGTTAAGACTGAGGAGGTCAGCACTAAAGTACCGCTCCCAGTTGCGCTAACATGTCGGTACGACCAATCAGGGGCCCAAAACTAGAACTTAATAACAGATTAATGTCCTAAGACTAAACCTTCAGCCACGAGCATGTTTACGGAGTCCAGTTTCATGCATGAGCACAGCAGTATAGCATGTTAGTTTCATGTTTTTATGTTTAAACTTACTGAGCCCATAGCTCATCAGTTTGTTCACATGTTGCAGGTAAGAGACCTGTTCACCAGTAGTATATGGTGGACGACGAACAGGGAAGTTGCATGCCAGGCAGGATTGGACGAGGGATTTGGTCACCGATAGTCTTCCGCTGTATAGATTTTGAAATTAAACCATGTAGTTTCAAGAACGAGTTTTCAAGCTAAGATTATATGATAGGGGAATCATGAGTCAGGTGCATGTTATTTTGTTGACATGATTTCCTTATCACATTCACGAATAGTTTATGAATTTAAAGAAAAAAAAATATTCTGCAAAATAAACAAGCAAGTTTTCAGTTCAGTATGATTGCCGGTGACCCTAGCGGCCTGCATACTATTGCGGTTAACGACAGAGTTGGCCGTAATAGCCATGTAGAGCCTCTACAGTAGGGCGGGCGGCCACAGAATTTAATCATATTTTATCATTTCTATCAGAATTTCAATTAAAAATAAACGGAAAAAAAGTGAGTTAAGTGCAACCATAACATCTTTTTTCTTTTTTTTAGAGCAGAAATCCTAAGTGCATAGGTTTAATAAGATAAATTCTATTATTTTTCTATTTATTTTTTTATTGAAGTTCAAATATAAGGGATAAAGTGGTGTTAAATTCAAAATTCAGTAAGTAAACGAAAGTTTTAAAATTTAGAGATATCTTAGATTTTGTTCTTTTGTTTAAGATTATTATTATTTTTTAAAGTTTCTTGTAGTCATTTGGTAGGTTATGCAGTGATCCTTTAACTAGATTATCTAGTGCTTTGTATAATTTTCACACGTAGGGTTTTTTTTTTTTTTTTGTTGGACAATGAATATGTTATGGATTATAAAATAGCTATTAATGAATTATGTTTTCTCAATTTAGGAGCTAGCTTGTTTCCTTTTGGTCAATTAAAATTTTAACTAAAAAGAAAAAGAGAAAGGCTAACAAAAAGCAAGGTTTTTTTTTTTTGTTTCTATATATATAGGAAAGAAACAAATAGACGAAAAACAAGCTGACCCACCATAAATGCAGTCCTATGCTTATGATTTTCGTATAATTTATGTGATAACTACATTATGACAATGCATTCACCACGGGGAAAGAAAAAAAAAGCTATACATAATAATATAAACCGAAAAGAGATAAAATTAAAAAGCAACCCAAAAATTTATCAATAGACTTAATGTCTTTCCGAGCAGAAATATAATTTCCTAATTACTTTATAATACATTTATTGAATTAATTATATTTTTATACCATCTAGTTTATAGAATAATTCTTAATTTATCTTTTTATTCCTAAAATTAAATATAAAAGTGTCCTTTAAATATGAAAAACATGTTTACGATTATACCCATAGCACCCATTACGAGCCAAAAAAATGGAAAAAGAATATGAGTTGATTAGAATGATTTTATTTATTAATAATTTTGAAAATATTTCTAATATATAACAAACATAAATTTCAAGACTTTTTTTGCTTGAAATTTGATGGGCCTATTGGTTTTTAATGCAACAATATAATACTTTAAAAGATATCGTAGATTTTCTTTTTTACTTTTTGTTATTTTTTGTTTTTAGTTTCTTATATTCGTTTGCTAGTCAAAAAGTGAACCTCTAAGTGGACTATAAGATTGCTATGTGCAATTTTCATTCGCAGGTATTTTTAGACAATGAACAAAAACCACACCATTTGTGGTTTTTAAGAGTAGTGAAAAGCAAATTATTGATGTCTTAGGGCTAATTAGTGGCTTCCGGTCATCAGTGAGATCTTGTTTATGTATATGTAATCTTTTTCTCGGTAAAATCAAATTCTACAAACTACAGAGCAAAGAAACCCCGAAGGAAAAAATAAAAAAATAAAAAGGAAGAAGACCTAGTAAAAGATGTTCTAAATATCCTTCCTGACTATTTTTCTGAACTAATCATAAATCATGATTGCATAAGATACTGATATATGTTCACATGAGAATTTTACACCAGTTAAGAAGGTGAAACTAATATAAATAGCATACTTCTTCAAAAAAAAAAAAACTTACTTAGTGTGCCACATTGCGCTTGTCAAATCATATTAAAATTACATCGTATTAGCAATGACAAATTAACATAACATAACAAAAATCTAAAAATTAAAAATCATGTTAATAGATTATTTTTTAACAACCTATTATGGAATTTCCTAAGAAGAAGTACTATAATAATAAAGCATGTAACATTAGACGAAAAAGAAATGAAAAATAATGTGTTATTAAGTATTCAAATTCTTTTAATAGGGTATATATTATTAGTAGGGTATTGTCGATCGGCACTTATTAGTTGTCATCCATTGATCATTTATTCAAAATAAAAACTCCTAGAAAGAATATTAATGGGCATTTTGACAAACTAGTTTAAAAGCTACAGCTTAAAAACTAACACTATAATGGTGGGTGGACTAACTTTATTAACTATCAAACCAAAAGCAGCACTTTTCAAATACTTTTGGAATTAGTTAAGTACTCTTTCTTTTAGCAAAGTCAAACTCAATTCCAACTTGGATTTTGCCGTCCTCATCTTTTGGATATGATCGTGGTGTCTCCCACCTCAGCACCATTTTTCTTTACAAACTTAAGCCACCCCTTGAACCGTAAAACGGGCTTTAAGTAGCATGTAAAGCGAGTTGACAACACAAACGGATACGACTTGATCACCGATTTTTTGTTCAAATTGATTAGGGACCCTTTAAATTGAGCACTACCCTTAGCTGGGTAGGGAAAAATGTTGCCAACCCAATCCGATGGAATGGTCAGCTTCTTTATGGTACCTATCTAGAAGATATTATAGGACCTACTTTATCAACTATAGGAACAAACTGGTACTTTTTCAATATTTTTGGAATCAAGTTCTATTAAAAAAGTCATACTCAATTCCGACTTGAATTTGGCCATCGTCATTCCTTCGGATATGAATTGTGTCTCCTGTCTTAAGTTTGGTTTCCTTTACAAACTTAAGCCATCCCTTGGATTATAAAACCGGCTTTATGTAGCCTGTAGGGCGAGTTGAGAGCATGAGCGGATACGACTTGATCATGGATTTGTCGTGCAAACTGATTAGGGCCACATTAAATTGAATCTCCTGACCCCTAACTGGGTCTGGCAAAATGTTGCCAAGCCACTCTGATGGAACTGTCAGCTTTTCTGTGATATCTGTTTCGCTTAGTTTCTTCTTCAAGAATGCCATTATTTTGATATAATAGCAATTGAGTTCTTGTTTTGCTAGAAAAAAAAACTAAAGCTATCTGTTGCTCTGATACTTCAGTTGCTTGCCATTATTTATAGAGATAGGTTTTAGAAAAGACAAAATTATTTGTTTAGCAACATGCAATCATAGTGGGTCCACTACTAATGATCTTGCTTTTCATTTTCGAACGTACTGGGTGCTTACTAAAAAGTTAGGATCATTCTTATATACGTCCTTAAATTTAAGTTCATTTTTGCTTTTCTTTCAGAACTTTGAATTTAATCATATTTTATTATTTCTATCAGAATTTCAATTAAAAATAAACGAAAGAAAAGTGAGTTAAGTGCAACCATAACATCTTTTTTCTTTTTTTTAGAGCAGAAATCCTAAGTGCATAGGTTTAATAAGATAAATTCTATTATTTTTCTACTTTTTTTTATTAAAGTTCAAATATAAGGGATAAAGTGATGTTAAATTCAAAATTCAGTAAGTAAACGAAAGTTTTAAAATTTAGAGATATCTTAGATTTTGTTCTTTTTAATATTATTATTATTTTTTAAAGTTTCTTGTAGTCATTTGGTAGGTTATGCGGTGATCTTTTAACTAGATTATCTAGTGCTTTGTATAATTTTCACACGTAGGGTTTTTTTTTTCTTTTTGTTGGACAATGAATATGTTATGGATTATAAAATAGCTATTAATGAATTATGTTTTCTCAATTTAGGAGCTAGCTTGTTTCCTTTTGGTCAATTAAAATTTGAATTAAAAAGAGAAAGAGAAAGGTTAACAAAAAGCAAGGTTTTTTTTTTTTTTTTGTTTCTATATATATAGGAAAGAAATAAATAGACAAAAAACAAGCTGATCCACCATAAATGCAGTCCTATGCTTATGATTTCCTTATAATTTATGTGATAACTACATTATGACAATGCATTCACCACGGGGAAAGAAAAAAAAAAGCTATACTTAAATAATATAAACCGAAAAGAGATAAAATTAAAAATGTGATAACCGAGAAATCTATGTTCTCGGAATTATTTGTACAAATATGTAAATAAATGTACAATTATAGTGAGACATGTTACAGAATACAGAACAGAGGAAAATTTTGATTAATTGAGTTTTAATCAAAAATTGATGATGAATTAATGAATATAGTTAAAAGCTAAGCATTAATTCAAATTCATGATGTTTTAAAATTTAATAGAAAAGTATGAGGAAAATACATACTAAGAGATCAATGGCACACAAGTGAGCCGCATTGATCAATGGACAAAAGATAAGCCAAACAAGGCCTTATAAAAAAAAAGAAAAGAAAATAAAAGTAAGGGAGAGAGTGAGTGGTACATGAGCTAAAGGGGAGGGAATTAATTCCCTTAGCTGCACAGCAGCGGGCAGAAAGAGAAAAGAAAGAAAGATAAAAGAAAGAAAGAAGAAAAGAAAGAGAGAAGGGAAACTGAGAAAGAAATATGAGAAGAAAAGGAAATCCAAAGGAAGTTCAGATTTTTCTTGCTCCAACAGCAGATCGATCAAGTTCCGGTCACGAATCAGCAGCAAGAAAAGCTCAAGATTAAAGCAAGGTAAACCCTAGTTCTCACGTTTTTCTTTGGGGGAAAAAATCTGGGGTTTTGAGAGGAAAAAGGGAATGTGATTGAATCACGTTTAGGTTTTCGGTTAAAATCGAAACGTGGTTCGAGTCTAGATGTTTTCAAACACGAATCCATGAGTTGATGGTTTAGAAAACCGAGTTTAGTGAATATTTTTCACAAAAATGCAGATTTTTCAAAAGTTAAGTCAAGAGAGGTTCATAAGCAAAATGTGGAATTTTTACTTATGAAATCAGGGATTTGTGATAGTAGGAATGCAGTAGATACCTTGAAACGGTCTTATGAAGATCGATTTCAAGTGTAAGAAGTAGAACAAAGGCCATAAAAGCCTTAGAAAATCAGAGCAGAGTAGTTCCGACCCAGAATCTTGATTCTGGTATGAACACGGGCGTGTACAAGGGCGTGTTCAGAACACAGCCCCGAACATGCCCATACGCACGACCGTGTTATAAGAAAAATCAGACCCGAGAGGTACACAGCCAAGAACACAGCCGTGTATCAGGCCGTGTCAAGGGGGCACACGGTCAAGAGGGAGGCGTGTAGCAGGCCATGTCAGGTAGTAAGAGAACACGGCCAGAAACACAGCCGTGTAAGTAACCGTGTAAGAGTACAGAGGAGTACACGGCTAGTAACACGGCCGTGTACCCACCCGTGTAAGCATACATGGCCATGTTCCACGAATTACACGGCCAGGCTTAAAAGTCCAGAGAGGTACACGGGCAGAGACACGCCCGTGTAGGAGGGCGTGTTCAAAGCCAGAGAGTAAAAAAAAAAAAAAAGTGTCTAGAAATGAAAAAGTTCATATTTTGCCTTATTTTCAGTATAAGATGAATATGGTAAATAATCAGTGATTGTTCCTTTTATAGGAGTTCAAGCCAGAGACCCCAAATCAGCAGTCCCAGAGCAGCAGAGGCTCACGCTAGAGGATTATCAGTAAGTTCAAGCATTGTCCTGACTGCAACGTGGTCAAGCTTGTTATATTATTATGTTATGAATGTTGTATGACGTGTATGTCAGACTTTGACTGTCTGCATCACGATGTCTATGTCAGTTCATGTCAGTCTCATGTCAGCACAAGTCAGTTCATGTCATGCATATAGAGTTGCATGTTTCAGTACACAGACCAGACAGTACCAGAATAAGAAAACAGGTAGGTGCACAAGGCACCCTAGTGTGTTAATATAAATCACACTCCAGTAGTTTGATTAACAGGTTCCGACTGTGGGGGCAATCAGTATGCTACCCAGTTGGAATACCAGCAAGATGGTAAATAAACCAGATATTGGCGTATCAGCCTCTTGACCCACGGGGAGGTTTGCATGTTTAGCATCAGTTAAGACTGAAGAGGTCAGCACTAAAGTACTGCTCCCGGTTACGCTAACATGTCGGTACGACCAATCAGGGGCCCAAAACCAGAACTTAATAACAGATTAATGTCCTAAGATTAAACCTCTCAGCCAGAAGCATGTTCACAGAGTCCAGTTTCATGCATGAGTACAGTAGTACAGCATGTTAGTTTCATGTTTTTATGTTTGAACTTACTGAGCCCATAACTCATCAGTTTGTTCACATATTGCAGGTAAGAGACCAGTTCACTAGTAGTATATGGTGGACGACGAACAGGGAAGTTACATGCCGGGCAGGATTGGGTGAGGGATATTGGTCACCGATAGTCTTCCGCTGTACAGATTTTGATTATTTAAACCATGTAGTATCAGAATAAGTTTTCAAGCTAAGATTATGTGATAGGGGAATCATGAGTCAGGTGTATGTTATTTTGTTAACATGATTTCCTTATCACATTCTCAAACAGTTTATGAATTTAAAGGAAAAAAAAATTTGTTCCGCAAAATTAGCAAGTAGTTTACAGTTCAGCATGATTGCCGGCGACCCTAGAGGCCTACAGACAATTGCGGTTAACTACAGAGTTGACTGTAATAGCACGGTAGAGCCTCTACAGTAGGCGCGGGCCGCCACATTTGGTATCAGAGCCCAAGTTTTAAAATGGGTCTAGTTTAGAATACTTACTGTAGTTACAGTGTGTATTAGCAGAAAGATTGGTTGACCATATCTCGCCTGACTCCGTGCATGTCCTGTTCATCGATCCAAGTAAGTTAAATTTATGTTAATATAAGCAGCTAGTTGTGCATGAAAGTAAAGGTCTGTAGAGACCTATACTTTGTAGTAAGTATATGATGTTATGATAATACAAGAAATCATGTGGATCCTTTTTATACAGGATCTAACACAAGTTCATCGTGTGATTATAGGAGATATAGTAGCACGATGGAAAATCAAGGCCAAGGCCAAGGCCAAAGAAGGAGAAGGGGACGCCCATCTCTAACTCAATGACTAGAAGAGATGCAAGCTCTTCTAGAAAATCAAATGAAAGAAAACGCAGAGTTGAGACAGATGCTAGAACAGTTAGAACAGGGGCAGGGATCAGTAGGGACTCCTGCACAACCAGCAGCAGGGGCAGAACAGGTTGTGCCACTAGCGGCACCAGAAGTGGTTCAGTAACCACCGGTTAGGGTAAACCCAGAGCCGTTATATGAGAGATTTCGGAAGATGAGGCCTCCGGAATTTGAGGGTTCAACAAATCCTCTAGAAGCAGAGGATTGGCTTTCCTCAATACAGATGATTATGGAGTTCATGAGACTCACAGATGAAGAAAAAGTCATGTGCGCATCCTTTGTTCTAAGGAAGGATGCAAGATTTTGGTGGGACACAGTCCGCATGAGGAGGGACGTGACCACAATGTCCTAGGCGGAGTTCTTGGAGGAGTTTAACCAGAAATATTATGATCCTGCATCACTCTGACCCCAGCAGAAAGAATTTGCAGAGTTACAGCAGGGGGACATGTCAGTCAGTGAGGTTTGCAGGAAATTTGATCAGCTCTCCCGCTTATGTCCGTATATGGTGCCTACGGAGAGGGAGAAGATACAGAAGATGATAGGCATGTTCAGGTCTGAGATCTCCACTTTGATTGACGTCGGTCCATTTCTGCCAGTTTCAGTAGCCGACTGTGTTAGTCGTGCTTTGAGGGCAGAGTATCACCTAGCCCGACAGAAAAAAGCGAGAGAAAAGGTCTGGGAAGCCAGAAAGCAAGAAAAGATCCTGGCTAAGGCCTCTCAACCTGGACAATACAGTAAGGGTAGTCAGAGCACAAGACCAGAGCAGTCCAGTCATCCAGGCCCTCAGCCCCAACAGAAAAGAAAGGGGAATTTTCAGGGAGCTCAGATTCAAGACAACAGAAGCCAGTTACGGAGGACTAGCACTACCACAGTTCCGAGTAACCCCACCTGTCCAAATTGTGGGAGGAAACATGTGGGTCAATGCAAAGCTGGCACGACTGCATGTTTTCAGTCTGGGAGAGAGGGCCACTTCATCAAGAATTGCCCTATGAACCTCCAGTCAGTATCAGCATCAGGAGCAAACTCTTCACGCCCACAGCAGTCCTAAATACATGCACTCAGACTGAACTATGAGAGCCCATCAGAAGTGCCTCTAGCAGTACAAGAAAGAGCTCCACAGGTAGATGCTAGGGTGATGGCCTACACCAGAGAAGAAGCAGAGGCAGGGACGTCCAACGTGGTGACAGGTCAGATTTCTGTCGCTAACTACTTGGCATCTATACTATTTGACTCTGGGGCCACCAATTCTTTCATATCATGTGCATTTGCTGATAAGTTAGAATATCCTAGAGATCACATGGGAAGAACTTTTAGAACTGCTCTCCCATCAGGAGAAATCATGTTGTCAGAGTACTGGTTACCTCATGTACCAGTAATCATGGCAAATAGAGAGGTGTATACAGAATTGATCATGATGAAGGTCGTAGACTATGATGTAATCTTGGGAATGGATTTCCTATGAAAATATCAAGCTACGATAGATTGCAAAAACAAAAGAATAGTATTCAAGCCAGAAGATGAAGAATGTTTCGAGTATGTCTATTCTTTGAGAAGATGCAGCAAGATGATGATCAGTTCAATGAAGGCCAAGAAGCTAATAGCCAGTGGTTGTACTGGATATTTAGCTTATGTGACAGATACAACAGAAGAGAAGAAGTTACAGCCAGAAGAGGTTCCAGTTGTCAGAGAATTTCTCGAGGTCTTTCCCGAGGAACTACCAGGACTACCTTCAGAACAGGAAATCTCATTTGAGATAGAGCTCCTACCTGGAACAGCACCGATCTCCAAGGCACCAATGGAGTTAAAAGAGTTACAGGTACAGCTAAAGGATCTGCTTGACAAGGGATTCATCAGACCGAGCTATGCCCCATGGGGAGCTCCCGTACTGTTTGTCAAGAAGAAAGACGGGACGTTCCGTATGTGTATAGATTACAGAGAAATGAACAAGGTTACAGTCAAGAATAGGTATCCATTACCTAGGATTGACGACCTGTTCGATCAGCTCAAGGGTGCAGCAGTGTTCTTAAAGATTGATTTGAGATCAGGATATCATCAGCTGAGAATCAAGGAAGATGACGTTCCCAAGACAGCTTTCAGAACCCGTTATGGGCATTATGAGTTCCTAGTAATGCCATTTGGGTTAACGAACGCGCCAGCCGCTTTCATGGACCTGATGAACAGAGTCTTCAAGGAGTATCTAGACAAGTTTGTCATTATGTTCATCGATGACATCCTTGTATATTCAAAAACTCACGCAGAGCATGAAGCCCAGTTAAGGGTTGTTTTTCAGAAGCTGAGAGAGCATCAACTCTATGCCAAATTCTCAAAATATGAGTTCTGGCTAGACAGAGTGCATTTCCTCGGACATGTCGTACCCAAGGAGGGAATTGCAGTAGATCCAGTCAAAGTAGAAGCAATCAACCAATGGCCTGCACCTAAGAGCGTGACAGAGATACACAGTTTCTTAGGGTTAGTTGGCTATTACAGGAGATTCGTGGAGGGATTTGCAAGGTTAGCAGCACCTCTCACCACCCTCACACACAAGGAAAAGAAGTATATATGGACAGAGGAGTGTGAAAGAAGCTTCCAAGAGCTGAAGAGACGGCTGACAAGCGCGTCGATTCTCACACTCCCTACTGAAGGGGAGAAGTATGAGATCTACAGTGATGTCTCAAGAGTGGGTTTGGGAGCAGTATTGATTCAAGAAGGCAGAGTGATTGCCTATGCTTCGCATCAATTGAAAGAGCACGAGAAAAACTATCCCACCCATGATCTAGAACTTGCTGCAGTAGTGTTCGCACTCAAAATTTGGCGACACTATCTGTATGGAGCTCAGTGCCAGATTTATACAGATCATCAGAGCCTAAAATACTTCTTCACATAGAAGGAGTTAAACATGAGGCAAAGAAGATGGTTGGAGTTGGTGAAGGATTATGACTGTGAGATCCTTTATCACCCAGGAAAAGCCAATCGAGTAGCAGACGCATTGAGCAGAAACGCTACAGCTCCACAGCAGTTGCCTATTGACAGGTTATCAAGACCATTGCAGCAAGAGATTCATTCGCTCGAGTTAGAGCTGATATCAGGAAAATTGTCAGTACTACAGTTAAAGTCATCATTGTTTGATGATATCAAGGAAGCTCAGAAGCAAGATTCACGTCTGACAGACTCCCAGGAAGAGATGTCCACAGATGGATTAATCAGGTATAAGGGGAGAATTCATGTTCCAGCAGATGAAGAACTGCGAAGGTGAATCATGTCAGAAGCTCATGAGACGCCATATTCAGTCCATCCTGGAGCCACCAAGATGTACCAAGACTTGAAGTTACAGTTTTGGTGGAAAGGGATGAAGGGAGACATTGCAAGATTTGTCAGTAAGTGCCTTACTTGTCAGAGAGTAAAGGCTGAGTATCAGCATTCTGGAGGAAAGTTAGAACCTCTAGAGATTCCAGAATGGAAATGAGAGGACGTTACCATGGATTTTATGGTAGGGTTACCCAAAACAAGAGGAGGACACGATGCCATCTGGGTAATCGTGGACAGATTGACAAAGACAGCCAGATTCATACCAATAAAGATCACTTACTCATTGGAGAAGCTGGCACAGCTGTATGTAGATCATGTTGTCAGGTTACATGGAGTTCCAAAGTCCATAGTATCTGACAGAGATGCACGATTCACTTCAAACTTTTGGGAGTGTGTGCAAAGAGCCATGGGCACAGAACTGAGTTTCAGTACAGCCTTCCATCCTCAGACAGACGGGCAATCAGAACGGACTATCCAGACCTTGGAGGATATGCTCCGAGCATGTGTCATGGATTTTCCAGGAGCTTGGAATGAGAAGCTACCCCTAGTGGAATTCTCATACAACAACAGTTACCAAGCTTCCATCAAGATGTCACCATATGAGGCTCTGTATGGACGAAAGTGCAGATCACCCATCCACTGGTATGATCTGAAGGAAAAACAGCTGCATAAAACAGATTTCATCCAGGAAACTTGCGATGCAGTTGCCAAGATCCAGCAAAGGATGAAGAGTGCTCAGAGCAGACAGAAAAGTTATGCAGACAGAAGACGGAGATCCCTAGAATTCAAGGAAGAGGACTTCGTTTTTCTGAAAGTGTCACCCATGAAGGGGATCATGTGTTTTGGTAAGAAAGGAAAACTGAGTCCAAGGTACATTGGACCTTCTGAGATTATCAAACGCATTGGGAAGGTTGCCTATAAGTTGGCATTACCTCCTGAGCTGTCAGCAGTACACAATGTATTCCATGTCTCCATGCTCAGAAAGTACATGTCAGATCCATCTCATGTGTTACAATATGAACCAGTCCAAGTCCAAGAGGATTTGACCTATGAAGAGCAGCCAGTTTAGATACTAGCTAGAGAAGAAAAGGAGCTGAGAAACAAGACCATCCCACTAGTCAAAGTATTGTGGAGAAATCACAACGTTGAAGAGGCTACGTAGGAGAGAGAAGATGAGATGAGACGTTCATACCCTCACTTGTTCTAAATTTTCAAGGACAAAAATCTTATAAGGAGGGGTGAATGTGATAACCGAGAAATCTATGTTCTCGGAATTATTTGTACAAATATGTAAATAAATGTACAATTATAGTGAGACATGTTACAGAATACAGAGCAGAGGAAAATGTTGATTAATTGAGTTTTAATCAAAATTTGATGATGAATTAATGAATATAGTTAAAAGCTAAGCATTAATTCAAATTCATGATGTTTTAAAATTTAATAGAAAAGTATGAGGAAAATACATACTAAGAGATCAATGCCACACAAGTGAGCCACATTGATCAATGAACAAAAGATAAGCCAAACAAGGCCTTACAAAAAAAAGAAAAGAAAATGAAAGTAAGGGAGAGAGTGAGTGGCACATGAGCTAAAGGGGAGGGAATTAATTCCCTTAGCTGCACAGCAGCCGGCAGAAAGAGAAAAGAAAGAAAGAAAAAAGAAAGAAAGAAGAAAAGAAGGAAAGAAAAGAAAGAGAGAAAGGAAACCGAGAAAGAAAGGGGAGAAGAAAAGGAAATCCAAAGGAAATTCGGATTTTTCTTGCTCCAACAGCAGATCGATCGAGTTCCGATCACGAATCAGCAGCAAGAAAAGCTCAAGATTAAAGCAAGGTAAACCCTAGTTCTCACGTTTTTCTTTGGGGGGAAAAATCTGGGGTTTTGAGAGGAAAAAGGGAATGTGAGTGAATCACGTTTAGGTTTTCGGTTAAAATCAAAACGTGGTTCGAGTCTAGATGTTTTCAAACACGAATCCATGAGTTGATGGTTTAGAAAATCGAGTTTAGTGAATATTTTTCACAAAAATACAGATTTTTCAAAAGTTAAGTCAAGAGAGGTTCATAAGCAAAATGTGGAATTTTTGCTTATGAAATCATGGATTTGTGATAGTAGGAATGTAGTAGATACCTTGAAACGGTTTTATGAAGATCGATTTCAAGTGTAAGAAGTAGAACAAATGCCATAAAAGCCTTAGAAAATCAGAGCAGAGCAGTTCCGACCCAGAATCTTGATTCTGGTATGAACACGGGCGTGTACAAGGGCGTGTTCAGAACACGGCCCCGAACATGCCCATACGTACGACCGTGTTACAAGAAAAATCAGACCCGAGAGGTACACGGCCAAGAACATGACCGTGTATCGGGCCGTGTCAAGGGGCACACGGTCAAGAGGGAGGCATGTAGCAGGCCATGTTAGGCAGTAAGAGAACACGGCCAGAAACACAGCCGTGTAAGTAACCGTGTAAGAATACAGAGGAGTACACGGCCAGTAACACGGCCGTGTACCCACCCGTGTAAGCATATACGGCCATGTTCCATGAATTACACGGCCAGGCTTAAAAGTCCAGAGAGGTACACGGGCAGAGACACGCCCGTGTAGGAGGGCGTGTTCAAAGCCAGAGAGTAAAAAAAAAAAAAGTGTCTGGAAATGAAAAAGTTCATGTTTTGCCATATTTTCAGTATAAGATAAATATGGTAAATAGTCAATGATTGTTCCTTTTATAGGAGTTCAAGCCAGAGACCCCAAATCAGCAGTCTCAGAGCAGCAGAGGCTCACGCTAGAGGATTATCAGTAAGCTCAAGCATTGTCTTGACTGCAACGTGGACAAGCTTGTTATATTATTATGTTATGAATGTTGTATGACGTGTATGTTGGACACTGACTGTCTGCATCACGATGTCTATGTCAGTCTCATGTCAGCACAAGTCAGTTCATGTCATGCATATAGAGTTGCATGTTTCAGTACACAGGCCAGACAGTACCAGAACAAGAGAACAGGTAGGTGCACAAGGCACCCTAGTGTGTTAATATAATTCACACCCCAGTAATTTGATTAACAGGTTCCGACTGTGGGGCAATCAGTATGCTACCCAGTTGGAACACCAGCAAGATGGTAAATAAACCAGATATTGGCGTATCGGCCTCTCGACCCATGGGGAGGTTTGCATGTTTAGCATCAGTTAAAACTGAGGAGGTTAGCACTAAAGTACCTCTCCCGGTTGTGCTAACATGTCGATACGACCAATCAGGGGCCCAAAACCAGAACTTAATAACAGATTAATGTCCTAAGATTAAACCTCTCAGCCAGAAGCATGTTCATAGAGTCCAGTTTCATGCATGAGTACAGTAGTACAGCATGTCAGTTTCATGTTTTTATGTTTGAACTTACTGAGCCCATAGCTCATCAGTTTGTTCACATGTTGCAGGTAAGAGACCTGTTCACCAGTAGTATATGGTGGACGACGAACAGGGAAGTTACATGCCGGGCTGGATTGGGCGAGGGATATTGGTCACCGATAGTCTTCCGCTGTACAGATTTTGATTATTTAAACCATGTAGTATCAGAACAAGTTTTCAAGCTAAGATTATGTGATAGGGGAATCATGAGTCAGGTGCATGTTATTTTGTTAACATGATTTCCTTATCACATTCTCAAACAGTTTATGAATTTAAAGAAAAAAAAAATTGTTCCGCAAAATTAGCAAGTAGTTTACAGTCCAGCATGATTGCCGGCGACCCTAGAGGCCTGCAGACTATTGCGGTTAACTACAAAATTGACTGTAATAGCACGGTAGAACCTCTACAGTAGGGCGGGCCGCCACCAAAAAACAACCCAAAAATTTATCAATAGACTTAATGTCTTTCCAAGCAGAAATATAATTTCCTGATTACTTTATAATACATTTATTGAATTAATTATATTCTTATACCATCTAGTTTATAGAATAATTCTTAATTTATCTTTTTATTCCTAAAATTAAATATAAAAGTGTCCTTTAAATATGAAAAACATGTTTATGATTATACCCATAGCACCCATTACGAGCCAAAAAAATGGAAAAAGAATATGAGTTGATTAGAATGATTTTATTTATTAATAATTTTGAAAATATTTCTGATATATAACAAACATAATTTTCAAGACTTTTTTTTGCTTGAAATTTGACGGGCCTATTGGTTTTTAATGCAACAATATAATACTTTAAAAGATATCGTAGATTTTCTTTTTTACTTTTTGTTATTTTTTGTTTTTAGTTTCTTATATTCGTTTGCTAGTCAAAAAGTGAACCTCTAAGTGGACTATAAGATTGCTATGTGCAATTTTTATTCACAGGTATTTTTGGACAATGAACAAAAACCACACCATTTGTGTTTTTTAAGAGTATTGAAAAGCAAATTGTTGATGTCTTAGGGCTAATTAGTGGCTTCCGGTCATCAATGAGATCTTGTTTATGTATATGTAATCTTTTTCTCAGTAAAATCAAATTCTGTAAACTACAGAGCAAAGAAACCCCGAAGGCAAAAATAAAAAAATAAAAAGGAAGAAGACCTAGTAAAAGATGTTCTAAATATCCTTCCTGACTATTTTTCTGAACTAATCATAAACCATGATTGCATAAGATACTGATATATGTTCACATGAGAATTTTACACCAGGTAAGAAGGCGAAACTAATATAAATAGTATACTTCTTCAAAAAAAAAAAACTTACTTAGTGTGCCACATTGCGCTTGTCAATACGACCATGGCCGTGTACTTAACAGTGTTCATTAATACGACCATGTTCACTCGAACCATCTTATGTTTGTGCACAGTGCAGATGATACACGGCTGCCTACACGAGCGTGTACCTGGCTGTGTCTTACTTACACGACCATGTTCAAGTGCACGGCTTCATGCACGTGCACAGTCTGGGCAGTACACGACCATACACACGGTCGTGAATGTGCCGTGTTCTCGAATTTTACACTAAATGCATCAAATCGTTCCTAAATTTCTCATTAGATGAAATTTATAGTACAAGGATGGGGCGGTCCTTACATATTATCTCAATTTAGGAGCTAGCTTGTTTCCTTTTGGAAAATTAAAATTTTAATTAAAAAGAAAAAGAGAAAGATTAACAAAAGGCAAGGTTTTTTTTTTTTCCTATATATAGGAAAGAAACAAATAGACAAAAAACAAGCTGATTCACCACAAATTCCGTCCTATGCTTATGATTTTCTTATGATTTTATGTGATAACTACATTATGACAATGCATTCACCAAGGGAAAAAAAAAAGCTATACATAATAATATACACCGAAAAGAGATAAAATTAAAAAGCCACCCAAAAATTTATCAATAAACTTAATGTCTTTCCAAGCAAAAACATAGGTAGCGTTTGGTATTATTTTTAAAATCTGTTATGTTTTCAAATTCTCTGAATTTGATATCGTTTTGAAAACAATTCTGAGAACGTTTCTGAAATTGTGTTTGGTTTTATTTTCTGAGTGTATGTCTTGAGAAACAAAAAAGTAAAACTGTGTTTGGTTATATTTTTGAAAACCAGTCATTTTATAAGTATTCTATAAAAACATATTTATGTTTAATTTAAAAAAAATTATTATGAATACCAAAAATAAAAAATTAATAAAATTTTTTAATTGAAAAATGAATTAAAAATTAATAACTATAATATTTAAGTAATTACTATATCAATTAAATCTTAATTAACCATAAAAATTAAATCAGAGAAATGGGAGAAATGGGAAAAATGAAATCAGAGAAAATGACTTTTAGTCGTTTTCAATTTTACGTTGGGAGTAAAAGAGATTTTGGATTCGTTTTGAAATCTGTTTTCAAAAACAATACAAACCAAACACAATTTCACATCGATTTTGAAATCGATTTCTTAGGGAATCGTGAAATCAGTTTTGGAAACAAAACCAAACACACACATAATTTCTTGATTACTTTATAATACATTTATTGAATTAATTATATTTTTATACCATCTAGTTTATAGAATAATTCTTAATTTATCTTTTTATTCTTAAAATTAAATATAAAAGTGTCCTTTAAATATGAAAAACATGTTTACGATTATACCCATAGCACCCATTATGAGCCAAAAAAATGGAAAAAGAATATGAGTTGATTAGAATGATTTTATTTATTAATAATTTTGAAAATATTACCAATATATAACAAATATAATTTTCAAGACTTTTTTTGCTTGAAATTTGACGGGCCTATTGGTTTTTAATGCAACAATATAATAATTTAAAAGATATCGTAGATTTTCTTTTTTACTTTTTGTTATTTTTTGTTTTTAGTTTCTTATATTCATTTGCTAGTTAAAAAATGAACCTCTAAGTGGACTATAGATTGCTATGTGCAATTTTCATTCGCAGGTATTTTTGGACAATGAATAAAAACCACACCATTTGTATTTTTTAAGAGTAGTGAAAAGCAGATTATTGATATCTTATGGCTAATTAGTGGCTTCCAGTCATCGATGAAATCTTGTTTGTATATATGCAACCTCTTTCCCGTTAAAATTAAATTCTACAAACTATAGAGCAAAGAACCCCGAAAGCAAAAATTAGAAAATAAAAGGAAGAAGACCTAGTAAAAGATATTCTAAATATCCTTCTTGACTATTTTTCTGAACAAATCAAAAACTATGATTACATAAGATTCTGATATATGTTCACATGAGAATTTTACACGAGTTAAGAAAGCGAAACTAAGATAAATAGTATACTTCTTCAAAAAAAAAAACTTACTAAGTGTGCCACATTGCACTTGTCAAATCATATTAAAATTACATCTTATTAACAATGACAAATTAACATAACATAACAAAAATCTAAAAATTAAAAATCATGTTAATAGATTATTTTTTAACAACCTATTATGAAATCTCCTAAGAAGAAGTACTATAATAATAAAGCATGTAACATTAGACGAAAAAGAAATGAAAAATAATGTGTTATTAAGTATTCAAATTCTTTTAACAGGGTATATATTATTAGTAGGGTATTATGGATCGGCACTTATTAGTTGTCATCCCTTGATCATTTATTCAAAATAAAAACTCCTAGAAAGAATATTAATGGGCATTTTGACAAACTAGTTTAAAAGCTACAGCTTAAAAACTAACACTAAGAAAAATCACAATAAAAAGGCATTATAATGGTGGGTGGACTAACTTTATTAACTATCAAACCAAAAGCAGCACTTTTCAAATACTTTTGGAATTAGTTAAGTACTCTTTCTTTTGGCAAAGTCAAACTCAATTCCAACTTGGATTTGGCCGTCCTCATCTTTTGGATATGATCATGGTGTCTCCCCCCTCACCACCATTTTTCTTTACAAACTTAAGCTACCCCTTGAACCATAAAACGGGCTTTAAGTAACATGTAAAGCGAGTTGACAACACAAACGGATATGACTTGATCACTGATTTTTTGTTCAAATTGATTAGGGACACTTTAAATTTAGCCCTACCCCTAGCTGGGTAGGGAAAAATGTTGCCAAGCCAATTCGATGGAATGGTCAGCTTCTTTATGGTACCTATCTTATTTAGTTTCTTCTGCAAGAACATCACTGCTTTGATTTGATAATAGGCAATTAATTTCTTATTTTTCAAGAAGAAAACTAAAGCCATCTAATGACTATTTGAATAAGCTATTAGAATAGCTATTAATATATTCAAGTATGATAAAAGTTTGGTTGAAATACTACTAAAGTTAAACGAATGTTTTACTACTTTACAACCCGAATTCAACCCAAATCTACATCAAAATTTTCATTATTTTTAAATTCGTACTACATTCATTTTTCTTCAATTATACGATTTAAATGTTACACATTTCAAACATTCAATTTAAAAAAGTATTCAAACGGAATCTATAATCCAAACGGGCTATGGAGTTGTTTACATCAAATTCAGGTTGATATTATATATAAGAGGTTGGATAAAAGAAAATATTAGCATTTTAGCAACATGCAATCCTGCTGGGTCCACTA
Source organism: Antiaris toxicaria (assembly GCA_035233585.1). Taxonomy (NCBI): domain Eukaryota; kingdom Viridiplantae; phylum Streptophyta; class Magnoliopsida; order Rosales; family Moraceae; genus Antiaris; species Antiaris toxicaria. The sequence goes on from CP141163.1 coordinate 3,714,814, forward strand.
TATATATTCCAATCATATCATAAATTATATGTTTCATTTATTATCAATTTTAGTTTCTTGCTATCATTTACTAGTTAAAAATATAACCTTTAACTAGATTATTGATTGCCTTGTACAAAATTCATTTGTAGGGTTCTTTTGGACGATAAATATTATGGATTATAAAATATTGATTAATGCATATTATCCCAATTTCATAGCTTTATTTTGGTCAATTAATTAAAATGTAATTGGATAACGGTACTTCTTAAGCATAAAAGTTAGAGAAAATACCCTAATGCGAAAAAGAAAAAGAAAATGGAAAAGGTTAGAGAAAACACAAGATAATTATATATATATTTATAGATAGAGACCGCAAATACTCCATTTAATTATTCAATAAAGGATAGAAGATGGTTGATGAGTACAATTAAATAAGAAAAACTACAATTCTTAGTTGCAATATCGACAACCAATCCATTGAACAGCTTAATAACTAACAATAATAAAAACCGCAACATATATAAAGCATAAATTTAAAGCAATAAAAAAGGCATTATAAAGGTGCTAGAAGATATTGTAGGACCTACTTTATCAACTATAGGTAGGACCTACATTATCAAATACTTTTTCAATATAGAGCAGATGAAAATTTTGACTAACTAGATTTTAGTCAAAATTTTGAAAAATGAATTAATGAACATAGTGTAAAAGCTAAACATTAATTCAAATTATGATGTTTTAAAATTATTAGAAAAGTATGTGGAAAATATATATTAAGAGATCAAGGGCTCATATGCAAGCTACTTTGACCAATGGCCAAGATTAGCCAAGCAAATTCCAATTTCTTTAAAAGAAATTAAAGAAAAGGGTGAGAGAGGAGAGAGAGCATGTGAGTTGGGAATGCTATTAGCAGCCAAAGTGAATTAATTCACTTTGCTTAGCCGCAAAAGAAAGGGGGTTCGTGCAGAGAGAAAGAGAAAGGGAGAAAAAGAAAGAGAGAGAAAGGGCAGAAGAGAAACATCCTTTGCGTTTTTTCTTTCACAAGTTTCAGATTCTCTCTTCAAGTACGAAAATCATTCAAGTTTTCAGCCCAAGATTCCACAGCAAGATGTCCTCAAGTTTCAAGCAAGGTAACCCCTTTTTCTCTCACATTTTTGGGTGAAAAATCTGGGTTATATTGAGGAAGAAAAAGAGAAGATGAGTTTTGCATGTTGAGATTTTCGGTTAAATTGAAACATGGTTCAAGTCTAGTTGTTTTTAAACACGAATTCGTGAGTTGATGGTTTAGAAAACCAAGTTTCAGTTGAGTTTTCTTTTCAAGAAAGTTTTGATTTTTAAGGGTTAATTCAAGAGATGTGGTGGAAGCAAAATGTGAAATTTTGCTTATAAAACCATGGATTTATGATAGTAGAAATGCAGTTATACCTTGAAACGATCTTATTGAGATCGATTTTGAGTGCAAGAAGTAGAACAAAGGCTATGAATGTGACGGCCCGCCCTTCGTAGAGATCATACAATACTATTACAGTTGAGCTTTATTGCTAACTGCGATAGATTGTACTCTCATGGGTCGCCGGCTAATCTATCTCTCTTTAAATCATGACGTTTTTGGGAAAATTTTTTTTTTAAAACATCATGTAAAACATTATCCACTTTTTACTTTGTTTACAAGTACAAAGTAATTTACATAATACAATACTTTCGTAAAATATATATCATTACAAAAGACTATTTCTTTTTCCCTTTTCTTTTATCGCTCAGCGGAAAGACTCTGACACGACCATATCCCTCACCTCTTATCCCATTTGACACGCGCCATCCCGTCCGCCATCCAGTCAAACGAAGCTACTGAGCTGGTCGTTTACCTGCAACATAAGCAAAAATGGTGAGCTACAGGCTCAGTAAGTTCAAACATGCAAGAAATAAAATTTCTATGAATAGTACTATTCATCATAAATAGTACGTTGACCACTATTCATACATGAATAGAAACTTTGACCACTATTCATTATGAATAGTAAGTTTGACCACAACACAGTATATCAACAGTACATCTACCGCGATGTTAGTACCCTCACGAAACTGTCTTATGCTCAATTGTGACATAGTTTCAGTTTTAGGTAATTATCTTACATTATGTTCTGGTTTTGAGCTCAGGTTGGTAGTACCATTTAAGTGTGCATGACTAGGAGCGGTACATTAGTGCTGACCTCCACAGCCTTAATCTCATAGCCCCAAAGGCAAAATTGTACATGACTGGGAGTGGTACATCAGTGCTGACCTCCACAGCCTTAATCTCATCATAGCCCCGAAGGTAAAATTTACCTCCCTGTACAAAAGGCTGGTACGCCAAAAGTGGTTTTATTATCGACTTTTTAAAATTCTAACCCGATGACTTCATATTGCCCCGTGGTTAGGAATGGTTCACATTTAAATTTTAGGTGAGTGTGTTTCATTAATCTCGCTCTAGTGCCCGAAGCACATTTTACCATGTGTCCCATTCCAATAGTACCCGTAGCACATTTCGTCTCTCTCTACTCTATAATAGTGCCCGTAGCACATATGTACCTAACTTATAGTTAGTATATCAAAGTTAGCAATAATAATGCTATATGTTGTAGACAGGTATAGGTCTGAACTTACCTTATCAGTTTCTTCCCTTTTTCCTTCTTGGATCTTTGATCGCCCTCCTTGTAGGTCGATTTTGGGATCCTACAGACAAAACCTTGTCTGTTAATTTCATTTTCATTTATAGCTTTTATTTTTCATTAAAAAGCTTAAATAAAACCTATTTATAACTTTTTAGGCTTTATTTATCATTTTCCCCATTTTTCTCAACTTTTACAAAATTACGATTTTACGTCTATTTGCCCCTGACGGAATTTTCTTGATCCAGACTGCATTTTTGGCTCTCAGGAACTTGTCTGACTCTTTTCTAATCATTACCGGGTTCGTTTTTATTTTATTTTCATTTTTCACTTTCCCGACTTTCGGGAAGCACTATTCCGACCCTTACGTCGGTTTAGTATTTTTTATCGTTTCGGAGCCTCAAATGGACGTTTTACTAGTATTTAAAACGTTCATCTACACATTCCCGATCTATGTCTCCGAGGCTCGGATTTTCCGTACCCGACTCGGACCTTTATTTCGTTTTCAAAAACGCCCCCCCCCCCCCCTCGGGGTCGATTTTTTCAGTTTCACTTACGTTTTACATTTTTAGGGGACGGGTTACTATTCATGAACCACCCCTTAGGTTTTCCTTATTCAATTTTCTTTTAGGGACTCGGGTTTCTGACCCGACCCTAAACTCTTATTTTTAATTCCCTTTTTACCCCAAATGCCGTTTTTGAAATTTCGGCAGCATTTCGGCGTAAATTTAAGGCTATCGGCGTTAGGTACGCCTCGAACCATATGTACCTACCACGTACTATACCACAAACCTATTTAATGTAAAAGTTTTCCAAGCTTTTACATAAAAGCTCACAAAATTTCAATTCACATTTTAAACCACATTACACAAAATTTCTTTCAATTTTTACCCTTGGTTTTGGCCACGGTTTTCACACTCAAAACCTAACCAAAAATTTTTAATTTTTCCACCAAATTTTAGGCTATTCTAATGTCATTATCTAGCACATTTTCAAGCCAATTCCATGCATTTTTCAACACAAATTCTTAGGGTTTTCATCATTACAACCCACGGCCATTTAAGAGAAACATGCACCAAATTTTTTTGTTTCTGCTTTCAATCACAAATCCATCTTTTCCTTAATTCAATGCATGAATTGAACTATCCAAACATCAAGTAAATCATGCAAAAAAATTTCCCCAAACCCTAATTAAACCCACGACCATATTAGGGTTATTTAACACCAAATTTTTTTCCAAGCTTTCAATCATACAAATCATGCTTTACATTAAATCAAAACATGATTTAAAGCATTTTAACACTTAAACCACAACAATTCCTCATTGACTACACTTGGTAACCCACGGTTTTACCCTTGGAAAACCAACCAAAATTTTGTTTTTCTTTAAACAAAATGCATGGGTTTTCTTCTAATCACACCTTTAACAAAACCCAAGCACCGAATCAATCAAAACAAACCAAAAATTTCTCATCCTTTACACTATTCATTCCACGGATTTTAGAGAGAAAACAAGCCAAAATTTGCAAACTAAAGAAAGTTACCTTGCTTTCTTGCTTCCTTTGTCTTCAAGGAAGGGTTTGACACCACTTTTGTGAAAGAAATTTGGAGTATTTACTTGGTTTCTCTTGGTGGTTCACGGTTCCTCTTGGGAGAACCCTTAGAAAAAATTTTTCATATGTTTTGGCTTTGTAATTTGTTTCGGCCACTTCATTCCATGTTTTGCCGACTTAAACACAAAAGAAGCCAATTAATTTGGCTTTCCACCAATCAAAATGCAACCCTTTTCAAGCCTTTTCTTTCCAAATTTTTCAAAAATTAAATTTGGCTTATTTTGACCAAATCTTGGCCTTTAGATCAAAAAGTAACTTAATCTTGGCCATTAATGCCACCAACCACCATATTTTCACATTTATTAAATTTGGCTTTATGATGTCATAAATGTGAAGTAATATGTTGACTTTGACTTTACTATTCACATTAATTTGACTACTTTTTGACCGATACCGGTTCGAGCCGAAATTTTCCTGAAATCGTCCCAGCGGGTTCCTGAGATCTCCTGTGCAGTCGGATCAATTTATACTGCTTCCGTTTAATCAAAATCAATCCCGGAAGTTTTTCATCTTTTAGTGCACTGGTTAGGGTTTTCAATGCCGTTTTTGGCACTGTTCCACCCGTTTCAACTCAGTGAATTTTTCCAACACTGAATTCTTACTCGTCAGTATTGTTAGAACATTTTAATACATTCTAAACAATATAAATACATTTATTTCACTCTTTAAATAGTATAAATTGTTATATACATACATTTGTACTTTTTCTTCTGAGAATGCCTGAATTTCCCGGTTGTCACAATGAAAGCCTTAAAAAAACTAAGGTGAGAATTTCGGACTCAGAATCAGGATTTTAGGATGAACACGGAGTGTACACAGGCGTGTACAAGAGCGTGTTCAGAATACGACCCCGAACATGCCCACATACACGACCGTGTTTCGAGAAAGTTTGAGACCCGAGAGTTACACGGCCAAGAACACAGCCGTGTATCGAGCCGTGTAGAATGGCACACGATAGTGGAAAGGGCGTGTAACAGACCATGTTCGACAGCAGGAAACACGGCCAGAAACACGGTCGTGTAAGTATCCGTGTACGCATGCATGAATTACACGGCCATGTTGCATGAATTACATGGCCACGAACATGCCCATGTAGGAGGACGTGTTCGAAGCTAAAAAAAAAGAGTCTGGAAATATGATTTTTCATATTTTGCCATGTTTCAAGTATGAGATAAATGTTGGAAATAATCAACAATTATTTCTTTTATAGGAGTTCAAGCCAGACACCCCAAGACAGTAGTCCCAGATCAGCAGAGGCTCACATTAGCAGACTTTCTATAAGTTCAAGCATTGTCCTAGCTGCAACGCGGACAATCATGTTATGTTTTATTATGTTATATATGCTGTTTGACATGTATATCAGACGTTGACCATCTGCAACACGATACACATGTCAAGTTCATGTCATGCATGTAGAAATTCATGTTTCAAGTAGATAATTCATGTACACATGATAGACAAGTACCAAGCCCACAAAAACATGTAGGTGCACAAGGCACTATGGTGAGGTTAATAAAACTCACACTCCAAGTAAAACATGTAATAAGTTCCTACTATGGGGCAATCAGTATGCTACCCAGTTGGAACTTCAGATAAGATGGTAATTAAACCATTTATTTGCGTATCGGCCTCTCGACCCATGGGGAGGTTTTCATGTTTAGTTTCAGTTAAGGCTGCAGAGGTCAGCACTAAAGTACGGTCCCAGTCATACGCACCTTACGGTACGACCAATCTGTGACAACCGGGAAATTTAGGTAATTCTCGGAAGAAAATGTACAAATGTATGTGTATAACAATTTGTACCATTTAAAGAGTGAAATAAATGTATTTATATTGTTTAGAATATATTAAAATGTTCTAACAATACTGACGAGTAAGAATTCAGTGTTGGAAAAATTCACTGAGTTGAAACGGGCAAAACGGTGCCAAAACCGGCATTGAAAACCCTAACCGGGGCAATAAAAGATGGAAAACTTTCGGGATTAATTTCGATCAAACGGAAGCAGTTTAAATTGATCCGACTGCACAGGAGACCTCAGGAACACGCTGGGACGATTTCAGGAAAATTTTGACTCGAACCGATATCAGTCAAAAAGTAGTCGAATTAATGTGAATAGTAAAAGTCAAAGTCAACATATGCTTTAGCATTTATGACATCATAAATCCATTTAATAAATGGAAGGAAAATGGTGGTTGGTAGCATTAATGGCCATGATTTAGTTGCTTTTTGATCTAAAGGCCAAGATTTAGCCAAAAATCCACCATTTTAATTTTTGAAAAATATGGAAAGAATTAGGCTTGAAAGGTGGTGAATTTTGATTGGTTGAAAGCCAAATTAATTGGCTTATTTGTTGCATAAGTCGGCAAAACTTGGCATAAGTGGCCGAAACAAAATTTCAAGGCAAAACATAACAAAAAAATTTCCTAAGTGTTGTCTATGGTGGGAACCGTGAGCAACCCAAGAGGAACCAATTGATTTCTTCAATTTTTCTTCACAAAATTGGTGTCAAACCTTTCATTGAAGTCTAAGGAAGCAAGTGAACAAGGTAACCCTCCTTGGTTTGAAATTTTTCTTGATTTTTCTTCAAGAAATCCGTGTAATGAATAGTGGAAAAGATGGAAAAATTTTTGGTTGTTTTGATTGATTTGGTGCTTGGGTTTTGTTAAGGGTGTAATTAGGAGAAAAACCATGTATTTGGTTTAAGGAAAAACCAAATTTTGGTTGGTTTTCCAAGGGTAAAACCATGGGTTACCAAGAGTAATCAATGAGAAAATTTTGTGGTATTAAGTGTTAACATGCTTTAAATCATAATTTGGTCTAATGTAAAGCATGATTGGAATGATGGAAAGCTTGAAAAAAAATGTGGTGTGAACTTACCCTAAAAGGCCGTGGGTTAATTAGGGTTTGGTGGAAAATTTTGCATGGTTTTGTTGATGTTTGGATGATTTAAAATCATGCATTTTATTATGTAAAAGATGGAATTGTGATTGAAAGCAAGAAAAGAAAATTTGGGGTATGTTTCTCTTAATTGGCCGTGGATTATGTGAGGTTAAAAACCCTAGGAATTGTGTTGAAAAATGCAATGAAATTGGCTTGAAAATGTGCTAAAAAAATGACATTGGAATAGCCAAAAATTTGGTGGAAAATTTGAGAAATTTGGTTAGGTTTTGAGTGTAAAAACCGAGACGAAAACTAAGGGCAAAATTGAAAAAAATTTTGTGTAATGTGGTTCAAAATGAGAATTGAATTTTGTGAGCTTTTATGTAAAAGTTTGGAAAACTTTTACATAAAATAGGCTTGTGGTATAGTACGTGGTAGGTACATATGGTTCGAGGCGTGCCTAACGCCGGTAGCCTTAAAATTACGCCGAAATACTGCCGAAATTTCGAAAACGGCATTTGGGGTAAAATAGAAATTAAAAATAAAAGTTTGGAGTCGGGTCGGAAACCCGAGTCCCTAACGGAAAATTGAATAAGGGAACCTAAAGAGTGGTTCGTGAATAGTATCCCGTCCCCTTGAAAATGTAAAACGTGAGTGAAACTGAAAAACCGACCCCGAGGGGGGGCGTTTTTGGAAACAAAATAAAAGTCAGAGTCGGGAACGGAAAATCCGCGCCTCGGAGACCTAGATCGGGAATGTTTAGATGAACGTTTTAAATACTAGTGAAACATCTATTTGAGACTCCGAAACGATAGAAAATCACTAAACCGACGTAAGGGTCGGAATAGTGCTTCTCGAGGGTCGGGAAAGTGAAAAGTGGAAATAAAATAGAAATGAACTCGGTAATGATTAGAAAACAGTCAGAAAAGTTCCTGAGAGCCAAAAATGCAGTCCGGATCAAGAAAATTCCGTCAGGGGTAAAACTGTAATTTTGTCAAAATACAGGGGCAAAATCATAATTTTACAAAAGTTGAGAAAAATGGGGAAAATGATAAATAAAGCCTAAAAAGTTATAAATAGGTTTTATTTAAGCTTTTTAATGAAAAATAAAAGCTATAAATGGAAATAAAATTAACAGACAAGGTTTTGTCTGTAGGATCCAAAAATCGACCTACAAGGAAGGCGATCAAAGATCCAAAAGAGAAAGAGAGAAGAGACTGATAAGGTAAGTTCAGACATTTACCTGTCTGCAACATATAGCATTATTGTTGCTAATTTTGATGTACTAACTATAAGTAAGGTACATAGGTGCTACGGGCACCATTATAGAGTAGAGAGAGAGACGTAATGTGCTACGGGCACTATTGAGAATGGACACATTGTTAATTGTGCTTCGGACACTAGAGCGAGGTTAATGAAACTCACTCACCTAAAATTAAAATGTAAACCATTCCTAACCACGGGACAATGTGAAGTCACCGGGTTAGAATTCTAAAAAGTCGATAATGAAACCACTTTCTGGCGTACTAGCCTTCCGTACAGGGAGGTACTTTTGCCTTCGGGGCTATGATGAGATTAAAGCTGTGGAGGTCAGCACTGATGTACCGCTCCCAGTCATATACAATTTTGCCTTCGGGGCTATGAGATTAAGGCTGTGGAGGTCAGCACTAATGTACCGCTCCCAGTCATGCGCACTTAAATGGTACTGCCAACCTGAGCTCAAACCAGAACATAAGCAAAGATAATTACCTAAAACTGAAACTATGCCATAACTGAGCATAAGACAGTTTCGTGAGGGTACTAACATTGCGGTAGATGTACTATTATGACACTGTGTTGTAGTCAAACTTACTATTCATAATGAATAGTGGTCAAAGTACTATTCATGTATGAATAGTGGTCAACAGACTATTCACGATAAATAGTACTATTCGTAGAAATTTTATTTCTTGCATGTTTGAACTTACTGAACCTGTAACTCACTATTTTTGCTTATGTTGCAGGTAAGCGACCAGCTCAGTAGCTTGTTTGACTGGATGGCGGACGGGATAGCGTGTGTCAAATGGGATAGGTGGGCGAGGGATATGGTCCTGTCAGAGTCTTTCAGCTGAGCGATAAAAGAGAAGGAAAAAAAGAAACAGTCTTTTGTAATAGTATATATTTTATGAAAGTACTGTATTATGTAAATTACTTTGTACTTGCCAACAAAGTAAATAGTGGGAATTGTTTCACATGATGTTTAAAGAAAAAAAAATTTTCCCCAAAAACGTCATGATGGAAAGAGAGAGAGATTAGCCGGTGACCCATAAGAGTACAATCTATCGCAGTTAGCAATAAAGCTTAACTGTAATAGTATTGTATGATCTCTACGAGGGGCGGGCCGCCACAGTTGGTATCAGAGCGGGTTTACGGTTGGTGTAGTTTAGAATACCAACTGCTGCCACAGTTGGTATCAGAGTGGGTTTACAGTTGGTGTAGTCTAGAATACCAACTGCTGTCACAGTTGGTATCAGAGTGGAATTACGGTTGGTTTAATTTGGATTACCAACTGCTGTCACAGTTGGTATATCAGAGCAATGTGACCATATCCTGATTTGACACTTCGCGCATCCTGCACCGCTATCCAAGTAAGTAGTTTACTTAAGTTTAGTTAATTATTTTCTTATGTAAAAATAATTATCTTATGGGTAGCAAGATGACCAGACCTCCTTATGTGAGACCGCCGCTACCACAACCGAGAGGGGTATTACGGGTATGGACGAGACCTACAGTGAGACCGTCTATTTCCCAACGACCAGTAATCAGACCTCCGATGCCCGAGAGTCCTCTAGTACCAGCACCAGCACCAGTGCCAGTAGATGTTGTACAGCCACGATCAATAGTTCATCCACCTGTAGTAGTGGACATTCCAGTTGTTGGTGGATGCCAACACATTGGAGTGAGAGTTTCAGCTCAGGCAGTACAGGCATTTCGAGCTAGTAGACCCCCGATGTTTGATGGTGGACGATAGTCGATGGAGGCGAAGGACTGGCTCCATGCCATAGAGAGGATTATGGTGAGATGCGACATTGATCGAGATATGTGGATTCAGTTGGCCATCAGTATGTTTCAGGGAGATGCCCAAGTATTTTGGGAGTATTGTGACCAGGAGATTTTATTAGGATTCAGTTGGGCTGAGTTCTGTCAGCGATTGGCTGATCAGTTTCCGCCTAGGGATCCAGCACCTGCTCTAACACCTCTAGAGAGACGAGAGGCTGGTACACCTGCGTACCCTGGATTCGATGAGGTTAGGGACTATATTCTCCAGACTGAGAGGATAGTCATGTTGTCTGGTGAGATAGTTATGTCTTACGCAGCACGATTTGAAGAGACCATTAGGAGGAGATGTCCGTTGCCCAACCTCACTGAAGTGAACTGTTGTGAGTTGTTTTGGAGAGGTTTACCCATGGAGTTGAGACAGAGGGTGATTAAGCTATTTCCTCCTACGCTCCAAGAGTTTGTAGTGACGATCAGGACGATCGAGAGGGAGATTCTGATTGAGCATTTGATGCAGAGTCAACGAGAGACACTGGGTCAAGATGAGATGTTCAAACGCATCTTTGGGCCGAGAAGAATGATGAATGATCATGAGGCTGGACCGTCTAGACCACGAGGAGGTGATGACTCAGGACAGGGAGCATTGCCTAGGGATGGTGACGATTCAGATGATCCAGATGACGATGAGGATCCCGAAGAATATCCTCTAGTCCCAGACACAGGGGATGTGTGACCAATAGATATGTATACATGTACATAAGTAGCTTAGAGAGAAAAGCTCTTTTGTATAGACTTGTGGCCAAGATGTATAAAATGGCCGATGTATATATGACTGGTGATGGTTATGTATGATATATAAACGTTTTGCTATGAATGAAATATCAAAATGATTATATGTTGTACGATGATGTGGCTTTACATTACCCTAAATTTCGTAAATTGATATGATGTTACGAATGTGGTTATGGAAAGGCTAACGGTGAATTATTGTGCCATAATAGGATAATAGGCAAGATGGTGGATTTACGAAATCGACCAGAGGGATGAGAACGACGTCCTAATGTCATGGAGAGATTGGATCAGATACAAGCCCTGCTAGAAGCTCAGATGCAAGAAAATGCTAATCTGAGACGACAGGTAGAGGAGTTAGAACAGAGACAAGGCTCTGAGGGTACCCAAGTAGAACAGGAAGCTGAGGTAGATCCAGTTATCCCTCCAGCTACTGTAAATGAGAGAGTTCCTGAACAGCAACCGATTTTAAATCTGGAACCCCTCTATGAAAGATTTAGGCATATGAGACCGCCAGAATTTGAAGGGTCTACAAATCCTCTAGAGGCTGAAGACTGGTTATCATCCTTGCAAGTGATCATGGAATTCATGAACCTAACTGACTGGGAGAAGGTCGCATGTGCGTCTTTTGTGTTGAGGAAAGATGCTCGTTTTTGGTGGGACACTGTACGAATGAGAAGGAACGTGTCTGCCATGAGTTGGGCAGAATTTCTGGAAGAATTTAACCAGAAATATTATGACCCTGCATCTCTGAGACAACAACAGAAAGAGTTCTCAGAATTGACGCAAGGAAATATGTCGGTGAGTGAAGTTTACCGAAAGTTCGACCAGTTATCCCGTTTATGTCCCTATGTAGTCCCTACTGAGAGGGAAAAAATACAGAAAATGATCGGGATGTTCAGACTAGAAATCACTGCGTTAGTAGACACTGGACAAGTACCGCCTATTTCTGTAGCAGATTGTGTTAGTCGGGCCATCAGAGCTGAGTTTCACGTAGCCCGATAGAAAGAAGAAAGAGAGAAGCACTGGGAGGCCAAGAAGAAGGAAAGGGCTTTGGCAAAGTCTACACAACTTGGTCAATCGAGCAAGCCTAATCAGAATGCTAAACCAAGTCAGGCAATAATCAAGGATCTCAGCAAAACAAGAGGAAAGGCAATTTGTCTGGAAATCACCAGGGAAATAATCGAAACCAGCAGCGAAGGACAGCTGGAAATGTGGAATCCAATGTACAAAATTTCCCTACATGCGGGAAGAGACATTCTGGGCAATGCAGATTTGGGCCACTTGTTTGCTATGAATGTGGAAAGGAAGGCCATTATGCCAGGAACTGTCCAAATAATAGGCAGAGTGGACAAGGCACTTCCCAACAGCACCAGACACGCCCACAAGCTCATTCCCTTCAGGCCAGAGTTGAAGAGTCCCCAGTAAGGTCGCAACGCCAGGAGCGTGTGCCACGTGCTGATGCTCGTGTGATGGCCTACAGCAAGGAGGATGCAGAGGTAGGAACATCGAATGTGGTGACAGGTCAGCTTCCTGTCGCTAGTCATGTATGCTACGCATTCTTTTGTTTCCTATGAATTTGCTGACAAGATAGGAATTCCTAAGGACTATATGGGAAGAGTATTTAAGACAGCTTTACCCTCTGGGGAAGTATTGTTGTCCAATTACTGGTTACCTCATGTACCAGTATATGTGGCAAATAGGGAACTATATGCGGAGTTGATCGTAATGAAGATTGCGGATTACGATATGATTCTAGGCATGGATTTCCTAGGGAAATACCGAGTGACGATCGACTACCGAAATCGAAAGATAGTATTCCAACCCGAGGAAGAAGAGAGTTTCGAGTACGTCGATACTTCTCGAAAACCTGGGAAGATGATGATCAGTTCGCTGAGAGCAAGCAAGCTGATAGCCAGTGGTTGCATGGGATATCTGGCATATGTGGTGGACACTACAGAGGAATAGAAGCTTCAACCTAAAGATGTTCCCGTTGTTAATGAATTTCTTAACGTATTTTCGGAAGAATTACCAGGGATACCTTCAGAGAGAGAAATCTCGTTCGAAATTGAGTTGATGCCTGGAACGGCACCTATTTCCAAAGCACCATACCGCATGGCTCCAGTGGAGTTAAAGGAGCTGCAGGAACAATTAAAGGAGCTTTTGGATAAAGGATTCATCAGACCGAGTTATTCTCCATGGGGTGCACCTGTGTTATTCGTCAAGAAAAAAGACGGAACATTCCGGTTGTGCATTGATTATCGGGAGTTGAATAAGGTTACGATCAAAAATAGGTACCCGTTACCTAGAATTGATGACCTATTCGACCAGTTAAAAGGCGCAGCGGTATTTCCCAAGATCGACTTACGATCAGGATATCACCAGCTGAGAATTAAAGAAAGTGATATTCCTAAGACGGCGTTTAGGACTCGTTATGGTCACTACAAGTTTCTTGTGATGCCATTTGGATTAACAAATGCACCGGCAGCGTTCATGGACTTGATGAACAGAATTTTTAAAGAGTATTTGGATAAGTTTGTCATTGTATTCATTTATGACATTCTTATATACTCAAAGACTCATGAGGAGCACCAGGAGCATCTGAGGATCGTGCTGAATACGATAAGGAAGCATCAACTGTATGCCAAATTCTCAAAATGCGAGTTTTGGCTGGATAGAGTACATTTCCTCGGGCATATTGTATCCCAGGAAGGTATTGCTGTAGATCCAACGAAAGTAGATGCAATTAACTAGTGGCCTGCACCCAAGCATGTGACGGAAATACGCAGTTTCTTGGGGTTAGCTGGTTATTATCGACGATTTGTAGAGGGATTTACGCGTTTAGCTACACCTCTTACTGCTCTTACACGCAAAGAAAGGAAGTACGAGTAGACTATGGAATGCGAAAGAAGCTTCCAGGAGTTAAAGAGACGGCTGACAAGCACACCAATCCTTACGCTTCCCACTGAAGGGGAGAAGTTTGTAATCTACAGTGATGCATCTAAAGTAGGGTTGGGAGCAGTCCTGATGCAAGACAGCAAGGTGATTGCCTATGCTTCCCATCAATTAAAGGAGCATGAAAGGAATTATCCTACGCATGACCTTGAACTTGCTGCAGTAGTGTTTGCACTTAAAATTTGGCGACACTATCTTTATGGAGCTCAATGTCAGATTTTCACCGATCACCAAAGCCTGAAGTATTTCTTCACGCAAAAAGAGCTCAATATGCAACAAAGAAGATAGTTGGAACTGGTGAAGGATTATGATTGTGAAATCCTATACCATCCAGGAAAGGCTAACCGTGTAGCGGATGCTTTAAGTAGAAAGTCTACCATATCGCACCAGCTACCGATAAAAAGACTTCCGAAGCCATTGCAGCAAGAGATAAATTCTTTGAACTTAGAGCTGATATCTGGAAGATTAGCTGCACTCCAAGTGGAATCGTCGTTGTTTGAGGATATCAAGGAAGCTCAAAGACGAGACCCAACAATGACAAGTTCTCAAGAAGGAATTTCCAAGGATGGAATGATCCTTTATCAAGGAAGGATAAATGTTCCAGCTGATGAGGAACTTATAAGACGGATCATGTCAGAAGCCCATGAGACACCATATTCGGTTCATCCCGGAGCTAACAAGATGTATTAGGACTTGAAGTTACAGTTCTGGTGGAAAGGGATGAAGAATGATATAGTGAAATTCGTGAGCAGATGCATGACCTGTCAAAGAATCAAAGCGGAGCATAAACATCCAGTAGAAAGATTGGAACCTCTAGAGATTCCTGAATGGAAATGGGAACACATTACGATGGATTTTGTAATGGGACTCCCAAAAACCCGAGAAGGTTATGATGCCATCTAGGTTATTGTGGACAGAATGACCAAGACGGCACGGTCTATAGCTGTCAAGATGACTTTTTCGTTGGAAAAGTTTGCTCAGTTGTATGTAACTCATGTCATCAGATTACATGGAGTACCAAAATCCATTGTATCAGATCGAGATGCACGATTCACTTTGAATTTCTGGAAGTATGTGCAAGAAGCCATGGGTACTGATTTGAGACTCAGTACGGCTTTTCATTCGCAAACAGACGGACAGTCGGAGCGGATAATTCAGACCTTAGAGGACATGCTTCGAGCTTGTGTAATGGATTTTACGGGAAATTGGAACGAGAAGTTAGCATTAATTGAATTCTCGTACAATAATAGTTTCCAAGCTTCTATAGGCATGGCACCTTACGAGGCTTTGTATGGACGGAAGTGCAGATCACCATTACACTGGTATGATTTACGAGAGAAGCAATTGCATAAGATGGATTTCATAAAAGAGACTTCCGATGCAGTTGCTAGAATTCAGCGTCAAATGAAAATTGCGCAAAACCGACAAAAGAGTTATGCGGACAAAAGGTGGAGATCCTTAGAGTTTGATGAAGGAGACTTCATGTTTCTTAAGGTATCGCCTATGAAGGGGATTATGCGTTTCGGTAAGAAGGGGAAACTAAGTCCAAGATATATTGGACCTTATGAAATTATCGAACGCATTGGAAGGGTCGCTTACAGATTAGCGTTACCTCCTGAATTGTCGGCAGTGCATAATGTATTTCATGTGTCGATGCAGAGAAAGTATATACCAGATCTGTCCCAAGTGTTGAAGCATGAGCCTATTCAAATCCACGAGGATTTGACATACAAGGAACAACCTATTCGAGTACTGGCTCGTGAAGAGAAAGTACTGAGGAATAAAACAATCTCACTAGTGAAGATTTTGTGGAAAAATCATAACCTTGAAGAAGCTACGTGGGAACGAGAAGACGAAATGAGGAGTTTATACCCCCACTTGTTCTAATTTTCGAGGACGAAAATTTTATAAGGAGGGGTGAATGTGACAACCAGGAAATTTAGGCAATTCTCGGAAGAAAATGTACAAATGTATGTGTATAAAAATTTGTACCATTTAAAGAGTGAAATAAATGTATTTATATTGTTTAGAATATATTAAAATGTTCTAACAATACTGACGAGTAAGAATTCAGTGTTAGAAAAATTCACTGAGTTGAAACGGGCAAAACGGTGCCAAAACCGGCATTGAAAATCCTAACCGGGACAATAAAAGACGGAAAACATCCGGGATTAATTTTGATCAAACGGAAGCAATTTAAATTGATCCGACTGCACAGGAGACCTCAGGAACACGCCGGGATGATTTCAGAAAAATTTCGGTTCGAACCGGTATCGGTCAAAAAGTAGTCGAATTAATGTGAATAGTAAAGTCAAAGTCAACATATACTTTAGCATTTATGACATCATAAATCTATTTAATAAATGGAAGGAAAATGGTGGTTGGTAGCATTAATGGCCATGATTTAGTTGCTTTTTGATCTAAAGTCCAAGATTTGGCCAAAAATCCACCATTTTAATTTTTGAAAAATATGGAAAGAATTAGGCTTGAAAGGTGGTGAATTTTGATTGGTTGAAAGCCAAATTAATTGGCTTATTTGTTGCATAAGTCGGCAAAACTTGGCATAAGTGGCCGAAACAAAATTTCAAGGCAAAACATAATAAAAAAATTTCCTAAGTGTTGTCTATGGTGGGAACCGTGAGCAACCCAAGAGGAACCAATTGATTTCTTCAATTTTTCTTCACAAAATTGGTGTCAAACCTTTCATTGAAGTCTAAGGAAGCAAGTGAACAAGGTAACCCTCCTTGGTTTGAAATTTTTCTTGATTTTTCTTCAAGAAATCCGTGTAATGAATAGTGGAAAAGATGGAAAAATTTTTGGTTGTTTTGATTGATTTGGTGCTTGGGTTTTGTTAAGGGTGTAATTAGGAGAAAAACCATGTATTTGGTTTAAGGAAAAACCAAATTTTGGTTGGTTTTCCAAGGGTAAAACCGTGGGTTACCAAGAGTAATCAATGAGAAAATTTTGTGGTATTAAGTGTTAACATGCTTTAAATCATAATTTGGTCTAATGTAAAGCATGATTGGCATGATGGAAAGCTTGAAAAAAAATGTGGTGTGAACTTACCCTAAAAGGCCGTGGGTTAATTAGGGTTTGGTGGAAAATTTTGCATGGTTTTGTTAATGTTTGGATGATTTAAAATCATGCATTTTATTATGTAAAAGATGGAATTGTGATTGAAAGCAAGAAAAGAAAATTTGGGGAATGTTTCTCTTAATTGGCCGTGGGTTATGTGAGGTTAAAAACCCTCAGAATTGTGTTGAAAAATGCAATGAAATTTGCTTGAAAATGTGCTAAAAAAATGACATTGGAATAGCCAAAAATTTGGTGGAAAAATTGAGAAATTTGGTTAGGTTTTGAGTGTAAAAACTGAGACCAAATTTGGTTAGGTTTGGAAAACTTTTACATAAAATAGGCTTGTGGTATAGTACGTGGCAGGTACATATGGTTCGAGGCGTACCTAACGCCGGTAGCCTTAAAATTACGCCGAAATGCTGCCGAAATTTCGAAAACGGCATTTGGGGTAAAATGGAAATTAAAAATAAAAGTTTGGGGTCGGGTCGGAAACCCGAGTCCCTAACGGAAAATTGAATAAGGGAACCTAAAGGGTGGTTCATGAATAGTAACCCATCCCTTGAAAATGTAAAACGTGAGTGAAACTGAAAAACCGACCCCGAGGGGGGCGCTTTTGGAAACAAAATAAAAGTCCGAGTCGGGAACGGAAAATCCGAGTCTCGGAGACCTAGATCGGGAATGTCTAGATGAACGTTTTAAATCCTAGTGAAACTTCCATTTGAGACTCTGAAACGATAGAAAATCACTAAACCGACGTAAGGGTCGGAATAGTGCTTCCCGAGAGTCGGGAAAGTGAAAAGTGAAAATAAAATAGAAATGAACCCGATCATGATTAGAAAACAGTCAGAAAAGTTCCTGAGAGCCAAAAATGCAGTCCGGATCAAGAAAATTCCGTCAGAGGCAAAACTGCAATTTTGCCAAAATATAGGGGTAAAATAGTAATTTTGTAAAAGTTGAGAAAAATGGGGAAAATGATAAATAAAGCCTAAAAAGTTATAAATAGGTTTTATTTAAGCTTTTTAATAAAAAATAAAAACTATAAATGGAAATAAAATTAACAGACAATGTTTTGTCTGTAGGATCCAAAAATCGACCTATAAGGAAGGATATCAAAGATCCAAGAGAGAAAGAGGGAAGAGACTGATAAGGTAAGTTCAGACATTTACCTGTCTTTAACATATAGCATTATTGTTGCTAACTTTGATGTACTAACTATAAGTTAGGTACATAGGTGCTACGGGCACCATTATATAGTAGAGAGAGAGACGTAATGTGCTGCGGGCACTATTAAGAATGGACACATTGTTAATTGTGCTTCGGGCACTAGAGTGAGGTTAATGAAACTCACTCACCTAAAATTAATATGTGAACCGTTCCTAACCACGGGACAATGTGAAGTCACCAGGTTAGAATTCTAAAAAATCGGTAATGAAACCACTTTCTAGCGTACTAGCCTTCCGTACAGGGAGGTACTTTTGCCTTCGGGGCTATGATGAGATTAAGGCTGTGGAGGTCAGCACTGATGTACCGCTCCCAGTCATATACAATTTTGCCTTCGGGGCTATG
This sequence comes from Antiaris toxicaria, assembly GCA_035233585.1. Taxonomy (NCBI): domain Eukaryota; kingdom Viridiplantae; phylum Streptophyta; class Magnoliopsida; order Rosales; family Moraceae; genus Antiaris; species Antiaris toxicaria. The sequence goes on from CP141163.1 coordinate 3,733,359, forward strand.
AGATTAAGGCTGTGGAGGTCAGCACTAATGTACCGCTCCCAGTCATGCGCACTTAAATAGTACTGCCAACCTGAGCTCAAAACCAGAACATAAGCAAAGATAATTACCTAAAACTGAAATTATGCCATAATTGAGCATAAGACAGTTTCGTGAGGGTACTAACATCGCGGTAGATGTACTGTTGTGACACTGTGTTGTGGTCAAACTTACTATTCATAATGAATAGTGGTCAAAGTTACTATTCACGTATGAATAGAGGTCAACGATACTATTCATGATGAATAGTACTATTCATGATGAATAGTACTATTCATAGAAATTTTATTTCTTGCATGTTTGAACTTACTGAGCCTGTAGCTCACCATTTTTGCTTATGTTGCAGGTAAGCGACCAGTTCAGTAGCTTGTTTGACTGGATGGCGGACGGGATAGCGTGTGTCAAATGCGATAAGTGGGCAAGGGATATGGTCCTGCCAGAGTCTTTCCGCTGAGCGATAAAAGATAAGGAAAAAAAGAAACAGTCTTTTGTAATAGTATATATTTTATGAAAGTACTGTATTATGTAAATTACTTTGTACTTGCTAACAAAGTAAATAGTGGGAATTGTTTCACATGATGTGTAAAGAAAAAAAAAATTTCCCCAAAAACGTCATGATGGAAAGAGAGAGAGATTAGCCGGTGACCCATGAGAGTACAATCTATCGCAGCTGGCGATAAAGCTTAACTGTAATAGTATTGTATGATCTCTACGAGGGGCGGGCCGCCACACAATCGGGGGCCCAAAACTAGAACCTAATTTCAGATAATATCCTAAGACTTACATGTAGGAAAATAAATCGGTAAAAATGTATCAGAGTAGCGCAGCGGAACAATAAAAATTTTTCAGATCGTTAAATATCTCATGATGCCATATACAATAAACCAATAACAATTAAAACTCATACCTCAAGGACACCAATCTGCAGGAGGAGAATGACCGAAGGGCTTCAACCAACTAGCCTTCTCTACTATTCTCCAATTCCCGAATGGCTGAGTGTGTGGGCACTCTGAACCTCGATCGGTATGCTAGCACTGCTAGTCTTCTTCCGACCACCCAGATCTCTAAAGAACTTATTGTCACGATGAGTTATGCAATAATAAACCTGTTCACCTGAGAGAACTGGAGTGGCAGGACCTCTATTTATAAACCTGCATGAGGTGATTCTCTGAATTCGAATTGGATTAGAAGAAGATATTCTCCCTTATCCACAAGCACAAAATCTGAATTTTCTAAGGGGAAAATCCCAACAATAAATTCGGCCACTTTAGGATAATTCCAATCCAAATCTAAACAAGATTTTAACTAGAATTTTATCTCCCTTTTTCAACCAAAAAATCCAAAAATCAAAGGGGAAAATCCCCACCAAAATTTCGGCCACTTTTGGATAAGGGAGAATCAAAATTCCAATAGGATTTTCAAGCTTGAATCTTATCTCATCCTTATCCAAAATAACCGAAAATCTCCTAGGAGATTTACTCCAAAAATTCGGCCATTATCAGGGAGGAGAGAATCCAAATTCAACTAGGATTGAAACTTGAATTTTTCCTTGAACCTTATCCACAAAAATCTGAAAATCCATTGAGGATAATCCTCAAAATTTTCATCCATATTTGGTTAGGATTTGGATTCAAAATTCAAGTAGGATTCTAACAAGATTTTCCTCTCCATATCCAACTAAAATTCGAATTTCATTTCTTGTGGATTTACCACAACAAATTCGAATCCCACTTGGACTGTGATTCAAAATTTGAATTTCAGATTCAAATTTCAAATTCAAATTTCAAATTTCAAATTTTAAATTTCAAATTCAAATTTCAAATTCGAATTTCAAATTCAAATTTCAAATTTCAAATTTCAAATTTCAAAATCCACAAAACAGTTGTATTTCAAATTCTTGTTCTCATGGATAATTTTCTACAACTCCAATCCAATCTCAAATAAAATCATGGCAACTTTATTTGGAGTTCGAATAATTGTGTACTCTATTATCCAAAACAAAATCTGAATCCAACCGGAGAGAATCTTGTCTACCATCCTAATCCAATGTCAACACCATCCATGCATAATAAACTAGCCAATAGCATATATAAATCAATTTGCCAAACATTAAGGAATTATGTGGAGCTAGTAGAGGGACTAATTGGACATATATAATCGGGCTCCTGCAAATCCATATGATCATCATTCTTTACCGAACAACTCAATCATATGATCACTAATTTCAGAGTCATACCACTATAAACCTGAAACTGAACTCCCAATTATATACCGTATTATGTAAGCCTGTGACAAGCTATCGTCCAATGACCTTATCATGTATGCAGAACCCTCATATGATATCCATGATTAGCCTTAGGCCAAAGTCCGTTTAATCCTACTGATCAGGCTATCTTAAAGTTCCATCATACTACCGAATTAAGAAAATGATTATTCACCATATGTGAATAAGAAGTCATCTGCCCAGCAGACGACCCAAGGTCTTGTCCATTTTCACATTCAGTATAATGCCTTTAAGAGGAAACCCTTAACTCCTCATTAGAGCTATGATTCCGATATCTATAAACGAACCCTTCATCGTATACAAGTCATGCACCCAACGAACCGGTCTATAAGCTTACTACCTCTGAGACGCTTTAACCATTGGAACATCAAAGTACACAAGTCATATACATGAAGCTGTCCTTTTACTTAGGATTAAGGTTACTGCACAATGAATGTCAAAAGCAGATCGATCCACTCAAAGCGGACTTCGTAGATCAATCATGTTTTAGTCCCAGTCTAATATGTCACCACTAAGCAACATATCTATGTCTCTACTTGGGAGTCTAGCTCCAGACAGTCAAGACAAACCGTCCCCTCCAAGGCTTTAGATAACATAATAGTCTTAACATGAGTTAGATGCTCGGTCTAACCCCATAGACTACAGACCATAGTTTAGAACGCTTACTTTAGAACATTGTCTTCTCGCATACAAAAGTCCATTGCATGCAACGTTCTAACAGTTTAACACAAGCAGTCAGGGAGCCATATTTGCTTACATTTACTTTAACATGTAAATAAAACGAGGACAGATAGCAATGTAATGAATAACCTCTATATATAATTTTATTATCCAGTTCAAAATAAATACATCAAAATGTCTCTAATGCTTAGGGTATTTCCTAACATTACATACAGACATGAACATGTTTTTCAGAGTTAAGCTTCATGCATAAGCACAGTATTACATGTTATGATTTCATGTTTTTATGTTTGAACTTACTGAGCCTTTAGCTCACTAGTTTGTTTACATGTTGCAGGTAAGAGACCTGTTCACCAGTAGTACATGATGGACGATGGACAGGGTATGTACATGCTAGGGGGAAATAAGCAAGGGATGATGGTCCTACCATGAGTTTTCCATTGTGCACTTTTGAAAATTTAAACATGTAATTTCAAGAACATGATTTTAAGCCAAGATTATGTGATAAGGGAATCATGATCCATGTATATGTTATTTTGTTAACATGGTTTCCTTATCATATTCTCGAACAAGACATGTATATGTTTTCAACTTATTATGTATTAAGAAAAAAAAATTTATTCCACAAAATTTACTAGTTTTCAAGTTAAGCATGATGCCGGCGACCCTAGAGGCCTACATACTATTGCGGTTAACTACAGAGTTGACTGTAATAGTACTGTAGAACCTCTACAGCAAGGGCGGGCCGCCACAGTTGGTATCAGAGCTGGTTTACGAGGGGTCCAGTTTAGAGTACCAACTGTTGCCACAGTTGGTATCAGAGCCCAAGTTTAAAATGGATCTAATTTAGGGTACCAACTGTTGCCACAGTTGGTATCAGAGCAATTGGTAGACCATATCCCGCCTGACTCCATGCATGTCTTGTTCGCCGATTCAAGTAAGTTAAGTTTATGTTAAGATAAGTAGCTAGTTATACATAAAAGTAAAGGTCTATAGAGACCATACTTTGAAGTAAGTATATGTTGATATATTAATGCAAGAAATGATGTGAATACTCTTATAGAGGATCTAATACAAATTCATCGTGTGATTTTAGGATATAAAGTAGCACAATGGAAAACCAAGGCCAAGGCCAAAGACGGAGAAGGGGACACCCAACTCTATCTCAGAGAATAGGAAAGTTGCTGGCTCTTCTAGAAAATCAGATGAAGGAAAACGCAGAACTAAGACTGAGGATAAAATAGATAAAACAGGATCAGGGATCAGTGGGGACTCCTACACAATAAGCATCTGAGGCAAATCAAGTAGTGCCATCAGTTGCACCAGAAGTGGTTCAGGAACCACCAGCAAGGGTGAACCAAGAGTCACTATATGAGAGATTCTGGAAAATGAGGCCTTCAGAATTTGAGGGTTTAACCAATCCTCTGGAAGCAGAAGATTGGCTTTCATCTATCCAGATGATTATGGATTTCATGAGACTAACCGAGGAAGAGAAAGTCTTGTGTGCATCCTTTGTTCTTAGGAAGGACGTGATGAGGAGGGACGAGACCACGATGTCATGAGCGGAGTTCTTATAGGAGTTCAATCAGAAATACTATGATTTAGCATTACTCCAACTACAACAGAAAGAGTTTTCAGAGTTACAGTAGGGTGACATGTCCGTCAGTGAGGTTTGCAAAAGATTTGATCAGCTCTCCCGCTTGTACCTGTATGTAGTGCCAACGGAAAGGGAGAAGATACAGAAGATGATAGGCATGTTCAGGCCCGAGATTTCTGCCTTAATTGACATTGGTCCAATCCTGCCAATCTCAGTAGCCGACTGCGTTAGTCGTGTTTTGAGGGCAGAGTACCATCTTGCCCGATAGAGAGAAGAAAGGGAAAAGGTCTGGGAAGCCAGGAAGAAAGAAAAGATCTTAGCCAAAGCCTCTCAACCTAGACAACACAATAAAGGCAATCAGAGTACAAGACCAAATTAGTCCAATAATCTAGGCCCTCAGTCCCAACAAAAGAGAAAGGATAATTTCCAGGAAACTCAAAGTCAAGACCACAGAAGTCAGTCACGGAGGACTAACACCATTACAATACCAAGTAACGCCACCTGTCCTACTTGTGGGAAGAAACATATGGGTCAGTGCAGAGCTAGTACAACTACATATTTTTAGTGCAGAAAAGAGGGCTATTTCATCAAGAATTTCCCCATGAACCGCCAGTCTGTGTTAGGAGTAAATTTTTCACATCCACAGCAATCATAAGTTCATGCACTTAGATTAAGTTATGAAAGCCCTTCAGAAGTGCCTCCAGCAGTCCAAGAAAGACAAGAAAGAGCTCCTCAGGCAGATGCTAGGGTAATGGCCTACACCAGAGAAGAGGCAGAGGCAGGGACATCCAACGTGGTGACAGGTCAGATTTCTGTCGCTAACCGCTTAGCATCTGCTCTTTTTGACTCTAGGGCCACTCATTCTTTCATATCATATGCATTTACTGATAAGTTAGAATACCCTAGAGATCATATAGGAAGAATTTTTAGAACTACTCTCCCTTCAGGAGAAATCAGGTTGTTTGAGTACTAGTTACTTCATGTGCCAGTAATCTTGGCAAATAGAGAGCTTTATGCAGAATTGATCATGATAAATATAGTAGACTATGATGTAATTCTGGGAATGGATTTCTTAGGAAAATACCAAGCCACGATCAATTGCAGAAACAGAAGAATAGTGTTCAAGCCAGAAGAGGAAGAAATTTTTGAATATGTCGATTCCTCAAGAAGGTCAAGTAAAATGATGATCAGTTCATTGAAAGCCAAGAAGCTAATAGCCAATGTTTGTATTGGATATTTAGCTTATGTGACAGATACAGTAGAAGAGAAGAAGTTACAACCGGAAGATATTCCTATTGTCAGAGAATTTCTCAAAGTCTTTCCCGAAGAACTACCAGGAGTACCTCCAAAACGGGAGATCTCATTTGAGATAGAGCTCTTACCTAGAATAGCACCGATCTCCAAGGCACCGTATCGCATGGCACCAATGGAGTTAAAAGAATTACAAGTGCAGTTGAAAGATCTGCTTGACAAGGGATTTATCAGACCAAGCTATTCCCCATGAGGCACTCCCGTACTATTCATCAAGAAGAAAGACGGGACGTTCCACATGTGCATAGATTATCGAGAGTTGAATAAGGTTACAGTCAAGAATAGGTATCCATTACCTAGAATTGATAACCTATTCGATTAACTCAAGGGTGCAGTAATGTTCTCGAAGATTGATTTGAGATCAGGATACCATCAGCTGAGAATCAAGGAAGGTGATATTTCTAAGACGGCTTTCAGAACCCGTTATGGGCATTATGAATTCCTAGTAATGCCGTTTGGGTTAACGAACGCTCTAGCGGCTTTCATGGACCTGATGAATAGAGTCTTCAAAGAGTATCTTGACAAGTTTGTCATTGTGTTCATCGATGACATTCTTGTATATTCAAAGACTCACACAGAGCATGAAGCACAGTTAAGAATTGTTTTTCAGAAGCTGAGAGAGCATCAACTCTATGCTAAATTCTCAAAATGTGAGTTTTGGCTGGATAGAGTACATTTTCTCAGACATGTAGTGTCCAAGGAGGGAATTGCAGTGGATCCAATCAAGATGGAAGCAATAAACAAATGGCCTGCACCTAAGAGCATCATAAAGATACGCAGTTTCTTAGGGTTAGCTGGTTATTACAGGAGATTTGTGGAAGGGTTAACACGATTGGCAACACCTCTCACAACCCTCACATACAAGGAAAGGAAGTATGTATGGACAGAAGATTGTGAAAGAAGCTTCCAAGAGTTGAAGAGATGTTTAACAAGCACGCCGATCCTCACACTCCCTACTGAAAGGGAGAAGTATGAAATCTACAGTGATGCTTCAAGAGTAGGTTTGGGAGCAATATTGATGCAAGATGGCAAAGTGATTGCCTATGCTTCACGCCAATTGAAAGAGCACGAGAAGAATTATCCCACCTATGACCTAGAACTTGCTGCAGTAGTGTTCGCACTCAAAATTTGGCGACACTATCTTTATGGAGCACAGTGTAGATTTACACGGATCATCAAAGTCTAAAATACTTCTTCACACAGAAGGAGTTAAACATGAGGCAAAGAAGATGGTTAGAGTTGGTGAAGGACTATGGCTGTGAGATCCTCTACCATCCAGGAAAAGCCAACCGTGTGGTAGATGTGTTAAGTAAAAAAGTTACAGTTCCGCAACAGTTGCCCATTGACAAGTTATCAAGACCATTGCAGTAAGAAATTAACTCCAATTAGAGTTAATAACTGGAAGGTTATCAGCCTTGAGATTAGAATCTCCTCTGTATGAAGATATTAAATAAGCCCAGAAGTAGGATCCAAGTGCAATAAAACTTCAAGAAGAGGTTTCAGAGGACAAGGAATCAGATGTAAATGTCTCCAATGATGGAATGCTTTTGTATAGAAGAAGGGTCTACGTTCTAGCAGATGAAGAACTTTGAAGGCGAATCATGTCAGAAGCTCATGAAACGCCATACTCAGTTCATCCTGGAGCCACTAAGATGTACTAAGACTTAAACATGAGGCAAAGAAGATGGTTAGAGTTGGTGAAGGACTATGGCTGTGAGATCCTCTACCATCCAGGAAAAGGAGTTAAACACAGAAGGAGTTAAACAGAAGGAGATGGTTACGTTCACACAGAAGGTGGTTACGTTCACACAGAAGAAGATGGTTACGTTCTTAGTTACTAAGACTTAAACATGAGGCAATAAAAAAGAAGATGGTTACGTTCACACAGAAGGAGTTAAACATTAGGCAAAGAAGATGGTTAGAGTTGGTGAAGGACTATGGCTGTGAGATCCTCTACCATCCAGGAAAAGCCAACCGTGTGGTAGATGTGTTAAGTAAAAAAGTTACAGTTCCGCAACAGTTGCCCATTGACAAGTTATCAAGACCATTGCAGTAAGAAATTAACTCCAATTAGAGTTAATAACTGGAAGGTTATCAGCCTTGAGATTAGAATCTCCTCTGTATGAAGATATTAAATAAGCCCAGAAGTAGGATCCAAGTGCAATAAAACTTCAAGAAGAGGTTTCAGAGGACAAGGAATCAGATGTAAATGTCTCCAATGATGGAATGCTTTTGTATAGAAGAAGGGTCTACGTTCTAGCAGATGAAGAACTTTGAAGGCGAATCATGTCAGAAGCTCATGAAACGCCATACTCAGTTCATCCTGGAGCCACTAAGATGTACTAAGACTTAAAACTGCAGTTTTGGTGGAAAGGGATGAAAGGAGATATTGCGAAGTTTGTGAGTAAATGCCTGACTTACCAGAAAGTTAAGGCTGAGCATCAGCATCCTGGAGGAAAGTTAGAACCTCTAGAGATTCTAAAATGGAAATGGGAGCATATTACCATGGATTTTGTGGTAGGGCTACCCAAAACAAGAGAAAGACAAGATGCTATCTGGGTAATCATGGACAGGTTGACAAAGACAGCCAGGTTCATAGCAATGAAGATGACTTACTCATTTGAGAAGTTGGCACACCTTTATGTAGCTCATGTTGTCAGGTTACATGGAGTTCCAAAGTCCATTGATAACTCTATGAATAGAGTTATTACAGCCATTTGGGGATGTAAAAAGATGTTTGGTCCATTGAGTCCTTGACTTTTTAATAGTTAACTAAAGCATTTTTTTGGTTTTTAATGCAGTCTTTTATTTTAGAATGTTAAATTTAATTTTTCAAGTTAGTTTATATTGCTTTTAAGTGTTTTGCAGAGTTGAAGTAGTAGAAGGTTGTTTGGATCAGGAGGTCAAGCTGCAGCTAGGATGGAATTGCAAAAATTGGAGAAAAATGACAAGAAAGACTGATTCCAGGCGTTGCTACAGCAATGCTGTAACTTTACTGTAGCAAACTGGGGCAAAAATTGTTCAGATATTTTGACAAGTCAGCGTACAGCTGGCAGCCAATTTTATTAGTGAGCATGGCAGAAAGGACAAGCTTATAAGCTGTCTTAATCCAAGGACACCAAATAAAAGCTCAACCATTAGATTATGTACACATGTACATCCTCCATTTGCCCTAGCACTTAAAAGGAAACATGATGCATTCAGAAAGGAGGAAGACAAGGAGCAGAGAGAAAATACGGAAAAGAGCAGGACAGAAAGAGAAAACCCAAAAGAGAAAGGAAACGTACAGGGATTGGAGGAGATTTCAACATATTCTGGAAGGAGAAATTTAAAAGTAGCTGTGTACCTTGTGCACGTCTATTCTGTCAATCTTTCCTCCATTTTCGGTTGTACTCTTGTTTCTATTTTTCCCGTACAATGTTTTCTTTTTCCGGTGGGTTTGAACAATCAAGTATGAACTAATTTCCTCTAAGACTGGGAGGATAAAGTACCCATTTCTATGATTAGCTTTGTATGTTGAGCTTGCTACTTTAATGTTATTTGGTTTATTCAACATCGTTTTGTTGGTTTATTTATGTTCTTCGACTGGCCATCTTGAGCATAATACTGTGATTTCAGTGGTTGGAAAACTAATTGGAATTAGACAGGTGTTGGATAATGTGTGATTAGTTGGGTTTGTGTAGTAACCTAATTAATTTTGCAAGTTAAGCAGGAATGCTTGCTTGTCTCATATAACCTTTTGGAACCTAAGCTTAATTTGGCTTCGTACTCCATTTAGCATTGGAATATGTTGAAATGAAGCAAGAAGTTATTAGCATAAGTATTTCGGAAGAAACTTGTGAAATTTTGAGTTCTAGGTTAACTAAGTAACATTACTGTAGCAATGCTGTAGCATACTGAGTCAAGTTGCGGAAAAAGGGGAAATTGAATCTCAGTCACTCCTTTACCAATTGTTGTTAAGTCTGTTTTATTCAGCTTGCAATTGCCTTGTGCATTTTTTAATGTCATACTAGTATAGTGAGTTTAAGACAATTTTAATTCTCCATCAATTCTTGCATATCCTTATTTTTTTTTTTAATTTAGATGAACTAATGATAACATTCTCTGTGGGACGATATCCATACTCTTGTACACTGTATTACTTGTATGCGACACGTGCGCTTGCGTAGCATTTTAAGGAAGGAACAAGTTTTTGGCGCCGTTGCCGGGGAGTTGTTATCATTATTAATCTTTGTAAAAATATATAGTTTATTTCTGCAGTTTTTCTATTTTATCTTGATAATTCTATTTGTATCTTTGTAGGTACTCGAATTTCTTTATGAATAGACCACGAGACCAGGAATTACTGTCTATAGATCCAGAAATTGAAAGGATATTCAGGGCAAGAAGAAGAGAACAACAAGGTCTTGCAGTTGTTGTAGAAATGGCCGAAGAAGAAGTTGGCAACAATGGCAATAATGCTACAGCAATGGCAGATGATAGGGATAGAGCTATTAGAGAATATGCTGTGCCAATGCTACATGGTCTGAATTCTGGTATTGTTAGGCCAGAAATTCAGGCACCACAGTTTGAGCTAAAACCGGTCATGTTTCAAATGCTCCAAATAGTCAAGTAGTTTAGTGGGATGTCAACAGAAGATCCTCATCTCCATCTCAGACTCTTTATGGAAGTGAGTGATTCTTTCAAGCTGCCAGGAGTGTCAGAGGATGCTTTGAGACTCAAGTTGTTTCCCTATTCTCTGAGGGACCGAGCAAGAGCATGGTTGAATTCGTTGCCATCAAATTCAGTCATTACTTGGAATGATTTGGCAGAGAAACTCCTGATGAAGTACTTTCCTCCAACTAAGAATGCCAAGCTCAGGAATGACATTACTGGTTTTCAGCAGATGGATGGTGAATCTTTGTATGAGGCATGGGAAAGATATAAGGAGCTATTGCGCAAGTGTCCTCACCACGGGATTCCTCACTGAATTCAGATGGAAACCTTCTACAATGGTCTCAATGGGCAGACTCGGACTATAGTAGATGCCTCAGCCAACGGAGCTATTTTGGCCAAATCTTACAATGAAGCTTATGAAATATTGGAGAGGATGGCCAATAATAATTATCAATGGTCATCCGAGAGAGCAACTTCCACAAGAAGAGTAGCAGGGGTTCATGAATTGGATGCAATGACTGCTTTAACAGCTCAGGTATCTTCTCTTACTAGTGTTTTGAAGTTAATGAACGTGAATTCAAGGATGAAGCCTCAACAACCAACAGCAGCCTCTTGTACTTATTGTGGTGAAGAGCACCGTTTTTTATCAATGCCCATCCAACCCAGCATCAGCATGTTATGTTGGGAATTTCAACAGGAATCATAATCCATATTCCAACACATATAATCCGGGTTGGAGACAACATCCGAATTTTTCTTAGAACCCTCAAGGGCAGAATGAAGGGTTCTCTTCTACACCAACTCGCCCGCAACATCCTCCAGGATTTCCACCCTAAGCAAGAACTTAGCCAGTGGAACAATCTTCATCAATGGAAAGTTTATTGAAAGAGTATATGGCCAAGAATGACGCCATATTCAAAATCAGGCATCCATGATTCAAAGTCAAGCAGCATCATTGAGGAATTTGGAGAACCAGCTGGGGCAGTTAGCTAATACCTTGAATATTCGACCTCAAGGTTCATTGCCAAGTGACACAGAGAATCCTAGGCGAGAGGGTAAGGAGCAATACAAGGCAATTTCATTGAGGAGTGTTAGAGAGCTAGAGTTGCCCGAAGTAAAGCCTAGACAGCAAAGGGAGCCCTCTTCAATCCAAGAGAAAAAGGAGAAGGAAGAAGAAGTGGAGGAACTAAAGAAACAAAATAATGCCACAGACCGCAATGCTGCAGCATCGCTACAGCAGAGCTGTACAAAACAGCAAAAGTCTAGACCACTGCCACCTTTTCCTCAACGACTCCACAAGCAGCAGCAAGATAAGCAGTTCAAGTGATTTTTGGATGTCTTGAAGTAGCTCCACATCAATGTTCCACTTGTGGAAGCACTTGAACAAATGCCAAGCTATGCTAAGTTTATGAAGGACATTCTTTCTAAGAAGAGAAGGCTTGGGGAGTTTGAAACCGTGGCTATGACAGAAGAATGCAGCGCTATTTTACATAATAAACTTCCCCCAAAGTTGAAGGATCTAGGAAGTTTTACAATTCCATGTGCGATTGGCAATAAGTACATTGGCAAGGCTCTTTGTGACCTTGGAGCAAGCATAAATCTTATGCCAATGTCAGTCTTCAGAAAGTTAGGAATTGGGGAAGCAAGGCCAATTACAGTGACTCTAAAATTAGCAGACTGATCAATTACCCATCCAGAAGGGAAGATTGAAGATGTATTGGTAAGGGTAGATAAATTCATTTTCCCTATAGACTTCATTGTTCTAGATTTTGAAGCGGATAGAGAAGTGCCTATCATATTGGGAAGACCATTTCTAGCAACAGGGAGAACACTGATTGATGTGCAAAAAGAAGAGCCTACAATGAAAGTCAACGACGAGAAAGTGACCTTTAATGTGCTCAAAGCAATGAGGTATCCCGATGAGGTAGAGGAGTGTTCCATGGTGAATATGTTTGAATATGTGGTGTCAGAAGAATTTGAGGATGGATGCTACAAAGATCATCAGGAACCGACTAGGCCAAAAGAAGATGTGAAGATGACTGAAGAGATAAGTACCTCGGTAGCTTGGGTGGATAAAGCATCAGCCAATGTATTTAGAGAAAGGAAGTTTGAGCCGCTGGAATTGACAGATTGTGAGATCAAGAAGCCTCGGCCATCTATCGAAGAGCCACCGATTTTGGAATTGAAGCCTCTTCCATCATGTGGCGGCCCGCCCTACTGTAGAGGCTCTACAGTGCTATTACAGTCAACTCTGTAGTTAACCGTAATAGTCTGTAGGCCTCTAGGGTCGCCGGCAATCATGCTGAACGGTAAACTACTTGTTGATTTTACGGAATAAAATTTTTTTTCTTTAATTTAATAAACTGCTCGAGAATGTAATAAGGAAGTCATGTTAACAAAATAACATGCACATAATCATGATTCCCCTATCACATACTCTTGACTTGACTACTTGTTCTTGTAACTACATGGTTTAAATATTCAAAATCTATACAGCGGAAGATTAAATGGTGACCAATAGCCCTCGCCCAATCCTCCCCGACATGCATCTACCCTGTTCGTCGTCCACCGTAAACTACTGGTGAACAGGTCTCTTACCTGTAATATGTGAACAAACTGATGAGCTATGGGCTCAGTAAGTTCAAACATAAAAACATAAGACATGACATGCTGTACTGCTGTGCTCATGCATGATACTGGACTCTGTGAACATGCTCATGGCTGAAGTTTAGTCTTAGGATATTATCTGTTATTAAGTTCTGGTTTTGGGCCCCTGATTGGTCGTATCGACATGTTAGCATAACCGGGAGCAGTACTTTAGTGCTGACCTCCTCAGTCTTAACTGATGCTAAACATGATAACCTCCCCGTGGGTCGAGAGGCCGATACGCCAATAACTGGTTAATTACCGTCTTGCTGGTGTTCCAACTGGGTAGCATACTGATTGCCCCCACAGTCGGAACCTGTTAGTCAAATTACTGGGGTGTGAATTACATTAACACACTAAGGTGCCTTGTGCACCTACCTGTTTTCGTGTTCTGGTACTATCTGACATGTGTACTAGGACATGCAACTCTACATGCATGACATGAACTGACCTGTGCTGACATGAGACTGACATGAATTGACATAGACATCGTGATGCAGACAATCAATGTCTGACATACACGTCATGCAACATTCATAACATCATAAAATAACAAGCTTGTCCACGTTGCAGTTAGGACAATGCTTGAACTTACAGATAATCCTCTAGCGTGAGCCTCTGCTACTCTGGGACTGCTGTATCGAGGTCTCTGGCTCGAACTCCTATAAAAGGAACAATCACTGATCATTTACCATATTTATCTTATACTGAAAATATGGCAAAACATGAAAATTTTCATTTCCAGACTCTTTTTTTTTTTTTTTTTTACTCTCTGGCTTCGAACACGCCCTCCTACACGGGCGTGTCTCTGCCCGTGTACCCCTCTGGACTTTTAAGCCTGGCCGTGTAATTCGTGGAACATGGCCGTGTATGCTTACACGGGTGGATACACGGCCGTGTATGCTTACACGGGTGGATACACGGCCGTGTTACTGGCCGTGTACCCCTCTGTACTCTTACACGGTTACTTACACGGCCGTGTTTCGGGCCGTGTTTTCCTGCTGTCTAACATGGTCTACTACATGCCTATCCCTTGAGTGTGTGCCCCTTGACACGGCCCGATACACGGTCGTGTTCTTGGCCATGTACCTCTCAGGTCTGAAATTTCTTGCAACACAGTCATGCGTATGGGCATGTTCGGGGCCGTGTACTGAACACGCCCTTGTACACGCCCGTGTACACGCCCGTGTTCATACCAGAATCAAGATTCTGGGTCCGAACTGCTCTGCTCTAATTTTCTAAGGCTTTTATGGCCTTTGTTCTACTTCTTACCCTCGACATCGATCTCCATAAGATCGATTCAAGGTATCTACTACATTTCTACTATCATAAATCCATGATTTCATAAGCAAAAATTCTACATTTTGCTCATTTACAACTCTTGACTTAACTTTTGAAAAATCTGCATTTTCGTGTAGAATATTCACTAAACTTGGTTTTCTAAACCATCTGTTCATGGATTCATGTTTGAAAACATCTAGACTCGAACCACGTTTCAATTTTAACCGAAAACCTAAACGTGATTCACTCATATTCCCTTTTTCCTCGCAAAACCCTAGATTTTTCCTCCAAAGAAAACGTGAGAAACTAGGGTTTACCTTGCTTTGATCTTGAGCTTTTCTTACTGCTGATTCATGACCGAATCTCAATTGATCCGCTGCTTGAACTAGAAAATCCAAACTCTCCTTGGATTTCCTTTTTTTCTTCTCTCCCTTTTCTCGGTTTCTCCCTTTCTCTCTTTCCCTTTCTTTCTTTCTTTTCTTCTTTCTTTCTTTTCTCTTTCTTTCTTTTCTCTTTCTGTCGGCTGCTGTGCAGCTAAGGGAATTAATTCCCTCCCCTTTAGCTCATGTGCCTCTCACTCTCTCCCTTACTTTCATTTTCTTTTTTTTTTTTTTTGAAAAAGGCTAGGGCTTGTTTGGCAATTCTTTTGGCCATTGATCAATGTAGTTCACTTGTGTGTCATTGATCTCTTAATATGTGTTTTCCACATACTTTTCTATTAATTTTAAAACATCATAAATTGAATTAATGCTTAGCTTTTAACTATATTCATTAATTCATCATCAAATTTTGATTAAAACTCAATTAATCAAAATTTTCCTCTGCTCTGTATTCTGTAATCTGTATCACTGTAAATGTACATTTTTTTACATATTTTGTACAAAATATTTCCGAGAACGTAGATTTCTTGGTTATCACACATCACACCTCCGATATGCTTACTTGGAAGAGTCAGAAACACTTCCAGTGATAATCTCAGCTTTATTGACTAGGGATCAGGAGCAGGAGCTACTTGCAGTGTTAAAAAAATTTAAGAAAGCGCTTGGGTGGACAATTGCAGACATCAAGGGAATTAACCTTGCTATCTGTATGCATAAGATTCTACTTGAATAATGCTACAACAATTCTATTGAGCAGCAACGAAGACAAAACCCGATCATGAAGGAAGTGGTGAAGAAAGAGATAATTAAATGGCTGGATGCAGGCATAATCTACCCCATT
Organism: Antiaris toxicaria; assembly: GCA_035233585.1. Taxonomy (NCBI): domain Eukaryota; kingdom Viridiplantae; phylum Streptophyta; class Magnoliopsida; order Rosales; family Moraceae; genus Antiaris; species Antiaris toxicaria. The sequence continues at coordinate 3,749,072 of CP141163.1, forward strand.
TCAGACAGCTCATGGGTCAGCCCTGTGCAGTGTGTACCTAAGAAGGGAGGAATGACTATTGTGACTAATGATAACAACGAGTTGATCCCTACCCGTACAGTCACCGGCTGGAGAGTTTGTATGGATTACCGGAAGCTGAACAAGGCCACTAGGAAGGATCATTTCCCATTGCCCTTCATTGATCAGATGCTGGATAGATTAGCTGGGAAAGAGTATTACTGCTTTTTGGATGGCTATTCAGGTTACAATCAGATTGCTATAGCACCCGAGGATCAGGAGAAGACCACCTTCACTTACCCATACGGAACATTTGCTTTTCGGAGGATGCCATTCGGGTTGTGCAATGCTCCAGTAACTTTTCAACGCTGTATGATGGCTATCTTCTCTGATATGGTGGAATAATGTTTAGAGGTCTTCATGGATGATTTCTCAGTTATGGGAGAATCTTTGACAGATGCTTGGCAAATTTGGAGCAAATTCTAAAAAGGTGTGAAGAAACTAGCCTAGTCTTAAATTGGGAGAAATGACATTTTATGGTGACTGAGGGAATTGTGTTAGGACACAACGTATCAAGGAAAGGCATTGAGGTGGACAAGGCTAAGATAGAGATCATTGACAAGATGCCACCACCATCATCAGTCAAGGGAATCAGAAGCTTCTTGGGACATGCGGGTTTCTAAAGAAGATTTATCAAGGATTTCTCAAAAATCTCAAAACCCATGTGTTCTTTGCTTGAGCAAAACAAGCCCTTCAGATTTGATGCGGAGTGCCAACATGCATTTACAGAACTGAAGAAGAAACTTGTGTCAGCACCTATCATTGTGGCACCTGATTGGTCTCATTCATTTGAGTTAATGTGTGATGCTAGTGAATATGCCATAGGAGCGGTATTGGGACAAAGAAAAGATAAAGTGTTCCACTCCATTTATTATGCTAGCAAAACTTTGACTAACGCTCAGCTCAACTACACCACCACTGAAAAAGAACTCTTGGCAGTGGTATTTGCCTTTGACAAGTTTTGGGCATATTTGGTGGGCACCAAAGTAGTGGTCTATACGGATCACTCAGCTATAAAGTACCTCATTGCCAAAAAGGATGCCAAACCGAGGTTGATTAGATGGGTTTTATTACTGCAAGAATTTGATCTGGAAATCAGAGATAAAAAAAGGACTGAGAATCAGGTGGCTGATCATTTGTCAAGATTAAAGAGTGGAAAGACAGAGAGAGATGAAGAGCCAATAAAGAAAACCTTTCCTGATGAGCAGCTTTTTGTAGTTAAGCAAGAGAACACACCTTGGTATGCAGACATAGTGAATTATTTGGTGAGTGGTTTACTCCCACCTGATTGACTAGTCAACAAAGGCGGAGATTTCTTCATGACGTCAAGTTTTATTACTGGGATGAGCCGTATTTGTTCAAGCAAGGTGCAGACCAGATTATAAGAAGATGTGTGCCTGAAGAGGAAGTGGTTGGTATACTTCAGCATTGCCATTCATCTCCCTATGGTGGTCACTATGGAGGATTCAGAATAGCCGCGAAAGTGCTACAATCTGGTTTCTTTTTGCCTTCTCTCTTTAAAGACGCTCACGAGTTCGCCAGGATGTGTGACAGATGTCAGCGGGTAGGGAACATATCACAACGACATGAAATGCCCTTAAACAATATTCTGGAAGTTGAGATATTTGATGTTTGGGGCATAGACTTCATGGGACCGTTTCCTTCGTCCTTCAACAATCAATACATCCTAGTAGCCATGGACTATGTCTCCAAATGGGTGGAAGCTGCAGCATTCCCTACAAATGACTCCAAAATGGTTGTAAGGTTCTTGCATAAGAACATTTTTACATGTTTTGGGACTCCTAGAGCCATCATAAGTGATGAGGGAACTCACTTTAGCAGCAAACAATTTGAAAGCCTTTTGGCCAAGTATGGAGTGAAGCACAAAATTGCTACAGCATACCATCCCCAAACCAGTGGGCAGGCTGAGGTGTCTAACAGGGAAATAAAGAGGATTCTTGAAAAAGTTGTCAATCCCACAAGGAAGGATTGGTTAGCCAGGTTGGATGACACATTGTGGGCATATCAGACAGCTTACAAAACTCCCTTAGGAGCATCACCGTACAGATTAGTATTTGGTAAAGCCTGCCATTTGCCGGTGGAGTTGGAACACAAGGCCTATTGGGCAATCTCAAAGTTTAATCTTGATGTACAGGTGGTGGGAGAAAGAAGGATGCTGCAACTTAATGAGATGGAAGAATTTCGCATGATGGCCTATGAAAATGCAAAGATATACAAGGACAAGGTCAAAAGATGGCATGATAGAAGGATTCGTCCACGGAAATTTGAAGAGGGGCATTCTGTTCTTCTTTTCAACTCACAGCTAAACTTGTTCCCTAGAAAACTAAGGTCAAGGTGGTCTGGTCCCTTCCATATTTCAGAAGTATTTCCTCGTGGTGCAGTGGAACTCATGGAAGAAAAATCAGGCAGAAAGTTCAAGGTGAATGGGCAGTGTATCAAGCATTATTGGGGAGGTTCATTTGCTAAGGAGAAGACTTCCATCTCCTTGAGAGATCCAGATCAGTAAAGGGAAGTAGTCGGGCTGTCGACTTTAAAAGAAGTGCTTATGGGAGGCAACCCAATGTTTTATTTGTTTCTTGTTTAATTTTCTGTTTTTGCGTTTCTTTTTATTATTGTTATTTTCTTCCATGGAGTTTTTTTGGTGTGATTTATGTGTGTATGTCGTTTTGATAATTAATATATGTTGTCTGGGGTGAATTTGTAAGGAAAAAGGAAGTAAAGGCTTCTAGAGTAGCAGATTGGAAACTGAACAGGAATGCTACAGAGATGCTGCAGCATTGATGCAGCAATTAGAATACAGAAAAGCACTGTGCAAAGTCAGAGCCAAGGCTATAGCGCCGCAGCGCTGCCTCTGAGCGCTGCAGCACGCAAAAAAAAAAGTATGCTACAAGTGATGCTACAGCATAGCTATAGCAAACTGGACTGCATTTGTAGTGAGTAGTTCCAGCGGAAAAAAAAAAAAAAAAAGAGCAAAAGCCACATGGCATCACCCCATAAAACCCTACATATTGGCCCACACCCCATCCCTTTCTCCCATTCTCTTTCGGCACCTCCTCACTCTCTATCTAAACTCCATAACCGATTCTCCCACAAATCTCTCTAACCATTTCCTCTTCAAAATCTCAAAATCTTAAACTTCCGCCATTTTCTTTGCAAAACCGTCACCTCACCCACGTTCTTTTTCTTTTCCCTCTTTTTCTCGCTTGAACTATCGGCCACAACCCATCCATATATTTCTTTCTTCCGATTTTCCTCTAAAAAAAAAAAGAGAGAAAACAACCCTCGCCATTCTCGTTTCTCGCCCAAGCCATCAGTTTTCGGTATCTATCCCTCACCAGCCGGCGACAAAGAAACACGAGGGCCAAGTGTTGAAGAAAGAAAAAGGCTGAAGTGAAAGGGTCACCGTGCACACAACTTGAACCAAGTTTTGGTGGGACGGATTTGGTGTTTTGATAGGGTAAAAATTTTATTGTGGTGGAGTAGGACTTGATTATTGGAACTGTTTGGGGTACACGGTAGATTTTGGTATTATTTTGAGAAACAGTACATAGAGGAGAAGTAAAAGCTGATTAAATGGGGAAGAAAAGCGTGGCCCGCAGAACACCGGCTACCACTAAGTTTGTGTCGGATGAAGCAGTAGAAAAATACGAGAAGGTGGTGTCAAAAAGACCACTACATTTGGAAAAGGGGTTTGTATTACAAGAAACAACTACTATGGGGTACACCAAGCCGGTTTATTCAGTCATCACCACACACAACTGGCAGTATTTCTGCAGGCAACCCGAGGAAGCAATTGTACCCTTGGTCCGGGAGTTTTATGTAAATTTCCCGGAGGGCCAACCTGAAGCTGTGGAGGTGAGAGGAGTGTCAGTGGAATTAAGACCATCTGACATCAACTACCTTTACGGGTTAGAAGAGGGAGAGGATAACTATGCGAATTTGATTGAGAATATCACTGAAGAATTGCTGTAGCAAGTAATCTCTACCCTTTATGTCGAGGGAACAAGGTGGAATATAACAGCTCAAGGAACCTACACCTTCCCCCGAAACAGCCTGCTACCTGGCCCGAAGGTGTGGTATCATTTCCTGAAGTCGAGACTGATGCCATCTACCCACCTTCAAACAGTGTCAAGAGACAGGGCCATACTCCTCTACTGCATTATTACAGGACTGAAATTCAATGTAGGTCGAATTATTTATGAGGAGATATGCGGCTGTGCCCAGAAGTCATCAGGTCACCTTTGGTTTCCCTAATTGGTTTCAGAAATGTGTGAACGGAGCGGAGTTGTCTTTAATGACAATGAGGAGAAACTAAAGGTGACAGGGATTATCACCCCAGCTGCAGTGGCCCGCATTACACAGGACAACTTGAAGCAACCAAAAGAGGCTGCAGCAGAAGATGACACTGAAGAAGCTGGTCCTTCTACCCGTCCCTCTTGCAGTAGTGAGCCTGCAACATCTGGTAGTACCATGCAATTTCCTGCAGCAATTTCGCAAAGTCTGCGAATGCTAGAGCAGAGAGTGAGTCTGCAGGAAATTCAGCAATATGAAACAATGCAGATGCTACAGTAGATGCAGAAGCAGCAGCAACAGTATTGAACATATGCAAAACAGAGGGATGCTGTGCTGCAGCAGTCATTACAGCAAAGGTCAGCCCTGTCAACATATCAATTCCCTGAGTTCCCCAGCAGTATACTACAAGAGGAGGACACCCATGACTCCGAGGAAGAATGACCGCCTAGGAAACCTGCCTATGGCCCCCAGGAAGTATTATCTTTTTACTGCTTACTTTAAAATTCAGACTTTCATGAGCAGTGAGGACACTGCTTATTTCTAAGTTTGGGGGTCTTGGCATGTTTGTTTTTGTTTGTTTGATTGTTTGTTTCTAAAATGTTTTGTTTTGTTTTGCTTTGTTTTTATTCTGCTTTATGTTTATTTTGTCAGTTTTAGGATTAGCTTAAGTTCTTTTATTATGATATCTATTCATTTTATAGCAATGCTATAGTATTGCTGCAGCATATTCAAAAAAAAAATTTTAGTTTAGTTGAGTTGTTTGCTTATGTCTGTTTACTGTGTTGCTTGTCCACATTTTCTAGTTTTGCTACAGCATTGTTGAATGAAACAGAGTTCAATAAAGATCATGAATTGCTTGGAAATTTTCACTTTGTAGGATGGATTGACATGAGTTGGAAATTTGTGATATTCATCATTAGTTGGCTCTAAATAAGAATTTTCCAGTTTTACACAGCAGGCTATGGTTAGATTTCTATTGGGAGAATTTAAGAAAAGTTGAACCTTTGTGAGAACCTAAGGATTTAGAACTGGTTTTGTGAGTCCCTCGAGGTGAATTTTAGGAAACTGAGCATAAGAGGGAAGTTTAGGCAACTGGTGAAAAGGGAACTAAAGTAGATTAAAGTTTAGGGGTTAAAAAAAAAGGGAAGGAAAGAAGAATAAAACTTTGGGATTGACTCCGCTATTTTGAACCACCTAGTAACCAGGAGTAGCATGAGCCCCATGTGTACTTTTGCGTCAAATAGTGGGTTGAAATATGAGTATAATAATATCTTCATCACAAATGTTGGCATTCGCGTAAAAAGGCAGTGGCGACATTAGAGATTGTTCCATATATATATATGAAATAATAAATAAATGGATACCCCCATTACCATCAGAAAAAAAAAAAAAAAAGAGAAGTTCCTGTTTCATGGTTTAGAAGTCTGTTCTACCTTAAGTGCTTGGTTGACATATATATTAGTGGAGAGGGATTTAAGAAACCAGCTTATGAAGCCATCAATTAGGTTTGATGATCAAAGTTTAACTGGACTTGGGTGAACCAAGGACGCTAACCATAGTTTTCACACACGCACTTGGGAAAATTTGAATGAGGAGAAAGCTTGTGATGATTTTAGCAAATCTTTGACAAGTGTTAATCTAGAGAACGAGTTGGATATTGAAAATGCAATTTAGAAAAAGTTGGCTTCAACAATGCATTGTAGTGGAATCAGAATGCATTTTTTTTTTTAGTGTTTTCTGCATCCGTTGTTTTTTGTGTTTGTTCTTTGTGTTTTTGTGTCTTTGTTTCATTACTCGAGGACGAGTAATGGTATAAGTTTGGGGATGTGATAACTCTATGAAATAGAGTTATTACAGCCATTTGGGGATGTAAAAAGATGTTTAGTCCATTGAGTTCTTGACTTTTTAATAGTTAACTAAAGCATTTTTTTGGTTTTTAATGCAGTCTTTTATTTTAGAATGTTAAATTTAATTTTTCAAGTTAGTTTATATTGCTTTTAAGTGTTTTGCAGAGTTGAAGTAGTAGAAGGTTGTTTGGATCAGGAGGTCAAGCTGCAGCTAGGATGGAATTGCAAAAATTGGAAAAAAATGACAAGGAAGACTGATTCCAGGCGTTGCTATAGCAATGCTGTAACTTTACTGTAGTAAACTGGGGCAGAAATTGTTCAGATATTTTGACAAGTCAACGTACAGTTGGCAGCCAATTTTATTAGTGAGCATGGCAGAAAGGACAAGCTTATGAGCTGTCTTAATCCAAGGACACCAAATAAAAGCTCAACCATTAGATTATGTACACATGTACATCCTCCATTTGCCCTAGCACTTAAAAGGAAACATGATGCATTCAGAAAAGAGGCAAACAAGGAGCAGAGAGAAAATAAAGAAAAGGGCAGGACAGAAAGAGAAAACCCAGAAGAGAAAGGAAACGTACAGGGATTGGAGGAGATTTCAGCATATTTTGGAAGGAGAAATTTAAAAGTAGCTGTGTACTTTGTGCACGTCTATTCTGTCAATCTTTCCTCCATTTTCGGTTGTACTCTTATTTCTATTTTCCCCGTACAATGTTTTCTTTTTCCGGTGGGTTTGAACAATCAAGTATGAACTAATTTCCTCTAAGACTGGGAGGATAAAGTACCCATTTCTATGATTAGCTTTGAATGTTGAGCTTGCTACTTTAATGTTATTTGGTTTATTCAACATCATTTTGTCGGTTTATTTATGTTCTTCGACTGGCCATCTTGAGCATAATACTGTGATTTCAGTGGTTGGAAAACTAATTGGAATTAGACAGGTGTTGGATAATGTGTGATTAGTTGGGTTTGTGTAGTAACCTAATTAATTTTGCAAGTTAAGCAGGAATTCTTGCTTGTCTCATATAACCTTTTGGAACCTAAGCTTAATTTGGCTTCGTACTCCATTTAGCATTGGAATATGTTGAAATGAAGCAAGAAGTTATTAGCATAAGTATTTCAGAAGAAACTTGTGAAATTTTGAGTTCTAGGTTAACTAAGTAACATTGCTGTAGCAATGCTGTAGCACTGTTATAGTATACTGAGTCAAGTTGCAGAAAAAGGGGAAATCGAATCTCAGTCACTCCTTTACCAATTGTTGTTAAGTCTGTTTTATTCAGCTTGCAATTGCCTTGTGCATTTTTTTTATGTCATACTAGTATAGTAAGTTTAAGACAATTTTAATTCTCTATCAATTCTTGCATATCCTTAATTTTGTTTTTAATTTAGATGAAGTAGTGATAACATGCTCTGTGGGACGATATCCATACTCTTGTACACTGTATTACTTCTATGCGACACGTGCGCTTGCGTAGCATTTTAAGGAAGCAACATCCATCGTATCTGACAAAGATACACCATTCACTTCAAAATTTTGGGAGTGTGTGCAAAGAGCCATGGGCATAGAACTGAAGTTCAGTATAACTTTCCATCCTCAGACAGACAAACAATCAGAACGGACTATCCAGGCTTTAGAGGATATGCTCCGAGCATGTGTAATGGATTTTCTAGGAGCTTGGAACGAGAAGCTACCACTAGTAGAATTCTCATATAACAATAGTTATCAAGCTTCCATCAGGATGGCACCTTATGAGGCCCTGTATGGATGAAAGTGCAGATCACCCATCCACTGGTATGATCTGAAGGAAAAATAATCGCATAAAACAGATTTCATGTAGGAAACTTCCGATGCAGTTGCCAAGATCCAGCAAAGGATGAAGAGTGCTCAGAGCAGACAGAAGAGTTATGCAGACAGAAGATGGAGATCCCTAGAATTTAAGGAAAGGGACTTCGTATTTCTAAAAGTGTCGCCCATGAAGGGGATTATGCATTTTAGTAAGAAAGGAAAACTGAGTCCAAGGTATATTAGACCTTATGAGATTATCAAACGCATTGAGAAGGTTGCCAACAAGTTGGCACTACCTCCTGAGCTGTCAGCAGTACACAATGTGTTTCATGTCTCAATGCTAAGAAAGTACATGTCAGATCCATCTCATAGGTTACATCATGAACCAGTCCAAGTCCAAGAGGATCTAACCTATGAAGAACAGCATGTTCAGATACTGGTTAAAGAAGAAAAGGTGCTGAGAAACAAGACCATCCCACTAATCAAGGTATTGTGGATGAATCACAACATTGAAAAAGCTACGTGAGAAAGAGAAGAAGAGATGAGACTTTCATACCCTCACTTGTTTTAATTTTCGAGGACGAAAATCTTATAAGGAGGGGTGAATGTGATAATCGAGAAATTTATCACTCTCGGAAAATTTTGTACAAGATATGTAAATATATATATTCATGATGAGACATGTTACAGAATATAAAGCAGATGAAAATTTTGACTAACTAGATTTTAGTCAAAATTTTGAAAAATGAATTAATGAACATAGTTTAAAAGCTAAACATTAATTCAAATTATGATATTTTAAAGTTATTAGAAAAGTATATGGAAAATATATATTAAAATATCAACGGCTCACATGCAAGCTACTTTGACTAATGGCCAAGATTAGCAAAGCAAATTCCAATTTCTTTAAAAGAAATTAAAGAAAAGGGTGAGAAAATAGAGAGAGCACGTGAGAGGGGAATGCTATTAGCAGCCAAAGTGAATTAATTCACTTTGCTTAGCTGCAAAAAAAAGAGGGGTCGTGCAGAGAGAAAGAGAAAGAGAGAAAAAGAAAGAGAGAGAAAGAAAGAGCAGAAGCGAAACATCCTCTGCGTTTTTCTTTCAACAGTTTCGGATTCTCTCTTCAAGCAAGGAAATCATTCAAGTTTTCAGCCCAAGATTCCACAACAAGACGTCCTCAAGTTCCAAGCAAGGTAACCCCTTTTTCTCTCACATTTTTGGGTGAAAAATCTGGGTTATATTGAGGTAGAAAAAAAGAAGATGAGTTTTGCATGTTGAGATTTTTGGTCAAATTGAAACATGGTTCAAGTTTAGTTGTTTTTAAACACGAATTCATGAGTTGATGGTTTAGAAAACTAAGTTTCAGTTGAGTTTTCTTTTCAAGAAAGTTTTGATTTTTAAGGGTTAAGTCAAGAGATATGGTGAAAGCAAAATGTGAAATTTTGCTTATGAAACCATGGATTTATGATAGTAGAAATGCATTTATACCTTGAAACGATCTTATTGAGATCGATTTTGAGTGTAAGAAGTAGAACAAAGGCTATGAAAGCCTTAGAAAAACAGAGGTGAGAATTTCAGACACAAAATCAGGATTCTGAGATGAACACGGGAGTGTACACGGGCGTGTACAAGGGCGTGTTCAGAAGATGGCCCCGAACATGCCCACATACACGACCGTGTTTCAAGAGAGTTTAAGACCCGAGAGTTACACGACCGAGAACATGACCGTGTATCGAGCCGGGTAGACTGGCACACGGTAGTGGAAAGGGCGTGTAACAGACCATGTTCGACAGTAGGAAACACGCCAGAAACACGACCGTGTAAGTAACCGTGTACGCATGCATGAATTACACGGTCATGTTGCAAGAATTACACGGCCATGCATGTAAGTCCAGAGGATTACATGGCCACGAACATGCCCGTGTAGAAGGACGTGTTCGAAGCTAAAAAAAAAAGAGTATGGAAATATGATTTTTCATATTTTTTCATGTTTCAAGTATGAGATAAATGTTGAAAATAATCAACGATTATTTCTTTTATAGGAGTTCAAGCCAGATACCCCGAGACAGCAGTCCCCGATCAGCAGAGGCTCACGTTAGTAGACTTTCTGTAAGTTTAAACATTGTCATGGCTGCAACGTGGACAATCATGTTATGTTTTATGATGTTATGTATGTTGTTTGACGTGTATGTCAGACGTTGATCATCTGCATCATGATACACATGTCAAGTTCATGTCATGCATGTAGAAATTCATGTTTCAAGTAGATAATTCATGTACACATGATAGACAAGTACCAAGCCCACGAAAACATGTAGGTGCACAAGGCACTATGGTGAGGTTAATAAAACTCACACCCTAAGTAAAACATGTAATAAGTTCCTACTATGGGCTAATCAGTATGCTACCCAGTTGGAACTTCAGAAAAGATAGTAATTAACCAGTTATTGGCGTACGGCCTCTCAACCCACGAGGAGGTTTTCATGTTCAGTTTCAATTAAGGCTACAGAGGTCAGCACTAAAGTACCGTCCTAGTCATGCGTGCCTTACGGTGTATCCATAATACTCATTCTGGTGGGACATGGTCCCTAATCAATTTGAACAAAAAATCGGTGATCAAGTCGTATCCGTTTGTGTTGTCAACTCACTTTACATGCTACTTAAAGCCCGTTTTATGGTTCAAGGTGTGGCTTAAGTTTGTAAAGAAAAATGGTGCTGAGGTGGGAGACTCCATGATCATATCCAAAAGATGAGGACGGCCAAATCTAAGTTGGAATTGAGTTTGACTTTGCCAAAAGAAAGAGTACTTAACTAATTCCAAAAGTATTTGAAAAGTGCTGCTTTTGGTTCGATAGTTAATAAAGTTAGTCCACCCACCATTATAATGCCTTTTTATTGTGATTTTTCTTAGTGTTAGTTTTTAAGTTGTAGCTTTTAAACTAGTTTGTCAAAATGCCCATTAATATTCTTTCTAGGAGTTTTTATTTTGAATAAATGATCAAGGGATGACAACTAATAAGTGCCGATCGACAATACCCTACTAATAATATATACCCTATTAAAAGAATTTGAATACTTAATAACACATTATTTTTCATTTCTTTTTCGTCTAATGTTACATGCTTTATTATTATAGTACTTCTTCTTAGTAGATTCCATAATAGGTTGTTAAAAAATAATCTATTAACATGATTTTTAATTTTTAGATTTTTTTTATGTAATGTTAATTTGTCATTGTTAATACGATGTAATATTAATATGATTTGACAAGTGCAATGTGGCACACTAAGTTTTTTTTTTTTTTTTGGAAGAAGTATACTATTTATATTAGTTTCGCCTTCTTAACTGGTGTAAAATTCTCATGTGAACATATATCAGTATCTTATGCAATCATGATTTATGATTAGTTCAGAAAAACAGTCAGGAAGGATATTTAGAACATTTTTTACTAGGTCTTCTTCCTTTTTATTTTTTTATTTTTGCCTTTGGGGTTTCTTTGCTCTGTAGTTTGTAGAATTTGATTTTACCGAGAAAAAGATTACATATACATAAACAAGATCTCATTGATGACTGGAAGCCACTAATTAGTCATAAGATATCAATAATTTGCTTTTCACTACTCTTAAAAAATACAAATGGTGTGGTTTTTATTCATTGTCCAAAAATACCTGCGAATGAAAATTGCACATAGCAATCTATAGTCCACTTAAAGGTTCATTTTTTAACTAGCAAATGAATATAAGAAACTAAAAACAAAAAATAACAAAAAGTAAAAAAGAAAATCTACGATATCTTTTAAAGTATTATATTGTTGCATTAAAAACCAATAGGCCCGTCAAATTTCAAGCAAAAAAAGTCTTGAAAATTCTGTTCGTTATATATTAGTAATATTTTCAAAATTATTAATAAATAAAATCATTCTAATCAACTCATATTCTTTTTCCATTTTTTTGGCTCATAATGGGTGCTATGGGTATAATTGTAAACACGTTTTTCATATTTAAAGGACACTTTTATATTTAATTTTAAGAATAAAAAGATAAATTAAGAATTATTCTATAAAATAGATGGTATAAAAATATAATTAATTCAATAAATGTATTATAAAGTAATCAAGAAATTATATTTCTGCTTGGAAAGACATTAAGTTTATTAATAAATCTTTGGGTGGCTTTTTAATTTTATGTCTTTTCGGTTTATATTATTATATATAGCTTTTTTTTTCCCTTGGTGAATGCATTGTCATAATGTAGTTATCACATAAATCATAAGAAAATCATAAGCATAGAACTGCATTTATGGTGGGTCAGCTTGTTTTTTGTCTATTTGTTTCTTTCCTATATATAGGGAAAAAAAAAACCTTGCCTTTTGTTAACCTTTCTCTTTTTCTTTTTAATTAAAATTTTAATTTGCCAAAAGGAAACAAGTTAGCTCCTAAATTGAGATAATATGTAAGGACCGCCCTATCCCTGTACTATAAATTTCATCTAATGAGAAATTTAGGAATGATTTGATGCATTTAGTGTAAAATTCAAGGAACACGAGCACATTCACGGTCGTGTGTATGGCACTGTACTGCCCAAACTATGCACGTGCATGAAGCCGTGCACTTGAACATGGTCGCGTAAGTAAGACACGGCCAGGTACACGCCCGTGTAGGTAGCCGTGTATCATCTGCACTGTGCACAAACATAAGATGGTTCGAGTGAACAGGGTCGTATTAATGAACACGGTCAAGTACACAGCCATGTAAGAGACCATGTACTGATCGGGTTGTTGAGATGTCAGCGGACGTGTTGGTGGAACATGGCCATGTAGAGAGATACGCCTAGGTGCATGGCTGTGTGTGACGCTATGTAAAAGTCAGAAAATAAAATTTTCCAAGACACAGCCATGTTGAACAAATACACGCCTGTGTATGGGATCATGTGTGACATCGTGTACTAATTGGGAAAATGAAATTTTTCCATGACACGGCCGTGTTTAGCAAAGACACGCCCGTGTAGCCTTGAACACGCCCGTGTAGGGAGCCGTGTAAAATTTTCCAAGACACAGCCATGTTGAACAAATACACGCCTGTGTATGGGATCATGTGTGACATCGTGTACTAATTGGGAAAATGAAATTTTTCCATGACACGGCCGTGTTTAGCAAAGACACGCCCGTGTAGCCTTGAACACGCCCGTGTAGGGAGCCGTGTAAGAAGCCGTGTAAACAAAAGAAAAACCCTAGCAAGGAATATGGTATCAAGAGGATGGCTTGGTTGACCTTTTCTCACCAAAGGACCAATAAAATGGGCTCAACATGGCCAACTTAGTCGAAAAAAACTGTGTTGGAAACGTCGAGCCCAAAAACGCTTCGGTATGCATATGCGAATACAACACAGTGTAGACATAACCACAGTATAGAGTATGAGTAGTAATTTAGTATAGAATGGGCTCATAGAAAACATAACCAACTAGAAATCATCTGCATAATAATCAGATTCAGAAAATCTGAATTCCGGATGATTATTTAAACGCTAACGAGAAAGGATCGAAAATCGCAATACAAGACTGGACTGCGAAGAGAGCAACACAGATAATTTTCCTTCACCCCAAAATCGTGTACTCTAACTAGAAAACTAGCTGGTTTTCAGCAATTAAAAACCCCAAAAAGTGACAAATTAAATATTGGGGTGGTTGATGACACAATTATATAAACAATTGCCAAAAATTTCACATTACCTTACCATCACCATTCTTTTCTCACCCTCCCCTTTAAATGGACGCCTGCTTTCTGAATTGGGGACTGAAATGGGCAAGTTTTTGTTCCCAAAATTAGCCTAAAGTTGGCTTGATTAATCAAGCTTAAGATAGCTAAGTGAGATTAGGATTTGTCTATAAAAGGAATGACCATACCTTTGGGTTTAGTTTCCTATTTTCACACTCCAAATTTTCAGCTCATGTTTTCTCTCTCCCCCTTGCTGCAACCTACCACTTCTCAGCCCCAAAACCACCTATTTTCAAGTTCAAACTCTTGCCAAAAATATACCAAAAACAAATCCCTTCAAGTTCGGATCTAGAAGAATCATTTTCAAGTTGTTTCAAGTCTTTCAAGGGTAAGATTCTAGACTGATTTTGTGGTTTTAGAGGAATCATAATACGTGCATGACTGAGAGCGGTACTTTAGTGCTGACCTCCGCAGCCTTACTGAACTGAACATGAAAACCTCCCCGTAGATTAAGAGGCCGGTACGCCAATAACTGGTTTAATTACCATCTTTCTGAAGTTCCAACTGGGTAGCATACTGATTGCCCCACAGTAGGAACCTATTACATGTTTTACTTGGGGTGTGAGTTTTATGAACCTCACTATAATGTCTTGTGTACCTACATGTTTTTGTGTGCTTGATACTTGTCTATCATGTGCACTTGAATTATCTACTTGAAACATGAATTTCTACATGCATGACATGAACTTGGCATGTATATCATGATGCAAACAATCAACGTCTGACACACACGCCAAACAACCAAACATACATCATAAAACATAACATGATTGTCCACGTTGTAGCCAGGACAATGCTTGAACTTACTGAAAATATGCTAACGTGAGCCTCTGCTAATTTGAGACCGCTGTCTCGGGGTGTCTAGCTTGAACTCCTATAAAAGAAATAATTGTTGATTATTTCCAACATTTGTATTATACTTGAACATGGCAAAATATGAAAAATCATATTTCCAGACTCTCTATTTTTTTTTTTTTTTAGCTTCGAACACACCCCTTACGCGGGCATGTTTGTGTCCGTGTAATCCTCTTACATGCATGGCCGTGTAACTCATGCATGCTTACACGGGTAGTTACACAGCCGTGTTTCCTTACTGTCAAACATGGTCTGTTACACACCCTTCCCACGACCATGTGCCATTCTACACAGCCCGATATATGGCCATGTTCTTGGCCGTATAACGCTCGGGTCTCAAACTCTCTCGAAATACAGTCGTGTATGTGGGCATGTTCGGGGCCGTGTTCTCAACACGCCCTTGTACACACCCGTGTTCATCCTAGAATCCTGATTCTGAGTTCGAAATCTTCACCTCTGTTTTTCTAAGGCTTTCATGGCCTTTATTCTACTTATTGCACTCAAAATCGATCTCTATAAGGCCATTTCAAGGTACAAACTGCATTTCTACAATCATCAATCCATGGTTTCATAAGCAAAATTTCACATTTTGCTTCCACCACATCTCTTGACTCAACACTTAAAAATCAAAACTTTCTTGAAGAGAACTCAACTGAAACTTGGTTTTCTAAACTATCAACTCATGAATTCATGCTTACAACAACTAAACTTGAACCATGTTTTGATTTAACCAAAAATCTCAACATGCAAAACTCACATTCTCTTTTTCCACTCAAAACAACCTAGATTTTTAACCTGAAAATGTGAGAGGAAGAGTGGTTACCTTGCTTGAAACTTGAAAACGTCTTACTGTGGAATCTTGGGCTGAAAACTTGAATGATTTGCTTGCTTAAAGAGAGAATCCAAAATTAGTGGAAAGGAAAACACAAAGGAGGGTTTTTCCTCTTCTGCTCTTTCTCTCTCTGCACACCCACCCTTTTGCAATTAAAAGGAAGTGAATTAATTCACTTGGGCTGCTGGATGAAGTCCCCTCAAGCGCGTGCTCTCTCATCTCTCTCACTCTTTTCTTTAATTTTCTTTTTTTAAAGAAAATCACAATACCTTTGCTTGGCTAATCTTAGCCATTGATCAAGGTAGCTTACATGTGAGCCATTGATCTCTCAATAAGTATTTTTCACCTACTTTTCTAATAAATTTAAAACATCATAATTTGAATTAATTTTTAGCTTTTACACTATGTTCATTTATTCATTGTCAAATTCTGACTAAAATCCAGCAAATCAAAATTTTCATCTGCTCTATATTCTGTAACATGTCTCATCATGAATATACATTTATATATCTTGTACAAAATTTTCTGAGAATGATAAATTTCTCGGTTATTACACCTTGAACCATGAAACGGGCTTTAAGTAGCATGTAAAGCGAGTTGACAACACAAATGGATACGACTTGATCACTGATTTTTTGTTCAATTTGATTAGGGACACTTTAAATTGAGCCCTACCCCTAGTTGGGTAGGGAAAAATGTTGCCAAGCCAATCTGATGGAATGGTCAGCTTCTTTATGGTACCTGTCTTATTTAGTTTCTTCTGCAAGAACGTCACTGGTTTGATTTGATAATAGGCAATTAAGTTCTTATTTTTCTAGAAGACAACTAAAGCTATCTAATGACTATTTGAATCAGCTATTAGAATAGCTATTAATATATTCAAATGTAATACGTGTTTGGTTGAAATACTACTAAAGTTAAATGAATGTTTTACTACTTTACAATCCAAATTCAACCCAAATCTACATCAAATTTTCATTATTTTTAAATTCGTACTACATTCATTTTTCTTTAATTATACTATTTAAATGTTACACATTTCAAACATTCAGTTTAAAAAAGTATTCAAACGGAATCTATAATCCAAACAGGCTATGGAGTTGTTTACATCAAATTCAGGTTGATATTATATACAAGAGGTTGGATAAAAGAAAATATTAGCATTTTAGCAACATGCAATCCTACTGGGTCCACTATATATATTCCAATAATATTCTAGATTATATGTTTCATTTATTATCAGTTTTAGTTTCTTGCTATCATTTGCTAGTTAAAAATATAACCTTTAACTAAATTATTGATTGCCTTGTATAAAATTCATTTGTAGGGTTCTTTTGGATAATAAATATTATGGATTATGAAATATTGATTAATGCATATTATCCCAATTTCATAACTTCATTTTGGTCAATTAATTAAAATGTAATTAGATAACGGTACTTCTTAAGCATAAAAGTTAGAGAAAATACCCTAATGAGAAAAAGAAAAAGAAAATGGAAAAGGTTAGAGAAAAAACAAGCTAATTATATGAATATATATTTATAGATAGAAACCACAAATACTCCATTTAATTGTTCAATAAAGGATAGAAGATGGTTGATGAGTATAATTAAATAAGAAAAACTGCAATTCTTAGTTGCAATATCGACAACCAATCCGTTGAACAGCTTAATAACTAACAAAAACAAAAACGGCAACATATATAAAGCATAAACTTAATGCAATAAAAAATGCATTATAAAGGTACTAGAAGATATTGTAGAACCTACTCTATCAACTATAGGAACAAACTGGTACTTTTTCAATATTTTTGAAATCAAGTACTACTCTTTCTATTAAAAAAGTCATACTCAATTCCGGTTTGAATTTGGCCATCGTCATTCCTTTGGATATGAATTGCGTCTCCTATCTTAAGTTTGGTTTCTTTTACAAACTTAAGCCATCTCCTGGATTGTAAAACCGACTCTAAGTAGCCTGTAGAGCGAGTTGAGAGCATGAGCGAATACAACTTAATCATCGATTTGTCGTGCAAACTGATTAGGGCCACATTAAATTGAATCTCCTGACCCCTAACTGGGTCAACCAAAATATTGCCAAGCCACTCTGACAGAATTGTCAGCTTCTCTGTGATATCTGTTTCGCTTAGTTTCTTCTTCAAGAATGTCATTATTTTGATATAATAGCAATTGAGTTCTTGTTTTGCTTAAAAAAACTAAAGCTATCTGTTGCTCTGATACTTCAGTTGCTTGCCATTATTCATAGAGATAGGTTTTAGAAAAGAAAAAATTATTTGTTTAGCAACATGCAATCATAGTGGATCCACTACTAATAATCTTGCTTTTCATTTTCGAACATGTTGGGTGTCTCCCACCTCAGTACCATTTTTCTTTACAAACTTAAGCCACCCCTTGAACCATAAAACGGGCTTTAAGTAGCATATAAAGCGAGTTGACAACACAAACGGATACGGCTTGATCACTGATTTTTTTGTTCAAATTGATTAGGGACACTTTAAATTGAGCCCTAACCCTAGTTGGATAGGGAAAAATGTTGCCAAGCCAATCTACTTCTTTATGGTACCTGTCTCGTTTAGTTTCTTCTGCAAGAACGTCACTACTTTGATTTGATAATAGGCAATTAAGTTCTTATTTTTCTAGAAGAAAACTAAAACTATCTAATGACTGTTTGACTCAGCTATTAGAATAGCTATTAATATATTCAAATGTAATACGTGTTTGGTTGAAATACTACTAAACTTAAACAAATGTTTTACTACTTTACAACCCGAATTCAACCCAAATATATATCAAATTTTTCATTATTTTTAAATTTGTACTACATTTATTTTTCTTCAATTATACTATTTAAATGTTACACATTTCAAACATTCAGTTTAAAAAAATATTAAAATTGAATCTATAATCCAAACGGGCTGTGGAGTTGTTTACATCAAATTCGGGTTGATATTATATATAATAGGTTGGAGAAAAGAAAATATTAACCTTTTAGCAACATGCAATCCTACTGGGTCCACTATATATATTTCAACAATATCTTAGATTATATGTTTCATTTATTATCAGTTTTAGTTTCTTTCTATCATTTGCTAGTTAAAAATATAACCTTTGACTAGATTATTGATTGCCTCATACAAAATTCATTTGTAGTGTTCTTTTGGATAATAAATGTTATGGATTATGGAATATTGATAATGCACAAATTTTTTAGATACAAAAATTCAATGAGTTTGAGGGACAAAAATAATAATTATCCTACAATTAATATCTTTCAAAAATTCAATTTATATAAGAAAAACCTCAAACATGAAATATTATTCATTATCTACTTTAAAAATACATAGGGGTTCGCATATTTTGGCGTGTTTTAAAGTAACACTTTAAGAAATTCGAAGAAAATTGAGTGCAAAATTCGGGGACAAAATTAAAAATCATCCTAGAATTTATATCTTATAAAAATTCAATTTCTATAAGAAAAATCCTACATTAAATAATTTTTAATTATCTACTTTAAGGAAACAGGCTTGCATATTATGGAGAATTAAAGTAACGCTTAAGAAACTCAATAAAAATTGAGTTCAAAGTTTGAGGGACTAAAATAAGAATCATCCCACAGTTCATATTTCTTTTAGAAATTCAATTTCTATAAGAAAAATCTTATATATAAATAAATAGCCATTATCTACTTTAAGAATACGGGATTTTTTTTTTTTTTTTGGTTAGAACGAAAATATTTTATTGTATAGTATTTATACAAAACTTTAACTATATTTAGATGTCCAACATCTTACAACACTTAATATTTCTGAAAATTACAGAGAATTCAGTAAGGGGATAGAAGCACATCCTGATGTCAAAGCAGCTTGGGCCGTGCAACTTTTATCATTTATTACCATTCCCATTATTGTTGAACTATTTCAACCAAACGCCACTTAATAGTACAGTTGCATTCTGGAAATTAGAAAAATAAAGATCGTCGCGGAGGTCTTTATATTTCTTTTGTGTTTCGTCGAGCTAACTCTGTAGCTAAACTTTTGTCTAAATGGGTTAGACTCTCGGCTGTATCTGGCGATTTTGCTGGTTGGAAGGTCCCCGATACGGTGATTGCTATTTTATCTGAAGTTATTTAGGCCTCTTTGAAGGCGCCTTTCGAGGGGAGGAAAAAACTCTAAAACATTATAAAGATTAGTATAGTTTTTTTTTTTAATCTTAAAAAACATATGAAAGAAATATATTTATCCTTTTTATCTTATCACAGTTCTCACAAATCTTCCACTCGTTTTTTTTTTTTTTTCTAAAACAAAATTGTTTATTAATTTTTTTTATGGGTATTACCCAAATGAAAACTTTACAGCTGACACTATTAGAAGATATTTTGTACAAATAAGTTAAATCACAAATTCAAAGGAGAAAAAAAGTATCTAAAATTGAGGATTTTTTTTTTTCCTTGGCGCTAGAACTAAATAAAATGTTATCATTCACACATTTGTTTTAAATGGTCATAAAATTTTCAGTTTTGAAAACTAATAAAATTTCACAACCGTTTATAAATAGTTATAGAATCGAAAACTTTTCATGACTATTTTCAAAAAACAATCGTGAAAGCTTTTTTTTTTTAAATTGTTTTAATAATAGTTCTCTCTCTCTCTTTCTGTCTCTCTTTCCTTACTCCCTCTTTCTCTCAACTCTACCCATCTATCTCTCTTTCCCTTTTTCTCTTCCTTCATCCCCAAGCTCAACCCTCATCGTGCCGCCTTCCCTAGCTTGCCCAACTGCCAATCTCGAAACCTTACCAGCACCGAGCCTCTACGAAGCCTCCTTCGTCGTCGAGCTTGCCCAACCACCGATCTTGAAACCTCGCCAACGCCTAGCCTTCGCAAAGCCTACTCCGTTGCTGCGCTTACCTAGCCGCCAATCTCAAAGCCTCGCCAACACCTAGCCTCCACGAAGCCTCCTACGTCGCTAAGCTCAGCCCAGTTCCATCGTGTCACACCAACCAACCAGAGTTGCCATTAGCCCTCGTCAAAACTCGCCTTGCCAAAGCTCGTCAATTTCGCCAACCGTTGTTCGCCCAGTCGCATTGTCATTCGTTCATGACATCATCGAACCTGTGTCGCTGCCCACAAAGGAGATGTAATGAGAAGAGATGGAAGAGAGAGAGAAAACAAAAAATGAAGTCTTTAAAGTTGAAAAAGGTAAAAGAAAGTGATAGAGGGAAAAAGTGTTGACACTAAGAAATAAGAAAAAAGTTAGAATGGAAAATTTTGAACTTTTAATTTTAAATGTTTTGTAGGTTTAAAAACAATAAAGGGACAGAAGAAAAGTGAGAATTTTAAGTAAGAATAGCCATTTTCCTTATTTTTTGCTTAGCAAAGGATTAAAAAAGTATGGAGTGGGGTTTTCTTATTATTTTTTTAACAAATCTTATATGATTGTTTTTTAAAAACGGTTGTGGAAATTAAACGGTTGTGAAAGCTCTAGCTTCCATGACCATTTTCAAAAGACATACTTTAAGTCGTGTTTTTGTTATAATTTTCACGATCGTTTTTCGTCGTGTAATATAACCTTTTTAGTAAAACAAACATTTAGATGGCTATTCTAAATGGCTCCAAAATAGTTGCATCAAATGGGAATGGATTTTTTTTTTTTTTTCTCATTTCAAACTCACCGCAAATGCATTTTTTAAAATGAGTCTTATGGTTTGTTTAGAACAAAATTCATTTATATTTATAAAAACTTGATATAATAGAATTAGGCATTTGGATTTTTTTTTTTCCTTAAGACAAATTTCAATTTTACTCCCTAACTTTGATGCTCTTGTAATTTTGTTCTCCTGAACTTTGAAAACTATGGCAGCCCGTCCTTGCGGTGAGGTTTTACAGTGCTATTACAGTCAACTCTGTACTTAACCGCAATAGTATGTAGGCCTCTAAGGTCGCCGGCATCATGCTTAACTTGAAAACTACTTGTAAATTTTACGGAATAAATTTTTTTTTCTTTTTCTTAATACATAATAACTTGAAAACATACATATCTTGTTCGAGAATGTGATAAGGAAATCATGTTAATAAAATAACGTATACATGGATCATGATTCCCTTATCACATAGTCTTAGCTTAAAATCGTGTTCTTGAAATTACATGCTTAGATTTTCAAAACTGCATAACGGAGAACTCATGGTAGGACCATTATCCCTCGCCCAGTCCCCCTGGCATGTACATACCCTGTCTATCGTCCACAATGTTCTACCGGTGAACAGGTCTCTTACCTGCAACATGTGAACAAACTAGTGAGCTATGAGCTCAGTAAGTTCAAACATAAAAACATGAAATCATAATATGTAATACTGTGCTTATGAATGAAACTTGACTCTGAATAAACAGGTTCATGGCTGTATGTTAAATCTTAGGACATTATCTGAAATTAGGTTCTGGTTTTGGGTCCCTGGTTGGTCGTACCGTGAGGCGTGCATGACTGGGAGCGGTACTTTAGTGCTGACCTCCACAACCTTAACTGAAACTGAACATGAAAACCTCCCCATGAGTCGAGAGGCTGGTACGCCAATAACTGGTTTAATTACCATCTTTTCTGAAGTTCCAACTGGGTAGCATACTGATTGCCCCACAGTAGGAACTTATAATATGTTTTACTTGGGGTGTGAGTTTTATTAACCTCACCATAGTGTCTTGTGCACCTACATGTTTTCATGTGCTTGAATCTTGTGTATCATGTGTACCTGAATTATCTACTTGAAACATGAATTTCTACATGCATGACATGAACTTGACATGTATATCGTGATGCAGACGGTCAACGTCTGACATACACGCTAAACAACAAACATAATATTATGAAACATAACATGATTGTCCATGTTGCAGTCAGGACAATGCTTGAACTTACAAAAAATCTACTAACGTGAGCCTCTACTGATCTGGGACCGCTGTCTCGGGGTGTCTGGCTTGAACTCCTATAAAAGAAATTGTGATAACCGAGAAATCTACGTTCTCGGAGATATTTTGTACAAATATGTAAATAAATGTACATTTACAGTGATACAGATTACAGAATAAATAGCAGAGGAAAATTTTGATTAATCAAGTTTTAATCAAAATTTGAAAATGAATTAATGAATATAGTTCAAAAGCTAAGCATTAATTCAATTTATAATGTTTTAAAATTTATAGAAAAGTATGTGGAAAATACATACTAAGAGATCAATGGCACACAAGTGGGCCACATGGATCAATGGCCAAAAGAACTTGCCAAACAAGCCCTTACACACAAAAATAAAATAAAATAAAAGAAAGTAAGGGAGAGAGTGTGAGGCACGTGAGCATGATAGAGAAAGGGGATTTATTTCCCTTAGCTGCAAGCAGCCGGCAGAAAAGAAAGAAAGAGAAGAGAAAGAAAGAAAGAAAGAAAGAGAAAGAGGAAAAGAAAGGGAGAAACCGAGAAAAAGAAAAAGGGAAATCTAAGCAAAGTTCGGATTTTCTAGTGCAAGCAACAGATCGATCAAGATTCGGTCAAGGATTAGCAGTAAGAAAAGCTCACGATCAAGCAAGGTAAACCCTCATTTTTCTCTTGCTTTTTCGGATGAAAAATCTAGGGTTTGAGTGAGAAACAGAGAATGTGAGTGAATCACGTTTAGGTTTTCGGTTAAAATCAAAATGTGATTCAAGTCTAGATGTTTTCAAATACGAATCCATGAACAGATGGTTTAGAAAACCAAGTTTAGTGAAATTTCTTCACTAAAATGCAGATTTTTCAAAAGTTAAGTCAAGAGATGTTCATAAGCAAAATGTGGAATTTTTGCTTATGAAATCATGGATTTGTGATAGTAGGAATGTAGTAGATACCTTGAAACGATCTTATGAAGATCGATTTCAAGTGTAAGAAGTAGAACAAAGGCCATAAAAGCCTTAGAAAATCAGAGCAGAGCAGTTCGGACCCAGAATCTTGATTCTGGTATGAACACGGGCGTGTTCAAAACACGGCCCCGAACATGCCCATACGCACGACCGTGTTGCAAGAAAAATCAGACCCGAGAGGTACACGGTCAAGAACACGGCCGTGTATCGGGCCGTGTTAAGGGGCACACGGTCAAAGAGAGGCGTGTAAGTAACCATGTAAGAGTACAGAGGAGTACACGGCCAGTAACACGGCCGTGTACCCACCCGTGTAAGCATACACGGGCATGTTCCAGAAATTACACGGCCAGGCTTAAAAGTCCAGAGAGGTACACGGGCACGGACACGGCCGTGTAGGAGGGCGTGTTCGAGGCCAGAGAGTAAAAAAAAAAAAAAAAAAAGAGTCTGGAAAGGAAAATTTACATGTTTTGCCATATTTCCAGTATAAGATAAATATGGTGAATAATCAGTGATTTTTCCATTTATAGGAGTCCAAGCCAGAGACCCCAAATCAGCAGTCCTAGAGCAGCAGCAGCAGCTTACGCTAGAGGACTTTCTGTAAGTTCAAGCATTGTCCTGACTGCAACGTGGACAAGTTTGCTTTATTACGATGTTATGTATGTTGTATGACGTGTTGTTAGACATTGATTGTCTGCATCACGATGTTATGTCAGTTCATGTCAGTCACAACACAGGTCAGTTCATATCAGTTCATGTTATGCATATAGAGTTGCATGTCCCAGTACACAGACCAGACAATACCAGAACAAGAAAACAGTTAGGTGCACAAGGCACACTAGTGTGTTAATTAATTCACACCCCAGTAATTTGATTAACAGGTTCCGACTGTGGGGGCAATCAGTATGCTACCCAGTTGGAACACCAGCAAGATGGTAATTAACCAGTTATTGGCGTATCGGCCTCTCGACCCACGGGGAGGTTATCATGTTTAGCATCAGTTAAGACTGAGGAGGTCAGCACTAAAGTACCGCTCCCGGTTGCGCTAACATGTCGGTACGTCCAATCAGGGGCCCAAAACCAGAACTTAATAACAGATTAATGTTCTAAGACTAAACCTTTAGTCAGTACAGCATGTTTACAGAGTCCAGTTAGCATGAGCACAGTAGTACAGCATGAGTACAGCAGTACAGCATGAGCACAGTAGTACAGTATGAGTACAGCAGTACAACATGAGCGCAGTAGTACAGCATGAGCACAGCAGTATAGCATGTTAGTTACATGTTTTTATGTTTGAACTTACTGAGCCCATAGCTCATTAGTTTGTTCACATGTTACAGGTAAGAGACCTGTTCACCAGTAGTATTGGTGGACGACGAACAGGGTAGACGCATGCCGGGCAGGATTGGGCGAGGGATATTGGTCACCGATAGTCTTCCGCTGTATAGATTTTGAATGTAATATTCAAAGAGACAAGTTTTCAAGCCAAGAGCATGTGATAGGGGAATCATGATCAGATGCATGATATTTTGTTAACATGATTTCCTTATCACATTCTCAAACAGTTTATGTATTTAAAGAAAAAAAAAATTTATTCCGCAAAATTAGCAGTCAGTTACAATTCAGCATGATTGCCGGCGACCCTGGAGGCCTGCAGACTATTGCAGTTGACCACAGAATTGACTGTAATAACACTGTAGAGCCTCTACAGTAGGGCGGACCGCCACAGAAATAATCGTTGATTATTTCCAATATTTATCTTATACTTGCAACATGACAAAATATGAAAAATCATATTTCCAAACTTTTTTTTTTTTAGCTTCGAACACGTCTTCCTACACAGGCGTGTTCGTGGCCGTGTAATCCTCTGGACTTGCGTGCATGGCCATGTAACTCGTGCAACATGGCCGTGTAACTCGTGCATGTGTACACGGGTACCTACACGGCCGTGTCTCTAACCGTGTTTCCTGCTGTCGAACATGATCTGTTACACGCTCTTTCCACTATCGTGTGCCATTCTACACGGCCGTGTAACTCTCAGGTCTCAAACTCTCTTGAAACACGGTCATGTATGTGAGCATGTTTGGGGCCGTGTTCTCAACACGCTCTTGTACACGCCAGTGTACACTTCCGTGTTCATCCTAGAATCCTGATTCCGAGTCCAAAATCCTCATCTCTGTTTTTCTAAGGCTTTCTACTTCTTGCACTCAAAATCGATCTCTATAAGACCATTTCAAGGTATAAACTACATTTCTACTATCATCTATCTATGGTTTCATAAGCAAAATTTCACATTTTGCTTCTACAAATCTCTTGACTCAAAACTTAAAAATCAAAACTTTCTTGAAGAAAAAACACCGAAACTTGGTTTTCTAAACCATCAACTCACGAATTCGTGTTTAAAAACAACTAGGCTTGAACCATATTTTGATTTAACCGAAAATCTCAAAATGCAACACTCACATTCTCTTTTTCTTCCTTAAAATAACCCAGATTTTCCACCCAAAAACGTGAGAAAAAGAGGGTTTATCTTGCTTGAAACTTGAGAACGTCTTGCTGTGGGATCTTGGGCTGAAAACTTGAATGATTTGCTTACTTAAAGAGAGAATCCGAACTGTTGAAAGGAGAAAACGCAGAGAACGATTTTCCACCTCTGCTCTTTCTCTCTTTCTCTCTTTCTCTCTCTGCACGACCACTTCCCTTGCAGCTCTAAAGAAGTGAATTAATTCACTTGGCTGCTAAATGAAGTCCCTTCTCACATGCCCTTTACTCTTTCTCACTCTTTCCTATAATTTCCCTTAAAGAAAATTACAATTTCTTGGTTAATCTTAGCCATTGATCAAGGTAGCTTACATGTGAGCCATTGATCTCTTAATATGTATTCTCCACATACTTTTCTAATAAATTTAAAACATCATAATTTGAATTAATGTATAGCTTTTACACTATGTTCTTAATTCATTGTCAAATTTTGACTAAATCCAACTAATCAAAATTTTCATCTGCTCTATATTCTGTAACAAGTCTCATCATGAATATACATTTACATATTTTGTACAAAATTTTCTGAGAACGATAAAATTCTCAGTTATCACAAAAACTGGTAGAAATGCTCCTTAAACTATGAAATATATTCATATTTGCTTCTTCCATCAATTAAATTGTAATAACCGGGAAAATTTATATTTCTCAGAGAATAAATACACAATGAATTTAAGCGTTAAAATGTGAAATTAAGTGATTTAATATTATTTAGAACTAAATAAAACGTTCTAACAATGTTAAATGATGAAAAATGATTGATAGTGATATTATGTGTATACACGTGTGTGCCATTCACAATATCAAGAAGTAGGTCAAGATGATATTATCTTGACATCAAACTGATATATTTGAGATCAGGACGCTTAAATTAATCAATTGAGCATAAAACAGAAATTTCGACCGGGAATGCGAAAAATACGCAGTACCAGAAACTGGTCGAGATGACCTCGGATTAAGATAAAACTGATAAATTTGGATTCAGCACATCCAAATTAGTCAGGATAGCCCAAGTTAAAAATTTTGGGGAAGGGAGTATAAATAGGAAATCTTGGGGTTAAATTCAGAAATTTCTCATAATTTCAAAAAAATCAGATTTTCACCCCAAAATTCTCTTAAATATAAACAGTAACCAACTTTCACGTACGGCCTCCGTTCACGACACCGCCGGCACCGTTGGAAAGCTCTCACCGAGCTGAGTCCAACGGTGGGTCGACGCGACGGAACGGCCGCCGCACACCGCCGTACGAGCCGCCTGAAGGCCGTCGGAGCCAAAATCTTTCCAGTAAGATTTCTCCGCCGTCCGAGCTCCGATTGCCACGATTCCGGTCCCAAAAAATTTGTGGTGAAGAGTATTACAAAACCCAAGCCTTCTTTCAACCCAATGACGACCAGATTGCGCCGCCGTAGCTCACGCCATCACCGTCGCATCGCCGCCACGAGACTCGCCGTTTCCGGCGATGTTGAGGTGCACCACCAGTGCAGAAAGGGACGCCTCGGCATGGGGAAGAAAAGCCCCAAGGTAATTATGGAAAACCACCACGGCACGACGGAGTTCCAAAGTCGCTGCCGTCGTCGATCTTTCGAGGGAGATTTTCCGGCGATAAAGGCCTCCAAATATGAAATTGAGACCACCAATAGACTCCTCTCGTCGAGATCTTCAAGATGGACTACCCACCTTCCACCGTCGCCGCCAGTCAACGGTGACCGTTGACCAATTTTGGAATTTTGGCCTGTTGGCCTATTTTCGACGTTCCGGACGCATCCGCGAAGTCGGATTTGCAAGACGGGACCTCAGGTATGAAGAACGAAGAATTAGGGTTTATGCCGTCGAGACCGGACTGCAATTCAGTATAAATCTCGATCTCTTTACGTTCCGCAATTTAATTGTTTGGGACTATTGTATGGTTTTATAATTATTGGAATGAAAATTATGGAAAAGTATGTAAGTAAAAAGAAGAAAATGACTGTAATGGAGGAAAAGAAAAATATGTGATAATGTAACGATTTTACGTAAACAATATGAGTTTTACATAAAATCTAGGCCTCCGGTATAGTACGTAATAGAATTAGATCAGGATAGATGGTTTTCAAGCGTTTCCTAAACGCTGGAACCTCAAAAATTAAGCGGAAATGCTGCCGAAATTTCTAAAAACGGCACTAGGGATAATATGGGAAACAAGGGGTAAAAATATGATCGGGAAGGTAACCCAAGTCCTCTCGAGGAATTAGGACATGGAAAAATGAATGGGCAAGTTACGATTAGTAAACCGACTCTTAGGTCGGAATAATATTTCCTGAGGGCCGGGAATGTGAAAAATTAGCAAAATGATAAAAATTGATCCGGAAAAGATCCGATAAGATTTAAAAAGTTAATTAGATGATTTTGGGTTTAGAATATCCAACCTAAGTATGAAAATAAAATGTTATGATTAAACGACCCACCAGGGGCAAAATGATCATTTTGCCCAAAGATTCTCAAATTATGGGAAAAGAGCCCCAATGACCCTGAAATAGGGTAATAAAGTTTGTAAAAGCCAAAATTGAGGTTTAAGTTATAAAAAATCACGCCAAAGGCAAAATTGTAATTTTGTCAAAAGTTAGGGGTAAAATCGTAATTTTTCAAAAAGTTGGAGAAAAATTCGAAAATGACCATTAAGGTTTAAAAAGCTGTCCTAAGGCTATAATTAACAGTTATAAGATCAGAATCAAGCTTTTTAATAAAATAAAAGTTATAAATGAAAATGTGATTAACGAACAAAGTTTGTCTGTAGGAACCCGATCCAGACGCGCAAAGGACGTCGATGGATTCTAAGAAGAGGATAAGCACACTATGAGTATGTTCAGACATTTACCCGTCTGCAACTATGAACAAGCTTATTATATTTATATGTTTTGTATGCAAATATCATAATGTGATTTATGATGATGTTATAGTAACGCTATAGTAATACTATGATGATGTTAAAAGATAGGTTTTAATAAATAATTTATAAAAAATATATATGTATATATATTGAATTACGAAGGAAATGTATTATAAAAGCTTTATGAGAGTAAAGATGTGAGAAAGAGAGATAGAAGAATGGAAAGAGTAAGAATGAGAATGTTATGATAGAATGCATAAAAAAAGAGATGAGATATGAAAGGAAAGAATAGGTGTTTATGAAAAGTTTTATGGAAGTTAAGTTATGATTGATAGAGCAACGATGATCGGTAATGGAAGGAATTAAGAAAGGGTGTGTTTTATGAGAACGAAAGGATAGATGTTTTATGAAAAGTGATATGAAAGTGAAAAGTTGACAAGAAAGAGAAGTAATGATAGGCTATGATCGATAGGAGTATGATGATAAGATACGATAGATAGAATGATGCAAATGGTAAACAGAGAGTAATTGTCTGCACATAACTAAACGTATTTTTGTTTGTTATGATGTGATGTGATGATATATAAGTAATATGTGCTATATATGCTAAAGTGTGACTGATATAATTCACACAAGTAAAGTAAAGAATTAAGAAAAGAAAAACAATAACATGAAACAACGATATATGTCTTACGAAATGAAAATGAAAGAATGAGATGTCAATGAGAAAGAATTACGAAAGAAAGATAGAACAACAAAAGAACAAATGTTCCATAAAATGTTCTATGAAAAATGAGAAAGGAAAGATTATGAATGTCATGAAAAAGATGTACAACGAAAAATCAATATAAAAAAAATAAAAGCATACAAGATAATAAGACTAAAAACTTAAGTTGTTGGCGTACCGGCCTCCCATAGGTGAGGTTAATGTCTATATCCTCCATGCATATGTGGTGCTACCCCGAAGGTGCGGTAGTTTATAGGTTGGACACTACCCCGAAGGTGCAGTAGTTAAAGATCACCCCCTCAGAGAAGGAAGCGGTAATCTTTAAGGTGCGACTAGCAACGAGCCCACCAAAGAAAAGAAAAGAAAAGAAAAGAAAAGAAATGATACGAAAAGAAAAGAAAAGTAAAGAACGATAAAAAAAGAAATGAACGACATGAAAAGAAACGAACGACATGAAAGAATGACATAATGAAATCGATGAAAAATAAATAAATAATAAAACGAAGTTTAAAAGAACACAATAGAATTAATACATGTGATGTGATGTATTTGATGTTATGTGTATGATGTGAATGACATGTTTTTACGTGATGTTATGCTAGTGTATATATTACTGGCTTTTAAGATACGAAAGGTTAAGAAATGATGATAAAACGATAGAAAAGATAAGAAAGTTTAGAACAGAAAGTTAAGAAATGATAGGAATGAAAAGAAAAGAAATGAAGAGATTAGAATAGAATGATAAGAGATGATCGATAGAATGATGAGAACAATGAGCAAAGAGATAAATGAGTATGAAGAGGCTAACATATTATGTTATGTTTTGATGATGTGTATGATGTGTCTATACGTGATGTCATATATTCTAGTAATAATATATATTACTAGTATTTATAAGTTAATGAATGTATGTTTGAACTTACTGAGCATCTAGCTCATTAGTTGTTCATATGTTACAGGTAAGTAACCTGTTAGTTTAAAGTAATATGATGGACAACGGACGGATCTGCACGTACCAAGGGACTGGGCGAGGGTATGGTACTACTATGAATCTTTCGCTAAGCATTCAAAAAGGAAGTTGAAAGAAAGAAATTTATGAATTATATGTTATAAGAGTATGATAGAGATATAGGTATAATATGTAAGTTAAAAAAAAATTTTGCTACAGAAATTGCTTTTGCTTTAAAAAGAGAACATTAAAAAATGGAAAGTTAAGTATGTTAAGTAAGAGGACAATGACCCATGAGGTTGCCAGCCATCATGGTCGGCGTCAGAGCTCGGCTAGATGGTATGGTAACGTACGGGATGTTACATAAATGAAAGCAATATTTTATTTTTGTTTTCTGAACTTTAATACTCTTGCAACTTTATCCCCTAACTTTGAAAACTGACACTTATATCCTTCAAACTTTAAACTGATAACAAGAATGCCTTTCAAACTTAAACTATTAACAAAAACACACATTCTTTATTATTTTGGTCATTAAGACTTGGAAAATTTTTATTTTTTTTCAGTAAACTTTAGTATAATTGTAAATTAACTCTTAAAATCTAAAAATGATTAATGTGTTCATAATATTGTTTTTTAAATTGAAGCCACTACAAGAAGAACAAAAAAAAATTGTATATTTAGATCCCATAAACGTCAACCTGCTAGCAAAAAATATCTCTTATTTCATATTTTTAGCCATATAAGACTTGAAAAACCTTTATTTTTGTCCTTAAATTTTAATACATTCATAATTTTATCCTTAAATATTGAAAAACTTATGCTTATATCTTTCAACCTTTAACCTATTAGCAAAATTACTTATAATTTGTCAACTTTAAATCGATGTGACACTAACATAATCAAAATTTAATTTAAATTAAAACTTTATAATTATAAAAAATAATCTTAAAACCTATCATGTGATCTAAATATAAAAGTTCTTATTCTTTTCTTATAATGACTTCAATTTAAAAAAAAAAATCTGATGAACGAGTTTTTTATTTTTATATTTCAAGAGTTAAGTTTCAAATATACTAAAATTTGAAAGATAAAAAAAAAATTTCGTTGAAGTTTTATATGATCAAAAAATGAAAGAATATGTGTTTTTGCTAACAACTCAAAGTTTGAAGGATATTCTTATCATTAATTTAAAGTTTAAGAGATATGGATACTAATTTTTAAAGTTTAAGGGATAGATGAGGGCAAAGTCATAAAAATATTAAAATTCAAGGGATATTCCATTAATTTATCTGACCGGATGAGTAAATATGATAGTATTGCATAGTTTATAGAGTATTTCTACTAATTTTCAAAGTTATGAGGATAAAATTATAAGAGCATTAAAGGTTATATTATATTCAAATATAATATATGTTTAGGTTATTGATTAGAGAGAAAATATATGATGTGATTAATAAAAAAAGGTTAAAAAAATATAAAAGGTGATTATATTAAATATAAAATTTAAAATATTTATATTTAAATATAATATTAAGATTTACATTAATGACCATTAAAATCCCAATAATTCAAATCGACTTGGAATCTAAGAATCAATCGCCGCAAAAAGGATGACATGGCTGCATGAACCAGATACCTCTTATAAATACGACATGGTACTACGTGTATGCGAATGTACCAAAACAAAACCCACTGATGTGACCATCTTCGTTGTGAAACACGTGAGACATTATTTATTTGTCACCTTCTCAATTAAAAAAAAAATGAGTTCGATTACAACTCGATAATTTTTTTGTAAAATATAATTTTATATAAAAATATTTAAAATATTTAATATAATTTTATATAAAAATATTTAAAATATTTAAAATATTTTTATAAAATTAAATAAATAATTAATATTAAATTTAAAAAATCATAATTTTAAATAAAGTAGGTATAATAATTAAATTATAAAATATAGTGAAATGAATAGAATATGAAATTATAACTTTGATTATAAAAAATTATCAAACTAGATATAGTGGTTCCCGTTATGTCTTTTTTTTTTTTTTTAATATTTTGGTTTTGTTTGTGTGTGTGTGTGTGAAATTGGTTTGCTGATCGACGTGGAACTCTAGCTGCCACGTCATGCAGGAGAGTGGCAAACGAAGAAAGCGGTGGCGTCTTCTCCTCTCTCTCTCAAACTTTCCCAAGGTGGCGCACGAGCAAATCAACTGGCACGAGCCAGAAAACTTGTTCGTCAATACTACATAAATATATCTATATATATATATATATAGTTTAGAAGAACGGCTTCGCCTGTAATTTTTGTATACTTTGAAAAAAGGACAAAAAATAAACTTTAATTTAAATTAAACTTGATTGCCAAATCAAATATTATTGTCAATAAAATTAACAATAATTATTGATATTAAGAAAAAATAATTAGAGGGGACAAATTGAGTGACTCTCAATTGCAAATTGAAAAAATAGATAAATATACATTTTTTTACACATTTATACAAACAAATAATCGAAATATTTTTTTTAATTTAAAAAATAATTGTTTGAACATAATCAATCAGTATAAAATAGATATTAACTCTAATCTAATCAATCAATTTCTGAGTAATTTTAATATCATTCTACTAATCTTAGGAGACTTCGGCCTGCCACAGAGATCATTTGCACAAACACATGGCCTGTTTTGACGTGGCACCAAACTCTCTGGTCGGTGCGCCACGGTGCCATTCTTTTTTTTTTATTATTTTTAATTCGTAATTCACAGAAGCCGTCAAGTGAATTTACAACTGCATGCAAAGAATAGAGTATCATATCAAAAATATAATACAGCTTTCGATTCAAATGATTCTTGAAGATGTATCATCAGTCTTGGAAATTCTCATACAAATTAAAGCAATACGATTAACAAAAATCTGAGAGCATAAACACCCTAAAACAACATGGTGACAAAAATAATGTTGTTACCTTTTCTTTTTCTTCTTTTGTTCCCCCACCCAACAAAGTTCATTTTGTACATAAAATTCGAATGCGAAATGTGGAGAAGAGAACGAGTGTAGAGTGAATCCAGTACAACGCGCGAGTTACTAGTCTAGCAGCTAGATGCACCTCGGACCTCTGGCAGAACATCCGTGGGCAAATGCCACGCTCATCGAATCAACGAAACTAGCATTAGCTCTCTAGACTAAGCTCACCCTCATCCTCAACATCCTCGGGAGGGGTGGTCCCGGGGAAGAATTCTCCATCCGGATACATCTTTTGGAAAAGCTGTCAAAAACCGAGAAAAAGTGAGATGAGGCTGAATAATGTAAGCAAGGAATTTACACAATTCGTTGAAGAAAAAGTACCTTCAAAGCTCCATCTAATAAATTATTGTAGTTAAGACTTCCATCTGGCATGGGAGTGGAGCTGATATGTCCAAGTTGACCCTGAAAAATAATGTAGAAATAGTTAACATGAGACAGGATCGCATATTACCAGGAAGCATTTAGACGGAGAAGGAAGAATGAGAAGCACACCGTAGTCCGCTCCTGAATATACAGAGCGTTCCAAAGTAAAGTAGGTTTTACTTCTGCATTTTCATTCTGAGCTTCAGAGCTACTCTCAGCATTTTCAGAATCCGTGATCTTGAGAAGTGCATTCATAGCTGCATGGAGCAAGTTTTTCCCTTGTTTTGCATCATCGCATAATGCGGAAAAGTACAGTATAAACCTAAAGAACAGCCATTAGACAGTGTCAAGCTTCACGTATTCCACTAAACAGTGACCTGTACGTAAGTTAATCCTACCGGGCTTTGCTATCCTTATGTAAGCCTGCTAGTTTAAAAGATGAAACTAATATCAAAATTAAATCTCTGCATGTCTGATCAATAACCATAGCATTTCAATAAAAATCTTTGCAGATTTCCTGGGGACAGAAGTAACATTCGAATACTAATAATGATGGGCCTAAGGTGAAATGATCTCGGTTAGTTTACCAATCCATCCCAAAAGTTGTTAAGAAGTGGACCAACAATAGTTTTATATTTCAACACTCATGCGCAGACCAGAAAATGGGCATAATTCATGAACAAATATTAATTTGAAAGTCCAACGCAACTATATAAAGAATAAGCCCAAAACATAATAAAAGCCCAACACATGATGACAATTTTTCGAAAGAAGGCAAAGAATGCAATTAATTGCAGGAGTTTGAATTCAAGACCTCCTGCTGTGATATCATGTTAGTTTATCAATCTATCTCAAATGCTTAAGTTGTCAGGAGGTGGCCCAACAATAGTTATATGTTTCAACAATCTCCCATGCACACTCTTTATAATAAGATTCCCTATGAGACATTCTTCTCATAAATAGCATAAAATCTCGTCAAGCATTTGCATATTTCCTCATTAACACACTATTTCCAGAATATAGAGATACAGGGGCTTAATAAACTCTAAAATCAAGGATTTGCACATAAAAATAAATTAGAGGATAATAGAGAGAAATATTGGCTTCATTAGAAACTAATATCACTTACATGCCCGAAGGACAGACTGCCAAACCACTGCCAATCTGCATAGCTCGGATTGACGTTTTCTGCTCAGGGTATAAAGCTAAGGAAATAAGAAAACCAATTTTGTCACTTATTTGTTCATAGTGCATTGAAAAGGGTGCAAAATTGGAAAGCAAACTTACAACGAGGGGGGTATACAATGAGAAAATTAGATATTCCCTGTTTCAAGGAATTTGCAATGATACATATCCCTCGAGCCACCTTCCCTTTCACATCACTCAGACTTAATCCTTCGAGACTTTCTCTGAGAGGATCTGGTGGACATGGGACTGTGAAGGTTGGATCCATGACAAGTTGATCGCTGAACAAATCCTGACCTGAAGCTAATTTTACACCCTTATATCTCCCACTTTCCTGTAAAAGATCCCAGTCCCAGATAAATATGAACCCATTTGCGTCTTCTAGCAATGAAAGTTTCATTTTTCTTGCTATTAATATAAAAAATTATTTATTTTTCTTGACATTAATATATAAAATATAGAATCATGTCTAGTATCTGTACCTTGTCCATAAGCAATGATATCACTGGCATTCTCAGAACCTGTATAATAAAGGTATTAATGTTAGTAAGCATGCATAGCATAACGATATGGAAAGAAAATATGTATTGCCTGTTTTTCCTTCTCGTTTGTAAAAGAAGGGACCCAAAAAAAAAAAAAAAAAAAAAGAGTAAAAAGAGAAGACTTTCATTGAACTGATGTGTGAACAAAAGGGTAATAATAAAAGATACAGGAAGTTATACGAATTTCTAAAACAATTCAACAAAGAGACTATAAAGTGGTTTTCTCACTCATTCCTCTTAAGTCAAATTAACTGACTTTTCAGCTAGATGAAACTACTCCAAGTCATCACGATGCAGACGGTAATGAAAACAAAATTCAAGTTTTTCCACGTAAAATACATAAAACAATTTAAGAAAAGATATTTATAAAAAAAAAAATGTTAATTATAAGAAAAGATAAAACACATAATGAAGGATATAGCAAGAGAAGCATAATAGTTACACAAGGGTACAAATACACCGCAAAACATTAGGCACAAGTAACTAGCAAGAGAACATAACGAGTAATAGATCACACCACAAAAAACTTACATAAAGGCAACCTTTGACAGCAGCACGACGGCAAAAGGCCTGAGACAACTCACCATGCCCGTAAATAGGGTAAATCAAAGCCCCAAACGCATTTGGAAACCTAGAAGAACATGCAAAATTAAAACAAACACAAAAACACACTGCAGCATGGTCATGCTATGAGGTTTTCTTAATAAAATGAAGTCCAATAGTGAAGTCAAGACATTAACAGAAAACATTAGGTTCTAACCACAAACATGAAACATCCAAACAAAAGCCAGCAATATTTTCATCAGAAACTGTCATAATTCATTATGTAGTTTTACGACTTTCACTTCCCTGCTATTCAACTCTAAAAGAAAAATGAAAAATTTGGCTACATTGAAGCTGTCCAATGTAAGGAAAAATGAAACTTTAACGGATAATAGCTTGAAAGACGAGAAATTCTGCTAACCCTATGTGCAGATTAAAACAATAGGATAATTACTTAATTAACAGCATAAAGATATAAAAATTAACCTGCCAACTGATTTGTTATAGAGAGCCAAACGTTCTATCCCAGCTTTTGTCTTAAGGATATCCTTGCAAGTCTCCAAGTCGTTTTGATCATAATCTGCCATGGCTATTGCATACAGAATAATCCTGCAAGAAGAGGAGAAAAAGAACAACAATCAGAAACTAGCATGCAAAAAAAAAAAAAAAAATGGATGATTCAGTCTAATGTTAGCCAATATTCATAGACCAGTTTCAAAAAGAAAAAAAAAATGTATACGTATAAATACATATAAGACGAGCACATATATAAAAAATGAAATCTCACTAGCATATAGAGAAAGGCAGAATGATCTGTACGATTTAATCTTGGGCGGTAATCGCATTTTCTTCAAGAACTCAACAAAGGGACTCTCCAAATCCTCCTCTGAAATCCTTGAATTCTGACTACCTTCAGTACCATTATCTTGAACAGAAGAAGCCTCCACGTGCTGCTGAACGAGCTTGAAAAACCTCATCAGCTGGTTCTTCTCTGTAAGACTAAGGGTTTTGTCCTTAAATATTGCTGCCCGAGAGTCAGGGACGATCCATAACCTCCCATTCTCGTCGCAAACAAAGCTTGCGTCAACACTCTTAAACTCTAAATACTGGCTTGCACCCGATTTCACCATCAGTTCTATGGCTTCGTCTGCACAGAAGAACAGCCTAGGCCCACCAAGGTCGATGCTGAAACTTCTGGAATGTTCCATTAGGATTTCAGGGGCGTAGGATGAAATCTCAACGTCGGAATACAAAGGACAGGGAGTGAGATCCAGTGCGGTGTAATCTTGGCCATCGCTATTGGCAGTGTTAGAGAATTGGGGTGGCGTAGCGGTAGAATGGGAATTGAGGAAAGAGGTCAGCTCGGAAATTGGTAATGAGGCGAAGTGGCTTCCATAGAAAGCATTGGCGTCGAGATGGAGGGCGGTTTTCCCAGAAGCAGAGGCAGCAGCAGCAATCAAGGATCCAGGAAGGTCCGTGCCAATGATGATGAGGTCAAATGTGTTGGGCTCAATCGGAGGATACAAGGAGGCTTCACTCATGGCGGAAGCTCCACAGTGATGAAATGACGGTCAGGTCTGCAGATGGACGTTACAAGTCAGCTACACAAAGAAGCAGCAGACCTTAGAAAGTACAAACGCGAAATGGCAACTAACCCTATAAAAAACTTTGAATAAGCATAAAGTAGGCGTTTCAACATAATATCTTTTTCTTCCGTAAAAGCAGAGACCTGGACTTGGATAGCAATGGTATTGATGATCACAGGGATACAAAAGCACGTTGAATTCTTAATTTCGAAATGTACTTCAAAAGATTTTATTTCAAGCAACCTAGAATTCTAAATTTGTAAGCAACTTTACTAACATAAAATTTAAACACAAGGGCACACTTTTGTTTTTATAATGACCGAAAAAAAGCTACTAAATATGAAAAAAAATCTCCCTTTCTCAATCATATCATACATTTAGAAAAAGGGAAGAAGCTCAAGAAGAAACGAGTTAATGACTGTATAGGCCTCGTTTGAATAATACTAGGTTCGTATTTGGAAAAATACAAATCAATACAATTACCACTTTATCAAATCCATGCCACACATTTTTAGGCAATTTACGTTTTTATATCTGGATTTTGTTCTTACTCAAAAAAATACCCAACATTATAAAATGTTATATTATTATACTCTCTGATTTCATTTGATAAGCAAATCTATACCCATAACTGGTCAGCAATCATTTTGACCAAAAAAATAGCTTTTAAATGCCAAAATTACCCCTTAAAAATCTTATCCGTGTAACCAAACAATACATAAAACTCTTCGTTAACCCAAAAGAAAAAAAAAAAGAAAAAAAAAACTGAACTGTAAATGCAGCGGCTGCTTTGTGAGGGCAATCCGGCTATCGACGGCGTCGATATCCGCCCAATCCGGCTACCGGCTACGCGAACGACAACGAAGGAGAATCTCAGTAAGAACAACAACAACAAATCTTAACAAAACTCAGCAAATATCAACAATAACAACAAAAAATCACAAAACTCAGAATGGAAAAACAATCTCACGACAGCCGGAGAGAACACGGCGAAGGCGGCGGGAGCGAGGCCGAATCTCTAACTCCGACGAACTTGTGGCGGCGTCTCGGATCGCGAAATCAGGAGGATGAAAGGAGAAGTCGCCGGAGGGGAGGGGAAGGAGAGTCGCTGACACCGCGACCGAAGGAGAGACCGACCGGCGATGGCGATCTGGCGACGAACACAAATACGGCGACCTGCCGAGTCAAATTCCGGCGAGAGAAAAAGAGAGAAATGAGCAAGGGAGGAGAGAGACAGGGAGAGAAAGACAGAGGAGTGAGGAGAGAGAAAGATGGCTTTATTAAGGGCGTTTGGAGGGGTAAAAAAATGTCAGCAAAACCCTTTTTTTTTTTTCCGCTTGCTTGTCATTTTTTATTATTTATAATTTTAAAATATTATAATAAACTTTAAAACATAAAAATATATAATCTTATGTGTTTAAATTTAAATAAGATTTTTTTTAAATTATATAAAAATTACAGAAAAAAAAACATATATATCAATATTTATTTTTTAGAAAAATTTGCAAAATTTTATATTTTTTTACTTTAAATAATTTTTTCTTTTAAACATATTTTTTAAATTAATTTTTTCAATTAAAAAAATCTTCAAAAAAAATCCAAATAGATCCTAATTTTTATTTTATTATTAAATATGCTACGATAATTTTTTTTAATTATAAAAACACCTTCTTAATTAAAATTAATTAATAATATCCATATTTTTTCTTTGAGTTCTTAACTCTATTAAATTAAAGTTTAAAATAACTGAACTAACCCTAATCAATATAATATTAAATCACAACCCTACAAATCTTTTATAACTAAACGAAACCTTAGCAGTAGCCATAACATGTAGATGGCAATAGAAACCCTCTCACCTTTCCTCGGCGGATCTGGAATAGAAATGACATAGTCGCTGAAACTCTCCCCTTATACTAGAGCCGCAATCATTAAAGCATCAACCAACGATGCTCCAGCTATTCTTCTTCTATCACATAGCCCCCATCGTGACTCACTTACAGCCTAATATTATCATTTATAACCCACCACAATCGAGTCTCTACAGCATATATCTCCCTCGCTTGAACGGGTCTTCTTCGACCATCCACCTTGTGAATCTGCCTCTACCTCCCTGCCCCACGCAAACCAAACACCACCAGCCCTTCCTGTGCAAACCAACCTCCATCTCTCTTTCCAAGCGCGATCTAACCCCATCGGCCCTCTATCGCATTGTCAGCCGCTGCCATCTCTTCCCTTGGTTCAACGATCTAGGTTTTTCCAAATATTTAGTCTTGACTTCTATTTTTTTATTATTTATAAATGATTTTAATAATAGATCTTTAAACTAAAATGGATGGCTCTGTCAGATTTTTTATTTAATAATACAATAATTAATTAATAATAA
This sequence comes from Antiaris toxicaria, assembly GCA_035233585.1. Taxonomy (NCBI): domain Eukaryota; kingdom Viridiplantae; phylum Streptophyta; class Magnoliopsida; order Rosales; family Moraceae; genus Antiaris; species Antiaris toxicaria. The sequence continues at coordinate 3,789,145 of CP141163.1, forward strand.
TTAATAAAAAAATCGATAATTTATATTATAATTGATTATTTTCAATTAATTATTAATTGATTATTTAAATAAATTGATTAATTATTTAAAAATAATTAATATTTTAACTAAGTTATAAAAATTTAAACCATTTGTTAAAAAATTTGTTAAAAAAAAACTATTAAGGTGTAATTCATATAATTTTATAAAAGATCTTTACGGGATTTAAAGGAAAAACTAATGAAAATTTACTGTTAAAGGTAAATATATTTTTTTTATAAATAATAAGATATAAAATATTGAAGTTTTGGTGAGCCATGAAAATATTGAGTAACACTAGTTATAAATTGGGTCTTAAAAAAAAAGAGTATAAATTAGAGAGTTAGTATTTTTTTTAAATTAATTTAATATTTATCTTATTTATTTTTAAAAATAAGAACGGAACTTTAAAGAGAAAAAAAAAAACTTTATTATAAGGGAGAGCGTGGCTTTATTGTTACTCTGCAGTGTTTTGTCATTTTTGCCATTTGACGCCCTTTTACTTTTTTGCCCCTATGGTCCATCGGCTAGCCTCATTTTAGCCTATTTTTTAGGGCGTAAGGCCTGTTTGTTTTTTTTTCAAATTGGTTTTCACGATTTTCAAGGTAATTATTTTCTAAATCAATTTAAAACTTTGTTTGATTATCATTGTTTTTGAAAACCAAACTTGAAAACACTGCGTTAAATCCTAATTTTTTCTGTTTAACTTTGAAAACGATTTAGAATCGTTTTCATCGTTTTTGTCGACCTTTTTTTTCTCAAACCCCTGTATACACATACTCGCTTCCCCTTTGTCAACTCCACGGTCTCGACTCCACCCTTTTTCTCATTCATCGCCGTCCGTGGTACAGATGGAAGAGGAGTTGGAAAAAACGACAAGATCGAGCTCGACGGAGTTGGAAGAGGAGAGAGAAAGAAGAAGCGGCGGCGGCAGAACTAAACTAGGTTCGATGCTTCCGAGGATAGACCCATTTGTGCCGAAAGCAGCCGACAACCTTAATCCGAGGGAGCTGAGATCTTGGGCAAAGTGAACTAGATTTGTCTCCAATTTCTCCTGCGAGACTGCTAGCAAGAGGAGTGATGGTTCCGGTTTGGATTTGGAGAAGGGCTTTAGAGGTCACAGAAGTGGTGGTGGTGGTGGTTGTTCCGGGTCGTCTCCAAAGATCGAGATTGACCCGATTCTCGGTCGAACACAATCGAATGGAGGCGCTGAGATTGAGCTGCTTCTGGGGCTGGGAATGGACAGAACCAAACAAGAGTTAGGGGATGAAAATGGTGGTGGGGTTAGAAAAGATGATGGGTTTGGAAGGAGAGTTGGTTTGAATGGTAATGGAAAGGAAGGTGTAAGTAGAATTGGGAATGGAGTTGGAGTGGTTGAGAGGGAAATAGAGGCCAAGAAAGATGACAGGAAAGCCGAAGCGGACGCGAATGTGAAAGTGAATGTGATTGTGAATGTGAATCAAGAGGGTGATGAAGAAGAGCCTGTTCATGGACATGGAGAGTGGCGTGGGCCACCTGGAATCAAATGTGGTCTCAAAGAAAATCCAGGTTTCGGTTAGTTTATATGTTTTTGGTCTCCTGTTTCTAAATAGATGGTGTTTTTTTTTTTTTCTGTGAAAGTCTATTGGTTTTTTTTTTACATTGAGTTATTGTCGAACTTTGGACAAATTAAGCACTAGAGTGAATGATTCTTCGATAATGGAGTTAAATGTTGCCCTAGTAACTTGTTAGAGGAAAGTGTTAAGAGAATGCCACAAAAACAAGGATGGCCACGTTGTGTCTATGTCTTACTTCATGAAACAAAAGAAGTTATAAAAATCGGCCAAATTTTGTGCGCCCAAAAGTGGGAGTAAAAAATAATGCATAAATCCAGTGAACCTTGTCATGATAAGAACTTCTTAGGCGATGAAATTTGTCTCGTTATATGTTTGACATGAACTTTGGATGCTCATAAAGTAGTGGTCTCGTACGAATTTAAAATTGTGCAAGTCAATCATGTTTACTACATCTTTTCATGTTCAAACTCGTAGAGAAAACATTTCGTCAATATTATCATCATCATTCACTGTTTTCCTTGTGAATGCTTAAATTTGAAGATGGATGAGATATCGTATTACTGCACGTAGTTCACTTCCACCAAAGTGTCCACTTACTTGAGTACCAAGGCATTCTTGTGACAATTTCAGTACTCTGAATTATAACGAGACTGTAAGAATTGTTCAAATAAATTGAAAGATACCAATACTTTTCCCTTATTTCTTTATTGCAGTACCATTGTTGTGTTAGGGCCTACAGCAATATTTATCATTGGCTAGCTCACTTATTTTCATCCCCTTGATTACTGTTCCGGCTATGGGTGGAACAGATGTAAGTAATCACTTTCTATAATCTTTGGTGCCAATTCCAATGTAAGAAGGATGTTCAAGGTACTTTTTGTTTGTATATGTAACTTTTATGCATTTTGACAGAAAGACACTGCCACAGTGATTTCAACAATGATGCTGCTTTCTGGTGTTGCGACAATATTGCACTCATACTTTGGAACTAGACTTCTACTTGTTCAAGGAAGCTTGTTTGTTTATTTGGCACCTGCATTGGTCATAATGAATTCTCAGGAGTTAGGAAATCTTGCAAACCATGTAAGCTTAGTCAAAGATTCAATGTTGCATTTGGTCAGCTTTAAGACCCTTTCTCTTACTAAGAGAGCTTAAACATTTTGAAGTGCCAATAAATGTTTTGCATCCTTATATCTTAACTCCACGAACTCGAAGATCTTATAAAATAATACCTTTTACGATGAGAAACTTGGTTGAATAATATCCTTAGAATCAGTATCTTTCCTTGGTCTTTTCACTTTTGATTATTTAAGTGTAGAAATTTAGGCATATAATGAAAGAACTCCAAAGGGCTATTATCGTTGAATCAATATTTCAAAGCCTCCTTGTATTTAGTGGTTTGATGTGCCTTTTCCTGAGGTAAATTGAATGGTTGCATATTCAGATATGACTAGAAATGTACCTCTCTTAGTCTTTTTAATTTATATGGTAAATTGTTATAGGTTGATAAACCCCATTGTGGTTGCACCAACTGTTACTGTAGTGGGTTTAGCCTTTTTTAGCTATGGCTTTCCGCAAGTTGGAATTTGTGTGGAAATTGGCAATTTTTTAGTTAAATGTTACTTTTACTATTAAAAATAATTTTGTAATGTACTTGTAACTAAATTTAATAGTTAATTATGTTTTAATTAATATAGTAAATATTTAAATATTATAGTTATTAATTTTTAATTAATTTTTCAATTAAAAAATTTTATTAATTTTTAATTTTTGTTATTCATAATAATTTTTTTAAAATTAAACATAAATATGTTTTCATAAAGTACTTATAAAACGACTGGTTTTAAAAAAAAAATTCAAACACAATTTCATTTTTTGGTTTTCAAAACAGACATTTTAAAGATATAACCAAACATATTTCAAAAATAATTTTAGAATAGTTTTCAAAACATTCTCATTTTTTAATTTTTTAAAAACAAAACAGATTTCAAAAACAATATCAAACGCTATCTTATTCTCTTGGTTCTTTCTCATTCTCTCTTTCTTTCTGTCTTTTTCTCTACTGCCTTCCTTGTTCTTACCTTTCTCTTCCCCTTTTTTTTATTTTTTTTTTTTTTTTTGCTTTCTACCGTTTTTCTTTTGTTGTTTGGGTGTTTTGCCTATTGGGTTTTCCTCCATTTTTCTTCCTTTTTCGTCTGTGCTAGGTTTGATGTGTTGCCTTTTATATTTTTCGCCCTCTTTTTGCCTTTTCCTTTGTCTTCGCTCCATTTTTGGTCTTCGGTGGTGAGGGGGTTTGAATAGGATGGTCGTTGGAAAATGGATAATATGGAGTGTGGGTTTTTTTTTTTATGTTTATGTTTTCAAGTGTTATTTGTTCTTTTCCATTATTTTTTTTTATTTTTTTCCCCCTCTGTCTTCAGTTTTAGGTCGTGAAAGGGTTTTGACAATGGATGAAAGATGGGAGGCATGGAGTGTGGGTTTTTTGTTGTTGTTGTAGCCTCTGGGTTTTTCGCCCCACTGATTAGGCAAAAACCCTAGGTATTTAGCTTTTGTACTGAGATAAAATTTTTTGCCTTTGTTGATGTGTCCATTGCATTTAATGTTATCGAGTTTGTAGTCTCTTATTTGTAATTTTGTTATTTGTCTACACATGATATGTTCTGCTTATTCTCTCTGTATAATTAATCTTCACTTCTTTTAATTATGATGAAAAATCCTTTTTTTCCCCTTCTTTAGTTTATAATGACAGACGCCTTAATCTATAAAAATAGAGTGTCTTTCGTTTTTCCCCATCTTCTGCCCACTTTTACCCTTTATTGGCTCTTTAAGGCTGAGTTATTTGCTCTGTTTTAAATTTCCCTTTTACTGCAATTGCATATTGTTTAGACCCCTCTTTATATCACTGTGAAGGGCTAATTGGTCTGTTTAAAGCCACTCTTTTTATTGCTTCTTGTGGACGGTTGTGCTTTAATTAAGGTACTCCTTTTATTTATTTCTGAAACCTATTTTTAATGATTCATTTATTTATTATACTATGATGATGGGATCGTATTGGATATTGATAGTGTTATAGAATCTTTTGTTGATAAAGGCCTTAATTTATTACGCAAATATTCTATGTGTTGTTGGTTTTCTTTTTTAGTTTAGTTAGCTGGCAATTCCTCTATTGTTTGATTGAGCTTGAACAGCATACTTTGTGTCTTTATTGTTTTGATTTCTAGATTAATGTTTTCTTTTTGCTTGGAATTGGTTTTTTCCATGGATGTCATTTTTATGTCTTTTTTGTTTTTGTGTTTGGTCTCAATTTTCTCTTATTAGTATTTATTTACTGTGTTATTTTTTCCCATACAATCTTTTTTGCTGGTTCTAGATTAAAGCATTCGCTTTTCCACATGATACTCTTTTATTTTTTTGAATTGTTGGCAATGACAAGTACATACATTAACACGTTGAGTTTTTTGCATGGATTGTCCAACTGTTACTATGAGTAAATATATTTTTATAATATTACTAAGTGAAAGAGGAGGTTTACTATTACTTCTACAATGCTTTGCCATTTTACTTTGGAGACTCTTTTGCTGGTTTGTTTTTTTGGTCTACTGCCTTGCCTTTTTAGGCTGAGTATTTTTGGGGATTGTTTTGGGTATTGGCTAAACGAAATTCCTAGACCCTTGGTTCATTACCATTCTCTTTTTCTTTGTTTCTTTCTCTGTTGCCTCTCTGCCGATTATTCTTGCCTCTGTTTTACATTTACTTCTGTAGTGCTTTGGTGTTTTTGCCATTAGTGGCCCTTTTACTTCCTTGCCCTTTTGGTTCATCGGTTTGCCTTATTTTGGGTTGATTTTTTTTTTTTTGGAAGGTTGTTTTGGCCATTCTAGATTCATTCTCAACTACTCTCTTTTTGTCTCTTTTTCAACTGCCTTTCCTACCGATTTTTCTTGCCTTTGTTATTTTCTCTTTTGCTCACCGTTGTTTTTCTTTTTGCTTTTTGCTGTTTTTCCTTTGTTGCTTGGGCCTTTTGCCAGTTGGGTCTTCTTCCCTTTCTCCTGCTCTTTCGTGTGTGCTGGATTAGGGGTGTTGCTTATCCACATTTTAATACTGTTACTCACATGGTAGCCATTGGACAATTACGCATATAACTCCATTCATTTGTTTTGTAATATGCACACGGCATAATATGTATTATAGGTTTTACACATCCACCGATGTTGCTTCCATTTATTTAGGGGGTGTTTGGGGATTGTCTAGGTATAAAATTTTTAGATTGAAAAAAAGTTATTTTGGAAAATATATTTAAGGAAAAAAATTGTTTGGAATGAAAAATAAAATAAAATATTTAAAATTTTTTTGAAAAAAAAATATTAATATAGATATTATTTTGTTCCTCTTAAAATTTTATATAATTTTAAAAAAATTATCTCATTTGGACTCGTATATATAAAATTATAAACTTTTAAAGTTTTGAGTGTATTCTAATATTTTAGAAATATAAGGGGGCGTTTGGAGAAAAATTTTCATTTTAATTTTACTCAAATACAATACAATTTTACATCAAACACAAATTTTACAACAGTGCTATGAAAATAATTACTATTTAAAATATTTTTAAAACAATCACATTAACTTTTCAATTCCACTATTTATCTTTACTTTTATCAATCACATCAACTTTTCAATTCTAAAATACTTTTCATCAAAACACGTATTTCATTTAAATACAAAACAAATACTTTTCAATCAAATACAAAATTTAAAAAACAAATTTCATTAATATATAATTAAAATATAATGCGTTTACCAAACGTTTCTTAAATAGTAAAAAAATAATAAAATATTGAAAAAAAAAAGATTTTGACATCTTCAAAATCAAGGATAAAAACAGGATTTTACATGCTGTGAGTAACTGTTTTTTAAAAAGAGTTATTCTGTTGGGCAGCTAATAAATGCTTTGCAGTATAAAGATAAATAAGCCTATCAAACATTACTGATATTTCGTAAAATCTAAGCCAATAATTTTCCCTTCTTTTCTTTTTTAAACTGATTTAATAAATAACATTAGGTATGAACAATGAAATTAATTTTTTTATTTCTTTTATCATTCTTTGAAAACGCTTCTACATATGCATGTTAATTACCTGTTTCATGGTACAATTAACCGTTGAAGGCTTTTAGTCATATGTGAAGGAATAAGGATACACTTGACAATGGAGAGATTGTATTTATTTTTAATCTAACGGAATGTATTCATTTTCTTTCTATGTAATGATAGTTAATATTAAAACATCAATGTATAATTTTGCAATGGACTTAATTGAAAATATGTAACAATACATGAACAAGTAATTATCTAATAAAATTGATTAGAATAATATTATATAGTTTTATTTTCAACTACGTTAGATCTAAGATATCTAAATATACTTAGATAAATGATTATTTAGATAATATATTTTATATACAATCAATTATATAATATAACATATTACAATACACTGCAGTAAGGGTAACACTGTAGGTAATTTTACTTCTTATTCTACTACAAGAATGTAGAATATAATTATAATAAATAATTCATTTAAAATTAATAATAATTAAATTTGAAAAAAAAAAAAACAAAGATTACAGCGTCACAAATCATTTCAAACTCTTATTATCTCTCCAATATTTTCTTTAGGTACAAGTGGATATTGTCAAACAACAGTATCATCAAAGTTAAAAAAAAAATTATTATAAGAGAGGGACTTTTGAAAAAATAAACAAAAAAGAAACCTTTTCTATAAGTACTCATTTTTTTCTTGTAAATGCAAATTAATTCTAATATAAATGTTTAAAAATCAATGAAACACGTTTGTTTGTGCCAAATAAGGGTAAAATCATCCTTTTATAATTATATATATGAAATTATTTTTGATTTAAAGAGGGATATTTTTGGTATTTTAAGTATAGTTAATGGTTAAATTACAATTTATAATTTCTTTTAGAAGGTATTTGGAGAAGATGTTTGGAGACATTATTTTTGAGTTGGAAAAAAGTTGTTTTGAAAAATATATTTGGGAGAAAAAAGTGTTTAGGGTAAAAAAAAAAAATTTTAAAAATTTAAAAAAAAAATATATCAATATGGATATTGTTTCGTTCCTCTCGAAATTTTATACAATTTTAAAAAAAATTATCTCATTTAGATTTATATGCACAAAGTTATGGATTTTTAAAGTTTGGAGTTTATTATAACATTTTTGAGATGTAAATAATAAAAAATGATGAAGTTTTAGAAAAAAAAAAAAGATAATTTTGGATATTACTAAAACATGTCCGAACCCTTAAAAGCTAATGGATATTGAAGTTATTTGTTTCAATCAAAAGGGCGTTTTTGTAATTTTAATGTTGGTATAATTTACTTTTTATTATTTGGTTACAAGGATAGTATGTAATAACATTAGAAATTAAGGCTAATTTTTTCATTTTATAAGTCAAAATAGTATGCTAATTAGTAAAAGATATACGTTTGCCTATTAAAAAATCCAATGATATAATAACGTAAAATTTCAAAATATAAGGTATATTTTTTAAATGAAAGAAAAATATATAACATAAAAATGTAAATAATCTTCTTTCTCTTTTTTTTTTCCCCCCCGAAATACTAATTCAGTTTAGATTCCCAACTTCAACACATACTCCAAACAAGATTGCTCTTACAAAAGGGGTTTCATGCCTGATTTGTCTGTCATTGATAATTCCAAACGCCTAATCTCTTAATTCCAACATCAGGCTAAAATGGCACATTCAGGTACACTAAGGTTTAAGAGTTCTATTCCGCAACCCAATTCCTTGAATTTTGGTACGTTTAAACGTGAGATTTATTTTTGAAAAATAAAAAATTTTTAAATCTGAAAAATAAAAAGTTAATTTGATTTTTTTGTAAAGGGAAAAGTTGTTTGGATGTTAAAAAAATTTTCTTTTTCTAGAGATAACTCTTTTTTCATTTTCAAAAATGAAAAATTTTAGATATTCACGTGTAAAAATTTAGAAAGATTTATTTTCATAAAATGAAAAATTTTCTATTTTCTAAAAATAGAACTCCCAAACAAATATAGGCTTAATATTTGAATGGAATGTTTATTTTTAAGAAATAGAAAATTTTTAAATATAAAAAATAAAAAGTTGTTCGGATTTTTTTTGTAAAAGTGAAAAATTGTTTGAATGGGTAAAAAATTTTCTTTTTTTAGAGATAACTATTTTTTCATTTTTAAAAATGAAAAATTTTGGATGTTTATATATGAAAATTTAGAAAAAATCATTTCTTAAAATGAAAAATTTTTCATTTTTAAAAAATAGAACTCTGAAACAAACATGGCTGTTTCCTTTACTCCGAGTAATCAACAAAATTTTTAAAAAAATCTAAAAAAATAAGTTACTAAAAAAGAACCTGAACTATTCTTTTTAAAGTTCAAATGAACAAAGAGGTTAAACAAAGAGCACAAGAAACTAGTTGGAAGAAATGTGAAGTCCAGAAAACGACGCGTAGCAGGAGAGGCGGAGGCTGAAACGGCCAAACTCCGAGAGCAGATGGAGGAGACCACTCAATGGAAAGGGGTCATTGTCACGGCTAGCCTTAAACACAGGTCGTTTCAGGAGGAAAAACAGTGAAACGACCCTTTTTTGTTTTTTTGTTTTTTGAAACTCCCTTTTTTTTTGTTTTGTTTCTTTAGCATCGTGATTTTTTTCTCCAAAACTTTAAGGGGTGTTTGGGGCAAGTTTTGCCTTTTCCAAAACTAATTTTTTTTCAATATTTTTATCACTTTTCACTATTTATATCTCCAAAACGTTATAATAAATTTTAAACTTTAAAAGTCTATAACTTTGTGTATACAAGTCTAAATGAGATATATTTTTTTAAATTACATAAAATTTCGAGAGAAACAAAACAATATCTATATTAATTTTTTTTAATTTTTAAAATTTTATATTTTTTCACGCCAAACAATTTTTTTTCCCAAACATATTTTCCAAAACCAACTTTTTTTCAACTTAAAAACAATATCTCCAAGCATTCTCCTCAAACACCCTCTTAGTGTTGTGAACTTAGAGTTATTTAGGGACCTTTTTGGAGAGAGTTTTAGAGACTTTTTTTAGATTTAATAAAAGTAAGTTTTTGAAAAATATGTTTGGGGAAAAAAATTAATTAGAGTGAAAAAGTATAAAATCTTAAAAATTTGTTTTGAAAAAAATTATCAATATGATATTGTTTCGTTATTTTCAAAATTCTATATAATTTAAAAAATATATATATCTCATTTGAACTTGTATACACAAAGTTATGGTTTTTTAAATTTTTGAGTTTAAAGTAAGTTTTAAAAATATGAATAGTCAAGTGGTTGTGATATAGACAAAAAGACAACAAAGAGTATCTAAAATTAAGTCTAGATATTCTTCTCCAAACGGGCCCTTAGAATACAATACAATGAGTTTAATACGAACACGATATGAAGCTAGCAGTTTTGAGTGTTTTGTAAATAGGTTTAGATCAATAATAGATTGACATAGTTAACACAAATATTAATATAGATTGACATGATTAGATATATGTTATTTACGATTTAATTATATATTACATAATATAAGAGTTTTTGAAATTAAAAAGTACATATAATATTAATTTTAATAATATATAATTAAATTTCACTTGTTTTTCATAATAGAAAAAGTATGTTGATTAATAAACATGACAAAGTTATCCCAATCATGTAAAATAAATCACCATTGTATTTATTATTAATTTAATTGGTTTGATACAGGTTGACATAGCTAACATAATTAATAAATAGATTGTATTTGGGTTTAAAATTTTGACACGAATACTAAATAAGTTAGGTTTAAGTTTAGTATAATAATATTAACTAAGAGGTATAACACGATAAAAATATGATACAGTAATATGAATTTCCAACCTAGATTAAAACCACATTTTGTTCTTTAATGAAAATGAAATGGGAAGAATCAATTTTGGGGAAGATAAGAAAGCAAATTAGTCTATTACTATGTGACGTGTTAATTTACCTTTTTTTTTTTTTTTAGAAAGAAGTAAAAACCAATTTTATAGTAAATAAGTGTACACAATATTTTAAAAATATTTGGGCTAGACAGCCGAAATTTATTAATTTATTAGATAAATGATTCGCTTAATAATTTACTATTTAATGATATTTACTTCAAATATTTTAAATCATATTTTTTTTTTAAGTTTTGTAAAAATGTTATTCACTACCATTTTCATTTTTTTAATGGATTTGTTAAATTATAAAAAATTACAATATTAACCAATTTTTTATAGTTCAGATCATTGACGCTGCAAAAATTGCAAAATTACTACGTTGTTGGTAGTTAACAGTTATGATAACAAATGTCATTACCAAATGTCATAATCAATTCACGCTTTGCCTCTAAAAATTCTATGTCCTTGTAAAACATACAAATTGTTTCCCATCAGTTTTATAATAAGAGTATCTTACAATGTGCTGCAAAGAGTAATTCATTTGATTACTCGATGAAATTCCCAAGTAACAAGAGATCATGTAGTAGTGTTGAGACCAAATTATTTGCTTTACATTGCAAAGATAAATTCCACAAGAAAAAAAAAAATACAGGTAAAATGTCCATGAAACCAAAACGCATTTTTTCTTTGAAGCGCGTTAAGTGTTGGTACACATTCCAAACTTCAATCACTCAAAAATATCCCTCCAACAAAACATTCTTACCCAGGATTTTAGGCTTCAATTTCTTAATGTCTAGTATTTTATCCAAGCTCTTCAATGCAACAAGAGAATTCTTATCATAACCTTCAACCCACACGGGCACTACATCTATTACAATTTTTTGCAACAAATTTTGCTGAATACCCTCTTGAAGCAACCCATTAACATCATCCATACTCCCACGTAAATCCAGCAAGACGCTGCAAAATCCTCGGCGCTTACTATATTCTAGAATGGAATCTAAACTTATCTGATCCTGGACTACTGTCATGATACCTTTCTCAGCCAATTTTGGCTCTACCTCACTCGCTCCGTCGCTGAAAATTATCACTTTAGAAGTGGCTTCTGCAGGCAACTCAGATATTTTGATAGAAGAACTATGATTACTAGATGCTATGATGCATAGCGGTTGATTGGCCCCAGGCTCTTGGGAAGTAGGTATTGAAGACTTTTCAGTTATTGAGGCAGAAGAAACTATAACAGCATCATATTCCTGTAACAACTGCGAGTAGTACCCACCAGTCTCTGCAGCTCCTTCACCAAGACGGTCTACAATTTTTCCATTGACTGAGAGGGAGTATCTGCCAGTCAGGAAGAGACCCCATAAATAAATCAGTAAGCGTACACGCTAGCATGCAAATTTTGACAAATTCAAAAATTTCATTTGACACATTCACAATGTATGAACTATTGAAGTCAATAGAAAATGGAATGAATTCTATACCGGAGCGTGACAAAAGGCTTCCGTGTCAACATCTGATGGATGTAAGACTTGTTCAAGCTCTTGCATAGCTCTTCTTCTATACCTACAGTGACTTCAATGCCCGCATTTTTCAGTCTATCAACCCCCTTTGATGCAACAATTGGATTTGGATCAACCATTCCAACTACCACTCTTTTAACTTTGGCTTTGATTAAAGCTTCAGTACATGGTGGAGTTCTGCCATAATGATTACATGGCTCCAAGCTTACATATGCTGTTGCATTCTCTGCCAAATCTCCTGCATCTCTGAGAGCAAACACCTATACAACATGAGCGATAAAGACATTATAAGAATTTTTTCATCAAAATCATAAAAGCGTATAAGTCAAAACTTGAAAGATTCTATAGAACTAAAATTAATACTTTGTATCATCTTTCTTATCCCTAACAGCTTGTTTCCACGATGCCTCGTAAAACAGTTTTCTAATAATCCATATCATTTTCCTCACAACAGACTACCTAGTTCAGCACGTTGTAAGTTTCTTGAGCACCAAAAAGAAAACACTATTTCAGATATTTTATAACAATATAAAAACCATATGTATTTGATCACAAACTGACAGATAGATATAACAAAAGATTTACTTTTGAAACAGAAATAATTTCTCTTAGCAATCAAATTATTCAACATCATAGGGAAATAGAATTTCCGTCCTATAAAACAAACCAACTATATTTGTCGAAACCAAAAATGCAACAAAAGGAAAAAGAACTGTGAAAGATAATTACATATTATATTTTCCAAATCACAAATGAGATTTACCTCAGCATGAGGCTGACCAGCTTTAGGATGAAAGCCTTCACCAACAACCTTCCCATCCTTAACAATAACACAACCCACCATTGGATTGGGGCTTGTACACCCAATAGCCTTTCTTGCAATCTCCACACACCTCCTCATGTAAATCCCATCATCATCCCTTCCTTCTTCAACCAATGCATACCTTATCCCAACCAAGCCACCTCGGTTTCGCAAACTATTCGGTGATTTGGAAACCCTTTTGAGGGGATTACAAGACCCAAACGTCAAACTCAGACTGCACCTTAAAAGTCTTGTGGTGGGTTTGTGTGAAAGTGAGAAAGAGTGTGCGTGAATGGATGGAGAGTGAGTGGCATGGGAGAGTGAGAGTGTTTGGACTTGCATTTTCTCCAAAAAAAAAAAAAAAGAGAAAATATGCAACTTATGGACAACAGTATTCAGTGATTGAAGGAAGCAAGGAAGTTAAGTTTTCAGCACCATTCAAACATAGGCCGCTTTAAGGCTTTAAGAATGTGCGAAAAATAAGCAATATTTGCTGGCAAGTCAGATAGGGGCAGGGGATTATAAGGCCACAATTGGACTATTCTGGAGAGGACTATGTTAAATCTTCTCCTTGTGTCTAACCTTCGTATTAGACCCCTGGAAAAGCGATCTAGCGTTTAGTGTATCATCAGACTCAATTAAAAATAATAAAATTGGAAAGAAAAATTTAATACACTAATACTAATTTAGTAGCAAAAGTTACAGAATAAAAGAAAATCTAATACTAATTTAAAAAATTAAAAACATTCAAGCACTCTTTTCTTAAAAAAAAAAATAATAAGAGGAAAAATAATAAAAACATTGTTTGTTTCTGCATCATCCCATTCAAACAAATCTTTAAAAATGTAAAACACAAACACATTTACACACACACACACTGGGTCTGCAACTCGGCATTTGTATTTTTCCTAAGCTTGTTATCCATAATCCTTAGTTTAACACTTGAAAATAACTCGAATCGGCAATAATAATAATAATAATAATAATAATAAATAATGAAAAATAAAACAAACTGATACAGATTCAATTAAGAGTAGTACTGCTAAAACCTATGATTGAATTACTTTAAATGAAGTTTATGATATTTCAAGCAAGGTCAGTCAGATAAATGTATATATTAATGGTTTGAGATTGATGAAAATGATGTTTCATACTCAAATTCAAGAGAAAACAACAAATTTAATCAATCTGGAGTCCAAAACCAGAAAAGAAGTAAAAACTTCAAACTCAAATCAGAAGTAAAAGATTGGCTAACCGGTAAAGATCCAGACAGCCGATGCACGTAGCTGCTTGGTGTCGTAGATGTAAGGAATCCCAATTTTAATTTCAAATCATCAGCAAAAATCCTAACCAAAGTCGGATGAGAGCGGAGACCAATGAGAGTGAACTAAAAGAGAGGAGAGAGAGGAGAGAAGGAGGGGAGAGAGAATTTCACGGTCGATGTTCTCAGACAAATTACCTCCTCGTTGGAGTAATTTTTATTATTATTACATTAAACCATTACTCACAATATAACTTAAATTTTATATAATTATTATTTTTTATTTTTTATTTTTATTAATCAAGTCATATTTCTTTTTATTATCAATTATATTATATATTTAATATATTACAATTAAATATAATACAAAAATAATATATTATCCAAACACCATTTTACTTTTAATTATTTCTTAATATATCCCTTCGGTTTAAAGATAAACCATTTGATTTTTAAATTAAAAAATTAATTTCATTTCTTTTTTTTTAATTTAGAGTTAAAAAACTTCCGTTAACGAAAAGTTATTTGAATTTCTATTTAAAAATAAAAAATTATTTAAATACGTAAAAAAAAAATTTCTAATCTCTAAATAGAAATTCCTCTTTTATTTTTTATTTTTTAAAAATAAAAATTTTATTATATTTTAGCACGAAAATGTATAAGAATCTATTTTTCAAAAGTGAAAATACTTTTATTTTCTGAAAATTAACCCTTATATTAAATTAACTTACATTATTATGAAGGGTTCGTATGATTACGAGTTCAAATTAAAAAATTTAAATTAAGATTGAAATAAGTTTAATTATAAAATAAATTTTGTGTTTAGTGTTTAAGTTTGAATTAGAAAATTTCATCATAAGCTAAAAATATTTGGATTATTAAAGTTGAATTTAAATTTGCATTGAAAATTGTGCTTCAATTTACCTTTTCATGTAGTTAGTATAATTTTTTTTAATGAAAAAAGATTTATAAATAGTATTTTTGAGTTCAAAATACTACACAAGTCATGAATTAAAAAATTTGAAACAGACTATTAGCTTAATACTAGTAAACTAAATACAAAATTGAGTTCAAACTTAATTTTTAAAATCTAAACCCGTTATCCAAACAAATATTAAACTAACTTGTAATTATTTTTTTTTATAGAGTCAAATATAAAATTATTACTAAATTAACTTATAATTATTATTTTTTGGTTATTCATGTATATCATAGACGAAAAAAATTAAATAGATGACAAAAGTATTCCGTAGATGAAAAACTAAAGAAAAACATAAAATCTTAAGCTTCGTTTGGTAAATGCATTATATTTGCATTGCATTTGAATGTAATGCATTGAATATAATTTACATTTGAAGGAAAAGTATTTTCATTACATTTAAATGCAATGTGTGTTTAGATGAAAAACATTTGAATTATATTTAAATAATGAATATGTGATGCAATGGGTAAAAGTAGAGAGTATATGATGTGATTAATAAAAATAATAGAAAAAATATAATAATAAATAGTGATTGTATTAGATTTAAAATGTGATAGAATTAGCATTTGAATGCACTATTTTTGTGTTTGGATGAAAATTATACTGTATTTAAATGTAGTTGTATAATTTTTTTTTTGTATCAACAAATATTTGTGAATAGTATTTTTGAGTTTAAAACACTACGCAAGTCATGGATTAAAAAGTTTAAAACAGACTATTTGCCCGAGACTAGTAAACCAAATATAAAATTAAGTTTAAACTCAATTTTTAAAATCTAAACCCATTATCCAAACAAATATCAAACTAACTTGTAAGTATTTTTTTTTATAGAGTCAAATATAAAATTATTACTAAATTAACTTATAACTATTATTTTTTTCGTTATTCATGTATATCATAGATGAAAAAAATTAAATAAACGAAAAAGTATTCCATATATGAAAAACTGAAGAAAAACATGTAATCTTAAGCTTCATTTGGTAAACATATTATATTTACATTACATTTGAATGTAATGTATTGAATATAATTTATATTTGAAGAAAAAGTATTTTCATTACATTTAAATGCAATGTGTGTTTAGATGAAAAACATTTAAATTGTATTTAAATAATGAATATGCGATGCAATGAGTAAAAGTAGAGAGTGAAAAAAAAAAAAAAGAATATGTGATATGATTAATAAAAATAATAGAAAAAATATAATAATAAATAGTAATTGTATTGGATTTAAAATGTGATGTAATTAACATTTGAATGCAATACTTTTGCATTTGGATGAAAATTACATTGCATTTAAATGCAATACAATACAATACAAATATAATGCTGGAAACAAACGATGTCTTGAAATGATGTGGAGTTTTGTGTTTTAAAAATATGATGAAATGATATGGAATTATAGCTTTGTTATTAAAATATTAAAATTATTTTTTGAACTTTTTCTAAAAAAAATTAGAAATTAAAAAATTAATTCAATCTAATTGAGGGTATCTTTGTCTTTTTTATTTTGTCCACAACATATATAAGAGATGAAAATGAAACAAGTTTTTAGATTCAAAGGATACTTTATAGTTTTTAAAAACATAGATTTAAGGTAAGAAATAACTAAAATTATAGTGAGAGTGCGTGGTAGGAATTCGTTTAAAATACCTACTAATAGGACTCTATTCGAGGGACGTTACTAAATTGCTTAAGTTTTTTGGCATTATAAAAATCAATTTTATACCAAATATAAAATTTTATATTCAAATACAATTATTTTCAACAGTTCTACGAAAATAATTACTATTTAAAAGTACAATCATATCAACTTTTTAACCCTAACTATTTATCTCTACTTTTACCAATCACATCAACTTTTTAACTCTAAAATACTTTTTATCCAAACACACATTTTATTTAAATACAAAACAAGTACTTTTCAATCAAATACAACACTTAAAAAAGAATTGTATTCAAATGTAATTAAAACGTAATACATTTACCAAACGACCCTAAAGAAAAAGCACCTTTTCGAGTCATGAGTCTGGAAATTCAAAAACACAGCCTCGAAGCCAAAGGAAACAATATATTTCTAAAGAGTGAACAAGGAGAATCTAAATTATAATGCGTGCATATATGGATAATTCAAGCACAAACGCGAGGAAGGATAGAATATTCAAAATTGTAATCTATGTAGTCACAAGAGTTTCTTCTTTGGTGAATAAGGATTTCATTATCGGGCCACTGAGAACAGGAGTCACAAAAAAAAAAAAAAAAAGCATGAAGGAGCTTAAACAAAAGCCCAAGAGTTAACATGTTTGGAGATCTAGAAAAGTAAATATTTTCTCATTGAAAGTAAAGTTTATTTACTTTTCCAAAAGATAGTATATAGAAATTGAGAGAAGACGAAGAAAGAAAAACCCATCCCCTTGCACGCCCATTTTCATTGGTATAGTGACATCCCAAAGCGAGATAGGTAATTCGCTGGTTCTAATGAGTTCTCATCTGTTGAATTCCATCCTCGTCTGGCGACCTTTGAACACCCACCAAAAAAAATGGCAAAAATGATGGCAACCTTTGAATGGCGAGATTTGGTAGAAGCAACGACGCAATAGCTAGATCACGAAGTTCACTTTGGTTTTTCTTCTTCTTCATGCGATGTTACTAAAAATCCAGTTTGATCTAGTTTGGAGATAGAGATAGTTGGCAATGACGCGTATGGGTCTGGGGTTGTGAAGCTCTTCGCAAACCTCTTAGGCTCGCTGCCAAAGCCCTGGATTAGAGATAAAGTTCACTGATGATGGCGCGAGTTAAGCAATGGCCGACAGAAGAAGGTTATCTGGACCGGCAGTCATGGAGTCCAAAGTTCAAAGGGATTTTTTTTTTTTTTTACAAATTTTAATATTTTTCTCTTCAATCCCATGTGCTAGTACTTACTTCATTTGTTATGCACCCTTAATATTTTAACCGATCGATTAAACATTGATAGCATAAAAATGAGCTTTTTTCATAGGCATTTGAAATAAGTTTCCACCACAAACTCTTCCAACATTATAAGGTATAATAATTTCATGAATCCTTTTTCATTTTTTGTTCTTAGCTTTGCATCATAAAAAATTATACGGGGATGAGTAGGTAAATAAGCTATTTTAAAAAGTTTTTTTGATAAATAGTTGAAATTTTGTAAAATTAATAAAATAATTGTATTTAATAAATAAATAATTAATTAGTGATTATAGTTTAATGATTAATTAATATCATTTTTTTTTTCATTGACTAACAATAATCAAGGTTACTTTTTCTAAATAAATGAAAATTTCAATCATTTATTTAAATAAAAAAAGTTGTAGTTGGTCATAATTTAAATTCTTTATTGATAAAATACGATTTAATAGTTATAAATTGAGTTTATTAGATAAAAAGCACATAATTAATCTGATTACTATAAAAATTATCAATATATTATTTTATAAATTAAGATGGACAATGTTATTATAACAAATTATCACGTAGTCATAATAAATATAATCAAATAATCAATATAAAAATTATCATAATAATATTGAACCATTATAATTCTATGAATCAGTATTTATTATAGTTATTATATATCCTCTATATTTTAGTCGTTAAAATTTTATTGAATAATTTTTAAATTATGATTTACAGTAGATTTTCTCTATTCAAGTAAGTGTTTATCTATTTCGCTATTTATCCCACACCAAATGCGCATACGAGGTTGCAAGGGACAGAGGCCAAAAACTATCTTTTTTCCGCTTTGTATCCAAAAAAAAAAGAGTTTCTTTTGCCGAAAAAATAAAATCCTCACCTTCATCTTTTTTCGTGGGGCTATCCATTTCTCCGTAGTCTCTGATTCTTTTTCTCAGATGCCAAACAGCAAATCGGGAAAATAATGTCTGCGACTTCAGTGGCATACTCATGGCAACCTCCAACTCCTTTCAGCCCCAAATCATCTCACAAGGTACAAATATTCTTTCACTTTCTTTTGTCTCTCCAATTTTCATACATTCTTCATTGGAGAAGACAAAACACCATACTCTCTGTCCTAAGATAACTTCAGCAAGTTTTTTCATTTTACTTTTGTTGCACTCTTTTTCATGTCACTACCTAAGAAGTAGATAAACTAGCTTGAGTTTGGCCAAAATTGAACACATGAAGAACGTACTTTAAACTTTCCTTTCACTTTTTTTTGCATATTACACTCAAGATTTGGAGAATGCCCATCTCCAACTGTTTGGAAAAAGGAGTAAAAACCGAATACCCGGTTTCGACAACAAAAAGTTCGACTCAATTACCACACTTGACACCCTTGTGTGCAACTTTGAGGAGACCAAGAGGGTTTGGTGCTCCAAAGAAAACCAAGAAAAACAAGAAGGCAAACAAAGGCAATGACAATGGTGAAGACGATGAGACCGAGGATGAAGAGGAAGGAGAAGATCGAGAGGCAGGTGTAATACCGGAGATAGTGACGAATAGGATGATCAGCAGGATGGGATTCACTGTTGGAGTCCCACTCTCCATTGGGCTGCTGTTCTTCCCGTTCTTCTACTATCTGAAAGTTGGTCTGAAAATTGATGTGCCCACTTGGGTGCCTTTCATTGTGTCGTTTTTCTTCTTCGGAACAGCGCTGCTTGGGGTGAGCTATGGGATTGTGTCCTCCAGTTGGGATCCCACAAGGGAAGGCTCCTTTTGGGGTTGGAATGAGGCTCAGAAGAATTGGCCTGTCTTTTGGCAGTCTCTTTGGGGTGGGTCTAAGAGGAAGTAGCAATTCCTTCAAGACTTGCTTGGTGAACAGGTAAACCAGCAGACTTGCTTGGCCAGTCTTTTTTCCCCCCGAGTATGTCTTATATCTTGGACTGGAATTGTAATTGCAGCCTTGATTAGTGTAAAATAGTGTTTTTTTTTTTTTTTCCTTTGGCATATCATGTCTATTTTGGTTTTCACCAAGGACAAAATTGTACAGTAAATATAAGATACTATATGCAAAAACTAGCAACAATTCTATCACAAGTTTTGATTAAATTGGATGCATAAATCACCCATACCAAACTAGTAGTTAATTTGAACAAGTGGATATATTTAGGGCCTGCTCTGCTCTTCCCACACTGTCTGCCGGTGTTCCTTTTAGTCGGCTCAGTCGTCAGCTCCATAGTTCTGATGATCAACTATTCAGATTTCGTCACCCAACTGCCGGAAACTTGCAGTTTGGGACCAAAACACAACTGTTTATTCTCTCTATTGGCCGGCTTATGTATTTGAATTACATTGTTTCAACTGCTGTAGTCCTGAACTGGGGTATTGAGTTCGAGTTCAAAGAGGAAAGATAAACGCTTTTTCTTATTACATTTCTGAAACTGTTACAATGTTGCTCTATACAAAAACCTTACAAATTGTTACGGAAATAATCGTCAAAATTTTTTATGGACACCTTAGCTTTAGAGTGTTCTCCAAAAATTTACAATCATCTGAATTATGATGGATACAATCATCGGAACTGCGAGCATCTCTTCAGCTCTCTCGTGCAGTTTATATCCTTCTTGGGCGCGTGAAAGATGCCTGATTGCTCTTCAACTTTCTCAATGAGAAGCTTAAGCAGTGGAACCTTTGATAGAGTCTTGCATGATCCAATCATTATCAACTTTTTCTACACAATCAATCGAGAAACATCTATCGATGTCAATAGAAAATAAAGGCACTCAATATCAAACGAAAATAATGTTACCCATTGATATATCAAAAGATACAATACATGAATGTGGGAGTAGAGATACAATAACTTCAAAATCATTTTCTACTAAGAATGGACAGCAAGTCATTAAGCTCACACACACACATGCGCACACAAGCACGTATATTAATAGCCGCAGTAGGGTGTGTGAAAAAGTGAAAGAACAGATATGATTTGATACCAACCTTAGCTCTTGTAAGAGCCACGTTAATCCTATGCCAATCTCCAAGAAGTGAGGAAGTGCAGTTTCTTGGATTTTCACTAGACCTTACAAAAGACACCAGTATGCAGTCCTTATCCCGTCCCTGTATATGGGTACAATGTAAGGTACATAAACATTGAACGCTTTATCTCCAGACTTGACTAGAAAATAAATTCTTTTCTTTCCAAAAAAAAAAAACCCATCCTTCATGGAAAGAAATAATAATGCAGCAGCCAAAATGATGCAAACTTCAATGTTCAAACCAACCTGGTATTTGTCAATAGTGTGTATCTCCACAGAGGTTAGGTTTATGGCATTACGAATAATGTTCGCCTGCGAATTATAGGGGGTAATGATGCCTATATCTTCCCCTTCAATGCCATTCTTGGCCAGTTCCTCTGTGACCTATAAACAAAATGAGGAACGTTTATCATCCGGTAATTTACTTGAACTTTATCAAATAATTTGCATTAGAAAAGAGAGAGAACATAAAACATAAAAGTAACTTCTTGGAACTGTTGTAACTATAAGCCACATCTGAATAAATAATCACCAAACCTCTACGACAATTTGAGCTTCCATCGGATTATTTACGGTCTTCTGATCCTTTATCTCATAAGCCGGTAATGTATCTGGCTTGAGAAAGTTTATGTGATTAGGAAAACAAGGCATTCGTTAACATTTGAAAGCACGGTCAAAAGTGTGTGAAACACGCTTAGATACCTGTATTAATAAATACTACTGCTCTGTCTCGATCCAAAATCTGCAACCATAAAAAGAGCGATGACAAGAAGTTCGAATTCTATAACAAAGATTTACTAGGACGAACGTTTTTGTATCTTTCATTAAACTTAGACAGTACTAAACATTGATAAAACAAACAAAAACATAGACGACCAAGTCTGTCTTACAGTTTCGAACTCGTTTTCTCATGCTACTTATGATGGTCATGAATTGATGAAGCCATACTTGGTTAAACCTTATTTTTGATACAGATAAATGAGAGGTATATAAAGAAATGGTTAAATAAGGCTGAAGAAGATGCACTTACCTCATTAACCCATGATGAACTAGACTTCAAACACAAGAACTTGAGTTTCGCATCAGCTATCTCGGACGAACCACAGCGCAACTTATCACCATATATCAATGCATTTGATAGATCCATAATTCCTCGAGACATACGATACTGCATTCAAATATTTTAGTAATTCAACTAGCACGTAGAGAAAACCCAGAGAGAGAGAACTCATTTTTGCATTTACTCTAACCTGGCTTCGTAGGGCCGAAATTGACTGAGGATTTGATTCTGAAAGTCTGCGAAACAAGCTCACCCCCAGTCCATTTTCTCGAGCTTCTACACTCTAGAAACAAATAAACAACACCGTTAATTGACTTATGGTAACACCATGAAAAACTTACACACCAAGAACAAAAGAAAAAGATACGAACCTGGACAAGAGGAGGTAACTGATAATGGTCGCCAACGAGGACAAACTTCGAAGCAAGCATTAAAGGTCCCAAAGATACCTGAGAAAGTGCAAATATATCAATATACTCTTCTTTTTTTTCCCCCCCCCCCTTAAGTAGTTTGCTGGACTCCTCGAACTGCATATTTGTAAACCATAGAGGTCACAATTTATTCCATAATAGAACCTATTGCTTTTCATTTCTACCTTCAGCCAGACTGGGAATTGCATGCCATATACGTCCAACAAGATCCTAATCTCATTATATGATAAATTTGCAATAACTATACTCTTCTTTGAACTAATAAAAAGCAGCAATCCAAATACATACAGGAAGGGTAGTCTGTCCGGCTTCATCCATGATGCATACATCAAATCTTTTGTTGGCAAGTAAGGGACTAGTTATCCCCAAACAAGTAACTGCAACAACTTTGACTTGATCTAATTTCGTCTTTAAGTCTTCAACACCTTGTACGTTCATTTCTGCCAAGCAGACAATGATCACAATGCGAAGAAATTTATAAGCGCTTGAATAAAACATTCTGATTTATGTAGACTCTAACCTGAGATGCAATGCCCCCGAACTTCTTCATGCACAACTTCATGTCTTCCAATGCGCAAAAAATCAATGCCCTGCTATTATTAAGATTTTAATAAAAACAAAAGGGTTATTTGAAATAACTCGATGACAAAAGAGGGAGCAATAATAAGATCACATAGGCACATTTATCTGCTTCATTGGCTGGAGCAGTTATTGACCAAATAATAACTAAGACCAAGGAATATTTAGCTCTAAATAGAACTTCAGAAACCAAATATGAAACAAAATACTAAGTGAGCATCAATCAATATCATAAGAACTTCATGACTGTCGATGGTTAATGCTGTATTCCATTTCAATCAACATGGTGATCTTTCTGAATAATTTGTCAATCAATCATCAAAACCAAAATTAACTATCCAAGCACGTTTGCTTGTTATTTAAGCCAAATATTGACAGGCCAGGTTACTTGACGGCAAGAGATATAATAGATGTCTTGTTTCAATGTAGAAAGTGTGAATGAAGCAGCTGACCTGAGTCTTTAATTTGATAAGTAGATTATCAACCGCAGAGTTTGTATAGGATGTAAGCAAAATGGATGCACCTCTAATTAATAATGCATTAACAGCATGGACCATAGTAGACGTCTTGCCTGTTCCAGGCATCCCTAGTATGAGAGCATAATCCTTTGCTTGAAGTATCTGAAATTACAAATTCATGGAATAAGTAAATTAGGTTTTTATAGGAAATATGCCGTGTCAAAGAGAGTAGTTGCTTAGATATGGTTGTAAGCCAGATGACAAGACTGCTAAAAAGAATATGAGATACTTGCAGAAGGAGTACGTAGGAAAAGGTTTCAAAATTGAAGAGAAAACCTTAAGAATGGCTCGACGCTGATCATCATTTAAGTTTTTCTGTGACCACACATAAGATATAGCTGGATCCTGGCTAAATATGCTCCCACTGTCAAATCCAGGAGCCTACAAGGTATTCACACATGCATACCACAAAATAACTAGAATTAGCGAAAAGATGTCATTACTAACACCCATACAAGATAGCTACTAAAATTTACCTCAAGGTCAACAATCATCCGCCTTAGATGCGTACTTTGGGCAGTTTGTAGAAAAAGCTGAACAAGATTAAACCTTGAGGGAGAAACCAAACATGAATTTAGAAAGAGTACTTTGCACTAGTCTCTCCACACGGTTGATGGAAAAAAGAACTCTGTCTCTATGTGTCTCTCTGTGTGTGTGTGTGTGTGTGTGTGTGTGTGTGTGTGTGTGTAATTACCTCATGATTGCAAATGAAGACATAAATTCATCCTTGTCAATTTGCCAGACCTCCCTAAGGAGATCAGATGCCTCTGAAGAAGCATTCCCAGGAAGCCTTAAGCGCTTGGAAAAAGATACCTGGGTGTTTTATGACAGCTAGTTAGGCTCTCTTTGCCAATCAAAATTTTGATAGAAAGAATACATTGACTAGCTTTCCTCACAGAAACATGGAATTCACTCGAATCTGTTATGATCCCACTTGCAATGATTAGATGGCCAGACCAAGTGCTAAGTATCTAACAACCAAAATAACAAAATTAGTAATATGTCTGTGATATGTATATGCAAAGATGATTTAACAAAAAGAACCAGGAAAACAGAGGTGCAACACCATCTTTAGAACATTGTACAAAGTATAGATTTTATGAGTGAACCCGACGAAATTTACATAGTGAAACTTAACCATACCACATAATCACCACTTTTTAAGGAGCGATCTAAATCTTTTTTAGTGGAAGAGGTGGCATTCAGAGAATTCCCATCAGATAACTTCTTTTCAGCAGGAATATTGCAACGCACAAAACGGTAGACAAATCTGTTGTCTTTCTCTGGTTCGCAATGTGTTAGTTCATCACCAAGGACAATAGAAAAAAGATGAGAATGATCACTCCTCAAACTATGTGACCGCCAGATTTCTTTCTTTGAAAGCTGAAACAGACCAAAGAAAAGAAAAAAAAAAAAAAACGGGAAAACTAATAAACATAGATTGTCAATGATTTATTGAAATCTCGGTTACAAAGCAATCGATGCAATATACACATAGTGACCACAAATGTTTCACCTGTGTCTCTTTAGCTTCTAAGTCAATCAGCCATTCCCAATGCTTATGGAAAACACTATGAGAAGTTGTTAGGTGGTGAGTTTTCAAATCAAATAAATCTCCCAAACCACTGCTTTCAGCACTTCCACCATGTACCTACAGTGTTTAAGCACGATGCCAATGAGAAGTAATCGTATCAAAACCTTCTTTTCTTCCTCAAGTGATGGTATGATGCACAAACTCTAAAAGCACTTCTGATGGAATTGTCAATTCTCAGCATGTGAACAAATTCATTCAACCTTTGGAAAAACAGAATTACCTTATGATAGGTGGTACAAACATTAAGATGGCGACAACCTCTGCACATGCCTGGACTCTATAACAGAAACAAAATTAAAATAAAATGAAATATCTGGTAAAGTTTCCAAAACCACTCTCTGCTAATAACACAGTAAACCCATACCTGTAGCATTGGTGGAAGTACTTGTGTTGTCAGTGCCTTGAGAATATCAGTTGCAAGTTCATTCCGACGCATGATTAGCCCAATTAGCTCAGATCTTTGAACCACAATTCCCTTTAGACATAGTAAAGAGAATTCAGATTGACCTCAAAATTTTGGTAGAAACACAGATTATCTTATACACTACCTGCGTCTGTTCTGACTGAAGATAGTATAGAAGACCAGAATCAATCTGCTTTTGGTACCTAAAGACAGGGATACACGAATAAATGTTTCATTAAAATTTATCCAGAGTAGCCATTTGATAACAATGGGAAAAAAAGAAATGATAGTGCAACCTATTCAGACCTCTCAGACATCAAAAGTGTATATAAGATTACTTGGGCACTGTGTTCCATAGATGACTGCACACAAGTAACAAAAAGTTAAAATAAAACTTATAAAAGATAAACATCAAGAATTGTCAACATTGCTTTAAACATCAAGTAAGATTTGTATGCTGACATTGATTTGCACTCAAAAGTTTTAGGGATGACAATATACTTGCCTGGCCATTTGGTGGCTTCCCAGTTTTAAACTCTAAGGGCATGACGTTTTTACCAGTTTCATGTTTGTTTAATTGCACTTCAACTCTAACAGAAGCGTCAATCATGCCTTTCAAACCGTACTTTGGAGCCCAAGCCATCTCCTCAATATCCAATACCTACAAGTAAAATCTCACAAAATGTCATCGTATTATTGTAAGAAAGACAAAAAACAAAAGGAGAGAAACTGAGAATCAATGAAATTTTCTCTCTTGAATTCTGAATGAAAGTTACATGGATTTAAAGATACAAAGGAGGAAAACACTTCCTGAAATTAAGGAGCCAAAAAAAAAAGGAAAGCTAGCTGTACATGTGGAATGGTAAAATAATACCAAATCCCTTTATTCTTGGACACAAAATAAACTAATTGTCAACACCTAACTCCTAGTCAGGCTGCTATTTGTCAACAGCTAATTCCTAGAAATCAAGCTGCTAATTGTCAACAGGCTGCTAATTGTCAGCAGCTTTGAATTCATAGTTTTCAGGCTGTCTATTCATAGATTTCCACACTCCCCCTCAAGCTTGGTTTGTAGATGTTAAGCAAACTGAGCTTGGAAATAAGTTCCTCAAAAGTCTGATAAGCCTCCAGTGAAGTTCACTTATGTTAGAAGGAAATATAACATAATGGTTTAGGCTGGTAAGTGAGTAAGCTGGGGATGAGAGGAATTGTTGAGAAAGGGGTATTAGTTAGTTTGGGAGGGGGAAAAAGGGTCTTGGGATAATTCCAAGCTAGGGAGTCTTGGTGGATGACTCGAATATTCCACTTTCTTGTATTAGTCGATAGGCTATTCTTCTAATCAATAAAAATCATTTTGTCATATCTTGATATTTTCTTTCTATCACTTTCCTGAGAAAATAGTTGAGAACTCTATCATTTGGTATCAGAATCGTCGTTCCTAGCATTGGGGGAAAGAAAGCCGACATCCGGACTAAGCCGTTGGAGAAAGACACCGAAGAATCTAAGGAATCCATACAGAAGGAGATTGGCAATATAAAGGGGCAGATCGAGACGTTGACTTAGTGTTGGGAAGAGTTTTGTCAATCAATGTTGAAACAGTTGAAGACCATAGCAACTAACAGCAGATCATCCCCGTTGATGCCAGAGAAGACAGAAGAGAGCCTTTTGATGATGGTCTCAACTGAGGGAAGGAAAAACCCATGGAAGCTGTGGGGTGGGTCCCGAAAAAAATCTCAAATCCTAGGGCCCCCAAGGGAATCAACGAACCTCGAATTGGGTCTAGACGTTTTGGGATGGGTTCCGATGATGTTGGCTATAGGGATTTTGGATTTGCTACCAATCAATGGCAATTGGGAGGTGGCAGTAGAGATCGCAAACAATCGTGTTTTGGAACTACGAGGTTGCGACATAGAGTTGAGGGTAGCAATCGTGTGGAATGGCATTGGAGACATGAAGATGACGACCGAGGAGGGTTGACCAGCGATAGGGATGGCCGGCGGGAAGGAGAGCAGGCGTGCGCTAGAGTTTAGTTTGGGGCTCCGATATATGCGCCAAGATCAATTTGGAAGGACAAACAATGAGGCCGAAGTGAGATCGACAGGTATCATCTATAACTAGGGCATATCGTGAACAATACATGAACCAATTATACTCATTTTATGCTTTATTATTCCTTATCTTTTCTTATCTGAAGGGCCCTGGTGTCAATACCACTGTGTGCAAATCATTGAATTCACCGTGATCATGGGCATTGGCCCGTTATGGATATATTTTATGGGCCTTGGTTCGTTTTACTTTATAGGCCTTGCGCCCTTTACATATTATGGGCCTTGCACCCGTTATATTTTGTGGGCTTTGACCTGTTATACCGACACCTTTATTCTATTTACCCAATTTTGTATCTGATCATACCATATGCTCTATTAGGCTATTCGCTAATCATGCATAATAGGGATGTATAGCATCTAATTCATGCTTTCATCAATCTACGCGATTATCAAATTATAAATACTTTTATCATGCTATGCAACAATCATACACGATTTGCATATTTAACATAGAGTAAAAATAACACTTTAAACTTATTTTGTTCATACTACAGGCAAAGTTACACTTACTTGATCTGCAGGTAAATTTGTACCTCACCTCGTCAATTTACAGGTCTCCACTTATAATCATAACGCATTTCCGTTAAAACTCACTCTTAGGTCACTATGGTCGTTAGTGACTAATAAAAATTCTATCGTTATGTTATACCGATCCTTATTGATACTATTCATTCCTGGTTGGGTTGTAGTGCTTATGAGTCTATTCAATGCCTATTTACTATTTATTTATGGTACTGTGGTTGTGTCTACACCGTACTGATACTGCGCATGCATAGCACAACTTTTTCATACGAACTTTCAGACACAATCTATCTTGACTAATTTAGACGTGTTGATTTCAAATTTATCAATTTTACGTCCATCTGAAGTCGTCTGGACCAGTTTTCTGGTTCTATGTGATCCCGACTCAGAAATCACTTTTTGTGTTCAACTGATCAATTTGAGCGTTCTAAGTTTAAGTATATCAATTTTGGGCTGAGAAGAGGTCGTCTTGACCCTTTTCTCGATATTGTGTATATCTCAAACAAAATTTCGCATTCTGTGCTCAATTGACTAAAGTAAACATGCTGACTGTAAATATATTAGTTTTAGGTCAAGAAAAAGTCATCTCGACTATTTTCTCGATACCGTATATTTATCATGCAAAATTTTACTGTTGTGCTCAGATAACGAGTCTCAGCGTACTGATAACTAGCTCATCAGTTCTGTGTCAAGAAATGGTAGTCTGGACCGGTTTCTTGATACTGCGTGTCTCACACGCACACTCACATGTACTAAGATGAATCGATCTCACTCTCGATTGTCCTTTCACTGCATAAATAGTAATTATACGTTTTTTTACTCGTTTAATTCATTCAAACTGAAAAATTATATTGATTCATTAATTTAATTACTTATTATAGAGTAATTATGTTCCATGAACCCCTGCCAAATACACGAAGATCGCCAGGCAAGTTTGGCTTTTGTTACCATGCATCCGGATAGATTCGATGGTCGCCGCCGACCCTAGGAGCTTATGAGATGGATTCACGATATGAAAGTCATATTCCATACCTGCCATATCCCACCTCGCCTACAGGTGGTCTTGGCGAGTAGCAGACTGGATAGACTAGCAAGAGCTTGGTAGTTGGATCGACGTAGGGAAAGAGACCTTATGATGGACTGGGCAAACTTTTGCCAAGAGCTCCGCATCACATTTATACCACCTCCATTCGATAGGATCCACAGACCAACGCGAAAAGTGGGTATTTGGACAGACATGCACGAGAGGTGATGCGATGTCCTCTCTGGTATATGGGACGTTTGCAAGGGGGAGACCATGACGCATTATTATCAGAGGTTCATAGACGCCATGCTATCCCACATCCCCTTGTACAGACCTTTCAGGGAGGTAGCCGAACTCTTATAGAGAGGAGTTCCGTGAGGGAACTTGTCCGCTATCTTCTGCGCCGTGAGGACATAAGACGTTTTACACTAGAGATAGTAAATACTGAGGTGGAGGCCATCAACGTCAAAAACCATGAAAAAAAGCTCGCGACGTTGCGAGTGTTGCCAATGATGAGATCCCCAATCCTTTCAGTGATGACGAATGGGTTGAGATGTATGAGCCTGAACCTCAAGTTATTATAACCAGTGATGACGAGGCTAGTTCTGGCATTGAGGACGAGGAGGATCTGAAAGAATTCCTCCTCGACAAGAACAACGATGAGGAGATCTCCAATGCAGAGTCAGGATTATCCTCAGAGTAGCAGTGACCATTTTAACAGGACTTTTAACCATGTATATGTATAATGGGAAGCAATAACTTACTCCCACTAGACCTAGCCTAGTATATCTTTTTGGGGTTATGTACCAAGAAATGTATGTCACTCCCACCAGACTAAAGTTTTGTACATATTTTTTTTATGTGAAAATTTTATGAAAAGCAATACAGTATTGCCCAAGAGCCTAAATATGATATCCCACACATGACCATAGTATGATAGAAAGTGCAAGATGAGTCCTGACACTCAGACGATATTTCAATACCATATGACAAATTGTATTGAACATCACAGTATAAGAAAAAAAAAGATATAATATATATATATCTATGATAGTTGAGTAAGAAAAAAAATAATATGTGACATGATATCCAAGTAATCTTGGATTTTATAGGACTGACAGAAAAAGAGAAGGTGATGTACGCATCCTTTGCTCTGAGAAAGGAGACACGTCAATGGTGGAAAACAGTAGCGATCAGGAGGAATGTCAGCGAGATGAACTAGACGAAATTCATTGATGAGTTCAAAGAGATATACTTTAACGATGAGACACTAGCGGTACAACAAGACGAATTCAACAACCTGCGCCAAGGTAGAATGACTGTCATGGAAGCAGTCAGGAAGTTTGAGCAACTGGCTCAATTTTATCCAAATTTGATACCTACGGAAAAAGAGAGAGTCAGAAGAATGCTAAAGATGTTCAAAACAGACATCACAGTTCAGGTCTGTAGCGGAAGCTACGAACCAACGACAATGGCAAAATGTGTCAATAGGGCTATCCAAACTGAGTACTGGTTAGCTCAGGATAAGAAGCGAAAGGCTAAGATTTTTAAAGCACGAAAGGAGGAAAAAAAGCAAGCTAAGCAGGCTCAAGGGAAGCAGAACCCCGACTCACAACACAGAGGACAGAACGTGGGGACCGGCCAGAACAGCAGGAAATCCCACAACAATAACAAGAGGAAAGGGAATCAGGGCAACTAAGGTTCGCAGAAGAATTTCCCCTAGAAGAAGAATAACAAGGGAGGAAACGACAATCAATATCCGGTGTGCCCAAAATGTAGAAAAAAAACACCCGGGAGAATGCAAACAAGGGGTAAGTGGTTGTTTTATTTGTGGTAAGAAAGGTCACTACGCCAAAAGCTGTTACTCCAACCCATATAATCAACAGAATCAACCCCGCAACGTGAATAATCAACTTCACGCCGCCCAGACCAGGATCGAAGGTCCTTCGATTGCACAAGGCAGACTAGAGGCTCCGGACAACTAAAGGAGAATCTATACTTACATAAAGAATGATGCCGAGGCAGGAGCTTCAGTAGTGGTGAAAGATCAGCTTTCTGTCGCCAATACAAATGTATTAGTTTTATTTGATTCTGGAGCCACTCATTCGTTTACATCATCAGATTTCGCTAGAAAGCTCGATAGGAGCTTAGATAGGATGGAACAAACCTTCAGAACTGCAATTCCCTCAGGAGAGGTTTTGTTATCTAATGACTGGATACACCATGTACCAGTAATTATCTTTCTTTTTATTGCCTATCATAGATATATATATTATATCTTTCTTTTTCTTATGTTGTGATATTCAATACAATTTGTCATATCGCATTAAAACATCGTCTGAGTGTCAGGACTCGTCCTGCACTTT
Source organism: Antiaris toxicaria (assembly GCA_035233585.1). Taxonomy (NCBI): domain Eukaryota; kingdom Viridiplantae; phylum Streptophyta; class Magnoliopsida; order Rosales; family Moraceae; genus Antiaris; species Antiaris toxicaria. Next base: position 3,820,837 of record CP141163.1, read on the forward strand.
CTGTCACACTATGGCCATGTGTGGGATATCATATCTAGGCCCTTGGGCAATACTGTACTGCTTTTCATAAAATTTTCATATAAAAAAAAATATGTACAAAACTCTATTCTGGTGGGAGTGACACACAATTCCCAGTACATAACCCCAAAAGAATATCCTAGGCTAGGTCTAGTGAGAGTAAACTATTATTTCCCATCGTACATATATATGGTTAAAAGTCCTGTCAAAATGGTCACTGCTACTCTGAGGATAATCCTGACTCTGTATCAGAGATCTCCTCGTCGTCGCTCTCATTACGAGAGAATTCCTCCGGATCCTCCTCGTCCTCAATGCTAAAACTAACCTGGTCATCACTGGCTATAATGACCTGAGGCTCAGACTCATACATCTCAACCTATTCGTCGTTACTGAAATGATCAGGAATCTCATCCTCTTCATCGTCATTCATCTCCTCATCCTCGGGAGGGGCATCAAGAAGGCTATCATTGTTGTTGTCGCTATCCTCCACCTCTAGGAGGTGTTCGGGAGATGGAAGAGCTGGTTTGGGCTCCTCCATGGGCTCCCCGGCGTCCTCAGGCGCCTCTAGTTGGTTGCCCTCATCATTGACAGCACTCGCAACGTCATGAGTTTTTTTTTTTTGTGGTTTTTGACGTTAATAGCCTCCACCTCAGCATTTACTATCTCTAGTGTAAAGCGCCTCATGTCCTCACGATACGGAGGATAGCGGACGAGTTCCCTCACGGAACTCCTCTCGATAAGAGTTCGACTACCTCCCTGAAATGTCTATACAAGGAGATGTGAGGTAGCATGGCGTCTATGAACCTCTTATAATAATGCGTTATGGTCTCCCCCTTGTAAACGTCCCATGTACCAGAGAGGACGTCGTATCGCCTCTCATGCATGTCTGCCTAAATACCCATATCTCACTCTGGCCTGTGGATCCCATCGAATAAAGGTGGTGCAAATATGACACAGAACTCTTGGCAAAAGTTTACCCAGTCCATCAAAGGGTCTCCTTTCCTACATCGATCCAACCACCAAGCTCTTGCTAGTCCATCCAGTCTGCTACTTGTCAAAACCACCAGTAAGCGAGGTGGGATATGACAGATATGGAATATGACTTCCATATCGTGAATCCATCTCATAAGGTCAGTGGCGACCATCGAATCTATCCGGATGCATGGTAGCAAAAGCCAAACTTGCCTAGTGATCTTCGTGTATTTAGCAGGTGTTCATGGAACCTAATTACTCTATAATAAGTAATTAAATTAATGAATACAATATAATTTTCCAGTTTGAATGAATTAAGCGAATAAAGAAACGTTTAATTACTATTCATACAATGAAAGGGGCAACCGAAAGTAAAATTGGTTCACCTTAGTACATGTGAGTGTGCGTGTAAGACACGCAGTATCAAGAAACCGGTCCAGAAAACCATTTCTTGACACAGAACTGATGAGCTAGTCATCAATACGCTGAGACTGATTATCTGAACACAACAGTAAAATTTTACATGATAAATATACAGTATCGAGAAAATGGTCGAGATGACGTTTTCTTGACATAAAATTAATATATTTATAGTCAGTATACTCAATTTAGTCAATTGAGTACAGAACGTGAAATTTTGTTTGAGGTATACACAGTATCGAGAAAAGAATTAAAACAACATCTTCTTAACCCAAAACTGATATATTTAGACTCAGAACGCTCAAACTGGTCATTTAAGTACAAAAGGTGATTTCCAAGTCGGGATCACACAGATCCAGAAAACTAGTCTAGACAACCTCAGATAGACGTAAAACTAATAAATTTGAAATCGGCACGTCCAAATTAGTTAGGATAGACTGTGCCTAAAAGTTCGCACGAAAAAGCTATACTATGCGTACGTAGTGTCAGCACAGTTTAAACACAACCACAGTACCGTAAATAAATAGTAAATAGGCACAGAATAGGCTCATAAACACTACAACCCAACAAGGAATGAATAGTATAAGAAACGGATCAAGAAAATCCACATTCGATCAAGGTCTAGAACACTACTGAAAAAAAACCGAACACCATTAAAGGAAATTAGACTGTTGAGAGAAGCTTTGGCAGATGATTTCTTTCCCTCAAAAACCGTATTTGGAAACAGTCAAACATAGCTCTAGGAGCATGTGGACAAACCTCCCACAAAACAAGGAAGCATGCTTATGACACCTTGAAAAAAAAAATGAAAAAGTGGTAGGCAACACACTAGACTTTATCAATCAATTAATGCAATTTGTGCTTCTTTTCTCTTCAACCCCACGTTTTTTTTCAGCTAGGTGGCAGCAACAAATTTGTCCTCTAAATTAGCTAAGTTTTGGCTTAATTAAGTTGGCTTAAAGTTGATTAAACTTGCTTAACATTTGTCTATAAATAGGTGTGCATGGCCTTAGACCCATTTTCTTCTTTTAGCTCACCAAAAAGCTCTTAAAACACCAACTTTTCTTCTCATTCTCTTCAGCCAGCCAACACCCTTGCAGCCCCAAAACACACCAAAGTTCACCAGAATTTTTACTAAAAATCAGTCACACACTAGCTTGGGAGAAGCCATTTCTTCAAGTTACTTCAAGACCACTTTGAGGTAAATTGCTAAGACACTTTCCTTGTGATTTTAGTTGGTTATTTTTCTTGGTTAACCAATGAGATTTTTATGTTTCTTTCTAACCCTAGCCGACTCCATTTCTACCCTTGGTTTATATGAAAGTTTGGTCATCACTTGATTCGATTGTGCTAGGTTCAAAGCACACTAAGATAAAAATCTGAAAAACCCCTTCTTTTTACGGTTTAGTTTATTTTTAAGTTTTGAAATCAAAAAGATTTATTGTGTATTTCAAGTAATGGGTTATAATAAGTTTATTTTGAGCTCTTAGCATTTTATATTTACACTTTTGTGCTTGTATGGTTATGATTTAAGTTTTTGTGGATGGTTAGTTGTCTGGACATTTTAGGGTTTGGCTAGAAACCAAACTTGTCCCAGATTTTAGTCACGGATTTGTGAATTTTTGAGCATGTTCCGTACAGATTTTGAAATTTTGTAAAACACGAAAGTTTTAGGAAATTTCGTTAGTTATTTTTGCTTCAAATAACCTTTGGTCAAAAATGACAACAAGATAGGTTTTCGGAGCATTTTATAACCGAAGTTCAAAACTAAGACTGAAACCTAGGAACAGAAAACAGTCTCAGGTTTTTATAAAAATGAGCAACTTAGAGTCCGAACCGAATCTCGAGCTCAACACGAAAGTTGTAGATCACGTCGAAAACTAAAAGATGACTTATGCGAGTTTTAAAGACTCGACCGTTTAGGGCCGCAAACAGAACAGTTTTTAAATAACCGAAAAACTGGCAATTTTTCTAAAACGGGCACAGTTTTAGCCACGGGTTTGCTAGGTTTAGGACCGGTTAGAGTTTGAATCGAGCTCCGAGGTGAACACGAAAATTGTTCATCTCGTTGAGGACTAAAAGTATCGTGTTCGTCCAGTTCGCAAATTCAATCGTTTAAAATGAATTACAAACAGTTTTTTGAAAAAGGGTTCAAAAACCCCATTATCAAATAAACACCAAAATGTGTTCTTTTTAAACAAGAAAATAGTTTCAAGAAAAACACCCTCACCTTCCAATGGGGTGCAAGGGAGATTGTGTTCAAATCCTAAGAAAAGAAATTTCACAAAAACAAATAGCATTTTTCAATAATAAGTTTTAAATCAGTAAAAGTAACCAGATAGACTAAACAGTCAATACGCGAGGTAGCCACTTAGTTGACTAGCCGGTTAACCAATCAAACCCAAGATAGGAAAAGGTAGAACGACGTTAATTAATTTATTTACCTTAATTTATTTGGTAAATTAATTAATTAATCACTATTAGAAAATTAAACTCTCAAGAGGAGAGCAGTTAGTACCGATTAGAATCGATACCACATAACGATAGAATTTTTACTAAGGACCATAGTGACCTAAGAGCGAGTTTTAACTGGAGACCTGTAACTTGACTAGGCGAGGTACAAATTTGCCTACAAATCAGATAAGTACAACTCCGCCTACAGCATGAAAAAAATAAGTTTAAAGTGCTATTTTTACTCTATGTTAAGTATGCAAATCGTGTATGATTGTTGCATAGCATGATAGAAGTATTTATAATTTCATAATAGCACAAATTGATGAAAGCATAAGTTAGGTGTCATACATCCCTATCACGCATAACTAGTGGATAGCCTAATAGAGCATATGACATGATCAGATACAGAATTGGGTAAATAGAATAAAGATGTCAGTATAACGGGTCAAGGCCCAGAGAATATAACAGGCGCAAGGCCCATAATATGTAAAGGACACAAGGCCCATAAAGTAAAACGGGCCAAGGCCCATAAATATATCCATAACGGGCCAAGGCCCATGATCACGGTGAATCTGATGATCCGCGCACAGTGGTACTAACACTACAGTCCTTCAGATAAAAAAAGATAATGAATAATGAAGTATAAAATGAGCATAATCGGTTCATGCATTGTTCACGATATACCCTAACTATAGTTACAGTATGCTTCCAGTTATAGTGTTGATATGCATTCAGTTATGTGAGATGTTTCAGTTATGCATTCAGTTATATGAAATGTTTCAGTGCATAGTACATGTTGTGTGTACATGACATGCTTATATGTTTTAAGTATGGCTTACGTTTCAAACACGTTTTGCAGATAAAACATTGTACTTGTTGAGCGTAAAGCTCATAGTGTGTATTCATGCTGTAAGTAAGCAACCTGTGACCTAGACTCCGATAGACGGTGATGGCGACAGAAGTGGATGTGAGGGTGAGGTTGTGGATACCACCACCAGTGTTAATTTCCACTCAGTATTAAGCAATTGTTTTATTTTGAGAACTGAACTTATAGTAAATAGTAACCAGTTTAGTAAATTCATGAGTATGTATACATGTTTGAACCTCAGTTATATTTAGACTTTTATGTATTTGTAAAGTATATACATGTATGTACATAAATAGTAAAACATACGTATTCAAAAAAAAATCCCTAAAATTATAGTATTAAAGTAAGTAAGTTTAAGCAATAGTTTTCAAATAAGTTAAGTAACAGTAGTTTTCAAGTGACGTTCCGGAGCCGCCAGGGTTTTGGGGCGCCACATATCTGACCTGCCTTCTTCCTAAAATCCTAAGGTCCATTCATGATGACAAAATACAACACGACCAGTCAACAAAGTGCCACATCCGATGTCACATCTTCATCTTAGGGAACGTCTATAGCCAATACTGGGAGCTCTGAAGGTCATCTTCTCTCTATCACTGGACACAAACTTAACGGTCAGAATTATCTTCAATGGTCATAATCCGTGATGATGTTTATATACGGCAAAGGAAAAGATGGTTACATCACGGGAGTTTCGACCCCACCAACAGTCAATGATCCAAAGTATCGAGGTTGGAAGACTGAAAATAATATGATTATGTCATGGCTCATCAACTCCATGACCAATGAAATTGGAGAGAATTTTCTCTTGTACGGGACTACAAAAGAAATCTGGGATGCAACCAAGGAGACCTATTCCAAGTTTAATAATTCATCCGAACTCTTTGCTGTAGAAAGCATTCTTCATGATTGACATCAAGGAGACCTCACCGTGACTCAATACTTCAACATATTAACAAGAAACTAGTAGTAATTAGACATGTTCGACGAGCACAAGTGGAAGTGTCCAGAAGATGCCTTGAGATACAAACATATCATTGAGAAGAAAAGGCTTTACAAGTTTCTGTTGAGCCTTAACAAAAAGCTCGATGATGTTAGAGAGAGAATAATAGGATTGAAGCCTTTACATCGTCTCTGGGAAGCTTTTTCTGAAGTTCATATGGAGGAGAGTCAAAAAAAGGTGATGTTTGGGTTATCTACTACCACACACAATCCCGAAGTCTTTACCCTCGCTGTTCAAGGCGGCCAATCTTACACAGGAGATAACAGATCGAAGAAAGGAAGGCCTGGTATGACCATTGTCACAAACTAGGGCATACCAAGGAGAATTGCTAAAAAATTCATGGCAAACCAGCGGATTGGAAGCCTTCTCAATTTTCTAACTCTAAGGAAGGACGTGGAAATTTGGCTGCCAAAGAAAAACCTGCTCAGTCACCCGAAAACAATCTGTTTAGCAAGGAACAACCCAAATTGTTCTTATTTCACTACTATCAAATCAATCTGAACCTCCAAGAAAAGGTCCCTCGAACAAGCCAAGTAATCCTAACCCAACTCCTCTAATTTCTCCTACTCTACCATTGGTTGTTCTTGATATAGATCTTCCTCCTAGACCCAAGGATTTGGACCTTCCCATAGCTATTAGGAAAGGTACCTAAACCTATACCAACCATTCCATTGCAAAATTTCTGTCCTACCATAGACTTTTAAATAACCATAGGGCATTTACTTCTAAAATATCTAACTTGTTTATTCCAAAGGACATCACAGAAGCACTAGGTGATCCAAATTGGCAGCTATTATGAAAGAGATGCATGCTCTGAAGAAGAATAGGACTTGGGAGGTAGTCAACTTATTGAAGGACAAAAAGACAGTGGGGTACAAGTAGGTGTCCACCGTTAAATGTGAGGCTGATGGCAATATAGAAAGATACAAGGCAAGGCTAGTTACAAAGGGGTACACAGAACTTGGGATTGATTTCTAAGAAACTTTTGCCACAGTTGCCGAAATAAACTCAATACAAGTTTTATTATCCTAACTGTAAATATCAGTTGGCCATTACACTAGTTAGATGTGAAGAATGCTTTCTTAAACGGTGACTTGGAAGAAGAGGTTTACATGAGTCTACCCCTAAGTTTTGAGAAAGGACATGGAAAAAAGATGGCTTGTAAGCTGAGTAAGTATCTGTACGGACTCAAACAGTCTCCAAAAATGTGGTTTGAATGCTTTGGAAGAGCTATAAAAGGCTATAATATAACCACTAAAGCCAAGCGGATTATACCACGTTCTACAAGCACTCCAAAGAAAGGAAACTTGCCATTCTAATCATCTACGTTAACAACATAATTTAAACAGGTGATGATGTTACAGAGCTTGAGAGATTGAAAGAAGGCCTTACTAAGGACTTTGAAATCAAGGATTTGGGAACCTTGAAATATTTCCTCGAGATGGAATTTGCTAGGTTAAAAAAATGCATTCTTGTTACTCAACGGAAGAACATTCTTGATCTCATTGATGAAACTAACCTGCTTGGATGTAAAGTAGTCGAAGGAGAAAATGTGGTGAACATAGAGCAATTTCAGAGGCTTATCTACTTGTCACACACACATCCAGAAATAGCCTTTGTAGTTAGTCGAGTGTGTCAATTTATGCATTAACCTAGGCAAGAACATTTTGAAGCTGCTTATAGGATCCTAAGGTATCTTAAGGGGTCACTTGGTAAAGGACTTGTTTTCAGAAAACAAGGACATCTACAGGTAGAAGTCTACACCGATGCAGATTGGGCAAGAAGTATGATAGATAGAAAGTCCACCGCTGGCTATTGTACATTTGTTGGAGGAACTTAGTCACTTGGTGGTGTAAAAAACAAAACATGTTTGCTAGAAGCAATGCAGAAGCAAAATTCAAAGCCATAGCCCATGGGATCTGCGAGGTAGTATGGATTAAAAGACTACACGATGATTTAAGGATTCCAAGCACCTCAATAATGAAGTTATACTAAGACAACTAGGCGGCAATATTAATTGCTCACAATCTTGTTCTTCATGATAGAACGAAGCATGTGAAAGTCAACAAAAATTTCATCAAAGAAAAACTTGATAGTGGACTCATTTGCATGCCCTATATTCCAACCACTGAACAGGTGCCTGGTATCCTCACCAAAGGCTTACACAAGAAACAATTTGACTATTTGATCAACAAGCTGGTTATGAAAGACATTTACAAACCAACTTGAGGGAGAGTGTTGGAAAATTAAGAGATTTTAGGTAGATTTTCTAAGATTTGTTAGTTGTAAACATTGTATCAATATTATAGTAAAGTTTAAAATTAGATTAGAATCAACTTTTAAACTCTTTCCTAATGTGTAGCTTTGTATTACCTATAATATAGGTCCCTTGTACATTATACTGATATCAGAAAAATAGAGAAACCTTTTCCTTTCCATATTTCTTTCCCGTTTGTAGTAACATATACATAGAAAGCTTAATCACAAGAGCAATTATGGATAGAAAATAAAAACAAAAATAAAAGGACCAAATGGGAAAGGAAAAAAAGCTAATATATTCACAATGACTTACCTCAGATATGTTGACTTTTTTTGGTCCAAAATCAGATCCAAAATCAACAATAGAGGTTTCAGAGCCCTGCCAAGGCATAAAAATATATATATCAATTATCAAAAGCTTCTTCCTTTAAGTTTTTTACTATATACCATTCCATCATAGACATAAAGATAGAAAATATTTCACGTTATTCACAAACACGAAAGTTGCTATGTGTCCAAAACGAACAGCTATTAGTAGCTTGAGATCTGATATAGGGTATCCAACAAGAAAATGAAACAAAGTGCATATGTGAGAATTAGCTGTTTGAACACCATACAATAACTAGATAGGTTAGATTCATTAGATACAGTGTGGTTTGATAATGTCATCTCACCTACAACTAGGAAGGATTGAATTTTGAAAATACGACATATATAGACAATAGGAATTGGATATTCAAGTCAACTTTAGAACATTCCTTATGAGCATTTTCTGTATCGTAGAATATATACATGCTTATCGTTTTCTATACCGAGGCATAAATGAATGCCTCATCATAGATAAAGTTGCTCAAGACATTATCAGGATTTGTGCAAGTCAGGCATACATGGGACTTAGAAGTAACTAAAAATAATGGAAGACAAACATTGAAAATAAATTACTAAGAAGCAAATTTAGAACAAACAGTAAAAGAATTAACAACAAAATAACAAATAAAGTAAGATTGACAAACCTGTGAATATTTGAATGTGTTCAGCCAATTTAATAATTTAGGAATGGCTTCAATCAAGGTTCTGCTCATTTCATTTTCATTTACTGCAATGCCCACCCAAAAAAAAAAAAAAGACAAGCGTGACATATATAGATTCGATTGGTCATATAACAAAGATTGAAGCCAAAAAGAGTCAAGCAAACCAATTTGTAACTGAAGATGAGATATTTCTGAATAGTTCCAACCTCCACATGCATATAAATTCTCAATATTTTTCTGGAGCACAATTTTAGCATATTCCTCCAAGAAGGTTATAGTAGGCCTCTCCTTTGTAAGCCCAGCCTATAAAATCATCAAAATTCTAAACGTTGATAGAAAAGTGTGCATATCATGCATACGTCAAAATCTTTACAGGTCCCAGGTGACTTTTAAACCTGAAAAATTTGGTGCAACAATGTACCAACTAATGCTGCAGAAGAATTCTCATTGCTTTTTAGCCTCTCATCCAGGACAGTTCGCCTTGGGCAACTAAAACTAGCAGCAACCTAAAAGTATTTCTATTAGTATCATGTAAAAGAACTAGGAATGTACAAGCACAATATTGGATTACAACTTTCAATCATAGCATACGATGACAAATATCAAATAAGATAATCTAATATTCAAATAAGTAATTTTACCCGTGTTCCTGACATCAGTAAATCCGGATGAACAATCACAAAATTTTGTACACGGTTTACATGACAAATCCCCTGGTCATCGAATTCACCAATAACATTAACAGTATCTCCTGGAGAAATGACACTATACAACCTGCAAAATATAGTTCATGACAGAATAAGGAACAATACGACCAGAACTCAAAATGGTAATTCATCAATCTGTTTGAAAAACAAGATTTTAGACATTCTAAGAAAAGGGTCAGAGACAATCATTTTAATGGTCTACCTTCAGGGAAAAAGAAAAACAATTACTGGGAACCTTCCTATGTTATTATTATTATTATTTTCTACTTTGATAATCCAAAATTGGATGGATGTACTAGGAAGATAATTGTCTGATGTTTTCTAGGATTACCAGATTTTTAATTACTTTTTGTGTTTTCGTCCTCTGTTCTGTTTTCTTGATGATATCTCATCCTCTCTTCCTCGTAATTGATTAAATTATCAAGGAAAGTTCTTATTGTAACAAATTAATGCTGAATCATTGCCATATCAGATTGACATAAATGTTAAAGCAATGCAAAAATTCTGTAAGCCCGTCCTTAGTGAGTTCAAAGATGTGTTATTATAGACTGGGGGAAACGTACAGACCCTTCCCAATAATGCACGCTCTTTTTTTTTTTTTTTTTTTGGCTTTTGTCTTCTTTGTGATGTTATTCATAAAAATAAGTACAAGTTTCAACTTTCAACCATAGGCAAGGACTGCAAATAACATGGTTGGCATGATACCTAATACAAATATACTCCAGTAGTATGGCCTAAATGTAATGATTCTAACTGTATAAAATTATGCTGAGGACATGCATTAGTAAAATATTTGTCAAAGAAACTAAAAAGAAAAACATTGCAAAAGCAAGAAATCATGAATTACTACCAGTCTTCTGACAAATATACAGCCTTTTCTGCTCCATTCTGCTCATTCAGCAAGCGAAGAACCTAAGGTCCAATAATCGGCTTTAATTTCATATCGAATATAAGTCAAGTAAAACTAATGAATCATGCTTACTAGAAACCTTATAATGGCGTTGAGCCCCAGATGATTCGGCAGGTGCATGCTTCTCAGATACCTAATGAAAAGATAAGTTGCGCAAAATCGATCTCAGAGCAGTTCATATCCTATGTCAGTGAGCTGTGGAAGTCACAAAGAATACCTCTAATACAAGAAAATTGCAATTGGAATCAGACTCTGTGACGTCCAAGAGATTCATTCCTTCTCCTTTGGCCAAAAGTTCCGATTTGACAGTCAACTCATCGTTGTTGGTATCTTGAATTTGGCAAGAAGATTCCTCCACTTTGTCAAATTCCGAATCTTCAACACAAATGACATCTTCTACCTGATCTAAGAGCTCAAGCAATGCCTGAAAGAATGTAGAACAGATAGATATAGTGTAGAGTTCAGTTTACATCACTAGAACCAACAAGATGTAATTTCTCAAATATTTTCCCCTAGACATTAGCAGGAAGAAAATGTTTGGAAAACAAATTTCCTCATGCACATTAAACTTGAAAGCCATAACCGGCATTTGTCTTAAAAAGGTACGTTACCTTTTTATGCTGCCTCTGTCCAATCTTATCTGATAATCCGTTACCATTGGTAACCTGCATTTTAGTTACAGCATACGATAGAGAAAGACAACTACAATGCTTAGATTCACTACCAAGAAAACAAAGACTTGTATATTAAAACTGCCTTATTTGTGTTATTTCTTTTCTTAAGGCCCAAATAATTTCCAGAGTCAAAATCTCTCTTCACTTGGATCTAAAAACCTAAATTCAAAACAGAAACATGACTGTCATTGGGTATACTCAAAACTATGAAGGGATAATTAGTATTACCTTGTCATGGCAGTATGGTAACGAAGGTGGCGTTTGGAATGGACTCCGTCTGGTAGCAACTATACAGTTGGTTACATTGGTTGAAGTTGCATTAAAATCCTTATCCTGATTTGGATTAACCCATTTTAAGCCGATTTTATTTGTGGACACCAGTGATCTTTCTGAAGCGTTCACTGTTGGAGAAGAAAGCCACTTCTCAACTTTTCCAGCCTCAACAGGAGATTTCTGAAACTTTCAACATAGATATTAGTTCTCCATCCTACCAATCAAGTCATCACATCACAAAAGTGGAAGCTGAATTAAACTAATTAGCAAACATGCCTTATTATTATTACTACTTTCCGAGCATTGTCGGATGCTTAGCAAGTTTTGCCTAGAGGATTCTGCCAACACCTTCACCATCTCCGGCATCCGCTTTGAAACGGCTTGCAGCCTTTCGTTCACTGGAGATATCTTCCATGTGATCTCATCGCCTCCATCATCCTGACTTTGCTTTATCAACTATCGCCAATTAAAATAAATAAGAACAAATGAAAAAGTTTACGTTGTAAACAGGAAAAATAACTTTTCCATTCCATAAGCACAAACAGAGGAACTAACATAATCATATCTATATACATTAACAAATAGATTGGAATTATTTAACTTTTACATTTCAAAGAATGTTCATGATGAATGAGAACATTTATTTCTAGGATTTAATAATTCTTAACAGCATATTCATCAATCTTTTTCTTATCTGTGCTGTGGTCATTTGATTTGACAATAGTATTAAAAAACACAATTAATAGAAAGAATTAATATATACATAAATACATACATACATATATGTAAAAAAAATGGCTTGTATTATGTAAAGGGTCGAGAAACTAAACGCCACTACCCTCAAACAACTTGGATCCAGGCCATCAGCAGAGCCAGCATATTGTTTCAGTAAAGCGTACACTAAAAAATAAAGATTTTAGGGGATATATATAGGGATAATCAATTTTTAGTGGGACAAAATGAGACAAAATGTAAAGTTTAAATTGTAAAATTAAAGAAAGAAAAGTTTCCACCCTAATTCGGCCACGGGTGGCTCCACCCTTGATCGTTTTGAGCTATCACAGATACGAAAATAATGGAGAAAATTGAATTCAATTGTCAAAATGTTCCAATTGCTAATGTGATTGAGTTCGACTACGGATGTTTTACCATTCCAGGCGAGAACTTGAAGCGTTTCACGGACAGAGGCTTGGAAATCTCCGGCGACGCCTCGGCACCAACACCGGCTCCCGCGGGGCCGTCCGGAGGCGTACCCAGCGATGATGCATTGCCGCCGCCATTTCCCTTGACAGTTAATCCATGATTTTCAGAAGCCGAAACATTTAAGTAGTCGACCGAGTCATCAGGGGGTTTGGAGATCTTCTGAGAAGCGTTCTGGGAATGGCGATCGAAGAAATGTTGGATGCCGAACTTACAAGGCTGGGGCTGGTGGTTTGCGAGCGATGACTTCTTCGAAGAAGAAGAAGAAGAAGAAGAAGAACTTGGTTTCTTCTTCCTTGGAGGCATTGGGAGGTGATTTGGGGGGTAAAGACTGAGGCTTTTTAGCTTCCTTTTTCAGCTTTCGATTTCTGCAACTTCACCTTCCAGATTCTAGTGGAAGAGAGACGAAGAGAGATCTGTGGTCGCGACTCGCGAGATTCAAAGGCGGGTTTTTTTATTTATTTTAATATTTGTTGATTTGGTATTTCCCGCTCAAAGTAGCGGGGGGAAGAGCAGTGGGTTAATTGACGATGACTAAACAGCGTAGGGGTAAATTTCAAAAATAAAACCTCTAAGGAAAATATCTTTAATTTAAGCACTATTTTTTAGATTTTCTTATGTAGCACTGTCACGTTAGAAGGTTCCCTAAATTGCGAGGGGCTTGGGTGTTTTTTAAAGAGTGTAGTTGTCAAAATTGCTCCTTCCCTCCTATCGTCTAAACATTCACATGAAAAAGTTCCTTGAGTGCACTTTTTTTTTTTTAATTTCAAACCCACTTTTGAGTCTGTAACATAGAAAGAGAGAGAGAAATAAAGATGATCAATCAAAGCAGAGGAGAGAAAATCACCATTGCCTAAAACCATCCCAAAACCGTCATTTGGACTCCTATAAAGCAAAGAACAATGGCAATGGGAAAAGATAACATATAGAGCAAATCCCAAAACCCTCATAGCAATCCCCGAAACCCACTAAAGACACCAACAACACCGACTAAGAAGAATCTACCGCCTAGGAAGAAAAATACCTAGAAGAAAGAGGAAGGCGGGTGAAAATTAAGAGGGGGGAAAAGGCTAAAGATGGAGGGAAAAGGAAGGAAGTTCGGAAATTGGCTCTCTCTAAAGTCAATATTGACGATATAAAAATAAAAATTTACATTTTGAAAACTTAGAATTGTTTATACGTTTGTGTTTTTTTTTTTTCATGTTCATTTGTATGGATAAGTTTGGTTTTATTTTGGGATGATCATAATTTGTTTGTTTGACATTGATGAAAACATGTTTTGTTTTGTTTTGTTTGTGTTGATAGTAATTTGTTTGGGATGATGAAAACATTTTTGGTTTTGTTTTGTTTGAATTGTAGGTGTTGGTTTGCCCCCTTTTTTTGCTGTTAAAATTTTACATAATGATCAAAGGTCATATATAATTGATTGTATGTATTAAGGTATTGTATTATCTATTTTTAGATATGAGAAATTTCTATATTGAGCATTAATAACTCTATAAAATAGAATTATTTTATTAATTTTTTATATACAAAAACTGACTTATCCTTGAGAGTTTTGTTTGTTTTTTATTTATTTTGTTTTGTATACTTTAATTTAGATTTTTTATATATTTCATGAGATTTTTATTTAATATTACTTTATTTTATCTTATCTTTTTCTTTTAATAATATATTAAATAAGCTTAAATTTTAATATTTCCAATGAGTTTACCTATAGCATTTTATTTTGAAAATATCTAATTTTAATACTTTGTTTTTTCAGCAATGTCAAATTATGGTGAAAAATTCATGTGTTGGAAGTAGGTTCCGCCAGACGTTCCATTCTTATCAAGAAACTATTACCTTAACTAATCTTATTTAATCCTCTTATTGATACGAGTATTTAAAAAAAATCACTTCAATAATAGCTCATATAAAGAAGTTATGGTAATTTCTAAGATTAGATCAATAAAAAGACACATAAGTTCTACATATATTATTATGTTTTAAGATAGGGATCCAATGCTCCTAGGATCACATGAGCTCATTTTTTTGATTCAATAATGACGCAACACGTGGTGGAGGTTAGAAAGGAACCAATAAGAATATAATACGTGACATCCTTTCAGTTTCAACAAATTAGAATTAAGCTTATCATGTATTTTACTATACCGAATCCTTCTTAATCATATACGCCCTCACTGTAGCTTACTATAGCAGTCAACCTTTTGCCTTCTATTCACATGGGAGTTGTGGAATAATGCATATTAAGAGCCTATAAAAGTCTACTCAAATGGAGGCACATGGGCATGGAGAAAAGATAAAGATAGAGAGAGATAGAGTGAAAGAAATTTGAGTGTAAAAAAATTTTTTTTGTTTAGTTTTATTTTAAAAAGAGAAGTGTTTGAAGGTTAAGCGAGTATAAATATTAATATCCATTCTAGATTCCTTTCATTTATTTTATCATTATATTTAATTTATTTTATTATGTTATTTTAGTTTTAATTATGAACTAAATAAATTTTTGCACGAAGTTATGATATAGCCTAATTATAATGATATAATTAATTTAAATATATTATTATAATTATCATATTTTTTTAAGTATTTATTATCAAACTTAATGCTTTCAAAATTTTTGTCAACTTTTAAATGATTTGAAAAACAAAATGAAACTGAGAAGAGATTTTTGTGACATGACTCTATAAT
Source organism: Antiaris toxicaria (assembly GCA_035233585.1). NCBI lineage: Eukaryota > Viridiplantae > Streptophyta > Magnoliopsida > Rosales > Moraceae > Antiaris > Antiaris toxicaria. The sequence continues at coordinate 3,836,314 of CP141163.1, forward strand.
AAATACCATAAAATATACAACAGAATAGAGATATATATATTTTTAAGTGGTCATATTATTAATCACCATAGATTTTTTAACAAACACTTTTTATAATCAAATTCATATTTATATTTTTACTATTCACATATATAGTACTGTTTATATATACAATATTATTCACATGAATCATACTATTCATATATTTGAAACTGTTCATTGTAAAATTTAATTTACTAAACTTGACCATCAACAGATTTGAACACAAAATCATAATAAAATATTTAAATAAAATTAAATCTGATTAACTACGGTGAAACCATAATTCCTAATATCTGTGTATTTGTTTGTATATTATCAATTTATATTCATTTATTTTTGTAAATTTATTTTATTTATTTAATTTTTGCTTGTAATATTTTTTTTGGTTGCTCAAATAAAATTAAAATTAACTAATTTTGATACTTAATAATATTATCCTCATGGGAATTATATTATTCTCGTCACTCTATTACTTGTTCGATTCGTGCACTTGCGAAAGTCCATAAAAACCATTGGTCATTTCTATATTGATTGTGTGTTTACTGGTGTTTGTTTGTCTCCTGTTTGGATTGTTAATAATAAAAACCAGATGTCATTTTTATATTGACGGTATGTATGATGGTTTTGTATTGGCCGTGTTTGGATATGAGTAATATTTAGATTAACCATTTGTCATTTTATATTAATTATGTGTTTTCTGGTGTTTGGATATTAGTAATTTTCATAATAACTAGAGGTATAAACTAGTATTTTTTTTTTCATTGTTTTCCTATGGACATGGCTATATTTTCTAACTTAACGTACGTTTGATCATGTGCATTAGTTTATTCAAATAGTACTTGACGAGGAGATTACCAATGGAAAGAGTAACCATTGGGTGGACTTGGACAATATATTTAAAACACTTTAGGACTATCTTGCAAAATCTCCATTGCAGTGCTTGAAGCAGCAGTCATGTTTCAACAAGTTTTCAAGCATTATGAGCTTGGTTGGGCGTGGCAAGTTGTCCATAACGTATTAATGTGCATGGCAGATCATTTTAACGTTGACTTTAGGTCATTTCTATGTTGACTTGATTGTTATTGCATGCAAAACATAATAATTTTAATATTCACTCCTAGTAATTTCGATATTGACTTGTTTAGTATTGCTTCAAAGTAGGGGCGATCATAGCATATTCACCGTCATTAATGCTCATTGTTTGGTTGAAGGCAAGAAACTTGGTCACCGGGTCGTTCAAGATCGCATGCCCCTTTTCCACAAGTACTTGACTTGTCATATATGGTGCCCTGCCCTTTAGAAAAAAGGCTTGAATGTTGAGAGGGATATTGAGAAGGATTACAGTTGGTATGGATTGAAAATCTAATAACAAACTGATTTTATTTTATTATATGAACTGCTACTAATCATTGGTATGTTTAGTTTCATCCAACACCAGGGACAATATGTTGTAATTTTTAGTTAGTAACAATTAGACTAGGTTATATAGGTATTTTAGGTACTCATGTCTGAACATTTTACCATTCATATGTTGAGTAGTTAATGACTTCAATTTTTTGCCCTATATTGCCTAAATATTGCATGCGGTGATTACATAAATGACCACTGGTCATTATAAAATTTACCTGGGTAACCTTACTACAACCATGAGGCTCTTATAATTTTTATCAACATGACCAGTTCTAGATGAAGGGCAGCATATACTGATCATTTTTGTTAGTTCTATTAGAAAATTTGTTAACATAAGGCAACATGATTCCACAATAACCACTTTCAAGTAAGTGATCATTACAACATTAAATGACGATCATTACTATAAGTATTTTATGTAAAACCTTATATATGGTCTTCGTAGCTAATTAGAGTACGACCACTGGCATTACAAAGGATAAAAAATATTGATTTAAATAGTTAACAAATTATAAAACAAAAAACTTGTCTGCTATGTGAAGAAGAATGTCACGTTTTCAAGCTGTCAATTTAAAAATTGCTCTAAGTTATTACTATAATTTATATTAACGACTGAAAATGCCAATCTTGAAAATAGGGTAATAATTACTCTATGTCATTTGTTAATATATATGTTCTTTAAACACATACTTTTTGGTATAAAATCTGCAATGACTTAACTATCAGAAAAATCATTAGAAAAATGTATACGAACGGCGTGAATATTGGATTCCTTGACGACGGATTAGGCTCCACCACTCCCTCCATTATTTTTTCCATTGTTTTTGTTGTGGCCGTCATTCGGATTAGAAGGAATGGGTTCCTCCCCAATGCGGTCCTCTTTATTGATCATATCATTAAACGTGGGTAATGAAGGGATGGAAAATTCATCTTATTGCTCAAGTTCATCTTATTGCTCAAGTTCATCTTCCATTTGAAAATCCACAACAACTTTCGTTGAATGGTTAGTTAGTTGCAATAGCATATGGTTACTTTCCCCTATCAAAGGTGGCAACACTTTAAACACTGGCTCATCCAACATATCGATCCAGCCATTCTGGAACTGGCAACACTTCGGACAAGGACTCATCTAATATATCGATCCAGTCATTCTTGAACAATTTTCACGCTATGATTTACCAATATTAAAATGACTCTTGGTAATTATAATAAGTACTAAGAATTACAACAAGTATTACACATCTAATATATTAGTTATCATAAAAATGACTCTATGTAATTATAATAGTTATAACAACGTCATTACAGTGATTACCAAAAGTAAGTATCACAGATTAGTCAGAAATCATTATCCCTACTAATGTTTACTATATGATCATTATAATATTTAGCAATAATCAGCATAATAATTACTCCGATGTTATTATCTCAAATTGTAGTATAAATTCTTAGGATGGCAATATTATCCCTTAAACATCTCAAATTGACAAAGGATGTTGTGAATTCCTATCATATGCAGTTCAATCCTATTTTTCGAGTAAATATTACATAATATGGTAGCAATCCTTTTCATTCCCAACACGCAAACTTAAAGAGGAGAAGCTAATACCTAAAAAAAATATAGGTGAAAACCATTCAACAACAGCTGAAACAACACGAAATAGGGGAAAAAAAAATGCAAGAACAAAACCAAGTATCTTACCTCAAACTTGATATAAAATCGATTTAACGCTACTCTTCAACTGACTTCACCACTTCTTGATGCTATGAGTGACAAAGACAAAGAGGAGAGGAATAATGCTTTGTAGAAAGAGAAAGGGGAGAAAGATTTGTGCTTGTAGAGAAAGAAGAGCTTAGGGGATTTTTTGGAGGGAGAGAATGAATGCATTGATATAAGGAGAGATAATGGGTGGGAGAGTGAGGAAAAATGAGCTAAAATTTTTGATCTCAGGACATGTTCGACATTTTTTTTTTTTTTACCTCACAAAGAGCAAATGAGGTAGTGGTGTTACATGAAAAAGTCCAAAAAAGTGGTGTTAAAATTAATAATTTTTTTTCCAGAAGTACTATTTTTGAAATTTAGCCATTGCTTAATTCATCCTTGAACTTTATATGAAATTGCGTTTTGTTTTCTAATAATTTTTAAGTTAATCAATCAGTCTTAAATTATTGTCTTTATGACAACTGATTCCTATTTATTTTGAGGCAGATTTCTTATATTTGAATTTATAAACTGTAAAATGACCACAACATATATATGTCAAGGTTTTATTCGATTCATATATTTATTTTATTAACAATCTTATTCTTTAGCTTGTCGTGAACTTGAGATAATAATTCATGGCAAATCCACTTGTACAACTTTTGATGATTTAATTTAGAGGAATTCTGTAATGGGATCACCCCACTTTTTCCGATTGGTGGAGAATGATCTAAAGGCTAAGATCCAATTTCAATAAGGGTTCAAAGGGCTTAAACTAGTCTTTACCATATCTAATTACATCTTTTTTCTAATTAAAAAAAATTAAAAAACGAAAATAAAAAAGGATTATTCAGTTCCGCTCAATGTCTAGCATCGATGATGACCATGAGCGACACCTAAAATGATAAGAGGTGTGATAGCTTATTCATTCCTCACGATGGCAACAGAGAAACCACCCCTCCCGTATGGATTAAACATTTCACGACACCGCAAAATTTTCAAATTATGGAATGGACGAGGATGGGGGTATTGAAGTTGGGTAAAGATCGAAGCATGGTGGCGGGGTAAGGGTCAGTGGAGAATTGGATGGGCTTGCAGACCTTAATTTGGTTGGCCTTCTTGAAAGGGAAAGGCGACATTGCCATGGAAATGAATGAGAGCGAAAGAATAGAGAGAATGTGGAGAGAGGGAACAAGGCAGGAGGTCGAAGGGAAGGTGAAGCTAAGGAGGGACTCAATGAAGGAGAATTTGACATCGGAAAGGCTAGCAAAGATGGGTATGACGGAGTAGCAGAGGTCAGAGATCATCGGATATTTGCTTTTTTGTTTATAATTGTTCATTTAATCAGGTGTTGTGCAATGCACAATAAATTTTGTGTGCAGATGCAATATCTAAACCCTTCAAAGTTGATTTAACGATTGAAATTTTATTCTCATTGAAAGGAAAAAGTTGGATGCTTCCATTGTAAAATTACCTTTAATTTATACAAATTATTTTAAAATTTTAACCACACTCAATTATAGGCATGTCAATAGGATGGAGAACGATTAAGAAATGCCTTTTCATGCCCAGCCCCATCTTCTAAAATCATCTCCATACTTAATCCCATCTTCACATAAGAAGAAGCAGAATTGTCATCAAGGATTCTTCCTTGAGGGAGTGGGGCTTTCTTCAAACAGCCCCAATCTACCTTATGGTCTCTGCCCCACTCCCAACTTGGGTACAACATTTTGTCCTTGTTCCCATTTGTTTGAAAAGTGGATCCATATTGGCAACGGCATCATGACAAATATTACCATCTCTACTCAATAATTGCAATTTAAGGGCAGTTTGGGAGCACATATTGGAAAACTTATTGAGTCATTTATATAAATATTTAAATTGGAAGGGAGCACATATTGGAAAACTTATTGAGTTATTTACATAAATATTTAAATTGGAAATGTTGAGTTAAAAAATATCTATTTTTTCTTTTATTTACATGGATGCCTAAAATTGTATTTTTAAAGACAATATTATACTTTATAAAAAATTGATAATTAACATATATTAATTATAAAAAAAGAAAACCAAAAAAAGCGGAAATGAAAAACGTTTGAATAAATAAGTTAAGATTGATTTCATGTTATTGATAATTAGATTTTATATAAAAGGAAAATTTTACTTTTATAATAAGGAAAATTTTGTGTCTAAATTATCATCATTTTTATTTTATTATTAATAGTATAGCACTTTTATACTAATGTTGTGATTTTTATAGTTCTTTATGGTAATTTCAAGTCCTTAATAATTATATTGGGTATGACATTTTAATGGTTAATATGTATTTATCTTTTAAATCGTGGATTCATTATAGTAATTTCGTATTATTTATGATAACCAAATATGAAAAAAAGAATACAAATTATGGTTAAAATGTGTTTGGTTTATTAAAAATAATTCACATTTATCACACAAAAAAACCGTCATTAATATAAAAAACAAAAAAAAAGAATAAAAAAATATGAATAAAAGAAAAATGATGCCAATTATGGTAAATGGGTAAAATAAATACTGTATACATTTGTTTCTTTAAGAATAGTCATTAACACAATATTATTAAAAAATAGACATTTTAATACGGCTCTTGAAAATGAACTTTTATTTTAAATTTATTTTATCTTTTTCTTCAATTTAAAACTACTTTTCATTATTTATATCTTTAAATGTCTATGATAAATTCGAATTTAAAAGTCCAAACTTTTTGTTTTTTTTTCTTTTTCAAGTCGAAATAAAATATATTTTCTTTAAATTGCATACCATCTCTACTTAATAATTGCAATTTATGGGTCCTTTGGGAGCACATATTGAAATACTTGTTTTGTCTTTTTCTTCACCTTAAGGTTTGTTTGGGGATAACTAGATCGTTTTTTTTTTTTGGTGAAAGATATTTATTCTATTTTCAATCGATAAGAACGGTGACATATTGTGATACAAAAAATCAATAATAGAAGAAAAATACTAAGAATATAAATTTTAATCTAAATTTTTAAATATCAATCTATATGATTAGTGTGTTATTATTATTTTATTAATAAATATTAAACTATTGTTATATTATTTGATTACATCTATCAATTAAAATACGATAAGTGAATTCGTATTTAAAAAATTGAGATTAGAATAGATATTTCTAAAATTACTAATAATAGAAATAATGGTAAAGAAAAATAGTAAAATGTGAGAAAAAAAATACCATAGATGAAGAAAGGAAGAAAATACTTTACTTCCTAGACGACGTATTAACAGTACATATAACAAGGATGTGGTAATAAGATTTCTGTTTCTTTCCATCATCATGAACATATAAAATTAAAAAAAAAAAGAAAATAAAACAAAGAAAAAGAAAATTCCTGAGATTTCCAACCAAAGGGAAATAAGTTAATTTGTACTCAGCTAGGTATTATATTTTAGCCCCAGAAAATCTCCTCAAAAAAGGTGTAAAAAAAAAAAAGGGGGAAAAATAATAAAGAAAGAGTCAAATTTATTAAACTCATGAGACACCACTATCAGTACTAAGAAGCCCACTTTCTTCACCTGTCACGTCTTTGTTTCCCTTCTCCTCATCTTGGGCTGCACCTGAAGTTAGTTCCTCGGCCCTTTTACTCATCTGCTTCCAGTCCGTCCTAACCAAAGTATAAATCATCATAGCCAAGCACGCTACTTGGGCCGAGAAAAGCCCAAACCACAGGCCCCTAAACCCGGCCCCGAGCCCAAAAGCTGCGATGACTGCCACCGGTAGCCCAACCACATAAAACGCACACAAGTTTATCCTCGCCCCCGTGGTGGGCCGAGCCGTCCCATTCAAAATCCCACATGCTGCCGTCTGCGGGGTGTTTGCGAGCTCGCAAACACCGAGCAACGGTAGGGTTTTTGACACCAATTGCAAGACCTGTAGCTCGTTGGTGTAAAGCTTACCCCACCACGACCTCGCCGCTACCATAAAAATTAGGGCCAAAAGCCCAAACCCAAAGGCAACAATGAGCCCGAGTACTGCTGTCCATTGGGCTCGGCTTGGTTGCCCAGAGCCTAATGCAAACCCGACACGTGTCGTCAAGCCCGCGCTTAACGAAATTGGGAAAACATACAACAACCCTGTGGTTTGGATCAAAATCCCCATAGAGGCTAAACTGGCTTCAGGATTACTCAACACCCCACATAAAAACATCATGATTTCATACCACCACCATTCCAAACAAATTGCAGCGCAACTAGGTAGGGCAAGTTTTAACAATGGGCCCCAACCCGTGAAAGTGGAAAATATGGTAAGCCCACACCAGGGTTTCAAGGCTCTACTTGAGACCAAGATGTAAATCACCAAGCCCACATTGAGGTTCAACGTGCTCCAAGCCAAGGCCAAGGCAACTCCACCAACGCCCAATTTGAGATAAGTGACCAAAAAGTAGTTAATTGGAAGGTGCAAAAAGGCTGAGCACGTGGCGGCTATGGTTAGAGGGGCGGTTAGGCCTTGTGTTCTTAGGAAGATCCTAAGGGGTTGGAGATGGGCTTGCGCCAGGAGCTCGGGGATCGAGAAAGCCATGTAGATTTTGGCGACACGAGTGATCGCGGGGTCTTGGCCGAGCCATATGCAAATTGGCTCCATGTTAAGCCAAAGAGCGGAGATTGGGATGGAAACAAGGAGGAGGAGGCAGAGGGTTTTTTGAAAGGTGTGGGAGAGGACGGTCAGACGCTTGGCGCCGAAGGCCTGGCAGCAGATGGGGTCCATGCCGGTGGATAAGCCTCGGAGGATGGAATTGCCGGTGATGTTGCCAAATCCCAGGGCAAGGGAGCCGCCTGCCAGCTCAGCCTTTCCAAGGCGACCAAGGAAGAGCATGGAGACGACGGAGCGGGAGTAAAGAAGCATGCTCGTTATTAGGATTGGACACGCGATCTTCACCAGTGAACGAAGCTCCTCGCTTACCTACACGACACACGACACGTTAGTGTTGGTTAACATTTGAATTTGTGATCAGTTAAAAATCATTACAAATACGTAATATATATGTTTATCGTAGCAAATATGGACCCCGAATTCAGTGCAAATACCGTTATTATGTTGCAATTAGTGAAATGATTTAATTTTTGATTAAAATTTGGTTAACAAAATTATTGTCAAAATAATTGGGGAATCAAATTTGGTTAACAAATTATTGTCAAAATAATTAAAAAATTTTCCTGAAATTTTTTTTAAAAAATTATATGGTATTTTGCCTCGATGAAGCACATTCAAGATACATAGAGAGATTGCACGTATGTGTACATTTGTGTAGGTGCCAGATCTTTTAATAATGTGATGGGATTTTTTTTTTTTTTGGTTGAAAAATGCAAAAACGGTCCAAAAGTGAAAAATTAGTATACAATATTATACAAAATATGTTCCTCCCACAAGAAAACTATTGTCAACTTTCGACTTTGGGGCATTATCTAAATGGCTCGTGGCCAACAATTGCATATGAAATGGGTGCATTTGTTTGTCTCCAACAATAATTGTTCTCTCTCCTAAAGTCAAGCCAATAGAGAGTGAGAATCTGAATCTGCCATATATATGGTGGATTTTGGTAAACCATATAGCCAAATAGAAATCCTGCAATTAAAGCTAATCATAAAAAACTATAAAGGTAATTATTTTAAGCCAAAGTTTTTATTATATGTAAAATATAGCAAACGAGATAAGAAAAATCTGTTCATACGCGTACTTGATGTTTTTTCTGGGTTTCTTTTTATGGAAGTCAAAAGATATAAGAAGAAGTAATTTTTTATGACAATTTTTATTTATATTAGTTCTTCTACCAATGACACACACATATGTGTATATATATATATGTGTGTGTATTCAGAAAGACATAAAGACATCGATCCATCCATCATCAACAGAAAGGCATTTAAATTAGGGGGAAAGAGAAATTGGGCAGCATCATTTAAATTTTGACCCTTTTATTAAAAGAAAAAAAATGAATTCCATTAAGATAAAAAATATACCAAATTTTCCAAAAAAAAAGAAAGGCCTGTTTACATACATTCAAAACTGTACTATTTATTTCAATTACACAACGATAATGTCATACAATTTTTTTTTGGGGAACATACAAGTCTATTTAAGTTTTACATGAATTTCACTTGGAAACACATGGACTTAAATAGGAGCTCCAAAATTCGGGAAAAAAGTTTTTTTTTTTTTTTTAATAAATATGAATCATATATATGTCCACATCGTATTGGGAATAAAAAAAAAAGTTATACATGAAATATTTTGTTCTATTATATACCAAATGTTAGGCTAAACAGAACCATCCAAATCCAACAGTACCCGACAACATTCAGTTATGAAAAAATGTGCCTTTCGGCTGAGATTGAGAAAGATGCTATAGGATTAAACAAGCTAGGGCAACAAAGATCATGGTTTTAAAATAATTTTTTTGCCAACTAAAATAATCCCAAGCTGCTAATTATTAACAAACAAAAAAGATTATAATATCCCCAAAGCATTAATTATATGAACCAGCAATAGTTGGAGTGGGACCCACCATCCACCTGAATATGCAAGTTATGGTACCTTACGGGCATCTTGATGGTACGTACTTGTTCTCTAAATTAATGAAACGGAAGGTCTGTTTCTCTTCTGTCCCAAGAGGGGGAAAAAGGAAAAAAAAAAAAAAAAGAAGAGAAACAAAATTCAAGGAAAAAAAAAAAAAAAGATAGACAGAAAGGAAGAAGAAAGGGGCGAATCTCTTCAAAAGTATATGCTCTTAGAAAACAAGCACAAAGGGCTCAAGGCATGCAAGGTCCAGCGCTAAGCTTGTTTCTTTTTCTTTTTCCTTTTTTTCTTTCTGGTCCTACTAAATTTACATGTATGTACACACACACACACACCCGTATATATATATATATGTAGATATATTTTATCTTTTTTACTTACAAAAACCTCTAGCTCTACGGGTTGGTAATCAATGGATTAACCAGTTTCCTTGGAAATGCTAATTAAGCTCAGTTCAAAGACAAAACTATAAAAAAGTTTTTGTCTTAAACAGGCTTAATTAGTTAAACTCTAAGTTCTCTAAGAAGCACCAATTATTGGTGGAGCACTAGGTTGGTCTTGGTGTAAGACTTATTGGACACTAATATATATATATATGTATATATATATGTGTATATATGTATGTATGCATCATTCTAGCAATGTGTATTTATTTGTATAGAAATGTATGTTTCAATATCAACCTTAACAAATTGATTCCTATATGAGATATTTTGAAAATCATAAATATTCATGGCAGGATATCTTTCTATATATTCCTAACGGAATTACAAATTTGCTACTTTCCTTGAGTCGATTTCATTCCAATATTGTCATTGCCAGCTATTAAAAAAAAAAAATTGCTATACTAAAAAGAGAAAAAAAAAAAAGAGTGGTTACAAATATAACGTAACGATAATTTTACATCAAATTTTTATTATAAATGGAGTGTTTAAATCCTGTCTAAAAAAAGGGTTAAAAAATATTCAAAAACTAGAGTTTCCTTTTGCCCTTCCTCACATATGTCTACCTTGACTTGTATGACATGATTTTATGACCTTGTATTCAGAGATAGAGATGGAGAAGAAGAAGTAGAAGAGGAAGAAGACGAAGAGAAGAGAGAGAGAGAGAGAGAGAGAGAGAGAGAGACCATACCTCACTAAGAGGAAGATTAAGAAGAAGGCCATTGGCCGGAAGAAACCGACTTAGAAAGCCGCCACCGCCGCCACTGCTGCTGCCGCCACCGCCGCCGCCGTCGCTTTCGATGATTAGAGCTCTCATTGTTGTGGCTTCATGGTAGCATTCTCCACCAAGACCATCATTTGGGATCAAAGGGTCACGAGTTCCTCGAGATTCAGGACCAGGGCACATAATACTTGTATATATTTATAGGGTGTTTATCCAAGTTTTTCAAAAAGGAAACCCAAAAAAAAAAAAAAAAAGTACAGCGAGCGGACCAGTTTCCCCAGACGGCGTGTTTATTCTCTGGGGTCGGGTCCAGATTAAACTAACTACAAAAATGATATATTTGTCTCTGCAAAGATCAATAACAACACACATTATTATTATTATTATTATTATTATTATTTTTTTATTTTTATCTATAAGTCATAACAGCACACACATATATGTATATGTATATATGCACGACTTTACGTAGCATTTTTCACATTAAAAAAGATGCATTAAATGTGTGTATATGTTGTATAGACATGTATAATGACAGATTTACATTTCAAACCGTGCCCAAATCACACCTTACTTTTAAGATACATATGACGTATATATATATATGTGTATATATATGCCATATATCATACACATACATAATATGCCTGGAAAGTATTCTCTCATTTAACCGTATAGATGACTAGCTACCTGATCAGTTGCGCTGTGTTACCACTCTTCGGCCATGTTATTGGAAGTGTTGTTGCAGAGGAAGATGGAAATTATGATGCACTCAAATATGGAAACAATTATGTTTGGACCAAACAAATTGTCACCTACATAACACTTACCTACAGATCATTAGATATATATATATATATATAGACACACACACACACACACACACACACACACACATATATATGGATCGATTAGAGTAAGAGTACGCTTATTGCTTATACATGTGTATAGCTATGAAATTGATAAAGAAAGAGAATCGCTCTTTGTCCACTAGTCTGCTTGCGATATATTTTTTTTCCTCTTTTATCTCAAGGAATATTTATTCTTGTCATGTCATGCACATGGGAAGAAATTAGCCACTAGTGGACTTTTATATACGCACACACATATACCTAAGTATGTGTAAGTATGTGTCTATTTGGAATGTTTCTTTATCTGTTTGGTAAAGTCAATCGAATAGGACAACATTGTTGAAAAATTTTCTTCGCATAGGAGGTTTTTGGGACCTGTCTACAATACGAGAGGACCAGAAAGGACGAACGATATGTTGGAGTACCGGGTCATGATAAAAATCTGCTACGGGACAATTATACTCATCTGCTAAATTATATAGCAAATAAGAATTTACGGTTTGTTTGGTCGTAAAGTCCAAATCGAATTTTTTTTTTGTTAAAATAAAAAAAAAATTCCAAATTTTATGTCATAAAAAAACAATAATATGCATATATACATATATATATATATAAAGATATTATATCATTTCACTTAACAAGTTAATTTTTTAAAATAGAAACATAATCTTTTAACAATCTCAAATTCCATTTATAAATAGTTTTGTCTAATCTAAAAAGTAAACAAAAATTATAAATAGCTTTTGAAACGATGAATCAACTTTAATCTTAAATTCTATTTAAAACCTTTGTTTCAAATATAAGCTTAGTAAATAACGAACAATGAGAACCCTAAAGTATTTGCAGTTCTTGTTCTCTCTTTTTCACTCCTATTTGTATTCTACTTTTATCTGTACGTGCAATTTTCAAATGATTATTATTATCATGCCTATAAATTTAATTAGTCTGTGGTTGTAAGTGTAGCTTAATTAGTGATAAGTCTATACGTATTCAATTTTAAGATATAAAATTTGAATCTCTAATAATTAAATTCAGAAAAAGAAAGTTTTATTTGCACTCATATGTCTAGACACGTATTTATTCTAGTATATGTTAATATACATGAAAAAAAAAACCTCTTTTTCTTTTTTGCATGAATGTCTCTTCAACTTTTTATATTTTGGCTAATCAATCCCCTAAACTAAAATCTTGACAATCAATTGCTAAAGTTTCAAAATCCGTTGTATCTTTAGTCTGTTTGATACGTTTATTATATTATAGGCGGCTTTTGACATGTGATTCACATAGTTTTTGACTCTTATTCAGTACTCCATTTATACATTAATTTTCTTCAAAAAAGTTGACAGAGTTATCAAAAGGATGATTGATATAACGAGTTTTGAAGCTTGAGGCGTTAATCGTCAAGATTTTTAGTTTAGTAACTAACTTGTCGATCATGAAAAGTTAGGGTTGGTGCAAAACAACCTAACACAAATTAGGATTTCTAATTTATATTATTTTACATGTGTAAGTAAAGAGAATTTGAACTTGAGACCTGATTATTGATTAAAAATAGCAATCTGCAATTCTAATTCTCCCTTTTGAGGTGCTTGATCAGCTAAGTCAGCAACCTTCTTATGCTCAATTATAAACTAATTACTCTTCAAAAGTGTCAGGGCTATTACCGAACTTAACCAAATAATTTGTCAGTCGGTAATTTGGACAAAATTTAGACACTATACATGTGTTCTTTAATCCTTAGTCTTACTCTCTCTCTCTCTCTCTCTCTCCCCCTCTCTGGGTTGTTTTTTTTTTTTTTAATTAAATCGGGAGTCCAATTATTGAACAGCTGACCTAACTACTAGCTAAACTATGCTGTGGACCACCTCTAATAAAACATAATTATTGGTGTTATCTATAAAGAATTAAGTAGAACAATAATTAATTTGATATTGTTGCTCAAGAAACTAATTAGAACCTTGTAATTTGGTGGGAACTATGTATAAAAATATATGAAATATATATATCTACCATTTCCGGTTACATGGAGATGACTTTTTATTTTTTAAATAATTTTTTACAATTACAAATTAGGTTATGTTGGTTGCTTACCGACATATAACTCAATCTATTGAGAAAATATAAAAACAAAGAAATAATACTGCTGCTGGGGCCAGAAGTAGTATTTATACCACAATAAAACAAAACATTTTCTCTGGTTATTTACAAATCTACCATGTATTTTTGGAATTTACATAAATAGCTTTCTGTTTTTGAAATCACATTTGATTGCCACACAATTTTATTTTTTTATAAATTTCTCCCCTGTCAAATATCAAATGATATGATTGGCTATCTGTCCTATTCTGTAAATGATATAATATTATACTTTTTACTGCTACCTAGGCGCTAGTTATTAACATTGCATTGTAATAATGTTGGTCATCTCTGAAAACTAGATTCCACTAAGTAAAAATATATATGGAAAAAAGTGGCGGAGTCACTAAATGAACATAAAGAACTATTTGTTAGAAGAAGACATCATAATATGCTGGTTTAGTACTAAATTTTCTTAAAGCCTGAGGGTACAACTGAATTTTAAAAAAATTTTAAGTGTAAAAACTAATTTATTAAGATTTAATTGAGGGCATCTATCTTAAATTCGCTGCGATAGCTGTCACAAAAGATGATGAAAAATTAAGTGTATGTTTAAGAGTGATAGAACAAGACAGGCCCGGAGGGAAGGGATGTGTAAACTCTTTGGACCTTATTTGCCAACTAAAAAAGAAGTATCTAAACAAAAAAAAAAAAAAAAAAACCCTAAGAAAAGGTGAGTAAATCCAATAATGAGCAAAGTAAAGGAAGGAAAAAAAAAAAAAAAAACTAGTATATTACTTTGAACTTGTAAGTACAATCCAACTGAATAATGTTTTTTCACGCAATCTTATAAAATGGTATATTCTCAAATATGATGTTTCTAAGAATTTTTTTTAACAATCATCACTTGATATAATTAATTTCTCTCAAATGTGTCTAACTTTTTTATAAAATAATAAATGTGTTATTTATATATTTTACCAAAATGCATATCTCTACTACTAAAACTTTTGGAAGTTGAACCTGCTTTTTTTTTTTTTTTTTGCTTTTCATTATAATATTTTCTATTTGATTTACTTCTAAAATATAATTTTTCTCAAATATGTCCTTGTTTAAAAATTTAATTCCACACAATCCGCTGAAAAAAATTTCTTTCCTCAAATATTTTTATGATTAATGCTTTTCCCCCCCTAAATGTGCCAAATGTGTACACATATATCATTAACTATTTAAGTGGCATGCGACTTTCAGCCAAAAAGTACATTTTGGTTTTCGTAATGCGTTTAAATTTATATTTTCCTTGTTTGATGGGGTTAAAGTGCTTGGAGTCCACCCTCTTTCGAATTGGAAGCTTATAATAGCGATTGATGTGCCTTCTTTTTTTAATTTTTTTATCACATATATTTCAACTAGTGAATTTTTATACTTTGTATCATATCCATACTATACATACAAGGGAAGATCATTTGTTTCTTCAATCTTTTTTTTGTTAAGCCATTTTTATGTAATATAAATTTGTTGGTTGAACAACCGTTATTTTTTATTTTAAATTCCATAACTTTCTAACAATTAAGTTTACATTATTATTTCAAAATTTAGTGGTATCATTTTGTAATTTAAAAAAAAAATTATAGGTTGGATAGGTTTGTTATCTCTATATTTGGAGATGCAATGCTATAAAGGTTCAACTCAAATTATAAGTTGAATTAGCATATCTATTGATTTTCATAAAAAGATATAATAACAAAAATTACTTCTTTGTACAAAAAAAAAATATTCATGTCAATAGTACGTATGCGTAAAGTTTATGTGGTATTCATGTTTGGATGCTTTGTGTTTGTGATAGTATCAATTAAAGGAATAATAATGTGACAATTAAGTTGTGGATGGATAACTCAGACAAAGACTCTTCTTAAAATCGAAGCTCTAAACCAAACTAATGCCTTAGAATTGAACAACTATATAGAGATATGAAAATTGTTGCTTCAGGGTTATTGGACAAACTTGCAAAAAAACAAAGAAGCACAAGAAAATGTCATCTTACAAACTTAGAACTTCAAATAGAAAAAGGTTTTAAATGGATTTCTCTCCTTCAATTTATATATGTTTATAAATGTATATTACATAGTCACGTGCTCAGCCTGTATGTGTGTTTTTATTTTTAATTGTATTTATAAGAAAAAAATGAAAAATTTATTTATATTATTTTTAATATTAAATGTAATATAATGGTGTAATACATGACTTCAAACTGCATAATATATTTTTTAAATAAAAGCAAAATAAAAAAGCCTTTAGCAAAAAAAAAAAAAAGCAATTTTAATCTTTTATTTTAACAATATTTTGAGTATTTTCAAGTAAAAAATATGTGTTGATTGAGAAAACAATATAAAATTTATATATTACATAAAATTTGATGACATAAAAATGTAAATTTTTTTTAGAGAACAAAAAAATGTAAAATTTTAAAATACAAGATATATTTTTTAGATAAAAACAAAATATGTACAAGATAAAAGAATAAATTACACTAACATCTCTTGTGTTTTATCAAAATTACAGAGACACTCCATTATAAAAAACTAATCACGTCAACCTTCCTTTAGTTTTTAAAAAAATTATGAAAATACCTCATTTATTAGTTGATCGCTAGTTTGACCGTTAATTATGTTCAAAATGCTATAAATGCCCCTCCTTAAATTAAAAATGGCTTCACCTATATATTGAGGTATAAAATGACATTGTTACACTTAGATTTGACACCAAATATTATTTTTAAACATTTCAAATTATAATTTGCACTCTAATAAAAAAGATTTTTTTTTTATGAAAATCCCTTTTAATTTTGATGGACAATTTATACTTATTAGATATTTATAAAAAATTTTGTATTATATACAATTATAAAGTATACGTAACTATAACAAGAATATACATAATAAACTTGCTATCTAAAACAATATACCAACATAGTATATTACAATTGGTTTACTCCCTTTAAATAATAACGTATTTCAAATAACATCATATTCTAACGTTAACAACATTAATTTGGATGTTATACATTTTTGTTTATTTATTCTTTAAAAACTTTTATTATTTAACAATGATAGAGAGATTTTTCTTTTTTCTTTTTAAAATGAAGTATCTTATATTATAAAAATTACATTGGCATATTATAATAAAACAGAGTGATTATTTTGTATTTTTCCCCCTCAAATTCCCTTTGACATTCTATAATTTATAACTTTGCTTAAAAAATATATATAACTGATGTCTCTAAACTCATTGTTTTAAACCATATTAATTAAAAAAAGGTATTTTATTTTAAAGTCCCTTCAAAACTTCATTTTTTTTGTCCTCTTTGAAAAATTCAATTTAGTTTCAATATTTGTAGTTTCAATTATAATTTAAAAACTCAAATTTTAAAAGTTTATAACTTTATCTAAAAAGATGATTTTTTTTCCAAAATTACATAAAATTTCAAAACAAATAAAATAAAAATTATTATTTTTAGAATATATTTTAAGTTTTTTTAAACGTATATATTTTTTATAGTTTATTACTTCAACCAGCCAAATACACAATTTAATCAGTCAAACCCGTAACTCAAATCTAACTTAACTCAAATCAAAAAAATTTTTAACTCAAATTCAAAATTTTTTTAACTCCAACTAATGAAGCAAACATATACATGCTTAGTAAACAACAATGTGATATTCTGAACAGACCAGATGTGCAACACTTTGCCAAATGTCAAACAACATAAACTTTTTCACCTAAAAAAGAAAAAAAAAAAAACACTAATACTGAGCAATTTGCAAGAGAAAAAGACGAAACCATCACGTGGTTTCTCAATGGCAAAGGTTTATCGAACATTTGTTTGCAGTGATATCCTATGCTAGGCTGTTTCTTCATCACATCTTGTGTAAAAATAAAATAAAATAATAAACAGAATAATGTTAATCTATTAATTCATTTCAAAGCTTAAGTCATTAGAAGACCGGCTGCTAATAATTTCATATTCTAACACTCTTTTTTATATATATAATATGGATAATAAGAAAATATACGGATAAATATTAATTGGAAAGTTCAAGTATAAATAAGAAATTAGTCTATTAATCTATTTTAAAAACTTAAACCGTTAGAAGACGGATCAATAATAATTTTATATCCAAAGAAATAAGGAAAAAAAAAAAAAAGAAACTCCTACTGTTAAGCTTCATTAGATATAGTTTAAAAAGAATCCGAGGACTTATAAAAGTGGTTAGAGTCAAAGGTACATATATCAACTGTCGAGGAATGATATATTCTCACAGTCGCATAGATTATTTATTGTTCATTAACATGAGACCATGTGCGGTTCAAAGTAAATTGTAATTATGCATGTCTTATTCAAAACCTTGTCTTTAAGTACGGTACCAATTAAAACTAAACATTCATTTAGATTACAAATTTAAATTCAAAAAATTAAGTTTAAATTTAATATTATATTTGATTTATTAGTCTGGTTTAAATTTTTTAGTCTAGATTTATATAATTTTTTAGATTCAAAAATACTATTTATAAATCTTATTTCATACTAAAAAAAACTATACTAATTATGTGAAAAAGTAAGTGGAAGTATAATTTTCAATGGAAGTTTAAACCCAACTTTTATTATCCAAATACTTTTAGCTTAAACTTATATACTAAACACAAAATTTATTTCATAGTTTAATTCATTCTAAATTTAACCTAAATTTTCTAGTTTGAACTCATGATCTAAATGAATCTAATGGGACATTTGTTTACAGTTTTATATTCGTATTGTATTTAAACGCAATGTAATTTTTATCTAAACGTAAACGTTTTGCATTCAAATATAATACTTTTTAACAGTACCTCAAATACATTTACTATTTTAGAATATTTTGAAAATAAATTTTTTTTCTTATTCACATCATATTCTCTCTCTATCTCATTTTTACTATCTACTTTTACCAATCACATCAACTGTTCTAACTCTAAAATATAATTCAAATACTTTTCATCTAAACATATATTGTATTCAAATACAAAATAAATACTTTTCATCTAAACACAAAATACATTAAATATATTTTGTTCAAACGTAATAGGAACATAATATATTTACCAAACTCCCCTCCAATTACTTTTTCTCAACCAAAAAAAAAAAAAAGGTTGGAAATCGAAATTTATCTTAGAAAAGTATTTCAACTCTCCTAAAGTAACTTGGATTAAAATATTCTAAAAGGTTAACATAAAGAACGAAATGGTTCAAGTACTTAGCTCCCAAAAGTTTTACAAATATGAAATCCTTTTTTTTTTTTTTTTTCCTTTTTCTTTAAATTTTTAAGAATAACACAAATATATAATCGGCAGTATTACCAAGTGGCTTTATTTTATTAATTTTGATTTTGCCTATTTCCTTCAAATTAAAATGCATCCACAGTTAGATCTGTGCATTAATTACTCCTATGTTGTGAATAGGAAGTGAACATGCATAAATTTTAGGGTAATTGAAAAAAATAGCCCACAAATTATTTAACAACTTATTCTTTGGCTTTTGAATTTTTACCTTAAAAAATAACTCAATATTTTGTTGATTTCGTTGCAATTTTTAAAAAATTTATCTAGTTTTTAACGGAATAATTTGTATGCAAGGCGCATAACCTAATTTAGTACTAAATTCTCTATTACAGCCTTATTAATAAAAGAAACCTAATAATTAAAAAAAATATACAAAATACTCAACAATATCAAACCATAGAAAAACCCAATAATTAAATTCAGGTTGGTAAACGTATTGTGTTCGCATTACGTTTGAACACAATATATTGAATGCATTTTGTATTTGGATGAAAAGTATTTGCTTTGCATTTGTAACGTGTATTTAGATGAAAATTATTTGAATTATATTTTAGAGTTAAAAAGTTGATATAATTGGTAAAAATAGATAGAAAAAGTGAGATAAAAAGAGAATATGATGTGAAGGAAAAAAATAATTTTTAAAATATTTTAGAATAATACATATATTTGAGGTACTGTTGAAAAATATTATAGTTTAATATAAAAATTTTATATTTGGATAAAAATTGTATTGCGTTTAAATGTAATGCAAATGAAAAATTATAAACAAATGCCCCATTAGCTGTTTTATAGATCTTCCAAAGATATATGTATTTTGTTTATGTTGTTTGAGAGTTATCGGAAAGCTTTTGGTAATCTAAGATTTATGGATGTAGAGGCTGCATTTTAGCTATGTTCCTTCAAAGTTACAGAACTCTGTTAAAAGTTTACTATCCCCTAAGATTTGAGCATAGAGTCACACCTACTGAAGACGAATTAACTCAATTGGCTATCAACACATCACTCCAAAAGAGACAAATAATAAAATAATGCCACCTTTTCAACAACAAAATTCCGCAACGTTTGCGACATGTACCTAGAGTTCATGGCACTTTCCACTTTGTCCCTCACAAGCTTTTCTCGTATTTTCAAAAGTTTATGGTTTTCCCTTTCTAATTTCTTTGTCGTTAATTGTTCACAACTAAGGTCACTTTATGATGTGAGAAATACTTCTACGGGTCATAGCACTTGATTCTAATTAAGCACTAGCTCTTAGCTGTATCTCTGTACTTCACTCGAAAAAAGCTGTACATTTGTACGGTCCCATCTTTGATTGACCATAAGCATTGTGCAAACCCAACATTGGCATAAAAAAGGCATTATTCTAACTATATCTTCACTCTTTTGGACCTAAAATCATGCGTCACCGGTGGGAAGTATGGGCGTGAACAAAAAATAAAAATAAAAATAAAAGCTCTAAAAAGTTCAAATATTATTTATGAGGCATCTAGGTACGGATTATATTTATATTATATTTAAATATAATATATTGAATATAATTTATATTTAAATAAAAAGTATTTACATTATATTTAAATATAACATGTGTTTGGATTAAAATTATTTGAATTATATTATATATGATATGATTGATGATAGTAGAGAGAAAAAATAGATAAAGAAAGAGAATGTATAATAGGATTGATAAAAGTAGTAGAAAAAATAAAATGATAAATCGTGATTATATTAGATTTAAAATATAATATAATTTGTATTTGAATATAATATTTTTGTATTTGGATGAAAATTACATTACATACAAATATAATGTAAATACAATATGGTAAATAAATGGGACATTATTGTTTTCTTTCGTAAATACAAAAATAAATTTTAATTTTTTAAAGGGAAATTATGCATGTTCAAAGTAAATGAGAGAACATACATTAGTAACAATGCAAATGACTTCATAATCTTTATTGATATTGGATCCATTGTTAAAATCTAATAATACTTAGGAAAAGACGTATACTTAATCCTGATTATGAGAAAGCATATTAACACATCAAAATTCAAGCAGACATATAACTCTTTTGAGAATACCTTTACAATCAGTGAATATTTCATATTGATCAAGGGTGATGACCTTGTAGCAGTTAAGCCACTATTCACTCGGTACAGAAACATATATATTGAAATAAACGGACTACCAAGGCAAGGAATTGGCGCGCAAACAACAAACCTGGACAGTGAGAAACCATTGCCATTATTAAAGCTTTTAATGAAAAAAAAAAAAAAAAACAGCAAAATCCAGAAATTAACCAGTGAAAACAATGTCATTATTACACACAACAACTATCTCAAAATAAAAATAAAAACTCATCAACACAAATGGAGCCACCGTTAATAAGCCAACCCACGACGCTGAAGTGGCCAAAAAAAGATAGAACCGGATCTGCTGCAAATGGACTTCCCTACATGCTACTTCCATCGAGGAACCGCCACACCGTAGCAGCAAAAACCACCCAATTTCCACCTCTCTTTTCGCCTTACGGGTCTCACGATGCTGAATTTTGATACAAGACCTCCTCCAAAATGGATCATCTCTCCACAACAGCACATTTCTACCATTTTGAGATCTCGGGGCTTCATGTCTGCAGGACAACTAGCAATCTCGCACATTTGCCTCGCCAAAGGCCTTCAATTCCTCACCAGCCATAAAGCCGAACTCGCCTTAACGCTTGCTACTGTGAAACTCAACTCTCCATCTAGGGTCAAGAATTTAAAGGCCAGCTAGATGTCCTGTAGCCTCAAATGCCCGCTATTGTGAAGCTCAGCTGTCCATCTAGGGTCAGGAATTCAGAGGCTAGACCAATGCTCTGTCAAACTCTAGCGCGCGCGTGTGTGAGAGAGATAGAGAGAGTGTGTTATTTAAAAAATAAGGCTTTCTACACTATAGGATTTTTCCGAATAATACGTATTTTTTAATGTTACATTTTATCAAAATCACATCAAGATGAAGAAGATGATGATGATGATGATGATATTATGTAAAATTGATAGATTCTAATATAGAGTTGATGTATTAAACGTTGCAAGTAGAATGCTCTCTCCTAAAATTCCTGAAAAAAAAAAAGAAGAGAGAAAATGTAGGTTGTGTTTGGAATTAAACTTGAGATGCTTTTCACAATTCCGTAGGTAAATGTTTTTTAAATGGTTTTGAAATATTGTTTGGTTAGTAATAGTTTTGAAAATTAAACTTGAAAATGAATAAATCATTTACACCTTTTTACACTTAACTTTGAAAACACATAAAACTTGTTTTCTCTTTCGTTTTCCCTCAAACTCATATACACAAACCCCTTTCTTCAACCTTTCTACTACCTATCTCTCTGTCTCCCCTTCCCTGCACTTGACTCCACCACACTCTCTCTCTTTCTCCTTCATTGCCATTGGCCCGAGTACTCTCTCCTCTCTTAGGCTCGACTCTATTGTTCTGTTCCTTTCTCCTTCATTGCCATCACCCCGAGCTTTCTCTCTTCTTGTTCACTGGTATTCATGGCATTGTCATTCTTCTCAATCACCGTCGCCATGACCACTTTCTTTCTTTTCTCTTTTGCTCGTCTTCATCACAAGGTAAGCTTCTCATCTCATTCGATTTTCTATTGTGTTATTTTTTGAATTGCTGATTTGATTATTTAGTAGATCTAACCTAGAATTTGAGTGACGATTTTTTTCCTTCTGCGATGACCTGGGTCTAAGATTTTGCAATTGATGTTTGAGCTAGAATTTGGATTGATATATGAATAGGTTTGATCTCAATTTTTGTTGTAAATGCCTAATAAATTTGTTAGTTCAATTTTCATCTCATGAACATGATAACTGCCTCCCTTGTTTCTACTGGACCTCAATCCAACTATCGTCCTAGAACTGTTTCTGGGTAGAACTCGTCTTTTAATTTGACGTCTACTAGATCATTGTGAAACTTTGTAGTAGTTGTGCTTAGATTTTGATTACTAAGGCTGTTGCTTTATGAAGATTAATGGCAAAGTTTGTAAGTGCAATGCACTATTGACTTGCAGTAATATTTAATGACGAAGCGAGCACATATTAGGGACAGAAGTGAGGTTGAGTTCTCAGTTGAAGATCTCTATGGCATTAAAATTTGTATTGAGTTGTTATATGAAATAAAAGACTTGGATGACAAGACATACAGAATGGCAATTACGAAGTTGTTAAGGACAAGGACTTCAGGAGGTCATTTGTATAAATTAAACCCAAGTATCATCATGGTTTTATCCTCAGCTTAATGGAGTAGCCATTGGTTAATGACTGGTTTCAATTTGTTGGACTTTTTCAATTTGTTGGACTTTTTCAATTTGTTGAACCTTTTCAATTTGTTGAACTCTTATCTAATGATAGTTTGTTGAGTTAGATTGCTTTATATTGTTTATTTTCGTGATTTTAGTTTATTGAACTCTTATATAATAATTAGTTTAATGAGTTATATAATTATAAGATATTTGTTTCATTAATTTATTATCATTGGTAGCAAATGGGTATGAATTGTTTGATTATCTTGTGTAAGCTATAATGAAATCGGATGGTTCGAATACTGATAAGGAGTTGGCTATATTAGAGTCACTTTAGTCATCTGATGATGAGTAAGAGATCTTACATTTATAACTAGATTTTGCACTAACTATTACTAAGCAACTACGATATAATGATGAACTAATAGGACGATAATAAGTGTTAAATATGCTGAAAGGGCATGCTGAAATATTTTATGAAATGTATCATATGTATAAGGAACCATTTTTGCCATTAGCTTGTCTACTTGAACAACATCAATTATTATCTAGAAGTCGACTATCACTAGAAGGGCAGTTAATAATGTTCTTGAAGATCATTGGTCATTCCAACCGCAACAAAGTTATACAAGATAGATTTTGTGATTCTGGAGAAACAGTAAGTCGACATTTCGATAGTGTTTTTGCCATTTATGCATTGACCCTAGAATTTATCTACCAACTAGACCCCAACGTCATGCCTTTAGAGATTCAAAATAACGAAAAGTATTGGCCATAGTTTAAGGTAAAATTGATATTATTTTTAAAATTTGGCCCAAATTGTTTTTACTTTCATAATAGGGTTCAACAAAGTTTTGATTTTTTACTTATGTAAGGATAGTACACATGTGATGGCTATTGTCTCTACGACCAAGCAGAGAGTTTATCGAGGAAGAAGACATGTTTGAACTCAGAATATAATGACAACTTGCAATTTCGATATGAGATTTACCTATATTTATAATGGATGAAAAGATTCAGCTGCAGACTTTATATTGTTAGTATAGGCATTACAAGATCAACATAACCAATTTTTTAGGCCACCATGGCCTAAATATTAGGTTGTTGATTCTAGATATAGTAACATGCTGAGATTTCTTGTACCATATCAGCGTCAAAAGTATTATGTATCAGAATTTAGAAATAATAGACAACCAACAAAACCTATCTAATTATTCAATTACAGGTATTCGTTATTGAGCAATTGCATAGAGAGGTGTTTTAGTGTTCTTAAAGCGTGGTTTGGTATTTTGAAGAACATGATCAATTTTCCTTTGCAAAACAAGCCTAGATAGTAATTGCATGTTCTATTATTTATAATTGTATTAAGATGTATTATGCAATCATGATTTGTTTAGAAACTATGGCATTGACAAGCCTACGGAAGATATTGAGAAGTGAAGAAGAAATCGACAACGTAAAAATTATGATGAATCTGAACTGCCTTTTGATTTTGGTTCTACTAATAGGAATCGACAACATATGAGCTAATTCAAGGACCAATTAGTATAAGTAATGTAAGAACAATATGCATAAGATAATGATGATTAGATTTGGTAATTTTTAAGTTAAATATTACTTATAGAATTAAGAACCACTTTGTGACATACTTGTCACTAATTATCATGGTTAATTAGAGTTTAATTAATATAGTAATTATTTAAATATTATGCTTATTAATTTTCAATTTATTTTTCAATTAAATAAATTTATTATTTTTTAATATATGTTATTCATAACAATTTTTTTTAAATTAAACATAAATATGTTTTTATAAAATACTTATAAAATGACTGATTTTCAAAAATATAACTAAACAGAATTTCATTTTTTTTTGTTTTTCATAATATACACTCAGAAAATATAATCAAATACAGTTTTAGAAATAGTTTTAGCATAATTTTAAAAACATTTTTATTTTCAACTTTTTTAATATGAAAGTCCAACATGTTCTTTCTCTAAAGTGGTCAAAATCTATATTGAAAAAAAATAATAAAGAATGCAAAATTAGTAGATGTAAAATCGAATCTGATACATATGGTTAATGATTTAAAACAAAATCTTATAAATATTGTTTTTTCATGCTCTGTTATAGAATTCTTAAGGAAAAAAAATTTTCAATTTGGAAAATTTACTTTTTAAATATGCAAGTCCAGCGTCTGTCTTTTTCTATAGGTGATATAGGAGAGATACGCTTCATAAAAATGGAAATGAAAATAATAACACGACGAAGAAGAAGAGGAGGAGAGAGATAACACATAGGACATATGGGTATGCCGAAATAATGACTTTAATTTGTCTTTGTGATTAACTTTTTCCTTGTCATTGGTTCTCCCAAACCAGTTCAATTATCTTCGGTTGCTGAACAAAATGATGGATGTCCATTCTCATGTCTGCTTTTTCCGAACAACACCAGAATTGTTAGGTTTAATCGAGTCCTTAAACTGAGTTTAATATTTGTTAAAGAAAGCAACACATTAGGTTAACTATGTATAATTTTAGTAGGGGTCCAAATTAATGATTTTTATGAACTAAACAGTACACCATTAGCTTAATTAATTATAGTGGCATCTCTTTTGCAGGCTGATTGGCACCGTTAAACGCATGAGAGGTTATTGATTACCAAAGCATATATATTTTGTTAAAGATAAAGTACTGGCTACTATTTTAAGTGAAAAGAGAGAAAAAGAGGGGGGAAAACACATCAATAGAGGTTTCTTTTCTTCCTTTTTCCCCCATGGACCATCTTTAGAGAGTTTGGTTCTGCAAAATTTAATGTCTGTTTTCTTTCCATTATTATTATTATTATTTTTTTTTTTTAAGTGAGGCGTGCAATGTTTTTGTTTGGGCTACACTATGTACTCAACCAAAGAGAATAACTTTGTTTAGTTTCCTATTTCGCCTTCATATTTGCTTTAACCTTTTCTTTCTTTCTCTTTTTTTTTTTTTTTTTTTTGGCTTAAAGGTTGAACTTTCTCCTACCAGCTCGTACGATAAATTGCTTTATTAAACCATCTACTCAATACTAACTATAATATAATAATGTTATATTTGTCAAAAAAAAAAAAGTTTTCGAAATGTGAAAAGTATATTGGATAAGCTATTTTTACTCCAATACATGATTCCATCTTTGATGTTATAACTAATATTTATCATCATTATAGTTTTGAAATTTATAAAAGTAAAATTTTAATATTATTTTAATACACTAATATTATAATGATTAAATGAAAATATAAAAGCATTGATAAATATCGATGAAATGCTAAAATTTGACAATTGCTATACATTATGATAAATTTGTCATCAAGTATAACAATCGTCAAATTTAGTATTAGAGATAACATTAAAATGGAGAATAGTTTTTCTCCTTAAATGTCAAAATTTATTTTGGCACGCAAATTAGATGTTATCTAAAGATATTCTACATGGAAAAATTTAAGAAGGTATGAGATTCTTATTAATCCTAAACTTTAAGTATTAATTTCCTTTTTTATCCCTAATTCCAAAGGGTAAATCCCATTTTGATTTATGCGATATGTTAGAATTCAGCGATTATTCTTAATTTTTGAAGATTTGTTTGATTTCTTAGTTTTATGGTTATTAACTGACGAGACAATCAGTCAACTATTTAGGTTTGTTTTAGAGGTTTTTTTTGAAGGATTTTTGATTTAAGATCCTAATTGAGTGACCAACTTCAATATATTTGTATTTCCTTTTCTCATGTGATAGTGTAATAAAATGTAGTCTTACCTTTTTATTTATTATGGTATTAGAGTGAGGTTGAATCAGGTCTCTATATCGAAGAAAAAAAGTACCTTCTTCGTCAGGCCCCTGTTTCCTTGCTGCATCTGCCTGTTCGTTTCCATGCTCAAGTCACCAGCCAATTTAATTTCCCCCACAACACTGCTCATAAAAAAGGAAGCAGCTTTGACTTCTTTTCTTCCGTTCGACTGGTTACTTTGCCTCAAATTAGATTCTTTCCATCTATACAAGTTCTCAGGATACGTGTTTAACCACAAGAAAAAGTAAAAACCCCAAAAAACAAAAAACAAAAAAATTTTGAACTTCAAAAAAAAAAAAAAAAAAGATCCCTTGAATCTTGATCATTTTATCCCCTTGCCCTCTTGATCCTTTTGATCCCTCAGTTCTAATATTCTTTGATCTTATTGATACTTGATCCTATTGATCTCATTAATCTTATTGAATCAAATTAAACCTTATATTATGAAACTCATGTGAATTTAAGCTTAACATATGTGAAGCTTCTAAAATTGAAGTATATGTTGTGAAGCTCATGTAAATTTGACCCTTACATGTAAAGTTTCTGAAAATCAATCTATTAAATAACTCATGTGAACTTGAGTATAGTCTGTAAGATTTGTTCTCAAAGTTTTGAAGGCAAGTTGGTATATACCAACTAAAAGGGGTGCGTTAGAATTCAACGATTATTTCCACATTTTGAAAATTTTTTTAATTTCCTAGTTTATAGTGATTAACTGGCAAGATAATTAGGCAGTTGTTTGGGCTTGATTTAGAAGATTTTTTTGGTCTTTATATAGGATCGTAATTGAATATCCAACCTCTGTATATTTGTATTTCATTTTGTTGCCTTACTTTCTATTTTATTACTATACAAGTGCCTCATTAAAATTCTTCTATTGAACGTTTGACAATTAGAAGTTGATGGAAATTGAATTGCCACATGATTGTCACATTCCAGATATTTTGACAGAAGAACTAATATGACTATTTTATGGATTGGATTTCATTGTAAGACATTTTAAGCTGTTAGGAAGCAAAATGAGATTTTCTCTTGAATTCAAAATAAAATGCGATTAACCATTACAATAAATATTAATGTGCTCAAGATTTCTTTAGAGTGGTTTTGTATTCCCTAAAGTCAATAATGAGGAACACCAAAGTTAGAATGCATTGGAACAGAAAATAATTAACATAGACATCAGTAGCAATTAGTTGAATGTTAGCCTTACGGTAGTAAAAAGAAAAAAAGTATCACATTATAGTTCTATACTCAATTTACTCTTAAAGTGGTCGAGTATACTATATACACTACCATTTTTATTTATTAGAGAGAGAAAGAGGTCAAATGAAAAGGGTTAAAGTGAATGTTACATTGAATCTATCAGCAATTAGGTAATTAACTCTTAGTTAAACGTTATAGCTCTCTTCCCGAGCACATGATCATGACTTTAATTTGTGTGAACACCTAGAACTCAACTATATAAGTGGAGTAAGTAGTAACTTTCGGCTCTAAAAGTTCCGTAAATAATTCATTGTAATAACTATATATATAAATGTACATGTATGTGTGAATATATATATTTATATCCGAACTTCTTCGGTTAGTGGTTTGAGCTTATTTATAACAAACTACACACACACACACACACACACACACACACACACACACACACACACACATATATTGTCTATTTCTATAAATTTAGAAAGGGATTATCTTATATAACATATTATAGTTTATCCTGATTAACTTGACACTTGCTAAATAATCTAATATTTTTTTTAATCAAATTCTCAACACAATATTATTAGAAAAAAAAAAGGACAAAAGAGTTTGAATGAAAGGGGAAATAGAACAAAATCCAAAGGAAATCACAATACAAAAAGCTAAAAGACACAATCTGAAACAAAACAATAACTGCTAGCAGGAAGAAAATCTTAAACAATTGAAGTATGACTTGCACATTGAAAGTAGTTTTCAAATATGCTTTATTAAAAACTCTCCAACTAATGCTCAATAAAAAAAAAAGTGCATAAATCGATTACTTATGACTTATGTATACATAAACATATATATAAATATATCTTTATAATATCATTTTAATTTACTAATTCTTCCAAAATCAAAACTTCAACTTTTAGAATGTATGTATCCCAACATTAAGGTTCATGCGCTTGACTTTTGGAAACCTATGCACCATATATATTAGAGATTTTTCTTTTTCTTTTTCCCTACATTACTCCGTAGATATAATTTATGTCACAATATTATATATATGAATATATAATATGTAGCCTTACCAAGTTAAACACTTAGAAGACTCCTTTATATAATTAAAAAAAAAAAGAGTAATAGGACTTTTAAACCCTACACATAACATAATAATATATCAAAAGTCATGTTTGGTATAACTTCTTATATACTAATTTTTAGGTTGTAATAGAGTTTTGGCTCCCTAAAAAGTATTTAGATAATCTGTTAAAACACTTTCAGTACAAAAACACAAATGTGATTTTTAAATTTTTTTTAATAAACTTGGAAAATCTAAAAACCATTTTGACCCATTAAACTTGTTTAAAAGTATGATCTGACTACTTAAGACATGTTTGATAGAGCTTCATAAAAGCTGTTTTTGTTTTCTTTCTAACTCCAAAAGCTATTTCTAAAGTATTTTAGATTATTAGTCAAGAAGTGGTTTTTATCTTTTGAAAAATCATACAGTTAAAATTACAAAATGTAACTTCTAAAAGAAGATTTTTGAGTAGACTTAAAAAGTTAGATTATCTCTAATTCAATGCTAAATGTTGTGTCAATGGTAAATTTAATATTTGAATGAAAAAAGTACTCTCCAATTGAATACTATTTTTATATCAAATTTGTAATATATTAAACTTTATGATAAATTTATCACAAGTCCCATGTATATGTCTATACCAATATTATATTTGTTATAAAAGAGTGTGAAAATAACATTATTTTACTTTATGGTCTAATGCATAATATTATTTATATTTTTTATTATCATTTTTTTAGGAAATTTGTTACCATTATTATTATGTTTTAAAATTTTTAAAAGTATATTTTTAGCATTTAAATTGCATGAGACAATAACAAATAAGAATCAAATGTGAAATTTGATAATGGCTATACTTTATGACAAATTTACTAAAAGCTTTAGTATATAATAAATTTGCCATCAAAGATAACATTTCATGATAGAAGAACACTTTTTCCTCCC
The DNA here is from genome assembly GCA_035233585.1 of Antiaris toxicaria. NCBI lineage: Eukaryota > Viridiplantae > Streptophyta > Magnoliopsida > Rosales > Moraceae > Antiaris > Antiaris toxicaria. The sequence goes on from CP141163.1 coordinate 3,866,826, forward strand.
AATGCCAAATTTTACTACTGGTACACCAATTTAGCATTGCATCAAGGAAGTTAGATAATGCTTTTTTTTGCATTTTTTATATTGAAGAAAGCATTAACATAAACAAATATGTTGGGAGATAGTTTTATATCATAGTTTCAATCAGGGGAGGTGTAAGTGGGGGATTGCCACTCTCATTGAAATTTTATGTTCCTTTATTTTTACCTAAAAAATTTTATAATTTTTATATTTTAACCCCATTAAAAATAAAAACTTCTCATATAGTTCTTATTTTATCCCCATTAAAAAGTTAAAATTCTCACATACCTCCCATTAAAATTAATTCTAAAAAAAAGTTTATGATTTTTGTTTTACCCTATTAAAACTAAAAATTCTCACATAATCCCCAATAAAATTTATTTTTCTTCAAAAAAATAAATTTTGATTCATGCTTCCATGAAATAAGTTTATGGCCCCACCCTGGTTTCATTACGACATTATAATATTGCATGCTTATACTAACTACTTTCCAACAGAAAATATTAAGTAATTGTGTTATCATGCAGTTCACGGGCATAAGCCGTACAAATATTAAGGAAACCCAGGCGTGCCAGTTAGTTATCTATATATATTACGTATATGTACCGCACGAGAATCAAATCCGCATGTTTCAGTTCAGTCGGGACCAGCGAATTGAAGAAAAAAAGGCATTCCTTCCGTTGTACGAAGATGCCATTTACCACCAACCAAAGCTTTGCCATATGCAAACTCTGTAACTTCCAAGTCCAAAGGGACTGAACTTGTCTTAATTATAATTGCAAAATTAAATTAACCACAATTTAAAAAAAAAAAAAGTTATTAGGGTTTTCAAAAGCTTAATTTCTTAAGCAAACTCAATTGAAACTAAATTGTTTACCAGAAAAGTTTAAATATCATATCGATTTATTAAGTTTTTTTTTTAAAATGTGATTCGAAATATTTATAGGCAATTAACGGATTTTTGATTTTCTTTTATTACTGATTAAAAATTAAAGTAGAAACTCTACAAAACATGGCCTTAATTTCCTGTTGTTTTAATGTTTACAATGATTACCTTGTAGGATTAATGAATCACTTATACACGTTTGTATATTACGTTTCTTCTGATCATGTTCTTGACCAATTTCCCTTTTTTCTCCTTCTCTAACTTTTCTTTGACGTTTTTCTCATTTTTTTTAATGACAATTTGAGCCACAGACACATACATGTTAAATCACACTTTTTATTGTTTAATTAACCTTTTCTTTTCTTTTCTTTTCTTTTCTTTTCTTTTCTTTTCTTTTTTCAGTGTCTACCACTTCTGTGGAAACTTGCGCTCTAACTTTTGGGTTCATGAACTTTAGTTCTTAAAGCCAACAATTCAAGGGAAAGAGCTCAAGATTATTCTATTATTCTACTTTTGAAAAGTCAGATAATTACACGTTGGATAATATATAAAATGATGATTGGCACAATTTCTTCAGACAATTGGCTGCTTTCACTGCTCAATAATACTCACTAAGAGTGTGGACTACCCACTTTTAAGCAACTGATTTGATTATATTATCACTTCCCACAAAGTAGTCAGTACGTAAGGTTAGTTAACATATTCATATGTATATATATATAAATAAACATATGTGTATATATGTATATATATTTATGTATTTGTATATTTGAATATGATACTCCCACAACTTGTCTTTTTCATTCATGTTTAAATAAGAAGTATAATATTTTATGCACTTGACAGGATATTTGTATAATTATGTATTTAGTATTTCGAAAACTACGAGAGTACGAGGTCATTGGCTGGCGTCTGGATATCATTTTCTAGCTATTCAATACAAGTAAGTGACCTTGTTTTGGTTTGTTTTGTTTTTTTGTTATGTTTTGCTTTGGTTTTTTTTTTTTTTTGAAATAAGGGGATATTAATAAGATAGTTGAAAAATGTACTTAAGTATGGTCAGCCAAAAAAAAAAAAAGGAGTTTTAAGGTCATCACCTTAAAGTGTTGGCTCTTCTTTCACAAGCTAGCTAACTGCTGTTATCCTAAAACGGCTTATTGTCATAATCTATTTGTCACAAAAGAGAACGGGAATAGACGAGGGTGTTAATTACGTGTTTATTATAGAATTAATAAAAAGTGAATCCCATAACAAATAGTTCACATATAGAGTTTTTTTTTTTTTTGAATAAGTACACTTTTTATTAGTTCTAGTACTTCCAATCTTTTTTTTTTTAAATGAAAAAGTGATCAATGAACACGGGTCTTATTTTTCCCTTTTATTTCGGGGTGGTTTTCTTTTTTTTTTGTTTTGAAAAGTGGTTTTCCTGTTATTAGAATAAATTAATACTATATTAAGATTTTTTGTTCTAATCTAGTTATATGCTTAATTTTACCCTAATATTAATTGTCTTTTCTATTATATATATATTAAAACTATGAAAAGCATATAACAAGAAGTTTAGCTTTACGTTAAATAACTGTAAAGCAATTTGTTATGGCAAACACACACACAGACACATAGTGGTCCAAGAAGGAACAACGGAATGGAATCATGGGTGGGACGTGCACTCATAGAATGATTATATATGGCTTGTTCACTTTTGGGAAAACAGTTTAGTAATCTTTTGGTAAATAAAGATGTAAAAGAAAAAAAAAATAGTACTCTCTTTCTTTTTAAATTTTACTGTTTCTTCTGGAAAGATAGATGCATGAGCACTGAAAATATTGGTATTTGTAATATATAAAAAAAAAGGTGTTTTCGTCTTGCGATATGTTTTCTTTCAGCAATATTATACTTTTTTTTCATTTCCTTTTTGTGCTATCTTTTTTTTTTTCTCCATTGAGAATCTACAATATTCTCAGGAAAGAAAAAAGTAGGAAGAAAAAAAAAAAGGAAAAAAAAAAAAAACCAACGAGATACTTACAATAGTATAATAGAAGTCGTTTTCTATTCGTAGAAAACCATGAATCTCAAGTAGTGGGGACCAACACATCCACCAATGAATGACGGAGCTCTGACTAGCCCCAACCTTGCAATCAATTAAATTATTGGCCCTTTTCTTTTTCTCCTGAAAATCTGCTCAGTGGGTTATCACTTTGATGCTATGAAACAAATAATAAATAGTATATATAAAATAGAATAGAATAAAATAGAAATAAAGTACAAGAGCAGTTGCTCGGAATCCTAGATGTGATCTCTCTCCATGGGGGCACACAGTGACTGCAGTTTTGAATTGGAGACATTCTAAGTGCTGTCTTGTAGTCGTGGAGCAACACCTGTCCTTGTCAAATTATGGGTACGATACTTACAACTATATGTGTCTGTATTTGTACCACGATGTCAAGAAGAATGTCTCTTTCGTTTTTTTAACGACCAAGAAAAATTATCAGTGTCATTCTATCTTTTATTTCTTTTACCAAGTTAGAAATTTTGTAACTCTTTAATAAAACGAAAAAAATGCGCTTTAGGTTTTTACCATAAACTCAACGCATAAAGCATCATGGTTGATATTCGACATGGAAAGGGGAAACTAGGAGAAAAAAAGAAACCATTTTTCATAGGAGTATATATATATACAAACAAACACTATTGTACTCATATTGGTGGTTGTCTAGGTCACTTTAGGTAACAATATTAGTGACTCCGGTAACAGATGCGGCGACGGGTAAGTTGTTGGGTGACTTGAGCCACTGGTTAAGCGGTCACCCACCATGACCAGGTAAAAATTGAGCATCGGCAAAAGGTCAACCACTAACCAACTTCGGCGACGATTCCATTAGTCACCTGCCAGGTGACCATCAGCAGCCTATTCGGTATCTTCAACAAGTGCTTTCTGAGTATCTTCCACAATAAACAGGGCTGCAAAAGCACTTTCCTTGGCTTAACCTGATTCTCGACTCCATTGCAATCACCCACGCTTCGTCAAAGGGATATGTGGTTAGAAAATATAAGAGAAATCCCTAGATGATGGATGAAAGCATCAAGTGGATGACACGAAATGCATAACGCGACGAAAATCTAAAATGATCTAATAGATACATAAAGATTTTTGTGAAAGGCCATATTTGACAGAAGTCATAAGTATAGCTTGGAAGGAGTTTTTTCATATTTTTCAAGATCCACCCTACAATGCGTGGTCAAAAAAGGCCAAAATAAATCATTTTAACCCATAGAAAAGAAAACTGATTATTAAATCTTTTCACGCTCGTGTTATATCGAGATTCTGCAAAAGAAAAAAAACTAGCAAATCCAATTCAATTTGTCATGATCAATCACTTAACTTGTTGGTTAGTTGTATTCTGAAACATGGAACAAAATCATTTACTTATCAATTCAACAAAAAGCGTAACCTTCATCTGTGTTCCATTTCCTTCCATCTGCTTTTAATCTCTGAATAGCATTCCTCCGCCGCAAGGCCTTTTTATGGAAGAAATTTGTTTTTACGATCACCATCACGGAGGCACTCAAATCGAAATCTTTGCCACTTGTAATCTCTCTGAATCCTTCTCGAGACCCCTTATTTCTGCTAAAATAACTGCTGTTTGTACAACTGGAGAGCTGTTTTGTACCAAATCCACCTGTTCGGGTTCATACATGCCCAAAATTGTCCTGCCCCCAACTTTCTAAAGCACCTGCACAATTTTAAGACCCCAATGAAACTTCTCCAGCTACCCATAAAAAACATCGTCGCCCCATGATTACACTGTCACCTTGTTCCGCTCTTCCACAGATGGCCACACTAGCAGTTTGGATGCAACAAATATCGCAAATCGTGGCCTCATTAGTAAAATTACGTTCCTGCAGCTACAAGTTCAGATACTTACCGAAACGCATCTTACGAAAGAAAAGACAGCATACCAGAGGTTGAGAGCATATTTGTCACACTAAGTTAATATCTACTATCATTTCCAACCATAGAAATCCAACTCTCGCGAAATCTGTAACACATATATCTTATATGAAACTATAGTCTAACCCACTGTCAACATGGGTTGAAATGCTTGAGGCGACTACTCTGCTTAAGTTTACAAAAAAATACATAAAAAAAGGTCAGTTCCAAAACTTGGGGAAGGGATAATGTTAAACTCTGTTCAAGCTCTTGTTCGCTTGGAACTCTGTCCACTGATGTATTGACTCTTTTAAAGTAATTCACTTTTTGCAGCCTCTTTCATGCAACAGAAGATTGATCTTCTAGCGAAGAGCAATTACATAAGGTAACAACCTTCCCCAATCAATATCATTTCCCTCAAAGAAACAGGATTTTGTACATGCATGCAGTAAATTTTGACCTTCAAGAGTTTGATCATTCGACCTTTGCTACACCTCCAGCAGGCATGTTGTCCTCTGCTACAGTCTCCCTCACAAACCTGGTAAAAATTGTAAAATCCACAATTTTAGGGCAAAAAAGAAAAGGAATACAATAAAATCCCAATTCTAGAAGCTTATTATGTAATTTAGTTTCTACATGATAACAGAACCTCAAATATATCAAACGCAGAACATACCTTGCCAACTTGTCCCGTGATGATTGCAAAATGTAGATGGAAAGAATAAACGAAAGCATGAGACCTGTTGCAGAAATGAAGATTTTTAAAAGCAGTTGTTGAAACTTGAAACATGCTCTATATTTTTACTCGAAATTTTGTACCAGTTTTTGCACCTGTTATTTGGGTATCATGAGAAGCAACAAAATTTAGTCCTTGCTCTTTTTTCACTCAAGAACTTACACACCATTATCTTTTGCCATCGGTAAAAATTAGAACATCTTCATAAGAAGCATTTGACAAACTCTGACCTACTCTGCTCTTTTCTCCGCAAAAATAAATTAATAAGATATGAAGAGATAATGGCATTTCACAAACGTTGACCCCCTCATATGATTAATGGGAAACCCTTTGAATTATTATGAGTGTTTACCAACCCGGTATTTGGACAATAAAAGCAGGAAGGAAAATAAAAGGAGAATTAAATTTCTTCTTTTGAACTCTGGTCTGGTGTTCACTTTTGCCTTTGAGAATCAAATGAAGCGGGACAACCTTTTAAATAAGTAATTAGGATCCTGGATAAAGCAAAAATCAAACTCTCAACCCTAATCTATGGAATTAAATTTCTTTACCTTTAAAAAAAAGAGTATCTACCTTCTTTACAAAATAAACCCACTTAAATTCAATTATTTCCACTTATAAGGGTATTTTTGTCGCTAAACTTATTCTTATTCATTCCTCAGTTTGGCAAACCATGTAATAGGAATTCAACTCTAGCAAAACAAAATTCCTGATAGGTTAGTATATAACAGTGTAATGGAATCCCGAAACTTGAATTTACCAAAACTTTGATTTCATTTCCTTGAATTCCTGGTTTCCAAAGTTCCACCAAGTTGCTTACCATACTATCATAACAAGAACAAAGACAGACACGATTACTGAAATATCCTTCTCCACATATAAAAAATTGAGGGTATTATGGGAAGTAGTAGTTTCTTTCAATCCTTTTGGAGGACGAACTTAATTCCAGAAACATGAAATTAATTTCCTCGTCAACTAGGAACGAACTTGCCGATTTGTAGGCGAGACCCACTTCATTTTATTCCCAAAACTAGAAGTAAACACCATAATTTTAAAATAAGAAACCTCATTGTCTTTCCAATCTTTGCATCCTGATAAGTAAATTGGCATTGATAAAGGGGAACATTATCCATTTAGAGCAGACACCCTCTACTCAAGGAAATTTCATATTATTTGCCAAATTCCTAATGGCGCATGGATGAAATAATAGCTGAACATTTTATTGATAGATAAAACTTCCAACTCAGAAACAAGTTTAATTTTACCTGATCCAAAAAGAACATAAAATCCAGAAGTCACATCAATCTCCGATTGCTCCTCCCTGAAAACACACAAGAAACAATTTATTACTTTGAAGTTTACACGCCTTAAGAAAATGTAGTTCTCATGCTTGTTGTCTTATCTAACAAAAGATCGTTATATATTGAAATCTTAAAAAAAGACTCTTCAAGTTAAAAATAAGGGTAAAAGAAAGATAATCTTTTCCACTCAATTAGTATGTGGATCATACAGTGGAAAAGCACCATATGCATCTATGGAAAAAAACCTAATTTATTCACAAGAAGTAGCACAATAAAAAACTGTTTTAGATCTGATTTAGTTTTCCTTCTTTCTTAAGAGGGAGGTGGGGGGGCGGCGAGGGTATGGAAATGATTTTTCCACTTATTGGAGAAGAAGGAAATATAATGTCAAATCCACTAACAGATACAACCTGTGCTATTGGTACTGATGCAAAATCATTATGACATGATAAAATTTTTCCTTCATAAAAAAAACTTTACATGTTGAGAATAGCTACAATAAGTCATGTTTGAAATATACGAATTATTAAGTCATTCACCAATAAAAATAACGAAAAAACAAAAGAGATTATCCTAACCATGTGTATCTGACAAGTACGTGCTTGGGCCAGGTTTGAGGATCCCAAAACTGTTGACGAATGTCTTGATGAATGTCAAGGTCTGTTCAGGGAACATAATTAAAAATGCATTAAAACCATCAGTTAAAATGTAAAGGACTTGGAACATAATGCTGTTTTCCTCAAATATAAAAAGTCCAATCTCTATTCTACTGATAACGGAACCAAAGTGATTGCATTTCATAAAAAACGGGTCTAAATGCTAAAAATTAGTAAACGATAACAAGATTTAAGCATCTAAAACAGAAGACAAGCATCTCTAGATGATACATGTGCATGTCAAGCCATACAAAATCCCATCAAATCCGCTAGACTAAGCACAATAATAGAAGCCAAAAACACAGCAGCAAGTGAATGATATTTACATACAGTGATGAGGCATATCCACTACTTTAGCAGTGACACCAAGCAAATCACTTCCCGAGTACCTCTGCATCACATGAAAAGCAATATCACATCAATTGGAAATTACCGTAAGCATATTCGGTATTCTTCCAGACAAAAACGGTTACTGATATTAGAAGCCAAAAAAACCAACTTCTGTATACCATCCAAACATTTGACAGAAGTCCAAACGCCAAAACAGCATATAATCAGAAATTTACCAAATGCATGTCTATCATCGGAACCTCTGAACTTTTACGATTTATCACGAGAAGCCATGGAACTAAAAACTTTTCTCTTCCAACTTGAAATGATCTGCACAGTAAAAAAAAAAACCTATTTTAACATTAAGTTCGAAAAATGCCAACCCAAATTCTCCACCATACAAAAAACATATTTTTCTTAGCTTTTGTTTATAGGAATGTTAAACGACAGAGAAAGCGAGCCAACAACAAAACAACATATTGAAACTTCCCAAATCCAACAACTTCCAAAATGAAAACTTACTACTTGTAAATTCATTACAATCCCCCAAAAAAAACAAAAAAAAGGTCCCTTATTTACTACTAATTTATTTTGACTAGCAATAACTCACAATTTGCAGGGATCAGCACCAGTATAACCCATCGGCTTTTGTATAGGGACCAGAACCTAAGAAGAATCCACCCAAAACAAGAGAAACTGTTATGAATTTTGCAGGTAAAAAAAAGAAAAAACCCAAATTAAAAAAAAAAGAGAGAGAACAAATTAAGAGCTTAAAACCCTAGGTGAGAGAAATCGAAAGATTGTACCTCACGATTCACGGCAAAGATCGGGCAATTGCGACCGATCACGTCATGCCACACAGTTCTCGACTGAAATTACGAAAATCAGCAAGAAAAAACAAGAGCGAAAAGAAAATCATGACCACCATGGGAAGTATTCGCATCGAAAAAAAAAAAAAAGGAATGAAGACTGAATTTGAAGAGAAATGGGAAAGAGAAAGGGATACGAACAGAGTGGTATTGGCCCATCTTGCTCATGGGGACGATATCGCCAGGTCTGTACGCAAGAGAATTGTTGAAGAAAAGAAAGAACAGTACGAAGAACAGTAACGCATACGCCATTGATGTGCCTCCATTTTTCACCATCCTCGGAATTTCTTGTTCCTCGACTCCAGAATTGTTTTTTCTTCAAAAATCCGCTCTCTCCCCAAGTTCGGACCGTAAGAATCGAATGGGAATATGGAAGGATTTTAAATTCTATTTTTACCCCTAAACTTTTGAAACTGACGCTAAACACCCCATGAGTTTTAAATTATTAGTAAACACACTCCTCATACTTTTAACTTTGAGTAAAAACACCCATTCTATCATTTTTCTATTTTTCACGAAGTTAATAAAATCTTTTTTTTGCCCTCTTGAATTTTTGTAATTTTATTATGGAATTATGTTTTTTTTTTTTTTCAAAAGATGGGACCGGTTCCATCTTCCCTTTTTTTATTATTATTAGTTAATATATATAAATAAATATTGTATTTTTTTAATACATAAACAATTCTAATCTTTTGACTTTTCTTTTCTTTTCTTTTAATTAAAATTATTTTAATTAAAAATATAATATTGTATAGTGTTTTTTTTTTTAAATATGAACATTGAAAACCAAAATTCAAACCCTCAATAATTGTCAACATATCACATTGAAGAAAATAACATTTCAATTAATATGTATATGCCGGCAAACAATAACATAGTTTTGTACCTTTTTTTTTTCTTTTGAATTTTCATTATGGGCCTATAAGTAATATATGATAACTTTTTGTTCTTTTAGATAGACGTTATAGTAGTTGAGAGATTACGAAAAAGGATAAAAGTAAAATTACAAAACATGATAGTTTGACAATCTTGTTCAAAAAAATTCAATAATTCTGACTAAATTTGCAAGTACTAAAATATTGTCTTCAATATCAAAGAAAAAATGAGCACATCGTTTAAAGAATTGCTAATCTTCTCCAAAGGAGCAAAATTAACACATGAAACAAATCTACAAATGGGGATAAGTAAGAGACAAGATAAGCATGTTGGGGTTTTCTAGTAGAATTACCAAAAACCCAAAACCAAGGGAATCTATAAAGAAAATAGATGACAAAAAAGGAGATTCACACGAATAAATGTAAAAGAATAAAAAATTCGTAACTAATCAGAGATAATATCAATACACCACTATCTTAATAACAGTGGATAAATAGCTTTTTTTTTTTTGCCTTAATTTCAGTATATATAATAATGTGTTTTTGTTTTTATTTTGTAAATTTTTTTGGTGTAGGTTAGTTTAGCTGAAGACAAGCTGAATACTTGGTGTACATCAACAGGAGGTATGTCGACAAGTACTTGTAGAAATATGCTTTTTTGTGGTAATAGAAATGTGCCGGAAAAAATTTATGCGTTAAAATTATAAGACATTTTTTAAATCCATAACCACCAATGTCGTAATTGATTGCGTCACCTATATAATGTATAAGCATCATAATAAGGTGGCGTTTGGTATTATTTTTAAAATATTTTCTGTTTTCAAAAAAATTAAAAATGAGAATGTTTTGAAAACTGTGTTAAGATCATTTCTGAAACTGTGTTTGGTTATGTTTTATGAGTGTATATTTTAAAAAACATAAAAATAAAACTTTGTTTGGTTATATTTTTTCAAAACCCATTTCATTTTCAAAAAACACAATATTTTATAGAAATAAAAACAAAAAGTGAAAATAACTTTTTTTTCGTTTTCAAAAAACCCAAAAAAACAACATAGTTGAAAACGGTGTTTTCGAAACGGTTTTAAAAACGTTAAATAAACAAACACTATTTTGAAACTGTTTTCATTTTCTGTGTTTTTGAAAATGAAAAATCATTCTCAAGAACAAAAACAAACGCCCCTGTAAATTCGCTAAAATGTGCTCTCTTTCTTTTTTATCTTCCCTCTTGCCTTCCGCTCTCTTGCGTTGTGCTTTGCCCATACAAGCCCCTAGGGCCCATTTGAAAGACTTTTGAAAATAAAGTTTGGATATTGATTTGAAACGGGAGAAAGAGATAAAAATAAACAATGGAGAAAGTTTGGGTTTTTGGTAAATGGCTTGTGTCTTTTGGTAAATGTTTTTTTTTTTTTTTAGTGTTGTTGCATTTTAATATAATATGTTTTTTGAGTATTGTATTTGGGTAAAAAGTTTTTGTTTTGTATTTGAGTGAAATTCGTATTTGGATGAAAAAGTATTTTATTTGCATTTTAGAAATGAAATGTTGATGTGATTGAAAAAAATAAATTAAAAAAAATGAATGAGAAAGAATAATGGCTCGTTAAAAAAGATCGGGATCGACTGTTGAATAAGAGGCCACAATTTCAGATGGATCGACAACCCTCTATCCTATTCCCGAGCTTGGATGAGTTGGACCAATAAGCTATGAACGATTTTAGCTTCCGCAAACCAACTTCACAAGTACTTGATATACCACCGCACAGTGAGCCCGACAAAGGAATGCTCGGTAACCAACAGGGAGTATTAGTGAGAATGCCTTACCGATTTCAGACCGAGGAAGTTTGTCATCATAGGATATGTGCACCTAACCGCTTATGTCAGAGAAAGAAGCAGCGAACTTGGTCGTTGACAGAGACAGTGATGGCTATCCACGACCAGTGGGAGGTGACTGCGCAATGACTTACGAGGGCAGGATGTAGAGACCGGTGTGAGTTTGAGAGGTCGGATGCAGGGGAAAACAAAAACTTCCTATGAACCATTTAAAATTGGAGCCCGTTACTTGAGTAAAAAAGCTACCTAACACAACTTTTTAGGCAAAATGTCCTTTGTTGTCAAAGAATATATTCGTTGAGGTACGGGTCAGTGCTTTTTAAAAAACATTGCACAGTGTCTGAATTTGTAACACAGTTGGAAGCAGTGTATTTGAACTGCCAAAAAAGACATTTGGTGTATGTTTTTATTTTGACACAACTAAAAAACAGCTGCCAAACGCTTTCTTACTTTTGATAAATCAATGATTAACACAACCTAAAATTCTAAAAAATACCCATCGTATGTAAATCTTTAATTTTAGTCTGTTAAAATTTTTTATTTATATGTAAATGCGTGATTTATATTGTAAATCATTTATTTACATAATTATCAATTTCTATAAATTATTCATTTACTTTGATAAATTATTGATTTACAATGTATATTCTTTATTTGCTTAATTATTAATTAATGTAAAATCTTAATTTACTTCGTTATTTGATTTACCATGTGTGTAAATTATTGATTTATGGTGCAAATTGTGATTTAATTTACACCTTTACACCAGTTTTGTAAAAAATTCCCAAATTGGATTAACCCTAAATCCATTCCCCTAAAATTAACCTAACCACTCCCAAATCTAATAAAAACCCACCGTCACCACCTCACCAATGCCATTGCATTTGTCGTTGTTATCAGAGCATGGCAACATTGTCATTGCCATCATCTTTCGTCATTATCATTTGTCGTAGCCGATCAAGCTCCGTTGATCCTGATCTCCTCAAGATCTCGTGCTATCAGTCGCCAATTTTCGCAGTCTCTATAATCAAGCCCCAATCTCTAGTGCTATCGAGCTCAAATCCTACCATCGGGCTCTAATCTCTGGCATGAGCTTCCATTGTTCCGTGAAGAGAATCGCAATCTCATGAGGATGCTAATCGCAATCTCGCAATTTTTTGACTAGAAAAATCTGAAAGTACAATCGTCACGTTCTCACAAGGATCCAAATTGCAATTTCACAATTTTTGAACGAAAATGATTCGAAGGTAAATTGTCCATCTGAGATCGCAACGGAGGATTAATGGAGGCAACATCAATGCAATAGAGAGAAGATGATGAAGGCAACGATCATCTTTAAAGATGACCTGAACGACATGAAAATAGGGTAGAGGAGAAAATAAGACTTGAAGGAGAGAGAGATGAGAGAGAAGGAAGAGAGAAAAATAAGTAGGTTTTTAAGGAATCTAAAAAAAATGTCAAAAAATATGTTAAAGGTAAAATGAGAACATTACTTACACTAAAATTAGATTATGCTATTAATTTTCGAAGGTTTGAAATTTTGCATTTTCCTCGAAAGCACAATAAAGATGGCCTATTTAGTGCAATTTTCTGTTTGAAAATGTGCGTTTGGTTGAAGTGTGAATTGAAAATGAACAATAATATAAAAAAATATGTAAAAATTTAAAATGTATACAAAAAATATGTAAAATAGATCTTGTTTCGCTTACCTCATTGTTATAAGCATTTTAACATAACAATCATCTTATTTCGATTTAAAAAAAGAAAGTTATGGACTTATAAAGTTTGAGATTTTTGAAAAAGAAAGAAGTTTTAGTATTGAATAGTCAAAACTCCATTTTTAGATGGAACCCTAAACGCTACCTTAAAAAAAAAAGTCTTAGGCACTGTTTAGGGGAATCATCGAATCGTAACATATAGATTGAAACATTTAATTTTAAATATTATCATTGAATTGTAACATATAGATTGAAACATTTAGTTTTAAATATTTGAATAGAAACAGTTTGACTGTTATTCGAAATGGCGTTTGGATGTTAAAATTTAGAAAAGAATATTTGAATTTATGTTTATATAGTTGTTAAAACTATAATTTTAAATGTTTAAAATATTGAATTGGTGAAATATTTTTTGATTACAATGTATGATATAATTTGTATTGGTCAAATTTTTTGGATGGTGAGCTTTTTTTCATTTCAATCCAACTCACAATGGACATCTAGATGGAACATTTTTGTGGCGGCCCCGAATCCAACTACGCAAAATCGTCATGATCCAACTCTGTTGTCGATCGAGATATCCCGTGTGTCGAATCCGGATCACCATTTAAAACTCTTTTTCTTTCAACTCTTATTTTTCAAGGCCCGAATTTCATCCATAAATTTTTTTTTCTTTTTAATACATACTTTCCTCATACGAAGCTAAGTATAAAAGCCATATAAAATATAATACTAACTTTTAGTTGTCTTTCTTTTGAGTACAACATAATGTACAAACATACAATACATATATATATTGTTTTTCAAAATTCATTCTCTTCAATTCACTATTTTATCGCTCAGCGGAAGACTGGTAGCAGGACCAAAATCCACAATGGATTCCCTATCCCATTGACACTGGTGCATCTTACCATCATCTATGTAGTTTACTGAACAGGTTTTTTACTTGCAACATGAATAAACTGATGAGCTAACAGTCTCAGTAAGTTCAAACATACTTAGTAAGAATCACATAGATTCAAAAATATCAAAAATCTAATTTTCTATGAATACTACTATTCATCCATGAATAATACTGTTCACCATGAATAATAACTTTGATATTTGACCAATAAATAGTAATTGTTACTCCAATCGGTTACTATTCATGCTACCATAATCGAATTTATTACACTTAGTGCTAGTGTCGGTTATGCTCAATTATGTTCTCTTATGGCTTTCATCATCTTACTGATTATTCTTTCTATATGTATTCTGGTTTTGAGCTCATTATAGCAGTACCGATAATTTATAGCGCGCTGACTGGGAGGGCCTAGAGAGCGACCCTAGAGCTTCTTCCTCTCCAGTCCTCATCGCTCATAGCGATTATTATATCCCCGAAGGACCTATAAACCTCCACCACAATGTTGGAGGGACGGTATGCCTTAAGTGATTTTATTACCATCTTTCAATTTTAGTACTGACCAAGTGACATTAATCGTCACCTCAAGGTCATTAACTTTTATTACCCGTAGGTCTTACTTATTCTCTTTTTCTCATTATATGTGATATGTTATACTAACTAATCCCCCAGTTCCCATAAGACTTAAAAGCTAGTGTACAACTAGTACTAAATAAAATATCACAGTATTTTATGTTGCAGATATGAAAATGCTTGAACTTACCACCACTGCAATAATGTCCACTTTCGAAACTCCTCCGCAGTTTTATCTCTAGTTTGGATCCCTACAGACGTAGTATTGTCTGTTAATATCCTTCATTAATTATCACTTTGGATATATTTATTTTGGTGATAAATTTTATAATACAATTCAACTTTTTAAGTAGTACACGGTATGTAACACGCCTGTGTCTCTGCCTATGTACCTCTCGAGTTCACTCTACACAACCATGTTTCAATGTACATGCCCGTGTATTGTTTAAACTCTAGATTTTTAACTCTAAAATGTTTATTTTGGGTTTTAAAATTTTATTTAAGGCATTCTAGATCCTTTACGGTCCTTTTCGAGCCTTTTAGAAATTTTTGATCAAAATGACCCTTTTGCCTCTGAAGGTTTTCGGGACCGTACTATTCCATTATATTATTTTTCCTAAATTTTCTAAGCCTAAATATTATAAAATAATATTCCCTACACTTCCGCATCATTTTATAGTTTTATTTACTACAAAATCACAATTATATATTTTTCGACCCTCGGTTACTATTTATCCGACACTTAGGGTTATTTCTCGTTTTTCTAACGTTTCGGAGTCTCAAATGGGTATTTCATTACTCCTGAAACGTTTTTCATCCCGTCCCCTAGTCTCAGTTCCCGAGGGGCTCAGGTTTCTTATCCCGATTTAATTTTTCTCCCTCATTTCTTAAAATACCCCTAACATGAAATTTTCCCGTTGGTTTTCCATTACTAACCCTAATCCATCGAGGGGTCTCGGTTTCCTTTTCGAGTCCAGTATTTTACCCTCATTTCTCGAAATGTCGTTATGCCTTCTAAAAATTTCGACAGCATTTTCACTTGTATTTTAAGGTTTTCCCGGTATTAGGTATGCCTCAAAACCTTTGTACTTACCACATACTATACCAGAAGCCTATTTTATATAAAGTTACCAAAATTATATAAAAATTTTCCACATTAACCAACATTAAAAATTCAACACAAATCATCGATTTTTCTTCCACTTATAGCCTCGGTTTCTCATGATAAACAACACCAAATATTTTTCATCACATTAAATAATTATCACATATCACTCTTAGATTTTCAAATGTACATATAAACATTAAAATCTAATCAAAATTTCATTCCAACCCTAGTATTAAGCCACGGATTTCAAAGCTAAAATACATAGAAAATTTTGTTCTCATTCCTAGGGTTTTTATTACACATTCCTCATCATTTTTCAACACTAAAATTTTCCATTTTCTAGTGTTTATTGGCCATGGGCTCTGGCATGAAACTTGTACCAAAATTGCTTGTTTCATTATTCTAATTCATGCTTTAATAAACATGTCAATAGATGAACATAAACACTAAACAAATTCACTAAACTTCCAACCATTTTCTACACCAATAGTGCCACGGATTTTTGCAAGAAAAAATATAAAAAATGCTTCAAATTAGAATCTAACCTTATGAACTTATTTCCTTGCAACCTTGGCTAGAATTGGAGGCTATTTTTTGTGAAGAAATTTGTCAAGTTTTGGCTTGGAGTGGGAGGGTGATACACGGCCAGATTTGGGCAGAGTTTTGGCTGAAATTTTTCATGCCTATTTATAGGCAAAAGTTGAAGGACTATTTTGTAAAATTTCTTAACAATTTAGAAATTGTTCAAGGACGTTTTTGCTAACTTTTTGGGTCAAAATTTAAAATTTTTGGCTGATTTTTCCTAACCATGGCCGATCCCCCTTTTCCAATTTTCTAAAAAAAATTTCAAGCCTTTTTGGCTTGATCATGGCCATGATTCTAACTACCCTTAATCTTAGTCATTAATGTCACCTACCATATTAATTAACCTTAAATAACCTAATTAACTAAATCCAAATTATGATGTCATCATGACATTATCTAATTAATATGTGAATTAATTCGTGATCAAATTTTGACCGAAAGTCAAATCGAACGAAACTTTACTGAAATCGCGTAGGTGGGTTTCGGGCGCCTCCGGTGCGATCGGTCTGTTTTATTTTGCTTATGTTTGATCAGAATTCACTATCATAAATTTTTGTCTTTTAGTGCGCTTCGGTGCACTCTTCAGGGTTTTTGACTTCATTTTCGAGCCGTCTCACCCGTTTCTGTTTGATAAAATTTTCCATCTCCAAACTCACTCATTTTAACACTGTCGAAACATTTTCACAGTATTCACAATAGTATTAAAACAAAACTTTTTTATATTTTATTTATTAAAATTGATATATACATACAATTTTAATCTACTCCGAGAGTCTAAATTCCCCGGTTATCACAATTTTAGATGTCCAAACTCTAAACACTCATTTGCATGGGTCATCTAAATGGAATGGTTCAAACTTCACCAAATGATAGACAAAACACTATCAGAAAAGATCATTTTCCCTTGCCATTAATTGATCAAATATTGGATCGCTTAGTTACACATGAGTATTACTACTTTTTACATGGCTACTTGAGGTACAATCAAATAGCCATAGCACTTGAGGATCAAGAGAAGACTGTGTTTACATACCCCTATGGTACTTTTGCTTTTCAACATATGCCTTTCAAACTAAGTAAAGCATCAGCCACTTTTCAATTATGCATGATGGCTATTTGTCCAAATATGGTGGAGTGGAACATTGAGGTTTCATGGACAACTTTTCCATTTTTGGTGCATCCTTTAATCATTACCTTGCTAATTTGGCATTGGTTATGGAGAGATGTGAACAAACCGACCTTGTGTTTGATTAGGAAAAATGTCATTTTATGATACAAAGGAATTATTTTGGGCAATCGCATCTCATCATAAGGGATTGAAGTTGATAAAGCAAAAATCGAGAAAATTGACAAGCTACCACCACCAATCTCAATAATAGGAGTTAGGAGTTTTCTTGGTCATATGGGATTTTATAGACAATTCATTGAAGACTTCTACAAGATCTTCAAGCACTTGTTAAACTTACTAGTGCAAGGTACACTCTTTGTTTTTTATGATGATTATGAGAGGTCATTTACTACACTTAAGCAAAAGCTTGTATCGATGCTTGTCACCTCTGATTAAGAGCTACCATTTACGTTGATGTATGATGTAAGTGATTATGCAATAAGAGTTATTCTAGGACAATGCAAGAGTAAAGTGTTTCACACCATCTAAAATTGTCCCACCGAATCTGTCCTATTAACAAAACAAAAAGTTCTTTTCCAATTTCAAGCATTACTATTGGGAAGAACCAATTCTTTATAAGCATTGTGTGGACTAAATAATAAAGAGGTACATTTTGAAAGAAGAGATGGAGGATATATTGCACCATTGTCATACACTTGAATGTGGTGGACACTTCGAAGGACAATGAATGGTTGCAAAGATTCTCCAATTAGGTTTACATTTGCTGACTTTGTTTATGCCCACTCTTTTGTTGCCACTTATGATCGATGCCAACGATCAAGGAATATCTCTAAGAGGAATAAAATGCCCATTAACAATACTATAGAAATGGAGTTTTTGATGTATGGGGCATTGACTTCATAAGACCATTTTTTTCATCTTACAACAACATGTTTATCCTCTTAGCGATGGACAATATGTCTAAATGGGTAAAAGTATTTGCTAATCCTATCAATTATGGCAAAACGTTGCTTAATTTTCTCTAAAAAACATCTTTACTAGGTTTGGGACTCTTAGGGCTATAATAAATGATGATGGGACTCACTTTTGCAACAAATAATTTGAAGATCTTCTATCCAATAATAAAGTTAGGCACTGAGTAGCACTTGCCTATCACCTTTAAACAAATAGACAAACAGAGATATCAAATAGAGAGGTGATGAAAATTCTAGAGAAATAGTCCATTGTTCATGCAAGGATTGGGCTAAGAAGCTAGACGACACACTATAGGCATACCAGACGGTTTTCAAAACACTAATAAAAATATCCCCCTATTTAGGTGGAATTGGAGCATAGAGCTTACTAAGTCATGAAGCACACATAGATATACTAGCAACTTTTGTAATTGCAAGAGATGGATGAGTTCCACAACAAAGTATATGAAAATGCCAAGATTTACAAGGAGCAAACTAAAGTTTAACATGATAGGCACATCCTAATGAAGAAGTTTACACCAGGGCAATAAGTATTACTTTACAATTCAAGACTTCAATTATTTCCTAAAAAGCTCAAATCAATATAGTCGGGTCCATTAATGGTGGTAAAATTGTTCCCTTAGAGAGCGGTTGAACTTAATCATGTAGAGAAAAGAATGTTTAAAGTCAATGGACAATGCTTGAACCCTTACTTGGGTGATGTTTTTGATAGTGAGAATACCACTGTTCTCCTTTATTCACCATAAGAGAAGAAGTCAGGCTAACAATTCTATAAAACAAGAGCTCTTTGAGAGGCAACCTAAGTGGTTTTAGATTTTTGCTTTTAGTTTTTTATTTCATTTTAGTTTTAGGAGGCATTTGGATGAAGCATTCCATTAGCATTGTATTAGAATACAATATACATTTAGATATTTTGTATTTACTTTGCATTCAAATGTAATATATGTTTAGGTTGTTGATGAAAGAATGGTAGAATATGTGATGTGATAGGTAAAAGTAGATAGAGAGATAAAAAGAGAATATGTAATTTGATTGGTAAAAGTAGTTAAAAAAAGAATAATAAATAGTGGTTATATTAGATTTAAAATTCAAATGGTTTGATGTTTGAATGTAATGTTTCACTATCTTAATGAAAATTGCATTATAATGAAAATTAGATTATATTGAAATACAGTGCAAATGCAATGGCTCTTCCAAATGCCCCTTTAGTTTCTTTGTTAGCATTTTTCATATAGTTTATTTTCCTTTTTGGGTAAATTTAGGACTTAAACATGATGACTTATCTGTTTTTCTTCTTTTGTCAGATAAATTTTGAGTAGGATTACAAGCTTGTAACCAAAAAAAAAATCCACAAGTCTTTTTTAGAAGTAGCTTCAGCCAAAGGCAAGAGTTTCATGCACCGCAACACGTAAATTGGCGAAACCTAGGCCTATAACCCCAGACCAAATCACTGAGGAATAACTTCAAGAACACTGCAGTGCCTTCAACATTGTAAAAAAAAAAAAAAAAGGTTTGAATTAGGAATTTAAGGCATAGTAATGTGGCACCTTTTAATCGGAGCTGCGATATTGTTTTAAAACACACCTAACAAAACCCAAAATTTCCCTCTCTTTCACATCCCTTATTCTTACCACTTCTCTGTCTTTATAACTCCCCTCAAGATTCCTCACTTTGTCACGCTTTTCATTCTCAATCTCCCACCTAAGAATCTTATTTTCTTCATCTCTTCATCACCATTTCACTCAAATTCTATCCTTTATTCTCCATTCTCTAGGGCCCATGAACTTTATGGCAAATTTCTTTAAGTTTGGAGTAATTTCTTCCATAATCCTTAAAATCTTCATCGAGTAAGTATGGATATGCCTTGGATGAAATTATTGAACTAATTGTGGGTATTGTGCAATTTTGTTAATGATTTTGGAACTTTTAATTGATTTTTGCAATTTGAGCATATTAGTATTGTTGGAAGAATTGTTGCAAAAATTAGGGATTTTTAATTTGAAGATTGTTGTTGTGCCTATTATTCATGATTTTGGGATTTCTTGGTTGATTTCTACAAATTCAGCATATTGGTTTTTATTAGTGGACTTATTGTTAAATTTGAGGTTTTGGTTGATTGATTGTGGAAATATTGGTTGGTTGAATCAATTGTTTGGGATTATAGTATTGTTCATGACTAAGTTTGGGGGATCTAGTAATGTGGTGAACTTGGTTTATTGTTGGAAGTTGTTAATTTTTAGTGTAAGAAAGAATTTAATGGCTCTAAAAAGGCAATGAGGCTCTTCATTAGCTTCTAGTTCATATGACAAGATGTGACTTGTGAGTATTATAGCTGAAAATCGATATAATGCCTTAATACTCAATAAAAGCTTAGTTCCAAAGAAAGGGCTTGAGCCTAGGGAAAGTTAGGAGACAAAAATATTTCAAAATATTAAGAAAAGGAAGTAGCAAACCTTCATAAAGAACCCTGAGTCGGCAATAATCCTAGTGACTCGAGAATTTTATGCAAATGTTTTAGAGACAAGAGACTTCAAGGCATTTATTCAAAGGAAGTTGGTGTCGTTTGATTGCTCCACCATTAACAGATTTCACAAGCTTGACAATTTTAGGTACGATTAGTATTCCAAGTACTTAGATTAACACTTATACTATGATGATGGGATTAAAATTTTGACATAACTAGGTTAAAATGGAAGTTAAACGATAAGGTGGTTGTGTCATTTAAAGCATGTGCATTGAGTCAGAAAGACAAAAAATGGCTATACTTTATTGAAGCAAATTTGATGTCAAGCACTTATTTCAGTGACAAGATAAAAGATAAGGCTATTCTACTATATGTATTATGACAGGAAAGACAATTGATGTTGGGAAGATTATTCAGCAATCTATTATACACATCTTGACGGCACTATTAAAAGTAGTTATGCTTATCCTTTACTCATCATAGTATTATGCGGTCGGGTTGGTGTTTTGTGAAATGATGGTGAAGGAGTGCCAAATCCCAAGTCTCTCATTGATCATAATTTCATAGGGACTCTTAAGAATTAAAAGGACGATGATGATGACGCTCCCCATCGACTGGGATCTTCAAATTATAGCTCAACCAGGCACCCCGCCCTCTTCCACTGATGTCTACACATAGTACGTGAATGATTGAGTGAATAACGCAAATGAAGCAATGTTTGCAGCACCATGACTAGAGGGTCAACTATTTCAAGAAGTGTGTATACCAATTTATACAATATCATATGGATCACACCACAATCTTAGCTCTAATGCTCCAAACCAACTTGGGACCACTTGCAAATCCTTTCCCCAACCTGTAAAATTTTGCCAAACACCCCTCACCATAGGCCAATGACAAGATAGCAGATGACGATAAGGAACATTGACATCTTTCTTACATAAGGAAATCCTTGGTACTTTATCTTGTTTCCATTTGCATTGAGAATAATGTCAATTGTAAGTTTGGGGATCATAAGTTTGTTATCTTAGGTTAAATTTTTATTTTTGGATTACTTAAAGTTATGTTGACTTGGTTTTTAGAATTTTCTTTGGTTCTTTTTAGTGTTGCATTAAGTTTTAGGATTTGAAAAAGAAAAAGAAAAAAAAAGAGTAATGATTAGGTTTGATGTTTAATGCCAATGATCGACATGAGATTGAACTAATTATAGCTCTTGAAATTTTATGAATGTTATGTTTATTGTGATTTAGAAGAATAAATGCTAATTCTTCTTATTGAATATTAGATAACGTATATCAATATATAAGATAAAAGACTCCCTTGATATCCTAACTAATTCAAGAAAAAAAATAGGAAAGAAGGAAACATAATAAAAAACGTAAACATCCTAATTAATCTAAGATACCTCTCGAATTCTTATTAAATAAGAAAAGACAAAAAAAATCTTAATTTCCTAAAATACTTCTGATACTCCCCCTCAAGTTGGTGCATAGATATTTATCATGCCAAACTTGCTAATAAGAAGTTCAAAATTAGGTTTGAATAACCCCATTGTCAAGATATTCGCGGTTTGCTGTGTGGTGGGAACTAATGGCATGCAAATAAATCTTACTTCTAATTTCTCCTTAATGAAGTGTCTATCAATCTCAACATACTTAGTTCGATCACGTTGCACAGAGTTATAAACAATACTTAATATGGCTTTGTTATCACAATACAGCTTCATTAGAGCCTCTACCGGTTTCTTCAACTCATCCAGTTCTGTTATACCCATAAGATCTCACACACTCTATTAGTTGTTGCATAATACTTGGCTTCGACACTACTATGATCTACTATATTTTGTTTCTTGCTCCTCTATGTAACCAGATTTTCCCATACATATATGCATTAACCAATGGTTAATTTCTTATCCATCATAGAGCCTACCCAATCCGCATCCATGTACACTTCAATTGTCCTTTATTTACATTTTCTGAATAACAACTCCTTTCCTAGAGAACCCTTCAAGTATCTTAAAATTCTGTTATGACCTTAAGATGTTCTTTATGTGGAGTATGCATAAATTGACTTACCAGACTAATCGCAAAAGTGATATCAGGTCTTGTATGTGACAAGTAAATCAATTTACCTACTAATCTTTGGTATTGACGTACATCAATTGGACCTTCCTAGTCATTAACCCCAAGCTTTTTATTAGGGTCAATTAGCGTATCTTCTGGCTTACAACCACTCATCCTCATTCCTTGAGAAGGTCAAGGATGTTTTTCCGTTGTGAAACCACTATGCCTACCTTAGATTGGCCAAGCAACTTCCATTTCAATAAAGCATTTAAGCAATCCTAGATCCTTAATCTCAAATTCTGACACTAGGCTCTCCTTTAGCTAGTTCATCTTACTTAAATTATCTCAAATGAGTATAATATCAACCGTATAGAAAATTAAAGCTGTCACTTTCCCATCTCCTAAATGTTTGATGAACAATGGTGTGATCAATTTAAGCCTGAGTGTAGTCTTGTTTCATTATTGACTAGGTAAATCTCTAAAACCAAGCCCTCGATGACTGTTTAAGGCCATATAGAGATTTTTTTAGTTTGCATACTTTAGATCCATACTTTTGTTCAAAGCTCAGAAAAGGATCCATGTACACTTACTCTTCTAGATCTCCATTCAACAATGTGTTCTTGACATCTAGCTACTACAATGGCTAGTCAAAAGTTGTTGTGAGCGATAAAAATACCCATGTGGTATTCAATTTTGCCACTAGCACAAAAGTCCCTAAATAGCCGATACCATTTGTTTGTGTGAATCTTTTAGCTAATAATCTTGCTTTACACTGATCCAGGATCCCATCAGCATTATACTGAATAGTAAAAACCCATTTATAGCTAACTATCAACTTTCCCTTTAGTAGTAATGCAAGTTCTTTTGTCTGATTCTTCTCAATTGATCTTATCTCTTCAAGTATGGCTTTTTTCTATCCAGAACCTTTAGAGCATCCTATATTTTTTTTGGAATCTCTACATAGAAAAGTTGAGACATAAAGGTAGAAAAAGACATTGACATATGTTGATAGGGAACAAATTTGAACATTGGATATAATGGACGACTTGTACATAACCTAGTACTCTTCTTGATTGCTATGGGAATATTTGTGTTAGAAGAATCAGATTTAGACTGAAAAGACTATTCTGGGATAGTTTGAGACTTACTAGTTGATTTTTTTTAACTTTCATATTGGGCCCAGGTTAGACGTTTGACCCAACAAAGAAACAATAGATTCTTTTTCCCGCTTTGTATTCTTTTTTTTTTTTTTTTTTTTTTTTGTAAACCTACCTAAAGATATTTTTCAAACCCATTTCTTCTCTATTTCTAGTACTAAGAAGGGGTTTTTTTCCTTGTTATGGTATTACAGATTGCTGCATAATATTTTTCCTTGATTGAGAATTGCTTTTATTTATTTAAGGGAAGATTTAGTTTCAAGAATTGCATATACCTGATAAGGTTCATTAGACAAAGTTTTTTTTTTTTTTTTCAAAACGTGAATCATTTGATTCTTTCTCTAAATTTGACCTCTTTTTGAAATTTAAAATGTATTCCAGATAAATTTATGACACTAGAGTTTGAAAATTTGAAATATTTTCTAGCATCAAATTCTGTGGAAGAATTGAACCCAAATCTTCCCTCTGATACTCTTTTATCGAATTTGTTTGGAAAAATTTTAAATCTTGTTGAAAGAAACCATCATGAAAAAAAAACTCCCTACCGAATCTTATGAATCTTCTTTACCTCTCTCCCCCTGAAGATGAGTATGAAAATATAGGGTATTTTTAAAAAAAGAAACATCTATGGTTACAAATAAATTTTTTTGAAATAGGATCATAACATTTATATCCCTTTTTATGTAGAGTAAATCCAACAAAAACACATTTTTTAGCCAAAGAATCAAACTTCCTATGATCTTTGTCATTGACACAAATAAAAACAATGCAACCAAAGATTTTCAAGGGTAAAGAAGCTGTAATTTCATAATAGGGGAAATTTTTTTTTAAACATTTAAGGGAGATTGAAAACCTAAGATTAGATAGCATTCGATTAATCAAATAAGAAGCCGTAAAAATAGCTTCCCCCCACATATATTTTGGAACATTAGTTGTAAAAAGTAACGATCATGCAACTTCTAAAAGATGTTTATTTTTACATTAAGCTACTTCATTTTGTTGTGGGGTGTAATTACAAGAACTTTGATGTATTATGCATTTTTTAGGAAAAATAAAAAAGACCCAAAACCATTTTAAAATATTCCCTACCATTGTCACTATGAAAAATTTTAATTTTTTTTCCTCAAATTGAGTTTGAATCATGGTGTAAAAATTTTTTAAAATGTCTTCTACTTTTGATTTTTCTTTAAGCAATAAACCCAACTGATTCTAATGTGATTATTAATGAAGGTGACAATCCATTTTTTTTCCAAATATAGAAGAAATTCATGAAGGACCTCATACATCAATATGAATTAATGAAAAAAGGTGCAAAGGGTTTATAAGGGCTAGAAGGATAAGTAGGACTGGTAATTCAAGTCATGACACGACAACATAATACGAACTCAACACAAAAAAATACGAGTTAGGGTTGGGAAAAAAGGGTACGGGTTGGTTTTAGGTCAAACCTGTCTAACACGATCAAAAAACAAGTTAGCTTCAGATTAATCTGTTCGGCATGAAATTGACCCGTAATAACCCGTAGTATGATGCATGTATTGGACTCATCCTTAATATCTAGCAGTATGATATTTGAACTACACCAATGATTGTAGTTAAATTTTGAAAATCTATTCTTTTTTTTTTATAGATTAAGATTTTAGACAAAGGGAGAAAAATGACTAAGAGAGAAAAAGTGAAATACTTGTACTTTATATCTGCTACTTGCATATATATGTTCATTCATTTTTGTTTTTGAATATTCAACTACTTTCCTAATTTATTTTCAATAATTAATCAATGTACAAAATAACTATAATTTTTTTAAGCATTTATTATATTATAATAATTTAATGAACTAGTCACTGGACTAAAGAAATAAGCAATTCATTTTCATTTTTCGATAGAAGTATTGCATCTTAATCTTAGCTTTCTTTTTAGTCTTTTTTCTTTTTTTTTTTTAACATCTTTTTTTTTTAGAGTCAACGAATCAATGCGGGTCGTGTCGTGTCAACCCGCCAACCCATCGGGTCAGGTTCAGGTCGAAGTTTTTTTAACACGAAGGGTCACGGGTCGTATTCGAGTTATAATTTTAAAAATTCGTGTTGGTTTCAACTCGACATGAACCCGACTTGTTAACATGAATTGCCACCCTTAAGGATAAGGAACTCAATGGTGCTTTGCTAAAGCACAAATCTCACATTGAAAAAAAGATAGAATCTTATTCTTCAACAAATTTGAAAACAAAAATTTCAAATAATGAAAATTTGGATGACCCAATCTATAATGCTACAATATTATTTCCCTATCACTAGAAACAAAAATAGTTCTAAAATAGATTTGTTGGACTAATTTATTTGAGTTGGTTCCATCTTTAAAGAAATAAAGTCCACAATATTCTCTAACAGTGCCAATTGTCCTCTCAGAGTCTGTTTCCTAAAATTCACAACAAGATGGAGAAAATTTGGAAACACAGATGTTATCATGGATAAGTTTGCATATAGACAAAAGGTTACTGGACAAATTAAGAACATGAAGGACATTTGAAGTGTGAGAAAGGTAATTGTTAGAAAAGAACCATCAACAATTTCGATTTTCTTGTTCCCTGCTCATGGACTATAAGATGAAAATAATTTTTAGCAACTTGTCATATGGTTAGTTGCTCTAGAATTGATAATCCAAGAAACATCTGAATTGTATTTAATACTGGAAAATGCTGTGGTTAGGTAAATACTTGATTATGCTAAAGAACAAGAGGATTGACCATTGAATTGAGAAGATTGGAAGAGATTATACAATTGCTCTAAGTGTTCCTTAGTGAAAGAATTAGTACTCGAATAAACCTGATTTTCTTGAGAGTGTTCAACCATGTTTTGTAGAGCATGACCATTTGCACGTTTCCTAAAATGAGGTGGTTTCTTTTGAATTTTCTAGTAGGTTTCCCTTGTATGCCACATTTTCTTGCAATGATCACATCATGGTTTCTTCTTCTTATCCGCTTCAGATTTGGAATTTTTCATGATGAAGGTAGAGCTTTTAGGGTCTGTTTTTAGGCTAGATGTACAATCTCGTTACATAATCTGCTTCCTACATTCTTTATATCTTATTTTGGAAAATACCTTACAAATAAATGGGAAGAACTTACAACCAAATATCTAAGCCTACATCTCATCTAAACTCCAATTAACACCTACTAGAAACATGTAAACATGGTCATTCTACTCTCGCTTCATATGCCGTGCAAAATTATTTGGACTCTCGCATACATCATCATAGCATTGGTTCAATTCCTGCCACAAAGTTACCATCTCATTGCAATAAATAGTGACCTCACGATTACCTTGTTTGGATTGCCAGATTTTCAACTTTAATTCAAATATTTGAGAGGAATTCTCCAAGTCAAAATATGATTCTCAAGCCGAATCCCACACATCCTTTGGTATTAGAAGAAACATATTGGTTTTTGCTATTGCAGCCTCCATAGAGTTGAGAAGTCATGCTATCACCAAAGATTTCTCAGAATTCCAAATTCTAAAGTTAGGATCATTTGCTGCGGCTACTTAATTTCACTAGTCAAATAACCCAATTTGCCATGGCCATCAATGGCTAGTATGACTGATTGGGACAACTCTAAATAATTTTTTCCATTCAATTTGTAAACAGTGATTTGAAGTAAAGATCCGAAAGACAAATAGTCAAAACTACTAGTTATCGTGGAAGAATCGCTAGTCTCCTAAAATTTCCAAAAATGACATTGGAAAAAGACGTATAATTTCTAACTCTTGTCATTACCATCTTGAGTACAGTCAGTTTTTCCATTAGGGTTAGAATTCCCTTGCTGCCTCTGATACCATGTAATTTAGAAGAATAAAATACTAATTCTTCTTATTAAATATCAAAGAACATACATCAATATATAGAGAAAAAGACTCCTTTGATGTCTTAATTAATTCAAGGGAAAAAAAAACAACAAAGGAAAGAAGACAACACAATGAAGAAAGTAAACATCCTAATTAATCCAAAATATCTCTCAGATTCTTATTGAATAAGAAAAGTAAAAAATGATCATAATTTCCTAAAATACTTCTGGCATTTATGTATGGGCTTGACTCTTATACTGGTTTGATTTGCTTGTGGTTCTTTGACACTTTTAGCACATAACCTTGAACTTTTGACTATTTTACTTGCTTAGAGAATGTTTATGTGAATACAGTAATTTTCATTATCTCATAGAATTATAGAACTTATTTGACTATCACTTAAGTGAAATCCTAGGTTACATTACATCTAGAACACAATTCAGGCATTCTTTAGACCGTTTGAACCTTTTGAGACAACATATGTATTATATCATCATTAATTTACCCCGTTACACCTAAATTGTCGTTTTCTTTGTCACCCACGCATTTAGCTTAGCTTTTAAAAAAGTTATTCTAATTTTATCCCTTAGCCACAGATGTGATAGATTGTTTTTAGATATCATTATTTAGAGCTATGTTATATTATGGGGTGATGGTTTGAACTTTGTTTAAATAAATAGTTCAAAAATGATGCTAGATCTCTTGTTTACAAAAAAAGAAAAAGAAATAAGTTTGAGAGTGTAGTATTACAAATTAAAAACAGAAAATTAAAAGAAAATAAAAGAAGAAATAAAGTAGCTGATAAAAGAATATTAAAGTTAACTTTAGGGGAAGCTTGGAGAATGTAACTTTAGCTCTACGAAAGTCCAAGAATTCTTCACATAACTATAGAATAGAGTTATTTTAACACTTTTTCACGTATAAAAATAGGCTTATTCTTGAGAATTTTAATTGTTTTTAATTTGTTTTTTAATTTATTTTGTTTTGTGTACTTTAATTTAGATTTTTATAAATTTGGTAAAGTTTTTATTTAATTTTGCTTTATTCTAATTAAATATTTCTAATGAGTTTACTTATAACATTTTATTTTAGAAATATCTAATTTTAGCATTTTATTTTTCCGAAGTGAGCATCATTATTTATGTCAAGAAACTGTAAAAACCAAGCTTATCATGCATTTTTATTGCACTAGATCTTTTCTAATTTCATACACTGAATTGTAGCTAATGTACAACTGTAACTACTGTAGCAAGTGTGTGCGACACTGTAGTAATAATGTAGCAAGTGTGTGTTGACTGTAGCGCTATAGCAAGTGTATGCCGACACTATAGTAATATTGTAACAAGTGTGCATCAAATACTATAGTACTGTAACAAGTGTGCGTCGATCACTGTAGACTATAGTAGTACTTAGCATTATAGCAAGTTTGAAAAAATTTGTATTGTGTATACACTGAATACTGTAGTAAGTTTGAAAAGTTATGATTACACCAAATACTATGCAAGCTTGAAAAGTTTGTGAAGAGATTAGGTGGAATAGTGTAAAATTATGCTTATAAAAAGGGCATTCTTGAAGAGGCTTAAAAGAGAGGGAGATACACTTTTTCTCTCCCATTTTTACCTTGCTTTTATTCTTATGTTTTCTTTTTAGAATTTTTGAGAATGCTTTGCAAGTTAGACTAGAGTTCTAGGGTAAAACTAGAGATGATCTTATATGTATAATGAACTTGTTTAGGTTTTGATTATCTAATAGTTTGTAAGGTTTATATATTTGAGTAAATAATTTTCTTTCATCTTATTTATTTCTCATATTAATATATTTTGTTGACAACTTTTATATAAATTCAGTCATGCTTTTTTGATGTGATTATTGTATGATATAATATATTGATAACTATAGTTTTATAACTAGTCTTTTACTGCATTATCACCAGTGGCATATTGTCACTTTTAGATTTCTTATAAGATAATTTTTCCTAGTTATTAACATGAGAATTTTATTTACTCGAATATATTTAATTCACAAGTTCTTCAAATCTTATTTTTTGATTGATTGTTTGGGATGTAAATTTTCAATTGAGTCAATTTATTAATTAAAATCTAAATAGGTGAATGAAGTATACAGGGGATTCTCGATGTCTTATCATTTTTAAGTATTAAATTTTCTTCATTTTAAATTGCATTATCTTCTAATTAAATTGCTTTTAAGTCACAAAAACACTTCTTTCTTTTCTTTGTTTGATTATGTATCTTTCTAACACTTTTGTTCCACAAATCTCTTTTGTTTGTTTTTTATCATATACTCGTGGGATCGATCGTCTTAATTGTGCTACAATTGTCCTAACATTTTTAATTATTAAATTTTATTTATTTTAAATTGCATTATCTTCTAATTAAATTACTCTAAAATCATAAAAATACTTCTTTCTTTTCTTTGTTTGATTACATATCTTCCCAACGCTTTTGTTCGATTAATCTCTTTTATTTGTTTTTATCATTTCCTCATGGAATCGACTGTCTTAATTGTACTATAATTGCCCGCTTTGTTTTGTCACAATTTTGGTGTAATTAGTAACTATGGGTGATTCGAGCCAAACCGATGTCCTATATCCTACCCATCTATACATTATAAGTCAAAAAAGTCCTATAATCCTTGGTTTTATGTTAGCTGACATTAGTGGAGAGTAATGGAAAAAGCAAGCTTATGGAGTTTTCAAAAATATCTTTATCAAGAGGTCCATTACAAATTCACATAAAGTGAAAAGTTATACACACACACACAAAGAATCTAAGGTGACATTGAACTAATATTTGATTTGAAATACTACAAAATCATGATTTTCTAGAGTTTCTATAAGTTGTAATCTATATAAGATCTTTAAGGCTTGTTTGTTATATTGACCAAATTATTACTCACTTTTATGTTTGTTTTTTAGGTTTTAGGTCTTTGTTTTTTTTTTTTCCTCGAGAATTACCAAAATGTTAAGTTTGGAAGTATTTTGATGAATGAGTTTTGTACTCACGAATCAAATATTACAAGCTTGATATTTAGTAGTTTTTGAGAAATTTATTAGCATTTTACTAGCCAAAATCTCGCATGTTACAGCAAAAGATATTGTTGTAATATACAAAAATCATTCACATATTCATGCAATGCTTAGATTAATTTGATTTTTCATTGTAATTTTTAGATGTTGATGCATAAATTAAATAAGATGTTTGCCTTTCAGACTTGAAAAAGGCTGACATCATATCAATTTTAGATCAAAAAACATTTACTGAAAGAATCTTAAAATTTTTATATATTTCACTTGGGCATTTATTATTTCTAAACGTGAAATCTTGATCCAGATAAGGAAAATTGCACCGCTTATGTTGACGCTTTAATATTAGAGGACTTTTTCTCATTCTTTTGTTATTCATCTATTATTAAAAAATAAAAAAAAATGATTTAGAATTTACAAATAAAAATAAAAATATTTGTTTTTTTTTTTTTGGGAAAATCTAATTTAAGAAGTATTGTTTAAATATAATAGTACTAATTATTAACTAACATTTTAAACTAATTTGATTTTTAATTTATATAAATATTTTAAAAAAATTTAGAAATAACAATTTAAAGTGATTTTCAATTTCAGATTGTTAAATTTTTGTATTTAGTGGGTACATATACTATTTGTATTTGTTTTATCTGTATTATTCAAGAATATAATTATGTAAAATTCAAAAATATCCCTCACTTTCAATAGCTATAAACAGTTAGTTTTTACCTTATAAATTCATTCATCCTCAAGTTTTTATAAATACATTATATTTAGTGGGTACATCTATTATTTATATTTATTTTATTTGCATCATTTAAGAATACAATTATACAAAATTTAAAAATTTCCCCTCCACTTTCAACAGCTATAAATGGTTAGTTTTTACCTTATAAATTCATTTATTCTTAAGATTTTACAAACATACATATCATCTTTTTTTATCTCTCTAATTCTTTCATTTACTCTACTAAAGTTCTTCTTTTAGTTAAAAAAAAAATTTGTGATATGATTAGTGCGCTATTATTGCTTTTTATTATTTTCATTATCATAATTTTTTTTTCTCATTTTTGATGCGGAGTTTTCTCAAGAGCCATAATGATTGACTAATAATGTAACAATTATCATGAATCTCAATCAAATACCAAAGTAGTTAAAATCATTTTCTTTTTCTTTCCAATTTGAAAACCTTAAATTCTAGTTGCATGGGAAGATAAGTATAACCTTGACAGAGCACATCAAGTAAAATATTTAATGTACTAACACCCTTTTCTTTACACCCAAACACACAAAAAACATTAAAAAAAAACAAATTGCAATCTCAATAAAACAACAACAATTTACAGAATAAATCTCAACATATGACCAACATTATAAATTAAAAAAACAACCAAATTCAACTAAATCAAACATTCAAATTCTAATAAAATTAACACATAAAAAAATACACAAACACATCGTATTAAAGCACAAATAGAGAAGAATAAGAAACAAACTTGGAAATAGAAAAAAAAAATTTTGTATACGGGTTTATGGTTAAACCCTTTTTAAAGCTATTAAAAAAAAAGCTCAAATCCACAAACAATCGGTTTATAGAGGAAAAATGGAAAAGCCGAAACCCACGAACATTTTGCAAGGGAGCAAAGGAGAAAGAGAGAGATAGAGATAGAGAAAGGCAAGGAAAGGCGAAGAAAGGAGTGAGAGTGAAAAAATGGGAAAACCTAAACCTATGAACAACTGGTAATGGAGAAAGAGAGAGAGAGAGAGAGGTAGGGAGCAAAAGAGAAAGAAAGAGACAAAAAGAAGAGAGAGAGACAAGGAGTGAAGGATAAAGAGAGATAGAGGGACAAAGAGAGGGGGAAACTTTTGGTGGCGTTTGGTATTATTTTTGAAACGTGTTCTGTTTTCAAAAAAATTGAAAATGAGAATGTTTTGAAAACTGTGTTAAGATCATTTCTAAAACTGTATTTGGTTATATTTTCTGAGTGTATATTTTAAAAAACATAAAAATAAAACTTTGTTTGGTTATATTTTTTCAAAAGCCATTTCATTTTCAAAAAACCCAAAAAACACAATATTTTACGGAACTGAAAACAAAAAGTGAAAACAACGAGCGTGTTTGTTTTTGGTTTTGAATCGGATTTCACGATTCTCTAGAAAATCGATTTCAAAATCGATGTGAAATTGTGTTTGGTTTGTATTGTTTTTGAAAATAGATTTCAAAACGAATCCAAAATCGCTTTTGTTCTCAATGTAAAATTGAAAACGACTAAAAGTCGTTTTCTCTGATTTCATTTTTCCCATTTCTCCCATTTCTCTGATTTAATTATTATGGTTAATTAAGATTTAATTGATATACTGATTACTTAAATATTATGGTTATTAATTTTTAATTTATTTTTCAATTAAAAATTTTATTAATTTTTAATTTTTGGTATTCATAATAAATTTTTTTTAAATCAAATATAAATATGTTTTTATAGAATACTTATAAAATGACTGGTTTTCAAAAATATAACCAAACACAGTTTTACTTTTTTGTTTTTCAAAACATACACTCAGAAAATAAAACCAAACACAATTTCAGAAACGTTGTCAGAATTGTTTTCAAAACGATCTCAAATTCAGAGAATTTGAAAACATAACAGATTTCAAAAACAATACCAAACGCTACCAACTTTTTTCGTTTTCAAAAAACCTAAAAAAACAACATAGTTAAAAACGGTGTTTTCGAAACGGTTTTGAAAACGTTAAATAAACAAATGCTATTTTGAAACCGTTTTTATTTTCTCTGTTTTTGAAAATGGAAAATCATTCTCAAGAACAAAAACAAACACCCCCGTAGCATGATTTATAGTTTTCCCTCATTGATCGAGTCAATTCAGGAAAAAAAAAAAAAAAAAAAAAGCCGAAAACAAAATCAAAAATTATAGAATCACTTTGCGATCAAAAATCCCACGGAATCTCTCTCTCTCTCTCTCTCTCTCATCCCACCGCCAAAACCTCAGTTCTCTCTCGGCTGTCGTTTCATCGCCATCCCCTGTCGTTTCGACCAAACTGATCGCCGGTGATCAACCTCCGCCCGCCGATCACCGGCCTCGATTTTCGGGAAGACCTTTTTCAATCAATCGGAGCCGTGACTGTTGCCGCCGCCGCCAATCGGTGCCTCATGGGGGGCTTCATGGCTGTCGTCGGCTGAAATTCCGGCTTCGTTACGTGTCCACGCATCCTCGTCGGAGGAATTCGGGTCTATTTCATGGGCGATCTTCGCGATTGGTCGCCAGAACCAAACGCCGTCGTGGTGGAAGAGAGGCCGTCGTCTTCGTCGTCGATTCAGACGGCGGCGATTGGTGCGGAGTACTGGAAGAGAGCGGAGGAGGCGACGCAGGGGGTTATAGCTCAGGTTCAGCCCACCGTCGTGTCGGAGAAGAGGAGGAGAGCGGTTATCGATTACGTTCAGAGGCTGATTAGGGGGTTTCTACGTTGCGAGGTGAGATTATCAAGCGTATATTCTTCAACTAATTGCTCTTACATATACATTCTTAACACACACACACACACACATGTATATATATTAAATTTTTTTTTTTTTGTAGTTGTGTAGAAAATTATAGAGCTTTAGGATCTTGTGAAACTATTGTTTGAGTGTGTTTTTCGTCAACATTTTTGTTATTCAAGTCGAAAGACGAGGATTGTTTGAGCAACTTCTCTGAAGATTTTGGATTGAGTTTGTGATTCTATGAAGGGATTAACAATGTTGTGGAGAGATCAAAAGTAATGACCTTTCTTAGGGTTTAGTTGAGGCGACATGCCTGTGGCGGGGGTTTGATTTCTCTTAGCCGCCTACGTGGTGGGTGATTGCCAGTTTGGTGCTTTACGAAGATTGTGGGCTTCAGCAGGGTTTCCCAATTTTCATCTCAAAATGAAAATGGAAGCCTCCATTGGCAAATTTTTGGTATAGTTAGCCTCAATTTCGTAGTTTCTATTATTTCGAGATCTCAAATTGAGTTTGTGGTCTAAATGAGGTGTCGACAATGTTGCGGCAAGAGAAGAAGTTAGAACTTCAGGACAGTTAATGGTCGGTCTGTGCAATTCATTGGTTGAGACTTGAGATAAATAAGATCACCACAAAAAAGAGGGTGGAGCTATTTGATTTGGTGAAGGTTGTTCTAACTTTCAGGAGATGCGATTCGCTGACCCTATTGAAGAGGCATCATAGTTTCCTATGCTTCTTCCCCTGGGTGCATATAAAAGTGTCTAGTATCCGAATTTTAGTTTATGTAGCTATACTTTGTTATGCTTAGCAAAAAGATGTTAAATTTTTAGCTGAAAGTTTCTTTTTTTTTCTTCTTATAGTTTACTTTTTGCAAGGGAGCAGTTTTGCAGGATATGTTGCTAACACGAAGCATGCTACATCATGCCTGTCATATGATGAATTTTAGTTAGATTTGGCCTAATATGTTGTCCTTTGCATGTGCTTTTCGTGTTTTTGGGTGGTTTTATAGGATCTTGGTTACTACAGTTTTTATAGCAAAATGCTAAAGGTGAGTTATCTAAGTTGTGCCCTGGTTTTTGTTTTCCCAGTTGTTATTGTTAAGTTGAGAAATATTTTAGACCAAATTACACATAAATAAAAGGCAGAACCGAGTCTTTTGTTGAGAACTGAATTAGGAACAATGCTTAAGCATTTAACTTCACATTACTGGTCGGTATGCTGCCTTTTGAGAGTTTTTGCACTTTTCTACTGCTCTTGGAATATTTTCTTTTCTTTTTTTTTTTCACCCCCCTAAAGGTTTATCCATTCATTAATTTTTGGCTTGTGACAATACACTTGAATTTCTCACTCTTATTTGTCTGCAGGTGTTCCCATTTGGGTCATTACCTCTAAAGACGTATTTGCCTGATGGAGATATTGACTTGACTGCCTTTGGTGGTTTGAGTATTGAGGAAGCTTTAGCTAATGATGTGTGTTCGGTTCTTAAAAGAGAAGAACAAAACACGGCTGCCGAATTTGTGGTGAAGGACGTGCAATTGATTCGGGCAGAGGTTTCTACCATTTCTTCCATATTCTAACTAGAGTTCTTTGTTAGATCCAAACTATGATGATATAGACGCGCTCACGCGCACACGTGCCTACATATAAAGTATAAACACCTACATGAATACGTACATAAATACATATACACGTGTATTCATGTGTTTTTACTCCGCATCTAACAAGATTCATCCCATCATTGTTATCATAATTTGTGAATTGCCATTGATATATCATCACTTATTGCCATCCAAGGTGTTGGTGTTTTTAGTTTGCTATCAGTTTTTAATATCTCCCAACCTCTTCTTCTTGTGCTTTTTTCTCCCCTCTTCCTTTGTTACTTTTCTTGTTCCATCACTTATTTTGTTTCTTTTCTTGTTTATTCATTCCTCTCCCATATTAACATCTCACTCTCTCTCAATCTCTCTCTTTTAACCTTAAACTGGAATGACCTTTCCAGAAGTGACATGCTATTTTCCACCAACAGTTGATCTCTCCCTGTCTCTCGTTTTGGAGCCCCTAAAATAAAATTTCAAATTTTTTTGTTGTTTTTGATAAGCTTCTGTTTTTTCCTTGTCCTGTAAGTTCTTTTATCTTCAAATTAAGGGCAGGGTACATGTAGAAGGTTTAGGGCTAACCTTCTTGGCTCTGATTTCTTAGATTATTGTTTAATCTTGCTTTGTACTTGATAAAGAGAAGTTACGTAAAAATACAAGTAATGAATGCTTATGTACTAGCAATTTGTGTATTTACTTCTGGTAAAGTGGTGATAAAATGTCATGTAACTTGCTCCTCTTTAGGTGGATAAAATTAAATGAGTCTTCTTCTTTGTTTTGTTCATGTTTTATTTTTAGTTGAATGTTAATATGACCATTTTGGAACTTATTATCTTTGTTGTAAGAACTCTGGGTTTTTGGGTCGCAGGTGAAACTTGTAAAATGCCTAGTACAGAACATCGTGGTTGATATTTCATTCAATCAGTTGGGAGGGCTTTGTACATTATGCTTTCTTGAGCAGGTAGCTGGCCCATTATATCCATACAACTTTAATTTTTATTTTCATTTCTTTTGTGTGTGTGTGTGTGTGTGTGTGTTTTCACGATTAAGATGTTTGATAAGTCAGCTTTTGTTTACACAGTTTCAAATTTGAAAACATTTTAATGATTCTTTGAATCATGAGATTTGATTCATGTATGATACACAACGGTTAAGAATCATTTATTTTAAGATTCACTTTTAAGATTGTATTGTAATGGGTTCATTTAGATTCATATTGTAAGATACATATCTTGTATTTTTAGATTTTATCAACTATTGAAGCAGGTATCATTAAAAGCTTTAACACCGTTTTCTAATGTTGTCCTATTTCAGTTATTATGTTCTTGGGTTTTTTGTCATCTTATTTTCTGTTTCCATTTTTCTGGTATATGGAAGATAATTGTCCCCCTCTTCCTCCTGCAATTCAAACCTTCGCTTTTCTTCCTAATTTCTCTCTTGGATGATATGTTTAATCATCTTGAACTGGAGAGTAAGCACACTCTGATCTGAAATTCACGTTCTTGAACTTATAGGGTATTTATAATTTTGTGCCTCCTATATGCTTTTTGTGACAGGTTGATGTTCTTATTGGCAAAGACCATCTTTTTAAACGAAGTATCATACTAATTAAGGCTTGGTGCTATTATGAGAGCCGT
Organism: Antiaris toxicaria; assembly: GCA_035233585.1. NCBI lineage: Eukaryota > Viridiplantae > Streptophyta > Magnoliopsida > Rosales > Moraceae > Antiaris > Antiaris toxicaria. Next base: position 3,904,534 of record CP141163.1, read on the forward strand.
ATTCTTGGTGCTCATCATGGTTTAATTTCTACATATGCTTTAGAGACCTTGGTCCTATATATTTTCCATCTCTTCCACTCGTCCTTGAATGGCCCTTTAGCGGTGAGTGCTTTAAACTTGGTACATACTTCACATAACAGTTTGTTACACAATATTAACCTTTTATTCCTATACATATTACAGGTATTGTATAAATTTTTGGACTACTTTAGTAATTTTGATTGGGATAACTACTGCATTAGCTTGAATGGTCCTGTACGCATTTCCTCACTTCCAGAAATTATTGGTTAGTAACATTTTTCTGCGTTTTCCTCAGTAAGTGGTTACACTTTTTTGTTCCCTTTATCATGATACTTGTCCCTTTATTTCCTTTTGCAGCTGAGATACCTGAAAATGGTGGTCATGACCTATTGCTCAGTGATGATTTTCTCAAGGGATGCGTTGAAATATTCTCAGCTCCATCAAGAGGATATGAGGCAAGCTCTCGAACATTTCCGCCAAAGCATCTAAACATTGTTGATCCATTAAAAGAAAATAACAACCTTGGGCGTAGTGTGAGCAAAGGTATAACTTGTTTCCTTCAGTTAGACAATCCTTTCATTGTAATTTGTCTTGAGTGAAAAACCGATCTGTTCATCTGCAAATAAAAAGTTGTTTTGATTCTACAGATATCATGACTAAGGGCCTGTTTGGAACCCCAGTTTTAATGCGAATTTTGCCTATGCAATCCTACTCCCAACTCTACAGCTCACTTTCTCTTAAATTTCATGAAATTTAAATTTCAAAAGTCCTTAACTTTCTTATTTCAAGTCGAAATGAGATGATTTTTGTATCTAAATATTCACAACAATGAGATAAACGAAATATATGCATATTGCATATTTTTTCTGAACACATTTTAAATTTTTACATTAATTTTCATTTTTAATTCACACTTCAACCAAACAAATTTCAATTCCAACCTACAAAACTTCAACTCAAACCATTGTTCCAAGTGGGCCATAAGTTGTTAAAAGCCTGATGAAATTGTTGGCATTGAATTAAATATTGTTGCTTTAAATGCTGTGCAACCTAATTCATTTTACAAATTGGTTAAGAAAAAATGCCCTAATTATATGCAGGAAACTTCTATCGAATAAGGAGTGCATTCACTTATGGTGCACGGAAACTTGGTCGCATCCTTTCCCAGCCTGAAGAGAATATTGGTGATGATATTCAAAAATTTTTCTCCAACACATTGGAAAGGCATGGAAAGGGGCAGAGACCTGATGTTCAAGATCCGCTCCCTATGTCTGGACAGGATGAGCTTGGTGCTGCTTCAGTTTTCTTGGGTACAGAGTCACGAGAAAGTCGGACAGTTTATGAAACAGAATCTAGCTATTCAGGCGGTGTAACTGGCGAATCTAGATTGAATCACCAGGGAACCGATGTTGAGATGCCAGGGACAGAAGTAATCTCTGATAGATTGGTGAATAAACCATGCAAAGGCTCTTTAGAGGAAATGTTATCAGCAGACTTGCCAAAACCTGACAGTCGTTTAAATGGAACTGCTGTTTCAGACAATCGACTTAAGGGGGATGCAAAAGATCTTGCTACATTGAGACTTCAAAATCTTACTATTTCAAACGATACACCAAAATCTTCTCCTACTGGTGCCGAGACAAACATATCCCCTTTGAGTAAAGTGCATCATGCTCCTCATCTATATTTTGTTCATTCAGTCATCAGAAATGGAGAAATGAATGGTTATCAGCATACCAAACAAGTAGAACATGATGACACTGCTGAGAATACAGCTAGTGACCAGGATGAAAACCAGTTGGTTAGAAATCATAACGCTGCGTCTCCTGTTGGGTCGAAAGATCTTTCACGTTTGAGCTCAATTGTTACGTCCTCTGAAGACTTTTATCCCAGTTATTCTGGTTATAGGATGTCTGCTGGCATTGCAGGAACACCCGATCCTTTCAACACGTTGTCAGATCTCAGTGGGGATTATGAAAACCAACTTAGCAGTTTGCATTATGGTAAGTGGTGCTATGAATGTGCCTTCCCTCCACCTGTTCCTTCCATGCCGCCTATGATTCCACAGTTTCAGAGCAAGAAATCATGGGAGGTAATACGACGGTCTGTGCAGCTTAAGCAGAATGTCTTTTCCCAAATGAATACCAATGATGTTGTCCGTAGACCAGCCTTTTATTCTATCAACCCGCCTTTATCACCTGGTGGCATCGGATTTGCAGTGGAGGAGATTCCAAAGCCACGAGGGACAGGGACATATTTTCCCAATATGGTACACTTTTTCTAAACTTCTAGATGATTTTTATATATTTTTCTTTGAAAACTGAGTTTATATTGGGGACCATAGTTCTGTCAGTATCGGTACTAATTTCATTTTGGCGGTGGGCCATCTCATCTTAGTGTTTTTCTGTATATACTTTTGCAGAATCATTACAGGGATAGGCCCATGACACCAAGGGGAAGAAACCAAGCTCCGGTGAGATCTCCCCGTAACAATGGCCGTTTGGTAACACCAGCGACAGAAAATGGTTTTCCTGAGAGAAGCAGTCGTGATAATGCACAAGCACAAGTTTTTGTTCATAAAGGAAGTGGAAAGTCTGGTTCTTCGGATGACCTATCCAGTTCCCCTCAGGGGAAGGTAAACTCTAATGATAATGGTGCAATGCATCAGCCAGAGCCTTTAGTAGAATTCGGGTCAATTGGGCATCTGCCGCCAGATGCACCCTTGCTTAGAGGAAGCTGGCAAGCAAACTTCGTGTCAACTCCCATACAAGAACCAAGTGTAGGCCTTGCCTCACCAGGAACGGAAAAGGTGAAACCTGTGCTGAGTATGGATAAAAATAGGTATGGATTTAAATATCGACAGAAATTCAAAACCATGATTAATGCAACACGTTCGAGAGACTGATTCATTGTTGTTTTGGGCCTGTAGGATTGCTGTACAATCATATGTTTTGAAAGATGAAGATGATTTCCCACCTTTATCCGTCTAATTCCCGACAGGTTATGGTTGTCTGTTTATTTTTGGCTTTTAAAAAGGCTTTTGAGTATTACGGTAAATCTAACACCCACTTGATGAGCCCTTGCTGTCTTGCCTCGATGGCTCTCCAACCCTTTTTGGAAGCTCTCTATATAGAGTTTGATATTCTTCCTCTCTTAAAGTGCACTTTCCTGTACATTTCTGCCAATTATTTTCCTCTCTCGCAAATTTCTTGGCATCTTTGCACTACTTTAAGGTGTGGTTTACTTGTTTATATATAGGATGTTTGATTTAAATTTATGATTCCCTCCTCCCGGTTGTTTTTTGCCTTTTTTAACTATTGGCCAGTAGCTAGGAGTTTGAAACACAACATTTTGTTGTGCTGTCTTCTGACGTAGCTTTGTAAAATTGTTCCTCTTTTCCCAGCTTTCTAGTAGTTATTTTTATGCTTTTCAAATTTACAAGTTAGAAGTTGATTCCCTTTTCTCTTCCTTTTTGTCATCCAAAAATGCAATCACTTGTTACTTATTGCAAATTCGAGGATCGGATTTTTTTGTTTTTAATTTAGTTTGGGAGAACTAGAAGAGTTACGGTCTAATCATGTGTATAAATCTTCATTAGACACCCTTAATTGGGGCTAGATTCTGAGAAAGAATTGGGCACAAAACAAAAAACATTATAAAATTTGGAAATATAATTAGGGAGTAGGAGGGAGATAGACCAAAATTAAAATTGAATAAAAATAAATAGTAGAAAAATTTTGAACATTTAATAAATAGTATATTTTTGGTAAATAATGATTTATCATAACTAAAATTCTAAAAATATCCTTTATGTGTAAATCTTGTTAAATTTATTTGAAAATCATTTTTTACTTGATAAATCATTTATTTATGTGTGTAAATCATTGATTTATCAATTCTCCACTCAGAATTTTCTCAGGAAACAAGCAGATAACTTTAAAATTTTACTGGTAAATCATTTATTTATGTGTGTAAATCATTAATTTACCAATTCTCCACACAAAATTTTCTCAAGAAACAAGCAGATAATTCTTTAAAAAAACAAAAACGAGAAGTTTAGCCTTCAACAAAAGTTTGCAGAAGAAAAAAATAGCAATATAAAAGTAAAAACAGATCTTTAATTTCTCTTTCTAAATATTAGATTTTCAAGACTTCTTTGATCTTATTATGCTCTAGGAGATGTTTCAAGAGATCTATTTGTGCTTAAATCTTTAATTGTGAACGATGACATAGAGAGAGAAAGGGAAAGAAAGAGAAATAAAATCTAGAAAGGAATATGGGTATAATTGAAAAATTATGGTAGCGTTTGGTATTGTTTTTGAAATCTGTTATGTTTTCAAATTCTCTGAATTTGATATCGTTTTGAAAACAATTCTGAGAACGTTTCTGAAATTGTGTTTGGTTTTATTTTCTGAGTGTATGTTTTGAGAAACAAAAAAGTGAAACTATGTTTAGTTATATTTTTGAAAACCAGTCATTTTATAAGTATTCTATAAAAACATATTTATGTTTGATTTAAAAAAAAATTATTATGAATACCAAAAATTAAAAATTAATAAAAATTTTTAATTGAAAAATGAATTAAAAATTAATAATCATAATATTTAAGTAATTAATATATCAATTAAATCTTAATTAACCATAATAATTAAATCAGAGAAATGGGAAAAATGAAATCAGAGAAAATGACTTTTAGTCGTTTTTAATTTCACGTTGGGAGCAAAGGAGATTTTGGATTCGTTTTGAAATCTGTTTTCAAAAATAATACAAACCAAACATAATTTCACACCGATTTTGAAATTGATTTCGTAGGGAATCGTGAAATCTGTTTTGGAAACAAAACCAAACACGCACTATATGACTCAAATCAAAATTGCTATTTATTTTCTAAATTAAGTAAATATGCTATTTACTTTTATTGACTAAAAGAATTGATCTATTTATTATAATTTTTCATATAATTAAGAGGAAATTGCGGGCCCTATTAATGCACATGTATAGGGTTTTTGTTTTAAAATCACTTTGTTAAAAGTTCTAAACTTATTATAAACGAGGTAATAATGTTTTTTAGGCATTCTTAAAATATACCCTTGTATTTAGTTGATGTTTAAGAATTTAAAGTTTAAAAAATACAAGAAATTACCATATATTTTCAAAAAAGGTGATTAGTACGAGTTGTCACTGTATTCGAGCTTTTTTAAAAGTTAAAAATTAAGTTGAAAATTAGTACGAATTGTCTTCATATATTTTCAGTATTCACTTGGTCATAGATATTTACGTTTTAAAAGTTAATTGGTATTGGTTTTGAAATGTTTTTTATTTTTAAAAAAATTAAAAATAAAAATATTTTAAAAATTATATTAAAATCATTTTTGAAATTATGTTTATTATATTTTTTAAATAAATATAAAAATGAAATTTTTTTTAGTTATTATTTTGAAAATTTATTTTATAAATGAGTATCTTATAAAAAAAATATTTATTTTTAATTTTAAAAAAATAATAAAAAAATAAATTATTAGTTATAACTAAAAAAAAAAAAAAAAAACCTATTTGGTAGTAGATTTTATAATGAGGGATAGTAATAGAAGACATTAGTGATACGAGCTTTAGGTGATGGTGACGGTCAGATTTAAGTCATGAGTCGATAGTCATCGTTGTAAGAGGGTTGTCATTATCGTTGTTAGTTTATGGTTATCACCTTTCATCGGAAATGGATGCTATCGTCAGATATGATCATCACTAATGTTGCATAGGTAGAAAGAGAAAGAGAGAAAGAGAGGAGATGAAATGAGAAAACTAAAATAAAAAGTGAACAATTTTTTTTTCGTTTAAAAAAAAAAAAAGCTGAAAATGATATTTTCGAAATAGTTTTAATAACGTTGAATAAATAAATGTTATTTGAAGATTGTTTTCATTTTCTATGTTTTTGAAAATGAAAAATCATTTTCAAAAACAAAAACAAACGCCGTTTAAGTCTTTGATTTATTTAATTCAGTGACAAATTTGATCAAAATTGATGAAAACTCTCCGATACACTGTGACACCGGAGCATGCCCCCTATAAAACAATAAAATATGACAATTAGAACATAAAAATGGGGTTTGTTACTTGCTTATATGTTTTAAAGCGTTCAGGCTCGACGTTTGAACATGACGAGATCATTAATAGTGTAAGCACGATTAAAACTTGGTAGGCTGAAATTTTAGTCCCCATTAAAAAATAATATATGACAATTAGAACACCAAAATCCAAAATTACCTTACATAAAAACATTATAAAATGAGCATACCGACTATCGGCAGAACATGCTATCAATAGTCAATAAATATAAAACTTAGCATGACAATCTAAAATTACAACCCGGTAAAGAGATATCGGAAATTTATATGGCAAATACTAAACTTGGTGATGATATTAATGATGATTACAGAACTTTTGGACAAAATCATCCTCATATATGTTACATGAACTCGTTGGGAAAAAATAAAAGAAGTTTACAATTAAGGGTGACAATAAGAGTGAGATAAAGTCATGTTAAGTGCATAAGAGCATTTTCTTTCAAAAAATCTAAACATCATTCTTTCCTTCTTTTTTTTTTTTAGGTGAATAAGTAATCTAACATCATTCAGTGATTCTAGAGGCATTCTGCATATTTTATTAAATTCAGTATGTAATTTAGGATAGTTAAAAGCACAAAAAATCTATATTTTTTTCTTTTAAGGGTTTTACTTGGGTTTTTTTTTTCTTTTTTGGTTTTCCTTAGGAAAATAATTGTGAAAAACAAGCATAGTTTCAGCTTTTGTTCGTGTTACTAGTTCAGGTTAATCGAACCGGTTACCGGCAGGTTGATATTTTCTTATAACTAAGGGTACATTGTTCAAACTTAAAGCTATTTTTGTGTGAGGTTCGTATTAAACTTCATTTGTCACATTTTAATAATTCATACGACTAAAGAAAGGGAGAAAGAAAAATAAATAAAGGGTTGGTTGACCAAGTTTGCAATACGAAAGCAAGCCATGCGTGGGTTTGCCTTCTAAAGGTCTGCACTTTAGATTACTTGTAAAAGATTAAACAAGGAAAGATAAAATAAAATCTTATTATTAGACGTCGAATTAGAAAGTTGTACGTGGGTAGTGATACGTAATACACCAAGCAAATTAAATAATTTCTATTTTCAAAAAATACACCTAACAAACTGTCATGAACAAGGACATTATTTCCTTCCAACTTCTAACGAGTTTCATTAATTTATATCTTTTTCAAATAAAATTTATAGAGTGATTTATGTTATTATTAAAAAACGAAAAAGAGTTTGAGATTCACACGTTGTACACCGAACAGGGCAAGCTAGCTTTTATTTTTATTGTTTTTGAATTTGGGGTGAGGGATACGCCACACCTTATGCTGTAATCAGGTGTGGATAACAACTTAATTATGCATGCAACTACAACAGGGCAAGCTTTTATTTTGTAACAACATAAAGGAAATATGCAAAGTAAACGTCGCGTTTTAAGTTTATTGAAAGTTATATCATTTATTTTAAACCTCATCAAACACATGCTTAGGCATTTTATGTGGCGGCCCGCCTGCTATAGAGGCTTTACATAGCTATTACAGTCAACTCTGTAGTCAACCGCAATAGTATGCAGGCCTCTAGGATCACCGGCAATCATGCTGGACTTGAAAACTACTTGCTGATTTTATGGAATAAATTTTTTTTTCTTAATATCATGAACTGTTCGAAAATGTGATAAGGAAATCATGTTAACAAAATAACATGCACATGAATCATGATTCCCCTATCACATAATCTTAACTTGAAATCTTGTTCTTTTTGAAATTACATGTTTAAAGTTTTCAAAACTATACAGCAGAAGATTTAAGGTGACCACAATCCCTTGTCTAATTCCCCCCCGGCATGCATCTACCCTGTCCGTCGTCCACCGTGTACTACTGGTGAATAGGTCTCTTACCTGCAACATGTGAACAAACTGATGAGCTATGGGCTTAGTAAGTTCAAACATAAAAACATGAAACATGACATGCTGTACTGCTGTGCTCATGTATGAAACTGGACTTTGTAAAACATGCTCATGGCTGAAAGATTAGTCTTAGGACATTATCTGATATTTTAGTTCTGGTTTTGGGCTCCTGATTGGTCGTATCGACATGTTAGCACAACTGGGAGTGGTACTTTAGTACTGACCTCCTTAGTCTTAACTGAAACTAAACATGAAAACCTCCCCGTGGGTCGAGAGGCCGATACGCCAATAACTGGTTTAATTACCATCTTGTTGGAGTTCCAACTGGGTAGCATACTGATTGCCCCCACAGTAGGAACCTGTTACATGATTTACTGGGGTGTGAGTTTTTTTTTTGTAAACACACTAAGGTGCTTTGTGCACCTACCTGTTTTCGTGTTCTGGTACCTGATACTTGATTGACATGTGTGCTGTAACATGAAATTCTACATGCATTACATGAAACTGACATGAAACTATCATGAGTATCGTGATTTAGACAACTAATGTCTATCATACACGTCAAACAATATACATAATATCATAAACATAACAAGATTGTCCACGTTGCAGTCAGGACAATGCTTGAACTTACAGAAAATCTGCGAGCGTAAGCCTCTGCTGCTCTGAGACTGCTGTATCGGGGTCTCTGGTTTGAACTCCTATAAAAGAAATAATCACTGATTATTTCCAATTTTCATCTTATACTGGAAACATGGCAAAATATGAAATTTCTATTTCCAGACTCTTTTTTTTTTTTTAACTCTTTGGCTTCGAACAAGCCCTCCTACACGGGCGTGTCTCTAGCCGTGTACTCCTCTGGACTTACATGCCTGGCCGTGTACTTCGTGGAACATGACCGTGCATACTTACACGGGTGGATACACGGCCGTGTACTCCTCTGAACTATATGTGCATGCTTACACGATTACTTACACGGCTGTGTTTCTGGTCGTGTTTTCCTGCTGTCTAACATGGTCTGCTACACGCCCTTCCCTTGACCGTGTGCCCCTTGACACTGCCCGATACACGGCTGTGTTCTTGGCCGTGTACCTCTAGGGTCTGAATTTTCTTGCAACACAGTTATGCATGTGGACATGTTCGGGGCCGTGTATTGAACACGCCCTTGTACATGCCTGTGTTCATACCAGAATCAAGATTGTAGGTCCGAACTGCTCTGCTATGATTTTCTAAGGCTTTTATGGCCTTTGTTCTACTTCTTACACTCAAAATCGATCTCAATAAAATCGTTTTGAGGTATAGACTACATTTCTACTATCATAAATCCATGATTTCATAAGCAAAATCTCACATTTTGCTTATGAACATCTCTTGACTTAACTTTTGAAAAACCTGAGCTTTCTTGAAGAAAACTCACTAAGCTTGGTTTTCTAAACCATCAACTCATGGATTCGTGTTTAAAAACAACTAGACTTGAACCATGTTTCGATTTTAACTGAAAATCTCAACACGATTTACTCACATTCCCTTTTTCCTCTCAAAACCCCAGATTTCCCCCCAAGAAAAACGTGAGAAAACGAGGGTTTACCTTACTTTGAAGCTTGAGAGTTTCTTGCTGCTGATTCTTGGCTAATTACTTGATCGATCTGCTACTTGAAGAGAAAAATCCGAACTTGTTTGGATTTCCCTTTCTTCTCTCTTTCTTTCTCAGCTTCTCTCTTTATATCTTTCTCTTTCTCTTTCTTTCTTTTTGCCGGCTGCTTTGCAGTTCATTAAGTGAATTAATTCACTTAATCCACTTAGTCACTTAGCTTAAGGCCCTCCACGTGACTTTATCATTCCTCTCCATTTCTTTTAATTTCTTTTAAAGAAAAATAGGCTTTGTTTGGCTAATCTTGGCCATTGATCAACGTGGCTCACTTGTGTGCCATTGATATCTTAATATGCATTTTCCACATACTTTTCTATTAATTTTAAAACATCTTAATTTGAATTAATGTTTAGCTTTTAAACTATATTCATTAATTCATTGTCAAATTTTGATTAAAACTCAATTAATCAAAATTTTCCTCTACTCTGTATTTTGTAACATGTCTCACTATAAATGTACATTTATTTACATATCTTGTACAAAATTTTCCGAGAGTATAAATTTCTCAGTTATCACATTTTAAGTGCATCAAATCCACATTATAAAAGGTCTTCCTTCAATTTTTATTAGAAACATAAATATCCTTGAAGAAAAAAAAGAAAGAAACGAACAAATTAAAAAACTAAAAACTAAGGAATAAAGAATAGATTATTTTTAATAAAAAGCACCCTTTTATTTTTTTATGTTTTTGCGCTCTTTAAAACTTGGGTTTTGAAATTTTTTGTCTATTTATTTATTTTGCTTTCAAGGCCTTTTAATCATTATATTAAGCAATATTGAATGTTAATCGCTCCGTGGTATGAATTTGATACAATTAAAATGTCTTGTTATTATTTAACGAAATGATTTCTTCATAAATTCAAAATATTTATTTATATTAATATCCTTTACAATAATCACATATTTGTTCTTTTTATGAATGATACACATGTTTGATGAGCTGTGCTTAAAATAATTATCACGAAATAAATTGTGGATCCCTTTCTCCTCCTATAGCTTTTCGTTAGAACATTGCTATTAAATACTAATGGTAGCACTATCCACTAGTATAAAGTGTCTCACAGTATGAGCTCTGTAGGTAAGCTCCCCCTTTATTAATGATAGTGTAATGGCCCAAATTTTGCACCTAATTCTTGACCAATGCATTGCATGATTTTGATATATTATTTGTATGACATATAGTCTTTTGATAATTGAGATATATTTATTATGTGAATAATGTGCATAATTCTTTAAAGTATATAAAATGCCAATGATTGTATTTATTGTATTGAAAAGTTTCTGAGGTTTTCCTAAAGTTGGATCCGGTAAATGGAATGGTGGAAAAGAAATTTATAATAATGATTTTCATGAATCATAATGGATTTAATAAGTAATGGAGCTCAGGTATATCCATAAGGGGTAAAATTAGTGAAAACGGTCACTTTTGACCTAAACAGAGAGCTTTAGTATAAGTTTTATCAACTAAGAAGATCCATTAATGATGTAAGATCTCTTATGATGATGATATAGAGGTATGAAAACAATAATGAGTAGATGACTTGAATTTCACACAAGTTTCGCAGTTGGAATGCTAAAAAAACCCCTAAATTACATGATTTTCAGTGTTCATGTTTTCGATCCCTAATTAGAGTTTTATTGGGACTTTAGGTGACTTTTGAAATTCTTTATTTTATTCTTAAGTTTATTTGGAAGAATTCTAGAAGAATTGATAAAGTTTTGATAACAATTGGTTAGGAATCCAAAGATAACATTCATGGTGTACCAAAACTTGGGTATGAGAACGTACATTGAAATCGCAATGCAAATTAATTGATTATGACCTAATTTGTGCTTGGATTTCTGTGTGAGTGTTTAACACTTTATTAAGGAGGTGAATGTGCTAACATAAGGACATTAGGCTAGCCAAAGTGAAACAACTTTATGGTGAAGTAGTTTATGGTGTGTTCTTGGTTGAATAAAAAGGTTATAAGCAACTTGGTGCCATTATCAGACCTAAAAACTCTAATTTCGACCATCCTTACTATGAAACTTTATTTGCCAGCAAGGTTTGAGAGGGACAAGCAAATTTATAGGCGGTTTGACAAGTTTTGGATGGCATATTGCAAGAAAACCCTAACCAAGTCCAAGTTAGAGGGAGTTTTTGTTTGGTTTTGTTTTGTTGATGATCTATTGGTGACTTGAGACAGGTCAAATGATAAGAAATGATGAAATAGGTCTCGATGGAAACCTTCGGACCTTATGTCTTGATCGAAATTTGTGGTGTGAGAACCTTCCTCGATGATTGCGGGGAAAAATAGTGTTGTACATATGATATGTCTCATCCAACGGCACCTTATTACATTATATTTGTGGTCACTAGGTCCATGGACCTTTTACGTTGATGGAGACTTGCGGTGTGGGATGTTTCCTTTATGATCACAAGGAAAAAGAGTGAATTGTTATTGTATTATTTCCTCACATAATAGCATTTATTTTGTGGCCACAAGGTCTGATGAGGTGTCTATGTGACGCCTTAAATTTTATTTAAGGGTCAATATATAATTTAAATAAAATTAATGTGTCAAAAATTAATTAAAAATCTTTTAAAAACCTTAGGTTGGTTTCCTAGTCAAATTTCACTCAAAAAGTCAACAATTTTAACTTCAAAAACCCTAAAATATTCGGCCATTACTTGGGATTTTAATTAAAAATTTAAATTCCACAAATCCAAGGAGGATTCAAACTCAAATTTCATTCCTTAAATATAAAGAAGAAATTCGGCCATAAAGTGTAGGAAATAAAGTAGATTTTATTTGAATTAAAAGCTAGGTCAAAACTCAATTAAAATTCAAATTATTTTTTTTTCTTAAAAACTAATGGATAATTTCGGTCACTTAAGGAGAAATAAGAGAGAAAAAACCCTAGCCTTAAAACAACACAAAAACTTTCCCTTTTGCCCCTCAAAAGATTCGACCAAACAAGGAAGCAAAAAGGAAAGAAAAACCTACTATAAAAACCCTCTTTCAACTCTCATTCACCCTTCCTTTCACTCTCAAAAATTCGGCCAGTTTTCCCTTCTTTCCTCTCTGAATTTTTCTCTCCCAAAACACACCAAAACAGCAAGCAAAAACCTACCTAAAGGCAGCTCAAAGATTCAACAACTTTTGAGACAAAAACAAGGTGAGAAATCAATTTTTTCCTTCCTTCTCCTTTTGATTTTAAATCCGAAATTTTTATGGTTTTTCTCCACTGTTTTCCCTACTGTTTTGAAGACTCCAACACTCACACAAATTCAGCCAAAAAGGAGACCAAGCATCAAAAATAGTGCAGCACAAACAAGGTGTGATTTCTCTCTCTAAAACCCTAAAAATTTTGCCTTATTGATCCCCTTTCAAAAACCCTATTATCACACGTGTAAATTTTATGATTTTTACCAATTTGATTCTTGGGTTGTGTTAATGACATATAAATAAGGTTCTCCACGAAATTTCGTGATCATTGGATGAAAATCGAATTGGTTTGAGGCTAATTGAAATTCGGACAGGAAAAACGGAAATCTGGAAAATTACCATATAAACAGTAAATTTGTGTCAACCATAACTTTAGTTTTAAAAACGATTTTCGAGTGATTTTTGAGCCTAAAATTAAATTCAAGATGTCCCCTAAATGCCTGCAAAATTTCAGAACCAAACTCATCCGTTTGCCTAGTCAAAATATTTTTCTAAGATAGGCGAACAGAACTGCCAGTTTTTGAACTGAAACTGAAACCCAGATTTTATGCCTGAAAACAACCCCTCGGTTTTTGGCCTAATTGAATAACCAAACGATGTCCAAAAATTATAAAAATTATATGGAATTAAAGCTACGGATGTCTAGTTTAACATATTAAAAATTTAGAATTTTTAGGATTAAAAATGAATTAAGATTAATTTTACAATCAGCCTAGGTCAGTCTGTCCATGTCCAGTAATATCCTAACTTAGAGTTTTTCACAAATTTTAAATCTCAAATGTTTATTAAACGTTTTGAAATCTTTTGTGGCACACTAAAATAATTGGAGGATTTTGTCTAGACCTAGACTGATCATATGTTGTGATTATAGGATTTATTTGACGTTCTTACTTGATTGGTGGATCACGTTATCGCAACGCTTGTGTGATAATCGAGGTAGGACGTTCTAGCCTTTTCTGGGAGTAGTCAAGTGTTTTAAATTTCCCTGTTTTATCGATGGCATGCTGTTTTCAGTTTATGAAATTATTATATTGTTTTTTATGAAATAAATGCATGCAACGTATTTGGTAATTAAATGTGTATTTTAAAACGTGTTTTGATTTATGGCATAATATAACTTGGTAAATACCATCTTTTGAATAATCCGATGAACATAATTGAGCTCTAGTTCACGATCATTGTAAATGATGCGTGCGTCCCAAAGTTGACGCCATGGGAGAAGGTCCTTAAACCTGCGCAGGGCCGTTCGTCCTATTTAGACCGTAACGAGATGATCTAGGATAATTCAAATTCGAGGCCCGTATATTATAGCTACGACAAGTCCTCACTTAAAATATGATGGTTTATTTTAATGATTTATTATTTTTAATATTGGGGCACGTATATTGCAGCTACGCTAAGTCCTCAGTAGAATAAAACTTGTATTAAAAATGTTTTCCCGAAATTGTTGATTTTTTTTTAATGATTATTATGCCATGTATTTTTTTTAAATTGTTGATTATTTTTGGAAATGAATATTATGTCATGTTTTTAAATGTTACCTGTTTAACCCACCTTTGTTTCTGTCCTACTGAGCCAGTGCTCACGTCCCTTTTCTTTGTGATTTCGAAATGACTACTTCCAGGTGCGGGAGGTAGCAGTTCCGAAAATCGTTGAGCTATCCGTTTCTACCGAAGATGATGCTATCCGTTTTCTTCATCTTCTTCATTCTGTTTCTCGTTCTAATGTGATGAGATATTAAGTTTGGACTTTATTTCACGTTATATAAATTTCATGCTTGGGAATATTTTATGGTTGGTAATATCTTTTGAAGACCGATTTTGTGTTTGATTTCCGCATTAAAAGTATTTATTTTCTACTTTATTTTATTTTGTGGTTATGATGCTACGTTATAAATAATTAGGTTTAGCTAAATTATAATGTTGACCCGCTTTTCGTAATAAATGTTTTTCCTTAAATCTCGGGTTGATATTATGATTTGGCTGCCGTATCACGTGTCTAAATTTTGAGCCGTGACAGTCTAGGACACCATCCCATCCAAGAAACCCTAAATGTACACATAAAAGAAAAGTGAGAGTGAAAAGTGAATTGAATGGTATAAATGCACATAAGATAAAAGCGAGAATAACAATGAATTAGGTGATATTCTATAAATTGGGCTTTTAGCACACTTATTTTATGGTGATGCAAATAAGAGCAAAGACATATCCTAGCATTTAGCTGTGGTTTATTAGAAGGTTAGTCAGCGTTCTCCTCACTGTGTGTAGACTTGTGTATATGGACTATGTTGACTTGTTATGAGGCCTTATTTGTGTAATATTATACCACTCGAGGCTTATTAGGGTGTTTAGTGTTAATGTAAATGATTAAAGGTAGTGAGTGAAATAGGTTTTATGTTTTCTATTTCACAAAAAGTTTAAAAAGTTCAAATTTGCTCAAATTTTTATACAGTATTCAAATGAACTTAACAAGGAAGTTGAAATATTAAGTAATATGATAATTGTTGTGATTTTTTGTAAGTGCATGAATTGAACAAATAAAAAAGTGATGAATAAATTATTGTTCCTATAAGGATAGTGTCATTAAGTATTGAAATTAGTGAATTTTAATTTTATTTGAGCGATCGAAAAGTGCTACAATTGAAATTTTAAATAAATAAAACAAAATTGTAAAAATAAATCAACATAAATTAATAACACAAACAAATACACAGATGCTAAGAATTATGACTTTACCATGATTAATCAGATTTAATTTTATTTAAGTATATTGTTATGATTTTTGTGTTCATATTTGTTGATTGTCAGCTATCTTTTTTTCTTTATGTACTCTTTCTCAAGTTATACGTAAATTTTATATTTTTGTAATTAAATTTACGTAAAGGATAAGTAATTTAAAATTCATGATGAATAGTGCCATACATTTGAACAGTATCGTATATGCAAATAGTGCCATATAAGTGAATAGTATCATACATGTGAATAGTCAAATATGAATCCAAATTTAATTATAAAAAGTGTTCGTTGAGAGATCCGTGGTAATTAATAATATAACCATACAAAAATAGATAGATATATATCTATTCTATTCTAAATTTTATGGTATTTAATCTAGAGCTATGTTACAAAAATTTCCTCTTAATTTCATTTTATTCCTCAAATCATTCAAAAGTTAGTCAGAAATTTGAAAACATTAAGTTTAAGAATAAATATGCTAACAAATACAATAATCATAATAGCATACGTAATTTAATTAAACTATAATAATAGGGCTACGTCATAATTCTCAGTAAAAATTTATTTAATTCAGAAAGAGAAATAAAATAACATAACAAGATAAATTAAATATAATGACAAAATAAAATAAAAAAGCCTAGAAAAATTACTGATATTTGTGCTGACAGAGCCTCTAAAAACTATTTCTTTTATTGATATGAAAATTACAATTTAAACTAAAAAGAAAAATTTATAATTAACCTATGCTCTAAATGAAGCTATACACCAAAGGGCTAAGCCCTGAGTCTAGTTTTTTGCTCCTTCTTCCCTAATTGCTTGCTCGCTACCTTCCCTATTCAGCCTTTTATAGGCCACAAACTATCACTATTCTACTAACCCACATGGGAACAAGATCAGGACAACCAAAATTCAGTTTTGCGTGATTTCAACTCGCCTTCAAGGCCATTGAAATTCGACCGAAGAAAAGTGAAGATAAGGACAAAAAAGAAAGAAAGAAAGAAAGAAAATAAAAATAAAGTAAAAGTAAAAAAATAAAAAAAACTGTGTATGGGTTTCAACTATCTCTTTATTGATTTGAAATTAAAACTTGTCATAACTTTTTTATATGAGCTCTGATTTGGGTTTTTTTTTTTTTTAAATACTTGTATTAATAAGATGATCAAAACATGATCAGTTAAAGGGATAGACTACCGATATGAATAGTGATGTCCAGTAGGATCTACTTCGAACACATGTATTTTTTACTATTTGATATTGTAGACAAATAAAGTAAAAAAATTAGACATTTTAAAAATAAAATACTATAAGTAAACTTATTACAAATATTTAATTTTAAACTTATTTAATGTACTATTATTAAAATAAAGTAAAATTAAATGAAAAAGTCACAAAATTTATAAAAAATTTAAATTAAAGTAAACAAAATAAAAATAAATAATAAATAAATAAAATTCTTAAAATAAGTCAAATTTTGTGCATGAAAAATTAGTAAGATAACTCTATTTTATAGAATTATAGTAATGCCACATAACACAATAAGGTTGTAATGTTAAGGTTATATTAATTAGGATGTTACGAATATTGTTTAACACTAATAGTGTTTAAGCTTTTTTTTTTTTTTTTGATATAATGACAGAGAATTTGCTCATGCTAGTACTTAGTAGTTTTTTTTTTCTTTTTTTTTTCCGCTGTATTTTTTGGGTCGGAAAAACAAATGTCGTCCTAACTCAATCATTGTTTTTTTAAAATTTTCTTTTTCATGTATATATATGTATATAAAGTTAAAAACAAAATATGCATCTGTACTTGATTAAATATTGTAAAAACAAAATATGCAAACTAATCCAAAGTACCTTGGCGTAAAAACAACCATCCATGGTCGTTTCACGGTAGGGACCTCCATGTTTGATTATTCCAAGTAGATAGAGCATAAACAAGTTTTACGTATGGTTCAATAGAAAATTCCTATTTTTTCTCGGGAAAATCCAAAAAGGATCCATTAAGTTTTTACTAAATACCACATTTGTCCATGTGTTTTCATAATCCAAAAAATATCTCCTACATTTTTAAACAAGCTCAAAATTATCCCCCGAGTTTTTTTTTAAAGTTAAAAGAAATCCTTTAATCAGTTAATATTTTTTGAAATTACATAACTTCCTTGGTACTTGAATATTTTTTAATCATTAATTATAAGAATATTAAACAAAATAAAATTTAAAACAAAAAAAATCAAAAACCATAAAATGGATCTATCTCTTTGTCATCAATTTTTCCAGATGACCTCTTTTTGGATTTTTCCCATTTTGCTCAAGATATACAATAGGGGGAACAGCTGCTAATCAGGCTTAATTAAATTTATTAATTTGCATTTGATCATTAAAAAAATAATTTAAGGTTTAGATTCCAAAGAAGGATATTCCAAGAAAATCAAACTCCTTCATTCCTTAATCAATTAATTGATTCTTTAATCTGCAAGTACAATCTTGAAATAAAGGGATTGGAACTTATGAGTAGTCTTTTTAAAAAATTTTTTTTTTTTGTTCTCCCCCAATCGATATGAAGTTCTCATTGGTAAATATGTTATTAATTAGGTATCCCAAAAAAGTCTGCCTGGTATATGTGTTGTGAGTAAGGTTTTTAATAAGCTTTATTATATGAATTGATTTTCAAAAATATAGTTTTAGCTTAACCTTTTTTTTACGTCAATTTCCATTAGTTAGATGGCATTGATTATAGGATTTCCTGTGGGGATTGTAATATCATAATTATTCTTCATATGACCTTTTGTAATTTTTCTTTTATTTTAATAAATTGAGTGAGGTGCTTGGTTAAGGATGAGTTATTTCAAGTGTCAATTTTATTAGAATGTTTAATCTTGTCTTAACAAGTTATCTCTTCTATTCATATATATATATAATGTTTAATCTTATCTTAACCAGTTATCTCTTCTCTTCACACACACACACACACACACACACACACACACACACATATATATATATATATATGGCATAAAAAATCTAACTCAGGATTTAAGCATTGATCATGAAAAGTTTTGGTGGCGATTTTATTTTATTTTATTTACCCACAAGACGACTTCACCCAAAAAAAGAAAAAAAAGAAAACACTACAATGTTATCGTACACTACTTTCTATATATATATATTCTTTTTCGTTTTGCATTATTTAAGCATTACCGAGATTTTCTTGTTCTTGCTTTTGTTTTCTATGTAATTAATTGGTACATTTTGTGCGAATATTGAGTCCTTAATATATTCTACTTGATTCGAAATTGTATCTAATTTAATTATATAGTTGTATCTAATTAATTTGTAGTACCATGGCTACTAATTATTCCCTTAATTAAAAATACAAAGCCACAAAATATAATTTAAAGATCATGTCTAGCGTATAATTAGCATATATCACTTTTTTTTTTTTATATATATAGCACATATCACTTTGCCACAAAAGTGATATGTGCTACTATCAATTAGTTATATCTAATTAATTTGTAGTATCATGGCTACTAATTATTCCCTTAATTAAAAATACAAAACCATAAAATATAAGTTAAAGATCATGTCTACGGTACAATTAGCACAAGTAACTTTTTTTTTTAATACATAGCACATATCACTTTGCCACAAAAGTGATATGTGCTACTATCAATTAGTTGTATCTAATTAATTTGCAGTATCATGGCTACTAATTATTACCTTAATTAAAAATACAAACCCATAAAATATAAGTTAAAGATCATGTCTACAGTATAATTAGAGCATAATCACTTTTTTTTTTTTTAAATACATAGCACATATCACTTTGCCACAAAAGAAATGATGCCAAGTTTTAGGTCCCATCTTTTAAGGAAAAAAGACGAGACTGAATTAGGTGGGGGACACTTTTAGAGAGAGAAGAAAAAGAAAGTAGTCGTTCGGGTCTGTTGACAAAGTTTTTTGGAAGCCAATTTTTGCTTCATGGATCCAAAAGCAAAAAATTCAGGTAATCTGTTAGAAAAACATCTATTTAAAAGCAATGTGATTTCTAAAAGGAGTATCTTGAATAGATTTTGAAACTTAAATCACTTATTTTAATTTATTGCTTATAAGAGAATTTTAGAATTATTTTTATCTATAAAAAAAATTTAATAATGTGGTTTTAAACACTTATGAAAAAATATATAATTTTTATCTTTTGTTTTCTACCGATTAAAAATCAAAACAAAAACTCTATTAAATAAGTCCGAGGAAGAAAAAGAAGGTAGAAGTTTGAAGCATGCTTTTCTTGGTTTATTTTTCTTTTCACTAATAAGTTTTTGATTCGTCAATATTCTTTAACAGTTCAGTAAATAATTGTTTGAATGTTTCAATGAATTTTTAATTATGATTCCAATAAGTTCCTTTTCAGATTCAATTCAAACACTTTGTATAAATTGATATATTATATAAGAAAGAATAGCTATTATTGTTGTTGTTGTCATGCTGCTCCCATAGGTTAACCAGAGATTTCATTAGTACTTGAAGCTTAGAATTTTATTCCCACGAATATTTCGTTTTAAATATTACTATACTATTTCGTTTTTTAAGTATATTATTTTACAGTGATTCAATGAACATATATATATATATTTGATAAATTAATTGTCACATATATTATTGATGTAGTGGTATAACATGAATGTAGTTTTTTAAAAGTAACATTATGTATGAGACATAAATTTGATAACTTTAGATTGATTTTGATGGAAGAATAAATTAGGTCCCACTAATGTTGTTCCATTTGTGGTTTTATCATTCTACTATTGTTTCATATTAGATTTTACTAAGTTCCCAAAAGAATATAAATGTAAAATACGTGGACATTACCGGCCTTTTTTAATTGGCAATAAAATTTAATGGCCATATATACAAACCTTCAAACAGTCTTTGATAGATGATCCGTACACCTCTCATCATAATTTAAGTCAATCATTCATTTGATCATCCACGCATGAGTCATGACAATGGCCTCATTAGAATAAGCAAAATGAGCTTATGCATATAGTTTAGTGAGTTATTCATATACATGTACATATATGTAAGTTAGGTTTAAACCCGACATATATGGCAGTGTAGCATTAATATTATTAGTAGTATAACATCCGTTTTTAATAGTCATGAAAATTTTCATGATCGTTTTCAAATAATCATGGAATCCTCAATCATTTAAATTAAAAGAATTTTATAGTTATTTATAAACAGTCATAAAAAGCTTTATTTAAAAAAAAATTGTTTTACTGCAACGGTTCTCTCTCCACCCTCGATCTCTCTCTCTCTCTCTTCCTCACTCTCTCTTTCTTTCAACTCTTCCCATCTATCTTTCTTTCCTTCCTCCCCTCCTCTCTCTCTCTCTTCCTTTGTCCCCGATCTCCAAGCCTTGCCAACACCGAGCTTGGCGAAGCCTCCTCCATCACCGAGCTCAACCTAGTTGTGTCACACCAGCCCACTAGTGTCGCCGTCAACCCCTGTTGAAACTCGCCTAACCGGAGTTCGCCGAGCTCAGCCTTCATTGCGCTCCTTCTCGAGCTCGCCCAGCCACCAATCTCGAAGCCCCGCCAGGGCTGAGCCTCTGCGAAGCCTCCTCCATCACTGAGCTCAGCCCAGTCGCATCACACCAGCCCACCAGATTCGCCGTTTGCCCGTGGCATCACCAAACCTACGTCGCTGTAGCCGACCACCCACAGATCTCTTTGCTGTCATCCTCTCCTCTAGTGTCGAAAGCTGTCGTCTCCAATGTTTGAGCATTTTCGAAAATTACGTATTTTTTTTTTATTATAGATGGAGATAGATAATAAAGAAAGAGAATGCCAAAGAAAAAAGAATTAGGCGTGACAGAGAGAAATTGAAGATTGGAATTGAAAAGACGTTAAAGGGAGAAATTGAAAATTGGTCGCCATCTTTAGTGCCCATTATTTCTTAAAAAAAAAAAAAGTTACCAATAATTTGAAAATTGGTGTAAACAGTCATGGAATCATGAAACTTCCACGATGGTTATTCAAAAACGGTCGTGGAAGCTCTTATTCGGGAATATAAGAGGCCATTTGAGGGGTAGTTTTGAAGACAAAACCTGCTTCAAAACCAAATTTTTAATCCTTTTTTTCATTTCATTATTACTTTTTTATTGTTTATATCTTTAAAATTTTATAGTAAACTTTAAATTATAAAAATTCATAACTTTATATATATAAAATCGAATAAGTTTTTTTTTAATTATATAGAATTTTAAAAAAATAAAATAAGATCCATATTGATAAATTTTTTTTGAATAAATTTTTAAGATTTTATGCTTTTCACTTTATACAGTTTTTTTTCCTAAATATATTTTTTAAAATTTACTTTTTTCCAACAAAAAAAATCTACAAAACCCTTCTCGAATAAACCCCAAGTTTTCCATGATCATTTTCTTTTTAATTGTACTTGCCGCATTTTTAGATGTGTTTTTCATTATCGTTTTTAAAAAACGATAGTAGAATCTCATTTTTTTCAGTAGTATTAATAATATTATTTATACAAAAAATTACATAACATTATAGATAAATCATCTAATAATTATATAAATCTAAAAAAAATTATATCGTAGTAGTCAAATTAAAAAGTCATCTTATATATGTTTGACCTCAACAAGTATTCTCTGTCTGTCAACATTAATTGGATATTATTAGTAAAAAATTATATAAAGATGTCTCTACCAAACATTCAATTGAATTCAAGAGTACAAGACTTACAGGAGATTGACCTCATTTTCATGATCTAAAGAAGACGAAATTTAAAAAGTAAGTGTAATAAATTTAGAAAATCATCTTACAGCCCAATAATCTGTTTTAAATCTTACAATCACGATTAATGACCTCTATAATATTGAAGGGCACCTCACCCTGTGGTGAAGCCATCTTATCATATTAAGATATGTATTCTCATGGAAATTTTTTTACTCTATTTTTTAAAATTTTAATATCTTTATTTTATAAGAAAAATTACCATCACATCTCAAATTAATAATAAAAAATATATAATTATGTTCTACAATAGACACTAATTTGTTATTCTTTTTATATTGCTTCAACCAGAGAATCTCTCTGAATATTATATTTATTATTAGTCAATAACTGGCCGGGAGATATATGAATAAACAGGAAATGAATTATGGGATTTGTAAAATCGAGAGAAACCAAAAAAAAAAGTAAATGGCGACAAAAATAAAAAAAAGGCCCCTTCTACTGTTTGAGAGTAGAACTGGCATCATCAAAGCGCATTACATAAATCAAAAAAGAAATCAGAATAACTTTTGAAAAAAGAAACTTTATTTTTTTGGCAGGAAAAATAATAGAAACATTAAAGAAAGAGAAATGTTGGGATTCAACTTTATGTGCGACTCTACATTGATTAATGTCTCCAAAATCGTTTCAAGGAGGATTCAAAGCCAAGAGGAAAAATCGCATAAAAAACAAAAAGAAAAAAGAAAAAAAAAAAGTCATTTCAAGGAAAATCTCTAATCATTTTGAAATAACGAAGAACAACATGATATGTTATTAGATTCCGTTAGTTTTCAAAAAATAATTTATTTATTGTTTTGTTTTAAAATAATTCTAATGTGATATGCACATTAGCTATCAATAACTATAGAACTAAAATTTTTGAAAGTTGTAATGGAAATAAGGTTTTTACTGTATGATCTCACACTAATGACATATTTTTCTTATTTGAGTGATTGTATCAGTCAAAATTAAATTGGAAAGAAACGATGGCTAACACCCCAATCAATCGAAATTGCCTCTTACTTGTAATATATGTTTTGACTATTTAACTTGACCAAAATCAAATAAAATAAAAAAAATTAAATTAATTTAGGGATCAAATCAAATTCCAAACTTGGAGTAATAACTCACACACGTGAGATGTCATTTTTTAATTAATAGATATAATTAATTAATATGATAATATTTTAAAAAGTAATGCTAGCGAAATCAATTTTAATACAAATTTTTTAAATATCAACTCACTTGTCATACTTTCATTAGTATCAAATAATATGGTAATATTTTAAGCAATTATCATATAAATTCATACTCAAAAGTTGATATTAAAAATGGTATCTCAAGCATTTTCCTAGTTTAAATAATTATTAATAAAAAATTGACAATTCACATATTATCTAGATTAATAATAAAAAATAGAATCATAATGAGTGTCTTTAGTATTATTTAAAAAATAAATAATGAAGAACACTGGTTTTTTATATTAATACGGTGGAATGAAAAATATAATTTTTTTGATTGGTTTTTTTTTTTTAACTTATCCTAGAAATTGACATGATCGGTTTTTTTTTTTTTTTTCAACTTATCCTAGAAATTGACATGCCCAATAATGAAATAGTAATAGATGGTAACTTTAATTGTATGACTATAGATAGTATCGCCTGATCAATAAACATTAAACAGCAAATGAGATGAGAGACTGGCATGATGAGTTGTAATCTGACTTACACACATGCCAATACAAATGAGCGACTTCGATCACTTAATTATCATCTCATCAAAGTCGGCAGTTATATAGCTTTGGTTTCGACTTTGGACACTGTCAACACCTCAGATGTTCCTTTATGGCTTCTGTATTAATTTGACCCTTCAAAATACCAAAAACCATTTAAGGAAAAAAAAAAAAAAAAGGTTTATTTCATTTTAAGTCCTTACACTATAGGTTAAATTCTACTTTGATTCTTGGTTTTGAAAACATAGCAAAACGAGTACCTATTAGTTCAGATTGTATTTTATCCATCTAAGTTCCAGTGGTGGAACTAGCTTGTTGTTACAGTGGAGACACACATCAAAAGACAGTTTTTTGGAAAATTTATATAGGTTAATCAATTTTTAATGGAAGTAAAATGAGAAAAATGTAAAATTCTTAGAGGTAAATTGAAAAAAAATGAAACTTCACTGGGTTTGAAATCTCGATTCAACTATGGGTGTCTCTGCTCCTGCATTTGATTGCTAAAATCTTGACAAAGAAATACACATGTTCCTTAACAACAATTATAAACTACTAGATTATAAAATAAACTCCTACCAAATCATACATGTTTTTGATTGTCTATTTTGTTTAAGATTTTAACAGTCAAATAGATGAAAAAACTAATTCAATTAAAAAAAAAATCAACAGATTGCGGGACTTATTGTGGAACGTTTTAAAGTCAAGAATTAGGATTTCACCTGTAGTAGAGGGACTAAAAGTGAAAATAATCCAAAAAAGAAAAAAATTTTAACGAAAAAAAGAAAAAGGAAAAAAAAAAAAACCCCTACTTCTCTTGCTAGAATCTCGCTCTTTATAATATTAAATCCACCACCTTCTTCTATTCCTTTTTGTTATACCCATTAAGCCGTCTGCATTTTGAAACCCATCTCTAACTCTTATAACATCTTCCCAAAAGCTTTTCAGTCCCTCTCAAATTTCCGTAACCCATTTGTTTCCCTCAGATTCTTTCTCGAGAAACAAACAAAAAAGAAGTCTCTCTCTATCTATCTTTCTTTTCTTGTTCTGATCTCCAAAATCCATCTTGGGTTGCTCTTACATCCACAAATGGTACTACCAAAGCGTGGCCACAGATTTTTCAAGTTTAGATTAAGCCCAGTTTCATCCCAGATTCCCTTAGTCGACCATTTCCAATTCTGAAAGTAACAAAAACAGCCACTTTTTTCTCCACAAAAAATACATTCTCTTTTTTATTTTCTCAAATATCTACTATATATTGGGGTTTGGTTTGGTTATAATTTTTTCTTTTTTTAAGAAAAATAAAATCTTCTCTTCCTTTATTTTGTGTGTTGTATTTTTGTGGAACAAAAAAATATGGTTGCTAAGTACTACGAGTCGTCACGTGGAGTAGTGGAAATGGCTTGGATTATGCTCAGCGTTGATTACTCGAGACTTTTCTGGTTGCTGTTTGGGGTATTTTCCTACGAAAATCACGAAGGAAAGCCTCGAATCTTTTAGCATTCTAGTCCTCTTCAACATCGTAAACAATCCTTATTCGTTTTCATACAATTTCTGCGCACCCTTTTATATACATATACATATATATAGGAATATATATAATCAAAATCAAGAGCTCTCTTGATCTCTGGGGTTTGGCTTGGATATTTCTCGATGATGAACAACACAAGATTGGGAAGGTGTGTCAATGGAGCCAAGACGACGTCGGCAGAGCTTAACGGATACGTTGAAACTGATCCCTCCGGTCGCTATGGACGCGTAAGTTTTTTCTCTTCAATGGAATACTCAAATTTTTTCTTTCCTTATTTCCCTTTTTTTTTTGTTTTTTTTTTCTTTCTTTCCTGGTGGAGATTTCTCCATAAAAAAGAGAGCGTATAGGGATCATATATTTAAACCTATAATCTAAAAAAGTAAATTTTAGATTTTTGTCAGAAAAAACATGGTTAAAAGAAATTGGAAAAGAGGTTGAAAGCCGGGATACCAAATGGGTTATGTATATGTTTGTTGAATAGCATATAATTAGATTTGCATACTTAGATTTTGAATTACAAATAGGTATTTCGTACCAATTTAGCTTTTTTTTTAATAATCTAATCGAATGTGTATACATGACTATATAAATATATGATCATTATCAGGCAATCAGCCAATATATATTATATATCCATTTTTTTTATGCTTCAAGTGCTCTTTTTGGCTGCTTACAATATGCAGTCGGCAAACAGAAGAAAAGTTGGGTTGGGTCCATTTTAAACATGTCCTTCCATTTTGCTTCAAGTTTGTAGTACTGTTTTGGCAATTTAGTTTATTTAGTGGCTTCTTATCGAGAAATCACTATGAAATGAAAAATAAATAAATTTTAGTAACTTTCCCTACATGGCGTGGCTTTGGTACTATAAAGGTGGACCAGGTTCTGTGTTGGTTATATATGTATATATATGCTTTTTCCTTGTATGCAAGAAAAGACCTACACAGAGTAATATTGTATTGAAAGTGGGAATCTCGATTTTGGTCAGCGGCTGTGTAAAATAGTATTATATTAAAATATGTCATCAAGGCTTTGTGTCATTATTTAAACCCAATAATTGCAATATTTATGTATGAATATTTAAACACCTGCACCAAGTCCACCTTATTTTATTATATCCTTATCCCTTGCCCTTTCAAGTCGACTTTTGTTTTATTAGATTGAGTAATAAGTCGTCTTTTGTTATTTTTTTTCTTTTTATCCTAATAAAAAAAGGGTAGTGGTGTTCTCACACCTCCTGTTTATTTGTCCATTTCAAAATCTTGCAAAGCCACAAAGAAATAGTATTAGAATCCTACTCAATTTTTCATCATATTCAACGAACTTTTGATTGGTAGATTGGAGTTAAAAGTTTTAGATTGTAGTTTGTTTGATTTTTTAAAACTTAAATAAAAATTTTTATTGATTTTTTCATTTGAAAAAAAACAAAAATGATTTGAGGTTTTTGGGTCTTTTTTACAGGGGAAGATTGTAATTTTTGTTTGAGAGATTAAAAATGATTAAAATAGAAAAAATTAATAATAAAAGTTAGAAAAAAAAATATTGTAATAATCTATGGAGGTGGATTGGAATCACCTACTATGCAGCCCTTAGATTGAAGTCGTTGTGTCAAAAGCAAGTTTAATAAAGTCGTCTTTTACTGGTGTAGCTATTTCTTTTCTTTTTCTTTTTCTTTTAAGAGAAATTAACTGTCATGGATGAATTGTTGTAGTTTAGGTTTCTAGTGCCAGTTGGTGGAGCTTTCTCCAATTTTTGCTTCTACCAAAGACCGGTCACCTCCGTGCCAAGCTTTCTATACCGCTTATCTAGTGTTTGATTTCGATTTAATAAAAAAGCATTTAATTACATCATATACTTTAGTAAATACTTTCTTAAAAGAGGTTTAAAATAAGTCTCAGATATTTCTTCCCTTTAACACGATTCTTCACCATTTTTAATTTTTTTCAAGCAATCCATAAATCAACCGTTGAAAAAGAAGGGGAAAAACCCATAACACAACCATTTTAGTTTAAAATACAGGAAAGATATTCTCCATTAAAGGAGTTTTAGGTTTTCACCACTTTTTCCCTACGGCAGTTTGGCTGAAGAGGACCGATCGTGTATGTTGTGTGTTTTCTCAGAGATTGTGAATCCTTTTCAAAAAGTTATACCTGAAGTGTGAGGCCCTTGTTTTAGGCAATATTTTGCAGAGAAGAAAGAGAATATGAGAGAGACATAAAAGAAAGAACAATGACTTGTTTCTTAAAGAAGAAAATTGTTTTTTACAAATGTCAGCGAAACCGTGAGCCACCTAGAACCGGGTTTTTACCCGCACGGGATTAATAGGATTACTGTACATGAATTTGTGAGTGTACTTATTATGTCATGTTATACATATTATATCAAAAAGTAATAATTTCTGATGATTGTCATGTCTATACGTCTTTAAAGATGGCGTTTTATTTGTTACGATATGTTTATTTGGAGCAGTTTAGGGAGATTCTGGGGAAAGGAGCAATGAAGGTAGTTTATAGGGGATTTGATGAGGTTCTTGGAATGGAAGTGGCTTGGAACCAAATCAAGCTCAACGATGTGTGTCGTTCACCGGAGGAACTACAAAGGCTTCACTCGGAGGTTCACCTCCTCAAGAACCTCCATCATGACTCCATCATCGGATTCCACGCTTCTTGGATCAACGTCAACCGGAGAAACTTCAACTTCATCACCGAAATGTTCACCTCCGGCACCCTCAGAGAGTAATTAAATCCGCCTTTAAATGCTTGCTTCTTAGTTTAGAATTGAAAAATATAGGTGATAAAAAGTACATAATTTTTTTGTTTTTGGAACTTATGAAAAGTATATAATTGAGACTAAAGGACATACAGCCGTGGAAGTAAATTTGTTTACCACATGCTAAATTGAAAAATGCTATAAATCACCTTTAGTTTTTGCCACATTACAAATTTACGCGTAAGAGAACATATTATTATTTATTAGTTACGCCTGCAAATTAAGTATCCCATCTTAAAGCAATCTGCATCATTATGTGTTTTTTTAAATATCTATTTGGATCATAGATTTGAAAAGTTAACTTAAATAATAATTTCAAATTTTTATAAAAAAATACACTGTAAAAAAAAGTTTGAATCATAGGTTTGAACCTATGATTCAAGTCTTTAACTGCCTTGTATATTTTGTGATTTGTGGTGATATATATATATATATATAATATTTTGATGGTGTTTGATATATAGGTACAGGAAGAAGTACCAAAGAGTGGATATTCGGGCAGTGAAGAATTGGGCACGTCAAATCTTACGTGGCCTCGAGTATTTGCACGGCCTTGATCCACCTGTGATTCATAGAGATATCAAGTGCGACAACATCTTTGTGAATGGCCACCTTGGCCAAGTCAAAATTGGTGATCTTGGTTTGGCTGCCATTCTTCGTGGGTCCCAACATGCCCACAGTGTAATAGGCAAGTCTCTCTATCTCTTTTCAAATTGTTTTTTTATTTTTTTGGCTTCTTTTTTCGTGTTACTATTGTTTGTTATTATTGCCAGGGGTCATGCATCACCATATAATAATGTCGACAGGATATCACATTGTAATACTCTTGCTAGTTTTGATATAAAAACAAGTGCTTACCTAACACTTAGGAGCTTTGTTTGTATAAGATAAACCTCTTCGTTTTAAAATTCTTCTTTGACACCTAAACCTCTTTAGTTTTTCAACTCATATAAGAGGGCTATATTCAATTCGGGGTTCAGTCAGTTTTTCAATAGGTTTTAGTTTCAAACTGAGTACTCGGTTTTCTGAGGTGCCACAACTAAGAACGACTGACTAAAATAAGGGAAATGACCAAAAATGCAATAATATTGATAGATGCTAAAAAAAAAATTCAATAATGCAAATGAATTGAGCAAAGAGAAAGCGGCCTACGATAGACAGCGGATAAGGGAAATGACCGAAAATGCAATAATACTGGTTGAGGCCAAAAAAAAAAAAAAAAAGTCAGTAATGCAAATAAATTGGGCGAAGAGGAAGCGGCCTAGGATAGACAGCGGACTCTTGTGTCTGTGAACTCAAATAGCGAAGGCACAACAAGCGAAAGACATACTTAGGTGAGGCAACAAAGCCAGGTTTTTTGAGAACAAAGAGAGTGAAAATGAGAGATCAAAGTTGAGAAATGAATATACAAGTGCTAGGTTTAAAAAAAAATAAATGAAGCAATATAAGGGGAAGGGGTAAACTCAAGGATTGGAGGTTAAGGGTGGGTGGGGAAATTGAAATATATATATATATATTGTAGCTCTTGGTTCGATTTTATTTAATTAAAATAAAAAGCAATATTAGTCAATTTGGTTCGGTTTTTATAATAAAGCTACTTGATTTGTTTTGATAGGTTCACTTTTTGTGTCGGTCTAGTAGATTTCATCAATTAATTCGATTGAACCCATTTTTTTTTTTTTTTGTGTTAAATATAGCTCTATTATGACTTATATATTTGTATAGTTGTGGCACTAATATAACAATTTACTTACACGTTGCCGCATGCATATTAATTCATCAAGTAAAATCCAACTAACGCGTAGCATTAGAAAAAATAAATCCCTTAAAAGAAAAATACAAAAACCTAACATACAAGAAAGTCCTAATATGTCTTATACACTTCCCTCTTCTTACTTCGCTTTTTGTCCCTTTGTTTAAAAAATTGTTTTGTGGCATCCATACCATTTTCGGAAACAGGTACTCCAGAGTTTATGGCACCAGAACTGTACGAGGAGGAATACAATGAATTAGTAGACATATACTCCTTTGGAATGTGTGTTATTGAGATGCTGACCTCCGAGTATCCTTACAGCGAGTGCTCCAATCCTGCCCAAATTTACAAGAAAGTCACTACGGTGAGTTCTATCTTTATACTTCACATCATAAAATCCCTATTCCCTTGTGTTGTCACAATAACAATGAGTGTTATTATATAGAGTACTTTTATTCAACCCGACAGGATTGAGTTAGGTAATTCCTGCACTATGGTATGCTGGAACCTGACTGATAAGAGGCATTTAGTATAATAGTAATTTTCATACACATATTGATCTGACATGCACATTTATTTCAGGGAAAATTACCCGAAGCTTTTTGCAGGATTCAAGACTCAGAAGCCCAAAGATTTGTGGGGAAATGTTTGGAGAATGTTTCGAAGAGGCTACCGGCCCGGGAGCTCTTGCTTGACCCTTTTTTGGTTTGTGATGAGGGAGAGCAAAAGCTGAGCATTGCTATTTATAGTGCCCAAATGAAGAAATCATCTCTGTCTAATGGAGTGTTGAATGAGGAGGAAGATTTTGTGGAGCCTGATCAAAAAAGGACCACGAACATGATGATAACCGGGACAATGAACCCTGAAAATGACACCATTTTTCTCAAAGTTCAGATATCTGATAAGGATGGTACTATATCAAACTATTATGATATTGACCGTCTATGCAATTTCATTACTAAAAATACCGTCATATGTCTGACTGTTTATATCTCCTTCTGCTTATTTTGATGTGTCGCAGGGAGTAATTCAAGTAATATTTACTTTCCCTTCGATATTGTGAACGACACAGCCATCGATGTGGCGACAGAGATGGTGAAAGAGTTGGAGATTAGTGACTGGGAACCGTCGGAAATCGCAAAGATCATAGAGGAGCAGATATCTTCTTTGGTGCCAAGTTGGGGCTCACCCTACTTAGTACAAGATCTTCGTCAGCAAAGCTTTAGCTATGAAGAAGAGGAAGAGGACGACGATGACGATATAAACAACGGGCCTTTCTCCTCTTCCTCCTGTTCTTCCTCACACAACTCCCTTATGGCTCTCAACTCTTCACATTTCACCTGGGGAAACAAAGGCGACCACAATTGGATTCAGGGTATATCTTAATTTATGAATCTATGGCTCTAGTAAATAATTTTCCTGGCTAATGTTTTATTAGGTCAATTACAAAATTATATCTCGCAGTTTTTTATGTTAGTTCTTGAGGACTTGTTAATTTATGCAGATGAGCCGTTTATGAATGATGACGCGAGCTCCGTAAGCTCGTTTAACTCGTTCAACTACTCCAATGTAAACTACTACTCGGCCTATGAAGATGATTATCATGACTCAAACATCAACTTAGGTGGAGGAGATCATGAGCCTCTCCCCATTGCAATGGCCCACAAATCTACAAGATTCCGACCTGCAGACATAGCGATTTCAAATCGATGTAGTTCACCGAGGGGTTCTCCAAGAGGTTGTTGCTTAAAAAGTCCACAGCAGCAGCAGCAGTATCCGCGGCCAAGGTTAAGCAGGATCCGATCACTTGTGGATGTGCGCAGCCAGCTGTTGCACCGGTCACTTGTGGAGCAGATAAACAAGCGGCGCTTGTTTAAGACCGTTGGAGCGGTAGAGAACATCGGATATCAGGAACCTGACGGGCAGTTTTCAGACGGTAAGATGTTTACATGTAGTGGTTTTCAGGGGAGATTATCTCCCAAAGATCCTGTTTAGTTATTTATCAGTAGCAGGTGGTTCAGAAAACGATGTTAATTGATGGGTGAAGAATCCGGCTTAAGCCCAGTGTGTTATATAAAAATGTATATATTGCTATGAGAAGTTTTTGGGTTGTGATCTATAGCTAGCCAATGCGATTGTGTGAAGATCTTATGACATACTGGAGTATGATGTTTATAACGATGATGATGATGATGATGAATAAGGGAATGTGTTTGCTGTATGCTATGATTTACATATATGATGAATTAGGGAATATGTTTGCTATATGATATGATATACATATACATATATATACATATTTTTTTTTTCTTTTGAAGGAATTGTTTTGTTTTGTTTTTTATTTATTATTCTTTTTTTTTTTAATATGTTATCGATTTAAGAAGTAAGAAAACTTCACATGCATAATTAAAAAATATTAGCTAGTACATATAGTCTAAAACAATAATGAACAATTATCAATTGAATAATTAATACGATTAATTTTAAATGGACACTAAATTATAAATCATGTCTCATCTTGGTATTTGATTTTAGATTTTATACATTACAGTCTTCTGAATTTTTCTATTATTCATTAACAGTCTTATTAATAATATTTTGTTAAAAAAATAGAAATTGAATATATTTTTATCATGTGAGCTTTGTTTATAAATAAAGTCATAATTAAATTTTTTTTTATATGGAACCAAATTCTACTTCTAATTAAAAATATATATATAACCACCCTGTATCAGAAATATATAATTTCACGGAGCTACTTTTAGTGGGTTTGAGTCACGATGGATATCTGGTAGGGGGCCAACAGTACAAAGATGCGGTGAAAAATGCACAGACGCGATGGTGAGCTCTAATATTCCAATTCAATCCAAAGGATTTGTAATCCCATGTTTTTATTTTCTTTTTTGAGTGATTACTAATTCCACAACTGAGTTATTATTTGTTACTCAATGCATAATTATCCTGTCAATGTTTATCGACAAACATAAGAACAGGGTAGATAGTCCTAACCCTAGTCATATATATATATATATACATATATATATATATGCACACAAACACACCCACACACACAATGAAAATAAGTAAATAAACTAGTATGTCCATTTTCACACACATAAAAAGTTTCCGGTATTGAATGATATTTAGCACATTGAGATCCGCTCTGACTGGTTCATAACCCGCCTTGTTGGTGAGCTAAATTGTGGCATTAAAGAGTTGAGAATCGTGGCGGCTTAAACGATTCACGAGCTCAATTTCAGTTCGAGAGCGAGAAGGGAGATAGGGGAGTGTGGTTGCATTGGTCATCTTATCAAAATATCGGACGGCAAGACCACCGAAAAGGAGGAAGCCATCGCAAATGTTTTGTAGAGTTCCTCACTGCCTCTGATGTTGTGCATGGTGAACAGAGAGATTTTTTGAAGAGATGTGAACCTATTTAGTTGTTGAGAGATCAAGTTGTTGTTGTTTTATCTATTTTTTAATCTACTTCCTTCAGAATTTCTACATTTTTTATTATTACCTTTTCTGGACTCTATACATTTTTAGGAACCTTTTTTGTTTCAGCTTATAATTAGACCCAAAATAGCTTCTCGAGAGCAAGACTAATCAACTCCGACTATTGCAAGTGGAGAACAGTCGCGACCAGCTATTTAGCATTAAAACGTACTTGATCACCCTAAGACTATGACCAGCTGCCCAACCCCTAACAAGCTCATGGGCAAGCTTTGGCACAAGATAGTCAACCTGATAGGGGACGTGAGGTGAGGAGTGTCTCTTACAAAATCTAATCGTTTATTTTTTATCCAATAATTTATAGGAAGTGCGGTTTTTATTCACCCGACATACGAGACATTTTTTATATAAATTTTTATATAATGCATGTATATATAAATATTGTTTTCATTATCATAGGAACTAACTAAAGGGAAAGCGTAGCTAGGTTGAATAATGAACAGTGGGCCAGCACACAACATGGAAATTCCCTTTGATTATGTGATCGGTTTACAGATCAAACCTGCCCATATAAGTACTAGGCATAATAAAGTCTGGAGGGGGCCGGATTGCGGGGTTCTGGAGACTTGGAAAGCCTTTTATATATATCTGATCCGTGTGGGGATCAAAATTGATTCCATTCATCCGCCAACCGCGACCTTTCATTTCCCCACAATTATTCACTAAGCATAAACTTTTCCAATTTCCAAAAGTGGGTCATATATCAGATGCAGAAAGCGGAACCTCCGGGTGAGGTCCGAATCAAGGGACAGACTGACTTTGATCCTTTTACGTTAACAAAGAATATCGCTCTCTAACCTACCAATACGCAACAGGTTCGCAATACCTTTTAGCAACGATATATACCAAGACACTTAGCATGCATTTAGTGTCCCAGATTGAAATGAAACCATAGCTTTCGTATTGACATTACGGTTTTTTAATTAGATTTGAGTTAAACTATTTACTTTTAGTACATGAGTTTAAATAATTGAAGTTAAAAAATATAAAAACTTGAGATGTATCCAGAAAAAGAATCGAGAAAAAAAAAATCAATATAAGGTTTTTTTTTATTTATATTGAAATTCTATATAATAAAAAAATCATCTTTTTTACATTTGTATATATAAAGTTATGGATTTTTAAAGTTTGACTTGTAAAGTTGTAATAGTAAATTATAAATAATTGAAGCTAAAAAAAATTGCATTTGAATTGAATTATGCTTCCAAACACTTACCTAGTCATGAATAATTGTATTTGGCACTATAAACTGTACTGTTTCTATTTACCACTCATTTATATACCTTAACACCAGGTTAACAACATTATAATATTACAATACATTGTGAAATAACATTTTACTTGGAAAAATTTATTTATCAATTGCATATATAGGCATGATTCGCGATGATCAAGCTGGATAAATTTGCACTCTCTTGGAAGCGGATCATCGACATCCAAACACCATTATATCTTAATTCCCATTTGACACCCCATTTTAAATTTACTTTTCAAACCTTTTCTTTTATAGTGTTTTCTCTTATACAAATCTTAAATGATTATATAAATTATATGAGTTTCAATTAACTTATTATCAAAATCAAGCCTTAGACATGAGCAAGATAGTTATGCACTCAAAAACAAGAAAAAAAGGCAACTAAATGGAAGAATAGTCCATTAATAATTTTGTAAATAAAAATATTTGGAGCTTATCTTATCTTCTATTTAAATGAAGTGTCGATTTTTAAAAAATAGAAAATTTTCACTTTTGAAAAATAAAAATAGTTTGGATTTCTATTAAAAAATGAAAAGATATTTAGATGGGTAAAAAATTTCTATTTTTTAGAAAAAAACTCTTATTTCATTTTTCAGAAGCGAAAAAATTTTCATTTCTAAAATCCAATCCCTTTGCCAGACAAAACATCGTTACTATTATTATTATTATTATTATCATTATTATTATTAGTAGTAGTAGTAAAGTTTGGCTTACACCAGTCTATTATTGCTGGCTCAACGCATGAGCTAAGAGAGTTTGGCTTTATAAGATCTCTCATTTTCCATTTGTACAGAGTGTTCACTTTTAAAAGAATAAAAAAAATTATTTTTAAAAAATAAAAGGTTATTTAGTTTTTTTTTTAAATAAAAAAGTTATTTGAATGAGTAAAAAATTTCTATTTTTTGGAGAGAATTCGTTTTTCATTCTTCAAAAATGAAAAGTTTCTGAT
Source organism: Antiaris toxicaria (assembly GCA_035233585.1). Classification (NCBI taxonomy): domain Eukaryota; kingdom Viridiplantae; phylum Streptophyta; class Magnoliopsida; order Rosales; family Moraceae; genus Antiaris; species Antiaris toxicaria. Next base: position 3,940,430 of record CP141163.1, read on the forward strand.
ATTTAGATATGGAAATTTAAGAAAGTCTATTTTCTAAAAGTGAAAATTTTTTCATTTGTCAAAAATGGATATGCTAAACGAAGAAAACATTAAGTACACGTTTGGTACAAGTATTTTTTTAGTATTGTATTTAAATGCAATGCAATTTTTCCCCAAATACAAAAACATTTCATTCAAATACCAATCACATCACATTTTAAATCTAACACAATCACTATTTATTATTTCACTTTTTCTATTATTTTTATTAATTACATCATATATTCCCTCTCCCTCCTTTTTTTCTTTCTATTTTTATCCATCACATCACATATTTATTATTAAAATACAATTCAAATACTTTTCCCCCAAATACACATTGCATTCAAATGCAATACTAATACTTTTTCTCCAAATACAAATTGCATTCAATGCATTGCATTCAAACGCAATGCAAATGTAATGCATTCACCAAACGAACCCTAATAAAATTAAAAAAATGCTTTTTGATTTGTTTGAATGGTATGTTTGATTTTGGAAAGAAAAATTTTTGTAGAAAAGTATTTGTTTCAATTTGTTTCGTCATTTTTCTCGTCTTTTAAGGAGGAAAACATGTCTTATATAGTATCTTTATAGGAAAATAAAATGAATATTTTTTTAATTGTCTCATAATATATATTTAATACTATTTTTTCTTATTTCAAATAATATTTTTTAAGAAGAAAAATTTTTTTAAACACCCAAACACCATGTCATTCTTAAAAAATGAAAGACCTTTTCATTCAAAATAATAAAATTTTCCATTTTAAAAATGGATATCCTATCCAAATATGGGTTCATTTCTTGTAAACCTCGTACAATTAAAAAAAATTTACACCGGACTGTTTTTATTGATTGTGATGAAATTGTGATTTAAATTTTATATGATTATATTTTGTGGTTGCATGCTTAATTTAGTGTAAGGTTAAGAATTTAAATCCCTAGCTCCTCAATTTAAAAAAAATAAAAAAAAATTCACTATTGACATTTTACATATATTTATACGGTATAAGCATTGTCGGCATAGGGTGTACGCCTCGACGTGCACGGCTGAATGCCCACTGCCCACCAACCGGCCCTTCCTCCTTGCCCTCTCTCTCTCTCTCTCTCTCTCTCTATAAATCTTCAGTAGTCTTCCTAACTTGCCAATCCCTTTACCACATCACGCCTTATACCTTTCCTCATTCTCTATATTCTCACGTTTGTTCACATCCGAGTCATTCTCGTGCGCCACTCTCGCTATCATGCGCGCGAGGAGCCACCTGCCGCCGCCGTCGCCGATTCCGACCGGAAAAGGATCCCGCTCCGCCTCCAACGAGCCCTTCGCCCGATTCCTCGAAGGCTCGCTCCATGTCCCCGCTCTCTCTCTGCCGGAGATTACCAGCGCCCGCCGCTCGGTCCTGGCGGCGGTCGATCTCCGGTCACTCCTCTCCGGCGACGAAGACTCCGTCGGTCGGGTTCTGAGGTCGGCCAAGGATTTCGGCGCGTTCCGGATCGTCGGTCATGGGATTTCGGTGGACGAATTGCGATCGGAGATCGGAGAAGACGAGCGAGCTTTCGTAGATTCGGAGAGAGAAAGCGATGGAGTAAGGTGGGAATTCGGAGAAAGAATGGTGTGGATTGGTTCTCGGAATGAGGATGGATCACAGTATAAGGAACGAGTCATTGGAGACGAAAGATATCGAGACCTCAGGTACCTCACAAACTTCAAAACTTTTATTACAACGTAACGTGAATTTTTTCGTTCAAATATTTTGGAGTCAATTTGTTTTTCTGCACTGAGCTGTTTAGTAGTGCCACGTATTCATGCTCTCATATTCATTTATGCCATTAGAAAATAGGGTATACATTAACATTCTTTGAACCTATCATCCTTAGACAACTAACTCAGTAAAATTTTAATTTTGATAATTTATCTCTAAACCTTCTAAATTATTACAATGTAATCTGTTTAATTAACTTTACGTTATACATATATATTTGGATAGCTTATTAGAATTGAAATTTTTAAATTAAAATTTGTTGACTTTTAAAAAACTAATTATAATTTTTATTAACTTTTCATAAATAAAAAAAAGACAAAAATTAAAATAAAAAAGTATAGTTTAAAATGAATCCATTTAATTAATTTTATATTAAGTATACGTTTGGATCACTAGTTGGAGTTGAAATTTTTAAATTAGAGTAGACTGACTTTTTAAAAACTGATTGTAAACTCTTATTGACTTATTAGTAAAAAGACAAAAATTGAAATACAAAAATAAGTTTGATTGAAATTGAAATGGCAAATCAAACAAAACCTAAATTGAATATTTGGATTTGGAGTACTTTGCATTAGGATTTGTATTAAATTTGAAAATTTTTAGTCGGGCTTTTGGTTCTCGTGAGGCATTTTAATGATTGATTTAACAAAAAATTAAATCATATGAGGTATATTGAAACAATTTAGCATGTTCAATGAAAAATTATCAAAATTAAAAGTTTGAAGGGTAAGTTGTTAAAAAGTGATGAGTTTAAGGAGCGATCATGCTAAATACACTATTAAATAACTATAACAGAAAATGTACATGACACATCATATCAATTTTGCAGTTATCGACTAAAAAAAATCACCTTTAAATACCCGTCGATATCAACCACTATCTACCGTTATACTGATTAGGAGCCACTATTTTGTAATACCAGACAATAACCACTAGTAATAAATAAATAAATGCTATTACTATCGTATTGATATCAGTTTTCTCATCGGTTTACCTAAAAAGCACAAAAAATAAACAAATGTTCACCAAAATTTAAAAAACAAAGTCACAAAATTAAGTAGAATTTTTTTTTTCTTTTGCAAGATGAGGAAAGAATCATTACGAAATCAATAAAAGACAACCGTTCTACTTATATCGATTATAAAAAAAAAAAGCTATAATGTGATAGATTAAATAAAGATTTATTGAATGATAATATAATTTGTATGTAACACTAACATTACATAGGCTAATATTTGCCAGCGGAATTTATTCCATTGGCAATGTTTTTAGTTTGATATTATATGTATCAATTGCAATGATATTTGTCACTTTGTTTTTGAACACGCACAATAGAATTGCTTAAAGTTTGTGACACAGGTTTCCTTTTGTTTTCTGTTTTGGCCCTCAACTGGTACTGCAATTTTTTAGTAGTATTCATAAGGCCTGATTAAACAATTCATGTTTGTGACATTCCTTGCTCTCAGCGTAAATATGAGACTTGTTGCAAGTAAACTTGAGGAAATTGCAGAACAACTGAATCAAATTTTGTTCGAAAATTCTGGAGAGAAATCTGATCAGAAGAGAATGTTTGGAGGCAAGAAGTCTGTTCTGAGCTTGTACAGGTATAATAATAATCACCAAAGTTTCATGGAGCAAAACCAGTTATCTTTAAAAGATGAGAAAGAGAACAAGTTGTGTGATAAATATTTTTTGAGCCTCCAACTTCCCTTTGAGCATTGCCTAATTAATGTTCAATCGGAGAAGCAACTTTTGCCTTTTGAAGCGGGCCCAGAGACATTAGTTGTTACTATTGGGAAACAGTTTGAGGTAATTCATTGTTGATTTCTCTTTCCTTCCTTTAATCCTTACTTAAATCCCTTAATTTCCAAGGTTACATTGGCTAAGTTGAGCTGCTCTTAGGCACAAAAATACAATGCATGATAGAGCTAAACTGACAGAATTATAGATTAATAATAATAATAATAATAAATAAATAAACAAAAAAATGGCAGTACTGATCTTGAGAAGAATCTCACATCTGTGTAGATCAATTCTCAAAAGTTGGGAGCGGGGCTACCCCAGGCCTGTGGGGAAGTTGCCCTTTGCGACTAAGGGCTAATTACAATGGAGTTTCTCAAAATTAAAAATTTTTGTAAAATATTTTTTTTTAGTTTATATTTTCGAAAAAGTTTCTAATTGCAATAATGACCCTAGAATTCCCTTCACTAATTTATATCAGAGAGATTAAATTAGGATTCTTTGAATAATTTGAAATCACTTGTCGAATTCATTCCCTAGCTACTCATTCTATTTTACTAAACAATTAATCATGGATACTAAAGTCTCTTTACTAATTCTCTCACCTCTCTCTTTATTTCTACTTTTCCCTCCTGCCAAATAAGCTATTAAGAACTACATTCATATTGCAAACTTAAAATCTTGAATAAGTGAAAAAAAAAACTATAGAATATAAATTTATGAATTTATTTTATCTTAACATTAAAAAGTGAATTAGATCGATTCTATTAAAAGTTTATATCTTCATTTTAAAGAAACATGAAAAAAAAAGGGAAATATAAATAAAAATCAAAAGTGAAAAAAGAGAGAGAGGGAGACAAAGTCTCTATTTAGATCATCGATTTGAACCTATAATTAAGATTTTTTATAGTGTTTTCTCTAACAAATATTAAATTTTATTTTACAAACTTATTATTCAAATCTATAATCCAAACAAGCCAAAAATTTTTAAAAAATCATGGGTGCATTATAATAGTTTTGATAATTGAAAAACATAAATACTCCCTTACTCAAGTTAAACCTAGTTTCTTTTGGTGATTATAGGAATGGAGCCAGCAAGAACTCAAATATTTTACTGGGAAAATGATGTTCTTCCGAGCTGACCACGTTTGCGAAAACCAAGCTAATTACTCTTTCTCTCTAGAGCTGAGATTTTCATCTTCAAGTTTGAGAAAAGTGTTGAACAGAGATTGTAGGACCATCTCCATTCAGGATCAGATTGTAATTGCAATCACCATTAATCTCCTCTACAAAATTTTCATGTTTTTTATCTCACGGATTGGTGGAGCTAGATAAGAGAGAGTGTCCTATCTACAATAACATAATAGCTCTCTCTCTCTCTCTCTCTTTCTTTTTCTTTTTTCTTCTTTGGATTATTTTCATCTATGCCCTTAAATTTTAGTGTTGTTCTCACTTTGCCCACTAAATTTTTAAAACTCTCACTTTACCCTGAATTTTAAATTAGTCCTACTTAACCTTATGCTAACATGAACCACATGGAAAAAATGGAGTTTAAGCGTGGTCATGTTGTATTTTTCTGTTTACCTTTTTATCGAAATGATAACCAAAAAAAAAAATTTAGTGAGATTAATTCCCTTCTTTTTTGACAAGTTTTTAACCAAAATTCTAGTAAAATGAGTTAAGAGGGACTAATTCAAAATTCAGAAAATAAAGTAAAAGGTTTTAAAGTTTGAGAGGCGAAGTGAAAATGATTTTAAAGTTTTGGATATAGGTGAGATTGATCTTTTTTCTTTTTGTTATATATACTGATTGGTTTGGAGGATTTTCTTTGCTTTCCTATTTTTTTAAAAAGTTTTATACGAGGGGTGGGTCTCTTTCGATGGACATTTTTGCATCAATAAATGGCTTGAAGAAGTGAGGTTTGAATATACACAAAATAGTTAATTACGTACAGAAATTTATGGTTTGGTTTTGTGCTGAATATTATTGTAAACATTGTTTGGAAGTTGTTCTTTTGGTAATTACAAATGTATATGGGAATTGATGAAGCTCAAATCTTGTACCATTTTGCTTCCAAATTAAGAAACTGTTGTAGTGGTTCATGTTGTTATTTCTCGCTGATTTTGTTACTCTTTTGAAAGTGGGCTTTAGCTGGAACTACCCAAAATGAATGATTTACAGCCCACTTTGAAATGGACAGCATTGCTCACATGCTCATGTTCTTTTTTCATTTTTTCTTTTCTTTTCTTTTCTTTCCTTTCCTTTTTTTTTTTTTTTTGGTGGGAATATCGTGCTCATTGTTAGTTGATCGCTTTTTTTTGGGACATTGATATGGAACACTAATTTTACTGGCAGTAAATGCTGTTCAATACAAATCATATATATATATATAACATTCAATTAGTGATTAAATTTTAATAGTTTAGAAATGCTTATTATCAAAGTAGTGTTAGGGATTTCAATTTAATTCTAACATTTTGGTGCCAGATAAGTTTCCCATTTCCACAAATAAATGCATTTTTAATATTAGTTCACGTGACAATTTTTTAAACATTTATTAATAAATAAAAAATGACAACTTATATCATACAGGTATAAAAAGTTGGGAGTTTATATCCCTAGTAATATTTTTAGAGTAGTGCTAGGAAATGCACCAATTATAATAATAAAATTTCAATGCCAATTTTCGTTCTAGCAAAAAAGAAATAATTTTTTTTATTATTCAAATGTAATAATATTCTAACTTTATTGACGTGGTACTTATTTATAACAAATAATATTTGATTTGTCATATAAATTAGTATTAAAAGTTTTGGATTAATATTGTTATAAATTTGTATTAAAAATTTTGGACTAAAATTTGTAATGTAGCTCAATAATGTGTTTGTTTTGGATACAAAATATCACGAGTTCAAATCTTGTCATCCCTACCTATATTACTTATCTTATAAGCTTTAATGAGAATTCATTGAGATTGATTAAAATTGGATATACATAATCAATCTTTATTTTCTTATTCACAATGGTATATATATTAAAAAAAAAAAACCTTTAACGACAGTATATTAACTGTCCTAAAATAGCAATTCTATAGTAGCGTGGCTATAAATAAAACTTTTAACGACAGTAGAGTGGCTGTCGTAAAATAAAAATTCCAAAGTCGTGTGGCTAGATCAATTAATGGGCTCTGCTGACCCAAAGGCGGAAGATGTTTAATCCATTATTCATGAGTACTGGTTTGTTTTTATTTATTTATTTATTTATTTATTTATTTTTAAGTACCATGAGTACTGTATTGCTGTTACTATTTTAATGAGGAAAAACAGTTATTCCCACAAGCAAGTTCTTAAGATCTTTGTGCTTCAAGAAAGAGCTGCTTTTGTGTATGGACATTAATATTTGCAACATTTTTCTTTGTTTCTCATATCTAACCATGATATTATTTGTCACTTTTACTTGACACTAATTGGTACAATAAGAATTATTTGTTGATGGGTCGCTTTTGAAGACCCCACACGAATCTAATGATAAAACGATGTAGATTTGTTACACCAGCAAATTATAAATAAATATGCATAAATCAAGCGCCTTATTTCACGGCTATACAGGAGAAATTCCTACCCTAATGTATAGACTTCATTGTGGTTGTCGGGCTTACTTTGAATTTATACTTTTATTTATATACACACACACATACATATATATATATATAAAACAATTTCCAATCCAATGGCTATATACGTCTGATAAATTTAACTTTGTATTGAAGTAAATGTAATTGTTATTTGACTTACATGTAATTTTATGTGTAAAATGATACTATCTATTTGAAGTTTTTTAGAAAAAATATTAGTATGTATCATACAAAATGTTGCACTAAAATCTCAGTATTATACGCGGTTGAACTTATGTTACATCTTCATATTAGTTTGAGGCCTTATAAATTATTCTTTAAATTAATTAATCAACCAATCTAACGACCACATTTTATTGCATAGATCTTCACCTTGCAAAAACGTCCACTATTATTAACTAATCGTGACACTAGTCGGGCCCCAGAAATATATTTTGTTCTCCCGTCTAATTAAATGAACACTCCTTTGGCAAATAAATAAATAAATAAATGCTCTAACAACTCCGTACCATTTGATATGAATGGGATCAGCATGTCATTATAGTAAAAGCATTGGTTTATCTCCTACTTTGTAACATGAGTCACATGACCAACAATTTTTTTTAATTCAATTAACCTTGTGAAGAGAACAGCATTCCTCATGAGATGGAACAAATTGATTGCTAGCCAGTTGTGTGGCATTATTATTATTATTATTATTATTATTATTATTGATGAGAAAAAAAAAACACAATATATAAATAAACATAGATATATATATATCCATCATAAAATTGGAGCTGACCTTAATTATTTTTATGATTAGTTTGCGTGTTCTAAGATATGTTGCTAAGAGAAAGGACTATATATATATATGTTTTCTTTTTTTTAACTTGAAATAAGGATATTTGATGCAGATATCTTATAAGAATCAGATATGAAATAATCAATAATCATTTGATTATATATTATCATGTGATCGCATTTTTAATATGCACAAAATTCTTAACATAATTCATATACAATGTGTGTGTCTATATATATATATATAGGCTTCCTTCTTGATGCGTATCCCTAGATCTATGTACTCTGGAAATTTGGAGGAGAAAGCTTTATACTAGTGGTAATTAGAGGTTAGCTATCCATTCGCTTGTTCTCTTCTAAATTACAAGTGAACCCACAGGAATTCCTTTGCTTTTCTTTACCAGTTTTTACATCCAAATTCCAATACATCTACCCAACACTAGTACTTTTGTAACTTTAATATATATAAAAGTGTTATCTTCTACCTTTTTTTTTTTTTTTTCGTGCCTAAGTTGGTGGGTTGGTATCATTAAATTGGATCAAAATTTCGTTCGCCTTGTACCAAAAATTTAGGCGAAAAGACAATATTTATTGTTAGATCTACCTCCAAAATATAGCGTGTCATATGTGACTTAATCTTTTGGTAAGAATCTCAAGCATCAATCAATTTGCCGATCAAAATTGCCACAAACTCTACAACCAACTAGTAGGTTTTTATGGGTGAGCTTCCAAAGGAAGCTATCTCTATTGGCATTTCATGTTTCTAAATATCGAATTAGTCAAATTGTAACAAATTAAAACGTTCACAAAACTAATAGAATCGGGTATAAATTCAACGATTTAAAATAAAGCATTATAACAGGGTATTCTTTCGTACTCTACAAAAAAAAAATTGTCAAGTTAATTAATTTACCCTCATTCAAAAACAAGTTAAAGTATAAGAAATTAGTCCAGTTGACTAAAAAATGCCGCAAGTTTAATACTATGGAATCTCTAGCGTCATATGTGGACTTCTCCAACATAATATAAGATTAACCTAAAAATCTTAAATCATATTTCTATGTATTGACATGCAAAATAATAATCAGGTAGATTAGCTTTAAAAAGTAAGTTTAAACAATATATTCGATTTTTTATTAAAAAGAAACTGTAACAAAAAGTTTAAATGGATAAAAACAGGATTTCAAGTAAACTGTAAATCTTTCATCTTTATCATGTATTATGTTAAGTTTTTTATGTTTATCATTACAATTTATATATTTATTTTATAATATGTAAGAGATATCTATATACTACATTGAAGGGGCCTCCCAAAAAACCAATATACATATTCACATTGATGTTTAATATGGAGGTTGATATTCTTCCATACTTTTAATAAAAGCCAAGAACGAGAGGGGATTGATCAATAATAGTTCCACCGACGAATATCCATAAAATGTAAATGTTTCTGTGCAGTGTTTTAGTTGGCATTAACTGACTTATAACTTGTCAATAGAGGTGTCAAAGTTCCAAACAATAGATCCAAAAATCAAGCCTGTCCCTTTCTCTTTGGCAACAAGCAAGGTAGTGTGAATTGTGAAAAAGATGAATTGAAAGCTGAGAGTTGAAATTTGAGACGACAGAGACATGATCAGACAATACCATCCTGTGAGTCAGTCTTATTGATAACTTCCGCACGCCCGTGTGACAAATGACTCTCCCCCACAAATTACCAAAATTCTCCAAAAGATTTTTGTCTCCTGCACGTGTTCATCATTTCCTTTATTACTAGAAAAATGAAAAGATTGTGTTGAACCTCCGTTATTTATACTGAGTGAGCCCCATTAAATAGGTCTCACATTATGTTGGCGGTAACTACCGTATGAGGTTGTCATATAGTGATTAGGATGCCTTTACTAGTTATATCTTCTTCGTCCACCTACGTTTGATTCTTCCTGCCTCTCAAAAGGCCTTTGTTCTAGTTTTGACTGTTAAAATTTTGGGATTATAAAAGCAAGTATGACTCTTAACGGATAATTAAGAGAAACTAGTAGAAGGTGCTAATTACTCCTTTAGTGGTCCCGGGATTACCATTGCATCGAAAGGGAGTAGGACAGGATAGGAACCACCTGATTTCCCTTCTTTTCTGAGCAAAAAGGAAAAAAAAATATATATATATATTATATTGTGAATAACTTGGAATTGACATGTCTGGTTGGATCTCATTACTCTTATAATTAGCTTCTTCTGTTTTTTTTTTTTTCTTCAATTTTTGTCCTATAGTTGTAGAAGCTTTTTAACCGCATGGATCTCCATCAGTAGTGATTTTTTAAATATTAATTAAAAAATATGTAAAATTGACAGAAAATATACAAATTTGATAATTAAAAATAGAACCTTGAAAATAAATATTCCTTTTCATATTTTATATTGTAGAATTCTCGTTTTCGTTGTTGTGTTATTCTAGGGACTTATATGTTCCAAGTGAATTGTACCAATAAGTGATTAAGAGCTTTCTATATATATGGTTGTAACTTGTCGCTAATAATTGTACGTTATGGCATTAATAATTGTAAGTTCTATATATGTTGTGATTGACGGTAAGTTCCTATTTTTGTGAGTTGTGAGATCACTCTTCAGCAATCTGCAGTGACATGAAATATCACTAACTTCTGGACTACTTTCTTGCATGTGATGTCTAGTACATGTTACTATGGAACACATACAACGTATAATGACAACTACGTACTCAAGGTGTGTGTGTGTGTATATTTTTTTTTAGGGAACACACAAGGTATATATAAATTCACAAGGTATATATAAATTGTTTTCCCGATGTCAAACAATTATTTGTACTAATAGTCCTCCAAAATAGTGGCAGGTTTTGGATTACGCTTTAACATCTTGGATTTAAAAAAAAAAAAAAAGGAAATTGGTAATATCCTCATGCCCCCATCCTAATTATTATTAGATAAACCCACTTATCGCACTAGTGAAATAACAAGAAATTTAATCTTAGATCTTTACAATTAGCAGACCTCAGACATTAAAAGCAGACAGTATATCATCTTTCTTATCAAAAACTAGACTTTTACATGCATTATGATTTGAATGTGAGATCTATTAGAAGTAAAAGCTCTAAATAGGCTTTTTTTACTATCATACTACCAGATGTTCTTATAAAAATGAATAGTATGGTCATCATTAAAAAAATTAAATAAATAAGAGTACTAGAGATTCTCTCTTGGCAATATAATATGCATAGACTATTCCCTACTGTAAAGAACCACATTTCCCTCAATTTCTAAAACTCATAAATGTCCAGTTATCGATCCTAGTAGTGCCAATGCATAAGTCATGAGATCAAAACCTAATCCTAGCATTTTTTTTTTAGATATAAAAACTATCCCAACTTTTTTCTTTTTTGGTAAGAAAGAACTAACCCAACTTCCAATCTAAGTACATTGGCTAATTTCTACAATCTTTATATTAATTTGTGTTTTTTCCGATCTCTCTCTCTCTCCTTTTTTTTTTTTTTCGTTTAGGCCAAAATGATTAGGGAGTCTTTCTTTTTTCAGTTTTTTCTCCTTTTTTTTTAAATCTTTTTCAGGGAAGAAAGACCCAAAGATGTAGGAGAAGGAGAGTTGCATACAAGCATTGTACTGCTTTTTTTTTTTTTTCCCCCGGTGAGATGACAATATCGACATTGATTTATTGATCGCACAACAAATTATAGAAGAAAACAAAGATTGTTTCATGATAGTTATATGGTTAAAACAATATTAAAAAAAAAAGTTTACATAATGCATTACACAACAGTTTTTAAAGTCGAGTTTTGAGACCAAAACCAAGGTGGGGTTTGAGGGTTGGTTTTGGGTTCTAGTTAAGGTATCGAATTTTAAGATCATGATCGACATTAGAACCGTTTTTAGGACTAGAGTTGGGTTCTACGACAGAGGTTGAAGTTGAGGTTGAGATTGAGATTGAGATCTAGCTAGGATTGAGGTTTAAATCCTGATACTGACCCTAAATCTCAACTCTTACCTCGATCTTGAAACTTGAACTCAATCCTATCCAGCTTGAATTTTGAACTCGACATTGGTCCCACATCTCGACCTAGTCTTAAAACCTTGATTCCAACTAGACCTCATCTTGCCCAAGTCAAAGACCCAGACTCCAACATTGATCCAATAACTAATTCCGCCATGACCCTTACCTCCCAACTTCAATCCCAAATCCTGACCCGACCTTGATCTTAGAAACTTATCCTAACCATGGCTATGAGCTTGATACTAGGTCCTGATCCTAACATCGACCTTGGATGTTAACCTCGGTGCCAAGTCCTAATCCCCTCCCTAACCTTGTTTCTAAAACCCAAACTCAACTTAGTCTTGAAACCTGATCCTGATCCCCCAGCCCTAGATCTTGATATCGACCCCTAATCTTGAAAGATGATCTTGACCCATGTGTCTGAACACTGACTCAAATTGAAATTCCTGGCCCCAAATCTTGATATTGGCCTTAATCATAAAAACCCAATTCCTCGACCCAAGTTCCCTGACCTCGACTCCTGCCCTATGGAATCTAATCCTAATTTAATCTCTAATTCCGAACCTGTTCCCTAACTCGAACTCCAATATTAGTTTTTGATATATATTTGAAATGTTTTAAATGTTTATTCTTCAGATTAAATTATATAGTACAGTTTAATACGAAGATTTTTTTATGTTATATTGGATATCACACTCCTTATTGTATTAATTTCTAATCTTGTGTTAAATTACACAAAAATATTGTTATTAATCAGATATTAGATATTGCTAAATATTAAGTGCTTTTACAGCATATCAAACACATGCCCACTCTGTGTAATGGGACTTTCATGTGAATAATTGAGAACTTCAACACTAGAAAATTCTTATACTTTGTTGAGAAATATGGATAAAAGAATTCTGAAAATCCGATGATCCAATAATAATTACTAATAGCCGGGGACGTATATGTTCCACAACACAACACACATATATTTATGGTGAGGGATATGTATGTAATATGACGCTGGTAAAGTAAAGTAAGGTGCAGCAGTGCCACACGTGCAAGAGTTGGAAATATGGTAAAGGCAAAGAATGAGGAAGTGGTTAATAATGGAAGGTTTATATATATATAAACATATATATATATATATCTTGGTCGGGTAGGGTAGGGCAGGGCAGGGCAGTGAGGAAAAGTGGTAGTGGATAAATAATCATAAAAAGAGTAGTTAGGGAAGGGAGGGGGGCTGAAGAAGTGGACAACATTTGGCAACGTCAATTCAAAAGCACCAGAATCTCCGGATTTATGTCGTCTTTGTCGTCGGCTTTCAATCCACACCCGCGGGTTTTGCTGTTGTTTGACTCATTAATTTTTCTATTTTCCTTGATTATTCATCTACCTCGCAGCTCGCCGACACACATCTGCCAAAATAAAAACTACCCTGCCAACCCCCTTTTTTCTTTTTATTACATATTTTATCTTTATTTTTTTCTTTTAACTTGAGAATTATGATATTAATATTATTGATAGATTATATTTATAATTATATTTTATGTTTTATCTGTAAGTTATAGATCAAATATTACTTTAAACTCTTAAAAAATTTTAAAAAAATTTTCTTAATCTATGAAATTACTTTTAATTATTATCTGATCTATCAAGTTATTCTAAATTAACTGTTTTATAATTTTACATAATATTACTAATAAGAAAAAAACCCTAACCTTTTTCTATTTAGATTTTAATAATAAGCTAAATAGATGACCTAATCGAGACATCTTATTAGATCGAGACTGTTCCAAAATGTTTTAAATACTTTAGGACCAACATTTATTTTAACCTACAATTTGAAGAATAAAAATAAGGACTTTTTTTTTTTTGGTTGAAAGTATAAGGACAACTTTTGTTTCTTCTACAATGATTTTCCAATCAAATGCCCGTACCTGAAAATACGGTCCATCGCCTAATCCAGAAACACATATGTACATATATATATATATATAATAACAATTTGGGGTAAGATATTAAAAGAGGAAACTTTTTAGGGTACATTGAAATTTTTGTCATATTTTCAGGGTCCATCATCTAATAGCTACTCTCCGTTGAAAAATAACACATTATTGAATAATATTATACTCTAATATCAAATTAGAAAAAGCATGTGCACCTATTAGAATTAATGAAAAATTATTTGACAATTTATAAACTTTATTCGATTGTGGTTTTGTTTTTTTTTTTTTAAGTCCTATCCTATCTCAATTGTCTTCTAAAAGACAGATCAAATTTCATATGTCAACTAGAATCATGAGTATAATGGCAAAAATATATATTATCGTTCTTAATTAAGTCAATTATTAATCGTAACAGTTAGTGCCTGGCATATCATTATTTAAAAAATAAAATTTCAACTTTGACAAAAACATGATTTTTAATATGCTCAATTTTCAAAGTCTTGTTTTGCCATCACCTGTAAATTTACAAAATGCAGACAATGTTTCAGATTGATGCTCGCCAATAAAAAGAAATATGATAAGTATCATCAACTACAAAATCACTAGGTATAAAAATATTTTGCGGTCGCTTAGCATTAGTCAAAAAATAAAACATTTCAACTTTTAATTAATAATCTCTCATTTAAAACTTCTTGTTTATATTATATTTTCGGATAAACAGTCCTATACGTGCTAGGTTTTAATAGGATCCAGTTGCACGCACCTCAATGACTTGTCCGAGCATGCAGCTGTCTTTTGTTTTTTTTTGTTTTTTTTCATGCTAAAAAATGAGTATTGTTTTCTGTCGTTTTCATAATATAAAAACTGAGTTTATAAAGGAATCTCCGATATGGTGTTCAGGCGTGTCTGACAAAAATAAATAAATAAGGAAATAAAGTAAAATCACCGGCAGGCTGTTTTGAGGTTTTTTTTTTCCCCCTTTATTAAAAAAAACTTAAAATACCAAAATTACCATAATATATAGAAACTATCCAATTGAGCTTAGGTCAATTAATTAATTGTTTAGACTGGAACTTATAAAAGTACTTGTATTAAATAATTAATCAGAATAAGAAGTTTTTTGTGTAATTAAAGTTTCACGTAATGAGTTGAGATATACCATGTATTATACAGTACTCCGATTACAATTAATAAACAATATAAATAAATATGATGGCTTTTTTTTTTTTTTAATGTGGGGAGATATCATGGAGATTGCAAAATGAAGACATGCAAATAATGGCAGAGTCATAATGTATGTTTTCTTTTTAAATGGGGGCACAACAAATAATTTCTTTGAATAAAGACATTGTGTATATTAGTTATTGAGTAAAAGTATTATCAAAACACTATAACAAAGAATCTCATTTTTAATGATACATTCTTGTCGCAAAAGATACATGAATTATTACAAACGGCGTATTTGGGATGACATATTATCATAAATGAGTCATCACAAATAACTCGATGTAAATAAAATATTTATAGTGATAATATCATCATAAATAAATTGTTACAAATGTTTGTCGAATGATGTCTTTGATGATGACTTGGCATGGGTTATTTGTGATGAAATTTAAAAAACATCATCACAAATAATTTGTCCGAGTACATTTTTAGCGACAACTTTTTAAAAAATGTCATTGCTAATATTTGACTAAATGATATTATTTGCGATGGCTTTTTTAAAAATATTGTTACAAGTAATCTTATTTTCTTTAATTTAATAAATATAATATCATTTAATACACAGAAATCAAAATTATTTTGGAGATAATTTAAAGATAATTTATATAGTAATATTGTATTAATAAAATCAAACATCAAAATTAATATTAAGTATTAGAAAAATTGTTGCAATATATAATATAGAATTATTAAACAAAATACCAATAGTATGGATAGATAAATCATTAAAAAAATAACAATTTAGATAATATTAAAAATAAGATAAAATAAAGTATCAACATAAATAATAAAACTTTAATCCCCTAAATTAGGTGTATTGTCAACCTCATCATCATCATCATCATCTTCATCTTCTTCATTTATCGGCTCGTGTGGAAGGACTAGTGGCTGGGGACTAGTAATAGGTTGAAAGTTAATGTTGGGATTGATTTGGCGCATGGCATTATTCATCATCTAATGGTTGTCGAACATATTGCACTGTTTACTATACAAGTCATTAAGCCAATTTTGGACTTGGGGGGCATCTGTGCCACAGATGACTTGTCCAACTAAGAACCAAATAAAGTAGAAGCGCCTAAATAGGTCCTCCATGGAAATGTCGGTCTAACTCCCCTCATGATGCCATTATTGCAGTTGCAATCGAAAATAAACCAATCCTGCAACACATTCAAAATGGGAGAAAAATACTTTTATATTGTGCAATTAAATATATAATATGATTGTTGTCTTGAAACAATACCTTCGTGTGACTCTGAATCTTCTTCTTATGATCACCAGGTATGTCTTTCTAGGTGCTATAATGGGAATTACATAGTGCTATAATGGGAATTACACATTCTTAGTATGCAAGCGATGACACTGTCAAAGTACGGGCCGTTATTACTAATTTCCTTCCATGTACCGCCGGCCTCATCAAACACGATACAAAGCTTCCCCTTCTCTCAGTACCTTCTCAGCAATAGATCGACCTAGAGCTATCTCCCTACCTCAACGTCGAGGTGCTGCATCTGGAATTATAACCAATAATGATAATGAAGTTTAATCAAATAAAATTAAAATATATATATTAAATTTCTTAGTTGTCGAGAATATACCAGATTGACAATGTGACGGGAGTTTCATTGGATCGGATGGAGGCAACGATCCTCTCGTAAAGCCAGCACAAGTAGCTGTTAGATTGAATAGTAGATCTTAATGAGAAAATAACATTTGCACTTTATTAGCTCAGTAACTTGTTATATAATCAATCATATAACATATTTTTGAAAGATACAAAAATAAGTCATGAATATAAATTAACTACTTTAATTCTATTTATTGTCACTGCTAATGTCTTCAACATCATTAAAAGACTCTATATCATCATCATCTTCAGACTTAACGACCTTGTCGTCAATATACTCAAATAAAGTTTCATCACTGTCGTCGTCAATAAAGTCATCTTCAGTGGGTAACTTGTCTTGCAAATATGCACTAACATCAAACATGACAATACTAGCTTCAATATCAAGTCGATTAAATGTCAAGATATCCAGTGCAAGTAATTCAACTATTAACTCAACATTTCATGACTCTACGTTATCATGATCTCATTGGTGTCTTTTTCTGGAAATTCGCATATATGTTTGTGTTCAAAATGTTCCACAACTTTACAGTTTAGACTATTAAAAAAATTATCAACATAAAAAAAAAAAAAAAAAACCCGTATCATTTGAGATGCTAGAATGAAAGGTTCAATTTCAAACCATGAGTCCTTAACAAAGATACTTATTTTATTCTTATATTGTTGAATTCTCCTTTTTTCTACCTGAATGTTGAATCACTTATACTTGAAAAGGATGACTGAATTGTTGTTTATGTATTACAGTTCAAGTATCTCTTCCAAGACTCTGTAGCAAGCAATGAATACATAATCATCAAAAAATATAATCATCAATAATCACATTCATCAAAATATCAATCTCATTCCACACGAAATTACTATCTTAAATCCAAAAACCAAATACTAATGACCAAAAACCAAACACCATTCTAAAATTCAATAACCAAATACTAAATCCAAACTATAACATTTTATATCATTCCAAATAAACAACCTAATCCAAACACCAAAATCTATATCTAAACAATCAACCAAAATCCAAAACTTTTTCAACAAAAATATATATATATTAAAAAAAACTTACAAAATCCAAAACCCATTAAAATACGAGTTTGAAACGACAAAGAATGGGGGCCAAAGATGGCGTTGACTGTAGCAGAGGCTCAAGGTAGTGGGATTTTGATGTTTTGTTTTTTACTTTTTTTAATTAAAAAAAAAACTACAAACGTGAGATTTTGATAAATGATGATTTGGAGAAGATTTTGGAGGGAATAAGAAGTGATTTGGGGGGTTTAGGGTCAGAGAAAGGGAGAGAGACTAAGAGTTGGTCGGAAAGAATAAAGAAAATGTGGAAAAAAGGATTTGTGTTCAAGTTTATATACAGAACTTTTTGCGACGACAATGTCATCACTAAAAAGTCTAAAAATCATTGCAAAAAAATATATATATATATATTAAAACAATGTCGTTCTACGACAACATTGTCAATCTAATAAAATTAATAAAATATTTGTATATATTGGGAATGTTTTGGATTCATTATTTGCAATGACATTTTGGTAAGTCATCACAAATAATATTTCAAATACCATCAATTTGACCATTTTTTTAAAAAAATTAAATGAAAAAAGTCATCGCAAATAATATTTTCGAGACTGCCATTTTGATTGTCTTTTTTTTTTTGGAAAATTAAATGAAATATTTTTTAAATATTAAAATTTATTGGGAATGTTCTTGAACCATTATTTGCGATGACATTTTTGTATGTTGTTGCAAATAATTTTTTAGTGACAACCCCTTTGACTGCCCTTTTAATCATGAAAATTAAATGGAACATTATTTATAATGACTATGTCATTGCAAATAACTTTATTTTAGTGATAAAAATTGGCGCACCACCTATTTTGGTGCCAAATGAAGCTATTTACAACAACAATATTATTTGCCATAATATGTTGTCACAAATACCTTATTAAAAATGATGACAAGTCTTTGCAAATAATATATTCAATGACATTTTTTTCCTGATACCATGACTTATATGTACGATGATATGTCGTCACAAAAGGTCAATTATTTGTAATGACTAATAATCTTTGCAAATATGGTTGATTGTTGTAATGGAATCATTCTTAAAAAATGGAGATGGAATTAAAATTTTGAAGAATTTTAAAAGATAAAAATCAAAATTTTAAGTTTAAGTGGTATATATGCCTCTATTCAAAAATAATTTGTCTTTGCCCAAGTATGCGTTGGATTGAACTGATCCATATAGGATAATTAATTGTCTTATTTTATCTTATTGGTAAGGATACAAGAAAGTTACAAACCCTTCCCTTCAATTCAAGTGAATTATGTTCAATATAAAGAATAACAAATTTTAGGGTTAGATTCATGGTCAAAATTAGACATTGTTGAAGGAAAAATTTGTACTTCATCTTGTATCATCCACTTGTCAACTTGGAACACCCGAAGATGATCAAGGATCAATCTAGAAACAACCTAAATAGCTTCGTCAGTCGATAAGGAAGCTTGAATCTTGAGTCGACAAAAATTGAATTCCAGATCGACACCATCTCAAGGACAACAAGAAGGCATGAATCAACTAGAAGACAACTCGGATCAGCTTGCCAAGCAAATCACCTTAAAAGCACATCAGGTCGAGCCAAAGACTAGCGACCTAAGAAATCACCTCCCTGAGTCAACCCAAGCACTTGCCCAAAATCAAGCCATGAAGATATCAAGAAATCTTCTATATTCAGCCCCGTAAAGGAGTCAAAACAAGATCAAGTACAATCAAGTCTAGACTTAGCCAAAAAGGACATTTTCCTAATTACATAAAATTTACTTAAACAAGGAAATTCTAGAGCAGAAAAGGCAACTTCCCATCAACAAAGAAGGCACATTTTGCATTAAATCAGGCATCTAAATGAAGTAATCACTACCTACAAATACAAGGCATTATTGCTTGACCAAACAATCCCTAATCATCCAAAAAACGATCCCAAAATACCCATAATTCTCACACTTTTTACGTAATTCTCTTTATTTTCTGCAATCTATTTCTTTTTGTTGAATTCCTCATCTTCAATCTTCTAATTCTCTCTATTTCGACATTTGCTATACTTTTCATCAATTATAGTGAAACACTCCTAAAGCCACCACAGAGGGCTAGCTCTCACATTGAGGGTGAACTTCTATAAATTTCATGTATTCATAATCTCTTTTTACTTTTATTACTTATATTTTGCAACTAACACACATGGTCAACTCAACACATGCTTAGTTGGCTCAATAATACAATAGTAGGTTCTAACCCAACTTGATCTGATTCGACTAACAAACATGATTCAAACAATGATAAAGCCAAATATACAAGAGCAGGGCAAATGCTTCCACAATCATAATCTAGAAAATTAGTTTCTATCTTTATTTTATTTTTTTGTACAATTTTAGTTATGTCCCCGTTTAATTAGAAATGTTATAATTATATCCTCATTCAATAATTAAATTATATAATTAAAAATTAGTCTAATTTCTTATAGAAAATTTTTATGATTCTGCCACTACATTCAAATAGGGATAGACATGTATTGCTATGTTAAAATGAGTTTAAAGTTAATTAGTTACTTGAGACTTCTGTTAAAATCAATTTAGACTAAAGTCAACTAAAAGTGTTAAAAGGGGTGGGACTTTCAAGGAATTAGTTAACTATTTGAGGATATAACAAATTAAAAACATAAAGTTGAATATATGCATACATATATATATGTCACATTATTATAAATACAAGATGGAATACTGAATTTTTCCCAAAGACAGTGATAAGAAGTAATTATACTAAAAGTTTTTTTTTAAAGATATCGTATTTAAATATGTCTATTTTTTTTAATAATATTACATAAATATTTATTTTAAACAGACAAATGTATATTGTATTTATTTTGTCTATTTATTATAATTGACATCTTTTCTCTTTATTCTTTTTTTTTTCCTTTTTTTTTTGTTTTGACATTAGTGATGATTTTTTTATTGCTAATAAATATAAATTACTTTTAATAAACTCAAATATATTTTAACCATAATTTGTATCTGTATTTATTTTTAAATTTTTTGTATTTAGCTATCATAAAGAATACGAAATTACCATAATGAATAAGCAATTCTAGGACAAACACATTTTAACTATCAAAATACCATAACTAATATAACTATAATGAATCCAAAATTATCATAAAGAGCTATAAAGATTACAAAATTATTATAAAAATGTTCTATTATTCATAATGAAATAATAATTATGATAATTTAGACATAAAATTTTTGTTATTATACGAGTCAAATTTTCTTTTTATGTAAAACTGATTGCTAGTATTATGAAATCATTTTTAACATATTTATTCAAACCTTTTTTTATTTCCTTTTTCTATAATTTCTTTATATTAATTCTCAATTCTTTATAAAGGATAATATTATCCTTAAAAATACTATTTTAGGTATTCATATAAATAAAATAAAAACAAAAACCATTCAACTCAACGTAGTTAATTTGGACACCAATATAAAATACCCTAATGATAATTATGTTATCAGACATTTACATCCATCTGGTAAAAAGAAAAGTTTCGCCAACAATTTCAGATCTCTTGAAGACTTTTATTTATTTATTTTAAATCATCTTTGCCATAATTTCATTTTAATGCGCATAAACACAGGAAACATATCCGGTATCAAGAATCCAATGAATTGACCCAATAGAAAATGTGGGGTCCAAATATTGCTGCCGCAGTGATATTTGTTATAAATGCATGCATGCATGCAAAAGTAGTCATGTATATTAAATTTTTTTTTTTTTAATTTTCTTTTTTGGTGCTTTTCCTGAAAACAATAGAAACAGCTTATGAATAAAGTGGTTGCATGTTTATTACATGTTTTTCGGCCTTCTTCCTCAAAAAATAAAAATAAAAATAAAAGTAAAAATAATAAATTAACAAATAGCAGCACTCTTAGGAAAAAATAAAAATGCAAGAATTGGACCGTATGGTACGTGTACTAAAAATAAGTCATGTCTTTTGTTGTTTTCCTGGTCAGTTGTGTGGTCCAATTAGAATATGTTTTTGGTGGGTAGAATATAATTTTATATATAAATATATATAACCAAAATCTGTCAAACCTAATTATAACAAGCCTGCCCTTTATAACATATTTTAAACAGATGCATTTCTCTCCAGGTACGTTGTCGTTCAATTATTGAATCATGAAATGGCTATGATTTTGTTGACCCAACACAAAGACTGAAATGAACAATAATATTACTCTATATATAACATACGCACATATATATATGTATAAATATGATATTCAATTTTGTTAGGGCAGTATCCAGAGAGCTAGTAAAGAACAAGTGGACCTTATCTTATTATCTTCTTAGCTTACCAGCTAGCTAGCTTTGATACCCCTGCAATAAATCTTGACGTAAAAATTGAGTGTGGCTGCGGTTGGATTTTTGTGTTCAATACAACAAACTTCATAAATTGCTCCCCTACGCAAAGTTATTGGCATCAAATCTAGTATCTTCCACCCCATATCTTTATTGTTGGAGGTTTATAAAACTTTTCAAAGCTCGTACATGATGAAAATTACTATCGCCCAGAAATTTGTCTTTGAGTCGAAGTTCCTCATTTTGATACAATGTTTCATGTACATGACTGACCAGTAACTGTATACATATGAGTGACGTTCAGGTACACTAAAAATTTTATTATCTTTCTCAATAAAAAATATATATATTTATGTTTGATAAGAAGTGGAAAGCATGGCTTTGGCATCGACACTTATTTTTCTGCACTTATTACTTATTTTTCACTTGGATTCGTGGCTAAACATAGCTATTTTTTGTAAAGAAAGCCTATTTTCATGTATTATTGTATTGTTATTTGTTGGGTCTTATAAGGACTCGATGGCACATCCATTGTCAACTTTGAAGTGTATTATATGCATGTTTAATTAGGACTGATAATTTAGGTCACAACACGATAATACAATATGAAATCTACATAAAATTAGAAGGTTTCAGTTTTTCTTAAATATGTTTGGATCAATAAGGGTCAAATCCGTCAAACATGATTAAATAAAAGATGAAACCCATGTAAATCTACTAACTCGCAATTGACACGGAATAACCCGTTTAATAGATAAGTTATATATAGATTGACACAAAAACGACTTATAAATTATCTATTTATAATATCTAATATATTTATATTGTTATATATATTATATAATATTTTACTATTTTTAATTTTTAGTTTTCAAAATTCAAAATTCAAATATAAAATATATCTTTTATTTTTTATATATATTTTTAAAAATTTTTTAATGTAGAAAAGAAAACTTATATTTTCATTTTGTTTCTTTAATCTTTTATTACCTCTGCAGCTCTACGCTCTCCCTCTCTTCCCTTCCCCTCACCCTGTCGACCTTTGGGATAACACGACCAGTCGTCGTCGCCCCTCTTCCCCTCCCCTCACCTCACCCCATCACCTTCCCCTCCCTTCACCTTGTTGACCTTCACAACAACACGGCCAATCTGCTCTCACCCCATTGCCGTCACCTCCCTACATCCGCTCACCCCATCACGCTCCCCCCCCCCCCCCCCAATCACAATATTATATATTATTTTTTACTTAATTATATATGATATAAAATAAGAGTTTTTACAGTTAATAAAGTATAGATAATATGAATTTTAAAACTTTATATGTAAATTTTACCTGTTTTTCATAAAAAATATATATATGTTGCTTAATAAATAAGTCAAAGTATCATAATTATATTGAATAAGTCATGATTTTATTCATATTTAATTTAAACAAGTTAATTTGGATTAATATGATTAACCCAATTAATAAATGAGTTGGGTTTGGATTTGAGATTTTAACACAAACATTAAATAGGTCGGGTTTAAATTTAGTATAATAGTGTTAATTTAAGAGTATAATACGATACGAACATGACACGATAATGCAAATTGTCAGTCCTATGTTAATCCAAACTCCTTGGATTTATGACTCTCTGTGTTTGTTAACATTTAAAATAATTAAATTTCGTTGAAATAATATTACATGCATTTTAGATCTTGGGATTACATGATTATTTTAAAACTACAGTAGTTAGGCGATGTAGAATTTTGCTGACCTTTCAAAATAATCTTGTAACCTTTGATTATTACCACACTGACTACTAATGTTGTATTAATTTTACACATATAGTATCATGTTTATCATTCAAGTTTTTATTTTTTATGACTAGTCTTGCCATGAACCACAGTTTTGGATCGTGACAAGACCTTTTAATATTTATTCTTAAAGAACTTATAATATTTATGCCAGATTTTAAGTTTCGTAAATTTACACAAATACTTGTAGAAAATCAGAATCGAAAGAGACAAGGACTGAGTCCACAAAATGCAGGACTCAGTACCTTTTCTTTTTGGAGGTGGGTCTTACGGAGCTTCCTAGCTCTGATAAAAAAACTACGTACTCGTTTCACAGGCAGAACGTATTAGTTGCACCATTTAGTGAGAAATTAAGCAAAAAGACTAGCTAAAACCCACCATTATCTATACATTTTTTTCCTTAAGAATATATGATTAATTATTAAAAGACAATACAAATAGACGTTTATATGAAGAGACCATTATTATAATTCTCAAAAGTCAGCTACAAACTCATATATTGTGTGAATATAAGTGTGATGAAATGCTAATTAACTTGAGATATATATGTGTATATATATATATATATTAAAAATAGGTATTTCTATCATGAGGTAATATTAGTTTCACTACTAAGGGGCCGTATCGTTCGTTTTTATAATATAGTTAGGACTGTCGGTGTATATAATCTTCTTTACTTTACAAGTACTTCGGAATATTTTATAAAAAATAAACAATTAGCAATGAGACCAAAAGTAGAATCGTATAATTCATTTTTGAATACGGATTTAGAAGGATGGCCATAAATTGGAAAAAAAAAAAAAAAGGACTGTGTCAATTGCACTTTTATAATTTGGAGCGGAGTACTGGCCTATACATATCAACACACACACACACACACACACACACATATGGGTGTGAACAGGCTTGGTTAGTGGATAGGCCAATGCATAGAGCAAGGTCATTAGTTTATCTTAACCAATATTATTTTTGCCCATTTGGAATATATACTATAACACTCAAGTCACTGTTACTTTAGTATGCATAATTGATATATATATTTTTTGTCACTGAGTAGTGTGGCCTACTGATTAAGGCTTGTAGTCTAAGATTTGAGTATGGGTTATCCTCTTAAGAATGTTAAATATGAAAGTTTTTTTTCTTATTAGTCTGATACTCGATTGAGTACCTTTGGTACTTGCAAAGTACTTGAGACCACATGACCTTATTATTAAACCATTCAATGGGGTTAGGATAACGAGCTCTTCATCAACAAGAAGCCTGCATTGTTTAGTAGATAAATCGAAAATTTCTGTCAACATCCAGGGGAACCTACTTTGATCATGTCCAGGAGCATGTTAATGTTGTTCGCCCTCTCCTCAGACTTTTTACTGTAATACATATATATATATATGTATATCTTCAAGCCAACGGAGAATAGTAGTTAAGGTCTTTAAAATTGTATAAATATAATTGGAACCGCAAAGTTCGGAATTTATCTACTCAGAAACAGATCTCCATATGCAAGAAAATTTTGTTACTTCCTTTTTCGATATTCACTTTTTTTTTTTTTTTTGAATGGCATGCATGTCAAGCTTAAACTTTTTGTCCATGAAAGTGACTACATCTCTACTTAGCGTGGTTACTTTTACGTTAGGGTATTTTTCTGTTATTGCCACCTAAAATAATTCTAAAGGAAATAATAGATTGGCAATTTATAACATTTTTCTTCTCTTTTTGTAAAGCATCTGATTACTTTTTAACACCTTCATGTTTTACACTGTTATAAATGGTATTGTATGTTAATTTGCATTGTATTAGTCGCTTATTAACAGTAAAATGTACAATGAACTTTGTTACAATTAATACAAATCCAAGACTAATTGTCTTTAAGCCAAAATTGGATGGCATACCACGGCATTTATATTTTTTTAGATTAATGTCACAAACACGTTGAGCATGTCCATTTGTATACAATAAATCTTAATTAAGTTTCAAAATCAGTGAAAAAATCCTGAAGTTTGAAATCTTTTTAAGGTGTTCGTGAATACTTGTTGGCCTAAGTAGAAGCTAATTCGAAGTCAACAGTACAACCAAAATAAAGTGTATTTCTTTATACAAACCATTTCCCCAATTTCACCTCTTCTAAGGAGGGAAAGTTTTTTTATGCATGCTTTTGAAATACTCGAAGCAACTTTTACTTTTGAAAATGTCGACCTTCAACTTTAGACAAACTGCTGCAAAATTTGAAAGCGTTTCTAACATGAGTTTATAGGGTTTACCGAAGCTTTTTTTGACAGCGCCGTACATGAGAAATTTGAATTTTGCGTTCTCTACGATTATTGTATTATATATTTATAGTATTATATATTGTATTATTGAATTATATATTTATTTTTATGTCTCGTTTGTTTATTATATTATATTTATATTTATATTATGGTAAACACAATATAATTTATTTAAATGTAAAAGTGGTATATTCAAATATTAATCAAATTACATTTTAAATTTAATATAATTATTATTAATTATTATACTTTTTATTATTTTTATCAATCATATTACACTTTTTTTCTCTTTCTTTTTTTTTTTATTTTCATCAATCATATTACATACAATATAATTTTAATACATATTATCCAAATACATATTACATTTAATATATTATATTTAAATACAATATAAATACAATATATATAAATACAATATATTGCTTAAACACCGAACAGAAATATTTATTCTAGACCACGAGGATGGCCCTCTTCGTGAAATAATCTAGTCAATTCTCGAATAACAATTTTAAATACGATAGTACTGGCAAATCTAATAGAATTCCCTAAAACCAAAACAATCTAAAAAACATTTATCTTTTTCTTCCACTTTCTCCAAATCTCTCACTCTCTCTCTGTAAAGGCTGCTGTTAATGGGAGCTAGGGAAGTTCAAAAACGGAATGCAGTGCCCAGAGACAGAGAGAGGGCTTTGAAATTTCTGAATAAAAAAGATTTATAGAAACTTGAACATGTCGTTAAAGTGTATCTTCTTTTGGACTTTTGGGGGTGTGGGGGAGGAACCCCAAAAAAAAAAAAAAAAAAAAAACACTATGTTTTGATGGTAGGAGCTGTCGGTCATTGTCCACGAGGGAGGTCCCTAAAATTTTGCCAATTATAATAGTAGGTTTTTTAATCATTATTTTCATGTATGCCCAAATTGGTCTTTTTGGGTCCATAGAAGTACTGAAAAATTCATCAGACTAAAAATATTTTTGTCGTTTTTGTTTTCTTTGGAAAGATGACACCAAAAACCAAAAAGGTAATGCCATTCACTCCTGAGAAAGATAGTCCCCCCAAGCTTTGAAACAGAGTAAAGAACAGAGCAAGGTCACTTAACATAAGAAAGAAACCCCAGTCTTAATTCTTTTATTATTTATTGAAGAATATTGCTCATCATAATTTTTTTTTATGTCAATCTCATTGCCCTTTGAATTATAGGATTATTCTCATCTCTTTTTTTTTTTTTTTTTTCATTTTAACATTAAAAACTCTCATTTTATCTTCATGTTTTTAAATCGGGTTCAACAAGTGATTAAACAACGGTAGAATAGTTGGTGAACGGTCTTTTAATGACTTCCAAGAGCAAGTGTCATTCTCGTTATCTACTCCCACTTCAATTTTTTTTATTAAAATTGTTGCCAAAAACAAAGGGAAAAAATGGAGTTAAATGGGATGACATTATCTAATTCTGTTAGTTTTTGATAAAAATTCTGTTAATAGGATCACATAATTGCACTAATCCCCTTATTCATCAATTTTAAACATAAATTGTGAAAAACAAGGTCAAGTGAGACTATAAGGATGTTTAGTAAGCACATTGTATTGAATATAATTTACATTTAGATAAAAGGTATTTACATTGTATTTGAATGTAATATGTATTTGGATGAAAAGTATTTGAATTGTATTTAAATAATGAATGTGTAATGTGATAGATACAATGTGCTTACGAAACATCCTTATAGTCTCACTTGACCTTGTTTTTCACAATTTATGTTTAAAATTATATTGAATATAATTTACATTTGGATAAAAGGTATTTACATTGTATTTGAATGTAATATGTATTTAGATGAAAAGTATTTGAATTGTATTTAAATAATGAATATGTAATGTGATAGATAAAAGTAGAAAAAAAAAGGATAAAACAAAATCAAGTGAGACTATAAGGGATGTTTGGTAAGTACATTGCATTGAATACAATTTATATTTAGATAAAAGGTATTTACATTGCATTTGAATATAATATGTATTTGGATGAAAAATATTTAAATTGTATTTAAATAATAAATATGTAATGTGATGAATAAAAAAAGAATAAAAAAAGAAAAAATTAGAGCATATGATTAATAAAAATAATAATAATAATAAAATAATAAATAATAATTATATTAAATTTAAAATATAATATAATTAATATTTAAATATAATATAAATATAACGAGATACACAGCTTAAAATTCAAAGGTAAAGTAAAAATTTTAAAGTACGGAAAAAATACCTATAACGGAACGATCTTTAAATTGAAGGAGCAGGTGAGATTTTTTTTTTTTTTTTAATTTTCGCTTCTCATCTCTAGTAATTAAATTATCGAGTTCTACACAAGAGCCCAAATAGTTTACACTAAAAACTCTGAATTGGTTGAAAAAGTAATTTAATTACCGAGTACCACACAATAGTTCAAATATTTTATATTAAAAACTCTGAATTGGTTGAAAAATTAGTTTTTTTTTTTAATTGACAGTTCCTAGGTGATTTTTTTTTTAAGTATACATCCATACATACTTACTCTGTTATACATACGTACATATATATACATATACATAAATACGTACAAATACGCAGAGATGCATTGGCTAACGCTATGACTTTTAGATGCAGGAAAATTCCAACGCCTTGCCTGTGTAATTCATCTGAGCTTCACCAGCTGTGCATTGCATCAATCTTTTCCATCAAAACAATGCAAATTTCCACACAAAAATAACCACAGCCTTTTTACAGTCTTCAACTAAATTAAGCAATTTCAAAAACAAAAATATAAAAATTTATACATTTCATATTATTCAATCAAAATCCACCATGACACTGCATTTTGATTCAGAATTCTAAACAGAATTATATATATATATGTGATACAAATTTTTGTTTACTTGGAGGAGATATCAGTGAGGTCGAACCAAATTTGCTTGAAGACACTGATGATCAAATCATGATAT
Organism: Antiaris toxicaria; assembly: GCA_035233585.1. Classification (NCBI taxonomy): domain Eukaryota; kingdom Viridiplantae; phylum Streptophyta; class Magnoliopsida; order Rosales; family Moraceae; genus Antiaris; species Antiaris toxicaria. Next base: position 3,969,650 of record CP141163.1, read on the forward strand.
TCATCAGAGTTGAGAGAGAGATAACAAGCGAGAAGATCTTCCAAGTCTTTGGACGCTCTGATGTTGTTCTCCACTATCATCTCCACCATTGATTCTCTGAAATCCCTCTGCGGATCAAACGACGACTTCACCACTGCAAAGCTCTCCGACAGACTTCGTCGCGACGAAAACGACAACGATGAAGACGTGCTCTTCCTTCCCTGAATCCCCGACGACGACGACAACCTTTTTCCGGAGGAGGAGATTAATCTTGGAGAGTTCATCCGGAGCCTGATTCCGGGAGTATTTGAGGAGACTAGTAGTTTCCGAGCACTATTGCTGGTTTTCTCCCTCTTCTTTGGCGGCTTCGTTATGATCGGAGGGAGTTCGACGACGGAGAAGGAATCGAACCCGTTTCGAGAATCGGGATTGTTGTTGGAGAGAGATGTCTTGTCAACGTCGATTACGATGTCGCTTTCTTCGTCGCGGTTTTCTCGGCAGCCGCACGCCTGCGTGGCGAGGATTCTGTCGCACCGGAATTCAGGGTCGACGGAGAGTTCCCTCTCTGGCGAAGACGACGACGTCGGCGCCGGGGAGAAGCCCGGCGAGGAATCGGGGGGCTTGGCGGTCGTGGTGGTGTAGACGGAGTCGAGTGTCGTTTTGCAGTTGGTTCCGAGGAGGGGCTTGTTGTTGGCGGGGCGTCGTTTTCTGGGTGTGGGTCTGGTCTGTTTGGATGATTTTCTCGGTTGGTCGGGAAAATTTGTTGTCTGGGAATAATTGAGCTCCCTCGTGAAGTAGTAGGATTTTCTCGGACGGGGTTGGTGTGTCTGGTTTGGTTTCGACGACAGCGTTGTTGTTGTCGTTGAAGAGGAGGAGTATGAAGAGGCATAAGAGTAGGAAGAAGAAGAGGAAGAGGAAGGAAATGTGGTTGTGTTTGTGGGTTTTGTGTGGTTCTTCTTCTTCTTCTTCTTTTGGTGAAGGGAATTTTGGTTTTTGGGTTTGGCTATGTCCTTGAGCTTGTAAAACCAGGCATTGGGCATCATGTCTGATAACTTGAACTTGTAATTTCCCATTACAAAGGCTCTAGGGCTTTCACTCTCTATCTCTTTCTCACTTTCTCTCTCTAGTTTTTTCTTTCTTGCCTTTGTGATGAATGAGGAGAGAAAAAGGTGTATTAGAGATAAGTTTCATCTGCCTTTGTTGAAGGAGATGATAAATAGAGAAGGGACTTTTGGAATTTGGAGGCAAGGCTGGGGGAGATTGTTGGGCCCCACAAGAGGGGAGGAAAAAAAAAAAAAAAAAAAAGGGTTGGCAAAGGTAAGAGAGGAGTGGGGCCAAGGGTGGTAAAATTTAGCTTAATCAACTGGCTAAAGCAAAAGATTTGTTGGTGCTATGATGAGTACTTTGTTTGTTTACACTTTTTTTTTTTTTTTTAATAATTATTACATGCAAAGTTCTTATTACATCCCCGAACATTTAGGGTAGTGATTATGTCGAAATTAACCATCAGATCATTTCAATCATATCCCATGAGATGAACATATATATTTTTTATATTTCTTAATCTGGATACATTTCAATGTCACATTTTGTTCATAATTTTACACTACCAATAATAGACATGGAGGGAATTAAGGACTGGTAAGGGTTTAAGCCCCTCCTTCAACTTTTCTTTGTTTCAAAAAATACCAATATGATTTTTAATAAAATTTCAAAATAAACCGTCTAAAAATGAAAATTTATTCCTAATAGTCTTTTGTTATTCATATTATGTTTACAAGCTCCCAAACCAAGAACTCTGACTCTATTTCTGCCGATACATGTTCCTATCACAATGTTTTCCAATGTCAAACCATATGAAACAAACACAGATCTTCACGAGCTTCTTCAAAGGAAGAGAGGGGGGGGGGGGAGATAAAGAATTATATTTTAAATAGTCAAATGTTTTAAATTATGCTAAATTTAATGATGAAAATTAATATATATATATATACACATATATTATTGGTAGGACTAGTACATCTATTATAAAGAATTATGAAAAAACAAAAAGAAAAAAAACAGATAGAGAGAACAAACAAACAAACAAAGAACGCACACGCTTTCATAGGCTCACAGCTTATATTTGAGTTGTAAATGAATCTTCTCTCTTCGTTGGAGGGTGGTGGAGGTGGGGGATGTATGATTGGCAGGTGAGGTTGATTTGTAATTTCGTGGTACGGCTAATCAGAGCGCTGCAGTGCAGTGCTTTCCTAACCGTTTTGTAAAATGTGGCTTGCGTTACGTGCTGGGCCTCTACCCTTTACCCAAAATCCAAACCCAAAAGGGTCCCCAAAACATTATCTTTGGCCGCCACGTGTGTCAATGTCATGCAACATACATGACTACTAATTGTATTCCTATTAAATAGGACTAGCAATTCGGATCATGACAACACAACACGATACGAACTCGATACGAAAAAAAACGGGTTAAGGTTAAGAAAAAAGGATGCAGGTTGATTTTGAGTCAAATCCGTCTAATACAATCAAAAAACGGATTAGGTTCAAGTCAATCCGTTCGATATGAAATTGACCTGCAATAACCTGTAGTGTGATGCATGCATTGGATCCATCCTTAATATCTAACAGTATGATATTTCAACTATACCAATGATTATGGTTGAATTTTGAGAACCTATTCTTTTTTTTTTTTTTTATAGATTAAAACTTTAGACAAAGGTAGAAAAATGACTAAGAGAGAAAAAAATAAAACTTTTGTACTTTATATCTACTACTTGCATGTATATTCATTCATTTTAGTTTTTTATTTTTCAACTTTTTTCCTAATTTATTTTCAATAATTAATCAATATACAAAATAGCCATAATTTTTTTAAGTATTTATTAGATTGTAATAATTTGATGAACTGGTCACTGGACTAAAGAAATAAGCAATTCATTTTCATTTTTAGATGGAAGTATTGCATCTCAATCTAACCCAAGACCTTAATCTTAGCTTTCTTCCAAGTCTTCTTTCTTTTTCCTTTTTTTTTTTGGACATCTTTTTTTCTGACAGGTCAACAGGATAACGGGTTAGCAGGTCAACGGTATAGCAGGTCTACGGGTCGTGTCGTGTCAACTAACTTGAAAGCAGACTGGTTGGTGGGTTGTGCAGGTTGTGTCGTGTCGTGTTAACCCGCCAACCCATCGGGTCAGGTTTGGGTTGAAGCTTTTTCGACTCGACAGGTCACGAGTCGTGTCCGAATTATAATTTTAAAAATTCGTGTTGACTTCAACCCGACACGAACTCGACCTATTGACACGAATTGCCACCCTTAATATTAAGTTTGGTATCATAATTGTAATCGTATTACGTTTAAACATAATATAATTTTAATCCAAACGTAAAAGTTTTATATTCAAATACAATACTTTTCAATAGTGTTACAAAAATAATTACTATTTCTTTATTTTTTGAAAACAATTATTTATTAGTTTTTCAATTTTTTTATTCACATCATACTCTTTCTCTCTCTAATTTTTTTATCTATTTTTACCAATCAAATTAACTTTTCAACTTTAAAATATAATTCAAATACTTTTCATCCAAACATACATTTCATTTAAATATAAATCAAATGATTTTCATCTAAATACAAAATGCATTCCTAAATTTGTATTCAAATACAATACCGTAATTATCCCACTTCTTTTTTTTTTAATTTTTTGGTAAGAGCATATGGTATATATACATGAATTTTATTCTAGTATGGACAATTCACAAGATATACTTTTCTAGAAAAAAATAATAGGATATATTGCAAAAACATATTTTGTTTTTCTCACACACACACACACACACTAGTCTTCTTGGTGAGAATTATTTGTCGTATTTAACCTTTGAATTTATTTGAATTTTTTTCTGCATGTTCTAATATATTTTTCGCATGGTTAGATTTAAAAGAAAATAAAAAAATAAAAGAAGACATTTCCTAGCCCTTAGTAAACTTGCAATCAAAGAGATACATTAGAGGGTCATGGTATGTATGTGGACAGCTACATAAAATTACAAACCACAATTTCAATCTTTCTTTCTTTCTTTTTCTTGAAATTGGATATTGAGAATGGAGGTTTGAATTCTACATCTTGTGATGGAATCAAATATTAAATTACAGTTAGATTATACCTATAACTATAAATCACAATTTCGAATATTATTAATTTTAGAATACAATTAATAAAGCACTTAAAATTTCTCTCACTCTATCTCTATTTGGATGTTGTAGGTTTTTCCAAATCTAAAAGGAATCCAGATCTACTGGTTCAATTTTTCTTTATTTTTTGTTGTCCATTCACTCTTTATTTGCCATATTATCTATATTTGATGACCTGACTATATAGATAATAACTAACAACTAAAAAAATGCTTAAGCAATTTTCTTAGTTGTCAAAATAAAATAGAATGGTAATCAATAAGACAAGAAAATGGGTCCATATATCTAAACTTGGTTAAAATTATCTTTTGAATTTTTTTCTCACTGATCATCTGGATATAATTTCGACCACTTGGACTTAATACGGTGATAACTCACCCATAGCCTATTTGGATGTAGGAAGACAAAGAGCTGGAAAGAGGGAAAGGATCAATCCTTTATTTAGTTGGAGGATGTAGGGAAATCATGGAGCAAAAACAAAATTTAGTCATTCGACCAATGAAAGGATTCAAGAAATCTATAAGTGAAATTAAGCTAGAGAAAAACTAAGTTAGAAGAATATTACCAAATACAAAAAGGGTAGCATATTCATTAGATAAATAACAAGTTATCTATCATTTCAGCTGTTATCACTATCTTTTACCATATAATTTTACAGATGATTATAACTTTCTCCATCATTAACGATGATCTTCCACTTTTTTATCCACCCCTTCTCACTCTTCTCACTCCCTCACTCTCCTGTCAAATGGAGCATAATTAGGTTAAGTAATTTGATCGATAAAAATTTATGAAGAAAGAAGTACACTAGTTGAGAAAACTAAAGAGAGAAGAGAAGACTTTAGAGTAATGTTAATTGATCATGTATAAAAGGATGGAAAAAAAAAAACCACCCTAATGCTAGTTCATCCGAATTGGAATCCTAGATCAAAATTATGAGTTATATGCATGGTTTTCAACCCTTACTTAATTTCAATTGTTTAATCCCTCCCACCAAACAACCAAAAATTTCAAAATTTACCTAATAAACTATCATTCCTATTTCTCCTTCCATTCTTCCTCCAACCCAAAAAAAAAAAAGGGGGGGGGGGGGGGGGGGGGGGGGGGGGGGGGGGGGGGTGGGGGTGGGGGTGTGGGTAGGAGAGAAATGACAGAAGCTGAGCTAGGACAAGATTGAACATTAAAGAAAGGTTAGATGTCTGAGCCAGGACAGTATTCCTAAAAAACGAATATGTTATGAGCAAAATGATGGAAAAAAAAAATTTTTTTTTTGGAGTGGAGCCTAATGCACATGTGTGCTTGCACACGTGCTAACTAAGGAACAACTTTTCTAACTTCTATGGTTACTTTTAAAAACTATAACATACAAACAAATCCTTATAGAATCCAATAAGACAAAGTTAAAAACGAAAAATCTTCATATGTATATACATAAAATATAAAGGACGAAATGATTGCACGTATAATTTAATGATAATTCACACCCGACTTCATAAAAAAATAAAGAGTCCGAATCTTTTTACCCTTAATTTCAATATATATATATATTTATATATATATAAAGGACCAAAAGTAATAAAAAAGGATTAAGCACTCTTCAGAACCTCACGATTGCCGTCCATTTGTCTCTACTCCGCAATTGCGTTTTGGGGTTACATGTAGAATGGTCTTGGTACACTACATCACCAACTTTCCTAACAAGAGTCCATTATAAGCGACATAATATATAAATATATGTTTTTATTTCTATATGTGTATATACATATATATTTACCATGTGAACTTTACAAACATGTACTTTATTAAATCTGCATGACAAACGTCCAACATTAAAAAAAAAAAAAAAAAAAAAAGGCCACTCAGTATCCCATCACCATAAATTTTACGCTCAACCCTTGGTGAGTACGCTCTTTTTGTTATTTGAATTTTCCCCAACTTTCTAGGAAATACAATTTTTTCCCATATGGTTATATAGAATCCTTCAATAACATCCAAATAAAATATTTTCACATAGACTTTTGATTTGCTTCCTCGAGAGTATTTTTCTCAGAAAAAGATTAACGTGGGAGATCAGTGTTTGCGCACTAGGGGAAAACAATGATGAATCAAAGTTTAGAGTGCACAACATCCACAACGACGGCAACGACGAATTTGCCTCAGCTGAGTTAACGAGGATTTAGCACTAATTGGACCGCAGAATAAAATAGACACTAATCTATTGATAGATATTCTGATATATGAACAGTTTGTCGTTACATAAATTCATGCATAAATGAACATGTTTCGGCTACACAAATCGGAATAGAAGATATGCAAAAATTCACAATCAACTTGCTTACTAGTTTCTGCAGAGAGACCATACTGTTGGATAAGAAGAAGACATTCTCTTGGCCTAAAAAAGTCCACAAAATTACCTACAAACACAAGTCAATTGGTCCCCATTTCTGAGCCCTTGTGAAGATAACATGATGGAACAATCGCAACCGCGATTTAGATGCTTTCCTCCCTTGTCCTCATGTGCCGGAAAACAGCCATGAATTAGGTAAGAGGGGGACCAAATGGAGAGTTTGTCTTGATTTAGACAAGGTAAACGTAAATAAGTTTGTAGTCTATTTAACTCAAATATATTTTTTTTTATGTATATACGGTAGAGAATTTGGACAAAGACAGAGAATTGGGACAAAGACAGAGAATTGGAACTCCAGACAAAGGCATGTTCACTTTATCCTTAGATATTAATTGATGTTAGACGAGAATGTTAGTTTGGCTAAATTAAGGTGTGGCTATGGTAGCAATGGAAGGAATAAGCTGAAAGGATGAGAAACAAAGAGCAGCTTATCCCTCTCCTTGAGTCCCCTCGCAGCTAAACTCACTTGTTGGGCCCACAGAAGTCCATTAACGGTCCATCCCCACTACCAAGATAATTTTATAGCATGCAACAAACTTCTAGTTGTTATGATGTCTGTCATTTTGATGTTTTAATATATTCTCCGAGCACAAATCCTAACTATGCATTGTTCTCCACAATCTTCTCTTGCCATTCCCCCCCACCGGTACTTGCCTCGATTCTCCGCCACAAACCTCACCTTCACCCGCTCACTGGTCTTGGTGCCCTTCCACTACTTCGCCAAGTAGTGGTTGGATCGCCTTCAAGTAACAATTTTTAGCGTGATTCTCGATCTTCGACGTGGAATTCATCAAATCCTCGAGTGTAAAACCTTGGTTTTGGAGAGATTGTTGTTGTCAAATAGATATTGTGTCTTTATTGTTGATTGTAATGAGTTTATATGGTGATTACTAGCATTAATTTAGTAGATTAGGAGACTATATTGAAGATTATCACTGATTTGTGTGGAAAAGGTAAAATCATCGGATATACTACCAGTGATAATCTAGTTGATTACTCTCCGACAACATGTGACCGTTGATGTTCACTACTGGTTCCTACATTTGACTGGTGGGGATAATTTAGAGATAACAAATTTCATTGCTACTTATAGTTATATGTGTCTAAATTTCAGGATATCAAGTGACTTTCCCCAAGTTTTCTAATTTATAAAATTCACATAAACATGCCTAACATTGTATAATATAGATTGGCTGAAATTTCAGAATATCAAAGATATGGCTAAATTTAAACGCACAATGTATTAGTAAATAAATGAATAAACACGTAATAATGTCATTGCTCCAGATTATGATATCATATTTGAGAAATGCTATTTCTCATTGCACTGCTTTAATAACAACTCAAATCATATGCTTAACAACTCCACCTCATGACATCCTTCATCACCCACGAAAAAATCATTATGAAATAAGTGAACCCAAAAAAATAAAAAGTTCTTAAATCATCACTTGGGATAACAAATGTGCATTTTGTACTAATCATTATTATATTAATTACGTCAACAAATAAATAAATTGACAGAGTTTATCAATATCATATTGCTTTTTTTTTAATTTTTTTTTAAATCAATATCATATTGTTTTGTCAATGCGATGGACTTTTCTAACAATATGAAGACAGATGAGAAAACGCCAAGTACATTTGTAACAAATTTTACACAATGAGGTAAGAAGATACTAATTATTGAATATTAGAAGATTTTGTTACAAAAAATGAATCGCCTCATAAAAAATGTGGGGACAAATAGTTAATACATAAAAAAAAAAATCATATCCTAAAAGTCGTAATAAAAGGGGGGCAATTTTGTCATCACAATATCATAGTTACAAACTTAAATAATCGGTAAATCTGATTATGCAATAAATTTACTGATTAAATTAATCCTTACATCTGGCATTTATCTAATGAATTCAAACTTATTTTTGTTAAGAAAAGAAAACCGGGAAATAATATAATTTCTCAATATAAATATTTCCATATTTACCCAAAAAAAATTCTCTCAATACAGATATTTCCAATTTATCAATATTTTATTCTTAATATTATTAACAATATACACCTTTGTTTTGTCCTTGAATGTTTGTTCTCCACCTGAATTTGTGGTTTCATTGTCAATATCCTAGCCGTTGGTTTAATTAAACAAAAACTATTAGTTGTTTTATTTTCGTATACCTATGTTAAAATTTATGTTTGAACAACTATGTGGAGTCATTACAACGTTTGATTTGATGAAATGAAATAGGAAGAGAAACAGAAACAAGAATAAGAATTAAAATGGTTGACATTGGAATAATATTTGGATCACAATTATTATGTTTATTCATTAGTCATTGAAATGCAATGGAATTAAATTTCTTTTGAGGAAAATATTAAAAAGATACCTATTCATTTAATCATGAATAATTAATGTTTTTGGATGGTACTGAAAGGATATTTAATGTAAATATTAGAACATCAAAAGGATGTAGGAGTGATTTTTAAAATAAATAAAAAATAATATTAAAATCATCAATTCTAATCATAATTTTTTAAAATTAATTCACGTATTATATTTTTATTAATAAATATAATTAATTGATATAATAATATTTTACATGTTTATTAATAAAAAAATAACAGTTTATATATTACATAAATCAATACTCGAAAATTAAAATTAAAATTGATCCGTTAATATTCTTTACGATGACATGAACGAGAGATTGAAGCGGGCAAAAAAGTGATGTTTGGTAGTACGAAGAAGCAACAGGCAGAATGATAAGGATAAAGGCAATCGTAGAGGCAGATCGGGAAGAAATGTAGGCCTAAAGAGGTGCATCATATTTAAAAGGATAATCTAGAATTGATGGTCAGGATCATTGTGTGTTAACAGAATAACCCACCACCTGAGACTGTGAATAGGGAGGGGAAGATGAGATTTGTGATCTTTTGACTAATTTGAAGAGAACTCATGATTGTTTTTATAAGATTCTTCAGTCCTATTAAACTTTTCATCTTGGTGTCTGTGGTTTGACCAGATTTTATAAGCACAAACAAAGGATAATTTGAGGAGAAAGAAATCTTTTTAACATCAATTTTTAATAAAATGATTATTTCCACACATATTGATTTATTTTATTTAAATAGCTATTTTTTTATTTTTTAATTAATACGATACAATTTCTTCTTATTTGATCAACATAATATAAATTTTATTCTTACTAATGTCTAATTATGTTATAATGGTTTAATATCAAATTTAATATCATATTAATACAATAATCTTTAAATTTATATTATTCCTATTCAATGCTTTCCTCGTTAATAATATCTTAAAAGTTTTTTATCCAGCTAAATATAAGAAAAACTCATTCCGTTTTTAATTCATTTTCATTAGACTATTATTAACCATTACTGATCTGCCAAGACAGCACGTGCTCGCGAATCCCACCTGATATTTAATTCACGTTTTCCACTTCTTCTTTTCCTGTTTCTTCTGTGGAAATTCATTAAAATTTCGCTCGAGTAAAAAACTGGCTCCTTGTTAACTCACGAGGATCATGAAGTCAACAACAGGCAGCCGCCTTAAAAGTCTAGAAATGTTGTCTCTATTGAATTATCTCATTGACTGTCTCATCATTTAAATACTTGCAACCCATTAGATTTTCATATCAGCATTTTTTTAACTGTTTTATTTTAATGTCGTTTACAACGAACCTCTTCCTCTTCTAAAAAAAAAAATCTAAACTAGGGTTATGCAAAAAGGTGGAGCCTAGATCTGTTGTCTCCATTTGACTCTGTCCTATCATTAAAATATTAACAACTCATCAAATTATCATATCAGTATTTTTTTTACCTACTCTATTTTAACGTTGTTTACAACAACCTTTTCCTCTTCTAAAAAAAAAATTCCTAAATTATTGTTCTGCAAAATACTACAGAACATATTTTTACGACTTTATTTAATTTAAATTAATTAATTCAGTTATAATTTTTGTTGATTAAAAAAAAGATAAAATTAAACTTAAAAATTTGAATTTAGACTCGTAAACAGAACAAGATCATAAAAGTACATTTTGCAGTGTTTTGTAAAACATTAGTTTAGAAATTATTTTAAAAAAAAGGAAAAGACTGGTTGTATACTGTGTTTAATTTTTATTGGTTGTAAACTGGTAATTTAGAAACTAATTATAATTTTCATTAACTAAAAAAAACAAAAACAAAACTGAAGTTAAAAATTTGAATTGAGGCTAACAAGTTCATGAAAATACATTTTGCAGTATTTTGCAAAACAGTAGTTTAGAAATTATTTTTAAAAGAGAAAAAGACTGATTGTACACTGTGTTAAAATAGAACAACTAAAAAAATATTGATGTAATAATATGATGAGTTATTAATATTTAAATGATGATACAGCTAATATTAATATACATATCTGCTCGTACATTTCTTCCACAACCACCCCACCTCTAGTTTCTTTTCCATTTTCACTACCCACCAATGAAGTCAATTCAACTTTTAATGCCGCTAGCAATGAATGTAATCTTTGAATTATCTTTCTATATTTTAGTGAAGATCAACTTTTACAATTCGATTGATTGTTTTTTCATACAAGTCCAGAAAATAATAACAAAAAAAAAAAATAATTTAATGACTAAATGTATAAATCGATGACGTATCCATCCACGAAATTTTTCATGGATCTCACAAAATAACCAAAAGAACAAACTTTACAAACTGATGATCAAAACAACAAATTTTAATCAGCTGGGCAACACCACCGTGGTTGTAGTAGTGCTATCCACACTATAACTCTCCGTCGTTAGATGATGATCACGATGATCTCCGTCCAACCCGACCGCCCACCTCCTCATGATCCTCAGCAGCGTCCCCGCCTTCCGCCGCCCTCGGGCAGTCCCGGTCCCCAGGACCTCCCACACCACCCTCTCTATCCCTGTCACCCCGGCGAGCTCCGCCACCATCTCCGCCCCTCCCTTCCGACAAATGGTCACGAGCGCCGCCGCCGCGCTCTCACGTGCCCTCTCTGACGCCCCTTCCCTCAGAACCCCTCCCAGCTTCTTTATCGCGCTGTACGCCGCCGCAATCGCCAGCAGCCCTCCCCTCTTCACCACCATCTCCACCACCGTCACCGCCTCCTCTGGTAGCCCGTCGATCAGCCCCACCGCCGTCTCCACCACCCCCGCCTCCACCAGCCGGTACACCCCGTCCCTGTCGGCCGCCAGGTTCAGTATCGCCGCCAGCGCGTCCCGCTTCGAGAACGTGGGACCCTCCCTCGCCAGCTCCAGCAATCCCCTCACGACGCGTGTCTTCCTCCCCAGCTTCTTCCTGTGCAATGGTACACCCGAAAGGGAGAATATCGTCGCCGCCGCGTTCGCTTTCGCCTCCCACGTGGCGCCGTGTTTCAGCACCTCGACGACGCCGTTTAGAGCTCCTTCGGTCTCCATTATCAGCGTTTTGTTCGCTTCGAGGAGTGAGAGGTTTAAAATCGCCGTCACGGCGTTGACCTGGAGGTTTGGGAGCTCCGCGCCTAGGTGTCGGACGAGGAGGGGTAAGGCTCCGGCCTCGGCGACGCAGGCTCGGCTTTCGGAGTCGGTTTTGGCCAAGGCTCGGAGCTCGTAAACGACGCCATTTATGTCGTCGTTCGTCGACTGGGAAGCGGCGAGCTTGTTGACCAAAAACGACGCCGTCATTCTCGTCGCCTCGAGTGCCGTCTTGTTGGGAACCACGCCTTTTGGTCTGTCCTTGTTGTCCGTCGCTTCGAAAGGAATCTTCTGATCGCGGCACCACATTGCTATCAAGTTCCTCAACGCCCGATTGGGAATCAGCTCCGTGTGGGCCAGGGTCTGACCTGTTTTAGGACACGTGTTGTGTCCGGATTCGATCCAAAGCTTGATCGAGTCGCGATCGTACGTCTGACCTGTCGCCACGACTACCGGGTCCCGCATCAGGTCGAGGCTGATCGGGCAGCGGAAGTCCGTCGGGAAAGCGATCTCGGAGGAGGATTTCCGGAGCCGGCTCTCGGCGGCGCGTGGGGTCGACGCGCCGAAGAGCACGCATTTCGTGTAGCGGACGAGGCCGATGAGAGCGACGGCCTCGGACTTGGGTTTCTCGTCCGTCTGGTTCTGGACCTCGTCTTGGAGGCTCTCGATCTCAGCTCTGCAGGTGGAGGAATCGCGAATTCCTAAGCTGGAGAAAATATCTGAGAGATTCTTCTGATCGGGGACAATTTCTTTCTTGATCCGATCGAGGAGATTCAAGACCTCACGCCGGAGATTTTCGTCCTCGGGATCGACGAACGCCTTGGTCTCGACGCACTGTTTTCTCACCAGCCAAACAAGCTCCTCCACGTCTTCGCTCAGTCCGATCTCCCTGGCGGGGAAAATGTCCAGCAGAGTCGACAATTCCGCGGTGAGCTCATGGAAGTTGTTCGAGATGGAGTTGTTCTGCATCAGAATCCACATCCTGCTTCCATTGGAGATGTCCTCGAGGAGCGCCTTGATTCGGTGCAAGACGATGAACATCTCCTCGAAGCAGAGGACGGCGGAGGTGGAGAAGGGGAGCGTCGGCGAGGCGGTGATCGGGCCGCGTAGGAGCTCCTCGAAGAGGATCGCCAGAAGCCTCGACTTGCGGATCATGGAGGAGGAGTTTCGCCGGAGGAGGAATTGCAGAGGCTGGAGGGAGCCGATCTCTTTCGTGAGGAGGAGAAGCGATTCGACTAGGTTTGTCTCGGAGATCAGCTTCGGAGACACGAAGGCTCCAGCCGACGGCCGGCGTTTTCTCGCCGGAAAAATTTGGGGAGATATCGCCATTGATTTGTTCTCAAAGCTTTGCTTTCAAGAATTGTTGGATTTAATGTTGAGTAAAAAGGGTTGCTTTTGTATGAAGAAGAAGAAAGAAGACGAAGATAATTTGGACAAGTTTTTCGGCCACTGCTAGTTGATTACAGAACAAGTTGTACTCGTACAAGACAACCGAGTAGGCTTTTTCGCTTTTTCTTTTTCTTTTTTTTTTTTTTTTGCTTTTAGGAAAACGTTTTTTTTTTTTAATTTTTGTTTTGTTTTTATAAATAGAACTCACAAAGGAAAAAGAAATGAAGCATGGATCAAATGATATTCTAACCCGAAAAAAAAAAAACACCTCTTCATGGTTTGACTGCTTTTGGGTTTGGGCAGAGTACTTTTTGAGAACTTTCTATCTTAGGATACTTCATGATTAATAAATGTCAAATTTGATTAAAATTATATGGAGATTAAAAAATAAAATTTATAGTAAAAAATATATTTTTATCTTTGATAAATTTAGCAGTCCAAAATATGAGTGTATATGTTAAAAATTTTTAGTTTAACATGCTTATTTTCAGTAATAGTTCAAATCATTTAAAAGTCAAACCAATAATTAAAAATTATAATATCTATTTATAAAATAAAAATATAGTTTTTACCATATATTTAATATGGTAAGACCCTTAATTTTTTTTTTTTAAGATTTCGTTGAAGAATTCCCTTTTTTTTTTTTGTTTTTTGTTTTTTTTTTTAGCCACAAACAAAATAAAGAAATTTTCCGCGAAGAGAAAAATTCTACGTCCTATTTTTACTTCCGTATTAAAAAATATATATATTTATATGAAGAAAAGGTGATGTTTTTTAGAGGGAGAATATGAGCCATTGGATCAAGTCTTGGTCGTAGACCAAACAAGGACAGGGTCCTTTGTAACGGCCGCCGGCATGCAAGTATATAAAATTATTAAGTATTGACAATTTAATATAATATTAGAATTGAGCTATTCTGTTGTTTTCACAAAATAAAAACGTCCTTTTCAAGTTCATGAATTGATACACACTAACCCAAAAACAAAAATTATGGAGTGAAGACGTAAAAATGAGGTAAAGATTAGTTGCAAGATGACTTGTTGGGCTTCCATCGTCATCCACATGCCAATACATCATATATATATATATAATATGTATGTATACAAATATATAGTGAATTATAGCATGCATGATTTTGACGTATCGTTTTGGAGTCATTCCAGCTAAAGTTATTGAAGAAGATGACTTTTTCCTCTTCAAAGCTTACACTGTTCATTTTTTGGCTGCTTGAAGGCCAAACTCTAGGGGAAAAGGAATAATGATTAAGGCAACGTTTCCTATGTGCTTTTTTTTCTACGTGTGTTTTTGGGCACTTTTGCGCTGTGGTTTTGGCAAATGACAAGAACATGGGATTTGCCCAACTCTTTACTTAATCTGAGCTGTGATTTTGATCACCAAGTGTTGTTTCGAGGAAATAAGTGTGAACGCAACAGGAAATGTTGGTGACAAGTTGAGCAAGTGTTTTGTTAATTATGGGTCGTTTTGAGAATTTAATGACAATAACAACAACTTCAGAAATATTTGTCTTGGTCATGAACAAGGGATCACAGCCAAAACAGGATATGAGCAAGAGATCAGAAATATTTATCTTGGTTAGGTAAAATACTGAAGGGCATGTAGCACTTTTTTATTTTTTCTCTGAAAAGAATGTAGCACTTGAAAACTTGTGTTTGCAAGTAAATCAGTTGTAGTAGCAGCCAAGTTTTGGAGGGATTAAATGGGTTATTTTGAGAATTTTCTTAGGACCCTCCCTAATATTTTTTTAATTATTATAAAAGAAAGTGTATAACAAAAAGTGACTAAATTTATTTATTTGGAAAGTGGGGATATCTATTGATAGTGTATATTTCATAATTTAAATATCATCATAATCACATTAAAATAAAATAATTAAAAAAAAAGATTTATAGAAAAATGACTTTAAAGTGTACCAAGTTTTCTTAATTTATGAAAATAGCCATTTTTTAACTGGTCCATCAACAATGAACTATTACTCGTAAACTTAGTGGTCTATCATAATTAACCAATGATTAACTAATATAAATCAGTAACTTAAGGACCCATCAATAATATTTATCTAAAACATGATGGCCAAAAAAAGGCATCCCATTTAGCTTTTCTACAAAAAATGATATGTAAAACCAATAGACTGTAATACATATTGACTATTAAAAATAGACTCTTCAACTAAAATATTTTTCATATCCTATCCAAGAATTATCATTTTATCGTACTTAGATTTGACCAAAAAAGTCCAAGGTATCAATAAGCTAATACACTAGATGCTAATGACTACAATTTTGTTACGTGAAGTCTCTATACATATTTCTGAGTAGAGATAAAGGATATTTTAATTACAACATATTAACACAAAATGCAAAAGAATGACACCGAATTTTATTTGATTAGGAGAATATGGAAATTTTCTAACTACAATCTTCTTGATTTTTGATTAAAATTTTTATTTGATTAGCATTATTGGTAAAAATATGTGAACTATAAAAAGGAGCTTGAATGTCGTAGAAAGCCGCGGGAAATGATCAAATAATGCGGTATTGCCGGAATATTTGTTGGTTGAAAAGAAATAAATATTTTGTCATGAGAGAGAGAGAGAGAGAGAGAGAGAGAGACAGGGCCAAAAATGATTGTCCACCTAAACTTTGGCACATCTTTCATCAAAACAACTGGTGGGTCCAAATGCAATTTTCTATAGGCTAGAGGAGTTGGAAACAGAAAAAAAGATGAAAGAGCATTCAAGGGTTCTTTTCCATTTTTCTTTTTGAATACATATTATATCTCAGACACATGAAAACTATCAGGATTGGTTCAAAATTACTAAAGGCCAAAAAAAGGTTGTTGGGACTTGGGTAAAATGTAAAGAAAGAAAACACAGTTGACCTTTCTTTTGATACATGCTAAAAAATAAAAAATAAAAAAAAGGAAAGAAGAGTAAGCTGTATGGCTAATGATGAACGGTTTACCTAGTGACGTTTGGTAAATATATTATATTTTAATTATATTTGAATGAAATTTATTTTTTGAATGTTGTATTTAGTTGAAAAGTATTTGTTTTGTATTTGAATGAAATATATGTTTGAATGAAAAGTATTTTAGAGTTGAAAAGTTGATGTGATTGGTAAAAATAAAAATAAATAGTGGAGTTAAAAAGTTGATGTGATTGTTTTACAAATATTTTAAATAATAATTATTTTCGTAATACTGTTATAAAATTTGTATTTGGTGTAAAATTATATTGTATTTAAATAAAATTAAAATGAAATTCTTTTCCCAAACGTTACCTTAGTAGATAGTGACATAATTTTGGCTCTAGAAGACGGAGGGTAACTCCTTTGTTTTGATCACTTCAAGATTTTAACCCAAATTATTGCCTTCCAATTATGAACTGAAAGGAGTCTAATAAGCACTTAGATTTTCCTAACTAAAATTTATAATAAATAAATAAATAAATAAATTTTGATTGTCAAATAAAACTCTCTACTTTCTACGGTAAAATATATTTATTGATAACGTCTCATGTTTTTCAACGTTAGATAAGATTTTAATCACGTTAAAATAAAAATTCGTAAAACTATCAAATTCGGATGTAAACCCAACTGTATAAAAAAATAGAATATTTTTTTTATATATATTTTCCTGTAGAAGTTTGGTCGTTGAATATATTAAATAGTTTGATTACCTAACATGAAGAACAAAGAAATTAATAAAGCTTAAAACCTGGAGACAATTCAAAGAGAGCTCTCTGGTTGGATAAGATTTCCACGTCATATATTAATTGGTAACGCGTCGATTGGCGACGGACTTTTAACGTTATTATATATATTTAATTATTTTTATATATCTTTTAATTGTTGTCAATTGTTATCTTTATTAGGTTTGGGTGAAGAACCGAATTATAATTATACATTTATATCTGATGTCATAGATTTCAAGTTCCGTAGGCTTCTAGAATTTCTAAAGAGGCGTAGGTATCTCAATGAGTTAAACAATACAAAAACAAAAGATAAATAAAGAGAGAGGCATGCTTTTTGTCTGATTTGAAAGGAAAATTTTCAAATTAGATGTGTATATGTGAAACTGAAAATGAAATCAGACGACGAAAAGATGAAGAGAATAGTTGAATTTTAGGGGTCCTAAACTTGGTTGTTTTTTTTTTTTTTTAACAATATTGTTTTTTCATAACTTTCATAAATCTTTAGTATAATATGGACTAGAGGTAATTACTAGGAATCCAATATATATATTTTTTAAAGATATCATAGTTTTGAAAATCATATTTCTATAGTTGTAGTCATAATCTAATTATAATATTGTGTTTGACATCAAGCAAGATGCAGAATTTTTTTTATATATATAACTACTGTAAATGTTATTAAAAAAAAACTAACACTCATTACAAATACGGGTATAGAAGTAAAAGGAGAACATTATATTGAAATTTGTATGTATTGTATGTCATCCGAACAATTGAATTATATTAAAGTGAGATCGATAGTATTTTGAGGTTTTAAATATTTTTTTATCTTTTTAATTCGCTTAAAATTTGATTTCAGTTTATGCCTTATTCCACTACTTTTCCAAGGAGAAAATGTAGTCATGATCGGAGGACTTTTCTTTGAAGGACTTTTCTTTTTCTTATTTCGTTTCTCTTTTTAATTTAAATTTAAGAGCGGATGATTAATGAAAATGAGACTCTTTTTTAATGTTATCGTTCAAATTTGAGAACATAATGTTGAAAGTGAATATAGAATTTCTCTTTTTTTTTTTTAAAAAAAAGAAAATATTCATTCAAACGGTAATATGATATTCGTTATAAAATAATGTGAATGATCATATAATACAAAAACATAACACTCGATTTAAATTAATTCTATCAATCAATAGAATCTGATAAGACTAAAAGAAAAAAACAAATGTTTTAGACTCAAAATAAAAAGATTATTTTTAAAATCTTGTATAATCAATAGAAACTTTCGATTATTCAAGAGTCCAGATTATTTATAACATAAAAAAACATATGGTTTACATTTGTATCCATTTGATTTAAATATGTTATATGTATTTGATTTGTGTTATGTCATAATTATTGTATAGAATTGTTTACTTACATTTATCTCGGGAAAAAAAAATAATTGTCTATTTATAATATGTAGAAGAATATACACATATGTATATATTGATGACTAATATATGCCGCACAACATTAATTAATGCACTATTTTTAGCCGACAAGACAGAAGGATAATAAATATGATGGTGATAAATCCGGGGCTTTGGTTCCCGCCGGTTGTTTTGCCAATTTGCTCCCTAGTCCCAGCCAATTCCATCATTGAAGAGTGGACACACAGCTGGCTCCTTCGCATTGTTTGATATGCAACATTGGAATGACATTTTCTCTCCTACTTCATCACTTCTACCAACCAACACCTCCACCCTAGAGCTTTTCGTCGTTTGAACCACAAAATTATTCGCATGATCTACATATAACATAGGATTTGTGTCTATATTACATGAAGGATTGATTTTATATATACATCTTAAAACAAAGGATGTAACATAACATTTATTCTATTCAATAAAGCTGAAATCAGTTTGTTTCGATTGGTTTTTAAACAATTTCCAGCTTCAGACTGAAGTGTAAATTTTCATGGCCATCGAGACTGAAATTGATTGAGAGGGGGAGGAAAACCAAGTAGATAACTGTCAGTTAGGTTTCGGTTTTGGTTAGTTTTACGCTGCTTCCATGGTTTTTTCACTCAAAAATGTAGAATTCCATATTCCAAGGACAAAGAGCAAGAGATTCTCCCCTATCTGCGTGTTAGCTTAGTTTGATTGAGGTAAATTCCT
The DNA here is from genome assembly GCA_035233585.1 of Antiaris toxicaria. Taxonomy (NCBI): domain Eukaryota; kingdom Viridiplantae; phylum Streptophyta; class Magnoliopsida; order Rosales; family Moraceae; genus Antiaris; species Antiaris toxicaria. The sequence goes on from CP141163.1 coordinate 3,988,967, forward strand.
TAGCTTAGTTGATTGAGGTAAATTCCTAGGACTACATCTAGGCAAATAACATCTTAGAATGTTGGGCGAACGAAAAAAGGATGTCTGGCAAAGGCATCCTAACCACTACATCACAATCTTTGGTAGTGATATAAGTCTAAATTGTTCACACTCATACACGACCCATCTGTGAATAAAATGTCCATATTGATACCAAAATGGGTATGACATGAAATTTCGAAAATATTATTATTTTTGCACCATCAAACGAACACTCGCACTTATTCATAATTTTTTAGGACAAAAAATAACATAAAATGAAAATTTTGCAAACACGTACTTTCCTCGTAAGTGGAATCGGAGTACTAAAATAATGACATCTCTCTCTCCAATCTCCTCTCTCTCTATCTCTCTCTCTCTCTCTCTCTCTCCCCATGACCCACGCGATCTCCTCAGCACCGGCGAGCAACGACGCCGACGGAGGTTGACGATGTGGCACCGGAATCACAAATAGCTCGCGATGAGATCTTCGGTGGCCGGAGCTCGACGAAGGCAGCGTCGGAGTCTCGAAGAGTTCGCAATGAGATGGCTGGAGTCACTAATCGAATGGAGGAGATGAAGGAAGCTTTTTGTGATAAAATGTCGAAGTTCTCCACAAGCAGCTATCGGCACCATTGGCTTCCTTAGAGAGCAAATGACCGAGCTTGGTTGATAAGATGTGAAGAAAGAAAGAAGCAGCTGCAGATTCGATTGAAGAAGAAAGAAGAAAGAAAGTTTGGTTGATAAAGATGTGTGTTTTGGGTTTTCAAATATACCCACCACGGCAAGATGTGGGTTCTGGGTTTTCAAGCATACCCACTTCGGTTTTCTTTGAAAAGTGGAGAGTTAAATGCTAGGGTTAATTTTATCATTTTAAAATTTGCCTAGGATATTTTTGGTATCATGAATATTTCATTAATAATGTAGTGGAGATTAACCAGAAATCAAAAAATTAATAGGACGTTTTGTAAACGTATTGTATTTTAATTATATTTGAATATAATTAATTTTTTAAATATTTTATTTAGTTGAATGTGTGTTTGAATAAAAAATATTTTACACTTGAAAAGTTGATATGATTGGTAAAAGTAGAGATAAAAAGTTAAAATTAAAAAGTTGATGTGATTGTTTTAAAAACTTTTAAATAGTAATTATTTTAATACTACTATTAAAAAAGATTATATTTGAATATAAAACTTTACATTCAGTATAAAATTATTTTGATAACACTGAAAAATATTTTTCAAACATGCCATAAAAAAATTTGTTACTTCCGATTTTAGCTATGAATACCTTAAAATACTCCAACAAGCACTTTTGATGGGCTTTTACCAAGCGAGAACTTTTGCTTTTGATTGTTGCAAAATTGATTTTAGACCTGAAAAGCAATCCCAAACGTAATACAGTGAATATCATATTTTTCACTTTTGAATGGTTTTATTCACACATTTTATTTTACTCTTATACATTCTTTTAAGTTAAAATTTATTATTACAAAATGACTCTTACATAAAAAGACAAAAAAAGGGCATTACTTTAATTGATATGAATAAATAATTATCCGTAGAAAATAAAATTCTTTCTATTTTAATATTTAAAATCCAAACTTTGATTTGAAATTTTCAAAAATAAAATTAGAAAAATTTCATTTTTAATGACTGTTTGAAAAAAAGAAACTATAGGATGTATTTCAAAGAGAAAAACTCTTTTATTTTATTTTATTTTATTTGATTGAAATAATCATTGATATTTAATATATTTTTATATAAAACTGTAATTTGCATTTGCATTGTTTCATATAAATAGCACAAAGTTATATAATATTTTATGATATACAATATAGCATTAGTCACACATATATTAATATTTATGGATTTTTACTCTTTTTTTCTTATAAAGCTTTAATATCTTATTTGTTAAGCTGGTTTCATTATTAAATATATGTATATAGATAAAAAAATATATATATATACAGTTCAAAAAAAAAATCCAGAATCAGACTTTTTCTTTTCACTTTTTAATAACCACTTTTTCTTTTTTCTTTTTGTAAACTTCTTTTTTTCTTGAAAAATATTAAGGTAATTAGTAGATTGTATATATACACATTTAGAAAATGCTCATTTAAAAGGATAATTAGAAAATATATTTATTTGTTAAAATTTTCAATTTGCTTTACGATTGAAAAAAAATGGATCTACAACTACAACAAACTGAAAAAAAGAGAGAGAGATTAGAGAATAATGTCGTATATATAAAGTTAAATAAAATATTAGATGTCAGAAAATATAAAATAATAAAATAATATTTACTTATGGGTAATTTTGTAATACATAGGGATGTGTATAAGAAAACTTAATTACTTTACAATTAAGAGGGGTGTGTATTTGGAAACAAGACATGAAAAGTTAAGAAGGATTCACTAATAGGACCACCGTTTACCTTATAGCATCATTAAAATAAAAGAAACAGAACACACACACATACAAAATCAATCAATTGACTAAAGTGATCCACAAATTTGAATAAAAATAACGAATACTTGTTGAAAATTAGAAAAAATCTAACAATCTAAAATTTGATTTCATATTAAATTTTTTTTTTCAAATTACTAAATTAGACTTCATATATATATAAAAAAAAAACAAATACTGAAATCATATATATAAATGGCATTTTCAAAACATGCACAACAAATGTTTAGGAGAAAGAAGTAAATAGTTGTTTTCAAAAAATAATTAATCTAAATAGTAAGTTTTAAAAACATTTTTAGCAAATAGAAGATTTATCTCTTAATTAACTTTTTTTTATATCATATTTATCAAGTAAATGATATACTTTCATATTATTAGATAAATAGTTTACTTACATCTTTACTTAATAAATTATTTATTTATTTCTTGACCTAGTAAACTTTTTATTTACTTGAAAAATCTATTATTTACTAACTATATTTTAAAAGCTACTATTTATAATAATTTTTTTTGAAAACAATTATTTACATAGCTTGTAGGAAATAAATCGTTAAAAACGTATCAGAGTGACGCAGTCGAATAATAAAATTTTTTTAAGATCGTTAAATATCTCATGATGCCATATACAATAAACCAACAACAATTTAAACTCATACCTTAAGGACGCCAATCTTACAGGAGGGAGAATGACCGGAGGGCTTCAACCAACTAGCCTTCTCTACTATTCTCCAATTCTCGAATGGCTGAGTGTGTGGGCACTCTGAACCTCGATCGGTATGCTAGCACTGCTAGTCTTCTTCCAACCACCCAGATCTCTAAAGAACTTATTGTCACGGTGAGTTATGCAACAATAAGCCTACTCACCTAAGAGTCTGTGGTCTGAGAGAACTGGAGTGGCAGGACCTCTATTTATATACTTGCATGAGGTGATTCTCTGAATTCGAATTGGATTAGGAAAAGATATTCTCCCTTATCCACAACATAAAATCCAAAATTATCCAAGGGGAAAATCCCAATTAAATTTCGGCCATCTTTAGGATTATCCAATTCAAATCTAAACAAGATTTTAACTTGAATTTTATCTCTTTTTTTTCAACCAAAAAATCCAAAAATCCAAGGGGAAAATCCCAACAAAATTTCGGCCACTTTAGGATAAGGGAAGAGTCAAAATTCCACTAAGATTTTCAAGTTTGAATCTTATCTCATCCTTATCCAAAATAACCGAAAATCTTCTATGAGATTCACTCAATAATTTCGGTCATAATCAGGGAGGAGAGAATCCAAATTCAACTGAGATTGACACTTGAATTTTTCCCTGAACCTTATCCATAAAAAATCCAAAAATTACATGAGGATAATCCTCAAAATTTTCATCAATTATTGTTAGGATTTGGATTCAAAATTCAAGTAAGATTCTAACAAGATTTTCCTCTCCATATCCAACTCAAATTCGAATTTCATTCCTTGTGGATTTACTACAAGAAATTCGAATCCTACTTGGACTGTGATTCAAGATTTGAATTTCAAATTTCAAATTTCAAATTCAAAATTTAAATTCAAAATTCAAATTCAAAATTCAAATTTCAAAATTCAAAATCCACAAAACAGTTGTATTTCAAATTCTTGTTCTCATGGATAATTTTCTACAACTCCAATCCAATCTCAAATAAAATCATGGTAACTTTATTTGAAGTTCGAATAATTGTGTACTCTATTATCCAAAACAAAATCTGAATTCAACCAGAGAGAATCTTGTCCACCATCCTAATCCTATGTCAGCACCATCCATGCATAATAAACTAGCCAATAGCATACACAAATCAATTTTGCCAAACGTTAAGGAATTACGTAGAGCTAGTAGAGGGACCAATTGGACATATATAATCGGGCTCCCGCAAATCCATATGATTATCATTCTTTACCAAACAACTCAATCATATGATCACTAATTTCAAAGTCACACCACTATAAACCTGAAACTGAACTCCCAATTATATACCGTATTACATAAGCCTGTGACAAGCTATCGTCCAATGACCTTGTCATGTATGCAGAACCCTCATATGATATCCATGATCAGCCTTAGGTCAAAGTCTGTTTAATCCTACTGATCAAGCTATCTTAAAATTTCATTATACTATCGAATAAAGAAAATGATTATTCACCATATGTGAATAAGAAGTCATCAGCCCAGCAGACGACTCAAGGCCTTGTCCATTTTCACATTCAGTATAATGCCTTTAAGAGGATACCCTTAACTCCTCATTAGAGCTATGATTCCGATATCTGTAAATGAACCATTCATCGTATACAAGTTATGCACCCAACGAACCAGTCTATAAGCTTACTACCTCTAAGACGCTTTAGCCATTGGAATATCGAAGTACACAAGTCATATACATGAAGCTGTCCATCTACTCAGGATTAAGGTTACTGCATAATGAACGTCAAAAGCAAATCGATCCACTCAAAGCGGACTTCGTAGATCAATCACGCTTTAATTCCAGTCTAATATGTCACTACCAAGCAACATATCTATGTCTCTACTTGGGAGTCTATACTCCAGATAATCAAGACAAACCGTCCCCTCTAAGGCTTTAGACAACATAATAGTCTTAACATGAGTTAGATGCTCGGTCTAACCCCATAGACTATAGACCATAGTTTAGACCACTTACTTTAGAACATTGTCTTCTTGCATACAAAAGTCCATTGCATGCAACATTCTAAAAGTTTTAACACAAGCAGTCATGAAGCCATATTTGCTTACATTTACTTTAACATGTAAATAAAAATGAGGACAGATAGCAATGTAATGAATAACCTCTATATATAATTTTATTATTCAGTTCAAAATAAATACATCAAAATGTCTCTAATGCTTAGGGCATTTCCTAACAATCTCCCACTTGCCCTAAGCCAGCAGATGTGCCATGTTACGCATCCCCATCGCCTCTACATGCTTCTTAAAACTTCTAGTCACCAAAGTCTTAGTAAAGGGATCGGTAATATTGTCCTCGGACGCGATCTTACATACATCTACTTGTCCTGTCTCCACATGCTCTCTAATAATATGATATCTCCGATCTATGTGCTTGGTCCTCTTGTGTTGCCGAGATTCTCTTGTGTTGCCAATAGCCCCAGTGTTATCACAGTAAAGTGTGATAGGCTTGTCAACACCCGGAATGACCTCAAGGTCTCTAATGAACTTGCAAAACCAAACTGCTTCTTTAAATGCCTTAGCCGCAGCCACATACTTAGCCTCCATAGTAGAGTCAGCTGTGCAGTCCTACTTCACGCTCCTCCATACAATGGCACCTCTTCCGAGCAAAAACACTGATCCAGATGTTGATTTCCTCGAATCCTTGCAAGTCTGGAAGTCTGAGTCCGTGTATCCTTCGAGTGTTAGGTCCCCTCCAAAATACACCAGCATATAATCCCTTATTCTCTTAAGATACTTGAGTATATGCTTTACTGCTTGCCAGTGCTTGGTTCCAGGATTTGCTTGATATCGACTCACCATACCTACTGCAAAACATATGTCCGGGCGAGTGCAAAGCATAGCGTATATAAGGCTATCCACAGCGAATGCATAAGGGACCTTACTCATACGCTCTCTTTCTTCCGATGTCTTTGGACAGTCATCAAATGAAAGAGTTAGATCGACAATAGAAGGTTGTGTACCTTTTTTTGCCTCTTGCATTGCATATTTGTCAATTATTTTATTTATGTATGAAGCTTGGGATAACGCTATCATTTTGTTCTTTCGATCTCTGAAGAGACGAATGCCTAGAACATAATTAGCTTCTCTCAAGTCCTTCATATCAAACTGTTGGTGTAACCAAAACTTGACCGATGATAAGTTCTCTACATCATTCCCAATGAATAGTATATCATTGACATAGAGTATCAGAAAGACCACTTTTTCATCCTTAATACGTTTATAAACACAGGGTTCATCAACATTCTGCTCAAAACCGTAAGTCTTGATCGCTTGATCAAATCTCTGGTTCCATGAGCGGGATGCTTGCTTTAATCCATAAATAGATCTAAGCAATTTGCAGACTTTCCTTTCTTAGCCTTTCGCTACGAACCCTTCGAGCTATATCATATAGATACACTCTTCAAGATGGCCATTCAAGAATGCCGTCTTGACATCCATTTGCCAGATTTCGTAATCGAGAGCCGCAGCAACGGACAGAAGAATACGGATAGACTTCAGCATAGCAACAAGCGAAAAGGTTTCATTGTAATCGATTCTAGCCTTTTGCGTGTACCCCTTTGCAACCAGTCTAGTTTTGAAAGTTTCCACTTCCCTTCCGCATCCTTATTTCTTTTGTAGACCTATTTGCATCCAATGGGTTTTATCTCATCTGGCAAATCTACAAGTTCCCAAACAGAGTTGGATTTCGTAGAATCCATCTCATTGTTCATAGCATGTTTCCAAGATTTAGAATCAACATTATTTATAACTTCATCATAGATGACCGGATCATCCTTATGTTCATGAGTCTCGGCCTGGTATACCTCAGCATCATACATGAAGAAATTAGGTTTCTTCGAAACCCTCCCACTACGACGAGACACCCTAAATTATTGATCGTCTGTAGGTCTTTCATTGGAACTCGGACTTGCGTCTAAGACCAAAACCTGTGGAGCAATTCTTTTACCTGATAACTCCTCTAGCACCACTTTGCTTCGAGACTTAAAGTCATTCATGTGACTTTCCTCCAAGAATGTCGCATGGGTTGAAACAATGATTTTTTGTTCCTTCGGGTTATGGAACAGACCTCTTTTAGTTCCCTTTGGATACCCTATAAACATACACAATTCTGATCTTGGTTCTAACTTCTTTACATCCCCATCCAGTACACGTGCCGGGTAGCCCCATATTCTCATATGTCTAAGGGAGGGCTTCTTGCCATGCCACAATTCATACGGAGTTCTGGGAATTGATTTGATTGGAAACTGGTTCAGAATATAGCACGCCGTTTGTAAAGCATATTCCCAAAATGATAATGGCAGCGTTGAATAACTCATCATGGACCGTACCATATCCAACAAGGTCCTGTTTCTCCTTTCGGCTACACCATTCTATTGTGGAGTACCAGGTGCAGTCAATTAGGATAATATCCCATTCTCTACAAGATGTCCTAGAAATTCATCGGAGAGGTATTCACCACCTCGATCAGATCGAAGTGTCTTTATGTATTTATCCAATTGCTTTTCCACTTCTGCACAATACTCTTTGAACTTGTCAAAGATTTCGCTCTTGCGGTGCATCAGATACACATATCCATACCTCGAGTAATCGTCTCTAAAGAAGACATAATACTCAAACCCTCCTCGTGCTGTGACATTCATAGGACCACATACGTTAGTGTGCACAATTTCTAAGAGCTCTTGTACCCTTAGCTCTAAAAGACCTCTTAGTCATCTTTCCCTCTAGACAAGACTCATATTGAGGAAGACGTACCTCCTCCAGAGATTTTAGAGGACCGTCTTTCACCAATCTTTGAATCCTATTCTGATTAATATGATCAAGTCTTAAATGCCAAAGATACGCCTTGTCAGAGTGAGAAACTTTCAACCTTTTAGAGTTATCTATTAATTCGGTATCAAGCAGTGAGTACATCTTTGGTTTGATCAAATATAGGTTTCCATCCATCCATCCAGAATAGATAAAAGACTTATTTCTACGAATATTAACTCTTTTACTAAAAGAAACTGAATAAGAATCCTTTATTAAACAAGCTACCAATATAAGGTTCCTCCTAAAATTAGAAACATAAAAACAGTCTTTCAATAAAATAAACCTAAATTCATCAAAATAAAGATAAATATCTCCCACTGCCTCAGCCACCACTAAGCTGCCGTCTCCAGTCCGTAACGAGAGGCTCCTATCATGTAGACTTCTTGCTTTCACGAACCCCTGCGTAGAAACACAAACATGATTAGTGGCGCCCGAATCAATGACCCAAGTGTTTTTCGATTCTTCCACCAAACATACTTCCAAGTAGTGAAATTCCTTACCTTCCTTGCCCTTGGCGGCTAGGATTTCCCGGTAAGCTTTCTTAAAGTGACCTACCTTCCCACAGCGGAAGCACTTGGACTTTTTAGGGTTCTTGAGCTTCTTGTTCTTCTTCTTCTTCTTCCCATTCGAGATAGGAGGATTAGAAGAACTGGAAGCCACTTACTTCTGATTTGGCATCTTCCTATTCCGTGAGGGTTTGGAAGATTCTGCCAAATTGGCCTCTCCTTTGGGTTGGACCGCATCCCCATCCCTTATTATCCGCTTATAAGCTTAGAGTTGCTTCATGAGCTCGGTTAGTCCTAACTCCCTTATCGCCAGATTGTATGTGGCTTTAAACCGCATAAAATCTTTAGACAGAGTTTTGAACACCATCTCGATCTGGGTGTTGTAGTCCAACTCAACACCGTTCTCGGCAGCCTCAGCGAAGAATCCCACTAGAGTGATCATATGGTCCTTCACCGGAGTACCCTCCTTTTGCTTAGAGTTCATAATACTGGTTATAGCGGATTGTCGAGCCAATTTTTCTTGGCTTCCAAACATGTCCTCCAGATTTTCCATGATTTTCCCAGCAACTTGATAAGTCTCATGCTGTTTTTATAAAGCACTCGTCATGTTAGCCAGAATGTAGTATCGAGCTATCTCATTAGATTCTCTCCAATGAGTATAGGCAACCGGGACCTCCTCAAGCGGTGTGTCAGCTTTAGGCCCTGGTGGGCATGGTTCGTCCAGTACAAACTTGTGTCTCTCGCAGCTGAGAACTATCAACAGATTTCTTTTCCAATCTTTATAATTATCGCCATTCAGTTTATTCTCAGTAACTATTGAAATAAGGGATGTCGGTGATATTTTGAACTGAAATAAAATTATACTATACATCATTACAAAACCCAAGCAAATATACAGATAATTTAGCAAATAAAACATACAAGTACGTTCTTACATGAAACTTGAAAAAACATGTAGCATTACAACAGTAATTCTCAGCACCTATTGCCTCAAGCCACCGAGAGGTGGTCATGAAACAAATAGCCGGAACATGGACCCCGTCCAATTAATATATGTTGTCTTAAATCCTCAAAGGTTAAGACATATATTAATAACCACTTATTTGGTCACCAATTTAGTTAACAGAGCTTTTAGGGAAGGTTAATAACTAAACGAGTCTTGAGTATATAACCATTATTTACGTAGCCCGATCCACGTCCTACCAAGCCACCGAGGGGTGGTCATGAATAGGATCGTACGCGAACACGTTTTCTACATAGGAGATCTAATCTAATATACCGACGACGGTAAACACCTACTAAGGGGTGTGGTCACGGCAGACCTGACGCGAGGCGTTACAATGCTTTCACATATGGATCAACAATAGAGGTCGTGGGTTTTGTTTGAAACCCTCTCCCACTCAATATTTTGAAAAAACATGCAAATTTTGACAAATATGTATGATCAATATAGTATGAGCAGCATTCACCTATCCTATATGACATGTTATCAAATATGCATACAAAACATCCATCAATACATATTTATACATCCATGACATATCACAGAAAAAATAATTGACAGAATAACCAAGTCATAGTTCCATCTTAGAACAAAGAAAATAAAGATTACAAAATTCCATCCAAAGCATTCTTTGGATCTTGAATTTTGTTCCGTCTTCTTGTATCCATTTATTTCTCACCTCATGAATCATTTAAAATTTAAATCTCAAAAATTTAAATTTCAAATTCAAATTCTAAATTCGAATTTCAAATTTAAATTTCAATTCAAATTTTTAAACAATTTTAAACATCAAGTGTAATAATATATAATTTCAAAAATTTCAAATTTTCAATTACATATTTTTAAACATGATTTAAAAATTAAATCTCAAATTTAAAAATAAAAAATTTCGATTTTTTGAATCGTCGCCCCACCCCCCCTGGAGGCCGGCAGCCGTCGTGGGCAGCCCACGACCGCCCCTTGTGCAGCCCTGTCGGGCTGTAGGCCAAGGCTGCAGTGCCAGGCTGCACGCCTAGGCTAGGCGCAGCAGCCGGCAGGCTGCACGCCCAGGCTATGGCCAGCCTTAGGGAGGCCACGGCCACCCTCGGCTGCAGGCCAAGCCTACGGCTGTGGGTAGTCATGGCCTGTACAGGGGCTGCCGCAGCCCCATCCTGCCCGTGGGCAAGGGCTGCAGCCCCACCAAGGTCAGATGGTCTCTCCCAAGGGGTCGTGTCTCGATTTTCGTGTAATATTCCAATTTACCCATTAGGATCTCCAAAAATTAATTTGAATTTCAATTAAATTGAATTTTCCACATATTCAAAATTTCAACCTTTAAATTAAATTTAACTTTTGGGAAAAAATAAATTACGGTATTTAAACTTCAATCTCCTCCAAGAATAATTACATAAAAAATCCTAAATCGTTTCCGGTGTACAAAATTCTAATTATAATAATTCTAAGAGACAAAAATTAAAATCCATGGGAAAATTACAGTGTTAATAAACTGCTCCTATGGTTACATAAAAAATTCTAGACATAATTTTTTTAAATTCTAAGAAACCATAACCGGTATAAACAAGCATGCTTATAATAATTTAAAAAATTAAAATAACCACATACTACATACAAAATCCATGATAACAACATAAAGGAATCCTAGAATGTCACTCTCTAAATATCAAATCTATACATAAATAAAAAGACTAAGTAATTGTCTAATTTATGTGCATGGCATAGTCATAAGATGTCTCTGATACCAATTGTAGGAAATAAATCGTTAAAAACGTATCAGAGTGACGCAGCAGAACAATAAAAAATTTTCAAAGTTCGTTAAATATCTCATGATGTCATATACAATAAACCAACAATAAGTTAAACTCATACCTCAAGGATGTCAATCTTGCAGGAGAAGAATGACCGGAGGGTTTCAACCAACTAGCCTTCTCTACTATTCTCCAATTCCTGAATAGCTGAGTGTGTGGGCACTGTGAACCTCGATCGGTATGCTAGCACTGCTAGTCTTCTTCCGACCACCCAGATCTCTAAAGAACTTATTGTCACGGTGAGTTATGCAACAATAAGCCTGCCTACCTGAGAGTCTGTGGTCTGAGAGAACTGGAGTGGCAGGACCTCTATTTATAGAATTGCATGAGGTGATTCTCTGAATTCGAATTGGATTAGAAAAAGATATTCTCCCTTATCCACAACATAAAATCCGAAATTATCCAAGGGGAAAATCCCAATTAAATATCGGTCATCTTTAGGATTATCTAATTCAAATCTAAACAAGATTTTAACTTGAATTTTATCTCCTTTTTTTCAACCAAAAAATCTGAAAATCTGAGGGGAAAATCCCAACAAAATTTCGGCCACTTCAGGATAAGGGAAGAATCAAAATTCCACTAGGATTTTCAAACTTGAATCTTATCTTATCCTTATCCAAAATAACCGAAAATCTTCTATGAGATTCACTCAATAATTTTAGCCAAAATCAGGGAGGAGAGAATCCAAATTCAACTGGAATTGAAACTTGAATTTTTCCCTGAACCTTATCCACAAAAAATCTGAAAATTCCATGAGGATAATCCTCAAAATTTTCGTCCATTATTGTTAGGATTTGGATTCAAAATTCAAGTAGGATTCTAATAAGATTTTCCTCTCCATATTTAACTCAAATTCGAATTTCATTCCTTGTGGATTTATCACAAGAAATTCGAATCCTACTTGGACTGTGATTCAAAATTTGAATTTGAAATTTCAAATTTCAAATTTCAATTTCAAATTCAAATTTCAAATTTGAATTTCAAATTCAAAATTCAAAATTCAAATTTCAAAATTTACAAAACAATTGTTTTTCAAATTCTTGTTCTCATGGATAATTTTCTACAACTCCAATCCAATCTCAAATAAAATCATGGCAACTTTATTTAGAGTTCGAATAATTGTGTACTCTATTATCCAAAATAAAATCTGAATTCAACCGGAGAGAATCTTGTCTACCATCATAATCCTATGTCAACACCATTCATGCATAATAAACTAGCCAATAGCATACACAAATCAATTTTGCCAAACGTTAAGGAATTATGTAGAGCTAGTAGAGGGATCAATTGGACATATATAATCGGGCTCCTGCAAATCCATATGATCATCATTCTTTACCGAACAACTCAATCATATGATCACTAATTTTAGAGTCACACCACTATAAACCTGAAACTGAACTTCCAATTATATACCGTATTACGTAAGCCTGTGACAAGCTATCGTCCAATGACCTTGTTATGTATGCAGAATCCTCATATGATATCCATGATCAACCTTAGGTTAAAGTCCGTTTAATCCTACTGATCAGGCTATCTTAAAGTTCTATTATACTACCGAATAAAGAAAATGATTATTCACCATATGTGAATAAGAAGTCATCCGCCCAGCAGACGACCCAAGACCTTGTCCATTTTCACATTCAGTATAATGCCTTTAAGAGGATACCCTTAACTACTCATTAGAGCTATGATTCCGATATCTGTAAATGAACCCTTCATCGTATACAAGTCATGCACCCAACGAACCGGTCTATAAGCTTACGACCTCTGAGACGCTTTAGCCATTGGAACATCAAAGTACACAAGTCATATACATAAAGCTGTCCATCTACTCAGGATTAAGGTTACTATACAATGAACGTCAAAAGCAGATCGATCCACTCAAAGCGGACTTCATAGATCAATCACGCTTTAGTCCCGGTCTAATATGTCATCATCAAGCAACATATCTATGTCTCTACTTGGGAGTTTATGCTCCAGACAGTTAAGATAAACCATCCTCTCCAAGGCTTTAGACAACATAATAGTTTTAATATGAGTTAGATGCTCGGTCTAACCCCATAGACTACAAACCATAGTTTAGACCGCTTACTTTAGAACATTATCTTCTCGCATACAAAAGTCCATTGCATGCAACGTTCTAACAGTTTTAACACAAGCAGTCATGGAGCCATATTTGCTTACATTTACTTTAACATGTAAATAAAAATGAGGACAGATAGCAATGTAATGAATAACCTCTATATATAATTTTATTATCCAGTTCAAAATAAATAGATCAAAATGTCTCTAATGCTTAGGGCATTTCCTAACATAGCTTTGGGCATTGGACAATTCTGGATTACAAGCAGTAAAGGACTGGCATTGGACAATTATTCAGGCGAATAATTGGCGTTGGACACAAGTAGTATTAGGCCTAATTCACACAATTCTGGATAAAAAATCGCATCATGATTACATCTAGGTTACTTACATAAATGTTTAAATTGCAAGTATTGAGTTGAAATATGTCTAATATTTCTTTTATTTATATAAATGTCTAAAATAGTATTTATAATAACAATATTATTCTTCATTAAAAATTGATAATTAATATATAAAAAATTATATTAGTGTAATTTTTTTTGTTTGTAATCAGATTCTATGTAAAAGACAATTTTAAATTTATTTATTTGATTTATTATAAAGAAGTTAAGTATGGTTTCATTAAAAATAGTCTTTTTCATAAACCTTGTAATTCATATAAATAACATAGTATTGTTGTATTTTTTTGTGGTTATCTTCTTTTTTTTTTTTTATTTTAGTTTGAGTCATATAGGTTTAATATTTTGTTGGATTTTCTAGTGGTTGGCGTTGGTAATAAGGTTTTTCATAAAGAATTCGGTTTTCTATAAAAGTGTAAGTGATATTATTAATAACCAAATTTTGTTTATGCATAGTTTTTAGTGGTAGACATAAATGATAAGGTTTTTTTTTTTAAGAATTCTTTTTTTTAATCAAAAAACTTAAATACTTTGTATTAGTGTTATTTTTTATTTTATTTTTTATTTATTTTTATCATAAATAATTATTATGATGTGTTTTTTTTTTAATCTAAAGCATTATTTTTATATTAAAATATTTTATATTTATCATAACTCAAGATTAAAACCAAAAAAAAATTTTGAGTTTTTATTTTGAAAATTAAAAAAAAGACTGATTTGATTTCATAAAAAGTATCGATGAGTTATAACAAAAAATTCGTCACTATATTCAAAAGAGAAAAAAGAAAAAAAAAGAATTTTAATAAAAGAGAAATAATATCAATTATTGTAAATAGGATAAATTGGTATTGTCGATATTTTGTTTAAAAATAAACATTTATGTAATACTATTAAAAACTGGACATATTATAAAATGAGACCTTTAAAATAAACTTTTGGTATAATTATTTCTCACATCTATTGTAGAAAAACCAGAGAAAACCAGATAAATTGCCCCAAAAAAGCACAACTTCATTTATTTTTACCCAACTTGCTAGTCCGAAGCTTTGACCCTTTGAATTTTGATTCTTTCTCTTAAACGTTCTTTGACTGTCTAGTAAAAGGATCACAATACCCTCATAATCAAAATTAGTCTAGTAGATTGCTTTCTGAAGACAGGAGTTGGAGATGTCTCATCATTTTGTATTAAAAATAAATAAAATCCAGTAAATTGTAGGTCATCATCAGTAAACTACCAGGACACCATGTGGTGACCTGAGCTAGAGATGGCCTATCATATTGTGTTAAAAATGCAAAAAATTCTTGCATATCAAAAGTAATCTATCAGAATACTTTTCAGTGATCGGAGATTGACGGCGAAGACCGAAGATCATAGATGGCCAATCTCGATTCCGGCGATATCTTGTATGTTATCTTTTGGGATGGTGGGTCAATTTTGGTAAGGTAAATCGTTTTACACTTGGGCTTGTTTGGCCTTCATGCATGAATTTGGGCCTTCCCATTTTAAAAAACTTGGGCCATATACTAGGCCAAGTTTCAGACCAGTTCCTTTCCAAAGGATCAGAAACACCCATGGCTCTTGAACTTTGCAGTGTCCCACAGTGATTTCCTAAACTTCAAAAACTCCTGTAATAAAACGTTATCCTTAGTTTGTTTTAAGTATTATATTCATATAATAGTTAAATACAATACTATTTTTATTTAAATACAAAAATATTTTATTCAAATATCAATCATATCATATTTTAAATCTAATACAATTATTATTTATTATTTTACTTTTTCTATTAATTTTTATTAATTATATCATATACTCTGTTTCTCTTTCTTTTTTTTCTCTTTACTTTTATTTATCACATCACATATTTATTATTTAAATACAATTCACATACTTTTCATCCAAACACATATTGCATTTAAATGCAATGTAAATACTTTTACTCTAAATGCAAATTATATTTAATGCATTGAATATAATGCAAACACAATATGTTTATCAAATAAAGCCTTAAACATTTAACAAATGACTACCTCTTTGTTGCAAAGAATGGGAGAGCTAAGTTGCCACCATGGCAAATGGAGAAGATGTTTTGAGCCATTCAAATGGGCTTTGCCATCTTTCTCTTCTCTTCTCTTCTCTCTCTCTCTCTTTCTTTTCTTTTTCCTTTTAACAAAAGAACACCAAAAGAAAAAACTACATGTAATTTCACTACCGTAAGGGCGGGTCTGCTTCACCACTCCCAGAAAAGAAAGTGAAAAAGAGAAGTGATTTCTTTTTCAATTTAATCACATGTTTTACTTACAAAATTAGAAATGATAATTTGGTTAGCTTCACACTATGTAGAGAATGAACATAAGAACGATTTAAAAGAATGAACGTTAAATTGATTTGTATACCCTTGATATATGCGTTATTTGATAGACTTGTAAACTTTATAAAGAGAATCAATAATCCTCGTTTCAATTCCTTTCAGATTACATTCTTTTTGTGATCGTGTAAACATGTGCTAATCTTTTACCTTACTCCAGCCGGCCACTAATTAAAAACGCAATATCTTTGATGTCATGCTGTAAATGCCTCTTATTATCACTCTCAAATGCTTCCTTAATCTTGCAAATGGAAGCTCATTTTTTCTATTCCTCCATTGGCACTATATGCCCTAGACAAGAAAGAGAAGCGATTGCATAGTTATTTATTTTTTATTTTTTATTGATTACACAACTGCTTAGTTATAACATCCTTGAATTTTAGATGTGAATTCTCCATTATGCTCTTTTAAGGCATATGATTTGATAACACTACAATAATAAAATCTTTTACCATTGTTATCTTTTTGTTTTTGTTTTTGTTTTTGTTTTTTGTTTGTTTTACCCATAAATGAACTAAAACTTGTAGTAGAATTATATTTAATTTTAAGTTTATAGTTTCAAGAAATTGGGAAATTATATATTAATACAGTTGATTTTGATTTATTTGAGATGTTAAATTATAAGTATGAGTACTTAAAATCAAAATTAGGGTGAATTAGTTGGTTTTTTTTCTTAAATATTTTAGATTTAGTAATTAAAAGAATTTCAAAAATAGCAAATAAGTGATAAAGTTGTAAAATATTGTCATAAAACGGAAAAACTATAAGGAATCATTAAAATTTTCAAAACATAAAGAGTCAACAGAAAGTTTTCAAAAATCCAGGTTGGCATGTGCCCCCTCTCTGCCTTACGTCCCTCCGTCCATGCTTGTTTAAAAATATTATCAAAGGACCACCAAAGAATACTTCCTTAAATTTGAGGGCCACGTTGTAAAGTTTCAACGCTTAGGGGTCAAAGTAGAATATTAAATCTACAAAGTTGGCGGGTTGACGCTTTAAAAAATCCATGTCAACTTGTATACGTAGATATGTAGAGTATACAAAAAAGTGGCGTGTTCCTGACTTAACTTTTGTTGCGTAGTCAGACCACCGACTTTTTGCAAGTTCTAGATTATATATATATATATACACCTATATATATTTTCATCTCTAGTGACTCAAGTTTTGAAGAACTGAATTCTCTTTAATGGAGTTTTGACAAACAGTACCTTTCAGCTGACATGTTTGTGCTGTCCAAAGAGAGAGATCTATGGACTACCACCATTCGTTGTGTTCAACATTAGAGATAAATTATTGGCAATAAAACACAAGCTCTTTCGTCTAAATTATTTATGTAGGATTGATTATAAAAATTCCCTCACTCTTGAAAACTTTACTTCTTAATCTTATAATATTTTAATCGTAAATTTTTTGTCGATCTACAGACAAAAAATCTCAGTTTATAAAACGTAACATCTGTTCCTACGCTCAACTATATCCTTCTTCAAAGTCTATAATAGAACATTCCACGTTAAACAAGAAACTTAGAAAAGTTCCTGGGTTCATCGTCACAGATGTTTGCTAATTTTAGAAGGATAAAGGATAAAAAGGAATGAGAGTAAAAACAAAGGTGATAAAATAAAAGGAAAGGGAGGAATTTTTCTTTTATGTTGACAAAATAAAAAGGAAGGGAGGAATTTGCTTCATATATATATATGTTTATATAAAAGTGTAATTTAGCTTATTTTACAATTCAACACTTGTATACAATAAGAATGTGAGTGGTAATTGAGGTCAAAATGATTGTTTGACATACTATTTATTTATTTTGTCAAAATTTTCCCTCGTATTTTCATAAACAAAATTTGAAGGATTAAAAAGTTGTGCGTCGTATGAATTTTTGACTTAGGTATTTTTCAATTTCCTCCTCACTAAGCAATCCAAAGTTTAATCTTCTTTCTTAGAATCCCTCTAACATGAAGAGTGCTACAGATACTAATTAATTTATTCCTAATTTTTAAATACTAACCTATATTATAATGAGTTATCATCTTTTAATTATTAAATATAATTTTTTAATTTTAATTGATACAACAATTTTTTAAAAATTTATCAATAAAAGAATAACAACTCACTTATTACATAAGTCAGAATTTATTAATTAATAGTGCTAATAGCTCTCATGATCCCTGAAATAGTGCTAATAGCTCTCATGATCCCTGAACTATTAAGGAAGTCACTGATTAATTCTCAAACTAATTTTTTTTTAACAAAAAGATCCCCAAACTCTTAAAAAGGATGCAAAAGAGAGATAAATCCTAACGGCTATTGAACATTAAACGAAGAGCTCTAATAAACTCTATTTTTTGTGAATTGACTAAATGAACCTTAAAAAAAAAATCAAATAAATAATCTGATAAAAGAAAACATCACATTTAAAAAAACTGAAAATTGAAAAAACAAAAACAAAACACCAATCTCTAAAAAACGTCCAAAGCCCAGATTAATGTTTCACACATTGAACCTCGTTTCTGCAATAACCCTGATGGCCAAAGAAGAGCACACCACCACCGTAACCACACAGATTAATGTTGCAAGCTTGGGGTGAACATCGGGTGGGATGGGTGGGTTTTTGTGAATTTTCAACCCACTCAATGAATTTTAAGTAGGTTGATAATTTTTTTACCAACCCAATCAATTCAATGTAAAAAATCAACCCACCAAATTAATATTGGGTTGGGTTGGGTTGGGAGGGTTAGGTGGGTTATGTATTTTATTAATAAAAATAATAAATGATACTAAACATCCAATAACAAATAAAAAATTTAATGGAAAAAAAAAAATTAAACTCATGACATAGTTTTTAAAATAAATTCTATCATAGACTTTACAAAAAAAAAAAATTTCTAATATAATCTCATTAGTAGTCAAATGTAAAATAAATATAAGTTATAAGAATCATCAAAAAATACAAGAATACTAAAGTAATTAATAATATTTTTTACAAAATTACCAAAAATTATATCTATATTAAATATCAAGTAATGTATTTTATATATTTAAATAATCTAAACAACACATAGGGGTGAATATCATTTAGTAAAAAAGAAAAAATAATAAGTGTGTGAATATTTGGTGGGTTTGGTGGGTTTTTGAAATTTTTTCAACCCACCCAATAAAGATTGGGTGAGTTGAAAATTTTTTTTACCCACTCAATATTTAGTGATTGGGTAGGTTGAAAATTTTTTTTACCCACCCAATTAACTAAATATAGCAAATCAACCCACCCAATTAAGATCGAATTGGGTAGATCGGGTTTTTTGTTCATCCTTATTGCACACAAAAGGAATTACACGAGCCTAGTCTCTGCGTGAATTTCCGATTCACAAAAAATTAAAAAAAAGAAGAAAAAAAGTAGATCAGAAAAGAAAGATCAGAGATAGAGTTATGGTTATTTTTACTTTTATTTTTATTTTTGGTTCTCTCTCTCTAAAAGAAAAGGTTGAGTAGCTTTCTCTCTCCTCCTCCATTTGCATGGAGACAATGATCGATGTGAGCTCAGTTGTTGGAGCTCGGTCTCGTTCACGAGGGCGGTGGCGAGTTTTGTAAGGAAGGCGATCGGCATCAAGCGGAGGTCAAGATCAGTGTTATACTATCAGATTGGCGTTTTTGAATTGTTAGATCACTTCTGCTTTGGTGACAACATCAATCGTAATGTTGAGAACCAGCACCCTGAGATTGGATCTCGAAGCTTCCAAAGGTATGTACCCCTCCATCACGATCCCGTTGTTGGCATATGTGCCCATAAACAAATGAGATGTATTATTTTATTACTGATTATTAATGCAATTTGAGGACTTTTTTCAATATTGTTTTTACATGTATGTTTTAGATGCTTTATAAACATCAAAAACCTTAGATTATTTAAATGTGTACCAGAGGATAATATTTAAAGTAAGATTATCTAAATTTTTCTATAGTTAAAAATTAAAATTGGGATCCTTAATTTAAAATTACTAACGCAGTTCATTATATTTTGAATGAAATAATCTTATCTGGATTGTTAATAATGGAATTATTGGAATGAAAACACTTCATATAATTTGATTATATAGGACTAAAACACGATTACTTATAAAATCTCTAACAATTTCCGTTGTTATGTAAAGTATTCAATATTAATTAACAATGATCATATATAAGTCGATCTCAATTCTAAGTAATTAATAGACTCCTATTTATTGTATTGTATTTTTTTACAAAAACATGTAATGACACAAATGCATAGTGTCAAATTCTTGGTATATAATAAATATAATAAAATAAATAATCAGGAATATTAATATACAAGATGAAATCAAATCCTTCGTAAAGAAGTTGGATAGATGATTTTTGTAAGTATTGATTCGGAACTTGAATAATAATAGTGCTCAACTTATGATTAAATCATACATATATTATTTATTAGAGAATTAATTGCATTTAAGGAGAAAGATATAAATAAAAAGGTTAATGAAAATTATCTAGTTTTAATTATGAACTGTTTATGAAAGATTGATTTATATGTAGTGACTATATCAATAGACTATTTATTTTTCTTGAGTAATTTTATATCTATAATTTCAAGAGTGTAATTCCAAGTTTTTAGTTGAATAATTTTGGAATTAATAAAATTGATATGCTAATTAAATAGTTAGATTAGTTATCAATTTTATTGGAATTAGAGGTTACAAGTCTATAGTTTCCCACGCCATCTCTAAATTACTTTTGGACAATTATGATAAAATGATTAGATTTAAGTTATTACACATTCTTAAATCTTGTAATATAAAATTATAGAAGAAAGTGTCTTCTTTTATTATTTTAGTCATTATATTTTAATTGTTATCCAATCAATTAATTTTGAATTAATTAAATTATTTGGATAATATGATTATTTAAGCATATATTATAATTGGATATTATTAGATAGTGAAGATCACACAGTATATGCATACACCTCATGAGTTTGACTCGGTGGTATGTAAATTCCTTTTCAATTTTAATATTCAAATATTTAATAAATATTTGAAATAAAAAAAAATGAAGAAGGAATCAGATTTTGTTAAGGAGATCACATATCTTCCACGTCCACTAAAGTGGACTTTTAATTAAATTACATATATTTTCTATATATAATTAATTAATTAATTAATAATTATAATATCGTGTTAACATATTATCTTTGAAAAAGTAAAACATTCTGAGAGAAAAGTTCTTTAAATAGAAAAAGAAAACCTCTTTTTCTCGTGTGTTCAGGATACAAAGACATTTACTAAAAGTATGTAATATTTTCCTTTTTATAGAAATGCCCGCACGTCTATCCATCAAATATCGAAGTATAGGTGTGGAAGATCTATAGTGTCAAGAGCTTTTTTAGTAGAGCTTAAGTTTTTTGATCTAATCATACGACAATATAATTTTACATTACTCTTTTGATTTGTTCGTTAAATTGATATAAGTATTGATTGCTGTATTAATTTTTGAGAAAAATTGTAAAATATGCGATTTGATCCATCTCAAGCTTCCACAAAATTTTAATAAATTGGTTTCTAAAACCAACACCCATCGCACGGTCTTGCGGGCTGAGCTATCACAAACCCATTAGACCTTCGCACATGCTCTCAAGATGGTTCCACGGCGCATCGGCGGTTTTAGGCTGATTGATTGATCCCTCCTTGTCAGGCACTCATCATCGACGAGCCCACGCCCTTCCCCGGCCCCAGCAAAACCCTATGGGCTTTCTGACGAGCACATATGCAGATCAAGAATTTGATAAGTGTTTTTTTTTTTTTGAGGTAGATGTTTTATGTTTTTTATTGTTTTATAAAAATTAAATATGTTATTTTATCAAAATACCCTCTAATTTAAGGTATGTACAGATCATGTGGGGTTAAAACCGTCTCTTTTTAGAGGTTTGTCCCTTATTTGTACCAATTTAACGACCTTTTCGCCAAAAAAAAAAAAAGGGTTTGAAAACCAACCCGTCTGCATGAGCTATTAACAATAATTAATACCCCTAATATTTTTTCCCTACCATTCTTTTTTCCACTCTACCAATTATAGACTAAGAACAGGAAACAATATTAATAATACTACGGCCGAGTTTCTTCCACTAGCTCAATAATTGCAATAATTTAGCCTTCATAATACCAAAGAGCAGCATTTTCCATGCACCACGTCCAGCAAGCTTACAATTTCTCGTGGCCATTCTGATATCCCAGGGGGAGTGTGTATATATATATATGTACACAAATATATATATATACACATATATGATTTCGAAAAGACTCTGATTATTAAGAGCCACGAATTTGTAACCCTGGTGTCCGAAATATACAGATCGGGGGTGTGAAAGTAGGCTTTTGGATGATTCAAACGGACAAGCACACTCCGACCAGCCGCATCCCTTTTTTCCTGACTCCCTGTTTCGTTCTTTATTCATTTTTATTTTTGATAAAATTCCTTTTTTTCTTTATATTATTATCAAATTCTATATATGTACGCAATTGCTTTATTTAAATACTAACTTGTGGAGATATTAATGTGACGGTAACCCAGCTTTAGTCAACAGTAGCTATACATCAATTCCGTAGTTCAGTGTCTTACTCCTTAATCCAAAATTATATTAACATTGAGAATATTCTAGAAAACATTTTATATTTTTAAACTTCACATTTATATAAGTATATATTTGTCAGTTTTTGCATAAAATATAATTATTTTTATCTAACATTAAAAATATACGAAACATTAAGTATATTCTAGAAAACATTTCATTTTTTTAAACGTCACATTTATATAAGTGTATATTTGTCCCTTTTTGCATAAAATATAATTATTTTTATCTAACATTAAAAAACATGTACCATAGCTATACCATAAGGGAACCCATATTCTCTGTTTAAAATTTTTCGTCTCAGATCATATTCAACCACTTATATTATATCATTTTATAGAGTTGAAAATATTTTTATAAAGTAACATGATATAAATAATTGAACATAGTTTGAAACAAGAAATTTTAAGTAAAAAACGTGAGTTATCAGAAGTTTCATTTTCTTTAAAAGTTAGAGTAGGCCAATCAGCATTTATGATTTGAATATACGATACCATTTACTTTTTTAAAACCTAAAGTAATTGAAATGGATTCTTTGCCGCAAATCAATATATTGCCCCCACCCTATGTGATCCCTTTCCTTGTGATCATTAGCATTGCCCACTCTCTCTCTCTCTCTCTCTCTCTCTCTTGCTTGTTGTTATGACTAGACTGCACAACACAATAATTGGGTTCTTTTTTACCCTATTCAGGAAGTTTTTCCGATCTTAGTAAAGAAACTGGCCGAAACACGCAACGAGAAGCGAAAAAAAAAATGGTCGACATTAATAGCTACAACAAATAGTCTGTGTAATCTTTCGTCCACAAAGTTTGTCTCCAACTTCTGGTTTGTTTACTATATTACGTTCACATTATATCTAAATAGAATATAATTTTTATTCAAATATCAATCATATCATATTTTAAATATAATATAATCACTATTTATTATTTTATTTTTTCTATTACTTTTACTAATCACATCACATACTCTATTTTCTCTCAATTTTTTTCTTTCTATTTTTACCAATCACATCACATGTTCATTATTTAAATATAATTCAAATACTTTTCATCCAAACATACATTATATTCAAATTGCATTCAATGCAAATTACATCCAAACACACAAATTTTCATCTAAAATGCAAATTGTATTCAATACATTATATTTAAACACAATGTAAATGTAACGTGTTACCAAACACTCGTCACCATTAATATTAAAGTTGATATTGGAAAATTAAGTCTTTTTACAATAGTGTCATATGATAATGTACGTTTTTGTATTATTAAATTTGATTAAAACTATATAAAAAATTATATATGAAAAATCGATAATTTCTTATATAAATATTATCAAAAAGATTGAAAAAATAGAACATTATAGATAATTTAATTTTTGTGATTGTCATTATTTCCATATATATCAAATTAAAATCACTTTATCCCTAATTTAATAACATCATTCAAAATAAGGTGACCAGAATTATAAGCATGATATTATAAGATCATCAAAATATTGATCCCTTAAAAATTCAAATGCTTGACTTTAACATCTTCTTATCGGCCTCTTGCATGCCAATTTGTTTTTTAGTCATTTGGTTTCATTTTCTCTGAAATTAATAAAGGCCAAAACGACTTGACACATATGTACGGCCCTATGCATGGCCACCACGTTTGATCCAGTGACACACACCCACCATGCATGGCCCATGCCCATATGACTGTTGATATCTTGTTCATGCTGATTCCTCGGTTTCTGTGGAGAACAATAGCTATTCAGAGAATATTAATTAAATTGACAGCTTTTTTGAAAATGACTTCTACCCTAACTAGCTTGCAATGTTCTCCACACGGATCTCTTTGTATTCACGTGCAAGCAAAACAAAAAAATAACAAGTATTTTCGACGAAACTGACTAGTGCACACTACAAATTAAAACTATTACATATATTTCAAATAAATATCTAGAGCCTCTACCACATCCTTCCATCTAGCTACAATACTTCCCGAGATAATTTAACTGCCGGAGGAGATATTGGGTCCACTATATCTATCATTATATCTATAGATTTATCTATATTTATATTTTTTATATATTGATATCTTCAATAGGACAGTACTGCATGAGGGGTATAGGTTACATTATTTGATTGATGTACCACCAACATGATAGCCTAAATAACTTTAAACTGACACCGAAATGGTTTGGTAGATGAAAAATATCAAGTCCACTACGAAGCATTAGATACTAATTTCATGTTACAAGCTCAAAGTTCGTTAGTCTTTAATAGGATCCAAGTGAAGCACTTTGACACACTTTGTTTTCTGTTGATGCAAATAATTATGATTTAATATAGATATTTTTTAATGTTTGGAGACTAATATATTGTCACGCTAAGAAAGATAGCAATAATTGGTTGTCTTATGGATTTTATATGCTAGTTCAGAGAAAATGTTGAAGATCAGATTGCAATTCAACAATTAGTTTGCCAACCTATAATGTTTTTACATTTTGTTCTTTATAAATAGTTTCACTTTTCATAGGTTGGGGGACAAATTTGTTAAGATGATGACAAAATAGGGGTGTTCTTATAACACGCAAAGCGCTTTCCATAGTCCAAGGGGCTTGCATAATGAAAGCTAAAGCTAGCTAGAAGGGCATTTTGCACATAAAAACAAGGATATATTTAAGCTATTCCACATTTTATTTTAAACATTTTTCGTTTTCCCGTTATCTCCGAGCCAATATTTTTAACCTATCAAACCTGCCAAGAAATGCAATATCTCAAGGGATATGTGACTAATAAGTGAACTCCCTTGGATGATATTCTATATATTCGCAACTGAGTCTTGAGGGTGATTTATATTTCGTTAAACCTACCGACTCCTTTATCTGTTGTTTTAATTTTTTTTTTTTAAATAAATAATGTCTTCGTTGGTGAAATTTTGGAAACAAATTTTTATTAAAAAATAAATGGAAAGATCTTACAAACCTTACTAAGAAAAACGAGAGGAAAAAAAATATAAACAAATATGTTTATTCATGTTTCTGTTTTCATTTTCGTTTCTGTTTTTTGTTGCAATATTGAACTAGTCACCATCAATCGAAAAATTATGTCATCAAAAATACATCACAAATGCTGGTAAGCAACATTTAGAAAATTAAAAACTCCGCATTGGTAGCTTCAATACAAATATAAGTATGACAATCAAGCCAAATACTTGAATTAATCAATAAAAAAAATTGGGTGAAGAAATACAACTAAACAAATTGATGGGGAAACATTTGATAATTGACACTGAAAGAGCACTTGATCTTCATTCATTAGTTATGTGAATCAAAGTACGGCTTTAAAATGATGTAAATTGACCTTTTTATTTTTTTGGCATGTTTGGATCTGATTGAGATGCTTGCAAGCCAAGCTGATTACTTACCTTTTTTTTTTTTTTTGTCTAGGCTTTTGACTTTTGTGGACGTGTAAATGGTTGATTGCGAAGTTATATAAAACTCCCAACTTTCCATTTCTTTTTAGGCATGTGAAGCAATCAATTAGAAGGTTGATTGTTTCCCTTTTTGTTTTTAGGCAAGCAGGGCTTTTATTATCAGATTTTAGTCTTAATTAAGATAGTTATTTTAGGAACATTTTTGTAAAATTCAGCCTATAAAACAGGCATCCAATTCATCAATGAAGAATACAAATCAATTTTCATAAAAAATTTGAGAGTTTTATTTCTTTTTAGGTTCTTTAAAGAACTATTTGAAGTTATCGGAATTTTCCATGGCGTCATCATCGACTTATCAAATGGATTTCGACCACCGTTTGTGGCATATTCCTTATACCGAGGTTCTTATTTCATATTAAACAATAGGTTGAAATAAAATATACTGAGGTTCTTGTTTTTACTGAGGCAAAGAGTCGAGATCTCCTATCCAAAATATCTGATTTTAGGATGATCTTGGGTTCCTAATCTTGACGAATTTCATTATTCTTGGCGAGGTTCTCATCATTTGGTATCAGAGTAAGGCTCTGAGTTAGGTTTTCCTATCTTTGTTCTTGTTTTTGAGTCAAAATTTGTAGGTCTTATTTTTAGGGCTAGTTTTAGATGAATTTTTTTTGTGGTTTCTGTACTCTAATTGTTTCAAATACTAGTTGTTAATTTCCAGTTTGTGATAATTCTGAAAAAAAAAAGCCTCAGAAAGGATTCAAAAAAGAGAAAGAAGAAAACAGGAGGAACCAAAAAAAAAAAAAAGAGAGGATTCGAAGAAGAGAAAGAAGAAAATAGGAGGATCTAAAAAAAATAAAATAAAAAAATATTCGAATTCAAAAAAAAAAAGGTTGATTCATCATCAAGAAAGATTCAGTTTTGTAAAGTTGTTTTTTTCTGTTAATTCATGTACTTATTGTTTCTTTATGGGTTCTTGGTGAATAGTTACTGACAATTTTGATTATTATTTGTTTAGTTTGAAAAGAACCAAAAGAGAATCAAAAAGTGGAAAAGGCAAGAATGGTAAGCATATTAGAGGGTAAAAGCCAATTAATTGACAAATACGAGAGTGAGTGAATTTTCTTTTCTTGAGTGAAACACATGAGGGAGTGCTTGTGAGGTTTCTAACTTTATTTTGCATATTTTAAATATGTCATGCAATCAATAAGAAAACTCAACTAAAGAGGCACCACGATCAACTATTCCGAACCTACAACAGGCGTTAATGAGGGCGATGAGACGGATGTTGAGGGTTAAATTAGAACGAGTGCATGAACGGTTGAACTGGATAGAGAATGCAAACTTAGAGTTTAGAAGGGAGAGAGCTCAATGCAGGGAAGATATAAGGGATCGTTACGGAGGCTACGGGGATAAATTTGAAAAGGTAGATAACTGAGATTCAGTTGTCAATCATGGGAGACATGGGCAATTTACAAAATGACACTGATCCTTTGGAACCGAAATGGTTACCCTAATTCGAAAGGATTGAGACATTTTAAGCTGAAAATAGAAAATGATAAATTGTTTCACCACTCAAGAATAAGCACTCACCACCTTAAGATACAAAAACAAAGAATTCACCACTTAATGGAAATCCACCAAAGAGATAAGAAATTCAAAATAAGGTTAACTAAACTCTGATCTGTCTTTTTTGTTTTCTTTTCTTCCTGAAAAACATTTTTTTAAAGGCTCTTCTCATTCAACCCATTATTACAATCTTAAAACCCAAAAACATAACTCCTTCCTAGCTATTACTTCACTTATAAGTGACTGGGGTTACAAACCACACTTAAAAACAAGTATAACTGCTCCTAAATTAGCTAATTAACAGACTTATTACACATTAACATACTTAAAGAAAAACTGAAAACAACAATAAGATAGCTCTAAAAGAAAAATGTCCCCACCAGCAATTGATCATGAAGTGGCCTCCAATTTTGAATGAGACACATGGTAGACATGCATTGAATCACTCCCAAACAACCCATGCAACCCATGCACATACAAATTATGTCTATCCTCATCATTCTCCCTGGGTTGGAAAGGACTCGATCTCGAGTCCAAAGGCTCGTCTTCAACAAATGGAGAAAGATCGACCACGTTGAATGTAGCGGACACACCATAATCACCAAGGAGCTCTACTTTATACGCATTATCATTGATCTTGTCAACAATTTTAAAAGGTCCGTCCGCTCTTGCTTGGAGTTTTGGAAACTTCCTATTCGGAAATCGTTCTTTTCTTAGATGAATCCACACTTTATACCCAACTTGAAAAGTGACCTTCCTCATATGCTTATTTACTTGCTATGCATATTTCTCATTTTGTTTGGCAATCTTTCTCGAACTTGTTCATGCAACTTCTTGATATACTTTACTCTTTCTTCAGCTGCTCCACTAAAAGTTGTTTCAGTTTTAAGTGGCACAAGATCCAAAGGTGTGATTGGATTCTTACCATAAACAATCTCGAAAGGACTACACCTTGTTGTTTGACTAGTGGATATGTTATAAGCAAATTCAGCTTGAGGAAAAGACAAATCCCACGAGCGGATATTCTTCTTGATGAGACTTCTCAAT
Source organism: Antiaris toxicaria (assembly GCA_035233585.1). Lineage (NCBI taxonomy): Eukaryota > Viridiplantae > Streptophyta > Magnoliopsida > Rosales > Moraceae > Antiaris > Antiaris toxicaria. Next base: position 4,017,840 of record CP141163.1, read on the forward strand.
AAAGCTCCCAAAGATCGATTAACGACCTCAATTTGTCCATCCGTTTGATGATAATGGGAAGTGCTGTATTGAAGCCTTGTTCCCAATTTCCTCCATAAGGTCCTCCAAAAATGACTCAAGAATTTAGCATCTCGATCTAAAGTTAGTCTTTGGAACGCCATGTAGCTTCACAATTTCTTGAAAATAGAGGTCAGCAATGTGAGTTGCATCAGCTGTCTTGTTGCATGGCACAAAATGAGCCATTTTTGAAAAACAGTCTACAACCACTATGATTGAATCTTTACCCTTTTAAGTCATAGGTAGACTAAGGACAAAATTCATGTTCACATCCTCCCATGGTGCAGTTAGAATAGGCAGAGGTGTGTATAATCCAGCATTGCTTCATTGAGTCTTGGCTTTGTGACAAGTCGTACATTGATCTATAATTCACCCTACATCCTTAGTAAGCCATGGCCAAAAGAAATTGTCTTACACAAGGTCTATGGTCTTTTCTTGACCAAAATGACCAGCTAATCCTCCACTATGAGTTTCTCAGATTATTGCTTCCCTCAATGATCCTTGTGGAGCACAAAGCTGTGTACCCTTATACAAGAACCCATCCTGGACCAAAAATTGTTTACAAGGCCCCTTTGAACAATACTTCCAAAGTCTATCAAAATCAGCATTGTCCTTGTACATACTCTTCACAATGTCAAATCCAAGCACCTTAGCATGCATCATGTTCAACAGCGAATGGCGCCTACTCAGCCCATTAGCCACTTAATTAGCTTTGCTAGACTTGTGTTTGATGACAAAATTTAAGGTTTGGAGATATTCTACCTACTTTGCATGGCGTGAATTAAGCCTGTGCTGAGCATTCAAATACTTAAGAGCTTCATAATTTAAAAAAAGAACAAACTCGTTAGGTAAAAGATAATGGCTCCAATGTTCCAATGCCCGAATGATTGCATAAAACTCCTTGTCATATGTCGAGTACTTCTTTCTCACTTCATTCAATTTTTCACTGAAAAAAGCTATTGGCTTGCCTCCTTGACTTAGAACAACCCCTATTCCCACACCCGAAGCATCACACTCTACCTCAAAAATCATTGAAAAATCTGGTAGTGAAAGAACTGATGCTTCCATCATCTTCTTTTTAATAAATTCAAAACTCTTTTGAGCCTCTGCATTTCACTTAAAAGTTCCACCTTTCATGGACTCGGTTATTGGAGAAACTAAAGTGCTGAAATTCTTAATAAATCTCCTGTAAAAGGAAATCATCTTATGAAAACTTCGAATATCAAAGAGCATTTTTGGAACCGGCCAAGTAACAATAGCATCCACCTTGCTCTCATCAACCTTTATTCCATCTTTGGATATAACATACCCAAGGAAGATTATGCTTTCTGCCATGAATTAACACTTCTTCAAATTGACAAAAATACTTTCAGCCCTCAAAATCTCAAACACATTCCATAGATGCACTAAATGCTCTTGCAAACTTTAACTATAGACAAGAATATCGTCAAAATAGACTACCACAAATTTACCCATGAGTGGCTTGAACACATACATCAGGAGTCGCATAAAAGTACTAGGAGCATTGGACAAACCAAATGGCATGACCAATCATTCAAACAAACCTCTTTCCATTTTAAAGGTCTTCACTCGTCTCCAGGTAGCATCCGAATTTGGTGATATCCGCTACGTAAATCTATCTTTGAAAAGACAACGGATCCATGGAGTTGATCAAGTAAATCATCGAGTCTCGGAATGGGAAACCGATATTTGATTGTAATCTTGTTGATTGCTCGGCTATCGATACACATTTTCTAACTTCCATCTTTTTTTGGAACAAGCAAGGCTGGTACAGTACAAGGACTTATACTCTTCCGGATCAGCCTTTTGGAAAGCAACTCCTCCACTTGCTTTTGCAATTCAGCTTGTTGACTCAGGTTAAGTCTATAAGCAGCCTTGTTTAGAAGTGACGAGCCCATAATAAAATCAATCTAGTCTTGTATTCCTCTCAAGGGGGGCAGCCCATTCGGAATTTACTTCGTAATAAGATCTTCAAACTCCTTTAGAAGTGGTTGAACCGGTTTAGGAAGCTCTCCTGAATTCTCAAATCCTTCTTTTGTAAGAAGAATAAAAACATCTTCATTTTTTGAAAGAACATACTCAACTTGTGAACCTGTTAAGAATACTTGTCCCTCAGAATCGGTAAGTTTTTTGTCTCCATTCGGTTTCATGGGGGTCAAAATAATTCAAACTCCATCTTTCATAAACGAATGAGTATTTTTGAACCCATCGTGCACCACTTTCTAATCATATTGTCACGGACGTCCCAACAAGAGGTGACATGCATCCATAGGAACAACGTCATACCACACTTCATCTTTATAGATTTTTCCTATCAAAAATGAAACCAAACTCCTCTTAGAAACCTTCAAACCATTTCCCTTCTGGAACCATTGGATCTTGTATGGTTGAGGATGAGGTTCGACTTGCAATCTAAGCTTGTGCACCATCTCCTCTGAAATGACATTTGTGCAACTACCTTCATCAATTATCACATTGCACACACTTCCATGAGAAGTACACCGTGTTTGAAAGATGTTTTCTCTCAACCAGTGATCTTCATTAGCATGATTGGAATTCAAAAGTCTTCGAATGACCAAAATTTCACCTTCATCAGCATGCTCCACATGTTCCTCTATTTCTTCCTTTTCTAACTTCTCTTCCTCTTCCTCCACATCTTCATTTTCTACAGTGGTGATGACCCTTTAATTTGGACACTCCGAAGCAATATGTCTATATCCTTGACATTTGAAACATTTCTTTGAAGCATTGGAACTGTTGGTTGGTTTGTCATTCTTCATCTCTGGTTTGGTGGTGGCAGGGGCCTTGTTAAAGATTAGTTTTGAAGAGGACGTACCCGGGTTGCCCTTATTTCCATAACTAGTGCTTCCTGTACTCTTAGCCAGATTCTTTTGCATGTCCTTCCTTTACTGTTCCACATTCAAAGCCAATTTGTGGACATCATTGAAAGTCTAATATGGCTGCAATTTGATCACCTCAGCAATCTCCTTCTTGATCCCTCCAAGATAATGTGCAATGTTTTGCTCTTTCGGTTCCACCACATCACACTTAAGCATAAGATATTCAAACTCCCTGGTGTAATCATCTACAAATAAATCAAATTACTTGAAGCTGTGAAATTTCAAGCAGTTGTCATGTTTGTAATTGTCCGAAATGAATCTTCTCTTTAGTTCTCGCTTCATCTTTTCCCATGTGTGAATGGGCCTCCGGCCTTCATGGTTCCATTCTCGTTTGAGATTCTCTCACCAAAGAAATGCGTATCCCTTTAACTTGATAGCCACCAGTTTAACTTTCTTGTCTTTAGCGAAATCTTTATACTCAAAAATTCTTTCCACCGTGTAAAGCCAATCAAGGAAAGAATCACCTTGTACACGCCCATCATATTCTAGAACCTCAATCTTCACTGTATTGTCATGTTGATGGTGTTAGTTTCTCCTCCGATATCTCCTATCTTCATCACTTGAATCTTCTCCGTGAAAAGGATTGAAGTATTCTTCGTCAATATCATGTTAACGATCTCGTCTTCTTAGTTGTTGTCTCTTTTCCACATGCTGTAGTCTCCGTTGGAGTTATTCAATGCTCCTTCTCAATTTAGCCACTTCCAAATCCCGATCTTGTGGTTCTTCATCACCCGTTGGCTTAACTTCTTCAACTAATTGTCTCTGACGTGCTGCTTTCATTGTTCCGAACATGGCTCTAATACCAAAAATGACGCCGATCCTTTGGAACTGGAATGGTTATCCTAGTTCGAGAGGATTGGGACGTTTTAAGCTGAAAATAGAAAAGGATAAATTGTTTCACTACTCAAGGATAAGCACTCACTATCTTAAGATATAGAAACAAAGAATTCACCACTCAATGGAAATCCATCAAAGAGATAAGTAATTCAAAATAGGGCTGACTAAACTCTGATCTGTCTTTTTTTTTTTCTTTTTGAAAAATGTTTTTTGAAAGGCTCGTTTAATTCAACCCATTATTACAACCTTAAAACCCAAAAACATAACTCCTTCCTAGCCATTACTTCATTCATAGGTGACTAGGGTTACAAACATCACTTAAAAACAAGCATAACTACTCCTAAATTAGCTAATTAATAGACTTATTACACATTATTACACTTAAAGAAAAAGTAAAAACAACAATAAGATAGCTCTAAAAAAAAATGTGTCAAGCCAATAAAATGTGTCACAAATTAGTTTTTGATCCTAGAAATTGGGTTTGGCTACATGTAAGAAAGAAATGAATTCTGATATAAAGACGCTCCAAGCAACTTCCTAGAGGGGATGGTCCTTTTCAAGTTCTCGAACGAATCGATTACAATGCATGTAAATCCATTTTAGGCAATGATTTGAGGACAAATCCTTCTCAAGAAGAGGAAAATGACATGAATCAAAGTACGACTTCAAGATGATGCAAATTAAGATGCTTGCCAACCAAGCTTATTATTTCCCCTTTTTTTATTTTTGTCTAGGCTTTTGAATTTTGTGGGCGTGTGAATGGCTGATGACAAAGCCATATAAAACTCCCAACTTTTCCTTTCTTTTTAGGCATATGAATCAACCAATTAAAAGGCTGATTGTTTCCCTTTTTCTTTTTTGGCAAGCAAGGTTTTTATTACCATATTTTAGTCTTAATTAAGATAGCTATTTTAGGAACATTTTTGTAAAATTCAGCTTATAAAATAGGCGTCTAATTCATCAATAAAGAATACAGATTAGTTTTCATCAAAATTGTGAGAGTTTTATTTCTCTTTGGTTCTTTGAAGAACTATTCAAACTTATCGAAATTTGACGTGGCGTTCACCATCGACCTATCAAACGGATTTCCCCACTGTTTTTGGCGTCTTCCTTATACCGAAGTTTTTGTTTTGCATTAAACAATGGCTTGAGGTCAAATATACCGAGATTCTTATTTTTGTTGAAATAACGGATTGAGGTCTCCCATCCAAAAAATCTGATTTTAGGACGATCTTAAATTTCTAATCTTGATAGGTCTCGTTATTGTTGATGAAGTTCTCATCAATTAGTGTATTGCATTATTGCCTATATGACGTCATAACATACAATGTCACCAAGGTTTATGGAGCTCCATAGAATTAAGAATTTAGCAGAGAATATTAAGATTCCCAACAAGTAAGTTCTATTCGAAATTCATTATACTACTTTAATTCTATATACGATCAAATTAGCAATTTTAAAGAAATTACAGAACTTATCTATTCTGATTTTATATGCAAAATTAAGGTCACATCATATTGCCCCGTAAGCTTCATGTTTATTAAAAAATTATAATGAGTTTCTTCCCCCGAGAATTTCTTGTACCATTTTCTCTGCATTAATGAAAGCCTCAGGCATTAGAGTAAACCTAGCTTTCTTATCAATGGTGAATTATCATAAATATTTGTAATATCATTTTTTTTTTTAATTTGAAGATGTAGGATTCAAATTTGATATATACTTTATTATAGAGTTAGATGTAAAATTATAATTCGATTATATCTATAACCATAATCCTTTTTATTTTCTATTCATATACTAGATTGATACTAAACGGCTAATTAGATAGCGACTCCAGTAGATTTCAAATTGGTCATTAGCACTTGATACAAATTGGTTAAGGATTTCCCACTCTACAATATGCATTCCCCGACTAATTTATTTCGTTGGTCATGATCAAAATGAGCACTCCACTTAGCCCTTCATAGTGCTGTGGGTTCCAAAATAAATAGGAAAAATGTATGAAAAGTGTGTAACACTAACCTGCATGCAAAACATAGTTTTGACTTATCGTATCATATTAAAATCTTATCAAATTAAAAATATATATATATCAAGAGCTATCTCGTAACATTAAAAAAAAAGTTTATTTATAAGATTTAATTTTTGATTATTAAATTGTATCATTTTCATATTAGATGTAAAAAAAGCATGATATTCTTTGTGTAACTTAATGAAATTTAATTAAAAATTACTTTCTAGAGTTATTTTAACGATGAGGGAAAAAAAATAAAGCTCTCCGGTAAAACTATTCTTCTTCCCTCCTATTAGGGCAAAAGGAAATAAATTTAAAAAAAAATTATTTCTTTTCTCTCTAAATCTTCGGGGGCTTTTTTTTTTAATTTTCAAGAATGATTTTCCATTTTTGAAAACATAGAAAATAAAAATGACCCCAAAATAGCGTTTGTTTATTTAATGTTTTCAAAACTATTTCGAAAACATCGTTTTCAACTATGTTGTTTTTTTAGATTTTTTGAAAACAAAAAAAAGTTATTTTCATTTTTTGTTTTCGTTTTCTCCCTCCATTTCCTCTCTCTCTCTCTCTTTCTCTTTCTACATGTGTAGCATCAGTGATGATCATGTCTGACTATGACATCCATCTTCAAGACGACCATGGACTAACGACGATGATGATGACCCACTCAAGACGATGACTATCGACTCATTACCTAAATCTCGTCATCACTGTCACCTAGAACTCAAACCACCAATGTCTTTCACCTCCTATCCTTCATTGCAAAACCTGCCATTAAAGGTTTTTTTTTAATTATGACTAATAATTTATTTTTATTATTTTTTAAATAAAAAATAAGTATGTTTTTATAAGATACTCACTTATAAAATGAGTTTTCAAAATATATAATCAAACAAAGTTTTATTTTTATGTATTTCAGAATATACACTCAGAAAATATAATCAAATACAATTTCAAAAATAGTCTCAATATAGTTTTCAAAATATTCTCATTTTTAGTTTTTTTTGAAAATAGAAAACATTTTAAAATTAATACCACACATTACTGAAAATTCTATATAAACTATTAGAGAAACGATTTGTTATTTAGTTTTTGGTTTTTGGTTTTTTTTTTAATTTATTATTTTAATTTTCATTTATTATAATTTTTTTTAAATATGTCAAATCACGTGCTAAAACTGGTAAAACTGACCTCTTTATTTCATGCACAGTAATTGAAGACACAAGAACATGCTCTGCTCTGTTGCTTATCTGTAGTAAACTGTCTTTAGACTAAGGTGTTTGGTTATAAATTTCATATTTTTTTTCATTTTATAATGATTTTTTATTATTTATATTTTTAAAATTTTATCTTAAACTTAAATTTTAATAATTCATAATTTTTTGTATACAAGTTTAAATGAGATGATTTTTTTAATAATTATAGAAAATTTCGAGAAGAACGAAATAAGATCGATATTAATAATTTTTTCTAAATAAATTTTTAAGATTTTACAGTTTTTCACTCAAAACAATTTTTTTCCCCTAAATGCATATTCGAAAACTTACTTTTCTCAAACCTCCAAAACATACCTACAGGATCTTCCTCAAACAGACTTTGAGATATAGGCCCGTTTGGATGCTCTTTTGAAGACATTTTTTTTGAATTAGAAAAAAGTTATTTTGGAAAATACGTTTAAGGAAAAAAATCGTTTTGAATGAAAAAAATATAAAATATTTTTAAAAAATATTAATATAGATTTTTTTTCCTTTTGGAATTCTATGTAATTTATAAAAAAAATCTTTTTTATTTGAATTTGTATATATAAAAGTTATAAATTTTTAAAATTTAGAGTTTACTATAGCGTTTTGTTTATATAAATAGTAAAAAGTAATGATGAGATGGAAAAAAATTATTTTAAAGACATTGTTTTTGAGCCCCCAAATGCCCTCATATTTTCTTGACTTTGGGATACACATCTTCAATTAATCATGTTATAATTGCTTCTTTTTTTTTATTGATAAGTATTCACCCATCCTTAATACACCATCTCAATACTTAACATTTACCAATACTCGATCTTTGAACTTTTAAGACCTAAACTATTAACCCTTAATTCCTCGGCTAAGGTCCAGTGGCTTATAAAGGCTAATTGCTTATCAGTGTGTATATATATATACAGATATATATATTGTAATTGTTGATATATCTATATCTGTATCTATACTTAATAAAAAAATAGTCAATGTTCAATAAATATTATTTTTTAATCCTCTCCTTTACAGTTGTCATGTGGTAATCTCGTCATCGGTCACCAGATAATCTAGTCACGGCATGTGGTGGTCCAATCAATGTCACATGACCTTTTTTTTTTTTTTAACTTTACTTTAGTTTATCTATCTATTCCAAATGCATAAAACGTGTGCCATATAACTAGTATAGCTAAAAAAAAAAATGTCAAAAACCAACTTAAGTAAAAATATTTATTATAGTAAATTGCAGTTTTTAAAAAATAATTAAAGTAAATAATATGTTTTTAAAATACTCATGATATATAATAGATTTATCAAATAAATTTTACTAGATAAATGATACATTTATAATACATAAATAAATCATTAACTTAATAAAGACATAATAAATCATTATGTAAATACATCATTTACCTGATAAATCTAACGCAAATAAATCATTTACATAGTAAATATGTTATTTACTACATATTTATTAAACAACTGTTATTTACTTCAATTATTTTCTAAAAACTGTTGTTAACTTCATTCTCCCAAGTAAATAACACAAATGTTTCAAGTTTTAGGTAAATAGAATAATTTTAATAAATCAAAAATTTACATAGCCTAAAATTCAAACGTTACCTATTGTGTATAAATCTATATATTTACGTATGTGATTTACCTGTAAAACCTTTATTATTACTTTCGTAAATAAAAAATTTACAATGTAAATATAATATTATTGTAAACAAAAAATTTATCAATTTTGATCAATAATGGTAAATAATAAATTTATTATGTAAATTTATTTGGTACATCATTTTATAACTTGATAAATCATTTATTTATTAATTTTAATAAATTATTTTGTTTCCGTTTGTGTAAATTATATACCGATGTAAATTTTTAATCTAGTCAATCATTAGTTTACTAATTTTGATAAACTATTTATTTATCGATTTTGCAAAATAGCCCAAATTGAACAACTAACCCTAGCCCCAAAAATTGACCCCTGTGCAATCAATAATTAATAGTAGCCATTGTCAACGGCAGTGCAGGTGCTAGTTCCATCAAGAGTACCAGCCATAGGGAGAAGAATGGCGACTATAATAGTGACAATCACGATGACTGTAGACACCAATAGATGACCCAGATCGCTAAGAAACGCGTCAAAGATTGCAATGATAATTGTAATTCCCTAGTAGATCATCGCCATCATCAGACGTACTTGGCGAACCTTGGGGCCATAGTGGATCTGCGAAACCCTTCTTCCTCGCCACCAAGATCGCCATCACAGGAAACCACTAGATCTTAGAGAATTCGTGGCGTTGGAAGATCAAGGTTGTCAAGATCCAGCCTAATCACAACCTCATCATAACTCTAAGGATGTGACTCCAACTTTGATGGTGACATGAGTCTGGTGATGACACGACTCCTCCGATAATACAACTCTAACAATAATGACCTATAATAAACTCACAAAGCCTTGTTACTATTTCGAAGAAAGGAAAGAGAGAAAGCGAGGGAATAAGAAATTAAATTTCTAATTTTAAATTTCAGTGTTTATTTTTACATTTATGAAATAAATATCATGGGTCCCATAAAAAAAATAGAGAAATTTCTTGGTAAGGGAGAGTTTGTCTTTCACCTATTACCTATATAATTAAATTCATTAAAAAAAAAAAACAACTAACCTCTGTATATTTTTGCAACTATAATAATTATACTCCCATCTTTCTATCTATAACAGTTCTAATTCAAACAGTAAAATTTGAATTTAATTTCTCAAGTTATCTGATTTCTTGATATGTTAGTAAACACTTTAATATAATTTTGAAATTTAATACCGTGCAATTTAATTTTTTATTCATGAAATTAATTTCACATTTCTTGAATTGACACCACCCTTTCTATTTTTCGGCTTGAGATTTTCCAACTAGCTGAGAAAATAATTGCCCTATATATATATATATATTTTTTGTGATGGGGGATTGTACTTTACACTTTAGGAGAAAAAAAAAATGTGATTATGTCAAAATTTTAATAAACAAATCTACCACCTGTGACATTAACGGTACAATACCAAAACCAACCATTAAAAAAAAAAAAAAAAAAGGGAGACATCCTTCCGCCTCCTATTGTTGGAGAGCCTTTATCAGAAGAATGGTCATTGCCGTGCTCTTCAAAAGTTCAAAATAACATGGCTAAATAATTCAAATAAAATTCCAAAATATTTCTAGTTTCAAATATGCAGATTTCACATAAGTTTGAGGTTTTACTTCCCATTTTAACCCACAAAATTTGGCCTCACATTGTTAAGCAATTTCTACTCAACCAGTCTTGCCTCTCACTTCGGGAAAAATGGTTGGCACTTGACATGGGCATTTGATAAGAATAAGAATTCACACAAATGTTAGCAGCAGCAATAGAACGAGCGCCACGGCCAAGCCCGGTAACTTTCCGAGACTCCCATGTCTCCTATCTGCGGCCCCATAATATGGTTTGATCATTATGTTAAATCTGCAACTCCCCTCTGATGGGTCTTTCTTGGTGATCATTGAAATGTTTGAAAACTTGCAAGCACTGTCAAGCTGATTATTTTTCTGGTAGTAGCTGTTGAACGCGTACGAAATGTTCCCTTCTGCCGCTACGTTTCCGCAGCTCGTCCCATAGCCTAGGCTAGTGCAATCACCCAGCCCACAAGCGTAGCTCACACTTGGCGCCACTTCTGGATTATCAAGTTTTGTCGACGGCCTCATCACACACCACTTCTTTTCCAAGTACTCCACACCCTGTGCCGGAATCAATGATCCTGTATTCGTAGTAGCGAGGTTAAGCTGGTATTTTGGCTGCCCATTGTAATAGAATGTCCCCCAATGGCGTTCGAAATTCCCTGGATCAATGCTCTTAGAGTCCTCGTCTATCAAACTAAACAAGTAAGCATCAATAGGCCCTGCTCTCGTTGGGGTCCCTTTTCCACCTGATATGTGGGACATGAAGCCTTGGTTGAAGCGCTGTGCGTAAACCAGATTAGCATTCCGGTCACCATCAGTAGGCCACCCAATCTCTCCGACTATGATCGGTAAGTTCCCAAAACCATTCTTTTGCAGTGCCCACACAAGAGTGTCATAGTTTGCATCAAACATGTTGTAATAGCTCACCTTGCCATCGACGATGGGATTTGCATTGCCATCAAAGAATGCATACTCCACCGGGAAATTAGGGTCAGAGTAGAGGCTTATAAAGGGGTAAATATTCACGGTGAATGGAGCGCCATTGTCGCTCAAGAACTTAACGATTGCAACCATTAGATCATGGATGTCAGCTCGGAAGTCACCTCCGGACGGGAGTGAACTTGCACTCTCGTAGACATCGGCGTTTAGTGGGATGGTCACCTTTACTTGGTTGCTGAGCCCAGCTTTAATCAGTGCAGATTGGATGTTCTGTAGAGCAGGGTAGGTTACTCCAAGGAAGGATCCATTATACGTTTCCAAGAACGGTTCGTTTCCAACGGCAACATACCTGTAATGCAATCATGTTGCAGAAATGAAACTCCTGCTATTCAATGGTCAATCTTAAAGCACACCAACATAAGGAGCTGAAAATAATAAACACGGGCCAGTTAAGTATTGATTTTGTAGGCCCTAAAGAGCATATGAAAATGTAGTGTGTAAAATCATGCAATTCAAGCATTATACAATTGAAAGTTCCTCCTCTATTCCCAATCCTTTTTTGTTTTTTTTTTTTGAAACAGCATGGAGCCTATCGCTCCCACTACACTCCCAAATTTTGAACTTGAGAGGGTATTACACGATTATCATACAATTACCCAAATCCCTCCTCTCCCACCCACTGAGCTAAACCCAGCTGCGTACACGATTATCATACAATGGGCTAGTTTGCTATTAGCTTCCTAGTAAGATTTGAAAGAATGAAGTGGTGCAAGGTATGCCATGATCATCTTTTTTAGAAATGTCATTTCCGTAACTTAATCTAGGGCACATAGATCCGATATTCTGAGAAACGGAATTTAAAAATATTTAGCCCAAAACCGAAAACCCTTGAAGGATTTGCATCGTCATAGCATAACACAATATCACAATGGGTGGCCCCTGATGAAATGAATATATCCGACTGCCATTTGAAAAGCTAATAGCAGTTTAACATGTTCAACTATAGTTCTTTAATCTCAAATCCCAAAATAAACAAAACACTATGATTAACAAATAAGCATCGTAGTGGTTGCAAAGATAGCCAGTAATTTCATTATCTAATTTCATAGATGCAAAGTTCGAATCCTCGCTCCCAAATAAGAAATAAATAAATAATTTTTTTTGAATAGTTATTGTTAAGCATGTACAGATCTAACACATAGAAGCACATAAAATAGTTCGAAAAATTAGAGGAAAAAAAAAAAAAGAGAGAGAGAGAGAAAAACAAAGGAGTAACCTGATGTTAACATTATTGGAGGAGATGTGGGTGGAGACATTCTTGGAAACCCATTTCTCAGCGGCCTTAACACTGGAGGCAAGGGAAGAAAGCATGTCGTTTGGGATACCAACCATGACTTCAATCCCAGATCTACCAAGAGCCCTGAGAGTGTCGTAATCAGCATCAAAAAGCTTCACTTTCTGAAACCCATTCTGCCTCAGCATCCTCACCACTGTGTCTGGACGCAGAGGGTGACTTGCTTGTGTCCCCCAGTTTGCACCTATTCCACTCACTCTCCTCACCATTAATGCTGATGACATGATAATTATCACCACTATTAATAATGACCTTATTATTAATCCCAACCTTCCCATTATTAATGATGACAAACTCAAGCTACCACTACTAGGCTCAAGCTAAGAACAAAGATGGTTTTTTTTTTTTTTTAATAATTAGTTCCTTTTTTTTTTTTTTATGAAAATAGAATCCTACCCATGATTAAGGAGAAGAAGAGATGGTAGTTTGGTGGGTTAGCTAAAACAGCACTTGGAGAATCTGTTCTCTACAGCTGATGAACACCACCACCATCCACAGAAGTGGAAGAGAGAATATTTTGAAAAATAAAAAATAAAACAAAAAAGTAAGTTACAAAGAGAATAAACAAGAGAGAGCAAAGGCGGAAAAAAAAATATAAAAAAGGGAAGCGTGTTGAACTGGGGGAGGCTGAATTAAAAGAGAATGAACGATATATCACGGGAAAGAGAGAAAAGCAGAGGGAGGAGGAGAAAAAATGGGGATAAGGGTTTGAAAGACATAAAAAGGAAGGAATGGAAGAGTTGCAAAAATAAGGGAGTTGAACAAGTTAAGGATCCCCCACACCGGCCCTTCGAATTGGTTTGTTATGTCCTCAGATGAGTTGTGCAAGGGAGTGAGGAGTGAGGTTATCTCTCTCTCTCTCTGTCCAGCTCAACAATCCATCCATCCACACCCAAAAAAGGCAAATAAACCTCACTCGCTCTATACATCCAAATCAATATCTATATATATATATATAAATGTATGTATGTTTATACATTTATATGTATGTTTGCATATTATAACCAGAATTTTACTATAGCTACTCAATAAATGATCTACCATAGGGTTTCATTTTAAATTGTTTAAGATCCATATGGAAGCACATCTGGACCAAAATATTTACGATTTATTTAAATGCACACATTTTGAATCCAAATATTTAGGGGGTGTTATGCAACCAAATTACATTTTAATTTTACTTAAATACAATATAATTTTACATCAAACACAAATTTTACAACAGTGTTACGAAAACAATTACTATTCAAAATATTTTTAAAACAATCATATCAACTTTTTAACTCCACTATTTATCTCTACTTTTACCAATCACATCAACTTTTCAACTCTAAAATACTTTTCATCTAAACACACATTTTATTCAAATACAAAACAAATATTTTTCAACCAAATACAATATTCAGAAAACAAATTTCATTCAAATACAATCAAAATACAATGCGTTTACCAAACGCCCCCTTAGTACCATAAAAATTATTCAAATAGTTAAAATGTTGTCCTTCTTGACATTTATATCCTCTTGGACAAGTAATTGCATTTACATGAATAAAATGCAAAATATATTGTGTGTTTGGATATATGTATTGTATTTAAATATAAATATTTTTAAATTTTAAATTTAATAAAATTATTATTTATTATTATTTTTTTATCTATTTTTATTAACCACATCATATATTCTCTTTTTGATAATAACACAAATATGTATTACATTTAAATATAATATAATTTTAACGCATATAAACACATATTACATCTATAATATTATATTTAGATGACATTCTTAATGAAATGTTGTTCCAACACCTTATTAACGGGGCGTTTTAATTGTATTTGAATGAAATTTGTTTTTTGAATGTTGTATTTGGTTAAAAAGTATTTGTTTTGTATTTAAACGAAATGTGTGTTTAGATGAAAAGTATTTTAGAGTTGAAATATGTATTATATTTAAATATAATATAATTTTAACGCATATAAACACATATTACATCTATAATATTATATTTAGATGACATTCTTAATGAAATGTTGTTCCAACACCTTATTAACGGGGCGTTTTAATTGTATTTGAATGAAATTTGTTTTTTGAATGTTGTATTTGGTTAAAAAGTATTTGTTTTGTATTTAAACGAAATGTGTGTTTAGATGAAAAGTATTTTAGAGTTGAAAAGTTGACATGATTGGTAAAAGTAGAGATAAATAGTGGACTTAAAAAGTTGATGTGATTGTTTTAAAAATGTTTTGAATAGTAATTATTTTCGTAGCACTGTTACAAAATTTGTGTTTAGTATAAAATTATATTGTATTTGAATAAAATTAAAATATAATTTAACTGCCAAACGCCCCCTAAACTTTATGTAAAAGTTATAAATGACAACATATTAAAACATTTCATTTCAAATGTAATAGAAAAGGAATTAAAATGCTAGAAAATTGTTGAAACAAAAAGAGACTTTTATTTTTTCTCTCAAACACCAATTAAAAAGTATTTATATTTTAAAATGAATATTTGTAAAATAAATATTTCAGAACTATTTGCTAAACAAGATTAAGATTAAGAGCGGTTTCGAATCATGTGTTACAAAGTTTTGAGGTGGGAGAAACATTAGTTTTAGACTAAAAAACATGATAACCTGTTTCAAGGGACAATTGCAAAGCAAATGACCTATTGAATCCATACTCACATTATAGTGTCACGGGCATGGCAAAAGAAACAGCAAATGAAACACCAGCAAAGTAGCCCCATATTGCATTTTTTTCCTTCTTTTTATTTTTGGAGTTTTGCTGCAAGTTCCCAAGTGAATGAGTGCGTGCGTGTATTTGTACAGTGTTTTTTTGGTTAACTGTCCCGGCCAATGTGGTCAGTACTAAGAGGGGGCCCACATTCTCTCTTTTATGCTCACCGGTTTGACACCGCTGCAACTTTGCTGGCACGTGGATCCACAGCCCTTTTAAGTGCTTTCGACGATGTTTGGTATTGAATTTAAAATGGATTCTGATTTTAAAAAAATTAAAAATGAGAATATTTTTAAAATTATATTGAAATTATTTTTAAAATTGTATTTGGTTATTTTTTTTGAGTGTATATTTTAAAAAACATAAAAATAAAATTTTGTTTGATTATACATTTTGAAAACTTATTTTATAAGTGAGTATTTTATAAAAATATATTTATTTTAAAATTTAAAAAAATAATCAAAAAATAAATTATTAGTCATAATTAAAAAAAAACTTTGATGGTAGGTTTTACAACAAGCGATGGAGGTGGAAAAGATTGGTGGTCTGAAATTTAGGTGACGGTGATGGCTAAATTTATATCATGAGTTGATAGTTATCGTCGCGAAAGGGCCGTCGTCATCGTCACGTACCCATGGTCATCAACCTTCATCGGCGATGGATGCTATCATTGGACATGATCATCACTAACGTTACACAGGCAGAAAGAGAAAGAGAGAGAGAGGAGATGGAGAGAGAAAACGAAAATAAAAAGTGAAAACAACTTCTTTTTATTTTCAAAAAACCTAAAAAAATAACATAATTGAAAACGATATTTTCGAAATGCTTTTAAAAACGTTGAATAAACAAAAACTATTTTAGAATCGTTTTCATTTTCTGTATTTTTGAAAATAAAAAATCATTCTCGAAAACAAAAACAAACGATCTCTCTCTTTTCTTCTCTCTCTTTCCTAGCGCTCTCTCTCTTCCGTAGCATCGACGACGCCCCTTAGCTTTACTTTTTGAGTTTTATATAGTTATGTCAATATCATGTTCTATGCGCATAGACTTTTTTGGCGCAAATCCCTTTTTTTTTTTTTTTTGTGATCTATAAATAATACCGACTGATCTATTAAATGCTTGCCGATTTCCAAAATAGACGCATTCGTCTTGTAAAACAAATGAGAAAAAAAAAGTAAAACGGAAAAAATCAAAGAATGGGAAAATAATAAGTATTAAAATGGTTTTTGTCAAAAGAAGTAAGGATATTTAACGCTCTATTACACAATTCTCCTCCATTGCCAATTTCATTTCGCCAATTGGCGGTTCAAAATTTTGGCTGGCTATCATCTAGTCTCTAGTACACATCCAAGAAAAAATAATTTGAAAGTTAACTAAAATTATCATTATAATAAATCATGTACATGCACATATATATATATTACTGAAAAAAAATTCTATAAAAATTATATTGCTGTCGAATATATGCATAAACTATGAGAGTCTAAATAGTATATGAGTTGGGTATAGAATAGAATGAAGTTTTGAATCTAGTTGACTTAATTATAGTTTTTATTAATTTTTAAAAAATAGATAAAACTAGAACAAAAAATTTAAGTTTAAGCCAATGAAGGGAAGTAAACAAACCCTGAATATAATTATTTTTCATTGACATGGTTCCAGATTTTTCTGAATATTCTTATCATAGCATTCACAAAAGTTCAAATTTGATACTTTTCTTAATTGAGGATATTCCCGGGACCGGTATTGATCATATATTGAAGAAAATATTGTGATGGTGACGAGATAACATATTTTTCGTTCTCCACATGTCTATCTGTTTCTTAATTAAACTCAAGAAATTGGCTTACATGGTTTGCCTTTTTTAATCTTTTATTTTTATTTTTATTTTTCCAAGTCCAAACAAGAAAACTACTCCACCACATGCATGCTCTAATTATTTGGAAAACATGAATAATGCACAAAATAATTAACCATGGGACCACCCATATCGATGATGATCAAGTTTTCTCTTATTAGGAGAGAGGATTTATATTTATATCTATATTTTTGTTATCAAATAGAAGATAAGAGTTACAGCTTGAGCTACTGATAAGTAAACATTCTTTTGGCCACACCAACAAATTGGTGTATAAGTTACAATATCTTTTCTTTTTCTTTTTCATTTTCCTTATATTATAAATTTCAAGATTTGATAATCTTAAGGTTTTAGTCTAATTGATAAACTGTGACACGTCTTGTGAGAGTGAAAGTGAAACTGAATCTTTGTTTTTTTTTAAATAGAATCAGATCAATTTTTTA
This sequence comes from Antiaris toxicaria, assembly GCA_035233585.1. Classification (NCBI taxonomy): domain Eukaryota; kingdom Viridiplantae; phylum Streptophyta; class Magnoliopsida; order Rosales; family Moraceae; genus Antiaris; species Antiaris toxicaria. Next base: position 4,035,449 of record CP141163.1, read on the forward strand.
TATAAACAAATTTTTATTAAAAAAATAAAAGGAAAGATCTTACAAACCTCACTAAGAAAAACGAGAGAGAAGAAAATGATGAACAAATATGTTTGTTTATGCTTCTGTTTTCGTTTTCGTTTCTGTTTTTTTTTTTTTTTTTTTTTTGCAATATTAATGTTATTTATTCATCAAGTTTTACTTGCCATTTAACGCATCTTTATTCCATCTAGTCACCATCAATCGAAAAATTATATCATCAAAAATACAACACAAATGCTGGCAAGCAACATTTAGAAAATTGAAAACTTCGCATTGGTAGCTAGCTTCAATACAAATTTAAGTATGAAAATCAAGCCAAAAATTTGAATTAATTAATAATAATAAATTAGGTTAAGAAACACAACTAAACAAATTGATGACGAAACTTTTGATAATTGACACTGAAAGAGTGCTTGATCTTCGTTCATTAGTCCATTGCATTATTGCCTATATGACATCATAACATGTTAGCAGAGAGTATTAAGCATTAAGCATTTAGCAAGGTTCATGTAGCTCCATTGAATTAAGCATTTAGCAGAGAATGTTAAGATTCCCAACAAGTAAGTTCTATTCGAAATTCATGATACTACTTCAATTGTATATACTACTTTAATTCTATATACGATCAAATTAACAATTTTAAAAAAATTACAAAACTTATCTATTCTAATTTTATATGCAAAATTAAGGTCACATTATATTGCTTCACAAGCTTCATGTTTCTTAAAAAATTATAATGAGTTTTCATCCCCCAAGATTCTCTTGTACTATTTTCTCTGCATTAGTGAAAGCTCTAGGCATTAGAGTAAACCTAGCTCTCGTATCGAAAGTGAATTACTATAAATATTTGTAAATTTTTTAATTTGAAGATGTAGGATTTAAATTTGATATACATTTTATTATAGAGTTAGGTGTAGAATTATAACTAGATTATACCTACAATCATAATATTCATATACTAGATTGATGCTAGACAATTAGCTAGATAGCGACTCTAATAAATTTTAAGTTGGTCATTAGCCCTTGATGCAATTTGGTTGAGGATTTCCGGCTCCACAATATGCGTCCCCCAATTGATTTATTTTGTTGGTCATGATCAAAACGAGCACTCCACTCAACCCTTCATAGTGACGTGAGATCCAATGTATGAAGAGTTTGTAAAATTAACTTGCATGTAAAATTGTTTTGACTCATCGTATCACATTAAAATCTTATCAAATTAAATATACATTTATATATCTATATCAAAAGCTCTCTAGTAGCATAAAAAAAAATAAGGTTCATTTGTAAAATTTAATTGTTGATTATCAAATTGTATCATTTTCATGTTAGATGTAGAAAAGTATGATATTCTTAATGTAACTTAATGAAATTTAGTTGAAAATTACTTTCTAGAGTTATTTTAACAATGAAAAAAAAATGCTCTTCGGTAAAACTATTCTTCTTCCTTCCTATAAGGGCAAAGATTACTTTTGATCCAAAAAAGGAGATAATTGTACAAGTTTTAGAGTAAAGCTAAAGGGCATCAGTTGCAACGTGATTAAATGTGGAACCTATACTTTTTTTAATTTTTTATTTCTTTCCTATCTGAATTTTTCTCTCTCTCCCTTAGTGCATGCCCTCTCTCTCTCTCTCTCTTCCCCATAGGTGAAGCACATAGATATTGTTAGGTATGCCCTAAGCAGCAATGTATTTTTCATTGAATTTTTGAACTGATTAATAAAATAATTTAAAAGTTATTCATTACATTATTATAAGTTCTCAAAGAATTTATATATATAAAGTAAATATAAGCAAATATGACTCATTGTTATAAGCAAATATTTGTTATAAGCAAATAAAATAATTTAGAGGTTATTCATTATATTGTTATAAGTTTTCAAAGAATTTATATATTAAAGTAAATGTAAGTAAATATGACTCATTGACTGCTTGTGTTAAACTGCTAGAAGGTTGCATGTAATGATCTTTTGTGTGCGAAAAAATAACTTTTTAGAGTAAGCGGTCCAAATCTATGATCTGTAGTCATAGGGTTAGAATGAGCAACTAACTCATGTTAAGACTATTATGTTGTCTAAAGCCAATTTGGAGACAGTTTGTCTTGATTGTCTGAAGTTTTGACTTCCGAGTAGAGACATAAATATATTACTTGGTGGTGACATATTGGACCAGAACTAAAGCAAGATTAATCTGTGTAGTCCACTATGAGTGAATCAATCTACTTTTGATGTTTATTATGCAATAACCTTAATCATGAGTAAGTGAACAGCTCCATGTATATGGCTAGTATGCTTTGATGTTTCAAAAACTAGGACGTCTCAGAGATAGTAAGCTAATTAACTGGTTTGTTGGGTATACAATACACATATTATGGAGGGATTGCTTACAGATAAAGAATCATAACTCTTATGTATAGTTAAGATTATCCTCTTAAAGGCATTATACTAGATTGGTGAGAATGGACAAGACCTTAGGTCATTTACTTGTCAAATACTTATTATCTACATATGATGGATAATCATTCTCTTATCGGGTGCATAATGGATCTTTGAGATAGTGTGATTAAAAGATTAAACGAACTTTGACCTAGGTTGATCATGGATATTATATGAGGGTTTTGTATTAATGACAAGGTCATTAGACGGTGTCTTTTCTGAGACTTGCATAATTTGTAGTATAATTGAGAGTTCAGTTTTAAGTCTATAGTGAAATGATCCTAAAATTAGTGATCATGTGATTGAGTTGTTTGGTATAGAATAATGATTAAATGGATCTACAGGAGCCCAATTATATATATCCAATTAATCCCACTGCTAACTCCTATAATTCTTTAAAGATGATAGTTGATCAGGGTATTCTTACATGGCTTGTTATCTTGCATTTAAATGATGAGAAAAATCTGGATCACCTTCCACAAAGGTGTAGGCGTTTTCTCTTTGTAATGAAAGGGCAAAACTGTAATTTTATATTATTCAATAACTGGGATAAATATTTATTAATACTTATTTTTGGATGATAAGATTTAAATTTTAAATTAATTGTATTTGAATTTAAAATTCAAGTATGTGATTAATTTAAATTTTGAAAATCTTATCTTAAAATAAATATTTGAAATTTGAATTCTATTTAAATTTAAATTGAACAAAATCTTGTCTTTGCACTAACAAAGGTGGCGTCCGTATTAGATAAGGGTGGAAGACAAAATTCTGTTCTATTTGAATTTGAATTTTGTTTTGGATAAAAAATTACACAATTATTTGAATTCCAAATAAAGTTACCGTAATTTTATTTGAATTTGAATTAGAGTTGTGGAAAATTATTCATATGAATAAAATTCCAAATTCAAATATTTGTAGAGTTTGAAATTTAAATCACAATCCCTGTAGGAGCCGAATTATTTTGTAGATAATTTACAAAGGGGAATCAGTTTTAGTGGATAAGGGAGAAGAGAAAATCTTGTTTAAATTCTATTTAAATTTGAATCCTTCTTTCTCTTGGTGTAGTCGAATCTAGCCATGAATTTTGGCCTATAAGGAATCGGTTTTATGGTTCATGGTGGAGACAAAATTCAAGTTTAAATCTTATTTGAATTTTGAATCATTCTTGCTCCTGAGTGTGGCCGAATTCTTTAAGGAAAAATATCCCTTGGCGGAGTCAGTTTATTGAAGGACAAATTGGTGAGAGAAAAATCTTTTCTTAATCTAATTCAAAATTCAAAAGGTCATCTCATGCAATATTATAAATAGGGATCATTCCACTCCAGTTCTCTTCAGACCACAGATTCTCAGATGAGCAGGCTTATTATTGTACAAATCATTGTAGTAATAAATTCTCATAGAGATCTGGGTGGACAGAAGGAATCAAGCCGTGCTCAATATCGATCGAGAAATGGGTGCCCACACATTCAATCGTCTTGGAATTGGAGAATAACAGGGAAGGCTAGTTGATTAAAGCCCTTCCTAGTGTTATCTTCCGGTGTTTCTGATGTTACTTCTGGCATCCTGGTGTTTTTTCTGAAAAGTATATTTTGATTATTGATAATTTATTGTATATGACGACGTGAGTTTTAACGATCTTTGAAAATTTTTTTTAAATTCCGTTGTGTATATTTTTCGATTTTCCAACAGGTATAACCCCCCTCTCTCTCTCATTTTTTTTTCCACCTCCACACTCGATCCTCCCTTAGATTCCTCCAACAATCGCAATCTTGCTTGTCGTCAATCTTGCTTGCTAGTGTTACGAGGGTTTAACAAAACACCACTAGATATCTGTGGGAAATGAATTGGCAAGGAATAGATTTAGTGGGAAGCAAGGTTGACAGCACCAATCACGACCACGATCAGGCAGCTACAGATCGCGAGGCCTCTGATCTAGAGTCATCGCTGCAAAGCCTATACGATGTCAGAATTTATCTGTGGTGAATGTGATTTTTCACTCTAGCAAGGGAAGGGGTTGTGCCACTGTGAGTGGTTGTTGAAAAAGAAAATAAATAGATGAATAATAATGAGGGGAATGATAAATAAAAACAAAAATAACTGTGTGTGTTACCTGTAGAGAAGAGAGAGAGATAAAGAGCTGAAGAAGAGAAAAGAGAGAAGAGGAGAGAGATGAAAAATTAAAGAAGAAAGAAATTAAGAAAATTTAAGAAAAAAAATTGTGAGGTTAATTTTTTACCACATTCAACCAAATCAGCTAGCCATCAACTAGCGTGCGCATCAATGACGCCCCTTAGCTTTACTTTAAGTTTTATATAGTTATATCAATATCATGTTGTATGCGCAAAGACTTTTTGGCGCAAAGAATTTTATTTATTTATTATTATTTTTTTTTTGGTGATCTATAAGTATTACCGACTGGTCTATTAAATGCTTGTCGATTTCCAAAATGGACGTATTCGTCTTGTAAAACAAATGGGAAAAAATGTAAAACGGAAAAAATCAAAGAATGGGAAAATGGTAAGTATTAAAATGGTTTTTGTCAAAAGTAATAAGGATGTTTAACGCTCTATTACACAATTCTCCTGCATTGCCAATTTCATTTCGCCAATTGGCAGTTCAAAATTTTGGCTGGCTATCATCTATTTTCTCTGGTACACATCCAAGAAAAAATAATTTGAAAGTTAATTAAAATTATCGTTATAACAAATCATGTACATGTACATATACATATTACTGAAAAACAATGTTTATAAAAAATATATTGCTGTAGGATATACGCATGAACTATGAATATAATAATTTTCTTTGACATATCATTAGAGATTTTTCTGAATATTCTTATCATAGCATTTATAAAAGTACGAACCTGATACTTTTCTTAACTGAGGATATTCCAGGGACCAGTATTGATCATAGGTTGAAGAAAGTACTGTGACAGTGACGAGATAACATATTTTTCGTTCCCCGACATGACATGTCTATCTGTTTCGTAATTAAACTCAAGAAATTGGCTTGCATGGTTTGGCCTTTTTAATTTTTTTTCTTTGGTCCACCACATGCATGCTCTAATTATTTGGAAAACATGAATAATGCACAAAATAATTAACCATGGGACCACCCATATCAATGACGATGCGAGCTTTCTCTGATTAGGAGAGAGGACTTATAGAAGATAAGAGTTATAGTTTGAGCCACTGATACGTAACCATTTTTTTAGCCACACCAACGAATTGGTGCATAAGTTAAAAAATCTTTTCTTTTTCTTTTTCCTTGTATTATGAGTTTCAAGATTTGATAATCTTAAGATTTTAGTCTAATCAATAAAATGTGACACATCTTATGAGAGTGAAAGTGAAACTGAACCCTTTTTTTTCTTTTTTAATAGAATCAGATCAGTTTTTATTTTTATTTTTTTCCTTCACTTTATTGATAGATTTTGAATGTCTATTATAAACATCGAACGATGAGGAACTCATAAATAACCCTCAATGGTTCTCTTTTTATGGGAGAAAAAGAAGTGTTATGCTCATTTGGACAAGATCATGACAAATCGTCAATTATTGTACATTGAATAATTATACTTGCTAAGCACAAGAGAAATTAGATGGGTTTGTGTTAATAAATGGGCTTAGGTAAAACTCAACTAAAAATTATTAAAAGCGAAAACTCGATCTATATAGATATTATAACCATATAGTTATTTAATAAGATACAAGAAATTCAATTTTTAACATGTGTGTGTTTATATATCTTCGCAAACAATATTGAGAAAGAAGTAGATAATTTTAAGTATTCTTTTCGTCACATGTTGTGTGTTGTGAATGGATTAATTGGCATGTGATGAAATTTTGTTCAAAATGAATAAATGAAAAATCAAATTTTGCCCCAACAAAAACACACACGCGCACAGCACACGTGCCAATGCCCGAAAATGATGAAAATAAAACGTGAGTTTTGGTAATGGCGATTAGCATTGACAAGATTTATTATTAAAAAAAACAAAAACAAAAACAAAACAAAATGCCATGCTATACTAGTCTAAACTTGTTTGATAAGTGATAACTTACCAAAATAATTTGATTCCCCACATGAACTAACTTTTTAAATCAACGAGCGACAGAATAAAGAAATTATAATCATTGAGCAATGCTGATCTGATCTACATTTGTTCAGACGAGGGAGGGCATATGCCCCCCTGAACTTTTGAAAATTTCTTTTTTAACCTTAAATTTCTTATAATTTTCCTCTACGATAAAATATTTTATAATTTTATTTTTTATTTCTCTCCCTTAAAATTTTTTATTTAATACTACATGTATATAATTTTTCAAGAAACTTTAAATTTCATCCTTCTTTTTTTTTTGTTTTGAATACTTACATTTAAAATTTAGTATCTCAAATGAGTATTACCATGTAAAATTCACGATTTTTTGAATTCTAAATTTTAAAATAAAGTTAAATTTTATTATAAACTTAGATCGTTAGGAAGAAAAAAAATAAAGATACAAATCAATAAACAATGATAAAATATTTTAATATTGTAATTTCGGTTCATTTTTTTTTTAAATCAAGCCTTCTTTCTGACTCCACCACTGCATGCATTATACTAAGGTACTTAATTGTGTACACAACTTTTTTTGTTTTGTTCTTTTTTTAATTTTAAATTTCAAATAATATATAACTATTTGTAATACACAACAATACCATACAGTAAGGGTAATGCCAAAACGAATGCAAAATCATCCAAATTATTTGTCAAAAGGCCTCTGTAGATTAAATCAAAATCTAATATTGAACTAAATTAAAATTCCTTCAAAGATGAAGATTTAAAAATAATTTGATATTAAAAAGCATATATAATTAGCGTTCTTTATTTTTATTTATATAAGTTTTGTCATGACCCTCCAAGAAGAACTATCCATAAATTGGCAATTTTATTTATGGAGTGTTTGGAGTAATAACTTTAACCCAAAAAATTTAACTCATTTTTATGTTTTTATAAGAAATCAATAAAAATTTGAATTAGTTTTTGAAAACATAAACAACTCCAACTAATATATCAAATGCATGTTTACTGTGACAATGGCGCTATGGGAACTTAACATCATGAAATTTTTATGATCATTCGTTATTATTATTACAACATTCCAACAACTAGTACGGATCATTTAGGAAGTCTCAAATTCTCCTTTTAAAAAGCCTTTTTTTTTTTTTCTATTTTTAAAGTTTAAAAATCAATTAACAATTTTTTTTTTTTTTTTCAGTTGCCGTTGAGGCCTTTTAAATGTAAAATTTATTTTGAGATTTACATGAGAGAGTTTTTTGGATTTCGTGTGTGTGATTTTTTTTTTTTTGAAAATAGAAGTTGTCGTTGTGCATTCTTAAAAAACAAAAGGTAATTGCTGGAAGAAATTTTAGGGAGTGACCAAGTGGGCGAAATAATATATGAAATCGAAGAATCTCTTCCTTTCTTTTAAAAAAAAAAAAAAAAAAAGGCTAAAAAGTTGTATATTTATCTTTTATACTTTTGCTTTATTCACTTTCCTGTGATATCTCTTCTATTTCTCATGATTTCTTCCATCTGAAGTCTTTCTAAGACTTCATTTTTGCTACTTTCTTTTTCATATAACTCACAATCTTCTCTACCATGATGATAAATATCAGTACACATAGTATGTTTTCTTTCTTTTTGTGCGCCATGTATCTGTTGTTTAATTAATATACTCGTTTTGCACCTCGTCTACTTTGATGTTTTTAAAATTTAATTTATAAAAAAGCAAAGAAGACCTCTTTCAGAGTTTTCATATATGATCTCAAACTTGCTAGGGCTAATAATATTAATGGTAATTTTAGATATGACTATATCATAAATATAAATTAATTGAATTTTCCTATCCTTAAAGTTTAATATATATATATATAAATTAATTGACTGTTATATTAACGTTATAAAAAAATTACAAGTGTTGTTTAATAAAGATGTTAGATAAAAAACTATCCCTCCGTCTGTTTGACACGTTTAAATTTGGAAAATGAAAAATTTTTCATTTCAAGAAAAATGAAAATTTCTAAATTTCTGTATCTGAACATCCAATATTTTTCATTTTTGAAAAATGAAAAAAGAGCTCTCTAGAAACAAAAAGTTTTCATCCATCCAAACAACTTTTCACTTTTAAAAAAAATTTCAAACAACTTTTTATTTTTCATATCTAAAAATTTTTCATTTTTCAAAAACAAATACCCCATCCAAACGGACCCTATGTATGCATGTATTATATTAGGGTAAATTGTTTTTAAACTCTTACATTTGTAACATTTTGGTCCATTTTTTGTATTTGAAACTATCCTAAATTTTTAGGAAGCTTGGACAATGCTGTAAGCTTTTTTATCCTATCAAAGGGTAAAATCCTATGACTAATAATGACTAAATTTCTAATGAGCACCACTTTTGAGTTGTTGAAAAATGGAGTTTGGCAATCACTGAAAAAATTTAGAGTTTCCAAAAAGAAAGAAAGAAAGAAAGAAAAAAAAAAAAAAAAAAACCCCAAAACCACGCTGTCGGCGATCCCTCCCCCCCCAGTCCCATCAGCAGCCCCTCCCCCCTGCACCTATACGACAGGTCTAAAAGCTCGCGAACGACCAACCACTAGCACAACTGAGTCAACGAGCCACCTTGACGGTGAGATCTCTCGGTGGATGGGGGGTGCTTCGATCTAGGTAGTGAGCTCCTGATCCCCCCTTCCCCTGCTCGTCGAATTTCTTCTCCCTTCGAACTCGCGAAATGGGCCTCCTAGATCTCCCAATGGACGATGAGTGGCTCGATTTAGGCCATGAGCTCCCGGTCCCCTCCTCCCTTACTTGCCAAAGTTCTTTCCCTTCCAAGCTCGCGACGTAGGCAAGTTGGGTTCCTACGATTGGTGGCTCGCAATACATCGACAAGCAGTGAGCAGCCTCTAGCAATGGGTGATGAGGGAGGTCGAAGGCCTAGCAAGGTGGGGGCTTAGCAGCTCATGAGCCTCGACCATTACAACCTCCGGTAACTTATTCCGACAACTCCTCACTCGGCCATCGTGGGTGCCAAAAATTTTGGACATTTTTTTTAAAGTTTTTTTTTTACGTTTCTTTTTTTTTTTTTACATGTAATCTAATATAGATAATAACATTTTGTTTTTCATACATCTTTTTAATCTGAATTCTCTAAAAATATGTAAAGATTCTAATTGTTTTTATCCTATCAACGAGTAAAAAAACTTACTTCACTTATTGAATCCTCCAATTTTTTAAAATGGTGCTCTTTTGATCCTTTCTTGGGAGTTTTACGTTTTCCTTTTTTGAAGAATTTTCAAAGTCAATGACCAAATATCGTGTTTAATGAGGAGAGGAAAAAAGATATATTGCTACTTTTTTTCAAAATGTGAAATTTCGTAACATAAGACGAAGTTGTGCGGAGCTGAATTTCAGGCTCTCTATATATGTACGTGTATACATACATATATATATATCACATATATGCATACACACACCATTTTTTGAGATCTATCTATTTATAAGCTTACATTTTTCTTTGTGAAAATGTAGATTAAATTAATAATAATGTTACAATATACTGAATAATTAGCAATTAATGCCACTCAATACGATATCAGATGTATTTGCATGCGTGATTAAGTCAATAAAATTAAAAAAAAAAAAAAACAAATATTCCACTCTCTCATCATCAAAAATATAAGCGTAAAGCCGGCGGCGAGATATATCTAATAATTTGAGGAAGAGAAATAACTTTAGAATTACAAGAAATGGTCAGATATTTTATAGCCAATTTAAATATTTTATTTTCTCTCTCTCATTGTCAGTCCACTATGACAAAAAAAAAAATATAGAAGAATAAAATAGTATGATTTTGATATAAATACGCTTAGAGAGTGCAATTGACAAAATGATTATAATACACATTCTTGCTTAATTTATAAAAACTACTAAAAAATTGAATGATTTTGATACGTTTTATCTTTGAAAAATGATATTTTTCCTGATCATCAGGTTTAATTAAAGAAATACTTCCCTTCATTAGCCCACCCGATTCTTGTTTCAAAACCAATCAAAATTCTTGTGGATCAATCATCACAATATCTTCCAGTCCGAGGATGACAAGTAACAACAATGCTGTTTATTTTTACATTATGTATCAAAAACACATGGGCTCTTTTTTAATCTCTTTTTTAAATTCATTTCTCATATTACAAATTTAAATTGTAAAAAAAAAAAAAAAAAAACCCTCCATAAAAAACATTTAAACAGTGAACATACAAGCAGTAAAATTTGTAAAAATTAAAAAAAAAATTAATTAACTTTTTTAAGGTCGTGATTTGCAACAAATTTTTGGGTGTATGATAGATAGGTGATGTTTATCCCATAGTCAATTATTGAGATGGTGAAAGTGACTAGCACCCAATATCCAATTAGACTACAAGGTAATTATGTTAATTCTCTTTGATCGGTTCATGCATACTTTTAACACACGGAATCTAGGCAAAGGCATAACTTAGTTAAAATGAACAATTTATCTGAAATCAAACGTTTCGGATTCGAACCCTAAAGAGATAAGAGACAAATCTAATAATTTCTTAAAAGTAGGGAAAAAACAAAAACATATGGAATCTGTTTTGACCAACTAAATAGAAACATTAGAACATAGACCCTATCAAAAATGCCATTTCATGGCTAATATTACGTCTATTGTTTCTTTTCTGAAAGGTCGTTTTTATGAGGCAATTAATTAAGCCTTCCTTGGGAAGTTTGTGGAAGAAGAAAGAATAGCGGTGGGGTCTGGATTAAAGCTGCCCTTGAATCTTGAAAAAGGATGTAAAAGGGTTCAAGTCAAGAATCTTAATATTATTCTTATTTGTTTATTTATTTTATGATGGACAAAGAGAATACATCGGAAAAGGATAGGATGATAGCTGAAACTGTTTTAACTTGCAACGTCCAAGAGTACTTTTACTATATTTTAAAATAAAAAGCACTTTTAAGAAATTCGAATTACTATTTGAAGCTTAAAACTGGTCAGTTTCCTCTTTGCTGGGTTCAAAACATGAATAATAAGATTTCCAACCAAAAAAAAAAGATAAATAGTAATATATGGTCAGTTATCTTCGTATTTCACCAAAAAAAAATTAATAAATAAATATTTTTGCTTTTTAAGTAAAAAAAAAAATGACATTCGGGTAATCTGAGGGGTTGTTTGGGGCTTTTTGGAGGCTTTTTTTTTTTTTTTTTTTGAAAAAAAGTTATTTTAAAAAATATATTTGGAATAAAATACTATTTAAAGTAAAAAATTTAAAATTTAAAAAATTTAAAAAAAATATATCAATAAAGATATTATTTCATTAATTTTTAAATTTTATGAAATTTAAAATAAAAAATAATCACATTTAAATTTGTATATAAAATATTATAAACTTTTAAAATTTATTATAATATTTTAGAAATATAAATAATAAAAAATAATTATGAGTTAAAAAAATTTGTTCTGTTTGTTTGACACATTTAAAATTGAAAAATAAAAAATTTTCCATTTAAAAAAAAAACAACCTTTTTAAATTTTGACATCAGAACATCTAAAATTTTTTATTTTTAAAAAATAAAAAAAAATACTCTCTAAATAAAAAAATTTTCACCCACCCAAATAACTTTTTATTTTTATAAAAATATTCTAAATAATTTTTTATTTTTTATATCTAAAAATTTTATATTTTTCAAAAAAAAAAATTTCACCCAAACATAAACTTAATCTCAAATTATTGAACAGCCATACGTCGGATAATCTGACAATTTAATCCTATATTACTGAATGTCTTTTATGAATTATCTATTATATATGATGTCATCTCAACCAAATCTGACGGTAAAGAACTCGAACTCGAACTCTCCGCCAAGGCTGAGTTCGGCAAATACTCTCCCCTACGAACCCTGAAAGCAACTCCAGCCAACCACGTAAGCCGCGCGATAAAATAATAACGTCAAGGTACGAATTTATGTCTCCATCTTATTATATTTACGTTAGGTTTCAAACGTTATCTAATTTACGCTCGCATGTAAAACTACTACGTCTAAATTCTAATTATATTATATTTTAAATTTAATATATATCTTATAAGAAAATATTTAAATATAACATAATTTATATTATAAATAAATATCAATTATATTATATTTTAAATTAAATATAATTATTATTTATTATATTATTATTTATTATTTTTATTAATTATATCATATATTTTTTTATTTTTATCAAATATATTATCTACAGCATAATTTAAATACTTTTTACTTAAATAAATATTATATTTAAATATAATATAAATACTTTTTAATCAAATATATATTATATTTAATATATCATAATTAAATATAATACAAATATAATATATTATTCAAACATCTAATAAATAATTTAATTTTATCTTTTATTTTAAATTAAAAAATTATAATTAATCAATTTAAATCAGAAAATTACATTTTATTTCCAACTTAAATCCTAAATAAAAGGAATCCAAAATTTTCATAAGACCCGGGGCATTTCAACCGCAACATACTTCGCGAGTTCCCATCTATCAGCGCATTTGTTGAATAAGACAAACAAACCGTATCGGACCACAAACTGAAGAAAAATAAAATTAAAAAAAAGGGACACGTGGGTGACAACCGTTACGACAGACGTCATCTAACGGAGGGAAATACAAATCGGCGAAAAAGCCTAATGCGTGACGTGTCCGTTTGAAAATCTAACGGCGTTAGCGTTTCCGAGAAAAAAAGCATCAGCTTTAAATTGAACTGTGGAAGTGTGTTTAGTTTACGTAAAGACTGCCCTTTTTCCCTCTCTCTCTCTCTCTCTCTCTCCTGAATCCCCTTAATTTTCTCTCTCTAAAATTTATGTTTCTTTTCTACCAATCAATTTGTGGTTGAGAAAAACTCTCACGTGAAAGTCTCTGGAAATTGCAGAGAACGATGTTATTTCATTTGGATTTTTGAAGAGTAATATGTGAGATTTTTGGTGGAAATAATCAGAAATGTCGCTGGAGATAGAGGGGGATTCCGGTGGTGCGTCGTCGCCGGCGGAGATGAACCTGTTCGGGAAGTACGAGCTGGGGAAGCTGCTGGGGCGGGGGGCGTTCGCAAAGGTGTACCACGCGCGGAACGTGGGAACGGGGCTGAGCGTGGCGATCAAGGCGGTGAGCAAGCAGAAAGTGGCGAAGGGAGGCTTTGCGGCGCAGGTTAAGCGGGAGATCGCTATCATGCGCCGGCTGAGCCACCCGAACGTGGTGAAGCTCATGGAGGTTTTGGCCACCAAGACGAAGATCTACTTCGTCATGGAGTACGCCAAGGGCGGCGAGCTCTTCGGCAAGGTCGCCAAGGGCCGGTTCAGCGAGGATCTCAGCCGTCGGTACTTCCAGCAGTTGATCTCCGCCGTCGGACACTGCCACTCCCGTGGCGTCTTCCACCGCGATCTGAAGCCGGAGAATCTCCTCCTCGACGAGAATTGGGACCTCAAGGTCTCCGATTTCGGCCTCAGCGCCGTCGCCGACCAGGTCCGACCCGACGGACTCCTCCACACTCTCTGCGGCACCCCTGCCTACGTGGCGCCGGAGATTCTCGCCAAGAAAGGCTACGACGGCGCCAAGGTCGACGTTTGGACATGTGGCATCATCCTATTCGTCCTCAACGCCGGCTACCTTCCCTTCAACGATACCAACCTCATGGCCATGTACCGGAAAATCTACAAAGGCGTGTTTCGCTTACCGAGGTGGACCTCGCCGGAGCTCCGCCGCCTCATCTCCCGCCTCCTCGACGTCAATCCCGAGACCAGGATCACCGTCGATCAAATCCTCCGCGACCCTTGGTTCCGAAAGGGGTACAAAGACCGGAGATCAGAGAATAGCGATATGATTAACACCGTCAATTCTGATCATGATCAGCGCAAGAGCTTGAACGCGTTCGACATAATCTCGCTCTCGTCCGGTTTCAACCTCTCCGGTCTGTTCAGGGAGTCCGGCGTCGCGGAGTCCGAGGAGCGGTTCGTGTCGGCGGAGACGGCGGAGGGGATAATCGAAAGAGTGGAGGAGGTGGCGAGAGGCGAGAGCTTGACGGTGACGAAGGAGGTCGTCGACTGGAGGGCGAAGCTGGAGGGGCAGAATGGGGATTTCGTAGCGTTCGTGGAGATCCACCGGTTAACGGAGAAACTGGTTCTCGTTGAGGTTAAGCAGAAGGAACGGGAGGTCACGAATGGACTGCAAATTTGGAAAGATAAGCTGAGGCCGAAGCTTGTGGGGTTGGTGTTCCAACCGGAAGGGCCGGTCTCCGGTGACTCGTAGAAGATCTATTATTATCCTGCTTATGCATATAATTTGTAAAACCGTTATCATTTATTTTCCGATAATCTGGAATTAAGTTTGATGAATGTTTACCGGGTTTTAGAATATATTAGTTTTTTACCCCGGAATTGAAAATTTTAAAAATATTAAAAAAAAAAAAAGGGGGATAGAAAGGAGTAGAGGAAGAAGAAAAAAAAGACAGAAATCTTGAATTTAGATGTAAATATTGGGTACTTTTTTTTACATCTCTTTTTACTCATTTTTGACTCTTTGATTTTTGCTGCTGCTGAAACGCCAACTCCAGTCGAGTTTTGGAGTTTTGTAATGTTACTGTCTGTTTTATTATCAATTATAGTTTAAATGTAGATTGATTTAAGTTAAAATAGACATTTAGTTCAAATTTGATTTTTATTTGAATTTATTTAACAACGTTTTATCTTTATAAATTTTTTATATTAAATACCTAATTTTAGTTTTTTTTTTTTCAAGTTAAATTGGTTGTCCATATAAATGCTTAAAGTTCTAAAATGTATGTTTGCTTAAAATCTAAATTGAAAAATAAATTAAGATTTTTAAAGAGGAAATTATGGGAACAATTTTGTTAATACACATGTTTGGGATATTTATCTTATAATTTAGATTTTTGTCTTAAAGTTATTTTCCTTTTACAAATGTAAAAATTCTAAAATTATTATTAATGGTGTCATATTTTAGAAGTATGTTTTTTTTTAAACATTCTTAATAAACCCCATACTTTAATAATGTAACTCACAAAAATTGTAAATATGATTTTTGTTTTATTTTTTTTATTATTATGAGCATTTATATACAATAATTTATCATTTTTTATTTAAAAGAAAAAAGTTATTAACTTTCAAAATTTAAGTATCTAAATATAGTTTAAAAAAAATGTGAATTTGAAATTGAGGATGCATTTGGTAAAAGTTTTGTATTTTAATTATATTCAAACATAATGTAATTTTACATCAAATATAAAGTTTTATATTCAAATACAATCTTTTTCAACAATACTACAAAAACAATTATTATTCAAAAGTTTTTTAAAATAATCATATCAACTTTTCAATTCTACTATTTATCTTTACATTTACCAATCACATCAACTTTTCAATTCTAAAATACTTTTCATCCAAACACACATTTCATTCAAATACAGAACAATTACTTTTCAACCAAATATAATACTCAAAAACGAATTGCATTCAAATGTAATTAAAACGCAATGCGTTTACCAAACAGTTTAACAATATTTAGAGATAAATATCATTTAACCAAAATGAAAATATATATATAGGTAAATATTAGGTGAGTTGGGTAAGTTTTTGAAATTTTTTTAATCCGGCTAATCTTGGGTGGGTTGAAAATTTTTTTAACCCACCTAATCAACCAAATGTTGCAAATTAACCCATCAAATTAAGATCGGATTTGATAAATTTGGTGAATTTACCGGTGATTGAGGTTTTTATTCACTCCTAACCAAACTGAGTAAGGTTCTCTCAATCCAACTTTGAAAATTTTTATTTTGCTATGAAAATTAGAAAATGTTTTCAAACGTAATTGATAAATTGATGTCCACTTGTTCCTTTTATTCTTCATTATCATTAATATGTGCAGGGCCCCATACAGGGCATAATTGATGCTCCAATTACCATCTTGTCTGAAGTGATGAAAAGAAAAACAAAAGTGAAAATATAAAATATAAAAGTGCCACCCTAGGACTTTATAGGAGATCATCCAACCTGAGCCCAATATATGGCGCACCAAGCAAGAAAGAAGGTTATAAGTTCAATGATTGGTATATGTTCTTCAAGCATCTAGTGCTTTAATTAATTAATCCAACCTAATGTCTATCCGATTCCACCACCGGTAAAAAATTTGAGTTCTCCATCTTTTAAATGTGATATCCATGTGAACATGTGATATGTATGTGTCATATATGAATTATGTCTACACGTATAAACATATATTTATATATATATACATATTTGCTAGTTATGCTAATGCCCGTTATTCATAAATTCACGTATTCATTACCATTTATGATGCCATAGTGATTGAAAAAAAAATTGATTTAAGGTTTCTTATGTTTCAATTCAAGTTTGGTTCTTACTTGTTTTCGTGCTTGTGATCTCACTAGTATTAATAACGAGATTGTATTTTTAATACCTTTCTAAGATCTGACTTATAATGTGTATATTTTTACAATGTAGATTTTTATAATAAATCTTTTATCATTTTATGTGTAATATCAATAGACTTTCACTATAATATTTGTGTTCAAGTAAAACATGAAAACACCACTAATCCTTTTTGTTAAGCGCAAAATATATTCATGGACACGTTGAGAGGAAGTCTCCAAAGACAATAATTGATGCAATTGCACGCCTCAAAATTGAGCTGACCTAAATTTGTCACAAGCGGGTCAAAAGTTCATTATATTGTGTAAGAATCCACTAATCTCTTATGCATAAACTAAAAGCAACAGTATATCTGTTTTATCCAAAAAACACGAAACGATACAAAATAAAAAATTCAAGTGACTTGTGTCCCTTAAGTTTCTTGCTGGTCCCCTACATGTATAATCATGTCCAATTGTTACATTTATCTTTACGCATAATTTGAATATATATATATATATTATAAAAAATTTAGTTACCACAATAATTGTATAATGTGCTGGAGAAAAACGATAAAAATCACGACAATTTGCATTGAAAAAAAAAAAACTAAATAATATATGATTTGTCGTTACAAACATAAGAGGAAAATTGGGGGAAAAAAAAAAAGGAAAGTAAAATATTAAATAAAAAAAATCAATGTCGCTAAATAGGAACTAGCGTCGTTTTCACTTTCTCCTCTCCCTGTCTCAATTGCTAGGATTTGCAGCATTCGTATTCTTTTAGGGTCGGAGTCTGGCTCGTCACAGAAGGTATTATTCACATATTTAATGTTGGATACGAATTTGTTATATTCAAACGTAGGAAACATTTATAGCTGGTCACGTTTCCTTGCGCAAAAGCAACCGATTTATTGTTTATACATTTTTTTTTCTTTTTGTAAATATTTGTGCCAAAATATTGAAGAGCAATGAAAATTATCGTGAATTAAAAAAAAAAACTAATTTTATAAGTACACGTTCTACTAATTTTATATTATATTTTACAATTTAATTATTATATTTATTTTACTTAATTTTATAAAAATATTTAAAGTAAAATGGTATTTAATAAAAGTTATTTGTAAAATTAAAGTAAAACACATTAAAAAAAAACACTACAAAAATTATCGGTGGCTATAAATAAGTCGAGATCATTATCAGGAATTGTCACGTCACAGTCACGTCTTAATTAATGAAAGTTGCACAAAAATGGCATGCTGTTGTATGAGATCCATGTGGACAAAATGGAGGCCCACGTTATCAATGACCTATGGTTCCAATTAGGATAGACCAAGTATTCCGCACTTGGGCGCAACGTTTTTTTATCGGCCTACAATTATTTCTTTTTCAATAAGCAAGTTTACATATAAATGACCATACGATTTATTGGGTGAAAAGAGAAATGTCCTATTTCATACTATATATATATAGTTAGGAAAATACTTTAAAGTATAACTAACGTTAAACATCAAAATTATTAAATAAATAAATAAATACCTTGTAAACTTTATAGTGAGAAACCAATTCTTTATTAGTATGTGACTTTAAATACTATTTATATAATCATGACGTGTAATAATAACTAATGTGTGATGAGTAGCCATGCCCACAGGTTTTGCCAAATTAATTAACAATCAAAACTAAGGTGAACAAAAAATCTAACAACCTGATGAACCCGACGAACCTACTCAACTCAACTCATTATAACATGAACTCGACCATTCCATCCAAACTGATTATTAATTAGGCGGGTTTGGATTGAGTTTTTTTAAACTTAATTTAATCCGATCAACCCAACTCAACCACTCAACCCAACTCAACTGACGAACCCATTCAATCCAACTCATTATAACCCAAACTCGACCAATCCGATCAAGAGATCAACCCAATCCATCCAAACCGATTATTAATTGGGTGGGTTTGGATTGAGTTTTTTTAAACCTAATTTAATCTGAAACCACTCAATCTTTTAATATGTAAAAATAAATATATTTCATACCCCATAATATATAGTATTTGTCCTATATTTTACATTAATCACTTGATAACTTGTTATGTTTTATATTGTATGAGTTTTTATCATTATTTGTTTGTTAGTTTACAAATTTTATATTCAAACTTCTTTTTCATATATTTTATTTTCATATTAGTTTATAACTAATGAGATAATTTTAGAGCTTTATAACACTAATATTATGCTGAAAATTAGCTTTCTTTTCATATATTTCTTATTTTAGGTAGAATGATTAACTATATTTATTTTTTTATTTTTTATTTTTTAATTATATTTAGCCCGATTAACCCACCCAATCTACCTAAAATTTAATTGAGTGAGTTGATTTTAAATTTTAAGTTAATTGGATGGATTACAACTTTTCAAAAACACACCCAACCCAACCCAATCCAACCCACTCTATGTTCACCCTTAATCAAAACAGCTTAGTATGTGAAATATAATTATATTAATTATTAGCGGCAGATCAATTGATATGGTGGGCGTTGAGATACCCTGATCGTTTTATATTCTAAAAGCTTTGGACAGCAAGCTCCAAACACCCATATTTGCTAGTAAATCAATTTAGAACCAGCACTAACTTCATCAATTTGTATACCAAATCAAATTTCGTTAGTGGATGACCTGATTCACGTTGCTCCAACTTTGGACCCAATATATCTTATCTATATAGACCACAATAATTTCGATTATGTTGGTGCCATAAGATTTTTTTGCTTTTCGTTTTTTCTTTTTCAAAGCTGTGTTTCAATTGCCATCATCTTAATGAAAATATCATCGTCAAAACATTCTTAATTTCCAACATTTTCTTGACAAATAGTCTCCAAAGCATGCATGTTGGATTATTATTATTATTATTATTGTTATTTCGTAGGAAATACAACATATAACTGTAAATATAATTAGGCATTAAAGCTGATTCTGTTTGGAGTTTTGATGGATATATAAATGAAGACAAGTAGGTTTTTCAAACTGACCTCAATTAGGAAGAAACAAAAGTAGCGTTTGATATTGTTTTTGAAATCTGTTATATTTTCAAATTCTCTGAATTTGAGATCGTTTTGAAAACAATTCTGAGAACGTTTCTGAAATTGTGTTTGGTTTTATTTTCTGAGTGTATGTTTTGAGAAACAAAAAAGTGAAACTGTGTTTGGTTATATTTTTGAAAACTAGTCATTTTATAAGTATTCTATAAAAACATATTTATGTTTGATTTAAAAAAAATTTATTATGAATACCAAAAATTAAAAATTAATAAAATTTTCTAATTGAAAAATGAATTAAAAATTAATAACCATAATATTTAAGTAATTACTATATCAATTAAATTTTAATTAACCATAATAATTAAATCAGAGAAATAGGAAAAATGAAATCAGAGAAAACGACTTTTAATCGTTTTCAATTTTACATTGGGAGCAAAGGCGATTTTGGATTCGTTTTGAAATCTATTTTCAAAAACAATACAAACCAAACACAATTTCACACCGATTTTGAAATCGATTTCCTTAGAAATCGTGAAATCAATTTTGGAAACAAAACCAAACACTCTCAAAATATCTCCGATCTTATGGATATGGAAAGAGCATATACAACCACATGATCCATATATATGTATATCATCACCTACGTCCCGAAGTTATTTGCTTGGCAGATTCTCAAGATGTCTTTTCATAACCGCGTATACAAGCCGCAAAGGTATAATAATTATAAAATAAATTATTTTCATAAATTATCTCTAAATTATATAACTTCAAGTTAGTTCATGTTTATTTGAATTCAATCATTGTGTCCGTCCGTATATTAGAAAATAATTCGAAATATCCTTTTCGTGTATATCTGTTTATGATTTTAATAAAAGTTTGAATTTTATAAAAAGTTAATAGAAGAATTATTTCTATAAGCAACCCATGCACTAAGAATTTTTATTCAAGTTGACTTCTATTTGTTCGAAATCATTCAAATACTCTTTCCATTTCTATTTTAACGGAAAAGTCATTTTAAATGAATTTATAAATGTTGGAGAATACAATGACCGATTTTGAAAAAATAAGAATCAAATTGAATAAAAATCTATAATTTAAAAGTTATTTATGAAATAATTCTTATAAAATATGTAAATATGTATGTATATATATATATATATATGAGACTCTGTCTTGAAGCAACACAAAAACGTCCATTTGTGAACATTATTAACGAGGGTAAAGACAGGTAATTAAGGAAAAGGCATATTAGAAAAGCTTAAATTAGTGCTCTGGTTTTTGCTCATTTAAGTTATTTCAAATATGTTGGAGGACTTGCGTTTTTGTAAGAGATATCAAGGGACACCAACCTAATTGGGATGCTCTATTATATCTTGATACATGTTGTTTAGTCTTTGAACCATTTTTTTTTTTTAAAGAAAGAAAGGAAATAATCTGCCAAATGATAGTGTTTGGGTAACCAATAAAACAAGAGAATGTTAAAGTAGAGCTTGATTCTTTTAAGAATATTTGTAAGAAAATCCAAGTGTACGCAATGTTCGCTTCCAAATTTTGGTAAGGAATTTTCTCTCAGTTCTAAATCTTGTACCCACTGAAAGACAGCAACATCTTTCACAATTTCCAACAGGGAAACAACTTTTAAGCAACTTTCTCAGCAACAAATTCGTTTGAAAAATCCGTTTGGGCGAGAGTTTTTTTTTTTTTAAATGAAAAATTTTTAGATATAAAAAATAAAAAGTTATTTGAATTTTTTTTTAAAGTGAAAAGTTATTTAGGTGAGTGAAAACTTTTTTTTATCAAGAGAGCTCTTTTTTTATTTTTTAAAAATTAAAAATTTTAAGATTTTTTGATATAAAAATTTAAAAAAATCTATTTTTTTAGAATAGAAAATTTTTTATTTTTTAAATTTAGATATGTCAAATAGACGGATGGAAAAACACACAAACTCAGACATGAGGAAACTTTGTGCAATTTCCTGTGTTAACGCTGGAGTGGAGCTTAGATCCAAAAGATAAAAGGCCCACCAAGGAAAGCCCAAGCGAATAAAATTTCATTTATAGCCTCAACTTATTCATTATCACCCCTCCCTACAGTTTTCAAAAAATTTTTTTTTACATCAGCCAAATTACAATAAGGTGCCTATGAATTGAAATAATAAATAAATAAATAAATAACATTTTCTAAAATTTTGATAAAAAATAAAAAAGAAATATTTTCTAAAATCAAATCTCTGGAAATCTTAAGAACTTCCATATTCACCGAATATTACAACTTTTAAAAACATGTTATTTGCATTATTTATTTATTAAAAATTGCTGCTTACTTCAATTTGCAGACTTTTTATTTGATAGATTTGAAATCAAAAGCCGCAAATTCGGCAGCTAGGATGAGTTTTTATGTTTCATTGCACGATGTCTAAGCCCCGTTATGTCAAATTTCTCAAGTAATCAAGAAAATGATAGAAATGAAGCAAGGTTTTGAATTTCTTTGTCGGCGTGAGTTTCATGCCAAAAAATTAATTTTGACACGAGCGAAACTTAGGAGGTGTTTGAGAAGATGTCTGAAGACAAAATTTTTGAGTTAAAAAAAAGTTATTTTAAAAAATATGTTTGGGGGAAAAAATTGTTTAGAGTGAAAAAATATAAAATTTTCAAATTTATTTTTTGAAAAAAAATATTAATATGGATATTGTTTTATTCCTCTTGAAATTCTATGCAATTTAAAAAAAAAATCATCTCATTTGAACTTGTATACATAAAATTATAGACTTTTAAAGTTTTGAGTGTACGATAACGTTTTAAAGATATAAATAGTAAAAAATAATGAAGTGTTGGAAAAAAGTTGGCCAAAACCAAGCCCCAAACAGGGCCTTATTCATACATAGTTGGATAAATTGAAAGGTAATAGCGTCAAATTAGATTTTCAGTGTTTTTATTTTCTCCTTTCATATATAAATTTGAGAGGGACACAATTAAAAAGAAGAGTGCAAAACTAAAGAAAGGGAGAGAAAATTGTAAAAATAGCTCTTTTAATGTATATGTTTAGAATTTTTGTCTCATTATTTAGATTTTTGTTTAGAAATCACTTTTAATTTATGAGACGTTTGGTAAACGCATTACGTTTTAATTGCGTTTGAATACAATTTATTTTTTGAGTGTTGTATTTGGTTGAAAAGTATTTGTTTTGTATTTGAATAAAATGTATATTTGGACGAAAAGTATTTTAGAGTTGAAAAGTTGATGTGATTGATAAAAGTAGAGATAAAAGTTGATGTGATCATTTTAAAAAACTTTTAAATAGTAATTGTTTTCTTAACACTGTTGAAAACGATTGTATTTGAATGCAAAACTTTACGTTTGGTGTAAAATTGGTTTTCGTCGCACTAAAAAACATTTACCAAACATGCCATTAATATTAATATTACAAAAATCCAGAAGTTATTATAGATAAAGCAAAATTTCAAAAATATAATTTTTTGAGGCATTTCTAAAAAAACCCCTAATTAAATATGGCTTTTCTAAATTTCTACAAACATGAGTTAAACTACTACTACGCAAACATACCATTATCAACAATCATTCTTGTCCATTTCCAATGTAATATGTTTTTACAAGGCTATTGTAAAAAGAAGTTTAATATAAAAATCCTACAATCACAACTTTTGGATTAAGTTTTTTTCCATAAAATGTTATTGTAGAAAAAACCGTATCAAACTGTTTAGAATACCAAAAAATCCATAATAGATCATATTTATATACCAGCATAACAATAATTGTCTACTAGTGAACAATTGTATCCTACTATTATACTCAAAATAGTACGATGTGATACTAAAAGTTGGGAAATTATACTACATAGACCAGTTAGTTTATGGTTTGTTCTAAATAACATAATTTTAAACTATTAAATATTAATAGCATACTGGGATAAATGAACATGTATAATTTCCCTTTTATCTTTATTTTAGTTAATTTATCTAACTTCTTCCTCCATTTTTTATGTTTCTCTCTCCTCTTTTTTTGATTCTCTCTTTCCCCTCACCTTTCTCTTTCTCTCTACCAGCACCGCCATGGGTGTGATATCTCTCTCTCTCTCTTCCTCTTGACCTTCATTGTTGTCGTGCCATCATCATAGTCTGGCAATCTTTTCGGCCACCAACTACATCACCAACTTTGGCTTTTCAAGATTTGCAACAATGGTGGTGATAACAAGTTCTGACGAACTCAACGAGATCGCGACAGTGACCTTCCAAACCAGATCATGATGATGAGCTTCCAATCGCCACTAGATCGTGACGATGGCTCCCAATCACCACTAGGCTAGATGGCGATCTTCTGTACCAGATCGCGAAGTCGATTTGCGATTGTGATCATGGAGACGAATGATTATTTTGATTTTCACTAGCGGCCCAATTTTCTCCCGTTGCCAGGGCTCTAAATGGAACCAACAACATCACCGTTTTAAGCCATGGTCGATATGCTTTTTACCATTGGAGGGCCTCGTTCAAGTTTGGATCTGAGCTTGATCGTGTTGAAGAAATTGGTGACGACGAATGGCGACAATGACAATATCCAACAAAGACAATAGTGACAGCAGTAATGATGTGACGGTGACTGCCTATGGATGGCAACCATCGGCAATAGTGGTGATTGTTGTCTATTGAGTGTAAATATTATATTTTACATTGTAAATTGAGTGTAAACAGTATATTTAAAATATAAATTAAGTGTAAACTAAGTATAAATATTGTATTTATAATGTAAATTAAATGTAAAACAAGTGTATATTTTGTAATTACACCACAAATTGAGAGGAGTATTTTTAATATTTTAAATACATGTAAATTTGATTTTACACTTAAATATGTTATTTACAGCTTATCATACTGCCAAATGATAGTCAATTTTTTATTTTTTTTCTTTGCTAAAAGATAATTTCATTCTACGATGAAAACATAAAAAAACAACCAAAAAACAACCGAACGAAAGAACACCGCAACAACAACCAACAACAAAGGACACAAAGAAGAAAGACAAAACAAACAAACCAAACAGACACTACCGAGAGAGAGAGGAACCCAAATCAGTCAAAGGAAACCACTCCCTCTCATCAACAAAAACAAAAGCTAGGACCATATTTGGGTCCAACAAGCCAAAACTTGTTTGCAAATCTAGACCATTTTGCCAAATTATGGGTAACAAAATTGGCCTTCCTATTAATCCACATAAATTCTACCAACTTGAAGGCCAAGGAAACGATGTTGCAGTCCGATTTTATGTTTGAGATCCTCTAATGATAGGCTGTGGAGTTTTGACAGAGAGCAGTAACCACCACAACAGTTACTCTCGCAAATGATATCTCCTGAGGTTTTCTTGTGGGCTTGTAAATGACCAAATCTAATAGCAAGAGCTTCGGTCACCAGAGGATCAATACAAGGAGCAACCATAGCAGCAGCCTTGAGAAGCGTTCCTGTAAAGTCACGGATAATGATGGCAATGGAGGAGTCCGTTGAGCCAATCGCGACGTCAGTTGATCTTAAGCCAACTAGGAGGAGGGGAGAGCCAGCAATAGAGGACATCCGACGCGGAAGTTCCTAGATGGAGCACACAAAATGAGGATTGATGCTGGATGTCATTGTAAGTTGACAACATGTTAAAAGAAGCCTTTCGGTGAATCACCGTATTTCGATCACGCCAAATAATTTCCCAAGCACTAGAAGCGAAAATGAAGAATCAAGCATCGACGAACACTGGAGCAAATCCACTTGGAGACACCATTTGGACATTAACCAAAATGGTTTCGTGAACTTGCAAAACAAAAAAAAGGTGAGTAGAAATCTACCTTTTTTCGCCACACAACGGGCATACATCAGGAGTTCCACCAATCCTAGCTTTGACCACCGATCGAACCAGAATTATGTCCCAAACAGCAGCCCACTAGAGGATCTTATGTCGGTTATGGAGTTTGGAACGCCATAGCTTATCCAACACACTTTTCATCATGAAATCTGTTTGCGACCGGTCTTTGAATTCAAGGAAATAAGCAGATTCGACACTAAAATTCCCATTTAAAGTAGGGTTCCATATCCACTTATCTGGACCCCAAGTTTGCTCCAACATAGATCCTTTAAATGCCCCCAACATCCTTAGCCGAGAAGCACTGAAATAACATGTTCGAAATCTAATTCCGCATCATCCAGTAAATCGGCCACTAAATAATAACTCGAGGCCCGGGTGTAGATTTGTTGAGGCTTAAAATTCTCCGAGTCAGGCACCCAAAGATCACACCAAAAACTAATTAATCGACCATCCCTAACTACGATACATGCTCATTTAAGTAGAACGTCCTTGACACTAATTAATTGCTTCCAAAACCATTAATAAACCATGAATCAAAGGGTCTTGCCTCGGATCGAGAAAATTTACTGCCCCTCAAATATTTCCCTGCTATCTCCTTCGCCCAAAGCCTATTCGATCTAGTAAATAATTCCCATCCCCAATGAACCATGAAAGACCTAGTTATCTCCTTAAACTTGTGCAGACCTAACCCGCTGCACTCTCTTGGCTAACAAATTGAGTCCCCCATTTCCAGCTGGTTTTTCGGCCTCCATCAGAATTAGTCCCCCACCGGCAGTGGCTAAGAGTACTATCTAAGTTGCTGTAGATAGAGGTGGGTAGCAGGTTAGTCGCCATGCAGTATAACGAAGAGGCTACCGTTTTAATAAGGACCAGTCGTTCTGTCTTTGAGAGAAGCTTCTGTTTCCACCCTGCGACTTTCTTCTCCGTCCTATCCACTAGAAAACTCCAATCTTGTCGTCTTTTTCTCCCAAAGAACAAAGGAAGCCCTAGGTATATAATGTTTACATTTCTACATTTCGAGATACAAATGCTAAGCATGTACAAATTGGTCTGATATTTGAAATAACTCTAACACATTAATGTATGTATTTTCATAAAGAAATAAATACAAAAAATGACTTTTTTTATAATAAAACCATTTCATCATATTCAATCTTATGTAAAACAAACATTCAATATATATATATATATATTGCACATGAGAGACGTGCCTGAGGCATGTCCCTCGTACTAGTGTATATATATATATATGTTTTCATTTTCACTTTTTTTTTTTAATTTTTTACACGATGAAAAAAAAAAACTAATGAATCAAATGGGAAGCCTTTGAGTATCCGAATCCATGATTGAGAAAACCTATCATACCCCTACCAACTTAAAAAGATTATTGGAGAGGGTTTAGAAAGTGTTTTTATTTATAGAGCGTGTTAGTGAGAAGACCACCCCGTTGCAAACTCGTCCTGTTTTCAAATTTAGTTTTGTTGGCCTCATGGGGTAGGGATGGAGACAGATGGGGCGAGTGGGACTGCCATCTTTAGTGAAATTTTTTATTCTTTTAATTCAACTCCAAAAATTTTGTAATCTTTATATTTAGCCTTTATTAAAAATAAAAAATTATCACATAGTCCATATTTTGTATTAAATAAAAATTAAAAATTCTTAATTAACCCCTCATAAAATCGATTCTACTAAAAAAATTTATGATTTTTTTTGTTTTTTTCCTATTAAAATTAAGAATTCTTTGATAAACTCACTAAAATTAAAAATCTCACATAGCTCCATTAAAATTTATTTTTCTTAAAAAAAAAAAAAATTTGTATACTCGCCCGCTGATCTAGGTTTTGGCTCCGTCCTAGCATGTGGCATCACGAATTTTCCAACCTTGTTACGGATCTAGTTAGTCTCAACATAGATCTAGTCGACCTTTTCTGCAGATGTGATCAGCGTCATCACGTTTTAACGAAGCCAAAAACTCCCAGAAGAGATCTCAACTGCCGTAGACAATGCTGACAAAGACCTCAAAGAAGCACGAGGGATGGCAAGTGGGGGAAAATTGAAAGACCATTGTTCTAGTCAACTATATGTGGAGGTTTTAACATAAACTTATAGAGTGATACAATCATTTCCCAGACAGTTACCTAAAAATAATAGAGAATTATTTAGGGAAAAAAAAAACTTGAGAATTAGCACTTTTGCCTTAAAACCTCATCAATGCATCATATTATTGATATTTAACAAATGTTTATCAACATACATGAAGTGATGATATCGTTTGATAAGACTAAGTTATGGGACATAAATTGAGGGAAAAAGAAAAATATTAACGATTTTTCAATTATATGGATATTAAAGTTCTGATATATTATTTAGACAAAAATTTCTAAATTCTTTTGAAGAAAAATTTTTTTTTTTAACTTGAAGAAGAGAAAAACCTAGAAGAATAAATTAGACAAAATAAAAGCTAAAATCTCACATACATATGTACTCACTCAAACACATATTTGTTTATTCTTATCACGAAACTATTTTAAATGATATAGAATTAATGGCTATAATATAACCTAAAATTCTATATCGAACTCCACCTCCACCGTGTCTTAAACTCCACCACCATCGTTGTCACTATCTCCACCTCCATCGCGTCTCATACTCTGCCACTGTTGCCATCACCACCGAGATCCCCTCTTCTTGATATTGTTTTCTCTTTTTTAATATTTTCATTTTTTTTTTGCTTTCTTGTTTTTGTATTGTTTTTAAATTTTGTGATGTAATTTTTTTATTTTTTTAATTATTTTAATTGTTGCTTTACTTTTAAAATAGTTTTTTGATTATTTATTTATAAAGTGAAAAATAATATGACAAATTAATATATGTAAAATAATAAATTTAAAAAAAATAATTTTATTTTTTAATATACAATTAGATTCGTACCAAGCAAATTAAGTAATATATCATCACATAAGTTATGCCAATTTAATTAAGCTTAACTTATAATAAGGATCAAGATAAATAATTAATTAAGATTTTTCTAAAAAAAGGATGAAAGTGATTAGTTAATTTAAATAAAACAAATTGTTCTACTAAACAAAGTATAAAACTAATTTATTACCAAATATAGTAAAAAAATTAGTTCATTAAGTCTAATTGGTTAAGAGGACTAAGAAAATTAATTAATTAAGATAATTAGGAGAAGTTAAATTGATTAAAGACTTCTTCACTTTGGTTAAAAAATGAACTAATCATGAACAACTTGATGAAAGAAGATAAATTTACTAAGTAAGAGATTAAGTTTGTAAACAAAGGGCATGTTTGAATAATATGTTGGAGTTGGACTTTTAATCTTTATTTAGAAATATATGTTTGATTAAAGTGTCAACTCAAAATGAATTGTGATTTTTGAATAGTGTAAAAATCAAAATGTGCTTAGATTTGAAGGGTGATATGGATCTTATTTCATTCTCAATATCAGTTCAAGCATTTAGCAAAAATAAAAATAAAAAAACTTAATTCAACTTGAAATAAGAAAGCTAAAGACTTTTGAACCTTGAATATCATAGAATTGAAACAAAGAGAAAGATAATAATGGATTTGTATTGAAGCCATTGTTAGAAATACCTTAAGAAAAAAAGACATTTAGATATATTTTATTTATTTTTGTGGCGGCCAGCCCTGCTGTGTAGGCCCTACAGTGCTATTACAGTCAACTCTGTAATTAATCGTAATAGTATGTAGGCCTCTAGGGTCGCTGGCAATCATGCTAAACTTGAAAACTGCTTAATAATTTTACGGAATAAATTTTTTTTTTCTTAATATCATAATAAACTGTTCGAGAATGTGATAAAAAAATCATATTAACAAAATAACATGCACATGAATCATGATTTCCCTATCACATAATATTCACTTGAAATCTTGTTCTTTTTAAAATTACATGTTCTAAATTTTAAAACTATACAGCGGAAAACTAATGGTGACCAAATCCCTCACCCAATCCCCCTGGCATGCATCTACCATGTCCATCGTCTACCGTATACTACTGGTGAACAGGTCTCTTACCTGCAACATGTGAACAAACTGATGAGCTATGGGCTCAGTAAGTTCAAACATAAAAACATTATCATGACATGCTGTACTGCTGTGTTCATGCATGAAACTGGGCTCTGTAAAACATGCTCATGGCTGAAAGATTAGTCTTTGGACATTATCTGATATTTAGTTCTGGTTTTAGGCCCCTGATTGGTTGTACCGACATATTAGCATAACTGGGAGCGGTACTTTAGTGCTGACCTCCTCAGTTTTAACTGAAGCTAAACATGAAAACCTCCCCGTGGGTCGAAAGGCCGATACGCCAATAACTGGTTTAATTACCATCTTGCTGGAGTTCCAACTGGGTAGCATACTGATTGCCCCCACAGTAGGAACCTGTTACATGATTTACTTGGAGTGTAAGTTTTATAAAACACACTAAGGTGCCTTGTGCACCTACTTTTTTCATGTACCTGATACCTGAGTGACATGTGTACTATAACATGAAATTCTACATGCATTACATGAAACTGACATGAAACTATCATGAGTATCATGATGTAGACAATCAATATCTATC
The DNA here is from genome assembly GCA_035233585.1 of Antiaris toxicaria. Classification (NCBI taxonomy): domain Eukaryota; kingdom Viridiplantae; phylum Streptophyta; class Magnoliopsida; order Rosales; family Moraceae; genus Antiaris; species Antiaris toxicaria. The sequence continues at coordinate 4,065,925 of CP141163.1, forward strand.
ATACACGTCAAACAATATACATATTATAACAAGATTGTCCACGTTGCAGTCAGGACAATGCTCGAACTTACAAAAAATCCACTAGCGTAAGCCTCTGCTGCTCTGGGACTGCTGTATTGGGGTCTCTGGCTTGAACTCCTAAAAAAAATAATCACTGATTATTTTCAATGTTCATCTTAGACTGGAAACATGGTAAAACATGAAATTCTTGTTTCCAGACTCCTTTTTTTTTTTTTTTGGACTCTTTGGCTTCGGACACGCCTTCTTACACGGGCGTGTCTCTGGCCGTGTACTCCTCTGGGCTTACGTGCCTGGCCATGTACTTCGTAGAACATGGCTGTGTAAGCTTACATGGTCACCTACACGGCCGTGTTTCTGGCCGTGTTTTCCGATGTCTAACATGGTCTGCTACACGTCCTTTCTATGATCGTGTGCCCCTTGACACGGCCCGATAAACGGCCGTGTACCTCTCGGATCTGAATTTTCTTGCAACACAGTCGTGCACGTGGGCATATTCGGGGCCGTGTTCTGAACACACCATTGTACACGCCCGTGTTCATACCAGAATTAAGATTCTGGGTCCGAACTGCTCTGCTCTGGTTTTCTAAGGCTTTTATGGCCTTTGTTCTACTTCTTACACTCAAAATCGATCTCAATAAGATCGTTTCAAGGTATAGGCTACATCTCTACTATCATAAATCCATGGTTACATAAGCAAAATTTCACATTTTGCTTATAAACATCTCTTGACTCAACTTTTGAAAAATCTGAGCTTTCTTAAAGAAAACTCACTAAACTTGGTTTTCTACACCATCAACTCATGGATTCGTGTTTTAAAACAACTAGACTTGAACCATGTTTCGATTTTAACCTAAAATCTCAACACGATTTACTCACATTCCCTTTTTCCTCTAAAAACCCCAGATTTTCCCCCAAGAAAACGTGAGAAAACGAGGGTTTACCTTGCTTTGAAGCTTGAGAGCTTCTTGCTGCTGATTCTTGGCTGAAAACTCAATCGATCTGCTGCTTGAAGAGAAAATCCGAACCTTGTTGGATTTCCCTTTCTTTTCTCTTTCTTTCTTGGTCTCTTTCTCTCTTTCTCTTTCTCTTTCTGCCGTTTCTTTCTTTCTCTCTCTCTCGGCTGCTTATTTTTGCAGGTCAACATAAGTGAATTAATTCACTTTAGCTGGTGGAGGCCTCTCCCTCACGTGCCTCTCCTTCTCTCTCTCACTTCTTTTAATTTTCTTTAAAGAAAATAAGCTTTGTTTGGCTAATCTTGGTCATTGATCAATGTGGCTTACTTGTGTGCCATTGATATCTTAATATGCATTTTCCACATACTTTTCTATTAATTTTAAACATCATAATTTGAATTAATGCCTAACTTTTAAACTATATTAATTAATTCATTATCAAATTTTGATTAAAACTCAGTTAATCAAAATTTTCACCTGCTCTGTATTCTATAATATGTCTCATCATGAATGTACATTTATTTACATATTTTGTACAAAAATTTTTTGAGAACGATAGATTTCTCAGTTATCACAATTTTGAACTGATCAATAATGTGAGGTTTTTTATTATATTTTTCTTATACTATCTTCACCCTCATTTACATATTAAAATAAATATAAGTAAATATGACTTATTAACTACTTAGTATTTAAACTGTTAAAATATTGCATATAATAATTTTTATATACGAAAAGACAAAATTCTAAAATAAGTAGTCTAAATCTATAGTTCATAGTATATGGGGTTAGAGTAAATATCTAACTCATGTTAAGACTATTATATTGTCTAAATCTAATTGAGAAGACTGTTTATCTTGATCATCAAGAGCGAGCCAAATTCTAAATAGAGACATAGATATATTGACTAGTAATGGTGGTATATTGGACTTGGACCAAAATATAATTAATTTATGTAGTCTGCTTAGATGAATTAATTCACTTTAGACGTTTATTATGCAATTATCTAAATCTTAAATAAATAAATGTCTTCATGCATAGGACTTGTATACTTTGATATTCCAAAAGTTAAAGCATATCGGAGTAGTAAGCTATTAGACCAGTTCGTCAAGTACATAACTTTTATATGACATGAGTTTTGCTTATAGATTGAAATCATAACTCTAATTAGGAGTAAAAGTTATCCTTTTAATAGAATTATACAATATATGGAAATCAATAAGGTCTTGGGTTGTTTGCTTAGTAAATGATTTATTATTCACATGTAGTGAATAATCACTTTCCTATTGGATGTGTAATGAATATTTAAGATAGCTTGATCAAAAGATTGAATAGACTTTAACCTTAAATTGATCATGGATATCATATAAGAGTGTTGCGTATATGACAAGGTCATTAGATTGCGGCTATACACTAGCTTATGTAATATAGTATATAATTGGTAGTGCAGTTTCAGATTTATAATGGTGTGATTTTGAAACTAATAATTGTGTAATTGATTAATTTAGTATAGAATAATTAATTACATATATTATAAAAGTCTATATTATTAATATCCAATTGGTCTCTTTACCAGCTCAATATAATTTATTAACATATGGTAATCAATTGGGGTATATTATAGCTTTAATTCTTGGGTTTAATGAAAAGAAAAATCCGAATCACTTCCCATAGGTGTAGGCTTTTTTTACACTAGGATAAAATAAGAATTTTGTTTCATTTAATTACTTGAACTAATATTTAATTTGTATAAATATTAATTGTATTTATCTTTTATGATAAATATTTGATTAATTTAAATTAAGAGATATGAATAAATTAATTATTTGAATAATTAATTAATTTAAATATCTAGATAATTTTATTTAAATAAATGTTTTAAATTAAATATGGTAATTATTCTATCTGAATTTGAATTGAAACAAAATATTAACCTTGTTTATTTAATGTAGGCATTTTTCACTAGGATAAAGTAAAGAAAAAGATTTTCTCCTTATTGGATTTATTTAAATAATTATTACATAATCGTTTAATTAAAATAAAATTGTTATGATTTTATTTTGAATTTAAATTAGATTTATGGAACATTATCTATACAAATAAAATCACAAGATAAATGAAGATTGAAATTTAAATTAAATTTTGAATCATCTACCCTAAATGCTGGGTGAATTTTTGGTGCACTCACAAGGTAGAAAATCGCCAATTAAAATGGAAAGAGAGAGAAATTTTTTTTTTCAAATGTACTATTCAAATTTGAAATCTATTAGTCCATTCACTATAAATAGGATCTTAGAAGCTCTTATTTTATTCAGACCATAGATCCTAAGGTGAGTGAGCTTATTATTATTCTCTCATCATAGTAATAATAAGTTGCAAGAGTTTTGGATAGTTGGAAGAGGAAAGCCGCATACGAATATTGATTGAGAGACTAAGTACCTACACACTACTATTTAGAAATTAAAGAATAGTAAAGAAAACTAGTTAGTTGAAGCTTTCTCGATCACCTTCTCTAGCATTCCTGATATCTTATTTAAGATATGAAGATTGTTGAATAATCTATTATGTATGACAATACGAGTTAGTACGATTCAAGAAAAATTTTTAAAATTCTACTACATAAATCCTTCTATTTATCCTACAGCCAATTGGAATAGGAACTTTTGGAAACTAACATAAAAAAGTAGAGGTTAGATACAAAGGTCCAAAAGACTCCTAAGGTTTACTATAGTAACCCTGTAGGATATAAGTTAAAAAATTAAGGTTACCTTGGTAACTAAGAAAGACACAAGTTAATCATGTAACACCCAGACTTTTAATAGTAATTTAAGAAGCATAAATTTAAAAATGATCTCAGATAATAGTATAAATATATACTAATAATGTTTGATTAAGTGATTTTACAGATGACTACGTTAAGTGCTTTAATACGCTCAAGAACTCATGTCTTATGTGAAATATGAGTAATACAAAAATTGTGGAGTTTTATATTAATTTTACATGATGGTTTTTGCACATTAGATTGCCTAAGAATATTCGATTTAGTATAAAATAAGTTAAGGTATAATTAGAAAAGGTTAAGTATTAAGAATTTTGTAAGAATAGGTAAGATTTCATATTCATATGTGATTCTGATTAGGAAAACGTTATAATTGGATAAAAGTTCCTTCACTAAATTTTTAGATATTTATATTAACTTTTCAATACTTCTTGAATTGTTTAATTTTGATATCAAAAGGAATAGTTATGGTCAAAATACTATTAGAGGTTAAAAAAAATTTTACACTGTAATGGGAGTTATGCCCATTGCAGTGTGCCCTTATGGTATAGAGGGACATGGATGTAACGAATAAGAAATTTCCAGGACTTAAACTTCTTCATTAGAGAGAATTAATAGTTTGGAATTTTCCTTTTGTAATGGTAATTTTGATCAAATATATAAATAGTATGAATAAATATAATGAATTTCATAATCTCTACACCAGTTGTCAATTGAGCATCGGAGAGTGTAACAAAACTCAATACTATTACACTGAGTGTAACACATGATGAGAAGATCCTAAATTGCTAAAATAAGACAATTCTTATTAGTGAATAATGAGACATGCGAGTCACTAAAAATTTAAAATAACTTATCTCTAGTATAGTGATGTAGAATATGATATCAAGTGAAGAAAACGTGATATCGGATCATACTACTTAAAAAATGTTAAACATTGAGTAAAACAGCCCTTATTAAGTTCACCCAGTAGATAAATAAGTGTTATATGCCATAAATGTTAAAAGTAGATACAACATTTACTTATGTTGTTCACATACAAAACAGTGCATTGACTTACATTTTGGATTTTAAAACAAAAATAAAAGTATGAATATATTTAAATAATTATACTAATAGGATGTTTGTTTATAGTTTTGTGTTCGTATTACATTTAAACGCAATGTAATTTTTATCTAAATGTAAAAGTTTTGTATTCAAATACAATGTTTTTCAACAGTGCATTAAATACATTTACCATTTTAAAATATTTTGAAAATAATTCTTTTTTTTCATTCATATCATATTTACTCTCTATCTCACTTTTTCTATCCACTTTTATTGATCATATTAACTTTTTAACTCTAAAATATAATTCAAATACTTTTCATTCAAACATATATTGTATTCAAATACAAAGTAAATACTTTTCATCCAAATACAAAATGCATTCAATACATTGCATTCAAAAATAATGTGATCGCAATATATTTAGCAAATGCCCTATAAGGCAATTTTGGCACAATTGGTTAAGAATCATGATAAATTTAGATAATTTGAACTAATAAGTACTTTGTCGAAAAAATTATCAGACTATGTATTTGGAGATTAGACTGCACTAGGACTTAAACTATCAAATTTTAGACTGAGAAAACCTACTTTCATTAACCATCCTTATCCACTAAGGTTTCCATGACAAACTTCTTCAAACTAGGGAAAAAAAAATCCCAAAAAGAATTGATTTTATATAGGGTTTATGGAGACAAGTTTGACAATTGATATTAAATGGTACCTTTGGAAGCAAAAAAACACTCTTCCACCATACCTCATGTCCGAATACAATAAGAGGAGCTGACCATGCCTTTTTGAAGTATTAATGATGCTTATCAACCACAAATTGAGAAGTATTAATTAAAGAGATAATTGATGCTTATCAACAACAAATTGAGAAGTATCAATTAATAAGATAATTAGGCATAAGTCTATAAAAAGCCACCTAGGCCATTAAAGGTCATTTTTCTCTTTTCTTAATCACAAAGCTCTTGAACTTTACACTTTATTTCCTTTGTTCCCTTTGGACGTGCCCTCTACCATGCATCCATACATAAGTTTTTCATTCGACCAATACTAAAGATCAAGAGTTCCATTAAGGGTAAGAACTCTAGAAACTATCTTCTTAAGTTTAGCTTACCATCTTGATATTTAGTGATATATTAAGCCTATTTATGGTATGCATTTGTATAAGTTTATTTTCTTTTAAGCTCATGTTGATATGATGATGAATGATAAGTAGATCTGGATGTTGTTAATGTATATGGATAAGTTTTTGTTAGGATTTAGCATAGAGTCATGTTTAAACAAGACTAAGTGAAAATAGAGAAAATAGTTTTGGTTTTTTACAAAACACAGGCATGTAAATGACTTGGTTAGAACTTGAAAATTTACGATTTTTCGTTACAAACAACTTTGAAAGAGAAAACTTTTTCAAATTCTAAATTTATTATACAGATTTTGGCTAATATTCAAAACAGGCTGGTGCTAGAATTTTCCTTGCACCAGTGGACACCAATGTTTTAGTTTAAACGACCTTCTTCGGTTTGATTTGGGTTACGAGACAGACATAAAAGTTTTAGACCTTGTCGAGATCTAAAAGTTTTATGTTGAACACTTTTTTGAATGAAACATTTACAATAGAGTTTTACACATGGAAAAAATTCTACCATATCAGAAAATTTCTCGGTGGCCACAGTTTTTTAAGGAAACAGGCCACATTGATGTCGAATTGGGCTTTGAGTTAAACATGAAAGTTGTAGGTTTCACTGAGATCTATAAGTTCATGAAGAATACATTTCAAATTCAAAAAACTAATGCAAAGTTTTACATGATTTTAAAAACTATTGTGAATAGGAAATTAAATTTTTATCCACTATTCATAACGGTCCTGTTTTTCAAGAAAACAAGCATTTTTGAGGTGAAACCAATTTTTCGTCAAAACATGAGTTGTAGAACTTATCAAGGGCTACAACTTCTGTGAATAAAAATTTTTCCAACAATGCATCTAGAATAGTGATATTTATGATAAGATTTTTAATGACCAAAATGTTTTTCCTAATAACGTAATTAATTTTAGGGCCAAAACATACAACTTGTAGAACATGTAAATCTGCATAAGTTTATAGTTAAAAGTTTTCCCAAAAATACGCACTCATGAATTATTAAAAAAAAAAAAAAGAACCATTCGTGAAATTGATATCATAGAAAACATGCTAGTTGGAATGTAAATTATTACACTGCAAAATGGGATTGTGAAATACTGTTTTAGTCCTAATCATTCAGAAATGATAAGTAGTTATTGGATCTAATAAACAAGATTAATTAAATTGTAAAGGAGGAATTTAACTACTTTAGAATTTAATTCATCTAGACCAAGTTAAAAATCCTTTTTAAAGGAAACCAAAAAAAAAAAAAAAAAGAGGGAGAGAAAAAGAGAGATTGCAAACGTGCTTTCTTATTTATTAATTTAATTAGCAAAATAAGGCAGTTGCTTACACTTGAATGGTATGAACATTAGTAGGTGCTTACTTATTTGTTAATTTAATTAGCAAAATAAGGGAGTGGCTTACACTTGAATGGTATGAACAAAAGTAAGTTCTATTATCTTAAACAAAGACTAATATTATACTTACGTTGGAAGACAAGTACAACTCTACCTACAGTATTAATAAAATTATTTTCATACAATTATTTTTTTTACGAGCACAATAAGTATGAAATATTTTAATTAAGCATGATTAAACAATATTATGACAAAAATTATATTGTGTTATTGTTAACTTATGTTTACCATAATACACTAAGCATGAATAATATAAGACATGTTGAAGAGTCGTACCAACCTGTCGACTTTTGGGGAGGATTCATGTTCATGTTTAAGTTAAGGAAAATTTGATTTTGTTAATGTTGGGATCTTATAAACCCTAGCTTTCCGATGATCACATGCATTTGGTACTGACACATGGACCTATAAAAAAGATATGAGAATTCAAGTTAAGTAAGAATAATTTTATAAACCCATAATAAAGCATTATCAATATATACATGATTTATTATCTCTAATGTTTATGGTTTTACAGGTTAGTACTGTATTTGTTGAGTGTAAAGCTCATTATAAATATATATATATATATATTCATGCTATAGGTAAGAAATTTATGGGTTCATTATAAGTTGGACAGTACGAGTGGTGAAGCAAATGTGAAGGATAAGTTAATGGATATCACCATAAGTACAACTTTTGCAATATTTTATCTAAGTATTTTAATAAGACCAATTTAAATATATTTTGTTATATGCATGTCTTATAAACTTTACTAAGTTATGATGTAAATATAAAACCATTTATGTATTTTGATAATAATAGAGTTATAAAAAAATTATCCAAAAAATTATGATAATTAAGTTTAAAATTAAGATTAAGTATGTATAATTAACGATCATATTAACCCTAGCCTTTAGATGTTTGGGATTAGTAATTAAAAATCGAGACCTCCAAGTTAAATTTCATCATATATATTTTTCAGAAAACTTCCATTTTTTTCATTTTCAAACCTCTATTCTTTTTCTCATCTTAACAAAATAAATATTGTGATTTCTTACTATCAAAACCTCCATGATTCGTTCTTCTTGTGAGTTACTAGGCTTGTTTTCATTGGAGATTAAAGGTACTTTTCTTTAATGCATTCGATTTGTGGATTTTGAAATCTAAGGCTCATAGAATTTAAGAATTTGGGAAAATTATTAACATAGTTGATGAATTAATAATATAGAGTGATGAATTGAAAGATCTTATCATGGAATTTCATATTGGAGATGTTAAATTTATGGATTTGGTTTTTAGGTTTTCTAGCAAATAGAAATTTGAGGGTTTTTAGATTTTCATGATTTTTCTTAATTAAAGAATATTAATTTTATGATTTTATGAGACAAATTCATTGAAAAGCAAGTATATTGAAGTCTTGAGGTATTACATTACCTTGTTAGTGATTTTAGTAAGTTCTTTTATCAAGATAAGTATATTGCTTACCTATAACATGTTTGTTCAAAATATTAGATGGTTTTAAATGATTTTAAATGACTTTAAATGACATAATATTTTGATTACAAATGTTCTTCTATGAGCTTTGTTTTCAATGAGGCTTTTATTGAGATATGTAATGTACGAGGATCATATTTTTAATTATGTACCTATTTGATTTTATGACAAAAAGATGATGATAATGTTTCTGTAATAAAAAATGTTAGGGGGCATGTACCCAAAGATAGACTTTTGCACTAGGTCGTGAGGTTACCCCAAAGTATTGTGATGGGCACGAGGCCAAAGATGGTTGCTTCAATGCATGTTTAGTCTAACTAGTTAATTTATATTATGGTTAAGCGCATAAGTACATTGCCTAATGCCTAAACAATGTCGAAGATAATGACGATGATGATGGATAAAAGGCTTTTTTTTTATATATATAATTGTTGAGTTGTTTCCCTTTTATGAACCTACAAATGATATCCACCATTTTTGTTAATGATAAAATGTTTTGTAAGAGAATGGATGCACTTACTAAACATTCGCTTATTAGAGTTTTCATATGTTGTAGATAAAGGTTAGGGCAAGGCATAGGCATGGTGGACGTTCTACGTAGGTGTACATGTGATGGTAGAATGAGTTATTAGACATTCCTATTTTGAAAGGATTTACTTTTATTTTTAAGAGTTTTAAGTTTATAATTTAAATTGATAAGTTTATAATTTTAATATTACTTTAGGATGTTCTTAGGATTGTTTTAAATCCTTTTTAAGACTATATTTTCTGTCATCATGAGATTTCTAAATCTTAATGTTTTATTTTATTTTTTATATTGAGTTAAATTTTATGTTTTAAGAGAAAAAAAAAAAATTATTACGTTTCTTCATATTGTTTCTACCATACTAATTCACATATTATGTTAAAAATAATGAACTATGATATTTCATTAGGGAGTGTTACAAATCAATTCATTATTAATTTAAATAAAAGAAAGCACTAAATCCTATAATTAAAGGATAAGTAAGATTAAGTCTTAACTAGCTTAAATTCACTCTAATAATAGAATAATAATCTTAAAGTTAACTGATAATAAACCAAGAGTCCACTCTAACTATTGGAGGGGTTTCAAATCTAATTGTGTCACCAACATTGACGGAGGGAGGAGGGCAGCCCCCGAACTTTAAAAAAATCAAATCTGCATTATCATATCATGTTAAAAAAAAAAAGTTTATTCTTTTTTTTTTTGGATAAATTATCATGTCATAAAAATGTTACAATAAGCACAATTTGGCTTTGTCCCTCGATATGGTCAATTATAATGTGATTTGACACTCCACAATAATGTTCAAAATTTGAGCAACGTATTATTATGAAAGTGGTTTTTGTTTGAATTTAAAGACTCATCTCATTTTAGAAATACGATGGAAAAAAAAAACATTTTCCGAATCAACTCTTCTATTCATTTTCATTACAGCCATATTTTGTATAGTAGCAATTTCATATTCAATTTCTCTTTTTTATTCATTTTCATTTCAACTATTTTTTGTACAGTAACAATTTCATATTCAATTTCTCTCTTCTGTTATAAGTTTTAAAATTATATAATCTTTTCATTTTATCAACAAAAATATATTTTTTTTCAATTTGTGTGCTACAGATGAACAAAACTATATGCATACCATATTAACATATGATTTAGATATATAGCGCTGATGACTCTAAAACTTATCACCTTTTGACAGCTTGTCCCCTAAATTATTAAATTTTGATAATTTATGTTCTAAACTTGTTAAATTATTATAGTGTACACCTTATAGATTAGTTTTCCATTAAATCAAACATGAAAAACCAGCATGCGCTTCACATGGAAATAGAAAACCCCATGTTCAACAAAAAATTTTCAAATCTAATACAAACACTAATGTAAACCTTCCCATTTTAAATCTTTAGTTTAATGTGAAATTAACTAAAAGTGGTACATTATATCAATTTAATAAGTTTAAGACGCAAGTTGTCAAATAGAAACAAGTTTAAGGGATATTAATATTAAATACTCTAAGATTTTATTGGATTTGTTAAAAAAATGATTTTCAAATGGCTTTTTTTTTTTAAATATCTATCCAAACATTATTTTAAATTTTTCACCTTTTTGAAAATTACAATAATGTTAAACATCCAAACGCTATTACAAAAGAAAATAAAGTGACTTCTCATTTTAAAAGAAGAAAAATTTTCATTTCGAAATAGATCCTCAATCTTAACCTCTTTTAATATACGTCAGTACATGAGTTTATAATTCTCTAATGGGTATTTGTTTAAAATTTAATTATAAATATGCATAAGCATATGATGTCTTTAAAGTGTGCTAAAAATGCCTCCACATCCACGTTCACGGTATGACGATATACAACAGAAAAGTATACATATAGAAATTTTCTTCTTCATTTTTTTTTTCTTGCACAAATTAACTTCATTTTGGATTTTAAAACATTGTAAGATGTTTAACCTTTCAACTTGTTTCAAAAATTACAGCCTTCGAACAAGAATACACAACTCACATTTATTTTCCACGTGATACAGCAATTTTGTTAAACAATCAATTCTTACGCTGGTTAATTTATTTTTATCTCGTGATTAAAAAAATTACAAAGCTGTTGCATCATTTAGATACAACACTGCATATATATTACATTATAATACAATGCAAGTTACTCTAAGTGTATGTTTGGTAAAAAAATCTAACTTAATTTAGCTTTTAAATTATATTATATTTTAAATTATATTATATTGATTATTTTGGGATAATCAAACTTATTAAAGTTTATTTTAAAACAAACTTTTTTTTAAGTTATGTAGTAACTCATAACTTAAAATAAACTCTTTTTTAGCCTTTTTTTACCGATACATATTCAAGTTTTTTTTTTATGCCTTTATTTGATATATTTTGAAATCCAACATATTAGTTAACGAGAGAATGACAAAATTTGTCTCACCTTTTCTCCTCCATATTGACATTACAATAACAACACTAATGATTATGATTATTATTATTATTATTATTATTTTGCATACAATGTGCTAAATAGAAGGAAAAAAAAAATAAGATAGGTAGAAATTCAATTTAACTACTTGTTAAAATTTTCATTTCCCTAGTCAAGCAAACTTTCCAAGACGAAATTAAAAAAATTTCAAGCTAAACTCTATGCAAAATAGACAATCTAGCTTAACTTTTAAGTTGAATTAATCACAAAACGTCTGATCTTACTTAACTTTTATGTTAAGTTAAATAACAAAACATCCAATCTAACTTAACTTTTAAGTTACATTAAACTATATTGGTGAACCAAACAGACTCTAAATACATTAAGAATTGTATTAAAATATAAATACTTATAATTTTTATATTTAATATAATTATTATTTATTATTTATCATTTCTTTTTCTATTTACTGTTACTAATCACATCACACTCTCTTTCTCTCACTAACAATCTAAACATAATATTTGAATGCATTAGAAATATAAAATATCCAAACATACAATATATATTCATTGCATTGTATTCAAATGTCATTCTCAAAGAATGTAGCATCCAAACAAGCATTCATATAATTTTTTTAGATTTATTTGTATGGGTGCCCTTTGAATTTTTTGAATTTGATAATTTAGTCTTTAAACTTTTTTTGTAGCAATCAACCCCTGAACTTATAATTTTTTTTTTTTTTGCATTTTATTCCTTTTTTTGCTTAAATCAATTAAAATTAAGATAGTTTTTGGCACAAAACTTTCATATTATAGTTCAAGAGAGACATTATTAATCATTTTTACTTAATTTGAATACAAATTTATTTTTAAAATTTATGCCTAAATTTGAGTATAATTTAATTAAATTTAAAATTTCAAAGGAAATTGTATTAAAAATAAGCAAAAATGATAAATGCTCTTATTTGACTATAATATATAAGTTATATATAAAGAATCGTCTAAATTTTAATAAATTTGAGTAAAAAATACTAAATTATCAAAAATTATAAATTCATGGGGTTAATTGTCAAGAAAAAAAAGTTTAAAGACTAAATTATTAAATTTGAAAGTTTAGAAATATTTGCATAAATAAGTCTCTTTTAATAAATGGATTATATACGTAAAAAAAAAAAACTTAGAATTTACATATGGCATAATTGTATATAAAATAGTAATAGGAAAACTTCACGAAATGAGCTTATCACACATTTTTATCATTTTTTTGGTTTGCGAAAAATGAAAAAATTTCCACAAGATTAAACCAAGTTACGATGAGGATCTATTATAGATACATGTGCATATACAAAAATACATACACACATTGTAGGGGCAAAATCTCAAGTCGAATTTGTAACGAGGGCAAATGAGTACCGGTGGACAATTGGCGTGGTTAGTGCGATTAGGTCACGTGCGAGTAACTAAAAAATAAATACAAAAAAATAAAGAGAAATAGAGACACAAGAATTCATAGAGGTTTGCTTGTAATCTTGTGGACTACGTCTTTTGTGGTGTTCCAAGAGTGTTCATTATGTGTGTCAATATGAATAAAAAAGAGCTTGTGTGAGCCAGAATGGGATAGAGAAAATGAGGTGGGATTCTTTGATTAGAAGAGATCCAAGTGACTAGAATCGTAGGACTATAGTGAGAGACTCCGTGGGAATATTGAGATGTGGAATTAATGGCTTCTTCTCCATATGCGTGAGATAAACGCCTCTGATTTTAGTGAGGATACTTATTTATACTGATCGATTCATAGCTAGCGAATCTTGTCATAATTAAGATATGAATTTGATATTTGAATGAGATTAAGGCTTATCCAAATCTTCTTGTGAGTATATCTTCTATTTGAATATGATATTTTTGAATTAGGGAGTCAAATCTAAATATATATAGGACTAAAAAGATTATCTGAATCCCTAAATTTATATACAGATAATTATGACAATTATCTACTAAATCTCACTAATCTCGAATTAGGGACTTACCGGTGATTGGCTTAGTGAGTCATCCAAGTAAGTGGTCTGGTGACTTACTTAGTAAGTTAATGTATGACTCATTCGCCGCTTATGGGATGAGTTATTTGCTAACTTGATAAAGCCTTAAAAATTGCTAGATTGTGTTTCGTTCTATACCATTTGATGACATATGTTGACACTTGTATGATGAGAAATAAAGTAGAAAAAAAATATATAAAAGGTGATATACTTACAATTAATTAGCCAACATGCTAACAAGTGGATTAGTGGGGTGCTCATCTTTCTCTCATATGGTTTAAGTTTGTATGGTTTGGATTTAAGTAATTCCCACTGTGTTGGTCGAATTGTATGGACTCCGATCCTCTTTTCCTGTGACCTTTAAATTTTAGGAGCGAAAAAAAAAAACTATTTTTTTCTATTTGTTTTTTAAAGGAATACCCTTAACATCGTATTTTGGTGGACGTCGGAAAACCACCAAGTGTAGTAGATTAACTCCAAATGTTCTCCAATTTGTCAAGCCCTTTAACCTTCATCTCTATCTCTCGCTCTCTCTCTCTCTCTCTCTCTCTGTGGTAATCTTAGCCTTCCATATTGTAATGATAAACGTGCATATGGAATTTGGATATATCACAATATCGCATTTTGAAATGTGCTGCACGTATATTTTTTGTCACACCAAGATAACTTTGACCTTCTACTTTTTGCAATTGGTGCTTGTTGAACAGCCCTTACATGCCGATCACGCTCTCTCTCTCTCTCTCTCTATATATATATGTATGTATATACACGCGCGCGCGCGCATATATATATATATATATACAGATTCACATACACATACATATACTGTTCCAATGACACTCTAACTCCCATATCTCCTACATATGGCAAATCATGGCACCCACTAAACTTTAATTATTTTTTAATTAGGGCTATACTATTGAATAATTCTTAAAAGGTCGCTATAACAGGCTAAATGAAAATTCCAACAAATGTAAATAGTTAGACAGCATATAAATTACATCAAAACAAAAAAAAAAGGTATAAAATTTAAATGATTTGATTAAAAAATGATAGTATAGTGATGAACAGTAACAATAATAAAAAAACGAATCTACCAAAAAAAATTAAAATGAAAAAAAAAAAGAAAAATCCAATGGGTAATAATGTTATCCCATCATGGTGGTTAAAATAAAAATAAGAACAAAATATTACTAGCTATGAGCATCACTTTTGATGTTAGCCATGTTAACCTTCTATTTATTAATTTAATCCTTAGGTTATAGTTTTACATAGAAAAGTAAGAAATGAACAATACCAGCGTTACTAGAAGAATATATGTGATAAGAAGAATTTTATAATAAGGTGCGGATTGAGATCCAATTGATATTGTGCAACTTTGGACTATAATCAGAATAAAAATTTGACTAGAAACAATTAAAATTTGACGATCAAGATTAAGCATCAAAAGTATTTTCTGCGACAAAATCTTTGTTAAGATAATAAATTAAGGAAATAAGTATACTACCTAAATAATGAAGAGTTCATTAAAATAACATATATTTTTTGTCAAAGAAAAACTTCTTTTGTATATAAAAGTCGTCTTAGGAAAATTATATTTTATTTTTGATCTTGAATTATAGGTTTAATTCGATTTGTCTTCAAATTCTAAAACATCTCAAAATCAATACTCAAATTATTAATTTTTAATCCTTTCCTAATAACATTAAAATTGGATTGCAGTCCACTTGATTAGAGTTAATAAATCCCTAAAAAAATAGGGTTAAGATTATTATTATTACATTTTAAATTTGACTTTTAGAAAATTATAAATTTTTAGAACATTTGTGCTCTCATGTTAAAAAAATAAAAAGCCCTTGTGCTCTAACATTAAAACGATAATTAATCTTTTTTCAAAATTTACTTAATCTTTCATGGCAATTACAATCCAGATTTTTATCCATTTAATGCCTATTCAAAAAATTAATCCAAAACTCTATTGGTATAATAAACTCAAAAGTAATTAAAACTTTTATTAAAAAAACATGAAAAAAAATTAAATTTTAAATTTGTGATCCAAAACAGCGATTTCCTTCTGTGGGTGGAAAAGAAAAATCTATAGGTATAAACTAAAAAATTTTAAACTTTTATTAAAAAAATTCATGGTAAAAAAATTTAATACACTACTTTAAATTTAAAAAATAAAAAATTTTTATTATAAAAAATAAATCTTGTTAAACTTGTGTATTTAAATATTCAAAATTTTATATTTTTAAAAAATAAAAAAAAACTTAAAAAAAATTTTTACCCATTCAAATAATTTTTTCCTTTTAAAAAAAATTTCAAACAACTTTTTATTTTTTATATTTAAAAACTTGTCATTTAAAAAAAAAAAAAACATCACCGTAAAATTTATACCCACATCCAAAAAGAGATTTTTTTTGGGTAGAAAATCTAAATTGGGATTTAGTAATAATACAACGTACCTCCAAACGTTGTACAGTTCCATTACGCATTTTGGCAGTATGTATAGATAAGATCAAAGACAATTTAGTAATATTTTATTTTATTTTCTTTTTTCCTAGGTAGAACTCTTCGACCGGGTCCAATAATAATTAATTTTACTTTTATCACCTCCCAAACTGACCATTTCCGGTTCAGACCCAACCGGTTCAACAATTGTGATTTTTTTTTCTTTTTATATCAAAAAAGAAAAAAAAAAGAGAGAGAGAGAGAGAGAGAGAAAAAAATTCATTGCTTATATAATTTGTTTTTCTTACATTCCCACATTTTCTTCTCAATCTTTCTTATCTATTCTTCATCTTCATTCTCTCTCTACTTTCTCTGTCTTCGGATAAGAGAGTTTACGAGGTAAAGAACCCAGATTATTAACGCGAAAATTCACGGGAAAATCGCTTGGCTCCGATTCGATACGAGGAATGTTCTAGCTTCGCCGCCATTTTCCGGCTATGATTTGGACCGCCATGGAAGCTACGAATCTGTAAGTTTCCTAATCTCTCTCAGCTTCGGAAAGGAAGTACTTTTTTTTTTTTTTTGCCCCTTTTCCTTCTCTGAAAACCCTAAATTAGATTGCTTTTCCTCGAGCTTGGAGCTCCGATTGATCTTCGATTTCTTCGGACATTGACGGTGAAATGATTTCTGCTTGTTCAAGGATCTTGGGATTTCAAATGTTGTTAGGGTTCTTATCGGATTGAGGAATTTTGGTTTATTGCAATTCGTACTTGGACCGAAAATCAGACCTAGGGTTTTTGGATTTGAAGCAATTTGTGAGGGGAAGAGATTGAGGGATTTTAATCTGATTTCTACGGTTTGTTTTGTTGGATTCGAAACGGGGAAGATAGGTGTGGGCTAGAAGGATAATGTGTATACTTTGTGTTATTCAGAAGTGGTCTCGCCGGGTTGCTATGATGCTTCCTTGGTTAGTTATTCCGCTAATAGGTTTGTGGGCGCTCTCCCAGCTACTACCGCCGGCCTTCCGCTTTGAGATTACCTCGCCGAGGCTAGCCTGTGTTTTTGTGCTTTTGGTTACTCTCTTTTGGTACGAGATTTTGATGCCACAGCTGTCGGCTTGGAGGGTGAGAAGAAACGCGCGGTTAAGGGAGAAGAAGAGGTTTGAAGCTATAGAAATGCAGAAACTTCGGAAAACAGCCACACGGAGGTGCCGAAACTGCTTAACGCCGTATAGAGATCAGAATCCGGGCGGGGGCCGGTTTATGTGTTCGTATTGTGGACACATTTCGAAAAGACCGGTCTTGGACTTGCCTGTGCCGCCGGGGATTTCGAATTCAGGTATTATCAAAGAATTGGTTGGAAAGAGTGGCAGGATATTGAATGGAAAAGTATGGTCTGATAATGGGTGGATGTGTGCACAAGATTGGTTGGATAATGGCAACTGGGTTAGTGATTCTGTTGCTCAGAAGTCTAATTATTGGAGGAAGAACGGCAGCGGTCTTTTTGGAGGAGATGAAAATTGTTTGGCAGAGAAGTCTTACTCAGGTGTTGTTATTTTTGCCTGTAAGATTTTGACGTCTTTTTTCTTGAGCGTCAGATGGCTTTGGAGAAAAATTTTTAGAGTTACTTCATCCAGGGAAGATGCTTCTTCCGATGGAGAGCACAAGGGGTTGCTGGCAAAGAGGGGTGAAAATGTGGGGAATTTTCATGAGAGCAGAGGAGAAAAGGCCCGCAGAAAAGCTGAAGAGAAGAGACAAGCTAGGTTAGAGAAAGAGCTCTTGGAGGAGGAAGAGAGGAAGCAGAGAGAGGAGGTTGCCAGACTTGTGGAGGAACGCAGGAGATTGAGGGATGAGAAAATCGAGGCCGAAAAAGATCGTGGGAAGACATCAACTTCTGCCAGAGAGAAAGATAGTAAGAAAGAAGCAGAAAGGAAGCGTCAGGAAAGAAGAAAAGAGAAAGACAAGGGTTCTAGTAAGAGCAACTCTGATGTAGAAGAGCTGGAAAAGAAAACAGGTAAGGAAAATGAAAGAAAGAAAGACTCTGATAAAAAGAATGAGAATGACCGACGGGAGAACCAGAAATCAGGGACTGATCTTGTCAAGGGCCAAGCCACTGAAATGGGGCCAGGAGTGAAAAATGTTGCTGCAAATAATTTTAGTCGAGGTAATGCTGGAACTAGGTACTTGGATCGTATGAAGGGTACCATATTGTCATCTTCTAAGGCATTTAGTGGGAGCAGTTTCTTTGGAAGGGGAACTGGCGCTGCTGCTGCTGTGACGAAGGAAATTAAACCTAGTAGCTATGTAGACCATGGCCATATTTATGTCCACAAGAAAGATATATGTCCAGCTGAGCGTGTAGCTGTACGGTCTTGTATGAATGGAGATGATAAGAATATTAACCGTCTGGTAAATTCTTTTGATTCATTGCTGACTTTTATATACTTTCCTTCATATCGATTACACTTAACATTTGGAAAGAATATGAAAGCACGTTTTATCATAATAATATATCATCATCCTTTCCGTTAGAGTGCTTTTCTACCTTGCTCGTAACTTTTAGACAAATAGGCACGCCAGTTATGGAATTATGTTGTTATCCCCTTCTGATTTTCTCATGCCATGCCTTATCTGCCTGCCTATTGTAGATAGTGTAGCTTTGATAGAATATTTGTAACATTGACTTCTAGCTTGGCCATTTTGATTCACTGGGATATAAGTTAATTTTCTGAGTTCCGTACTTCAAAAAGTAGAAATGGATGCCAGTTTTTCCTATGAAGAAAAGAATGTTAGTTTTATCGATCTAATTAAGCTTTGGCAGTCATATATTGTATGTTTGTTATTAAAATTGACTTCTAGTATGGTCATTTTGCTTATCTGGGATTTAATTTATTTTCTCCAAGTTCTGTACTTTAAAAAGTAGAAAGGATGCCATTTTTTGCTATGAAGAAACGAACGCTAGTTTGATTGATCTAATTAAGGTTTGGCAGTCATACCTCTTATGTCTGTTGTTGTTGTTTATTTAATTTTTCCTATTTTAAATTTGTTTGTAATATTTCTGCCACTACTGATAAAATTTCTACTTTTATTTCGTGGGCTTACTTATGAGATCAGAATATTATTAGCAACATTTATCAGATTTCGGTGTTACAATGCCGGGCTGTTCATTGCAGGTCCACTCTGAACCACAACCAGCAACAGCACCTAGAAAATCTTGGCAGCAATTATTTACTCGTTCAACACCTGTTCCTCCATCATCAAATGCAAATGTCATTAGCCGACCAAACTCAAAGTTTCAAGTAGAAGCACAAAGTCCACAGCTATCTGGTCAATCATCAACAACACAATCATTTGATAATCCAATAAATTTTGGTTCACCCTTTGCTCTTTCTACCTATCCAAATGGACCCATTAGTAGTAGTTTAGGATTTTCACCTGCCATTGAACCCATATTCCCTCGTGTTGGGGAAGCACATCGTGAACACATACCAGAGGAGCCAGAGCTTTTTGAAGATCCTTGTTACATTCCTGATCCAGTATCCTTACTTGGGCCCGTTTCAGAATCACTTAATAATTTTCAGCTGGACTTGGGTACCAACCCTGCTATGGATTTTGGATTGGAAAGGCCTCGTACTTTAAAGAATGTTTCTGCTACTTCAGATGTCAGCAGGCCATCTCCTATCGAGTCTCCCATGTCACGAGAAAAGCATAATGTTTCTAGTCGGTTCCCAACTACACCAAAGGCCCAAGATATGCATCCTTTACCTGCGGATGATGCCAATGCAAGTGAAACAGGAATGTGGCAGATGTGGAACACTTGTCCTCTTGGTCAGGATGGTTTAGGTTTGGTAGGTGGCCCAGCCAGCTGGCTTTTACCTGCTGAACTGAACAGGTCAAGCAAGGATGATTTTGTGCACCCTTCATCTCAGAAGACAATGGTCTCACTGTTTACTAAAGATGAACCAGTCCTTTCCGGAACTCATTCCCCTCCAAACATTTTTCTTGGAAATGGCCAGAATGGTGGGACATTTAGCCCTGTAACAGGTTCACGTGATCCTGATCCATGGTTACAGAAAGCTTTTATTCCACCTTTGTCATCTGGTGAGAATCATTTTGTTCTCAAACCTCCGGAGGAAACTACTCAGAGTGAAATTATTTATGGAAGTCCCAGCAGATTAACCAATCATCCATTTGAGCAGTCTCCAGCCACTTGTTGGTCTAAGTAAGTGGTTGATCCTTTTATATGAATCCAAGCAGCTTGCATTCTTTGACATGTATTTCTGAGAATTAATAAATTTATTTGAATGTGATATGCTTGTTCTTATCATGTTTGATTGCAAGATGAAAAGTTTTGTTGTCTTTGTGACTATATGAATCTTTGAGTTACCTTGCCTCAGGTAACAGAGCAGACATTTCTTAGTTCTTGTTCTATGCATTCTATAGCGTTTCGCTTTTAGATTCATAGTTTAGATAGCCTGAAGTTGTCATGTAACTTGAAAGTCGGCCACTGACCTTTATCCTTAGAACAGGAGTTAATTCTTGTGTGCCAAATGGTTCCTCCTAAGGCCTTTTTGGTCGAGTCTAGTGCGTTTCTTGTGTTCCTTTTTGCTTGGATGGCAGATATCTGTCATTCATGCCACAATTATAATTTAGATTGGTCATAGCCAAGATGAGCCTTTTGTAGCTTTTGTTATGTTGACACCCATTACTTGTAATTTTCCCAAAGATTACTTACCCGCTGCAATTTTGATAACAATTCCTTTTTGCGGGGCTTTTAATTTTTCAAAGATGCCTTCTTTTCATTTATACTGAAATATTCTTAGGTATTTATTGGGTCAATTATAATCCATCTTTCAAGAAAGTTGCTCAAAGTATTTTGGTAATCAAAACACACATACACGTTGCACATAATATGATATTCTGTTGTCAAACTTGTAGGTTGTGCTGGGCCTAGCTGCTAAGACATTAAGTTTGTATCAGATAAGCATTGGCTGCTTAGTTTAGATATGGAATGTGGGAGGAGCTGTCGTCTATTTTGGTTTATTAATTTGTTCACTAGTTGTTCTTTATTATTATTATTTTTTTCTGTACTTCAAGTTGGTTATTTAAGCAAAGCTGTTCTTTTACAAATGAGGACAACTAGTGCCTGTGACCACTTGTTGTTTTATCCGCTTTATGATAACACCTGAGAATAGTTTTATTACTTGAAACGGTAATAAGGATGGTGTTGAATCTTCGAACTGTTCTATCATTTAGATGAGATCGATAGCCCTTTTTGCAATTTGACAGCCAACCCTGGATTAAAAGGGACGGAAAAGAAACAGGGAAAGGAAAAGTTCTATAATGTTAGATTAGCATGATCTATTACACTGCATATATAATGCTGAATTTGGATGTCCATCGGGTAAACCATACCAACTACCAACTTTTGGTGCTTTTTTAGGGAGGGTGGGGTGTGTAACACACCCTTTCGCAGATCTCAGTTGTGTGGTTAATTCTGGAGAAGCTCATTTTCGGACCTCTTTGGTTGCCATTATTTACACCCTAACTGTAACATCAAGGGATAGATTTTCTGCCTTAGGTTAGAGCCATTGCTCTGTCATTGGAAATGAATGAGAAAATTTTCATTGTAAACAACTCCCTGAAAGAACCTTGATGTTGAAATTTTTATCTGCGTATCATCATTTGTGAGATGCCCATCTCTTTCACCATGCAGTATAGTGGTCAAGAACGGAAAACACGCGTGACAAACATCTCTAAATGCCAGTGTCTTACGTTGTGATCGAATTTTCATGCAGAGAGTGATGATAGTGCTAGATTTACAATGATTGTTCCGTCTGTTCTGGTTTACTCATTTGATGGAGTGTCTTTGTTGATATTTTTTTTTTCTGCTTTTGTATAGTGCTTATCTAATTCTACATTCGGGTTCTTTGTTTTGGCAGAAAGGAATGGGCTGTGCAGAGTAACGGGGAAGGAGTCGGAAAGTTGCCGGTGGCAAGACCCCATGTTGGTGGGGGTAAATTTCCCGCCCCAGATGTACAGTCACTATGGTCATTTGATTAAAAAAAAATCCCAAAAAAAAAAAAAGGAAGAAAGAAAGAAAGAAAAAGAAAAACAGTTGTGAGGAACTTGAGAAAATACAACCCTGTTCTCTGGAGAGGGAGGCAAATAGCCTCTTTGAGAAAGAGAATTTTAGAATACTGGACCGCATTGTATCTTCCTGATCTTCTTTGTAAGGGAGATTGATGATTACTTAACGTTAGCATGAGTAGGAATATATACGTGGCGCTCCTTCACTTGTGTTTCAGGTAACCGTAACAAGTAGGTCTCAAAAGTCTTTAAGTATTTTTTTCTCTGATAATATTAGTTCAATTTCAAATTTCTCAATGGAGCCA
Organism: Antiaris toxicaria; assembly: GCA_035233585.1. Lineage (NCBI taxonomy): Eukaryota > Viridiplantae > Streptophyta > Magnoliopsida > Rosales > Moraceae > Antiaris > Antiaris toxicaria. Next base: position 4,088,598 of record CP141163.1, read on the forward strand.
ATTCCCTCCCTTTAGCCCTCAAATGAAAGAATGCCAACACAGTCGCACTCTTTTTATTTATTTTTTCCAACACAGTTGCACTAGCTCTCAAATGGAGCCTTTTCTTTTCTTTTCTTTTGACTTTATCTCTCTCCCTCCCTCCCTCCCTCCCTCCCTATTTGAATCATCAAGCATTTAATCCGCTATAATCAAGTGGGTAACTTACAACTCTATCGGGTGTACTTTATTCCGTTGGTAGCTGTTGCGAATTCTTAAAAATAAAAATAAAAGAAAAAACCACAAATGTATTTTTGTAATTGTTGTTAAAGTAAAGAAAAACAATAAGGTGAATTCTACGATGGGGACCGGTTGCTTTTTCTAATTAGTAAAAAATATTAATCTTTGGATTAGCAGTCAAGGGTTACAATTCATGTTGTCTATGGAAGCTAAACGGAGAGTAGCACATTTGGTCACCTCTTCTATTCAAGTTTTCTAATTAGAAAAACATCCCTTTATTTCTTTTAAAAAAAATCCAATTATTTCAAAAAATATATCATCTTATTACACAAACAATTTATCAGCCTATTACTCCATAGCAGGAGTCTTAGAACTCCATGATGCCCCAACCCCACCATCATCACCTCAGCCATCCCAAGCAATCCTCGCTGTTGGACCTTGCCCACAAGTCACAAGCCATTCCTCTTTCGGCCGTTGGAACCTTGCCACCTTTCCCTTCCCTCAGCCTTCCGATGCCATCGTCGCTGTCAACGTCTTGTTTTTTTCCTCAGATTAACCATCCCATGAACCAAATGCATGGCGACCTCCCAGCCACCGTTGGCAACCCCTTGTCCTCTTCTGACGGCGACGTGATCCCCTAGCCCTCCCTTCCACGTCCCATCACCGTTATGCAACATCTAGTTTTGATCTCTTTCTTCTTGGTAGAGAGGAGAAAAAACCACAAAAATGAGGGTTGTTAGTTATCAACCCAAGTCAACAATAAAACGATGTTGTTCAGTGTCAATAGTATCAAAGATTTACACCTTGAAATGATTATATGTACCCAATTCTATTTTTTAACAATCCAAAAATAGGGCCCATCACAAATCCAACCAACACCAACTTACCCCAGAGATGGGAAAAAGCAACTAGTCCCCATTGTAGGACTCCCCTGTCAATAAATTTAAGAATGTTTTCGTGTCAAAGATGTTGTGCTTGGTATGTTGGGCCATTCCTCGTGTCAGGCCGTTTGTGTTGTGTAACTCATGTCGAATCGTGCTTGTCCTAGCATGCTAAGGGCTTAAGTTTGGCATGATCCATATGATTGGGTCGTTTCAAGCACAATCCACCAACTAACATGTCATCCCATGTAAAATATGTTAACGGGTTACCCAACCTATTTGATCGCTCTGTTTGATAATCAGGATGGAGAGGAGGAAGGATGGAGAGAGTTAGATAGATGGAGAGGATTGTACAAATCATTTATATTGTTTGATAAGAGGAGGGAGAATTAAAAGAATGTATATTAATTATTTATCTAATTATTATGTTGTACATTTATAAAAATTTTAAATAATTTTTAGGATAAAATAGTCTCTTCAAACTCAAATAAGAGGGAGAGCTTATGAACTTCCATTCCATTAGGGGAATGATGCAAATTGTTGGGCCTAGATATCCACCTTATCCTCTCCCTCGTCTCTCCCCTCTAACCAAAATGTGGATTGCACCTCTCTTTCCACCCCCACTCCATCCGTCGATCCCTCCTTCCACCCAAACATAGTGTAAGTTTCACATTTCATGAAAATCCCCCCCCAAAAAAAAAAAAAAAGAACAAGAAAAAGAACAAAAAACCACCACCACCACCTAAAAGAACCATAAAGATGTTATTTGGTTTACCAAATGAATCATCATGGTTACGATAAGTAGTCTAATTTAAAAAAAAAATGTGAACTTTACAAAAACAAATTCATAATTATGGTAAAGGAAAGAAAATGTTCACTCTGATTAAAAAAAGGTAAACGAAGATTATGTTTTATATTTTTTGCATATAAAATTTATTATTTGGTTTATGTATATACAAATGATTTTTTTAGCACAGTGATGATGCTATTACGTGTAAAAAGTGAGATAGCGAGGAAAACTCAAAAAATGCTAAACACCGTTACTAATAGAATACAGGTCTTACTAAAGTGGGTCTCATTGTAGATCTATCCTTAATTAGATGGTGATATTTAATACCATTGGTATCCCTTAATATTGTTCAAAAATATATGATTTTAGTAAGAAAATAAATGAACTAGTTTCATATTTAATATAAGATAACTAAAACAATGGTTACAGATATAGTCTAATGATAATTCTATATCAAACTCTAGCATAAGGTGTAAATTTAAATCCTCCACACCCAAAGTTAAAAAAAAAAAAAAGGATAACTAAAATATAGTCAACAGAGTAAAAAAAAAAAAAAAAACTGAAAATTAAACACCATTATAAAAAAAAAAAAAGCTATTTCATTAAATAAGGAAGTTTTTGAAAAAAAAAAAAAAGGGTATCATATGCATTTTGATATATAAAAAAGAGTATTGTTACGACCACCTCCATTCTCATATTTTGAATACTAACTAACATGATGGTGAGCTGTTATCTTTTTGCTCGTAGATATAATGTTTTAATTTTAAAGACTTCCACGTTTGGTATTGCTTTTAAAGACTGCTTTTTGATTATTATAAAATCTACAACACGTAGAGATGTTTGGTAAATTCTACTTTTATCCAATAAATTCTAAAATTTGTTACAACATAGCAGAATTTGAGAAGCAAGTTAGGGGTGCTTTTACACAGCAACTTATGCTGTCATTACACAAATTTAGCATGCATTTGGTTTAACGTTTTAGCTTAATCTAGCTTGAAAGTTAAAATAAATTGATTATTTGTTCCAGTTTAATTTAACTTGACTTGTATTGGAGATTGTAAAAGTAGATGTAATTTGTATTGGAAATTATAGCGAAATAATAAAAGCAGAGATAATAAATAGTGAAAGTAGATCCAAACAAGCTAAACTGAGTCAAAACAAATTTGACCAACTTAATTTAACTTGCAAGGTAGATTAAATTAGATTTTGAAATCAAACGAAATCTTATTAAAATATCATTAACAATAAATAGTAATTTTTAATCTACAAACTTTATTTATCTAAATAATAAATAATAAAATTACATTCTATTATTGTATAAAATTTATAATTCTTTTTCTCTTAAAAGTAATTTGAAATTGTAAATGATAATTTTATAATTTATTTTATTATATTTAGAAAAAACAAACTTTTATCAATATAATTTTGTGGTTGCTTAAAGATGATAATATATATTTAAAAAGATGATAGTAGTTAATTTGTAGAAATATTATTGTTGTAGTAATTAATTCTATTTTACGTGAGAAAATATTATTATTAAAATACATTGTTCATTCATCTAGGTATTAGATAAATATATATTATGTCATTTTTGGTTATTATACATTTATATAATAATTTTATTTATCGTTTACCAAATGCATAAATTCTACTTCTGATATTCACAATAACTTTGAAAAGAAATTTACCAAATGCTTTTATCAAACTTCTACTTGCTTATAGGCACCATAATTTTGGACTCATAGTACATCTACACTAAAAAATTTCTGTAGCACTATAATGCCAAACTGACTATTACCAATAAAAAAATGATAACTCACAATTTTTTAATTTTCTCGATAAAAAATAATCTATTATTAATGGTTTTTTAGATTTTTTTTAAGGTAAAAAAATGAGGTGCTGGCATAGTTCATAGATTTTTGTAGTAAATGTAGAAGAATTAAATTAAAATACATGATTTTAAAATGTAGGATATACTCTCTAAAAAAAACATAAGGTATAAAAAAGATAAATAACCTAAATTTTAATTTTTCTTTTTAAGGGTATTTTGAATATTTTTAAGTCAAAATTAGATATTGATTAGGATAATATATAGATTTTTATATTAATTATAACTTCAAAATATGAAAATGTAAAACTTAAGAACGCAGGCTAATATTTTTCTAAATAAAAATATAATATAATATATAAAAAAAATATATAATCCAATCATAAGATTAATGGTTTGAACTTGAATCTTTATCTCTAAATAAAAAAAAAAAATCAGACATATTCCAAAATGTCCTAAAATAAATTTTTTATAGAATTATCGACTCAGATAATATAAACAAGAAATAATATAACGGACTGGTTGGAAAGAAATTATTGCAAAAATTGATCAGATATAATGACACAGAAAGAAAAATAAAATAAACTAAGAAATTATTTTTATTTTTTCGATCAGATATAATTACACAGAAAGAAAGATTAATATTTTATCAGAAATTAAAAAAAAAAGAAAGAAAGAAAAATTAAAATAACCAAAAAAAGGTTTCCGACCTGCCGGATTCGAACCAGCGACCTAAGGATCTCTGCCTGGCAAGAACCCACTACAGTCCTCCGCTCTACCAACTGAGCTAAGGTCGGATTATGCACCTTGGGTGGGATTAATTTATAAGAATATGCTAAATTTGTTTGTTTGAATCTTTTCTTTTCATTTGATTGATTTATTATTTATTTTTTTCAAGTTACATACCAATAATATTCATTTGAGAGGGGAGGTGAAGAACACAGGCCTCTTCACAATCTCAGTCAGCTTGAATTCTACAATGTATTACGTAGACATCTAGATATCAAATCTTCGTGATTTTGTTTCTTTTAAGTTACTATATTTTCTAATGTTTCTATTTCTCTACATAATTTTATAATAACACAATTTAGAGGTCTCTGGTATCAGGGAAAAAAGAAAAAAAGAAAGAAAAGAATGAGAAAATACTTTATCAACGTTATTTAGGTGAGTTGGTTCGGTGCTTGTTTTTTACTCATAAAAAGTCTTGGATTTGAGTCATCCACATTGCATTGATCTAATTGCTTTTGAGATGTCAATCGGCTGTGTAAGAGATTTAAGATTATTTAGGTATATTTAAGATACTTCCGGTAATAGTTCACTAATTTTTTCGCTCAAAATCCCAATCCTTTGGGGAAACACGAAGGTGTTTTACAACGCAAGCAAGGCATTACATATATATATATATATAGCTAAAAAGACATTATATAAATTGATTGAAATATATATAATTTTGTTAAATAAAGGTTGCAAGGGGAGGGGTTTATACCTCGCTTGTTGCAGCCTTGAAACTCAAATATGTTGCTTTAAGTCTCAGCTTGGTTTTAAAATGCGATCAACTATAAAGTATTCATTAAAAAAAATAAAAGGTGTGGGTAAATATCATCCTCATGTTGCAACAATCTCTCTCTCCCTCTGCTTTTTTCTTTTCACCCCTTTCTCTTGGATATTTATTGCAACATTTATTTACCTTTGCGCCTTTGACCCACTTTGGTTCTACTAATTTGAATATACGAGAACAAGTCCAAAAAGAATCAAATTTGTTTACCATGTTTTGCTCGATAACTAGTATTTACACCAAGGTATATGTCTTATAAGTCAACAAGGATGTTTGAACAACGAAGCATGATCGTTGCTTCCCCGCTTTCAAATAATGGAATATGTTCCTCTGCTTCAACTTAGAATAATTGGTATTAAATGGACTGGTGCTAAAAATAAAGTCAAAGAAAATGAAATTACTAGGCAAGATTGTCAGTTGACAACATTTCAAAGCTTACATCTTCCAACATTCATAGTCCACACACAACTCAGCAAGTTGAAATCTTGCTTTCACTTCTAAATCCCAATCCCAATTTGAAAAACAGAGAACACACAAAGTTGACCTATGATTCCTGCGGTATGACAACCTGCATCGGGGGCACATGTGGAGGCTGTGGCTGTTGCTGTTGCTGTTGTGGTTGCGGTTGCTCTTGCTCTGCAATTTGGGGCGGCTGTAGCTGCTGTTGCTCCCCTTGCCAAGTCCAAATGATGTCCTTGAGAGCTGGTCTTATGTCCTGTTTCATCATCTTCTGATACTCCAACGTATCTCCGTTCGTCTTCTTCATCTCCACCAAATGGAAAAGCGGGGTGATTTCAAATATCTCTGCATCAATGCCCACGACTCCTTTCCTACCCTCCTTGGACCCTTCTATCTTCAACAATCCTCCATCTTTCTTTTTAATTTTCAGTCTCAGACGCTTGGCGATGTCTTCCAGCTTCGAGATGATGGTAAAAGCAGATTTGTTGGAAGTAAATTGCACTTCTTTCTTTCGTTCAGTCTCCTCGAATAAGCCAGACAAGTCAAAGCCTGAAGAAAAGGAGATGATATCAAAAGCATTCAGGTTACAACATGGTTTTGTCAATCCTTGCCTTGAGTTGGTTCCAGAACTAGGATCTTCGTTGCATCCAAAGATTGCATCAGCATCCAAAGGGGCTTGTTCTGTCTCTTCCTTTTCAACAATTACGGGTTTGATTTCCAACCCCTTGCGGAACCAAGAATTTCCCATTATTTTTTCCATGGATATCCGTGTTTTTGGATTTGGATCCAGCATCTTTGACACTAATTTGCGTACCTCTGGTGCAAACCAGTTGGGCATCTTAAATTCACCTTTACCAATTTTCCTATACATCTCCATTAGATTTGACTCGTGGAATGGGAGATAACCAGCCAGCAGAACGTACAAGATCACCCCGCATGACCATATGTCAGCTTTCTTACCATCATAGCCTTTTCTGTTGATTACTTCAGGAGCAACATATGCCGGAGTCCCACATGTTGTGTGAAGCAAACCATCTTGATGCTTAGATTCAGCAAGTGCGCTCAACCCAAAATCCGAAACCTTGAGATTCCCGTTCTCATCCAAAAGTAGGTTTTCTGGTTTCAGATCTCGATGGCAGACACCTCTACTGTGGCAGTAATCAACAGCGCTAATCAGCTGCTGAAAATACCTTCTTGCAACATCCTCCTTTAGCTTTCCTTTGGAAACCTTGTTGAAGAGCTCGCCTCCTTTAGCATATTCCATGACAAAGTAAATCTTGGTTTTGCTGGCCATCACTTCGTAAAGCTCCACCACGTTGGGATGTCTAATCAGCCTCATGACAGAAATCTCTCGTTTGATTTGATCAATCATCCCAACCTTCAATACTTTCTCTTTATCAATTATCTTAATGGCTACACCCATGCCGGTTTTCAGGTTTCTCGCATAATGAACCTTGGCAAAGGTTCCTTGGCCTAATAGTCTCCCCAGTTCATACCGTTGCATCAAAATACTTCCTTTGCCATCCATCTGAACCTACAACTCTAATACAAATATAATCTACTTTTACTGATGGTGTAGTGTGTGATACAGAATCGACTAAAACAAATGCAGATGATCAACCATCTTCACAGATATCGTGTTTTGAAAACATGTGCTCCCTCGAATACCTAGCAGCATTGTGTATTTGAGCACAGGACCGATATGTGCTGTGATTTAAGAATCCGAGCTCATCATAGATAAAACAAGAAAGCCCAATCAGAGCCAAATGCTCAATAATATCAGCGGAATAGTTCTCGGCTTTCAAGCACATCTTTCTGCATTCCCAGGAATTTTTGGATAACCAAGTGCAGTAGAAGATGTAGTTGAACTCTAGTGGAACAACCGAGAATCAAAAGGCAAAACCTCCAAACTTACAGCAAAGCAATCGGGTGCAGTTCACCTAACAAAAACAAAGCCATTACAACGAGCAATGGTTTAGGATATAGCTAAATTCATGATTTCAACCAATTACCCAAAAAAAAAAAAAAAAGAAAGAAAAACCTGAAACTCCAACAAATTAAACTAAAATTCATTACTTCTACGTTCAGAATTCAAATTTCCCTTACAAAAAATAAAACAATAAAGACATCCAAACACTGAAAGCAGTTTAAAGTTAAGCGAAAGCCGAAAATGGTGGTATTATGTTCAAAGTCAGAAGCAAAAAAGAGATAAAATTCTTCATACAGGGCTATGCTGTAGAAGTTAAACCACATCTAGCATCATACAATAAGGATATTCATTATTTAATTTTATTTTTTAATGAAATAAGGATATTTATAACACAAGGATTTTGTAATTTATACATACATGAATATATACAATATATATATATATATATATTCAAGTCAAAAGTGATCGTCTCTAAAACTAAGAAGTGAATTTTGCTTATAGAGAAGATGCTTCAGATTTCATATGATATAGCAAAATCTAAAACACACACACACACAAAATAAAAAACACCACAAACAAACCAAAAAAACAAAAATCCAAACACAAATGCTGTTTTCTCGAGAAAGAACCATCCAGAAAGGAAAAATTTCATAACAATAATGAACAATATGTCTCGTCTTTTCATTTTTAAAGTAAAAAAAGACGAATACATCAACAAAACCAAAACTTGTCGAGTAAATCACGGTAGTTTCCCATATCCAAAACAAAAAAAAAAAGGAAGGAGCCCTATCATTTAGTGCTCAAAATTTTCTCGGTAACCAAACAGAGACGAGGAATTAAGTGAGATAAAAAAAAAAAGAAAGAAAAAGAAAAAAAAACGATGCAGTAGCTAAAATCAAAGCTTGTTGAAGAAAAAAATGGAATTGAAAATCAGAAAATTTACCTTAGAATCGACGATGCGACAGAAAATCTCACTGCGAAATGGAATTGAGAAGAGAGGGAAAAATGATATAGAGAAGGGGAGGGAGAGAGAGAGAGAGAGAGAGAGAGAGATAGAGATTTTTATGGCGTGTGTTTGAGGTGAGTAGGAAAATGACGGAGATCGCTCGGCTTCCAACTACGAGCCGCGTCCAGGCAATTCTGTTCTCTCGAGCCAACCAATAATGATTAGTTTTTAACCTAATTTAATTTAATTTAATTTAATTTAATGTATCGAAAAAGAAATTTACAACGATTACTTTACTTGTCTATTTAACGAAAACCAAATAATTTCTTTTTTTTTTTTTTTAAACCTAAGGAGAAGGAGATTCAAAAACTACCTTATAAAGTAAAATCAGATACGAAATTATATAATTTATTTAGATGATATGTTTAAATTTAGATATCATCTAAAAATAGATAAAAAATTTATTTGATTAAAATTTATCTCTCTCTATTTTTGTGTAAGACAGCAAAATCTTTTGACATTTAAAGAGAATTTGTCATTTTCCTTCTTAAAAAGGATTTTGTCCAAATTGAGAATAATTTTTCATTTCCATCCACTTTTTTCATCTTATTTTTGAAATTGACATAATTTTACTTAACAACTTTTCTTTTTTAAAAATAGGAATTTTTTCATTTATTCAAATATTATTCTATTTTCCGACTAAATAGATGGAATTAAAATAGGTTTTTTAAATTCAAATGGCACCTTCCTAGTTTCTAATGAACATAGACAAATTGAGCAATAAATAAAACTAGGAAGTGTTATGTGATCAAAAATGATATTTTTTTGGGTATTGATACAAAAAATATTTGAAAAAAAAGGACTGATTTTAATTATTTTTTTCTTAACTATTATAAGGTTATGACTACAAAGAATGATTGAACAATGACTTATAATCGCCTTAGCAAAAGATGACTTAAACGGTAAGTTTACATTCTTAATTTGACTTTATTAAGGTTTAGATTTCGAAATTATAAATAAAATAATAAAGTTAGTTTGCTTATGAAAATTTTTTAGTACTACATAAAAAATGACTTTATACCCTAAAAAATTGTAAAAAAAATTTTTTTTTCTTCCAACAATAATAGCATCATGAAATACAGTCATCACAAACAAACATCATGAATCATGAATCCAAAACTATCATAATTTTAATAAGAATAAATCGTGTTCTATCCCTTGAATAATTTGTTAAGAGATAATCCTATAATTTTATGTCTGAAATATTAATTATCAAGATAGTAGCTTTTGAAAAACCTTAAAAAAAAAAAAAAAAAACTAAGATAGTGAAAAAATTTTTACCAAGAGAGACGTAATTGAAGTATAAATCTTAGGTTGTCGGTTGCAATTTTTTATAGTTTCCTTGATTTAATTAATTGAAAGATTAATTTCAACGACACAAAAATCTGCACCTCTCTTACTCTAACGTGATTATAACGCAAAGAATGTTCCTGGGAACCTGATTTTTTTTTTAATCTTGCTTTAATTTTGTATTTTCTTTTTTTTATATATATATTTATTGAAAAGGAGAAATCAAAGTTGGCAGCTTTTTTTTTTTTGTTTTTGTTTTTGTCCCTTTTGCTAATGAATTTGGCTGCTGCTGGTGAAGGTCCTTTTCTGACGCCAATAAAACATTGCATCTGGCAAATTTTCCTGTCATCAACTTGATACTGCAATTTAAATTGCTTTTGAATTCCAAGATGGTTAGTAATTAAAAATAATGCCACGACGTGTTTATTATTAAAATAATGTTAATTAAAAATAATGTTTATTAAACGTGAATGATTTGCATTCTCTTACAACTTTTGTTTTAATTGTATTTTTTTAAATTAATAAAAAATTATAATTAAATCAATTGATTTAAATTTAAAATTTTAATTTTATTTTAAATCCGACTTATGCATCATATCTTAAACTTAATTTAATTTGATTACTTTTAAACTCACTTAAACTTTATAATATAATTAATTATGATTAAAAAATAAACACCACTAATGATTGTTTATTAAAGGCCAAATTTACCTATAATTTTTTTATTTACACAGTACGAATATAATGTACATAATTTCCTAAAAATATATATATAATGTGCATAGCCAACCCATTGGCACACATCATTGATAGTAATTTAACGATAAAGATGATTGCTTCATAAATAAAAAATATATATAAAATATAATATATATGATTGCTTCATATATATATATATAATGGTCATATAGATGATTGCTTCATGAATGATTGACAAGAATTTCAATAGTAATAAAAATAATGTTTTACGAAGACTATAATTAAAAAAAAAAAAACCTTTTGTACGGTGCTCTTAGCCAATTAGAAACGGCCACCTCAAAAAATATTTTATATATATATTTTAAATTTTATGTGTTCTTTTTCCAAAACGTGACACGTCGAAGAAATTGATTTCAAGCTTCATGTCGAGGTGTTGCGCTGCAGATTCCACCTTCCCTGGCTTCAACGACTGGTGGGCCCGCCAATGACTGCGTCAACGGTGTCTCGGACCGTACACTTGTCATAAACCCGTTAGCTTGACGTCAAGCAAGACGACATATTTTTTCTGTCGTTTGCTTGAGTGCATGAAGTGTGTCTTGTCGTGTTGTCATGTGCCGTGTCGTGTGGTGTGGGGCTCTCAGCTACGGTTAAGGACTGCCTTCTCCGGATAACAAGATTCTGGAGATCTCTTTTCCTGACACGCTCTTGCCATTTCGATTACTCAATCACCCTTCTAACAAAAGGTTCTTGAACCGTACGAGGGAGGATCTTTTTGTCATTTGAAAATTCTCTCTCTCTCTCCTCTCTCCTCCTCATGGAGCGTGTGTTCTGTTGATTCGAATTCAAATTTTTTATTTTATTTTTATTTTTTTTAATTAATAAAAATTATAATTAAATTAATTTATTTTATTTTAAATTCGATTCATATTTCATTTAAATTCAAATCTTTCTTCGTCCTTTTTTTTTTTTCTTTTTTGGAGGAAGATACATGTTGTTAGGTTGTCTTATTTATCAATTTTTTAATTTTTTTTTTAAGCTGAAGTATTAATTTGTATGTAGACCAATGAAGTGTTTTTTTTTTTTTTTTGAAAATTAGACCAATGAAATGTTGAGTGCTCGACAATAATATCATTTTTATATTAGGGTATGCATATACTAGGCCACAATATGCATGGTAGATGATTCTGAATATTGTATTGATCTAAATCATTTCATTTTTTTAAAACTATAATAGATAATAAGTTTAAAAATAATTAAAATAAATGATATATTTATAAAATATTTATAATAAATAACACATTTATCAATCATTATATATTTATCACCTAAATATATATAAATCAATCATTTGTTAAAAATAAAACATTTACATAATAATATATTATTTATCACAAATATTTTAAAAACCTAATATATATTTCAATTATTTTCTGGAAACTTACTTCTTTCCCTGTTTTATTTAATTTATTTTTTTTAAACAAATACTGGCTGATTATTGATCAAACAATTAAGAAGAAAATCCTACTAATAAAGTAAAATTCTCATACCTGACCATATAATTCTCCTGCTAATTAAAAAAAAATTAAGCGAAACATTTGGTCATTCCTTCGTTAGTTTATCTCAATCGGATTAGAATTTGGGGGACCAAGACTATATTTGACCTGGCTTATATTATTTTCCCCTTCGTTTAACCAATAAACTTCGCTTTATCAAATAAACGAATTACTGATAAAACTTTTGGAGTTTTTATGCCTATTGCTACTGATATTTTATCACATGAGTATCAAAGACATCAACTTTTCATATCACTGCTAAGGAAACGATTGGTGAACGCATTACGTTTTAATTATATTTGAATATAATTTTTTATTAATGTTATATTTAATTGAAAAGTATTTATTTTGTATTTGAATAAAATGTGTGTTTGGATAAAAAATATTTTAGAGTTGAAAAGTTGATGTGATTGGTAAAAATATAGATAAATAGTTAGGGTTGAAAAGTTGATGTGATTGTTTTAAAAAAATTTTGAATAATAATTGTTTTCGTAGTACTGTTGAAAATGATTATATTTGAATGTAAAACTTTACATTTGATGTAAAATTGGCATTCGTAACATCAAAATTTGTTTATCAAACACACTGTAAGTTGTAATTTTTTATTAATAGAGATTGTATTTACAAATAAAAATGTAACAATTTAAAGTTGATACAAAAGTTAAAATTAGAGTTGATATTGTTATCATATAGTTTGTAATATTATATGCATGTTTTTTTTTTTTTTGGCTTTTGCTATTAACTCCAGATTCAGTCTAATAAAATTAGGGCTGGCAATTTGGGTCACGACACGACAACACGACACGAAACCCGCATGAAATTAGAGGGTTTGGGTTTTCTTTAAATGGGTTTGGGTCAAAACGGGTCGAACCCGTCAAACACGATTAAATAAAAGGTTGAACCCGCACGAACCCACCAACCCGCAATTGACACGAAATAACCCGTTTAATAAATAGGTTATATATGGGTTAACACGAACACGACCCATGAATTACCCATTTATAATTTTTAATATATATTATATAAATTTTTAAAGTTTAAAAATTTAAAATTCAAAATTTAAATATAAAATATGTATTTTAGTTTTTATATGTATATTTTTAGTTTTGTATTTATCTTTTGTGATCTAAATTTAAGTGCGGCTTGATTGTGAACTTAATTTGATTGTTTTTTAGATGTTTAATAAGTTTTTTTAATGTTAAAATTGATGATAGGTTAGTTAAATAGGTTAATTAAATAGATCAATAACAAGTTAGTTAAGTAGGTCAATAACAGATTGAATGACCTGTTTATGATCCTTTTAGTAAATGGGTTTAGCATACACGACACGACACGTTTATGACCCGTTAAGGGTTTAGTAGACACGACATGTTTATGACTCGTTTACGACACGACACGACACGACACGTTTATGACCCATTTAATAAACGGGTCATAAACGTGTCGTATCGTGTCAACCCGTTTATTAACGGGTCGTGTTCGGGTTGTGATTTTTGACACGATTATTAAACGTGTCGTGTTCGTGTCGAGTGTATTCGTGTCAATAAACGTGTCAGACACGACACGAACACGACCCGCTGACACGATTTGCCACCCCTAAATAAAATTTCATAGACAACATTTTGCAATTGGAAATTGTGAATAGTCTTTAAAAGCGAGTTAAGGCCTCCAGGATGAAAATATACAATTAAAAGTGTAGATCGATCCTTTTTTTTTTTTATTATTCCATGTTTGGTGTTGGAAAGTAGTGGACTTGGATGGTTTAAATTATTATTATTTACTTGATAAGCTAAACATATATTTATTTATCTTGATAAGAATATTCTCTCTTAATGTGGGACCAAATCTTAATCAATATCACAATTTTCATTTGTATATATGCAATAGATACGACAACAAGAGTTGTTTATTCACAATTGAATTAGATTGAAAATGCGAAGTCTAATTTAATTAATTAGTTGGCAAATGTATTTATTCTTGTCCTTGTGAAACCTAAACCACTCAAGGCAACGCTTGTTGTAGCATAAAAGAAAAAAGGGTACTTTTTTGTTTATTTTTTTTATTTTCATAAAAAATACAAATATTTCCTCTTGTGATAATTGAGTAATTCAAGAATTTTTGATCAAGGAATTTCATTAATCGGTTGTGAAGTTCTCAAAGACACATTGCTATAATCTTGCACGCTTTTGTTTTATGGTTGTGATTTTTGCTCGAGAGAAAATTGCTACCAAAATAAGAAAATAGAAGTTTTTATAAGAAAACCTATGTTGTCTCGATTCTTATCCAAAAAAGATGGCTCCGTTTGTTTGACATGTCCAAAGTTGAAAAATGAGAAATTTTTTATTCTAAGAAAAATCAATCATTCTAAATTTTCGTATCAGAACATCCAAAATTTTTTATTTTTAGAAAATGAAAAAAGAGTTCTCTAAACAAAAAATGTTTTCACTCATCCAAATAACTTTTTACTTTTAAAAAAAATATAAACAACTTTTTATTTTTCATATCTAAAAATTTTTTATTTTTTAAAAATAAACATCCTATTTAAACAAATAAAAAAAAAGGAAAGGCCAAAAATTAAAAAAAAAAAAAAGGGTTAATGTAGAAAGTTGTGAAAATTATGAGCAACGTATTCAGACAAAAAAGGTAAAGATTGACATCCATTTCCAGTTCGAATTTTCACTTTGCATTGTGATATGCGTGTTGGAATGCTTTCGGTTGATCCTGTCCAAAGGGTAGCCGAAATTGAAAGTGCATTTAGTCAAGTTGGTAATAATAGCTGCCTAACAAACGACACCATTTGTCTTGGTTAAAAAGGGTTTATGGCATAAATAGATCAGCAATGTCGCCACTCATCAGGTACGTTATCAGGCATGAAATGTCCCTTTTTTTTTTTTTTTCATTCTGTTATGGTGTCGTTTATTATTTCTACGAGTCGTTCAATTTTTGTAGCTTTTTCTGCTTTGTTTTTGAAAATGAAAATGAAAATGAAAATGAAAATGAAAATAAAATAAAATAAAAAACCCTTTTTTAAAGTGATGTTGAAAGATCAAATAAATTTGGCCGACTCAACGTGGCCTCTCAACTTTTTGTTTTTATTTTTATTTTTATTTTGGGGTGTGTGGCTTAGGAAAGGTGGTCCAACAGGACGAATATAACAAGGCATGTGCATCTAGCGGTAGGAGCTCAGCTTGGCATTTTGTTAGGGTTTCTGAAATATATGGGAGGCCATGTTGATTTTGTCACCTTATAACTTTAAAAAAAAAAACATATATGCTTGAGAACAAAAACAGGCCACATTTATATCCAATCTCTTCTCGATTTCAAACAGGCAATTGGGTGAATTGTCAGCAAAGAAAGTAACACTCAAGTGGGGATGGAGATTAGTATGTAGGGCATTTTTGAAAAAAAAAAAAAGGAAATATTTCTGGTGTGTTTTAAAATAGATGTTTGGCTGCTAACATTTCAAATGATGTATTTAAGCAAAATTTCAAAGAAATGTTTAAATTTTAGGCATTTGAATGTTTTTTCATAGAGTCAAATTTTTTATTCCTATGTAAAAAAAAAAAAAAAAAAGGGATCGTAAGAAAAATGAGCTTAAATGATGTATATTCGGTAGTGAATCTAGAAAGTTTTGCTTGCAAAAACAGTTAAAAATATATATATATATATATTAAATTCGGTTTTCTTCTGTTGTTAAATAAAGAGTAAAATATTAATTTGTTGTCAAAGTGAGAAAATTTAAACGGAACACGTATCCTTCTGGAATATGTTTAGCTTTACCACTGTCTATGTTAGCTTATTGTAGCTGATTTGTTACCAAGAAGACAAGGTGCAAAAATGCAGTGACGAGACACCACCTTTTGAAATGATTTTAGATTTTTCCAGGAACAGGACCAGACTTGTATTGCATCCATTGCTTATCACTTGACAGGATTTGAAACTTTAGGGGTTAGACTACACGTAGAGGTTGAGAAGCTTCATCAAACTTGCAAGAAAAAAATTGTGAGCAGGAGATTAAATTGTTCCTAATTTGTGTTTTGTCATGAAGTTTATTATGAAAGTTGCTTTCCACTTTATTAATTAATACATCATAAAACACTAGCTTATACACCTGTTACTACATTGTACATTAATGATACATTAACGATATTCAACGAAATTGACTAAGAAATCTTATTGAATAAATTTAATAATTGAATACAAGATAATCGACGACGTTAAATTATATAAGATCATTAATATTTATAATCGTTTATCAATTAATAAATTATTTATCGTTTACATATGATCTTAAAGAATAAATCAACCGAACCATATAAAAAAATTACTTATATTCTTTATTTACTTATTTTTAATAATTAATTAATTAATTTAATTAATTAAACTAAAAAAGATCTAACACCCTTTCCATAATTTTTTTTAAGAAAAAAAGAAAACCATGTCGGCAAAAGGCACAACGAGATTTCAGAAACTCAAAATACCCCATTATTAATTTAAACAAAAAAAAAAAAGCATATTGCTTACAATTTTCATAATATTTTTCAGTTCAAGTGCTTGAGAATTTTTCTTCTAAAACCAAATAAAAATGAAGACCTGGGCTAACTCCACCCAAGCGAAGCAAAGAAAGCCATTGAAACTTAAGCACTAAGAGCCTGTTTGTTTTTAGTTTTGAATCGGATTTCACGATTTCCTAGAAAATCGATTTCAAAATCGATGTGAAATTGTGTTTGGTTTGTATTGTTTTTGAAAACAGATTTCAAAACGAATCCAAAATCGCCTTTGTTCTCAATGTAAAATTGAAAACGACTAAAAGTCGTTTTCTCTGATTTCATTTTTCCCATTTCTCCCATTTCTCTGATTTAATTATTATGGTTAATTAAGATTTAATTGATATAGTAATTACTTAAATATTATGATTATTAATTTTTAATTCATTTTTCAATTAAAAATTTTATTAATTTTTAATTTTTGGTATTTATAATAAATTTTTTTTTAAATCAAACATAAATATGTTTTTATAGAATACTTATAAAATGACTGGTTTTCAAAAATATAACCAAACACAGTTTCACTTTTTTGTTTCTCAAAACATACACTCAGAAAATAAAACCAAACACAATTTCAGAAACGTTTTCAGAATTGTTTTCAAAACGATCTCAAATTCAGAGAATTTGAAAACATAACAGATTTCAAAAACAATACCAAACGCTACCTAAGCTTGCTGGTTTTAAATTTGCTGCCAATATTTAGCCCTTTTTTTTAATATCACTATTTCCCAATCATATACCAAGAGAAGAACCTAAAAACTAGAATCAAAAGACAGCACTGAAACTATGTCACAGGACATTTCATGATCAAATAATTTTTTACAAGCAATTCTCAAAACCCAAATATTAATAGGAGGACAAAGACACGATGTATAATTCATCCACAACCAATTTATATTGTGATACAGACACACAAAGAGTGTGGGGAATATAACACAACTTCTTTAATACTTGCAATTCAAATCTGGTCTTTCTCTACCGCCATACGAAAGACTTTAAGAGTCAGAGTGCAACTTTACTCCACCGTCCTCGCTATCAGTCGTAGGCGAATCGCAGGCATGAAGGACGGTGCATATGTCTCTTGTTTCGAGGAACTGCTCTGCATTGGCAAGGATCAGAGGCCCATACTCGAAAACCATCCTCTTGCACTGCCAAAGAAATCAGGTTCAAAGTAATTAGAGAACTAAATAAGATTGTGTTAAAGAAATGAATCTCTCTCTTGGCATTTGAAGACTTTGAGCCTAGCCAGTGACATTGGTTATCTTATTCGGCATAGAATTACAACCTTCCAGGCAAATTATCACAAAGGTGCTACCTAGTTTCAGGCATGTTTTATGAATGAGATTTATCCGAGCATCAAATATCAAGATTAGGAGTCTTTTTGGTAATTGCAATAGCATCTGACACCAGATATCATTTTCTAACTCGAACAATCAGCCACTGATAGTAGGAACAGCACGACATTTAAATTCTTTCAAACAAAATAATGCACCAACTTCTGTATTATGTAAAACAACAGAATCAATCATGCGGTATAGTTGCAAATTGTCATTTAGTTTTCTCATATTTCCCACCTTTTTCTCATACTCTTTCGTGGACTTGCATGCCTTCAAAAGCACCTCAATAATCTCCAGCTGACAAAAAAATTCAAATATAGACTCATGTCACTTAAAAGTAAGCATCAAAGAATAATCATTACGATTAGAATAAAACCAAATGGAACTTTGAAAGCTTCTCCAATTCACATTATCAGTTCTTTACGACTGTTACTAAATGCAAAAACGAAGCATCGCAGCAGCGAAGCAACGATACATCTACATATCAAATTAAAGATCTGTAACATCCCACTTATCATTATTGTCCAATGTTTCAGCACTGACCCTAGATAGCAATATTGCTCCTCTTAGAAATGATTACAATACATGATTTCAATGAAATTTTCCTTGCAAACATTTAGTATAAATCTTTAAGATAAGACTGTATAAGGTGCCTAACAGCTCAGTTCTTAATCCAAACAAGTATGGGAAAACTATTTTGAAACGTCATTTGTTGGTTCTACTTAGTGTTTCCATAATAATAGTTTGTACAGGACCAGCTAAAAAGTCTATTTCATTCATTCTTTCAGTACAGACTTTGATTAGTGCAAGTGTGCTAAACCCACGCAATAAAATGGCATGATAAATATCTAATTTCAAATGTGCAGTAGCCTTAACGCGACTTGTAGACTAAGAAGGGACTTCGATAGCGTTTGGTATTGTTTTTAAAATATGTTATGTTTTTAAAAAAACTGAAAATGAAATCGTTTTGAAAACTATTCTAAGATTGTTTCTAAAACTGTGTTTAGTTATATTTTCTGAATGTATGTTTTCAAAAAACAAAAAAGAAACTGTATTTGATTATATTTTTAAAAACCAATCATTTTATAAGTACTTTATAAAAAATATATTTATGTTTAATTTTAAAAAAATTATTATGAATACCAAAAATTAAAAATTAATAAAAATTTTAATTGAAAAATTAATTGAAAATTAATAACCATAAACCAACATCAGAAAAAAATAGTTACAATTTTCTCTTATTGAACCAAACCAAGAATTTTTTTTTTAATTTTCCTAAAAATTTTCTTTTTTAAAAACAACCCAAAAAAAATTTCCACAAATGTTTAGGAAACCAACCCCAAGGAAAAAAAAAAAAGTGACAATTTTTCACAAATGTTTGTCGTTAAACCAAACACAGGAAAAAAAAAAAAGAAAAAAGAAGAAGAAGAAAAAGCTAAAACAGAGAGTGAAAACAGAGAATGAAAACAAGTATTTGATGTTTTCAAAGCTAAGCCAAAAAAAATGAGTCGTTTTCAAGTCTTTTTTTTTAAACTTCAGCAACCAAACGGTGATTCGGGACAATTTGGAAAATATTTGCCTAGGGAAATGGGAAAACCATTTCAAGACCAAAAACAAACACAGCCTTCATTTCTTCTGTATAAAATGTAAGTCAGATAATATGGAGAAAAAGACAGATTGAGGATAACTGCTCAAGAAACATATGATTACTCACCACAAAAATTTTTCACCAAGGTTGAGTTAAAGAAGTTATAAATTAGCATCTCTGAATCTTAAATAGTTGTCCACTACAAACCTGTGTATCTGGATCTTTCAGCTTGACTAATACTTCTGAAATGACATGGTGACATAACGCACAGCTATCTTCACGAAGTTGAGTGGAAATCAGGACAATTTTTTGACATAGGTTAACCTTTCGGCAGAAATCTGCAGGTTGTATCGAGGAAATCTCTAGAAAGAAAAGGGGGGTGTAATAGTCTACCAAGGTGAGACACTGCAGGAAAAGAAATAAGAACTTAAAATAAGAAAAAATGAGGACTCTTGGTAACTTATAGTGTTAGAACATCTTATGCAAAATATGTAAAAAAGCCTCTTCATAATCAATGATGACAGCCAACATAACAACCATTTTGTTACAACACATTCACACACTCTTTTGTTTATTTTTTAGCTTATAAAGTTACTGTAAAAGCATCAATTGAATTTAAGAAGTGACGTGCCTGCTGCTCAAAAGATTGCAATTGAGAGCATGACTGATGTAGAAGTTCAAGGATCTCCTCCTGGGTCTTGTTGCGTTTAAGGTACTCAAGGGCCTGGCCAGCATACTCCTCGCACAATGTGCAAACTTTGTCGTTCTTGATAACGTCTTCAGAAGTCCGCATTTCTGAATGACAAAGTACAGTTAAGGAACCAGAAGACAATATATTTGTCATCCAAAAGGGATCTTGATTATCCGCAAGGAATCCATAGTACAATTAACATGAGGGTTTGCTTTTGGGAATATATCAAATATATAACACAACCATTGATGTCCAACCAAACAACAATCCAACTTAGGAGCTATCATAAATCCAAGACAGCACATGAAGAAATGGAAGTCAAGTGTGTGAAGTGAAAACCTTACCCGATGTTATAAAAACTACAACAAGTGAAACTCTTGTAGTGCATCACATGAGTTTGGGTATCAACCGAAGCGCCAATGTAGAATTGAGGACTCAAATAATTTAAAAAAAAAAAAAAATCTCATATCTACCTGATAAGTAAGGCTTTTCCAATTTTCTAGCATCACAGCACCAGTTGGCACCCAAAAGACAAAGCAACAACAACCCAACTCTCAAATCCATTGTGTTTGTACCTGAAGTTACAACCATAAAAGAAAAAATTGAGTGGTTGCAGGAATGCCCTAGTGATAATTCCACATTTGCCTCAAAGTTAAGGTTTTTAGTTCAAATCCCACATTCCAAAGTTAAAAATAAAACAAATTAATTAATTAAACAGCCAATTGAAAAATCATAAAACTAAGGTAACAGCACATATTCAATTAAGACATGTATATAATTCTGGAGGATGTGGGGATATATACATACATACACACATACATATATATATATATATAAATAACATGAATGTAAAATAATTAAAATTGACACCCACCCATGTTATCTGCGCATGTGTATCTCAATTTTCATTGGTCCAGTGCAGGCATAACTAATTCCTAATACTACCAGTAAAAACTGTTTTTTAATGGTTAGATTGATTTTTTTAACAGTGTGATAGTCTCCACCTTAAAAATTTGCAACGCACAACACAAATTGCTCCATTCATAGACCAGGGCATTAAAAATTTAATCCAACAACAGTGAAGACAGAAAAACGAGAGGTTCCACCATAGAAATCCCAAAAAGAAAATAAAACAGTACACATATATACGCACGGTTACTCATATTTCTCATCAAATTCCATCAAATTGTCGCACTTTTCCAATCTGATACAATTTTCATGTAATCTGCCCGTTTAGAACTGCGTTTTACTGAAGTTTTTTTTTTTTTTTTCTCTTTATATTTTTAATACCTCGACACTGAATTTCTCCAACGATTTCAAATCCTCAACGACCGAGCAATCGGAATTAGCGAGAAAAAAAAATTATCTCAATTCTTAATTCGTGAACCGAAACCTAATCAGATAGTAACTCAAAAAAAAAGAAAGAAAGACAGCAGTATCTTTACATAAAAATCCTAATCAGGTATTAACTCAAAGAAAAAAAAAAGGACAACAGTATCTTTACATAAAAATTCGTTTTTATTCTCACAGGGGGAGAGAGAGAGAGAGAGAGAGAGAGAGAGAGAGAACTTGATCAGAGCTCTTTCTCGATGATTGACACCCCAGAAAACGCAGGAAAGCGGAAAAAAATTATCTCAATTCTTAAATTCATGAACCGAAACCTAATCAGATAGTAACTCTAAAAAAAAAAAAAAAAAAGACAGCAGTATCTTTGCATAAAAATTCGTTTTTATTCTCAAAGAGAGAGAGAGACAAAAAAAAAAAAAAAACTAGATCAGAGCTCTTTCTCGGTGATTGACAACTCAGAAAACGCAGGAAAAAAAACTCAGAATCTGTAACAAAAACAAATTTGCCACGCCTTTTCTTCAACAAATTCCAATAATCAGAAAAAAAAAATCGAAAATTTTCCAGGGCCCTGGTTCGTACCTTTGAAAGAAAAGGGATCGGATTCAGAGAAGGAGAATTCTCCCGATTGAATGGGCAAATCAGTAGGGTCGTGGTGGTTTGGGTGGCGTCCTTATGCTCCAACTTTCAATTATGACAAAAGTCGACGACACCGATTGGGTTTTACTCTGTGCGGTGAGGACCAGGAAAGGCATTATCAGCAAACTGAACTTGTTGGGCACGTGTATGTTTCAAGTTTTAGGTGACGTGTAAGTATGGAATGAAGAAAAGTTTTTGATTCGGGTGTTGTCGAGGGTAGAGGATCCGAATCTCTGGTTGACTGTTTGGAGAGAAGCTCAAGTGGGAAGCAAAGAGGATAAAATTTTTACTCGTACTATCCGCTCGTTTTTGTTTCTACGCCTTTTTTTTTTTTTTTTTGGTTCTCTTCTTTTTTGCCAAGCAAGAATTGACTTTTCTTCTTCACTGTTAATAAGTTTGGAATAAAACGAAAATTTCAGAACGTGTTTGTTTTAAAAATCAAAATTAATTTTTATTTTATTTTATTTTATCATTATTTTTTATTATTTATATTTTTAAAATTTTATAATAAATTTTAATGATCCGTTTGGTGAACGTATTGCATTTGCATTACATTTGAATGCAATGCATTAAATATAATTTGTGTTTGGAGGAAAATATTAGCATTGCATTTAAATACAATGTGTGTTTGGTAAAAAGTATTTGAATTGTATTTTAATAATAAATATGTGATGTGATGGGTAAAAGTAGAGATGAAAAAAAAAGAGAAAGAGAATATATGATATAATTAATAAAAGTAATAGAAAAAGTGAAATAATAAATAGTGATTGTATTGGATTTAAAATGTGATGTGATTGTATTGGATTTAAAATGTTATGTGACTGGTATTTGAATGAAATACTTTTGTATTTGAGAGAAAATTACATTGCATTTAAATACAATACAATTTAAATGTGTATACCAAACGCATTATAAATTTTGAATGTTCATATTTTTATGTATACAAGTTTAAATAAGATGATTTTTTATAAATTACATAGAATTTTGAGAAGAATAAAATAAGATCCATATTGATAATTTTTTTTCTGAATAAATTTTTAAGATTTTATATTTTTTCACTATAAACAGTTTTTTCCTAAAAATATTTTTTAAAACTTACTTTTTTTCGAACAAAATAAAACATTTCCAAAATTCTCTCAAACGGATTCTATAGATTTACTAACTTAATTATAATTTTTATTGATTTTTTTAAAAATACAAAACTAAAATAAAAAATTTAAATTTGGACTAATAAGCCAAATTAAACCTAAATTAATAGTAATAATGGTTGAACAACAATGTACTTTTTTTTTTAATTGCACAATAGTGTAATTGATAATATGGCCTTAATAAATAATAATGAACTAATAAACAAAACGGAAAAGGAAAATGTGATTATAGACATATTCTATCTATAATTTTATATTTAACTTTATTTTATAAAAGGTTTGAATTTTGCACTGTAAAGTTAAAAAAAAAAAATGTATACAAATATTTTTGATTTAGCTATGAAGAACTATAATGGTATGAATTATGATCAACAACGCATGGTTGGCTACAAGTATTTTTGACGTGTACAGTTGTAGATTAAATAGTTAAAAAATTAATTTAATTAATTAAAACAACAATAGTTAGCTGAAAAACAACTCCTACAAGTTTTTTCAAAATAAATTAAGATCCAAAATAAATTATAAAGAAATTTTTATGATAGTAATTATATTTTAACCTTATAATTACTTACGGTTATTTTAATTATTAAATTAACTTTTTAATTATTTGATTTAAAATTATATGATATCATGTATTACGAATTCTAATTTAGATACTCACACATTAGACCGTTGAAAAATTAATACACAACTTTAATAACAATATCTATTAATAAAACAAAAATACAAATGATATGGTAAGTTTTTTCAAATTCAAATTACTCCTCATTTTCCATTTTTCTCTTTTGCTTTCATTTTGCTAGATTACTCCACAATAATTGCCAAAGGATGTTTTTATTTTATTTGAACGGCAAGTTTCGGTGCCATGCCTTGATTAAATCAGTCAATTCATTGGAGGTTTCAATGCAATCCGCTTGTCACATGGCATAATTTGTTCTTGGTCAAGATAGTTGCTCACTATAAGCTTTGCTCGTTACCATCATTTAATACTCCAACATTTCAGTTTCACACTCAAAGCTCATAATATATGCTATATAAACCACATAATATATGAGTAACATAACAGTAATTCACACTTTACTCATAATAAAATGTAGAATTCAAATCCCTTCCCTCTCAATTCATTAAAAAAAAAAAATCCAACAACAACACCACTCCCAATTCATTGAAACAAAACAAAACAATACAAAAAAACAACAACAACAACTACAAAAAGGAAGCTTATGTGCAAGGACCTTAAGAAGTGGACTTAGTTTTTAATGTAAAAATTAATGATGCTTGATGAAGTACCACTTAAGTCATGTCAAAATTCCTACCAAATGAGAAGAGAAGTGCTTTGATTAAATCCAATTGATCAGTGTCATTTGTTTTAAGTTATGCAAAGATAATAGACACACTCATAATTCTATATTTGACTCTTATTTAAAAAAAAAAAAACTAGAGTTTAAATTCTCTTAAAAAGAAAATCTTCATCCCAAATATATATATAAAAAATTGAGGTCATGTCATATGGCACTATATAAAATTAAGTAAGGAGTTAAAAAAAAAAAAAACAAATTCATACTATGATCGAAGTAAACATTGAAATCCAATCTATTGGAGGCAAGAATTCCAAACTAAGTTGTTATTCTTCCTTGGTTTCAACATAGCAAAACAAGTAAATTGGGGGCAAGTACTCCTTTAGATATGGTTTGAAATTCCACTTCCAAGCATCTTTCTTCTCTTTTGACGAATAAATCATGACACATAGATACAGATCCGGATAGATAGATTTAAAAGCAATAACAACCAACCAAAATCGCTTTCCTAGGTATAAACTGCCAATCATCGGTTACTTCAGCAGTAAACTAGCATTGAGGAACCACTTGGTAATCACTCCTTTACCACCTAAATGTAAGCATTTTCTAACCATTAAAGGTTAGTTACTTGTGTTCTTACACGAGTCTTCAGATCATGACAGTATGTAACATGACACTTGATAAATGTATTTTTTTTCATTATTTGATGTCAATTCTCCTATGATTTAGTGTTAATTTCCTATGATTTTTTGAGTAAATATGTTTATTTTGTGTTTGATAAGTGTGTTGAAGCTCAATGGATGATTTAGAGGCAGAACGGATCAATTTGGAGAAGTTTTGAATAATTCAAAGTAAAACGATGTGCAATAAGATGGAAAATTGGAGTTTCCAGACCAAAAACCCCAGGGTGAACGCCATGGGGCCCATAGAACCAATTTCCACAATACCCATAGTTCGGTGGAGAGAAAAAAATCGTATTTGGTGCCGTGGCATCCATGACCAAGATTTTATGCTCAAAATTTGAATTTAAGCCCCAAATTTTCCATTTTTGATCCTTTCTTTTGGAGGCTGCAAATACATCATGATATGACAAATTTAAGGAGCTTTTTATCAGTTTTAGAAGACTAAAAAGAAGAGAGAGAGAGTGTGTGTGTGTGGTTTGGAGAGGATCGTTTGCATAGAAATTCTTGAAGCTCATTCTTTATCTTCTTCTCCTTATTTCTCTTGAATTCCTAATGTTGATAATTAATCATTTTATGTTTTTTTCAATTATGTTAGGTTAGATTTTCCTTTTTGGCTGAAGGAGATTTCAAAACACTAGACATGATTATATAATTAATTTTGAGATATTATTTTTCAATTGAAATTGTTTATGTTCCTCCATAATTATTGTTTATGATTATTTTCTTATTTTATTTTAGTGTGCAACTAAATAGAATTTAATTATTTTTTATTGCTAGATTTGGAGTCTTAATTCGTAATTATCTTAATTTCTTTTTTATTAGTAGCAATTATAGTCATTGATTATGAGATATTTTCATATGATTACATATGGAACTTAACCTAGGTTAAATAATCCGAAATTATGTGTTTATTGCTAAAATTAACTTATATTTTTCATCTTAATATTTCTATTAAATTATGTCTAGAGAATTTATTCTAAGTTATTTAGTAAGAAGAGAATTATGTGAAGAGCTTACTTTACCTAACGACAAGGTAAGAAAAATTGAGATAACAAGACTTATTGTTATTTACAATTGTTATCTAGTGATGAAGATAGATCCTTTTGACTAAGCTTTCGGTTGTTATCTTGTGATGAAGATAGATCCTTTGAGTAAGCTTTCATGTTATTGTTTTCATTCTTTAATTTATTTACACTTTGTTATCTTTACTTCATTTATTAGCATAACTTTCCAAAACCCCCTTTTGTTAAAATCTTGTCTTTAATTTGTTTAGAGTCTTATTTGTTTAGAATTATTAGGTTAGTATTAATAATAAATTAAATAGACTCAATTACACTCATTAATCATTAATATTAGTATCGTTTAAATTTAATGCAGTAACTACGTGTTATCAGCGCCTCAAATGGTACACTGATTTCCAACCATGATTCATCCACCGTTGTGCGTGGAACCTAATTTCGTCTTGAGGTTGGAATGGCATATTGGGGATTTAATAGTTTTTTCGGTTGCCCTGTTTATATAAGATAAAAGCGTAAGTGTATGAGAAGTGCGAAATTCTCTTATAATCTTCCTGCTTTTAGCCTATAGTGAAATCCTGTAACTAAAATACCTGGACGTAGTTCTCATATGAGGGTAAACCACAAAAAAATAAAAAGAAAAATAAAGAAGGCTCAGATCATGAGCTGTAAAAGCAGATTATCATATGAATATAATTGAGTAATTGGAGCTTTTCACTAGAACTCGATTACGAAAAGTTGATTCACGTTTAAAAAAAAAGGAGGAAAAAAAAAAAAAAAACTGCATCATCGGCGAAGCTTACCCAATTTCAAACAGAGCAGAGACCTTTTCATGCTTTTCAAGAATTTGCAACAGAAATTAGCATGAAATATACATATCACAAACATTTTTACAACCAGCATAAAACAATACTTGTCACTACAGATTAAGGTGCAGGGAATCCAAAAAAAAAAAAAAGCACAACTACTTCAGATAATTCTGAATAGGAACAATCAGAGACAGGCGGGAATTAAAGGAAACTGCAATCAGAAGTCAGGGGTTTGGTTGAGATCAACCGAATAAACTACTACATTATCTCAAGTTCGTAGCTGTCTTCTTCTTTTTCTTACTTTGCTTTGCCAAAAGTAGCGAAAACCGAGCAAATCCAAACTTCTTTCTCTTACCGGAAAAATGTTTTTGAACGTTCTCCTTCTCCGACCTTAAAGAAGAGGGTAGCTCGCCATTTTGTTTACTGAGCATTTGACCCAGAGACACCTTTGTTTTTACGGAATCTTTTCCAGCCATCCCTACTTCGAGATCTTCTGGGAGCAGCAGCTTCCGGCTTAGTATTTGTCCAATTGACAAGGTCGGCTTCAGCACAGGTGTTGACCCGTCGGTAACCAGATTCAGTCCATTCACATCAAGTAGGCGTGAATCTCTCCGATGGTGCGACGAGCAAGAATTCTTAAATTTGGTAGAGTTGTGGACAGAACGTCTTCTTTGACCATGCTCAGATCTCCATTTGCGAAGAGCTTCTTCAACGGCTAGCTTCCCTTTATTTGCCGCCTCCACCCTGCTCAGAGCTTCTTCCAGTGCGTTTTTAGTGGTTTTGACTTCTTCAGTTGCTTCCTCTACCTTTTTCAAAATTTCCATCTGTGATATGTTCGCGTCATCAACTTGCTCCATGGCATCTATGACTCTCTTCTTAGACAGCTCCTCAGCATCTCGAGCTTTGCGGACCAGAGATGAATACTCCTCAAACGAAAGAGTAATTCCTTGCTTTTGTGAGATGTTTCCAGATGAGCCCTCACAGTTTGATATAGCCTTAATCTCCGCACGAGCAACGGCTTCAGCCGCTCGAGCTGCTTCTTTCATTTTTCTGGCAGCAACCAATCTGACTTCAGCCGTTCTTATCCTTGTTTTTGTCTGTTCAATCTCCTGTGTTGCTCTTACAACCTCCGATCTCGCATCTTCTCCCACTTTTTTGAACTGCTCTACCTCTGAATTCAAGCGTTGGAGCTCCCTTGAAACATCCAAGGGATTCTCCGAAACACCTTTGCTTTCGACATCCTTTGCCAATTGTAGCTTTAGTTTTGTTTGATTCAGCTCTTCTTCCAGGGATGATATTTTTGAAGAATTCTGAGTCAACCTCTCACGGGTCTTCTCAAGAGCAAGCCTTTCCTTCTCCAATTTCTTGTTAAACGAATCAACAGAAGATCGAATGTCAGCAATATCAGTGGTAGTCCTGCTAAGGTTAAGCTTAGCCTGTTTCAGTTCCATTAAGATCAGGCCAGGAGCTGCAGAAGGGAAGGGGCTTACACCTTCTACTGAAGTGATATCACCTCCCTCATTCACTTTGTTTTCCTTCTCCGCTTCTTTCAACGCAGGAGTCGCGTTCTTCTCACCTGCATTTGCCTCGAGGACAAGATTGACTTCAGATGCTTGTTTCTGCAACTTCTGCTTCAACTCGTTCATAATCAGTTTGGTCTTTTCCAGTTCTTTCAAAACGTCGAAGGTTTCCCTCTCTTTCACTATTAGATCTTTCTCCAAATGTAATGCCTGCTCCTCCAGTTTTGCTACATCAAGCTCTTCCCCCTCATGCTGCCAAAATCAAGAGACCAAAGTCAACGACACGGTCGAGTAATCCCAAGGATAGTTGTACTTACAACTATATTTTTCGACGGTGATAATGAAGACTAGAAGAAGCGGTTATTGAAACAGTTAACAGAAGAGAAAGGAAATTACAAAACTTGAAAACGTCCTACAATTAATCCCAAAACTAGAAAAGCAAGTCAACGATACTCTCATTGTCTAGTGCTCAACGTAAAATGCTAAGCCAGACACCGGTCGATACACCGCAAAAAATCATTCCAAGCTTTCCTTTTTAGCCTTCCAAATAAATTGGAAGAATCAGCTCTAGTTTCCAGAACGTACTAATATCTTATTCCTTGCATAAATTTCAAATAAAGAAACAAAAAATGGTCCGAAAACCGAAAAAAGCAAACAAATTTCACCACATTTGACAATGAACATTTGAAATTCCACAACCAATACCACATTAAAGCCGAACAAATCCACAACGAAGAGCCAGACAACATGAACACACGCGCATTACCTCCCAAAACTTTCATTCACCACCAAAAAAAAAAAATCCTTCGATTTAGAGAGAAAAAGGCATTCGCACATCTACCTGAGGCTGAGAAAGCTTGGAATGAGAGGGCTTCCAGAAACCGATTCCGCCAAATCGAGTGACAGCCTCCTTGACCGACTCAAACGGCACTGAAGTGTCGATCTCAGCTCTCGAAACTCCCTCCATTTTCACTCCGCCATTGCTCTCCTGTCCACATTCTAGGGTTTCCGCCATTGTTGTCCCAACATAAAACCTCCAAACCGCCTATAATCCGCAATAACAAACAAACAAACAAAAAAGCCTAAATTTTCTCCTTCTCCTTCTTCTACTCCTCCTGGTAGAGAAAGAAAATCCAAAAAAAAACCAACAAAAGAAAATGGCGAGAGAGAGATTTTTTTTGCAGGGAGATTTCGCGTATCGCAGAGTAAAAGGACTGACTGAGCAGACTAGAAAAGAAGAAGAAGAAGAAGAAGAAGAAGAAGAGACAAGCTCAAGTGTACGTTTGCGGGTTTAACGTTAAATTACGCAAATAACCCCGACAGGTATCTCAAATTTCGGAGGGTGGAGCGGTGATATTGGGGAAAATAATGAAAAATACCGAGTCCAACATGGAAAGTAGGAGAGAGAATAGGGCCTTGTTTGGATTGGGAAACGAAAATGCACTAAAGTTTGAAATGGGATGAGGAGGGTATTACGGTAAATAAGAATGAGACGTGTGTTGGGCCTTTTTTTTTTTTTTTTTTTTTTAATTTTTTCCAACGGAAACATCCCCAACGGGCCAAAATCTTTTCCTTTCTTTTGTTTAGTTTGGAGCTGGAATTGGAAACAGGAATTGGAATCTGCTGGCCCAAGTAATAATGATGGAAAAGGCAAAAGCCAGTCAGCTCTTCAGTCCTTTCTCCACTTTAGCCGTTGTGGCTTTGGGGAGGTTAAACCGGAAACACACAACACAACACAGCACAAGACACAACTGTAAAAAAGTAAGGTTCTTGAATAGGACACAAGCTTCAGTTCCCTTTGAATGGGGGAGACAAAGAGTCCATGATTGGATTTATCCCGCTAACTAACATGTCTCCGAATCCTTAAATCATCATTACCAACTTCTCCTCCATCTCTGAAATATTTACGGAAAGAATTCGGTTTGTTTGGTTTTTTCTAGGTTAAATTTGAAATGAAATAAAATTTTTAAATTTAAATTGATCGATTTAATTATAATTTTTATTAATTTTTAAGAAAAAAACTAAATTCAAAAAATTGAGTTCTGATCGATCATCCAAACGATACTTTTTTTGTTAGGTTTTTCAATAAAATTTGTTAGAGAATACATGCTTCATGTGTGTGGATTAGACAAACCAAAAAAAAAAACTTAAAAACAAAAAACAAGAAAAAAAGTCACTTACGAGAACGTTGAAAGTATCACATAATGATCTTAGAAATATAGATGAATGACATTATAGAAATTATCATTTGTTCATTTTTATGTAGTAAAGTTGAAAACATGATTGACATGTGATGCTTTTGATCAGGACATTTTGGTAACTCTGTTTTATTTAAAATCTAATTTGAATTTAAAAGCTAATCTAGATATATATATTTTTTCTAGTTGTAAGGAAAATCCAATACCCAACACACACACACACACACACACACACCCGCATCTGCAAAACATAAACACACACACACACACACCAAAGTAGAAAGTTGGTTTCAAGATGAGTTTCATTTTTGTTTATTTCTAAAGTGGCGTTTGGACTGTATAATTAAATTATCTTTTTGAAAATTCTGAAAAAAAAAAATCCTTTTTTGAAATGATATTTGAATAGATGTTTAAAAAAATCATTTTTTCGATTCTCATCCATTTTCCAATGAGCATCAATTTCCACTCTTTTCCAAACTTACAAAGGTCCAAAAAAGAATGAACAGATAAGGTTGTGTTTGGATGGGAGTTTAACTTTTTAAATAAGAATAAGTTTTTTGAACTAGTGTTTATTTTAAGTTTTTATCATTTTTCTCATTGTGGAGAAGGAAATGAAATCTTTTTTTTTTTTTTTCCTTCAAGACATGTCTTTTATAGTATACTTTTAGAAAATAAAAAAAAATATTTGTCAACCTTTTTACAATACACATTTTTCAATATCATTTCTTCTTATTCATAATAATCATTTGTTTTCAAAAAGAAATTTTTTTTATACATCTAAATACTATTTTATTTTTAAAAACAAAAAGACTTTCTTAATCAAAATAAGAAAAATTTTCTTTTTAGAAATGGACCTCTCATCCAAACAAGGATTAATTTTGAAAATCACATTAAATAATGTCATTGTTACATTATAGTTGAAATTTTAACTAGTTTTATGTAAATGGTTAAAAAAACAAATACACTTTTGAACTATTTCCATTCTAATCTTGGATGAAACTAAACATGCGTCATGCAAAGTTGTGATAAAATTTTGAAAATTATGTTTCATCCAAATGGGGTTAGTTTTGAAAATCACATTGAATAATGTGGTTGTTGCATATTAGTTGAATTTTTCGACTCGTTTTATGCAAATGGTTAAAAAAAAAAAATACACTTTTGAACTATTTCTATTCTAATCTTGGATGAAAGCAAACATATGTCATGCAAAGTAGTGGTAAAATTTTTCTTCAATGAATATCCTCTCAATGCGCTTGATGTATATAGGTGCAAATTTAAAAATTTGTTTGCACCATTTTCTCAATCAAAAGTGAATACTTGAAGAGTTTGGTGGAAAAACTTCTCAAATTCGTGCCCAAGTGGGGAAAATAAATAAATATCTCAAGTAATTAGGGGAATTCAACATATGAGAAAACCTTAAGCTCAACCATCGTTTAAAAAAATTTTTTTTTTTTAAGAACAAAAGGTGGCATTTTCAACACTTCAACACCCATTGAGAGGGAGAGGCCGCCACATTTCGAAGTTCAAAAGGCTTTTTTTTTTTTTAAAACACAAAATCATATATAGTTTGGGAAGAATTATATGTGAAAGTTCCTAGTTCCATCAAAATTTTTAGACGATATTAGATGAGAAGGGGAATTTGACACTTTTTTTAAGTTTAGGGGTGAGGTTACGTTGAATGGCATAATAATTAATTTTTAGACGATGAAATTATTGTAAACTTATACCGATAACCAATAAATATAAATTTTTAGGTATTGATTATATGTCATTATTTATTTCGATTTATCACTCACAAAAAACTGTGTATTATACAATTACATACATAACTAATTTAAGTAAGGTAGAACACGCCGTTGAAGCATATAATATCATGCAACTTACCTTAGGCATTTTTTTTATCACATGAAAATAATGACCAGAAGGTGTAAGTTAAATTATAAATTAGATATGCTATGTCGTATAGCCTTTTAACGCACTATATCTTCTTCTGTTCCATATCATATTTGAGATTCACATCTAAGACATTACATATAATTCCATATGTTTCATCTAATCAAAAAGTTTTTTGTTCTTGTAAAAAGTTTTGAGTTTACGGGAGGGTTTTGCTCACATGATCTTAAAATTCTTTTTTTTTTTTGGTTTTTTGTTTTTTTAAAGATGTTATAAAAATTCCTACTCAATACATTTTGAAAGATGGATAAAGTATGCTAAGCCTATAAAGTAGAAACAATTTCTCAATACAAACGGTGAGGACTCAAAAGATGAGTATGGTAAATTACCATAGAGGGTAGTGTAGATTACAGGCAGTTATAGTAACAAGACGTGGGAGTACGGTTTTGAAATGTATTGATGCTTGTTTAAGAGGAAAAGAGGCTTGAAAACCCAATATTGACAATTTGCAATTCTAAATTATACATACTCATAATAAGAGTGACCTTTCTAGAAAAGACGGAGGAAAAATTGAAGGGATAAAGTTTGCATTATTAAATTTATACAAAAGTTTGTGTTATTAAATTTATCTTCACTCTTTTATAAATAGAACGGGATGAAAATTGATGATGTAAGTGTATAAAGATTGGATTCTAGCTTTGTGAGGAAGATCCCTACCATTTGATCTTCGTGACCTCTACGTTAGCTTTCCCAAGGGCGACGGACTAAGAATTTTATTATAAAAGGGGGAGGGAATAAGATTGCAGAAGAACCTAGAGGGAGCACACCGAAAGAAGAAGAGGAAATGCCGCTCAAAGGAGATATACTGTTGGAAGAAAGAAGAAATAATACCAAAAGATTTTGGAAGTGTTTTAGAGGGATGGAAAAGGAAAATTCAGAATGGATTATTCATTATAGTTATGAAATTACACTAACTCATTTAAAATAATAAAATAAAATTTCACTAGCTATTTCTATTGAATTTCACACCTTTTCATCACAGCCAGTAAATTATATATATATTTCTACATGTATGATATGATTCTTGTTTGTTTAAGGGCTAATTCAATATATATTTTTTAACCTTTAACTAGTGTATTTTTAGAAGTAACATAGACTAAAAATCATGTTGATCTTAAAAATTCAAGTAAGAGAACAAGTATGATGATAGTGTTACAACCTGTAATTAGTATGACTTTTTTTCATATAAAAAAAAAAAACCTTATGTATATAACTAAAATGTTTTCTTTTCTGATCCATGGACTTACTTACTTCATACAAGAAATCAAACATTCGATTTTTCTTGAGGTCGATGTCAAGAATAACTGTCTTGACACTTTTTAAGGAAGATAAATTTTAGAATTACCATAAAAAAAAATTTATGTAAACAGTTGTTGGTTATGATATGAATATGAGCAAAGCAATTTCAAACAATATAAGTTTTAAGTGTTTTTACTTTTTTGTTTTTTTCTAAAAAGAAATTTAATAGTTTATTTAGTATGAGGAGAAAGGAGAAATTGTAAATAGTTGATTTATTAGTCAATAAAGAATAAATAATTGAAAACAGTGAAGAAAACATATATAAAAAGGAAAGGAAATGGAATAAACGTCTAGATCAAATCAGCAGGGCAAAAAAGTCCGGAGATATTAAAAAAACCAAAAAAAAAAAAAGATTATTTACAGTTTTGTACTCACACCGTTTTGATCATTAAAATTGTTAAAATATTCTAAAAAATTAAAATTAAAATTAAATATTGAAAAAAAAAAAAAACCCTCTCTCCTCTTCCTCTCCTCTATTTTTCTTTCTCTCACATTTTCTCATGGGTTGTTCTACTTCAAAACCATAACGATTCTCATCTCAAAAAAACAAGCAAACCCATCAATTTGCCCGTCATCAAAATCACCAAAATCTTCGTCCTCAGCCTCATTTATTATAAGATCTGACTCAAATATTTTATTTTAATTTATAAAAAATTAATAAAAATTATAATTAAATTAATTAATTTAAATTTAAAATTTTATTTTATTTCAAACTCGATTTATCAAGAAATGAGCTCATCTTCGCCACCTTCACAACTAAACCCGACCCCAAAAGCACTTCCTCTCTCTACCCCTCTAGTCCACTAGCCTTCCCCTCCGCAAAGGCAACACCTACCACCTCGTTTCCCTCACCTCCACAGCCAATGTGATAGCACTACACCAGTCGGACAGGAACGCGAAGTCGTTTTGGAACCCACAGCAGAGGATATGGGCCACAAGGATCAAGAGGTAGGCTTAGGAGTGGGAAGGCCCAAGAGAACCCAAAGAGTCCCTGTCTGGTTCAAGGACTATGTCGTGTGAAGATTGTGTCGTTTAGAAGAAGTTTGTTATGAGTTGTTTGGTTTCCTCGAGGTTATCAACACGGTTTTGGAATTCAGTTACAATTTGTTTTTCTTAGTTGGTTGTAATTTCTTTTTTTACTGTTTGGGTGCCCTTTTAGAATTGCAGGAATTTCGTTTCCTTTGGTGAGACCCATAAAAACCAACTATCTATAATTTTGAGAGCAAGGAAGAATTTGAATGAAGTTTTCTATCTCTGTTTTCTCTCTGTTTCTTTCCTTCTATTTTTTTTTCTCACGTTTGCTGAACCTTTTGGAGCCGACACTCACTCGAAGAGTGCTTAATCCTTGTTATTCTGATTTTGATTGCAGATTGAGAATAACATTGATGCTTTCATTGTTGCTTCCATGGCTGATTCGGACGTTGTAGCTGCAGTTAAGGCTTTGCAAGCTCAATTTGAAGGTTACTCTCTATCCCTTCACCAGACGTTGCAGCAATACATGGCGACTGTCGATTCTCGTATGGAGGATCTCCATTCTCAGATCCAATCCTTCCCTGGGTTGCAATCTGGTTCTTCCGGTTTGGGTCCGCCTACGATGTCGTCTCCAGAACTCTCTGGCGGCTCGACCGAGCTCGCGCCTGTTTTTCGCTCGATGAAAATGGAGGTACCGCGTTTTGACGGTTCCGATCCCCATGGCTGGGTGTTCCGCATCCAGGAGTTTTTTGATTTTCATGGGACTCCTGATCCACTTCGCCTTCGGATCGCCTCTTTCCACATGGAAGGTCTCGCAGCAGCCTGGTATCAATGGATGAAGGCTAATCAACTTTTGACAACCTGGTCGAACTTCATCAGCAGCTTGAAACATCGATTTGGTTCTTCAATTTACGAGGACCACCAGGGTACTCTCTCTATACTTTCTCAAACTTCCACTGTGGCTGAATTTCAATATGCTTTTGAGACCTTAATGAATAAGGTAACTGGCATTTCGGAACAATTGTTAATTAGCTTCTTCATTACCGGCCTTAAACCGGTGATTCGACGAGAATTACTTTTCACTCGGCCTTCTTCCTTGATGGAGGTTTTTGCCTTGGCTTGGGCTTATGAGGCTCGTCTCAATGATTCATCATCTAATTTCTGGCCATGAACCAAATGGAACCCCAACATACGGGCTACTAAACCAATTCCTACCCCCTCTATGATCCCCGAATCCATTCCAACCAAAGCCCCTGCCACACATATTATATAGCTCTCCCCACCTCCTGTTACAAAGTCTTCTACCAACTCCCCACCCCTATTACCCACTCCAACACTGCCTATTCGCCGTCTCTCGCCTGCTGAGATGCATAAGAAACGTGAAAAAGGTCTTTGTTACTATTATAATCAAAAATATGGCCCCAATCATCGTTGTCGCAGCAAATTCTTGCTCATGTTAGGCACAGATGATCTCGATGATGATTCTAGTGAGGAATTTTTTCCTAATGAACAAGAACCAGAGGAAGTGACTGTGATATTTCAAGCCTTCACGCGCTGGATGGACAGGTCCACCCTCGCTCTCTCCGCTTACGGGGTGAAATAGGAGACCACTCATTTTATGTGTTGATTGATAGCAGCAGTACTCACAACTTTGTGAAGCCAAACTTGGTTGAGAAACTTGGCTTATCTGTGCAACCAGCTACTAAATTTCAGGTCTACATTGGTAATAGGGATTATTTGTTATGCCAATTCTATTGCCCTCAAGTGACTCTTTATCTGCAGGGTCATGAATTCACACTGGATCTTTTTGCCCTTCCTATCGAAGGCTCAGATGTGGTTCTTGGGTTCCAATGGCTACAGCAACTAGGCCGTGTGGTTCACGATTATTCGGCTTTATCTATAGAGTTCTGTTGGAATGGCAAGTCTGTAATCCTTCAAGGGTCTACATATCAGCCACCGGGTTTACTTTCTCTACACCATTTTCGGGCTCTTGTTCGCCATGAGGAAGTACATAGCTTGTTTGACCTCACTGCAGCTCTAGTAGAGAACACCACCACCGACCTCACTCCAATTGCTACACTCTTTATAATATTTCCCGAAGACTTCCCATTACAGATACTCACCATCCTTCAACAATACCATTAACTCTTTGCTACCCTTACTACACTTCCCCCCTCACAGACTGTTCGATCACAAAATCCACCTCCTACCTAATTCTAAACCCGTTAACGTCCGGCCATACCGCTATCCACACTTTCAAAAGACCGAAATGGAGAAACTTATTCGAGAAATGTTGGACCAAGGTATTATTCGCCCAAGTCATAGTCCATTTTCTTCACCGGTCCTATTGGTCAAGAAGAAAGATGGCACTTATCGTTTTTGCGTGGATTACCGCGCATTAAATACCGTTACAGTGAAGGATAAATTTCCAATTCCCACCATTGATGAGTTACTTGATGAACTTGGCGGCGCCTCTATTTTTAGCAAATTGGATCTACGAGCGGGGTATCATCAAATCCGGATGAATTCTCGTGGCATCTACAAGACGGCATTTCGTACTCATGACGGCCATTTTGAGTTCCTAGTCATGCCCTTTTGGTTGACAAATGGTCCTTCCACTTTTCAAGCCACCATGAACTCTATTTTCGCGGCCTTTTTGCGCAAGTTCGTCATTGTCTTCTTTGATGATATATTAGTGTACAGTGTAACTTTGGACGATCATGCTTCTCATCTTGCTTAGGTTTTGGATTGCCTTCACTCTCACCAATTCTTCGTGAAACTGTCCAAATGCCATTTCTACCGTAAGTCTATTGACTATTTGGGCCACATTGTCTCCGAAAACCGCGGATCCGCAGAAGCTTGCTGCCATGAACAATTGGCCTACCCCACAAAACGCCAAGCAGCTGCGTGTATTTTTGGGCCTCACCGGGTATTACCGCCGCTTTATTTTGGGTTACGCTACCATTGCTGCACCTCTTACTAATTTGTTGTGCAAAGATGCATTTTCATGGTCCGAAATCGCGGCTAAAGCATTTACAGCTCTCAAACGTGCGATGGTCGCTGCCCCGGTCTTGCGACTGCCAAATTTTGACCTTGATTTTATCATTGAGATCGATGCTTCCAATGTCGGGGTTGGAGCAGTTCTTATGCAAGAAGGCCATCCCATAGCCTACTTTAGTAAAAAGTTAAGCCACAAATTACAGGTTGCTTCGACTTGTATCAAAGAGCTTCATGCCATTGCAGAAGCCATCCAAAAGTGGCGACAATATCTTTTGGGTCGATCTTTTCTCATTCGTACTGATCATAGAAGCCTTAAGGATCTCCTGCAGCAAGTGGTACATACACCTGATCAACAGGTTTTCATCCGTAAATTGCTTGGATACCAATTTCGTATTGAATACAAACCTGGGCCATCTAATCGCGCTACAGATGCACTATATCGGTTTCCAACAGACTCACCTCCAGAATCTTTGGAGTTTCTAGGTTCTTGCTTGTCCATGGTCACTCACCCAACATTTGACATCTTGCAGCTTCTACAGCAAGAGAACACCACTTTGCCTGACCTCCTTCAGCTCCACAAACGCGTCAACAACGGATCCTTGCATCCATCATTTTCTGTCCGAGAGGGAATTTTGTTATATAAGCAACGTTATTATGTGAGTCCAACCTCACCTTTACGAGGAGTACTCTTGAAAGAATTCCACTTGACTCTTTTGGCAGGCCATGCCAAAGTCAAGCGAACTTTGGTTCGCCTCGCCACCTCATTTTATTGGCCGAAGATGCGTTCTGATGTGGAAAATTATGTGGCCTCTTGTCTCACATGCCAACAGATCAAGCACTCGACGCAAGCTCCAGCGGGTCTACTACAACCCCTACCCATTCCTTCCTTGGTTTGGGATGCGGTCACCATGGACTTCATCACAGGTTTGCCACCATCTCGAGGATACTCGGTTATTTTAGTAGTTATAGATCGCCTCACCAAGACCGCCCATTTTGGCCCGCTGTCGGCTTAATTTACCGCAGCTAAAACTGCTGAGTTGTTTGTCGATATGGTGGTCAAACACCATGGGTTCCCAAGTTCCATCGTCTCCGACCGAGATCCGATTTTTCTTAGCAACTTCTGGAAAGCTCTCTTTGAACTCAGTGAGACAACACTTAGCCACAGTACGGCGTACCACCCACAAACTGACAGCCAATCGGAGGTTGTTAACTGGGAACTTGAGCAATATTTGCGAGCTTTCACTAATGAGAAACCGAATTCTTGGGCTGCCCTACTTGGATGGGCTGAGTTCTGTCACAATACTAGCTATCACAGTGGCCTCAAAATGACTCCTTTTTAAGCACTTTATGGGCGGTTACCACCCACCATTCCTATGTATGTACAGGGCTCTACTTCAATCCAAGCTTTGGATGAGGCCTTACTTGAACGAGATCAACTGTTACGCACTCTGAAAGCTAATCTCCACCAGGCTCAACACCGCATGGAACAACAGGCCAATCGCCACCATCGAGAGTTACACTTTGAGGTGGGAGACCAGGTTTTAGTCAAACTCCAGCCTTACTGTCAAGTCTTTGTTGCTCACTGTGCCGCTCAAAAGCTCGCCAAATGTTTTTATGGTCTTTATTTGGTGGAAGAACGCATCGGGCCTGTCGCATACAAACTCGCTCTACCCTTAGATTGCCGGATCCACCTAGTTTTCCATGTCTCTCTGTTGAAGCCATACCGTGGCTCTGTACCCCCTAATGTTGGTCCTCTACCGCCTACTAGTCATAACAACCAACCGGAACAACTTCCTGTGGCCATTCTGGCGACTCGATCAATCCTGAAGTGTGGTAAGCTGACTCGTCAAATTTTGGTTCAATGCACTGATAGCCCACCTGAGGATTCTACTTGGGAAACTTACGAGGATTTCTTGGAGCTTTACCCTGCTTTTCACCTTGAGGACAAGGTGGTATTCCAAGAGGGAAGGAATGATAGCACTACACCAGTCGGACAGGAACGCGAAGTCGTTTTGGAACCCACAGCAAATGATATGGGCCACAAGGATCAAGAGGTAGGCTTAGGAGTGGGAAGGCCCAAGAGAACCCAAATAGTCCCCATCTGGTTCAAGGACTATGTCGTGTAAAGATTGTGTCGTTTGGAAGAAGTTTGTTATGAGTTGTTTGGTTTCCTCGAGGTTATCAACATGGTTTTGGAATTCAGTTACAATTTGTTTTTCTTAGTTGGTTGTAATTTCTTTTTTTGCTGTTTGGGTGCCCTTTTAGAATTGCAGGAATTTCGTTTCCTTTGGTGAGACCCATAAAAACCAACTATCTGTAATTTTGAAAGTAAGGAAGAATTTGAATGAAGTTTTCTATCTCTGTTTTCTCTCTGTTTCTTTCCTTCTATTTTTTTTCTCACGTTTGCTGAACCTTTTGGAGCTTACACTTACTCGAAGAGTGCTTAATCCTTGTTATTCTGATTTTGATTGCAGATTGAGTATAACACAATGGCTCTCTCCTCCTCAACTCCCCTAAAACGCCGCCATTTCGCCCACCCTCAAGGCCAAACTCGAACCCAAATTGGAACCCACCCTCCTGAGAGCTCATGGATGGCCTTGACAATGATCTCAACCTCCTCCCCTCCTCCTTCCACCGTCTGATCAACTCCTGCTGCTTTGCCTCCCACCTCAACTCCTTCGACTCCGTCAAAAACTCAGACGACGACATGTTCCACTTAACCTCGTCATTCTCGTCCTCGTCTTCCACGACAAAGCCGCCATGGCAACACCTGTCAAAGCAGTCTGTGCTGTCACAAATGGACTCGAATGTCGGGTTGACTTACTGACGAGCTCTGTCGTTTAGGCAAATGGGTCTCACAAACTATAAGCACTCGAAAACCCGAGGACAAATAGAAAAGAGAGATGAGGAAGGAGGAAGAGAGAGAGAAATCTGAGAGAGAGAGAGAGAAATATGAGAGACAGAGAGAGCGAGGTAGGAGGATAGAGTGAGTGAGGAAGGAGGAGAGAAAAAGAGAGAAATATATATTTTTTAATTTTTAATTTTTAATTTTATTTTTTAAGGATATTTTAACCATTTTAATGATCATGTGCTTAGAGTAAATATTTATCTAAGAATATAATAATGTAAAGTTTCAAAATATAGGGTATATTTTTTAAATAAGAATAAAATATAAAATATAGAGATTTAAATTATCCAAAAATAAAAAAGCGGCAATATAAAAAAAAAATAGGAAAATAGAGAGCGTACTAGTGGTGGGAACAAAAGGGGGGAAAAAAAAAAGGGAATAGCAACACTAACCAAAAAAAAATTTGTAGGAATAATGGGAAAGAATAGCACTCCAAAAAAAAAAAGTTATAGTCGGAAAAAAATTATACAGATCAAAGGTTCATTAAGGAAATAAAGTCCAGAGCTAAAAAAAAAAAAAATTAACAATACAAAAAAATATAAAATTATTGAAGATAAAGAGTACCAAAAAAAAAAAAAAGAATAGCGGCAATGTAGGGGGAAAAAATATAGAACAAAAAATGCAAAAAGAATGAAGAAGACAAAAAAAAAAAGATTAAAAATAACTAGAAACAAAGAATATATAACCATAAAAAAGAAAACAAAGAATGTATTAATTAGATGGCTGTTAAATATGAGTTGACGTTTTAAACGATGTGTTTAAATATAATTAGGGAACAGCTAAAAAATATTTAAGTGTTTTCAGTTATAATTTTTTCAAAAGAGAAAAAGGCTCGTACGTATATGTAGTAAGTATCAGTCA
Source organism: Antiaris toxicaria (assembly GCA_035233585.1). Taxonomy (NCBI): domain Eukaryota; kingdom Viridiplantae; phylum Streptophyta; class Magnoliopsida; order Rosales; family Moraceae; genus Antiaris; species Antiaris toxicaria. Next base: position 4,130,616 of record CP141163.1, read on the forward strand.
TATTTTGGGTTATTTTTTCTTTTTAAGTTTTAAAAGATGTAGAATTTAAATGTTTATCTTGACAGACGTTGCAAGTATACAGAAAGTTATGTTAGGTTGATATTCAACAGCAAATTTATCAATCCGATATCATAATTTTCTTTCGAAAAAAAAAATTATAAGGGACAAAAAAAATTCTTTTTTAAGGATAATTCAATTGAAAATCCTGCGATCTACATTTTTAAAAAAAAAAAAAAAACCCCAAAGAGAGAAACACCAAAAGAACCAATGATGAAGAAGGGAGAAATATGCCCATTTCTCTCAACAAAAAAAAAATATATATATATATGTATATATAGGTATATATAAATAAAAGAACAGGTATATACTTCCTTAAAAAAGTAAAAGGGTAGTATAACAATAATATTCATACATATCCTTTATTTTTCTGTAATTGTCAATAACTCAGTTGCATGAGTTTTGTATATAATAGAGTAGTGCTTATAGACGAGTACATGACAAGTTTGTTTGCTATTTTCAATAAGACAAAAGGCCTTATGGTGATTAAAATTCAAAAGGAAGTTAAAAAATAATAAAGGTCTTAATCTGCTTGCTAGTTGCCAGTTATCTGCTTGTAAACTGACTGATCGCCAATAGTCTGGTCAGTTGCTTGGTCGCAGTTTCCCACTTGCCCACTTTCACTGCTTTGATGCGTTGGTCGGTTTCCTCTTTCTCAGCAATAAACTCGTACATTAATTATAATTGGCAATCTCCTAATTAACCTTCCACTCAAAATGCATGCCCTCTTGTATTGCTTAAATAGACCAAATTGAGCTTTTGATCGTCGTGCTAACATGCTTATTTACCACCCCCTTATTAAGCTCATTAGCATCGCATTCCAATGGTGCCACTTCGCTTTTGGCTTCTTTTCATTGCACTTTATTATGCTTGTGCAATTCGGCTTTCTACTCCTTGGCATCATCCCCTTGCTTCTCAACGATCGCCTTTTCTTGCTTAATGGTGGCAATCTCATTTTGCTTTTCCGACATCTGTTCCAGAAAGGTGGCAAATGAACTACAAAATTAAGCCTACAGAAAAGAAAATAATAATATAGAAACTAGATAATAAACGATTAATGGCTATCAAACAATGAATATCTTTCATGAAGAGTGAAAGAAGTTACCTTCATAGAGTTGAAAGCCGTATCTTAGAAAGTACTGATCGTGCTTTGACCCCTTGAGGCCTCCATGCATGCCTCTCAGTACAAGTAGTTTTTTCATTGTCTTAACAACGATCTCAAAATCCAATAAAGCTTGCCTTGGCCAGAAAGTGAATTGACGTACCTGCAAAGTCTTCCCTGGATTCTTCATCGGCTTTCTTCTTCTTCTTCTTCACCCTTTCCTTTTCCACCTCGATGATTTGCATGTCAAAAGGAGGAGATGGAAGTTTTATCACGAGGCGTTGCTTCTTCGTCTCCTATTTCACACCATTACTCTTTACATTACCTTATTTCTTCACATCCAACCTCAGATTTTTTTTTCTAGCTTCTAGCTTAGCTTTTCTTTTAGCAAGCATGTCATCAACACTTGGGACATCAAATTGAAGCCTTGACATGACCGAAGCTGCTATAGCCACTTGCGTGTCCATTACTGATCCAATATACTTGGAAGGCCGGTAGCGGTGGAGAGCACATCATATAACGAACACCCAATCAAACTATCGAGGATTGTTGAGCACAACATCAGTGGGCAAAATAACAATCAAGAACCACATATAGAGATTACACTACAAAGCATAATACTATTCTCTAGTACACTCACAAAATAAAGATTCAGCACATCACATTATATAAGTAACAAAGAAACTAAGAGCACTCTCTAAAGCGCACCAATATTTTTCTATGCCTATTGCTTACTGTCGTGCTTCAAACTAATGGAAAATAGGCTATTTTACAGCCACAAACGTGCTTGCTGACCAAGCAACGGGCAGTTGGCCGAAAATTACTTGCTGTCCAAAACGTGGGACTCAATCTTGCTACAGTGCAAGGTCACGTGGCCTTTGCCCAAAAAGGGATGTTTTAGGTCTTCAATTCTCCCCTTAACGTCTACTTTCTTTTTGCTAAACATACTGAGCTGTCTTCGAAATTTCTCAAAACTTGCCGGTGTGCAAACCTCTATCGAATAAATCTGCAATTTGATCGTCCGTGTTAACAAGCTGTATCTCTATCTCCTCTTGTAACACTTTTTCTTTAATGAAATGGTAATGCACCTTTCTTGCATGAAATACTAGATTTTTCACTAAGCGGACTGCCAATAGATTATCGTAATAAAGTGGTATTGTACAATCAACTTGTTGGTGTAGATCTTCCATCAATTGTACCAACCATATACTCTCCTGAGCTACCATAGATGCTGCTCTATATTATGCTTCTGTTGTTGATAGTGACACTGTTGGTTATCTCTCAATTGTACCTTTGACATATCTCAAAATTCACAAAACCACTTCCAAATGGGATTTCTTTGGGTTTTGCAAGTATCGACTCACCATGCTGACTGCAAAAGAAATGTCAGGACGAGTCAAAATTAGGTAAATAAAACTACCTACAAGTTATTGATACATTGTCCTGTCCTTCAAGTCTTTGCCTTCATGTGCACATAACTTGGCATTGGCTTTCATTCGTGTCCAGATTGGCTTGCAATTCCAAATTTCTATAGCAGGTCTCTTGCGTACTTGTTATGGCAGAGAAACAACTCTTCATTTGTGTGATAAACCTTTAATCTAAAAAAATGTTTGAGCTCTTTAAGCTCCTTCATCTGGAAGCATGCATTGACAAGTTTTCTCTTGTTTGACAAATTTCTCTTTCATCATCTCTAGTAATGATCAAATCATCCATTTACACAGCACTATTGCCAACTTTCCTTTACTAGCTTTGACAAATAAGCTAGAATTTGCATGTGCCATGACATAGCCACTTTGGGTTAGAAATTCAATAGTCTTACCGTACCAGGTTCTTGGTCTTGCTTTTATCCATAGAGAGCTCTTCTTAACTTACATGTGAATTCAGGACGAGCTCTATTCTTAAATCCCCTTGGTTGATTCATGTAAATCTCTAGGTCCAACTCTCCATGTAAGAAAGCATTTTTTTCATCCATCTATCACAATTTCTAGTCTTTACTAGTTGCAAGTGTCAATAGGACTTGAATAGTAGTATTTTTGTCATAGGACTGTACATCTCATCATAGTCTAGTCTACACTATTAAGAGAACCCTCAAGCTACCAATCGAGCTTTATATCTTTCAATTGAACCATCAGGGTGAGTCTTGATCTTGTACACCCGTTTGTAAGATATGGGTTTCATGTTTCTTAGCTTTGAAACCAATTTCCAAGTTTGATTTTGCTCTTGCACAGCAATCTCTTCTTCCATTGCCTTCACCCACTCAGAGCCTTGAGATGCTTCTTCATATATCATTGGCTCTTTTAGACTTTCTTCTGCTGCTATGACTACATTGGCATACTTGGGATTTGGCTTCCAAACTATGGTTGACCTTCGAAGTTGTCTTCATGGACTTGTTAAACCTTCTTGTATTGATCCAACCTCTTCTGTTGGTCTTTGGAAACACGAGTTTGTCAAGGACTCTTCATCACTACCTGATCATTATCTTTCTCATCTTCTAACTTCTCTTTAGGATTTGGTTGTACCTTAATAATCTGCTCCCCTATTTTTTCTTGCATTTGATCTTCCATTTCTTTGGAATCTAGTTATTCCTTGTTCTATGGAGACCACGATGAAGATGCTTCATCAAATACTACATTTTGTGATATGTAACACTAACAACTAGTTGGGTCATAATATTTCCACATTTTTCTTTGGTTGCTGTATCCCACAAAGATACACCGAATTGCTATTTTATCAAATTTGCTATGTAGGTGACTTAACACAAACACATAGCATATATAACCGAATACTCAGAAGTGACCAATTGCTGGTTTAAAGGCCTATAGTTTTAAAAGTAAAATTGAGAAGTCGTTTGGTAAACGTATTGCATTTTAATTGTGTTTGAACACAATTCTTTTTTGAATGTTATATTTGGTTGAAAAGTATTTGTTTTATATTTGAATAAAATGTGTATTTGGATGAAAAATATTTTAGAGTTAAAAAATTGATGTGATTGGTAAAAGTAGAGATAAATAGTTAGAGTTTTAGAAGTAAAATTAAAAGGGCATTTGGTAAACGCATTGCATTTTAATTGTATTTGAATACAATTCTTTTTTAGTGTTGTATTTGGTTGAAAAGTATTTATTTTATATTTGAATAAAATGTGTATTTGGATGGAAAAATATTTTAGAGTTGAAAAGTTGATGTGATCGGTAAAAATAGAGATAAATAGTTAGAGTTAAAAAGTTGATGTGATTGTTTTAAAAAACTTTTGAATAGTAATTGTTTTCGTAATACTATTAAAAATGATTGTATTTGAATATAAAACTTTGCGTTTAATGTAAAATTGATATTCGTAATATCAAAATTTGTTTACCAAATCTGCTTTAAGTCTTGGTTGGGAAATCCTGTTGATGACATCAGCCATTGTCTTCGTACAGAATATTTTTGTAATTTCCATTCTCTAGTACACTCACAAAAAAAAGCACTCTAATTTTTTTTCTATGCCTATTGCTTGCTGCGGTGCTTCAGACCAATGGAACGCAGGCTATTTACAGCCACAAAAGTGCTAGCTCACCAAGCAACAGGCAGTTGCCCAAAAATTACTTGCTGCCGAAGTGCTGCCCAAAATGTGGGAATCAATCTTGCAACACTAGGCCTTGGCCCAAAAAGGAGGTGTTGGGCCTTCAAGGAAAAGTAACACATGTTGGGAAATCAATCAAAAATTTCCACAACGAAAACTTGCAGAAGTTTGGCATTGAAAGCAAGCGATTCGAAGACCACTTGTTGCAAGCGAAAATTTTGTCTAACTTCTCTTTTCCATGTCAAGCGAGATAGTTGTACAAAGTTTGTTCATGCAGGAAGTATGTTTTGGGGAGATTTTATTTTCTTCGCAAAGTAGCTAGAACTAAGCCAGTTTTTCCTCAAAAAGGCATGATAGTCTCCAACTATGGAAAAGTAGCGCAGAAAACCAGTAAGAATTGTCCCTGCCATCTAATTCGTGACTATTACCATTTGATTAATGGAGGCTCGATTAGTGTCTTCATCAAACTTCAAACTCAAATAAAAAGACTGAATAACAGCACGTATGGCTATTGCTGTTACAAAAAGGCATTCTGCAATTGCTGGTGAAATGGGGCAACTGAAAAATGAAATTCGAGAGAGTTGGAGATCCCTAAACCTCTTTTTGAGATATGTTAGAGCAAGAGATTCTGCAATTGCTGAAGTGCTACAGGAGGAGCAACATGAACTCATTGTGTAGGCTGTCACTCTCGGTGACGGGGAAAACCACACTAGAAGAAATTAAGAAAAGTAGTTTATCTTCTGCGTACTTATTAATGCCTATCCTTTGACTTTTTCAGGACTTCTTTAGTCTTTTAAACAGCTCGGTAGACATTTATGATCGTTCGATTCTTGGGCTGCAAAACAAAAAGGACAGTAAAAGCATTAGCAAGGCAAAGTTGACCCAAAAAAAAAAAAAAAAAATCTTGCAGGAGTTATTTTCAATGTGGAAAAAATCTATTACGGCATTTTTATGAAGTTTTCCGTTTCTAAAATACCCTAGTTTTTTAAAATTAGTTAAAATACCATTTTTTTAAATAATTAATTAATTTTTTTAAATATTGATAGATCAAATTATAATTAATTATTGATTGATTATAATATAAATCATCAATTTTAATAATTAATAATTGATTGATCATAAATCAATCACAGATATGGCAGGGCCGATATCACATATCTATTGGTAGGAAGAAAAGAGAACGGAAAGGAAATGAAAGACAAGAAAAGGAAAGGAAACCAAAAACAAATAAATTAAAATTTAAAATTACCAAATTAAATAATTTGATGAAATTTATGAGGAATATTTAATTAGAATTTTTTCTTTCAGCAAAATAAAATAAAACAAAATACTTTTAGTGGCTATAAAAATAATGCACTATTTAAGATAAAATCAAATATTTCCAAAACACAATATTTTGAACTAAAATTATGAAATTACTTTATTAAAGATTTAATAAAAGGCAATAACAAAAGTTTATTTTTGTGCACGTATCAACACTCTTTTTACCAATATTTTCTATGGAGACAGGAGACTAGAGAGGGTGTGTGTTAATTATTTATTCTAAATAAACAAATGTGTTAATGTATATTATTATAAGTGAACTTGCTAGCCTTGATGAAGATTACTATCCGTAATTTCGTATTTTGTATTTTGTGGAGATGTTAGCAGCACAAGTACTAGTACAATCATAGGCAACATCCCAAGGTGAAATCTTTTAGAGAGCCAAGTAAGTACTGAAACAAACTGCGCATGCCGTAGACTGAACATACGGGGCAAACAGCTTAATCCACACTTCTTTATGCACTTCTTTGTTTTCTTACCAAAACCATTTGCTTCAATAACTGTTTTTGCTGAGAAATCAGCCACTACTGCACCCGCCAAAAGCATGCTCACGATCAAAAGCCATCACTTTCACTCCGCCGCATGCTCTCTATGCACCTAGTTATTTAGAGTATTACCCAGAGTATATAATATATATATGTATATTGTTTTTATTGTTTTTTCATATATGCAAACGTGAATGTGTGCAAACATGAATATGTATATATATTTATATGTATTTGAAGTTATATATGATCACGTATGACGAAGCATGATTTAGAATGATATTTTTATGCATATAGGAATGACGATTTGATGGGTTCTTTTGAACAAAATTGATTATTCACGTGTCAAGAAAATTATATGCATGTATATATATATATATAAAAGAAAAAGACCGTTAAGAATTTTATATACATCACAATAATTTTCTTATTTGTATTCCATTTAATTGAAATAATTATTGTCATTATTATTTAATTTTATATTTATATTATGTACAATTCATTTAATTGAAATAATTATTGTCATTATTATTTAATTTTATATCTATATTATGTACAATTCATTTAATTGAAATAATTATTGTCATTATATTGATGTCTATATTATGTACAATTCAGCATTCACTAAAGTGGTCAAATTAGAAAGTTTTCATAAATGTCATGTTAAATAATATTCAATCTCTCATGACTATGTGATGCTACTAATGAGACAACATGATGTAATTATATAATTTTTTAACATGGTTAATTTGAAGTTTATTGATTATAAAATATTTAAGAAATGCACGAAGGTTGATTAGTTAATTTTATAATCATGAACATAATATTGGTTAATTGATATGCTTGGTTAAATATGTTTAGTATATCCAAAGAGAGCACACATATCTAATTGGAGTATATATAATTACCAATTATGTAAAATTTGAATAGAGCATCAATTATATTTTATTGTTGTAGTATATTGTTGTATCATCCGAAGGAGAATTTCAATATAAATTTAAGTGATTATGTGAATGTTATCTTAATCTATATTATGTGTTTATATTTATGACTCAAAGCACTAATGTATGAGCATTATATGTAAATTTTGTAGCATTTGCTTCTATTGCTCTTCATACGTAAGTTTCATCTATTATGAAGTTCAATGAGCTTAATTTTTTTGAATGGTGTGAACAAGTTCAATTCTACTTAGGTGTTTTGGGTTTTGATTTGGCACTACTTACTGATAAGCCTACTACTATCAATAATACTAGTTGTATTGAAGAAAGGCCTTTCCACAAGATTTGGGAAAGATCATACAAATAATTTGTGTGAATAATTGAAGCAAACAACATTAAGCCAACGGTTCATAAAAATAATAATTTCAAGGAATTTATGAAGTTTGTGAAAAATTTATCTCAATCTGACTCTTCTAATAAGTCACTTGCTGTGACATTAATATGTACGTCAACCACTATTTAAGTTCGATGATTCTCGTATCATGCATAAGCATGTCACTAAAATGATAAATACCATAACAAAATTACGTTCCATGGGAATGAAAGTAAGTGAAAGTTTCCATGTACAGTTTATTATAAACTTCTTACCTCCTGAGTATGGTCTATTCCTAAAAAAAAAAAAAAATGATACCATAAGGATAAATAGAATGTGAAAAAATTGCAAAGTATGCTTATTTAAGAGGAAGCAAGGCTTAAGAAACAAGTAAATTACTCAATCAATCTCATGAGTCAGCTAGAAGCCAAAAGGAAACCAAGAAAGAAGAATGAAAAGGGCAATAAAAGACACCTAAAGGTAATGTATTGTCTATCCAAATCCAAAAGAAGGAATAAAAAGATGATAGATGTCAATTCTGCCACAAGCATGGACATTATCAAAAAGATCACCTAAAATGTAAGGCATGGTTCAAAAAGAAAGATAAGCCTAGTGCTTTAGGACATTTTAATCAAATTTGACAGAAGTTCTTTATAATACTTAGTGGATTAATTTTGGTTGTACCACTCATGTTTCAAATATAATACAATAATTACTTATGACATAAATCATAAATCCAATTGAAAAATTTGTTTTTATGAGAAATCGAGTCAAAGCTTTAGTTGAAGCTATTGGAATGTATTATTTGATTTTAGACACTGGACATCAATTTGATCTTTTTCAAACTCTTTATCTTCTTTCTATTTCTTGAAATTTAGTTTCTTTATCGAAACTTGATACAACTGGATTTTTTTTAAAGTATGGAAATGGACGTTTCAATTTATTTAAGTATACTTATTTCATTGGTTCTAGTGTTCTTTGTGATGGTAAGCTTAATATTTATATGTTGAGACTCTATTGACCTTACATCTTAATGTTAGAATTAGGGCTAGCAATTCGTATTGATGGATTGTGTTTATGTTGTATTTAACCCCTCAATTGACATGACATCCCTTAATACAAATATGACCTATTTAAAAATAGTGTTAAAAAACAAAATTCAAATACGATCCTTTAATAAAAGATTTAACATGGAACATTTAGTCCAATCACTATCACGTGATAGTTCAATCACCTTAGGTGGCTTTTTCTTTCTCTGCTTTACTTTAATTATCTATTTTGCACATGTGAAATATGTAAAACACTAGTATTTATAAAAGCATCAAATTTCTCCTTTATTTAGTACGTTAAAATTTGAACGGAATCAAATTTGAAAATCTCCTTAAAGTCCAATAATCATTGTTGTATATTAGTTAAAATTTTCAAATCGGTTTTTGTAAAATGTTAAAAATACACTTTTCAACTATTTCCATCTCATTCGAATCTTGGATCAAAATAAACATGTGTCAAGATAAGTAGTGATTCAAATTTTCTTCAATTAATGTCCTCTTATTGCACTAGGTACACATAGATGCAAACTTAAAAAATTTTGTTTACATCATTTTATCAAATAAGAGTAAAGAGTTCAAAATATTGGTGGAAAAGCTTCACAAATTCATGTTCAAGTGGCAAAAACACCTTAAGATTTGAGGGAATTTCAACATAAAAGGGATAAAAAAAAAAAAACATAAGAGGGCATTCTTAACACTTCAACATCAATTGGAGAAATGAGAATGCTACATTTTGAATAAGTATAGAGGGCATCATTAACATAAACATCATAGTTTGAGAAGAATTATTTGTGAAAAATCCTAGTGCCATAAAAATTTTCAGACGAAATTAGATGGAAAGAGAAAGTTGACACTTTTGGTAAGATAAGGGGGCGAGATTGACATGCTTTAAAGTTCAAGGCACATCGTAGGAAATGTTTAAACTTAGAAGGAATTTCTAAAATTATTATAATTAATTCTTCCTTTTTATTAAATCTAACAAAATCTGTATCTGGTATAAGATTAATTTTTTTTATTGAACTCTATAACTTTTAGTGTAGTCAATTATAAAATTATTATTAAATTATACCTATACATATCATGTATTAATTAAAAAAAAACAATTGTATGGAATTATTTATTTCTTTTATGTCTCGTGTTTAGCACAAAAATTGTGTATTATACAATTACATATTATCTTAGCTAATTTAAGTAAGTGTAATTTGCTGAAGTGTGTAATGATATACAACTTACTCTAAGTAGTTTTAATCACATGAAAATGATGATCAACTAGTATAGAATAAATTATAAATTAATGTACTACATTGTATTTTTGATTTGATACAAAAAAGGATCAGGTGGTAGTCCATCATCTCTAAGTTTTTCAGGCCCCACAGGTGAGGACACTCCCCTAGGTATGGTTGTAATCATGTCCTTTTAACCTAGATTCTCTCGGTCATCCATCCAGGGTCTAGCCTACACTCACCAACCCATGCATCTATAGCCAATGCTGGAGCGGAGGCTTACAGGAGACAATGGGAATCGAGCCTAGATGGACGAAGGAGAAATACCTAGCAAAGGCATCCTAACCCATTGCCACCCCATCCACACCTGTAAGGTGTGACATTGTATTTTAATCTTTAGGCAGATCATCTCTTCCTCTAGTCCGTTTCATATTTGAGATGTGTATGCATGTATATCCTCAAATTATGTTAAATGTGGTTGTAAATATTTATCACAATTGATATAACAAGGAATTATTTATTTATTTTTATTATTTTGTTTTTTAGGGGAGACACTTATCATTATTCTTTTATTAACTTACAACTAAGCAATTATTATGTTGTAGAACTATTACCCCACGGGTCTCTTGATGTTGAAAATTTCAGTATGCACTAACCAATAATATGCATAACTTCTGTTTCATAAAAATGTCATTTTTCAAGCTGACGGCTATAGATCTCTACCTAAATAAGAACAAAACTGTGGTCTAAACCTATTTGTTAGTCGAAACTAGATAGAAATTTTAAAGTCATTAATGATGGAAGTTCTAGGCTTATATATTAAATGTAGAATGCTAGTTTTTGAGTCTTATTTATTTATTTTCTTTTTGTTTGGGCTTTGTAGTTTGATCAGAAGCCAAGCAAGTTATTTTTGATAAAAATGAAGATGATGATAATAGAAAACTTCTCATGTATTTTACGGAAATGCTGCATTCAACTATGTTATTTCGGAAATGTTACACATATTCACTATGTTATATCAGTGACAAAGCCATAAAATTTTTTCAAGGAGGTGTGAATCAAATCAAATTTTAAACTAAAAAATTATTCCACTTTAGATAATTCCGTTTCTTCTTTTCATAAACTTCGTGATTTAATTTTACCGACTTTAAAAAGTTTAAAAATTATTCTTTTTAATGGACATAAAATTATGAATTTAAATAGTAATATAGTTAACTTTTGCTCTATTTTAAATTTGAAATAATATATATTTAAAACTCAATTCTTGAGATATGATTAAATCCTTTTAAATTTTAAGTAATTTAAAAATTAAGAGATAATTTGTAAAACTTCTTGTATTTGGAGTTAAAAATTAATGGAGCTTCTTGGACCAGAGGGGACAGCTGGGCTCGATTTGGCTCCGTCACTGTGTTAAACATATCATTTTTAAAGCTCATTTGTTACCTAAAAGACGAAGGTTTTTAAGACGATTTTTATAACATAGAGAATGGTTTCAATATGATTGTAAACCATAATAAATAGGTACACAAAGCAGGCTGTACGAAACATAGCATTTCGAAAAGAAAAAAACCAAAAAAAAAAAAAAAAAAAAAAACGTTGGACGGAAATTACAAATGACCAAGAATCATGCACGGTCAGTCGAATCAGTTGCTGTAAGCATTATTAAAAGCTAGCGTAGTCGATCGGATTCCATGGCCAATTTGGCCACAACATCAGCCATTGAAATTGCTCATCTACATGACAATGTCCCCTCCACTTGTGGGGTTTCGTTTTGGCCTCAAAATGTATTGGTCCCTCAAAAGCTCCTTGGAGTGGGGCTACGTTGGAACACTATTTTCTCTTTGCCCTCAATTATATTCTTTCCTTGTCGTTTGCCCCATAAGTAGAATAAGACACACAGATTGTGTATATAACCAAAGAAATATCAATTCATACAAAATGAATGTGGAAAAATCCTGAGAAAATGAAGAATGATGGTCTGTCTATCAAAATCGAACTGAAAAACGTGTGAGACAATATTTATGTTATACGTATCGTGTCATATTTAACTGTTTCTCTTCTTGCGTGTACATGTAGAAAACCACATTTGCTGAATTTCTTCAAATTCTAATTTCTACACGCAAAAAACAAACAAATAATCAAATAAAGTGAAGTGACACATCTAAAATTAGTTGAATGTATGTTAAAATTTATACTTAGTTAATTCACTTGTCTAGTAATTTATCATGGCAAGATCTAATCTCACATTTTTAATTTTAATTGATCTTGTTAGGCCGCATATAAATTAATAGCTGAAGTCCTCAAAGGAGGGGAAACAAAAAGAGGGAAAATGCTTGTTAATTAAAAAAGAAGAAAGAAGAAGAAGTCACTTATAAGAATTAATTAGTTCCGCGTTTTTTAATTGTATATGTATGTGGTTGTGAACCCCACGGAATGTAGTTCACATGTTCAATTAAATATGCACTGAAATAGATAAAGACTGTAGTTAAAGACACATCTTTGGTACAATCATAGTGAAAAAAATGATTGTGACATCAAAGCGGGGACCCAAGACTTTGAACAACAATTCAATAAGTAAAACTAATATTAATGTACGACGATGCATGTTGAATGTTGATGTTGTCATTGGATGATAGGGTGTTTGCGTCCTCTATATCATGACTACGATAAGTGGTCTGAGATTTTTCTCTCTTACAAGAGAAGTTAATTGGAATCCAAATAACTAGAACATCTTAGCTAAATTGTAATTAAATTGACATCAATGAATCAATAGGTAGAATGGTTAGGCTTTGAACCATTGATCCAGAGATAGGGTAACTTATGCTTCATTATGGTTCCAGCACAAAGGACCCGAGATCACTTGGGTTAGCTAATTTTAACCACTTAGAACCAAAAAAAAAAAAAAAAAACCGTCCTAAATTGACACAATCTAAATTAATCATCCCACTTCAAAGCCCCAACTCAAATTTATTACAGTTTAATCCGTCTGTCGTCAACTAAAATTTTCTTCCCTTCTTACCAGAAAAAGTAAATTTAACCTTCTTAACATATTGTTTAATTTTGGAGCCTAACATATTGGAGAATATATATCGCGCTTCCGGGGAGTGTGAAGGAAGAATTTCTGGACAATAATTTCACTAAAGGGTATTTTTAGAGTTTAACACTTTGTAATTTCAGTTGGGATATAATGACATTTTTAAGAGGCTTTTTAATAAATAGCTAAATTTTTATCAAATAAGAAAAATGATCATTTTTAAAAAAATTGATTAATCAATTAATCACTGAATGAATATATTAAATAATTGATTGATCATGTATGCATATATTTTAACTTACTGACAGTCATTTTCTTTAATAAAAAAAATTTGGCCATTTAGTTAAATAAACGTTTAAGAACTATATACTACCTAATTTTTGCTTACGCTTATCTATTACTTCTTTATGTCGGGGACGTGTATTAAATGTCACGTGAGAGAGATAGAGGAGGGGAAAATTTAAGAAATTCTAAGGAATTTTTTTTTTGGGAAATGGGATATCTTCTAAAGATTTTGCATGTATATTTTTTCTTAAGTAATAATTAAATGTATCCAAAAATAATATATATATATATTTTATGGATTGTATCCAACTAAAATCATGTCCATAGAACTTGATCATTATTCCAGTCAGAGACTAATTCTTTCTTATTAAATACAATATCTAGAAAGAACTCTTCTACATTAGAGCTAATAAAATATATATATATATGTAATAGGTTCTACTCACCATCATTAATACAGTTCACTCTTCAATTAGCGTAACTTACTTCTCACTTGAAAAGTTCAGGTAGATAATATTTTATTATCAAACCAAGTTTTCAATCTATCCCCATATATCCCCATGGAAATGATAAGTATTGTTATTGTCTTTTTACGTATAGAAATATGTAGCTAAAATCCTATACATGCTCTGGCTTAATTTGGATTCCTTTACTCATTCTCTATACCATTGCATTTTTGCTTCAATTTAGCACAAAGTGTCATCGATCAAAAATCAGTTAATATCAGAAATAATTATAATTCCTCATTTCGTACATTGTCGTTTTTTCGGTATTTCTCATCAGCACTAACGGTGTATGATTGTGCTTAGTGGTGTAAATATTTAAGAAAATTAACATTTTGTGTTTAGTTACTTTTATTAGGAGTTTGAATTTAGTCTCTTGATTTTAAGGAGTTTTAATAGTTTTTTATAACATATAATTTTGTAACTATTATTTGTATTAACACGAGAGCTCATTTCTTAAACTTTTTATCATTGAATTTTCCTACAAGTCATGTAATGAACTTAGTTAAATTATATACTGCGTCTCTTATATTAATTAGTAACGCATGCTTGCATCAACTCACATATATTCCAATTAGGGTGATCTTCAAATATATGTAATTATATATATGCATGGCCGAGTGCGTGGTGGCCGGGTTAAAAGGTAAGAAAAAAACTAAACTCAAGACCGCCCAATAATGTAGGCGGATTGAGAGTGGGTGGGGGCGTGTGGGGGTTTGGCGGGCTGGCCTGTTAGACTTATTTTATTATTAATAAATTTAAAAAAAAAAAAAAAAAACCTTGGTTGCACATAAAACCTTACACTCTACTCGTGTATACACCATAAAATCTTCATGTTTTTTGAATATTATGTTTGAGTAATACATGTTTCCCTGGTGGATAATGCTTTTTGTTCTAATTCATTTGCATCTATCCACATCAAAGGCTCAAGACGTGAACTTGTTTTGTGTTAGATTTGTGTTCACCTTAGTAGATTTATAATGATTATGGGAACCTAAGTTTTTATGCTAATTAGATTAAAAGGCTTTGATGTTTTGCCTTGCAACTACAACCAGCCCAAGGTTAAAAAATGAAATAATATATATATATATATAAACAAAATTGACGGGTAAACAGTTTCAATTAGCCAGTCAAATTTTCAAAACTACCCTCGCCTGTCAAGAAAGATGGGTGATAATGTGACTCCATTTTAGCCGGTGAGGCACTGGCAAGGTGGGTGATTTGGGTGAATTGACAGTTTTCATGCACAATTTTATGATCAGTCACTAGTTGGTCGGTCGGATCTAATTGATATAGGCAATCAATATTTTAATAATCACTGACTATTTTTCTTAAAAAAAAAAAACGACCATTTTAAAGTAAGTGTTAAAAACCATCAAATGTCCTAATTTATCGAAATGTAATCTTAACTATTGTCTCATTTTATAAAATATAACTCCTTGCTCCTCTCTTTCTTTTTTTCTTTTTTCTTTTTACATCTGTTTCATATATTATAAGGTTTTTTGGATCTCAGGAAATAATAATCCAATCTATTTTTTTTCCAAGATAACTTCAAATGTTTACTTGGGCTTCAATTAGTTCATCTGTATACCAATTTTTTGGTTGATGTATAGGATTGTACTTAGAAAAGCTCATTTTTAGATTATTTTCTTAGCTATAATAGCTTTATTTTTTGTCATATGGACAAAAACATATCTATTTGAGGACTGTTTTCACAATGTTCTCTTTTTTTTTATTTGGTTGTTAAGGAGACAACTTTTTTTTTTTCAGGCAAATTATCTTTAGTTTTATGCCAGTATAAGAAAGAAATCTACTCCCGTTTGTTATAAGATTTCAACAGCCTATATGTCAAACAATATTATAAATTTTTTTAACTCCATGTAAACAAAATAAAAAATAAAAAAACATGATTCATTTTTATTGATAGAGGTAAAAATCAACTGAAATTATAAATGCAAAAAAAAAAAAAAAAAGGCAAAGAGTAGAATTATAGGAACCAATAAGTGAGAAGAGAGAAATTGACCCTCTCTCTCCCTAAAAAAAGTGTAGATATGCAGTCACCTAAAAAAAGCAAAGAAGACGTATATAACAATTGTATTCATCCGTACACTTTTTTATTTGGTGTAACAGTCAATAATTCAGTTTCATGTCTTATATACATTAATGTATATACATTAATATCCGTATATATATCCGTATATATATATCCACAGGCCACCTGTACATGTACTCTTTCCGAGCCTCAAGTTATTTATACCAACCAAAAATCAAGATAGCACAGCTAATTGTAGTACTTGTCTCTTTCTGTCTCTTCTTGGTCTCCACTTCACTTCTCACCCTCTTCTTCTTCACCGAATCCTCTCATTACCATTTTCTCTAAAATTATCACAAGATGTTTAACATGAATAATGGTACAAAGAAGAGCTCAGATCATCAGCTTCCGCACAAGCCTCTCCAAATTCAACACGACGACAAGTTCTTCTCAAGGCTTTTGTCCAAGGAAAGCTCCATGGCCTGTCCCTCTTCAAGAGTCCTCTACTACGGCGGCCGACCGGGCTCCGTTCCCTTCCTATGGGAGTCCGAACCCGGCACGCCGAAATCGAAGTCTCGCGACGACGAGTCTCTTGCACTTCGGCCTCCTCTCACTCCTCCTCCCTCCTACTACTTCAACTCCGGCCACAAGAAAGACATCATCAACAAACGCTCTAGAGCGTCCAATCTCATAAACAACATTTTCCCCAAAAAGACGAATAACTTGAGTCTCAAGAAAGCCCCAAATTATTTTAACACCTCAAGTTATACCTCGCCTAATCCATTTTGGTCATCCTCCATGAATTCGTCCATGCTTGTGTCGTTGGACGGTTCTAATTCGAAGGCGGCGGAGGCGGCCGCGGGGTTTCGGGGCAGAAGTGCTAGCCGGATTTCGAGCTCGAACTCGTCGACGTCGTTCGAATGGAGAGGAGGTCATGAAGAAGATCAGGAAGTTGGTTCTCCTAGTTCAACGTTGTGTTTTGGTTGTTACCGTTTTTGAGTTGTAGGGGAATTATTATTATTATAAAAGAGAAGATTATGAGAAAGCTTATAGTCCTCGCTTTGTGCATAAATGATTGTGAATTTGGCCTTCGGATCTGTACTCCAATGTACGTGCTTGATTATAGATTTGTTCTTTCTCTATTCTCTCTCAACATTTATAAATATTTTGTTTATATGTCATATTTTTTATTAATTTAATTATTTTAGGGGCTTGGATTAACGACATTAACTATTTTATATGAATTACATGTCAAATAATTTTTTTTTCCTATTACTAGTGTCAAAAAATATATAGGTATATATGTGTGTGAACGTATATCTATATATATATATACATATAGCTAAACCGTGTAAACATCATCTACTATAGGATGAACAATAAAGTCTAACATAAATTGATGTATTGTTTGAATTTTGTAATGCCCAAGCTTGGACCGCTATTAATACAACGTGTTACTTTGTTATTGGTATTTAATAGAGTGGGGAAAAGAGGGAAAGAGGACCATAATGTTCATTAAAAAAAAAAAAAAAAGGGCGATGGGTTTGGGCTTCGACATTGCTATATATATATTTATAAAAGTATTTATAGCACTATTTAATTAGAAATTTTATTAAATCGTGAAGTTATTCATTTCTCTACTTCTACGTGGATTTTGAAGCCCTGAAAATGATAATTTTGAAGGGTGGTTGGAATTGGGATGTTTTGGCTAACGATTTTTTCTTGTTTGTTTTCCCTTTTGGGGAGAGAATTTTAAAAAGGTGTGCATCTAATAGTTAATTTGTTATTGAAAGTTGTTGTTATTAATTCGTTAAATCTTTCTCCGTCCTAATTATTCTTGGTCCGTGTTTTAGTATTGCAATGACGAAAATGGGTAGATTTAGGTTCCTATCATGGCAGTTCATCTGCCTCTTCTATTATTATTATTATTAAGAAGCTTCTAAGAAAAGACCTTCTATTTTATACTATGTACAAAAGCCATTTTTTAATATTATGATTGATGAATGTTTATATTTATAGTCACATAGTACTATTCTGATAATAAACCAAAATGTTATAAAAAAATTAGAAATTTTTTTTATTCATAGTGCAAAATAAAAAATTATACTACATAAAAAAATCCCTATTATTATTATTTTTCTTGTCTTAGATTTTTTTTTTTTTTTGGGAATCGCTGAGTTTACCTTCCCCATTAACGTCTTCAAAATTTGTTTCATTTCTTGACCAAGAAAATATTCAGTTAGGATCTACTTGGATGAAAGATTTATTTTTGAAAAATAAAAAATTTTTAGATATGAAAAATAAAAGGTTGTTTAAAATTTTTTTTTTAAAGTGAAAAAATTGTTTGTATGAATGAAAATTTTTTGTTTTTAAAGAACTCTTTTTCTATTTTTTTAAAAATAAAAAATTTTAAATATCCAAATATAAAAATTTTAAAAAATTCATTTTTTTAAAATAATTTTATTTTTTAAATTTAAAAATGTCAAACGAACAATCAGAATGTTACGTCTTTGTTTAGTTATTTAGATGCCCAAGTTTCAAATTATTATTTGGAAGATATATGAGATGTAGCATCTGTTTTTGAGGAAGCTAAATCAGCTCAGCCGTCTTTATCAACTCGATTTGACTCTTGGAAATTGACTCTTTGTCTACATTCAGGTTTAAGCTAGTAAACTTTCAAAATACCAAGATTACGGTTTTGTTGATTTGTTTGTTCGTTTGCAATTCTAATGTTAGTTTTTTTTTTTTTTTTTTAATAAGTTATTCTAATGTTAGGTTGAATGTTGGAATTAATACCGGAATAAAGTTATTATGTTTGGTTAGTAAAACACAAGGAAATAATAACTACTTTCACAAAAATAAGCTTTTATCTTTAATTTAAAATTTTTTTTAATGAACTTTTTACTTTAACTTTTAATTTTTAATAAAATATTTTGAAGGAAATAACAGATTTAATAGGTGGATAATAAAATTTTACATGGTAAATAATATATAATATATAAAAAAATCATTTATGTGATAAACTTGAAGTAAACAAATCATTTACATTATTAAAAACCTGTCCTATACTTTAAATGATTTCTGAAAATTGCCATTGACTTGTTTCTTCGTAAAGTTTAAGGTATGCATTTTGAAATAGAATGCCCATCCTCTTCCACTGCTCCATATTCACATAATTTTATGCATAAAATAAAAAATAAAAAATAAAAAAAGTGCGAGTCAGATGGTGGAGACTAATATCTAAAAAAAAAAAATTCGGGAAAATGAATGCTTTCATGTACATTAAGGCTGTATTTAGTAGAAAGAAGAGAAAAATAAAATAAAGTAGTAATATATCAAAACAAAAATCATTTCCTTTATTATATTTAGTATGATAAAAGATAATCAAAACAAAAATCATTTTTTTTATTTGTAAAATAATAATTTTATTCTTTATTAATTTGTTTCTTATATTCTTATTATTTTTTCAATCAAATAAAGAATTTTTATCATTAACAAAGATACTAGTGTAATTTTACTCTATAATTAATATAATAAATTGATTTCTTTTAAAAACATCTCTAATTCAGATATATTAATATTATAATCTTTTGATAGATTCCTCCTCTAATCTTTTTATTTTTCTTTTTTCCCTTAATAAATAATTATAATTATCATAATCTTTTCATAAATCTCTGGCCTCATTTGGCCTCATTTCTTTCCATCCATTTTTCTCTTCTGTCAAATCAATATAACCTAAAATGTCAAAAGGTGGGACACAAAAGCAATTTAATGAATTAGGACATTCCTTTGCATACGTGAATGAA
Organism: Antiaris toxicaria; assembly: GCA_035233585.1. Taxonomy (NCBI): domain Eukaryota; kingdom Viridiplantae; phylum Streptophyta; class Magnoliopsida; order Rosales; family Moraceae; genus Antiaris; species Antiaris toxicaria. The sequence continues at coordinate 4,150,385 of CP141163.1, forward strand.
CAAGGCCTATCGAGTCACCCCATCGTTGGGTCCAAAAACTGAGCTGTTTCACAGTTTCTCTATCATATCTGAAACCTACCAAGAAACCCAATTATCAAGATGACAAAAAGAAGACCAATAAAACCAAAAGTCACCAACCAAAAGACACAACATTTTGCATTCTTTCACCGTTTTAATGATGGGGAACTAGAAAAACCTAAGTCAAAAGCATTGGAAAAAAAAAAAAAAAAACGAAAGATGATTCTATTTTAAACTTTTATATTGTATCATATTTTGTCAGTTTAACATATATATATATTTCTTTTAATTTTTAATGTTTTTTTTTGTCTAATTTTCAGAAATATTTATTATTGATAAGAGGTCCTAAACTTCACAATCAGACACTTTGATGAAGCAGTTGTCATGTATATATCAAGATCAAATCTTTACTCTTAAAAAAAACTCTTCCAGTTGTCGGCAGGTATATACTGTGCACTGCAGCGCTAGTGCTGGTGGAAGCAGCGTGTCAACCGGTATGCCATGTGCTCGCGGGTCATGGGCCATGCCATTCCCTTTGCCATGCTTTTACGGATGTATGTTTTATTTACTCATGATGTTACTTGTCTTACCGTCTGGGAGTTTCATTTTTTAAAAATAAAAAATTTTTATTTAAAAAAAATAGATTTTTTTAAATTTTCGTATTTGAACATTCAAAATTTTTTATTTTTAAAAAAATAAAAAAAAAACTCTCTAAAAAAAGAAAAATATTTATCTATCCAAACAACTTTTCACTTAAAAAAAAATCCAAATAACTTTTTATTATTCAAATTTAAAAATATTCTGTTTTTTAAAAATAAATTTTCCATCCAAACATATCAGTAATTGAGCATTTCGTTGTCAGGCTGGATTTCTATTTACTGTCATGGAAGAGAGTTCAACGGCGGAGAAGAAAATCCTTTGTGATTACTAATGAGAGAGGGAAAAAAAAGTTTTCCATGTTTATTTTTTTATAATTTTATTAAAGATAAATTGCTACTGTGGTTGCTAAACATTTAACAAGGATACTGATTGGTTCTTGAATTTTTTTTTTTTAGTTCATTGGTCTTTAAATTCTAAAAAAAATGCAAAATAAGGTAAAATCCCAACTCAGTCGAAAAAAAAAAAAAAATTCACAGTTATGCCCATGTGAGTTACGTGAGCATAATCATAGTGGTATTTTAGTAAAACAACATGTTAAAATAATTATAAAAAAAATTCTTTTTTTAAGTAAATTTAAGAATGCAAATTCAGTTCTAATAAAAATTAGCAAATTTTATCCCAAAAAAGAAATATAAAAGAAAAATATTAGCAAAGCAAAAAAAAAAAAAAAAACCAAAAACAAAAACAAAAACAAAAAACGAATCTGGGAAGGGAATTAACGGTGGGTTGGGCTTCGGGTGGGTGCTCGGACTCACGTAATTGGGGTAATGGAGGTCATTCCAAAAAAAAAAAAAAAGTTGTTTTGTTTAGGGGGAGTTTGGGGGAGGTTTTGAAGATGTGGTTTAGGGGTTTGGAAAAAAGTTGGTTTTGGAGAATATATTTGGGAGAAAAAGCTGTTTAGGGTGAAAAATTAAAAATTTTAAAAATTTTTTTAGAAAAAAAATATCAATATGGATCTTGTTTTGTTCCTCTCGAAATTCTATGCAATTTAAAAAAAAATCATCTCATTTGAACTTGTATACAAAAAGTTATGAATTTTTAAAGTTTGGAGTTTACTGTAGCGTTTTGGAGATGTAAATAGTAAAAAGTAAGAAAGTTTTGAAAAAAAAGTGAAAAATTGGGGGCTGGAGACAGTCCCCCAAACGACCCCTTAATTTTTTCATTTTTAATTATAATATTTTTAAAATATTAAGGGGTGAATCTGTGGTATTTTAGTTGAAATGTTAGGTTTTTTTTTTTTTTTTTTTTAAAGAAAGATGCTTTCTTTCCCTTTTCTCTAATTTTTTATTTTTCAAAGATTAATTTTATTAATTCACAAAGAAAAGTTTAAAACTTTATTATTATTTTTCATTTCAACTACTTTTTATTCACAATTTCAAATTTAAAATTTAAAATTTAATTTAAAATTTTTTTAAAAAATTAATAAAAAATTATATTTAAATTAATCAATATAAATCTAAATATTTTTTAAACTAATCTTAATTTTTTTAACTATAGCTAGAATTTATCACTCGTTTGTATCTTTTAAAGTATATGAATTATATTACGTTTGGAGGTCGTATTTTGACGTTATAAAAATCAATTTTATATCAAATATAAAGTTTTATATTCAAATACAATTATTTTTAATAGTGTTACGAAAATAATTACTATTTAAAAGATTTTTAAAACAATCACATCACTTTTCAAATGTAATTATTTATCTCTATTTTTACCAATCATATCAACTTTTCAACTCTAAAATACTTTTTATCTAAATACATATTTTATTCAAATATAAAATAAATACTTTTTAATCAAATACAACACTAAAAAAATATATATTTAAATATAATTAAAATGTGATATATTTATCAAACGCCACTTAGGTGGCGTTTGGGAAAGAATTTCATTTTAATTTTACTCAAATACAATATAATTTTACACCAAACATAAATTTTATAACAGTACTACGAAAACAATTACTATTTAAAATATTTTTAAAACAATTACATCAACTATTTAACTTTACTATTTATCTCTACTTTTACCAATCATATCAACTTTTCAACTCTAAAATGCTTTTCATCCAAACACATATTTTATTCAAATACAAAATAAATATTTTTTAATCAAATATAATATTTAAAAAATAAAATTTATCAAATACAATTAAAATACAATGGATTATCAAACGCTCCCTGCGCTAATTAAATTAATCAAGCTTCATGGATTCAATGTTTCATATCCCATTTTTGTAGTCTATTGTAACGAGGCCCATAAATGATCTCATCATGAAGAACCTCGACGTTTCACCTTGTATATGGTAGAGTAGGGTTTCCATGGTAGAACACCCCTTCATTTTGTAAGTAGACATACAGAAAAACTGAACTTTTCTCGTCGGCCCATCCTCGTCGGGTCGGCGTGTCGGCGGAGGAGGAAGGATTTTCTCGTCGGTTTTCCGGCAACCGAAGAGAAAACAATTAAAAAAAATGAAAAAACCTTGCCTTTCTCAGTCTCACTCTCTATCTAGCTCTCTCGCCCTCCAAAATCTCCGGTTGAACCCCCACCCAAAAAAAAAAAACAACTCTCGATCTCTCTCCCTCCCTCCCCTCTCTCTCTTTTTGATCGACGGCGATCCCCCTCCAAAAAAAGCACTCTCTCTCTCTCTCTCTCTATCTCTCTCTCCTAGCTCCCCTTTTTCTCTCTTGGCCGGCAGCCGCGCAAATCCACCATTTTGTTCCGGTAAATAATGCTTTGAGTAAAGGCTGAAGAAAAGGAGAGAAAGACGAAAACGATCAGAAAGCTAGCATTGTCGGGCGCCGGCGGTGCCGCACCTCGTGAGTTTTTTTTTTTTTTTTTTTTTAATTTGATTTTTCTTCCTTTTTTTGTTTATATGTTTAACTTCGAAGTAGTTGATCGTTGCAAATTCGGAGAATCGATTTGTTTTACTGAACTGGACTATTGAATTGGGGTTTCTTTGTTTAGGATTAATACTCGATCAGAGGTTCAATCCTGTATAAATTCATCAAATAATTTTTATTTCTAATTTTTTGAACAACAATAATTTCCATTATCTAGGGTAATTCAGGGAAAATACTCAAATCAGAGCCTTTTTTTTTAATAATTCTGATTGAGGTTTCGAAATCTTCAATTTTGATTGTTTTTATTTCATATTTACTCAATTCCTGATCATATCCACTTCTTTTTTTTTTTTTTAATCTCTCCCGCTCTGATCTCCGAGCCCTCAAGATCAGGTTCTTCCCTGGCCCCGCCTCCCTCCGCGGACGATCAGTTCGTCTCCCCAGGCAGTCGCGGCTCCTTTCTGTATGTAGGATTCTTGTTATGTACCATTAATCTTGTTTTCCTTGGATCTATGATGCAATTTCTACGTTGCAAACTTACCTGTGATTATTATCCATATTATCACCCTCTTTCGGCTGAGGTTGCAAGTAGCTGGTTCTTTGTGTTTTTGCCCAATTTTAGTTTAATATTGATGTTATTTGCCCATGGCATTTGATGTCCTCAATGGTTGGTTAGATTTACGATATGAGATCTGGAGTTAAGAGATATTATTTCCATCAATTTTTTTTTGTCACCCTTGGAGTAGATTTTACAAAAAAGGTTAGGCTACTTTTGTTCTCTCTCTCTCTCTCTCTCTCTCTCTCTCTCTCTCTCTAATGTTATTATAGTTAGAGTTTTTGCCTTTGCAATACCCTTTAATGTGTATTAGTGTAATTGCTGCTGTTGATTAGTTAGGCAGGCATTGCATATATGTATACCCTGAAATTTATGTCATGATTCCTAAAACCGCTGTCTTTCATTTTCATATCCTTTAAAAGAATATTCCAAAAATTAAAAAAAAAAATTGATGGCTGTTACCATTGAGATGGTTCTATTCAATTCAATAGTTGTTAGTTTTTTCCATTTATCATTTGAACCTATAAACACACAAACCACATCTATACGTGTTTAGTTCTCTTGGATCAAAACCATCTAAAATGTAGATATAGACGTTTGCATGATCAAGAGAAAAAAAAAGTAACGCAATTCACGATATGCACGTTGAAATCATGTCTATATTAGTCTGCTTATATCTTAGCAGTTTCTTACACGAATATACACTCTGGAAATTATTAAAACTGAGGCCGATCTTGGGGGAGGTTTTGGAGATATTTTTTGGGTTGGAAAATATGCTTGGGGGAAAAAATTGTTTGGGGTAAAAAAATTTAAAATTTTAAAAATTTTTTTTAAAAAAAAAATATCAATATGGATATTATTTCATTCATCTTGAAATTCTATGCAATTTAAAAAAAAAATCATTTCATTTATACTTATATACACAAAGTTATGAACTTTAAAAGTTTGGAGGTTATTGTAACATTTTGAAGATGTAAATAGTGAAAAGCGATAAAGTGTTGGAAAAAAAGGTGTTTTGGAGATGTTATTTTTGGTGTTCCAAACACCCTCTGAGTGAGTGTATTGTGAATTTTCTTCAATACTACTTATCTGGTAGTTAAATAAAAATATATATGTAGAAATACATGTATAACTATATATCACTTCATATGTATTTATATGTAAAAATATATGAGCTTTTGGTCCTGAATAGATTATAAATATACAGAAGATCTCAAATATATAAGTACATGCTCTATGAGTGAGATATCTCTTTCTCTCTTTCTCTCTCTCTCTCTGTAACATAACCAAAGCTGCACTTTTGACAACTTCAGTAGCAACATCACCAGTTGGAATGATTTATATCCTTTGTTTGAATTGATAGAAAACAGAATAGCTAGCTAGGTTAAATAACGATTTGTGTTGTACTACTTTTTAGTTAGTTGATTGTTGATAGTTCTTACGTTTTGTGTGCATAACCTGTTGATACCCTGCAGATTACGCATGTCGACTTTTTGACATTTTAACCATTCCCTTGAAAAGCCAATAGTATATAGCATGAGTCCTCTGTATACCTTAATATGCATGGTGATTTCATTACTCTATACATTGTGGATGTTAGAGGAATTCCAGAACTTCTTAGGAAAAGAAAATGGATATCTGTTTCCAACTAAAAAAATCTTAAAGCAGTACAAGTTAGTTCTACAAGATCAGATCTGAGATGCTAGTTGAATTTCTGGTGATACGAATGTGAGCTGTTGGACGTGGCATATTCTAACTATAAGACTACTACCCGATATTGATCTGTATTTACCTGGATTGATTTAGTTGTTTTTGGAACTTTATAGTTAAGAATCTTCGCTGACCTTAATAAGTTTTGCTTAGTTTTCTTTCCTTCCCAGACTTCTCAAAATTTATGGGTTATGGTTGGAGATATTGCCTTGTAAACCTCTTCCATCATTCGTCTAGAAATCCAATAAAGCATTTTTATCAATACTAAATTTAGAGCTAACAGATACAACTCCAGTCCTCTGCTGCAGTCGTCATCGCCACTCCTCTCCCTTTTGTCGTTGCTTTCTATCAGTGGGTGTCGCTGTTGAAGTAGATTCTACATCAAAGATTAGGTTATTATTCTTATTATTCGAAGTTATTATAGGTGGAGTTTTTGCCTTTATTACTTGATTTGTACTGTCAAGTTTTTTTTCATTGCTAATTTTTTTGACATAGATTTTCGATGTAAATATAATATATTGAAAATTTGAATTGTTGGTTTATTTTAGGATTTGATACTTGTAGACAGAGTTATTAATTATATATGAATGTCCTTTTTTTTTTTTTTTTTACCCTTTTGACTTTATAACTTTATAAGTACATAATTTATGTTTTTAAAAATATGTATAATTTATGTTAGTTTTTTTATGCCTTTATAAATCCTTAAGAATGGAAGAACAATGGACGTTGGTTGAAAGAACGGTAAGTGAGTTTAGGAGCAGATTCGAAAATTTCTTGAAGTTTGCTTTGGAACACTCGTCAAGCCATGATAATATACGATGTCCATGCTCGAAAAGTGGGAATACTAGAACGATGAACGTTACGAAAAAAATAAAAAATAAAAAAGCAACGTGTTTGGGATGATTATGTCATTTTAACTACTGGTTTTATTAGAGTTAAGAGCTATGTGTGATACAATTTGACACTAATATGCAAGATTCATAAGTTAGGGTATTTGACTAGTGTTATGATCTGATTTTGCAAATTTATTTACTTGTAGATTGTAGAAATAAAAGGCTACACGGTTAAGAGATTTGGATGAGCTTTGAGGCGAATGGGGTGGGTAGGAGAGTTGATGAGTTTTATTAGATGAATGCTTAATTTATTAAAATTCTAGTTTTTCTCTTTTTAGAAAGAAGCAAATTTTTTTATGTTAATTAACTAAATGCATATAATATTTATCACTTTAGTTTTGAATATATATATATATATATTGATTTTGTTTAATACTGATTTTTTGGGAACTTCCTCATCGGTAGTCAGAAAACTGTTTAATCCTTATAATTGATGAAATATTTAAATAATTGTTGGTACAGAATCTACCACCCAATATTAAATTAGCAAATTAAATATCAACTGTAATCTACTTGTTTTATCTATTTATTTATTTATTTTTGAAAAGGGAAATTTCTTAGTAAGAAGATATAAAAGCATAATAAAAACATCAAGTATAATAAATGATCCTAAATTATTTAACATAAAACCCTTTAATTTAATTGCATTATTAATTTATTTATTTTCAATGTAAGGTAATATATGTTTGTGTACCATATATTGTATATAAATACAATAGTTATCATTTTTTTAATTTACTTTTAACAATCATATCACATACTTTCTTTTACATAAATAACTTAAACATATACTGTATTTGAACACAATGTAACTTTAAACATCCAAATATATATTGTATTTATTGTATTGCATTTGCATAACATTTGTAATGAATTTATTGTTCCAAATGATCTATAAATTTTGAAGGGAAAGACGTATATTTGAGGCCAATAAGGGATATATACCTCGACACATTATAATCAAGCAAATGTAAGACTTTTATTAACATAACCATGATAATCAATAGAATTTTGCGATCAATTAAGGGTCAAAACTTAGTAACAATACAATTACCATTAATTTCGCATAGAAACAACTCTAATGGGATTGAAATAATGCCAAGATTCAAATCTAGTGAATAAACAACCAACGTGAAAGGTGGGAAAACCGCCTTCATTATTAGGAATAATAAACATAAATAAAACACTCAGATAAGACATTATTTTATACAAGCTCAAACAAGACCAAAAAAAAAAAATCACATTGAAAGGGTCCTTATTGATAAAATGATTTACATTATTTGGAGAAATTGAATTGTTAAAGTTGAACCGCTATAAGACCTCCCTAACACGTGTCGACGATGTATTATCACCAACTATCTCGTTCTTACCTTACTCCTTCCCACAAGGCCTATCTTTCTCCCATAGGCTCTCCTCTACCAAGACCCTTACCATATAAACTTCACCTACATACCTAGGGCTAGGAAACCAAAGACAAGTTAAAAATAGCCATTGGATTCCGACCTTAAAAGAGAAAAATGATTGAGAAATTATAACCCTTACATGTTAGATAGAGAAACAGAAGAAAAAGTAATCTACTTGTTTTTTGGAATAATAAGTAGGAGTAATTAGAAAGTTAAGCCTCGGCTTTAACAATATATTAAGGTTTAAGTTATTTTAATTCTTTTTATTATATGTTTATTTTTAAAATTATTTGATTTCCATTATGATTATTAAGGATTTTATTTATTCGTATTTTTTGTTAAATTGTGTATTTGTTATTAGAATTCGCGTTTTAAAAAAATTCTAAATATTTTTTTACTTATGGAAATGTCTAGAATAGCGTTAATGATATTATTACGCTTTCGTAATGAATTGAAATAAAATAAATAAAGAAATGTTAAAAAAGGGAAATAATTTCATTAATTTTAAGGGGGCGTTTGGTAAACGCATTGTGTTTTAATTACGTTTTAATGTAATTCTTTTTTGAGTGTTATATTTGGTTGAAAAGTATTTGTTTTGTATTTAAATAAAATATGTGTTTGGATGAAAAGTATTTTAGAGTTGAAAAGTTGATGTGATTGGTAAAAGTAGAGATAAATAGTTAGGGTTGAAAAGTTGATATGATTGTTTTAAAAAACTTTTGAATAGTAATTGTTTTCGTAGTACTATTGAAAATGATTGTATTTGAATGTAAAATTTTGTGTTTGGTGTAAAATTGGTATTCGTAACACCAAAAAATGTTTCCCAAACGATGCATAAATATAGAAAAGGTGAACTATATTAAAAGTGTTATTCTTTAGAAGGGAAAATTTTCATTCATTCATTCAAAGAAATGCAACAAAAGCTATAAATAGATGCAATAACCTCGTAATACAAGGGATTGGACTTTCAAATGAGATTAAATCCACTAGTACAATCTAATACTGCTTAAAGGGCAGATGAATACCATCTTAACATATCCATATCGAGCATTCAAATGGCACTTTTTAAAGCAACGACTTTTTTTAAAACCCTTCACAAGCGATGGAAACTAATTGATTGAGAGTAAAGTCTCGTTTGGTGAACGCATTGTATTTGCATTGCGTTTGAACGTAATTTGTATTTGGAGGAAAAGTATTAACATTGCATTTGAATGCAATGTATGTTTGGGTGAAAAGTATTTGAATTGTATTTTAATAATGAATATGTGATGTGATTGGTAAAAGTAGAGACAAAAAAAGGAGAGAGAGAGAATATATGATGTAATTAAGAAAAGTAATAAAAAAGTGAAATAATAAATAGTGATTATGTTGGATTTAAAATGTGATGTGATTGGTATTTGAATGAAATGTTTTTGTATTTGGGGGAAAATTGAATGCAATGCAAAAAAAATGCGTTACATAAACGCGGGCTAAGAATTTCATAGCACAGAGGTCACCATAAACCTCCGTATTGAAACAGCTTAAACAGAACTGAAACTACATTTAATACACTGTCAAAACACATCAAAGATAGTGGTAAATACAAGCAATACAACCAAAAAAGGTCAGGTGGGGAAACCAATACTTTTATTACACAGAAAAAACAACAAAATAAAAACACACAAGTGACAATCTAAATACCACCAAAGACACCAGCATCGACAAGATAGTCACCCAAAAGCCGAGTAACCTAGATCCGAAACCACCAGTAAATAACTTCCACTTCGCCCGCAGTGGGAACCATGCGCTGCCTCCATCGGTGTTGAATCAAGCCACACACCTCTCCAGGGGCTTCGTAACATCCCAGGTACCAACACCCTTAAGTCGTGGCAACTTCGGCCACCACCTACCCCTTAGATCTAAGCAGAACCTCGCAGAAAGCCTCCCACCAATCTCCACACCTTCCAATCATTTGAACCTGAATCGTTCGTCCCGCCTCCAACACTCCTACTTTGCTGCCCACCCTACCTCTAGCTCCTCCTTAAAGAGTCTAGATTGCCATCTCTACGGTTGAGAGCCCGTGGCAGGCCTAGTGCTGCCACAATACTCTCACCCTCCTTCTGAATACCACCACTCAAAACCTAGAGAAAACTCAGAGCTTTTCTCTCTCTAAAAAATAATTTTTTTTCATTAAAAGTGTTATTAAGAAATAATAAATCATAAAAAAAAGTTAATGAAAGTTAATTAATATAAAAAAGAATAAAAATATTTAAAAAAGAATATTAATGATCCTTAAATAATTATGAATTCCAATGAAGTCAGAATTATCGTAACAGAGTAAAAAAAAAGTTACCATAATGATAAAGTTATTATCAAAAAGAAAGAAGTAATTGCACAAAGCATTTGAATTTTAGGAACTACCTATTTGAATAAGGCCAACAATAGAGGGAAAAAAAGCATTATAATAATGATGTTTCAATTGTCATAAAGAATCATACTTAAGAAATAAGTTTTTAACAAACAATCATTATAATAAAGAAATAATCATTAAGATAAAGATAACAATAAGGACAAAAATAAATAAGAAAAAAAAAGAATCATTGTAAGAAAAAATGATGTTCAATATAGTAAAAGTATAAAATGAATACTAAAGGTATATATTAATATAAAAATAGACATATATATAATATTATAAAAAAAGACCTCATTTAAAAATGAAGTTTTAAGAGTAGATATTTGATGTAATAATTTCATTTTAGGAATGTGCTCTACCAAAGTTCATTTAATATGGGATCAGAGTCAAATTTTGAAAGGCAAAAGTGGGTTCAGACTCTAGTCTGTTTGCATGAGAAGCTAGGTATAAGTGATTGTGCATTTATCTCACGTCACTAAGGTTTCTCTTTTTTTTTTTCCTTCTTTTATTAGTAATCACATCACCAACTTTTTTTGGCTATTGTGGTATTTATGTAGATTATGCTCCCTCTCCCCTTGAGCTACCTTTTAAAGATAGTTAGAGAATATGTCATAAAAATAAAGTATGGATTGATTTTTACTACACTAATAAAAAAAATAGGAAAACAAGCTACATTGATATGATTAATGATGTCATAAATTAATTAAAAAGACCAAAGTATCCCAAACTTATTTCTACTCTTTCTCTCTCTCTCTCTCTCTCTTCCCCAACTCCACTCTCTTTTGATAACCAATTGTCAGTTAGTGACCGGTCAATAACTAATATCTTGCTAGAGGAGGTGATTACCGACTGATAACTAAATGGTATCTCGCTAGGGTGGTTACCAGTGGCCAATCAATTGGTATCTCGCCAGAAGAGGTGGCTATCAGATGGCATCACAATGGATACATAATGGTAACCAATAGGTAACCATTGACTTACTAGTTTCATCTTGATATTAAGTGATATCTTAAAGTGTAACCAGTAATTTAAAATAAATAAATAAATAAATACATATAATGTGATGACATGTCATGATATCTTATATAACTATTTTTTTCTGTGGCAAAAATCTTACTTCAATTCATGGTATTTTTATAAAGTCTCCTAACTTTTAAAGATGAGTTTAATCCAAGCTCATTAGATATTTTTTACTTAAGATTTTAGATAATTAAATACAAATAATTATCTAAATATGCATCATGTCCTCTTTCATTGAACTTTAGGGAGAAAGACAAATATTTAAAAAAAAATATTTAATGATCTTTGGATTTACGCATTAGATAATTAATAGATACAAATGAGCTATCAAAAACTCATGTTACAGAAATTCAAGGTCTCTTGATTACAATTTGTGACTTGATTTATTGCATTCGCCAAGTAACTCACATTGCCAGAGGTTACACCTGCCATGCTGCCACCATCACAAATGGTTGTAGTTAGGAAGGCAAATCTAACGATTAGTTTAAGCATGTTTCTAATGTGATGAATGCTGCTTACCTAATGCGACCGTCGTGAGTCATGTATATGTGGAATTTTCTCGCTAGCTGGTTAACTTGATCTGGGGTTAAGCCAGAGAAGCAGAACATTCCGACCTGTCGTTTAAAGATTTTAAGATAAGATGTTTCAGAGACTTGAAGAGAAAATTACAATACGATAACCCTTGTTTCATTGAATTAGTGAATTAGCACCTTAGTGTTTTTTTGGGACACGAAATGTCATTTCTGCTTTTTGAAGCCAAAAGAATGGTACTCTTTATCTGGAAGTGGTAGGACGCCTACCTGGTTAGTAATGTGTTCCCAGTTGAGAGGGGAACCCATATTCTCAAGACTATCCCGAAGAGCATAACGGTTACTTTTAATGCGATTCGCCATGACCTGGAAACAAGAACGTAAAACAAACAGAGAGATTAAAATCAGCCGAATTTTATTTACTGTCAATAGTAACTGGAAAATGTTTAACTGATTGCCTTCACTTCTCTAAGCCAAAGTGATTTAATATCTGAATCACTCAAGATCGCAGAAACCACTAGTAGACCATGAACTGGAGGACTGCCGTACATTGCCCTCGCAATCTGCTGCAGTTGGCTTTTGACTGCAACTGCTTGCTTATGATTGGAACACAGAACACTGCAAAAATGTTTCTGTGTAAGAAAAGCTTAAGAGCAACTACAATTTGTACAAAAAAAAAAAAAGGGAATCTATGAAAGTCATTAATTGTATTGGCACCACTACTCACACTTGAGGGAACCATACATTATGAGTAGTGCCAGACCCGCCAAAACGAAATAGCACTACTCTTCGAATCCAACTTGGAGAACATGGAAGGGTAAAGAAGTTTATGGCCAACTCATATTCTTAGGTACTATTTGACAGTGTTTTCTAAAAGTCGTTTTTGGCTTCTTGGGTTTAAAAGCTGCTCTTAGAAGTGTTTGAATAATATGTTAATAGAGCTTCTTGTCAAAGCTAAAAAATATGACTTGCGGAAAAAAGCTTTTTCAAATAGACTTTAAAATTTGTATTAAAGTTTAAATTAGACATTATGAACTTCATTTTAACAATTTTATTACTAACTAGAAAACCTTTAGATCATTTTGGGTTCATTTAAAAAAGTGGTTCCAAACATTTGTTACGAAGTCACATCTTTTGCTTCTCTTCTTCAATTGACTAAAAACAAAAGTAAAAGCTCCGCCAAATGGACCGTCAACCAATCTGACAAACAATACAAGCAGACTTAACTTGATATGTCCTTTACCCACACAAGGTTTTTATTGCAGCATACCCCTATAAAAGAGCACAGGATAATAACAATATAGCCAGGTTTCAAGAATGTTTTACCAACCTGAGGCAACCAACTCGATGCCCATATAATCCCATATTCTTCGCAAAGGATTGAGCACAACCAATTAAGTGTCCATCTTCAAGAAAAATCCGTATGGATTTGGCATCGATGTCAAGATCCCCACTTGCAAAACCTTGATAAGCCATATCAAAAAATGGGAAATGATTTTTAACCTGCAAGTCTTTGATGTGAGATTTGAACTAACTTCTAAGAAAGAAAGAAAGAAAAAGGCAATAAAATACATTCAAAATGAGTACCTTAAACTGATGTGAGATTTCTCTCCATTGTTCCTCGGTAGGGTCGACCCCAGTTGGATTATGTGCACAAGGATGGAGTAGGAAAAAGGAACCTTCTGGGGCATTCTACAAAATCCACCAAAACAAAACAAACTAAGAATGTCAAGACCCTTGTTTTGTTTTAATATATTTATGAGATACTATGCAGCATATATATAATGCTCTATATCGTGCTTCTAGCAATGGACTCCAGAAAAAAATGCAATCAGAAGTGCCAAGACAACTGGCATTTGTTATGAATTTAATGACGAAAGTGATTGATGTCTCCGCTTGGATAACCAAGCAGATCATATTCTTCAGTGTACTACTTCTCAATTTCACCAGAAAGCTAAGATATTACTTACAATAGAGAAAAACAAATTTTATTGAAAAATCAAGTCAGGAAAAATGATTCCAGTATAATCTGTTGGGCATGGACTGAAAGATAGATACTTCAATTTGTTTGAGTGAGATAAGGCAATTTGCTTAAACAAGTCAGCTACATTTTATCTCAACTACTCAATCTTGCTATTATATACCTTGACATCATCCATGAGTGCTGCAAAGTTCAAACCCTTCGTAGTCGGATTATAGTAGCGGAAGGTTCTCCGAGGAACGTGCGCATCTCTCCAGATGTTGTGATGGCTATTCAATGCACATGATTTTTCCACAGAAAACAAATCATAAATCAATGCCATGTACATTACAAGGTTAATACAAACCATATATGGTAATAGAAGCACTTAGGGACCAATTACAAACTTACTTGGACCAAGTTGGATCAGGTAAGTAAATTTGTGATTCAGGATAAAAACGCTTCTGGAATTCGGCGAAGAGACGGCATGCTCCGGTACCAGAGAGAGCCTGAACTCCAGCAAATCTACCATCTGTAATAACGTTGGAGTCCTTTCCATACACCAATTTTAAACTTTCTTCAACCAATTTTGAGCTGATTGCTGCAGAAACTGATTCCCTGCCAATGCCTCTCAGAGTATGAGTGTCGAACATCTCCAGAATCACAGGGAAATAACAAAGAAAACGTCAGAAGAGTAATAAGATACAATGAGGAATGCAAATCCCTGGAATATATTATGATGGCGGTCAGCATAATAATGCCGCATCAGTGAGTTAGCTTGAATAATGTTATACATCCCGACTATTTGATACCAATTTAACATTGTATATGAGTTGTCATTCTTTTTTCGGTGAGTGTTTAAAAAATTTCCACGTCAATTAATATTAAAAAATTGTATCTAGGAAATGACAATTCATTACCATGTGAGTTGGGATAAGAGAGTTGGCATCCATAGCACTTTAATCTCGATCTCTTATAAAATTTTCAACCCAAATCAGTTCTTTTTATACAAAAGCAGCAATATACAACATGCAAGTTTCTTAAAAATACAGTCATAGAAATTTGTTGTATATAGACAATGAATGCTAGATATGATTTTTTTTTTTTTTTTGGGTTTTTGGTTGGGGTGGGTGGTTGGTGTTGCCGCGCTGAATGAAATTGTAGAACCTAACATATCATTATATCCTAGCTCTATTTGACAAGATTAAAACACTGAAACCAGTTAGGGAAATAAAAAAAAGATAAAATTTTTTTTGTTTTGTTTTTTCGGACAGAACTTCTAATGAATTATAGAGTGATCATAGAGGAGGGACAAAGAATATCTCTACCCAATTAACTGAGACTCATAACTAATACTTGAGCTGGATTTCCTCCACAAATGGGTTCGGATGATATAAATATATAGTATATATGAAATTTAAGAACAGAGTAGCAAAAGCCAAAACAGGTAATTAATGAAACTCACAAGAACTCAGAACCTGCAATCTTGGCCTCAGCATCTCGAACGCACTGGAGAACAACAGATTTCCCCTCGTCATCCCTGTAAGCCCCCTAATATACACAGTTTCATCTCAAAAATCAATACCCAACCAAAAATTCCACCCCCCCCCCCCCCCAAAAAAAAAAAAAAAAAACCAAAATTCCGTTGCCAGAAAAAAAAAAAAAAACCATTTGAAATCACCACTCCAAGATTGATCCTGTTGGGATTTGGGTCTGCAAGAAAAGCCTCAGTAACACCAACGATGGGGTCCTTAGGAGCAGGCCTCACGTGGTCCCACCAACTCCAAGCACTGGCTCTGGCTGAACTCGAAATGCTTCTTCTTCCAAAACCAGATGCCATGCATTTCCAATACATTATTTGATTTTGATTTTTTCTCTGTGTGTTTGATCTTTCTGTTTTTGAGTTTGGAAACGAACCATAATACTATAAGAACGATTTTGGTGAAGTATATATAGATGTTGGAACTTGGGGAATTTTTTTTTTTTTTCTCTTCTTGTTTTTCTTCCGTGGTTTGCTTTTGTCTGTATTTTTTTTTATCTGTTCCAGTGGGCTAACAAGTTTTGTCGGATTACTTGACCGACACAGCAGAAGCGTTGTACTTCCTCATAGCCAACAGAAACAAGGTTTGACTGTTGACACGTCGTAAAACGGGAGCTACTGACTCTTTTGAAATCAGCAACTTTGTCCCCATTTTTTTTTATTATATATCTTATATTTTACTTTTATTATATATTTTTTATATTTTTAAATTACCGCATCATATTACTTTTAAAAAATAAATCTACATATTTTTTTTTGTCAATAATTAATTTTAACCTAAAAATATTAATAATACATTTTAAAGGAAAACTAAGGGGTACTTTGCGAGAGTTTTAGATATATATTTTTAGAAATATTTATTTTAGAAATTAGATATGATTTTGAAAAATATGTTTTGGGTAAATGTTTTTTGAAAAAAATTATTATGAAAATTAGTGTATTGAAATTATAAAATTTGTGGTAAAAAATTTTCTTAAAAATGTATGCATAATGAGAAAAAAAAATGAGCAGCATTTTTTATAAAATAGCAAAGGGAAAAAAATTTTTTAGGTTAGTTGGTTAAAATGCAACGTTTTTATTTTGATATTTGACTAAATTTCCTGTGTTTTTTTTTTCATATTACTAGAAAATACAATACATATACACAAAATATATCATACCCAAGAAAATATGGTACAACTATTATTATTACTTGTTGATTTTCTTTAGAGAAAATAAAGTACAACACAGTTGGGATGATCAATTATACACACATCAAAGCCTATACCATGGGTATTGTTGGTATCTATCCCATATTTGGTTCGTCACATCATTTCAGAATTGACTTATAGTTGTTTTCCCTCTTCGACTTTGCTAATGCAAGTCAGAGTTTATGATGTTCGTATGTGGGATCGCGTAAGCATCATCATCATTTTCATCGTTATCAACCTCGTCGACATTAGCTTCATTAGTAGACACTGATGTAGAGGCACCGTTTGTTGGTATCTCATGCATATATGACTGAAGCAGTGGATCTAGTTCAACCACTACATGCATCCTTATGAAGTTATGCAATATCGCACATACAATTAGTATTCTTACTTGTTTTTCAATAGGGTAACTGTTTATTTTAGTAAGTATTTTGAATCTTGCTTTTCATATATCAAAATGTCCTTTCAATATAGTTACTTAAAGACGAGTAAGTGTAATTAAAAACTTCTCTCTAGCCACTAAGTCTATATCGACGCTGATGGTACTCAAGCAAGTGGCAAGTTGCTCGGCAGTATGGAGTTAGAAAATTCTCATTGTTTGCATAATCAGAGTCAGCTAAGTAAAATTTACCTACATATTAGACAGATGGAATTGACTATAATTGCAGTTGCATATATATATGACTTCTAAACTCTATCAATTGAGTCGTTTGAATCAAACAAACCTGCTAGTGGTAATGGGAAGCCATTGACAGTCATTGCCTGTGCCAAAATTCTCGCATCATGTGTTGAACCCTTCCATCCTGCGACCATATATCTTAACATCAAGTCAAAAGAAACCGCTACTAGGATGTTTTGAGTGTTTATTCCTTTCCTATTATGCCAAGTAAGCGAATTATTTGGTAGTGGAATGCATGGCATGTAGGCGCCATTAATAACTCTGGCATAGTTCTATAAAAAATAACATGGTATAGTATCGGTCAGCTTATAAAACAAAGCAAAAAAAAAAAAAAATGCATTGTCTGAATCATGAACTACAACATGCTATGAAATTTGGTACTTACATCAAATCAAGGTCTATATTTAAATGCGTTCTCCATGATATATGGTTGCACTTGATTATAATCAGAAGATTATATAAACTCGTCCTTCAACGTAAATAGTGCGTCAACTACAGTTGTAAACCATCTTAATGTCATCTCACTTGAATGTTGCCAAATATCTTGCATCTACCTATTCATTGTCGCATGGAATAGTATTTTTAGAAATATGAATAATTGCTCAGGTACAGAGATACGATATGTCGATCGCAGTAAACCTTTCGTTTCTACCAACTCGCACAAAACCATAAATTTACGCCTATTTATTCGTGTCTTCTGTTTTAAGTTTTCATCATTGCCGCATAGTAACTCATCCATCTTTAGTGCTCTTGTTAAAATTGAGTTGTGCTTTCAATCGACTCAGTTTCACAACTTTCTCAAGTATGCATATAAGACTCACGTAATGGTGCCTAGATCATCATTGTTATTAGTGTCTATGTTTTCCATTGTGTGCCGTGTTGTTGAACCTACCAACAATAACGTACTATCATAATGACATACCCAAATCGATAATTTTTGATTAAAAGTAACCTCAACGTAAAGTTGTCAAAGTAAATGGCAAATATTAGTAAATGCCAGAAAAATCAATTTATTTTTACTGTCAACAAGGCAATAAAAATCAAATACTTGTTAAAATTGTTGTACTTTACAATTAGACAAATATAAATAAATCTGATGTGTAATTACTCTAAATACAGTCGTTGACAGCCCTTTGAATAATATTCCACCTCTTCTCAACAGATAACCTAGTAAAGTCCCTTAAGACCTCTTTGTTGTTCCACAGCCATAAGTACATAGTAATAGTATCATCGATAGGAACTCTCATATCTTCCATCACCCTGTTGAAGCTTTGGTTGCCTCATCCATACTTGAAGTTCTTGTGGACTTGTTTGAGCAGTAACTTCCAATGCCCATGATAGCATCTGTGAGCCAATCTTTGTTGTTTTGCCTTTACTTCTGCTTAGCTTGTTTTTTGCGGTTCCTTGACAATCTTGGTGCATATTGGGTGTCAAGGTGGGAGAAGTTTATTATGTCACCTTGCGAGTCATTTCCATTGCTGATATGCCAGGAACCTGAGACATGTCAGTTGACATGTCGAATCTAGATAATTTTTGAGTATTCCCTCTAGGCCTGGATCGTGCTACCTGTATTCTTGAACTGGTTGCTTGGTACTTCTCAAACACATTGAAGAACAACTCTTTATGCTTTAGCCCTTGAGTTTGGAGAAAATTTTGGTCTGGGTGAATTTGGAAGGATAAAATTAACCATTTCTTAGAATAACCGAATAACAAAATATACCATCCACCTTCTAATACGTAAGTAGGCACATGAAATGTTTACAGTTGCTAATTGAGCCCATTGTTCGACGGAGTAGGTAATCGTATCAGTAATTGGGTTATATCCTAAACCTGTCCATGTTTCTTATGCCTTCCATGCGGTGTAGGTCTGCCTCGTTCGCGTCTTTTTCCCATGCAGAGTTGTGGCATAACACGGCGTATTGATATCTTGCCACCTTCAATTGAACATCTTAGCCCACTCTAAATGAGTATCAGTTTTTGGAAATCTCCTTGCATGATTACACTAGTATTCATCAAGGAAGTTTAAAAAATAAACTTCATTTTCATCATTCTAATTGTAAGACAAACCATCGGTGCAAGACATGTCCATTTCAAACTAAAGGGTAGAATATAGTGTAAATAATCACAACCGATCATATAACATATAAATTATTGGTTAAATTTCATGGCTCAAACCAATGTCAGGTTTGCATAACCATGTTAGGCATTATTTAGACCTAGATTGCACAATTGGCTACCAAGGTTGAAAACAGGATTATTATTAGTTCATAACAACTTGAGTATCAACTAGCCACATTCATTGAATGGGTCTACAAAACACCATTAACATGATAATTGATTAACCGTTGGCAAATTAGTATCATTGCTGGTACACCGCGGAAAATAGTAGAGGCTAACATTAGAATCAACTAACGACATAGGTTCACAATAGATAACATTGATCAACACCAACAACACAACAATATTAACATAACATAGCAATCACAAAATGAAAAAAATTTAAATTATCACTTATGAATTTAGCATAACACATGACTTTGTTCAAAACCATAATTCACATACAAATGTACAAGTGAAAAAAAAAAAGCACGCATGTACAATTATTAATAATAACATAATAATTGATCAATACCTAAAAAAAAAAAAAGCAACCCTTAATCATTATGGTGAACTAAACATACAAGCATATGAATGTCAATAATGATCGAAAACCCAAATAAACAGAAACGACACATAGCAACCAATTACCATACATGGAAAAAACAAGTAATACGCTGAATAGAGCAACAAAAAGTTAATTTTCACAAAATACCGAGTTAGAGCCAATGGATAAATAAACGAAAGTGGGCTCAGGAACAGGTAATGAAGATGTTAATCGTGTTATCCGTTTTCGTTTACGGAAATAATGTGTAATATGTTGCAAAAGTTGATTTCGATTGCAATGTCGAATGGCCTGGGTGTAGGCTTGAACTTGGTGTCTTGTACTCTCTTTCGCCATGGCTAGTTTGAACAAATAGGCTGACGAACCAATGTCCACACTGAAATTTCAACAAGGGTAATGACAAGATAATGGTTTAGCTCACATCAACCAAATTATTTAACAATACACACAAATATCCCACATCAAGCCTTAAAACACAGAAAGCAACAACAGAAACCAACTCACAATCACCTTTGAGTGAACAGGGGATGGCCAATTCTAGGCTAGTGCCCACTCCAATGGTGCTAGTTGTGGCGATAGTGTCTTATTGCTATAGGTTGCCAGAGGCTCAACCTATATAAAAAAAAAAAAAAATCACACACCATACACATTAGGCGAGCATCAAAGGGCCATCATAACAAAATAGTTTGGAATTAAAATTCTGAGCATCAAAGACCAATGTTGTAGGAAAAATCGATAAAAATTACACAGTGGAATTACAAAAATTTTTTTAAGATCGTTAAATATCCCGTGATGTCATATACAATAAACTAACAATAATAAATTTATACCTTCAGAGGACGCCAAGGATGTAGGAGGAGAATGACCGGAGGGCTTCAACCAATTAGCCTTCTCTACTATTCTCCAATTCCAGGGTGGTAGAGTGTGTGGGCACTCAGATCCTCGATTGGTATACTAGCATTGCTAGTCTCTTTCTGAACACCTAGATCTCTTTAAGAACTTATTGTTTTGGTGATTTTTGCAATAATAAACCTGCTTATCTGAGAGTCTGTAGTTTGAGAGAATTGGAATGGCAAGACCCCTATTTATAATTTTGCATGAGGTAATCTCTTGAATTTTGAATTGAACTAAGAGAATATTTTCTCTCCCTTTTCCACACAAAATCTGAATTATCTATAGGCCAAAAACACAAGAAGGTTTAGCTACCCTTAGAAGATTTTGTATTCAAAATTTAAACAGGATTTTTTAACTTAAATTTTATCTCTTAATTTATACACTAAAACTGATTTCTCCAAGGCCAAAAAACATGGCTAGATTCGGCTATTCAAGTGTGAGAAGAATCAAAATTCAAATAGGATTTTTAACTTGAATTTCATCTCACCTTTATCCACAAAAACCGATTCTCTGTTAGGCTTTATCCATAGAGAAATTTGGTCACACCATGTGAGTGAGAGATTTAAAATTCAAATAGGATTGAAACTTGAATTTTTCTCTCATCCTTATCCACATAAAAACTGATTCTTTCTTAGTGGGTAAGCCTAAAGAAAATTCGGCCACTTTGTGCAAGGAATGAGGATTCAAAATTTAAGTAGGATTCACACAAAATCTTCCTCTCCTTTATCTACAAGAAAACTGAATTTGGCATGTGGATTTATTCACAACAAAATTTAGTTACCATTTAGGTTGTGATTCAAAATTTGAATTCAAATTTTAAAGTTCAAATTTCAAAATTCAAACTTCAAATACAAATTTCAAATTTCAAATTTAAAAATCAAAATCAAATTTTAAATTTAAATTTCAAATTCAAATATCAAATTCAAATATCAAATTTAAATTTCTATTTCAAATTTCAAATTCGAAATTTAAATTTCAAACTTCAAATTTCAAAATCCACAAAAAACTTGAATTTCCAATTTTTGTCCTCATGGATAATTTTCCACAACTCCAATTCAAATTCAAATAAAATCATGGCAACTTTATTTGGAATTCGAATAATTGTGTAATCTCTTATCCAAAACAAAATTCAAATTTAATTAGGAGAAAATCTTGTCATCCTTCCTATATCTATGCAAGACTACAAACCAATAAGTATACTTCGATCAATTTGCTATTCATTAAGGAATTATGTGGAGCTAATAGAGGGACCACTTAGACATATATAATCGGGCTCTTGTGAACCCATATTATCATCATTCTGTACCGAACAACTCAATCATATGATCACTAATTTCAGAGTCATACCACTATAAATCTGAAACTGAACTCCCAATTATATACCATATTACGAAAGCTTCTGACAAGTTATTGTCCAATAACCTTGTCATATATGCAAAACCCTCATATGATATCTATGATCAGTCTTAGGTCAAAGTTTGTTCAACCTATTGATCAAGCCATCTTAAAGTTCCATTATACTACTGAATAAGAAAATGATTATTCACCATGTGTGAATAAGAAGTCATCCACCTAGTAGAAAATCTAAGGCTTTGTCCATTTTCACATCCAGTATAATGCCTTTAAGAGAATTTCCTTAACTCCTTATTAGAGCTATGATTCTAATATCTGCAAACAAATCCTCCATCACATACAAGTCATGTACCCAATGAACCGGTTTATAAGCTTACTACCTCTGAGACGCTTTAGCCATTAGAATATCAAAGTACACAAGTTAAATACATGAACTAGTTCATCTACTCAAGATTAAGGTTATTGCATATGAACGTCAAAAGCAGATTGATCCACTCATAGCGGACTACGCAGATCAATCACGCTTTAGTCCTGGTCCAATATGTCACCACTAAGTAACATATCTATGTCTCTATTCGGGAGTTTATGCTCTAGACAGTCAAGACAAACCATCCCCACCATGGTTTTAGACAACATAATAGTTTTAACATAAGTTAGATGCTCAATCTAACCTCATAGACTACAGACCATAATTTAGATTGCTTACTTTAGAACATTGTCTTCTCGCATACAAAATTCCATTACATGCAATATTCTAACAGTTTAACACAAGCAGTTAGTGAGCCATATTTGCTTACATTTTCTTTAATATGTAAATAGAATAAGGATATACAGTAATGTAATGAATAACTTTTAAATATAATTTTATTATCTAGTTCAAAATAAATGAAATACATTAAAATGTCTTTCATACTTAGGGTATTTCCTAACAAATGCCGACAATATCGATTGTGACTGCAGTGATGGAATCATAAACACAGTAACCATAAAGTTGGACCGAAAAAGGGGAGGGGTGATTGTAGGGGTGATAAATTAGGGACAGAGGTGTTATCAAGGAATGGCCATGGCCTTCGGGTTTGGTTGAAGGAGGAATGCCTAGAAGAACAAATTAAAAATCAATAAACTTGGAATTAAAAAAATGCAAAGATGAGCATCAGTTGGCAAGACTCAACTAGAATAGTTTCAACATCACAAAGCCATTCATCGTACAAATCAGCTGAATGTCAAGGAAAGGCCAAATAGACTACAAGCTGTGGTTCAACAACGCACAAAAGCAAATATCAAAATCAAAAAATACCAAACACAAAATAATCCAAAGCCATGGGTTTGTAGATTATAAAACAAAATAAATTATTCTAACTCACAAACCAATTGAGCATATATTTCGGGGGACAAAAGGAGTGTAAGATCGAGGGGAAAATTTTGCTTTTGCCATGTGTTGTGATGGCACAGGCAGCAAAGGACGAGTTAGAAGTAGGTTGGGATGTGGAACAGTTGAGATAGACCAAAAACTAGTGGTCAATGAAACGCCGACAAGCAGTGGTGAAGGAAAGGAAACCTAAGACTGGAGAAGCGGTCGATCAATGTTGATGAGGAGTTATGACGGAAATGAAACCCAAGATTGGAGAAGCAGTCGGTAAATGCCAGCAGGGGGTTGTAAGGGAAAGGAAACCCAAGATTAGAGAAGTGGTCAGTAAATGCCGAGGAAAAGTTGTGAGGGAAAGGAAACCTAATCGGTTGATGAAGATAATGATGAAGAAAAAGCATGAGGGAATCAGCAAGGAAATTGAAGATGAAATATGCCGTGGGTTTGAACAAAGGGGTGTGTATAGATAATAATAGGGGTCAATTGCCAAACCTGCATAATGGTAGTGTACAAATGGACAGGAAATATCTGTCCAATGCCTACAAGATGAACCTGTGAACCTATGTGAAAATATTGTTTGAGGTTTGGAGACAAGGAGGAGCCAAACAGATTTTGGCCTTCAGACCCCAAAAGGAACCAGGAGAATGCTGCCGTATCCCCCCAAAACACCCCCTAATATTTGAATTATTTACCTTTTATATCATATGTTTTGTTTTTATACAAAGAAAATATCTTATTCACATTATATATCATGCATTTAATACTATTATCTTATATTTAATATAAATTTATATGTTTTTTTTTTTGGACTCTTTATTTTGATCTTAAAATGTTCAAAACATACCCTTAAATTTAAAATTTTAAAAGTATTTTTAATTTTAGTTTTTAGGATATTTAAGAAATTTTTGAAATCAAAATAAATGTTGATTAAAAAAAAATATATTAACTATAATAAATATATTCTAATAGTATAAAAACATAAAACTTCAAATTGCACATTATACTTTTTTAATAAAAACAAAAGACATGGTATAAAAAGATAAATAACATTTTAATTAATTTTAGTTTTTCTTCTTAATGGTATTTTTGGCATTTTATATCCCACGAAACTTGTAGAAACCTTGGTGGTGTTTGATATTATTTTCGAAACGTTTTTTTAATTAAAAATGATAATGTTTTAAGAAATGTTTTAAGAATTGTTTTAGGATTATTTTTAAAATTGCGTTTGATTTTTTTTTTTTCTGTCAATTTGAAAAATATCAAACATAAAAAATAATAAAAAAAAAAACATATTCCTATCGTGTACAACAATGTTATCATCTCCTCTCTCTAATGCCGAGATGCCGCCGTTAGACCGTCACCAAAGAAGAGGCGATGGTTATTGTCTTAAAAATCCTCAATCATTGTCATCGTCCACGGCTTCATCGGTGACTCCAATTGGTTCATTGTGTTCACCTCCATCTTCAGCGAGGTCTGATTTACTATCTATGCCATCAATGTTGCCACACCATTGTCGAAGAATAAGGCTGTGAGTTTCACGAATATGACCAACGAGCGAGATCTAGCAATAAGCGAGGAGATTCGTCAAGATCTGGTAACTTGCAAGAAGATCCACCGAGACCTCTGACCATGATTTGTGGAGTGCTATCATCATCAAGGGGGAGCATCATCATGAGTTTGTCTCAAATCACCAAGATCTACGACTACAATCTGCGGGGGGTCGTCGTCGTTGTGGGGGAGTGCCGTCGTGAGTCCATGCTCAGCTCCTTTTATTGGAGATGGATGCTGTCGTGAGTCCAACTACCTTTGCCAAAGATGGAGGCCATTATGATTTCGACAGGTGGCCATTGCAGGAGTTTGCAAAGGGGGAGAAGGGAAGAAAGAGAAAATGAAAACAAAAAAAGTGAATACAACTTTTTTTTATTAAAAAAAAAAAATAGAGTTGAATATAATGTTAATAGAATGATTTTAAAAATTTTAAATAAACAAATGCAATTTTGAAAATGTTTTCATTTTCTACACTTTCGGAAAATTTCCGGAAATAAAATCAAACGCCACCCTTGTAGTTAGTAATTTTCATCTAGTCCTAAGAGACTTAAATATCTAAATGACGACAACATCAAATTTTTTTTTTTTTAAAATCTAAATGAGGACAAAATCGTTTTTTTTTCTTGAAGGATGGTGACACTTTTTATATATCACCACAAAACTTGTGGCACTCATGCAAATCTCAATTTAAATTTTGGAAAAAAAAAAATACACTAATACTTGTCGATCATGAAGGTTAATATAAGAGCAAATTCTTACATGGTTTTTTTTTTTAAAAAATAAACTGAGAAAGGAATAACTTGTTACATCGCTCTAATTATCTACAGCTCCATAATCTTCATATATACGAATATATATATATATATATATTATGCATTCTATGGACGCCAACCTATATCATCACAATTAATTAATCTTTCATTCTTATTAAGCTTTCTTTTTCTTGTAACGACAACACCAAAAAAGGGGAAAAAAAAAAAAAAGCAGCAATGGACCCTAATGATTAGTTGATTTTCCTGCATTCAAACGAATTTCACCCTCGAACGCACTCAAAGGCATTATATTAGCCATCTTAATCATAGACTAAGCAAAATCCGATGCGAATGCTTCCATGTTTTCACTATAAATATACTTCACTAACTCGTTAGTGGAGCCAACATTGTAGAGCTCCTGATCGGAGTGTAGAGCCCCTTTGTACTCAACCAAATTTTCGAAATACTTTTCTCCGAAATTCGCAAACGTCCTATCCAAAGGCGATAGATTTGAGTCGCCTCCTTCCCTAGGGCATATGGATTTTAGCTGCTTGGCAAAAGCCGGGCCGATGTAATTGGTATCGTTGTAAAGGCAGCTCCTGAAGGCCAAGCACGGTGCAAACCCTAGAATGTGTCCACTGGAGAGAACGATGAGCTCTTTCTCGTCGAGACCGTGGTTCTTGAAGTTTTCGAGGAGTGTGGGGAGGTCGGAGAATGGCAATGGGAGGTTGGCATTCGCCGTGTCCTTACTCACCGTGGTGGAGTCTCTTCTCCGTAGTTGCACCTCCCACGACGGCCCTCCTAGCTGCTCATATATTAAAGGTAACAATTTTTAAGAAAAATTGTAGGGCAAAGCTGTATATTCTAAATTTTGAATTTGTTGTTCTTGTACAACAAATAGTAATAATTACATGAATGACTACTTGAGCACATCGCTCTTAGTTTAACGCAGGAACGAAGCTAGGGCTTGGGGTTTTGCTTTATTAGCTAGAATCTTTTTAAAAATTGTTATTCGGTTCCTTTTTTTTTTTTTTAATTTAGCCACTTGATTTTTAAAAATAACTTCTTCTCTGGTTTGGCATTTGTTTTTCAAATGACGTACGGCACAATTCTCATGTACGTCATATTGTAACAAACTGTCATAATTCTCATACGTCATTGGAATAAGTTAAAAAAAAAATTGTGCATGTTTGAACCAGTCGCTTAACAATTGTTCTCTATATATATCGACGATTATATCATTAGTAACTAATTTTAATCCTTTTCAACGTGCACCATAAGTATATAAAATATCTCTATTTGTCCCCCCTGTTGATAAGGAGAATAAATATCTTGCCAAACTGAGAACAAAAATGTTCAAAGAAGATTTGGATGCACAAAAGTAATATATGAGCTCACCCCTGTATAGGTGTGCATGTGTTAATTTGTGTATTTGTATGTATGTTTGTGTGGGCATATATTGTAATGACTACGAAGCAATACCAACCTCCACCACAGAGTCGCCAGCAGCAACAGCCAGGATATCGGTGCAGGAGACGACTGTGCCGCCGTAGCAGTTGTCCACTCCGCCTGGATGTCGTCAACCACCTCAAATCCCCGCATTGATTTCAGATTCCCAAACGCGTTCTTTTCGCTGCCGATGGTCTCCGACGAATCAAGGAGTACTGAACCATCACAACCCTAGAGCACATTAATAATACAACAACATAACTTGTAATTAGTACTTTAATCACCATGATAAAAAAATTGATGAAGTATAGTACTATGCGAAATTTTTTTTTTTTTACATTGACGAAACAATCATGAAAGTGAAGACGAAGTAAAGAAGAGGCCATGCGGCATTCCTTCTCCATGGCAGCCTCCATAACACGTTTGATGGCGGGCAGCGCGGCGGGGCACAAGTGGTCGTAGAAGTTAGGGGAATTCCAATGAGGAGCATGTTGTTGCAAGTAGGGCTGGCAATTCGTGTTATCGTATTGTGTTCGTGTCGTGTTACGCTTTTTAGTTGACACTATTAGCTAAATCCAAACCCAACCCATTTAATATTCGTGTAAAAATCTCAAACCCAAACCCAAACCCAAACCCAACCCATTTATTAATCGTGTTAATTGTGTTGACCCAAATTAACCTGTTTAAATTAAATATAAATAAAATAATGACAACAGGGTCAGGGATGACTGGTCGTGTTATCACGAAGGTCGATGGAGTGAGAGAAGGGGAGGGCGATAGAGTGAGGTGAGTAGAGCTGCAAAGACAATGAAAGACTAAAAAAAATAAAGTAAAATCTAGATTTTTTTTCCTATGTTAAAAAATTTTAAAAAATATATATAATAAAAGATATATATTATATTTGAATTTTGAATTTTGAATTTTGAAAACTCAAAATTAAAAATAGTAAAATATTATAATATATATAACAATATAAATATATTAAAGATTATAAATGAGTAATTTATGAGTTGTATTTATGTCAACCCATGTATAATCAGTTTATTAAACGTGTTATTTCGTGTCAATTTCGAGTTGACAGGTTCATGCAGGTTCGACCATTTATTTAATCATATTTGACGGGTTCAACCTTTTTTAACCCAAACCCATTTAAGGAAAACCTAAACCCTCTAATTTCGTGCGGGTTTCGTATCGTGTTATCGTGTCGTGACCCAAATTGCCAGCTCTAGTTGCAAGAGCGGCCAGTATTAATGCAAATGCCCCTATGACAGATAAACGACTTGTCGTTGAAGCCATTTCCTAGCTAGCTAAGCTTGCTCTTAACTGTAGCTAATGGGAATTTTAAATTTGTGATTGTGCCTGGTGCTTTTCACTTAATTGTTGGTTTCTTATAATTAGCTTGGATGGTGAGTAATTAGAAGTAGGCATTTATGAGTATCTACAGATAAAATATAGAGAGATAGAGAAAATTATGGTAGCGTTTGGTATTGTTTTTGAAATCTGTTATGTTTTCAAATTCTCTGAATTTGAGATCGTTTTGAAAACAATTCTGAGAACGTTTCTGAAATTGTGTTTGGTTTTTTTTTTCTGAGTGTATGTTTTGATAAACAAAAAAGTGAAACTGTGTTTGGTTATATTTTTGAAAACCAGTCATTTTATAAGTATTCTATAAAAACATATTTATGTTTGATTTAAAAAAAATTATTATGAATACCAAAAATTAAAAATTAATAAAATTTTTTAATTGAAAAATGAATTAAAAATTAATAACTATAATATTTAAGTAATTACTATATCAATTAAATCTTAATTAACCATAATAATTAAATCAGAGAAATAGGAGAAATGGGAAAAATGAAATCAGAGAAAACGACTTTTAGTCGTTTTCAATTTTACGTTGGGAGCAAAGGAGATTTTGGATTCGTTTTGAAATCTGTTTTCAAAAACAATACAAACCAAACACAATTTCACACCGATTTTGAAATCGATTTCCTAGGGAATCGTGAAATCTGTTGTGGAAACAAAACCAAACACGCACTATGTTTGTTAATTTCTCTTGGACTTAGACAAACGTGACTAAGACTGTCGCCCAAAACACCAAGTTAGTTTTTGCTTTAGTTTTTTCATTTTTTATTTTTTATTTATTTTTTAATATAGAAGGCCTAGACATATTAATTGTCGGCGTGCTTAAAGACACTGTTGCAAGAAGTTACAAGGAACTAGTCATAAAGGAAAAGGGCTGCCAATAAAAAGAAATTGATATATCTCACCAATTATATCTAAATCCAAATTGTAGTAAAATATATATTGGTCTTTTCAAATATTTATATATATATATATTGGTCGACCATGGCTAGGAGTTTAATTGCTGAGTTAATGTGCTAGTATCTTGTTAAAAAAGCATGTGTTTTAAACTTTTGGGTTTCACTTTTTTAAAATAGGAATTATCGGATTTAATTAACAAATGAATGCTTTTTGAGCAGAAAAAATTAACTAATGAAAGCTTCATTGGACGATGTGAGCAGAAAATTGAATATACCAGCTAGTGCACAAGATTATGAATATGGTGTCGAATATTTTATTCATTTTGTACTCGGTACAAGTTGCTATTTCATGGAACAAAATTTTTATTTGATTTAAAGATTATATATCTTCTCGTTTTAATATGGTCCATATTGAGAACATATCTTATTGAATGTCCAGCCCTTCGTAGGACCTTGACTACTTTTTTTAGTTTTGAATTACGACTAACCGAATAACAAAAGTTTCGAGGGAACTGAAGATGCTATCATGAGACAGAAGATTTTACGCCCTCATGTTTGTCTTTCTTAGAACTTTATCCCCTCGTAATTTAATATATAATAAAGAATTAAAAGAACCGCTAAAAACTTATTTTATGTTTAAGAATGACATAAACCTCTATGCCTCTCAACAGAGAGGTAGTCCACTAGATTTCCATATATTGTGTTTTTCATAAACGAATTTGTAAAGAACAAGAGCACCACATAATTGTTTGGAAAAGCTAACGCAAATGTAGTGATGATCAAGATCTTATTAAGCTGATTAATGTCTTTTGAGTCTGATCACAAGATGATAAATTATAGGAGTAGTATACATTGACACAGTTAATTATACCAGTTATATATTTATTGATGTTAGGAAATTAGTTTGTAACCTAATTCTAATTGTAGAGTACAGAAGAAATTAACAGCAAAAGAAACGCCTAATTTTTATATAGGTTTGCTTAATTGATGATTACAGTTTGTTTCTGTTGCCATAGATTTCACTATAATTAATGATGATGATTACAAGAAATTTCACTCACACTCAATTGTGTTTTTCTCTCCGTTAAAGGTGTTTCCCAACCTTCACCAACATGATCTTTAATCATACAAAATTAACCTAGCTATTTGTTTATATAGACACAAGAAAAAGAGTTCAAAATTTAAAAATAATATTAAAAAAACTCACTGGTTCCAGCTGTAGTCCCAAGCTCTTGCATTGCGGCACCATGATTCTTGGAGCCCAAAAAACCCCGCTAGTGTCGCAGCCTTAACTCCTTGAGCTATGGCTTCAATAGCCTGAGTTGCAACCTGAAATTTGGTGTCGTGACTTTAATGACTCAAGCCGCAGTTTGGGACATTAAACCAAAAAGGCTTGTTTTGGCTCCCGAATCCTCCATTTTTCTTCTTGCTAGGCTTAATTTGGCTCCATACCTTAACAATTTCCCACTTAGAGACTAATCAACCATGATGTCCTCACTATAATAGTAGCGACTCCTCATTCCTGATGAAGAAGTCCAATTGAAGTTGCGCCTAACTTCAAATTCTCGACCGGAATAGTCTTCTAAAACATATCAGTTAGATTTAAGCTCACATCAATCTTTTAAGCATCAATACTCCAACTTCCAGCATCGACCTAATTTAGTGATAAAAAATTTGAATATGCTTAGTCCTGGTATGATAAACCGGATTCTTTGCCAAATGAATCGCACTTTAACTAACACAATAAAACACATTCTTCCCAACCTTTTGACCTGGTTGTTCTAAGAACAACTACAACCAAACTATCTCTGTGCTTGCTTCGATCATGGCAATATACTCAGCCTTAATAGTAGAAAGAGCAACAATCTTCTATAACTTAGAGACCTAACTAATCACAGTACCACTCAAAGTGTAGACATACTTGGTAGTACTCTTCCTTCCATCTAAATCTCTAGCCATGTCAACATCAACATACCCTTGTAATCCCAAATCAGTCTTCCTAAAATATAAGGCATAATCTGTAATACCTTTCAAGTATTTGAAAATCCATTTCATCGCCTTTTAATCCAATTTACCCGGGTTATTCATGTACTTGCTAACAACTCCTACTACTTGGCCAATATTAGGTCTAGTACACACCATAGCATACATAAGACTATCAATAGTGGAAGCATAGGGTACATATTCCATGTGGGCTCATTCTTCCTGTATCAAAGGTGATTGTTCCTTTGATAATTTAAAAAAATTACCCAAAGGCATACTCATAGGTTCAATATCTTGTATGTTGACCTGTTTACCACATTCTTCACATAGTATTTTGATGATAGTTTTAGCTCTTCACCGTTCCTCATAATTCTCATTCGTAGCATTTATTTAGTGTTAAAAAAGTCCTAAAAGGAAAAGACATTTTAATGTATTTCATTTATTTTGAATTGATTAATAGTATATTAGAAGTTATTTATTTCATCATTACTATAGGATTTGTGGCTCATTGACTACATAGTATTAAACTATTAGAATGTTATATACAATAGTCTTTTATATGTGAGAAGACAACATTCTAACGTAAGTAGTTTAAATCCATAGTCCATAGTCCATGGGGTTAAAATGAGCATCTAACTCATGTTAAGACTATTATATTGTCTAAAGTTAATTAAAGAGACGGTTTGCCTTGACCAGCTAGAGTGAGCCGACTCCTAAGTAAAGACATAGATATGTTGCCTAGTGGTGGTGACATATTAGACTTGGACTAAAGTTTAATTAATCTATGTAATCTACTTGAGTAGATTAATTTACTTTTGACATTCATTACATAATAATATTAATCATGAATAAGTAAATGACTTCATATATATACCTTGTGTACTTTGATATTCTAAAGGATAAGGTATCTTGGAGTAGTAAGCTACTAGACCGATTCATTAGGTATATGACCTATATTTGATGGATGGTTTACTGATATATATGGAATCATAGTTCTAATAAAAAATAAAGGTTATTCTTTTAACGGCATTATATAGGATGTGAAAATAGACAAAGTATTAGGTCGTTTACTTAACAAATGATTTATTATTCATAGACAATGAATAGTCATTTTCTTATTAGATATATAATAAATCTATAAGATCACGTGATCAAAAGGTTAAATGGACTTTGATCTTAAATTGATCATGAATATCATATTGGGTGTTGCATATATGACAAGGTCATTAAACTGTGGCTATACACTGGCTTACGTAATTAGTTATATAATTGGGAGTACAGTTTTAGGTTTATAACAATGTGACTTTGAAATTAAAAATTGTGTAATTGATTTATTTGATATAGAAAAATTAATTACATAAATTATTGGAGCCCACATTATATTTGTTTAATCGATCCATTTACTAACTTCATATAATTCCTTAACAGGTGCATGGTAATTAATCAAGATATACTTTATGACTTTAATTCTTGGATTTAGTGAATAAAAAAATCTAAATCACCTTCTCACAAGTGTAGACCTTTTTCTCACTGAGAGTAGAATGAGAATTTCATTTCATTTAATTAATTTGATTAATATTCATTTGGGAGATAGAATTTGAAATTTAAATTGATTGTAATTATCTTTTAAGATAAATATAAGATTGATTTAAATTAAGATATATAGATAAATTAATTATTTGAATAATTAATTTAAATATTTAGATGACCTTATTTAAATAAATATTTTAAATTAAATATTGTAATTATATTATTTGAATTTAAATTGAAACAAAATCTTATCCTTATCTACTAGGAGTAAGTGTACTATTTGAGAATAAGACAAAAAAAAGATTTTTTCCTTATTGATTTTATTTAGATGATTAATACATAATTGTTCGATTCAAATAAAGTTACAATAATTTCATTTTGAATTTAAACTAGATTTATGAAACATTACCATACAAATAAAATCACAAGATAAATAGAGATTGAAATTTGAACGAATTTTGAGTCTCCTACACCTAAAGTGGTCAAATTTTTATGAGCTTCCCAAAGCAAAAAAAAAAAAAAAAAAAAAAAGCCAAATAGGTAGAAAGAAGAGAGAAAAATCTTTTTCAAATGTTTGATTCAAATTTGAAATCCACTTAGTACATTCATTATAAATAGGACCCTTAAGGCTCGTATTTTACTTAGATCACAAACTCTTTAGTGAATGAATTTATTATTATAACTTTCATTTATAATAATAGATTACTAAAGTTTTGGGCGGTTGGAAGGAGACAACTCGTGTGAATACCGATTAAGAAATCGAGTGCCCATACACACTATTATCCGGGAATTAGAGAATAGTAAAGGAGGCTAGTTGGTTGAAACTTTATCGGTCATATCCTCTGATGTTCTTTTTGTTTTCCTCATAAAACATGTAAATTATTGAATAATTTATTATATATGACAACAAAGTTAGTACTATCTTTTAGAAAATTTTTTAAATTTTGATGTGTATGTTTTCTGTTTTTCCTACATTTAACAACACCAAAATCTATCATAGCAAACTCTTTAGACAGTTCCTTCTTCAACCTATTAATCTCCTATTTGCTTTCACCTACTATTAACCAATCATCAACATATAGCAATAAGATGATGTAGGAGTTACTAAAATTCTTCATGTAGTAGCGATGATATGCTTGGCACCTTAAGAAACTATTACTATCCATAAACTTATCAAACTTTTTATGCCATTGTCTTGGAGCTTGCTTGAGACTGTATAAGTTCTTCCAAAGTTTGCAGACCATTCTTTCTTTTCCTTGTATTGCAAATCCCTATAGCTGCACCATGTAAATTTCTTCCTCCAAGTCATCATGAAGAAAGACATTCTTCACATTCAATTGTTCCAAGAACAAGTCTTCTTTTGCCACTAATGCAAGTACCATCCCTAATGATTTTTAACTTTATGTAGCAGCAATAATATGCCTAGCACCTTAAGAAATCATTCCTATTCATAAATCTATTGAACTTCTTATACCACTGTCTTGGAGCTTGCTTGAGATCATACAAGTTCTTCTAAAGTTTGTAGACCATTCTTTCTTTTCCTGTACTGCAATCCTTGTAGCTGCATCATGTAAATTTCTTCCTCTAAGTCATCATGAAGAAAGATAGTCTTCACATCCAATTATTCAAAGAACAAGGCTTCCTTTGCTACTAATGCAAGTACCATCCTAATTATTTTTAACTTCACCACTAATGACAATATTTCGGTATAGTCAATGCCTTTTTTATGTTGAAATCCTTTAACAACCAACTTCACCTTATATTGCTTGCTATCATCATTTTCCTGTTTAATCTGATACACATACTTATTCTACAAGGCCTTTCTTCCCTCATGTAACTCAGCTAGTTGCCATGTTTGATTGAATAATAAAGAATCCATCTCATCCTTTATAGCCAACTCCCACTTAACTGACATTCTTCACAGCGTCATCATAGATTTCTAGTTTTCCTCTATTAGTCAACAAAATATAGTTTAATACAGGAGAATACCTCTACAGTGATCTTATCGTTCGATTAGATCTCCTGACTGAATCAACATAAGTGTTTTGTTCTTCTTCAGGGGCTATATTCTCTTGCTCTACTTTACCTGCATTTTCCATCTCAACTTCAGGAGTATCATTTAGCAGAATCACATTTGCCATTTGAGTAATGAAGCTTCTAGAGTCTTCCTTAGACCTATCTTTATAAAAGATATCTTCATTGAAAATAACATCTTTGCTTCTGATCACCTTCTGATCTTGGTCATCCCAAAACCAATATCCAAGCTCGGTATCACTATAGCCAATAAAGAAACATTGCTTAGATTTTGCATCAAGTTTACTTCTAGCATTTGAATCAATGTGAACATAGGAAAGGCAACCAAACACTTTCATAACAAAAAGATTTACCTTTTTACCCTTCAGACCTCTTCAAGTATATTAAAGTTTAACGATGTTGAGGGACCTCTATTGATTAAAGATACTGCGATTCTAATAGCCTCAGTCCAAAACATCTTTGGTAAACAAGCATGCAATCTCATACTTCTCACACACTCATTCAATGTCTTGTTCATCTTTATAGCCACACCATTTTGTTGAGGCTTCCCCGGAATAGTCTTCTTTATCTTAATTCCATACTTTGCATAACACATTTTGAAATCATCATTTATGAACTCTCTACCATTATATGACTGCAAGCACTTTATCATTAAGTTTGTTTCATCTTCCGCTATTACTTTCCACCATTAAAAAGCATCAAACACGTCAAAATTATTCATAAGGAAATAAACCCATACCTTTTTGCTTAAGCTGTTGATAAAAGTCACATAGTAGTTGGATCTACCGAGAAAAGTTAAGGTGGATGGCCCCTATACATCTATATGTACTAGCTCCAACTTTGTTGCCTTAGGCTCTCTTCCAGGTTTGACGAAGCTCACCCTTTTTGCTTCCCGAATATACACCCCTCTCATGGGCTATGCTTAACTAACTCAACTCTAGTAGCCTTCCATTTAAATAAAGTACCTTCATCCCCTTCTTACTCATATGCCTGAGCTTACAGTGTCATAAATTAGAATTTGCAATGAAATCAGCAACTACAACTGAACATGGAGATTCGGTTTTATTTCCCTATGCAACTACCATGGTCCACTTAGAGACTTTCTAACCACCATTATTAAAGGTCATATTATGACCTTCATCATCTACTTGCCCCACAAAGATCAAGTTTTGCATTAACCTTAGCACATGTCTCACTTTTTGGATCTTCCAAATCAACCCATTAGTTATCCTCAACTTGTCATTTCCAACACCAACAATGTCCAAGGGTTCATCATCAACCAAATAAAGCTTTCAATGATTACCACTAACTTAATTCTCCATAATCTCACAGTGTGCAATAGTATGAAAGGAAGCATCCAAATCAAGCACCCAAAAGTCAATAGGACTATCAAGATACAAGATTAAAGCATCAGTACCTCTTTGGTGATTACGTTCACCACGTCAGCATTGTTGTTCTTGTCATCATTCTTCTTCAGGGCTCTACAATTCTTCTTTAAGTGACTAGTCTTGCCACTGCTTCCATTCCTTGACTTCCCCTTGTTACCATTACACTTGTTGGAATTTCTCTTAAAACCCTTACCTCTATTTTCAATATTCAAAGCAGAATTCTAAGTTGAGGTTTCTTTTGAGTCTCTCCTACAAACCTTCTCCGTAAGAATAGTGTCTTGGACATCATTAAATTTTAGTTTTGCATTCCCCATAGAGTTACTCATTGCAGCCCTTATAAGTTCCTAACTATTCAGTAATGAAGCCAATAAAATTAGGGCACATAACTCATCATCAAATTTAATCTCCATTGAGACCAATTGATTGACGATTGTGTTGAGTTTATTTAGGTGTTCTACCATTGAATCACCTTGAGCCATTTTCAAATTAAATAGCTTTTTCATCAGATATACCTTGTTACATGCTAAAGGCTTCTTGTACATATTTGATAGGACCTTAATCAATCTTGTAGTAGTCTTTCTTGTCGCTATGCTATGGGCCATATTCTTAGCTAACGTAAGACGAATCACTCCCAACACTTGTCTGTCAAGGATTTTTCATTCGTTGCCCTTCATATCTTTAGCCTTAGCACTTAGAGGTAAGTGCATCTTCTTGTTATACAAATAATCATTTATATTCATCTTTCAAAATGCAAAGTCCAGCCCATCAAATTTGATGATACCCAATGTATAACTTTCTTTGCTAGCCACTGCTCTTAGTCACAACCAAAAACTCTGATATCAGTTTTAGAAAATTAGCTTGTGACCTAATTCTAATAACAGAGAATGAATAATTTGCAGAAGAAATTAAAAGCAATAGAGACACCTAAATTTTTTACAAGTTTGCCCAATTAATGACTACATCTGGTTTTTACTATCATAAATCTCCCTATGATTGATGATAATGTTTACAAGAGTTTCACTCACACCCTATTATGTTTTTTTTTCTCCATCAAAGGTCTTTCCCAACCCTTACCAATATGATCTCTTATCATACAAAATAAATTAACTCTAGCTTTTTGTTTATATAGATACAAGAAAAAAAGTTCAAAATTCAGAAAAATAAAAAAAATAAAACTCGCCGGCTAGTGCCATAGCATTGCAATTCTATGCACCCAAAAAACCTGTTGGCATCAACGGCCTTGAGTTGGCACCACGGCCTCGGGTTGGCGCTGCAGCTTCAATAGCCCGAGTCACAACCTGAATTCTATTGCTGCAACTTCAATGACACGAGTCGCAGCCTAGGACACTAAACCAAAAGGGCTTGTTTTGGCTCTCAAATCCTCCCTTTTTCTTTTTGCTAGCCTTGATTTGGCTTTGCACTTCAGCAATTGAAACTGGCTATTAACAGCAGGACAATTTTGGTCATGTGAAAAAAAACAATTTTTATGTTGTTTAGGATTGATATATATATTTTTTTAAAGTCAAAATGTTGTGTGTTAACTGAAGATTGAAACCTATCTTCCTTGCAAAACCACCACCCTTTCTTTTACTTTCTCTCCCTCTCTTATCTTATGTTGCAGTTACTAGCCAACTTTGAGCTTTCCACAATTATCATTAATTGCTTTGGATGGTTTTCAACTATGGAAAGAGAATGATGACAAGTCAGGTTGTCTTCTGTTCCAGCTCATGTATGTGATAGTTCATATGGAAACCAATGAGTAGAGGTTGAAGTGAGATTTTTTCAGAAACTGCGTAATCGAAACCAAATATACCCTAGCTAATATGTCCTTGTTTTGGTCTGAGGTTATATGACTGAAATTGTCCAAAAGAATAAACGGGGTTTAGTCTCTGAACAATATAAGAATTGTAGTACTTTGGTCACTTATAAGTCTTACATTTTTATTTCGGCAGATTAATTACCTTCAGAATTTTGGATTTTTTGCTTTCGGATCACCAGATGGTTATAGCTAGGATCATTCCAAACGGAAGATTTGATCCCTGAAACTAAAATTGATAAATTTTTTTTGAAATTTAATAGAGGTAGTTATACACTAACGATAATGGCTTTTGTTTTATTGAATTAATTACATTGATCGTAAGCAAAATGTTCTCTTAAAATAACTATTCGTAACAACCGAGATTTTTAATCGTTCTCGGGATCATTGTATAGTGAAAATTTATATATATTAGTGAGATGAAAATATATAAATTTTACTCTTATAATGATTTATTAGAGTTGATAAATGCTTTATGGTTATAAATGCAACGATTTTCGAATCGAAACGCCTCAAATAGTGCATTTTCGGTATCGAAAAACAGAATTCTACTGAGACTTAAAATGTGGCAAACATAGATTCCAGATGGAAAATAATGAAATATCTAGGGTTTATGGAGTGTTTTAAATGATATAAATGCATCGAAAGACTCTAATAGCATTTCGAGAGGTAAACTGCGAAATTTGGCCAGTATAACTTTTCGGTCAAAATTTCGACAGATGAAAATTATACTATAATTAAAGAAAAACCTATACTGTATAAACAAATAATATTTTTTTATTAATATAAGAATCAATGGATGAGATCAAATCATCATTTTTGATCTAAAGGTTATCAAAAAATAAGAAAATTTTAGAATTTCCTTTAAAATCAAATTGAGAAAGAAAAATTGCATTAAATTCAATGTCTAGCTGCTCATGCACGTGGAAGAGAGGGGGAGAAACAGCTGTATTTCAGCTGAAAAAGTTCCAAAAATTTTACAAAAATGCCCCTAAGAAATTTTCATTTTGACCTCAAAATTTTCAAAAATTACAAAAATACCCCTAAGGATTTGAAAAAATTCCTCTGATTTCTCACGTCCCCCATAGTAGAAAACACCATTTTCCCCTGTTCTTCTTCTTCTCCCACGTTCCCACACTCACAAAAATTTCCAATGTTTCAAAAGTTGCAAATTTTGAAGAAAAAGTGTGAGAAAACTTCCATTTGAGGGGTATTCATCTTAAAGCTCAAGTAAGTTCTTCAAAATTCTGTTTTAATGCTTGTTTTTAAGTGTTTTTGTGTTTATGTGAATAGTGGAACAAAATGGGTTTAGGATGGTTTGAAATGTTTTGATGAAATTCATGTAGAAAAACATGTTTTGAGCTTGTTTTTGAAGTGTTTGTGGGGGTTAGTTTTGAAAAACAAATGTGTTACATGGGGAAGGCAATTTTGACGTGATAAAGAGGGTGAAAACCCTTATGGAATAGTGATAATTATGTATTATGAATTGGAAAAGGAATTAATGTGGTATATGAGTGTTGAAAGGAAAAGGACAAAGAGGAAAATTTAGGGTTGTGAGTAAAACCCTAAATTTTGGAAATATTGCTAAACCCTGAATATGAGAATGAATAATTGTTATGTACTGGGATTTTGAGCAGGTTTGTAATGAAAACTGTGTTCAATAACGCGATTTAAGCTGTTTTGGCACAGTGGGAAAATAAGAATTTAAACCATTATAATGCTGAAATTTTCGGACTTATAACCAAGGCTAAGGGTTTAAGGATGGCAATGTATAGAAGAAATGATTAAATGTTCTAGTGTTGACCTATAAACATTTCACTGAACGTTGAACTGTTTCATTATAGGACAACGACTGAAAACTAAGGAAAGGAAACAGTAGCAGATTTCTGGTAAGTTCTGGCATTTAAATGTCTGAATATGAACAACTGCAACCCTATATTATTTTTGAATTTCAATTTATGTATAGCCTAAATTCTTTGGCTAGAAAACTTATATGTTGTTGTGAACTCGTTAAAACGCCTAGATTGGCGAGTATACGAGTGTGCATTGATGTGTTACGTGTATGTGATTGTGTTTCATGGATTTTGACCTTAGAATGCTTAAATCATGTTTTAGGGTTGAATGTATGCATGAGAAATGGCTTTGGTATCAAAATGTGTTTAAAACCCTATTTTAGCCGAAGCTAAGCGCTAAGTGCTGGCCAAAGAGCGCCCCGGCGCTGAGCTCTCGGCCAAAATTTGTTGTTAAAAAATTCAGTTGGAGGGCCAGACGCTAGTGTAAAAACTGAACGAAACGCCAGGCGCTAGGGTATAAGCGCCAGGCGTTAGTGTAAAAATCGAAGGAAGTGCCAGGCGCTAGGGTAAATATCCAGTAAGAGTGCCAGGCTCTAGGGTATGAGTACCAGGCACTAGTGTAAAAATCAGCAGGAGCGCCAGGCGCTAGGGTATGAGCGCCAGGCGCTAATGTAAAGTTGTCTGAAGTGCCAGGCGCTAGGGTATGAGCGCCAGGCGCTTGCACCGGATTTCAAAAACGCCAAGCGCTGCAAGGAGAGCGCCGAAGCGCTGAAGTCTCTGTCCAAAATTTTGCAAAAAAATAAGATGAAGGGCCAGGCGCTCGGGGATGAGTGCCAAGCGCTTCAACTGTTCCAAAGATGTATAATTAAAGTTTTGTGCCTCATTTTCAGTTCCAATCACGCCCCAATGTTTAAGTGCGTGGATGATGAGTTTTAAATAGTATTTTTGGACTGAATAGGCATAACATTGAGTACATTAATTATGAATATGTACACTGGAACAGTTAAGACATCATAGTAAGTAACATCGCACAGTAAACAACAGGGTAATGAAATAACTTAATGTTTGGCATACCGGCCTCTCGCGAGGGGAGGTTACCTTATGTCAAAGCAAAAGACATACCATAGATGAGGGAGAGTCAGGGTCGCTCCCAGGCCTCTCTAATAGTGCGCACAAGGTACGACCAAAACGGGTCCATAAACATAATAAATGAACAATGCAAATGTAAATTGAGCATAATGAACTCCATGCATTTTGTAGAGTTGCATTGTGATGTTTTATTGTTTTAAATGTTATGTCTGAACTTACTGGGCATGTAACTCACCAGTTTGTTCTTGTTCAGGTAATCGAGGTAACCATCCTGTAACTTGAGCCACAGTGTATGGATTGGACTGCAAGAATGAAGTGCCAGTATTATGATAAAAGTTATGGACCTACCAGGCTAATTTCGCAAGAAGAAAGAAAAGGATAAAGA
Source organism: Antiaris toxicaria (assembly GCA_035233585.1). NCBI lineage: Eukaryota > Viridiplantae > Streptophyta > Magnoliopsida > Rosales > Moraceae > Antiaris > Antiaris toxicaria. The sequence goes on from CP141163.1 coordinate 4,192,085, forward strand.
AAAGTACAATTGTATGATATTTTATAAAGTACACTGCTATGTTGATTTTAAACTATTTCTAATACTATATGACGTTATTATATGCAAGTAATATGAAATAGTTTCCAACTATAATAACTTAGTTTTGGAAAGTTGTTCTACTATGTATATCGACGGTTTTTAAAAAAAAAAAAATTTTCCGCAATCCATTATGTTATGATTTGAAAGAGAAGAAGTAAAGTAGCAACAGAGTTTTTAGGTGACGTCTGCCGCGCGAGGTGGGGGGTGTTACAGATGGTATCAGAGTGGACGGTTCTCCATAACCTGTTATGACATTACGAGCATTTCTTTCTGTGCAGTTCAAGTAAGTCAATGTTTCATTGTTTTCTTACTTTAAATTTTATATGTAATGCATGAATAATAGGATTTGAAAATGAGTAACCGACCAGATTCCCGAACAACTGGGACAAGACCTGTTATTCGACTCCGAATGATAAGAACGTCGGAAATGACTCCTTCAACTGCAGATGTACCATCGTCATCATCACCACCTATGGCTCCAACGTTTACAGAGGGCCGAAATTTTGTGTTGAAAGCAGAGAATTTTAGGATGCATCTGTCAGATACAGTAGTATCCTATGCAGCTCGTTTTCAGGATGAGATTATTTTGAGTAGTCCCTGGCCAGCTCTGACCAAAGAGGAGCAGTGTCCAATGTTCTGGAGAGGGTTAACTCACGAACTGAAGCTTCGAACAGTCCCTACACTCGACGAGACATTGGAGCAATATATTACTTCAGTAAGAGAGGTAGAAAAAAAAATGTTAATAGAAAAATATGATCGGATAATGAGAGATCATGATCCCCGCGGTGACGTATCTTCCAAACTTGATGAACCACCATCGGTAAGGGAGAATGATGATGTGAAATCCTCAGGTGAATCATGTATTGCAGGTCCCGTCCATGTAATTAGTAACTCGACCAATGAAAATAAGGATGACAGTGAAGAAGATCCAGAGGAATTTCCTTTGGATAGTGATGAGGATAGAAGCGATACCCCATAGGTTGTTGCTATTAACTTATGTGTATGTAAATATAGGTTTTGTATATCATGGAAACTGACTGGAATATGTATAAGTACTAGATGTGAATTATTTGTATGTGAATACAAGAATATGTTTATAACATGATCGCTTATTTATGACTAAGTGATTGCATATTCTGTTATGATTTTATTGGTGAATGAAATTACTTGTAAATGATGATAAATGAAAAAAGAAAATTAATGATATTTCTCTCAATATCGATACTGAATCGTTTGATCTTTGTTGATAGATCTAAAAGAACGAAATGGCACAAAGGGGAGTCCAACCCCCTAGACGTGGTAGACCTCCCACCATGACTGAAAGGGTGACCTAATTGGAAGCCTTATTGGCAACCCAAATACAAGAAAACCAAGCATTAAGAGACCAACTAAATCAGATACATCGCGAACGCATTGAAAGGGAAGCTTCACCACCGCCCATGGCACCAGAAGCTCCTATAGCTCCGGAAGTTAGACCTAATTCCCCGGCAGTCTCAGTTTCGGGGGAAAGAATTCCGGAACCACAAATTATCGTTCCACAGGAACCTTTATATGAAAGGTTTCAACGTATGAGACCACCAAAGTTTGATGGATCTTTAGATCCGTTAGAAGTGGAAGAGTGGCTATCATCTTTTCAGAGGATCATCAATTTTATGAATTTGACTGATAGGGAAAAAGTCCTCTGTGCTTCATACGTGCTGAGCAGAGATGCACGGTACTGGTGGGAAACAGTTTGTTTGAGAAGAGACGAGAGTCAAATGACATGGAATGATTTTGTGAAGAATTTAATCAAAAATATTACGACCCTGCTGCTCTTGGACCACAACAGAGAGAGTTCGAGAATTTGAAGTAAGGAAACATGACAGTGATGGAAGTATGCCGCAAGTTCGACCGGCTGTCAAGATTATGTCCATATATGGTCCCTACTGAAGGGGATCGCATTCGAAAGATGATTGGGACATTTCGACCAGAAATCACCGTAATGGTCGACAGTGCAGCATCTCCACCAATGTCAGTGGCTGAATGCGTCTCCAGAGCTTTGAAAGCTGAATTTCACCTGACAAAAGCCAAAGAAGAACGGGCTCAAGTATCGGAAGCCCGGAAAAAGGAGAGACAACAATTGAGACAAGGTCAAGGTGGAAATCAAGCACCACAGGGAAATCGCTCCAACCAGTCTTCAAAGCCTGGACAAGGAGGTGGATAGAGGCCTCAGAATTCCAATAAAAGAAAATGGAATTTCAGGGGTAACAGGAACCAACAACAGAAGAACGCAGCAAATGCTGGTCCTAGTACACCAGGCCCTATGAGCACACCCAATTGTCCTACATGCGGAAAGAAGCACTTGGGAGAATGCAGACTAGGCCGTAATGTTTGTTACTACTGTGGCAAAGAAGGCCACTATGCAAGAAGTTGCCCGAGTAACCGGCAGAATCAAACTGGCACGGTTCCTCAGCGTCTGCCAAATCCTCAGATGCACGCTATTGCAGCAAAGGCAGAAACGTCATCACGACAACAGGAGCAAATTGAAAGGGTACCTCCAACTAACGCACGAGTGATGGCTTATACAAAAGAGGATGCAGAAGCGGCACATCCACTGTTGTTACAGGTCAAATTTATATCGCTCAACACTCGGCATATGCTTTATTTGATTCGGGTGCTTCACATTCATTTACATTACAAGAATTTGCTGCCAGGTTAGAGCATGCTAAGGATAGAATTGGAATGACCTTTAGGACTATGTTGCCTTCGGGTGAAGTATTGTTGTCAGATTACTGGTTACGACATGTGCCAGTAATTGTGGCAGATAAAGAGCTTTTTCTTGACTTAATTGTGATAAGGATAGCGGATTACGATGTAATCCTAGGAATGGATATCCTGGGAAAGTATCAGGCTATCGACTGCCGCCATCGAAGGATAATCTTTCGACCAAATGGAGAAGAAAGCTTTGAATACGTTGCTTCACCTCCAAAGCCATCGAAGATCATGATCAATTCAATGAAGGCTCACAAGCTGATAGCCAAGGGATGCGTGGGATATCTAGCTTTTGTAACTGATGTGACAAAAGAAGAAAAGTTACAACCAAAGGATATTCTCATAGTCAATGAATTTGTGGATGTATTTCCAGATGAATTACCTGGGTTTCCACCGGAACGAGAGATTTCTTTTGAGATCGAACTAGTACCAGGAATAGCACCGATATCCAAGGCCCCTTATCGGATGGCTCCAGCTGAACTGAAGGAGCTGCAGACGCAATTAAAGGAGTTATTGAATAGAGGTTTCATTCGACCAAGCTATTCGCTTGGGGGAGCTCCAGTTCTATTCGTGAAAAAGAAGGATGGAACTCTATGAATGTACGTAGACTACAGGGAGCTGAATAAAGCCACCGTCAAGAATAAGTACCCACTACCTAGGATCGACGATTTATTTGATCAACTGAAGGGAGCCTCGGTCTTTTTGAAGATTGATCTACGTTCTGGGTACCATCAGCTGAGGATTAAAGATAGCGATGTAACAAAGACGGCATTCAGAACAAGATACGGACACTATGAATTTCTGGTGTTACCATTTGGATTGAAGAATGCCCCAGCTGCTTTCATAGATTTGATGAACCGAGTCTTCAAGAAATTTTTAGATAAGTTTGTCATCGTATTTATTGATGACATCCTTGTTTATTCGAAGACCCGGGAGGACCATGAAGAACATTTGCGATGGGTACTACAAACACTCAGAGATCACCAACTATACGCCAAATTTTCAAAGTGCGAATTTTGGTTAGATCAAGTTCATTTCCTAGAACACAAGGTGTCTAAGGATGGAATTTCTGTTGACTCCGCAAAGATTGAAACTGTTAACAAGTGGCCTATCCCGAAAAACGTTACTGAAATTCGTAGTTTTCTGGGATTAACCGGATACTACAGACGTTTTGTGGAGGGATTCGCTAGGCTTGCTAAACCTCTTACGGTGTTAACTAGAAAAGAAAAGAAGTACGAGTGGACAGCAGCATGTGAAGAGAGCTTCCAAGAATTAAAGAGGAGATTGACAAGCGCACCTATCCTTGCCATTCCTACTGACGGGGAAAGATTCGACATCTACAGCGATGCTTCGAAAGAAGGATTAGGAGCAGTATTGATGCAAAACGGGAGAGTTATAGTTTATGTTTCACGACAATTAAAGAATCATAAGAAGAATTATCTAACTCATGATTTGGAACTAGCTGCGGTCGTGTTTGCATTAAAGATTTGGAGGCATTATCTTTATGGGATTTAATGTCAAATTTTCACAGATCACAAGAACCTGAAATACTTCTTTACTCAAAAGGAGTTGAACATGAGACAGCGACGATGGCTAGAACTCGTAAAAGATTACGATTGTGAGATCTTATATCATCCAGGGAAGGCGAATAGAGTTGCTGACGCACTGAGTCGCAAATCAACATCGGTACAGCAATTACCTATCGATGGATTGTCCAAGCCGCTACAAAAGGAGATTAATTCGTTAGAAATAGAATTGATTTCCGGAAGCTTGGCTATGCTACAATTGAAACCAACACTGTACGATAGGATTAAAGAGGCTCAGAGACAAGATGTGTACTTAGAAGAGATGAGAGACCGAGTCAATAAAGGAGAAGAAATTGACTTCAGCATCGAGACAGATGGAATGCTGTTGATGAAAGGAAGAATTTGCATACCTGCCAATAGAGAATTGAAAGAGCAAATTATGAAAGAAGCCCATCAAACGCCCTATTCTATTCATCCAGGAGCCACCAAAATGTATCATGACCTAAGATTACAATTTTGGTGGAAGAGAATGAAGAATGATATTGCTGAGTTTGTTAGCCGATGTCTAACATGTTAGAGAGTCAAAGCAGAGCACAAGCACCCAGGTGGGAAATTAGAACCTCTAGATATTCCAGAATGGAAATGAGAGCATATTACCATGGATTTAGTGGTAGGGCTACCCAAGACACGAGGAGGTTATGATGCCATATGGGTGATAGTAGATCGACTGACGAAAACAGCTCGATTCATAGCGGTAAAAATGACATTCACATTGGAGAAATTCGCAAGTTTATACGTTGCTAATGTGATTAGATTGCATGGAGTTCCAAGATCCATTGAATCTGATCGAGATGGCCGTTTTACCTCCAAATTCTGGAAGTGTGTACAACAAGAGATGGGCACAGAATTGAAGTTTAGCACGGCTTTTCATCTTCAAAATGATGGACAATCTGAGCAAACCATTCAGATTTTAGAGGATATGTTACGAGCTTGTGTCATGGATTTCAAAGAAGCATTGAATGAGAAACTGTCGTTGATCGAGTTCTCCTACAACAACAGTTATCAAGCTTCGATTGGAATGGCACCCTATAAAGCTCTTTATGGCAGGAAGTGCAGGTCCCCAATCCACTGGTACGATTTAAAAGAAAAGCAACTGCATAAAACTGATTTTGTTCAAGAGACTTCAGAAGTAATTGAAAAGATACAGAAACGAATGAAAACAGCCCAAAGTCGACAGAAGAGTTATGCCGACAAACGACGCAGATTTCTTGAATTTCAAGAAGGCGACTTTGTATTTCTTAAAGTTGCACCTATGAAAGGAGTTATGCGTTTCGGAAAGAAGGGCAAACTCAGTCCGAGATACATCGGACCATTCGAAGTTATCAAACGGATTGGGAAGGTGGCTTACAGATTAGCATTACCACCTGATTTATTCAAGGTACATGATGTTTTTCATGTCTCTATGTTGCGTAAATATGTACCTGATCCATCGCACATTTTGAGATATGAGCCGATACAAGTACAGAGTGACCTGTCTTATGAGCAAAAGCCTGTTCAAATACTCGCACGAGAAGACAAGGTACTCAGGAACAAGACAATCCCATTAGTCAAAGTGTTGTGGCGTAATCATCAAATAGAAGAGACTACATGGGAAAGAGAAGATGAAATGAGAGCAATATATCCCCACTTGTTTTAAATTCTCGAGGGCGAGAATTCTTTAAAGGGGGAGGGTTGTAACAACCGAGATTTTTAACCGTTCTCGGGATCATTGTATAGTGAAAATTTATATATATTAGTGAGAAGAAAATATATAAATTTTACTCTAATGATGATTTATTAGAGTTGATAAATGCTTTATGGTTATAGATGCAATGATTTTCCAATTGAAACGCCTCAAATAGTGCATTTTCAGTATCGAAAAACAGAATTCTAGTGAGACTTAAAATGTGGCAAACATAGACTCCAGATGGAAAATAATGAAATATCTAGGGTTTATGGAGTGTTTTAAATTATATAAATGCATCGAAAGGCTCTAATAACATTTCGAGAGGTAAACTGCGAAATTTGGCCAGTATAGCTTTTCGGTCAAAATTTCGACAGATGAAAATTATATTGTAATTAAAGAAAAACCTATACTGTTTAAACAAATAATATTTTCTTATTAATATAAGGATCAATGGATGAGATCAAATCATCATTTGTGATCCAAAGGTTATCAAAAAATAAGGAAATTTTAGAATTTCCTTTAAAATCAAATTGAGAAAGAAAAATTGCATTAAATGCAATGTCTAGCTGCTCATGCACGTGGAAGAGAGGGGGAGAAACAGCTGTATTTCAGCTGAAAAAGGTCCAAAATTTTTGCAAAAATACCCCCAAGAAATTTTCATTTTGACCCCAAAATTTTCAAAAATTACAAAAATACCCCTAAGGATTTGTATAAACTTTTTCCTCTGATTTCTCACGTCTCCCACAGCAGAAAACTCCATTTTCCCCTGTTCTTCTTCTTCTCCCACATTCCCACACTCACAAAAATTTCCAAAGTTTCAAAAGTTGCAAATTTTAAAGAAAAAGTGTGAGAAAACTTCCATTTGAGGGGTATTCATCTTAAAGCTCAAGTAAGTTCTTCAAAATTCTGTTTTAATGCTTGTTTTTAAGTGTTTTTGTGTTTATGTGAATAATGGAACAAAATGGGTTTAGGATGGTTTGAAATGTTTTGATGAAATTCATGTGAAAAAACATGTTTTGAGCTTGTTTTTGAAGTATTTGTGGGGTTAGTTTTGAAAAACAAATGTGTTACATGGGAAAGGCAATTTTGATGTGAAAAAGAGGGTGAAAACCCTTATGGAATAGTGGTAATTATGTATTATGAATTGGAAAAGGAATTAATGTGGTATATGAGTGTTGAAAGGAAGAAAGACAAAGAGGAAAATTTGGGGTTGTGAGTAAAACCCTAAATTTTAGAAATATTGCTAAACCCTGAATATGAGAGTGAATAATTGTTATGTACTGGGATTTTGAGCAGGTTTGTAATGAAAACTGTGTTCAATAACGTGATTTAAGCTGTTTTGGTACAGTGGGAAAATAAGAATTTAAGCCGTTATAATGCCGAAATTTTCGGACTTATAACCAAGGCTAAGGGTTTAAGGATGACAATGTATAGAAGAAATGTTTAAATGTTCTAGTGTTGACCTATAAACATTTCACTGAACGTTAAACTGTTTCATTATAGGACAACGACTGAAAACTAAGGAAAGGAAACAGTAGCAGATTTCTGGTAAGTTCTGGCATTTAAATGTCTGAACATGAACAACTGGAACCCTATGTTATTTTTGAATTTCAATTTATGTATAGACTAAATGCTTTGGCTAGAAAAGTTATATGTTGTTGTGAACTCGTTAAAACGCCTAGATTGGCGAGTATACGAGTGTCCATTGATGTGTTACGTGTATATGATTGTGTTTCATAGATTTTGACCCTAGAATGCTTAAATCATGTTTTAGGGTTGAATGTATGCATGAGAAATGGCTTTGGTATCAAAATGTGTTTAAAAACCTATTTTATCCGAAGCCAAGCGCTAAGCGCTGGCCAAAGAGCGCCCCGGCGCTGAGCTCTCGGCCAAAATTTGGTGTTAAAAAATTCAGTAGGAGCGCCAGGCGCTAGGGTATGAGCGCCAGGTGCTAGTGTAAAAACTGAACGAAGCGCCAGGCACTAGGATATGAGCGCCAGGCGCTAGTGTAAAAATCGAAGGAAGCGCCAGGCTCTAGGGTATGAGCGTCAGGCGCTAGGGTAAATATTCAGTAGGAGTGCCAGGCTCTAGGGTATAAATGCCAGGCACTAGTGTAAAAATCAGCAGGAGCGCCAGGCGCTAGGGTATGAGCGCCAGGTGCTAGTGTAAAGTTGTCTAAAGTGCCAGGCGCTAGGGTATGAGCGCCAGGCGCTTGCACCGGATTTCAAAAACGCCAAGCGCTGCAAGGAGAGCGCCGAAGCGCTGAAGTCTCTATCCAAAGTTTTGCAAAAAAATAAGATGAAGGGCGAGGCGCTCGGGGATGAGTGCCAAGCGCTCCAACTGTTCCAAAGATGTATAATTAAAGTTTTGTGCCTCATTTTCAGTTCCAATCACGCCCCAATGTTTAAGTGCGTGGATGATGAGTTTTAAATAGTATTTTTGGACTGAATAGGCATAACATTGAGTACATTAATTATGAATATGTACACTGGAACAGTTAAGACATCATAGTAAGTAACATCGCACAGTAAACAACAGGGTAATGAAATAACTTAATGTTTGGCATACCGGCCTCTCGCGAGGGGAGGTTACCTTATGTCGAAGCAAAAGACATACCATAGATGAGGGAGAGTCAGGGTCGCTCCCAGGCCTCTCTAATAGTGCGCACAAGGTACGACCAAAACGGGTCCATAAACATAGTAAATGAACAATGCAAATGTAAATTGAGCATAATGAACTCCATGCATTTTGTAGAGTTGCATTGTGATGTTTTATTGTTTTAAATGTTATGTCTGAACTTACTGGGCATGTAACTCACCAGTTTGTTCTTGTTCAGGTAATCGAGGTAAACAACCTGTAACCTGAGCCACAGTGTATGGATTGGACTGCAAGAATGAAGTGCCAGTATTATGATAAAAGTTATGGACCTACCAGGCTAATTTCGCAAGAAGAAAGAAAAGGATAAAGAAAAGTACAATTGTATGATATTTTATAAAGTACACTGCTATGTTGATTTTAAACTATTTCTAATACTGTATGACGTTATTATATGCAAGTAATATGAAATAGTTTCCAACTATAATAACTTAGTTTTGGAAAGTTGTACTACTATGTATATCGACGGTTTAAAAAAAAAAAAAAATTTCCACAATCCATTATGTTATGATTTGAAAGAGAAGAAGTAAAGTAGGAACAGAGTTTTTAGGTGACGTCTCCAGCGCGAGGCGGGGGGTGTTACACTATTTATGTAAAATTTTCCATTATTATGCAATAGGGGATGTGATTACGTATACCTCTATTAAATTTCATAAATTTTTTATATTTCTAGTGGGACTAAAACTGAGAAAACTCAAATGTAAGGAACAAATATGAAAATAAGAATTTTAAAGAGCAAAATGATAATTAAAAAACTAACAATGCTAAATCTAAGAATAAAGCAGGGATTAAAAGAATCATCATCCATGTTTGCACAAATGATAGATATGCGTAGGAGTTTCACGATTATTTTTAGAAGCATATACAGCGGTGGATAACTAAAAGTTTCTCTTTAATCTTTCACTTACCTCTCTCTGTTTATATGGTATTTTGTGGCTAAAAGTAAAGGAAACAAAGTATTTTCTTCTTTTTTTTTTTTTTTTTGAAATGTTACATTCTACTCTATACTTTTAAGAATAATGTACCGAATCTACTTGCTTTACAAATTTTATATTGAAGTGTCAAAAGGCAAGACTATTCTTCATTCAAATACTAACTTTCAAACCTCATTAGGTGAGGTGGCCGGCTTCGGGCACCACTTTAAATAAATGCTAATAAAAATGTTTTTCTTTTGTCAAAGAAAATGGCCGGTGCCCTTAAAATGGTCTATGCGCTTATGATCAAATAATTGGCCACCAAGTGATTTACTGATAAAACAATTGATTAACATTGATTAAGCACTAATTAATATCAGATTTTGTGGTCAATTAGTTCTCTAAATGATCATTTTTCTAATTTAACAAACTTGAGACATCTACTTTAATAATTAGAAATGGTCTTTTTTTTTTAATACATATATCCCAAACCAAATCACCACAACGAAACACGACCCTTAATTTGAATAAAAGACACCCCTTTAAAAATAAAAATAAAAATATCGAAAACCCAAAATTCAATAAAAAAAAATATTTCATAGTTTTTAAATAGGTAGATGTAACAATCCTTTAAATATACCAAGTAAAACGCAATAGTTCAATAAACCTTATCCTTGTGTTAATTTATGAAAATATTGTCCATTTCTTTAATTATATCTACGGTATGTCATACACTATGAATCTTGAAAATATCAAACTAGGAAAATCGTTGACTTTTCCGACGTTCTTATTCAAGCGTATATGTTTGAAAACGGTGGCAAAGTCGATACATTTTCCTTGCTAATTATATCCAGTCGATCATACATTATTAATTTAGAAATCACCGGCCAGCTGATGATCATAAAGCATTTAAGATCTAATAAGTTTCCATTCGTCAAAAGATTTTAACTTGTCGTTTATATCTGCTTTATCATTTATACATATATATATATATATATGGACTCAAATTCGATATCAAATATGATCTAACATTATCGTGAATATGAATTTTAATTATTAAAAATGTAAACTTATATGACAAGAAAATGTAAAAGTAGAGATATTAAAAACATCCTGTGTATGTGAAAAGTCTCATATTTACAATTACTTGTATATACATTCATATTTTTACTAACTGCAATTCACATTCACATCAGTTTATCTAACCACATTTGGTATTAAATTATATATTTGGTTGTATTATTCTTGATTTCCTTGGTGATAAACAGGTTAGGTCACTTCAAAAGTTAGAATAAATTATTCTTTCTAATCACTGAATAATACAGGAACTCTTTGCAGCAGTATTAATTGACCTTTAGAAATGTTTTGTTGATCACTAGCTTCTCTGTCACTTGCTTCTGAAGTTAACAAAATGCATCGATGGTAATAAAACTTTTGTTTGGTTTCTCATCTGGTTTCAAGGTAAACTATACTTTTCAGTTAGATTTTTTTTTTCCCTAAAAAGTTAACAAAAATCATAATTAATTTTTAAGAAGTCAACTAACTGCAATATAAAATTTTAACTCTAACCATTGATCCAAATAAAATCTAAGTTTACTTAATCCAGGGTATCTTTCTCTCTTCAAGATAAAGCTATAATATCATTAAAAGAGAGAGAGAGACAGAGATGATAATAGGGAAAACGGAGAAGAAAAGAAGAAATTATTATGATATCTTTACTACGTATTACAACAGCGAAACAAAACTTTCATTACCCCCCATGTGGCATTTTTTTGGATTTGTCTCGCGCATGCTCTTCAATTAATATTTGGAAAAATGCTTAAAACATTATCTATGTTGAATACCCTTTTCGATAAAAGGTGGGTTCATTTATGGGTTCTATAATATAATAATGTGTGGTACCCAAAACCATTGATTCCCTTAGTATTGTTTATGTATATATTTATATTCTATATATAATCTCTACAATGATGAATGGTCCAAATAGTATGGTTGTCATTGGTCGATGTCTGGCGATTTTCATTGGTTTGATTGGTGACCAGACACCATCTGTTCTGAAAAATACAAAACCGAGTACCGCCTGACGAAATAGAAAATTGGCCATTCACCGCCCGAATTTCTCGGTTAATTTCGGTCTGCGCAAATCAGTTTCAACAACAGCAAACAAGAGAGCTTCGGCCTACGGGGAACACCAGCGACTTTGAAAAAGGAAACGACCTAAGCCAGCGGTTTTCCTCTTCTATAATATATGTGCATATGTTGATAGGACCAAAAACAAAAAAAAAAATCCTTAGTGGAACGACAATGTTTCTACTTGTATTGAAAAAGGAAAAAATGAAAATGAAAAAAAAACGTTAGATTGGGGTCATGGGTGAGTGATTGGGCTAATGGGCTTTTAGGCCTTTATGTCTTCATTTCCTTCCTTTGTAAGCTAGAAGATCAGAATCTTATCTCAACTAAGAGCACGAACGTCGGCCTACTTACATAATATATGGAAGGGTTTGGCTTTTCAGTCATCGACCGAAGGGAAAGCAATAGAACCTTTCACTGACCTTGAGGATTTAAGTTGGTCTGATTCATCGATTGCTAGTGTCGGCCACTGCCCTTCAAGGTTTTTCCATGCAGGCCCCATTTAAAAGACTGTTTTGAACCTAAATTTATTGATTCAGTTTTGTCTTTTTTATGATAAGTTAACAAAAATAATGATCAAATCCCAACTTGAATATAAAAATTTCATTTCATTTCAGACTCAATCATAAAACAAATGAGCTCGTAGTTTCTATTGGTGCTCTCGGTTACCATTGGTTCTCGACCACAACCCTAACAAACAGATACTTTTAGACTCTATTCACCCTTAGAAGGGCGACTGTTTGCATTTTATTACAAAAATGAAGTCTCCAAACCACAAATCCTCCACTCGATTCTTCTACTCCCAATCATCTTTTTTTTTTTTTTTTTCTGGTTGAATAATCTTTTGATCCTCTTTAAATCGACTTACCCACTCTCCAAACTTGCTATGTAATAAAGATCGAGTTAAAAGCTAAAGCTATATATTTTTTAATTACTTTCTCGTTTTCCCTTATTTCAGCTGGTTCACTTTAAGATGTTAATTAGGATGGTTACCAAAGAACTAGAACCACCCATGATTTGATATCTTTCATTTCAATTTAATGACTGGTATGGAGGATAGATTAGAATCTATATTTAATAGATTAGAAAAAATTAAAATAGTAAAAATTGAGGAAAAAAATGATATAACAACCGATATTTAGTGAATTAGAATTCACCATCAAGCAAGCTCTAAAAAAAAAAAAAACCTGGTTTATATTTCAAAATATGGACTTGGATGGAAGAAAGAAGAGAAACAAAGACTAAAGTTCAATGGGATAGGAATAACAGTTAAATGTTCTATAACAAAAATATATATAATAATCATAAAAAAAAGTCCATGTCTGTTTTTTAATTTTATTACATATATATCCATTTTTGAATAAATATATGATAACTCTATAAAATATAGTTATTTTATCACTTTTTTATGTCTAAAAATTGGTTTATTCTTGAAAATTTTGTTGTTTTTAATTTGTTTTTGATATATTTTGTTTTGTGTACTTTAATTTAGATTTTTAAAAATTTCATAAAGTTTTTGTTTAAGTTTGCTTTATTCTATCTTATCTTTTTCTAATAGTATATTAAATAAGTTTTAAATTAAATATTTCCTATAAGTTTACCTATCGTATTCTATTTTGAAAATATCTAATTTTAGCAATTTATTTTTCTGTAGTGGGCATTACTATTTATATCAAGAAACTATGAGAACTAAGCTTATCATGTATTCTATCACACTAAATCCTTTGTAATTTCATGCATTGAATTGTAGCTAATGTACTACTATAGTTACTATAATAAGTGTGTACTGACACTATAGTATCACTGTAGTAAGTGTGCGCCAATCACTGTAACACTATAATAATACTATAGCACTGTAGCAAGTTCGAAAAATTTGTGGTGTGTGTGCACCGAATACTGTAGCAAGTTTGAAAAGTTTGTGTAGAGGTTAGGTGGAATAGTGTAAAATTTTTCTTATAAAAGCGGCATTCTTGGAGAGGCTTGAAAAGAGGGGAGATACACTCTCTCTCTCTCATTTTTTCCTTGCTTTAATTCTCATATTTTCTTTCTAGAATTTTGTAAAAATGTCTTGCAAGTTAGGTTAGAGTTCTTAGGTGAAGTTAGAGATGATCCTATATGTATAATAAACTTGTTTGGGTTTTGATTCTCTAATGGTTTGTAAGGTTTAGACATTTAAGTAAATAATTTTTTTTATCTTATTTATTTCTCATATCAATATATTTTATTGACAATTTTTATATAAATTCAATCATGCTTCTTTTTATGTGATTGTTGTATGATATAATATATTAATAGATATAATTTTATGAGTAGTCTTTAATTGTATTATTGTTGGTGGCACATTGTCACTTTTAGATTTCTTATAAAATAATTTTTCCAAATTCTTAACGTGAGAATTTTATTTACTTGAATACATTTAATTCACAAGTTCTTCAAAATTTATTTTCTGATTGATTTATTTAGGATGTGAAACTTTTAATTGAGTCAATTTATGAATTAAAATCTAAATAGGTGAACAAAGCATATAGAGGATTTTCAATGTCTTATCATTTTTAACTATTGAATTTTCTCTTTATCTTACAATTAAGTTGCTTTAAAACCACAAAAACATTTTTTTCTTTTCTTTGTTTAATTGTGTATCTCTCTAACGCATTTGTTCTACTAATCTCTTTTTATTATTATTATTATTATTATCTTCTCGTGGGATAAACCATCTTAATTGTGCTACAATTGACCATTTTGTTTTGTCACAACTTAGGCGTAATCAACATATATCTATAGTACTTAATTTGTCTTTATATTAAAATTGATGTTATTTTGCATTTATTTAGATTCTCTTTTTTTCTTTTTTTGTTTTTTTACTATAATAATGAATTTTTTTTATGACAACTCATTATTCCTTCCAATAAAATCAAATATATTTATTTACATCATAAATATTATTTACAGTAAAGATTATTTTAAAATTTAAAAAAATTGTACTAACACAACAATACTTAAATTCTTTATTGAAAAACTTATTATTTATACCAACTACTTAAAATTATATATCATCAAAATTCGTTTACTAATAATATTGACCAACACTTTTTTATACAATACCAATAAAATTGTTATAAAAAAAAAAGCTTAATAATTAAGTCTGCTACTAAAAATCCAAAACATAATGAAAAAAATAGTTACAATAAATATCAAATCTTTACTATAAAGATAATAACTCAAACACAAAAATGAATAAATACACCACAACTATTATTAACAATAAAGATTGATTAAAAAATTAAAATGGAAAAAATTATACTAACGTGAAGTATTTCAGTTTTTTGATAAAAATGAATTCTTTATTAAAAAAGCACTATTTATGCCGATTACTTAAAATCATACATCAACAAAATTTATTTACTTAAAATATCGACCCACACTTTTTTATATTAAAAAAAACTAATGAAATTATTATGAAAAAACCTTATTAAATATGTCAACCACTAAAAATCCAAAGCATAATAGATATGTACACCTTAAAAAAAAAAAAAACCACATCTAATCAGTTTGCATTCTTAAAAAAAAAAAACTATTATTTATATGAATTACTGCATATCGATGACATGTTTATGGGAAAGACAAATTTTTTTAAATCTTACAACTCCTTGTTTTCTTAAATATAAAAAAACTAGTGTTTAAAAATCTAAACAAACATAAAACTGGACACCTTTTATTTATAAGAAAGATGATTTTTGTTAACATTGAAAATACAAAATTCTAAAGCCTTAAATAATGGTAAAAAAAAAAATTCACATTGCTTATGGTTGTTTGTTAGAATCCGCCATCCACTTTACCGCTAGCAACTTTCATCGACGAACCTCCTTTTTTAATTGACCATCAACAAACCTTTTTTACCATAAATCAAATAAATAAAGTAAAAATTTCCTTTTAATAGAAATCTAATTATTAAAAAGAAAAACCAATCATTTTAATAAAACATATTTATTAAAAAAGTCAAAATTTCCTTTTAAACAAACAATAATTGTTAACCTAATCATTTTAATATAACATTTTTTATTCCAAATTGTAAGGTTTCCTTTTTAATAATTTATGTATTTTTTAATTATCATTTCTTTATAAAGGATCATATTGTAGGAAATATTATAAGATATGCACAGCAAAATTTTAAAAAGAATTTTTAAGATCATTAAAAACTCATGTTACTATATATAATAAATTATTCAATAATCATTCTACCTTCGGAGGAGATCACCAAGAAAGCTAAAGGATGTGATTAAGAGGTTTCGACCAACTAGCTTTCTTTACTATTCTTCAATACTCGAATGATGGAGTGCATGGGTACTCAATTCCTCAATCGGTATTCTTGCGCAGCTTGTATCCTTTCAACTACCCAGATCTCTAAGAATTTATTATTATGAGTAAGAGATATAATAATAAATTTATTCATTTGAGAGTCTGTGGTATGAAGAAAATAGGAGCCTTAAGGATCCTATTTATGAAATTGTATTAGATAACTTTTAGAATTTGAATAAGATTCAAGAGAAGATTTTTCTCTCTTCTCCTCTCACCAAAACTGATTCTTTCCTTAGGGATAATAAAAAATTCGGCCATTCAAGGAAAAGGGAATTCAAAATTCAAACAGAATTCTAGGTAAGATTTTTCTCTCACCTCCTTATACAAAAACCAAATTTTACCTTAACAGATTCCCACAAAATAATTCAGCTTCCATAAGATGTGGGATTCAAAATTTGATTTAAATTTCAAACTCCACAAATCATGTGATTTTGTCTGCATGGATACTTTATTTGAATCATTAGAACTTTATTTAAATTCAAATAATTGTATAATCTCTTATCCAAAACAAAATCAAATTAGAGGAAAATCTTGTCTTCCAAACCCTTAGAAAATCTATCCCCTATATGTGTACTAGGACAAGATTTTGTTTAATTCAAATTCAAATAAGATACCTTTTAAATTTCAAAATATTTATTTAAACAAGATTTTCAAAATTTAAATCAATCTTATATTTATCTTTTAAAAGATAAATACAATTAATTTAAATTTCAAATCATATTTTCTAAAATAAATATTCACTTAAATTAAATATTTATCTCATTTATTAAATAATACAAAATTATAATTTTGCCTTTGGCTCCTAAAGAAAAATGCCCACACCCTATAAACGGTGGTTTAGATTTTTCTCTTTACTAAATGCAAGAATACAATTAGTAATAAAGAATATCCCGATTAATTACTATCCGTTAAGAAATTATGCAGAATTAGTAAAAGAACTGATTGGATATATATATATAATATGGGCTCTAATAATCCATGTAACTATTATTCTATATCAAATAAACCTATTACACAATTATTAGTTTCAAAGACACACCACTATAAACCTAAAACTACACTTCTAATTATATATCATATTACACAAGCCCGTGATTTGCTATTGTTCAATGACCTTATCATGTATGCAATACCCTTATATAACATCCACGATCAACCTTAGGTTAAAGTCTATTCAACCTGTTAATCAAGCTATTTTAAAGATCCATTATATATCCGATTAAGAAAATGATTATTTAACATAAGTGAATAAGAAGTCATCTGCCAAATAAACGATCTAAGGCCTTGTATATTTTCACATCCAATGTAATGCTTTCAAGAAGATAACTTTACTCCTCACTAGAGCTATAATTTCGGTATCTGTAAACAGACTCTCCATCATATATAAGTTATGTATCCAATAAACTAATCTATAAGCTTACTACGTCTAAGACGCTTTAGCTTTTGGAATATTAAAGGACACAGGTCATACACATGAAGCGATTCATCTATTTAGGATTAAGATTATTACATAATGAAGGTCGAAAGTGAATTAATTTGATCAAAGATTGATGGGTGTGCTGGGCAAGTTTTTTTGTTTTTTTAGGTGATGATGAAGAAGATTAGTAAATTTGTCTTTTAACTCAATTCCAGGGTAATTTTATAATTGCATGTTCACTCCTATAATAAACAACTGTTGTGTATCATTTCTGTCAAATATTTAACTGAAAGGAAAATTTTACAAAAGTTTTAAAATTTGAAGGAAACAAATGTTTCAACTTGAAGTTAGAGAGATTTTACAACAAAATTTAAAATTCAAAGAAAAAATTGTAATTTATCCATTAAAATATCGTAAATTACAAAAATATTATAAATGTAAATTTACATAAATATGAGTGAAAATAATTTTGATATAGTAAAAAAATAAAAAAAAAAGATATTGACTTTAAAAAAAGGAAAATTTATAATGTAATTCTTGTGCATGTTAAAACAAATATTATTACATTAATTGAATATTGTTTTGTAATAAAAAATATTGCATATTTCGTATAATATATTGAAGTATGTATATATATTGTATCATAATATTTGTGATGCTATATTTTAGTTATAATGAATAATTTGTTTTTAATGGTTGACTTTTAAATATTAAAAAACTTTTCAGATAATTGATAAGTAAAAAAACCTCGATGGTACGGAGTTTTTTTTAATAATTAAAAATAAATAAATACATCTAGTCAGGGAGGACTTATTAAACCTCATCCCTCAACACACATCCATTCACTATAAAACACAATATTTCCAAGCAAACGAAATAAATAACACAATACATACACACAATATTTTTGAAAACAACAAAACAAAAGAAATAAACAAAACAAAAGAAATAAACTAAAGATATTACAAAAACATACAAAAGAACATCAACATCATTTTTTTTTTTTAAAAGTACGGAATTGTTATAATTTTGCGATATTTTGCGAAACTTCCAGCGATATTTTCATGAAATTTTGCAAAATTACATATTTTTATCACTAATCGATCAAAACATCAATATTGTGATGATATTTCTTGTGATATTTTACCATCTATTATGATATTTTGGCAGATATTTTTTAATCTATATTTTTGGTATCGGATAGCTCAAAATTGTAAAATATTGTGATATTTTAATCTAGGAAAAATGTAAGTTTCATCAAATATTTGTACTTAAAGTTTTTGTTTATAATATGATTATAGATATAACTTAACAGTAATTTTATATCTAAATTTGAGAAAAAATACAGAATTTAAATCCCTATCCTAATTTTAAAAGAAAAATCCTATAACTCTTTCAAGTATAATAATAACAACAATAATATTATTGTTATTATTATTAATTTTTCTTAAGTGCATCTTTATTTAGATTATTTTTCATGCTGCCACTATCAACTGCTATTTTTTTCATATTATTTCCCACTGTTTTTTCTGTCTAATTTCCCAATTTTCTCATTTGTACTACTGCTTAAATAATTTTTTTATGCATTAAATTAAATTGTGCCACAAATTTAAACGTGAAAAATAGATAAAAAGAAACAGAATTATGGAGATATTCCTTACATATCTATTTTTTTTCTTACTGATTAAAATTAATCAGCAAGTTAGAATGTATAAATACCACATTGAAACAGAAAGAATCTATCATGCGTGTCAAACCCCATCATTATTTCAGTTGATTGGGTTAAATATTAGAAAGGGATAACCGTGATTGCAAGTATGGCTTAACAGTAATTCTATATCTAATTTTTTTCTAAATGTGTAGAGTTCGAATTCTCCATCCTGAATTCAAAAAAAAAAAAGGATGCTACGTTGGGTTTGCTTATATCCATCAACGCACATATTAAGACAATGCTTGGTTGAACTGGGATCGTGAAGAGTGCTAGAATGTTGCTTGGGCAACTCTAGGTTCATGAGGTAATTGTGGCGGCCCGCCCTGCTGTAGAGGCTCTACAGTGCTATTACAGTCAACTCTGTAGTTAACCGCAATAGTTTGCAGGCCTCTAGGGTCGCCGGTAATCATGCTGAACTGAAAACTTGCTTGTTAATTTTGCGGAATAAAATTTTTTTTTCTTTATAATCATAAACTATTCGAGAATGTGATAAGGAAATCATGTTAACAAAATAACATGCACCTGAATCATGATTCCCCTATCACATAATCTTAACTTGAAAACTTGTTCTTATAACTACATGGTTTAAATATTCAAAATCTGTATAGCGGAAGACTTAAGGATGACCAAATCCCTCGTCCAAACCTCCCCAGCATGCATCTACCCTGTTCGTCGTCCACCGTAAACTACTGGTGAACAGGTCTCTTACCTGCAACATGTGAACAAACTGATGAGTTATGAGCTCAGTAAATTCAAACATAAAAACATAAACATGACATGCTGTACTACTGTGCTCATGCATGAAACTGGACTCTGTGAACATACTTGTGACTGAAGGTTTAGTCTTAGGATATTATCTGTTATTTTAGTTCTGGTTTTGGGCCCCTGATTGGTCGTACCGACATGTTAGCGTAACTGGGAGCGGTACTTTAGTGCTGACCTCTTCAGTCTTAACTGATGCTAAATATGAAAACCTCCCCGTGGGTCGAGAGGCCGATACACCAATAACTGGTTTAATTACCATCTTGCTGGTGTTTCAACTGAGTAGCATACTGATTGCCCCCACAGTCGGAACCTGTTACATGATTTACTGGGTGTGAATTATATTAACACACTAGGGTGCCTTTTGCACCGACCTGTTTTCGTGTTCTGGTTACCTGACTGACATGTGTACTGGAACATGCAACTCTATATGCATGACATGAACTGACCTGTGCTGACATGAGACTGACATGAATATCGTGATGTAGACAATCAATGTCTAACAACCACGTCATACAACATACATAACATCATAATATAACAAGCTTGTCCACGTTGTAGTCAGGACAATGCTTGAACTTACAGAAAATCCACTAGCATCAGCCTCTGCTGCTCTGGGACTGCTGTATCGAGGTCTCTGGCTCGAACTCCTATAAAAGGAATAATCACTGGTTATTTCCAATACTCATCTTATATTGGAAATATGGCAAAACATGAAAATTTTCATTTCCAGACTCTTTTTTTTTTTTTTTAACTCTTTGGCTTCAGACACGCCCTCCTACACAGGCGTGTCTCTGGCCGTGTACCTCTCTGGACTTACATGCCTGGCCGTGTACTTCGTGGAACATGGCCGTGTACACTTACACGGGTGAATACACGGCCGTGTTACTGGCCGTGTACTCCTCTGGACTCTTACACGGTTACTTACATGGCCATGTTTCTGCCCATGTTTTCCTACTGCCTAACATGGCCTGCTACACGCCTTCCTTTGACCGTGTGCCCCTTGACACGGCCCGATACACGGCCGTGTTCTTGGCCGTTTACCTCTCGGGTCTGATTTTTCTTGCAACACGGTCGTGCATATGGGCATGTTCGGGGCCGTGTACTGAACACGCCCTTGTACACGCCCGTGTTCATACCAGAATCAAGATTCTGGGTCTGAACTGCTCTGCTCTGGTTTTCTAAGGCTTTTATGGCCTTTGTTCTACTTCTTACACTTGAAATCGATCTCCATAAGATCGTTTCAAGGTATCTACTACATTTCTACTATCACAAATCCATGATTTCATAAGCAAAAATTCCACATTTTGCTCATTTACACCTCTTGACTCAACTTTTGAAAAATCTGAGCTTTCTTAAAGAAAACTCACTAAACTTGGTTTTCTAAACCATCAACTCATGGATTCGTGTTTGAAAACATCTAGACTCGAATCATGTTTCGATTTTAACCAAAAACCTCAACATGATTCACTCACATTCTCTTTTTTCTTTCTTCACTTAAAATCCCAGATTTTTCCCCCAAGAAAACGTGAGAAAATGAGGGTTTACCTTGCTTGAAACTTGAGAACTTCTGGCTGCTGATTCTTGACCGAAAACTTGATCGATCTGCTGCTTGAACAAGAAAATCCGAACTCGTTTGGATTTCCCTTTCTTTTCTTTCTCTTTCTCGGTCACTTTCTCTCTTTCTCTTTCTCTTTCTTTCTCTTTCTTTCTTTCTCTCTCCGCTGTTTCTCTTTTCAGTACAAACCAAGTGAGTTAATTCACTTGGGCTACTGTGTAGCAGCTGCCCCTCGCGTGTCTCTCTCTCCCATTTCTTTTTTTGAAATGTGCAAGGGCTTGTTTGGCAATTCTTTTGGCCATTGATTAATGTGGCTCACTTGTGTGCCATTGATTTCTTAGTATGTATTTTCCACATACTTTTCTATTAATTTTAAAACATCAGAAATTGAATTAATGTTTAGCTTTTAACTATTTTCATTAATTCATTGTCAAATTTTGATTAAAAACTCAATTAATTAAAATTTTCTTCTGCTCTTTATTCTGTAACATGTCTCACTATAAATGTACATTTATTTACATATTTTGTACAAATATTTCCGAGAACGTAGATTTCTCGGTTATTACAGTATTGACTAAGATAGTTAAACCCATTATGGTGAAACTTTGAATTCATAGCATTGATCGAGAAAATACATATATTTATAAGTTAAATGTAACCTAATTTTTATATAAAGTACATAGCTTAAAAATGCAAGTTATACTTTTGAATGAAATCAAAACGTAGGATAATAAAATATATAACCTTTAATTTTAGTTTTTTTTTTTAAGGGTATAGTGAGTATTTTAAGAAAAAAAAATATAGTGTTAACCGAAAAAATATATAAGTTCATTGGATGGGTCTATTGACATCTCTCATTTACTTAGTCCACCCCTTAATTTTCCAAAAAAAAAAGTTCTTATAATTAAATTATTTGCTTTTCGTCTTTCTCCATCCTGTAAGTCAACCATTTTTTCTATTTTTTTCAAAAAATTTTGTTTTTTTTTTTTTTAAGATATTACTTTACCACCAGATTTATTATTATTATAAAATATAATATAGGCGTTTCGCAAGACAGGACAATTTTAATGTAATTACTTTTTTTTTTGGTTTATTTACTATTTATATAGTTTTAAATGTAGTTTGTTTTTAACATTACATTTGCAGTGCATTTAAATGCAATATAATTTTCATTTAAATACAAAAATACTATATTTAAATATCAATCACATCATATTTTAAATCCAATACAATTGCTATTCTTTATTTTACTTTTTCTATTATTTTTATTAATCACATTACATACTCTCTTTCTTTCTCTTTTTTCTCTCTTTACTTTTACGCATCACATCACATATTTATTATTTAAATATAATTCAAATACTTTTCAACTAAACACGCATTGCATTCAAATGCGATGCTAATACTTTTCCTTCAAATACAAATTTCATTCAATGTATTGCATTCAAATGCAAAGCAAACGTAATATGTTTACCAAACAGAGCCTTAATTATAATTTTATAATTCAAATTTTAAAAATTTATAATGTTATATTTACAACTTTAGATGAGATATATATATATATATTTTTAAATTACATAGAATTTTGAAGCAAATAAAACAAGTCTTATTTGATTTTTTCTGAATATATTTTAAATTTTTACACTTTTTAACTTCAATTATAAAACCCATGCATCAAACGCATGCTAAAAATTTAAAGTGCAGCATGGATATATACTTATGAATTAAAGTAAAATAGAAGGTATAAAAAGATGAGTAATACAAAAATATAAATAAAAGACTAGGTCTATAATGGGGTCTGTCCATTTTACCTTATTAACATAGTAAGATTTAAAGGTTAGCGATTTAGCTTCTATCTATTTCACCAATCCACTTTTGGATCAAAATGTTTATTTTTGAAAAAAGAAGCCTTCTAAATTTCCATATTCAAATATAAAAAAATTTTCACTTTCGGATATCAAATGTCACGTTGTACAATTTTGAGTTTAAAATTTACATGTGAGTATAGAAAACATTTAATAATTAGTGTGCCATTTAATTTTTACTTTGGGAGTTCAATTTAAATTTTCGGTATATTAAATATTAATTTGAAAATATTTTGAATCTTTTGACAAGTTTTGAAAATTTTACAATTTTACCCTAACTTAACAAAAATTATTAAAAAAATAACAATAAACAAACTAAAAAAAAAAAAAGACAATACATTAAATCACTTACTCTATCACCATCATCCAACTGCTTTCACCGAACCATTTCATTCTATCTCCCAATCCATTTCTTTTTCTCTTTCATGACATCTCTCTGTATTTCACATCCCTTATCCTCTGACTCTCACTTTCAATTTTTCAATTCCTCTCTACTTTTCAATCTCTCAACTTTTTCTCTGTTCTTTTTTCATAAATCTTTAAAGCTTTCGTATTTTCTCTCAGCTTTCTTTCTCACAACTCTTTCTCTAAACCTCAACGATTCTCTCTCTATCTCTCTTACAAAAATTTTTCAAAACTCCCAACCTCCCCTTCTTCACCCTCTTACACATATACTCTCTTTAATTCATCTCACCAATCTCTCAAAACCTCCCTCTCACGTTCTCTCTTTAACTCTCATAGCCCCTCTCTCTCTTATTCTCTCTCTCCACCTCGACCAACCCACGACTGCCCAATTACCAGCCACCACCGCCATCGTGCAACCCAGCTGCCACTGGCGTCATCACTAGCCAATCCACCTCCTTGTCATTTGTCATCTAACCAAGCCCTAGGCTCTAATGCCAATTGGCTACCGTCACCTCCACCTCCTCACGAAGAGTGTGCATCTCGATCGAGGACAACTCATCATAGATTTTGTGGTAAAGGG
Organism: Antiaris toxicaria; assembly: GCA_035233585.1. Taxonomy (NCBI): domain Eukaryota; kingdom Viridiplantae; phylum Streptophyta; class Magnoliopsida; order Rosales; family Moraceae; genus Antiaris; species Antiaris toxicaria. The sequence continues at coordinate 4,216,501 of CP141163.1, forward strand.
GCTTATACAGACAGTACACAACTTAGATGTACTCAGGGACATAATTTGCATAATTATGAGTCCACGTTTAAGATTCTATATTATATTGCTATATTATTACAATGTTGATTCAAAATAAAATGTTTGAAAAATGATTTGAAAATATCCTACTGAACCTTTTGCTTATTGTTTAAAAATTGGTAAACCCCCGTGAGAAAAATTTGATTAAAAGATACACGTGAAGTGAAACTGCAGCTTGCAGGCTAGGGACGAGAAAACTGTTCTATCCTTTTAGAATCATGTATGTAATTTGAATGCTCCAAGGCTATAAACTTTAAATTTTATTTTATTGTTTATAATTTATTTATTTTATCCAAGTATGCATTTATAGGATATAGGGATTCTGCCGTGAAATTTTAAAATACAAATAATAATGTTTGATTAATTTACTCAAGCATAATCAGAAACAAAATTAAAAAAGATGGTAAATGGCTTTAAAGTAAAATAAGTAGATTTAGGGATTTGAGATTTTCACTTTATTTATTTTAAATGTTACCGTCCAGGATTTTGGGACATAACAGAAATTTTTGTTAGGAATGCTTTAAGCAGGAAAGACATTTTATATGTATTTCATTTATTTTGAACTGATTAATAAAAATATATTACAGGTTATTCATTACATTATTATGTGTCCTCATCCTATTTATATGTTAAAGTAAATATAAACAAATTTGGCTCACTGACTACTTATTGTTAAACTGTTAGAATGTTGCATACAATGGATCTTTATACTTGAGAAGACAATGTTTTAAAGTAAGCAGTTATAACCATAGTCCGTAGTCTATTGAATTAGACCGAGCATCTAACTTATATTAAGATTATTATGTTATCTAAAGACAAATCGTCCCCTAATTGTCTTAATTGTCTGGAGTTTTGACCCCCGAGTAAAGACATATATATCTTGCTTGGTGAAGACGTATTGGACTGAAACTAAAGTGTAATTAATTTGCATAGTCTACTTGAGTAGATCAATTCATTTTTTACCTTCATTATGCAATAACCCTAATCTTGAATAGGTGAATTGCTTCATGTGTATGACTTGTGTACGTTGATATTCCAATGGCTAAAGTATCTCATAGGTAGTAATCTTATAAACCTATTCGTTAGGTGTATGACTTGTATATGATGAAGGGTTTATCTACAGATATTGGAATTATAATTCTAATAAGGAATAAAGTTTATCCTCTTAAAGGCATTGTATCGGATATGAAAATAGACAAGGTCTTAGGTCGTTTGCTGGGTAGATGACTTCTTATTCATATATAGTGAATAATCATTTTCTTATTCGAAAGTATAATGGATCTTTAAGGTAGTGTAATCAATAGGTCAAACAGACTTTGACCTAAGGCTGATCATGGATATCATATAAGAGTTTTGCATACATAACAAAGTCATTAGACGATAGCTTATTACTAGCTTACGTAACATAGCTTATAATTGAGAGTATAATTTCAAATTTATAGTGGTGTGAATTTAAAACTAATAATTGTAACATGTTTATTGAGTATAGAATAATAGTTATATGGATTATTGAAACACACATTATATATGTCCAATTGATCCCTCAATTAGTTTTGCATAATTCTTTAACAGATGATAATTGATCAATATATTTTTTATTACTTTTTTTTGTATTTAGTGAAGAGAAAATTCTAGAACACCCTTTACAGGGCATGGGTATTTTTTCTAGGTACTAGAGGGTAAAATTATAATTTTGTATTATTTAATTAATAGGACAAATATTTAATTAATATTTATTTAGAAGATAAGATTTAAAATTTAAATTAATTGTATTTATTTTTCAAAAGATAAATATAAGATTAATTTGAATTTTGAAAATCTTAGTTAAATAAATATTTAAAATTTAAAAGATTATTCTATTCAAAATAGAATTAAACAAAATCTTGTCCTGACACAAAGAAGGTGGCATCCACACTTTAAGATTGGAAGACAAAATTTTCTCCTATATTTTTTCTTAATTTGAATTTGAATTTTGTTTTGGATAAAAGATTATACAATTATTTGAATTTCAAATAAAGTCATCATGATTTTATTTGAATTTAAATTGGAGTTGTGGAAAATTATCCATGTAGACAAAAGCACATGATTTGTAGAGTTCAAAATTTGAATCAAATTTTGAATCACAAAATCTATTCATGGCCATAATTTTTAAGGAATAAGCCTTAAGAAAATTCAGATTTTTCAAGTAGCTAGAATAGAGAAAAATCATATTTGAAATTTGAATGCACCTTATTCAAAGTGGCCAAATTTTTTAGGGTTCTCCCTTAGGTGAATTCAGCCTTGGTTAGTTTATGGAGAGAAAAAAAACTTTTTCTTGGTCTAATTTAAAATTTTGAAAGCCACCTAATGCAAATTTATAAATAGGGTTTTAGCACTTCTATTTTCTTCAGACTACAGAGTCTTAAGTGAGCAAATTTATTATTATACATCTTATTAATAATAATAAATTCTTAGAGATTTGGGTGTTTGGAAGGAGATAAGCCACGTTAAAATATTGGACGAGAAACTAAGTACCCATACACTCTACTATCTAAGAATTAGAGAATAGTAGATAAGACTAGTTAGTTAAAGCCCCTCGGTCATATCCTCCTGTGTTTCTGGTGTTTTCCTCCGAAGGTATAATGATTATTGTATAATTCATTGTATATGACAACATGAGTTATTAACTATTTTTAAAATTTTTTAAAATTTTCATTGCGTACTCTTACCTTTTTTTCCTACAATTTTGGTATCAAAGCATGATTTGAGATTTCCGTAGGAATTAGATGCATACTTGGAGTAAAATAAAATACAAACTTATAGTCTGGGATTTTTATTTTTTTAAGATGCCGCCATGATGTAGGGACAGAAACGCCTTGATAGCAACACCAATGCTAAAGCCAAAATAGTGAATAACATTGCAGAAGCCATGTATAAGGCATTTCAGAGTATGATTGCTCATGCAAGGAATGAACCGAACATAAATGATATGAATTGAAGCCCGTAGGATTTCCAACAGTTTAAAGTTTCAACTTTCATTGGTGAAGGCGATTTCCAAGAAGCCAATGACTGATTCCAGAGTATGGTCATCTCCACCTGTTTTGATGGTGAAGCTAGTCTCTGGTGGAAGAATGCTTGACGTATGTACATTAACGAGGAATGCCGATGACGTGCCTTTTGGTTGAATTTAAGCATTTCTATCAATGATTCTTTCATCAGAGCTATCATGATCAGAAGGTCATCGAGTTCTTAAATTTGTAGCAAGTAGATAAGTCAATGGTGAGTATGGGACACTATTTAGTGAGTTATCCTATTTTGCTCTGATGGTTGTCAATAGAGTTGCTAGTATATCTTGTTCCAGAATGGTCTCAAGGACAGAATGTGGGAGTCACTCGTGGCCTTGTGGATTTGTAACTACAATGGTGACAACGATAAAATATTTAGAGAAAGATAACCAAGACTATCAATAATCGTGATGCAGCTAACGGATTTAGTGGCCAGCAAAACATTAGAAGATGCTAGAACCAAGGTCAGGGCAGTGGAGAAGCCACTAGTATCATACATTCTCTATTTTGTTTTGTTAATGAGCACCTTGGGAGTGGAGCCTAAGGGACTTAGGGGGCTTTTGGAGAAATATTCAATTTTAATTTTACTCAAATACAATACAATTTTACACCAAACACAAATTTTACAATAGTGCTACAAAAACAATTACTATTTAAAACATTTTTAAAACAATCACATCAACTTTTCAATTCAACTATTTATCTCTATTTTACCAATCACATCAACTTTTCAATTCTAACATATTTTTCATCCAAACACACATTTTATTCAAATACAAAACAAATACTTTTCAACCAAATACAACATTCAAAAAATAAATTTCATTCAAATACAATCAAAATACAATGCATTTACCAAACGCCCCCTTAATTAGATTATTATTTCTATACTCAGTATGAGTTATGTTCAAATAGTGCATGTTCATGGGTTGTGTGAGATCACATGCGGATGAGCAACTAAAGGTTGATTTAGATGTTTGCCCATGATTTTTATGATATGATAGTCGATATGGACTTACTCACAAAGTATTGAGATGTTATAAATTGTTAACATGGGAAGATTATATTGATCTTATGGACAAGATCAAAAATAATTTATTGGGAAAGTCTAGATTCATTAGTAGTGCACCGGTTCAGATTCTCAATAGAAAGGTTAAGAATATTTGACAACAAGAAATTACATTGCTTAAGGTTTTGTGGTAACATCACAATAATTAGGATGTCCCTTAGGAATTGGAAAGCGAGATGATTGAGAAATACCATTAGTTATTTTAGAGTTTTAGATTAGTAGGTAAGAATGCAATCATCCATATCAGTTCTTGCTGCCACTTAGCTGACTTGTATGTTATTGTTAGGTGTCCCAACTTGGTTAAATTATGTATGATTTAGAGTGAATCCACTTATAGTTTGAAACTTCTAGCAATTCAAGCTCTTATATATAGGTAGTGTAACAACTTTTTTGGGTAGTAGTATAAACATGAGGCATAGTAGGAAAAAAAAAGAGAGAAGAAAATAGAAAAAAAAAAAGAGGGAAATCCCTTCTAATCTTTAGCAAACAGTTAAGCAAAGTAAGTATATTCTTCCACTGCATCACTTGAATAGTATGATTTGAAGCATGTTTTCAGTTATTTTAATTATTATTGTACTTTAATAAAGTTGAAAAAATTTGCTTTATATGGTGTCAAGTCTTGTGGTTAGTAGAACCAACTCAGATAAGGTATAGACTAGATTCCTTGTAGAGAAGAGTTCCAAGAAGGAGGCCATATGGAAAGTGAGGATTCTAATAGCACGAGATTAACATCATACTAGAGGATTTTAAAGATAAAGTTAAAGAAGTTTATTCATTGTGAAAATGTTTATTTGATAAACTTATCGAGTTTCGCTCATATAATTCATATAATGCAATTTACAGGATTTTAATAATTAACAAGAGTTTGACTTAGCCTAAGATTTCAAAATTTCATCATAAGACTAAAGATATTTTAAGTTTTAGGATATTGTGATAGGAATACAATATTTGTCTCATTAATAGTAAGAAGTTTTTTGTTGTATGGTATTATTTCTTTAAATTTTGAGGTTTTGAGTTACTTAACGTAGTTTCTGAACTGCCAACTCGGGAGAAGGGTTACAATTATGGTATCAAAATAATAAGATTTTAATGACATATAGTGTTATGGGATTGAGAATTCAATCAACATATGGTAGGAAGAAATTTGCAAAAGTATATCTTGATAAGACAGTCAAATATCATGGAGTACCGCTAAGTATCATTTCTAATCGAGATCCTCAAATTTATCACTTGATATTGGAAAAGTTTTCAGGTAGCATTGGGAACGGATTTAAAGTTCAGTACCGCTTTCCATCTGCAGATCGACGAATAATCTGAAAGGGTTATTCAGATTCTTAAGGACATGTTATGAGCATGCGTTTTTTATTATTGGAATAAATGGATTAACAATTTGTTATTAGCAGAGTTTGCCTATAACTGCAGTTATCAATGTAGCATTAATATAACACCATTAAAAGCTCTTTACAGAAAGCTATGTAGATCTCCTATATATTGGATCGAACCTGAAGACTAAGTTCATACCAAAGTAACTATTGTTAAGGAAACTACTAAGAAGATTTGAATTATATGAAAGCATTTAAAAACAGCTTAGAGCCGACAAAAGAACTATGCTGATAGACGATGGAGACCTTTGGGATTTGAGGTAGGTGGTTTTGCACTTTTAAAGGTCTCATCTCAAAAAGAATTTCTTGTTTTGGCATGAAAAGGAAACAGGCTCTAAGATATGTGAGACAGTTTCTCATTATTCAACTTGTCGGTAAAGTAACTTATCGCCTACTATTACCATTAGAGTTGTCACATAAACATAATGTACTTCATGTATCCATGCTAAGGAAGTATGAGCCAGGTCCTACTGCAATAGTATCGTTCGAGAACATTCCAATCTGAGAAGATATTTCCTATGATGAAGCATCAGTTAGATTTTCAATAGGAAGGTCAAAACCATTAGATGTTAGCAGAATGCATTAGTTAAAGTTTATGACAACATCACCATAGTGAGGACGCCATTTGTGAATTAGAAAGCGAAATACCTCAATTCGTTTGACAGCTTAAATCATTCAAATTTCAAAGATGAAATTCTTTTATATGATAAGAAAATTATCACTTTACGAAATTTCAAATTTAAAATTCGTACGTAAATATAGAAAAAATTTAATAATTAATGTGTTATTTAATTTTTACTTTAAAAACTTAATTTAAATTTCAGTATATTAAATATTAATTTAAAAATATTTTAAATTTTTTAACAAGTTTTAAAAATTTTATAATTTTATCCTAACTTAAAAATAATTAAAAAATAAATAAATAAAAGGGGAAAACATCTAATCCCTTTCTGACATGCCGCCACTCTATACCCATACCCATGGTCTAATTGCTTCCACCGAACCATTTCATACCGTCTCTCGGCGCCCCCGCCGCCCCCCCCCCCCCCCCTTTTTTTTTTCCCCTCTTTCACAGCATCTCTCTGCATCGCACATCTCTTATCCTCTCACTCTTCAATTCCTCCCTGCTTTTCAATCTCTCAAATTTTTCTGTGTTCTTTGCTCACAAAACTTTAAAGCTTTCTCTTTCTCTCTTAGCTTTCTTTCTCACAACTCTCTCTCACTAAACCTCACCGATTCTCTCTCTATCTCTCTTACAAAAATTTTTCAAAACTCCCAACCTCCCCTTTTCCAACCTCTTATACACTCTCTCTAATTCATCTCACCAATCTCTCAAAACTCCCTCTCACTCTCTCTAACTCTCATAACCCCTCTCTCTCTTACTCGCTCTCTCCACCCCAACAAACCCCCGGCCGCCCAACCGCCAGCCACCACCGCCGTCGCGCAGCCTAGCCGCCACCGGAGCCGTCGCCAGCCAATCCATCGCCTCGCCGTTCGTCGTCCGATCAAGCCCCAGGCACCAACGCCGATCGGCCACCATGGCCCCACCCCCTTGCGAATGCCATCCATCACCACGATCCAAGCCAGCCCAGCCACCCGCGGAAGCCGTGACCCAGCTGAGCGACCGGCACCGCCCACGGCTACCCACGGCAGCCCATATCTGTTCGACCCTCACCCTGCTCGCGAACGCCGAGCCACATCTACGCTAGCCACCGTGCCACGCCCGAAAGCCGAGTCCCTCCACCGCACCTTCCGCCACAAATCCAAGCAGTCGCCGACCCGCCAGCCACGCTAAAGATTGATTTAATAAAAATGAATTTGAAAAATTTTTTTAATTTTAAAAAATATTGTGATTTTAGAAATTAAAGGGAAAATATTCGATTACGGATATTTAAGAAAATAATACGGTATACATTATTATGTGAATTATAATTTCAAAGATAATTTAGAAAATAGATTTGATTGTTGAAATCTATAATCAAGAGTTAATATACACGTGTGAAGATTGTACATCTTAATTGATGATAACTAATCATGGATTTTGTGGTGAGGGGGTCATACGGATAATATACGACTTAAATATACTTAGCGATATTATTTGCATAATTATGATTCTATAATTAAGATTCTATGCTGTATTGATATATTATTATTATGTTAGTTCAAATTAAAATGTTTGAAAAATAATTTAAAAATATTTTACTAGACCTTTCGCTCATCGTTCAAAAATTGATAAACCCTTAAAAGAGAAAGCTGATTAGAAAATATGAGTTGAGTGAAATCTTAATTGGAGATTAAGGGTGAGAAGCCTGTTCGTTACTTTTAGAATCATTTATGTAATTTAAATACTCAAAGACTGTAAACTTTAAATTTTATTTTATTGTTTATTATTTATTTTATTTTATTTAAGTATACATTTGTGATATATGATAACCCTACCGTGACATTTTAAAATATAAATGATAATGTTTGATTAATTTACTCGAGTATAATCAGAAATAAAATTAAAAAAGATAATAACTGGTTTTAAAGTAAAATTAGTAGATTTAGAGAATTGAGATTTTCACTTTATTTATTTTAAACGTCATTATCCTTAATTTTGAGACGTTACATCAAAAAAGGCTTTCTTTTCAAAAATAAAATTTTTTTTTATATATCTAAATACTTTTTCATTTTTAAATAAAAAAATTTTCTAATTTTAAACAAAGTTTTATTTTATTTTTTTCATTTTAAAAAACAAACATCTCACCTAAAAGAAATTTTAAATTTCAATACAATTGTATATACACCTAATCATACTATATTGAACCTGACTATAATAGATAAAATAAAAAATAAAAAATAAAAAAACTGCATAATTTATTGAATTGCAAGTACACCCAATTTTGGCTGGACAAGTACACCCCCTGTTTTACATCTTGAATATAGATTATTTTGAAATCCTAACTACCACACATCCAATTGGAAAAATCTATAAGCACCTAAAAAAAAAAAAAAACTCAGTGGTTGCCGTCCACTTAGCCCAATAACCCGCCACGATCGTTGCGCCCAGGGATCCTACCGCCATTGAGAGATCCATAGATTTCGTACCCCACGTCATGCAGCCATTTCATCACAAAACTTCATCGTCACCGTCGGAGCTGGCCGTAAAATCCAGAAAACAATATCCCAATATCAGAAAATGGTGGCCCATGTCACGAATCTCTGAAGAAGGTGGTCTTATTATCTCGCGAATCGCAGACCTCGTAGTAAAGCCTACTACCCCTCATTGCTAAAATCCATTAGTTCATAGCCCCTCGTTCATTGCAAAACCCAAACTAGAGCATGCTGACCTTCCTCGTGAAATCCAGCCACCTCTTCGAGATTCCGGCAACTAGATGAGAAATGAGATAAGAAGAAGGATTTTAGGGTTTGAAATTTGATTTTAGATTATGTTGAAACCAGGTATGGAATTAAAAATTTAGCTCTATATCCCATAAAAAATATATATCAGACTAATCAAATGGTTTTTTAAGGAGTTTTTTATTTTAATAATATTGATGATTTTTTTATGAATAATTTTTTTAATATTTTGAAATATTAATAAAAAAAATTAGAAGAGTTAACTGTTGGGGCTATTTTGAAAATGAATTAGGTTATTGCGTGTGGCGGCCCGCCCTATTATAGAGGCGCTACATGGCTATTACGGCAAATTCTGTGGTTAACCGCAATAGTATGCAGGCCTCTAGGGTCGCCGGCAATCATGCTGAACTGAAAACTTGCTTGTTAATTTTGCGGAATAAATTTTTTTTTCTTTAATTTCATAATCTGTTCGAGAATGTGATAAGGAAATCATGTTAACAAAATAACATGCACCTGAATCATGATTCCCCTATCACATAATCTTAACTTGAAAACTTGTTCTTGTAATTACATGGTTTAAATATTCAAAATCTGTACAGCGGAAGATTAAATGGTGACCAATATCCCTCGCCCAATCCTCCCCAACATGCATCTACCCTATTCGTCGTCCACCGTAAACTACTGGTGAACAGGTCTCTTACCTGCAACATGTGAACAAACTGATGAGCTATGAGCTCAGTAAGTTCAAACATAAAAACATAAACATGACATGCTGTACTGCTGTGCTCATGTATGAAACTGGACTCTGTGAACATGCTTGTGGCTGAAGGTTTAGTCTTAGGACATTATCTGTTATTAAGTTCTGATTTTGGGCCCCTGATTGGTCGTACCGACATGTTAGCGCAACTGGGAGCGGTACTTTAGTGCTGACCTCCTCAGTCTTAACTGATGCTAAAGATGCAAACCTCCCCGTGGGTCGAGAGGCGAATACGCCAATAACTGGTTTAATTACCATCTTGCTGGTGTTCCAACTGGGTAGCATACTGATTGCCCCCACAGTCGGAACCTGTTACATGAATTACTGGGGTGTGAATTATTTTAACACACTAGGGTGCCTTGTGCACCTACCTGTTTTCGTGTTCTGGTACTGTCTGACGTGTGTGCTGGGACATGCAACTCTACATGCATGACATGAACTGACCTGTGCTGACATGAGACTGACATGAACTGACATAAACATCGTGATGCAGACAATCAATGTCTGACATACACGTCATACAACATACATAACATCACAATTTAACAAGCTTATCCACGTTGCAGTCAGGACAATGCTTGAACTTACAGATAATCTGCTAGTGTGATCCTCTGCTGCCCTGAAACTGCTGATTTGGGGTCTCTGACTTGAACTCCTATAAAAGGAATAATCACTGATTATTTCCCATAATTATCTTATACTGGAGATATGGCAAAACATGAAAATTTTCATTTCCAGACTCTTTTTTTTTACTCTCTAGCTTCGAACACGCCCTCCTACACGGGCATGTCTCTGCCCGTGTACCTCTCTGGACTTATAAGCCTGGCCATGTACTTCGTGGAACATGGTCGTGTATACTTACACGGGTGGATACACGGCCATGTTACTGGCCGTGTACTCCTCTGGACTCTTACACGGTTACTTACACGGCCGTGTTTCTGGCCGTGTTCTCCTACTGTCTAACATGGTCTGCTACACGCCTTCCCTTTGACCGTGTGCCCGTTGATACGGCTGTGTTCTTGGTCGTGTACCTCTTGAGTCTGATTTTGCTTGCAACACGGTCATGCATTTGGGCATGTTCGGGGCCGTGTACTGAACACGCCCTTGTACACGCCCGTGTTCATACCAGAATCAAGATTCTGGGTCCGAACTGCTCTGTTCTGATTTTCTAAGGCTTTTATGGCCTTTGTTCTACTTCTTACACTTGAAATCGATCTCCATAAGATCGTTTCAAGGTATCTACTACATTTCTACTATCACAAATCCATGATTTCATAAGCAAAAATTCCACATTTTGCTCATTTACATCTCTTGACTCAACTTTTGAAAAATCTGTACTTTTGTGAAGAAATTTCACTAAACTTGGTTTTCTAAACCATCAACTCATGGATTCGTGTTTGAAAACATCTAGACTCGAATCATGTTTCGATTTTAACCGAAAATCTCGACATGATTCTCTCATATTCTCTTTTTCCTCTTAAAACCCCAGATTTTCCCCCAAGAAAAACATGAGAAACTAGGGTTTTACCTTGCTTTGAATCTTGAGAGCTTCTTGCTACTGATTCGTGGCTGAATCTCGAACAATCTGCTGCTGGAACAAGAAATTCGAACTTTCTTTGGATTCCTTTTTCTTCTTTCCTTTTTTTCAGTTTCTCTTTTTCTCTCTTTCCCTTTCTTTCTTTCTTTCTTTCTTTCTCTCTCGTCTGCCTCTCTTTGCAGCTAAGGCAAAAGTGAATTAATTCACTTTTGCTGCCGTGGGATTTGAGACCCCCACCTTACACACGTGCCTCTCCTTCTCTCATTTTCTTTCTTTTTTTTTTTGAAAAGGCTAGGGCTTGTTTGGTAATTCTTTGGCCATTGATCAATGTGGCTCACTTGTGTGCCATTGATCTCTTAGTATGTATTTTCCATATACTTTTCTATTAATTTTAAAACATCATAATTTGACTTAATGCTTAGCTTTTAACTATTTTCATTAATTCATTGTCAAATTTTGATTAAAACTCAGTTAATCAAAATTTTCCTCTGCTCTTCATTCTGTAATATGTCTAACTATAAGTGTACATTTATTTATATATTTGTACAAATATTTCCGAGAACCTAGATTTCTCGGTTATCACATTGCGTTGGGTTGAATTTGATGTGTTGATAAAATTTAGAGCATTTTTGTGATTATGAGACTTTTAAAGGGTGTGATCGGATGTGCTTAGACCTTACATTTATTTATATTTTGATGAAGATAGCCATCTTGCACTATACATTTTTATCATGCGATTTATAATTTGTTTACCTATTAACAAGATAAAGGAAGCTAACATCATGATAGAAGTCTCCAAAAAAAAAAAAAAACAAAAGAAAAAATCTTCGACAAACGAGAAAAAGAGTCATAGAAAGATAGTTCCTTCCACTTATACAACTGCCATGGTGTGATAACCGAGAAAATCTATGTTCTCGGAATTAATTGTACAAATATGTAAATAAATGTACAATTATAGTGAGACATGTTACAGAATACAGAGTAGAGGAAATTTTTGATTAACTGAGTTTTAATCAAAATTTGACAATGAATTAATGAAAATAGTTAAAAGCTAAGCATTAATTCAATTTATGATGTTTTAAAATTAATAGAAAAGTATGTGGAAAGCACATATTAAGAGATCAATGGCACACAAGTGAGTCACATTGATCAATGGACAAAAGACTAGCCAAACAAGGCCTAACCTTTAAAAAAAAAAAAAAAAGAAAGCAAGTGAGAGAGGGTGAAGCACGTGAGGAAGAGCACAGCCACCACCCCCCCTAAGTGAATTAATTCACTTGGTGAATTCTGCAAAGAAGCAGCGGAAAGAAAGAGAAAGAAATAAAGAAAGAATGAGAAAGGGAAAGAGAGAAAGTGGCCGAGAAAGAGAGAGAAAAGAAAGAGAAATCCATTCAAGTTCGGATTTCTAGTTCAAGCAGCAGATCAATCGAGATTCGGTCACGAATCAGCAGCAAGAAAAGCGCAAGATCAAAGTAAGGTAAACCCTAGTTTCTCACGTTTTCTTTGGAGGAAAAATCTGGGGTTTTGAGAGGAAAAAGGGAATGTGAGTGAATCACGTCTAGGTTTTCGGTTAAAATCGAAACGTGGTTCGAGTCTAGATGTTTTAAAACACGAATCCATAAATAGATGGTTTAGAAAACCGAGTTTAGTGAATATTCTTCACAAAAATGTAGATTTTTCAAAAGTTGAGTCAAGAGTTGTAAATGAGCAAAATGTGGGATTTTTGCTTATGAAATCAAGGATTTGTGATAGTAGAAATGTAGTAGATACCTTGAAACGATCTTATAAAGATCGATTTCAAGTGTAAGAAGTAGAACAAAGGCCATAAAAGCCTTAGAAAATCAGAGCAGAGCAGTTCGGATCCAGAATCTTGATTCTGGTATGAACACGGGCGTGTACAAGGGCGTGTTCAGAACACGGCCCCGAACATGCCCATATGCACGACCGTGTTGCAAGAAAAATCAGACCCGAGAGGTACACGGCCAAGAACACGACCGTGTATCGGGCCGTGTCAAGGTGCACACGGTCAAAGGGAGGCATGTAAGTAACCATGTAAGAGTACAGAGGAGTACACGGCCAGTAACACGGCCGTGTATTCACCCGTGTAACCATACACGGCCATGTTCCATGAATTACACGGCCAGGCTTAAAAGTTCAGAGAGGTACACGGGCACAGACACGCCCGTCTAGGAGGGCGTGTTCGAAGCCAGAGAGTAAAAAAAAAAAAAAAAGAGTCTGGAACTGAAAATTTTCATGTTTTGCCATATCTCCAGTATAAGATAAATATGGTAAATAATCAGTGATTATTCCTTTTATAGGAGTTCAAGCCAGAGACCCCAAATCAGCAGTCCCAGAGCAGCAGAGGCCCACGTTAGAGGATTATCTGTAAGTTCAAGCATTGTCTTGACTACAACGTGGACAAGCTTGTTAGTTATGATGTTATGTATGTTGTATGACGTGTATGTCAGACATTGATTGTCTGCATCACGATGTTTATATCAGTGCATTTCAGTCTCATGTCAGCACAGGTCAGTTCATATCATACATATAGAGTTGTATGTTTCAGTACACAGACCAGACAGTACCAGAACAAGAAAACAGTTAGGTGCACAAGGCACCCTAGTGTTTTAATTAATTCACACCCCAGTAATTTGATTAACAGGTTCCGACTGTGGGGGCAAGCAGTATGCTACCCAGTTGGAACACCAACAAGATGGTAAATAAATCAGATATTGGCGTATCGGCCTCTCGACCCACGGGGAGGTTTGCATGTTTAGCATCAGTTAAGACTAAGGAAGTCAGCACTAAAGTACCGCTCTCGATTGTGCTAACATGTCGGTACGACCAATCAGGGGCCTAAAACCAGAAATAAAATATCAGATAATGTCCTAAGACTAAACCTCTCAGCCAGAAACATGTTCACAGAGTCCAGTTTCATGCATGAGCACAGCAGTATAGCATGTTAGTTTCATGTTTTTATGTTTGAACTTACTGAGCTCATAGCTCATCAGTTTGTTCACATGTTGCAGGTAAGAGACCTGTTCACCAGTAGTATATGGTGGACGACGAACAGGGAAGTTGCATGCCTGGCAGGATTGGGCGTGGGATTTGGTCACCGATAGTCTTCCGCTGTATAGATTTTGAATGTAATTTCAAAGAGACAAGTTTTCAAGTCAAGGGTATGTGATAGGGGAATCATGATCAGGTGCATGTTATTTTGTTAACATGATTTCCTTATCACATTCTCGAACAGTTTATAAATTTAAAGAAAAAAAAAATTTGTTCCGCACAATTAGCAAGTAGTTTACAGTTCAGCATGATTGCCGGCGACCCTAGAGGCCTGCAGACTATTGCGGTTAACTACAGAATTGACTGTAATAGTACTGTAGAGCCTCTACAGCAGGGCGGGCTGCCACAGGTAGTATCAGAGCGAAGTTTTTACGAGGAGTCTAGTTTAGGATACCAACCGTAGCCACAGGTGGTATCAGAGTGAAGTTTTTACGATGGGTTCAGTTTAGGATACCTAACGTAGTCACATTTGGTATCAAGGCCCAAGTTTTAAAATAGGTTTAATTTAGAATACTTACTGTAGTCACAGTGGGTATTATCAGAAAAGTTGGTTGATCATATCCCGCCTGACTCCGTGCATGTCCTGTTCGCCGATCCAAGTAAGTTATGTTTATGTTAATATAAGCAGCTAGTTATGCATGAAAGTAAAGGTCTGTAGAGACCTACACTTTGTAATAAGTATATGATGTTATGATAAATACAAGAAATCATGTGGATCCTTTTTATACAGGATCTAACACAAGTTTATCATGTGATTATAGGATAAAAGGTAGCACGATGGAAAATCAGGGCCAAGGCCAAGGCCAAAGAAGGAGAAGGGGACGCCCATCTCTAACTCAACGACTAGAAGAGATGCAAGCTCTTCTAGAAAATCAAATGAAAGAAAACGCAGAGTTAAGACAGAGGCTAGAACAGTTAGAACAGGGGCAGGGATTAGTAGGGACTCCTGCACAACCAGTAGTAGGGGCAAAACAGGTAGTGCCACCAGCGGCACCAGAAGTGGTTCAGCAACCACCGGTTAGGGTGAATCCAGAGCCATTATATGAAAGATTTCGGAAGATGAGGCCTCCAGAATTTGAGGGTTCAACAAATTCTCTAGAGGCAGAAGATTGGCTTTCTTCAATACAGATGATTATGGAGTTCATGAGACTCACAGATGAGGAGAAAGTCATGTGCGCATCCTTTGTTCTAAGGAAGGACGCAAGATTTTGGTGGGACACAGTCCGTATGAGGAGGGACGTGACCACAATGTCCGGGGCGGAGTTCTTGGAGGAGTTCAACCAGAAATATTATGATCCTGCATCACTCCGACCCCAACAGAAAGAATTTGCAGAGTTACAGCAGGGGGACATGTCAGTCAGTGAGGTTTGCAAGAAATTTGATCAGCTCTCCCGCTTATGTCCGTATATGGTGCCTACGGAGAGGGAGAAGATACAGAAGATGATAGGCATGTTCAGGCCTGAGATTTCTACTTTGATTGACGTCGGTCCATTTCCGCCAGTTTCAGTAGCCGACTGCGTTAGTCGTGCTTTGAGGGCAGAGTACCATCTAGCCCGACAGAAAGAAGCGAGAGAAAAGGTCTGGGAAGCCAGGAAGCAAGAAAAGATCCTGGCTAAGGCCTCTCAACCTGGACAGCACAGCAAGGGCAGTCAGGGTATAAGACCAGAGCAGTCCAGTCATCCAGGCCCTCAGTCCCAACAGAAAAGAAAGGGGAATTTCCAGGGAACTCAGAGTCAGGACAAAAGAAGTCAGTCAAGAAGGACTCACACTACCATAGTTCCAGGTAACCCCACTTGTCCAAATTGTGGGAGGAAACATGTGGGTCAGTGCAAAGTTGGCACGACTGCCTGTTTTCAGTGTGGAAGAGAAGGCCACTTCATTAAGAATTGCCCCATGAACCGCCAATCAGTATCAGCATCAGGAGCAAACTCTTTATGTCCACAGCAGTCACAAGTACATGCACTCAGATTGAGCTATGAGAGCCCATCAGAAGTACCTCCAACAGTGCAAGACAGAGCTCCACAGGCAGATGCTGGGGTGATGGCCTACACCAGAGAAGAAGCAGAGGCAGGGACGTCAAACGTGGTGATAGGTCAGATTTCTATCGCTAACCACTTGGCATCTGTTCTATTTGACTCTGGGGCCACCCATTCTTTCATATCATGTGCACTTGCTGATAAGTTAGAATACCCTAGAGATCACATGGGAAGAACTTTTAGAACTGCTCTCCCATCAGGAGAAATCATGTTGTCAGAGTACTAGTTACCTCATGTACCAGTAATCGTGGCAAATAGAGAGCTGTATGCAGAGTTGATCATGATGAAGATCATAGACTATGATGTGATCTTGGGAATGGATTTCTTAGGACAATATCAAGCTACGATAGATTGCAAACACAGAAGAATAGTATTCAAGCCAGAAGATGAAGAAAGTTTCGAGTATGTCGATTCTTCGAGAAGATGCAGCAAAATGATGATCAGTTCAATGAAGGCTAAGAAGCTAATAGCCAGTGGTTGTACTGAATATTTAGCTTATGTGACAGATACAGCAGAAGAGAAGAAGTTACAATCGGAAAAGGTTCTAGTTGTCAGAGAATTTCTCGAGGTCTTTCCCGAGGAACTACCAGGATTACCTCCAGAGCGGGAAATCTCATTTGAGATAGAGCTCCTACCTGGAACAGCACCAATCTCCAACGCGCCGTATCGCATGGCACCAGTGGAGTTGAAGGAGTTACAAGTGCAGTTGAAGGATCTGCTTGACAAGGGATTCATCAGACCGAGCTATGCCTCATGGGGAGCTCCCGTGCTGTTTGTCAAGAAGAAGGACGGGACGTTCCGCATGTGCATAGATTACAGAGAATTGAACAAGGTCACCATCAAGAATAGGTACTCATTACCTAGGATTGATGACCTGTTCGATTAGCTCAAGGGTGCAGCAGTGTTCTCAAAGATTGATTTGAGAACAGGATATCATCAGTTGAGAATCAAGGAAGATGACGTTCCCAAGACAGCTTTCAGAACCCGTTATGGGCATTATGAGTTCCTAGTAATGCCATTTGGGTTAACGAATGCGCCAGCCGCTTTCATGGACCTGATGAACAGAGTCTTCAAGGAGTATCTAGACAAGTTTGTCATTGTGTTCATCGATGACATCCTTGTATATTCAAAGACTCACTCAGAGCATGAAGCACAGTTGAGAGTTGTTTTTCAGAAGCTGAGAGAGCATCAACTCTATGCCAAATTCTCAAAATGTAAGTTTTGGCTAGACAGAGTGCACTTCCTCGGACATGTAGTATCCAAGGAGGGAATTACAGTAGATCCAGTCAAGGTAGAAGCAATCAACCAATGACCTGCACCTAAGAGCGTAACAGAGATACGCAGTTTCTTAGGGTTAGCTGGCTATTACAGGAGGTTCGTGGAGGGATTTGCAAGACTGGCAGCACCTCTCACCACCCTCACATGCAAGGAAAAGAAGTATATATGGATAGAGGAGTGTGAAGGAAGCTTCCAAGAGCTGAAGAGACGGCTGACAAGTGCGCCGATCCTCACACTCCCTACTGAAGGGGAGAAGTATGAGATCTACAGTGATGCTTCTAAAGTGGGTTTGGGAACAGTATTGATGCAAGAAGGCAGAGTAATTGCCTACGCTTCGCGTTAACTGAAAGAGCATGAGAAGAATTATCCCACCCACGATCTAGAACTTACTGCAATAGTGTTCGCACTCAAGATTTGGCGACACTATCTGTATGGAGCACAGTGCCAGATTTACACAGATCATCAGAGCCTAAAATACTTCTTCACACAGAAGGAGTTGAACATGAGGCAAAGAAGATGGTTGGAGTTGGTGAAGGATTATGACTGTGAGATCCTTTATCACCCAGGAAAAGCCAGCCGAGTAGCAGACGCTTTGAGCAGAAAAGTTACAGTTCCACAGCAGTTGCCTATTGACAGGTTGCCAAAAACCTTACAGCAAGAGGTTCGTTCACTCGAGCTAGAGCTGATATCAGGAAAATTGTCAGCACTACAGTTGAAGTCATCATTGTTTGATGATATCAAGGAAGCTCAGAAGCAAGATTCAAGTCTGATAGACTCCCAAGAAGAGATGTCTACAGATGGATTAATCAGGTATAAGGGGAGAATTCATGTGCCAGCAGATGAAGAGCTACGAAGGCGAATCATGTCAGAAGCTCATGAGACGCTATATTCAGTCTATCTTGGAGCCACCAAGATGTACCAAGACTTGAAGCTATAGTTTTGGTGGAAAGAGATGAAAGGAGACATTGCAAGATTTGTGAGTAAGTGCCTTATTTGTCAGAGAGTAAAGGCTGAGCATCAGCATCCTGGAGGAAAGTTAGAACCTCTGGAGATTTCAGAATGGAAATGGGAGAACGTTACCATGGATTTTGTGGTAGGACTACCCAAAACAAGAGGAAGACACGATGCCATCTGGGTAATCGTGGATAGATTGACAAAGACAGCCAGATTCATACCAATAAAAATCACTTACTCATTGGAGAAGCTGGCACAGCTGTATGTAGATCATGTTGTCAGGTTACATGGAGTTCCAAAGTCCATAGTATCTGACAGAGATGCATGGTTCACTTCAAATTTTTAGGAGTGTGTGCAAAAAGCCCTGGGCATAGAATTGAGGTTCAGTACAGCCTTCCATCCTCAGACAGACGGACAATCAGAACGGACTATCCAGACCTTAGAGGATATGCTCCGAGCATGTGTCATGGATTTTCCAGGAGCTTGGAATGAGAAGCTACCACTAGTGGAATTCTCATACAACAACAATTACCAAGCTTCCATCAAAATGGCACCTTATGAGGCTCTATATGGACGAAAGTGCAGATCACCCATCTACTGGTATGATCTGAAGGAAAAATAACTGCATAAGACAGATTTCATGCAGGAAACTTACGATGCAGTTGCCAAGATCTAGCACAGAATGAAGAGTGCTCAGAGCAGACAGAAGAGCTATGCAGATAGAAGGCGGAGATCCCTAGAATTCAAGGAAGGGGACTTCGTTTTTCTGAAAGTGTCACCCATGAAGGGGATCATGCGTAAGGGAAAACTGAATCCAAGATACATTGGACCTTATGAGATTATCAAACGCATTGGGAAGGTTGCTTACAAGTTGGCATTACCTCCTGAGCTGTCAGCAGTACACAACGTATTCCATGTCTCCATGCTTAGAAAGTACATGTCAGATCCATCTCATGTGCTACAACATGAACCAGTCCAAGTTCAAGAGGACTTGACCTATGAAGAGCAGCCAGTTCAGATACTGGCTAGAGAAGAAAAGGAGCTAAGAAACAAGACATCCCACTAGTCAAAGTATTGTGGAGAAATTACAACGTTGAAGAGGCTACGTGGGAGAGAGAAGATGAGATGAGACGTTCATACCCTCACTTGTTCTAGATTTTCGAGGACGAAAATCTTATAAGGAGGGGTGAATGTGATAACCGAGAAAATCTATGTTCTCGGAATTAATTGTACAAATATGTAAATAAATGTACAATTATAGTGAGACATGTTACAGAATACAGAGTAGAGGAAAATTTTGATTAACTGAGTTTTAATCAAAATTTGACAATGAATTAATGAAATTAGTTAAAAGCTAAGCATTAATTCAATTTATGATGTTTTAAAATTAATAGAAAAGTATGTGGAAAGCACATATTAAGATATCAATGGCACACAAGTGAGCCACATTGATCAATGGACAAAAGACTAGCCAAACAAGGCATAACCTTTTTAAAAAAAAAAAAAAGAGAAAGCAAGTGAGAGAGGGTGAAGCACGTGAGGAAGAGCACAGCCCCCCCCCCCCCCCCCCCCCCCCCACCCCCAAGTGAATTAATTCACTTGGTGAATTCTGCAAAGAAGCAGCGGAAAGAAAGAGAAAGAAAGAAAGAAAGAAAGAGAAAGAAAGAGAAAGGGAAAGAGAGAAAGTGGCCGAGAAAGAGAGAGAAAAGAAAGAGAAATCCATTCAAGTTCGGATTTCTAGTTCAAGCAGCAGATCAATCGAGATTCGGTCACAAATCAGCAGCAAGAAAAGCACAAGATCAAAGCAAGGTAAACCCTAATTTCTCACGTTTTCTTTGGAGGAAAAATCTGGGGTTTTGAGAGGAAAAAGGGAATGTGAGTGAATCACGTCTAGGTTTTCGGTTAAAATCGAAACGTGGTTCGAGTCTAGATGTTTTCAAACACGAATCCATGAACAGATGGTTTAGAAAACCGAGTTTAGTGAATATTCTTCACAAAAATGTAGATTTTTCAAAAGTTGAGTCAAGAGTTGTAAATGAGCAAAATGTGGGATTTTTGCTTATGAAATCATAGATTTGTGATAGTAGAAATGCAGTAGATACCTTGAAACGATCTTATGAAGATCGATTTTAAGTGTAAGAAGTAGAACAAAGGCCATAAAAGCCTTAGAAAATCAGAGCAGAGCAGTTCGGACCCAGAATCTTGATTTTGGTATGAACACGGGCGTGTACAAGGGCGTGTTCAGAACATGGCCCCGAACATGCCCATATACATGACCGTGTTGCAAGAAAAATCAGACCCGAGAGGTACACGGCCAAGAACACGACCGTGTATCGGGCCGTGTCAAGATGCATACGGTCAAAGGGAGGCGTGTAAGTAACCGTGTAAGAGTACAGAGGAGTACACGGCCAGTAACACGGCCGTGTATCCACCTGTGTAACCATACACGGCCATGTTCCATGAATTATACGGCCAGGCTTAAAAGTCCAGAGAGGTACACGGGCACAGACACGCCCGTCTAGGAGGGCGTGTTCAAAGCCAGAGAGTAAAAAAAAAAAAAAAAGAGTCTGGAAATGAAAATTTTCATGTTTTGCCATATCTCCAGTATAAGATAAATATGGTAAATAATCAGTGATTATTCCTTTTATAGGAGTTCAAGCCAGAGACCCCAAATCAGCAGTCCCAGAGCAGTAGAGGCCCACGCTAGAGGATTATCTGTAAGTTCAAGCATTGTCCTGACTGCAACGTGGACAAGCTTGTTAGTTATGATGTTATGTATGTTGTATGACGTGTATGTCAGACATTGATTGTCTGCATCACGATATTTATGTCAGTGCATTTCAGTCTCATGTCAGCACAGGTCAGTTCATGTCATGCATATAAAGTTGCATGTTTCAGTACACAGACCAGATAGTACCAGAACAAGAAAACAGTTAGGTGCACAAGACACCATCGTGTGTTAATTAATTCACACCCCAGTAATTTGATTAACAGGTTCCGACTGTGGGGGCAAGCAGTATGCTACCCAGTTGGAACACCAGCAAGATGGTAAATAAACCAGATATTGGCGTATCGGCCTTTCGACCCACGGGGAGGTTTGCATGTTTAGCATCAGTTAAGACTGAGGAGGTCAGCACTAAAGTACCGCTCCCGGTTGCGCTAACATGTCGGTACGACCAATCAGGGGTCCAAAACCAGAACTAAAATATCAGATAATGTCCTAAGACTAAACCTCTCAGTCAGAAGCATGTTCACAGAGTCCAGTTTCATACATGATCACAGCAGTATAGCATGTTAGTTTCATGTTTTTATGTTTGAACTTACTGAGCTCATAGCTCATCAGTTTGTTCACATGTTGCAGGTAAGAGACCTGTTCATCAGTAGTATATGGTGGACGAAGAACAGGGAAGTTGCATGCCTGGCAGGATTGGGCGAGGGATTTGGTCATCGATAGTCTTCCGCTGTATAGATTTTGAATGTAATTTCAAAGAGACAAGTTTTCAAGTCAAGAGTATGTGATAGGGGAATCATGATCAGGTGCATGTTATTTTGTTAACATGGTTTCCTTATCACATTCTCAAACAGTTTATAAATTTAAAGAAAAAAAAAATTTGTTCCGTAAAATTAGCAAGTAGTTTACAGTTCAGCATGATTGCCGGCGACTCTAGAGGCCTGCAGACTATTGCGGTTAACTATAGAATTGACTGTAATAGCACTGTAAAGCCTCTATAGCAGGGCGGGCCGCCACACATGGTGGTTCCAATTTTCTTTTTCTTTTTTATTAACTAGTTTTTAATTGAAGAGGGAGCTATTTTGCTTATTTAAAATAATGAAGCAAATAAAACAGATGCTCCACTTTCACTTTTCCTCCACGTTATATTTCGCTTTTTTTTCATTATTTTTATTTAGTTTGTTTTATTTTCTTTTTCTCTTATATTCTAATTTAGGTTAATTGGACTAGTTGTTGGAACTTTGAAAATTGGACAAACAAAGAATATCTGGGTTTTTTTGTTATTTTATAATATATATGTTATTTTGAACTTAAATATAGAAATACCGGATTGGAATTTTTGCAGACTATGTTTTAATGCAATTTGCAAATTAAAGTGGTAGTTTATTTTACACAATTGTTCTACTTGTTCTTTGGGTTGAGAAATTTGAACTCTACATTTCTTTGTGAAATTAATTGTGATATTATCATTATGATATGTCTATAACAATCCCCTTGGTCTAATATTTAATTGTCTGTGTTGTAAAATTCTATGAGGTGAAGTTTCTTGCTTAGTCAACACAGAATTGTTGTGTTCTTACTTTGCTCCCTTAAGAGAAAAATAGAGTTCATTTAATTTTAAAAAATGGGGAAGAAAATTTGAGGTGCACATAACAAATTTGAACTGATTTGTAGGAAATAATGCGATAATTTTCATTTCATTGCAAGACAAAGCCCAAGTCGAGCCTAAACTTGAATAGGACAAAATCTTATTGATCCAACGAAAAAATTAAAAATAAAACTAAACCTTAATCTTATTCTTACAACTTCTCAATACCACAAAGCAATCAAAACCAAACTCGAAATTAGCACACACCAAACTCCAAAACAAAGTTCCAATTTTATTGATGAATTAGTTGACCTTCCTACAATTTATTCTAATTTGACCACTTGTCCCGGTGAGAGGGCTGAGGTTTCCCATCTTGACCATAGCATTGCCGAAATCGGTCCTAAAGCGCGATGGGTTGTTGCTGTAAGCTCTAACCTGAGAGTCTGTTGAGCCATTGCTGAACAGCTGTTGGTCAGAGTGAAGCAGCCCCTTTAGGCTTATTAGATTCTTGAAATATGCATTGTCGAAAGTCGTTGAGCTAGTCACATCGAGTGGTGAGAGGGTGTCATTCCCGCTACAGATCAGGCAGTTCGATTTGGTTGAAGTTGCAAAGAAGGAATCTATGTTGGATTCTTTGTATAGCCGAGAACGGAAGGATACACACCTTGCTTGACCGATTGTGTGAGAGCCTAAAAGGAGAATTATTTTAGTCATATAACATTTTAATCAATATAGTAACTTATAAGAATTAGACTTTTCTCATCGTAAATTAATATTAAAAACTACAATTCTTAATATTGTTTAATTATTAAATTAATATAGTTGAAAATTGAGCTTTAAATCTACTTAGTATAAGAATGAGTGACTTTATACAAACCTGAAAGAGCGACCAATTCTTTAGTAGTGAAACCCTTTTTTTTAAAAGCAGCAATGAGGCCAGTGAGGTTTAAGAAAGGGGAAGGGAGGTTGGAATTGGCATCACTTTGACTTGTAGTAGTTGAGTCCCTTCTTCCCAATAGCACCGTCCAGCTTGGTCCACCCAACTGGCAAGTAAAATCCAAACTTATGATCCAACCAGAGATTTTAGGTCAACGAGACTTACAAATATGAATTCCATGAGAAAGAATAGTGCCATCTAACACCATTAGTTTTTTTTTTTTTATTAGACTAAAAATATGGACAGAGGGTGTTAGTATTAGTATACTCTCTCTAAGTATTACCGGTTTCCTTCACATTGATAGGAATATTCGTGGTCACTTTGACATTTACAAAATATTGTAATTAATGCTTCTACAATGTATCGTGTTTTAGTCATTGTTATAGTATGAAATGTTCAGTGTTGGTCAATGCCGAAGCCCTATTTTAAAAGACAACAGCACGTGTTTCCAATTAAATTTTAATTTTTTATAAGATATTATAATCATGCACCAATTCAATAATTGAAATATATAGCTATGTCATTATAATAAAAATAGTATATTTAAAAAACATAAAGAGCTTATATGGTAGGACTTTGTGTTTTGCGTTATTAGTATGGATTGTTCTTTACTCGTTTAATTAATTTCTTAACACTATAATCTATGAAGTCTCCACCTTAAAAATTTATAATACATGATGGAGAATCGCTTCAATCTTAGATCAAACTTTTCAAAATTTTTAATCTAATGACTTAAACAATAGTTCTTACTGGTAGTGCAAAAAACAGAAAATTATATAGTAATTATAGTTGGGTGGTTCTATTAACATATTTCTCTTGAATCTCCACATCTTGAATCTCCACATCCACTTCCAGACACATGGCCTATCTCTTAAATTCAAACTGATTAAATTTACTTAATACACATTTATTTCATTTCATAAATTAACTCTAATTACTATAAAATAAAAAAGGACTCTATGATTTCAAATTTCTTTTTACACTTACTTTTTTTTTTGTTTTGATATTCTACTGTAGGTTAAATTAAAAATATTACAAAAAATTTTTTTTTAAGACAAACAACATAACATATACATATATATATATATGGTAGATTAAAGATTTTCCAACAAAAAGTAAAAAAAAAAAAAAACAACATATTATATATTCATATATTCCTAATAACATATATAATATTTAAAATATATATCGTCTAAAAGTTTTTAAAAATAACTTATATGCTACAAATAAAAAAGCACAAATATAACTAAACAAAAACGAAATTTATTCAGATAAAAAATTCAAACTAAAGTAATTGAAATGGATGAAAAATAAAATAAAAAAAAAAAGAAAAAATCCAAAAAAATCCTCCTAGTTTGTTTAAGATCAAAAAGTATTCCCGACTAATTTTAAATTTATAAAAACTAAAATTATAGCATATATATTATTTTTAAAAACTTTTGAAAATAAATAATATATAAGTTTATTTGAATGAAAAATATGTGAAAATTAAGGTTTTTGTTATACAATAGTAATATTTATGAATTATTTATTTAGAAATTTGATACATATGTTTATAAAAAAAAAAGAATATAATTGAATTTTTTTAGATAGAGTTTTATTTATATAATAAAATGTATTATTATCTTTTTATATCAATGTATTTGAAGATTTTTTTACAATTAAAGAATTTAATTAATAAAAAAAAGTATATAGGGTCAAGAAAAGGTATATTAATAAAACCCCTTTATAATTTTAGTCACCTCAACAACAGAGTCTCTGGCCGCAACGGCCAAGATGTCAGCACAAGAGACAACGGCAGGGCACAAGCTCTCCACCCGAGTCTTAATGGTGTCGATCACATCATAGCCCCTCAATGAATTGGCATTTGGGTAAGCATTTTTCTCTCCCGTGAAGCTCGATGTGTCGTCCAACAGTATCGAGGCATCACATCCCTGTCGTTTTAACAAGTCACCAACATAATTAATGAATTATATTGATAAGGTTCAAACCCGTGTTAAGTGTTTTATATGCATGTAGACAACTTTGGGACACAGATTATTGTGGTCATGAATTTTTAAAGGTCTATGCCTAATTTATTATTATTATTATTATTGTTATTATTTTCACTCCTTCGCCTCATAAGTCAAAAAGCATTAATATTCTAGAACAAATCATATTATTTTGTTTAAGCAGTACGTAAGAGACAAATAAAAGGTTTTCCACCCGACTGCCCTGTTTTCTTTTGTTTTAATTTTTTTTTCCCTTCTTTGAAAAGCAAAATATCATTCTAAATCACAAAGATATATACGTATATATACTAATATGATGCAAATGACACCAAAACAAAAGAAGAGACGACCCTGAACATTAAGTGCTTGTAACTTTGAATAAAACGTATAGGAGGTATAAATATGAATTGAGTGACCTAGAAAAATTTAATAAGCGCATCAAATATTGAACATGCAAAAACTCTTAAAATAAAATCCTTTACAATCGATAAGACGAATTGACTAAGATTAAGAGATCCTTTACTCAAAGGCCAGTCACAACAACGCATAAAAGCAAACCTATCGAGCTAGACACACAAACAACCTCTGTCCTGTTCTGTGTTTTTAATTTTTTTAAGTTGAAGTAGATGATGAAATTATTACTAAGCTATATCTATAACTATTTTGTTCTCTTTATTTTTTTTTATTTTTTTTTCATTTAAATATATTGTAGACACCAAGGAAACATTCGAAAAAAAGTATGATTCATTGTAAGCTTTCATGTTACGTTTTATGTTTTCGTATGGACTTCTTAAATATTCAAAAGTAACAAAAGCAAGTGAATATTTTACTTGTGGAAATACTATAAAGTACTGACTATTCTAGGGGCCTAAATAAGTACCACTTCCTTGGTTTTATGTAATTTATCTTGATTAATTTAATATAATTGCCTTTCTCTTCAAACTATGCACCTTTGAACGAATATTTTATTGTTAAACTATCATAATACAGGATATGGACCGTATTAAATGTATGTTATTCATATTCTACAGCGTGGCAAGATTGCTACAAACAACGCAAAAAGGAAAAAAAATTTGTGGCAAGAGTTAACGAAAAAGAGGAAATAAAAAATAAAAAATAAGCGGAGTAACTTGGGAGGAAAATGACTTGCATTAACAAAGCAGTCATGAAAATGAAGGCGAAGTAAGGACGCTCCCATTCGTTTCTCATTAGAAACAGCAGTCTTCACTGCCGACTTGATGGTGGAAAGGACGTTAGGGCATGAAACTTTGTAGAAGTCTGAGGATAGATGTGCGGAGGCTAGGGCGATAAGAAGCGAACACGAGAACGAGAAGAATCCTAATTTGGTCAAAAAGCATGAGAAGAAAGCCATTTCTAAGGGGTGTAAAGAGAAGAATAAAGAATAAGCAGGTCTGAGCTTGGTTACGAGTTTTTGGTACAAAATCCGCTAGGTTTCATGTCTGTTTATAGGAGACTTGATCTACTTAATTAGCTGTTTTGCCCCTTCCCCCCACCACTCCCCCCCCCCCCCCCCCCCCCCTCTCTCTCTCTCACGGCCGGTAGATCGGCTGGTCAAGTCAACCTTTCATTGAGCAAAAAACTAAGAATATGATATATACGTGTGTATATATATGTATATATATAAACGTACACACGTGACTTTCTATATATACCTATTTTTTTCTTTTATTTTTTAAACATAGTCTGGGAAAAAAACTTTTAGATACTCTTAAGCCTGAGGATGACAAACAAAATTGAGATTAAAAAAAAAAAAGGAGTAAAAGTAAGAGGCGACGGTGATTTCTAGTTTTCGTAATTTACGTGCATGGCTAGTTGTTAGCAGTCATGCAATTTGTTTATTTTAATTTTTGGATCACATATAACTCTTAAACTTTAAATTTTATCCAATTTACACGTTAAACTTCAAAAAGCTCTCATTTTCATTCGTAGAAACTGAATTAGTCCAACTTAATATAGAATTTTTGTTAAATATAACTAACCGAACTATACGAAAAATTTAGTCTCACTTAATCCATAACCCCCTCTTTCTTTTTTATTTCTCAGTTTTTAATGAAAAAGTCTAACAGAAGCATTTAGTAGGACATATTCAAAATTCATGAAGTAAATTTTGGGAAAATCATCTTAAAATTGAGGTAAAGAGATAAAAAACAATACTTTTAAAAGAAAAAATGCAATAATAAATTAAAGGATTAAGCTGCAACTAAGTAATTTTATACATACTTTTGGAATTAGTAAAATTTAATATCCTTTGATTAAAAGATAAATTACTCATTTAGTCCTTAACTTTTTTATAAAGTTACAATTTGGTTATCAACTTTTTTCTTTTGTGATGCATAAAAAAGTTTTTATACTCTTTAAAATGATGCAAAAATGATCATTTTTGTTAATAGACTTTGCCAAATCAGTCCCTTTTGCCATCTCAAGTATAATTAGTTTACATAATCTAATTCTCATATTTTCCGATTCCGAATTTCTAGCTTACTTTCGAAAATGTCTTCGTAGGGGAAAAATCAATTTTTGTGGGATAGAACAATTGTTCATGGTGCCAATGAAGGTGAAAAAGAATAGTAGGGGAAGGGCGAGAGCTCTAAATGGGTTTTTCTTTTCTTTTCTTTTTTTTTTGCTAGGCCTTTTTCTATTATTTAGTACATATATTTTTAACGAAATTTTTTGTTTAGTTTCCGTTATTACCCTTGTTAGATCGATATTTCACTAAAATTTTGAATTTCTGTTTAATTTTGAAATTTTAGTTAACAGAAAGGATCAAATTGAACTACTTACAAGAGTTTAAAGTCATTTAAACTATTAAAAAAAATGAGGATCTAAATGTCACAAACTTAATAATTTAGGACCAATGGAACAATTCATCTTAATTGGGCATTTTTGTCATAATTTATACCATAAAGTAATATGGTTAACAGTATGGAGTTGACTCTTATTATTGGTCAATGGCATGTACTTGTAATATCAACAAAATACAAGTGCTGTTTATGCAATTCCCAAAATGTTTTTCATTATTAGAAACATCTTTCTTAACTAGTGTTTGTTTGGGTCAATATTATATCCTCGTAGCGCATATAGATCTACTCTGTGTGCGTTCTAGATAATTCGACTTTAATTATTAAAATCATTACGATATATCTATATATATATATATAAGAAAAATGGAAAGGATATAGAATCAATGGTATACATTTTTCTTCACAATTTTCAAAATGGAACTGCCATCTGTAAACAAGTTGTCAAATTGTCAATTAAGAGACCAGGTGACAGTTCTCGTCTTCTTCCCAAAAAAACAAACAAAATTATTATTCATTTTTGATGGTAGTCAAGGGGTTTTCTTAAAAAATGCTCTAAGCTTCTCTTATGTTAGTTAGTTTAAAAAAAGTGCTCATCACATATTTGCGATTGAATTCAAATCTTAATAGAATAAAATGCATTTAAAGCTTGAATTTAATACTTCTTGTCTGCCAGGAAAAAATATGTAAAGTCACCCTACATATATATAAATATATTTATATATATTGTCTGTTATCCTTTCAGGCTTTTCTGATCAATTACGAGTCTATGCAAATTTAACATTATACAAGGAGCTAGTCTGTGTATGCTTATTGCTTAAGCTGATTGTCTCACTTTGCCATACATGTTATAAATTCCTATGATTTCCTATTGGTATTATTGATGAAAACTGCTCTTTCGATTATTATGAAATTAAATTTTCAACGATTTTATTTATAATTAAAATAATTTTATATTGTTATGTAAATTTTTAAGATGGATATTTATATGTTATATCGTGAAAAGTTAATCAACAATATAAGAAATAATTATCAATAATTCTTATTGATAATGGTAATGAGAGGTTATACCATTAAAAAAAAAAAGGTATTTTCTTAGCTTTTATAGGATTAGATTAAACAAAAGAAAAATGTACCACGATAGAGACTATTTATTACTTTAATTCCCTTTAAAAAAGAAAAAATTTTGGTGGCGTTTGGTATTGTTTTTGAAATGTTTTCTGTTTTCAAAAAAATTAAAAATGAGAATGTTTTGAAAATTGTGTTAAGATTATTTCTGAAACTGTGTTTTGTTATGTTTTCTGAGTGTATATTTTGAAAAATATAAAAATGAAACTTTGTTTGGTTATATTTTTTCAAAACTTATTTCATTTTCAAAAAACCTAAAAAACACAATATTTTTTGGAAATGAAAACAAAAAGTGAAAACAACTTTTTTTCGTTTTCAAAAAACTCAAAAAAAACAACATAGTTGAAAACGGTGTTTTCGAAACGGTTTTGAAAATGTTAAATAAACAAACGTTATTTTGAAACCGTTTTCATTTTCTGTATTTTTGAAAATAAAAAATCATTTTCAAGAATAAAAACAAACGCCCCGTTTGCTTTTCTTTCTTTTATTTGATGTTATCGTTTTTGCTTGTAATTACTTTATTGGAACTTTGATTCAGTTGAATGCTTCTGCGAAAGGTCTTTAACCCCGATGACCAAGAGTCAATTATGCGTTACTGTGGGGCAGCTTCCTTTGGCATGTTCTGCATGCCTTTATTTGCACGCCCAACTAGAGAATAAACAATCTTAATTTGACTATTTTTTGTACGCGGATGTTTTTTTTCTTTTCCTTTTGAATTAGGCAAGTGCTTTTGCTCATACTTTCTTGTTTCTTTTGAATTTTTTTAAATTCAAAAATAGAGACCAATAATCAGTATTAAGAAATCTTAGTACATTCAAACTAAGCTGTCACCTATAAGTCATCTTGTACAGTATGATATGTACTCCAAATAATTAAAAAAAAATTAAAAATGTTCAACCAAAAAAAAAAAAAAGTAACCAAAATACTACTCGTAAGAGAAAGTCGACAAGCTAGACAAAAGCAATAAAACCAAAGGCACATAAAATGACATGAAGGAAAGGTCTGTTTCACTAATACTCTAATGAATGAAAAATTCCTGAAGAAAAAAATCCGAATGTGGACAAAAAGATAACATAATCCAAGGAAATTCTATGGCAACTTGGAGACCGATACCATGGAAAAAAACACATATTTCCAAAAACCAGATGTGAAATGAAGTCTAGAGACCAAGTCCACCAATGAAAATTAGTCTTAAACAACAAAAATAGCCAAATTATTTGCCACAACGTTACCCTTCTTGAAAACGTGTGAGACTTTGACATTGAGCCTATAAGCCGAATTCACAGCACGTCTATTTCATTTGAAATCGCAACCCTTTTTATGGACAGAGTAAAAAGGAGGAATATGTTTCCACCGAAGTAAGTTTACGCCGAGGAATGGTTTCTTGTAAAGTTGGTTATAAAATGATTGGCATGAATACTCATAAGTATGCAAGGAGAAAGGCCAGATGACCTTATCTGGATCCCTGGAACCACCACTGTATTAAGAGGCTTTCCTGCAAACGAAATTAATGGATGCAAAGAACCTTAAAAACGAAGAGGAAACTTAACCTATATTTGGAGTATTACTATTTGAAGAAATGAATAAATAAAAAGGCTCCTTAAGAACTTCATAGCCATAGAGTCTTCAGCTATAAAGTCCCAATCAAGTAAAGGAGATTACATATGTCTGTTTATTGTTGGCCCTGGTGGTTTTGGTGTTCGTCGTGGATCTTTTAATTTGTGGGGGTTTTGTGCATTTTTTACGTTGGTTTTTTTTTTTTTTGATGCTTAATATATGTGCCTACCGTTTTCTGTTAATGGTTTTGTGAAATATATCGTAGGAATTGTGTGGCTTAAAATCATGAAAATTTTTTCTGGATATATAGGGGTATATTTTTTTTTACGCGTGTTTTCGAAGCATTATTTACTGCAAATTATAAACAAATGAAAAATGAATCAAAATGATATATTATTCAGTAAATCAATAAATTTGTAAACCAATATTTGGGGAGCAAAATTTTGTCTTAAAATATATGACCAAACATTTAATTGCAAAATCATGAATATATATTCAAAATGACATAGTAGTAACTGCACATTATTAGATATAGGCGCTTTTTTTATTTTTCAATTACAAACCATACATAGATTTATATCAAAAGCATGAAAAAAAATCAAAGTGAATGGATAAATTGCAACTAAGTGATTTTACACGAACTTTTGGAATTAGTAAAATTTGATATCTTTTGATTAAAGGGCAAATTACTCATTTGGTTCTTAACTTTTTTATGAAGTTACAATTTGATTCTCAACTTTTTTCTTTTGTGACGCATAACAAATTCTTTTAAACTCTTTAAAATGATGCAAAATGATCATTTTTGTAAATAGACTTTGCAAAATCAGTCCCTTTTGCCATCTCGAGTATAATTAGTTTAAATGATCTAATCCTCATATTTTCTGTTTCCAAATTTCTAGCTCACTTTTGAAAATGTCTTAGTAGAAGGGGAAAAAAATCAATTTTTGTGGGATAAAACAATTGTTCATGTGCCAACGAAGGTGAAAAGGAATAGTAGGGGAAGGGTGAGAGCCCTAAATAGGTTCTTCTTTTATTTATTTATTTATTTATTTTTTTGCTAGAACTTTTTCTATTATTCAGTGCATATATTTTTAACGAAAATTTTTGTTCAATTTCCGTTATTACCCTTGTTAGATCAATATTTCTGTTAAATTTTGAACTTTTGTTAACGGAAAGGATCAAATTGTACTATTTACAAGAGTTTAAAGTCATTTAAACTATTAAAAAAAATGAGGATCTAAATGTCACAAACTTAATAATTTAGGACCAATGGAACAATTCATCTTAATTGGGCATTTTAGTCATAATTTATACCATAAAGTAATAGAGTTAAAAGTATGGAGTTGACGCTAAAATTATTGGTCAATGGCATGTACTTGTAATATCACCAAAATACAAGTGCTGTTGATGCAATTCCCAAAATATTTTTCATTATTAGTAACATCTGCCTTAACTAGTGTTTTGTTTGCGTCAATATTATATCCTAGTAGCGCGCATAGAGCTACTCTGTGTGCGTTCTAGATAATTCGACTTTAATTATTGAAAATCATTACGATATATATATATATAATAGAATGATGGAAAGGATATATAATCGATGCTATACATTCTTCCTCATAGTTTTCAAAATGGAACTGCCAACTGTAAACAAGTTGCCCAATTGTCAATTAAGAGACCAGGTGACAGTTCTCGTCTTCTTCCCAAAAAAACAAACAAAATTATTATTCATTTTTGATGGTAGTCAAGGGGTATTCTTAAAAAAATGCTCTAAGCTTCTCTCACATTAGTTAGTTTAAAAAAGGTACTCATCTTATATTTGCGATTGAATTCAAATCATAATAAAATAAAATGCATTTAATGTGGCAGTTCACCCTGCTGTGGAGGCTCTACAGTGCTATTACAGTCAACTCTGTAGTTAACCGCAATAGTATGTAGGCTTCTAGGGTCGCCAGCAATCATGCTTAATTGAAAACTGCTTGTAAATTTTGCGGAATAAATTTTTTTCTTAATAACATAAATTGTTTGAGAATGTGATAAGGAAATCATGTTAACAAAATAACATGCACATAGATCATAATTCCCCTATCACATAATCTTAACTTGAAATCTTGTTCTTCTACATGTTTAAACTTTTCAAAACTGTACAGCAGAAGACTAATGGTGACCACAATCCCTCACCCAAATCTCCCTGGCATGTACATACCATGTCCGTCGTCCACCATATACTACTGGTGAACAGGTCTCTTACCTGCAATATGTGAACAAACTGATGAGCTATGAGCTCAGTAAATTCAAACATAAAAACATGAATCATAACATGCTGTACTGTGCTTACGCATGAAACTTGACTCTATAAAACATGCTCTTGACTAAAAGATTAGTCTTAGGACATTATCTAATATTAAGTTCTGGTTTTGGGCCCTGATTGGTCGTACCGACATGTTAGCATAACTGGGAGCGGTACTTTAATACTGACCTCCTTAATCTTAACTGAAGCTAAACATGAAAACCTTCCTGTGGGTCGAGAGGCCGGCACGCCAATAACTGGTTTAATTACCATCTTATCTAGAGTTCTAACTGGGTAGCTTACTGATTGGCCCCACAGCAGGAACCTGTTACATGATTTACTTGGGGTGTGAGTTTTATTAAACACCCTAAGGTGCCTTGTGCACCTACATATATTCGTGTACCTGACACCTGTCTGACATGTATACCTATAACATCTACTGATCATGAACTTCTACATGCATGACATAAGACTGACATGTGTATAGTGATGCAGATGGTCAACGTCTGATATACACGTCAAATAACATACATAATATCATAAACATAACAAGATTGTCCATGTTGCAGTCAGGACAATGCTTGAACTTACAGGAAATCTGCGAGCGTGAGTCTTTACTGCTCTGCGACTGCTGTATCGGGGTCTCTGGCTTGAACTCCTATAAAAGAAATAATCGCTGATTATTTTTTTCAATATTCATCTTATACTGAAAACATGGCAAAACATGAAATTTCTATTTCCAAACTCTTTTTTTTTTTTTTTTTACTTTGGCTTCGAGCACGCCCTCCTACACGGGCGTGTCTCTGGCCATGTACTCCTCTGGACTTACTTGCATGGCCGTGTGATTCATAGAGATGGCCGTGTAATTCGTGTATACTTACACGGGCAGCTACACGGCCGTGTCTTTGGCTGTGTACTCCTCTGGACTATAGTGCATGTTTACACGGTTACTTACACGGCCGTGTTTCTGACCGTGTTTTCTTACTGTCTAACATGGTCTACTACACGCCCTTCCTATAACCGTGTGCCCCTTGACACAGCCTGATACACGATCGTGTTCTTGGCCGTGTACCTCTCGGGTCTAAATTTTCTTGCAACACGGTCGTGTATATGGGCATGTTTGGGGCCGTGTTCTGAACAAGCCCTTGTACACGCCCGTGTTCATAGCAGAATCAAGATTCTAGGTCCGAACTGCTCTGCTCTGGTTTTCTAAGGCTTTTATGGCCTTTGTTCTACTTCTTACACTCAAAATCGATCTCAATAAGATCGTTTCAAGGTATCAACTATATTTCTACTATCACAAATCCATGGTTTCATAAGCAAAATCTTACATTTTGCTTTTACATATTTCTTAACTTAATATTTTGAAAAATCTGAACTTTCTTAATGAAAACTCACTAAACTTGGTTTTCTAAACCATCAACCCATGGATTCGTGTTTAAAACAACTAGACTTGAACCATGTTTTGATTTAACTAAAAATCTTAACATGATTAAACCACATTCTCTTTTTCTATTCAAAACCCCAGATTTTTCCACTCGAAAATGTGAGAAAAACGAGGGTTTACCTTGCTTGAAGCTTGAGAACTTCTTACTGTGGATTCTTGGCTAAAAACTTGAACAATCTGCTGCAGATGAAGAGAAAATCCGAGCTTGAAAAGGGTTTCCTCTTTTCTCTTTCTCTTTCTCGATCTCTCTCTCTTTCTCTTTCTCTTTCTTGCTTTCTCTCTCTCTCGGCTACTTATTTGCAGTCAACATAAGTGAATTAATTCACTTTTGCTGGTGGAGGCCTTTCCCTCACGTGCCTCTCCTCCTCTCTCTTCATTTCTTTTAATTTTTTTTATTCTCTTTAAGAAATTTGCAAGGGCTTGTTTGGCTAATCTTGGTCATTGATCAATGTGGCTTACTTGTGTGCCATTGATCTCTTAATATGTATTTTCCACATACTTTTCTATTAAATTTAAAACATCTTAATATAAATTAATGTTTAGCTTTTAAACTATATTCATTAATTCATTGTCAAATTTTGATTAAAACTCGGTTAATCAAAATTTTCATTTATTATATATTCTGTAACATGTCTCATCATGAATGTATATTTATTTATATTTCTTGTACAAAATTTTTCGAGAGTGATAAGTTTCTCGGTTATCATATTTAAAGCTTGAATTTGGTACTTCTTGTCTACCTGGAAAAAAATATGTAAAGTCACCCTACATATATGTGTATATATATTGTCTATTATCCTTTCCAGCTCAGTTTCCTGATTAATTACGTGTCTATGCAAATTTAATATTATACAAGGAGCTAGCTTGTGTATACTTATTGCTTAAGCTGATTGCCTCAATTTGCTATACATGTTATAGATTCCTATGATTTCTTATTGGTATTACTGGAGAAAACTACTCTTTCGATTATTATGAAATTAAATTTTCAACGATTTTATTTATAATTAAAATAATTTTATATTGTTATGTAAATTTTTAAGATGAATATTTATATGTTATATCGTGAAAAGTTAATCACCAATATAAGAAATAATTATCAATAATTCTTGTTGATAATGGTAATAAGAGGTTATACCATTAAAAAAAAAAGTATTTTCTCAGCTTTTATAGGATTAAATTAAACAAAAGGAAAACGTACCACGATAGAGACTATTTATTACTTTAATTCCCTTTAAAAGAGAAAAAATTGTGCTTTTCTTTCTTTTATTTAATGTTTTCGTTTTTTGCTTGTAATTACTTTATTGGAACTTGGATTCTGTTGAATGCTTCCGCGAAAGGTCTTTAACTCTGATGACCAAGAGTCAATTGTGCGTTACTGTGGGGCAGGTTCCTTTGGGATGTTCTGCATGCCTTTAGAGAATACACAATCTTAATTTGACTATTTTTTGTACGCGGATATTTTTTTTCGTTTCCTTTTGAATTAGGGAAGTGCTTTGTTCATACTTTCTTGTTTCTTTTGAATTTTTTTAAATTCAAAAATAGAGACCAAAAATCAGTATTAAGAAATTTTAATACATTCTAACTAAGCTTTCACCTATAAGACGTCATCTTGAACAGTATGATATGCACTCAAAATTATTAAAAAAAAAAAAAAGAATCAAAATTGTTCATCAAAAGAAAAAAAAAAAAGTAACCGAAATACAACTCGTAAGAGAACGTCAACAAGCTAGACAAAAGCAATAAAACCAAAGGCACATAAAATGACACGAAGGAAAGGTATGTTTCACTAATACTCCAATGAATGGAAAATTCCTAAAGAAAAAAAATCCGAATGTGGACAAAAAGATAACATAATCCAGGGAAACTCTATGGCAAAGCGGAGACCGATACCATGGCAAAAGACACATATTTCCAAAAACCAGATGTGAAATGAAGTCTAGAGACCAAGTCCACCAATGAAAATTAGTCTTAAACAACAAAAATAGCCAAATTATTTGCCACAACGTTACCTTTCTTGAAAACGTGTGAGACTTTGACATTGAGCCTATAAGCCGAATTCACAGCACGTCTATTTCATTTGAAATCGCAACCCTTTTTATGGACAGAGTAAAAAGGACGAATAAGTTTCCACCGAAGTAAGTTTACGCCGAGGAACAATTTTTATAAAGTTGGTTATAAAATGATTGGCATGAAACTTCATAATTATGCAAGGAGAAAGGTCAGATGACCTTATCTGGATCCCTGGAACAACCACTGTATTAAGAGGCTTTCCTGCAAACAAAATTAATGGATGCAAAGGAACTTAAAAACGAAGAGGAAACTTAACCTATATTCGGAATATTACCATTTGAAAAAATAAATAAATAAAAAGTCTCCATAAGAACTTCATAGCCGTTGAGTCTTTAGCTATAAAATCCCAATCAAGTAAAGGAGATTATATATGTCTGTTTATTGTTGGCCCTGGTGGTTCTGGTGTTTGCCGTGGATCTTTTAATTTGTGGGGGTTTTTGCGCATTTTTTACGTTGGTTTTTTTTTTTTTTTTTGATGCTAAATATATGTGCTTACCGTTTTCTATTAATGGTTTTGTGTAATATATCGTGGAAGTGTTTGGCTTAAAATCATGAAATTTTTTTTTTCTAGATATATAGTGGTTTTTTTCATTTTTTTTTAGCGCGCGTGTTTTCAAATCATTATTTACTGCAAATTATAAAAAAATGAAAAATGAATCAAAATGATACATTATTTAGTAAATCAATAAATTTGTCAACCAGTACTTGGGGAGCAAAAATTTGTCTTAAAATATATG
Organism: Antiaris toxicaria; assembly: GCA_035233585.1. Taxonomy (NCBI): domain Eukaryota; kingdom Viridiplantae; phylum Streptophyta; class Magnoliopsida; order Rosales; family Moraceae; genus Antiaris; species Antiaris toxicaria. The sequence goes on from CP141163.1 coordinate 4,254,321, forward strand.
ACCAAATATTTAATTGCAAAATCATGAATATATATTCAAAATGACATAGTAGTAAATGCCTATATCAAAATGAAGATATAGGCGCTTTTTTTTATTTTTCGATTATGTTTATATCAAAAACAAGAAAAAATTAAATATACTCAATTAAAATAGAAGGTTATATAAATATATATACATAAACTTTCAAATCCGGTACTGTCGAGTTACCAATACATTGACGTAAATTTGAATTTCAGTTACTAGAAATGTGAATTTATATAAAAGAAAATATAAATATGTGAGATTTACATTCATACAGTGTTGTCTAACTATTGAACTTTAGTAACTTAAAAAATGTGTGAACTTGAAATTTCTTGCATAGATTAGATAGAAGTGTTGTATCTTTTTGCTTTGCCCCCTTTATGAGAAAATTATAATTTTTTTTATTTTTTAAACGGGAGAGAAAATTTGAGTTGGCACATAACAATTGAACTGATCACTTATAGGAAACAATGTGACAATTTTCAAGTCATTGCAAAACAAAGCCCTAATCAAGCCTAAATTTGAAGAGGACTTCCCCTCAAAAACATATCTCTATAATTTAATCCCAGCTATATTGATTTGATCAGTTTTTTGACTTCCCAGTAGATAAGTTTGGAATGCTAAAAAACCAAAGCAAATATTACAGGATGACAAAAAAAACATAAAACTTATGTTTACACTATTTTCTCAAATGGCTTATTTATTTAATATAAAGCATAAAGATGAAACTAATTCTTATAACTTATCATTGCCACAAATCAAGCTCTAATTTCACCTAATCGATTGACCTTCCTACAATTAATCCTAATTTGACCACTTGTCCCAGTGTGAGGGTTGAGTTTTCCCATCTTGATCATTGCATTGACGAAATCGATATGGAAGCTTGTTAGGTTCTTGCTGTAAGCTCTAACTTTTGAGTCTGTGGAGCCAATACTGAAGAGTTACTGGTCTGAGTGAAGCAGCCCCTTTAGACTCAATAGATTCTTGAAATATAAATTGTGGAAAGCCGTTGGGCTTACCACATTGAGTGGCAAGAGATTATTGTCTCCACCGGTGCTCAGGCACTGCAATTTAATTGAAGCCGCAAAGGAGGGATCTATGTTGGATTCATTGTATAGCAGGGTACGGAAGGATGTACTGTGGCGACCCACCCTTGCTGTAGAGGTTCTACAGTGCTATTACAGTTAACTCTGTAGCTAACCGCAATAGTATGTTTGGCCTCTAGGGTCGCTGGCATTATGCTTAATTTGAAAACTACTTGTAAATTTTACTGAATAAATTTTTTTTCTTTTTCTTATCATAACAACTTGAAAACACGTAGATCTTATTCGATAATGTGATAAGGAAATCATGTTAACAAAATAACATATACATGAATCATGATTCCCCTATCACATAATCTTGGGTTAAAATCATGTTCTTGAAATTACATATTTCCTTTTTCAAAACTGCTCAACGGCAGACTTATGATAGGACCATCATCCCTCACCCAGTCCCCCTAGCATGTACACACCCTGTCCGTCATCCACCGTGTACTACTGATGAACAGGTCTCTTACCTGCAACATGTGAACAAACTTGTAAGCTATGGGCTCAGTAAGTTCAAACATAAAAACATGGATCATAGCATGCAATACTATGCTTATGCATAAAACTTGACTTTGAATAAACATGTTCATGGCTGCCTGTTAAGTCTTAGGACATTATCTGAAATTAAGTTCTGGTTTTGGTCCCCTGATTAGTTGTACCGTAAAGCGCGCATAACTGAGAGCGGTACTTTAGTGCTGACCTTCGCAGCCTGAACTGAAACTGAACATGAAAACCTCCCCGTGGGTCAAGAGGCCGGTACGCCAATAACTGGTTTTATTACCATCTTGTCTGAAGTTCCAACTGAGTAGCATACTAATTACTCCACAGTAGGAAACTATTACATGTTTTACTTGGGGTATGAGTTTGTTAACCTCACTAAGGTGCCTTGTACACCTACATGTTTTCGTGTACTTGAAACTTGTCTATCATGTGTACCTGTAACATCTACTGAAACATGAATTTCTACATGCATGACATGAACTGGACATGTGTATCGTGATGCAAACAATCTATGTCTAACATACACATCATACAATAAAACATAGTATCATGAACATAACATGATTGTCCACATTACAGTCAGGACAATGCTTGAACTTACAGAAAATCTGCTAACTTGAGCCTCTGCTGATCTGGAATTACTGTCTCGGGGTGTCTGGCTTGAACTCCTATAAAAGAAATAATCGTTGATTATTTCTAACGTTTATCTTATACATGAAACATGACAAAACATGTAAATCTCATTTCCAGACTTTTTTTTTTTTAGCTTCGAACACGTCCTCCTACACGGGCGTGTTCGTGGCCGTAGACTCCTCTGGACTTACGTGCATGGCCGTGTAATTCATGCAACATGACCGTGTAACTCATGCATGCTTGCACAGGTGGATACATGGCTGTGTTTCTGGCCGTGTTTTCTTGCTGTTGAACATGGTCTATTACACGCCCTTTTCACTACCGTGTGCCATTTTACACAGCTCGATACACGGTCGTATTCTTGGTCATGGACCTCTCGGGTTTGAAACTCTCTCGAAACACGGTCGTGTATGTGGGCATGTTCGGGGCCGTGTTTTGAACATGTCCTTTGTACATGCCTGTGTACACTCCCGTGTTCATCCCAGAATTCTGATTTTTGAGTTTGAAATCTTTATCTCTGTTTTTCTAAGGCTTTTATAGCCTTTGTTCTACATCTTGCACTCAAAATTGATCTCTATAAGACCATTTTAAGGTGTAACTACATTTCTACTATCATAAATCCATGGTTTCTTAAGCAAAATTTCACATTTTACTTCTACATATCTCTTGACACAAAACCTAGAATCAAAACCTTCTTGAAAAGAACTAAACTGAAACTTAGTTTTCTAAACCATCAACTCACGAATTCGTGTTTAAAAACAACTAAACTTGAACCATGTTTCGATTTAACCGAAAATCTCAACATGCAAACTCACATTCTCTTTTTCTTCCTCAAATAACCCAGATTTTCTACCCAAAAACGTGAGAGAAAAAGAGATTACCTTGTTTGAAACTTGAGGACGTCTTGCTGTGGACTCTTGGGCTGAAAACTTGAACGATTTACTTGCTTGAAGAGAGAAATCCAAACTTGGTGGGAGGAAAATGCAGAGGGTGATTTTCTTCCTCTCTTGCTCTTTCTCTCTCCCCCTTTCTTTCTCTTTCTTTCTTTCCCTTTCTTTCTCTCTCTCTCGGCCGCTTCTTTGCAGCCAAGACAAGTGAATTAATTCACTTGGCTGCTTGAGTTTGAGGCCCTCACGTGCTCACTCTCCCTCATCTCTCATCTCTTTTCTTTAATTTCTTTTAAAGAAATTGGCTATTTCTTAGCTAATTTTAGCCATTGATCAAGGTAGCTTACATGTGAGCCATTGATCCCTTAATATGTATTTTCCATATACTTTCTAATAAATTTAAAATATCATGATTTGAATTAATATTTAGCTTTTACACTATGTTCATTAATTCATTGTCAAATTTTGACTAAAATCTAGTTAGTCAAAATTTTCATCTGCTCTATATTCTGTAACATGTCTGATCATGAATATACATTTATTTACATATCTTGTACAAAATTTTCTGAGAACGATAAATTTTTCGGTTATCACATGTACACCTTGCTTGGCCGATTGTGTGAGAGCTTAAAAAAGAGAATTGTTCCAATCATGTGTTACACTTTAAATCAATAAGCTACTTTTTTAGAATTAAGGCTCCGTTAGTTAAACGCATTGCATTTACATTATGTTTAAATACAATATATTAAATGTAATTTGCATTTGGAGGAAAAGCATTTGCATTGCATTTAAATGCAATGTGTGTTTGAATGTATTTGAATTGTATTTAAATAATAAATATATGATCTGATAGGTAAAAGTAGAGAGAAAAAAAGGAGAGAGAAAGAAAATATATGATGTAATTAATAAAAATAATTAAAGTAAAATAATAAATAGTGATTGTATTAGATTTAAATTGTGATGTGATTGGTATTTGAATACAATATTTTTGCGTTTGAATGAAAATTGCATTGCATTTAAAAGCAATGTGAATGCAATATTGAAAACAAACGGCATCTAAGCTTTTTCTATAATCAGTTAATATTACAAAATAATGATACCTAACACATTCAATTATTAAATCGATGGTCCAAAATTGAGCGCAAAATATACTCGTTAGGGTGAGTGAATTTGTACAAACTTGATAGAGCCTCCAATTCTTTGGCAGTGAAACCTTTGTTTGCGAAAGCACTAATGAGGCCGGTGAGGTTTAGAAAAGGGGAAGGGAGGTTGGAATTGGCAGCACTTTGACTTGCTGGGTTGAGTCTCTTCTCCCCAGTTGCACAATTCAGTTTGGTCCACCGAATTGAGAAGTAAAATCCCAAAATTATAAGACCTAGATTTGCATTTTTCTCTCCTGTGAAGTTTGCTGTGTCGTCCAACAGTATGGAAGCATCACATCCCTGTCATTTTAATAAGTTACCAAAATAATTAATGCATAATATTGTTATTCAAACGTACTTATTCTACTTTTCCCCAATAATGTGTTCAAATATAGACAATTTTGTGAGACAAATTATTATGGTAATGATATTGATATCCACAACTACAAACAACTACTTGGCACTTCCTTAAAGGTCTATTTCTAATTTTGCACGTATGCTCCCCAGTCTCGACTCATAAGTCTAAAAGTTTTTATCTAGAACAATCACATAATCTTGTGTAAGGAGTACGTGAGAGACAAAGAGAAACTTTTCCACTTCCTCTTTTTTTTTTTTTTTTTTTTTCTTTGAGAGGCAAAATATCACATTCCAAATCACAAAGATATAAACACTAATAGAATACTAATGACCAAAGAAAAAGAAGGCTCGACTTGTATATCAACTAAATCTGCTAATAAATTCGAATGAAACGCTTAGGAAGCAAAAATATGGATTCAGTTCCCATGCCATTAAATTCGAATGGCCGAGGTCAAAAAAACCTATAACATAAAGGTCAGCCACTGTTGATTAATTAATTAATATAACTTTCTTTTCATCTAACTACGTTGTAGGTACCTTTTGAACTAACTAATTGAAATTAACCTATCATGATAAAGAATATGTATTGTACTAAAATAAGTTATTCATATTAAAATACGTACGCAACAAATCTTAAGATAGTCTTTCGTAAACAACATAACTACTTAAAAAACCATGAAAGTAGGAAAAAATATTGTAATTAAGAGTTAAAACAAAAAGAATAAATTATTAAAATAATAGAAGTAAAGAAATTACACTTTTAGCGACTAAATGATCGTAATCACAAAATCAATCATATCATGACTAAAAATTGGTCACAAAAATATTTGGTCGAGAAATGTAATGTTTTCGATGCAAAATTTATTGACGACTAACCAGTTTGTCATTAATAATATAGATTTAGTGACTAACGACATGTTTAGCCACAAAAAGTTTCAGCGTCAAATAGTAATAATAGAGGGAGGACTAAATTTTAACCACTAAAATAATTTAGTTCTTGAAAGTAACATTTCACGACCAAAACTTAGTTAGTAAAGAGTAACAACCTTTAGTGACCAAAATATTAGTCACAACAAGTCATGGCGTCAAAAGTAATAATAGAGGGAGAACTAACTTTTAACCAATAAAATAGTTTAGTTCTTGAAAGTAACATTTCACGACCAAAACTTAGTTAGTAAAGAGTAACAACCATTAGTGACCAAAATATTAGTCACAACAAGTTATGGCGCCAAATAGTAATAATAGAGGGAGGACCAAATTTTATCCACTAAAATAGTTTAGTTCTTGAAAATAATATTTCACGATCAAAACTTAGTCAATAAAGAGTAACAACCTTTAGTGACCAAAATATTAGTCATAAAGAGTTATGGCGCCAAAAAGTAATAATAGAGGGAGGACCAAATTTTAACTACTAAAATAGTTTAGTTCTTGAAAGTAACATTTCACGACCAAAACTTAGTTAGTAAAGAGTAATAACCATTAGTAACCAAAATATTAGTTACAACAAGTTATGGCACTAAATAGTAATAATGGAGGGAGGGTCAAATTTTAACCACTAAAATAGTTTATATTAAAAAATTTTAGATAATAAATGAATTTAGATAAAATTCTAATTATAAATAGATAAAGATAGGGTACATATCCAATTTCATAGAGAATAACGTGGAGTAGTGGAGAATAACGTGGAGTTTGATTCAACTAATTATACGTTCATTCAAAAAAAATATTTTGTGGATTTATCTTAAAAAAAATTGAAATAAAAAAAAGGTAATTAAATTCAAGATTAACACATTTTTAAAAAACAAATTCAATATTAATTGTGCTTCTTTTTTTTTTTTATGTGAGATTTGTTCTAAGAAACAATCTTGTGGATTTATTTTTAAAAAAATTGAAATAAAAAAAAGGTAACTAAATTCAAGATTAACACATTTTCAAAAAACAAATTTAATGTTAATTGTGCTTTTTTTTTTTTTTACGTGAGATTTACTTGTTCTAAGAAACAATTTTGTGGATTTATTTTTAAAAAAATTGAAATAAAAAAAAGGTAACTAAATTCAAGATTAACACATTTTCAAAAAACAAATTCAATGTTAATTGTTTTTTTTTTTTTACGTGAGATTTAGTTATTCAAAGAAACAATCTTGTGGATTTATTTTTAAAAAAATTGAAATAAAAAAAGGGTAACTAAATTCAAGATTAACATATTTTCAAAAAAACAAATTCAATATTAATTGTGCCTTTTTTTTACGTGAGATTTAATTGTTCTAAGAAACAATCTTGTGGATTTATTTTAAAAAAATTGAAATAAAAAAAAAGTAACTGAATTCAAGATTAACACATTTTCAAAAAAAAATTCAATATTAATTGTGCTTTTTTTTATGTGAGATTTACTTATTCTAAGAAACAATCTTGTGGATTTATTTTTAAAAAAATTGAAATAAAAAAAAAGTAACTAAATTCAAGATTAACACATTTTCAAAAAACAAATTCAATATTAATTGTGCTTCTTTTTTTTTTTTTTTTACGTGAGATTGACTTGCTCTAAGAAATAGAATTATTATCATTAAAAAAAAAGATTTATTTTCCTACTAGAATTATAGGATAATATATCAAGAAAGTAAAGTTCTATTAGGATTTATATTTATTTAATTATTATTTATTAGGAAAATAGAGTTTGATTCTTTATTATTCATTATGTGGCGGCCCGCCCTACTGTAGAGGCTCTACAGTGCTACTACGACCGACTCTGTAGTCAACCACAATAGTCTGCAAGCCTCTAGTGTCACCGGCAATCATGCTGAACTGTAACTACTGCTAATTTTGCGGAATAAATTTTTTTTTTCTTTACATAAACTCATAAACTGTTTGAGAATGTGATATAAAAATCATGCTAACAACTGATCATGATTCCCCTATCACATACTCCTGGCTTGAAAACTTGTCTCTTTGAAATTATATTCAAAATCTATATATACAGCGGAAGATTAAATGGTGACCAATATCCCTCGCCCAATCCTCTCCGGCATGCATCTACCCTGTTCGTCGTCCACCGATACTACTGGTGAACAGGTCTCTTACCTGCAACATGTGAACAAACTAATGAACTATAGGCTCAGTAAGTTCAAACATAAAAACATGTAATGCCATTTGGGTTAACGAATGCGCCAGCCGCTTTCATGGACCTGATGAACAGAGTCTTCAAGGAGTATCTAGACAAGTTTGTCATTGTGTTCATCGATGACATCCTTGTATATTCAAAGACTCACTCAGAGCATGAAGCACAGTTGAGAGTTGTTTTTCAGAAGCTGAGAGAGCATCAACTCTATGCCAAATTCTCAAAATGTAAGTTTTGGCTAGACAGAGTGCACTTCCTCGGACATGTAGTATCCAAGGAGGGAATTACAGTAGATCCAGTCAAGGTAGAAGCAATCAACCAATGACCTGCACCTAAGAGCGTAACAGAGATACGCAGTTTCTTAGGGTTAGCTGGCTATTACAGGAGGTTCGTGGAGGGATTTGCAAGACTGGCAGCACCTCTCACCACCCTCACATGCAAGGAAAAGAAGTATATATGGATAGAGGAGTGTGAAGGAAGCTTCCAAGAGCTGAAGAGACGGCTGACAAGTGCGCCGATCCTCACACTCCCTACTGAAGGGGAGAAGTATGAGATCTACAGTGATGCTTCTAAAGTGGGTTTGGGAACAGTATTGATGCAAGAAGGCAGAGTAATTGCCTACGCTTCGCGTTAACTGAAAGAGCATGAGAAGAATTATCCCACCCACGATCTAGAACTTACTGCAATAGTGTTCGCACTCAAGATTTGGCGACACTATCTGTATGGAGCACAGTGCCAGATTTACACAGATCATCAGAGCCTAAAATACTTCTTCACACAGAAGGAGTTGAACATGAGGCAAAGAAGATGGTTGGAGTTGGTGAAGGATTATGACTGTGAGATCCTTTATCACCCAGGAAAAGCCAGCCGAGTAGCAGACGCTTTGAGCAGAAAAGTTACAGTTCCACAGCAGTTGCCTATTGACAGGTTGCCAAAAACCTTACAGCAAGAGGTTCGTTCACTCGAGCTAGAGCTGATATCAGGAAAATTGTCAGCACTACAGTTGAAGTCATCATTGTTTGATGATATCAAGGAAGCTCAGAAGTAAGATTCAAGTCTGATAGACTCCCAAGAAGAGATGTCCACAGATGGATTAATCAGGTATAAGGGGAGAATTCATGTGCCAGCAGATGAAGAGCTACGAAGGCGAATCATGTCAGAAGCTCATGAGACGCCATATTCAGTCTATCTTGGAGCCACCAAGATGTACCAAGACTTGAAGCTATAGTTTTGGTGGAAAGAGATGAAAGGAGACATTGCAAGATTTGTGAGTAAGTGCCTTATTTGTCAGAGAGTAAAGGCTGAGCATCAGCATCCTGGAGGAAAGTTAGAACCTCTGGAGATTTCAGAATGGAAATGGGAGAACGTTACCATGGATTTTGTGGTAGGACTACCCAAAACAAGAGGAAGACACGATGCCATCTGGGTAATCGTGGATAGATTGACAAAGACAGCTAGATTCATACCAATAAAAATCACTTACTCATTGGAGAAGCTGGCACAGCTGTATGTAGATCATGTTGTCAGGTTACATGGAGTTCCAAAGTCCATAGTATCTGACAGAGATGCACGGTTCACTTCAAATTTTTGGGAGTGTGTGCAAAAAGCCCTGGGCATAGAATTGAGGTTCAGTACAGCCTTCCATCCTCAGACAGACGGACAATCAGAACGGACTATCCAGACCTTAGAGGATATGCTCCGAGCATGTGTCATGGATTTTCCAGGAGCTTGGAATGAGAAGCTACCACTAGTGGAATTCTCATACAACAACAGTTACCAAGCTTCCATCAAAATGGCACCTTATGAGGCTCTATATGGACGAAAGTGCAGATCACCCATCTACTGGTATGATCTGAAGGAAAAACAACTGCATAAGACAGATTTCATGCAGGAAACTTACGATGCAGTTGCCAAGATCTAGCACAGAATGAAGAGTGCTCAGAGCAGACAGAAGAGCTATATAGATAGAAGGCGGAGATCCCTAGAATTCAAGGAAGGGGACTTCGTTTTTCTGAAAGTGTCACCCATGAAGGGGATCATGCGTTTTGGTAAGAAGGGAAAACTGAATCCAAGATACATTGGACCTTATGAGATTATCAAACGCATTGGGAAGGTTGCTTACAAGTTGGCATTACCCCCTGAGCTGTCAGCAGTACACAACGTATTCCATGTCTCCATGCTTAGAAAGTACATGTCAGATCCATCTCATGTGCTACAACATGAACCAGTCCAAGTTCAAGAGGACTTGACCTATGAAGAGCAGCCAGTTCAGATACTGGCTAGAGAAGAAAAGGAGCTAAGAAACAAGACATCCCACTAGTCAAAGTATTGTGGAGAAATTACAACGTTGAAGAGGCTACGTGGGAGAGAGAAGATGAGATGAGACGTTCATACCCTCACTTGTTCTAGATTTTCGAGGACGAAAATCTTATAAGGAGGGGTGAATGTGATAACCGAGAAAATCTATGTTCTCGGAATTAATTGTACAAATATGTAAATAAATGTACAATTATAGTGAGACATGTTACAGAATACAGAGTAGAGGAAAATTTTGATTAACTGAGTTTTAATCAAAATTTGACAATGAATTAATGAAATTAGTTAAAAGCTAAGCATTAATTCAATTTATGATGTTTTAAAATTAATAGAAAAGTATGTGGAAAGCACATATTAAGAGATCAATGGCACACAAGTGAGCCACATTGATCAATGGACAAAAGACTAGCCAAACAAGGCATAACCTTTTAAAAAAAAAAAAAAAAGAGAAAGCAAGTGAGAGAGGGTGAAGCACGTGACGAAGAGCACAGCCACCCCCCCCCCCCCAAGTGAATTAATTCACTTGGTGAATTCTGCAAAGAAGCAGCGGAAAGAAAGAGAAAGAAAGAAAGAAAGAAAGAAAGAAAGAGAAAGAAAGAGAAAGGGAAAGAGAGAAAGTGGCCGAGAAAGAGAGAGAAAAGAAAGAGAAATCCATTCAAGTTCGGATTTCTAGTTCAAGCAGCAGATCAATCGAGATTCGGTCATAAATCAGCAGCAAGAAAAGCACAAGATCAAAGCAAGGTAAACCCTAATTTCTCACGTTTTCTTTGGAGGAAAAATCTGGGGTTTTGAGAGGAAAAAGGGAATGTGAGTGAATCACGTCTAGGTTTTCGGTTAAAATCGAAACGTGGTTCGAGTCTAGATGTTTTCAAACACGAATCCATGAACAGATGGTTTAGAAAACCGAGTTTAGTGAATATTCTTCACAAAAATGTAGATTTTTCAAAAGTTGAGTCAAGAGTTGTAAATGAGCAAAATGTGGGATTTTTGCTTATGAAATCATAGATTTGTGATAGTAGAAATGCAGTAGATACCTTGAAACGATCTTATGAAGATCGATTTTAAGTGTAAGAAGTAGAACAAAGGCCATAAAAGCCTTAGAAAATCAGAGCAGAGCAGTTCGGACCCAGAATCTTGATTTTGGTATGAACACGGGCGTGTACAAGGGCGTGTTCAGAACATGGCCCCGAACATGCCCATATACATGACCGTGTTGCAAGAAAAATCAGACCCGAGAGGTACACGGCCAAGAACACGGCCGTGTATCGGGCCGTGTCAAGATGTATACGGTTAAAGGGAGGCGTGTAAGTAACCGTGTAAGAGTACAGAGGAGTACACGGCCAGTAACACGGCCGTGTATCCACCTGTGTAACCATACACGGCCATGTTCCATGAATTATACGGCCAGGCTTAAAAGTCCAGAGAGGTACACGGGCACAGACACGCCCGTCTAGGAGGGCGTGTTCAAAGCCAGAGAGTAAAAAAAAAAAAAAAGAGTCTGGAAATGAAAATTTTCATGTTTTGCCATATCTCCAGTATAAGATAAATATGGTAAATAATCAGTGATTATTCCTTTTATAGGAGTTCAAGCCGGAGACCTCAAATCAGCAGTCCCAGAGCAGTAGAGGCCCACGCTAGAGGATTATCTGTAAGTTCAAGCATTGTCCTGACTGCAACGTGGACAAGCTTGTTAGTTATGATGTTATGTATGTTGTATGACGTGTATGTCAGACATTGATTGTCTGCATCACGATGTTTATGTCAGTGCATTTCAGTCTCATGTCAGCACAGGTCAGTTCATGTCATGCATATAAAGTTGCATGTTTCAGTACACAGACCAGATAGTACCAGAACAAGAAAACAGTTAGGTGCACAAAGCACCATCGTGTGTTAATTAATTCACACCCCAGTAATTTGATTAACAGGTTCCGACTGTGGGGGCAAGCAGTATGCTACCCAGTTGGAACACCAGCAAGATGGTAAATAAACCAGATATTGGCGTATCGGCCTTTCGACCCACGGGGAGGTTTGCATGTTTAGCATCAGTTAAGACTGAGGAGGTCAACACTAAAGTACCGCTCCCGGTTGCGCTAACATGTCAGTACGACCAATCAGGGGTCCAAAACCAGAACTAAAATATCAGATAATGTCCTAAGACTAAACCTCTCAGTCAGAAGCATGTTCACAGAGTCCAGTTTCATACATAAGCACAGCAGTATAGCATGTTAGTTTCATGTTTTTATGTTTGAACTTACTGAGCTCATAGCTCATCAGTTTGTTCACATGTTGCAGGTAAGAGACCTGTTCATCAGTAGTATATGGTGGACGAAGAACAGGGAAGTTGCATGCCTGGCAGGATTGGGCGAGGGATTTGGTCATCGATAGTCTTCCGCTGTATAGATTTTGAATGTAATTTCAAAGAGACAAGTTTTCAAGTCAAGAGTATGTGATAGGGGAATCATGATCAGGTGCATGTTATTTTGTTAACATGGTTTCCTTATCACATTCTCAAACAGTTTATAAATTTAAAGAAAAAAAAAATTTGTTCCGTAAAATTAGCAAGTAGTTTACAGTTCAGCATGATTGCCGGCGACCCTAGAGGCCTGCAGACTATTGCGGTTAACTATAGAATTGACTGTAATAGCACTGTAAAGCCTCTATAGCAGGGCGGGCCGCCACACATGGTGGTTCCAATTTTCTTTTTCTTTTTTATTAACTAGTTTTTAATTGAAGAGGGAGCTATTTTGCTTATTTAAAATAATGAAGCAAATAAAACAGATACTCCACTTTCACTTTTCCTCCACGTTATATTTCGCTTTTTTTCATTATTTTTATTTAGTTTGTTTTATTTTCTTTTTCTCTTATATTCTAATTTAGGTTAATTGGACTAGTTGTTGGAACTTTGAAAATTGGACAAACAAAGAATATCTGGGTTTTTTTGTTATTTTATAATATATATGTTATTTTGAACTTAAATATAGAAATACCGGATTGGAATTTTTGCAGACTATGTTTTAATGCAATTTGCAAATTAAAGTGGTAGTTTATTTTACACCCTTGTTCTACTTGTTCTTTGGGTTGAGAAATTTGAACTCTACATTTCTTTGTGAAATTAATTGTGATATTATCATTATGATATGTCTATAACAATCCCCTTGGTCTAATATTTAATTGTCTGTGTTGTAAAATTCTATGAGGTGAAGTTTCTTGCTTAGTCAACACAGAATTGTTGTGTTCTTACTTTGCTCCCTTAAGAGAAAAATAGAGTTCATTTAATTTTAAAAAATGGGGAAGAAAATTTGAGGTGCACATAACAAATTTGAACTGATTTGTAGGAAATAATGCGATAATTTTCATTTCATTGCAAGACAAAGCCCAAGTCGAGCCTAAACTTGAATAGGACAAAATCTTATTGATCCAACGAAAAAATTAAAAATAAAACTAAACCTTAATCTTATTCTTACAACTTCTCAATACCACAAAGCAATCAAAACCAAACTCGAAATTAGCACACACCAAACTCCAAAACAAAGTTCCAATTTTATTGATGAATTAGTTGACCTTCCTACAATTTATTCTAATTTGACCACTTGTCCCGGTGAGAGGGCTGAGGTTTCCCATCTTGACCATAGCATTGCCGAAATCGGTCCTAAAGCGCGATGGGTTGTTGCTGTAAGCTCTAACCTGAGAGTCTGTTGAGCCATTGCTGAACAGCTGTTGGTCAGAGTGAAGCAGCCCCTTTAGGCTTATTAGATTCTTGAAATATGCATTGTCGAAAGTCGTTGAGCTAGTCACATCGAGTGGTGAGAGGGTGTCATTCCCGCTACAGATCAGGCAGTTCGATTTGGTTGAAGTTGCAAAGAAGGAATCTATGTTGGATTCTTTGTATAGCCGAGAACGGAAGGATACACACCTTGCTTGACCGATTGTGTGAGAGCCTAAAAGGAGAATTATTTTAGTCATATAACATTTTAATCAATATAGTAACTTATAAGAATTAGACTTTTCTCATCGTAAATTAATATTAAAAACTACAATTCTTAATATTGTTTAATTATTAAATTAATATAGTTGAAAATTGAGCTTTAAATCTACTTAGTATAAGAATGAGTGACTTTATACAAACCTGAAAGAGCGACCAATTCTTTAGTAGTGAAACCCTTTTTTTTAAAAGCAGCAATGAGGCCAGTGAGGTTTAAGAAAGGGGAAGGGAGGTTGGAATTGGCATCACTTTGACTTGTAGTAGTTGAGTCCCTTCTTCCCAATAGCACCGTCCAGCTTGGTCCACCCAACTGGCAAGTAAAATCCAAACTTATGATCCAACCAGAGATTTTAGGTCAACGAGACTTACAAATATGAATTCCATGAGAAAGAATAGTGCCATCTAACACCATTAGTTTTTTTTTTTTTATTAGACTAAAAATATGGACAGAGGGTGTTAGTATTAGTATACTCTCTCTAAGTATTACCGGTTTCCTTCACATTGATAGGAATATTCGTGGTCACTTTGACATTTACAAAATATTGTAATTAATGCTTCTACAATGTATCGTGTTTTAGTCATTGTTATAGTATGAAATGTTCAGTGTTGGTCAATGCCGAAGCCCTATTTTAAAAGACAACAGCACGTGTTTCCAATTAAATTTTAATTTTTTATAAGATATTATAATCATGCACCAATTCAATAATTGAAATATATAGCTATGTCATTATAATAAAAATAGTATATTTAAAAAACATAAAGAGCTTATATGGTAGGACTTTGTGTTTTGCGTTATTAGTATGGATTGTTCTTTACTCGTTTAATTAATTTCTTAACACTATAATCTATGAAGTCTCCACCTTAAAAATTTATAATACATGATGGAGAATCGCTTCAATCTTAGATCAAACTTTTCAAAATTTTTAATCTAATGACTTAAACAATAGTTCTTACTGGTAGTGCAAAAAACAGAAAATTATATAGTAATTATAGTTGGGTGGTTCTATTAACATATTTCTCTTGAATCTCCACATCTTGAATCTCCACATCCACTTCCAGACACATGGCCTATCTCTTAAATTCAAACTGATTAAATTTACTTAATACACATTTATTTCATTTCATAAATTAACTCTAATTACTATAAAATAAAAAAGGACTCTATGATTTCAAATTTCTTTTTACACTTACTTTTTTTTTTTGTTTTGATATTCTACTGTAGGTTAAATTAAAAATATTACAAAAAATTTTTTTTTAAGACAAACAACATAACATATACATATATATATATATGGTAGATTAAAGATTTTCCAACAAAAAGTAAAAAAAAAAAAAACAACATATTATATATTCATATATTCCTAATAACATATATAATATTTAAAATATATATCGTCTAAAAGTTTTTAAAAATAACTTATATGCTACAAATAAAAAAGCACAAATATAACTAAACAAAAACGAAATTTATTCAGATAAAAAATTCAAACTAAAGTAATTGAAATGGATGAAAAATAAAATAAAAAAAAAAAGAAAAAATCCAAAAAAATCCTCCTAGTTTGTTTAAGATCAAAAAGTATTCCCGACTAATTTTAAATTTATAAAAACTAAAATTATAGCATATATATTATTTTTAAAAACTTTTGAAAATAAATAATATATAAGTTTATTTGAATGAAAAATATGTGAAAATTAAGGTTTTTGTTATACAATAGTAATATTTATGAATTATTTATTTAGAAATTTGATACATATGTTTATAAAAAAAAAAGAATATAATTGAATTTTTTTAGATAGAGTTTTATTTATATAATAAAATGTATTATTATCTTTTTATATCAATGTATTTGAAGATTTTTTTACAATTAAAGAATTTAATTAATAAAAAAAAGTATATAGGGTCAAGAAAAGGTATATTAATAAAACCCCTTTATAATTTTAGTCACCTCAACAACAGAGTCTCTGGCCGCAACGGCCAAGATGTCAGCACAAGAGACAACGGCAGGGCACAAGCTCTCCACCCGAGTCTTAATGGTGTCGATCACATCATAGCCCCTCAATGAATTGGCATTTGGGTAAGCATTTTTCTCTCCCGTGAAGCTCGATGTGTCGTCCAACAGTATCGAGGCATCACATCCCTGTCGTTTTAACAAGTCACCAACATAATTAATGAATTATATTGATAAGGTTCAAACCCGTGTTAAGTGTTTTATATGCATGTAGACAACTTTGGGACACAGATTATTGTGGTCATGAATTTTTAAAGGTCTATGCCTAATTTATTATTATTATTATTATTGTTATTATTTTCACTCCTTCGCCTCATAAGTCAAAAAGCATTAATATTCTAGAACAAATCATATTATTTTGTTTAAGCAGTACGTAAGAGACAAATAAAAGGTTTTCCACCCGACTGCCCTGTTTTCTTTTGTTTTAATTTTTTTTTCCCTTCTTTGAAAAGCAAAATATCATTCTAAATCACAAAGATATATACGTATATATACTAATATGATGCAAATGACACCAAAACAAAAGAAGAGACGACCCTGAACATTAAGTGCTTGTAACTTTGAATAAAACGTATAGGAGGTATAAATATGAATTGAGTGACCTAGAAAAATTTAATAAGCGCATCAAATATTGAACATGCAAAAACTCTTAAAATAAAATCCTTTACAATCGATAAGACGAATTGACTAAGATTAAGAGATCCTTTACTCAAAGGCCAGTCACAACAACGCATAAAAGCAAACCTATCGAGCTAGACACACAAACAACCTCTGTCCTGTTCTGTGTTTTTAATTTTTTTAAGTTGAAGTAGATGATGAAATTATTACTAAGCTATATCTATAACTATTTTGTTCTCTTTATTTTTTTTTATTTTTTTTTCATTTAAATATATTGTAGACACCAAGGAAACATTCGAAAAAAAGTATGATTCATTGTAAGCTTTCATGTTACGTTTTATGTTTTCGTATGGACTTCTTAAATATTCAAAAGTAACAAAAGCAAGTGAATATTTTACTTGTGGAAATACTATAAAGTACTGACTATTCTAGGGGCCTAAATAAGTACCACTTCCTTGGTTTTATGTAATTTATCTTGATTAATTTAATATAATTGCCTTTCTCTTCAAACTATGCACCTTTGAACGAATATTTTATTGTTAAACTATCATAATACAGGATATGGACCGTATTAAATGTATGTTATTCATATTCTACAGCGTGGCAAGATTGCTACAAACAACGCAAAAAGGAAAAAAAATTTGTGGCAAGAGTTAACGAAAAAGAGGAAATAAAAAATAAAAAATAAGCGGAGTAACTTAGGAGGAAAATGACTTGCATTAACAAAGCAGTCATGAAAATGAAGGCGAAGTAAGGACGCTCCCATTCGTTTCTCATTAGAAACAGCAGTCTTCACTGCCGACTTGATGGTGGAAAGGACGTTAGGGCATGAAACTTTGTAGAAGTCTGAGGATAGATGTGCGGAGGCTAGGGCGATAAGAAGCGAACACGAGAACGAGAAGAATCCTAATTTGGTCAAAAAGCATGAGAAGAAAGCCATTTCTAAGGGGTGTAAAGAGAAGAATAAAGAATAAGCAGGTCTGAGCTTGGTTATGAGTTTTTGGTACAAAATCCACTAGGTTTCATGTCTGTTTATAGGAGACTTGATCTACTTAATTAGCTGTTTTGCCCCTTCCCCCCACCACTCCCCCCCCCCCCTCTCTCTCTCTCACGGCCGGTAGATCGGCTGGTCAAGTCAACCTTTCATTGAGCAAAAAACTAAGAATATGATATATACGTGTGTATATATATGTATATATATAAACGTACACACGTGACTTTCTATATATACCTATTTTTTTCTTTTATTTTTTAAACATAGTCTGGGAAAAAAACTTTTAGATACTCTTAAGCCTGAGGATGACAAACAAAATTGAGATTAAAAAAAAAAAGGAGTAAAAGTAAGAGGCGACGGTGATTTCTAGTTTTCGTAATTTACGTGCATGGCTAGTTGTTAGCAGTCATGCAATTTGTTTATTTTAATTTTTGGATCACATATAACTCTTAAACTTTAAATTTTATCCAATTTACACGTTAAACTTCAAAAAGCTCTCATTTTCATTCGTAGAAACTGAATTAGTCCAACTTAATATAGAATTTTTGTTAAATATAACTAACCGAACTATACGAAAAATTTAGTCTCACTTAATCCATAACCCCCTCTTTCTTTTTTATTTCTCAGTTTTTAATGAAAAAGTCTAACAGAAGCATTTAGTAGGACATATTCAAAATTCATGAAGTAAATTTTGGGAAAATCATCTTAAAATTGAGGTAAAGAGATAAAAAACAATACTTTTAAAAGAAAAAATGCAATAATAAATTAAAGGATTAAGCTGCAACTAAGTAATTTTATACATACTTTTGGAATTAGTAAAATTTAATATCCTTTGATTAAAAGATAAATTACTCATTTAGTCCTTAACTTTTTTATAAAGTTACAATTTGGTTATCAACTTTTTTCTTTTGTGATGCATAAAAAAGTTTTTATACTCTTTAAAATGATGCAAAAATGATCATTTTTGTTAATAGACTTTGCCAAATCAGTCCCTTTTGCCATCTCAAGTATAATTAGTTTACATAATCTAATTCTCATATTTTCCGATTCCGAATTTCTAGCTTACTTTCGAAAATGTCTTCGTAGGGGAAAAATCAATTTTTGTGGGATAGAACAATTGTTCATGGTGCCAATGAAGGTGAAAAAGAATAGTAGGGGAAGGGCGAGAGCTCTAAATAGGTTTTTCTTTTCTTTTCTTTTTTTTTTGCTAGGCCTTTTTCTATTATTTAGTACATATATTTTTAACGAATTTTTTGTTTAGTTTCCGTTATTACCCTTGTTAGATCGATATTTCACTAAAATTTTGAATTTCTGTTTAATTTTGAAATTTTAGTTAACAGAAAGGATCAAATTGAACTACTTACAAGAGTTTAAAGTCATTTAAACTATTAAAAAAAATGAGGATCTAAATGTCACAAACTTAATAATTTAGGACCAATGGAACAATTCATCTTAATTGGGCATTTTTGTCATAATTTATACCATAAAGTAATATGGTTAACAGTATGGAGTTGACTCTTATTATTGGTCAATGGCATGTACTTGTAATATCAACAAAATACAAGTGCTGTTTATGCAATTCCCAAAATGTTTTTCATTATTAGAAACATCTTTCTTAACTAGTGTTTGTTTGGGTCAATATTATATCCTCGTAGCGCATATAGATCTACTCTGTGTGCGTTCTAGATAATTCGACTTTAATTATTAAAATCATTACGATATATCTATATATATATATATAAGAAAAATGGAAAGGATATAGAATCAATGGTATACATTTTTCTTCACAATTTTCAAAATGGAACTGCCATCTGTAAACAAGTTGTCAAATTGTCAATTAAGAGACCAGGTGACAGTTCTCGTCTTCTTCCCAAAAAAACAAACAAAATTATTATTCATTTTTGATGGTAGTCAAGGGGTTTTCTTAAAAAATGCTCTAAGCTTCTCTTATGTTAGTTAGTTTAAAAAAAGTGCTCATCACATATTTGCGATTGAATTCAAATCTTAATAGAATAAAATGCATTTAAAGCTTGAATTTAATACTTCTTGTCTGCCAGGAAAAAATATGTAAAGTCACCCTACATATATATAAATATATTTATATATATTGTCTGTTATCCTTTCAGGCTTTTCTGATCAATTACGAGTCTATGCAAATTTAACATTATACAAGGAGCTAGTCTGTGTATGCTTATTGCTTAAGCTGATTGTCTCACTTTGCCATACATGTTATAAATTCCTATGATTTCCTATTGGTATTATTGATGAAAACTGCTCTTTCGATTATTATGAAATTAAATTTTCAACGATTTTATTTATAATTAAAATAATTTTATATTGTTATGTAAATTTTTAAGATGGATATTTATATGTTATATCGTGAAAAGTTAATCAACAATATAAGAAATAATTATCAATAATTCTTATTGATAATGGTAATGAGAGGTTATACCATTAAAAAAAAAAAGGTATTTTCTTAGCTTTTATAGGATTAGATTAAACAAAAGAAAAATGTACCACGATAGAGACTATTTATTACTTTAATTCCCTTTAAAAAAGAAAAAATTTTGGTGGCGTTTGGTATTGTTTTTGAAATGTTTTCTGTTTTCAAAAAAATTAAAAATGAGAATGTTTTGAAAATTGTGTTAAGATTATTTCTGAAACTGTGTTTTGTTATGTTTTCTGAGTGTATATTTTGAAAAATATAAAAATGAAACTTTGTTTGGTTATATTTTTTCAAAACTTATTTCATTTTCAAAAAACCTAAAAAACACAATATTTTTTGGAAATGAAAACAAAAAGTGAAAACAACTTTTTTTCGTTTTCAAAAAACTCAAAAAAAACAACATAGTTGAAAACGGTGTTTTCGAAACGGTTTTGAAAATGTTAAATAAACAAACGTTATTTTGAAACCGTTTTCATTTTCTGTATTTTTGAAAATAAAAAATCATTTTCAAGAACAAAAACAAACGCCCCGTTTGCTTTTCTTTCTTTTATTTGATGTTATCGTTTTTGCTTGTAATTACTTTATTGGAACTTTGATTCAGTTGAATGCTTCTGCGAAAGGTCTTTAACCCCGATGACCAAGAGTCAATTATGCGTTACTGTGGGGCAGCTTCCTTTGGCATGTTCTGCATGCCTTTATTTGCACGCCCAACTAGAGAATAAACAATCTTAATTTGACTATTTTTTGTACGCGGATGTTTTTTTTCTTTTCCTTTTGAATTAGGCAAGTGCTTTTGCTCATACTTTCTTGTTTCTTTTGAATTTTTTTAAATTCAAAAATAGAGACCAATAATCAGTATTAAGAAATCTTAGTACATTCAAACTAAGCTGTCACCTATAAGTCATCTTGTACAGTATGATATGTACTCCAAATAATTAAAAAAAAATTAAAAATGTTCAACCAAAAAAAAAAAAAAGTAACCAAAATACTACTCGTAAGAGAAAGTCGACAAGCTAGACAAAAGCAATAAAACCAAAGGCACATAAAATGACATGAAGGAAAGGTCTGTTTCACTAATACTCTAATGAATGAAAAATTCCTGAAGAAAAAAATCCGAATGTGTACAAAAAGATAACATAATCCAAGGAAATTCTATGGCAACTTGGAGACCGATACCATGGAAAAAAACACATATTTCCAAAAACCAGATGTGAAATGAAGTCTAGAGACCAAGTCCACCAATGAAAATTAGTCTTAAACAACAAAAATAGCCAAATTATTTGCCACAACGTTACCCTTCTTGAAAACGTGTGAGACTTTGACATTGAGCCTATAAGCCGAATTCACAGCACGTCTATTTCATTTGAAATCGCAACCCTTTTTATGGACAGAGTAAAAAGGAGGAATATGTTTCCACCGAAGTAAGTTTACGCCGAGGAATGGTTTCTTGTAAAGTTGGTTATAAAATGATTGGCATGAATACTCATAAGTATGCAAGGAGAAAGGCCAGATGACCTTATCTGGATCCCTGGAACCACCACTGTATTAAGAGGCTTTCCTGCAAACGAAATTAATGGATGCAAAGAACCTTAAAAACGAAGAGGAAACTTAACCTATATTTGGAGTATTACTATTTGAAGAAATGAATAAATAAAAAGGCTCCTTAAGAACTTCATAGCCATAGAGTCTTCAGCTATAAAGTCCCAATCAAGTAAAGGAGATTACATATGTCTGTTTATTGTTGGCCCTGGTGGTTTTGGTGTTCGTCGTGGATCTTTTAATTTGTGGGGGTTTTGTGCATTTTTTACGTTGGTTTTTTTTTTTTTGATGCTTAATATATGTGCCTACCGTTTTCTGTTAATGGTTTTGTGAAATATATCGTAGGAATTGTGTGGCTTAAAATCATGAAAATTTTTTCTGGATATATAGGGGTATATTTTTTTTTACGCGTGTTTTCGAAGCATTATTTACTGCAAATTATAAACAAATGAAAAATGAATCAAAATGATATATTATTCAGTAAATCAATAAATTTGTAAACCAATATTTGGGGAGCAAAATTTTGTCTTAAAATATATGACCAAACATTTAATTGCAAAATCATGAATATATATTCAAAATGACATAGTAGTAACTGCACATTATTAGATATAGGCGCTTTTTTTATTTTTCAATTACAAACCATACATAGATTTATATCAAAAGCATGAAAAAAAATCAAAGTGAATGGATAAATTGCAACTAAGTGATTTTACACGAACTTTTGGAATTAGTAAAATTTGATATCTTTTGATTAAAGGGCAAATTACTCATTTGGTTCTTAACTTTTTTATGAAGTTACAATTTGATTCTCAACTTTTTTCTTTTGTGACGCATAACAAATTCTTTTAAACTCTTTAAAATGATGCAAAATGATCATTTTTGTAAATAGACTTTGCAAAATCAGTCCCTTTTGCCATCTCGAGTATAATTAGTTTAAATGATCTAATCCTCATATTTTCTGTTTCCAAATTTCTAGCTCACTTTTGAAAATGTCTTAGTAGAAGGGGAAAAAAATCAATTTTTGTGGGATAAAACAATTGTTCATGTGCCAACGAAGGTGAAAAGGAATAGTAGGGGAAGGGTGAGAGCCCTAAATAGGTTCTTCTTTTATTTATTTATTTATTTATTTTTTTGCTAGAACTTTTTCTATTATTCAGTGCATATATTTTTAACGAAAATTTTTGTTCAATTTCCGTTATTACCCTTGTTAGATCAATATTTCTGTTAAATTTTGAACTTTTGTTAACGGAAAGGATCAAATTGTACTATTTACAAGAGTTTAAAGTCATTTAAACTATTAAAAAAAATGAGGATCTAAATGTCACAAACTTAATAATTTAGGACCAATGGAACAATTCATCTTAATTGGGCATTTTAGTCATAATTTATACCATAAAGTAATAGAGTTAAAAGTATGGAGTTGACGCTAAAATTATTGGTCAATGGCATGTACTTGTAATATCACCAAAATACAAGTGCTGTTGATGCAATTCCCAAAATATTTTTCATTATTAGTAACATCTGCCTTAACTAGTGTTTTGTTTGCGTCAATATTATATCCTAGTAGCGCGCATAGAGCTACTCTGTGTGCGTTCTAGATAATTCGACTTTAATTATTGAAAATCATTACGATATATATATATATAATAGAATGATGGAAAGGATATATAATCGATGCTATACATTCTTCCTCATAGTTTTCAAAATGGAACTGCCAACTGTAAACAAGTTGCCCAATTGTCAATTAAGAGACCAGGTGACAGTTCTCGTCTTCTTCCCAAAAAAACAAACAAAATTATTATTCATTTTTGATGGTAGTCAAGGGGTATTCTTAAAAAAATGCTCTAAGCTTCTCTCACATTAGTTAGTTTAAAAAAGGTACTCATCTTATATTTGCGATTGAATTCAAATCATAATAAAATAAAATGCATTTAATGTGGCAGTTCACCCTGCTGTGGAGGCTCTACAGTGCTATTACAGTCAACTCTGTAGTTAACCGCAATAGTATGTAGGCTTCTAGGGTCGCCGGCAATCATGCTTAATTGAAAACTGCTTGTAAATTTTGCGGAATAAATTTTTTTCTTAATAACATAAACTGTTCGAGAATGTGATAAGGAAATCATGTTAACAAAATAACATGCACATAGATCATGATTCCCCTATCACATAATCTTAACTTGAAATCTTGTTCTTCTACATGTTTAAACTTTTCAAAACTGTACAACAGAAGACTAATGGTGACCACAATCCCTCACCCAAATCTCCCTGGCATGTATATACCATGTCCGTCGTCCACCATATACTACTGGTGAACAGGTCTCTTACCTGCAATATGTGAACAAACTGATGAGCTATGAGCTCAGTAAATTCAAACATAAAAACATGAATCATAACATGCTGTACTGTGCTTACGCATGAAACTTGACTCTATAAAACATGCTCTTGACTAAAAGATTAGTCTTAGGACATTATCTAATATTAAGTTCTGGTTTTGGGCCCTGATTGGTCGTACCGACATGTTAGCATAACTGGGAGCGGTACTTTAATACTGACCTCCTTAATCTTAACTGAAGCTAAACATGAAAACCTTCCTGTGGGTCGAGAGGCCGGCACGCCAATAACTGGTTTAATTACCATCTTATCTAGAGTTCTAACTGGGTAGCTTACTGATTGGCCCCAGAGCAGGAACCTGTTACATGATTTACTTGGGGTGTGAGTTTTATTAAACACCCTAAGGTGCCTTGTGCACCTACATATATTCGTGTACCTGACACCTGTCTGACATGTATACCTATAACATCTACTGATCATGAACTTCTACATGCATGACATAAGACTGACATGTGTATAGTGATGCAGATGGTCAACGTCTGATATACACGTCAAATAACATACATAATATCATAAACATAACAAGATTGTCCATGTTGCAGTCAGGACAATGCTTGAACTTACAGGAAATCTGCGAGCGTGAGTCTTTACTGCTCTGCGACTGCTGTATCGGGGTCTCTGGCTTGAACTCCTATAAAAGAAATAATCGCTGATTATTTTTTTCAATATTCATCTTATACTGAAAACATGGCAAAACATGAAATTTCTATTTCCAAACTCTTTTTTTTTTTTTTTTTTTTTACTTTGGCTTCGAGCACGCCCTCCTACACGGGCGTGTCTCTGGCCATGTACTCCTCTGGACTTACTTGCATGGCCGTGTGATTCATAGAGATGGCCTTGTAATTCGTGTATACTTACACGGGCAGCTACACGGCCGTGTCTTTGGCTGTGTACTCCTCTGGACTATAGTGCATGTTTACACGGTTACTTACACGGCCGTGTTTCTGACCGTGTTTTCTTACTGTCTAACATGGTCTACTACACGCCCTTCCTATAACCGTGTGCCCCTTGACACAGCCTGATACACGATCGTGTTCTTGGCCGTGTACCTCTCGGGTCTAAATTTTCTTGTAACACGGTCGTGTATATGGGCATGTTTGGGGCCGTGTTCTGAACAAGCCCTTGTACACGCCCGTGTTCATACCAGAATCAAGATTCTAGGTCCGAACTGCTCTGCTCTGGTTTTCTAAGGCTTTTATGGCCTTTGTTCTACTTCTTACACTCAAAATCGATCTCAATAAGATCGTTTCAAGGTATCAACTATATTTCTACTATCACAAATCCATGGTTTCATAAGCAAAATCTTACATTTTGCTTTTACATATTTCTTAACTTAATATTTTGAAAAATCTGAACTTTCTTAATGAAAACTCACTAAACTTGGTTTTCTAAACCATCAACCCATGGATTCGTGTTTAAAACAACTAGACTTGAACCATGTTTTGATTTAACTAAAAATCTTAACATGATTAAACCACATTCTCTTTTTCTATTCAAAACCCCAGATTTTTCCACTCGAAAATGTGAGAAAAACGAGGGTTTACCTTGCTTGAAGCTTGAGAACTTCTTACTGTGGATTCTTGGCTAAAAACTTGAACAATCTGCTGCAGATGAAGAGAAAATCCGAGCTTGAAAAGGGTTTCCTCTTTTCTCTTTCTCTTTCTCGATCTCTCTCTCTTTCTCTTTCTCTTTCTTGCTTTCTCTCTCTCTCGGCTACTTATTTGCAGTCAACATAAGTGAATTAATTCACTTTCGCTGGTGGAGGCCTTTCCCTCACGTGCCTCTCCTCCTCTCTCTTCATTTCTTTTAATTTTTTTTATTCTCTTTAAGAAATTTGCAAGGGCTTGTTTGGCTAATCTTGGTCATTGATCAATGTGGCTTACTTGTGTGCCATTGATCTCTTAATATGTATTTTCCACATACTTTTCTATTAAATTTAAAACATCTTAATATAAATTAATGTTTAGCTTTTAAACTATATTCATTAATTCATTGTCAAATTTTGATTAAAACTCGGTTAATCAAAATTTTCATTTACTATATATTCTGTAACATGTCTCATCATGAATGTATATTTATTTATATTTCTTGTACAAAATTTTTCGAGAGTGATAAGTTTCTCGGTTATCATATTTAAAGCTTGAATTTGGTACTTCTTGTCTACCTGGAAAAAAATATGTAAAGTCACCCTACATATATGTGTATATATATTGTCTATTATCCTTTCCAGCTCAGTTTCCTGATTAATTACGTGTCTATGCAAATTTAATATTATACAAGGAGCTAGCTTGTGTATACTTATTGCTTAAGCTGATTGCCTCAATTTGCTATACATGTTATAGATTCCTATGATTTCTTATTGGTATTACTGGAGAAAACTACTCTTTCGATTATTATGAAATTAAATTTTCAACGATTTTATTTATAATTAAAATAATTTTATATTGTTATGTAAATTTTTAAGATGAATATTTATATGTTATATCGTGAAAAGTTAATCACCAATATAAGAAATAATTATCAATAATTCTTGTTGATAATGGTAATAAGAGGTTATACCATTAAAAAAAAAAGTATTTTCTCAGCTTTTATAGGATTAAATTAAACAAAAGGAAAACGTACCACGATAGAGACTATTTATTACTTTAATTCCCTTTAAAAGAGAAAAAATTGTGCTTTTCTTTCTTTTATTTAATGTTTTCGTTTTTTGCTTGTAATTACTTTATTGGAACTTGGATTCTGTTGAATGCTTCCGCGAAAGGTCTTTAACTCTGATGACCAAGAGTCAATTGTGCGTTACTGTGGGGCAGGTTCCTTTGGGATGTTCTGCATGCCTTTAGAGAATACACAATCTTAATTTGACTATTTTTTGTACGCGGATATTTTTTTTCGTTTCCTTTTGAATTAGGGAAGTGCTTTGTTCATACTTTCTTGTTTCTTTTGAATTTTTTTAAATTCAAAAATAGAGACCAAAAATCAGTATTAAGAAATTTTAATACATTCTAACTAAGCTTTCACCTATAAGACGTCATCTTGAACAGTATGATATGCACTCAAAATTATTAAAAAAAAAAAAAGAATCAAAATTGTTCATCAAAAGAAAAAAAAAAAAGTAACCGAAATACAACTCGTAAGAGAACGTCAACAAGCTAGACAAAAGCAATAAAACCAAAGGCACATAAAATGACACGAAGGAAAGGTATGTTTCACTAATACTCCAATGAATGGAAAATTCCTAAAGAAAAAAAATCCGAATGTGGACAAAAAGATAACATAATCCAGGGAAACTCTATGGCAAAGCGGAGACCGATACCATGGCAAAAGACACATATTTCCAAAAACCAGATGTGAAATGAAGTCTAGAGACCAAGTCCACCAATGAAAATTAGTCTTAAACAACAAAAATAGCCAAATTATTTGCCACAACGTTACCTTTCTTGAAAACGTGTGAGACTTTGACATTGAGCCTATAAGCCGAATTCACAGCACGTCTATTTCATTTGAAATCGCAACCCTTTTTATGGACAGAGTAAAAAGGACGAATAAGTTTCCACCGAAGTAAGTTTACGCCGAGGAACAATTTTTATAAAGTTGGTTATAAAATGATTGGCATGAAACTTCATAATTATGCAAGGAGAAAGGTCAGATGACCTTATCTGGATCCCTGGAACAACCACTGTATTAAGAGGCTTTCCTGCAAACAAAATTAATGGATGCAAAGGAACTTAAAAACGAAGAGGAAACTTAACCTATATTCGGAATATTACCATTTGAAAAAATAAATAAATAAAAAGTCTCCATAAGAACTTCATAGCCGTTGAGTCTTTAGCTATAAAATCCCAATCAAGTAAAGGAGATTATATATGTCTGTTTATTGTTGGCCCTGGTGGTTCTGGTGTTTGCCGTGGATCTTTTAATTTGTGGGGGTTTTTGCGCATTTTTTACGTTGGTTTTTTTTTTTTTTTTTTTATGCTAAATATATGTGCTTACCGTTTTCTATTAATGGTTTTGTGTAATATATCGTGGAAGTGTTTGGCTTAAAATCATGAAATTTTTTTTTTCTAGATATATAGTGGTTTTTTTCATTTTTTTTTTAGCGCGCGTGTTTTCAAATCATTATTTACTGCAAATTATAAAAAAATGAAAAATGAATCAAAATGATACATTATTTAGTAAATCAATAAATTTGTCAACCAGTACTTGGGGAGCAAAAATTTGTCTTAAAATATATGACCAAATATTTAATTGCAAAATCATGAATATATATTCAAAATGACATAGTAGTAAATGCCTATATCAAAATGAAGATATAGGCGCTTTTTTTTATTTTTCGATTATGTTTATATCAAAAACAAGAAAAAATTAAATATACTCAATTAAAATAGAAGGTTATATAAATATATATACATAAACTTTCAAATCCGGTACTGTCGAGTTACCAATACATTGACGTAAATTTGAATTTCAGTTACTAGAAATGTGAATTTATATAAAAGAAAATATAAATATGTGAGATTTACATTCATACAGTGTTGTCTAACTATTGAACTTTAGTAACTTAAAAAATGTGTGAACTTGAAATTTCTTGCATAGATTAGATAGAAGTGTTGTATCTTTTTGCTTTGCCCCCTTTATGAGAAAATTATAATTTTTTTTATTTTTTAAACGGGAGAGAAAATTTGAGTTGGCACATAACAATTGAACTGATCACTTATAGGAAACAATGTGACAATTTTCAAGTCATTGCAAAACAAAGCCCTAATCAAGCCTAAATTTGAAGAGGACTTCCCCTCAAAAACATATCTCTATAATTTAATCCCAGCTATATTGATTTGATCAGTTTTTTGACTTCCCAGTAGATAAGTTTGGAATGCTAAAAAACCAAAGCAAATATTACAGGATGACAAAAAAAACATAAAACTTATGTTTACACTATTTTCTCAAATGGCTTATTTATTTAATATAAAGCATAAAGATGAAACTAATTCTTATAACTTATCATTGCCACAAATCAAGCTCTAATTTCACCTAATCGATTGACCTTCCTACAATTAATCCTAATTTGACCACTTGTCCCAGTGTGAGGGTTGAGTTTTCCCATCTTGATCATTGCATTGACGAAATCGATATGGAAGCTTGTTAGGTTCTTGCTGTAAGCTCTAACTTTTGAGTCTGTGGAGCCAATACTGAAGAGTTACTGGTCTGAGTGAAGCAGCCCCTTTAGACTCAATAGATTCTTGAAATATAAATTGTGGAAAGCCGTTGGGCTTACCACATTGAGTGGCAAGAGATTATTGTCTCCACCGGTGCTCAGGCACTGCAATTTAATTGAAGCCGCAAAGGAGGGATCTATGTTGGATTCATTGTATAGCAGGGTACGGAAGGATGTACTGTGGCAGCCCACCCTTGCTGTAGAGGTTCTACAGTGCTATTACAGTTAACTCTGTAGCTAACCGCAATAGTATGTTTGGCCTCTAGGGTCGCTGGCATTATGCTTAATTTGAAAACTACTTGTAAATTTTACTGAATAAATTTTTTTTCTTTTTCTTATCATAAGAACTTGAAAACACGTAGATCTTATTCGATAATGTGATAAGGAAATCATGTTAACAAAATAACATATACATGAATCATGATTCCCCTATCACATAATCTTGGGTTAAAATCATGTTCTTGAAATTACATATTTCCTTTTTCAAAACTGCTCAACGGCAGACTTATGATAGGACCATCATCCCTCACCCAGTCCCCCTAGCATGTACACACCCTGTCCGTCATCCACCGTGTACTACTGATGAACAGGTCTCTTACCTGCAACATGTGAACAAACTTGTAAGCTATGGGCTCAGTAAGTTCAAACATAAAAACATGGATCATAGCATGCAATACTATGCTTATGCATAAAACTTGACTTTGAATAAACATGTTCATGGCTGCCTGTTAAGTCTTAGGACATTATCTAAAATTAAGTTCTGGTTTTGGTCCCCTGATTAGTTGTACCGTAAAGCGCGCATAACTGAGAGCGGTACTTTAGTGCTGACCTTCGCAGCCTGAACTGAAACTGAACATGAAAACCTCCCCGTGGGTCAAGAGGCCGGTACGCCAATAACTGGTTTTATTACCATCTTGTCTGAAGTTCCAGCTGAGTAGCATACTAATTACTCCACAGTAGGAAACTATTACATGTTTTACTTGGGGTATGAGTTTGTTAACCTCACTAAGGTGCCTTGTACACCTACATGTTTTCGTGTACTTGAAACTTGTCTATCATGTGTACCTGTAACATCTACTGAAACATGAATTTCTACATGCATGACATGAACTGGACATGTGTATCGTGATGCAAACAATCTATGTCTAACATACACATCATACAATAAAACATAGTATCATGAACATAACATGATTGTCCACATTACAGTCAGGACAATGCTTGAACTTACAGAAAATCTGCTAACTTGAGCCTCTGCTGATCTGGAATTACTGTCTCGGGGTGTCTGGCTTGAACTCCTATAAAAGAAATAATCGTTGATTATTTCTAACGTTTATCTTATACATGAAACATGACAAAACATGTAAATCACATTTCCAGACTTTTTTTTTTTTAGCTTCGAACACGTCCTCCTACACGGGCGTGTTCGTGGCCGTAGACTCCTCTGGACTTACGTGCATGGCCGTGTAATTCATGCAACATGACCGTGTAACTCATGCATGCTTGCACAGGTGGATACATGCTGTGTTTCTGGCCGTGTTTTCTTGCTGTTGAACATGGTCTATTACACGCCCTTTTCACTACCGTGTGCCATTTTACACAGCTCGATACACGGTCGTATTCTTGGTCATGGACCTCTCGGGTTTGAAACTCTATCGAAACACGGTCGTGTATGTGGGCATGTTCGGGGCCGTGTTTTGAACATGTCCTTTGTACATGCCTGTGTACACTCCCGTGTTCATCCCAGAATTCTGATTTTTGAGTTTGAAATCTTTATCTCTGTTTTTCTAAGGCTTTTATAGCCTTTGTTCTACATCTTGCACTCAAAATTGATCTCTATAAGACCATTTTAAGGTGTAACTACATTTCTACTATCATAAATCCATGGTTTCTTAAGCAAAATTTCACATTTTACTTCTACATATCTCTTGACTCAAAACCTAGAATCAAAACCTTCTTGAAAAGAACTAAACTGAAACTTAGTTTTCTAAACCATCAACTCACGAATTCGTGTTTAAAAACAACTAAACTTGAACCATGTTTCGATTTAACCGAAAATCTCAACATGCAAACTCACATTCTCTTTTTCTTCCTCAAATAACCCAGATTTTCTACCCAAAAACGTGAGAGAAAAAGAGATTACCTTGCTTGAAACTTGAGGACGTCTTGCTGTGGACTCTTGGGCTAAAAACTTGAACGATTTACTTGCTTGAAGAGAGAAATCCAAACTTGGTGGGAGGAAAATGCAGAGGGTGATTTTCTTCCTCTCTTGCTCTTTCTCTCTCCCCCTTTCTTTCTCTTTCTTTCTTTCCCTTTCTTTCTCTCTCTCTCGGCCGCTTCTTTGCAGCCAAGACAAGTGAATTAATTCACTTGGCTGCTTGAGTTTGAGGCCCTCACGTGCTCACTCTCCCTCATCTCTCATCTCTTTTCTTTAATTTCTTTTAAAGAAATTGGCTATTTCTTAGCTAATTTTAGCCATTGATCAAGGTAGCTTACATGTGAGCCATTGATCCCTTAATATGTATTTTCCACATACTTTTTAATAAATTTAAAATATCATGATTTGAATTAATATTTAGCTTTTACACTATGTTCATTAATTCATTGTCAAATTTTGACTAAAATCTAGTTAGTCAAAATTTTCATCTGCTCTATATTCTGTAACATGTCTGATCATGAATATACATTTATTTACATATCTTGTACAAAATTTTCTGAGAACGATAAATTTTTCGGTTATCACATGTACACCTTGCTTGGCCGATTGTGTGAGAGCTTAAAAAAGAGAATTGTTCCAATCATGTGTTACATTTTAAATCAATAAGCTACTTTTTTAGAATTAAGGCTCCGTTAGTTAAACGCATTGCATTTACATTATGTTTAAATACAATATATTAAATGTAATTTGCATTTGGAGGAAAAGCATTTGCATTGCATTTAAATGCAATGTGTGTTTGAATGTATTTGAATTGTATTTAAATAATAAATATATGATCTGATAGGTAAAAGTAGAGAGAAAAAAAGGAGAGAGAAAGAAAATATATGATATAATTAATAAAAATAATTAAAGTAAAATAATAAATAGTGATTGTATTAGATTTAAATTGTGATGTGATTGGTATTTGAATACAATATTTTTGCGTTTGAATGAAAATTGCATTGCATTTAAAAGCAATGTGAATGCAATATTGAAAACAAACGGCATCTAAGCTTTTTCTATAATCAGTTAATATTACAAAATAATGATACCTAACACATTCAATTATTAAATCGATGGTCCAAAATTGAGCGCAAAATATACTTGTTAGGGTGAGTGAATTTGTACAAACTTGATAGAGCCTCCAATTCTTTGGCAGTGAAACCTTTGTTTGCGAAAGCACTAATGAGGCTGGTGAGGTTTAGAAAAGGGGAAGGGAGGTTGGAATTGGCAGCACTTTGACTTGCTGGGTTGAGTCTCTTCTCCCCAGTTGCACAATTCAGTTTGGTCCACCGAATTGAGAAGTAAAATCCCAAAATTATAAGACCTAGATTTGCATTTTTCTCTCCTGTGAAGTTTGCTGTGTCGTCCAACAGTATGGAAGCATCACATCCCTGTCATTTTAATAAGTTACCAAAATAATTAATGCATAATATTGTTATTCAAACGTACTTATTCTACTTTTCCCCAATAATGTGTTCAAATATAGACAATTTTGTGAGACAAATTATTATGGTAATGATATTGATATCCACAACTACAAACAACTACTTGGCACTTCCTTAAAGGTCTATTTCTAATTTTGCACGTATGCTCCCCAGTCTCGACTCATAAGTCTAAAAGTTTTTATCTAGAACAATCACATAATCTTGTGTAAGGAGTACGTGAGAGACAAAGAGAAACTTTTCCACTTCCTCTTTTTTTTTTTTTTCTTTGAGAGGCAAAATATCACATTCCAAATCACAAAGATATAAACACTAATAGAATACTAATGACCAAAGAAAAAGAAGGCTCGACTTGTATATCAACTAAATCTGCTAATAAATTCGAATGAAACGCTTAGGAAGCAAAAATATGGATTCAGTTCCCATGCCATTAAATTCGAATGGCCGAGGTCAAAAAAACCTATAACATAAAGGTCAGCCACTGTTGATTAATTAATTAATATAACTTTCTTTTCATCTAACTACGTTGTAGGTACCTTTTGAACTAACTAATTGAAATTAACCTATCATGATAAAGAATATGTATTGTACTAAAATAAGTTATTCATATTAAAATACGTACGCAACAAATCTTAAGATAGTCTTTCGTAAACAACATAACTACTTAAAAAACCATGAAAGTAGGAAAAAATATTGTAATTAAGAGTTAAAAAAAAAAGAATAAATTATTAAAATAATAGAAGTAAAGAAATTACACTTTTAGCGACTAAATGATCGTAATCACAAAATCAATCATATCATGACTAAAAATTGGTCACAAAAATATTTGGTCGAGAAATGTAATGTTTTCGATGCAAAATTTATTGACGACTAACCAGTTTGTCATTAATAATATAGATTTAGTGACTAACGACATGTTTAGCCACAAAAAGTTTCAGCGTCAAATAGTAATAATAGAGGGAGGACTAAATTTTAACCACTAAAATAGTTTAGTTCTTGAAAGTAACATTTCACGACCAAAACTTAGTTAGTAAAGAGTAACAACCTTTAGTGACCAAAATATTAGTCACAACAAGTCATGGCGTCAAAAGTAATAATAGAGGGAGAACTAACTTTTAACCAATAAAATAGTTTAGTTCTTGAAAGTAACATTTCACGACCAAAACTTAGTTAGTAAAGAGTAACAACCATTAGTGACCAAAATATTAGTCACAACAAGTTATGGCGCCAAATAGTAATAATAGAGGGAGGACCAAATTTTATCCACTAAAATAGTTTAGTTCTTGAAAATAATATTTCACTATCAAAACTTAGTCAATAAAGAGTAACAACCTTTAGTGACCAAAATATTAGTCATAAAGAGTTATGGCGCCAAAAAGTAATAATAGAGGGAGGACCAAATTTTAACTACTAAAATAGTTTAGTTCTTGAAAGTAACATTTCACGACCAAAACTTAGTTAGTAAAGAGTAATAACCATTGGTAACCAAAATATTAGTTACAACAAGTTATGGCGCTAAATAGTAATAATGGAGGGAGGGTCAAATTTTAACCACTAAAATAGTTTATATTAAAAAAATTTAGATAATAAATGAATTTAGATAAAATTCTAATTATAAATAGATAAAGATAGGGTACATATCCAATTTCATAGAGAATAACGTGGAGTAGTGGAGAATAACGTGGAGTTTGATTCAACTAATTATACGTTCATTCAAAAAAAATATTTTGTGGATTTATCTTAAAAAAAATTGAAATAAAAAAAAGGTAATTAAATTCAAGATTAACACATTTTTAAAAAACAAATTCAATATTAATTGTGCTTCTTTTTTTTTTTTATGTGAGATTTGTTCTAAGAAACAATCTTGTGGATTTATTTTTAAAAAAATTGAAATAAAAAAAAGGTAACTAAATTCAAGATTAACACATTTTCAAAAAACAAATTTAATGTTAATTGTGCTTTTTTTTTTTTTACGTGAGATTTACTTGTTCTAAGAAACAATTTTGTGGATTTATTTTTAAAAAAATTGAAATAAAAAAAAGGTAACTAAATTCAAGATTAACACATTTTCAAAAAACAAATTCAATGTTAATTGTTTTTTTTTTTTTTTTTTTACGTGAGATTTAGTTATTCAAAGAAACAATCTTGTGGATTTATTTTAAAAAAAATTGAAATAAAAAAAGGGTAACTAAATTCAAGATTAACATATTTTCAAAAAAACAAATTCAATATTAATTGTGCCTTTTTTTTACGTGAGATTTAATTGTTCTAAGAAACAATCTTGTGGATTTATTTTAAAAAAATTGAAATAAAAAAAAAAGTAACTGAATTCAAGATTAACACATTTTCAAAAAAAAATTCAATATTAATTGTGCTTTTTTTTATGTGAGATTTACTTATTCTAAGAAACAATCTTGTGGATTTATTTTAAAAAAAATTGAAATAAAAAAAAAGTAACTAAATTCAAGATTAACACATTTTCAAAAAACAAATTCAATATTAATTGTGCTTCTTTTTTTTTTTTTTTTACGTGAGATTGACTTGCTCTAAGAAATAGAATTATTATCATTAAAAAAAAAGATTTATTTTCCTACTAGAATTATAGGATAATATATCAAGAAATTAAAGTTCTATTAGGATTTATATTTATTTAATTATTATTTATTAGGAAAATAGAGTTTGATTCTTTATTATTCATTATGTGGCGGCCCGCCCTACTGTAGAGGCTCTACAGTACTACTACGACCGACTCTGTAGTCAACCGCAATAGTCTGCAGGCCTCTAGTGTCACCGGCAATCATGCTGAACTGTAACTACTGCTAATTTTGCGGAATAAATTTTTTTTTTCTTTACATAAACTCATAAACTGTTTGAGAATGTGATATAGAAATCATGCTAACAACTGATCATGATTCCCCTATCACATACTCCTGGCTTGAAAACTTGTCTCTTTGAAATTATATTCAAAATCTATATATGCAGCGGAAGATTAAATGGTGACCAATATCCCTCGCCCAATCCTCTCCGGCATGCATCTACCCTGTTCGTCGTCCACCGATACTACTGGTGAACAGGTCTCTTACCTGCAACATGTGAACAAACTAATGAACTACGGGCTCAGTAAGTTCAAACATAAAAACATGTAACTAACATGCTATACTGCTGTGCTCATGCTGTACTACTGTGCTCATGCTATACTGCTGTACTCATGCTGTACTGCTGTACTGTTATACTCATGTTGACTGCTGTACTGCTGTACTTATGCTGACTGCTGTACTCATGCTGTACTGTCTAAAGGTTTAGTCTTATGACATTAATCTGTTATTTTAGTTCTGGTTTTGGGCCCCTGATTAGACGTACCGACATATTAGCGCAACCGGGAGCGGTACTGTAGTGCTGACCTCCTCAGTCTTAACTGATGCTAAACATGACAACCTCCCCGTGGTTCGAGAGGCCGATAGGCCAATAACTGGTTAATTACCATCTTGTTGGTGTTCCAACTGGGTAACATACTGATTGCCCCCACAGTCGGAACCTGTTAATCTATTTACTGGGGTGTGAATTAATCAACACACTAGGGTGCCTTGTGCACCTAACTGTTTTCTTGTTCTGGTACTGTCTGGTCTGTGTACTGGGACATGCAACTCTATATGCATGACATGCATTGACATGAACTGACCTGTACTGTGACTGACATAAACTGACATAACATTGTGATGCAGACAATCAATGTCTAACAACACGTCATACAACATACATAACATTGTAATAAAGCAAGCTTGTCCACGTTACAGTCAGGACAATGCTTGAACTTACAGAAAGTCCTCTAGCGTAAGCTGCTGCTGCTCTGGGACTGCTGATTTAGGGTCTCTAGCTTGGACTCCTATAAATGGAAAAATCACTGATTATTTACCATATTTAGCTTATACTGGAAATATGGCAAAACATGAAATTTTTCCTTTCCAGACCCTTTTTTTTTTTTTTTACTCTCTGGACTTGAACACGCCCTCCTACACGGCCATGTCCGTGCCCGTGTACCCCTCTGGATTTTTAAGCCTGGCTGTGTAATTTCTAGAACATGCCCGTGTATACTTACACGGGTGGGTACACAGCCGTGTTACTGGCCGTGTACTCCTCTGTGCTCTTACACGGCTACTTACACGCCTCTCTTTGACCGTGTGCCTCTTGACACGGTCTGATACACGGCCGTGTTCTTGACCGTGTACCTCTCGGGTCTGATTTTTCTTGCAACACGGTCGTGCGTATGGGCATGTTCGGGGCCGTGTTCTGAACATGCCCTTGTACACGCCCGTGTACACGCCCGTGTTCATACCAGAATCAAGATTCTGGGTCCGAACTGCTCTGCTCTGATTTTCTAAGGCTTTTATGGCCTTTGTTCTACTTCTTACACTTGAAATCGATCTTCATAAGATCATTTCAAGGTATCTACTACACTTCTACTATCACAAATCCATGATTTCATAAGCAAAAATTCCACACTTTGCTTATGAATCTCGCTCGACTTAACTTTTGAAAACTCTGTATTTTTGTGAAGAATATTCACTAAACTCGGTTTTCTAAACCATCTATGCATGGATTCGTGTTTGAAAACGTCTAGACTCGAATCACATTTCGATTTTAACCGAAAATCTGAACGTGATTCACTCACATTCTCTGTTTCTCACTTAAAACCCTAGATTTTCTTCCGAAAAAGCAAGAGAAAAAAGAGGGTTTACCTTGCTTTGATCTTGAGCTTTTCTTGCTACTAATCCTTGACCGAATCTAGATCGATCTGTTGCTTGCACTAGAAAATCTGAACTTTTTGGATTTCCTTTCTCTTCTCCCTCTTTTCTCGGCTCTCTCTTTCTCTCTTTCTTTTTCTCTTTCTTTTTCTTCTTTCTTTTCTTTTCTTCTTTCTTTCTTTCTCTCTCCGGCTGCTTTGCAGCTAAAGGGATCAATTAATCCCCCTTAAGCTCACGTGCCACACACCCTCTCCCTTACTTTCTTTTATTTATTTATTTATTTTTTTATATGTGTAAGGGCTTGTTTGGCAAATCCTTTTGGCCATTGATCAATGTGGCTTACTTGTGTGCCATTGATCTCTTAGTATGTATTTTTCACATACTTTTCTATAATTTTTAAAACATCATAATTGAATTAATGTTTGGCTTTAAACTATTTTCATTAATTCATTTTCAAATTTTGATTAAAACTTGATTAATCAAAATTTTCCTCTGCTCTTTATCCTGTAATCTGTATCACTGTAATGTACATTTATTTACATCTTTGTACAAAACATTCCCGAGAATGTAGATTTCTCGGTTATCACACATTATTAGTGTGATAACCGAGAAGTCTATACTCTCGGAAAGTAATTGTACAAAATATGTAAATAACTATACATTTATAGTGAGACATGTTACAGAATAAAGAGCAGAGGAAAATTTTGATTAATTGAGTTTTTAATCAAAATTTGATGATGAATTAATGAAAATAGTTAAAAGCTAAGCATTAATTCAAATTTATGATGTTTTAAAATTTATAGAAAAGTATGTGGAAAATACATACTAAGGGTTTGTTTGGTGAACGCATTGCATTTGCATTGCGTTTGAATGCAATGTATTGAATGCAATTTGTATTTGGAGGAAAAGCATTAGCATTGCATTTGAATGCAATGTGTGTTTGGGGGAAAAGTATTTGAATTGTATTTTAATAATAAATATGTGATGTGATGTGTAAAAGTAGAGAGAAAAAAAAAGGGGGAGAGAGAATATATGATGTAATTAATAAAAGTAATAGAAAAAGTGAAATAATAAATAGTGATTGTGTTAGATTTAAAATGTTATGTGATGAGTATTTGAATGAAATGTTTTTGTATTTGGGGGAAAATTGCATTGCATTTAAATGCAATGCCAAAAAAATTTGTGTCCCAAACGCAGTATAAGAGATCAATGGCACACAAGTGAGCCACATTGATCAATGGCCAAAAGAATTTGCCAAACAAGCCTTTGTTTTTTTTAAAAAAAAAAAAAGAAAGAAAGTGAGAGTGAGGGAGAGAGGCACGTGAGCATAAGGGGGGATTAATTGATCCCCTTAGCTACAAAGCAGCCGGCAGAAAGAGAAAAGAAAGAAAGAGAAAAAGGATGAAAGAAAGGGAAAGAGAGAAAGAGAGAAACCGGGAAAAGGGAGAGAAGAAAAGGAAATCCAAAGAAAGTTCGGATTTTCTTGTTCAAGCAGCAGGTTGATCGAGTTTCGGTCAAGGATTAACAGCAAGAAAAGTTCACGATTAAAGTAAGGTAAACCCTAGTTTCTCACGTTTTTCTTTGGGGGAAAAATCTGGGGTTTTGAGAGAAAAAAAAAAAAAGAGAATGTGAGTGAATCATGTCGAGATTTTCGGTTAAAATCGAAACATGGTTCGAGTCTAGATGTTTTTAAACATGAATCCATGAACAGATGGTTTAGAAAACCAAGTTTAGTGAAATTTCTTCACAAAAATGCAGATTTTTTAAAAGTTGAGTCAAGAGATGTTCATAAGCAAAATGTGGAATTTTTGCTTATGAAATCATGGATTTGTGATAGTAGGAACGTAGTAGATACCTTGAAACGGTCTTATGAAGATCGATTTCAAGTGTAAGAAGTAGAACAAAGGCCATAAAAACCTTAGAAAATCAGAGCAGAGCAGTTCGGACCCAGAATCTTGATTCTAGTATAAACACGGGCGTGTACACGGGTGTGCACAAGGGCGTGTTCAGAACACGGCCCCGAACATGCCCATATGCACGACCGTGTTACAAGAAAAATCAGATCCGAGAGGTACACGACCAAGAACACGGCCGTGTTTCATACATGAGCACAGCAGTATAGCATGTTAGTTTCATGTTTTTATGTTTGAACTTACTGAGCCCATAGCTCATCAGTTTGTTCACATGTTGCAGGTAAGAGACCTGTTCACCAGTAGTATATGGTAGACGACGAACAGGGAAGTTGCATGCCAGGCAGGATTGGGCGAGGTATGGTGGTCACCTTTCATTCTTCCACTGTATAGTTTTGAAATGTAATTTCAAAAAGAACAAGTTTCAAGTTAAGATTATGTGATAGGGGAATCATGATCATGTGCATGTTATTTTGTTAACATGATTTCCTTATCACATTCTCGAACAGTTTATGAATTTAAAGAAAAAAAATTTTATTCCGCAAATTAGCAAGTAAGTTTTCAGCTCAGCATGATTGCCGGCGACCCTAGAGGTCTGCATACTATTGCGGTTAACTACAGAGTTGACTGTAATAGCACTGTAGAGCCTCTATAGCAGGGCGTGCCACTACAGTTGGTATTAGAGCAGTGGTTTTACGACGAATCTAGTTTAGGATACCAACCGTAGCCACAGTTGGTATCAGAGCCCAAGTTTTAAAATGGGTCTAGTTTAGAATACTTACTGTAGCACAGTTGGTATTATCAGAAAAGTTGGTTAACCATATCTCGCCTGACTCCGTGCATGTCCTGTTCACCGATTCAAGTAAGTTCAGTTTATATTAAGATCAGTAGCTAGATATGCATGAAAGTAAAGGTCTGTAGAGACCTATACTTTGTAGTGAGTACATGGTAATATGTAAATGCAAGAAATCATATGGATCCTTTTTATACAGGATCTAATACAAGTTCATCGTGTGATTATAGAAGATACAGTAGCACGATGGAAAATCAGGGCCAAGGCCAAAGAAGGAGAAGGGGACGCCCATATCTAACTCAGCGATTAGAAGAGATGCAAGCTCTTCTAGAAAACCAGATAAGAGAAAATGCACAGTTGAGACAGAGATTAGAACAGCTAGAACAGGGGCAGGGATCAGTAGGGACTCCTGCACAACCAGCAGCAGAAGCAGAACGAGTAGTGCCACCAGCGGCACCAGAAGTGGTTCAGCAACCACCGGTTAGGGTAAACCCAGAGCCGTTATATGAGAGATTTCGAAAGATGAGGCCTCAGGAATTTGAGGGTTCAACAAATCCTCTAGAGGCAGAAGATTGGCTTTCTTCAATATAGATGATTATGGAGTTCATGAGACTCACAGATGAAGAGAAAGTCATATGCGCATCCTTTGTTCTAAGGAAGGATGCAAGATATTGGTGGGACACAGTCCGCATGAGGAGGGACGTGACCACAATGTCATGGGCAGAGTTTCTGGAGGAGTTCAACTAGAAATATTATGATCCTACATCACTCCGACCCCAGTAGAAAGAATTTACAGAGTTACAGCATGGGGACATATCAGTTAATGAGGTTTGCAGGAGATTTGATCAACTCTCCCGCTTATGTCCGTATATGGTGCCTACGGAGAGGGAGAAGATACAGAAGATGATAGGCATGTTCAGGCCTGAGATTTCTACTTTGATTGACGTTGGCCCATTTCCGCCAGTTTCAGTAGCCGACTGTGTTAGTCGCGCTTTGAGGGCAGAGTATCATCTAGCCCGATAGAAAGAGGAAAAGGAAAAGGTCTAGGAAGCCAGGAAGAAAGAAAAGATCCTGGCTAAGGCCTCTCAACCTGGACAGCACAGCAAAGGTAGTCAGAGTATAAGACCAGAGCAGTCCAGTCATCCAGGCCCTCAGTTCCAACAGAAGAGAAAGGGCAATTTCCAGGGAACTCAAGGACAAGACAACAGAAGTCAGTCAAGGAGGACTAGTACCACCACAGTTCCAAGTAACCCCACCTGTCTAAACTGTGGGAGGAAAC
The DNA here is from genome assembly GCA_035233585.1 of Antiaris toxicaria. Lineage (NCBI taxonomy): Eukaryota > Viridiplantae > Streptophyta > Magnoliopsida > Rosales > Moraceae > Antiaris > Antiaris toxicaria. The sequence continues at coordinate 4,295,941 of CP141163.1, forward strand.
ATGTGGGGCAGTACAAAGCTGGCACGACTGCCTGTCTTCAGTGTGGAAGAAAGGGCCACTTCATCAAGAATTGCCCCATGAACCGTCAGTCAGTATCGGTATCAGGAGCAAACTCATCACGTCTACAGCAGTCACAAGTACATACACTCAGACTGAGCTATGAGAGCCCATCAGAAGTGCCTCCAGCAGTACAAGAAAGAGCTCTTCAGGCAGACGCTAGGGTGATGGCCTACACCAGAGAAGAGGCAGAGGCAGGGACGTCCAACGTGGTGACAGGTCAGATTTCTGTCGCTAACCACTTGGCATCTGTTCTATTTGACTCTGGAGCCACCCATTCTTTCATATCATTTGCATTCGCTGATAAGTTAGAATACCCTAGAGATCACATAGGAAGAACTTTTAGAACTGCTCTCCCATCAGGAGAAATCATGTTGTCAGAGTACTGTTTACCTCATGTGTCAGTAATCGTGGCAAAAAGAGAACTGTATATAGAGTTGATCATGATGAAGATCATAGACTATGATGTAATCTTGGGAATGGATTTCTTAGGAAACTATCAAGCTACGATAGATTACAGAAACAAAAGAATAGTATTCAAGCCAGAAGATGAAGAATGCTTTGAATATGTCGATTCTTTGAGAAGATCAAATAAGATGATGATCAGTTCAATGAGAGCCAAGAAGCTAAATAGCCAGTGGTTGTATTGGATATTTAGCTTATGTGACAGATACAGCAGAAGAGAAGAAGTTACAGCTAGAAGAGATTCCAGTTGTCAGAGAATTTCTCGAAGTTTTTCCCGAGGAACTACCAGGACTACCTCCAGAACGGGAAATCTCGTTTGAGATAGAGCTCCTACCTGGAACAGCACCGATCTCCAAGGCGACGTACCGTATGGCACCAGTGGAGTTGAAGGAATTACAAGTGCAGCTGAAGGATCTGCTTGACAAGGGATTCATCAGACCGAGCTATGCCCCATGGGGAGCTCCCGTACTGTTTGTCAAGAAGAAAGACGGGACGTTCCGCATGTGCATAGATTACAGAGAATTGAACAAGGTTACAGTCAAGAATAGGTACCCATTACCTAGGATTAATGACCTGTTCGATCAGCTCAAGGGTGCAGCAGTGTTCTCAAAGATTGATTTAAGATCATGATATCATCAGCTGAGAATCAAGGAAGTTGACGTTCCCAAGACAGCTTTCAAAACCTGTTATAGGCATTATGAGTTCCTAGTAATGCCATTTGGGTTAACAAACGCACCAGCCGCTTTCATGGACCTGATGAACAGAGTCTTCAAGGAGTATTTAGACAAGTTTGTCATTGTGTACATCGATGACATCCTTGTATATTCAAAGACTCACGTAGAGCATGAAGCACAGTTGAGAGTTGTTTTTCAGAAGTTGAGAGAGCATCAACTCTATGCCAAATTCTCAAAATGTGAGTTCTGGCTAGACAGAGTACATTTCCTCAGACATGTCGTATCCAAAGAGGGAATTGCAGTAGATCCAGTCAAGGTGGAAGTAATCAACCAATGGCCTGAACCTAATAGCGTAACAGAAGTACGTAGTTTCTTAGGGTTAGCTGGCTATTACAGGAGGTTCATGGAGGGATTTGCAAGACTGGCAGCACCTCTCACTACCCTCACACGCAAGGAAAAGAAGTATATATGGACAGATGAGTGTGAAAGAAGTTTCCAAGAGTTAAAGAGACGGCTGACAAGCGCGCCGATCCTCACACTCCCTACTGAAGGGGAGAAGTATGAGATCTACAGTGATGCCTCAAGAGTGGTTTGGGAGCAGTATTGATGCAAGAAGGCAGAGTGATTGCCTACGCTTCACGTCAATTAAAAGAGCACGAGAAGAATTATCCTACCCACGACCTAGAACTTGCTGCAGTAGTGTTCGCACTCAAAATTTGACGACACTATCTGTATGGAGCGCAGTGCCAGATTTACACAAAGCATCAGAGCCTAAAATACTTCTTCACATAGAAGGAGTTAAACATGAGGCAAAGAAGATGGTTGGAGTTGGTGAGGGATTATGACTGTGAGATCCTTTATCACTCAGGAAAAGCCAACCGAGTAGCAGACGCTTTGAGCAGAAAAGCTACAGTTCCACAGCAGTTGCCTATTGACAGGTTGCCAAAACCATTGCAGCAAGAGATTCATTCGCCCGAGTTGGAGCTGATATCAGGAAAATTGTCAACACTGCAGTTGAAATCATCATTGTTTGATGATATCAAGGAAGCTCAGAAGCAAGATTCAAGTCTGACAAACTCCCAGGAAGAGATGTCCACAGATGGATTAATCAGGTATCAGGGGAGAATTCATGTGCCAGCAGATGAAGAATTTCGAAAGCGAATCATGTCAGAAGCTCATGAGACGCCATATTTAGTCCATCCTGAAGCCACCAAGATGTACCAAGACTTGAAGCTACAGTTTTGGTAGAAAGGGATGAAAGGAGACATTGCAAGATTTGTCAGTAAGTGCCTTACTTGTCAGAAAGTCAAGGCTGAGCATCAGCATCATGGAGGAAAGTTAGAACCTCTGGAGATTCCAGAATGGAAATGGAAGAACGTTACCATGGATTTTGTGGTAGGTTTACCCAAAACAAGAGGAGGACACGATGCCATCTGGGTAATCGTGGACAGATTGACAAAGACAGCCAGATTCATACCAATAAAGATCACTTACTCATTGGAGAAGCTGGCACAGCTGTATGTAGATCATGTTGTCAGGTTACATGGAGTTCTAAAGTCTATAGTATCTGACAGAGATGCACGATTCACTTCAAACTTTTAGGAGTGTGTGCAAAGAGCCATGGGCACAGAATTAAGAGTCAGTACAGCCTTCTATCCTCAGACAGATGGACAGTCAGAACGGACTATCAGACTTTAGAGGATATGCTCTGAGCATGTGTCATGGATTTTCCAGGAGCTTGGAATGAGAAGCTGCCACTAGTGGAATTCTCATATAACAACAGTTATCAAGCTTCCATCAAGATGGCACCTTATGAGGCTCTGTATGGATGAAAGTGCAGATCACCAATCCACTGGTATGATCTGAAGGAAAAACAACTGCATAAAACAGATTTCATGCAGGAAACTTGCGATGCAGTTACCAAGATCCAGCAAAGAATGAAGAGTGCTCAGAGCAGACAGAAGAGTTATGCAGACAGAAGATGGAGATCCCTAGAATTCAAGGAAGGGGACTTCGTTTTTCTGAAAGTGTCACCCATGAAGGGGATCATGCGTTTTGGTAAGAAGGGAAAACTGAGTCCAAGGTACATTGGACCTTATGAGATTATCAAGCGCATGGGGAAGGTTGCCTACAAGTTGGCATTACCTCCTGAGCTTTCAGCAGTACACAACGTGTTCCATGTCTCCATGCTCAGAAAGTACATGCCAGATCCATCTAATGTGCTACAACTTCAACCAGTCCAAGTCCAAGAGGATTTGACCTATGAAGAGGAGCCAGTTTAGATACTGGCTAGAGAAGAAAAGGTGCTGAGAAACAAGACCATCCCACTAGTCAAGGTATTGTGGAGAAATCACAATATTGAAGAGGCTACATGGGAGAGAGAAGATGAGATGAGACGTTCATACCCTCACTTGTTCTAAATTTTCAAGGACGAAAATCTTATAAGGAGGGGTGAATGTGATAACCGAGAAATCTATACTCTCGGAAAGTAATTGTACAAAATATGTAAATAACTGTACATTTATAGTGAGACATATACAGAAAAAAGAGCAGAGGAAAATTTTGATTAATTGAGTTTTTAATCAAAATTTGATGATGAATTAATGAAAATAGTTAAAAGCTAAGCATTAATTCAAATTTATGATGTTTTAAAATTTATAGAAAAGTATGTGGAAAGTACATACTAAGAGATCAATGGCACACAAGTGAGCCACATTGATCAATGGCCAAAAGAATTTGCCAAACAAGCCTTTGTTTTTTTTTTTTTAAAAAAAAAAAAGGAAAGAAAGTGAGAGTGAGTGAGAGAGGCACGTGGGCATAAGGGGGGGATTAATTGATCCCCTTAGCTGCAAAGCAGCCGGCAGAAAGAGAAAAGAAAGAAAGAGAAAAAGGAAGAAAGAAAGGGAAAGAGAGAAAGAGAGAAACCGGGAAAAGGGAGAGAAGAAAAGGAAATCCAAAGAAAGTTCAGATTTTCTTGTTCAAGCAGCAGGTTGATCGAGTTTCGGTCAAGGATTAGCAGCAAGAAAAGTTCACGATTAAAGCAAGGTAAACCCTAGTTTCTCACATTTTTCTTTGGGGGAAAAATCTGGGGTTTTGAGAGAAAAAAAAAAAGAGAATGTGAGTGAATCATGTCGAGATTTTTGGTTAAAATCGAAACATGGTTCGAGTCTAGATGTTTTCAAACACGAATCCATGAACAGATGGTTTAGAAAACCAAGTTTAGTGAAATTTCTTCACAAAAATGCAGATTTTTCAAAAGTTGAGTCAAAAGATGTTCATAAGCAAAATGTGGAATTTTTGCTTATGAAATCATGGATTTGTGATAGTAGGAATGTAGTAGATACCTTGAAACAGTCTTATGAAGATCGATTTCAAGTGTAAGAAGTAGAACAATGGCCATAAAAGCCTTAGAAAATCAGAGCAGAGCAGTTCGGATCCAGAATCTTGATTCTGGTATGAACACGGGCGTGTTCAGAACACGGCCCCGAACATGCCCATATGCACGACCATATTGCAAGAAAAATCAGACCCGAGAGGTACACGACCAAGAACACGATTGTGTATCGGGCCGTGTCAAGGGGCACGTGGTCAAGGGAAAGGCGTGTAACAGACCATGTTAGACAGCAGGAGAACACAGCCAGAAACATGGCCATGTAAGTAACCGTGTAAGAGTCCAGAGGAGTACACGGCCGTGTATCCACCCATGTAAGTATACACGGCCATGTTCCACAAAGTACACGGCCAAGCTTATAAGTCCAGAGAGGTACACGGGCAGAGACACGCCCGTGTAGGAGGGCGTGTTCGAAGCCAGAGAGTAAAAAAAAAAAAAAAAAAGTCTGGAAATGAAAATTTTCATGTTTTGCCATATCTCCAGAATAAGATAAATATGGGAAATAATCAGTGATTATTCCTTTTATAAGAGTTCAAGCCAGAGACCCCGAATCAGCAGTCCCAGAGCAGCAGAGACTCACACTAGAGGATTATCTGTAAGTTCAAGTATTGTCCTAACTATAACATAGACAAGCTTGTTAATTAAGATGTTATGTATGTTGTATGACGTGTATGTTAGACATTGATTGTCTGCATCACGATATCCATGTTAGTTCATGTCAGCACAGGTCAGTTCATGTTATGCATGTAGAGTTGCATGTTCTAGTACACATGTCAGTCAGGTAACCAGAACACGAAAACAGGTCGGTACACAAGGCACCCTAGTGTGTTAATATAATTCACACCCCAGTAAATCATGTAACAGGTTCCGACTGTGGGGGCAATCAGTATGCTACCCAGTTGGAACACCAGCAAGACGGTAATTAACCAGTTATTGGCGTATCGGCCTCTCGACCCACGGGGAGGTTATTATGTTTAGCATCAGTTAAGACTGAGGAGGTCAGCGCTAAAGTACCGTTCCCGGTTGCGCTAATATGTTGGTACGACCAATCAGGGGCCCAAAACTAGAACTAAAATAACAGATAATGTCCTAAGACTAACCTCTCAGCCAAGAGCATGTTTATAGAGTCCAGTTTCATGCATGAGCACAGCAGTATAGCATGTTAGTTTCATGTTTTTATGGTTGAACTTACTGAGCCCATAGCTCATCAGTTTGTTCACATGTTGCAGGTAAGAGACTTGTTCACCAGTAGTATATGGTGGACGACAAACAGGGAAGTTGCATGCCGAGCAGGATTGGGCGAGGGATGGTGGTCACCTTTCATTCTTCCACTGTATAGTTTTGAAATGTAATTTTAAAAAGAACAAGTTTCAAGTTAAGATTATGTGATAGGGGAATCATGATCATGTGCATGTTATTTTGTTAACATGATTTCCTTATCACATTCTCGAACAGTTTATGAATTTAAAGAAAAAAAAATTTTATTCCGTAAATTAGCAAGTAAGTTTTCAGCTCAGCATGATTGCCGGTGACCCTAGAGGCCTGCAAACTATTGCGGTTAACTACAGAGTTGACTGTAATAGCTCTGTAGAGCCTCTACAGCAGGGCTGGCCACCATAATTAGGATTAAGTATTCTATTTGAATTAGGATTCCGAATAAGGTTAGGTTTTATTAGTCTCTATATAAGGTTCTATTCTATAAATTAAGTGAAGTCTTCAAGTTTTAGTATTCAAGTTAACTAAAAAAAAATTTATTAGAGATTTTTTTCTAAATTCTTAAGCACAATTCTCCATTGCAAAAAGTTGAATTCTTACGGTCCTAAATCCAAGTAAGTACAATTTGAAACCGCTGTTTTTGTCAATATGTTGTTTCTTATTAAACCTTTGGTCAACCTTTTGTCAAATTTTTCTTTTTCTTTTTTAGTAGCATATTTTATTTGTCATCAAATATTGATCTTCTAATAATACCAAATTCCTCATATTTATAATCATGTTTATGCGAGTAAAGGAATTCCATATATATATATATATGTATATTCATTAATAAATAACTTATTTTTAGTGCTTGATCTATTTGTATTTATAATAAAGGTATTCTTGGTTTTTGAGGAATTTGAGTTTTTCGTACTTGCATTATATTAAAGAATTAACTAAAATTTTAATGCTTATAAATTTTAATATATTTGAGTAGTTAAATGCTCGATCATGGACAAGAGTTACATATGGAACAATGACAAGTTATCTCAAGAATACACTAATGGGGTCGAGAACTTCATTAAAATTGCTCGTAATCACCTCAACAATAACAACAAGACTCGTTGCCCTTGTATTGAATGTGTAAATCAGTACTTTCAAGATCTTGAAACAGTTCAATGACATTTATGGTTTAAGGGTTTCTCTAGACATTATATGAATTGGACGTTTCATGGAGAGGATGATGAGAATTTAAACGTTAATAATCTATAAGAGGTTGTTTCAGACGTAGAAGAGAATGATGAAGGTCTAGAGGACAATGATGATATGATGCCTGCACTTGAAGATGCAGTGGGAGGAGTACCCCTTGAGAGTAATCAGGACGAGACCACTGTAGAGGAAGAATGTCATATTGGAGTCAATAAATTGAAAGAGTTGTTTGAAGAAGCAAGGAAAGAGATCTTTCCTGGTTGTCCTAAGTTTTCTTCTCTTAATATCACTGTTAAGCTTATGCATTTGAAGATGTTGAACAATTGGAGTAACAAGTCGTTTGATATGCTACTTGGAGTACTTTGCGAACTACTTCCTACTGGTCATAACCTCCCAAGTTCCTACTATGAAGCTAAGCGAATTTTGCGTGGCCTTGGTTTGGGGTATGAAAAAATTCATGTGTGTATTAATGATTGTGTACTATTTTGGAAAGAAAACAAGGATGCTACACACTGTCCCACTTGTGAGGCACCAAGATACAAAATGGCTGGTACTAAAATGACAAAGATACAAAAAAAAAAAAAGATGTATTATTTCCCAATTACTCCATGTCTACAGAGACGTTTTATGTCACGACACACATGTGATGACATGAGGTGGCACAAAGAAAAACGTGTCGATATTGATGGTGTACTGAAAGTTTGCAACCAAATTATTTTGTGACTAACTCGTAGTCGTTACAAATATTAAAAGTAAAAACTTTAGCGACTAAAATATTAGTCGTGACTTTGGTTCTTTTAGTGACTAAATTACTAGTTATTATATGTCTAACAATTGATTCAACAATGACTAATGGTTAGTTACTAATTAACTTTCCTGTAGTTGGTGTAAGTAATTTGGTCTCTTGACAACACAAGCTTTTGGTATCTTTTGAGTAGTTTTGTGACTAATTAAAAATTAATTTGCAATTATAATATTAGTCGCAAAATATTAAGTATATTTTATGATTAAAACTATTTAGTCACAAAAGATATTCTACGACCACCATTCAGCGACTATGGGGCGACTAAATTTTTTTAGTCACAAATGGTTTTCTATGACTAATTTTAAGCTTTCTGTAACCAAATCATTAGTTACTGAAGGTCAAATTTCTTGTAGTGAAGTAGGAGGAAATGACTTGCATTAACAAAGCAGTCATGAAAATGAAGGCGAAGCAAGGAAGCTTCCATTCGCTTTTCATTGGAGATGGCAGACTTCACTGCTAACTTGATGGTGGAAAGGGCTTTAGGACATGATGAAAAATGGAAATTTGGGGACAGTTGCGCAGAGGTCACGACAATAGCAAGCGAAAATAAGAATAAGAAGATTCCTAAGTTGCTAGAAATGCATGAGACGAAAGCCTTTTCTAAGGGATGTAGAGAGAAGAAAGGAGATCAAGCTGTAGGATTGAGCTTATGAGTTTCTGGTATGATACATGCATATATATTTATTTTTGCATTAATCTCTCATGGCTGGTCGATTTTGGCACGTCAAGTCAATCTTTCATTCAGCAAAAAAATTAGTGAATAGTAAGTTTGAATTTAAGATTTTAGATTTTGATTGTGAATATGAATTGAATATATGTTTATGAGGGGAAAAAAAAGAGTTTAATACGAATTTTTAATAAGTGATCAAGATTTGGATTTGAATTTGAGTTGAATTAAAAATTTTAATTTAAGATCATGATCTAAACACAATATAAGATGTACTGTTAAATCTAAAAAATATATATGTATGTATGTATAAATTATATACACACACGACATTATAAATATTTTTGAACTTAGGATTGGAGGAGAACTTTCTGAATATACTTTTGAGCGTGAGGATGGCAGATAAAATTAATATTTAAAAGAGGGGGGGAAAAAAAGTCTAAAGGTATGAGGCGACTTACGGTGGTTTCTTGTTTTAATAATTTACGTGCATGGCTAGCTGTTAGATTTCAAGCATCCCGGTTGGGAATTTAGGAGTCAACTTGAGCGCAGCTTAAATATTCTTTCCAACTACTGGTTATGGAATAATATGCAATTTGTTTTCTTTTACATTCGGACTAATCTTACATATATCTTTTAAACAAGCTAATTCTATTTCATCCTCTAAATTTTAAAAACTCTTAATTTAGTCTCTGAATTATAAATTAGTTTCACTAACTCATTCTAATAGAATTTTAGTTCAAAACAAATTGAATTAGAGGGAAATTATCTCACTTGACCCTTAATTCCCTCATTTTTTTTCTCTTTTTTTAAATGAAAATTCTATCAAATGAAAATTCTAACAAAAGGGTTTTAGTGGAACTAATTCTAAATTCATGAAGTAAAATGAGAGTTTTTAAAGTTTATGCGATAAAATGGAAATGAATTTTATGGTGTTAGGTTTTTCAATGTTGGAATTTATGGCATTTTTTGTTTAGGAAAAACCAAAAACAAAATTCTGTTAGTCAAGAACTTATTTAGACTGTTTTTCTATTCTATGTTGCACAGTATGTCGCACAGTATGTTGCAACATGAGTCTAGTTATACAGATTTTGTTTTGACTAAAATTTTAGTTGATGTGTCAAGCTTCTGATGTGGAGATACTCAAAGAATGAAGATTTTGACCAAGAATAAAGATTTAGACTAATTTCAAAGATTGAATCAATTTTGGTGATAATCTTGGGAGATTTGGTGAAAATCTTGAAGAGTCAACTTTGCAGATTTGGAAAAGCAGATTTGTGGAGTTAGTTGAGTGATTTGTGGCTGAATAAGTCAGAGATAATTGTGAAATTCGAATTTGGAAAGTAGTTCTAAATTAAGTAGGATTTTAAGTCTTATTTGAATTATGAATTTTTCCCAAAGTAGGAAATTTTAATTTCTGAGTATTTGAGCATATCTGCTGAAGATTTCGTGAAGATTTTTGTAGAGATTTGAGGCTGCACGATTTTAGATGAAATCTGGAAGATTTGAAATTCGGATGTTTCACGATGTGTCGTAACAGACCGAGAAACACGGTGAAAATTAAATACTCTACAAGTCTGACATTGACTTTGATTTTTGAGGGTTGTCTATTCAAGTCCAGTCTTATTGAATGGTAAGGGGATGGAACACAGATTTGCAAGAGCATATTTTGAAATTATTGAAGCTGTTGCGTGATTCATTTTTTGGGAAAGAGATTTGACGTCTTCAGGAGAAGGGAAAAGTAGTTGAAGGGATTTTAACATATGCTAGTAAGGGGATCTTGCTTTCAAGATGATTGGCGAGAACAATAAAGAGGGAGTCTTTAGATTGCTTAAGTCCATTAGAGCTTATAATCGTTGTTATAGTTAGTGAAAAGTTCAACATCTGGACGTGGTCCCGAGGAGTAGAGAAACCGAACCTCGTAAAAATTTTCCTGTCTCTTTTATTTAATTGCTTTCGGTAATTAATTAATTGGACTAATTAATTAAATCTGGTAAATAAGTTAAAAACGGATCTTACAATTGGTATTAGAGTGGTTACTAACATATTTTGTTGGTTAGATTTTGGGATTTGATCTGTTGTGTAGGTATGGATCCTCTGCATGAAGGAGGATCAGTTTCACGCCCACCTTTGCTGGATGGAAGAAACTACCCTTACTAGAAGGCTCGTATGAAGGCATTCATCAAAGCTTTGGATGAAAAGGCTTGGCGCTCCGTGTTAACTGGATGGTCGCATTCCACCACTGAGGATGATGAAGGAAAAATAATTCGTAAGCCTGAAGAAACTTGGTCTAGTGATGATGACAGATTAACTAACTACAAATCAAAGGTCTTGAACGCAATCTTCAATGTGGTCGATGCAAATCAATTCAAACTGATTTCTATGTATGAAACCGCTAAGGAAGTATGGACTATACTTGAGATAGCCTTTGAAGGCACTACGGCTGTGAAGATGTCTAAACTGTAGATGTTGGCTAGCCGGTTTGAAGATCTTAGAATGATGAAGAATGAGACTATAGTCGATTTTAACACTAAGTTATGTGATATTACTAACAAAGTCTTTGCTTTGGGAGAAAAATATTCAGAGACAAAATTAGTGAGGAAGAGCTTGAGAGCTTTACCAGAGAGATTTGCATATAAGGCCACAGTTATTGAGGAAGTCCGAGATGTGAGCATAATGTGATTAGATGAATTGATGGGATCTCTGTAGACTTTTGAGAGGAATTTGAAGTAGAACAAGAAGGACAAAAGTTTAGCTTTGTAGGTCGACATACAAGAATCAAGTGATGAAGATTATGAACATGACAGTGAGGCTAAACTTAAAGAATCTCTTACACTGCTCATTAAGAAATTCAACAAGATGTGGAGAAAAGTGAAAAAGAGAGATAAAGGATAAAATAGTATGAAGTTTACTCCCAAGAAAGAGAGGACCAAACCCAAGGTGTTTAACCAGAAAAATAAAGAGAAAAGAATTCAATGCCATAAGTGTGAGGGGTTTGGTCACATCCAATCTGACTATACTCACATGCTAAAGAAGAAGAAAAAGTCACTAAGAACCATCAGGAGTGATGAAGAGTCAAATGGGAGTCAAGAAGAAAGTTAAGATCATGTCAATAATCATATTGCATTTACTGCTTGCACTGGAAAAGAATCCATGAATTTTCCAGATTTCTCTATTTAGACCTCTGTTGCAACACACTCTGAGACATCAGGCAGTGCTATAACACCTGCTGTAACAACAATTGACAAATCAGCTGAATCAGATGGATTGTATTTTTTTGATTTTGATTGTAGCAGTGTGATGAAGAACTAAGTGACAATGAACTTGAGAAGGCTTATGAGAAGATATACTTCATGTGGATCCAATTATGCAAACTAAACAAGAAGCTAGAAGATAAAATGTCTGGCCTTATTAAAGAAAGATATATGTTGAAGAATATTGTGAGCAGACTTGAATCTCAAGTTGTTAAAAAGGATGAAAAACTTTAAGAATCTCGGTCTCTATTGAAAGAAACTTAAAAGTCTTTGAAAATGCTCAATTCAGGTTCTGCAAAACTAGATCACATCCTATTAATTGGAAAATCATATGGAAATCATCATGGATTGGGATATACAGGTGAAGCTTCATCTTTAAAGACTGTGCTTATGAAGGAATCTGTCCCTCCAAATCCGAGTCCTCATCCAAGTAAGAAAACTGTAACTGTTCCTCCTAGGCATAGGCCAAAAAGATTTATTCCCACTTGTCATTATTGCAGTATTTATAAACATATTAGAGCTAAGTGCTATAAGTATCAAAATGCTTTAAAGAGAGGAGTTGTGTTTAACCTTCCATTGTCTTCATATCCTAAAAGGACACCTAAAATTAAGATTGATTTAAAAAGTGATTTTCCTAGGAAAGTTTGGATTAGGAAATCTGATCTTAGGTGTTATACTACCTATACTTCCTTTAAAGCAGGTGCTACTAACTGTTGGTACTTTGACAGTGGTTGTTCCAAGCATATGATAGGTAATAAGGCTTTTTTAAAGATTTTCAAAAGTGTACTCTAGGCCATGTTACATATGGTGATGGAATTAAAGACTGCATATTGGGCAAAGGAACACTCGATGTTGAAGGCTTACCAAAACTTAAGAACGTGCTGCTAGTGGAAGGACTTAAAGCTAATCTGCTTAGTATAAGCCAATTGTGTGACCAAGATCTGTTTGTGAAGTTTACTAAGGATGAATGTCATATTTTTGACAAAGTTAAATTGTGTTTTGACAGATTTTAGGTCATTGGATAATTGTTACATGTGACATCACCCATTGACCTGTTATAAAATTTCTATTTATGATATTGATATTTGGCATCAAAAAGTCAGTCACTTGAATTATAAGAATCTAACTAGGATTGTGAACGCAGGTGCAGTCTATGGGATTCCCAAGCTCAAGAAAAGAGAGTCTGGAATTTGTGGACCTTATCAAATTAGCAAACAGGTAAGGAAGTCTCATAAAGTGGTGCAGCAAATAATCACAAACCGTGTTCTTGAACTGCTCGATATGGATCTTATGGGAGCAATGTAGGTTGGAAGTATTGCAGGAAAAAGGTATGTCTTTGTATGTGTAGATGATTACTCTAGACTCACTTGGTTCAATTTTATCAGAGAAAAATCTGATACATTTAATGTTTTTCAAGCTTTGTGCATAAAACTGAAAAAGACTGTAACATTGGCAAAATAGTAAGAATTAGGAGTGATCATGGTAGAGAATTTGAAAATACCATTTTTGCTCATTTTTGTGATAAGCATGGCATAGCTCATGAATTTTCTGCTCCTAAGACACTACAGCAAAATGGTGTTGTTGAAAGAAAGAATAGGACTCTTCAAGAGATGGCTCGAGTGATGTTAAATTCTAAGAAACTTGTTTTTAAATTTTGGGTCGAGGCATTCAACACAGCTTACTACATAATTAATCATGCTTATTTAAGGCCAAGTACTACAAAAACTCCTTATGAGATTTGGAAAGGTAAGAAACCTAACCTTAGTTATTTTCATGTTTTTGGTTGTGTTTGCTACATCTTGAATGATCGTGAGCATTTAGGTAAGCTTGATGCTAAGAGTGATGAAGGAGTATTCTTAGGATACTTAACAAATAGTAGGGCTTATTGAGTTTATAATATGAGAACTTAAACTGTGATAGAGTCTATTAATGTAGTGTTTGATGACTTGAAGGATTTTGTAGAATTTTCCAAAGAGAAAGAAATTCGAAAATTTACAAATGAAGAAGAGAGGGTAAAGCCAATTGATGTAGGACCTGATGCTGTTGCACTGACACCTGACCTTGCTGATTCAGGCGATATTGCAACAGAAACTGAAACATTAACAGATGTTACTACACCCTGTGACAGGACCCGAAACATCACAGAGATACATAGTGGAACCATCTGACCCAGTTATAAGGGAACCTTCGAACAGAGTGCAAAAAAACCATCCTGTTAAAGATGTCATTGGAAGACTTAATGAAGGTAAATGCTTGAGGGATAATAAAGAGTCAATTATCATGAGATGCTCAGGTTTGTTTGCTTCACTTCTCAATTCGAGCCCAAGAATGTTAAAAAAAGCCTTATTAGATGAATATTGAGTTAATGCTATACAAGAAGAGTTAGAAAAGTTTGTGAGGAATGATCTGTGGACTCTAGTTCCTAGGCCAAAGGATTCTAATGTGATAGGAACCAAGTGGATATTTAAGAATAAATCTGATGAATTTGGTAACATCACTAGGAATAAGGCTAGATTAGTTACTCAAGGATACACTCAAGTGGAAGGCATTGATTTTGATGAGACCTTTGCACCAGTAGCCAGGCTTGAATCAATTAGACAACTTTTAGGGATAGCTTGTCCTCTAGGTTTTAAATTATATTAAATGGATGTTAAGAGTGCTTTCATGAATGGAATTTTAAATAAAGAAGCATATGTTGAGCAACCAAAAGGGTTTGAGGATCCACATCATCCTGATCATGTGTACAAACTCAAAAAGGCACTATACAGATTGAAACAAGCTCCTAGGACCTAGTATGAAAGGTTGACAAAATTTCTACTAGAGAAGAGTTATAAGAGAGAGGGAGTAGAAAAAACTTTATTTATTAAGGCGTTTAAATCCGGGATCATGATTGCTCAGATTTTTGTTGATGATATAGTATTTGGATCTACCTCCAAGTCTAAAGTAGTGGAATTTATTGATCAAATAAAGAAAGAGTTTGAGATGAGCATGTTTGGTGAACTGAATTACTTTCTAGGTTTACAGGTTAAACAACTTGAGGATGGAATTTTTATTTCTCAATGTAAATATGCCAAGAACCTAGTAAAGAAATTTGGGTTAGAAAAAGCTAAACACATGAGTACTCCTATGGGATCTAATGTTAAATTAACTAAAGATGAAAATGTAGTATCTGTAGACCCAAGTCTATATAGGAGCATGATTGGGAGTCTTCTTCATCTAGCTGCAAGTAGACCTGACCTATGTTTTAGTGTTGGTGTTTGTGCCAAATATCAAGCAAATCTCAAAGAGTCACACTTGACTACGGTTAAGATAATTATAAGATATGTGAATGGAATGGCTAATTATGGTATTTGGTATACTAATGACACTAATTCGAGTCTTGCAAGTTTTAGTAATACAGATTGGACATGTAATGCTGATGACCAAAAAAGCACCACTGGAGGCTGTTTCTATCTTGGAAACAATCTACTATCATGGTATAGCAAGAAGCAGAATTCAATTTCCCGCTGTCAACTGCTGAGGTTGAGTATATTGCTGCAAGTAGCTATTACACTCAATTGCTTTGGATGAAGTAAATGCTTGAGGACTATAGTATTTTACAGGATAATTTGACAATTTATTGTGATAACACGAGTGCTATAAATATTTTCAAAAATCCTGTTCAACACTCTAGGACCAAGCACATTGATATAAGGCATCACTTTATTAGATAATTGGTTGAAAATAAAATCGTTGTTTTAGAGCATGTTACAACAGAAAAACAACTTGTAGATATCTTTACAAAAGCTCTTAATGTAACATGTTTTGTGTCTTTAAGGAAATCCCTAGGAATTTGCATAATGTGAAAGCATGCATTGCATAGCATTATACATTAGGATTACAATTAGTGATTCATATATTATATATATATGTATGTCATTAAGATGCTATAATATTTGAAAATTGAGAGAGATTATGTTCTTGTATGTGCTTGACTTTTCTATTTGTTTAATGTTGCCATGGCTCTTTGCCTCTTTGTGCACATAGTCTTGATCTTTTGAGTATTTTACATGCTTAGAGAAGGTTTATGTGAACTTAATTGAGTTCTATGATCTTACAAAATTCTAGAATTTGTTTTTGCTTATCATTCGAGGTGAAATCCCAGGTTGCATGGATTTTAGGATATGATTTATGCCATCATTGGACCGTTTGAGCCTTTCTAGCCAACCTATGCTTTTTATTCTTAGTTCACCACTTTGAGCCTTATGTTAATCCTTTCTTTGTCTCCCACGTTTTATCAAGCCATATATATATCTTTCCTTATCCTTGATCATCACACATCAATAAGTTTAGTTTCTCTTGGATTATGCTATTTAAAGAAATGTTGGTATAAAGGTGAAAGAGATGAAAGTGAGAAAAAGATTCAATACATCCCGTGCTAAATTATAAATAAAAATTTTAAATAAAATGTGAGAAAAAAAAGTTTTGGGATGTCTATTAAAAGGGGGGGCATAAAAAGTTAATCTCAAAGATTGGGAAGAAAGCATGATTTACAACAGTCCAAGAGTGGTTTCAGAATTTATGGGTGTTTTTAATCACAATAACATTTTGTATCCTATTTGAACCACAGCCCTACATCATATACCGACAAAATCCTGATGATCCTAAAAGATATGTGACCGACATTAGTGGAGAGTGATAGCATAAGCATGCCTATGGAATTCTTTCATTACATATGTAAAGGTCAGTGAATTCTTATTAGATTGCATAAATTTATCCATGAGGTGAATGATTGAAAGTGAAATATTACTCTCACACACACACAAAGGACTAAGGTGATTAAATTAATAGTAAAGTTGAAATTCTACAACAACACTATCATCTCACATTTCTATGTGTTATAGTACAAGAAAAAATCCTTCAACATTTGTGTGTGATGCATACATGTTAGTTGATTTGTTTTTATATAATGATACATAAATAAAAAAAATTTTTTTGAGCTATGTTAGATATGTGTGATGTTATAGAGTATGTTGCAACATCCTTTGCAACAACTGACATTTATTTTAGCCAATTTTTTTAAAGGGCCATGCTATATATCATTTTGTTCAAATTTAAAATTGGGAAAGTTTGTTTTGTGGGGTCACCATATTTTTCAGGATTCTATTGTTTTTGATCATTTTTAAAGTCTCCAAAACGGTTTCTCTTATTTAATTTCTTTCATCCCAGATTTCAAAGTGAAACCCTAGACTCTCAAATTTGAAAAGCCCAAATTTTTCTCTGTCGATCTTTGTTGTTCGTGTTCTTGTGCTCGTGTTTGAAATTTACAGGTAAATCAAGAAAAGATAATTCGAACTCGTACCAGCTCATCTTCAAATCCACGATGGTCAGAGGAAAATCAAAATCATCGATCCACATCGAAGGGAAAGTTCAAATCTTTGAGCTTGACAACAAAAGTGCAGGAATCTTCATCAGCTTCAAAGGAAAACTAGGGAGCTATTATTACATGTGATGAACCCGTGCCTCTTGCCATCATGAAGCCTATGGAGTCTGAGTTAAGGCCCTCGGTTTCTCAACCATTTGAAGCATCGAAGGAAGCTTTTTCATTATTTGATTCTGTAAGAGAGGTTCCTCGTCCATTAGGATCAGAAAATGTCAATTTCCCATCAATTGAAGTGGTACCAGAAGTTCACACCTCTACCACCGATTCATCTGATGATACAGACTCTGACATTGTGGACTTACAAAAGTCAACTCCGATCAGAGGTTTTCCTAGTTGGTTTTGACCTTCAAGTGAGCCCAGTCAAGTAGGTCATGAGTCGGTTCCCTCAACATCCAACCAGCCTGACCCAACCAGAGAAGAGAATGATCCTCTGTTCATGCCATCATTAGAGGACAGTTCTGAAGATTCTTTTGAAAAGGCTGCTCCAACACCCCTCCAGCCATGCGAAAGACTAGAGAAGAGTCTTAGTATTTGGACATGGATAAACCAACTGTGAGTGAGAAGAAAAAGGCAAAAGTTTTAGGTAAATAGTCTACCTATGTGATTGCAAAGACTTATTCAACCAAGTTCTCCAGTGTGGTAAATAAGAACATCTGGAATTCAATGTCTCAACGTAAGTTAATAACTGAGAGACTGATTCACTGGAACGAACATAAAAAGGCTGGAATTGTTCAAATTCTAAATAACTGTGGATTAATAGGCATTGTGACTAAGGCTAAACCGTTTGTAAAAGCTGTAGTACATGAGTTCTATTCCAACTTGAATGTTGATATTTTGTGCACATCATCACCAAAGTACATGAAGGTTTTTGTTAGAGGTCATGTTTTTAATTTCTCACCTGCACTGATCAATGACTTTTATGGCTGCCAAGACTTTGAATCCACTAAGGCATGTGAACTTGACCAATCTATTGAGATGGATATGTTAGCAGAAACTTTAACTGTAGATACAGTGACTAAATGGCTAGAAAACCAAAAGCTCATTGCCTTTGAGCTCTCTGTAACTTATTCGCTGCTGCACAAGATTGCTTTGGCTAACTGGTTGCCAAGTATCCATGTAGCTACTGTTTCAAGAGATTTAGCCATCATCCTGTACATGGTTAGAACATGTTCATGTTTCAACATGGGAAAGTACACCTTTGAGGAAATCACAAATCATGCTGGAGAGAAACTCACTCATTTGGGACTGCCTTTTCCATCCTTGATCTATGGGGTTTTGACTGCTCAATAGGAAATTAAATTGCCTAATAATAGGCTTGTCAAACCTCAATCTGAATTAAGAGTTTCCAAGAAGTTGTCTATAGGATGACATGTACAAGATGTTTAGTTTGATCAAACTCATCTAGACGCTGAAGTTGTTGAAGAAGTTGCAGATGATGTTGTAACACCAGAAGGAACAGCTGCTTCCTATGCTAGCAAGTAGAAATTGATTAACTTCATTAAGTCTGAGTTGGAATTTGTGAACAAATAGAAACAAGAGTTTGAAAAGAAAAGTAAATAGCTTTCCAAATTTCTTGTAGGTCTTGAAAAGGAGTTGGCAAATTCAGCCACTGAAGATGGCACGGATGCTTGAAGGCTTTGGCATTTGTTATGTCAAAAGAGGCGAGACGTTGCAAAGTTCACGGGGAGAGCAAAACAGACGTTTCAAGAAGTTTGAGTTTTTTTGTTTTTCTAGTTTACTGGTTTATTAGTTTAGTAGGTTGTTATTCTGGTTATTAGAACAATCAGTTTTTGGTTTTTCGTTATGTTGTAAGCCTTGGTTATGTTGTTTTGTTTTGTTTTGATGTTTTAAGCCAAAAATGCCAAAGGGGGAGATTGTTAGGTTTTTCAATGTTGGCATTTATGGCAATCATGTTTAGGAAAAACTAAAAGCAAAATTCTGTTAGTCAGGAAATTGTTTAGACAGTTTTTCTGTTCTATGTTGCACATTATGTCGCATAGTATGTTGCAACATGAGTCTGGCTATGTAAATTTTGTTTTGAGTGAAATTTCAGCTAACGTGGCAAGCTTCTGACATGGAGATACTCAGAGAATGAAGATTTTGACGAAGAATGAAGATTTAGACTGATTTCAAAGATTGAATCAATTTTGGTGATAATTTTGGAAAATTTAGTGAAAATCTTGAAGAGCCAACTTTGTAGATTTGGAAAAGCGGATTTGGTGGAGTTAGTTGAGTGATTTGTAGCTGAATAAGTCAGAGATAATTGTGAAATCTGTATTTGGAAAGTAGTTCTAAATTAAGTAGGATTTTAAGTCCTATTTGAATTAAAAATCTTTCCCAAAGTAGGAAATTCGAATTTTTGAGTATTTGAGCATATCTGCTAAAGATTTCGTGAAGATTTTTGCAGAGATTTGAGGCTGCATGATTTTAGATGAAATTTAAAAGATTTGAAATTCAGATATTTCACAATGTGTCACAACAGGTCGAGAAACACGGTGAAAATTAAATACCCTACAAGTCTGGGATTGACTTGGATTTTTAAGGGTTGTCTATTTAAGTCCAGTCTTATTGAATGGTAAGGGGACAGAGCACAGATTTGCAAGAGCATATTTTGAGACTATTGAAGCTGTTGCGTAATTCATCTTTTGGAAGAGAGATTTGACGTCTTCGAGAGAAGGCAAAAGCAGTTAAAGAGATTTCAACGTATGCTAGTAAGGAGATCTTGTTGAACTAATTCATTGACTGGATTTCAAGGCAACTGGCTGCAATAACAAAGATGAAGTCTTTAGATTGCTTAAGTCTATTAGAGCTTGTAATCGTTGTTATAGTTAGTGAAGAGTTCAACGTCTGGGTATGGTCTCGAGAAGTAGCAAAACCAAACCTCGTAAAAATTTATCTGTTTCTTTTATTTACTTACTTTCGATAATTAATTAATTAGACTAATTAATTAAATCCGATAAATAAGTTAAAAACGGATCTTACATATTGGATAGAGACAAATTAGTCGTTTATGTTCTTCAAAAAAAAAAATACAATAAGAAATTAAAGGGTTTAAGTTATTTCATCAACATTCTCCCGTACAACTAAGGGATTTAAATGGTGAAAATTTTGAAATTAGTAACTTTTTATATCCTTTTATTGAATTAAGTGCTTCATGCTAGTGATGCAAAATGTTTCGATTCAAAGTTTTAAATCCAAGTAGTCTAATTAGACAAGCTAAATTAAACAGTAAAATTCTAAATCAGAGAAAGTTGACAACTGACACATCATGTTGTCTGTAAATCTTTTAATGAAGAACTACAATGACAACCCCATATTATAATAATATTATAGGCAAATCACATTGACCGTTAGATTTTACATCAACACCTCCTGATAAGTTGTGAAAAATCACAACGACACCGTTTCGACCAGTCAAATGTCATGCTGAATTTCGAGTGTGTCAGGTTTGATAGCTGCTAGCTTTGTTGAATTTATTTAGGTGTTTAATACTACTTATTTTTCACACAAAAAAAAAAAAAAAGGGAGCTTTGGGTTGGGTATTTTATTTCAATTTTTATTTTTAGATTTCAAGTAATTCTACATATGTCATAATCTCAATGGCCTAACTTTTTTAATAAAGGGTCAATGACCTAGCTCTAGACATAAATGTAAAGGCCTAGAGTTAATTGGGCATTTTAGTCATAATTGGTACTAAAAAATAATAGTGGCCAATGAACTTGTAATATCACCAAAATAAAAATGATGTTAATGGGATTCTCAAAATTTTGAGACATTGTTATTGCTAAATTATCTTTATTACTTAACTAATTACGTTTTGTTTGTGTCAATATTATATCTTTGGAAGCTAGATAGTCTACATAAAGGGCCTGTACAGGGATTCCAATATGCTTTTTTTCTCTTGTCTTTTTTCCAAAATTTTACTATATATATATTTTAAAATTTTTAAAAAATTTAAAATTTAAAAGTTCATAATTTTCTTATTTTAATTAAAGTAAGACAATTTTTTTAATTATATAAAATTTTAAAATAAATAAAACAAAATTTATATTATTAATTTTTTTAAAACACATTTTAAATTATTATACTTTTTTATTTTAAATAATTCATTTTTATCAAACACATGTTTAAAAACTCAATTATCTTTAACCTTTAAAATAAAGTATCTAATCGTCCCAATAAAAAAAAAAGCTAAATAATTTGACTTTAATTAGACAATAACATATATAGACATATAGACATATTAAAAAAAATGACAAAATAAGAGAGATTTTGTACTCTAAAATACTGCTCCTTTTTTTTCCCCTTCTTTTATGATTAGACACGTACGACTTCATTGTTTTTTCTATACCCACCAAAAAGAGAGAGAGAGAGAGAGAGAGAGAGAGAGAATATGGAGAGGATATAGAATTAATGCATTCTACTTTTTAAAATGGAAATGCCATCTGAAAATAAAATGGAAAATAAGGACCGTATGACAATATTCATACACTCGCTTCTGTATATTATTGTGTTATTCTGCTTTTTTTCTTTTGGTCAAAAAAATTGGACTAGATCAATATCTTATATATTAAATTTGAGCAGGTAGCTTGATTATATCTGTGGAAAAGGTGAAATTAACTATCTAGATAACGAGTCCGAGGACTTAAGCTTCTCTTTATATTAGTTATCTTAATTTAATTAGTAAAATAAAAATCAAGATTTATTTGTGATTGATTATGAATAAGGGGTATATTTTTAGTATTATTGCTCCTAAATTTGTCATTTTTTTGACAACTTGCCCCCAAATTTTTTATTTTAACAAAATATATTTTGAATTCTAAATAGTTTCAATGTATCCCATTTAGATTAATTTCTTGTCAAATTATATTGCTGATGGTAAGCGTGCGCATACTTCACACGAAAACAGAAAACTTCATTTCTAATAAAAAAAATTTAAATCCAATATAAACTCCAAACACTAATCTTTTACCTATTGCACATGTCTCATTTGACATAACTACTCGTTATATTGTTTTTCATCTGCGCATTATTGGTTATAATTAAGCTGATTGTGTCACTTTCACAGCCTTATCTACTCTATACATGCATATTTCTGCAG
The DNA here is from genome assembly GCA_035233585.1 of Antiaris toxicaria. Classification (NCBI taxonomy): domain Eukaryota; kingdom Viridiplantae; phylum Streptophyta; class Magnoliopsida; order Rosales; family Moraceae; genus Antiaris; species Antiaris toxicaria. The sequence continues at coordinate 4,318,180 of CP141163.1, forward strand.
ATCCAGGCCAGAGAGGGAAGAGAAAATATTATTGCAATTCAATGACTAGCAATATCTTTCCATACTACAACATGAATTTCCTTTCCTATCGAGAAAAAAAAAAAAAAAAAGAGATTTTCATTTTCTTATACATATATATTATTCCTTTTGTAGTGGTCTATAAAGATTAGATTAAAAAAAAAAAAAAACGTGTGCTACGGTAGAGACAATTTATTCCTTTAATTTTGGCTTGTAATTAGTTTATTGCCGGCTATTACTTTAAGTGTGCATTTGGAATTTAAGTCCAAATCAAAATTTTAAGATATATTTTTATCTTAATTTTTTCAAAAAAGTTATTAAAATTTTTATTAATTTTTTTAAAAATCAGTCAATTTTAATCTAAAACTCTCGCTTTAAATTGATAATATAAATGCACCCTAAATCTGTTGGATGCTTCGGCTGGAGATATTAAAATCATGTAATTGGCCAAAAAGGTCAAGAGAATATACTACCTTGACTTGTACGCGGATTTTGCTTTTAATTTCTTTTATTTATTTTTTTAAATAAAGGGGGATGTAACTAGTGTTAGGAATTCCAGGACATCCCCACCTTTTTTTTTTTTTTAAATGATTAGAGAAAACAATTACCATAAAAAATAAGGTGAAGAGGTGAAATAACATTTTAGACTAATAAGAATGAAAACAGTAATGGAAATTAAAATAATAGGAGTTAAGAGCATAGTTAAACAAAAAAACTAACTTAAAATGTGATAACCGAGAAATCCATACTCTTGGAAATATTCTGTACAAATTTTGTAAATAAATGTACATTTACAGTGACACAGTTTACAGAATAAAAAGCAGAGGAAAATTTTGATTAATTGAGTTTTAATCAAAATTTGAAAATGAATTACTGAAAATAGTTTAAAGCTAAGCATTAATTCAATTATGATGTTTTAAAATCTGATAGAAAAGTATATGAAAAATACATACTAACAGATCAATGGCACACAAGTGAGCCACATTGATCAAGGGCTAAGAGAATAGCCAAACAAGCCCTTACAACATAAAAAAAAAAAATAAAAGAAAGTAAGGGAGAGTGAGGCACGTGAGCATGAAAGAGAGAAAGGGAATTGATCCCTTTAGCTGCAAGCAGCCGGAGAGAGAAAGAAAGAAAGAAAAAAAGAAAGAAAGAAAGAGAAAGGGAAAGAGAGAAAAGGGAAACCGAGAGAGAAAAGAGGAGGAAGAAAAAGAAATCCAAGCAAAGTTCGGATTTCTTGTTCAAGCCGCAGATCGATCGAGTTTCGATCGCTAATCAGCAGCAAGAAAAGCTCAAGTTCAAGCAAGGTAAAACCCCGTTTTTCTCTTGATTTTTCGGATGAAAATCTAGGGTTTGAGTGAGAAAAAGAGAATGTGAGTGAATCACATTTAGATTTTCGTTTAAAATCGAAAATGTGGTTCGAGTCTAGACGTTTTCAAATACGAATCCATGAACAGATGGTTTTGAAAACTGAGTTTAGTGAGATTTCTTCACTAAAACGCAGATTTTTCAAAAATAGAGTCAAGAGAAGTTCATGAGCAAAATATGGGATTTTTGCTTGTGAAATCATGGATTTGTGATAGTAGAAGTGTAGTAGATACCTTGAAATGATCTTATGAAGATCGATTTCAAGTGTAAGAAGCAGAACAAAGGCCATAAAAGCCTTAGAAAATTAGAGCAGAGTAGTTCGGACCCAGAATCTTGATTCTGGTATGAACACGGGCGTGTACAAGGGCGTGTTCAAGAACACGGCCCCGAACATGCCCATATGCACAACCATGTTGCAAGAAAAATTAGACCCGAGAGGTACACGGTCAAGAACACGGCCGTGTATCAGACCGTGTCAAGAGACACACGGTCAAAGAGAGGCGTGTAAGAGACCGTGTAAGAGGACAGAGGAGTACACGGCTAGTAACACGGCCGTGTACCAACCCGTGTAAGCATACACGAGCATGTTCCAGAGATTACACGGGCAGGCTTAAAATCCAGAGGGGTACACGGGCACGAACACGGCCGTGTAGGAGGGCGTGTTCGAGGCCAGAGAGTAAAAAAAAAAAAAAAGAGTCTGGAAAGGAAAATTTACATGTTTTGCCATATTTCCAGTATAAGCTAAATATGGTAAATAATCAGTGATTTTGCCTTTTATAGGAGTCCAAGCCAGAGACCCCAAATCAGCAGTCCCAGAGCAGCAGCAGCTTACGCTAGAGGACTTTCTATAAGTTCAAGCATTGTCCTGACTGCAACGTGGACAAGCTTGCTTTATTACAGTATTATGTATGTTGTATGACGTGTTGTTAGACGTTGATTGTCTGCATCACGATGTTAAGTCAGTTTATGTCAGTCACAGTACAGGTCAGTGCATGTCAGTCATAGCACAGATCAGTTCACATCAGTTCATGTCATGCATATAGAGTTGCATGTCTCAGCACACAGACCAGACAGTAACAGAACCAGAGAACAGTTAGGTGCACAAGGCACCTTAGTATGTTGATTAATTCACACCCCAGTAATTTGATTAACAGGTTCCGACTGTGGAGGCAATCAGTATGCTACCCAATTGGAACACCAGCAAGATGGTAATTAATCAATTATTGGCCTATCGGCCTCTCGAACCACAGGGAGGTTATCATGTTTAGCATCAGTTAAGACTGAGGAGGTCAGCACTAAAGTACCGCTCCCGGTTGCACTAACATGTCGGTACGTCCAATCAGGGGCCCAAAACCAGAACTAAAGTAAAAGATTGAAGTCCTAAGACTAAACAATCAGCCAGTACAGCATGTTTACAGAGTCTAGTACAGCATGAGTACAGCAGTACAGCATGAGTACAGCAGTACAGCATTAGCACAGTAGTACAGCATGAGTACAGCAGTACAGTATGAGTACAGCAGTACAGCATTAGCACAGTAGTACAGCATGAGCACAGCAATATAGCATGTTAGTTACATGTTTTTATGTTTGAACTTACTGAGCTCATAGCTCACCAGTTTGTTCACATGTTGCAGGTAAGAGACCTGTTCACCAGTAGTATATTGGTGGACGACGAACAGGATAGACGCATGCTGGAGAGGATCGGGCGAGAGATATGGGTCACCAGTTAAATCTTCCGCTGTACAGTTTTGAATGTAATTTTCAAAGAGACAGTTTTCAAGACAGGAGTATGTGATAGGGGAATCATGATCAGTTGTTAACATGATTTCTTTATCACATTCTCAACAATTTATGAGTTTATGTAAAGAAAGAAAAAAAATTTATTCCGTAAAATTAGCAGTCAGTTTACAGTCCAGCATGATTGCCGGCGACCCTAGAGGCCTGCATACTATTGCGGTTGACTACAGAGTTGGCCGTAGTAGCACTGTAGAGCCTCTACAGTAGGGCGGGCCGCCACAGTTGGTATCAGAGCAAGAGCTTTACGATGAGTCTGTTTAGGATAACAACCGTAGTCACAGTTGGTATCAGAGCAGGGTTTACGATGGGTCTAGTTTAGAATACTTACTGTAGCACAGTGAGTATTATCAGAGCAGTTGGTTGACCATATCTCGCCTGACTCCGTGCATGTTCTGTTCGCTGATCCAAGTAAGTTAAAGTTATGTTAATATAAACAGCTAGCTGTGTATGAAAGTAAAGGTCTGAAGAGACCTATACCTTGTAGTAAGTACATGGTAATATGTAAATGCCAGAAATCATGTGGATCCTTTTTATACAGGATATAACACAAGTTCATCGTGTGATTATAGCAGATACAGTAGCACGATGGATAATCAGGGCCAAGGCCAAGGTCAAAGAAGGAGAAGGGGACGCCCATCTCTAACTCAGAGATTAGAAGAGATGCAAGCTCTTCTAGAAAACTAGATGAAAGAGAACGCAGAGTTGAGACAGAGGCTAGAACAGTTAGAACAGGGGCAGGGATCAATAGGGACTCCTGCACAACCAGAAGCAGAGGCAGAACAGGTAGTGCCACCAGCGGCACCAGAAGTGGTTCAGCAACCACCGGCCAGGGTAAACCCAGAGCCGCTATATGAGAGATTCCGGAAGATGAGGCCTCCGGAATTTGAGGGTTCAATAAATCCTCTAGAAGCAGAAGATTGGCTCTCCTCAATACAGATGATCATGGAGTTCATGAGACTCACAGATAAGGAGAAAGTCATGTGCGCGTCCTTTGTTCTAAGGAAGGATGCAAGGTTTTGGTGGGACACAGTCCGCATAAGGAGGGATGTGACCACAATGACCTGGGCAGAGTTTCTGGAGGAATTCAACCAGAAATATTATGATCCTGCATCACTCCAACCCCAGCAGAAAGAATTTGCAGAGCTACAGTAGGGGGACATGTCAGTCAGTGAAGTTTGCAGGAAATTTGATCAGCTCTCCCGCTTATGTCCGTACATGGTGCCTACGGAGAGGGAGAAGATACAGAAGATGATGGGCATGTTTAGGCCTGAGATCTCTACATTGATAGACGTTGGCCCATTCCCACCAGTTTCAGTAGCCGACTGTGTTAGTCGCGCTTTGAGGGTAGAGTTCCATCTAGCCCGACAGAAAGAAGCAAGAGAAAAAGTCTGGGAAGCCAGGAAGCAAGAAAAGATCCTGGCTAAGGCATCTCAACCAGGACAGCACAGTAAGGGCAGCCAGAGCACAAGACCAGAGCAGTCCAGTCATCCAGGTCCTCAGCCCCAACAGAAAAGAAAGGGGAATTTCCAGAGAGCTCAGAGTCAGGATAACAGAAGTCAGTCAAGGAGGACTCACACCACTATAGTTCCACCCACTTGTCCAAATTGTGGGAGGAAACATGTGGGTCAGTGCAAAGCTGGCACGACCGCCTGTTTTCAGTGTAGAAGAGAGGGCCACTTCATCAAGAACTGCCCCATGAACCGCCAGTCAGTATCAGCATCAGGGGCAAACTCTTCACGCCCACAGCAGTCCCAAGTACATGCACTCAGGTTGAGTTATGAAAGCCCAACAGAAGTGCCTCCAGCAGTTCAAGACAGAGCTCCTCAGGCAGATACTAGGGTAATGGCCTACACCAGAGAAGAAGCAGAAGCAGGGACGTCCAACGTGGTGACAAGTCAGATTTCTGTCGCTAACCAGTTGGCATCTGTATTATTTGACTCTGGGGCCACACATTCTTTCATATCATGTGTATTTGCTGATAAGTTAGAATACCCTAGAGACCACATGGGAAGGGCTTTTAGAACTGCTCTCCCATCAGGAGAAGTCATGTTGTCAGAGTACTGGTTACCTCATGTACCAGTAATCGTGGCAAATAGAGAGCTGTATGCAGAGTTGATCATGATGAGGATCGTAGACTATGATGTGATCTTGGGAATGGATTTCCTAGGAAAATATCAAGCTACGATGGATTGTAGAAACAGAAGAATAGTATTCAAGCCAGAAGGTGAAGAATGCTTCGAGTATGTCGATTTTTCGAGAAGAACAAGCAGAATGATGATCAGTTCAATGAGAGCCAAGAAGCTAATAGCCAGTGGTTGTACTGGATATTTAGCTTATGTGAAAGATACAGCAGAAGAGAAGAAGTTACAGCCAGAAGAGGTTCCAGTTGTCAGGGAATTTCTCGAGGTCTTTCCCGAGGAACTACCAGGATTACCTCCAGAACGGGAGATCTCGTTTGAGATAGAGCTCCTACCTGGAACAGCACCGATCTCCAAGGCGCCGTACCGCATGGCACCAGTGGAGTTGAAAGAGTTGCAAGTGCAGCTAAAGGATCTGCTTGATAAGGGATTCATCAGACCAAGCTATGCCCCATGGGGAGCTCCCGTACTGTTTATCAAGAAGAAGGACAGGACGTTCCGCATGTGCATAGATTACAGAGAATTGAACAAGGTTACAGTCAAGAATAGGTACCCATTACCTAGGATTGACGACCTGTTCGATCAGCTCAAGGGTGCAGCAATGTTCTCAAAGATTGATTCGAGATCAGGATATCATCAGCTGAGAATCAAGGAACATGACGTTCCCAAGACAGCTTTCAGAACCCGTTATGGGCATTATGAGTTCCTAGTAATGCCATTTGGGTTAACGAATGCGCCAGCCGCTTTCATGGACCTGATGAACAGAGTCTTCAAGGAGTATCTAGACAAGTTTGTCATTGTGTTTATTGATGACATCCTTGTATATTCAAAGACTCACGCAGAGCATGAAGCCCAGTTGAGAGTTGTCTTTCAGAAGCTGAGAGAGCATCAACTCTATGCCAAATTCTCAAAATATGAGTTCTGGCTATACAGAGTGCATTTCCTCGTTCATGTAGTATCCAAGGAGGGAATTGCAGTAGATCCAGTCAAGGTGGAAGCAATCAACCAATGGCCTGCACCTAAGAGCGTAACAGAGATACGCAGTTTCTTAGGGTTAGCTGGCTATTACAGGAGGTTTGTGGAGGGATTTGCAAGATTAGCAGCACCTCTCACCACCCTCACACGCAAGGAAAAGAAGTATATATGGACAGATGAGTGTGAAAGAAGCTTCCAAGAGCTGAAGAGACGGCTGACAAGCGCGCCGATCCTCACACTCCCTACTGAGGGGGAGAAGTATGAGATCTACAGTGATGCTTCCAAAGTGGGTTTGAGAGCAGTATTGATGCAAGAAGGCAGAGTGATTGCCTATGCTTCACGTCAACTGAAAGAGCATGAGAAGAATTATCCCACCCACGACCTAGAACTTGCTGCAGTAGTGTTCGCACTCAAGATCTGGCGACACTATCTGTATGGAGTGCAGTGCCAGATCTACACAGATCATCAGAGCCTAAAATACTTCTTCACCCAGAAGGAGTTAAACATGAGGCAAAGAAGATGGTTGGAGTTGGTGAAGAATTATGACTGTGAGATCCTTTATCACCCAGGAAAAGACAACCGAGTAGCAGATGCCTAAGCAGAAAGGCTACAGTTCCACAGCAGCTGCCAATTGACAGGTTGTCAAGACCATTGCAGCAAGAGATTCATTCGCTCGAGCTAGAGCTGATATCAGGAAAATTATCAGCACTACAGTTAAAGTCATCATTGTTTAATGATATCAAGGAAGTTCAGAAGCAAGATTCAAGTCTGACAGACTCCCACGAAGAGATATCCACAGATGGATTAATCAGGCATCAGGGGAGAATTCATGTGCCAGTAGATGAAGAGCTACGAAGGCGAATCATGTCAGAAGCTCATAAGACGCCATACTCAGTCCATCCTGGAGCCACCAAGATGTACCAAGACTTGAAGCTACAGTTTTGGTGGAAAGGGATGAAAGGGGACATTGCAAGATTTGTGAGTAAGTGCCTTACTTGTCAGAAAGTCAAGGCTGAGCATCAGCATCCTGGAGGAAAGTTAGAACCTCTAGAGATTCCAGAGTGGAAATGGGAGAACGTTACCATGGATTTTGTGGTAGGGTTACCCAAAACAAGAGGAGGACACGATGCCATCTGGGTAATCATGGATAGATTGACAAAGACAACCAGATTCATACCAATCAGGATTACTTACTCATTGGAGAAGCTGGCACAGCTGTACGTAGATCATGTTGTCAGGTTACATGGAGTGCCAAAGTCCATAGTATCTGACAGAGATGCACGATTCACTTCAAACTTTTGGGAGTGTGTGCAAAGAGCCATGGGCACAGAACTAAGATTCAGTACAGCCTTCCATCCTCAGACAGATGGACAATCAGAACGGACTATCCAGACCTTGGAGGATATGCTCCGAGCATGTGTCATGGATTTTCCAGGAGCTTGGAATGAGAAGTTACCACTAGTGGAATTCTCATACAACAACAGTTACCAAGCTTCCATCAAGATGGCACCTTATGAGGCTCTTTATGGAAGAAAGTGCAGATCACCCATCCACTGGTATGATCTGAAGGAAAAATAACTGCATAAGACAGATTTCATGCAGGAAACTTGCGATGCAGTTGCCAAGATCCAGCAAAGAATGAAGAGTGCTCAGAGCAGACAGAAGAGCTATGTAGACAGAAGGCGGAGATCCCTAGAATTCAAGAAAGGGGACTTCGTTTTTCTGAAAGTATCACCCATGAAAGGGATAATGCGTTTTGGTAAGAAGGGAAAGCTGAGTCCAAGATACATTGGACCTTATGAGATTATCAAACGCATTGGGAAGGTTGCTTACAAGTTGGCATTACCTCCTGAGCTGTCAACAGTACACAGTGTATTCCATGTCTCCATGCTCAGAAAGTACATGTCAGATCCATTTCATGTGCTACAGCATGAACCAGTTCAAGTCCAAGAGGATCTGACCTATGAAGAGCAGCCAGTTCAGATACTAGCTAGAGAAGAAAAGGAGCTGAGAAACAAGACCATCCCACTAGTCAAAGTATTGTGGAGAAATCACAACGTTGAAGAGGCTACGTGGGAGAGAGAAGATGAGATGAGACGTTCATACCCTCACTTGTTCTAAATTTTCGAGGACGAAAATCTTATAAGGAGGGGTGAATGTGATAACCGAGAAATCCATACTCTCGAAAATATTCTGTACAAATTTTGTAAATAAATGTACATTTACAGTGACACAGTTTACAGAATAAAAAGCAGAGGAAAATTTTGATTAATTGAGTTTTAATCAAAATTTGAAAATGAATTAATGAAAATAGTTTAAAGCTAAGCATTAATTCAATTATGATGTTTTAAAATTTGATAGAAAAGTATGTGAAAAATACATGCTAACAGATCAATGGCACACAAGTGAGCCACATTGATCAAGGGCTAAGAGAATAGCCAAACAAGCCCTTACAACATAAAAAAAAAATAAAAGAAAGTAAGGGAGAGTGAGGCACGTGAGCATGAAAGAGAGAAAGGGAATTGATCCCTTTAGTTGCAAGCAGCCGGAGAGAGAAAGAAAGAAAGAAGAAAAGAAAGAAAGAAAGAGAAAGGGAAAGAGAGAAAAGGGAAACCGAGAGAGAAAAGAGGAGGAAGAAAAAGAAATCCAAGCAAAGTTCGGATTTCTTGTTCAAGCCGCAGATCGTTTGAGTTTCGATCGCTAATCAGCAGCAAGAAAAGCTCAAGTTCAAGCAAGGTAAAACCCCGTTTTTCTCTTGATTTTTTCGATGAAAATCTAGGGTTTGAGTGAGAAAAAGAGAATGTGAGTGAATTACATTTAGATTTTCAGTTAAAATCGAAAATGTGGTTCGAGTCTAGACGTTTTCAAATACGAATCCATGAACAGATGGTTTTGAAAACCGAGTTTAGTGAGATTTCTTCACTAAAACACAGATTTTTCAAAAATAGAGTCAAGAGAAGTTCATGAGCAAAATGTGGGATTTTTGCTTGTGAAATCATGGATTTGTGATAGTAGAAGTGTAGTAGATACCTTGAAATGATCTTATGAAGATCGATTTCAAGTGTAAGAAGCAGAACAAAGGCCATAAAAGCCTTAGAAAATCAGAGCAGAGTAGTTCGGACCCAGAATCTTGATTCTGGTATGAACACGGGCGTGTACACGGGCGTGTACAAGGGCGTGTTCAAGAACACGGCCCCGAACATGCCCATACGCACGACCGTGTTGCAAGAAAAATTAGACCCGAGAGGTACACGGTCAAGAACACGGCCGTGTATCAGACCGTGTCAAGAGACACACGGTCAAAGAGAGGCGTGTAAGAGACCGTGTAAGAGGACAGAGGAGTACACGGCCAGTAACACGGCTGTGTACCAACCCGTGTAAGCATACACGGGCATGTTCCAGAGATTACACGGGCAGGCTTAAAATCCAGAGGGGTACACGGGCACGAACACGGCCGTGTAGGAGGGCGTGTTCGAGGCCAGAGAGTAAAAAAAAAAAAAAAGAGTCTGGAAAGGAAAATTTACATGTTTTGCCATATTTCCAGTATAAGCTAAATATGGTAAATAATCAGTGATTTTACCTTTTATAGGAGTCCAAGCCAGAGACCCCAAATCAGCAGTCCCAGAGCAGCAGCAGCTTACACTAGAGGACTTTCTGTAAGTTCAAGCATTGTCCTGACTGCAACGTGGACAAGCTTTCTTTATTACAGTATTATGTATGTTGTATGACGTGTTGTTAGACGTTGATTGTCTGCATCACGATGTTAAGTCAGTTTATGTCAGTCACAGTACAGGTCAGTGCATGTCAGTCATAGCACAGGTCAGTTCACATCAGTTCATGTCATGCATGTAGAGTTGCATGTCTCAGTACACAGACCAGACAGTAACAGAACCAGAGAACAGTTAGGTGCACAAGGCACCTTAGTGTGTTGATTAATTCACACCCCAGTAATTTGATTAACAGGTTCTGACTGTGGAGACAATCAGTATGCTACCCAGTTGGAACACCAGCAAGATGGTAATTAACCAATTATTGGCGTATCGGCCTCTCGAACCATGGGGAGGTTATCATGTTTAGCATCAGTTAAGACTGAGGAGGTCAGCACTAAAGTATCGCTCCCGGTTGCGCTAACATGTTGGTACGTCCAATCAGGGGCCCAAAACCAGAACTAAAGTAAAAGATTGAATTCCTAAGACTAAACAATCAGCCAGTACAGCATGTTTACAGAGTCTAGTACAGCATGAGTACAGCAGTACAGTATGAGTACGGCAGTACAGCATTAGCACAGTAGTACAGCATGAGTACAGCAGTACAGTATGAGTACAGCAGTACAGCATTAGCACAGTAGTACAGCATGAGCACAGCAGTATAGCATGTTAGTTACATGTTTTTATGTTTAAACTTACTGAGCTCATAGCTCACCAGTTTGTTCACATGTTGCAGGTAAGAGACCTGTTCACCAGTAGTATATTGGTGGACGACGAACAGGATAGACGCATGCTGTAGAGGATCGGGCGAGGGATATGGGTCACCAGTTAAATCTTCCGCTGTACAGTTTTGAATGTAATTTTCAAAGAGACAGTTTTCGAGACAGGAGTATGTGATAGGGGAATCATGATCAGTTGTTAACATGATTTCTTTATCACATTCTCAACAATTTATGAGTTAATGTAAAGAAAGAAAAAAAAAATTTATTTCGCAAAATTAGCAGTCAGTTTACGGTCCACCATGATTGCCGGCGACCCTAGAGGCCTGCAGACTATTGCGGTTGACTACAGAGTTGGCCGTTGTAGCACTGTAGAGCCTCTACAGTAGGGCGGGCCACCACAGTTGGTATCAGAGCAAGAGCTTTTACGATGAGTCTAGTTTAGGATACCAACCGTAGTCACAGTTGGTATCAGAGCAGGGTTTACGATGGGTCTAGTTTAGAATACTTACCGTAGCACAGTGAGTATTATCAGAGCAGTTGGTTGACCATATCTCGCCTGACTCCGTGCATGTCCTGTTCGCTGATCCAAGTAAGTTAAAGTTATGTTAATATAAACAGCTAGCTGTGCATGAAAGTAAAGGTCTGTAGAGACCTATACCTTGTAGTAAATACATGGTAATATGTAAATGCCAGAAATCATGTGGATCCTTTTTATACAGGATCTAACACAAGTTCATCGTGTGATTATAGCAGATACAGTAGCACGATGGATAATCAGGGCCAAGGCCAAGGTCAAAGAAGGAGAAGGGGACGCCCATCTCTAACTCAGAGATTAGAAGAGATGCAAGCTCTTCTAGAAAACCAGATGAAAGAGAACACAGAGTTGAGACAGAGGCTAGAACAGTTAGAACAGGGGCAGGGATCAGTAGGGACTCCTGCGCAACCAGCAGCAGAGGCAGAACAGGTAGTGCCACCAGCGACACCAGAAGTGGTTCAGCAACCACCGGCCAGGGTAAACCCAGAGCCGCTATATGAGAGATTCCGGAAGATGAGGCCTCCTGAATTTGAGGGTTCAATAAATCCTCTAGAAGCAGAAGATTGGCTCTCGTCAATACAGATGATCATGGAGTTCATGAGACTCACAGATGAGTAGAAAGTCATGTGCGCGTCCTTTGTTCTAAGGAAGGATGCAAGGTTTTGGTGGGACACAGTCCGCATAAGGAGGGATGTGACCACAATGACCTGGGCAGAGTTTCTGGAGGAATTCAACCAGAAATATTATGATCCTGAATCACTCCAACCCCAGCAGAAAGAATTTACAGAGCTACAGTAGGGGGACATGTCAGTCAGTGAAGTTTGCAGGAAATTTGATCAGCTTTCCCGCTTATGTCCGTACATGGTGCCTACGGAGAGGGAGAAGATACAGAAGATGATGGGCATGTTTAGGCCTGAGATCTCTACATTGATAGACGTTGGCCCATTCCCACCAGTTTCAGTAGCCGACTGTGTTAGTCGCGCTTTGAGGGTAGAGTTCCATCTAGCCCGACAGAAAGAAGCAAGAGAAAAAGTCTGGGAAGCCAGGAAGCAAGAAAAGATCCTGGCTAAGGCATCTCAACCAGGACAGCACAGTAAGGGCAGCCAGAGCACAAGACCAGAGCAGTCCAGTCATCCAGGTCCTCAGCCCCAACAGAAAAGAAAGGGGAATTTCCAGAGAGCTCAGAGTCAGGATAACAGAAGTCAGTCAAGGAGGACTCACACCACTATAGTTCCACCCACTTGTCCAAATTGTGGGAGGAAACATGTGGGTCAGTGCAAAGCTGGCACGACCGCCTGTTTTCAGTGTGGAAGAGAGGGCCACTTCATCAAGAACTGCCCCATGAACCGCCAGTCAGTATCAGCATCAGGGGCAAACTCTTCACGCCCACAGCAGTCCCAAGTACATGCACTCAGGTTGAGTTATGAAAGCCCAACAGAAGTGCCTCCAGCAGTTCAAGACAGAGCTCCTTAGGCAGATACTAGGGTAATGGCCTACACCAGAGAAGAAGCAGAAGCAGGGACGTCCAACGTGGTGACAGGTCAGATTTCTATCGCTAACCACTTGGCATCTGTATTATTTGACTCTGGGGCCACACATTCTTTCATATCATGTGCATTTGCTGATAAGTTAGAATACCCTAGAGACCACATGGGAAGGGCTTTTAGAACTGCTCTCCCATCAGGAGAAGTCATGTTGTCAGAGTACTGGTTACCTCATGTACCAGTAATCATGGCAAATAGAGAGCTGTATGCAGAGTTGATCATGATGAGGATCGTAGACTATGATGTGATCTTGGGAATGGATTTCTTAGGAAAATATCAAGCTACGATAGATTGCAGAAACAGAAGAATAGTATTCAAGCCAGAAGGTGAAGAATGCTTCGAGTATGTCGATTCTTCGAGAAGAACAAGCAGAATGATGATCAGTTCAATGTGAGCCAAGAAGCTAATAGCCAGTGGTTGTACTGGATATTTAGCTTATGTGAAAGATACAGCAGAAGAGAAGAAGTTACAGCCAGAAGAGGTTCCAGTTGTCAGGGAATTTCTCAAGGTCTTTCCCGAGGAACTGCCAGGATTACCTCCAGAACGGGAGATCTCGTTTGAGATAGAGCTCCTACCTGGAACAGCACCGATCTCCAAGGCGCCGTACCGCATGGCACCAGTGGAGTTGAAAGAGTTGCAAGTGCAGCTAAAGGATCTGCTTGATAAGGGATTCATCAGACCAAGCTATGCCCCATGGGGAATTCCCGTACTGTTTGTCAAGAAGAAGGACGGGACGTTCCGCATGTGCATAGATTACAGAGAATTGAACAAGGTTACAGTCAAAAATAGGTACCCATTACCTCGGATTGACGACCTGTTCGATCAGCTCAAGGGTGCAGCAGTGTTCTCAAAGATTGATTTGAGATCAGGATATCATCAGCTGAGAATCAAGGAACATGACGTTCCCAAGACAGCTTTCAGAACCCGTTATGGGCATTATGAGTTCCTAGTAATGCCATTTGGGTTAACGAATGCGTCGGCCGCTTTCATGGACCTGATGAACAGAGTCTTCAAGGAGTATCTAGACAAGTTTGTCATTGTGTTTATTGATGACATCCTTGTATATTCAAAGACTCATGCAGAGCATGAAGCCCAGTTGAAAGTTGTCTTTCAGAAGCTGAGAGAGCATCAACTCTATGCCAAATTCTCAAAATGTGAGTTCTGGCTAGACAGAGTGCATTTCCTCAGTCATGTAGTATCCAAGGAGGGAATTGCAGTAGATCCAGTCAAGGTGGAAGCAATCAACTAATGGCCTGCACCTAAGAGCGTAACAGAGATACGCAGTTTCTTAGGGTTAGCTGGCTATTACAGGAGGTTTGTGGAGGGATTTGCAAGATTAGCAGCACCTCTTACCACCCTCACACGTAAGGAAAAAAAGTATATATGGACAGATGAGTGTGAAAGAAGCTTCCAAGAGCTGAAGAGACGGCTGACAAGCGCGCCGATCCTCACACTCCCTACTGAGGGGGAGAAGTATGAGATCTACAGTGATGCTTCCAAAGTGGGTTTGGGAGCAGTATTGATGCAAGAAGGCAGAGTGATTGCCTATGCTTCGCGTCAACTGAAAGAGCATGAGAAGAATTATCCCACCCACGACCTAGAACTTGCTGCAGTAGTGTTCGCACTCAAGATCTGGCGACACTATCTGTATGGCAGTGCCAGATCTACACAGATCATCAGAGCCTAAAATACTTCTTCACCCAGAAGGAGTTAAACATGAGGCAAAGAAGATGGTTAGAGTTGGTGAAGGATTATGACTGTGAGATCCTTTATCACCCAGGAAAAGACAACCGAGTAGCAGATGCCTTAAGCAGAAAGGCTACAGTTCCACAGCAGCTGCCAATTGACAGGTTGTCAAGACCATTGCAGCAAGAGATTCATTCGCTCGAGCTAGAGCTGATATCAGGAAAATTATCAGCACTACAGTTAAAGTCATCATTGTTTGATGATATCAAGGAAGTTCAGAAGCAAGATTCAAGTCTGACAGACTCCCACGAAGAGATATCCACAGATGGATTAATCAGGCATCAGGAGAGAATTCATATGCCAGTAGATGAAGAGCTACGAAGGCGAATCATGTCAGAAGCTCATGAGACGCCATACTCAGTCCATCCTGGAGCCACCAAGATGTACCAAGACTTGAAGCTACAGTTTTGGTGGAAAGGGATGAAAGGGGACATTGGAAGATTTGTGAGTAAGTGCCTTACTTGTCAGAAAGTCAAGGCTGAGCATCAGCATCCTGGAGGAAAGTTAGAACCTCTAGAGATTCCAGAGTAGAAATGGGAGAACATTACCATGGATTTTGTGGTAGGGTTACCCAAAACAAGAGGAGGACACGATGCCATCTGGGTAATCGTGGATAGATTGACAAAGACAGCCAGATTCATACCAATCAGGATTACTTATTCATTGGAGAAGCTGGCACAGCTGCACGTAGATCATGTTGTCAGGTTACATGGAGTGCCAAAGTCCATAGTATCTGACAGAGATGCACGATTCACTTCAAACTTTTGGGAGTGTGTGCAAAGAGCCATGGGCACAGAACTAAGATTCAGTACAACCTTCCATCCTCAGACAGATGGACAATCAGAACGGACTATCCAGACCTTAGAGGATATGCTCCGAGCATGTGTCATGGATTTTCCAGGAGCTTGGAATGAGAAGTTACCACTAGTGGAATTCTCATACAACAACAGTTACCAAGCTTCCATCAAGATGGCACCTTATGAGGCTCTTTATGGAAGAAAGTGCAGATCACCCATCCACTGGTATGATCTGAAGGAAAAACAACTGAATAATACAGATTTCATGCAGGAAACTTGCGATGCAGTTGCCAAGATCCAGCAAAGAATGAAGAGTGCTCAGAGCAGACAGAAGAGCTATGCAGACAGAAGGCGGAGATCCCTAGAATTCAAGAAAGGGGACTTCGTTTTTCTGAAAGTATCACCCATGAAGGGAATAATGCGTTTTGGTAAGAAGGGAAAGCTGAGTCCAAGATACATTGGACCTTATGAGATTATCAAACGCATTGGGAAGGTTGCTTACAAGTTGACATTACCTCCTGAACTGTCAACAGTACACAGTGTATTCCATGTCTCCATGCTCAGAAAGTACATGTCAGATCCATCTCATGTGCTACAGCATGAACCAGTTCAAGTCCAAGAGGATCTGACCTATGAAGAGCAGCCAGTTCAGATACTAGCTAGAGAAGAAAAGGAGCTGAGAAACAAGACCATCCCACTAGTCAAAGTATTATGGAGAAATCACAACGTTGAAGAGGCTACGTGGGAGAGAGAAGATGAGATGAGACGTTCATACCCTCACTTGTTCTAAATTTTCGAGGACAAAAATCTTATAAGGAGGGGTGAATGTGATAACCGAGAAATCCATACTCTCGGAAATATTCTGTACAAATTTTGTAAATAAATGTACATTTACAGTGACACAGTTTACAGAATAAAAAGCAGAGGAAAATTTTGATTAATTGAGTTTTAATTAAAATTTGAAAATGAATTAATGAAAATAGTTTAAAGCTAAGCATTAATTCAATTATGATGTTTTAAAATTTGATAGAAAAGTATGTGAAAAATACATACTAACAGATCAATGGCACACAAGTGAGCCACATTGATCAAGGGTTAAGAGAATAGCCAAACAAGCCCTTACAACATAAAAAATAAAAAATAAAAGAAAGTGAGGGAGAGTGAGGCACGTGAGCATGAAAGAGAGAAAGGGAATTGATCCCTTTAGCTGCAAGCAGCCGGAGAGAGAAAGAAAGAAAGAAGAAAAGAAAGAAAGAAAGAGAAAGGGAAAGAGAGAAAAGGGAAACCGAGAGAGAAAAGAGGAGGAAGAAAAAGAAATCCAAGCAAAGTTCAGATTTCTTGTTCAAGCCGCAGATCGATCGAGTTTCGATCGCTAATCAGCAGTAAGAAAAGCTCAAGTTCAAGCAAGGTAAAACCCCGTTTTTCTCTTGATTTTTCGGATGAAAATCTAGGGTTTGAGTGAGAAAAAGAGAATGTGAGTGAATCACATTTAGATTTTCGGTTAAAATCGAAAATGTGGTTCGAGTCTAGATGTTTTCAAATACGAATCCATGAACAGATGGTTTTGAAAACCGAGTTTAGTGAGATTTCTTCACTAAAACGCAGATTTTTCAAAAATAGAGTCAAGAGAAGTTCATGAGCAAAATGTGGGATTTTTGCTTGTGAAATCATGGATTTGTGATAGTAGAAGTGTAGTAGATACCTTGAAATGATCTTATGAAGATCGATTTCAAGTGTAAGAAGCAGAACAAAGGCCATAAAAGCCTTAGAAAATCAGAGCAGAGTAGTTCGGACCCAGAATCTTGATTCTGGTATGAACACGGGCGTGTACACGGGCGTGTACAAGGGCGTGTTCAAGAACACGGCCCCGAACATGCCCATACGCACGACCGTGTTGCAAGAAAAATTAGACCCGAGAGGTACACGGTCAAGAACACGGCCGTGTATCAGACCGTGTCAAGAGACACACGGTCAAAGAGAGGCGTGTAAGAGACCGTGTAAGAGGACAAAGGAGTACACGGCCAGTAACACGGCCGTGTACCAACCCGTGTAAGCATACACAGGCATGTTCCAGAGATTACACGGGCAGGCTTAAAATCCAGAGGGGTACACGGGCACGAACACGGCCGTGTAGGAGGGCGTGTTCGAGGCCAGAGAGTAAAAAAAAAAAAAAAGAGTCTGGAAAGGAAAATTTACATGTTTTGCCATATTTCCAGTATAAGCTAAATATGGTAAATAATCAGTGATTTTGCCTTTTATAGGAGTCCAAGCCAGAGACCCCAAATCAGCAGTCCCAGAGCAGCAGCAGCTTACGCTAGAGGACTTTCTGTAAGTTCAAGCATTGTCCTGACTGCAACGTGGACAAGCTTGCTTTATTACAGTATTATGTATGTTGTATGACGTGTTGTTAGACGTTGATTGTCTGCATCACGATGTTAAGTCAGTTTATGTCAGTCACAGTACAGGTCAGTGCATGTCAGTCATAGCACAGGTCAGTTCACATCAGTTCATGTCATGCATATAGAGTTGCATGTCTCAGTACACAGACCAGACAGTAACAGAACCAGAGAACAGTTAGGTGCACAAGACACCTTAGTGTGTTGATTAATTCACACCCCAGTAATTTGATTAACAGGTTCCGACTGTGGAGGCAATCAGTATGCTACCCAGTTGGAACACCAGCAAGATGGTAATTAACCAATTATTGGCGTATCGGCCTCTCGAACCACGGGGAGGTTATCATGTTTAGCATCAGTTAAGACTGAGGAGGTCAGCACTAAAGTACCGCTCCCGGTTGCGCTAACATGTCGGTACGTCCAATCAGGGGCCCAAAACCAGAACTAAAGTAAAAGATTGAAGTCCTAAGACTAAACAATCAGCCAGTACAGCATGTTTACAGAGTCTAGTACAGCATGAGTATAGCAGTACAGTATGAGTACAGCATTAGCACAGTAGTACAGCATGAGTACAGCAGTACAGTATGAGTACAGCAGTACAGCATTAGCACAGTAGTACAGCATGAGCACAGCAGTATAGCATGTTAGTTACATGTTTTTATGTTTGAACTTACTGAGCTCATAGCTCACCAGTTTGTTCACATGTTGCAGGTAAGAGACCTGTTCACCAGTAGTATATTGGTGGACGACGAACAGGATAGACGCATGCTGTAGAGGATCGGGCGAGGGATATGGGTCACCAATTAAATCTTCCGCTGTACAGTTTTGAATGTAATTTTCAAAGAGACAGTTTTCAAGACAGGAATATGTGATAGGGGAATCATGATCAGTTGTTAACATGATTTCTTTATCACATTCTCAACAATTTATGAGTTTATGTAAAGAAAGAAAAAAAAAAATTTATTCCGCAAAATTAGCAGTCAGTTTACAGTCCAGCATGATTGCCGGCGACCCTAGAGGCCTGCAGACTATTGCGGTTGACTACAGAGTTGGCTGTAGTAGCACTGTAGAGCCTCTATAGTAGGGCGGGCCGCCACAGTTGGTATATCAAAAATACCCTTGACCCAAATTCTAAAGAAACACCTAATCTGATATCCTTTTTTCAAACCCTAGCCACCAAAAACTTCGTCCCCCAAAATCTTGCAATTTTCATGTTCTACAAAATATCAGATTTGTGCATAATAGATTAGATTTTCGAATTTCTAACAAATTTACAAGCAAAACCTCCAATTCCCATAAGTTTTTTTTAGCTTCAAACAACAATCGATTGGAAAAGAAATTTAAAAGAATAAAGTCAGGTATGATTTTTTTCTATACATTCACAAATCAAAAATCTGATAATATTCAATTAAAGCTTTGTGGCTTTGTATTTTGGATTTCTAATATAATTTCTTGCAACTAGTAAATGATAATTTCATGTGTTTGTGATTTTCTTTGTTTGTGGTTACCTTGATTTTCTTTATTTGTGATCACCTTACCTCCAATTGTAGGACTTTTTTTAGCATCAAAAACATTAGATTCAAAGAAAATCTATTGATTTTGAGAGAACCATGAAATTTTTGTTAGGAACAAACAAATTTTGAAAGAACTGAACGATGACATGGCGTTTTCATTCAATTTCTGCATTTTGTAGATCCGAGACAGTACATTTAGAGCTTTTTTTACTTTTCATTTTGGATTTCTAACTTCTCACCTTGAAACTAGTTAATGATATGTTGAAAAAAATAAATGGCTTGTAGATGGATATTTTTTTGACTTCAAAAACTTTGAATTCAAAGAAAATCCATAGATTTGGAAGAATCATGAAATTTTTAGAAAAAAAAAAAAAAATTTTGAAAAAACTGAATTATGGCATGGTGTTTTCATTCAATTTTCACATTTTGAAAATCTGAAACTATACATTTAGAGATTTTTTTACTTTGCATTTTTGATTTCCAACTTCCTTCCTTGAGACTAGTTAATATGTCAAAAGAAACAAATGGCTTGTACATGAAACTATTTTTGGCTTCAAAAACTTTGGATTTGAAGAAAATTAATAGATTTTGGAAGAACCACAAAATTTTTGGAAGGAACAAACAAATAAAAAAAAAAGAGAACTACGGCATGGTGTTTTCATTTAATTTTTGCATTTTGAAAATCCAACCATAAAATTAGAGCTTTTTTACTTTGCATTTTAGATTTTGAACTTTTTCCATTGAGATTAGTTAATAATATTTTGAAATAAATAAACGATATTTCCAACTTCTTCTATAAAATCAAGTAACTAAATTTGGGATGTTACAGAGTCTAATGCTATTTCTAAAAATCTATGTATTATCATGTTAATACTATTATTTTTTTGGAAGAAACATACATCAGTTTTTTGTTTTATTTCTAGTGCACTAACATAATTGAAAAAATCATTAAAACAACATTGTTTCTAATTCTAGAAATATATGTATTTTCATGTTAAACATGTTATTTCCTTGAAAAGAAATACATATCAATCTTTGTTTTGTTTATAGTACATTAATCTAACTGTTCCTATTTCTAAAAATCCATGTATTTTCACTGTAATATTATTATTTCCTTAATAAAACATACAATAGTCTTTATTTGATTTTTAGTACATAAATCTAACTATTTTTGTTTCTGAAAATCAATATATTTTCATGTTAATATTATTATTTGTTTGCAAAAAAAAAAAGAATAATAAAAAGAAAAATAGAAGCTACAACAGAATGGAATCAAAAGGAAAAGAACCTACAATAGAAACGCATAAAAAGAATACTATTACACTAATAAGATTAACAGTAGAGAAAGGACCAACCAATAAATCAGTAACAAAAAACCATAACCTTCTGCATGCAAATAGGTAAATAATAAAAAAAAAAGAAATACAGAAAATACATTAATTTACTTTCAAAAATTACAAAAAAGTTTAGTAACAAAAATTTCTTAACCATGAAATGCAAGAATTAAAGTTTGAAAAACCAAGGATAGAATGGGATCCCTAAAGAAAAATTGCGAATAACTATATATTAAAAGTAATAAGAGATATTAAGAAGAGATAATCTCCAACACAATTAGAAATTTTCAAACAATGACCATTTAAAAAGTTCCTACACTTGAAATTCGGTGACAAATTCCCCACTAAATTTACCCAATAACTTATTTGCAAGCAAGCAACACATGACAATACATCGGAGCTTGTGTTCAAGTTTGGGACAAAGCAAATGGCATGGGAATGCAGGACCTTACCCTAATAACAGGGCTTCATTGTGGACTGGTGCCTTATGCAATGCTACAAAATAAGCCAAAAGTCACATTCCCAGAAAAATATTTGGACAATCAAGCTGTCATGCATAGGGACATTACATACGTTTTTGAAGTAGGAGAGGAATTACTAACATAAGCATTTAATGATGAAGTTGTAAAAATGACAAATTTATACTGTGTTGAAAAGTTGATTGTCTCTAAACAGAACAAATAAAAAATCAGTGAAAAATATTTGAAACTAGTCTACAATGATGAGGCATTTAAGAAATATCCATGGGGGACCACATCATATGAGAAGATATATTCCTTGAAAAGAAATACATATCAATCTTTGTTTTGTTTATAATACATTAATCTAACTGTTCCTATTTCTAAAAATCCATGTATTTTCACTGTAATATTATTATTTCCTTAATAAAAACATACAATAGTCTTTATTTGATTTTTAGCACATAAATCTAACTATTTTTGTTTCTGAAAATCAATATATTTTCATGTTAATATTATTATTTGTTTGCAAAAAAAAAAGAATAATTAAAAGAAAAATAGAAGCTACAACAGAATGGAATCAAAAGGAAAAGAACCTACAATAGAAACGCATAAAAAGAATACTATTACACTAACAAGATTAACAGTAGAGAAAGTACTAACCAATAAATCAGTAACAAAAAACCATAACCTTCTGCATGCAAATAGGTAAATAATAATAAAAAAAAAAGAAATACAGAAAATACATTAATTTACTTTCAAAAATTACAAAAAAGTTTAGTAACAAAAATTTCTTAACCATGAAATGCAAGAATTAAAGTTTGAAAACCAAGGATAGAATGGGATCCCTAAAGAAAAATTGCAAATAACTGTATATTAAAAGTAATAAGAGATATTAAGAAGAGATTATCTCCAATACAATTAGAAATTTTCAAATAATGACCGTTTAAAAAGTTCCTACACTTGAAATTCGGTGACAAATTCCCCACTAAATTTACCCAATAACTTATTTGCAAGCAAGTAAAACATAACAATACATCGGAGCTTGTGTTCAAGTTTGGGACAAAGAAAATGACATGGGAATGCAGGACCTTGCCCTAATAACAGGGCTTTATTGTGGACTGGTGCCTTATGCAATGCTACAAAATAGGCCAAAAGTCATATTCCCAGAAAAATATTTGGACAATCAACCTGTCATGCATAAGGACGTTACATACATTTTTGAAGTAGGAGAGGAATTACTAACACAAGCATTTGATGATGAAGTTGTAAAAATGACAAATTTATACTGTGTTGAAAAGTTGATTGTCTCTAAACAGAACAAATAGAAAATCAGTGAAAAATATTTGAAACTAGTCTACAATGACGAGGCATTTAAGAAATATTCATGGGGGACCACATCATATGAGAAAATATTACATGGCTTCAAGCAAAGTGTTAGCAGTGCATCTATAAAAGGGTTTGGATTCTATGGATTTCCATATGCAGTTCTGATTTGGGCATTTGAAACACTACCATTCATGATAGAAAAAAATATTACAACCTTTCGTAGGCAAAATGCTATACTAAGGATGTTGAAGTGGGAATTAGCACCCCAACCAAAATGGAATGAGCTCAATAAGCTTTTTAACATTAAGAAGGTGAAATCACAGTAACTATCTATATTATCCAAGTATTTTTGGGTTAGTCATAGTTATTTCCTTAGAAAAAAAATCTTTAACTTGTTTCAATAACTCTAGTTCCCAAAATCAATGTATTTTTATGATAATATTATTATTTCCTTGGTAAAAGAAAATCTTTTACTTAGTTTCAAATAATAAATAACACTACTTTTATTGTCTCATAAAAATCAAATTGATGTAACTCCTATACGACTACTAAAGAAAGAAAAGAAGAAAAATTATATGAAATATTTTATAGAAGAAGATCAAGCAAAAAAAAAAAAGGCAAGACGATCAAAAGAAACAAGCTGAAAACATTTAAATTTAGGATTTAGATGACGATTTTGAGGACCTCTCCCATATTCAAAATCAGATATCAAAGCTTTAGAAATAAAAATGTAGAAACTAGAAAGAGCTCAAGAAAATATAAGAAATAAGCTGAAATCATGTAACACAATGATGAATGACATATTACAACATGTTAAAGAGATACACAATAAATTGCAACAATAAAAAGACATGCATGCCGAGAAAAACAACACAATGGAGAAAGACTTACCTGAGGAAGATGAAAGAAGACAAAGGAAAGACAATGATGGCCAGCAACAAAACAATGTTACTGATGCAACAGATATAGAGCAGGACAATTGGGAAAATGAAGATCACAAGGACATAGAGGACAAATGGGAGAATGAAGAAGACATGAATTTAGGGTTTGATCTTGATAAGATTGTCAGTGATGTAACAATGGAAGAGGTAAATATACGTTTATCGATTTATCAAGAAAGCCTAACATAAGAGGTAAAGACCACAACTTAATAGGAAAATATTTAAACTTGAAAATATATAGATTTCCATAGAAACTTTGATTGTCTTGTTTTAATAGATAGAAAATATAGCAATAAGTGAAGGCGCTATAAGGAATGAACAAAATACTAGCAAGCAAAGAAAGGAGACAAAAAAGGAAGACCATGAAAAGGAAGAGATAGCAAAACTGATTAGAAAAAGTCTGAGAAAGAAAATAATGGCAAAGAAGACATGAACAACAAGGAATGAAGAGAATGCAAGTGAATAAAGAAATATCGTAGAGAAAGAAGGTGATAAAACAGAAGAAACACAGGCAAAAAAATTTTTTTTTAAGCAGGACACATTTCATATACAAAATTCTAGTAAAATATAGTTATTCAAAGTAAAAAAAAAAAAATGTGTAGGAATATAAAGTAACTAGAAATAGTCCAAGATAGAAGACATTGATATAATTGAAAGGGAAAAAGAAAGTTGAAATTGTTGAATCAATTGACATTGAGCTAAAGAAGAGAGTATCAAAACAATAACCATAACTTATAGGCCCATTTATAGGAAAATTTGACTCAGCAGAAGATGAAAGTCCAAGAAAAAAAAAAGTAAAAAATTAAACAAAAAATGACAGCATGCCAAGCTTCAAGCTCAATCCGAACTTCGATTCACCAAAAGAAACACCACCTGTCTCATAGGCATTCAACATCACGCCACTTGTTACACTACCCTTTGTCACCAATTTTGATCCCCAAGATGTGACAAAAAACTAATCTATTTTTTGGTTTGTAATAACTTAGATTTAGACAACTGTTTTAAGAATGAGGATGACATGATAGATTTACAAGTAGTTAACTAACTATATAAATATTGAAATGTTAGCTTTTAACTAATATTTTTGACAATGCATTAATATATTGTGAATAGGTGCTTAAAGAAGTTATTTTTTACTGTGGTAATTGTTTCTGTAAACAGGTGTTTAAGAAGAAATGCTTTTGCATTTTACTATTACTGTTCAAGACATATATAGCAAATCCATATATTATCAAGTAAATACATGTATTTCCACAAACTAGATTATCTAACAAAACAAAAAACAAAAAAACAAAACGAAACTCTACACCTAAAAACCCAAAAATCTTTATAGAACAAACAAATCTAAACATATAGCTCTTATCAAAAAAGAAAATCTAAACATATAAAACTAAACCACAGATACCAATCAAATGTATATTCCAAAAAAAACAAATACAAGTATTTCCTAGAAAATCCATATATTTCTTAAATGAAAAATTAAAAAAAATGAAAAAAAAATCACAATATGAAAGTCTAAAATCTTCAACAATAGATCTAGTTTGGATTCTATCAACAAGATTTCATCTTCTTAGAAGATGATTTACCTATAGCATTATAAAACTTGATTCTTACAAGTACGCTTATTGTGACCAAAATTTCTGTACCTAGAACACCTTTAACTAACAAAAGGCATCCTATGCATCTTTGGCATCCCTGCAAGATGCCTATTAGCTAGTGTAGACATATTAATGTTTATCACATCTTCAGAGGCATTCCAACCAGATTTGTCCCCCAACAAATACACTATAGTATTGTAAGTCTCCCTAAATACACTATTTTTAAAATAAACAACAACAAAATCAGCCGGATCCAACTTTTACTTCCAAATGGCCGCAACTGTATGAGAACATGGAAATTTATCACTTTGCCACACAAGACAAGTGCATGTCCTCTTAATCAAATCTACATTGTTATTTAACTCACCTTTAATAACCTGATATTGATTAACATCCATTGGGTAAACCTAACAAAAAATGATAGAAAGCATATATTTACTAAAAAATCTGATTACTCAAAGATTGGAAATACAAATATTATCTAGGAAATCTCTGTATTTATAGGTGAAAAAAAGGGGGGGGGGGGGGGGGGAAGCTTACACTCATGGAACGTGCTATTGCCTCTACATCTCGCAATCAAAGATTAGCTTTCATAGTAAGAAGTATGGTGGTCTTATCAGCAAGATTACTGTACTCGTAAAACCATCTCTGTAATAAACTATGAAATGACTCAACTAATGAAAAAACTGGATATTCTTTAGCCTCTAGTAACATAGAATACATAGCCTCGAATGTCGTGGTCGTCATGACATCATATCTCCTCCATCTAAAAAAGGCATTAGCCCTCTTCTCATACTCAACATTATAAAGGTATTGCCAAATCTCTGCTGTAACAGCTTCCATTTACCACATGAAATATTTGAAATCATGAATGAGATATGCCTTTGCACGGTGATAAAACAAACCATACATATTTAAGCCCTTAAATCTTGCATTCATATTCCTTAAAAGACGTTGAATGTATATTTCATGCTTAGTTATTGGGTAAATTGTCTCCATAGCCTTAGGGATGCAAAAATTCCAACAAAAAAAGATAACCAACCCCTCACGATCACCAATGGCCTAACTTAAGTTCGTAAAAATTCATTCCAAGGAGTTCTTATTCTCAGAGTCAACAATAGCAAAAGCTAAAGGAAAAATATGGTTATTACCATCTAGTGCAACAACCATAAACATTGTACCACTAAATTTAGACTTCAAAAATGATCCCTCAATAGACATGACGAGTCTACAACAATGCCACCCTTTTATTGAAGCTCCTAAGCACATGAAAAAAATAAAAATAAAAAAACCTACCCATGGAATGTAGCTTATACAAACAAAAAGACTCTAGTAGTAAAAGGAAATATACATATTAACAAGTAAATCTATATATTTTCATGTAAAAATACATGTATTTTCTTAAGTAAAACAAAATAGTTACTTGAATTTTTTTTCTTCAAAACAGCACACAAGGTGGGAATATGAGAATAAGATCACTCTGTACTATCTCTAATAACACTTAAGCAAAAGACAGAGCTTTCTAAGCTACATAATAACTAATTTCAACTCCATGTTTACTATGCATTAAAGCCACTATATCCCTCGGATGAGCTCTATCATATATACCTTTATTGAAATCCCTTTCCAATAATTTAGCCATAAATTGACTACTGGCTTGACGATGTTACTGCTAACAACATCGCGAGGACAAGTATGTTGAGAACAATACTTTCGCACAACCTAAATATCCTTCCTAGAAATCTTTGATGCACATAAAATCCAACTACATCCATCAACAATACAGCTTAAAATGTAGAAATCTACATTAGACCTATCAACCTTAAACTTGAAATTTCCTCTGACAGTAATCAAATACAAAAACTTCTTCAGCATGGATTGACATTGAACTTGATTTCCTTCCTTAATATCAAAAGATAATGGAAGCTTCCTAACATCACAATCTTCAACCAAAAACCAATTTGTAAAAGTATTAAGTCAACATCACTAGATCAGGAGGGACCTCCAACATCTAGATAAGCCTCTTGCAAGCCTTTTAAAACATTGCTTGAACCCAACAACTTGTCAATACCATAAAAAAAAAAATCAACAACTAAGGGTCCGTTTGGATGAGGTGTTTATTTTTGGAAAATGGAAAATTTTTAGATATGAAAAATAAAAAGTTGTTTGGAATTTTTTTTTAAAAGTGAAAAGTTGTTTGAGTTGGTGAAAACTTTTTGTTTCTAGAGAGCTCTTTTTTCATTTTTCAAAAATGAAAAATGTTGGAGGTTCAGATACAGAAATTTAGGAAGGTTCATTTTTCTTGAAATGAAAAATTTTTCATTTTCCAAATTTGAAGGTGTCAAACAGGCGGAAGGTAAAGAAAAGGTTTCTACTCCCTTATCAAATCTAACAAGTTTAAAATATAATTTCAATAGCTTTTCTGTAGTTACACCCATAAGCTTACTAATTATTTTTCTAAAGTCAGAATTCACAATCAATCATAAAGAATAAACATTACTCATAAAACCAACCAACTTTAAATGCCATTCTCATACCAAAAACTCTTCAAAAGCCTTAAAGTCAACACTATCATCAACTTCAACTGCTTGAAAAGCAAAGTTGGAAAACAAATTATTGGAATCTCATTTCTCTTATAGGCAGTAACAAAAGAAACCTATGGCATCCCTGTAAATACAAAGATTTTTAATACAATATACAGATTATCATTAAAAAAAAAAAGAAATTTATACAAAACTTTAGGGAAGTGCCCCCCTCCCACCCCTAAAAAAAAAAAAGAATATTAAAAATCATAAAACAACACAAGCTCAAAATAACCACTAACAAAAAAAAAAAGATTAATAAACACAAGGTAACAACCACCAAAAGAGAAAATTACCATACAGATTCCATAAATTTATTTTTTTTTGTAGTACAATATGGAGGTAAAGAAATGCTTTATAAAGGTAATCTCCAACGGAAAACAACCGTACATTTTTTTTTTTTGGAGTAGGTAAAGAAATGCTTTATGATTTTAACCATGTTACAAATTTCAGTAAGGAATTTTTATTTTATGATGATAACATTGGATGTAATCTTTGAGTTGTCTAGGTTTTTAGGTGTATGAAAAAGGGATAGTACAAGAATGCACAATGACAATCAAGTAAATGGCCTTTACTCTATTGTTATCCAAATTCTAATTTACGAATCAATGATAGTCAAATCGTAGATACTAATATCAACATATTTAGATGCTCTTTTTTGGTCCAATAGACAACTTTCTACTCAAAGAAAGTTAGATTTATTGATTTCAGAACTTTTAATTTGTTTTTTCAATGCCATACTAGTTACTTGTCATGGTTGCTATTGTTTGTTAGCATCGAAAAAATCTATCAATAGTTGCAATAGAGAAGGAAAAACAATAACACCAACAAAAAAAAAACCAAATAAAAAGGAAAACGAAAGACAATATAGGCATTATCAAAAACCTTGAGGAAAGAATGCAAAAAAAAAAAAAAAAAAGGAAACTCAAAAATTTCAAGAATAGAATTAAAAAAAAAAGCACAATAAAACGAAAAGAATCTACAAATCTTGCAAACAACGTAGATGACAATCAACTTCAAAAATTAGCACAACTATGATGTCTGAAAATCTCATAAACCCAGACCTCATGATTCCTTAATGAGCAACAACAATGGAGCTCGAAAGAGAGGGAAAGAGATGACTGAGAAGGAACAAAGTGAAAGAGAAAAGAAGAGCGAAACACATAAACCCAAACCTTGCAATTCCTCAATCAGAGCGTCAACGATCAGAGAAAGAGTCGATTGAGGAGAATAACAAGTAGAAAGAGAAAAGGAGAAGGAAAACTGAACAAATAGTTTATTAGAAAAAGAGAGCGTAAAAAAGTAATTTAATATAATTAAAATTTGGAAATATGCTATAATTTAACAACATTATTAAAATATGCTATATAATTGATGAAGGTATTAAAAAAATGCTATTTGGTATGATTTCCCTAAAAAATAAACTAAAATATCCCAATTAAATTAGTGGTCTCTAGCAACTCCCTCCTTTATTACCAAAAAAAATAAAACACCAAATATTCTTTAAGACAACAGTGTAATGGTTGTTTATGTGGTTTCTGTTGTTTATAGAGTTGTTTGTTTATTTAATTAAACTTCATTGTGTTTTCTTTTATTTAATAATTTTTTATGAGATTATAGATAGGTTGACGATGAGGATGGTAAAAGGATATTGATTTAATTAGAATGTTTTGATGCACCTATTAATTTTTATCACCACCATTTATTTAAATAAAAAAACTTTTTATGATTTTTTTTAATTGTATTAACAATGGTAAACAATTAGAAAGAAAACAAATCAATTCTAATAATAGCTCATATATTTATATTTATATTGAATTTACCTCAAAATAAAATAGCATGGACTTTTCTCAAAAATTTGTAAAAATCTGATAATTTAAAATCGCATGTATTTATAGTGTAGTGTTAGGGATACCCGCTTTTGTCCTATTTTGGTTTAATATTAATTTATGTGGTAGTAAGTTATCAGCTTTCACTAATAAATGTTTATTTTAAGGACTTGTTAATATAGAAATGATAACTCATACATCATTAAAAGTTGATATTTAAAAATTAATATTAGAGTTGATAATTTATTATTTTACTCATTTATATGAATATACATTTATATCACACAATTCTAAGAATTAAGAAGCTTGCTTGACCACCAGTGGTTGTAACATAATGGTAAGAAATACCTATTTAAAGCCTTCACTTCTATCAGGTCTCATGTTCGAATCGTGACATATATAAGAGTGTAGCATTTGTTAAAAAAAGACTATGTGTTATCTGTTCTTAAAGTTTGTGATTTGTTAGCTGTGAAGATTTAAAATTAAATTTCTTGTCATTTTATTGGTATGATCAATGGGTTAACCCAATCACTATTGGAACTGGGATATAAAGATACCAGTGATTTTTTTTTTTTTAATTTACCAAAAAGGAGCTTGCACAGCGTGGGTCCCGTGAACTTTGAGCTTCTTCTTTTTAGCTCCTGAGTCGTTTTCGATATGTAAAAACGTGAATTTTCGTCAAAAGATGCTGATATTTTTTGGAGTTTTATGCAAATAGTGAAGCTTAGTGGAAAATTAAAGACGAAGTAGGATATTGTTAGTTATATTGAAAAAAAGTTTACCACACATTATATTAATTGAAAGCGAGTCAGTTATGGAGTACTAAAGTTTGTCTATAAGTTTGGTTGGGATGCATTAAAGTTCGTTTCGATCTTCCCTTCCTTTTCATGTTCTTGAGAGTCAGACTTGAACGAAATAGTAATTAACCACATATTGAAGAATTATGCATTTTACTGCAAACTCGTAAAAATCTATTTTCTGTTCATGGTACTAAAAAGAAAGTTCAGGTAACGATGAATTCTCATCTTTTCATAATAAATACAATCAATTTATATAATAATTTTTTAAAATAAGTACAAATAAAATGATTATTCATGTATTACATAATTAAGTTGATACTTAAATATTAAGACTAAAATTGGTATTCCTAACATTTTTCTTGTTAACGAGAGAGAGAAAAAGAGCATCTTATAAGGTATATGCAGGGTAATAATATTAAGGCTTAATTTAATCCCACTATATATATCTCTTTTTTTTTTTATTTTGTGCTCCAAATTTCCAAAATTGTTCAAAATTGTTGCTTCTATATATAAAATTAATTTGCTGATATGACATATTATTATAGGTTACTGAAAGATACATTCAAATAAAAACTATTATTACTAAACAAGAATAAAGAAAAAACCTTAATTTTAGGATTAAATAAAAAATTGAAAACCCCAAAATTAGAGAAATTTTAAAAACACTAATCATAAATCAAATTCCAAATCAGCCCTAACTGGAAACCCCCTTTGCACAAAGATTCCCAAATCATTCCCAATTGGAAAATTATTGCCAAATCATTTATAATTAGATGACCCTAGCTCCACCTTCCTTCCTAGACATCACCAAATTGATGCTGGCATTACAGCACAAGGTGATTTGGGGTGTTGACTTGATGAATCTTTGGCTGCTAGTGTGTGCCAACAAATTCATGGGCTTTTGACAGCTAGGGCAACAAATTCATGGAATAGGTAATTAGTAATAAAATTAAAAGAACAAAACATGAAGGGCTGCCTGGTTTTGAGGGGAACTGCTACACAAGGTGTTTTGGGGTGTTGACTTGGTAACGCTTTGGTTTCTCAATAATTTCTTGGAATAAATCAATGAATAAATTAATTAAAATAACAGCATATTTTACATTAAAGTGTTATTTTTTTATTAAAGATTATTTTATTGTTTTAATACTGTATTTAATGATTAGTCTAATTTTGAAATATCTTTCATTAACCTTTATTGATATGTCATATGAACAAATATCTTTCATTAATCCTCAATTTTGAATAGTTTTAAAAATTTGAGAGGCAAAAGGGGAAAAAATGCATAATCCGGAAGATTTATAAAATTAATTTTAATATTAAAGTTCCAAGATGGTCTGATCTCTCTTTAGTAAGCTAATTGTACATATCTTAGGAAACAAAAAAAGGAAAAAAAAACAAAAGAAAACAAAAAAGGAAAAAAAACATAGCAAGTACATGAATCATTTTGTTATGTAGGACTATAAATATAAATTCCAATTAGAAACTAGAGGTATTGACTAATTGAGTTTAGCACATAAAGGTTAGAGTATTGTTATAAAGCATCAATGATATTAAGCACTATATATTAATAAAAAGTAGATCCCACATATATGTGGAACCCATATTTTATTAATGATAGTACTTTACATTAGTGATTAGTGGTGCTTGTAAACATTTTTCTAAAGGTTAATGCCCTGTCCTACTTCGAGTTGGTTAGCTCAAGTCCATCATCTAATTATAGTTCTCCACGAGCTTGCCCAATAATATTTTTTTTATAAATCCAAGACTGATAATAATTATCGTAGATACTATCTCCATCGCCATTGATGTTTATTGTAGGGTTTAGAGTTTTATTTTAATTTCTTTTTAATTTATAATAATTTTCTCTTTGACAATGACCAATTAAATATATTAAGAAAATGTACCATTTTATTTAATTGTTATATTTTTCAAAATTTAGGAAATCTTTTTGATATTAGGTTATTTGTTAATATGTGATAATTTATCCGAATTTGTATATCATAAGTTGTATTAATATGAAAAAATAAAAATAAAAACATGCTTTGAGACCTAACAGTTGCCATACCTCATAACTTTGCATTTTTCTTATATGAATATCCTTTATACTGCTCCCTTGTAGTGAATTATCTATTTTTTCCTAGTCCGTAGATATTGATGTTTGACATACCATGTTACATATTTATACTATGTTTTCCTTTATTTTCTTCCTTAGTTTTTTATTTTTTATTTTTTTATAATTATGGTATTAAAATGAATGACATTCAAATGATTCCTTGATCCTTCACCGCTGCATCTCTATTTTCTCCTTTATACTCGGACAAGCCGTGATCCTCCCTGAGCTCTTGCCATGTGCTCTTATGATCTCTGCACTTATGCAGGCCTTATGCCATTGTGCCCTCTCTAAAATGATTGCTTTCTGTGCATTTCTACGTCCTCTTTTGATGATTGTTATCCCTAAACTCTTACACTTGCTCTTGATAATTGTTGTTCATGCACGTTTGGACCCTCCCTCGACAATTATCATCCTTGTGCCACTGCACCTTCGATGAATTCCGTCCCTCCTTTATTTTTGTTTAATTTGTAGAAAAGTTAAAAAAAAAATAGCAATAAAACTAAAAGAACAAAAAGAAAGTAAAAAAAAAAAAAAATCATCTTCCATCGACCATATGTACTCATTTATTCTATCATGATACAATATTGAATCTCCTATAAGAGATTATGATGATCCAAGATTGAAATCTCTTGTAGGAAATCCATCTTACAGCGAC
Organism: Antiaris toxicaria; assembly: GCA_035233585.1. Lineage (NCBI taxonomy): Eukaryota > Viridiplantae > Streptophyta > Magnoliopsida > Rosales > Moraceae > Antiaris > Antiaris toxicaria. Next base: position 4,351,076 of record CP141163.1, read on the forward strand.
ATATTAGGTAAGATTAATTTTTATTGATTTGTTAAACTTAAAGAACTTATTCAATTTTGTATATTGTCACTTGTGTTTGTACCTTATGCGTGAATTCTCTCTCTTTTTTTTAGTCCATGGCAAAATTTTTTCTTTTATTCTCTCTTTATTTTCTCCTTTAATATAATTTTTAATTGAAGACTAGTCAAATTAGCAACTATACAAGCGGTTATACTTTATATCAAAATTTAATATGACATGTAATATGTCATTGTTAATTAGGTGGTATTTTTTTCTTAATGTCGGTGTTGATTAAGTCGTGTTGCTTCTTACGCCAAAGACTAACTTCAAACTAGGAGAAAAGTGAACACAAAAGAGCAATTTATTTTTTGGCTAGTTAAAGGGACAAAAGGGCAGGCTTTGCATGGTTAATTTACTTTGTATTAGAAATGAGGCCTTTGAAAATATTGTGCAAATCATTGAGTGATGCATGAGCCACATGAATTAATAAATAAAATTTTGACTTCATGGCTCATTTAAGCATCGCACTTATCAATAGCATTATTATACATGACCGTTAGTGCTGCTTAGTAGTTAATAATGTTCAATTATGAGTACTATATATGAGTTAACGTGAGAGTAAAAAGTTAATCCCATTTTTATTTTTTTAATTATCTTTTCTATATTTAGTTATCATATCATCTAATTCAAACTTAATGATATCATGATATAAATAAAAATTACTGAACTAAAAAAAGAACTACAAATACTAGAATTATTGAATAAAAGTCTAAAATTTAAGTGAAAAGACAGTCATAGAGGAAACATAGAGCCACTTGTTTAAACTTGACTATCTAAGTATTATTGCGGAGGAATACAAAAATAGTGGTGAGACTAGTGGGAATACAAAAGTAGTGTCTAAGTATTATTGACTGTTTAAAGATATTTCTTTTGGATGCTACTTGCTAGTAAATGATTAATCTTAGTAGGACCGAGAAAGACGTGACATGTTATAATTTTACAGAACGAGCTATTACCCTTTTTCATTCTTTCTTGTTTGGTAAAGTAAAAAAAAAAATTTTAAGAAAAAAAAAAAGGTTCAACCAGAATATTTTTCCTCTTCTAATAATGAACCTGGCATGATTATGTAAATAAATCAGAAACCCGTAATGTTTCGAAATGATGATTTCGTGGAGCCTCAGTTTTGGTGATAACTAAAAGGAGCTTAATTTCAAAGCATTTGAATTAAACCACTTTGGTGCCAACTTAGAAAGCTCCATATACTGCTCGAATACAATCTTATTATTATTTGAAAATTTATTCAATTAACAATGTCAAACTCTCACATGGGAAGATACTATGATTTTTCAGCTATATATATTTATATATATGTATATATATAACTTCATAATCACTAATACTGCACTTACACAGTAAAAATTCAAGAGACTCATCATTTTACGTGAGCCGATAGAAGTATGTGCCTGTAAACGTAAAAAAGACCAATTATACGAGTATTCAGACAGATCAACTTCATTTTTCATACTATTTAGCAACAACCCAAAGTATATTTCACTATGTATTATGCCTTCTCTATCTTCGGGTTTACGCGGTCATCTCATAATATCTCGATCAATCGGTGGGATCTTCTATTTATGAAAAAGTCTAACTCAATCTAATCAGATTGAATAGCGTTTTTCTTTTGTCGTGTATTGTTCAAAAACTCTATCAGTCAATAGAGTTTTTTTTTTTTTTTTTAAATTGAACACTGTGATAGAACATGGGAATAAATACTCTAATTATAAATTAGTCCTCTTTTTATTTAATATATTGATAATTTTCTCTTTATTAAAAATGTATATAAAATTTGAAGGGATCAAAAGAGAGAAACTAACATCAATCTCTCTGAAAGAAAATTATCATGAATCAAAATATGTCTATTTTTATTACATATATTATTGTATTACGAAAATCATCTTATTCAAGATGTTTGGTATCAAAGTTAATAAAAAATTACAATGTGATTGGTATAATTAAGAAAACCTAACATATATCTTAATATTTGATTACGATTTGGCACAAAGTTAGTAAAAATTTTAACTTAACAAAATTTAATAATATTATTTTAGTTCGTTTGACAAGCAATTTAAGCATTAAATTTAAAAATTATTGTCACGATCTAACAACTACAAAGACTAGAATGTCCGTCGGAGAAGAATTTTCTTGTATACATCCAGTCGTCAATCCAAGTTAAATGTGTCATTTATTCAAAGAAAATTCAAATAATTTCATGCCAAGTACAAATCAATCATCACCTATTCTTTAATGCATCAATTTCCAACCTCGCTGACCTCATCCTTTCCTTTTCAATTAGTGTTGGATTAGATTTCAGCCACAGGAGAGATTACTTAACTATATACATTTCTAGAAAAGAATTTTTTGGTAAATTAAAAATTATGGGCTAATCATAAAATATGGTTGCATCTATATATATTTTTTTCAAAAGATCTATGTGTGAAAGACATTTCAGTTCTCTATTTATTGTTTCTTTTTTTTTTCTTTGAATAAAAAATATTCTTAATGTATAGATACTCAAACACTATGCATGCCTACGGCAACTTGCTTGGCCCTTCTTTTTGACATTTAGCCGTATGAATCTATTTGATGCCAATATGAGAAAGTAGGATTCTCCAATTTGTGCTAAACGAGTTCACTATATTCAACACGGTAATACCAAAAAAAAAAAAAAAAAAAATTGTCGTCTTCGGTTGCACTTTAGAGAAAGTATAGCTGTACAGAATGGGGAATTAGTCCTCTACTAACAAAATAAAATGCACCTACCACGACGGAAAATAAAAATAAAAATTGCTCTCCTAACTGTAAGTTTTAAATTAGTAATAAGCATGTGCTCGGTTTTTAGTTTACAAAACGAAAGCTGCGTGAACGTATAATATATATCAATATCAATCTTATGTTTTAGCAAATATATATCATTAAATAGTTTTAAAAATAACATTATATTACTTTTTTTTTTTTTTAATTTAGAGATTGAGAGATTTGAATTCTATACCATTAAGTAAAATAAAATATAATGTTATCATTAAAATATGAGTGGAACCACATTGTTTTATATTTTAATGCACCACACTATATCTAATGCTACTTTCATTTTTTGGTTTTGTTATTATTATTTTTTGAAACTGTTTTGTTTTTTAATTTAAAACTTATAAAAATAGTTTTGGTATTTAAATAAGTTAAAACCGAAAAAACTTACCAATAAATAGAAAATAATTGTTACATATGGTATTAGCAATACACTTAGTGGTAACTTACTTCATTGGAAATTACGACAATTTATCAAATTGGCACAACAATCTACTCTGTCGAAGATGCTCTAAGATAATAGTAAAGAAAAATAGAAACATATAATAAATTAAAAAGACAAAAATAGTTTCTTCATTTCTTTCCTTTTAATTTCCGTTCTCGTTTTCGTAAATTTTCAACTTATATAATTAAAATTTCTAACATATTATTCCAAAGAGTTGGCTTATCAAAAGCTTAAGAAAATTGCCATAAAGCTCATCAAACTTTGTCGAAAAATAGGTGTCTTTCGTTAGACCAAATTTAGGCATAAAATATTTCATGATGCGCTTTCAGGAATTATTAAATAGTTAGTACTTTTAAATTTTGAGAAAGCATCCACAAGTCAAGTTTTATATATAAAGCTATTTCGAACGTATTTGTTTATTAAATAATACATTTACTATAAAAGAGTATGACAAATAATAATATTATTTCTACTTTTTATCATCCTTATTATACTTTGAAATTCATAAAAAAAATTTTAATATTTATATAATTTTAAAATAAAAATATTGTAATAATTGAATTCAAAAATTATAGCATCCCCTTAACAAGATGCCACAATTTACTATCATTATTGTAACATATGAACTAATACGATGAAAAAAGATAATTGTTTATGTCAAAATAATGTGGAAGACTGTGATGATTTATTTTTTCCCCTTAAAGCATAGAACTTAACTCATAATATAATATTAAAATAAAACATCAAATTTTATAATTCTCATGGTGGCAAAAAAACAGTCTTGAAAATGATCTAAATCATCTTAAAACATTCTAAGAAATCATCAAAAATAAATGAACTATTCAATTTAAAATAAACTTGTAAACTCTTAAGAAAATAATCATAAACTCTTTTCAAAATAGGAAAGTTCAGATAACCCACTATGCTACCACGCACGTTTCCACGTCAAGCCTCCTTTGTTCCTTAGACTTAGCTTTGCCTTTATTGGTAACCTACAAAGAAACTATAATGAGCAAAAACTTAGTAAGTACATCTATGTTCTCACAAACTGGTTGATTTATATTAGTGTAAAAACAAACCTTAGTACTCAAATATGATACAAAACATAAGTGTAAGAATGATGATCATACAAATGCATATCTAAAAACACATAAATAATTCATTTATGTCTCTTTTTTTTTTTTTTTTTTACAATGTTAGGCTCTAGACGATGTACCAATATGCACAATCATGATGAAAGTAAGCTATCAAAGAAAATAAAACGTAACTTTTTATAAAAATATTGTTTTCAAGAAAAGCGACATATACTATCAAAGAAAATGACATCACCAATGATATATATGCTATTGTATAAATAATAACTCTCTTAATAAAATCACATAAAAGTTTTCATAAAAGAAATAGCATATGCTATCAAAATAGTACACCACTTATAAATTATTTTAGTTTTAAACAAACATATTGTAGATGAGAGATGTACTTTCTTTAATATAAGAACTTACTAAAATCACTAGCTAGAAGACTTAGTGCCTCAGGACTTCAATACCCTCATCCGTTAGTGAATTCATGTCATAAAAGCATAGAATCAATTTTTCCTATTTAAGAAAGATCACGAATACCTAATTTCTATTTTGTATACAAAACCCTAAAAATCATATTCATAAATATAACCTTCCCAATATCAAATATAGTAATTAAATCTTTTCATTCCTTCCTTTACATCATTAATTGACCACCTACATTGATGATTTTCCCCAAATTCCCAAATTCCATAAATCCTAGATTTTTAAATCCTTAAATCATAAATGGTAAAGAAAAGTACATTTAATTTCCAATGAAATCAAGACTAGAGACTCACAAGAACAATGAATCACAAAGGTTTGATTTTAAGAATTCACAAAATTCTCTCTTTTGAAGGGAAGAAAGAAGATGGAGGTTTGAAACAGAAAGAATGGAGGTTTTTAAAAATATAAGTTCTATGATATTCAGATTTAAGTTTTTGGCTTTTAAATAATTAATCCCAATCATCTAAGGGCTATGATTAAAAGTTAAAAAATGATCTAATAGTCTAAAATAAGTCTAAGGAAGTCTTTTAGTTGGTACCTTTTGAAAACCCCATTTAAAAATATTTTGGGTGAAATTTCACCCTTGGCATGCAAGTCGGTGCCATAGCGCCCACCACCAACGCTATATTTTATTCCCCTAATGGTGCCACAGAACCAAATGGAGGAGCTGCACTATTTGACTCTTAAGTTTTTAGCCCAAATGCATCTGTTTGACCTTTTTTGGTATTTTGATCATAATTTTTTTACTTTGATATTAAAATTGAATGATTCAAGAAGCATTTGCCCTAAATGAGTTTGCCTGACCTCTAAATTACATAAAGCTGCCACGTGGATGCACCAAATGATATTTACCATGGATTTTAAACACAAGATCAAGCAAAAGATCCATGTCAGGCTAAAATATGAAACTAAGGATATATATATATTGTTTCCACCAAAATTATATACATTGTTTCCACTAACTAGAAAAAAAAATACATATATCACAACTCTTACGTGTCAACATATGTCGATATGCAATTTAATCTTTTAAATTCTTATCAATTAATAAATAACAATTTAAATGACTTGAAATTGAAACTAATGTTTTTTAGATTATTCAAAATCCTCAAATCATAAGCAGTAAAGAAAAGCACATTTAATTTATGATGAAATTAAGGCTAGAGACTCACAAGAAAAACGAATCACAATGGTTTGATGGTGAGAATTCACAAAATTCTCTTTTTTGAAAGGAAGAAAGAAGATGGATGTTTAAAAGAGAACGAATGAAGGTTTTCTAAAATATATGTATAATTATATTTAGATTTAAGTTTTTGACTTTTAAATAATTAATCTCAATCATATAAGGATAAGATTAAAAGCTAAAAAATGATCTAGGGTCTAAAATAAGTCTAAGGAAGCCTCTAAGTTGGGACTTTTTAGAACCCACCTTTTTAAAATTTTTGGGTGAAAAATTACCCTTGGCATGCAAGCCGGTGCCACGGCACTCACCACCAATACTGTTTTCTATTCCCCTAGTGGTGCCATGACCCAAATGGTAGAGCTGCGGTGCTTGGCCCTCGAGTTTTTGCCCCAAATGAGCCTACCTAACCTCTTTAGGAAATTTAGTCATAATTTTCTACTCCGATATTAGAATTGAACAATTCAAGAGGCATTAAAAAGTTAACAAAAAGATCTACAACTTTAATGAATAAACTTTTGTCTAATTAGAGCATTTTCCTAATCAAAATTATGGTTGAATGTAAAATTACATTCTTTTATGCAAAATTCCTAATAGTTAACCACTTTAAATATGAATTCTCTTGAGCACATTAAAGTTCTTAATGTCGTCACCTATAATATATCTTAACCATGTATTAGCACTATCAATGTATACTATACATACTCTAAAATCACTTGGAGACCTTTGTTTATCAACCTATTGAGTAAAAACTTGACTGTTACAAAAGTGAAGACACCAACTTATAGAAACCAGATGTTTAAAATCTGTATTGATTATACATTGTGGAAATTTTATTACAAATTAAAGTTTAACATATAGCAAATTTGCTTATCAACCTATTAAGTAAAACCTTGGTGTTACAAAAGTGAAGACACCAATTCATAAAAATCAGTATTGATTATCTATTGTGGAAATTTTATCAAAAATCAAAGTTTAACAGATAACAAATTTGGTATCAAAGATAACATTCAATGAAAAAGCATTTTCTTATTCAAATGTTAAAATTTATCAACCAAATATTATTTTAGCAGTGCATTGGAGGTTATCGCTTTTTGGCACAAAACAAATGGTGTGTTCAAATGAACTATTGTAATAGTTATTATTGGACTTCAATGTAATACATATTTGATTGCCCAACTATTATAGCGAATTTATTTGAATGTTTCCCTATTTGATCATAATAATTTAACTCAAATCCACTTTTTAGAGATCCTTACTATACAGTCTTTTTTCTACCTTTATGTTATTCAAATTTTACCTTTATCAAACACTATTCAAGCACATATTTAATTTAATTACACAATTCAAATTTTATATTTAAGATATTTAAAGTTTCAAACTTTCAAAGGTAATACATAATCCTAATAGTTTTGATTTTTTTCAATTGTTTTCCAAGTCCTAGAAAAACCTAAAAAGCCATGGAAGAAAAGAATATTAGCTATGGCATTGATTAGATCGAATACAACATCGACAAGACTATTCCAACAAAAACAAAAAATAAAACAATGAGCTTGCAAAGGTTGGCCGCATTTACATTCTTTGATTTAGGGAAATTGAAGATGGGTTTAATCAACCAGAACAACAAAAAAACAATATATACATATAAACAACAACAAAACAAAAACCAAAAAAAAAAAAAAAGAATTTCTGAAAGGGAAATCACAGTAAATAGCAGTTTTTAAAAAATAATTAAAATAAATAATAGATTTTTAAAATATTTATAATCAATAGCAAATTGCTAGATGAATATAAATTATACTAAATAAATAATGTATTTATAAGACATAAATAAATCATTTATTTGATAAAAATATAAATATATCATTTATTTGATACATAAATACATTATTTACTCAATAAATTTGATGTAAATAAGTTATTTACACGATAAATCTACTATTTACTATAATTATTTTTAAAACTTATTATTTACTTTAATTATTTTTTGAAAAATACGATTTACTTCATTCTCCTATCTAAAACAACCTCACTAAAAGTTTGGGAGGCTTAGTTGCAGGCCATTAGTGTGATTAACTCTATAGGTGGCGTTTGGTATTGTTTTTGAAATGTTTTCTGTTTTCAAAAAAAATTGAAAATGAGAATGTTTTGAAAACTGTGTTAAGATCATTTCTGAAATTGTGTTTGGTTATGTTTTCTGAGTGTATATTTTGAAAAACATAAAAATGAAACTTCATTTGGTTATATTTTTTCAAAACACATTTCATTTTCAAAAAATCCAAAAAACACAATATTTTTTGAAAATGAAAACAAAAAGGGAAAACAACTTTTTTTTCGTTTTCAAAAAACCAAAAAAAAAAAACATAGTTGAAAACGGAAAACAACTTTTTTTTCGTTTTCAAAAAACCAAAAAAAAAACAACATAGTTGAAAACGGTGTTTTCAAAATGGTTTTGAAAACGTTAAATAAACAAACGCTATTTTGAAACCGTTTTCATTTTCTGTATTTTTGAAAATAGAAAATCGTTCTCAAGAACAAAAACAAACGCCTCCATAGTTTTTTATAGTGAGTAAAGACATGACAGATGTGATGATAATTCATATATACTACATGAGTGCAGTGAGGTAGTAAATTATACTTGAATAGGTTATGTGTCCTGCGACCAATATCTGATATGCGATATATTTAATTTTCTATTTAGATGCAAGAATTACTAGTTGTTTTACATTTAATTTTGTTTAACTTTATATGTAACATGAAACTATAACTTGGAGTTGTTAGAGACACGTATATCAATAAAAAAAAATTGCATCAATTGTCGGATCATTATATACAACTGCCAAATATAAGACCTAAACACGTAAACATAAGAGATATATATATAATTAACAGATATCAAGGATTCATAACTTGCCAGACATCGTGGTGGTAACTGCCATAACTGGTCTCTTAAACATGTACACATGGGTATGATCAAACTTAATTGTATAACAGGTTGACATCCATAACTTGCAATTAATAGGAGAGTATTGGTTGCATTTCATTCCTACGAAGGCTTGGCAGAAGAACCATTAGGATTTTCCTCCGTAAAGGGATCTTTAGCTTCTTGAACCTCTTTCAGGCAAGAAACCTGAGTGGCTTTTACAAGGACCTTGGGTGCTATAGTTTTTTGATTATTTGGTTTGGTAAATTCCACAGGTTCACTGTATCTGCATTTAGCTATAGAGACTATCGATAGACTAGCATTGAGGGGGAAAAACAAAAATCTGGCAAATTCTCATATTACGTTGCAGTAAAAATTGAACCTCCAAATTTTTGTGGAAGAAGAGTGTATTCCCATGGCTAGGCTAAATTAATATCAACTGCGACTCTGGTAAAGTGCCCATAATTACCTTCCGCAATGCTGTTGTCTGGCTACAGAGGAGTGGCAATACCATAGACAATTTTAAGGACGCTCTTGGATCCCAGTATTCCCACGCAAGATCATAAAACGGATGCCAAAACCGAGTGTCTGTTGACTTGGGTGGAGATTACTAATTGCTCGAGTCACATCCCACAACCATGAAGCTCCATCCAAGTCAACAAAAAGATCAAATCTATAAAGTCGAGTCCTCTCTGTAATCCCAGTGCTCCGAGCAAAATTTGTAACTTGAAGATGAAAACCTTATGACAAGTACTTCCAAAATCCTGATATAATTGTTAGTGAATCATAATGATACCCAAAAAGATGAAATAATTATTCATCCTTGGAACTACCAAGACGATGAGGTGACGAGCATTGAGGACGCGTTATGTTAAAGATCATATACTTTGGACCATCTTCATGGAGTAGTTTGACGGATCAGATTTTATGGTCTGCAACTAACAGATTTTTCCTTTAATTTTCTGAAATCATGATATTTTTCAAAATCACATAATTTATAAACTAACTACAAAGAAAAGAAGTAAGATATCTCACCTATTACTAATATATCTACTAATAATTTTTAATACGTATTTCAAGACAGTTCTTTTCTTTAAATTTCAGTCAATAAGTATTTAAAATAAAATCACAAATAATTGAATCATTTATTTAAGAATCATGTAATTATAATTATGATAAATTAAATTAATTAGTGTGTCATTTATATAAATTCAAATACGATAGTTTTTATTTTAATATTCATAAATTTAAAACTCCGTTCTGTTTCTAATACTCATATATATATATATTAAAATTTTGACATAACCTTTTTTAAAATATGGACTATCCAAGAATTAAAACATTTCAATTCTTACAAAGTTTTAAATATATTTCAAATTTAGAATTCCAGATTAATTCAAAAAATTTATTAAAAGTCGTTATTATTATTATTGTTGCTGTTGGTGTTTTATTATATATACATATACCCATGCACATATTCACATATACATATGTACATATATACGTACATACGTTGATCGGAGGGGGGTCCGGTAGGGGACAGAGGACGGCGGCCCAACGGGCAATGGAGGCATGGCTGCTGCATGGCTGTCGGTGGCACGACTGGGCTTTGTTCGGCTCTGCCTCGAGGAGGACGACGTGAGTTCGTCTTGGCTCGGTCGGTTGATGAGGGGGCATAAGGAGAACGGCGATGGAAACTCGGGCTTGGGCCGGCGATAGTGTCGAGCGTGGCTTGGTCGGTGGTTGCTGTGGGGTTAGGCTCGGCTGGGTGCAAAACGGCGAGCGGCGAGGCGAAGGCCGTGGGTTGGGTCCGGGCTGCGGTCGGCATGCACGGGCTCGGTGAAAAGATCTCGATGGCGTCTGCGGCTTGGCTTGGGCTGGTTGCGGCTGCGTGTACTCGGGGTCGACGGCAAGGCGTGGCTCGGCGCTAGGCTGGGCACGGCTGGGTCGCGATCGTGGGCGGGGAGGTTGGCTTGGCTTGGCTCAGTGGTGAACGGCATGAGGCGACAGCTCCGGTGATTGGGCGCGGGGGCTGGCGGCAGGGCTACTCGGTGGGAGGAGCTTGGCGGCGGCTGGTGACTCACGGTGGGAGCGCGGGCTAGGCATTGGTGGCGAACGCGCCTTGGTGGCTGCCCGAGGGAGGTGCGGCTGCTCGGACTCGGCGGCTGGCTCCCGTGGGTCTCAGCTGGCTCGGGCGAATGGCGAAGGCTAGGCAGCTGCTTGGACGGTGGTCGGCAGTGGTTGAGGCCGGTGAGGGTTGGTTGGCCGAAAAGGAAGAGGGAGAGAAGTGAGAGAAATTTTTGTAGAGAGAGTAAGAAGGTGAGAGCTAGAGAGGGAGATGAGCTGTGACCTAAATTTAAAAAAAGAGAGCGAGAGAGTGGGGGTGTGGAAGAGTGAGATGAAATTTTGAAACAAAATTGAGAAAGGGACGGGCGGATTTTGAGGAGAGCGAGCTATTTTGCATATTGAAAATAATGAAGCACATAAAACAGACGCTCCACTTTCACTTTTCCTCCACGTTATGTTTCGCTTTTTTTTCTTATTATTTTTATTTAGTTTTTTCTTCTTTTTCTCTTATATTCTAATTTAGGTTAATTGGACAAGTTGTTTGAACTTTGAAAATTGGACAAACAAAGAATATCTGGGTTTTTATTGTTGTTTTATAATATATATGTTATTTTGAACTTAAAAATAGAAATACCGGATTGGAATTTTTCTAGACCATGTTTTAATGCAAATTGCAAATTAAAGTGGTAGTTTATTTTACACCCTTGTTCTATTTTTGTTTTTTTTGGATTGAGAAATTTAAACTTTATACTTTTTTATGAAATTAGTTGTGATATTACTATTATGATATGTCTACAACCATCTTCTTTATCTAATACTTAATTGTCCGTGTTGTCAAATTCTATGAGGTGAAGTTTCTTGCTTAGTCCACGCAGAATTGTTGTGCTCTTACTTTGCTCCCTTTAAGATAAAAATAGAGTTCACTTAATTTTAAAAAATGGGAGAGAAAATTTGACGTGCACATAACAAATTTGAACTGATTTGTAGGAAATAATGCGATAATTTTCATTTCATTGCAAGACAAAGCCCAAGTCAAGCCTAAACTTGAATACGACAAAATCTTATTGATCCGATAAAAAATTTAAAAATAAAACTAAACCTTAATTTTATTCTTACAACTTCTCAATACCACAAAGCAACCAAAACCAAACTCGAAATTAGCACACACCAAACTCCAAAACAAAGTTCTAATTTTATTGATGAATTGACCTTCCTACAATTTATTCTAATTTGACCACTTGTGTCGGTGAGAGGGCTGAGGTTTCCCATCTTGACCATAGCATTGGCGAAATCGGTCCTAAAGCTCGATGGGTTGTTGCTGTAAGCTCTAACCTGAGAGTCTGTTGAGTCATTGCTGAATAGCTGTTGGTCAGAGTAAAGTAGCCCCTTTAGGTTTATTAGATTCTTGAAATATGCATTGTCAAAAGTCGTTGAGCTTGTCACATCGAGTGGTGAGAGGGTATCATTCCCGCTAGTGATCGGGCAGCTCGATTTGGTTGAAGTTGCAAAGAATGAATCTATGCTGGATTCGTTGTATAGCCGGGGACGGAAGGATACACACCTTGCTTGACCGATTGTGTGAGAACCTGAAAAGAAAATTGTTTCAGTCATATAACATTTTAATCAATATAGTAACTTATAAGAATTAAACTTTTCCCATCGTAAATTAATATTAAAAATTACAATCCTTAATATTGTTTAATTATTAAATTAATATAGTTGAAAATTGAGCTTTAAATCTACTTAGCTTTAAATCTACTTAGTATAAGAATGAGTGACTTTATACAAACCTGAAAGAGTGACCAATTCTTTAGTAGTGAAACCTTTTTTTTTGAAAGCAGCAATGAGGCCAGTGACGTTTAAGAAAGGGGAAGGGAGGTTGGAATTGGCATCACTTTGACTTGCAGTAGTTGAGTCCCTTCTCCCCAATTGCACCGTCCAGCTTGGTCCACCCAACTGACAAGTAAAATCCAAACTTATGATCAAACCTGAGATTTTAGGTCAACGAGACTTACAAATATGAATTCCATGAGAAAGAATAGTGCCATCTAACACCATTAGGTTTTTTTTTATTAGACTAAAAATATGGACAGAGGGTGTTAGTATTAGTATACTCTCTCTAAGCATTACCGGTTTCCTTCACACTGATAGGAATATTCGTGGTCACTTTGACATTTACAAAATATTGTAATAAATGCTTCTACAACGTATTGTTATAATATGAAATGTTCAGTGTTGGTCAATGCCGAAGCCCTATTTTAATGGACAACAGCACGTGTTTCCAATTAAATTTTAATTTTTTATAAGATATTATAATCATGCACCAATTCAATAATTGAAATATATAGCTATGCCATTATAATAAAAACAGTATATTTAAAAAACATAAAGAGCTTATGTGGGAGGACTTTGCGTTTTGCGTTATTAGTATGGATTGTTCTTTACTCATTTAATTAATTTCTTAACACTATAATCTATGAAGTGTCCACCTTAAAAATTTATGGTACATGATGGAGAATCGCTTCAATCATAGATCAAACTATTTAAAATTTTTAATCTAATGACTTAAACAATAGTTCCTACTGGTAGTACAAAACAAAAAGTTATATCGTAATTATAGTTAGGTGGTTCTATTAACACATTTCTCTTGACTCTCTACACCCCCTTTTAAGCACATGACCAATCTCTTAATTCAAAATGATTAAATTTACTTAATACACATCGATTCATTTCATAAATTAAATCTAATTACTATAAAATAAAAAGGACTTTATTATTTTAAATTTCTTTTCACACCTCCTTTTTTTTTGTTTTGATATTTTAGTGTACGTTAAATTGAAAATATTACAAAAAAAAAATTTTTTTTAAGACATACAACATAACATATTCATATATATATATATAGTAGATTAAATATTTTCCAATAAAAAGTAAAAAAAAAAAAAACAACATAACATATTCATATATATATATATAGTAGATTAAATATTTTCCAATAAAAAGTAAAAAAAAAAAAACAGCATATTACATATTCATATATTCCTAATAACATATATAATATTTAAAATATATATCGTTTAAAAGTTTTTAAAAATAACTTATATGCTACAAATAAAATAGCACAAATATAACTAAACAAAAAAAAATACATTTATTCAGAAAAAAAAATCAAACAAACATAATTGAAATGGATGGAGAATAAAATTTAAAAAATAAGAAAAAATCCAAAAAATATCCTCCAAGTTTGTTTAAGATAAAAAAAATTTCTGACTAATTTTAAATTTATAAAAACTAAAATTATAGCATATATATTATTTTTAAAAACTTTTGAAATTAAATAACATATAAGTTTATTTTAATAAAAAATATGTGAAAATTAAGGTTTTTGTTATACAATAGTAATATTTATGAATTACTTATTTAGAAATTTGATACATACGTTTGTGCAAAGAAAAAAAAGAAGAATATAATTGAATTTTTTTACGATAGAATTTTATTTATGTAATAAGATGTATTCTTATTATCTTTTTATATCAATGTATTTGAAGATATTTTTACAATTAAAGAATTTAATTAATAAAAAAAGTATATATTAATAAAACCCCTATATAATTTTACTCACCTCAACAACAGAGTCTCTGGCCGCAACGGCCAAGATGTCAGCACAAGAGACAACGGCAGGGCACAAGCTCTCCACCCGAGTCTTAATGGTGTCGATCACATCATAGCCCCTCAATGAATTGGCATTTGGGTAAGCATTTTTCTCTCCCGTGAAGCTTGATGTGTCGTCCAACAGTACCGAGGCATCACATCCCTGTCGTTATAACAAGTCACGAACATAATTAATGAATTATATTGATAAGGTTCAAACCAGTGTTAAGTGTTTTATATGCATGTGGACAACTTTGGGACACAGATTATTGTGGTCATGAATTTTTAAAGGTCTATGTCTAATTTATTATTATTATTATTATTATCATTTTCATTCCTTCGTCTCATAAGTCAAAAAGCATTAATATTCTATAACCAATCATATTATTTTGTTTTGGCAGTACGTAAGAGACAAATAAAAGGGTTTCCCCCCGACTGCCTGTTTTCTTTTGTTTTAATTTTTTTTTCCCTTTCTTGGAAAGGAATATATCATTCTAAATCACAAAGATATATCCGCACATATACTAATATGATGCAAATGACACCAAAACAAAAGAAGACACAACCCTGAACATTAAGTGCTTGTAACTTTGAATAAAACGTGTAAAAGGCATAAATATGAATTGAGTGACCTAGAAAAATTTAGTAAGCGCATCCAATATTAAGCATACAGAAAACTCTTCAAATAAAAATCTTTACAATCGATGAAAAAGACCAATTGACTAAGATTAAGAGATCCTTTACTCAAAGGCCAGTCACAACAACGTATAAAAGCAAACCTATCGAACTAGACACACAAACAACCACTGTCCTCTTCTGTTTTTTTTTTTAAGTTGAAGTAGGTGATGAATTTATTGCTAAGCTATATCTATTATTATCTTGTTCTCTTTCTTTTTTTTTAATTTATTTTCCATTTAAATATATTGCAGACACCACGGAAACATTCGAAAAACAGTATGATTCATTGTAAGCTTGCATGTTACGTTTTATGTTTTCGTATGGACTTCTTAAATATTCAAAAGTAACAAAAGCAAGTGTATATTTTACTTGTGGAAATACTATAAAGTACTGACTATTCTAGGGGCATAAATAAGTACCACTTCCTTGGTTTTATGTAATTTATCTTGATTAATTTAATATAATTGTCTTTCTCTTCAAACTATGCACCTTTCAACTAATATTTATCATTATACAGGATATGGACCGTATTAAAAATATGTTATTCATATTCTACAGCGTGGCAAGATTGCTACAAACAACGCAAAAAGGGAAAAAAAAATTGTGGCAAGAGTTAACGAAAAAGAGGAAATAAAAAATAAAAAATAAGCGGAGTTACTCGGGAGGAAAACGACTTGCATTGACAAAGCAGTCATGAAAATGAAGGCGAAGTAAGGACGCTCCCATTCGTTTCTCATTAGAAACAGCGGTTTTCACTGCCGACTTGATGGTGGAAAGGACGCTAGGGCATGAAGAATTGTAGAAGTTTGAGGATAGTTGTGCGGAGGCTAGGGCGATAAGAAGCGAAAACAAGAACAAGAAGATTCCTAATTTGGTCGAAAAGCATGAGAAGAAAGTCATTTCTAAGGGGTGTAGAGAGAAGAATAAAGATCAAGCAAATTTGAGCTTGGTTATGAGTTTTTGGTACAAAATCCACTAGGTTTCATGTCTATTTATAGGAGACTTGATCTACTTAATTACGATATATATATATATATAAATATATATACATATATATATAATAGAATGATGGAAAGGATATATAATCAATGCTATACATTCTTCTTCATAATTTTCAAAATGGAACAGCCAACCGTAAACAAGTTGCCTAATTGTCAATTAAGAGACCAGGTGACAGTTCTCGTCTTCTTTCCAAAAAAAAAAAAAAAAAAACAAAATTATTATTCATTTTTGATGGTAGTCAAGGGGTATTCTTAAAAAATGCTCTAAGCTTCTCTTACATTAGTTAGTTTAAAAAAGGTACTCATCTTATATTAGCAATTGAATTCAAATCATAATAAAATAAAATGCATTTAAAGCTTGAATTTGGTACTTCTTGTCTACCTGGAAAAAAAAATATGTAAAGTCACCCTACGTATATGTGTATATATATTGTCTATTATCCTTTCCAGCTCAGTTTCCTGATCAATTACGTGTCTATGCAAATTTAATATTATACAAGGAGCTAGCTTGTGTATGCTTATTGCTTAAGCCGATTGCCTCACTTTGCCATACATGTTATAAATTCCTATGATTTCTTATTGGTATTACCCGTGAAAACTACTCTTTCGAATATTATGAAATTAAATTTTCAACGATTTTATCTATAATTAAAATAATTTTATATTGTTAAGTAAATTTTTAAGATGAATATTTATATGTTATATCGTGAAAAGTTAATCACCAATATAAGAAATAATTATCAATAATTCTTGTTGATAATGGTAATAAGAGGTTTTACCATTATAAAAAAGTATTTTCTCAGCTTTTATAGGATTAGATTAAACAAAAGGAAAACGTAGCACGATAGAAACTACTTATTACTTTAATTCCCCTTAAAAAAGAAAAAATTGTGTTTTTCTTTCTTTTATTTAATGTTATCGTTTTTGCTTGTTATTACTTTATTGGAACTTGGATTCTGTTGAATGCTTCTGCGAAAGGTCTTTAACTCTGATGACCAAGAGTCAATTATGCGTTACTGTGGGGCAGCTTCCTTTGGGATGTTCTGCATGCCTTTAGAGAATATACAATCTTAATTTGACTATTTTTTGTACGCGGATTTTTTTTTCGTTTTCTTTTGAATTAGGGAAGTGCTTTTGTTCATATTTTCTTGTTTCTTTTGAATTTTTTCAAATTCAAAAATAGAGACCAATAATCAGTATTAAGAAATTTTAGTACATTCTAACTAAACTTTCACCTATAAGACGTCATCTTGAACAGTACGATATGCACTCAAAATTATTTAAAAAAAAAGAATTAAAAATGTTCAAAAAAAGAAAAAAAAAAAGTAAACGAAATACAACTCGTAAGAGAAAGTCAGCAAGCTAGACAAAAGCGATAAAACCAAAGGCACATAAAATGACATGAAGGAAAGGTATGTTTCACTAATACTCCAATAAATGGAAAATTCCTAAAGAAAAAAAATCCGAATGTGGACAAAAAGATAACATAATCCAGAGAAACTCTATGGCAAAGCGGAGACCGATACCATGGCGAAAGACACGTATTTCCAAAAACCAGATGCGAAATGAAGTCTAGAGACCAAGTCCACCAATGAAAATTAGTCTTAAACAACAAAAATAGACAAATTATTTGCCACAACGTTACCCTTCTTGAAAACGTATGAGACTTTGACATTGAGCCTATAAGCCGAATTCACAGCACGTCTATTTCATTTGAAATCGCAACCCTTTATGTGGACAGAGTAAAAAGGACGAATAAGTTTCCACCGAAGTAAGTTTACGCCAAGGAACAGTTTCTTATAAAGTTGTTCATAAAATGATTGGCATGAAACCTCATAATTATGCAAGGAGAAAGGCCAGATGACCTTATCTGGATCCCTGGAGCAACCACTGTATTAAGAGGCTTTCCTGCAAACGAAATTAATGGATGCAAAGGAACTTAAAAAAAGGAAACTTAACCTATATTCGGAATATTTGTGATAACCGATAAATCTATCGTTCTCGGAAAATTTTGTACAAGATATAAAAATAAATGTACATTCATGATGAGACATGCTACAGAATACAGAGTAGAGGAAAATTTTGATTAACTAAATTTTAATCAAAATTTGACAATGAATTTATGAACATAGTGTAGAAGCTAAACATATATTTCAAATTTTGATGTTCTAAATATAATAGAAAAACATGTGGAAAATGCATATTAAAAGATCAAGGGCTCACATGTAAGCCACTTTGATCAATGGCCAAGATTGGCCAAGAAATAGCCAATTTCCTTAAAGGAAATTAAAGAAAGGAGGGAAATGAGAGTGAGGCACGTGGAGGGCCTTAAGCTAAGCAGCCCAAGTGAAATTATTTCACTTGATTTGAGCTGCAAAGGGAAGCAGCTGAGAGAGAGAAAGAAAGAAAGAGAAAGAAAGAACGAGAAAGAGAGAGAAGAAGAGGAAAACCCTTAAACAGTTCGGATTTCCTTCTTCAAGCAAGGAAATCGATCAAGTTTGAGTCAAGAATCCACAGCAAGAAGTTTTCAAGCTTCAAGCAAGGTAAACCCTCGTTTTTTCTCACATTTTTGGGTGGAAAAATTTGGGGTTTTGAGTGGAAAAAAAAGAGAATGTGAGCTTAGCATGTTGAGATTTTCGGTTAAATCGAAACATGGTTCGAGTCTAGTTGTTTTTAAACACGAACTCGTGAGTTGATGGTTTAGAAAACCAAGTTTAGTGAGTTTTCTTCAAGAAAATTCTGATTTTTCTAAATGTTGAGTCAAGAGATGTGAATAAGAAAAATGTGAGATTTTGCTTAAGAAACCATGGACTTATGATTGTAGAAATGCAGTCTATACCTTAAAATGATCTTATTAAGATCGATTTTGAGTGCAAGGAGTAGAACAAAGGCCATAAAAGCCTTAGAAAATCATAGCAGAGAATTTCAGACCCAGAATCCTGATTCTGGTATGAACACGGGCATGTACACAGGCGTGTTCAGAACACGGCCCAAACATACCCACATACACGACCGTATTTCGAGAGAGTTTGAAACCCGAGAGGTACACGATTGTGTATCGGGCTGTGTCAAGGGGCACACGGTCATGAAAAGAGCGTGTAACAGACCATGTTCGATAGTAGGAAAACACGGCTAGAAATACGGCCGTGTAGCCACCCGTGTAAGCATGCACGAATTACGCGGCCATGCATATAAGTCCAGAGGAGTACACGGCCAGAAACACAGTCGTGTAGATAACCGTGTAAGCATACACGAATTACACGGTCATGTTCCATGAATTATATGGCCATGCATGTAAAGTCTAGAGGAGTACACGGCCAGGAACACGCCCGTGTAGGAAGGCATGTTCGAAGTTAAAAAAAAAAAGTCTGGAAATAGGATTTATATATTTTGCCATATTTCCAGTATAATATGAATACTAAAAATAATCAGCGATTATTTCTTTTATAGGAGTTCAAGTCAGATACTCTGAGGTAGCAGTTCCAGACCAGCAGAGGCTCACATTAGCCGACTTTTTGTAAGTTCAAGCATTATCCTGAACGCAACGCGAATAATCTTGTTATGTTTATGATGTCATGTCTTATTGTATAGCGTGTATGTTAGACATTGATTGTCTGCATCACGATACTCATGTCAGTTTCATGTCATGTATGTAGAATTTCATGTTTCAAGTACACATGTCAGACAGGTATCAAGTACACGAAAATATGTAGGTGCACAAGGCACCTTAGTATGTTTAATAAAACTCACACCCAAGTAACATATGTAACAAGTTCCTACTGTGGGGGCAATCAGTATGCTACCCAGTTGGAACCCCAGCAAAGATGGTAATTAAACTAGTTATTGGCGTACCAGTCACTCGACCCAACTAACAAGTAAAATCCTAAGATTAAATTTTCAGCCAAGAGTATGTTTTCAGAGTCAAGTTTCATGCATAAGCGCGGTATAGCATGTTATGATTCATGTTTTTATATTTAAACTTACTGAGCCCATAGCTCACCAGTTTGTTCACATGTTGTAGGTAAGAGACCTATTCACCAGTAGTACACGGTAGATGACGGACATGGTAGATACATGCCAGGGGGATTGGGCGAGGGATTGTGGTCACCATGAGTCTTTCGCTGTATATTTTTGAAAACCCAAGCATGTAAATTTAAAGATATGTTTCTAAGTCAAGATTATGTGATAGGGGAATCATGATTCATGTACATGTTATTTTGTTAACATGATTTCCTTATCATATTCTCGAATAAGTTGTTATGTTAAGAAAAAAAATTTTATTCCGTAAAATTAGCAAGCAGTTTTTAAGTTAAGCATGATGCCGACAACCTTAGAGGCCTAAGTGCTATTGTGGTTGACTACAGAGTTGACTGTAATAGCACTGTAGAACCTCCACAACAGGGCGGGCCGCCATAATATTACCATTTGAAAAAATAAATAAATAAAAAGGCTCCATAAGAACTTCATAGCCGTTGAGTCTTTAGCTATAAAATCCCAATCAAGTAATGGAGATTATATATGTCTGTTTATTGTTGGCCCTGGTGGTTCCGGCGTTCGTCGTGGATCTTTTAATTTGTGGGGGTTTTTGTGCATTTTTTACTTTGGTTTTTTTTTTTTATGCTTAATATATGTGCCTACCGTTTTCTATTAATGGTTTTGTGTAATATATCGTAGGAAGTGTGTGGCTTAAAATCATGAAAATTTTTTCTAGATATATAGGGTTTGTTTTTTTTTTTTTTACGAGCGTGGTTTCGAAGCATAATTTACTGCAAATTATAAACAAATGAAAAATGAATCAAAATGATATATTATTCAGTAAATCAATAAATTAATCAACCAGTATTTGGGGAGCAAAATTTTGTCTTAAAATATATGACCAAATATTTAATTGCAAAATCATGAATAAATATTCAAAATGACATAGTAGTAACTGCACATTATTAGATATAGGCGCTTTTTTTATTTTTCAATTAGAAAGCATACATAGATTTATATCGAAAGCATGAAAAAAAAATCAAATATATATATACAAAGTTTCAAATCCGGTATCATATAGTTACCGACATATTGATGTAAA
The DNA here is from genome assembly GCA_035233585.1 of Antiaris toxicaria. Classification (NCBI taxonomy): domain Eukaryota; kingdom Viridiplantae; phylum Streptophyta; class Magnoliopsida; order Rosales; family Moraceae; genus Antiaris; species Antiaris toxicaria. The sequence continues at coordinate 4,372,525 of CP141163.1, forward strand.
TTTGAATTTCAATTATTAAAAATGTGAACTCATGTAAAAAGAAACATAAATATACGAGATTTACATTCACAGGGTGTTGTCTGGCTATTGAACTTTAGTAACTTAAAATATGTGTAAACTTGAAATTTCTGGCTATTGTATTGTTTTATTTTTACCCCTTTAAGAGAAAATTATAATTTTTTTATATTTTAAATGGGAGAGAAAATTTGAGTTCGCACATAACAGTTGAACTGATTACTTATAGGAAACAATGTGACAATTTTCAAGTCATTGCAAGACAAAGCCCTAATCTAGCCTAAATTTGAAAAGGACTTCCCCTTAAAAACATATGTCTATAATATAACCCATGTTGACTTGGTCAATTTTTTGACTTCCCATTAAATAAGTTTGGAAGGCCAAAAAACCAAAGCAAATATTACAGGATGACAAAAAAATATAAAATTTATGTTTACACAGTTTTCTCAAATGGCTTATTTATTTAATTAAAAGCTTAAAGATGAAACTAATTCTTATAATTTATCACTGCCACAAACCAAGCTCTACTTTCACCTAATCAATTGACCTTCCTACAATTAATCCTAATTTGACCACTTGTCCCAGTGAGAGGGCTAAGGTTTTCCATCTTGATCATTGCATTGGTGAAATCAATATGGAAGCTTGCTGGGTTCTGCTGTAAGCTCTAATTTTCGAGTCTGTGGGGCCATTACTGAAGAGTTGCTGGTCCAAGTGAAGCAGCCCCTTTAGACTCAATAGATTCTTGAAATATAAATTGTCGAAAGCCATTGGGCTTATCACATCTAGTGAAGAGACGTTGTTGTCCCCACCAGTACTCAGGCACTGCAATTTGGTTGAAGCTACAAAGGAGGGATTTATGTTCGATTCATTGTATAACCAGGTACGGAAGGTGTTGGTTAAAATCTACAAGTGCACAGATCGTTCAAGTAATATAGTGTATAAGAGTACGGATATCATTCCCACAAGGACTATATCATAAAAATGTAATGTAAAAGCTGTAAAGTTCAATTTAAGTGAATTGTAATCACAGAAGTTTTGACAAGATTACTTGTAAAAATGACTTGTAAAACTACTGAAAAATAGAAAGTACACTTAACAAAGAAATACAGTAGTAATCAGAATGAAGAAAACAATGGAACAGAGATTTTGGTTGTAAAACAATAATTTGGATAAGCTAGGTTTACTAATTTCCCCAGGATGCAAATCTGCTAACAAAATGCTACTGAAATGCTACAGCAATCAATATACTCTGTCAACCAAGAACACATGAGAACAAGGATTTTTCCAAATCTCTTTGCAAAATTATCCTCCTAACTTACTTCAACATATTCCTATGTGAGATCAGCTAAAAGAATGCAAACAGAAGCATAGGTTCTTTTGGGTCGTACATGATGAATAATATATTCCTATATCATACATAGATCTACAAATTCCTTCAAGACCATACATGCATCATTCATGAGATCCAATTTAAATCAACCTTTCCAGTATGAATCCAAATCTGATATCCTATAAATTGATGGCCAATCAAGAATAGAAACACGCATTAACACACATGAATAAACAAGAAACAATTGATTTTCATAACAAATTCAGCAATCAGTTGACAGTTCATATCCTTGGTTCCATTAGCAAATCCAGCTAAAGAAAATTAGTTCATACAGTAATTAACAAAATCCATTATCCACAAATAAATTATGTCTAATTCAGCTCAATACTACAAAAGGGTAAGCAACAAATAGAGAGAAAGAAAGTCTGCTAAAGCTTGATTCCTCTTCTTCAACGTCCTTGCTCCCTCTTCTTCTCTGGTACTTTCCTCTTTTTCTCGTTGGTACTCTCTGCTTTTTGTGTGTGTGAAAAATTCGTCTCTGATGGATATGTCCCTAGAAGGTAATATTCTGCTCTTCTTGTACTAGACGGTGTCCCTTTTCTGATTGAGGAAAAACATTTGCTAAGACAACAATCTTGCTGACTTGTCTAGCTTTACAAGCTCCTGAGTGGTCCAAAATGACAGCTACACAAAGCCCATGTGATATTTTGTCTTTTTCTCCAGGTTGTGTACTGACGTCACTTCAAATTTTCAACTCAGCTCAGCTCAAAATGCTGCAGCATTCTTCTCTCATTTTCATCTCCTGTAAAACTGACTAAAAATACAACCAAGCTAGGCACTAACTTTTTGCGCAGTTTTCAATCAAAATTCCTTTACTTAATCAAAAAGGGCACAGAGACACTTTTGGCTAAGGTAAATGCAAAATTAAAAGATGAAATATAAAAACATCACATAAAACAATAAACACTCTTGGACAAGCCTATTTTTAAATGAGAAAATCAATGAATAACTCTAATTTCTTAGAGTTATCACACCCCTAGACTTGAACCAATGCTCATCCTCGAGTAATGACATAACGACACACAAATCAAACAAAATAAACACACAAAACAAAGAAACACAAACAATTCTGATTTCACTACAATGCAATGTTGAAGCTAAGATCCCTGAATTGCTCTTTCAACATCCAGCTCATGCTTCAAGATCAACACTTACTAAATTTTCGCTCAGTTCATCATAAACCTGCTCCCAATTCGAATTCTCCCTAAGTGTGTGTGTGTGACAGCTATAGTTAGAATTTTTGAATCACCCAAGTCTAGCTAAACTTTGGTAATCAAACCTAGTTAATGGTTTCATAAGCTGGCTTTTAAAATCCCTCTCCACTAATATATGTCAACCAAACACTCAAGGAAGAATAGGCTGCTAAGGCATAATTAGGAACTTTTCTATAATGAAAATGGGGGTGTATATTTATTTTATTTATTAATATTTTATTTTCTCTTTTCTTCTCTCTTTTTTTTTTATATTGGAAGATCTCAAAAGTCACCACTGTCTTTTTACGCGAATGCCAACATTTGTGATGAAAACACCTAGTCACTCAACAGGTTCACCATTTGAGATGCTATCTTATTAATATTCCGAACTACTGTTTGATGCAAAAGTACACATGGGGCTCATATTACTCCTGGTTACTAGGTGATTCAGAATAGCGGAATAAGTTCAAAGATTTTTTTTCTTTTTCTTCTTTTTTTTTTTTAATTAAACTTTATAACCCCCAAATTTTAGCCCAACTTAGTTCCCTTTACAACAAAATGCCTACATATTCCTTTTATGCTTGGTTTCCTGAAACTTCATCTTAAGGGATTCACAAAACCAGTTCTAAAACCTTAAGCTCTCACAATGGTTCAAACTTTCCTATGTTTTTCAAGTAGATTCTAACCATAGCTGCTTGTGCAAAAGTGGAGAATTCTTATTTACAAAGCAAACTTATGATGAACATCACAAATTTTCAATTCATGCCAATCTATCCTATGAGCTAAAAATTTCAAAGCAATCTTTTGATCTTCATAGAATTTTATTTGACACAACACTATTGTAGCAAAATTAGAATTATTAACAAAGAGAAACATGAACTATCAAATACATCAAATATAAATTAACTCTAAAACACTTAAGCAAAACAACAAATTATTAACAAAACAAAACAAAATAAGCAAAACAGAATAAAAACACAGAGGCGTTTCCGCCCCCAAACTTAAAGATTAGCAGTGTTTTCACCACTCAGAAAATTTTAGAAATAGCAATAACAAAAAACAAAAAAAAAAAATCAAAAGAGAAGGTTAGAACTCCCTGGTTTCCAGTTTGCTGCATCGATGCTACAACATTGCCGTAGCAACTGGGACTTTGCTGAAATAAGAATTTTTCTCCTTTCTGTTCCAGTTTTCCTTCTACTACTCCAAAGGCGTTCACTCCCTTTTCCTGCAAATCAAACACCGCACAACCTAACATTAACTACTAAAATACACACATTCAATCAAACAAAATAAAATTTAAAAAAAAAACAATCAGACAAAAAAGATCAAAATAATAAAAATAAATTAACATTGGGTTGCCTCCCACGAGTGCTTGTTTTAAAGACGACAACTCGACTACTTTCCTTTTACTAATCTGGCTCTCTCAAATAAGCATAGCAAAGGTGTGTTGGAAAAGGCTTCAACTCCAAAACTGGTGGCTCTTCAATGGATGGCTTAGGTTTCTTGTCCTATATTCTGACAATCCATGTGGCTCAAACTTCTTCTCCCTAAGTGCACCGGCTGATCTTGCCTCCACCTAAGCCATCTGTGTTCCTACTTCTTCATTTACCTTTTCAGCTTCTATATGCAATGAAGGCTTCAATTGATCTTTGTAGCAACTTTGCTCAAATTCTTCTGATACAACATAGTTAAGTATATTCACCATCGAGCATTCTTCCACTTCATCTGGGGACCTCATTGCCTTGAGTACATTAAATGTAACCTACTCATCATTGACTCTCATTGTCAACTCTCCTTTCTGCACATCAATTAATATTCTTCCTGTTGCTAGGAATGGTCTTCCTAATATGATGGGCATGTCTCTATCTGCTTCAAAGTCTAGAACAATGAAGTCTGTAGGGAAAATAAATTTATTTACTTTCACCAAGACATCTTCAATTTTTCCTTCTGGGTGAGCTATAGATCGTCGGCAAGCTATAGCGAGACTGTGGTAGGCCTAGCCTCCCCAATTCCAAGCTTCTTAAAGATAGACATTCGTATTAGATTAATACTTGTTCCCAAGTCACATAAAGCTTTACCAAAGTACTGTTGACCTATTGAGCAAGGAATAGTGAAGCTTCCAAGATATTTCAACTTAGGAGAAAGTTTGTTCTGCAAGATGGCACTACACTCCTCCGTCAAAGCCACAATCTCAAATTCTCCAAATCTATGATTTTTCGTCACCAAATCTTTCATAAACTTTGCGTAACTTGGCATCTGCTCCAAAGCTTCAACCAGTGGTATATTGACATGCAGCTGCTTCAAAATATCTAGAAATTTAGGAAACTAACCATCCTTTTGCTAGTTCTGAAATCTTTGAGGAAATGGTGGGGGGGCAGGGGGGTCTACTGTTATTGATTTTTGTCGTCCCAGTATGCTGCGGGAATGCTGCAGCATTCTGCAGTTCAGAATATGGTTGCTGATTTTTTTATTCTGCTTCGGGCTGAAATTGATCCCGCTCTTCTTGGATTGAAGTGGGCTTTGTCTACACAGCTTTGGGTTTTACTCCAGTTGGTTCTAGCTCCTTTCCATTTCTCAACGTAATTGCCTTGCATTGTTCCTTTCCTTCACACCTAGGATTCTTTGTATCACTTGGCAATGCACCTTGAGGACGGTTGTTTAAGGCATTGGCCAGCTGTCCTACTTGATTTTCCAAATTTCTCAATGAAGCTGCTTGATTTTGAATGATAGCATCATTTTTAGCCATGTATTCCTTCAGAAGATTCTCCAAAGAACTTGATTAGTCAGCAGCTTGGCTTCTTTGTTGATAATGAGGAAATCCTGGTGGATGAGTAGGCCGATAAAAAGCATTGACACCGTTGGAACTTGTGCCTTGATTGCTCCATGATAAGTTTGGATGCTGCCTTCCACCGTGATTATAAGTGTTGGGGTAAGGGTTATTACTCCTATTGAAATTTCCTACATAATTAACAGAGGCTGGATTTGAAGGATAGTCATCATATAAATGTCCTTCTCCACAGTATACACATGAAACTCCCGGAGTTTGGACTGCATTCGCACTTGCCGCGTGTTCATCGTCTTAATCATGTTGGTCAAAGATGAAACTTGGGCCGAATGTGCAGTGATAGGATCAACCTCTAATATTCCTGTAGGTCTCCTTATGTTGAGTCTCTTGGTGGGCCACTGATAATTATTATTGGCCATTCTCTCTAAAATCTCATACGCTTCATTGTAGGATTTAACCAAAAAAGCACCATTAGTAGAAGCATCTACTATGGTTCGAGTTTGTGCATTCAGCCCATTTTAGAAAGTCTCTATTTGAATCCAATGAAGGATTCCATGGTGAGGACATTTCCTTAGCAACTCCTTAAACCTTTCCCAAGCTTCATGCAAAGATTCACTATCAGCTTGTTGAAATGAAGTGATGTTGTTTCTGAGCTTAGCATTCTTGACTGGTGGGAAGTATTTCATCAAGAACTTCTCTGCCAAATCATTCCAAGTAGCAACTGAGCCCGGTGCCAAAGAATAAGCCAAGCTCTAGCTCTATCCCTCAGAAAATAGGGAAATAGCTTCAACCTTAACACATCTTCTGTCACCCCAGGAATCTTGAAAGAATCACTCACTTCCATGAAAAGCTTGAGATGCAAATGAGGATCTTCAGTTGCCATGCCACTGAATTGGCCCACAGATTGCAACATCTGAAACATCACCAATTTAAGTTCAAATTGAGTGGCTTCAATTTCTGGCCTGACAATCCCTGGATTGAGCCCTTGTAGAATGGGTACAGCATACTCCTGAATTGCCCTGTTTCTGTCATCCATCACAGGTTGTTGTTGAATAGGGTTGTTACCATAAACAGGCTGTCCATTATTGGCTACTGCTTCCTCTGCCATAACTTCAACAGCTGTTAGTCCTTGTTGTTCCCTTTTCCTAGCTCGAAATGTCCTTTCAATTTCAGGATCCACAGGCAACAACTCAGGGGCCTGAGGATTGTTCATACAGAAGATCAAGTATCCTGCCAAAAATCACAACTCAAAAGAATAAAAAGAAATGAAACAAAATACTTCTACAAAATTTTTTATGATATTAGTTCCCCGACAATGGTGCCAAAAACTTGTTGGTTAAAATCTGCAAGTGCACAGATCGTTCAAGTAATACAGTGTACAAGAATACGGATATCGTTCCCACGAGGACTATATCATAAAAATGTAATGTAGAAGCTGTAAAGTTCAATTTAAGTGAACTATAATCAAAGAGGTTTTGACAAGATTGCTAGTAAAAATAGATTGTAAAACTACTGGAAAAATAAAAAGTACACTTAACAAAGAAATACAGTAGTGATCAGAATGAAGAAAACAATGGAACAGAGATTTTGGTTGTAAAACAATAATTTAGATAAGCTAGGTTTACTAATTTTCCCAAGATGCAAATCTGCTAACAAAATGCTACTGAAATGCTACAGCAATCAATATACCCTGTCAACCAAGAACACGTGAGAACAAGGATTTTTCCAAATCTCTTTGCAAAATTATCCTCCTAACTTACTTCAGCATATTCCTATGTGACATCAGCTAAAAGAATGCAAACAAAAGCATAGGTTCTTTTGGGTCATGCATGATGAATAATATATTCCTATACCATCCATAGATCTACAAATTCCTTTAAGACCATACATGCATCATTCATGAGATCCAATTTAAATCAACCTTTCCAGAATTAATCCAAATCTGATATCCTATAAATTAATGGCCAGTTAAGAATAGAAATACGCATTAACACACATGAATGAACAAGAAACAATTGATTTCCATAACAAATTCAGCAATCAGTTGACAGTTCATATCCTTGGTTCCATTAGCAAACCCAGCTAAAGAAAATTAGTTCATACTGTAATTAAAAAAATCATTATCCATAGATAAATCATGTCTAATTCAGCTCAATACTACAAAAGGGTAAGCAACAAATAGAGAGAAAGAAAGTATGCTGAAGCTTGATTTCTCTTCTTCAACATCCTTGCTCCCTCTTCTTCTCTAGTACTTTCCTCCTTTTCTCGCTGGTACTCTCTGCTTTTTGTGTGTGTGAAAAATTCGTTTCTAATGGGTATGTCCCCAGAAGGTACTATTATGCTCTTCTTGTACTAGACGGTGTCCCTTTTCTGATTGGGGAAAAACATTTGCTAGGGCAATAATCTTGCTGACTTGTCTAGCTTTGCAAGCTCCTGAGTGATCCAAAATGACAGCTGCAGAAAGCCCATGTGATATTTTGTCTTTTTCTCCAGGTTATGTACTGACATCACTTCAAATTTCCAACTCAGCTCAGCTCAAAATGCTGCAGCATTCTTCTCTCATTTTCATCTCCTGTAAAACTGACTGGAAACATAACCAAGCTAGTTGGTTGTAGACATGAACCTGACATGCATCTTCTCTCATTTTCATCTACATGCATGACATGAACCTGACATGAGTATCGTAATGTAGACAACCAATGTCTAACATACACGTCATACAACAAAACACAACATCATAAACATAACATGATTGTCCACATTGCAGTCAGGACCATGCTTGAACTTACAGAAAATCTGCTAGCGTGAGCCTCTGCTAGTCTGGAACTGCTACCTCAGGGTGTCTGGCTTAAACTCCTATAAAAGAAATAATCCTTGATTATTTCTAATATTCATCTTATACTTGAAACATGACAAAACATGTAAATCACATTTCCAGACTTTTTTTTTTTGAACATGCCCTTCTACACGGGCGTGTTCCTGGCCGTTTACTCCTCTGGACTTAAACGTGCATGGCCGTGTAATTCATACAACATGGCTGTGTAATTCATGCGTGCTTACACGGGTGGTTACACGGTCGTGTTTTTGGCCATGTTTTCCTACTGTCGAACATAGTCTGTTACACGCCCTTCCCATGGCCGTGTGCCCTTCGACACCGCCCGATACACGGCCGTGTACCTCTCAGGTTTCAAACTCTCTCAAAACAGGGTCGTGTATGTGGGCATGTTCGGGACCGTATTCTTAACACGCCCTTGTGCACGCCTATGTTTATACCAAAATCCTGATTCTGGGTCCGAAATTCTCTGCTTTGATTTTCTAAGGCTTTTATGGCCTTTGTTCTACTTTTTGCACTCAAAATCGATCTCAACAAGATCGTTTCAAGGTATAGACTGCATTTCTACTATCATGAATCGATGGTTTCATAAGCAAATTTCACATTTTGCTTCTACACATCTCTTGACTCAACATTTAAAAAAATCAGAACTTTCTTGAAGAAACTCACTGAAACTTGGTTTTCTAAACCATCATCTCACGAGTTCGTGTTTAAAAACAACTAGACTTAAACCATGTTTTGATTTAACCGAAAATCTCAACATGCTAAACTCACATTCTCTTTTTCCACTCAAAACTCCAGATTTTTCACCCAGGAAAATGTGAAAAAAACGAGGGTTTACCTTGCTTGAAGCTTGAGAACTTCTTACTGTAGATTCTTGGCTGAAAACTTGAACGATCTGCTGCTTGAAGAGAGAATCCAAACTTGGTTGAAAGCAATGGCAGAGGAGGGTTTTTCTTTTCCCTCTTCTGATTTTTCTCTCTCTCTCTTTCTCTTTCTCTTTCTTTATTTCTCTTTCTTTCTTTCTCTCTCTCGGCCGCTTCTCTTTGCAGCTCAATTCAAGTGAAATAATTTCACTTGGGCTGCTTAGCTTAAGGCCCTCACGTGACCTCCCTCTCATCTTACCATTTCCTTTAATTTCTTTTAAAGAAATTGGCAATTTTCTTAGCTAATCTTGGCCATTGATCAAAGTAGCTTGCTTGTGAGCCCTTGATCTTTTAATATGTATTTTCTACATACTTTTCTAATAAATTTAAAACATCATAATTTGAATTAATGTTTAGCTTTTACACTATGTTCATTAATTCATTGTAAAATTTTGACTAATAACTTAGTTAATCAAAATTTTCATCTGCTCTGTATTCTGTAACATGTCTCATCATGAATGTCTATTTATTTACATATCTTGTACAAAATTTTCTGAGAACGATAGATTTCTCGGTTATCACACATCTACATTATCACAAAACGGTTAGTTTATATTAGTGTAAAAACAAACCTTAATACTTAAATATGATACAAAACACAAGTGTAAGAATGACGATCGTACAAATACATATCTAAAAACAAATAAATAATTTATTTTTGTCTTTCTCTCTTTTTTTTTTTTTTAATGATGTTGGGCCCTAGATGATGTACTAACATGCGCAATCATGATGAAAGTAAACTAGCTAGACTTAACATCTATTAGGGTAACTCTGAAACTTTAACTCTGACGAGTGTTAACCTAGCAGGTCTTGTGAGTATATATGGCTTAGGGGTTAAACTCTAATTTTGAATTAGGATGAATTCTGGTACACGCCTCCTAATTGTTATAATTATTGGTTTTTTTTTTTTTTTTATCTTTGATAATTCCTAACTTAATCTTTCATGAATTATAAGCATAATTCTTTATAGAAATCATGACTCTTAACACTATAATTAAATCATAACTTTTATTTTAAAAAATAAATATCCAAAGGAAAACACAACTCTTTATAAGAAGGTATAACTCTTCATACACAAAACGTAACCTTTTATAAAAATATTTTTATCTAGAAAAGCAACATATACTATCAAAGAAAATAATATCACCAATGATATATATGTTATTGTATAAATAATAACTCATAAAAGCTTTCATAAAAGAAATAGCATATGTTATCAAACTAGCATACCACTTATAAATTATTTTAGTTTTAAACAAATATGTTGTAAGTGAGAGATGTACTTACCTTGATAGAAGAACTTACTAAAATCACTAGCTAGGTGACTTAGTGTATCAAGACTTCAATAGCCTCATCCTTTAGGGAATTCATGTCATAAAAGCATAGAATCAATTTTTCCTAATTAAGAAAGATCACAAAAACCCTTAGTAATTAAATCTTTTCATTCCTAAAAATCATGAATACTACATATATATAACTTCATGATCACTAATACTACACTTACACAGTAAAAATTCAAGAGACTCATCATTTTACATGATCCGATAAAAGTATGTGCCTACAAACGTAAAATAGACCAATTATACGAGTATTCAGACAGATCAACTTCATTTTTCACACTATTTAGCGTCAACCCAAATTATATTTCACTATGTATTATGTCTTCTATATATTAAACCCTTCGGGTTTACTCAGTCATCTCACAATGTTTCGATCAATCGGTGGGATCCATTATTTATGAAAAATTCTGACTCAATCTAATAAGATTGAGTAGCGTTTTTCTTTTATTATGCATTGTTCAAAAATTCTATCAGTCAATAGAGATTTTTTTAAAAACTGAACATTGTGATTGAACATGTAAATAAATGCTCTAATTATAAACTAGTCCTCTTTTTATACAATATAATGATAATTTTCTGTTTATTAGAAATGTATATCAAAGCTGAAGGGGGCAAAAGAGAGAAACTTATGATCAATCTCTCTGAAAGAAAATCACCATAAATCAAAGTACGTCTTTTTTATTTTACATATATTATTGTATTGCAAAAATCATCTTGTTCAGGATGTTTGGTATCAAAGTTATTACAAAATTACAATTTGATTGGTATAATTAAAAAAACCTAACATATATCTTAATATTTGACTAGGATTTGGCACAGAGTTAGTAAAAATTTAACTTAAGAAAATTTAATAATATTATTTTAGTTCGTTTGACAAGCAATTTAAGCATTAAATTTAAAAATTATTGTTACCATCTAACAACTACAAAGAATAGAATGTATGGCGGAGAAGAATTTTCTTGTGTAGATCGAGTTGTCAATTCAAGTTAAACGTGTAGTTTAGTTAAAGAAAATTCAAATAATTTTATGCAAAGTACCAATCAATCATCTCAAATTCTTTAATGCATCAATTTCCAACCTCATTGACCTTATCCTTTCCTTTTCAATTAGTGTCGGATTAGATTCCAGCCACAGGAGAGACTACTTAACTATATACATTTCTAGAAAAGAATTTTTTGGCAAATTAATAATTACGGGCTAATCATAAAATATGGTTGCATCTTTTTTTTTTTTTTCAAAAGCTTTATGTGTGAAAGATATTTTAATTCTCTATTTATTGTTTCTTTTTTTTTCCTTTGTACAAAAAATATTCTTAAAGTATAGATATTCAAACACTATGCATGCCTAGGGCAACTTGCTTGGCCCCGCCCTTCTTTTTGACATTTGGCCGTATGAATCTATTTGATGCCAATATGAGAAAGTAGGATTCTCCAATTTGTGCTAAAATAAATCTACTATTTACTATAATTATTTTAAAAATTTATTATTTACTTTAATTATTTTTTGAAAAATACTATTTATTTCATTCTCCTATCTAAAACAACCTCACTAAAACTGTGGGAGGCTTAGTTTGCGGGCCATTGGTGTGATTAACTCTATAGTTTTTTGTAGTGAGTAAAGACATGACAGATGTGATGATAATTCATATATACTACATGAGTGCAGTGAGGTAGTAAATTATACTTGAATAGTTTTGTGTCCTGCGACCAATATCTGATATGCGATGTATTTAGGTTTCTACTTAGATGCAAGTAATTTAGTTGTTTTACATTTAACTTTGTTTAACTTTATATGTAACATGAAACTGTAACTTGGAGTCGTTGAGGACACGTATATCAATGAAAAAATTGCATCAATTGTCGGATCATTATATACAACTACCAAATATAAGTCCTAAACACGTAAACATAAGAGACCTTTTATATATATATATATAAAATTAAGAGATATCAAGGATTTCTTACTTGCCAGACATCATAGTGGTAACTGCCATAACTGGTCTCTAAAACATGTACACATGGTTATGATCAAAATTGATTGTATAACGGGTTGATATCCATAACTTGCAATTAATAAGAGAGTATTGGTTGCATTTTATTCCCACGAAGGCTTGTCAGATGAACCGTTAGGATTTTCCTCCATAAAGGGATCTTTAGCTTCTTGAACCTCTTTCAGGCAAGAAACCTGAGTAGTTTTTACAAGAACCTTGGGGTGCTATAGTTTTTTGATTATTTGGTTTGGTAAATTCCATAGGTTCACTGTATCTGCATTTAGCTATAGAGACTATCGATAGGCTAGCATTGAGGGGGAAAAACAAAATCTGGCAGATTCTCATATTATGCGGCAGTAAAAATTGAACCTCCAGATTTTTGTGGAAGAAGAGTGTATTCCAATGGCTAGGCTAAATCAATATCAACTACGGCTCTGGTAAAGTGCCCATAATTACCTTCTGCAATGTTGTTGTCTGGCTTCAGAGGAGTAGCCATACCATAGGCAATTTTAAAGACGCTCTTGGATCCCAGTATTCCCATGCCAGATCATAAAACGGATGCCAAAACCGAGTGTCTGTTGACTTGGGTGGAGATTAGTAATTGCTCGACTCACATCCCACAACCATGAAGCTCCATCCAAGTCAACAAAAATATCAAATCTATAAAATCCTGATATAATTGTTGGTGAATCATAATGATACCCAAAAAGATGAAACAATTATTCACCCTAGGAACTACGGAGACGATGAGGTGACGAGTATTGAGGACGCATTATGTTAAAGATCATATACTTTGGACCATCTTTATGGAGTAGTTTGACGGATAAGATTTTATGGTCTGCAACTTACAGATTTTTCCTTTTAATTTTTTGAAATCATGATATTTTCTAAAATCATATAATTTATAAACTAGCTACAAAAAAGAAAGTAAGATATCCTATCTGTTAGTAATATATTTACTAATAAATTTTAATATCCGTTTCAAGATAGTTCTTTCTCTAAATTCTGGTCAATAAGTTTCTAAAACAAAATCACAAATGATTTAATTATCTATTTAAGAATCCTGTAGTCATAATTATAATAAATTAAATTAATTAATGTGTCATTTATATAAATTTAAATACGATAGTTTTTATTTTAATATTCATTATTTTAAAACAATATTTTATTTCTGATACTCATATATATATACATATTAAAATTTTGATATAACATTTTTTAAGATATTTACTACTTAAAAATTCTAAAATACTTAACCCATTAAAAAAACATTTTAATTCTTACAAAGTTTTAAATATATTTCAAATTTAGAATTCCAGATGAATTCAAAAATTTTATTTAAAAGTTATTATTATTATTGTTGCTGTTGCTCTTGTATTATATATACATATACCCATGCACATATTCACAGATACATATGTACATATATACATATATACGTTAATCGGAAGGGGGGCTGGTCGGGGACGGAGGATGGCAGCGCAACGGGCGAGGGAGGCACGGCTTCTGCATGGCTGTCGGTGGCACGGCTGGGCTTTGGGCGGCTCTGTCGCGAGGAGGACGGCGTGAGTTCATCTTGGCTTGGTCAGTTGATGAAGCAGCATAAGGCGAACGGCGATGGAAACTCAGGCTTGGGCTGGCGATAGCGTCGGGCATTACTTGGTCGGTGGTGGCTGTGGGGTTAGGCTTGGCTGGGTGCAAAACGGCGAGGGGCGAGGCAAAGGCCGTGGGTTGGATCCGGGCTACAATCAGCATGCACGGGCTCAGGGAAAAGATCTCGATGGCGGCTGCTGCTTGGCTTGGGCTGGTGGAGGCTGGGCATACTCGGGGTCGACGGCAAGGCTTGCTCGGTGCTTCGTTGGGCACGGCTGGGTCACGATCATGGGTGGGGAGGTTAGCTTGGCTCAATGGTGAACGGCATGAGGCGACGACTCCGGTGATTTGGCGCGGGGGCTAGCGATAGGGCTACTCAGTGGGAGGAGCTTGACGGCGACTGGTGATGTTGGACAAACTAAATGATTTAAATAATTTAAATCAAACGAAATGTAAAAGAACAAATCAAAATTGTTCCCTTCGGCCATTGAATCGATTTGTTTCCGAACCAAAATTTTTCCCACAAAACACAATGCCTTGGATCTTCTAAGGCTTAACACTCACTCACTAGATGATGTTCGAGAAAAATTTTAAGAGTTTGGCTTAGGGACCAAGGTTGAAGACACACAGTTGCCATATATACGGTTTTCCCATCAAAAACTGTTTCCAACATGCAAAACAGGGCCGAAAATATCTTAATCTTTTTTTTGAACATTGAGGACATGATGTGGATCACGTTATTAAGTTTTTAGGAGCAAAACAACATTCTTCCACTTGATCCACATGTACCATTATTCATAACAGCAAGAAACAAAACACATGAATCATGGTGATAGGTCTTCTAAATGCGAGTATTATCTTCTATGTATCACAATGTGTTATGTTTCTCAATAATAACCCATACAACTTTATGAATAAACCTCATGTTTATTCTTGGTCCAAAACTTAACGATTTTTCTCATCAAATGCTAAAATATATAAATATGTGTACACAACCATATATGAGAAAACATCACAATTAGAGTTTTTTTAATTACATCGTTCTTACAATGAAAATTACATCGAGGAACCAAGTGTCATTCTATCTACACGATCCTTAAATTTCGATGGTGGCGTGCCTGTAGTCAAAGGATTGGCAATCATTAAATCAGTACTAATATGCTCAATGATGACTGATTTATCCTTAACACGCTCCCTTATGGCTAGATACCTGATGTCGATGTACTTGCTTTGACTACCACTTTTATTGTTCTTAACCATGAAGACAGAGGCTGAATTGTCGCAATGTATCTTCAGCGGCCTAGAAATAGAATTCATGATTCCAAGCCCAGAAATGAAACTCTTAACCCATACACCATACGAAATAGGCTCAAAACAAAATACGAACTCAGCTTCTATAGTGGAAGTAACAGTCAATATCTATTTCATACTTCTCCACGAAACAGCTCCGCCAGCTAGCATGAAAACATATCCTGAAGTTGATTTTCGTGAATCAATGCAGCCAAGGTAGTCTGAATCAGAGTAGCCAATGACTTCTAAATTATCAGTTATTCTGTATATAAGCATGTAGTCTTTGGTCCCTTGAAGGTATCTCATTACCTTCTTCGCAGCTTTCCAATGTTCCACACCCAGATTATTCTGATATCTACTCAATATTCTAACAGCAAATGCAATGTCAGATCTAGTGCAAACCTGAGCATACATTAAGCTTCCAATAGCTGAAGCATAAGGAATGTTTTTCATTTGTTCCCACTCAAAATCATTTTTTGGCCACTGGTCCAAATTGAACTTGTCAGCCTTCACAATGGGAGCTATGCTTGGCAAACAATCCTTCATCCAGAACCTCTCTAAAACCTTGTTGATATAGGTCTCTTAAGACATACCTAGAATACCATATATTTTATCTTGATGTATCTAAATTCCAAGACATAAGATGCATCGCCCATATCTTTCATATCAAAGTTATTAGAGAGAAATTATTTCACCTCATATAGCATACATTTTTCATTGCTTGCAAGCAAAATATCATCCACATACAGAATAAGGAAACAAATTTTGCTCCCACTGACCTTCTGGTATACACTGATTCACGATGTTTTTTACAAATCCAAATGAAAAAATGACATCATAGAATTTCAAATACCACTGACGTGAGGCTTTTTTCAATCCATACATAGATTTTTTGAGCTTGCAAACCAAATGCTCACGGTCACTAGAGGAAAATCCTTCTGGTTGTTTCTGTGACGTCTTAAATTTTATTTAAGGGTCAATATATAATTTAAATAAAATTTGTATGCCAAAAATTAATTAAGAATCCTTTTGGAAACCCTAGGTTGGTTTCCTAGTCAAATTCCGCTCAAAAAATCAACAATTTGAACTTCAAAAAGAAACCCTAAAATATTCGGCCATCACTTGGGATTTTAATTAAAATTTAAATTCCACAAATCCAAGGAGGATTCAAATTCAAATTTCATTCCTTAGATATAAAGAAGAAATTCGGCCATGAAGTGTAGGAAATAAAGGAGATTTTATTGAATTAAAAGCTAAGTCAAAACTCAATCAAAATTCAAATTATTTTTCCTTAAAAACTAAGGGATAATTTTGGCCACTTAAGGGGAAATAAGAGAGAAAACCCTAGCCTCAAAACAGCACAAAAACTTTCCCTTTTGCCCCTTACAATTTTCGACCAAACAAGGAAGAGAAAGGGAAAGAAAAACCTAGTATAAAAACCCCCTTTTAACTCTCATTCACCCTTCCTTTCACCCTAAAAAATTCGGCCAGCTTTCCCCTCTCTCCTCTCTAAATTTTCTCTCCCAAAACACACCCAAAATAGCAAACAAAACTTACCAAAAGGCAGCTCAAAAATTCAACAACCTTTGAGACAAAAACAAGGTGAGAAATCAAAATTTTTTCCTTCCTTTTCCTTTTGATTTCAAATCCGAAATTTTATATGGTTTTCTCCACTGTTTCCCTACTGTTTTGAAAACTCCAACACTCACACAAATTCAGCCAAAAGGGCGACCAAACATCAAAAATAGTGCAGTACAAACAAGGTGTGATTTCTCTCTCAAACCCTAAAATTTTGCCTCATTGATTCCCTTTTCAAAAACCCTATTATCATATGTGTAAGATTTTATGATTTTGTCAATTTGATTCTTGGGTTGTGTTAATGACATATAAATACGGTTTTTCACAAAATTTCGTGATCATTGGATGAAAATTGAATTGGTTTGAGGCTAATCGAAATTCGGACACAGAAAAATGGAAATCTGGAAAATTACCATATAAACAGTAAATTTATGTCAGCCATAACATGAGTTTTAAAAACGATTTTTGAGTGATTCTTGAGCCTAAAATTAAATTCAAGATGTCCCCTAAATGCCTGCAAAATTTCAGAACCAAAATCATCCGTTTACCTAGTCAAAATATTTTTCTAAGATAGGCGGACAGAACTGCCAGGTTTTGAACCGAAACTGAAACCCAGATTTTTATGCCTGAAAACAATCCTCAGTTTTTGGCCTAGTTGAATGACCAAATGATGTCCAAAAATTATAAAAATTATATGGAATTAAAGCTATGAATGTCTAGTTTAACATATTAAAAATTTAGAATTTTTGGGATGAAAAATAAATTAATATGGATTTTACATTCAGCCTAGGTTAGTCTGTCCATGCCCAGTAATATCTTAACTTAGAGTTTTTCATAAATTTTAAATCCCAAATGTTTATTAAACGTTTTAAAATCTTTTGTGGCACACTAAAATGATTGGATGATTATGTCTAGATCTAGACTAATCATATGTTGTGATTATAGGACTTATTTGACGTTCTTGCTGGATTTGTGGATCACGTTATCGTAACGCTTGTGCGATAATCGAGGTAGGACGTTCTAGCCTTTTCTGGGAGTAGTCAAGTGTTTTAAATTCCCCTGTTTTATCGATGGCATGCTGTTTTCAGTTTATGAAATTTTTATACTGTTTTTGGATGGAATAAACGCATGCAAAGTGTTTTGTATTAAATGTGTATTTCAAAGCGTATTTTGATTAATGGCATAATATAACTTGGTAAATACCATCTTTTGAATAATCCGGTGAACATAATTGAGCTCTAGTTCACGATCATTGTAAATGATGCGTGCGTCCCAGAGTTGACGCCATGGGGGAAGGTCCCTAAACCTGCGCAGGGCCGTTCGGCATATTTAGACCGTAAAGAGATGATCTAGAATTATGCATTTTACTGCAAACTCGTAAAAATCTATTTTCTGTTCATGGTACTAAAAAGAAAGTTCAGGTAATGGTGAATTCTCATCTTTTCATAATAAATACAATCAATTTATATAATAATTTTTAAAATAAGTACAAATAAAATGATTGTTCATATATTACATAATTAAGTTGATACTTAAATATTAAGACTAAAATTGGTATTCCTAACATTTTTCTTGTTAACAAGAGAGAGAAAAAGAGCATCTTATAAGGTATATGCAGGGTAATAATATTAAGGCTAAATTTAATCCCACTATATATATCTCTTTTTTTTTTATTTTGTGCTCCAAATTTCCAAAATTGTTCAAAATTGTTACTTCTATATGTAAAATTAATTTGCTGATATGACATATTATTATAGGTTACTGAAAGATACATTCAAATAAAAACTATTATTACTAAACAAGAATAATGAAAAAACCTTAATTTTAGGATTAAATAAAAAATTGAAAACCCCAAAATTAGAGAAATTTAAAAAACACTAATCATAAATCAAATTCCAAATCAGCCCTAACTGGAAACCCCCTTTGCACAAAGATTCCCAAATCATTCCCAATTGGAAAATTATTGCCAAATCATTTCTAATTAGATGACCCTAGCTCCACCTTCCTTCCTAGACATCACCAAATTGATGCTGGCATTACAGCACAAGGTGATTTGGGGTGTTGACTTGATGAATCTTTGGCTGCTAGTGTGTGCCAACAAATTCACGGGCTTTTGACAGCTAGGGCAACAAATTCATGGAATAGGTAATTAGTAATAAAATTAAAAGAACAAAACATGAAGGGCTGCCTGGTTTTGAGGGGAACTGCTACACAAGGTGTTTTGGGGTGTTGACTTGGTAAGGCTTTGGTTTCTCAATAAATTCTTGGAATAGATCAATGAATAAATTAATTAAAATAACAGCATATTTTACATTAAATTTTTATTTTTTTATTAAAGATTATTTTATTGTTTTAATACTGTCATATGAACAAATATGAACAAATATCTTTCATTAATCCTCAATTTTGAATAGTTTTAAAAATTTGAGAGGCAAAAGGGGAAAAAATGCATAATCCGGAAGATTTATAAAATTAATTTTAATATTAAAGTTCCAAGATGGTCTGATCTCTCTTTAGTAAGCTTATTATACACATCTTAGGAAACAAAAAATGAAAAAAAAAAACAAAAAACAAAAGAAAACGAAAAAGGAAAAAAAAAAAAAGCAAGTACATGAATCATTTTGTATGCATCTTATGTAGGACTATAAATATAAATTCCAATTAGAAACTAGAGGTATTGACTAATTGAGTTTAGCACATAAAGGTTAGAGTATTGTTATAAAGCATCAATGATATTAAGCACTATATATTAATAAAAAATAGATCCCACGTATAGGTGGAACCCATATTTTATTAATGATAGTACTTACATTAGTGATTAGTGGTGCTTGTAAACATTTTTCTAAAGGTTAATGCCCTGTCCTACTTCGAGTTGGTTAGCTCAAGTCCATCATCTAATTATAGTTCTCCACGAGCTTGCCCAATAATATTTTTTTTTTAAATCCAAGACTGATAATAATTATCGTAGATACTATCTCCATCGCCATTGATGTTTATTGTAGGGTTTAGAGTTTTATTTTAATTTCTTTTTAATTTATAATAATTTTCTCTTTGACAATGACCAATTAAATATATTAAGAAAATGTACCATTTTATTTAATTGTTATATTTTTCAAAATTTAGGAAATCTTTTTGATATTAGGTTATTTGTTAATATGTGATAATTTATCCGAATTTGTATATCATAAGTTGTATTAATATGAAAAAATAAAAATAAAAACATGCTTTGAGACCTAACAGTCGCCATACCTCATAACTTTGCATTTTTCTTATATGAATATCCTTTATACTGCTCCTTTGTAGTAAATTATCTCTTTTTTCCTAGTCCGTATATATTGATGTTTGACATACCATGTTACATGTTTATACTATGTTTTCCTTTATTTTCTTCCTTATTTTTTTTTTTTATAATTATGGTATTAAAATGAATGACATTCAAATGATTCCTTGATCCTTCACAGCTGCATCTCTATTTTCCCCTTTATACTCGGACAAGCCATGATCCTCCCTGAGCTCTTGCCATGTGCTCTTATGATCTCTGCACTTATGCAGGCCTTATGCCATTGTGCCCTCTCTAAAATGATTGTTTTCTGTGCATTTCTACGTCCTCTTTTGATGATTGTTATCCCTAAACTCTTACACTTGCTCTTGATAATTGTTGTTCATGCACGTTTGGACCCTCCCTCGACAATTATTATCCTTGTGCCACTGCACCTTCGATGAATTCCGTCCCTCCTTTATTTTTGTTTAATTTGTAGAAAAGTTTAAAAAAAATAGCAATAAAACTAAAAGAACAAAAAGAAAGTAAAAAAAAAAAAAATCATCTTCCATCAACCATATGTACTCGTTTATTCTATCATGATATAATATTGAATCTCCTATAAGAGATTATGATGATCCAAGATTCAAATCTCTTGTAGGAAATCCATCTTACAGAGACATATTAGGTAAGATTAATTTTTATTGATTTGTTAAACTTAAAGAACTTATTCAATTTTGTATATTGTCACTTGTGTTTGTACCTTATGCGTGAATTCTCTCTCTTTTTTTTAGTCCATGGCAAAATTTTTTCTTTTATTCTCTCTTTATTTTCTCCTTTAATATAATTTTTAATTGAAGACTAGTCAAATTAGCAACTATACAAGCGGTTATACTTTATATCAAAATTTAATATGACATGTAATATGTCATTGTTAATTAGGTGGTATTTTTTTCTTAATGTCGGTGTTGATTAAGTCGTGTTGCTTCTTACGCCAAAGACTAACTTCAAACTAGGAGAAAAGTGAACACAAAAGAGCAATTTATTTTTTGGCTTGTTAAAGGGACAAAAGGGCAGGCTTTGCATGGTTAATTTACTTTGTATTAGAAATGAGGCCTTTGAAAATATTGTGCAAATCATTGAATGATGCATGAGCCACATGAATTAATATATAAAATTTTGACTTCATGGCTCATTTAAGCATCGCACTTATCAATAGCATTATTATACATGACCGTTAGTGCTGCTTAGTAGTTAATAATGTTCAATTATGAGTACTATATATGAGTTAACGTGAGAGTAAAAAGTTAATCCCATTTTTATTTTTTTAATTATCTTTTCTATATTTAGTTATCATATCATCTAATTCAAACTTAATGATATCATGATATAAATAAAAATTACTGAACTAAAAAAAGAACTACAAATACTAGAATTATTGAATAAAAGTCTAAAATTTAAGTGAAAAGACAGTCATATTGGAAACATAGAGCCACTTGTTTAAACTTGACTATCTAAGTATTATTGCGGAGGAATACAAAAATAGTGGTGAGACTAGTGGGAATACACAAGTAGTGTCTAAGTATTATTGACTGTTTAAAGATATTTCTTTTGGATGCTACTTGCTAGTAAATGATTAATCTTAGTAGGACCGAGAAAGACGTGATATGTTATAATTTTACAGAACGAGCTATTACCCTTTTTCATTCTTTCTTGTTTGGTAAAGTAAAAAAAAAAAATTTAAGAAAAAAAAAAAAGGTTCAACCAGAATATTTTTCCTCTTCTAATAATGAACCTGGCATGATTATGTAAATAAATCAGAAACCCGTAATGTTTCGAAATGATGATTTCGTGGAGCCTCAGTTTTGGTGATAACTAAAAGGAGCTTAATTTCAAAGCATTTGAATTAAACCACTTTGGTGCCAACTTAGAAAGCTCCATATACTGCTCGAATACAATCTTATTATTATTTGAAAATTTATTCAATTAACAATGTCAAACTCTCACATGGGAAGATACTATGATTTTTCAGCAATATATATATATATGTATATATATAACTTCATAATCACTAATACTGCACTTACACAGTAAAAATTCAAGAGACTCATCATTTTACGTGAGCCGATAGAAGTATGTGCCTGTAAACGTAAAAAAGACCAATTATACGAGTATTCAGACAGATCAACTTCATTTTTCATACTATTTAGCAACAACCCAAAGTATATTTCACTATGTATTATGCCTTCTCTATCTTCGGGTTTACGCGGTCATCTCATAATATCTCGATCAATCGATGGGATCTTCTATTTATGAAAAAGTCTAACTCAATCTAATCAGATTGAATAGTGTTTTTCTTTTGTCGTGTATTGTTCAAAAACTCTATCAGTCAATAGAGTTTTTTTTTTTTTTTTTAAATTGAACACTGTGATAGAACATGGGAATAAATACTCTAATTATAAATTAGTCCTCTTTTTATTTAATATATTGATAATTTTCTCTTTATTAAAAATGTATATAAAATTTGAAGGGATCAAAAGAGAGAAACTTACATCAATCTCTCTGAAAGAAAATTATCATGAATCAAAATATGTCTATTTTTATTACATATATTATTGTATTACGAAAATCATCTTGTTGAAGATGTTTGGTATCAAAGTTAATAAAAAATTACAATGTGATTGGTATAATTAAGAAAACCTAACATATATCTTAATATTTGATTACGATTTGGCACAAAGTTAGTAAAAATTTTAACTTAACAAAATTTAATAATATTATTTTAGTTCGTTTGACAAGCAATTTAAGCATTAAATTTAAAAATTATTGTCACGATCTAACAACTACAAAGACTAGAATGTCCGTCGGGGAAGAATTTTCTTGTATACATCCAGTTGTCAATCCAAGTTAAATGTGTCATTTATTCAAAGAAAATTCAAATAATTTCATGCCAAGTACAAATCAATCATCACCTATTCTTTAATGCATCAATTTCCAACCTCGCTGACCTCATCCTTTCCTTTTCAATTAGTGTTGGATTAGATTTCAGCCACAGGAGAGATTACTTAACTATATACATTTCTAGAAAAGAATTTTTTGGTAAATTAAAAATTATGGGCTAATCATAAAATATGGTTGCATCTATATATATTTTTTTCAAAAGTTCTATGTGTGAAAGACATTTCAGTTCTCTATTTATTGTTTCTATTTTTTTCTTTGAATAAAAAATATTCTTAATGTATAGATACTCAAACACTATGCATGCCTACGGCAACTTGCTTGGCCCTTCTTTTTGACATTTAGCCGTATGAATCTATTTGATGGCAATATGAGAAAGTAGGATTCTCCAATTTGTGCTAAACGAGTTCACTATATTCAACACGGTAATACCAAAAAAAAAAAAAAATTGTCGTCTTCGGTTGCACTTTAGAGAAAGTATAGCTGTACAGAATGGGGAATTAGTCCTCTACTAACAAAATAAAATGCACCTACCACGACGGAAAATAAAAATAAAAATTGCTCTCCTAACTGTAAGTTTTAAATTAGTAATATGCATGTGCTCGGTTTTTAGTTTACAAAACGAAAGCTGCGTGAACGTATAATATATATCAATATCAATCTTATGTTTTAGCAAATATATATCATTAAATAGTTTTAAAAATAACATTATATTACTTTCTTTTTTTTTTTAATTTAGAGATTGAGAGATTTGAATTCTATACCATTAAGTAAAATAAAATATAATGTTATCATTAAAATATGAGTGGAACCACATTGTTTTATATTTTAATGCACCACACTATATCTAATGCTACTTTCATTTTTTGGTTTTGTTATTATTATTTTTTGAAACTGTTTTTTTTTTTAATTTAAAACTTATAAAAATAGTTTTGGTATTTAAATAAGTTAAAACCGAAAAAACTTACCAATAAATAGAAAATAATTGTTACATATGGTATTAGCAATACACTTGGTGGTAACTTACTTCATTGGAAATTACGACAATTTATCAAATTGGCACAACAATCTACTCTGTCGAAGATGCTCTAAGATAATAGTAAAGAAAAATAGAAACATATAATAAATTAAAAAGACAAAAATAGTTTCTTCATTTCTTTCCTTTTAATTTCCGTTCTCGTTTTCGTAAATTTTCAACTTATATAATTAAAATTTCTAACATATTATTCCAAAGAGTTGGCTTATCAAAAGCTTAAGAAAATTGCCATAAAGCTCAGCAAACTTTGTCGAAAAATAGGTGTCTTTCGGTAGACCAAATTTAGGCATAAAATATTTCATGATGCGCTTTCAGGAATTATTAAATAGTTAGTACTTTTAAATTTTGAGAAAGCATCCACAAGTCAAGGTTTATATATAAAGCTATTTCGAACGTATTTGTTTATTAAATAATACATTTACTATAAAAGAGTATGACAAATAATAATACTATTTCTACTTTTTATCATCGTTATTATACTTTGAAATTCATAAAAAAAAAAAAATTTAATATTTAGATAATTTTAAAATAAAAATATTGTAATAATTGAATTCAAAAATTATAGCATCCCCTTAACAAGATGCCACAATTTACTATCATTATTGTAACATATGAACTAATACGATGAAAAAAGATAATTGTTTATGTCAAAATAATGTGGAAGACTGTGATGATTTATTTTTTCCCCTTAAAGCATAGAACTTAACTCATAATATAAAATTAAAATAAAACACCAAATTTTATAATTCTCATGGTGGCAAAAAAACAGTCTTGAAAATGATCTAAATCATCTTAAAACATTCTAAGAAATCATAAAAAATAAATGAACTATTCAATTTAAAATAAACTTGTAAACTCTTAAGAAAATAATCATAAACTCTTTTCAAGATAGAAAAGTTCAGATAACCCACTATGCTACCATGCACGTTTCCATGTCAAGCCTCCTTTGTTCCTTAGACTTAGCTTTGCCTTTATTGGTAACTTGCAAAGAAACTATAATGAGTAAAAACTTAGTAAGTACATCTACGTTCTCACAAACTGGTTGATTTATATTAGTGTAAAAACAAACCTTAGTACTCAAATATGATACAAAACATAAGTGTAAGAATGATGATCATACAAATACATATCTAAAAACACACAAATAATTTATTTATGTCTCTTTTTTTTTTTTTTACAATGTTGGGCTCTAGACGATGTACCAATATGCACAATCATGATGAAAGTAAGCTATCAAAGAAAATAAAACGTAACTTTTTATAAAAATATTGTTTTCAAGAAAAGCAACATATACTATCAAAGAAAATAACATCACCAATGATATATATGCTATTATATAAATAATAACTCTCTTAATAAAATCACATAAAAGTTTTCATAAAAGAAATAGCATATGCTATCAAAATAGTACACCACTTATAAATTATTTTAGTTTTAAACAAACATATTGTAGATGAGAGATGTACTTTCTTTAATATAAGAACTTACTAAAATCACTAGCTAGAAGACTTAGTACCTCAGGACTTCAATACCCTCATCCGTTAGTGAATTCATGTCATAAAAGCATAGAATCAATTTTTTCTATTTAAGAAAGATCATGAATACCTAATTTCTATTTTGTATACAAAACGCTAAAAATCATATTCATAAATATAACCTTCCCAATATCAAATATAGTAATTAAATCTTTTCATTCCTTCCTTTATATCATTAATTGACCACCTACATTGATGATTTTCCCCAAATTCCCAAATTCCATAAATCCTAGATTTTTACATCCTTAAATCATAAATGGTAAAGAAAAGTACGTTTAATTTCCAATGAAATCAAGGCTAGAGACTCACAAGAACAATGAATCACAAAGGTTTGATTGTAAGAATTCAAAAAATTCTCTCTTTTGAAGGGAAGAAAGAAGATAGAGGTTTGAAACAGAAAGAATGGAGGTTTTTAAAAATATAAGTACTATGATATTCAGATTTAAGTTTTTGGCTTTTAAATAATTAATCCCAATCATCTAAGGGCTACGATTAAAAGTTAAAAAATGATCTAATAGTCGAAAATAAGTCTAAGGAAGTCTTTTAGTTGGTACCTTTTGAAAACCCCATTTTAAAATATTTTGGGTGAAATTTCACCCTTGGCATGCAAGTCGGTGCCATAGCGCCCACCACCAACGCTATATTTTATTCCCCTAATGGTGCCACAGAACCAAATGGAGGAGCTGCACTATTTGACTCTTAAGTTTTTAGCCCAAATGCGTCTGCTTGACCTTTTTTGGTATTTTGATCATAATTTTTTTTACTTTGATATTAAAATTGAATGATTCAAGAAGCATTTGCCCTAAATGAGTTTGCCTGACCTCTAAATTGCATAAAGCTACCACGTGGATGCACCAAATGATATTTACCATGGATTTTAATCACAAGATCAAGCAAAAGATCCATGTCAGGCTAAAATATGAAACTAAGGATATATATATATTGTTTCCACCAAAATTATATACATTGTTTCCACTAACTAGAAAAAAAAATACATATATCACAACTCTTACGTGTCAACATATGTCGATATGCAATTTAATCTTTTAAATTCTTATCAATTAATAAATAACAATTTAAATGACTTGAAATTGAAACTAATGTTTTTTAGATTATTCAAAATCCTCAAATCATAAGAGGTAAAGAAAAGCACATTTAATTTATGATGAAATTAAGGCTAGAGACTCACAAGAAAAACGAATCACAATGGTTTGATGGTGAGAATTCACAAAATTCTCTTTTTTGAAAGGAAGAAAAAAGATGGATGTTTAAAAGAGAACGAATGAAGGTTTTCTAAAATATATGTACAATTATATTTAGATTTAAGTTTTTGACTTTTAAATAATTAATCTCAATCATATAAGGATAAGATTAAAAGTTAAAAAATGATCCAGAGTCTAAAATAAGTCTAAGGAAGCCTCTAAGTTGGGACTTTTTAAAACCCACCTTTTTTAAATTTTTGCGTGAAAAATTACCCTTGGCATGCAAGCCGGTGCCACGGCACTCACCACCAATACTGTTTTCTATTCCCCTAGTGGTGCCATGACCCAAATGGTAGAGCTGCGGTGCTTGGCCCTTGAGTTTTTGCCCCAAATGAGCCTACCTAACCTCTTTAGGAAATTTAGTCATAATTTTCTACTTCGATATTAGAATTGAACAATTCAAGAGGCATTAAAAAGTTAACAAAAAGATCTACAACTTTGATGAATAAACTTTTGTCTAATTAGAGCATTTTCTTAATCAAAATTATGGTTGAATGTAAAATTACATTCTTTTATGCAAAATTCCTAATAGTTAACCACTTTAAATATGAATTCTCTCGAGCACATTAAAGTTCTTAATGTCATCACCTATAATATATCTTAACCATGTATTAGCACTATCAATGCATACTATACATACTCTAAAATCACTTGGAGACCTTTGCTTATAAACCTATTGAGTAAAAACTTGAGTGTTACAAAAGTGAAGACACCAACTTATAGAAACCAGATGTTTAAATTTTGTATTGATTATACATTGTGGAAATTTTATTACAAATTAAAGTTTAACATATAGCAAATTTGCTTATCAACTTATTAAGTTTATCACTCGGAGATCTTTGCTTATCAACCTATTAAGTAAAACCTTGGTGTTACAAAAGTGAAGACGCCAATTCATAAAAATCAGTATTGATTATCTATTGTGGAAATTTTATCAAAAATTAAAGTTTAACAGATAACAAATTTAGTATCAAAGATAACATTCAATGAGAAAGCATTTTCTTATTCAAATGTTAAAATTTATCAACCAAATATTATTTTAGCAGTGCATTGGAGGTTATCGCTTTTTGGCACAAAACAAATGGTGTGTTCAAATGAACTATTGTAATAGTTATTATTGGACTTCGATGTAATACATATTTGATTGCCCAACTATTATAGCGAATTTATTTGAATGTTTCCCTATTTGATCATAATAATTTAACTCAAATCCACTTTTTAGAGATCCTTACTATACAGTCTTTTTTCTACCTTTATGTTATTCAAATTTTACCTTTATCAAATACTATTCAAGCACATATTTAATTTAATTACACAATTCAAATTTTATATTTAAGATATTTAATGTTTCGAACTTTCAAACGTAATACATAATCCTAATAGTTTTGATTTTTTTTAATTGTTTTCCAAGTCCTAGAAAAACCTAAAAAGCCATGGAAGAAAAGAATATTAGCTATGGCATTGATTAGATCGAATACAACATCGACAAGACTATTCCAACAAAAACAAAAAATAAAATAAAACAGAAAAAATAAAACAATGAGCTTGCAAAGGTTGGCCGCATTTACATTCTTTGATTTAGGGAAATTGAAGATGGGTTTAATCAACCAGAACAACAAAAAAAAAATATATATATACATATAAACAACAACAAAACAAAAACCAAAAAAAAAAAAAAAGAATTTCTGAAAGGGAAATCACAGTAAATAGCAGTTTTTAAAAAATAATTAAAATAAATAATAGATTTTCAAAATATTTATAATCAATAGCAAATTGCTAGATGAATATAAATTATACTAAATAAATAATGTATTTATAAGACATAAATAAATCATTTATTTGATAAAAATATAAATATATCATTTATTTGATACATAAATACATTATTTACTCAATAAATTTGATGTAAATAAGTTATTTACACGATAAATCTACTATTAACTATAATTATTTTTAAAACTTATTATTCACTTTAATTATTTTTTGAAAAATACGATTTACTTCATTCTCCTATCTAAAACAACCTCACTAAAAGTTTGGGAGGCTTAGTTTGCAGGCCATTAGTGTGATTAACTCTATAGGTGGCGTTTGGTATTATTTTTGAAATGTTTTCTGTTTTCAAAAAAATTGAAAATGAGAATGTTTTGAAAACTGTATTAAGATCATTTCTGAAACTGTGTTTGGTTATGTTTTCTGAGTGTATATTTTGAAAAACATAAAAATGAAACTTTATTTGGTTATATTTTTTCAAAACCCATTTCATTTTCAAAAAATGTAAAAAACACAATATTTTTTGCAAATGAAAACAAAAAGTGAAAACAACTTTTTTTTCGTTTTCAAAAAACCCAAAAAAACAACATAGTTGAAAACGGTATTTTCAAAATGGTTTTGAAAACGTTAAATAAATAAATGTTATTTTGAAACCATTTTCATTTTCTGTGTTTTTGAAAATGGAAAATCGTTCTCAAGAACAAAAACAAACGCCTCCATAATTTTTTATAGTGAGTAAAGACATGACAGATGTGATGATAATTCATATATACTACATGAGTGCAGTGAGGTAGTAAATTATACTTGAATAGTTTTGTGTCCTGCGACCAATATCTGATATGCGATATATTTAATTTTCTATTTAGATGCAAGAATTACTAGTTGTTTTACATTTAATTTTGTTTAACTTTATATGTAACATGAAACTATAACTTGGAGTTGTTAGAGACACGTATATCAATAAAAAAAATTGCATCAATTGTCGGATCATTATATACAACTGTCAAATATAAAACCTAAACACGTAAACATAAGAGACCTTATATATATATATATACATAATTAAGAGATATCAAGGATTCATAACTTGCCAGACATCGTGGTGGTAACTGCCATAACTGGTCTCTTAAACATGTACACATGGGTATGATCAAACTTAATTGTATAACGGGTTGACATCCGTAACTTGCAATTAATAGGAGAGTATTGGTTGCATTTCATTCCTGCGAAGGCTTGGCAGAAGAACCATTAGGATTTTCCTCCGTAAAGGGATCTTTAGCTTCTTGAACCTCTTTCAGGCAAGAAACCAGAGTGGTTTTTACAAGGACCTTGGGTGCTATAGTTTTTTGATTATTTGGTTTGGTAAATTCCACAGGTTCACTGTATCTGCATTTAGCTATAGAGACTATCGATAGACTAGCATTGAGGGGGAAAAACAAAAATCTGGCAAATTCTCATATTACGTTGTAGTAAAAATTGAACCTCCAGATTTTTGTGGAAGAAGAGTGTATTCCCATGGCTAGGCTAAATTAATATCAACTGCGACTCTGGTAAAGTGCCCATAATTACCTTCCGCAATGTTGTTGTCTGGCTACAGAGGAATGGCAATACCATAGGCAATTTTAAAGACGCTCTTGGATCCCAGTATTCCCATGCAAGATCATAAAACGGATGCCAAAACCGAGTGTCTGTTGACTTGGGTGGAGATTACTAATTGCTCGAGTCACATCCCACAACCATGAAGCTCCATCCAAGTCAACAAAAAGATCAAATCTATAAAGTCGAGTCCTCTCTGTAATCCCAGTGCTCCGAGCAAAATTTGTAACTTGAAGATGAAAACCTTATGACAAGTACTTCCAAAATCCTGATATAATTGTTAGTGAATCATAATGATACCCAAAAAGATGAAACAATTATTCACCCTTGGAACTACCAAGACGATGAGGTGACGAGCATTGAGGACGCATTATGTTAAAGATCATATACTTTGGACCATCTTCATGGAATAGTTTGACGGATCAGATTTTATGGTCTGCAACTAACAGATTTTTCCTTTAATTTTCTGAAATCATGATATTTTTCAAAATTACATAATTTATAAACTAACTACAAAGAAAGGAAATAAGATATCTCACCTATTACTAATATATCTACTAATAATTTTTAATACATATTTGGAGACAGTTCTTTTCTCTAAATTAATAAGTACTTAAAATAAAATTACAAATAATTAAATTATTTATTTAAGAATATTATAATTATAATAATGATAAATTAAATTAATTAGTGTGTCGTTTATATAAATTCAAATACGATAGTTTTTATTTTAATATTCATAAATTTAAAACTCCGTTTTGTTTCTAATACTCATATATATATATATAAATTTTAACATAACCTTTTATAAAATATGTACTATCCAAGAATTAAAACATTTCAATTCTTACAAAGTTTTAAATATATTTCAAATTTAGAATTCCAGATTAATTCAAAAAATTTATTAAAAGTTGTTATTATTATTATTGTTGCTGTTAGTGTTTTATTATATATACATATACCCATGCACATATTCACAGATACATATATACATATATACGTATATACGTTGATCGGAGGGGGGTCCGGTCGGGGACAGAGGACGGCGGCCCAACGGGCAAGGGAGGCATGGCTGTCGGAGGCATGGCTGCTGCATGGCTGTCGGTGACACGACTGGGCTTTGTTCGGCTCTGCCTCTAGGAGGACGACGTGAGTTCGTCTTGGCTCGGTCGGTTGATGAGGCGGCATAAGGAGAACGACGATGGAAACTCGGGCTTGGGCCGGCGATAGTGTCGGGCGTGGCTTGGTCGGTGGTGGCTGTGGGGTTAGGCTCGGCTGGGTGCAAAACGGCGAGCGGCGAGGCGAAGGCCGTGGGTTGGGTCCGGGCTGCGGTCGGCATGCACGGGCTCGGTGAAAAGATCTCGACGGCGTCTGCGGCTTGGCTTGGGCTGGTGGCGGCTACGTGTACTCGGGGTCGACGGCAAGGCGTGGCTCGGCGCTAGGCTGGGCACGGCTGGGTCGCGATCGTGGGCGGGGAGGTTGGCTTGGCTTGGCTCAGTGGTGAACGGCATGAGGCGACGGCGGTGATTGGGCGCGGGGGCTGGCGGCAGTGCTAGTCGGTGGGAGGAGCTTGGCGGCGGCTGGTGACTCACGGCGGGAGCGCGGGCTCGGCATTGGTGGCGAACGCGTCTTGGTGGCTGCCCAGGGAGGTACGGCCGCTCGGACTCGGTGGCTGGCTCCCGTGGGTCTCAGCTGGCTCGGGCGAATGGCGAAGGCTAGGCGGCTGCTTGGACGGTGGTCGGCAGTGGTTGAGGCCGGTGAGGGTTGGGTGGCCGAAAAGGAAGAGGGAGAGAAGTGAGAGATTTTTGTAGAGAGAGTAAGAAGGTGAGAGCTAGAGAGGGAGATGAGCTGTGACCTAAATTTAAAAAAAGAGAGCGAGAGAGTGGGGGTGTGAAAGAGAGATGAAATTTTGAAACAAAATTGAGAAAGGGACGGGCGGATTTTGAGGAGAGCGAGCTATTTTGCATATTGAAAATAATGAAGCACATAAAACAGACGCTCCACTTCCACTTTTCCTCCACGTTATGTTTTGCTTTTTTTTTCTTATTATTTTTATTTAGTTTTTTCTTCTTTTTCTCTTGTATTCTAATTTAGGTTAATTGGACAAGTTGTTTGAACTTTGAAAATTGGACAAACAAGAATATCTGGGTTTTTATTGTTGTTTTATAATATATATGTTATTTTGAACTTAAAAATATAAATACCGGATTGGAATCTTTCCAGACCATGTTTTAATGCAAATTGCAGATTAAAGTGGTAGTTTATTTTACACCCTTGTTCTATTTTTTTTTTTATTGAGAAATCTGAACTCTATATTTTTTTATGAAATTAGTTGTGATATTACTATTATGATATGTCTACAATTATCTTCATTATCTAATACTTAATTGTCCGTGTTGTAAAATTCTATGAGGTGAAGTTTCTTGCTTAGTCCACACAGAATTGTTGTTCTCTTACTTTGCTCCCTTTAAGAAAAAAATAGAGTTCATTTAATTTTAAAAAATGAGGGAGAAAATTTGACGTGCAGATAACAAATTTGAACTGATCTGTAGGAAATAATGCGATAATTTTCATTTCATTGCAAGACAAAGCCCAAGTCAAGCCTAAACTTGAATAGGACAAAATCTTATTGATCCGATAAAATATTTAAAAATAAAACTAAACCTTAATCTTATTCTTACAACTTCTCAATACCATAAAGCAACCAAAAACAAACTCGAAATTAGCATACACCAAACTCCAAAACAAAGTTCTAATTTTATTGATGAATTGACCTTCCTACAATTTATTCTAATTTGACCACTTGTGTCGGTGAGAGGGCTGAGGTTTCCCATCTTGACCATAGCATTGGCGAAATCGGTCCTAAAGCTCGATGGGTTGTTGCTGTAAGCTCTAACCTGAGAGTCTGTTGAGTCATTGCTGAATAGCTGTTGGTCAGAGTAAAGCAGCCCCTTTAGGCTTATTAGATTCTTGAAATATGCATCGTCAAAAGTCGTTGAGCTTGTCACATCAAGCGGCGAGAGGGTATCATTCCTGCTAGTGATCGGGCAGTTCGATTTGGTTGAAGTTGCAAAGGAGGAATCTATGCTGGATTCCTTGTATAGCCGGGGACGGAAAGATACACACCTTGCTTGACCGATTGTGTGAGAGCCTGAAAAGAGAATTGTTTCAGTCATATAATAATTTAATCAACCTAGTAATTTATAAGAATTAGACTTTTCCCATCATAAATTAATATTAAAAATTACAATCCTTAATATTGTTTAATTATTAAATTAATATAGTTGAAAATTGAGCTTTAAATCTACTTAGTATAAGAATGAGTGACTTTATACAAACCTGAAAGAGCGACCAATTCTTTAGTAGTGAAACCTTTTTTTTGGAAAGCAGCAATGAGGCCAGTGAGGTTTAAGAAAGGGGAAGGGAAGTTGGAATTGGCATCATTTTGACTTGCAGTAGTTGAGTCCCTTCTCCCCAATTGCACCGTCCAGCTTGGTCCACCCAACTAAGTAAAATCCAAACTTATGATCAAACCTGAGATTTTAGGTCAACGAGACTTACAAATATAAATTCCATGAGAAAGAATAGTTCCATCTAACACCATTATTTTTTTTTTATTAGACTAAAAATATGGACAGAGGGTGTTAGTACTAGTATACCCTCTCTAAGCATTACCGGTTTCCTTCACACTGATAGGAATATTCGTGGTCACTTTGACATTTACAAAATATTGTAATTAATGCTTCTACAATGTATCGTGTTATAGTCATTGTTA
This sequence comes from Antiaris toxicaria, assembly GCA_035233585.1. Classification (NCBI taxonomy): domain Eukaryota; kingdom Viridiplantae; phylum Streptophyta; class Magnoliopsida; order Rosales; family Moraceae; genus Antiaris; species Antiaris toxicaria. The sequence goes on from CP141163.1 coordinate 4,406,649, forward strand.
TAATATGAAATGTTCAGTGTTGGTCAATGCCGAAGCCCTATTTTAATGGACAACAGCACGTGTTTCCAATTAAATTTTAATTTTTTATAAGATATTATAATCATGCACCAATTCAATAATTGGAATATATAGCTATGTCATTATAATAAAAATAGTATATTTAAAAAACATAAAGAGCTTATATGGTAGGACTTTGGGTTTTGCGTTATTAGTATGGATTCTTCGTTACTCATTTAATTAATTTCTTAACACTATGATCTATGAAGTGTGCACCTTAAAAATTTATAGTACATGATGGAGAATCGCTTTAATCATAGATCAAACTATTCAAAATTTTTAATCTAATGACTTAAACAATAGTTCCTACTACTGGTAGTGCAAAACAAAAAGTTATATCGTAATTCTAGTTGGATGGTTCTATTAACACATTTCTTTTGACTCTCTACATCCCCTTCTAAACACATGGCCAATCTCTTAATTCAAAATGATTAAATTTACTTAATACACATCGATTTCATTTCATAAATTAAACTTAATTACTATAAAATAAAAAGGATTTTATTATTTTAAATTTCTTTTCACACCTACTTTTTTTTTTTTGTTTTGATATTCTACTGTAGGTTAAATTGAAAATATTACAAAAAAAATTTTTTTTTTAAGACAAACAACATAACATATTCATATATATATTAAATATTTTCCAATAAAAAGTAAAAAAAAAAAAAAAACATATTACATATTCATATATTCCTCATAACATATATAATTGTTTGCAAATCTGTGATATATGCAATTAAACGCAAGTATACGTATCGCATTCCAAGTAATATATGATGAGAAAGAGTGTCGTACCCACGAGGAAAGTGCTTTTGTATTTAAATGTAATTGTTTTTACAAGAAAATCTACTTAACTAGACAAGTAACTAAATGAATTTCAATTATGGAGAAAGATTAAAATGGTAAACAGAATTTAACAAGAATTAAAATGAAATTTCCAGGTATAAAATTCAGGATATATATTTGCACAAACAATTGGGAGAAATAAGTTGCAAGTCACTTTCCTTTCACAGTTTTGAAATCGTGCTACAGCTTTGCTATAGCATCATTCTTTCTAGTCAGGATATAGAAAAAAATTACGTTTAGCTCTCAGATTCTAAGTCTGCATATTCCTATGTAGATTCAGATTCGAGACAATCAATTAAGAACGTTATCCTTAAAGACCATGTGATGGATGACTATTCCTAGCTTACCCACAGATTTGATTAATTTTTACTCTGAAAACTAACCAAACACATGTTATTCAATCTCAGTCAATTCATTAAACGTTTTCCAACATTCACGAATCAGTTGCTAATATCAGATTCCCTTCCAAGATCTAATACCAGATCAAATAGAATAAGCACAGATTGAACAATAAAAAGAATTATACTAAGCAAAACTGCACAGATATCAAATTCTGTTCAAGTACTCATGACTCACAACTTAGCTAAATTAAGCTTTCATGAATTCAGCCAAAATCGCAAAACGACTTTGATTAAACATCAAAATACTGTTATACAAAAAGAAAGACTGAAATCAATACAAAACAAAATTAAGCAGTAATGATCTCCCCTTCTCCAAGGTTCGAATCAAGCTGGTACAGCTCCAATGCCTTAAGCGATCTGTGAAGAATGAACCCAGACGAATTCCTTCTTGAGATGTTGAATTCCTCACGATCCGGCTGAAGTTGCTCTTAACTCCGCTTTATATTTCTTTTCCGATTTTCCTTTTTGCTCTGTTTTTCTCTCTTCCGATTCTGTTATTTCTCCCTCTTTCTTTTTCTGTTATCTTTTTCCCGTATATCCCCCTGTCCTCTTCTTTCAGCTCAGCTTTTATAGTACAAAAAGGGAACATTTAAACCCTACTTGTGACATGTGGATGATCTTCTGGCTGGCCGTGGACGTCGTGGTAATGCTGGGCAATGATGCTGACATTTGGAAGAATGATTGACATCATCAAAATTGGCCAGCGTGGATTAAAATGCGTGCACATTCAGTAGACCACGTCAACCAACGCCTGCTGCAGCTTTGCTATGGCAATGCTACGGCAACGTCCAATTTTTAGCATTCTTCACGCTGCAAAGTTCTGCCATTCACCAAAAACAAAAACCAAACTCCAAGAACATATCACATGTTAAAAGACTTCAAAATGCTCTAACAAAGATCGATTCCCATGTGCTACTAAGAATGAACTTTCACCAATGGCCACTAAAGTCAAAAATTGATAATTCTCATTTATAGTGCCAAGAACCATGACTTTTGTGATTTTAACTTCCTAAAATGGGCTATCTAAGCATGAAAATGTAACTTCATAACTCGAGAAATTTGAGTTATCACACCCCCAAACTTAAAAATGCTGCTCGTCCTCGAGCAGTGGCAGAATTCACACAAGACAAAACGATTTATTAAGCAGATAGCAATGATTACATGTCAATCCAATCCTCACTGATCATCCAGAGCATTGTATGAAGAATTACTGCTCATATCACAGATTACTCTCAAAACACTTCCTTGCTAAACACGCGGAGGGAGGTTCAGAACTCATTTTAGGTACGCTTAGCTTTTAAGTCATGAACTTGGCCAGCTTAAGGACTTTTCAAGTTGATCCCACGAACTCCTATAACTCTATACAAAGGAGCCCTGCCCTCAGTAACAATAGGAAATTTTCTTATTTATTTATTCTTTTTTTTTTTTTACACTAAGTTGTCTTTTTCTGCTTTTTTTACGCGAGTGTCAACATGGGGCTCATGAAGACACCCGGTTACTCAACAGAAAATTCAAACTAAAGTGGGCTTTTACATTCATATTTTAAATTGCTGTTTTACGCGACTGTCAACATGGGGCTCATGAAGACATCCGGTTACTAAGCAAAATTAAAACAGTGGAATGCTCTCTTTTTATTTTATTTTGTTTGTTTGTTTGTTTTTTTTTTTTTTTTTGAACAATGCCACAGCTATGCTGTAGCATTGCTGTTGCAACCGGACACTCATGTTCTGACCACTGTTTGACGCGAATGTCAACATGGGGCTCATGAAGACACCCGGTTACTAAGTGGTCTAAACAGTGGAGTATCCTTCTTCACTTGAGGGCTTTTCTAAAATTCAATTTACCATTGTTGCTGGGGGTTTACAGGCTCCTAAACATAGCATTATTAAGGGATCCACAAGATCAACCTTAAATTCCTTAAACTGGCAGCAAGACTTTTCCACTTAGGTTATTCAGGAGAACTTCCAAAACAACCCTCTTTGTGTCCAAACTTTTGAATCAACTTCCAAAAGTAATCAATGACATAATAAGATCATACTTCAACAATGCTAAGGACTTAATTGGAATTGACATTTAATTACCACTGATCTGCTTTTTTTTTTTTTTTTTTTTTTTGTTTTTATATATCATAACTAGGACACTTACTAACAAAATAAAAAAAAGTATAAAAATAAAATAAAATAAAAAGTAAAATAAAAATAAAAATCAGACAAAAATTAACAAAACAAACATTTACTAGCTAAGAAAAGTGGTGAAATGGAAAGTGGGCTTACTGATGGGTCAGACGTGGTCTAACCCCAGCCTAGTTGCTGCCTCCACTTGGTCCTTCATCTTGGCTGCGGTATAGGTGCTCGGGAAATGCAGGAAATGAGCAGAATTTCTTGCTGTTCATGCGCAGATTTTTCTGCAAAGCTTGATCTCTTGCATGCATGTAGCGCCACATCTCCTTCTGATCTCTCTTCATTTCCTGCAAGTTCTCCATGATATTGTATTGAACACATTCCACCTGGCTTACCCTCAATTCCAATTGGGCAAGTGAAAAGCTTGCGGTGGGACTTGGTTCAGATGAAGGAGCTTCTTCTTCTTCTTGCCCTTGCTCGACTCCTTCACTGCCTTGATCTTGCATTAGTCTGTTAATTGTTCTTAAGAGAATTGGCCCCTTGTTAGGAATCCAGTCATCAAACTCTTGAGTCTGCACATTAGCACTTTTACAAAGCCGAGTTATCAAACAAGGAAAAATCAATGCACTTCTATCTCTTTGGGCGCAAGCTAAAATTTCTTCCCTAATTATACTGCCCACATCAATTTTTCTCCCCATTATAATTGAATACAGAAGAGCCATTCTCTCCCAACTTACTGTTTGCCCATGGGTAGTTGGTTTGAGGGAAAACTTAATGAAATGATACCACACCTTAGCTTTAGGATTTAACCTGCAATGAAGAACTGTTAGAGATCCCTGTGGTGACCTTGTCCATTCGGTTCCAGTTGTTGTTAAGTCGGCCAGCACAGTGTCTAAAGCTTCTCTATCTGCATTTGCTAAAAACTCAGAATGCTCGTCCCCAGATCCTGATAATCCCAAGAACCCATTGATTGCATCCCTTGTAATATCCACCGGTTTCCCTCTAACATGGACTATGTTCTGAAATTTTCCTGTCAAACTCGCATAGAACTCACCCACTAAAGGCCTGATAGCCTTATTTGTATGTTCACAAAAGACTTTCCACTTATGGACCTTTATCACAGAACTCACAAACTCGGGCATTTCTACTATTTTCAAATGGAAGCCTTTTTCTAGACATAACGACCTATGTGCAAAGCTCTTATTAAATCTTGTCTCTATTTCCTCATTTTCGAATCTCTTAAACTCTTTTTCTCTCTCAGCAACTTTCTTCCCCTTTCTTGCCATACTCTTCACCGGCATTTTTTTTTTTTATATAATGCAATAATGCTCAAATCACTAATCTCCAATGCTACACTTCAATGCGCCACCCCCAAACTTAAATCTCACTAACTTCCTAAATTATGCTTTCAAAAGGACTTGTGAGACTAGGTAAGAAAGCACCTTACCTATAACAATGGATGACCCGCGGCCAAGGATTTGGCTTTCTTCCCTTGCTCGACAGTCTTCCGCTCTTGATGTTCGGTGGAGAGCGACTTGCAGCGGCTGACGACGGCGTTAAAAGGTTCGGTGCACGCTCAAACTTGTGCGGGAGAACTTCGGCAATTGACTCCAAGTCGCTCGGTTTGCTTCGAAAGCCCCTCTTCGTGTCGGCCTTGTTGGAGAAAATGCCGCCAACAAGGTTGGTTGGTGGGTGAACACAACTTGTTGGTTTTGATGTTGGAGAATGGGGAAGGTGAGAATGATTACAAATATGAGAAAGGAGGAGTGTGGAGGTGGAATTTTTAGAGAGAGAAACGGTGAATTTCTAGAGAGAGAACCGACGGCTTTTATGCATGCATGGAAACTACCCGAAAATGGATAGAAAAGAAACTGAAATGTGATGAGGAATGGTGTGGCTTACTCGGTTTTGACGGCAAGGATGAAAATGGTGGAGATTTCGGCGTGAAATGGAGTTCGGCGTTTTGGTGGGGGCAGCAGATAAAGGAGAGTGAAAGGAGAAAAGTAAATAATAAAGGGGCCCTTATGTAGGGTTTTCGAGGGCCCCCCCCCCCCTTTTTTTTTTTTTTTTTAATATTTTTTTTAATATTTTTTTTATTTATTTATTTTTTTAAAAAAATTTTTTTTTTAATGAAACTGTGCGTTTTGTATCTCCCCTCATCACCCAGACTTACGTTTCACGACACCTTCACTGTAATAATAATGCCACAGCTTTGCTATAGCATTGTTATTGCAGTGTTTCTGAATCACCAAACATGCACTCTGTCTCTGTTTCATCTTCAGTGGCTCCAGTACCCATATACTTGTTCTTCAAATCACCTGCAACAAACACATATTATGAAGAGTCTGAATCACAGTAAAACAAAGAAACTAGAGAGATATGCACTAAATAAAGCAAGACAACTAACTAACTAAAAATAAAATAAAATTGACTAATGCAAGGGTTGCCTCCCTTGAGCGCTTGTTTTTCGGTCGACGGCCCGACCATCCCTTATGCTCATGGGTCTTGAAGAATGATTGAAGTCTTCTCCCTGTCCACATTCCCTCCGAAATAATGTTTGAGACGCTGCCCATTCACTGTGAATTTTCTTCCAGAATTTTCTTCCTTTACTTCTACAGCTCCATGTGGGAATACTGTAACAACCTTGAATGGCCCACTCCAGCGTGATTTGAGTTTCCCAGGAAATAGCTTGAGTCTTGAGTTAAAAAGGAGGACCTGCTGCCCTTCCTCAAACTCACGGGGAATGATTTTACTATCATGCCACCGCTTGGTTTTCTCCTTAAACAATTTGGCATTCTCATAAGCTTGTAGTCTGAACTCGTCAAGCTCATTCAGCTGTAACATTCTCTTTTCTCCAGCCAACTTCAAGTCCAAATTAATCTTAGTAACAGCCCAGTATGCTCTGTGTTCAAGTTCTACTGGCAAGTGGCATGCCTTGCCAAAAACAAGTCTGTATGGTGAGGATCCAAGGGGCGTTTTGTAGGCTGTTCTCAGCGCCCAAAGTGCATCGGTTAGGCGCTGTGACCAATCCTTACGTGATGGCCCTACCACCTTCTCCAGTATCCTCTTTATTTCTCTGTTTGATACTTCCACCTGCTCGTTTGTCTGAGGATGATAGGTAGTTGCCACCTTGTGCTTGACTCCATATTTCATTACCACACTATCAAACTGTTTGCTCACAAAATGCGTGCCATTATCGCTAATGATTGCCCGAGGTGTGCCGAATCTAGTGAAGATGTTTCTCTTGAGGAACTTCACCACCGCTTTTGAGTCATTAGTAGGCAATGCCTCAGCCTCCACCCACTTGGATACGTAATCCACTGCTACTAGAATATATGTATTCCCATAGGATGGCACGAACGGTCCCATGAAATCAATTCCCCACACATCAAAAACCTCAACTTCAAGAATGTTGTTCAAGGGCATTTCATGCCTCATTGTGATGTTTCCAACCTTTTGACACCTCTCACACTTCATGGCATAAATGTTGGCATCCTTGAATAATGTGGGCCAGAACAAACCTGATTGCAGGACTTTTGCGGCTGTCCGAGTGCCTCCATAATGACCTCCATATGATGAAGAATGGCAGTGATAGAGAACATCCTCCATTTCCTCTTCAGGAATGCATCTCCTCAACACTTGATCAGCGCATTACTTAAATAGATATGGTTCATCCCAAAAATAAGAACGAACATCATGCATAAACTTCTTCAATTGCTGCCTAGACAATTCTGGGGGTAACAGCCCACTTACCAAATAATTGACAAAATCAGCGTACCATGGTATAGTCGACTGGGTAACTGTAAATAACTGCTCGTCAGGGAATGTTTCTCTAATGAGCTGGTTTTCTTGTCCTTCACATCCATTGTCCAGTCTTGAAAGGTGATCAGCTACTTGGTTTTCAGCCCCCCTTCGGTCCTTGATCTCTAAATCAAATTCTTGAAGTAGAAGAACCCACCGAATCAACCTAGGTTTTGCATCTTTCTTCTGAATGAGGTATTTAATTGCTGCATGATCAGTGTATACAACTACCTTTGAACCCACGAGATAAGCTCTAAATTTTTCAAAAGCATATACAACTGACAACAATTCTTTCTCAGTCACCGTATAATTCAACTGAGCTCCTGTGAGTGTCCTGCTCGCATAGTAGATGGAATGAAACACTTTGCTCCTGCGTTGGCCCAACACAGCTCCTACCGCCATATCACTTGCATCACACATCACCTCAAAGGGTAATGACCAGTCAGGTGCTACTACAATTGGCGCTGAAATCAGTTTCTTTTTTAACTCTTCGAATGCATGAAGGCACTGCTCATCGAACATGAACACCGAATCTTTCTCCAGTAAGCTGCATAATGGCTTGGAGATTTTTGAGAAGTCTCTGATGAATCTTCTGTAGAACCCAGCATGTCCCAAAAAACTTTGGATTCCCTTAACTGTGGTAGGAGGAGGCATCTTTTCTATTGCCTCAATCTTTGCTTTATCCACTTCAATCCCAGCTTTAGAAACTTTGTGCCCTAAGACAATTCCTTCCTTCACCATGAAATGGCACTTCTCCCAATTGAGCACCAAATTAGTTTCTTCACATCTATGGAGAACCTTGGCCAAGTTGCTCAAGCACAAATCAAAAGAATTCCCAAAGACTGAAAAATCGTCCATGAATATCTCAAGGAAGTCCTCAACCATGTCAGAAAAAATGGCCATCATACACCGCTGGAAAGTGGCTGGTGCATTGCATAATCCGAAGGGCATCCTCCTGAACGCGAATGTGCCATACGGACAGGTAAAGGTGGTTTTAGCTTGATCCCCTGGAGCAATAGCAATCTGATTGTATCCTGAATACCCATCAAGAAAGCAATAGTATTCCTTGCCTGCCAATCTGTCTAACATTTGATCGATAAATGGCAAAGGAAAGTGATCCTTCCGAGTAGCTTTGTTGAGCTTTCGGTAGTCCATACATACTCTCCATCCTGTAACAGTTCGAGTGGGAATCAATTCATCATTCTGATTGGTTACTACCGTCATTCCTCCTTTCTTTGGTACGCATTGCACTGGACTCACCCATGAACTGTCTGAAATAGGATATACGATCCCAGCATCCAACCACTTAATGACTTCCTTCTTTACCACCTCCTTCATAATTGGATTGAGTCTTCGTTGCTGCTCAATGGACCCTCTGTAGTCGTCTTCCAACAGGATTTTGTGCATACATAATGAGGGACTGATTCCCTTGATGTCAGCAATGGTCCATCCAATGGCTTTCTTAAATCTTTTTAAAACCTGAAGCAGTTGGTCCTCTTGCTCCTCAGTTAGTGAAGTAGAAACAATGACTGGTAACGTTTCTTTATCTCCCAAATATGCATATCTGAGATGATTTGGCAAAGGCTTCAACTCTAGAGTGGGCGGCTCTTTAGTGGATGGTTTGGGCAGCTTTGTTTCTCGATCTGCTAATCCCAGCGTCTCATACTGTCTTCCCCTTACATTGTTCCTTGCTTGAATTTCCACATTATTCAACTCTTCTTGTCTTGGAAATGGCTCAAGATGATCTTCCAAATCTGTCTCAAGGTGGTTCTTCTCTAGCTCCTCAATTACAGCCGACTCAAGGACCTGGATAGTTGAACATTCTTCAAATTCTTCAGGAAACCTCATTGCCTTCAAAACATTAAAAGTGACTTGTTCATCATTCATCCTCATAGTCAATTCACCATTTTACACATCTATTAGAGCTCGTCCTGTGGCCAAAAATGGACGCCCAAGAATGATGGGAATCTCACGATCTGCTTCAAAATCAAGGATGATAAAATCTGCTGGAAAGATGAATTTATCGACTTTAACAAGAACATCCTCAATCTTCCCTTCAGGATGAGTCAACGATCTATCTGCTAACTGTAGGGTGACTGTAGTTGGCCTTGCTTTACCCACACCCAACTTTCTGAACACCGACATTGGCATCAAATTAATGCTTGCTCCAAGGTCGCAAAGAGCCTTGCCAAAATAATTGTTGCCAATTGTGCATGGAATTGTGAAACTGCCTGGATCCTTCAACTTTGGTGGCAGTCTTTTCTGGAAGAAGGCGCTACTTTCTTCAGTGAGAGCAACTGTCTCAAACTCCCCCAATCTTCTCTTTTTAGCTAAGATGTCCTTCATAAACTTTGCATAACTGGGCATTTGTTCTAGAGCTTCTACAAGTGGTATGTTGATGTGAAGTTGCTTCAAAACATCTAGAAACTTCTTAAATTGCTGGTCCTGTTGTTGCTTATGAAATCGTTGAGGAAAAGGTGGTGGCGGTTTTCTCATTTCTTGCTGCCCGATTCCTTGCTGTGGCATTGCTGTAGCAACGTTCTGATCGGCTTGAACCTGGGTTGGGAGTGTTTCAGCGACTACTTCTTGTGGCTTATCCTTTTGGATTAAAGTGAGCTCCCCTTCTTTAGCTGTCCCAGTGTTGGGTTCTTCCAGTTTCTTTCCACTCCTCAAAACGATGGCTTTGCATTGTTCCTTGCCTTCTCTTTTTGGGTTTTCGGTATCGCTTGGCAGTGTCCCTTGTGGTCTACTGCTGAGAGCACTTGCTAACTGTCCCATTTGATTCTCCAAGCTCCTCAATGAGGCTGTGTGACTCTGCAACAATGCTGAATGGTCCTGAATACGGGTATCTATCTTCGCCATGTGTTCCCTCAACAAACTCTCAATTGTTGATAGAGTTGTCTGTGGTGATTCTTGAACTTGCTGCCTCATGGGTTGCTGAAATCCCGGAGGGAATTGAGGTCTGTTTGGCATCGGAACTGATGATGTGCTTACACCTTGACCATAATAATTTGAAGTCGAGCCTGCATGCTGCTTGTGTCCCTGATTGTAATTATTGGGATAAGAGTTGTTATAACGCTGATAATTCCCAACAAAACAAGCTGATTCAGGGTTAGACGGGCACTGTTCAAAAACATGTCCTTCTCCACAATATACACATGAAACAGCTGCCAGTTGTGGCGGTTTTCCTCCTTGTGCCGTGCTCATAGACTTCACCATGTTTGTGAGTGTGGACAGTTGGGCTGAAAGAGCTGTAATCGAGTCTACTTCATATACACCACCTCCCCTTCTTGCGGCATTGGCTCTGTCAGTAGGCCATTGATAATTGTTCTGTGCCATCCTCTCTAGAATTTCATAAGCTTCATTGTATGACTTGGTAAGAATTGCTCCATTAGCTGAGGCATCTACAATGGTTCTAGTTTGCCCATCCAAGCCATTATAAAACGTTTCCATCTGGATCCAATGAGGAATCCCATGATGTGGGCATTTCCTGATAAGCTCCTTAAACCTCTCCCAAGCTTCATATAATGATTCACCTGAGAGCTGCTGAAAGCTAGTGATATCATTTCTTAGTTTCACACTTTTTGTAGGTGGGAAATACTTCATCAAGAACTTCTCAGTTAGATCATCCCAAGTAAGGATTGAATTTGGTGCGAGTGCATTCAACCAGGCTCGAGCTCGATCCCTCAATGAGTATGGGAATAGCCTGAGTCGCAAAGCATCATCATCTACACCTGGCAGTTTAAAAGAATCACAGACTTCAATGAATAGCCTTAAATGCAGGTGTGGATCTTCTGTCGGCATGCCTGCGAACTGCCCTGCTGATTGAAGCATCTGGAACATAACAGGTTTGAGCTCAAAGTGAGGGGCCTGTATTTCTGGGCGTGCAATACCAGGATTAAGCCCTTCTAACATTGGGACCGCATAGTCTCTGATAGCTCGATCTCTGTTTTCTGCTCGAAGTAGTGCATTTCGAGCGTTGTTGCCCTGGTTCACGGCTGGATTTGCTTGCTGATTGGCCATTTCAGTACCTGCAGCTAAGTTACGTTGCTCCCTTCTTCTTGCACGGAAGGTTCTCTCTATTTCAGGGTCAAAAGCTTCTAATTCACCACTTCCTCGCCTATTCATAAACCAGTGTTCCCTTCACCTGCGATCACAGTATTCAAAATCTGTTAAGTAAATTCCTTGTAGAAAATCACAAATTAACAACAAAATCACTTTCCCCGGCAACGGCGCCAAAAACTTGTTTGCAAATCTGTGATATATGCAATTAAACGCAAGTATACGTATCGCATTCCAAGTAATATATGATGAGAAAGAGTGTCGTACCCACGAGGAAAGTGCTTTTGTATTTAAATGTAATTGTTTTTACAAGAAAATCTACTTAACTAGACAAGTAACTAAATGAATTTCAATTATGGAGAAAGATTAAAATGGTAAACAGAATTTAACAAGAATTAAAATGAAATTTCCAGGTATAAAATTCAGGATATATATTTGCACAAACAATTGGGAGAAATAAGTTGCAAGTCACTTTCCTTTCACAGTTTTGAAATCGTGCTACAGCTTTGCTATAGCATCATTCTTTCTAGTCAGGATATAGAAAAAAATTACGTTTAGCTCTCAGATTCTAAGTCTGCATATTCCTATGTAGATTCAGATTCGAGACAATCAATTAAGAACGTTATCCTTAAAGACCATGTGATGGATGACTATTCCTAGCTTACCCACAGATTTGATTAATTTTTACTCTGAAAACTAACCAAACACATGTTATTCAATCTCAGTCAATTCATTAAACGTTTTCCAACATTCACGAATCAGTTGCTAATATCAGATTCCCTTCCAAGATCTAATACCAGATCAAATAGAATAAGCACAGATTGAACAATAAAAAGAATTATACTAAGCAAAACTGCACAGATATCAAATTCTGTTCAAGTACTCATGACTCACAACTTAGCTAAATTAAGCTTCCATGAATTCAGCCAAAATCGCAAAACGACTTTGATTAAACATCAAAATACTGTTATACAAAAAAAAAGACTGAAATCAATACAAAACAGAATTAAGCAGTAATGATCTCCCCTTCTCCAAGGTTCGAATCAAGCTGGTACAGCTCCAATGCCTTAAGCGATCTGTGAAGAATGAACCCAGACGAATTCCTTCTTGAGATGTTGAATTCCTCACGATCCGGCTGAAGTTGCTCTTAACTCCGCTTTATATTTCTTTTCTGATTTTCCTTTTTGCTCTGTTTTTCTCTCTTCCGATTCTGTTATTTCTCCCTCTTTCTTTTTCTGTTATCTTTTTCCCGTATATCCCCCTGTCCTCTTCTTTCAGCTCAGCTTTTATAGTACAAAAAGGGAACATTTAAACCCTACTTGTGACATGTGGATGATCCTCTGGCTGGCCGTGGACGTCGTGGTAATGCTGGGCAATGATGCTGACATTTGGAAGAATGATTGACATCATCAAAATTGGCCAGCGTGGATTAAAATGTGTGCACATTCAGCAGACCACGTCAACCAACGCCTGCTGCAGCTTTGCTATGGCAATGCTACGGCAACGTCCAATTTTTAGCATTCTTCACGCTGCAAAGTTCTGCCATTCACCAAAAACAAAAACCAAACTCCAAGAACATATCACATGTTAAAAGACTTCAAAATGCTCTAACAAAGATCGATTCCCATGTGCTACTAAGAATGAACTTTCACCAATGGCCACTAAAGTCAAAAATTGATAATTCTCATTTATAGTGCCAAGAACCATGACTTTTGTGATTTTAACTTCCTAAAATGGGCTATCTAAGCATGAAAATGTAACTTCATAACTCGAGAAATTCGAGTTATCAATAATATTTAAAATATATATCATTTAAAAGTTTTTAAAAATAACTTATATGCTACAAATAAAATAGCACAAATATAACTAAACAAAAAATAAATTTATTCAGAAAAAAAAAATCAAACAAAAATAATTGAAATGGATGGAAAATAAAATTTTAAAAAAAGAAAAATCCAAAAAAATCCTCCAAGCTTGTTTAAGATAAAAAAAATTTCTGACTAATTTTAAATTTGTAAAAACTAAAATTATAGCATATATATTATTTTTAAAAACTTTTGAAATTAAATAACATATAAGTTTATTTGAATAAAAAATATGTGAAAATTAAGGTTTTTGTTATACAATAGTAATATTTATGAATTACTTATTTAGAAATTTGATTCATACGTTTGTGCAAAGAAAAAAATATATATAATTGAATTTTTTTACGATAGAATTTTATTTATGCAATAAGATGTATTATTATTATCTTTTTATATCAATGTATTTGAAGATTTTTTTACAAATAAAGAATTTAATTAATAAAAAAAAGTATATAGGGTCAAGAAAAGGTATATTAATAAAACCCCTTTATAATTTTAGTCACCTCAACAACAGAGTCTCTGGCCGCAACGGCCAAGATGTCAGCACAAGAGACAACGGCAGGGCACAAGTTCTCCACCCGAGTCTTGATGGTGTCGATCACATCATAGCCCCTCAATGAATTGGCATTTGGGTAAGCATTTTTCTCTCCCGTGAAGCTTGATGTGTCGTCCAGCAGTACCGAGGCATCACATCCCTGTCGTTTTAACAAGTCACCAACATAATTAATGAATTATATTGATAAGGTTCAAACCTGTGTTAAGTGTTTTATATGCATGTAGACAACTTTGGGACACAGATTATTGTGGTCATGAATTTTTAAAGGTCTATGTCTAATTTATTATTATTATTATTATTATTATTATTTTCACTCCTTCGTCTCATAAGTCAAAAAGCATTAATATTCTACAACAAATCATATTATTTTGTTTTGGCAGTACGTAAGAGACAAATAAAAGGGTTTCCCCCCGACTGCCTGTTTTCTTTTGTTTTAATTTTTTTTTTCCCTTTTTGAAAAGGAATATATCATTCTAAATCACAAAGATATATACGCACATATACTAATATGATGCAAATGACACCAAAACAAAAGAAGACACAACCCTGAACATTAAGTGCTTGTAACTTTAAATAAAACGTATAAAAGGCATAAATATGAATTGAGTGACCTAGAAAAATTTAGTAAGCGCATCAAATATTAAGCATACAGAAAACTCTTAAAATAAAAATATTTACAATCGATGAAAAAGACCAATTGACTAAGATTAAGAGATTCTTTACTCAAAGGCCAGTCACAACAACGCATAAAAGCAAACCTATCGAACTAGACACACAAACAACCACTGTCCTGTTCTGTGTTTTTTTTTTTTAAGTTGAACTAGGTGATGAATTTATTGCTAAGCTATATCTATTATTATCTTGTTCTCTTTCTTTTTTTTTTTTATTTATTTTCCATTTAAATATATTGCAGACACCAAGGAAACATTTGAACAAAAGAATGATTCATCGTAAGCTTGCATGTTATGTTTTATGTTCTCGTATGGACTTCTTAAATATTCAAAAGTAACAAAAAGCAAGTGAATATTTTACTTATGGAAATACTATAAAGTACTGACTATTCTAGGGGTATAAATAAGTACCACTTCCTTGGTTTTATGTAATTTATCTTGATTAATTTAATATAATTGTCTTTCTCTTCAAACTATGCACCTTTCAACTAATATTTATCATTATACAGGATATGGACCGTATTAAAAATATGTTATTCATATTCTACAGCGTGGCAAGATTGCTACAAACAACGCAAAAAGGAAAAAAAAAAATTGTGGCAAGAGTTAACGAAAAAGAGGAAATAAAAAATAAAAAAATAAGCGGAGTTACTTGGGAGGAAAACGACTTGCATTGACAAAGCAGTCATGAAAATGAAGGCGAAGTAAGGACGCTCCCATTCGTTTCTCATTAGAAACAGCGGTCTTCACTGCCGACTTGATGGTGGAAAGGACGCTAGGGCATGAAGAATTGTAGAAGTTTGAGGATAGTTGTGCGGAGGCTAGGGCGATAAGAAGCGAAAACAAGAACAAGAAGATTCCTAATTTGGTCGAAAAGCATGAGAAGAAAGCCATTTCTAAGGGGTGTAGAGAGAAGAATAAAGATCAAGCAAATTTGAGCTTGGTTATGAGTTTTTGGTACAAAATCCACTAGGTTTCATGTCTATTTATAGGAGACTTGATCTACTTAATTACGATGTATATATATAAATATACATACATATATATATAATAGAATGATGGAAAGGATATATAATCAATGCTATACATTCTTCTTCATAATTTTCAAAATGGAACAGCCAATTGTAAACAAGTTGCCTAATTGTCAATTAAGAGACCAGGTGACAGTTCTCGTCTTCTTTCCAAAAAAAAAAAAAAATTATTATTCATTTTTTATGGTAGTCAAGGGGTATTCTTAAAAAAATGCTCTAAGCTTCTCTTACATTAGTTAGTTTAAAAAAGGTACTCATCTTATATTAGCAATTGAATTCAAATCATAATAAAATAAAATGCATTTAAAGCTTGAATTTGGTACTTCTTGTCTACCTGGAAAAAAAAATGTAAAGTCACCCTACATATATGTGTATATATATTGTCTATTATCCTTTCCAGCTCAGTTTCCTGATCAGTTACGTGTCTATGCAAATTTAATATTATACAAGGAGCTAGCTTGTGTATGCTTATTGCTTAAGCTGATTGCCTCACTTTGCCATACATGTTATAAATTCCTATGATTTCTTATTGGTATTACCGGTGAAAACTACTCTTTCGATTATTATGAAATTAAATTTTCAACGATTTTATCTATAATTAAAATAATTTTATATTGTTAAGTAAATTTTTAAGATGAATATTCATATGTTATATCGTGAAAAGTTAATCACCAATATAAGAAATAATTATCAATAATTCTTGTTGATAATGGTAATAAGAGGTTTTACCATTAAAAAAAAAGTATTTTCTCAGCTTTTATAGGATTAGATTAAACAAAAGGAAAACGTAGCACGATAGAGACTATTTATTACTTTAATTCCCCTTAAAAAAGAAAAAACTGTGTTTTTCTTTCTTTTATTTAATGTTATCGTTTTTGCTTGTTATTACTTTATTAGAACTTGGATTCTGTTGAATGCTTCTGCGAAAGGTCTTTAACTCTGATGATCAAGAGTCAATTATGCGTTACTGTGGGGCAGCTTCCTTTGGGATGTTCTGCATGCCTTTAGAGAACATACAATCTTAATTTGACTATTTTTTGTACGCGGATTTTTTTTTCGTTTCCTTTTGAATTAGGGAAGTACTTTTGTTCATATTTTCTTGTTTCTTTTGAATTTTTTCAAATTCAAAAATAGAGACCAATAATCAGTATTAAGAAATTTTAGTACATTCTAACTAAGCTTTCACCTATAAGACGTCATCTTGAACAGTATGATATGCACTCAAAATTATTAAAAAAAAAAGAATTAAAAATGTTCAAAAAAAGAAAAAAAAAAAAGTAAACGAAATACAACTCGTAAGAGAAAGTCAGCAAGCTAAACAAAAGCGATAAAACCAAGGGCACATAAAATGACATGAGGGAAAGGTATGTTTCACTAATACTCCAATAAATGGAAAATTCCTAAAGAAAAAAAATCCGAATGTGGACAAAAAGATAACATAATCCAGAGAAACTCTATGGCAAAGCGGAGACCGATACTATGGCAAAAGACACGTATTTCCAAAAACCAGATGCGAAATGAAGTCTAGAGACCAAGTCCACCAATGAAAATTAGTCTTAAACAACAAAAATAGCCAAATTATTTGCCACAGCGTTACCCTTCTTGAAAACGTATGAGACTTTGACATTGAGCCTATAAGCCGAATTCACAGCACGTCTATTTCATTTGAAATCGCAACCCTTTATATGGACAGAGTAAAAAGGACGAATAAGTTTCCACCGAAGTAAGTTTACGCCGAGGAACAGTTTCTTATAAAGTTGTTTATAAAATGATTGGCATGAAACCTCATAATTATGCAAGGAGAAAGGCCAGATGACCTTATCTGGATCCCTGGAGCAACCACTGTATTAAGAGGCTTTCCTGCAAACGAAATTAATGGATGCAAAGGAACTTAAAAACGAAAAGGAAACTTAACCTATATTTGGAATATTTGTGATAACCAAGAAATCTATCGTTCTTGAAAAATTTTGTACAAGATATATAAATAAATATACGTTCATGATGAAACATGCTATAGAATACAGAGTCGAGGAAAATTTTGATTAATTGAATTTTAATCAAAATTTGACAATGAATTAATGAATATAGTGTAGAAGCTAAACATTTATTTCAAATTTTGATGTTTTAAATTTAATAGAAAAAATGTGGAAAATGCATATTAAGAGATCAAGGACTTACATATAAGTCATTTTAATCAATGGTCAAGATTGGCCAAGAAATAGCCAATTTCCTTAAAGGAAATTAAAGAAAAGAGGGAAATGAGAGTGAGGCATGTGGAGGGCCTTAAGCTAAGCAGCCCAACTTAAATTATTTCACTTGATTTGAGCTACAAAGGGAAGTGGCCGAGAGAGAGAAAGAAAGAAAGGGAAAGAAAGAGAAAGAAAGAACGAGAAAGATAGAGAGAAGAAGAGGAAAACCCTTAAACAGTTCGGATTTCCTTCTTCAAACAAGGAAATCGATCAAGTTTTAGCCAAGAATTCACAGTAAGAAGTTCTCAAGCTGTGATAACCGAGAAATCTATACTCTCGGAAAATTTTATACAAAATATGTAAATAAATGTACAATTATAGTGAGACATGTTACAAAATACAGAGCAGATGAAAATTTGATTAATTAAGTTTTAATCAAAATTTGACAATGAATTAATGAAAATAGTTAAAAGCTAAGCATTAATTCAATTTATGATATTTTAAAATTTATAGAAAAGTATGTGGGAAATACATATTAAGAGATCAATGGCACACAAGTGAGCGACATTGATCAATGGCCAAGAAATAGCCAAACAAGCCCTAGCATTTTCAAAAAAAAAAATGAAATGAAAGAGAGAGAGAGAGAGAGTTAGGCACGTGAGTTAAGGGGGGGATTAAATCATTTCCCTTGGCTGCAAAAAGAGGCAGCGGAGAAAGAAAGAAAGAAAGAGAAAGAAAGAAAGGGAAAGAGAAAGGGAAAGAGAGAAAGTGACCGAGAAAGAGAGAGAGAAGAAAAAGGAAATCCAAACAAGTTTGGATTTTCTTGTTCAAGCAGCAGATTGATCGAGTTTTCGGTCAAGAATCAGCAGCAAGAAGCTCTCAAGATTCAAAGTAAGGTAAACTCTCGTTTCTCATGTTTTTCTTGGGGGAAAAATCTAGGGTTTTAAGTGAAAAAAGGGAATGTGAGTAAATTATGTTGAGATTTTCGGTTAAAGTTGAAACATAGTTTGAGTCTAGATGTTTTCAAACACGAATCCATGAGTTGATGGTTTAGAAAACCAAGTTTAGTGAGTTTTCTTCACAAAAATACAGATTTTTCAAAAGTTGAGTCAGGAGGTGTAAATGAGCAAAATGTGGAATTTTTGCTTATGAAATCATGGATTTGTGATAGTAGAAATATAGTAGATACCTCGAAACGATCTTATGGAGATCGATTTTGAGTGTAAGAAGTAGAACAAAGGCCATAAAAGCCTTAGAAAATCAGAGCAGAGCAGTTCGGACCCAGAATCTTGATTCTGGTATGAACACGGGCGTGTTCAGTACACGGCCCCGAACATGCCCATATGCACGACCGTGTTGTAAGAAAATTCAGACCCGAGAGGTACACGGCCAAGAACAAGGCCGTGTATCGGGCCGTGTCAAGGGGCACACGGTTAAGGGGAAGGCATGTAGCAGACCATGTTAGACAACAGGAAAACACGGCTGTGTAAGTAACCATGTAAGAGTCCAGAGGAGTACACAGCCAGTAACACGACCGTGTATTCACCCGTATAAATGTACACGGCCATGTTCCACGAAGTACACGGCCAGGCATGTAAGTCCAGAGAGGTACACGGCCAGAGACACGCCCGTGTAGAAGGGCGTGTTCGAAGCCAAAGAGTAAAAAAAAAAAAAGTCTGGAAATGTAAATTTTCATGTTTTGCCATATTTCCAGTATAAGATGAATATTGGAAATAATCAATTATTATTTATTTTTTAGGAGTTCAAGCCAGAAACCCCGAATCAGTAGTCCCAGAGTAGCAGAGGCTTACGCTAGCAGATTTTCTGTAAGTTTAAGGATTGTCCTGACTGCAACGTGGACAAGCTTGTTATATTATGATGTTATGCATGTTGTATGGCGTGTATGTTAGACATTGATTGTCTGCATCATGATATCTATGTCAGTTCATGTCAGTCTCATGTCAGTTCATGTCATACATATAGAGTTTCATGTTTCAGTACACATGTCAGACATGTACCAGAACACGAAAACAGGTAAGTGTACAAGGCACCTTAGTGTGCTAATAAAACTCACACCCTAGTAAATCATGTAACAGGTTCCGACTGTGGGGGCAATCAGTATGCTACCCAGTTGGAACACCAGCAAGATGGTAATTAAACCAGTTATTGGCGTATCAGCCTCTCGACCCACGGGGAGGTTTTCATGTTTAACTTCAGTTAAGACTGAGGAGGTCAGCACTAAAGTACCGCTCCCAGTTGTGCTAACATATCGGTACGACCAATCAGGGACCCAAAACCAGAACTAAAATAACAGATAATGTTCTAAGACAAATCCTTCAGCCACAAGCATATTTACAGAGTTCAGTTTCATGCATGAGCACAGCAGTATAGCATGTCATGTTTCATGTTTTTATGGTTGAACTTACTGAGCCCATAGCTTATCAGTTTGTTCACATGTTGCAGGTAAGAGACATGTTCACCAGTAGTATACGGTGGACGATGAACAGAGAAGATGCATGCCGGGGAGGATTGGGCGAGGGATTTGGTCACCCTTAAGTCTTCCGCTGTACAGATTTTGAAATTTAAACCATGTAGTTTCAAGAACAAGATTTCAAGTTAAGATTATGTGATAGGCGAATCATGATTCATGTGCATGTTATTTTGTTAACATGATTTCCTTATCACATTCTCGAACAGTTTATGAATTTAAAGGAAAAAAAATTTATTCTGCAAATTAGCAAGCAAGTTTTCAGTTCAGCATGATTGCCGACGACCCTAGAGGCCTACATACTATTGCGGTTAACTACAGAGTTGACTGTAATAGTACTGTAGAGCCTCTACAGCAGGGCGGGCCGTCACAGGTGGTATCAGAGCAGTTATGATGGGTTCAATTTAGGATACCAAACGTAGACACATTTGGTATCAGAGCCCAAGTTTTAAAATAAGTCTAGTGTAGAATACTTACTGTAGTCACAGTTGGTATCATTAGAAAAGTTGGTTGACCATATCTCGCCTGACTCAGTGCATATCTTGTTCACTGATCCAAGTAAGTTCAGTTTATGTTAAGATCAGTAGCTAGTTATGCATGAAAGTAAAGGTCTATAGAGACCTATACTTTGTAGTAAGTATGTGATGTTATAATAATGCAAGAAATGATGTGGATCTTTTTTATACAGGATCTAATATAAGTTCATTGTGTGATTATAAGATATAAAGTAGCACAATGGAAAACCAAGGCCAAGGCCAAAGAAGGAGAAGGGGACGCCCATCTCTAACTCAGCGATTAGAAGAGATGCAAGCTCTTCTAGAAAATCAAATGAGAGAAAATGCAGAGTTGAGACAGAGACTAGAACAGTTAGAATAGGGGCAGGGATTAGTAGGGACTCCTGCACAACCAGCAGCAAAGGCAGAACAGGTAGTGCCACCAGCGGCACCAGAAGTGGTTCAGGAACCACCGGTCAGGGTAAACCTAGAGCCGTTATATGAGAGATTTTGGAAGATGAGGCCTCCGGAATTTGAGGGTTCAACAAATCCTCTAGAAGCAGAAGATTGGCTTTCATCAATACAGATGATTATGAAGTTTATGAGACTCACAGATAAAGAGAAAGTCATGTGCACATCCTTTGTTCTAAGGAGGGATGCAAGATTTTGGTGGGACACAGTCCGCATGAGGAGGGACGTGACCACAATGTCATGGGCAGAGTTCCTAGATGAGTTCAACCAGAAATACTACGACCCCGCATCACTCCGACCCCAACAGAAAGAATTTTCAGAGTTACAGCATGGGAACATGTCAGTCAGTAAGGTTTGCAAGAGATTCGATCAGCTCTCCTGCTTATGTCCGTATGTGGTGCCTACAGAGAGAGAGAAGATACAGAAGATGATAGGCATGTTCAGGCCTGAGATTTCGACTTTGATTGACGTTGGTCCAATCCCGTCAATTTCAGTAACCGACTGTATTAGTCATGCTTTGAGGGCAGAGTATCACCTAGCCCGACAGAAATAAGAGAGAGAAAAGGTCTGGGAAGTCAGGAAGAAAGAAAAGATCTTGGCTAAGGCCTCTCAACCTGGACAACACAGCAAGGGTAGTCAGAGTACAAGACCAGAGCAGTCCAGTCATCCAGGCCCTCAGTTCCAACAGAAGAGAAAGGGCAATTTTCAGGGAACTCAGAGTCAGGACAACAGAAGTCAGTCAAGGAGGACTAACACCACTACAGTTCCAAGTAACCCCACCTGTCCAAATTGTGGGAGGAAACATGTGGGTCAATGTAGAGCTAGCATGACTGCTTCTTTTCAGTGTGGAAAAGAAGGGCATTTCATCAAGAATTGTCCCATGAACTGCCAGTCAGTATCAGTATCAGGAGCAAACTCTTCACGTCCACAGCAGTCGCAAGTACATGCACTCAGACTGAGCTATGAAAGCCCATCAGAAGTGCATCCAGTAGTGCAAGAAAGAGCTCCACAAGCAGATGCTAGGGTGATGGCCTACACCAGAGAAGAGGCAGAGGTAGGGACGTCCAACGTGGTGACAGGTCAGATTTCTATCGCTAACAACTTGACATCTGTTCTATTTGACTCTGGGGCCACCCATTCTTTCATATCATATGCATTTGCTGATAAGTTAGAATACCCTAGAGATCACATGGGAAGAACTTTTAGAACTGCTCTCCCATCAGGAGAAATCATGTTGTCAGACTACTAGTTACCTCATGTACCAGTAATCATGGCAAATAGAGAGATGTATGCAGAGTTGATCATGATGAGGATCGTAGACTATGATGTAATCTTGAGAATGGATTTCCTAGGAAAATATCAAAGTACGATAGATTGCAGAAACAGAAGAATAGTGTTCAAGCCAGAAGATGAAGAAAGTTTCGAATATGTCGATTCTTCGAGAAGATGCAGCAAGATGATAATCAGCTCAATAAAAGCCAAGAAGCTAATAGCCAGTGGTTGCACTGGATATTTAGCTTATGTCATAGATATAGCAGAAGAGAAGAAGTTACAGGCAGAAGATGTTCCTGTTATCAGAGAATTTCTCGAAGTCTTTCCCGAGGAACTACCAGGACTGCCTCCAGAACGGGAAATCTCATTTGAGATAGAACTCCTACCTGGAACAGCACCGATCTCTAAGGCACCGTACCGCATGGCACCAGTGGAGTTAAAAGAGTTACAAGTGCAGCTGAAGGATCTACTTGACAAGGGATTCATCAGACCGAACTATGCCCCATGGGGTGCTCCCGTACTGTTTGTCAAGAAGAAAGACGGGACGTTCCACATGTGCATAGATTACAGAGAATTGAATAAGGTTACAGTCAAGAATAGGTACCCATTACCTAGGATGGATGACCTGTTCGATTAGCTCAAGGGTGCAGCAGTGTTCTCAAAGATTGATTTAAGATCAGGATATCATCAGCTAAGAATCAAGGAAGATGATGTTCTCAAGACAGCTTTTAGAACCCGTTATGGGCATTATGAGTTCCTAGTAATGCCGTTTGGGTTAACGAACGCACTAGCCGCCTTCATGGACCTGATGAATAGAGTCTTCTAGGAGTATCTTGATAAGTTTGTCATTGTATTTATCAATGACATTCTTGTATATTCAAAGACTCACGCAGAACATGGAACCCAGTTAAGAATGGTTTTTCAGAAGCTGAGAGAGCATCAACTCTATGCCAAATTTTCAAAATGTGAGTTTTGGCTAGACAGAGTGCATTTCCTCGGACATGTAGTATCCAATGAGGGAATTGCAGTGGATCCAAGCAAAGTGGATGCAATTAACAAATGGCCTGCACCTAAGAGCGTGACAGAGATACGCAGTTTCTTAGGGTTAGCTGGCTATTATAGGAGATTCGTGAAGGGATTTGCAAGATTAGCAGCACCTCTCACCACCCTCATACGCAAGGAAAAGAAGTATATATAGACAGATGAGTGTGAAAGAAGCTTCCAAGTGCTAAAGAGACGGCTGATAAGCGCCCCGATCCTTACACTCCCTACTGAAGGGGAGAAGTATGAAATATACAGTGATGCTTCAAAAGTGGGTTTGTGAGCAGTATTGATGCAAGAAGGCAGAGTGATTGCATATGTTTCACGTCAATTAAAAGAGCACGAGAAGAACTACCCCACCCATGATCTAGAACTTGTTGCAGTAGTGTTCGCACTCAAAATTTGGTGACACTATCTGTATGGAGCACAGTGCCAGATTTACACAGATCATCAGAGCCTAAAATACTTCTTCACACAAAAGGAGTTAAACATGAGGCAAAGAAGATGGTTGGAGTTGGTAAAGGATTATGACTGTGAGATCCTTTATCATCCAGGAAAAGCCAACCGAGTAGCATACGCGTTGAGCAGAAAAGCTACAGTTCCACAGTAGTTACCTATTGACAGGTTGTCAAGACCATTACAGCAACAGATTCTTTCGCTCGAGCTGGAGCTAATATCAGGAAAATTATCAGCACTGCAGCTGAAGTCATCAAAATTTGATTAACTGAGTTTTAATCAAAATTTGACAATGAATTAATAAAAATAGTTAAAAGCTAAGCATTAATTCAAATTATGATGTTTTAAAATTTAATAGAAAAGTATGTGGAAGATACATATTAAGAGATCAATGGCACACAAGTGAGCCACATTGATCAATGGCCAAAAGAATAGCCAAACAAACCCTTGCACATTTCAAAAAAATAAAAGAAAATGTGAAAGGAAGAGAGAAACGTAGAGGGCTATAAGCTAAGTGGATTAAGTGAATTAATTCACCTAATGAGCTACAAAGCAGCTGGCAGAAAGAAAGAAAGAAAGAGAAAGAGAGAGAGAAAGAAAGAAAGGGAAAGAGAAATGGAAAGAGAGAAAGAGAGAAACCGAGAAAGGAGGAGAGAAGAAAAGGAAATCCAAAAAAAGTTCAGATTTTTCTTGTTTAAGCAGCAGATTGATCGAGTTTTCGGTCAAGGATCAGCAGCAAGAAAATCTCAAGATTCAAGTAAGGTAAACCCTCATTTTTCTCTTGCTTTTTCGGGGGGGGGGGGGGAATCTAGGGTTTTAAGTGAAAAAAGGGAATATAAGTGAATCATGTTGAGATTTTCAGTTAAAATCGAAAACATGGTTCGAGTCTAGATATTTTCAAACACGAATCCATGAGTTGATGGTTTAGAAAACCAAGTTTAGTGAGTTTTCTTCACAAAAATGCAGATTTTTCAAAAGTTGAGTCAAGAGGCGTAAATGAGCAAAATATGGAATTTTTGCTTATGAAATCATGGATTTGTGATAGTAGAAATGTAGTAGATACCTCGAAACGATCTTATGGAGATCGATTTGAGTGTAAGAAGTAGAACAAAGGCCATAAAAGCCTTAGAAAATCAGAGCAGAGCAGTTCAGACCCAGAATCTTGATTCTGGTATGAACATAGGCGCGTACACGGGTATGTTCAGTACACGGCCCCGAACATGCCCATATGCACGACCGTGTTGCAAGAAAATTCAGACCCGAGAGGTACACGGCCAAGAATACGACCGTGTATCGGGCCGTGTCAGGGGGCACACGGTCAAGGGAAAGGCGTGTAGTAGGCCATGTTAGACAGTAGGAAAACACGGCCAGAAACACGACCGTGTAAGTAACCGTGTAAGAGTCCAGAGGAGTACACGGCTATGTATTCACTCATGTAAGTGCACACGGCCATGTTTTACGAAGTACACGGCCAGACATGTAAGTCCAAAGAGGTACACGGCCAGAGACACGTCCGTGGAGAAGGGCGTGTTCAAAGCCAGAAAGTAAAAAAAAAAAAAAAAGTGTCTGAAAATGTAAAATTACATGTTTTTCCATGTTTCCAGTATAAGATGAATATTGGAAATAATCAGTGATTATTCCCTTTATAGGAGTTCAAGCCAGAGACCTCAATACAGTAGTCCCAAAGCAGCAGAGGCTTACACTAGCAAATTTTCAGTAAGTTCAAGCATTGTCCTGACTGCAACGTGGACAAGCTTGTTATATTATGATGTTATGTATGCTGTATGACGTGTATGTTAGATATTGATTGTCTGCATCACGATATCTATGTCAGTCTCATGTCAGTTTATGTCATGCATGTAGAGTTTCATGTTCAGTACACATATCAGACAGGTACCAGAACACGAAAACAGGTAGGTGCACAAAGCACCCTAGTGTGTTAATATAACTCACACCCCAGTAATTCATGTAACAGGTTCTGATTGTGGGGGCAATCAGTATGCTACCCAGTTGGAACTCTAGCAAGATGGTAATTAAACCAGTTATTGGCGTATCGGCCTCTCGACCCACGAGGAGGTTTTCATGTTTAGCTCCAGTTAAGACAGAGGAGGCTAGCACTAAAGTGCCACTCCCAGTTGTGCTAACATGTCAGTACGACCAATCAGGGGCCTAAAACCAGAACTAAAATATCAGATAATGTCCTAAGACTAACCTTTCAGTTACGAGCATGTTTACAGAGTCCAGTTTCATGCATGAGCACAGCAGTATAACATGTCATGTTTTATGTTCTTATGTTTGAACTTACTGAGCCCATAGCTCATCAGTTTGTTCACATGTTGCAGGTAAGAGACCTGTTCACCAGTAGTATACGATGGACGACGAACAGGGAAGATGCATGCCGGGGAGGATTGGGCAAGGGATTTGGTCACCCTTAAGACTTCTGCTGTACAGTTTTTGAAATTTAAACCATGTAGTTTCAAGAACAAAATTTCAAGTTAAGATTATGTGATAGGGGAATCATGATTCATGTACATGTTATTTTGTTAACATGATTTCCTTATCACATTCTCGAACAGTTTACGAATTAAAAGAAAAAAAATTTATTCCGTAAAATAGCAAGCAGTTTTCAGTTCAGCATGATTGCCGGTGACCCTAGAGGCCTGCATACTATTGCGGTTAACTACAGAGTTAACTGTAATAGCACTGTAGAGCCTCTACAGCAGGGCGGGCCGCCACAGGTGGTATCAGAGTCCAAGTTTTAAAATGGGTCTAGTTTAGAATACTTACTATAGTCACAGTTGGTATTATCAGAAAATTTGGTTGACCATATCCCGCCTGACTCCGTGCATGTCCTGTTCGCCGATCCAAGTAAGTTCAGTTTATGTTAAGATCAGTAGCTAGTTATGCATGAAAGTAAAGGTCTGTAGAGACCTATACTTTGTAGTAAGTATATGATGTTATGATAATGCAAGAAATGATGTGGATCCTTTTATACAGGATCTAATATAAGTTCATCGTGTGATTATAGGATAAAGTAGCACGATGGAAAACCAAGGCCAAGGCCAAAGAAGGAGAAGGGAACGCCCAACTCTAACTCAAAGATTGGAAGAGATGCAACCTCTTCTAGAAAATCAAATGAGCGAAAATGCAGAGTTGAGACAGAGACTAGAACAGTTAGAACAGGGGCAGGGATTCGTAGGGACTCCTGCACAACTAGCAGCAGAGGCAGAATAGGTAGTGCCACCAGCGGCACCAGAAGTGATTCAAGAACCACCGGTTAGGGTGAATCTAGAGCCATTATATAAAAGATTTCGGAAGATGAGGCCTCCGGAATTTAAGGGTTCAACAAATCCTCTGGAAGCAGAAGATTGGCTTTCCTCAATACAGATGATTATGGAGTTTATGAGACTCACAGATGAAGAAAAAGTCTTGTGTGCATCCTTTGTTCTAAGGAGGGACGCAAGATTTTGGTGGGACACAGTCCGCATGAGGAGGGACGTGACCACAATGTCATGGGCAGAGTTTCTGGAGGAGTTCAACAAAAATATTATGACCCTGCATCACTCCGACCCCAGCAGAAAGAATTTTCAGAGTTACAGCAGGGGGACATGTCAGTCAGTGAGGTTTGCAGGAGATTCGATCAGCTCTTCCGCTTATGTCCGTACGTAGTGCCAACAGAAAAGGAGAAAATACAGAAGATGATAGGCATGTTCAGGCCTGAGATTGCTACCTTGATTGATGTTGGTCCAATCCCGCCAATTTCAGTAGCCGACTGTGTTAGTCGTGCTTTGAGGGCAGAGTACCATCTAGCCCGACAGAAAGAGGAAAAGGAAAAGGTCTGATAAGCTAGAAAGAAAGAAAAGATCTTGGCTAAGGCGTCTCAACCTGGACAATATAGTAAGAGCAGTCAGAGTACAAGACCAGAGCAGTCCAGTCATCCAGGCCCTCGGTTCCAACAGAAGAGAAAGGGCAATTTCCAGGGAAACCAGGGTCAAGAAAATAAAAGCCAGTCACGGAGGACTAGCACCACCACAGTTCCAAGTAACCCCACCTATCCAAATTGTGGGAAGAAGCATGGGGGTCAGTGCAAAGCTGGCACAACTGCCTGTTTTCAGTGTGGAAGAGAGGGCCATTTCATCAAGAATTACCCTATAAACTGCCAGTTAGTATCAGTATCGGAGCAAACTCTTCACGTCCATAGCAGTCACAAGTACATGCACTCAGACTGAGCTATGAAAGTCCATCAAAAGTGCATCTAGTAGTATAAGAAAGAGCTCCACAGGCAGATGCTAGGGTGATGGCCTACACCAGAGAGTAAACAGAGGCAGGGACGTCTAACATAGTGACAGGTCAGATTTCTGTCGCTAACCACTTAGCATCTGTTCTATTTGACTCTAGGGCCATCCATTCTTTCATATCATATGCATTTGCTGATAAGTTAGAATACTCTATAGATCACATGGGAAGAACTTTTAGAACTGCTCTTCCATCAGGAGAAATCATGTTGTCAGAGTACTGGTTACCTCATGTACTAGTAATCGTGGCAAATTGAGAACTGTATGCAGAGTTGATCATGATGAAGATCGTAAACTATGATGTAATCTTGGGAATAGATTTCCTAGGAAAATATCAAGCTACGATAGATTGCAGAAACAGAAGAATAGTGTTCAAGCCAGAAGAAGAAGAATGCTTTAAATATGTCGATTCTTTAAGAAGATCAAGCAAGATGATGATCAGTTCAATGAAAGCCAAAAAACTAATAGCCAGTGGTTGCACTGGATATTTAGCTTACGTCACAGATACAGCAGAAGAGAAGAAGTTACAACCAGAAGATGTTCCAGTTGTCAAAGAATTTCTCGAAGTCTTTCCCGAGGAACTACCAGGACTACCTCCAGAACGGGAAATCTCATTTGAGATAGAGCTCCTACCTGGAACAGCACTGATCTCTAAGGTGCCGTACCGCATGGCACCAGTAGAGTTGAAGGAGTTACAAGTACAGTTGAAGGATCTGCTTGATAAGGGATTCATTAGACCGAGCTATGCCCCATGGGGTGCTCCCGTACTGTTTGTCAAGAAGAAAGACGAGACGTTCTGCATGTGCATAGATTACAGAGAATTGAGCAAGGTTACAGTTAAGAATAGGTACCCATTACCTAGGATTGATGACCTGTTCGATCAGTTCAAGGGTGCAGCAGTGTTCTCAAAGATTGATTTAAGATCAGGATATCAACAGCTAAGAATCAAGGAAGATGACGTTCCTAAGGCAGCTTTCAGAACCCGTTATGGGCATTATGAGTTCCTCGTAATACCGTTTGGGTTAACGAATGCGCCAGCCGCTTTCATGGACCTGATGAACAGAGTCTTCAAGGAGTATCTTGACAAGTTTGTCATTGTGTTCATTGATGACATCCTTGTATATTCAAAGACTCACGCAGAGCATGAAGCCCAATTAAGAGTTGTTTTTCAGAAGCTGAGCAAGCATCAACTCTATGGCAAATTTTCAAAATGTGAGTTTTGACTAGACAGAGTGCATTTCCTCGATCATGTAGTGTCCAAAGAGGAAATTGCAGTGGATGCAATCAACAAATGGCCTACACCTAAGAGCGTAATAGAGATACGCAGTTTCTTAGGGTTAGCTGGCTATTACAGGAGATTTGTGAAACGGTTTGTAAGATTAGCGGCACCTCTCACCACCCTCACACGCAAGGAAAAGAAGTATATATGGACAGATGAGTGTGAAATAAGCTTCCAAGAGCTGAAGAGACGGTTGATAAGCATGCCGATCCTCATACTCCCTACTAAAGGGGAGAAGTATGAGATCTACAGTGATGCTTCCAAAGTGGGTTTGGGAGCAGTATTGATTCAAAAAGACAGAGTGATTGCTTGTGCTTCACGTTAACTGAAAGAGCACGAGAAGAACTATCCCACCCACGATCTAGAACTTGCTGCAGTAGTGTTCGCACTCAAAATTTGGCGACACTATCTATATGGAGCACAGTGCCAGATTTACACAGATCATCAGAGCTTAAAATACTTTTTCACACAGAAGGAGTTAAACATGAGGCAAAGAAGATGGTTGGAGTTGGTGAAGGATTATGACTGTGAGATCCTTTATCATCCAGGAAAAGCCAACCGAGTAGCAGACGCTTTAAGCAGAAAAGCGATAGTTCCACAGTAATTGCCTATTGACAGGTTGTCAAGACCATTGCAGCAAGAGATTCATTCGCTCGAGCTAGAGCTGATATCAGAAAAATTGTCAGCACTGCAGCTGAAGTCATCATTGTTTGATGATATCAAGGAAGCTCAGAAGCAAGATTCAAGTCTGACAGACTCCCAGGAAGAGGTTTCCAAAGATGGATTAATCATGTATTAGGGGAGAATTTGCGTTCCAGTAGATGAAGAACTGCGAAGGCGAATCATGTCAGAAGCTCATGAGACGCCATATTCAGTCCATCCTAGAGCCACCAAGATGTACCAAGACTTGAAGCTGCAGTTTTGGTGGAAAGGGATGAAATGGGACATTGTGAGATTTGTGAGTAAATGCCTTACTTGTCAGAAAGTTAAGGCTGAGCATCAGCATCCTGAAGGAAAGTTAGAACCTCTGGAGATTCCAGAATGGAAATGGGAGAACGTTACTATGGATTTTGTGGTAGGGCTGCCCAAAACAAGAGGGGAACACGATGCCATTTGGGTAATCGTGGACAGGTTGATAAATACAGTCAGATTCATACCAATAAAGATCACTTACTCATTGGAGAAGCTGGTACACCTTTATGTAGATCACGTTGTCAGGTTACATGGAGTGCCAAAGTCCATAGTATCTGACAGAGATGCACAATTCACTTCAAACTTTTGGGAGTGTGTGCAAAGAGCCATGGGCACAGAATTGAGGTTCAGTACAGCATTCCATCCTCAGACAGACGGACAATCAGAACGGACTATCCAGACCTTAGAGGATATGCTCCGAGCATGTGTCATGGATTTTGCAGGAGCTTGGAATGAGAAGCTACCACTAGTGGAATTCTCATATAACAACAGTTACCAAGCTTCCATCAAGATGGCACCTTATGAGGCTCTGTATGGACGAAAGTGCAGATCACCCATCCACTGGTACGATCTGAAGGAAAACCAACTGCATAAAACAGATTTCATGCAGGAAACTTGTGATGCAGTTGCCAAGATCCAGCAAAGGATGAAGAGTGCTCAGAGCAGATAGAAGAGTTATGTAGACAGAAGATGGAGATCCCTAGAATTCAAGGAAGGAGACTTCGTATTTCTGAAAGTGTTACCCATGAAGGGGATTATGCGATTTGGTAAGAAGGGAAAACTGAGTCCAAGGTATATTGGACCCTATGAGATTATCAAACGCATTAGGAAAGTTGCCTACAAGTTGGCATTACCTCCTGAGATGTCAGCAGTGCATAGTGTATTCCATGTCTCCATGCTCAGAAAATACATGTCAGATCCATCTCATGTGCTACAACATGAACCAGTCCAAGTCCAAGAGGATTTGACTTATGAAGAACAGCCAGTTCAGATACTGGCTAGAGAACAAAAGATGCTGAGAAATAAGACCATCCCACTAGTCAAAGTATTGTGGAGAAATCACAACATTGAAGAGGCTACATAGGAAAGAGAAGATGAGATGAGACTTTCATACCCTCACTTGTTCTAAATTTTCGAGGACGAAAATCTTATAAGGAGGGGTGAATGTGATAACCGAGAAATCTATACTCTCAGAAAATTTTGTACAAAATATGTAAATAAATGTACATTTATAGTGAGACATATTACAGAATACAGAACAAAGGAAAATTTTGATTAATTGAGTTTTAATCAAAATTTTATAATGAATTAATGAATATAGTTTAAAAACTAAGCATTAATTCAAATTAAGATGTTTTAAAATTTAATAGAAAAGTATGTGAAAAACACATATTAAGAGATCAATGGCACATAAGTGAGCCACATTGATCAATGGCCAAGAATTTACCAAACAAACCCTTGCATTTTCAAAAAAAAAAAAAAAGTGAAAGAAAGTGAGAGAGAGAGAGTTAGGCACGTGAGTTAAGAGGGGGATTAAATCATTCCCCTTAGCTGCAAAGAGAAGCAGTGGAGAAAGAAAGAAAGAAAGAGAAAGAAAGAAGGAGAAAGAAAGAAAGGGAAAGAGAAAGGGAAATAGAGAAAGAAAGAAACCGAGAAAGGAGGAGAGAAGAAAGGGAAATCCAAAGAAAGTTCGGATTTTTCTCTTTAACCAGCAGATTGATCGAGTTTCGGTCAAGAATCAGTAGCAAGAAAATCTCAAGATTCAAGCAAGGTAAACCCTCGTTTCTCACGTTTTTCTTGGGGGAAAATCTGGGGTTTTAAGTGAAAAAAAGAGAATGTGAGTGAATCATGTTGAGGTTTTCGGTTAAAATCGAAACATAGTTCGAGTCTAGTTGTTTTAAAACACGAATTTATGAGTTGATGGTTTAGAAAACCAAGTTTAGTGAGTTTTATTCACAAAAGTGCAGATTTTCAAAAGTTGAGTCAAGAGATGTTCATAAGCAAAATGTGAGATTTTGCTTATGAAATCATGGATTTGTTATAGTAGAAATGTAGTCAATACCTTGAAACGATCTTATGGAGATCGATTTCGAGTGTAAAAAGTACAACAAAGGCCATAAAAGCCTTAGAAAAATCAGAGCAGAGCAGTTTGGACCCAGAATCTTGATTCTGGTATGAACACGGGCGTGTTCAGTACACGGCCCCGAACATGCCCATATGCACGACCGTGTTGCAAGAAAAATCTGACCCGAGAGGTACACGGCCGTGTATCAAGCCGTGTCAAGGGGCACACGGTCAAGAGAAAGGCGTGTAGCAGACCATGTTAGACAGCAGGAAAACACGGCCAGAAACACGGCCGTGTAAGTAACCGTGTAAGAGTCCAGAGGAGTACACGGCCATTAACACGGCCGTGTATCCACCCGTGTAAGTGTACACGGCCATGTTCCACAAAGTACATGGCCAGGCATATAAGTTAAGAGAGGTACACGGCTAGAGACACGCCCGTGTAGGAGGACGTGTCCGAAGCCAAAGAGTAAAAAAAAAAAATGTCTGGAAATGTAAATTTTCATGTTTTGCCATATTTCCAGTATAAGATGAATATTAGAAATAATCAATGATTATTCCTTTTATAGAAGTTCAAGCCAGAGACCTCGATACAGTAGTCCCAGAGCAGCAGAGGCTTACGCTAGCGGATTTTCTGTAAGTTCAAACATTGTCCTGACTGCAACGTGGACAAGCTTGTTATATTATGATGTTATGTAGGTTGTATAACGTGTATGTTAGACATTGATTGTCTGCATCACGATATCTATGTCAGTTCATGTCAGTTCATATCATGCATGTAGAGTTGTATGTTTCAGTACACATGTCAGACTGGTACCAGAACACGAAAACAGGTAGGTGCACAAGGCACCCTAGTGTGTTAATATAATTCACACCCTAGTAAATCATGTAACAGGTTCCGACTGTGGGGGCAATCAGTATGCTACCTAGTTGGAACACCAGCAAGATGGTAATTAAACCAGTTATTGGCGTATCGGCCTCTCGACCCACGGAGAGGTTTTTGTGTTTAGCTTCAGTTAAGACTAACGAGGTTAGCACTAAAGTACCGCTCCCAGTTGCACTAACATGTTGGTACGACCAATCAAGGGCCCAAAACCAGAACTAAAATAACAGATAATGTCCTAAGACTAACCTTCAGCCATGAGCATGTTTACAGAGTCCAGTTTTATGCATGAGCACAGCAGTACAGCATGTCATGTTTTATGTTTTTATGTTTGAACTTATTGAACCCATAGCTCATCAATTTGTTCACATGTTGCAGGTAAGAGACCTGTTCACCAGTAATATACGGTGGACGATAAACAGGGAAGACGCATGCTAGGGAGGATTGGGCGAGGGATTTGGTCACCCTTAAGTCTTCTGCTGTACAGATTTTGAAATTTAAACCATGTAGTTTCAAGAACAAGATTTCAAGTTAAGATTATGTGATAAGGGAATCATGATTCATGTGCATGTTATTTTGTTAACATGATTTCCTTATCACATTCTCGAACAGTTTATGAATTCAAAAAAAAAAAATTTATTCCGCAAAATTAGCAAGCAAGTTTTCAGTTCAGCATGATTGCCGGCGAATCTAGAGGCCTGCAAACTATTACAGTTAACTTCAGAGTTGGCCGTAATAGCACTGTAGAGCCTCTACAGCAGGATGGGATGCCATACAGAAGGTATCCTATACATCTTTGGCCTCCTTACAGGACGCCTATTAGCTAGTGTAGACACATTAACATTCATCACATCTTTAGAAATATTTCAACTAGATTTATCCCTCAACAAATACACTACAGTATTGTAAGTCTCCTTAAATATACTATTTTTGAAATAAACAGCAGTGAAATTAGCCGAATCCAACTTCAGCTTCCAAATGGCCACAACCGCGTGAGAACATGGAGATTCATCACTTTGCCACATAAAACAAGTGTATGCCCTCTTAATCAAATTTACATTGTTGTTTAACTTGCCTTCAACAACCCGATATTGATTAACATCAATTGGATAAACCTGACAAAAAGGATAGAAAGCAAATATTTATTAAAAAATCTAATTACTCAAATATTGGAAATACAAATATTATCTAGGAAATCTATGCATTTATAAGAGGAAAAATGGAAAAAAAAAAAATAAAGCTTACACTCATTTGAACGTGCTATTGCCTCTATATCTCACAATCGAAAATCAGCTCTCATAATAAGAAGTATGATGATCTTATTAGCAAAATTCCTATGCTCGTAAAACCACTACTGTAATAAACTATGAAATGACTTAACTTATGAGAAAACTGGATATTATCTAACCTCTAGTAACATAAAATTCATAACCTCAGATATGGTGATTGTTATCATATCATATCTCCTCCGTCTAAAGTAAACATAAGCCTACTTCTCATACCCAACATCATAATGGATTGTCGTATCTCTAGTCTAATAGCTTCCATTCGTTACATGAAATATTCAAAATCTTGAATGAGATATACCTTTGCACAGTGATAAAATAAACCATTCCCTTTTAAGCCCTTAAATCTTGCATTCGTCTTCCTTGAAAGATGTTGAATGCATATTCCATGCTTAGCTATTTGGTAAATTATCTCCACCGCCTTAGGGATGCAAAAACTCTGATCAGAAATGATAACCAACCCCTCACAATCACTAATGGCTTGCCTTAAGTTCATATAAAACCGTTACCAAGACTTCTCATTCTCAGAGTCAATAATAGCAAAAGCTAAAGAAAAAATATGATTATTACCATCTAGTGCAACAACCATAAACATTGTACCACTAAATTCAAACTTTAAAAATAGACTCTCAACAAACATGACGGGTCAACAATAATGCCACCCATCTATCGAAACTCCTAAGCACATGAAAAAATACAAAAACCTGTCCATGGAATCCAGCTCATACGAACAAAAAGACCCTGGTAATAAAATGAAATATACATATTAACAAATAAATCTATATATTTTCATATAGAAATATATGTATTTTCTTAAGTAAAACAAAATAGTAATCTAGATTTTTTTTTTTCTTTTAAAACAGCACACAAGGTGGGAATATGAGAATAAGATCACTCTACAGTACCTCCAATAGCACTTAAGCAAAAGACCGAGCTTTCCAAGCTACATAATATTTAATTTCAACCTATATTTGGCATGCATTAAAGCTACCATATCCCTCGAATGAGCTCTATCATATATACCTTTATTGAAATCCCAGCTCTATCATATATATCTTTATTGAAATCCCCTTTCAGTAGTTCAGTCACAAATTGACTATTGGCATGACGATGTTGTTAACAACATCGTGATGACAAGCATGTTGAGAATAATACTTTTGCATAACCTAAATATCCTTCTTAGAAATCCTTGATGCATACAACATCTAACTACATCCATCAACAATATAGCTTAAAATGTAGAAATCTACATTAGACCTATCAGCCTTAAAATTGAAATTTCTTTTGACAGCAATCAAATGCAAAAACTTCTTCAATATGGATTTACATTGAAATTGATTTCCTTCCTTAATATCAAAAGACAACGAAAGCCTTTCAACATCACAATCTTCAACCAAAAACCAATCTGTAAAAGCGTTAATGTCAACATCACCAAATTAAGAGGGACCTCTGACATCTACACAAGCCTCTTGCAAGCCTTTTAAAACATTGCTCGAATAACCCAATAACTGGTCAACACCATAAAAAAAAATCAACAACTAAAGGAAAGGTTTATACTCCCTTATCAAATCTAACAAGCCTAAAAAACTATTTCCATTGTTTTTTCGTAGTTATATCCATAAGCCTACCAATTGTTTTTCCAAAGTTGGAGTCCACAATTAATATTAAAGAATAAACATTACTCACAAAACCAACCAACTCTAAATGTAATCCGCGTACCAAAAACTCTTCAAAAGCCTTAAAGTTAACACTATCATCAACTTCAACCACTTGAAAAGCAAAGTTGGAAAACAAATTATTGGAATCCCATTTCTCCTATAGGCAGCAACAAAAGAAACCTACGGCATCCCTATAAATACAAAGATTTTTAATATAATATACAGATTAACATAAAAAAAAATCAGCAAAATTTATACAAAACTTTAGGGAAATGGCCCCCACCCAAAAAAATACTAATAAAAACATAACTAAAAATCATAAAACAACATAAGCTCAAAATAACCACTAACAAACAAAAAAAGATTAATTAACGCAAGGTAACCACCACCAAAAAAGAAAACTACTATACAAATTCTATTAATTTTTTTTTTTGCAGTACAATAAAGAGGTAAATAAATGTTTTGTAGAGGTAACCACCAACCAAAAACAACCATATAATTTTTTTGGAGTAGGTAAAGAGATTCTTTATGATTTTAACCATGTTGCAAATTTTATGATAAGGTGTCATCGATAGGGAATTTTTATTTTATGATGATGAAGTCAAATATAATCTTTGAATTGTTAAGGTTTTTAGGTGTATGAAAAATGGATAGTACAAGAATGCACAATGACAATCAAGTAAATGACTTTTACTCTATTATTATCTAAATTCTAATTTAATGATCAATGATAGTTAAATTGTAGATACTAATATCAGCATATTTAGATGCTCTTTTTTGGTTCAATAGATAATTTTCCACTCAAAGAAAGTTGGATTTATTAATCTCAGAACTTTTAATTTGTTTTTTCAATGCCATACTAATTATTTGTTATGGTTGCTATTGTTTGTTAGTATTGAAAAAATCTATCAGTAGCTACAATAGAAAAGGAAAAATAATAACACCAATAAAAAAAAAACCCGAATATAAAAGAAAACGAAAGATAATATAGGCATTATCAAAAACCTTGAGGAAAGAATCCAAAAAGAAAAAAACTCAAAAATTTCAACAATAGAATTGAAAAAAAAAAAACACAATTAAATGGAAAGAATTTCAAACAATGCAGATGACAATCAACTTCAAAAATTAGCACAACCTAGATGCCCAAAAATTTCCTAAACCTAGACCTCATGATTCCACAATCGGAATGGCAACAATAGAGCTCGAAAAAGAAGGAAAGAGATGATTGAGAAGGAAAAAAAAATTAAAGAAAAAAGAAGAGTGAAACACATAAACCCAGACATTGCAATTCCTCAATCAGAGCGTCAACAATGAAAAGTGTCAACAATCGTAGAAAGAGTTGACTGAGGAGAAGTACAAGTAGAAAGAGAAAAGGAGAGGAAAAATAGAACAAATACTCTATTGGAAAAGGAGAGGGTAAAAAAATAATTTAATATAATCAAAATTTGGAAATATGCTATAATTTAACAATATTATTAGCATGTGCTATATAATTGATAAAGGTATTAGAAAAATACCATTTGGTATGATTTTCCTAAAAAATAAACTAAAATATCCCAATCAAATTAGTGGTTTCTGGCAACTCCCTCATTTATTTTTTAAAAAAATAAAACACCAAACTTATTTTGATAGATTCTTTAAGACAACAGTGTAATAATTGTTTATGTGTTTTCTCTTATTTATAGAGTTATTTGTTTATTTGATTAAACTTCATTATATTTTCTTTTAGTTAATAATTTTTTATGAGATTATAGATAGGTTGATGATAAGAATGCTAAATGGACATTGATTTAATTAGAATGTTTTGATGCACCTATTAATTTTTATCACCACCATTTAGTTAAATAAAAAAAATTTGTATGATTTCTTTTTTTATTTTATATTTTATTAACAATGGAAAACAATTAGAAAGAAAACAAGTTAATCCTATTAATAGCTCATATATTTATATTTATATTGAATTCATCTCAAAATAAAATACCACGGAATATTCTTAAAATAAAAATCTAATTATTTAAAATTGCATGTATTTATAGTGTAGTGTTCGGGATACCAGT
Source organism: Antiaris toxicaria (assembly GCA_035233585.1). Classification (NCBI taxonomy): domain Eukaryota; kingdom Viridiplantae; phylum Streptophyta; class Magnoliopsida; order Rosales; family Moraceae; genus Antiaris; species Antiaris toxicaria. The sequence continues at coordinate 4,444,964 of CP141163.1, forward strand.
TTTTTATCTTAATTTTTGTTAATATTAACTTATGTGGTAGTAAGTTATCAGCTTTCACTAATAAATGTAATCTTTTTATTTTAAAGACATATTAATAAAGAAATGATAACTTATACATCATTAAAAATTGATATTTAAAAATTGATATTAGAGTTAGTGGTCTATTATTTTTCTTGTTTATATGCATATACATTTATATCACACAATTCAAAGAATTAAGAAGCTTGTATGACCACCAGTGGTGGTGACATAATGGTAAAGAAGATCTGTTTAGAGCCTTCACTTCTATCAAATCTCATATTTGAGTCGTGACATATAAAAGAGTCTAGTCTTTGGTAAAAAAGATTATGTGCTGTCTATTTTTAAAATTTGTAATTCGTTAGCTGTGAAGACTTACTGTTAGATTTCTTGATATTTTATTGATATGATCAATGACTTAACCTAATGACTATTCGAACTGGGACATAAAGATACCACTAATATTTTTTTATTTGCCAAAAAGAAGCTTGCATGGCGTGGGTCCAGGGAACTTTGAGCTTCTTCTTTGTTAGCTCCTAAGTCGTTTCGATATGAAAAAACGTGAATTTTCGTCAAAAGATGCTGATATTTTTTGGAGTTTTTATGCAGATAGTGATGCTTAGTGGAAAATTAAAGACGAAGTTGGATATTGTTAGTTATATTGAAAATAATTTTACCACGCATTATATTAAGTGAAAGCGAGTCAGTTTCGGAGTACTAAAGTTTGTCTATAAGTTGGTTGGGATGCATTAAAGTTCGTTTCGATCTTCCCTTCTTTTTCATGTTCTTGAGAAAAAAGTCAGATTTGAATAAAATAGTAATTAACCACATATTGAAGAATTATGCATTTCACTGCAAACTCGTAAAAATCTATTTCTGTTCATGGTATTAAAAAAAAGTTCAGGTAATGGTGAGTTCTCATATTTTCATAATACATACAATCAATTCATATAATAATTTTTAAAATAACTACAAATATAATGATTACTCATATATCACGTAATTAAGTGGGTACTTAAACGTCAAGACCAAAATTGATATTCCCAACATTTTTTTTAACGAGAGAGAGAAAAAAGAGCATCTTATAAAGTATATGCAGGGTAATAATATTATGGCTTAATTTAATCCCACTATATATGTCCTTTTTTTTTTTTCATTTTGTGCTCCAAATTTCCAAAATTGTTCAAAATTGTTACTTCTATATATAAAATTAATTTGCTGATATGACATATCATTATAAATTACTGAAAGATACCTTCAAATAAAAACTATTATTACTAAACAAAAATAAAGAAAAAAACTTAATTTTAGGATTAAATAAAAAGTTGAAAACCACAAAATTAGAGAAATTTTAAAAACACTAATCATAAATCAAATTCCAAATCAGCCCTAACTGGAAAACCCCTTTTGCACAAAGATTCCCAAATCATTCCCAATTAAAAAATTATTGCCAAATCATTTCTAATTAGAAAACCCTAGCTCCATCTCCTTTCCCAGACATCACCAAATTGTTGCCATTCGTGGCATTACAGCACAAGGTGTTTTGGAGTATTGACTTGATGAATCTTTGGCTGATAGTGTGTCTCAACAAATTCATGGGCTTTTGACTGCCAGAGCAACAAATTCATGGAATAGGTAATTAGCAATAAATTAAAAGAACAAAACATGAATGGCTGCCTGGTTTTGAGTGGAACTGGGGTGTTGACTTGGTGAGGCTTTGGCTGCTAGGGTTTCTCAATAAATTCTTGGAATAGATCAATGAATAAATTAATTAAAATAACAGCATATTTTACATTAAAGTTTTATTTTTTATTAAAGATTATTTTATTTTTTTAATACTGTATTTAATGATTTGTCTAATTTTGAAATATCTTTCATTAACCTTTATTGATATGTCATATGAACAAATATCTTTTATTAATCCTCAATTTTGAATAGTTTTAAAAATTTGAGAGGCAAAAGGGGAAAAAAAATGCATAATCCGAAAGATTTATAGAATTAATTTTAATATTAAAGTTCCAAGATGGTCTGATCTCTCTTTAGTAAGCTTATAGTACACATCTTAGGAAACAAAAAAAAAAAACAAAACAAAACAAAACAAAAAAGGAAAAAAAAAAAAAGAAAAACAAAACAAAAGAAAAGAAAAAAGAAAAAAAAAGAAAAGAAAAAAAGCAAGTACATGGATCATTTTGCATGCATCTTATGTAGGACTATAAATATAAATTCTGATTAGAAACTAGAGGCATTGACTAATTGAGTTTAGCACATAAAGGTTAGAGTATTGTTATAAAGTATCAGTAATATTAAACACCATATATTAATAAAATGTAGATCCCACAATATAGGATCTATAGGTGAAACCCATATTTTATTAATGATAGTATTTTACATTAGTGAATAGCGGTGCTTCTAAACATTTTTCTAAAGGTTAATGCCCTCTCCTACTTCGAAGTGGATAGCTCAAGTCCTTCATCTAATTATAGTTCTCCACGAGCTTAACCAATAATATATATTTTTTTTAAATCCAAGACTGATAATAATTATCGTAGATACTATCTCCATCGCCATTGGTGTTTATTGCAGGGTTTAGAGTTTTATTTTAATTTCTTTTTAATTTATAAGAATTTTCTCTTTGACAATGACCAATTAAATATATTAAGAAAATGTACCATTTTATTTAATTATTATATTTTTTAAAATTTAGGAAATCTTTTTGATATTAGGTTATTTGTTAATATGTGATAATTTATCCGAATTTGTGTATCATAAGTTGTATTAATATGAAAAAATAAAAATAAAAACATGCTTTGAGACATAACTGTTGCTATACCTCATAACTTTGCATTTTTCTTGTATGAATATCCTTATACTGGTCTTTTTTAGTGAATTTTCTCTTTTTTCCTAGTCCGTTGATATTGATGTTTGACATACCATGTTACATATTTATACTATGTTCTTCCTTTATTTCTTCTCTAGTTTTTTTTTTTTTAATTATGGTATTAAAATGAATGACATTCAAACGATTCCTTAATCCTTCACCGCTGCATCTCTATTTTCTCCCTTATACTCGGACAAGTCATGATCCTCCCTGAGCTCTTCCCATATGTTCTTATGATCTCTGCACTTATGCAGTCCTTATGCCATTGTGCCCTCTCTAAATGATTGTCATCTCTGCATTTCTACGTCCTCTTTTGATGATTGTTATCCCTATACTCTTACACTTACTCTTGATAATTGTTGTTCATGCACGTCTGGACCCTCCCTTGACAATTATCATCCTTGCGCCTCTGCACCTTCGATGAATTCCGTCCCTCCTCCTTTATTTTTGTTTAATTTGTAGAAAAGTAAAAAAAATATATATGCATATATATATATAGCAATAAAACTAAAAGAACAAAAAGAAAGTTAAAAAAAAAAATCACCTTCCATCGACCATATATACTTGTTTATTCTATCATGATATAAGATTGAATCTCCTGCAAGAGAATATGATGATCCAAGATTGAAATCTTTTGTAGGAAATCCATCTTATGGAGTGATATTAGGTAAAATTAATTTTTATTGATTTGTTAAAATTAAAGAACTTATTTAATTTTGTATATTGTCACTTGTATTTTTACCTTATACGTGAATTCTCTCTCTCTTTTTCAGTCCATGGCAAAATTTCTTCTCTTATTCTCTCTTTATATTTTCCTCTAATATAATTTTTTAATTGAAGAGTAGTCAAATTAGCAACTATACAAGCGGTTATACTTTATATCAAAATTTAATATGACATGAAATATGTCATTGTTAATTAGGTGGTATTTGTTCTTAATGTCGGTATTGATTAAGTGGTGCTGCTTCTTACACCAAAGACTTACTTAAAACTAGGAGAAAAGTGAACACAAAAGAGCTTTTTTTTTTTTTTGGCTAATTAAAGGGACAAAAGGGCAGGCTTTGCATGGTTAATTTACTTTGTATTAGAAATTAGGCCTTCAAAAATTTTGTGCAAATCATCGAGTGATGCATGAGCCACATGAATTAATAAATAAAATTTTGACTTCATGGCTCATTTAAGCATCGCACTTATCAACAGCATTATTATACACGACCATTAGTGATGCTTAAGAGTTAATAATGTTCAGTTATGAGCACTATATATGAGTTAACGTGAGAGTCAAAAGTTCATCCTATTTTTGTATCTTATTAGTTATCTTTTCGATATTTAGCTATCATATCATCTAATTCAAACTTAATGATATCATGATATAAATAAAAATTACTGAACTGAAAAGAAAACTACAAATACTAGAATTATTAAATAAAAGTTTAAAATTTAAGTGAAAAGACATTCATAGAGGAAACATAGAGCCACATGTTTAAACTTGACTATCTAAGTATTATTGCTGAGGAATACGAAAGTAGTGGCGAGACTAGTGGGAATACAAAACTAGTGTCTAAGTATAATTGACTGTTTAAACATATTTCTTTTGGATGCTACTTGCTAGTAAATGATTAATCTTAGTAGGACCGAGAAAGACGTGACATGTTATAATTTTACAGAACGAGCCATTATCCTTTTTTATACTTTCTTGTTTGGTAAAATTAAAAAAAATTAAAAACAAATTGAAAAAAAAAAAAGGTTTAACCAAAATATTTTTCCTCTTCTAATAAGGAAACTGGAATGATTATGTAAATAAATCAGAAACACGTAATGTTTCGAAATGATGATTTCGTGGAGCCTCAGTTTTGGTGCTCAGTTTTGGTGATAACTAAAAGGAGCTTAATTTCAAAGCATTTAAATTAAACCACTTTTGTGCCAACTTAGAAAGCTCCATATACCGCTCGAATACAATTGTATTATTATCTGATAATTTATTCAATTAACAATGTCAAACTCTCACATGGGAAGATACTATGATTTTTCAGCAACATATATATATATATATATATAACTTCATGAGCACTAATACTACACTTACACAGTAAAAATTCAAGAGCCTCGTCATTTTACATGAGCCGATAAAAGTATGTGCCTACAAACGTAAAATAGACCAATTATACGAATATTCAGACAGATCAACTTCATTTTTCATACTATTGAGCGTCAACCCAAATTATATTTCACTACGTATTATGTCTTCTATATACTAAACCCTTCGGATTTACTCGGTCATCTCACAATGTTTCGATCAATTAGTAGGATCCATTATTTATGAAAGAGTCTGACTCAATCTAATAAGATTGAGTAGCGTTTTTCTTATATTATGTATTATTCAAAAATTCTATCAGCCAATAGAGATTTTTTTAAAAACTGAACATTGTAATAGAACATGTGAATAAATGCTCTAATTATAAACTAGTCCTCCTTTTATTCAATATATTGATAATTTTCCCTTTATTAGAAATGTATATCAAAGCTGAAGGGAGCAAAAGAGAGAAACTTATGATCAATCTTGCTGAAAGAAATCATCATAAATCAAAGTATGTCTTTTTTGATATATATTATTGTATTGCAAAAATCATCTTGTTCAAGCTATTTGGTATCAAAGTTAATACAAAATTACAATTTAATTGGTATAATTAAGAAAACCTAACATTTATTTTAATATTTGACTACGATTTTGCACAAAGTTAGTAAAAATTTAACTTAAGAAAATTTAATAATATTATTTTAGTTCGTTTGACAAGCAATTTAAGCATTAAATTTAAAAATTATTGTCACGATCTAACAACTACAAAGAATAGAATGTACATCAGAGAAGAATTTTCTTGTGGACATCCAGTTGTCAATTCAAGTTAAACGTGTAGTTTATTCAAAAAAAATTTCAAATAATTTCATGCAAAGTACCAATCAATCATCACATATTCTTCAATGCATCAATTTCCAACCTCATTGACCTTATCCTTTCCTTTTCAATTAGTGTCGGATTAGATTCCAGCCACAGGAGAGATTACTTAACTATATACATTTCTAGAAAAGAATTTTTTGGCAAATTAATAATTATGGGATAATCATAAAATATGGTTGCAACTATTTTTTATTTTTTCAAAAGCTTTATGTGTGAAAGACATTTCAATTCTCTATTTATTGTTTCTTTTTTTTTTTCTTTGAACAAAATATATTCTTAACGTATAGATATTCAAACACTATGCATGCCTACGGCAACTTGCTTGGCCCTTCTTTTTGACATTTGGCCGTATGAATCTATTTGATGCCAATATGAGAAAGAAGGATTCTCCAATTTGTGCAAAACGCGTCCACTATATTCAACACAATAATACCAAAAAAAAAAAAATTGTCGTCTTCGGTTGCACTTTAGAGGAAGTATAGCAGTACAGAATGGGGAATTAGTCCTCTACTAAAAAAACAAAATGCACCTCCCACGACGGAAAAATAAAATTAAAAATTGCCATCCTAACTGTAAGTTTTAAATTAGTAATATGCAGGTGCTCGGTTTTTAGTTTACGAAACGAAGGGTGCGTGATCGTATAATATATATCAATATCAATCTTATGTTTTAGCAAATATATATATCATTAAATAGTTTTAGAAATAACATTATATTACTTTTTTTTTTAATTTAGAGGTTGGGGATTTGAATTCTACATATTTAGATTTTTTTTATTTAGGAGTTGGAGGATTTGAATTCTACATATTTAGATCAAATAAAGTATAATATTATCATTAAACTGTGAGTGGAATCACATTGCTTCTTATTTTAATGCACTACACTATATCTAACCCTATTTTCATTTTTTGGTTTGTTATTATTATTTTTTGAAAATTTTTTTTTAATTTAAAACTTATAAAAATAGTTTTGGTATTTAAATAAGTTAAAACCGAAAAAACTTACCAATAAATAGAAAATATTTGTTACATATGGTATTAACAATACACTTAGTGGTAACTTACTTCATTGGAAATCGCGATAATTTATCAAATTAGCCCAACAATCTACTCTATTGAAGACGCTCAAAGATAATAGCAAAGAAATATAGAAACATATTATAAATTAAAAAGACAAAAAGAGTTTCTTCATTTCTTTCCTTTTAATTTCCGTTCTTTTTTTTTTTTGTAAATTTTCAACTTATATAATTAGAATTTCTAACATATTTTTCCAGACAGTTGGCTTATCGGGGAAGCTTAAGAAAATTGCCATAAAGCTCATCAAACTTTGTCGAAAAATAGGCGTCATTCGGTAGACCAAATTTAGGCATAAAAGATATTCACGATGCGCTTTCATGAATTATTAAGGTAGCGTTTGGTATTGTTTTTGAAATCTGTTATGTTTTCAAATTCTCTGAATTTGAGATCGTTTTGAAAACAATTCTGAGAACATTTCTGAAATTGTGTTTGGTTTTATTTTCTGAGTGTATGTTTTGAGAAACAAAAAAGTGAAACTGTGTTTGGTTATATTTTTGAAAACCAGTCATTTTATAAGTATTCTATAAAAACATATTTATGTTTGATTTAAAAAAAATTTATTATGAATGCTAAAAATTAAAAATTAATAAAATTTTTTAATTGAAAAATGAATTAAAAATTAATAACCATAATATTTAAGTAATTACTATATCAATTAAATCTTAATTAACCATAATAATTAAATCAGAGAAACGGGAGAAATGGGAAAAATGAAATCAGAGAAAACAACTTTTAATCGTTTTCAATTTTACATTGGGAGCAAAGGCGATTTTGGATTCGTTTTGAAATCTGTTTTCAAAAACAATACAAACCAAACACAATTTCACACCGATTTTGAAATCGATTTCCTAGGGAATTGTGAAATCAGTTTTGGAAACAAAACCAAACACGCTCTAAATAGTTAGCACTTTTAAATTTTGAGAAAACATCCACAAGTCAAGTTTTATATATAAAGCTATTTCGAACGTATTTGTTTATTAAAAAATATATTTACCATAAAAGAGTATGACAAATAAAAATATTATTTCTACTTTCTTTCATCTTTATTATATTTTTAAATTCACAAAAATGAATTTTTAATATTCAAAAAATTTTAAAATAAAAATATTTTAATGATTGAATTCAAAAATTGTAGTGTCCCCTTAACAAGATGCTACAATTTGCTATCATTGTTATAACATATAAACTAGTATGATGGAAAAAGGTGATCATTTATGTCGAAATAATGTGGAAGGCCATAATAATTTTTTTTCCCCCTCAAAGCATAGAACTTAACTCATAATATAATATTAAAATAAAAAACTAAACTTTATAATTCTCATGGTGGTGAAAAACATAGTCTTAAAACTTATCTAAATCGTCTTAAAATATTATAAGAAATCATTGAAAATAAATGAACTATTCAATTTAAAATAAACTCGTAAACTCTTAAGAAAATAATCATTAACTCTTTTCAAAATAGGAAAGTTCCGATAACCCACTCTGCCACCATGCACATTTCCACATCAAGCCTCTTTTGTTCCTTAGACTTAGCTTTGTCTTTATCTGCACCTTATGAAGAAACTATAATGAGCAAAAACTTAGTAAGTACATCTACGTTATCACAAAACGGTTAGTTTATATTAGTGTAAAAACAAACCTTAATACTTAAACATGATACAAAACACATGTGTAAGAATGATGATCGTACAAATACATATCTAAAAACAAATAAATAATTCATTTTTGTCTCTCTCTCTTTTTTTTTTTCATGATGTTGGGCCCTAAATGATGTACTAACATGCGCAATCATGATGAAAGTAAGCTAGCTAGACTTAACATCTATTAGGGTAACTCTGAAACTTTAACTCTGACGAGTGTTAACCCAGCACGTCTTGTGAGTATATATGGCTTAGGGGTTGAACTCTAATTTTGAATTAGGATGAATCCTGGTACACGCCTCCTAATTGTTATAATTATTGGTTTTTTTTTTTATCTTTGATAATTCCTAATTTAATCTTTCATGAATTATAAGCATAATTCTTTATAGAAATCATGACTCTTAACACTATAATTAAATCATAACTTTTATTTAAAAAAATAAATATCCAAAGGAAAACACAACTCTTTATAAGAAGGTATAACTCTTCATACATAAAACGTAACCTTTTATAAAAGTATTCTTATCTAGAAAAGCAACATATACTATCAAAGAAAATAATATCACCAATGATATATATGTTATTGTATAAATAATAACTCATAAAACCTTTCACAAAAGAAATAGCATATGTTATCAAACTAGCATACTACTTATATTATTTTAGTTTTAAACAAATATGTTGTAAGTGAAAGATGTACTTACCTTGATGGAAGAACTTACTAAAATCACTAGCTAGGTGACTTAGTGTATCAAGACTTCAATAGCCTCATCCTTTAGGGAATTCATGTCACAAAAGCATAGAATCAATTTTTCCTAATTAAGAAAGATCACAAAAACCCTTAGTAATTAAATCTTTTCATTCCTAAAAATATTAATACTACATATATATATAACTTCATAATCACTAATACTACACTTACACAGTAAAAATTCAAGAGACTCATCATTTTACATGAGCCAATAAAAGTATGTGCCTACAAACGTAAAATAGACCAATTATACGAGTATTCAGACAGATCAACTTCATTTTTCACATTATTTAGCGTCAACCCAAATTATATTTCACTATGTATTATGTCTTCTATATATTAAACCCTTCGGGTTTACTCAGTCATCTCACAATGTTTCGATCAATCGGTGGGATCCATTATTTATGAAAAATTCTGACTCAATCTAATAAGATTGAGTAGCGTTTTTCTTTTATTATGCATTGTTCAAAAATTCTATCAGTCAATAGAGATATTTTTAAAAACTGAACATTGTGATTGAACATGTAAATAAATGCTCTAATTATAAACTAGTCCTCCTTTTATACAATATAATGATAAGTTTCTGTTTATTAGAAATGTATATCAAAGCTGAAGGGAGCAAAAGAGAGAAACTTATGATCAATCTCTCTGAAAGAAAATCGCCATAAATCAAAATACGTCTTTTTTTTTTTTTTACATATATTATTGTATTTCAAAAATCGTCTTGTTCAGGATGTTTGGTATCAAAGTTATTACAAAATTACAATTTGATTGGTATAATTAAAAAAACCTAACATATATCTTAATATTTGACCACGATTTGGCACAAAGTAAAAATTTAACTTAAGAAAATTTAATAATATTATTTTAGTTCGTTTGACAAGCAATTTAAGCATTAAATTTAAAAATTATTGTTACCATCTAACAACTACAAAGAATAGAATGTATGGCGGAGAAGAATTTTATTGTGTACATCCAGTTGTCAATTCAAGTTAAACGTGTAGTTTAGTCAAAGAAAATTCAAATAATTTCATGCAAAGTACCAATCAATCATCTCAAATTCTTTAATGCATCAATTTCCAACCTCATTGACCTTATCCTTTCCTTTTCAATTAGTGTCGGATTAGATTCCAGCCACCGGAGAGATTACTTAACTATATACATTTCTAGAAAAGAATTTTTTGGCAAATTAATAATTACGGGCTAATCATAAAATATGGTTGCATCTTTTTTTTTTTTTTCAAAAGCTTTATGTGTGAAAGATATTTTAATTCTCTATTTATTGTTTCTTTTTTTTTTCTTTGTACAAAAAATATTCTTAACGTATAGATATTCAAACACTATGCATGCCTAGGGCAACTTGCTTGGCCCCGCCCTTCTTTTGAACATTTGGCCGTATGAATCTATTTGATGCCAATATGAGAAAGTAGGATTCTCCAATTTGTGCTAAAATAAATCTACTATTTACTATAATTATTTTAAAAATTTATTATTTACTTTAATTATTTTTTGAAAAAAACTATTTATTTCATTCTCCTATCTAAAACAACCTCACTAACTGTGGGAGGCTTAGTTTGCGGGCCATTGGTGTGATTAACTCTATAGTTTTTTATAGTGAGTAAAGACATGACAGATGTGATGATAATTCACATATACTACATGAGTGCAGTGAGGTAGTAAATTATACTTGAATAGTTTTGTGTCCTGCGACCAATATCTGATATGCGATATATTTAAGTTTCTACTTAGATGCAAGTAATTTAGTTGTTTTACATTTAACTTTGTTTAACTTTATATGTAACATGAAACTATAACTTGGAGTCGTTGAGGACACGTATATCAATGAAAAAATTGCATCAATTGTCGGATCATTATATACAACTACCAAATATAAGTCCTAAACACGTAAACATAAGAGACCTTTTATATATATATATATATAAAATTAAGAGATATCAAGGATTTCTTACTTGCCAGACATCATAGTGGTAACTGCCATAACTGGTCTGTAAAACATGTAAACATGGTTATGATCAAAATTGATTGTATAACGGGTTGATATCCATAACTTGCAATTAATAAGAGAGTATTGGTTGCATTTTATTCCTACGAAGGCTTGTCAGATGAACCATTAGGATTTTCCTCCATAAAGGGATCTTTAGCTTCTTGAACCTCTTTCAGGCAAGAAACCTGAGTAGTTTTTACAAGGACCTTGGGGTGCTATAGTTTTTTTATTATTTGGTTTGGTAAATTCCGTAGGTTCACTGCATCCGCATTTAGCTATAGAGACTATCGATAGACTAGCATTGAGGGGGAAAAACAAAAATCTGGCAAATTCTCATATTATGCGGCAGTAAAAATTGAACCTCGAGATTTTTGTGGAAGAAGAGTGTATTCCAATGGCTAGGCTAAATCAATATCAACTACGGCTCTGGTAAAGTGCCCATAATTACCTTCTGCAATGTTGTTGTCTGGCTTCAGAGGAGTAGCAATACCATAGGCAATTTTAAAGACGCTCTTGGATCCCAGTATTCCCATGCAAGATCATAAAACGGATGCCAAAACCGAGTGTCTGTTGACTTGGGTGGAGATTAGTAATTGCTCGAGTCACATCCCACAACCATGAAGCTCCATCCAAGTCAACAAAAAGATCAAATCTATAAAATCCTCATATAATTGTTGGAGAATCATAATGATACCCAAAAAGATGAAACAATTATTCACCCTTGGAACTACGGAGACGATGAGGTGACGAGCATTGAGGACGCATTATGTTAAAGATCATATACTTTGGACCATCTTTATGGAGTAGTTTGACGGATATGATTTTATGGTCTGCAACTTACAGATTTTTCCTTTAATTTTTTGCAATCATGATGTTTTCTAAAATCATATAATTTATAAACTAACTACAAAGAAAGAAAGTAAGATATTCTATTTGTTAGTAATATATCTACTAATAAATTTTAATATCCATTTTAAAATAGTCATTTTCTCTAAATTCTGATCAATAAGTTTCTAAAACAAAATCACAAATAATTTAATTATCTATTTAAAAATCTTGTAATCATAATTATAGTAAATTAAATTAATTAATGTGTCATTTATATAAATTTAAATACGATAGTTTTTATTTTAATATTCATTATTTTAAAACTATTTCTGATAGTCATATATATATATACATATTAAAATTTTGATATAACCTTTTTTAAAATATTGACTGCTTAAAATTTCTAAAATACTTAACCTATTAAAAAAACATTTTAATTCTTACAAAGTTTTAAATATATTTCAAATTTAGAATTCTAGATGAATTCAAAAATTTTATTTCAAGGTTATTATTATTATTGTTGCTGTTGCTCTTGTATTACATATACATATACCCATGCACATATTCACAGATACATATGTACATATATACGTATATACGTTAATCGGAAGGGGGTCTGGTCGGGGACGGAGGACGGCAGCGCAACGAGCGAGGGAGGCACGGCTTCTGCATGGCTGTCTTTCATCTTGGCTTGGTCGGTTGATGAAGCAGCATAAGGCGAACGGCGATGGAAACTCAGGCTTGGGCTGGCGATAGCGTCGGGCGTTGCTTGGTCGTTGGTGGCTGTGCGGTTAGGCTTGGCTAGGTGCAAAACAGCGAGGGGCGAGGCGAAGGCCGTGGGTTGGATCCGGGCTACGATCAGCATGCACGGGCTCAGGGAAAAGATCTCGATGGTGGCTGTTGCTTGGCTTGGGCTGGTGGCAGCTGGGCGTACTCGGGGTCGACGGCAAAGCGTGCTCGGCGCTTCGCTGGGCACGGCTGGGTCACGATCGTGGGTGGGGAGGTTAGCTTGGCTCAATGGTGAACAGCATGAGGTGACGGCTCCGGTGATTGGGCGCGGGGGCTGCAGGTAGGGCTACTCGGTGGGAGGAGCTTGACGGCGACTGGTGATGTACGACAAACTAAATGATTTAAATAATTTAAATCAAACGAAATGTGGAAGAACAAATCAAAATTGTTCCCTTCGGCCATTGAATCGGTTTGTTTCCGAACCAAAATTTTTCCTATAAAACACAATACCTTAGATCTTCTAAGGCTTAACACTCACTCACTCACTCACTAGATAATATTCGAGAAAAATTTTGAGAGTTTGGCTTAGGGGCCAAGGTTGAAGACGCACAGTTGATATATATACGGTTTTCCCATCAAAAACCGTTTCTAACATGCAAAACAGGGCTGAAAATATCTTAACCATTTTTTTGAACATTGAGGACGTGATGTAGATCACATTATTGAGTTTTTAGGAGCAAAACAACATTTTCTCACTTGATCCACATGTACCATTATTCATAACAGCAAGAAACAAAACACATGAATCATGGTGATAGGTCTTCTAAATGGGAGTATTATCTTCCATGTATCACAATGTGTTATGTTTCTCAATAATAACCCATACAACTTTATGAATAAACCTCATATTTATTCTTGATCCAAAACTTAATGATTTTTCTCATCAAATGCTAAAATATATAAATATGTGTACATAACCACATATGAGAAAACATCACAATTAGAGTTTCTTTAATTACATCGTTCTTACAATGAAAATTACATCGAGGAACCAAGTGTCATTCTATTTGCATGATCCTTAAATTTCAATGGTGACATGCCTTTAGTCAAAGGATCAGTAATCATTAAATCAATACTAATATGCTCAATGATGACTGATTTATCCTTAACACGCTCCCTTATGGCTAGATACTTGATATCGATGTACTTGCTTCGACTACCACTTTTATTGTTCTTAACCATAAAGACAGAGGCTGAATTATTGCAATATATCTTCAGCGGCCTAGAAATAGAATCCATGATTACAAGCCCAGAAATGAATCTCTTAACCCATACACCATGCGAAATAGGCTCAAAACAAGATACAAACTCAGCTTCTATAGTGGAAGTAACAGTCAATGTCTGTTTCATACTTATCCATGATACAGCTCCACTAGCTAGCATGAAAACATATCCTGAAGTTGATTTTCGTGAATCAATGCAGCCAGGGTAGTCTGAATCAGAGTAGCTAATGACTTCCAAATTATCAGTCCATCTGTATACAAGCATGTGGTCTTTGGTCCCTTGAAGGTATCTCATTACCTTCTTCGCAACTTTCCAATGTTCCACACCCAGATTATTTTGATATCTACTCAACATTCCAACAGCAAATGCAATATCAGGTCTAGTGCAAACCTGAGCATACATTAAGCTTCCAATAGCTGAAGCATAAGAAATGTTTTTCATTTGTTCCCACTCAAAATCATTTTTCGGGCACTGGTCCAAATTGAACTTATCACCCTTCACAATGGGAGCTATGCTTGGCAAACAATCCTTCATCCGGAACCTCTCTAAAACCTTGTTGATATAGGTCTCTTAAGACATACCTAGAATACCACGTATTCTATCTCGATGTATCTTAATTCCAATGATATAAGATGCATCGCCCATATCTTTCATATCAAAGTTATTAGAGAGAAATTGTTTCACCTCATATAGCATATATTTTTCATTGCTTACAAGCAAAATATTATCCACATACAGAATAAGGAAACAAATTTTGCTCCCACTGACCTTCTGGTATACATTGATCCACGATGTTTTCTACAAATCCAAATGAAGAAATGACATCATAGAATTTCAAATACCACTAACGTGAGACTTGTTTCAATCCATATATAAATTTCTTGAGCTTGCAAACCAAATGCTCAAGGCCACTAGAGGGAAATCCTTCTGGTTGTTTCATGTAAACTTCTTCCTCTACTTCTCCATTGAGAAACACTGTTTTCACATCTATTTGTTGCAACTTCAAGTCAAAATGTACAACTAAAGCCATGATTATGCGAAGAGAATCTTTCTTAGATATAGGAGAGAAGGTCTCCTTGTAATCGATCCCTTCCTTTTGAGTGAATCTCTTAGCAATGAGTCTAGCCTTGCATCTCTCAACGTTGCCTAATGAGTCCTGCTTTGTCTTAAAGACCCATTTACATCCAATGGTCTTCACACCCTTAGGCAACTCAACAAGGTCCCAGACGCCGTTTGACGACATGGAGTTCATCTCGTCCTTCATAACATCGTACCATAAGTTTGATTTATTAGAACTCATGGCTTGTGAAAATGTCTCAGGATCATTTTTAGCTCCAACATTAAAGTCCGATTACTGTAGATACACAATGTAATCACTAGGTATCGCTGATCTTCTTATCCTGGTAGATCTTTTTAATGTTGTATTAATGTTCTCTCAAAGATCGTGTTGACTAACTGCTTGTTCATCTATTTGTGGCGCATCCTAAACAATTATATGTTCATTAACTTCTGGAACTTCCTGAATAACTTGATCTATTGGATCATTATCAGTACTCTATGGAACCTCAACAACTGGTTGTTCAACACCCGTTTGAACTTTAGGGGCATTGACAATGACAATCATTCGATCTCTTAATGTGGAAGGTTGAGTACCAACATGATCCTTTTCAAGAATAGTGTCCTGAAAACGATCGCTCCCACTAATCATGTCATTCTCAATAAATTTCGCATTTCTCGATTCCACAATCCTAATACTGTGCAATGGACAATAGAATCTTTATCCTTTAGACCTTTCTGCATATCCAATAAAATAGCTACTAATGGTCCTCGGGTCCAGTTTCTTTTCTTGCGGATTATACACTCTAACTTCAGAAGGACATCCCAAAACACGTATATGATGCAAACTCGATTTCCAACCTTTCCATAACTCAAATGGTGTTTTTGGGACAGCCTTGGTTGGAACTCGGTTTAATATATACGCTGCTGTTTTCATAGTTTTAATCCATAATGACACAGGGAGTTTGGCATTACTGTGCATACTCCTTACCATCTCCATCAAGGTCCAGTTTCTTCTTTCAGCCACACCATTCTCATTAGGAGATCCGGGATTAGTGTATTGAGCAACTATCCCTTCCTCTTAAAGAAACTTAGCAAATGGACCGGGAGCTTGTCCATCCTCAGTGTATCTACCGTAGTATTCTTCTCCCCCATCAGTTCTCACAATTTTAATTTGTTTTCCACATTGTTTCTCTACTTCAGCCTTGAAAATTTTAAAGGCATCTAACTCTTCATTCTTATTATGAAGCAAGTAGACATACATGTAACGTGAGAAATCATCAATAAAGGAGATAAAGTATTTCGGACTATTTTGTATGTCCATATCCAGACAACAAATATCTGAATGGATGATTTCTAATAACTCGGAACTTCTGTGTGCACCCCTTTTAGATATCTTAGTCTGTTTTCCCTTAATGTAGTCCACATAGATCTCAAAATCAGCAAAATCTAGAGTACTATGTATTCCATCATTTACTAATCTCTTGATCCTATCCTTGGAGATATGTCCCAATCCCTAATGCCATAACATAGAAGAATCCTCATTTATAACACATCGTTTAAAACCAATATGAACACGCATAGCATCATTAGTGGCATTATTTTGTAAATTAATAGAAAAGAGACCATTACATAAAACACCATTTCCAATAAAAGCAGATTTATGAAATAAACTGAAAGATGTCTGCAAAAAATTAAATGAATATCCCAAAGGTACAAGTCTGGAAATTGAAATCAAATTCTTTGAAAAACTTGGAACATAAACAGTGTTTTCTAAATTTAAAACATAGCCACTACTTAAAATCAATTTGCATGTCTCAATGGCCTCTACATGTGAGCTTATTTTATTGCCTGAGAAAATGTTTCGCTCACTTCCCATTGGCCTCTTTAGGTTTTGCATACCCTGCAAGGTTTTCAAAACATCGATTGTAGAACTGGAATCAATCCATCATGTGTTATAATTAATATCAACCATATTAGATTTATAGCAGACAAGTGAGATTGATTTACCTTTCTTTTCAAGCCAGGTCTTAAACTTGAAGCAATTCTTCTTTATGTGTCCCTTCTTTTTGCAGAAGAAACACTTAGACTCCTTTTTGAACTCCACAGTAGGGATAGCTTTCAATGCTTTCCCCTTTTTCTTGGCTTGGTTGTTGTTCCTTTCCTGGGTCGCTAAATGCACGTTCTTGCCCGCTTCCATAATCAGCCTCCCTTCTTCCTGGACACACATGGTCATCAACTCATTGATAGACTATGTATCCTTATGTGTGTCATAGGATATTTTGAAGGGCCCATATTGTTGTGGCAAGGTGTTCAATGTGTAGTGCACTAGAAAAGTCTCTGACATATCAACCTCAAGAGTCTTAAGTTGAGCCACTATGTCTCTTATCTGCATTATGTGCTCTCGCACCCTTCTAATGCCAGTAAGCCATAGTGACGAAAACTTCAATATCAAGGTACTTGCTAGTGCCTTGTCTGAAGACTTCAACTATTCGTCAATGGCCTTAAGCAATGGTTGGACTTTGTTATACTTCTCGACCAAACCACGGATACGTGCAGAGATCTTTGTCTTAATAAACATCACACAAAGACGATTAGAATGTTCCCATTTCTCATAAAGATCAACTGCATCTGGCTGGCTAGTTTCTGTAATGCCAGGTGGTTCATCTTTTTTGATAGTATAATCTATGTCTATGCAATCCAAATGAAGGAGAATCCTCTCCTTCCAAATCAAGTAGTTATCACCATTCAGTTCGGGAATATCAACCTTAATATCAGTAATAGTCGTAGGTGGTGATACTGCATAAACCAACATACATGCTTAATTCACAATATTTGAAACTTAAATGACTACAAATTATGTTTTACCAATGCAAAACATAGATTAAAGCATGAATCTAGGGATATAAAACTTGCCTCTGGGTTAAAGTCCTATTCAATTAGATTCATCTCAACTGAACAATAAAACTATCAAAATTATGTTCCTTTTCTTAATTCCAGTGGGTAGATTAAGAAATATAATTTCGATATTTTATTTTAATTAATCATACAAAATGCAATAAAATTTATTGTGAGATAAATTTCATCACATCATATACAATTAATTACAACTAATATTATAATGTGACCTAGACTCTTAAATTATAATTTTAAATAATTAAGGATGCTGTTGTCACTTCTTAATCAAATAAAATCATATAAATCACTTATTATTAACAAGCTATATTATTGCATAAAACCTCAAGCAATATAAACATTAAATTGAATATAAATACACTAATATTATTTAACACAATATTACATGTATAAAAGAACAATAATTTATACATACAAAATAAATTAAAATTAACATTAATATAAGCATATAAATATTCAAAATTAAATTCATAAGGAATTTCAAGAAATTATACTCCAAACGTGCATAAATTAATTAATTAAAAAATTTCATATATAACAACAAATATAAATTATACATACAGAACAATACCACAAAATTAATTCTACATAAATAAAAAATAAAAAATAGAAATAAAAAAATTTTGGTGATGACGTCATCGTTAATGTCATGATGATGTCATCACTGATGTCGTGGTGACGTCATCACTGATGTCATGATGACATCATTACTGACGTCATGATGATGTCAGCATCCTTAAAACGTCATAATTAACACATCGTTTTTCTTTGTGAATACAAAACATCATGTCGTTTTATCGTCGTCTTCAACCTCTAGTCGGGTCGTTTTAACCCGGTTTCTATCTGCAATGAAACCCAACGGTTTCTTGGCTTTCCGGATATCAAATTAAGTGTTTCAAAAGCCTAAATTGATAGAAATTCAATTTGCTAATGATTCATAACAATATTTTTAAGTTTTAACGTCAAAATCAAATCATCCAAACTACCCCATGAACGTACGGTTTTTGAAAAATTTTAAAATAAAACAGCATGCTATCAATGTTAAAACTTAACTCAAATGTTTTTGAATAATTATAAAAATAAAACTAATGATTTCTAATCTTTAAAATTAAAGAAAACAATGAAACAAAACAATTACTCTTAACTATAAAAATTTCAAAAAAAAAACGAAACCGAAACAAAATATCAAGGCAGAGGAAATCTAGGCTCTGATACTAAATGTTAGACAAACTAAATGATTTAAATAATTTAAATCAAACGAAATGTGGAAGAACGAATCAAAATTGTTACCTCCGGCCATTGAATCGATTTGTTTCTGAACCAAAACTTTTCCTGCAAAACATAATGCCTTTGATCTTCTAAGCCTTAACACTCACTCACTAGATGATGTTCGAGAAAAATTTTGAGAGTTTGGCTTAGGGACCAAGGTTGAAGACGCACGGTTGCCATATATATGGTTTTCCCATCAAAAACCGTTCCAACGTGCAAAAGAAGGCCGAAAATATCTCAACCATTTTTTTGAACATTAAGGACGTGATGTGGATCACATTACCAAGTTTTTAAGAGCAAAACAACAGGTGACTCACAGTCGAAGCACAGGCTCAACATTGGTGGTGAACGTGTCTTGGTGGCTGCCCGAGGGAGGTGCGGCAGCTCGGACTCGACGGCCGATACTAGTGGATCTTAGGTGGCCTAGGCGAATGGCGAAGGCGAGGCCACTACTTGGACGGTGGTCGGCAGTGGTTGAGGCTGGTGAGGATTGGGTGGCCGAAAATGAAGAGGGAGAGAAGTGGGAGAAATATTTGGAAAGAGAGTAAGAAGGTGAGAGCTAAAAAGGGAGACGAGCTATGAGTTAAATAAAATAAAAAAAAAAAAGAGCCAGAGAGCGGGAGTGTGAAAGAGTGAGATGAAATTCTGAAAGAAAATTGAGGAAGGAAGGGGCGGGTTTTGAGGAAAGGAAGGGAGTGATTTGTTTTTGTTTTTTTTTTTGAAAAATTTGAGAGAGAGGGAGGTTGAAAGACGACTATGAGACAAGGGGGATTGCTTGTGAATAATGGTGAGAAGGGATAGTTGTTGGCTTATGAAAGAATAGAGAGTACGAAAGAAATATGTGGCAAGAGAGAAAAAAAAAAAAAAGAGATTAAGGCCCGTTTCAAGCCTGGTTTTGGCTTCTCCAAAACTAACTTTTTTTTAACATTTCATTACTTTTTACTATTTACATCTTCAAAACGCTACAGCACATTTAAAATTTTAAAAATCCATAACTTTGTATATACAAGTCCAAATGAGATGATTTTTTTTAAATTGCATAGAATTTCGAAAGGAACAAAATAATATCCATATCGATTTTTTTCCTATAATAATTTTTAAAATTTTTATTTTTTCACTCCAAATAATTTTTTCCCCCAAACACATTTTTCAAACAAATTTTTTCCAACCCAAAAATTTTGTCTCCAAGCATCCCCTAAACACCTTATAAGAGATAGAAAGAAAGGGGTGAGTGAGTGTTAGAGAGTAGGTGAGTAATGGAGAAAAAGGATGAATGAGTGTCGGAGAGTGACTGAGATGTTTTGTATTTGTTTTGTTTTGTTCTTTTAATTAATCAATTTATTAATTAATTATATTTTTTATAATAATTTTATTTTATAAATGTCGGTGTAAAATTGTAAAATTTTTAAAACTTATCAAAAGATTTAAAATATCCTCAAATTAATATGTAATACATAGAAAATTTAAAATTGAATTCTCAAAATGAAATTTATTGACATATTAATAATTGAATTTTTTACACTCATTTACAAATTTTAAATTCAAAATTACACAACGTGACAGTGTATATATACTTATAAATAAAAATAAAATAGATGGTTTGAAAAGATGAGTAATACAAAAGAAATAAATAAATAAAAGACTGATTCTACAATAAGGTATATCCCTTTTACCTTATTAATATGGTAAGATTTAAAGGTTAGTATTTTAGCTTCTATGTGTTTCACAGGTCTACTTTTAGACCAAAATGTTTTTCAAAAAGAAGCTTCTAAATTTTCATGTTCAAATATCAAAAACTTTTCGCTTTTATATATAAAAAAAGATTTTCTTTTTAAAAATAGAAATTTTTTTTATATATTCAAATACTATTTTACTTTAAGATAGAAAAAATTTTCTAATATAAAAATTTTCTAATATCAAACAATACTTTTTTTTATTTTTAAAAATAAATGTTTCATATAAACGAAAACTTAATCTTAATAAAAGTGTACATACATTTAGGGTTCGTTTGGTGAACGCATTGCATTTGCATTGCGTTTGAATGCAATGTATTGAATGCAATTTTTATTTGGAGAAAAAGTATTAGCATTGCATTTGAATGCAATGTGTGTTTGGGGGAAAAGTATTTGAATTGTATTTTAATAATAAATATGTGATGTGATGTATAAAAGTAGAGAGAAAAAAAAGAGGGAGAGAGAATATATGATGTAATTAATAAAAGTAATAAAAAAGTGAAATAATAAATAGTGATTGTGTTAGATTTAAAATGTGATGTGATTGGTATTTGAATGAAATATTTTTGTATTTGGGAGAAAATTGCATTGCATTTAAATGCAATGCCAAAAAAATGCTTGCCGCAAACGCTATATTAATAGATAAAATTAAAAAAAAAAAAAAACCTTTATAATTTATTGAATTGTTAGTACACCCTATATTTTATTTTGGCTGGAAAAGTACAACCCATATTTTACATCTTGAGTATAGATTATTTCAAAATCCTAATTACTGCACATTCAGTTGAAAAAATCTATAAGCATCTTAAAAAAAAAAAAAAAAATCCTTAGTGGTCGCCGCCCACTTAGCCCAGTAACTGGCCACCATCACTGCGCCTAGGGATCCTACCACCATTGAGAGATCCATAGATTTTGTAACCCACGTCACGCGGCCATTTCATCACAAAACTTCATTGTCACCATCGGAGCTGGCCTTAAAACCCAGAAAACAACGTCCCAATATCAGAAAATGGTGGCCCATGTCACGAATCTCTGAAGAAGGTGGTCTTATTATCTCACGAATCGCAGACCTCGTAGCAAAGCCTACTGCCCCTCATTGCGAAATCCATTAGTTCACAGCCCCTCGTTCATCGCAAAACCCAATCCAAAGCATGCTGACCTTCTTCGTGAAATCCAGCCACCACTTCGAGATTTCGGCAACAAGATGAGAAATGAGATAAGAAGAAGGATTTTAGGATTTGAAATTTGATTTTAGATTATGTTGAAACCAAAGTTTGGAATTAAAAATTTAGCTCTATATCCCATAAAAAAATGATAAATCAGACTAATCAAATGGTTTTTTTTTTTTTTTATGGAGTTTTCTTTTTGATAACATTGATGATTTTTTAAGAATAAATTTTTTACTATTTTGAAATATTAATAAAAAAATTGGAACAGTTAACTGCAGGGGCTATTTTAAAAATGAATTATGTTATTGCGTTGGGGTTGAATTTGATGTGTTGATAAAATTTAGAGCATTTTTGTGATTATGAGACTTTTAAAAGGTGTGATCAGATGTGCTTAGACCTTAGAATTATTTATGTTTTCGTGGAGATAACCATCTTGCACTATAATTTTTTTTACCTATTAACAAGATGAAGGAAGTTACATCAAGATAGAAATCTCCAAAAAATAAATTTAAAAATCTTTCATAAACGATAAAAAGAGTCATAGAAAGATAGTTCCTTCCACTTATACCACTACCATGGTGGTTCTAATTTTCTTTTTCTTTTTTATTAACTTGTTTTTAATTGAAGAGGGAGCTATTTTGCTTATTGAAAATAATGAAGCAAATAAAACAGACGCTCCCCTTTTACTTTTCCTTTAGTTTCATTTTTTTATTATTTTTATTTAGTTTGTCTTATTTTCTTTTTCTCTTACATTCTTATTTAGGTTAATTGGACAAGTTGTTTGAACTTTGAAGATTGGACAAACAAAGAATATCTGGATCTTGTGTTATTTTATAATATGTATGTTATTTTGAACTTAAAAATAGAAATACCCGATCGGAATTTTTCCAGACTATGTTATAATGCAATTTGCAAATAAAAGCAGTAGTTTATTTTACATTTTTGTTTTTTTAGATTGAGAAATTTGAACTTTATATCTTTTGATAAAGTTGATTGTGATATTACCTATAACCATTATGATATACCTATAACCATCCCCTTATCTAATACTTAATTGTCCATGTTTTAAAATTCTATGAGGTGAAGTTTCTTGCTTAATCCACACAGAATTGTTGTGTTCTTTCTTTGCTCCCTTTTTAGAGAAAAATAGGGTTTATTTAATTTTTAAAAAATGCTGGAGAAAATTTGAGGTGCACATAACAAATTTGAACTGATTCGTAGGAAATAATGGGAAAATTTTCATTTCATTGCAAGACAAAGCCCAAGTCAAACTTAAACTTGGATAGGACAAAATCTTATTGATCCAATTAAAAATTTAAAAATGAAACTGAACCTTAATTTTATTCTTACAACTTCTCAATACCACAAAGCAACCAAAACAAAACTCGAAATTAGCACACACCAAACTCCAAAACAAAGTTCTAATTTTACTGATGAATCAATTGACCTTCCTACAATTTGTCCTAATTTGACCACTTGTCCCGGTGAGAGGGCTGAGGTTTCCCATCTTGACCATAGCATTGGCGAAATCTGTCCTAAAGCTCGACGGGTTATTGCTATAAGCTCTAACCTGAGAGTCTGTTGAGCCGTTGTTGAAGAGCTGTTGGTCCGAGTGAAGCAGCCCCTTTAGGCTTATTAGATTCTTGAAATATGCATTGTCAAAAGTTGTTGAGCTCGTCACATCGAGCGGTGAGAGGGTGTCATTCCCGCTAGAGATCGGGCAGTTTGATTTGGTTGAAGTTGCAAAGGATGAATCTATGTTAGATTCATTGTATAGCCGCGCACGGAAGGATGTGCACCTTGCTTGACCAATTGTGTGAGAGCCTATAAAGAATATTGTTTCAGTCATATGACATTTCAATCAATAAAGTAACTTATAAGAATTAGACTTTTCCCATAGTCAATTCATATTAAAAATTGCTATCGTTAATATTATTTAATTATTAAATCAATATAGTTGAAAATTGAGCTTTAACTCTATTAGTGTAAGAATGAGTGAATTTATACAAACCTGAGAGAGCCACTAATTCTTTAGTAGTGAAACCTTTGTTTGAAAAAGCAGTAATGAGGCCAGTGAGGTCTAAGGTAGGGGCAGGGATGTTGGAATTGGCATCACTTTGACTTGCAGTGGTTGAGTCCCTTCTCCCCAGTTGCACCGTCCAGCTTGGTCCACCCAACTAACAAGTAAAATCCAAACTTATGATCAAACCTGAGATTTTAGGTCAATGAGACTCACAAATATGAATTCCATGAGAAAGAATAGTGCCATATAACACCGTTACTTTAATCTGGACAAAGGGTGATTAGTATTAGTATACTCTCTCTAAGCATTACCGGTTTCCTTAACACCGATAGGAATAAGCGTGATCACTTTGACATATACAAAAAATTGTAATTAATGCTTCTACAATGTATCATGTTTTAGTCATTGTTATTGTATGAAATGTTCAATGTTGGTCAAGGACGAAACCCTGTTTTATTGGACAACAGAACATGTTTTCCAATTAAATTTTAATTTTTTTTAGAAGATATTATAATCATGCACCAATTCAATAATTGAAATATATAACTATGTCATTATAATAAAAATAGTATATTTAAAAAACATAAAGAGCTTATGTGGTAGGACTTTGTGTTTTGCATTATTAGTATGAATTGCTCTTTAATCATTTGCTTAATTTCTTAACACCATAATCTATGAAGTGTCCACCTTAAAATTTTATAATGCATGATGGAGAATCGCTTCAGTCATAGATCAAACTATTATAATTTAGGAATTTAATTATAAAAAAAAAGTATATAGGGTCAAGAAAAGGTTTATCAACAAAAAACCCCTGTATAATTTTACCCACCTCAACAACAGAGTCTCTGGCCGCAACGGCCAAGACGTCAGCACAAGAGACGACGCCGGGGCACAAGTTCTCCACCTGAGTCTTGATGGTGTCGATCACATCAAAGCCCCTCGCTGAATTGGCATTTGGGCCAGCATTTTTCTCTCCCGTGAAGCTTGATGTGTCGTCCAACAGTATCGAGGCATCACATCCCTGTCGTTTTAACAAGTCACCAACATAGTTAATGTATTATATTGATAATGTTCAAACCCGTGTTAAGTGTTGTTATATGTATGTAGACAACTTTGTGACACAGATTATTGTGGTCTTGAATTTTTAAAGGTCTATGTCTCATTTATTATTGTTATTTTTTCTACACATTCGTCTCATAAGTCAAAAAGCATTAATATTCTATAACAAATCATATTATTTTGTGTAAGTGGCACGTAAGAGACAGAGAAAAGGTTTTTCACGTAACTGCCCTGTTTTCTCTAGTTTTACCCTTTTTTTTTTCTTTTTTGAAAAGGAAAATATCATTCAAAATCACAAAGATATATACGTACAAATACTAATTTGATGCAAATGACACCAAAACAAAAGAAGACACGATCCTGAACATTAGCTACTTGTAATTTTGAATAAAACGCATAAGAGGAATAAATATGAATTGAGTGACTCAGAAAAATTCAATAAGTGTATCAAATATTGAGCACGTAAAAAACTCTTAAAATAAAAAACTTTACAATCAATAAAAAGGGCCAGTTGTTTAAGATTAAGAGATTCTTTACTCAAAGGCCAGTCACAACATTGCATAAAAGCAAACCAATCGAACTAGACACACAAACAACCTATTGTCTGCTGTCCTGTTCTATCTTTTTATTGTAAGTTAAAACTGGTGATGAAATTATTGTTAAACTATACTTATAATTATCCTGTTTTCTTTCTTTTTTATTTATTTTCCATTTAAATATATTGCAAACACCAAGGAAACATTCGAACAAAAGTATGATTCAACGTAAGCTTGCATGTTACGTTTTATGGTCTCGTATGGACTACTTAAATAATCAAAAGTAACAAAAGCAAGTGAATATTTTACTTGTGGAAATAATACAAAGTACTGACTAAAGAGCAAGTGAATATTCTAGGGGCATAATATAATTACCACTCCCTTGGTTTTATGTAATTTATCTTGATTAATTTAATATAATTGTCTTTCTCTTCAAACTATGCACCTTTAAACTAATATTTTATTGTTAAACTATCATTATACAGGATATAGACCGCATTAAAAATATGTTATTCATATTCTACAGCGTGGCAAGATTGCTACAAACAACGCAAAAATTTAAAAAAAAAATGTGGCAAGAGTTAACGAAAAAGAGGAAATAAAAAATAAAAAATAAGCGGAGTAACTTAGGAGGAAAATGACTTGCATTAACAAAGCAGTCATGAAAATGAAGGCGAAGTAAGGACGCTCCCATTCGTTTCTCATTAGAAACAGCAGTCTTCACTGCCGACTTGATGGTGGAAAGGACGTTAGGGCATGAAGAATTGTAGAAGTTTGAGGAGAGTTGTGCAGAGGCTAGGGCGATAAGAAGCAAAAACAAGAACGAGAAGATTCCTAATTTGGTCAAAAAGCATGAGAAGAAAGCCATTTCTAAGGGGTGTAGAGAGAAGAATAAAGATCAAGCAGGTTTGAGCTTGGTTATGAGTTTTTGGTGCAAAATCCACTCGGTTTCATGTCTATTTATAGGGGACTTGATCTAGTTAATGAGCTGTTTTGCATTTTTTTTCCTCTCACGGCCGGTAGGTTTCGGCTGGTCAAGTCAACCTTTCATTGAGCAAAAAACTAAGAAGTATGATATATGTGTATATATATATATGTATGTATATACGTACACACGTGACTTTCTATATATACTTTTATTTTTTATTTTTTATTTTTTAAACATAGTGTGGGAAAAAACTTTCTAGATACTCTAGAGCCTGAGGATGATAAACAAAATTGAGATTAAAAAAAAGGAGTAAAAGTAAGTCGCGACGGTGGCTTCTAGTTTTAGTAATTTACGTGTATGGCTAGTTGTTAGCTGTCATGTAATTTGTTTATTTTAATATTTGGATGACATATAACTCTTAAACTTTAAATTTATATCCAATTTACACGTTAAACTTCAAAAAGCTCTCATTTAATTCCTAGAAATTGAATTAGTCCAACTTAATATAGAATTTTTGTTAAAAATAAATAACCGAACTATACGAAAAATTTAGTCTCACTTAACCCATAACCACACCCCCCCCCCCCCCACCCCTCTCTCTCTCTCTCTCTCTCTCTCTCTTTCTCTCTCTCTCTCTCTTGTCTCAGTTTTTAATGAAAATTTCTAATGGAAAGATTTAGTAGGACATATTCAAAATTCATGAAGTAAGGGAAAATCATCTTCAAATTGAGGTATAGAGTTAAAAACAATTTTTTTAAAAGAAAAAAAATACTATAACAAATTAAAGGATTAAGTTGCAACTAAGTGATTTTACACGAATTATTGGAATTAGTAAAATTTGATATCCTTTAATTAAAGGGTAAATTACTCATTTAGTCCCTAACTTTTTTATGAAGTTACAATTTGATTCTCAACTTTTTTTCTTTTGTGATACATAAAAAATTCTTTAAACTCTTTAAAATGATGCAAAATGATCATTTTTGTTAATAGACCTTGCGAAATCAGTCCCTTTTGCCATCTGGAGTATCATTAGTTTACATGATCTAATTCTCATATTTTCCATTTCTGAATTTCTAGCTCACTTTGAAAATTTCTTGATAGAAGGGGAAAAAATAAATTTTTGTGGGATAAAACAATTGTTCATGGTGCCAATGAAGGTGAAAAAGAATAGAAGGGGAAGGGGAAGGCTAAGAGCTCTAAATAGGTTCTTCTTTACTTTTTCTTTCTTTTTTTTTTTTTTTTGCTAGACCTTTTTCTATTATTCAATACATACATTTTTTATGAAATTTGTTGTTCAGTTTCCGTTATTACCCTTGTCAGATCAATATTTCTTTAAATTTTGAATTTCCGTTAAGTTTTGAACTTTTAGTTAACGGAAAGGATCAAATTGTACTATTTACAAGAGTTTAAAGTCATTTAAACTATTAAAAAAATGAGGATTTAAATGTCACAAACTTAATGATTTAGGACCAATGGAACAATTCATCTTAATTGGGCATTTTAGTCACAATTTATACCAAAAAGTAATAGAGTTAAGAGTATGGAATTGACGCTAAAATTATTGGTGAATGGCATGTACTAGCACCAAAACACAAGTGATGTTGATGCAATTCCCAAAATATTTTACATTATTAGTAACATCTTTCTTAACGTTCTAGATAATTTGACTTTAATTAGTAAAAATCATTACGATGTATATATACAAGAAAAATGGAAAGGATATTGAATCAATGGTATATATTCTTCTTCATAATTTTCAAAATGGAACTGCCATCTGTAAACAACCAAATTCTAAATTAAGACCAGGTGACAGGAGCTTCTATACATTCTCGTCTTCTTCCTAAAAAATAAACAAAACTATTACTGGTGAAAACTTCTTTTTCGATTATTATAAAATTAAGATTTCAATGACCTAATTTATAATTAAAATAATTTTATGTTATTATGTAAATTTTTAAAATAAATATTTATATTTTGTATCGCAAAAAATTAATCAACAATATAAGAAATATTTATCAATAATTCTTACTGATAATGGTAATAAGAGGTTATACCATAAAACAATAGTATTTTCTTGCTTGTATAAGATTAGATTAAAAAAAGAAAGAAAAACGTGTTCCACAATAGAGCCTACTCATTACTTTACTCCCCTTTTAAAAAAAGCAAAAATTGTGCTTTTCTTTCTTTTGTTTTATGTTATTGTTTTTGCTTGTAATTACTTTATTGGAACTTTGACTCTGTTGAATGCTTCTGCTAAAGTTCTTTAACTCTGATGTAGCCAAAAGTCAAGTATGCGTTACCATTGGGCAGCTTCCTTCGGCGTGTTCTGCATGCCATCTTTTGCACCTGTGCCAACCTAGAGAATATACAATCTTAATTTGACTACTATTTGTACGCGAATACTTTTTTTTCTTTTGCTTTTGAATTAAGGAAGTGCTTTTGCTCATACTTTCTTAGTTTCTTTTATATTTTTTTTGAATTCAGAAATAGAGACCAATAATCAGTATTAAGAAATCTTAGTACATTCTAACTAACCTGTCACCTATAAGATGTCATCTTGTACAGTATAATATGCACTCAAAATTATTAAAAATAAAAGAATTAAAAATGTTCAACAAAAGAAAAAAAAAGTAACCTAAATACAACTCGTAAGAGCAAGTCAACAAGCTAGACATAAGCAATAAAACCAAAAGCACATACAATGGAATCTACTCTAACATGAAGGAAAGGTGTGCCTCACTAATACTCCAATGAATGGAAAATTCCTAAAGAAAAAAATCCGAACGTGGAACAAAAGATGATATAATCCAGGGAAACTCTATGGTAAATCGGAGACAGATACCTTGGCAAAAGACACATATCTCCAAAAACCAGATGCGAAATGAAGTCTAGAGACCAATTTCATCAATGAAAAATTATCCTTAAACAGCAAAAATAGCCAAATTATTAGCCACAGCGTTACCCTTCTTGAAAATGTGTGAGACTTCGACATTGAACCCATAAGCCGAATTCACAGCACGTCCTCAATGACCATGGTATTTCCAAAGTATTAACACGTACGGAACCACCTCGATCGGAAGAGTGAAATGAAATAACTATAGAATCACACTCAATCTAAAGATTATTTCATTTGAAATCGCAAACCTTTTTATGGACAGAATAAAAAGGAGGAATAAATTTCCACCAAAGAAAGTTTACGCCGAGGAACACTTTCTTATAAAGTTGGTTATAAAATGATTGGCATGAAACCTCATAATTATGCAAGGAGAAAGGCCAAATGACCTTATCTGGATCCCTGAAACCACCACTGTATCAAGAGGCCTTTCTGCAAACGAAATTAATGGATGCAAAGCACCTTGTAAATGAAGAGGAAACTTAATTTATATTCGAAGTATTGCCATCTGAAAAACTAAATAAATAAAAAGGCTCCTTAAGAACTTCATAGCCGTAGAGTCTTTCCCAATCAAGTAAAGGAGATTATATATGTCTGTTTATTGTTGGCCTTGGTGGTTCTGGTGTTCGTCGTGGATCTTTTAATTTGTGGGGGGTTTTTGCGCATTTTTTATGTTTTTTTTTTTTTATGCTAAATATATGTGCCTTCCGTCTTCTATTAATAGTTTTGTGTAATATATCGTAGGAAGTGTTTGGCTTAAAATCACGAAAATTTTTTTTTCTAGATATATAGGTTTTTTTTTTTTTCATGCGTGTGTTTTCAAAGCATTATTTACTGCAAATTATAAACAAAATGAAAAAATGAATCGAAATGATATATTATTCAGTAAATCAATAAATTTGTCAACCAGTACTTGGGGAGCAAAAATTTTTTTTAAAAATATATGACAAAATATTTAATTGTAAAATCATGAATATATATTCAAAGGAAATAATAGTAACCGCACATTATTAGAAATAGGCGCTTTTTTTTTTATAATTAAATAGCAAACATAGATTTATATCAAAACGTAAAAAAAATCAAATATACTCAGTTAAAATAGAAGGTTGTATAAATATATACACACAAAATTTCAAATCTAGCACTGTATATGTGGCAGCCCGTCCTGCTGTGGAGGCTCTACATGGCTATTACGGCCAACTCTGTAGTTAACCACAATAGTCCGCAGACCTTTAGAGTCGGCGGCAATCATACTGAACTGAAAACTTGCTTGCTAATTTGCGGAATAAATTTTTTTTTTCTTAATATCATAAACTGTTTGAAAATGTGATAAGGAAATCATGTTAACAAAATAACATGCACATGAATCATGATTCCCCTATCACATAATCTTAACTTGAAATCTTATTCTTGAAACTACATGGTTTAATTTTCAAAATCTGTATAGCGGAAGACTAAAGGGTGACCACAATCCCTCGTCCAATCCTCCCTGGCATGCATCTACCCTGTTCGTCGTCCACCATATACTACTGATGAACAGGTCTCTTACTTGCAACATGTGAACAAACAGATAAGCTACGGGCTCAGTAAGTTCAAACATAAAAACATAAACATGACATGCTGTTCTAGGGGTGTTCGTTGGGTGGGTTGGGTGGATTTTTGACATTTTTCAACCCACCCAATGAAGATTGGGTGGGTTGAAAATTTTTTTTACCCACCCAATTAACCCAATATACAAAATCGACCCACCCAATTAAAGTTTGGGTGGGTTTGGCGGGTTTTTCAGGTTCGTCGGGTTTGACAATTTATAAAAATAAAGTAATAAAACATGACTTAAAAATTTAATCACAAATCAAAATACAAGCTCAAATATTCAAATAAGAAGTCATGTAAAGATAATAAGAACTAATTAAAACATGCTTTTAATGAATACTAAGAAACATCAATCACAAACAATCAAACCTATTTCACAAGAATAATCTCTAATTCCAATGTGTGTAGTAACAAGAACTAAAGCCAGGTAAATTGAAATAAACTTGAAATCTTGTTCCTAAATCCTAACGACAGGGAGGATTAAGCGAGGCTAGTGACAAGTGGCGGCTAGGGCTGGGCAAAGGCAAGGCACGAGACGAACACGGGCTTGGGGAGGCAAAAATGAATACGTCGAGGGGTGACGGCCGATGGTCGAAGAAAGGGACGATTGGAGGAGGCTGGTGGGACATCGAGTTTGGTAAGGGCAAGGCACAAACTTTGGCTTGGGAGGAGGCATAAATGGGAAATGACAGTCGGCTCAACAAAATTGGCTTAGGTTAGTCATTATATTTTTTCTAAATATAAAAAAAAAAAATTCATTGGGTGGGTTGGGTTTTGGTCGGGTTTTAGAATTCTAACCCGAACCCACCCAATTTGACATCGGGTTGGGTGGGTCAACCCGACTTTTTTTTGGGTCTAACGTGGACCCAACCCGTCAGGTTTTCCTTGGATGGGTTGGGTGGGTTATTTGGGTTTTCGGATTTTTTGTTCACCCCTATGCTGTTCTACTGTGCTCATGCATGAAACTAGACTCTGTAAACATGCTCGTGGCTGAAGGATTAGTCTTAGAACATTATCTGATATTTTAGTTCTGGTTTTGGGCCTCTGATTAGTCGTACCGACATGTTAGCGCAACTGGGAGCGGTACTTTAGTACTGACCTCCTCAGTCTTAACTGAAGCTTAACATGAAAACCTCCCCGTGGGTCGAAAGGCCGATACGCCAATAACTGGTTTAATTACCATCTTGCTGGTGTTCCAACTGGGTAGCATACTGATTGCCCCCACAGTCGGAACCTGTTACATGAATTACTGGGGTGTGAGTTTTATTAACACACTAGGGTGTCTTGTGCACCTACCTGTTTTCGTGTACCTGATACTGTCTGACATGTGTACTGAAACATGAAACTATACATGCATGATATGAACTGACATGAATATCGTGATGCAGACAATCAATGCCTAACATACACGTCATACAACATACATAACATCATAATATAACAAGCTTGTCCACGTTGCAGTCAGGACAATGCTTGAACTTACAGAAAATCCGCTAGCGTAAGCCTCTGCTGTTCTGGGACCGCTGTATCGGGGTCTCTGGCTCGAACTCCTATAAAAGGAATAA
Source organism: Antiaris toxicaria (assembly GCA_035233585.1). Lineage (NCBI taxonomy): Eukaryota > Viridiplantae > Streptophyta > Magnoliopsida > Rosales > Moraceae > Antiaris > Antiaris toxicaria. The sequence continues at coordinate 4,477,869 of CP141163.1, forward strand.
TCACTGATTATTTCCAATATTCATCTTATACTGGAAACATGACAAAATGTGAAATTTCTATTTCCAGACTCTTTTTTCCAGACTTTTTTTTTTTTTTTTACTCTTTGGCTTCGGACACGCCCTCCTACACGGCCGTGTCTCTGCCTGAATACCTCTCTGGACTTACATGACTGGCCGTGTACTTCGTAGAACATGACCGTGTATACTTACACGGGTGAATACACGGCTGTGTTACTGACCGTGTACTCCTCTGGACTCTTACAGGGTTACTTACACGGCCGAGTTTCTGGCCGTGTTTTCCTGCTGTCTAACATGGTCTGCTACACGCCTTTCCCTTGACCGTGTGCCCCTTGACACGGCCCGATACACGGCCGTGTTCTTGGCCATGTACCTCTCGGTTCTGATTTTTCTTGCAACACGGTCGTGCATATGGGCATGTTCGGGGCCGTGTACTGAACACGCTCTTATACACGCTCGTGTTCATACCAGAATCAAGATTCTGGGTCTGAACTGCTTTGCTCTGATTTTCTAAGGCTTTTATGGCCTTTGTTCTACTTTTTACACTCAAAATCGATCTCCATAAGATCGTTTCGAGGTATCTACTACATTTCTACTATCACAAATCCATGATTTCATAAGCAAAAATTCCACATTTTGCTCATTTACACCTCTTGACTCAACTTTTGAAAAACTCAGAACTTTCTGGACGAAAACGCATTAAACTTGGTTTTCCTAACCCTCAACTCATGGATTCGTATTTGAAAACATCTAGACTCAAACTATATTTCGATTTTAACCAAAAATCTCAACATGATTCACTCACATTCCCTTTTTCCTCTCAAAACCCCAGATTTTTTCCCAAGAAAACGTGAGAAAATGAGGGTTTACCTTGCTTAAATCTTGAGGACTTCTTGCCGTTGATTCTTAACCGAATTCGATCGATCTGCTGCTTGAACAAGAAAATTTGAACTTGTTTGGATTTCCTTTTTCTTCTCTCTCTTTTTCTCGGTTTCTCTCTTTTTCTCTTTCTCTTTCTCTTTCTCTTTCTCTTTCTTTCTTTCTTTCTTTCTCTTTCTTTCTTTCTTTTTGCCTACTGCTTTGCAGCTCAACATAAGTGAATTAATTCACTTTGGCTGGTGGAGGTCTCTCCCTCACGTGCCTCTCCCTTTCTCATTTTCTTTTAATTTTTCTTTAAGAAAAATGCTAGAGCTTGTTTGGCTAATTCTTGGCCATTGATCAAGGTAGCTCACTTGTGTGCCATTGATCTCTTAATATGCATTTTTCACATACTTTTCTATAAATTTTAAAACATCATAAATTTGAATTAATGCATAGCTTTTAACCATTTTCATTAATTCATTGTCAAATTTTGATTAAAACTCAGTTAATCAAAATTTTCCTCTGCTCTGTATTCTGTAACATGTCTCACTGTAAATGTATATTTATTTACATATTTTGTACAAAATTTTCCGAAAGTATAGATTTCTCGGTTATCACAGTATAGTTACCTGCATACTGATATAAATTTAAATTTTAGTTAGTAAAAATATGAATTCATGTAAAAAGAAATATAAATATGCGAGATTTACATTCGCAGGATGTTGTCTAGCTTTGTTGTCTAGCTTTTGAACTTTAGTAACTTAAAAAATGTTTAATCTTGAAATTTCTTACTTGGATTGGACAGAAGTGTTGTATTTTTTTTACTTTGCCCCCTTTAAGAGAAAATTATAATTTTTTCTATTTTTTAAAGGGGAGAGAAAATTTGAGTTGGCACATAACAATTGAACTGATCACTTATAAGAAACGATTGACAATTTTCAAGTCATTGCAAGACAAAGCCCTAATCAAGCCTAAATTTGAAAAGGACTTCCCCTTAAAAACATATCTCTATGATATAATTCCAAATATATTGACTTAATCAGTTTTTTGACTTCCCATTAGATAAGTTTGGAATGCCAAAAAACCAAAGCAAATATTACAGGATGACAAAATAACATAAAACATATCCATTTGAGAAATTGTTTACACAATTTTCTCAAATGGCATTTTTATTTAATTAAAAGCTTAAAGATGGAACTAATTCTTATAACTCATCATTGCCACAAACGAAGCTCTAATTTCACCTAATTAATTGACCTTCCTACAATTGATCCTAATTTGACCATTTTTCCCAGTGAGAGGGCTGAGGTTTCCCATCTTGACCATTGCATTGGCGAAATCAATACGGAACCTTATTGGGTTGCTGTAAGCTCTAACTTGAGAGTCTGTGGAGCCATTACTAAAGAGCTGCTGGTCCGAGTGAAGCAGCCCCTTTAGACTCAATAGATTCTTGTAATATGCATTGTCGAAAGCCGTTTGACTTATCACATCAAGCGGCGAGAGGTTGTTGTCCCCACCAGTGCTCGGGCACTGCAATTTGGTTGAAGCTGCAAAGGAGGGATCTATGTTGGATTCATTGTATAGCCGGGTACGGAAGGATATACACCTTGCTTGGCCGATTGTGTGAGAGCCTGAAAAAGAAAATTGTTTTGATCATGTGTGACACTATAAATCAATAAGCTACTTTTTTAGAATTGAGCTTTTTCTACGATCGGTTAAAATTAAAAAAAAAAAAAGATACCTAATAATATTCAATTATTAAATCTATGGTCCAAAATTGAGCTCAAAATATACTTATTAGGATAAGTAAATTTATACAAACCTGAGAGAGCCACCAATTCTTTGGGAGTCAAACCTTTTTTTTCGAAAGCACTAATGAGGCCGGCAAGGTTTAAGAAAGGGGAAGGGAGGTCGGAATTGGCAGCACTTTGACTTGCTGTGGTTGAGTCTCTTCTCCCCAGTCGCACTGTCCAATTTGGTCCACCCAACTGAGAAGTAAAATCCCAAGATTTTAAGACCTAGATTTTAAGTCAACGAGGTTCTCTAACAATGCTAATAGGTAATAATAGTATTGAACACTATCGATTAAAAAAATAGGTGTCATGATATGGAGTACTGTGATGATAGTTATTACTAGTAATATTTTTCACCAATTATGTATTACAAGGGAAAGATCTCTGCCAAATGTTAGCAACAATAGTGCTTGTAACCAAAATCTTACAAACAAATGCTTCAACAACGTAACGTGTTTTAATTGTGTGTCGTTTTATCTTATGCTCAATATCGATAAGTGAAAAAAGTCACGTTTTAATGAATGTAAGCATGTGTTTCCAATAAATTTTATTCTTTCAAAAAAGCTTTTAATTGCACATTCCAATTTAATGATTGAATATATATAATTACTTCCTTTTTAATAAAATATTATCTTTAATTGTGTTTACAAAAAAAGTAAAGACACAGGCCTCTATCTATACCTCAACATATAAGAGTACCAACATTCTATTTCTATTAGCTTATGTGATTATTTCATATCACAATGGATAACCCTTTGTCTCGAAATTAATAAAGTGAAACAATAATAAAAATCATAATAATAATTATTATTATTATAATAATAATATTTTTATTTTGTCAAAACCTTTTCTTTTTCCACTTCAAATAGATATTACTTTCTAATTTTTAGATTAATTTCTTAGAACTCTTATAGATATCCACCTTACAAATTTAGAACGTGTTTTCAAATTTCAGTCACAGATTGGAGTATGATAGAAAATTTAGTCTAACGATTAAATAGCAGTTCCTACAGAAAGTGTAAAATGGTTTTACCCACCACAACAACGGAGTCCCTGGCAGCAACGGCCAAGATGTCGGCACAAGAAACAACGCCGGGGCAGGAACTCTCCAGCTGCGTCTTGATGTTGTCGATCACATCAAATCCCCTCACCGAATTGGCATTAGGCAGTGCATTTTTCTCTCCTGTGAAGTTTGCTGTGTCGTCCAACAGTATGGAAGAATCACATCCCTGTCATTTTAGTGAGTTACCAAAATAATTAATGCATAATATTGTAATTCAAACGTACTTATTCTACTTTTCCCCAATAATGTGCTCAAATATAGACAATTTTGTGAGACAAACTAATATGGTAATGATATTGATATCCACAACAACAAGCACCTACTTGGCGCTTTCTTAAAGGTCTATTTCTAATTTTGCACGTATGCACGCCAGTTTCGACTCATAAGTCAAAAAGTTTTTATTTAGAACAATCACATAATCTTGTGTAAGGAGTACGTGAAAGACAGAAAGTTTTCCAATTCCTCTGTTTTTTTTTTTTTTTTATTTTGAAAGGCAAAATATCACATTCCAAATCACAAAGTTACAAACACTAATAGAATACTAACGACCTAAGAAAAAGAAGTCTCGACTTGCATATCAACTAAATCCACTAATAAATTCGAATGAAATGCTTAGAAAGCAAAAATATGAATTCAGTTCTGATGCCATTAAATTCGAATGGCCGAGACAATAAAACCTATTACATAAAGCTCAGCTACTATTGATTAATTAATTAATATAACTTTCTTTTCATCTAACTATGTAGTACGCACCTTTTGAACTAAATAATTAAAATTAACCTATCATGATAAAGGATATGGATTGTATTAAAATAAATTATTTATATTAGACTACGTACGCAACAAATCTTAAGATAGTCTTTCGTAAAGAACAGAACTACTTAAACAACCATGAAAGCAGGAAAAAAATGTTGTAATTAAGAGTTAACAAAAAAAAAAGAATAAAATATTAAAATAATAGAAGTTAAGTAGGAGGAAATGACTTGCATTAACAAAGCAGTCGTGAAAATGAAGGCGAAGTAAGGAAGCTCCCATTCGCGTCTCATTGAAGATGGCAAACTGCACTGCTGACTTGATGATGGAAAGGGCTTTAGGACATGATGAAGAATAGAAATTTGGGGACAGTTGCGCAGAGGTCACGACAATAGCAAGCGAAAACAAGAACAAGAAGACTCCTAAGTTGCTAGAAATGCGTGAGAAGAAAGCCATTTCTAAGGGGTGTAGAGAGAAGAAAGGAGATCAACCCGTAGGATTGAGCTTATGAGTTTGTGGTATGAAATCTATTAGGTTTGATCATGTCTATTTATAGAAGAATTCACCTAGTAAATTAGTTGTTTTGCATTAATCTCTTATGGCTGGTCGATTTTGGCACGTCAAGTCAACCTTTCATTGAGCAAAAAACTTAGGCCTCGTTTGGTGAATGCATTGAATGCAATTTGTATTTGAAGGAAAAACATTAGCATTGCAATTTGAATGTAATGTGTGTTTGGGTGAAAAGTATTTGAATTGTATTTTAATAATGAATATGTGATGTGATGGGTAAAAATAGAGAGAAAAAAGGAGAGAGAGAGAATATATAATGTAATTAAGAAAAGTAATAAAAAAAGTGAAGTAATAAATAGTGATTGTGTTAGATTTAAAATGTGATGTGATTGGTATTTGAATGAAATATTTTTGTATTTGGGGGAAAATTGCATTGTATTTAAATGTAATGCTAAAAAAATGTGTTACCCAAACATGGGCTTAGTGAATAATAAGTTTGAATTTAAAATTTTAGATTTTGATTATGAATATGAATTGAATGTGTGTTTATGAGGAAAAAAAAAAGAGTTTAATACGAATTTCTAATAAGTGAAGATTTGGATTTGAATTTGAGTTGAAATAAAAATTTTAATTTAAAGTTATGATCTCAACACAATATAAGATGTACTGTTTAATCTAAAAAAAGATTTATATATATATATGTATAAATTATATACACACACTACGTTATACCTGTTTTTGAACTTAGGATTGGAGGTGAACTTTCTAGAGTGTGCTTTTGAGCGTGAGGATGGCAGACAAAATTAATATTTAAAAGAAGGTTAAAAAAAATAAAGTCTAAAAGTAAGAGGCGACGTACGGTGGTTTCCTGTTTTAGTAATTTACGTGCATGGGTTGCCGTTAGAAGTCAAGCATCCCAGTTGGGAATTTAGGAGTCAACTTGAGCGCAGCTTAAACATTTTTTCTAACCACTGGTTATGGAATAATATGCAATTTGTTTTCTTTTACAGTCGGATTAATCTTACATATATCTCTTAAACAAGATAATTCTATTTCATCCTCTAAACTTTAAAAGCTCTCAATGTAGTCCCTGAATTATGAATTAGTTTCATTAACTCATTCCAATAGAATTTTAGTTCAAAATAAATTGAATTAGAAGGAAATTATCTCACTTGAACCTTATTTCCCACCTTTTTTCCTTTTTTTTAAATGAAAATTCTATCAAATGAAAATTCTAACAAAAGGTGGAACTAATTCTAAATTCATGAAGAAAAACGAGAGTTTTAAAAGTTTATGAGACAAAATGGAAATGAATTTTAAGGCATAGAGACAAAATTAATCTTTTATGTTCTTAAAAAAATATAATAAGAACATTTGGTAAACGCATTGCATTTTGATTGTATTTGAATGAAATTTGTTTTTTGAATGTTGTATTTGGTTGAAAAGTATTTGTTTTGTATTTGAATGAAATATGTGTTTGGATGAAAAGTATTTTAGAATTGAAAAGTTAATGTGATTGGTAAAAATAGAGATAAATAGTGAAATTAAAAAGTTGATGTAATTGTTTTAAAAATGTTTTGAATAGTAATTGTTTTCGTAGCACTGTTGTAAAATTTGTATTTGGTGTAAAATTGTATTGTATTTGAGTAAAATTAAAATTGAATACTTTCTCCAAATGCCCCCAAGTTATTTCATTAACATTCATCCGTACAACTACGGGATTTAAATATTGAAAATTTTGAAATTAGTAACTTTTGATATCCTTTTATTAAATTAAGCATGCGTTCAGTTAACGCATTTTTTTGACATTGCATTTAAATGCAATGTAATTTTCCCCTAAATACAAAAATATTTCATTCAAATATCAATCACATCACCATTTAAATCAAACACAATCACTATTTATTATTTCACTTTTTCTATTACTTTTATTAATTACAAAAAGTTTTTCTCTCTCTCCTTTTTTCTCTCTACTTTTACCCATCACATCACATATTCATTATTAAAATACAATTCAAATACTTTTTATCCAAACACACATTGCATTCAAATGCAATGTTAATGCTTTTCCTCAAAATATAAATTGTATTACTTTTATTAATTACAAAAAGTTTTTCTCTCTCTCCTTTTTTTCTCTCTACTTTTACCCATCACATCACATATTTATTATTAAAATACAATTCAAATACTTTTTATCCAAACACACATTGCATTCAAATGCAATGTTAATGCTTTTCCTCAAAATATAAATTGTATTCAATACATTGCATTCAAACGCAATACAAATACAATACGTTTACCAAACGAGGCATAAGTGCTTCACGCTAGTGATGCAAAATGTTTCAAATTATTGAACAGTAAAACTCTAAATCAGAGAAAGTTGACAACTGACATATCATGTTGCATGTAAATCTTTTAATAAAGAAACACAATGACAACCCCATATTTTCATAATATTATAGGCAAATCCCATTGATTGTTAGATTTTACATCTACACCTCCTGATAAATTATGAAAATCGCAACGACACCATTTCGATTAGTCAAATGTCATGCTGAATCTCGAGTGTGTCAAGTTTGATAGCTCCTAGCTTAGTTGAATTTATTTAAGTGTTTAATGCTACTTATTTTTCACCATAAAAAAGGTCTAGACGCTTTGGGTTAGGTATTTTATTTCAATATTTATTTTTAGATTTCAAGTAATTCCACATATGTCATAATCTCAATGGCCTAACTTTTTTAATAAAGGGTCAATGACCTAACTCTATACATAATGTCACAATTGCAATCTGTTTAAAAGTACGGTGACGCCATGGCCTAGATTGATCGGGCGTTTTAGTCGTAATTGTTACCATAAAATAATAGTGGTCAATGAACTTGTGATATCACCGAGATGAAAATGACGTTAATGGGATTCTCAAAATTTTGAGACATTGTTATTGCTAAATTATCTTCATTACTTAACTAATTATGTTTTGGTTGCGTCAATATTATATCCTTGAAAGCAAGATAATCTACATAAAAGGCTTGTATGGAGGTTCCAAAATGTTTTTTTTTTTGTCTTTTTCTCAATATTTTACTATTTATTTTTCTAAAAATTTTAAAAAGTTTAAAATTAAAAGGTTTATAACTTTTTTTATTTAAAATAGAAATAAAATAATTTTTTTTAATTATATAGAATTTTGAGATTAATAAAACAAAATCTATATTATTATTTTTTTAATATATTTTATATTAGTATATTTTGTCACTCTAAATAATTCACTTTTACCATAAGCATTCTAAAACTTAATTATATTTAATTTTTAAAAGAAAGGTACTAGTCATTCTCAATAAAAAAAAAAAGCTAGATAATCCAACTTTAACATTAATTGGACAATAACAAATATAGACATACAGACATAAAATGAAAAAATAGTAGAGATTTTGAACTCTTGCACTGCTCCTTTTTTTTTTTTTTTTCCTTCTTTTATGATGAGACACAGACGACTCTATTGTTTCTTCTATACCCGCCCAAGAGAGAAAGAGAGAGGGGGAGAGAATGGAAAGTACATAAAATCAATGCGTTCTTCTCTTTTAAAATGGAAAATAAGGACCGTATGACAATATTCAAATATTCGCTTCTGCATATTATTGTGTTATTCTCCTTTTTTTTTTTTTGGGTTAAAAAAATTGGACTAGGTCAATATCTTATAATTAAATTTGAGCAGGTAGCTTGATTATATCTGTGGAAAAAGTGAAATTAACTATCTAGATCATCAGTCCGAGGACTTGAGCTTCTCTTTATATTAGATATCTTCTCAATTTAATTAGTAAAAAAAAAAATCAAGATTTGTTTGTGATTGATTAAAAATAAGGGGATATATATTTAGTTTATTGCTCCTATATTTGTCATTTTATGACGACTTGCCCCCCAATTTTTTTTTTTTTTTTGACAAAATATATTATGAATTCTAAATGGTTTCAATGCGTTCCATTTAGATTAACTTCTTTTCAAATTATATTGCTGACGGAAAGTGTACGCATACTTCATATGAAAACGGAAAACTTCATTTCTAATAAAAAAATTTTTAACCCAATATAAACTCCAACGCAAATCTTTTGCCTATTGCACACGTCTCATTTGACATAACTACTCGTCAATTTGTTTTTGGTCTGCACATTATTGGTTATAATTAAGCTGATTGTGTCACTTTCACAGCCTTGTCTACTCTATGCATGCATATTTCTGCAGATCAAGGCCAGAGAGGGAATAGGAAAATTATTGCGATTCAATGACTAGCAATATCTTTCCATACTACAGCATGAGTTTCCTTTCCTATCGAGAAAAATAAAACAAAAAAGAAAAAAGAGATTTTCATTTTCTTATATATATATATATTATTCTTTTTGAAGTGGTCTATAAAGATTAGATTAAAAAAAAACGTGTGCTACGGTAGGGACAATTTATTACTTCAATGTTGGCTTGTAATTAGTTTATTGGCGGCTATTACTTTAAGGGTGCAATTGTAATTTAAGCCCCTGTTTGTTTTGTAGCGTTGCATTCAAATACAATATAATTTTTACTTAAATATAAAAATATTACATTCAAATATCAAACATATCATATTTTAAATTTAATACAATCAATTAATTATTTCACTTTTTTATTATTTTTACTAATCATATCATATATCCTCTTTTTCTCTCTTTTTTTTCTTTCTACTTTTATCCATCACATCACATATTCATTATTAAAATACAATTCAAATACTTTTCATCTAAATACACATTGTATTTAAATGCAATGCAAACACTTTTCCTCTAAATGCAAATTGCATTTAATGCATTACATTTAAATGTAATACAAATGTAATACTTTTACCAAATAGAGCCTAAGTCTAAATCAAATATTTTAAATTTATTTTTAACTTAATTTTTTTTAAAATAAATAAAAATTTTAATTAATTTTTAAAAATTAATTTTTTAAAAATTAATTAATTTTAATCTAAAAATTTCATTCAAAATTGATGATCTAAATGCATCATGAATCCGTTGGGATGCTTCGGCTGAAGATATTTAGAGAGTGGTTGGGAGGAATGCTTAGAGACTTTTTTTTTTTTTTTTTTTTGGAAAAAAGTTGTTTTGGAAAATATATTTGGAAGAAAAACTTTTGAGGTGAAAAAATAAAAAAAAAATTTAAAATTTTTTCTAAAAAAAATCAATATAGATATTATTTTGTTTATCTCAAAATTTTATATAATTTAAAAAAAATCATTTTATTTAAATTTTTATACATAAAATTATAAAATTTTAAATTTTAGATATTATTATAATATTTTGAAGATATAAATAATAAAAAATATTAGAAAAAGATGTTTTAGAGCAGACAAAATCGTTATCCCAATCACGTCAATTGGCCAAAAAAGTCATTTATGCGGTATTGTTGGCTTTCTTTGGCATTTTCTGAATGATTTGCAACTTTTGCCCGCTAAGAGAATATACCATCTGCAATTGTACACAGATATTTCTTTTGATTCTTTTTTTTAAATAAAGGGAGAGGTAACTAGTGTTAGAAATTCTAGGACATCCCCACTTTATTTTTTTTTAAGTGATGAGAGAAAACAATTAACATAAAAAAATAAACTGAAATATCCCAATTAAATTAATGATTTCTAACAACTCCCTTATCAAAAGTTGATATTTAAAAATTAATGTCAGGGTTGATGATTTATTATTTTTCTTGTTTGTATGCATATACATTTATATCACACAATTCACAAAATTAAGAAGCTTGCATGACCAGCAGTGGTGGTGACAAGGTGGCAAGATAGGCTATTTATAGGGCCTTCAATTTTACTAGATGTCATATTCGAATTGTGACATATACAAGAATTTTGTGTTTTGTAAGAAAAATCATGTGCTATCTATTAATAAAATTTGTGATTTATTAATTGTAAAAATCTAAAATCAGATTTTTTGTTATTTTACCGGATGTCAATGGATTTATCTAATGACCACTTGGAACACAAGGATAACATTGATTTTTTTTTTTTATTTACCAAAAAGAAGCTTGTATGGCGTGGGTCCCGTGAACTTTGAGCTTCATCTTTGTTAGTTCCTGAGTCGTTTTCGATATGTAAAAACGTGAATGAAAGTCAAAAGAAGCTGATATTTTTGGAGTTTTATGCAAATAGTAAAGCTTGGTGGAAAATTAATGACGAAGTTGGATATTGTCAGTTATACTGAAAATAAGTTTACCACGCATTATATTAATTAAAAGCGGGTCAGATAAGGACTACTAAAGTTTGTCGGGATGCATTAAAGTTCGTTTCGATTTTCCCTTCTTTTTCATGTTCTTGAGAAAAAAGTCAGATTTGAATAAAATAGTAATTAACCACATATTGAAGAATCATGCATTTTACTCCAAACTCGTAAAAATCTATTTTCTGTTCATGGTATAAAAAAAAGCTCATGTAGTGGCAAGTTCTTATCTTTTCATGACAGATAAAATCAATTGACATAATAATTTTTAAAATAATTAAAAATAAAATCAATTGACATAATAATTTTTAAAATAATTAAAAATAATAATTATTTATATATCATATAATTAAGTTGATATTTAAAAATTAAGATTAAAATTAACATTTTTAATATTTTTCTTTAAACAAGGGAGAAAAAAGAGCATCCTATAAAGTATATGCAAGGTAATAATATTAAGGCTTAATTTAATCCCACTATACATATCTTTTTTTTTTTTTTTTCATTTTGTGCTGCAAATTTCCAAAATTGTTCAAAATTGTTACATCTATTTATAAAATTAATTTTCTGTATAAAATTAATTTGCTGATATGACATATCATCATAGATTAATGAAAGATATATTAAAATAAAAACTATTATTACTAAACAAAAATAAAGAAAAAGCTTAATTTTAGGATTAAATAAAAAATTAGAAACCCCAATATTAGAGAAATTTTAAAAACTTTAATCATAAATCAAATTCCAAATCAGCCCTCATTGGAAAACGCCTTTGCACAAAGATTCCCAAATCATTCCCAATTGGAAAATCATTGCCAGATCATTTCTAGTTGGAAAACCTTGGTTCCATCTCCCTTCCTAGACATCACCATCACCGCCCACTCTAGATCGCCTTATGGCCACAACTAGCTCCATGCCCTGTTTAAATGGGGTATTGGGGAAATTTTTTTTTTCAAATGGGAAAGTTTTTATTTTGAGAACGAGACGGTGTTTGGATTTATAAACAATTTTTCTTGTTGAAAACAAAAAATTGTTTGAAATAAGAAAAAATAGTGTTAGAAAATAGTGTTGAAACGACGTGTTTGAAAATATGATGTTTTTCCTTTCTAAAAATAAGAAGAATGATGGAAAAATTTGAAACAAACACCTTCTTTCTTTCTTTTTTTTTTTTTTTTTTTTGACAAATTTCTCTCTTTCCGAATTTGGACATGCCATCCAAATAAGGCATAAATCACAAAGAAAACCCATAGACGAGAACCCAATGGTAGCGTCATGGCAATCCTTGTAGTAGTGTTGTAAGCTTACCCAAGCCGAGTTGCCATGGGGTGGGCTTGTCGAGGGGGACACTATTGCATGGTGGGCTCACTAGAGGGACGGGGTCATGGGAGGCTAGCATAGGGGGTAGTTAGCATTGGGGTCATCGTTGGCTGTGCTTCCCATCTAGGCGGGGAGGGCCATCGTTGAGTGAGCTTGCCGGGGGGGAAGACTCGATGCGGGTGGTGGCATTACAGCACAAGGTGTTTTGGGGTGCTGACTTGACGAATCTTTGGCTGCTAGTGTGTCTCAAGAAATTCATGGGCTTTTGACTACTAGGGCAACAAATTCATGGAATAGGTAATTAGTAATAAAATTAAAAGAACAAAACATGGATGGCTACCTGGTTTTGGGGCGAACTGCTGTATAAGGTGTTTTGGGGTGTTGACTTGACGGGGCTTTGGCTGCTAGGGTTGCTAGGGTTTCTCAATAAATTCTTGGAATAGATCAATGACTAAAGTAATTAGGGTTTGAGTTTTATTTTAATTGCTTTTTAATTTGTAATAATTTTCTTGCTCGTTGACATTGATCATTAAAATATATTAAGGGCCGTTTGGCATATCTAAAAAAAAAATCTCCAAAACATCTGTTTTGGTTTTTTTTTTTTCTACCCCATCAATATTTTTTACTATTTATATTTTTAAAATATTATAATAAATTCTAAACTTTAAAAATCCATAACTTTACATATACAAATTTAAATGAGATGATTTTTTTCTTTAAATTATATAGAATTTTAAGAAGAATAAAACAATATCTATATTGATAACTTTTTTCTGAATAAATTTTTAAATTTTTTTTTTTTTACTCCAAATAGTTTTTTTCCCCAAACATATTTTCCAAAACTACTTTTTTCCAACCAAAGGAAAAAATCTCCAAAAGGCATCCAAACTCAACCTAAGAAAATGTACCATGTTATTTTAATTGTTATATTTTTTTAAAATTTAGGAAATCATTTTAAAAGGTACCATGTTATTTAATTGTTATATTTTTTAAAATTTAAGAAATCTTTTTGATATTAGGTTATTTGTTAATATGTGATAGTTTATTGAATTTGCATATCATAAGTTGTATTAATATGAAAAAATATAAATAAAAACATTCTTTGAGACATAACTGTTGCTAAACTTCTAAACTTTGCATTGTTCTTATATGAATGTCCTTTATACTGCTCCTTTTTAGTGAATTTTCACTTGTTTTCCTAATCCATAGATATTGATGTTTGACAAACCAGGTTACATATTTATACTATTTTCTTCCTTAGTTTTTTTTTTTAATTATGGTATTTAAGTGATGACATTCAAACGATTCCTTGATCCTTCAACGCTTCTCCCTTGTACTCGAACAAGTCATGATCCTCCCTGAGCTCTTGCCATGTGCCCTTATGATCTCTGCGCTTATGCAATCGTTGCGCCATTGTGCCCTTTCTAAATGATTGTCATCTCTGCATTCTTACGCGCTCTTTCGATGATTATTGTCCCTACACTCCTACACTTGCTCTTGATAATTGTTGTTCATGCATCTCTGAACCGTCCCTCGACAATTAACATCCTTGTGCCTCTGCCTCTTCGATGAATTTCGTCCCTCCTCCTTTATTTTTCTTTAATTTGTAGAGAAGTAAAAAAATAAAAATAATAATAATAACAGCAATAAAACTAAAAGAACAAAAAGAATGTAAAAAAAAAAATCATATTCCATCAATTATATATATTGGTTTATTCTATCATGATATAAGATTGAATCTCCTATAAGAGATTATGATGATACAAGATTGAAATCTCTTGTAAGAAATCCATCTTACAAAGACATGTTAGGTAAAATTGATATTTATTGATTTGTTAAACTTAAAGAACTTATTTAATTTTGTATATTATAACTTATATTTGTACCTTACACGTGAATTCTCTCTCTCTCTTTTTTGGTCCATGGTAAAATTTTTTCCTTTACTCTCTCTTTATTTTCTCCTTTAATATATTTTTTTTATTGAAGACTAGTCAAATTAGCAACTATACAGGCGGTTATAGCTTATATCAAAATTTAATATGACATGATATATGTCATTGTTGATTAGGTGGTATTGTTTCTTAACGTCGGTGTGGATTAAGTGGTATTGCTTCTTTGGCCAAAGACTAACTAAAAACTAGGAGAAAAGTGAACACAAAAGAGCAAATTTTTTTTTTTGGCTAATTAAAGGGACAAAAGCGCAAGCTTTGCATGGTTAATTTACTTTGTATTAGAAATTAGGCCTTCGAAAATTTTGTGCAAATCATTGAGTGATGCATGAGCTTCATGAATTAAAAAATAAAATTTTGATTTCATGGCTCATTTAAGCATCGCACTCGTCAGGAGCATTATTATACATGACCATTAGTGATGCTAAACAGTTAATAATGTTAAATTACGAGCACTATATATGAGTTAAAGTGAGAATAAAGAGATTATCCTATATTCGTATCTCCTTAATTATCTTTTCGATATTTAGTTATCATGTCATATAATTCAAACTTAATGATATCAAGATATAAATAAAAATTACTAAACTAAATAAAATACTAAAAATATTTAATAAAACTTTAAAATTTAAGTGAAAAGACAGTCATAGAGGAAATATAGAGCCACATGTTTAAACTTGACTATCTACGTATTATTGCTGAGGAATGCAAAAGTGGTGGCGAGACTAGCGGAAATACAAGAGTAATGTCCAAGTATTATCGACCGTTTCAACAAATTTCTTTTGGATGCTACTTGCTAGTAAATGATTAATCTTAGTAGGACCAAGAAAGACGTGAGATGTTATAATTTTACAGAACGAGTTATTATCCTTTTTCATTCTTTCTTGTTTGATGATAAAAAAAATTGAAAAAAAAAAAAAAAAAAAAGGTTCAACCAAAAGATTTTTCCTCTTCTAATAATGAAATGGCATGATTATGTCGGGTGCATGGTAAAAGTAAATAAATAAATCAGAAACACGTAATGTTTCTAAATGATGATTTCGTGGAGCTTCAATTTTGGTGATAACCAAAAGGAGCTTAATTTCAAAGTATTTGAATTAAACCACTTTGTACCAACTTAGAAAGCTCCATATACTGCTCGAATACAATCTTATTATTATATGAAAATTTATTCAATTAACAATGTCAAACTCCCACATGGAAGATACCATGACTTTTCAACAATATATATATATATATGAATATATATAACTTCATGATCACTAATACTACACTTACACAGTAAAAATTCAAGAGACTCATCATTTTACGTGAGCCGATAAAAGTATGTTCCTACATACGTAAAATAGACCAATTATACGAGTATTCAGACAGATCAACTTCATTTTTCATACTGATTAGCATCAACTCAAAGTATATTTCACAATGTTTACGCGGTCATCTCACAGTGTTTCGATCAATTAGTGGGATCCACTTTTTATGAAAAAGTTTGGTGTTTTTTTTTTTATTGTGTATTGTTCGAAAATTCTATTAGTCAATAGAGATTTTTTTAATAACTGAACATTGTGATAGAACATGTGAATAAATGTTCTAATTATAAACTAGTCCTCTTTTTATTCAATATATTGATAATTTTCTCTTTGTTAGAAATTTATATGAAATCTGAAGGGATTAAAAGAGAGAAACTTAAGATCAATCTCTCTGAAAGAAAATCATCATGGATTAAAGTTTTTTTTTTTTTCTATATTATTGTATTGTGAAAATCATCCTATTCAAGATGTTTGATATTAAAGTTAATACAAAATTACGATTTAATTGGGATAATGAAGAAAACTTAACATATATCTCAATTTTTTATTACAATTTGGCACAAAGTTATTAAATTTTTAACTTAAGAAAATTTAATAATATTGTATTAGTTCATTTGGCTAGCAATTTAAGCATTATATTTAAAAATTATTGTCACGATCTAACAACTACAAAGAATAGAATGTACGCCGGAGAAGAATTTTCTTCCTGAACTTTATGGTTGCTTTTGGATTTATATATTTAATTAGTAGATCTATGAGGATCAATTAAGTTGGTTCTTGTATACATCCAGTTGTCAATTCAAGTTAATTGTGTAGTTTATTCAAAGAAAATTCAAATAATTTCATGAAAAATGCCAATCAACTTTATGTACAAGAAAAAAAAAAGTAAACAACTTTAAGAAAGCAATAAAATTGAAAGTCATCACATATTCTTTAATGCATCAATTTCCAACCCCATTGACCTTATCCTTTCCTTTTCAATTAGCGTCGGATTAGATTCCATCCACCGGAGAGATTACTTAACTATATACATTTCTAGAAAGGAATTTTTTGGTAAACTAAAAATTATGGGCTAACCATAAAATATGGTTGCATCTACATTTTTTTCAAAAGCTGTATGTGTGAAAGACATCTTAATTCTCTATTTATTGTTTCTTTTTTTTTTTTCTTTAAATAAAAAAATATTCTTAACGTATAGATATTCAAACACTATGCATGCTCACGGCAACTCGCTTGGCCCTTCTTTTTGACATTTCGCCGTATGAATCTATTTGATGCCAATATGAGAAAGTAGGATTCTCCAATTTTTGCTAAACGCGTCTGCTATATTCAACACGGTAATACCAAAAAAAAAAAAAATTTGTCGTCTTCGGTTGAACTTTAGAGGATATATAGCTGTACAGATTGGGGAATTAGTCCTCTACTTACAAAATAAAATGCACCTGCCATGAGGAAAAATAAAAAATAAAAAATAAAAATTGCTCTCCTAACTGTAAGTTTTAAATTAATAATATGCATGTGCTTGGTTTTTAGTTTACAAAACAAAAGGTGTGTGAACGTATAATATATGTCAATATCAACCTTATGTTTTAGCAAATATATATATATATATCAATCTTATGATTTTCAAAAAATAGTATTTAAAATAACATTTTATTATTATTTTTTTTAATTTGCGGGTTAGAGATTTGAATTCTGTACTTTTAGATAAAGTAAAGTGTGATATTATCACTAAAGTATAAATGAAACCTCATTGCTTTTAATGCACAACACTACATCTAATGCTACTTTCATTTTTTGGTTTTGTTATTATTATTTTTTGAAACTGTTTTGTTTTTATTATTTAAAACTTATAAGTTTTAGTATTTAAATAAGCTAAAACCGAAAACACTTACCAATAAATAGAAAATAATTGTTACATATGGCATTAACAATACACTTAGTGGTAACTTACTTTATTGGAAATCACAACAATTTATCAAATTGGCGCAACAATCTACTCTATTGTAGAACCTCTAGGATAATAGTAAAGAAACATAGAAACATATATTAAATTAAAAAGACAAAAATAGTTTCTTCATTTCTTTCCTTTTAATTTCTGTTCTCTTTTTCGTGAATTTTCAACTTATATAATTATGATTTCTAACATATTTTTCCAAACGGTTGGCTTGTCGAGGAAGCTTAAGAAAATTGGCGTAAAGCTCATCTAACTTTGTCAAAAAATAGGTGTTTTTCAGTAGACCAAATTTAGGCATAGAAGATATTCATGATGCGCTTTCATGAATTATTAAATAGTTAGCACTTTGAAATTTTGGGAAAGCATCCACGGGTCAAGTTTTATATACAAGGCTATCTCGAGCGTATTTGTTTATTAAATAAAATATTTATTATAAAAGAGTACGGCAAATAATAATATTATTTCTACTTTTTATCATCTTTATTATATTTTAAAATTCATAAAAATGAATTTTTAATATTCAAATAACTTTAAAATAAAAATATTGTAATGATTGAATTCAAAAATTGTAATATCTCTTTAACAAGATGTCACAATTTACTATCATTATTATAATATATATGAATTAGTACGATAGAAAAAGACAATCGTTTATGTCAAAATAATGTGGAATACGGTGATAAAAATTTTTTTTCTTAAAGTATAGTACTTAATGTATAATATAATATTAAAATAAAACACTAGACTTTATAACTCTCATGGTGGCGAAAAACATCTTGAAAATGATCTAAATCATCTTAAAACCTCCTAAGAAATCATCCAAAATAAATGAACTATTCAATTTAAAATAAACTTATAAACTCTTAAGAAAATAATCATAAACTCTTTTCAAAACAGAAAAGTTTGGACAACCCACTCTGCCGTCACGCACACTTCCATGTCAGGCCTCATTTTTTCCTAAGACTTAGTTTTGCCTTTATTAGTAACTTGCAAAGAAACTATAATTAGCAAAAACTAAGTACATCTATATTCTCACAAAACGGTTAGTTTATATTAGTGTAAAAATAAACCTTAATACTTAACTATGATACAAAACATAAGTGTAAGAATGGTGATCATACAAATACATATCTGAAAACATATATTTAATTTATTTTGGTCTCTCTCTCTTTCTCTCGCTTTATTTTTTATTTGTTTTACGATGTTAGGCTCTAGACGATGTACTAATGTGCATAATCATGATGAAAGTAAGCTAGCTAGACTCAATATCTACCAAAGCAACTCTGAAACTCTGACGAGTGTTAACTCAACACCTTCTATGAGTGCATATGGCTTAGGTGTTAAACTCTGACTCTAAATTAGGATAAATCCTAGTACATGCCTCCTAATTGTTATTATTATTATTACTTTATCTTTGATAACTCCTAACTTAATCTTTCACGAATTATGAGTATAATTCTTTATAGAAATCATGACTAATAACACTATAATTAAATCATAACTTTTATAAAAATATATATTTAAAAGAAAACATAACTCTTTATAAGAAGGTATAACTTTTTATAAAAACAAAAAAAAATTCTTTTCAAGAAAAGCAACATATACTATCCAAAAAAAAAATCACCAATGATATATATGCTATCGTATAAATAATAACTCTCCTAATAAAATCATACAAAAGCTTTCATTAAAGAAATAACATATTCTATCAAAATATTACACCACTTATAATTATTTTATTTTTAAATAAATATATTGCAGGTGAGAGATGTACTTACCTTAATGGAAGTACTTACTAAAATCACTAGCTTGGTGACTTAGTGCCTCAGGACTTCAATACCCTTGTCCTTTGGTGAATTCAAGTCATAAAAGCATAAAATCAATTTTTCCTAATTAAGAAAGATCATGAAAACCCCTAAATATCCTATTTCTATTATGTATACAAAACCCTAAAAATCAAATTCATAAATCTAACCTTCCCAATATCAAATTTAGTAATTAAGTCTTTCAATTCCTTCTTTTATTTCATTAATTGACCACTATGTTGATGATTTTCCCCAAATTCCCAAATTCTATAAATCCTACATTTTAAAATCCTCAAATCATAAATGGTAAAGAAAATCACCTTTAATTTCCAATTAAATCAAGGTTAGAGACTCGCAAGAAGAACGAATCACAAAGGTTTGATTGTGAGAATTTACAAAATTCTCTCTTTTGAAGGAAAGAAAGAAGATGGAGATTTGAAAGAGAAAGAATGAAGATTTTCTAAAATATAAGTATAATGATATTCAGATTTAAGTTTTTGGCTTTTATATCATTAATCCCAATCATCTAAAGGCTATGATTAAAAGTTAAAAGATTACCTAAGCTAAAATAAGCCTAGGAAAGTCTTTTAGTTGGTACCTTTTAAAAACCCCATTTTTTAAAATTTTAGGTGAAATTTCACCCTTGGCATGCAAGCTAGTGCCACGATACCCATAACCAATGCTATATTTAATTCCCTTAATGGCTTCGCAACTCCAAATGGAGGAGTCGTGATGCTCGGCTTTTAGGTTTTGGCTCAAATGCGTCTACCTGACCTTTTTTGGTATTTTGACCATAATTTTCTACTCTGATATCAGATTGAATTATTTGATAAGCATTTGGCCCAACTGAGTCTACCTGACCATGGTTTTTCAACCAAATGAGTCTGCCTGACCTCTAAAATGCATAAAGCCGCCATATGGATGCACCAAATGATATTTACCATGGATTTTAATTATGAGGTCAACCAAAAAAACCATGTCAAGCTAAAATATGAAATTAAGTATATATATATTGTTTCTACCAACTAAATATATGTTGTTTCCACTTCCAGAAACAAAATTTACATATATCACAACTCTTATGTGTCAACATATGTCGAGATGCAATTTAAACTTTTAAATACTTATCAGTAAACAAATAACAATTTAAATGACTAGAAATTGAAACCAATGTTTTCTAGATTATTCAAAATCCTTAAATTATAAGTTTTAAAGAAAAGCACATTTAATTTCTGATGAAATCGAGGCTAGAGACTCACAAGAAAAATGAATCACAAAGGTTTGATGGTGAGAATTCACAAAATTCTCTCTTTTGAAGGGAAGAAAGAAGATGGAGGTTTGAAAGAGAACGAATGAAGGTTTTCTAAAATGTATGTATAATGATATTCATAATTAAGTTTTTGACTCTTAAAAAATTAATCTCAATCATCTAAGGATAAAATTAAAAGTTAAAAAATGATCTAAAAATCTTAAATAAGGCTTGAGAAGTCTTTAAGTTGTTACTTTTTAAACAAACCCAACCCCACCCCCCCCCCCCCCTAATTTTTAAATTTTTGGGTGAAATTTCACCCTAGGCACACAAGTCGATGCCATAAAACTCACCACCACTGTTGTATTCTATTCTCCTAGTGGTGCCATGACGCCAAATGGTAGAGTTGCGGCATTTGGCCCATGAGTTTTTGCACCAAATGAGTATGCCTGACCTCTTTTGGTATTTTGGTCATAATATTTTACTCGCTAACAAAAAAATCTACAATTTTGATATACAAACTTTTGTCTAATTAGAGCGTTTTCCATATCAAAATTATGGGTGAATGTAAAATTACATTCTTTTATACAAAATTCCCAATATTTAATCACTTTAAATATGAATTCTCTCGAGCACATTAAAGCTCTTAATGCAAAGCTCTTAACACTATCACCTGTTATATATCTTAACCACATATTAGCAATATTAATGTATACTATACATACTCTAAAATCACTTGGAGATCCTTTCTTATCAACCTATTAAACAAAAACTTGGGTGTTACAAAAGTGTAGCTAGACACCATCTTATAAAATTCAGATGTTTAAATTTGGTATTGGTTATGCTTTATGGAAATTTTATCAGAAATTAAAGTTTAACATGTAGTAAATTTGACATCAAAGATAACATTCAATGAGAAAGCATTTTTTTCATTTAAATGTCACAATTTATTGACCCAATAATATTTTAGCATTGCATTAGAGGTTACTGCATTTGGCACAAAACAAATGGTGTGTTTGGATGAACCATTGTAATAGTTATTATTGGACTTTAATGTAATATATGTTTGATTTCCCAACTACTATAGCAAATTTATTTGAATGTTTCACTGTTCGATCACAATAATTTAACTCAAATCCAAAATCCAAATTACCCGTTTTTAAAGATCCTTACCATACATTCATTTTTCTACCTTTGCGTTATTCAAATATTACCTTTAACAAATACTATTCAAGCACACATTAAACTTACACAATTCAAATTTTGCATTTAAGTGTAAACATTAAAATCTCAATCTGTTGACTAACCGCAGCCTTCTAGGCTCTAGCCTTCAAAGCTTTTTCATTTTTGCAAACATCCTTTGTTGAATTATGCATAAACGCTCCTTTTATTTGCTAAATTTTGTAAATATGTAAGTTAATATTGATTGGTTTACGATGCCCAATTAAATCATAAGCTCTTGAAAAAACGTTGAAACACCTTACATCTAGGTCGTCCCACCACCACACAACACCACCCCCCACCCCCCCCCCCCCCCCCCCCCCCCCCCACATTTTATTATAGTTTTATTATTTTTTTTTTTGAAAGAGAATGAATGTATTTTTTATAAGTTAATTTGATCAGATACGATGACTTAGTTGTGAAGGATTAAGTGGAAATAACTGTTTCATTGATCTTTTAAAAATAAAATTTGAGTCACTAAAAAAATTACGACCTTTTCGTTTTTTCAAGTAAGTTCCCACTTGCCACATATCTAAATACACACACCCACACATTCATCAACTTACAGAGCATCCCTGCCATGGATTGAATCTTAGACTTAAGGGTCCTAAACCCCAAGCCCATCCTTATCATTGGGCTAGCTCTAAATTGTGTATAAAAATTTAATAAATATTTATTGTATCTGATCAAATGAATTTATATATTAAAAATATATATTTCTCAGGATTATGCTTTTACATCCTTATCATCCTTTTTAAATAAATATTCAAATGTAATACATAATCCTAGTAGTTTGATTTTTTTTTTTATTTGTTTTCCAAGTCCTAGAAAAATCCTAAAAAGCGATGGAAGAAAAGAACAGTAGCTATGGCATTGGCATTGATTAAAGCGAAAACAACATCGACAAGTCCATTCCAAAAACAAAAACAAAAACAAAAACAAAAAACGAAATAAAACAGCAAAAACAAAACAATGAGCTTGCAAAGGTTGGCGTCATTTACGTTCTTTGATTTAGGCCAATTGAAGATGGGTTTAATCAACGAGAACAACAAAAATATATAGATAATTAACAGCAACCAAAATAAAAAATAAAAACAACAAAAAAAAATGAGCTTCTAAAAGAGAAATCATAATAAATAGCAGTTTTTAAAAAATAATTAAAGTAAATAACAAATTTTCAAAATATTTATAATAAATAGTAAATTATTAGATAAATATAAATTATATCAAATATATATTTTATTTATAAGACGTAAATAAATCATTTATTTAATAAAAATATAAATATATCATTTATTTAATATATAAATGCATTATTTATTTAATAAATTTGATATAAATAATATAAATAAGTTATTTATATGATAAATCTATTATATATTATAATTATTTTAAAAACTTATTATTTACTTTAATTATTTTCTAAAAAATAATATTTAGTTCATTCTCCTGTCTAAAAACCCTCACTAAATTTGCGGGCCATTGGTGTGATTAATTCTATAGTTTTAAAATGAGTAAAGACATGACAGATGTGATAATAATTTATATATACTACATGAGTACAATGAGGTAGTAAATTATATTTGAATAGTTTTGTGTCCCATGGCCATATATCCAATGTACATAACTTTCTATTTAGATGCAAGTAATTACTAGTTGTTTTACATTTAACTTTGTTTATCTTTATATGTAACATGAGACTATAACTTGGAGTTTCTAGGGCCACCTATATCAATGAAAAAATTGCATCAATTGCCGGATCATTATGTACAACTGCCAAATATGAGACCTTGATCATGTAAACATAAGAGACCTTATATATATATATATATACATATATATAATTAAGAGATATCAAAGATTCATAACTTGCCATATATCGTAGTGGAAACTACCATCACTGGTCTCTAAAACATGTATACATGGTTATGATCAAAATTAATTGTACAACGGGCTGACATCCATAACTTGCAATTAATAAGAGAGTATTGGTTGCATTTTAATCCTGCGAAGGCTTGTCAGATGAAGCATTAGGATTTTCCTCCATAAAGGGATCTTTAGCTTCCTGAACCTCTTTCAGGCAATAAACCTGAGTGGTTTTCACAAGGACCTTGGGTAATATTGTTTTTTGATTATTTGGTTTGGTAAATTCCACATGTTCACTGCATCTGCATTTAGCTACAGAGACTATCGATAGACAAGCATTGAGGGGGAAAAACAAAAATCTGGCAAATTCTCATAGCACGCAGCAGTAAAAATTCAACCTCCAGATATTTGTGGAAGAAGAGTGTATTCCAATAGCTAGGCGAAATCAATATCAACTACGACTCTGGTAAACTGTCCATAATTACCTTCCGCAATGTTGTTGTCTGGCTTCAGAGGAGTGGCAATACCATAGGCAATTTTAAAGACGCTCTTGGATCCCAGTATTCCCACGCAAGATCATAAAACCGTTGCCAAAACCGAGTGTGTTGACTTGGTTGGAGATCACTAATTGCTCGAGTTACATCCCACAGCCATGAAGCTCCATCCAAGTCAACAAAAAGATCAAATCTATAAAGTCGAGTCCTCTCTGTAATCCCAGTACTCCGAGCAAAATTTGTAACTTGAAGACAATAACCTTATGACAAGTACTTCTAAAATCTTGATATAATTGTTAGTGAATCATAATGATACCCAAAAAGATGAACAATCATTCACCCTTGGAACTACCGAGACGATGAGGTGACAAGCATTGAGGACGCATTATGTTAAAGATCATATACTTTGGACTATCTTCATGGAGTAGTTTGACGGATCAGATTTTATGGTCTACAACTTACAGAAAATTTGTTCTCTAGAAGTACCCAAAGGACAGTAACAATCCGGTTGAGACGAGGATGTGAAGTATTGTCTACGTTGAAACAGCTTCTGGCAACTTGGTTTTGGTTTATGAGGTTGGGCGACGCCATACTTCCCCGCAAGTTCATCAGAATATATTTGCAATATCAGAAATGTTTAAGTCCTCATTTGACCATAGACCCAACAGTCAAATGATCGCAAAGCATTATTTCCAATGAACGTAGTGACTCAAGGCCAATTCATTGGAATGCAGGTGCACAAAACAAATTCATAATCATAAAATAACTGCATCTAATATTGATGATCTCAAAGACATGAATCTTAAATATTGCTAGTAAGTCAGAAACATATGGATTTCCACGAAGGTACAAGATGAGAACTCAATAAGCAGGCAAAGAAAAGCAGCTGTTCTACAAAGAAAACTACGAAAGAAGAATTCAAGAAAGTTCATGGCGATTTAGACGACCAAAAATACCCCATCTACATGTCAGGTACTAAAAAAACATAAATGATATACCTTTTGGTTTCCCACAACTCTCTTGGTTACCTGCTTCGCCTTCTTTCCACTGTAACAGATGTTGACAAACACACAATCCACGTCTTTGAAATGTCTTCTAAAGATTGCAAGTTGTTGCAACAAAAACTTGTAGCAACTGATTTTCAATGGTTGTGTTGAAGAAACTGTTTCAGGAGCTCCTACGCAGGCTCGTATAGGCCCAAGACATGTCCATCAATACAGCGCATTGCCGCAACCTACCACCAATTATATAATATTTATGTGACACATACTTCTCATTACAAATTCTAATTCAAAAAAAAAAAAGTCGAACCTCTTATTCTAGAATTTATTTATTACCTTTCCATGAATTTCATATTTAATGGGACCATCTAGTTCAGCTCCCAACGCCATTAATCTTGTCACTGTGCTGCTGATATCCGTTACCGTGAAAGAGAGAAGTGAAGAATATCCCTTCTGCAAGACATGATCACTGAGACTATTATTAACTTATAATCTATCACCAAAAAAATTTATTAAAAAAAAAAATCTTTAAGAAAAGCGGGAAAAATGGAGATCTTATGATGCATTTCCATTATTAACCA
Organism: Antiaris toxicaria; assembly: GCA_035233585.1. Taxonomy (NCBI): domain Eukaryota; kingdom Viridiplantae; phylum Streptophyta; class Magnoliopsida; order Rosales; family Moraceae; genus Antiaris; species Antiaris toxicaria. The sequence goes on from CP141163.1 coordinate 4,503,859, forward strand.
TAGCAGCAAAAAGGTGAAAAACAAAGTTGAAAACTGATAATTCGACTGCCGTTCATAACACAAATGTAACAAAGAAATATTACTGTAACATATACATTTAGAATTGGAGTTGGATGTTAATTCGGTAACAAAATTCTAACCTACATAGATGAAGTTAATACTAAAACCATAAAAAATGAAATAAAAACAAAAACAAAAATTTGAGGGCAACACCAAGCAAACCCGAGGAAATTAGTGTTTTTATTCCACCGTAAATAAAGCCATACTAGAACACACGCATCAACAATTAACGGGATAAATCGCTCTTTGGGGAAAATTATCAAACAGATAGAAGGCAAAAAGAGAGAGAGAGAGAGAGAGAGAGAGTGGAAAAAGAAAAGAGAAATACTTGGGGGATTGCATAAGCGCAAGTTTGAGGGGACCGGATTGAAGCTCGGCCCAGCGATGAGTGCATACGTTAACGGTGAAATCCAATCCTTGGGAGTAGAACTGAGCTGCTTTTGGCACGTCCTTGTGAAGCTGTAGTATCCACCTAAACGACGCTGCCATTTTCGTTCCTATTTGCGCTAGCTTCAGCAAAATCGAAAGAAACAAATGCTGGTTTTTATTATTAGTTAGGAAGCAGAGAACTGGAGTTGTACTAGGCCTGTCCAATAGGGAACTGAGCGTAGGGCATCAAAAAAAAAAAAGGAACAAAATCACTTTGACAGATCTTTCACTTTCTCTGATATGGAATACTACGGAATTTTCAATGACAAAAAATTGTAAATTTTGTAATGTAAACTTACTTATTCACGGCCGACGGGCAGGGCTCCGGCTTCGCAATGGTTTCGCAACGGCGCAGGCGACGGCGGGGGCTGCTTCACGGGGCGACGTCCTGGGACGGCGAACACGGCCACGGACGGTGACGTCTTTTGCGAAACAGAGCTTCACACGGCGACGGTGACGCCTCCAGCGACTCCTTCGGCGCAGAACGGAGGGGTCGTGGGAGGAGGGAGCGGTCTTCAGAAAATAATTTTATATTTTTGTTTTTTTGTTTTTGTTTTTGTTTTTTGTTTTTTTTCTTTTCACGGGTAAATTATTGGATTGGTATCTAAAAGTAATAAAATTTGGTCTCTATTTATTTTTATTTTTTTTAAATACGCTTGAATTCTTTCAGTTGATTAGAGTGTAATCTCGAACTTTATTTTTGGGTGAAAATAGCCCAGACTATTAAATGGGTCAGGATTTGGGAGGTGTTTAGTTATCATATTTAACTTTAGTTATCATATTATATTTATATGTAAATGTGATATAATTTTTATTTAAATATAAAAGTATTATATTTAAATAGGAATCTTATTATAATTTAAATTTAATATAATTAATATTTATTATTTTATTTTTTTATCACTTTTATTTATATTATATATTCTCTTTTTCTCTCTCTTTTTTCTTTGTATTTTTATCAATTATATCACGTACAGTACAATTTAAATACTTTTCATCTAAATATACATAATACTCATCATTTCAATTTTTTTACTACTTTTAAGGGGAGTTTGGGGGAGGTTTTGGAGATATTTTTTTTTTATTGAAAAAAAGTTATTTTGAAAAAATGTGTTTGGGGAAAATAACTGTTTGGAGTGAAAAAATAAAAAATTTTAAAATTTTTTTTAGAAAAAAATATCAATATAAATATTATTTTATTCTTTTCGAAATTCTATGTAATTTAAAAAATATATATATCTCATTTGGACTTGTATACACAAAGTTATGGACTTTTAAAGTTTGGAGTTTACTGTAACGTTTTGGAGATGTGGATAGTGAAAAGTGATAGAGTGTTGGAAAAAAGTTACCCTCCGTCTGTTTGACACCTCCAAATTTGAAAAATGAAAAATTTTTCATTCCAAGAAAAATGAACCTTCCTAAATTTTCGTATCTGAATATCCAAAATTTTTCATTTTTGAAAAATGAAAAAAGAACTCTCTAGAAACAAAAAGTTTTCATCCACCCAAACAACTTTTCACTTTTAAAAAAAATTCTAAACAACTTTTTATTTTTTATATCTAAAAATTTTTCATTTTCCAAAAACAGACCTCTCTTCTAAACGGACTCTTAGTTTTAGAGATGTCAAAACCCTACCCAAACGGGGGCTTATTAATTATATCACATATTATCTTTCTCTTCCCTTTTTTTATCTACTTTTATCAATCACATCGTATAAATACAATTCATATATTTTTCATCCAAATATACATTGTATTTGAATATAATCCAAATATTTTCATCTAAACATATATTACATTTAATACATTATATTCAAATACAATGCGAATATAATGTATTATCCAAATGCCCCTTAGTCGCTAGTGTACTTATTTTGATTAAAATATCCTATAATTAAAAAAATGTGTATTTGATCATTCTATTATTTAAAAAAAAAAAAAAAGATAGAGTAAAATTGATGGATAAGCTTGTCTCAGTTTAAAGAGAATAACAAAATGTATCATTTTTTAAACAAAAGTTTTATATTATTCTAAAAAATTAATAAATTCAAAAAATCTCTAATAAAAAATATTCTTTATAAATTAAAAAAACCCTTAAATCATAAGTAAATAGGAAATTAAATTTTCATAAAAAGAAAAATAAAAGATGTTGGGTTTTTGTTTATTTCTTTTATTTTATATTGATTTGTCTCTTCCTTATACACAATATTTTTATTTCTCTCTTTATCAATTTCTTATTCTACTTTTTAATGATTTGTGAAATTTTTAATTTGCAAATATTGTTTTTTGTTATAGATTGTTTTAAGCTTAATGATTTTCGAGGGAGATAAAGTATTTTTATTCATATACTAACGTAAATCACCACACACTTGTCGAGGGTGACCTCTCCTATCGCTATCACACCATCGTCGTACCTCTACCTTTGTCCAAAATTTAATATGAGAACTAAAACACTTAATTTTGAAGAGTTCATGGGTATTTTAACAACTAAAAATAGATTAGAGACCAAACTCTCGTCTACATAAAAATTCAGTGGTATTTTTACCAAAAATAATGTTTAAGAACCAAACTCTTACCTATCTTCCTAAATTTTTTATTACAGTTTTATCTGTTTATGAAAAATTAACAAAAATTGTTAGAAAAAACATCAGAGTACAGAACAGAATTTTAAAATTTTTTTTAAAGATTGTTAAATGACTCATGTTACCACGTACAATGAATTATCAACAATCATATACCTTCGAAGGAAAACACCAAGAACGTCGAAGGAAGTGACTGAGGAGTTTCAACCAACTAGCTTTCTCTACTATTCTTCAATTCCCGGATGATGGAGTGTATGGGCACTCGTTTCCTCAATTGGTATTCTATCACGGCTTGTCTCCTTCCAACCACCGAGATCTCTAAGAATTTATTATTCATAATAAGATGTGCAATAATAAATTCGCTCATATGAGAGTCTGTGGTTTAAAAAAAATAAGAGTATCAAAAGCTCTATTTATAAAAATTGCATTAGATGACTTTTGAATTTTGAGTTGGACTAAGAAAAGATTTTTCTCTCTCTCTCATAACCCTAAAGGCCGACTTCTCTCTAGGGAAATCTCCCTACAAAAATTCGACCACCTTGAATTGAGGAGAATTTAAAATTCAAATAAGATTCAAACAAATTTTTTTCTCTCCCTTATCCACACAAAAACCGATTCCTTCCCTGAGGATCAAAAATTTTTAGTCCCTTTGTATTTTTGTGATTCAAAATTTGATTTAAATTTCAAACTCCATAAATATTTAAATTTTGTCTACATGAATAATTTTCCACAACTCCAATTTAAATTTAAATAAAATCATGGTAACTTTATTTGAAATTCAAATAATTGTGTAATCTCTTATCCAAAACAAAATTCAAATTCAAACTAGAAGAAAATCTTAACTGTGTTTGGAATTAATTTTGAGATGGTTTACACGGTTTCCTAGGTGAATGATTTTCAAATGATTTTGAAACTTTGTTTGGTTAGCGATGATCTGGGAAAAAACTTGAAAATGATTCAAAACAAATCTAATTTTTTACACTTGATTTTGAAAACAACCAAAAGTTGTTTTCTCACTTGTTTTCACTCAAAACCATACCTAGACTCCTCCCTGCCATTACTCCTCTCTACCATGTAATGTGATTTTTGTATTTTTGTATGTATTGGATATTAGATTAGATAAAAGAATAGTGTCAATATGAAAATAAATAATTAATTAATTAAAATTATTATGATTAATTAGAGTTTAATTAATATATTAATTATTAAAATATTTTATTGTACTAGTTATTAATTTACAAATTATTTTTTAATTAAATAATTTTATTATTTTTTAATATTTTTTATTCATAATAATTTTTTTAAAATTTAACATAAATATGTTTTCATAAAAAATTACTTATGAAATGACTGATTTTTAAATCCTAAGTTCAATTAAAAAAAATATGATATCAATGTTTTAAAAATACAAGATAAATTCTTTATGTGTGTGAATAAATATATTATCAGTTATGTATAATATCCTTTCAACCAGATAGAAAAGTACATCCTAATTGTTATGATAGTTAAAATTTGTAATTTTTTAGTTAAATTCAGTTTCTACTATTAACAACTATTTTGTAATGTATTTGTAATTAAATATAATGGTTAATTATGTTTTAATTGATATACTAAATATTTAAATATTATGATTATTAATTTTCAATTATAATTTTTATTGATTTTTAATTTTTGGTATTCATAATAATTTTTTTTTAAATTAAACATAAATATGTTTTCATAAAGTACTTATTAAATGACTGATTTTCAAAAATATAACTAAATACAATTTCATTTATTTTTTGAAAATATACATAGAAAATATAACCAAACATAATTTCAGAAACAATCTTAGAATAGTTTTCAAAACGATTTCATTTTCAGTTTTTTTGAAAACATAACAGATTTCAAAAATAATACCAAACGCTACCCTTGTCTTCCATCTTTATCTTATGTAGACGCCACCTTATCCAATGTCAGGACAAAATTTTGTTCATTTCAAATTAAAATAGGATATTCTTTTAAATTTCAAATATTTATTTTAAGACAAGATTTTCAAAATTCAAATTTATCTTATATTTGATTTTCAAAATCAAATACAGTTAATTTAAATTTCAAATCTTATCTTCCAAAATATATATTAATTAAATGTTTATCCAATTTATTGAATAATACAAAATTATAATTTTGTCCTCCGGCATCTAGAGAAAAATGCCTATACCCTATAAGAGAGTGATCTAAAATTTTCTCATTACTAAATAGAGGACAACAAGCAATTGAAAATATGTCAACTGATTATCATCCGTTAAGGAATTATGCAAAACTAATAAAGAGATCAATTAGACATATATAATGTGGACTCTAATAATTCATATTACTATTATTCTATACCGAATAAATCTATTACAATTATTAGTTTTAGAGTCACACTACTATAAACATAAAACTACACTCCTAATTATATACCATATTATGTAAATTAGTGATAAGCTATCATCCAATGACCTTGTCATATATACAAAACCCTTATATGATATCCATGATCAGCCATAAGTTAAAGTCCGTTCGACCTACTGATGAAGTTATCTTAAAGATCTATTTTACTTCTGAATAAGAAAATGATTATTCATTATATATTAATAATAAGTCATCTGCCCAACAGACGATCTAAGGTCTTGTCCAGTTTTATATCCAGTATAATGCCTTTAAGAGGATAACTTTTACTCCTTATTAAAATTATGATTCCAATATCTGTAAATAAACCCTCCATCGTATACAAGTTATATACCCAATGAACCGGTTTATAAGCTTACTACCTATGAGATGCTTTATCTATTGAAACATCAAAGTACACAAGTTATATACATGAAGTAATTCATTTACTCAGGATTAAGGTTATTGCATAATGAATATCAAAAGTGACATGATCCACTTAAGTAGACTACACAAATCAATTACACTTTGATCCTGGTCCAATACATCACCATCAAGCAACATATTTATGTCTCTACTCAGGAGTTGAAGCTCTAGACAGTCAAGATAAACCATCCCCTCAATTGGTTTCAGACAACATAACAGTCTTATCATAAATTAGATGCTCAGTCTAACCTCATAGACTATGAACCATAGTTTAAACTGCTTATTTTAGAACATTGTCTTCTCGTATACAGAAATCTATTATATACAATATTCTAACAGTTTAACACAAACAGTTAGTGTGTCATATTTCCTTATATTTACTTTGATATGTAAATAGGATGAGGACATGAAACAATGTAATGAATAACCTCTAAATATAATTTATTATCCAGTTCAAATAAATGAAATAAATGTAAATATCTTTTCCACTTAGGGCATTCCTAACAAAAATTTCATTTTATTTTGGACTCAACTCATGCACCATTTGGGTCTTAATTAGGGTATTTTAGTCATTTAACATCTAAATTAACAAAGTTAAAAAAAAAAAAAGAGTCTTGGTTTTATTAGTTTTGATCAGTGGGGATCTCTGTAATTTTAAAAAAATACACGGAGTATACCTACGTAATTCACTCTATTAAATTTTATAATTCTATTTATTAGTTCTTCATTTCATGATTTTTGTATACCATATTACATAACCTACATTTTAATTCTGTGACAAATAATATAAATGTAAATTAATTGTCATTCATAAAATAATGAATCTATCAAGAAACAAACATTTTTCTTATTTATTTATTTATTCTTTAACGTTTAGCGGATACAGATCTAAGGGGGCATTTGGAGAAAAAATTTCATTTTAATTTTATTCAAATACAATACAATTTTACACCAAATACAAATTTTACAACAGTGCTATGAAAACAATTACTATTCAAAATATTTTTAAAACAATCACATCAACTTTTCAACTCCACTATTTATCTTTACTTTTATCAATCACATTAACTTTTCAACTCTAAAATACTTTTCATCCAAACACACATTTCATTCAAATACAAAACAAATACTTTTCAACCAAATACAACATTCAAAAAACAAATTTCATTTAAATACAATCAAAATGCAATGCATTTACCAAACGCCCCCTAAGATGCTTTAACTATTTATTCATGAAAGTAGATAAAAGCCAAACAATTGGTATAATGTATGAACTAAAACACACGACATATATACTAGATATTCACGGGACGTCTAAATATTTATTTGCCATTATAAGGTTTGTCGAAGCATTGATATTTTAGCCAACAAGCCTAGGCCAAGAAAGTTGTACAAAAAGCCTAAATAAGACCTTTCTACAGTCGATGGGCTGACTTCTCGAAAGCCACGAGTAAAGCCACTTAGTGGCTAGTTCACCTACCATAGAATATAGACTTCCAAAATGCCACACTTTAAATTCTTCGTTTTATAGCCATGTCTCACAAAACTCCACATTGGCCAAAAATAATTACAGACAATACTTTGAATTTACATGATGAAATTGACTTAATTACCATGTTCGTTGGACTATTAATTAAAGCAATATTCTGATTAACGCATTCTAACATCAATCTGTTGTAAACAGCTTGCTACTGGATTATTTATTGTTGAGAATACTGCTTTAACGGATAATCAACAGACAAGGTTACCAAGCCAGTTTCAGTTAGCAAGTTCAAACATTGTATGGAAAAAATAAATAAACAAATAAATAGCATGACCAAAACGTCAGTAACTTAATAGTTTGGGGGACGTCAGAGCAATTTTTCCAAATTTAACCAACAATAATAATTAAAAAAAAAAAAGGTTATAGCTCTGGTCACTATGTAGATTGTGGGAAAATTGAAAGTTTCTATTCCAGCAACAAATTTGTGGTTTTAATGAGAAAATAGAAAAACATGAGAGCACCAGATTGAAGCGCAACCCAACGATGATTACAGACTTTAATGGTGAACTCCAAGACAAGAACTCCCGTTTTTCTTAATGGCAAAATTTTCTCTAATTTTCATCTTTCTAGATGTTATAAATAAACCAATCACTAGAATCCAAAAAGTTTAAATGAAATGCTAACCAGAAGTTGTAGAAGGAACCCGATGCTTTAAGCTTTCTGTTTAGCTAATAGTTATTTTGGTGAAGAAAGCGAACAACTAATATCAGACTATGATAAGATTTCCAATTGGATTGACATCTAAAATCTTAAATCATTCTGCGCCAAACCTGGCCTTAACTAATTTAATTAAAATAAAAGAAAAAATTACAAAATTTTTATGGAAAAGAAAACAAAAGTTAATATTACAATCCCAAAGGTACAAATTAAAATCACATAACTAATAGAAATTGACTCCGTAAAGTTAAGTAGAAACTATACCTTTCAATATTAGTTCTTATAATAAAACTCATTACAAAACTTACTAGTAAAACGTAAAAAGAAAAATCTAATAGGAGAAAATGAATGTCTATGCTAGTTAAGCGTATAAAGGAAAATCTCTTAAGGAAATAAAAATAAGCCCTCCAAACGAACATAATCTAGAAAACCAGTAAAAAATGATAAAAGACATTTTACCAATGGGAGAACAAACTCCGGCATAGTGGACTATTAAAGTTACTACCATGAAACTCAAAAGAAGGCATTTTAGCTAATTAAATGTATATGGTTCACTTGTGCTAATTAATATATATATATGTTGAAAATTCGATCCAGAGGCAAAAATTAATGAACTGAGTTTTAACTACTTGAAAAGCACAAGATTAAAAAAAATTTCCTTCATAAGAAAATTTTGTTACAACATTAAAAATGAAAGGTGAAACAATAGGCAAGAAAAACTGGAAATGAAAACCAACGAATTGATATTATTAATCTTGCTCACTCCAGTTCATAATTGCCTGCAAGACCGCTTGTTTCACCACTTGCGCATCAATGCTATTGTCACTCTACAACATCAAGAAATACAAATTACATATCAGAACGAATTCGGTTGGATACATTTTCTTTTTTAAGTAAATGAAGAGAGATAGATTAGAGAAACTTAAAACATTCTAGTTAATTTGACACCCACACTAAATAACTTAGGACTCCTTTAGGGATAAGTTTCAATTCATTTTTCATATATTGTTATTTTTTTTTCTTAATTTTTACTCTCAGTTTTTATTATTTCAATTAATCTCAATCTGTATTACATGAATTCCAATCCATCTCCATATAAGCCTTAATAAATCACCTGTTTTGATTTATTAAAAAAATATGTAAAAGAAAGAAAAAGAAATTCAGAATCCAACTTTTAATGACAAACCAAACAAAAAAAACAGAGGGTGGGTGTGTGGGGAATAAAAACAATAGAAAACAACTCTTCGTATATAAAAAGGCAAACGAAAATAATCATAAATAAACACACAATTTTCGTCTATACATCATGAAAACGCATTCGGTTGCATTAAGAGAGAGAGAGAGATAGATGTTCATAGATAAGTTTGCAAACTTGTAATTATTACTTAGCAAGAAGGTTATTATTTCTCCCCCTTTGGTGCTGCAAGATCAATATTACTTTATAGTGTTACAAAATTAAGGGATAAAAGACTACAGCAGAATTGGATTTTGCAAAGTATAAATTATTATACTTGCTCTCACGTTCATGGAAGTGAAGATTTTAAGTGACTTATAAGTGTTATAAGTTTTCGTTCAGTCAATAATTGTTTAAAAGTTATAACTTACTAAGATTTATATATAGGTTCACCAAATTTCTCTTTTTGAAAATTTTGTGATTGACTTATCATGTAAAATTATGTGTTAATTTAGTATTTACCAAAAAAAAAAATCATATTGGCATTAAAAAGGTACTAAAGTCTTCTTGAATATCTTATGATCGATTTTTCACGTAAAATTATGTGTTACTTACGTATTTATCGAAAAAAAAAAAATCATATTTGCGTTAAAAAAGTACTAAGTCATGCAGGAGTTGAGGGTTTTTTACTTTTTGGATAAATGGAGTTAAGGGTTATCCATGCAATACTTACAACTTATAAGAGAAAGGATAAAAGGAGGCCTACTTTGATACCAACGAGAAGTACTAGTACTTCTGGTCATTATTAACTGTGTCAGCACTATGTCCGTGCAACTTACAGTCACACGTGAGGTTTTATTTTTCTTTCCCCCTTTTATTCAAATATTTTAAACCCTTTCCACTCTCTACTAAAAGTATTACAAAAAAAAAAAATCAAAGGGTGGTGACAAAAAGAAGAAGAAGAAAGATTTATATAGCTACGTACTATGCATATCATTCTTTTGTGGTTCTCTCTATGCAGATTTAAGCCGAGAGAAAGAGAAGAGAGATGGATATATATATATGTATCTATATATGGAAGTATTTTTTTTTTCTTACTTCTTCTCCAACAGCTTCTAGCTGAAAATTGTCTGTACAAGAAACCCTAGCATCGAGCACATCAAGGCCCAAGTTCTCAAAGGCTTCCAGAATTGAGACGAGCAGACCAGGGCAATTCTTATCTGAGAACACATTAATAAGAAAACCCTTCTGCAGTGTTTCAACTGTTACCTCCTGAAGTTATTCAAAACTAAGAGAGAATCATTACTTGATCTTGCAAAGACAATTAAACAGTGCTAGATGCGGTAGTAAATTTTTATTTTTATTTTTCTTATTTTCGTTATCCTGAAACTGAGAGAAAGGATTATTAATATTAGGATCGCCTAAAATATCCCAAATAGTAAGTTGGATTTCCAGCTAAAATGTATAAATTTATACCGCGGGCAGACGATGTTCGTCGATTGACGTGATTCGCGAAGTTCCAATGATCTCTTGGTTAAGGGCTGCCACCTTTTGCTTCAGCTCGTGAATATATTTTGAGGCATCAACTATAATTGAGGCTTTATTCATCTGAGAAAACACACAAGTCAAACAAAAAATCGACTTCAATATTTTGAAAAAACTTTAGGCAATAAAGATCAAACACATGAAATCCAAGTAGCATATTTCATGTCTTAAGTTTTTTATAGAATCAAACATGAAGATATATATACATATATATACATATATACATCAAATTAAAGCCAAAAAGATTATTAACAAAGCGTTGGATTTCAGTAATTACAGCACTGGAGTTGGTGATGGCTCGAAGTCTCTGCAACCTCTCATGCATAGATGCTTGCTTTCGATCTGTTGAAGAACTCATATTGCTCTAAGTCCTCGGATGTTGTTTTTCACTTATATATTTTTACTCTTTCTTTTACATACTTCTGTTTGACATGGAGAGAATGCCTTTTAAAGAAGCCAGCTAGGGGAGATGAACACTGAAAACCCGTCTACATGATTTCTCTTGTTTTCTTGCATGAGTACTGCCACCATTTTTCCGTATAATATTTTAGTTTAAACTTGGGTAAATATATGTGTGTATGATTATTTATTATTAATTAGTGGAGCTTTAATCTATTTACGCGACCAATGGGCTAACTTTAGAGATAAGAGCAAAACCCTCAGCCTAGATCTCTTGTACAATTTCAGTCCATTTTGATCATATGCCTTTAATTTTTACCCAAAACGAAAAAAAAAAAAAACAATATGTATATATATATAAATACACATATATCTCATCTCATATCCGGCACTGTTACTTGTAGCTTTTATTAAAGTTAATTGTAATATAAAACTTTTACGTTATTTGTCCCTTGTACTAATTATTTTAAATAAGACCATATCACATATTAATTTATATAAAAATAAATGTAAATCAACTAATAGTTATATGTATTTAAATATAAAGCTATTGTGTTAAATATATACGGATATTAGATAGAAGGCTCATTTTATCTATTACTATATTATAAAAGTATAAAAGACATTTTTTACAATACCTTTCATAACTTTTTTTTTTGTATTTATTTATATTTTGCTTGTTTATTCTATATATGTTAACCAAATAAACAATACTGATCCTAATTTCCCTTCTAATTAGAAGTGTACTTATCCAGCACAAAACTAATACATATCCAGAAAACAAGTAGCAACATATCATTAATATATTATCTCAACAGTATATCTTATCTCCAAGTCCAACCATATATGTATATAAGTGATCACTCTAACCATGATCGTGTGTAGTTTTGTTGTATTTTTCTCCTATATATATATATATATTTAAACAAAAACAAAAGGTTTGAGGCTATATCCGTAAAAACACATGATTGGATGACACAATGTATGAGGGAGATAGAGAGAGATCTAGAGAGATAGAGAGAAGTACGTGTTTGTAGGTGGGAAGCCCCGTGAGGGAAGAGAGTTTTTGGATGGATTGACAGCTAAACAACCTTTGACGCTTCCGTCGCAGCTTTCGATGCCTCTCTCCCACCTCCCACACACACACCTTGACATCCTCGTTTTGATTTCTCAATTTTTGTCTCTCCTCACGTGTAGATTCCGCTCTCAACGCGGTTTTAACCCCAATACTAAACACCCCCCAACTTATCATTAATTATATACATACTTAATCTTAGCCACAAAATGTCTGCTAATTAATTACCTCCCTTTGCACGTGCCCCCTCTTTTCTCACGTGACACATTTTTCCAACTTAATATATAATATAACAATTACCTAGCACATTAGGGTTTTCTTTTCCGCGTAAATTATTTAAATAAATATATATATTATACATAGAAGCCATAGCGGGCATGCATCGTCATAGGTTGTTCCAATCATCAATGAACAATTTTAGTGAGAAATAATGCTCTTGACTCGGATTTGAGCTACCTACCATATAAATACTCGATTATATATATAATAATTTATGAGTATGGTTTGTGACAATGTTACGGGACCTACATCTTTTGTCAACTCGATTAAAATTTAGCAATACATTACATTTTTCTCAATCGTACCGCACTTTTTCTTACATACGTACTTCACAAATTTGATGGATATCAGTTGTAGTGTTTGATGACCTTATAAGAAAAAAAAAATACTTGATACAGAAATTAGCTTTAAGATTTTTCTCCAACATGATACAGAAAAAAAAAAATCACACTTTTTTTATAACATGCTTTACGAAATCAGCTCCTTATTATTTCTTCTACTGGAGCATGAAATTATCATTCTGAGATATATATATTTAATCTTCACACGCACACACACAAATAAATATATATATATATCGCGTCTGTATAGTGATAGTGTTGCATTATATGTCAATCTTATTGCTCCAGAATGTTGTCTCCATTGCATACAAACAAAGCATCACGTACCCACCTATTCACATGCGTGCAGCTTATTAATCATCACAACAAAACAATCCAATATGCCTGCATAACCTGCTCCCTCTCATTGTCATTTTCCTTGTGCAATTTTTTCTTCAATTTTCTACCCATATTATTCTGAAAATCCTGTAAGAGATAGACGTACACAAAACGTAAGTGTGGTGTTAGGCTCTTGAACTAGTTGGTCTTGTTCATTTACATATTTTACAATTTCATGTCTGCCTTTATTGTTTTGCACCTACTTGCTCCTCAAATGAAATGGAAGATGATGAGAATGAAGTGTCAACCTAATTAAGATGTCTTGGATTCTGTTTGTTTCAATCATTCCTGCTATTTTAAATGTTTTCATTTGCCAATACTTAAAGTGGGCATTTGGGATGCATGCATTTGAAATGGATGAAATGTTACAAAACATTGTCATTTGCAACTTTTTGCAAAATTCTAAAGGTTAAGAAGGGACAACATTTTGTCATTTCTACAGCACTAAATATTATCATCCTAATTTCCCTTGAAATATTTCCCCAATAAGAGACTTAGTACATATATTATTTTCTGTCACTACTATTTATTAAAAAAAATACGGACTACAATGTTTAACGCGTTACTAATTATATATATAATGTATTAAATATCGATGTATCTATCGTTTCATTACCATTTGGAGGTTAGAAGGACGCTTGGACGATTAATATAATATCTACAATGCACTCATGAAGCAGATGATATAAAATTAATATATTCGATGAACTTAAGAGTGGTAACAATATATAAAAAATAATAATAAAACCTTTTCTTTCTCTTTTGCAAGAAAAACTATGCGAAATGGCCCCCATCGGAAATATGATGCGATTTTCCTTGTGCAAAAGAACAAGTATTTGAAGAATAATCATTGATCAGCAGCACACGTTATTCTCCATTGACTTATGTAATGATTAAGTGCTGCCGAACTTGATGCTAATTTTTGTAGTTTTTCTTAAAGGAAAAAACCAATCTCCAAGCTGCAAGCAAGCTAGATAAAGTGGTCGATTATTGGACGCCTTTGGTCTTCGAAATTCGAGATCAAGTCTTCCATCTTGTGTGTCAATTGAGGGTGACTTGAAGCTTATCTCCATGGTACTACTATTGTTGTTACTAAGTGGTCAGGTACTCTCAAAAAAAAAAAAAAAAGGAGAAAGAAAAGAAAGAAAGAAGGAATATGTAACTAAACAAGGAAATAAAATAATACTAGGAATACTTATTCCCATCCTAATTTTTTAATTAACTAACTGGTGATATATATATATATGTGATTTGTTATTTTTTTAAATGTACGTGTTTAAAAAATATAACAAATGTGACATCAATTAAAAATAAGAATTTGACACATTATTATGTGAGTTGTGAGATTAGAATTTAGATCCCCATCACTACTTAAGTAAATATGTATAGATAGATAAAGATGTAAATATGAGTATAGAAATTATAAGTAAATAGCATTTTTATAGAATTAAAGAAGATATAAATAACATGATTATAACATATTTAAAATAAATAAATCATTTACTTGTAAATTTAACTATATTAATATTTATTTCAATTATTTTCAGTAAAAATACTATTTACTCCTTGGTAAAGCATCACAACGATGATAAAGTATCATTCGGATATGAGGGCTGCAGTTTGTGGAGATTTTTCTTTTATGTCCAATCACATATACACTATATTACTGATTTATTCTGAAAAAAAAAAGTTTTATATATATAGCTGTCCTTTACTTATAAAAGAGCATAATAATCTGAGTATTTTTAACGATGAAGTTTATTTGGTACGTACAATGCTTCTCTGTTCATCACCTTTTCACAAGCTAACTTGCTGAAATAATGAACGTCCCAATCAAACAATACAGATATTAACACAAATAGTGCTAAATTTGGAAATCTGTCTCGTGACAAACCCTATTTTCTTCTGGACATGCTTTTCTTGATGATTCCAAGAAAAAAAAAAAACAATTGCATTTTAAATAATGAAAAAAAAGGGCTTAAAGAGCTATGTGTAGATATTAATCTTACGCACTGGTAGGAGAGATCAAATAATATATAATATATAATAATAACAATGATAACGTGCTTATTTTCTGGAACCATTAGTTTGGCATCAAATAAAAAGCACCAAAAGATATACATATATTAATATATATATATACACACACACACACACACACAACAAACGGTGAAAAAAGATTTCAATAAATGATCACATGATAAACACTTATAACATCAAGAGCAAAAATTATGCAGTCGAAGACTTTTCAGAGAATCAAAGAGGACGTTGAACTCAACAACTCGCTCAGAAAGAGTTGAATATTGACGTTTCAAGTTAATGTACAGAGTTAGTAAATCTAGGTACTTTGATAAAAAAAAAAAAAAAAAGAAAAAGCAGCTTGAAGAAAAAACAACCTCTCACAAGCTTAGAGCTCATATGGGGATGAATTTAAAGTGAGAAAATCAAATGATTTCTCTTTAGTTATTTTATTTGTCTTTTTTTTTTCTCATTTTGTTTGATTTGGTTGCTTTTCTAATTTAGTTTTGCTCTTTTTTGTTTTAGGTTTGTAAGATATATATTTTTTCCTTTTATTTTCAAAAATATTTTGCTTATATTGGACATGCTTGTTCACTCTAATGCTAATCTGCTGTCCTCTCTTAATATTTGCAAAACAGCATCATTAGTGAAGGAGATCATATAACCGCAATTAACTCCTTTAAATTAGGAAATAATTCCTGTTTGAAATTGCTAATCAGATTTATCCATTGATTCAGCAAATTAAAGTTATTTTGCACACATCTTATATTTCTGCAAAAGAACAGTGAATTATGAAGATCTTATATAAAAAGGCTGCAATATTGACACATTCTTTTTGAGCTTTCAAGTAATATCACGAAAAGAGCACCACAAAGAAAAGCATAATGTGTGAATTATTCAACAAAATACATCAGAAAGTTTAAGGTAATTGAGAGCATTTCTTAATTTCCACACACGCAGGCGGAGAGGTCACTTTCACAAGGCCCT
The DNA here is from genome assembly GCA_035233585.1 of Antiaris toxicaria. Taxonomy (NCBI): domain Eukaryota; kingdom Viridiplantae; phylum Streptophyta; class Magnoliopsida; order Rosales; family Moraceae; genus Antiaris; species Antiaris toxicaria. Next base: position 4,520,164 of record CP141163.1, read on the forward strand.
AGACAACTCTTTAACTTGCATTATAAGTTGAGACAAAAAGGTCTCTTTCTATTTACAAAATAGTGACTTTGAAAAATCTCATCATAATTTGTTAATAAGAAGCATCCAATTTATAGACTATGAGGCAAACGATACTAGAGAACAAGCTCTTCCACTGTTACATACATATATGCATACACACATATATATATATATGTTTTGACGTGAGTTAAGGGTTTGCTATTTGGGAGTGGTTTCCACCCTCAATAGGTTATTGCAGTATTTTTTTTTCCTTAATTTTTACTTTTAGTTTTTACTATTTCAAATAAATTTCAATATATCATACAAAGATTTTAGTCTTCTCCTTATTTATATAATGCATGAATTATATTCCAACACTACTCTCAAGTAAATAAATTGACATCACTATAAAACTTTTTATGTCTATCCATTTAATAAAAGTAAAAGGTAATCAAATAGAATCAAACATACTCTAAGCCCTGCTTGAATCATAGGTTTGAAATGTAATCATAAATTTGTGAGAAAATTCATTTAAAAAAATGTTTTAGTAGTTACAAGTTTATTCTAACAGTAATTCTACACTTGACTCTATCATAAAATATAGAATTTAAATCCCTTATTCTTAAGTTAAAAAAAAAAAAAAAAACCTTTTTTAGTAATGTTAAAAAACAGTCTCTAAACAATGTCAAACAAACTTTAAATATAAATGTCTAATCTAAGACATCAAAACACGTTAATTACACAATTATAACTATAAGAGTAATATATCATATTGAAATTTAGGCAGGATGATAAGCAAGGTCATTCTTTATGCAAGAAGTTATGGGTTTAAGTTGAGAATGCAGTAGTTAGGACATATAAGGAACTCATTTTAAAAAAAGTCTATACACATCATGCAGGCTAGAGCTCTATCATTTCTGAGATTATCTAAGTATGTCATCTGTATACCCCTATAACGTAAAAATATAAATTATAAGAGTTATATATCTTCATATATATGTCATTATCTTAGAAAGTTTTGAACCCAAATCGTTGCTCAGACTAAATTATTATTTGATAATATATTGGGCATGCAGAACTATATATTCCTAATCATATCTATAGTATATATAAAAATTTCAAAACAACAATTGTCAACCTAAAAATTTCAAAGCTATAAGTGCCAACATTTTTTTTTGGCTTATTAGATATTTGCCCTATTTTTTCCTATATCTGTGTTTTTTTTTTTTATTTAAGGACAGAGGATTCAAACTCTATACTTTTAAAAAGAATTTATATGAAAGCTCAAAACTTTTTTTTATTATTCCTTTCTTTTTTATTTTATCCTATTTGTGTGATTTATCTTTTTAAATATATACTCATTTAGATAACTTTCTTTCATCTTATTTTTTTTGACATATTAGTTTATGGTTTGATATTTTATAACTACTTTTTTCTATAATTTCTGTATTTAATTTTTCGTTTAGTTACTCTTTGAATTTATATTTTGTCTGTTTTTTTTATTTTTGAACTTTTCAGCCCTTTATTTACTTTAAATATTATATTTGTAGCTATGCCTTATGAAAACATATTCTTATTTAAATATTTATAAAAAAATTAACAAACTCAACACACGCTAGCACGTGCAATTGACTAGTTATCCTAAAAGGGGGAAAAAAAAAGCCTAGTGTATGTGTGTGTGTGTGTGTGATCTGCAAGGCAACGACATGCATGTTTTCTTTTTTTTTTTTTTTTTTCCAGAAGTGGCTTTGAGAACAGGTTGGTTGGCTGTGGGGTCTGCAAGTAAAAGAATTAATACAAATGATGTTCAAGCTCACTGGGGGTCCGGAGAAACATACCATATGTCTCTGTTGTGATGTGAGACTTATTATGACTTGTTTAGGTTCACGGGCTACCTTTTTGTTACAATACAAACAATCAAATGTATAAATAGATAAATAAATATTTATGCCTTATAAAAGCCAACTAACCGAGTAGAGAGAGAAAGAGAGAAAGAGAGAGAGAGATCTAGTAGCTAAATAAACCTCATGGAGCATATTGTACCAAGCATCTTTGTCCCATCTCCTCACATGTAGGATATAGATGGACATGGACCTGTGCGCAGGCTGCACCAAAATCCTACATATGAAAACAAATTCCACTGAATGATTACACAAGGCTTTTGAAATACACACACACACATATATATATATGCGTGTGTATATATATATATGCATATATATATATATGGATCCCCTTGAAAGTGCTGCTTGCATTAGAGACATGCTTTGACAGCTAAGATTATAGCCTTGGAATATGACTAGATCGATCAATGCCTAATCCCCCCACAAAATAGGAGCCCAATGAATAGGAAAAGCAAAATGCTGTTGAATTAACTTGTGAGCATTTGGTGAACAACGGCGTGTCCAATGGTATTATGGCACACAGAACTTGGCATGAGATTTTTTTAACGATTAAAAAATAATATACATGTATGTAACACATAATTATATAGAATCATGAAAGTCTAATAATTTATTAAAGATTGATAATTCTTTTTTGAGATATTACCAAATATATATTTTTAATAGTTCTAAATTATTTTTTATATGATGTTATAACATATTTGACTAGAAAACATTACTAATTGGCTTGTCAGTTTTAGTTAGTTGTCGTATATACAATGCTGCAGATAAGTACAAATAGCCTTATTCAGTAGTTTTTATAAAACGGTATGTGTAATTTTTTTAGAACATTAATGTTATAACCATTTGATTTCAATACCTTTTAGTGATATATGTTATTTACATTAATAATTCTAAATTATAACATGTTACATATAATTTTATATAAATTTACATATAAATTAACTAGTTATTATATGATTTTAAATAGAAAGTAATAACTATTAGATTTATCCGATTGCCAAATAAAAGACAGTGTGTGTATTTATATTTAGTTATATATACACGCGAGCTCTTACTCGTTAAAAACTGGATCTTTATTGACGTGAGTCACGAAATAATTTTCATACACTATATATGCTGCTAAATAAATTAGCTTATGTGATATGCTTCTTACGCTTTAATTTTGCAATATATTTTTTTGGCTCTAAGGATCTATAGAATGGAGCTAGTAATTAGCGCGCTTAGAAACTAACAACAAAAGAATAATAGCAAAAGAAAATAAGAAAGATTAAAAAAAGGGAAAAAAAGAAAAAAGAAAAAAGAGGTCCTCGACGTGACAGCGCAGTATGCGACAACATACGCATCAATTGCGTGAGTAGGTGATACACGATAGGTCACCGACTCCCAAAATATTGGCAGCGATTGTAACCTCGTCTTGGGGGTTCTTGATCTGTGTTCTGATCATTTGCATGTAGAAACAAAAATTTAGGGATGAAAATTCGGCTAAGTTGTGGTTTTCAAAGGCCACTAATTATTAGTCGCTCGAATTAAAATGTAGTTATAGGGTATATTGTCCTTTGAAATCTTGATAGTGATTTTGACCCTTGTAATTGGGAACATTGACGTGTTGATTGGTATCTTCTTGACTTTGGCTGCATTGCTTAATTATCTGCATTAGAAAAGTCGGTGACATGAATTGCACTCTTGGTAAGATTGTCTATATATGACTTGGAGTAATGTATTTTTCATAAAAAGGTAGTACTAGTTCAAAAACTTTTCAGTAGACCAGGATGTACCGCAACATGTTTATGGTACACCTTTCTAATTAAAAGATGAAATTGTTGTATATGGTCATGATGGCAATTAGTTTATTTAATCATGTTTCTTTTCTTAACTTTTTTTTTTCCCCTTAAATAGCGTGTTTCTTTCTCCTCATGTATTTTTTGGGCTCTTTATGGGAAAGCCATTTCCCATAGATTCATGTCTTGAGTTGAGTTTTACCACATTATATATTGTAAAGAGTGTCATAATATATCATCATATAATATTTATTTATTTATGCTAAATTATCAATTATACCTTTCAGTTATCAGTTGGCATCCATGATGATACCGGTTGATATTCACCTTGATACTAGTAGGATACAGGCTGACTGCTGACTGATGACCACCTCTTCTCGCAGGATATTGACCATTAACCATCAAATCTATTAAATTTTATCACTAGATTACTAAGAAAATATCACAAAATCATAAAAGCCGGCAAACCCCGAAAAACATACACCAAAATGAAAACAAAATCCATTAAAAAAATACATAATCGAAAAAAAAATTTGGGTTAACATCTAATGTTGGAGATTTGCGGGCCCAGCTGTCGACCACCATGACGACATTAGGGTGGAACACATAGGAGATTCGAGATCCACATGATCCAATCTCCACTTATAAATCCATGAGCAACCAGTGACCATTGGGACGACGCATGGGCAAATGTTGGAGGAGATCAATCCAAGACCAAACGAAAACCGCCGTGGCAGCGCAAGGGTGGATTGGGAGTCGGAAGTCAAAGGGGAGAGAAAGGGGGTCGTCAGAGTTGGGGTAGAGGGAGAGAGGGAAAAGGAGAGAGTGAAGGGGCGTGTGTGTATTAGTTATGGTAAGATGATATAACATATCAAAACAAATTTTAAAAGAATTTCATCGTAAGAGTCAAAAATTAATTAGAATAATCAATAATCTATTGATAATAATTATCTACGGCTCCTCCAGATTTTCACACATCAAACGGTCCTTGTAAGTGGTGTATGGGGGCCAACAAATTCTCAACTTGATCAATTTTTCTCCTTCTAATCCTTAATGGCTATGGAGTCGTTATTTCTAAAGGGGACAGACTAACCTAGAACACACCTATAAATATCTTAAAATAACACCAGTCTAAAACTTACAGGGATGTAAAATTACGTCTATGTCCCCTTCACTTGAAGAAACACACCTATTCCCTTGTAGGGAGTGGGCACATGCACGTCCCGAGGTCTAAGGATTCTTGCAGTCCACATGACAGAGAGCTGCCACATGTCTTCTTCTTACTGCTTATTGTAATACATGCTCCTCCAATCATTTTTCAAAAAATTGTTTACAATTAATTTAAAACTTATATTTTTTTTATAATCAAATCTATTTTCATATTTTTACATAATTAATTTTCATCGGTTGATAAAAATTAATTATTAAACAGTATTTATTTATAACACCCAATAATTACATAGCAATTTAATATAAGTAAAAGACTTAATTGTTTATAAAGTCTAGATTAAAATTATAGTTAAATATTGAATTAAATATTCTTATAAATGACGATATTTAAAACTTTGATACGTTTGAGAGAATTTATATTTAAAAAAGTTAAGTGTTAAGATTTTCATGAAAAGATGTGATTTTATGTTTAACCATAATTTTGATTAGGAAAACGTTATAATTAGATTAAAAAGTCTTTATCAAAATAGTAGATCTTTTAATTAGCTTTCTAACGCTTCTTGAATCGTCTAATTTTAATATCAGAGTAAAATGTTATGGTCAAAAAACTTAGAGAGGTTGAATTGCTTTTGATTTCCTTTTACTTGAAAAATATTCATTGGGGTTGCAGCCAGGGGTAAAGAGCCCCTGGTTGCAGACTATTGCTAAATTATAGGCACTTCAATTCCTACCTAAAGGGAGAGAAAAAAAGGGAATTCAAAAGTGGTTGAACTAGTGGGTCTTCTAAATCAATTTTGACCATTGAATCATTATTCAATTTTTATTCTTAACCCTTGAATATTTGAGATTAGTTATGAAAAGTCTAAATCTCTTTGCTTAATCATTAAATGTAAAATCTTAGAAACCTCTCTTTCATTCTCTCAAATCATCTTCTTCTCCTTCCTCCCTTGCAGCATTAATTTACTATGAATTCCACCATTCAAACCTCAAAGATGTGTTTCTAACAAGAGCTTTTAAGCTTGATTTCATTGGAAGGTCATTTTATTTATATGTTAGTTTTTAGGATTTTGAATTTCAGTGTTTTGGTGAATTTGAAAGATTGAATAATTATTGAATTGGATGGTGAAATTGATGATGCAGAGTGGTGGTTTAAAGGATTGGAAGATAGAATTTTTAAATTATTGATGTTAATTCTAAAGAATTGGAATTCTAGGATTTATGGAGAATTGGATATTTTGGGCTTTAGTGATTTTTGGATTTTTAGGGTTTTACTAATTATAAAATATTGGTGTTATGATTTTATAATATGGATTTCGTTACAAGCAAGTGTATCAAAGTTCCAAACTGTCATGTCACCAAACTAGCAAATTTATTAAGTTTTTCCAACAAGTTAAGTAAGTCTCTTATTACAACATGTTAGTTTAAAATTAATCAAGATTCATAATTGATTTAAATGTGGCGGCCTGCCCTGCTGTAGAGGCTCTACAGTACTATTACAGTCAACTCTGTAGTTAACCGCAATAGTATGCAGGCCTCTAGGGTTGCCGGCAATCATGCTGAACTGAAAACTTGCTTGCTAATTTGCGGAATAATTTTTTTTTTCTTTAAATTCATAAACTGTTCGAAAATGTGATAAGAAAATCATGTTAACAAAATAACATGCACATGAATCATAATTCCCCTATCACATAATCTTAACTTGAAATCTTGTTCTTGAAACTATATGGTTTAAATTTCAAAAACGATACAGCGGAAAACTTAAGGGTGACCACAATCCCTCGCCCAAACCTCCTCGGCATACATCTTCTCTGTTCATCGTCCACCGTATACTACTGGTGAACAGGTCTCTTACCTGCAATATGTGAACAAACTGATGAGCTATGAGCTCAGTAAGTTCAAATATAAAAACATGAAACATGACATGCTGTACTGCTGTACTCATGCATGAAATTGGACTCTGTAAACATGCTCGTGGCTGAAGGGTTAGTCTTAGGACATTATCTGTTATTTTAGTTCTGGTTTTGGGCTCTTGATTGGTCGTACCGACATGTTAGCACAACTGGGAGTGGTACTGTAGTGTTGACCTCCTTAGTCTTAACTGAAGCTAAACATGAAAACCTGCCCGTGGGTCGAGAGGCCGATACGCCAATAACTGGTTTAATTACCATCTTGCTGGTGTTCCAACTGGGTAGCATACTGATTGCCCCCACAGTCGGAACCTGTTACATGAATTACTGGGATGTGAGTTTTATTAACACAACAGAGTGCCTTGTGCACCTACCTATTTTCGTGTTCTGATACCTGTCTGACATGTGTACTGAAACATGTAACTCTACATGCATGACATGAACTGACCTGAGCTAACATGAGACTGACATGAATATCGTGATGTAGACAATCAATGTCTAACAAACACGTCATACAACATATATAACATCATAATATAACAAGCTTGTCCACGTTGCAGTCAGGACAATGCTTGAACTTACAGAAAGTCGGCTAGCGTAAGCCTCTGCTGCTCTGAGACTGCTGTATCGAGATCTCTGACTCGAACTCTTATAAAAGGAATAATCACTGATTATTTCCAATATTCTTCTTATACGGGAAACATGACAAAAATGCGAAATTTCTATTTCCAGACTCTTTTTTTTTTTTTTTTTACTCTTTGACTTCGAACATGCCCTTCTACACGGGCGTGTCTCTGACCGTGTACCTCTCTGGACTTACATGCCTAGCCGTATATTTCATAAAACATGGCCGTGTATACTTACACGGGTGAATACACAGTCGTGTTACTGGCCGTGTACTCCTCTGGACTCTTACACGGTTACTTACATGGCCGTGTTTTGGGCCGTGTTTTCCTACTGTCTAACATGGCCTGCTACACGCCTTCCCTTGACCGTGTGCCCCTTGACACGGCCCGATACACGACCGTGTTCTTGGCCGTGTACCTCTCGGGTTTGAATGTTCTTACAACACGGTCGTGCATATGGGCATGTTCGGGGCCGTGTTCTGAACATGCCCTTGTACACACCCATGTACACACCCGTGTTCATACCAGAATCAAGATTCTGGGTCCGAACTGCTCTGCTCTGATTTTCTAAGGCTTTTATGTCCTTTATTCTACTTCTTACACTCAAAATTGATCTCCATAAGATCGTTTCGAGGTATCTACTATATTTCTACTATCACAAATCCATGATTTCATAAGCAAAAATTCCACATTTTGCTCATTTACACCTCTTGACTCAACTTTTGAAAATTATGAGCTTTTTTAAAGAAAACTCACTAAACTTGGGTTTCTAAACCATCAACTCATGGATTCGTGTTTGAAAACATCTAGACTCGAACCATGTTTTGATTTTAACCGAAAACCTCAACATGATTCACTCACATTCTCTTTTTTTACTTAAAACCCTAGATTTTTCCTCCAAGAAAAACGTGAGAAACGAGAGTTTACCTTACTTTGAATCTTGAGAGCTTCTTGCTGCTGATTCTTGACCGAAAACTCGATCAATCTGCTACTTGAACAAGAAAATCCGAACTTTCTTTAGCTTTCCTTTTTTTTTTCTCTCTCTCTCTTTCTCGATCACTTTCTTTATTTCTTTCTTTCTCTGCTGCTTCTCTTTGCAGCTAAAGGGAATGATTAAATCCCCCCCTTAACTCACGTGCCTCTCACTCTCTCACTTGCTTTCATTTTTTTTTTTGAAATGCAAAGGCTTGTTTGGCTAATCTTTTGGCCATTGATCAATGTGGCCCACTTGTATGCCATTGATCTCTTAATATGTATTTTTCACATACTTTTCTATTAAATTTTAAAACATCATAATTTGAATTAATGCTTAGCTTTTAAACTATATTCATTAATTCATTATCAAATTTTGATTAAAACTCAATTAATCAAAATTTTCCTCTACTCTGTATTCTGTAACATATCTCACTGTAAATGTATATTTATTTACATATTTTGTACAAAATTTTCCGAGAGTGTAGATTTCTCGGTTATCACATTAAATTTTATAAAGCTTGTTATTTTATTATTTTCATTTATTTTATTAAAGTTTGAATGAAATTTAATAAGATAAAGTTTTATATTTATAAAGGTTTATGTATCTCATTGATTATGAAAGTTCATATAATAATAAAGGAAGTAAAAGGTAATTAAGAGGTTTGTATCCCATGATAGTTTTACACCTGAGCCACATGCAACTCATAGTAGGTGTTTGGATTAATACCCGCCATTATAATAAGTTGATAGTTGCCTCGGTAGATGATGAGTCTAACTAACTCATGTTCATCGTGATTGCATGGTTTGATACATTGCCTAGAACCCAACATTGTAAACAAGAGTAATAATTAAATATATATATATAAATATATATATGAATTCTTATAAGTTTTAAAGTATGAGATTTATTTTGTATTTGTATTTTTTTTATGATATACGTTTTGAAAATCTGTTTATGTCAATATATAAATCTTATGTTTTATGAGAATATAAATATATTTATTAAATAATTACTTATTAAAGTTTTCGCATGTTACAAATAATGACAAAAGTTTCAGTTTCAGTTTTATATAATAAAAATTATTCTAATTTCCGCTTTATTAATGTTTTATTCTTTATATATATATGTATACCCACCCTTAACATATGGTTTTTATTATTTTTCGCTTTAACATTATATAAATATAGTAAACTGTGATATCTTGCTAAAGAAGTGTTACATTATTTTATATAATATAATAAATTTTTTTAATGATATTTATATTGTTATATAAAATATGTACGATAATAAAATGTGAGACGCATACAATATGCATAGGTATAGATCAATTTCTATAATCTTGTTTGAAAATATTGAGATCTTCATATTCTTTTCAGAATTGCCTATGGGATATGAACATCGATTCAACAAGGCAAAAATATAAGTACATAACCTAGGGTATATATGAATGCTTTGCTAAAGTTTTAAGGGAGAAAGAGGAAAATAGGTCAAAATCCAATTTGAATAAAAATAAATCGCATAAAAGTTTTGGACATTTGGTAAATAACATATTTTTGGTAAATTATAATTTACCACAATCTAAAATTTCAAAAATACCCCATATGTGTAAATTTTAGTAAATTTATTTGGTAAATCATTTTTTAAATTGGTAAATCACTTATGTATTGATTTTGATAAATATTAATAAATATATCTGGTAAATCATTTTTTTTAACATAATAAGCCATTTATTTACTAATTTTGGTAAATTATTTATTATTCAGTAAATAATTTATTTATCACATAAACATATAATTGTTGATTTTGTAAATTATTAATTTACCAGTGTATTTAAGTGTAAATTTTTAATTTATCGATATAAATTCTTGATTTTTTAAATCATAATTTACTAATTTTGGTAAATCATTTATTTACCAATTTTGCAAAATAACCTCAAAATTGAACAAACCCTACCCTAGTCCTAACCCCTAAAAATTGAACAAACCTTAAATTACAGCCATGACTGGTAACTACGCCAGCACCAATTCCGTCGGGAAGACCAATGAGCAATGATGGAGATGATGGTGACAATGGCGACACCAAGAAATGCTAAAGAAATTGTGAGAAACCGACAGTCGAGATCAAGTTTTAAGGGGCGCATTCACTTTCATCGACAATAGTGATCGAATGGTTCTCCATCACGAAGCCAAGGAGAATCATGAGATCCATGATCGAGAATTATGAGATCTTTGTTGCGAAGTAGGAGAGAATCATGTGATTTAAATTTTGTGTGAAGTTTTGCCTCCATTGCAAGGAGAGTGCGAATGGTAAGCACTAAGGAGATTGCTCCTAGATCACAATCTGCCAATCAAACAATCTCCGAGATCGTAAACCACCATTAGAGCAATCTCTAATACTGTAAATCATTAATCACTTGGGAGATCATAAACCTCTAGTTACCGGGGAAAACAGTGATGGCGCTTAAGCAATCCTCATCATCATCGTTTCAGATGATGACCAGAACGCCATGAAAAAGAGGGGCAGAGGAGAGAATGAGACCCAGAGGAGAGAGAGAGAGAGAGATAAGTGGGTTGTACAAAAACTTATTTAAGGGGTAAAATATGAATATTACCTAAACTAAAATTAAATTATGCTATAAATTTTCAAATGTTTCAAATTATGCTATTTACTTCCCACCATAAAAAATTACCTATTTTTCTTGAATTTTAATTGGTATTAATTTATTGGGCCACCTACCATAAATGATACTAGTTGAAAGGGAAATTTTTTTCCTTTGTTACATTAGTGGATAACAGTTATTACTAATTACTCAGGTCTAATGAGCTTCGGCTGGTCCATCGTTAATGGTCAACATTGATAACGGTGCTTAATTTGAGCCCTTGTGGCTTGTAGAGGTATTTTCAAAATCTGTAGAGGATTTTATAAAGATTGTTTCTCTATTTTGATTGGTACCACTTATATGTTCATAGCATAGCTTTTAAAATTGTTAATGCTATCATCTATGCTTTCCATTATTGCTCGAAAAAACCTTAAAAATATATATATTTTCTAATTTTTGGGTTCTTAATACTTCATCATATAATGTTTTATGCTATATTCAAATTACGAATTGCTTAGTTCGTGATTTAGTTTTTGCACAAAACTATCATAACCAATGGTTTCGTTAAATGTATTTACGTAGCATGACGGTTTTATGTAACTGACGAAAATCTGTCACTTTGAACTTATAATGGTATTATGTCAACTATTTTTGTGCTCTTTTTACAAAATTATATATGAGCCCATAAATAATCCAATGCACAAAACACCAATACTATCTCTGTCACAACCGAGAAATTTTACCATTCTCAAAACATACGTATAGTGCATGTACATAATAAATTTCATATTTAAAAATGTGAAATTTATGATTTAATATTGGTTGAAATGCTATAAACTGTTCTAACAATGTTAAAGATCAAGAATTTAGTGGTGGAAAATTTCACATAATCGAATTAAGAAAAAACAATGCTATTTCGATATTGAAAGCCCTAGACGATGAATCAAGTGCACTTAAAGACGAAAAATTTCGATAATAATTTTTTAGATAAACGAAAGTGAAATAAGGCAAACCGATCACACGGACGGCTTCAAAAATCTGCCGGCGTGATTTCAAGAAAGTTTCATTCGGTTTGATTTTTGGTCAAACTTTGGCCAAAAAGCAAAGAGATAATGTCAGCATATGATGTCACAAGATGATGTTATAAATGAAAAGTGAAATTAGTATAGAAAGTATTAGAAAGATCCAATGGCTTAGGTTTAAGGTGATCTTGACCCAATGGCCAAAAGTTTGCCAAAATTACATGTAAAAAATTTTGAAAAAAATTTGGAAAATCAAGGAGGTTTTGGAGTCTGTTTGGTGAAGGAAAAAATCAGAAAAATTTTTATTTATTGCAAATGAACCCCTAAAAAGTTTCAAAACAACCCTTAAAGCTTGTCAAAATTGCCTAAAAAGCTTGCTAAATGGTCCCTAAAGAATTGCTAACTAGTCCCTTCTTTTTTGGCTGTCATTAAGTCACAGATTTCCAGCTAAAAAACAGAAAAAAAAAAATTCAGTTCTTGCTACCTCATTGCTACCGTGCTTCACTCCCACCCTAAGCCAAGTTTTTTCTTTAAGTTTTGTCATCAAACCTTGACAAAAACCCTTCCTAAGAGCAAGTTGATCTTCATAGTGAGGTAAGCACCAATTTTGAATCTTTTTCTTGAGTTCTTTTGAAGGAAAACCATGGCTATTATGTGGAAATGGTAGTGAATTGTTAAGCTTGAGTTTTGGGTTAGTTTAGTGATTCCAAGAGTAGTTTAGCATGCATGTTAGCTAACGAACGATGTTTAATGGAAGATAGCAAGATTAGAAATTTGAAACTTCAGATTTTTATACATGTATTCAAGAGAAAACCATGGGTTATGTTGGGAGAATAGGTATGAAATTTTGAAGTTAAATCTTGTTGGATTAGTGCTTTAAAAGCTAGTTTAGTATGTGTTTGTGGCAAAGACATGTTTTGAGATGAATATTGGTGAGATTAGAAGCTTGGAAACAAAAATTTTATGCTTTGCTCTAAGCAAAAATCTGTAAGCTCTATGGTATGAGGAATAAAGTTTTGTAGAAAATAAGTTGAGTTTGGATTATGTACAAATCATGATTGATGTGGAAATGCAAGATTATGTGGTTAGTAGATTGGAAACAAAATCTTGGTGTATTATTCAAGGAAAAACTGTGGGACTTATATGTGATGGAATAGAGATTTTGTGAAGAAAAAGTTGTGTTTGAATTGTGGACAAAAACTAAGGGTGAGAATGGAAAAGAATGGATGAAAATGTCATTAGAAACGATTAGGTTTTCATGAAAATTTTTACATAAAAAGTTTGATCTTTTGCTTAAAAATTAGGCTTCTGATTTAGTATGTGGCAAGTACAATAGTTTTGAAGTGTTATTTAGACATCGAGAACTTAAAATTTAAGCTAAAACGCTGTTAAAATTTTTAGAACTACCCGAAGAGTATTTTGGAAAATGAGAGGTAAAAATGTGGTCGGGGTGAAAACCCGAGTCCCCTCAGTGACCTGGGCCTAAGAAAAGATGATGGGTGTTTTCAATATTAGTAAAACATCCCTTCAGAGTCCCGAAATGTAATAAAAAGAGGATAAACAACCTAGGATCAGAATAGTACCACCTGAGGGTTGGGTAAAAAATAGACAGAGAATTTGTAACAATTAATACAATAAAAACATGTTAAGGTCTATGAAAATTTATCTTATGATTTTTGGACTTAAAAAACCCCGTTAAAACGTTAAAATGAAGTGTTATGACCCAAAGACCTATTCGGGGCAAAACGGTCATTTTGATAAAAAATTTCAGAAATATTAGAAAAGGACCATTAGGATATTAGAATAGCTTAATTAAGATTCTAAAGGCCAAAATTAAGTTTTAAGTCAAAGAAAAGTATATTTACAAAGAGGAATCACGTTAGGGATGAAATTGTCATTTTGTCAAAAGTTGGAGACAAAATGGTCATTTTGTCAAAAGTTAAAAAAATGGGCATTAAGGCTTGGAATAGTATCCTAAGGCCTTAATTAAAATTTTAAAGGCCAGAATCAATTTTTAAGTCGAAGAAAAGTAAGAAAATCCCATTAGGGACAAGTTGGTCATTTTGGTCAAAAATTTAGAAAATGGTCAAAACGAACTATTAGGGCTTTAAACGTGATTCAAAGGCTCTAATTAGGATTTTAAAAGCCAAAAGTAAGGTTTAAGTAGAAAAATCCCACTAAAGGCAAAATAGTAATTTTGCCAAAAGTTCAAGACACAATGGTTATTTTTCCAAAAGTTAGCAGAAAAGTGAAAAATGGGATTAATTAAGATTTTAACAGCTAAAATCAAGATTTAAATAAAAAAGAAGGATATTTAAAGATGTTTACAACGAAAAATCATATTAGGGACAGAATTATCATTTTGTTAAAAGTTCGGAACAGAATGGTCATTTTGTAAAAAGTTAGCAGAAACACCCTAAGTTCATAATTAGGAAGTTAAACATGGAATTTTAACGTTTTATTAAGTTTTACGTATGAAATTAGTATCGAAAATAACCGTGGTTATTTCGGTTATAGGAACCCAATTCAGACGCAATGAAGGAACGTCTGTAGACCCAGAAAGTGAAAAAGGAGATACTAGCGAAGTATCTTTAAGTCCATACATTTCTTTGCCTGCAACATGAATTAACTACTATGTCTATGTGTAAAATGTAAATTATATATGTAGGTGCTATATGCACAACGGTGTGTCTAATAAAATACATACAAATAAAAAAAAGACATGTAAAGTGTTCCAGACCAAGGGACAATGAGAATGTCACTTGGTCAGAACCATATGAAAGACGGTAATGAAACCACTTATTAGCGTACCAGCCTCCTGTAAGGTGGATGTTCTACATGTTATGTTTATATTAATGTTATGTTAGACTATTGAGGATTGGCCAGTGGGTCACTCTCCAGTGTCCCTTTCAGTCATGCGCATATTACGGTATGACTAACATGGACCCAAAACTAGAACGTAATGAAAGATAAAGACCCAAGACTAAAAATGTAACCCATAAATGAGCATAATATGCACTAGCACAATGTTTGGCACTCTGTGCTATGTTCTACATTAAGTACGTTTAAGTATTTTTAAGTATGTTTTCGATGTTTAAGTATGCGTTAAGTATATCTACGATGTTAAGTATGTTTGAGTATGAATTTTAAACAATGTATGTTATATGTTATGTTAATACTCTGTGCTATATGGTACGAGTATTTATAAATGTATGAATATTTGAACTTACTAAGTAATTAGCTTATGAGTTTGTTTATATTGCAGGTAAGTAACTTGCAAGCCAATAGATGAGTTGATGGATGATGGGCAGGACTGCATGTGCCAGGGGACTGGGTGAGGGATATGATCCTGCTATAAGTTTTTCACTGAGCAGTTTAAAAAGAGTATTGAAATGATGATTTATGTATTTACAAACAAAAGCGAAATTTGAATGAATTTTAAAACGATGTATTTATAATGTAAATTAAGTTACAATAATATAAGATGTTTATTATAGTAAATATTTTACAATGGTATAATTTTCAAGTTTAAAGTTTAAAAAAATATATATGTATATGTTAAAATGATAAAGTTAAAATTAGTATGTTAATTAAAGAAAGTACGTTACAAAATAAGTTGTCGGCGACCCATGAGGTGGCAGGCTATTGCAGTTAGTTTCAGAGCTCAACCGTGATAATATTGTTTAGCCTCCACATAGAACGGATCGCCACAATCTCTCTCAAAAAGGTTTTATTATTATAAAAAACACCAATACAAGGTTACCAAAAAGGTTTTATTAATATATATATATATTTTTTACATGTAGTTTTATCATTATGGGCAGTTTTACCAACCTCCTGTCCTATTTTTCCTTTGCATAAAAATGATGAAAACATCAGTTGAGAAGTTTGGAGTTCTTTTAATGTCGTTGTGTCTACCCTTTCAGTTAGTAGTCATCATTCAAGATTAAAGTGGATATAGCACGCACCACTTGGCATGATGGGCGTCGGACCCTTTAAAGGACTGCCCATCCCTCCTTTGGTACAATGATAGCGCCGGCTGTACATAAGTAATGCCCGTGTTTTTCTAATTAAAAAAAATAAACACTATATTTTAAAAAAGGGCAAGTTTTTCTTTTTTTTTTTTTTTTCTTTCATTAGATTTGTGAGAGATGAAACAGAAAAACAATTTTCAAATATTAAAAATATTTTTGTACTTCCTAAAAACATAATGATAAATTAAGAAAGGAATTTATACGTAGAAGGTATAATAGTTTTTGTAATTTACTTTTATCTTTTTATGTTATTGTTATGTTAGTAATTACTATAAGTAAACACAAAATATACCATCATAATTACTGATAATTATTAGAAGAATTTTGACGATTACACACATACATGGTACGTTTACTTATTAGATTGGAAATATTGTCTGTCCATCCCTTATTTTATTTTTTATTTTTTATTTTACTTGAATGAAAATTAGAAGGGTGGGCCCCATATCAATTTAGAATAGACAGATGAGATCGGCCATCCGTATTCCACCTCCGAATTGTGTCCTCAGTTTTAATTTTAATATTAAGGATTCGTTTTTTGAACGCATTGTATTTGCATTGCGTTTTAATGTAATGTATTGAATGTAATTTATATTTAGAGAAAAAGTATTAACATTACATTTGAATGCAATATGTGTTTGGGGGAAAAGTATTTGAATTGTATTTTAATAATAAATATGTGATATGATGGGTAAAAGTAGAGAGAAAAAAAGGAGGGAGAAGGAATATATGATGTAATTAATAAAAGTAATAGAAAAAGTAAAATAATAAATAGTAATTGTGTTAGATTTAAAATGTGATGTGATTGGTATTTGAATGAAATGCTTTTGTATTTGAGAGAAAATTGCATTGTATTTAAATGTAATGTCAAAAAAAAGCTTTCACCAAACATCTACTAAATGACCATTTTATCCTTATTAAAAAAATAAAAAATATTATTGTAATCTACATTCGATTCTGTTAAAAGAAATAGAAAAAATATTTTTTTAGAAGAAAATAATATGATTTATTTTACACTTTATTTTTTATTTCTTTTAATTCTAGTTTTTATACTTTTTAATTTTTAAAAAAAATTACACAAATTGTACTTATTATTTTATTTTCTTAACATAATTATGATTAGTGTAATTTTGATTAACAATATGATGATAAATAAACAAATGAATCATTTTTTTAAATCTAGAAAACACAATTATAAGAAGGAGTATACAAATAAATTTATAACAGTTCATTTTGATTCTGCATTTAAGTCCACACAAAAAGATTTGTAATGACTTCAATTTGTTCAAATTCTAAAACCAAGTAAATAGCTTATTCAAACTACCAATCCTGACTCTAATTCACGCCCAATTGCCCACTTTTAGGGCTTTTATGGGAGGATAATTCCAATCCGTGATTCCAATATGGTTTTTTTTTTTTAAATCTTTTTCCTAAATTTTACTATTTACTTTTTCAAAATTCATACTTTAGAAATATAAAACTTTCTCATTTTAATTCAAAATTTAGAAGTTCATAACCTTCTCATTATAAATCAAAAGGAGGTGATTTTTTTTAATTACATAGAATTCCGAGAAAAACAAAAAAAGATTTATATTGTTTTTTTAATACATTTTAAATTATTACACTTTTTTATTCCAAACGGTTAATTTTCACTAAACACACATTTGTAATCCTCAACTCATCTCTAAACTCTTAAACAAAAGTTCCAATCATCTCTAAAGAAGCCCTTAATAAGCATAAGAAAACACTTGAACAAGGTATTTGATATGTATAATACCATCTCCAATACACTTATCTATGTAAATGTTATATTATTACAAAAGAGGGTGAAAATAACACTTTCATATTTAATGTTCCAACGTGTAATAGTATTTCTAATGCATCATTATTATGTTTTGGAACTCATAAAAGTGAACTTTTAGTTTATGTTTAATTTGCCGATCTAGCTTTAAAATTAAGTTAAATTGGACATTTTATTCTAACTTAGTTTAACTTAATTTGTATTAGAGATTGTGAAAGTAAAGATAACTTGTATTGAAAGTTATGTCGAAATAGTTAAAATAGAAACAAAAAATAGTAAAAGTAAAGCCTACCAAACTAAATTACGTTAAAATCAATTTAGACAACTTAATTTACAAGCTAGATTAAGCTAGCTTAAGTTAGATCGGTGAATTAAAAAAATAGTATTCACATAATTTAGCCTATGTTTGGATGGCATGTCCACTATTGGAAAGTGAAATTTTTTTTGTGAAAAAGTGTTTGATTAGTGTTTTTCCATCATTTTTCTCATTCCGAAAAAGGAAAGGGATTTTTTTTCCCAAACATTTTTCTACAATAAAATTCTAGAAAAGAAAAACGAATCTTTTCCATTTTCTCACAATATATTGTTCTCAATACAATTTCTTCTCTTTCCAAACAATTTTTTATTTCCAAAAAAGAAAAAAAATTTTACACACCCAAACATCATCTTATTTCATAAAATAAAAAGACTTTCTAATCCGAAATAAAAAAATTTTCCTTTTTTCAAAAATGACCCTCCCATCTGAACGAAAACTTAATTGTAATAATTACCTAAAAAAGTGATGACACCAATCAATAATAATCAAATATTAAATTTGGTTTAACATGTGCAAATTTAACTTATGCAAATTTGTCATAATATTTAGTGTATGGAAATTTTAATTTAAAAAATAACGCTTTATTGTAGTACACTTTTTTAGGGGGCGTATGGTAAACACATTACATTTTGATTATATTTGAATGAAATTTGTTTTTTGAATGTTGTATTTGGTTGAAAAGTATTTGTTTTGTATTTGAATGAAATATGTGTTTGAATGAAAAGTATTTTAGAGTTGAAAAATTGATGTGATTGGCAAAAGTAGAGATAAATAGTAGAGTTGAAAAGTTGATATGATTGTTTTAAAAATGTTTTAAATATAATTGTTTTCGTAGCACTGTTACAAAATTTGTGTTTGGTGTAAAATTGTATTGTATTTGAGTAAAATTAAAATGAAATTTTTTGTCCAAACGTCACCTTAATCAAAATATCAAAGTTCGTTATTGATACAATAATTTAGCATTAGATTAGAGTTGCTCCAATAGCATCTATAATGCATACTAAATTGTCGTGCTACTGTTAAATTTTGACATTTGGTTGAAAAAAAAAACTACTTAATAGTGTTATTATGATGCTTAATTTTTTATATGATAAACTTTATGATAAATTTACCACAAGGTATTTTAATGCAAAATTTAGTATTTGATTTTTATTAGTTATTGTCATTATCTTTTCATGTAATTATTATAATATTTTCATTTTTAATTTATTTAAATACTAAAAATTTACTTTTACAAATTTCAAAACAAAACATGAATGACAAAAAGTCAAATAATGTTATGCATCGAAGCATAATACTATTTTTATATATTTTTATAATGAATATAATATTGACATACATACATTTGAGATAGTCATCTTCATGACCGGATGGTAAATTTGGAACTTGAGGATAAGTTATGATAATGGTTATCTTAATCACAACATTGGAGAAATTGTAACCACATAGATGAACTTCACTACCAACTATATTGTCATATAACTCCCGAATTGGCAAAGAAAAAAAAAATACTCTGTTTTTTACACTAACAACTTCCCTACTCTGTATTGCATAACTTTCGTAATTCATAAATCCGCAGCTGAAACAGAAAATAAATTAGTTTTGAATCCAATTCATTAATTCGTCAGCTGTGATTTAGTGTTAGCATTAGTATATCTTTAACCTACATTTTCTCTTATTTCTTTTTTCAGAATAGTATACAATTTTGATAATTCCAATTCTTGGATTTAGGCTCTTACTAATTCAACATATTGACACAGCCAAGAGTTCAAAACTTGTTTTTCAATCAACAATAAAGAAAACAAAAATACTAAATCCTATTTGACAGAACTTTTATAAAAGATTAATCATTTGTAACGAAGAATGTCCTTCAAAAAATAAATAAAATTGTACTCTTCATTTTTCTTCTTCTGGGGAGCAAAAATTTAGATCGCAAAGAATTCTATTTCTTCCCTTTTTTTATTTTCTTTTCTTAAGAAAAAAACTTATAGTTGTAGGCATAGTGTAATTGTAATTACATACTTGATTTCATCATAAGATGTAAAATTCGAATTTTGACACCCCAAAGTTCCAAAAAAAAAAAAAAGGAAAATCTTAATCAAATCACACACTTTCAAGTGTCACTACCATTATCCAACAAGCTCTTCCTTCTCTTTCGTAACAAATAATAACCAAGTCCTCCCAAGACAAGCAGAATAATGATCCATCTACAACTCCTATCAATATCGATACCCACTTCTTCACATTGGACTTCCCATGAACCCCACGACTTCCCTTTGGAACCTTAACCATGTAAGTCATTCCACTACCTCTATCGGTTTAAGGCCCCCAACAAATCTATACAAAAAGCACTCTTGTGATTCCCTACCCGCTGAGGAAAAGCATGCCGAAGTGCATTGACAATCGTCTAAGCACAACTTGACATATTCCTTTTTGCTAACATTGACTCATCTTGGAGAAACTCTTAGCACACTACTAACATTCCGCAACTCGAGCCTCTCCACCCCATTATCACCTTTACCACCACAAAACCCTCTCGGGAAGCCTTCGTTACAATTGGAACCGACCCCATCTTCCCTAATGCAAGAGCAAGCATTCGAAAATGTACAAATTCCACAAGGCTTGCAGGCCAAGGTGAGGTCACAAGTTGTGTTGCGTTCTTGAAAGGAAGCCTCGAATTGTTCTTTTTTTGGAGAGTAAAAGTATAGTCCCAAGTTACTTGTCCCGTTCCCTAATGCCAAGAACTGGAGAGGCCGAAGAACTTGGGATGGAATCTGTGCGATATTTTTACTTTTATCATTGAACAACCCTAGGCCTTTGGGACCCAATTGAATAAAAGTGATGTTCTTGTTCTTGGAAAGCTTAAATTCCCAGTAGGAGTAGTGTGACATGCTGGAGTTTAAATAGAGTGCAATCTTATTGATCTCAATTTCGAATGAGTAAAATGAGGTAGAATTGGCTGGGAAAGAAGTCAATCTTGTGACAACATTACAAGTCTCTGTCCGTAAAGTATAACATCCGTTGAGAAATTGAAACTCTGCCACTTTATATGGTTTAAAGCATCAACCAAGACTAGATTGCATGTCCATTGTATCTCCAACCTTTGCATCAAAATTTGACAAACACTCGCTTAAAATGACAAACAAAAAAACAAAAGAAAAAGAGAAAATTTTAAGGAAATATACGAAAATTTGCCTCGGTTATTTGTTAGGGAATACTTACTAGTAATGCATGTTTTTAATAGTTAGAACTTAAAATATGGACCGTCAAATTACCACTATTTTTTTTTTAAAGCATAGTGAGTCATACAAGTGTATGTCCGAAACAAAGTTAATAATTTTAGTCTTTGTTAACATTTTTGTTTTCTTGCATTTCTTTTCTAATTTGAAATGTTTTGCTAAAGAAATATTCTACTACACCAATCCCCAAAACCATCAAATATGAAGAAACACGGTTTCATATTGTTTTTGGACTAAAAAGCTATTTAAAAATTTATTTTTGTAACTATCTGTGTTACTATAAATCATATCTCATAATTATTTGAAGAATGATAAATTTCAATTCGGAAATGCATCAATTCCAACAATTCCAATAGAAAGAGAAAAATATGCTCCCAATATTCCAATTGAGAGAAATAGGAATCTCAAGCTAATTACTATAACTAACCTTTTTTTTTTTTTGGTTCCTTCTTCTAATGTGAAATATTTTGCTATAGTTTTACCTCCACACCTTGCCCAGAAGTACCAGTTCTCCACCCCACTTTGCCTCTAGGACCCTTCAACCTCAAATACCCATCTTCAGTCAGCTCAAGAACACACTTCTCCGACACGTAAAATCTCGAGTAATGGCCCGAATTCCAGACGCGGACATCTCCAAGAAACACCCCCAAAGACCAAGAGTACTTCCCTTCAATGGCTTCCATTGAAGATTGGTTATCAATGCCACTCTGAAGAAACACCCCCAAAGAAACACTCAATGCCTGGTTCCATTTGGTTTGTCTCCATTAGAAATGCTCTCCCAATGAACCCCATGTTGTACTCCTTCGGCACAAAAATTGTGAAATTATAATTGAGATTGATATCAGATTTGGAGTAAACATAGCTGAACAAAAGAATGACAACAAGGGAAGAAAATTCTAGTGCTCTCAAATTTGTCACTTATTACGCTAATCCTTTAGTGGGTTTGTTGTGTAGAGCAACATTGGGATACTTCTTTTTTTTTGGCAAGAATTTTTTAGTGAGAGAAAGTAAAGGAATGACAAGTGGGCATGGCTGATGAGTGTGTGGAACCTTTGCAAGACTCACCCACCGCCAAAAAGTTAATGAGTTTTTTAATATTTGCTGTTTCTCATAGTTAATCCCATGTGTATTAATGATGAGAATTATTCAAAAAAAATTGTAATTTTTATTTGTTTGTTTATTCATTTATTTATTTAGTGTTTAGCCTCTGTTTGTTTTCAGTATTATATTTTAATTACATTTAAATACAATATAACTTTCATTCAAATATAAAAGGTATTACATTCAAATGTCAATTATTTTATATTTTAAATTTAATACATTCATTATTCATTATTTTATTATTTTTATTAATTACATCACATATTCTCTTTCTCTTTCTTTTTTATTTCTTTCTATTTTTACTCATCACATCACATCACATTTTTATTATTTAAATACAATTTAAATACTTTTTAACTAAATATATATTACATTTAAATATAATGTAAATATTTTTACTTCAAATGTAAATTATATTCAATACATTGTATTTAAACGCAATGCGTTTGCTAAAGTTAACATTAATGGAATAAAAAGTGTAAGGATGCAGGGTGTAGTCCATGTGAAGCTGTGGTTTGTATAGTTTAATATGAAACAAAACGTTTAGGGACTTCACTCAACAGATCATTAATTTTAAATTTTTAACCACACAAGGCATTCATTTTAAAGGAATATGTAGAATAAAATCAGAATGGGAAAAAAAAAAAAGAAGGAAAAAAGAAATTCAATGAAAATAAGAATCGATCAGATTATTAAGAAGAAAGGGTTAGCAACAACATTAAAAATAAGAAAATAAAAGGGAAATAACTCAAATGCCGAATGTCTTTAAATAATTATGGCGTGCAACTAGACCAGTGTTTATCTTTAAAAGGTGGTATAGTATTATATTAGAATACCATTTGGTGGTCCGGCGCAATATTATTAGTAATCCATCAAAATACTGTTGAGGGTTCAACTAGTTTGACAATTTGTCAAAATATAATTTAGTTATTCAGTGGAATATCATTTGATAATATATCAAAAAATTATTTGATAATTTAATGATATATTGTTTAATAATATATCAAAATACTATTTGATGATCTACTGAGATATTATTTTATAATTTATTCGGATACCATTTAATAATTTATTACGATAATTCTTTTAAAATTTATTATTTTAAAAATATTAATTGTCATATTATTTTCTTGCTTTATAAACAAATAATATAAGATTATTTTTTTAAAAATTAACATAACATTTAAAATACTCAGAATATAAAAAAAAATCACATCACAAATATTAAAAAAATACAAAAATAAAACATCTAAAAATACTAAATTAATAAAATAAAAAATCTGTAAAACTAATTAAAAAACAATTAAAACAACAAATCTTCATTGACGCCACCCTCCTATGATGGCGACATCAATGCAGCAACAGTGGCGGAGAGAAGAGAGATAAGATCATTGGTCATTGCGCATCACTGAGATGCCCAAGATTCATCACCGAGATAGCCCAAGATTCATCACCAACCAGACCATCGGCACCGACGGTTGCAACCTTGTAAGTAGATCTCTACTAGTGTCAGGCTAGCGACTCTTGACCAAGCTCATGAACGGATTGATACTGAAGGCTCGCGAGCTTATCACAACGGAAGCTTAAGGAAAGACTTATGTGTTCTTCTCCTTGCAATGGCAGTCTAGACCAGATTGCGATGGCTGCTCACTTATGCGATGTTTTCCTAACAACGGCGTGTTTCGCAATCTTGAGCTCATGCAGCTGTAATCGGTGATGGCAACGCGACGATGACTCGCAATCTTCTCCTCACAATGATAGTCCAAACCAGATTGCAATGGCTGCTCACTTGTGCGATCTTTTCCTAACAATGGCGTTTTTCACGATCTCGAGCTCATGCGGCAGTGGTTGATGACAGCAATGACCAAGAGGAGAAAAGAGAAAGGGGCGAAGGGAGGGACAGTACAGGAAAGTGAGAGAGGAGAGATGCTGAGGAGAAAGAATGGGGGAATGGAGAGAACGGAGAGAAGAGAGAGAAAATTGAAAATTTTTGTGAATTGTGTATAATAAAGTAAAAATAAATAAATGAAAAAATAAAAATAAAAATAAAAATAGCAAAAATCCAAAGTTAACGCACTAAAGGGGCAATACTGCAAAAATGGTTTTTAGCGATAACTTTATTAGCAACAACTAATGTTTTCGTTGATAAATAATGATTTGCGATGATAAATCGTCACAAATAACTATTATTTTTAATGTCAAATATGTTGTCAAATTAAGTGATTGGAACAACATGTCGTCGTATAAAGTTAATTATTTACGATAATATGTCGTTGCAACTACTTACTAATTTGTCTATACATATTTGCGATGACATATTATCGTAACCATTGTTTTGTTT
The DNA here is from genome assembly GCA_035233585.1 of Antiaris toxicaria. Lineage (NCBI taxonomy): Eukaryota > Viridiplantae > Streptophyta > Magnoliopsida > Rosales > Moraceae > Antiaris > Antiaris toxicaria. Next base: position 4,544,981 of record CP141163.1, read on the forward strand.
TAAAAAAAAAACATGGCTCTAGTCAAAACCCTTTATTATGGTAGTATTTGCAATTACATGTAGTCGCAAATTGATTTAAAATTTAAATTTTGACCAAAAAAAGGCTAAATATATAGCGGTTTCATAAAAATTATTTGCAACAACATAAAAAAAAATCATTACAAAAAGTTGTTCAAAAAATCATTCTGGAATAATCAAAGATTATTCTACAGTAATATTAATAAGCTATGGCCAAACGATGTCATTTTGTATTTAATTACGATGACATATGTCATTGTAAAAAACTAGGTACAAATCAAAACATCAAGCATTCTTCCTTGTTTTCTCTTTTTTCTCACACTCTCGGCCTCTCTTTAACCTAACTCTAGCCTCTCTCCACCAAAACTCACTAAATTTCTCCCATTTCGTTGTAGTCCTAAAAAATCCAGCCCCAAAACTCCCATTTTTCCATTTCCATCCTCCGCCGCAACTACTACTGGTTGTCCCTCCGCCTTCATTCACCATCGTTCACCACTATTGTGGCAGCCCGCCCTTGCTGTAGAGGTTCTACAGTGCTATTACAGTCAACTCTATAGTTAACCGCAATAGCATGTAGACCTCTAGGATTGTTGGCATTATGCTTAACTTGAAAACTACTTGTAAATTTTGCAGAATATTTTTTTTTCTTTTTCTTAATACATAATAACTTGAAAACATATATATCTTGTTCGAGAATGTGATAAGGAAATCATGTTAACAAAATAACATACACAAGGATCATGATTCCCTTACCACATAGTCTTGACTTAAAATCATATTCTTGAAATTACATGCTTAGATTTTCAAAACTAAACAACGGAAAACTTATGGTACGACCATCATCCCTCGCCCAGTCCCCTTGGCATGTACATACCCTGTCCATCGTCCACCATGTACTACTGGTGAATAGGTATCTTACCTGCAACATGTGAACAAACTAGTGAGCTATGAGCTCAGTAAGTTCAAATATAAAAACATGAAATCATAGCATGTAATACTGTGCTTATGCATGAAACTTGACTCTAAATGAACAGGTTCATGGCTGTATGTTAAGTCTTAGGACATTATCTGAAATTAGGCTCTAGTTTTGGGCCCCTAATTGGTCGTACCGAAAGGCGCGCATGACTGGGAGTGGTACTTTAGTGCTGACCTCCGCAGCCTTACTGAACTAAACATGAAAACCTCCCCGTGGGTCGAGAGGCCGATACGCCAATAACTGGTTTAATTACCATCTTTTCTGAAGTTTCAACTGGATAGCATACTGATTGCCCCACAGTAGGAACCCATTACATGTTTTACTTGGGGTGTGAGTTTTATTAACCTCATTATAGTGCCTTGTGCACCTACATGTTTTCGTGGGCTTGATACTTATCTATCATGTGTACATGAATTATCTACTTGAAACATGAACTTCTACATGCATGACATGAAATTTACATTTGTATCGTGATGCAGACGGTCAATGTCTGACATACACGCCAAACAACATACATAAAATCATAAAACATAACATGATTGTCATGTTGCGGCCAGGACAATGCTTGAACTTACTGAAAGTCTGCTAACGTGAGCCTCTGCTGATCTGGGACTGCTGTCTCGGGGTGTCTGGCTTGAACTCCTATAAAAGAAATAATCGTTGATTATTTCCAATATTTATCTCATACTTGAAACATGGCAAAATATGAAAATCATATTTCCAGACTCTTTTTTTTTTTTTAGCTTCGAACACGTCCTCCTACACGGGCATGTTCGTGGCCGTGTAATCCTCTGGACTTACATGCATGGCCGTGTAATTCATACAACATGACCGTGTAACTTACGCATGCGTACACGGTTACCTACATGGCCGTGTTTCTGGCCGTATTTTCTACTGTCGAACATGGTCTGTTACACGCCATTCCCACGACCGTGTGCCATTCTACACGGCTCGATACACGGCCGTGTTCTTGGCCGTGTAACTCTCGGGTCTCAAACTCTCTTGAAACACGGTCGTGTATATGGACATATTCAGGGCCGTGTTCTGAACACGCCTTTATACACGCCCGTGTTCATCCCAGAATCCTGATTCTGAGTCCGAAATCCTCATCTCTGTTTTTTAAGGCTTTCATGGCCTTTGTTCTACTTCTTGTACTCAAAATCGATCTCTATAAGACCATTTCAAGGTGTAACTGCATTTCCACAATCATCAATCTATGATTTCTTAAGCAAAATTTCACATTTTGCTTCCACCACATCTCTTAACTCAAAACTTAAAAATCAAAACTTTCTTGAAAAGAACTCAACTGAAACTTGGTTTTCTAAACCATCAACTCACGAATTCATGTTTAAAAACAACTAGACTTGAACCATGTTTCGATTTAACCGAAAATCTCAACATACAAAACTCACATTCTCTTTTTCTTCCTTAAATAACCCAGATTTCCCACCTGAAAATGTGAGAGAAAAAGGGTTTACCTTACTTGAAAGTTGAGAACGTCTTGCTATGGAATCTTAGGCTGAAAACTTGAATGATTTCCTTGCTTGAAGAGAGAATTTGAAACTGTTGAAAAGAATCACAGAGGATGATTTTTGTTTCTTCTTCTGCTCTTTCTCTCTCTCTCTCTCTCTTTCTTTCTCTCTCTCTCGACCACTTCTTTGCAGATCAAATAAGTGAATTAATTCACTTGGGCTGCTGCAAGTTGCCCCTCACGTGCCCTCTCTCCTCTCTCACCATTTTCTTTAATTTTTTTTAAAGAAATTGGAATTTGCTTGGTAAATCTTGGCCATTGATCAAGGTAGCTTACATGTGAGCCATTGATATCTTAATAAGTATTTTCCACATACTTTTCTAATAAATTTAAAACATCATAATTTGAATTAATGTTTAGCTTTTACACTATGTTCATTAATTCATTGTCAAATTTTGCCTAAATCTAGCTAATCAAAATTTTCATCTGTTCTATATTCTGTAACATATATCATCATGAATATACATTTATTTACATGTCTTGTACAAAATTTTCCGAGAACGATAAATTTCTCGGTTATCACAACTCTCTCCCTTGACACAAGGTAAAATATCTAATCATTCCTCCTTCTCTTTGTTTCGCTCTCTCTTTTTTTTCGTTCTCCTATTTTCTCATTGCTAGTTTTTGTGGCAGCCCACCCTACTGTCGAGGCTCTACAGTGCTATTACAGTCAACTTTGTAGTTAACCGTAATAGTATGCAGGCCTCTAGGGTCGCCGGCAATCATGCTGAACTTGAAAACTGCTTGCTAATTTGCGGAATAAATTTTTTTTCTTAATATCATAAACTGTTCGAAAATGTGATAAGAAAATCATGTTAACAAAATAACATGTACATGGATCATGATTCCCCTATCACATAATCTTCACTTGAAATCTTGTTCTTTTTGAAATTACATGTTCTAAATTTCAAAACTATACAGCGGAAGACTAATGATGACCAAATCCCTCACCCAATCCACCTGGCATGCTTCTACCCTGTCCGTCGTCCACCGTGTACTACTGGTGAACAGGTCTTTTACCTACAACATGTGAACAAACTGATGAGCTATGAGCTCAGTAAGTTTAAACATAAAAACATGAAACATGACATGCTGTACTGTTGTGCTCATGCATGAAACTGGACTCCGTAAACATGTTCGTGGCTGAAAGATTAGTCTTAGGACATTATCTGTTATTAAGTTCTGGTTTTTGGCCCCTGATTGGTCGTACCGACATGTTAGCATAACTGGGAGCGGTACTTTAGTGCTGACCTCCTCAGTCTTAACTGGAACTAAACATGAAAACCTCCCCGTGGATCGAGAGGCCGATACGCCAATAACTGGTTTAATTACCATCTTGCTGGTGTTCCAACTGGGTAGCATACTGATTGCCCCCACAGTATGAACCCGTTACACGATTTACGAGGGTGTGAGTTTTATTAACACACTAAGGTACCTCGTGCACCTACCTGTTTAGTGTACCTGCTACCTGTTTGACATGTGTACTGAAACATGAAATTCTACGTGCATGACATGAACTGATCTGAGTATCGTGATGCAGACAATCAATGTCTAACATACACGTCATACAATAAAATATGACATCATAATATAACAAGATTGTCCACGTTGCAGTCAGGACAATTCTTGAACTTACAGAAAGTTGGTTAGCGTGAGCCTCTGCTGCTCTGGGACTGCTGTATCGGGGTCTTTGGCTTGAACTCCTATAAAAGAAATAATCGTTGATTATTTTCTATATTTATCTTATACTGGAAACATGACAAAATACGAAATTTCTATTTCCAGACTCTTTTTTTTTTTTTTACTCTTTGGCTTCGAACACGCCCTCTTACACAGGCGTGTCTCTGGCCATGTACTGCTATGGACTTACATGCCTGGCCGTTTACTTCGTGGAACATGGCCGTGTATACTTACACGGTCACCTATACGGCCGTGTTTCTGGCCGTATTTTCCTGCTGTCTAACATGGTCTGCTACACGCCCTTCCTATGACCGTGTGCCCCTTAACACGGCCGTGTTCTTGGCCGTGTACCTCTCGGGTCTGAATTTTCTTGCAACATGGTCGTGCATGTGGGTATGTTCGGGGCCGTGTTCTGAACACGAAATTATAATTTTGCATATTGATTTTAGGGATTTTGAATTTTAGGTTTTTGATGAAATTGGGATTTTGATAAATAGTTGAATTAGATGGTGAAATCAATTTTAGGATTATGAGTTAAAGGATTTAATGGAGGAATTTATGAATTGAGATTGTTAAATATATATATTAGGTTTTCTTGATTTTCTTAAAAACTAGAATTAGGGCTTTGAAAATTTTGGATGGACTGAATAAATTATATTGTTTGATGATGAAATTGATGAAATAGAATTATGATGATGAAATCTTGAATTGGGAATATAGGTATATGGATTAGATTAGTGAAATTTAAATTCCAGGTTTTATGGAGAATTTGAAAATTAGGGCTTTTAGGATTTTTAGGAATTTTTTAGTATAGAGAATATTAACTTGATGATTTTGTAACATGAATTTAATAAGGAGCGAGCGTATTAAAGTTCTGAAGTGTCATGTAACCAAACTATCGATTTTAGTAAGTTCTTTAAGCGAGGTAAATACTTCTCTAACTTGCAATATATTTGTTTAAAAGTAATAAAGTTTATAATTGGTGTAGAATATCAAAAGATATTCTTATTTTTTTTCATTTTTTATAAAGGGCTTTCAATGAGATTTTTATTGAAAGTTATTGTTCTATGTGATCATAAAATATCTCATCTCATGTATTACTTTACTATGGTTTCAATGTGAATATTCTTTATAATAGTTACATTTTATTTTGGAGATAATGATTTATGATATAAAAACTCATGTTAAGAATAATGATGAAAGTAAAAAGGTAATTATGAGACATGTACTCGGGATTCGTTCCCCATTGGTAACAGTTTCCTGTAATAATAGTGTGGTGGCCCGCCCTTACTATAGAGGTTCTACAGTACTATTACAGCCAATTCTGTAACTAACCACAATAGCATGTAGGCCTCTAGGGTCGCCGGCATCATGCTTAACTCGAAAATTACTTGTAAATTTTACGGAATAAATTTTTTTCTTTTTTCTTAACATAACAACTTGAAAACATATACATGTCTTGTTCGAGAATGTGATAAGAAAATCATGTTAACAAATATCATATACATGGATCATGATTCCCCTATCACATAGCCTTGGCTTAAAATTATGTTTTTGAAATTACATGTTTAAATTTTCAAAACTATACAGCGGAAAACTCATGGTAGGACCATCATCCCTCGCCCAGTTCCCTTGGCATGTACATACCCTGTCCGTCATCCACCGTCTACTACTGGTGAACAGGTCTCTTATCTGCAACATGTGAACAAACTAGTGAGCTATGAACTCAGTAAGTTCAAACATAAAAACATGAAATCATGACATGTAATGCTGTGCTCATGAAAGAAGCTTGACTCTGAAAGAAACATGCTCATGGCTGTATGTTAAGTCTTAGGACATTATCTGTAATTAGGTTCTGGTTTTGGGCCCCTGATTGATCGTACCATAAGACGTGCATAACTGGGAGCGGTACTTTAGTGCTAACCTCCGCAGCCTGAACTGAAATTGAACGTGAAAACCTCCCCGTGGGTCGAGAGGCCGTTACGCCAATAACTGGTTTAATTACCATCTTTTCTGAAGTTCCACTAAGTAGCATACTGATTGCCCCACAGTAGGAACCTATTACATGTTTTACTTGGAGTGTGAGTTTCATTAATCTCACTATAGTGCCTTGTGCACCTACATGTTTTCGTGTGCTTGATACTTGTCTATCATGTGTACATGAATTATCTACTTGAAACATGAATTTCTACATGTATGACATGAACTTGACATGTGTATAGTGATGCAGACAATCAATGTCTGACATACACGTCAGGCAACATACATAATATCATAAAACATAACATGATTGTCTACGTTGCAACTAAGACAATGCTTGAACTTACAGAAAGTCGGCTAACGTGAGCCTCTGCTGATCTGAAACTGCTGTCTCGAGGTGTCTGGCTTGAACTCCTATAAAAGAAATAATCGTTGATTATTTTCAACATTTATCTTATACTTGAAACATGGCAAAACATGTAAAATCATATTTCTAGACTCTTTTTTTTTTAAACTTCGAACACGTCCTCCTACACGGGTGTGTTCGTGGCCGTGTACTTCTCTGGACTTACGTGCATGGTCGTGTAATTCATACAACATGACCATTTAACTCATGCATGCGTACACGGTTACCTACATGGCCGTGTTTCCTGCTGTCAAACATGGTCTGTTACACGCCCTTCTCACGACCGTGTGCCATTTTACACGACTCGATACACGGCCGTGTACCTCTCGGGTCTCAAATTCTCTCGTAACACGGTCGTGTATGTGGGCATGTTCGAGGTCGTGTTCTGAACACCCCCTTGTACACGCCCGTGTACACTCTCGTGTTTATCCCAGAATCCTGATTCTGAGCCCGAAATCCTCATCTATGTTTTTCTAAGGCTTTCATGGCCTTTGTTCTACTTCTTGCACTCAAAATCGACCTTTATAATACCGTTTCAAGGTATAAACTGCATCTCTACTATCATCTATCCATGGTTTCATAAGCAAAATTTCACATTTTGCTTCCACCAAAATCTTGACTCAACATTTTAAAAATCAAAATTTTCTTGAAGAAAACTAAACTAAAACTTGGTTTTCTAAACCATCAACTCACGAATTCGTGTTTAAGAACAACTAGACTTGAACCATGTTTCGATTTAACCTGAAATCTCAACATGCAAAATTCATCTTCTCTTTTTCTTCCTCAAAATAACCCAGATTTTCACCCGAAAATGTGAGAAAAAAAGGGGTTACCTTACTTGAAACTTGAGAAAGTCTTGCTTTGGAATCTTGGCTGAAAACTTGAATGATTTCCTTGCTTAAAGAAAGAATCCAAAACTATTGAAAGAAAAACGCAAAGTATGTTTTCTCTTCTGCTCTTTCTCTCTCTCTCTCTCTCTTTCTTTCTCTTTCTCGACGGCTTCTTTGCAGCTAAAACAAGTGAATTAATTCACTTGGGCTGTTTGAGGCTCCTCCCTCACGTGCTCCCCATCATCTCTCTCATTCTTTCTTTAATTTCTTTTAAAGAAATTGGAATTTGCTTGGCTAATCTTGGCCATTGATTAAGGTAGCTTACATGTGAGCATTTGATCTCTTAATATGTATTTTCACATACTTTTCTAATAAATTTAAAACATCATAATTTGAATTAATGTTTAGCTTTTACACTATATTCATTAATTCATTGTCAAATTTTGACTAAAATATAGTTAGTCAAAATTTTCATCTGTTCTATGTTCTATAACATGTCTCATCATGAATATATATTTATTTACATATCTTGTACAAAATTTTCCGATAGCAATAAATTTCTTGGTTATCACAAATAGTTTCATATTTGTCTCAATGGTTTTATAACTTGCAATTCTACTTTCATCATGATAGCGTGCATTGGTAAACATTTAGTGCCAATAGTGTAGACAAAATTAATAAAAACGTATGTGGCTTATATTTATATGTTTATGATATGTATGGCCTTTGTTCTTACTTTTATGATATGAATAATAATTTATATAATTATATATTACATGATGTTTTGTACTAAGTATATGAACTAAACATTTTGTGTGAGATAATAGATATATTTATTAGGCAATTGCCTAATCTAATTCCTCACATATTGTAGATAAAATTAGGTTAAAGCTTAGATTTGAAAGAGGCTTAAAGTGAGAGCATGTGCAGTGATAAAGATAGTTATTAAAACTTTTCCTATTTTAATAAAACCAATATTTATTTTAAGAGTTTTATAAGTGATAAAGAGAGTTATTAAAACTTTTCCTATTTTAAAAGAACCAATATTTATTTTAAGAGTTTTATAAGTTCAAAGTTTAGTTGAAGAGTTTAATTATTTTCCCAATAATTATTTGATGTTTGATTGGATAAGTTTACTTACTTTCAAAGTTTATTTATAAGGATTGTTTTAAATTTATTTTAGACTACTTTTCCATTGTTATTACTTGTTAGCATTTAGTTTCTATTAAATTGCATAAGTATAAGATAAGTTAATATTTATAATAAAAAGAATTATTCCTATTAATGTTTAAAAAAAATGAATTTCTTATTTATTTATTGTAATTCCATGAACTTTGACCTATATGTTATGTGAAAATAGTGAACTATACCATTCCACTAAAGGGGTATTATACCTGAGGACTCATACTTTCGTTTTTTAAATAAATTCCAAAATAAGAAAATTAATGGTAATAATAAGTAAATATTTTCTACTTTTATCTTTGTAATATAAACTACAAATGAAAGAGAAGATAATTTATTTCTTTAAATTAACTTTACATGAGAATGTATTTGACAAAAAAAAATTTAAAGGGTGGATTAGACAATTAAAATATCTTAATGAGACACATTTCAAAATATAAGTTTCCTGAAAAAATAAAACAAATAGTCTGAAGTAAATAAGCTAGCAATTGAAGGTTAAAAAAAAAAGTACAAAACTCATTCTCTTGTCAAGTAATGAGTGATGAATCTATTTTACTTTTTTACTTTTATACTATATATGAATATTACATTCCCATTTGACACAATTAAAAAAAGTACAATCACATACAATCATAGGCCTCGCCTGCATTTGAATATTTTATGCCAAACTTTATGTAATTGAATGTGATTCGATTTATGTTAATTGAATTTTTACTTCCTTGTGACTTTAGAAATGTATGGTCCTTTCTTATGTAAAAGGTGAAAAGGTCTTTTCCTCATCCCCTCCAATGGTACAATGAAGACATTTCTTGAGCGACTTTCTTCTGTTAGATCTTTTAAATTGGATTAATATATTTGTAATCTCTATTGTTTCAAACATGTATTTATTGAGAGATAAAATGTCATGGCCACGGAACAGGTTGATCAGATTAAAGATAACTCATTTATTTTACTTAAAAATATATATTAGTATTTTAAATTTCAGTTCTTGTATACTCGAAAATTTCAATAATAAACAAAAAAATAATTGCGTAATTCAACAACAAAAGATTTTACTAATATTAAAAAATAACAACATATAATTAAATATATATCACAATTTAAAAAATGATAAATAAAAAATTGTGTTTATTATAGCATGTGCATAATAAAAAATTATCATCTTTTATTGGAAGTTTTTTTTTTTGACAACTTTATCTTTTCTTTTCCCCTTTTCTCGATGTTTATCTCATCTTTTGCTCAATATTTAACTTACTCCTACTGTGCAATTTTTCTTCTTTTTTTCATCATTTGGCAACAAAATATGACTTGCGCTTGCCAATGTGTTTAAATGAATGTCACTTTAAATAAGAATAGCCATTTCTTTAAATGTGGAGCGAAAAATTTTTCTCAATTGGGGTACTAAGAAAAAGTTCCATACAATACTTTATTAAGTTGAAACATAGTTATTATCATGATTATTAGGCGAGAGTACACTTATAATTTTTCTTACAAGATGGGCACAAGACATTTGAATTATTAAGTAAGGGTAAAACAAGTTTTCTTGTAAAATGGGAGAATAAATAAAATTGTTAAAAACTTCTAAAGACAAAAATCAGAATCTAAAAAATTGAGGAGGAACATACTGCCACTCAGTAGGGGCCTCATTCCTGATTTCTACACAGGAAATATACTTTTTAACTCTTGGTAATGAAAGTTCATTTAGTTATTATATATACATATTTTTTTTACTGTATATATACATGTTAAAAAAATATATTGTATATTGTATGTTGTAAAAGTAATCTCGCTTTTAATTGGTATTAAGCTCACTTTTGTTTCATCCATTTTCACAAATGGGAATCTATTCAAACTATATGTTTAATTTACAAATGTATTTTTGTTTTTCTCATTTGAAATGCTCCATCTAAATGACATAATTTTATTTTTTTTTCATTTTCTAAAAAATTAAATTTAGTTTTATTATTCATAATTACTATTATAATTTTATAATTCAAACTTCAAAAATATATAATTTTGCAAATACAAATCCAAAATGGATATTTTTTTAATTGCATAGAATTTCAAGATAAACAAAATAAGTTCTAAAGATTTTACACTTTTTACCTTTAGCAATTCAAATTCATTACCGATTATCTAAACATAAATCTAAATGTTTCTATCCAAATGTTTGTTTTTAAGGTTTTGTTTATTGTACCATCTCTAACTCAAAATTTCCATATTGATTTTTGTCTTTTTCTAAAATGTCAACAAAAAAATTATAACTAGTTTTTGAAAAATCAATTATAACTAGTTTTTTAAAAATCAACCAACTTTAATTTAAAAATTTCTTCTCTAACCGGCATATCAAACAAAAGCTAAATGTTAATATCCAAACATCTATTCAAAAGACGGTACAAATATTTCCATTTAACTGTTTTCATCCAATTTACATGGCTCTCAAGTTAAATTGTGTGTTTAGTTAAAATGTAAATAAAAAAATAAGCTATAATATAGATAATAATATAAAATTTTGAAATGTTTTTAACAAAAATTTGCAATATAGATTTTGTTTCGTTCCTCTATATACTTTGCGACTTAAAAATAAAATCATCTCATTTTTACTTGTAATAAAAATGTTATAGATTTTTTAAAATTTGAATATTTTAAAAATGAAAGAGAGAAATTGAGAAATAAATTTGGGAGTCTTGGAATTGAGTTGGAATATTCTAATTGAAAAGAATATTCCAAACAGATGCTTATACTCATAAATCATGCTTTTAAAAAATTTAATTTAACAGTTAAAAAACTGTTTGCTACTGTGATGGAAATTAATTAAGAGGTTATACTGTAAACTTAACTTTTTTTTTTAAAGAGACTTTAGGTTCAAATTTTTGTTTAAGTAATTTGGGCCAATGGTCCCTAAACTATAAGTAGCTGATAATGTTTAGCCCTCATTCTTTACTTTTAGTGAAGTACTCCAAAACTCTATTAAAGAATTTTTGTTAACTTCTGTAATTTTTTTTGGACTGTTTTATACCCTCATGTACTGTGTTTTCTTTTTTTTTTGACTTGGAAGAATGACATCGTGAGTCCTCGTCGTAAAGTCTCCCTTATCAACCCTACAGCGCTCCTTAACAAACATCGTATTCTTTTGCTAGATTTTGTGTTCATCTTTTATTAATTGAGTTTAGGTATAGTTTGATTGTAATTAAGTTAATTTAGCTATTATAATTTGATTATCGTTTAGGTATTTACGAGTATTTTTAGTATTAAGATTGATAACATGTTAATTAAATTGGTTAATAATAGGTTGAATGACCCTTTTATAATTCTTTTAATAAGTAGATTTGACAGGTTAACATGATACGTTTATAACATGTTTGATAAACGGGTTACACATATCATGTCGTGTCAACTCTTTTATTAAAAGGTTGTGTTTGGGTTTTGTATTTTGACACAATTCTTAAATAAGTCGTACTTATATCACAAGTTATTATGCTAATAAACAGGGTCAAACACGATACGAACACGACAATCCAACATGAATTGCCATCCTTAATAATAGTTATAAATATAACTTAACAGTAATTTCATATTTGACTTTATAAAAAAATAAAGAATTCAAATTTCCTATTTGCAACTAAAAAAAAAAATCCTACTCTATCAGCGTATATAAATGTACATGATCTACTTAGTTCAAAACGTTATGGAAGTTAACGATTGTCCTTCAATTGCAAACACTTTAACCAACCCTTTTGCATTTCTCAAAATTAACAATGCAGGAATCAATGACAAAGCAGGGGTGCCTAGAAATTTTTTTATTTAAATATAATGTAATTTTTTTATTTTGTTATTGTAAGTGTATGTATAAATTAATCTTGAATCCCTTTAAATTTATAGTTATCTATATTTTATTGGGCAAACATCATAGATTTTAAGAAATAAAACAGTTTTATTGAAAGGACAACAACAAGAATGTCCCAAAAATTGCACACTTCTAGAATTCTGCATCTCCTATGATGGTTTTGGGATGTTTATTCTTTTTTAAGAAAAGTTAAATGTCAACTTAACGTGTCTTTCTAAAAGTTCTTCTGACAAATAAGAAAGGCATTTTAGATTTAGTAATCACTATAATACTGTTTGATATTCTACTGGATATTTAATATTTTTTATATTAGATTAGTTCAAATAATTTTTTTTTGAAATTTATTATTTCAAAAATATTATTTGTAATATGAATTTCTCACTTTGTAAACAAATAATTACAAATATTATTTTATTTTCAAAAAAATTAACACAAAAATTAAAATAATCAAAATACTAAATATTTTGAGAAATAGAGAGGAGAGAGAAACAATAAGGGAAAGATAGAGGAAGAAAGAAGAGAGAGCCGTGGAGCGAAGCGGAGTGCGTAAGAGAACACGGTGGTGGGTGGCGTTCATGAATCGCAATGCGATGGTGTCGATTACGTGTCAAGATGTTAGTATAACCTTGATAAAAATATTTTTTTTGATTCCCTACAAATAAATCATGGCTCTGTTACTAGTTGGAATCAAGTTGTCACTTACTAAATAGCAAGTTCAAATGGTGTCACTTGCTCTTTTCTTTTCCATTTTTTTTTTAAGGTTTTCGTTTGAACATCCAATTACATTGTAAATTTTTCGGAAAAAAAAAACCTTGTAAATTTGATCAAGTACTTCAAAGTGGTCTAATTTAACGAAAATAGTTTAAATTTAGGAGGAATGCATGTGCTATGGCATACTCTGTTATGGTTACAAATTTTAACCTCTGCCCTTCAAATAAGCCCAAATGATGTGCATGAGGACATTTCTGTCCAAAAAATCCCAATAGCTGACATCGATTTGTGAATGCAATCTACATAAAACTTTATTGAATTTAAGTTATAGTTTATTGAAACTAAAAATTCAAGAAAAATCTTACCAAGGCATGGAAGATTGGAGTATAAAAGTTAAATACCAAAAATTTTTCATCTATTTTTCAACATAAGGTTAAGAGATTGATTAAAACTAGCTACAATCTCAACTAGTAGTAGCCAATTAAAACTTCTCCACATTGAGGCATTAGACATAATAAATATAATACAAATTATTTTCACACGTTGACTGTGGCCAGTTTTTTTGCTGTTTATGTTGATTAAAACACCTTCTTAATTAAACCACTACCCTCTATATTACAATCATACTGGTTAAAATATTTCTTCGGTTAACACAATTACTGGAACTTTTTTTGGTAGAAAACCTTTAATAAAACTTAAAACTACTCTTGTGTCTATTTGATCCCTTAATTAAGAAATGTATTACTAATTCTTTTTTTTTTTAACTTGTAAACGAGGGAATTCAAACTTTACAATCTATTTGTAGAATCAAAAAATAGAATTATAGTTAAAATATGTGCCTGCAACTAAATATTACTAATAACTTTAAACTTTGTAAAGTGTTTAAATAATTATACCTCTTTTGTTGAGAATATTGTTAAATTTAGACATACTTATACTGTAAATAATGGAAGGGAATAAAACTTCGAAATATATTCAAAATGAATTCATTTTAAAAATTTTTGAACTCATTTTAAGAATTTTTGTTCTTTCTTTGAAAGCAGTTTTACAACTTTTGAAATTGCCTTTTGGCCTTTTGGCTTGATTTGATTATTGTTGGCTCTGTTTTATCCATCATGTTATTATTTTTCCCCTTATCTGAAACTCTTAGGTAATCTTTCTTTTTTTCCTTTATTTAATAATATCGTGAAACAAAAAAGGGACGAGGGTGCTAGGTGTGATAACTGAGAAATTTATTATTCTCGGAAAATTTTGTACAAGATATGTAAATGTATATTCATGATGAGACATGTTACAGAATATAGAGCAGATGAAAATTTTGATTAGCTAGATTTTAGTCAAAATTTGATAATGAATTAATGAACATAGTGTAAAAGCTAAACATTAATTCAAATTATGATATTTTAAATTTATTAGAAAAGTATGTACAAAATACATATTAAGAAATCAATGGCTCACATGTAAGCTACCTTGATCAATGGCCAAGATTAGCCAAGCAAGTGTAAATTTCCTTTATAGGAAATTAAAGAAAGAATGAGAGAGATGAGAGGGAACACGTGAGGAAGGGGCCTCAAGCAGCCCAAGTGACTTAATTCACTTGTTTTAGCTGCAAAGAAGTGGACGAGAGAGAGAGAAAGAGTAGAGGTGGAAAATCGTTCTCTGCGCTTTCCCTTTCAACGGTTCGGATTCTCTTTTCAAGCAAGCAAATCATTCAAGTTTTCAGCCCAAGATTTCTACAGCAGGACGTTCTCAAGTTTCAAGTAAGGTAAACCCTCTTTTTCTCACGTTTTCAGGTGGAAATTTTGGGTTATTTTGAGGATGAAAAAGAGAATGTGAGTTTTGCATGTTGAGATTTTTGGTTAAATCGAAACATGGTTCAAATCTAGTTGTTTTTAAACACGAATTCGTGAGTTGATGGTTTGGAAAACCAAGTTTCAGTTGAGGTCTTTTCAAAAAATTTTTGATTTTTAAGGGTAGAGTCAAGAGATGAGGTAGAAGTAAAATGTGAAATTTTGCTTATGAAACCATGGATTTATGATTGTAGAAATGCAGTTTATACCTTAAAATGATCTTATAGAGATCGATTTTGAGTGCAAGAAGTAAAACCAAAGCCATGAAAGCCTTAGAAAAACAGAGGTGAGGATTTCAGACTCAGAATCAGGATTCTGGGATGAACATGAGCGTGTACAAGGGCGTGTTCAGAACACGGCCCCGAACATGCCCATATACACGACCGTCTTTCGAGAGAGTTTGAGACCCAAGAGTTACACAGCCAAGAACACGGCCGTGTAGGTACTCATGTGCACATACATGAATTACACGACCATATTGTATAAATTACACGGCCATGCACACAAGTCCAGAGGATTACACGGCCACGAACACGCCCGTGTAAGAGGACATGTTCGAAGCTAAAAAAAGAAAAAAGAGTTTAGAAATATGATTTTTTTTTTCATATTTTACCATGTTTCAAGTATAAGATAAATGTTGAAATAATCAACGATTATTTCTTTTATAAAAGTTCAAGCCAGACACCCCGATACAGCGGTCCCAGATTAGCAGAGGCCCACGTTAGCAGATTTTCTATAAGTTTAAGCATTGTCCTAGCTGCAACATGGACAATCATGTTATGTTTTATGATGTTATGTTTTGTTGTATGACATGTATGTTAGACATTGATTGTCTGCATCACGATACACATGTCAAGTTCATGTCATGCATGTAGAAATTCATATTTCAAGTAGATAATTCAGGTACACATGATGGACATGTATCAGGCACACGAAAACAGTAGGTGCATAAGGCACTATAGTGAGGTTAATAAAACTCGCACCCCAAATAAAAAATGTAATAGGTTCCTACTGTGGGGCAATCAGTATATTACCTAGTTGGAACTTCAGAAAAGATGGTAATTAAATCAGTTATTGGCATACCGGCCTCTCGACCCACGGGGAGGTTTTCATGTTCAGTTCAGTAAGGCTGAGGAGGTCAGCACTAAAGTACCACTCTCAGTCATGCGCGCATTACGGTACGACCAATCAGGGGCCCAAAATCAGAATTTAATTTCAGATAATGTCTTCAAACTTAACATACAACCATGAACCTGTTTATTCAGAGTCAAGTTTCATTTATAAGCACATTATTGCATGTTATGATTTCATGTTTTTTATGTTTGAACTTACTGAGCCCATAGCTCACTAGTTTGTTCACATGTTGTAGGTAAGAGACCTGTTCACCAGTAGTACATAGTGGATGACAGACAGGGTATGTACATGCCAAGGGGACTGCGCGAGGGATGATGGTCCTACCATGAGTTTTCTGCTGTACAGTTTTGAAAATTGAAGCATGTAATTTTAAAGAGTATGATTTTAAGTCAAGATTATGTGATAAGAGAATCATAATCCCTATATATGTTATTTTGCTAACATGATTCCCTGTGACGCCTTAAATTCTATTTAAGGGTCAATATATAATTTAAATAAAATTAGTGTGCCAAAAATTAATTAAAAATCTTTTGGAAACCATAGGTTGGTTTCCTAGTCAAATTTCGCTCAAAAAGTCAACAATTTTAACTTCAAAAACCCTAAAATATTCGGCCATCACTTGGGATTTTTAATTAAAATTTAAATCCCACAAATCCAAGGAGGATTCAAATTTAAATTTCATCCCTTAAATATAAAGAAGAATTTCGGCCATAAACTTCCGTATTAAAAAGCATTTATTTTCTCCTTTATTTTATTTTGTGATTATGATGCTACTTTATAATTAGGTTTAGCTAAATTATAATGTTGACCCGTTATTTTTGTAATAAATGTTTTCCTTAAATCTCAGATTGATATTATGATTTGACTGCCGTGTCACGTGTCTAAATTGTGGGCCGTGACAAATAATGGTATCAGAGCCCAGGTTTTCAAAAGGGTTTTCCATCAAAACGTTTTCAAAAGGGGTTTTTCATCAAAACGTTTTCAAAAGGGTTTTCATCAAAACATTTTCAAAAGGGTTTTCATCAAAACGTTTTCAAAATACCCAAGCATAGTTTTCTTACTCTTAGAAGCTTATAGGATTTCCTCTTCCTTTAATCTCATACAGCAAAATGGCTCGTCCCGGCACGCGTAGTCAGAGGCAGCAGAGAGGCAACGACGAAGAGAACCCCGGGAATAGGCAGCCTCAAGGGAGACAGAATGCAGCGGTTCCTACACCGAATGATCAGCTAACGGCAATGCAGAACCTCACGGCGGCGATACAGGCTCTCCTCACCGTCTTACCTTTTGGAACACCTAACCCAACTCCTGTAGCCAATGTTGTTCCTAATGAGACCCCGAGAGCGGGGAGTTCTTCTCAGACTCCTCAGCAAACGCCTACCAACGAAAACCCTACCTCTAGAGCAGTACCTACCCAGCCTATGATACATCCTAAACAGGCAGCCCTAACTCTTTTCTTTAAGCCTCACGTACCCACTTTCGACGGCACGGGCACAGAGATGGATGCCGACTACTGGTTTGATGCCATTCGTAAGCAGCTAAAGTTGACTGCCACACCCGCAGAGTTTTGGGTTGAGTTTGCTTCCAACAAGCTGGTGGGTCTAACCTCTATCTGGTGGGCTAGTATCGAGGATGGTTTGACAGAGGAGCAGAGGTCTTCTTGGACAGTTTTCGAAGAGCGTTTTCACGAGCGTTTCTTTTCAGCTCAGTTCCGCGACAGAAAAGCTAGGGAGTTCGTCCGTTTGAAGCAAGGGTCTATGTCAGTGCAGGAATATGAAGCCAAGTTCACTGAGTTGGCCTGGTATGCGAAGAATCAGGTTTTGGATGAAGCTATTAAGTGTCTCCACTTTGAGGAAGGGCTTAGCCTCTATGTGAAGAGGGGTGTACAACCGTTCCAGATCAGGGATAGCTACCAGCAGATAGTTGCTAAGGCGTTGACAGTGGAAGAGGGCAACAAGGAGTTCCTTGAAGCTCGTAACAAAAACAAGTCTGGACCAATCCGCAACAAGCCTCAACACAAGGCGTAGACTCCTTACCAGAAGAACCAGCAGTCTCAGGGATCGGGTTCTCATCAGTTCTCTGGACAGCGACAGGGTCGGGTGAATGTGATTACCTGCTTCGAGTGTGGTGATGAAGGCCACAAAAGAAATGTCTGCCCAAAGAGACAGTCGAGAGACAATGCTCATAGACATCATCATCAGCGGAATCAGAATGGTCTTCCACAGAGACAACAATTTACTTCCCAGTCTTCGCAGTCACAGCGCCCTCAGCTTCCGACTCCCTATCAGCCTCAGCGCACGAGTCAGTACACTGCGCCTTATGCTTCACATGCTACACCGCTACAGTAGTTCCCAGTGCCGAGTTATCAGAGACCACCACCACAGGGTCAGAGTACGGGCTATCAGCGAGGGAATACAGCTCAAAATCGTGGTAAGGCACCACAGGTACACGCTCTTGGAGTTGACAGCATGGAGATAGATCATACACCGACTGCATTAGATGGTATAATTCCTATCTTTGGTACATATGCATATGTTTTGTTTGACACCAAGGCTACACACTCTTTTATAGCCCAACATTATGCTCGTACACTTGGTTTAAAACTGCAAAATCTTGACTCTCCCTTATGTGTGAAATCCCCGTTGGGCACGACTACCGTTAGTGATGGGTGTCAAGCCTATGTTTATGTTGGGGATGTTTGTTTGGAGGCATCACTTGTAATAATGCCTATGTTTGCTTATGATGTTATCCTGGGATATGACTGGCTTTCCCGATATGGGATTATGCTTGATTGTCGTAATCGTCGCGTTATCTTTACAACTGATTTCGGACATGTAGTGTCCTATCAGTTAAGCTTAGTTTCAGATGTTGATAGATCTGCTCTGAGGTTAGTGTCGAAGAGTAGACAGGGTATTCTTTGTTTCTTATCCTTGTGTGCGATGGAAGAATCCAGTTCTGAAAAGATTACCCAACCTATACCTGTTGTCGATAGTTTTCTAGATGTTTTTCCAAAAGCTCTTCCAGGTTTACCGCCTCATCGAGAAATAGAGTTTCGTATCGACTTAGTTCCCAGAACAGCTCCTTTTGCTTCTGCTCCGTATCGTATGGCACCTCTAAAGATGAAAGAGTTGAGCAAGCAGCTAGATGAGTTGAAATCGCCGGGCTTTATCCGAGACAGTAACTCACCTTGGGGTTCGTCAGTCCTTTTCGTTAAGAAAGTCGACGGTTCGCTACGTCTCTGTGTGGACTACAGAAAGCTCAACATTGTGACCATAAAAAATAAGTATCCGTTACCACGTATAGATGACTTGTTCGATCAGTTGGGTGGAGCTTTTTCTTCTCCAAGGTTGATTTGAGATCCGGTTATCATCAACTTCGTGTTAGAGAGGAGGATATCCCGAAGACGGCGTTCCAAACGAGGTATGGCAGCTATGAGTTCTTAGTAATACCTTTCGGTTTGACAAACGCGCTAGCAGCCTTCATGGATATGATGAATAGAGTCTTCTGACCTTTTCTTGATAAGTTCGTCATCGTATTCATCGACGACATCCTCATCTACTCCCGAACTCGTGAAGATCATGCACAGCATCTCAATATAGTTTTACAGACTCTTCGTGAACATCAGTTGTACGCCAAGAAAGAAAAATGTGAGTTTTGGATGACAGAGGTTAAGTTTCTCGGGCATATAATCTCAGGAGACGGTATATCAGTGGATCCATCCAAGGTTGAAGCGATTCTTAAGTGGGAACGACCGAAGAATGTCCCAGAGATCCGAAGCTTCTTGGGCTTAGCGGGATATTATCGACGTTTTGTACAGGACTTCAGCAAGCTCGCCACTCCCCTCACCAATCTGACAAAGAATGATGTACCTTTCGTTTGGGACAACAGCTGTGAGTCAGTTTTTCAGGAGTTAAAGAGTCGTTTGACATCTGCACCTATCCTTATTATTCCGAATCAGGATCAAGTATATGACGTCTACACCGATGCTTCTTATCAAGGTCTTGGAGCAGTTTTAATGCAACAGAACCGAGTTGTCGCTTATGCCTCACGACAACTGAAACAACATGAACGAAACTACCCTACACACGATCTAGAGTTAGCTGCAGTAGTGTTCGCACTTAAGATTTGGCGTTGTTATCTGTATGGTGCCAGTTTTAGACTGTTTTCAGATCACAAGAGTTTGAAATACCTAGCTACACAGAAAGATCTAAACCTGCGTCAGAGAAGATGGGTAGAATACATACAAGACTACGACTTCTAAGTCGAGTATCATCCGGGTAAAGCAAACGTGGTTGCAGGTGCACTAAGTAGGAAAAGAGAGGCAGTTCCCAATCCTGATCATGACGCTTCTATAATGGCTATGCAGATAGATGAGTGGGAAAAGGACAGAGTTCTTACAGCTTATCAGGTTCGTTTTGACGAAGTTCAGGGTCACCCAGTGTTGTACAATTTAGTGATGGAACCAGACTACGTGCAGAGGATCAAGGAGAATCAGTTGGCAGATACACGTTTCGTTGACATCCGAGAGAGATTGTTAAAGGGCAAGCATGTTGCAGAGTGGTCGATGGACGCCAGTGGAATTCTTTACAACGAGGGTCGCTTAGCAGTGCCATACATTCCAGAGCTTATACAGGAGATTTTGTCAGAGTTTCATCAGTCGAGGTTCGCCATGCACCAAGGTGGAAATAAGATGTATCAAAACCTAAGACGACAGTTTTGGTAGAGAGGTATGAAGTTAGATGTAAAGAACTTCGTGGCCAACTGTTTGACATGTCAAAAAGTAAAGGCAGTACGGGAGAGACCTGCAGGTCTGCTCCAACCACTTCCAATACCTCGGTGGAAGTGGGATAGTATAGGAATGGACTTCCTAACCGGCTTACCAAAAGCACAAGATGGATCTGATGGAGTCTGGGTAGTAGTAGATTGTCTCATGAAGACCGCATACTTCATCCCGTTCAAGACGACTTGCACCAGGAACCAGCTAGCCGAGCTTTACATGAGGAACGTAGTCAGATTGCATGGAGTCCCTTCAGTGATCATTTCTGATCGTAATACGCGCTTCAACGCTCGTTTTTAGCAAAGTCTACAGGAAGCTCTAGGCACAGAACTGAACTTCAGCCCCGCTTTTCATCCATAGACAGATGGTCAGTCAGAGCGTCTCATACAGATTCTCGAGAATATGCTACGTGCCTGCGTTCTTAATCTTGGAGATGGATGGAGCAAACACCTCTACCTGGCAGAGTTCGCATACAACAACAGTTATTAAGCGAGTATCGGAATGGCACCCTTTGAAGCGTTGTACGGCAAGACTTGTCGATCACCCATCTATTGGGTTGACAACCAGGAAGCACCCGTGGGTGGACCTGATATAATCCTAGACCAGTACGAGAAGATTGCCATCATCAAACAACGACTTCTAATAGCACAGAGTTGACAGAAGAGCTATGCAGATCAACGCAGAAAGCCGTTAGAGTTCGAGGTCGGAGAGTTTATGTTGCTAAAGGTTTCACCGAAGAAAGGTATCTCTCGTTTCGGAGTTAAAGGGAAGCTAGCACCGCGTTACATTGGACCTTTCGAGATTATACGCAGAGTTGGTAAGGTCGCATATGAGCTGAAGTTACCCGACACCTTGAGAGTGCACAACGTTTTCCATGTATCGATGCTGAGGAAGAATGCACGAGCAGAGTCAGAAGTCATTTCAACAGATGATGTAGAAATCCAACCAGATGTCTCTTACGTCGAGGTTCCAGTGAAGATTTTAGATCGTAAGGTCAAGCAGTTGAGAACGAAAACAATACCCATGGTGAAGGTTCTTTGGAGTAACCATGGTGAAGAGGAAGCCACATGGGAAACCGAGAAAGATATGCATGAGAACCATGCTGAATGGTTCGCTAAGCAGTAGAGTACTTGTAATGTAGTCGACCTAAGTTTGTTTTGTAACCCTACTCTATTCATAGTGGTAGATATACCACTATATGTTCTAAAAGGTGCATTTAGATTTGCTTAATGAAATGAGAAGTGACTCATATTCTTATTCTCTTCTTTAGTGTGGAGAAATTCTTAAAGTTTCGAGGACGAAACTATTTTTAGTGGTAGATATTTGTGACGCCTTAAATTCTATTTAAGGGTCAATATATAATTTAAATAAAATTAGTGTGCCAAAAATTAATTAAAAATCTTTTGGAAACCCTAGGTTGGTTTCCTAGTCAAATTCCGCTCAAAAAGTCAACAATTTTAACTTCAAAAACCCTAAAATATTCGGCCATCACTTGGGATTTTTAATTAAAATTTAAATCCTACAAATCCAAGGAGGATTCAAATTTAAATTTCATCCCTTAAATATAAAGAAGAATTTCGGCCATAAAGTGTAGTAAATAAAGGAGATTTTATTTGAATTAAAAGCTAGGTCAAAACTCATTCAAAATTCAAATTATTTTTTTTTCCTAAACACTAATGGATAATTTTCGGCCATTTAAGGGGAAATAAGAGAGAAAACCCTAGCCTCAAAACAGCACAAAAACTTTCCCTTTTGCCCCTTAAAATTTTCGGCCAAACAAGGAAGAGAAAGGGAAAGAAAAACCTAGTATAAAAACCCTCTTTTAACTCTCATTCACCCTTCCTTTCACTCTCAAAAATTCGGCCAGCCTCCCCTTGTTTCCTCTCTGAATTTTCTCTCCCAAAACACCCCCAAAATAGCAAACAAAAACCTACCTAAAGGCAGCTCAAGGATTTAACAAATTTTGAGACAAAAATAAGGTGAGAAATCAAATTTTTCCTTCCTTCTCTTTTTGATTTTAAATCTGAAATTTATATGGTTTTCTCCACTGTTTTCCCTGCTGTTTTGAAGACCCCAACACTCACACAAATTCAGCCAAAAAGGAGACCAAGCATAAAAAATAGTGCAACACAAACAAGGTGTGAATCTCTCTCTCAAACCCTAAAAATTTTGCCTCTTTGTTTCCCTTTCAAAAACCCTATTATCACATATGTAAATTTTATGATTTTTGCCAATTTGATTCTTGGGTTGTGTTAATGACATATAAATAAGGTTTTCCACAAAAATTCGTGATCATTGGATGAAAATTGAGTTGATTTGAGGCTAATTGAAATTCGGACACAGAAAAACGGAAAATCTGGAAAATTACCATATGAACAGTAAATTTGTGTCAGCCATAACTTGAGTTTTAAAAACGATTTTTGAGTGATTCTTGAGCCTAAACTTAAATTCAAGATGTCCCCTAAATGCCTACAAAATTTCAGAACCAAACTCATCCGTTTGCCTAGTCAAAATATTTTTCTAATATAGACGGACAGACTGCCAGTTTTTGAACTGAAACTGAAACCCAGATTTTATGCCTAAAAACAACCCCTCGGTTTTTGGCCTAATTAAATGACCAAATGATGTCTAAAAATTATAAAAATTATATGAAATTAAAGCTACGGATGTCTAGTTTAACATATTAAAAATTTAGAATTTTTGGGATTAAAAATGAATTGATATTGATTTTACAATCAGCCTAGGTCGGTCTGCCCATGACCAGAAATATCCCAACTTAGAGTTTTTCAAAAATTTTAAATCTCAAATGTTTATTAAACGTTTTAAAATCTTTTGTGGCACACTAAAATGATTGGATGATTATGTCTGGACCTAAACTGATCATATGTTGTGATGATAGGATTTACTTGACGTTCTTACTTGATTCGTGGATCACGTTGTTGCAACGCTTGTGCAATAATCGAGGTAGGACGTTCTAGCCTTTTCTGGGAGTAGTCAAGTGTTTTAAATTTCCCTGTTTTATCAATAGCATGCTGTTTTCAGTTTATGAAATTATTATATTGTTTTTGATGAAATAAATGCATGCAATGTATTTGGTAATTAAATGTGTATTTTAAAACGTGTTTTGATTTATCGCATAATATAACTTGGTAAATACCATCTTTTGAATAATTCGGTGAACATAATTGAGCTCTAGTTCATGATCATTGTAAATGATGCGTGCGTCCCAAAGTTGACGTCATGGGGGAAGGTCTCTAAACCTGCACAGGGCCGTTCGGCCTATTTAGATCGTAACGAGATGATCTAGGATAATTCAAATTCGAGGCACGTATATTATAGCTACGACAAGTCCTCACTCATAATATGATGGTTTGTTTTAATGATTTATTATTTTAATATTGGGGCACGTATATTGCAGTTACGCTAAGTCCTCAGCAGAATAAAACTTACATTAAAAATGTTTTTCACGAAATTGTTGATTATTTTTTTGTTATGATTATTATGTCATGTATTTTTAAATTGTTGATTATTTTTGGAAACGAATATTATGCCACATTTTTAAATGTATTCTGTTAACCCACTTTTGTTTTTGTCCTACTGAGCCAGCGCTCACGTCCCTTTTTCTTTATGATTTCGAAATGACTACTTCTAGGTACGGGAGGTAGCAGTTCCGAAATTCGTTGAGATATCCGTTACTACCGAAGATGATGCTATCCGTTTTCTCCATCTTCTTCTTTCTGTTTCTCGTTCTGATGTAATGAGACTTTAAGTTTGTACTTTATTTCACGTTATTCAAATTTCATACTTGGGAATATTTTATGGTTGGTAATTTCTTTTGAAAACCGATTTTGTGTTTGACTTCCGCATTAAAAAGCATTTATTTTCTTCTTTATTTTATTTTGTGGTTATGATGCTACTTTATAATTAGGCTTAGCTAAATTATAATGTTGACCCGTTGTTTTTGTAATAAATGTTTTCCTTAAATCTTGGGTTGATATTATGATTTGGCTGCCGTGTCACGTGTCTAAATTGTGGGCCGTGACATTCCCTCATCACATTCTCGAACAAGATATATGTTTACAAGTTATTTATTATGTTGAAAAAGAGAAAATTTATTCCGTAAAATTTTCAAGTAGTTTTCAAGTTAAGTATAATGCCAGCGACTCTTGAGACCTACATACTATTGCAGTTAACTACAAAATTGACTGTAGTAGTACTGTAGAACCTATACAGTAAGAGCGAGCCGCCACACTAGGGGTATTGACTTAGACGGGATGTCTATGTGCACCTACTGATTTTTATCATTATTAAAAAAAAAAAAAGGAATAGGTTTACAACTCTGTTTAAGTGTTGTTAATGGAAAGATAATTATGAAATGCTATGTAGTTCAATGATATGCCATTATAAGAAATTTCATTACGTAGGAACCATAGTTGGACAAAAGGAAAATTTTAGAGGCCAGCAACAATTTGGTCCTATTTGTAATTATACTTATTAAAAACATAATAAGAGGAGTTTCTTTAATGGAAGCATGCAAAGTGTGTGTGTAGAGAGTTAATTATGGTGAGAGGATTTAAATATTATTTTGTAATGAAATCACTAAATTATATATGTAATCACAACAACTGTTGTGGCGGCCCGCCCTACTGTAGAGGCTCTACAGTGTTATTACAGTCAACTCTCTAGTTAACCGTAATAGTCTGCAGGCCTCTAGGGTCGCCGGCAATCATGCTGAACTGTAACTACTGCTAATTTTGCGGAATAACTTTTTTTTTCTTTAAATACATAAACTGTTGAGAATGTGATAAGGAAATCATGTTAACAAACTGACTTATGATTTCTCTATCACATACTCTTAACTTGAAACTTGTTTCTTTGAAATTTCATTCAAAACTATGCAGCGGAAGAATTAAATGGTGACCAATATCCCTCGTCCAATCCTCCCCGGCATGCTTCTTCCCTGTTCGTCGTCCACCGTATATTCTACTGGTGAACAGGTCTCTTACCTGCAACATGTGAACAAACTAATGAGCTATGGGCTCAATAAGTTCAAACATAAAAACATGTAACTAACATGCTATACTGCTGTGCTCATGCTGTACTACTGTGCTCATGCTATACTGCTGTACTCATGCTGTACTGCTGTACTCATGCTGACTGCTGTACTCATGCTGTACTGCTGTGCTCATGCTGACTGGACTCTGTAAACATGCTGTACTGACTAAAGGTTTAGTCTTAGAACATTAATCTGTTATTTTAGTTCTGGTTTTGGGCCCCTGATTGGAAGTACCGACATGTTAGCGCAACCGGGAGCGGTACTTTAGTGCTGACCTCCTCAGTCTTAACTGATGCTAAACATGATAACTTCCCCGTGGGTCGAGAGGCCGATACGCCAATAACTGGTTAATTACCATCTTTCTGGTGTTCCAACTGGGTAGCATACTGTTTGCCCCCACAGTCGGAACCTGTTAATCAATTTACTGGAGTGTGAATTAATCAACACACTAAGGTGCCTTGTGCACCTAATTGTTTTCTTGTTCTGGTACTGTCTGGTCTATGTACTGGGACATGCAACTCTATATGCATGATATGAACTGATATGAACTGACCTGTGCTGTGACTGATATGAACTGACATGTGCTGTGACTGACATAAACTGACATAACATCGTGATGCAGACAATCAATGTCTAACAACACGTCATACAACATACATAACATCGTAATAAAGCAAGCTTGTCCACGTTGCAGTCAGGACAATACTTGAACTTACAGAAAGTCCTCTAGCGTAAGCTGCTACTGTTCTCGGACTGCTGATTTGGGGTCTCTGGCTTGGACTCCTATAAATGGCAAAATCACTGATTATTTACCATATTTAGCTTATACTGGAAATATGGCAAAACATGAAATTTTTTCTTTCCAGACTCTTTTTTTTTTTTTACTCTCTGGCCTCGAACACGCCCTCCTACACGGCCGTGTCCGTGCCCGTGTCCCCCTCTGGATTTTTAAGCCTGGCCGTGTAATCTGTGGAACATGCCCGTGTATGCTTACATGGGTGGATACACGGCCGTGTTACTGGCCGTGTACTCCTCTGTACTCTTACACGGTTACTTACACACCTCTCTTTGACCGTGTGCCCCTTGACACGGTCTGATACACGGCCGTGTTCTTGACCGTGTACCTCTCGGGTCTGATTTTTCTTGCAACACGGTCGTGCGTATGGGCATGTTCGGGGCCGTATTCTGAACACGCCCTTGTACACGCCCGTGTACACGCCTGTGTACACGCCCGTGTTCATACCAGAATCAAGATTCTGGGTCCGAACTGCTCTGTTCTGCTTTTCCAAGGCTTTTATGGCCTTTGTTCTACTTCTTACACTTGAAATCGATCTTCATAAGATCGTTTCAAGGTATCTACTACATTTCTACTATCACAAATCCATGATTTCATAAGCAAAAATTCCACATTTTGCTTATGAATCTCTCTTGACTTAACTTTTGAAAAATCTGTGTTTTAGTGAAGAAATTTCACTAAACTCGGTTTTCTAAACCATCTGTTCATGGATTCGTGTTTGCAAACATCTAGACTTGAATCACATTTCGATTTTTTAACCGAAAACCTAAATGTGATTCACTCACATTCTCTGTTTTCTCTCAAAACCCCAGATTTTTCCCAAAGAAAATCGTGAGAACTAGGGTTTACCTTGCTTTGATCGTGAGCTTTTCTTGCTGCTGGTCTTTGACTGAATCTTGATCTATCTCTTGCTTGCACTAGAAAATCCGAACTGAGTTGGATTTCCTTCTTTTTCTCTCGGTTTCTCCCTTTCTCTTCCTTTTTCTCTTTCTTTCTTTTTCTTTCTTTCTTTTCTTCTTTCTTTCTTTCTCTTTCCACCGGCTGCATCTGCAGCTAAGGGAATTAATTCCCTCTAAGCTCACGTGCCACTCACACTCTCCCTTGCTTTCTCTCCCCTTTTTTTTTTTTTTTAAAGTGTAAGGGCTTGTTTGGCAAGTTCTTTTGGCCATTGATCAATGTGGCTCACTTGTGTGCCATTCATCTCTTAGTATGTATTTTCCACATACTTTTCTATCAAATTTTAAAACATCAAAATTGAATTAATGCTTAGCTTTAAACTATATTCATTAATTTATTTTCAAATTTTGATTAAAAACTTGATTAATCAAAATTTTCCTCTACTCTTTATTCTGTACTCTGTGTCATTGTAAATGTATATTTATTTACATATTTGTACAAATATTTCCGAGAACGTAGATTTCTCGGTTATCACAACTGTATTATTAATAAACCTTCCTAAATATTAAACTTATAACACAAATCATGTTAAAAAAGATATTGAAATAAAATTAATTTTTAAGAGATGTATGATAAAATAATTAGATTCAAGAGTGACATCATATCTTTTATCTTCTATATTTCTATATTAAAGCACAAATATGCCTTTTTTGCACCTCTCGCGAATTGTCACGTGATAGTCAAATTACCATCATATAACAATTCACGTGGTGGCACAATCAGTTCCACTAGTTTTTTTTTTTTTTTGGTCTATTTTGTACATACAAATCATGTATTACACAATTAGTATTGAAGAAACGAGCGAGTTAAATGCTCGATAAATTAGAAAAAGAGAGGGAAAAAATAAATAATGTTTGCTTTTGGACTCTTGGGAGGGGAACGTTGTCGTTTGAAAATAATTGCTCCATTTCCTTCCAAAGAGGAGAAATTTTTAGTCATCCAATGAATTAAACAAAGAATTTAGTTCAAAGAGGATAAATATACTTTCATGTATCATCATAATTAGAGTAAATTGCAACTCCAATGATTATTATTATTGTTGTTGTTGTCGATGTTGTTGTTGTTTGTAATTCGCTTGGATTCTGAACACTTGTGTTAATGTTTTATATCTTTAATTAACTATTTATGATATTGTAGTCTAATTGATAATTTATGCCAATTAATATATATTAATCAAGGCCCTAATTATTTATAAATCAAAAAAGTTCAACACCTAACTTGTTTAGGGAGGAAAATTTAGGTGTTCTTGTGCAGAAGTCAGATGACATTTTTACCCATTAATTGAGGTCCCTTAATATCGTACCACGATTACACTAGATTTTCAAATTTAGAATTCTATCACCAAAATTAAAATTTAGAATCTTAAATTATAAATTATCGACTAGTTCAAGTTGCACATAAGTGTAAAAATTTAATTTACTTGACAAAGTAAAAATAATGTCCTCATCACTTTTATCCTTTTGTTATCCATCCTTCTTTTAAATATGATATATATTTACGATTGGGGACAATACTAGCTGATAAGGATTTTTTTATCGATTTCCTTTATGTATATGTTAGTAATATCTAATAAACTAACAAAATGTTAAAGAAAAAAAATCATAAATAAGGAGAATTGAAGTACACAAGTGTACAAGTCTCTTTGAAAACTAACAAAACAAAAATCAATTTCAAAATTAACTTCAACCATATTATTTAATCACCACTTGCCTGGTATTGGAATTTTCTCTATTCTTTTGGTTAAGGGAAGAACTGACAATTACTATTCAATGATTACAAAAATAACCCTTTAATTTTGAATCTTTGTTACAAATACCATTAAAATTAATATTTATTTTTCAAAAAAAAAAAGAGGATTTTTTTTCTAATTAGATGAGTTCATCATTCATCCTAAAAGCAATTTTAGCAAATCTCAAAAAACAAATGAGAACAATATTTTTCCTAGCTACACATGATCCAATCCAATCATTAAATGCACATTATAAGGTTTGTTAACAAGTAAAGTACTCATGATAATTCTAATACAAACTTTTTTATACCAACATATGTGGTATTGAATTGTCTTCATTAGTAGAGATAATCTATTATTATTTATTGACGTGTGATTTTTTAAACACATAGCATTAAAAGTATAACAACTTACATACTCATGTATCACATAATTAGTATAAAAATATTGGGATTGAAGTTAATATTCTTTGTGTTATTCTTAGCAGTAAATAGATAAGGTCGCATATCTGGTAATCATACTAATCTCATGACACAACACAAGGAAAATTGTACGTAACACAATAACATTGATGTGTATTTTTTCTATCATACATGCTTTTGGGAGAGTTCCTATTGTGTAACGGTCTTGATCAAAACACAATTCTTAAACGACCAACAACCAGGTCCTATTGGCTTCCTCCTCCCTCGGGTTCGATAAAGATCAACGTCGATGTCGCAGTCCATCTGAATATGGATTTTGTGGGCATTGGGGTGTTTTATGGGTTGATTCAAGCACAGTGGTGGGGGCTATGGCCAGAAGGACTTTTGGACGCTTCTCTCCATTCCTAAGTAAATGTTTGGTAGCGAGGGAAGGGGCTCTCCTTTCTCGTTCTTATGGATGTACGCGATGGAATATATAATTAGATGCAATAAATATTGTTTGAGCTATCAATTTCCTAGTTCCTCAAGCTCTTGAGTCAAATGTTGTTGATGATATTAGAGAGATCATCTTTGAAGCTGGTAGTGGTAAGATCTGTTATGCCTCCTGTCAAGATAATGGTATAGCCCACTTCCTAGTTGGATTAGCTATGTCTAGTGTAGAATTTTTGGTTTAGGTTGATTGATTACCAAGGTTTATTGGTGCTGTTGTAAAGGCTAATCTGGCCTAGTTTCTGTTTTTAATAAAAGTCGATTCAGTTATCATAAAAAAAAAAATGCAAGTATACATTTGTATACATAGAAACTATATTTAGTGGACCAATATATTTGCGAGAATGAAGATTATTTCGTGACAAAATAATGTTTACAATTTAAAATTAGAATAGAATGCAGTGATATTTGCAATAAAAGATGAATTATAATATATATATTTTTTGTAATAATATATATGTCTTTTGACTTATTTACATTGATGTCTCTTGAACTTTTTAAATTCGATAATTTAATTTAAATTTTTTTCTTAGCAATCAATCTTCTAAACTTAAAATTTTTAACGATTCAATTTTTTTTTTTGCTCAAATCTAATTAAATTTAAATTAATCTATACATATAGCTTGTACATTATAGTTCAAAAAAAGTGTTATCGATTATTTTTACTTATTTTCAAAAAAAATTTCCTTTGAAATCTTTAATTTAATTAAATTATACCTAAATTTAAATATAAAATTTAAAAAGAAATTTGTTTTTAAATTAAGTAAAAATAATTAACAATATTTCTCTTGGATTATAATATATAAATTTTTAGCTAATTTTAATTGATTCAAATAAAAAAGACTGAATTGCTAAAAATTAAAATTTCAGAAGGTTGATTAAAAAACAGTTTAAAGATAAAATTGTCAAATTCAAAATGTTTGGAAGCACTCATACAAATAAGTTTTTTCCTTTTCCTCTGAACATAACCATTTTTATTCAAATTGTAAGTGTATGTTTGGTAAACAAATATAATTTAATCTAGTTTTTAAATTACATTACATTAATCATTTTAGGATAATCTAATTTAACTTAGTCAACT
Source organism: Antiaris toxicaria (assembly GCA_035233585.1). Lineage (NCBI taxonomy): Eukaryota > Viridiplantae > Streptophyta > Magnoliopsida > Rosales > Moraceae > Antiaris > Antiaris toxicaria. The sequence goes on from CP141163.1 coordinate 4,576,430, forward strand.
TAAAACAATTTTTTTTTTTTGCTTTTTGTTTTTACCAATACATATTCAGATTCAGGAATAAGGAAGTAAGATTTTTTTTTTGTATGATGTATTTTTAAATCTAATATGTTAGTTGATGGGAGAATGATAAAATTTGTCTCACTTTTTTATGGTCTCCATATTGACATTTAACAACTATAACAATAATGTGGCGGCCCGCCCTACTACAGAGGCTCTACAGTGCTACTACGGCCAACTCTGTAGTCAACCGCAATAGTCTGCAGGCCTCTAGGGTCGCCGGCAATCATGCTGGACTGTAAACTGACTGCTAATTTTGCGGAATAAATTTTTCTTTTTCTTTAAATACATAAACTGTTTGAGAATGTGATAAAGAAATCATGTTAACAACTGATCATGATTCCCCTATCACATACTCCTGTCTTGAAAACTGTCTCTTTGAAAATTACATTCAAAACTGTACAGCGGAAGATTTAACTGGTGACCCATATCCCTCGCCAGATCCTCTCCGGCATGCGTCTACCCTGTTCGTCATCCACCAATATACTACTGGTGAACAGGTCTCTTACCTGCAACATGTGAACAAACTGGTGAGCTATGAGCTCAGTAAGTTCAAACATAAAAACATGTATCTAACATGCTATACTGCTATGCTCATGCTGTACTACTGTGCTCATGCTGTACTGCTGTACTCATACTGTACGGCTGTACTCATGCTGACTGCTGTACTCATGCTGACTGCTGTACTTATACTGTACTGCTGTACTCATGCTGACTGCTGTACTTATACTGTACTGCGGTACTTATACTGTACTGCTGTACTCATGCTGACTGGACTCTATAGACATGCTGTACTGACTAAAGGTTTAGTCTTAGGACATTAATCTTTTACTTTAGTTCTGGTTTTGGGCCCCTGATTGGACGTACCGACATGTTAGCGCAACCGGGAGCGGTACTTTAGTGCTGACCTCCTCAGTCTTAACTGATGCTAAACATGATAACCTCCCCGTGGTTCGAGAGGCCGATATGCCAATAACTGGTTAATTACCATCTTGCTGGTGTTCCAACTGGGTAGCATACTGCTTGCCCCCACAGTCGGAACCTGTTAATCTATTTACTGAGGTGTGATTTAATCAACACACTAAGGTGCCTTGTGCACCTAACTGTTCTCTGGTTCTGTTACTGTCTGGTCTGTGTACTGGGACATGCAACTCTATATGCATGACATGACTGATGTGAACTGACCTGTGCTATGACTGACATGCACTGACCTGTACTGTGACTGACATAAACTGACTTAACATCGTGATGCAGACAATCAACGTCTAGCAACACGTCATACAACGTACATAATACTGTAATAAAACAAGCTTGTTCACGTTGCAGTCAGGACAATGCTTGAACTTACAGAAAGTCTTCTAGCGTAAGCTGCTGCTGCTGCTCTGGGACTGCTGATTTGGGGTCTCTGACTTGGACTCCTATAAAAGGCAAAATCACTGATTATTTACCATATTTAGCTTATACTGGAAATATGGCAAAACATGTAAATTTTCCTTTCCAGACTTTTTTTTTTTTTTTTTACTCTCTGGACTCGAACACGCCCTCCTACACGGCCGTGTTCGTGCCCGTGTACCCTTCTGGATTTTTAAGGCTGCCCGTGTAATCTCTGGAACATGCCCGTGTATGCTTACACGGGTGGGTACACGGCCGTGTCTCTGGCCGTGTACTCCTCTATCTTCTTACACGGTCTCTTACACGCCTCTCTTTGACCGTGTGTCTCTTGACACGGTCTGATACACGGCCGTGTTCTTGACCGTGTACCTCTCGGGTCTAATTTTTTCTTGCAACACGGTCGTGCGTATGGGCATGTTCGGGGCCGTGTTCTGTACACGCCCTTGTACACGCCTGTGTACACACCCGTGTTCATACCAGAATCAAGATTCTGGGTCCGAACTGCTCTACTCTGCTTTTCTAAGGCTTTTATGGCCTTTGTTTTGCTTCTTACACTTGAAATCGATCTTCATAAGATCGTTTCAAGGTATCTACTACACTTTTACTATCACAAATCCATGATTTCATAAGCAAAAATCCCACATTTTGCTCATGAACTTCTCTTGACTCTATTTTTGAAAACTTTGTATTTTTGTGAAGAAATTTCACTAAACTCGGTTTTCTAAACCGTCTGTTCATGGATTCGTATTTGAAAACGTCTAAACTCGAACCACATTTTCGATTTTAACCGAAAATGTAAATGTGATTCACTCACATTCTCTTTTTCTCACTCAAACCCTAGATTTTCATCCGAAAAAAATCAAGAGAAAAACGGGGTTTTTACCTTGCTTGAACTTGAGCTTTTCTTGCTGCTGGTTAGCGATCGAAACTCGATCGATCTACTGCTGGGACTAGAAATCCGAACTGAGTTGGATTTCCCTTGCTTTTCTCTCTCTCTTTCTCGGCTCCCTCTTTCTCTCTTTCCCTTTCTTTCTTTTCTTCTTTCTTTCTTTTCTCTTTCTTTTCTCTTTCTTTTCTTCTTTCTTTCTTTTCTCTTTCTTTCTTCCGGCTGCTGTGCAGCTAAGGGAATTAATTCCCTCTCTATCTCATGCTCACGTGCCACTCACACTCTCCCTTACTTTCTTTTATTTTATTTTATTTATATATGTGTAAGGGCTTGTTTGGCAAATCCTTTTGGCCATTAATCAATGTGGCTCACTTGTGTGCCATTGATCTCTTAGTATGTATTTTCTACATACTTTTCTATAATTTTTAAAACATCATAATTGAATTAATGTTTAGCTTTTAAACTATTTTCATTAATTCATTTTCAAATTTTGATTAAAACTTGATCAATCAAAAATTTCCTCTGCTCTTTATTCTGTAAACTGTGTCGCTGTAAATGTACATTTATTTACATATTTGTACAAAATCTTTCCGAGAGTATAGATTTCTCGGTTATCACAAATAACAACATTGATAATTATTTTTTTCGTACAATATGCTAAATAGAAGGAAAAAAGATGAATCGTGAAATTAGTTATTTTTTTTATTAATATCACAAAAATTAGATAGATAGAAATTTAATTTAATTACTTGTTAAAATTTTTCATTTCTTTAATCAAGCACATTTTTTAAGAAGAAGTTAAAAAAATTTTAAGCTAAACTATATAAATCTAACTTAATTTTTATATTAAGATAAATTATAAAACATTCCATTTAAATTAATTTTAAATTATATTAAACGATCAACTAAACCGATTTTAAATCTCTCATTCAATTAATTTATTTTAAATTTATTTTTTACAATCAACAAAATAAGAGAGGAAAAAAAAATTCTATGAAAATGAGTAAGAGGAAAAAAAAAAAAGACAAAGAGAAAGAAAAAGAAAAACAAGCGTAAACTTTGCAAATATACAAGAAACACTCACATCATAAGCTTAAAATTTTGAGCTGAATCATGCGTGAGTTTAAATTTAAAATAAATTTAAAATTTAAAATTTAATTAATTGATTTAATTATAAATTTTATTAATTAAAAAAATAAAAATAAAATAAAAAATTTTGAGTATAAAATCTTGAAGTAAACAAGCCCTTCACTGCCCACGTGCGCGCGCACACTCTCTCTCCCTCTCTCTGTGGTTTCTTCTTCTTTGACAAAATCCTATTTTCGGAGCTTTCTTTTTTTTTTTTTCCCTTGTTTATGCGCATCCATCTTCTTCCTTTTCCCGACCTAGTGTTTCTAGGGTTTTCAGAGCTTCCTAGGGTATCTCGAGCTGGCTTCTCTCTCCTTCCTCAGCCGAATCTCCATGCGCCGCTGTTTCAGCGGCTTTGTTGATTAGCCCACCCTCTCTCTTTCTCCACTCTTCTCAGTTTATCTCTCTATAACTATGCCTATATCTATATATGTATAACTATCTCTTCATTTCCGGCTAGGGTGGCTCGATTAGGGCAGGGTTGATTGATTGATTGGTTGGTTTGGTTTGGGGATTTGAATGGCATTGGGGGATTTGATGGCCTTCAGGTTTTCGCAATCGTCGGCGGCGGTGGTGTCGAATCACTTGGAGGAGTGCGGTGGTTCGAGCAATGAAGATGGGGATTTGAGCTCGCAGAATCGGAGGGATTCGGAGGCCGCCAGTAGCAGCGGCAGCTACTTTGGCGGCAATGCCACGTCCTCTACCACCACCAGCATGGCCTACTTGCCCCGTACCGTCGTGCTTTGCGAGTTCCGCCATGAGGAGTTCGAGGCTTCTCTCCCTGCCAGCCCCTCCGACGGCGGCTTGGTCTCCAAATGGCGGTCTAAAGACAGAGTAATTTCCCCATTTCTCTTTCATTTTATTCAATTTCAAACTCCTTTTGTGTCCCTTTTGTTTTAGCAGCGATGGCTTTGGAAGAAACTAGCTCTTTAATGTGGGAATGATGTAGATGGTTAAAACCGGAAAGTTGGGTAATTTTTTGAAGTTGTTAGCAACAAGTTCTGTTTGGAGAGAAACAAAGTCCTCGTTTCTGGTTTGGCAAAAAATCTTTCGAATTCGGGAACGAAAGAAAGTCTTTTGAGCTTAGCTTGGTAGACATTGACTCATCGAATTTGACGATGAATCGGAAAGTGACCATTTATTGAGTGCTAACTTGGTTTGGAGGAAATCCGGGTCCTCATTTGTTCGTGCCCCTTTAGGTCAGAATTTGGCAGTTAATCTTACGGTACAACATTTTCCTTCAAAAAATAAAAAGTATGGAGTTTAAGCAGTTCTCTCAATGTCTGTGTGTGCGCATTGCCTCAAATTGACTGTATATCTAAAAGGTATGGAGCGGCTAATTCTGAATCTTGCGAGCATAAAAGGGATTCATACAAAGGCCAAAAAAGAAGGAAAAATAAAACAGTGAATGTGAAAAGGATAAACTAAGGTTGTAATCACAGGGTTCCAGTAAAGCGATGATAGAAAACATTTGGCTGGCATAAAAGAGAATTGTGCTTCCTAGCTTCTGCAAAGGCATGATTTATTTCCAGATGATTGTACATTTCAATAAGCTGATATTCTACCACTGAATATGTAAAACCCTTAATCGTTATAGTTGTTTGTGTGTGAAAAAGATCTCAAAGTTGAAAAAGCAGTAGTGTATTGACTTGTTACTTGTGTATAGTTTTTTTTTCAGAGACAATGGAATTATTTAATCTACCGTATCATGTTTATCTTGGATATTTACTACTAAGAGTTTTGCTGAATTGACCACTTTCTGTTTTACCTTCTTCCACAACGCCACCCTTTGTCCATATTACGTAGTTGTAGTGGCAAGTTATGCATGTTTTGAATGATTTGAAGGACATAGTTTTCGCAATTTTGCGGTACCTTTATATTTGAGTAGGCCAGAAGGAGACGATGGTCCTTTATTATCTTTTCTGCATGTTGCTTGTAGGCAAGGAAGAATGCTATGGAGGAAATTTCAGACCCAATTATAAAGTTAACTCGGTAACCTTAACGTTACGGACAAAAAATTAGAAAGGAATTTTTGAGTGTAACAGGAATTGGTATCTGATGCTGAAAAAGAAGAAGGCACGGTTTTTGCGTTGGCATTGTGTTACTAATGGAATATTGTTAGTTTAAGTTTTATCCAAAGTAATGTGGTTTATATTATTAACTATCGTTCTGTCTTAGTTTTATTTTTAATTTCATTGTGTTATAAAGTTCATTGAGGAATTTTCTTTTTCTCACGTTTGAACTTAGATAATTAATATTTTGACACTTTCTCTTGTTTTGTGAGAAAGGCTAATTTTTCTTCCAAGTTTATCGTATTGTTTATTAGTTGGTGGTTGTTGTATTGTTAATTCCTTTTTCTTGGTTTACTTTTTGGTGCAATCCTGTTAGCTTCTTTGGTTTTGTCTATTTAATTGAGGATGATTGTGACTCTATATACCTTATGCATATGTCTACCTTTTTAACTCCTAACTTTTTTTTGGCTGCAGATGAAAACAGGATATGTTGCACTAGTTTTATGTTTAAATATCAGTGTTGATCCCCCAGATGTGATTAAAATATCTCCTTGTGCCAGAATGGAGTGCTGGACAGGTGCATTATTAAATGCTTCTTTTATTCTGTTTACTTTGCTGCTAGTCTTATTTATCGGAAACAATTATATACACGAAATTGCAATCCAGGGTCATTTTGAAGAAGGTCCTATCCTACGGTGTGGGAGAAAGCTTTTTTATTTTTTTGTTTTTGTTGTTGTTGTTGTTGTTGGTTTTTTGTTTTTTTGTTTGTTGGTTACGCTATACTATGTTTTGTTAATAAACTGGTTTGTGTTTTCTCTATGTTGTTTATTCTATAGAATGGCTATAGAGTGTGCCCTAGTTCTTCGGCTTTGCTATTTGCTTCATGATTCCGCTGCACATGTTTCAGTGTTGCATTTTTTTTAAATTGAGATTTCTCTCTCTCTCGAACACATGCACAAGATTGCTTCCTTTAAGTCACTTTTGAACAGCCACTTTTGTTGGAGTTGCCTTAGGATTTGAAAGAGATTGTTACCAATTATTTGTATTTTGTATTAAGCCTGTGTTTAGTGTAATAAATTGTTTATTTACAATGGTTAGGTAGAAATGACACAATAAGGGCTTTACTATGCATACAATCAATATCTTCAAATACGTATTTTCAAATGGGTCATCCCTTTGAAATGCAATCTATGACATTTTTCATGTAAATGTTCTTTGTAGAAGTCCATTTACTTCTATACATAACTGTATTCTCCTTTGTTTACAGATCCTTTTTCTATGGCACCCCAAAAGGCTCTTGAAACAATTGGGAAAAACTTGAGTGCACAGTATGAAAGGTGGCAACCAAGGGTGAGGATATTAGTGTCTTGTACAACATTCATTTGGTATTGTCTCAGATTTAATTTTATTTACCTTGAAGATATTTGAGCAGGCACGATACAAGGTTCAGCTTGATCCTACCGTGGATGAAGTGAAGAAACTTTGTAATACAAGCCGCAGATATGCAAAGACTGAGAGGGTCTTATTTCATTATAATGGCCACGGTGTGCCTAAGCCGACTGCTAATGGTGAAATTTGGGTCTTCAATAAGGTCTTCTATCGCTTGAAGCTCTCCATGTGCTTTAATTTAGTGGTCTTTTTGAATTTTGTCCCTTTTCTCACTGATGTGATTGGTGCAGAGTTATACACAGTATATTCCCTTGCCGGTCAGTGACCTTGATTACTGGTTGAAAACACCCTCAATATATGTTTTTGACTGCTCTGCTGCAGGGATGATTGTGAATGCTTTTATTGAGGTGAAACATTAATTATTAGTTTTGGTAATCAAAGGTTGTTAGGCGACATAAATTTACACATTAATCTGGATGTATGATTACTGGATTGATTGTTGACAGCTTCACGAATGGGGTGCTTCTAGTTCATCTGGATCTACGAGGGATTGCATTTTGCTTGCTGCTTGTGAAGCACACGAAACTCTTCCACAGAGTGCTGAATTTCCTGCTGACGTTTTTACATCTTGTCTTACAACACCTATCAAGATGGCATTGAGATGGTGAAGCTCTTTTCTTGTTTAGCTGTCAAGCATTACCTATTACTGTTTTACTTCTTTGTTCAAGTCTAGCAATTTTCTGGGTTCTTATTAGTTTTTGAAGCAATTAGGTTTTTGTCTGAAGACCAGCTTTGATAGATGATGTGCCTTGTGCTAAATTAGGATGAGTGTGTTTTTGGCTTCTAGAAGTAAATGTTGGCCTCCTAGAAAAATTAGGTAGAGTTGTGTCATAGTAAGACACTTGACTAACTTGTACCTCATATGATATTAATCCCCTTTGCGTTTTGCTTCATTTTAGAGAGGAATATTTCTTCCCTTAAGATTTTTTTTGTTTCCCTTTTATATGATTGGAAAAAATTTAGGAAAAAAAAAAAAAGAAGGAATTTCAAGCTCCCTTTTTTCTCTTTTGTCCAATGCTAAATCGATGACCTATGTTAAAAGTAAGAGGAATTCTTTAAATTTGAAAGGGCGTGGGGGCGCCGGAGGGGGGGGTTGGTGGTGGGGTGTGGGAGGGACAACTTTGCTGATGATTTTTTGTTTGGTCACATTGATAACAAAACTTGAAGGGTTTGTTTTTCTTTTTAAAAATTTTTGAGAAGGCTGCAAATGCTGATTCTTTGTGTAGTTGCTGTGATTTGTGCTTGGGACATATTTCATAAGTGCTTTGTCGTGGTATGATTCCAATATTTTTTGGTGCTAACCTAGCTAGTTTGGAAGATGCCTCATCCTTCATCTTTTGTATCGAATAATTGTGGCCAATTTCTGATCAGTGGTCAGTGTCTCAAACTGTTCTTGTATTCCCTTGTGCATTTTCAGGAAATTGTAAAATTACTAAGAAATGGGTAATTTAGTTATCTTTGTTTTACAAGTTTTTCTTCTGAAATTTCCCTGTACGCCTAAGAAAGAACAGATTAGGTTGATGATGTATGCTTGGGAGCGTCATATCATATTCGTTTAGACAAAATGATAACATAGGAGTCACACATCTTCAATATTTTCAGCATCACAGTCTACCATCTCCACCCACAATTGTTGTGCATTGATGGATAAGATAAGGAAATATTTGGGTAGTATATTGAATGCCATTTTGGACATTTTTGTAGAATTTGCAGCAAACTGATGTGTTAGGCCATGAAAACCACTTCTGGGTTAATTGTTTGCTTCCTATTCTTTTCCCTATATGTACAGTCGTTCTTCCTCTGATCCCTGGTCCTCTAATTGGACTAATTAGTCTTCAATCCTTCTTTTTTTTTTTGGCGGATTCTAATAAAGTTTTCTGTTTCTACCTGACAAGCAACAAAATATTTAGAAATGTAACATATTCTGCTATTGGGTTCGTTTTATTTACTTATTAGAGCTTAGAATGATTCATTTTACTCATGTGACCCCATCTATTTTTTCTGCCTCTCAGTAGTTTCTTATTATTATTATCATTATTATTTATTTATTTATTTTTTTACTTTTTAAGGCGTAGTGCTGATTTCTGTTCATTAAGGTCTTCTCAATATTTCTCCATTTGATGTAGAGGAAATTGATCATGTCAATACTAGTGTTACGAGAGGCAACCACTGTGGCTCCCATTTATTTCTTTACTTAAAGTTTAGCTTTTTTACTTTTTTACTTTTTTAAGTTTTAATGACACAGTTTGCTGCTGTTTTTTGGTACACATTGGTTTTGCTAACAATTTTCTGGCTTGCATATTTTGTGGTTTGTCTGAGGATTACTGTTTCTCGTCCATTTGGTCTTATTTTGCTTAAGTTATTAATTTTCTTCTATTCTGGACGTCTTATAAACCTCTTTTTTCTCTTAAAATATAAAATCTCTGGTGTCTTGTAAGAGGAAAGATTAAAATACTTCTTATCAACTTCAATGTTTACATTTTGTATAGAGTATAGCGTCCTTTTGGGGTTAAATTCGTTGGTTAGAAAAGAAGATACAGCTGCCTGATCTTTTAGTGAATTAATTTCCTCCTTCCATTTTTTATGCCTATAAACAGATTCATCCTAATTTCCAGAGGTTTCTGGGTTGGTTGGCTTTGACAGATGATTTGAATTGTACTCTACCTTCTGTAAGGTTTTAGTTCTGATTGCACTTCCAGATTTTCCTTTATGCTCTGGATGCTGGCTTCTTGCTTCCATTTTTTTGGATTTGGGACTTACTATATGTGATGGTCTTAGTCTAGAATTTTGCCCATCATTTTTCTTTTGTTTTCTGTAGCTTGATTTATGCATTCACATCTTGTAAATCTGTATTTTATTTATCTGTGTCTTAGGTTTTGCAGACGCTCATTACTACATGAATCTCTTGATGAGTCGCTGATTGATAAAATCCCTGGCCGCCAAAATGATCGAAAAACACTTTTGGGTGAATTGTTTTGGATTTTCACTGCGGTGACTGATGCTATTGCCTGGAACGTTCTTCCTCATGGTAATGATTTAAATTTCCATGTTAACGGTCTAATTTCTTTGAACTTGATTTCCCATTGTGGTCTTTCAAAGTATAAACGTTGCTGATACCTTGTATTCTACTGCAGAGCTTTTCCAGAGGCTATTCCGGCAGGATTTGTTAGTTGCTAGTCTTTTTCGAAACTTTTTACTTGCTGAGAGAATTATGCGTTCTGCTAATTGTTCTCCAATTTCTCAACCAATGTTGCCACCTACTCATCAGCATCATATGTGGTAATACGCCAGAAGATACTTGTGAAGTTAATAAATATGTTTTATTTGCTCAATCGTTACCCTGTCACTGATGCGTGCTGCAGGGACGCATGGGACATGGCTGCTGAAGTATGCCTTTCTCAGCTTCCATCATTGGTTGAAGATCCTACTGCAGAGTTTCAGGTGTGTTTTTCCCTTTTCCCCTTATTAGCATGCTCTGTAAATTTATGGTATAATATTATCTCATAAGCATTATACATGATGAGCATTTTCAGTATCTTTGACACGTCTTTTTCACTGGCATTAACATTTTTTTTTTCTTTTGTTTTGATTCAGCCAAGTCCATTTTTTACGGAACAATTGACTGCTTTTGAGGTTTGGCTTGACCATGGCTCTGAACACAAGAAACCACCAGAACAGTTGCCTATTGTTCTTCGAGTAAGGTGCTTCTTTTGACTTTTATCAGTTTGGGGTTTCACAAACTTCTCCAGGATGTAGTTTGTTTACTTGCACAAATATTTCATGAATCAAGTTCCATTCTTTGTTTTGGCTGTTGCTCTTTGGTGCTGGTTGGATGCGCATACTTATATTTCTTCAGAGTTTCTCATATAAGTCGTTATGATGGATATGTGGTTGGTCGGTTTATATTATCAAGCTTCATTTGATATTGCTGGTTTTCCCCTTTCTCTTCTCAAATCTGTTGAAATTACAGAGGAGTGTTTTCTGGCATGGCAATCAGGTCACTAGGTATCTTAAGAGTAGAAGCATGGAATTATTGCCAGCTCAAATTGTTTGACATACAATTAACATGTTCCATTACATGATTTTTGTTCCATAGTTTCCTCATAAAGTCATCTTATGCTGCTACTCCAATTTCTCTTCTAGTCTGGTTGTTGTGTGATAATGCTAGAGTGAAAAGTTGGATTGACTTTATGAAAGTACTGTTATTTAGTCTAATTTAATGTGTTTGCTTCTGGTTAACCTTTACCATTTACTAGGCAGATTCTTCTTTCTAGTCTTTCCTTGCTTGGGAGCTCGTATTCACATTTCCATGCCTTTTAATGTGTACTAACCTTTCGAATACAATCGTTTTTATTGGCCAGGTGTTACTTATTCAGTGCCATCGTTTTCGAGCTCTGGTTCTTGTTGGAAGATTCCTTGATATGGGACCGTGGGCTGTGGATCTGGTACTTTGTTGGTCTTTTTGTTTCAGGTCTCCTCTCTTTAATAGGTGAATGTAAAGCTGTAATTTCTTTTCTGAATCATCTTCCATCTTATGTAGGCCTTGTCTGTAGGAATATTTCCGTACGTTTTGAAGCTGCTGCAAACAACACCAGAACTACGACAAATTCTCGTGTTCATCTGGACAAAGATTCTTGCACTTGATAAGGTATGCCAACATGCAATTTGGGATACACGTTGCCCTTGTTCAAAAGACTTAATAGATTTGTTTTTTAATTCTTTATTGACAGGGCATACTCTAGTTATGGTCTTAAAGATGATTTTCTTTTGTTTCTGGGATTATAGTCATGTCAGGTTGATCTCGTGAAGGATATGGGTCATACATATTTCATCAGGTTTCTTGATAGCGTGGAAGCATATCCAGAACAGCGTGCAATGGCTGCATTTGTTTTAGCTGTCATAGTGGATGGTCACAGGCGGGGACAGCAAGCCTGTATTGAAGCAGGTTTGGTCCATATTTGCTTGAAGCACCTTCAGGGTTCAACTCCAAATGACTCACAAACTGAACCCCTATTTCTTCAGTGGCTTTGCCTCTGTCTGGGAAAGCTATGGGAGGATTTTCCCGAGGCTCAAATTATTGGTTTGAAGGAAGATGCTCTTGCTATCTTTGATCCTCTGCTGTTTGCACCCCAACCAGAGGTTTACCCTTTTTATTATTAAAGTCATATAATTGTTTATCTTTTTATTTTTATAACCAGATGGACAATTGTTTTCTGCCTCTATATTGTATATCTTAGTTACTTATCTTTAACTTTCAGGTTAGGGCGTCTGCTGTTTTTGCATTGGGTACCTTGCTTGATGTGGGGTCTGACTTGTGCAGAGATGGTGTAGGAGGAGATGATGGATGCGATAATGATGAAAAGGTTAGGGCAGAAACTAGTATTATTGAAAGCTTGTTGCGTGTTGCTTCAGATGGAAGTCCATTAGTCAGAGCAGAGGTTGTTGTTGGTACGTGGTTTCTGATAAAAATCTCTAGTGGTTTGTTGAATTTTTGCCTTAAGGTTATTTGTTTGTATAAAGGCTGAGGCATTATATTGGTAGTTACTTTTACGCTCTTGGACTGCCCACACACCCCCATTCACACATGCACAGGTTATTACTTAAGAGATCTCAACTGAGCTTTAACTAAGTTAAATTCACTCTTCCTCTTGACAGCTCTGGGGAGATTTTCGTTTGGGCGCAACCACCACCTCAGGTCAATTGCTGCGGCATATCGGAAACCCCAGTCCAATTCTCCTTTGAATTCCTTGCCTTCTTTGGCTCATATAAGAAGTCCAAGTAATGTTGTTCCGTCTCAGATTGGTCCACTTTTGAGAGTAGGCACTGACAACTCATCTCTAGTACAAGATGGAAGGGTCTTAACCAGCAACCCTCTCACTACTTCTGGAATCATGAATGGTTCTCCATTATCTGATGATTCATCTCAACATTCTGATTCTGGAATACTGAACGTTGGTATGAGCAATGGAGTCATTAGTCACTCGACGCCAAAACCTTTGGATGGTCAAATGTATTCAAAGTGTGTACTGGCTATGTGCACTTTGGCCAAGGATCCGTCTCCATGCATTGCCAGACTTGGTCACCAGGTGTTGGCTATTATAGGGATTGAACAAGTGGTGGCAAAACCTGTAAAAACTGGTAGCAGTTTCCGCCCTGGTGAACCTGTGACATCAACTTCTTTTGCTGGATTGGCGCGTTCCTCCTCATTGTTTGATATGAATGTAGGAGGTATCTTCTTGTAGTTAATTATTTGAGATTATGTCCATTGCAATTGGTTTTTTCTAATTCTTTTTCCGTTGCTAACTGTAAGGATGTTAATTTAGGATCCATTTTAATGCTTCTTATGTTTTCTTAATATTTCATGATTCCTCTAATTACTTGAACTATCATTGACAGGCCACATGCCGTTAACCTTCCGAACTCCTCCCGTTAGCCCTCCTCGATCAAGCTACTTGGCAGGGATGCGGAGAGTTTACTCATTAGAGTTTAGACCTCATTTGATGAGATCTCCAGACTCTGGATTAGCTGATCCACTTATAGGTTCTGGGGTATCTTCTGGTTCTTCAGAACTTAGCCTTCTTCCACAATCAACCATCTACAACTGGAGTTGCGGGCACTTTTCAAGGCCGATTCTAACTGTGGCAGATGATAGTGAAGAAATATTGGCTAGAAGAGAGGAGAGAGAAAAATTTGCCTTGGAACACATAGCCAAATGCCAGCGTTCTTGTAGGTTTTTGTTTTTGTTAGTTTTTCATCTGTTAATCTTTTCTTAATTACTTGGTGCTTTTTAGTTAGGATTTTAATTTGTATACTTTTTTTTTTTAAATAAATGATGTTTATCAGCTGTAGGCAAGCTGAGTAATCAAATTGCGAGATGGGATACGAAGTTTGAGACAGGGACAAAAACAATCTTGCTGCAACCATTCTCTCCAATTGTGATTGCTGCAGACGAGAACGAGCGAATACGGTGTGTTTTGTCCCTTTATCCTTTTCAGTAAAAGGATATTGCTATTTCCTTAGTTAACAATGAAGGATGTTTGTGGGGATAATTTTGAAATAACAGGGTTTGCATGCCATTACTTTTATGGTTGCCTTTTTTGTTCTTTGTTACAAATTGACTTTTAGATGTTTCAAGATATACTCTTGTCAAATAGAAATAATATGGCTCTTGACTTTATGATCTCAACTATCGTTTTGATTCCAGATGCATGTGTTGATTAAGTCCTTGGGTTTAAATGTTGTTTGTTTGTTTGTTGTTGTTGGTGTTATTATTATTATTATTATTTTTTAATGAATTCTCATGTTGATTTATGCCTATCTAGTTTATGTTATCTTTAGGACTTTTTGTCCTCGATTTCTTTGTACTGTTGTTCATCTTATTAAGAAAAATTATTTGCATACCTAGTCGTTTTGGACTTCCAAGAGATTCTTTTTGCTATATCTTGTAAGTTTTATGGCAGTTTTGGGGGAAAAAGGGTTTGCTTGGCTGAAGGAACGTTGTTGCTGTTGTTTCATCCAAAATCTTTTTCACATTCCTCGATTTTCATTTTATTCCCAGTTTTGGTTGTGTTGTTCCTTTGATGAATGTCATCTACTCTATTTAAAGCTAATGTGTGTTTCCTTAATTTAAACATGGCTACTCACTTGCCACAATTCTTGGTTGAATAAATTCAAGAGTAGTTTTTGTTACGTATATAACTCTTCATGTATCTGCTGCTATTTGATTACTTTCCTTTTGTCTAGTTTGAATTTTATGTGTCTATTTAGTTTGGTCTTTGTTTCTTTGTAGTGTATGGAACTACGAGGCTACACTGCTCAACAGCTTTGATAATCATGATTTTCCTGATAAAGGAATTTCGAAACTCGCCCTTGTCAATGAGCTAGATGACAGCCTGCTTCTTGCTGCTTCATGTAAAACTATTCTCATATCTACAAGTGTCTTCTTGGTCATTATTCAATGTCTTATGGTTTGACTTTCACTGTCCTCTCACAATCTAGGTGATGGAAATATCCGGATTTGGAAAGATTACACATTAAAGGGTGAACAGAAGCTTGTTACTGCTTTCTCTTCACTTCAAGTTCATAAACCTGGTGTCCGATGCTCGAATGCTGTTGTGGATTGGCAACAGCAATCTGGATATCTGGTACTTAGCATTTTTAAGATAATAAGATGTAGACTTGGCACAGCAGGATGTGCTTTTAGCTAATTTCGTATCTGTAAATGTTACATAAGTTGGTGGTAAATGTCTAATAAAATTCTCACATTACTTTGCCAGTATGCTTCTGGTGAGATACCGCCTGGTACGCGTATCATGATTTGGGATCTGGACAAGGAGCAATTAGTTCATTCTGTTCCTTCATCATCAGACTGCAGCATCTCAGCATTGGTCAGATTTACTACCTTCATGTCTTTTATATGTCATCTAAGTTGAGCAAAGTATCAAACGAATGTTTTTGCTGTTACGTCTCCTTGTCTTTATTTTTGTAATGATTGACTTGTAAGCTGCCAAACAGTTATTTCCTCATGTTCGTTGAATGTGGAATCATCATCTCTTTTAGGTTGTCAAGCCTATTTTAGTGTTACTTTTTCTACTTTTAATTCTCAGTTCTGTGTATGTGGATGATGTAGCAAGTTTGACATGCTGTTTTGTCTTACCTACCAGATTCAGATTTTGGGGAAAGTGGTTTTATGTTTAAATCAAAGTGTAATTTTTAGGTTCACAACACTTCCACATGAGCTATAAAAAAATCTTCGTAGTTTATTCCAGTGTTCTGTTTTTGATGTTCTGATATTCCTTTTGGGGTTACTCCAGTGATTTTGTTCCCGTGAATGTCATGTTTTGTCAAGATTGTTGTATTAAGATTTACTTTATCTCGAACATTATGGTTTTTAATTTTTGTTTTTTGAGTTAATTGTATCTGAATTAGTTGCCTTCATTGATTTTTCTTTCCTTTGTGCACCTTGTAGTCTGCCTCTCAAGTTCATGGCAGTCAATTTGCTGCTGGTTTTGTTGATGGTTCTGTCAGACTCTATGATGTGCGAAGTCCAGAAATGTAAGCCACTAGAACTTCTGCATGAAGATGCAAATTTTTACTTGCCTGTCTGAAAGTTAGACTGTTTTTTATTTGTTTAACTTAATATCCGCAGCTTGCCATTTTAGCATGATGTTTTGAACTTGTGCGTGCTAGGTATTGTTCTGAGCTTTTTCATTCTTATCAGTTATTTTTACACTTATTACTGGCATCACAAAGTTTACATATCATATCGTTCCTCCGACTTTGTATCTTGCAATTTGTGTTGTGTAAATTGTGTTCAATTCTCTGAACTTAGTGCATCACTGGATTTACATATGTAATTTAAAGCCAGTATAATCAAATTTTGTGTGTTGAAAATCTGTGAATGGATTTATGACGTGTTGCCCAGTACACTCTTCTTGAAAATTTCGTTTATAGATTAGAATTCGGACTATTAGAAAATGAATAGTATAAATTTACGGAGGGATTAAGGTGTCACTTATCTCTTTCTTTTCTTTTTTTTTTTTTGGTTTTTTTTTTGGGTGAAGATTACTCCATCATTTCTTGTCCTGTAAGGAAATATTATTTGTTTCTGAGATGAACTTTTATTGATATTGTCCTGTACATAATTTGTTGGCTTGTACCTATGAAGTGATTGTAGCCTTTTTTAACTCTCTTACATTTGTAATTTTATAGGCTTGTGTGCACTAAACGACCACACACTCAGAAGGTAGAAAGAGTTGTAGGGATTGGCTTTCACCCGGGACTCGATTCGTCTAAGGTAGGTAGAGAGTACTATTGGTTAAAACAGTGTTGATCTTCAAATAGTCACATTAATCTTGGTTATCAGCTTTGCTGAGATTTCTCTGGGTAAAACTTTTAACTTGCATTGATGCTTCCATCCAGATCGTCAGTGCTTCACAGGCTGGTGATATTCAGTTTGTTGATATCAGAAGTCATAGGGATACGTATCTGCCTATTGGAGTTCACAGGGGTTCTCTTACAGCTTTAGCTATTCATAGACATGCCCCGATTGTAGCGAGTGGTTCGGCCAAACAGCTAATCAAAGTCTTTAGTTTAGAGGGCGAGCAGCTGAACACCATTCAGTACTACCCTACTATCATGGCCCAAAAAATTGGTTCTGTTAGTTGTCTTGCGTTCCATCCCTACGAGGCTCTCCTTGCTGCTGGTGGTGTAGACGCATTGGTTTCTATTCACGCTGATTGACGACTGCCAAGCTAGACGAGAACGCAATTTCTTTTCTGGGTACATGTTTTATATGGCTTTCTTCGGAGGTAACCCTGGGGTACTTGGACTTCCCATTGGAGTTCCCCGGTCCCCACCATTGCAGCATGCAGCACGGGATTATCATGAATACAATATATGCTATATGTTGGTAGCTTGCAGCGTGCAGCTTCCTTCCTCGGTTCCTCCATTGTCGACTAGTCTTGAAACATTGGTCGCTTGCATTCTACCAATAATATATGCTATATATTCATTAGTCTCCGGTGTAGAGGGCCTTTGGTGCTGCAAAGTATTCTGCATATTCATTGGAGGCTTTGGAAATTATCTGTCACATAGGTAAGTGTATGTTAATATTTCCTTTTTTTTTTTTTTTTCTCCGCAAATCTTTCTCTTCATTTTGGTGTGTTTAATTTTTCTCTCTTTTTTTTACCACCCCTTTGTCCAATTTGTAAAAGCAGCACATTTGATGGTAATATATTGTCGCATACAGATGGTGACGTGGGTTGTTTGTTTCCCTGAAATGCGGGGTTGCTCTCACAATTCCACGTTGCTCGTCCTTCCTTCGGTCATGTTGATTTGTCATGCCATTAATTCACCTTGTAATTATAATTATTTTAGTTTGGTACCCCCGTTTTGACTCGTTGTCCCTTTTCCTTTCCTAATCAAAATATCATAGCATTTTACAACAATTGCTTTATCGTTCTCATCTCAAAAGGGGATTAAAGAGGGAATAAAAGAAAAAAAATTGAGCGTTGATAATGCATTACCAATCGGTATATTCCTAGAGTTTCTGTATCAGAAGATGGAATATCGGTCACATTTATCATGGTGGTTTTTTTATCCCCTAAAGAATACTGTTTCCTCACCGCTAATGCTCGTTCATTATGACAATAGATGATAATTTAAATGTTTTCGTAAAAAATGTTTAATATTTGAATGTTCTTCCCAAGGAAAGTTGAGGTATCAGGGTTTTTTCCTTCACAATGAAGATTAAGAACTCGATGGAGACAATTCAACCGTGCAGACCTAGCAAAGCTTGATTAAGTGCAGAATAGACAACCGAAAACTCCAAATTGAAAACCTTATATTTACCCCCCAAAAAAAAAAGTCGGAAAATTTAGTATGTGTTTGTAGAACGTTTTTTTTTTTGCATTATATTTAAATGCGATGTAATTTTTCTCCAAATATAAAAGTATTTTATTCAAATACTAATCACATCACATTTTATATCCAACACAATCACTATTTATTATTTCATTTTTTTATTATTTTTATTAATTACGTCATATATTCTATTTTTCTTCTTTTTTTTTCTCTCTATTTTTACCCATCACATCACATATTCATTATTAAAATACAATTCAAATACTTTTCACTCAAACACACATTGCATTCAAATGCAATGTTAATGTTTTTCCTCTAAATACAAATTGTATTCAATGTATTGCATTCAAACGCAATGCAAATACAATACGTTCATCAAATAAGCCTTAAGTTTCTTCTCAAATGCCGCCCGATGAGCATTCCTTTCTGCAGAACTCCACCGGTATCTTGCAACCACAGTGCGAAAATCATTTTATAGATAGCATTAGCTCTAATTAGTTTCTTAAATGCATTTCCACACTAGCAATTACAATGATTATTGCAATTACCGCTAATAATTATATAATTTACGATTATGACTGTTGGTACCGTTGGTGATGATCACTATTACTACAAAAACTGGCGTTTCACTAAAATAAAATAGGATAAATTGCTTGTTTTGTCCCTGCCTTCTTTTTTATGAAGTTACAATTGAGTCTTCAATTGTTTATTATTTTTGTGGCTAATTATGTTCTTAAACTTTTTAAAATGGTACAATTTAATTGTTTTTGTTAACAGACATTAAAAAAATTTAACAAAAAACGTTACGCTAATCACATATGAGATTTATTATTTAAGAAAAACTTATTTGATTCAACTTACATATATTATATTATATGCGTGATTTATTTAATATTTAATCTTTTTTTAATAAGAGGACCAACTTACACTTTTGAAAGCAGTTTATAAACTCTTTAGCCACAAAAAGGGCGGGGGAAAAAAATACCCATACCGTATATGTCAACCCCAAAGATTCTACCTGATTGCATAGAAGAGGGGAAGCTTGAGACGCGACTGTCATTATTTGCATAAGTGGGAATGAGTGGGTATCATTTGCATGAGCGGGTACTGGGTATCATTTGCGAGACTGTTTTCTATAATAGAGGGAATTAGGGGAATAGCCCTTTTAACATACATGCTTGGGATTTTTGTTTTTTAATTTAAATTTTTATCATGAAATTATTTTTTATTTGATATTATATGAGAAAATTTTAAAATAATTATTGGTAAAATAGTCCAGTGACCTGTTCTTTTTGAAACATTCGAAAAATCCTTTTTAATAATTGCACTTCTTTATCATTTGTTTTGTGATACGCAATTGTATTATAACTTAAATCAACTATGCATTTCATCCGGTATCAATAATTTGGTGTATCGCTTTGTGGAACATTAATGGTTAAAAAATGTTTGGTAGTGAAATACAACTAAACGTGTCTTCTTGGGAGAACGAAATAATTCATAGGAAATATGTAAACTAAAATTATTAGGCACGGCCACTCTGGAAGGATTTTCAGGTTCTTAGACGGCGTTATACATTAATAGTTCGTTTGATGGCATGTCAAAATTTACCCCTCAAGCTTTTGTGCTAAAAATCAAAACTTTTAAGAAGAGAATTTCCTCTCTCTTAGAACATTTTAAACAAAATTTGATTCATAATCAAAATAACTTTCTAACTTTTAATTCATTTTTCTCATCTCATTTTTAAAATGAACTCGATTTTCCAAACAACATTTTTTTTTTAAAATAAAATTTTTTTATCTATTTAAATACCATTTTATTTTTATGCTAAAAACTTTCTAGTTTCAAACAAAATATTTTTTTCCTTTTCAAAAATAGATACCCCACCTAAACAGAAGGTAAATCAAGCCAATCTCGATGATGAAAGAAATGCTAAACGAATTTCACATCGATTACTTTCTTCAAAGTAACACATCAATCACAACTGCACCAGTTCGAAACCGGAAGATCAATACCGATGTACAATCAAATATTCACAGGGATTATACATAAACAGTTCTGTAATCACTTCAGTTGTATCCTAGAACTTCACTTCCTTCCACCAACCATACTTTGGCCAGAACTCCCGGCCAAGCCAGAGGATGCATTGCTACTTGCATTGCCAAATACATTAAGATCTTCAAACAATCTGTATGAAGGAACAAAGGGCTTTTGTGCTGCTGGAGGGGCAGGGCTCCTTGCATTGGGAGCTGCTGCCCGCGATTCTCCATTGACAGCTAATCTGTTTTCTCTTGCGGGGAAAGAATTATAATTCTGCAAGGGTCGAGCACTTTGAGCTGGTGCATAAGACGCCGTGGTGTTGGTTTGCACTGGTGTATAAGATGTGTTGGTCTGAGGCGCAAATACATTATTTGTCGGAAAATGACTGTGCCCGCCGTAGTAGCCAGGTGTGGCAGCCCATGGTGGAGGGGGGTAACCAGATGTGTAAGTAGAAGGTTGAGGTTGTAAATGTGGGTGGGGTTGAGCTCGTGGGAAGGATTGCAGTTGCAGTTGCTGTTGCGGTTGCAACTGTGGTTGCAGTTGCGGTTGCGGTTGCAACTGTGGTTGCGGTTGCGAAGGGGCTTCAGGTTGCATTTGTTGGCGAGGTTGTGCCCATGGTGCAACATAGCTATTGTACGGTGCCTGACCCTGGATTCCAGAATAAGTTTGGGAAGCATGGGGATAAGGTTGCGTGCCAGTAGAAACGGGTACCTGATGCATGTTTTGGTTAGAAGATGGAGTGTGGGGAGTGTGGGGGGAGGCTTCTGTTGTCGACAAGGTAATGCTCAGTAAGTCGATTATGTCTTGCTCTTTGGTCTTTACAGGTGCAGGTGGATCAGGGAGAGCTAATGCCATGCTCGTGGCTGATGTCAAAGCTGCTTGAGTAGATGTCGAGCTGCTCACACTCACAATTTCCAGACCTTCAGCGCTGCCGTTAGACGTGCTATGGGGAGCTACAGATGGTGCTTTCAAATGTCTGTATTCACAAAAAAGGCTGAATAATTACCAACTTATCCAGAAATAATAGCCTAAGCACAGTCTACGAGTAAAAACTCCAATAAGAAGATCAGCCAGCCCAAACAATAATCGACTTATATTTTGTGCTGCCTTATGCTAGTGTGCTAATTTGCAGTAAAATATTTCCGGGAACCAAAGCTACAGGAAACAATCATAGGGATTTTAGTAGAGAAAGTTGGCAACAAAATCATATGCATGATACAGAATAACAAAAGTAAAAATTAATAAAAGGCAACGCGAAACAAGTAGAGAAGTAGCATGAGACCTTCGAGCAAGCTGTGCAAATTCATCTTCCTCTTCTTCTTCTTCATAAATCTGACTCTTAGTCAAAGTAGTTACTGGCGCAGAAGGGCTAACATTTGGTCTCGGACTGGAATCTCTTACTTCCGACTGTTTGACACTAGAGGCACTTGTCTCGGTTCTCTGGGGACTGGAATTTGTAAGTTGAGCTGGCAAGGGAGAACCAGCGGCTATAGCATCATGTTTTGCAAGCAAACTTTGGAGACCATCATTGAGTTCAAGACCCTTAGCAAGAAGTTCTTCGTCCCTGCCACATGGAAATACAATATTGTGAGCTTCCCACATCTTCTGCCAGTGCCCAACACAGATATCTGGACATACACAGCAAGGTCTATTGCCACAAATAAATATACAGGCAAACATACAAGGATAAATTCCTGGCTTGAATTAAACATATAGAACAACTGAACAAACGGAGGAAACTAACCCAGTAGAAGTTAGCATCTGCATCAGCTTTTTCTGATTCCCACGGCAGCGGTTAACTAGCTCAACTATCACTTCATCTTTTATGGCCTACAAGCAAATATAGAACTGATTAGACCTCACTGAACAACTAATTAAATTCAATGCTAAGTTACTTTTATCACAGAGATAAAGAACATTGCTCATACCGTGCGATCACTAGGATTAATGGCTTGCAGCATGTCACCTAGGAGTTCTGAGACATTCCGCATAGCTTCAATGCTTGACAAGCTTTTTTAAATTAAATAAATAAATAAATGTAACATAAAAAAGTTTGATGATAATGGTAAGAAAATTTTCCAAAACCAATAGATAGCATATTAGCTAAATTGAAATCCTCACCTTAGAGTCTCAATTTCTGTTGCCATAGTTTCGTCAAGCCTTCTTGAAGCATTGCTAGGCATTCCATATCCAGGTTGGGGGCGTCCCAGGGTTGGATGTGAAGCAGGTGGCGTAAATATAGGAGCAGCATCTAAGGAACGCTTAGGAAATTCTACTCCAGAACGCTGCCATTCATTAGATTAACTATTGTTATTAGATAACATTTCATCTAATTGTAGATCGTATAATAAGTTGTTATTTCATGAATTAGCTTCCCAAGAATTTATGATCCTAAGAACTAAAATGCCACCATGGAGACTTATGGTGCGTTTAATAAACGTATTACGTTCGAACGCAATGCATCGAATACATTTTGTATTTGATTGAAAAATATTTGCTTTACATTTGAATGCAATGTGTGTTTGAATGAAAAGTATTTGAATTATATTTTAGAATTGAAAAGTTGATGTAATTGATAAAAGTACACAGAATCAGTGAGATAGAGAGAAAATATGATATGAATAAATTTAAAAAAAATTATTTTTAAAATATTCTGGAATAATAAATGTATTTGAGGCATTGTACAAAAGCATTGCATTTGAACGCAAAACTTTCGCGTTTGAATGAAAATTACATTGCAATTAAACGTAATATGAATGCAATACGTAAAACAAACATCCCATTAGAAAAAAACAGATGTTTAACTATCCCAACTGGTATTTCAAAGGCTGTCAATGGTAAATACACGTACAAGAACCATCATTGATGTCACTCAAAGAAGAAGGAGAAGAATGAGCATAATTTTTAAATTCAGTTCGTCTAGAAATCAACTAGGAAGCCAATAACCATATGATGGTCAACCACTTGATAATATAATTCAATAAAACCTAGGACGCTCTTAGTCTTATTCTAATTACAATATAAACGGTTGGTACAATTTGAGATTTATTATTTTATTTTTTTTATTTTTTTGAAAATGGGGGTGGGGGATTCGAACACTGCACCTTGGAGTTAAATGTAATATTACCATTAGGCTATGCTTTATTAGTCTTATTCTAATGGCATTTAAAGTAGTTGGTTAAAGCAAGTAGTTCATCTAATAATCAGTTGTCCATAACAAACCTGAAATGGGATATAACTTATAACTTATTCTTAATACATACCCTTAGTTCTTCATATGCCCAATAATATTGAGGATACTTTCCTCCGGGTCCACCAAATGCTTCCTGCCAAGAGTCTAGCAGGACCAAAATTTTCTCCCTCACTTGCATATCTGCCTGAAAGTTACATCCACAAGTGTTTAAAAGTAAGGTAAAATCTTCGGACCGGAACTAAACAAGATTCAAAGAAATGGAAGATATATCATAGTCCACAACCTAAGAATAAAGGTTTGAAACAATTGCTGAACAAAAAGAAGGGAATTTGACAATTCAACACGTAATTGGACTCAAACACTAAAAATTTTGTGCTTCTAAGAATGAGCATAAAGATACGCACATGTATATCAGCATAAACAAATATGGAAACCAATCAACATAGATTTCTGATTACAGTCACCGGAAACACAACATGGTGGGAGGTCCTTAATCTCTCTAGTAAAAAAATTTTGCGCTAAAAGAACCCCAAGGGGTTGGCTCAGTGGTGAATCACTTGGACTAAGTGTCTCTTGAAGCATTAGGTCTAAGGTTCGATTCCCATTGGGTGCTATCAATTCCTTGGGACAAGGCCCGCAGGCCAAAGGCCCAAGATTTATGTGATCCATGCGGATGGGGCGCTTTGTATGAGTCCCATGGATTAGTCGGAGCAAAATCTCAGACACATTATAAAAATAAAAAATAAAAAATTGCACTGAAAGAGTTGGTTCCAATGAAATACTATACTATCCATCAAAAAGAGCATACGGTTGAACTTCTCATCTCTATTTTTATTTCCCAAACAAACTGACTAATTCAAATCACATGCGTTTAGCCATTTATTGCATGAATTCTTTTGCCATCTACAACTTTTCATTTTTTTTCCACTTAAATTTGTTAAGTAAAAGAACATCAAAAGATGCCAAAGGGGCACAATTTACCTCGATACACAAATCATAAAAAATACACTACACAAAGAACATACTTGAGAAACAGTTAACCATAAGTTTTGATACATCACCAAAAGCCTTGACGACCAAACCCAAACTTAACTGTTATATAAAATTAAACATTTGAACTTTAACAAAAATTTATAGTAAGTCGTGTATAACTAATAATTTTGTTTTGGCTGAAGAATGATTATTTCAATTAATTAAATTAAAAGTCATCTTAATAAACCAAGTTCAGTACCATCCAACACCACTAAGTAACCATCCATGTGGCGGTCTCTCAGAATTTTGGCTGGCACAATGTGGAATTAAATGTGTTCAGCAAAATTTTTTTATATAAACTAAAGATAAAAAAGACATACGGGGGGATAAAAGAAGAACTATACAGAAAAGATGGTTTAACACAAAGCCTAAACCAAGTGAATCAGAGCCAAATATCTGTTTTGATCAAACCCTACCAGAAAACAAGGTCCAAACTTACCTTCTTCTTCACAATTTTGTTCATCTCGCCCAGTATATTCCTCTCGGCTATTTGAAAATGGACATAATCCCCACAGTTCTTTACCATTGTCTCCAAAAGCTACAAAAGTTAAGATAAATTGGATTTCTAAGCAAGATTCAAAATGAAAAATAAATAAAATAAAATAAAATAAAATAAAATAAAAAACGAAGCAAAAAAGTACCGTCAAAGCCAGTAGTTGAACTTTCGAGTTCTTATGCTGCAACCTTCTTTTAAGAGCTTTTACAACATCTTTTGCCTGCCTGCAGTTTTAAACACACACCAACCAATGAACAACTTAAATTTTTTTTTTTTTCAAATAACACAAAAATTTCTCTAAAAGAAATTTAGTAGTGAAAAATTATATTGCAACACGACGTATTCTTTAGGAAAATCTCTTTAAAAAATTATTCACCAAAATAAAGTTAGTTTTGCACAAAAGAGGTATCTTTCATATCTGAGACTAAAAACACTGTTTCTGGATTGAACCCAAAAATTCTTGTTTAACATCTTAATATGATATTATGGTAAACTTAAGCTTTCAACTATTGAAAAAGAGTTTCCGAAAACATTAGAAAAAACAAAAAAAAAAAAAAAACCTTAACAAGTACGAAAATGATTTCTATTTACTTTTGCTTAGATTACTAAAATCATCCGAATTGACCACAGATTGTCTGACACACAAATGAAGATCAGGAAAAAAAATATATATATATATCAAAATTTCCGCTTTCAAAAAAAATCCAATAATTAATTTTCCTTTTGTGCTGGGAAACGAAAATCAAAACCAAAATCAAAGTCAAACCCAAAAAATTTCAGGAAAACACACAAACAGCATCGAAATTGCGTCAGAAAACGTTTGATTAATATGGAAATTTTACCAATGATGAGAATTGACAGAATCGCAGATATCGATGTTCATGGTCCAATCAGGGCTTATCAGAAGGTCACTCGTCGCCTTCTCCACTGCTACTGTTGCTGAAGACGACGACGACGACGACGATGAAGACGCCATCGGCAACATCTTTCTCTCCTCTCTCTCTCTCTCTCTCTCTCTTCAACTGAATACAAACAAAAAAAATAAAAAAGAACGCCTCTCTGTTCACGCAGAAAAGAAAATTCAAAACCCCAAACGATGAAACCGGTGTATTCCACGCCTTATTTTCGCGGAAAATTCTGGCGCGCTATTATTCTGTGTTTGGACGGGTAGAAAATTCCGAAACCCTAGAAAAAAAAAATTAATGCTTTGAGAATTTTCTCTTTCACTTTCTCCTTCTTCGTTTAAGAAAATTCAAATTAAAATAATATATTTTAATATTAAAAAAATAAAAAAAATTTATAAATTATTCCCCTTTTTTGATACCGAAAATTTCGTTCTTGGGTTATGCTTCACATTCGACTTTCATTCTATCCATTTCTGTGATATGCGCAAGTTCTCTCCCACGCGCAAATCCTCACGTGTCATCACTCGCGTCAAGCCGAGAAGCCAAATCTGGTAAAGTCAAGCGCGGGCAGACTGTGACTCCGTAAGCGATGCGAGTGGTAAAAGTTGTTTGCCTCTTTTCTCACGCCTTTTGGCTAACTTTTATTTAACTAATTAATTATTTTTAAGAAGAGCTAATTAATTAATTAATTAATGGGACGTTTATATATAATTTTAGATAAAAATTATATTTAAATATAATATAATTAATATAAAAAATTTATATTTAAATATAATATTTTTTAATAATATTTTAAATATATTTATTATTTTAAAATTTTTTAAAAATAAATTTATTTTTCATTTATGATATATTTTTGTTTTATCTCTTTTTTATATTTATTTTTATTAATCATATCAATTTTTCAACTCTAAAATATAATTTAAATACTTTTTTATATAAACATATATTAATGTTAAGTAAATATTTTTCATAAAAATATAAAATATATTTAATACACTGTATTTAAACGTAATATAAATAAAATACGTTTATCAAATATTTATAATTATTTTTTATTTTTAATGGAATTTTTTTTTATTGTTACCAATTTTGAATTTCCTTTTTTATTGTTTGTCATAGAATTAGAATGAGAAAGCCCCTAAAAATTTGAGAAAATAGAGCTTTGATTTTATTTTAATTTTATTGAACTTGGGATGTGGGTTTTAAATTCTTAGCAAATGTTTGGATGGGTGTTTAAACTTAAAAATGGTAAAAAAAAATTATTTGTCTAAAATTAATCCGTCATGTTTTTATATTAAACATTAAACTTTTTTTTTTTTTTTACATATAAAAAGGCTTTCCTTCATCTTTTAGAAGAAATAAAATTTTTTTTACCTATCTAAATATTTTATCGCTTTTAATCATATGATATTTTTTTAATCCCTTTTTTATTTTCCAAAAATACCACTATCCAAACAAAGCAACATTTGCTGAAGCTATGAAATTACCAACCATGCTTTAAGGGGATTTGATTTGAAGATAGGCTTTGATTTGATTAATTTGTTAGTTTTAATTAATTAATTAATTAATTAATTTTGGTGGGGGTGATTATGGCGAGAGGAAGTCTAATGTCACGGCTTGAGTTGGGGGGGCTTTGGGTGACAAGTGAATAAATTAGAAAATTGTCAAGTGGAGCATTGTTTTGAGGTAAGGTTCGTCGGACAAAAAGGTTTTCCCGTGTCCCTATCATGAATGACTTTGTCTCTTTTCTTTTCCAACTCTAAAAACAAATAAAGTTTCCAAGCAAAGATAAGAGGCCAAAATAAAAAATAAAAACCGAGAGAGAAGAAAGTTCACTTTTATGACCAGCTTTTGCAAAATTTCGGTAGAAAAGGAAAGAAGATACCCCATATATTTTGATAAGTTATGATTTCTACATACATATATACATATATGTATATATACATATGTATTTGTTAATCTGGTAAGCGGGGAGTAAAACAAAACCGATTCAACTCATATTAGCCAGCCATCAAAATTAGACTGGTTGGCACAAACTGATCATTTTTAATTGACAAATAAAAACCTGCACAGCGACGTCACTATTGGTTTTTATCGTAAAAGTTGACACTCTCGATTTTAATCGAAACGAACTGAACCAATGGTCATGCAATTTTACTATTATTTTAGTTTGAAACTTTTCCCAAAAGATAAATAAATAAATAAATAACGTCATTCTTTCCCATATCTTAAAGTTTTGAACTTATCACACCCATACACCTTAGATTAGCTTGAAAAACTAACAGATTGATTATAGATTAATGGATTGTTTGGTGAATGAGTGCATTAAATGTATTTCATACTTAGATAAAAAGTATTTGTTTTGTATTTGAATAAAATGTGTATCTTGATGAAAAGTATTTGAATTATATTTTAAAATTGAAAAGTTGATATGATTGGTAAAAATAGATAGGAAAAATGAGATAAAGAGATAATATGATATGAATGAAAAAAAAAATTCAAAATGCTCTGAAATAATAAATAAATTTAAAGTGTTGTTGAAAAATATTATATTTGAATGTAAAACTTTTGTGTTTAAATGAAAATTATATCGTGTTTAAACGCAATGCAAATGCAATACTGTAAACAAACGAATCATCAGATTTTCTCAATCCAAAAGTTACAAATTGGATTATGAATTGAGATTTTCTTAATCTATAGTCTGTGAATCTGAACTCTAATTATATTTGTATATGTTTAGAAATACGTATATATATATTTTTTCTAAATATATTAAATATGTATATACTAAAGTGTGACTTTACTGACTTGTATATATTGATGTTGAATTACTATGATTAAGTTGTAGAGTATGAATATTTTATTTTGCTTTTAGTCTATGTTTGTTTGTTATAGTGTATTATTATGCTATAATTTAGCTTATGATTAAAGACTTAATGTTACAGTTTTATAGAATTATTTTATGTTTAAATATTTTATTTTATTTTGTAGAACAAACAGATTGAATTTGTCAATTTAATCTGTGTAATCGAATGTTTACAAATTAGTTTGAATTAGTTTGAGAGTCTTATGAATTGGTTATTAATCAGGAATTCTAATCTAAACATCACAAATCATATTACAAATTAAGATCTAATCCGTATAAACCAAGCCATGAACTATCCTAATTTCACCATCATCTTCACCACCTAATCTAGCTCATTTTCTCTGTCCAGCATTTTTTTTTTCTCGTAAGAGAAAGAAATGTGATGCTGTAATTAATGTTTGTATGATACTAAAGTTTTTATATGTCTTTACTTGAGGAAAAAAAAAATGGCTGTGAGATTGTCATATTCAAATTTTGATACAACTTTTGTATATCCTTTTTTGTGTATGTGGGAGAAATAAGGCTTTTAACTGTGAAATTCTTTAATATGTTGATAAGCAACCTGGAACTGAACCTAACACTAGAAACTGAACATCAAACTAAGAATGATTTTAAACATTAAAAATAGAGCAGATTTTACTTTCTTCCCTGGAATTTTAGGTTTTATCACAATATATCCCTTGAATTTAAAAATTTATTTTTTAACTTTGGGATGAGGGGGGTTGACCTCTGTATTTTTTGATAGAGTCACGTGCTATATTACTACTAAACAAATTTCACTTTTACTCCTCAAACTTTAGGCATTGTTAAAATACCTTCTAAATTTTAATTTGTAACATTCTTTTTCTTTAAATTTTGAAACGTTCATAAATTTCCCCTTTTAGTTAATATTTTTTTTAGAAAAATAAGCATAGTACTCGTTAGCAGCATGAATTGAGGGCATTAAATGTGAAACTATGAAATTATCATTTATAACTAGGTCAAAAGAATAAATATTTAGAGTCTATTCTTATTTTTTTCCATGTCTCTCTCTTATGGATAAATTCGTAAATTCATATATGCTGCTGATAAATATCACTTTATAATTTTATATTTATACCCCTAACTCACGCTGGCACATGTGTTTTTATGTAAAAGGTTTAATTGTAAGAAGAATTTTTCAAAATTCATAGACAAAGAATGCTACAAATTGATGCTCGAGTGGCATTTTGCAAATTGTCTAAATAAAGAGCTGTAACAACTCAAAGCAAAGTCTGATGTGTGGGAACATGTCACTCGGTTGAATGAAATTAAACATGGCAAACCTAGAGTTTGCTTGTTGCGACTATTGTGGCAATGACTATGCTTGTGATGGAAAAAGAAAAGATAACTCTACCATGAGAGAAATTTGGCTTCCTATGTGCACATAAGGAACAAAAGGTACTGAAAAATAGTGGGGGGACCTTCAACTAATGATCTTCAGGTGCTGGCATGAGGACGGTGAAAGGTTTAGCAGCCATGCTTGTTGTAGATGAACTCAGAAGAAAAAGGAGAAGGAGAAGGAGAAGGAGAAGGAGAAGGAGAAGGAGAATGCCTTTAAAAAAATCATTAATTATTCTATCCCCCTATCATTTATGAATTATATATTCCTCTAATTTATTAGATAATAGGAATGATAACCTTGCGTTTCAAAATTTTGCCATTTGATATATTAAAAAAATATAACCCATCAATGTGAAGTCACTAAACATACAGAAATGCAATTTGAATATTTTAACCATGGGTCCGTTTGGGGTAACAACCTAAAGACATTTTTTTTGAGTCGGAAAAAAGTTGTTTTAGAAAATATGTTTAGGTTGAAAAAATAAAAAATTTTAAAAATTTTTTGAAAAAAAAAAAATCAATATGGATATTGTTTTGTTTTTCTCGTAAAAAGGGAGTCATAAAAGTGATAGTTGAGCTAGCCAAAAAAGTGCTTTAGGCATTTTTCTTGTAGATAAACCATGACTTTGATTCCCAAACTTTTTTATTGAGCTGCGTTTAGCTCATTGTTCTTAAAATGCAATATGTGGGTCACTAAAGTCTTGAAAAGAGAACATAAAAGTAGTATGATATACAAAGTAACAAAAGTAGTATTAATATGGATATTTTTTTGTTTTTCTCGTAAAAAGGAGTCATAAAAGTGGTAGTTAGGCTAGCCAAAGAAGTGCTTTAGGCATTTTTCTTGTAGATAAACCGTGACTTTGATTCCCAAACTTTTTAATTGAGCTGCGTTTAGCTCATTGTTCTTAAAAGGCAATATGTGCGTCACTGAAGTCTTGAAAAGAGAACATAAAAGTAATATGATAAACAAAGTAACAAAATTAGTTTAAAAACTGAATAAAAATTACTCCATATATATGCACTGCTTTCGTTATTTTGTGGGACCCATAACACAAATTTTGTTAGTTAGAGATTTAAGAGTTCACTTGAAAAAAAAAATCATATGGTAACATTTCGAATAAAAATATTGAAATATATATATAAACTCAGCAATGATAATAATAGCTTAAAACATTTTTTTGTTTTTGTTGGTGTTGTTACCGATCATAAATTCTTCGTATATATGTGTAATATATGAAAAATTCACAATGTTAATTTATAAATTTAATTATAATAAAGTCATGAATTTTCTATATCATGAGTATATATTTAAATGTTCTTATAATTTCTAAACTATAGTATTATGAATTATAAATATGAAGTTGTATATATGCTTCAAGAAATTGGGGCGAATAGTTTTTTGAATATGGAGTTGATTGGAAATTTTTGAAAAGCTACCATAACTTATGTAATTAAATAAAAAAGGGGGGGAGAGACGTAAATTATAATTTTAATAATTATGTCAGGTACACAAATTTCTATATTGAACACGAATGAAGATGTAAATGTTAATTGTTCATGATAATAATAATACCCTGAACAGTAAATTTCATGTTACAGTATGTTTATTAGTATGTTCAAATAATTTTTCGTGTTATATGATTAATGCACAAAAATTAACAAAAAAGTCTTCAAAATTACAAGTATTTCTGAGATAATTAATTTACAACTGACATAATATTATTTTAAACTGTAAAAATGATTCAGAAAAGCATTACAACTGTCAAGTGAAGCAGTTGTCAATGAGAATTAGATTATATTCTTAGCATAGATATAATAGTACGTTTAAAATTACAGGTAAATCCACCTTGAGAATGATATGATCAACAATGAATAATAATAATAAAAAAACTATCAACTAGGAACTATATTGCACCATCATCATGCAAAATTCATAATGAATAAAATATAATATGACGAGAAAATATCTCCAAACCATTAATTAGGATCAAAACTAATTTTAATCCAATAAGAATTTAAAAGATAAGATTATATAAGATGAATTTATGAAAGATGTAAATAAAACCTTAGGATTAGTTGAGGGTCGCTTCCCCAACTTCTCATTAATTGGGCGTAATAGATACGTACATTGAATGGGGTGTGGGATAAAAAGATAATGAACAGAATCTATCTATGCATAAAATGTCATGCATTATTCAGCGCATGAGATTTGAATGTATGTTTATTGAGTCATAATCATAATTACTTGTTCACTCTAAGAAAGTAAAAGATTAATGAAAGTAAAAAAAAAAGTTGGATGTCATACTAACCTCTTCTAGGTGAGGATTTATGTAATATTTTAATGATAATCTTGGATACGTTGGATTGGAGTGGCTCCTCCCAACTTCTCATTAATTGGCTGCAACGTTGTGAATACGTACTTATATGGAGGCCAAAGTTAAAAGGCTAAGAAACAAGAAACACGGAATAAGAAATAATAGACAAACATTATTTTATTATTCATAAAATGTCATGCATTGTTATATGCATCTGTTTACATGAGGCTTACATTTATAATTGCTAAGTGAAAGCTCGTTGATGTTTGTTCATGCTGTGGGCAACATGTGATTCGATAGACTAATGGATTGAGTCGAGGCAGTAGAGGCATGGGTTATAAATACTATCATCAAACTATAAATTCCGCAATCAAGAAATTATTTTGAAATTACGATAAGGCTTAAAAGATTTGTATTCTTCTAAAGTAATTATTATCAAGTGATTAAGTTAATAAAGAACACAGACAAATGAATGTTTAGTTTAAATTATAACTACGCAAAGTTAGGCACGTTAAATTTTTAAAATGCACTGTTGTTAATTTGCTTATTAATATTTAAATTATAATAATATTTTTATTTGACCAAGTAGATTAGTTCATAAGGATCCAAACTTAGGATATATCTATGAAAATTTTTATTAAATAGGTTTGATACGTTGATGTCTGAAACTTGCATATTTAGTTTGTGTCTATTAATATAAAAAAAAGTTTTCAAGGTTTGAGTCTTTGAAAACATATATTTTATTTTCAATTTATAAAAATTAAAATGATTGTAGATTTCACAAAAAACTATGATTTGTTTAAACAATATAAAAAAAAAACTCTGAAATTATGGTGATCAAATTTGAGATCAAAGTAAATAATTAAGTATAAAAAAATTAATTAGTGATCAAATTTAAATCGGGTTGTTACAATATGTATTTATTAGCACCATTCATATGCATAGAAAAATATAGCAATATTAATTAGGCAT
This sequence comes from Antiaris toxicaria, assembly GCA_035233585.1. Classification (NCBI taxonomy): domain Eukaryota; kingdom Viridiplantae; phylum Streptophyta; class Magnoliopsida; order Rosales; family Moraceae; genus Antiaris; species Antiaris toxicaria. Next base: position 4,609,899 of record CP141163.1, read on the forward strand.
TAGCATATGGTTATGAATGCACGTATGAATGATTTATAAGAAGTCATTTAGCATTTTTCAGGCTAACATGATCAAAAAAATTCGTGGCGACAAAAATGAAAATAAAACGAAATGAAAGTGGCACACGTGAGAGCCAATCAATGGAGGCATCTTCATCTTAGAAGTCAAACACAATTTTTTCTGTTCACATTTTCTCTTTTGACTACAATAATGCCTCCTCTCACGTCACCAAAGAATATATACTTGATGTTTAGTGGTCAAATGTGGATAGCATTATCAATACCCTAGTTTTATAAACAGCTTTTTCATAATGTTATCACATTGTGCTCATTATTTCCATCTTCTTATGGGTACGTCCGTGAGGATTTATACGCACACTAGTTTTCTTGTGGTCCCTTTCCATTAGATATCCATTCAACATGAAAATATATACAAGTTTAACAATGATACTGCTTAAACTTGGTACTTTTTGTTTAATTTGTCTTCTATATTTTTAATTTTGACAATTTGTCTATTAAATTTGCTAAATTATGACAATGAATCCCTGTTAGATATTTTATATTAAATTAAAAATTTGAAATTGAAAGATTTACATTAGAATTTGTATTAAATTTATAATTTTTTTTGGTCAATATTAAGGTTTTACGTCTTCATATAGGCGCATGCAGGTTTTTGAGTCTAATTTAACAAAAAAATTAATTCATAAGTGGTACATTGTAATAATTTAGTAAGTCCAAAAGAAAAATTGTTAAAATTAGAAGTTTTGATGACAAAATATTAAAAGGTAACAAGTTTGGGAGTATCAATATTAAATACTTAAAAAAAAATTCTAAAAGATATTTATTGTTAGTGAAAACCATGTTTCTTATACTTTAACAGGGAAGACATTTTGAAATTGCAATTTCACATGATTTTAATGGAATAATAAGTTTGTAACTCAGAAAAGTTCCCATGTAACATTCTTCTTTGGTTAAAGTTGTTTGTTACTAGTTTTATATCATGTTATAGGGACCTTTCAATAAAAAGAAACTCATTGAAAGACTCCATATAAATAAATATATGTATGTATATTTTTTCCTAAGATGGGCAAAATACAGAGAGTTTGGTATACATCATTATCACTGTGCCACCACAGTTTTTATGTCAAGTGGGTGATCCCTTGAAATATTCAAAAGTCATTAAGCTAATAAAATTTTCAGTGTCAACGTGAATTACATTGGAAATGGGAGTTCAGTCACTTACCAATTTTTTAAGTGCAACAGAGAAAATTATTACATAAATAATTTAATAGTAATTTCATATCTCATCTGATATAAAATGTTCAAACCCTACTTCCAATTTTAAACTATAATAGTAATAATAAAGTGCAAAAGAATAAGTCATAATAAATTTTCATGGACCTAATATGGTCTTCTTCTTGTTGGTTTAGTTTCAATTTTAGCACTTGAAAACCTAACGTAGTGTTGTTATTGTGGATTCCCACACATGTGAGCTTTGTTTATCTTATTTTTGTCCTTGATCTAGAACAAAAACAATCGGTTTTAAATTTAGTCAAGTAAAATGACTAAAAGAATCCTGTGAATAACTAGTAATGAAAAAACAAAAAACCGACTTTTCATTGCTTTTTTAAAAAGATATATAAAAAATGTCTTAATATATATATATATATTCTTAAAGTGGACCGGTGGAATAATCATTGTAATTTTAATAGAATAGCTCTTTTATCTTAAAAAATCCCTCCTAAAAAAAAGTTATCATTTCATTATATTTCAATAACTTTATAATTAGAACATTTATGACTCCTATGTTAATTTTGATGTTCAACCAAATGTTGAAATATGAAAAAAAAAAAAAAAAAAGCTCATTCTATTTTTATTATAAATTCTATTTTTATTTTTTATTTTTGTAATAATGAGACTTTACGAGCATCTATTTTATTAATGTGGTAGAAAACTTCAGTGTTTTTTTAAGTCATGTCAAACATATATTTTACATCTAGTAGAACACAGGCTTTCTCTTTTATGGCACCACCAGACAAATATTTGTAAAGAGTGGCACTCTTTTATATATATATATAATTTTATTATTATTAAGAAATAAAAATTTTAAAGTTCAAAGTTTATTAAATTACATATATTCGCACACCTAACTACCCTGGGCTAGCTCTATATAAAACGTAAAGAGGGGTACGCTGTTTCTCCACTAGAAATGCATTATTGGAGTTCCCACATATGATCGTAATCACTAGTTTACTGTTTTCATGTGGGTTCACCTTTTTCCTACTAAGCTTCCACCATAGTTAACCAATTCAAAAAAAAAAAAAATGTATCTAATTTTTGTGGATATAAATCCTCTTAGGATAAATGCAACCAACATGACTTATTAATTATTTTAACATTATTAATATTATTCTTATTATGCTTATTGTTAAAAATAGTTTATTTTTATAATTATAGTTATAATCTAACGGTAATATCATACATGATTTTATTTAAAAGTGTAGATTAAAAAAAATAGTCTATCTTTTTTATGTTTTATTTTTTATTTTATTTTGATAAATATAAGTCCATCTTTTCGATTGAATATATCTACTAAAGAATTTCTCTTTTTCTTTTCTTTTCTTTCTTAATTAATATTTTTTAACTTATAAGGGACTTTCATAATAGGATAAGGTTTTTTTACCTTATTGATATGATAACTTCTGACGGTCATCATGTAATCTAAGTGAAGGTTTATGTGTTCTATAACACTTCATATTCATATTGAAATAATTCAAATATATTAAAGAATAAAAAAAATTTAAAGTCAAAAAAATTCGGTGTCCATTGACAACCTTTTCATCGACCACCGTTGTCTGCAGCTCAGCCCAGTACCCTAAGCCTCCCATCCTCCATCTCCGATGCCATGACTGATATACAGATTTTATCAAGCTAACTTCATAGGTATCTTCTTAGTTTCTTGAGCACTTTATTTGTGTTTTATTGTGTTTTTGTTGCTTTTGTAGATCAATTACAAGAAACAACAAAATTGGAATTTCAAAAGCACCAAAAATGAAATTGAAGAATATCAGGACGGACTGTAGCATATGTTGGGTGCATTATTGCATGCATCCTAGTCCAGAGAGCCCAAAGTCTTAAGCTACAGCGCTTAAGTATGCGTTGTAATCAAGGATAAAAATGTCGCTGTCAATGAGGTTGTTGAGATTTTGATTTATAGATAATGTCAATAGAAATGTTAATGTTGATTGATATCCTAAGAAATAAATGTATGCTTAAAGAAAAAATCATAATTTTTTCCTGAAACTTCACCAAATATAAAAACAATCAATATTACTTAATTTAAACTAATTTATAACCACAACAATAGATTTTTTTTAATAAAATATGAGAGTTATGTCACATAATGTAATAAGAAAACATAATAATTATGCACTAACTGTAATTTCGATACGATATTACATACTTATAGATATTATAAATAAAATACAATTATATAATATATTACATAGGAAGTAATTATCAAACATAAGAGAGTACATACAAATTTTGAATGTCTTTAATACCATAAAGAATTTCTAGTATGTTGGAAAACATCAGGTAAGTGTTGATCTTGATCTAAACAATATATATGCTAAGATATTACCCTTGAATAATTCTGAAGGTAATTGTTAAAGTGCCACATGTATGTTTCTTGATCCATTTCAACTGTTAACTTATATATTAGATATTGTTGATTGATTCAACTTGATGAGTAATTTGAATGAATATGCAATGACATCTTGATATCAATTTGTGGTGGAGAATATACCAATATATCAAAGAAACCGCTTGAATATTGTATTTCTAAACTAAATTCCATCTAAAAATCATAAAAATGATTATAACCGCATTAACTTTGCTCAATTACTAAGCTCATGAAATTTAGACTCATGGCAATAGAATCCTCATCAGTTTGACTCATTTGAGACACACGTCTTCTTATATGTTGTTTTCTAATTGCTCTAATACCCTTACTTGTTGCCTTATAACCATAATCTTCATTTTGTGTATAATGCATAAAATCTTCTTCTGATAGAGTTAAATAAATCTTCTTCTCTGGAGAATAGACTCAAAGGCATTTAATTTGATGTTGGACTTATTCTTCTCTCATAGTTCCCACCATCATTATCATTATCACTCTCATATAAGTTACATTCAAGAATCATAAAAAAGGGTAAAAGAACAAATAATTGTGCTACATTTTATTATTATGATTCTTTTATTATTCTAGGTTAAAAAATATTGTCACATTTTGTTAACATTTAAAAAAGATTTAAATATGCATCCAAATTTAAATTTTTGAAAAAAAAATTTCCCTAAGTTTTGGATAGTTTATGGAAATGTCCAAATATTCCAAAGTTTACAGATATTCATGAATATTACAGTTATTTTTGGATATTGTGAACATTTGATGGATACTTTTGGAGGAAATATCCTTCCCCCCGTCACCCATGACGAGGTTTCAAAATGTGGATAATATTGTGGAAATGTTGACAATTTCTTGGACACTTTAATCCATGATTGCAGCCTACCCCTTGTTAGGAAATGCCCTAAGCATTAGAGACATTTTGATGTATTTATTTTGAACTGGATAATAAAATTATATATAGAGGTTATCCATTACATTGCTATCTGTCCTCGTTTTATTTACATGTTAAAGTAAATGTAAGCAAATATGGCTCACTGACTGCTTGTGTTAAAACTGTTAAAACGTTGCATGCAATGGACTTTTGTATGCGAGAAGATAATGTTCTAAAGTTAGCGGTCTAAACTATGGTCTGTAGTCTATGGGGTTAGACTGAGTATCTAACTCATGTTAAGACTATTATGTTGTCTAAAGCCTTGGAGGGGACGGTTTGTCTTGACTGTCTGGAGCTGGACTCCCAAGTAGAGATGTAGATATGTTACTTGGTGGTGACATATTAGACCGGGACTAAAGCGTGATTGATCTACGTAGTTCGCTATGAGTGGATCAATCTGCTTTTGACGTTCATTGTGCAATAACCTTAATCCTGAGTAAATGAACTACTTCATGTATATGACTTGTGTACTTTGATGTTCCAATGGCTAAAGCGTCTTAGAGGTAGTAAGCTTATAGACCGGTTCGTTGGGTGCATGACTTGTATACGATGAAGGGTTTGTTTGCAGATATCGGAATCATAACTCTAAGGAGTTAAAGGTATCCTCTTAAAGGCATTATACTGAATGTGAAAATAGACAAGGCCTTGGGTTGTCTGCTGGGCGGATGACTTCTTATTCACATATGATGAATAATCATTTTCTTAATTCGATAGTTAATAGAACTTTAAGATAGCCTGATCAGTAGGATTAAACGGACTTTGACCTAAGGCTGATCATGGATATCATATGAGGGTTTTGCATATATGACAAGATCATTGGATAGTAGCTCGTCACAGGCTTACGTAATACGGTATATAATTGGGAGTTCAGTTTCAGGTTTATAGTGGTATGACTTTGAAACTAATGATCATATGATTGAGTTGTTCGGTAAAGAATGATGATCATATGGATTTGCGGGAGCCCGATTATATATGTCCAATCAGTCCCTCTACTAGCTCCACATAATTCCTTAACGTTTGACAAATTGATTTGTGTATGCTATTGGCTGGTTTATTTTACATAGATGGTGAAGACACAGGATTAGGATGGTAGACAAGATTCTCTCCGGTTGGATTCAGATTTTGTTTTGGATAATAGAGTACACAATTATTCGAACTCCAAATAAAGCTGCCATGATTTTATTTGAGATTGGATTGGAGTTGTAGAAAATTATCCATGAGAACAAGAATTTGAAACACAACCGTTTTGTGGATTTTGAAATTTGAATTTTGAAATTTGAATTTTGAAATTTGAATTTGAAATTTGAATTTGAAATTTGAATTTGAAATTTGAAATTTAAATTTGAAATTTGAAATTTGAAATTTAAATTTGAAATTTGAAATTTGAAATTTAAATTTGAAATTCGAATTTGAAATTCAAATTTTGAATCACAGTTCAAGTGAGATTCGAATTTGTTGTGGAAAATCCACAAGGTTTGAAATTCGAATTTGCGTTGGATTTGGAGAGGATAATCTTATTAGAATCCTACTTGAATTTTGAATTCAAATCCTAACAAATTATGGACGAAATTTTGAGGATAATCCTCAATGGAATTTCGGTTTTTGTGGATAAGGTTCAAGGGAAAAATTCAAGTTTCAATCCCAGTTGAATTTGGATTCTCTCCTTCCCTGAAAAGTGGCCGAAATTATGGAGGAAATCTCCTAGGAAAATTCGGTTATTTTGGATAAGGTTGAGATAAGATTCAAGCTTGAAAATCCTAGTGAAATTTTGATTCTCCCTTATCCTAAAAGTGGCCGAATTTTTTGAGGAGATTTTCTCCTAGGAATTTCGGATTTTTTGGTTGAAAAAGGGAGATAAAATTCTAGTTAAAATCTTGTTTAGATTTGGATTGGATTTATCCTAAATAAACCGAATTTTATTGTTGGGATTTTCCCATGGAAAAATTCAGATTTTATGGTTATGGATAAGGGAGAATATCTTTTCTTAATCTAATTCGAATTCAGAGAATCACCTCATGCAGGTCTATAAATAGAGGTCCTGCCACTCCAGTTCTCTCAGACCACAGACTCTCAGGTGAGCAGGCTTATTGTTGCACAGCTCATCGTGACAATAAGTTCTTTAGAGATCTGGGTGGTCGGAAGAAGACTAGCAGTGCTAGCATACCGATCGAGGTTCAGAGTGCCCACACACTCAGCCATTCAGGAATTGGAGAATAGTAGAGAAGGCTAGTTGGTTGAAGCCTCCGGTCAGTCTCCTCCTGCAAGATTGGCGTCCTTGAGGTATGAGTTTTAATTGTTGTTAGTTTATTGTATATGGCATCATGAGATATTTAACGATCTTAAAAATTTTTATTGTTCCGCTGCACCACTCTGGTACGTTTTTACCGATTTATTTTCCTACACCCCTTTCATTGAGGCCAGCCCAAACAGGTGCGCTGCAGTGAGTGTGCCCTCAAGTTTTTCAAGCACACTGCAGTGTGTGCTTCTGCAATCTTAGTTGTCTTAAATAGCGCTGTAGTTAGAAAAACACCATTTGCACCACCCTGTACACGTGGAATGTTAATTTTGAGGCAAAAATGTGAGGAGAAAAAACCCTGAAGTTTTGGAAAGCACTATTAGAGATTCATAGAAGATTGAAGAATTTGAAGCTTGTTTCACCAAATAGTTCTTCTTTTCTCCCTATCTTTCTTTCTCTTTGATCTTAAACTTGTATTTGATTCTAGGTTTTATGTTTGAACAATGAGTTTGATGCTTTGTTTGATTTTGGTTAGGGATATTGGAATTACAATGATTAGCTGAACTCTTTATGCTAGGGGGGATTGATGTAGTTTTACCATAGCAATGTTTTGAAAATTTGATGTTAGTTAATTGAATTTCATTTAAAATCATTTATGTTATCTTTGCTTATTGTTATAATTTATTTACCCAATTATTAGAAATGTTAGATGTGTGAATTTAGTTTTGGGAGAGTCATTTTCACATATTAGATCTTGAAAAACACAACCCATTTGATATTAAGTCAGAATGCTAATATAATTTGGATAACTATTATAATAGGTTTAGTTTTCATGAATGCCCAATTAATTAAGTTAATAAAGATATTAATTTGATTGTTGTGCATATTGTTTTGCTTGGCACTTTGGAAAGGAGGTGAAACTAATTTTGGAATTCTATGATTAATGATTTGGAAGAAATTTATTAGCTAGCTATTAAATTAGATAAACATTGCTGGGAAAATGAAATCAAAACCCCTAGCTCCTTGTACCATTTACTTTCTTTCAATCCATTTTCTCTATTGGTATTATTTCTTAACTTTCTAGCTTACTTTAGTTGTTTAATTTACATTTGCTTTTTAATTTTTAATTGCTTAGATAAAATTGGATCATTATAGTTATGATACTTAGATGATTTCTTAAATTCAATTCTTGTTGGATGATACTTGAAATTTTTGTCACTTTGTTACTTGAGGAGATTTGTTCACTTCCAAGCACACACGATAAAACACGTAACAACGACTTAACCCATCTTCCTTTTGGTAGGTTGACACCCAGCTCTGCCTAGGCCCTCACTTTGTATAGAGGAGCTCTTGATCACAGATCTTGTGAGCTCGAAAATCCTTATCACTAAATAACCGTTGAAATCACATTGCAAAGGTGGTAGGAGGTCGTCAGTTTTTGGGCTCGCAAAGGCGGTAGAGGTCATCATTTTTAGGGCTCGACAGATTGTATAAGTACGGTGGAGCGAGGTTGTGACCTTTACCTCTTCATGCTGTTCATTGCCGTTGAAAGCTTGCCTCCATCCGTCTGGCCTCCATCATGGCCTCTGTTGCAAGCTCTAATCGTGATCTCCTAATTACGTAATCTCCAATTGCCCAAACACTGGGTCTCATGCTCAAACAAGTGTTGTGGGGGGGGGGGGGGGGGCGGCAGTCGGTGGAGGAGTGCTGCCGACTAAGGGCAGCACTTGAAGGGCCCTTTTTTTTTTGTTGTTTTGAAATTTTTTTTGGAAAGGTTTTGAAATTTTTTGGTATGATTTCCTTTTTGTTATTATTTAAGTATGTCTTTTGATCTCGATCATAAAAAAACTCATATAAGGATCATAAATTTTTTATCCTAAATAGAATTACCCTTCTCTTTATTAACTTTCTTTTCATTTGCTTTGCTCTGCTGTGGAATCCCAATGGCGGCCCAAAAACCGGCTATATACAATGCCTTCTTCAGTCATTGCCAATTAGCCTGCAATTACCCGTTGTGTTGAAAATTGGGGGCAAAATCATGTTCAGAAATTATATCAGATTCAAAACTTGATGACCATTAAAACCTGAAAAAGATAAGTGGAAAAACAACATTTTAAGCATTTATTTTCAGATCAAGTCTATAACTTTACATTCTATTATATTTTGTAATTTAACTATTATTTTTATTTTATTTAGTATTATATTTATTTTTTAATTTAATATTAATTATTCATCTAATATTATAAAAGTAATTATTATATTTATATATAAAATTGTATTTCATGAAAATTAATGTAGAATTATATTCAAGCCCTTTTTAAAAAAACTTCCTCAAATTTTTTTTAATTTAGGAAAATGATTATCTTTCTTAAAAATGGTCAAATAAATAATTGTACGACATCACATGTGTTATTATCAATCAATCAACCGAACGGGTCCCTCAACTTCTAAAAACCACCCTTTTTTTTTCTAAAAATTAAAAATTTCTGCCCCTTTTTTTTTTTTAATTTAAGTGAAAAATATCAAAAGAAAAATGAAAAATCGTCCATTAACCTAATTTCCTCAATTGTATTGTACAGTCAAAAAAGAAAACAATAATCTAATTCAGATTCTTCCAAAACTATTTTCCATTGTGGCAGCAAATGGGCAGTGATTGTGTCTCCAATAGAACACAAGTCATCATGACTTGCACCAGAAACCTCACAAGGAAAGAGTTGACTAACAAGATTGTGTTGTGATTTGTGGCTTTTGGACGCTTGTGAGAGTATCGTAAAGGCCTAAAGAGCCAAAAAAAACTTCAAAGTGCAACTTTGAGATTGTAGTAGAAGAGCTATAATGATTACCCTTCTTGCAGAATCAATTTATGTCCACTTTTTCCTCTTTCACAAAGAAAGTAGAGACAATGGTCTAAGTACAATGTCCTTTGATTTGTCTTGATCTTCATTTGGACTACATACATACATGAGCGTCAAGCCGTCAACCGGTCAAAGATATTAAAACCCCTTCTGCTTAAATTATAAGTTCAAATTCATCGCTTGAAAGAGGCATATTCTAACATTATTAAGGATATTCTTAACATTATCGTTGCTCCTGATACTGATAAGCATATTTTGCTAAGAAGAAAGTTTCGAAAAATGCTTTTTTTTTAATAAGGTGTTTGTTTATAGTTTTACATTTATATTATATTTAAATATAATATAATTTTTATTTAAACATAAAAATTTTATATTTAAATATAATATTTTTTAATAATATCTCAAATATATTTATTATTTTAAAATATTTTAAAAATTATTTTTTTCTATTAATATAATATTTTTTTCCCTGTTTCATTTTTTCTATCTATTTTTATCAATCACATCAATATTTTAATTTTAAAATACAATTCAAATATTTTTTTTATCTAAACACATATTATAATCAAATACAAAACAATACTTTTCATTGTATTCAAATACAATATGAACGCAATATATTTATCAAATACCCCATAATTATTTTTTTTTATGGTGCTACTTATTTAATCCGATGGAACAAATACATTTAGTCCAAATTTATCTTTCATGGCATATAGTTGATTGTTCAGAAGATTTTACACAATCGTCTCTCCGATGATGATGCTTTAAACCATTGAGATATATCTCTCACTAGTTTTTATGGTTTATGTGGTGGTGATGCTGAGTCCAATGATCATCTATTTCTTTGTTGTAATTATGCCCATTTTCTATAGATGGTCTTCTCAGAGACTTTTAATCATTCTGTTGACTTTTACAAGAGCATTGAGAAATTTTTTATGGGTGGCCTTTTCCTCCCGGTTTAGACCACAAATTCATGCTCTATTGGAAATATGCTCTTATATACACTTGCTGGTTAATCTGGTATGTTATAAATAAGCTGGTTTTTAAAGACATAACTATTTTCAAAAATTCGGATAAAGTCATGATTTGGGTGGTAGTTAAATATACTGAATTTCTTGATATTGGTTGCATGAATAATTCGTAGATTGATCTCTTGACTCTCCATAATTTTTGTGCCATTAATAAATGTCCTATGGCTTCAAATATCACAGTGGTAGATGGTTACCTCCTTCAAGGTTGGATCAAGGTGAATAAAGATAGCGCTGCATGAGGTGCTTGTGGTATGGGGCTATCTTTAGGATTTGTAGGGTTTTGTTAAAGGCTGTTTCACTGCTCCTCAAGATATTTCTTTTCCTTTTGAGGCTTAACTGATTGCTTTTATTCTAGCAATTGAAAAAACTTGGGAATTTAAACGGCAAAACTTGTGGTTCAACTGTGATTCAATTTATCTGATTAATCTTTTCAACTCAAAATCAAATGAAGTTCCTTAGAAATTCCATAGCAAATGGTTGTTTTTTATGCCATTTGGAAGTCTTGGTGTTTAGGGTTTCTCACAACGTTTGGAAGCCAATGTGGTTGCAGATAAATTAGCCAATCATTCATTTTAGCATACTTAGTTTAATTGGTGGTTCTCAGCTGCTGATTTTATTCTCCTTTTGTTCTACATATATATGAATTGTCTTCATTTTCACATGTTTCTTTCGTTTTATTCAGAGGTTTTTTTTTTTTTTTTTCTTTTTGCCCTTTTGTCAGATTTTTTCCTTTAGGTTTTTTTGGCAAAGGGATTTAATGAGATACCTAGTCTATCCGAACAGATCCTATAGGATGCCCGTTTAGTTATTGTTCCTGTATTTTCTCTCCTTTTAAAAGTGGTTTGTTTACTTCGTCAAACTTTATTGTATTCTCCTTTTAACTTAATATATTATGGGAGGAGTTGATGATGGGGGGCTTAAGGAATATTGACCTAGTCGATATGTTTTAGCACACCTACTAATTCTCTTCTTCATTATTTATAAAAAAAAAGAAAAGAAAAGGTTCAAATTCATATCCAAAACAATGAATTTAAATTTAATGCATATATGTATATACATAACAACTAAAAATCTGGAAAAGTCAATCTAAAACGAAAACTCAAAATAGAAATTAAATGAGTGTCACTTAACTCTAATTATTTTTTGCCTTCTTTGAAAAGTTAATTAAAATTTACTTTTTTACAATACTAATTGTAATTTAAAAACACAAACTTTAAGAGTTTATTACCTTGCCATTCCAAATTCAAATAAGATGATCTTTTTTAATTATGTAAAATTTCAAAACGAATAAAACAAGATTCTATTAATTTTTCCCTCTAAATGCATACCAAGGTTTTATACTTTTTAACTTTAATAAACCAACCACACAATTTCAAAACTTAACTAAGCTCCAACAAAAAACAACTCCGATTCTCCAGCTTAAGCATGCCTACCAAACACACGCCAAGATTATGGTCTATGTGAGCTTTCACTTCGTTGGTAGTGAAATGTCCCAATTCATTGTTTCCTTGCGTTTTCAGATATCTACAAGAACGTTGTTGAATGATAACCCATCCAAGCATTATCCATTTAGCCCTTGTTTGGGAACATCTATGTTTAGCTTATTGTTTTGTTCTATTGAAAACAGAAAGAAGTCAAAATTCATTTAGGCATGGTCAAGCAAAATAGTAACATGTACTCGAATGTAATGTGCCAACTACTTGAGTCAATAAAACCACTTAGGGTCATATCCAAAGACCTGAAATCTAATCTGGCCTTCATTTGAATTGGAAGTATTATTGCAAGATGAAGGTCGCCTCCAATTGTGCAGTCCACAAATAAAAAGCAATAATAATAATAATAATAATAATTAGTACCATATTTTCTAAGAAAAAAAGGGGCAACAATAATGATAATTAGTATTATATTTTCTAGAAAAAAAAAAAGGGGGGGTAAAACTTAGAGGAGGAACAGCAAATTGGATTAAATTTTTAATAGTCAGATTATGAGTGTACATGTTAAATAATGCATTACACAATAGAAAAGCACTCCCATTTATAGACCGCTCGACATATCCAATGCAACGATTAAAAACTTGCTCTACTAATAAGGCAAGTGTAGTTCCTACAATAAATTTTTTCAAAAGATATTGATTTTGATTGGCTTTTGAGGAGAAAACCAGAAAACGTGTACATCATAATGCCTTGATAGGAATCTTTAGTATTATAAGCCTTTTTATCTTTTCATTTAGTAGAATTAACATCATCTTTCAGCAGCAGAACTTAAACAAGCTCAGAGTTTAGTTTGAATCCCAATAGGCTGTTATCATCCAGAACCCAGAAAAGAACAAAACCATTAAACATTTAGTCAACAAATTTTTCCCCAGTCACTTTTAGATACATTTTCCAGAGTGCAACAAATCATCTCGTTTATGAAGGTAATAACTTGCAGAAAAGTAGGAATTTATTTAATTTGGTAACTGTTAAACACAAACATGCCACAAAGACAATATAGCAACCTTATCACATTTCTAGTACTTTTCTCACGGTTGGATGTCAAAGCGCATATTTAATATAAAGTACACAACAAAGGTGGTAAAAAGGTAGAATACCTATTTACAATCAGCAGCTGTTTCAGTCCTCATCTTTTCGGTCCTCATTAATCTCGTAGAGAATCACCACCAGCGCAACTATGAAGGCGTAGTCGACATGAGGGTAAACAGTTACAGCAAAGGTGTCCTTTCCGAGCACTAGGCTTTGAACACTGTGTTTCTTGTGCATCTGGAAACATAATTAGGAATTTTCATCAAGCGTTTGGACCTCAAACTCACCAAAACTCAACATAAACCGTTTTCTTATAACATTTTGAGACATATAGCACAAATCAAAGACAAGTGCTCGACCATATTGGTAACTTTGTAATCAGATATACACACACTGACACATGGAATACAGCTTCTGCAATAAAAAAGTGGAGGACACTATAATCTTACTTGAGCAACGATGGTGGAGCTGTTTCCCAGATATATGGTGCATGATCTCTCAAACCAACTGCCTTTGACCTTGAAATCAGGCACATCTTCTTTTGTGTTTGCAGCTAAGAACACGTCTAGTTCAGTCTTTAGTTGAAGAACAGAGGATTTCTTGGCACTGAATAGAAGATCTTTGGAGTCTGAGCTATCTCCTCGGTATACTTCCCATCTCCTATGAGCGGTCAATATCTGAATGAGAGAGAAACAGTTATGTTCTACGTACTTGGGTACATAAATGCGGCCATTTGCATACACTCTAGAACAACATATAGGCGATTGAAAAAGACATGAAAAGCTTAACATAATTTATAAATCATGACCGTTTTATGCTTGTGCATGCACAAATGCAGTACGGTCAAGGATTGTTGTTAAGAAGTCAGAACTTGGAGGGTTCACTTCAAATTCGGCCCCCAAATAATAATGGTTGTCTCACTTTACCCCTTATAACTTTAAATAAAACAAAATTCCCCCAGCTTATCATATGCTAAATTTTAGGACTTGCATCATTAAACATCAATTTTAAACTGCTTTTAATAACGTGTGCCAAAGGTGATTAAAACCGTTAGCAAATTTCCCGTTACCACCTGATCTCAGGACACACCTGTGACATTTCAATGAAGAAAGTCAAAGCAAAAACTAATGATAAGTTCAGGGAGGAGTTTTGTTCCATTTTCAGTTGTAAGAAGCAAAGTAAGACAACATCTATTTTGCGGGGGCTAACTTTGAAATAAAACAAATCTATGAACCAGGAACAATGCTATTTCTCATCATTGAGGATGAAATACTACATATTTTCCGCATTATCACACGAGATACAAAACGAGTTCTGCACAATTGCGTACGAGTCCTGCATGCTGGTGACAAAACGCATTGCTACTGTTTCTTTTCTTTTCTTTAAACCGGACTTCTGAACCTGCATAAGATGGGTTAAATAGCAATTGGGGTAGCAGTTGGTACTGCTAATTGCCCTTCCTATGATATGTCGCTCCAAGAAATAACATATCCGTCGATATTTTTAGCATAATGTAAACAAATAAAAACAGTTGTAAGGGCAACAAGGCTTCGATATTGTACATCAAAATGAAAATTTTATTGCCTTTTCTTCTCTGTTTCACTTTAAAATATGACAAAAGTAAAATTGTTTAATAATGCCTTTTATCCACCCCAAAACAACATATCATTGGATCTAATATGGATATCTACTATCTAATTTAATCAGCCAACTTGCCTATGTCACATTTGAGGCATGATATACACTTTTGGAACAAAGATTTAACTAATTTTTTCTCAACATAGGAGATTGGAGATGGTAGTAAATTGGATTTAGTGTAGTCTCTTTAAAACTTCATTTTTGGCATCTTATTTATTTATTTTTTTTAAATACTTCAAACAAGCTTCTCCAGCATAATTCCCTCTGCCTTTATTAAAAATCATCTTCCAATTACAAATCTGCCTAATTTTTTTTTTTTTAAAAAACGTATAGTTAAATATACATACATACATAGATACACACACACACAGAGGGCATAATGGACCAACTTTAAATATTTATTTCATGATTATTTTTCTGCTTCCCAAAATTCTGGTAAACCTTGCAGTCAAATCAAATTATTCTTTATGGTTGTAGACATAGCTAGCTATAATTATAATTTTACACCGACTAAAAATATATATATATAGATAAAACAATTCTTTCTATTTTTCATTTAAAAAAAAAGTTCAGTTCAGCAAAAAAATAAAAATAAAAATAAAAACCAAAAATAATAAATAAATCCTAAACTGCTTTCCGAGTTACTTTTGGATAGATATACTCAACAAATTTAGATGAATTTGTATCACAGAAACTAATATTCTAAAAAATTATTATGGAAAAAAAAAAAGGAAAAGTGTAAAAAGCAAAGAAGAAGAAAGTGCCTTTTGACGGAGGGAGACGATAGGGTTATCGACGGCGTCGAGAAGAAGGCGACGGTCATGGAGGCTGAAAACGGAGCCCTTGACTTTGAACATGACGTTGCCGTTGACGTCGGTGACGGCGAAGGAGCCCTCCGCGATTGTCATCAGTTTCTTCGTCATGATCAGATCCACCGGGTACTGCGCGCAGAACTGCGGGCCCACCACCGCGATCGGATTCCCCGCCGGTGGCCCGCTTGATGTCGCAAACGCCATTTCTGTTCGCCGATCGCAGCAAACCGGTGGGAATTTTGTCGTTTTTGAGCTCTTCTTCTTCTTCTTCTTCTTCTACGGTTTGGACTAGGGGGGCTATTTGTCTTTCAAGTGATCGTTCGTCACCGACCTCTGCTTTTGAATTCCTTTCTCTTGGGATTTACTTTACTTTTTCGTTTGTTTGGACGTGGCAACGCGGGCATGACGACAGCTTACACACTGACCAAGTATTTGGGCTCAGTTTGGAATCGGCATTCTGGTATTACTTTTAAAATATTTTCTATTTTTAAAAAAATTAAAAATAAAAATATTTTAAAAATTAGGTTGAAATTATTTTTAAAATTGTATTTTATTATATATTCTGAGTGTATATTTTAAAAAATATAAAAATAAAATTTTGTTTGGTTTTATATTTTGAAAACTCATTTTATAAGTAAGTATCTTATAAAAATATATTTATTTTTAGTTTAAAAATAATAATAAAAAATAAATTATTAGTCATAATTAAAAAAAAATTTTGGTGGTAGGTTTTGCAATGAGCGATAGGGGTGGAAGAAATTGATGGTCTAAGTTCTAGGCGACAGTGATGACTAAATTTAGATTATAAGTCGATAGTCATCGTCGCGAGGGGGCTGTCGTCATTGTCACTAGTCCATGGTAATTAGTTTTTGTCAGAGATGGATGCTATTGTTGAACATGATCATCATTAATACTGCACAAACAAAAAGAGAGAGAGACAGAAAGAGGAAATGGAGGGAGAAAACGAAAACAAAAAGTGAAAACAACTTTTTTTCGTTTTAAAAAAACTCAAAAAAACAACATAGTTGAAAACGATGTTTTCGAAATGGTTTTGAAAACATTTAATAAACAAACGCTATATTGGAATTGTTTTCATTTTCTGTGTTTTTAAAAATGGAAAATCATTCTCGAAAATAAAAACGCCCTCAAAATTTCTGAGAAAAAAAAAAGGTTAGGAATTAAAATCTAAAAAATTAAGATAACTATAATATATGGTCAATTTTTTTTTATTTAATAAAATAGTTATTTATCATTTCTTAAGTTTAATTAATTAATCTTAGTAATTTATATTATGATTAATTAATAATTGATTTCATATCAATTACTGATTAACTATTTAAAAAATTAAATTACCTAAATAGTATTTTAATTAATTTTTAAAACTTAGATCATTTGTTAAAAAATATTATTTATTTATAAATCTTTTAAAATTTGAGAAGAACCAAAGTTTAAGAATTAAATTAAAAAACATAATGCTGCGGTAATGACTAGATCAACATGCAACCAATAATTTAAGATGTCCTGTGATAATCATGAAAGAGGACTGAAAAATATTATTTATGATGTATTCATTTGTGTCTTATTTTTTAGGAAATTTCACTAGTGTCCACATTTTTATTTATTTTTTCTTTGAAAATTTCATTTGTACCCTTTGAGCTTTGCTACCTCATGTGATACGTATTTGACTTCGAAATTACATAAACAAAAGGTGTTTAACAAAGTAATCTGTTAACCATCGAGTATGATGGCTTAGCAGTAATAGATTATCATGGTGAGTCAGTGATCAAAGGTTCAAGCGTTCGGTAACTCTCTTAGGGTCTTAAATATGAAGTCTTATTTTCAATCAACCTTTAATGGATAGATCCTAAGATTACACCCACTGTTAAGTGGTCAAATGTTCAAGTGCTTGATGACCCTCTTGGGGGTCTTAAATATAAAGTCCTGTTTTTTTATCAACCTTCAATGGATAGTTTCTTAGATTGCACCCATCATTAAGTGGTCAAAGATTTGAGTGCTTGGTGGCCCCCTTGGGGATCTTAAATATGAAGTCTTATTTTCTATCAATTCGATATACAGTCCTTGAGATTGCTCCCATTGTTAATTGGTCAAAGGTTCAAGTGCTCGATGACTCTCTTGGAGGGTCTTAAACATGAAGTTTTGTTTTCTATCAACCTTAAATGGATAGTTCTTGAGATTGCACCCACCATTAGTACATTCGGTAGTACTAAGATGATGTTCTCCTTAGTGAGGGGCAGAGCCCATTTTAGGGCTTTAAGAAAATAATTCTGTTATTGTTTGAGGAACTCCAATGATAACACTTAAAGGGTATGTTAACACAAACCGTCCCTTTCTTAGACTTTGCTTATAACTAAAAAAATAAAAAATAAAAGAAAATAACTTAGTAGTTTTTTTATTTTTTAATCTTTAACCTCTATGAGTACTAGTTCTATCCATGATTGCAAATAATCTACAATATTTCTAAATTGTCCACCTCAATTTTTATATTTGAGAGGTACCGAAATATCTTTTAGATATAAAATCTTTTTCGAAGAAATATTGATAAATAATGGTAAAAAATCAATATCGGGAAAAATCTAGTGCAATTTTTTGCAAAATATCAAAAAATTTCGGAGAAATATCAAGTACTTAAGTAGAATTACCTTTTGGGAAGCCTTAGGACTATAGATACATAATAATTCTGATCGTTTATTGAAGAATGGCATAACAACATAAGGTGGAGTGTGGGCATTGGATTGAAACTTT
The DNA here is from genome assembly GCA_035233585.1 of Antiaris toxicaria. NCBI lineage: Eukaryota > Viridiplantae > Streptophyta > Magnoliopsida > Rosales > Moraceae > Antiaris > Antiaris toxicaria. The sequence continues at coordinate 4,628,377 of CP141163.1, forward strand.
TTTTTTTTTTAACATATATCATCCATCTATTAAAAAATCCATTTCGAATCCAATCAATTTAACTCCCTGTTTTGACATTGCTATCGCCCACTCAAATCAGATGATTGGACTGAGCTTCAACTTTCCAATCCAACCAAATTACTAGTTTAGATTTTTAGGGGTGACAACAGGATCGAAATGGAGCCTGTAACCAAAGGAATGATATATATGGATCTTTGCTTGAGGGAAAATAAATGATGGGTGCCAAGTTATATATATTAACAGGCCTATAATTCTCTTCTTTTCTCCGCTTTTCCTACTGGCAAGCACCGGTGGTATGCAGACGAGGTGAGAGATTTACATTATCATACCACCTGCAACCTCATGCACAAGGCAGAACGGCAAAGCTCTCTTTGATGGGCGTGAGGGAACCAATATTACCATAGTGGAGCAAATAGAATTACATTTACTCCCACCATTTTTTTAACTCATAAACAGTCGCGTCTGGAAAATAAAACCCTTTGTTACATGGCATTGAAGAATCGGTCAATGAGAACTTACGAAAATATAGCAATTTTTCTAGGGACTGGTAGCTAGCGCCTAGCATCTTTGTGAAGATTACACATAAACCAAGATATATAGCATACATAACAGCCAGATCATCATATATGTATAAATTTTTCATCAAAAAAAAATATATATATATGCATATATAGTACACAATATTTAACAATCATTTCATTAGAGTTATAATCTGATTGGCCTGGAGCCTTAGAAAGCACATAACTAAAAGTAATTGGGAATGAAAATGACATTTATTGGCAAGCTAAACGCAGTTCTAGTCATCTTCATACAAATTACAAAAGTTGTCTAATATTGTAACATAACTTAAAACATCTAAAATTAGCTAACAAAATATTGTTTTTAGTTTTTCCTAAAAACATTATCATAAATACCAATACATAAAAATAAAAAATAAAAATTAAAAATTAAAAATAAAACCTAACAAAACGCGTTCTTCCCAAGTAAAACGGTTTGCATGTTGTGTTTCTAGGGCATCTTCTATCTCTAATATCGTCTTTCTTTAATCGTCCAAACCCCAAAAAAAAAAAAAAATCCATGATGATAATTACTAAAATAAAGAGGAGAGGCAAAGACAAATATTGTAACTTAAATAAATATAACAAATGAATTGAAGTTCTAATTGGCAATGGAGGAGAAAACGGTTACCATAGAATCAACCTACTAATTATTCATCAACTTTTTTTTTTTTCTAGATATTTAAATATTATTTCACTAACAATTATACAAATTAAATATAAGATAATTATTTCATTTTATTTCCAATTAATCATGCAAGCTATTTCTAGTTGACTTCAATGTCAAAATGTCCTTTGGTTTCAGTGTCTATTTCTCCCAGAACGTCGGTGATTTGAATAGCTTCTAAAATTTTTTTCAAGACTTTGATTTGAAAAGTAAAGTAATTCTGAGTAAAACAAATGCGCCTTGTCTCTCATTCTAAAAAATAATTAATTTGTGTAACTTTGGAGAAAAAAACTATTTATCCAAAAAAAATATAAAATTTTAAAAAAATTTTTAGAAAAAAATATCAATATGGATATTGTTTCGTTCCTCTTGAAATTCTATGTCATTTAAAAATAATCATCTCATTTGAACTTGTATATATAAAGTTATAAATTTTTAAAGTTAAAATAACTGTAGTGTTTTAAAAATATAAATAGTAAAAAGTAATAATGAGATAGAAAAAAGTTATTTTGGAGGTGTTTGATGTCCCAGACTCACCCTAAAAAAAAACCTTCAAATATTTGTCAATTCAAGACGTCTACATGACCTAGTATTTAGATAAACTCTAAATATTTTAAAAAAAAAAAACCTGCCCGATATATTGAATAAATTGTAATAAAGTATTTACACTAATGATTTCTTTTGATGGCCATGAAGTGGTATGCCTAACTATTCATTGGTTTCCAGCTGATGAAGGAAATAATTCAATCTAATCCATTGAATGATAGAGGTGGATAATAAATGGAAACCAACTTTTTTAATTATATATGTCTGTATAATCTTATTGAATCCAACCAATTCAATCTAACGCATTCACATTACTATTATCCGATTAAATCCGATGATTAGATCGTGCATTGACTTTGGTAAAACCTTCTTAAAACTACCATATTTCATAAAGCTTGTTGAATATGATAACTCACATTTTCAAGATATCAATTTAGTCTCCATCATCCCTTTGTCCTTTATAACATAAAACCAAAATCATCCAACATTGTAAATGAGTGCAAAATTTTAGTTCATACTACACAATTGTTGTACAAATTATTTTAAAAAATAAAGAAAAAAAGATAACCTCAAATATATTGCTAAAAAATTGTTAAAAATTTTTGAAATTTCCAATTTTATTGCTAAAAAATCATGAGGCAAATTAATGAGCATGAAAAAATAAGTCGGAGAAAAACAAGAAAGCATAACTTTTATCTAACGGAGAATTTTATGATAGGATGTCAAAAAATACAACTTGTAGTTATAGTTAACACGATTAGTTATTATTATATAAAATAATAACACAGTTAATAATTTTTGTGATTGCAAGTAATTGTAGAGTTGCATTAACAGTCATGCCCATCTCACGTCTGAAAAATATAACATTATGATGCGCAATACACGTATTGAGTCCACGAGAACTTACAAAAAGAGAGCAATTTATTTAGGGACTTAGCCTGTGCCTAGCCATCTTGGTGAAGATTACACAAACCAAGAATGTAGCATATACATAATACAATATTAGCCACACCATCCCACACACACATAGAACATATATAACAGTCAACTCATTACACATAATCTGGCCGCTTGAAGTTTAGAAGCACATGATAAGCAAAGATGAAACGACAACATAAAACATTTGTTTCGCAATCTAGCTGCTGTTTTAGTCAACGTCGCTTCTGTCCTTGTTAACCTCATAGAGAATCACCACAACGGCAACTATAAAGGCATAGTCGATTGAGTATGCACAGTCACCCAAAGGTGTCCTTTCCAAGCAAAACGCTTTGCACGTTGCGTTTCTTGTGCATCTGCAGCATTATTGTAAAGCATCATAGTGTCATGGCAACGCTGGGATTATTCAGTCTGGGAAACTTTGCACGCACATGGGGAACACCCATGTGAAATTCATGCCGCGTAAAGGACCTACAAGTTATAACTTTTATCGATCATTATTAGTATCTATCAATGTGTTATAAAATATCGAGTGACATCATTATATAATACTTATTAAAATTAATCAAAATTAATTAGGTTAATACTAGACTAATTAGTGTGTTAAAATGAATTGTGATAATTAACCAGCTGTTAAAATTTTTACAAATAACAATTTCAGAATAATTTTCAAAATTTACAAATTTACCCCTTAATTTTTGTATAATTTTATTTTGACCCCAAAATTTTCATAAATTACAAAAAAAGCCCCTATCAATTTCAGAAAAATTTCTCTGTAGTTTACAGAGATACCCTTGCGTTGAAATGGTCAATTATATTTCCCAAGGGGCTGAAGCAAATAGACACCTACAAATATCTTAAAATAACACTAATCTAAAACTTACAGAAATATAAAATTACGTCCATGCCCCTTCACTTGAAGAAACACACGTATTCTCTTGTAGGGAGTACGCACATGCACGTACCTACGGCTATGATTCATGCAGTCCGCACGACACAGATGTGTCACATGTCTTCATATCTTCGTCTTACTGCTTATTGTAGTGCAGGTTCCTCCAATCATTTTTCAAAAAACTAATTACCAATAATTAAAAAACTTATATTTATTTATAATTAAATCTATTTTCATATTTTTACACAATCAGTTTTCACCAAATTGATAAAAATTAATCACTGTATAGTATTTATTTGGAACATCCAATAATTACATATTAATTTAATATAAACAAGAGATTTAATTGTTTATAAATTAGAGATTAGAATTATAGTCGATTATTGAGTTAAGTATACTTGCAAGTAACGACGTTCATGATTATGATACGTTCAAAAAAATTCATATTTAAAAAGGTTAAATGTTTAAATTTTTAATGAAGGGATGTGATTTTACGTTTGATCATAGTTTTGATTAGGAAAAACACTATAATTGGATAAAAAAAAGTCTTCATCAAAATAGTGAATTTTTTCATTAGCTTTCGAACGCCTTTTGAGTCGTCCAATTTTGATATCAAAGTAAAAAATTATAATCAAAACACTTTGAGAGGTCAAATTGCTTTCGATTTCCTTTTAATTGAGAAAAAAATTTTATGGGGCTGCAGCCAGGGGTAGAGAGCCCCTGATTGACGGCTGCTGCCAGATTATGGGTGCTTTAGTACCCATCGAAAGGGAAAAAAAAAAAAAAAAAAGAAAGAGAGAATTTAAAAGTGGTTGAATTAATGGGTTTTCTAAATCAATTTTGACCCTTCAATCATTATTCAACTTTAATCATAGCCCATAGGTATTTGAGATTAGTTATGAAAAGTCTAAATCACTTAGTTTTCATTAAAAGTAAAATCTCCAATTCCCCTCTCGTTCTCTCAAACCATTTTCTTCTCCTTCCTCCCTCACAGCATTGATTTAGTATGAATTCCACCATCCAAACCTCAAAAATTTGCTTCTCTCTAGAGCTCCCAAGCTTGATTTCATTGAAAGGTAATTTCATTCTATATGTTGGTTTTGAAGATTCTGAATTTTAAGATTTTGGTAAATTTAAAAGATTGATTAATTATGGAATTGAATGATGAAATTGATTATGTAGAGTGGTGATTTAAAAGATTGAAAAATAGGATTCTGTAATTGTTGATGTTATTTCTAAGGAATTGAAATTTTAGGATTTATGGAAAATTCGATATTTTGGGCTTCTATGATTTTTTGGATTTTGAGGGTTTTTCCTAATTATAAAATATTGGTGTTACGATTTTGTAACTTGAATTTCATTAACAGTAAGTGTTTCAAGGTCCCAAATCATCACATTACTAAACTAGAGAATTTAGTAAGTTCTTTGGATGAGTTAAGTAAATCTCTCATCTACAACATATTAGCTTAAAAATAATCAAGGTTCATAATTAATTTAAATTTTATAAAGCATATTATTTTATCATTTTCATTTATTTAATCATAGTTTCAATGAAATTTTATAAGATAAAGTTTTATGTTTATAGACGTTTATGTATTTTACTGATTATGAAAGTTCATATAATAATAAAGAAAGTAAAAGGCAATTAGGAGGTTTGTACTCTCATGATAGTTTTACACCGGAGCTGCATGCAACTCGTAATAGGTGTTTGGGTTAATACTTGCCATTATATTAGGTTGATAGTTGTCTCGGTAGATGGTGAGTCTAGCTAACTCATGTTTATCGTGGTTGTGCACTTTGATACATTGTCTAGAACCCAACATTGTAGATAAGAGTAATAATTATATATATATGAATTCTTTTAAGTTTTAAAAACATGAGATTTATTTTGTCTTTGTATATTATATGTTATGATATACATTTTGAAAAGTTGTTTATGTCAATATATAAATATAAAGTTTTGTGAAAATAAATATATTTGCTAAGCAATTTCTTATTAGAGTTTTCGTATGTTACAGATAAAAGTAAAGACAAGGCATAAGTTTAGGGGATGCTTGGTGGATATGTGTATAATGGCAGAGCTTATTGTTGGACTTCTCTATTTGATAGAAGCCTCGTTGATTTTATTTCTAAAGTATTTCCAGATTTGGCTTTTAGATATGAAGTTATTTAGGTTTCGAAGTTATTTCCTTTAAGTTGATTAGGTTCTCCTGGATTATTTAAGTTTTTTAAAACTAAATTTTTGTCATCACAAGATTTATAAAGTTTTGTGTTTTCAAATTTAAATTTATGGTAAAAGTTTCAGTTTCAGTATTATTAAAAAAAAATTATTCTAACTTCCATTTTATTAATGTTTTACTATATATATACATATGGTCTTTATTAATTTTCCTTTTAATATTATATAAATACAGTAAATTGTGACATTCCGTTAAAGAGGTGTAATATTATTTTATCCATTAAAATAAATATTTCTTGCCTCCGTTGTAGAAGAGAACACGAACAATGAGCATTAGGGAGATCGCTCAAGATCTCCAAGATCACAAACTGCCATTAGAGCGATCTCCAAGACTACAGAACGTCAATCACTGGGGAGATCACAAACTTCTTGTCACTGGGAAGAATGACGACGTCGTTTGAGCAGGCCTTGTTGTCATCATCAGAGACGATGATCAAAACAACACGAAAGAGAGGGGGGGGTGGGGTGGTGGCGGCGCATAAGAGAGAGTGAGACTCAAAGGGGAGAGAGAAAGAGAGATAAATAAGTGGGTTGTTCAAAAACCTATTTCAAGGGTAAAATAAGAACATTACGTACATTAAAATTAGATTATATTATAAATTTTCAAAAGTTTCAAATTATACTATTTAATTCCCACCATAAAAAAAAAGACCTATTTACTATAATTTCCTGAGTTTTAATTAGTATTGATTTATTGGGCCACATACCATAAAGGATACTGGTTGAAAGGGAAATTTTTTTCCTTTTTTAACAGTAGTGGATAACAGTTATTACTAATTACTCAGGTCGAATAGGCTCCACCTGCTTCATCGGTAATGGTCAACATTAACGGAGGTGCTTAATTCAAGTCCTGTGACTTGTGGAGGTATTTTAGAATCTGTAGAGGATTTATAAAGATTATTTCTCTATTCTGAATGGTGCCGCTTATACGTTCATTGCTTATACGTTGATGCTATCTTCTTTGCTTTCCGTTATTGGTTAACAAAACCTTAAAAAAATATATTTTTTCTAATTTTTGGGTTCTCAATACTTCATCATATAATGTTTTATGTCATGTTCAAATTACGAATTGCTAGGTTTATGATTTAATATTTGCACAAAACCATCATAGCCAATGGATTTATCGAAGGTATTTATGTTACTAACATGACAGTTTTATGTTACTGACATAAACATGTCGCTTTGAACTTATAATGGTATTATATCAACTCTGTTCTTGCTCTTTTTACAAAGTTATATATGAGCTCACAATTAATCCAATGCACAAAACACCAATACTACCTCTCACAAAATGTGTTACTAAAAAGGTTTTATTAATATATATATATATTTTTTTCACATGTAGTTTTATCATTATAGGCAGTTTTACCAACCTCCTGTCCTACTTTTCCTTTGCATAAAAACGATGCAAACATCAGTTGAGAAATTTGGAGTTCTTTTAATGTCGTTGTGTCTACCCTTTTAGTTAGTATTCACCATTCAAGATTAAAGTGGATATAGCATGCACCATTTGGCATAATGGGTGTTGGACGACTGCCCACCCCTGCTTTGGTACAATGATAGTGCCGGCTATACATAAGTAATACCCGTGTTTTACTAATTAAAAAAAAAAAACACTATATTTTATAAAAGGGTATGTTTTTCTTTTGCTTTTTTCTTTCATAAGATTTATGAGAAATGAAATAGTAACAAAATTTTCGAATATAAAAAATATTTTTGTACTTTCAAAAAATATAATGATAAATTATTTATAGTGGAAATATTGCAAGTCAATCCCTTATTTTAATTTTAATTTTAATTTTAATTTTTTTTTACTCGAATGAAAGTGAGAGGGTGGGCCCCATGTCAATTTAGAATTGATAAAGGAGACTGGCAATCCCGTATTTCACCTCCAATTTGTCTTCTTAATTTTAATATTAATATTAAATGACCATTTTATCCTTAATTTACTTGCAAAATATTTTATTAAAAAAATAAAAAAATATTATTATTATAATATACAATAATTATTTTATTTACTTAACATTATATAATTATCTTAGTTATTATCGACTATGTTAGAATAAATATTTTTTTTGGAATAAAGTAATATGTATTTATTTTTACACTTTATTTTTTTTATTTCTTTTAATTCAAATTTTTACACTTCTTAAATTTAAATCGTACTTATTATTTTATTTTCATAAAATTATTATGATTAGTTTAATTTTGATCAACAATATGATAATAAATAAAAAATGAATTTTTTTAAATCTGGAAAACACAATTATAAGAAGGAGCATATAAATAAATTTATAACAATTCATTTTGATTTTGCATTTAAGTACACACAAATAAGATTCGCAGTGATTCGAATTTGTTCAAATCCTAAAACCAAGTAAATAGCTTATCCGAACAATCAACCCTGACTTGAATTTATGCTCAATTGCCACTCTTAGGGCTTTTAGGGGGGTATGTTTTTTTTTTTTCCCCATATTTTACTATTTACTCTTTCAAGAATTTTAAAAAAATTCAAATTTTAAAAGTATACAACTTTCTCATTTTAATTCAACTTTAGAAATATATAATTTTCTCATTTTAAAACGAAATAAGATGATTTAAAAAAAATTCATAGAATTTAGAGAAAAATGAAAAAAGATATATATTGCTATTTTTTCTAAACACATTTCAAATTATTATATTTTTGCATTCCAACCAATCCATTTTCACAAAACATACATTTTCAATCCTCAACTCATCTCCAATCTTCAAAATAAAAATTCCAGTTATCCTCAAAGAAGCCCTTATTAAGCATAAAAAAACACTTGAACAAGTTATTTGATATGTCTCATAGGTTGTCATAAGACCATCTCAAATACATTTATTTATATAAATGCTATATTATTACAAAAGAGGGGTGAAACTAGCTTTTTCATATTTAATGGTCCAATGTGTAATAGTATTTCTAATGCATAATTTTTATGTTTTGAAACTCATAAAAGTGAACTTTTAATATTCATTTGTTTCACTAATTTAACTTAATCTAACTTTAAAGTTAAGCTAAATTAGACATTTCGTTTCAACTTAGTTTAACTTGACTTATATTGGAGATTGTGAAAATAGAGATAACTTGTTTCAGAAATTGTGCTGAAATAATAAAAATAGATATAAGAAATAATAAAAGTTGACCTTACCAAGCTAAACTAAGTTAGAACTAATTTGAATAACCTAAATTAACTTGTAAACTAAATTAAACCAGCTTAAGTTAGATTAGCAAACGAAACGAATAGTATTCAAATAATTTAGCCTATTTTTGGATGGCATGTTAACTTTTGGAAAGTGAAAATTTTTTTGTAAAAGGATGTTTGATTAGTGTTTTTTTTTTGTCACTTTTCTCGTTTCGAAAAAGGAAAGTGATTTTTTTTTTCCAAACATGTTTTTTATAGTAAAATTTTAGGAAAGGAAAAGGAATATTTTTCATTCCTCTTACAATACATATTTCTCAATACAATTTCTTCTCATTCCAAACAAATTTTTATTTCTAAAAAAAAAAATTTACACATCCAAACTCCATCTCATTTCAAATAACGAAAAGACTTTCTCATCCACAACTAAAAAAATTTTCCTTTTCCAAAAAATAGACCTCCCATCCAAACGAAAACTTAATTGCAATAATTACATTAAAAAGTGATGACACCAACCAATAATAATCAAATATTAAATTTGATATTGACTATAACATGTGCAAATTTGTCATAAAATTTAATATATGTAAAAATTTAATACAAAAAATAACACTTTATTATAGAACACTTTTTTAATCAAAATATCAAAGTTCACCATTAATACAATAATTTGACATTGGATTAGAGAAGCTTCAAGAGCATCTATAATGCATACTAAATTGTTATGCCAATGTTAAATTTTGACATTTGGTTGAAAAAAAAAAAAGCTACTTAGTAGTGCTATTTTTGATACCCAATTTTTCATATGATAAACTTTGTGACAAATTTATCATGAAGTATGTTAATACAAAATTTAATACTTAATTCTTATTAGTTGTTGTCTTTTATCTTTTTATGTAATTATTATAATATTTTCATTTTTTGATTTATTTAAATATAAAAAATTTACTTTTACAAGTTTTTAAAAAAACCATTGATGACAAAAGTCAAGTACAATTATGCATTGAAGTATAATACTATTTTTACATATTTTTGTAACAAATATAGTATTAATATATATAAAGACATTTGAGATAGTCTAAACCATCTTCATGATTGGAATTTGAGGATAAGTTACGATAATGGTTATCTTAATCACAACATTGGAGAAATTCACAACATTGGATAAATTGTAACTTTACAAATGAACTTCACTACCAACTCTGTTGTCATGTAACTCCAGAATTGGCAAACTAAAAAAATAAAAATAAAAATTTATTCTGTTTTTTACACTGACAACTTCCCTACTTTGTATTGCAGAACTTTCGCAATTCGCTAATCCGCGGCTAAAACAAAAAGTAAATTAGTTTTGAATCTAATTCATTAGTTCTTTAACTAGGATTTAGTGTTAGCATTAGTATATCTTTAACCTACATCTTCTCTCTCTCTCTTTTAATTTCAGAATAGTATACAATTTTGGTAATTCCAATTCTTGGATTTAAGTTCTTACTAGATTCAACTTATTGACACAAGCAAGAGTTCAAAACTTTTCTTTCAATCAAAAATAAAGAAAACAAAAATACTAAATCCTATTTGACAGAACTTTTATGAAAGATTAATCTTTTGTCATGAAGAATGCCTTTAAAAAAATAAATAAAATTGTACTCTACATTTTTCTTCTTCCAAGGAAAAAAATTTGGATTGCAAAGAATTCTTTTGTTTTTTCTTTTTTTAAGGGAAGAATCTATAATTTGTAATTACACACCTGACTCCATCATAAAGTGTAAAATTCGAATTTCAATGCCCTCAAATTCAAAAAAAATAAAAGGAAAATCTTAATCAAATCACACACCTTCAAGTGTCACTGCCATTATCCAACAAGCTCTTCCTTCTCTTTCGTATCAAATAATAACCAAGTCCACCCAAAACAAGCAGAATAATGAATCCATCAACAACTCCTACCAATATGAATGCCCACTTCTTCACATTGGACTTCCCATGAACCCCACGACTTCCCTTTGGAACCTTGACCATGTAAATCATTCCACTACCTCTATCAACCTGTTTAAGGCCCCCAACAAATCTATACAAAAAGCACTCTTGTGAATCCCGACCCGCCGAGGAGAAGGATGCCGAAGCGCATTGACAATCGTCTAAGCACAACTTGACACATTCCTCTTTGCTAACATTAACTCTTCTTGGAGCAACTCTTAGCACACTACTAACATCCCGCAACTCGAGCATCTCCACCCCATTATCGCCTTTACCACCGCAAAACCCTCTCGAGAAACCTCCGTCGCAATTGGAACCGACCCCATCTTCCCGAATGCAAGAGCAAGCATTCGAAAATGTGCAAATTCCATACGGCTTGCAGGCCAATGGGAGGTCACAAGTTGTGTTGAGCGCTTGAAAGGAAGCCTCGAATTGTGCTTTGCTCGGAGAGTAGAAGTATAGTCCCAGGTTACCTGTCTTGTTCCCCAATGCCAAGAACCGAAGAGGCGGAAGAACTTGGGATGGAATCTGTGCAATTTTCTTACTTTTATCATTGAACAACCCTAGGCCCTTGGGACCCAATTGAATAAAAGTGATGTTCCTGTTCTTGGAAGGCTTAAATTCCCAATAGGAGTAGTGTGACATACCGGAGTTTAAATAGAGTGCAATCTTGTTGTTCTCAATTTCGAACGAGTAAAATGAGGTAGAATTTGTTGGAAAAGAAGTCAGTCTTGTGGCAACATTAAGTCTCTGTCCGTAGAGTATAACATCCGTTGGGAAATTGAAACTCTGCCACTTTATATGGTTTAAGGTATCAACCAGTACTAAATTGCCTGTCCATTGTATCTGCAATCTCTGTATCAAAATTTAGCAAACACTCACTTAAAAAGAAAAACAAAAGACAAAAAAAGGTAAATTTTAAGGAACTATATGAAAATTTGCCCCGGTTATGTGTTAGGGAATACTTACTAGTAATGCATGTTTTTATTAGTTAGAACTTAAAAAATCTGATTATCAAATTACCACTATTTTTCTTAAAAGCATAGTGAATCATATTAGTGTACGTTCGAAACAAAGTTAATAACTTCAATCTGTGTTAACGTTTTTGTTTTCTTGCATTTTTTTTTTCTAATTTGAAATGTTTTGCTAAAGAAATATTCTACCACGCCAATCCCAAAACCATCAAATAAAAAGAAACACAATTTCATATTGTTTTTGTACAAAAAAAGTTAATTTAAAAAATGGTTTTGGTATCAGCCTGTTTCATCAAAAATCTTATCTCACATTTATCTAAACAATGGTTCAATTCAGAAATGCATCAATTCCAATGGAGAGAGAAAAATATGTTCCCAATATTTCAATATAGAAATAGGAATCTCAAGTTAATTACTATAACTAACATTTTTTTTTTTTTGGTTCCTTTTTCTAATGTGAAATATTTTGCTATAGTTTTACCTCCACACCTTGTCCAGAAGTACCAGTTCTCCACCCCACTCTGCCTCTAGGACCCTTCAACCTCAAATCCCCATCTTCAGTCAGCTCAAGAACACACTTCTCCGACACGTAAAATCTCGAGTAATGGCCCGAATTCCAGACGCGGACATCTCCAAGAAACACCTCCAGAGAGCAGGAGTACTTCCCTTCAATGGCTTCCACACTCAAAGCCACTCTGAAGATTGGTTCCATTTGGTTTGTCTCCATTAGAAATGCTCTCCCAATGAACCCCATGTTGTACTCCTCAGGCACAACAACTGTGAAATTGTAATTGAGATTGATATCAGATTTGGAGTAAACATAGCTGAACAAAAAAATAACATAACAGGTGAAGAAAATTGAATATTGCTGCATGAGAGAATTCTAGTGCCCTCAAATTTATCACTTATTATGCTAATCCTTTAGTGGGTTTGTTGTGTAGAGCAACATTGGGATACTTTTTTTTCTTTTTTCTTTTCTTGGCAAGAATTTTTTAGTGAGAGAAAGTGAAGGAGAGAGAAGTGGGCATGGCTGATGAGTGTGTGGAACTTTTGCAAGGCTCACCCACTACCAAAAAGTTAATGAGTTTTTAATATTTGCTGTTTCTCGTTCATCCCATATGTATTAATGATGAGAATTATTCCAAAAAAATTGTCATTTTTATTTTTATGTTAATTTATTTTATTGATAGTACTAAGGCTTTAAAGTAGTCATAAGTAATGGAATAAAAGCGGGTACGGATACAGGGTGTAGTCCATGCGAAGGTGTGGTTTGTTTAGTTTAATATGAAACAAAACGTTTAGTGACTTTACTCAAACAGAACATTAATTGTAAATTTTTAACCGCACAAGGCATTCATATTAAAAGAATCCGTAGAATGAAATCAGGACGGGAAAAAAAAAAAGAAAAGAAAAGAAAATCCATGAAAATAAGAATCAATCAGACTATTAAAAAGAAGGGTTAGAAACAGCATTAAAAAAAATAAGAAAATAATAGGGAAATAACTCAAATATTAAAATGTCTTTAAAATATTAAGGGGTAGTGCACCTAGATTAGTGGTTATCTTTTATCATTCAGCAAAAATAAAAAATAAAAAATAAAAAAGGTAAAAGTGAATATCTTCGTTTTGTTTTACATCACTAGAAAGGTATATACAGAGTTTAATTAATTAATTCCTTAAACATGGGTCCCGAAAATAACAGTTACTTGATTGACACTGAAAGATAAGAATCATCTCTACTCCCATTAAATGTTGCTCCAAAAAGTAAAAACACTCTTAATTTTTAATTAATATTTTGTACAACTTTTCACATATGTACCCTAGTATTAAAAAAAAGAATAGTGTCACGTTCACTTTATTTTCATCTTCATTTTTAAATGTCAATATACTAATAAAAAAAATAATTCTTTAAACAATTTAAATAAAACGTTTGGTAAACACATTGTATACACGTTATGTTTAAATGGAATATATTTTGTATTAGATGAGAAATATTTATTTTATATTTGAATGTAATGTGTGTTTGGATGAAAAGTATTTAAATTATATTTTAGATTTGAAAAGTTTATGTGATAAATAAAGTAAGATAGAGAGAAAATATGATGTATATAGAAAAAAATTATTTTTAAAAATTTTAAAATAGTAAATGTATTTAAGACACTGGTGAAAAATATTGTATTTGAATGTAAAACTTTTGCGTTTAGATGAAAATTACATTGCGTTTAAACGTAATACAAATACAAAATTGTAAACAAACACCAATTTAATAAACGAATTATAACTCACATGTCAAATAGATAGATGTTCAAAAATTGAAATTAAAATTAATATCTTTGATATTTTTCAAATGAAATCTTTTATTAATTAATGATACTCAACACTATCAATAAAAATGATGCTATTTAGCATTTGTGCAACAATTTTAGGAGTTCCTAATATTAAACTTAGTCTCCATTTGTTTCCAACATTACATTCAAATACCATGTAATTTTCAATCAAACATAAAAGTATTATATTCACATACCAATTACATCACCATTTAAATCAAATACAATCACTATTCATTATTTCATTATTTTATTATTTTTATTAATCACATTATATATTCTCTTTTTCTCTCTTTTTTTATAATTTATTTTTACCCATCACATCACATATTCATTATTTAAATACAATTCAAATACTTTTTATCTAAATACATATTATATTTAAATATAAATTATATTTAATATATTATATTTAAATACCATACAAATTCAAACATAACATATTTGATAGGAGCCTTATAATTTGGATGGTTGGTTTTTTTCCTTTTTGTTTCTTCCAAGGAAGATTGGTTAAGTCATGTGGTCATTTGAGTGAGTGCGTTGCCCTTTTGCACGACTCATCACAACTGTGAGTGCTTAATGGTTAATGCAGGGGGAGTGGCCGGTGGCGAGTGGCGGGAGAGCAATTGCCCTTTTGGAGTGGGACCCGATCCATGTAATTTGGCCGGCTCAAAATTCAAATTGAGTGCACTTGATCACCGGAGTAGGACCGGAGTTGTTGTGGGTTTCTGACACGTGTAACTTGAGCTGTGAAAGCCCCCTCATAGCATTAGCTGACTCTATTCCGACGCTTGAATGACGTGTTCCCTTGTTTGCACTGGTCCTTCGGCAGTTCGAGCCTGCACTAATAGGCCCGCTTCTATTGGGCTTTATGTCTAATAGACCTTCTGTGCTGTAATGCGGCAAAAAAAGAAAAAAAAAAAAACGGTGGTTTTTTTTTTTTTTTTTTTAAGAAAGCATATATAGTGCACACCTCTCAAATTTTAACTCAATTACAATGACTTCTAGGTTTTTATCATCTTTTAAAAAAGTCAAAGTTCAATCTATTGTGTATTTCAAAATCTATCCAAAAAATAAAAATAAAAAGATGTTCTGGCATTCTCCTAAAATACTGTTTAGTAATATACTGAAATACCATTTGATGATTCAAATATTTTGATAATCTTTCATAATTCAGTTTGATAATTTGATGGAATACCATTTGATAATATATCAGAATACTATTTGATAATCTAATAGAATACCGTTTGATAATATATCAGAATAATATATAGTAATCAGTTAGGATATTGTTTGGTAATCTATTAAGATACCATCTCATAATTTATCGAGATACTTTTTTTTGAAATTTATTATTTTAAAAATATTATTTTTCATATTATTTTTACATTTTATAAACAAATGATACAAGACTATTTTTTAGAAAATTAACATAACATTTAAAATAATCAAAATATTAAAAAAAAAACCATCACAAATACTAAAAAAAATACAAAAATAATAAAATAAAAAAAAGGACTTGTGCACCAACAACTGCAGCCTTGCAAGCAGATCTCTACTAGTAGTTCCCTAGTTATTCGTGACCAAGCTCATGAGCAAATTGATACCGAAGGCTCACGAGCTTATCACAACAGTAGCTCAAGGAAGGACTTGTGCATTCTTCTCCTTGCAATGGCAGTGTAGACCAGATTGCGACAATGACTCATGATTTTCTCCTTGCAACGGCAATCCATACTAGATCGTGATGGCTATTCACTTATGCGATCTTCTTCCAGCGACAGCATGTTTTGCGATCTTGAGCTCATGCGACTATGGTCGGTGAAGGCAACAACCGAGAGGAGAAAAAAGAGAGGGGAGGAAGGAGGAAAGAGAGGCATAGTGGAAGAAAGTGAGAGAGGAACGATGTTGAGGAAAGAGAGCAGAGGAAAAAAGAGAATGGAAAGAAGAGAGAGAAAATTGGAAATTTTTGGGAACTAGGTAATTTGTCAATATATAATAAAGTAAAAAAATAAAAGAAAAATAAAAAAATAAAAAAAGCAAAAATCTAGACCAACATTTTAGTAGGCAAAAATCCGACATAGTTACACTAAAAAGGCACTACTACAAATGTGATTTTTAATGATGACTAATATCCTCTCTAATAAATGATTATTTACAACGACAAATCATCATAAATAACTATTATTTTTTAACGTCAAATATATCGTCGCATTAAGTAACTGTGACGACATGTTATATGAGATTAATTATTTGCGACTATATGTCGTTACAACTACTTACTAATATGTCCATATATATTTTTGATGACATGTCGTCACAACTATTGTTTTGCCGCCAAAAGGAACATGACGTGAAGTTAATTAGCACCAATTGAAAGTTATCGTCATCACTAATATGGGTTGATTAAAACTAGCATTGACTAGTCAAAACCCTTTATTATGATAGTATATGCGATGATATGTTGCAAATGCATTTAAAATTTAAATTTAACAAAAAAAATGGGGCAATATTTGATAGTTTCTCAAAAATTATTTATGATGACACCAAACAATGTCATCATAAAAAGTTGTTTAGAAAATTGTTCTAGAATAATCTTCAAATATTCTTACAGTAATATTAATGAGATGAGACCAAACGATGTCGCTTTGTATTTATTTACGATGACATATTTTGTCACAAAAAAACTAAGTACAACTCAGAACATCGAGCTTTTTTCCTCATTTTCTCTGGTTTTTCTTCTCACATTCTCGGCCTATTTCCCTCTCTCTAACCTAACTCGAGCCTCTCTTTACCAAAACTTCATAAATTTATCCCATTTTGTTATAGTCCCAAAATACCCCTTACAAACACGTTTTATGAAAAAAAAAAAAAAAACCCAAATTCTCCCAAAAAAAAATGGGGCCATGAAATGCCCCTTACAAATACGTTGAATATATGTGATGAGTTTTGGGATAGTTTGTCCGATTTTTATTGAGGTTGAAAAGAACTATACAAATTATGTTGGGTATATAGTTGTCCTTGTATATTTAATTTTGAATTTGAATATATAATAATAGAATCTATTCATAAAACTAACAAATTAATAAAAAATAAAAAATAAACAAAAAATTTATTAATAAAAAATAGAAAATCTTTTGTAGTGTTGTGGTAAATAATAATAAAAAACCATATATATCAACAATGACATTTTTCAACTTTCGTTTAAAAATATAATACCACGTCATTAACATTATAGATTGTTATGATGACAGTTTTTGAATTTGTTGTTACAAAAAATGGATATCACAAAAGCCCAATCAGGACTCTCAACGGCGTTATTACAACGACTTTTTAACAATAATTATTGTTGCTATTGTAATTGCAATAATAGGTTGTTGTAACAACAAATATATTTGCAATTGATTATTAACGACAATGCATATGCAACAATATGTTGTCTCAAAAAAAATTTTGCAATGACTTCCTTTTTTAGCAACAACTTTACATTGTTGCAAAAATCAATGTTTGTTATAATGGGGCTATTCACACAGATTCTTCATGGATTTTGAGAAATACTCTGAAAAGAATACATATTTAAAATATTGACCTATCTATATTGATTTCATGTTTTACCCATTTTATAATGTCATATAAAAGTGATTTCAAAGTAAAAATCCAAATCATAAGGCAAAAATTCAAAACATATGCACTAAATGGGTTATTCTCACAAAATAATCCATCTAGGGCTATTTGTAGGAACCAAAAAGAAAAACGGAAAAAATCCGAACCAACGTTTTAGTAGGAAAATATTTAAAGTAAGTGCACTAAAGGGCTATTCACACAATTTCCTCATGGATTTTTGATAAATGCTCTAAAAAGAACACATCTTTGGAATATTAGCTTATCTGTATTGACTTCAAGTTTTTTTCCCTCTAACAATGTCAAATAAAAAATGATTTCAATGTAAAAATCCAAATATATGTACTAGAAGGGCTATTCCCACAATTTCCTTTAAAAAAAAAAAAGATGAAGTTGTGCAAATAACCCCTCTAGTGCATATGTTGGATTTTTCTTTATAAATTAGATTTTTTGCTCTGAAATCACTTTTAATTTGACATTTCAAGAGGGGGAAAAATCATAAAAATAATAGATGGGGTAACAATCTAGAGATATGCTCTTTTTAGGATATTTCTATAAAAACAAAAAAAAAGGGGTGCTTTTGAGGGATTCCCAAAAAGAGTATATTTCTAAATATTGCCTTATTTATAATGATTTCAAAACTTTTATTCTCTTATAATATTAAATAAAAGTGGTTTCAAAACAAAAATCCGAATCATGAAGCAAAATTGATTAATATGTGCACTAAAATGACTATTTTCACAATCCCCTAAAAAAAAAAAAGGATTTTTACTTATTTACAATTTACTCTACTTTAGTTCATCTAGAAAATGACTAATTTAGTACTACTTATATTTTTCATTTACTCAAATGATTAGAGTTATTCTCACTTTCTTTATCTCTTCTGTTCTATCTCTTTCTCCACTCGATTTGCACTTTGGCAAGCTTCCGCCAATAACGCCCTCTAATAATTCAGCCCATCCGTTGCACTACAGGCGATGAATGATCAACAAAACCTCACAAAAGGCACTTCGAATCTCGAACGAAATCATGACCCCAAGCCCACTAATCATTGCTTTGCATTCTTTGCCATAGCCTGTGAATATCACATCTAAAGGAGCTCAACAATCGAGACTCCTGGCCATTAGAGATCTCGATCTGCACTCTAATTCACCACTCCAATATGCATTACTATGATCGTAAATCTCCTTGCCCAACACAACAATATGCTAGAACTCCAACGCTGTAATAAATTCAGGCCATGGGTTGGTTTTTGCAACATCAGAAAAACTGTTGGAAAAATTACCATGACATGTCATCATATAATATTTATTTGTTTGTTTGTTTGTTTATTATAAAATACCAATTATATCTTTAAGTGACGAATCAGGATCCATGGTGATACCAGCCAGCTGATGGTCACTGATTGGTTACAATCCAGCATCTACCGTGACACTGAGTGGTAACCACCACCACCAACGAGATACCAATTGGTTACCAGCCGTTAACCAGCTTCAATGGGATACCGATTGATTACTTATCAGTAACCACCTTCATCAGTAGGATATCAGTTGGTAACCACTTCCTCTAGCAAGATACCAATTGGTAACCACCTCCACTAGCAGGATACTAGCTGGTTACTTATCGGTAACCTCCAAAACCCATTGGATTTTATCATTTGATCACTAAAAAATTATCACAAAAATTCGTTACAAATCACACAAAAAAAAAAAAAAAACCAAAAAATACCATAAAACAAACATTAAAATGAAAAAATAAAATAAAAAATTACACAATCAAAAGACAAAATTTGGAATTCAGGGATTGCCACCAATGCTCGCACGAGGAAGAGATCAACCTCTACTCGGCCACCACGATGGTGTTCGACAGCAAGTCTAATCGCAGCGTCTCGTAGATTGACAGTAGTGTGACATCTAGTCTAGAGTAAACCAAGTTGGTGATTAAGAATGGAGCTTGCATGCGAAGGATTGGAGCTTACGGCAAAGGATTGGTCATTGGAGGGGGCATCGAAGGGGAGAAAGGGAGAGAGGAGTAGGGGGGGTGGGGGAGAGAGAGAAATTGCACTATTTTAAAGAAATTATGGACCTTTTGGCCATAAAAAAATAGACTAGGAATCAAATTGCAACTTCATAAAAAGGTTAGGGGCAAAACAATTAATTTATGTTAATAAATGTTGTATTTTGAGATAGTCATGGCCAATTATGGAAGGAAAGGATGAGTTCTTAGGGAGGAAGAGAGTCCCCAATTGAGGATAGAGAAAGAGAAAAGAAGAGAGAAAGTTGACAAATATTTTGAAAAGAAAAATGTTAAAGACACTAACTATAATCCTAATTTTGAGTGACAAGTCTATTGTTATTTTTTTATTAATAAGTGTTTAAAGTAAGTATTATCATATCATTTGACTATATCTACTAATAAAAATATAAAAAGTGAGTTAGTATTTAAAAAGTTAAGATTTGAGTTGATATTACTAATATTACTCAAATCTAAAGGTCCTAGAGAGAAGCATTAATCTAAAGATTTGTTAAATAATTATAGATTCTTTTTTTTTTTTTTTTCCAATTCTAAGATGTGTACTTTTTTAATGAATTTGTAGGTAAACGACCCTTCTTTTATGAAATCTTTTAATGAAGTCGAAATTATGTAAAATAAAATAATGAACCTTTTATTTTAAGAAATATCAATAAGTCAATCATTGATTAGTAGCAGTTTCTTAAATTAAAAAAAATTACTACAATTTATTTAAATAAGTGTAAAACTACTTATTTATCTAATTTTTCCTTTTTCTAATTTGTTCTAACTTATATTTTTTTATTTTTTTATGCATTTATATTTATAAGATTTTCCAACACCTATTTAATTATACATATTTTAAAAAATTTATCCGACCATAAAAATTCGTGAATCACCTCTCCATACACCTTTTTTAGTCACTTGTTTAATAAGAAATCTGTTTATGATTCCAAATCATGTGCGTTTTCTAAACATGAGAACTCAACTAAATGCAAATTACGTTAAGGTTCCTAATTTATTAAAATGAAAATAATTAGGACACTTTCTCAAGACTAAGCACACGTGATTCTAATCCTTAATTTGTACATAATTTTAATTTCATTCTATTTAATTGGATATTTCTTTTCTTTCTTTCAATTTCCTCAATTGGATAAAGTGTAAACGATTCTTGTAGAATTCTAGTGCAAGTACAACTCTAGCTTGTTTCTACAAATACACATCCGGACTCCCTGTCTCCTAGCTACTAGTACGAGGTTTTAATAACATTTCTTCTAATCGATCGGAGCAGTTGATTACTGCATACAACGTCGTATTCGTCGTTGATTTGTACGGCCAATTTCTCGACGACGTAATGATCTTTTACAGCTTGTTCTTAGCCATCACCATGCATCGGTTGCAGCCAAATTCTGCCCTTCTTTCGGCAGAATGCCTGGATCAAGCACTCTCGTTTGTTGTGAAATTGCAAGGTATCATGTGAGTGCTCTTTTTCTTATTCATATTGTGTAAAGATATTGTAGATATAATGTAGTCTCTTAATTTTTAATTGAATTGTTTGATTGATTAGAAATTAATAGTGTGAAACGTCTAGAAAAAGAGTGTAGATCGCTTGTACACAAGATTTCTGTCAAAATATTAAAGATCAACAATGAAATTATTCTTCCTTTAAACTAGCTATTTTGCTTTAACAAGGACACATGTTGGCGTAGAAGCACAAATGAAGAAAGCCTATCTGTCCTTATCGACTAATCTGAAACCACAAAATAATCCCAAAATATTAAAAAACCAAAACGGCAACGCTCTCTCTCCCTCTCTTTTTTTTTTTTTTAAAACTTGAGAATGAAAGGATTCGAATTTTGAACTTTTTACGTTGTAAAGGAATCAGGTATAGAATTATCATTATAATATATATGTAACCACACTTTCGATTATATCACAAGGCACAAAACTTGATGGAAAAATCAAACGAATCATAGAGAATTTTAGGCAAATGAAATAACAACAAGCACAATAAATAAACATTAAAAAAAAAAAACAAGATTATATTACCCGTTAAGGGTAGTTCAATAGGTCGGAGATGAGGGATTTTGATAAAAGTTTTCTGATTCAAAACCTTAACAGTGTAAATTTATTTTTAATTTATTTTTAATGAGCAGGAGATGTAAAAAGAAAAAGAAAAAAAAGGGCATTGTGTGAACTAACATATTGAACTTCTTAGCAAATAATAGGAATTACTGCTTAATTTCTTGCATTTAAAATTGGGATTAAAAGGAAATAAATGCCTTTTTGTCTGCTAAAAAAACTAAAATCACTAGGATGACCTTTTTTTTTTTTTTTTTAAATATAGTAGGAACTGTTGCTTTTTTTTTTTTTTAAATTTAATTCCTTCTTTATAACGATCAATTAATAACTTGTAGGACAGGCTATAACACAAATGAAAACAACGGACATGTTCACACCTTAAATGATTCTCTGGAGAAAATAAGCACCATAATGATGGGGAGTATTCCAGTATGCTTATCATCCAATCAATTGCCCAATATGGAATTTCCTGCCTCATCATCCCTGCAACACTAGATTTTTCGTGAAAAAATACACGACACTTGGGAATTTTTGTACAAGGAGGACAAAATTCAACTGCCTACTCGATTTTGGAAGATTGAGGGGGGCGTTTGGTGAATGCATTGTATTTTGATTGTATTTGAATGAAATTTGTTTTTTAAATATTGTATTTGGTTGTAGTATTTGTTTTGTATTTGAATGAAATGTGTGTTTGAATAAAAAGTATTTTAGAGTTGAAAAATTGATATGATTGGTAAAAGTAGAGATAAATAGTAGAGTTGAAAGTTAATGTGATTGTTTCTAAAAACTTTTGAATAGTAATTGTTTTCGTAGTATTTATGAAAAAAATTGTATTTGAATGTAAAATTTTATATTTGGTGTAAAATTACATTGCGTTTGAATATAATTAAAATACAATTGTTGTGCTAAACGCCCTGAAAAGTCTATTTGTGGGCTTAAACATCCTCATTATGTAGCCGCTAAGAATTCAACATCATCATTGGATGTTTCTACTAATAAATGCTTTCATGAGGTACAAAGTCCTACTTCTGATATCTGCCTCTCAGATAGAAATATCAAAAATAGTTATGTGATTCAGCGGGAAGTGAATTTGGCCACAAGAAACTATGAATTCTGGAGAAGTGAAAGTGATCGAAGGTCGGAATGGCCAAGTTGAAGAGTTTTCAGACTTGATATGGTTATTCTAAAGCATTACCTCACCCTTGATGAGCAGGTAAAACATATTTTTCAATCCTCGTTTTTGATTTTCTGATTTACTGAGTCGCGTTTTCTTCATCATGACTTCAAATTTTGAGTGCTCTTTCCTTCTTATGGAAATTGGATTTTTTTAGTTAAACAATGTTTGATAACAAATTAATTTATCTATCACATGCACTAACTCAAATTTTCAAAAATTAAACTTTTATTCTTAAAATTTTAGTTCTATACTTGTTTTATAAGAAAAGTTGTAATGTACTCCAAACCTACTAATTAAAATTATAAGTACATATAAAATTATAACAATATCCATATTCATTAAGAAATTGTAAGAAAATATTTGACTCCATCACTGATTCTGTGACAATTTTGTAGGTAAACATAGTAAAAAGCTGTCGGAAACCCCGTGTTAGGCCCAAGGGATTTTACCAGCCAGGGTACAAAGATGGAGCAAAACTTCTTATGCGGATGATGTGCCTTGGCCTTGGCTGGGATCCTCGGAGAAGAAAATATGCAAACCGGCGACCGATTGACGGAAGGTCGACCACCTTATATTCCTCATGAATTTAGTCAATTGCTTGAAAGATCAATCCATGATGCGCATTCCTTGATCAAGAAGGAATCCAATGTGATTAGAAATGCAGAGGACGTACTTCCTTCAATGTGTCCAAACATATGCATTGTCAACTTTTACACAACTAGTGGGAGACTTGGCTTCAGGCATGATGTAAAATGCACTGAAC
Source organism: Antiaris toxicaria (assembly GCA_035233585.1). Taxonomy (NCBI): domain Eukaryota; kingdom Viridiplantae; phylum Streptophyta; class Magnoliopsida; order Rosales; family Moraceae; genus Antiaris; species Antiaris toxicaria. Next base: position 4,652,320 of record CP141163.1, read on the forward strand.
TTTTGTTTTTTTGTTTTTATTACTATTATTATTTAATTTTATCTTGAAGTGCCATGACTAGGGGAACTATGATTAACTGGATTAAAAATATAGCTTTGGAAAATCGTCTATATGGAGTAGAAGGTTTTGATGAAGTAAGTTGGAATTTTTTTTTTTTTTTTGTTTGGGCTCTGGAAATAAGTTGGATTTGCTTAAAATTTTAAAACTTATGCATACTTGCCCAGTTTTTTTTTTTTTCCCATATGAAAAATAAAAGAAAAATTCATTAAAACTTGATTGTGAACCTTTTTTTTTTTTAGTAGCTTTCAAGATTTATAAGGTAATATATATGGTCCCTCAAACGTAATTTTTCATAGTCTAACGCTCCAACCAAAAGCATTTGTGTACGCCTTTTAGTTAATGACTCGCTGTTTAATAATAAGGTCTCACGTAGGCCCCAAAAAGTGCTAACCTAATTTCATAGGACGTCTAAAAAGCTTGGCGATGCTAACACTAGGACTCGTCTAAATCGTAGGTTCGAACCTACAATTTCAAATAAAATTTAAACTTCTGTAAGAAAAAATAGGGAGAAAAAGTGTTTCAAAAGTAAATGAAAAAAGGATGTCAAGCGGGAGCTATAACGGGGAGTAGGTTTTTTTTTTTTTTTTTTTTAGAAAAACAATAGTTTTTATGGTTTCTATTTGAGCTATCATAATTAGGGCACTTAGTATTATTCTAGTAAACTATGTGTCTCAAGTAACAAACATTTCTTATAGCAAGTAGAATTGCTGATTTTTTGTTTTAATTTAGGCCATAAAGTTGATCATTTTATCAATATTTTTGTAGGATCGTAATGAAAGCAAGGAGAGTATAAAGAAAAGACTACCCTTAGTCTCAATTTTAGTGGGAGATTCAGCTGAATTCCTCCATGGAGACCAGCGGGATGTGGACAAGGCAAAGAAAGTCATATTGGAATCAGAAGATGTGCTCATTTTTGGAGACCAATCCAGACAATTATTCCATGGCGTCCCTTCGATCATACTGAATTCCTCTCCTAAACAATTGTTGAAATATGTCAGACTCCGTCCAGGCCATCTCAATCTCACATTCAGAAAATACTGAATCTCAAAATCTTCAAACCACAATTCTGAAACACTTGCATAGATACCAAAACTTCTTAATGTATATTATTTTAAATTCTGTTTTATGGATTTGAGATTTGTAAAGGTTTAAATATTTTTAAATAGGGATGCCAACTTAATTGAAATGTACATAAATTTCTACTAACGCAATATTATCACCATTCTTATATGTGTATTGTATAAATGGATTTAAATTTTCCATTAGGCCCTATTTGAAACTCAGACTTTATGGGGGAAAAGAAAAAAAAAATGTAAGGGATTTTACTTACACTTGTGTGGAACCTAAAAAAGATAGAAAAAAAATTAGACAAAAAATATGATAACAGTTTTAAAAAGTAATGGTAGATTCTATTTTCCTAAAAGATAAGGTGAGGAAAATCAAAATTCAATGGCATGTTCAGAAATGATGTTGGATTTGGAATGGGAATCGAGGTTAGGTTTAGAATCAGATTCAAAGTCAAATTTCAAGATTGGGTCTGGATCAATGATAGGGGACCAAAGAAGGTCGGAGCACAGGACTGGGGTTGGGGTGAGTTTCAAACTCTGGGTCGTGGTTAAGTTTCGAGACTGAGGTTGAGTTTGGGTCTGATTTCAAGACAGAGATCGAGGTTGGGTATTGGTTTTGGCATCAGGGTTAAGATCAGGTTTTAGGATTGTGGTTAGGGTTAATTTTCAGGGTTAGGTTTCGAATCAAGTTGGGTTTTGGTACTTGAGTTTGTTTTTAGGATTAGGATCAAGGTCAGGGTTGGGTTTTAGTATTAAGATCAGGTTTTGGTATTGAGTTAGGGTCGGGTTTCAATATTGAATCGAGCTCAAAGTTAGGCTTGGAGTCAAGTTTAATTACTATGGTAGAGATCAGGATTTGGAACCAAGGTCAAGATCTAGTTTAGGGACTGAGTTTAGGGTCATGTTTCAATGTTGGGGTGGAGGTCAGGGTTAAGTTTTATGACTGAGGTTAAGATCAGGGTTGGCTTTTGAGACCAAAGTTGGGGTTCGTTTTGGGACAGAGATCGAGGTCAGGGTCGGGTATCGAGTTTGTGGTTGGGTTGAGTTTCAGGGTCAGGTTTTGGGAGTGAGGGTCAGGGTTAAGGTTAGGTTTCAAGAATAGGAAAAGGTTTTGAGACTAAGGTCAGGGTCAAGTTTTGGGATAGAGATCGAGGTCGGGTTTCAGTATTAGGGTCAGTGTTGGGTTTCAAGATCAAGGTCAAGGTGGGGTTTTAAGTAATGGGATCAAGTTCTAGGACCCGAGTTGGGTCTGGTTTTTAGACTGGGGTCAGGGTCAGGTTTTAATACTAGAGTCGGCATCAAGTTCAGGGTTAGGTTTTGAAAACCCAATCTTAACCTCGGTCTTGAAACTAGACTCAACCTGATCCCAATACTAAAACTTAATCCAACCTCAATTTTTGCTGAAATCACGACCATAACCTCGATCCTAGTCCATAATCTCGATCCTAACCTTATTACCGAAACTCAACCTCGGCTTTGATCCTGATACGTGATTCCAGCCCTGATTTTGAAACTCAACCCAGCCCCAATATCGAAATCCAGCCTCAACGCCGACCCTTGTATCAAAACCCCAACCCTGACACTAACCACAAACTAAAACCTTGACCCTAATATCAAAACTTGACCCCAACCCTGACCTCGACCTTGAAAACAAAACCCCCACCCAAATTTCGAAACCCAACCCCAGCACTAGTACTGAAACCCGACCACGAGCCCAACCCTGGTAACAAAACCTGACCTCAAACACTATCTCGTAACCCTTCCTCGACCATGGTCCTGAACCCTAACCCTAACCAAAGTCCTGAACTCTAACCTTGACCCTGCTATCGAAACCCAACCTTTATCTCAGTCTTCGAAACTCGACCCCAAAACCAAAAACTAACCCTGACCTCGATACCGAAATGAGACCCCAATCCTTATCTCGGTAACAAAATCCAACCCCAAACCCAACCCCGACCCCAGTCCTGAAAGCCAAATTTAGAGTCAAGGCTTATAATATTTTTCCTTGTGATTTTCTTTAAGTTCGAAACACAAGAAAACTTTTGACTGGTTTTTCCCTTTTTTTTTTCTTTGCACTTTCTTTTAATTTTGTCCACTATAAAATCTAGGTTCCTAACAGTGCCTTAGTTTTTGTTTGTTTCCACGATGGAACGTTCATGCTTTTTAACTACATTATATATTACAAAACCCTATAGTTAAAAGGAAGAAATTGTTGAACATTCAGGGAAACTTCAAAATACATGACTACGGATATCCAGTTTTGTGGGGGGTTTTCCCCTCTTAGTGGCTTTCTCATATATGGAAAAGTGATAATAGAAAAAAGTAGTTTATATTAGTTTTCTATTTACTTGACTTGAAACAATTGTAATTGTTTAAATATATGATCAATTTACATTGAATCCATACATTATGAAAAGATATCATGTCTCCTTAAGATTATTTGATATGCTAACCTTTAAATCATAACTTAATAACGATAATTGAAAAAAAAAACATTATGTAGAAGTATAATCCATAGAAAAAAAAATGGAGTGTTGAAAAAACGGCATGGCATTCTCTATTGAACAAACTAATTTTAAATAGTGCTTACAATAGTAAGCTTAACTAAATATTTAAATAAGATAACTATTTAAATATAATTATTTAGATAACTATTTAAATATTTAGGATTTAATCTTAACTAAATAGTTATTTAGATATAATTATTTAGATAACTATCAGGAAACTAACAAGATAATTGTCAAAAAGCTAATTAGATAAACATAAGAAATTTAAAATTAAATCCAAAATATTTAAATAAGAAAATTTAAATAATTAGATAGATAAATATTTAAGTTATTTTCTCTATAACCCCCGCAAGATGTAGCTCTGTGAGGAAAGTCTAATTTTACCTTTCAATGTGAGGAAACATGCGTGCGGAAATGATTTGGTGAGAATATCTACCAACCGATTCTCAGATGAAACATGAATGACACGAAAAGCACTACTCTAAAAAGTATTATTAACATCAAGTTGTTGAAGAGACCAGCCATGACAAATAACAAGGTAGAGATATAAATGAACAGTGGTGGGCTTGACAACTACACTGAAAGTATCATGATAATCAACTCTAGGGCACTGATGAAACCCCTTAGTAACCAAGTGCACCTTGTACTTGTTAACAGATCCATCAGGTAAATGTTTAATACAAAAAATTTACTTGTAACCAATTTTTGTTCTACGTTGATTTGAAAGAAACAAGTTTCCATGTCCCATTCCTACCAAAGGCATTATACTCTTCTGACATAGCATGACGCCATTTAGGATCTTTAATGGCTTGAGTAACGATAGTACGTTCAAGTTCATCAAATGAGGTTAGTTAAGCCATAAGGTTCAATTTTTTTATTAGCTCATGAATATTTTTTTTGGACCTAGTGACAATAACTCGAGAAAGGGACTCGGGAGGAATGGATGAGGAGGATGGAGGAGGCTCTGAGGTAAAAAGTATTTCAATGGATTATATTCAGCTTATGGGTAAGTGGTGGATGCGATTGGGATCTGGGTATCAGGTTCAAGTTGGTTGGATAAGGAGTTTCTATTGATCGATAGATGAAGTATTTTAAATAAAGAGATTGGTGTAGTGTCCAATTGACCTAATGAGGAGGTCTAGTGAATGCGGGTTTGTGCACGAGGGAGTTGCAACAGGCAACAATGAGGATGATGTGCGACAAAACTAAATGATTGGAACAGTGAACACTGAGGGTAGCCACTCAAAGGTAGCATCTGATTAAGGATGACAAAGATGACTTTAAAAAGAAAGGGAAGGAAGAATGGTTTTAACAAATTTGACATGTCGATAGGTGTAAAGTTTAGAGGTGGAGGGATCATGACAAGGATAGGTACTTTAAGTGATAAAGTATCCTATGAAGACCCTGTGTACGGATTATACTATCGACTGTGTAGGCATATTACGCTGGGGAAATTAAAAGAGCTAAGATGCCGACGTTGAGGCTAGGTTTTTTTTTTTTTTTTGTTACTAGAATAGAAGAAAGAAAAAGAGAATCTAAAAAACATATTGCTCTGATACCATATAGAGTAAGATAGAGTATGAAAGATATGACATGGTCTTTATCATCAAACAAAATGGATATAAATAATGCTTACAATAGTAATCCTAAATAAATAATTCAAATCTTAAAAATTAAACAAACTAATTAGATAATTATCAAGGAACTAACCAGATAATTATCAAGAAAACAAAATAATTATCAAGAAACTAATTAGATAAATATAAAAAATTCAAAATTGAATCTTAAATATTTAAATAAGTAAATTTAAATAATTAGATAGATAAATATCTAAATATTTTTTTTCATATAATCTATACTTACATAGGGGAGTGGAGCGCTATTCTAAAATTGGAGTCCTGACAAAGGTGATAGATTAGGAATAAAAGGAATTTCAATGGACAACAAATGGATTCATCGCAGACAATGACATGCTGGTATGATTTATATATTCAGGTACCAAATCATAAGTCATACAATAGTCCACCATGTGAGTCATGAATTATGTCTTATTTGCTGGTGCCATTGTTTTATGAGGTGGATAATAATGCAAGCTATGGATGCACTAAAATATTGCATAAAAAATAAAAATAAACTAAAATAACCCTGAAAACCAAAACGCTAGCAAAGACACAAAATAGAGGAGGGAAATAAAAAAATTTTAAAAAATTAGGGTGAACGTTTTTTTTTGGGCATTGCATTTAAATACAATGTAATTTTCCCCCAAATACAAAAGCATTTCATTCAAATACCAATCACATCACATTTTAAATCCAATACAATCACTATTTATTATTTCACTTTTTCTATTACTTTTATTAATTACATCATATATTCTCTCTCTCTCTCTCATTTTTTTTTCTCTTTACTTTTACCCATCACATCATATATTCATTATTAAAATACAATTCAAATACTTTTCACCCAAACACATATTGCATTCAAATGCAATGCTAATGCTTTTCCTCCAAATACAAATTACATTCAATGCATTGCATTCAAACGTAATATAAATACAATGCGTTCACCAAACGAGGCCTTAAAACACACAAATGCACACTCTATAAATTAAGAAATTGATTTAGTTGATGCTTGTCCTTGTTGGATCTACTAAATAACTAGTTGGCCATTGTTCGTAGTTCTGGAATCTTCAATTCTATGGATGGAGATTATGATATTAATAGACTTTAATATTTAATGATTTATTTTTAATTACGAATTCTTGTTATTTGGGGATTTGGGTTAGTTTCCATTATCTTCATTTTATCTGATTTAGTTTCCTAGATTACTTCTATGTTCCCCTTTTTCAGTTATTATTTTTTATTTAGAGTCTTCTATTTTTTTTCTGCATTTGGTTCTATTTCTTCTTCTTCAATGGGTTAACATCTAAGCACTGTATTTTCTCTTTTTAGTCTAGTTAATCGATTTTAGTCCTACATCAGTTCGTATTACAACCATATTCGGTCCTATATGAATTCGGGTATCGATTATGTATAATAAATTATTATATGTCCTTTTTTTTTAATTTAAAAATAAGAGATTCAAACTCAATATTTTTTAGAGAAATCAAGTACGATATCACTAATAGACTATGCTGCAATCATACATAGATATTGTATGTCCCAAGAATATTAAGAAATTTGAGAGAAGTCTCCAAAATATCTTTTTGGTACTTTTTTCACCTCATTATTACTTTTTACCGTTTACATCCCAAAATATTACGATAAACTCCAAACATTAAACTTCGTATATACAAGTCTAAATGAGATGATTTTTTTTATTTACATAAAATTTCAAGAGAAACGAAACAGTATCAATATTGATAATTTTTTTAAATAAATTTTTAAAATTTTACATTTTTTTCACTCAAAATAGTTTTTTTCTCCAAACATATTTTTCAGAACTATTTTTTTCTAAAAAAAATCTTCAAAATGAGAGCCAAACGACTCTGAGTCTTGTATCGTAAACTACAACAATAACAATAAATATATATACATATTGATCACTTCTTAATTTCATATATAAAAGTCAAAACTTCACAGTACATGTGTACATAAAACTTGTATTGATGTGCCACTTATAAACTTATAGTGATAAAATTAGGGGTCTCCCTAATTGGTTATGGACGCTATGCTTGCCAACTCGGAGGGTTACGTTTTAATGGGAACACATTTGTTTCGTTCTCCAGGTTTAAAAACCATATCTAAAACGTTTTACTCGTTTCCAATGTTTGATTGATTTATGACTTCCACTTCATTAGGTTACAAAGTTATTTCCTTTTTGCATCCATTGGTTGCCCTTTTATTTTATGTATTTTAGTTTCCAAAAATTTATTTTTGGTCTAACATAATACAACACAGCAACTCGTTTGATGAGACAATTTAATTTAAATGCAATTATATTTTTATGGTTTATTAACTATCCATAATTTTAATTATAAATTCATAATCAAAATTAAAAAGTTTATAACTTTTTATAAAGAAGTCTAAATTATATATTTATTTTAAATTTTATAGAATTTTGATGTGAATAAAATAAACTCAGTATTAATTTTTTTAATATATTTCAAGCTTTTATATTTTTTTAATTCTAATAATTTAACTCTGTACACTAAATACAAATAATTCAACTCGATTCAAACTTATATTTTTCAATTGAAACCCATAGGCCTTGTTTGCTTGTTGATTCTAAATTGTAATGTTTAACTTGTTCTTTAGAAGTTTCAGCTGGCACTTCAGTTCCTCTGATGGTGTCACTTTCAAGCTTCATTATTCAATTAGTTAGCTCTCTCTCTCTCTCTCTCGTCCCCACATTCTCGCTCTAAAATACGGTATAAGCATGTATGAGAACAATGTTGATACAGACCTATTGTTGTTGAACATCACTTGTTATTAAATATAATAGCGTGTTTGGTACACAATTTTTTTTACATTACATTTAAATGTAATACAATTTTATTTCAAACACAAAAGCATTTCATTCAAATACCAATACATCACATTTTATTTTCAATACAATCACTGTTCATTATTTCATTTTTTCTATTACTTTTATTAATTACATCATATATTCTCTCTCTTCTTTTTTTCTCTTTACTTTTACTTATCACATCACATATTTATTCTTAAAATATTATTCAAATACTTTTCACCCAAAATACAATGTTAATACTTTTCTTCCAAATACAAATTACATAAAATGCATTGCATTCAAATGCAATACAAATGCAATTTGTTCACCAAATGAAACATAAGTCTCTCAATAAAAAAATTTACGCATAAAATGATGGTATTTAATATTAATGGCATTTTAAAATATTTTTTTATATGTAATAATGTAAATTTTATTTTAAAAAAGGGGAAAAAAACTGCAAAAAAAAATTCTAACAATCCATATCATTTCTTTTTATCAATTAAATGTCCTACATAAAAAAAACAGTTGGGATGTACGTAACTTCTTCCTAAATATTGTTAGAGAGGTGTTTGGAGGGCAAAAAAAAAAAGAAAAGAAAATCTTCAAAACAACTTTTTTTCACATCACCATTAGTTTTTATTATTCACATCTCTAAAACGCTATAGTAAACTTCAAATTTTAAAAGCCTATAACGTTATATATAGAACTACAAATGAGATGTTTTTTTTTAAATTACATAAAATTTCGGGAGAAATAAAACAATATTTATATTAATATTTTTTTCTAAAATTTTTTTTAAAATTTTATATTTTTTTCATGATAAACAATTTTTTTCTTAAACATATTTTCTAAAATAATTTTTTTCCCATAAAAAAAATATCTCTAAAATCACAATCAAACGACGCTTGATGATAGAAACACGATAAGCTGAGGAGCCAATAAAATACTTCGAGTCGACGTCCGCATATATCTCTTTGGAGTAAGCAAAGATAAGTTTCTGTCTGATGATGATCTGTATTCCGGCTGGAGTTAGTGGACCCTGTCCATTAGATACGCATGCATCTAAATATGTACATATAAGTATAGACAAACACACAGACGGTGCACAAAAAAATTAGGTTGTATTTCACTTGAAACTGAAATAATAACTTTATTAGTGACATTAAAATTTGGGGTGTAACATTTTCTCCTGGAAGTTTTTTATTTTTTTCATTTTTAAATAATGAACATGAAATAAATGAGTATGCATTAAACTAAAGTGCAGGTACGTATATTAAAGCTTTAAACTAACGATGTTGAAGCCAGTAAAGGCATTAAACTATTGAGCTTCTTTCCTCATGTGATTGAGGTCCCGTTTGGAATTTAGTTTTGGAGACATCCAAAACTATTTTTTTCTAAAACTTCACCACTTTTCACTATTGATATTTTCAAAACGTTACAGTAAACTCCAAACTTTAAAAATCTATAACTTTATGTATATAAATTCAAATGAGATAATTTATTTTTAAAAATATATAGAATTTCTAGAGAAACGAAATAATATCCATATTGATATTTTTTTCTTAAAAAAATTTTTAAAATTTTTTATTTTTTCACCCCAAACAATTTTTTCCCCCAAACACATTTTCTAAAACAACTTTTTTCTAGTCCCCTACACTTCCCTGAAATTATTCGTACCGAACTATTATGCATATACACACTTTAGCAGTTGTAAACATTTAACGACAAAAACTTTAACGACTACTCCATGTCGTCGCTACTAAACAAGAGATCAGCGAGTCGTTGCTATGTTTTTTTAAGCGATGACTTTTGCCTTTGTAACAACAACTTTTGTCATCTTTAAAAGGGAGAATTCTTGTAGCATCACTACTATATGGACTATATGTTTAAAAAGTAATTCCAACAGCAAATTTAAATTTTTGTAAAATAAAATAATATAAAAACATAATTGTGGTAACTCTTGATATATCTTAAGGCCAAGATTAAAATAAGGTAAGATTTTTTACCCATCAATAGGACAAATCTAATGGTCTATATTTAATCTAAGGAGGGCTTAAAAAAATTACCATAGACCTTACTAAACTTAATTACAACTCAAAAAAATTTTCAAAAAAAAAAAACCTGCCAACTTAGACCTAAAAAAACCCAGTTTCTGGCACAATCCCCCGTTGGGGACACCACCGCTGCTGTCAGCCTGCCTTCCTCTACCCAGATTCTAGCATGTTTGTGCAAAGCTGGCCCGCCATCCTCTAGTCAAAGAACACCAAAAAAAAAAAAAACCCAGATTTCGGCCCTCCCTCCTCCATCCTCGACCTTTTCCCTTTTCAGTTTTTTCTTTTGTTTTTTTAAATTTTTTTTCACATGTAATCTGGTGTATATTGTTTTCATACATCTTTTTAAATCTAAGTGTTCAAAAATAATCCAATAATTTTTTTAACCCATCAATGACATAAAATGGATCATCCCACAGTAGAAGTCCCCCATATCTTAAACAAGCTTTAGGAAACATTAATCTCTAACCTTGTAGCTAGCAAGTTCTACCAAGTGGAGTGGCACCAAAACTACTAAAGGAAATGCAACTAAATATGCAAAGCGTCCTGTAAGGTTTACCGGTTGGTTAGGAAATTATTAGCCCAATAAAAAGTCAAGGATACCCATTACAAGAGAATATTTACTTTGTTGAAAACTTTTGTAATAGCCATGTAATGTTTCCCTATTTACAAAAGCATAAATTAAGTATAATTAGAATATCCTATTAAATAGTATCACGTACAACTTTATATATATGTATATATACATATATATAAATAGGGACACATGTATAACACTCTTATAAGGAAGGCACAATCAAAATTCTACGTTCAAAAAAAATGAAATTCGTAAAATCGGTGGAAGACGTACCTCCGTTGAATACCGTGCAACGCCTGGTGGACAGATCGCAATGCTCCTGTAGTTATGTTCTTCTCCATTACCGAATCCAAAATTTCTTTTATGAAGAAAAGAAGTTCAAATTTCTTAATGAGATGAAAAAAAAAATTATATCTTATTATAAGATGTTGAAGACCATGTAAAAAATATTGTAGTAATGAGAGACATGGAACTTCTTCTTTCCCTTTTGTTTTCATGTCGAGTAGAATTTATGCTTATTTTCTAGATATTCTATTGTAGTTTTTCCAAGGGAAGAATTTTGTCCATAAAAATGGCATATATATGTATGTATATATATTCTGTTTGTTTCGTAAGAAAATTTAGATGTTGACGAGGGGATGTGGAAATCCAACGCAGAAATCACGTAATGGATCACTGTGGGAAGTCATTTTGTTCTTTCCCTTTTGTTTTCATGTCGCGTAGGATTTATGGTTTCTCTCTTGATATGCTATTATTATTCTTCCGAGGGAATATTTTTGTCCTGTAGATGGTATATATGTTATATATTCCATTTGTTTCATAAGAAATTTACATGTAGACGAGGGGATGTGAAAATCCAACGCAGAACACGTAATGGATCACTGTGGGACGTCATTATTCTTATCAATGATGACTTCTTTGTGCTTATGTCGTAGTGAGTCATTCTGTCCATAATTATCTTATGGAAAGAAACATATATTATTTTTCATATTTATTATTGCCAGCATCACTCGCTTTAGCGTGGCGTAGCCACAAATACTTCAAGGCTTGGGCTCCTTTTGATCAATTCGTATTGTTTATTACACATATAAAATCAATAATTTTGATTGAGAGTGGTGATCTCAATTTAATTTTGATTTTATGTTTTGTTTTATGGTTGTGGTCTGATTGTTATTGTCTCTTGAGTTGAAAATCGACAAGATAGACAATAGCTTCATTATTGTTTTTGTGAAACGATTATTATATATTTTATTTTATAATATTGTCTAAATGAATGGGTCTCTTATATGTGACAGCATATAAGTCTGACAATTATATATATTTTTTTATCAAACTCATATAACTACTAGTTGATAAACGTAACATATGTAAGTTAAGGTGTAATATAAATGTTACGGAAATTTTAGGACAAGTGAAAAGTAACAATAGAAAATAATATTGCAACTTATATTTAATTAATATTACAATAATTCATCTTGATGTTGCATGTATTGTTGGACAAGAAACTCTATCTCTTTAAATAATATATCCCATTTAGTGGAGAAACTTCTTCCCTTGTAACAATAATTGAATATGAGAGAGAAAGCATTACTCATACGCCACATGAAAACAAAAAGGAAATATAAGGTTCCATATATATCATTACTACCACGTATTTATTTTTTTTAACGATTTTCTTTAAAAAGAAAAAAAAAACTTAGAGATTAACAGTGAAATTCGAATCAAATATGAAATTTCTGTTATATTGTATTATATCTCTTAACACACATGTACAGTTATAGTGTAATAATTTTTGTTAAATGAAAATATCACTCAATTTATTATCAATTATATTTATAAAAAAAAGAAGAAATAAATACTACCTTTATCATAAAAATTATATATATAAAGATCTAAATTGAGAAGAATTGCCTGTCTCTACTTTTGAAAAAGTGCTAACTCACGAATTATCAACGTTTTATGACCATCGGTTCAAAAGGTAAGAAATGAAGTTTTAGTTGGCCACCGAAAAGCAAGCTAAGTGATTTAAGTGGTTTCTGATTAAGATTATCAAGATATATTAGACAAGACGTTTGGATGTACTTTCATCTAGCTGGAATTCTCGACCAGGTTCGTTTCTTTCATTTTCGTACTTTTGTTTGAACCAGGTTATTTTGTTAATTAATTTATTGTCGCGATATATGATCGGATATAACTCTTTTTTGAGGGGAGGAATATAATTCTCGACCAGGTTCAACACTTCATCAAGATTTTTTTTTTTTTTTTGGTTATAACTATACATCAATGTATTCGAATTCTATATCTTACAAAAATATCAGGTATAGAATTACAGTTGTAAAGTACATATATTCTGATTGTTATTTATTAAGCACGTATGCAATATTTCATATATATATATGCATATATTTATACACACCTAAATTTTCATATGAAATTTTTATGAACATAATTAAGGGTGAAATGGATGATCAGCATTCAATTCGTCAAATTAAACAAATTTATGCAAAAGTTTCTTACAAAAAAATTACGTGAAAATAAGTATCAAATTAACGTATATATAACACAAAAATGCTAGACTCAGATGAAACTGAATTATCACTATTTTTCGCACTCAATCTATATCTACTTCTCGCTGTCCTATTCTGAAACATTTTTTTTTTTTTTTGGCCCTTCTCCGTCTTTGAAAATCTGATTTATGGGAATGATGGAACTCACACAAATCACGGAAAGGTAGGTGGCATTCGGTATTAGTTTTAAAATATTTTCTGTTTTCAAAAAAATTGAAAGTGAGAATGTTTTGAAAACTGTGTTGAGATCATTTCTGAAATTGTATTTAGTTATGTTTTCTAAATGTATGTTCTGAAAAACATAAAAATAAAATTTTGTTTGATTATATATTTTGAAAACTCATTTTATAAGTGAGTATCTTATAAAAACATATTTATTTTTAAATTTAAAAAAATAATAAAAAATAAATTATTAGTCATAATAAAAAAAAAACTTTGGTGGTAAGTTTTACAATGAGCGATAGGGGTGGAAAAGATTGGTGGTCTGAGCTCTAGGTGACAGTAATGACTAGATTTAGATCATAAGTCGATAGTCATCATCGCGAGGGGACCGTCGTCATCGTCACTAGCCCATCGTCGTCAGCCTTCGTCGGAGATAGATGTCATCGTAGGACAAGATCATCGCTGACGTTGTACAGACAGAAAGAGAAAAAGAGAAAGACGAGATGGAGGGAGAAAATGAATACAAAAAGTGAAAACAACTTTTTTTCGTTTTCAAAAAATCTAAAAAAACAACATAGTTGAAAACGATGTTTTCGAAATGATTTTGAAAACGTTGAATAAACAAACGTTATTTTCGAATCATTTTCATTTTTTATGTTTTTGAAAATGGAAAATCATTCTCAAGAGTAAAAACAAACGCCACCGTAATTTTCTTCAACTTCTTTTATTTTTTTTATTTTTTTGTTTTTTTTTAATTTTTAACACTTTATAAATTCTTTGGTTTCGATATAGACGTAGTCAGTTATCCCTGATTTTTTATATATATTGATGGGAAAATAATCGATAATTCTAAATTTGATTCGTACTCTATACCGTTTTAGGGTTAATTAGGATAGAGAAAGAGAGGAGAGAGCCCTTCTAATTTCACATTAAATATGATACCAACATTCACGATGCCTTGCCTATATATATATAGCCACTTTCATAAAAGAATGGGGGATGTATTTAGACAAGCACAATAATGTATTTCGTTTAAATACGAACAAAGATTTAAAAATAAATTAATATTATATATATTTTGTTTGTAGATAATTAGAAAGAATGGCCCTTCAAAAAATTGTACGATAAAGAGTGGAAAAACATGCTAGAAAAACATGCTAGAGTGGATACCATATAAGTGGTAAACATATTTTTGGGATTCTTTTTCTGTTAGTATACAGGACATTAGTATCACTCTAAAAAATATGGTCATTGGGCGTGTCATTAGGCTTTAGGTCTTGTGTTTTCGGCCGTGAGCTTGCAACGATGGGGTTGGGAATTGGGATTGTGGGTGTAGTTTTCACTATTTCGGGGCACAACTGAATATGAGACTGATGGGGCGTTTGATTACAGTTTTGTATTCGCATTACATTTAAACACAATGTAATTTATATCTAAACGCAAAAGTTTTACGTTCAAATACAATGCTTTTGTCTCAAATACATTTATTATTCAAGAATATTTTGAAAATAAATTTTTTTCCTATTTACATCATATTTTCTATCTATATTATTTTTCATATCTACTTTTACCTATCACATTAACTTTTTAACTCTAAAATACAATTTAAATACCTTTCATCTAAATACACATTACACTCAAATACAAAGTAAATACTTCTTATTTAAATAAAAAATACATTCAATATATTGTATTTAAATGTAATGCGAACGTAATATATTTACCAAATGTCCCATGAATGGGGTTGGAGTGCTAATTGATTTTGGGTTGTGTTTCTAGTGCATTACTACTACTTCAATTTACCTGCTCTCTTGAGGCATCATTCTAATGATGTAGCGTATTTGATGGCTTCAAAGGTATAATATTGCCAACCCAATTATTATTCTTTGTTTGTTTGTTTCTTTTTGTTTTTTGTTTTTAGGCAGTTCTGACCCTCTCTCCAATATAAGCTTCGTCGTTATTGTTTATGTTTGTTTTTTTTTTTTCCTTCCCTTGTTTTGTTTGCTTTGAATTTGTAATCACGGTGGTTTGTAACTCGACTTGTTTTTGTTTTTGGTTCGAGTGTGGTCGTGTTTTCTCTCCATCGATTAAATTTGTTTCTTGGCAGGTTTTTGTAAGCCCTTACTATTTCTATATTCTCGACATGAGTCAATCGTGCTTTGCTATTTGGTAACCATAGTTACTATGACTCAAGACAATATCATCCCACTAGTTAAAAAAACATACCCCACCATAGTCTTACAAAAATAAGCTACTATCCAACTTTATTTACCAACAATAACTAGCATTTGTTTTCAGTGACGGAGCCAGGTGGGGCGACTGGGGACTATCGTCCCATTGAAAATTGTTATTTTTTATTTTTACCTTAAAAATTTTATTATTTTTTTATTTTACCTTTATTAAAAATAATAAATTATCATATAGTATATATTTTACCCGTATTACAAATCAAAAATTCTCACATAACCCTATGAAAATTAGTTCTATAAAAAATAAAAAATTTTCATATAGTCTCTATTAAAGTTTATTTTTTGGTGTATACCCTACTGAAATAGAATTCTGTTTGTTTTATACTAAACCTTATCTACATCTTCTATGTTTGCAAACTGTTCCCCCCCCTTATATATAATTAAGACGGTTGTTTAATATCAGAATGTGTTACTTACAATTATATTGAATAAACAAATATGTTTAAAAAATAACAAATATAATTTTATATAAATAAACGGAATTGCATAAAATTTATTTATTTATTTAATAATGTCATAATACAAGAAAGGTAAGATATATCCAATGTATAATTACTTTAAAAGCACCATATACTAACAATAAATATGTATAAATAGAATATCATTTGCTTACCTCTATAACTAAATGATCTCCATCTCTTATGAATGTTTTTTTCCAAATCCCAAATAATGCTCGTAAGATATAAAAGAATAACATTTACTTCTTTTTATAGGACTATGGATTATATATATATATATACATACGCAAATAATGCTCTCATCTTGAGTCATATTTCTACATATCGGTATAGGAACTTTAAGTCATTAGAATTCCTAACTTTGCTTTTATCGAGAATTCAAGTCATAAACGTGGGGTCATGTATTTGACAAATGACAATACGGACAAAAAAAAAAAGGAAAATTAGAAGTAATTATAAAACTACAATATAGAGATAGAAATATAAAAACGAAACTGTAAACAAACATATTATTTTTACAGTAATACAAAGTGAAATTATAAAGCTCAACAAAATTTGAAAACTATAAGGCACTAATGACTTGATTAAAATAACAACCAAACATAAATTCAGAAAACTTATAATTTGATGATGATTAACCGAAATCTGCTATCACATTTTTTTTTTAAAATAAATTCATCCTCTTATGGTAAATACTCAAAGTTTCAAATAGATGTCTATTTTTGTAATACAATGATTACAAACAGTAAATCTACAGTTAGAACCTGCTTTTGGCAAACTGAAACGCGATCTACAACATGAGAAGCCTGAAACACTAGAAAAGAGAGGAAGACCGCTTTTTTTTTTTTTTTTTTGGTGAGTATTTTGATCTCGGACGACGCCAATTTATAGGCTTCAGGGGTGTTTTTTTTGGGAATCTGTAACCTCTGCTGTTACAGGGCAGAATTAACTTAAAAAAAAAAAAAACTGATCAAAATGATGTGGTTGTTATAACTTATTAACAACTAAGCCGCCGTTTAGATAAGGTTTTGATAGTGTAAAATTAACTTTTTTTCTAACATTTTATTATTTTTTATTATTTATATTTTTAAAATATTATAATAAATTTTAAATTTTAAAAATTCATAATTTTGTATATATAAATCCAAATAAAATAATTTTTTTTAAATCATATAGAATTTTGAGTGGAATAAAATAATATATATATTTTTTCTAAAAAAAATTTTAAAATTTTATATTTTTTCACTCCAAACTGTTTTTCCTCCCATACATATTTTTTCAAAACAACTTTTTTTAATCTAAAAAAAATATCTTCAAAACCTCCCCGAACTCCCCCTAAGTTGATTGATTAATGCTCAACGTAACGTTAGTCTTGTATTTCTTAATTACAAATATGAACACACTAAATATGGCAGTTCTTCAAACAACAATCGGTTTGATATACGGTGACTTTAGAGGCAGTCTTTGGATACATATTTAAATGGATAATGGTTAATTCTTCCCAATTTATTGCTTTACCCTATTTTTTGGGGTACTTTTGATTTGAAAGATGCGTTTTATGTTTTTTTAATCGCAAAAAATCATTCCAAATGTTAAATTTAGTCAAAATTAAATTAGCTATATGAAAATACTGTTTTACCCTTGTACAAAGAAACCATGTGTTTAATTTTTATTTTTAAACATGAGATAAAGGGATTCGAACTCTTTACTTTATAATAGAATTAATAGTAAAATTATCGTTAGATTATACGACATGTGTTTAACTTTAAGGATAACGACTTTGTTGATAAATTAAAAAAAAAATTAATATTTCCAAACAACCAAATATTGATTATTAATTTTTGAAAGTTTTCTCTGTAAAACCATCGTTTTATTTTATAAAGGATAACTTTGCATTTTTGCATAATTAATTTTGCCTCAATTAGATACAGAGATATCCAGTTTTGTGCTGTTAGGGGGGGAAAAAAGTGCTCTGTTATCACATTCATTCTACTGTCCACAGACCTTTTATATTTAAGTTATTGTTTCTCATGCTCATCTATAATTTCTACAAAAGCCGTGCAATTAAAAAATTTTCTTCGTTCTTCAGCCCTAAAATATTCGATAGATAATTTTGTATGATAGAAAAACACAAATACTAATCTCAGCATTTTTTTAAATACCTAACAATAACAACAATTTTTTGCTCCAACTACAGAGTAAAAATACCGTAGACTGGCAGTAAAATCCAAACATATGATAAAAGTAGTACTCACCCCTTTAAAAAGGATAATACTTAATCACCATTTGGACTTACATAAATAAATAATAATAACACTGTTCAAAATAGAGTATATATTATATATTATACAGGACAAATATTTCTTACATGTGCTTTTGTTTTTTTTTTTTTAGGGAGAACGAAATAAATATTAGTTTTTGAAAAATAATTGAAAGAAATAATAGATTTTTAGCATATTTATTATACATAATAGTTTAATTAAGTAAAAAATATTTTTATGTCAAATTTATTAGATGAATAATACATTTAAGGGAGAAGGAGGGAAATAGGTCAAAATTAAAATTGAATAAAAATAAATAATAGAAAAGTTTTGACCTTTAATAAATAGCATATTTTTGATAAATAATGATTTACCATAACTAAAATTCTAAAAATATCCCTTATGTGTAAATCTTGGTAAATTTATTTGGAAATCATTTTTTACTTGGTAAATCATTTATTTACGTGTGTAAATCATTGATTTACCAATTCTCCATCCAGAATTTTCTTAAGAAACAAGCAGATAGTTTTAAAATTTTACTGGTAAATCATTTATTTACGTGTGTAAATCATTGATTTACCAATTCTCCACTCAAAACTTTCTCAAGAAACAAGTAGATAATTCCTCAGAAAAAAACAAAAACGAGAAATCTATCTCCCAACAAAAGTTCGAAGAAGAAAAAGAAAGGGAAAGGGAAAGAGAGAGAAATAAAATCTAGAAAAAAATATGGGTATAATTGTAAAATTACATGACTCTTAAATCAAAATTACTATTTATTTTCTAAGTTAAGTAAATGTGCTATTTATTTTAATTGACTAAAACAATTGGCTTATTTATTATAATTTTCTTACATTTAATAACGGTCAAACGATTTATTTATAGTTTTATTTTATAAATGATTTATTTATATATTATAAATATATTATTTCTCTAATAAATTTTCTATCTACCTTATAAATCTATTATTTATCATAAATATTTTAAAAACCTATTTTTTCTTTAAAATATTTTTTTGAAAATAGTTATTTATTGTTTTTTTTTTTTCTTTTTTTAGCTACCGGGAAGTGGGGGAGGGGGAAAAAAGCAGGTACATCACTCTATCATTTGTGACTGTTGATGTTCTGTAATATAATTGATTGTTTCTTAAATAACCCAAAATACAGAAGAAAAAACGAAGCCTCATAGAGCATAACGGACATCCTTAGTTCCTAAGAACGTAGAAGAAGTCGAGGGCAAAAGGATTAGACCCTGTGCCAAACAAGGTTACAACTCATATTAAGTTATAAGGTCTAATTAAGGAGAGTTTGGAGGAGGTTTTGGAGATGTTTTTTTTAGGTTAGAAAACAGTTGTTTTGGAAAATATGTTTGATAAAAAAAACAATTTGGGATGAAAAAATAAAAAAATATCAATATAAATGTTGTTTCGTTTCTCTCGAAATTCTATATAATTTAAAAAAAAATCATCTCATTTGAATATGAATTTTTAAAATTTAGAATTTATTGTAATGTTTTAGATATGTAAATAGTAAAAAAATGATGAAGTGTTTAAAAAAAGATATTTTAGAGACGTTTGTTTTGGTGTCCCAAACTGCCCCTTAATATCCAATGCAAAGACAGCATGCAGAGACAACATGGAGACAACATGCAGTTCAACCTTGATTAAAGTGAAATATTATATTAGTTAAAACATAACGTAGTTCCACATCGAAACCAATTTGTATAAAAATTTTTATATTTTGTAACTTTTTATTTTTTATTTTTTGAATTTAATTACTCTCAATGACGTAGAATTAGAGTACCATTTCTTAACAAGACATTCTACAAATCTATAGATATTTTAGGAATATTTTTTTAATATTTTTTTATATTTAAAAGGTATATATTTAAGGAAATTAGAAATAAAATATTTGTAATTGTGATCGCAGGCTGGGGCGTGTATGCGATGGGTCTAGTATGGGCTACATCCCTCATTGATTTTTTTTTTTCCTTTTAATTTTACTTTAAAAAATTTTCCTTTTAAAAATTAAAAATTTCCATATATATAGCTCTTTATAAAACTTTACACTTTATATTTATATGTTATGTCATTTATTTCTTTAAAAATAATTATAATTTCTTATATGACCTCACTCAAACATATGTTTGATTTTGTCATTGTTAACTGTAATTTAATGATAATTTAACATCTAAATCCCTAGAAGGTGTTTAATAAAGATATTACATTCGTATTGTATTCAAACGTAATATAATTGATAAAAATTAATAGAAAAAATAAGATAGATAGAGAATATAATATGAATGAGAAAAAAATTATTTTTAAAATATTTTAAAATACTCAATATATTTAACATATTATTAAAAAATACTATATTTAAATGTAAAATTTTTATATTTAAATAAAAATTAAATTACGTTAAAATATGATATGAATATAAAATTATAAATAAACCGTTGACCGATAAGTTTTTAGAGATTGAATATTTTATTGGTATATATATTTTTTAATATATTTATAGTTAATTAGAATCTGCAACCTAAAGCAGGGCAGATTCATGATATGATGTCCTAGCCATAGTAGACAAGGGTAGTTTTGATTAGTTAAATACCAAATGCTTAGTATTTTTTAGGATGCCAATCATATCGATCAATTCAAAAAAAGAAAAGAAAAGAAAAAAAATATAATACCACCGCAAGCTTTTTGGGCCTAATCCAAATTTATATTAATTTAATTTTTAGTAAACTAATTTTATTGTGTTCTCAAATATACTAAGAAGAATGCTAATATAAATTGAATAGGAACTAAGCTTTCAGCTTACCTAATGCATTATAAGGTTGATTAACGATTAAAAAAGAAAGGAAAAAAAAAAAGAATAGTATTACAAGTTTGGTTTTAGTATTTCTAATTTATTACATTTTATACCATTCAATAATGTCCATATATTTTCTAATATTTTATTGTTTTCCATTTACACTATCTAGTGTAAACTCTTTTCGTTTTCATAATTCTGATGGTTATCCATATATACTACTTACCATTTAAAAATATATATATATCACACTATTTAGAGTTTTCCATATTTTTTTTAATATTTCTAATTCTTTTCCATTTATACCATCTAGTGTTTTCCACATAAACTCTTTTAGTTTTCATATCTCTGATTGTTACCCATACATACTATTTACCATTTCAATACATATATATATATATCTTCTAGTGTTTTTATTTTTCTAATTGTTTTCCATATATACCCTTTAGATTTTCAATACAAATTTAGTCTTGTTTGATAAATGTTTTTTAATACTGTTGTATTCAAACGTAATACAATTTTACATTAAATATAAAGTTTAACATTCAAATACAATCCTTTTCAATAGTATTACACAAACAATTACTATTCAAAAGTTTTTTAAAACGATCATATTAACTTTTCAACTCTAACTTTTTATCTCTACTTTTACTAATCACATCAACATTTCAACTCTAAAATACTTTTTATCCAAATACATATTTTATTTAAATACAAAATAAATACTTTTTAACCAAATATGGTACTCAAAAAATGAATTGTATTTAAACGTAATGCGTTTACCAAACGACCAATTAGTATAAATTCAAGTTTTTCTATCCCAATTTGGTTTAATTTACAATAAAGAGAACATTTTATTTTATTTTTTTCACTTCAAGATGGGGATTTAAATTTTACATTAAAATTGAAATTAAATATGATATAATTGTGAGAATATGTCTTTTTAGATTAAAGACATTTTATTTTTTATTTAAAAAAACACAATTTAGTTATGATAACGAAGAATCAAATTCAAAACAAAACAAAAACCAAAAAAATAAAAAATAAAAGAAAGGAAGACTATTATGTCCTTATCCCAATTGTGCGTTATGAACCTGGCCAAATTCTTTTCCCCTTTCCTATTCTATTTTTGAAATGACCATTCTACCCCTCCGTTCTCGGCCTATATAAACTTTCCGCCTTAGCCCCAATTGGTCCACCAATCTCTCTGCATTTTCTTTTCTCACGCGCCATTCCTTCCCAAAGCAGAAACCCGTGCTGCATTTTCGGAGTCGGTAATAAAACGTAGGATTTTCCTAGGAAACAAACATATTGAGATTTTCTCGGAAACCAAACCGGCATAAAAGGAATTAAAAAATGCAGAGATTCTTAGCGAGGAGTGTGTTGTCCGGAAGAGAGCTTCCGCGATGGAAACGATGCTTTTCCTCCTCTTTCGCAGCGGAAGCACAGAAGAAAGCCGAAAATGTCGTCGACGTTCCGAAAATCCCTCCGTTCGATTTCTCTCCTCCACCGTACAACGGTCCCACCGCCGATGAGATCCTGGCCAAGCGCAAGGAGTTTCTCAGCCCTTCCATGTTCTACTTCTACAAGAAACCCGTGAGTTTCGCTTTCTCCATTGTCGTTGGATCTCAATTTATTTCAGTTCTCTTCCAAAATTAATCAAAACCATAAAAAACGATCGATTTTTTTTTGGACAATATAAAAATTTTTTAGAATTCTCATCCTTTTTTTTTTAATTTAATTTTTCTTGTTCTCCAAGTGATCAAGATCATTGGAAACATTCATATATATATATATTGAAGTTGAAACATTCATATTACGCTTCCTGATTATTACACAATCGATTTTCATTAATAGAAATTTTCGGCGGTGATTTGTCTTATATTATTTTTGTTTTATTGTTTTGTACGGGGCAAGGCGGAGCCACCGATGAAATTGGTTTCTGTCTAATCAACCTTTTTTTTTTTTTTTTTTTTACAGTTTTACTTTTAAAAGTTTTAAATTTTACTTATTTTGTCCTACTTAAAATTGATTATGTTTATATTATTTCTCGTAAAAATTTAATTCTTTAATACACACTTTCCGTAAAATAATGGACTTGTATAGGTTTTTTTTTTTTAAATTAATTTGGGATAGAGATTTAAACCTTCACTTTTCTTTAAGTAAAGATAGAGTTACTTGTGTGGAATTACCGTTAGCATATATTTACAATCACGTTATAAAGGTTGTTTGAAGCGAATATTGATGATGTGTTGTGATGTTGTGCGAGAGCAGTTGAACGTGGTGGCTGGGAAGAGACAGTACTTGTTCGACGAGAATGGAAGGAGATACTTGGATGCTTTTGGGGGGATTGCGACGGTGTCGTGCGGCCACTGCCACCCCGATGTGGTCGAGGCCATTGTCTCCCAAACCACTCGTCTACAGCACTCCACCATCCTCTACCTCAACCGCGCCATCGCCGACTTCGCCGAGGCCCTCGCCTCCAAGTTGCCCGGAAATCTCAAGGTGATTTTGCATGATTTGCTTAAAGTGAACTATTGTTAGAATTTAAAGGGGTTGAATCCAAGTCTCTTAAAAATGGGGTCAACATGGATCCCACCATTTACATGATACTCAGGATTCAGTTCTGTTTAGGAGTTTTGGAGATTTTTTTTTTTTAAAATAAGTTTTAGAAAATATATTTAAAAAAAAATTAAAATAAAAAATATATAAAATCGTAAAAATTTATTTAGTAAAAAATTATTAATACAGATTATATTTTTATATAATTTAAAAAAAATTTATCTTATTTGAACTTTATATGTAAAATTATAAATTTTTAAAATTTAAAATTTACTTAAAAAATTTAAAGATATAAATAATAAAAAGCGATGATAAAATAAAAAAAAGTATAAAAAAATTAATTTTGGTCTCTAAAACTGCCACGTCAAAACAACCTCTCAATTCTTTTTTCTTTTGTTAAATATTTCACCGACAGTGATATGACTGTCAACTGAGAGTTTTATGATAACCCAAAAAAATGTAACATCTTAAGCCCGTAAATCATAGTAACATAATAAGATAAGATAAGATAAAGTAAAATTTGATAAGTATGTTATAGTTGAATCTGGACTATTTTTGAGGCAACTATACTCACGCTCTTTATATTTTGTTTAAGGGTCCATATTGAAGGAGTTTTGGATACAATTTTTTTTAAATTGAAAAAAAGTAAGTTTTGCAAAGTACGTTTAGAGAAAAAAATTAGAATAAAAAAAATATTAAAAATTTATTCAGAAAAAAAATTATTAATATAGATTTTATTTCGTTTTTATTGAAATTCTATGTAATTTATAAAAAAAATCATCTTATTTTAATTTATATATATAAAGTTATAAAACTTTAAAATTTGGAGTTATTATAGAATTTAAGAGATATGAATAATAAAAAGTGTTGGTGTGATGGAAAAAAAATACTAAAAAAAATGAAAATTTTAATATCCAAAATCCCCAAAGGCCCCTAAATTACAAAGACATGTACTTGAGATTTTATTGATGAGGATGATGATTTTATTTTATTTTTACTAAAACACGGATAAAATCGTTATTTTTTCCAGACATGAGAATGAAAATTTTGTTTTTGTATTTTGTTTTTTTGTTTAACTGAAGTGGGAGGTATATTTGACTAAAAGTTATTTGACTGACGAATGAGGTACCTATATAATTTTTCAAAAAGTCGACGGGTCTTGATGTCAAAAGATTCGTTTAAAAGAATATAAATGTAATCTGAACAAAACATAAGGGTATTAGTCCTTTTTATTTGGTGCCAGGAATTTTCCTCAACTTTTATAAAGAATTATAAATAGTAGAAAAGGAATGTTACGGTTTAGGTCGATGGGGGATTAGTTGTCTTTACCATGCTAAAAATTCCAAAAAAAAGTGACGAACCCCCTATTTTGGAGCTCCAGCTTGCAGAGTCTGTAGATGAGTTCAAAATATTTTGTCTGTTATAACATTTGCACAATGCTTTCTTTTTAGAAAGCTTATTAAATTGCCATGCTCGGTCTAAAAATTTCGTGGTTGGCACTGCCAACTTGGGCATGTCAATATGTCTCTGTCAGCAGACTAACATTCCATTCGGTGCATCTTGACCTTCATTCTTATCATTTCAATTTTTAATAGATAAAAAACCATTCTAACAAATGCAAGTAATAGCATCACTATTCTGATTGCCCAATACCCACCACATATTTGGCTCTCATTTTGTTTCTTTTAGGCTCGAAATTTCAATTATTTTTTAGTACTTGCTTCTATAATGTTTATTTTTGTATGTATGTAAAATCTTTTGGTATGTGCGTGTTTAGGTGGTGTTTTTCACCAATTCTGGGACAGAAGCGAACGAGTTGGCTATGATGATAGCGAGGCTCTACACAGGTTGCAATGACATAATATCGCTGAGGAACGCTTACCATGGTAACGCAGCTGGGACTATGGGGGCCACTGCACAGTGCAACTGGAAATTCAACGTCGTGCAGGTAATATTCTTCACCTCATATACATTATACTTGTGAATTTTTGTATTTCACTGCTTTTGCTCGGTTTTGATATCCTGTTTTAAACCCATTATTTAAACTTTTTTTTCCTATCTTATTTTCTTTCGTAACAATTTGAACTAATTGGTTGAATTATGTTAAACTAGTTGCTTTCTCTATTTAAAAATTCATAATTTGTGCTAACAACAATTACGTAACCATGTTTTCTTACATGTCGGAACCACTCTGATAAATTCCTTTATTTACAAAAGTATTTGAGAGAAAAAATGTCGCTGCTAACGGAAGAAAAATATTAGGGCACTAATTTTAAACGTGTTAGTTATTTTTTTATTGATAAATATTTAAAATATTACTAAGTAATGATTCACTCAAGCTAGTTGCTTTCTCTATTTAAAGATTTATGATTTGTGCTAACAACAGTTACGTAACTATGTTTTCTTACATGTGGGGACCAATCTGATAAATGCCTTTATTTACAAGAGTATTTGAGAGAAAACATGTTGCTATTTTAACCGAAGAAAAATACTAGGAATATCAACTTTTAAGTGTGTTGTTATTTTTTATTGATAAGTGTTTAAATTATTATCATATAATTTGATTGCATTTATCAATGAAAATATAATAATTGAATTGATATTTAAAAAGTTGAGATTAGAATTGGTATCTCTAATATTTACAAATATTTTATGGTTTCATCGCAATTAGAGAAAAAAGAGGAACTGATTTGTGCTAAGATCACATCTTGCCCTTGATAAGCTAATTTGGTATGTTTCCGTAATGTCAATTCCTGATTATAGAAAATAAATCAAACTTAGAGGACAGAGAATAAAATAATGGCACGCTACAACTCCAAGGAATAATTTTGGTTGGTTTCCATGTTAAATCCGGACAAAAATAACACCCCAATAATTGATACTTTTTTTCAGTAATAAAAGAATCCTCATCTGCTTTTAGTTGTACTTCTATACATGTATGAATACCAAAATCGTCAAGTAATTTAATGGATGTCACTATCTAATCTGTATTTGGTGTCAGAGAAAGCCAAACTTTCATATGGGCATTTCCTTTGCGTAATAAAGATGTATGATGGACATGGTAACTTAAAAAATTATGGAATTTTTGTAAGAACTCACCGCATATCTAGTCCAACTGAGCTAGAAAACAAAATCGTCAGATTTGTAGGAATCTCGTAAATTGAAAAAGAAGGGAGCAATAAGGGCCAAATTGACTTGCCAATGATGGTGAGTCCGTGCTAATTATACCACTTTGTTTTGGCAAGCACGGTTAAAGTTCACATCATGGTGGGTGTGTCATGCTATCACTCACTTATCAAAATCATCTCCAATTAAACTTACTACTATAGTATGAGTCATGAGACTCATGACAAGTACATTAACGATGCTTAAACTGCAATACTATTTTAAATCTATTTAGACCCATGTCATACTCATATTCTTTGGAACTTGGAAGTTTGCTTTTGGGACGTCTTTTCCTGCTCTTGCTTGATTATGTTTTGTGGTAGAGACAGTGGACCTTCTTTACGGGTGATAGGAACCTTAATTTTGGTCTTTTGCAGCTATCATACCATAAGATAATAATAACCGAATTGCGTATCATGCATTAGCAAGACACTTGTGCTCTCATGGAGTTTGGACTTTTGCTTGCTAATCTTGGAATACTTATGCTCTCTTGTCAATGTGATTGATAGTGTGGAGTTCATCATGCTCTTAACCCGGACCCATATAGAGGCGTTTTTGGCTCAGATGGAGAGAAGTATGCAAGAGATGTCCAAGATCTTATCGAGTTTGGAACTTCTGGCCATGTTGCTGCTTTTATGTCTGAAGCCATCCAGGTTAGTCAATCCGACTCAGTTCAAATGTCTTATTCCCTAACTTCTTTTTTCGGCTTTTCTGTTGTTTAGTACCCTTTTGCTTCATATAAATGACAGGGAGTAGGGGGAATTGTGGAGTTGGCCCCTGGTTACTTGCCCGCTGTGTATAAGAGAATAAAGAAAGCAGGTGGCCTCTGTATCGCTGATGAGGTCCAGTCTGGTTTTGGTCGTGCTGGTAGCCACTTTTGGGGATTTCAGATTCAAGGTGTCGTGCCAGACATTGTGACAATGGCGAAGGTTAATCGTCTTTCTGTTCTTTTCAACCCCAACCCCCCACCCCCCAAAAAAAACACATTGATTTCCTTTTTATGCACGACTAGAAGTACAAATAGATTTACAATTTTTAATCCCGAGTGAGTGTAAGAGGTTTGTTTTTTGTGTTAAATTTTTCCCTCTATGTAATTTGCAGGGCATTGGAAATGGTATTCCCCTCGGTGCTGTGGTGACAACTCCTGAGATCGCTGAGGTCCTGACTCGCCGCAATTACTTCAACACCTTTGGTGGAAACCCAGTATGCACAGCTGCAGGACTAGCTGTTTTGAAGGTGATCGAAAAAGAAAAGCTTCAGGAGAATGCATTTGTTGTGGGATCATATCTGAAGGAGAGGCTCACTGCATTGAAGGATAAATATGAGAGTAAACTCACTTGTCCTTGTTTTTTTGCTTTTGCATAAAGATTCTGTTCTGTACCATTTGGCACGATGTTCCCCTTGTCAATTTGTGCCATAAAAATAAACACGGTTAACAACCCAAATGATGAATTCTCGAATTCAGGTAATGAGCAAACTTAAATCCTCATTATTACTTGTTCCGTGTAGTTATTGGGGATGTGAGGGGACAGGGACTAATGCTCGGAGTTGAACTTGTCACCGATCGTCAATTGAAGACACCTGCAAAGGATGAAACTTTACATGTTATGGAAAAAATGAAAGGTTTGCTCCATGATATTCCACTTCACTCTTGTTATGAAGTTTTCTCACCATTACAACAAACTCTCTGACTTATTTTCCGCATTGTGTCTATTTATTACCAGATCTGGGGGTTCTGATAGGCAAAGGGGGATATTATGCAAATGTTTTTAGAATTACACCTCCTCTCTGCTTCACCAAGGACGATGCAGGTAGATATATATATATATATACACATATATATATTTTCATAATCACAAAATCAAACTAAAGAAATTGTCTTCCAAATTTCTTTCCCTCCTTTTCCCCCCTAGATGTAGTATTAAGCTTGTTGAGCTTCTTGTAATGGCAGATTTCCTTGTGGACGCTATGGATTACGCAATGGCGAAGCTCTGAAGTCACCGCATTGTGAATATCTATGTAGTCGTCTAATTAATCAGGCGCAAATAGATATAAGTAGTCCCTTTGTACGACGGAAGGTCGCCTGTCTTGGTGAAATATGATTAATATACATAGGTTTGTGCATGAGTTTTTCTCTGTGACCCTCATAAACGATGAGTCAACACCTCGTTGTCTCTCAAATATCCTGTCTTTTGGTTTCTTCTTGGTTTTGCAGTGTTGAGAATCTTATAACTTAATTCAATAACTTCCGCATCTATTTCTCTCCTCAAAATTAATAACGAAAGAACCGCTTGGTGCTTGCTCGTGAGAAATTTGTGATTGTCATGGATCGTACACAATGTGCATCATGGGATATCTGCGTTTTCTTGATTGTAAGATCACCGTTTCCTAAAAGCAGTTCTGCGACATGAAAATTCGTCTGCATTCCCAAAAGCAGTGTTCCACTCTCAATCTTTGATGTCTGATTGCTTTTGTAAACTTTGTTGATCTTTACTTGTTTTACTTGTTGGGGAGAAACCTACTCTTTTTTTTTTTTTTTGGTGATAGTTTATGGTCCGTTTGTTTATCGCACTATATTCGTATTGCGTTTTAATACAATACAATTTTCATATAAACGTAAAAATATTATATTCAAATATCAATCCCATCATATATTAAATTCAACATAATTATTATTCACTATTTCACTTTTTCTATTACTTTTATTAATCAAATTACATGTTATCTTTCCTTTTTTTTTTCTATCTATTTTTACCCATCACATTACATATTTATTATTCAAATATAATTCAAATATTATTCATCTATACACATTGCATTCAAATGCAATATAAATATTTTTTCATCTAAATGTAAATTGTATTTAATACATTATATTTAAACATAATATGAACATAATATGTATACCAAACATCCTTTTAATCTTACATGTTGATCTCAATCCACTGGATTATAAGTAATTAATGCTAAATATCTCTGCAATTATCCTCCTTGAATTGTTGCTTTTCGTAAATATAAACCTTTTGAATTGTTTCTACTGTCAATTTCAAATAGCAGCAATTCTGAAAATTTTTATTTCAAACCTAACGGCACATTTCAACCCTTTTTTTTTTTTTTTTTTTTTTGTTTTCAATGGTTAAAAATACCGCTGAATTGTTGAAAATCCGCTGGGCTTGCCTTTTACTATCTCTCACTCTCTCTTCTTTTGAACGGTCATTTTTTTTTTTTTCAGTTGAACTCTTACATTTCCTTTTCTCTTCATTTGAACAAACTGCGACATTCTCCATGGATTTTTAACCCCGATTTGCAGCCAAAACATCGACTGGACAACCTATTTTATTTTTTTTCCAAATCAAATGTAAAAATTAACTTTTAGTGGGATATTTGATTGAGAATGTGTTGGTGTGGGCATAATCAATGACAATTTCATATCTAATTTTATCATAAATTGAAGAGTTTAAATCCCAAAACAAAAACAAAACGAAACACCAAAAAAAATTTGTGTTTATGTTTTGTTTGTTGTTCTTTGTTTTTTAGCTTAGGTTCTTCATATTTTTAACGTTGTTGATGAGTAATGTAGGATTATAAGGCAATATATGATTATTACAAAATTTTTTTATCATTTATCTCGATAGCATTCTATGAATCTTCAAAAAAAAAAAAAAAAAAAGAAGAAAAAGAAGAAGAAGAAGTTAAAAAAACGTTTGAATTGCGTTTCCAAGGACACCATTGATCACATTTGTTTCTGAATGTTGGGATTGTGTTTCTAATTTGCTATCCAGATATAGTAATTATGATAATTTCCGGTGATTATTTTTGTTATGACTCAAATTGTAATTATAATTATTGTCACTGGTAATTATGGTAATGATAAAAAACTCCAAGTGTTTTTAACTGTATGTACCTATTTCATCAAATAAAGCAAACTTTAGTAGAAGTTGGACAACTACAGGGGCCTTTGGTTTAATTTTTGATAATGATATTCTATTTGAAAAAACATAAAAAGTGAAAACAATTTTAAAATAGCATTTTATTTATTTAATATTTTTGAAATCATTTCGAAAATATCAATTTCAACTATGTTGTTTTTTTAAGCATTTTAAAAATGAAAAAAAAAATTGTTTTTACTTTTTAGTTTTTATTTTCTCCCTCCCTTTCCTCTTTCTCTCTTTCTCACTCTCTCTGTCTCTCTCTATGCATGTGCAATGTCGATGATAATGACTATGTGCGACGATAGCCTCTATCTCTAGCAAAGTGTAATGATCATAGACTAGTGACGATGACGACAACCCCTTCACAATGATGACCACCGACTCGCAACGACAACCACCGACTCGGTCAGACCGTCAATGTCCTCTACTCCTATCCCTTATTGGAAAACTCATCACCAAAGGGTTTTTTTTTTTAATTATAATTAATAATTTATTTTTTTATTTTTGTAAATCAAACATAAATATTTTCTTATAAAATACTCACTTATAAAATAGATTTTTAAAAATATAACTAAACAAAGTTTTAATTTTATATTTCTTGAAAATACACTCTGAAAACATAACCAAACATAGTCTCAAAAATAGTCTCATCACAATTTTTAAAATATTCTCATTTTCAGTTTTTTTTTTAAAAAAAATATTTAAAAAATAACACCAAACACCAACTATATTTATTGCAAAATGATGGGAACATTGGTAGAAGGTGTTGAAGTCACTAATAGAAATAAAATTTTTCACGCCCTTAAACACATATAGAGTCCCAAAAAAACAAAATTAAAAATAATAAAAAACCCTCACGTTGTGGTGCATGCGGATGATTTTCAGTAAAAAACAGTCATTGCTTTGTTTTTGTGTCCTCCAATTTCTAAACAAATTACCAGCAGAATCACCACATTCATATAGCTAGTAACTGTAGTAATACCACCAGTCACTTTGATATTGACTCAAATTTCTTGCGTTCCCAATTTTATGTAGGAAAAATGGGGGTGCCCGTATTCACCAAATACAACTACGTGGTAAAGATCACATATTGTACTTGAGCTATGAAATGGAAATCTACAAATTACTGGAGACAAACAAAACTTTTGAGATTCTGAAGATTGACATATTCAATTTCTATATGGTCACAAAACTGTGAAATAAATTTTTTCACACACTCAATGTCGCATATAGTAACACTCACCAATGATTTAAAAAAAAAATTTAATTCCTTTGTTTTGTTTGTACTTTAAAATATTGTAATATCTCTACATCTATGGTGGAAAGAATTTTTTTTCAAATTATTTAAAATTAATTATCAATAGTAATTATCGCTATAACTCATATAATAATTGTGATAACTATTACTAGTAATTATAATATTGGTCAAAATTCTAGAATTCCTAATTATATATGACTAATTTAGAGTTCCTATATTCATCAAATATGACAAACTTTGGGTGCGGGGAAAAAATATTATTATTATTATTTTTTCTACATCCATCTTTTTATCTATTTTCCTACTACTTTTAAAATATGATAGTTTATGTCAATTATCATTATGTGTACATACAACGTTACTAAGTTGCTTGCACCTCACCTTAAAATCATTTAAAATTCAAAAACAACTTCTCATATTTTGAGACGCTCTTCTAGGATAAGCCATGTGAGGTTGGCTTGTTCTTAAAGAACTTCTACAACCAAACACTTCTAGAATTTAATCCAAACGGGCTTAAAGCTAAGCTATATTGGGTTTAAGAAGGAGAAGATGGCTTCTAGAAATTGTAATAAATAGGCCTTTCATATGTATAATTGCAGAACAAAATTCAACGTTCTCCAAAAATCTTATAGTATTAGACAACAAATTATCTACTAATTCTTTTTTTTTTTTCTTGAAAAAAAAGAAAGTAAATTACTAGCCAAACATTATTTTCTCACTACTTGACTAATTGATTCTTGTTAAGTCAGGGTCACGACCTAAACCAGCTCTTCAAACATCTAATGTGATCAATTCTATCAAAGATTGATCTTGTACAGAAAAAGCTTTGTATGTACAGAAGGTGATTTCCCTAGTCGGTAAGGTTGGGGTGGGTTGTCAAAGAGATCCGAAACTCAAATATTGAGAAATATAGAGAACAGATAGCAATTTATAAAGAAGAAATAGAATGTATGTTATAAAATAACACTCTTGACAATAGACCAAGAGACAAAAGGTAAGTTTACCCCAAAAATATATATATATATTCTTTTGACAATAAACACATGTTTAAAAATGTTTTCTCTTTAATTTGTTAGTCAATAAGTTTGTATGCCATAATCTTAGCATGTATTTAGTGCTCAGGTTTGAGTTGAGTTTTTTAAGTTAAATTCAAGTTAAATTCTTATTTGTTTGGTACACGGATTTGAAAGATTAGAGTTAAAAAGTATAAAAACTTAAAATATATTCGAATAAAATATCAATATAAAACTTTTTTTGTTCATATCAAATTTTATACAATTAAAAAAATCCCATTTGGATTTGTATGTGCAAAATTATGGATTTTCAAAGTTTAAAATGCAAATTTGTAATAGTAAACTAAAATAATAATAATTCCATTTGAATACAACCGGTGCACTAATGCTTAATAGGTTAATCTTCTTTTATTTTACATTCATTAACCGTATAATGTTCCAATTTTTTAAAAAGAAAATATATCGAAATTATAATAACAAGCATATTACTATATTCAACCTTCTTCATTATAGAAAAATAAATAAATAAATAAATAAAAATAAAAACCTATTCTTGAACTAATTTGCCTTCAATCCATACTAAACCAGTGCTCATTTTATAATTTTTATTGATAAAAGTTCTGGATATACTCATATAAAAAAAACTGAACTAAAATGTGTATGTAATTCTTCTTTAGAAAAGAAATTAGTTAAGGTATGAATGAATTGATAATGCGAACATAATTACATCAAGTAGGTGTCCATTAACAACATAATTACATGTAATATTAATGCTTTAACTATTAAGTGTAATATATGCTACACAGAATTTTATATACACATTCCTATTTTGTTCTAATTCTCTAAAGCAAAATAAATTAAAGAACTAGCTAGGGGATCATCAGTCTACTTTTTTATTTTCGTTTCTACTAAATTTACAATTTGCAATGAAAACTATAGAGATCTTTTGTAATCTAGAAGTCGGACTCTTTAAACTTTTCGAATTTGAAAATAAAATAAAAAAAAATTTGATATTAATTTACAACAAAGTCTATTTCTTATGCACTTTCACATGATTGAAGAGATAACTCATACCTGAAATTCGTCCTTCTTTAATTCTTATTACGAAGCGATCCAATCACATAAACATTAATGAAATTCTAATTAATTTATAGTAAGGAATAAATCTATTCAATAACTTCAATTTGATAGCTCAAATAAATTTTTTTTTTTCCAAGCCATACTTCAAATCTTTCGTGGAGCAAATGAGTACTTCTAAACTAATATAACTAGGGATAAGTCAAATAATATTAAATTTCTTCAGTTTTGCAGTTTAGTCTCCAGCTGACTAGATCATGTTTGGTAATTACAAATATGATGAAACTTTTGCCTAGCTTTATATATATATATATATGTATGTATAGATTTACCATTAATGCTTGTTTACTTGTGTTACTTGTAAAAAAAATTATGATCATATTATACAGAACCATACTCAATTCATCTGAATCATTAGTAAAGTAAAACATCAAAAACCAAATCTAAAATAAAAAAACACAAATTTCAGATAATATCCTTCCAAAAAGGTAATAATTTCTCAGATTTATTATTACTACATCCAAAAACTCTCAACAAAAGCATTCATAACACCCACCAATCAAGAACACATACAGAATAACGTATCGTATATATGGCTCAACGATCATGTCGAGCAATCATGGAAGACATGGGAGAAGAGTACCTGCTTGGAACCCCCATCGTTCGCCGAAAAATCCAACCGGAAAACCGAACTGTTGACGTCAAGACCGATGCGAAATCCACAAACAAAACTACAAATTCGCTGAACATTTGGATGTTCTTTCTCATAATTACGTACATCAACATGGAAGCTGCAGTCTTGATGATAGATCTTGACATCTTTCTTTCATTAAGTTTCTTTCTTCCGAGTATGATTATACTCTTTATGCGCTTTTGAAAGTGTCTTTATTTGATTGATGAATAGTTCCTCTTAAGCTTATATCACATCAATGATGTATCATGCTTTTGATAAATTGTATTATGTATATGCCCAACTGCATGTTTTTACTAAAATAACCTTTGTGTGTGTGTGTGTGTGTGTGTAACAACTTATTTCGGGCTATAGTTTTGAAATTATTTATTAAAATTGCAAAGGTGACGAGATATGTTGGGATATCTAGATTAAAAAAAGAAAATCCCTAAGTTAAAAAAGGGAGCCAAAAAAAAAAAAAAAAGAAAGAAAGAAAGAAAACACTTTTAGGAAATTTACATTAAAAAATAATGGAATTTAAGTAATACCTAAGTTGTTAACAGGACTTTCCTTTTTTTAAGTTGTTAAAAGGAAACTAAATTAAGGAAGTTTTAGCTTAAGGATTAATCATCTTTTTTTCCCTAGCGTATGGTGCTTTTATTTGTGTCTAATAATAATAATAAACCGACGTCTAATAATAAAATAAATATGATGTATGATTCCATCTTTGGCTTGTTTTCGTTTGGAAGCCTTTCCTAAAAATTTAAAAAAAAAATAGTGATTATTTTAAAAAAAATAGTAATAACTTTAACTAAATATATGAAGCACCAACAAAGTAAATCAAGCATCAATCCAGTCATTAAAAAACATCTTGGGGTAGCTTGGTAATTGTGCATGAGCATGTTCGGTGCTGAGCGTGAATACAAAATGAGGACATTGTGCACTCATCTAGGGGGAACACTTGAGCATGCAGCTCATACAAACCGTCCGTACCATCAGAGTGGTTGAAAAATGTCGACACTATACCTCACGTCCAATCTCATGTGCTATTTTTATGTTTCTTTATAATAAAACAAATATTTATAATCTTTGTTTGCTTTTATTTTGTAGACCAATTCTTTCTCGTCTC
Source organism: Antiaris toxicaria (assembly GCA_035233585.1). Taxonomy (NCBI): domain Eukaryota; kingdom Viridiplantae; phylum Streptophyta; class Magnoliopsida; order Rosales; family Moraceae; genus Antiaris; species Antiaris toxicaria. Next base: position 4,688,344 of record CP141163.1, read on the forward strand.
TCGTCATAATCTTCCTACAATGCTTTCATTATCATATTTTCACTTTTTACTGATAAATGAATAGTTTGGAAGAAGGCAACCAGCGTTACCCCTATAGGGACTGTCCGGACATTGACAAAAATATTTGATGAAGGTCTTAGGGGGTAAACCCTACCCTCGATAAAGATTGCATCACTCAATTTCATAAAATATGCTTAATAATAAGAATATGTGAGGGCATGTTCTTAGATATTCTAACTCGAGTCCCAGGCACTCTTCTCAATAATTATTCATTAGACAAACAGAAATGCATATAATCAAATAATTAATACGGGCTGCAGTGTGTAATATATGAGAGAGAGAGGTTGTTGTTTTTGTTACTCTTACATGGTAATACGAGATGAAATAAAGAGAGAGAAATTACATTATTCAGCAAAGTGGTAATGTTTATTATTTATTTAATGCAATTTTCTTTTGAAAAGAAAAATACTCTGTAAAAAAATAATAATAAGTGGAAGCTTAAGTAAAAATTTAGATTTCAATATTTCCAAAGAAAAAAAATTACTTTACCAATATTATTATTTGGAAAGTTATGTAAGGCTTTCCCATTAATGTGTCATTCTATTGAATTGTTTTTTTCTAAAATAGAAGACTATAAGATTGAATTATATTAGGTTAAAATTATTTTGAAGAACCATGGTTTTTTTTTTTTTTACAAATGTATAAAAATTTAAAAGGCAAAAACAAAGTTTTCCTAGTATTACATGACTAAACTATGATAGAAATGCTGTTTTTGTTAACAGTTTAAAGTTTGTGGGGAATTCTAACTAACAAGTCATAATTTGAAAGATATAATCATCAGTTTACAAATTTCGAAGGGTAAAATTAAAATTACAATAAAATACATTGGCTAAATAAACCTAACTTTTTTTTTTCTTTAGTTTAAACTGAGGATGAATAAGCAGGTTGGTTGGCTATTTTGGGTTGGATCAGATTTTTCAAATGTCATGTTTAGGGAAATAGAAACCACAAATCACCCAAGAAAGGGTAGGCGTGTAACACCCCTTCTAGATAGGAAGTATTACTCACTAAACTATTAACTTGAAACAAATTTTCATAAAATGATTTACTCTTGACAAATTAGCAGAACTTTTTTTTTTTTACTGAATATTACTTCTTAAATAAATAATGGTGGTCTCAAATAAAATTCATAACTAAATAAACTATATTTTGCAAGACAAATAAATCAAACCGAAACTGAAGTATGAAATATTAAAAGTAAATCTCTTAAAAACAACTTAATAAAAACTTAAGTATTTAAAACTGAAATAGTTCTCCCAAGTTTTTTCTGATGACTCGTTTTCGCCAACATGTTCATATCCACACCAAGTGATGTTAACCTAGTCAAGAATAACGAGACCCGTCTCAATTAGGGACCCAAGAACGTTTTACAATCAGATTTGGGACGGAAAGACCTCGAACTGTTACCTATATAGATGTAAGAACCTTAGTATGGTAAAGACGCCACAATCAACTATAGAAGAGTTAATTGATAAGTTGATGTTGAATGTCACAGAAAATTTCAATAAATTCAAATAGTTCTTTAAAGAACCAAAGAAAAATAAAACTCTCAATTTTTCTGAATAAAAACAATCTGAACTGAACTACACAAGATGCCTATTAATAGGCTGAATGTTACAAAAAGGTTCCTAAAATAGCTATCTTAATTATAGCTAAAATCTGGTAATTAAAACCTCTCATTTGTTTAAAAATGAAAAGGGAAACAATCAACCCTTTAATTGACTAATCACACACCTACAATAAAAAAGGAAAGTTGGAAATTTTAAATGGCTTGATTATCAGCCATTCACACCTAAGGAAAGTAAAAACTTGGCATGCAAGCCAATCCTTAAAAAAGAAAAGTAAACAACTTGACTTACAAGTAACTCAATCAGACCTAATAAAAAATCAACTTGCTTGTTAGAATTAAGTTAAAACACGCCACTTTGCTTGGTGAGATAAAGCTTGACTTTGATTAACATCTACTAAAGCTTGAACCATACTGATGCATTTGGGATTGCACATGTGGACCATGCTCAATGGGCCACCACAAATTTGATTGAGACTAAATTTTTTAAATCAGCCCATTAAGTGCATTTTTATATTTCTTTGTTCACGCCCTTATAACCGAACCAATGGGAACTTGAATTAGTTCCTTTGAAGCCATATTTTGATTTGCATCACCAAGCTTCCTTCATCTAGGCTATAACTACACTTTTGTTCTTACCGACAACATGCAAACTCAAACTAATAAGTGAATGTTTAGTAAGTACATCACCTATCTTACAAAAACATTTTAAAACTTGCAAACATACAAAAATACTAGTCTCATAAAATAAGTCTACCATAGAAAAATATATAAACAAGCACCAACAAAAACCATAACCAATTATGTTCGATCTCTTACATATACAAATATTATCTTTTCTACTGGGATTGCCCTTAGACAATGAACTAAACTAATGCATGCAACTTTACTAGGAGTGAAGAAGCGACAACCAAACCCAACAAAAGTAACTGTAAGAGGACTGATCCCTGATACACGCCACATAATTACCATCTTCTAATTAAATCTTTTAATGCATATGTAATAACAAGGTTCTACTAACTAAAATTGAAATTGAAACTGGGAGATTTACAATCTCAAAATAATCTTTAATAGAACATATGTACATAGCATAAAATATCTGAGCTGGTATAACTGAAATAAGTATCTGACATAAATTTAGCAATCTGCACTGAAATATCTAATCATATAAAAATGATATCTAATATCTAACATCATAGCATGCATATAAAAACTATTATCTACTCAAAATATAAAATACTAATCATATGTCATGCTATGAAAAAATCTCATTTATAATAAATACATCTCAAAACTCATTTAATTTTAAATAAACATGCTGCAAGTAAGAGATGTACTTTCCTAGAATAGTTAAAAATAAAATCTACCAAAAACCTTTTGATGCTTTGGTGATCGACGTTTTAGAACCTCTATATACTCATTTCTTGAGATGATTTCATACCAATAAACCACTAACAATCATAATCAAATTCTTTACAATTAGAACATTCAATTCATATAACTTTCACCTCTAACAAACTAATCCCATGGTTAAACCATCTAATTCACATGCTACATCTATCAAAAATACCAATTATTAGTTCTAAAATCAATCTCATGAAAAACCCCAATTTCTATCCTTAAACCTTAAATTAAATTCAATTAGTTAAAGAATTAAGAGAAATAACACTTATCTAACAATATCTTAATTTCTGGTAGTCAATATTCCCAAGAACCTCCTCTAATTTGGCTATGGAGTGCCTTAGAAGTGAAAAGAATGAAGAAATTCAAAAGGAACTGAAATGAGAGTGCTTTTTTTTAAAAGTAGCAAAGAATGAGGGTGGCTAGGGCTTTTATCCTCATATAATTAGGTTATAATCTAATCTAAAGCCAAGATTAGTTCCACCTATTTTAATCAAAGTGTTTAGGATAATTCTAGGCTTAAAAATCTAGAACCCTTAAAAAAAAAAAGGGAACTTTTTTTAGGATTTTGGGCAACAACCCATTGCGCAACCGCACTAGACCTTCGACCATTTGGCTGAAGGATGGGCTCCCTGGTGCACACTCGCACACCTTGCGTATGCAGCTGCACCAGGCCCTCAGCCTATTGGTCGAAGGATTGCCCTGGGCAGGTGCGCCCATGCTCCGCCTTTGGCTCTACAATTTTGATCCCTAGGGACTTGAAGTCGCACCTGTTATGATGGTCTCTAAAAGTCTAAGTTAGACCCTAAAATACTATTCTGATTATTTCTAAGCCTCTATAAATTAATATTAGACTCAAATTTCTTAGAAATACATCGAATCCCACTAGTAGCTACTAAAATCATACTAAACTCAACTTTTAGCATGAATCACTCTAAGTATAACTGATTCCTTATTATTGTCATTTGCATCACTACTCAGTAAATCCCATAAAATCATAGAAAAATAAATAGTAACTCATGTGACCTCACATAATATAAATCAAATCACAAGTTAGAAATTACTCAAGCTTAAGTAGAAAACTGCAGGCTTTACAAGGTAGGTGTAGGGCGGTTTGCGGACGAATTGGTCTTCCATTTATTTTACTTGTTTTCTTTTCATTTTTCTCACATATTTAGCTTTCAAAAAATAAAAAATATATATAAAAAATTGTCATCTATTTGCGAAAAAATATTTTTTTCAAATATATATAATATTAGTACTTCCTTTTTAACAAAAGAAATAAAATAACTTCTACTAATTTCAAAATCATTTACTATTTTTCTGCACATAAGAAAATCTAAAAAAAAAAAAAGGGCGGGGTGGACCTTGACCCACCACATAATTCCCTAATCTGCCACCCACCCAATACAACATGTTGGCAGATAGGCTGCTTACGTAGACCCGCCAAAGGTAAGCGGGATAGGGCGGAGTGGTGCGGGCTGGATTTTGTGTACAACTCTTACTGGAAGATGAGTTTTTTAGAGGGTGTTTGTTTTTGGTTTTAAAACTGTTTTCAAGATTTCCAAGAAAATAATTTTCGAAATCTGTTTGAAAACGCGTTTGGTTACTACCGGTTTTGAAAACAAAACTTGAAACCAACCCTCTTTTTTCACTTAAGTTAGAAAACGACTTCGAATCATTTTCATTGTTATCTCTGCCTTTTTTTCCTTGACCCCGTGTATGCACAGCCCCGGAGCCCCCGACCCCGACCTCGCCTCCACGATCTCGACTCCACCCCTCTCTCCTTTTCTTGTTCATCGCCGTCGGCGGAAGTTGTCTCTCCTCCCCTGGGCTCAACTCCGCCTGTCTCTCCTCCCCTAGCCTCGTTCGTCGCCGTCACCCGAGCTCTGTCGATTCTCAATCGATCGTAGTTGCGGCGTCTTCGTTCTCCCCCATCGCGGTCGCCATCACAGGAATAGCTCTCCAGTTTCGGTCGTTTGCTTCACGAGAGATAAGCTGCTGTGCTCGATTTGGACTGGCTCTCTCTTTTATGTTGTTTTTTGGACTGGTGTCTGATAAATTCGTGCCCTAGAATTTGGGAATTTTTCAACCGGTGACTCAATGAGCAAATCAGACTTGGTATTGTGTTGCTAATTTGTTGTAATGCTGCTCTTGTTTTGATTTTGTTTGTGAATATCTGTTTTTTCCCTTTTAAATGTTGCCGATTGCAATTTGGAAACTTGGGTTGTTTTTCTGCCTTCTGCAAACGAGTGTAAGCATGTTCAACCAACTGAGACTAAGGACAGCATTCTATTGTTTATGAAATTGTTCAGATTAAATGAAGTAACTCACCATTGACTAAGAGTTCGATTATGAAATTGTTAGTCCTTGATTTCTTTCTTGTTCATACCCCATATGTCTGTGAGTGAGAGGGGTAGTCAAAAGGCCGATCTTCTTTGTTCTTTCCCTTCTCTCTCTAACCTGGCGAAACAGTAGCTGCTGTGCTGTGCTTTGCTTTTTTGAAAAGTGCAAAGCCACTTGCCTGTGTAGATAATGCATTAAAGTTATCGTTCACGGGGCCCAAAATGAGAGTCTTAGCATATCATGTGTAGTTTTGGAACACCATATCCAAATTTCTTGACCCTTTGATTCGAAAGAAAATCAAATTAATGTATTATCAGTAGTTGCATGTCTGTCTGTCTCCTCGTGTTTCTCTCTTCCTCAGCCCCATCCTTTTCTGCTCAGCAGATGTTGATGAAAATAACCATAAGATAACCTTAGCAGTTTTTCTATTCTTCACACAATGTCGTTACTAATCAGAAGAAGTTGTCGTTTCTCTCAGATTGTTGTCTTTAATGTTCGTATTGTTTCGTGAATTTATAGAGGATACTCGGTTTTAGTTCTCCGTGTTATTGTTTCATTTTTTTTTTAATTTTTATTATTACTTTTTATATTTGAAATTCCTTCGTTAACGTCGTTTTTATGATCTCATTTGTTCAGATTGTCCTTTTAGGGAGTTTTATGGTACAATGTCGTTTTGCATGAATATGTCGTTTTTTATTTTTTCCCTTTTTGAGAGGTGTCGTTTCTAAAGATGATGACGTTTTCATGCTGTCTTTTTCTACGTTGATGTCCATTTGTAAATAAATTTAATAATAAATGTAGAACTTTTTTCTTTTGTATGGTGGTGACTTGTCTTTGAAATTTATTCTTCTCACATTGGGAAAAAAGAATTCTCATGTGTTTTTTTCTAGTTGTTGTCGTTTCTCTATTTACAAGTAATGTACCTTTTTCTAAATGGAATTCAGATTTTTTTTGCATAAGTTAGTTCATTGGCTTATCTAAATATTTGTTCATTTTGCAGCAAAATCCAAAGGCTAAAAAGTATCAGAAGAAGGGTCTACTACACTTTTCCCTCCTAAAGGAGATTTTTGCTGGGACTATTGCAATAGGCCGTAATGCCATAGGTCCGCAAACAGCAGCTAATGTGCCATGTGCAGCACCAGTACCTTCAGTGAATGTCGAAGCTCTACACGAAGGTACAGATGAGTCGCACGAAGTCCAGAGAGACAACAACCATTTGGGAAATGCTGAGGGGAGCAGTAGCCGTTCCAGGAACAAGAAAAAAACTGCACTAGAGTCAGCAGTGGAGCTGTTGGCAAAGTTTGTGAGTTTGCGAAGTGAGGCGTTAGTGCAACGCACTAATAACTTTCAGCAATATCTAGCTGCAAAGCGAGCACGTCTTGAGGACACAAGTCCAGCTGAGGTCTCGACTGAAGATCCCCATAGTATTGACTTTTGTATTCAGTTGTTGGATGAAATAGAAGACTTGGATGACATAACATATGGGAGGGCAATTAAGACGTTGACAAAGGACAAGGACTTCAGGGGGACATTTGTGAAACTTAAACCCGAGTGTCGTCGTGGTTTCATCCTCAGCTTAGCGAAGTAGTTATTCATTAATGATTGGTTTTAGCTTATTAGGCGCATTCCAGTTTGTCAAACTCTTTTAGTTTGTTGAACTATTATTTAGTAACTGATTTATTAAGTTAGATTTCTTTATATGTTGTTCACTTTCGGGATTTTAGTATGTTGAACTTTTATGTAGTGCCTAGTTGGTTGAGTTATATTTATTATAAGAGATTTATTCTATTGTGTTTTTATTATTGGTGGCAAATAGGTATAAATTGAGTTGATTTTCTTGTGTAGGTTATTATGGGATCAAGTGGTTCGGATACTGATGAGGAGTTGGTTTTTTCGACTCACTTGAGTCATCTGACGACAAGGATGAGATCTTACAATTATTACTAGATCTTGTACCAACTATTACTAGGCAACCTCGGCATAATGATGAACTAACAGGACAACAATATGTTTTAAATATGCTGGAAGGTCATGCTGGAGTATTCTATGAATTGTTTCGTATGTTTAAAGAACCTTTTTTGGCATTAGCTCGGCTACTTGAAGAACGTCAATTATTATCTAGAAGTCGACTATCAGTGGAAGAACGGTTGATGATGTTCTTGAAGATCATTGGTCATTCTGACCGTAACAGAATCATACAAGACAGATTTTGTCATTCTGGAGAAACAGTTAGTCGACATTTTGATAATGTTCTTAGAGCAATTTGTGCATTGGCCCCAGATTTTATCCGCCAACCAAACCCAAACACTGTGTCTTTGGAGATTCAAAATAGCAATAAGTATTGGCTATGGTTTAAAGTAAAATTTGTATTATTTTTTAAGTTTGAAATAGGTGGTTAGTACTTTTATAATGGTTTAAAATTTTTTGTGGTTCATTACTTGTGTTAGGACTGTATCGGAGCTATTGATGGCACACATGTGATGGCTATTGTCCCTGCGACCGCACAGAGAGTTTATCGGGGAAGACGACACACTTGTACTCAGAATATAATGGTTGCATGCAGTTTTGATATGATAATTACATATGTTTATAGTGGATGTGAAGGTTCAGCTGCAGACTCTAGAGTATTACTGCATGCATTACAAGATCCAGCTAACTAATTTATTAGGCCACCATGGCCTAAATATTATGTTGTTGATTCTAGATACAGCAACATGTCGGGATTTCTTGCACCGTACCGGGGTGAAAGGTACCATTTATCTGAATTTAGAAACAATGGACAACCAACTGGACCAATTGAACTATTTAATTACAGGCATTCGTCATTACGCAATTGTATCGAGAGGTGTTTTGGTGTTCTCAAAGCACAATTTGGTATTTTGAAGAATATGTCCAACTTTTCTTTACATAAGCAAGCCCAGATAGTAATTGCATGTTGCGTTATTCATAATTGTATTAAGATATATGATGCAAATGATAATTTATTTAGAGACTATAGCGTTGACGAGTCTGTAGAAGATATTGAGAGACGACGAGGAAATCGACAACGTACAAATAACCGTGAATCTGCACCGTCTTCTGATGTTGGTTCCACTAATAGAGACCGAAAACGTATGAGCCAATTCAGAGATCAAATAGCACAAGTAATGTGGGAACAATATGTATCATAATTGTTATGGTATATAAAATTGGTAATTTTTTAGATAAATGTTACTTCTACTATTAAAAACTATTTTGTAATATACTTGTAACTAAATATAATGGTTAATTATGTTTTAATTGATATTATGAATTGTTTAATATTATTGATATTAATTTTTAATTAAAAATTTTTATTGATTTTTAATTAAAAATTTTTATTGATTTTTAATTTTTGGTATTTATAATAATTTTTTTAAATTAAATATAAATATGTTTTCATTGACTTACTATGAAATGATTAGTTTTCAAAAATATAACCAAACACAGTTTCATTTTTGTATTTTTTAAAACATACGCTCAGAAAATAAAACCAAACACAGTTTCAGAAACGATCTCAGACCAATTTTCAAAACGATCTCAAATTCAGCATTTTTGAAATCTCAACAAATTTCAAAAATAATACCAAACGCTACCTTAGTGTATTGGGTGGAAAATGAGTTTTTTTTAATCCTTTATTGTTACTGGAAGATGAGTTTTTTAGTGTACAACTGTAATACGCTTATGACTCATCCCAAGAGACCTAAAACCAACTAAAAGATAATAAATTAGGATTTTGAATAGACATATCTACCAGTAATATATTGTTTGATGGATTAGAATAAGAATCTGAATAAGAATAGTAATGGTGAGTGATTTTTCCTTTACTACATAGGAGTATGTGCACAAAATGGTCATTTTTTAACACCCTTTTTTTTAAATGTTTACAATCAATTTATTTACAAATTTGAACGAATTTTGAAAGTAATTTGGCTATATATGTAAATAGCTTTACAGCATAATCATATAACTGGCTGACAAATAGTAGCACGATAGGCTACTCCAGATAACACAGTTGGCTACCCCCTTTCCAAAACTTTTAATACCACAGTGGACTACCATTTAGTATCATATCACGATAGAATACCATAGGTCATCGGTGGCTACTACTGGTATCTTGATATAATATTATCTCATATTCCAAATATATTGGTGTAGCACTTTACGCAAGAACTTCTTCGTAATTTTTTTTAAAAACAAAATTCAAAACTTTTTGGTTTGACATTGTATAAAGCCCGCGTAAAGTATGCCCAAGTTTGATTTGCAAGGATGCCAAAAAAAAAAATAATAATAATAATGTCTCCATCTATACTTTCAAACCACTGATTTTGAAACGTAAAATTTACATCACACAAGAGAACTAGTCAAAGGTAAATATAATATAGTTTCCGCTAGTTAAAAAATAATAATCTGCTATTATATTGTTGATTTATTTAGACAAATACTATCCGAATAAATAATGATAGGACTGAATGTCCAGTATTATCAAATATATGATCTCTCATATAATTATATGTCATGACTACAGTTACACTATCAGAAAAAGCAATGTCAGGCAAACTTTAAAAAAAAAATTAGGGAAAAAGAATTAACTAAACTAGAATTTTACCTCAATAAAGATGATCATAATAACACAATTAAAGTTCAACTTTCTTAGGAAGTCCGATGAAAAAAGAAGTTCATGACGCTAAAAACTTGAAATACTAACTTTGAAATCTTCACTTAAACTTATGTTACATCCAACTCAATGATAATAACAACTGCATTATTTTAAATGCTCTTGTTCGACGAGTTTGGGCAAACCTTATCTCCAAAGTTAAGAAGAATAAGGGGGTGTTTGGGGCAATGTCTCAGGATCCCAAAATTCAACTTATTTTCAAAATTTCATCACTTTTCATTATTTATATCTTTAAAATGCTATAATAAATTTCAAACTTAAAAATTCATAACTTTGTATATACAAGTCCAAATGAGATAATTTTTTTTTAAAATTGTATAGAATTTCGAGAGGAACAAAACAATATTCATATTGACTTTTTTTTTTCTAAAAAAATTTTTAAAATTTTTTATTTTTTCTCCCAAACACATTTTCCAAAACAACTTTTTTCCAATTCAAAAATAATGTCTTCAGCCTCCTCCCTCAAACACCCCCTAAGTAAAAATAACCCATCTAATACACATGTATAGGATTATTGTCCTCCCTTAATGGTTAGCTAGAATTTTGACCTTTTGTTTTTTTTTTCGTTTGACTTTTTTTACTTATGATAAAATGAATTAAATGTCCCATAGACCTACTTAATATCTATTTCCTCTATCCTCTTCTCCTCCCCCTTCTTTCATTCTTACTCTCTCTTCCACTGCCCACTTTATCTCCTTTGCCTCCACCAATCTCTCTCTTCTCCCTCCACCGCTTCTCTCTCCCCGCTCCTGTTGTCACTTTTCTTTCCTCTCTCCTTCCGAGGCTGAGTGATCTCAGTGTCAAACCTTCGTCTTGCAATCTAGCGAAGTTAAATCTCCATGAATTGCGATTAGGCTATTTTTGCCATCGCAATATTAGCATTTTGCTGTTGGAGATCCCGTCACTGCTTCTCTCCCCCCTCTCCTCTCTCCCTTCGAGCATGGGCGTTTTCAACATCGAATCTTTACGGACTACTTTCAGACAATTACCATCATGATCTCAAGACTTCTCTCTTCACAATCACGGCATTTCATAATCGGAGATTATGTGCACAACGAGGCAGTCATGATCAACAAACGCCTCTCTCTCCAATATAATATAAAGGGTAATCCAGTCGACTACCAAAAGTATTCAACCAGAATACTCTCTGAACATCATCGATGACCTATATTGACTTTGCTAGTCGGATGGGTATTAGGGTATAATATTTTTAGTAGTCTATCAGATTCCCTTTTTAACTGAATGAGGATAATTTTGGAAAAATATGTTATGCTAACCCTTAACTTATTTTGTAAAAGGTCAAAATCCCAAAGCTACAATATATAGGGCAATAAATATTTCAAATGTGTGTTCTTTAAGGGACAATCCCCAAAATTATCCAAAATTTAATTTAAGGGTACAAAGAATCACATTCACGTATATACATACATCGTAAGAGCACAGTAACTTAATGATGTAAGATAAATTTCCAATCTAATGCTCTTTCTCATGCTTAGCATGTCATACAAATAGATCTTGTGCACAATCTAATAATAGTACCATATTAAATGGACTTAAATAAAACTCTTCCCTAAAAACTAGCCTAAGGAAAGAGGATGCTAAATCCACGTATAAAAATGTTTCAAACAAATGGGGGCTTAGTGAAATGGGACAAATCTACAATCTAATACCTCTCTCACGTCTAGCATATCATTAAGCATTATTGGGTTTTTTTTTTTTTTTCAGGGGAGGAAAAAGGGTTTTTGGTGGTGTGGAAGAAGTGTAAACCTCAAGGTAGGACCCTATCATAACCTGTTGGTGAATAAGCAACATTTCCTTAAAGAAAAAAAGAAAAAAAAAAAATTTGTCCCAGAACAGAAAGATGGAGTGCTCTTTTGATCGTAGCTAGGTTTGGTTTGTTGGTTGCTAAAGTAACACACATAATTGGTTGAAACTGTGGAAAAAGCAGTCTGAATAGGAGGCCATTAGTGTGGCTGTAAAGAGCAACTTTCTTTGTGGGTCGAAACAAACATCAAACGTGTTAATATTTGCAGACACTAGTGCGATGGGCCTAGAGACACTGTTCAACAATAGCATCCACACCGACCATTTCCAGACATTCTTTTCACGTTTCTGTGGGTCCCCATCAAGCATTCTAACCACCCTTTTCAACAAAAATATTAACTTTTAAATTTAAAATCAAAATTAAATCCTTGGCTAATCTATACTTGATCTTGTAGCACTTGCCTAGCTTAATTATCCAGTATGGAATCCAATGAGCAAGAACTACAGATCTATTAGACTTTTTTTTTTTTTCATTCATTTTGAAGTATATCTATATTTCAATCATAAATTAAATTAAAACTCGCAACTCAAATTCTTATAAAAGAAAATACGTTAAAAAAAATTTGAAAAATTGATAAAAATAAAATAGGATATCAAACAGATTATAATTTTATATCCAATATTGGAAAACAAATTCACGATTTTAATGATTGAAAATAAAATAAAAAAAAGTTGTATAGATAAAAATTTGAACAACTCAGATCGTCCCCTTTTTTTTTTCATTAGCTAATGGTTTAAATTTGACTGCATAGTATTTCATTCAGAAAAAAAAAATATTAATTACGAGCATTTTTCTTTGATGAAACACAAACATACGTATACATGCATATATAGTAGTACGACAACACTTTATTTGGTGATGTGAAGTAGATAGCATATGATTAAATTGAAAACCATATGTTGTTTGAATATTAAAAAGTCAAATTTTAGGTTTCAAGACTATCATATAGGTAGGGTATAACATATGAAGAAAAAAAAGTGAGCTTTCACAACTATATTATAGAATAATCCTAATCCTTCTTGATGTATGGACTAGGCCGTTCATGGAAAATATATATATATATGTGTTCACCGAAAGTCAAATAGGCATATCCCTTAAACCAAATCAACATGGTGCAATTTGTTGGCAGCAATCATGCCTATCAATCGCCTCAAACGGCTACACAATCACCTTTGTTTAGCGTTGATTGCACATGTGAGTGCTGACTTCTACCAATATTTCATTATAGAGAAAGTTTTTGATTGAATTCCTTGCCTCCCCCAAGGAAGATCGGCTTAACTCCTACACCAATTAATAATAGGATGATAAAAGTATGTCATTTATAATTTTTTCCATAAATGCTAAAGAATTAGCACAAACCATCTTCATCCTTTTTGAGTGGCCTTAGAATTAGACCAAAAAAAAAAAAAAACGGGGGGGGGGGGGGGGGGGTGGGTGTTGGGGGTGGGGGGAGGAGGGAGGGTGGGGAGGAGGGGAGGGATGGGGTGTGTGTTTCATTGTTAAAAATCAAATTTTAATCTCATATTTAGTTGTGATAATTTACCCTTGGCTTTCTACCCGACGTTTTACTTTGTTAGTCAAAATACACTAAGGAATAAGAGGCCACCATTAGCCTAGTCCCGCATGAGTGGTACGCATCTAATTTTTGAAAATCGTTGCCAATAGCATGTGAAACAAATACCATCAACAACAACAAGAATAATAATAAGACTTTATATGCAATCTTTACCATCAAACATTAGCATAATCTCGCTGGAACTAGCTCAACCATAAAAACGAGGTTCATGATTTTAATGTCCCTTTTAAAATAACAGTTTAATTTAGTTTAGTTTAAAAAAGTTAATTAATTTTTTAAAAATTAATTATAATTTTTGTTGACTTTTCAGAAAAAAAAAATTACAACTTAGAAATAAGGGGGTGTTTTGAAAACATATTTTGGACATTTTTTTAGTACTTTTTTCCACCTCGCAATCACTTTTTATTATTTATATCTTCCAAACTCTATGTTAAATTCAAATTTTAAAAGTCTATAACTTTACGTATATAAATTCAAATGAGATGATTTTATGTTTAAATTGTATAGAATTTCAAGAGAAATGAAACAAGATATATATTGATAATTTTTTTTTGAATAAATTTTTAAGATTTTACACATTTTCACTCCAAACAATTTTTTCCTCAAAACACATTTTCTAAAACTCAATTTTCTCTAACCTCCAAGCATATTTCTAGAACCTCTCCAAATGGACCCTAAACTTAATGTCCAAATAAGCCATTAGTTTCAAATTCGAAACATGAAATTCTTCATTCAAAACTAACCTAGTGAGTGCACTTAATTGCATATGCAAAAAAAATAAAATAAAATAAAATAAACATTATTATTAACAAATTTTGACTTTAAACAGTAGATAATGTCCATACTATGTTCATATTTATTTATTGGATTAGGAATTGCATATAAGATTTAATTGCTAGGATGTTGCGGTCCGCCCTGTTGTGGAGGCTCTACAGTGCTATTACAGTCAACTCTGTAGTTAACCGTAATAGTATGCAGGCCTCTAGGGTCACCGGCAATCATGCTTAACTTGTAAACTGCTTGTAAATTTTGCAGAATAAATTTTTTTCCTTAAAATCATAAACTTGTTCGAGAATGTGATAAGGAAATCATGTTAACAAACTAACATGCACATGAATTCATGATTCCCCTATCACATAATCTTGATCTGAAAACGTGTTCTTGAAATTACATGTTTAAACTTTTCAAAACCGTACAGTGGAAGACTGATGGTGACCACAATCCCTCGCCCAATCTCCCTGTCATGTACATACCCTGTCCGTCGTCCTACGTATACTACTGGTGAACAGGTCTCTTACCTGCAACATGTGAACAAACTGGTGAGCTATGGGCTCAGTAAGTTCAAACATAAAAACATGATCATAACATACTGTACTGTGCTTATGCATGAAACTTGACTCTGTAAACGTGCTCATGGCTGAAGGTTAAGTTTTAGGACATTATCTGAAATTTAGTTCTGGTTTTGGGCCTCTGATTGGTCGTACCGACATGTTAGCATAACTGGGAGCGGTATTTTAGTGCTGACCTCCTCAGTCTTAACTGAAGCTGAACATGAAAACCTCCCTGTGGGTCGAGAGGCTGGTGCGCCAATAACTGGTTTAATTACCATCTTTGCTGGAGTTCCAACTAGGTAGCATACTGATTGCCCCCACAGTAGGAATCTGTTACATGTTTTACTTGGGGTGTGAGTTTTATTAAACACACTAAGGTGTCTTGTGCACCTACATGTTTTCGTGTACTTGGTACCTATCTGACATGTGTACTTGAAACATGAAATTCTACATGCATGACATGAAACTGATTGGTATATCGTGATGTAGACGGTCAACGTCTGACATACACGTCAAACAACATAACATAGTATCATAAACATAACATAATTGTCCACGTTGCAGTCAGGACAATGCTTGAACTTATAGAAAGTCGGCTAACGTGAGCGTCGCTGCTCTGGAACTATTATATCGGGGTCTCTGACTTGAACTCCTATAAAAGAAATAATCGCTGATTATTTCCAATATTCATCTTATACTTAAAACATGGAAAAATATGAAATTCCTATTTTCAGACTCTTTTTTTTTTTTTTTTACTTTAACTTCGAACACGCCCTCCTACATGGGCGTGCCTACATGGGCGTGTTCATGGCTGTGTACTCCTCTGGACTTTACATGCATGGTCGTGTAATTCGTGGAACATGGCCGTGTAATTCATGCGTGCTTACACGGGTGGATATACGGCCGTGTTTCTAGCCTTGTACTCATCCGGACTATACGTGCATGCTTACATGGTTACTTACACGACTGTATTTCTGGCCGTGGTTTCCTGCTGTCAAACATGGTCTGCTACACGCCCTTCCCATGACCGTGTGCCCCTTGACACAACCCGATACACGACCGTGTTCTTGACCGTGTACCTCTCGGGTCTAAATTTTCTTGTAACATGGTCGTGCATGTGGTGTGGCGGCCCGCCCTACTATAGAGGCTCTACAGTGCTATTACAGTCAACTCTGCAGTTAACCGCAATAGTCTGCAGGCCTCTAGGGTCGCCGGCAATTATGCTGAACTGTAAACTACTTGCTAATTTTGTGGAACAATTTTTTTTTTCTTTAAATTCATAAACTGTTTGAGAATGTGATAAGGAAATCATGTTAACAAAATAACATGTACCTGATCATGATTCCCCAATCACATACTCTTGACTTGAAACTTCTCTCTTTGAAATTACATTCAAAATCTATACCGCGGAAGACTATCGGTGACCAAATCCCTCGCCTAATCCTGCCCGGCATGCAACTTCCCTGTTCGTCGTCCACCATATACTACTGGTGAACAGGTCTCTTACCTGCAACATGTGAACAAACTGATGAGCTATGAGCTCAGTAAGTTCAAACATAAAAACATGAAACTAACATGCTATACTGCTGTGCTCATGCATGAAACTGGACTCTGTGAACATGCTTTTGGCTGAGAGGTTTAGTCTTAGGACATTATCTGATATTTTAGTTCTGGTTTTGGGCCCCTGATTGATCGTACTGACATGTTAGCGCAACCGGGAGTGGTACTTTAGTGCTGACCTCCTCAGTCTTAACTGATGCTAAACATGCAAACCTCCCCGTGGGTCGAGAGGCCGATACGCCAATATCTGGTTTATTTACCATCTTGCTGGTGTTCCAACTGGGTAGCATACTGCTTGCCCCCACAGTCAGAACCTGTTAATCAAATTAATGAGGTGTGAATTATATTAACACACTAGGGTGCCTTGTGCACCTACCTGTTTTCTTGTTCTGGTACTATCTGGTCTGTGTACTAAAACATGCAACTCTATATGCATGACATGAACTGACCTGTGCTGACATGAGACTGACATGCACTGACATAAACATCGTGATGCAGACAATCCATGTCTGACATACACGTCATACAACATACATAACATCATAACTAACAAGCTTGTCCATGTTGCAGTCAGGACAATGCTTGAACTTACAGATAATCCTCTAGCGTGAGCCTCTGCTGCTCTGGGACTGCTGTATCGAGGTCTCTGGCTCGAACTCCTATAAAAGGAACAATCACTGATTATTTACCATATTTATCTTATACTGAAAATATGGCAAAACATGAAATTTTCTATTTCCAGACTCTTTTTTTTTTTTTACTCTCTGGCTTCGAACACACCCTCATACACGGGCGTGTCTCTGCTCGTGTATCTCTCGGGACTTTTAAGCCTGGCCGTGTAATTCATGGAACATGGCCGTGTATGCTTACACGGGCGGGTACACGGCCGTGTTACTGGCCATGTACTCCTCTGTACGCTTACACGGTTACTTACACGCCTCCCTTTGACCGTGTGCCCCTTGACACGGCCCGATACACGGCCGTGTTCTTGACCGTGTACCTCTCGGGTCTGATTTTTCTTGCAACACGATCGTGCGTATGGGCATATTCAGGGTCGTGTACTGAACACGCCCTTGTACACGCCCGTGTACACGCCCGTGTTTATACCAGAATCAAGATTCTAGGTCTGAACTGCTCTGCTCTGATTTTCTAAGACTTTTGTGGCCTTTGTTCTACTTCTTACACTTGAAATCGATCTTTATAAGATCGTTTCAAGGTATCTACTGCATTCCTACTATCACAAATCCATGACTTCATAAGCAAAATTTCCACATTTTGCTCATTTACAACTCTTGACTCAACTTTTGAAAAATCTGCATTTTTGTGAAGAATATTCACTAAACTCGGTTTTCTAAACCATCTGTTCATGGATTCGTGTTTGAAAACATCTAGACTCGAACCACGTTTCGATTTTAACCGAAAACCTAAACGTGATTCACTCACATTCCCTTTTTCCTCTCAAAACCCCAGATTTTTCCCCCAAAGAAAAACGTGAGAACTAGGGTTTACCTTGCTTTAATCTTGAGCTTTTCTTGCTGCTGATTCGTGACCGGAACTCGATCAATCTGCTGTTGGAGCAAGAAAAATCCGAACTTCCTTTGGATTTCCTTTTCTTCTCCCCTTTCTTTCTCGGTTTCCTTTCTCTCTTTCTTTTCTTTCTTTCTTTCTTTTCTTCTTTCTTTCTTTTCTCTTTCTGCCGGCTGCTGTGCAGCTAAGGGAATTAATTCCCTCCCCTTTAGCTCACGTGCCTTACTCCCTCACTCTCACTTTCTTTCTCTTCTTTCTCTTTTTTTTTTCTTTTTTTTTTTTTTGAAAAAGGCTAGGGCTTGTTTGGCTACCTTTTAGCCATTGATCAATGTGGCTCACTTGTGTGCCATTGATCTCCTAGTATATATTTTTCACATACTTTTCTATTAATTTTAAAACATCATAAATTGAATTAATGTTTAGCTTTTAACTATTTTCATTAATTCATCGCTAAATTTTGATTAAAACTCAATTAATCAAAATTTTCCTCTGCTCTGTATTCTGTAACATGTCTCACTATAATTGTACATTTATTTACATATTTGTACAAATAATTCCAAGAACATAGATTTCTCGGTTATCACATGTGGGCATGTTTGGGACCGTGTTCTGAACACGCCCTTCTACACGCCCATGTTCATACCAAAATCAAGATTCTGGGTCCGAACTGCTTTGCTCTGTTTTTCTAAGGCTTTTATGGCCTTTGCTCTACTTCTTATTCTCAAAATCGATCTTAATAAGATCGTTTCAAGGTATAGATTATATTTCTACTATCACAAATCTATGGTTTCATAAGCAAAATTTCACATTTTGCTTATTCATATCTTTTGACTCATCATTTTGAAAAATCTAAATTTTTCTTGAAAAAAACTTACTGCACTTGGTTTTCTAAACCATCAACTCATGGATTCGTATTTAAAAACAACTAGACTCGAACCATGTTTCGATTTAATCGAAAATCTCAACATGATTAACTCACATTCTCTTTTTCCACTCAAAACCCCAGATTTTCCCCCCAAGAAACGTGAGAAAAACGAGAGTTTACCTTACTTGAAACTTGAGAACTCCTTGCTGTGGATTCTTGGCTGAAACTTGAACGATTTCCTGGTTGGAAGAGAAAAATTCGAGCTTGAATGGATTTACTCTTCTGCTCTCTCTCTTTCTCGGTTTGTCTCTCTTTCTCTTTCTTTCTTTCTCGGGCGTTTCTCTTTGCAGCTAAGGGGAGTGATTTAATTTCCCCCCTTAAACTCACATGCCTAACTCTCTCTCTCTCACTTTCTTTAATTTATTTTAAAGGAACTAGACCTTGTTTGGCTAATCTTGGCCATTGATCAAGGTGGCTTACATGTGAGTCATTTATCTTTTAATATGCATTTTCCACATACTTTTCTATTAAATTAAAACATCATAAATTGAATTAATATTTAGTTTTTAAACTATATGCATTACTTCATTATCAAATTTTGATTAAAACTCAGTTAATCAAAATTTTCATCTGCTCTGTATTCTGTAACATGTCTCATCATGAATGTACATTTATTTATATATTTTATACAAAATTTTCTGAGAACGATAGATTTCTTGGTTATCACATAGGATAGTCCAATTCAAGTAGGAAACATGATTAATAATATCACATTACTCAACTTCTTCTTAGTATTATTAACAATATGGAATGAGTTTTTTTTTCCCACTTAGTGCATTGTCTTTTTTTTTTTTTTCAGTTGCCGAATGCTACCAACTCTTTTTGCAGAGAAAAAAATATCAAATAAAAAAAAATTACGTACGGTTGATCGCAATATATATATATATACATATGTCTAAAGAGACACTAATTGGTGTTTAAAGTTGGGATATATAAAAATAAGAAAGGTAAATTATTTGCTTGGTTTCTAAATCTTTTTATAAAATTATAATTTGATTCTCAACTTTTTTTTTTTTTTTATTGTTAAAAGGTTCTTAAACTATTTAAAAGAGGTGTAATTTGGTCCTTTACACTAACAAAGGTTAAAATTAGATACATTATGTGTGTGACATATATAAGTTGAATCATATAAATTTTTTTTAATTACTCTTATGCAATAAATCATGTGTGATTAATATGTATTTTTATTAAATTTTAATGTCTGTTAATAAGAAAGAAATTTTTCACTGTTATAAGAAACCTTTAACCTATTAGAAAAAGATTATGAATCAAATTACAACTGCATTATAGAAAAAAAAAAAAAGGATTAAAAATCAAATGAACAATTTATCTAAAATACAAGTCGGAGCACTGTAGTTTGTACTCTACCCCACGAACATACTACATGATGGTCGGATATCTGGAGTTATAAAGAATTATTGGGGCCTGGTTTTAATTTCTCCTCCCTTACAGTGCATGATGCACAAAAAGCAATGGAGAAAAAGTTGGATCTAGGAAAGGTAATAAAGCTATATTAAAAAAAAAGAAGAAGAAGAAGAAATAATTGTGTATATTACAAAATACTTTTGGACATTCTTTAGGTCAGCTTTTCTACTTTTTTGGGTACCTGTCCCTTGATCATTTATAAGTGGGGTATGGTTGCCTTCTTTGTACAAAGAGTGTGAACGTTTATAAGTACACATGTGGAAGGGCAATGCGCTTACTTTGGTTCCCCTACAAACACACGCACACACCTTTTGTCTACTTCACCTTGATTCTTGTAGACCCCAAATAATGCCTCATATTCGATTACTTGGCCTCTTACCATATGCTGCAAAATTACCTTGCTTGCAATCCATACATGGTTTTTATACACACAAAAGCATATAATATGGGCAATTTCTACCTAGGGGCATAAAATATATATATCTTACAAGGTAGAATTGGAGGGTTCAAATTAATAATGCATTAAACAAATAAAAACGCTTATTATAATGTATTTGCACTTACCTACTTCTCAATATATTCAGTCACATGGGTTCCCTCAATTAGTATAAGGACATTAAAAAAGCTTGATACATTGCATGTGGAGAAACATCCAAGTTATGTAAAATGGTCCATCCCAATAACCTTCAACTAACTTAAAAGTGATGTTGAGTCGTCGATGAACCAGCTCCCAGATCTCTGGTACCGCGTAAAAGAATTTGTCAGCTTTTCTTTTCTTAATTAAAGTCTTTGTCTACCCACTTAATCAGCTGGTAATATGTTGTTTTATTTATTTTTCATATTAAAATAACAAATGCTACAAATTCTACAAATTCTATAAATTTTTTAAATATATTAATTATTACGATTGCAAGCTAAAGTTTATTGGTGAATCCACAACCATCTTCAACGTGAAGATTTAAAGTTCAAAGAAATTATGCATTTTATTTTATTTTTTTATGGAAAAGTATGCATATAGTTGACTTACTACTTTTGATAACTCGGACTTTAATTTTTCTATATTTTATTATGAAAATAAGAAAAATTAAAATAAAAGTACTCAACAATCACGTAACATTATACTAACTATCTTGTTACTTCAACAGCTCCAAGGCAAGATGTATTTACTTTACTACAACAAAGAAAGTGCTAAAATTATGGTCTATGTTTAAACTCATAATTTAAATAATATAAATTTATCATATTTTTATAAGAAAATATATTAAAAAAATTTTAAAATAAGTTAAAGCAAAATATTAAATAAGATCTAAGCTTTTGTTTGTTTGAATAATTTTCACAAATGATTACTATTCTAACTACATGGTCTTATGAAATATATGTGTTTGTTTTTCTTTTTCTAATATCAAATACTCCATTTATATGCCTTAATTTAAATTTTTTTCTGTCCCTTTTGAAAAGTCAACCTTAATTTTATTATTCACCGTTATATTTATTATAACTTTGTAAATCAAGCTTTAAAAGATCATCATAATTTTATATATATACAAGTTCAAATAAAACGATTTTTTTAATTATATAGAATTTTGAGATACGCAAAATAAGATTCATATTAAAATTTTTATAAACACATTCCAAATTTTTACACATTTTAATTTAAGCAATTTAAACGCTTCATTAACTATTTAATTATAAATCTAAATATTTTTATTTAAATTTTTTTTTAAATATTAACAACTAAATGTTTATTCAAATAATGATCCACGAATATTTTTGTCTTATATTTTTATCCAAATATCTCAATATACATGCCTCGTAAATAGAGGCTAAAATCACGACCTTCCTTTCATTGCTTTGATAATTAAAAGACATGGGTGCTACAATTGACTAACGAAAGGCACTGCCAACCCAAGTGTCATACGTACGTAAAACAGTATAATTATTAGTCATTCTTTAGTTATGACACATAATTTTTAACAGCAACTGATTTGAAGCAAAACGAAATAATCAATTGCCGGGAGAAGTAGGAGGTGAGTGGCTTAAAAATAAAAATAAAAATAAAAAATAAAAAATAACAAAATAACAAAATAAAAATAAAAAAACTCAATGGTTTAAAGTGTTTCTCGGTCCACTCATGTTAGTTTGTCAGGCCCTCTAAGCCTTTCATATTGGCTGAACTTGACAAACTTAGGGGCGTTTGTTTTTTATCTTGAAAATGATTTTTCATTTTCAAAAACACAGAAAATGAAAATGATTTCAAAATAACGTTTGTTTATTTAACGTTTTCAAAACCATTTCGAAAACACCGTTTTCAACTATGTTGTTTTTTTGGGTTTTTTGAAAACGAAAAAAAGTTGTTTTCACTTTTTGTTTTCATTTTCAAAAAATATTGTGTTTTTTAGGTTTTTTGAAAATGAAATAGGTTTTGAAAAAATATAACCAAACAAAGTTTCATTTTTATGTTTTTCAAAATATACACTCAGAAAACATAACCAAACACAGTTTCAGAAATAATTTTAACACAGTTTTCAAAACATTCTCATTTTCAATTTTTTTGAAAACAGAAAACATTTCAAAAACAATATCAAACGCCACCTTAATTACACCAACCCAATTCGAAACCGACTTTGAATGTTGGAAACTATTTTCATTCTTTTTTGCTCAATTTGAATAGGTTTTGAAAGCTCTTATTAGATGTTGATGTGCCACACATTAATGAAACTCAATAATGTGAGTATGCATGAAATGGAAATAGAATACAAGTTTTTTAACTTGAATTTAATTTGAAATAAACTAATTCAAAACTAAAGCTGAGTATTTAATATGTAAAATTTGTATAAACTTTTACTGAAAATTATATTAAAACAGTAAAAATACAAGTAAAAAGTTGTTAAAGTGAGATTTATTAAACTATAGTCAAATTTGAACTAAATATTTATTTTAGCTTAAATTTAGTAACATTTAACCAAATGCTCATTTTTAATTCTTTTTGGTCGATGAATTATTATTATTATTATTTTACATTGTGGCTTTTGCATGAGAATATTATCTCCCTTTTAGCATCTTGCAAAATGCAAAGCAAGCACATAACGTTCTTTTTTTTTTTTTAATCTCTACTTTTATTTTCTTTTCAGTGGATAGGAAATGAAAAGGATGAAGCTTGTCCTTGAAAGGTACTTTATGAAATTTTTTCCCGCTTTCCTTGGCTGGTCTGCTTGGCAGCCTTGTATATCTTTATTTGTCATTCTTTGTGGGATTATTTTGTTTCAACTTTCTTGGCAACTAGGAAATGTCTTTGGCTCTTATTGCACTTGTACATGTAAACATAACAAAGTCTATAAAAGGTGAGAACTCATTAATAAGTTGGTTAAGTTTCTTTGAGTTCTTAGGAGCAATTCTCAACCTTTACAAAGTACATCATAAGGAATGCATTGTTCCTCATATACGGGTCCGTTTAGATGAGAAGTCTGTTTTTGAAAAATAAAAAATTTTTAGATATGAAAAATAAAAAGTTGTTTGGAATTTTTTTAAAAGTGAAAAGTTGTTTGGATGGATGAGAATTTTTTGTTTTTAAAGAGCTCTTTTTCCACTTTTCAAAAATAAAAAATTTTGGATGTTCAGATAAGGAAATTTAGAAAAGTTCATTTTTCTTGAAATGAAAAATTTTTCATTTTTTAAATTTGGAGGTGTCAAACAAACGAAGAGTTAAAATGAGATTTGTTTGATAAAGGATGCAAGTATACACCACTAATTTATGAGATATTCAAAAATTAAATTTTTATCAAAATTCATTTAAATATCATAATTTGGTAATTTGATAGAATTCTAGCGTGATCTAAGACTTAAAATTTCTTCATCCTAATTATATAATTTTTTTATATCTTACTGTAAAATTATATATATAAAAAAAAAAAAAACATTTTTCTAGTAGTCAAGATCTTCAACCTCCCAACCTTGCCAGCAGCGAAAACAGTCAGAGGTGGGACTTTAGATGAGATAGTGTGAAACATCTGGACGGGCATGCTCAATCATGCCTACAATTTATGCAATGCCAAATGCCAATTAGTCACTAATTGACTTATTAATCTAATTGTGTACTTATATTATACAACTGATTTAGACCTTAATGAGGTCATTACAAGTACATCACGGCATATGCTTTTGTTTGTGTGTATATATCCACACATACACGCGCACACACATACATATATATATATATATATAAATTATACAGCCTTTTCAAGCAAATCCTTTACAAGTGGAAATAATCGAGTCATGTATTCACAATCATATTAGAAAAATATGCGCTTGAGTCATCTACCTTGGAATTCAGCACTATCCCTGTTTTCTTGGAGTTTCTTTTCTTTTGTGCCGGCACACAATGCTTTAAAAAAATAAATAAATAAGGTGCAAAGAATTTGATTTCAAAACCTCAACATCAAAATAAAAACATATATTTATAGTTAAACTATACATGAAATTATAATATTTTTATCGTTAAATTATACATGAAACTATAATCTTACATGTTTTTTTGCTCAATACTCCAACTTGATAAAAATCGATAAAATAATTATTTTTTTTCATATATATGTTGTCTAAAAATTTTCTTTTTTTTTTTTCCTCAAAGGTTCTCATCATTTTTTATGTTCTAACGCTTGATAGTTGGAAATGGACAACAATTTTTTTTTTCTTCAACATGGTGCAAAGAGGACGCCTTTTTTTTTTTTTTTTTTTTTTAAGATAAGGGGGAAGAGTGTTTATACATGAACAATTATTTTGGTGTTAAAAATTCTTATTAGTTCAAAATGCGATCAATAAATGTCCTGAAAAATGTTTGGAGATCCTTTTTAAATGAATGATACGTGATATATGCATGATGTATTCTAATCGTCATACATATATATATATATATGCACATGTCTCCCTCTCTCTCTCTCTCTCTATATATATATATGAACTTGATGTGATGTATTTATTTAAAAGCAAACCTCAAATAAACGTGATACTATCATTAGTTCTTTAATCAAAACTTTCTAACGTACGAGCAATAATTGAACACCACGAATGGTACCTATTGTCGTCTCTAAAATGATTTAGTAGATTTTTGGGTCTCCAGTTGGAATCTAAAAAACGAGTTTGACATTATTTTCAAGAGGTGTTTTGAAGAGCAATTCGTTAGTAATATCATTTAAATATAATAAATTTAATATAATATATATTTAAATATTTTGTTTTTATATAATATTTAAATACAATTTATATTTGGATTGTTGATAAGAAAAAAAAAGTATGTGAAGATAAAAAAAAGAATAATAATAGTTATTGTATTCGATTTAAAATGTTTATTTATTATATTTGATAAATTTTAGTATATCATTTTCTATTTTTTTTTCTTAATTAAGATGAGGAATTAGAATTTCATATTTTTTAATATAATTAAATATAAAATTACTGTTAAATTACTTTTACAATTACAACATTCATCTTTTTATAAAAGTAATTATAATTTAATGCAAATATTTTTTATCATCTAAGTCTAATATGAGCACATTTAAAGGGATAATTGTGACTCGTACTTTTTTTTTTGTTTTATAATTTTTTTTTTCATAAAAGAATAGTGCAAGACAACAAACACATATGGGCCACTCAAAAACATATTTCAAATAGTATCTCATACAATAGAAAAATATTTAAATATGTATTAAGTATTATCATTAATAAAAGATTGATTTTACCGAAAAATCTTATATTACGAAATTCACCTTTTATTAATAGATAAAAATTAGTATTATTAGTATCTTATAATAATATTCCATACAATAAAGTTAAATGCATGGATGAATGACACTATAAAATTATCATTCACTATTTTTTTATTGTAGTTAATTAGAACCTTTACATTCCTCACATATAATGAGAAATAATTATGCTAATCTTTATAAATTATTTTTCCTTTCCATAATTATCCCTCTATATTTTCACCACCTCTTTAACAATAGACCCACTCTCGACGCCTTCATCTTTCCTCCTCTTCCGCCCACAGCATTGGTCCTCCAATGACCATCATTGGTCTTCCACCCTGACCTCCTCCTCTGCAAAGATCATATGTGTAGATCTCTTTTCGTGCGCCGCCTCCATCACCAACCCCCTAAGAAACATTTTAGCTTAAAGTTAAAAATATAATTTATTTTTCTTTCCTTTCCTTTTTTTTTTTTTTGTGCATTTCGATTATTTGTGAATCAAGAGTAATATATATATATATAAATATTTTGCATTATATATGTATGTTTTAGGTCTCAAGTTCAAAATCTAATAGGTTTTCTTTTAAACTAATAAACCCATGCCAATAAAGAAACTTAAGTTTTTAAAATAGGATTGAGTTTGAAATGAAATAAAATTTAAAGTTGGTTGACTTTT
Source organism: Antiaris toxicaria (assembly GCA_035233585.1). Taxonomy (NCBI): domain Eukaryota; kingdom Viridiplantae; phylum Streptophyta; class Magnoliopsida; order Rosales; family Moraceae; genus Antiaris; species Antiaris toxicaria. The sequence continues at coordinate 4,715,000 of CP141163.1, forward strand.
TAAAAATTAATTATAATTTTTGTTAATTTTTCAGGAAAGACAAAAAACTAGTTATAAAGTGCAGTTTGGTTTGAAATAAGAGGGAGTGCCAAATGCCCACGAGTTCATTTTAAACTCAATTGTACTTTATGGTGATTTTTTTTTTGGTCTTTTTTTTAAATTGATAAAAATTATAATTAATTATAATTTTTAAAAAATCAACTAATTTTAATATAAAAATTCTATTTAGTTTTAAACTCAATTCGTGCATCAAACTCCCATGTTTAAGTCCATTTTTAGTTTAATTGTACTTTATAATTAGTTTTTTTTATCTTTTTTTTAAATAACAATAAAAATATAATTAATATTTAAAAAATTAATTAATTTTAATATAAAAACTCTATTTTATTTTAATCTAAACCTGTTATCTAATCAGATCATTTTAATTTCATAATTAAGAATACCAACCACACACAAAAGTTTTTTTTTTTTTTTAAATGAGCGTTGTGAATATTAAAGTCAATTTGAGGGATTTTTTCCCCCATCTTCCATTAAAAAAAGACAGTGATCCATGGACAATAACAAAATTTAGCCAATTTTGAGGCAGTACCGTTCAGGTCAATAAGGGGTGTTTTTTCGCTTCAATCACATCTTAATACATTGATGGTCTTAAGATTCCTATGTACTTTTAGAGGACATCATTTCACCCAGTTTGGAGTCTTCCTATATTGCAAATGACTGCGCCTTGTTCAGCTCTCTCTTTTCATTAGTCAGTCCTGCAGATATTAGTTATTAATTTATGTATTGTTTTGTCCCAAATTGGAGTTTTAGTAAAGTAAACTTATTTAAATGATCCTTTTTTCCCCGTTAGAAGTGAGAAAAGGACCATTTTCCCTAACATCTAAATTGTTCAAAAAATAATTAACATCGTTATTATTGACATTAAATATCATTATTAATAAAAGTTAAACTTCACTTATAAATCCTGTATTATGAGATCCATTTTTTATTAATGAATAAAGCTTAATGCTTAACACCACTAGTGTCTTACAACAATATTCAAACTATTAACCACAAATGCCTTAATTTTCTTTTAATGGCCAATGTTTTATATAAGTATTCAAAGAATTTCTGTTGATAGTGTATGAGCTTGTTTAGTATGACAGTTCAACTCGATTCAAACCCAATAGTTCAATTTATTTTTAATCTTTTTTTTAAATCAATCACAGTTTTACGATTTACAGTTATTATTACAACTTTATAACTCAAATTTAAAAAATCAATAACTTTGTATATACAAATCCAAATGAATTTTTTTTAAATTTTATCAAATAAGAATGAAACAAACTTCATATTAATTTTTTTTTCAAACACATTTAAAAATTTATACTTTTTAACGTCTATAAACCTCATCAAACACACATTCAATTCAATTCAATTCCAACCTCAAAAAAACTCAAATTTCAGCCATTGCACTAAATGCATACTATATTTGTGAATCTATAATTATCATTAAAATCCGCCGCTTACACCTCTCCTTGACAGCCAAGTCAATGGTTTAAAACATTCTCGAAACCTTCTCTATCTCTTTGGCTTTTAGGTGCTAGCTCACGATAGTGATATGGTACTCATACTACTGCAGAAGGCTTTGCACAACTTTCCCTCCGTCTGTTTAACACGTTTAAATTTGGAAAATGAAAAATTTTTCATTTCAAGAAAAATGAACATTCCTAAATTTCCGTATCTGAATATCCAACATTTTTCATTTTTGAAAAATGAAAAAAGAGCTCTCTAGAAACAAAAAGTTTTCATCCATCCAAACAACTTTTCACTTTTAAAAAAAATTCCAAACAACTTTTTATTTTTCATATCTAAAAATTTTTCATTTTCCAAAAACAAACGCCCCATCCAAACGGACCCTTTATTTTTCTAATATGACCTTTTATTTAGGGTCCATTTAGTGTATCAGTTTAGAATGAAATTTTTATGTTGGAGTAAGTTGACCTTTCAAATATGTTAGAGTTAGTTAACTTTTCAAAAAATAGTTAAAATATCATTTGATTTCACTAGTACGCAATAGAAATATTAGATCAGTGTTCAAATATCAAATAGTTTTTGAACGAGAACCTAATGTAACACCCAAGTGTTTACATAATAAATCTTTAAACAAGTAATCATATAGTACATAATATTGGTATCTGCTAACAAGTTATCAAGCTATTGTAAGTGATGATGTTAAGGAATCCAATATGCTCAAGAATTCATATTTCATGTGTAAGACAAGTTAAGCAAAAACTAGTAAGTTTCACGTTAATTTTAATATGATTTTAAGATGATAGACTACTTGTATATGATTGATTTGATATAAAATAGGCTAGGCATGAATAGATGATTCACATCTAAAGAAATCAAGTATTGAGAATTTTATAAAAAATGGTGTGAAGCTATATTCAAATGCAATTTATGTCAGAAAATGATTTATAGAGACAAAAGTTCCGTCAACAAAATTGTAGATTTTTTCTTTATCTTTGCAACGCCACCTGAATGGTCTAATTTCAATATCAGAGTAAAAAGTTATGATCAAAATTGTGATACCCGAGAAATCTACGTTCTCGGAAATATCTGTACAAATATGTAAATAAATGTACATTTACAGTGACACAGTTTACAGAACAAATAACAGAGGAAAATTTTGATTAATCAAGTTTTAATCAAAATTTGAAAATGAATTAATGAAAATAGTTTAAAGCTAAGCATTAATTCAATTAAGATGTTTTAAAAATTTGATAGAAAAGTATGTGAAAAATACATACTAAGAGATCAATGGCACACAAGTGAGCCACATTGATCAAGGGCTAAGAGAATAGCCAAACAAGGCCTTACCATTTCAAAAAAAAAAGAAAGAAAGTAAGGGAGAGTGAAGCACGTGAGCAAGAGATAGAGAGGGAATTAATTCCCTTAGCTGCAAGCAGCCGGAGAGAGAAAGAAAGAAAGAAGAAAAGAAAGAAAGAAAGGGAAAGAGAGAAAGAGGGAGCCGAGAAAGAGAGAGAGAAAAGCAAAGGAAATCCAAAAAGTTCGGATTCCTTGTTGCAGCAGCAGATAGATCGAGATTCGATCACTAAGCAGCAGCAAGAAAGCTCACGATCAAGCAAGGTAAAACCCTGTTTTTCTCTTGATTTTTTTTCGGATGAAAATCTAGGGTTTGAGTGAGAAAAAGAGAATGTGAGTGAATCACATTTAGATTTTCGGTTAAAATCGAAAATGTGGTTCGAGTCTAGATGTTTTCAACCCGAATCCATGAACAGATGGCTTTGAAAACCGAGTTTAGTGAGATTTCTTCACTAAAACGTAGATTTTTCAAAAATAGAGTCAAGAGAAGTTCATGAGCAAAATGTGGGATTTTTGCTTGTGAAATCATGGATTTGTGATAGTAGAAGTGTAGTAGATACCTTGAAATGATCTTATGAAGATCGATTTCAAGTGTAAGAAGCAGAACAAAGGCCATAAAAGCCTTAGAAAATCAGAGCAGAGCAGTTCGGACCCAGAATCTTGATTCTGGTATGAACACGGGCGTGTACACGGGCGTGTACAAGGGCGTGTTCAAGAACACGGCCCCGAACATGCCCATACGCACGACCGTGTTGTAAGAAAAAATTAGACCCGAGAGGTACACGGTCAAGAACACGGCCGTGTATCAGACCGTGTCAAGAGACACACGGTCAAAGAGAGGCGTGTAAGAGACCGTGTAAGAAGATAGAGGAGTACACAGCCAGTAACACGGCCGTGTACCAACCCGTGTAAGCATACACGGCCATGTTCCAAGAATTACACGGGCAGGCTTAAAAGTCCAGAGGGGTACACGGGCACGAACACGGCCTTGTAGGAGGGCGTGTTCGAGTCCAGAGAGTAAAAAAAAAAAAGAGTCTGGAAAGGAAAAATTTCATGTTTTGCCATATTTCCAGTATAAGCTAAATATGGTAAATAATCAGTGATTTTTCCATTTATAGGAGTCCAAGCCAGAGACCCCAAATCAGCAGTCCCAGAGCAGCAGCAGCTTACGCTAGAGGACTTTCTGTAAGTTCAAGCATTGTCCTGACTGCAACGTGGACAAGCTTGTTTTATTACAATGTTGTGTATATTGTATGACGTGTTGTTAGACATTGATTGTCTGCATCACGATGTTAAGTCAGTTTATGTCAGTCACAGTAGAGGTCAGTTCATGTCATGCATATAGAGTTGCATGTCCCAGTACACAGACCAGACAGTAACAGAACAAGAAAACAGTTAGGTGCACAAGGCACCCTAGTGTGTTGATTAATTCACACCCCAGTAATTTGATTAACAGGTTCCGACTGTGGGGGCAAGCAGTATGCTACCCAGTTGGAACACCAGCAAGATGGTAATTAACCAGTTATTGGCGTATCGGCCTCTCGACCTACGGGGAGGTTATCATGTTTAGCATCAGTTAAGACTGAGGAGGTCAGCACTAAAGTACCGCTCCCGGTTGCGCTAACATGTCGGTACGTCCAATCAGGGGCCCAAAACCAGAACTAAAGTAAAAGATTGAAGTCCTAAGACTAAACAATCAGCCAGTACAGCATGCTTACAGAGTCCAGTCAGCATGAACATAGCAGTACAGTATAAGTACAGCAGTCAGCATGAGTACAGCCGTACTGTATGAGTACAGCAGTACAGCATGAGCACAGTAGTACAGCATGAGCACAGCAGTATAGCATGTTAGATACATGTTTTTATGTTTGAACTTACTGAGCCCATAGCTCACCAGTTTGTTCACATGTTGCAGGTAAGAGACCTGTTCACCAGTAGTATATTGGTGGACGACGAACAGGATAGACGCATACCGGAGAGGATCGGGCGAGGGATATGGGTCACCAGTTAAATCTTCCGCTGTACAGTTTTGAATGTAATTTTCAAAGAGACAGTTTTCAAGACAGGAGTATGTGATAGGGGAATCATGATCAGTTGTTAACGTGATTTCTTTATCACATTCTCAACAGTTTATGTATTTAAAGAAAAAGAAAAAAAAAGAAAAAAATTTATTCCGTAAAATTAGCAGTCAGTTTACAGTCCAGCATGATTGCCGGCGACCCTAGAGGCCTGCAGACTATTGCGGTCGACTACAGAGTTGGCCGTAGTAGCACTGTAGAGCCTCTAAAGCAGGGCGGGCCGCCACAGTTGGTATCAGAGCAGGGTTTTACGGTGGGTCTAGTTTAGAGTACCACCTGTCGCCACAGGTGGTATCAGAGCAAGAGTTTTATGACGAGTCTAGTTTAGGATACCAACCGTAGCCACAGTTGGTATCAGAGCGAGAGCTTTTACGACGAGTCTAGTTTAGAATACTTACTGTAGCACAGTGGGTATTACCAGAAAAGTTGGTTGACCATATCCCGCCTGACTCCGTGCATGTCCTGTTCGCCGATCCAAGTAAGTTAAAGTTATGTTAATACAAGAAGCTAGTTATGCATGAAAGTAAAGGTCTGTAGACACCTATACCTTGTAGTAAGTACATGGTAATATGTAAATGCCAGAAATCATGTGGATCCTTTTTATACAGGATCTAACACAAGTTCATCGTGTGATTATAGCAGATACAGTAGCACGATGGATAATCAGGGCCAAGGCCAAGGTCAGAGAAGGAGAAGGGGACGCCCATCCCTAACTCAGAGATTAGAAGAGATGCAAGCTCTTCTAGAAAACCAAATGAAAGAAAATGCAGAGTTAAGACAGAGACTAGAACAGTTAGAGTAGGGGCAGGGATCAGTAGGGACTCCTGCACAGCCAGCAGCAGAGGCAGAACAGGTAGTGCCACCAGCGGCACCAGAAGTGGTTCAGCAACCACCGGCCAGGGTAAACCCAGAGCCACTATATGAGAGATTTCGGAAGATGAGGCCTCCGGAATTTGAGGGTTCAACAAATCCTCTAGAAGCAGAAGATTGGCTCTCCTCAGTACAGATGATAATGGAGTTCATGAGACTCACAGATGAGGAGAAAGTTATGTGCGCGTCCTTTGTTCTAAGGAAGGATGCAAGAGTTTGGTGGGACACAGTCCGCATGAGAAGGGACGTGACCACAATGACATGGGCAGAATTTCTGGAGGAGTTCAACCAGAAATACTATGATCCTGTATCACTCCAACCCCAGCAGAAAGAATTTGCAGAGCTACAGCAGGGGGACATGTCAGTAAGTGAGGTTTGCAGGAAATTTGATCAGCTCTCCCGTTTATGTCCGTATATGGTACCTACGGAGAGGGAGAAGATACAGAAGATGATGGGTATGTTCAGGCCTGAGATCTCTACATTGATTGATGTTGGCCCATTCCCACCAGTTTCAGTAGCCGACTGTGTTAGTCGCGCTTTGAGGGTAGAGTTCCACCTAGCCCGACAGAAAGAAGCAAGAGAAAAGGTCTGGGAAGCAAGGAAGCAAGAAAAGATCCTGGCTAAGGCCTCTCAATCAGGACAGCACAGTAAGGGCAGTCAGAGCACAAGACCAGAGCAGCCCAGTCATCCAGGTCCTCAGCCCCAACAGAAAAGAAAGGGGAATTTCCAGGGAGCTCAGAGTCAGGGTAACAGAAGTCAGTCAAGGAGGACTCACACCACTATAGTTCCACCCACTTGTCCAAATTGTGGGAGGAAACATGTGGGTCAGTGCAAAGCTGGCACGACCGCCTGTTTTCAGTGTAGAAGAGAGGGCCACTTCATCAAGAATTGCCCTATGAACCGCCAGTCAGTATCAGCATCAGGGGCAAACTCTTCACGCCCACAGCAGTCCCAAGTACATGCACTCAGGTTGAGTTATGAAAGCCCAATAGAAGTGCCTCCAGCAGTTCAAGACAGAGCTCCTCAGGCAGATACTAGGGTGATGGCCTACACCAGAGAAGAGGCAGAAGCAGGGACGTCCAACGTGGTGACAGGTCAGATTTCTGTCGCTAACCACTTGGCATCTGTATTATTTGACTCTGGGGCCACACATTCTTTCATATCATGTGCATTTGCTGATAAGTTAGAATACCCTAGAGACCACATGGGAAGGGCTTTTAGAACTGCTCTCCCATCAGGAGAAATCATGTTGTCAGAGTACTGGTTACCTCATGTACCAGTAATCGTGGCAGATAGAGAGCTGTATGCAGAGTTGATCGTGATGAGGATCGTAGACTATGATGTGATCTTGGGAATGGATTTCCTAGGAAAATATCAAGCTACGATAGATTGCAGAAACAGAAGAATAGTATTCAAGCCAGAAGAAGAAGAAAGTTTCGAATATGTCGATTCTTCAAGAAGATCAAGCAAGATGATGATCAGCTCAATGAAGGCCAAGAAGCTAATAGCCAGTGGTTGTACTGGATATTTAGCTTATGTGACAGATACAGCAGAAGAGAAGAAGTCACAGCCAGAAGAGGTTCCAGTTGTCAGAGAATTTCTCGAGGTCTTTCCTGAGGAACTACCCGGATTACCTCCAGAGCGGGAGATCTCATTTGAGATAGAGCTCCTACCTGGAACAGCACCGATCTCCAAGGCGCCGTACCGCATGGCACCAGTGGAGTTGAAAGAGTTGCAAGTGCAGCTAAAGGATCTGCTTGATAAGGGATTCATCAGACCAAGCTATGCCCCATGGGGAGCTCCCGTACTGTTTGTCAAGAAGAAGGACGGGACGTTCCGCATGTGCATAGACTACAGAGAATTGAACAAAGTTACAGTCAAGAATAGGTATCCATTACCTAGGATTGATGACCTGTTCGATCAGCTCAAGGGTGCAGCAGTGTTCTCAAAGATTGATTTGAGATCAGGATATCATCAGCTAAGAATCAAGGAAGATGATGTATCCAAGACAGCTTTCAGAACCTGTTACGGGCATTATGAGTTCCTAGTAATGCCATTTGGGTTAACGAATGCGCCAGCCGCTTTCATGGACCTAATGAACAGAGTCTTCAAGGAGTATCTAGACAAGTTTGTCATTGTGTTCATCGATGACATTCTTGTATATTCAAAGACTCACGCAGAGCATGAAGCCCAGTTGAGAGTTGTCTTTCAGAAGCTGAGAGAGCATCAACTCTACGCCAAATTCTCAAAGTGTGAATTCTGGCTAGACAGAGTGCATTTCCTCGGTCATGTAGTGTCCAAGGAGGGAATTGCAGTAGATCCAAGCAAGGTGGAAGCAATCAACCAATGGCCTGCACCTAAGAGCGTAACAAAGATACGCAGTTTCTTAGGGTTAGCTGGCTATTACAGGAGGTTTGTGGAGGGATTTGCAAGATTAGCAGCACCTCTCACCACACTCACACGCAAGGAGAAGAAGTACATATGGACAGATGAGCGTGAAAGAAGCTTCCAAGAGCTGAAGAGGCGGTTGACAAGCACGCCGATCCTCACACTCCCTACTGAGGGGGAGAAGTATGAGATCTACAGTGATGCCTCCAGAGTGGGTTTGGGAGCAGTATTGATGCAAGGAGGCAGAGTGATTGCCTACGCTTCGCGTTAATTGAAAGAGCATGAGAAGAATTATCCCACCCACGACCTAGAACTTGCTGCAGTAGTGTTCGCACTCAAGATTTGGTGACACTATCTGTATGGAGCGCAGTGCCAGATCTACACAGATCATCAGAGTTTAAAATACTTCTTCACACAGAAGGAATTGAACATGACGCAAAGAAGATGGTTGGAATTGGTGAAGGATTATGACTGTGAGATCCTTTATCACCCAGGAAAAGCCAACCGAGTAGCAGATGCCTTAAGCAGAAAGGCTAAAGTTCCACAGCAGCTACCAATTGATAGGTTGTCAAGACCATTGCAGCAAGAGATCCATTCACTCGAGCTAGAGCTGATATTAGGAAAATTATCAGCGCTACAGTTGAAGTCATCATTGTTTGATGATATCAAGGAAGCTCAGAAGCAAGATACAAGTCTGACAGACTCTCAGGAAGAGATATCCACAGATGGATTAATCAGGCATCAGGGGAGAATTCATGTGCCAGCAGATGAAGAGCTACGAAGGCGAATCATGTCAGAGGCTCATGAGACGCCATACTCAGTCCATCCTGGAGCCACCAAGATGTACCAAGACTTGAAGCTACAGTTTTGGTGGAAAGGGATGAAGGGAGACATTGCAAGATTTGTGAGTAAGTGCCTTACTTGTCAGAGAGTAAAGGCTGAGCACCAGCATCCTGGAGGGAAGTTAGAACCTCTAGAGATTCCAGAGTGGAAATGAGAGAACGTTACCATGGATTTTGTGGTAGGGTTACCCAAAACAAGAGGAGGACACGATGCCATCTGGGTAATCGTGGATAGATTGACAAAGACAGCCAGATTCTTACCAATCAGGATCACTTACTCATTGGAGAAGCTGGCACAGCTGTACGTAGATCAGGTTGTCAGGTTACATGGAGTTCCAAAGTCCATAGTATCTGACAGAGATGCACGGTTCACTTCAAATTTTTGGGAGTGTGTGCAAAGAGCCATGGGCACAGAACTAAGATTCAGTACAGCCTTCCATCCTCAGACAGATGGACAATCAGAACGGACTATCCAGACTTTGGAGGATATGCTCCGAGCATGTGTCATGGATTTTCCAGGAGCTTGGAATGAGAAGCTACCACTAGTGGAATTCTCATACAACAACAGTTACCAAGCTTCCATCAAGATGGCACCTTATGAGGCTCTTTATGGAAGAAAGTGCAGATCACCCATTCACTGGTATGATCTGAAGGAGAAACAGCTGCATAAGATAGATTTCATGCAGGAAACTTGCGATGCAGTTGCCAAGATCCAACAGAGAATGAAAAGTGCTCAGAGCAGACAGAAGAGCTATGCAGACAGAAGGCGGAGATCCCTAGAATTCAAGGAAGGGGACTTCGTTTTTCTGAAAGTGTCACCCATGAAGGGGATCATGCGTTTTGGTAAAAAGGGAAAATTAAGTCCAAGATACATTGGACCTTATGAGATTATCAAACGCATTGGGAAGGTTGCCTACAAGTTGGCATTACCTCCTGAGCTGTCAGCAGTACACAACGTGTTCCATGTCTCTATGCTCAGAAAGTACATGTCAGATCCATCTCATGTGCTATAGCATGAACCAGTCCAAGTCCAAGAGAATCTGACCTATGAAGAGCAGCCAGTTCAGATACTAGCTAGAGAAGAAAAGGAGCTGAGAAACAAGACCATCCCACTAGTCAAAGTATTGTGGAGAAATCACAACGTTGAAGAGGCTACGTGGGAGAGAGAATATGAAATGAGACGTTCATACCCTCACTTGTTCTAAATTTTCGAGGACGAAAATCTTATAAGGAGGGGTGAATGTGATATCCGAGAAATCTACGTTCTCGGAAATATCTGTACAAATATGTAAATAAATGTACATTTACAGTGACACAGTTTACAGAACAAATAACAGAGGAAAATTTTGATTAATCAAGTTTTAATCAAAATTTGAAAATGAATTAATGAAAATAGTTTAAAGCTAAGCATTAATTCAATTAAGATGTTTTAAAAATTTGATAGAAAAGTATGTGAAAAATACATACTAAGAGATCAATGGCACACAAGTGAGCCACATTGATCAAGGGCTAAGAGAATAGCCAAACAAGGCCTTACCATTTCAAAAAAAAAAGAAAGAAAGTAAGGGAGAGTGAAGCACGTGAGCAAGAGATAGAGAGGGAATTAATTCCCTTAGCAGCAAGCAGCCGGAGAGAGAAAGAAAGAAAGAAGAAAAGAAAGAAAGAAAGGGAAAGAGAGAAAGAGGGAGCCGAGAAAGAGAGAGAGAAAAGCAAAGGAAATCCAAAAAGTTCGGATTCCTTGTTGCAGCAGCAGATAGATCGAGATTCGATCACTAAGCAGCAGCAAGAAAGCTCACGATCAAGCAAGGTAAAACCCTGTTTTTCTCTTGATTTTTTTTCGGATGAAAATCTAGGGTTTGAATGAGAAAAAGAGAATGTGAGTGAATCACATTTAGATTTTCGGTTAAAATCGAAAATGTGGTTCGAGTCTAGATGTTTTCAACCCGAATCCATGAACAGATGGCTTTGAAAACCGAGTTTAGTGAGATTTCTTCACTAAAACGTAGATTTTTCAAAAATAGAGTCAAGAGAAGTTCATGAGCAAAATGTGGGATTTTTGCTTGTGAAATCATGGATTTGTGATAGTAGAAGTGTAGTAGATACCTTGAAATGATCTTATGAAGATCGATTTCAAGTGTAAGAAGCAGAACAAAGGCTATAAAAGCCTTAGAAAATCAGAGCAGAGCAGTTCGGACCCAGAATCTTGATTCTGGTATGAACAAGGGCGTGTTCAAGAACACGGCCCCGAACATGCCCATACGCACGACCGTGTTGCAAGAAAAAATTAGACCCGAGAGGTACACGGTCAAGAACACGGCCGTGTATCAGACCGTGTCAAGAGACACACGGTCAAAGAGAGGCGTGTAAGAGACCGTGTAAGAAGACAGAGGAGTACACGGCCAGTAACACGGCCGTGTACCAACCCGTGTAAGCATACACGGCCATGTTTTAAGAATTACACGGGCAGGCTTAAAAGTCCAGAGGGGTACACGGGCACGAACACGGCCGTGTAGGAGGGCGTGTTCGAGTCCAGAGAGTAAAAAGAAAAAAAAAAGAAAAAAAAAGAGTCTGGAAAGGAAAAATTTCATGTTTTGCCATATTTCCAGTATAAGCTAAATATGGTAAATAATCAGTGATTTTTCCATTTATAGGAGTCCAAGCCAGAGACCCCAAATCAGCAGTCTCAGAGCAGCAGCAGCTTACGCTAGAGGACTTTCTGTAAGTTCAAGCATTGTCCTGACTGCAACGTGGACAAGCTTGTTTTATTACAATGTTGTGTATATTGTATGACGTGTTGTTAGACATTGATTGTCTGCATCACGATTTTAAGTCAGTTTATGTCAGTCACAGTAGAGGTCAGTTCATAGCAGTTCATGTCATGCATATAGAGTTGCATGTCCCAGTACACAGACCAGACAGTAACAGAACAAGAAAACAGTTAGGTGCACAAGGCACCCTAGTGTGTTGATTAATTCACACCCCAGTAATTTGATTAACAGGTTCCGACTGTGGGGGCAAGCAGTATGCTACCCAGTTGGAACACCAGCAAGATGGTAATTAACCAGTTATTGGCGTATCGGCCTCTCGACCTACGGGGAGGTTATCATGTTTAGCATCAGTTAAGACTGAGGAGGTCAGCACTAAAGTACCGCTCCCGGTTGCGCTAACATGTCGGTACGTCCAATCAGGGGCCCAAAACCAGAACTAAAGTAAAAGATTGAAGTCCTAAGACTAAACAATCAGCCAGTACAGCATGCTTACAGAGTCCAGTCAGCATGAACATAGCAGTACAGTATAAGTACAGCAGTCAGCATGAGTACAGCCGTACTGTATGAGTACAGCAGTACAGCATGAGCACAGTAGTACAGCATGAGCACAGCAGTATAGCATGTTAGATACATGTTTTTATGTTTGAACTTACTGAGCCCATAGCTCACCAGTTTGTTCACATGTTGCAGGTAAGAGACCTGTTCACCAGTAGTATATTGGTGGACGACGAACAGGATAGACGCATGCCGGAGAGGATCGGGCGAGGGATATGGGTCACCAGTTAAATCTTCCGCTGTACAGTTTTGAATGTAATTTTCAAAGAGACAGTTTTCAAGACAGGAGTATGTGATAGGGGAATCATGATCAGTTGTTAACGTGATTTCTTTATCACATTCTCAACAGTTTATGTATTTAAAGAAAAAGAAAAAAAAAAGAAAAAAATTTATTCCGCAAAATTAGCAGTCAGTTTACAGTCCAGCATGATTGCCGGCGACCCTAGAGGCCTGCAGACTATTGCGGTCGACTACAGAATTGGCCGTAGTAGCACTGTAGAGCCTCTACAGCAGGGCGGGCCGCCACAAAAATATTACGAGAGGTTGGTTTGTGATGTCGCGACATTGTACAGTGATGCAAATGGCTGGAGCCATGGTACCATTGTGGCCAACTAAAAAAAAAATGGGGGGACTTTTAGTGGCCGAGTTGGTGGGTTTTCTTGGACTATTTTGAACCCTTAGATCATTATTTTAACTTTCAATAATAGACCTTAGATGCATGAGGCTTGTTATCAAATACTCAAAACTCTCAGTTAAATACCATTAAACATATTTTTCAAAGGCCTTAACCTTCCTCTCCCAAAACCATCTACTTCTTCCTCCTTCCCAAGAAGACTGATTTTTGTGTGAGTTTCACTACCCAAATCTTAGAGAATTACTTCTCTTAAGAGCTTCTAGGCTTGATTTCATCAGAATTTCAAGGAAATTATAATTTTGGTGCTAATTTTGGGGATTTTGAATTTTAGGGGGCGTTTGTTTTTGTTCTTGAAAATGATTTTCCATTTTCAAAAACGTAGAAAATGAAAACGGTTTCAAAATAGCGTTTGTTTATTTAACGTTTTCAAAACCGTTTTGAAAACACCGTTTTTAACTATGTTGTTTTTTTGAGTTTTTTGAAAACGAAAAAAAGTTGTTTTCACTTTTTGTTTTCATTTCCAAAAAATATTGTGTTTTTTGGGTTTTTTAAAAATGAAATGGGTTTTGAAAAAATATAACCAAACAAAGTTTTATTTTTATATTTTTCAAAATATACACTCAGAAAACATAACCAAACACAGTTTCAGAAATAATCTTAACACAGTTTTCAAAACATTCTCATTTTCAATTTTTTTGAAAACAGAAAATATTTCAAAAACAATACCAAACGCCACCTTAGGGTTTTGATGAATTTGGAATTTTGATAAATAGTTGAATTAGAGTTAAAGGATTATGTGTTAAAGGATATAATGCTGGAATTTATTAATTGAGATTGTTAGATTTATATATATATTAGGTTTTCTTGATTTTCTTGAAAACTGAAACTAGGCCTTTGATAAATTTGAATGGATTGAATAAATTATATTGTTGATGATGAAATTAACGACATATAATCACAATTAAAGAGAGAGTTGGTGATGAAATCTTGGATTGGGAATATTGATTTATGAATTAGATTAATGAAATTCAAATTCTAGATTTTATAGAGAATTTGAAAATTGGGACTTTTAAGATTTTTAGGAATTTGCTAGTATAGATAATATTAACTTGATGATATTGTAACATAAATTCAATAAGGAGCGAGTGCATTAAAGTTTCGAAGTGTCACGGAACCAAACTATCAATTTTATTAAGTTCTTCAAGCAAGATAAGTGTAGCTTTCACTTGTAATATGTTTGCTTAAAACTAATAAAGTTTATAATTGGTGTAGAATATCAAAAAATTATGTTATTGTATCATTGTTTTATTCAATGAGATTTTTATTTAAAGTTATCACTCTATGTGATCATAAAATATTTTATCTCATGTATCTCTTTACAAAGGTTTCAATATGAATATTCTTTATAAAGGTTACATTTTATTTTATAGATTATGATTTATGTTTATGAAAACTCATGTTAAGAATAATGATGGAAGTAACAAAGTAATTATGGGGCATGTACTCGGATTCATTCTCCACTAGTAATGATTTCTTATGATAATGGTTTCATATTTGCCTTAATGGGTTAAGAACTTGCAATCCTACTCTCATTATGATAGTGCGCATCAATAAACGCTTACAGTCTAACAGTGTAAACAAGATTTGAAAAAACGTTTATGACTTATGTTTTTATGTTTATAATATGTATGATCTTTGTTCTTACTTTTATGATATGAATAATAATTTATATAAGTATATATTATATGATGTTTTACATTAAGTTTATGAAATAAATATTTTGTGAGATAATATATGTATTTATTAGGCAATTGTCTAATTTAATTCCTCACATATTGTAGATAAAGCAAGGTTAAATCTTAGATTTAGAGGAGACTTGAGTGAGCGCGGGTGCGGTTGTGGAATGAGTTATTAAAACTTTTCCTATTATAATAGAACCTATATTTATTTGAAGAGTTTTATAAGTTTAAAGTTTGATTGAAGAGTTTAATTGTTTTCTTGATGATTATTTTATGTTTGATTAGATAAGTTTATTTACTTTCAAAGTTTATTTATAAAGATTGTTTTAAATTTATTTTAAGGGGCGTTTGGTAAACGCATTGCATTTTGATTGTATTTGAATGAAATTTGTTTTTTGAATGTTGTATTTGGTTGAAAAGTATTTGTTTTGTATTTGAATGAAATGTGTGTTTGGATGAAAAGTATTTTAGAGTTGAAAAGTTGATGTGATTGATAAAAGTAGAGATAAATAGTAAAGTTAAAAAGTTGATGTGATTGTTTTAAAAATGTTTTGAATAGTAATTGTTTTCGTAGCACTGTTACAAAATTTGTATTTGGTGTAAAATTATATTGTATTTAAATAAAATTAAAATACAATGTTATTGCCAAACGGCACCTTAGATTACTTTTCGATTGTCATTATTTGTTGACGTTTAATTTTCTATTTAAATTGCGTGAGTATGAGATAAGTTAATATAATAAAAAAAATTATTTATACTTTCTGCGTTAATATTTAAAAAGATATGTATTCTTGTTTATTTATTATAATTTCATAAACATTGACCCATATGTTATGTTAAAAATAGTGTGAACTACGTTATTCTACCAAAAAGTTGTTACACCTGAGGACTCATACTTTTGTTTTTTAAGTAAATGACAAAATAAAAAAAAATTAACAGGGATGATAAGTAAAAATTTTCTACTTTTATCTTTGTAATATAAACTACGAATGAAAAAGAAGATAATTTATTTCTTCAAATTAACTTGATATGGGAACGTATTTGAAAAATATATATATTTTAAAGGGTGAATTAGACAATTAAAATATTTTAATGAGAATTATTTCAAATTATAAGATTCCTGAAAAAAAAAAAAAAACAAATTGTTGAAATTAAATAAGCTAGTACATTTATAATTTTATTAAGTTGAAACATAGTTAAAATCTTGATTATTAGGCGAGAGGACATTTCTAATTTTTCTTACAAGATGGGCACAAGACATTTGAATTATTCAGTGAGGGTAAAACAAGTTTTCTTGTAAAATGAGAGAATAAATAAAATTGTTAAAAACTTCTAAAGATGGAAATCAGAATCTAAAAAATCGGGTAGGAACATGTTACCACTCAGTGGAGGCCTCATTCCTAATTTCTACATAGGAAATTTACTTTTTCACTCTTGGTAATAAAAGTTCATTTAATTGTTGTATATAATTTTAATTATCTGATATGTGTATATACATATCAACAATATATATTGTATGTTAGAAAAGCAATCTGACCAAATAAATCGAACATTTAATAAAAAAAAAAACCTTTGCTATTATATATGAAAAAGATCCATCCCTACTATGGAGATTTCTTAAATAAAACCTCTTTTAAAAATTAATAATAATAAGAATAAGACTAAAAGAATATCAGTGGTGTATTATAACATACTCTAATAAAAAACTAGTCCCATAATAAACTTGAATGATTTGTTTGCTTGAAGAGAGAATCCGAACTGTTGAAAGGGATGCTTGAAGAGAGAAATTTCCTCTTATGCTCTCTCTCTCTCTCTCTCTCTCTCTCTCTCTCTCGTCCACTTCTTTGCAGCTAAAACAAGTGAATTAATTCACTTGGGCTGCTTGAGGCCCCTCCCTCACGTGCCCTCTCATCTCACTCACTCTTTTCTTTAATTTCCTTTAAAGAAAATTACAATTTCTTGGCTAATCTTGGCTATTGATCAAAGTGGCTTACATCTGAGCCATTGATCTCTTAATAAGTATTTTCCACATACTTTTCTTTTTATAAATTTAAAACATCACAATTCGAATTAATGTTTAGCTTTTACACTATGTTCATTAATTCATTGTCAAATTTTGACTAAAATCCAGCTAATCAAAATTTTCATCTGTTTTATATTCTGTAACATATCTCATCATGAGTATACATTTACATATCTTGTACAAAATTTTTTGAGAATGATAAATTTCTCGGTTATCACATTTGTGTTAATGAAAAAGATAATTTTACACTCTTTTAAAAGTTTAGGAATCTTTAATAATAATACTAAAAAAAGATGGGATTCCAACTATAATTTTATAATAAAAAAAAAGTTTAGAATCAAACAAACAATAAAAAGTATTTGCCAAAAATGTTTATATTTTATATTTTATATTTTATATTTTATATTTTATATTTTTTTGCATTTAAAGGTGAAGGTCCAAATCTATATTACACAAATAGAGTTCTACATGAAATTATTATTAAAATATTCTTAAAATAAAAAAATAAAAATAAAAAGTGTATATTTTACGATTTTAGTGAGAATGTTTGAGATTACATAGGACTTATAATGTGTGATCCCGGCTTTGATAAAATGGTCTTCAGTACTTTAGCCAAATTATTGTTGTAGTAAAAGTTTTTTTTTTTTTTTCCTAGAATAATAATATTTATTTCCGTAAAAATAGAAGAAATGCCTTTATGCGCACAATTAGAAGAAACAAGTTGGAAAAAAAAAAAAATAAAACACACACATTGGTAATGGTTGGACAAATGATTCCGACATCTTAGCTATTTTCAGTTTTCGAAGGAGAAAAAAATAAAAATAATAATCTGACACCTTAGCTGGTCCCTGGTTTTCTCTGAAAGAACGAATAATAATAGTGCATCTTTGAAGAGATCGTTTCATAACAAAAATAGGCAAAAAGTATTTCTGTAAATTCCAAGCAGAGAAACGACGGCGGTGACTGTCGTCCTCTTTTATTTTCTTTCTTTTAACTTTTATGAAGAGAATTTTTACGATTGGTGAATTCTAAGATAGAAATTTTAAATTAATATCTACAGTAGTTTTTTTTTTAAAATCATTTAAATGTAATTAAACAATTAAAATGTTGTATGTATATGATAATTATAGTATATTTTAACTTATAAAATTATATATTAAGAAATCAAAAAAATCAATAAAAAAACACCTAATCCTTCCACTAACAACCGCCTTCTGCACCCTCGTCTGTCGGCCACTTCCTCAAAGACTTCACCAGTGAAATCACCCTCTACCCCCTTGAATGGCCACCCCAACCTTCAACCCTTTGCCCCCATTTCAAAATTGGCTCCGTCCGCTCAACCGACGAGATCGCTCCCCAAACTCAGCAACCATCTGCCCCTTTCTCTTTCTTTCTTGAGCCAAAGCCGAGAAACTCCATCGCATCAACGGACTAGTTGAGGAGGTGATTCGTCAGGTGCCTGATTGTATAAATAGTATAAATTATGGATCGAAGATGAGATCATTGTTGGGGGTTTGAATGATGGTCAATTGCATCTGATCTTCAACTGATAGCTTCACCACCAAATATTCTACATCTGTATTTTCACTTTTTGTTGTTAACACAACTTATTATTCATATTTAAATACATATCCATATACCGATACAAATTCATATGTATAATCAAGTTCATCCATTTCCGAATTCAAATCCAAAAAAGAGAGAGAAAGAGAGAGATCGTTCATTTGAGTGAGCAAGGTCTTTGTGAAGAGCAAGTATTCTTTCATTTCCACTAACTGAGCTTGAGCTTTGAAATCAAGTTATGCAAAGTCTTCAAATGAGAATTCCACCAACAAAGAGAGGGAGAAAAAAGAAAGAAAGAGAGAGAGGGAGAAAGAAAGGTCACGTGGTGGGCTTGGGTCATCGTCGATTGGGTTGTTGTCGGTGGTGTTAGGAAATGCCCTAAGTATTAGAGACATTTTGATGTATTTATTTTGAACTGGATAATAAAATTATATATAGAGGTTATTCATTACATTGTTATCTGTCCTCAATTTTATTTACATGTTAAAGTAATTGTAAGCAAATATGGCTCCCTGACTGCTTGTGTTAAACTGTTAGAACGTTGCATGCAATGGACTTTTGTATGCGAGAAGACAATGTTCTAAAGTTAGCGGTTTAAACTATGGTCTGTAGTCTATGGGGTTAGACCGAGCATCTAACTCATGTTAAGATTATTATGTTGTCTAAAGCCTTGGAGGGGACGGTTTGTCTTGACTGTCTGGAGCTGGACTCCCAAGTAGAGACATAGATATGTTGCTTGGTGGTGACATATTAGACCGGGATTAAAGCGTGATTGATCTACGAAGTCTGCTTTGAGTGGATCGATCTGCTTTTGACGTTCATTGGGTAGTAACCTTAATCCTGAGTAAAAGGACAGTTTC
Source organism: Antiaris toxicaria (assembly GCA_035233585.1). Lineage (NCBI taxonomy): Eukaryota > Viridiplantae > Streptophyta > Magnoliopsida > Rosales > Moraceae > Antiaris > Antiaris toxicaria. Next base: position 4,734,188 of record CP141163.1, read on the forward strand.
ATGTATATGACTTATGTACTTTGATGTTCCAATGGATAAAGCGTCTCAGAGGTAGTAAGCTTATAGACCAGTTCGTTGGGTGCATGACTTGTATACGATGAAGGGTTCGTTTACAGATATCGGAATCATAGCTCTAATGAGGAGTTAAGGTTATCCTCTTAAAGGCATTATACTGAATGTGAAAATGGACAAGGCCTTGGGTCGTCTGCTGGGCGGATGACTTCTTATTCACATATGGTGAATAATCATTTTCTTTATTCGATAGTATAATGGAACTTTAAGATAGCCTGATCAGTAGGATTAAACAGACTTTGGCCTAAGGCTGATCATGCATATCATATGAGGGTTCTGCATACATGACAAGGTCATTGGACGATAGCTTGTCACAGGCTTACGTAATACGGTATATAATTGGGAGTTCAGTTTCAGGTTTATAGTGGTGTGACTCTGAAATTAGTGATCATATGATTGAGTTGTTCGGTAAAGAATGATGATCATATGGATTTACGGAAGCCCGATTATATATGTCCAATCAGTCCCTCTACTAGCTCCACATAATTCCTTAACGTTTGGCAAATTGATTTGTATATGCTATTGGCTAGTTTATTATGCATGGATGGTGACGACATAGGATTAGGATGGTAGACAAGATTCTCTCCGGTTGGATTCAGATTTTGTTTTGGATAATAGAGTACACAATTATTCGAACTCCAAATAAAGTTGCCATGATTTTATTTGAGATTGGATTGGAGTTGTAGAAAATTATCCATGAGAACAAGAATTTGAAGCACAACTGTTTTGTAGAGTTTGAAATTTGAAATTTGAAATTTGAATTTGAAATTTGAATTTGAAATTTGAATTTGAAATTTGAAATTCAAATTTTGAATCACAGTCCAAGTGGGATTTGAATTTGTTGTGGTAAATCCACAAGGTTTGAAATTCGAATTTGAGTTGGATATGGAGAGGATAATCTTGTTAGAATCTTACTTGAATTTTGAATCCAAATCCTAACTAAAGTTGGACGAAAATCTTGAGGATTATCCTCAACGATTTTCGGATTTTTTGTGGATAAGGTTCAAGAAAAAATTCAAGTTTCAATCCCAGTTGAATTTGGATTCTCTCCTTCCAGAAGCTGGCCAAAATTTAGGAGTGAATCTCCTAGGAAAAAATTCGGTTATGTTGGATAAGGATGAGATAAGATTCAAGCTTGAAAATCTTAGTGGAATTTTGATTCTCCCTTATCCAAAAGTGGCCGAATTTTTTGAGGAGATTTTCTCCTTAGAATTTTCAGATTTTTTGGTTGAAAAAGGGAAATAAAATTCTAGTTAAAATCTTGTTTAGATTTGGATTGGATTTATCCTAAAGTGGCCAAATTTTATTGTTGGGATTTTCCCTTGGAAAATTCAGATTTTGTGCTTGTGGATAAAGGAGAATATCTTCTCCTAATCCAATTCGAATTCAGAGAATCACCTCATGCAGGTCTATAAATAGAGGTCCTGCCACTCCAATTCTCTCAGACCACAGACTCTCAGGTGAGCAGGCTTATTATTGCACAACTCACCGTGACAATAAGTTCTTTAAAGATCTGGGTGGTCGGAAGAAGACTAGCAGTGCTAGCATACCGATCGAGGTTCAGAGTGCCCACACACTCAGCCATTCGGGAATTAGAGAATAGTAGAGAAGGCTAGTTGGTTGAAGCCCTCCGGTCATTCTCCTCCTGCAGGTTGGCGTCCTTGAGGTGTATATGGCATCATGAGATATTTAACGGTCTAAAAAATTTTTATTGTTCCGCTGCGCTACTATGATACGTTTTTACCGATTTATTTTTCCTACAATTGGTATCAGAGCCATCTCATGACTATGCCATGTACATAAATTAGACAATTACTTAGTCTTTTTATTTATCTATGGATTTGATATTTAGAGAGTGGCATTCTAGGATTCCTTTATGTTGTTATCATGTATTATATATAAAGTATATGGTTATTTTAATTTTTTGAATTATTATAAGCATGCTTGTTTATGCCGGTTATGGTTCCTTAGAATTTAGAAAAATTGTATCTAGGAATTTTTATGTAACTATGAGAGCAGTTTATTAACACTGTAATTTTCCCATGGATTTTAATTTTTGTCTCTTAGAATTATTATGGTTAGAATTTTGTACACCGAAAACGGTTTAGGAAATTTTATGTAATTATTCTTAGAGGAGATTGAAGATTGAAGACCGTAATTTATTTTTCCCAAAAGTTAAATTTAATTTAAAAGTTAAAATTTTGATTGTGTGGAAAATTTCAATTTAATTGGGATTCAAATTAATTTTTGGAGATCCTAATAGGTAAATTGGAATATGGCATGAAAATCGAGACACGACCCCTCGGGATAGGCCGTCTGGCCATGGTGGGGCTGCAGCCTCTGCCCTCGGGCAGGATAGGCTGCGGCCAGCCTTAGGGAGGCCATAACCACCCACGGCCACAGGCTTGGCTTGCAGCCAAGGGTGGCCGTGGCCTCCCCAAGGTTGGCCGCAGCCTGGGCGTGTAGCCTGTGGTTACAGGCACTGCCTGCTGCTGCGCCCAGCCTGGGCGTGCAGCCTGGCACTGCAGGCTTGGCCTGCAGCCCGGCAGGGCTGCACATGGGCGGCCGTGGGCTACCAGCCCCCCCGGGGCTGGTGGCTGCCCGCGGCGGCCGCCGCCTCCGAGGACGGTAGTGGGACGATTCAAAAATCGAAAAATTTTGATTTTTAAATTTGAGATTTAATTTTAAATCATGTTTAAAAATGTGTAATTAAAAATTTGAAATTTTTGAAATTACATATTATTACACATGTGTTTAAAATTGTTTAAAATTTGAATTTGAAATTTAAATTTGAAATTCGAATTTGGAATTTGAATTTGAAATTTAAAGTTTTGGAGATTTAAATTTTAAATGATTCTTGGGATGAGAAATAAATGGAGAGGCAACATAAAGATGGATACAAGAAGACGGAACAAAATTCAAGACCCAAAGAATGCTTTGGATGGAATTTTGTAATCTTTATTTTCTTTGTTCTAGGATGGAACCATAACTTGGTTATTCTGTCAATTATTTTTTCTGTGATATGTCATGGATATATAAATATATATTGATGGATGTTTTATATGTATATTTGATAACATGTCATATAGGATAGGTGAGTGCCGCTCATACTATATTGATCATACATAATTTGTCAAAACTTGCATGTTTTTCAAAATATTGAGTGGGAGAGAGTTTCAAACAAAACTCACGGCCTCCATTGTTGATCCATATGTGAAAGCATGGTAACGCCTCGCGTCAGTTCTGCCCTAACCATACCTACCGCCGCCGGTATACTAGATTGGATCTCCTATGTGGAAAACGTGTTCGGATACGATCCTATTCATGACCACCCTTCGGTGGCTTGGTAGGACGTGGATCGGGCTACGTAAACAATGGTTATACACTCAAGACTCGTTTAGTTATTAACCTTCCCTAGAAGCTCTGTTAACTAAACTGGTGGCCAAATAAGCGGTTATTAATATATGTCTTAACCTTGGAGAATTTAAGGCAACATATATTAATTGGACGGGGTCCATGTTCCGGCTATTTGTTTTCATGACCAGCCCTCGGTGGCTTGGGGCAATAGGTGCTGAGAATTACCGTTGTAATGCTACATGTTTTTCAAGTTTCATGTAGGAACATACTTGTATGTTTTATTTGCTAAATTATCTGTATATTTGCTTGGGCTTTGTAATGATGTCTAGTATAATTTTATTTCAGTTCAAAATGTCACCGACACCCCTTATTTCAATACTTACTGAAAATAAACTGAATGGCGATAATTATAAAGATTGGAAAAGAAATCTGTTGATAGTTCTCAACTGCGAGAGACACAAATTCGTACTGGATGAACCATGCCCACCAGGGCCAAAACCTAACACACCGCTTGAGGAGGTCCCGGTTGCCTATACTCATTGGAGAGAATCCAATGATATAGCTCGATGCTACATGCTTGCTAGTATGGCGAGTGCTTTACAAAAGCAGCATGAGACTTATCAGGTTGCTAGGGAGATCATGGATAATCTGGAGGACATGTTCGAAGGCCAAAAAAAGTTGGCTCGACAGTCCGCTATAACCAGTATTATGAACTCTAAGCAAAAGGCGAGTACTCCGGTGAAGGACCATATGATCACTCTAACGGGATTCTTCACTGAGACTGTCGAGAACGGTGCTAAGTTGGACTACAACACCCAGATCGAGATAGTGTTCAAAACTCTGTCAAAAGATTTTGTGGGGTTTAAGGCCACATACAATCTAGCGAAAAGGGAGTTAGGACTAACCGAGCTCATGAAGCAACTCCAAGCTTATGAGCAGTTGATCAGGGATGGGGATGCGGTCCAACCCAAAGGGGAGGCCAATTGGGCGGAATCTTCCAAACCCTCACGGAAGAGGAAGAGGCCAAATCAGAAGCAAGCGACTTCCAGTTCTTCTAATCCTCCTGTCTTGGATGGGAAGAAGAAGAAGAAGAACAAGAAGCCCAGGGACCCTAAAAAGTCCAAGTGCTTCCGCTGTGGGAAGGTAGGTCACTTTAAGAAGGCTTGTCGGGAATTCCTAGACGCCAAGGGCAAGGAAGGTAAGGAACTTCATTACTTGGAAGTGTGTTTGGTGGAAGAATCGAAAGACACTTGGGTCATTGATTCGGGCGCCACTAATCATGTTTGTGTTTCTATGCAGAGGTTCGTGGAAACGAGAAGTCTACATGATAGGAGCCTCTCGTTGCGAACTAGAGACGACAGCTTGGTGGTGGCTGACTGTTTTTATGTTCCTAATTTTAGAAGGAACCTTATATCGGTAGCTTGTTTAATAAAGGATTCTTATTCAGTTTCTTTTAGTAAAAGAGTTGATATTCGTAAAAATAATTCTTTTATCTGTTCTGGATAGATGGATAGAAACCTATATTTGATCAAATCAAAGATGTACTCACTGCTTGACACTGAATTAATAGATAACTCAAAAAGGTTGAAAGTTTCTCACTCTAACAAGGCGTATCTTTGGCATTTAAGACTTGGTCATATTAATCAAGATAGGATTCAAAGATTGGTGAAAGAAGGTCCTCTGGAATCTCTGGAGGAGATACGTCTTCCCCAATGTGAGTCTTGTCTAGAAGGTAAAATGACTAAGAGGTCTTTTGGAGCTAAGGGTACAAGGGCTCAGGAGCTCTTAGAAATTGTGCACACTAACGTATGTGGCCCCATGAACGTCACAGCACGAGGAGGGTTCGAGTATTATGTCTTTTTTATAGATGATTACTCGAGGTATGGATATGTGTATCTGATGCACCGCAAGAGCGAAACTTTTGACAAGTTTAAAGAGTATCGTGTGGAAGTGGAAAAGCAATTGGATAAATCCATAAAGACACTTCGATCTGATTGAGGTGGCGAATACCTCTCCGATGAATTTCAAGGACATCTTGTAGAGAACAGGATATTATCCCAATTGACTGCACCTGGTATTCTACAATAGAATGGTGTAACCGAAAGGAGAAACAGGACCTTGTTGGATATGGTACGGTCCATGATGAGTTATTCAACACTGCCATTATCATTTGGGGATATGCTTTACAAACTGCGTGCTATATTCTGAACCAGATTCCAAGCAAATCAATTCCCAGAACTTAGTATGAATTGTGGCATGGCAGGAAGCCCTCCCTTAGACATATGAGAATATGGGGCTACCCGGCGCATGTACTGGATAGGGATGCGAAAAAGTTGGAACCAAGATCAGAATTGTGCATGTTTGTAGGGTATCCAAAAGGAACTAAAGGAGGTATGTTCTATAACCCGAAGGAACAAAAAGTCATTGTTTCAACCCATGCGACATTCTTGGAGGAAAGTCACATGAATGACTTTAAGCCTCGAAGCAAAGTGGTGCTAGAAGAGCTATCAGGTGAAAGAACTGCTCCACAGATTTCGGTTTTGGACGCAAGTCCGAGTTCCGATGAAAGACCTGCAAATGATTAACAATTTAGGGTGCCTCGTCGTAGTGGGAGGGTTTCGAAGAAACCTAATTTCTTCATGTATGATGCTGAGGTATACCAGGTCGAGGCTCATGAGTATGAGGATGATCCGGTCACCTATGATAAAGCTATAAATGATGTTGATTCTAAATCTTGGAAACAGGCTATGAACAATGAGATGGATTCTATGAAATCCAACTCTGTTTGGGAACTTATAGATTTGCCGGATAGGATAAAACCCATTGGATGCAAATGGGTCTACAAAAGAAAGAAGGATGCGGAAGAGAGAGTGGAAACTTTCAAAGCTAGACTGGTTGCAAAGGGGTACACGCAAAAGGCTGGAATCGATTACGATGAAACCTTTTGGCCTATTACTATGCTGAAGTCTATCCGTATTCTTTTGTCTGTTGCTGCGGCTCTCAATTACGAGATCTGGCAAATGGATGTCAAGACGGCATTCTTGAATGGCCATCTTGAAGAGTGTATCTATATGATACAGCCCGAAGGGTTCGTAGCGAAAAGCTAAGAAAGGAAAGTCTGCAAGTTGCTTAGATCCATTTATGGATTAAAGTAAGCATCCCGCTCATGGAACCAGAGGTTTGATCAAGCAATTAAGACATTTAGTTTTGAGCAGAACGTTGATGAACCTTGTGTTTATAAACGTATTAAGGATGGAAAAGTGGTCCTTCTGATACTCTATGTCGATGATATACTACTCATTGGGAATGATGTAGGGAACTTATCATCGGTCAAGCTTTGGTTACACCAACAGTTTGACATGAAGGACTTGGGAGAAGCTAATTATGTTCTAGGCATTCGTCTCTTCAGAGATCGAAAGAACAAAATGATAGGTTATCCCAAGCTTTATACATAGATAAAATAATTGACAAATATAGAGGCAAAGAAAGGTTCACAACCTTCTATTGCCGGTCTAACTCTTTCATTGGATGACTGTCCCAAGACATCGGAAGAAAGAGAGCGTATGAGTAAGGTCCCTTACGCATCCGCTGTGGGTAGCCTTATGTACGCTATGCTTTGCACTCGCCCGGATATATGTTTTGCAGTAGGTATGGTGAGTCGATATCAAGCAAATCCTGGAACCAAGCAATGGCAAGCAGCAAAGCATATACTCAAGTATCTTAAGAGAATGAGGGATTATATGCTGGTGTATTCTGGAGGGGACCTAACACCCATAGGATACACGGACTGAGTCTTCCAGACTTGCGAGGATTTGAGGAAGTCAACATTAGAGGGCATATGGAGACAGGATAAGTAGATGTATGTAAGATCGCGTCCGAGGACAACATTGCCGATCCCTCTACTAAGACTTTGGTGGCTAGAAGCTTTGAGAGGCACGTAGAGGCGATGGGGATGCGTAACATGGCACATCTGCTAGCTTATGGTAAGTAGGAGATTGTTAGGAAATGCCCTAAGTATTAGAGACATTTTAATGTATTTATTTTGAACTGGATAATAAAATTATATATAGAGTTTATTCATTACATTGCTATCTGTTTTCAATTTTATTTACATGTTAAAGTAAATGTAAGCAAATATGGCTCCCTGACTGCTTCTGTTAAACTATTAGAACGTTGCATGTAATGGACTTTTGTATGTGAGAAGACAATGTTCTAAAGTTAGCGGTCTAAACTATGGTCTGTAGTCTATGGGGTTAGACCAAACATCTAACTCATGTTAAGACTATTATGTTGTCTAAAGCCTTGGAGGGGACGGTTTGTCTTGACTGTCTGGAGTTGGACTCCCAAGTAGAGATATAGATATGTTGCTTGGTGGTGACATATTAGACCGGGACTAAAGCGTGATTGATCTACGAAGTCCGCTTTGAGTGGATCGATCTGCTTTTGACGTTCATTGTGCAGTAACCTTAATCCTGAGTAAAAGGATAGTTTCATGTATATGACTTATGTACTTTGATGTTCCAATGGCTAAAGCGTCTCAGAGGTAGTAAGCTTATAGACCGGTTCGTTGGGTGCATGACTTGTATACGATGAAGGGTTTGTTTACAGATATCGGAATCATAGCTCTAATGAGGAGTTAATGTTATCCTCTTAAAGGCATTATACTGAATGTGAAAATGGACAAGGCCTTGGGTCGTCTGTTGGGCGGATGACTTCTTATTCACATATGGTGAATAATCATTTTCTTTATTCGGTAGTATAATGGAACTTTAAGATAGCCTGATCAGTAGGATTAAACAGACTTTGGCCTAAGGCTGATCATGCATATCATATGAGGGTTCTGCATACATGACAAGGTCATTGGACGATAGCTTGTCATTGGACGATAGCTTGTCACAGGCTTACGTAATATGGTATATAATTGGGAGTTCAGTTTCAGGTTTATAGTGGTGTGACTCTGAAATTAGTGATCATATAATTGAGTTGTTCGGTAAAGAATGATGATCATATGGATTTGCGGGAGCCCGATTATATATGTCCAATCAGTCCCTCTACTAGCTCCACATAATTCCTTAACGTTTGGCAAATTGATTTGTGTATACTATTGGCTAGTTTATTATGCATGGATGGTGACGACATAGGATTAGGATGGTAGACAAGATTCTCTCCGGTTGGATTCAGATTTTGTTTTGGATAATAGAATACACAATTATTCGAACTCCAAATAAAGTTGCCATGATTTTATTTGAGATTGGATTGGAGTTGTAGAAAATTATCCATGAGAACAAGAATTTGAAGCACAACTGTTTTGTGGATTTTAAAATTTGAATTTTGAATTTTGAATTTTGAATTTTGAATTTGAAATTTGAATTTGAAATTCGAATTTGAAATTTGAATTTGAAATTCGAATTTGAAATTTGAATTTGAAATTCGAATTTGAAATTTGAAATTCAAATTTTGAATTACAGTCCAAGTGGGATTCGAATTTGTTGTGGTAAATCCACAAAGTTCGAAATTCGAATTTGAGTTGGATATGGAGAGGATAATCTTGTTAGAATCATATTTGAATTTTGAATGCAAATCCTAACTAAAGTTGGACGAAAATCTTGAGGATTATCCTCAATGATTTTCGGATTTTTTATGGATAAGATTCAAGAAAAAATTCAAGTTTCAATCCCAGTTGAATTTGGATTCTCTCCTTCCAGAAGCTGGCCGAAATTTAGGAGTGAATCTCCTAGGAAAAAATTCGGTTATTTTAGATAAGGATGAGATAAGATTCAAGCTTGAAAATCCTAGTAGAATTTTGATTCTCCCTTATCCAAAAGTGGCCGAATTTTTTGAGGAGATTTTCTCGTTAGAATTTTCGGATTTTTTGGTTGAAAAAGGGAGATAAAATTCTAGTTAAGATCTTGTTTAGATTTGGATTGGATTTATCCTAAAGTGGCCGAATTTTATTGTTGGGATTTTCCTTTGAAAAATTCGGATTTTGTGCTTATGGATAAGGGAGAATATCTTCTCCTATTCCAATTCGAATTCAGAGAATCACCTCATGCAGGTCTATAAATAGAGGTCCTGCCACTCCAGTTCTCCCAGACCACAGACTCTCAGGTGAGCAGGCTTATTATTGCACAACTCACCGTGACAATAAGTTCTTTAGAGATCTGGGTGGTCGGAAGAAGACTAGCAGTGCTAGCATACCGATCGAGGTTCAGAGTGCCCACACACTCAGCCATTCGGGAATTAGAGAATAGTAAAGAAGGCTAATTGGTTGAAGCCCTCCGGTCATTCTCCTCCTGCAGATTGGTGTCCTTGAGGTATGGGTTTTAATTGTTGTTGGTTTATTGTATATGACATCATGAGATATTTAACGATCTAAAAAATTTTTATTATTCCGCTGCGCCACTCTGATACGTTTTTACCGATTTATTTTTCCTACAGGTGGGGTAAGGGTGAGTCGTCGACAGAGAAGGAGGGCTATGAAAGGCTTGTCGATCGAGGTGTGTTTTTTTTTTCTTCCCAATTTCTTATTTTTTTTAATTTCTTAATCTATGGTTTAATGAGTTAAAGTACATTTTAATTATCATAAACAAGCACATCTCAACCGTTCAATTACATCTTGATGGTTAAAAAAGAGTACTTATCATAGGTACAGTTTTGGTATTCTTACCATGGTTGTTGTGGATTTTTTCAAGTGCAGTAATCAAATAAGTAATAAAATAATGATTAAAATATCATTCTCACAAGAATAGTATTATTAAATACCGAAATTAATTGACTTTAACTTTATTTAAGGATCAAAAAATAATATTACAAATGAAAAACAAAATAAAATTACAAAAATAAATGACATAAATTGATAATAAATAAATAAACACACAGATATTAAGAATTATGATTTCGCTGTAATTAATCAAATTTAATTTATTTAAGTATATTATTATCATTTATGTGTTTGTATTCGTTGATGGTCAACTATCCTTTTTGTTTTATGTACTCTTTCTTAAGTTATACTTAAATTCTATATTTTATAATTAAATTTAGGAAAAAGATTAATAAATTAAAGTTCATGATGAATAATACCATACATGTGAATACTATCATATATGTGAATAGTTACATACATGTGAACAGTAAAATACAAATCTGAATTCAATAATAAAAAATATTTGTTAATAAATCTGTGATAGATAATATTATGACTACACAAAAACAGATAGACATATATCTATTTTATCTCATATTTTATGGTTTTTACCCTAAAGCCATGTCATATAAATCTTCTCTCAGTTTCATTTTATTCCTCAAATCATTTAAAAGTTAGTCAGAAATTTGAAAGTATTAAGTTTGATAATAAATATACTAATAAATATAATAATCACAACAACATACTTTATTTAATTAAACTATCATAATTATATTACGTCATAGTTCCTAGTAAAAATTTATTTAATTTATGAAGAAAAATAAAATAACACAAAAAAAAAATTAAACACAGTGATAAAATAAAAGAAAAGAGTTTAAAATCGTTACTGATATTTGTGTTGATAGAATCTCCAAAACCTCTGTTTTTTTATTGATACAAAAATTATAATTTAAACAAAAAGAAAAATTTATAAGTAACCTATATTCTAAGTGGAGCTCTACACTAGAGGGCTAAGTTTCGAATTTGGTTCTTTTTCTCCCTCAATTTTTGCTCTTTCTTGCCTCAGCTTACTTTCTTTCTTACCTTTTATAGGTCAAAAATTGACACTATTCCTTTACATTCATAGTACGTAGAGGAAAGTTTGCGAATTCAACATTACGTGTGCATGCATATAGGTAGGGCCATGAACTTTTCGGTGTGAAGTAGATAGAAGAGAAAAAGAAAAAGGAATGGAAAAAAATTAAAAAATAAAAAAGGAAATGTACATGGGTCCTATGTGTATCCTTAATGATTCGAAATTAGAATCTGCTATAACATCTTTATACGAGCTCCGATTTGAATGAATCTTTTTTTTTTATTCTTGTATTGATGAAAGGATTAAAATAAGACCAGTAAAGGAGATGAGTTGCTGATATAAATAGTGACACCAGGTGGAACCCACCTTCAATACATGAATATTTTTATTATTTGACATTACAGACAAATAAAATGTTAAAATTAGATATTTTTAAAATAAAATACTACAGATAAACTCGTTGAAAATATTTAATTTTAAACTTATTTAATGTATTATTACAAAAATAAAGAAAAATTAAATAAAAATCTCACAAAATCATAAAAAGTTTAAACTAAAACAAACAAAACAAAAATAAATAAATAAAATAAAACTCTTAATGATAAACTATTTTTTTATATAAAAAAGTGATAAAATAACTTTATTTTATAAAATTATCAACAACCGTTGTTTTTATGATAAGACCTTTCATTTTATACCACTTGTAGTAATTATTACTTTAATCATTTAATTAATTTTAATAATTTAATCTATAATTAAAATTAATTAGGTTATACATTGTAAATTAATGTTTAAGGTACGTTATAAATTAATGTTTAAGGCAGTTTAGAACAATGGTTTGAGCTTGAGTTTTGTAGGTTGTTATTAAGCTCACATTTGCTTAATCTATTTTCACAAATGAGAAACTATATAATATATTTAATCTACACGCGTGTTTTTGTTTTTTCCTTCTGATATGCTTTATCTAAATGATTCAATTTTAATTTTTTTGTCATTTTTTAAAAAGTCAAATTTAGTTTTACTATTTATAATTATTATTATTACTTTATAATTCAAACTTTAAAAAACTATAACTTTGCATATACAAATTCAAAAAGGATAATTTTTTTTAATTGTATAGAATTTTGAGATAAACGAAACTTCCTCACCAATTATTTAAATACAAATTTGAATGTTTTTATCCGAATTTTTTTTTTTCTAATGGGGCATTTGGTAAATGTATTGTATTCGCATTGCATTTGAATGTAATGCATTTAATGTATTTTGTATTTAGATGAAAAGTATTTGCTTTGCATTTGAATATAATATGTGTTTGGATGAAAAATATTTGAATTATATTTTAGAGTTGAAAAGTTGATGTGATTAGTAAAAGTAGATAGAAAAAGTAAGATAGAGAGAAAATATAATGTGAATGAGAAAAAAATTATTTTTAAAATATTTTAGAATAATAAATGCATTTAAGGTACTATTGAAAAACATTGTGTTTGAACATAAAACTTTTGTATTTAGATGAAAATTATATTATGTTTAAACACAATACAAACATAAAACTTTAAACAAACACCCCATAAGGTTTTGTTTGGTGTGCCATTTCCAACTCAAAATTTTCATCTCGGTTTTTGTCTTTTTCTAAAAAGTTAATAAAAATTATGACTAGTTTTTAAAAACTCAACCCTTCAACCTAAAAATTTAATCTCTAACAGGCGAACCAAACAAAAGCTGAATGTAAATATTTAAATATATATTCAAATGATAACTCAAATGTTTTCATTCCAAAATTTTCTATTTAAATTTTTTTGTTGTTGATTTTCATAAGGTATAAATCGAATAAATAATAAAGTGATGAGAAAAAATATCATTCCCATGATAATAGTATTATTAAGTATCAATATTAATTAATTTTAATTTTATTTGAGCAACAAAAAAATATATTGCGAGTCAAATATTAAATAAATAAAATAAAATTATAAAAATAAATGAACATAAATTGATAACACACAATCGAATACACAGGTGTTAGAAATTATTATTTCACTATAATTAATAAGATTTAATTTTATTTAAGTATATTGTTATGATTTTTGTGTTCATATTTGTTTATAGTCAACTACTCCTTTTACTTTATGTACTATTTATCAAATTATACATAAACTTTATATTTTTATAATTAAATTTACATAAAAGATTAGTAAATTAAAATTCACAATAAACAATACCATATATATGAACAGTATTGTATATTTGAACTATGAAATATGAATCCGAATTTAATTATAAAAAGTGTTTGTTGAGAAGTTGAGAAATCAATAGTAATTAATAATAAGATCATATAAAAATACATAGATATATCTTTATTTTATTCTGAATTTTACAGTATTTATTTTAGAAGTATGTCACAAAAATCTATTCTTAGTTTCATTTTATTCTTTAAATCATTCAAAAATTGACTAGAAATTTAAAAATATTAAGTTTGAAAATAAATACGCTAACAAATATGATAATCATAACATGTGCTTAATTTAATTAAATTATGATGATCAGACGACATCATAATTCCTAGCAAAAATTTATTTAGTTCATAATGAAAAATAAAATAACACAACAAAATAAATTAACTATAATGAAATAATAAAAATAAAAGAAATGAATCTTGAATTGATACTTGATTTTTGTGCTGGCAAAGTCTACAGAAATTTCTCCTTTTAAAATAAAACTAAACAAAAGAAAAAATAAAATTTTTTATTTAGCTTTAGTATAAGCTTTTTTTTTTTCGACCTCTCACTCTTGATCTAAATCTCTCTTTTTCAATTTTTTTTTTTGTGTGTCCTAAAGCCTCCTCCAAAATGCATTTTTATAGGTATAATTTTATGCTATTCCACCTAAATTTAATACATAATTTTCAAATTTTACTATAGTAGTCAGTGTACAATTTTTAAATTTTGTTATAATAGTCAATACATAATTTTCATGCATGTGATTAGGAGTAATTTAATGCGGTAAGATGCATAATAAGCTTGATTCTAATTTGTTGAAAACCAAAAGGATGCCATGTGTTACGTTCTTGTTGATTGCTTTCTAACCTCTACCATGTATCGTGTCATTATTAGACCCAAAAAAATAAACTCATATGATCTTAGCTCTACTGGATCCCCATCTTGAAACATAATAATATGCGTGAGACCCAAGTGTCTTCTTATTGATCCAATTTTAGAATTTTCATAACTTCTTTATATAAACTCTGATTGGAGTGATTCTTTTTTTAAAATGTTTATATTAATAAAATGATCAAATAAGATTAGTCAAGCTTATAGTTTTCTAACATAAATAATAACGTCTGGTTGAACCCACTTGTAACACATGAATTTTTCACCATAATTTTACATTGCAGAAAAATAAAATACTAAAATTATATATTTCAAAATAAAATATTATATGTAAACTCATTGAAAATATTTAATTTTAAGTTTATTTAATATATTATTACTAAAAGAAACAAATAAGATAAAATAAAGTAAAATTAAATAAAAATTTCATAAAATTCATAAACTATCTAAATTAAAGTACACAAAATAGAATAAATTAAAACAAATAAAAAACAACTAAAATTCTTAAGGATAATCCAGTTTTTTTGTATGAAAAAGTGGTAAATAATTCTATTTTATACAATTATTGGTTTTCATCCAATTTACTTCCCTCCCCCTAAACAGAAGCTAAATTGAGTGTTTGGTTAAATGTAAATTGTAAATGAGTTGTGATATAGAAAATAATATAAATGTTTTAAATGTTTTCAAAAAAAGTTTTCAAAATAGATTTTATTGCATTTCTCTCTATGCTCTATGATTTAAAAACAAAATCATCTTATTTTTACTTTAAATAAAAAAGTTATGGGTTTTTTAAAGCTTGAATTTTTAAAAAATGAAAGAGGTAGAAAGTGGGAAGTATATTTGAGAATTTTGGAATTGAGTTGGAATATTCTAATTGAAAACAATATTCCAAATGAATGCTTAGACTCATAAATCATGCTTTTAAAAATTTAATTTAACAGTTAAAAAACCGTTTCCTATTATGTTGGAAATTAATTAAGAAGTCTTACTATAAACTGACCCTTTTTTAAAAGAGATTATAGGTTCAAATTTTTGTTTGAGTAATTTGGACCAATGATCCCCGAACTATAAGGGAACGTTTGGGAAAAATATTTCATTTTAATTTTACTTAAATACAATACAATTTTACACCAACCACAAATTTTGTAACAGTGCTACGAAAACAATTACTATTCAAAACATTTTTAAAACAATCACATCATCTTTTCAACTTTACTATTTATCTCTACTTTTACCAATCACATCA
The DNA here is from genome assembly GCA_035233585.1 of Antiaris toxicaria. NCBI lineage: Eukaryota > Viridiplantae > Streptophyta > Magnoliopsida > Rosales > Moraceae > Antiaris > Antiaris toxicaria. The sequence goes on from CP141163.1 coordinate 4,749,685, forward strand.
ACTTTCAACTCAAAAATACTTTTTATCTAAACATACATTTTATTCAAATACAAAACAAATACTTTTCAACCAAATACAACATTCAAAAAACAAATTTCATTCAAATACAATCAAAATGCAATGCGTTTACCAAACGCCCGCTAAGTAGTTAATAATTTTTAGCTCCAATGCTTTATTTTTGGTGAAGTACTTAAGACTCTATTAAAGGATTTTTGTTAACTTCGGTAATTTTTTGGACTGTTTTATACCCTCATGCACATTTTTTTTTTTTTTTTGCTTGGAAAAGACTTAGACGATCCAAATCATAGGTAATGAATACTGGATAACATAAATAAGAAAAAGAAAAGCAGGAGAGGGCTGAGAAGATTACTCCACAACTAAGAGAGAAAAGGGAGAGTTGCCGCCCACTTTCCCGTCGCTAGATCATTGCAAGCTCGTCATGATCAAGAGCTGTTGCTCAACTCCCCATCCCGAATTCTTCATGAGCTATTCTTCAATTCCCTGCTACAAGTGTGGTGTCGTGAGCCCCCTATCACTACCGCGAGTAGTCACCTAGATCTTTGTTGTCAGATGCTCCCCCATCAATTCCCCCTAACCCACCCCCTGCCCCCCAAAAACATCATATTCTCTTGCTATTTTGTATGTATAAAATACCTTATTATATCATGGTTACAAACACAGCTTAACGATAATTTTATATCTAACTCCATAAAAAAAAAGTAAAGGATTCAAATTTTCTATTCACATCTTAAAAAAAAAATCCTACTCTATTAGAATACATATAATGTAAATGATTTACTTTGTTAAAAACTTTATGGAAGTTGATGATTGTCCTTCAATTGCAAACACTTTAAACAACCCTTTTGCATTTCTCAAAATTAACAATGCAGGAATCAAGGACGAAGCTAGGGGAGGGGTTTTTTCGAAATTCAATATAATGGATTTTTTTTAATTTTGTTATGGTGAGTATATATATAAATTAGTCTTGATCCTTTTAAATTAATAGTTCTCTATATTTTATTTAGCAAAGAATTTGAATTTTAAGAAATAAAATAGTTTTATTAAAGAGGAAACCTCATGAATGTCCAAAAAAATGTAGACTTCTAAAAATCTAATCCACCTATAATAGTTTCAAGATGTTTGCCTTCTTTTATGAAAAATTAAAATTTAACGTAACGTGTCTTTTTAAAAGTTCTACTAACCAATTAAAAAGACGTTCTAATACCATTTGATAATCTATCGGAATATCATTTGGTATTCTATTGCATTTTTTATACTTTTTTATATTAGTTTAGTTCAAATTCATTTTTTGAAACTTATTATTTCAAAAATATTATTTTTCATATGATTTTCTCAATTTATAAACAAATAATTACAAATATTATTTTATTTAAAAAATTAACACAAAAATTAAAATAATCAAAATACTAAATATTTTGAGAAATAGAGAGGAAAGAAAAACAATGAAGGGGAGAGAGAGAGGAAAGAGACCGTGGGATAGAGCAGAGTGCGTAAGAGATCATGGCAGTAGGTGGCATTCATGAATCGTGACATGATGACATTGATCACATGTCAAGATGTTAGCATAATCTTAATAAAAAATTTTTTTTTTGATCCTTTACAAATAAAACATGACTCTGTCGCATGTCAAGATTTTCATTTTGTTTTCTAAGGTGTTTGTTTGAACATCAAATTACATTGTAAATTTTTCAGCAAAATAAAAAAATACATTGTAAATTTGAGCAAGTACTTGAGAGTGGCCTAATTTAACGAAGATGGTTTAAATTTAGAAGGAATGCATGTAATATGAATACTCTGTTATAATTACAAATTTTAAGCTCCACTCTTCAAATAAGCCTACATGACGTGCATGAGGACATTTCTGCCCAAAAAATCTCAATAGCTATCATCGATTTGTGAAAGAACTCTATATAACACTTCATCGAATTTAAGGTATAGTTTAGTTAAACTAAAAATTCAAAAAAAAACTTACCAAGGCACGGAAGATCGGAGTATAAATGTTCCATATTGAAGTATTAGACATAATAAAAATAATACACATTATTTTCACACGTTGACTGTGGCTAGCCTTTTGTAGTTTATGTCGATTAAAACACCCTCCTAAACCACTTCCCTCTTTATTGCAATTATACTGGTAAAATTATTTCTTAAGTCAAAACAATTTCTAGAACTTTTTTTTGGTAGAAAACTCATTAATAAAACTTAAAACTACTCTTGTCTCCTTTTGATCCCTTAATTATGAAACGTATTACTAACTTTTTTTTTTGGAACTTGTAATTTAGGGAATTCAAACTTTACAATCTATTAGTAGAATCAAAAATGAAATTACAGTTAGAATATATGCCTGTAACTGCATATTACTAATATCTTTAAACTTTGTAGAGTGTTTGAAAAATTATACTTCTTTTGTTGAGAATATTGTTAAATTTAGACATACCTATGCTGTAAATAATGGAAGGGAATTAAAACTTCAAAAATAGTTCAAAATGAATTCATTTTAAGCATTTGTGAACTCATTTTAAGAATTTTTTTTCTTTCTTTGAAAGCAGTCTTACGACTTTTGAAACTGTCTTTTGGTGTTTTGGCTTGGTTTGATTATTGTTGGCTTTGTTTCATCTATGATGTTGTTATTTTTCTCCATGTCTCAAACTCCTAAGTAATCTTTCTTTTTTCTTTTATTTAATAATATCGTGAGAAGAAAAAGGGATGAGGGTGCTAATTTACACAGGATGTCTAAGTGCAGCTAGTAATTTCTATTATTGTTTTTCATTAAAACAAAAAAAGGAACAGGTTTACAAATGTGGTTTAAGTGTTGTTAATGGAAATATAATTATGAAACGCTATGTAAAGTTCAATGATATGCCATTATAAGAAATTTCATTACGTAGGAACCGTAGTCGGACAAAAGGATAATTTTAGAGTCCTGCAACAATTTAGTCCTATTTGTTGTTATAATTAATAGAAGCATAACAAGAGGAGTTTCTTTAGTGGAAGCATGCGAGTGTTTGTGTGTATACATATATACATACATATATATATATATAGAGTTAATTAAGATGAGAGGATTTAAATATTATTTTGTAATGAAATCATTAAATTATACATGTAATCACAACAACTGAATTATTAACAATCCTTCCTAAATATCAAAGTTATAACACAAATAATGCTAAAAAAGATATTGAAATAAAATTAATTTTTAAGAGATATAAAATAAAATAATTAGATTCAAGAATGACAGTATACATATCTATATACTATATATATCTTTTATCTTCTATATCTATATATTAAAAGCAGGAATATGCCTTTTTGCCCCCTCTTTCGAATTGCCATATGGTAGTCAGATTATCGCCACAATACAACTTACGTGATGGTTCAGTCAACATCACGTAGTTTTTATTTTATTTTATTTTATACATATGAATCACATATTACACAATTAGTATTTAAGTAACGAATGAATGATATAAATGTTCAATAACTTAGAAAGAGAGAGAGGGAGACAAAATAAATAATGTTTGCTTTAGGACTCTTGGGAGGGGAACATTGTCTTTTTAAAATAATTGCTCCATTTCCTTCTAAAGAGAAGAAATTCTTAGTCATTCAATCAATTAAACAAAGAATTTAGTTGAAAGAGGATAAATATACTTTCATGTGTCATCGTATTTACAGTAAATTGCAACTCTGATGATTAATATTGTTATTGTTGTTGTTGTTGTTCTTATTTGTAATTAGCTTGGATTCTGAACTCATGTTGATGTTTACTATCTTATATTAACTATTTATGAATTGATAAATTAAAAAAGTTTCAACATCTAACTTGTCTACTAAGGAAAATTTAGGTGTTTTTGTGCAAAAGGTGGATGACATTTTTATCCATTAACTGAGGTCCATTAATATTGTGTCTTGATTACACTAGTTTTTTAAATTTGGAACTCAAAATTGATCTTAAATTATAAATTATCGATAAGTTTAAGGTGCATATAAGTGCAAAAGGTTAATTTACTTGACAAAGCAAACACTGTCCTCACCACTTTTATCCTTTTGTTACCTATCCTTCTTTTAAATATAATAGATATTTATGATTGAGGACAATATTAGCTAATAAGGATTTTTTTTTCTCGATTTCCTTTATGTATATGTTAGTAATATTTAATCAGCTAACAAAATGTTAAATAAAAAAAATCGTAAATAAGGAGAATTGAAGTAAACTAGTATACAAAATCTTTTTATAAAATAACAAAATGAAAACCATTTTCAAAAGTAACTTCAACCATATTGTTTAATCACCACTTGCCTCGTATTGGAATTTTCTCTATTCTTTTGGTTAAGGGAAGAACTGATTAATAAGTACAAAAATAACCCTTTAACTTTGAATCTTGGTTACAAATACCGTTAAAATTAATAAATAAAACATGTTTTTCTTTATAAATTTGTTTTCATTCTATTCTAAGGAAAAAATGTTTAAAATAGAATCATTTACTACTACAAACCAAATTAGAGGAATATTCATTTTTCCCAAAAAAAAAAAAGGAATATTCTCTAATTAGATGAGTTCATCATTCATCCTAAAAGCAATTTTAGCAAATATCAAAAAACAAATGAGAAAATTTTTTTCCTTAGTTGTACATAATCTAATTCAATCATTAAATACGCATTATAAGGTTTGGTAACAAATAAAGTACTCAAGATAATTCTAATTCCAACTTTTTTATACCAACATATGTGGTATTTAATTGTCATAATTTTACTAGTAGAGATAATCTATTATTATTTATTGACGTGTGATTTTTTAAACACCTAGCTTAAAAGTATGACAGCTTACATACTTATGTATCACATAATTGATATAAAAATGTTAGGATTGAAGTTAATGTCCTTAGTATTATTCTTAGCAATATATAAATAAGGTCTCAAGTCTGTTAATTATATTAATCTTATGACACAACAAAAGGACATTTGTGTGTAACACAATAACATTGATTTGTATTTTTTTTTATGATACAAGCTTTTGGGAGATTTCCTATCATGTAACGGTCCTGATCAAAACACAATCCTTAAATAGCCACTAACTAGGTCCCAATGGCTTCTTCCTCCCTCGGTTCGGTGAAGATCAATGTTGATGCAGCAACCCAGCCGAACAGTGGTGGGGGGCTATGGCCAAAAGGATTTTTGGATGCTTCTCTTCATTCCTAAGCAAATGTCTGGCAATGAGGGATGTGGCTCTCCTTGCTCGTTCTTGTGGATGTACGCGATGGATGATGGAATTGGATGTAGCAAATGTTGTGTGAGCTATCAATTTCCCACCTCCTTAAGCTCTTGAGTCAAATGTCGTTGATGATATTAGAGAGATCATCCCCGAAGCTAGTAGTGGTAAGATTTGTTATGCCTCCCGTCAAAGAAATGGTGTAGCCCGCTTCCTAGCCGGATTAGCTTATGTCTAGTGTTGAATTTTTTGTTTGGGTTGATTGATTACCAAGGTTTATTGGTGCTGTTGTAAAGGCTGATCTGACCTAATTTTTGTTTTTAATAAAAGCAAACTCAGTCATCATAAAAAAAAAATTAAAATAAAATAATTGCAAATATAAATGTATAGACATAGAAACTATATTTAGTGGACCAATATATTTGCCAGAATGAATATTATTTTGTGACAAAATAATGTTAACAAATTAAAATTCAAATGAGATACAATGATATTTGTAATAAAAGATAAATTAGAATATATATATTTTTGTAATAATCCATTTAGAATAAATTTTTTCAATTCTTTTGACTTAGGGGGCGTTTGGTAAACGCATTGTATTTTGATTGTATTTGAATGAAATTTGTTTTTTGAATGTTGTATTTGGTTAAAAAGTATTTGTTTTGTATTTGAATGAAATGTGTGTTTGGATGAAAAGTATTTTAGAGTTAAAAAGTTGATGTGATTGGTAAAAATAGAGATAAATAGTAGAGTTAAAAAATTGATGTGATTGTTTTAAAAATGTTTTGATTAGTAATTGTTTTCGTAGTACTATTGTAAAATTTGTGTTTGGTGTAAAATTATATTATATTTGAGTAAAATTAAAATAAAAATTTTTTTCCAAACGCCCCCTTATATGTATGATGTCCCTTAAATTTTCTAAATTCATCACTTTAGTTTTAAAACTTTTTTTTTAACAATTAATCTTATAAACTTATAATTTTTGACAATTTAGTCCTTTTTGTTCAAATTCGTTAAAATTTGAACAATTTTATATATGTAACTTGTACATTATAGTGTAAAAAGAGCGTTATTAATCTTTTTCACTTATTTCCAAAAAAAAGATTCTTTTGAAATCTTAACTTAATTAAATTATACTTAAATTTAAATATAAACTTGATAAAAAAAATTATTTAAATTAAGTAAAAATATTAACAATGTCTCCGCTGAATTATATATAATATATAAGTTTTATGCTAAAAATTATCTTAATTTTAATTGATTTAAATAAAAAAAATTGAATTACTAAAATTTATAAATTTAGTTAGTTGATTATCAAAAAAATAATTTAAAGACAAAATTATCAAATCCAAAATATTCAGAGTCAACCATACAAATAGTAAGGGGTCGTTTGGGGTTGTTTTCTAGCACCTAAAATTTCATTTTTTTTCAAAACTTTCTTACTTTTCATTATTTACATCTTCTAAATGCTACAATAAACTTCAAACTTTAAAAATTCATAACTTTGTGTATACAAGTTCAAATGAGATAAATTTTTTTTAAATTTGCATAGAATTTCGAGAGGAACGAAACAATATCCATATTGACATTTTTTTCTAAAAAAATTTTTAAAATTTTTTATTTTTTCACCTCAAACTGTTTTTTCTCCCAAATATATTATCCAAAACAACTTTTTTCCAACCAAAAATAACATATCCAACACCCTCCCTAAACTCCCCCTAAGTCTTTTCTTTTTCCTTTGAACACAACCATTCTCATTCAAATTGTAAATATCTCATTTTATTTATTTATTTTAAATTTATTTTTTACAATCAACAAAATGGGAGGGTGTTTGGCTAACACTTTTGTCTTCTCTAAATTAACTTTTTTTAACACAATTTCATTTTTCACTATTTATATTTCTAAAACGTGATTATAAATTCTAAATTTTAAAAGTCCATAATTTTATATATATAAGTCCAAATAAGATGATTTTTTTGAAATTACATAGAATTTTAAGATAAATAAAATAATATTTATATTGATATTTATTTTCTAAAAAATTTTTTAAAATTTTTATTATTTCACTCCCGTAATTTTTTAAACATATTTTTTAAAATAACTTTTTTCTAGTAAAAAAAAAATCTCCAATCATCTCTTTCAAAACATCCTCTCGAGAGAGAGAATAAAAGAACAATTTCTATGAAAATAAGACAGAGAAAGGGAAAAAAAAAAAAAAAAAAAAAGAAGGAAAAACAAGCGTAAACGTTGCCAATATACACAAATACGCACCTCAGGAGCGTAAAATTTCACTTCACAAGCCCACACTCTCTCTCTCTCTCTGGTTTTCTCTTCTTTGACAAAATCCCACTTTCGCAGCCTTTTTTTTTTTTTTTTTTACCTTCTTTGTGTCGCCACTATTTTTTTTTTTCTCGTTTATGCGCCTCCATCTTCTTCCTCTTCCCGACCTAGGGTTTCCAGGGTTTTCAGTGCTTCCTAGGGTTTCTATAGCTGGCTTCTCTCTCCTTTCTCAGCCGAATCTCCATGCGCCGCTGGTTCAGCGGCTCTGTTGATTAGCCCTCTTTCTCTCTCTCAACTCTTCTTCTCAGTTTCTCTCTCTATATCTCTACCTATATATACACATATATCTTCATTACTGGCTATGGTGGCTCGATTAGGGCAGGGCTGATTGATTGATTGGTTGATTGATCTTCCGGTCGCCTATTTTTTTGGTGTTTTTTTGTATTGGTTTGGGGATTTGAATGGCATTGGGAATTTGATGGCCTCCAGGCTTTCGCAATCGTCGGCGGCGGCGGTGTCGAACCACTTGGAGGAGTGTGGCGGTTCGAGCAATGAAAATGGGGAATTGAGCTCGCAGAATAGGAGGGATTCGGAGGCCGCCAGTAGCAGCGGCAGCTGCGGCGTCGGCAATGCCATGTCCTCCACCACCACCAGCATGGCCTACTTGCCCCAGACCGTCGTGCTCTGCGAGTTCCGCCACGAGGCGTTCGAGGCTTCCCTCCCCGCCGGCCCCTCCGACAGCGGCTTGGTCTCCAAATGGCGGCCTAAAGACAGAGTAATTTCCCCATTTCTCTTTCATTTTCGTTCAATTTCGAACTCCTTTTGTGTCCTTTTTTGTTTTAGCAGCAATGGCTTTGGAAGCAACTGGCTCTTTAATGTAGGAATGATGTAGAAGGTTAAGACCGGAAAGTTGGGTAATTTCTTGAAGTTGTTAGCAACAAGTTCTGTTTGGAGAGAAACAAAGTCCTCGTTTCTGGTGTGGAAAAAAATAATTCGAATTCGGGAACGAAAGAAAGCTATTTGAGCTTAGCTTGGTAGACATTGACTAATCGAATTTGACAATGAATCGGAAAGTGACCATTTATTGAGTGCTAACTTGGTTCGGAGGAAAATTGGGTCCTCATGACTTGTTGTGTCTGCCCCTTTAGGTCGGAATTTGGCAGTTAATCTTAGGGTACAGCATTTTCCTTTGAAAAATAAAAAGTATGGAGTTTAAGCAGTTTTCTCAAAGTCTGTTTGTATGGATTGCCTCAAATTTGACCGTATATCTAAAAGGTATGGAGCGGCTAATTCTGTATCTTGCGAGCATAATAGGGATTCTTACAAAGGCCAAAAAAGAAGGAAAAATAAAACAGTGAATGTGAATAGGATAAACTAAGGTTGTAATCGCAGTGTCCCAATAAAGCAATGACACCGAACTGGCTGGCATAAAAGAGAACGTGCTTGCTAGCTTCTGCCATGTCATGATTTATTTCCAGATGAGAGTACATTTCAATAAGCTGATATTCTACCACTGAATATGTAAAACCCTTAATCGTTCTAGTTGTTTGTGTGTGAAAAAGATCTCAAAGTTGAAAAAGGAGTAGTGTTACATTGACTTGTATCTTGTGTATAGTTTTTTCTTCAGGTCATGTTTATATTGGATATTTACTACTAAGGGTTTTTGCTGAATTGACCACTTTCTGGGTTACCTTCTTTTCCCTCCCCCCTTTTTTTGGCTTGATATTTGTCCATATTATGTAGTTGAAGTGGCAAGTTATGCATGTTTTGAACGATTAGAAGGACATAGTTTTTGCAATTTTGCAGCACTTTTTAATTTGAGTAGGCCAGAAGGAGATGATGCTCCTTTATCATCTTTTCTGCATGTTGCTTGTAGGAAAGGAGGAATGCTATGGAGGAAATTTCAGACCCAATTATAAAGTTAGCTTGGTAATCTTAATGTTACGGCGAAAAAATTAGAAAGGAAATTTTGAGTGGGAGAGGAATTGGTATCTGATGCTGAAAAATAAGAACACAGTTTTTGAGTTGGCATTGTGTCACTGATGGGATATCGTTAGTTTAAGTTTTATCCAAAGTAATGTGGTTTATGATATTAACTTTTGCTCTCTCTTAATTTTATTTTTATTTTCATTGTGTTGTAAAGTTCGATGAGGAATTTTCTTTTTCTCACGTTTGAACTTAGATAATTAATGTTTTATAACTTTCTCTTGTTTTATGAGAAAGGCTAATTTTTCTTCGAAGTTTATCATATTGTTTATCAGTTGGTGGTTGTTGTATTGTTATTTCCTTTATCTTGTTTTATTTTTTGGTGCAATCCTGTTAGCTTCTTTGGTTTTTGTCTATTTAATTGAGGATGATTGTGACTCTATATACCTTATGCATATGTCTACTTTTTCTAACTCCCAACCTTTTTTTTGGCTGCAGATGAAAACAGGATATGTTGCACTAGTTTTATGTTTAAATATCAGTGTTGATCCCCCAGATGTAATTAAAATATCTCCTTGTGCCAGAATGGAGTGCTGGACAGGTGCATTATTAGTGCTTCTTTTATTCTGTTTACTTTGCTGCTCGTCTATTTGTTGGAAAAAATTATAGACACGAAATTGCAATCCAGGGTCATTTTGAAGAAGGTCCTATCCTACGGCGTGGGGGAAAGCTTTTTTATTTTTGTTTTTTAGTTTTTAGTTTTTGTTGTTTTTGTTTTGTTTTGTTTTTTGTTTTTTGTTTTTTGTTTTTTAGGCTATACTATGTTTTGTTAATAAACCGGTTCATGTTTTCTCTATGTTGTTTATTCTATAGAATAGCTATAGAGTGTGTTCTAGTTTTTCAGCTTTGCTATTTGCTTCATGCTTCCACGGCACATGTTTCTGTGTTGCATTATTATTATTTTTTTTTAAATTGAGATTTCTCTCTCTCAAACACATGCACAAGATTGCTTCCTTTAAGTCACCTTTCGAACTGCCACTTTTGTTGGAGTTGCCTTAGGATTTAAAAGAGATTGTTATCAATTATTTGTATTTTGTTTTAAGCCTGTGTTTAGTTTAATAAGTTGTTTATTTACAATTATTAGGTATAAATGGCACAATAAGGGCTTTACTACGCATACAATTAATATCTTCAAATACGTATTTTCAAATGAGTCTTTTCTTTGAAATGCAATCTATGAGATTTTTCATGTAAATGTTTTTTGTAAAAGTCCATCTACCATACATTACTGTATTCTCCTTTGTTTACAGATCCTTTTTCTATGGCACCCCAAAAGGCTCTTGAAACAATTGGGAAAAACTTGAGTGCACAGTATGAAAGGTGGCAACCAAGGGTGAGGATATTAGTGTCTTGTACAATATTCATTTAGTATTGTCTTAGATATAATTTTATTTACCTTGAAGATATTTGAGCAGGCACGATATAAGGTTCAGCCTGATCCTACTGTGGATGAAGTGAAGAAACTTTGCAATACATGCCGGCGATATGCAAAGTCTGAGAGGGTCTTATTTCATTATAATGGCCATGGCGTGCCTAAGCCGACTGCTAATGGTGAAATTTGGGTCTTCAATAAGGTCTTCTTTCGCTTGAAGCTCTCCGTTTGCTTTAATTTAGCGTAGTCTTTTTGAATTTTGTCCGGTTCTTACTGATGTGATTGGTGCAGAGTTATACACAGTATATTCCCTTGCCGGTCAGTGAGCTTGATTCCTGGTTGAAAACACCCTCAATATATGTTTTTGACTGCTCTGCTGCAGGAATGATTGTGAATGCTTTTGCTGAGGTGAAACATCAACTAGTAGTTTTGGTAATCAAAGGTTGTTAGGTGACATAAATTTACACTTTAATGTGGATGTATGATTATCGGATTGATTGTTGACAGCTTTACGAATGTGCTTCTAGTACATCTGGATCTACGAGGGATTGCATTTTGCTTGCTGCTTGTGAAGCACACGAAACTCTTCCACAGAGTGCTGAATTTCCTGCTGACGTGTTTACATCTTGTCTTACGACACCTATCAAGATGGCATTGAGATGGTGAAGCTCTTTTCTTGTTTATCTGTCAAGCATTACCTATTACCGTCTTACTTCTTTGTTCAAGTCTAGCAATTTTCTGGGTTTTTATTACTTTTTGAAGCAGTTAGGTTTTTGTCCGAAGACCAGCTTTGATAGATGATGTGCCTTGTGATAAATTAGGATCTCTTTGGTGAGCAAATGTGTTATTGGCTTCTAGAAGTAAATGTTGGCCTTTGAGAAAAGTTGGGTAGAATTGTGTCATATTAAGAGTTGATCTCACATGATATTAATCTCCTTTGCGTTTTGCTTCGTTTTAGAGAGGAATATTTCTTCTTCCCTTGTGATGTTTTTGTTCCCTTTTATTTGATTGGAAAAAATTAGAACAAAAAGAAAAGGTGTTTTAACCCCCCTTTTTTCTCTATATCCAATGCTAAATTGATGACCTATGTTAAAAGTAAGAGGAATTCTTTGGATTTGAAGGGAAATAAAAAAAAAAGAGACAACTTTGGTGATGATTTTTTGTTCGGTCACATTAGTAACAAAATTTGAAGGTGTTGTTTTTCTTTTTAAAATTTTTTGAGAAGGCTGCAAATGCTGATTCTTTGTATGGTTGTTATGATTTGTGCTTGGGACTCGTTTCATAAGTGCTTTGTCTTGGTATGATTCCAAGATTTTTTCGGCTAACCTAGCTAGTTTGTACTTTGAAGATGCTTCATCCTTCATCTTTTGTATTGAATAACTGTGGCCAATTTCTGATCAATGGTCAGTGTCTCAAACTGCTCTTGTATTCCCTTGCGCATTTTCGGGATATTGTAAAATTAGTAAGAAATGGGTAATTTAGTTATCTTTGTTTTACAAGTTTTTCTTCTGAAATTTCCTTGTATGCCAAAGAAAGAACAGATTAGGTTGATGATGTATGCTTGGGAGTGTCATATCATATTCTTTTAGATAAAATGATAACATAGGAGTCACACGTCTTCAATATTTTCTGCATCACAGTCTACCATCTCTACCCACAATTGTTGTACATTGATGGATAAGATTAGGAAATATTTGGGTAGTCTATTGAATGCCATTTCAAACATTTTTGTAGAATTTGCAGCAAACTGACGTGTTAGGCCATGAAAACCACTTCTGGGTTAATTGTTCCCTATATGTACAGTCGTTCTTCCTCTGATCCCTGGTCCTCTAATTGGACTAATTAGTCTTTGATCCTTTTTTTTTTTTTGGACGGATTCTAATAAACTTTTCTGTTTTCTATCTGACAAGCAACAAAAATATATAGGAATGTAACATATTCTGCTATTGGGTTGGTTTTATGGAATGTAACATATTCTGCTATTGGGTTGGTTTTATTTACTTATCAGAGCTTAGAATGATTCATTTTACTCATGTGCCAACCCTTATGGTTCCCATCTATTTTTTGTCTCTCAGTAGTTTCTTATTGTTATTGTTGTTGTTGTTGTTATTACTATTATTCTTTACATTTTAAAGGGTAGTTCTGATTTCTGTTCATTGAGGTCTTCTCAATATTTCTCCATTTTACGTAGAGGAAATTGATCATGTCAATGCCAGTGTTACAAGAGACTGCCAGTGTGGCTCCCATTTATTCTTTCCTAAGAGTTTAGCTTTTTTATTTTTTTATTTTTGTGACACATTTTTCTGATCTCTAAAAAATATAAAATCTCTGGTGTCTTGTAGGAGGAAAGATTAAAATACTTCTTATCATCTTCAATGTTCACATTTCGTCTGAGTCATTCCCAAGTAATGTTATAGAGTATGGTATCCTTATATGGTTAAATTTGTTGGTTCGAAAAGAAGATACAACTGCCTGATCTTTTAGTGAACTAATTTCCTCCTTCCATTTTTGGTGCCTATAAACAGATTCACCCTAGTTTCCAGAGGTTTCTGGGTTGGTTGGTTTTGACAGATGATTTGAACTGTAAATGCATGTGTGTAGACAGTTCGTACTCTACCTTTTGTAAGGTTTTAGTTCTGATTGTACTTCCAGATTTCCCTTTATGCTCTGGATGCTGGCATCTTGCTTTCTTTTTTTGGATTTTGAACTTACTATATGTGATGGTCTTAGTCTACGGTTTTGCCCATTATTTTTCTTTTGCCTTCTGTTTTTTGTTGCTTTATAATCCATGCATTCATGTCTTGTAAATCTGTATTTTATGTATCTATGTCTCAGGTTTTGCAGACGTTCATTACTCCATGAATCTCTTGATGAGTCGCTGATTGATAAAATCCCTGGCCGCCAAAATGATCGAAAAACACTTTTGGGGGAATTGTTTTGGATTTTCACTGCAGTGACTGATACTATTGCCTGGAACGTTCTTCCTCATGGTAATGATTTGGTTTTCAATGTTCATGGTCTGGTTTCTTTGAACTTGATTTCCCATTGTGGTATTTCAAAGTATAAACATTGCTGATATCTTGTATTCTACTGCAGACCTTTTCCAGAGGTTATTCCGGCAGGATTTGTTAGTTGCTAGTCTTTTTCGAAACTTTTTACTTGCTGAGAGAATTATGCGTTCTGCTAATTGTTCTCCAATCTCTCACCCAATGTTGCCACCTACTCATCAGCATCATATGTGGTAATGCTCCAGAAGATACTTTTGAAGTTAATAAATATTTTTTATTTGCTCAATCGTCACCCTGTCACTGATGCATGCTGCAGGGACGCATGGGACATGGCTGCTGAGATATGCCTTTCTCAGCTTCCATCATTGGTTGAAGATCCTACTGCAGAGTTTCAGGTGTGTTTTTTAGCATGCTCTGTAAATTTATAGTACAATATTATCTCAAAAGCATTATACGGGATGAGCATTTTTAATATCTTTGACATGTCTTTTTCACTGGCATTAACATTTTTTTTTCCTCTTTTGTTCTGACTCAGCCAAGTCCATTTTTTACGGAACAATTGACTGCTTTTGAGGTTTGGCTTGACCATGGCTCTGAACACAAGAAACCACCAGAACAGTTGCCTATTGTTCTTCAGGTAAGGTGCTTCTTTTGACTTTTGTCAGTTTGGAGTTTGACAAACTTCTCCAGGATGTAGTTTGTTTGCTTGCACAAATATTTCATGAATCAAGTTCCATTCTTAGTTTTGGCTGTTGCTGTCCGGTGCTGGTTGGATGTGCATAATTATATGCTTCAGTTCAGAGTTTCTCATGCAAGTCGTTATGATGGATATTTGGTTGGTCGGTTTATATTATCAAACTTCCTTTGATATTGCTGGTTTTCCCCTTTCTCTTCTCAAATCAATTGAAATTACAGAGTGTTTTTTTTTGGCATGGCAATCAGGTCACTTGGTAGCTTAAGAGTAGAAGCATGGAATTATTGCCAGCACAAATTGTTTGATATACAATTAACATGTTCTGTTACATGATATTTGTTCCATAGTTTCCTCATAAAGTCATTTTATGCTGCTACTCCATTTCCTCTTCTGGGCTGGTTGTTGTGTGATAATGCTAGAGTGAAAAGTTGGATTGACTTTATGAAAGTAACGTTATTTAGTCTAATTTAATGTGTTTGCTTCTGGTTAACCTTTACCATTTACTAGGCGGATTCTTCTTTTTAGGCTTTCCTTGCTTGGGAACTTGTATTCACGTTTCCATGCATTTTAGTGTGTACTAACCGTTCGAATACAATCGTTTATTGGCCAGGTGTTACTTAGCCAGTGCCATCGTTTTCGAGCTCTGGTTCTTCTTGGAAGATTCCTTGATATGGGACCGTGGGCCGTAGATCTGGTACTGTTGGTCCTTTTGTTTCAGGTCTTCTCTCTTTAGCAGGTGAATGTAAAGCTGTAATTTCTTTTCTGAATCGTTTTCTGTCTTTTGTAGGCCTTGTCTGTAGGAATATTTCCATATGTTTTGAAGCTTCTGCAAACAACAACACCAGAACTACGACAAATTCTCGTGTTCATCTGGACAAAGATTCTTGCACTCGATAAGGTATGCCAACATGCAATTTGGGATACACGTTGCCCTTGTCTAAAAGGCTTCATAAATTTGTTTTTAATTTTTTATAGACAGGTTATACTCTAGTTATGGTCTTAAAGATGATTTTCTATTGTTTCTGGGATGATAGTCATGTCAGGTTGATCTCGTGAAGGATATGGGTCATACATATTTCATCAGGTTTCTTGATAGCCTGGAAGCATATCCAGAACAGCGTGCAATGGCTGCATTTGTTTTAGCTGTAATTGTGGATGGTCACAAGCGGGGCCAGGAAGCCTGTATTGAAGCTGGTTTGATCCATATTTGCTTGAGGCACCTTCAGGGTTCAACTCCAAATGATGCGCAAACTGAACCCCTATTTCTTCAGTGGCTTTGCCTCTGTCTGGGAAAGCTATGGGAGGATTTCCCCGAGGCTCAAATTATTGGTTTGAAGGAAGATGCTCTTGCTATCTTTGATCCTCTGCTGTTTGCGCCCCAACCAGAGGTTTCCTTTTGTGATTGTTAAAGTCATATATTTGTTTATCTTTTTATTTTTATAACCAGATGGACAATTGTTTACTTCTGCCTCTTTATTGTATATCTTAGTTACTTATCTTCAACTTTCAGGTTAGGGCGTCTGCTGTTTTTGCATTGGGTACCTTGCTTGATGTGGGGTCTGACTTGTGCAGAGATGGTGTTGGAGGAGATGATGAATGTGATAATGATGAAAAGATTAGGGCAGAAATAAGTATTATTGAAAGCTTGTTGCGTGTTGCTTCAGATAGAAGTCCATTAGTCAGAGCAGAGGTTGCTGTTGGTATGTGGTTTCTGATAAAAATCTCTAGTAGTTTGTCGAATTTTTGCCTTTAGGTTATTTGTTTGTATAAAGGCGAAGGCCTTATTTTGGCAGTTACTTTTACGCTCTTGGGCTGCCCACACACCCCCTTCACCCATACACAGGTTATTACTTAAGAGATCTCGGCTGAGCTTTAACTAAGTTCAATTCACTCTTCATCTTGACAGCTCTGGGGAGATTTTCTTTTGGGCACAACCACCACCTCAAGTCAATTGCTGCGGCGTACTGGAAACCCCAGTCCAATTCTCCTTTGAATTCCTTGCCCTCTTTGGCTCATATAAGAAGTCCAAGTAATGTTGTTCCATCTCAGATTGGTCCACTTTCAAGAGTAGGCACTGACAACTCATCTCTAGTATGGGATGGGAGGGTCTCAACTAGCAGCCCTCTTGCTGCTTCTGGAATTATGCATGGTTCTCCATTATCTGATGATTCATCTCAACATTCTGATTCTGGAATGTTGAACGGTGGTATGAGCAATGGAGTCATTAGTCACCCGACGCCAAAACCTTTGGACAGTCAAATGTATTCAAAGTGTGTACTGGCTATGTGTGCTCTGGCCAAGGATCCATCTCCGCGCATTGCTAGACTTGGTCGCCGGGTGTTGGCTATTATAGGGATTGAACAAGTGGTGGCAAAACCTTTAAAAACTGGTAGCAGTTTTCGTCCTGGTGAACCTGTGACATCAACTCCTTTTGCTGGGTTGGCTCGTTCCTCCTCATGGTTTGATATGAATGGAGGAGGTATCTTCTTGTAGTTAATTATATGAGATTACGTCCGTTGCAATTGATTTTTTCTATTTCTTTTTCGATTGTTGAGTTTAGGATGATAATATAGGATCCATTTTAATGCTTCTTTTGTTTTCTTAATATTTCATGATTCCTCTAATTACTTGAACTATCATTGACAGGCCACATGCCGTTAACCTTCCGAACTCCTCCTGTTAGCCCTCCTCGGTCAAGTTACTTGGCAGGGATGCGGAGAGTTTGCTCATTAGAGTTTAGACCTCATATGATGAGTTCTCCTGATTCTGGATTAGCTGATCCGCTTATAGGTTCTGGGGTATCTTTGGGTTCTTCAGAACGTAGCCTTCTTCCACAATCAACCATCTACAACTGGAGTTGTGGGCACTTTTCAAGGCCGCTTCTAACTGTGGCAGATGAAAGTGAAGAAATATTAGCTAGAAGAGAGGAGAGAGAAAAATTTGCCTTGGACCACATAGCTAAATGCCAGCATTCTTGTAGGTTTTTGTTTTTGTTAGTTTTTCATCTGTTAATCTTTTCTTAATTACTTGGTGCTTTTTAGGTTGGATTTTAATTTGTTAACTTTTTTTTGTTTTTCTAAATAAATGATGTTTATCAGCTGTAGGCAAGCTAAATAATCAAATTGCGAGGTGGGATACGAAATTTGAGACAGCGACAAAAACAATCTTGCTGCAACCATTCTCTCCTATTGTGATTGCTGCAGACGAGAACGAGCAAATAGGGTGTGTTTTGTCCCTTTATCCTTTTCAGCTAAAGTATATTGCTATTTCCTTAGTTAACAATGAAGGATATTTGTGGGGATAATTTTGAAATAACAGGGTTTGCATGCCATTACTTCGATGGTTGCCTCTTTTTATTTTTATTTTTATTTTTGTTACCAATTGACTTTTAGATGTTTCAAGATATACTTTCAGTGGATCTTGTCAAATAAAAATAATATGGCTCTTGACCTTATGATCTCAACTATTGTTTTGGTTCCAGACGCATGTGTTTATTAGATCCTTGGATTTAAATGTTGTTTGTTTGCTAGTTGTAGTTGGTTTTTTTTTTTTTTTTTTTTGTCAATTTATGCCTATCTGGTTTATGTCATCTTTAGGAGTTCGTGTCGTTGATTCCTTTGTACCATTGTTCATCTTGTTAAGAAAAATCATTTTTATACCTAGTCATTTTGGACTTCCAAGAGACTCTTTTTGTTAAATCTCGTAAGTTTTACAGCAGTTTTGGGGTAAAATTTGCTTGGTTGGAGGAACGGTGTTGCTGCTCTTTCATCTGAAATCTTTCTCACATTCCTTGATCTTCTTTTTTTTCTAAATTTCGGTTGTGCTTTGATGAATGTCATCTACTCCATTTAAAGCTAATGTGTGTTTCCTTAATTTAAACATGGCTACTCGCTTGCCACAATTCTCGGTTGAATATATTCAAGAGTAGTTTTTGTTACGTGTATAACTCTTCATGCATCTGCTGCTATTTGATCACTTTCCTTTTGTCTAGTTTGAATTTTACGTGTCTATTTAGTTTGGTCTTTGTTTCTTTTGTAGGGTATGGAATTATGAGGAGCCTACACTGCTCAACAGCTTTGATAATCATGATTTTCCTGATAAAGGAATTTCGAAACTCGCCCTTGTCAATGAGCTAGATGACAGCCTGCTTCTTGCTGCTTCATGTAAAACTATTCTCATATCTACTGGTGTCTTCTTGGTCATGAGAATTGTTATTCAATGTCTTATGGTTTGACTTTCACTGTCCTCTCACGTTCTAGGTGATGGAAATATTCGAATTTGGAAAGATTACACGTTAAAGGGTGAACAGAAGCTTGTTACTGCTTTCTCTTCACTTCAAGGTCATAAACCTGGTGTCCGATTCTCGAATGCTGTCGTGGATTGGCAACAGCAATCTGGATATCTGGTATTTAGCTTCTTTAAGATAATAAGATGTAGACTTGGCACAGCAGGATGTGTTTTTAGTTATTTTCGTATCTCCAAATGTTACATAAGTTGGTGATGACGTCTACTAAAATTCTGACTTTAATTTGCTAGTATGCTTCTGGTGAGATACCGGCCGGTACGCGTATCATGATTTGGGATCTGGACAAGGAGCAATTGGTTCATTCTGTTCCTTCATCATCGAGCTGCAGCATCTCAGCATTGGTCAGATTTGCCACCTTTATGTCTTTTATATGTCATCTAAGTTGAGCAAAGTATCAAAGGAATGATTGTGCTGTTATGTCTCCTCTTTATTTTTGTAATGATTGACTTTTAAGCTGCAATACAGTTATTTCTTCGTGTTCGTTGAATGTGAAATCATCATCTCTTTTAGGTTGTCAAGCGTATTTCGGTGTTACTTTTTTTACTTTTAATTCTCAGTTCTGTGTATGTGGATGAGGTAGCAAGTTTGTAATGTTGTTTTGTCATATCTACCAGATTCAGATTTTGGGGAAAGTGGTTTTATGTTTAAATCAAAGTGTAATTTTCATGTCATGCTGTTCCACACGAGCTATCAAAAAATCTTCATAGTTTATTCCGGTGTTCTGTTTTTGATGTTCTGATATTCCTTTTGGGGTTACTCCAGTGATTTTGTTCCAGTGAATGTCATGTTTGGTCAAGATTGTTGTATTAAGATTTACTTTATCTCGAACATTATGGTTTTTAATTTTTGTTTTTTGAGTTAATTTTATCTGAATCGGTTGCCTTTGTTGATTTTTCTTCCCTTTGTGCACCTTGTAGTCTGCCTCTCAAGTTCATGGCGGTCAATTTGCTGCTGGTTTTGTTGATGGTTCTTTCAGACTCTATGATGTGCGAACTCCAGAAATGTAAGGCCACTGGAACTTCTGCATGAAGATGCAAATTTTTACTTGCCTGTCTGAAAGTCAGACCGGTTTTTATTTGTTTAACTTAATTTCTACAGCTTGCCATTTTAGCATGATATTTTGAACTTGTGCGTGCTAGGTATTATTCTGAGCTTTTTCATTCTTATCAGTTATTTTTCCACTAATTACTGGCATCTCAAAGTTTACATATCGTATCGTTCCTCCAATTTTGTATCTTGAAATTTTGTTGTGTAAATTGTGTTCAACTCTCTGAACTTGGTGCATCACTGGATTTGCATATGTACTCTAAAACTAGTATAACAAAAAGTTGGGTGTTGAAAAATCTGTAAATGGATTTATTACATGTTGCCTAAGACACTCTTCTAGAAAATTTCGTTTATATATTAGAACACGGACTTCTAAATGTACGGAGGGAGTAAGGTAGCACTTCTCTCTTTTCTTTTCTTTTTGATTTTTGTTTTTGTTTTTGGAATTTTTTTTTTTTGGGTAAAGATGACTCCATTTCTTGTCCTGTAAGAAAATATTATTTGTTTCTAAGATGAACTTTAATTGATAATGTCCTGTACATAATTTGTTGGCTTGTGCCTATGAGGTGATTTCAACCTTTTTTAACTCTCTTGCGTTTGTAATTTTATAGGCTTGTGTGCACAAAACGACCACACACTCAGAAGGTAGAAAGAGTTGTGGGGATTGGCTTTCAACCGGGACTCGATTCGTCTAAGGTAGGTAGAGAGCACTATTGGTTAAAACAGTGTTGATCTTCAAATAGTCACATTAGTCTTGGTTATCAGCTTTGCTCAGATTTCTCTGGGTAAAACTTTTAACTTGCATTGATGCTTCCATCCAGATCGTCAGTGCTTCACAGGCTGGTGATATTCAGTTTGTTGATATCAGAGGTCATGGGGATACATATCTCACTATTGGAGCTCACAGGGGCTCTCTTACAGCTTTAGCTATTCATAGACATGCCCCGATTGTAGCGAGTGGTTCGGCCAGACAGCTCATCAAAGTCTTTAGTTTAGAGGGCGAGCAGCTAAACACCATTCGGTACTACCCTACTATCATGGCCCAAAAGATTGGTTCTGTTAGTTGTCTTGCGTTCCATCCCTACGAGGCTCTCCTTGCTGCTGGTGCTGTAGACGCATTGGTTTCTATTCATGCCGATTGACGACTGCCAAGCTAGACGGGAATGCATTTTCTTTTCTGGGTACATGTTTTATATGGCTTTCTTCGGAGGTAACTCTTGGGTAGTTGGACTTCCCATTGGAGTCCTCCGGTCCCCACCATTGTAGCGTGCAGCACGGGATCATCGTGAATACAATTATGCTTCCTTCCTTGGTTCCTCCATTGCCGACGGGTCTGGAAACATTGGTAGCTTGCTTTCTACCAATAATATATGCTATATATTCATTAGCCTCCGTGTAGAGGGTCTTTGGTGCTGCAAAGTATTCTGCATATTCATTGGAGGCTTTGGAAATAATCTGTCACATAGGTAAATGTATGTAAATATTCCCCCTTTTTTTTTTTTTTTAATCTTTACTCTTAATTTTGGTGTGCGTAATTTTCTCTCCCTCCCTCTCTCTCTCTTCATTTTTTTCCCCACCCCTTTGTCCAATTTGTAAAAGCAGCACATTTGATGGTAATATATTGTCGCATACAGATGGTGACGTGGGTTGTTTGTTTCCCTGAAATGCGGGGTTGCTCTCACAGTTCCATGTTGCTCGTCCTTCTGTCATGTTGATTTGTCATGCCATTAATTCACCTTGTAATTATAATTATTTGAGTTTGGTGTCCCCGTTTTGACTCGTTGTCCCTTTTCCTTGCCCAATCAAAATATCATAGCATTTTACAATAATTGCTTCATCGTTCTCATCTCAAAAGGGGATTAAAGAGGGAATAAAAGAAAAAAAATTGAGCGTTGATAATGCATTACCAATCGGTATAATTTTCAGAGTTTCTGTATCAGAAGATTGAATATTAGTCACATTTATCGTTGTTTTTTTTCCCCCCTAAAGAACGCTGTTTCCTCACTGCTAATACTCTTTTATTATGACAATCCATGATAATTTAAGAGCGTTTTTGGGAGGAATGTTAGGAGATTTTTTTTTTGGATTGGAAAAAGGTTGTTTTGAAAAATATGTTTGAAGAAAAAAACTTGAGTAAAAAAATATAAAATTGTAAAAATTTTATTAGAAAAAAAATATCAATATGGATATTGTTTTGTTCTTTTTGAAATTTTATGTAATTAAAAAAAAAAACTTATTTGAATTTGTATATAGAAAGTTATGAGTTTTTAAAGTTTAAAGGTTACTGTAACGTTTTGGAAACGTAAATAGTAAAAAGTGATAAAGGAGACGTAAATAGTAAAAAGTGATAAAGTGTTGGAAAAAACGTATTTTGGAGAAGATAAAACTTTAACTCAACACTCTCTAAATGTTTTCTTAAAAATGTTTAATATTTGAATGTTCTTCGTAAGGAAAGTAGAGGTATCTGAGTTTTTCCCTCCACGATGAAGATTGAGAACTCGATGAAGGAGACACTTCATCATGGAGGCTAGTTCCTGGGCCGGATGAATAAAGTGAGATGTGGATGAATAAAATGAGATCCGGATGAGTAAAATGAGATTGAAATGAGCATGATTAAGACACTCAAGAAGTCCATTTAACTAGCAAAGCTTGATTAAGTGCAGAGTAGACAAAACCCAACCCTCCAAATTAAAATCCATATATATACCCAAAAAAAAAAATTTTTTTTTGAAAAGCTTAGATTTCTGCTCCAACGCCGCTCGATGAGCATTCCTCTCTGCAATAGAGCCCATCAGAATCTTGCAACCACATTACGAAAATCATTTTGTAAATAGCACTAACTCTGATTAGTTTCTTTTATGCATTTCCACACCAGAAATTACAATGATTATTGCAATTACCACTAACAATTATATAATTTACTATTATGACTCTTGGTAATGTTGGTGATGATCACTAACTGGCATTTCACTAAAATAAAATAGGGTAAATTGCTCGATTTGTCCTCACCTCTTTTATGAAGCTACAATTTAGTCTCCAATTAGTTTTTTTTTTTTTGGCTAATTGTGTTCCTAAACTTTTTAAAATGGTATAACTTAGTCATTTTTGTTAACAGACGTTAAAATTTTAACAGAAAATTTTAAGCTAATCACATATGATTTATTTTTTAAGAAAAATTTATATTATTCAACTTACATATATTTAAATGGGATCTATTTTATCTAATTTTTATTTTTATTTTTCAGTAAAAGGATTAAATTACAGTTTTTAAAACTGTTTATAAACTTTTTAGCCACAACAAAGGTGGGGAAAAAAAAAAAAAAACCTATACCAGTCATGTCAACCCCAAAGATTCTATCTGAATGCATAAAAGAGAGGAAGCTTGAGCCGAGATTGGTATTATTTGCAGAAGTGGGAATAAGTGGGTATTATTTGCATAAGCGGGTACTGGGTATTATATGCGCAACTGTTTTCTATAATAAAGGAAATTGGGGGAGAGCCCTTTAAATACATATGTTTAGGATTTTTCTTCTATGATTTAAATTTTTCAGAAGATATTGATTTTGATAGGCTTTTGAGGAGAAAACCAGAAAACATGTACATCATAACGGCTTGACAGGAATCTTGACTACTATAAGCCTTTTTATCTTTGCATTTATTAGAATTAACATCGTCAAAATAGCCCGTTGTATCTATAGCAATCCAAAATAATGTTTTATCACATTTTTTGTTGAAGCATGCTTCATGTTAAAGTTTCTTTACTGTTTAAAGGTGCACATTCATCTTGTCACTCAGAAAGGTGATATCTCGTTCCTCTATATGGTGCAAGAAAACCTTCACAATTTGTATAGTTAGCGTCTACGAGGTAATAACAACCTATAAATATAATACACAAAAATCAATTATTATCAACCTATGATTCAACTAATTTGCTATCTTGACCTAATTAAAAAAAAAAAAAAGTTAATAATGTACTTCTAGGAACCTTTGTCATATTTCTATCGCTAACTCCAATAACATTAGTAGTGGGCTTATCCTTCCTATTTTGGTATCTTGGCTTATCGATTTCAGGTACATACACTTTAATATATATCCCATCTAATGCTCCAAAACAACTATAAATTAAGGAATGAGACATTGTCAAACAATTGGTTTAATTTAGAAGTCCATACATCAAAACTTTTTGAATTATGGGTATGACATACCTTAAACTACCTCCACCTATCTTCATTGCAATTCTTAGGCATAGGAGATGGCATCATCAATAAGGTACTCTGTAACCGAAGGATCCCATTCAAAACTGAATTAAAGTATCTACAAATAGTCTCATTTGACCTTTTAAACCTATTAACGATCGTATGAATCTTTACATGGTGAGCAAGGATATGTACGAAAATAAAAACTTGCTCTTTAATTGTCACAACTACATCCATCATTAATCTTCCATTAGTTTGAAGTAACTCACACGAGAGACCAAAAGTTGCCCTATCCATTCGAATTTGGTTTACACACTCTACATTGCTAAAATGTATATAACTATTTAATACACTCAAGCGAGTCTCGTGTTTCAAAAATATATGATTTTTTAGCATTGTGTTTTTGAACCAAAATATAAGCTTTAATCAAAGCCAACAAACCCAACATAATACTCCTCGAGTGCTTATTTATTGCTATTACATATACCACAATGTCCATCTCGTCCATATATATCAAATTTTGGTAACAAGCCAATTGATCAATTTTGGTAAGAACAATATCAACGTAGCACGATCATCTTTTTAGACCCAAAAGTGAAATATCAATACATTGTATGCAATCAATACAAGGGGGACAAATGACAAGCCTAAATCAATAATGAAATGAAAAAAAAAAAAAGGAGTACTACATGTATATATCTATCTGTCTTCTTAATCCGAAACACAATTTGAAGATAGTTATGAATCCAAGATATTTTTAATTCGAATCTAACGTTTAATCAATCATAATCTCAAGTTTTTGAGCCCAAAATAGAACCTTTCTTTGCATATTGTACATAAATCCATGTAAACCACTTCCAAAAACAGAGGAAGAAAAAGAAAGAAATAACAATCTATCTTATCATATTCATTAAAACAATCAATAACATGGGAAGATAGATAACAGCCAAAAAACAAAAACCAAGACCTACAAAAAATCAGATTAATTTTGTTCTGCTTTGATGAGGTTTTTCTAATACTATAGTTGAAATCCATTAAGATTAGCAAGTTGGATCATGATACGAAAAACGACACAAAACCCATATGAAGTTAGAGAGTTTGGGTTTTTCTTAAATGGATTTGGGTCAAAAGGATCGAACCTATCATACTGGGTTAAATAAAATATCGAACTCGTATGAACCCACTAATCTACAATTGATATGAAATAACTCGTTTATAAATTAGTAATATATGAGTTGACAAAAATACGACTTATAAATTACTAATTTATAATCTTTAATATATTTATATTGTTATATATATATTATATAATGTTTTACTACTTTTAATTTTGAGTTTTCAAAATTTAAAATTTAAATATAAA
The DNA here is from genome assembly GCA_035233585.1 of Antiaris toxicaria. Taxonomy (NCBI): domain Eukaryota; kingdom Viridiplantae; phylum Streptophyta; class Magnoliopsida; order Rosales; family Moraceae; genus Antiaris; species Antiaris toxicaria. The sequence goes on from CP141163.1 coordinate 4,775,167, forward strand.
ATATATTTTTTATTTTTTTATATATATTTTAAAATTTTTTAACATAGAAAAGAAAATCTAAGTTTTGCTTTTGTTTCTTTAGCCTTTTAATTATACGTATTGTATGACCTAAATTTAGATTTATTTGCCTATTTTAACTTAATTGTAACTTGTGTTGTGAACTTAATTTGGTTGTAAACTTTAATTAGGTTTTGTGTTTATCTTTTGTGAACAGAGTTTAGGTATAACTTGATTGTAATTAAGTTAATTTGGTTATTATAACTTAGTTGTTATTTAGGTATTTAATGAGTTTTTTTTTTAGTGTAAAATTGATAACAGATTAATTAAATAGGTCAATAACAGATTAAATAATTCTTTTATTACCTTTTTAGTAAGTGCGTTTGACAAGTTAACACAATACGTTTTTGACTCGTTTGATAAATAAATGTATCGTGTCGTGTCAATCCTTTTATTAAAGTGTTGTGTTTAAGTTTTGTTTTTTGACACGATTATTAAATAGATCGCGTTTGTGTTAAGAGTTATTATATCAACAAACAAATCAAACTCAATAAGAATACAATTTGCCGACACAAATTACCATCCTTTCATGATTAAAAATTTGAAACAAAAAACCAATATGCTAAGAAGATAATCATGACAATCAATCAACTAAACAAAACCACTAAAAAAAACCCCAAATCGAGGGGATATCTCTTCAACACATCAGACCCATGAACAAACACACAAAGGGTTTGCAAAAAATTAAAAAAAGAAAGTTGAAAACCTTAAAACGTGCACAATGGTTTGCCAAAAAAAAAAAAGATCCCAAATTGATGGGGTATCTCTCAATGGAGCAGACCCATGAACGGGTTTGCAAAAAATTAAAAAAAAAAAATATGAAAACTTTAAAAAGTGCACAATGATTTGCCCAAAAAAATAAAAAAAAAAACTAAAAACTTAAAAAGCCCTCAAATCGATGTGGTATCTCTCAATGGAGCATAACCATGAATAAAAACACAAGCGTTTGCAAAATAAATAAATAAATAAATAATAAATAAAAATTAAAAAGAAAATGAAAATCTATCATCATAATATGTAAAAAAAAAAAGAAAAAATTGCAAGATTGAAATTAATGAGCTGAATAAGAAAAAAATAATCAAAATATGGGAAGGAATTCGACCTTCGTTGTCTCTTGTTGAGGCAAAGCCAAAATACTAGATCTATGACTAGAGATGCGCGAGAGAGATGGAGGGGGAGGTGGAAAGAGAATCTAAGGGCTTGTTTGGAACTATTTTTGGAGACATCTAAAACTAATTTTTTTTTTCAAAACTTTATTACTTTTCACTATTTATATCTCCAAAATGCTACAGTAAACTCAAAACTTTAAAAATTCATAACTTTGTGTATACAAGTTTAAATGAGATAAATTTTTTTTAAATTGCATAAAATTTTGAGAGGAATGAAACAATATCCATATTGATTTTTTTTTCTAAAATTTTTTTTTATTTTTTTTACCTTAAACAGTTTTTTCTCCCAAACACATTCTCCAAAACAACTTTTTTCTAACTCAAAAATAATATCTCCAAGCATCTCCCCCAAACACCCCCTAAAACAGGATGAAGAAGAATGCTAAGGAAGAAGAAAAGATCGAAATAGAAGGGAGGATACGAGTTAATAAATGGGAGAAAATGGTGTAATCTTGTCCAAAAGATTAGAAATTCTGTGTTTTTACGAGGGATTACTTATCCCACATATGGGGGATTATTTTCAGTTAACTTGTCATTTATCCAATCAAAGTTCATATTCAAACATGGGATTGAGATTATTTATCCTTGTCCTAATCCTAATCTGGCTTAACAAACATACCCTGAGAGTTATAACGCATGAGAATTATACATTGATATTGATTGTAATTTTAATACGATATTACATTCTTGTTTAGCATTACAAAAAAAAAAAATACAATAGTATGATATTATATAAAAAATAAATATCAAACATAAAAAAGTACATATAAGTTTTGAGTTTTTTAATATCAAAAAAAGTTTCTACTATGTTGGAAATTATTAAGCAAGTCTTATATTAATTTAAACAATACATTTGTTAAGATATTGTCCTTAAATAGTTTTGAAGGTGACTATTAATGTACCACATGAATGTTTCTTGGATTCTTTTAATTGTTAAACCATAAATTGAATAATGTTGATTCATCCAACTTAATGAGTAATCTTGATAGATATCTAATAATATCTTGATATCAATATGTGGAGGAGGATATGTCAATATATTAAAGAAACCATCTGGATTTTGTACTTCTAAACTAGATCTCATTTGAGAAACATAAGGAGCATTATAACCTATAAATTTACTTGGTTCCTAAGCTCATGAAGTCTAAACTCAAGGTAATGAAATCCTCATAAGTTTGCCTTATTTGAGTTATAATACATCTTCTCATATATATTTTTTAAATTACCCTAATACCCTTATTTGCTGCCCTACAATCATGATCTTCATCTTACGTATAATGCATACATTCTTCTTTTTCAATGAATGGACTCAGAGATATTTGACTTGACATTGCACTCATCTTCGTCCATAGTTCTCATCATTATTCTTTTATTGTTATGTGTTAAAAAATGTTGTTGCCTTTTATTGACATTTAAAAAAGAAATAAAATACGTGGCAAAATTGAAATTTTTGCAAAATGGCCAAAAATTTCTTGGATTTTCACAGATGTTCATAGATTTTACAGATATTTTTAAATATTATAGATATTAGATGGATATTTAAAAAAAAAAAAGTCCTTCCTCTTATTATCTATGTCGAAATTTCAAAATATATATAATATCATGAAAATATTAATAATGTCTTGGATATTTATAGGGAATTTGTTTACAATTTTACATTCGTATTGCATTTAAACATAATGCAATCTTCATCCAAACGCAAAAGTTTTGCGTTCAAATACAATACTTTTCACCAGTGACTCAAATACATTTACTATTTTAAAATATTTTAAAAATAAAATTTTTTCTCATTCACATCATATTTTCTCTCAATTTCACTTTTTCTATTTACTTTTACCAATCACATCAACTTGTTAACTCTAAAATACAATTTAAATACTTTTAATTTAAACACACATTATTTTTAAATATAAAGTAAATACTTTCATTCAAATATAAAATACATTCAATACATTACGTTCGAACATAATATTTTTATCAAATATCTCATTAAATTGTAATAACCGAGAAATCTATACTCTCGGAAAATTTTGTACGAAATATGTAAATAAACGTACATTTATAGTGAGACATGTTAGAGAATACAGAGCAGAGGAAAATTTTGATTAATTGAGTTTTAATCAAAATTTGACAATGAATTAATGAATATAGTTTAAAAGCTAAATATTAATTCAATTCATGATGTTTTAAAATTAATAGAAAAGTATGTGGAAAATACATACTAAGAGATCAATGGCATATAAGTGAGCCACATTGATCAATGGCTAGAAGTAGCCAAACAAGCCCTTATATTTTCTTAAAAAAAAAAATGAAATGAAAGTAAGGGAGAGAGTGAGAGGCACGTGAGCTAAAGGGGGCAAATTAATCCCCTTAGCTGCAAAGCAGTCGGCAGAAAGAAAGAAAGAAAGAGAAAAGAAAGAAAGAGAAAAAGAAAGAAAGAAAGAGGAAGAGAAAGGGAGAAACCGAGAGAAAGAGAGAGAAGAAAAAGGAAATCCATTCAAGTTCGGATTTTTCTTGTTCCAGCAGCAGATTGTTCGAGATTCAGCCACGAATCAGCAGTAAGAAGCTCTCAAGATTCAAAGCAAGGTAAACCCTAGTTTCTCACGTTTTTCTTGGGGGAAAATCTGGGGTTTTGAGAGGAAAAAGGGAATGTGAGTGAATCATGTTGAGGTTTTCGGTTAAAAATCGAAACATGGTTCGAGTCTAGATGTTTTCAAACACGAATCCATGAGTGGATGGTTTAGAAAACTAAGTTTAGTGAAATTTCTTCACAAAAGTGCAGATTTTTCAAAAGTTGAGTCAAGAGTTGTAAATGAGCAAAATGTGGAAATTTTGCTTATGAAATCATGGATTTGTGATAGTAGAAATATAGTAGATACCTTGAAACGATCTTATGGAGATCGATTTCGAGTGTAAGAAGTAGAACAAAGGCCATAAAAGCCTTAGAAAATCAGAGCAGAGCAGTTTGGACCCAGAATCTTGATTCTGGTATGAACACGGGCGTGTACAAGGGCGTGTTCAGTACACGGCCCCGAACATGCCCATATGCACGACCGTGTTGCAAGAAAAATCAGACCCGAGAGGTACACGGCCAAGAACACGGCCGTGTATCGAGCCGTGTCAAGGGGCACACGGTCGAGGGAAGGCGTGTAGCAGACCATGTTAGACAGCAGGAAAACACGGCCAGAAACACGGCCGTATAAGTAACCGTGTAAGAGTCGAGAGGAGTACACGGCCAGTAACACGGCTGTGTATTCACATGTTCCATGAATTACACGGCCAGGCATGTAAGTCCAGAGAGGTACACGGTCAGAGACACGTCCGTGTAGGAGGGCGTGTTCGAAGTCAGAGAGTAAAAAAAAAAAAAAAAAGAGTATAGAAATGTAAATTTTCATGTTTTGCCATATTTCCAGTATAAGATGAATATTGGAAATAATCAGTGATTATTCCTTTTATAGGAGTTCAAGCCAGAGACCTTTAATCAGCAGTCCCAGAGCAGCAGAAGCTTACGCTAGCAGATTTTCTGTAAGTTCAAGCATTGTCCTGACTGCAACATGGACAAGCTTGTTACATTATGATGTTATGTAGGTTGTATGACGTGTATGTTAGACATTGATTGTCTACATCACGATATTCGTGTCAGTCTTATGTCAGCACAGGTCAGTTCATGTCATGCATATAGAGTTGCATGTTCCAGTACACATGTCAGTCAGGAAATCAGACCACGAAAACAGGTCAGTGCACAAGGCACCCTAGTGTGTTAATATAACTTACACCCCAGTAATTCATGTAACAGGTTCCGACTGTGGGGGCAATCAGTATGCTACCTAGTTGGAACACTAGCAAGATGGTAATTAAACCAGTTATTGGCGTATCGGCCTCTCGACCCACGGGGAGATTTTCATGTTTAGCATCAGTTAAGACTGAGGAGGTCAGCACTAAAGTACCACTCCCAGTTGCGCTAACATGTCGGTACGACCAATCAGGGGCCCAAAACCAGAACTAAAATAACAGATAATGTCCTAAGACTAACCCTTCAGCCACGAGCATGTTTACAGAGTTCAGTTTCATGCATGAGCACAGCAGTATAGCATGTTAATTACATGTTTTTATGTTTGAACTTACTGAGCTCATAGCTCATCAGTTTGTTTACATGTTGCAGGTAAGAGACCTATTCACCAGTAGCATACGGTGGACGACGAACAGGGTAGAAGCATGCCAGGGAGGATTGGGCGAGGGATAGTGGTCACTCTTAAGTCTTCCGTTGTACAGATTTTGAATATTTAAACCATGTAACTACAAGAACAAGTTTTCAAGTTAAAATTATGTGATAGGGGAATCATGATTCAGGTGCATGTTATTTTGTTAACATGGTTTCCTTATCACATTCTCGAATAGTTTATGAATTAAAAAAAAAAAATTTATTCCACAAATTAGCAAGCAAGTTTTCAGTTCAGCATGATTGCCGACGACCCTAGAGATCTGCAGACTATTGCGGTTAACTACAGAGTTGACCGTAATAGCACTGTAGGTCTTCTACAGCAGGGCGGGCCGCCACATAAATTCACGCTAACCCTATAGAATGAAGAGTGAATGACTATTATCTATTCCTTAAAAAAGCCCCTAGAAGACAACATTTAAAAAAAAAAAAAAAAACTAATTTCACCTTTTGAGATTGTCCTTATAGACTCTTAGCAAATTTTTCCGCCAACAATAATTGAACTCCATGCTTTCCCTCCAAAGATAAAAGCTCTCTCTCTCGACCAACTTGATGACAATAATGGCTGCTAAGCCTGAGTGGGAGAACAATGTAGAACAATGTTTCCAGAAAATGAGACTATAAAAACTGCCATTTTACAAAATTTGAACTTTTAAGCACTTTTACATGACCTTTTCTTTTCGTATCCCGAAATCTCTCTGAAGAAACAAGAATGGCCGTCAAACCCTTTTCTCTGACCAACAAATTCCTGAGAAAACACAGGAAGTTCCCCATTTCACCTTACAAGACCAAATGGCACCAAACCTTCAACCAAACCCAAGCTCTCCAATCCCTCAAACGACACCAAAACCACAATCCCAACCCCAATTCTCTCCTCTCTCTTCTCATCGATTCCTTCATGTCGTACGACTGTGATCCCACCCCTGAAGCCTACCACTTCGTGCTCAAAACCCTGATCAGCACCTCCCAAACCCAGTTCAGCCACATCGGTTCGGTTCTCGACCGGATCGAATTCGTCGAAAAATTCGAAACTCCGGAGTACATTTTCGCCCTCATCATCAGATTCTACGGGTTCTCTGGCCGAATCGAGGACGCCATTGATGTTTTCTTCAGAATTCCCAAGCTCAGGTGTGTTCCTTCCTCGTACTCGCTCAATTCTTTGTTGTATGTACTTTGTAGGAGAAGTGAGGGTTTGAGATTTGTTCCTGAGGTTTTGATTAAGAGCCGGGTTATGAACATTAGGCTCGAAGAATTGACTTTTCGGTTATTGATTCATGCTTTGTGTAGAATTGGGAAAGTAGGCAATGCTGTTGAGATGTTTAATTGTATGATCAGTGATGGGTATGATGTTGATCCGAGGATTTGTTCGTTGATATTGTCGTCGTTGTGCAGGCGAAAGAATGAATCGGGTTTAGCTGCTTTCGAGGTTTTGGGTTTATTAGAAGGGATGAAGAAAGTGGGGTTTTGTCCTCGGATAGGGGATTACGCGAAGGTCATTAGGATTTTGTTGAAGGAAAGGAGAGGTTTGGAGGCTTTTGATGTTTTGGGACGGATGAAAGCAGACGGAATGAAGCCTGATGTTGTTTGTTATACCATGGTTTTGGATGGCATTGTTGCGGAAGGGGAGTATGGGAAGGCACATGAGGTATTCGACGAATTGCTTGTGTTGGGTTTGGTTCCTGATGTCTATATGTACAATGCGTATATTAACGGCTTGTGCAAGCAGAATGATATGGATGGAGGAGTTGATATGATTCACCGTATGGAAGAACTGGGGTGCAAGCCTAATTTGGTTACTTATAATCTGGTGCTGAGGGCGTTATGTAAGAATGGTGAGGTTGGTCAAGCGAAGGAGCTTGTGGCTGAAATGAGCTTGAAGGGTTTTGAGGAAAACTTGCAGACGTGTAGAATTATGCTTGATGGTCTACTTGGTAAAAGTGAAATCAACGAGGCTTGTATCTTGATGGAAGAAATGCTGGATAAGTTTTTATGTCGTTATTGCTCAACGTACGATGAGATAATATCCGGGTTATGTCAAAGGGGATTGGTTTGTAAAGCATTGGAAATGCTTGGGAAAATGGTTTGCAAGAATGTGGCCCCGGGTGCAAGGGCTTGGGAAGCATTGCTACTTTGCTCTGGATCTAAACTTGCTTTCCCAGAGACCAGTTGGACCAGTCTGGTGAATTATCCCAGTGGAAGAATGGTTGATCAGCAATTTGAGAATATCAAAACATATCCAATCAAAAACAAAAAAGAAGTAATTGATTTGGGGAGTCGTAAAAATGTGTATATATAAAGGATGAAATTGTGGGAATATCCTCTTTAGTGCACATTTTTTGGATTTTCGTTCTTAAATCACTTTTTGTTTGACATTACAAGGAGGTAAAAGTCTTGAAATCATTATAAATGAGATTATAAATGAGACAATAATCTAATGTGCCTTTTTAGGCATTCCTAAAAAAACCCCTGAATAAAGGGACTAGCAATTCAGTTATTTTTTATTGGCCCAATTAGCGTGGGACTTGAGGTTCCAATTAATGGTGGCTTGGTGGGCCATTAAGGAATGCTGAAATCCAACTTGCGGTTTAATGGAAAGAGACTTCCTCATAAAACTTCTGCTTAGAAGTTTGACTTTGGAGAATGGCTAATTTGGACTCTACTTGAAGGACCAGTTTCTAACGTTCCACCAATTTTAACAACCATGAGTTTAGTTCACTGCTCGAGCATGTGATCTGTTCAGCATGATCCTCCAAAAAAAAGTGGAGACACAAAGGTGAACAAATCGCCTTTTACCGATATGGTTTTCATTTGGGATTTTTCTTTCTGTTGGGGCTGTCGTTTTGGGAAATAAGGAGTGGCAATTGGGTATCACAGGTATGGCCTGATGCAGACTCGTTGCTTCACCATCGCATATTGTGGCCTATTAAAGGTAATAAAGTTTTCTTTCTTCCTTCGTCCCATGATGAGCTTTAGAAAGCACACACACACAACTCTTTTAGCAAAAACACGTAACCCAGCACTGTGTTGGATTCCACTACAGATGCCTCCTTCCTTAAGGTCCATATCCTATTTAATGGTTAGGTAACATGAGACAATTTTTCAGGCTGTAAAACACGTGCTCATATCCCTGAAAATCCACACACCACTTACCCCCCCACCACAACCCCACCCCCCCCCCCCCCCCCCTCTCTAGTACTCGCATGTGGGCCCATCTCTGGCGTTCTTTACCTTTTGTTCATCCATATTAAATGCAAATTTATATCGTTTCTTTCTTTCTTTTTTTTTTTTCGCTCTTTTTCTTTCCTCCTGCAGTCTATTGATTAGATGATCCGTGAAGTGTTGTGCTATGAAATATTTAAAGAAAGATACTCGGGCATTGCTACCTGGTAGATAGTAGGTTTAAGCTGCAGTTTTTATCCCATGGACCCACCTTATATTAGTAACGATATCTTTTTAACGTTGAATGGGAGAGAGATAGAGGATTGTCTTGGCATATACTCAATTATACTAGGGTGAATTTGTTGCAGATGTGAAAGATACTCTTGAAGTTTGTTAATCGATTGGTAGGTGGGAAATTTAAGAGACGGTTTTATTTTTATTTTTATTTTTGATAATGATTTTTTATTTTCAAAAAATACAAAAAATGAAAATGGTTTCAAAATAACATTTATTTATTTAACGTTTTTAATATCATTTTGAAAACATCATTTTCCAATACGATGTTTTTTTGGATTTTTTAAAAATGAAAAGAAGTTATTTTTATTTTTTTGTTTTTATTTTCTCCCTTCTTCTTTGCCTGTGCAACATCGGTAACGACGATAGTGTACGACGATATCCTCCATCTCCAACAAAGGACGATGACCACGGACTGGCGACGACAGCAATGGCCCACTTGTAATGACGACCACCGACTCCCGACTTAAATCTCGTGAAGACAAGCAGGGCAACAATCACCATTTTTGATGAAAAGATGATGACCACAAATTGATGGTGATGATGACGGCTCTCTCACGACGATGACTACGAACTTGTGACTCAGATCCTACAAAGATAATGTCCAAGAAACCCACTATGATGGCCTTCATAGACAAACCATCAGGTCGCGAGTTTGGGGTCGTTGTCGGCATTAGGATTTCGTGTATTTGGGGTTATTGTGACAATCACATCTGTTCTAGAATGACGATGCCACTGCTTCAGGTCATTGTTGTCGTCATTATTTAGGACTTAGATCATCAATGTCTTCTATCCCTTTCTCTCATTGTAAAATCCACCACTAAAAAGGTCTCTCTCTTTTTTTTTCTTTTTCTTTTTAAATTATGACTAACAGTTTATTTTTTTATTACTTTTTAAAATTAAATGTAAATATATTTTCATAAAATACTCATTTATGAAATAGGATATCAAAAATAAAATTAAATAAAGTTGTATTTTTATGTTTTTCAGAATATATACTCAGAACATAATTAAATACAATTTTAGAAATAATTTTAGTATAATTCTCTAAATATTATCATTTTTAATTTTTTTAAAAATAAAAAATATTTCAAATACAATACTAAACGCCAACTATCTAATCCTAGCGTCTCATTTGATAGAGGATGAAATTTTTTGCCTCTTTGGTTTGATTACTACTATATTTTGGTCCAACTCAACAGGCATTGAGCCAGCACTGATTCGTCAGTATCCAAAAAGCTAGAGTTGTCGAAGGACTGAAATATCTATACACACACACACACGTATATATGTATATGTATATATGTGTTGTATGTTTCATTGTGATTTGGGACCAAAAAATTTTCCACTGTTTGTGAAGAAGCAGTAACTTTTTAATGCTTCTCTACAAGTGGTCCTTCATCTGATGCAATAAACGGGTTCTTCTATCTACTTAAATAGCTTCAATTTATACTTACAGAAACATCACAGCTAATTAAAACCTGAGAAAACAGCAATAATTTTCTCGTATAGATCAATTGTTACTAGAGAGGGAATTTGACTCTCTAGTTTGTCTTGGATTTTAAACACAAATGGACAACCTAATTTAGCCTTGTAAGGTGCTGTAGTGTCCATTTTTCCTTATTGTCGGTGTCGGTGTTAGTATCTATTTTTCCTTATTTTTCCTTAATGTGCTTCTGAATATTTGTCATATCAAATATGGCATATTCCACTTCCTCTTGTCCTTCTCATTTGAATATGGAATCAGCCAATCTCATATTTCTCGATGTGCATGTGACCGCAAATGCCCGTCACTGTGTGTGTGTGGTGCTTTGGTGCTCTTCATAATGTACAAAAACGTTTACGTCCAAGCTTTAATGGATAAATACAAGTAATGTGTCCTTCTGAATAGTAGCTTAACACTTGATTATTTTCAGAAAAATGCTCCGAGATATTATCAAGTTAAACACCACTTAAAACACCACCATTAATTAATGAAGTATGGGGTTTTAGTTACCAAGTCCTGCTTTACCAACGTTCTTAACATCACTGATTTTGCATCCTGCATGTATGATTACAACTGATCGGCTTTACTCGATAAAATAAACAATAGATGAAGCGATTCACCGGTCAGCTTTTTCCACTTTTTTTTCAATGGAATCATGTCAGGTTCGAAACATTGTTGTTAGTCCAATTTTTCGTTGCCCTTTCCCTTTCGTACCATGAAATTAATTCGTCGGTGCGAAAAAGGTTCTCTGCAGTAAATTTGCGGCTATGCCCACATAATAATTTGAAGATATAAATAAGTGTATTTTCTTTGTACGTTAATGTATTTACATATTAATATTGCAAGTTATAATGGCGTGGTGAGGCAATGAAAATTGGGTCAACTTCAATCCTAAATACAATACAAGAAGGCTATAAAAGATGATCTTTACTAGGGCTGGTAATTAGTGTTATCGTATCGTATTTATTAAATATTCGTGTCAAAATCTCAAACCCAAACCCAAACTCAACCCATTTAATATTCGTGTCAAAATCTCAAACCCAAACCCAATCCATTTATTAATCGTGTTAATCGTGTTGACCCAAATTAATCCGTTAAAATTAAATATAAATAAACTAATGATGATAAGGTCAGAGACGACTGGTCGTGTTATCGCGAGGGAAGTGAAGGCCGATTGGATGGGGTGAGCAAAGTTACAAAAGTAATGAAAGACTAAAAAAAATAAAGTAAAACCTAGATTTTCATCTAGATTTTTTTTTATGTTAAATTTTTTTTAAAAATATATATATATAAAATAAAAGATATATATTATATTGTAATTTTGAATTTTGAAAACTCAAAATTAAAAATAGTAAAATATTATAATATATATAATAATATAAATATATTAAAGATTATAAATGGGTAATTTATGAGTTATATTCATATCAATCCATATATAATTAATTTGTTAAATGGGTTATTTCGTATCAATTGCGGGTTGACGGATTCATGCAGGTTCGCAGATTCGTGCGGGTTCGACTCTTTATTTAATCGTGTTTGACAGGTTCGACTCTTTTTGACTTAAACCCATTTAAAGAAAACCCAAACCCTTTAATTTTGTGCAAGTTTCGTGTCGTGTTATTGTATCGTGACCTAAATTATCAGCCCTAATCTTTACCGTACCCCTTTTGGAAAAGCCATTCTTCTGCCTTGTAAAGAAAGAGAGAGGGTACGCTTAATTGCTGTAAATTGTTAAGAGCGTACAAGAATATATATTCTACTAGCATTAATATTTAACAACATGAATCCATGTTGTTATATATATATATGTATATGTATATATATATAAGAATTATGGAAGGAAGCAGTTTACATACCTAGCTATGGAAATAGAAACAACAGGTTTTATACTCATGTACTAGTACTATCTCCTGAGTGGGTGTTGGTGCCAGCCGTCACTTACTCTTCTGTAAAATCAAAGCCATGCATCATTTTACATGACACATATTATATCTCTCTGCTTCTCTTGCAGAATACAATGAATTAACAGCGAAAGGGAAAACCAAATTTGTCTTAAATACATACTTGTCTACTTTACTAAACCTAATCATGTATGATTTTCTATCATCTTTCTTTCTTTCTTTTGTTTCATTTTTTTTAAACATCTTTTTTTTTTTTTGGTGTTATTATCAATTTTATTTTACATCCAAACTCAATATTTCGATGAGGGAGTAAACATATATAGACAGCGATGTACACACGTATATAGACAACAGACACACACATATATATGTGTGTGTCTCTTTTTATATATATAGATAGATAAATCTAAAGAGAGAGAGAGAGAGAGAGAGAGAGAGAGAGGCTAATGGCGAGACATTTCATTATGATCTCTTGCCTTCTGTCATGATCGGGACGTCATGTTTTTTTTCTCAAAATAAAGTTTTCTTATCATGTTGTTTGCTCAGTACACATCTCAGAGAGAAGGAGAAATCAAATTAATGTCGAGGGTGTATATGTCTTCTCCAGTATGTAATTACAACAGATACATTTTTTTTTGTTAATTACTAACAAATATATATTTTTATACCAAATGTGAAGTAGCTGGTTCTGAAACTAACGTACAATGTGAGAAGTACCTTATTTGCAAAACATTGTTATTAAATGCTACCTTCTAAATTAAAATATCAAATCAGGAAAAAAAAAAAGGAAAAAGAAAAAGAACAACACAAATACTAAATGAAGGAGTGCTGCTAATATAATTGATGACATTAAATCTTCAAGCACTATCTTCGGCCCACTAAATTAAAAAATTAGAGAGAGAAAGAGAGAGAGTGGGAGAGAGAGGGAAACAAAGTTAACGGCTGGATGTGATCGTATGGACCTCATAATATGATGATGATGTACTCGTATTACCAATCTGCTGCTAAACCAGACTGGAAATATTGTTTAAAAAGTACTCCTACAAACTCTACTTTCACAAGTTTGCATATAATTTTCTTGATCATTATCTCTTTACAATCAATAAGAAATTTAGAATATCCTACTACTTTATGGGTATGCAAGTCTATGTTTATTGACGATTATGGTATAATATTAGAAACAACAAAAGACATAAAATTGATGTATTAAATATAAATATATTTTAAAAAGATTTTTGCCACGGACATTATTAAAAAAACCATGTGAAAAAGTTTTGTGAATATGTAGGAATAGTGATGAGTGATTGAGTACCAAAAACCAAGACGCCCCACCTGAAAATGAAGCTTCACCATTCTTGATGTGAATTGTCTGCATGCCAAAAACTCCTCATCGACAATATCAGTAAACAAGATCTCTCTTTGCATATTCTAACTAAAAGTGAGATGTCCGTTGGTCATGATGGCGAAGACGGGCACATGAACAACTAACTCAAGAAATATTACTATACCACAAAATAAACGAAGAAAAATCTTCTTCTTCTTCTTCCTTTTTTTTTTTTAATAATAATTTCAAGTGGAAAAAAAAAAAAGAGATCGAAACCGAGAGAAAAACCGATTAAATTTGTCAGATAGTTGAGTTAATAAAAGTTTTTCATGTGTCGAATTCCGCCTTTACATATGGAGAGGATGGATGCATGGCTCTCACCCTTCTCCCGTTTTCGATGTGTAAATTCACAAATCGAAAGATGAAATTTAAAAAAGAGAGAGAGAGAGAGAGAGAGAGAGAGAGAGAGAGGAAAATAGAGATTGATGATTATGATTATGATCATGAGTTAGTAATGCACGTGCCCTGCTTCTCCATCTTGCTCAACACACATCTTTTTTCTTCTCTCCAAATTGTCACAAGTAAATACTGGCCAGGAAAATGCTAAAGCCAAAAAACCAAACCAGAAAAACAAGGAGGAATATCTATAGGAGCTCATAAGCTAAGGAGTTTCTAGGGGAGAAAGAGAGAGAGTGGGGAGATATGAGTGAAGATAAGGGTACTCTTAAAAGGGAGAATATGGGACATAAATTCTTGAATTCTATGTCCTAATAGCCCACTCATTTATAACGAAAGAGGAAAATGGAGAAGGGTGATGAGTTTTAAAGTTGGGTATGGAAGAAAGGGAAATCAAAGGGGAAGGCTTAGTTGGGCATGGGACCCCAAGAATTTGCAATCCAAACAATTAGTCACACCTAGCAATAATATTAATATTGGACCACACATGGCCCCAAATCATTTAATTAACCAACCCTTTGTTGGGGAAAAAAAAAATTTTTTTTTTTGGCAGAAGTCATCCAATTCCACCTGAACGGTAGTGAGCCAGCAGTGAGAGATTACTATTATTAGTTTTTTAAGATGCAATATTCATTCCCTCACAAGATTAGCTCAGCAGGATGGAAGAAAGAAGAATTCAAAAGGAGTTTTCAGATATTCAAAATCTGAAATGTATTTTTATTTCTATTTGATTAATGAGATTGTATTTATAAAAAAAAAAAAGCACTATTTGCTTGTGATCTATGTTATAAAGTTATTGTTTGCAAGTGACATTTTTTTATTTTGAAATTATTTTTCCACTTATAATAGGTCCTGTAGAATATATGGAGTATGTATTTTTTCTATCCAATACAATAGTGCTTCATAAATAATTACTATCAGACTAGGGCCAATAGTTAACTTCTTTGTGGCAGTACTATTAGCTAAGGATCCATTTAGAGCACTATTGAAACCCTAAATGAGTCACGTATTTATGTCACCAAATACCATTAATGAATTGGTAGTATTTTATCTTTTAACCAAAAAAAAAAAAAGATAGTATTTTATCACTATTGGATGGGGCACATCAGTGGGTAGATGCATTCATTCTTCATTCTAAATACTAGTGCTGTTGGATTAAAAGTTATAGTTAATTCCTTTATAAAAAAAAAAAAGGTCTAGTTATCTAAATAACAAATTTCTTTATTTTTTTTGGATGTTTATTCATTTATTATTTATTATTTTCTTTTTCAAAAGGTTTAAAATTCAAATTTCTTATCTCAAGTTCAAGAAATAAATTTCTTTTAGTTTTACCCTATTGTGTTAATTTTCATTTTATGATTCGATTTATGAGTATCTATCTTAAAAATTTACAATAATGCGTGACACATAAATTCTTCCATTATAAACCATGCAGTTGAAAATTTTAATATAACAATTAAAATAGCAATTAATATATTAACATATATATATATTAGCTGTAACAAATTGTATAAATATATGTTAAAAAAAAACTATATTGTATATCTAAGATACCCTAAAGGAACAAAGTCTCAAAGCCCTCTTAGTGTTATTAGTCATTAATACAAAACAATAGTATACTAATTACAATGAAACTAATTTGGTTTCTTCAATTTGCTTTCAAATAGTTGGATGGAGTGAGGATGGAATTTACGAACTTGGTTTCGATGCCAGTGCACCTTTGACGCTGAAATGTCCTCGAAAATGCGACAAATTAATTGATCGCTTTCGTTTTTTGCATTTAAGTGCCTTTTTTCCAATGTAGTGAAAGCGAAATAGCACACGAACTTTGTACGCATGCATGTAATACCTACGCATTAAATATATACAATACATATATAGAGATGTAGATGGGGGGTATAATGGATATTTACTTAAAATCAGAAATTGAGCACAATATAAACATTATTTAATATATAAAGCTCTTTTTCTGAGAAAAATTAATTTATAACACTACTTGATTAATAAATTAATACCTATATAGATCAGTAACAGAAAATAGTATATTACATATATATGTGTGTGTATATGAGTTTGTCCTCCTTTGCATTTGTATATATGATTATGTAACAATAACAATAATAAGGGATAATTCTTGCATGAGACAATAGAATTTTAATTGTAACAATAAAAATGTCATTGCCATATTATGGTCATTCGCAAAAACTAAAAGATCAGGTCAAATATATACAATGTTGGACCTATCTTTTGGTCACTAAGTTGTCTTGCAAAATACGTTAATATAAATTTCGGTTGTACTTTATTATAAGAGAAATTATAACCATGCCTCATAGGACAATTACTACATGCTGTACATGCCTAGGATGCTTGAAATATATATTGTATGCCTATTGAGTAAATTTTCATCTCTACTTTCTTTTTTTTTCCATATTGTGCACCCATTAAAAGAAATTATGATTCCACCAATAATCTTGAGTTGCTGCCAGCCACACAACATACATGTCATGTTATAATCAGAATTTAGCTGTTGTGACCAATATGATTTGAACATTAATATACTTGTGGAAGTAAGAAAAATAAAATCGGTTGTGATCCCTTGCTGATCAAGGTAATTATATCCAAGTGAAATGTAGTTTATTTGGCCCTTAGAATTAGTGATACTGTTGGAAATTTTATAGACGGTCCTGATCAGAACTACATAAATTTAATGTAAGATAAGTAAAATTAAGAACCTGTTTGAGAGACTTTTTGAGACAAAGTTTTGGAGGTTGAGTTAGAAATATATATATGTGGGGAGGATTTTTAGAAAAGTTCCATGATATAAAAATTAAATAGTAAAAATGTCGTTTGAAAAAGATGCCTCATGTGGAGGGTATAAGTATTACAATTGTTATTGACAGATTTTCATGTATGTTGTACAAAAATTTTATTATCAAAGATATTTTTAGTGTCTATATGGATGTAAATAGCTAAATTGTCATCTATCTATTAATATCTCATTTGATTGAATAGTCAACTGCTTACAGGAGAAAAAAAAAAAAAAAAAGACTTGTCAATCGAGCCGTGATGTGTTAATCTAAATATTAGATAGGTCCATGCATGATTGTGTTGTGCTTTTATCTTGTTTTTGTCTTGCTTAGCCTAATAAGTTTATGGGAACTTCATGGACTAGCCTAATGAGCCATTACAATGTTTTCAATTGTTTTTGTGGTAAAAAACTATTAACACTTCTAATAATGCAATCAAAGAAACAATTTTATATTTTATTATTAGAGAAAAATTGCTGTTAACTTTTGAGATTTTTGGAATTGATGGAAATGTTTTCTATTTTAAATGAACTAATTACGTTTATTTAGACATGTAAGTTTCAAATCAGGAATAATTACTATGAAAATTACATAATACAAAAGAAAAAGAATTGCATTCATTGAGCTAGCTCATCGTGCTCGACTGGTTGGGCCATACTTGAGGTGTGACTGTGTGGTAGTGCTTGATATTATGTCATGTCATGTCAAGTCCATGTACCTAAAACTATGAGTTTGGAATTGCCCACAACCTCCCGACATGTTGAGCTCGGCTCATTAAGTAGTCTCGTGCTATGTTGTGTCTAACCAAATTTTTGTAGCAATAACAACAATTAGAATTAATATCAACATAAAGAGTATACATTATTTCTTCTATTTGCGATTATTTTTTGTGCAAGACCATCTATTTTTCAATTTAAAAAACTACTTAGTAGAACAAATGTATATGTGATTGCATACATAACCTATCGGTAATTTTATTTTTGACTTAATTATGAGGTGTAGAATTCGAATATCTCATTTTGAGGTTAAAAAAATGCATCTGAATTTTTTTTAAGTATCTACAAGAAAAATTAAAACTTACCAATGCAGTCAACGCGTTAGTAAGTTTTAGAGTGTGTCAGGTAATTAACTTTCCAACGCCTGCTTGGTGTTGCCAAGTGCATTGGGGAATTTATGTAGCAAAGTTTACTTGCCAATGCAGTCAAGGCGTTAGTAAGTTGTTTAAAATTTTTTGCATAAAATTTAGGTGATAATTCAAAATTTTTGCTAAAAAAATAGGTATTCATTTTTGAATTAAAAAAAAAAACTAATTAAGTTGCCAATGCCAACTACGTTGGCAACTTTATGGTCAAAACCCGTGCACACACAATGTGATGCGTTGTGTTCATACCACGAATTTCCCGACATATCTGATGTCGGAAACATAAATGTAAACCTGGCAATCAACATAATGAAATTCCTAACGCATCTTTTAGTCTTGGTTTTGACAACTTTAAAAGCTTCCAATGTTTTTTGAGCATTAGTAATTTTGGCGTAGTTTATCTGCACTATTCTTGTAGTATATCAAAATCTAGTCAAAATTATATAATTGTCATTTGATAGAGTTTATATCATATACGTACTGAAAAAAATCCTCAATTACCAAGTTCTAACAAGTTTAACTTTTATGTTGTCGAATCTTTTCTTTGTCCGTTTCCATGTCTAGAATCAAAAAATCCAAAGATGAATTTGTCGACCCTCACTAGAACATCTTCAGTGACATTTTAGGATGCTTTTCGCAATTGTATCGAGACCGAACATGGTCAGTTTTGCTCCCCTCGGACCTAGTTCCTAAAATATAAAGGGACATCAAGTTAATACTTACACCTAAATATATCACATTAAATTTTATTAGAGTATAAGAACTGAAAAGCAAATAATAAGCAAAGATGAAAAACATGAATAAATACTAGAGCATGCGATTTCACCAAAACTAGTCCATTTTAATTTCTTTTTTCCTAATTATTTAGCTAGGTATGTTATCCAACTTTGATGGTCGAGAACCCTAACCTATATTCGACAACCTTTCTCAAGGTTTAACGAAAATACACACATTTACATTCTGACTAACATATATCATATACCACACGTAAATACACGTCTCGATTCCTAAATAAATTTCAATACATCACAATTTTTTCTTGGGGAAGGACCCAAATTTAAACAATTCTTTTACGTACATAGGTTATGGATATATACACAGATACACATGTCATGCATATATATATATATTAAATCTACTTCCCTGCAACTTTATGGACCCTTTTTCGTAGGATACCCACTCCACAAATCTTGCTTCTCGGGTGCGTAAGGCTCTATTATATTATAAGAACTTTGTTCATATATCTAAATCTTTTTTCTCTGTTATCAAGACAATAGTGAACTAACTATTGGCTCGAGACACACCATGCTGCGGTAACCTGTTTATTCTCTTTTTAAGAGGAAAGAAAAGATTTTTAAAAAGAAAATATTCAAGCTGCATGCGTGTTATTTATAGATTTTAAAAACAGACACACCTTTGTCACAGTTGTTTGGCTCATATAACTGTTTATATATACTCGTATATATTGAGAGATAGGATATACATAAATATAAATATTATATATATATATATTAGTAGATATCCATGTTCTCTTTGGAAGATTGTGGAAATCATAAGCTGCTTATAAAAAAAACAACAAAAACTAATGCCCAATCAATGGAGTTAGTGATGAGCAAGGCAGGGTCCAACAAAAAAATGAGGCGCAAAAAAAAAAAAAAAAAAAACCTATTTGTGCTAAACAGATAGATACAAAGCGTATGAAAAAACACTTTTGTTGTGGTTTCTGATTCCTAGTCCCACCAAAAAATTTGTCCAAATTGGATTTCAGACACTATTAATCACTTCCGGTTTTTGGGGTTTGAGACCCACATGTGTACATTCTATGCATCATATTAATTAATATTTAAACCTGAGTAGTCTAGCTAAATAAACCGTTAATTAGACAGAAAATAATTAAAATAAAAATAATAAACTTTATGCAAGTTCCTTGTTGTCATTAGTTTATTCTTTGGTGCCGCCAAATAGACAAAGATGTCCCGACTATTAAATATGGGGTGAGAGAAAATGGGAAAAAACCTACAAATAGGTGACCTCTTAAAAAAAAAAGCAAAAAAAAAAAAAAAAAAAAAAAACCCCTTTTATGGTGAAAGATTTTAGCTCATTTTATTTCCTACCTAATTTTAGGGCTCTTCTAGCTTAGGCAAGAAAAGTCATTCCACCAATGGCCGATTCACCCATAAAGTTGCCTTGCCATCATGTAATTATGAATTATTACCACCGTTTACACATAATTCAATGGAGTCGCCTAACTAAATAATTTATTATTATTTTTAACTTCGAAGGTAGAAAGATTTGAAAAAAATCGTAATTATGTCATATGTGAGATTATCTATATGTAATTATGTTATGAAATTTGTTTTCATAGATATTATAAAATTAGTGAAAGAATATGATTAAGGTAAAAATTTAACAATAATTTTAGATTTGATTTTAACTTAAGATATATGGTTTTACATTTTCCATTTCAATTTTTTTATATAAAAAAGTGAAAAGAATTTCATATTATTTTATGCTATTGGATAGATTTTCATTTTTTAATCGTTAAATTATTTTTTTAAGAAGTATTTTATAAATAATTTATGAATTATATACTTCTATTTAAGTTAAATCTTAATTTTTTAAAACTGATCATTGTATCCTCAACATATATAAATTCTTTCAAAATAATCTATTCATGAAATAGAAACGAAAGGAACATAATGGTAAAAAGTATTTTAAATAATTTTTTATATATCCTAAAATATTTTGAATAATTTTAAATAAATAAAAATTAATTTAAATAAAAACATATAATTAATGGACTATTCATGAAAATAAGGTTGAAAACTCACCACACACAAATGACCAAAAGAAGTGCAATGTAAAAACTTTCAACATGCATAGGTCTGCTGTTGAAAATTATGCCTAACATGAATGACGTTGAAAACACTATTTCAGGTCTTCACGAGAGAGCCAGTATTGGTGGCTTAAAAAGTCACAATGAAAACCGAAGAAGATATGTGTGCGAAATCAAGATATGACAGCTGTCGAGAGGGGGAACTGATCCTTTTCATCTCATCGAATCAAATTGTAATAAAGTGAAACCCATTTTGTTTTCCTTTATGAGAGGGAAAAAAAAAAAAAAAAGTTACGTTAATCATCACTAGGAAAGGAACTTATTGCATGTCATGGCATGCCTTTTACTTATGTAAATATTGTCTGCTTCGCGCATGGCTCGTACTTTTTCTACCTTAAAGAATAAGGGTGTTCGGTATATGATATTAATTTTTTAAAAAATAATTTTTAAAAAATAAAATATAACACTAATTTATTAAAGTAAAAAAAATTTATGTTATTATATTTTTAAAGACATTTTTGCATATAATAAATTTATAATACGCTCTTACAACATTTTCATGTGATATCTATCCTTCCAATTAGTATTTTTGGGTTTACCTATTAATAGGTATAAATATTTTTATAAAAATATGTGAAGATATCCATTGTTAATCAAAATGGATTAATTTGAAAATGACCAACTATAATAAGTATATTTTCTTATTAATTACAAATATTGCTAATTTTTTTAGCATTCAAATTATTTTTATTATTCTTAATATGCAATTTCTAGATTGATTTTACTTAAAATAAGGGGAAAAAAAAAAAAACAAGTTGCCGTCAGGCTTAGGCCTTTAAAAAAATTCATCTGATTAGTAATTTAGGCCAAATCAACAATTCCACAAATGATGTGTATGGATATTTTTGTAAAATTAGGTGGATAACTAATATTAAATTAGAATAGAGATAATAACACCAAAAAATAAAAAAAAAACACTAAAATAAATGAACATATTGATTAAACTATCAAACTTAATATGTGTATGCATATATATATATATATAAATGACGAAAAATATAAAATTGTAGCATTGCCCTTTAAAAATGTAAAAAGAGCGCGAGAATTGTATTGTATTACTACGTATTCGTGGAGGTAAGACTGCTTTTCCTCTAATTAATTCTGTGGAGGACAATATTTATTAAAAATTAAAAATTAAAAATAATAAAAATTAAATTAAAAAACACCCCAATATTAGGCAACATCCAAGTTACCGTCCATCACAAAAAGCATTAAATGATAAAAAAAAACGTATTAAATAATTAAATTTATTTATTTATTTATTTTTTATAACCATCTGGTGCCTCTCAACAATTCGATCGAACTAAACAATTCTAGTTATGGTATCAAAACAATAGCTAAAAAAATCTACACTTATTTTAGAAGGACCCATATATATAAATCTTTAAAGCACATGATTATCACATGCACAAAAAGAGCGAGTTTTATCCCCATTTTCAGCTGGCTAATGGTTCGTTTGGTGAACGTATTACATTTGCATTGCGTTTGAATGCAATGCATTGAATGCAATTTGTATTTGGAAGAAAAGCATTAGCATTGCATTTGAATGCAATATGTGTTTAGAGAAAAAGTATTTGAATTGTATTTTAATAATAAATATGTGATGTGATGGATAAAAGTAGAAAGAAAAAAAGGAGAGAGAGGGAATATATGATGTAATTAATAAAAATAATAGAAAAAGTGAAATAATAAATAGTGATTGTGTTAGATTTAAAATGTGATGTGATTGGTATTTGAATGAAATGTTTTTGTATTTGGGGGAAAATTACATTACATTTAAATGCAATGCTAAAAAAATGCTAGTACCAAACGTGTACGTAGTCTTCTAATGACTCGCCTAGTATATCAGATCAGGGAGGAAAGAAAGAAAGAAAGAAAGAATGGTGACTATCGCAAAAATTATATATACATAACATTTTTTTTTGAAAGTAAATCTTATTTTCATATATAAAATTTTATTATGTGACACTCATATCAGTATCACATATATAATTGATTATGTGATAATATAATTACCATCATATAGCTTTTTGAATTTATATTATGTTAGTAGAAAAGGATTGCTATCATATCAATCATTAGGCGACATTGATCAAGTATTGCAAGAAATCATATTTTTTTTTATTCAGGCAAACAATAAAGGAGTGAAATGCTCTCCTTCGCACATATATGCTCTCACTAATAAGTTAGTTTTGATGCGACACGATATTTGACCTTGGAATTCCACTACCAAACAAAGATGGAGATGTGAGTAGTAAGAGACAAAAGCAAATAAAGTGGACGAAGAAGAAGAAAAATAAAAATAGATAAAAGGACAGAAAAAATGAAAAAGAAAAGTTAAGAGAATATTAATGAAAAGCAACGCATTGAAATTAATTAGAAAGATGCACTTTGGGTAATGTCCTTTCAGAATTTCTGTTATATAAATAAATATGATCACTAAGGTTTGAGCAAGCCATACTTGACATCACCATTTACAAAAGAAACTATATTAAAATTTACCAATCAAAAAGTTAAAAAGGTTTTTTGTAATGGAATTAGTGGTTAGTGGTTTACAGGAAAAAAGTGGAGATAAACATGGCAGTAGGTAAAAGTGCTATTAGACATTTTATTGTAATGGACAGATCATATGCATCCCCATTATCTCAAAGTAAAAAATATCATATTTATATATCTGTCTTAAATTTAATATCAGATGTAATTTGATATTGGTATAAATATAAACTATATTTAATAAAAATGTGAATTCATATACAAACAAGTGTAAATATAGAAATTTTTATATTTCCAGAGTGTTTTTCAGCATTATCATTTTTACATTTTCTATTACGTAAATTTATATTTCTAATAACTGAAATTTACATTCATGACAGTATTTAATCACACATTCAGTACTAAATTTAAGACCATTTGTGTGTATATATACATACACATATGCCTACTTAACAAAATAAATTATATTGTTAGAACTAACTCAACGATGAAATGCAAGTTCAGGTTTTAGATTTCAAGTTCATGAAAAGTTGAGTGGTTTTATTTTAAATTAATAAAATGGGACCATACTCGATGAAATGAATTTAATTGGAGAGATTCTGAGACCCTCAAGCCTCAACAGCATCATGGTCATGTTAATTATGAGCTCTTGAACATTGACAGGTCAACAATATAAACTGTATTTGACCAAATCATTATTATTAGTGTAAGCTTAATGATTATGTTTCCAATTACAACTTTATTTTCAACTAATCTTCATGGTTAAGACTTATTAATTATGAAATAAGGGTTAATGCGTTATCAATACTCACTAACTTTATCTTTGGACTGTACTTAATATTAGAATTATAATGTCGTTGGTCTAAAAACTTTGGTGACTATAAAGGAAATACAGGTTACGTCTTTATGTATTCAGAATTTCGTATAGTATGTATTTTTAGCAGTATATTGAAGAGCTGTAACTACTATCAAAGCCTAACTATAGCTATAAAAAAAAAGTAAAAAAAAATGTCACTATTTACTATATTTTTATTAGTTATTCTTTTTTTAATGAAACATTAGCATAAAAGGATCGGCCACCCAAAAAAATGAGTACTAATAATGACAAAATCGTTGCTAGAAACTGAATAGTCGTTACTAAGTATAGTCGCTAATATTTAGTTATAATGATCTTAGATACATTTTAATTAGATTGATACTTTCTTAACCAGTAAACTTCATACTCATTTCAGTTTGACTAGTAGTATTATCAATTATACAAGTTGGTGAGTAGAGTTCAAGACTTTTCAAGGTGCTTAAAACCTGTTATTAAATTATTGACCCCATTGATCATTGTAAATGGAGATACTGTCCATGTTTTCTGCTCTAAATGGGATATTATTATAATTCATTATATGAGAGTTTGTCTGAAACAACATAATCATACTCGCACGTAGACACAGACACAGACACGCACAAATATCCATGTATAACACACACGCACAGGCACAACTTAAAACCATATCGTCATGCCATTGTCATGGTTGCGCATACATAATTAGGTTTGGCTAGTTGTGCTGGATTAATTCTTCTAACCTTTTTATCATTCTTGTTGGTTTATGATGTGGATCTGTGATTAGGCACAGTGAAATATAGATTTTGTGGAAATAAATTTTGACAAGGAGTGCCATATTCAAAGTGAGAGACAAGCATGATTACTATATTTTGTCTAATCAATTAGCTGAAAAGCAGGAATAATTATATATATATTTTTACTGAAATATATATGCACATATATATACACACACATATTATATATATTTGAATTATATGAACATCCAAGTTCTCTTCTGCTGCTAGTCTAAATGACGAAATTAATGGGTTTTTTTAGGTGTCTTTGACAGAAATTATGTAATGGATGACCTCACCATGGTAAGCCCAACAGTTTAAATGCATGTTTACCCCTCTAGCTACTTAGGTCAATTGGGGCCAAATTTGTCATACCCCATCAAAAGATAAACATGCATATTTGGAGACAAACCTTTTACATATTATCGCATTTTCAGTCATATACCTTTTGTAATTTCAACGGACACAAGTTCTTTGACCAATGAGAATTTATACCATTGTCTTTTCAGATAGCCAAAGAAGATAAAAAATAAAAAAGTTTTTCATGGTCATCAGCCAAATTTGAATTTTGGTTCATAGGGTGATATTGATCCGGATTCTTGCCGACACGTGTCTCTAAAACTATGTAAACTAGGCTTTTTCATTGTGTTGCTTGAAGGATGCCAAGCACATCTGATATCAATTCATTCGAGAAAGTGGTACAATTCTCATGTTCATGATTGCGACAAATTACTTTTTATTTTCATTCCTGAAGTGCAATATATGCATATTATATATAAACTTAATGACATCATGTAATCTATCTTCTTGACTCCCAAAAATTGGATTAATAGGTGACATTATGGGTTTAGGGGGAATTAGCTGATGAGAAAAAATGGAATTTATTAGGAATTGAAAGTCATCCACCTATTGGATTCTACTGTTTATCCCTTCAAAATTGGAAGGATTAGAGTAGAGATTAACTAAATTTGAAGGATTAAAAGAGAGAATTTACTAAAGGGCATATGTTTGGTTGGAAAGAGAGAGTATGAACTACACTGCATGCATGGGGATGATTATATATACTAATTGTTTATATTGTTTGGCTATTTTAAAAAAAATGGACGGTTTGAAAGAGTTGATGAATATTTTTTTATCTAATTAACTTATATTTCCTTTTTTATCATTTGTTGATAATTTTTTAGAAGGAAAAAATAATCTTCTTACATTTAAATAATGGATTTCAGAACCGTAGGTTATTTAATAAATTTTTCGCTTTTGTCTTTAATCAGTAGAAGTAGAGCAGCAATACTTTGATTTTTGAATTTAAGTGTTTAGAAACCGCATTTAAGGGGAAAAAAAAAAACTTATGAAGAATTAACATGAATTTTAAGTTTTCAATAAAGTAATAAAAGTGTTAAAAACTATAAGTGTACAATGTCTAACTTAAAAACTATAAGTATTAAAGTTCATTAAAAATAGCTTTTTCTAAAATATAGAACTCTTTTAAAGTTGAAAACCCTTTAGAAAGATTGTCTAAACAAATTTAAAAGCAGTTTTGTGAAGTCAAGAGCAACTTTTATCAAGTTCTGTGAAATTTTATAGGCACAGATAGGGATTTCATCACTCCACATAAAAGAATGCTACATACACTAGATTGAAGAAAAAATATTTTTGAGATAAAAAAGGCAATGTGTTCAATACTGTAATATCAACAGGAACAAAAGGGGAAAAAAAAGTAACCCCACTCCAACAAATACATGACTTCCATTGGCCATTGAAAGTGGAGATTTGTGGTCCTATGGTTTTTAAGGTTTGGGAAATAATTGAGTAATTTAAGTTATTAGGATGTATGTTAATAATAATTTTATTCTTTAACACTCTCCCTCATGTGCAGGTTAGATAATGGGTAAATATATGGATAAATATTAATTTTTGAATGTCCAAGACAAATATATAAGAAATCTAAAATATTCTAAAGACTCAACACGCAATGATAATAAAAAAATTAAATAGTATAATTGTAGGAGTTCGAACTCAAAATCTCCTACTCTAATACTATATTAATTTATCAATTTATTTTAAAAGCTTAAACTATTAAGATACGAAACCGATTATAATTTTATACTTCAACAAATTCACATGCATTATTCAACGGGAAAGAAAAAGGGGTTACAACTCATGGGATTGAGATTTATGGGAAAGTGAAATAGCTTTGTTCCTACAACAAACAACCAAATCCCCAGTTGAGATCTGTCAGCTAATTTTCTGATAAGGATTGGAGGTTGGATGTGGACTGGTCGTGGCTTAGGGATGAGAATTGGCTAAAATTGACCACAAGTATTAGACCTAGCTAAGTAGCTACCATAGTTTGTATGTGGCATATATATCCCCATTCTATCTAGAACAAATGAGTTTTCAAGTCTGCAGTTAAAAGTGTGTGTGACCTATATATGGAAGTTTTAGTATTATGGGTGGGTGGTCCAATTTTGCCAACCATGTATCTGGACACTGGATTATTGGGAGAATTAACGAAGTTTTGGAAATTAGTAAATCATCAAATAATAATGGCAAAATAACATTGAGTTGTCAGTTTTAGTCGGTTGTCATTAATTAGCACATAAAATTAATTTATCTTTAATCATTGTAATTGGGAGGATTAATTTGTGGTGCTAAACTACTCTATACGCTAGATGAGAGACAGTTGAAGATCATTTTTTTAATAATTTTTTTGTAGAAAAATGAACTAGCCTGATAATAATACTATTTTTTTTTATAAATTAATTTCGTAAGTGTGAAATTTTGTGGAATCACTATATAAGGTATATTATGTTAGGTTTTTTCAATATATATATATGTATGTATAAATGGTGAGAGGAAATAGTATAATACTTTATCTTGGGTTTATATTGGCCTTTGTTTGATTTGTGGACTCTCTGCAGTTACGTTCAAACTTGCCCAAGACTTTACAACATGATAAATGTCCAAGTAAATTCTACCCCAACATAAACCCTACATTGAAAGTTTGACGATTACTCCGAGAGCAGTGGCTTCTCTTTTCTTTGATTATTTTTTCGCTTTTAATTTTTGTTCTTTGATTTATGGACGCCAAGAGTGATTGTTAAATTATTATATTTATCTACATATATGTAAAGACTAGCACTTTGTATTAGTCCCTGCCTACTAGTAACAAAAAAAAATAAATATTTTGCAGTACTGTGCTGCTATATATCCTTGCAAAGATTATATCTATAATTAATAAATATAAATGATGATCAGGAAAATAAAAAGAATAAGATTATAGAAAAATTCTAATGTAATTTGACTATGTGCCGATGTACACGGATAATTAGGAATAGATAGAGAATTCACTAATAAGTAGTAATATTATTACGTAAACAGATAAGTTACTCAAAACTAACAAATTTCCTTAAATCAAGAATAAATACAAAATAAATACAGACTCCTAATAAATGTAACCATTTACAAAATTTTAATGGTATATATATATATATGAACACTATAATAAGAAAAACGCATTAGTTTTTACAACGTAATTTTTCCTTCGAAAAGGACGTTTTCTCTTTGCCAATAGAAGCTATTTAATATGCATTGCCATATGTTCGTTGAGTTTCTTATGCAATATTTGATTGTAGTGTTCATCAATAGACCGGACCGTTCATCGAGAGAATACACAAAGAGAAAGAGGAAATTAAATGCATAAATAACAAAAGAATAATCGTGCTACGATTTTCGACCTAAAGCCCAACATTCGCTCAACTCGGGTTTTTATTTTGTACTCCAAAACCATAAAGATAAGATTAGCATAGTTCGGGTGTGAAACTTTGTCCTACCAATAATATATACAAGTGGGGTGTCACCTTTTAAAGTCTTGAATTGACTATTGCTACAAATGAAAATGGTTTTTCAACGAATGTCCTATTTCACAAAATATGATTTTTCTGGTCTTTCTTCTCCCTCCTCTCTCTCTTCGGCGACGTCGACAACACAAGAAAGAGATGGCAAAACCAACATTCATTTATGGGGATGTTGGTGATCGCAAGCATGAAATGTGCAAGCCCTTAAACTACGGCAAGCAGCCCCCCAATAGCAACAGAGATTGAATCACGATTGTATAATTGGGGGTGTACACTAAAAGATAAAATTTTTAGAAAGACTTCTTATGTAAAGATAATCAATTTTAAATAGGTGCAAGAGAAGGCAAATATAAATTTTTTGTAAGCAAAATTAATAAAAAGAAAAGCTAACCGAGGAAGAAGCTCCCACCCAGTCACGAGAGGTTCCGCCACGGCAAGCCCGGATCTTACCGGCGTCATTACCAGCATGAGTGCTTGATCCCACTAGGTCTGGTTCTTACACCTAGCGCGAGTGGACCTGCTTTAACAAAAATATATCGATTACGTTCATTTCAAATTGTGTTAGGATTTCGTTCTTCATGTTTAATTCCACTAATATCATGATAGACTACCGTCGGCAATAAAATAGGCTATAATATTATTGATAACACGAAGGGAAAAAAGAAGTCCCGGTAACCCCGTATGTTACCGTCGATAACATGGTAGGCTACTACCGTCGCAGAAATGTATAAGATGTGGCACAATTTCTATTGTTGCATTTATTTCGAAGTTTATTTCCATGACAAGTAATTCACGAGATTCGATTGTGGCCAGAATTCTTTCCAAAAAATATTCCCCACAAGTCCACAACTCAGTCGTGGCTTTCAGCGCTTTATTCACTCAGCGATTAACATCTTTTTTTTTTTTTTTCGTCAGTTTTAACATCCCTTTTTTTGTCAGTTGTTATTTTTTTCCTTCCATATTTCTGCTTAATAAATCTCACGTGCCTTTTTTTCTGACATATTTCGTGTTTTTCTTCATATAATAAGATCTACTTTTTTTTTTAAATTATTGGTTTACTCAGTAACTAATCAACCGATCAGTTATTGAGAAAAAAAAAATAAAGTAATGCAAATTTTAAGCAAAAAAAGACAAAATTAATACGAGTAAATTAAAAAATTGCAAATTAGGAGTACGCCAGCGATTGATTAATTCGTTGGAGAGAAATTTCTCAGATTTATTTTCAATAATATATATCTATATATTTGTGTGTGTTATAGAATCAGTTTATATCTACTGTCAAAGCTGTTAATGGCGATTTGGTTGAAGCAAGGTCTGAAATAAATTAAAAAAAGGGTTAATTTAACTTTTCCCTCACGAACTTTTAAATCTTGTCACAAGATACCCCGAAGCTCAAAATATAATATTATTTCTCTCTTAAACTTTGAAAAGATTGCAAATTCCCCATTAATTGAAATTTTGACAGAAGTATCTTTTTTGCTCTAAACAAAAAAACGTACTTGATGGCATGAGTTGGAGGGTTAAATGTGACATTACCAAGTGACATTTATTGACAATACACGTCACATCTGTTACCTATATTAAATGTAATAATGAAGTTACCAATTTGAAAGAGGTACGAAAAAAATGATAATCAACCTAGATATTTATTCTTTAAACCTAATTATGAGGTTAACTTCAAAATTTTACATTTAATACCCCTTAACTTATGCTACAATGAGCCACGTCCATTTTGCAATAAAAGGTTCAATTGAGATGGGAAATTTTTAAACTTTTCAACGTTCGGGAGAAAGAATGTTATAAATTAAAATTTATGAGGCATTTTATAACAAAGTCTAAAGTTCAGAGGGAAAAAGTGAAATTTTTTACAAATAAAATGATAGATATGGGTTTTTGATTTATACAGTATTGGGTCTCATGGAAATTTCTACGGTGTTATTTTGGAAATATCAAGGGTTTTTATATGAATGCCTTAAAAGAGCACATCTTTGAAATATTGTCCTACAATTAGGATTTTTGTCCTCTTTATACTATCATATAAAAAGTC
Organism: Antiaris toxicaria; assembly: GCA_035233585.1. Lineage (NCBI taxonomy): Eukaryota > Viridiplantae > Streptophyta > Magnoliopsida > Rosales > Moraceae > Antiaris > Antiaris toxicaria. The sequence continues at coordinate 4,806,084 of CP141163.1, forward strand.
ATTTTGGGGAAAAAAAATCAAAACCATAGGGAAAAAATCCTAAACATGTACAAAGTGGTTATTTCCTTAATTTCCTCAAATACTATGAAGTAACGTAACTATTTTATTATAACAAGAAAATAGAAATATTTTCAATTGTTGAAATGAGGCATGTAAAAATTACCTATTAAAATTGTAATATGCCCCTGGTGGGATGCCACAATTTATTATATTTAACATAACATGTAGGCCAATGTTTGCATAATTACAAAATAATAAATAGGAAGTAAATATTTTTAAACATCAAAGTAGAAAATAAGAATAATTTCTTTTATGAATACGAAAATATTATCTTATCTCATGCCTATATAATTAAATAGAAAATTAAACTTTAACAAATAGTATTAATTATACCATAAAAATGTTAGGAATACCCTAAATGGGAAAGACATTTTTATGCATTTTATTTAATTTTGAATTGATTAATAATATATTAAAGGTTATTCATTACATTGTTGTATGTACTTATCTTATTTATATGTTGAAGTAAATATAAACAAATATGGCTCATTGACTACTTGTTGTTAAAATATTAGAATATTGCATATAATGGTCTTTTGTATGCGAGAAGACAATATTCTAAAATAAATAGTCTAAATTTTGAACTGATCAATAATATATTAAAAGTTATTCATTATATTGTTGTATGTACTTATCTTATTTATATGTTGACGTAAATATAAATAAATATAGCTCATTAACTACTTGTTGTTAAAATGTTAGAATATTATATACAATGATCTTTTGTATGTGAGAAGACAATTTTCTAAAGTAAATAGTCTAAATCTATAGTCCGCAGTTTATGTAGTTAGAGTGAGTAACTCATATTAAGATTATTATGTTTGTCTAAAGCTAATTGAGGAGACGATTTGTCTTGACTATCTGGAACATTGGACTCTCGAGTAATTGGACTGGGATCAAAGTGTAATTAATTTACGTAGTCTGCTTGAGTGGATTAATTCACTTTCGATATTCATTATACAATAACCTTAATCCTGAGTAAGGATATAGTTTTATGTGTATGACTTGTGTATTTTAATATTCCAAAGACTAAAACATTCTTAGAGTAGTAAGCTTATAGATCGGTTAGTTGATATATGACTTGTATACGATAAAAAATTTGCATATAGATTTCGAATCATAACTATGATAAGGAGTAAAGGTTATTGTTTTAACGGTATTATACTAGATGTGAAATGGACAAGACCTTGGGTTATTTGCTTTGCAATTGATTTCTTATTTACACATAATGAATGATCATTTTCTTAATCAGGTATATAATAGATCTTTAAGATAGTGTGATCAATAGGTTGAATAGACTTTGCTTTAAAGTTGATCATGGATATCGTATGAGGGTGTTGCATATATGACCAGGTCATTGAACGATGGCTATTCATTGACTTGCATAATTCGATATATAATTGAGAATGTAATTTCAGGTTTATAATGACATAACTCTGAAACTACTAATTGTACAATGGATTTATACAGTATACAATAATAGTTGCATAGATTATTAGAACCCACATTATATATATTCAATCAAATTTTTTCCTAGTTCTATATAAGGATGGTAATTGATCGGAATATTATTTAAGGCTTATATTCTTGCACTTAATGAAAAGAAAAAATCCGGGTCACCTAACCTTGGTGTAGGCTTTTTTTCTGGGAAGGGTAAAACTTTTATTTTATTTTATTTAATTAATGGGATAAATATTTAATTTGTATAAGTATTTATTTAGAAGATAAGATTTGAAATTTGAATTAATTGTATTTGTTTTTCAAAAGATGAATATGATATTGATTTAAATTTTAAATATCTTATTTGAATAAATATTTTTAAATTGAAAGATTATTCTATTTAAATTTAAATTGAACAAAATCTTATCCTTAGTACACTAAAGGTAACTTTTTTTTATATAGATTTAGAAGATAAGATTTTCTCTTAATTTGAATTTGTTTTTGATGATTATTGTGTAAGTGTTAAATTCAAATAAAGTTATCATAATTTTATTTTGAATTTAAACTTGATTTATGGAACATTATCCATAAAAAGAAAATGACAAGATTTGTGAAGATTGAAATTTGAATCAAATTTTGAATCTCCTTGGACCATGGTGGACGAATTTTTTTGGGCGATTTCTCAAGGTAAAATTCTGCTACATACAAAGGAGAGAGAGAAAAATCTTTTATGGAGTACTGTTCAAATTGTGAAAGCCACTTAGTGCATTCTTTATCATTAGGCCATATTGAATCTCCTATTTTCCTTAAACTACATACTCTCGAGTGAGCGGATTTATTATTGTAACTCTTATTTATAATAATAAATTCTTAGAAATTTGGGTAATTAGAAGGAGACAAGCTATGCAGAATGCCAATTACAAAACAGGGTGCCCACATACTCCACCATCTGAGAATTAGAGAATATCAAAAAAAGTTAGTTTGTTGAAACTTTCTCGATCACATCCTTATGTGTTCTTGGTATTTTCCTCTAAAGGTATAAAGATTATTGTATGATTTATTGTATAAGTTTTAAAATTTTTTTTTAATTCCACTACATATGTTTTTAATTTTTTCTACAAAAAATCAATTTGAAATCCTATACTTCATAAATCTTCTGATGACAAAAAACGTAGTCTTAAAAAAAAACTTAAACAATCCTAAAAACATTCTAAGCAAACGATGAATAGCTAAATTTACACATTTAAATCATAAATTTAAAACTCTTTAAAATAAACATAAATCTTTTTAAGCAAGAAAGTTCTGATAATCCATTCCGCAATCACGCACGCTCCCACTCAAATCTAAGCTTTAATCTTGTCTATACTATAATGTGCAAGGATCTAAGTTAGACGAATGCCTAATAAGTACATCTAGTATCTCACAAATTTAGTTCATAAACTTGGTGCAAAATATCATATAATATATATTATACATATCATAAACATATAAACATGAGTTATAACTATTTTCATTAATCTTGTCTATGTTGTTGGGCCCTAAACGATGTATTGATGCATGCTACCTTAATGAGAGTGGGATGGCAAGTTCTAAACTCACTGAGACAAACATGATGCCATTACTGCAATAAACTATACCAAGAATAAACGAATCTTAGGTATGTGCCTCCTTATTACCTTATTACTTTTATTATTATTCTTAACATAATCTTTTATAATCATAAATTATAAATCTTTATTAAAGATAACTCTTATAGAAGCATAACTCTTAACAAAACTAACATGACTCTTAAAATATATTCACATTGAAACCTTTGTAAAGAAAATATATGTATTTTTAAAAGATGAGATACGTACCTTATGATCATATAAACAATAACTTGTTGATATAAACAAAAAATCTTAGTGAAATCCTTTATATAAAGCAGTAGCAAAATAATTTAATCTACTAATATTCTATACAAATTATGAACTTTATAAATTTTAAATAAATATATTATAGTTGAGAGATATACTTATCTTACCCAATAAATTTACTAAAATCGCTAGTTTAGTTAAGTGATGCTTCAGAACCTTAATAAACTTGCAGTTTATTGAATTCATGTTACAAAACCATCAAATTAATATTCTCTAATACAAGAAAATTCTTGAAGGTCCTAAAAGCCCAATTTTCAAAATTTTCAAAAACCCTAGAATTCAAGTTTCACTAGTCTAATTCATAAATCTATATTCCCAATTTAAGATTTCATCATTAGCTCTCTCTCTTAAATCATGATCCTACGTCATTAATTTCTTCATTAATTAATATAACTTAATCGATTCATCTAAATTTATCAAAACCCTAATTTCAATTTTTAAGAAAATCTAGAAAACCTACTGTATATATTTAATAATCTCAATTCATAAATTCCACCATTAAATCCTTTAATTTATCATCTTAGAACATCAATTTAATCATCTAATATAATAATTTTCCCAAATTCTTAGTTTCTACCAAATCCTAGAATTCCAAAATCTCCAAAAATTAAAGCACAACGAGAATTACCTTAAACCTCTAGTGAAATCAAGCCTAAAGGATGACAAGAGAAGTGAATCTTCAAAGTTGAGGCGGTAGAAACTCACAAAAATTCTTTCTCTAAGGAAGAACTAAGGCGATGGTTTAGGGGAGAGAGAGTGAGAAAGCAAGGAATTCTAAAGAAAATACATTTAATAATGTTTAACTTTGAGTTTTAGGTATTTAATAACTAATCTCATGCATCCAACGGCTATTATTGAAAGTTAGATGCTGATCAAATGGTCTAAAATAGTCCTTGAGAATCCACTAACTTGGCCACTTAAAATCCCTCTTTTTTTTTTTTTAATGCAGCGTACTGATGCTATAACTCCGATTCTGGGCACTATGGCCTTGACAATCTACTTTCTCTCTTATTTTTTTTCCCTTAAAAGGGAACTAATGGCTGCCCTACCTCTCATAGTTTTTTGGTCATCAATTTCTACTCCGACATCAAAATTGGACAATTCAAGAAAGGTTGGAAAGCTAATAAAAATATCTACAACTATAGTGAAGAAACTTTTATCTAAATAGATGATTTTCCTAACTAATTAATTTATATAATAAATATGTGAGATCTTGGATATTAAATGATCAAGGAGTGGTAACTTATATCATGGGTGGAAATTTTGCCCAGAGTTCTACTACTATTAATGGGTGGCTCTGCGATTTCTTATGGGCATAGGCAGCTCAGGTAATATGGCTCTTTGTTATCTACATATGGCCTTTTTATCTTAGGTGCTCACTTTTTATGGGCTTTTAGTTTATGTCTCTATTTAGCAGGCGTGGTTATTGACAAGAACATTTTGGATCCATCTTTTGAGCTCATAATAAATTAAATGTTACTCATCTTAGGGCCTTGACCATTGTTCAAGGACGTGTTGTAGGAGTAACCCATTACCATCAAAAGCATTCTTCTTAGCAAGAATTAATGCAGTAGTATAATGACTAGGAGGATTTGAAAAATATTATGCTATTAAGATTTTCAAGATATAAAAATATTGGGGATACTAAGTCTAATACCAATTTTTGTATACCAACCTATGTGGTAAGTATATTATTATTCTTTTTATTGATAAATATTTAAAGTACTGTTATATCATTTGATTATATCTATTAATAAAAATATGACAAGTTAATTGAAACTTAAAAAATTAGAATTAAAATTGATGTTTATAATATTATTCTTCCACGATTTAGCCAAGGCTTAGCTCAGGACCTAAGAACCATTAATAGGTTGACTTTTCTTTTGTAGTTGTTTTTTTTCCCCTTTGGATAAAGAATTGCTAGTTTGAGTTGTTAAAACTTGACAAAATTAGATACTTAAGCGACAAACATGACAAACATACATATGAATTTGGAAGGCCAATTGTATTGAAATCCAAGCTCCTTGTCAGTAGCATTTGTCTACTTATTGTATGTCCTTTTCTTCTTGCTCTTTTATATATATAAAAACCTACATATAGTTTAAGTACACTCATGTGTTATCTACCTTTATAAACTATGATGTTCAAAGTTTCCTCAATTTGTTTGTTTCCTTTTGAAGGAAATATTGTATATTTACCGAGTCAAATCATTTAATAGATTCGGTAAATAGAAATAGACTTAAAAGAAAGTTCAAAAATGGGACCTTTTGCTTATGATGGGAAAATGGAAGTGCGATCCTAAACATCAGCCAGAAAAACCCTTTCATTTTTTTTAACACTAGTTATATAACACTCACTTCATATGTGAAATAGACAAATAAAAAAAAAAAAAGTCAATTGACGGGCATTATAGTTGTCACGTGCATTATAGTTGTCACGTGGCGGCCATGGGAGCTAGGAGGAAAGAGTTTATACGCTCTCGTAGCAATAGCTAACAGATCAAGGCAAGGTTCATAGCTCCGGCTTCTTTTTTTTTTTTTTTTTTTTTTAATTGGGTTGCTGGATATGGGACCCTCATGGTTGGCTGGGATAACAAATTGGGTATAATAAAGTTTAGTAGTGTTTAAGGTACTTTATTTCCATATAAAAAGAAACGAAGTAATAATCTTTAATAAATCTTTAATAGCGTGGATTATATAAGAAAAAAACTGAAGATGGCAAAAAAATCTTTTAATAAAGAAAGACTTCATTTGTTTTCACAAATTACTTCATGAAATTTGAATGAAAGTTTCGTACATTGATTTATTATTAGCAGGGATGAAGCAACTTTATTGTGAGTGCAAGCACATGTATTATTTAATATTTTAAAAAATTTTGATTAATATTCTTTAAAATCTTCAAAATTTTATTTTATTTCTTCATTTTATCAAAACCAAAAACATGATTTGTTTTTCTGAATTTGAGGGTTAAAAGATTCTAATTCTGGACGTTTAAGTAGAATCAGGTATAATATTATCGTTATATCATATTTATAAAAAAAAGAGGTTTTTTACTCTCGTTTAAAAATTAAAATCTGTTTTCGTGCTCCCGTTTTACAAGAACAATTTAATTGTCCTTGTTTAATAATTGGAAAAACATGTCTTATTTAATTAATATTAATATTATATATTGTTGTTGTTGTTGTTTTAATAAGACTGGCAATTTGGATCACGACAATATAATACGATACGAAATCCGCACGAAATTAAAGGGTTTGAGTTTTCTTTAAATGGGTTTAGGTCAAAACAGGTCAAACCCGTCAAACACGATTAAATAAAGGGTTGAACCTGCACGAAACCACCAATCCGCAATTGACACGAAATGACCCGTTTAATAAATGGGTTAACATGAATACGACTCATGAATTACCCATTTATAATTTTTAACATATATTATATAAATTTTTAAAGTTTAAAAATTTAAGATTCAAAATTTAAATATAAAAATATATTTTAGTTTTTATATGTATATTTTTAGTTTTGTATTTATCTTTTGTGATCTAAATTTAAATGTAGCTTGATTGTGAACTTAATTTGATTGTCAGAACTTGATTGTTATTTAGGTGTTTAATAAGTTTTTTTAATGTTAAAATTGATGATAGGTTAGTTAAATTGATCAATAATAGGATAATTAAATAGATCAATAACAAGTTAATTAAATGGATCAATAACAAGTCATAAACGTGTCGTGTCGTGTCAACTCGTTTATTAACGGATCGTGTTCGGATTGTGATTTTTGATACGATTATTAAACAGATCGTGTTCATGTCAAGTGTATTCATGTCAACAAACAGGTCAAATACAATATGAATACGACTCACTAGCACGATTTGCCACCCGTATGTTTTAACATAATGCATCACTCAAAATAGTTTTTGGTTTAGTTAAAAAAATTTTGGTTTCCGGACGATATTGCAATAATCTAAAAAGAGGCTCAAACGTTTATAAAAAAAAAAAGTGCTTTTTTATCTTGGCTGAGGCTCAAACGCTGTTTTGTCTTATAGCTATCATTGTTCTTATTTATTTATTTTTTTATACAATACTTTTGTTGTTTTGGTCTTGTTAGAAAGAGGTTTTCTTTTCCTTTTCTTTTTCTTTTTCTTTTTAAATGAATGGAAGTAGTTGTCTTATTATTTTTGTTTTTTGTTTTGTTTTTGCTGAGATAGATGTATTAGGCTGTATTCGCTTGCGTCATAGGAATCATCTACAAATTATTCTTCTTTCAACAAGCACACACATGAAGACAGAAACCAAAAACAACAAAAAATTCCTTGTCTAATGCAAAAATCAATATTTTATTTGGGGGGGGGGGGGGGGGGGGGGGGGGGGTGGGGGGTTGGGGGTTGTGGTTGCGGGGTGTGGTGGGGGGTGGGGGGAGGAAATAAAGTAGTCAATAGAACTTCCAAAAGAATTTTCATATCAATCCGAGAGACCAAAGTAATAATTAACTTATAGTAGCAAAGCATAAATATATACAATACCCGAAATAATATTTTGAGAATTTAATTTTTGGCTTCAAAATTTGTGTAAACCTTTTGTTGTGACTCCACTATTTAAGAAGAATTACAATTATTCTTTCACTTAAACTATAAAATTTATTTTTACTCCTAAAATTTCGATAGAATTTAAATTGTGCTCCGCTTTATAAGGAAAATTATCATTATGCCCACACTTAATAGTTGAAATAGCAAAGGATATTTTCACCGTTGAATAACATATCCAATCTTATGTTACTCATTTACTGTTAAATTTAGACATCAACTGTCTCAAAATTTTCTATTATAATACAAGTGGCCTTTTATGTCGGTATTTTGTCAAACATTAAATGAAAATTAAATACGTTTAGATTATATGAACTCTAAATAAGACTAAGATTACATTTAAACATTTTTGAAAGGGAAAATATAGCTCCAAAACATATTTGATTACACTATATATCTTTGATTAAGGTATAGTTTCATTCAAATATCTTTAATTGAGGTTCAATTTCCCTCCAAAAAATATTTATTATGATTTAACCTATAAATAAAGCTTACTTGATCAAAACATTTTTAATTTCTCTCTATCTTTATAGAGGAACCGTGAGCACTATAGGAGAAAAGTTTAGGGGTATGATGTGTTAAATAAAAACCCAATTACCAACGTGACATGTGGTGTATAATTCAGCTTAACAAATAATTATGTCTATGTTTGAGGAATATTTATCTGCATTTTTTTTAATAACTTCCCTATTGATTTTTTTTTTGACTCCACCAGTGAGTGAATGATTATATGAGTGAAAATTATAGTTTAAAAAGGCCTCTTATTGTTTGTAAGTACAACTCGATTCAAATCTAAAATGCCAATTATAATCATAATAAGAAATATCCATTACTTTTTTTTTTAACTAATCGAGAATTTAATTTTAAAAAGAAAAGAAGTTCTTGATTTTAAACTTTAATATTTAGTTTTGTATTCGGGAATTAAATAACGTAGAACCCACCAACAATTGAGGATTTATTCAAGTGTTTGATAAAAAGAAAAGAAAATAAGAGGGAAATGAAAAATAAAAAGAGATAGAAGATAACGAGAAGGAAAGAAAAGTCTTTGTTATTATTTTTTTAAAATCTTGTTTTATATTATAGGGAGGAAAGGAGTTAAAATTGTCTTTTGTTATTTGGTGGTATAAGCGAAAGTATAGAGCAAGCAGTAATATTTTTCATAAATTACCTTTTTACCCATTTGTTATTTTATCTTTAAGGATTTTATTATCAAATGAGGATAGTTTAATAATTCTATTTGTTTTTTTGATAAGTAATAATTGTATTAGGTTTTTCATTTAAAAAATGCTTTAAAACATCAGTGATATTGAACATTATACTAACAAAGAAGTGAGTCCTAGGTGTAAAACTTACCCCCTATTAGTGAGTAATATTAAATATCACCGATACTTCTTAATATTATTCTTTACCTATTAATAAATTGTTCTTACTATTTTTAGTGAGATTAAAAAAATTATATAAGATTTTTATTCCCTTCTATCCCTCCAAATACCATTCCAGTCAGCCATTAAAAAAAAAAAAAAAACACTATAGTTTTTGAATTTTCGCCTAAAACATCTCTCCACATCCTTCACTCCCTCCCTTACATCCCTACCAAACATAATATAAGCTCTTTGATAAATTATAACATACCTCTCTCACCTCCGACCTAAAAAATCAAATTAATATTCATAAAAATAGAAACTAACAAACCTCTTTACTAAATATACTTATTTCATATTTAATTGTTTCTTCTCTTTCTATTTATAATTTAATTTTTTAAAATAAAGTAGTAATATTTCAATAAAATTCTGAAAATTGATTTCGTGGAACTCATTTTTTGTTTTAGTATAATTTCCTATTCTCCCAATTTTTAGTGAATACAAACATGCCGTTTAGGTAATAAAAAAGATGTGATCGTAGGCATATTTTCAGGGTAATACTATATTTTTTTAAAAGGAATGATAATATTTAGATACCATTAGGTACTGAATTTAATATTTAACGTTTATCTTGTATATGAATTTATTTGGTCGTAATATATAAATACTTTCATTTAATAAAAAAAAACTCTTAATATTATCAAAATAGATAGAATATCAAAATAAACAAAAAAAAAAAAGGTGTGAAAAAAATTTAAAGATGTGGAGCATTTTTATTTTATTTTGTAGTAGATATGAGTAATTTTGGAAAAGAAAAGAATATATATTAAGTAAATTTAATCATTTTGAGGGTTTGTTTACGAGAACGATTGGAATTTTTTATTTTGAAGGTAAAAAAAAGTTGAGTCTTAAAATATTGTATTTGGTAAAATAAATTGTTTAAAATAAAAATATATAATAACTTAAAATATATTAAAAAAATTAATAATATGAATCTTGTTTTATTTTTTTTGAAATTCTTTGTAATTTAAAAAATCATTTGACTTCGATTTAAAATGAAAAATTTATAGATTTTTGAAGTTTGAATTCTTTTAAAAAAGTCAATCATAAAATTATGGATAAAAAACAGAAAAAAAAGAGAAATGAAACTTAGATTAAAATCTCTCCCTCAATCAAAAAGGATTTGTATTTAGCAAGAGACTTATATCTTGTTTGTTCACTGCATTACATTCGCATTACATGTATTACATTCACATTACATTCAAATATAATGTAATTTTCATCAAAATATAAACATATTACATTTAAATACTAATCACATTATATTTTAAATTTAATATAATAACCATTTATTATTTTATTTTATTTTATAACTTTCATTAATCACATCATATATTCTTTTTTTTTTATTTTTAACTATTATATCACATATTTATTATTTAAATATAATTCAAACACATTCAAATATAAATTTTATCCCATATGTTATGTTAAAATATAATAAGCTTAACAAATTTCTTTTCAGAAAATAGAAGTGTGATAATAAAATCACCACAACAATAACAAAAATGACAGTACAACGGCTAACGGATTACAAGAACAGCTTTCTCCCTCCAAATTTCTCTCTCCATTTTTTGTTTTGTTTTTTCTGCCGCTCGTAAACCCATTTTAAAAATGAAAACAAAAAAGACAAAACAAGAAAACAAAACAAAACTCAACCAACTTGTTTATTTATGTACTTGTCACCTACGAGCTCAGTCTCAAAAACTCTGATCACTGATTCCGATGTGGTCGATCGCACCCGCTTCAGGCCTCGCCATGCTTCCCGGCGATCAGAACGACGTCGCCGCCGCAGCCGCCTCCGCGCGTTCCCGGAGATCGGGAATTCCGACACCGCACAAGGCAAGAGCCACTAAATTATCGCTCTCGTCGACGACGACGCGCGGCGTCGGAACTCCACGGGCCGCCGCTGCGGAGGTGGTGACGGTTGAGAGAGAAGGAGAAAGGAAAGGGAAAGGGAAGGAGAGAGGCAGAGTGTTGAGAGTTGGCGTCGTCTGCGGAGGTCCTTCTGCCGAGCGCGGGATTTCTCTCAACTCCGCGAGATCCGTTCTCGATCACATACAGGTAACGGTGTCTGAATTTTCTTCTTTTGTTTGGCTTCCGAGAAAGTGGAGGAGAAAAAATATTTGGTTAATTTTACTCGTACTCCTCAATTTAGGAGGTTTTCGCATTTTAGCCCCCGAAATTCATTTTATAGCATCTATGGTGCTTAAAGCTTTGTTTTAGTGCTGAATTGAAGACTTGAATATTGAATTGAGCAAATATTATGGACTAGGAATGTTGTTTGGTGACATTCGAACAGTCAAAAGTGTCACGGAGCTCAAAAGAAATGGAAGTAAGGAAATTGATGCTATTGTTATTCACCAAAAGAAGTGAAAATTCCGGTTTAATTTATAGATAATGACAAAGAATCTATCCCTTGTTGTACCGCGTTTCACAAGTAGTATTACAATTGCTGGGGAGGTTTTTTACACGATTAATCATAGGGGATATGTGTAGTGTAACTGAAAACATAATCATGTTTCTGGTATATAACAACAAGTTATTTTGTTTTTGCGTTAACAGGGAGATGATTTGCACGTCAACTGCTACTACATTGACTGTAATTTTAATGCATACGCAATATCATCCGCACAGGTTTGGTCATTCGTTCTCTATCTCGCTCTATATGTATTTATTTATTTATACGTAGGAATTGCATATATTTTGTTTGGTTGTAGTTTTGACAGATTTGTTCGGATTAGATATTTGGGTGCCCCTGTTGTATTGGTAAAGGTGATTTTAGTCAAAGTTTGCACGGACGTTCTAGATTGTAGAGTTTCTGAGGTCATAATATATATTTTTTTAGGCCATCGCCACTTATGATTCAGCAACTGCTAAAAAACTCTGCAATGTGTCCAATGTTTTTGGATTCAGGAAGAGTTGAAGCGTGATTTGTGTCAACTTACCATTACCTTTTCATTTGCTTGATTGTTTCTTGATATCTGATTTACCTTTTGATATTTCTTGTTTTCGATTTAAATGTTCAGCTGCTGACATTAGATTTTTAGTGCTTATTTAACTTTCCATGGAGTAACTTGTTGAGTTTGTGAAATTTTGTAAACAATTTCTCATTGGAGTTTGAGTCTCGATCAAGGAAATTTGGCTAGAGTGACTATATTGGTAATTGTTTCTTTTGTATTTTCAACTGGTTTCTAGCCCTGGATACATGTTTGGATTAGAAAATAGCATGCTAGAAAATTTGTCGTGATTTTTCAATATTTCCTCAATTTCCTTTCTTTACTATTTTAGGTGTACTCAAATACTCCAGCAGATTTTGATTTTAAACTTGAAAGGTATGGATAGGTAGACTTTGCAATTCGCTCACGTCTCGACTAGAAATGTAGAGATTGCTAATTCGTTCTATGTGCAGTCTTGCCCAAGGTTTCCGGTCTTTGTCTGATTTTGCGGAACATCTCGCTGCCTCTGTCGACATAGTATTCCCTGTTATACATGGTCAATTTGGTGAAGATGGTGGCATTCAGGTATGATATAGTGTAACTCTTGATACAACTTTGACAACAACTTAGGCATACGTTTATGTTTTTCTTAATGTGCATTTAAAACTTCTATTTTCCCCTTTGTCTGGCTTATAAATAATTGGAGTTTCTTACTATGAAAACATGTATGTTTCAGGAGTTATTGGAAAAATATAACATTCCTTTTGTTGGCACTGGATCAAGTGCATGTCGTCAAGCGTTTGACAAAGTAAGGCTGACTTGAACCTCGACCTAATGAAAGGCTTGATGGCCATGTAATGTGTACATTGATGGCTGACCTGTATTTAAGTCCCAGAATTCAGTCATGGTACCTTAGACTTCATTAGTCCTTTATACCTGAGTTTAGATAGTTCATTCCAACTTGAAGTTATTTTGCAAATTCTTCTCCAAATAGCATTAATATCACTTAGAATCAGTTTGGTTGCATTCTGATCAATTTTGGATCCTAGTTTAGACCTGCAAGTTGCATGTCGTTTAATTTAGATGCATTAGACCTAACTTTTTAAAGTATCGTTGTTGTCTGGGAGTGGAGCCAATAATAGGTGATCAATCATTATACAATAATTAACAGTATAAGATGTGCCACAATATTGTGATTTAGTACAATAATGTCTTTACTATATTCTAGTGTTGCTTGTGTCATACTTGACAGATGAAAACAACCATTTGTGTTTTAAACTTATTGGCAGTACAATGCATCATTAGAGCTTGGCAGACGAGGATTTGTCACAGTACCTAGTTTTCTAGTGCAGGTATTGTCTCAATTGTGTTTGATTTTGTCACAATGTAAACCACATACATCTTTTTCTTCGGTTTGTATGTCTGTTGGAAGGGGGAGGGGTGGCTGAGGCATACTGTATAACTAATTGAGATTATGTTTGTTGTCTTATTGCTCTGCTTAAATGCCATGTAGAGTAGTGAAGAAAGTGAATCTGAACTTTCAAAGTGGTTTGCCGCTAATCAGCTAGACTCTAATTCAGGAAAAGTTGTGGTGAGGCACATTTTTTATTTTGATTAACTTGAAACTCATATAAAATAGCTGTTTAACCTGTTCAGATTTTTGGTCCTCTTTATTATATTATTCCAGGTAAAACCAACTAGAGCAGGTTCTAGCATTGGTGTTAAAGTTGCATATGGTGTGGCTGATTCTCTTAACAACGCCAAGGCAATTATATCAGAGGTACTTGTCATTATCAGAATTACTTTTTGGTGGCGTGATAAAGTTTAATTAGATTTTGATGAAAGTGCAGAATGAATGTTTATGAACGTGATAAAAGTGTGATTGCAAACTTAATGGCTAGATAGCTATTTTCTTATGAAATTCTTGATCATTTTACATTTGGTAGGGAATCGATGATAAAGTCCTTATTGAAGTATTTCTTGAAGGAGGGAGTGAATTTACAGCTATTGTCCTTGATGTAGGGTCCGGTTTAGATTGCCATCCTATTGTGCTACTGCCAACTGAGGTATGTGTGGTTAAGATTTCATTTCCTCAACTTTACTGTAAAGTAAAAACCACGTGTTTTATTCATTAACTAGTGTAGAAAGGATTAGACTTTTTAAAAACTCATTAACATAAACTGATAGTAATAGTAAAGTGAAATTTGAACCTAATGATTTTCTTATGCTTTGTGAAATATTCTTGAAGCTTCACCAATATATGGAATCATCACTTAGCTATTAATTAACTTGCCAGCTTTGCTGAAAAACTGACGTTATCCTTGATGGCATTGTAAGGTGGTTGGGAAAACTCCTCTTTTAAGTTTTCGATGGGTTGTTACTTCTCAAGTGTCTGAAGAACTATGTTGTTTTTTATATGGTTTTGTTGAGACTTTCTGAATATTGATTGAAAAACATGCTTTAAAGTAGTGACTCTTATCCTTTACCTAAGTTTCCCACTATATAAGGTCCCGGAAATTAGCTTTGTAGATGTTACCCTTTTGGTTAATACAGCTGTATTTACTTTAGTAGAGTCTGAAATGTGATTCAGTTTAGGTATGAAATTTGGATGATTGAAGAATTTAACTTGATGTGCCAATAAAACTTATTAGCTGAACCATTGTACATTCTAAATCAAAAGTATATTTGAGCTATGCGGACATTTAATTTTGTCTAATGATTTTGTCCAATTTAATGTGCTTTCAATGAAAAGGTGGAGCTTCAATTCCAAGGTGAAGTTGATGTTAGAGAGAAGGATGCAATTTTCAACTACCGACGGAAGTATCTCCCAACACAGCAGGTAAAGCAAAAGTCAATCTTGTCTTCTGATTTTACATGCATGTCCACAAGCACTATGCATCAATAAGTTATTGCATATTTGCACAATTACATCAGCTGTTCTAATCTATTACAGAAGGGTTCACATGATATTTATAACAAAGAAATAGACTGAGAATGATTAATTTCTCATTGACTCAGAATTGTTGGTATACAACAATATATAGACTATTCCAGGAAAAGAAATAATATGAAACTAATCTACCCAAAACAAGAAACTAAGCCTAACATTACAAATCCCATGATTCAAGGGATCAAAATAATTTTTCCATCTAAATATATATATGCTGAGTTGTTTCCTAATAATTCGGCTATGGAAACTGTACAATTCAACACTCCCCCTCAAGCCGGAGAATAGATGTCTTCCATTCCCAGCTTGGACATAATTCCATGAAAAGTTGCACTGTTGAGTCTTTTGGTCAAGACTTCTACCAGTTGACTCCTTGAAGGTACATAAGACATGTAGATCAGACCTGCTTCTAGCTTTTCTTTGATGAAGTATCTGTCAATCTCGATATACTTTGTCGTATCGTGTTGTGCTAGATTATGAGCAATATTTATTGCTGACTTATTGTTACAGTATAAGTTCATAGGACCTTCCCATTGATTCTCATATCATCTAGGATGATCTTCAGCCACAACAATTCATGCACTCCTTGGGCATTGCCCTGAACTCTAATTCAGCACTAGACCTTGCCACTACATTATGTTTTTCACTCCTCCATGTTACCAAATTTTTACCAAGAAACATGCAATAGTTAGAGGTCGATCTCTTATCTACTGATGAACCTATATAGTTGGCATCTATGTAGGCTTCCATTGTGAGTTCATTATTCCTTTTGAATAGAACTTATTTTCTTGGACTACCTTTCAAGTAGTGTAACACACGATAGGCAGCATGTAAATGTGTCTCTCTCGGATCATGCATGAACTAACTAATCACGCTTACTAAGTATGTAATGTCTGGCCGAGTATGAGCAAGGTAGATAAGTTTTTTTACCAAACGCTGGTACATCTCCCTATCAACAACTGGTTCTTCTTTTGCTTCCGCTAACTTCTAGTTTGGCTCAATAGGCGTAGCTGCTAGCTTACAACCAAGCTTTCCTGTTTCCTTCAAGAGATCCATCACATACTTTTTCCGTGAGATAAAAATTCTTTGTCTTGAGTATGAGACTTTAATTCCAAGGAAATAATAAACTGAGAAGAAAAAAATAGTAGGTGAGAATAATTTTTCCTGTATGGTATTTGGGAATTTAAAGATCCCATTGTGGTACAAATATAGTAACTAATCTTCCTGATTACAAGGAGAATAAAAACTGATTCCTAAAATATATTTACAGCTCATGTGTATCTAATCTAACCAAATATATCACATAATCACATCAATTATAACAGATTCTTCAACACTCCCCCTCAAGCTGGCATGAAAATATCACTCATGGCAAGCTTGTCCGCGAATCCTTCAAATTGTGCCTTGGGAAGCCCCTTGGTTAGTATATCTGCAACTTGGCTAACGGTTGGTATGTAAGGCATGCATATCACACCACTGTCCAGTTTTTCCTTAATGAAATGTCTGTCCACCTCTACATGCTTGGTTCTATCATGTAGAACTGGATTGTGAACAATTGAGATTGCCGCCTTATTGTCGGAAAAAACTTTGATAGGCGTAGGAACGGGAATCTTTAACTCTACCAGTAGTCTTTTAATCCAAAGAACTTCGCAAAAGCCATGAGCAACTGAGCGAAATTCAGCCTCGGCACTACTTCTTGCCACCACACTTTGTTTCTTACTCCTCCAAGTAACCAGGTTACCACCAACAAACGTGCAATAGCCTGAAGTAGATCTTCTATCACTTATACTGCCTGCCCAATCTGCATCGGTATAGGCTTCTATCTGTAGATGGCCTCTCCTTTTAAACATAAGTCCTTTCCCTGGTGTTCCTTTGAGATACCTCAATATCCTGTACACAGTTTCAAAGTGTTTTGATCCTGGTGAGTGCATAAATTGACTTACAACATTTACCGCAAAGGCTATGTCAGGGCGAGTATGGGCAAGGTAGATCAGTCTCCCCACTAATCTCTGATATCACCCTCGGTCTACTACCTCATCATCAGAAACTGTTTCTAACTTCAAATTGGGTTCAATCGGAGTTTCTGCCACCTTACAGCCAATCATTCCTGTCTCCTTAAGCAGATCAAGAACATATTTCCATTGATTGATAAAGATGCCTTCTTTCGATCTTGCAAACTCCATCCCCAAAAAATACTTTAGTTTTCCCAAATCTTTGACCTCGAATTCTGTTTCTAGCTTTTTCTTCAGACTCTCAATTTCAAGAGCATCATCGCCGGTCATAATTATGTCATCAACGTACACGATCAAGATAGCAATTTTTCCTTCAGTGGAGTGTTTGAAGAATAAAGTATGATTTGCCTGACTTTGTGTGAATCCATGTCTTTTGACAACACTGCCAAAGCGCTCAAACCAGGCTCTCGGAGACTGCTTTAGGCCATACAACGATTTTTTCAGCTTACATACCTTTCCTTTCCCAAGGACTTCTTCAAAGCCAAGAGGAAGATCCATATATACTTCTTCTTGCAAATCCCCATGAAGAAATGCATTTTTCACATCTAGCTGATGAAGAGGCCAATTGAGATTAACTGCAAGAGACAGAAGTATTCTGATGGAATTAATTTTAGCGACAGGGGCAAAAGTCTCTTGGTAATCTATACCGTGAGTTTGAGTAAATCCTTTCGCTACAAGTCTGGCTTTGTATCTTTCTATACTCCCGTCTGCTTTACACTTCACAGTGAATACCCATTTGCAGCCAACGGTCTTCTTATCCATAGGCAAATCGCTTATACTCCACGTGTTGTTCTTCCTGAGAGCATTCATTTCCTCCATCACTGCTAATTTCCAATTCGGATTACCTAATGCTTCCTGAATAGTTCTTGGAACAAACAGATCAGAAATCCTAGACACAAAGGCTCTATGGCTATTTGACAAGTTTTTGTAGGACAGGTACTTTGCAATTGGATGTTTAGTGCAATTACGGATTCCTTTTCTTAGGGCAATAGGAACATCAAGGTCAGAAGGTGGTGACTTAGGTAATTCAGGTGGGGAAAGGATTGGAGTAGAAGTACTTTGAATGATTGTGGAAGGATCATCACATGATGAGTTTGATTGGAGATCCGCTGGGGAAATGACTGGAGCAGTAGACTGCTTGCGAAACTTTTTTCTGGAATAAACTTGAAGTTCAGAGTGCTTTTCTGGAAGTACTTCTCCCCCTGTCTCAGATACAACAAATTCTGGCAAAGTAGAGTTAGGAATACTGTTATTTTCCATATTTCCTACATCTATTTCCTGAATTTGTTTATTGGAATTGATCATTGGCTCAGTTAATTCTGAGATAGGAAAGGTCACAGTTTCCCAAAAATTGTCTTCTCCAATACAGTTCTCCCCCTGAAGAGAATTTTGGTGAAAGAAAGGTTGAGTTTCAATAAATGTGACATCCATGCTCTCAAAAAATTTCTTTGTGATTGGATTGAAGCACTTATAACCCTTCTTATTAGATGCGTATCCAATGAAAACACATTTTTCAGCTTTTGGGTCAAGTTTTGTTCGAAAAATGTTTGGTATGTAGACATAGCATGTACAACCAAAAATTTTTAAGGGCAAGTCAGCAAACAACCGTGATGTGGGGAAAGCATTTTTCAAACAATTTAAAGGTGTTTCATATTTCAAAACTCGAGATGGCATTCTTTAATTAGGTAGCATGCCGTTAAAAGAGCATTTCCCCAGAGGTATTTTGGAACATGCATGGAAAACATGATGGCACGGGCAACTTCAAGCAAATGTCGATTTTTTCGTTCAGCAATCCCGTTTTGTTGTGGTGTATCACGACAAGTTGATTGATGGACAATGCCTTTTTCCAGAAGGAAACCTCCTAAGTGTTTGTTAAAGTATTCAGTTCCATTATCAGTTCTTAATATGCCAATCTTGGTTTGAAATTGGTTTTCAATCATATGAAAAAAATCTTTAAACCTTTGTTCAACTTCTGATTTGTTTGCCAACAAATAGACCCAACATACCCGGGTATGATCATCAATAAACGTCACAAACCATTTTTTACCAGACAGTGTAGTGACCTTAGAAGGTCCCCAAACATCACTATGAAATAGATAGAATGGTTTTGATGCAGAATAATTCCTTAAAGGGAATGAAACACGATGTTCTTTAGCCAAATGACAAGTATCACAATGCAATTTTGAACAATCAATCCCTTTGAACAAAGCAGGAAATAAATATTTGAGATATGGAAAATTAGGGTGTCCTAATCTCCTATGCCATAACATTATTTGATCATAGACAGAGGTTGAACTGGTACTACCTAGTCCCTGAGCTTTTTTATTCCCGAAGGCTGTTTCATCAAAGTAGTACAGTCCATTTATTTCCCTAGCAGTTCCAATCATCCTCCCCGAGTTCCGATCCTGAAAAAGACAATGAGAAGGAAGAAACAAAACAGAACAGTTAGATTCTCTTGACAATTTGCTGACAGAGAGAAGATTACAAGCAAGTTTTGGAATGTGTAAAACTGAAGCAAGAGTTATTTTTTCAGAAATTTTAACATGTCCTTTGCCTGCAATAGGTGAGAAGCTACCATCAGCAATTCTAACTTTTTCGGAACCAGAACAGGGGTAATATGAACTGAACAAGTGAGAACAACTTGTCATGTGATCGGAGGCCCCAGAATCGATGATCCAAGGGCCAGCTTTTGCAAGGACGGAAAAAATGAGAGGATTTCTACTTGATTGTGCCATAGAACCGACAGGAATATTAGGTGATGAATAGGATTTTTGCAGTTTTTGAAGGTGGTCTAATTGCTCTTTACTGAAGGGAGAAGATTCAGCTTCATTGGCAACAGCAATATTCTGTTCACCAGCCCTGTTTCCTCTGCTGTTAGAAGGCCTGCCGTGCAGTTTGTAGCAAGTTTCCCTGGTATGCCGCGTTTTCCCACAGAAATCACACCGTAGATTGGCCTTGTCTCCTCCACGTTGGTTGTGAGGGGTTCTTCGGCTCACCTGGCTTCAGAGATAACCAAGGCCGATCCTTCTATTGTTCCGGTTGAACCAGAATTTTTTTTCCCAAGCATCACCTGCCTGCGACTTTCTTCTCGGCGTACTTCGGCAAACACCTCTCCAATAGGTGGCAATGGATTTCTCCCAATAATTCGACCACGCACCTCGTCGAACTCTACATTCAAGCCTGCAAGAAACTTGAAGACTCGATTGACATCCACCATCTTTTTGTAATGGTTGCAGTCCTCCGTCAACTTCCACTCGTAGTCATTGAATAGGTCGAGATCCTGCCATATTCTTTTCAGAGTATTAAAATATTTTGTAACAGATTCCTCACCTTGTTGAATTTCTCCCAGCCGTAGAGTCAATTCATACACCTGGGATTGGTTTCCAAGGTCGGAATACATCTGTGAAACGTTGTCCCAAAGCTCCTTGGCTGTGGAATAGCACATATAATTCGCACCAATTTCCTCAGCCATGGAATTAACCAGCCAAGTCATCACCATTGAGTTCTCAGCATCCCAAACGGCGTAGGCTGGGTCTTTTGCGTCAGGCCTTTTTGCATCTCCCGTGAGATATCCAATCTTCCCTCTGCCTCTGATGTACATTCGCACGCTCTGTGACCACCAGAGGAAGTTATCTCCATTCAGTCGGATTGTGGTTATTTGAACAGGATGGGTTTCGGTTGGGCTGCGAGCGATTTGTGGTTCAGTCAAAGAAGACTGGGGTCGAGAGGTTTCAGACGTGACTTCAGACATTTTCTAGGACAAGGCAGCAGATTCAATCCCTAGAGTTCGTTCTCAGCTCTGATACCAAATAAACTGAGAAGAAAAAAATAGTAGGAGAGAATAATTTTTCCTGTATGGTATTTGGGAATTTAAAGATTCCATTGTGGTACAAATATAGTAACTAATCTTCCTGATTACAAGGAGAATAAAAACTGATTCCTAAAATATATTTACAGCTCATGTGTATCTAATCTAACCAAATATATCACATAATCACATCAATTATAACAAATTCTTCAACAGAAATACTTAAGTATTCCAAGCTCTTTTATCTCAAATTCCTTGATCCAACACTATTTCAGATCTTGTCTATCTTTTTCATCATTTCCAGTGACAATAATATCATCAACATATTCTAGGAGGGCTGTAACTCCCCAGGTGGCAGAGTGTTTGATAAAAAGAGTATGATCTCCTTGACTTTGTTTGTATCCTATTGCTTTCATCACTTTAGCAAATCTCCCAAACCAAGCTCTAAGTAATTGCTTCAGTCCATATAGGGCCTTTTTCAGTCTACATACCTTGTTAGTTGTATCCTTTCCTTTAAAGTGGAATGCTCATGTAAATTTCTTCTTCTAGCTCACCGTGCAGAAAGGCATTCTTCACATCATATTGTTGAAGTGGCCAATTAAAATGAGCCACCAGGGATAACAAGATTCTCATAGTGTTCATCCTTGCCACAGGAGCAAACGTCTCTTGATAATCAACTCCATAAGTCTGAGTAACCTTAGCAACCAGCCTTGCTTTATATCTCTCAAGAGAACCATCAGCCTTGTATTTTAAAGTAAAAACCCATTTGCAACCCACTAGATTCTTCTCTTTTGGCTTATTAACAGTCTTCCAAGCATTGTTTTTCTCCATTGCATCCATTTCCTGTCTCATAGCATTCCTTCACTCCCTTTTTGACAATGCCTCAGGTAAAGTGTTTAGAATAGAAATAGTGTGTAGACTCACAATAAAGTTTCTATAGAGTGGTGAGAAACGTCTAAGTGACACGTAGTGGGATAATGGATATAAAGGATGCTTTGTGCATTCTCTAGTCCCTTTTCTAATAGCAATAAGAAGATAAGAATCCCTTTTTGGTGTTTCAACAGATGGTGTATGCAAGGGTGAATCAAAACTTACCGTGTCTTCATTAGCAGGGCTCGAGATGCCATTTTGGACTTGTGTTAGGCTTGGAGCAGCTATTTTTCTTGAGTACACTTGAGGAAATCTCATATTGTCATAAATATTAACAGACGCTGGAGTACGAACAAGTACTAGAGTGGACACAGGTTCTGGTTCTAGGACTGACACAGATTCAGGAATTGAGACAGACTCGGACTCAATGGAAGTTGGAACATTTTGTTTTTGAGTTAATGGAGATGAAGCTGAAGGTAGATCAAGAGACCCAAAAGAACCAAGATCACCACCATAGTCTTTATCTTCCATAAGTGAAATCTAACCTTGAAGATAAGACTGTGAAACACTGTTTGTTCTCAGCAAAGATGACATTTGCAAATATGTAAAATTTTCTGGTAGGAGGATGACAACGTTTATAGCATTTTTGTGTAGATGAATAGCCAAGCAACACACATTTGATTGCTCTAGGGTCTAATTTTTCTCTATTTGGGCTATGAACATGGACAAAAGAGGTACAACCAAAGACTCCAGGTATGAGACCGTGATGTTCTAACATGGGGATAGAATTTTGCAAGGTTTTCCATGGGAGTTTTGTAATCAAATGTTCGTGAGGGTAGTCTAGTGATAATGTATATGGCAGTAAGAACAGCCTCCACTCAATAAGATTTAGGAACATTCACTTGAAATAACAACACCTGAGTAGTATTATGTAAATGGCCATTTTTTCTTTCAGCAACCCTGTTTTGTTGTGGTGTGCTTACACATGATGATTCATGAATGATGCCTTCTCTTTGGAAGTAGGGTGTCAAAATTTGGTTGAAGTAATCCCTTGCATTGTTAGACCTAAAGCCTTTAATTTTTACCCCAAATTGGTTTTGAATCATGCAGTGGAAGTTAGGGACAACAGTGCTTACATCAGATTTTCCTTTGAGCAAAGATATCCATGTAACCCTAGTACAATCATCAATTATAGAAACAAACCATGGAGACCCTGAAATATTTGGAATTGTGGATGATCCCCAAATGTCACTGTGAATTAGTTCAAAAGGATGAGAACTTCTTTTATTACTAATGGGAAAAGATACATGAGTATGATTTGCAAGTTCACAAACATCACAGTGAAAATCTGTAGCATTCAACCCTTTAAACAAAGAAGAAAACGCGATATTTAAGACCCTAAAAGATCGATGACCAAGACAAAAAATGAAGCCAAATGACATCTTTATATGAAAAAGTGAGAAAAGATAAGGACAAATTATTCATGACTTTCTTCGAAGTACTCGTTGTTTCAAGATAGTAAAGCACGTTCCTTTCCTTTGCAAGTCCAATTTCCTCCCCAAACCCTAGTCCTAAAAAACATAGTAAGATGGAAAATTGCAAAACATTTTGGGTCTTCTGTGAGTTTTTGAATTGAGACAAGATTTGCTAACAATTTTGGTACATGAAGAACATCTTTAAGAACAAGGGAAGGTGTCACATGGATATATCCTAATCCTGCAACTATTGCAAGGGAACCACTGGCAACAATAATTTTCCTACTACTAGGACATGGAGTATAATTGCTGAAATACTGTAAGGTGTGAGTAATAATCTATGGCCCCTGAGTTAATTACCCAAGAGTTGGTCAAACACTTTTCTAAGACATGAAATCCAAAAGGAAAGAAGACATACTAAAGAGTGCCAATGAATATGCACCAGAAGGCTTCTCAAGAGATCCTATCAAGCCTCTAAGTTTTTCAATCTCTTCACTATTGAGTCTTCCTTTCTCCTATCCCTCGCCCTGGTTAGTTTGTTCAGTTAAATGAACTTGAGATTGAGTTCTCTGCTGACCTCCACGGTTTCCCCATTCTCGGCTAGGTGGTTAACTAATCAATTTCAAGCAATTCTCCTTGGTATGCCTCGGTCTTTTACAATAGGTGTCCCACAAATTATCCTTGATGTCCCTCTGGTGATTGTTTTTGTTGTCTCTCCCCGAGAGCCTTGGTAGGTCTATTTTCCCTCTTTCTTGAGGTTGTTCAGTTTTAGTCACCAAGGCTGAACCGTCTAAAGCTTAAGGCTCAAGCATTACACCTCTTCAACTTTCTTCTGCACGAATTAGAGAAATTGTCTCCTCCAACGAAGGTGTTTCCTCCTTGCCGAGTATCTAAATCCTAACCTGATCAAATTCAGGATTGAGTCCAGCCAACAAATCATATACTCGGTCCTTCTCAATAAAGTTCTTCAAGGTGGCAGCGTCTTTTGGGCACTTCATCTCAAATATAGTGATTGAGTTCCTGCCTTAAATTTTTCAGTAAATTGGCATATTCTGTCACTGTTTTTCCTCCCTGTTCGGCAGCACTTGTCTTCACCTTAATCTCATACATTTGGGCTACATCACGAGCTTTTCAATAGGTTTTCCTAATGGAATCTTAAATCTCCTTTGCAGTTGTCAGAAACATACAAATATCGCTAGTTGTAGGATCCATTGAGTCCCATAACCATGAATGATCATGGAATCAGCTTTATCCCGTGCTTCAAGCGTCGGATCTCCTTTTTTTGGTCCTGTCCCGAGAAGACGGCTCAACCTCCCTTTACCCTTCAGGTATGTTCTAACAAACTGAGACCACTTGGGATAATTTTTTTCATTTAACCTGTATGTAGCCTAAACAGTCTGCAAGTCATCGGATTTGAGTTGACCTCGTCAGATTGAATACAGGTATTTGAAGCAGCCATAGTTTCAGAGGCCATAGTTATCGAAAAAAAAGGGCAAAAAGGGAAAGAAAAGAGGTTTGAAACGCAGCAATGAAGGCTGCAATTAGACGGACTTATCACGGCAATGAAGGCTGCACAAAGAAAGAAACCCAGAAAAGAGCCTAGGGCTCTGATACCAGAACAAAGAAAATACGTTGAGAATGATTAATTTCTCATTGACTCAGAATTGTTGGTATACAGCAATATATAGACTCTTCTAGGAAGAGAAATAATAGGAAACTAATCTACCCAAAGCAGGAAACTAAGCCTAACGTTAAAAATCCTATGATTCAAGGGATCAAAATAATTTTCCTATCTAAATATATACATGCTAATTTGTTTCCTAATAATTCGGCTATGACAACTGTACAATTCAACAATTTATGCTATGCCCAGCCATGTACTCTGTTGTGTATTTCCTTCTGTCTTAACTGCCCATCATCTCTCTAATTCTTGGTTCTTGCATCCAAACAGGTTGCTTATCATACTCCCCCACGTTTTCCCATAAACGTTATTGAAAGTATTCAAGAGGGAGCATCTCTATTATTTAAACATCTTGATTTGCGTGATTTTGCGCGAATTGATGGGTGGTTTTTGCCTGATTCTTTTCACATGTCATCGTCAGTAAAAAATAAATTTGGGAAGACTGAGCTGGGTACAGTAGTATTTACTGACATTAACCTGGTGAGATAGGTGTTCAATTATTCATAATTATTTTCCTAAGATGTTCTCAACTAAATTTTGTTATGTGTTTCAGATTAGTGGAATGGAGCAGACTAGCTTTTTATTTCAACAAGCTTCAAAGGTACTCTAAATTTAGCTGATTGTTATATCAGTGTCATTGTGATTTCAGATTTTTTCATTCAATCTTCTCTTATTCAATGCAAACAGATTCCGCCATTTTCTATGGTGGTTCTAATGTCTTACATTTTTGCAACTAAGATTAAGAAAACATCTTTAGTTCTTAATTCTTGATATAAATCTCTATGGGAAATGTAAGAAAATTTGTTCCTAATTTTTCATCCTTGTAGTACTCATATTGTCTGTCTATTTTTTGTGCCACTAATCTGAGATTGAAAACTATCCAGGTTGGGTTTTCTCATTCAAATATTCTTCGCAGCATAATCTACCATGCTTGCTTGCGGTTTCCCGAGCTTGCATCTTTCAGTAGTGTATCAGGTCATTTGCCTGAAAGATCTACATCCTCACTGCGTAGCAAGGCAGCTCCAAAACGTGATGGTGTTCACAAAGTTTTTGTCATTTTTGGAGGAGACACATCAGAGCGGCAAGTATCTCTTATGAGCGGTACAAATGTTTGGCTCAATTTGCAAGCTTTTGATGATGTAAGTATTAACACCAGGTAGAGTTGAACAACAACGACAACAAATAATAAGTAAAATACAAGACATTTCATAGTTCAAAATTCCAGAGCTTTCTTTTCAAATAATTATTTGGATGTGCAATACATATTTCAGCAAATTGTTCAGTGGCTTTCTTTTGTGATTGATATTCAAAACTTTCCTGGCTGATTAAGTTTCACCAACTTTGAGGTTTGCCTAAGTTTTGTAGTTATTTATGCCTTCACATTCCTGTATTCAAAATCATGGATCATGGAAGTTTTGTACATCCCTGCAACTTCTGATTGTTTTTTGTTGTTGCCCGCCATAGTCTAGAACTAGAACATCCTAAACAAAATGGCACCGTAGTACAAATTTTTTTCAAATTTACTAGTTTTTCTTTTTATTTGTTATGCGATTACTTTTCGTTCCTCCAATTAATTGAAGTTACTTTACTCTCTGAACTGGTGTATACATTAATCATGTATAAACCAAGTGCATCCAGTACTAATATCTGGTATTGAAATTCTTCTGGCTGTAGCTTGAAGTAATTCCTTGTTTGCTAGCCCCTACTTTTGGACAAGAGTCTGTTATAAACTCCAACAACAAGGAAGTTGATGTGAGCTCCAGGACAGTTTGGTCATTACCGTAAGTCTTTCTTTCTTTAACAATTGAACAGAAAAACCCTCAGAAGTTTGAAAAATTCAATGTCAACTATTTCACATACATTATTGTTCACTTGTTGGCTTGCTTTTCATATCCAACACTTTTTAAAGGATTAAGAAAGGGTATACAAGAAACATGCAAAACAGATTTTTTTCCTTTTTCCCTTGTTGATAAGTGCAGTAAAACTGAGTCATTTCAATCCAGGCAAAAGATTTGATCCCCTTTCTTTTTGTTAGGGGAATTTGCTGTTTTTATTTGCATGCTTACATCACAGAATCAATTAGCATTTTCGTTCACTGAGTGTTGGATCATCTTTTTTATAGACTTATATTAAGGTATATCTATTATATAGTAAAAGATTGTCCTTTGCTTAAAATTACTTCAGGCTGATAATGGGGTCTTAACAAACTAAATTCTAAGATATGATGATGGGCGGCCAAGCCTACCTTCTATGTATTTGTTATATACAATTCAATATGGCTTTTTGTACAGGTATTCGCTTGTTCTAAGACACACAACAGAAGAAGTTCTTGCTGCGTGCATAGAAGCAGTTGAACCAGCACGGGCTGCATTTACATCATACTTACGTAGCAATGTGATGAGTGATCTTATGGAAGGTCTAGAGGCACATAGTTGGTTTAAAGGGTTTGATATAAGTGATGTCCCACCAGTAAGATTCTCATTGGAGCAGTGGATTAAACAAGCCAAGGAACTTCAGGCTACAGTGTTCATTGCAGGTTTCTTTTTTCCCCTCTTTGTAGCCATGCATTGGCTACTTATCTTTTACTGCTATCTTTGGTGATTGAATATATCATAAAGAACGATTAAAAGAGAAAAATTATATCTATTTGGTAACGGTTTGTAAATTATACATGGGCCCAACTCCATGTGTCAAACAAAATAATGGTATTTGGAATAACCCTTTTAGTAGCATACTAGCTTCCTTATTTTTTAGAATTGAATAAATCTATATATCAAAGACGAAATATGTAGCTACTTTCCTTTTGTTAGTTCTTGTGATATATCAATAACTTGAGGATTCTAGTTTTCCATTTGCTAGATTTGATAAGTTTTTAGCAGTTCTATTTTCAACTCATTACTTTCTTGACCATTGCAATAGACACTTCAGAGCTCAATGCCAAATAAGCCATAGACAAGGGACCACAATATGTTTTTCTAGTGTTTAGAAAATAAAATAAAAGTCTGTCCACATGTTAAACATAAGCATTCGTGTCAGTGATTTCTTAAGGAAGGTTAAGGTATTATTCCCTGGAAATTTGCAATTAAGATTAAGATTAGGGTTTGTTGGTTATGATTTTGTTATATGCTGACTTTTTGATATGCCAAATAACACTTTGTCCGTCTTCATGATTTTTGTATTTGTTTTACCTTTGTAGTGCATGGAGGCATTGGTGAAGATGGTACGCTTCAGTCTTTGTTGGAGGCTGAAGGGGTTCCTCATACGGGTCTGTTCTTTCCCAAACTTGGCTATAAGCAGCCTTGGTATTGATTCTTCACGATCTAATTTCCCTCTATCTCCTTACTGCCCTTCCTTCCAAAATGTAGGCCCTGGCGTTATGGCATCAAAGACTTGTATGGACAAAGTTGCAACATCTCTTTCTCTTAGCCACGTATGGTTCTTAGTTTGTAAACAATGTTTAATAGTCTAGGCATTATTTTCTTGACATAGTTTGTATAGATTTTGTGACATAACAAACCAATCTAATCTACCATGGATTTTGTCACATAACAAACTGATGTAATCTACCATCATCAACAGCTCGCAAACTCCGGAGTTCTTACCATACATAAAGATGTGCGGAAAAAGATGGATCTCCTGAGTATGTCTACACTAGATATATGGAATGACTTGACCTCAACGTTGAAGTGTAAAACACTGTGTGTTAAACCAGCAAGAGATGGATGCTCAACAGGAGTTGCAAGGTTATGGTAGGTCTATTCCTTATTCTAAGCATTAGGATTTTTATCAACGCCTTATTCAGTTTGAGTTCGGCACATTATAAAGTTTTACTACCAATGGAACTTGTTTTACTGTCCTGAACTAAATTTATTTCATACAGCTGTGCTGAAGACCTTTCAGTGTACGTGGGAGCATTGAAGAACAGTCTTCTAAGGATTCCTCCTAATAGTTTGTCTAAGGTACAGAAATGTTACTTTATCATCTTTTTCACAGCTAGTTTCTTTGTAGCCGCCGATTTGAGATTTAAATTATTCTCCATTTTCTTCATGTGAGTGTTTTCAGGTATCTTTAAGATTTGGATGTCATGTAAGCTAATTATAGATTTTTATTTTCTACCCTTCATTACCAATTGTTGTGCCTTATCTATAAATTTTTCTTGTCTTTTCTTCAATTCTTTATTTGAGGAGCATTTTTCTTCAGTGTGGAGAAAAGCCACCAAAAATAATAAAACAAAAAACAAAAAACGAAAAACAAAAAACAAAAACTAAACTAAAAACTAAAAACTAATGGGGCGTTTGGTAAACGTATTGTGTTCGCATTACATTTGAAAGCAATGCATTGAATACATTTTGTATTTGGATGAAAAGTATTTACTTTACATTTGAATGCAATGTGTATTTGGATGAAAAGTATTTGAATTGTATTTTAGAATTGAAAAGTTAATGTGATTGGTAAAAGTAGATAGAAAAAGTGAGATAGAGAGGGAATATGATGTGAATTGGAAAAAAAAATTATTTTTGAAATATTCTGGAATAGTAAATGTATTTAAGGCATTATAGAGAAGTATTGAATTTGAACGTAAAAATTTTGCATTTGGATGAAAATTGTGCAATACGAAAAGCTAATGCCCCATAAAAATAAAAAAATAAAAAACTAAAAACTAAAACTAAAGGAAGGGAAGGTGATGGGTTTCTTGTTGCAGTGAATAGTTATTCATGTTGAAAGCAAACACGAAAAGGTATAATATCTTTTACATTTGGTCTTTCATGCAACTGTGGACATGTTATCGGTCTCTAATCTTGCCTTTTAAATGGATTTACAGGCACATGGAATGATTGAGATGCCTGATCCTCCTCCAGAGATCTTGATCTTTGAACCTTTTATTGAAACTGATGAGATTTTTGTTTCAACCAAGTCTACCAATGAAGATGGGCATCAACTCAGGTGGAAAGGACACAGTAGATGGGTGGAAATAACTGTTGGTGTCGTAGGAAAACGTGGATCTATGAGATCTTTGAGTCCTAGCATCACTGTTAAGGAGAGTGGAGATATTTTATCTCTTGAGGAGAAGTTTCAAGGTATCTTTTTCACATTGTTCAGTTCTCATAATTTATTTGTATTTTCTTTTTAAGTTCTTCTTGGTCACTAGCGCATCCACATCACATCATCTAATTTTTCAGTTTTAAGGAAATGTCTCTGTTATTTAATTCTTGGTGTTCTATCATGCTTGCATGGACTTTAAAAAAGTAAATGAAGCTTCCTACCATTCAAAATTTGTTAAATTGTTACTATTCCTTTAATTTCAAGCGTCTATATATATGCTGCATTGCAAATGAGACTTCATCCATCTTTACATTATGCTACTTGACAGGCGGCACAGGCATCAATCTGACTCCACCTCCACTGTCCATTATCAGGTTTTTTAAGAACCCACTGTATCTTTTTTTTTTTT
Organism: Antiaris toxicaria; assembly: GCA_035233585.1. Lineage (NCBI taxonomy): Eukaryota > Viridiplantae > Streptophyta > Magnoliopsida > Rosales > Moraceae > Antiaris > Antiaris toxicaria. The sequence continues at coordinate 4,836,684 of CP141163.1, forward strand.
TTTTAACCATGTTTTTGTACTTCAATCTTCCTGGTAAAAGACTTTTCATGCGATAAATAGTCAGTTTCTTTGGCACAGCTTAGTTCAAGAAATTTTGAAAAGGGGATTTGTGCTATGTTGACACATCTGTTCTGAGCGTTTCCATAATCCACATGTTGTTGGTGTTATTGCTTAGTATTTGTGAGCTCGTGTTTGCCCCTGTCTACTGCTTACCATGTGTATTTGCATTCTATAATTTTAAAGAATTATACAGACATGATTGCAGTATTTAACTTGTGCCCTCCATGCGTAACACTGTCTGGTGCTATGCTATCAAGTTCATGAATGTGGTTTTGAACTGTTTTTTTTGCTGTTACGTGTTCAAGTTAATTTGCAAAATGGTATCCTAAAGTAATACAGGATAGTGGGTCTCATCTACATGCCACTAGCTTGCTAAAACTTTTTTTCTTGTTATTTTTACAATTGGTTATCATGTAGAAATATTTTCGTTGCGATTTATTCCTTTTCCTCTATGAATCAGCAATGACGCCCTAGAGAGATGTAAGCGAAATATTGAACTTATTGCAAACACTTTGCAACTGGAGGGATTTTCACGAATCGATGCATTTGTAAACGTAGACAGCGGAGAGGTAAATTTTACTGGACATACATATTCCCGTTTTGGTAAACTCAAGAAGATTTTTAGCAGGTGGACTTCCTTGTTCTTTTGTTTTCCCTTTTTCATTTGTTTTCTAAAGTCTTCAAGTGTGAGAGAGAGAGAGGAAAAAAAACAAGAACAAAAACAAAAACAAAACTAAACAAAGCAAAGCAAAACAAATCCTGTGTTTTTCTCCTTGAAAAATAAGAATTATCCCTTCATGGATTTTAACCCGTGTCTTAATAATGGATTTTAACTCATGCTTTGATTCACTCGTATGTCCCTAAGCTTTTATTGAATCGGATGAGTTTTCCCCCAATTTTCAGTTGTGGCATAATAGAGAATAGACGTAAAAAACTGTGGTTTGGAGTGTGCATGTTAGTTATTCTCAAAATGCTTGTAATGAAATTTCTGAAAATCTAGTGATCAACATGACAAATTTCTGAAAATCTAGTGATCAACATGACAAATTTCTGAAAATCCAAGGGGTACGGCACTTAGAAGCCCAAGCGCTGTTTCCTAATAAAAATAAAACTATCTTTCCAACTACATTGCTGATTAACAAGTAAAACATGTTTTTTCATTCCATTGTCAATTTCCCTTTTTTGCAGGTGTTGATTATAGAAGTAAATACCGTACCTGGAATGACACCTTCTACTGTTCTGATTCATCAGGTGAATTCTTAATCTTTGCATACAGATATATATATATATATATATGTATGTATGTATGTTTGTATGTATGTATGTCTGTATCTCTTTGTTCCGATAAAGATGAGGATGTACACAAACCACATGATTTGCCCTGCAATATAATACGTATCACATGCACAAATGGTAATACTTATGCCACGGACAAATATCATGTGTGTTTCCAAATCAAGAACAATGTTAAACACGGAAACCTTTATAGATTACCAGTGTGCAACCTATGTATGTTGACTTCTAACCGGTTGGAAATTTGTTTTGCATTTCAGGCATTAGCGGAAGAACCACCCATATATCCTCACCAATTCTTTCGCACCTTACTTGATTTGGCATCAGAGAGGTCCATGTAATGTTCTTATCACTTAACTTAAAAGTCATTGCTTCCTTCATGGACTGTCTTGGCATGGGTTTGGGCTTTTCTCTGAACTGTACTCATCATAAACTTCTTGCCAATATTTTTAGCGTAAATGTTTTTCTTTTTGGCTTGGAATAAATTTTTATTCAGTATTTGATTGCTTTTGTAAAAGCAGTCATGCTAAACTCTTGTGTACTTTTCCTAATGAAAATAAATTTAGAATTTGACAACATATTTCAGAAAGTTGTTGGAACAAAAACAAGAAATTAAAAAAAAAAAAAAAAGTGAACACCACCGACGACCACAAGGTTAAGAGCCTTGCACCATACTGACTGAGCTTGACAGGCTTGTTGGCATGTTGTTTGCTGTCAAGAAATTTCCCATGAAATAATGCGAATCTCGTCAAGAATAACGAGGCCCGTCAAGAATTATGAACCCAAGAACGTTCTAAAGTCAGGTTCGAATGGATGGAGACCTCAACTTGTGGCTTCAACAAAAACAAGAACCTTGGTATAAGGAAGACGCCACAATCAACTATGGAAGGGTTGATTGATAAGTCGGAAGTAAACGCCATGGAAAATTCCGATAAGTTCAAATAGTTCTTCAAATAACCAAAGAGAATTAGAACTCTCAAATTTGTGAATAAACTGATGTGTAAACTGATGTCATGGAGACGCCTATTTATAGGCAATTGTTATAAAGAATATTCTTAAAAATCCGAAAATTAGTTACAAAAGATAAGCCTAAAAAATCCGAAAATTATTTGAAAATTTGTTACAAAAGATAATCCTAAATCCTAACTGAAATTTGAAAATCTAATCCTAACCAAATTCGAAAGTTTGTTACAATCCTAACCAAAAAAATTCGCCTAAATCCTAACCAATACTTAAAAGCAGGAAGGTAGTTATTCTGCCACAAATTCGAACTTCTTTGGTTAAAAAAAAGGTCTTGGACTTGAAAGAATTAGCTGAATTCCTCATGGACTTGAATCAAGTTAATACATCTTTATTGATCACATGAATCATGCTCAATAGACCTCCATGAATTTGATTGAGCCCAAACCTCTTGAATCAACCCATTAAGTGCTTCTTTAAATCTCTTTACTCTTGCTCTTATAACCGGCCCAATTGGTACTTGAACTGGTTCGCTTGATGTTATGCCATGCTTTGCATTACCGTTCTTTGGTTCACATCATTCCCCTCCTCTTGAAAAGGATTTTTCCTCAAATCATCACCTAATAAGGATTTGTATGCATTGTCATCGATTCGTTCAAGAACTTGAAAAGGACCATCCCCTCTAAGAAGTCGCTTAGAATGTCTTTGTATCAAGATTAGGATTCGTTTCTTTTTTACGCATAGCCAAACCCAATTTCCGGGATCAAAAACTAATTTGTGAAGCATTTTATTGGCTTGACCTTGAAGCTCCTTAGTCTTCTCAGGATTACTACTATAGATTTGTCGGTTTGGATTGGAAGCTTTGGACACAAAATCAATTTGATGTTTGAACCCTTGGATAGATGGTATTCTGCGTAGTGCTTTCTCGGGAAAGACATCCTCGTATCCCTGCAAAAGTGAAACAACAGAACTAGACAAAAAAGGGTCAAGCTCGTTAATGTTTAAAAATGCCTCTTTGTACAAAAGTACAATCATCGGCTGTTTTGAAAACATTACTCGATTGATTTTCGCTCATTTTTGCATAAAAATTCTTTTGTTTTCTCTTTGATTTTCTCTCAATAACCGAATTTTGATTTTCTTTTTCTCTCTCAGTTTGTTCGGTCGTTCTCTGATTTTCACTCTCTTTCTTTTGCTCACTCTCTTTTTGCAACCTCACTGGGTCTTCATAAACTTGTTTTGGTATCATCGGCACAAGAGTGATGGGTTTCTCATTGATCATGAACGAGTATTTGTTGGTGAAGCTATCATGTTTAACTCGTCGATCAAATTGCCACGGTCGGCCTAGCAACAAATGTCCAACTTGCATCAAAACTACGTCACACAAAACTTCATCCTTGTATTTTCCAATGCAGAAGGAAATTAACACCTGTTTGTTCACCTTTACCTCACCACTATCATTCAACCATTGTAGCTTGTATGGTTGAGGATGCTTCAACGTGAATAGTCCTAATTTCTCCACTAGGGTTGTGCTTGTCACATTAGTACAACTTCCTCCATCAATAATCATACTATATATCTTGTCGTTGACGTGGCACCTAATATGAAATATGTTTTCTCGTTGCACTTCTTCACCTTCTTTTGTATGAGAGTTTAGAACTCTCCTTGTGAGTAACAACTCACCTTGGACCGCATATTCCTCATCACCCACATCCTCCAATGGTGGCATGTCGTCAGTGTCGGAATCTTCACTATCGGTCACAATCTCACCATTATCTCGCATCACCATGACTCTCTTGTTTGGGCATTAACTCGCTACATGACCCCTGTCTTGATATCTAAAACACTTAATGTCACGATTACGAGAAGTGGTAGGGTCGGATTTACCTTGAGACCCATGGCTGGATGTCTCTTGTCTTGGCTCGAATTTGGGTTCTGCATCCGGTTTCTCCTCTTTCTTCGATTTCCATGGAGAAGAGCCTGGATTACTGGATGCATGTGTTCCACCCCTCCTCTTGAGCTGTCGCTCCACTTTGATAGCCATGTGCACCATGTCTTCCACTTCTATGTAATGCTGCATCTCCACCCTATCATGAATATCTTGGTTCAAGCCATTCAAGAACCTGGCCACAGTAGCCTTTCGATCTTCTTCGACATTAGCCCGGATCATCGTAACCTCCATATCTTGATAATATTCCACCACACTCCAGTTACCCTGTCGAAGCCTTTGCAATTTATTGTACAAATCCCGATAGTAATGGCCGGGTGCGAACCGCTTCCTTATTACTCTCTTCATCTCTTCCTACGTCTTAATTGGACGTTCTCCAGTTCGTCATCTGTTCAACACCAACTGATCCCACCAAACAATAGCATAGTCAGAAAACTCAATGGCAACGAGTTTTACCTTCTTCAGCTCGGAGTAGTTATGGCAATCGAATACCAACTCCACCTTCTTCTCCCACTCGAGATAAGTTTTGGGATCGCTTTTACCCTGAAACGATGGAATCTTCATCTTAATGCTACCCAAGCTATTATCTTCTCGAATCCTAGCTTTTCTAACCGTCCTCCATGCCTTCTATCACCAACGATCGAATCCTGGTCATCTTCTTCATCGCAACTAAACTCATAATCTGCGTCTTCGACCCCCACTCCCCGTGGTCGAACTCTTCCTCCTCTACGCACATTAGGAGCATTCTGCAGCTGCTCTACACCCGTATTCTAAACTCAGTCTAAGTGTTCATGAATCTGCTCTAACTCCCTCCTCATCATACGCCTCATCTCTCCGACCATTGCCTCCATGAACAACTTCGTATCAGCCATCCCTGTAGCGTCTTCAACAATGCTCTTTTCACTGTTGTGAGACATGATTGCTGCAAAACAAGGTTAGAGTAAACGAAAAGGCCTCTCACACTCTCTTACGTGTTTCACTCAAAGAATGGGTTTCACTTGTGTTTCACACAACAATTCTGGCTTTTACCCTCTAATGTACTCATCACTCTTGCTTTTTTCCACTCGTAGTAATTTCTCACTCTGTTCTTATCGAACTACACAAATCAGTACCAAAATTTCCGCCGCAATTCCTGAATGACTACACCAAGGCAATTTAGGTTATAGACAGCAAGGATTACAATGAAAAAACAACGGTGGTTTAGGTTTCTGAAAACACAAAAATTTACCTAAAAAATTTTGGTCTATGAGGTAAGTTGATTTCTGGAACATTAGAAGCCTAAATGTATGATATCAAACAAAAAATTTGTTATTGAGTCGCAATACTCTTTTTTTTTTTTTCGGATCCTCTTGATTTTTTTTTTTTTACTTGGATCCTCTTGATTTGAATTCTGAATAACACAACTGAAAATTACAACCTTAATTCGGAACTAAAAAAAATGAAAATAAATTGGATAGGCAAACCCGAGTTTTATAACCTATGCTCTGATACCAAATGATGCGAATCTCATCAAGAATAACAAGATCCGTCAAGAATTATGAACCCAAGAACGTTCTAAAGTCAGGTTCGAATGGATGGAGACCTCGACCCGTTGCTTCAGCAAGAATAAGAACCTTGGTATATTGGACCTCAACCCGTTGTTTAATGCGAAACAAGAACCTTGATATAAGGAAGACGCCACAATCAACTATGGAAGGGTTGATTGATAATTCAGAAGTGAACGCTACGGAAAATTTCGATAAGTTCAAATAGTTCTTCAAAGAACCAAAGAGAATTATAATTCTCAAATTTGTGAATAAACTGATGTGTAAACTAATGTCATGGAGACGCTTATTTATAGGCAATTGTTACAAAGAATATTCCTAAAAATCCGAAAATTAGTTACAAAAGATAAGCCTAAAAAATCCGAAAATTGTTTGAAAATTTGTTATAAAAGATAATCCTAAATCCTAACTGAAATTTGAAAATCTAATCCTAACCAAATTTGAAAGTTTGTTACAATCTTAACCAAAAAAATTCGCCTAGATCCTAACCAATACTTAAAAGTAGGAAGGTAGTTATTTTGCCACAAATTCGAACTTCCTTGGTTAAAAAAAATGTCTTGGGCTTGATTGGGCTTGTAAGAATTAGCTAAATTCCTCATGGGCTTGAGTCAAGTTAATGCATCCTTGTTGATCACATGAATCATGCTCAATGGGCCTCAACGAATTTGATTGAGCTCAAATCTCTTGAATCAGCCCATTAAGTACTTCTTTAAATCTCTTTACTCTTGCTCTTGTAATTGGCCCAATTGGTACTTGAACTGGTTCGCTTGACGTTGTGCCATGCTTTGCATCACCGTTCTTTGGTTCACATCATGAAATTTCCATCAGTGATGTCTTCATTCATACAAATGATAGGAAACTTAGGACACTATTATTTGTCATAGATGTGTAGGAGAGCATTTCCTCTTCTTATTTGGTTATGTTTATTTTCAAAATGAATTTTTTTGCTAGTGAGGCTTAAATGATGTAGATAATAAATGAAAGAAAAAGGCCAAATCCAAGTTACCTCATTGTTGAGGGTGTGCCTGGCACATGTTGGTTACGGCGACCATTGGATGGGTCTTACTGATCGATTGTTGTAGGTAGACTGCTTGGAGACCGTACCTGGCATTAGAAAGCACAACGGAGAACCTATGTCCACGCTTGGGCTCAATTAAGCTCTAAAGGGACAAGGCTAACCAGCTTCGAGGATTATAGGAAGTGAATAGTTGCAATCAACTCTGTGATATTGGAATGTACCTGATCACCCTAAGGCTACAATCAGACAATCAATGGTATTACAACATCGCCCAAAAAAACCTATCCACGTTCACCAAACAAAGAGAGCAAGTCGATCAGGTACTCACTCTAGACCTTTGCCCATTCACCTATGGTCTCCATCAACCAACCCATATGACCCTTGCCTCACCACTCTATACCATTGGCGTATTATATATGTGTTCCCCCATTAACCTATGCTGCTTGGCTGTTACACCTGAGCGTAGACACTTACATTCCTCCTGCTACCCTGCACCACCCGACACTAGTATGTGCACCACTACATGTACCAACTGCCATTGTAGGGGTAGTGGGGCATGTGGCGTCAACCTAGTAGGCACTAAACATCAGTTACCTAACACTGGGTTAACCTGCTAGGACCACTTTGGGGAACCCAAACTCGTGGGAAGCACATATAAATAGGGGAAGCCATCATTCCTTTAGGTATGGATTATGAAAGTTTGAGAAAAACTAAACACTTTTTCTCACATTCATTCATGTAACATTACAAGGTAATGTATAGGGAGGCTGATTTTAATTTGCTAGCTAATGCACACTTTACAAATCAGAAAAATAGGAAACTTCTACTAAATTAGGAAACAAAGGATGTGGTAAAATCTGGTAATATTCAGGTAATATTCCCAGAGTTATTGTTGGAATTTCCTAAAGAAACTTTACCAAAAATAGACACAATTTTAAAATTCCTAACATTCTGGCACTTCCCTTTAAGTTGGTGCGTAAATGTCCATTAAGCCCAACTTGTTAACAAGAAACTCGAAATTTGGCTTGAACAACCTTTTAGTAAAGATGTCGGCCACCTGCTCCAAGGTTGGAACATATGGTGTGCAAATGATTCTCGCTTCCAGCTTTTTCTTGATGAAGTACGTGTTTACTTTCACATGTTTAGTCTTAGCATACTGCATTGGATTATGAGCAATGCTTATAGCATCCTTATTATCACAATACAGCTTCATTAGAGTTGTTATCTATTTCTTCAATTCCATTAGCAAACACTACAACCATAATAACTCACAAATTCTATTTGCCATTGCTCTTAATTCCGCCTCTGCACTACTTTTTACTACAACACTTTGCTTTTTACTCCTTCATGTGACCAAATTACCCCATACACGTACAATATCTGGTTGCAGACTTTTAGTCAGTTATAGAACCAGCCCAAGCAGTATTAGAATAGACCTCAACACTACGGTGATTATGCTTTGTGAAAAGTAACCCATTTCCTAGAGAACCCTTCAGGTACCTTAGAATTCAGTAAGGGCATTAAGATGTTCTTTGCACAAAGAATGCATAAACTAACTGGCAAGGCTTACTGCAAAAACAATACATGTAAGTGTATGAGATAGGTAAATCAGCTTTCTAACCAGCTTCTGATATTGAGCTACATTTACAGGTTCACCTTTCTTGATTCCTCCAAGCTTCACATTGGCATCTATTGGGGTTGCAGCTGGTTCACACCCACTCATGCTTGTTTTACTTAGAAGGTTAAGAATATATCTGCTAAGTTACTACTATTCCTTTCTTGGCCTCGCTATCTCCATTCCCAAAAAAAAAGTTGAGACGCCCTAAATCTTTTATTTTGAATTCTCGGGCAAGATTCTCTTTCAACTTATTCATCTCAATAATGTCATCACTTGTTAAGATGATATCATCAACATAGACGATCAAGATGGTTACCTTCCCACCTTCTAAGTGCTTCATGAAAATAATGTGGTCTGTTTGAGCCTGATTATACCCTTGATTCTTCACTGATTGAGTAAATTTCTCGAACTAAGCTCTTGGTGATTGTTTGAGGCTGTAGAGAGATTTTTTAGTTTGCACACCCTTAAACCAAACTTTTTCTCAAAACCTAAAGGTGGACACACGTATACTTCATCTTTTAAGTCTCCATTAAGAAAAGTGTTTTTTACATCTAATTGTTGCAAAGGCCAATCTAGATTAGCGGCCATAGACAGCAAAAACCTTACAATATTCAACTTCACCACTAGAGGAAAAGTTTCTATGTAATCAACGCCGTAGGTTTGAATAAAGCCCTTGGCCACTAAGCGAGCCTTGTCTCTCTCAATTGTTTCATCTGAATTGTACTTCACTATGAAGATCCACTTACATCCAACTGCACCCTTTCCTCTATCTACAACCTCTCAAGTTTCATTCTTCTTAAGGGCTCCCAATTCTTTAAGAACTACTCCCTTCTACTCTAGAACCTTTAAAGCATCTTGCACACTTTTCATAATCTCTACAGAAGATAATTTAGTGATAAAAGATGAGAATGATGGTGATAGACTATTATATGACACAAAAATTGACAAGGGTTATTTTGTACAAGAATATTCTGTACAGGACCTAATACCTTTACGAATAGCTACGGGAATGTCTGAATCTGAATCATTGGAACGAGTATTTTTACTTGGTGAAGGAATTCTTGTTATGTCTCAGACTTGTTGTGAGGAGGACTCGTGGCTGTAGGATATTTTCGGTCTTTTTCCTTTGTGATGGATCTTTTCTTACAAAAATTTGACCAAAAAAATTTATCTATGCTTGCGTCCTCCCTCTTTTTGATTAAATCATGTGTTTGTTGTGGTATTAGTTGCGAGCCTGGATTTTAAATATCTAAAACATCTATTTGAAGAGGTTCGGTCACATCCAGGTTTTTCTTTTCAAAATTTCATCTTCTTTGTTTTTTTTTTTTTTTTTTTTTGAGTTTGAAACTCCTGAACTTGGATATTAGTAGTAGAATCTGATTCTAAATTTTTCTAAGCAAAATTTTTTTATAAGTTTTGAAAATCAGCTTATGGAATTAAATTCAAAAAATTCGAATTCAAGAAAGAATTTGATTTTGAATTATGTTGCTGATAATTACCCTGAAGAATCGAATCTTCTCCTTTATCCTCCCCTTGAAGATGATTTACAAAAAAAAGTTTATCTTCTAAAAAAAATTTACATCTATGGTAACAACCATCTTTTTTGAAACACGATTATAACACTTGTAACCCTTTTTATGTGGAGCATAATCCAAAAACATACACTTAATTACCTTAGGATCTAGCTTCCCGCGAGTTTTGTTATGATCATAAACAAACATAGTCCATCCAAATATTTTAATAGGTAAACTAGTAGTAAGACGTGAAGTTTTGCTATGATATATTTAATGAAAGACCTGCAGGGAAATTTGAAAAGATAAAATTTTAGACGGCATTATATTTATTTAATAGGTGGCTGTTAAAATTGCATCCCTCTAGAGATTTTTAGGTACATTATTAGTAAAAGGTAAAGCCCTAGCAACTTCATGAAAATGTTTATTTTTTCTTTCTGTTATCCTATTTTGTTTTGGAGTGTCAATGCAAAAACTTTAGTGAATTATCCCTTTTTCCTTGAAAAAAATTTCCCAACACAAGGTTAAAAAATTATTTGCCATTATCACTTCGAAAAAATTTGGATACTTTCATTAAATTGACTATGTACCATGATGTAAAAGTTTTTAAAAACATTTTCTACCTCAGATTTTTCTTTCAACAGATAAACTCAACACATCCGAGTACGATCGTCTATAAATGTAACAAACAATTTTTCTTTTTTCCAAAAAGTGATGGAGTTCTTGAAGATTCTCAAACATCACTATGAATTAAAGGGAATGTCTTTGTTGGTTGATATGGCTACAGGGGATAAAAGGATTGTCGATGTTTTACCAAAACACAAAATTCACATTGGAAAAAAAGATGGATTTTTATTAAAAAAAAATTCGGAAACAAATATTTTAAATACTGAAAATTAGGGTGGCCTAGCCTATAATGCCATTACATATTTCATGATCACCAGAAACAGACATAGACCTAGAACATGCTCTTTGACCTAGTTTACTTGATGCTTATCCATCTTCAAAAAAATAAAGGCCTTCACATTCTTTAGTGCTACCAATCGTCCTCCCTAGTGCTAGTTCCTAAAACTCACAGTGGGAGGGAAAAATATTAGCCTGACAATTATGATCTTTGGTTATCTTACTAATAGACAACAAATCATATGACAATTTTGGACCGTGAAGCACATCATTTAGGATTAAAATAGGAGAAAGTTTGACTAAACCCTTCCCAGCTATGGTCGAGAAGGATTCATCTACGATTTTTTTTTTTATAGTTTCCTACACAAGGGTTGTAAGATGTGAAAAACTGACAGCAACTCTTCATATGGTCGATTGCTCTGAAATCAATTATCCAAACAATCAGAGAGGATGTTTTGACACTGGACGGAATTTTGAAATTTTTACCTTGATGGGCTAAAGAACTAGAGGAAGAAATTGAGAATTATGAATTTTGTACAAGTGCTTTAAGTGTTCTTTTGTGAATGAGGACACTTCTAAGTTGACCGGTAGCACTTGAAGATCAATAATAGTCACTTGGAAGGCTATCCCTTCTTGTTTCTTCTTCAAATGTGGGTGTAGCGTCCAACACGTCTCCCTTGTATGCCATGGTTTTTGGCAATGATCATACCAAGGCTTCTTCTTCTTGTCTACTTCAACCTCAATTCCCCTGGTAACAAAGGTTGAACCTTAATGCTTAGAGTTTCTATTTGGAGTCGTACCTTGAAGCATGACCCTTTTTCTGTTCTCTTTTTATCTAACCTCCGACAAAACTTCTCTGATTGATGGAAGTGGTCGCCTTCCAAGTATCCGTCCTTTTACCTCATCAAGACTCCGATTTACACGTGTAAGAAACATGTAAACCCGATCATTTTCTTCTCTTTTCATGAATCTTGCACAATCATTCAGATTTTCCCACATATCATTATAGCATTGGTCTAACTCCTGCCATAAGGTTAACATCTCATTGAAATAGACAATAACCTAACGGTCCACTTGTTTTAATTACCAAAGCTTTGAATTTAGTCTCAAGATTTGGGTTAAATTCTCCAAATCTGAGTATGTCTCTCTAACCGAATCCCACACCGCTTTTGTTGTTGGTAGAAATAGGTTGGTTTTGCAGTGCCTCTATGGAATTAAGTAGCTAAGCCATTACCAAGGAATTCTCCGATCTCTATGTTGGGAATGATCATTTTTCGGTTAGTTTCTTGACTTAACTAGTGAGATATCCTAATTTGCCTGGTCCATCAATGGCTAATTTGATTGATTAGGACCACATTAAATAAATCTTGCCATTCATTTTGTGAATGGTAATTAGTAGAGAGGATCCCATAGATGAGTGGTCAACACTACTATTGCTTCTTGCTCTTGAAGTATTCCTAAAGATACTTTAGAAAAAGACAGAGAATCTCCAGTTATTGCTATCTTTTACCTAGCTATTTTTGCGATCAGGGTTTACAGAATCCCAACAAGCTCTGATACCATGAAAGTTAAAAACTAAGCACTTTTTCTCACATTCATTCATGTAACATTAAAAGGTAGTATATAGGGAGGCTGATTATTATCTGCCAGCTAATGAACATTTTACAAATCATAAAAATAGGCAACTTCTGCTAAACTAGGAAACAAAGTATGTGGTAAAATCTAGTAATATTTTGGTAATATTCTCAGAGTTATTTTTGGAATTTCCTAAAGAAACTTTACCAAAAATAGACACAATTTAAAAATTCCTAACATTCTGACAAACTACATTCCTTGCTCAAACTCTGCCTCTCCGTTTGCTCTGTACTGACTTAAGCATCGGAATGCCTTTGACAGACACCCCACTGGTGTCCTCACTCTAAAGTGCCCTTCTCTGTTTTGTAGGTAACTAGGCGAGGCAAGTCAGCATAAGACCAATCATGTCAAGTGATTCTATTTAGTGTTGTGTCAAGTTTTTGGTATTAAAATTTTGGCCCTAAAATGAGGGCACCCTATGTTTCCAGCAACTACTTGCACCTAATTTCTTTCATGTTCTACCCTTCCCTTTTCTTCTCTTCTCTCCTCTACCCAACCTATTAAGGAATATGGATGAACAAGGAGCCCATGACCTAAGTGAGTATCAGGAGTAGCTTGGACTAGCGGATTCCTAGGCCATCACCTGGCCAACTTATAGAGGATGTGGAAGATAATACGTTTGAAAACTAACCCAGACTGAGATCCTCGTTATGTTAACCTGATCGATATGGGGCTTCTCCATCCAAACAAAGCCTCTTCGAAATCTAAATGGTGTTGAACAATAACTCAACGTTAAAATAACGCCTCTAAAGAATATAACAGCTGATCATTACCCTATAAGAACTTGGATTCAACTACATTAGGGCTACATTAAGACTCATGGGCGTTCGACATAAAAAAAGATGGATAGGCAGTTGAAGACCTACCCGAAAAAACTCGATTGACAATGTGACGTGCTTGGGAAATGGTCAGGGCAGGAGATTGTTCGGACTGAGAATGACCAGGGACACGTCGTTCGAAATGTCTAACACTCAATGAAGGGAAAACAGCAAGTCGTTGTTGACCACCATTGTGTAAAAGTTTGAGGTAAAAGTTAGCCAGTTATCTTTGACAAACCCCTGCATTTCCTCAGTTGAGCGGATCTGAACAATTATTTTGTTGACCCACTTCACATCTTGTCAAGGACGGCGATTACGCTGGGAAGGAATAGGTTTTGTGAAAGGTGTCGAACCTTTGAAACCCTTCTCCCAACCAGATGTGCTGGGCACACCCGCCGTGCAAATTACTGGAACCTTCTTTTCCTTTTCCTCCTTGGTGAGGTCGACCACTGCACTTTCACAAACACGAGGTTCATACACGCTTTGCTCTAAATTATAAAATAGAGCTATTTCATTAATTTTATATATTTAAATTTACTATGTTCTTTAGATTTTAATTTCTTATTAATTAATTGTTTTTCTTTTATTTTGTATGTAAATTTGGTGAAAAGGGAAAAAATAATAATTTGAAGCTTAAATGGGATGAAAATGATTAGTAAAATGCAATTAAAACTCAGAGCCATGCTTTTCTCACTCACACATTCGAACACGTGCGCTCTGGAGCCATTTCAGCTGTCATATCAATACCAGTAGCAGGCCAGATCATGCGTGCAAAAAACTCGCCCTAGCAAGTACTTCCCAAACTTTCTTCGTGCGCCTAGCAAGTACGAGTTTCAACCAGCTGCGTCTCGCCACCGGCCCTACTTCTTTATGCACCAATGCTAAGCCACCAAGTGGCCTACATGCATCAGCATTTTAGAGTGGCTTTTTAGTGCTGCTGCCATAGTAAGAAATGGAAAGAAAAAAAAAGAAAAAAAAAAGAAGGAAAGCTTTGGGGAATGAATGTCGATTGGCTAAAAGCTTTAAAAATGAGCCCTTAAGCTCCGTGCTGTGGTGTTTTTGGTTGTTGAAACCTCTTAACCACAGAACAAAAGATGAAAAATAATGGAACGTCTGAGTAACACATTACATTCTATTGTATTTGAATGCAATACATTGAATTGTATTATATGTGATGTGATTGATGAAAGTAGAGAGAAAAAAAAGGGAGACTGAAAGAAAGTATGTGATGTGATTGGTAAAAGTAGTAGAAAAAGTGGAATAGTAAATAGTGATTATATTGATTTAAAATGCAATGTGATTGGTATTTGACTGCAATACTTTTGTGTTTGAATGATAATTACATTGCGTTCAAATGTAATGCGAATATAATGGGTAAACAAATGAGGCATAAGAAAAAGAAAAAAATATTTAAGATTTAAGAGTTAGGATTTTTTTATTTTTAATTTTAGTTTTTTTTTTAATTAAAATTAGGAATTTCTATCTTGAAGCATCAAGAAGAAAAAGGAGAAGACAATCAGGAGAAAGCCTTGGAGGCTTGTGATACCTTTAAAAAGGGTTTTTTTTTTTTTTTTGTATATGTTCTTATCTTTTTATTTTTATAATTTAAGAATACTTGAACCTTTATTTTGTAGATTTTTATTTTTATTTTTTTATGAATTAATTTGCTTTTGTGAGATTGCAATTGAAACTCAACATGTAGTTTGAATTGATTTATTCTCTCCATTAATTTTTATTAATCAATATTGAATTGTTTGTTCTATCCTGTAGTTAATATTTTTAATAAATTAGCCACTAATTAGATTAATTTAGTAAACCCTAATGAATTTAAAAAATAAATTTTTGTGTTTAGTCTTAAATAGAATGACATATGATCAATGTGCAGAAGTCTTAAGTTTATGTAGGATAGAAATATACATATGTAATATATGTAATCATTGAGAGAGTCTTTACTTAATAAATCTTTTCTTAATCTAATTCTTATAGAAATATAGTTAGTTAGTTAAGGTATGTATTTCTATTTAACCATTGGAAGAGGCTTATAGATAATTTAGCACTCTTAGTTAACAGTTTGACTCGATTAATTTATCAAGAGGAGGGCAGAGAGATTAAAGTGAAGTGTTAAAGGAAAATTATAATCCTAGGCATTATTTTATTTATTTTATCAATTGCTATTTTGCTATATTTTATTTTCATTTTTATTTTTGTTACTTTCATATTTAGTTTATTCAAATGAAGTTAAAGTTAATATATTTTCGATACTTAATAAGTAACAAGTCTTACGGGAGCGATACTCTACTTATCACTTAATCACTTATTTGCGATACGTGTGCTTGCACTATAAAGTCCACAAGAACATTTTACTGAACGCGATTTGGTTTATGCACGCAACGCACCAGTGTTGATTGGTCTACCAGCACCCCCAAGAATCGCTGCCAAGAACTCGTCATCTAAAATAGTTCTTGGGTCAATGCCTGAGATTTACTTAGGTCTCCTAGCCCGTTATGAGAAGCATGGTCTAGCAAGTAGCTCTGTGGCAGAGTAGGGATATCAGACAGATTGAATAGCCGTTCGAGTGTGATTTCGAACTCCTAACCAAGACCAAGCTCCGAATTGCTAAACCAATCGCTCATGTTGCTATCCAACCAAAAATTATTCTTTAAGTAAACAAATTACCTTCTCAGACCTATTCGACTTGAAAAGTGCTTAATCTCAAACTTCTCAGTAGCGTTCAGCACAAGTAAACTCGAGAATTTGAAGGCAAAACGTAAAAAAAAAAAAGTTGGGCACTGGCAAAATGTGAAAATGAAGTTGGGCACCCTATTTATAAGTAAGGGTTTGGGTGGGAAACCTCGTGCACGAAATTCAAAAAGATGCCAAAGCCCAACTAATCAGTAGACGACATGTGGTAACTCCTCCCAAGTCTCTTCTAACTCATCAACTTCAATGAACCGACCATAGTAGAGTAAGCTAAGGGCCTTTGTCGGTCTCTCAAGCTTGCTACTAACAAAAGTATTGACTGAGTTCGACTAGTTACCCTGTGCTCAGATTAAAACGACACCTAGTTGGCAACCTACTAAGAGTATCGAGGGGCTAATGTTGAGGGTGTGCCTGGCACATGTCGGTCATGGCGACCATTGTACGGGTCTTCTTAATTGGTTGTTAAGGCTAAGTTGCTCGGAGATCATCCCCAACATCAAAAAGTACAGCAGAAGATTTTATGTCTATGGTTGGGCTCATATAAGCTCCTAGGGGCAAAGCCAACCAGCTCCGAGGACTATGGGTAGCAAACAGTTGTGATTAGCTTCGTGATACTGGAATGTACTCAATCATCCCGAGACTATGATCAGATGATGACTAGTATTATAACATCGCCTAAAAGGACTTGTCCGAGCTTCATTGAACAGGATGAATAAGTTAGTCAGGTATTCATGCCAGACCTCTGCTTGCTCACTTGCGGTCTCCATTAGCCAACCTATATGACCCTTACTCCACCACTATGCACTGCTAGCATCTTATGCCGGTACTCCCCTATTAATTTATACTACCTAATGGTTGTACTTGGGCATAGACACCCATATTCCTTTTGCCACCCTACATTACCTAATATTGGTACGTACACCACTACCTGCACTAACCAGCATTGCAGAGGTCATGCGACACATGGTATCAGCCCAATGGGCACCAAACATTAGTATACCTGACACTAGGTCAACCCGTTGGGACCACTCTGGGGAACCTGAACTTGTGGGAAGCACCTATAAATAGAGGGAGGCATCACTCCCTCAAGTATGGACTACATTCCTTGGTCAAACTTTGCCTCTCTGCTTGCTTTTATTGACTTAATTATCGGAGTGCCTTTGATGAATACCTCACCGGTATTGCCCTTACTTTGAGGTGCTCTTCTCTGTTTTATATGTAACTAGACAAGGCAGGTCAGCACAGGACAAATCATGTCAAGTGATTCCATCTAATGTTGTGTTAAGTTTTAGAATAAATGATAAAATTACATTTGTAGTCTTGTCAAATTAATTAGATAGACCAAGGACATTTTAATATTTAAGTTATTAGGATTCTTATTTTTTATAATTGATAAATACTAAAAAAAATTTGGATTGTTTTTAATTCCACTTCTTAACAGAAAAATAAACACTACCCTATACTTGGTAGAATGGAAAAGAAGCGCAAGGAAGGTGGATTTTAGAAAGGAAAATAAAAATTTAGGATGTTTAATAAAGTAGAAAATGAGAAGAAAAAAGCAAGTTGTAAATTCGTGAAACCTATCATATTTTAGTCCTTCCAACCTAGGAAAGAAAAGAGAAGGGACGAGTTTGACAAAAGATGTGGCATGTAAAACAACTAATTTTTTTTATCCTTCCATTATCTTTCAATTTATATGAGAGTAAAATTGTAAAACACATTAAATAGACATTTTTTTAATGTTTTTTTTCCTCTCATCTACCAAACAACATGAAAAAAACCCCCATAATTACTTTAATTTCCCTTGCTTAGGTATTTTACTATTTCTTCATTTCAATTTTTCATTCCTCATATCAAATATAGCATACAAAAAATAATATCCTTTTTCTTATTTTAAGTAATTGGAGTATTGAAGTGATAAAAGAGCACAATGGACATCTTAAGACTTAAAAATAGGTGGATACAGACATAGTCTGATAATAATAGCATACTTGACATCACCTAAAGGTATAGAATTCGAATCCCCTGCTCCCAAATTCAAAAAAAAAAAAAAAAGAACAAAACCTTAAAAAATAGGTGCAAGTATTCGAATGTTTTTTTTTTTTAAAGAGTCTGAATATTAATCCATCTTTTTAATAAACATAAGTTATCAAAATATGTTTATCAAGATTTATTTTCGCACACATAAAAAATTTTGAAGATTATTTTTATAAACAATTTTTAAAATATGCACCATGTCTTGTGTCAGTTCCTTATTTTTTTTCTTTAGTTTACACATTGTACTGTTTTAAACTTTTCTATTATTGTACAAATGGCCGCTTGATCAGTACTTTATTAAACATTAGATGGAAATTAAACATATTCTAATTATGTGAACTTAAGTTAAAATCGTAATTCAAAATTTTTTGGAAGTAGATTGTACCTTCATTAGGGATAGTTTTGAAGTAAACTTTGTATTGTTAAAGAGTTTATGACTTCATCATAGATATTTTAAATGTACAGTTTCCCTGTTAAAGATTTTTAGTTACAATTTTACCTTTAATATTGGAACGCGTTAAATTTCCATCAAATTTTTTAATAATTACCAACAATTAACCGTTTATATACTAGTAGAAAGTTCATTATAACATGATGTGCAAAAGAAAGCCATTTAGATCTAAGGGTTCATTTGGATCATAAGTTTAAGCTAAAAAATTTGTGTTAAATTTAAAATGAGTTAAATTATGTAATAAACCTTATATTTGGTGTTCAAGTTTGAGCTAGAGAATTTTATTTTGAGTTAAAAATGTTTAGATAATAAAAATTAGGTTTAAACTTGTATTAAAAATTGTGCTTTCTTTTACCTCTAAGTTAGGTTTGAACTTTTTATAAGTAGATTGTACCTTTTGTATGAGAAAAAATTTGTAAACAGTATTTTTGAGTCCAAAATATTATACATGCCACAAACTAGCAAACTAGACATAGAATTGAGTTCAAACTCAAATTTTCAAATTCAAACAGTACTCCAAAAGAACCCTAAGTAAATGTATACTCTTTTTTTTTTTTAAATAGTAATTGTTTAACATTTTCATTTTATGATATAATAAGACAAGGAATAATGCGCATTCCCTAACTATTACCCTAGTAATAACATGTGAAGTAGGAAATCCCAAAAGTTTCTCAAAGGTTAATTTGCCCTCTTGGTTCTTAATTTTTTTTTGTAAAATTATGATTTGATTCCAAATCTTTTTCTGGTTAAAAGGTTTGTAAACTCTATAAAAGAATTCAATTTGAACTTTTCTACAAAAGAAGCTTAAAAATTAGACGAAACATGTCACATATATGACATTTATAAGTTGAATCGGGTAAATTTTCTTTCTTAATTATCCTAAAATAGTAAAACATATTTGATTCATATGACAATTTCTATTAATTTTTTTTACATTTTTTTTTAGTAAAAAGGACAAAATTAGATCATTTAAAATAGTTTAAAGATCTTTTAATTACAAAATATTAGAGGCCAAACCATAGTTTTATAAAAAAAGTAAACACAAAATGAATAATTCATTAAAAAAATAACAATGAAGGAATAATTAACACCGGATAGTAAGGTGAGCCTCTCCTTTTCAAATTCAAAATTAAAAAAAAAAAGTACAAAAGGACAAATTGAAAGCGCAGAATGATGTTTTCACTTTCACAAAGTTCATTTTTTCCCCTATTTTATTTCTTATTTTATTTTTGTTCCCGTTTTCTTGTTGCTAGCTACAATTGCAAGGCAACCAATGTTCTTTCACAAAGGAGAGATATAGAAGTTGCATTCTGAGCAAACGAGTTACAAATGTATATAGGACAAAGATGTCCGCTTTTGCTTCCCCGCCGAAGTAACATTTTTCCTTCACTTTCCCCAAGTTTTCAATGCAATTTCTTCATACGACTTTTAAAAAGCAAACCCAGCCGGTAAATCATTTTTTGTTGTTGGTAAGTATGAAAAATTCTCTCTTTATCATTTTTGTCAACATCATCATCATCATATTATTATTATTATTATTATTATTATTATTATGTCAGACATTTAACTGAAACAAATTCACACTTTCCTACTTTAATGCATAAAACCAACACTTGGGTAAGTGTTTGTTTACATCAATCTTCGTAAAGAACTAGAATTCTAAATTTGGTTTGATCACCATTTTAAGACTCATTGAACACTTGCTAGTTCTAGTATTGGCAAACCCCATTGTTTTTTGTTTTTTCGTTTTTAATGTCTGCATTAGGCTTGCTTAGCACCAATTCAATTTCCAATCCATTTTATTTATCTAATATCTCTTATTATCAGCAGAAAGTGACGTGAGAATCCAAAATAATTTGTTTTGTCATTTAAATTTGGACAGGTTGTTGAAAGGTGGAAATTCTCAATTGAATGGGCATTTTAAGATTCCTTTGCTAAATGAGGTAAAACATTCTCTTTGGGATTAGTAAGTTCTTCACAATATCGAATACTGAAAGTGTCACTGCTTATTGGCTTCTTTTAGTCAGCAATTTTATGAATTTTTAAAAGCCTGACTAAGCATTTAAGTTCTTTCTCGTATATAAGAATGAATCCAACCGTAAGCAAATGCAACTTAAAAGAAATTTTAGATGCATTGCCTTCAGTTGTATTCCAAGATGGTTATTTGGCTAATTTCAACAATGATCTTGCATACCAGCAATGGAAAACGGATCGGTGAACGGTGAAAGTTCTAGTCCATTAAGGCTTACGAAATTGAATCCCGGTGGTGGTTTAGATTCCCCATCGGAGAGATTTCAAGAAGTTCTCGAGCACCAAAGGGAAGAAATCTCAATTTCTATCCCCTCTTCAATCAACCAAATTTTTAGAAAGCGCATCCGTGTGCTTGTTGCTCGGAAAGTTGATTGGGAAGCTCTCAAAAAAAGCTGCGAGATTTGGTTTAGGAATCCTCTTAATATGGCCCTTCTTTTGTGGATAAGTTGTGTTGTGGTATCGGGAGCAATCCTTTTTCTTGTTATGACGGGAATGCTAAACGCCATCCTGCCAGACAAATTACAAAGAGATGTTTGGTTCGAGGTCAATAACCAAATCCTCAATGCTCTCTTCACTCTCATGTGTCTCTATCATCACCCGAAGCGCTTCCATCACCTAGTTCTTCTATGTAGGTGGAACCCAAAGGATATATCAATGCTAAGAAAGATATACTGCAAGAATGGCACTCACAAGCCCCGCGAACGAGCTCATATAATGGTTGTCATTGTATTACTCCATGTGAATTGCTTTGCTCAATATGCACTGTGTGGACTCAACTTAGGATACAAAAGATCTGAACGTCCTGTTGTGGGTATAGGTATCTGCCTCTCTATCGCAATTGCTGCCCCAACAATCGCAGGTGTCTACTCTCTCATGAGCCCCCTTGGGAAGGAGTATGACTTTGAAGTTGATGAGGAGGCACAGGTTCATAATCTTGCAAATGGAATTGCTTGCCCTATTCACTCAAGACTAAAGTCATTCGAGAGAAGATTCTCATTTGCATCAAGAAATGAGCAAAAGATTGTTGAGTATGAGCCTAAATGGAAAGGCGGGTTGCTTGATCTATGGGATGATATTCCTACGTCATGTGTTTCTCTCTTCTGCTGTTTTTGTCTTTTTGGATGGAACATGGAAAGACTTGGTTTTGGCAACATGTACGTTCACGTAGCGACTTTTTTTCTCTTCTGCACAGCCCCCTTTTGGATCTTCAATTTAGCTGCCGTCAACATCGATAACGAGACCATCAAGGAAGCCCTTGGGTTAACTGGAATTTCAATTTGCTTATTCGGTTTACTTTATGGTGGATTTTGGAGAATCCAAACGAGGAAAAGGTTCAACCTGCCCGCGAATTATGTGTGTTGTGGAAAGCCTGCAGTCACAGATTGCGCACAATGGCTTTTCTGTTGCTGGTGTTCTCTTGCTCAAGAGGTTCGGACGGCTGACTTCTATGACATGATGGAAGATAAATTTAGTAGGAGGCATAGCCAACCTGTCGTGTTCCCTTTACCACATGAGGACGGAGTGATTCAATTCGGTACTCCAAATCCTTCCATTGTGCTTAGGAACAGTCCTAAGTTGTCTGGGATCAGGAAAGGAAGCTCATGGAGTCCCCATCGTCACTCAAATGATTGTTTTTTTACAGATGAACAACTCCCAAAGGTGGAAGATGAAGTTATATACGATTTCATGAAGCCGCCTATTCTATCTGCAATACAAAGAGAAGATAGTACCATTAAAAAAGCATAGTGAAAGAATATGTATTGCTTTTTAATTATTGCTTTTTGTTTGTGGCTTGAAAAACAGGATAGTTAGATTTGGATCAAGGGCAAAATGGGGCTCGAATCATCAATCGTATTTTTCCTTGTAAAAGATGGCCTTAAGATTAAGTGCTATAACTTAATGCTTTTGCAATACATGTAAAACTATGTTTGTATGTGTAAGTTGCAATCGTTTCGGGTCCTTTTAGAATATTGAAAGATGGGAAGCCAAACAGCAACAAAATTTGATTGTCAAATGTCTTTTATTTTATTTTATTTTATTTTCGAAGTAGTATATAAAGTGTAAAATTTAACAATGGCTTTTGGAATCTTCAACTTCGAAACCTCACCTCCATCTCTGAAAACTTTTTATTGAGTGGGCCGGACACTGAGAGAGACATGAAAAGACAGAGGATTCTATTCGGAAATTTCAAACAAAAGACTGTGAACCTTTCGCAGCGTTGGGTGTATGGTTTCAGAGATATAATTTTAATGACTTCAAAAAAAATTTATTTGTCTCTTATATTTTTTTTAAACCTTCAACAGTATTTATATATATTTTCAGATATTAATTTTTTATTATATATTTTAAAATTTAAATCTTCTTATTTCTAATAAATTTTTTTAAAACATTTACCTTAAACATAACTTTTAAAATTATATTTGATTTTTAAAACTAAACGTTTTCAAACCCACAATATTGTCAAGCATGGTTTAATATTGCCAATGCAGATAAAGAAAATTTGAGGATTACAACACTGTCCTTCTTTCTTGTCACCCACGCGCTCTCACCCAATAAAATTAGACAGAACGGGGTAAATAGTGGTTTTTAAAAAATAATTATAATAAATAATAAGTTTTTAAAAATATAAAATAAATGGTCATGATTTATTTTCCTAAAATTTATTAGGTAAATTATTTATTTATGTCTTATGAATATATAATTTAATTAGTAAATTTTTCATTGATCTGGTAAAATTACTATTTATTCTGTATATTTTTTAAACTTGATTTTTTTTTACTTTAATTATTTACTTGAAAATGTTATTTATCATAATTTCTTATGAAAAATTATAACAAATCACGGAGTAAGCTATGCCATTAGGATATAAGGGGACGTTTGGTAAATGCATTACGTTTTAATTACGTTTAAATACAATTCTTTTTTTAGTGTTGTATTTGGTTGAAAAATATTTGTTTTGTATTTGAATAAAATGTGTGTTTGGATGAAAAGTATTTTGGAGTTGAAAAGTTGATGTGATTGGTAAAAGTAGAGATAAATAGTTATGGTTGAAAAGTTGATGTGATTGTTTTAAAAAACTTTTGAATAGTAATTGTTTTCGTAGCACTGTTGAAAATGA
Source organism: Antiaris toxicaria (assembly GCA_035233585.1). Taxonomy (NCBI): domain Eukaryota; kingdom Viridiplantae; phylum Streptophyta; class Magnoliopsida; order Rosales; family Moraceae; genus Antiaris; species Antiaris toxicaria. Next base: position 4,860,326 of record CP141163.1, read on the forward strand.
TTGTATTTGAATGTAAAACTTTATGTTTAGTATAAAATTGATATTCGTAACACCAAAAAACGTTTACCAAACGCACTCTAAGACTCCAATGTCAAAGCCATTTTCTTTTTGTTTTTCTTTTCTTTTCTTTTTTTTCTGTCTTCGTTCCCACTGAAGCACTATTGGCTTTGAAAACCATTAAAGCGGAATTTTGTCGAAGCGTCGTAGATGCTCGGATCGTGTATATAAAAAATTATCCTAAAACTTTTACCAATATATATTTTATAAATATTTTAATTTAATACATAAATATATTTTATAAATTATCCTAAGCACTGTTGAAAATAATTGTATTTGAATATAAAAATTTACGTTTAGTGTAAAATTGATATTACAAACGTTTACCAAACGCACTCTAAGGTTCCAATGTCAAAGCCATTTTCTTTTTGTTTTTATTTTTTTTTTCTGTCTTCGTTCCCACTGAAGCACTATTGGCTTTGAAAACCATTAAAGCGGAATTTTGTTGAAGCTTTGTAATACTTGGATCGTACATAAAAAATTATCCTAAAACTTTTACCAATATATATTTTATAAATATTTTAATTTAATGCATAAATATACATAATAATAAAAATTTTATCATTGTCCAATTAGATTAATAATTTAAAAAGACTATTCAAGCACTAAAAAACCTTAATATTAGATAAATGGACATATAAATGTTTATATTAATTAAGAATGATCACGCACTCACTTTTTTTTTTTTTTTGGGTGCTTTTTGCTTTTAATTCTCAATACAAGAGAAACCAAAAAATGCAACGGACCAACTTTTCTCTCTGGGGCTTCTATTTTCCGAAAAGAGGCAAAATGTGATAATTACTGTCGTAAATCTCCTATTACATAATTGGATAATCCTTTATTTTATTTAAAATTTATTAGAAGAAATTGATCACCTACCACTTTCAGAAGGCAGCATTCGCGGTGGCGCATGTCCCCTATATGGAGGAGTTTTGATTTTCTCCTATTTTTCAACATTTGAAAATTGTTTCACGTCTGAATTCAAATAATTACATAAAGATTTAATTATTTAATTAAAATTATTTTAATTTCAAAACAGCAAACATATCAGGTAAGAATCTGCACAGCGCAGACGGTCGGACCGCCTATACCTATATAATCAAATGATTATTATTATCATTATTATTTTTAATTTAAAGGGATTCAATTTCTTTATCTTTTTTAATAGAGTCAGATATAAAATTACTATTAAATTGTAATATTTTAAAATAATAAATATAATAAAAATATAAGGTCCATGGTATTTTTGAGACGGTTAAAGAAACTATGGACTTATAATTTTAAGTTTAAATAAATTTGATAATTATTTAAACTCTTTTATTAATATAATAACTTTATTACTTCAAAAGCTATTTTATTAAGAGCTCGTATAGGAGATGGATTTGAATCTATAAAATACGGATTGATATAAATTAAAAAGGTAAAAATTGAGAGTAAAAGTTGAAAAAAAAGACAAAAAAAAAAAAAAATTAAAGTAACCCATAAGTAATAAATTAGAACTCATCCTCTCAAATGAGTCCTAAGGGCTCGTATGGGAAGGATTGAAACCTTTACTTAAGAGATTAGAGATGATTGGAGTAGTAAAAATCACTATCCAAATTTTAATCATAGTTCTTGGATATTTGAGAATTAGTTATTTATAGTTTAAATCTTTCGGTTAGGCTTTATTATATGTATTTTATGTTAAAAATCTCTCATTTTCTCTCAAACTACCTTCTTCCCCTTAAAATATTGATTTTCTTTAAATTCTAACATCCAAACCTTTAGAAATTAATTCTCTTGAAGGCTTTTAGACTTGATTTCATTAGAGATTTAACGTAATTATATTTTTATTTATTGGTTTTGGGGATTTTGAATTTTAGGACTTTGGTAAATTGAAGAGATTGATAAATTGTTGAGGGTGGTGATGAAATTGATGATGTATGGCGAAGGATTTTAGGAGAAGATAGGACTTCAATATGTTGATATCAATTTTATGAAATTAGAATTTTAGGGTTTACGGAGAATTAAAAATTTGGGACTTTTATGATTTTAGGGATTTTTAGGATTTTTCCTAGTTGTAGAATTTGTGACATGGATTTCATTAAGAGCAACTGTATCAAGGTTTTGAAGCATCGAGTTACTAAAATAATAATAGCAGTTAATGCTTCAAGTAAAGTATATACATCTCTCACTTGCAACATGTTTGTTTAAAATTAATTAAGGTACATAATGGATGTTAATTGTATACGACATGTTATTTTATTATTATTGTTTATTTTATTAAAGTTTTAATAAGATTATTATATGTGAAAGTTTTCTGTTTATAAAAGTATATTCATCTCGTTGATCATAAAAGTTTATTTTAATAGTAAGGAAAGCAAAAAGGTAATTAAGATACATGTATGTCCCAAATAGTTTTACACTTGACCAACTAGCAACTCATATAAGATGTTTAGATTAATATCTATAATCATAACAGTTAATAGTTACCTCAATGGACGAAGACTTTAGCTAACCACATTCATCGTGGTTGTGCACTTTGGTACATTGCTTAAGGCCCAACATAATAGACAATAGTACAAATTAAAATGTATGTTTTTTTTATATGTTTAAAAGCATGAGTTTTATTGTTACCCTTCCATAATATATGATATGATATCTTTTGCAAAATTGTTTACATCATCATATGAACCTAACGACTGTTGTGAAAATATAAATGTAATTATTAAACAATCGCTTATTAAAGTTATCGTATATTACAGATAAAGGTAAAAACACGGTATAGGTTTGGTGGATGATCAACGTGGATATGTCGTGATGGCAAACGGGCTATCGGGTTTTCATCAAACTTCCACTTAAATTTATGTTTTATTCTTTAAAATATATAAATATATATATACAATTAGCATATAATCTTTATCATTTTCTACTTTAGTATTATGTAAAGATAGATTACTGTGATATTTTACTAAGAAGGTATTTCGATAGAGTAAGTTAACAATTGAGAATTAACATTATGTATGGTAGAGATGAAAAGTGGGAGGAAAGAAAGGAGTATATGGTTTTTTAAAGAGAAAATAGGAATGTGGGTTGTTTGCAATTGAGAAAAATGGAGGGAAGGGAAAATTGAAGAGATAAACAGATACGTGGCCACCCATCATTTTTAATCTCTCCAAAAATGGAGGATTTTAAGAAGGAAAACTTTCATATTTAATAGTTTAATTACATTTTAATCCTCATTTTTAAACTAAATAAGCATTAAATAATTGACAAAATGATCATATACTTTATCAATTATTTTCTTACCTCTCATCATGTAACAAACTCGCACTAAGTCAACTACAGTTAAGATAAATTAAATCTGCTATCACAATTAAGAAAGATGCCAAGTAGAAATTATTGGGCAGAATTATAGGAAAGCTTTTGATTTAAATTACCTTACACTATATAGTTGTGATATTATGGATATATTATTGCATAAAAAACATAAATGATTAATTTTATTTTTTTCTAGATTATATATCTTTTTTCATTTTGTTTGGATTTTTAAAACCATTCACTGTATTCTGTTATTTATATACAACTATTTAAAATAAGCATTTTATTTGACCTCGTCTATATTTCTTATAAAAAATACTGATGTCTATATTTTAAAATGTAAATCTTTATTAAGAAAAGAAACATTAATTCTCAAAAAAAAAAAATTAGAAAACAAATCAACTTTTTAAACAAATTTTTAGCCCGCGTTTGGGCAACGTAAATTTTTGACAGTGCATTTAAATGCAATGTAATTTTTCTTCAAATAAAAAAACATTTCATTCAAACACCAATCACATCACATTTTAAATCTAACATAATCACTATTTATTATTTTATTTTTTATTACTTTTCTTAATTACATCATATATTTTCTCTCTCTCTTTTTTTTCCCTACTTTTACCCATCACATCACATATTCACTATTAAAATACAATTCAAATATTTTTCATTCAAATACATATTACATTTAAATACAATATTAATACTTTTACTCTAAATATAAATTACATTCAAATATAATACAAATGTAATACGTTCACAAAAAGAGACCTTATTCTCTCTTTCCTCTTTGTCTCTGTCACTGCCTCTCTCTTCCATAGAAATGAAAGGTTCCACTGTAGCTATTACGGCAAAACCCGCAGAGTTAAAAAAAAAAAAAAAAAAAAAAAACTTTTTATATATTGGCCAAATTCCAACCACAAAATTCTTGCCTAAAACAAATATGCATTCCACAATAACACCATAAAGAATTTACCCATTCTCAGTTTTTAACTCGTACTCATTTCAGGATTATGCCCCGTCAAAAGGTTTCAGGCTAAGAAACCGGAGGATGGTGGCGAGCACGATGTTGACAAGCTCTATGTGGATCAGGGTCTCTTCGACGACCACGTCGATGGCAGAGAGAGAGAGAGAGAGAGAGAAGAAGGAGAAGAAGAAGAAGAATGTTGATGGCAGAGAGAGGGAGATGAGGTGAGGTGGTGAAGTGAGATTTTTTTTTTTGAAAAGTTATTTTTTTTTTGTTTTCTTAATTAGGATTTATATCTTAAAATGTATTTGTTTAACCTCTTTGATTGGGTATCACGTTAACATTCTTGTGAAAAATATAAATAAATTTAGACAAAAGGTATATCTTAAATGAATTTATATAAAAAATAGAATACAACAAACAGTTTTAGAAATCCAGTACGTGAATTGAAAATGAATACATAATCTAAGAAAAAATAAAATTAATCTAAAAATAAATTGAAGATAAAGAAGTCTAAACGTGCATTAATTTCTAGAAACATATAGTTCAAACAAAGGATATGTAATCAAGACTTTCATAAGTATTGATATGAATAATTACAAAGTAGATAAACATATGTACACGGTGAATAAGGAGTTTGAAAATCTTTCAAGCAGGAGTTGTCAAATTTAAGGTTTCATTTGGTATTTCATCTTCAATTCAAAATTTCTATTTAAACTTTTATTTTGTTCTAAAATGTCAATAAAAGTTCATTTTTAAAAGGTCAATTGATTTGATGTAATCTAAAAATTTCATCTCTAACCGATAAATCAAAAGAAGTCTAAATATGAGGCTAGGAGCCAAAGCATGAGGTGTTAAAATGTTAGAATTGGCAAGCGGCGAGTAGCCTCTCTTGAGGTAATCAAGGTGGCAACAATAGATTAAATACGTGTTTGGTCAAAATTTTCCCCAATTAGAAAAGTAATTATGATAAGTTTTATTAGATATACTACATATGTGTGTGTATCAAGTTAGAATATTAGTAATTGGAATTTCAATTTTTTTTTTTTTTAGTCGCCTGAGGAAAGAAGGAACTCCATAACTGAAATTTCGCAGAGAGTGGTTGGAAGTTATCTATTAAAGTTCTTAAACAAAAAAAAAAATGAAAAAAGAAAAACAGAGAGGAAGAAAGGAAGATAGAAGAAGAGGGCAAAGTGGTAGGCAGTTTTGGAGGAGAAAGAAGTTTGAGAAATAGTTTATTGGGTGAACTAGGATTTTACACTTAAGGCAAGGAAGGCAGTTGCACGTCTTAGACAAAATTTGAAAGAAAATTTGTGGACTTTTGGTAAGTGAATTTCACCTACGACACGAGTAGTTACCATTTATGCATCTTTTTGATATACGAAAAAAGTTATAATCATATGTTAGTGCTGTTATGTTGAAGAAGAAAGTAGCAGACTATATTGTATTAATTCCATGTCAATATGAGAATGATATGGTAAAGCTTATCAAGGAGTTGACAATTGCTTGGGATAGATATTCCCAAAGGCCATAAAGAGCCAACGATATGGCCATAGAGAGCCGAGGCTGCAGAGAGCCACCAGAAAGAAGAAAAAAAAATAATAATAATAGTTTGACCATTTGGTCTAGAAAAGATGAAAATCAGTATTTAAACTGCCCTAAATTTATATATGTTGCATAGATTTTTTTTTTTTTAAAGAAATATACATTGTGAATTTGGTGATATTTTGTGAGTTTTCCATATTTCACTCACCGAGCTTCCATCTCATAAGTTGAATTTGATGATATTTTGTGAGTTTTCTGTATTTCGCTTAATGAGCTTCTATCTCATTTGCTCATTTTGTAGGAGCAAGCAAAGGCAAGACTTTAGACATAAAAGATCAGTGAGTTGGAAGCCGGAGCCAACGTTGGTGTGTACATATGGCCCGAGCAAAGGCAAGACTTTCGACATAAAATATCAATGAGTTGGAGGTCAGAGCTGACATGGGTGTGTACTTATGGCCTGACTTGTGGGTTTCCATGGAGTTTTTAAGAACCATGTGAAATCAATATTTTGAGTTCCGTAATAATGGGAAGAAGTTGAATTTTTGTATTTTAGTAGTCTAGCATTGTTTGAGTGTACTTTTCAAAAGTTTAATTAAATTAAATTAAAGTCTAAACATTTACACTTTGTGGGTATCAATCCCAACATGAACTTCATTACAGGCCTCACCTCACAACCAGCACATCACTTCAGCACCAGCGTTGAGACTTCATTACTGGTATCACTAGCTTCGGGACCTCGGTTTCTTTTCAACAAGGGTGCATTAGGCATCACCAGATTCGAAACCTATATCTCTTTTAAAAGTGTATTTAAAGTGCCCTAAATTTATTACCACTTCAAATGGACGAGATGTAAAAATTTCCTGCTTGTTGACTCTAATAGCAATTTCCCGGTGGTAACAAACGAAAGCTTTTTTTTTTTTTTTACTGACTTTTGTTTATTTTACTAATTATTACAAGTATTTCATAGACAATTAATATACAAATTACGATTTTTCCTAGACACGATGATTAAATTCATATGTGGATCCAATAATGCATATTACACTGCATTTTCCCAAAATTTCCCCCCACTTTAATCTCTCTTTTTTTTTTTTCCCATATCGTTAGGCTAATTCAAATTATGACACAACTGGATAAATTAAATGGCAAGAAGAAGGCCAGGCAAAGAGCGGCGAAAGAGGTCCCTGGGCATACTCTGCCACACCGTCGTAGTCAAGCCGTGGTGGTGGCCTGCCATCGCCTGCGGCGGGGGCCGGAGATCCCGGACGGTCAGCCACGTGTTGAAGTACTCCCTAAACTGCGTGAAAACGCCGTCCTTGACCGTCCACACGTGCACCCAATAGGCCTTGGCACCCTCCCATCCCTCGGCGACGACGCACGCGCCGCTGACCGCAGTTACGCTCCTAGGCTCGAAGCGGAAGGCTGCAGCGTGGCTCGGGGACTCCCCGGTGAGCACGCGCATCATGTGGTGGCACTGCGGCGGGCCGTGGAACCAGTACTCAAGGTCGCTGGCTATGAGGCTTGAGACTGTCTCGGTCTCGCCTTGGGACAAGGCCTTGTAGAGCATCTTTATGGTAGCCTCGTTTTGAGTACCAATTATTTTCTCCTCGTCGTCCATTTTGGGATTGGGAGAGAATGCTAGAGATGTAGAGATTTCTGTTGACATTTTTTTTGGATTTGGTTTATGGATTTTGGTTTTGTAAGAGATAGAAATAATGATACAAGACTGAAGACTCTCTAGCTGTAGTTTATGCTATGAGCTTGCCTTTTGCTTTAGTTTTTGTGTTTGTTTGGGATGGGTGAAATGGAAGCTATTTATAAATAAAAAGAGTGGGGTGGGGGGTTGGTTTATAGAAGGATATTTGGACCGTCCGATTGAAACCATATCCATCAAAATCAACGTAGAATTCACGAGAAATTTTTTTTTAAAGTTTTTCGAAAATGATGAACAAATTACACAAGGGTTTTTTAATGGAAGCTCGAGTTTGAAATAAGATAGAATTTGTATTTTTTTTTTAAGTAAGAGTCAGATCATATCGTAAACTTTATGCATATATCTTTTTCAAATACAAAAGAAAAGGGGCAATATAGAGTGACTGTTACTGGAAAATGTTTGAAAATTTTTTTATTGGATATTGGGATCATATTTTGGATGTTGAATAAATAAGTCTGTGAACTGTAGATAAGTCTCTATATTTTATTTCATTAATTTTGCCAAGACATAAAGGACTGTCCGGTGTCTCCCTTCAATAGCCATGGGCTCCATACGAATTTCAAAGAGAATAGATTATAGAATAACCATAAGCAAATTTGATATCACACTGTCACATTAAGATTGTGGTGATTGCATATCTACATATATAGCTGGGAACTATCCCTCGAATGGTCTAAATTTTTTCAAGAACAAATGTAAATGCATTACACAAACACACACACACACACACACACATTTACTTTTGAGTTTTTTTCCTCTTAAACTTTAGAATTTTATGTGGTTGTAAGTATTACCAAGTACAAATATTTCGTGCCTAACTTCATAATTAGGCATTAAATTGGAATCTCCTCATTTCCAAGTAATTAAAAAAATATGTGATGAGAATTTTATTTCTCCCCACATTTAAGAATCAGTCAAGGTCATTTTCACCTTAATTTATCTAATTAGTATGTAATAAACCATACAATATATTTAATACCATTGGTTCGGCCTTAAAAAAAAAAAACAAAAACAAAAACTTGAAAGAGGTGCCATGCGTTCTTTTATTTTTTATTTTTAATACTTATTGGGAGCCAATAACGATGAGTGATTGGTAGGATTTGAATTTTGCAGTGGGATCAATGAGGAAAAAAGGAGGGGGAGGGTGGGTGTCTCTTGGAACTTCGCTCACATGTTGTTTTAAAGCTAATTTAGTATAGTAAATTTGTTTTCATTATGGCTATAACAAATACTAAGATAATTGTCATGAACTCACAAAAATATAATTGATCTCATGCCAGTTGTATAAATAAAGTGCATGAACATGTATAAATATAAAGTACATAAATTTGTATTTATGCGTTAATTTCTGGGGACAAACGATGGGGTCGTATTGGTAGTGGATGGATACGAGAAAAACTACCCAGGATGCCAAAAATGTTCATGTCGTTTTTCATTTGTTAATTATAGTGTACCATTTTCTTATTATATCATTGTTTAAGAATATAAGTATCTTTTGCTAGGAAAATTGACTCTTTTGGAACTTTACATGTGGGCTACTTTCTTGAAATCCCTACTATACATAACTCCCCCACATAAATTAAAAGGTAAATAAATGAAGAGTAGAACCGAAAATTAATTTCACAACCAATTATATGTACGAGACCGATATATATATATATAATATTTATAGGCAATGTGCTTAAGTACTCTTACAACTAGATAGACTAAGACAGGCAATTCGTGTTAACAGATCGGGTTTATGTCGATTGAAGCTAACATAAATTTTTAAAACTAGAATTCGGACATGACCCATGATCTGTTAGGTTGAAAAGAAAATTCACCTTAATTTAACCTAACGGTTTAGTGGGTTGACAGGACACGACCTAACCCACCAATAAGTGTACTTTTTGGGTTAGTTGCACAGCACAACCTACGGTCCTGCCAACCTGCCAGCCCGTCGAGAAAAAAGGTGCCTGAAAAAAAGGGAGAAGAAAGAAGAAAGATTTCAAGTAAATTAAGAAAAATATAATATAAGATCAATTTAAACTACAAAATTATATATTTTAAAAGATCAATTCTTAACAGAAACCATATAAATAAACTCATAATTAGTTTTAAAAAATAACTATCAAATCATTAACTATAGTTCATACAAGTTATAAAAAATCTCCCTAAATAAAACCACAATGTATAAGCCGTCAACGACCACACAAAGTTATTGATTATACTTTATACAAAACAAAAAATCTATTAAAAAACCATAAGACACATGGTATCATAGCAATTAAAAAACAACAAATTTTAGGTGTCGGTTAAACACAGGTTATGGAGGTCAGATTCAGGTCATACGAGTTAAATTTAGGTTAGCAGGTTAAATAAAAAATTTCAGGTCAATTTTAGGTTGACCTAAATTGGACACGAATTTTGAATGGATTATTACAGGTTGATTTTGTGTCCAACAGGTTGATTAAAACCTAACTCATTTTTTGATCATGTTGAATAAGTTCGAACTTAAACCAACCTGCATCCTTTTTTCCAACCTTAACTCGCATTTTTTCATGTCAAGTCCATGTCGTGTTGTCGCGTCATAACCTGAATTGCCAACACTAAGACAAACCCTATCACATTGCGAAATTTTTGAATTTAAAATTCACACGTGAGTGTAAAAAATTTAATTATTAGTGTGCCAATGAATTATATTTTGGGAGTTTAATTTTAAATTTTTGGTGTATTAAATATTAATTTGAGGATATTTTGAACATATTTACAAGTTTTGAAAATTTTACAATTTCACCCTAATTTTTATAAAATAAAATTATTATAAAAATATAATAAATAAATAAATTAAATAATCAATAAAAAATATAAACAAATAATAAAACATTTCACTAATTTTCTCTTACCCTCATCCTCACCATCTTCCTTACGTCTCTTTCCACCTACTTCCCAACGCTCACTCACCCACTCCCTGTCCATCATTCACCCACTCTCTAATACTCACTCGCTCCCCTTTCATTTTGCCTCCCATCCTCCATTTCTCAAAATTTTCTTTTAAATCATCATTCACATCTCTTTCTTTCTAGCTCTTACAAATCTCTCATCATCTTTCTTAATTTCTTTATCTTCCTTAATTTCTTTATCTTCCTTTCTTAAATTTCACCACTAAACTTCGCAACCCTCTCTTTCTTTTCCAAGTTCCCTCACAGCACTCTCTTCTCTATCCTCCCTCTTTTTTTTTTTTTTTTTTCCCTCAACCTTTCTTTCTGTTCCTCATACCTGTATAACTCTCTCTTTCTTCAAAGTTCCCTCAATCTCTCTCAATCTCATTTTTCTCTCTCTTCTCCACCCTCTCTCTCTCACTGGTCTCTCTCTTTTCCACTTCTGGCTCCATCTCCATGGCCAGCAAACCAGCCATCACCGAACCAAACACCACTGCGCCATAAGCCTCCCTAGCACCATCCTCTGCCATGACCGAACTTGAGAATGCCAAGGCATACCCGAAGCCCACGTCGCTAGCCCTGAGCTCTCTCTCTCATGCCACCAACCAACGGCCTCCCCGCGAGCAACCATAGACCTAGCACCGAGCCATGCCTTGCTATCGACCAACTAAGCTACCATCAATGAAACTATGCTCAAGCTAGAACCATGCCCAGTAATTTGTCCCTCGCCGTCGGTAGCCTTCTTGCACTAACCACCGTCTAGTACGTAGCCAGCCCGAGTCGCCCTCGTGCTCTCTTACCCTCACCGCCGTCGTTCCCTCGCCGTCATGAAGGTTTACCACCAACAATCAACAAAAATATACATACATATAAATGTGTGTATTAACAACAACAACAGCCACAACAACAATAACACCAATAACAACCAAACGACAACAACGATAACAATAACAGTAACAATAACAATAATAATAATAATTTTTAGAATAAATGTTTAAAATAATCTGAAATTTGAAATTTTAACTATAATTGAAACTATTCTTGAAATTGGAAATGTTTTTCTGTAGGTTAAATATTTTGAAATTTTTAGGTAGTCAATAGTTTGAGACAGATCAGGTCGAAATTTAGAAAAACTATATATGTGCATTAAAAATAAAATGTTGTTTTAAAATCTAAAATCAATGACACACTAATTTATTGAATTTACCGTAATTATGATTACTAAATTTTTTGACAGATAATTAAATTATCTGTGATTATGTTTTAGGTACTTGTTGATCAAAATTGGAGAAAAGGACTATCTCAGAATATATACAAGAAGTTATTAGTAGATATATTGCCAAGAGGTAAAATATCTTGCTCCTTTTTTGTAATCAGTTTTGTTTTCTAGCAATTTGACCAAAAGATTGATTTGAAGAAAATGAGTTTATAAAATTTTATAAATTATATGATTTTGGAAATTAAAGAAAAAATAATTCAATAACGGATATTTGATAACACAACATGGTTTATTTTATTATGTGAATCATATTTTCAAAGGGAATTGAAAACAGGATTTAATTGTTAAAATTTAGAACCGAGAGCTAGCACTTACATGCAAAGAGTGCATATTTTGATCGAAGACAACTCATCATGGATTTTGTGGTGAGGGAGCTTATACAGACAGTATATGACTTATATGTACTTAGGGATATAATTTGCATAATCACGATTTCACGTTTAAGATTTTATACTACATTGTTGTATTATTACTATACTAGTTCAAAATAAAATGTTTGGAAAATGATTTAAAATTTTCCTATTAGGCCTTTCGCTCATTATTTAAAACTAGAAAACTCCCAAGAGAGAAATTTGATTAGAATATATGAGTATTGTGGAATCACCCTTGGAGACTAAGAACTAAGAGAATAAGTATTATTTCCATTGCTTTGTAAACATCTATGTAATTTGAATGCTCTAGGACTAAAAATATTAAATTTTATTTTATTATTTGTAATTTATTTTATTTTATCCAAGTATATATCTTTGGGATATAGAGAACTTGCCGTGACATTTTAAAATACAAAGGATAATGTTTAAATAATTCACTCAAGTACAATCGAAAACAAAGTAAAAAGAAACGATAAATGGTTTTTAAAATAAAATCAGTAGACCTAGGGATTTGAGATTTCCTTTTAATTATTTTAACATCCCCTCCACGTCATTGTCAAAGATTTTGGGATGTGATAGAATTTTTGGTATCAAAGCACATTTTGGAATTTTCTTGTGAATTGTATGCATACTTGGAGTAAAATAAAATGCAAACTTATAGTATTGGATTTTTATTTTTAGAATTCCACTAAGACGTAGAACTGGAAATGTCCCAACACTAACACCAATGCCAGAGCTGAAGCAGGTGAACAACATTGCGAAAGCCATGTATCAGGCAATTCAAGACATGGCTACCCGTGCGAGGAATGAGCCAATTATACATGATGTGAATTGAAGCTTGTAGGATTTTCAACGGTTTAGAGTTCTAGCTTTCACTAGTGAATATGATCCTTAAGAAGCCAACGACTGGTTCCAAGGTGTGGTGATAAAAATAGATACCATACGGACCCTACTCGAGCACAAGATTAAAGCTATTTCCATCTGTTTGGATGGTAAAGCTGGTATCAGGTGGAGACAAATCAAAAGAACTCACGATTTGCAAGAGATGAACTAGGAAATGTTCGAACAACTTTTCTATGATCAATTTTTCCTAAAGAGTTTCAGAGACCAGAAAATTGTAGAGTTCGTTGGCCTACAACAAGGAAACATAACCATTTTCGAGTACATGTCCAAATTTGGGAAGTTATCCAGATTTGCTTCTTTGATGGTGGTGATTGAGCGTACAAAATGCATTAAGTTTAAGTAGGGACTCAAACCATCGGTAAAAAGATTATTAATGGGTATACAAATCTTTGATTACTGGACACTTGTGTCAGCTACCTTGTGCATTAATAGGACAAATAGAATTTTCAAAAAGAGAAATCAGAAGCTCTAAGGGCATCTGATGGGCCAATTAGAAGCCAGCGAGGAACTAGCACCCAAGTTAGCGAGGTTAACATTAAAGTTGGAATCTAATAGTACCAGCAACACCTTCATTGGAAGGTTAAATCCATATGAGAGAAACTACATTAAACGTGGTCAGATGGAACATTTAAGGAGAAATTACCCTTATCAGCAGACACAGCAAACTCTACAACCTCAGTTGTCTACCCAGTCATTGATAGGATTTCATTAGTTTAAATCTGAACAGTTTAGTCAAGGATAGTTAGGATTTGACCAGCCACAGTATAGGCCACCACAATCCTTCTTTTAGCTAAATTATAGACCTCAGTCATTTTAACCCAGTTGAGACCTTAGATGTTAACTAGCATGCAAAATTCCTCTCAATCGCCACAGTTTAGGCCAGTGGGACCCACTTTGTCTGGGAACAACATGAACGATAGGGGTAAAGAAAAGCTGTATGCTATAAAAGAGGGCAACCCAAAAGTTTGGAACAGCCCTACAATTTATAACGGTGTGATCCTGATCTCTTCCAGTTGGACACATGTATTGTTTGATATTGGTCCAGTCATTCTTTTATTGTTTTGGCATTTGCAAAAACACTAGAACTAGAAATAAAATCTCTAGAGTCACCTATGCTATTGAAACCAAAGCTTGGGCAACATTAGTCGCTTAGGAAAATCGAAACTTCTTTAATGTGTTGGACTAATGTTGTTATGCGGCAAGGTAAACTACTTAAAAAGTCTAGTTAATTATCCTACGAGTGACATGTTATGATACGATTCTTTGTACGGATTGGTTAACTCAGCATAGGGGTAACATTAGATTGTCATCATCGAAAGGTAATATTATTAACAAAATTAGACTTGATGGAAATCGAACATGAGGATCCCAATCAAGTTTGACTAGCTTGCTATTGAAACCAGCCATACGTGATTGAAGAAAATTGTCATGTGTTGCTACTATTTTCACATTGGAAGGTGACCATAACGTGAGTAATGGTGATCTCTCAACTCTAGTGGTTGATGAATTCTCGATGTATTTCCTGAATATCTACCTGGATTGCCACTTGATTGAGAGGCAGAATTCTTTATTGATCTTATTCCTAGTATGGCTCTAACATCAATTCCTCCCTTCAAAATGGCACCTATGGATAAAGCCAAGTTATGGAAATAGTTGACTGAGTTGGAACTTATTATTCTTGATTGTCACCCTATTCAGTTGCCTATTGTCAACACACAGTCATAAGCTTCCATTGTGTTTCTTTGCAAATAGGACTGGTGCTCCCCCATGGTGATTTACTAAGCCGAATGAATCCTTTATATTCTAGCTGAGTCAATTTTTCCGCAATTCAGCTTTCTCTGCAGGTGCCATTTTGTAAGGCAGAATTGATATCGGAGCTGTACCGGGAATAAAATCAATGCAGAATTCTACCTCTCGGTCAGGTGACAAACTAGGTAAATCTTCAAGAAATACATCTAGAAATTCATCTACCACTGGAGTGTAGTGATCATCTCTTTTCATGTCGTTGTCACCTTCCAATGCAAAAATAATAGCGGCGTAAGATAACTTTCGTCGACCACCTATGGCTGATCTTAACAGCTCACTGGACATCACTCGATCTGGATCTTTGAGTTCAATCACTGTCGGGTTCGGCTCTATGAATAATATCACCTTTCGGTGATGACAATCTAATGTTGCCCTATTCTGAGTTAACCAATCCATACCAAGAATCACATCATAGCATGTCATTGGTAGGATAATGAATTGGACATTAAGTTGTTCGCCTTCTCACGTAACAATATTAGTCCAACATATCAATGAAGCTT
Source organism: Antiaris toxicaria (assembly GCA_035233585.1). Lineage (NCBI taxonomy): Eukaryota > Viridiplantae > Streptophyta > Magnoliopsida > Rosales > Moraceae > Antiaris > Antiaris toxicaria. The sequence goes on from CP141163.1 coordinate 4,875,689, forward strand.
CGGTTTTTCCAAGTGGCGTACTTAGGTGCAAAGGTGACTCTAAAGGTTTTATTTCTAATTCTAATGCTTTTGCAAACGTGGATGCAATAAAAGAATGACTGGCACCAGTATCAAACAATACGTGTGCCCAACTAGAAGAGATCAGAATCATACCCTCCATAACCGTAGGACTATTCGAGTTGTTGGTTTTTCCTATCCACAGCATACATTTTCCCTTTTCCCTTGTCATTCATGCTGTTCCTCGAGGCAGTGGGTCCAGCTAGCCTGAATTGCGGTGGTTGCGAAGAAGCTTGCCTACTAGTGGACATCTGAGTTCTCCACTGTGATTGAAATGACTGAGGTCTAAAATTTGGTTGATAAGGGGCTTGTGGCGGCCTATATTGTGACTGGTCAAATCCTGACTGTCCTTGGTTAAAGTATCCCTGGTTAACCTATCCATGGGTAAATTGTCCAGCTCCAGATTGACGAGATCTTGTTGATGATTGGTGGATTGCTGGAATTGTTGAGCTAGCTGCTGTTGCTTGTAAGGACAGTTCCTCTTTAAATATCCTGTTTGACCATAGTTATAACAGCTCCTCTCATATGGGTGTGATCTTCTGGTAGAAGTGTTACGAGTACTGTCAGTTCTTCTACCTTCGATGTTGACCCCACTAACATGAGTACGAGTTCCACGTTGACTTCTAGTCGGTCCACCAGACGTCCTTAGGGATTCAGATTTCTCCTTATGGAAATTTTGATTATTCTGTTCAATACGCAGGGTAGCTGACACAAGTGTCGGGTAGTCTCGAATCTGCATACCCACCACTAGTCTCCTTATCGATGGTTTAAGTCTCTGCTCAAACTTGATACATTTAGTGTGTTCAGGCGCCACCATCGTAGAAGCAGATTTGGACAATTCTCCAAATTTTGACACGTACTTGAACACAATCATATTTCCTTATTATAGGTTCATGAACTCTATAATCTTTTGATCCCTAAGACTCTCAGGGAAAAATTAATCATAGAATAACTGTTCAAACATCTCCCAGGTCATTTCTTGCAGATTGTGCATTCTCCTAATTTGTCTCCACCATATGCCAACTTTACCATCCAAATAGGTGAAAATAATTTCAATTCAGTATTCAGGTGGGGTCTGGATAGTATCCATCTTCATCATCACACTTTGGAACCAATCATCCGCTTCTTGAGGATTACCTTCACCTGTAAAGGCTGGAACTTTAAATCGTTGAAAATCTCGTAGGAGTTCATGTCACGAACGACCAGTTCATCTCTCGCACGAGCAACCATGTTTTGTAATACTCGATACATGGCTTCCGTGATGTTTGTTTATTCTGGCTCTGGCGTCAGTGCTGAGGTCAGGGTTGGAGTAGTTGTTAGGACAGTTTTCCTTCTACGTTTGGGCGGCATTCTATAAAATAAAAATTTTGGGTTGTAAATTAGCATTTTATTTTACTCCAAGTATGCATACAATTCCTATAGGAATCCCAAACCATGCTCTGATACCAAAAATCCTGTCACATCCCAAAATCTGAAATAACGACAGGTGTCACGTCCCAAAAATCTGGGATAGTGACAAGTATGAGGTGTTAAATAAATAAATAAATAAAAGAAAACCTAGATTCCTAAGTCTGTTAACTTTACATTTTTTGTTTTACCGTCTCTTTAAACTTATTTACAAATTATGCTTGTATATCTTAAATTAGTTATTATCTGTATTTCAATTTTTATCACAATATCAGGTAGTGAGGTGCCCATATCCCACAGATGCATACTTAGATAAAATAAAATAAGTAAGATTACAAAAGTAAAGTTTAGAATTTACAGTCCCGGAATGCTCATATACATACTTGGTTCTAAAGTAAAGAACACTACTTTTATGTCTTTAGTCCTTGTTGTCCACTGGTGATTTCACGTGGTCCGCATCCTCTAGTCGCCTTTATCTTCTGGGGGTTTACCAGTTTTAAAACAGTGAGCGAAAGACCCAGTAGGGTATTTAAAAAATATATATTTTTCAAAATTTTATTTTAATCGTCATACTAAATGTTTCAATGTAGTACTAAATTATAAACGTGAAATTGTAATTATATAAATTGTGTCCCTATATATATCTAGTTCGTGTACGGTCCATATGAGCCCCCTCACCATCCCGAAGCATGATGAGTGATCCTCGATCAAGCTGTGCACTCTTCACACGTGTGTGCTGGCTCCCGGTATACTTTAACACTACATCCAACTTTCAAAATTTCATTTGAAATTAAGATTTGCATAATAAAATATGCCGTATTATTTTTCAAAAAAATCCTTGACCGAATATTTTTCTTTTAATTTCTGAAATCGTGATATTTTATAAATCAAAAAATTTTCAAAACTTTATAAATTCATTTTCTTTAAATGATTTTGGCCAAATCATTAAAAACAAAACTAGCTACAAGGAAAGGGTAAGATATCCTATCTTGTTGACAATTCAATCTACTGACCACTTCTCGCACAAATTCCAAGACAATCTTTTTCCTCAAATTCGATCAACAAATACCTAAAACAAGAAACACAGATAATTTAATTATCTGCCTAGGAATTCCGTAATCGAATTATGGTAAACTCAATTAATTAGGTGCCGTTGGTTTTAAAATTCAAAACAACATTTTATTTTAACATCTTAATTTTAAAATGACAATTTTTATACAAATACCAAAAATAGTTTTTCAAAAATTTCGGCATGACCCGCCTTAAAATATAGACTCTCCAAAAGCTCCAAAAGGCCAATCCTGTAGAAAACAATTTCAATTCCCAGAACAGTTTAAATTTCAAATTTCAAATCCCAAACAAATTTAAAACACTTATTCTAAAATTTATTATTATTTTTATTATTATTATTTATTATATAATACATATATACACACACAGATATACACATATAATATACATATATATTTTTTTCTTAAGAGGACTGGCTGGCCTCAGAAAAGGGACTCACGGCGACGGAGGACGGCAACAAGGGTGGCTGGTGGCGTCGGCACGACGGTCGATAGCAAAAGGGTGGCTAGGCGACGGCTGGTTCCGGCTTGGGCACGAGCTTTGCCCGAGCGAGGCAGCATTCGGGTGAGGAGTTCGCGCAATCTTGGGCACAGATGACTAACGGCTCGATCACGGCTAGCTCCGATGGGTTTGATTTTGATTCGTGGCGGACGATTCTCGCTTGGCCATGGCAGAGCAGCGACTCCCGGAGGCTGGCAGTAAGCGGGTCACGATTGTCGGCTTGGGGTGGTCGCGAGGAAGGCGAGGCGCGGCTGGGCGGTCTGGCGTGGGGTTTTCGGGGGCGGGCGTGATGGCGAGAATGGAGGTGGCGACCCAGGGGCGAGAGAGGAAAAAGAAAGAAGAAAAGAGAGAAAGAGCGAGTGAGCAAAAGAGAGAGTGAGAGATTCGGGAGGGGGAGTGAGAGGGAACGAGGGGGAGAGCAGAGAGAGAGAGAAACGGTGAGAAAAAAATGAGAGAGAGTGTGTGAGAGTTTTTGAAATACTTTGGGAAATTTTGAGAGAGAGGGATCGGTGAGAGAGTGAAAGAAAACAGAGAGAGAGTGTGAGAAAGAGGTCGGCAAGGGAAAGAAAAAATAATAGAGAGAGAGAGTGAATGGAAGTGATTTCTGGAAAAATCCAGAAAAAGAGAGAAAAAGAAAAAGAAAAAAAGAAAGAAAAAGAAAATTAACATTTGGTAAAAGTTTGGTTAAGTTTCTCTAATTTTCAAATGGATTTTTGAAAGCCTAGGGACCTCTTAGCAAATATTTTCCCAACAAATTCCCAATTGTTCAAGGGCTAAAATGTAATTTTTTTGGGCCAAAATTAAAAAATTTGGGTTGCCATTCCTACAAGTGGCCAAATCCCATTTTTTTAAAATTTAAAAAAATTTTCAAAGTTATTTTGGCATGATCTTAGCCATTGATCTCAAAGGTAACCAATCCTAGCCATACACCTACCTTATAATACTTTCCAAGCCTTAAAAAATTATGTTTATGACATCATAAATGTGATGTCATCCAATGAATTAATTTGTATATTAATTCGTGGTCAAATTTTGACCGAAAGTCAAAACGAATGTAACTTCACTGAAATTGCGTAGGCGGGTTCCGGGCGCTTCCGGTGTAATCGGTTTATTTTATTTTGCTTCCGTTTGGTCAAAATTCTTTATCGTAAATTTTTATTTTTTTAGTGCATTTCAGTGCACTCCTTAAGGTTTTTGGCTCTGTTTTCAAACCGTCTCACCCGATTCTATTAGGTAAGATTTTTTATCTTCGAACTCACTTACTTTAATATCGCCGGAACATTTTAACAGTATTCACAACAGTATTAAAACACAAATTTTTCATATTTTATTCATTAAAATTGATACATACATATAATTTTAATGTACTCCAAGAATCTAAAATTCCCAGTTATCACAATTCCTATGTTTTTGCAATGTTTGTTACAATTCCATCTTGCAAATCTGAATAGACTCCTATTCTCTTTGCTCTTCTTTTCTTAGCGATATTATTTTTTCTCATTCTTAGCATATGTTTATCAACTGAATTAGGAAATTCACCTGATAGCCATACCTTAGTCTTGATATGTTAAGAATGCCCTAAGCGAGAAAGACATTTTTAATGTATTTCTTTTATTTTGAACTAGTTAATAAAAATATATTAGAGGTTATTCATTACATTACTACATGTCCTTATCCTATTTACATGTTAAAGTAAATGTAAGCAAATATGGCTCACTAATTATTTGTTGTTAAACTGCTAGAATGTTGCATACAATGGACTTTATATGTGAGAAGACAATGTTCTGAAATAAGTAATCTAAAACTAGAGTTCATAGTCTATGGAATTAGACTGAGTATCTTACTCATGTTAAGACTATTATGTTGTCTAAAGCCAATTGGAAAGATAGTTTGTCTTGATTGTTTGGAGTTTTGACTCCTGAGTCCTAAGTAGTGGCATAGATATATTGCTTATTGGTGACATATCGAAATTGGACCAAAGTGTAATTAATCTGCATAGTCCACTTGAATAGATTAATTTACTTTTGACGTTTATTATATAATAACATTAATCCTAAGTAGGTGAATCACTTCATATGTATGACTTGTGTACTTTGATGTTCTAATGGCTAAAGCATCTTAGCGGTAATAAGCTTACAGACTAGTTCAGTGGGCACATGACTTGTATACGATAGATGATTTATTTACAGATATTGGAATCATAGTTCTAATGAGGGATAAAGGTTATCCTTTTGAAAGCGTTATACTGAATGTGAAAATGAACAAAATCTTGGGTCGTTCGTTAGGCAAATGAATTCTTATTTACGTATGATGAGTAATCATTTTATAATTTGGGAGTATAATAGATCTTTAAGATAGTGTGATTAGTAAGTTAAACGGACTTTGACCTAAGGCTGATCATGGATGTCATATAAAGGTTTTATATGATAAGGTCATTGAAAAAGGGCTTATCACTGGCTTTTGTAATACGGTGGAGTGCAGTTTTAGATTTATAGTAGTGTGATTCTGAAACTAATAATTGTAATGAGTTTACTCGGTATAGAATAACAGTTATGTAGATTATTGGAACCCACATTATATATGTGGAGCCCCCGAATTCAACCACGCTAAAACTGTCATGAACCGACTCTATTGCCGGCCAAGACAGCCCGTGTGCCAAATTCGGATCGCTATATAAAACTATTTTTCTCTCAACTATTATTTTTCAGGACCCAAATTTCGCTCATAAATTTTTTTTCTCTTTTAAATACACACATTCCTTAAAAGAAAACTAAGTATGAAAGCCTTGTAAAACACAATATTAGCTTTTAAATGTCTTTTTGAGTACAACATAATATACAATATACAATATATTTATACTGTATTTTTCAAAACACATTCTCTTCAATTCACTAACTCTCAATGCCCAGCGAAAAACTTATGGCAGGAACAAATCCACGGTGAATTCCCTATCCCATTGACACGTGCACATCTTGCCGCCATCTATATAGTCTATTGGATAGGTTTCTTATCTGCAACATGAACAAACAGATGAGCTAACAGGCTCAGTAAGTTCAAACATACTTAATAAGAATCACATAGATTCAAAAACATCCAAATCTAATTTCCTATAAATAGTACTATTCATACGTAAATAATACTATTCATCATGAATAGTAACTTTGACATTTGACTAATGAATAGTAACTATTACCCTAACCGATTACTATTCACGTTACCTTAATCGAGTCCACTATACTTAGTGCTAATGTCGGTTATACTCAATTATACTCTGTTATGGCTTTCATCACTTTATTCTCTATTAGCTCTATTTATGTTCTGGTTTCGAGCTCTTAATGGCTGTACCGATAATTTATAGTGCGCCGACTGTTAGGACCTAGGGAGCGACCCTAGAGTTTCTTCTTCTCTAGCCCTTATCGCTCGTAGCGATTATTATATCCCCGAAAGACCTATAAAACCTCTACCACAACGTTGGAGGGGCGGTACGCCTTAGGTGCTTTTATTACCATCTTTCAATTTTAGTCTTGACCAAGTGACATTAATCGTCACCTCAAGATCATTAACCTCTATTACCCGTAGGTCTTATTTATTCTCTTCTTCTTATTATGTGGGATGTGTTATACTAACTAATCCCCAAGGTCCATATGACTTAACAAATGATGTACAACTAGTACTAAACACAATATCACAGTATTTCATGTTGCAGACATGAAAATGCATGAACGTACCACCACTGCGATAATGTCCACTTTTGGAACTCCTCCGCAATTTTATCTCTAGTTTGGGTTCCTACAGACATAACATTGTCTGTTAATACCCTTTTATTAATTATCACTTTAATTATATTCATCTTGTGATAAATTTTACAAAACATTTCAATTCTTTATGTGGTACACGGTCTGCAACACGCCCATGTCCCTGACCGTATACCTCTCGATTTCACTCTACATGGCCGTGTTTCACTGTACACGCCTGTGTACTATTTAGACTCTAGATTTTTAACTCTAAAATCTTTATTTTGGGTTCTAGAATTTTATTTAAGTCATTCTAGATCCTTTACGGTTCTTTCCGAACCTTTCAGAAATTTTTAGTCAAAATAACCATTTTACCCCTATCGGGTTTCGGGACCGTAACTATTCCTTCTTATCATTTTTCCTGAATTTTCTATGTCCAAATATCTTAAAATAATATTCCCTAGGCTTCTGTATCATTTTACAGTTTAAATTACTATAGAATCTCAATTATACATTTTCTGACCCTTGATTACTATTCATCCATTACTTAGGGTCGTTTCTCGTTTTTTCTAGCGTTTCGGAGTCTCAAATGGGCATTTCACTACTCCTGAAACATTTTTATCCTGTCCCAGCCCTCGGTCCCCGAGGGGCATGGGTTTCCTATCCCAATCAAATCTTTCCCCCTCGTTTCCTAAAATACCCCTATCATGAATTTTTTTTCCCATTTTAGGCATTTTAGTCATTAAGGGTCGGTTTATTATTTCTCTTGGGTTGGTTTTCCATTTTCAATCCTAACCCACTGAGGGGTCTCGGTTTCCTTTCCGAGTCTAATATTTTTACCCTTCGTTTCCCGAAATGCTCTTATGCCGTTTTAAAAATTTCGGCAGCATTTCCGCTTGTATTTTTAGGTTTTCCGGGAGTTAGGTACGCCTCAGAACCTTTGTACTTGCCACGTACTATACCAGATGCCTATTTTATACAAAGTTACCAAATTTTGTATAAAAATTTCCACATTAATCAACATTCACAATTCAACACTAATCATCAATTTTTTTTCCACTTATCAACTTAGTTTCTCAAGTTAATCATCACCAAATATTTTTCATCACCATAATCTATTATCACATATCACTCTTAGGTTTTCTAATGTACATTTCAACATTAAAAACCTCACAAAATTTCATTCCAACCCTAGTATTAGCCATAGATTTTTCATGCTAATTCACATAGAAAATTTTTTATTCTTATTACCAGGGTTTTATCAACATTTCTCATCATTGATTGATACCAAAAATTTTCCATTTTCTAGTGCTTATTAGCCACAGTTTCTAGCATGAAAATTGCATCAACATTTCTTGTTTCATTGTTCCAATTCATGCTTGAATAAACATAGTACCAAACTCACATAATCATTCAAACAAATCACCAAATTTCATCATTTTCCTCACACTTATTAGCCACGGATTTTATAGTAATCAAGCATAAAATTTTGCTTGTTTCTTAAACCTAATTCATGCTTCAAACTCGAAAACACCAAACCAATCAATAACCCCAACAAAACATCAATTTTTTCCAATGTTTTCTACACTAATAGTGCCATGGATTTTTGCAAGAAAAAGCATTAAAAATGCTTCAAATTAGAAGCTAACCTTATGAACTTGTTCCCTTGCAATCTTGGCTAGAATTGGAAGCTAATTTTGGTAGGAAATTTTGGAAATTTTTGGCTTAGAATGCACTTAAGGGACACGGATTTTGGCTGTAGAAAATTGGCAAAAGTTTGGCCACTTTTCTCTAATTTTTCTATTGAATTTTGAAGCCTATGTATAGGCAAAAGCAAGGGACCTCTTAGCAAATATTTTCCCAACAATTTTCTAATTGTTCAAGGGCTAAAATGCAATATTTTTGAGCCAAAATTAAAAATTTTGGTTGCCTCCTTTCCATGTGGCCGAGTGCCATTTTTTTTGCCCATTTTAATTTTTTTTTTCAATGGTATTTTGGCTAGATCATGGCCATTGATCAAAAAGATAACAAATCTTAACCATACACCTACCTTATATTACTTTCCAAGCTTTCCAAAAATTACATTTATGACATCATAAATGTGATGTCATCTTATAATATTAAGGTATTAATTCACGAATTAATTCGTGATCAAATTTTGACCGATAGTCAAACCGTATGGAACTTTATTGAAATTGTGTAGGCGAGTTTCGGACGCCTCCGGTCCAATCGGTTTGTTTTATTTTGCTTCCGTTTGGTCGAAATTCTCTATCGTAGATTTTTAACTTTTTAGTGCATTTCAGTGCACTCCTTAGGGTTTTTGGTTCCGTTTTCGAACCATCTCACCCGATTCTATTCGGTAAGATTTTTCATCTCTGAACTCACTCGCTTTAACACTGCCAGAACATTTTTACAGTATTCACAACAGTATTAAAACATAACTTTTTCATATTTTATTCATTAAAATTGATACATACATACAATTTTAATCTACTCTGAGAATCTAAAATTCCCGGTTATCACAATATATGTCCAATTGGTCTCTTTATTAGCTCTGCATAATTTTTTAAAGGATGATAATTGATCGGAATATTCTTTATTGCTTGTATTCTTACATTTAGTGAAGAAAAAAATTTGGATCATCCTTCACAAAGTGTGGGCGATTTTCTCTAGATGTCAAGGGTAAAATTGTAATTTGTATTGTTCAATAAATGGGATAAATTTTTATTTTGGAAAAATATTTATTTTGGAAGATAATATTTAAAATTTAAAATGATTATATTTATCTTTCAGAAAATAAATACGAGATTAATTTGAATTTTGAGAATCTTGTTTAAATAAATATATGAAACTTAAAAGATTATTTTATTTGAATTTAAGTTCAACAAAATCTTACCCGAGGACAAAGATAGGGGCATATTTTCTATGGGATTGAAAGACAAGATTTTCACTTAATTTGAATTTAAATTTTGCTTTAGGTAAGAGATTATATGATTATTTGAATTTCAAATAAAGTTGTCATGAATTTAGTTGAATTTAAATTGGAGTTAAGGAAAATAATTCATGTGAACAAAATTATTAGATTTGTGAAATTAGAAATTTAAATCAAATTTTGAATCATAAATTTAAAGCATGACCGAATTTTTTGAGGGCTTTTTCCTCTAGGTAGAAATCGGTTTTTGTGTTTAGAGGAAAGAGAAAATTCTTGTGTAAATCTTCTTTGAATTTTGAATGATTTTGACCTAGAGGTAGCCAAATTTTCTAATAGGGAACCTAAGGGAGAATCAGCCTTGGTGGGTTGGAAGAGAGAGAAAAAATTTTTCTTAGTCCAATTCAAAATTCTGAAAGTCACCTAATGGAAATTTATAAAAAGAGACTTTTGGACTCTTATTTTCTTTAGACCACAGACTTTCAGGTGAGCAAATTTATTATTATACATTTTACTAATAATAATAAATTTTTAGAGATCTGGGTAGTTGGAAGGAGACAAGCTATGCTCAAATACCGATCAAAGAATCAAATACCCATACCCTACCATCTGGAAATTGGAGAATAGTAGAGAAGGCTAATTAGTTAAAACCCCTTGGTCATATCCTTCAATGTTCCTGGTGTTTTCTTTTCAAGTTATAATAATTGTTGAATAATTTATTTTATATGCCAACACGAGTTTTTAACGATCTTGAAAAAAAATTTTAAAATTCTACTGTGCATTCTTACTATTTTTCCTACATGATAATCCAGCATAAATTTTCTAGCATGCCAAAGTGCATGAGTAGTTTTATCATCTCTGATCTGCACCTGTATATTATCATCATGCATTCTGAGGAAGAAAGAAAAACCTATTCTCGAGTTTTGATAGAACGTCTTCCATATCTGAAGCAAAGAGAATGAAAAAAAAACTTAAAAATAAGACATAAAATAAACACACACAAAAAAATAAAAGGAAGATGAAGAAAAGACAGTTTGGCCTGCCTCCCAAGAAATGCATGATTTATAGTCATCATTTTGACCATTTAAAAATGCATTTTATCAAATAGAGGCTTCCACCCGTAATAGGTGTCATGCAATACCACATACAAATTTTTGTTAAGGATGCCCTTCAACTTGGTTGAATATAGAACTATTCAACACATGTTTCTAACAAAAATTGATTTTGAATAATTTGCTTAGTAGACCTCAAGGATTGATTGTTAGGAATACCCCAAGTAAGAAAGATATTTTATATATATTTCATTTATCTTAAACTGAATAATAAAATTATATTAGAGATTATTCATTACATTATTATATGTCCTCATCCTATTTACATGCTAAAGAAAATGTAAGTAAATATAACTCTATGGCTGCTTATATCAAACTATTAGAATGTTACATACATAGACTTTTGTATGCGAGAAGATAACGTAATAAAGTAAGCAGTTTGAACTATGGTCTGTAGTCTATGAGGTTAGACTGAGCATCTAACTTATGTTAAGACTATTATGCTATCTAAAGCCAATTTAGGAGATGGTTTGTCTTCACTGTCTAGAGCTTCGACGTCTGAGTAAACACATAGATATGTTGCTTGGTAGTGATGTATTGAACTAAGACTAAAGTATAATTGATTTGCATAGTCCATTTAAGTGGATCATTTCATCTTTTACATTCATTATGCAATAACCTTAATTCTGAATAGATAAATCATTTCATGTATATGACTTGTGTACTTTAATGTTTCAATGGATAAAGCATCTTAGAGGTAGTAAGTTTATTCATGGTTTATTAGGTACATCACTTGTACACAATGGAGGGCTTGTTTATTGATCTTGGAATCATAACTCTAATGAGGAGTAAAGGTTATCCTCTTAAAGGCATTATACTGGATGTAAAAATAGACAATGCCTTTGGTCGTCTACTGGGCAGATGACTTCTTATTTACATATAGTGAATTTTTTTTTCTTATTCAAGAGTATAATGGATCTTTAAGATAACTTCATTAGTAGGTCAAACGAACTTTGACCTAAAGTTAATTATAGATATTATATAAGGGTTTTGCATATATGACATGGTCATTAGATGATAGTTTATCACTGGTTTACATAGTATGGTATATAATTGGGAGTACAGTTTCAGATTTATAGTAGTGTGACTCTGAAACTAATAATTATAATAGGTTTATTTGATATAGAATAATAGTTATATGAATTATTGGAGGCCATATTATAATATCCAATTGATTTCTTTGCTAATTTTACATAATTCCTTAATGGATGGTATTTGATCGGGATATTCTTAATTGCTTTTTGTTTTGCATTTGGTGAAGAGAAAAATCCAAATCACCTTTCTATAAGGTGTAACCGTTTTTCTCTAGGTGCTGAAAGGGTAAAATTATAATTTTATATTATTCAATAAATGATATAAATTTTTAATTAACATTTATTTTGGAAGATAAGATTTAAAATTTAAATTAATTGTATTTGATTTTGAAAATCAAATATGAGATTAATTTGAATATTGAAAATCTAGTCTTAAAATAAATATTTAAAATTTAAAAGATTATTTTATTTGAATTTGAATTGAACAAAATCTTGTTCTGACCACTAAGTAGGTGGCGTCCACTTTGGATGAGGATGGAAGACAAGATTTTTATTCTAGTTTGAATTTGATTTTTTTTAAGAGATTACAAAATTATTTGAATTACAGATAAAGTTATCATAATTTTATTTGAATTTGAATTAGAATTGTGAAAAATTATCCATGTTGACAAAATCTTAAGATTTGTAAAGTTTTTAATTTGAATCAAATTTTGAATAATAAATCCTAGCCTTGGCCGAAATTTTTGTTGTGGAAAAATTATGGGCCACCCGACTAGCTCGAGTCATCTACTCTCTTTCTTTCTTTCTTTGCTCTTTATTTCCTCTTGCTTAACTTGCTTTTCTTTAAATGATTGGTATTTGAAAAACCATGAATTTTTTTTTGTGTTCTTGAAATCGCATATATACATATATTACTCTGTTTCATTTTTTTTTTTTTGTAAAATACTTGCGATCTTGTTTTCTTTAAAATACTTAGTAATATAAGAATACTTTATTACATAAGTATACTTTTAAACTTGCTTCACTTCTATACACATTACATTGGTCTTGTCTTCATACATTTATACATACACCTTTCTACGATACTCTTTTCACAGCGGATACTCTGTGAAGCGGATCCACAACCCATGCATGACACTGTAAGAATCTGCCTGCCAGCCCTTTAGCTCTCTCTTCACAATGTAGGTTGCTTACCTTTTTTACCTACATTACGAACAAACTCGTGAGCTAAAGCTCAGTAAGTACAAACACGTAGATAAAACATGATTTATGCATAATACTTAAGGTTAGTCTCTTATGTATGTCTATTTTCTGTGCTTATGATTTCTTTGTTCTTTTTATTCTATCATTTTCTTTTCTTTTCTTTTCTTTCTTTATCTTTCACTTGTGGGCCCGTGGTTGGACGTACCTAATACACGCAGGCCAATTGGGGAAGGGGAAGTGACCCACAATCAACCCCAAGGTCAATCTTTGCACTACCACACTTGGGGTAGCACATTAAGCCATTGACTACCTTATTTTTGCAGTAGCACCATACTTCTGGGGTGGAGGTTATTCTTAAACCTCACTTCTGGGGAGGTCGGTATGCCAACCTTATTATTTTAATCTTATTATCTTGCTTATATTTATCTTTCTATACTTTAGTTTTTCATGCTTTTCTAACTTTGTGAATATGTTAGATTATTATGCCACAAAATATATATAACTTATATATAAACACAATTCTATGGTAAGTCAGTTCGTGAGTAAGCATTTAAATATCTGTACTTACAGTGTTTATGCTAAAGTAAGTTTTTTCTAGTCTTTTGAATTCCTGTGCCCGTCTCCGGTCAGGTTTCCGAGAGACAACAATGTTGTCGGTCAATTACATTTTTATTAAATTGCTTTTGTTTTACTAAAATCTGAACTTTGGCTTTTAAGAACTTAATTAAAGCTTTATGACAGCATTTAAAGCCTAAATAATCCTATTTAGGCCTCCCTGGAACCTTTTTGCAAAATGATCATTTTGCCCATAATTTTTGGCAAAATGACCGTTTTGTCTTTAGTAGGATTTTTCTCTGTTTTTTAGACTTAAATTTTGATTTTGATCGTTAAAATCCTGTTTAGGCTCTTCTGGGGCTCTAACGATCTTTTCCAAACATTTTGAAAATTTTGGTCAAAATGATGAATAGTAACTTTGACCATAAATAATATTATTCATCATGAAAGTAACTTTGACCTAGACCGTGAACATTTTATTTTACTGCTTAAACTGGCTTTTCTAAGCCCAAAATTCATAAAATGACCTTCTAGGAGATTCAACGCTTCTCTTTTGACCTTTCTAAAATTTTCAGTCGAAATAACTATTTTGCCCCCGACGGGTCCTAGGGCCATAAAATTTTCACCTTAACGTTTTAACTGGGTTTTCTAGTCTCAAAAATCATTAAATAGTTTTTCTTAGGCCTTACTGAGCTTTTATGATATTTCTTGCCGAAATGCTCGGGTTTTCTATTCACCCGAACCTCGGGTGGTATTATTCCTACCCTCGGGGTCGTTTCTCGTTTTTCTAACCGTTCGAATCTCAAATGGACATTTCACTACTTCTGAAATCGTTGATTGCCCTTTCTCGAGCCTAGGTCCCTTTCTCGAGCCTAGGTCCCTGAGGGGTCGGGTTTTCAAATCCCGACCCTTATTTTACCCCTCGTTTTCTAAAATGCCCTTCGAGCGCCCTAAAATTTTCGACAACATTTCTGCTTAATTTTTATGATCCTGGCATTTAGGTAACGCCTTGAAACCCTTTGGTATCTACCAATTACTAAACCAGAAACCTAATTTTTAGGTAAAAACCAAACATTTTACGTAAAAATACATTTACAGCCCTCGTTTTTAACGACGTTTCGGTCCGTTTTACCTATTTTTACTCTCAGTTTTCATCTATATTACTCTTTCACATATTCTTTACAAAATTTCTTATTTTCTACCAAGACCCTAGCCTCAAATGTTGTTGTCTAACAAATGCCAAAATTTAATTTTTTTCTTGTCCCTAACCTTGTTCATTATTTCATTACATACCACATACTTTTTAAAGTCAAAACATTACCCTAATAAGTGAAAAATTTTCATTCACCCTTTTCTTAACCCACGGATTTTCCTTAGGAAATCAACATAAAATTTTGTTTTCATTCTCATTTCCATTTCTTGATTTTAATACATAATTAATACCACATTTAAAATCCAAAATCAACAACACAAAAACTCCTTTTTTGCCTAGTGTAGCCCATGGATTTTACATGAGAAACAAGCACAAAAGTTAGCGTTTTTCAATTCTATTTCATCCCTTTCTTTCATTACATTCCCACATGATTTTCAGCACAAAAAACCAAACAAATTTTCATTAGAAATTCACCCTTCCATACCATGAATAACCCACGGTTTTTGTGAGCAAAACACACATAAAACTTGATTTTTCATGCTCTTATTCTTTACTTAACCTAACCTCATACCATTAACACTCTTTAAAGCAAAAATCCATCAAAACAAAAACTGAATTTTCACTTCAAAATCAGCCCCTCATACACTCAGTTTTTCTAGAAGAAAACAAGAAGAAACCATGCAAAAATGAAAGCTCACCTTGTTATCTTGCTTATTTGAGCTTGAGATGAATTTTGAACACCCTTTCTTGAAGAAACTTTGAAGAAATTTTCTGGTTTTAATGGAGGAAAGGTCATGGCTACTAGGGGGCTGAAGTGACAAACTTTTTTCTGATTTTTCTCTTGCCAAAACCATGTATATGTGGGTCCAAAAAGGAGGGACCAAATAGCAAATGTTTGGGGGACCTTGTTGCAAGCTTTTTTATGTAATTTTCACAACCTTTAAGGGCTAGTTTACAATTAATAAAAATTTTGGATGATTTTTCTTTCCTTATCCAATCAAAATTCACCATAATAATCCCTAGAAAACTCTTGAATTTTTGTGAGATAAATTTTTGACTTTTTTGTGTTAACTTTGAATCATGGCCATTGGATCAAATTGACTTTAAACCCTAGCCCTTGGATTTAGATGTAATCTTACATCTATTCAATGATTCACATCCAATCTTTAACTCCACATAATTATCTTGATCAAACTTTTTGACCAAAATTCAAACCGAACGATTTTACACTAAAATCGCGCAGACAAGTTTCTAAAGCTGTCCGTGTGATCGGTTTTCCTTAATTCACTCCGGTTTGACTAAAAATCAAAACCGTAATTTTTTGTCTTTTAGTGAACTTAGTTTATCTAAGGTAATCTCTTGGGGTTTTTGGTTTCTAAATGGCATCATCATTTTTCTGAAAATGACGAAATTTTTAGGGGAGTGCATCGGAGGACTTTTCTAACCATAAGCATTATTAGTTCGATCTAACTTAATCTTAAAACTCTTAAAAACCCTAAAACACTTATATTATCTTACTTTTTCTTTGACTTGCCATTTCTTTATATTTATACTTTTCGGATACCGAAACCACTTTATTTTGAGCGTTTTGGTCTGAAATCAATTTCTCAATCATAAACTTTATTCTTTGATTAGTTTTGGAGATTTTAAATCCTCCAAAATATTTATTTATTTTTATTAACACTATTATTTGTTTATTTACAAATACAGTATTCTCATACATTTTTATTCATAAAATTCTTAAAAAAACACTAGTTTAACGTAGGTACCACTATTGAGATTCTTTGGTCCGTCACAAAAATCCACGTGGAGAATTTAGATTTTCAAGTGAATAAGGAAGAGGAAAAATTTTATTTGAATCTTGTTTGAATTTAGAATCCCTTGACTCTATGGTGGCTAAAATTTTGTATGGAGTCATCCCTGAGGAGAATTGGTTTTTAGGGTGTATAGGAGATAGAAAAATCTTTTCTTAGTCCAATTCAAAATTCAAAGGTCACCTAATACAATTTTTATAAATAAAGGTTTTGGTACTCTTATTTTATTTAGACAATAGACTCTTAGGTGAGTGAATTTATTATTATACATCTCACTAGTAATAATAAATTCTTAGAGATCTGGGTGGTTGGAAGGAGATAAGCCATGCTGGAATACTAATTGAAGAACTGAGTATTCATACACTCCACCATCTGGGAACTGAAGAATAGTAGAGAAAGCTAGTTAGTTGAAGCCTCTCGATCACTTCCTGCATTCCTGGTGTGTTCTTCTAAAGGCATATGATTGTTGATAATTTATTGTATATGGTAAAAGGGTCATTTAATGATCTTTGAAAAATTTTTAAAATTCTACTGCGTACTTTTATGTTTTTTCCAACATTGATGCTATAGATGGTTTTGGAGGAGTTAGTAACATAGGATCCTTATATATATATAATCTTGAAAGATTAATGCTGGCATATGTTGGGTTTCTAAAACTTGTTCTTGTAAATTTTCTTTAATGATCAAGTCCTTGATCCCTTCTTCACTTAGAGAGTTGTCGTCATGAAACGACTCTAAGTGCTCCTCTATTGGTGTAGGCTCTTCAAGTGACAATGATGCATGATCTCTATTGAGGCATTTGTTGTGAAAATAAATACTCCAAATGCTTTGAAATTCTCTACTACTGTCATTGTACACCTTGCAGTATTATATGATTCCTCTAGAATGTCATCCATTCTATCAATATATTAATTCACCCTCTTTATGCATTTAGCAACTTGGTTTTGCAATTCAAAGAACACATCTCTTGAATTTGGATGTGAATTCATAACTCCTCAATATTGAAATTATTCTCTAAAGTTTGATTGTTCATTAAATAATTTCAATTATCAAATTCTGTTATTTCTTTCAACATGCAATATGCTTCATTTATGGATTTTTGGTGGAAAGTGTACGAAAATTAAAAAACATACACAGTGGAATATTAAAAATTTTCTAAAAATCGTACTAACTTGTGTTGTCATACACAATAAATCACTCAATAATTTATATAACTTTTTAGGAAAACGCAAAAAATGCTAGAGAATACTACAAAGAAAACTTTAACCAATTAGCCTTCTTTACTATTTTCTAATTCCTAAATGATAGAGTGTATGGATACTCGATTCCTTAATTGATATTTGTGCGGCTTATCTCTTTCCAACCACCAAAAACTCTAGAAACTTATTGTTAAGAGTGAGACAATAAATTTGCTTACCTAAGAATCGGTAGTCTAAGAAAAATTGGAGCCCTGAGGGTCCTATATATAGTGAATGTATTGAGTGGTTTTTAAATTTAAATTAGACATTTGAAAATATTTTTCTCTCTCCATTTCTTCTTATTTAGCATTTTTTTACTTTCTCCCTGGAAAAGCACAAAAACATCCACCATAGGCAAGGGAATTTAAAATTTATTTCAAATTTCAAATTCTATAAATTTTGTAATTTTATCTACATGAAAAATATTTCATAACTCCAATTCAAATTTAAAATAAAATCATGATAACTTTATTTTAATTAAACAATCATATAATAATTATCTAAAATAAAATCAAATAAGGAGGAAATCTTTTCTTCACTTATCCTAAAAAAATACGACAACTTTGATGCATAAAAGGACAAGATTTTGTTTAATTCAAATTTAAATAGGATAATCATTATTTTTAATTTAAAATATCTATTTAAATAAGATTCTCAAGATATTTAAATTAATTATTAAAAAAATATAAAGATAGAAAGAGAGAGAGAGAAAGGAAGTGGGATAGAAAGAGAGTAGCATGTTAAATTTAAAAAAAATCAATATATGGATAATAAAAAAAAATTATACATTCATAAAATAGATTACGATAATTTATTTTAATATTTTAAAATTATGTTATTTACCTCAAATGTTAAGATCTATTTGATGCAATTTCTCTTTTTTAAATGATCAATTAATATTTAAGGCTAATTCTATGGTGGAGTACACTTGCTTTTCCCCATCGATAGGATAAAAATTATGGACCTTTGGATAAAAAATTAATGTTGGAAATTTTGCTGCCTATGAAAATTAAAATAGAGACTAGCACATTTGATCACCCTCTTCTTTTTACGGTTTTTTTTTTTAATTTTTGAACAACTTCTTTACAAGTTTTCTAATTTTTTTTTTAATGTCAAGTTTTCCAATTAAGAAAATGATTATCAACATTTTTTTTAAATTGTTATTAGCCTATTTTCTATTTTAAAAACAAAAGATAAATTTTTTTAAAAAAATCTTATGTTTTATATCTAACCCAATAATAATTTGCCTAACTTTGGATGGTTTGAGTATATTTTTGAAAATTTTCAACTCACTTAATTAAGTTTGGATGGGTTGATTTCAAATTTAACTCATCCAATCAACCTAAAGTTTAAAATCAACTCACCTATTTAAAATTTGGGTGGGTGGGTTGATCGAGTTAAACATAACAAAGAAATAAAAAATAAAAAAATAAATATAGCTAATAATTTAACACAAAATAAAAAATATATGAAAATAAAACTAATTTTCAGCATAATATTAGTGTTATAAAGCTCCAAAATTGTCTCATAAGTTATAAACTGATATAAAAAAATATATATGTAAAACAAGTTTAAGTATAAAAGTTGTAAACTAACAAAAAAACAATAATAAAAATTCATACAACATGAAATATAACAAGTTATCAAGTAATTAATATAAAATATAAGATAAATACTATATATTATGAGATATAAAAAAATATTTATATTTACATATAAATACATTAGGTGGGTTCGAGTTAAGTTGTGTTTATAAAAATTTAACCTACACCCACCCAGTAATATTTGGTTTAGCTGGGGTTGATTGATCTCTTGATCGGGGGGTCAGCTTCGATTTATAATAGGTTAAGTTAGGTGGGTTTATTAGGCTCGTTAGGTTGTCGGGTTTTTTTGTTCACCCCTAGCCTAAATGACATATATATATTCAACTCTCCATAGCAATCGCCCTAGATCTCCACCACGCCTTACACCATCACAGGCATCTCAGTTATGTCAGGAAATGCTCTAAGCATGAAAGACATTTTAATGTATTTCATTTATTTTGAACTGGATAATAAAATTATATATAGAGGTTATTCATTACATTGCTATTTGTCCTTGTTCTATTTACATACTAAAGTAAATGTAAGCAAATATGGCTCACTAACTGTTTGTGTTAAAACTGTCAGAACATTTCATGTAATGGATTTTTACGTGCAAGAAGATAATGTTCTAAAGTAAGTGGTCTAAATTAAGGTCCGTAGTCTATAGGGTTAGACCGAGCATTTAACTTATGTTAAGACTATTATGTTGTCTAAAGCCATGGTGGGGATGGTTTGTCTTAACTGTCCGGAGCATAGACTCCTAAGTAGAGACATAGATATGTTGCTTGGTAGTGACATATTGGACCAGGACTAAAGCGTGATTAATTTACATAGTCCGCTATGAGTGGATTAATCTGCTTTTGACGTTCATTATGCAACAACTTTAATCCTGAGTAAATGAACTACTTCATGTATATGACTTGTGTACTTTGATGTTCCAATGGCTAAAGCATCTCAGAGGTAGTAAGCTTATCGACCGGTTCGTTGGGTGCATGATTTGTATACAATCAAGGGTTTATTTGCAGATATCAAAATCATAGCTCTAATAAGAAGTTAAGGGTATCCTCTTAAAGGCATTATACTGGATGTGAAAATGGATAAGGCCTTGAGTCGTTTGCTAGGCAGATAACTTCTTATTCACATATGGTGAATAATCATTTTCTTATTCGATAGTATAATGGAACTTTAAGATAGCTTGATCAGTAGGTTGAATGAATTTTGACCTAAGGCTGATCATGGATATCATATGAGGGTTTTACATACATGACAAGGTCATTGGACATTAGCTTGTCACAGGCTTTCATAATCTGGTGTATAATTGGGAGTTCAGTTTCAAGTTTATAGTGGTGTGACTCTGAAGTTAGTGATCATATGATTGAGTTATTCGGTACAAAATGATGATCATATGGATTCACATGAGTCCAATTATATATGTCCAATTGGTCCCTCTACTAGCTCCACATAATTTTTTAATGAATGGCAAATTGATCAGGGTGTGCTTATTGGTTAGATGACTATGCATGGAAGGTGTAGACATAGGATAAAGGTTGGAAGACAAGATTCTCTCTGATTGAATTCGGATTTTGTTTTGGATAATAAAGTATACAATTATTCGAACTCCAAATAAAGTTACCATGATTTTGTTTGAGTTTGAATTGGAGTTGTAGAAAATTATCTATGAGGACAAAATTTGAAATACAACTTTTTTGTGGAGTTTGAATTTTGAATTTTGAAATTTGAAATTTGAAATTTGAAATTTGAATTTGAAATTTAAATTTTGAAATTCGAATTTGACATTTGAATTTGAAATTTAAATTTGAATTTTGAAATTTTAAATTTCAATTCGAAATTTAAATTTGAATTTTGAATTTGAAGTTTGAATTTTGAAATTTAAACTTTGAAATTTAAATTCAAATTTTGAATCACAATCCAAGTGAAATTCAAATTTTTTGTGAATAATTCCACATGGTAAGAATCAGTTTTGATATAGATAATGAAAAGGAAAATCTTATTTGAATCCTACTTGAATTTTAAATCCTAAACTTAACTAAAATGACCGAATTTGTTAAGGGAGTTCTTCCCTAGAAGAATTCAGATTTTGTAGAGGATAAGGATGAAGGAAAATTCAAGTTTCAATCCTATTTGAATTTTGATTCTCTCCCTCACAAAGTGGCCGAATTTTAGTGGATAAACCTAAGGTGATTTTTGGATTTTTTGTGGATAAAGGTAAGATAAAATTCAAGCTAGAAAATCCTATTTGAATTTTGTTTCTCCTCACACTTGGATGGCTAAGTCTAGCCTTGTTCCTGGGCTAAGGGAAATTTTGGTTATAGTGGAAAATGATGAGACAAAATTCAAGTTAAAATCCTATTTGAATTTTGAATGCAAAATCCGCTAAGGTGGCCAAATCTTCCCATAGACTATATAAATAGGGGTCCTGCCACTCCAGTTCTCTCAGACCACAGACTCTCAGGTAAGTAGGCTTATTATTGCATAACTCACCGTGATAATAAGTTCTTTAGAGATCTGGGTAGTCGGAAGAAGACTAGCAGTGCTAGCATATCGGTCGAGGAACCGAGTGCCCACACACTCTGCCATTCGGGAATTAAAAAATAGTAGAGAAGGCTCATTGGTTAAAGCCCTCCAATCATTCTCCTCCTGCAATTGGCATCCTCTAGAGGTATGAGTTTTATTGTTGTTAGTTTATTGTATATGACATCACGAGATATTTAACGATCTTAAAAAATTTTTGTAATTCCACTACGCCACTCTGATGCATTTTTACCGACTTTTTTTTTTCCTTACAATTGTATCAGAGCCATCTCGTGATTATGCCATGTACATAAATTAGATAATTAGTTGGTCTTTTTATTTATGTATGGATTTGATATTTAGAGAGTGGCATTCTAGGATTCCTTTTTGTTGTTATCATGAATGATGTATGCAGTACGTGGTTATTTTAATTTTTTATATTATTATAAACACGCTTGTTTTATGCCGGCTATGGTTACTTAAAATTTAGAAAAATTGTATCTAGTAATTTTTATGTAACTATAGGAGCGGTTTATAATCACCGTAATTTTCTCATGGATTTTAATTCTTAGTCTCTTAGAATTTTTATGATTAGAATTTTGTACACTGGAAACGGTTTAGGAGATTTTATGTAATTATTCTTGGAGGAGATTAAAGTTTGAAGACCGTAATTTATTTTTTTTTCCCAAAAGTTAAATTTAATTTGAAAATTGAAATTTTGTTTGTGTAGAAAATTCCAATTTAATTAGGATTCAAATTAATTTTTGGAGATCCTAATGGGTAAATTGGAATATTGCACAGAAATTGAGCATCGCCCCCTTGGGATGGGCCACCGGCCTTGGTGGGGCTGCAGCCCTTGCCCTCAGGCAGGATGGGACTGCGGTAGCCCATGTCCAGGGCTGGACCACCCACAGCAGCAGGCTGTGCCTGCAGCCAAGGGTACCCGTGGTAGGCCCCCCCCCAGGGGCTGTCGAGGCCCTGGGCTGCCTGCAGCCTAGTGGGCTGAGGCGCCTACCCGGGGTGTGCAGCCCATGGCTGCAGGTAAAGCCTGCAACCTGCTGGGCTGCTGCAACACCCAGGCGTGCAGCCTGAGGCTAGGGCTACACCCGGCCTGGCATGGGTTGCCAGCCCCCCGGGGGCTGGGGGTTACACACAACTGCTGCGGGCCTCTAGGCCCCATGGGCCGACGGGCTGAAAAACAAAAAATTTTGATTTTTAAATTTGAGATTTAATTTTAAATCATATTTAAAAATATGTAATTGAAAATTAGAAAATTTTGAAATTATATATTATTACACATGAAATTTAAATTGTTTAAATTTTTGAATTTGAAATTTAAATTTTAAGAATCATTGAAAATTTAAATTTAAAAAAAATTAAATTTTAAATTCGAATTTGAAATTTGAATTTGAAATTTAAATTTTAAATAATTCTTGGGATGAGAAATAAATAGAGAAGCTACACGAAGATAGATACAAGAAGACGGAACAAAATTCAAGACCCAAAGAATGCTTTGGATGGAATTTTGTAATCTTTATTTTCTTTGTTCTAGGATAGGACCATGACTTGGTTATTTTTCCGTTAATTATTTTTCTGTGATCTGTCATCGATGAATGAATATGTATTGATAGATGATTTGGATGCATATTTGATAACATATCATATAGGATAAGTGAATGCCGCTCAGACTATATTGATCATACATATTTGTCAAAACTTGCATATTTTTCAAAATATTGAGTAGGAGAGGGTTTCAAACAAAACCCACGACCTCCATTGTTGATCCATATGTGAAAGTATGGTAACGCCTCACGTCAATTCTGCCCTGATCACACCCTTAGTAGTGTTTACCGCCATCGATATACTAGGTTAGATCTCCTATGTGGAAAACGTATTCGGGTATGATTCTATTCATGACCACCTCTCAGTGGCTTGGTAAGACATGGATCAGACTACGTAAACAATAGTTATACACTCAAGACTCATTTAGTTATTAACCTTCCCTAAAAGCTCTGTTAACTAAATTGATGGCCAAAATAAATGGTTATTAGTATATGTCTTAACCTTGGAGGATTTAAGGCAATATATATTAATTGGACGAGGTCTATGTCCCAACTATTTGTCTCATGACCACCCCTGGTGGCTTGGGGTAATAGGTGCTAAGAATTACCGTTGCAATGCTACATGTTTTTCAAGTTTCATGTAGGAACATACTTGTATGTTTTATTTGCTAAATTATCTCTATATTTGCTTGGGCTTTGTAATGATGTCTAGTATAACTTTATTTTAGTTCAAAATGTCACCGACTCCTCTCATTTCAATACTTATTGAAAATAAACTAAACGGTGATAATTATAAAGACTAAAAAATAATCTGCTAATAGTTCTCAGCTGTAAGAGACACAAGTTTGTACTGAACGAACCATACCTATCTGGGCCAAAACCTGACACGCCACTTAAGGAGGTCCTGGTTGCCTATACTCGTTCGAAAGAATCCAATGAGATAGCTCAGTGCTACATTCTTGCTAGCATGACGAGTGCTTTACAAAAGTAGCATAAGACTTATCAAGTTACTAGAGAGATCATGAAAAACCTAGAGGACATGGTCGAAGGCCAAGAAAAATTAGCTCGACAGTCTGCAATTACTAGTATCATGAACTCTAAGCAGAAGGTAGGTACTCCGGTGAACGATCATATGATCACTTTTATAGGATTCTTTGCTAAGGTTGCCGAAAACGGTGTTGAGCTGGACTACAATACCCAGATTGAAATGGTGTTTAAAACTTTGTCTAAGGATTTTGTGAGGTTTAAGGCTGCATATAATCTGGTGATAAGGGAGTTAGGACTCGTTTAGCTCATGAAGCAATTCCAAGCTTATGAGCGGATGATCAAGGATGGGGATGTAGTCCAACCAAAAGGTGAGGCCAATTTAGCGAAATCTTCCAAACCCTCAAGGAAGAGGAAGAGGCCAAATAATAAGCAATCGGCTTCTAGTTCTTCTATTCCTCCTGTCTCGAATGGGAAAAAGAAGAAGAAGAACAAAAAGCCTAAGGACCCTAAAAAGTCCAAGTGCTTCCACTGTGGGAAGGTAAGTCACGTCAAGAAGGCTTGTCGGGAATTCCTAGCCACCAAGGGCAAGGAAGGTAAGGAACTTCTTTATTTAGAAGCGTGTTTGGTGGAAGAATCGAAAGACACTTGAGTCATTGATTTGAAAGCCACTAATCATGTTTGTGTTTCTATGCAGGGGTTCGTGGAAATGAAAAGTCTAAATGATAGGAGCCTCTTGTTGCGGACTTGAGATAGTAACTTGGTGGTGGCTGAGGCAGTGGGAGACGTTCATCTTTACTTTGATGAATTTAGGTTTATATTATTGATGGACTATTTTTATGTTCTTAATTTTAGGAGGAACCTTATATCGGTAGCTTGTTTAATAAAAGATTCTTATTCAGTTTCTTTTACTAAAAGAGTTGATATTCGTAAAAATAAGTCTTTTATCTATTCTGGATGGATGGATGGAAATCTGTATTTAATCAAACTAAAGATGTACTCACTGCTTGACACTGAATTAACTAATAACTTTAAAAGGTTGAAAGTTTCTCACTCTAACAAGGCGTATCTTTGGCATTTAAGACTTGGTCATATTAATCAGGATCGGATTCAAAGGTCGGTAAAGACGATCCTTTAGAATTTTTGAAGGAGATATGTTTTCCTCAATGTGAATCTTGTCTTGAGGGTAAGATGACTAAGAGGTCTTTAGAGCTAAGGGTACTAGAGCTTAGGAACTCTTAGAAATTGTGCATACCGACATATGTGGCCCCATGAACATCACAGTACGAGGAGGTAGGAGTATTATGTCTCCTTTATAAATGATTACTCGAGGTATGGATATGTGTACCTGATGCACCGCAAGAGCGAAACCTTTGATAAGTTCAAAGAATATCGTGTGCAAGTGGAAAAGCAATTGGATAAATTCATAAAGGCACTTCAATCTGATCGAGGTGGTGAATACCTCTCCGATTAATTTTTAGGACCTCCTGTAGAGAATGGGATATTATCTCAATTGACTGCGCCTGATACTCCACAATAGAATGGTGTAGCCGAAAGGAGAAACAGAACCTTATTAGATATGGTACGGTCCATGATGAGTTATTCAACACTGCTGTTATCATTTTGGGGATATGCATTACAAACAGCGTACTATATTCTGAACTAGGTTCTAAGTAAGTCAATTCTCAGGACTCCGTATGAATTGTGGCGTGGCAGGAATCCCTCCCTTAGATATATGAGAATATAGGGGTGCGCAGCACATGTACTAGATGGGAATGTGAAGAAGTTGGAACTAAGATAAGAATTGTACATGTTTGTAGGATATCCTATGGGAACTAAGGGAGGTCTGTTCTATAACCTGAAAGAACAAAAGGTCATTGTAGGATATCCTATGTTTGAACTTACTGAGCTTTAGCTCACTAGTTTGTTCATGTTGCAGGTAAGAAACCTGTCCAATAGATTTCTGGATGGCGGCAGGATGTAAACGTGTCAAAGGGATAGGGAATCCACTATGGATATGGTCCTACTACAAGTTTTTCGCTGAGCGTTGAAAGAGGATATTTGAATAATGAAAAGACATGTATTGTAAAAAAGAGTTGAATTATATATTGTGTATAAAGTATGTTTGTACTTTTAAAAGTGACAAACATAGTTCAGTTTAATTACGTTATGTTTACAAACAAGAAAAAGTATTTAAGAAAAAAAAATGATTCCAAATTTCACAAAGGGTTTAAAGGAAAGAAAAGAATTTAGGCGACTCGATGAAGTTCACGAGCTATTTCAGTCGGCTAAGGAGCTTGATTGTAATAGTTTCGGTGGGCCAAGGTCGGGGGCACCACATTCAATCCTATTTATATTTTGATTCTCTCCCTCACAAAGTGGCTGATTTTAGTGGATAAACCCAAGGTGATTTTCAGATTTTTTGTCGATAAGGATGAGATAAAATTCAAGCTAGAAAATCCTATTTGAATTTTGATTCTCCTCACACTTGGATGGCTGAATTTAGCCTTGTTCTTGGGCTAAGGGAAAATTCGGTTATAGTGGATAATGATGAGATAAAATTCAAGTTAAAATCCTATTTGAATTTGGAATGCAAAATCCCCTAAGGTGGCTGAATCTTCCTATGATTGTGGTCTATAGAGAATTCAGATTTTGTGAGGAAAGTAAGGGAGAAAATCTTTTCCGAGTCTAATTCGAATTCAAGGGATCACCTCATGCCAGTCTATAAATAGGGATCCTACCACTCTAGTTCTCTCAAACCATAGACTCTCAGGTGAGCAAGCTTATTGTTGCATAACTCACCGTGGTAATAAGTTCTTTAGAGATTTGGGTGGCCGGAAGAAGACTAGCAGTACTAGCATACTCGTCGAGGAACCGAGTGCCTGCACACTCTGTTATCTGGGAATTAGAGAATAGTAGAGAAGGCAAGTTGGTTAAAACTCTCTAGTCATTCTCCTCCTGTAGTTAGTGTCCTCTAAAGGTATGAGTTTTATTATTGTTAGTTTATTGTATATAGTATCACGACATATTTAAAGATCTTGAAAAAATTCTTGTAATTCTACTGTGCCACTCTGATGCATTTTTACTGATTTTTTTTCCTATAAGTTACCTAAAGTAGTTGTCGTTGTTGGATCACGACCATATCTAAGCCTCTTGCTTTTCTACCGTCAGAACTTAACCACTCTTAGGCCTCATTTGGTGAATGCATTGCATTTACATTGCGCTTGAATGCAATGCATTGAATGCAATTTGTATTTGGAGAAAAAGCATTAGCATTGCATTTGAATGCAATGTGTGTGTGGGTGAAAAGTATTTGAATTGTATTTTAATAATGAATATATGATGTGATGAGTAAAAGTAAAGCGAAAAAAAGGAGAGAGAGAGAATATATGATGTAATTAAGAAAAGTAATAAAAAAAGTGAAATAATAAATAGTGATTATGTTAGATTTAAAATGTGATGTGATTGATATTTGAATGAAATGTTTTTGTATTTGGAGGAAAATTGCATTACATTTAAATGCAATGCCAAAAAAATACGTTGCCCAAACACAGGCTTAGCCTCTCGTTACGCCTTTTGGCCTCTCTATGCCTTGATAGTGTCATTGTTGTGGACCTCTCGTTTTGTTTTGTGATGCCCCAATCTCGACCATGCGAAACCATCACGATCCGACTCTGTAGTTGATCGAGACAGCCTGTGTACCTCATCGGGTGGTCATTTAAAACACTTTTACTTTGAAATTCTCATTTTACAAGGCCTAAAATTTTTGCCCATGATTTTTTTTTCTTTTCAAAATACTCTTTTCACATGAAAGCCAAGTGTGAAAGCCATATAAAATTTAGAACTAAACTTTAGTTGTCTATTGTACAATACAACATAATTTACGAAGATACATTTTCTTTTACTTTGTCTCTCAAAACACATTTTCTTCAAACTCTCTCTCTCTTGATGCTCAACGGAAGACTGGTAGTAGAACTATAATCCACAGTAGATTCCCTATCTCATTGACACTGCATATCCTACCGCCATCCAGGTAATCTACTGGATAGGTTTCTTACTTGTAACATGAATAAACCAGTGAGCTAACAGGCTCAGTAAGTTCAAACATGCATAATATGGATTGTATAGATTCAAAAATATCAATAATAAAATTTTCTATGAATAGTACTGTTTATGAAGAATAGTACTATTTATCATGAACAGTACTTTGACTTTTGATCGGTGAATAATAACTTTGACTCTAACCGGTTACTATTTATGCCACCTTAATCGAGTCCACTACACTTAACGTTAGTGTCGGTTATGCTCAATTATGCTCAATTATGGCTTTCATCACATTTTTGGTCATTATCTTTGTTTATGTTCTGGATTCGAGCTCATTTTGACCTTGTACCATTTTCATGTGCGCACTGACTGTGAGGGGTCTTGGGAGTGATCCTATGGCTAGTCCTCCCCAGTCCATCATCGCCTGAAGCGGTCATTATGTCCCCGAAGGACTTATAAACCTCTACCTTATTATTGGAAGCCGGTACGCCAAACATGGTTTCATTACCGTCTTTCAATTACAGTTTTGATCAGGTGGCATTAATCATCACCTTAAAGTCAGGAACCTTTCGTGCCCGTAGGTCTTAACACATTCTTTCTTAAAGGGTATGTCTTAAATTTAGTCACACTCTTTCTATAGCGTACCTATAGTACACCTTTCAATTTATCTTTATTTTGGGTGTGTTAGTCTAACTACATCCTAATACCTGTGGGACTTAACAGCTAATATACAATTAATACATAATTAAATATCACAGTATTTCTTATGGCAGACATGAAAATACTTGAACTTACCATGTCCACCTTCGGAAATCCTCCATAGTTTTGTTACCTTCTCTAATTTGGGTCCCTACAGATAAAGTATTGTCTGTTAATACCCATAATCAATTATCACTTTGGATATATTCATTTTCTGATTAACTTTACAACACATTTCATTTCTTTTTGTGATACACGGCTTGTAACACGTCCGTGTACCTCTCGGGTTTCCACTACATGCCCGTGTTTCAATGTACACGTTCGTGTACTTTACAAATTTTAGATTTTCTGTTTTAAAATCTTAGTTATGGCCTCTAGAATCTTATTTAAGATATTCTAGATCCTTAACGGTCCTTTCCGAGCATTTCAGAAATTTTTGGTCAAAATGACCATTTTACTCTGACGGGTCTTGGGACTGTAATAATTCTGTTTTATTATTTTTTTGGGATTTTCTAAGTCTAAATATCATAAAATAATATTTTTTAGGCTTCGATATATTTTTACAGTATTATTTGCTGCAAAATTGGTAACTATTCCTTTCCCAACTCTTGGTTACTATTCATCCAACAACTAGGGTCGTTTTTCGTTTTTCTAGTGTTTCGGAGTCTCAAATAGGTATTTCACTACTTCTAAAACGTTTCTCATCCCGTTCCCGAGCCTTGTTCTCGTGGGGCTCAGGTTTACTATCCCGTCCATAAACTTTCCCCCTCGTTTTCTAAAATACCCCTGACATTAATTTTTCCTGTTTTCGGCATTTTAGACACTTGAGGGTCGTTGTACTATCCCTTTTTGGATTTAGTTTCCATTATTGGTTCTAACATACCGAGGAGTCTCGGTTTTATTTTCGAGCCTATATTTTTACCCTTCGTTTCCCGAAATACCCTTATGTCGTTTTAAAAATTTTGGCAGTATTTCCACTTAAATTTCTAGGTTTCCCCAGCGTTAGGTACGCCTTAGAACCTTGGTACCTGTCACGTACTATACTAGAAGCCTATTTTACGCAAAATTACTAAACTTTACGTAAAAATTTTCACATTATCCATCATTTCATTCACAACACAATATTCACCAATTTCCTTCAATTATGCCCACGGTTTTTCATGGTATTCAATACCACAAAATTTTGTTCTACAAAACTCAATTATCACATTTCATTCTTAAGGTTTCCAATGCATATTTCCAACATCAAAACCTAAGAAAATTTTCATTCCATTCTAGCCTTCAAATGCCACTGTTTTATGTTCCAAAATCATAGGAAAATTTTTCTTATTTCTAAGGTTCTTTTATCAACATTTTCTCATCATTTTTCATCACCAAAAATTTCCCATTTTCTTCACACCTAAGCCATGGTTTTGCAAAGAAACATGCATCAATATTGCTTGTTTCAAATTTCTAAAACATGCTTTAATCAACATAATACCAAACCATCATAAACACTAAACAATTCAACAAACTTTTCAACATTTTTCAATACCAACAAGCCACAGTTTTCATGAAGAAAATCAACAAGAAATGCTTCAAAATTGTGGCTCACCTTGTCAATTTGATCCTTGCTACTTAGACTTGGATTGAAAGCTAGTTTGGTGAGAAAATTTTGTCAAAATTTTGGCTTAAGGAGGAAGGAAGCTCACAGCTACAAAGTTGTAGCAATTTGGCCGATTTTCACAATTTTTCTAAGTGAATTTTCTTCACCTATTTATAGGCAAATGGATGAGGACCACTTAGCAAATTTTCCTAATAATTTGTTAATTGTTTAGAGACTTTTAAGCAAACTTTTTGGGGACGAAATAAAAATTTTTGGCTGATTTTTTCTTCCTTTGGTCGAACTCCTTTTTTCCCATTTTCTTAGAATTTTTTCAGGCCATTTTGGCTTAATCTTGGCCATTGATCTAAGATTCCATTAATCCTAGCCATTAATGCTACCTAACTTCCTTAATAAGCCTTTATTTCTCATTTATTACATCATATTTATGATATCACATATGACATCATTTAATTAATTCATGTATTATTTTGCGGTCAATGGTTGACTGAAAGTCAAACCGAATGGAATTCTACCGAAATCGCATATGCGGGTTTTTGGCACCTTCAATGCGATCGGTCTGCTTTATTTTGCTTTCGTTTGACCAAAATTCATTACCGTAAATTTTCATCTTTTAGTGCATTTCGGTGCACTCTTCAGGGTTTTTGACTTCGTTTTTGGGGCCGTCTCACCTGTTTTTGTTCAGGAAGATTTTCCATCCCTGAACTTACACTCTTTAACACTGTTAGAATATTTTTATTGCATTCTAACTAATATTAAAACACAACTTTTCACATTTTATATATTAAAATTGTTATATACATACAATTTTAAATTTCTTCGAGAATCTCAAAATTTCCGGTTATCACATGTTTCTTTAGAATAATCAACCACGAACCAAATGTTGGCAACCTCTTTGCAACCTCCGACAACTCCTGGTCTTGCTCCTCTAACGATGACATGAACCCCTAGCCTTCCCTCCCCCCCCCCCCCCCCCCCCCCAATATGCGAGCTCCAGATATGAGAACAAAAAAATGGTAGCTGTTGGCGGTTACTTTAAAACAACATCGTCGTTCTTTCCTCATAAAGGCACTAATTTTTCACAACTTGAAACAATCAGATGCGCCTAAACCTATTTTACAACAGTCTAATAGTAGGGCTATCACAAATCCAGCCAATGTGAACTGAAAAAATCTTACCCCATCGGTGGGGCAAAACAACGGCGGTACGCATTGTAGGACTCCTCAATATTTAATTATTTAAAAATAATTAATTAGTAAATAATCAAAGCTAATTAACTGTTCACGACCCTTAAAAACCTATTAATCTCGTTTTTCTGGTTTAAAAAAAAAAAACTAGTCTCTTTTTTCATTTTCAATACAATTATACTTTTCTTAAAAAAAAAAAAAAAAAAAAAAAAAAAAAAAAAAAAAAGCAGTGATGATAGCTATGAGTCTATGGAATATAACGATAAACTATGAACGCTTTATGATGGTTGCAGAAACATGGTGCTTTAACACACGATAAATCGATACGACAAAGAGCAACGGCTAATGTCAGCTCTACCAGAGGAGCTATGGCGTCGAATCCTCGAAATCGGCGTCGCAAGCCGCGGTTTCACCTACCAAGAACTCTGCTGCCTCTCCATCTCCTCCCGAAGCCTTCGGCGCCTCTCCGACGACGACGTTCTCTGGTCCCTCCTTCTCTCCTCCGACTTCTCTCTCCCCGCTCGCTCCGCTCCTTCGCCTCTCCCCTCCTCCAAGTCTCTGTACAAGTTCCGGTGACTCTGCTTTGCTTTCTTCAAAGATTTTTTTATATTTTGCTTTCACTTTTGCTTTTTCTTTTTCTGAGATGATAACAGTTTATGGTTTTTAGGTTTGAGATGGAAAAGGAGAAGAAAATGGCGGCGCGGAGGAGGGCGGTGCTTTGGAAGGAGAGTCAGGTTGCGGAACATTCCAGAAAGATTCGGGAATTGGAGAGCCGATTGGAGGCCGAGAGCGAAAAGATGAAAGCAACGCTTGTGGAGCTATCCAATTTACGCAAGATCAGGTAATGATTAATTTTTGGGTAATTTTCTCAAAATTGAATTTACTACTTTAAATAGTCATTCTTTGCGCTTAGTTTGTTTGGGATCACATAAAAAAAGACAGGAAATTGAACCGATGAACGAATTTAGGACCATGGGGGAGAAGGGAAGAAAGAATTAATCAAGAATTAGGAAGAATTATAGGTTTCGTAATTATTTTGCTTTTGTATGGGAATAGAAATGAGAATACCTTGTGAATGATGTTGACATCCTTTTTGAAATTATGTTCTTAGTGAGATTGGTTTGTGTGTACACTAAAGGAGAATCGTGTTTGAAAACATGTATTAAGTTTTGTAGCTTTAAAAATGAAAATGAAAATGAATATGAAAATAAAATGGGAAAACAAAAAGGAAAATGGATATAAAAATGAGAAAATAAATTCCTACCATTTTTCATTTTCTTCACAAAAACCATTCTTACCATTTTTTGTTTTTGTTTTCGGTTTCAAAGCATTTGCTAAACAAACACCATCTAGAAAAAGATTTTGTTTGCAGAAACATTTCCAAAAACACTTGGAAACAATACAAATACCATCTATAGAATCAAAAAAGGGAACATATTAAAAAATGTTTTGTTTTATAAAAAAAAAAAAATCTAAATTTGTTTACTTAACATAATCAAGCCTTAATAGATAGGAAATCCTTATTCAAAAAAAAAAAAAAGAAAAAAAAAAAAAGAAAAAGGAAATAATAAAGCAAATGTCGTGTTTGACTTAATGTTCCATCTTGCTAAGATAATTTGAACCCCTCCTCATTATAACTGTATTAAATTTGATTTTTTGTTACGTTTAGGCAAGCTTCACTGGCTTTGAATGTTTGGCAACCAGAGGTGGTCCGTGGAAGGCACAAACAGATAGTGGAACAGAATGTTGTGCCCGTTGAGTCTCGGGTCCATGCCTTGGAGATGGAGCTCAAACTTTGCAAGCAGCAGATTTTAGGTTTCAAAAAAGCTTATGTAAGTTGTGGAAATCAATGATCACACTATTTTATGAGGACACTGTGAAGAATAGTGTGATGGTTTTTGTTGGTGTTTTGAGGCAGAAAGACGAGAAACAGAGACTTGATGTTGTGAAAGAAGAGTTGAATTCAATGAGATATCATCCCTTACGGCCTAAAGAATCAACAAGTAATGTGAAAGATGAATGTGAGACTAATATCAAAGCAAAGAAGCCGAAAAGATGTAGGAAGGGTAAGCTTGCATTCACTGTTTTTTTATATTCTCCGTATAGCATCAAGTGCCATGTTTGAATTCTGACTATGGAACCTAACTTATTTTTTTAATAATGAAAATCAATTTTCAAACATAGATAAACTGTTTGAAGCATCTAGATTTATTTTTTGAATCATCTGTGCATGATCCTTTTTCCATGTTACTTGACATCATGAACCACCTATTTGCATCCATTTTTCTTTTGAAACTAATTGTGTTTTGCTCCATATCATCATATAATTGATAAGTATTGTTTTCTTCATAATTGTTACGTTTCCTCCTTTTAATAAGCCACACTTACTTTTCAAAGAAGGAGTAGACAGTGTTTGGTATGTACTGTTTCTCTTCGTAATTGACCCATTTCCTCACCCCCTTCGATAAGCCATACTTTTTCAAAAAGAGAGTAGATGAACACAATTGCTCCTTACTTCTGGTTTCCTTACACATATATTGATAGTCATTACTAACTTAACTTTCATAGGCTTAACTGTCCCCAAATTAATCTGTCATTGCTCGTCATAGTAGTGGCCACGAGCGTTTTGAAATACTTTGTTTCCCTTGTGCTGTTCTTGGCTTTGTTATTATGAGATAAAATAATTTGGTATGGTAATAAGTAATAGACTGAAAGTTTGTTGTAAATCAACAAACTTTGAGCTGGCATTGATGTAAGATTTTTCAAATGATTCATTGTTGTAAATTTGAGTCAGATTCCGTTTTAGTTTTAATTCTATCTGTGGGCATACATCATGTCATAATGGAAGCATTAAGTTAAGAAAGATATCTATTGGTCTAAGAAACAAACACGTGGTTTATTTATCTTGAGTTATGTTCCACGAAGTAATCAAACGAAAATATTACATAATCATTGATCACAATTCGTTGCTCATGATTAGAAAAAGTCGACAATTGCGGATCAAGGTTCTAACCTAGCAATAGATAATTTCCATGCCCACTTGTTTCACACCCCAAATAAACAAAGAAAATAATCTTTAACTATAGAATTAAACGAACATAAACAATTTCAATTGTAAAGTTGAAAAATAATATCCAAACATCAATTACAAATCATGTCACCAAACCTAATTGTAAAACTTAAAGATAAATATTCAAAACGCAAAACTAATGACATGGAAGATGAAGAGAATAAAGGAGGAAGAAATGGCTATGGTGTTGGTAATCTCTCAGCAAACAATCTTATTGAATCACCAATGGAGTCTCCTCTTTTTCTTCTTCTCCCATGCGACTGCTAAAAAGGTGATCAAATGAATTCTGGAATGACCTATTTATAGGCTTTCACTTAAGGGAAAAATTGGAAAACCCCAATTTTAAAATCGAGCGGCCTCTAGTTTCCAACACCACAATGTCTAGCTTCTTAGTTAGTGGTTTTGCAATCAAAGGAGCTTGTGCCTCGGTGTTTATTCTTGGGTTTGTCTCAGGAATCTTCTCACAATCAACGATGCAGCACCTAGGTCTCACAACTGTGGTGCCCAGCTACTGTCCTGGGCTCTTTTTCTCGCCTTCCTTTATTTTGTTGTCCAAATGCTAAGTTTTCATCCTTTTTAGCCTCAAAAACTCCTATAAAACACAAAAACACTAATAAAGACTCTAAAATCTCAAGAAATAAATAGCGAAAGACATGAAAGTTGTGATAACCGGGAATTTTTAGATTCTCGGAGTGAATAAAAATTGTATGTATATAACAATTTTAATGAATAAAATGTGAAAAAACTGTATTTTAATATTGTTGAGAATACTGCAAAAATGTTCTAACAGTGTTAAAGAATGTGAGTTCAGAGATGAAAAATCTTCCTTAACAGAATCGGGTGAGACGACTCCAAAATGAAGCAAAAAACCTTAGAGAGTGCACTGACGTGCACTAAAGGACGAAATTTTACGGTAGTGAATTATGGTCAAACGGAAGCAAAATAAGGCAAACCAATCGCACCGGAGGCGCCCGGAACCCGCGTACGCGATTTCGTTTAAGTTCCGTTCGGTTTGACTTTCGGTCAAAATTTGACCATGAATTAATATACCAATTATTTCATTGATGTTACGAGATAACATCATAAATATGATGTCATTAATAAGGAAATTAGAAACTTGTAAAGTAAGTATGGTGATTTGTATGGTTAGGATTAATGCTAAGCTTGATCAAGGGTCATGATTTAGCCAAAATGGCTTGGATTAAATTTTGGAAAAATTGGAAAAAGGGGTTCGGCTAGGCTTGGAAAAAAAATCAGCAAAAGTTTGCTTTTTGGTCCTTGAAATCTTGTCAAAAAGCCCTTGAATAATTTCATAATTGTTGGGAAAAATTTGCTAGTTAGTCCCCCACTTTTTGCTTATAAATAGGCATGAAAATCACTTGAAAAAAAATGAAGAAAAGTAGCCAAAACTCTGCCCATTTCTGCCCCCTTGAATCCGTGCACCCTTCAATTCCAAGCCAAAATTTGTCAAAACAATTACACCAAATTGGCCTCCA
This sequence comes from Antiaris toxicaria, assembly GCA_035233585.1. Classification (NCBI taxonomy): domain Eukaryota; kingdom Viridiplantae; phylum Streptophyta; class Magnoliopsida; order Rosales; family Moraceae; genus Antiaris; species Antiaris toxicaria. The sequence goes on from CP141163.1 coordinate 4,912,257, forward strand.
ATCCTAGTCTAAGTTGCAAGGGAGCTAATTGATAAGGTGAGCTTCCAAATTGAAGCATTTTTATTTGATTTCCTTCATGAAATCCGTGGCCTCCTTGGTGTTGAAAAATGATAAAAAGTTTGATAATTGGTTTGGTGTTTATGTTGATTTGGTGTTTTAATGATAAAAGCATGAATAAGAATTAAGAAACAAGTAAATTGATGCATGTTTCACATAAAAAATCCGTGGCCAATAGACACTAGAAAATGAGAAAAATTTGTGATGGAAATGATAAGAAAATGTTGAATAAAAACCTTAGGAATAAGAGAAAATTTTTTTATGGTTTTAGACCATGAAAACCGTGGCTTAAGGCTAGGGTTGGAATGAAAATTTTCTAAGGTTTTGATGTTGATTTGTATATTAAAAAACCTAAGAGTGATATATGATAAATAAACATTGTGATGAAAAATGTTTGGTGTTGTTTTCCAAGTAAAAACAGTGGGCAACATTGAAGAAAAATTGATGAATTTGTGTTATGATTTAAATGATGTTAATGTGGAGAATTTTTATACAAAGTTTGATAACTTTGTATAAAATAAACCTCTGATATAGTACATGACAGGTACAAAGGTTCTGAGGCGTACTTAACGCCGGGAAAACCTAAAAATATAAGCAGAAATGTTGTCGAAATTTTTAAAACGGCACAAGGGCATTTCAGGAAATGAAGGGTAAAAATATTAGGCTCGGAAAGGAAATCGAGGCCCCTCGGTGGGTTAGGGTTAATAATGAAAACTGCATCCAAAAAAAATAGTAAAACGACCCTTTAGTGTCTAAAATACCAAGAACGGTGAAAAATTTACGTTAGGGGTATTTTAGGAAACGAGGGGGAAAAGTTGTGAACGAGATAGAAAACCCGAGTGTCGGTTAGAAAACCCGAGCGTCTTGGGAACCGAGGCTTGGGGACGGTATGGAAAACGTTTCAAGAGTAGTGAAATACCCATTTGAGACTCCGAAACGTTAGAAAAAACGAGAAACGACCCTAGATATCGGATGAATAGTAATCGAAGGTCGGACAATGAATAGTTGTTGATTCTGCAGCAAATAAAGCTGTAAAAAGATACAGAAGTCTAGGGAATAATATCTTATGATATTTGGGCTTAGAAAATCTTGGAAAAATGATAGAACGGAATTGTTACGGTCATGAGATCCGTCAGGGGCAAAATGGTCATTTTGACTAAAATTTTCCGAATGGCTCGGAAAGGACCGTAAAGGGTCTAGAATACTTAAAATAAGATTCTAGAGGCCAAAATAAAGATTTAAAGTTAAAAATCTAAAATTTAAAAAGTACACGGGCTTGAATACGGGCATGTACCAAGCCGTGTACAGTTACATGGGCAGTTAGTGAATAACACAGCCGTGTAATGTAAAACCGAGAGGTACACGGGCTTGAACACGGGCGTGTTGCAGGCCGTGTACCACATAAAGAGTTAAAATGTTGTAAAAATTATCAGAAAATAAATAAATCCAAAGTGAAAATTAATGATGGGTATTAACAGACAATATTCTGTCTGTAGGGACCCAAACTAGAGATAAAATTACGGAGGATTTCTGGAAGTGGACACTGTCGCAGTTGTGGTAAGTTCAAGCATTTTCATGTCTGCAACATGAAATACTTCATTATGGTACTAGTGGTACATAGATGTAAGTCGTACGGGTAATATGGTGTAGCAAGACTAACACACCTAATGAACTGATAAATTGAAAAGTGTACTATAAGTACACTATGAGAAGAGTGTGACTAAAATTAAGACACACCCTTAAAGAGAAAATCAGTAAGACCTAAGGGCAATAGAGGTTCCTAACCTTGAGGTGAAGATTAATGTCATTTGGTTAGAACTGTAAGTGAAAGATGGTAAAGAAACTACTTTTGGTGTACCGTCCCTCCAACAAGAGTGGTGGAGGTTACAGGTCTTTTGGGAATATAATGACCGCTACGGACAATGATAGGACTGGAGAGGAAAGAGCCTTAGGGTTGCTCCCAAGGCGCTCTTAGTCAATGCGCATATGATATCGATACAAGGTCAAAAGAACCCAAAACCAAAATATAAACAAAGATAATAGATAAAATGTATGAAAGCCATAACTGAGCATAATTGAGCACAATCGACACTAACACTAAGTGTAGTGGACTCGATTAAGGTGACATGAATAATAATCGGTTATGATCAAAGTTACTATTCATCGATCAAATGTCAAAGTTACTATTTATAGTGAGTAGTATTATTTACGGATGAATAGTACTATTCATAGGAAATTGGATTTTTGATATTTTTGAATTTATGCGATTTATAGTTTGTATGTTTGAACTTACTGGCCTGTTAGCTCACCAGTTTGTTTATATTGCAGGTAAGAAACCTGTCTAGTAGATTACTTGGATGGCGGCAGGATACGCGTGTGTCAATGGGATAGGGAATCCACTGTGGATCATGGTCCTGTTATTAGTCTTCCGTTGAGCGACAAAAGTTAGTGAATTGAAGAGAATGTATTTTGAAAACAAGTTTACAAAAAATATCTTTGTAAATTATGTTGTATTGTAAAAGAGAGACAACTATAGTGTAGTAAATTTTATATGACTTTCATATATAATGTTTTATGCAAGAAAAGTATTTTGAAAAAAATAAAAAGGGCACAAACTTTGGGCCTCGAAAAAGAATAAGAATTTAAAAGTAAAAGTGTTTTAAAATGGCGACCCGACGAGGTATACGGATTGTCTTGATCGACGATGGAGTCGGATTCGGGACGGTTATTTGTGGTCGAGGTCGGGGCGTCACAAAAGTTGATAGAAAATAGTATAGAATTAAATACTTATCAAATTTCCTCATTTAACTTTTGCATGTCCTTGAGCGAAAACCTAGACAAAAATAAACACAATAACAAAACATTATCCTTCCAACATTTTGTCTTAGAAACCAATAAGAGATTACATCTTTGAAATCAAACAAGCATAAATTCAAATTACAGTTATTCAAAAGATAATACATCCTACAGTAATCATACTCAAGTGTGCAAGGCCATTGTCAACGATGATGAAACTGCACATGCTTCAAAAAAGTGAAACCTTCATAAACCTTAAAGAATGTTCACTTGATTTATGTTAAGAACATCAAAAGTCATAATTACTCCCTTTGGTATGAATCTTCACTATGCCAAATGTAAGGCACGACCTAAAATCAAAAGGTCTTCAATATAGGTTATGATGGGGCCGAAGGAGTAATGATTAAAAGAACAAAGGGAAAATGTAACAAAGATCCTAAAAACTTCATGAAGTAAGAGACATTGGAAAATTCATCAACGAATATTTCTCAAATCTCCAAGTAGTAGACTAAAAACATAGGTCAAATATTATTGTGTTGTGCTTTTGCCTCATTATAATTAACCTTGTACCATCCAAGAATTTGATTTTTAGCTCAAGAGATATACCTTCCCCCTCGCACCCCGCTGCACCCCCTTCTCTTTATTTTCTTTCTTTTTTTTGGAAAAACCTTTTTGGGAAATTTTGTTCCCCTTCTATCTTGACTTTTATCTATATTAAGCTATCTCATTTCAAAAATATCTCTTTCTTTCTTTTGGTTCTTACTCTCCCCCACACTCATCTTCTGTCCGAAAGCCAAATCCTTGTTGAATTCAACTTGTACATGAAATATGTCTCTTTATCGTTAGCTCCAATTCATCTTTAGAATAAGAATGAAGACATGGTACTTGGGCTAGGTAGGAAGATGTGGTTAATCAAATAAAAAGGTCTACATGAAAGCTCAAAATGGCTTATTAGGGGGATGTCATCCTTGTAACATCAATGAGGGCACTAGCTCATTTGATAATGGTGCTAAAGTCTTAGTTCTTTAATCATTATTCAATTAATGTTCGATAAGCCGCTTGAAAGATCATTAGGAGGGTTCTAGCATCTAACCCCTCGTGTGGAAATCAAAACAATAGTCAAAGTGAGAATATAATAATTTAATCAACCTAACATGTTGGTCTTTGTATTGAATAACATAGTATTGTACTGAGGACTAAAATAAGTGGTTATTAATATATATCTTAACCTTCGAGGATTTAAGACAATATATATTAATTGGACAGGATCTATATACTGGCTATTTGTGTCGTGACCACCCCTCGGTGGCTTGGTGCAATAGGTGTTGAGAACATACACGTATGTGTTATTTGCCAAATGTATTGTATATTTACTTGGACTTTGTAATGATATTCTTTTATATTTTATATTAATTCAAAATACCACTGACACTTTTAATCTCAATATTGACTGAAAATAAACTTAATGGCGATAATTATAAAAATTAAAAATGAAACCTCCTAGTAGTTCTCATCTGTGAGAGATATAAGTTCATACTAGACAAACCATGCCTACTAGGGCCTTAATCTGATGCACCATTTAAAGAAGTCCCTGTAATGCATACTCATTGGAGAGAATCCAATGAGATAACTTGATACTACATCCTTACTAGCATGACGAGTGTGTTACAGAAACAACAAAAAACCTATCAAGTTGCCAGGGAGATCATGGGAAACTTAGAGAACATATTTAGAGGCTAAAAAAAGTTGGCTTGACTGTCCGCTATCACAAGTATAATGAACTTTAGGCAGAGGTACTTTGGTGATGGACCATATGTTTGTACTAATGGCACTTTTTACTGAGGCTACTAACAATGATGCAGAGATGGACTACACTACCCCAAATTGAGATGGTGTTCAAGACTCTGTATAAGGATTGTGTTTGGTTTAAAGCCACATATAATTTGGCAACAAAAGAGTTAGTACTAACCGAGCTTATGAAGCAATTAGAAGCTTATAAACTGATGATCAATAATGGGGTTCTAGTCCAAACAAAGGGAGAGGCCAATTTAGTAAAATCTTCTAAACCCTCAGGGAACAAGAAGAGGCCAAAGAAGAAGCAAAGGCCTTCTAGTTCATATATTCCTCCTATCTCAGATGGGAAGAAAAAGAAGAAGAATAAGAAACCTAAGGACCCTAAAAAGTCCAAGTGCTTCCACTGTGAGAAGGTAGGCAATTTCAAAAATTCTTGCAAGGAATTCTTAGCTGCCAAGGGTAAAGAAGGTAATGATTTTCTTTATTTGAAAGCTTGTTTGGTAGAAGAATCAAAAGACACTTGGGTCATTAATTCGGGCGCCACTAATCATGTTTGTGTTTCTTTGCAGGGGTTCATAGAAATGAGAAATCTACATGATAAGAGCCTCTCATTGTGGACTAGAGATGGTAACTTGGTAGTTGCCAAAGCAACAGGAGACATACATCTTTATTTCGATGAATTTAAGTTTATTGTATTAAAAGACTGTTTTTATGTTTCTAATTTTAGAAGGAACCTTATATGGGTAGCTTATTTAATAAGAGATTCTTATTCAGTTTCTTTTAATAAAAGAGTTAATATTCACAAAAACAAATCTTTTATTTGTTCTAGATAGATGGATGGAAATATTTATTTGGTCAAATCTAAGATGTATTCACTGCTTGATACCGAACTGGTTAATAACTCTAAAAGGTTATATATTTCTCACTTTAACAAAGCATATCTTTGACATTTAAGGCTTGGTCATATTAATCAAGATAAGATTCAAAGAATGTTGAAAGACAGTCTTTTGGATACTCTGAAGGAAGTACGTTTTTCTCAATGTCAGTCTTGCCTTGAGAGTAAAATAACTAAGAGGTCTTTTAGATATAAAGGTACTAAGACTAAGGAACTCTTAAAAATTATACACATCAACATATGTGGTCTCATGAATGTCAAGGCCTGAGGAGAGTACGAGTATTATGTCACTTTTGTAGACTATTACTTAAGGTATAAATATATGTACCTGATGCACCGTAAGAGTGAAATCTTTAACTAGTTCAAAGAATATCATATGGAAATGGAAAAGTAATCGGATAAATCTATAAAAAGACTTCGATCTGATTGAGGTGGTGAATACCCCTTTGACAAATTTCTAGAACATCTTGTAGAGAATGAGATTTTATCCTAATTGATCGTAACTGGTACTCTATAACAAAATGGTATAGCTAAAAGGAAAAACGGGACTTTTTGGATATGGTACAGTTCATGTTGAGTTATTTAACATTGCCATTATCATTTTAGGGATATGTACTGTAGGCAGCATGCTATATTTTGAATCAAGTTTCGAGTAAATTATATACAAGGACTCCATACGAATTGTGGCGTGGCAAGAAGCCTTCTCTTAAACATATGAAAATATGGGGCTACCTGGTGCATGTATTGGATAGGGATACGAAGAAGTTAGAATCGTAATTGGAATTGTGTATGTTTGTAAGGTATCCTAAAGGAACCAGAAGAGGTATGTTCTATAACTCAAAGGAACAAAAAGTCATTGTCTCAATCTATATGATATTCCTAGTAAAAAGTTACATAAATGACTTTAAGCCTTGAAATAAAGTGGCACTAAAGGAGCTATCGGATGATAGAACTGCTCCATAGGTTTTGGTTTTGGATACAAGTCCAAGTTCTAGTAAACGACTTACAAATGATCAATAGTTTAAGGTGCTTGGACGTAGTGGGTAGGTTTCTTGAAAACCTAATTTCTTTATATATGATGCTGATGTATACCAAGCTAAAGCTAATAAGCATGATGATAATCCAGTCACTTACGATGAAGCTATAAATGATATTGATTCTAAATCTTGAAAACAAGCTATGAATAATGATATGGATTCTATGGAATCCAACTTTATTTGGGAACTTATAGACTTGCCAGATGGGATCAATCCCATTAGGTACAAGTAGATCTACAAAAGCAAAAGGGATGTAGAAGGGAAAGTTAAAACTTTCAAGACTAGACTTAGGGCAAAGGGGTACACGCAGAAGGCTGGAGTCGATTACAACAAAACCTTTTCACCTATTGTGATGCTGAAGTCTATCCACATTCTTCTATCCATTGCTATGGCTCTCGGTTACTAGATCTGGCAAATGGATGTTAAGACAGCATTCTTGAATAGTCATCTTGATGAAAGGAACTATATAGTACAGGCTAAAGTGTTTGTGACAAAAAGCCAACAGAGAAAAGTTTGGAAGTTGCTTAGATCAATTTATGGATTAAAAAAATCATCTTACTCATGGAACCAAAGATTTGATCAGGTGATCAAAACATTCGGTTTTAAGTAAAAGATTGATAAACCTTGTGTTTATAAACATATACAGGATGGAAAAGTGGTCTTTCTGGTACTCTGTGTTAATGATATACTTCTTATTAGAAATGATGTAGGAAACTTTTTATTAGTCAAACTTTGGTTATCCCAACAGTTTGATATGAAAAACTTGAAAGAAGCTCATTATATTTTACACATTCGTCTCTTCAAAGATCGAAAGAACAAAACGTTAGTGCTATCCCATGCTTTATATATAGACAAGATAATTGAACAGTAAGCAATGCAAGATGCAAAGAAAGGTTCACAACCTTCCATTACTAATCTAACTCTTTTATTAGATGACTGTCCTAAGAAATCAGAATAATGAGAGCATATAATTAAGGTCTCTTATGCATCCGTTGTAGGTAGTCTTATGCATGCTATGTTTTGTACTCACCCAGATATTTGTTTTGTGGTAGGTATGGTGAGTCGATATCAAGCAAATCTTGAAATCAAACATTGGTAAGCCGTAAAGCATATAATCAAGTATCTTAAGAGAACAAAGGATTATATGCTGGTATATTTTAAAAGGAATCTAATACCTGTAGGACATATGGACTCAGACTTTCAAACTTGTAGGGATTCAAGGAAGTCAACTTCAAGATCAATGTTTTTACTCAAAGGAGACGCCATTGTGTAGAGGACTGTGAAACAGGGTTGTACAACTGACTCTATGATGGAAGTTAAATATGTGACTGCGACTGAGGCATTTAAAGGAGCAGTTTGGCTTTGTAAGTTGTTTAGAGACCTTGAGGTTATTCTAGGTGTTGACAAGCCTATCATACTCTACTATAATGATAACGTGGTAATTGCCAACACAAGGGAATCTAGGAACCACAAGAGGACAAAGTACATCGATTAAAGATGTCATATAATTAGATGGCACGTGGAGGCAGGTCTAATATATGTATGTAAGGTCGCGTCTAAGGACAATATTATCGATCCCTTTACCAAGACTTTGATGGCTAGAAGCTTTGAAAGGCATGTAGAAGCAATGAGAATGCGCAACGTGGAATATTTACTAGCTTAGGGCTAGTGGGAGATTATTAGGCCTAAGGGGGAAAGACATTTCAAAAGTATTTCATTTTTTTTGAACTGATTAATAAAAATATATTAGAGGTTATTCATTAAATTGCTAGATGTCCCACCCTATTTATATATTAAAATAAATGTAAGTAAATATAACTCATTGACTGCTTGATTTTAAACTATTAGAATGTTGCATACAATGGACTTTTATATGTGAGAAGACAACATTTTAAAGTAAGCAATCTAAACTATAGTCTGTAGTCTATGGGGTTAGACCGAGCATTAACTTATGTTAAGACTATTACGTTGTCTGAAGCCAATTAGGGAGACGGTTTGTCTTGACTGTCCAGAACTTCGACTCCTGAGTAGAGACATAGATATATTGCTTGGTGGTGACATATCGGACTGAGACTAAGGTGCAATTGATCTGCATAGTTCGCTTAAGCGAATCAATTCACTTTTAACTTTTATTATGCAATAACATTAATCTTGAGTAGATAAATTGCTTCATGTGTATAACTTATGTACTTTAATATTCTAATTGCTAAAACATCCCAGATATTAGTTAGGTGTGACGCCCTATGCCCTTAATGGCCCGGACCGTCACTTAAAGACTTGCTTACTTTAAATAATACTTATACTTTCTTGCAATTGATACTTAAAGTTATTTAACTAGATATCATAAATTTAGGTTTTTTTTTATTGTGTACGTATTTATTGTGCACGTACGTATACTAATTAGTATTTAAAAATACTATTTAACGGTCACTATTCCAAAATAATATTCAACGGTTACTATTTAAAAATACTGTTTACAGTTACTATTCAAAATACTGTATAATGATTACTATTTACAAATACTATTTAACGATTACAATTTAAAGACACTGATACTCAAACTTTGTGGAAGATAAGCTCGTGATGTTTCCATAACCTCACCCTCATATCCGCCTCCGCCGCCACCATCGCCTATTTTGCTTTAAACCATAGGACACTTACCTACAGCATGAACACACTTCGTGAGCTTTACGCCCAATAAGTACAACATGTTATCCGTAAAAATGTTTAAATATAGAACATACTTAAAATCGTATGAGCATGCCAGATACATATACCACTTCAACATATCACATATCCAGTCATCACATAACATATCAGTGAATATGAAACTTTACATACTTTATACAAAACAGAAACATCGTGATCTGAATGCATCTAGAAGTATGGTGAACTAATGTGTACTGTGAACTAAGCATGATCCGGTTATGTTCATTTATGCTTCATTATTCTCTTGCCTTTCTCTTGTCTACTTAGGGCCCGTGTGTCAGTACTGTATGTGCACAGACCATCGGTAATGCCTGTGGTTAAAAAGCGAAAGAGCCATCAACGGATGCTCAACTTTCTACTTTAACTTATTTTAAAACCCTTTCAACTAAAAGAGTCGGTACAACATGCCTACATATTTCTATCTTGTTTATCTTTTCTAGCCACATGCTTTTCTAAGCTGTCTCTAATCCAACGCGGTCGGGACATATGGCACCTATCTTGCTCGTTCATTAATCTACTTGATTTTGAAACTATATGCTCATAAATATGTGGTGCAACATCGTGTGCATGGCACACATATTTAAATATATTATAAAATATTATTTTAACATCATTTTATTCATGTCGTAGGCGGAGTTGTACTTACCTAGGTTGCAAACAATTGTATGCTCACGCCTTTCTCAATTTACAGGTAACTACTTGTCATAAATAACGCGTTTCATTAATACTCTCGTTGAGATACCATTAATGTTAGTGACTATAACTTACGTTTCTATGGGATACCGAGACCCATCAGTACCCTATTGACCTACTATGGGGATGTGACGTCTAACTTGTATCGTGTTTGATTAATTGTCAACTTGATAGATTAATCATCGTTCCTCACAGTGTTGTTCGAACCATGGTCCTTGACTAGTTTACCTATCAGTCAACTGACCGGTTACCTCGCGTGTTAGTAACTAAGTAGTCTATCAGGTTACTATGCATAAACTTGGTGTAGTAACCGGCTGGGTTACTATTGCTTGTTTGGTATGGTATCCTACCAGCCTACTCACACTATTTTACTTTGAAAAATTGTATGGGTTGGCTTGTAAAAATTCTTGGAAAAATTACGTATTTGGAACTAATCCCCTTATCACCCCATTGGAAGATGGGGGACATTTATATGAAAACCATGTCTATATTTTTAAGTGTTGAAAACACATTTTTATTTTGAAGTTTGTAAATCACATTTTCGATGCTTGCATTTTAAAGGTGGTTTTGAATCACTTTTGAAAACTATTTTGAAACTTAGTCGAAATGACTTTGTTTGCGATTTTGGCAAACATGAAAGTTTTCATTCTCGACAAGATGAACAATTCTCATGTTCACCTCGGAGCTCAAATCTAACTCTAACGGCTCCTAATTTCATTAAACCCGTGGGCTAAGTGCCCAGTTTCTTTTTTTTGTAAAAGTCCTAGTTTTACATCACTTTGAAAACAGCTCTGTTTGAGGCTCGAAACGGCCAAATTTTTAAAACACGCGTAGGTCATTTTCAAGATCTCGACGAGATCTACAACTTTCGTGTTGAGCCCGAAGTCCATTTCGGACTCTAAATGGTCCATTTTTAATAAAACCTGAGACCAATTTCTGGGTTTGGATTTTGTTCCTAGTTTTGGACATCAAGTGAAAAACACTCTAAAAACCTATCATAAAGTCATTTTTGACCGAGGGCTATTAAACGTAAAAACGACCGTATCGAAATTTTCTTAAAAAACCATGTTTTATCAAATCCTAAATTCGGACCCCCCAAAATGGCCAAAATCCATGGCCTTTCCTAGGTACAGATTTGTGTTCAGTCACATCCTTATACGTTCATCACATCACACTTACTAATAACTATTCATAAAAATTGTAAACATAACCATAACCACATAAACTTAAAACCGGAAACTTAAGGGCTCAAAATAAAATTATTACAAACCATGTGCATAAATAAATACACATAAATGGTCTTGATCAAAAACTTAAAATCACCAAATTACCAAAAGGGAAGGTTTCGGTTTTTACCTCTTGTGCTATGGTCCAAGCACAAATCTGAGTTAGGGCTTAAGGAACCAAATGGTCATGGGAAACCAAGGGAATGAGGTTAGTTTTTGCTAGAAACAATACCAAAATTTTTCTCTTAAAAATCAAACCAAAACAAAAACTAAAAACTACAAAGATTGGATTTTGAAAACTTACCCTTGGTGCACTTAGAATGACTTGGATTTGAATCCTCCTAACACAAGCTTGTGAGGTTTGGTTTTTGGTAAGCTTTTAGCGTGATTTTAGCTTAAAAAAGGGAGGGCTTTGGTCGATGGGAAAGGGTCGGTTGTATCTAGAAGAAAAGGGAGAAGGAGTGTTGTGTTTTTGGGGTGGCAAATGAAAGAACAAAACCCTTATGTAAAGGGTGCCTTTTCTAAGCAAACTTAATCAAACTTGCTTAAGCCTAAACCTAATTAATTATCCATCATTTTAACCTAATCAAGGGACAAATTGCTACCCATTTCCAGACCATAAATGGGCGTGGGTGTTGCATGGAAAGGAGGGGAATAAACAACAATTTATGTGACAAGTGCTTGAAAACCCCTTTGATTATTTTATACCATGTGTCATAACTTTTGCATTTTTTAATGGCCACCCTTTGGGCTATGTATGCAGCTAATTCTAGCTGTTTTTGCAGCTAAGGAGCATGAAATTTTAAGGCCAAAATTCATCTGTGTTGGCTTCTCATCGCAGTCTAATTTTATACTGCGGTGTTCGGTCCTTTCTCGGCAGTGTTCTAATTTTCACCCGAAAATTGGATTTCCGAATCCGATTTTTGTACTGTCAATTCCTAATTGTTTTATACTGTCTAAGAGCAGATTATCAATATAATTTACTGTTCACATCCTATACTATGGTTGTGTTTACACTGTGTTGTCCTTTCACATGCAAACCAAGGCGTTTCCGGGTGAAATTTCAGATACAGTCTCTCTTGACTAATTTGGAGGTGCTGATTCCATTTTTATTAGTTTTACATCTATCAGAGGTCGTCTGGACCAATTTTTAGGATCTGTGTGACCCCGTCTCGAAAAACGTATCAGGTGCCCGTTTGACTAATTTAGGTGTTCTGAGTCCAAATATATTAGTTTCAGGGTAAGTAAAGGTCGTCTTGACCCTCATCTTGATACTGCGTATCTCTCAAACTAAACTTCTTGTTTTGTGCTCAATCAACCAGATTGAGTCTACTAATCGTTCATATATCAGTTTCAAGTTAAACTGAGAACGTCTTGGCCAATAACCTGACACTGCATTTTTTATCATTTACTATTCACTTGGAAATTATACTGTATTTTTTTTAACTTAATTACTTATTACATAGTAATTAAGCTTCATAAATCATGAGAGTCACTTCAGTGGCTCCCTAATCCGTACACAGCATCCTACACGGGTGTATATCAGTTGAGCTTGCTCAACATGGCTATGTCTTGGAACAAATTCATTTTACTGATAGGTACACAGCCATGTACCTGGTCGTGTCACACTACATAGCCATGTACACCTAAATGGCCTCTAGCATTTCAATAACTCGATCAGTACACAGTCACTTACACGGCCGTGTACCTGGCCGTGTCTACTTACACGACCATGTTTATTCACACGGCCTCATGCACGTGAACAGTACCTACGGTACCACGGCTACTTACACGGCCGTGTACCTGACTATGTTCACCTACATGGCCATGTACAGTTACACGGCCTTTCTCACGCGTACAATTCAGACAGTACACGGCCACTTACACGACAATGTACATGCCTGTGTTCTTTAAATTTGCACTAAAATGCATCAAATTTTCCTCAATTTCTCATAAAATGAAAATCAAGTTATAGAAATGAGACGGTCCTTACAATCTACCCCTCTTACAAAAATTTTCATCCTCGAAAATTAGAATAAATCAGAAAAGTCTCTTTTCATATCCTCTTCCTGTTCCCATGTAGCTTCTTCGAGGTTATGGTTTCATCATAATACTTTTACAAGCGGAATCACTTTATTCCTAAGAACTTTGTTCTCCCTGGCTAAAATCCGCATGGGTTTTTCTTCATAGGTCAGATCAAAGTGTACTTCAACTGGCTCTTGGCTTAGGATATGGGAACTATCTGGCACGTACTTCTTCAACATCGAGACATGGAACACATTATGTACGGAAGTCAATTCGGGAGAAAGCGCTAACCTATATACTACCTTCCCGACTCTCTCAAGGATCCTGAAGGGTCTTATATATCTAGAATCGAGTTTCCCTTTCTTCCCAAAGCGCATCACCCCTTTCATGGGTGCCACCTTGAGAAAAACTAAATCTCTTTCTTAAAATTTGAGAGGTCTTCGTCGTTTATCTGCATAACTTTTCTTTCGGCTATGTGCCGTATCTAGCCTTTCTCTTATAAGCTTCATGTCTGCCATGGTATCCTTCACAAAGTTAATGCTGGTGAGCTGTTTTTCTACGGTCTCGTGCCAGTGAATTAGAGATCGGCATCTTCTTCCATAGAGTACCTCATACGGAGCCATCCCAATCGAGAATGATAGCTATTATTGTACAAGAACTCTATTAAAGGTTGCTTCTGATCCCAATTCCCCTTAAAGTCTAAGACACATGCTCTCAACATATCTTCTAAAGTTTAAATAGTTTTCTCGAACTAGCTGTCAATCTGAGGATGGAAGGAGGTGCTGAACTTCAATTTAGTTCCCATTGTAGCTTAAACACTCTGCCAAAACCTTGAAGTGAAGCGTCCATCATGATCTGAGATGATCAATTTGGGTACACCGTGCAATCTTACTATTTAGGCCACATACATTTTAGCTAATCTTTCCACCGAGTAACTTAGTTTCATGACTAAAAATCGAGCTGAGTTCATTAGTCGGTCCACAATTACCTAGATGGCATCATTCCCGCTTAAAGTTCTGTGCAATTCGACCATGAAATCTATCGTAATTTGCTCCCATTTCCACTCTGGTAGCTCGATCTTTTGCAGTTTTCCTCTCGGTCGCTGATGTTCTGCTTTAATTCTCTGGCAGGTGAGACACTTTGCTACAACTCGACGATGTCATTCTTCATGTTTGGCCACCAAAAACTTCCCTTTTAAGTCCTGGTACATCTTATTTGCTCCTGAATGTACCAAGTATAGTGTGTCATGAGCCTCTGATAGGATCCGCTTCCTAAGTTCTTCATATTTTGGAACACACACTCTATCTCTAAAATAGAGCATGCCATCCTTAGAGACTTAAAACTCTGAACTCTGTCCCTCCATTGCCTCATTTTTTAGCTTATGTAGAGACGAATCGAGGTCCTGGCCGGCCTTGATCTCCTCTAAGAGCGTTGACTGGAGGGTCATTTCAGACAGCCTCCTTGTTAACATCTCAATCTTGCTACTCCATAGCTTCTGTTGTAGTGTCTTTGGCAAGGTATAGATAGCCATAAGCGTCGAGGAGTGCTTTCTGCTTAGCGCGTCAGCCATTTTATTGGCTTTTCCAGGGTGATATAGGATTTCACAGTCATAATCCTTCACTAACTCTAGCCATCTTTGTTACCTCATATTGAGCTCTTTTTGTATGAAGATATCTTTAAGGCTCTGGTGGTCCGTGTAGATCTCGTACTTGATGCTATAAAGGTAATGTCTCTATATTTTGAGCACAAAGATGACTGCTGCAAGCTCCAGGTTGTGCATCGAGTGGTTTCTTTCGTGGTTCTTAAGCTGTTGCGAAGCGTATGCGACCACTCTATCACCTTGTATTAATACAGCTCCTAATCCAGTCTTGGACGTATCACTGTAAATCACAAAATTTCCCTGTCTAGCATCTGGTATAGTCAGGATCGGAGTGCTTGTGAGTTGGCCATTTTACTCCTGAGAGCTCTTCTCGTACTTATCAGTCCACTCATACTTCTTCTCTTTCTTTGTGAGTGCTGTGAGTGGTGCAGCTAGCTTTGAGAACCCTTCTACAAAATGTCGGTAGTAACCCGCTAGACCTAGAATGCTGCAGATCTCTATTACATTCTTCAGAGTTGGCCATTCACTAACTTCTTTAACCTTCACCGGGTTTACTGATACTCCTTTCTTGAAGACCACGTGACCCAGAAAATTAACATTCTCTAACCAAATTTCACACTTGAAGAATTTGGCATACAGTTGATGCTCCTTCAGCTTGAATAGGACTGCTCTCAGATGCTACTCATGTTCCTCCTTTGTCTTAGAATCTACAAGTATGTCATCGATGAACACAATGACAAACTTGTCTAGAACTCCTTGAATACTCGGTTCATCAGATCCATGAAAGCTGCAGGTGCGTTTATCAGCCCGAACGACATAACGAGAAACTCATAATGCCCATAGCATCTTCAGAATGCTGTTTTGGGTATGTTCGCCTCCTTGATCCGCAACTGGTGGTAACCAGAATGTAGGTCGATCTTTGAGAATATTGCAGCACCTCAGAGCTGGTTGAACAAATCATCGATCCGCAGCAATGGGTACTTGTTCTTGATCGTGATCTTGTTCAGCTCCCTATAGTCGATACATATTCTTAGCGTTCCATCATTCTTTTTAACGAATAGCATAGGTGCTCCCCACGGCGAACAGTTCTGTCGAATGAAATCTTTATCCATCAGATCCTTCAACTAAGCTTGAAGTTCCTTTAACTCTGTTAGGGTAATTCTGTAGGGGGCCTTAGATATGGGTGCCAATCCTGATAACAGTTCGATTTTGAACGATATCCCCCACTCCGGTGAAAGTTCTGGAAGATCCTCCAGGAATACCTCCACAAACTCTCGAACTACTGGAACACTGTCAGGGCTTGTCTCTGCTTCCTGGGTTATGTCCAACATATGTGTAAGGAAAGCAGTGCATCCACTAGATAGTAGCTTGTGAGCCTTCATTGCCGATATCTTCATCTTTGGCTGCTTCAACGATAAGCCCTTGTAGACAAATCTTTCCTGTCCGTTCAGGTCGAAGGTCACCTCCCGTCTCTGACAGTCTATAACGGCATGGTACTTGGCGAGGAAATCTATTTTCGATAATCACGTCGTAGTCGTACATATCGATGACGATTAGATCCAGCTCAGCTCATACCCACCGATAACTACTAGCACATGGCATACCTAATAGCTAGACAATAAAACTTCCCCGGAGGGAAGGGCAATTCCAAAAGTTTGGTTCATCTTATCTAAGATCTGGCCTTCCTAGCAAACCTTGATGATGCAAAAAAGTGTGTAGCTCCAAAATCAAATAAAACCAGTACAGTGGAGTTGGCGATAAAAAGTTAACCTGTTACCATAGCTGAGGTTTCGGCCTCTGCATCCTCACGAGGCATAAATCCTCCCCTACGGCTCTGGAGCTTCTAATCTACCTTGGTTGATTGATGGACCTTTAATTCTTCCTTGAGCAGCATACAGTTGTCCACTAGTAGGGTGGGCTTAGCCTTGCTGATTTTACGGGTTGGAGTGGCAGTGTTTGGCGAAGTGACCTTCCTTGCCACATATGTAACAGCCGCTGATGCCTTGGCGGCATTCTCCAGGATGATTCTTCGCACACTTAAAACAAAGTGGGTGTTGATTACCATTTCCCCCACAGTTGTGCTTCTTTTGGGGGAAATTACTCTACTACCCCTGGTTGTTTTGGTTCCCTCTTCTTTTGTTGTTGTTGTGATTGGACTGTCGGTGGTGTTGGCTAGACCCTGTGTTCTACCCCTTGGGCTGCGAGTCAGAATTTGGCCTTCCCTTAATCTGCTTCGGCTGGTTCTTCTCTTCTCTCTTTGCTTTGAAAATTTACGCCCTTCTCTCCTTGTCCTGAGCTAGCCAATACTCGGCCCGGATGACCCGGATGGCCCTGCTAACACACTCGGCCATGGTTGCGGGTCCATGACTTCCGCTACAAACCTGGACGGTAATGTCCATCTGGAACATTTTTAACATCCTTCTGATCTTTTCCCTCTCCGTTGGCACTAGATCAGGACAAAGTCCTGCCAGTTGTTCAAACTTTCTTACGGCCTCCATGACCGTCATGCTGCCCTGGCGCAGATTGTTGAATTCATCCTGTTGGACTGCTAGAGCTTCGTCATTGAAATACATTTTCCTGAACTTAGCGATAAAGTCTGCCCAGTTCATTTCATTGATGTCCCGCCTGATAGCCACGGTCTTCCACCACTGGCGTGGTCCTTTGCGAAGGGCAAGGGATGCATATAGTACTTTTTCCCTTTCAGTCAGCCATACGAGGTCTAGGATGACCTGGACATCAGTCAACCAGTCGTCTACTTCAGTAGGGTTCGTTGTCCCTTCAAATTCAGGCACCTTCATGCACCTAAATCACTCGTATAGGTTGCCCTCTCTATGGGCTGGCACAAGAACATTGACTGCTGCAAGAGCAACCACAGCCTGTGGTGCTGGCATTGCTTGGACTGGTGGGACTGCTTGTTCTCTAGGAGCGTTGGGGGTTACTAGTGTCACTTGGACTGACACCTCCACGAGTTATGGTGCCTGTTGTTGTCAGTTCATTTGTTCCCAGAGTTGAACGAGCTCTCATTGTTGATTCATCATCATCTCTTGCATAGTCGCGAGCTGTGCCATTAGCTCATCCTCTCATGTAGTTTGATTAGTTTGTGCTCTTATCCTTGCCATCGTCCCTATGTAACCCTATCACATAATGGGAAAAGAGAATATAAGTTCTTTAAATTTTGTACTTGGGACTCGTATATCATTTTTCTTAACTTAAACATCATAAATATAAGTATTCGTATCACGTCATTCCTTTCTTCTCTTATTCTTATGATGTTCAATACAACTGTCGCATCGTATTGGGATATCATCCAAGTACCAGGAACCATCCTGCACTTTTTATTATACTTTAATCATGCTTGTGAAAAAAAATCATATTTAGGCCCTCAAAAAATGATACTACTTTTCATAATATATTTCACAAAAATGTGTATAGATTTTAAATTGGCAGGAGTGACACACGCTTCCCCAAAATAGGATCCCATTAAGTACATTTAGTTAAGTCAGACGGGGAAAACTACTGCTCCCCTCTATATAATTACAAAATCAAAAATTCCTGCTAAGGTTACTACTACTCGGAGGATAATCCTAACTCCGCGTCAGACATTTCCTCATCCTCACTGTCACTCAGGGCGAACTCTTCGGGATCTTCATCTTCGTCTCCCCAGATAATACTACCTTCGTCGTCACTGGTAATGATAATCTGGGGCTCATACATTTCTACCCCCTCATCGTCACTGATGTGATCGGGGATTTCCTCTTCCTCATGATCTGGTTGGGTATCGGGAAGAGCCTCGTCACCGTCTTCCTCCAATAAGTGCTCGGGAGACTGGGCGACTGGCTCAGGATCCTCCATCGGGTCCTCATGGTCTTCGGGTGCTGTTGGCTGCAGTTCGGAAACGAACTCTTTATCGAACGGTTGTGGTGTTGCCTCTGCCAGGTCAAGGTTGAGTGCTATTCTCTCGGCGTCCACTATATCTCAGATAAGGCGCCTCAGGTTTTCATGTGGTGGAGGGTAGTGGATAAGGTCCCTCACGTACCATGGAATTCCTCTCCACAACAGGTCAGTTACTTCTGCAAAAGGTCTATCTTGAGGGATGTGAGACAACATGGCGTCCAAAAACCTCTGGCAATAGTGCGCCATGGTCTCTCCCTCGTAAAAATCCCAAATGTTGGAGAAGACCTCATGGCGCCTGTCGTACATATCATTCCAGATGTCTGCATCTCTAGCTGGGCCGTTAGAATTGCATAGGTCTTGACAGAACTCAACCCACTACATTGTCGGATCCTTAATCCTATGTCGTTCATTCCATCACTCCATCGTGGTTCCTCCTAGGCGGCTACTGGCTAGTACCACCTGTACGCGGGGTGGAATATGGCATGCTTCGAAGATCACCTCCATATAATGGATCCAGTATGGGAGTTCATGTGGGTGGCTGCCGTCATATATGTCTGGTCGCATAACAGCGAAAGCTAGACTTGCTTCTTGGTCTTCTTGTACTTGGCAGGGGTCCATCAATGCCATAATCTCCTATTATAGTTAAAAGTCAACTTATGTACTAAACATTTTAAAACAAAAGCTAACTTACTTGGACAGATGAGGCAAACGTATGGCGAGGTACGGTGGCAGGAAACCGCTCTAATACCAACTGCGACGCCCCGTGCCCTCAGTGACCCGGACCGTCACTTAAAGACTTGCTTACTTTAAATAATACTTATATTTTCTTGGAATTGATACTTAAAGTTATTTAACTAGATATCATAAATTTATAGTTTTTTTTATTGCATACGTATTTACTGTGCACGTATTATATCGAATAATATTTAACAGTTACTATTCCAAAATACTATTCAACTATTACTATTTAAAAATATTGTTTACGGTTACTATTGAAAAGTACTATTTATGATTACTATTCAAAAATACTATATAACGATTACTATTCACAAATACTATTTAACGATTACTATTTAAAGACACTGATACTCAAACTTTGTGAAAGATAAGCTCGCAGTGTCTCCATAACCTCACCCTCACATCCGCCTCCGCCGCCACCATCGCCCATTAGGGTTTAAACCATAGGACACTTACCTACAGCATGAACACAGTTCGTGAGCTTTATGCCTAGTAAGTACAACATGTTATCTACAAAATATGTTTAAACATAGTACATACTTAAAATCATATGAGCATGCCAGATACATATACCACTTCAACATATCACATATCCAGTCATCACATAACATATCAGTGAATATGAAACTTTACATTATGCAAAACAGAAACATTGTGATCTGAATGCATCTAAAAGCATGGTGAACTAACGTGTACCGTGAACTAAGTATGATCCGGTTATGTTCATTTATGCTTCATTATTCTCTTGTCTTTCTCTTGTCTACTTAGGGCCTGTGTGTTAGTACTGTACGTGCACAGACCATCGGTAACACCTGTGGTTAAAAAGCTGAAGAGCCATTAACGGATACTCAACTTTCTGCTTTAACTTACTTTAAAACCCTTTCAACTGAAAGAGCCGGTATGACACGCCTATACATTTCCATCTTATTTATCATTTCTAGCCATATGCTTTTCTAAGCTATTCCTAATCCTATGAGGTCGGGACGTATGGCACCTATCTTACTCGTTCATCAATCTACTTGATTGTGAAACTATATGCTCGTAAGTATGCAGTGTAACATCGTGTGCACGGCATACATATTTAAATATACTATAAAACATTATTTTAACATCATTTTATTCATGTCGTAGGTAGAATTGTACTTAACTAGGTTGCAAGCAATTGCGTACTCACGCCTTTCATAATTTACAGGTAACTACCTATCATAAATAACGCGTCTCATTAATACTCTCGTTGAGTCACCATTAATATTAGTGACTATAACTTGCATTTCTATCGGGTACCGAGACCGATCGGTACCCTATTGGCCTACTATGGGGATATGGCATCAAACTTGTATGGTGTTTGATTAATTGTCTACTTGGCAAATTAATCATCGTTCCTCACATGTTGTTCGAAACACGGTCTTTGACTGGTTTACCGATCAGTCAACTAACCGGTTACCTCGCGTGTTGGTAACTAAGTAATCTACCGGGTTACTATATATAAACTTGGTGCAGTAACCAGCCAAGTTACTATTGCTTGTTTGGTGTGGTAGCCTATCGGACTACTCACACTATTTTACTTTGAAAAGTTATATGGGTTGGCTTGTAAAAATTCTTGGGAAAATTACGTGCTTGGAACCCATCCCCTTATTTCCCCGTTGGAAGGTGGGGGACATTTTTATGAAAACTATGTCTATATTTTAAAGTGTTGAAAACACATTTTTATTTTGAAGTGTGTAAATCACATTTTTTATGCTTGCATTTTAAAGGTCGTTTTGAACTACTTTTGAAAACTGTTTTGAAACTTGGTCGAAACGACTTTGTCTACGATTTTGACAAATGAAAGTTTTCATTCTCGACGAGATGAACAATTCTTGTATTTACTCGGAGCTCAAATCTAACTCTAACGGCTCCTAATTTCATTAAACCTGTGGGCTAAGTGCCCAGTTTTTTTTGTAAAAGTCACAGTTTTACATCACTTTGAAAACGGCTCTGTTTGAGACTCGAAACGGCCAAATGTTCAAAACATGCATAAGTCATTTTCAAGATCTCGACGAGATCTACAACTTTGTGTTGAGCCTGAAGTCCGATTCAGAATCTAAGTGGTCCATTTTCAATAAAACCCAAGACCAATTTCTGGGTTCAGATTTTGTTCTCAGTTTTGGACACCGAGTGAAAAACACTCTAAAAACCTATTGTAAACTCATTTTTGGTTGAGGGCTATTACACAAAAAAGACCGCATCGAAATTTTCTTAAAACATTGTTTTTTATCAAATCTTAAATTCGGACCCTAAGGGGGTCGAAATGGCCAAAATCCACGGCCTTTCCTAGGGATAGATTTGTGTCCAGCCACGTCCCTATACATTCATCGCATTACACATACTAATAACCATTCGTAAAAATTGTAAACACAACCATAACCACATAAACTTAAAACCGGAAACTTAAGGGCTTAAAATAAAATTATTACAAGCCATGTGTATAAACAAATACACATAAATAGCCTTGATCAAAAACTTAAAATCACTAAATCACCAAAAGGGAAGGTTTTGGTTTTTACCTCTTGTGCTATGGTTCAAGCACAAATCCGAGTTAGGGCTTAAGGAACCAAATGGTCATGGGAAACCAAGGGAATGAAGTCGGTTTTTACTAGAAACAATAACAAAATTTTTCTCTTAAAAATCAAACCAAAACAAAAACTAAAAACTACAGAGATTGGATTTTGAAAACTTACTCTTGGTGCACTTAGAATGACTTGGATTTGAATCCTCCTAACACAAGCTTGTGAGGTTTGATTTTTGGTAAGCTTTTAGTGTGATTTTAGCTTGAAAAAGGGAGGGCTTTGGCTGAAGGGAAAGGGTCAGCTACAACTAGAAGAAAAGGGAGAAGGAGTGTTGTGTTTTTGGGGTGGCAAATGAAAGAACAAAACCCTTGTGTAAAAGGTGCCTTTTCTAGGCAAACTTAATCAAACTTGCTTAAACCTAAACCTAATTAATTGTCCACCATTTTAACCTAATCAAAGGACAAATTGCTGCCCATTTTTAGACCATAAATGGGCGTGGCCTGTTGCATGGAAAGGAGGGGAATAAACAACAATTTATGTGACAAGTGCTTGAAAACCCCTTTGATTATTTTATACCATGTGTCATAACTTTTGCATTTTCTAATGGCCACATTTTGGGCTATCTGTGCTGCTGATTCCAGCTGCTTTTGCAGCTAAGGGCATGAAATTTTAAGGTCAAAATTCATCTGTGTTGGCTTCTCATCGCAGTCTAATTTTATATTGCGGTGTTCGGTTCTTTCTCAGCAGTATTCCAATTTTCACCGAAAATTGGATTTCTGAATCTGATTTTTGTACTGTCAATTCCTAATTGTTTTATACTGTCTAAGAGCAGATTATCAATCTAATTTACTGTTTACAACCTATACTGTGGTTGTGTTTGCACTGTGTTGTCTTTTCACACGCAAACTGAGTCGTTCCAGGGTGAAATTTCAGACACAGTCTCTCTTGACTAATTTGGACGTGCTGATTTCATTTTTATCAGTTTTATGTCTATCGGAGGTCGTCTGGACCAATTTTTGGGATCTGTGTGATCCCACCTCGAAAAACATGTCAGGTACCCGTTTGACTAATTTAGGCGTTCTGAGCCCAAATATATCAGTTTCGAGGCAAGTAAAGGTCGTCTTGACCCTCATCCTGATACTGCGTATCTCTCAAACTACACTTCTCGTTTTGTGCTCAATCAACCAGATTGAGTCTACTAATCGTTCATATATCAGTTTCAAGTCAAACTAAGGCCGTCTTAGCCAATAACTTGACACTGCGTTTTTCGTCATTTACTATTCACTTAGAAATTATACTGTACTTTTTTTTACTTAATTACTTATTACATAGTAATTAAGTTTTATAAATCGTGAGAGTCACTTCAGTGGCCCCCTACTCCATACACGGGCGTGTACAAGGCTACACGGGTGTGTACCAATTGAGCTTGCTCAACACGGCCGTGTCTTCGAACAAATTCATTTTACCTATTGGTACACGGCCTCCTACACGGCCGTGTATCTGGCTGTGTCACACTACATGGCCATGTACACCTTCACGACCTCTAGCATTTCAACAACCTAATCAGTGCACGGTCACTTACATGGTCGTGTACCTGATTGTGTCCACCTACACGACCATGTTTATTCACACAGCCTCATGCTCATGCATAGTACCTACGGTACACGGCTATGTACCTGACCATGTTTACCTACACAGTCATATATAATTACACGGCCTTTCTCACGCGCATAATCCGAACAATACACGACCACTTACACGGCCATGTACATGCTCATGTTCTTTAAATTTGCACTAAAATGCATCAAATTTCCCTTAATTTCTCATTAAATAAAAATCAAGTTATAGGAATGGGGAGGTCCTTACATTAGGTGCATGACTTGTATACAATGGATGATTTGTTCACAGATATTAGAATCACAGCTCTAATAAGAAGTAAAAGTTATCCTCTTAAAGGCATTATACTGGATGTGAAAATGGACAAAGCCTTAGGTCGTTTGCTGGGCGGATGACTTCTTATTCAGAAGTGTAATATATCTTTAAGATAGCGTGATCAGTAAGTTGAACAGACTTTGACCTAAGGCTGATCATGGATAGCATATGAGGGTTTTGCATACATGACAAGGTCATTGGATGGTAGCTTATCACTGGCTTATATAATATGCTATATAATTAGGAGTGCAGTTTCAGGTTTATAATGGTGTGACTCTGAAAATAATAATTGTAATAGGATTCTTCGATATAAAATAATAGTTATATAGATTATTAAAGCTCATATTATATACGTTCAATTGGTTCCTTTACTAGCTCTGTATAATTTTTTAACAGATAGTAATTGATTAAGATATTCTTTATTGCTTGTTATTCTAGTATTTAGTAAAGAGAAATATCCAAATCACCCTCTGTAGGGTGTGGGCATTTTTCTCTAAGTGTACTTAGAAATTATACTGTACTTTTTTTTTACTTAATTACTTATTACATAGTAATTAAGTTTTATAAATCGTGAGAGTCACTTTAGTGGCTCCCTACTCCATACACGGGCGTGTACAAGGCATTACGGTTGTGTACCAATTGAGCTTGCTCAACATGACCGTGTCTTCGAACAAATTCATTTTACCTATTGGTACACGGCCTCCTACACGGCCGTGTATCTGGTTGTGTCACACTACATGGCCATGTACACCTTCGCGACCTCTAGCATTTCAACAACCTAATCAGTGCACGGTCACTTACATGGCCGTGTACCTGATTGTGTCCACCTACACGACCATGTTTATTCACACAGCCTCATGCTCATGCATAGTACCTACGGTACACGGCTGTATACCTGACCATGTTTACCTACACAGTCATATATAATTACACGGCCTTTCTCACGTGCACAATCCGAACAATACATAACCACTTACACGGCCATGTACATGCTCGTGTTCTTCAAATTTGCACTAAAATGCATCAAATTTCCCTTAATTTCTCATTAAATAAAAATCAAGTTATAAGAATGGGGCGGTCCTTACATTAGGTGCATGACTTGTATACAATGGATGATTTTTTCACAGATATTAAAATCACAGCTCTAATAAGAAGTAAAAGTTATCCTCTTAAAGGCATTATGCTGGATGTGAAAATGGACAAAGTCTTAGGTCGTTTGCTGGGCGGATGACTTCTTATTCAGAAGTGTAATATATCTTTAGGATAGCGTGATCAGTAGGTTGAACAGACTTTGATCTAAGGCTGATCATGGATATCATATGAGGGTTTTGCATACATGACAAGGTCATTGGATGGTAGCTTATCACTGGCTTATATAATATGCTATATAATTAGGAGTGCAGTTTCAGATTTATAGTGGTGTGACTCTGAAAATAATAATTGTAATAGGTTTCTTCGATATAAAATAATAGTTACATATTATATCTTTAAGATAGCGTGATCAGTAGGTTGAACAGACTTTGATCTAAGGCTGATCATAGATATCATATGAGGGTTTTGCATACATGACAAGGTTATTGGATGGTAGTTTATCATTGGCTTATATAATATGCTATATAATTAGGAGTGCAATTTCAGGTTTATAATGGTGTGACTCTGAAAATAATAATTGTAATAGGTTTCTTCGATATAAAATAATAGTTACATGGATTATTAAAGCTCATATTATATATGTTCAATTGGTTCCTTTACTAGCTCTGCATAATTTTTTAACAGATAGTAATTGATTAAGATATTCTTTATTGCTTGTTATTCTAGTATTTAGTAAAGAGAAAAATCCAAATCACCCTCTGTAGGGTGTGGGCATTTTTCTCTAAGTGTCAGAGGAGCAAAATTATAATTTTGGATTATTCAATGAATGAAATAAATATTTAATTAATATTTATTTTGGAAGATAAGATTTGAAATTTAAATTAATTGTATTTATCTTTCAAAAGATAAATATGAGATTAATTTGAATTTTAAATATCTTGTTTAAATAAATATTTGAAATTTAAAAGATTATTCTATTTGAATTTGAATTGACAAAATCTTGTCTTAGCACAAAGAAAGTGGCATCTTTATAGATAGGGTTAGAAGACAAGATTTTCTCTTAATTTGAATTTGAATTTTATTTTGGATAAAAGATTACATAATTATTTGAGTTTCAAATACAGTTACTATGATTTTATTTGAATTTGAATTGAAGTTATGGAAAATTATCCACATGGATAAAATTACATGATTTGTGAAGTTTATAATTTGAATCACAAAATCCTAGCTTGCCTGAAATTTTGTATGGATAACCATAAGGTAAAAATCGGTTTTTATGAGGAAAAGGAGAGAGAAAAATCTTATTTAAATCCTATTTGAATTTTAAATCCCTTAACTTAAAGGGAGGTTGAATTTTTTAAGTGCTTTATTCCCCTTAGGAAAATCAATTTTGGTGCCTATAAGGAGAGCGAAAAATCTTTTTTTAGTCTAAATTAAAATTCAAAATCTCACCTAATGCAAATTTATAAATAGAAGTTTTGGCACTCTTATTTTCTTCAGATCACAGACTCTCAGGTGAGTAAATTTACTATTATATATCTTACAAATAATAATAAATTCTCAAAAATCTAGGTGGTTGGAAGGAAACAAGCTGCATTAAAATACTGATCGAGGAAACAAATGCCCACACACTCTATCGTCTGAGAATTAGAGAATAGTAGAAAAGGCTAGTTGGTTAAAGCCCTACGGTTACTTCCCCCAGCATTTTTGGTATTTTCCTCCGAAGGTATATTGATTGTTGATAATTTATTATATATGATAGCACGAGTTTATAAACGATCTTTGAAAATTTTTAAAAATTCTACTACACAATCTTATTATTTTTCTAACACCAACCACCATCTTGTACCCAATCAACCCAAGCCATACTCATGCTCCCTCACCCACACCACTACCTCGTCGTCGTTGCTCCCCTACTAGCCATGAGGGTTTGCCACCAGCAATAAACAAAAATATATATATATGTGTATATGTGTACTAACAACAATAACTAAAACAACAATAGCAACCAAACAACAACAACAACAACAATAATAATAATAATAATTTTTAAAATAAATGTTTAAATTTGATCTAAAATTTGAAATTTGAACTATATTTGAAACTGTTATGTAAATTGGAAATGTTTTTTGTAGGTTAAGCATTTTGGAGTTTTTGGGTAGTAAATATTTTAAGGTAGGTTATGCTGGAATACAAAATATATATATACGAGTATTAAAAATAAAATGTTGTTTCAAAATCTAAAATCAACGACACACTGATTAATCAAATTTACTGTAAATACAATTATTAGATTTTTTGACAGATAAATAAATTATCTGTGATTATGTTTTAGTTACTCGTTGATCATAATCAAAGAAAAGGATTATCTTGGAATATGTACAAAAAGTTATTAGTAGATATATTACCAAGAGGTAGGATATCTTACCCCTTCTTTATAGCCAATATTGTTGTCTAGCAATTTGGCCAAAAAATTGATTTAAAGGAAATGAGTTTATAAAATTTTGTAAATTATGATTTTAGAAAATATTACGACTTTGAAAATTAAAGGAAAAATAATCTGGCAACGGATATTTGATAAAATAACACAGTATATGATGAGTGAGTTTTATACTCACTCATTATATGTCATTTAAGCTTAATATTTGATAGTTCTCGGGGTGTTTTGTTGGTTTGATATACGTTTTCATGTATTTTTGTGTTTTGTTGTTTTTATAGGTCGCATGGTGAAGAAAAGAAGCAATCGGACATGGTTGGAATTCAAAAGCGAGGCAAAAGACTCAAGTGGGAGTACTTGGAGCAGCGAAAGAATCAGGCGCTTGAAAACCAACACCTAGCCCTTGGATAAGGTCGCACACTGCAAATTGGCAGAGAGCGCAGCACTGCGGCACTCAATATGTAGCGCCTGGCACTCCATCAGTTTGGGGGTTTACCAGCTGAAGATCCTAATGCGCACATATTTAACTTTTTGGAGATATGTGCAACTTTTAAGTTCAATGGCATTTCTGATGATGCCATAAGACTAAGGCTTTTCCCTTTCTTACTTCGAGATAAAGCTAAGATGTGGTTGAATTCTTTGCCTTCAAGGTCTATCTCTACTTAGGAAGATTTAGCTCAGAAATTTTTAGCTAAGTATTTTCCACCA
The DNA here is from genome assembly GCA_035233585.1 of Antiaris toxicaria. NCBI lineage: Eukaryota > Viridiplantae > Streptophyta > Magnoliopsida > Rosales > Moraceae > Antiaris > Antiaris toxicaria. The sequence goes on from CP141163.1 coordinate 4,940,439, forward strand.
TTAAAGAATGCCAAGCTAAGGAGTGATATTGAAAGCTTTATGCAGTATGATCAAGAGTCTCTTTATGAAGCGTGGGAGAGATACAAGGAGCTGCTTAGAAAGTGCCCACATCATGGGCTACCTAATTGGGTAATAATTCAGACTTTTTATAATGGGTTGTTCAGCTCCATTAGATCACTTGTTGATGCTGCAGTAGGAGGCTCTCTTATGTCAAAATCCTATGATGAAGCTTTTGAGTTATTAGACGAGATGGCAATAAATAGTTATCAATGGCCCTCTGAGAGGATGGTACCTAAAAAGCCAACTAGTGTGCATGAAATTGATGCATTAACTGCTCTAACTGCACAAGTGATGGCATTGTCGAAGAAATTCGATACTTCTGGTGTGAATGCTATTCAAAGTCAACCACATGTTTATGATTCTTGTGGTGATTTTCATTATTGAAAGGCATGTCCGCACACTCCCAGAGCTCTAAACTACATTGGCAATAGGCAGAATAACCCATACTCTAATTTCTATAATGCGGGTTAGAAAAATCATCCAAACTTCTCATGGAATAATAATAATCAGGGTAATGCATCATCTTCTGCAAAATCCATGTTTCCCCCAGGTTTTCCCACTCAGGCTCTAGTCCGTGACAAGAAGCTAAGCCTTGAAGAGTTAGTTTAGCAGATGCAGGCGGCTAACACTTACTTTATGAATAAAGCTCAAACTCAAATTCAGAGTCAAGCGGCATCTATCAGAAACTTAAAAGTTCAGATGGGGCACCTAGCTAATCTGATAAATTACCGGACCCAAGGGACATTGCCAACCAATACGGAGGTGAACCCAAAGAAAGATGAGAAGGAGCAATGTCAAGCCATTACCTTGAGAAATGGCAAAGAGCTGTCAGAGATTAAGAAAAAGTCTAAGAAGCCAAGCGAACCAGATAAGGGAGAAGAAGTGCAACAGGAAGAAGAGCAGAGTAAGATAGAGACAGTCAGAGAAGGAAAGGAGAGCAACGAGCTAGGTAAGCCTAAGCCTTACAACCCACACCTACCATTTCCTCAGTGTTTCCATAAGTAAAAGCTTGATAAGCAGTTTTCAAAGTTTCTTGATGTTTTCAAAAATCTACACATAAACATTCCCTTTGCTGATGCATTAGAGCAAATGCCTAACTACGTCAAGTTTATGAAAGATATACTGACCAAGAAGAGGAAGTTGGAAAATTTTGAAACTGCGGCCCTTACAGAGGAATGCAGTGCCATAATTCAAAGGAAGCTACTACCAAAGCTTAAGGATTTGGGAAGCTATACAATCCCATGCACTATTAGGAACAAGTTCTTCGGTAAAGCTTTGTGTGATCTTGGGGCTAGCATCAATTTATTGCCCTATTCTATCTATCAGCAGCTTAGGTTAAGAGAAGCAAGGCCGATGACAGTGACACTGCAATTGGCTGATAGATCGTTGATTTATCCATGGGGGATAATTGAGGATGTGTTGGTAAAGGTACACAAATTCATATTTCCTATAGATTTCGTGGTGCTTAAGATAGAAGAAGATAGGGAGATCCCGATCATAATAGGGAGACCGTTCTTAGCCATAGGAAGAACTCTTATTGATGTACAGAAGGAGAATTAACTATGAGAGTTCAAGAACAGGAGGTGACTTTGAATGTGTTTAAGGCTATAAAGTTTCCTAGTAAAGACTCCGAATAGTGTTTTAAAGTTGATGTGGTAGACACCTGTATCCAGTGTAAGCGTAAGGGAAACATGATGTTAGATCCTTTAGAAAGGGTAATAACCAATATTTTAAATGATGATGGCATATTGGATGATGAGGAGAATCATTATATTATGGAACTCTTGGAGGCAACACCCAAGTTTACCCGAGTCAGATCGGGATTTGAATTGCTTGATTCGACATTTTTGTCAAAGCACTTGAAACCATCAATTGAGGAGCCACCAATATTGGAGCTTAGGCCATTGCCTAGCCATGTGAAGTATACATTTCTTGGTCAGTCATTGACTTTGCCAGTCATTATTTCGGCTTCACTCGATGCCTAGCAGGAATAGAAGCTTCTAAAAGTACTAAGGTGTTATAAGAGAGCTCTGGGATGGACAATAGCTGATATTCAGGGAATTAGCCCTTCCATCTGTACGCACAAGATTTTAATGGAGGAGAATCATAAGCCTTCTATGGAGCACCAGTGCCGATTGAACCCAATCATGAAAGAAATGTTAAAGAAGGAAGTTCTTAAGTGGCTAGACCCTAGAATAATTTATCATATTTTAGATAGTTCATGGGTCAATCCTGTTTGGTGTGTACCAAGGAAAGGAGGGATGACTATAATGAAAAACAACAATAATAAGCTAATCCTAACTAGAACTGTGACAGGGTGGCGTGTCTATATGGACTACAGGAAGCTTAATAATGCCACACGAAAAGACCATTTTCTGTTCCCGTTCATTGATCAGATGTTGGATAGGTTGGCGGGACATACCTTCTACTGTTTTTTATATGGGTGTTCTGGCTACAGTCAGATCACCATAGTGCCAGAGGATCAAGAGAAAACCACCTTCACATGTCCATATGATACTTTTGCTTTCAGAAGGATGCCCTTCGGACTGTGTAATGCACCGGCTGCGTTTTAGTGGTGTGTGATGGCTTTATTTTCTGACATGGTGGAGAACTGTATTGAGGTATTTATGGATGATTTTTCAGTCTTTGGGGATTCATTTGATCTTTTCTTGGATAATCTTGTCTTAGTGCTCAAAAGATGTGAAGACACAAATTTGGTGCTTAACTGGGAAAAATGTCACTTCATACCGCAAGAAGGAATTGTGTTGGGTCATCGAATTTCAGCTAAAGGCATTGAGATCGATAGGGGAAAAATTGAGACTATTGACAAGTTGCCACCTCCTAATCCATCAAAAGTATTCAGAGTTTTGTAGGCCACGCGGGGTTCTATAAGCGATCCATTAAGGATTTTTTGAAGATCTCCAACCCATTCTACAATTTTTAGAGAAAGATGTGCCATTTAAGTTTGATGATGAATGTTTAGAGGCTTTTCAGACTTTAAAGGCAAAACTCATCTCAGCGCTAATCATAGTTGCACCAGACTGGAGTCTTCCATTTGAGCTGATATGTGATACTTAGTGATTTTGCTGTTGGGGCAGTGTTGGGCCAGCGAAAAAAATCAAGTTTTTCATGCCATTTACTATGCTAGTAAGACACCTAATGAAGCTCAGGTGAATTATGCTACCACCGAGAAGGAGTTGTTAACGGTTGTCTTTGCCTTCGACAAATTTCGCTTTTATCTAATTGACACCAAAGTGATAGTCTACACCGACCATTCGGCTATCAAGTACCTAATTGCTAAGAAGGATGCAAAGTCGAGGCTGATTAGATGGATTCTCTTATTGTAAGAATTTGATTTAGAGATTCACGATAAGAAAGGAACAAAGAATCAAGTGGCAGACCATCTATCCTGACTACAAAATGAAAAGCACGATAAGGATAAAGAGGTGATTAATGAATCTTTCTCAGATGAATAGGTTTTTGCACTCAGCCATAAGAGGCTTCCATGGTATACAGACTACGTGAATTTCATGGTAAGTAATCCATTTCCTCCTGACTTGTCTTCCCAGTAAAAGAAGAAATGTTTACATGATGTCAAGTATTATATCTGGGATGAGCCCTTCTTATTCAAGAGATGTGCCGATCAGATCATTAGAAGGTGTGTCCACAAGGTGGAGATTGAAGAAATACTTCGATACTATCATTCATCCTATCATGGTGGACATTTCAGGGGTGAGAAAACAGCAACAAAGGTGCTCCAATGTGGTTTCTACTGGCCTACTCTACTCAAGGATGCTCATTACTTTGTCTTAAGGTGTAACAAGTGCCAACATGTTGGTAATATTTCTAAGAGACATGAGATGCCATTGAATAATATTTTGGAAGTGGAGATTTTTGATGTATGGGGCATTGATTTCATGGGTCCCTTCATTCCATCATTTAACAATCTCTATATTTTAATGGCAATAGATTATGTATCTAAATGGGTAGAAGCTACAACCTTACTAACTAATGATGCAGGAGTAGTGCTGAATTGCTTAAAAAAGAACATTTTTACTCGTTTCAGAACTCCTAGAGCAATCATTATTGACGAGGGTACTCACTTTTGCAACAAGGTGTTTGAAGCGCTTCTTGCTAAATATGGAGTTAAGCATAAGATTGCTACAGCATATCACCCATAAACGAGTGGCCAAGTAGAGGTATCCAATCGAGTGATCAAGAGGATTCTGGAAAAGATGGTGAATCTATCAAGGAAGGATTGGTCGAGGCACCTAGATGATGCTTTATGGGCTTATCGGACAGCATACAAGACGCCCAATCAGAATGTCACCTTACCGATTGGTGTTTGGGAAATCATGTTATCTACTTGTGGAGTTGGAGCACAAAGTAAATTGGGCCATCAAGAACCTGAACTTTGACTTGTAAGTCACCGGTGAGAAGCGTTTCTTATAGCTTAATGAGATGGAGGAATTTTGGCACTAGGCTTATGAGAATGCTAAGCATTATAAGGAGAACATGAAAATATGGCATGTTAAGAAGATCGTGGAGCAACGATTTGAGCCCGGACAATAGGTTCTACTGTTTAATTCAAGACTGAGGCTTTTCCTGGTCAACTAAAGTCTAGATGGTCGGTTCCATTCACAGTGGTCACAATGTTCCCACATAAAGCTGTTGAAGTCAAGGATGAGAGCACAAGCAACAAATTCAAGGTCAACGGACAACGCCTCAAGCACTATTGGGGATGTGAATTTGATCGCCAAAAATCCACCATCACCCTTGCGGATCCAAAATAGACCCCAACATAGTCAAGCTGAAGACTATAAAACAAGTGCTTACGGAAGGCAACCCATGTGTTTCTATTCCTTTTCTTTAGTTTACTTTAACTTTTTATTGCAATTAGTACTTAGGTTTAGTTTTTACTTTTATTATTGTTATTATTACTATTATTATTATTGTTCTAGATTGCATTTTTAATATGTTTCCTTTTTTATTTAATCATGGTTGTAGGCATAAAGCAAGTTTGGAGGGAGTTCCAAGCACAAGCTTTCATGTTCCAAAAAAAAAAAAAAACAATGTGCACGTTCAAAAAGGCTCAATGCCTTAACATAACCCTCATCACGCCGACCACTTATCACGCACTGACTCTTACATATCAAACACTTCAAACTCACACTCATCAGTGCCCCATTCCAAACTTTAAAGCCATCACGCCAATAACTCATCAACCCCCACTTTGGCAATGCTCACTGTCGAAGCCACCAACCAATGCTCTACTGTCGCGGCCTTCGGTGACATCGCAGCTCCCATTCCGTCTACCCCTCACCAAATCCATGACCCATGATCCATCTCTAGTATGTGAATTATCAAATTGTAAGTAAGCACTCCTTTTCGGCATTTGGTTGAATTTGAGTGTTGTTGGCAGGGCTATGGTGACTTTAAGCATTTGTAGGGTGATTAGAGTAAGTTTAGAGAGTAGAATTGGTGAAAAAATTTCATGCCCGCAAAGTGTTCAAAGAAATTACACAAAGAGTTGGAGTGTACTTTCTATTGAGAAAAGGTGTTGTTTTAGTTATCATTGACAACGATTTTCATAAGGGTTTGAAATTTATAAGATTTAGGGTGTGTGGTAGGTTGTGTGCCATTGTTAGTATGGAATTTGGTGAGTGGTACACTACAATTACACTGTAATTTCAAAGGTATTATTTGGAAAGCTGTTGACGTGCTGAAGTGGTGGTATAAATGGTCGCAGTAGCAGTGTTCAAGTTTTGGGGGTGACTCACATTGGTTGGGTATAATTGTAGTTCAATGGCATCAAAGAGATAGCAGGGATCGTCGTTTTAGGGTTCAAGGAAGTTTAATTCAACCAAGTTCGTGAGCTTTAATGCATTCAAGCGCTACACTGATGCCTTGTTATCAAAACCATTAGTGCATGAATGTGGATTATAGGCTGTTGATGAGAGAACACAGCACTTGATCGCATTTCACGAATGGGAAAACTTTGTTAAGCAGTAGAAAACTGCAGTAGTACCGATAGTGCGTGAGTTTTATGCCAACCTACTAGAGCGTCCCGGTTCCAAGGTCTTTGTGCGAAAATAGTGGGTGCCATTCGATAGCAAGAAATTAATAGATATTACAATTTGAAATATTTTGAGAATAACGGCTATATGAAGTTTCTTGAGGGAACGGTTGATCTAGAAGAGAGTATTCGCTTTCTAGTAGTGGAAGGAATAGAATGGGACCGGTCTCTTTCAGACGGGAAGATAATTAAATTTTCAGTCAGTGACATGAGAATCCAAACCAAGGCGTGGCATTACTTTGTCTCAGCAAAATTGATGCCTGGAACCCACCTAAGTTATGTGACTAAAAAATGAGCCATTCTGGAGTATTGCATCCAATGACACATGATAGTGGACGTAGGCAAAGTGATTCACAAGTTGATCCTCAATGTTATCGATGGAAAAGCTACGTCGAGATTTGGATACCCATCTCTCATTACCGCCTTGTGTACCGGAGCAAGAGTCACCTGGGATGTGATTGAACCAATTGAGCACCCTTTGCAAGAACTAACCGTGAAGAGGATTACCCAGCTCAGACGATCAAGAAGGTCGGGAGAAGCGCAAGAAGCAAGCCCAGCACAACAACATGGTGAAGCTGATCACCCTGCTGAGTTTGATTTGCAGGTGGTAGTTCACGACCTCTCAGGAAAGATGACACAGTTGGAGACCATCCAACGTTGGCAAGTCACCCAAGCCCAATGGCAGGCTCAGATGTTGCAGGCAATGGTATTACATTCCCTGATGGATCCTAGAGCCTTCAACGTACTACCTTATCCTCCGCCCCCACTATATGGAGACTAGCCACCAACGGATGAAGCCGATGCCCTTGACGAGTCATGATTTCACCATTTGCCGTCTCAGAGGAGTGTTCTTAACCCTTTCATTTTTTATTTTTTATTTTTACATTATGGACAATGTTAGGTTTAAGTTTTAGGGGTGGGAATAATTTTTTTCTTGTTCCTTGTTTAGGTCTAGGTTATTGTGGTTTTGGTTTAGTTTTGTCGTTTAGCATTTATTCTAGTTTTGAACTTTATATGTTTTAGTAGTGATAATGTCTTGTGTTTAATTTGAAAATTTTGAATGATGTTGATCTCGATCGGACGCAATTGATGATAGGTAAATGATTGCCTAAGGTATTATCCTGATGATAATGATAAATGTGATGTATGTGTGCTTGATTTTTGATTAGTTTAAGCGTATTTTTGAATTTCTGATATTTTAGAGCACGGAACCTTGATTACTTGCTCATTTGAAGTACCTAGAGACTATTTATGCGTTTTGGAATGTAATGGTACCTCATCAGAATGCTAGAACTTGTTTGATTGACACTTGAGGCAAAATCCTAGGCAAACATACAATCAGAGGGATGATTTAGGCCATCTTTGGTTGTTTGAGCCTTTCAAGCCAACCCGATCATATCTTATATCCCTAGTCACCCCTTTGAGTCTTTTTATTTATTTATTTTTTCCTTTGTTACATACATGAATTTTTTTTTTCCTTTCTTAGTCTATAAAGTGAATATCCTTTTGTCCCTACACCTTGAAGATATCGATTATTTGGAGATTATAAGTCATGTTGAGGGTTATGTAAAAAACAAAATAAAATAAAAATAAAAAAAATTTCCAATTGTAATAATGAAACAAGTTTGGGGGTTTAAAAAATATGTATAGTAGTTGAATAAGGAAACAAGCACTAGCTATAGGCGCAATTGTGAAGCAAGGATGATATGAAAGGGTTTGATATATTGAGATGGACAAGAAGGCTCGACAAAAGATCCTAATAAGTGGCATGTTTGAGGTACCGTAGCCTGAATATAATTTCTTATACCACACCTTAGCAACAACCTCATTACAAGCTGAACAAAAGTCCTAATGATCTTGGAGGATATAGATTGTCTACATTAGTGGAGAGTGTCATGAAAAATAAGCCTATGTGGTTCCAAAATTCTAGAGGTGAAGTGATATTTTTTAATTGTATAAACTAATCTGAGAGAAGAGTGAGTAGGTATGATGGAAATTACACACACATACATAAAGAATTTTAAGATGCACTTGAATTGATTGAGAATTGAAATTCTAGACTTGTGTAACATTTAGAGTTGTCTTTTGAAATATATTTTGGGCAGTCTTTGAGACAAGGTGAAAGACCAAGTAAAAACATCAGTAATTGTGTCTTTGTGTTTAGGGTAGATATTGTTCATTAGAGTTTTGATTATGTTTTGTGTTTTGCTCCGGGACAAGCAAATGTTAAGTTTGGGGGTGTTTAATGAGTGAGTTTTATACTCACTCATTATACGCCGTTTAAGCTTAATATTTGATAGTTCTCAGGATATTTTGTTGGTTTAATGTGTGTTTTGTGTTTTGTTGTTTTTATAGGTCGCAAGGTGAAGAAATGAAGTAATCGATTGTGGTTGGAATTGAAAAATGAGGCAAAAGATTCAAGTAGGGGTACTTGGAGTAGCGGAAGCGCCAGACGCTTGAAAGCCAGCGCCTGGCCCTTGGATAAGGTCGCACACTGCAAATTGGCAGAGAACGCAGTGCTGCGGCACTCAATATGTAGTGCCTGGCACTCCATCAGCATGGCGACAAGCGCCTGGCGCTCCAAAGTAAGCCCATGGCGCTGCGATTCAACGAGGTCGAGTTTCTGACACCAAAAAAAAAAAAAATTTGGCCCATTCGACCTAAAATGATCAAAGGCTATAAATAGGATATTTTAGGGCAAACATGGAAGGGAAGGGTGATTATTTAGGGGCTCTAAACCTAGAAGGAGAAAGAACAAGGTGTGACGAAGAAGAAGGTTACCGACAACAAAATTTGGATTCATAAATCTAGTTTTTCTTCTTTCTTCTTCTTTGCTTCATTTTTAGAACAACCATGATTGTTTTTGTTTTGTTTAGGATGAACTAAATTTCTTGTCCTACGTTTAGGATGGAACCCTAACATGAATTGTGGATGCTAAATCTCTTTATTCTTTATCAATACCTATTCATGATTATTCATTCTATCTTGTGTTTAATGTTTTTTCTTAGATTGGCCACCTTTGAGAATGATATGGGAATGCTTATAATATCGATAGAGTTATTTGTGTTCGTGTCATAGATAGGATGACATATGTGATTATAGGATAGACATATACATGTATTCATGTGCAATCATATGAGAACTTGATCTTAATGAGTTTTTTGAATTCAATTCACATAGACATATATGTAGGAAATAAATCAGTAAAAACGTATCAGAGTGGCGCAGCAGAACAATAAAAAAATTTTTCAAGATCGTTAAATATCTCATGATGCCATATACAATAAACCAATAACAATTTAAACTCATACCTCAAGGATGCCAATCTGCAAGAAGAGAATTATCAGAGGGTTTTAACTAACTAGCCTTCTCTACTATTCTCTAATTTCCGATTGGCTGAGTGTGTGGGCAATTTGAACCTCGATCGATATGCTAACACTGTTAGTCTTCTTCCGACCACCCAGATCTCTAAAGAACTTATTGTCACGGTGAGTTATGCAACAATAAGTCTGCTCACCTGAGAATCTGTGGTCTAAGAGAACTGGAGTGGCAGGACCTCTATTTATAGACTTGCATGAGGTGATCCTCTGAATTCAAATTGGATTATGAGAAGATTTTCTCCCTTATCCATCCACAAAATCCGAATTTTTTCAGCCAAAAAACCACCAAAATATTTTGGCCAACTATAGGATTTTGTATCCTAAATTCAAACAGAATTTAATTTGAATTTTATCTCACTAGCTAGAATGGGAAATTAAGACTTCTTTTTCTGCAATTTGTCTTTATTATTTTCTCAAACTTTTCGAAAAAGTTTTTTGTCACCTCTTAGAAAAACAAGAAAATATATGGTAGGAGGGAATTTTGTCAGTAAAGAAAAAGATACATCATATGATGGCAACTAGCAACCCTAGAGATGAATGAGATGAATGCCAGGCTGGCGGGTAAAACTGATTGACTCCATTGTATCGTCGTTTTTGAAAGCCATGGTAGCAACGCCGTCCCTTTCACCATTTATATATGTTTTTACATGTGTGTGTATATATATTATGCTCTTTTGAGTCATAGTAAAAGGATTGAAATTAACCAAAAAAAAAAAAGAAAATATTTGGGTTGTCTCTTTTGCTTTTTTTTTTTTTTTCACATAAAGTTCCCTTTTTTCCCCTTGAGGAAAGAGGGTTATTGAAGAGGCAAAAAAACTCCTCAATAAAGTATGCTAGTCATGAATCATAATAACACTTGGTGGTAAAAAAAATACCAAAAGTTGATATATATGTGCTGTATATGGCATGGTAGTTTATGGAAATATAAACATTGCGTTTATTAAAAATAATAATAATTATTATAATAAAGTTCTCTTTTAGTGTCTATCTAGCGTAATCAAAACTAACCTCAAATAAAATGATCAAAAGTCGTTTTGAATCTATTATACAATAGTTTACAAAAACAAAACAATAATTCTTAGTGATTCTTAAAAAAAAAAAAGTACTTTTTTTTTATGGGGAAAAAAACCAGTACTTCTTAGCGTCGTCGTAGTTTGGTCAAAGTATTTTTCCAGTGTCAGATGTTCATGATAAAGCTGTGAGTCTCCCCGTTAATGCTTTCCTCCAAGCAGATGCTAAGAAGTAAGAAGGGAGGAAGTGCCACATCACTTAAACGAAAGAAATGTTAAAGGAATGAAAAGAGCTTTCCTTTTATAATAGTTGGCTTTCACATAAATTTATATGACATTGAATCATCCTCGATAGATATAATTTTTAAATTTTGATTAAATCTCATTAAATTCAAAAAAAAAAAAAGACTTACTAATAAAAAATTGACTCATAACATATCATGTAAAATGGCTTTATAAGGTTGGAATTTGAGAACTTGACATCGCTAGTATTATTATTTATTATATAAATAAAAGCACGCTAGTTTGAAGTAATTATGTTTAAACATACCAAAAGATGAAATATAGATATATGTAGTTGCACCACACATTGATTATATTCTTCTGACATTTATTTGTAGATCCCACCATGAGATTCAAATAAAGCTCAAACTTATTAAAACACATAGTGCACGTCTCACGTATAAAAACTCCAATTTTTTTTCCAGGTGTTTGAATTGAAAAAATGATCAGCTCTTATAAATAGAAATTGATAAAGCTGAACCCCAAAGTCAGTATTTAAGGAAACTCAGCTCCTCTATGCATGCCTTATTTTCATCTTTATTCACTTTGCTTTGTTTGGTACGTACGAATGAAAAGAAAATAAAAAGTTAGAAGGATTTTGAATGGAAATTGATAATTTGGGATGTTTGGTAGGAAGGAAGTTCAAATGAAAACGGAAATTGGATTGAAAAGTTGAAAGTTGGGGTCATCATGGTAGCGTTTGGTATTGTTTTTGAAATCTGTTATGTTTTCAAATTCTCTGAATTTGAGATCGTTTTGAAAACAATTCTGAGAACGTTTCTGAAATTGTGTTTGGTTTTATTTTCTGAGTATATGTTTTGAGAAACAAAAAAGTGAAACTGTGTTTGGTCATATTTTTGAAAACCAGTCATTTTATAAGTATTATATAAAAACATATTTATGTTTGATTTAAAAAAAATTTATTATGAATACCAAAAATTAAAAATTAATAAAATTTTTTAATTGAAAAATGAATTAAAAATTAATAACCATAATATTTAAGTAATTACTATATCAATTAAATCAGAGAAATGGGAGAAATGGGAAAAATGAAATCAGAGAAAACGACTTTTAATCGTTTTCAATTTTACATTGGGAGCAAAGGCGATTTTGGATTCGTTTTGAAATCTGTTTTCAAAAACAATACAAACCAAACACAATTTCACACCGATTTTGAAATCGATTTCCTAGGGAATTGTGAAATCAGTTTTGGAAACAAAACCAAACACCCTCCATATTTTGCCTTCCCATATTGGATTTTGAGATGGAAAACTTTAACACAACATAAAAAATAAAAACACTAAATTGTCTTTCTTGTCTTTTTTTTTTCTTTTTTTTTTTTTTTGGAAGATAAAAATATAATTGATAATATGAGGGATAAAATGGTAGTTGTTCTAACTAAAATTTTTCTATCTTTTTTTTTTTTTTTTTTTTTGTAGATCCCATGGGCACTCACTTTATCAATTTGGGAAAAAAAAAAATCCCTCAAGTTTCCAATTTGAGATCGACTCTGAATTATGTATTGACTGAAAAAGAGTATACATTTATGTATTAAATGCAATATGAGGGTATAATAATGTAAACTTCTAAAATACGAGAATACTTTTTGACTAAAAGCAAAATATAAAGTATAAAAATGTAAATAACCCTTTAATTTTCTTTTCCTTATAGTTTTCTTTTAATTCTTAAGTTCATTTTATTTTAATTTACTAAACTGAGTGTTAGACATCAATGAGTATAAGAGAAAGGTGAAACTTTGAAATAAGTAAATACAACCTTAACCAAGTCACACGGAAAGCATAAGAATGAACTGCAAAATCATAACTTAGTAAACAATTACTTCATATATAGACGCATATATTTTCCATTAGAACCCCAAAAACAGGTCATGATTGAACAAAAGTTGCAATGAATTATTAGAAGTTCAAATCTAATCCATGTGTACTTATTTATTTTGGACATATATATTGCCATGCAATTAATAAGACCAGTTGGATCCAGCAAAGAGCTGCGTGTACATAGAGTTTGGACATTCTCCTAACCTAAGCTGAAAGCCGACACAAGCAAAATTATTGGCTTCTACAACGAACTGAAAAGCTCATGATTTTGGACCACTTAATTTTCCATGTCTTTTTCTCATCATCTGCAACTAGTTTCTTGAATCTTGCTGTCCGATGGAATGTGTGGAAATGAAAAATCCTTTAAATTTGATATGCATTAATGGAGCTTATCGTTATTGTTCTCCTCTCACTTCTTGTCAACTAGGACTGAGTTTATATCTCACACCAAGACATAGTTTCAGCAGGAGAAGGATCACTTTCAAACTTAATAATTTTATGGTTTTTTTTTTTCATTAATGTACTCTGAATTTATTACTAAATTGTGATTTGTACCGTTAATTTTTAATTTTGATAATTTATATTTTAAATGACTTTTGATCAATATGATTTGAACTATATTCCTGTTATTAAGCCACATATAATTATGATAAAATTTATGACGTGGACTGTATATTTATCTTATTAATAGATATTTATGAATAGGATAAAAATATAATTTCTATCATAAATTTTTTTTCATAATTAATCTGTCTTGTGGGCCACCTCATTATTGATCTGAATACGTACCACATAACAGCATCGATCAAGTCGAAGGAGTATTCATATACCTGATACATCTTTATGCGGTGCTTAATTTGTTAGGTGGGAGGGCCAACCCTGCCAACGACAACGGGAGAATCTCAAATCCTAGCCATTGATGAATATATTATGAGATGCGCCCCCTATGGGCCAAGTTGATCTGTCATTGCTCTCTAGGATTTTCTCACTTTGTGAGAGAGAGAGAGAGAGAGAGAGGTATCTAGTCAGAGAGAGAAGGTGTCAAATAAATTGAAAGTGAGGACCCCAAATTAAAGTAAGGTCTTTCAAGGAACAAAATAAAATTAGGAAACTGGAGATGATCAATCCGAAGTTAGCCAGTTCAATGATTAGTTTTAGCAGAATCACGACCCATCAAATTTAATGCCAAAGCTCTTTGACATGGATGGGTCCTAAAGGAGTGATATCAATTACACAGTAGTGTGTTATATTTCAGCAACAATATATATATATTTATATATTTGTGTATGTGTGTGTGTGTTAGGTGATGAGTTTCTGTCTTGTGAACTGGGTATGCAGCATTAATTTTGGAAACCAGTCAAATGGGTCATCGAGTTTATCACGTGCACACCTACTTATAGAGATATAGTCAGTCATGATATGCAAAATATGCCTCTCCAGCTTGACGGTGATCTAAATTATTGGATGAACATGAACGCATGCAGAATTTTAATCGACAAGAGAGTTCAGGTGTTTTTATATATCTTATCCGTGTGCAAGGACGCATATGCATGGAATTTTTTTGCTTTTATAGAATTGGGTGGGGGGGAAGAATAAATGACCGTTAAAATTATCATAAAATTGTTTTCACGACAGATCCACGCAAACTATCTTAAATTAATGACTTTTTCTTGAAAACCGTTGTGTAAAGATCGACCATTAAATAGCTAAAAAACCTTTAATTTCTGGTTGTACTGAAAAATGTCTATCTTTGAAATTTCCCTTTTTCATGATTTTACATCTAATTCTACATAAATCTTATTTTAATTTACAAAATACCCTTCTTGTATGAATTCTCCAACCATGTCTCATGTTGTGGATGGTCAAACCGTAATCCGAGTGATTTTGGAGATCATTAGTAATCTAATCATATGTTTGGAGAAAGAGACAAATTTTCACCCAAAAAAAAAAAAGCATTTAACTCCAATTTTCTCAATCATTCTTCTCATTTTGAGACATGAAAAAATGAAAAATGTTTCATTTTCAAACATGTCTTGAACAATAACTTTTAAAAAAAGAAAAAAAAATATTTTCTTAACCCTCTCAATATATAATATCCAACACCATTGCTTTTTGTTCTAAAAAACTTTTTGTTTTTAAAAATTAAAATTTTTTACACATTCAAACATCATTTCATTATCAAAATGAAAATACCTTTTCATTTGAAACAAGAAAATTTCCAGTTCAGAAATTGACAAACCCATCCAAACAGGGCTAAAAGGTTAAGCCGGAGAAGACAATTTAGCAAGTTATTAGCAATAAACCCACAGGTAACATTGCATCTTGTAACTTAATTTACGGGTTTCTAAGACGACAATGCCGCGCAAATGGATTATTCTGGAAAGTGGCAACCATTACAAGCCAATATTCCGCCAGGACACCACTGGTAACCTGCAAAGCTACACCGTACACGCACGTCCCATGGATTCTATGACAACAGATTACTGATCGTCTCCGACTATATACAATGATTGGCGAATATGGTTAGCCCAAGATTTTCGTCACGGATGTGCTGACATTTTCGCCATGAATGTGCTGATATTTTTTTTTTCTTTTGAAAATTTTACCCGAATTGCAAGAAAGAACAAAGGTAGAAAAAGTTTAACCAATATTGCTTGAAACCAAGGTAGATGACCAATATTTTCAACAAATATGTATTTGGATGTGTAAGAGTTATGAAGCAACCCATTTTTACTAAATTAAAAATGAAAAAAGGAATTGTACCCATTTTATAATTCTTAGATTTACTACATAAGGACAATTTTTTATGCTTATTAGGTTTATTAATTTAATCCAAAATCATACACTAAAAATTAGGTTAAAATATGAATTGTTTTATTGAACTTTGGATGGAATGGATTTGAATTCAACATTTTTAGTGAAGTTAAATATGATATTATTGTTAAGTTATGCTTATCTTAAAAAATTAAAATAAGACTAAGAGTAACTAATTAATTAAATCTCCTGCTTTATCCCACACAAGAAACACACATTAACTACAAATCTATCCGTCCTTTTTCCGTCTTCAGCCCCTTTTTGAAGTGGTGGATTGATTCTTTATTTTTTATATTGGATTTTTTAATAACCAATCTCAGTCCCACCAGTAGCTTACATATCGTCAACAATTGCTTGTCATGTTACCAAAGGTTTCTGACGACACCAAGTTACTGTTGGTATCTTTACATGTTAATCGTGGTAGTGTTCCACGTATTTTGCAATATCTAGCTCTGATACCAATGGTAACTCGGTAAAATGCCAGGGTACCAAGTGATCCCAGTACCGGTATCAGTGAACTTACTATGGGATTGTCAATCAACTCACGATGACAGGAAGGTCACATGACTAAAAACCACTTGCAACGCTAGCAGCTGGCTATTTCACAGCACCCAATAGTATCGTCTGAGCCACCATTAATGGTAATATGGTTTCAATGCATGGTGTAGCTCGTTGGAATGATTTGATCAGGTCCCCGACGAGGTAGACCTGGTCGTACTACCCAAAAAGAACTTTGTTTCAAACTAGATTACCCATATGTACATTTTGACATCCAAGGACATGTCGTTACGTGAATTATGTGGAATATTATAAAAACTCAATGGTGTAAAATTTTATACAATTTGAAGTGATATTTCTATGATTTCTAGTGATATAATATTGGATCACGACCTTTGTCCCGGTGCTCCGCTTGCAGAAAGAATCCAGATTAGCAAGCCCTCGTTAATATATATATATATATACGAGAAATTGTAAAAACAACCCCTCTTAACAAAGATTTGTTTATGTTTTTTGCTCTTCTTTAATATTTATTTGGATTTTTGACATTTCATACTTATATCATTAGAGGACCATTAAGGGGGGAAAAAAACAACTAAAATGATTATAATTAAGACAATAATCGATAGATGTACATTTTGAAGGGCAATCCTATAAATCCCATATATATTGCTAAACTATTTCACCTTAAATCTTTTGGGTTGACCGGCTCCTAGTTAGCTCGCCATCAAGAGTAGAATCAAAAACCTATTTTAACAGGGGCATACACTAAAATTTATTTTTTGAAAAAAAAAAAATAGTAGGGGGGCTATGAGATCATTTTAAATTTTAATAGGTTTATATGATAATTTTTATCTTAAAAGGGGACAAAACAGAAAAATTATAATTTTTTATAGAATTAATTTTAGTGGGAGTTATGTGAGAATTTTTAATTATTAATGAGGATAAAATAGGAATTATATGAGAATATTTTATTATAATTGGAGGCAAAATATAAAATTTATAAGAGTAAAGTAAAAGAACAAAAAATTTCAGTACAACCCGCCCTCACTCGCTCCCATATGGCTCTGCTCCTGCTCGTCGTACTATAAGACAGGAATAGGCCTTCTTTTTCCCCTGTCTACCCGTATTTTCTATCAAAGTTTCCATGGTTGGACGACTCAAATTTGCAGCACTACTTAGTTCTCTATATATAAAAGGTGATAGAGGTTAAGATAATATGAACTAACAGAGGACGTTAAAGCTGTGCTCATTAAAAGTAAAAGAAATCTACATGGGCCACTGTACATAACAATTTTTGAGCACATATTATGTTTGGAGTAAAACCATTATAGCATTCAAAATTATGTGGTCTATTCCCTCAAAAAAATTGTGTGGAGTCTAAACCAATGTCTGAACAAAATAAATAAATAATTAAAAACTTATACATATACAGTGATTGCATGTATAATCTAATAGTATTTTCATACATAACTCCATCATAAAATATAAAGCTAAATCCCTTCACCCATATTAAATTAAAAATAAAAAAAATAAAAATAAAAACTCTGTATAATAACAACAAAACCATTACAAAAGTTGTTGAGCTCCACAATATGCAATTAGTAATACCTATGAACATTTGCAACTTCAGGGCATTGGATAGTTAGTCTCACCCTCATCTTCCGCCGTTGGAAACAACAACCACTCATCTGCACTGAAAACACTTTTATCGCTACCATCCACCACACAATTAGGTGACTTTTGTTCTCCAAGTAATTCAGAACTAATATTATACTCTCGGCACTGCCCAAAAAACATAGAATTTCCTATTGGATATTTGGTAATTTCATGAGTAATATTCCCATCCAAGCTTTTCAGAAATCCTACCCACCAGGTATAGGAAGAAGCTTGGTTTTGCTCAATATACCCAATCTGATCAAATTCCGAGTCCAATAATCCTTTAAATGTTGTTGGTGAAGAATTAGCCAAAACTGAAGGCTCAGTTGTGGGCCATATGGGCTCGGGCACAGGTGTGGATTCCATCAATGAAAAACATGAATAAATATTATCATTGTGCTTGTGATAATTATGTACTAGAGTTAGCTAATAGAGATGAAGAAGATGGTGATCAGAACGATCTATGGAGGTGCAAAGCAAAAACTATCTCTTTCCTAGCTTCAGCAACAATGATAACACAGTCTTGGCCTGTGCCTCTTCTTGAACATGACCTTCTTTTTGCTTCTTTGTTTAGTAAGGTAGAGAAAACATATTTGAACAAAGCTATTTTATTTTTTAGGGGTTTGTTTTGAAGTTTATGAGTTAATGAGAAAGTATTGAGGAGTATAAAAAATGGGTGAAAGTTAGCGAAAAGCAAATATGGGTCAGAATTAGCAGTAACATGTGTGCTGACACGTGGTGGATGTAAGGGGACACATCAAATCTCTTTTATAACTATGTATTCTCTCCCATCCACCCTCTGTAGAAAAGTAGGATTCTGCTACCAAGATTTTAATATCGATTTTTAAAAACAATCGTGAAAAACAAGTCTAAAAATACAGCAAGTACAATTAAAAAAAAAAGTCATAATATCCAAAGATTCCACAACCATTTGTTAAAATAGTTGTAGAAAAATTGTATCCCCGTGACCATTTTAAAAAACAGTTATGGAATAAGAGTTTCCACGATCATTTTTAATAAACAGTTATGGAAGCTTCATAATTTCATGACTATTTATAACAATTTTCAAATTTGTTTTTGAGAAATAATGTGACACTCAATTTTCAATTTTCAATCCCAATTTTCCAAAGATGGCACCCAATTAATCTTACCAATTCTTTTTGTAACAACGGCGGTACAAATTGTAACTTCACTTCTCTCTTTTATCCCAACCGCTTTAGTGCTTGTTCTTTTCTCTCTGCTCAAACCAAATTGTCAAAGCCATCTCGAGGAGTCATTCACTTCCCAAAATCTAGTAAATTTCCCTTTTTTTCTTTGACTTTCTCTTTTTTAAGTATCTATCTTTATCTGTACACAAAAACAAAAAAACAAACAATAGTTAATAATTTTCAAAAATGCTCTAAGCATTGGAGACGATGGCTTTCGACACTAGAGGATAAGATGATGACAAAGAGATCTATAGGCGGCTGGTTGCAATGATGCAGGTCCGGTGGCATCACAGGTGAACGGTTGCTAGCAGAGTCGGCGAGCTATGGTTAGATGAGTATCAACAGGGGCTGACGGCAACTCTGGTGGCTAGTATGATGCAACTAGGTTGAGCTCGGCTATGGAAGAGGCTTCACAAAGGCTCGATGTCGGCAAGGCTTCGAGATTGGGGACTGGGTGAGCTTGGGAAGGCAGCACAATGCGGATTAAGCTCAGAGAGCTAGGGGACGAAGGAAGAGAAAAAGGGAGGGAGAGAGAGAGAAAGAGAGAGGAAGGAAACAAAGATAGACGATGAGAGTTGAGAGAAAGAGGAAGTGAGGAAGAGAGAGAGTCGTTGCAAAGAAACAAATTTTTTTAAAAGCTTTTCATGACTGTATTTTTTAAAAAACGATTAAGAAAAATCTTTGATTCCATGATTGTTTAAAAAAAATTATAGAATCTTCTTAATTTCCACAATTAAGGATTCAACAACTGTTAAAAACGATAATGAAATTCTCATTTTCTACTAGTGTCTCTCTGCTCAAACTTTTCCATGTGCTCTTAGCCTCAAGTAAAGAAAGATAGTAAACATTCTATTATTTAACTACTTTGTGGCTAAAACCCAAGCAATTAATGCTCTTTAAAAAGAAAATAAAATTATTGTTAAGTAGGATTAGGCTTTTTGTCAACTCCAAAAGTTAGGAGGTGTTTAGGTAATGCATTGTATTCATATTGTATTTAAATACAATGCAGTGATATACGTTTGGATAAAAAATATTTACATTGCATTTGAAATGCAATATTTATTTGGATAAAAAGTATTTGATTTATACTATATGTGATGTGAATGATTGAAGTAGATAGAAAAAAGAGAGAAAGAAAAAGAGTATGTGATATGATTTGTAAAAGTAGTAAAAATAATGAAATGATAAATAGTAATTATATTAAATTTAAAATGTAATATGAATGGTATTTGAATACAATACTTTTGTGTTTGAATAAAAATTACATTGCATTCAAATACAATGTGAATACAATATAATAAATAAATGAGGCATTAGTTCGAGATAAGGTTTTCACTTACATTTGTAATCAAATGGACAATTCCTTTTTAAACCGATGCAGGATTAACTTAATGACATCTTCTATCACATATTCAACACTGAGTAGGATAAATATTAACTCGTTTATATACATATATATATATATATTATTGAGCTGAGGATTGTTAGCTTGACTCAGATATTAGTATCTCTAACTCTAAAAGCAAGTCCGAGAGTGAATCTTTCCCACTTGCTTAAAAATCAACCATGCCATCACTAACTTCCACAATCGGTACGTATTACCTTAGCAGTTTATTAATGAAATAAACAAACAATTCCATTACCAATCACAAACCATCTACTGTGGTAGAATTCGTGTTACCACTTGCCAGTAGTTAAATATGTAACTAATTGTAAGAGGGGAAGAAATTTGGGTCAAAATACATAATGCGACTGTCGGTTACTCTTGGTAACCGAATAGTTACTTTCGGTTTTGAATATAAACGGATGTAACCGTTCATGATTATGGTCCATTAATCCACCATTATTCCTCCATTTATGTTGAAAAATTCTCTTGATGGAAGAGAATAAGAGGAGGACGTCGGCTCTCGGTCCCGCAGATCAAATTCTCAAAAATTTTCAGTTTTCATTGCACCATCGATCGTGAGGATTGAGAGCTTTGAAGGCCAAGCCTTCTGTGTGTGTATTTAACGTTTGGTTCAAGGTTTTGCAGGTTCGTCGGAGAAATAACAATGGCGGGAGGTATTTTTCGGTCCCGACTTTTTTTTCTGCATTTTGATCTATATGCTTTATTTGGATTCGTTTTAGCATGATTAGATCATTATAATTTACTTACATTTGGTATCAGAGCCCACGTTTATGCCTCTGTCTTGTTTGCCGGAGAACCTGCAAATTTTTTTTTTCAAAAACTTACGTTAACGTTTTTTTGATTTTGGGCTTGAATTTTAGACGTTGTTTTTGAAAAATAAGATTAGAAATCATTAGGAAATTTGATTTCTATGAATTCTGGCTTTTGAAACGTGAATTTTGACGTTCGGAAGGCCAAGAAACCGTCGGGTTTCATTTCGGGTCGAAACCGGGTCGATGGGTCTGTAAAAAAACCGACTGGAGGTTGAAGACGACGAAAAACGACATGTCGTTTTATGCTGTTGAAAAAACGACATGTCGTTTTGAAGGGTAAAAGACTGTTGTCAATTTAGAAAAACGACATGTCGTTTTGGCAGGGTAAAAACGACACGTCGTTTTGATAGGTGGGAAACGACATTCTGATGTCAAAAACGACATGTCGTTTCCAGAAGCCCATTTGTGTCGTTTTCTTAAGATTTTGTCGTTTTTCTCTGAAACGAATTATATTGTCGTTTTTTGAAGATTTTGTCGTTTTTTCTTTTCAAAAAAAAAATTTTTTTTTTTTAAATTGTTGTTTTATTTTGATGTACTTAATTAATTTATTTGGGTTTGTGTGTATAAATTTATTATTTTTATTATACATGCAATATTGTGTTAATTAATAAAGTACATTAATTTTATTAATATTGCTTATGGTTTTTTGCAATATTATTAATTTTTTGTTGATATTGCTTATGATATTATGCAATATATATGGTTATCTTGTTAATTAAATGTTGTATGATCCATATAATTTGTTTAATTTTTGAGTGGTCACAGCATCTTTAAATTATGCAAATTATATATTAAGAATTTTTAGGATCACATTATAACATTAGTTGTAATTAATTATATGTAATACAATAAAATTTATCCCACAGGAAATTTTGTTGTATTTGTATAATTAATTAGGATGAAATGTCAAATTATATTTCTTAATCTACCCACAGGAATTAAGAAAAGGAACGTAATTTGATAGTTTTGTCATTTATTTGAAATGGACCTAATTGAGTAAAACTTTAGCCCACAGGCAAGTTTTATGTCACTAGATTCATATTTATGTTTTGCATTGGTAAAGCATAACTTAAGTTTTAGCCTTAAAAAAATTGTGAATTAAGCATGTATATTTAATTTGTGCAGCTATGTAACCTGTGAATTTTTCTGATTTTAAGTGTGACATTCCCGAATTAAAAGGCGATAATTACAAGATCTGGAATGAGAGAATTCTTCTTCATTTGGGCTGGATGGACATTGATTATGCCATAAGGAAGGACGAACCACCTGCCATGACTGAAACCAGCACTCAAGCTGATGTTGCTCTTTATGAAAAATGGGAGCGATCTAATCGCCTAAGTGTCATGTTCATAAAGACTAACATCTCTGCTGGTATTCGTGGTTCCGTCGAAGGCTATGAAAAGGTCCGAGATCTGCTGAAGGCCATAGATGAACAGTTTGAAACTTCTGATAAGGCGCTTGCTAGCACCTTAATAATGAAGTTTTCGTCTATGAGGCTCACTACAGTAAAAGGTGTGCGAGAGCACATCATGAAGATGAGGGATATTGCGGCTCAATTAAAAACACTTGAGGTTACAATGTCTGAAACCTTTCTTGTCCATTTCATATTAAACACTCTTCCACAGCAGTATGGGCCCTTTAAAATTTCTTACAACACACATAAAGAAAAGTGGTCAATTAATGAACTCATGACCATGTGTGTTCAAGAAGAGGGCAGGCTGATAATGGAACAAGGTGAGAGTGTGATGATGGCAATAGACAAGAAAGATGACAAGCAAGCCAAGAAGAAAGGGAAAGGTAAAATACCTCCACAAGATGGAATAAAGAAAGAATCCAAGTATTTCTTCTGTAAAAAGAAGGGGCACATGAAGAAGGATTGCACTAAATTCCAAAAATGGCTTGAGAAGAAAGGTAAACTAATCTCATTTGTTTGTTATGAATCCAATATGGTTGATGTTGGTCATAACACATGGTGAATTGATTCTGGGTCTACAATCCATGTTTCAAATACCTTGCAGGGTATGCGAAATCTGCGGAAATCAGTGGGAAGTGAGCAATGCATCTTTTCAGGAAATAAGATGGGCTCGCATGTGGAGGCCATTGGGACATGCAGTTTAATTTTAAGTAGTGGCTTTATTTTGAATTTAGAAAATACCGTTTATGTTCCAAGTTTTTCTAGAAACTTGATTTCTGTTTCAAGACTTGTACCATTGGGTTTTTCCTTTAATTTTTCAAAGACATCCTTTAGTTTATCTTATAAATCTGATGTTGTTGGAAATGGTATTTTGTCTAATGGTCTTTTCTATATTAATTTACAAAATGATGCCACTAATAATGCTATGCATGTTCACACTGGTTTAAAACGATGTATTATAAATGAGGATTCTTCTATGTTGTGGCACCGGAGATTGGGACATATCTCCAAAAATAGGATTAAGAGATTGGTAAATGATGGAGTACTAAGTACTTTGGATTTTACTGATTTCGAGATCTGTGTGGACTGCATTAAGGGAAAGCAGACCAAAACATCTAAGAAGGGTGCGCACAGAAGTTCCAAATTACTTGAAATCATCCATTCAGATATCTGTTGTCCAGATATGGACATACAAAGTGGTCCAAAATACTTTATCTCCTTTATTGACGATTTCTCACGTTACATGTATATCTACTTGCTTCAGAATAAAAATGAAGCATTAGATGCCTTTAAGGTTTTCAAGACTGAAGTAGAGAAACAATGTGAAAAACAAATTAAGATCTTGAGAACTGATAGAGGAGGAGAGTATTATGGTAGATACACCGAGGATGGACAAGCTCCTGGTCCATTTGCTAAGTTTCTTGAAGAGTAAGGAATAGTTGCTCAATACACCAATCCTGGTTCTCCGAGTGAGAATGGTGTTGCAGAAAGAAGAAACCGGACTTTAATGGAGATGGTTAGGAGTATGCACAGTAATGCTAAACTTCCTATATCATTGTGGACTGAAGCTCTTAAAACGGCAGCGTATATATTAAACCGAGTTCCAACCAAGGCTGTCCCAAAAACGCCTTTTGAGTTATGGAAAGTTTGGAAACCGAGTTTGCGTCATATACGCATTTGGGGATGCCCGTCTGAAGTTAGAGTTTACAACCCACAAGAAAAGAAGCTGGATCCAAGGACTATTAGTGGATATTTCATTGGATATGCTGAAAAGTCCAAAGGATACAGATTCTATTGTCCATCTCACAGCACTAGGATTGTGGAATCTAGAAATGCGAAGTTTCTTGAGAATGACATGATTAGTGGGAGAGATCGATTTCAAGACATTGTTTCTGAAAGAGATCATATTGATGCTCAACCTTCCACATCAAGTAATAAAATGATTGTCATTGTTAATACCCCTCAAGTTCCAACAGGTGTTCAACAACCAGTTGTTGAGGTTCCACAAACTACTAATGATCAACCAGTAGATCAAGTTGTTCAAGAAGTACCAGAAATGGTTGAACAACCAGTTGATCAACACGATCTTCAAGAGAATGTTGAAACAACTTTAAGAAGATCTACTAGATTAAGAAGGTCAGCAGTACCTAGTGATTACATTGTGTATCTATAAGAGTCAGACTATAACATTGGAGCCGAAATTGATCCTAAAACGTTTTCACAAGCCATGAGTTGTAAGGAATCTAACTTATGGCATGATGCTATGAAAGATGAGATGAATTCTATGTCATCTAACGGTGTTTGGGACCTTGTTGAGTTGCCTGATGGTGCAAAAGCCATTGGATGCAAATGGGTCTTTAAGACAAAGAAAGACTCACTGGGCAACATTGAGAGATACAAGGCTAGACTCGTTGCAAAAGGATTCACTCAAAAGGAAGGGATCGATTACATAGAGACATTTTCTCCTGTATCTAAGAAAGATTCTCTTCGTATTATCATGGCATTAGTTGCACATTTTGACCTAGAGTTGCAACAGATAGATGTGAAAACGGCTTTTCTCAATGGAGATCTAGAGGAAGAGGTTTACATGAAACAACCAGAAGGATTTTCCTCTAGTGGTGGTGAGCATTTGGTTTACAAGCTCAAGAAATCTATATACGGATTGAAACAAGCTTCCCGTCAGTGGTATTTGAAATTTCATGATGTCATCTCTTCATTTGGATTTGTAGAGAACATTATGGATCAATGTATATACCAGAAGGTCAGTGGGAGTAAGATTTGTTTTCTTATTCTGTATGTGGATGATATTTTACTTGCAACCAATGATAAGGGCATGCTACATGAGGTGAAACAATTTCTTTCTAAAAACTTCAATATGAAGGACATGGGTGATGCATCCTATGTCATTGGGATTAAGATACATAGAGACAGAATACGTGGTATTCTGGGTATGTCTCAAGAAACCTATATCAACAAGGTTTTAGAGAGATTTCGGATGAAGGATTGTTCACCGAGTATAGCTCCTATTGTGAAGGGTGATAAACTCAGCTTGAATCAATGTCCAAAGAATGATCTTGAAAGAGAACAAATGAAGAATATTCCTTATGCTTCAGTTGTGGGAAGCCTTATGTATGCTCAGGTCTGTACAAGGCCTGACATAGCTTTTGCAGTCGGGATGTTAGGAAGATATCAGAGTAATCCAGGTACAGACCACTGGAAAGCTACAAAGAAGGTGCTTAGGTATCTTCAAGGTACCAAGGATTACATGCTTATGTTCAGACGGACTGATCTTTTGGAAGTGATTGGCTACTCCGATTCAGATTACGCTGGCTGTGTTGATTCTCGGAAGTCAACTTCGGGATACATCTTTATGCTAACCAGTGGAGCTGTTTCTTGGAGAAGTGCAAAGCAAACCTTAACTGCTACTTCCACTATGGAAGCTGAGTTCGTGTCCTGTTTTGAGGCTACTTCACATGGTGTATGGATAAAGAATTTCATTTCTGAGCTTAGAATTATGGATTCGATATCTAGGCCATTGAAGATATATTGTGACAATTCAACTGCTGTTTTTATGGCTAAGAATAATAGAAGCAGTAGTCGAAGCAAGCACATCGACATCAAGTATCTAGTCATAAAAGAACGTGTTAAAGACAAATCAGTGGTTGTTGAACACATTAGCACTGAATTGATGATTGCTGATCCTTTAACTAAAGGCATGCCACCACAAAAATTCAAGGATCATGTAGTTAGAATGGGACTTGGTTCCTCTATGTAATTTCGTTATAAGAACGATATTATTATAATGAAATTCCTTTGTGATGTTTTCTCATTTTTGTCATCTCGTGTACACATATGTTAGTCTTGAGAAAAAATCTTTATGTTTGGACCAAGAATAAACATAGGGTTTATTCATTAAGTTATATGAGCTATTAAAGGGACAGATTGCATTGTAATACATGGAAGATAATACTCGTGCTTAAGAGGACTTGTCGCCATGATTCATGTAATTTGTTTCTTACTTGGTGAATGTTGGAATTTATGGACCAAGTGGGAGAATGTCGGTTACTCTTGGTAACCGAATAGTTACTTTCGGTTTTGAATATAAACGGACGTAACCGTTCGTGATTATGGTCCATTAATCCACCATTATTCCTCCATTTACGTTGAAAAATTCTCTTGATGGAAGAGAATAAGAGGAGGACGTCGGCTCTCGGTCCCGCAGCTCAAATTCTCAAAAATTTTCAGTTTTCATTGCACCATCGATTGTGAGGATTGAGAGCTTCGAAGGCCAAGCCTTTTGTGTGTGTATTTAACGTTTGGTTCAAGGTTTTGCAGGTTCGTCGGAGAAATAACAATGGCGGGAGGTATTTTTCGGTCCCGACATTTTTTTCCGCATTTTGATCTATATGCTTTATTTGGATTCGTTTTAGCATGATTAGATCATTATAATTTACTTACAGCGACTTGATCAAGCTTAAATTATTTTGTTTCACGTGTACTAGTATAAATCGGTGCAGGTCAGTTGTGATTAAACTATATATCACACAGTTCGATAAGTAATCATACAAAATAGACACACAAAGAACTCGAATTGTACATTTGGCACAATAAACACACTTACTAAAATGATACAACGTGATGTTGATCCATTGAAGAGGATTTTTTGTGTTTGGAAATTTGTTTTAGAAATGCTATTCGAAACGGAATCGTGCAAGGGAACCTATGTCACATCATGTAGCAATCTCGACAGTACAAGGTTGTTTTATTAGTAGAGTATCAAAATTTTATTTT
This sequence comes from Antiaris toxicaria, assembly GCA_035233585.1. Taxonomy (NCBI): domain Eukaryota; kingdom Viridiplantae; phylum Streptophyta; class Magnoliopsida; order Rosales; family Moraceae; genus Antiaris; species Antiaris toxicaria. The sequence continues at coordinate 4,967,689 of CP141163.1, forward strand.
ATAAATAATGAGAACAGAGAATGAAGTGACACGTGACTTTTTATTAAATAAAAAATCGAAATTGTAAATTCAGATATGCTTATACTTACATTATCACATAACCAATGATGAAACAAAGATTTATTAGTAAGTGAGTCAAAAAAAGTTTTTTAATTAAGATTACACTAATATATAATTCATGCTACCACGCTGTGATTTTACAAACATCGTTCGCTGTCATGGTCTCTTGCACATGTCATCCCACCCTATAGTCTCTCTCTCCACCTAGTTGTTTCTATCTCCTCCCTATTTCTATCTCCGCTGCATTTGCAGTCGCCAATTGCTACAATATCTATCAGTGAATCCTCTCTCAAGTCATTGTGGAAGGATGGCGTAAATCTGCTCTTTTATTTTATTATTTATTTTGTTATTTTTGTTATTTTTTTGGTAAATTTTTGTAAGATAATATATTTAGTATTTTGATTATTTTCATTTTTGTGTGAATTTTATTCTAAAAGTAATATTTGTGATTGTTTGTTTATAAAGTGAGAAAATCATATGATAAATAATATATTTGAAATAATAAATTTCAAAAAAAATTTATTTGAACTAATCTAATATTTAAAAAATATTAAAAATCTACTAGAATACGTAGTGGTATTCTGACGGATTACCAAATGATACCAAAACACCTTTTTGGTTAGTTGAGAATATTTTTATAAAGACATATTGGGTTGATCTTTAACTTTTATTAACAAAGGATAAACATCCTGAAACCATTATAAGTAGAGCAAAATTCCAAAGATATACATTTTTCGGACCCTTTAATAAAACTGTTTTATTTCTTAAAATCTAAATTGTTTATTTAATAAAATATAGAGAATTATTAATTTAAGAGGAATCAAGACTAATTTACACATATACACACTATATTAAAATTTAAACAAAAAAAATAAAACCCCATTATATTAAAAAAAAAAATCTCCCCACCCTGTCATTGACATAAGCCCAACCCGGCAACACCAATAATAGATGAACATGTGTATCCACTTTTTCTTGTTGTTGCTCGTGTGTGTGTGTATATATAGCCTCAAGGCCTATAACCATTATAAATGTAAATTCAATTACTAAAAATATAACCTTATATAGCAGGAAATATAAAAATAAGAATGTTGAAAAATATTATGTGAATCTTAAAATCTCTATGTTTCTCTTTATTTGTATATAAATTCATATTTCTACCAAATGTAATTCAAATTTACGTCAGTATACTGGATTATATCAAATACCGGATATAAGATTTTGTGTGTGTATATATTTATCCAACATTGTATGTGTGTATATATATATATATCATCGATGCTATGTATATTTACTTGTGGATTTAACTCAACTATCTTTGTTGGGTTAAAATAATTTTTAAGAAATAATTCAAACACTAACATTAATCCTTAATTTTTAATATCCCAAGAGCCCAGTAGAATTAATCCTTTGGAGACGGACTGAGCTGGCCAGTAGTAGGATCTAAAAAAGCCTCTAATATCTGTTTCTTGTGCATCTGTCCGTTTGCGTCTGTCGAATGTCCTGAACTGTCGAAATAGAAAGCAAAATTGATAAAAACAAATCAGAAAAATCCCAGCCCCATAATTAGACATATCTCGGAAACACATAATCTACTATTCAATCTAATACCTAATCAGCCGTATCATTAGAAGATATGATCAAATCTAGCACATAATCTCATATTAATTTGTACCAAATATATAATATGTCATTACCAAACGTATCTTGGCTGGATTTTGTTCCAAGACTTGAATATGTATAAAGGACACGGGAAATCTGGCTGTGGTCCTTTGAAATTTTAGCAAATTCTGATGAGCAGAAAATAAGGTGCTCATGATGATACAATATAGTACGCTCTTCTTTATCATAATGTCACCAATAACTAACAAATAACTTCTCTGGCTCTGAGCCTACGCCTCGCTGTACGTCCTATCCCAAGTCCAAACACATGAATATTGAATACGCGTGGCATGGTTTGGTTTATTGTTTGGATCAGTCTACAGCACGGCACCTTATCGACAGCGAACACTCCTAAATGTATAATGTTTGAATAGAATTACGTTAAATTTGACTTTTTTTTTTTTTTTGTGGAGATAACGATTTAAAATATGCCCCTATTGCAACAATGTATGACGATAAAATTTTCCTTATAATTGTTGAAAAAGAACAAGATATTGCTCCTAGGCCTCGACTGGTTGGACAAGATAGCGCATCAAGAGTCCATGCAAAACTTAATTTAAAATTATGGCACGAAAATGCCAACTAGTACTATTCGATTCCCTTGTGTCAGAATTATCTACTAGAGAAAAAAGCTTTTCTTTTTTACTGAAAAAAAACAAAGACTCGGGTGGCTTATTGTCCCAACATGTACGCTTTAATGGATAGAAAATAATTTTCTAGATACAGTGAAAGATTAACATTCAATCAGGGTTAATATCATTTGTGCAGTCTTTACGTGTTTTAACTGTTAAATTATAATGGACAAAAAACTGCAAGATTCGAACATGAAAGGACAAAAAGGGGGACTTAACAAAAACTCATTCCTAAACCAATACATCTTACCTACCGGTGTAGAGAAAAGGCTTACCTAGTTTCACATCAAACTATATCTGTCATGTTGTATGCATTTATCAATGTACTGATTGGTCAAGTGATTATCTTGTTATCTAGCTATATTGACTAGACCTTATTAATAAATAGATATAGTTAAAGTATGCTTAAAATAGGACTACCAAATTCAGATCAAGTACCTTGAAGTTTGAAATAACATTTTTGTACGAATTAATTACTGTAATAGTACGGTAAATATGAGGCTGGATTTTTTAAAAATAAATTATTTTTTTCATCTAATCGAATAATTATGTATTCGGTTTTTAATATAATTTGATAGATAAGAATGATACTACAAATAGATGCACTCTATCATAGAAATCTTTCCATATAAATGGTAACGGTACAATGTTATTAACCGTCTTGGTCAAAAACCGTGGTTAGCATTTTCCCATTGGATTGGAACTTGAAGCATCAATTCAAAGATTGGAAGCCAACTGGATATGTATTTAGTTTAGTCCTAGTTGAAGAATATGGAAGAAGACAGATTTACAACTCATTGTGTGGTAATGTTTGAATATTGACAGCTTCCAAGTATGCAAAAAGCTACTTAGGAGTGGGGGGCCTCTCCTTTCAGTGTTTGAATTTCCAAGCTCATTGAGCTGTCCTTGACTCTTAGAATTTGTTGGTAATCTAATTAACTAATGCACATTATTATAGTGCAAGAGAAAAAGAAAAATCTTTTTGCCTTTTTTTTTTCCCCTCAAATAATGGTGTACATACACTAGACATGCAAATTTTATTCTTCGCATGTGAAATCTGCTGTGTAGTGTGTACTCCATTGTATTACCCTTTTTTTTTCTCTTTCTTAAGGGGAAAAAGTATACTTTGTGAGTGTTAAAATAAAAGAAAATATTTTTTTTTTAACTTTTATATGTTAGACTATTTCTATTTGTGTCATTTAACTTTATAGTCATTCTCATTTTACCCCTTAAATTTTAAAATCTTCCACTTTTGCTATTAAACTTGGAATTTGTCCCATTAAACCCTTGTATAATTATTCCGTTAAAAATAGATTAAAAAAAGAAGGAAATTAGTTTTACTTAACCAATTCAATAAGAATTTTTGTTAAAGCAAATAGAAAAGGAAGACATGATTGTTTTAACCTCTTTTTGTGTCTGTTTTTAACGAAAATTCTAACAAAAGAAGCTAAGCAAAACAAATTTAAAATTCAAATAATAAAGTGGGAGTTTATAAAATTTATGAGGTAAAATGAGAATTAGTGACAAAAAATAGGAGAATAATCTTGTGTCTTATTTAGTTAAGATTTTGTAGGTTATATAAGTATACTTTTCATACCACATCATGGTTCCTACGATATACTTGTCTAATTACGCATAAATGAGTTGAGTCGTTTGCACGTTGAAAATTATTGCTCTTCATGGAAATGGAACCCAAATCCTTTGTCAAATTTGTCTGTCTAATATTGTGTCTAACAAATTAGATTTTGGCATATCATCTTCATAGAAAGCCTTCACTAACCTCCGTTTAAAGTCCAAATAGTCTTTTTTTGTTATTCCCAACAATTACTGCAGTAAATTTTCTCTCTCATCTTTTGTTTTTTAATTTTCTTCTTTCTCCCTTGTTAATGATTGTAACTATTGTTCTTTCGCCTTCCTTTTCCATCTCCCCCTCTTATGTTTCCTCGTCTTTCTCTTCCGAATTCAATCTCATCCCAGTTGAAGCCTCACTTGAGAAAAATTTAATTAGAAAGAACAAAGGAAATGAAAATTATATGTGGTTTTGAGGTGTGAATTTTTGGGTTTTCTTTTAGAAATTTGTAATTGGAGCTAAGAAAAATTATGATACCTAAATGATTCAAGCTCCAATATAAACTGAATATGTAAAATACTAGTTGTTGGCTTTGTCAGATCTTTGCAAATCTTAAAGGAGATGGAACAGCTTTTTCTTTTTAATTTGTTTGAAAAGGATCACTTTCATTCAATAAAACTTGAAATCAGAGAACACCTTGATTTCTTTCTTCTATCATTTGCTATATACAATTTCTGATTTTGTTTTTTTTTTTTTTGTTATTTTTAATTTCCAACTTGATCTGATTCGTGTAACAAACGTTGGGAAGGAGAAAGAGGGAAATACAAATTGTTGCAGTTATTATTATTGGGGACAATGAAGAAAGAGAGAAGAAGCAAATTTTGCAAACGGATTGTTTGAACTTTAAACAAACGTTAACGAAGGCTTTCTTTTAAAATAATGTGTCAAAATCTAATTTATTAGATAAGAAATTGGACAAACAAATTTTATATACGGAGGATTTGAGTCCATGGAAATAAGATTAATATTAATCTAATTTCCGTGGACTGCAAAACAAACTTTTTTCTGAATGGAATATCATTAATTTAATTTTCTAGTAAGGGTAACTACGAAGTACAAGTAGAATATTGTTGCAAAAAAAGAAAAGGAAAAAAAAGAAAGAAAGAAAAAAAGTTACATGTAAATCCAATATTATAATGTCCTTTAGAATTGATTTCAAAACATTTTCCTTGTAACAAGTAGTTGATATGTCGGCATGTACAAGAAAAACAAGAACAATGGGACCAGTTTAAACCAAAAGTTAGAGCCTGATACAAGGGTCAAAGGGGCATAAAGCCTACAATTTTTCTTATAGGCTATGAGTAATGTTACTTTATTTCTTTTTTTTTTTATTATTCTATTTATGTATTGCCGAATCTCAAATGTTTAGATCATTAGGTTTTGACTTTAATTTGTAATCTGTTTAATTTTTTTTAACTTTTATTATCTGTTTAATTTTAAAAAAAAAACTTTTTTTAGATGATAGATTTTGATTTTTCTACTGTTTAATGATTTTCTTTATAATTAATAGATTTTTTTTTTCATCATTTCATCATTCAGATTTTTTTTCTAACATTTATTTGACAAAATTAGAATGATAGAGAAAATATTAATAGCATGATTCTTGCATAAGAATGACACGTATAAATCAAGAAATTATTATTAAGAAATAAGTAATTATAATTATAATCTAATAATAATTATATCTTTAACAGTAATTTTATTTTTAATTTTATAAAATGAGTAAAAAAAATCCTCACTTTTAATTTTTTAGAAAAATATATACGATTTAATTATTAATTATTCTGTGATGTGTCGCAGTCCTAGAGGAAAATTAATGCCCACGCAACATTTTCTTGGCTGCTTGAAGCAACTTTTTCCTTGGACTTTTTCAGAGTAATTCTTTTTCCTGGCTTTGATTTCCGTGAAAATGTTCATGGGGTCAAAACCAAACAGCTCCAAAGAGGACAAAAACAACACAAATTTTTGACCATGACAGCTTTGTTAGTACCATGCTCTCCTCTCTCTTTGGAATACTTTTCATACTTTAAATCAAGAAAAAATAAAAAGAAAAATAAAAAGTAGCAAAGTCGGTCTGAGTGGGTGGCTGCCAATTTATGATTGTTGATCAAGCAAAACCCCTTTTGCCCACTTGAAAGGCAGTCCATTAGCAGACGGTGATTAAAGATACTTCCAGTATTATTGACTTATTTATATTAAGTTTTTTGGTTTGAAAAGTTGTGATACAAATTTATTACTTCAATTTCATGGAAGAACCATATTCGGTAGGCATTGACTTGTTGGTTTGGTAGAGATTTGTTTGTAAAACTACGGCTGCTATGAGTCATATCTTTATGTGAAATTGACATATAATCTAAGAAATTAGATGCTATTTACACTAGTTAGATTATTAATTAGGACTCTAACAGATTCTAAGACAATATCATACTTAATTAGGACGCTAACAGATTGTAAGACAAAATCATAATTAATTTGTTTGATTTGACCATAATTGCCATCCAGAATGTAGGGAGGGCATTTTTTTTAATTTTCTATCCTTAAGTCGAACCAAAATTTTGTAACTTGAATCAGGACTCAATAAATTAAAACAACTTGCACTTCATTATCAACCTTGTCTTTCAATGCACCTTCCTAAAAACACCAGCGAAAAAAGTTGGAAATAAATAAACAACTTAAAAAAAAAAAAAGTGGTTTTACGATAGGATCTTTTCTTTTATATTTTTTTATGAACTTTCTTTTTTTAATCATTAGATTAATTTTTTATTAATCTATTCTGAAAGTGTTTATATTAAAATTTTACGGCATGCAATTCAAAATTTTTAATATCATAAATTTGATCATTGTAAATTCAATCTCATGATTTAAATAACAGTTTGCACTGATAACACACAATAGGAGATCCTGTGTACAAATATCTCTATCGGATTCTTTAGACATGCATACAAACTTAAAAATGAGATGCAGTCATCTACCAGTGAAAGTTGTTGAAACAATGTTTGTCGTCCCTATATATTTTATTTCACCCTGGAATCTGGATTTTTATTTTTGTTTCTTTGCTGGAGTTTGACCTTTATGTTTTACGCATATTAAAGTGACAAGATTGTACGGAGTACCATATTAAATTTAATTAACCAAATCCGATAAACAGATGAATAGTTTTCTCTATCGTAAAATATATGACAATTTTACAAATTCTCTCTTTATTATTATTGCATAATATTGTGAATCATCATATTAAATTAAAATCATACTAAGACAAAAATATATGATTTCGACAGAGTTAATCAAAAAAAACAAACAAACATGACCACATATAAAATTAAAAAAAAATACAATAAAAAAAAGCAGTGCAATATAAAAAATAAACACTAAACAATTTTTTACTCCTGTAGAACATACTTTCCTGGCAAGCATCATTAATTGAGGGTTTGTTTCATTCGTGAATATAACTTAATCTATCTTATAAGTTAAGTTAAATTATTTAAATTGATTTTAATTTAATTTAATTTGATATGATCTATTTTACTATTTTTTATATCTATTTTTATTATTTTAATATAATTTATAATACAAATTATCATTTCTATTTTTATAATTTCTAATACAAATCAAGTTAAACTAAATTAAAATAAAACATAAAATCTAATTTAACTTTTAAATTAAATTAAGTAAATCAAACGTATATTGAATTTCAAATTTGACGTTTGAATGTCTATAAAAAAAAAATTCGCTAAATCTATCAAAAAAAAAAAAGTTTGACATTTGAATATTAACTTTTTTTCGCACTCATTCACATTTATTTAGGTTGTCGTTTGTGGTAAATAAGTAAGTACACATTTTTTCAAAGATTTTTTTGAGAATACCCAAAAAGGAGCACTATTTCGAAATATTGTCTTTTCTGTTATAATTTCGGTATTTTTGGTTTTTTATAATTACAAATAAAATGGTAAAAATTTAAATCATGAAGTAGAAGTCCTATGCATATGCACCGAAACGGTTCTTTCTATAATTTACCTTTTTTTTAATATCAACAATTTTTTCCACGTTCAACCATAATATACTTCACTGGCAAGTATCATTAACTGAATTTCAAGTTTGAAGTTTGCATATAACTTTTCCTCGTACTCATTCACATTTATTAAGGTTGACCTTTGTAGTAAATTGTACAAAATTTTTAATATCAATCTATATCAAAATCGAATTTGAATTAGATATGATATTATTAATCCAGCCAATCAAAATCTAAAGAAAAAACTGAAAAATTTAACAACATCCTCAATATAATTAAATAACCCACAACCCCTCCTCTCAATATAGTTAAATACACTACCACCCCCACCAACCACCACAACCCACACCCCCACCCCCCCAACCCGGCGCCCAAATGAGAATTAGCTTTTGCAATTTCCAATGAATGATGAGAAACAAATTGAACCTATACATCACACGCCCAAGCATGCGCAAAAATACCCAATTTGGAAGAAAACCTCACACAAACATTGGAAGTGCCTATAGCTATATAATATTGAGTAAATTCAGTAAAAACAAAACAAATTAAAAAAATAAATTTACAAACCAACACAATTTCTTGAGGTGGTGACTCCACCATCCACAACTAGATTGTGACCGCTAACATACTTTGACTCATCGCTAGCAAGATAAAGTGCAGCCTCAGCAATGTCTTTTGCCCTTAAAGTTGGACCTTTCAAATTAGCAAGTCCTCTCACAAACTCCTCCATTTTCTCCACTTCTTTCTCACAAGGCAATCCAAAATTCAAACCCTCTTCATCTTCGTCACATGATCTCCAAGCGTTGACCAGCATTGACGTGGCAACCCCAAATGGAGAAATGCAATTAACCCTAATCCCATACTTTCCCAACTCACAAGCCGCGTTCTTGGTGAGGCCGACAATGGCGTGCTTCGAGGCGGTGTAGGCGTGCGGTCCGAGCCCTCCCATGACGCCCGCGACGCTTGCGGTGGAGATGATGCACCCGCCGCCGCCCCGCCGGATCATCGCCTTCGCGGCGTGCTTCATTCCTAGGGCAACTCCCCTCACGTTCACCCGCATTACTTGGTCGAACTCATCGGCATCGAAGTCGACTATGCTCTTTCGCTTCGACTGGTTCCCAAGGACCCCGGCGTTGTTGAGCATAACATCGATCTGCCCGTACCTGGAGACCGTCGATTCTAAGAGGTTCTCGACGTCTTCTTCCAAGCTGACGTCGCAATGGACGAAGGTGACTGACGGTCCTAACGTGTCGGCGAGGAGTTCTCCGAGCTTGTCCTCGACGTCGGCTATGACGACCTTGGCGCCGTGCTTGGCGAAAAGCCTCGCCGTCGCTTCTCCAATTCCTCTAGCTCCGCCGGTGACGATCGCCACTTTGCCTTCCAACCTGTAAAACACACGTAACGACAAAAGTAATTAGCTAGCGCACTTTTGGTTTATCAATTCCTCGCGTCCATGTAAAAACGACAAGGGTCTTGATTCTTGAATAGTTTAGATTTCCAAGATGAAGAACTAGTCTAACATGGTTATTTTATCGTTATTAGCCATTGTTCTAACTATGAGATGACGAATGTGGTTTCATATACTATAATGTAGTACCAATATATAGATATACATACACACACGCACACACACATATATATATATATAGTGATCGATAGTGGCCATTGATTTGAGAAAGAAGAAAGGGAATATTGGAGAAGAAAGTACCTTCTATGAGGAGGAGGATTGTTTTCCCTTCCTAAAACATGAATTCCGTGAAGGGATTGCTCAGGCATGACTTGGGCCGGCATGATTCAACAAAATTGGTTCTAGTAGTTGAGAGAGAGAGAGAGAGAGAGAGAGAGAGAGAGACGGGGTTAAGGAAAGGATGTTTTGGTGAATGAAGAATGAAGATTTTATAGGCAGAGGATGGATGTATTTTATAATTACACAGGCGTGAGTGGGCTCCAATATGCTCCCATGAATATATACGTGGACTCTTCTCTATTTCCTAGCAACCTCCTTGGAGACCTTTGGCCTTCCATTTTTTTCTTTTTTCTTTTTATTTTTTTTAAGTTATTGGAAACGAAGTAAAGATTTTGCTACTTAAAATCTTTTTTTTTTATGTAGTGGCTAGCATAATCTAACAGCATATCATGCTTTTTTTATTTTTTTTTCTTTTTTGAAGAAGGTAATAGCACACTTGACCGCATTTAAAGGTATAGAATTCTAACACCCCATCTCTAAGTATAAAAAAAGAAAATCAATAATTTTTTTTAGTGTGCTCTTAAATTTAATCAACCCCATTACTGTGAGCTGAACCAACACAAATCGGTAATTAAAAGGAAAATTAACTAGAAATTCTATGATTATTAAACCCTATCCCTTCTCTAATATATATATATATATTTTATGGAGAACTTAGGTAAATGGATAATTTTTATGCACATATTTAAAAAAATGATTTGCAACCTTTAAAGTAGGTTTCAACTCATGCATCTCATTGTTCCTATCCTCTTTTCATGTTCTCTCAATAATACTTTGACACATTAAGAAAAAATATATATTTAGTTATAATATTATATTACATCAATTTAAAAATAAAATTAGTTACACACGTATCATAATGTTATTAAAAAGACAAAAATAGAGATGAAAAAATATAATTAATTATATTTAATTATAATATTATATCATATCAATTTAAAAATTAAATTAGTTACACGCGTGTTATAATATTATTAAAAGGACAAGAATAGAAATACAAATAAGGGAACGAATAAACTAAATTCATTAAAGTATTGGATTGATCAGCAAAAACACATTTTATAATTTAGCAAAATTTGAGACATTCGTTTAAAAATATTTTAAAATAATTGTCATATTCCCACATTTATACCACATTTTTATGGTAAGATATGTTTAGTTTAATTTGATTTTAAAATATTATGGTTTTAACTTAGTTTGATTTTAGTATAATATATATCCGCATATTTATTATAAAATATTATAGTTTTATCTTAATTTGATATCAGTATAATATATGTCTGCATACTTATCTTCTTAGAATCTTTAACAGCCTTTGGTTTTATTAATTATTCAATTAATGAAAAAATGTGAGTCATATGCCCAAACAGTACTTCAGATAACATGAATCATCCTCAAACTCATTGCCAAATTAAAAAAAGCAAGGAAATTTTATCTTTTAATAAGAAAATACGGGGATATCTAGTCTTTTTTTTCACACGAGAAGTAACTAACATATCTCGGGTTTTAACTGTCAGATTGAAATAACATTTGAAAATACATGTCTTTCGAAAGACTTCTAGGCCAGTTATTATTTTCTCTGACGAACCATGTCGTTTATACATGCTCTTTGAAACAAGTGTAAAAGAGACACCAAATTTTTTTTTTTCCTTTGACATTGATTTTTATGTAGAGAACAATGTAAATCGAACCTTTATCTATATTTATACTAGATTTATAGACTTATGTATATACCGATAAGGTCTCATCTCCAACCGTTATAATAATTGATAGTGTGGAATGTATCACACACGTGTAAGACTAAATAGGTGTTTGATTGTAAGGTTTTAACCCAAAATTACAACTTAGTTCTTGGGCTAGTTTAGTATTGTTGTACTGCAGAAAATTGTTGTTATAGTTATGTTGTAAATCCAAAGTTATTGTATCTAAAAGTAGACAGGCTCTTGGTAAATTTTTTTTCAAAGTTACTGTGAATACTAGAAGCAGAATTTAAGTGTTTAGTAAACTATAACAAAAATTATTGTGTAAATGTGACACCTAAATATGTGAATGATGTATTCTGATATTAACATTCTATCATATAAAATAGGAATAATTACCATAACAATACTATTTTCTAGAAATTATTTACTATCATTTGCAAGCATATATAAAATTCCAATAATAAAAATTTTCTCTAAATAAAATAAAATAAATTATAAAATTATAATTTCCAATTTGAAATTATTTTTAAGAAGAAAAGAATTTATAAATTTCATAAAATAGTAGAAAGTAATTTTATTTGTTATGGAAATAAATAAAGTGTATAAATTAGAATTATTATTTATTATTAAGCATATTTTAGTAAATTTGTATAATGCTCTGAGTAAAAAAAAAAAAAAAGAACCTGACCTACTTCTCAAATTCTATTATGCCGTAATAGTTTTTAGAATCTATTGGATAAAAACAGGATTTACCAAACACCTTTTACCTACTATAGATTCTTTAATAATCTAAAAATAACCTTCAAAAATAATGTCAAACGGTGTTCTTGTTTTTTTTTTTTTTTGAAAAGTTAACAAGTTTAATTATTTAATAATTAAAATTATAACTTAAAAACTCAAACTTTGAAAGTCTATAATTTTATATATATAAGTCAAAATAAGATGATTTTTTAAAAAATTATATAAATTTCGAGACAAATAAAATAATATCTATATTAATATATAAATATATCTTTATTTTGAATACATTTCAAGTTTTTACACTTTTTAACTTTATCAATTCAAACGCACGCCAAACACATAGCTCAACTTTAACCATTATCCAAACTTAAATTTTTCAGTTTAAACCTTACAATCAAGCGTGCGCTAAAATTATTAATGTATAATATTTTCATCGATCTATGTTATTTGCACTAATAATTAAAATAATTATGTACATAAAAAATTACATGTAAATTAATTAGCATTCGTATTGAGCAAAAAATATAAAAATAAAAATTTACATTTGTTGGACATGTATGACTGCAGACAAAGGACTCTCCCAGCAAACCTGTTTATGTACATTATTAGTGCTGGATAATATAAACTACGACCCACGTTCAGAAACAAATATTTAGTTATGTTTTACTAATTATATTAAGAAAAGAGCAACTAGCCAACTAATTGAAAATTTGATCTGTCGCAGATCTATAATCTTAACTGAAATAAATTATACATATATTAAGGGAGGATTGTATTTTCGTATCTATGCATGATTGGTGTATATGGAATCAATTGTTGTTGTGGGCATTTGTCCAAAGGATTTTGAATTATTAGGTGACAAGAAAAAAAACACCAACCAAGGCCAGTTATAGTCAAAAGTCCAACAACACAAAAAGTGGTATCTTATTAGGTGAATATGCAAATATCTTTTTTGGGTCGATTCAGCAGTACGGCTCCTAGCAAGACAAGCAGTGTAGATTCTAAAAATCAATGGTGAAAACTACCTCTAGTTTGTCTACTTTCTCTTCTCTTTCACTAGTTTATCAATCACTTTATCTTGTCCTTCCTCTGTAGCACGAAATTTTGAATTTTTACTATGCTGTGAGATGTTTTGCACCGCACAATTATGACTACTAGCTGCCCCACACATTGCAAATAAAATGTAACGTGAAGATATCATATCATTCATATCAAAAACGATTGGTGCACGAATATAGTACTTCTATCCTACTCTTTCACATTTTCCTCTTTTTTTCTTCTATTGTGCACATTTTTCAAACCCTGGGAAAGTAACTAAAAGTTTTTAACCTTATTTTAATAAAATATTTTAGGATAAGAATCATACTTTTGTCTGATATATCAATAAATACTGTTGTCTTAATTATTGAATTAACTTCTCAATAATATATCTAATTTATAATTAAAAGCAATTCTATATGTAGTGTTATAAAGATTATTAAAAAATTAATTCAATAATAAAAAAGAAATTATTGATAGAATAAAAAGTATAGTTTTTCTCCAAAGTGCTTTTGCCTTTTTTATTTTTATTGTGACATAAATGATAAGAAAGTTTATTTGTAGAACTCAGTGGTGTTCCCAAATATTTTTCTAAGAAATAAATTTCATAACTAATTGGAGATATGCTTGTTTAGCTGGCATAATAAAAGTTAACGTACCAAAGCCTGAAACACGTGGCTTCAGCTCCCAAGACATGTTGTTCCACAAACCAATTAGTTGAGGAAGCCCAAGGGTATAGGTGGGGTTGGCTTTGCTAACCTAAGGTTAGTAGGGTGATGAGGGAAATACCAAACTCTCCCTTAAACAAGGCATAGAAGATTTTGTGGATTTAACTTATGGAGATAAGGTTCCCCGATGGCCAAGAATACGGTAGAGCTTCCATTTTTTATACAAACACTTGTGTATATAAATATATAGATATATATGTGGTACACAGAATATATAGTATGATCTACATGTTCACATATTGTATGTTTCCAACTGTATTACAGATGGATCGAAAAATCTACTTCTGTATTCTATGTTCCAACCACCATGCGGACACTAGTATTAGATGGAAGCTATAGCTCAATTGTTTCTACTTATTATTATATAGAATCAATGCCAATAAATTAGATTGCATACAGACTGTATTCTTGGGATTTTGACTAGCTATACTTTACACCTCTTTTTTGGTTATTTTTCTATTTCACATTTTTCTCCCCTCATTTTAGGGGGAGAATTTTAGTATAGGAGCATTAATCCTTCAAGTCTTTTTGGTCTAGATGTTTTTTTTTTTTCCCCTTTCTTTTTTAAAAAAGGCTCCATTGCGTGGATGCCGTCAAAACCTCTTGCTTTGATAATTCAGTCCCTAAATTAGAAAATATTGAATCACCTCTCAAATTTCAAAACCAGTTGTATTTAATTAACCCAAATTTAAAACGGGGTTGAATTTTTTATGGTTTTTTTTGCATGTGATTCAAACGTTACCTTATAGTAAAGGGGTGTTTGGGGGGCTGTCTCCGGCCCTCAATTTTTCACTTTTTTCCAAAACTTTCTTACTTTTTACTATTTATATCTCCAAAACGCTACAGTAAACTCCAAATTTTAAAAATTCATAACTTTTTGTATAGAAGTCCAAATGAGATGATTTTTTTTTTAAATTGCATAGAATTTCGAGAGGAACAAAACAAGATCCATATTGATATTTTTTTTCTAAAAAAATTTTTAAAAATTTTAATTTTTTACCCTAAACAGTTTTTTCTCCCAAACATATTCTCCAAAATTAACTTTTTTCCAAACCCCAAAACCACATCTCCAAAACCTCCCCCAAACTCCCCCTAAGTGTAACTTGCAATTTTTTTTTCTTATACTTGGATCCTTGTGAACAGAACTCCCCTAATTACATAATGAGTCCAAGGGTAACAAACCTGGCAAGTAAGGCAGTTTTGTTTTTATGAAGTCCAGTTTGAATAAAAAAAAATTCTAGACTACCCCTTTTTAATAGTGAGAAGTTTACAGGACAATCATTTGGGGAAAAGAAAATCCGTTAATTATTGTCCATAGCTATAAAGGCATAACTAATTCAGCTATTATACCGTAATATGCAATTCTGAATACTAATTAAGTTGACTTTCTTAGTCGTGCATTTTAATTAATATTGCTAAAGCAATGTAATTACTAGCGTCTAGCAATAGGTTGCATTTTAATTAATTTTTAATGAACCGGAAGAGACACTTCTTTAATTAAAAGGAAGGAATATGCCACCAATACTTAATTTCTCTAGAATAGAAACTTACAAAGTTATTGACTAATTATATTGCCCTTAAAGAATGACTTTTTCCTCGGAAATGAAGCTGGCTTAGAAGAAAGTTAACAGGATTATACATGGCTAGAAAGGAACTTCAGATCCTACACAAATTAACGTGTCCTATTTTCTTTAACAATTGAATAAATCTATGTCAGATTTTTACAACAAGGTTTCATTTCAAAAAATAATAACAATAAACCTATTTCACATTACATAAATTTATAGATTATTTTAATATTACTTAATCAACTTTATTGGATTGTTTCTTATAGTATTTGAAATGATATGCAAACATTTATACATTAATAGGACACATTTACGTGTCCTTTTTTTTCCCTCCAACAATGGAATATAATATATATCACATCACATAAATTTTTAGTCAACATAATATTACTTTTTTTGGTTGTTTCTTATAATTGTTGAAATGATGCAAACAATTGTTACACCAAATGGATAAGAAACAAGACAAAAGTGCTCGACAGAAAATCTTCTTCCTATTTAATTGTCACATACATGTTCATCTTCTTTTTTTTTTCCTTTTTTTCTTAATTTCTCTTAGGCAATTAATTAGAGTAACGCTTCCCATTAATTTTTGAAATCGATGATGTGTTGAAAACAGTGATAGTGGGAAAACATACTTTTTGGTATACAAATATATTTTTTTTTTTTGGAGAAAATATATATTTTTGGTATATAATTTATCCCACTGCATCAACGTGAATCACGATGGACGGCAGGCTTGGGGCTGACAGACCAACAATACCCTCAATACAACTTAATAACTACAAACCCTACGTACTTTGACTTACACTCGCGCACACACACACACACACATATATAATATATATATATATATATATATATCTGAAAGTGGTAGCTAGCTAGTGATCACCAAATTCTGGCACCGTTAATGAAATATATATATTTATATATATATATGCAAACACATATACATGGTACATATACCTCAACTTTATAAAACAAGAGTTGCTCTATACTTTTTATTTTTTTAAAACTAAAAACTAAAAAGAGGTAATTGTAGTGATCAGATATTCTTCATAGTAATTGCATTTTTTTTTGTTCCCATCTTTATCAATTCACACTAGTGCAAAGTATAATCTTCCATTATGATAACAAATATTTATATTGTATCATATCATGTCATTGCACTTGTACTACCTACCCATATATAATCATTATTATTAATAAAACAATACAGAATATCATCCTTACAGTTGTTTTTTTATATGTGTTCGTGTAATTGTATGTATAGCAGGGAATTTAGAGAACACTTTTGTAATTTTACTGGATCTGTGATAATGTATCTGAAAGTCACCAATTAGCAATCACATGCCGTCGATGAAAAATAGTTCGTCACATTAAAAACAAAAAGAGCTGTCTATAGAAAGTTTTTCAAGTGTGTGCCTCTTTTATGCACTTTTTTATTTTAAAATTCAAATTAATGTTTAGTAGACAAATATTTTTGTGTAAGTTTGATTTTTTAAATATTGTTGATGATTTCCCTAAAAAAATATATATTGATGATGATGATTATGTTTAATGATACTATTATGAGTTGTACTATTTTTAATAGTTTTTAGTAAGTAACTATTTATAAATTTATTCTTCAAAAATTATTATAAATATAATTCAAATAAAAATATTTCGAAATTAAGCCCATATAAAATTATAATTTTATTAGAAAACTTTTAGCAACAACACTTTTTAAAAAATTTCATCACTAAATCTTGTTAATAAATATTATTAAGTACTAGTTGAAGGAAACATTTAAATTTAGAGCAAGAAAGATCGATAGACACATTTTGCTTGTGAGCTACCCCAGTTTGTTGCTAAAAATAGCCATAGTGACACTTTCAGATATGACTAATTTTTGTGATGATTACTCAAACAAAAAAGTCCTTGTTAATTATCCAGCCAGCGAAAAGGAAAAAAAGAGATAGAGAGAGCGTGAGATCGGAGACACTAAACATTGAATAGATTAAAAACAAAATAAATTCTCTAAACCTCAAAGCACCTCCACATTCAATGTGGCTAATTAGTGATGATTATGTTGGGACTTGTGAGAGTTGTCATTGTTGCTGAAAAAGAGTGGAGCCAATAGATACAGCAAAGATAAGATGGGATGGGATGGACCATGATCTTGTTTAGTGGGAGGTGATAGCTTATTGGACAAAAGTATCTTTTTTAAAGTACAAAAATACTTTATTCTTACTAGTTGGGGTATTTCTATAATTGGATCTTATATTCGTAGAATATATTTTTGTATATAAAAAATGATAAACTCACATTATAATAAAAATTTATATAACAAAAATAATTTCTTATATATATATCCAACAATTGAAAATTTTTTTTTTAAATCTGACTAGTATTGTATTTTTCAAGTTCTACACAAAATTCTCCTGCCAATTGGGTCAACTCTTCTCTTTGGATCTTCACTATTGTAGAGTCGGCGAGCATTCTCATAATTTGCCCTCTTTTTCTCTTATACTTACTTAGTATCCCTGCTAATAAAATAGTTAAAGAACTTTTCTAATTGGGTATCCCAAAGAAGGAGAAGAAGTCCGTTTGGCCCATCAAGATTATGCAATGAAAGTGAGAAACTAATATATACATAAAGAAATACTTTGCGTACTTAATGCAACATTACTAGTGGGTGATAAATCATATTTAAAGGCAATTTGTCCAAATCGTATGCTAATGTATTACGCTAATGGATCCTTAAAGAAATTGGTAAAGGAATAGTTGACCCATATCCCGGCATTTTTTTTTTTTTTACATTGCAACTAACCTCATGTTGCACAAACCAATCGCAAAGAAAAGGGCCATTGCACAATCTTTCTTGTTGGTTTACTTTTTTTTTTAAATGTATTTACAAGCAATTTATATTTCAAAAGATCAGTATGTCGCTTAAAATAAACTATTTATGCTGGGCTCTTTTAATCTTGAATCGATTGTTATTGAATGTTCAGATCATGATCGATTCTATTTCACATGTGATTCTATTAGACTGCTCTAATAAGACTGAATGAGAGGACATAAAAACATCAAGCTGATCTGCTTTTTATTCATAAAAAAAAAAAAAAAAAAAACTTTGTATTTCAAAAGAACTAAGATTGGGCTGCATTTTATCAAAGCATACAATGATGAAAATGGAGAAGAGACATACTGCTTACCTCTCCTCAATTCACGAAGGAGAGAAAATTGGATCCATGTTGCTAAAGACGTTCCATTAGAGAAAGGTCTTCAAACGACGGACTTGATATTATTTCACAGAGAATGATATTTATCCGAGCTTTTTTTTTTTAATCAATGAATTCTTGTATAGTAAACACATAATTTTGTGAAGTGTATTGCTCATACACGTCCTTGTTCAAATTAATTCAATTACTGAAAGTAAAGTAAATAAAGTGATATAGATAACTTTTTACAAGGTTCATTTCCCTAACTTTCGGAATCACGCCCAGACATTAAATACTCTACTAACTATCAAAAAAATTATAAGTTACTATATCTTATACAAACTCAAGACTCTCTCTCTTTTGTTGTCATCAGTCGTCTAGTATCTAATCAATGAACCTATTCTATGAGTTCCTCTCACTAGCTACATTGAACTCTCTTTAATCATTAATGTCTTTTCCCAAAGACGTCAAATCTTTCTCTAGAAAGATTATAGAACAAATTGTCTTCTCCAAAAATCCTGATTTCTTCTCCCAAATAACTCATAAATAAAAGCTCAAAGGCTAAATATTTCTCTCTGAAAAGCACATGAAACTCAAAAGTCAGACTAATCATTCAAAGCTCAATGGCTACGTTTTCTCTTACAAACACAAAATTCATTTATGCAAAGCTCACCTTTACTGTTCAGCCCTTGTTCTATTATATAGTGTATACAATCTTTATTTTAAGAAAAAAAAATAATCTAATAAGGATATTAATAAGATGTTTATACCAAAATCATATTGGCTCTTTTGCAATCATAATCCAATTAGAATTTTCCTTTTATCTTCAGTATTTCGAACTCCAATTGATCTTCAAATTTTTTTAGTTTGAAGCCTTTTTAGCTTTTGAAAACCTATTTTGATTTAACCTACTCAATTTTTTAATTCTATCCAAACTCAAATTACATTACAGACTTGGACTAAGATGTTGCCACAAGATGCAAACACTAAAATACCTAACAATCTTCCTATTTGACATCATTTTGACAAAACACACCTATTAACTCAAAAAATTAAATTAAAATTTAAAACTCAAATAAGTATTAAAAAAAACCAAGTCTTCATCATGTAGCAGAGGTCTTCATTACGTAGTTTGGAGTAAAATCAAACACCTACCTTGTGCAAATTAAAGATTAAACTAATATATTGATAACTCGAGGAAATAGAGTTATCATAGCTGTTTCGGATTTAAAAATGTACTTTGTCCAATGAGTTTCTAGTAAATTAGTGGTTTAAGTAAGCATTTTTAGTTTTTAGGTGCAAAGTTTTATTTTAGAGTGTTGAAATTAAATTTTCAAATATGTTTTTGATGTTTTGAAGTGTTTTATAGATTGGAAATATTAAAAGGCCGTTGGAAAGAAAAGTCATGCTTTGAGTAGATTGGAAATGCATGATTTAAGCAAAATGGCAAGAATAATTGATCTCAAGTGATGTCGCAGCATTGTTGGAACAACTGGGGCAGACGTTGCTGAACTAGTTTGACAGGTCAACACACAGCTGGCAGCAAAAATTTAATTACTGACCTGGGCAGAAAAGGACAAGCTTGTGAGCTGTCTTACTTTAAAGATACCAAACAAAATCTCAGCCATTAGATTAAGCATACTTGTCCATTCCTTTTTTACCCTAGCATTTAAAAGGAAACATTGGCCTTGAGCTAAAGGAGAGAATGACGGTAGGAAAAAGAACACACGGACAACCAGAAAAAGGAAAGGGAAGAAAGAACCCAAAGAGGAAAGGTAGCATACAGTAGTTAGAGGCAAATTTCGGTAACTTCCGAAAGGAGAAGCTGGAAATTTCACAGCTAAACACCGTGTGCTTCATTTTTTTGTCAATTTCTCTTCCTATTTTTGATTTTATTTTCTCCTCTCTCTCATTGAACAATGTTTTCTGTTTTTGTGCTATTTGAACAATCGGCCATGAGCTAAATTTGTTTTAGACTGGGATGATAAAATACCTAAACCTGTGATAGAAGACTTGTATTCTGAGCCTGCTACTTCAATATTACTCAATTTATTCAACATTGTTTCTATTATTTATTTGTGTTCATTGACTGGCCATCTTGAGCATAATACCATGATTTTAATTGATTGGAAAACTAATTAGTGTTAGACTTATATTGAATAATGTGTGTTTGGTTAGGTTTATAAATCAAACTAGCTAAATCTGCAAGTTAAGTAAGAATGTTCACTTGTCTCTCATAACTCATTTGGAACCTGAGCTTGATCTGGTCTTGTATTTTATTTTTACATAGGAATATGTTTAAAATGAAGTATGACGGTAGTAGCATAAGTATTCGGAAGAATCTTGTGAATTTTTGAATTCTGAGTTAACTAAATAGCATTGTTATAGCATACATAGTTAGGTTGCAGGGGAGGGAAAATTGAATCTCAGTCATTTCATTTTTGATTGTTAAGTCACTCTGATTTATAAAGTTAGTATTTGATTTGTGCTTTTTATTGCAGCTCATTACAGCAAGTTTAATTTAGTTTAACTTTGATCAATTTTTACAATTACTTGATTTAGTTTTTAATGAGATTTGTAATGATAACTTTCTCTGTGGGATGATACTGGACTCAATCACTTTATTACTTGATTGCTATATGTGCACTTACTTAGCTAAATTTTGTGCAGGTAACAAGTTTTTGGTGCTGTTGCCAGGGATCATTATCATTACTAGGCTTTGTAAAATAAATTCTAATTTTTGCAATTTGTCTATTTTATTTTGATATTTTTGTTTGTTTCTTTGAAGGTACTTCATCTTCTACATGAATCGACCACATGATCAAGAGTTGCTACCTTTAGATCTCGAGATTAAAAGGACATTCAGAGCACAAAGAAGGGAGCAACAAGGTCTTGCAGTCATTGAAGAAATGGTAGAAAAAGTTGTCGACAATAATGACAACAATGCAGCAGCATTGTTGATGATAGAGATAAAGCTATAAGAGAATATGCTGTGCCAATGTTATATGGGTTGAATCCTAGCATTGTTAGACCAGAAATTCAGACATCACAGTTTGAGTTAAACCGGTCATGCTTCAAATGCTTAAAACAGTTGGGCAGTTTAGTCAATGCCAACAGAAGATCCTCATCTCCATTTCAGACTTTTTATGGAGGTGAGTGACTCTTTCAAGCTGCCAGGTGTGTCAGAAGAAGCTTTGAGACTCAAGTTATTACCTCATTCTTTAAGGGACTAAGCGAGAGCATGGTTGAACTCTCTACCATTAAATTTGGTGGCTACTTGGAATGATTTAGCAGAAAAGTTCTTAATGAAGTATTTCCCCAACAAAGAACGCCAAGCTCAGAAATGACATTACTGGTTTTTAACAGTTGGATGGTGAATCTTTGTACGAGGCATAGGAAAGATTCAACAAGTTATTACGCAAGTGTCCTTACCATAGAATTCCTCACTAGATTCAAATGTAGACTTTCTACAATGGTCTAAATGGGTAAACTCAGACTATAGTGGATGCTTCTGTCAATAGTATTATCTTGGCAAAATCTTACAATGAAGCTTATGAAATTTTGGAGAAATTGGCTAACAACAACTATCAATGGCCATCTGAGAGAACAGCCTCAACTAAAAGAATAGCAGGAATTCATGAATTAGATACAATGACAGCTTTGACTGCTCAAGTGTCTTCACTAACTAGTATGTTGAAATCAATTAATTTGGTTTCGGGAGTCAAACCTCAATAACTAACAGCAGCCTCTTACACTTATTATGGTGAAGGGCATCTCTTTGATCATTACTCGTCTAACCCAAAGTCGGCATGCTATGTTGGGAATTTCAACAGGTATCACAATCCGTACTCTAACACATACAATCCAGGCTGGAGGCAAAACCTGAATTTCTCTTGGAACTCTCAAGTGCAGAATTCAGGTTCTTCTTCAATGCCAAACCATCCATAACATCTTCTCGAATTTCCACAACCAAGATCTCAGCCCATGGAATAATCTTCATCAATGGAGAGTTTGTTAAAAGAATACATGGTGAAGAATGATGCCATCATCCAAAGCCAGTCAGCCATGATTCAAATCCAAGCACCTTCATTAAGGAATTTGGAGAATCAACTGGGTCAGCTAGCTACTGTATTAAACAACAGGCCTCAAGGTTCATTGCCAAGTGATACGAAGAATCCTACGCGTGACGGAAAGGAACAATGCAAAACAATCACTTTGAGAAGTGGGAAGGAGCTAGAATTGCCCGGGGTAAAGCCTAGACAGCAGAGGGAGCCCTCTTCAATCCAAGAAGGAAAAAAGAGTGGAGGAATCAAAGAAAACAAAATTCTGCTATAAACCGAAATACTATAGCATCACTACAGCAAAACTATCTAGAAAAATAGATTGACAGACCACCACTACCTTTTCCTCAGTGATTCCATAAACAGCAATAGGATAAGCAGTTCAAGAGATTTCTGGATGTCTTAAAGCAGCTCTACATCAATGTTTCACTTGTTGAAGTACTTGAGCAAATGCCAAGTTATGCTAAGTTCATGAAGGATATTCTTTCAAATAAGAGAAGACTTGGGGAATTTGAAACAGTAGCTATGACTGAGGAATGCAGCGATATCCTACAGAATAAACTTCCCCTAAAATTGAAGGATCTAGGGAACTTCACCATTTCATGTGCTATCGGAAACAATTACTTTGGGAAGGCTCTTTGTGATCTTTGGGCAAGCATCAATCTTATGCCAATATTAGTTTTCACGAAGTTGAGAATTGGAGAAGCAAGGCCAACCACAGTAACTTTACAGTTGGCTGATCGATCAATTACCTATTTGGATGGAAAAATTAAAGATGTCTTGGTGAGGGTAGATAAATTCATTTTCCCTGCAGTTATCCCTGCAGACTTTATTATTCTTGATTTTGAAGCAAATAGAGAAGTGCTCATCATATTAGGAAGACTGTTCTTAGCAACAGGAAGAATATTAATTGATGTGCAAAAAGGAAAGCTAATAATGAAAGTCAATGATGAGCAAGTTACATTTAATGTATACAAGGCCATGAAGTTCCCATATGAAGTGGGAGGAATGCTCAATGTAAATATACTTGACTATGTGGTATCAAAAAAATTTGAGCAAAGTTGCCACAAAGACTACTTGAAACCGTCGTTACATACAGAACCTAGAAAGATGATGGAAGAAGGAGGGATGCAGATGGCTTAGGTGGAAGAAAAATCAGCCTGCACACTTAGGGAAAACAAGTTTCAACCATTAGGTTTGTCAGAATGTGAGATCAAGAAACCTCAACCATCCATTGAAGAGCCACCAGTTTTAGAATTGAAGTTCCTTCCAACACACCTCTGGTATGCTTACTTCGGAGAGTCAGAGACACTTTTAGTGATAGTCTTAGCCTTGTTGACTGAGGATCAGGAGCAGAAGTTACTCATAATATTGCGGAAGTTTAAGAAAGCACTAGGATGGACAATTACATATATTAAGGGAATTAGCCCTTTAATTTGTATGTACAAGATTTTATTGGAAGATTGCTAAAGCAATTTTATGGAGCAGTAGTGAAGATTGAACCCGATTTTGAAGGAAGTTGTGAAAAAGAAAGTGATCAAATGGCTGGATGCAGGAATAATTTACTATATTTCAGACAGCTCGTGGGTCAGCCCAGTTTAGTGTATGCCTAAGAAAGGAGGAATGATAGTCGTGGCTAATGACAATAACAAGTTGATTCCTACTCATACAGTCACAGGCTAGAGAGTCTGTATGGAATACCGGAAGCTGAACAAGACTACCAGGAAAGATCATTTCCCACTACTTTTCCTTGACCAGATGTTAGATAGGCTCACTGGGAAGGAATATTATTACTTTCTGAATGGATATTTGGGATACAACCAGATAGCTATAGCACCAGAGGATCAGTAAAAGACCACTTTTACCTATCCATATGGGACATTTGCCTTTAGGGGAATGCCATTCGGATTATGCAATGTATCGGTAACTTTTCAGTGCTGCATGATGGCCATCTTTTCAAACATGATGGAACAATTCTTAGACGTTTTCATAGACGATTTTTCAGAAGTGGGAAAGTCTTTTGATGGCTACTTGGCAAATTTGGAGCAAGTTTTGAAGAGATGTGAAGAAACTAACTTAGTTTTAAACTGGAAAAAATGTCATTTCATGGTAACTGAGGGGATTGTACTGGGACATAAAGTATCAAAAAGAGGCATTGAGTTAGACAAAACCAAAACAGAGATCACTGACAAGCTGCCACCGCCTATATCAGTCAAAGGGATCAGAAGTCTTTTGGGACTTGCAGGGTTTTACAGAAGATTTATTAAGGATTTCTCAAAAGTTTCCAAACCTTTATGTTCTTTGTTGGAGCAGAATAGGACTTTCAAATTTGATGAGGAGTGTCAACAGGCATTTACAAAGCTGAAGAAGAAGCTTGTGTCAGCACCTGTAATTGTGGCACCCGATTAGTCACTCCCCTTTAAGCTGATGTGTGATGCTAGCGATTATGCTATAGGAGCAGTGTTGGGATAGAGAAAAGAGAAGATGTTCCACTCTATTTATTATGCTAGCATAACTCTAACTGATGCTTAACTCAATTATACCACAATTGAAAAAGAGCTCTTGGCAGTAGTATATGCATTTGACAAGTTTAAAGCACATTTGGTGGGCACCAAAGTAGTGGTCTACACTGACCATTCAGCTATAAAGTATCTTATTGCCAAGAAGGATGCCAAGCCGAGGTTGATTGGATGGGTACTATTACTTCAGGAGTTTGACTTGGAGATCAAAGATAGAAAAGGAACCGATAATCAAGTGGCTGACCATCTATCAAGATTGGAGACTGGGAATGGCAAAGAGAAATAAGGAACCAATCAAGGAAACCTTTCCTGATGAGCAGCTTTTTAGAATCAAACAGCTGACCATACCATGGTATGCAGATATAGTGAACTACTTGGTAAGTAGTATGCTTCTAACTGAGTTGACAAGCCAGCAAAGGAAAAGATTTCTCTATGATATCAAGTTTTACTACTAGGATGAGCCATATTTGTTCAAACAATGTGCTGACCAGATTATGAGATGATGTGTTCCGAAGGAAGAAGTGATTGGTATACTTCAGCACTGCCATTCCTTTCCTTATGGCGGACATTTTGGAGGGTTTAGAATAGTAGCAAAATTCTTACAATCTAGATTGTTCTGGTCATCTCTTTTTAAGGATGCTCATGAGTTTGCTAAGACTTGTGATAGATGTCAGTGGGTTGGAAATCTCTCAAAGACATGAAACACCCTTAAACACTATTCTGGAGGTCGAGATATTTGACGTTTGGGACATAGAATTCATGGGATTGTTTCCTTCATCATATAGCAATCAGTATATCTTGATAGCCGTGGACTATGTGTCTAAATGGTGGAAGCCTCAGCATCTCCCACAAACGATTCCAAAGTGGTGGTGAAGTTTCTGTACAAGAACATTTTTACACGCTTTAGGACACCTAGAGCAATCATAAGTGATGAAAGAACTCACTTCAGTAGCAAACAGTTTGAAAGTATCTTGGCTAAATATGGAGTAAGGCATAAAATTGTTACAGCATACCACCCTCAAATTAGTGGATAGGCTAAAGTTTCCAATAGGGAGATAAAGAAAATTCTTGAAAAAGTTATCAACCCCATTAGGAAGGATTGGTCGGCCAGATTGGATGACATTTTATGGGTATACAGGAAAGCTTACAAAACTCATTTAGGAGCATCTCCATATAGATTAGTATTTGGGAAAGCATGCCACTTACCGGTGGAATTAGAGAACAAGGCATATTAGGCAATTTCCAAGCTTAATCTAGATGCTTATGTTGCAGGAGAAAAAAGGATGCTGCAACTTAATGAGCTAGAAGAATTTCGCATACAGGCCAATGAAAATGTAAAGTTATACTAGGAAAAAGTCCAGAAATGGCATGACAAAAAAATCTTGTCACGAAAGTTCGAAAGCAGGGCAACTAGTTCTCCTCTTCAATTTAAGGCTTAAGCTCTTTCCAAGGAAACTCAAGTCAAGATGGTCTAGTCCCTTCAAGATTGCAGAAGTATTTCCTCATAGTGCAGTGGAACTCTTGGAAGAAAAATCAGGAAGGAAGTTCAAGGTGAATGGTTAGCGTCTCAAGCATTATTAGGGAGACACATTTGATAGGGAAAAGACCTCCATCTCCTTCAAAGATCCAGATCAGTAAAAAGGAAAGTAGTCGGGCTGTCGACTTTAAAATAAACACCTGTGGGAGGCACCCTAATGTTAACCTATTTTTCTTGTTTTACTTTTTTTTCTTTCCTTTAATTATTTGAATTCATTTTGTTAAGGTGTGGTTGTCTGGTGTTTGATTGCAGGGAGGAAAGGAGTGAATGCCTCTGGAGTAGTAGGATGAAAGCGGGAATAGGAAAAAAGAAGAAAGAATTCTTAATTTTAGCAAAGTTCCAGTTGCTACAGAAATGCTGTAGCATCGATGCAGCAAAACTGGAATACAAAGCAGTGGCATGTAGCGTCAGCAGAAGAATAAAAAAAATGAAGAAGAAAAAGAAGAAGAGGGAAAAAGAAAGCTTTTTGCCATATGGCATAAACCACATGACCCACTAGAAACCCTACAACCTTGGTCCACAACCCTCTCTTTTTCTCACTCTCCCTTTGGCCATGCCTCTCTCACCTTCAAACTTAATAACTATCCTCAAATTTCTCTAACTGCACTATCTTCTCCTAAAAATCGGTTCCCACATTCTTCAAAAATTTCAAAATTCAAAAACTTCCATTGCCATTTTCTTTGTAAAACTGATTCCTCTTTTTAAATCCATCAACCACATTCTTTACAAATTTCACTCCATTTCTCTTTCACTGTCACTTGAAACCATGACCATGATTTCCATTTTCATGCCCCAACCATTATTTTCCTTCAACAATCCGCCATCCACATTCAACAAGGAAGCACGGGGACGAAAGTTGAAGAAGAAAGAAAGCCGATTTGAGAGAAATAGGGGCAAGAATCCAGTGCACAGAGTGTAGCCATAAACAAGGTTAGAACAGAGTGTAAGGATTCTCATTCCCCGTGTATGCAGTTATTTACCTGATGGTTAAAATGGATGTGTGATTAGGATTCAATTCTGGTGACTTAAAATTTTAACTAGGGATTCTGTTGCAAGGTTTTATTTTTGGTGTGATCAGTATTATTGGGTGAAATGTAGGGCTGGTGATATATATCTTCTAGTGGAAGCTGAGATTGTGTGGTGTTTGATAAGTTTAGGTGTGTAAACAGCAAAATTTAGGGCAAGGTAAAATGGAGAAAATAAGTGTGGCCGAAAAGCTACAGTGGTTAATAAGTTTGTATCTAACGAAGCAGCAGAGCGGTATAAAAAGTGGGTGTCAAAGAAAACTTTGTATTTAGAAAAAGGGTTCCTACTAAAGGCTACATCCACTATGGGTTACTCTGAGCCAGTTTACTTTGTGATTAACAAGTATAACTGGTGGAAGTTTTGTATGCAACCTGCAAAAGCCATTATACCCCTGGTTCGAGAATTTTATGCCAACTTCCCTGTAGGTCACCCAGAAGTCATGGAAGTGAGAGGAGTTTAGGTGAATATGAAGCTATCTGACATCAACAGCCTCTATGAGTTGGAAGAGGTAGAAGATAATTATCTGTGGTTGGTTGAAGATGTAACTGAGGACTTGATTTAAGAAGTAATCACCACCTTATGTGTCGAGGGAACACAATGGAATATCTCTGCCGAAGGAGCATACACATTCCCTCAAAACAATCTGAAGTCTAGCCCAAAAGTATGGTATCATTTTTTGAAATCGAGACTCATGCCATCCATACATGTTCAAACAATATCAAGAGATCGAACTATACTCCTCTGCTGCATTATTACAGGAAAGTTGTTCAATGTAAGCAGGATTATATACGAGGAGATATACAGCTATGCACAAAAACCATCGGGACACCTTTGGTTTCCATCTTCAGTCTCAGAACTTTGCGAAAACAGTGGAGTGGGCTACCACGATAATGAAGAGAAACTAAAGGTGTCCAGGATCATTACCCCAGCTGCAGTGGCTCGGATTGCATAAGAGACCTTGAAGCAAACAAAGGACACCACAGCAGGGGAGGATATGGAAGAGGCAAGTCCATCTGACCCTCCCTCAAGTAGTGCTAGTATGATAGCAACAAGCAGCAGAAGGGAAATCCCTGTGAAAATTGCCTAAAGCTTGAGGATGCTAGAGCAAAAAATGAGCCTGCAGGAAGTCCAGCAGTATAAAATGATGCAGTTGCTACAGCAAATGCAAAAGCAGTAAAGGGACTACTGGCAATATGTACGGTAGAGAGATGCAGCTCTTCAGCAATCATTTCAACAATCATTCGGACGATCATCCTACTCATTCCCTGCTTTCCCCAACAGCATACTAGAGGATGAAGGCTCCCAAGAAACTGAAAAAGATTAAATGCCTAGGCAACTTGCCTATGGTCTCAGGGAGTTCTAACCTTTTCTTTTAATTTTAATTTTTATTTTATTTTTGTTATTTTTGGACTTTTCTGCACAGTGAGGACACTGCTTATCGTTAAGTTTGGGAGAGGAAATGCCTCTGGTTATCTGTTCTGTTTTGTTTTTTTTTTTTTTTTTGTTGCATGGTTTTGCTTTGTTTTGCTTAAATGTTTTAGAGTTAGTTTATGTTTGATGTGTTTGTTAGTTTATGTTTCTCTTTGTTAATAATTTTGATTTTGCTACAGTAGTGTTGTGTCAAAGTTTTATGAAGATCAAATGATTGCTTTGAAATTTTAGCTCATAGGATAGATTAGCTTGAATTGAAAATTTGTGATGTTCATCATAACCATGCTTTGCAAATGAGAATTCTCTAGTTTTGTACAAGCAGTTATGGTTAGAATCCCCTTGATAAACCTTGAAAAGTTTAAACCATTATGAGAGCCTAAGCTCTTAGAATTGGTTTTATGAATCCCTCAAGACGAAATTTTAGGAAACTAAGCATAAGAGGAATATCTAGGCATCTTGTGGTAAAGAGAACTAAGTTGGACAAAAGTTTGGGGGTTATACAGTTTATTCAAAAAAAAATTTTAATTTTTGGACTTACTCCAATATTATAAGCCACTTGTAGTAGGAGTAACATGAGCCCCATGTGTACTTTTACATCAAACAATGGTTCAAAATATGAGTATGCTATAGCATCTCTTAATGGTGACCCTGTTGAGTAACCGGGTGTCTTCACCACAAATGTCGACATTCGCGTAAAAAGGTAGTGGTGATATTAGAGAGTGATCCAAACAAATAAATAAAAAAAGATAAAAATATAAAAATAAAAATACCCTCATTTTCGTCATATAAAAGTTCCTGTTCCATGCCTTAGAAGCCTATTTGACCTTAAGTGTTTAATTGACTTACATTAGTGGAGAGAGATTTAAAGAGCCAACTTATAAAACCATAGATTAGATTTGGTGATCAGGGTTTAACCGAACTTAGGTGATTCAGGAATACTAACTATAGCTATCACACATACACTTAGGGAGAATTCGAATTGGGAGCAGGTTTATGATGAATTGAGTGAATATTTGATAAGTGTTGATCTTGAAGCATGAGCTGGATTTTAAAAGAGCAATTCAGAGATCTTAGCTTCAATATTGCATTGTAGTGAAATCAAAAATTTTTGTGTTTCTTTGTTTCTTTTCAATTTTTATGTTGTTTAATCTATGTGTCGTTGTGTCATTACTCGAGGACGAGCAATGGTTCAAGTTTGGGGGTGTGATAACTCTCAGAAATAGAGTTATTATAGCTGTTTTGGATTTAAAAATGTACTTTGTCCAATGAGCTTCGAGTAAATTAGAGGTTTAAGTAAGCATTTATAGTTTTTAGGTGCAAAGTTTTATTTTAGAGTGTTGAAATTAAATTTTCAAATATGTTTTTGATATTTTGAAGTGTTTTGTAGGGTGGAAATATTAAAAGGCTGTTGGAAAGAAAAGTCATGCTTTGGGTAGATTGGAAATGCACAATTTAAGCAAAATGAAAAGAATGATTGATCTCAGGTGATGCTGCAGTATTGCTAGAATAGCTAGGGCAGAGGTTGTGGAGCTAGTTTGACAGGTCAACACACAGCTGATAGCAAAAATTTAATTGTTGACCTGGGCAGAAAAGGACAAGCTTGTGAGCTGTCTTACTTTAAAGATACCAAACAAAATCTCAGCCATTAGATTAAGCACACCTATCCATTCCTCTTTTACCCTAGCATTTAAAAGGAAACATTGGCCTTGAGCTAAAGGAGAGAGTGACGGTAGGAAGAGGAACACACGGACAACCAGAAAAAGGAAAGGGAAGAAAGAACCCAAACAGGAAAGGCAGCGTATAGTGGTTAGAGGTAGATTTCGGCAACTTTCGAAAGGAGAAGCTGGAAATTTCATAGCCAAACACCATGTGCTTCATTTTTTTGTCAATTTCTCTTTCTATTTTCGGTTGTATTTTCCTCTCTCTCTCTCTCGTTGAACAATGTTCTCTATTTTTGTGCTGTTTGAACAATCGGTCATGAGCTACATTTCTTTTAGACTGGGATGATAAAGTATCTGAACCTGTGACAGAAAACTTATATGCTAAGCTTGCTACTTCAACATTACTCAGCTTATTCAATATTGTTTCTATTGTTTATTTGTGTTCATTGACTGGCCATCCTAAGCATAATACTGTGATTTTAATTGGTTGTAAAACTGATTAGAGTTAGACTTATGTTGAATAATGTGTGTTTGGTTAGTTTTATAAATCAAACTAGCTAAATTTACAAGTTAAGCAGGAATGTTCACTTGTCTCACATAACCCGTTTGGAACCTGAGCTTGATCTGGTTTTGTATTTTATTTTTGTACAGGAATATGTTAAAAATGAAGTATGAAGGTAGTAGCATAAGTATTCAGAAGAATCTTGTGAATTTTTGAATTCTGGGTTAACTAAACAGCATTGCTATATCATACATAATCAGGTTGCAGGGGAGGGGAAATTGAATATCAGTCATTTCATTTCTGATTGTTATTCATTCTGATTTATAAAGTTAGTATTTGATATGTGCTTTTTATTGTAGCTCATTACAGCAAGTTTAATTTAGTTTAACTTTGATCAATTTTTACAATTACTTGATTTAGTTTTTAGTGAGATTTGTAGTGATAACTTTCTTTATGGGACGATACTCAACTCAATCACTTTATTACTTGATTGCGACACATTCATCTGCATAGTTAAATTTTGTGTAGACAACATATTCCAAATGAGTTAATTAACGTCTCATCATCAAGTAGTTAACCATCATCAAAGTCATGTTTCAAAGGTTTCATAAGTTTCAAAATATCGTCAATAAAAGCTAGCATAATATTACTCATCTCATCTGATCCCACCCTTATTTCCAAAATAAGTGCTAAAGAATATAAATTATCATAAAGTTTAGAGACATATACCTATCTCACAATACAAACAAGCTTGTTAAAGGAAATTTCTCCTCCGTAATAGTTTAACTTCTCTGTTGACATCTCCCCCTTTTTGATAAATAATCAAAAGTGTATTAAAATACTAAGAAACCGTAGGGAAATGATCTTTAATAAAGCAATCTCTTACTCCCCTGAACATAAGAATTAGTTGTGGTGGGATATATTTAATCAAATAAAATAAATTGCCAAGCTTTCATATTGAGAGATTTAATAAAAGTCTTCATTCTAGTTTTAGTATGAGTAGTTTGTTCCATCAAGTAGTGGAGGACATGAAGATGAACCTCTTTCTTGTAGAAGATCTATACCTGTAATATATCAATATTAAAATCTCACCAAATAAATGTTAATAACCCGCTCTGATACCAATTGTTAAATTCGATTTTAGCTATTTATCGAGTTTAATTAATTTATCAAATCAAATTAATTCAATTACTGAAAACAAAATAAATAAAGTAATACATGTAACTTTTTACAAGATTCGGCTTCCTTACTTCTTGGGGACACGCCCAAATGTTGAACGCTCTATTAACTATCAAAAGATTGCAAGCTACTAGGTTTTATACAAGCTAAAGACTCCCTATCCTTTGTTACCACTAGTCATTTTATGCCTAATCAATGAACCTGTTCTGTGAGCTTCCCTCGCTAGCTATATTGATCTCTGTTCAACCGCTAATGTCTTCTTTTAAAGAAATCAAATCTTTCTCTTAAAAAGACGATAAAATAAATTGTCTTTTCCTAAATATCTCAGTTTTTTCTCCCAAAAAACTCACAAATAAAAACTCAAAAGTTGTATATTTCTCTTTAAAAAAAATGAAGTTCAAAAGCTAGATTTAATAACTCAAAACTCAAGGGCTAATTTTTCTGTTATAAACACAAAATTCATCCAATGCAAAACCCACCTTCAATGTTCAACCATTGCTTCTTTATAATGTGTAGGCAATCCTTACTTTAAATAGGAAACATAATCTAGTAAAAATATTAATTGGATGTTTATACCAAAATTATATTGGCATTTTTGTTAATCATAATCTAATTAGGATTTTGCTTTTATCTTTAGTGATTTGAACTTCAATTAATTTTTAAATTTCTTCAGTTTGAATCCTTTTTGGCTTTTAAAAACCTATTTTGATTTAATCTATTTAATTTCCTAATTCTATCTAAATTCATATTACATTATAGACTTGGACTAGAACGTTATCACAAGATGACAACACTAAAAATACCTAATAGAATTAACTATTTTTGCTAAAAAAAAGTTGTAAAATTGACTTGAATACAAAATATTATGGAGAAATAAATCTTACCATCTTAACAATCGATCAACTATTGTTTTTATAAGATAAATAATATGTTGCTAATTAAGAATATTAATAAATCTATGAAATAAAGTTATTTTTACTATTTTAGTAAATTAAAGTGGTCATGTTTTTTAGCATTTTAATTTATTTTAAGTTAATTTAGTTAAATTTTACTTAATTTTAATTTAGATTAGTTTATTTTAATTTTTTTGCATTATTTTATTTTATTTTATTTAGATTAGAATAATTTTAATATATATTATTTAGCTTCCCCCTCTAAATAATTAATTTTTGAGATTTGAGGAGAAATGGCTCTTTTATAAGCATAATTTTAATAGATAGCCTAATCTTTTTGTAATTAAGTAAAGGACCATTCATCTATTTAATTATAACTTAAATGACATAATTACCCTTCAACTAAACAAACCATAAAAACCACAAGCCCTAAAATTCTGTCATAAAAGTACGAAACCCACCTTTCTTGGGAAAAAAAAATGGAACCCTTTCAAAAACTTACCCTTGCCATCACCTTCATCATCTCCATCGCTATCACCATCACTTTCACCATCATTGGTCATTGTCATCCTCACTTTTCGCTGATGCAGTCTCTATCACTATCACTTTTACCATCGCCGCTAGCTATCATGATAGTTGTCAACACTCCTCTCATAGTCGCCTATAGGTAAAAAAGTCAATTAACTCTATTAACATCTTAAAATTTGTCATTAGGCTAATTTAAAAAATAAATGATATTGAAAGGTGGAAGGCCATCCAATCTAATTGCAGGTTAATTTGGCGGAAGGTGGAAGCGAAATGATAATTGAAAAGTTAAAAAAAATGATAAATATTCAAAATTTGAACTGGAACAGAAGAAGCCTACGTGCAGGAGGAAGAACTCGCCCACAAGTGCATCCTTGCCCGTTAGGTCGCCTCTAATGCGATGTCAGATGGGCGCGTGCTCCTACTGCCGACAGCTGTGCCTAGAGCTACAAGCAATGTTAGACCACACTTAAAGGGACAGATCTCCACTGCTTCGCGCACACCATAAGGCCCGTGTGTGACCGTTTCTCAACCAGCCTACTTGCCATGTGTCTCATAGGTCCCACACAACGAACCACTACGTGCCATGTGTTAGGGCAAAAAAATAAAATTAAAAAAAAAGAAGCTAATAATGCCCTAGCTGGTGCACACAAGTGGAGAGAAAAAGAAAAAGAAAAAGAAAGAAAAGAAAAGAATGGGGCGAGTTTTTTTCGCGGTTTGTTTATGATATTACATTTATATTATATTTAAAACAATATAATTTTTATTTAAATGTAAAAATATTATATTTAAATATTAATTATATTACATATTAAATTTAATATAATTATTATTTATTATTTCACTCTTCTATTATTTTTACTAATCACATCACATACTCTTTTTCTCTCTCCTTTTTTTCTCTTTACTTTTACCTATCACATCACATATTCATTATTTAAATACAATTCAAATATTTTTCATCCAAATATATATTACATTTAAATACAATATAAATACTTTTTATTTAAATACAAATTGTATTTAATGCATTGTATTCAAATACAATACGCTTATCAAATATCCCCGTAGTGTTGGGTCTATAAGAAATTTAAAATTATTGGTTTTAGGAATTAGTTTTTATTTTCCCAAAAGAGGGAGATGGCATCTTAAAGATCAAGAAGAAGAGGAAGAGCAGAGGGACGTGGAAGAGAAATTGGAGCTTATAACACCTGTAAATGGATTTTTCCTTCTTATTTCATATTCTTTTTTATTTTTGTGATTTGAGAATGTTAATACTCTTTATTTGGATTTATTGATTCTTGTTTTTGTTGATTTTAATGGTTATAGTATAGTTTGTTGGTTATAAGGTTTAATGAATCCTTTTTAATAGAGTTGAATTTATATTCTCTTAGATTACTTGTTGATGGTGTGGTGATTATTTATTCTATTATAAGATTAATGCTCTTAATGATTTGATCAATCATTAGGAGATTTTATTGGACTTAATTGAAATTGAAAAATTGAGATTAAATTTTAATTAACAATATGATCTTATATACAATATGGAATAGGAATATATCCATAAAGTTTGTTGTGGATGTTTGGATTTAATGAATTTATGTTATTATTTCCCCATAGAAATATAGGTGTTTTAATTTGTATAAATGGACCTATTAGTTATCATAAGAGACTTTTAGACAATTTCGTACATTTGGCTAATAATTCCACCAATTAATGTTAATCCATTAACGGGTAATTTTTATTCAAATGAAATTAATTAGGAGATATTTGATTCATTTAGCTTTGTTTTCGTTATTATAGTTTTATTATTTTTTCACAATCAACTTCTTAGTTTTAGTTTCATCGTTTAAATAATTCTAAAATTAATCAATTTTAGTACTTAGGGGGCGTTTGATAAATATATTATATTTTGATTGTATTTGAATGAAATTTGTTTTTTGAATGTTGTATTTGGTTGAAAAGTATTTGTTTTGTATTTGAATGAAATGTGTGTTTGGATGAAAAGTATTTTGGAGTTGAAATGTTGATATGATTGGTAAAAGTAGAGATAAATAGTAGAGTTGAAAAATTGATGTGATAGTTTTAAAAATGTTTTGAATAGTAGTTGTTTTCGTAGCACTGTTACAAAATTTGTGTTTGGTGTAAAATTATATTGTATTTGAGTAAAATTAAAATGAAATTTTTTTTCTAAATGTCACCTTAATTCAAAACTAGACACAATTCTCATAAGAACGATATTTTACTCACATTGTATTAATTGTTTAACTCGTACACTAGCAAATTTTCACACAACAAATATTTTAAGAACAAAAAATGCAAATTTAAATGACATAATTATCCATATATTACTCATCATGATGATGGTTTAATAAATAGTAAGTGAACCAATAAAACTTATTAAATTGTAGTACAAAACCGATACGAATCAATAATGTAATTTTCAATTTAAATCAATTCTAAAGTGAGTATATTGCCTAATAAATCACTTTCCAATTGATGTCATAATTGTACAATTTCGGATTCGCATTCAGTGTACATAACAAAAATTTAGTTGATAATGTAAATTAGTGTACACAAATAAAAATTATTAAACGAAAAAAGAAATAAGTTAGAAAAAGAAAAAAAAAGATCGAATCAATTCCGAACACGCTCGTTATGTGATTAGGATATATAATAATAATTATTAACCATATGTGCAGTAGTAGAAAACGAACTGTGCAGTGCCATTGTTATAATGCACATCATTTATTATATTATTGATGTGATTTATATACTTATAATCTTACAAAAATTATTCTATACTAAATGGAGCTACGTTGAGAATATAAGTTCCGATACGAAAGACAAATGATATAGTAGTCTGATTTCATTTCAAGTAAAATGTTCTGTTGGTCTTGGGCTCTTAAGTAGTTGAGAGTTTAATATCTGATTATTATTATTTTTTTGTTAAAAATATTATGAACTTTTTAATAATTTAAAGTTTAATTTTAATATTTTAAAAAAAATTATTTACTTTAAATTATTTTTTAAAAAATTATTATTTCCTTCAATTATTTATCAAGAACTGTTATTTACTGCAAATTTTTTTAGAAAAGTATTTTTATGAAAATTTCCAATTAGAATATTATGTCAACATTGCTAATATTTAACTGAAAAATTATAGTAAATAGCATTTTTTGCAAAAATAATTGAGGTAAAACATCAACTTTTTAAATTTGAAATAAATAATAAATTTATCAAGTATATAAAAAATTTATTTAAATAAATATGATAATATGTAAATAAATTATTTATTTGATAAATTTGATTAAAAAATTTATTTACTCAATAAATTTGATATAAACAAATTATTTATTTAATAACTCTTTTATTTACTTCAAATATTTTAAAAACATGTTAGTTTAATCATTGATGAAACTCAAAAATGGTCCTTAAACGCATAAATTTCGAATTTTTGTTTCACTAAAACGTTAGTTCAAATTTTTTTTCTTTTTTTTTATTTAACTTTTTTTTAACTTTATCAAACAATACCCCTCTCTCTCTCTCCTTCCCACTAAAATCGCTCTCTCTCTCTCTCTCTCTTTCCTCTTTATGGACGCGATTTAGTCAGGTGGTGCTGTCTTCGGCAAAGCAGTTGGAGATCCCTCCATGGCCGAGGCCTCGCAAACTCCATGGCCATTGCCGACAAAGAAGATCCACCGATTGCGAGTCCATTCGTGACCTTGCTAGCTGTCATCCTGTAGTCCTCGAATTTTCTTGTTGTTGGATTTGAGCACGATGTTTGGATTTTCATCGTGAAGAGAAGATTGCGTGGTTCCAGCAGCGAATCGGATCTGCTCACAAGCCTAGTGGTGAATTGCGCACCGTCGGTCTTGATCCACTTGTCAGCCCGATCATGAGCGAGCCGCTAGTAGATCTTTGCCTCGTGAAGGTGCCAACCGATAGAGCTTGGGCTGCCGATGGATTTTTGCCGACGCCGTGGGAGGTGGTGGCTACTTTTTTTTTTAAATTATTATTATTTTTCATTTTTTTCATTTTTTTAGATAATATTTTTTTAATTAAAAATTGATACATAAAAAATATATAAAATGATAATAAAAAACAATAATTGATAATTAAAAAAATATTAGGGAAGAACATCAAAAGTATTTCAATGGATTATCAAATAGTATTCTGAAAATTTACCAAAAGATATCCTAATAGATTCTTAAAAGATATTCTTACATATTACCAAATAATATTTAAGAGAGTTATCAAATAATATTCTAGAGGATTATCAAAAGTGGATTATAAAAAAGTATTCTGGAGGATTACCAAATAGTATTTTTGAGAATTACCAAACAGTAATCCCCAGGATTACTAATGATATTCAAGTAAATTATCAAAAACAAATTACCAAAACAATATTTCAAAGGATCACCAAACCATATTCTAGTGGATTACCAAATTCAATTCTTACAAATATTAAAATATGTGAATTATCAAAAGATATTCCAGTAGATTACCAAATGATATTCCAATAAATTATTAAATAGTATTTTAATGTATTACCTTTTTACTTAGTTGAGAGTAATTTTGTAAAGATATATAAGATTGACCTTTAATTTATCTTAAAAAAGAGAACAAAAATTCTAAAGTCATTATAAAAGTGACAAAATTATAGAGATGCGCCCTTTTTGGGGCTTTCCTCCTAATTCCCCTTAATTATTTTTGGAAAACTGCTATTTGGTGCTTTTTTTCTCACTCCCCATTTAACTACCATCGCTAAAATATGGGCTAAGCTCCAATAACAAAACCTGGGCTAAATTAAATTGGGCTTCCACCCAAGCTTCCAATCAACTGCCAATGTACAGACAACAAGAGGCTTTTCGATTTTCTCAACAGGTAGCTTGAAACCAAATTAGGTCCCTGCAACGCTTTTTTATTTTTCCCCCTGGCCGAAGGGTCGCCACAAACGCTCTTGGCTTTTTAATTTTGACCTTTTTTTTATTTTAGTAACTTTTCTTTACTTCCTTTGTACTAACTACTATATTCAAAGGAAGTGCTAGAAATTGATATATTAAGTTGTGCTTTCTTGTACAAGAGCACAAAGAAGTTGAAAGAAGTTGTTGTATGGCCTGATGTGATGGTAAAGTTAACCAGTGCACTAAAAGTCTTTTTAAATGAAATAATTTGGACTAGAGTGAGATGCAGCTATTATAATAAAAGCATCATCTGATTGTTTGGGAGAAAAAGAGATTGTGCCAAGAATTGTAAAGCTTGTTTTCACTTTATGCCAATACTTGCACTCGACAATATTATTCTCTGTTCACATGTAACAGCACATGACGCCCGTTTCCTAGAAGTATTTTGTTAGAGATTCAAATTCACCACCCCAAAGATATTAAAATTCATTCCAATGGTTAATTTAGAATTTGGGCGGAGTCTATGAACAATCTTACCAACAAGGTAGTGGTGAACACAATAGGTTTAATTTGGTTTTATGTTGAATCCATGCATCAAAATTGAGACATAGGTTTCAAGGTAATGCATCCCAAAATCGGTAGAAATTTTGGTTCTAATAGGAAAACCATCCGAATATGACTGGTCGGTTTCTTATGAAGCCATTGGTTTTAATTATTAAAGGTAGTTTTATGCAGGAAATAAGCGGACACTGAAGTCATGCAAGGTTGGTGAAGTTGACAGCCCAATGAAATGATTTGTGGTGGTGACTAGCGAGGAAGGCGAGCAAGGCTAGGGTGCTATTGCCCAACACGATGGAGAAGAGACATTGATGGGCAATGAGTGTGAGAGAGTGGTAGTCTTGTTATGAAATGTAGTGTGGTTAGATTCTTTTATAAGGAAAATAATGATACGAGAGAGGCTAGGGTTAGGTTTTCAAACAAAAAGGATTAAGTTATAGTGACATCATATTAAAACAAAAAAATAAGAATAAAAACAACAGGCTCTTGTTTCTGTTTGGTTGGAATCAAGAGCTTAACATGTTGAACCAAAACTAACTAGGCTAGGTGCGATTTGTTATTTGTCTTAACTTCGATTCAATGTAATCAGTTCTTTTTTTATGCTCGTTTAGTCAGTTTTTTTTTTTTTTTGGGTTGAATCATTTTTTCTACACAACCCTTGTGGCTGTTGCAGGGTGTCCTAATATTTGAGGCCAAAGGTGAAATAATGAAATTTGACTCTTCATTTAGTAATCTCACATTTACATTGACATTTTTACTCAGAAGTGAAACTTCTAAAGAGACAATACTTGAATTTAGCCATGAACAAAAAAGGAAGGAAGAGAGGAAGGAAAGAAACAAGACTTGTGGCCTCTTTAGATCATAGATTTAAATAGTGAGTTTGGACAATAAATTCAAATTTTTGTGATAAAAAACACTGAAGGAAAAAATTTAAATTGTAACTTTGAACCTATGATCCAAATAGGAGCTCAATAATTATAGATTACAACTAAAGTTGAGTTCTGAGAAATATAGATCGTTCACTTTTAATTATTAACCTTCTAATTTTGTGCAAGGTTTCATATCATGACTCAAATTGTCAATCCTAATAGTACATAACCAAGTTTTGGTTACCATATTCGCAAACTTAAGAGTTGCATACTATTACATGAAAAAGGTAAGAGTAGAATTGTTCATCCCAATACCAGTTAGATTGGGATTAAAAACCAATGAGTCCCATTATATATCTTACATCCTGACTCAATCCATCGGTATATAAGACATTTTACAGAATGCAACATTTTAGTTTTCTAGTGCTGAAGATTAGGGAAAAGGAAAAATTCGATGCTAAATTTCAAAGTATTGGCCGTGTGAAAGGATAAAAGTCATCAGCAAAAGGGACTGGTCACTTGTCCTTTTAGTTGGCTTCGTGATTTCCTTAGGTTGGCCTCGCTACCAAACCCCACCTCCTCTTGATTTTTTTGGTTTGCAACTTTGTGGCTTCCCTTTTCCATGGGCTTTACTTGACGACTGTACACCAGCCTAACACATGATCACCACCTAAACCCAAAATTCAAATCTGCTTTAGTTGACTTAATGGCCCATATTAACATTGGCAAAGAAAGGAGAAAATATATAATTTCTAATATAAGACTATTTTTGAACTATTAGATTAATTTTAAAATGATATGATGCATACTTGTTTATAGTAAAAATTTACAACACATAATGAAGAATTGCTATAAATTATGAGTTAAATCTTTAAAAAATCAATTCAACAATTAAAATAATAATTCCTATTGATAGGGAAGCCGTTGGATTGATTTTTTTAATAACTTGATCAGCTGTTTATGATAAATAATTTACAACATGCA
This sequence comes from Antiaris toxicaria, assembly GCA_035233585.1. Classification (NCBI taxonomy): domain Eukaryota; kingdom Viridiplantae; phylum Streptophyta; class Magnoliopsida; order Rosales; family Moraceae; genus Antiaris; species Antiaris toxicaria. The sequence goes on from CP141163.1 coordinate 5,009,059, forward strand.
GCACATAATTGTTACTAATTATAGATCAAGCCTTTAAAAAATCAATCATCAATTTTAAACAATAATTTTTATTTTTATTTTTTTAAAATTTGAGGATGAAGAATTTGAATTTTATAGTTTTTAATAGAGTTAAATGTAGTATTATTGCTAGATTATACTTGTAATCATTAATAATTCTTATTGATAGTTAAAATTTCCACGGTAAAATTTCCAATTTATTAACCCAATTAAGTTGCAGTATCAATTAATATGAAAACATATTCTCACAAGTTGAGTTCAATGGTTTCAAATTAACCTCTAGATTCAAGTCCCTAGAATAATTTCACCTACGAATAAATACCATATCACATCGATATATATATTTTTTAATTTTATTCTACATTTTCAAAACCCTTGGAAGAGTCACTCAAAGGGGACAAATTTCTAATCGTGCAATGAAGACTAAAGTAGAAAAAGGTCACTTTGAAGCTACTAAAATTCATTGCTACCAATTAAGTGAGTACATGATTTGGTGGGATCAAGACAAAAACAAAAGGGAATGAGTCCATTAATTAGCAGCAATATCAACTAAGCAATAATAAGAAATTAACCAAATGGGTAAGGGTTTGCTTGCAATGGAAAAATGGTAACACAGTATATAAATGTGGAACAAATAATTCCAATGCTTCCATACAATCATATACACATGGCAGCATTAAACAACAACTTGTCTATACAGTAGTTGGAGTTGATATGGTTGGCAAGTGGGAAAGGGAAAAACAAATAATAAAAATAAGAAGTTTTTGGTGGCTAGCTAGCTACTAACTGATGTTGAAACCACCCCACAAAAGTTTAAAATGTGTGTGTGTATAGAAGCTTTAAAGCAAAGATACATCATTTTATTCTCATGTATAAGGTTTTTTTTTTATATAACAAAGAACCCTAATTTCATAGGCCATATAGGGTTGTATACAACTCTCGTCGTAATCATAATCTATATATAACTCAACAAAATAAAGTATTATCAAAGAAAAACGTGATTTATCTTTTTGCTTTCTTTAAATAAAATATGTGATTTATTCCTACCTGCGTAATGTCATTAAAATTGATCGGCTATGGAAAATGGAGCCAACATAAATAATCAACAGGGATAGCCCCGTAATGTGAGACACATACTCATCTTATGCAACTGTATATATATATATTTTTTCTTTTTTAATGTTTGATTTTACTATAAATCTACTCAATTAACTACTACTTCTTTGATTCTCTTGCTTAAGCTCTTTTAAAAAAATAAAGGTTCGTGAAAGAAAGCACTCTCAAACTCGCAAGTCATCAAAGCGAGAAATAAGCAAGTACAAAGATGAGAAAAGCCTACCTTTCTCCTGCTCATCTCTTCAATTTATAGCCTGCGGAAAATGCAGGGTTTCTGATTATAATTTGATCCTAGATGTTTATCTATTGACTTTACTATTTTTGGTCACTTAGGATATATTTTCATTATTTAGTTTACAAATGACTTTTAAATTATACACGTAGTCTCATATTGATTCTTAATTTTTAATTTTATATGTAACACTCGAACTTTTTTTTTTTAATTGTTTTGCAAGCGATTCATATATTTGTATTCATTAAAACTTGAACATAAATTAATATGTTAAGACTATGTTAGTTTGACTTTCGGTTAAATCATAATTAATTGTTTTTTACAAAAAAACTATATCTCAAAAATATTTTTGATAACGTTATATATCTTGAATAAAAGTACAATTTACTTCTAATTAAATATTTCTAATTAGGGTATCATTTTCCATCCAAAAATGTTTATTTAAACTTTATCTATAAGTAAACCTGAATGTGTTTAATTTCTTTATTTCGTTCTTTCTTTTTATACAGAATATGGACAGAGGGAGCAATGACACAGGAGTAGAAAAATTTTTAAAAATATAATGTGTAAAATAAAAAATCAAGAACCAATATGAGACAAAATATATAGTTTAAGAGCCATTTATAAAAGTAACCTAATTATTTTTTATCTGTGTAGATTTAACATGATCTGCATTAATCCCCTCGATCTTGCTCTAGCCATTTTGCAGTTGATTCAACGTTTCCTTACTCCCATTCCGTGTCGTAACTCCTAGTAAAATGCTCGCGTTTTGAGGAGGATCAATGTCACATCATCCCCCAAACTAGGTCATTTCTTGACGACCTTTCCTTCCTTTTTTTTTTTATTTTATATTTTGGTTGTTTAAAATGTTTTTAGGACTAATTTTCGAAACCCCACCCGCACATGCGCACAACTTGAAGTGTAGCATCAAATATGATTCCGTAGGCAAATATGCGATGGCTAAGGCTATAAATAGAAGTTCCCTTGATGTCATTTTCTTAATTTTATAGCCTTGGCTTTAATTCCTTTAGATTTTGTGATATTAATTAAATCCGAAATTAAATACAGCTCCAACGGATTTAGAAACAATGTATAATGAAACTTTGATACATTACGCGACTGGGGTTTGCTCACTAATGAGAATGGGATTCAGGGTTTAAGATCATAGATTTGAAACCTAAGATATTTTCTTTTTAAAATAATGAAGTGAGAGAGTTAAAGAGAAAGAAAAAAAAATGAAACTTGGTATGTTTCATTTGCCATTTTCAAAGTATATCATTTATGCCTCATTTGTTTATCGTATTGTATTCACATTACGTTTAAATATAATATAAATTTTATCTAAACGTAAAAATGTTATATTCAAATACCAATCACATTATATTTTAAATCAAATACAATCACTATTCACCATGTTATTTTTTTCTACTACTTTGAACAATCACATCACATACTTTCTTTCTTTCTCTTTTTTTTCATCTACTTTTGTCAATCACATTACATTTAATACAATTCAAGTACTTTTAATTTAAATAAACATTTTATTTGAATGTAATATAAATACTTTTCATCAAAACATATATTACATTCAATGCATTACGTTTAAATGTAATATTTATATAATTCATTACCCAAACACCCCATTAACTTAAATAACGTCGACCAAATAATTTGACGTTTAATTGTTGAACATGTCCAGGGAAAATAGTATAACCACGTTAGCATTTTTAGATGCTACTGAAATTCAAATAAACTAATTCTAATCTCTTAGAGAGATGGTTAATGTTTATGATATGTATTTTGGATTTACTCGATGGATATTTTTTGGTGGGTTATTGATGACAATCACACATGGATCGTTTTGAAGTTTCAATTCTGAAGAGCCAAAAGAGGGGGACCATATTGAAGCTAATATCATAATCATAACTACAAAAAGAGAGAAGAAAAGCTAACAACTCGGTTTCATTAGGAAATCAAGAATCATAAAAAAAAAAATGACTTTACCAAAAAGCAAAGACATCTCTAAAAAAGATAGCACCCATTTTCTATTGTATTACTAGAAATTCCAAACCGGACCAAACTAACCTGTGAAGTCACATAAAGGTTCTAAAGCTTGTAAAGAATGTATCTAGAGAAAAAGCCAAAGGGAAATTTCCTAATTTCCACAAGATAAGGCTAAAATTACAACAGTGAAAAGAAGGAGATAAAGTAAAGAAAAAGGTATCAGCTACATCCAAAAGTATTGGAATCGAGAGTCCATTAATTACAATCGATGAACACTAACTGAATAATGTTGGGGGTACGCTGGTAGCATCCAACACCACGTATTAACAAGTCTAATAAAATGATACCTATCATGGTCCTTTTTATATTTTTATATTTGTTAATTGTGATACTAAATATTAATGATATTTTTTTAACATTTTACATAAAATATCAAGAGCCCGCTTGTATGCCTACATTTTTCTTCTTTTTTTTTTTTTTTTACTTTAACCTTTACTTTTTAGAAAATGTTTTCCCAGAAATTGTATGGGAGATTGAAGCAAATAACAGTTTTTAGAAAATAATTAAATTAAATAGAATATTTTAAAATATTTATAATAAATTATATATTTATTATATAAATAATTTATTTATATTAAATTTATTAGAAAAATGATATATTTACTTAAGTAAATGATTATTGATACATTTATTTAAGTAAATAATTATTTACGTCTTGTAAATACATCATCTCCTTAGTAAAATTTATATTCATCTAATAAATATATTATTTATTATAAATATTTTAAAATTCAACTATTTGCTTTAATAATTTTTTAAACAATTATTTACTATTATATTTCAAATTGGGTGCTGTATATATATGCCCGTTTTCAAAACTTTTGAAAAGTATATAATAGATTTTAAAATATTTGAAATAAATAGCATATTTTAAAAATGAATAATTTGTATACAAAAATTTAATACTAAATAAGTTCAAAAAAAAGTTAATAGGAAAGTATTTTCACTTCAATACTTTAAAATCCGTTATATATATATATATATATTTTTTTAGTTTTAAAAAACACTATTTAACTCTTTCTCCCTTGCCTGCAATGCATTGATATTCAATATTAAAGACTTCTTATCCCACGTCAAATCTTTTAGTAAAAATTTGTGAGAAAAATCATTAGATATTTCTCTACAAAGAGCGCCCTGATTATTAAATGACATGATTGGCTTCTCTCTCTCTGTGTTTTATAAGGTAATTAAAGAATAGCAATGGTATTAACCAAAAACATAACATTATATCATATCTCATAAATTTTGTTTAAAAAAAAAAAACCAATGTTTTAATGATTAAATAAAAAGTAAATCCATCGACGAATAATAATCAGTTGCTGAAATTTAGCATTTGTTGCACTTGATGTCAAACTTACCATCAAATATATAATATGCTAAATTTAAAGCCGAAAATAGCACCCCAATAGAAAGAATATTGTTTATCTCAAATGTCAAAATTTAACATTGACACATTTTAGCACTCCAATGTAGATTTTTATAATTTTAATTTTTATATGAGATTTAAAAAATGGATTAAACCCAAAATTTTAATTTTTAGTATAAACAAATTTTGAATTTTAATAATAAATATTTCAACCTAAAATGCCAAAAAAACTAATTCAATGAAACTATTATAAGGTTAATTAAACTCAATTATAAGATTAGTTTATTAGTATACGTCTTCCTAAAAGAAAAGGAAAGAAAAAACTCTGCCTCTGTTTTTTTTTTTTTTAGTATGTTTTTGGGGGATAAAAAAATATAGCTATTCTTTCATCTAAATAAAGCTCATGTTATGGCTTAACATATATTGTTCTCACAAATACTTAATTGGGCATCTGCATCTGATAATGTGGTAACACCGCAAGAGTTAAGGTAATCTTGTCCCGTGAAGTCATTGCTATTTGTTACACTGCCCAAAACTAAATTTCTTTTTATTCTCTCTCTCTCTCTCTTCAAGAAATCAAAAGAACAATACCAATAATTTTTTTATTGTTTTATATCAATATATGATATCGCCTTTAAAAGATTGTCACGCTAATCAATAATACATTGTATCTACATTAAAATATGATAACTAAAACTTCTTTCAAAAACTAGTTAAAAATGAAATTTAATCTACCAATTAAAAAATAATAACTTATTAATACATAAATTGATTTAAAAAATGCAGAGTTAAAGCTAATATTATTATTATTATTATTTAATAGGTGTTAACAGGTAGTCGAGAGAACTTCAGATCTTGACCTCGTGACATGGCTTGATTCCAATGGTCATGTTGTATGTAAAGATTTATGATACATGATTTCAGATATTTGAATATTAAATTACTAGTCGTTATAAGGTATCTATAATCAGAATCTATAATATTAAAGATTATCTCTATATTTGAGTTAAAATATCAGAAACAAATATTTGATATATACCTAATTAGCAGGAGCTATAAATATTTGTAATTATTAGGAGACTACAAATACCTAATAAGTAGCTAGCCTTTGAAAACCTAAGTTGCATTCGACAAATTACACCATTTGTAACTCTGAGAAAAGATTGTTACACACCTTAAGCACTAAAGAAGACATAGTCTGTTTATTTACGGTGAACCTTTGTAATTCTTTTGTTCTCTTTATTTCTAACATCCTTTACTTTTACCGTTTTGTGCTTTCTCGTGACTATGATAGTTTTCAAAGATTCCTGTTATCATTGGATTTGTTAGGTGAATTTCACTTGTTAATAACAATATGTTATAATTAAAATTGATATCTCTAATACTATTTGAATTAAAAATGATTTATCCTCATCACTTTATCATTAACTTACCATGCTTGATGGTAAGTATCATAATTGGCTATAAACAATGTGGTCCTACGAATGATTAAGGGCTTCATAACATTGTATGATGCATCATTATTAGGCTTTGTTTGGCATGTTAATATATAGAATAAGCTCCCTTGTTGTGTAGTAGTGCGTGATGCCATGTCCTACATCTTGAGGGGTACATTAGCTAAAATCCATAAATATATATATATATAATATTTACACACACACACACGCACATATATATATATATATATTAGATATAAGGTCTTATGTTTGGAAGTTATATTAGTCTGATGAAAAAACAGAAAATCTTCGTAATACTTAGATTGTTAATATATAACATTTTATGCCATATATGTTAATTGCACTAATAACTTTAAATAGTACTATGATATATGTAAAGTTAAATACCAGGAAAAAAAAAAAAAACTATTTGCACCTAAACAAAATTTGTAAAACATGTACGAGAAATTGTATGTATATATATATATATATTTAGGTATAGAGCAACACTAAAGGGGCCTTTCAAACTCTGAAAGAAATATTTGTTGAATGTCATACAATTAGATCTATATATATATATATATTATGAGAAATACATCATCTCATCCTCACAAAATATGTCAATAATAAGGTATGTTCTAAATCAAGTACTAAATTAACAAGTACAAGCCTTTTATTTATTTATTTATTTATTTATGTTAAAGATAAGTTTATATATTTTAAAAAATAATCATTTTAATACTAAAATCTTTAACTATAGACTCATCATAATAGTCCATTGTTATTATATCACCGCACTCGGGGTGGTTCATCCTAGGTATATATATATATATATTATTTATATATACACACATATTCAACACGAATATTAAATGCTCTAAACAATACCCTAGGCTTTATAAATAAGTAGAACTGGGTAAGGTCTATGGCAGCATATAAACATAAAATACCATCAAACTGGCCACGTCTACTTGAGTCTGGACCCCACGTTCGCTAATTCTAGTTCAACCGTCACGACGTGGTGAGACAATTAAATCTAGTGTCTTTGTTGGGGAGTTTTCTGTTACTGTCAAAGCCTGATGGCCCACCTCTAGTACATTAAACTATTTAACATTATAGGTATTTTGTCTCTCTCTCTCTCTCTCCCCCTCTCTGATTTGTTTTAATCTACAAGATTTATGTACCATATTTTTATACATGCAATGCCTGAGAAATTAACTGCATGATATGACTTAAACTCACATTTAACTTTAAAATAATTAAAAATATTAAACTGTTCAAATGTAAAAGCCTCTAAAATATTCTAGACCTTCCTTTAGCTAAAAGAAAAAAGAAAAAAACCCTCTAATTATTCTGCATAGAGAAAATATATATATAGGAAATTATTTAGAGATCAAAATTTTCATTTCTTATGTACTTTCTTTTTCACATCATAATTTAACAATGTATTTTTTTAATGTATATATAATTATTCAAAATACCTTCTTTATCTGTTTCTGTCTATAAATCTAACGGATTTGTTGACGTAACAAGTTATTAAAAATTAAAAAAATGTTTTCGAAATATAAATTCTAATTTAAAAAACAATATTTATTTTTAATTAAAAATATGTTTTCTATATCCTCTCTTTTCTCACACTTTCAAACCCTAGCTCTTTCTTTTTCTCCTCCAAAACCAAAACCAACTTTTTATTAAAGGAACTCTTTAGCCATCGAGATTCGTTGCCATAAAAAATAAAGTTCTTGGATGACTACACTAGGCCTAAGTTCCTCTTCTAGTCTCGATCACCACCATCTCCAACTTCCTCTCCACCCACAGACCTATAAACCATTACCCACACAGCCTCTAAGCCTTTCCTTTTCCTCACTATCTCTCTTTCTTCCCTCCTCCTCACACACCCTTTCTTTTCTTCCTCTTATCCAAGCCCTCCAAATGCCTCCTCCTTTGTCTTGCATTCTCCTAGCTCCTCTTCGGTCCCTTTACTCCAATCTCCCTCACTGGCAGTGACATCCAGATTCGTCATATTTAACAGTGTCGGCAGTGGCGAAAGAAATAGAAACCCTAGCAATTTCAACCGTGAGAGATCAACATTCTTGCGATTTCAATTTAAGAATCAATTTTCTTTAAATCCAAGCAAGCTTGGATCACCAAATCAAAGATGAATGGAGTTGATCCACATTTGATGTAGCTCATGACCAAGGCTTCAAAAATTTTTAGTGAGCTTGACTCGAGAACTCTAACGGCATTGTGAAAAAGGGCCAGGGCTTGACTTTGAGGTATTGGTGGGCGAGGATATGGACGAGGGTGGAGAAAAAGGAGAGTTCATGGTGGTAGAAGGAGGTCTAATGGGTCTAGAGGAAGAAGCAGAGGGCGAGGTGGGGCTGTTCTTAAGGCAGAGGGCGATTTTAGAGAATTACAAGGGAGGGTGAGGAGAAGTCAATGGGGTAGAGGGAGTTGAGGTGGGACTAGTAGGACATGGAAAGGTGGTGTGATCTAAGAGAAAAGGAGAGAGAAAAGAGGAGAGAAAAAAGTAAAACAATATTTTTAAGTTTATTTTTAATTAAAAATTAATATTTTTTTATAATTAAGATTTATATTTGTAAACATATTTTTAATCTTTAATGACTTGTTATGTCAGTTGAATCGTTAGATTAATAGACATATATAGTCCAAAGGAATTTGTATAATTAATTTAAAAGTTTTTAGTCAAAAAAAGTAAGTGTACATAAGTCATTTTTAGCTCTTTTTGAGCTTTCTATACATGTATAGATTTATAAAATATCAAAATTAAAAAATTTAAAAACATTTAAAATCCTTTTTTCAATTTATACTTTTTTTTCTATCTTATGAAATAATTATGAGTTTCAAAATCCTTTCCCTCTCTTTTTTTCTTTTGCTTTTCTTTTCCTAAAAAAAACATTAAAAGGTGTTTATGAAATTAATTAATAACAATATCACATTTAATTCTTTTTATATAAGAAAAAAAGAAACAAACATTGAGAGGATAGATAGAAGAATGAATGTGACAATAAACTTATTTTTTTAAAAGGTAAAATTTCACAATAAACTTATTCTAAGGAATAAATGTACTAAAAAAAAAAAAAGAGACTCAATTATTACGTGGAGGCGTTTTGTAATACTCACGTGAACCCCTTGGGCTATAAGCGGGTAGGGACATTTACTCTTCACAATTTTTAATTTGTTGTTTTTTATTTCACTTTATTTATTTATTTATTTTTAAATAAGACGCATTTTTTTTGTCCTCATCCTACATAGCCCACAGCGTGAGTTCGAACTTCGAAGCCAGAGTGGATCCAAACAGTACAATTCGTGTTTTGCAAAACACGTTTTGCATTCTACGGACCAGATCAACTGAGAACACTATAAAAACGATGATGTAAAAAGCAGCAGATTTTAGCCCCTAAAGTGAAATTACAGCAAAAAAGAACATGATCCGATGCGACGAGCCGCACCATAAGCGGCACGATGCGCGCCGAGCAAACACTCCCTTGAGACGCACACACAATCACCACCCCACCACTTTTTCTCTCAATTGAAAATTCTGATATTAAAAAAACCAAAAACAAAAAAAGGTGAAATTATTAAGGTTATAAATTCCAAAATTATGACATAACGGGCTTATATAGAGAGGATTAAAATTTTATTTGATAGATTAAAAATAATTAAAATAATAAAAATTAAGAAAAAAATAAAAAATATTGTAAAAATCAAATGAGTTTTAAATTTATTTACATGTTATTTTCCGATGAAAAGTAACATGTAATTTGATAAAACAGCATATAGGTTAGCAATTGACGTGTCTAAACGTTATTTATCTATTTTCTTTCCTAAAAAAAAGTTCTATTTTCTTAATGATAGAAAATTATTTTTTTTAATAAATAAATATTTCAACGTTATTTATAAATTGACATAACAAGTAGATTTTTACTGTTTATTTATCTATATTATCAAAAATAATTTAATTATAAATATTTTGTTTTTCAATTAGTGTGGCCATCACATGGCATGTGTTTCTTTTCTTTTTTCTTTTTTAAGTAAAAAAGTAAAATGTATTGTTGGTGATTTTAAGAAACAATTCTAATTTGGTTTGTGATATTAATAGATTCTCACAATAAATTAATTTAAAAATGTGAAGACATAATTGATCTTTTTATTGAGGAAAAAAATTTATTGAGAAAAAAAAAAGATAATTCTAATAGTAGAAGTTGAAAAGAAAAAAAGTAATATATTATAAAAATTGTATTTTGTTGCAAACAGGCTAGGCTAGGTTGATTAATTATTGAGTATAGGCATATTTGTTTTTTAACATGGTATGTTTAGATGGAAGATTTATTTTTGAAAAGTAAAAAATTTTTAGATTTGAAAAATAAAAGGTTTTTTGGACTTTTTTTTTAAACTGAAAAATTATTTGGATGGGTAAAAATTTTATTTTATTTTAGAGAGAACTTTTGAAAAATAAAAAGTTATTTGAATCTTTTTTAAAAGTGAAAAGTTATTTGGATGAATAAAATATTTTTTTTATTTAAATATAACTCTTTTTTATTCCTGAAAATAAAAAATTTTAAACGTTTAAATATAAAAATTTAAGAAATCATTTTTTTAAAATATTTTTTTTTATTTTTTAAAAATAGAACTTGCAAACAAACGTAACATTTGAATGTTCAAATACAAAATTTAAAAATTTTTATTTTCTTAAAATAAAAAAAATTTTATTTTTAAAAATTAGAACTCTAAACTTTAAACTTTATTTTAAACATAAACTTAAGAAAATTTTGCTCCCATACGTAAACAAATTATTCTTTAAAAAACAAAAATAAAATAAAAAAATAAAAAAATCTTTAAATACAGGTCTCTCACAGAGTGACACTCCCCTTCATGTCTATTGCATATCTGCCACCATCACCGTTAAACATTCATTCATTTCGTCCTTTCTTCACCAAATTCCAAGGTACTCTCTCTCCTCTCCCCTTTCTCTCTCTCTCTCTCTCTCTCTCTCTCTTCCAAGTGAATTTCTGGTGGTGGAAATGTGAAATCGCGGAACCAGAAACGCCACTGCATTTTTCCCTGGAATCGCCGGTTTTCCGAGAAAGTTAGGGTTTGGGAGTTCCGACCGAAATTGGACAAGAACATGCCGTTGACAAGGTACCGTGTGAGGAGCGAGTATGGATTGGCGGATCCCGAGCTGTACAGAGCAGCCGATAAGGATGATCCCGAGGCGCTCTTGGAAGGCGTCGCCATGGCCGGCCTCGTCGGAGTCTTGCGTCAGCTCGGCGACCTTGCTGAGTGAGCCTCTTCTTCTTCTTCGTCTAACACTTTGTTGTTTGATTTTGTTGTCGTGTTGTGAGGCTGTTGATTTTCTTAATTCGGAACTGTTGGACCAAGAATTCGACGAATGCGGTTTGTGTAATTTGTAATTTGAGGTTTGGATTTGGATTCGGTGGCTAGATTGATCTCAGGAGCGATTTTCGTTGTTCGTGTGTTAGGTTTTGGTGACGAATTATAATGATGATTAAAATGCTGAATCGGTGAGGTTAATTGAAGTTTGTGGCGATTAAACGGGATTTATGTCTCGGATATGAGTCTAAGAATTCCCAGACTTCGTCTATTTCAGCGAGGCATGCTTATTTGTGGATTTCAATTGAAAATTTTCTTTTCCGATTCTCATGGAATCTGATTCTGATGTGTCTCAGAATGTGCATATTTTCTCTTTCCTCTTTATTTATTTATTTTTTTTGGAGGAACCTAAGGAAATTCTTTTTTGTAGAGGGTTTGTTACGTTCTCAATTAGTCAATTATTTTAAGTTCGAAATTATTTTCCCTTTCCTTACTTGCAATTTTCTTGACACAGCCTCTTATGATAATTTACGTAAAACTTGGAACCTTTTGCTCGCTAGTTGAATTGTGCTGCTCAGAAGAATGCCATTTCAATGTGTCACAATAACATGAATATTGAGACAATTCACTTGTTAAATTAACATTTGGTTTCCCTCTTCGGCCCACTATCATGATTTACGGGCATATTGAATCCAATATTGGTAATAATAGTCACTAAAGATTTCCAAAATCAGAAATGTCTTTTCTTATTTATCACTTGTGGTGATTATAGGTTTGCTGCTGAAATATTCCATGACTTGCATGAAGAAGTAATGGCAACTGCTACAAGAGGTCATGGTCTCATGGTTCGTGTTCAACAATTGGAAGCAGAGTTTCCTCCCATTGAGAAGGCACTCTTGTCCCAAACTAATCTCTCTTCATTTTTCTACAATGCAGGTTAGATAAAATGGTGCATATTTTGTTCATGTATAAATAGTTAAAATAGCTTTTGATAGTTTAATGATAGATTGTTGGACGGCAGAGGTTTATCGTACTGTAGCAAGTACAATTGTACTGATAGTGATACAATCAGATGCAATTTTGATTTTCTTTTCATTTTCTGTGTTATCTCAAATGTTTTGACCCTAATCTTAGGCTTATAAGTAGAAGAGTCCCTTCGAGATATCTTTATAGTTTTTTTTTGGAGATCTTTTGTTTATGTTTTTCTGTGATAAAGAAGACGAGTTGTAGGAGCCTACGAGGTCATGTAGTTCTTTGGATAATCTGAGGTGCCAAACCTGAGACTTCCAAGTCTCTAAATAAATGCATGCAGGTTCATATGACATTTCTAGCACACAGTCTAATGAATACAATAATTGAAAAAGAATGTCTTTTACTCCCAAGTATTTGTTTTAAGCAGATGATCAGATATAGTAAATAGAAATATAGATTTCCAGCATAAAACAGTAATTGTAAATATTAATGGTTGGCATGAAGAGAAAGAAACATATTATTATTATTTTGGCAATTTCTCATTGGTAGAGGAAAATTAATAAAATATATCAGAAAATGACTGGTACGCGCATACGAAATTTGTTATTTTACACCCTCAGGAAGTTAGTCTGCCATAGAATATTGTGTCCGCATAGTTTATGATTTTCTTTTTTTTGCAGGTTATTTATTGATTTGTTTATTATACTTCCAAAAGGTTACTATGTGCAAAGAAATTCTGTGTCTCTTTTACATGACATGACCCTAATTTTTCAACTGTAGGTGTTGATTTGCATCCCAACTTGCGTTCTGAACAAAATCTAATTGCTCGTGGAGACTTACCTCGATTTGTAATGGACTCTTATGAAGAAGCCCGGGCCCCACCGCGGTTATTCCTTCTGGATAAGTATGGTTACCTAAGTGTTTTTACTCAAGTTATTTCGATTCCTAGGTAGAACTGAAATAGTTTGATTTTGCTATTTAGAAGTCTTAGAATACCTGTTGGCTTCTATCAGGTTTGATGTTGCGGGAGCTGGAGCATGTTTGAAGCGATATACTGACCCATCATTCTTCAAGGTGGAAGCAGCAGCATCTGGAATGGGAACAGTAGAGATTCAGCGAGAAAAGAAAACCCGCAAAGCGAAGGTATTCTAATATACTGATTGTCATTGCGATTAATGTACACACTTTTGTGGCAATAGAGGCAGTTAAAGATTATTCTAAAATTGTGCCATATATCATGATGAACATCTAGTCATTATTCTTCAAATATGAATTATAGGACACAATAATATAGATTTTTAACATACACTATTTTTTGAAGTGAGCTAACTTTGATCTTTGTTGATAAGCTCTAGAAACCTGGTGAAAATGATTCATACTTATTATCTTTTATAATGAATTCTTTTGTGTGTGTGTGTGTGTGTGTGTGTTTAAATGATTCATACTTTGGACTGGGTGGATCTACTTGAGACATCTTGTGAATATATTGATACTTGAAAATTGTTGTCAAATGAAAAATAGCACCACCTTAATTTATATTTTTTACTTTTTGAATGAGGTTCATGGATATTCTCTTATTTTATTAGGTTACTTCTATCTACACATTCTCAACTACTTGGCTTCACCAAACTAAAGTCCAACCTGACACTTGATTTATGGGCTATTATCGAGCTCTAGTGCAAACTGTTAATTTTGTGTTTAGGTTATAAGAAAATCCTGAGTATCTTTTAGCTTAAGTTGGACTCTAATGATAGAAACACATGATATAAGTACCTATACACGGGCATAGATTGTGATATAGTGAACACGTACATGTGTTGGATCATTGTATACATGTGGTTATGAGTTCTTTGGTGACAATTCATGAATTTTCTAAATTTTTTCCTATTTACTTGTCCATATGAATATCTATAAGGTGATATACTCGCTGAAACAAGAACATTCATATATACATGCATGAGCGAATGGATGAACTTTCTTTTGTTATTTGTTTTTTAGGATTCCTCATCCTCTCTCCTTTTTTGTTCATTTTTTTAATCAATTAAAGAAAGTTTTTCTAGAAAAGGAAAATATATTTCTTATATTTTTGTCACTTCTCAATACTGTGACTGCTACCTTATAGCAGAGTATTTGGGAAAGTAACTTCTTCTTTTAGTAACGGAAAAATACTTCTTTATATTGCAACCTTGTGCCATACGTGATCTTGTTGTTTTCTGCAGAAGAAAGGATTGCGCTGGAGGAATGGAGAGATGACACCAGAAATTGTTTCGACATCACATACAAAGTGAGTGTTCATGCTTCATATTGGTTTGCTACATAAATAACATTACAGGTTTGGTGTTATGCATTTTTGAATCATGGATTGGTGATTGATTGTCTTCAATTCTGCAGATTGCACCAGTTGTTCCTTGAGGAGTGTATTGAGAATGGTCATAGTGACCCTGCACGTCTGGTGAAACTAAAGAAAAGGCAGTTGAATGGATCCATCGTTGACTCCAAAACAGGGAAAAGTTACATGGAGAAGTTTATGGAGACTCCACCGGAGCGGGAACTGGCTTGTGAAACCTCTATTACTCCAGCACCCTTTACATCAGGTTATACAAGTGAATCAGGGATTAGAATACTTGAAATCAGTACAGTGAGTCCTGTTGAAAATTCACTGAGGGATGCAAGTACTTGTTCATCACCTATTGTCCATGAGTTTGAACTGAAACCATCAGTGGATGGTTTTGATAAGGAAGTCGATGATGCTGAGATTGTCAAGGTGGCTGACCCATCGTTTAATGATGAGAAAGTTGGAAGATCGCACACTCTTCATGAAATTCAAGTTGAGAAGCAATTAGCAACAAACAGAGAAGGCAAAACCAAAGTGAGCGCCAGTGGGTATGAGTCTGATGATGTGACTAGTGAGGTAGACAATTACATGGATGCTTTAGCTAGCATGGAATCAGAAATTGAAACGGATAATGAGCATAGATATAATGGCAATCTGCGCTTCTTCAAGGCAGATATTCACAGGGCGGATTCTGATGCACACGAAGAGCACCTTGAACGCGGAGCTCAGCTTTCAGATTCTCAATCGGTTGGAAACTTCTCTACTTCAGATGATGGTAATAATTCTTTCAAGAAAAACAGATCAAGTTTTTCTTACTCTGATACTCCAAGCAGTTTGGCTGAGCATACTCCATGTGATGATGTAGGTGTGAAAGCATTGCCTTCCACTGGAGTTTCTGGAGCAGAGATTGTAACTGAGCAATCCCATGAGCTCTCTGTAAGTGCAGAGTCCGTAGGAGCCATACCCGATGAGTATGTGGTGTCGCATCATACGTTCATCAAGGAAGAAAGTATCCATGTTCATGAGGATGCAGCTACTAGTCCATTGCAAGATGATTTGTATTCTACAACAGTGCATTCAGATCCTGGAGCAAGCTTGTCGACAACTTCACTCGTGAGACCTGAAGGTGGAGCACCCATGGATTATATTACGCCTGATTCTAAAGTACCAGATGCTGTTGACAATGGGACAAATCTGGTTGATTTTGCGCCTCAAGTTTCCTCCCAGAGTGATGGTGATTTCACAAAGACTTCTGAAGGTTATCGTGTGGATGAATTTGATGCTATGCTGCAATTGTCAAACATTATAGAAGCTTCCAAGAAGGAAAATAGAGACAGTCCTGTAAATGACGTACTTCACGATGAAGTAGAGAATTCAAATAAAAATTTGGTCAGTGGTGAAATTGATTCACCGAGGATATCGGTGAAAAAAAAGCAGCTTGCCTCATCATCTGCAGACATAGAAACTTGTTCTGAAAATTACAATTTGCCTGCATTTAGTAATCATTCAGAAGCAGGAGAGCCTGGAGACCTGGATTTTAAAGTGGATTATACTGCTTCAGCAACTGATTTACCAACCATAGTGGATACTGAAAAGAGCCATATCGCAGAAGAGGTACCTTCCATGGTGGATTTTCCAGAGACTCCTGGGCTAAAGGAGCAAAAATACCTGGATCTTAGTGAAGGTATGCCTCATCTTGAGCCTGATTTGGCAGGATCAAGTGTTCAACATTCCAAAGAAAAACCAATTGTCGAAGAGATTTCTGGAACAGGGCATATTGAGGAGACAGGTCTATCTACAAGCTATGTGGATTCAGATGGAAACAATGTTGCTTCTCTGGAACGTCCATCTAGAAATCTAACTGATTCGGGTGATGATCATCATGCGGACTTGGATTCTGTGGTTTCTAGAACAGTTGTAGTAGAAGATCAAGCAATTGATTCTGCCGTTGGTACAAATGTTGTTGATAGCGTGAGCAATGGTATTTTTTTGCCTTCTGATGAAGTTTCTTCTCCATCAAGGAATCCTACAAATGTGCGAGAATCTCTTCCTGGATTTGTAATTCCCATTCCGAAAGAGGTGGAATTGGACGAGGGAGCTTGTTTGGAAGGTACTAAGGAATCAGAAACATGGAAAAAAGAACATCATGGGGAAGTTGCTTCCACAGATTCGGGCTTGAACTCAAGTACACCCATTTCTTGTGACCATTCCAGTTATAAAATTGATGATATTAATGATGATTTATCTTTGCATGAAAGGACCAAGAACAGTTCGTCTGTCATTGATATCACTGCAGCCTCATCTTTGGATTTGAGAGATCAGGAGTCAGAAACAATACCTGCTAACAATTATCATTTAGATGATAAGGAATATGCACCATCTTTACCTACCTCTTTCCTACCAGAGCCAGAAACTCCTTCAGAAAAGTCAGTGAAGTTGCAAGCTGATCAGGCAGGTGGGGAATGGGGGGTGACAGATTATGCAGATTCTCATCCAGAAACTCCTTTAGAACAATCAGAGTTACAAGCTGATCAACTTTATATGAGATGTTTCCAAGGTGATCGACCAAGTATTACATCATCAAGTCTTCCATCTGAAGAGACGGAATACTTCAACCACATGGGTGAGGAGAGAGATGAGCATATTGAATCTCAAAAACCCACAAATCAAGGGGTATATGTGGACACTACTTTGGAATCATCATGTCAAGAAGACCTTCCAAGCCAATCTTCAGCCTGTCAATTCTTATCCAAATCAGCAGCACACGAAGTTGGTAATATGAAGCGAGAACCAAATCCATTAAAGTCTGCCCTTCCTGGGGCCGACTTGCAGCCTGAAGCAGCTCAAGTTAATTTGGGGGAGATTCCACCAATGCCGCCCCTACCTCCTATGCAATGGAGGATGGGGAAGTTTCAACATGCTTTCCTAGGTAATGACCATGGCTTATTTCCACCAATACAACCACTTGGAGCTGATGAGAAAGCTCAAGTTGAATTACCAGTATCTCAGAGTGGTGTTCACCATCCCCAGAACCTATTTTTGCCTCTCCCTGTTGTAGAAAATGAGAATTCCCTGCATGTCTCTGAGCCTTTGGCAGGTAGTTTTAGTTTTGCACAGCCTCCGACATATTCGTTGCAGCTGCCAACAGTGGTTAATGATGCCAATAGTCAATACAATTATCTTGCTTTAGGTGGAACACAATCCCTAAAACCATTCTTAACGTTACCAGCAGTTTCTAGTGAGAGACATGGGCATGGTCACCTTGATTTAGAGGGAGGAGTAGTGCAGCCTGGTTCAAGTTCCTTCCCACCAATGCCAACCACTCAATGTACAACTACTAATAATCCTGAAGAATCACCAGGCACTGAGCCTCTGAACCAACAGGTGTCAAAAGCAGATTCCGTGACACATCAGCGATCATTGCAATTTTCTGAAGGAGAAGGAAATCCATTTGCCAAATCTATTCCATCACTAACTGTGGCAGAAGAGCAGGTTCGGCTTGGTTTACTAATGCCGGAGCAAGAAACCCCATGGTTATCAAATAATTCTTCTATGATGCCAGAATCTGAAGTTGAAAAGCCAAACGGAAATCCGGTGAACAAGCTCCCTCGTCCTAGGAATCCTCTCATTGATGCTGTTAACGCTCATGGAAAAAGCAAGGTAATTATGATGGGATGGTATCCTCAAACAGAATATCCACCTTCTGTGGTTTGATTTTTATGGTATACTTGATTTATGAAATGTTGAACATTTTCCAGTTGAGAAAGGTGACTGAGCGAGTTCGGCCTCAGATTGGACCAAAGGTGGATGAAAGAGATTCGCTACTAGAGCAGATACGAACTAAGGTTAGGGCAGACCGTTTCTGTCCAACTCATCAGTTATTTGGAACTTTTGTTTATGCACAAATGTACCTTGTTATCTCAATTTTGTATATAACAATTATTATTTTTGCCTCAGTCCTTCAACTTGAAGCCTGCTGCGGCAGCAAGACCCAGCATTCCAGGTCCGACTCCTAAAACCAACTTGAAGGTTGCTGCAATATTGGAGAAAGCAAATGCAATTCGTCAGGTCTCTCTCTTGCTCTCTCTCTCTTTCTTCTTTTTCTGTCCAGCTGGATGTATAACTTTAGTGAATTCTGGTATAGGCATTTGCGGGAAGCGATGATGAACATGACGATGAGGATAGTTGGAGTGACTCTTGAAAGAAACCAGTTCCCATACAGCGTCTGGTGATTTCCCTGAGGACTAATTTCTCCTGTAATGCAGATAGGAAAATTTATTTCAAATCCTGTGTCCTCCTCATTTACCATTCTCCATTCATGTATAATAATTCCCTTCACATTTCTCCCCCCGTATACGTGTTGTTGTTAAGAGGCCCTGCTTTAACCCACGGAAAAATGTTTGTGGGCAAAAAAAAAAAAAAAAAAAAAAAGGCATTATACGAGAATGATAGCTCGAGGTTAAGCGTGCAAGCGCTGGACCTATAAAATATATTGCTTGTAGTCGTCATTTAGAGATCTTGGTTGGTCAGTGTAAATTGTGCTGTGAGTGTAAATTTCGATATGTAAAAATGCTGTTGATGAAATTTTGTAACATCTGTATGTAGCTCTTTTTCTCTCGTATACGTATGCATTCATTCTGTCTGCAACGGCACACGGGCCTTTTTTTTTCTTTTTTTTTTTTGTGTTCCTTACACCTGGTTAAGATATGAATTCCTTGTATTGTTTTTCTTTTCTTGTCTTTTCCTGTAAAGTTCCTCGTGCTCAATCAATATGCTTGTACTTGAGAATTTTGGAATTATAATGTTCTTAAAACTATTATTTTTGTGGCCATGGTGCTTAGCACACAAGCCTTTTCACTTTAACGCGCAAACAGATTTTCTGGCAATTTATGAGTTGTGTTTTTCGATTAACTAGTATAAACTGGTGTTGCCAAAGCAAGTGGTACATAGAAGTACAAATATTTACCCCAAAAAAAAAAAAAGGGGAAGAGCATACGAAAACAATCGTGAGAGAAATCTTATCTCATTGATTCCTTGTGATTAAACACGTGCATAGTATTTGAGAAAACAGTCTTGTGGTTGGTTTGACTTTATCAAAATAAATCCCGAATGCGGTAAATACTTAATAGCTTTTTTTTTTTGAAAATATTTGTAATAAATAATATATTTTAAAGTATTTAAGGTAAGAAATATTATTTATTGTATTCATTTAATATATTAGCGATAAAGTCTACTTATTAATGGGAAAGACTGCTACAACAATTTGTGGTAGGTGTTACATCGTGATATCTTTAATTTAAAATTCGTATATAAGTGTAAAATATTTAATTATTAATATGTCAATAAATTTTTTTTAAAAGTTTAATTGAAAATTTTTGATGTATTAAATATTAATTTAAAAATATTTTAAATATTTTGATAAATTTTAAAAAATTTACAATTTTACCACAATTTTCAAAAAAAATAATTTTACAAGTAAGTAAATAAATAAATAAAAATTTTTCTACTTATCCTCTCTCCATGACCAGTCTTTTTTCCACTCCCTCTTTTCCCTATATCTTTCACTCATCATTTTAAATTATTTTTCTCTTCCATTAACGTAATTATTTACAATCAATTCCCACTCCTCCTTATTTTGTTTTCCCCACTCCTTATTATATCCTCCTCGTTCACCAATTTCATATTATATTCTCTCCAACCACAATAAAAAATATCTCTACTTTTTCTCTCACCGTTATCCTCACCATCCTCAACGTTCCACTCACTCCCTTATTCTCAATTTTTTAAATCTCTCTCTCTCCACTTACTTTTTTATTTTATCTCACCAGCCTATTTAACTTAAAAAAAAACCCTCCCTCATCTCACCAACCGTCCTTTCCCACTTGCTCATTTATTTATTTATTTTTTCTTTTCCAACATCTTTTGTCCCCCACAATCCCTATTATAATATTTTACTCAATTCCTCAAATTTTCTCAACGTCCTTCTCTCACACGACCTTAATCTCTCTTCAGTTCTTCAACATTCCCCGAAAAAAATCTCTCTCTCTCTATTTTCCCATGCGGTTGCTACTCTCTTAAACCTTCACTCTCTCTTCTTCAATTTTTTCATCTCATCGTCTCTTTTCTCTCACCCTCCCTAGCCGTTTCACTTCCTCTCTTTCTCAGTCTCATTTTTTTTCTTTTCTTTTATTTTCCTTTACCGTTTCTTCAACCTCTCACTCTCTAAATTTCTTTCTCAATCATCTTCTCAAAAGCTCACTCTCTTCTTCAATCTCTTACTCAAAATCTCTCTCTCTCTCTCTAATAATCCGTGAGCCACGGTTGAAACCCTTTCAAATGTGTATATATATTTTTATATATATAAGTATATGTACGTGCATATGTATATATATTATAAATAAAGAAAAAAACATATAAAGTTAATAAGATAGTAAAATAAATAAAGAGAAGAAAACATAATAATATATAGATATGTATATTTGGAATTTAGAGAAAAATAATTGTTTTGAAATTTGAATTTAAAACTATTTTAGGATTTGGAAATGTTTTTAGGTAGGTTAAGCATTTTAGAGTTTTTAGATAGTTAATATTTTAAAGTAGGTTATGCCAAAATTTTTAATATATATATTTATACACGTATATTAAAAAAATAAAATATCGTTTTAATATTTTGAGTGTTAAAATAAAATGAGGTTTTAAAATTTAAAATTAACGACATATTAATTAATTGAATTTATTAAAATTATAATTACGAGATTTTTAGTAGATTATTAAATTATTTGTGATTTTTATTTTAGGTACTCATTGACAGAAATTTCAACACAAATAAACAATAAAAACAATGTTGAATAAACTGAGTAATATTGAAGTAGCAGATTTAGCATACAAGTTTTTTGTCACAGGTTCAGGTACTTTATCATCCTAGTCTAAAAGAAATTTAGTTCATGGCCGATTATTTAAAGAGCACAATAACAGAGAACATTGTTCAATGAGAAAGAGAGGAAGATACAATCGAAAAAAAATTGAAAGAGAAATAGACAAGATACACGAGGTCCACGGTGCATGGTGGTGGAATTCTCACTCCTCCTTTCGGAAACTGCTCAAATCCGCATCCAGCTACTGTATATTCACTTTTCTTCTTGGGTTCCAACTATTTTCGGTAGGTTTTCTTTCTTTCCTCTTTTGGTTGATTCTTTTTCTCTCCTACCGTTACTCTCCTTCTTTAGCTAAGGGCAATAGTTTCCTTTTAAATGCTAGGGTAACTGAAGAATGGATAGGTGTGTTCAATCTAATGGCTGAGATTTTGCTTAGTATCCTTAGAGTAAGACAGCTCACAAACTTGTCCTCTTCTACCCAGGTCAGTAATTAAATTTGCTGCCAGTTGTGTGTTGACCTGTCAAACTAGCTCAGTAATTTCTGTCCCAGTTGCTCTAGCAATGCTGTAGCATTATATGAAATCAAGCATTCTTGCCATTTTGCTTAAATTGTGCATTTCCATTCTACCCAAACCATGACTTTTCTCTCTAACTGCTTTTTCTACACCCCCAAACTTGAACTATTGCTCATCCTCGTGTAATGACACAATGACACACAAATCAAATAAGACAAACATAGAAAAGAAATAAAGAAACACAAAAATTTCTGATTTCACTACAATGCAATGATGAAGTTAAGTTCTCCGAATTGCTCTTTCAATATCCAGCTCATGCTTCAAGATCAACACTTATCAAATATTCGCTCAATTCATCACAAAACTTTTCCCAATTTGAATTCTCCCTAGGTGTGTATATGATAGCTACAGTTAGTATTCTTGAATCACCCAAGTCCAGTTAAACCCTGATCATCAAACTTAATCTATGGTTTCATAATCTGGCTCTTTAAATCCCTCTCCACTAATATAAGTCAACCAAACAACTAAGGTCAATTAGGCTTTTAAGGCATGGAACATCAACTTTTTTATGATGAAAATTAGGGTATTTTTATTTTTATTTGAAATACTCTCTAATATCACCACTGTCATTTTACACGAATGTCAACATTTGTGATGAAGACACCCGATTACTCAACATGGTCACCCTTAAAAGATGCTATAGCATACTCATATTTCAAACCACTGTTTGACGCAAAAGTACACATGGGGCTCATGTTACTCCTGGTTACTAGGCGGCTCAAAATATTGGAATAAGTCCAGAAATTAAAATTTTATTTATTTATTTATTTATTTATTATTATTATTATTATTATTATTATTTTGAATAAACTGAATAACCTCAAAACTTTAGCCTAACTTAGTTCCGTTTACAACAAGATGCCTAGATGTTCTTTTTATGCTTGGCTTCCTGAAATTTCACCTTAAATGATCCACAAAACTAGTTCTAAATCCTTAGGCTCTCACAATAGTTTAAACTTTCCAAGGTTTTCCAAGGGGATTCTAACCATAGCTGCTTGTGCAAAACTAGAGAATTCTTATTCACAAAGCAAGCATATGATGAACATTACAAATTTTCAATTCATGCCAATCTATCTTATGAGCTAAAGATTTCAAAGCAATCATTTGATCTTCATAGAATTTCATTTAACACAACACTACTATAGCAAAATCAGAATTGTTAACAAAGAAAAACATAAACTAACAAACACATCAAACATAAACTAACTCTAAAAGACTTAAGCAAAACAAAGCAAAAACATGCAACAAAACAAAATGAGAAAAACAGAACAAAAACATAGAGGCATTCCCATCCCCAAACTTAATGATTAGCAGTGTCCTCATTGCTTAGAAAAATCTAGAATTAACAAAAAACAAAAATTAAAAGAGAGGGTTAAAACTCCCTAGGGCCATAGGCAAGTTGCCTAGGCATTTAATTTTTCTCAGCTTGTTGGGAGCCTTCATCCTCTAGTATGCTGTTGGGGAAGCCAGGGAATAAGCAGGATTATCAGTTAAACGGTTTCTGAAATGATTACTAAAGAGCTGCATCCCTCTGTCATGCATATTGCCAGTAGTTCCTTTACTGCTTTTGCATTTGCTGTAGCAACAGCATCATTTCATACTGCTCGACTTCCTGCAAACTCATTGTTTACTCTAGCATCCTCAAGCTTTGGGCAATTTCTGCAGGGATTTCCCTTCTGCTGCTTACTGCTCTAGTGTTGGTACTGCCTGAGGGACGGTTTGATGGACTAGCCTCTTCCACCTCGTCCTCTGCTATGGTTTCCTTTGATTGCTTCAAATTTTCTTGTGCAATCCGAGCCACTACAGCTGGGGTGATGATCCCAGACATCTTTAGTTTTTCTTCATTGTCATGGAAGATCACTCCACTATTTTCGCAAAGTTCTGAAACTAAAAATGGAAACCAAAGGTGCCCCAATGGTTTTTGTGCACAGCTGCATATCTCTTTATATATAATTCTGTCTATGTTGAACAGCTTTCCTGTAATAACACAATAGAGAAGTATAGCCCGATTTCTTGACACTATCTGAACATGTGTGGATGGCATGAGTCTCGATTTCAAAAAATAGTACCACACTTTTAAGCTGGGCTTTAGATTGTTTCGAGGGAATATGTATGCTCCTTGGACAGATATATTCCATTGTGTTCCCTCGACAGACAAGGTGTTGATCACTTCTTGCAGCAAGTCGTCAGATACATCCTCAACCAACCGTAGATAGTTTTCTTTTACCTCTTTCAAATTATAGAGGATATTGATGTCAGATGACTTCATTTTCACCAGAACTCCTCTCACCTCCACAGTTTCTGGTGACCTTCAGGGAAGTTGGCATAAAACTCTTGAACCAAAGGTATGATGGCTTCCTCAGGTTGCATGCAAAACTTTAGCCATTTGTGCATGTTAATTACAGAGTAAATTGGCTTAGAGTAGCTCATGGTGGATGTAGCCTTTAGTAAGAACCCTTTTTCTAAATACATGGTTTTCTTTGACAACCATATTTCATACAACTCTTCTGCTTCGTTGGATACAAACTTATTAATCACTGTAGCTCTTCAGGCCACACTCTTCTTCTCCATTTTATCTTACCCTGAAATTTACTGTTCACACCTCCAAACTTACCGAACACCACACAATAATAGCTTCCACAAAAAAAAAAATAAAAAAAAATATATATATATATATACCACCAGTCTTACACTTCACCTAATAATACTGACCAAACCAAAAATAAAACCTTGCAATAGAGTCTCTAGTTAAAATTTTTAACTATAAGAACTAATTCCCAATCACACATCCACTTCAACCATCAGGTACATAACTGCATAAAAGGAGAATGAGAATCCTTACACTCAGTTCAAACCCTGTTTACAGCTATACTCTGTGCACTAGTTTCCTGCTCCTATTTCTCCTAAAATCAGCTTTCTTTCTTCTTTAACCTTTGTCCCCGTGCTTCCTTGTTGAATGTGGATGGCGGGTTGTTAAAGGAAAATGATGGCTTGGGCACGAAAATGGAAATGGTGGTGACGGTTTCGAGCAATAGAGAAAGAAAAATGGAACTAAACTTGTAAAGAATGTAGGTGATGGAGTTGAGTTATGGAATCGGTTTTATAGAGAAAATGGCTATGGAAGTTTTTGAATTTTGATTTTTTTTTGAAGAATGTGGGAACTGGTTTTAAGGAGAGTGTGGTGTAGTTAGAGCAATTTAAGGATGGTTATGGAGTTTAAAGGTGGGGTGAGGAGCGAACGAAGGGAGAGTGAGAAAAAAAAAAAGAAAGGGTATGGGCTAAATGATGTAGGGTTTCTGGTGAGTTATGTGGGTCATGCCATGTGGCGGAAAATAAATTTTTATAAATTTTTTTTGCTGCATCAATGCTACAGTATTACTATAGCAACTGAGACTCTACTGAAATTAGAATTTTTTTCCTTTCTGCTCTAGTTTTCCTTCTGCTACTCCAGAGGCGTTCACTCCTTTCCTCTCTACAATAAAACACTAGACAACCACACATTAATGAATTAGATGAAATACACACATCAATCAAACAAAATAAATTCAAAGATTTAAAGAGAACAAAACAAAAAAAAAAGAACACAAAAAACAGATTAACATTGGGGTACCTCACACAAGTGCTTGTTTTAAAGTTGACAGCCCGACTATGCCTTTTTTGCTGATCTGGATCTTTTAAGGAGATGGAAGTCTTCTCCCTATCAAATGTGTTTCCCCAATAATGCTTGAGACGCTGACCATTCACCTTAAACTTCCTTCTTGAGTTTTCTTGCAAGAGTTCCACTACATTATGAGGAAATACTTCTACAATCTTGAAGGGACCAGACCATCTTGACTTGAGTTTCCCTAGAAAGAGCTTAAGCCTTGAATTGAAGAGGAGAACTAGTTACCCTGCTTCAAACATTTGTGGCAAGATTTTGTTGTCATGCCATTTCTTGACTTTCTCCTTGTATAAATTCGCATTGTCATAGGCTTGCATGCGAAATTCTTCTAGCTCATTAAGTTGCAACATCCTTTTTTCTCCTGCAGCATAGGCATCCAGATTAAGCTTGGAAATTACCCAATATGCCTTGTGCTCCAATTCCATTGGCAAGTGGCATGCTTTCCTAAACACCAATCTATATGGAGATGCTCCTAAGGGAGTTTTGTAAGCTATCCTATATGCCCACAAAGTGTCATCTAATCTGGCTGACTAATCCTTCCTCGTGGGGTTGACAACTTTTTCAAGAATTCTTTTTATCTCCCTATTGGAAACTTCAGCCTGTCCACTAGCATGAGGATGGTATGCTGTAACAATTTTATGCCTTACTCCGTATTTAGCCAAGATGTTTTCAAACTGTTTGCTATTGAAATGAGTCCCTTTGTCACTTATGATTACTCTAGGGGTCTCGAGATGTGTAAAATGTTCTTGTGCAGAAACTTTACCACCACTTTAGAATCATTTGTAGGAAATGTTGAAGTTTCTACACATTTAGACACATAGTCCACGACTACCAAAATATACTGATTGCTGTATGATAAAGAAAACGACCCCATGAAATCTATGCTCCAAATGTCAAATATCTCGACCTCAAAATGTTATTTAAGGGCATTTCATGTCTTTGAGAGATATTTCCAACCCGCTGACATTTGTCACAAGTCTTGGCAAACTCATGAGCATCCTTGAAAAGAGATGGCCAAAAGAATCCAGATTGTAAGACTTTTGCTACTGTTCTAAACCCTCCAAAGTGACCACCATAAGGAGATGAATGGCAGTGTTGAAGTATACTAATCACCTCTTCCTCAGGAACACATCGTCTCATAATCTGGTTAGCACATTACTTGAATAAATATGGTTCATCCCAGTAGTAAAACTTGATGTCATGCAGATATTTCTTTCTCTGTTGGCTTGTCAACTCAGTCGAAAACAGACCACTTACTAAATAGTTCACTATATCTGTATACCATGGTGTGGTCAGCTATTTGATTTTGAAAAGCTGCTCATCAGGAAAGGTTTCCTTGATCGGTTCCTTATCTCTCTCTGTCATCCCAGTCTCTAATCTTGACAGATAGTCGACCACTTGATTCTCGGTTCCTTTTCTATCTTTGATTTCCAAATCAAACTCCTGAAGTAATAGTACCCATCTAATCAACCTCAGCTTGGCATCCTTCTTGGCAATAAGATACTTTATAGCTGAATGGTCAGTGTAGACTACAACTTTGGTGCCCACCAGATATGCTCTAAACTTGTCAAATGCAAATACCACTACTAAGCGCTCTTTTTCAGTTGTGGTATAATTGAGCCGAGCATCAGTTAGAGTTCTACTAGCATAATAAATAAAGTGAAACATCCTCTCTTTTCTCTGTCCTAACACTGCTCCTATAGCATAATCGCTAGCATCATACATTAGCTCAAAGGGAAGTGACCAATCAAGTGCCATAATGATAGGTGCTGACACAAGCTCTTCTTCAGCTCTGTAAATGCCTGTTGACATTCCTCGTTAAATTTGAAAGTCCTGTTCTGCTCCAACAAAGAACATAAAGGTTTGGAAACTTTTGAGAAATCCTTAATAAATCTTCTGTAAAACCCCTTATGTCCCAAAAAGCTTATGATCCCCTTGACTGATGTAGGCGGTGATGGCTTATCAATGATCTTTATTTTAGCTTTGCCTACCTCAATACCTTTCTTTGATACCTTATGTTCCAATACAATTCCCTCAGCTACCATGAAATGGCATTTTTCCTAGTTTAAAACTAGGTTGGTCTTTTCACACCTTTTCAAAACTTACTCCAAATTTGCCAAGCAGCCATCAAAAGACTTTTCCACAACTAAAAAATCATCCATGAAGACTTCTAAGAATTGTTCCACCATATCTGAAAAGATGGCCATCATACAGTGTCGAAAAGTTACTGGTACATTGTATAATCTGAATAGCGTTCTCCTAAAAGCAAATGTCCCGTATGGACAGGTGAAAATGGTCTTCTCCTGATCCTCTGGTGCTATAACTATCCGGTTGTAACCCAAATATCCATCTAGAAAGTAATAATATTCCTTCCCAGCTAACCTCTCTAAGATTTGAACAAGGAAAAGCATTGGGAAATGATCTTTCCTGGTAATTTTGTTCAGCTTCCGGTAATCCATATAAACTCTTCAGCCTGTGACTATGTGAATAGGAATAAATTCATTATTGTCATTAGTCACAATGATTATTCCTCCCTTCTTGGGTACACATTGAACTAGGCTAACCCACGAGCTGTCTGAAATTAGGTAGATTATTCCTACATCTAACTATTTGATCACTTCCTTCTTCACAACTTCCTTCATAATCGGATTTAGTCTTCACTACTGCTCTATAAAACTACAGCAGCAATCTTCTAGTAAAATTTTATGCATACAAATTGAAGGGCTGATTCCCTTAATGTCTGTTATTGTCCATCCTAGTGCTTTCTTAAACTTCCACAATACTGTAAGTAACTTCTGCTCCTGACCTTCAGTCAACAAAGTTGAGACTATCACTGGAAGTGTCTCTGACTCGCCCAAGTAAGCATATTGGAGGTGTGTTGGAAGGGGCTTTAATTCTAAAACTGGTGGCTCTTCAATGGATGGTCGAGGTTTCTTGAGCTTATATTCTGACAATCCCAATAGCTCAAACTTGTTTTCCCTAAGTGTGTGGGCTGATTTTTCTTCCACCCAAGCCATTTACATTCTTCTTTCTTCAATCATCTTTCCAACTTCTGTATGTAACGAAGGTTCTAATTAGTCCTTGTGGCAACTTTGTTCAAATTTTTCTGACACCACATAATCAAGTATATTTACCATTGAGATTTCCTGCACTTCATCTGGGAATCTCATGGCCTTGAGCACATTAAATGTAAGCTGCTCATCATTGACTCTCATTGTTAGATCTCCTTTTTGCACATCAATTAATGTTCTTCCTGTTGCTAGGAATGGTCTTCCCAATATAATGGGCACTTCTCTATCTGCTTCAAAATCCAGAATAATAAAGTCTGCAGGGAAAATGAATTTATCTACCCTCACCAAGATATCTTTAATTTTTCCTTTCGGATGGATAATTGATCGATCAACCAATTGTAAGGTTACTATGGTTGGCCTTGCTTCTCCAATTCCCAACTTCCTGAAAACTGACATTGGCATAAGATTGATGCTTGGTCCAAGGTCACAAAGAGCCTTCCCAAAATAGTTGTTGCCAATAGCACATGGAATTATGAAGCTCCTTGGATCCTTCAATTTTGGTAGAAGTTTATTCTATAGAATAGTGCTGTATTCTTCAATCATGGCTACTATTTTATATTCCCTAAGTCTTCTCTTCCTTGAAAAAATGTCCTTCATGAACTTAGCATAACTTGGCATCTGTTCAAGTGCTTCCACAAGTGGAACATTGATGTGGAGCTGCTTCAAGACATCAAAAAATCTCTTGAACTGCTTATCCTGCTACTGCTTATGGAATCGCTGAGGAAAAGGTGGTAGTGGTCTGTTACTTTGTTTTTCTGAATAACTTTACTATAGCGATGTTGATAACTCGAGAGTTTCGAGTTATTCGGTCATGTTTCCACACTTAGGTAGCTCGTTTCTAGGGAATTTTATAGTTTTAAGGAAGTGTTTTGAGGTCTTTTTATTTTTATTTTGGTCAGTTAGTGTTTTTGTTGTATTATGTTATCTTGTAATCATTTGATGCCCTTGGAAGATTTTGTTTTGTGTTTTGAGATTTGAAGGTTTAGGGCATGCAAGTGTGATGGAGGAAAAACTTTCGAAGTTGTCCAGGGTGGCATGAAACAGGTTCAAGAAGTTGATCAACCAGTGAAGGCTGAAACAAAGGAAATCATAACTTTGCTATAGCAAAGCCGATGCAAAGTCGTTAGACATGAAAATTCAAGAATGGGTAGCCTGTTTAGCCACGCCAGTGGAATTTTTGATGACATCAGCCCCTTTTCCAAGTGTCATCATCATCATCCATCATTTTTAATACAATTTTTGCCAGCCATCAGATCATCCACGTTAGGAGAATAGGGTTGATTCCCAGAAGTTATAAATAGAAAAGGATGCTCTGTGAAAAGGAGGTTGTTCTGATTCTTCGCATAAAGAAAATCATCTAGAGCCGCACATTTTTCTTTTCCAGAAGAAGGAAGGCCGAATCTGACCTGGGAAGGAATTCCTTGGTTCAGATTTGGTAAAACCCAGAAAAGGCAAGCACGAAAGTGTTCGTCAGGAGCAGAAATTCTATGTGCACAAATGGTCTTCAAACTTAGAGAAGGGAGTTGATTGTGTTTTGCCTCAGTTTTGTTTGAATCCGAATTTACTGTGAACAATCATTCAGTTATGATGGTGAACATTAGTTTAAATATGGTTTTCATTGATCTTATGGAGTAGTTGTTCTAATGGTTGGGAACCATGAGTACTTGAAGTAAATATGAAACATTGATGTAGAATTGCTTGGCATTTTTTTTTACTGCTCAATTTGTTCGACATTGCTTATCTTGTGTTTGATTATGGGCCCTTTTCAAATACTTGCAATTAGTTTCTAGGTATTGGAAAATATTTAGAAATTGGATTAGGATTGAACAACGTGAGTTCAACTAAATTTAGAATTCTGTTTGGTTGATTCTGTGGGTAGTCTAGGAATAGTCATCCATCTTATAGTCTTAAAGGTTATTGCTCTCAATTTGAACTCTCTGGATTTGATTTTACATAGGAATATGCAGAAGTCGAATTTGGAGAACATTTAAAAACTTTTTAACCTAACTACAAAATATTTTATGCTTAGCAAAGCTACAGCATAGGTTCAGATTTACCTAAAGGAAAATGTTTCTCAACCATTTTTTTTTCATCATTTGATTGTTCATCCTTAAATACTTGTCTACTCTCAGTCGTTTCCCTTACTATTGGTTAATTCTCGGTCTTGATTTTGTAATTAAATTCTGTAGTTTGTTAGTCTTTCTAATTTTTTTTGCTGTTTTTATTTTACTGTTATTTTCATATTAGTGTTCTATTTGGTCTCAATATAATTAGTAAAGTTAAATTTCTTGCCATATTACAATTGAATTAAGAATACTTTTCTCATGGGTTTGACACTCATTCTCATCATTATATTACTTGTTTACGATAGTGTGTACTTGCGCTGAATTACAAATAATTATCACAAAATTACAAACAAGTTTTTGGCACCGTTGCCGGGGAAAGTAATTATTGATCTTTGTAATTTTTCCAAGTTATTTTTCTTTACTAGTGTGATTTCAAGTGACAGGTTCATTGGTTTATGAACAAGCAAAGGGGTGGTAATCTTGTGCCTTTTGACCCTGAAATTGAGAGGACTTTTCAAACAAGAAGAAGGGAGCAGCGTGAATCAATTGCAGAAGCAGAAATGGCTAATTAACAAGTAAATCAGGGCCAAAATCAAGGCAACAATGCTAGGAATGCACTTTACCTAGCAGAAGACAGAGACCGAGCTATTAGAGACTATGCAGTCCCGGTGCTAGATGGACTCAATCCAGGAATAGCACACCCAGAGATACAGGCTCAGTAGTTTGAACTCAAGGTTGTCATGTTCCAGGTGCTTCAGTCAGTAGGGCAGTTCAGTGGTATGCCAACAGAGGATCCACACTTGCATCTGAGGCTATTTATTGAGGTCTATGATTCATTCAAGCTAGTAGGAGTGAATTACGATGCATTAAGGCTTAGACTATTCCCATACTCACTAAGAGACTAAGCCCAAGCTGGGTAAAATGCACTGCCACCTAATTCTATCTTGACTTGGGATGACTTGGCTGAGAAATTCTTGATGAAGTATTTTCCGCCTACCAAAAGTGCAAAGTTGAGGAACGACATCACCAGTTTTCAGCAACTTGGGGGTAAGTCATTATATGAAGCTTAAGAGAGGTTTAAGGAGCTCATCAGGAAGTGTCCACACCATAGGATTCCTTACTGGATACAGATGGAGACATTTTATATGGTTTGGATGGCTAAACCAGGACGATTGTGGATGCATCAGCAAATGGGGCAATTCTGGCCAAGTCATACAATGAGACATACGAAATTCTAGAGAGGATGGCTCAGAATAGTTATCAGTGGCCTATTGAGAGAGCCAATGTAGCAAGAAGGGTAGCTGGTGTATATGAGTTGGATCCATTGACATTTCTTTCAGCTCAAGTGTCAGCACTCACAAACATGGTGAAGTCTATGAGCGGCTCAAGGAGCTCAATCTCCACAGTTGGTAGCCGTTTCATGTGTATATTGTGGTAAGGGGCATGTTTTCGATTAGTGCCTATCTAATCCAGAATCAGCTTGCTATGTTGGCAATTATCAAGCCTACAACAATTCGTACCCCAACACTTGCAATCAAGGATTCAAGTAGCAACCCAGTTCATCTTCAAATCAGTATGGTCAAGGTGCAAGTTCAGCATCAGCTCCTAGGCAAATTAGACCTCAGTTTCCTCCAGGGTTCCATCAACTCATGAGGCCGTTTGTTCAAGAACCACCATAGACCACGTTGACAACAATTGAGAACTTATTGAGGGAGCATATGACAAAAATAGATACTGGCATTCAAGACCATTCAGCACTACTACAAAGTCACACAGCATCCTTGAGAAGCCTAGAGAATCAAATGGGGCAATTAGCAAGTGCCCTTAGCAACCGACCACAAGGAACACTTCCTAGTGACACCGAAATTCCAAAGCGAGAAGGTAAAAAGCATTGCAAAGCCATTGCTTTAAGGAGTGGGAAGGTACTTGAAGAACCCATTGCTAGAAAGGTTGAAGGAAAGGAGCCTACTTCAATCCAAAATGATTTATTAAGCAGCAAGGCTGCTGAAGCACGTGTAGATCAGAAACAACCTAATCAGAGTCTTACCACGGCTTTGCCACAGTAAAGTGCCATTAATCAGGAACAAACTACTCACGATTCTGCTCCAATAACACTGCAGCAAAGGGTCGTTTGTCCAAAAATCAGCAACCCACCTCCGCCTTTTCCTCAGCGATTCCATAAGCAACAGCAAGACAAGCAATTTAAGAAATTTTTAGATGTTTTGAAGCAACTCCACATCAATATTCCACTTGTGGAAGCCTTGGAACAAATGCCCAGTTATGCTAAATTCATGAAGGACATCCTGGCTAAGAAGAGAAGGTTGGGAGAATTCGAGACAGTAGCTCTTACTGAAGAAAGCAGCGCTATCTTCCAAAACAAGTTACCACCAAAATTGAAAGATCCGGGTAGCTTCACTATTCCGTGCACAATCAGCAACAAATTACTATGGCAAAGCCCTTTGTGATCTTAGTGTAAGCATAAACTTGATGCTGATGTCAGTTTTCAAGAAGCTGGGAGTAGGCAAGGCAAGGCCAACTACTGTTACACTACAATTGGCAGACAGATCATTGGCTCATCTGGAAGGGAAAATTGAGGATGTGCTTGTTAAGGTGGATAAGTTCATCTTCCCAGCCGATTTCATCATTCTTGATTTCGAGACATATCGTGAGGTCCCCATCATTTTGGGTCGTCCATTTTTGGCCACAGGACGAACACTTATTGATGTGTAAAAGGGTGAGTTGACCATGAAGGTGAATGATGAGCAAGTTACCTTCAATGTTTTGAAGGCTATGAGATTTCCTGAAGAGTTTGAAGAATGTTCGACCATCAGTACTCTTGACTCAGCGGTGATCAAGGAATTAGAGAAAAGTTGCTTCACCAACCATTGTGAGGTAGTCTTGACAGTTCTGATTGATTCAATTCCAATGCAATATGAAGAACTAGAAGGGGTGGAAGTACAAGTGAAGGACATGGTTCAAGGAAAATAGTACAAGTCTTTGGGACTAATTGATCGCAAAGTGAAGACTCCCAAACCATCCATTGAAGAGCCTCCCACTCTAGAGCTAAAGCCATTATCGAGTCATCTCAGATATGCATACTTGGGTGATAATAAGACTTTACCTGTCATTATGTCGGCTTCATTAACTGAAGAGCAAGAAGACGAATTACTTCAAGTATTGAGAAAGTATAAGAAGGCCATTGGGTGGACCATTGCTGATATTAAGGGGATCAGCCCCTCATTATGCATGCACAAGATCCTATTGGGGGATGATTACAGAAAGTCCATTGAGTAGCAATGAAGGCTTAACCTGATCATGAAAGAGGTGGTTAAGAAGGAAGTCATTAAGTGGCTTGATGCTGGTATCATATACCCCATCTCAGACAGTTCGTGGGTGAGTCCAGTACAGTATGTGCCAAAGAAGGGAGGAATGACGATGGTGACTAACCAGAACAACAAGCTAATCCTCATAAGGACAGTTACTGGATGGAAAGTGTGCACGGATTATAGAAGGCTAAATAAGGTAACCAGGAAAGATCACTTTCCACATCCCTTTATTAACCAAATGTTGGATAGGCTGGCAGGGAAGGATTATTATTGCTTTCTGGATGGATACTCTGGGTACAACCAGATTGCAATCGCCCCAGAAGACCAAGAAAAAACCACCTTCACATGCCCTTATGGCATTTTCGCGTTCAGAAGAATGCCATTTGGCTTATGCAATGCACCAGCCACATTTCAGTGCTGCATGATGGCTATTTTCATAGATATGGTGGAGGACTTCCTTGAGCTATTCATGGATGATTTTTCTATTTTTGGTGAATCCTATGAAGGTTGCTTGCAGAATTTGGCAAGGGTGCTTGAAAGGTGTGAGGAGACAAGTTTGGAGTTAAACTGGGAGAAATGCCACTTTATGGTGGAGGAAGGCATAGTGTTGGGCCACAAGGTGTCGAAGAGGGGCATAGAAGTGGACAAGGCAAAGATTGAGACCATAAAGAAGATGCCTTCTCCCACTACAGTTAAGGGAATCAGAAGCTTCTTGGGGCATGCTGGGTTTTACAGGAGGTTTATCAAGGATTCTCCAAAATCTCCAAGCCATTATGGAGCGTGCTGGAGAAGGACTCTGCATTTGTGTTCAATGAGCATTGCCTACATGCCTTTGAAGAGTTGAAGAAGAAACTCATTTCGGCACCAATCATAGTAGCACCCGACTGGTCATTGCCTTTCGAGGTTATGTGTGATGCGCACGATGTGGCAGTGGGAGCTGTGTTAGGTGAGCGTAAGAATAAAGTCTTCCACTCAATCTACTATGCTAGTAAAACCCTCTCAGGTGCTTAGTTGAATTATACAGTGACTGAAAATGAGCTGTTATCAGTGGTTTATGCCTTTGACAAGTTCAGAGCTTATTTGGTGGGTACAAAAGTCATTGTATACACTGACCATTCAGCAGTCAAGTACCTCATCCAAAAGAAAGATGCAAAACCAAGACTGATTCGATGGGTTCTTCTACTTCAAGAATTCAATTTGGAGATCGAAGAAAGGAGGGGTGTAGAGAATCAAGTAGCTGATCATCTTTCAAGACTTGAAAATGGCGTTGAAGAGCACGAAAACCAGGTTATTAAGGAAACATTTCCAGATAAGCAATTGTTCACATTAGCCTAGCCTAGTGCACCATGGTATGCAGATTTGGTGAATTATTTGGTGAACAGACTGTTTCCTCCAGACTTATCCAAGCAGCAGCTGAAGAAGTTTATGTATGATGTGCACTCCTACTATTGGGATGAGCCTTATCTATTCAAGCAGTGTGCTGATCAGGTGTTAAGGGGATGCATTCCTGAGGAAGAAATGGAGGATATTCTCTATCATTGCCATGACTCGCCTTGTGGAGGTCATTATGGGGGTTTTGAACAGCTGTAAAAGTGCTTCAATCAGGTTTTTATTGGTCCACATTGTTCAAGGATACCAACGTCTATGCCATGAAGTGTGAGAGATGGTAAAAGGCTAGAAACATCATAAGGAGACATGAAATGCCTTTAAACAACATTCTCGAAGTTGAGGTTTTTGATGTTTGGGGAATTGATTTTATGGGACCATTCGTGACATCCTATGGGAATACATACATCTTAGTGGCAGTTGATTACGTATCCAAGTGGGTGGAGGTTGAAACGTTGCCTACTAATGACTCAAATACAGTGGTGAAGTTCCTTAAGAGAAACATTTTCACTAGATTTGGCACACCTCGGGCAATAATTAGTGACAATGGCACGCATTTTGTGAGCAAACTATTCGATAATATTGTGATAAAGTATGGATTCAAGCACAAGGTAGCAACTACCTATCATCCTCAGACAAACGGACAAGTTGAAGTGTCAAATAGAGAAATAAAGAGAATATTGGAAAAGGTGGTAGGGCCAACACGCAAGGATTGGTCTCAACGCCTAGATGATGCACTTTGGGCATTGAGAACAGCCTACAAAACGCCCCTTGGAGCCTCACCATATAGGCTTGTGTTTGGCAAGGCATGCCACTTGCCAGTGGAGCTTGAGCATAGAGCATACTGGGCTGTCACCAAGATTAAATTAGACTTAAAGTTGGCTGGAGAAAAGAGAATGCTACAGCTGAATGAGCTTGATGAATTCAGATTACAAGCTTATGAGAACGTCAAATTATTCAAGGAGAAGACCAAGCGATGGCATGATAGCAAAATCCTTCCCCGTGAGTTTGAGGTAGGACAACAGGTCCTCCTTTTCAATTCAAGACTCAAGTTATTTCTTGGGAAACTCAAATCACGCTGGAGTGGACCATTCAAGATAGTTACAGTATTCCCTTATGAAGCAGTTGAGTTGTTAGAGGAAACCTCAGGGAGGCAATTCAAGGTAAATGGTCAGCGCCTTAAGCAATACTCTGGGGGGATCGTGGACAGAGAGAAGAACTCAATCACCCTCCAAGACCCGTGAGCACAGGAATGGTCGGGCCGTCGACCGTAAAAAAAAAAAAGACAAGTGCTTAAGGGAGGCAGCCCTTTCTTTTCTTCAAATTTCTTTACTTATATTTCACTATTTTCTTTGAAATTTCCTTAAGTTTTATTATTCATTTTTTTTAGTTCGTGTGTTTTCAATTATGTTTTAGCTCACTTTGAGCTTTAATTGTTGTCAAAGAACTCAGAGGATAAGTTTGGGGGTGGCAGAGCTGTTAGCAAGTGTTTCAGAGTGACCATTTATGTATGCTGATCAGAGGGTACATTGCTGTAACTTTGCCACAGCAAAGCTGAAGCATGGAAAAATATATATATATATAGTTTAAATTTTATACTATATTATAGTTTAAATATATTATAGTTTATATATATTATAGTAAAATATATATATATATATATACAAAAAATATATAAAATAATAATAATATTAAAAGAAGAAAAAAAAAAAATCGTGAACGGCAGGATCAATATAAAAGGGGGGATTAAAATGGCTAGGTCAAAATTAAAAAAACATTTCACTCTAAATTCTTTCTTCCCCCATTTTTTGAGCCGGTTCTTCACCGCGGAGATGCCGTCGCCGTCCCACCGCACCATCATCCCAACCACCGAATAACTGACAGCCATTGCCGTCCTGTCGAGCCACTATCGTCCCAACTGCCCAGCCGCTGCGGAAGGTCCATCCGCCCGAAAGCATCATCGTCCCAGCCGTAACGCCGATCAAGTCACCGAATCACCGAGGAAGTTTCGCCCGCCCGACAGCGTCATTGCCCGACCATCGCAGCGCCAAAATTTCTGCGCATTCTCCACAGCCGCCGTCATCTTGAGAAAAAAAAAAGGGGAAAAGCGGTCGAGAGGGTAAGCGGTTCCAAACCCCAATTTAAAGTGTGATTTAAGTGATTGTTTGAAATTGAGTTTGGGGGTTGTGTAGGTTGTTAGAGTACTTGGAGTGATTTGTCCACTGTAGCTTAGGGCGTTTTAAAAAAAGAAAAAGAAAAATGCCGTTAAAGAGTTGTGCAAGAAAGGGAAAGAGTGGGTATGAGTTTAGAAAGAATTCTACAAGATTTGAGAATGATGAGGCAAAAAGAAGGTTTAATGAACAATTTGAAAATAGGACATTGCAGTTAGAGAAAGGTTTTCAGATGAAGAAGTTAGAAATACCTGAGTTTGTGAGTTCAGAAATAAAGAAGCAAAAGTGGAAAAATTTTTATGAGCATCCGGAAGAGGTTAACCCAGTTTTAGTAAGTGAATTTTATGCAATTTTAATTGGAGATATGCAGGATGTTGTGTATGTGAGGGGATAAGAGGTTGACATTACCAAAGAAGCGATTAATGCTTTTTATGGTCTAACAGTCCCTATAGACGAGCATTCTAAATTTGTTGCTGGTGCAGAAAACAAGACTTTGGAAACTTTACTGGCTGATCTTATAGTACCGGGGACAGAATGGTCGAGGTCACCATAAGGATCACTGACGGTCCTTCACTACAAATTGAAACCTCAGGTCAAGGTATGGTATCATTTTCTCAAAACTTTGCTTAAACCCACCACACATGGGTAAACGGTAAGTTAGGAGAGATTAGCACTCTTGCATTCAATCATGTTTGGAAGAAAAATCGATATGGGTAGTGTGATTAGAAAAGAAATTTTTTCTTGTGCTCATAAGGAAAGAAGTGCATTGATGTTTCCTTGTTTGATAACCAAACTATGTGTAACAGCGGATGTGCAGGTAGATAGCTCTAAGGAGAAGATCCTCAACAAAGGATCTATCACCTTGAGAACGATTAACCGTCTTATGCAAGACCAAGGTGGAGAAGGTGTTGAACAAGGGTTGCCACAAGGAGAGACAGCATTAACGACATAGGCTGCTTTAGAAAATTTTTCTTTCAATCAATTGGAGACGAGGGTCAGCCAAATGGAGTGCACGTAATTTGAGATCATGAAAACTTTGCAAGAGATGAGACAAGATCAAAGAGAGATATGGCAATACATGCAAGCAAGGGATCAAGCACTCGAGACAAACTTAAGCTTGAACAGCGTCAAATTCCGTACTTTCCCGAAGTTTCCCAAGCATCTCTATCATGACCCTAACGAGGGGTTAAGCAGTGGCAACAAATAAGCATAGGTCTAACCCGCTAGTGAGTTTCCTTTCCCTTTCTCTTATTTTGATTAATTTTTTTGTTTGTTTATCTGTGTTTAGTTTGTTAGTTATGTGTGTTATATATAGTTTGTGCTGTTAATGCTGTGTTGGTAGTATAGTGAATTGATTTAAGATCTGTTGATTTTTGTTTATGCTTAAAAAAAAAAATATTTGGCTGACATATTAATGTAATGATGAAAAGCACTCAAAAATTTGATTCCAATGTTTAGCTTAGCATCAGTGTGGTTCAAAAAATTGGTGATGTAAATTACATTTAAGTGGTTGGTCTATTTTAGTGCACGAAAAGTTGGAACGCTGGAAACAGTTGATTTTGATTGATTGGGTGATGAAAGGATTTAGGGGTTTTAAATTGGCAGTGTGTGCACCTCTCGTCAAATATGTTAGGGCCAAAGTTGTGTATAATTGTGCTTAATTCTGGTGGTGATCATGTGTAGGTAATTTCAGTCTTGTTTCATAAAAAAAAAAAAAAAAGAGAGAGATACTCCGCTGCTTCAAATTTCCAAGTAACGGGGCCTTGTGTTTGCTCCACAAAGGTGCTCATGAAAAATGGTGGTTGAGGTATGAGTATTATAAAAAAAAAAAAATTGAAAGGGATTGAGTACTCCACTGCTCATAGGTTATCAGTACTGGGGCCCTGTGTATGCTCCACAGTGGCATTCGCGAAAACGGTACCTCGAACATAAGTGCAATAGCATTTTTGCATGATTTGTTGTGTCTTCCTTTAAGTACTAATTCCTTGTGTTTGCTCCATAGAGGCAATTGTGAAAATGAAAGGAAGCAGACAACAAAGATCAATCCAAAAGAAAAAAAAAAATTTTGTGGTGATGCAAAGGAATAATTACATATTTGATAGCGGGATCATGGTCACAATTTTAGTAATTGTTAGAGTGTGTGCGTGAATAGGACTTGGCATATAAGAGTAGAGGAGTGCATTTGATTAATTTTGAACCCACTTGACTAGATTCAAGGATCATATCTAAACCAATCTGCCATCTGTGTTTCATGAAGTCACACACACACTTCGAAAACCACCACTTGAGGGTAGTATGCATTACCTGAATTTGATTCACATGAAGTACTAACACTGAGTATTGGGAGTGAATTTTGAGAGTGAAGCTGAAAGATGTCTACCCAAGTGTAAATATATATATAAACTTTGTGTCACTAGAGTATCGATACTTTGTGTTTGAGTGTTTAGTAAAATTTTGTGATTGTGTTGGTTTATTTCTTTTTTTTTTCTTTTTCGTCGCTCGAGGACGAGCAACACTTTAAGTTTGGGGGTGTGATAACTGGAGAGTCTCGAATTATTCGATCATGTTTCCAAACTTAGGTAGCTCGTTTCTAGGGAATTTTATAGTTTTAAGGAAGTATTTTGAGGTTTTTTATTTTTATTTTGGTCAGTTAGTCTTTTTGTTGTGTTATGTTATCTTGCAACCATTTGATGCCCTTGGAAGATTTTGTTTTGTGTTTTGAGATTTGAAGGTCTAGGGCATGCAAGTGTGATGGGGGAGAAACTTTCGAAGTTGTCCAGGGTGGCATGAAACAGGTTTAAGAAGCTGAGCAACCAATGAAGGCTGAAACAAAGGAAATCGTAACTTTGCTACAGCAAAGCTGAAACAAAGTCGTCAGACATGAAAATTCGAGAATCGGTAACCTGTTTAACCACGCTGGTAGAATTTTGATGACATCAGCCCCTTTTCCAAGTGTCATCATCATCATCCATCATTTTTAATACAATTTTTACCAGCCATCATATCATCCACGTGAGGAGAATAGGGTTGATTCCCAGAAGCTATAAATAGAAAAGGATGCTCTGTGAAAAGGAGGTTGTTCTGATTCTTCGCATAAAGAAAATCATCTAGAGCCGCACCTTTTTCTTTTCTAGAAAAAGGAAGGCCGAATCTGACTTGGGAAGGAATTCCTTGGTTCAGATTTGGTAAAACCCAGAAAAGGTAAGCACGGAAGTGTTCGTAAGGAGCAGAAATTCTCTGTGCACACACGGTCTTCAAACTTGGAAAAGGGAGTTGATTGTGTTTTTGCTCAATTTTGTTTGAATCTAAATTTACTGTGAACAATCATTCAGTTATGATGTTGAACATTAGTTTAAATATGGTTTTCATTGATCTTATGGAGTAGTTGTTCTAATGGTTGGGAACCATGAGTACTTGAAGTAAATATGAAACGTTGATGTAGAATTGCTTGGCATTTTTTTTACTGCTCAATTTGTTCGACATTGCTTATCTTGTGTTTGATTACGGGCCCTTTTTAAATACTTGCAATTGGTTTCTAGGTATTGAAAAATATTTAGAAATTGGATTAGGATTGAACAGTGTGAGTTCAACTAAATTTGGAATTTTGTTTAGTTGATTCTGTGGATAGTCTAAGAATAGTCATCCAT
Source organism: Antiaris toxicaria (assembly GCA_035233585.1). NCBI lineage: Eukaryota > Viridiplantae > Streptophyta > Magnoliopsida > Rosales > Moraceae > Antiaris > Antiaris toxicaria. The sequence goes on from CP141163.1 coordinate 5,050,731, forward strand.
CTCATGGTCTTAAAGGTTATTGCTCTCAATTTGAACTCTCTAGATTTGATTTTATATAGGAATATGCAGAAGTCGAATTTGGAGAACGTTTAAAAACATTTTAACCTGACTAAAAAAAAAGTTTATGCTATAGCAAAGCTACAGCATAGTTTTAGATTTGCCTAAAAGAAAATGTTTTTCAACCATTTTTTTCATAATATGATTTTTCATCCTTAATTACTTGTCTGCTCTCAGCCATTTCCCTTACTATTGGTTAATTCCCAGTCTTTATTTTGCAATTAAATTCTGTAGTTTGTTAGTCTTTTTAATTTTTTCTGTTGTTTTTATTTTACTGTTATTTTCATATTAGTGTTCCATTTGGTCTCAATATAATTAGTAAAGTTAAATTTCTTGCCATATTACAATTGAATTAAGAATACTTTCCTCGTAGGTTTGACACTCATTCTCATCATTATATTACTTGTTTACGATAGTGTGTACTTGCGCTGAATTGCAAATAATTATCACAAAATTGCAAACAGATGTTGTAGCATTCTGATCTGTGGCAGAATTTTGCTTCTCTGATTCCTCTAATTCTTCTTCCTTCTCCTTTTCTTCTTGGATTGAAGAGGGCTCCCTATGCTGTTTAGGCTTCACCCCAAGTGTTTCTAACTCCTTCCCAGTTGTCAAATTGATTGCTTTGCATTGTTCCTTTTTGTCACGCCTAGGATTCTCTATGTCATTTGCTAATGAACCTTAAGGCCTATTGTTCAATGCAGTAGCCAGCTGACCCAGTTGATTCTCCAAATTCCTTAATGAAGCTGCTTGAATTTGAATCATGGTTAATTGGTTTTAGATGATGGCATCATTCTTTACCGTGTATTCTTTCAACAAACTTTCCATTAAAGAAGATTGTTCTCCGAGTTGAGTTCTTGCTTATTGTGGAAATCCTGGAGGATATTGTGGACAGTTTGGCATTGAAGAAGAACCTGCATTCTGCCTTTAAGAATTCCAAAAGAAATTCGGGTGTTGCCTCCAGCCTAGATTATATGTGTTAGACTATGGATTGTGATTCTTGTTGAAATTCCCAACATAGCATGCTGATTCTGGGTTAGACAGGCAATGACCAAATAGATGGCCTTCAAAACAATAAGGACAAAAAGCCGCTATTGGTTGTTGAGGCTTGACTCCCAAGGCAAAATTCATTGATTTCAACACATTAGTTAGAGAAGACACTTAAACCGTCAAAGCTGTCATTGCATCCAATTCGTGAATTTCTGCTATTCTTCTAGTTGACGCTGTTTTCTCAGATGGCCATTGATAATTGTTGTTAGCCATCCTCTCCAAAATTTCATAAGCTTCTTTGTAAGATTTTGCCAAAATAGCACCATTGGCTGAAGCATCCACTATAGTCCGAGTTTGTCCATTTAGACCATTGTATAAAGTTTCCATTTCAATCCAGTGAGGAATCCCGTTGTGAGGACACTTGCGTAATAACTCCTTAAATCTTTCCCATGACTCGTACAAAGATTCACCATCCAACTGTTAAAAACCAGTAATATCATTCCTGAGCTTGGCATTCTTCGTTTGAGGGAAGTACTTCATCAAGAACTTTTTTGCCAAATCATTCCAAGTAGCTACCAAATTTGATGGTAGAGAGTTCAACCATGCTCTTGCTTGGTCCCTCAAAGAATAAGGAAATAACTTGAGTCTCAATGTATCTTCTGACACACCTGGTAGCTTGAAAGAGTCACCCACCTCTATAAAAAGTCTGAGATGGAGATGAAGATCTTCTATTGGTATCCCACTAAACTGCCTAACCGTTTAGAGCATTTGAAACATGACTGGCTTGAGCTCAAACTGTGGTGCTTGAATTTCTGGTCTAACAATACTAAGATTCAGCCCATGTAACATTGGCACAGCATACTCTCTAATAGCCCTATCTCTGTCATCTGCCAATGCTGTGGCATTATTGTCATTATTGCCAACAACTTCTTCTGCCATTTTTTTGATGACTGCAAGACCTTACTGTTCCCTTCTTTGTGCTCTGAATATCCTTTCAATCTTAGGATCTAAAGGCAGCAACTCTTGATTTCGTGGTCTATTCATGCAGAAGATGAAGTACCTTCAAAGAAACAAACAAAAATATCAAAATAAAATAGACAAATTACAAAAACTAGAATTTGTTTTACAAAAACTAATAATGATAATAATCCCCGGCAACGGCGCCAAAAACTTATTGCCTACACAAAATTTAGCTACACATGTGTACGTGTCGCAATCAAGTAATAAAGTGATCGAGTCGAATATCGTCCCAAAAAAAAAGTTATCACTACAAATCTCACTAAAAACTAAATCAAATAATAGCAAAAATTGATCAAAGTTAAATGCAATTAGACTTACTGTAATGAGATGCAATAAAAAGCACAAATCAAATGCTAACTTTATAAAACAAAGTGACTAACAACCAAAAATGAAATGATTGAGATTTAATTTCCCCTCCTCTGCAACCTGACTATGTATGCTATAAAACTGCTATAGTAATACTATTCAGTTAACCTAGAATTCAAAAATTCAAAAAACTCTTCCGAATTACTTATGCTACTACCTTCACACTTCATTTTTAATATATTCCTATGCAAAAATAAAATACAAAACTAGATCAAGCTCAGGTTCCAAACGGGTTATGTGAGGTAAGTGAACATTCTTGCTTAACTTCCAACTTAGTTAGTTTGATTTATAAAACCAACCAAACACACATTATTCAACACAAGTTTAACTCTAATTAGTTTTCTAACCAATTAAAATCATGGTTTTATACTCAAGATGGCTAGTTAATGAATATAAATAAACAATAAAAACAATATTGAATAAACTAAATAATATTAAAGTAGTAAGCTCAGCATGCAAGTTTTTTGTCACAGGTTCAAGTATTTATCATCCCAGTTTAAAAGAAATTTAGCTTATGGTTGATTGTTCAAACAACAGAAAAACAAAGAACATTGTTTAATGAGAGAGAGAGGAAGATACAACAAAAAAAAAAAAATTAAAAGAGAAATAGAAAAGATACATGATGTCCACGGTGCTTGGTGATGGGATTCTCACTCCTCCTTCCGAAAACTACTCAAATTCACCTCCAGCTACTGTATATTCACTTTTCTTCCCGGGTTCCAACTATTTCTAATAGGTTTTCTTTCTTTCCTCTTCTGGTTAATTCTTTTTCTCTCCTGCCATCACTCTCCTTCTTTAGGTAAAGGCAAAAGTTCCCTTTTAAATGCTAGGGTAACTGAAGAATGGACAGGTGTGCTCAATCTAATGGCTGAGATTTTGCTTGGTATCCCTAGAGTAAGACAGCTCACAAGCTTGTCCTCTTCTGCCCAGGTCAACAATTAAATTTGCGGCCAAATGTGTGTTGACCTGTCAAACTAGCTCAGCAATTTTTGCCCTAATTACTCCGGCAATGCTGCAGCATCACTTAAAATCAAGCATCCTCTCCATTTTGCTTAAATCGTGCATTTCCATTCTACCTAAAGCATGACTTTTCTCTCCAATAGCCTTTTAACATTTCAACCTATAGAACGCTTCAAAACATCAAAAACTTACTTGAAAATTTAATTTCAACACTCTAAAATAAAACTTTGTAACTAAAAACTAAAAATGTTTACTTAAACCAATAATTTACTGTAAACTCATTGGACAAAGTACATTTTTAAATCTAAAACAGTTATGATAACTCTATTTCCTAGAGTTATCAAAAAGACTGTTTCAAAATACGTGCTAGTAGTTATCAGTAAATATATTACTAGAAGATAGGATATCTTACCCCTTTTTTGTAGTCAAATTTGTTTTTTTTAGCGATTTGGCCAAAAATGTTTATTTAAAGAAAATGAATTTATAAAGTTTTTATAAATTCTGTGATTTTTGGAATATGACACGATTTCAGAAATTAAAGTAAAAATAATCTAGTTACAGATATATGATAAAATAACATGGTATATTTTATTCTGTGAATCATAATTTCAAACGGAATTTGAAATGGATTTAGTTGTTAAAATATAAAATAGGAGCCAACATACACATACGAAGAGTGCATATCTCATCGATGACAACTCATCATAAATTAATATGGTGAGAAGGCTTATATGAACCGTACATGACTTAGAAGTACTTAAGGACAAAAATTGCATAATCACGAATGCATGTTTACTATATTATACTACATCAACCTATTATTATTATGTTGGTTAAAAGGTTTAAATATGTTTTACAAATATCCTACTGTGTCTTTCACTCATTATTTTAAAATTGGTATACCTCAAAAGAGAAAGGTGAATTGAAGACCAGATGTCAGGGAATCACTAAGTGGCGACTAAGGATTTAGAGCAAAAGTAGTATTTCCTTACTTTGTAAACACGTATGTAATTTTAATGCTTCAGGACTGTAAAATTTTAAATTTTATTTTATTGTTTGTAATTTTTTTATTTTATTCAAGTATACATCTGTGAGACATGAGAAACTTATCGTGAGATTTTTAAATACAAATGATAATGTTTAATTAATTTACTCAAGTATAATTGGAAATAAAATTAAAAAAGACGATAAATAGTTTTAAAATAAAATTGATAGATCTAGTGATTTTAGATTTTCTTTATGTGTTTTAAAATTTTCTCCACCTCACTGTCTTGGATTTTAGGACCTGATAATTTTTAGTATCAGAGTCATGGTTTGAGATTCTCATAGGAATTGTATGTTTATTTAGAATAAAATTAAATACAAACTTATAGTTTGAAAATTTTTTTTATGGGATGCCGGCAAAATGTAGAAGTAGAAATGTCCCAACAACCACTTCGACTCCAACGCTGACACCGATGCTAGAGTCAAAATAGGCAAACATCGAGAAGCCATGTATCAGGCATTTTAGAACAGGGTTGCTTGTGCAAGGGATGAACCGGTCGTACATGACATAAACCAAAGCCTTTCAACAATTTAGAGTTCTAGCTTTCATTAGTGAAGGCAATCTTCAAGAAGCAAATGATTAGTTCTAGAGTGTGGTGATGAAAATGATACCATTCAAACCCTACCTGAACACCAGATTGAAATCATTTCCACCTATTTGGATGGTAAAGCTGAGATTTGGTAGGGTCAAATCAGGAAAACTTACGATTTGCTAGAAATGACCTGGGAAATATTTGAACAATTGTTCTATGATCAATTTTTCCTAAAGAGTTTCAGAGACTAAAGATTATAGAGTTCATGGGCTTCTAAAAAGGAAATATGATTGTTTTTGAGTACGTGTTAAGATTTAGAGAATTTTCCAGATTTGCTTCTTCAATAGTGGCAATTTAGCATACCAAATGTATCAAGTTTGAGTAAGGACTCAAACCTTCAGTAAGAAAATTTTAATGATAGGTATGCAAATTCAAGGCTACTCAATGCTTGTGTTAGCTACCCTGCGTATCAAACAGAACAATCAGAACTGTTAAAAGGAGAAATCAGAAGCTCCAAGGACATCCGGTGGGCTTATTAAAAGCCAATGTGGAACTCGTACTCAAGTTAGTAGGGTTAACATCATAGGTAGAAAAGCTAACAGTACTAGTAATATCTCATTTGGAAGATCAAACCCATTTTAGTGAAGCTAATATAATTGTGGCCAAAAGGACATTTAAGAAGGAATTGTCCTTACAGGCAATAGCAATAGACTCAACAGCTCTAGTAGTCCACCTAGTCATCCATAAGATTCCAACAACCCAGATCTGGAAAGTTCAACTAGGGATAGTCAAGATTTGGTCAACCATAGTATAGGCCACTATAAAACTCTTTTCAACTAAATTTCAGACCTCAGTCATTTCAATCACAGTTTAGACCTTAGCTGTCAATCAGCATGTAAGCTTCCTTGTAATCGTCACAATCTAGGCCGGTGGGACCTACTACAAGGGAAAAGGGAAAATTTATATTGTAGAAAAGGAAGAACCAATATCTCGAAATAGTCATATGATTATGGATGATATGATCTTGATATCTTCTAATTGGGCACATGTATTATTTGATACTGATGCCAATCATTCTTTTATTGCATCCACATTTGCAAAAGTACTAGATTTGGAGATAAAACCTCTAAAGTCACCTTCACACCTATGTATACCGCTTGGAAAAATTAAAGTTTTGTTAATGTGTTTGACTAATGTCGTTACTTTAGAAGGCAAACAACTGGGTGTCCAGTTGATTATCCTACCAATAACACATCATGATGTGAGTTTTCGTATAGATTGGTTAGTGTAGACTAAGGTAACATTAGATTGTCATCATTGGAAGGTGATATACTCATAGGATCAGACTCGATGATAATCAAACTTAAGGATCCAAATCAGGTGATAACCAGCTAGCTGTTGAAACTAGCCATAATGGTGTTGACTGAATTTGTCTTGTGTTGCTATTATTTTCGCATTAAAAGGTGACGATAATGTGAAAAGTAGCGATTGCTATACGCTAGTGGTAGATGAATTTTCATATGTATTTCCTAAAGATTTACTTGATTCGTCACCTAATTAAGAGATAGAATTCTGCATTGATCTTATTTCCGGTAAAGCTTTGATATAAATTCTGCCCTACAAAATGGCATCTGTAGAGAAAGTTGACTGAATTGGAACTTAAAAGATTTATTTAGCTTAGTAAATCACCATGGGTAGCAAAAGTCTTATTTACAAAGGAAAAGGATGGAAGCTTATGATTGTGTGTCGACTACAAGTAGTTAAACAGGGTGACGATCAAGAACAAATATCTCTTACCTAGGATCGATGAGTTATTTGACTAATTAGAAGGTGCTCAATACTTCTTCAAGATCAACTTGAGATCCGAATATCATCAATTAAAAATCCAAGAGGTGGACATTTCGAAGACAACATTCAAGACTGGGTATGTATCTTATGAATTCTTAGTTCTGCCCTTTAATTTGACAAATGCTCTAAGAGCTTTCATGGACTTGATGAATCGTGTCTTTCAATTATTTCTAGATCAGTTTGTCATTATCTTCATTAATGATATTCTGATCTACTCTAAGACTCGAAAGGAACACGAACAATACTTGAGATTAGTTCTACAAACTTTGCAGGAGCATCAGTTGTATGCCAAAAGGGAGAAATACGACTTTTGGCTATTTGAAGTCAAATTTCTTAGGCACGTTATCTCTAGTCAAGGCATAGTCATGGACCTTGCTAAAATTGAGGCAATGCTGAAGTGACAACGACACAAGAATGTAATTGAAATAAGAAGTTTTCAGGGATTGACAGGATATTACTATAAATTTGTTCAAGATTTCTCATGAATTGTAGCCCAATGACACGAATGACAAGAAAGGGTGTTCAATTCGATTGGGGTTGTAAATGTGAGAATGCTTTTCAGGAATTGAAACTCACCTGATTAGTACTCTAGTTTTTATAATTCTTAAGCCTAAGGAACCCTATGAAATTTATACTAATACATCGAGAGAAGGGCTCGGGTGTGTTCTAATGCAAGAAGGATATGTTGTGACTTATGCATCACGACAGTTGAAGACACATGAGAAGGGCTACCCAACACATGATTTAGAGTTAGCAGCTATTATTTTCACTTTAAAAATTTGGAGATGCTATATCTATAGTGTCTCATTTTGGATTTTCTCTAATCATAAAAGTTTACGGTATCTCTTTACTTAGAAAGATCTAAACTTGAGACAAAGACAATGGGTAGAGTATATGGAAGACTACAACTTTACTCTAGAGTATCATCCAAGTAAGGCTAATGTTGTAGCTGATGCTTTTAGCTAGAAGGGTGCATATGTTCTTGCCTTAGCTACTAACGAATGAAGTGCATACTATTGTTTATTTAGCAAGTCAAGGAGAGTCAACATAAGGACAGCCATTTGCAAAATGTTTGGTTAAAGCTTCAGAATGGATAGCAACTAGAACATTGGAACATCTGTAGTGATGGAGTTTTGTATTTCAAACATCGTCTAGCTATATCTCAAATATCAAAATTGAAGAAGGCAATTATGGATAAAGCGCATAAGTGTAGATTTTTGATTCACCCAGGAGTTATCAAGATTCACAAGAGTCTAAAGAGATAGTATTGGTAGCAAAGCATGAAGAACGATGTAAAATCTGTAAGTGCACAGATCGTTCAAGTAATACAGTGTACAAAAGTACTGATATCGTTCCCACGAGGACTATATCATAAAAATGTAATGTAGAAGCTGTAAAGTTCAATTTAAGTGAATCGTAATCAAAGAGGTTTTGATAAGATTGCTAGTAAAAATGGATTATAAAACTACTGAAAAATAAAAAGTACACTTAACAAAGAAATACAATAGTGATCAGAATGAAGAAAAACAATGGAATAGAGATTATGGTTGTAAAACAATAATTTGGATAAGCTAGGTTTACTAATTTCCCCAGGATGCAAGTCTGCTAACAAAATGCTACTGAAATGCTACAGCAATCAATATACCCTGTCAACCAAGAACACGTGAGAACAAGGATTTTTCCAAATCTCTTTGCAAAATTATCCTCCTAACTTACTTCAGCATATTCCTATGTGAGATCAGCTAAAAGAATGCAAACAGAAGCATAGATTGTTTTTGGGTCATACATGATAAATAATATATTCCTATACTATCCATAGATCTATAAATTCCTTCAAGACCATACATGCATCATTCATGAGATCTAATTTAAATCAACCTTTCCAGAATTAATCCAAGTCTGATATCCTATAAATTGATGGCCAGTCAAGAATAAAAATACGTATTAACACACATGAATGAACAAGAAACAATTGATTTCCATAACAAATTCAACAATCAGTTAACAGTTCATATCCTTGGTTCCATTAGCAAACCCAGCTAAAGAAAATTAGTTCATACTGTAATTAACAAAATCCATTATCCACAAATAAATCATGTCTAATTCAGGTCAATACTACAAAAGGGTAAGCAACAAATAGAGAGAAAGAAAGTCTGCTGAAGCTTGATTCCTCTTCTTCAACGTCTTTGCTCTTTCTTCTTCTCTAGTACTTTCCTTTTTTTTTCTCTCTCTTACTAGTACTCTCTGCTTTTTGTGTGAGAAAATTCGTCTCTGATGGGGTCTGTCTAGAAGGTACTGTTCTCTCCCCTCTTGTACTTGACGGCATCTCTTTACTGATTGGGGAAAACCCTTTGCTAAGGTAACAATCTTGCTGAATTGTCTAGCTTTGAGAGCTCCTGAGTGGTCCAAAATGACAGCTGCACAAAGCCCGTGTGATATTTTGTCTTTTTCTCCAGGTTGTGTACTGATGTCACTTCAAATTTCTAACTCAGCTCAGCTCAAAATGCTGCAGCATTCTTCTCTCATTTTCATCCCCTGTAAAACTGACTGGAAACCCAACCAAGCTAGACACCAACTTTTTGCACAGTTTTCAGTCAAAATTCCTTTACTTAATCAAAAAGGGCACAGAGACACTTTTGACTAAGGCAAATGCAAAATTAAAAGATGAAAGATAAAAAACCACATAAAACAGTAAACACTCTTGGACAAGCCTATTTTTAAATGAGAAAATCAATGAATAACTCTAATTTCTTAGAGTTATCAAGTGTATGTGAAGACTTGTCAAATTTGTCTTAGGATCAAAGCGAAACGTCAGAAACTCAGAGGGATGCTATAGCCATACCCATTCCAAAGTGGAAGTGGGAAGAAATTACCATTAATTTTCTTATAGGGCTACCAAAAACAAAGAACAACTATGATGCTATTTAGGTAATGATAGATCGATTGACAAAGTCATTGTACTTCATTCCTATCAAGTTGATATATGGTAGGAAGGACTTAGTCAAGGTATATCTTGATGAGATAGTCAAATATCATAGAATACCGCTGAGTATCATTGCTGATCCTGATCCCCAATTTACCACTTGATATTGGACGAGTTCTAGGTAAATTTGGGAATGGATTAGAAATTCAACATTGCTTTCCATCGGCAGATCGACGGACAACTTGAAAGAGTTATTTAGATTCTTGAAGACATGTTGTGAGTATGCGCTTTAGATTATGTGAACAAATGGATTGATGATTTCTTGTTAGCAAAGTTTGCTTACAATAACAATTATCAGTCTAGCATTAATATGGTACTGTTTGAAGCTGTTTACGAAAGACAATGTAGATCTCCTATATGTTAAATTAAACCTGATGATTGAGTTTGTACAGGAGCAACTATTGTTGAGGAAATGATTGAGAAGATTTGAACTATTTGGGACCATTTAAAAATAGCTCAGAGCCGACAAAAGAGTTATGCTAATATACAAAAATTTGAGATAGGTGATTTTGTGCTTCTAAAGGTCTCACCTCGAAAAAGAGTTTCTTGTTTTGGCAAGAAAGGGAAACTAGCTCCATGATATGTAAGACCGTTTCTCATTATTCAACAAGTCGGCAAAGTAGCTTATAGCCTAGCATTGCCATCAGAGTTATCCCATGATCATGATGTATTTCATGTATCAATGCTAAGGAAATGCGACCCGAATCCTACCGTAGTAGTATTGCTCAAGAACATTCCAATTCTAGAATATGTCTCCTATAACGAAGCACCAGTTCATAATCTCGATAGAAAGGTCAAAACTACTTGACGTCAGGAGATTGCATTAGTTAAGGTCTTATGGCAACATCATAGTAGTAAAAATGCCACTTAGGAATTAGAAAATGAAATGTTTGAAAAATACCCCCATTTGTTTGAGAGTTTAGATCATTCGAATTTCGAGAATGAAATTCCTTATTAGGAGGGGAGAATTATCACGTTGCAAAATTTTTAATTTAAATTTCACACATGTGTGTAAAAGATTCAATTATTAGTGTGTTAATAAATTTTATTTTGAGAGTTCAATTTAAAATTTTTGGTATATCAAATATTAATTGGAGGATATTTTAAACATTTTGATAAATTTTAAAAAATTTACAATTTTACCCTAACTTTTACAAAATAATAGTTATTTCAATAAAATAATAATAAATAAATAAATAATTTTTCACTTGTCCTCTCTCCACAAGGTCCTTTTTCCACTCTCTCTTTTCCCAATATCTTCCACTCATCATTTTAAATTATTTTTCTCTTCCACTAATATAATTATTTACAAACAATTCTCACTCCCTCTTAATTTATTTTCTCCACTCATCAATTTTATATTATTTTCTCTCCCAGCATAAATAAAAAATTTCCCTACCTTTTCTCTCACCATTAACCTCACCATTCTCAATGTCTTCCACTCACTCTCTCGTTCTCAATTTTTTTAATTTCTTTCTCTCCACTTACTTTTTTTTTTATCTTACCAACCCATTAACTTAAACAAAAAAAATCCCTCCCTCATCCCTCTGTCCGTCCCTCCCTACTTACTCATTTATTTATGCTTTTCCAACATCTCTTGTCCCCTACAATCCCTATTATAATATTTTACTCCTTTCTTCAAATTTTCTCATTGTCCCTTTCTCACCTTCACAACCTCAATCTCTCTTCATTTCTTCAATATCCCTATAAAAAAAAAATCTCTCTCTCTCTTCCAATCCGGTTCCTACTCTCTTAAGTTTTCACTCTCTCTTCTTCAATTTTTTCATCTCACCATCTCTTTTCTATTACCCTTCCTAGCCGTCTCACTTCCTCTTTTTCTTAGTCTTATTTTTTTCTCTTTTCTTTTATTTTCCTTCACCTTTTCTTCAACCTCTCACTCTCTAAATTTCTCTCTCAATCTCCCTCTTAAAAGCTCACTTTCTTCTTCAATCACTCTCTCTATAGCTATCACCCTTATTTTTTTCTCTCTTTCACTCTTTCCCTCTTCGTACCTCTTCTTCTCTTGTCTCCTCCACTGTGTCTAGCCACCGGCCAAGCAAGCCACGCCTACTGTCATGCCAGCCAGCCGCCTCGTCCTTCGTTGCTGTGCTCCTCCTCCCAAGCTAGCCACCCAAGCCATGCCAAGCCCGTTTGCCTCATAGCCCTCGCCACTGATTTGCCACCACTAGAAACTATGGTCATGAGCTACCGGTTGAAACCCCTTCAAGCATGTGTATATATATATATATAAGTGTGTGTATGTGCATATGTATATTTTATAAATAAAGAAAAAAATTATGAAGTTAATAAGATAATAAAATAAATACAAAGAAGGAAAAAAAATAGATATGTATATTTGAAATTTGGAGAAAACTAATTGTTTTGAAATTTATATTTAAAACTATTTTGAGATTTGGAAATATTTATTTGCAGGTTAAGTATTTTGGAATTTTTGGGTATCCAATAATTTAAGGCAAGTTATGCTAAAATTTGTAAAATATATATACATGTATTAAAATTTAAAATTTTAAGTATTAAAATAAAATGATGTTTTAAATTTAAAGTTAGTAACACATTAATTAATTAAACTTATCATAATTATGATTGCGAGATTTTTAGATAGATAATTAAATTATATGTGATGTTGTTTTAAATATTCGTTGATCAAAATTTAGAGAAAAAAACTGTCTTAGAATAGGTGTTAGAAGTTATCAGTTGATATGTTGCCAAGAGGTATGATATCTTATTCCTTCTTTGTAGTCTTTTTTTTTTTTTAGAGATTTGACTAAAAATTTTTATTTAAAGAAAATAAATTTATTAAGTTTTTATAAATTCTGTGATTTTTAGAAAATGACATGATTTCAGAAATTAAAAGAAAAGTGATCTGGTTACGGATATTTGATAAAATAACATGGTATATTTTATTATGTGAATCATAATTTCAAAGGGAATTTGAAATGAAAGTTGGTTGTTAAAATATAAACTAAGAGCCAACACAGACATGCAAAGGATACACATCTTGATCGAGGACAACTCATCACAGATTAATATGGTGAGTGGGTTTATACAGATTGTACATGACTTAGAAGTATTTAAGGATACAAATTGCATAACCATAAATGGATGTTTAAGATTTTGTATTGCATTTATCTATTATTACTATGCCAGTTAGAATAAAATGTTTAAAAATGTTTTATAAATATGTTACTTTTCTTTTCGCTCATTGTTTTAAAACTGGTGAATCTCCAGAAAAGAAAAGTGAATAGAAGACCAGGTGACATGGAATCTCAACATGATGACTAAGGTTTTAGAGTAGAAGTATTATTTTCTTACTTTGTAAACACGTATTGAATCCTCTGAGACTTTAAAATTTTAAATTTTATTTTATTATTTGTAATTTATTTTATTTTATTTAAATATGTATATATGTGACATGGGGATTCTACCGTGAGATTTTTAAATACAAATGATAATGTTTAATAATTTGCTTAAGTATAATTGGAAACAAAATTAAAAAAGATGGTAAATGGTTTTAAAATAAAACTTGTAAACCTAAGGATTTGAGATTTTCTTTATTTATTTTAAAATTTCCTCCATGTCACTGTCCTGGATTTTGGAATGTGACAGTTGGGCTATTTTTTGACCATATAGATGTAATCTAATAGTTATGATTTGTTTGTGTAAGATAATTATGATGCACCTTAACTCATAATATACACAAAAAAATTTTTTGATAAAAATCAAGCAAAAAATAAATAAATAAAAAAAAACAATCTTCCAAACCTAAACTCTGGTGATCCACCTCCACCCCTCACTGGTGACCACCCTAAATCCCTTGATGACCCACCTCCTCCTCTCACCCACCTTCCACGACACTCCCTTCACCCCCGATTACCATAGCACCACGCCCCACCCACCCATCCCGAACAATGAACCCATAATCCAGTGCACCACTTCCTTTTGAGCTACCATTAGAGTGTCGTCATCACTGCCATCAAAGTTGAACAAGACCTCTTCTTCCTTCATGATTACGTTTTCAATCTCGTCGTCTTCCCAAAATAAGTCATTCTCAAGTATGACCAAAGGCTAAGGCTTTTCCGTAATCTCCTCCTCTACCTCTTTCCAGGTTGATTTTAGAGTACCGTCTAAGCTGAACAAGACCCCTTTCCTCATTCACGATCAGGTTTCCAATCTCGTCAAAGCCAAACCATTTTGCCTTCTCACTAATTTTCTTTTTCACTCTAGAATATTATCAGATACTCCCTATAGTAAATATCCTACATACGTGGTTTGTGAGCCACAAAATTATATCATGACAGTCTAAAATAGAGCTCTACCTGTAGTGCCTCTCAATTGAACCCTACCACAGCCTTACCCCTTATAAATATTCTCGTAAATAAACTGTAACCAATAATAGATTTATTTATGGAGATTTCTACAATAGGATAAGCTTTTTTACCCTATTAACGAGATAAAATCTAATGACTCATATTTAATTTAAGGAGGGTTATCATACATCTTATTACATCTAATCATAACTAAAAAATTTACTAAAACAAAAAAAAAAGAACTCAAAAATGAAAAAAAAAACCCAAATTTTTGTTGGCCAACCACTCCTCTGGCATCTCTCAACCTCTAATCACTCATTCTCTTTCTCTACCTTTCTCATCGGAGTTCCAGGTTGCGAGAGTTGCCACTATTCGATAGAGGGTCTAGATCAAACAAACCAATTCCCTCCCATCAACCTCTTCGCCTCCGAGTGTTAGCTTCAAATTCCATTTCTATGGCGGTACTTGTTTTCGCTCCTCCATGGGTGTTTTAGTTATATAACCTTAAATGTTGAATGTTTTAGTTTCATGACCTTAAAAGTTAGAATTTTTACTGCATAACTGATAACTCTATAAAATAGAGTTATTTTACCACTTTTTCATGCACAAAAGTTAGCTTGTTCTTGAGAATTTTAGTTGTTTTTTTATTTGTTTTTGATTTATTTTGTTTTATGTACTTTAATTTAGATTTTCATAAATTTCGTACAGTTTTTATTTAATTTTCATCTTTTTCTAATAGTAATTAAATAAGCTTAAAATTAAATATTTCCAATGAGTCTACTTATAAAATTTTATTTTGGAAATATTTAATTTTAGCACTTTTTTTCTGTAGCATCAAAGAGGGCATCACTATTCATGTCAGGAAACTGTAAAAACCAAGCTCATTGCGCATTCTATGGCACTGGATCCTTCCTAATTTCACACAGTGGATTAGAGCTAATGTACTACTGTAGCAGACTGTAGCAATATGCATGGACACTATAGTAAGCATGCCGGCATTATGGACAAGCATGCGACACTGTATCAGCTGTAGCAAGCACGTGAACACTGTAACCAAACTGTTGCAAGCATACACTGATCACTGTAGCACTGTAGCAAGCACGCAACACTATAGCAGTACTGTAGCAAGCATGCACCGATTACTGTAGCATTGTAGCAAGTTTGAAAAATTGTGTTGTGTGGGCACCGAATACTGTAGCAGTTTGAAAAATTGTGTGAAAGTTAGGTGGAATAGTATAAATTTATGCTTATAAAATGGGGCATTCTTGGAGAGTTGAGAGGGGAGGATACACTTTGTCTTTCTTATTTTTACCTTGCTTTCATTCTCATGTTTCTCCCTAGAATATTGTGAGAATGTTTTGCAAGTTAAGTTAGAGTTCTTGGGTGAGGCTAGAGATGATCCTATATGTGTAGTAAGTTTATTTGGGTTTTGATTCTCTATGGTTTGTAATGCTTATACATTTGAGTAATTAATTTTCTTTCATTTCATTTATTTCTCACATCAATATATTTTATTGACAACTTTTATATAAATTCAGTCAAGCTTTTTTTATATGATTGTTGTATGATACAATATATTGATAAAAATAGTTTTATAAATAGTCTTTTACTGCATTATCGCCGGTGGTATATTGTCGATTTTAGATTTCTTATAAGACAATATTTCTTAGTACTTAACGTAAGAATTTTATTTACTCGAATACATTTAATTCACAAGTTCTTCAAATCTTATCTTCCAATTGATTGTTTAGAATGTGAAACTTTCAATTGAGTCAAATTATGAATCAAAATTCAAATAGGTGAACGAAACATATAGGGGATTCTCGATGTCTTACCATTTTTAACTATTGAATTTTCTCTACTTTAAATTGTATTATCTTTCAATTAAATTGCTCTAAAACCACAAAAATGTTTTCTTTCTTTTCTTGTTTAATTGCGTATCTCTCTAACACTTATTGTGATAACCGAGATTTTTTTACTGTTCTCAGGATTACTGTGTAATAGAAATCGATATGTATTAGTGTGATGTAAATATATAAATTTTACTCTAATGATGATTTATTAGAGTTTATAAATGTTTTATGGTTATGAATGTAATGATTTTCGAATCGAAATGCCTCAGATAGTGCATTTTCGGTATCGAAAAACAGAATTTTACTGAGACTTAAAATGTTGCAACCATAGACCCAAGATAGAAAATAATGAAATATCTAGGGTTTATGGAGTATTTTAAATGATATAAATATATCGAAAGGCTTTGATAGCATTTCGGGAGGTAAATTGCGAAATTTGGCCAGTATAGCTTTTCGGTCAAATTTTCAACAGATGAAAATTATACTGTAATTAAAGAAAAACCTATACTGTATAAACAAATAATATTTTCTTATTAATATAAGAATCGATGGATGAGATCAAAGTTTTATTTTGATCCAAGGGTTAACAAAATTAAGGGAATTTCTATCATTTTCCTTAAAACTCTATCAAGGAAAGAATTTTGCATTTAATGGAAAGCATGGCTGACCATGCACGTGGAAGAGGGGGGGAGAAACAGCTGTATTTCAGCTGAAAAAGTCACAAAATTTTGCAAAAATACCCCAAAAAATTTTCATTTTGACCCCAAAATTTTTAAAAATTACAAAATGGTCCCTAAGGATTTTTATAAACTTTTTCTCTGATTTCCCACGTCCCCCACAGCAGAAAACCACCATTTTTCCCTTGTTCTTCACCTTCTCCACGTTCCTAAAGCCACCAAAATTTTTAAATTTTCAAAAGTTACAAATTTTGAAGAAAAAGTATGAGGAAACTTCATCTTGAGTCGTCTTCACCCTAAAGCTCAAGTAAGTCCTTCAAAATCCTATTTTAATGCTTGTTTTTAAGTGTTTTTATGCTTATGAGAATAGTGGAACAAAATGGCGTTAGAATTGTGGCGGCCCGCCCTACTGCCGAGGCTCTACAGTGCTATTACAGTCAACTCTATAGTTAACCGCAATAGTATGTAGGCCTCTAGGGTCACTGGCAATCATGCTGAACTTGAAAACTGCTTGCTAATTTTGTGGAATAAATTTTTTTTTTCTTAATATCATGAACTATTTGAAAATGTGATAAGGAAATCATGTTAACAAAATAACATGCACATGAATCACGATTCCCCTATCACATAATTTTAACTTGAAATCTTGTTCTTGAAACTACATGTTTAAAGTTTTTCAAAACTATACAGCGGAAGATTTAAGGTAACCACAATCCCTCGCCCAATCCTCCCCGGCATGCATCTACCCTGTTCGTCGTCCACCGTATACTACTGGTGAACAGGTCTCTTACCTGCAACATGTGAACAAACTGATGAGTTATGAGTTCAGTAAGTTCAAACATAAAAACATGAAACATGACATGCTGTACTACTGTGCTTATGCATGAAATTGGACTCTGTAAAACATGCTTGTGACTGAAAGATTAGTCTTAGGACATTATCTGTTATTAAGTTCTGGTTTTGGGCCCCTGATTGGTCGTACCGACATGTTAGCACAACTGGGAGCGGTACTTTAGTGCTGACCTCTTCAGTCTTAACTGAAGCTAAACATGAAAACCTCCCCGTGGGTCGAGAGGCTGATACGCTAATAACTGGTTTAATTACCATCTTGTTGGAGTTCCAATTGGGTAGCATATTGATTGCCCCCACAGTAGGAACCTGTTACATGATTTACTTGGGGTGTGAGTTTTATTACACACTAAGGTGCCTTGCACCTACCTATTTTTGTGTTCTGGTACATGTCTGACATGTGTACTGAAACATGAAACTCTACATGCACGACATGAACTGACATGAAACTGACATGAATATCATGATGTAGACAATCAACATCTATCATACACGCCAAACAATATACATGACATCATAACATAACAAGATTGTCCATGTTGCAGTCAGGACAATGCTTAAACTTACAGAAAATCTGCGAGCAAAAGCCTCTGCTACTTTGAGACTACTGTATCGGGGTCTCTGGCTTGAACTCCTATAAAAGAAATAATTACTGATTATTTCTAATATTCATCTTATACTGGAAACATAGCAAAACATGAAATTTCTATTTCCAGACTTTTTTTTTTCTTACTCTTTGGCTTCGAACACGCCCTCCTACACGGGCGTGTCTCTAGCTGTGTACTCCTCTGGACTTACGTGCCTGGCTGTGTACTTCGTGGAACATGGCCGTGTATACTTACACGAGTGGATACACGGCCGTGTTACTGGCCGTGTACTCCTGCTGTCTAACATGGTCTGCTACACGCCCTTCCCTTGACCGTGTGCCTCTTGACACGACCCGATACACGACTGTGTTCTTGGTCTTGTACCTCTCGGGTCTGAATTTTCTTGTAACACGGTCGTGCATGTGGGCATGTTCGGGGCCGTGTACTGAACACGCCCTTGTATATGCCCGTGTACACGCCCGTGTTCATACCAGAATCAAGATTCTGGGTCCGAACTACTCTGCTCTGATTTTCTAAGGCTTTTATGGCCTTTGTTCTACTTTTTACACTCGAAATCGATCTCCATAAGATCGTTTCAAGATATCTACTACATTTCTAATATCACAAATCCATGGTTTCATAAGCAAAATTTCACATTTTGCTTATAAAAATCTCTTGACTTAACTTTTTGAAAAATCTGAGCTTTCTTGAAGAAAACTCACTAAACTTGGTTTTCTAAACCATCAACTCATGGATTTGTGTTTAAAAACAACTAGACTCGAACCATGTTTCGATTTTAACCGAAAATCTCAACACAATTTACTCACATTCTCTTTTTCCTATCAAAATCCCAGATTTTCCCCCAAGAAAAACGTGAGAGAACGAGGGTTTACCTTGCTTTGAATCTTGAGAGTTTCTTATTGCTGATCCTTGGCTGAATCTCGAACAATCTACTACTGGAATAAGAGAAAAATCTGAACTTTCTTTGGATTTCCCTTTTCTTCTCTCTTTCTTTCTCGGTTTCTCTCTTTCTCTCTTTTTCTTTCTCTTCCTCTTTCTCTTTCTCTTTCTTTCTTTCTGCCAGCTGCTTTGCAGCTCATTAAATGAATTAATTCACTTAATCCACTTAGCCACTTGGCTTAAGGCCCTCCACGTGGCTCCTCCTCCCTTACATTTTCTTTAATTTTTTTGAAATTTGCAAGGGCTTGTTTGGCTAATCTTAGCCATTGATCAATGTGGCTCACTTGTGTGCCATTGATCTCTTAATATGTACTTGCCACATACTTTTCTATTAAATTTTAAAACATCTTAATTTGAATTAATGCTTAGCTTTTAAACTATATTCATTAATTCATTGTTAAATTTTGATTAAAACTCAGTTAATTAAAATTTTCATCTGCTCTATATTCTATAACATGTCTCACTATAAATGTACGTTTATTTACATATTTTGTACAAAATTTTCCAAGAGTATAGATTTTTCGGTTATCACAAGAATGGTTTTGAGTGTTTTGATGAAATTCATGTGGAAAAACATGTTTTAAGCTTATTTTTGAAGTGTTTATGGGGTTAGTTTTTGAAAACAAATGTGTTACATGGGGGGGAATTTGACGTGAAAAAGAGGGTTGAACACCCTTATGAAATGATAATGGATTGGTATTGTGAATTAGGAAATGAAATGGTGTTGTATATAGGTGTTGAAAGAAAGAAAGACAAAGAAAATTTAGGGTTGTGAACAAAAACCCTAAGTTTGAAAAAGATGTGAAAGTTATGTTATATAGAATGCATGGGAATGGATTGTTATTGTGTACTGGGATTTTGAGCAGGTTTATAAGAAAAACTGTGTCCAATAACGTATTTTAAGTCGTTTTGACACAGTGGAAAAATAAGGATTTAAGCCGTTATAATGCCGAAATTTTTGGACTTATAACTAAGGCTAAGGGTTTAAGGATGATACTGTATATAAGAAATGTTTAAATGCTCTAGTGTTGACCTATAAACATTTCACTGAAAGTCAAACTGTTTCATTATAGGGCAACGGCTAGAAACCAAGGAAAGGAAACCAAGAGATCAATCTAAGGAAACATTAGCAGATTTATGGTAAGTTCTAGCATTTAAATATCTGGACATGAACAACTGGAATCCTATGTTGTTTTTGAAACTTCAATTCATGTATAGCCTAATTTCTTTGGCTAGAAAAGTTATATGTTATTGTGAACTCGTTAAAACTCCTAAATTGGCGAGTGTACGAGTATGTATTGATGTGTTATGTGAACATGATGATGTTTTATGGATTTTTGACCATAAAATACATTAGACATGTCTTAGGGTTGCTTGTATGTGTATGAAATGGTTTTTGTGTCAAAATGTGTTTAAAAGCCTATTTTAGCCTAGGCAAGCGCTAAGTACTGGCCAAAGAGTGCCCCGGCGCTGAGCTCTTGGCCGAAATTGGTGTCAAAAATCTAGTAGGAGCACCAGGCGCTAGGGTAAGAGTGCCAGGCGCTAGTGTAAAAATTGGCGAAAGCGCCAGGCTCTAGGATATGAGCGCCAGGCGCTTACACCGGATTTTCAAAAGCACCAGGCGCTGCAAGGGGAGCGTCAGGGCATTGAGGTTTCTGTCCAAAATTTTGTAGAAAAATAAGATAAAGGGCCAGGCGCTCGGGGATGAGTGCTAGGTGCTCCAACTGTTCCAAAAATGTATAATTAAAGTTTTGTGCCTCATTTCTAGTCCCAATCACGCCCCAATGTTTAAGTGTGTGGATGATGAGTTTTAAACAGTATTTTTGGACTGAATGGGCATAACATCGAGTACATTAATTATAAATATGTACACTGGAACAGTTAAGATGTCATAGTAAGTAGCATTGCACAGTAAACAACAGGGTAATGAAAACCTAATGTTTTGGCGTACCGGCCTCTCGCAAGGGGAGGTTACCTTATGTCGAAGCAGAAGACATACCATAGATGAGGGAGAGTCAGGGTCGCTCCCAGGCCTCTCTTACAGCGCGCACAAGGTACGACCAAAACGAGCCCATAGATATAGTAAATGAACAATGTAAATGTAAATTGAGCATAATGAACTCCATGCATATTTGTTGAGTTGCATTGTGATGTTTTATTATTTTAAATGTTATGTCTGAACTTACTGGGCATGTAGCTCACCAGTTTGTTTGTGTTCAGGTAATCGTGGTAAGCAACCTGTAACCTGAGCCACAGTGTATGGATTGGACTGCAGGGGTGAAGTGCCGGTGTCATGATAAAAAGTTTATGGACCTGCCAGGCTAATTCCGCAAGGAGAAAGAAAAGGAAAAAGAAAAGTACAATTGTATGATATTATATAAAGTACACTGCTATGTTTGATTTTAACTATTTCTAATATAGGATGATATTATTATATGCAAGTAATATGAAATAGTTTCCAACTATGATAATTTAGTTTTGGGGAAATTGTAGTACTATGTATATCGATGGTTTTAAAAAAAAAATTTTTTTTCCGCAATCTATTATGTTATGTTTTGAAAAAAGAAGTAAAGTAGCAAAGTTTCAGTGACATCTCCTTTGCGAGGCGGGGGGGTGTCACACTTGTGTTCTACTAATCTCTTTTGTTTGTTTTTATCACCTCCTCGTGGGATCAACCGTCCTAATTGTACTATAATTGACCGCTTTGTTTTGTCAATATTTGGGCGTAATCAAATTTTGGCGCCATTGCCGGGGAGGTGCTTCAAGCAAAATTGATTGGTAGATTTTAAGCTAAAAGAGGTACGTTCAACTTTCTTTTATTTTATTTTATTTTATTATTTTACCTTTTTATTTTCTTGTTCTTACAAAAAAAAATTAACAACTAGTTTTAATTTTTAGGCTAGTTTTTTTTATGTTATCAATTTTAATTAGGTTTCATAATTTGTATAACTGTAGGATTTAGAGTAGTGTTAACTTAGGGTACTAACATCTAACATTTAACATTTCATAAAACATATCATAAAATTAATAAAATTTTCAAGCAATTGTATGGAATCGTTGAAAAGTACAAACTAACGGAGTTCTGTCTAGGAAGCTGGGTTTTGTTAGCGTTCTACGCCATCAGTTTTTCCTGGGAACGTTGCTCTGTCTAAGAGGTTGGTTTTTAAGGAGGTCTCACCCCCACCATTCTTTCCTAGGAGCACTCTTAGAGGTTACGATTCACGGCTTTACATTATTGTTGTTTTTGTAAAAAAAGTTTCCTTGTTTTTAAAAATAAAAATTAAAAAATAAAAAAAAGGTCGATTGGAACATGGGAAGAAGATGACAACTGCGTTTTTCAACAAATCTTTCCCATAATATAAGACCAACTTTTTAAAGCGACAGATCTCGACCTTTACCCAAAAGGATAATGAAACTTTCTACCTAGCTTGGAAACGGTTCAAAGATTTATTAAATCAGTGTCCCTACCATGGTTACGAGTGTTGGCGTCTTATCAGCTATTTTTACGAAGGCCTCACAATCTGAGAGCGTCATTTTGTGGAGATGATGTGCAATGGAGAATTTTTCCAAAAAGATCCCGAAGAGGCTTTTGAGTATCTCAATGAGCTAGCCGAGAAATCCTACACTTGGACTAGACAAAGGGCTACTAATAGTATTAGTCAGTCCCGACCTGTTGGAATCTACTAATTAAGGGAAGAGGACAACCTTAAGGCCCAAATCAAGTCTTTGACCCGACAACTTGAGGCCCTCAAATCCAAAAAAAGTAGAAGAATCCACATGGTCACGAGAGCAGAATCACAAGAGCCAAGCTTTGTTGGTGGAGGGATAGGACATCTAGCTAACGATTACCCTACTTACGGTGAAACGAGAAGAGTTTACAAGGAGCAATGTAACAACTTAGAGGCATACAATAACCTTTTCTCTAACACGTATAGTGCTGGCTGGAGGAACCATCCGAATTTCAGTTGGAGAGATTCCAATAGAGGACTATGGAGAGTTGAGCAATAACCACAACCACCAAAGGCGTATTCTGCACCTCAGTACTATGTACAACCATCAAGGAGTTCTTTCGAGAATACTGTGCAGGCTTTCATGAAAATGCAGAATAAGACGAACCAAGAGTTTAAATCTCTTCTTACGCAAATTATGGATGAAAGAAAAGAGATAAAGAGCCAGATCTCAAAGCTGACTGAAGCTATGACTGTTTTTGTTGAAGAACGTGACAAGTTCTCTTCACAAGCTCAATCTAACCAAAAGGGGCAACAAATGGCACAAACCTCTAACCCTGAAGATCATAACATCAAAGAGGACAATGCCATCACCACTCATAGGGACAAGATTTTGGATGATCCATCAACAACTACAATCACTTCAATTGATCAAAAAGTTACCCAAGAAAGAGCCAACCAATCTTCCAGTTAAAGTGTCTGTGGCGGCCCGCCATGCTGTAGAGGCTCTACAGTGCTATTACAGTCAACTCTGTAGTTAACCGCAAAAGTCTGTAGGGCTCTAGGGTCGCCGGCAATTATACTGAATTGAAAACTTGCTTGCTAATTTTGCGGAATAAATTTTTTTT
The DNA here is from genome assembly GCA_035233585.1 of Antiaris toxicaria. NCBI lineage: Eukaryota > Viridiplantae > Streptophyta > Magnoliopsida > Rosales > Moraceae > Antiaris > Antiaris toxicaria. The sequence continues at coordinate 5,074,359 of CP141163.1, forward strand.
CTTTATAATCATAAACTGTTCGAGAATGTGATAAGGAAATCATGTTAACAAAATAACATGCCCATGAATTATGATTCCCCTATCACATAGTCTTAACTTGAAATCTTGTTCTTGAAACTACATGGTTTAAATTTCAAAATCTGTACAGCGGAAGACTTAAGGGTGACCAAATCCCTCGCCCAATCTTCCCCGGCATGCATCTTCCCTGTTCGTCGTCCACCGTATACTACTGGTGAACAGGTCTCTTACCTGCAACATATGAACAAACTGATGAGCTATGGGCTCAGTAAGTTCAAACATAAAAACATGAAACATGACATGCTATACTGCTGTGCTCATGCATGAAACTGGACTCTGTAAACATACCCGTGGCTGAAGGATTAGTCTTAGGATATTATCTGTTATTAAGTTCTGGTTTTGGGCCCCTAATTGGTCGTACCGACATGTTAGCGCAACTGGGAGTGGTATTTTAGTGCTGACTTCTTCAGTCTTAACTGATGCTAAACATGAAAACCTCCCCGTGGGTCGAGAGGCCGATACGCCAATAATTGGTTTAATTACCATCTTGCTGATGTTCCAACTGGGTAGCATACTGATTGCCCCTGCAGTTGGAACCTGTTACATGAATTACTGGGGTGTGAATTATATTAACATACTAGGGTGCCTTGTGCACCTACCTGTTTTCGTGTTCTGGTACCTGTCTGACATGTGTACTGAAACATGCAACTCTACATGCATGACATGAACTGATATGAACTGACATGAACTGACATAGATATCGTGATGCAGACAATCAATGTCTAATATACATGTCATACAACATACACAACATCATAATATAACAAGCTTGTCCACGTTGCAGTCAGGACAATGCTTGAACTTACAAAAAATCTGCTAGCGTGAGCCTCTGCTGTTCTTGGACTGCTGATTCGGGGTCTCTGGCTTGAACTCCTATAAAAGGAATAATCACTGATTATTTTCATTGTTCATCTTATACTGGAAATATGGAAAAACATGTAATTTTACATTTCCAGACTCTTTTTTTTTTTCTTTTTGGCTTCGGACACGCCCTCCTATACGGCCGTGTACTTCGTGGAACATGGCCGTGTATACTTACACGGGTGGATACACGGCTGTGTTACTGGCCGTGTACTCCTCTGGACTCTTACACGGTTACTTACATGGCCGTGTTTCTGGCCGTGTTTTCCTGCTGTCTAACATGCTCTGCTACACGCCTTCCCTTGACCGTGTGCCCCTTGACATGGCCCGATACACGACCGTGTTCTTGGCCGTGTACCTCTCGGGTCTGATTTTTCTTGCAACACGGTCGTGCATATGGGTATGTTCGGGGCCGTGTACTGAACACGCCCTTGTACACGCCCGTGTTCATACTAGAATCAAGATTCTGGGTCTGAACTGCTCTGCTCTGATTTTCTAAGGCTTTTATGGCCTTTATTCTACTTCTTACACTCAAAATCGATCTCCATAAGATCGTTTCGAGGTATCTACTACATTTCTACTATCATAAATCCATGATTTCATAAGCAAAAATTCCACATTTTGCTCATTTACACCTCTTGACTTAACTTTTGAAAAATCTGAGCTTTCTTAAAGAAAACTCACTAAACTCGGTTTTCTAAACCATCCACTCATGGATTCGTGTTTGAAAACATCTAGACTCAAATCATGTTTCGATTTTAACCGAAAACCTCAACATGATTCACTCACATTCTCTTTTTTTTCACTTAAAACCCTAGATTTTCCCCCTGAAAAAGCAAGAGAAAAACGAGGGTTTACCTTGCTTGAATCTTGTAATTTTCTTGTTGCTGATCCTTGACTGAATCTCGATCGATCTGCTGTTTGAACTAGAAAATCCGAACTTGTTTAGATTTCCTTTTTCTTCTCTCCTCCTTTCTCGGTTTCCCTTTCTCTCTTTCTTTCTTTCTCTTTCTTTCTTTCTTTTTGCTGGCTGCTTCTCTTTGCAGCTAAGGGGATTAATTTGCCCTCTTTAACTCACGTGCTTCTCCCTCTCTCACTTGCTTTCTTTTATTTTTTTTTTGAAATGTGCAAGGGCTTGTTTGGCAATTCTTTTGGCCATTGATCAATGTGGCTCACTTATGCGTCATTGATCTCTTAATATGTATTTTTCCACATACTTTTCTATTAATTTTAAAACATAATAAATTGAATTAATATTTAGCTTTTAAACTATATTCATTAATTCATCATCAAATTTTGATTAAAACTCAATTAATCAAAATTTTTCTCTGCTTTGTATTCTGTAATATGTCTTACTATAAATGTACATTTATTTACATATTTTGTACAAAATTTTCCGAGAATATAGATTTCTCGGTTATCACAGTGTCTTTTCACCAAGGTCTTCAATCTGTTGGGAAAGTGCTGGAATATCAAGATCCCATGTGGCCAACTCCTCCAAAACCATCAATAGCATTAATTCTTGGGGTTCACAAAGCAAAATATTAGAAACCAATTTTTGTTGGATACACGTGCCGAATTGCTCTACATTCAGCCAAGCTTGAGGGCATCATTAGCAAAGACCCATATGTGGTATTGCATGACACCAATTATTGGCGGAAGCCACTTTTTGATAAAATGTGTTTTCAAGTCAAGCCGATAACTATAAATCAAGCGCTTTTTGGGAGGCAACCCAAGCTGTCTTTTATTTATTTATTTCTTAATTTTATTTTCTTTGTGTGTTTGTTCTCTATTTTATTTTCACATACATTTTTAACTTTCTTAGTTTTAGATAAAAGGAACCGCTACAGTCTAGGGAATCTGACGTTAAAAGACCCTATTTGCCAGTTTATAAGAAAACTGGATGGAAAGTTCATCCTCGACTCATAGAAGGCGTTTAAGCCGTTATTGGACGTAAAACCAGAGGAAGATGTGAGCCACAATCACAATTACTATATAAATCTTGCTTATTTTTTTTCTCATATTTCACTTTAATTATTATTATTATTATTATTTCAAGTTTGCATGTTTAACTTCTTCTTTACATCAAGTCTACATTTTTGTCTTTTTCTTTTTGCATTGAGTGTGCATTTTTGACCTTCTCTTTGCATTAGGTGTGTGTTTTTTTATCTTTTTCTTCTTTTCGCATCGAGTGTGTATTTTTGAATTTTTCTTTTCGCATCGAGTGTGTATTTTTGACTTTTTATTTTCACGTGAGTGTGTATTTTTAACTTTTTCTTTGCATTAAGTGTGCATTTTTATTTTTTTTTCTTCTTTGTGCATCAAGTATGTATTTTTTTTCTTTTCACATCGAGTGTGTATTTTTGACTTTTTGTTTTCTCATTGAGCATGTATTTTTGACTTTTTCTTTTTATTTTTTAAAGTTTTCTGACAAACTGTCGATCTACCTCGTGATAGACTTAACATAGCATCCTCTTTCCTCATCTTATAAATATGCATGCATTTTCATCATTTTCATCACACATATATCCATTTGTAAGGTTAGAAAGAAGTAAGTTGAGATGGAAAGTCCTTCAGTTCATAAGCTTAAAACTATTTATGTTTTCGGTGGGACTTAGTCTGGAAAAAGATAGAGAGTTTTCGAAAGCAGCAAATAACCTTCGTAGGGTGTTAGTTACTAGACAAATTAATCTAATATATGGGGGAGGAAGTCTTGAGTTAATGGGTTGTGTGTCATCCAGTGCATATGTGGGGGGTAGTAAAGTCTTAGGTATCATTCCTAGTGCTTTAGCTGACAAAAAAATCACCGGTCATACTTTAAGTAATGAGTTAAAGGTCTCGTCCATGCATGAGAGAATAGGTAACATGATGTGTAATGCAGATGCCTTTATTGCTTTACCTGGTGGTTTAGGAACCCTGGAAGAGATTTTCAACACTGCCTTTTGGACCCAACTTAATCTTCATCAAAAGCCGTTAGGATTGTTAAATGTTAATCGTTTTTATGATGGTTTGTTGTCTTTTCTAGATCATACTGTGGAACAGGAATTCATTATACCATCAGCTCAGAAAATCCTAGTCTCAGCTCCAACTGCTGATCAGTTAATTGATCAACTATAGATCTTTGTGCCTGAACTTGACCTATTAATGTCACAAGTAGTATGGTCAACTACGGACAACAAAAGCAGTAAGAAGCGAGTGTTGGATCTAATGCTACGGTTGTAACTTTCCTTAACTTGTTGGTTTTTCTCGTAACATTTGATTTTTTTTTTTTTTTTAGTTTCAGTTTATTAGTTTTTGCCTTCAATAACACCAGATCAGGTGAGACCGTTCACTCTCTACTTATCTACATTAGACATTGGGGATAATATCTAAATTAGGTTGTGGGGAGGGAATAGTTTGATTTTTTTTTTTTGTTCAATTTCTTATGTTTTTACTAAAACAAAAAACAAAAAAAATTTTTTCTTTAAACAACTAGATTCATTATTTATGAGATGGTTGAGTAAAGAGTTACTTTTGGTACTCTTGATGCGCATCTTATGGTAATGATTGTTTTTTATATCATTGTTTTGTCTTTATCTAAAAAAATAAAAACAAAAAAAAAGCAAAAAAAAAAAGGGTGATTTCCCACAGATCTGATAATGAAAATTTTGGTTGCTTTATTTTATATAGTCTTTCAGAAAAGTATAAATTTTGGACATATTTGCCTTTAAATTTTTGAGTTAGTCTAACTCAGTTGTGATATTCAATATTTAAGCACTAATTCTTGATCTATAAGTTGTGTGTTTATTTAGAGAAAGTTTTGTTAATATGAAATATTTCTGGTCTCACAAGTCCTAGAATTTGTTTGGGCTTTAGACAACATAATAGTCTTAACATGAGTTAGATGCTGAGTCTAACCCCATAGATTACGGATCCTTATTTAGATTGCTTACTTTATAACGTTGTCTTCTCGTGTTCTAAAGTTCATTATATGCAACATTCTAACAGTTTAACACAAGTAGTCAGTGAGCCATATTTTCTTATATTTACTTTAACATGTAAATAAAATGAGGACATACAGCAATGTAATAAATAACGTTTAAATACAATTTTATTATTCAGTTCAAAATAAATTAAATATACTTAAATGTTTTTCCCACTTAGAACATTCCTAACAATCTCCCACTTATCCTAAGCTAGTAGATGTCCTATGTTTTGCATCTTCATCACCTCAACATACCTTTCAAAGCTTCTAGCTACCAAAGTCTTAGTAAAGGGGTCAACAATGTTGTCCTCGGATGTGACATTATATACATCTACTAGTGCTGCCTCCATGTACTCTCTTATTATGTGATATCTTCAATCTATGTGCTTTGTCATCTTGTGGTGCCTAGATTCCCTTGTGTTGGCAATAGCCATGCTATTATCATAGTAAAGTGTGATAGGCTTGTCAATACGCAAAATGACCTTGAGGTCTCTAAAGAACTTGTGTGCCAAACCGCTTCTTTAGATGTCTCAGCTATAGCTACATACTCAACCTCCATCGTAGAGTCAACAGTGCAACCCTATTTTACATTCCTCCATACAATAGCACCTCCTTCGAGTAAGAGCACTGATCCTTAAGTTGACTTCCTCGAATCCTTGCAAGTCTGGAAGTCTGAGTCCATGTATCCTATGGGTGTTAGGTCCCCTCTAGAATATACCAGTATATAATCCTTTGTTTTTTTTAAGATACTTGATTCTAAAATTTGCTTGATATCGACTCACCATACCTACTGTAAAACAAATGTCTGGGTGAGTGCAAAACATAGTGTACATAAGGTTACCCACAGCAGATGCATAAAGGACCTTACTCATACACTCTTTTTCTTCAGATGTCTTTGGACAATCATCCAATAAAAGAGTTAGACCAGCAATGGAAGGTTGTGAACCTTTCTTTGCCTCTTGTATTGCATATTTCTTAATTATTTTATCTATGTATGAAGCCTGGGATAATGCTATCATTTTGGTCTTTCGATCTCTAAAGAGACTAATGCCTAAAACATAATTAGTTTCTCCTAAGTCCTTTATATTAAACTATTGGTGTAGCCAAAGTTTGACCAATATTAAATTCCCTACATCATTCTCAATGAGCAGTATATCATCGACATAGAGCACTAGAAAGACCACTTTTCCACTCTCAATACGTTTATAAACACAAGGTTCATCAACGTTCTACTCAAACCAAATGTTTTAATCACTTAATCAAACCTTTGGTTGCATGAGCGGGATGCTTGCTTTAATCTATAAATGGATCTAAGCAACTTGTAGACTTTTCTCTCTTAGTCTTTTTTCCTTCAGGCTGTACTATATAGATACTTTCCTCAAGATGGCCATTCAAGAATACCGTCTTGACGTTCATTTGCCAGATCTCGTAATTGAGAGCTGCAGTAATGGATAGAAGAATATGGATAGACTTCAGCATAATAGTAGGCCGAAAAGGTTTCATCGTAATCGATTTCAACCTTTTGTGTGTATCCCTTCACCATAAGTCTAACTTTAAAAGTTTCAACTCTCCCTTCTGTATCCCTCTTTCATTTGTAGAGTCACTTGAACCTAATGGGTTTGATCCTATCTGGCAGGTCTATAAGTTCCCAAACAAAGTTAGATTTCATAGAATCCCTCTTATTGTTCATGGCTTATTTCCAAGATTTAGAATCAATATCATTTATAACTTCATCATAAGTGACCGGATCATCATCATGTTCAAGAGCTTCGGCTTAGCATACCTCAGCATCATACATGAAGAAATTAGGTTTCCTTGAAACCCTCCTACTACAATGAAGTATTCTAAACTGTTGATTGTCTGCAGGTCTTTCATTTGAACTCAGACTTGAGTCCAAGATCAAAAGCTAGGGAGCAGTTCTATCACCTGATGACTTCTCTAGTACTACTTTACTTCGAAGCTTAAAGTCATTTATGTGACTCTCTTCCGAGAATGTTGCATGGGTTGAAACAATGAATTTTTTTTTCCTTCGGGTTATAGAACAGACTTCTCTTTGTTCTCTTAGGATACCCTATAAACATGTATAATTTTGATCGTAATTCCAACTTCTTCACAACCCTATCCAGTACATATACCAGGCAGCCCCATATTCTCAATGCTAAGGGAGGGCTTCTTGCCACGCTACAATTCATACGGAGTCTTATGAATTGATTTACTTAGAACTTGATTCAGAATATAGCATGCCATTTGTAATGCATATCCCCAGAATGAAAACGGGAGTGTTGAATAACTCATTATAGACCGTACCATATCCAACAAGGTCCTGTTTCTCTTTTCGACTACACCATTCTGTTGTGAAGTACCAGGTATAGTCAATTGGGATGGTATCCCATTCTTTACAAGATATCCTTGAAATTCATCAGAGAGGTATTCGCCACCTTGATCAGATCAAAGTGTCTTTATGGATTTACCCAATTGCTTCTCTACTTCCGCATGATACTTTTTGAACTTGTCAAAGGTTTCGCTCTTGTGATGCATCAGGTACACATATCTATACCTCAAGTAATCATCTATAAAAAAGACATAATACTCAAACCTTTCTTACGTAACAATGTTCATGGGACCATATATGTTGATGTATACTATTTGTAAAAGTTCCTGAGCCCTAGTACCTTTAGCTCTAAAAGACATCTTAGTTATCTTACCTTTAAGAAAAGATTCACATTGAAGAAGACATACCTCCTTTAGAGATTCCAAAGGACCATCTTTTACCAACCTTTGAATCCTATCTTGATTAATATGACCATATCTTAAATGCCAAAGGTACACCTTGTTAGAGTGAGGAACATTCAACCTTTTAGAGTTATTTGTTAATTCGGTGTCAAGCAGTGAGTACATCTTTAGTTTGACCAAATAAAAGTTCCCATCCATCCATACAAAACAGATAAAAGACTTATTTTTATAAATATCATTTCTATTAGTAAAAGAAACTAAATAAGAATCTTTTATTGAACAAGCTACTGATATAAGGTTCCTCTTAAAATTAGGAACATAGAAACAGTCTTTTAATAAAATAAACCTAAATTGATCAAATTATAGATAAATATCTCCCACTGTCTCAGCCATATCCAAGCTACCGTCTCTAGTCTGTAAGAGAGGCTCCTATCATATAGACTTCTCGCTTCCACAAACCCCTACAGAGAAACACAAACATGATTAGTGGTGCTCGAATCAATTACCTAAGTGTCTTTCGATTCTTCCACCAAACACACTTCTAAATAGTAAAGTTCCTTACCTTTCTTGCCCTTAGCAGCTAGGAATTCCCAGCAAGCCTTCTTGAAATAACCTACATTCCCACAGTGGAAGTAGTTGGAATTTTTAGGGTCTTTAGGCTTCTTATTATTATTCTTCTTCTTCCCATCAGAGACAGGAGAAATAGAAGAACTAGAAGCCTCTTGCTTCTTCTTTGGCTTCTTCTTTTTCCAGAAGGTCTAGAAGATTTTACCAAGTTGGCCTCTCCCCTAGGTTGGACTGTATCCCCATCTTTGATCATGCACTCATAAGCTTGGAGTTGCTTCATGAGCTTGATGAGTCCTAACTCCCTTATCGCCAGATTATATGCGGTTTTAAAACCTATAAAATTATTTGACAGAGTTTTAAACACCATCTCGATCTAGGTGTTGTAGTCCAGTTCAGCACTGTTTTCAGTAGTCTCAACAAAGAATCCCATAAGAGTGATCATATGGTCCTTCACTAGAGTACCTGCCTTTTGCTTAGAGTTCATGATGCTTATGATGGCAGACTGTCGAGCCAATTTTTCTTGGCCTCCGAATATGTCCTCCAAGTTCTCCATGATCTCCCTAATGACTTAATAAGTCTCATGCTACTTTTATAAAGCAATTGTCATGCTAGTAAGAATGTAGTATCGAGCTATCTCATTAGATTCTCTCCAACGAGTAGAGACAACCGGGACTTCCTCAAGTGATGTGTCAAGTTTGGGCCCAGGTGGGCATGGTTCATCTAGCATGAACTTATGTCTCTCATAATTGAGAACTTTTAGTAGATTTCTTTTTCAATCTTTGTAATTATCACTGTTTAATTTATTTTCAATGAGTATTAAAATAAGAGGGGTCGGTGACATCTTAAACTAAAATAAAATTTTACAAGAACATCATTATAAAGCCCAAGCTAATATATGAATATTTAGCAAATAAAACATACAAGTATGTTCCTACATGAAACTTGGAAAAACATGTAACATTGCAACGGTAATTCTCAGCACCTATTGCCCCAAGCCACCGAGGGGTGGTTATGAGATAAATAGCCAGAACATGGACCTCATCCAATTAATAGATGTTGTTTTAAGTCCTCCAAGGTTAAGACATATATTAATAACAGCTTATTTTGACCACCAGTTTAGCTAACAGAGCTTCTAGCGAAGGTTAATAGCTAAACGAGTCTTAAGTGTATGATCATTATTTACGTAGTTCGATCCACGTCCTTTCAAACCACCAAGGGGTGATCATGAATAGGATCATGCCCGTACACATTTTCTACATAGGAGATCCAACCTAGTATACCGACAGCGGAAAACACCTACCGAGATGTGTGATCAGGGTAAAACTGATGAAGGCATTATCATGCTTTCACATATAAGTCAACAATGGAGGTCGTGAGTTTTGTTTGAAATCCACTCCCACTCAATATTTTGAAAAACATGCAAGTTTTGGAAAAATATGTATGATCAATATAATTTGAGCGGCATTTGTCTATCCTATATGATATGTTATCAAATATGCATACTAAGCCATGACTCTATCCTAGAAAAAAGAAAAATTAAAGATTACAAAATTCCAACTAAAACATTCTTTAGGTCTTGAATTTTGCTCCATCTTCTTATATCCTTCTTCACGTAGCCTCTTCATTTATAGAATTATTTAAAATTCAAATTTTTTGAAAAATTCAAATTTTAAATAATTTAAATCTCATGTATAATAATATGTAATTTTAAAATTTGAATTTACATATTTTTATATGCAATTTAAAATTAAATCTCAAATTTAAAAATTGAAAATTTCTGACCATCAACCCATCGAGCCATGGGCCCGAAGGTCCGCAGCCACCCTGGGCAGCCCCAACCCCCGGGGGGCTAGCAGCCCCACAACCTGGGGTGCTGCTACCCTTGGCGATCTACTACAACCTACCAAGCTGTAGCCCCTAGAGGGGGGGCTGCCATGGTCACCCCTGGCTACAAGCACAGCCTACAGTCATAACCGCTGCAGCCCTAGACAGAGGCAACCATAGCCCCATCCTGTCCGAGGGTAGGGGCTACAGCTCCACCAAGGCTAGTAGCCTTTCTCGAGGGGTCGGTTCTCGATTTCATGCCATATTCCAATTTACCCATTAGGACCTCCAAAAATTAATTTGAATCCTAATTAATTGGAATTTTCCACACAAAAAAAAAATTCAATCTTTAAATTAAATATAATCATCGGGAAAAATAAATTATGATCTTCAATCTTTAATCTCCTCCAAGAATAATTACATAAAATTTCCTATACCGTTTCCGGTGTACAAAAATTCTAATCATAAAAATTCTAAGAGATGATAAATTAAAATCTATAGGAAAATTATCGTAATGATAGACCGCTCCCATGATTACATGAAAAAAAAACTTAGACGTAAATTTTCTAATTTCTAAGGAACCATAACCTGCAAAATTAAGCATCCTTATAATAATTTAAAAAATTAAAATAGCCACATACTTTATACATAATCCATGTTAACAACATAAAGGAATCCTAGAATGCTACTCTCTAAATATCAAATCCATACATTAAAGAGACTAAAACAATTGTCTAATTTATGTACATGAGATAATTACGAGTTAGCTATGATACTAATTATAGGAAAAGTTGGTAAAAATTGCACAGTAGAATTACAAAAAATTTTTAAAATTGTTAAATAACTCGTGATGCCATATACAATAAATTAACAATAATCAATATACCTTTAGAGGAAACGCTAAGAATGCTGGAGGAAGTAAGCAAAAGGCTTCAACCACCTAGTCTTCTCTACTATTTTCTAATTTCCAGACAACAGAGTGTGTGAGTACCTAGATCTTCTATCGGTATACTAACGCAGCTTATCTCTTTTTGACCACCTAAATCTTTTTAAGAACTTATTGCTACGATGATTTGTGTAACAATAAGCCTGTTTACCTGATAGTCTGTGGTCTAAACAGAACGGGAGTAGCAAGGCCCCTATTTATAATCTTGCACGAGGTGATCCCTTGAATTTTGAATTGGACCAAGAGAAGATTTTCTCTCCCAATTTTTTATCAAAAATAAAATCCAAATTCACCTAAGGGAAAATCTCCCTAAAGAATTCGGTTCCTATGTGGATTTTTGATTCAAGATTCAAACAGGATTTTTGACTTGAATTTTGTTTCCTCCAGTCTTCCAAAAATTGATTCCCTCTAGGTCTTGGTCATGACTAGATTTGGCCATTCCAAGGGGAAGGAGAATTCAAAATTCAAACAAGATTTTAACTTAAATTTCCTCCCTTCCTTATCCATAAAAACCGATTCTCGCAAGGGTAGGATTCCTTTTAAAATTCGGTTACACCTTGTGAGGGAGAGATTCAAAATTCAAATAGGATTGAAATTTGAATTTGTCTTCTTCCTTATCCACACAAAAAACCGATCCTTCCTATAGATAAAATTGAAAAATTTGGTCACTTTTTGTGCAAAGGAGGATTTAAAATTCAAGTAGGATTCAAACAAGATTTTCCTCTCCTTTATCTACAAGAAAACCGAATTTCTTCATGTGGAATTATCCACAAGAATTTAGTTGCTTTCTAGGTTTGTGATTCAAAATTTGAATTCAAATTTCGAATTTCAAATTCAAATTTCAAACTCCACAAATGTTTAAATTTTGAATTTTATCTTTATGGATAATTTTTCACAACTCCAATTGAAATTTAAATAAAATCGTAGCAACTTTATTTGAAATTCGAATAATTGTATAATCTCTTGTCATCCACCCTTATCCTTTGTAGACGCCACCTCCTTTTGTGCAAGGATAAGATTTTGTTCAATTCAAATTCAAATAGGATTCAAATTTCAAATATTTATTTTAAGACAAGATTTTCAAAATTCAAATCAATCATATATTTGAATTTCAAATTTGAAATTCAAATACAATTAATTTGAAATTCAAATCTTATCATCTAAAAATAAATATTAAACAAACAAAGTGTTTTTGTGAATAAAACAAACAAAAGAGATTAGTAGAACACAAGTGTTAGAGAGATACACAATTAAACAAGAAAATAAAGAAAGTGTTTTTGTGATTTAAGAGCAATTTGATTAAAAGATAATGCAATTTATAATAGAGAAAATTCAATAGTTAAAAATGGTAAGACATCGAGAATCCCCTACATGCTTCGTTCACCTATTTGAATTTTGATTCCCAAATTGACACAATTGAAAGTTTCACATTCCAAACAATCAATCGGAAGATAGGATTTGAAGAACTTATGAATTAAATGTATTCGAGTAAATAAAATTCTTACGTTAAGTGCTAAGAAATATTGTCTTATAAGAAATCTAAAATCAACAATATGCCACCGGTGATAATGCAGTAAAACACTACTTATAAAACTATGTTTATCAATATATTGTATCATACAACAATCACATAAAAAAAAAAACTTGACTGAATTTATATAAAAGTTGCCAACAAAATATATTGATATAAGCATGAGAATGAAAGCAAGGCAAAAATGAGAGAGACAAAGTGTATCCCCCCGCTCTCCAAAACTCTCCAAGAATGCCCCCTTTTATAAGCATAAATTTGCATTATTCTACCTAATTTTCACATAATTTTTCAAACTGCTACAGTATTCGGTGCCCATACAATACAAATTTTCAAACATGCTACAGTATTCGGTGTTACACAACACAAATTTTCAAACTTGCTACAGTATTATAGTGATCGGTGCACATGTGCTACAGTGTTCGGTACATGCTTACTACAGTACTGCTACAGTATTGGTACATGCTTGCTACAGTGTTGCTACAATAGCACATTAGGAAGGATCCAGTGTAATAGAATGCATGATAAGCTTGGTTTTCATAGTTTCTTGACATGAATAGTGATGCCCTCTTTGACGTTACAAAAAAACAAAGTACTAAAATTAGATATTTTTTAAATAAAATGCTATAAGTAGATTCATTTGAAATATTTAATTTTAATCTTATTTAATATGCTACAGTATTGCTACAATAGCACATTAGGAAGGATCCAGTGTAATAGAATGCATGATAAGCTTGGTTTTCACAGTTTTTTGACATGAATAGTGATGCCCTCTTTGACGCTACAAAAAAACAAAGTGCTAAAATTAGATATTTTTTAAATAAAATACTATAAGTAAATTCATTTGAAATATTTAATTTTAATCTTATTTAATATACTATTAGAAAAAGGTGAAAATTAAATAAAAATTTTATGAAATTTATGAAAATCTAAATTAAAGTACACAAAAAAAAATCAAAAACAACTAAAATTATCAAGAATAACCTAATTTTTGTGCATGAGAAAATGGTAAAATAACTATATTTTATAGAGTTATCACACCCCCAAACTTAAGATTTTCCTTGTCCTTGAGCAAAAGAAAAGAAAAGAAAGAAAGAAAGAAAATATTTTATTAGTAAGGGTGATTTCCACAAATTTCCTTATAGGTTGCTGTAAAAGATATAATCTATAGAAAAAACATAAATTTTGATCAAAAATTTGAGTTTAATTTAAGAGTATATCTACTTACAGTTGGATATTCCATGTGTGTGTGCAAAATTTCTTTTTCATTACATTGTATGCAATTTAGATGAGTTTCTAAGAAATCAAACAATCGATCTTGGATAATTATCAAATTTCATAGGTTTATTTTTCATTTTTCTCTTCACTAATGTCGACAAACACAAAACTAAGGATCATTAGGACTTTTATTAGGCTTGTAATGTGTGGCTGAGGTAAAAGTAAGACATAGGATAAAATGGCTTAGATCACCCTTCAACACATTAATCATTTTAAAACTTGTTGTAGAGCTTTTTATTTACATCCAAGTAATACCCCCAAACTTATTCACAACTTTCCCTTATCAAAAATAAAACTTTTTTTTTTTGTTTTTTTGTTTTTAAGAACAACTACATCCCCAAACTTATTATGATAAACAAAGGATATAGTATTCTTTTTTTTTTCTTTTTACTTCTTTTTTTTTTTTTTTGTATTTCGTAATCTTAACCTTCATCCAAGATTTCAGTATAACTCAAAATAATTTCTAAAATGACCGACATGCTTAAGAGCTAAAAGTTAGATATTTTATTTAAAAGGCTAGGCTAAAAATATGGATGACAAGGAAAATGTTGTATAAAACAAGGCTCAAAAGAAGTAAACTAAGGATAAAGATATTACAGGATTATCTTGAAAAGCTCAAACGTTCCAAAAAAAGGCCTAAATCATTTCCTTAATTTTTGATATTGTCTGGGATTTCATCTCAAGAGAAAATCAAACAAATTCTAGGACTTGTGAGACCAGAAATATTTCATATTCACAAAACTTTTTCTAAACAAACAAACAATTTATAAATCAAGAATTAGTGCTTAAATATTGAATATCACAACTGAGTTAGACTAACTCAAAAATTTAAATGTAAATTTGTCCAAAATTTATACTTTTCTGAAAGACTATATAAAATAAAGCAATCAAAATTTTTGTCATCGGATTTATGGGAAATCACCTTTTTTTTTCTTTTTTATTATTTTTTTAAATAAAGACAAAACAATAATATAAGAAAACAATTATTACTATAAGATACGCATCAAGAGTACTAAAAGTAACTCTTTACTTAACCATCTTATAAATAATGAATCTAGGGGGCGTTTGGTAAACGCATTGCATTTTGATTGTATTTGAATGAAATTTGTTTTTTAAATGTTGTATTTGGTTGAAAAGTATTTGTTTTGTATTTGAATGAAATGTGTGTTTGGATGAAAAGTATTTTAGAGTTAAAAAGTTGATATGATTGGTAAAAGTAGAGATAAATAGTAAAGTTGAAAAGTTGATGTGATTGTTTTAAAAATGTTTTGAATAGTAATTGTTTTCGTAACACTGTTGTAAAATTTGTGTTTGGTATAAAATTGTATTGTATTTGAATGAAGTTAAAATGAAATATTTTTACCAAATGTATTGCTAGTTGTTTAAAAAAAAAAATTTTTAAAGTAAAAACACAAGAAACTGAACAAAAAGAATTCAAAAAGACTAAACTATTCCCTCCCAACAACCTAATTGAGACATTGTCCCCAATGTTTAATGTAGATAAGTAAAGACTGAATGGTCATACTTGATCTGATGTTATTAAGGTAAAAACTGACAAACTGAAACTAAAAGAAAAAAAATCAAATGTTACGAGAAAAATCAACAAGTTAAGGAATGTTACAACCGTAGCGTCAGATCCAACCCTCGCTTCTTACTGCTTTTGTTGTCCATAGTTGACCATACTACCTGTGCCATTAATGGGTCAAGTTCAGGCACAAAGATCTGTAGTTGATCAATTAGCTGATCAGCGGTTAGAGCTGAGACTAGGGTTTTCCAAGCTGATGGTGTAATGAATTCCTGTTCCACAACATGATCTAGAAAAGACAATAAACCATCATAAAAACTATTAACATTTAACAATCCAATGGCTTTTGATGAAGATTAAGTTGGTTTCAAGAGGCAGTGTTGAAAATCTCTTCCAGGGTTCCTAAACCACCAGGTAAAGTAATAAAGATATCTACATTACGCATCATATTACCCACTCTCTCATGCATGGATGACACCTTTAACTCATTGCCCAGAGTATAATCGGTGATTTTTTTGTTAGCTAAAGCACTAGGAATGATACCTAAGCCTTTGTTACCCCCCACATATGCACTAGATGACACACAGCCTATTAACCCAAGACTTCCTCCTCCATATATTAGATTGATTTGTATAGCGGCTAACACCCTACTAAGGTTGTTTGCTGCTTTAAAAAACTCTCTATTTTTTCCCAGACTAGTCCCACTAAAAATACAAATAATTTTAAACTTATGAATTGAAGGACTTTCCATCTCAACTAACTTCTTTCTAACCTTGCAAATGGATATATATATATGTGATGAAAATGGTGCAAATGCATGCATATTTGTGAGGTGAGGAAAGACGATGCTAAGTTAAGTCTATCAGGGGGTAGATTAGCTATTTGTCAGAGAACTTTGAAAAATAAAAAGAAAAAGTCAAAAATGCACACTAGATGAGAAAAGAAAAAGTCAAAAATACACACTTAATGCAAAGAAAAGTTCAAAAATGCACACTCGATGCAAAAAATAAAAATAAAAAATACACGCTCGATGAAAAAAAAAAAAAAAGACAAAAATATAGACTTGATGCAAAGAAAAAGTCAAAAATGCAAACTCGATGTAAAATAATAATAATAATGATTAGAGTGAAATATGAGAAAAAATAAGCAAGATTTATACAATAGTTGTGATTGTGACTCACATCTTCCTCTGGTTTTACATCCAGTAACGGCTTAAACACTTTCTATGAGTCGAAGATGAGCTTTCCATCTAGTTTTCTTATTAACTGGCAAACATGGTCTTTTAACGTCAGATTCACTAGACTGTAGCACTTCTGTTTATCCACGAATAAACTCCATAGGTCAAGAATGATACCTTGAACTTGTCCACTTAGATGTGCATCAAGAGACAAAAGGATATCATCTAATGACTCTTTACTCAAACCATCCTTTATGAATCAAATTTTGTCATCTCGATTTATGGGGGGTCATTCCTATGTTTTTACATCGTTTATTACAGTTCCATCTCACACATCTAAAATAGACTCTTATTCTCTTTGCTCTTCCTTTCTTGGCAAAAGTACTTTTTTTAATTCCTGGCATATGTTTGTCAAATAAATTAGGAAATTCACCTGATAAGCATACCTTAGCCTCAATAATCCAATGTAGATCTTCTAGTATGCCAAAATGCATAAGCAGCTTCATCTTTTCTAATCTGCATCTGTATATCTTCAGTATTTTGAGGAAGAGAAGGAAACTTATTCTAGAATTTTAATAGAGCGCCTTCCATATCTAAAACTAAGAAAGTTAAAAAATATATGTGAAAATAAAATAGAGAACAAACACACAAAGAAAATAAAATTAAGAAAAAATAAAGAAAAGACAGCTTGGGTTGCCTCTCAAAAAGCACTTGATTTATAGTCATCGGCTTAACTTCAAAACACATTTTATCAAAAAGCGGCTTTCACCCATAATAGGTGTCATGCAACACCACATATAGGTCTTTGTTAATGATGCCCTCAAGCTTGGCTGAATGTAGAGTAATTCGGCACGTGTGTCCAACAAAAATTGGTTTCGAATATTTTGCTTTGTGGACTCTAAGGATTAATGCTATTGATGGTTTCAGAGGAGTTGACCACATGGGATCTTGATATTCCAGCACTTTTCCAATACGTTGAAGATCTTGGTGAAAAGACACTTTAACCGAAAGATTGGTTGGTTTTTTCTTGGAGATGACTTCTTAACCAATTGAAGTTACTGCAGTTGTTGACGGATCATCCAAAATCTTGTCTCTATGAGTGATGATGGCATTGTCCTCTTTGATATTATGATCTTCAGAGTTAGAGGTTTGTGCCATTTGTTACCCCTTTTGGTTAGATTGAGCTCATGAAAGGAACTTGTCACGTTCTTTAACAAAAACAGTTATAACTTCAGTCAGCTTTGAGATTTGGCCCTTTATCTCTTTTCTTTCTTCCATTATTTGTGTAAAAAGAGATTTAAACTCTTGGTTCGTCTTATTCTGCATCTCCATGAAAGCCTACACAGTATTCTCGAAATAACTCATTGATGGTTGTACATGGTACTGAGGTGCAGAATACGCCTTTGGTGGTTATGGTTGTTGCTTAGTTCTTTATAGTCCTCCATTGGAATCTCTCTAATTGAAATTCGGATGGTTCCTCCAACCAGCACCATAAGTGTTAGAGAAAAGGTTATTGTACGCCTCTAAGTTGTTACGTTGCTCTGCGTAAACTCTCCTCGTTTCACTATAAAGAGGGCAATCGTTAGCTAGATGTCCTATCCCTCCACCAACGAAATTTGGCTCTAGGGATTATGCTCTTGTGACCATGTGGATTCTTCTACTTTCTTTAGATTTGAGGGCCTAAAGTTGTCAGGTCAAAGACTCGATTTAGGCCTTAAGGTTGTCCTCTTCCCTTAATTGGTAGATTCCAACAGGTCGGGACTGACTAATACTATTAGTAGTCTTTTGTCTAGTTTATGTGTAGGATTTCTCAGCTAGCTCGTTAAGATACTTAAAAACTTCTTCAAGGTCTTTTTGGAAAAACTCTCCATTGTACATTGTCTCCACAAACTGGCGCTCTCGAATTGTGAGTCCTTCGTAGAAATAACTGACGAGATGCCAACTCTCATAACCATGGTGGGGACACTGATTTAATAGATTTTTGAATCATTCCTAAGTTAGATAGAAAATTTCATTATCTTTTTGGGTGAAGGTTGAGATCTATCGTTTCAAAAAGTTGATCTTATATTGTGGGAAAGACTTGTTGAAAAATGTAGTTGTTATCTTCTTCCCATGTTCCAATCAACCTCTTTTATTTTTATTTTTATTTGTTTATTTTTTTTAATTTTTATTTTTAAAAAAAATGAAAATTTTTTTTACAAAAACAACAATAATGTAAAATCGCGAATCGTAACCTCTAAGAATGCTCCTAAGAAAGATTAATGGGGCGAGACCTCCTTAAAAACTAACTTCCTAGACAGAGCAATGTTCTCAGGAAAGACTGATAGCGTAGAACGCTAACAAAACCCAACCTCCTAGACAAAACTCCCTTAGTTTGTACTTTTTGACGATTCCACATAATTGCTTGAAAATTTTATTAAATTTTATGATGTATCTTATGACATGTTAAATGTTAGATGTTAGTACCCTAAGATAACACTACTCTAAAACCTACAGTTATACAAATTATGAGGCCTAATTAAAATTTGTAACCTAAAAAAAAACTAACCTAAGAATTCAAACTAGTTATTAATTTTTCTCATTTTTTTTTTGTAAGAACAAGAAAATAAAAAGGTAAAATAAATAAAAGAAAATAAAAGAAAGTTGAACATACCTCTTTTAGCTTAAAATCTACCAATCAATCTTGCTTGAAGCACTTCCCAGCCGACAGCACCAAAATTTGATTACGCCTAAATTGTGACAAAACAAAGTGGTCAGTTATAGTACAATTAGGATGGTCGATCCCATGATAAGGTGAATAAAACAAACAAAAGATATTAATAGAACACAAGTGTTAGAGAGATACACAATTAAACAAGAAAAAAAGGAAGTTTTGTTGTGATTTTAGAGCAATTTGATTGAAAGATAATACAATTTATAGTAGAGAAAATTCAATAGTTAAAAGTGATAAGACATCGAGAATCCCCTATATGTTTCGTTCACCTATTTGAATTTTGATTCCTAAATTGACATAATTGAAAGTTTCACATTTCAAACAATCAATCGAAAGATAAGATTTGAAGAACTTGTGAATTAAATGTATTTGAGTAAATAAAATTCTTACATTAAGTGCTAAGAAATATTGTCTTATAAGAAATCTAAAATCGAGAATATGCCACCAGCGATAATGCAGTAAAACACTACTTATAAAACTATGTTTATCAATATATATTGTATCATACAACAATCACATAAAAAAAGCTTAATTGAATTTATATAAAAGTTGTCAACAAAATATATTGATGTGAGAAATAAATGAGATGAAAGAAAATTGTTTACTCAAATGTATAAACATTACAAATCATAGAGAATCAAAACCCAAATAAACTTACTACACATATAGGATCATCTCTAACCTCACTCAAGAACTCTAGCCTAACTTGCAAAACATTCTCACAATATTCTAAAGAGAAAACATAAAAATGAAAGCAAGGCAAAAATGAGAGAGACAAAGTGTATCCCCCCGCTCTCCAAAACTCTCCAAGAATGCCTCCTTTTATAAGCATAAATTTGCATTATTCTACCTAATTTTCACATAACTTTTCAAACTGCTACAGTATTCGGTGCCCACATAACACAAATTTTCAAACATGCTACAGTATTCGGTGCTACACAACACAAATTTTCAAACTTGCTATAGTGCTATAGTGATTGGTGCATATGTGCTACAGTGTTCGGTACATGCTTGCTACAGTACTGCTACAGTATTGGTATATGTTTGCTACAGTGTTGCTACAATAGCACATTAGGAAGGATCCAGTGTAATAGAATGCGTGATAAGCTTGGTTTTCACAGTTTCCTAACATAAATAGTGATGCCCTCTTTGACGCTACAGAAAAACAAAGTCTTAAAATTAGATATTTCTAAAATAAAATGCTATAAGTAGACTCATTGAAAATATTTAATTTTAATCTTATTTAATAAACTATTAGAAAAAGATGAAAATTAAATAAAAACTTTACAAAATTTATGAAAATCTAATTTAAAATATACAAAACAAAATAAATCAAAAACAAATAAAAAACAACTAAAATTCTCAAGAACAAGCTAATTTTTGTGCATGAAAAAGTGGTAAAATAACTCTATTTTATAGAGTTATCAACAAGCCATGTACCCAATAAACCAGTTTATAAGCTTACTACCTCTAAGACGCTTTAGCTATTAGAACATCAAATTACACAAATCATATACATGAAGTGATCCATCTACTCAATATTATTATTATTATTATTACATAATGATCATAAAAAATGACATGATCTGCTTAAGTGAACTACGCATATCAATTACACTTTTGTTCCAGTCCAATATGTCACCATCAAATAATATATTTATATCTCTACTCGGGAGTAAAAACTCCGGACAGTCAAGACAAATCATCTCCCATTTGGCTTTATACAACACAATAGTCTTAACATAAGTTAAATGCTCGGTCTAACCCCATAGACTATGGACTATAGTTTAGATTGCTTATTTTAGAACGTTGTCTTCTCGCATATAAAAATCTATTGTATATAACATTCTAACAGTTAAACACAAGCAATCAATGAGTCATATTTGCTTACATTTACTTTAATATATAAATAGAATGAGAACGTACAGCAATGTAATGAACAAACTCTAAATATAATTTTATTATCCAGTTCAAAATAAATGAAATACACTAAAATGTCTTTCCCATTTAGGGCATTCCTAACAGTAGCCTTAGATAAAAGCAGCGAAGAGACTAAATGGCTATGACATTTCTTGAAGGGTATTCATGAATGGCCGAAACATGTGCCTGCAATATGCATAACTATGATAATCAATCTATTATTGACAGAGTACAGAATGTGATATATAACAGTAAGTCAAGACACATACGTCGTCGACAAAATACTATTAGATAACTAATCTCAACTGGAGTTATGACAATTGACTATGTAAGGTCAAAATAGAATATTACAGATCCATTAACCAAAGATTTGAATAGAGATCAAGTTGAGAAAACATCAAGGGGAATGAGTCTCGAGCCCATGAAAGAATAGATCGAACCAGTGGAAACCTAACCTAGTTAACCAAAGATCCCAAGATCTAGGTTCAATAGGACAACTAAATCGAATAGACTAAATAAGATCACTGTAAGGGTTACCCCAGACCATTCCTATATTGAAAACAGTGATACCCACAATGAAAGGTTAAGTGATTTGCTTTTAATGATTCATATGCGTCGGATACATTAGGAATCCAAGTGGAGTAATATGGGTTACTCTCAAGTAAGAAATCACCTATGTGAGAGAAAAGTGGGGCCGCTTCAAAGGAGAATTGATAGGTCATAATTCTTTAGATACTCTTACAAAACCAAGAAGATGTTCACAGCCAAAATAAATATAACCATGAGAACCAAAACTATGTCAGAAAAATATCTGTATGAGGTATGTTATCGTTTACACAAACAGCAGAACAATTCAAAGACATAGCATTTATTTGTCAACTAGTAAAGTAAACATATTTTCACAAGGGAAGGTTCAAGGGTTAACGCCTACCTATCGTATGTAGGTATTGATCAAAAAACTCTATCACCGAGCAGTGTTTTTTGTTTTCCCTTGTCGTCAATCAATTTCATTCATGTGGGGGATTGTTGAAGAAATGGTTTAAAACCATGTTGAGGAGCCATTTTAAGACCTATATTTGAGTGGGACCCACTTTGTGAAACTGACAGATCTTGACGGATTTGCATTTTTCATTTTGAGGAGATTGAAATCATATATTTATACGCTCAAAATAGTAATCGGGTGAACGAGAAATTGATGTCCAAAATTTGCCCATTGAAAATTTGGTTTTGTTGGAAAAATTGTAAAAATGTGAAGTCCCACATTAGTTAGACATCTTGGAGATGTAGAGTTTATAAGTGATTACACTTTTGGTCTTGGATAAGATGTTATACCTAAGAAGCTCTCTTACGCACAGGGGGGAGGGGTACAAATCACAGACTCGGTGGATTGGGAGCCCAATGTGTGTGCCCGCACGACATAGGCTACACGAATGTCGGTCTGTTGGGCTTACCCTTATGTGGGCTATGTTTTGCAAATTTTTTTCGTTATTTTTCCAACGTATCTATCCTAATTTTTTTTATTTTTTTTTTAAGAATATCAACCATTTATCTATTGATATTCTGGTGTATGTTACTGAATATTAACATGCATGTGATTATTGGGCATTTGTGGGTGGTAAATGGTGAAGATAAATAGTTTTGCTTAACTTTATTGCATATATTTAGACAATATGTTGAGCTTGTTCAACTTGAATATGAATGGTTGTAACACAAAGGAAATAATTCTTATTAAACCATGATTAAGCCTCATTATTTCAAGTTTGTAACACCCCCCATTAGCAACCTATATAAGGAGGCATGTTAACGCACACCAATTTCCAAATCTTCTTTCTTCTTGTTTTCATTGTATTCTAGGTGTGTTCTAGAGTGTTTCTAGATGTTTTGGTGATAGAGAAAAGGCTCGATTTCAAGTTCGTTGGAAGTAGTATTTGATCGTACTTAAAATACTGCTGTTGTTGTTATATCTTGAGAGACAGATATCCATTGAATCTTTAAGCACTTACCAGAGGAAACGAATCTGTTTTAAGAAAAACGTGAGCTTTAACGTGCCTCAACATCCATCAAACTGTTCTAATTCAGGTTAAGGTTGAATTACAGCTGTTGTCTTTATTTTAACTCTTTGTAATACTTTATTTGATTATATTGAATTTGTTTGTTTCCTATGTTCTATATTTTTCTAACAAAAGCTTCACTAACTTGTATTGGAATAGTCGTGTTGAAAAAATAATCAATTTAGTGAAGCGGTCGAGCTTGGGATAACTTCATCAACTTTTCATTGAATCTCTATAAAAATTCCGTTTGCATCTTTTTTACCCTTTTCTCTGTATTTTATTACACTTTATCTATTGCTCTTTATTTGCTTTTAAGTATTTGTGGTTGATTGTGTTTATTCTCATTGTTATTCTCTTAATAACATCCGTAAATGGGAATCCCGATACTTTCCTAATAATATTGATAAATGGAGATCCTTAATACTTCCCCAAAATATATGATACTTTCTTGAAAACAAATGTAAAATGTAAATATCCATTTTTTTCCTTCACAATTTTATCCGATATCTTGATTTAAATCGATATTTTTACCGATATATTTGCTCAATATAAACAAATATTTATAACATATAAGAAAATGACAAAAAAAAAATTTTCAAAATTCACGTGCTTTATATTTTGGATATTGTGCCTTTTTTTTTTTTTAGTTAAATGATTTTGGATATTGTGCTGCTCTATAATACATTGCGTAATAATAACTAGAAGATATCCTGTAATTTTAGTTTCAGGATGGGGTGCAAATATGTCTTAGAGTTTTATCTAGTTCATTTTGATAATAAATTTTAGAAGGATGAGGAATATTTTGACTATCTAGTGAGATTGATCCTACGCATTAAATTGTGGATGATGAATATTTGCATAAAATATATTGATATTGTAAAAAATGTAGTAAATTGAATTGTTATTCAACAAATGCATTTTTTGAATTATATATCTCATTTACGTTAATTATACTACACATAATATTCATTAAATAGACAAAATTTTGTTTAAAAAAAGTTAATCTCATATTCGTATTTTTTTCAATTTCACTTGAATTTTTCATCTTTTTTTGTTGTTTTTTATTATTTATACCAATATCGACATTATTCGTTGATATTTTGATAAATTCAGACTCTTGATGTTTTTCATTCGCATCATTGGTTAAAAGTTATGCACACATAATTACTCCATCCACATATTTTGATAAAGTTTATGCACACATATTTTGATA
Source organism: Antiaris toxicaria (assembly GCA_035233585.1). Taxonomy (NCBI): domain Eukaryota; kingdom Viridiplantae; phylum Streptophyta; class Magnoliopsida; order Rosales; family Moraceae; genus Antiaris; species Antiaris toxicaria. Next base: position 5,098,737 of record CP141163.1, read on the forward strand.
AATACATTTTACTTTCTTTCTTTCTTTCTTTTTCTCTTTTCCTTTAACAAAATATAATTCTATATCCATGATAATTGCTCCTTCAATAAATACTTATACGTTTATTTTCAATGAACTTCAATGAACTAGGGAAAGGATTTGACGAACAGTAACTAGAAGCCTTAGGAGCTGAGATGATTAATTGATAAGCATGTAATATTTTCTTCAGATAAACAAGATAAAAGGTAAAGAATTTTCGTAAGATATATAAATTCGAAAGAATAATTAGACCTCCCCACAAAAACATATATAAATTCTGTCTTTTTGAGCAGAAACACAAATTGAAATACAACATTATTACCTCCCCATAAAAAAGAATAATTAGACCTCACATGAATTACCTATATATACACAATAAAAATACTACCAAACAAACAAGAATCAAAGAATTTTAAGGACTAAAAGAAAATCAATCCAATTTCTTCTTCTTTTTTACCAAATCCTCTTATTCATTTGGTGGTGGTGGTGGTGGTGATGCTTTGGTTGGTTCCTCAGCAGAACTAGCAGCAGCAGAAGCAGCAACCTCTGGCTTAATCTCCTCTAGCTGATGCAGAACTTGCTGAACTTCTGGTCTCGCTTCCGGTGAGGGATCGACACAATGCAGAGCCAGCTTCAAAGTGTTGAGCAACTCGTCGCCAATATTCGGCGCGTCCCTCATGAGCTCCAAATCAAAAACTTCATTAGTCCACTCCTCTTTCACTATGGAAGCCACCCACTGCGGCAAGTCCATGCCATTCATAGGCTCTCCCGGGGATTTCCCGGTTAGGAGTTCCAAGATGATCACCCCAAGGCTGTACACATCGGTTTTGTTGTTGGCCTTCTTGGTCTTGGTGAGCTCCGGCGCGTTGTAGCCAAGAGACCCTGCGGTGGCAATCACATTGGTGTTGGCTGCGCTGGTCATTAGCCTGGAAAGGCCCGTGTCTGCAATGTGCGCGTTGGTCTGCTCGTCTAGTAGTATGTTGCTTGATGTCAGATTTCCATGAATCATGTTCTCTTGGGTGTGGAGGTAGAGTAGCCCACGAGTCACTCCCATGGCTATGGTCATCCTTGTCGGCCAATCAATGACGGTCTCAGGCCCGCGAGCTGCGTGGTGGAAATTCATAATTCACATGAGAAATGCTAACAAATGCTGCAGCTCTAGATCAACTACAATAAAGACCTTGCCATTGTTGTTAAAATGGGAACTTTTCAAGAGTGTTGAAAATTGATGACCATCAACCTCTTACTCCATTATAAAAGTAAGAAAGACACTTTCTATAGCATGACTTTCATCCTCCCTCATAGGTCGTCACGCAGTAGTCACATGACTTTTTTTTTAATTTTATTTTACTTGTATATCTAACAAGTTGTTCGTAAAATGTGAACATTTCTAACAGTATATGGGCAACAAATAAGAAAATGGTCAAATCAAAGGTTGAATGTACTTACCATGAAGAAAGGAAGCAAGACTTCCCTTTGGCATGTAGTCGAAAACTAGAAGCTTCTCTCCCTTAGGTCCCAAGTAATAGGCTCTAAGAGAAAGGAGATTTGGATGTCGAATTTTTCCAAGCGCAGCAACCTCGGATTCAAACTCTTTCTGCCCCTTGGTAGTCTTTTCCCTCAGCCTCTTCACCGCAACTTGGTTACCGTCCTCCAATGTCGCCTTGTAGGACGTCCCATATGTACTCTTCCCCATAATCTCCGCCGTAGCACACAACAGATCATCCGCTGTGAACACGAATGGCCCATCAAAGTGAACAAGCTTTCCCCCCGCTTCACCACCTGATTGGACTTCGGTGCCTGCAGAAATCGCCTTCTCGGTGCTGCCAGCAGGCTTGGAAACATGACTGCTACTCCCACTGGAAGCTGCCTTTTTCCTGAGGAAGCAACAAAGCAAAAAGCAGCAAAGTAGTAGAAGAACCAATAGGAGGGCACCAGCTGCTATGAGAAGAATGTCCTTAGTACTTAGCTTGTGGTGATGCTTCTTCCTCGGGGATTCGGGTGGTTGGGACGGGAGAATCTGAGGCGGAGGCGAAGGAGACGGGCATACGGTTGAACTACTGTAGCCACACAGCTGAAGATTCCCAACAAAAGAGCTTGAATTGAATTTTTTGGAGAGGAGAGATGGGACAGCCCCGGAAAGGTTGTTGTAAGAGACATTGAAAGAAGTGAGATCAGCTAGGCGGACAAGAGAAGACGGGATTTCCTCACTAAAATTGTTTCCAGACAAGTCAAGTTGGTTGATTCCAGAGATGTTGCCAATGGTTTCAGGAATTGGACCAGTGAATTTATTATCCTTTAGAATCAGCACCGAAAGGTTGTGCAATCTATCCAAGGATTGAGGAATCTGGTCATCGAGGCGGTTTCTGCCAAGATTCAACGAAACTAAGGAAGAGAGGTTTGAGAAACTTTTGGGAAAACTTCCATTGACACCATTGTTTGACAAGTCTAGTGTTTGGAGTCTTGACAGTGTCCCTAACTCATTGGGTATGGTTCCGGAGATCTGGTTATTGCTAAGAGAAATCTGTTCAAGCAGGCTCAATTTGCTCAACGAAATCGGGATTGTTCCCGAGATGTTGTTGTGATCAATGGTCAAAATTTTAAGTTGGTAACTACGGTTTCCTGTCCCACGACCCCAAGTACTAGGAATAGGACCGGAGAGTTTGTTGTGTTGCAAAGCAAGGATAGTAAGCGAACGGGACTTTGCAAGACTACTCGGGATAGAGCCGGAAAGGGAATTGTAGCTCAAATTGGCTCTAATCAACCTAGTGGAGTTTACAAGACTAGGAGGAATGGGACCAGTGAGTAAGTTATTGCTTAAATCAAGAGTTTGAAGCAAAGGGCAGTTACCGATTGAAGGAGGGATAGAGCCCGAAAGCCGGTTGTTGAAGAGGTAAACTCCTCTTAGATTGGGAAGGAACCCGAGAGACCAAGGGACACTGCCTGCAAGAAAATTGTCATGAAGACTAATCTTCCGAAGAGCTTGGAGCTGCCCAATCTTCTCCGAGATTCTGCCTCCGAGCCCCTTCCACGGGAGCTGGATGGCAATAACCTGCCCTTTCACACACTTGATTCCTGCCCATCCACCCGAACAAGCCCCGTATCCGCTGTCATTCCAGCTGCGAAGAATTCCTTTCGGATCAATGAGGTCGTGTTTTAGGCCTTGCAGAGCCTGGTAATCGGCTTGTGTGACGATTATACCGTCCCACGACTCGCCTGAGACGACAACCACAAGCTGAACAAACAATAAGGCATATGTGAACAAATTACAAAATAATCTGAAAAACTTGTAACACTTATTTCCCATCAACATTATAGTAAGTTTGTTTCTTCAGAACAAAATGGAAGGAAAAAGAAAACGAGAGTTGTTTAGTTTAATCTCTCCTTTTCCTTGTTTGTATAGAGAGAAACCATAAACCAAAAAAAAAAAATGAAGCAAAGCTAAATGTGAAGAATAAGAAAGACGAGGAAATGGAAATATAGGAAGTGAGAGAGATGGAGAAGCTGGTGTGAGCTGATAAAGAGAGAAAATCATGTGAGGATATTCATTTCAAGGTGAGAAAACAAAGAAAAGAGAATTGATTTTTTTTTTTTTTTTGTGGGAATAGATGCGAATTCGGACACAAAAGTCAGGAGGCATATGGGGTCAGAGTCTTCATCTTCGTTTTTGTCCCAACGGCTAGTTTTAACGGTAGGTTGAGGTCCTTCGTGTTCATGCTGGCTGCAGTCGTTGTTCTCCAACGGCTATATTTCATGGGCCACATCAGCAAAAACTTGCCACTAGGGCATTTTTGGGTTTGACTGTTTGACTGACTGACTGTCCGTCGTTGGATCTGGAAACTTTTGGTACGGTTTCGTCTTCTTCTGGGCTTTGGGCCAATTTCTGGGGAGTTAATAAAAGTGCCTTTTTTCTTGGTAAGGTAGACCCCCTACCCTTTTTTTTTTTTTTTTTGGTTTTTTTTTTTAATTTTTGTTTGTTTCCTTTTGGCTTATGTTTATATTCTTCTTACTGTTTACGTAGAACTCATTTTCATTCTTCAAAAAGAGGAAAAGAGAAAGTGATTCAATTTCATGTCTTCGAAAAAGTTATCGTGCAATCAATCAGTTGTACCAAAATGTAATTCGGGCTTGCAAGATTGTTTCTAATCATTCTTCGGAACTTGTACGAGACCATGAAGTGGTCGAAGATCGTCGTAGTACGAGTTCAGCTAGTGTGTGTGTGTCTTTATGAATCTTCCATTGAAACCAAAGATTTTTATTTTTATTTTTCCTTTCACGATGTGAATGATTATTCATCTCAAACTAAAAATTTTATTTTTATTTTTATATTTTTTTTAAATTAACAAAAATTATAATTAAATCAACCAGTTTAGATTCAAAATTTTATTTTATTCTAAACTCGATTCATGAACCATTCAAGTCTTTAAATAACTTATCTTTTTTTTTTTTACATACAAATCAACTTATCTTGCCTCCTATTTAACAAAACTTAAAATGATTTTTCATCGATCCGTATTATTATTCTTAATCATTAGATTAACATTTTGAATTGTGAATATTTTACATTAATTTTTTAACAGCAAGACATGCATTATTTCTTCCATGTCCAGTCTAATAATATCTTAGGATTTTATTTATTTTTTATTATCTTATTCATTTTGTTAGTTTTATTTTGAATGGATCAAGCTACTTTTAAAAAGATATTTAGGTGGTATTTGGAAAAAAAAATTCATTTTAATTTTATTCAAACGCAATATAATTTTACACCAAACGTAAATTTTACATTCAAATATAATTCTTTTCAACAGTGTTACGAAAACAATTACTATTTAAAAGTTTTTTAAGACAATCACATCAACTTTTCAACTCCACTATTTATCTTTACTTTTACCAATCATATCAACTTTTCAACTCTAAAATACTTTTCATTCAAATACAAAATAAATACTTTTCAACCAAATACAACATTCAAAAAACAAATTTCATTCAAATACAATCAAAATGCAATGCATTTATCAAACGTCCCCTAAAAGGATAGTGATTTTAATTATGTTTAAAGTGTATTCTTGTTGGATTAGTGCTGATTACTTATTTTTGTAATTTAACTTATCATAACTCTTTATTTACGAAGATCATGATAAATGAAATGAGTAAAGAAAATATAATTTTGGACTTTTTATGTCTTTACGATGTATGAGTTCCTCAATAACTCAATTTAGATGTTAAAATTCTCTCAAATGAGTTTAATTTATCTTTTTATTTCAATTAAGATATGAATTCGTATCACACCCTCTAAGTTTTTCCTTTTTTTTATTTTTTTTCTTTTAGGCTTGTTGTTCTAGAAGTACCAACAAGTTACAAAATCATCCGACATCCTAACTCCATGCGAACTGTTGATTGTTATTTTTAGTTTTATTTTTTTTATTTTAAGAAAATTGGATTGTAAATATTTATTGGAACGAGTGTTTAAGCACCTATCCAAAATATAAAAATTCAAGCGCCACTCTTTCTCATGTAATTGGCTATTTATAATTTGAGCCTGGATTTGTTTTTTCTTTTATTTTTTTAATAGATTTGAGGGAGGGATTTACTTACTCCTTACCAACTATATTAAAATGTACTTGTTAGTAATTCTATTTATTAGCTGTTGTGGTGCTAAGCATTATCATTATCATCAATAAATTTTTTAACCCGGTCGTATGCCATAATTTATTGTACTTTTTATTAATGTGGTGACGGTGTTCCTTAATGTTTTGACTGGTAAAATATTTATTTTGTCCTGTGGCTGTTGCCGACAATAATCATAAATCATGATATTGGTTGTATAACAAAACCGTTTGAGCAAAAACGGCTTCTTTGTCAAAGGGAGTGGGAAAAGGCAGAGAGAGAGAGAGAGAGAGAGAGCTATTTTGATTTATTAAAAATGCTCTTTGGAAGGAAACACGTATGGATTTGTCAAATTTGTAAGGGAATTCAAAAGAGGCCGATTTTGGATTAAAAAAATACAAAAAAAATTATGGAAAAAATTTTTTTTTCCCTGAAAGATCATCAGTAAAAGCGCAAAAGGGCAAAGAGAAACAAACACCATTGTGGGGGAAACCGGAGACAAACAACCAAGGTAAAAACCCTCAAACTACAGGGTCCAGGACTTGTTCTCAGCAAAAACCTCTTGCGTAAAATTGTTCTGAGAAAGCAAGCCATCTATTCTAGAGGCAGAAGACCATAAAGCCAAGTTATGCCCTAAAAAGTTTGCATTACATCCTACCCAACCTACATGGTATGAAGAGTGAGAAAATTATGATGGATGACTTATATTAATTACTTAATCTAATACATATCCCAGTTCTTTTTTTTTTTTTTAAGGCAAATAGCCTAAATATTATAATGTGTATGTTTATTAATTAATTTTCATTTTTCCCATGTTGGAAAATGGTTTGTAAATCATTTTCATAACTAAATTTGAGTGAAACTCACTTTATGAAAGTGACGGGTTATGATAGATTTATGTTCTTCATCGTGAGGAGATCGAAATCATATATTTATACGCTCAAAATAGTAATCGAGTAAATGAGAAATTGATGTTTAAAGTTTGCCCAATGGAAATTTGATTTTGTTGGAGAAATGCAGAAATGTGAAGTCTCGCATTAATTAGACATCTTAGAGACGTGAAATTTATAAGTGATTGCACTTTTGGTCTTGGGTAAGATGTTGTACCTAAGAGGCTCTCTCACGCATAGAGGGAAGAGGTACAAATCATGGACTTGGTGGGTTGCAGGCCCAATGGGTGTGCCCACACGACATGGGCTACACAAATGTCGATCTATTGGGCTTGCTCTTACGTGGATTATGTTTCGCAAAAATTTTTTTTTTTGTTTTTCCAACATATTAATCCGATTTTTTTTTTAATATCAACCATCTATCTATTGATATTCTAGTACATGTTAATGAGTATTAATATACATGTGATTATTGGGCATTAGTAGGTGGTAAATAGTGAAAATGAATGGTTTTGCTCACCCTTATTACATGTATTTGGACAATATATTGAGCTTATTCAACTTTGAATATGAATGGTTGTAACACTAAAGAAATAATTCTCATTAAGCCTCTTATTTCAAGCTTGTAACACTCCCCATTAGTAATCTATATAAGGAGGTTTTCACCTCATGTTTACACACATCAATTTTCAAATCTTCTTTCTTCTTGTTTTTCATTGTGTTCTAGAGTGTTTTTAGGTGTTTTGGTAATAGAGAGAAGACTCGGTTTCGAATTCACCGGAAGTGGTATTGGATTGTATTTAAAATACCACTTTTGTCATTGTATCTTAGGAAACAGACGTCCATTGAATCCTTAAGTACCTACCGAAAGGAATGAATAAGTTTTAAGGAAAACATGAACATCACGTGCCTTTACATCTATCAAACTCTTCCAATTCAGGTTAAGGTTGAATTAGAGTTGTGTTTATTTTTAACTTTTTGTAATATTTCATTTTGTTTATATTGAACTTTTTTCTTTTCTATATTATATATTTCTCTAACAATCTTAAAACATATTCGCTACATAAAAGACAAACAAATGGTCAGATTCAAGGAACATTTTGCAAACGTTTTTCAATATTGCTAACTTCTAATGTTTGCTAACGTTTTTTTTTTTTAATTTGATATATATATATTGATATTATATATATAGGTTTTGAAAACCGTTTGCTTGCAGGTTATATATATATATAGGAACTGTTTGCATATTTTGTTTACAAGTTATATATAATTATATAAATATTAAACTGTTTGTTTGCAAACAAGCAGTTCCGTTTGTTTATATATACATAGAAATTGTTTGGATATACTTTTTGTTTACAAGTTTATTATACATATATATATTAAATTATTTGCAAACGTTTCGATATTGCAAATTTTTTAACATTGCACTTTGGTGTGAGTGTGTGTATATATATATATATATAGTTTGCGTTTTTTTTTTCTCAATATTGCACGTTTAAATATTGCTAACATTTGGAATTTTCTTTTGGTAAGGAACGATTCTAGTTTTTTTTTTTTAATAAATTAATTTTAAAAAAAACTAATATTTTATTGGATTTTCAGATATGATTGAAAACATAAATATTGTTCCAATTGTGAATATTCCAATTAAGAGCAATTTTGTGATACCGGAGTCATCACTTTGGGTTCAAGCCTTGACCTCGATGCAACTATTGTCGGTTTTGGTTCTTGTGAACCACAATGAGAAACTTGATAAATTTAGTGGATTGAATTTCAAGACTTAGCAGCAAAAGATGAAGTTCTATTTGACGACGTTGAATCTTGCAATATTTTTGAAAGAGGATCCTCCTACTAATGATGAAATAGATGCTCAAACATTGTATGCTGTTGAAGCTTGAAAGCACTCTGACTTCTTGTGTCAGAACTATGTTTTGAACAATCTGGCTGATGCACTTTACAATGAATACAGTACAAAGAAATCAGCTAAATAACTATCGGAGTCTTTGGACCAAAAGTACAAGTCAGAAGATGTTGGTGCTAAAAAGTTCTTAGTTGGATAGTACATGAACTATAAGATGGTGGATTCAAAAACCGTGATTAGTCAAGTTCAAGAACTTTAAATAATCGTTCATGAAATTCATGTTGAAGGAATGATTATTAGTGAGTCTTTTTAGGTAACTACGATTATAGAGAAGCTGCCTCCTGCATGAAAAGACTTCAAGAACTATCTGAGGCACAAGAGAAAGGAAATGAGCGTTGAAGACCTCATTGTTAGACTTCGCATAGAAGAAGACAATAGAGACTCGGAGAAAATGAACTCCAACAATTCTGTTACCAATTCTGCTAAGGCTAATATAGTGGAACATGACAAAAGGTCCAAGAATAAGAAGAACCACAAGTCAGGATCCAAGCTGGGGCCTAAGGGTGGAGGTTCTAAGAAACAGAATGTGGTGGCCCCCTCTGCTGTCGAGGCTTTACAGTGCTATTACAGTCAACTCTGTAATTAACCGCAATAGTATGCAGGCCTCTAGGGTCGTCGGCAATCATGCTTAACTTGAAAATTTTACAGAATAAATTTTTTTTTCTTCTTCTTGATATAAACACTTGTTCGAGAATGTGATAAGGAAATCATGTTAACAAAATAACCAGTACATGAATTTATGATTCCCCTATCACATAATCTTGACTTGAAATCGTGTTCTTGAAATTACATATTTAAATCTTTTCAAAACTGTACAGCAGAAGACTAATGGTGATCACAATCCCTCACCCAATCTCCCTGGCATGCGTATACCCTGTCCGTCGTCCACCGTATACTACTGGTGAACAGGTCTCTTACCTGCAACATGTGAACAAACTGGTGAGCTATAGGCTCAGTAAGTTCAAACATAAGAACATGAATCATAACATGCTGTACTATGCTTATGCATGAAACTTGACTCTGTAAAACATGCTCTTGGCTGTATGTTAAGTCTTATGACATTATCTGAATTTAAGTTCTGGTTTTGAGCTCCTGATTGGTCGTACCGACATGTTAGCATAACTGAGAATGGTACTTTAGTACTGACCTCTTCAGTCTTAACTGAAGCTAAACATGAAAACCTCCCCGTGGGTCGAGAGGTCGGTACGTCAATGACTGGTTTAATTACCATCTTTGCTAGAGTTCCAACTAGGTAGCATACTGATTGCCCCTACAATAGGAACCTGTTATATATGTTACTTAGGGTGTGGGTTTTTATTAAACACACTAAGGTGCCTTGTGCACCTACATGTTTTCGTGTACCTGATACCTGTCTGATATGTCTACCTGAATCGTCTACATGCATGACATGAAACTGACCTGAGTATCGTGATGCAGACAATCAATGTCTAACACACGCCATACAATAATACATGACATCATAAACATAACAAGATTTTCCACCTTGCAATTAGGACAATGCTTAAACTTACTGAAAGTCGGCTAGTGTGAGCCTCTGCTGATCTAGGACCGCTGTCTCGGGGTCTTTGGCTTGAACTCCTACAAAAGAAATAATCGCTGATTATTTCCAATATTCATCTTATACTGGAAACATGGTAAAATATATAAATCCTATTTCCAGACTCTTTTTTTTTTTTTAATTTAACTTCGAACACGCCCTCCTACACGGGCGTGTTCATGGCCGTGTACTCCTCTGAACTTACATGCATGGCCGTGTGATTCGTGGAACATGACCGTGTAATTCGTGTATGCTTACATAGGTGGCTACACGGCCCTGTTTTCCTGCTATCAAAAATGGTCTATTACACGCCCTTCCCATGACCATGTGCCCCTTGACACGGCCCGATACACAGCCGTGTTCTTGGCCGTGTACCTCTTGGGTCTAAATTTTCTTGCAACACGGTCGTGCATGTGGACATGTTCGGCGCTGTGTTCTGAACACGTCCTTGTACATGCCTGTGTACACGCTCGTGTTCATACTAGAATCAGAATCCTGGGTCCGAAATGCTCTACTCTGATTTTCTAAGGCTTTTATAGCCTTTGTTCTACTTCTTACACTCAAAATCGATCTCAATAAGATTGTTTCAAGGTATAGACTGCATTTCTACTATCACAATTCCATGGTTTCATAAGCAAAATCTTATTCGCATCTCTTAACTCAACATTTTGAAAAATTTGAACTTTCTTAACGAAAACTCACTAAACTTGGTTTTTCTAAACCATCAACTCATGAATTCGTGTTTAAAAACAACTAGACTCGAACCATGTTTCGATTTAACCAAAAATCTCAACATGATTAACTCACATTCTCTTTTTCCACTCAAAACCCCAGATTTTTCCACCCGAAAATTTGAGAAAAACGAGGGTTTACCTTACTTGAAGCTTAAGAACTTCTTGCTGTGGATTCTTGCTGAAAACTTAATCGATCTACTGCTTAAAAAGAAAAATCCGAACTTGGTTGAAGCAATAGCAGATGAGGGTTTTCTCTTCTGCTCTCTCTCTTTCTCGATCTCTCTCTCTCTCTCTCTTTCTTTTTCTTTCTCTTTCTTTCTTTCTCTCTCTCGGCCGCTTATCTTTGCAGCTCAAACCAAGTGAATTAATTCACTTGGGTTGCTTGGGTTTGAGGTCCCTCACGTGACCTCCACTCTCTCTCTCACTTTCTTTAATTTGTTTTAAAGAAAATGGGCTATTTTCTTGGCTTATCTTGGCCATTAATCAATGTGGCTTACATGTGAGCCATTGATCTCTTAATATGCATTTTCTACATACTTTTCTAATAAATTTTAAAACATCCTAAATTGAATTAATGTTTAGCTTTTAAACTATATTCATTAATTCATTGTCAAATTTTGACTAAATATTAGTTAGTCAAAATTTTCATCTGCTTTGTATTCAGTAACATGTCTGATCATGAATGTACATTAATTTACATATTTCATACAAAATTTTTCAAGAGTGATAAGTTCTCGGTTATTACACAGAAATTCCAAGGAAAATGTTTCAACTGCGACAAGGTGGATCACAAGTCAGCGGATTGTAGGCTGCCAAAAAGGAACAAGAAGAAAGAAGTCAATATTATAGATGCCATCAGACAAGAGGTGTCCGACATCAGTCTTTCTGCTGTGGTTTCTAAAGTCAACATGGTGGACTCCAACCCAAAGGAGTAGTAGCTAGTCATGGGGGCCACACGCCATGTCTGTTGTGACAGAGTTGCTATTGCTGATATCGTACCTTTGGAAGCTGGAGAAAAGCTATATATGAGTAACTCTACAACATCTGAAATCAAGGGTCAAAGAAAGGTATTCCTAAAGATGACATCAGGCAAGGAAGTAAAGCTGCACAACATGCTGTATGTGCCTGATATCCGAAAGAATCTAATCTCTGGAACGATGATGAGCATGCATGATTTCAAGATGGTTTTTGAGGCCAGAAAATTGTTTTGTCCAAATATGGAATGTTTGTGGGAAGAGAGTTTGTGAAAGACGGGATATGAAAAATGAATGTAATTATTGTAAAGCCCAAATCCATTAGTAAGAATAAAAAGTCTTCCACTTATATGCTTGAGTCTTCTAACTTATGGTATGGTAGACTAAAATATGTTAATTATGATACATTATGTAGATTAATTAACTTGAATCACATACCTGTGTTTAATATTGATTCCAAACATAAGGGTAAAACTTGTGTAGAGGCAAAACCAACAAGATCATCATTTCAAACAATTGAAAGGAATACTAAACCACTTGATTTAATTCATAACGATATTTGTGACCTAAAGTTTGTTCAAACTAGAGGTGATAACAAGTATTTTTGTTACTTTTATTGATGATAGCACAAAATATTGCTATGTATTTTTGCTTAAAAGCAAAGATGAAATTATTGAGAAATTTGCTCTTTATAAGCAAGAAGTAGAAAACTAACTTAATAAAAAGTTTAAGATGGTAAAAAGTGACTATGGTGGTGAATATGTGGAACCATTGAGTGAGTTTTATGAACAACATGGTATTATTCACGAGATCAAACCACCTTATTCGCCTCAGTCAAACATGTGACTAAACGTAAAAATCGTACCTAAAAAGATATGATGAATGCGATACTGATATGTTCTGAGTTATCACAGAACATGTGAGGGGAAGCCATTTTATCGGCTAATTATCTTTTGAATAAAGTTCCCCGGAAGAAAGAGAACAAAACTCCTTATGAATTGTCGAAAGGAATGAAGCCTTCCTATAAATACTTAAGAGTATACGGGTGTCTTGCCGAAGTTATGATACCTATGCTAACGAAGATGAGAATAAGTCCTAAAACAATTGATTGCATTTTCATTAGCTATGCCCACAATAGTAGTGCATATCAATTCCTCATGTATAAGTCTAAAAACTCCGACATTCACAAGAACACGATAATGGAGTCTAGGAATGCATTGTTCTTTGAACATGCATTTCCTTGTAAATTCAATGAAGATGGTCCAAGCTCGTCTAAATGAACATTTGAGACTACTGAAGAAAATAGTCAGGATCATCAACAAGACAATGAAAATGAAGAAGTAGTGGAAGACCCAAGACGAAACAAAAGGGCCAGAATAGAAAAATCATTTAGACGTGATTTTTTGACTTACATACTAGAGGAAGAACTACAAACTTACAAGGAAGCTGTAAGCTTCTCTAAGGGTCCTTTATGGAAAGAAGTCATAAAAAGTGAGATTGATTCCATCATGCAGAATCATACTTGGGATTTAGTGGACCTTCCTCCAAGAAATAAACCATTAGGTTCGAAAGGGATTTTTAAACAAAAAATGAAAACAGATGGAACGATTGATAAGTATAAGGCCTGACTTGTAATAAAAGGGTATAGGCAACGAGAAGGCCATGATTATTTTGATACTTATTCTCCTGTAACGAGAATAACATCTATAAGAATGGTATTAGCGATTACTGCATTGCAGAATCTTGAAGTCCATCAGATGGACGTAAAAACGGCTTTTCTTAATGGAGATCTTGGGGAAGAAATTTATATGGAACAACCTGAAGGTTGTATTGTTCCAGGACAAGAAATGAAAGTCTGCAAGCTGGTGAAGTCCTTGTATAGACTTAAACAAGCACCAAACAATGGTACGAGAAATTTGATAGTGTCATGATGACAAGTGGTTTTAAAATCAATGAGTGTGACAAATGTGCTTATGTCAAAAATAGAGAAGATGAATACGTCATTATTTGTCTATATGTAGATGACATTTTAATTGTAAGTAGCAATGATCGAATGATCAAATGTACCAAAAACATGTTGAACTCAAAATTTGACATAAAAACATGGGAGTGGCTGATGTATGTTTGGGAATCAAAATCAAAAGGTCACCTGATGGTCTCATATTAAGTCAGTCACATTATATAAATAAGATACTTGACAAATTTAATAAAAATGATTCTGGTATGGCCAGAACTCCGATTGATTTAAGTCAACATCTGTCCAAGAATAGAGGTGAAAGCGTATATCAGATGGAATATGCTCGAGTGATAGGCAATTTAATGTACTTAATGAGTTGTACAAGACCAGACATTGTCTATGCTGTAAGTACTCTAAGCAGGTTCATGACTAATCCAGGAGATGACTATTGGAAAGCGATTATTAGAGTGCTTAGATATTTACAGTATACTCATGACTATGGGCTGCACTATACTAGATTTCTTACTGTTCTTGAAGGATATTCTGATGCTAATCAGATATCCGACATTCAGGATTTTAAAGCTACTAGTGGATATGTATTCACTTTAGGAGGTGTAGTAGTTTCCTAGAAATCCTCTAAACAAACAATAATAACCAGATCCACGATTGAGTCTGAATTTGTAGCCTTGGATAAAAGTGGCGAAGAGGCTGAATAGCTACGACATTTCTTTGAAGATATTCCTGAATGGACGAAACCTGTGCCTACCCACTTTGTGAGGAGATCGAAATCGTATAATTATACGCTCAAAATGATAATCAGGTGAATAAGAATTAATGTCCAAAGTTTACTCATTGGAAAATTGGTTTTGTTAGAAAAATTGCAAAAATATGAAGTTCCAGATTGGTTAGACATCTTACAGACGTGAAATTTATAAGTAATTGCACTTTTGGTCTTGGGTAAGATGTTGTACCTACGAGGCTCTCTCATACGCATGGAGAGATGTACAAATCACGAACCTGGTGGGTTGGGGGCCCAATGTGTGCGCCCACATAACGTGGGCTAAGCGAATGTCGATCCGTTGGGCTTGCCCATGCGCAGGCTATGTTTTGCAAATTTTTTTTATTTTTCCAACATATTAATCCGGTTTTTTTTTTTTTTTTGAATATCAACCATCTATCTATTGATATTCTAATGCATGTTAATGAGTATTAATATGCATTTGATTATTGGGCATTACTGGGTTGTAAATGGTGAAGAAGAATGGTTTTGCTCACCTTTATTGCATGTATTTGGATAATATATTGAGCTTGTTCAATTTGAATATGAATGGTTATAACACTAAGTAAATAAATCTCATTAAACCATGATTAAGCATCATTATTTCAAGCTTGTAACACCCCCCATTAGTAGCCTATATAAGGAGGCTTTCACCTCATGTTTACACACACCAATTTTCAAATCTTCTTTCTTCTTATTTTTCATTGTGTTCTAGGTATGTTCTAGAGTGTTTCTAGGTGTTTTGGTAATAAAGAGAAGGCTCAATTTCAAGTTCGTCAGAAATGGTATTTAATTGTGCTTAGAATACCGTTGTTGTCATTATATCCTAGGAGACAAATGTCCGTTAAATCCTCAAGCACATACCGGAGGGGATAAATCTGTTTTTAAGGAAAGTGTGAGCATCACGTGCCTCGACGTCTATCAAACTCTTCTAATTCGAGTTAAGGTGGAATTAGAGTTACTTTTTTAATTTTCAACTCTTTATAATATTTCATTTGTTTATATTGAACTTGTTTGTTTTCTATGTTCTATATTTTTCTAACACCCCATTCTCTCTCCTCTCTTCCTCCGCCCCTCCCTTTCTCTCCTCGCTCTTCTTCCCCTTCTCTCGTTTCTCTTCCCTCTACCCTTCTCTCTCCTCTACTTTCAACCATCACCATCCCTGAGGCCTCATGAATGCCATTAACCGCTAGATCTGGTAGTGAGTTCACTGTCAACAAACAGTGATGGCGACAACGAGCAACTAGGGTAGATGAATGCAATCTTGGATCGCTCTAGACAAATCGCGTTCCATCGCGACAACTAGATTTGTTGGAGAAGGCCAAACTAATTGTAACGATCGAGGTGACGGCTACAATGCCTTAGCCATGGCTGGTCTTCCCACCACTAATTCACCTTCCATGCTCCTCACCACCGCCAAATCCTAACAAAGTATAGTGGGAGATTGTCTTTGGCAACACCTATGGGAAGGGCTGGTAAAGAGAAAGTTAGTAATATTTTTATTTTTTAATTTTTTACTATAATTATTTTTTAATGATTATTTAGTGATTGATTATAAAAATTATTGATTTATATTATATTCAATAATTTATCAATTAGAGATTTACTAATGATCAATTATTAATTAATTATTAGTCAATTAATAATTTACTAATAATTAAAAATTAATTCAATTAGTTACTGATTAGCTATAGGCATTTTAACTCATTTTTAAAAATTTTAAACCTTTTAACTAATTTTTAAAAGGAAATTCTAAATGCACCCTTATAAAAATCTGGTCAACACCGTCTGGAAGTTTCTCATTACTCTTCTTAGACGCTTTAATTTCACGAACGCACACTATTTATGACTACAAAATTAAAAATAAGAATCTAACACATCTTATTTGTAGCAAAGTATTTTGATCCAATTTACAAGCAAAAGACTACAATGACCGAGAATAGGTCAGCGAAAATATTAAATTAAAAATTTGACCCGTTCTTCTAAAACATAATAAATATCAGAAGCAAGCAACCTCGACTTTGAAAAGTATGCCAAATGACTTCAAAATGGAAGCATTAGGAGGAATTTAGGGGAGGAGGTTGGAGATATTATTTTTGAGTTGGAAAAAAATTGTTTTGCAAAATGTGTTTTGGAGAAAAAACTATTTGAGGTGAAAAAATAAAAAATTTTAACAATTTTTTTAGAAAAAAATATTAATATGGATATTATTTCGTTTCTCTCGAAATTCTATGCAATTTAAAAAAAATATCTCATTTGGACTTGTATACACAAAGTTATGAATTTTTAAAATTTGGAGTTTATTATAGCATTTTAGAGTTTATTATAGAGTTTTGAAAATATAAATAGTAAAAAGTGGTGAAATTTTGAGGAAAAAAAAAAAAAAAAGACCGGTGAACAGGCCCCGAATGGGCCTACAAAAGCAACAAATGTACTAGTTTTTGTAGAGATAATGTAAAATGTCAACAAATGTAATTACGGTGAAGACTCACGCTCATGATTCTAATTACACAACTATATTTGTCAACTTCATCTGCTACTTCCGGGTTCTTGACAAATCGAAATCAAAATACACGAAAATTCAAGAAATTGCTACCCATTCAAGTGACCGATTTGGAATGAGAAGAATAATTGACCATGAAAACTGTCCATATTATTTTTAAAATATTTTCTGTTTTAAAAAAGAAAAATTGAAAATAAAAATATTTTATAAACTATGCTAAAATTATTTATAAAACTGTGTGTTTGATTATGTATCTTGAGTATATACTTTAAGAAACATAAAAATGAAATGTTATTTAGTTATATGTTTGAAAATTTATTTTATAATTAAGTATTTTATAAAAACATGTTTATGTTTAATTAAAAACAAAAAAAATAATTATTATTATTAGTCATAATTAAAAAAAAACATATTAGTGGTGGGTTTTGCAACGAGAGATCAGGATAGGAATGGAAGACCATAGTGATTTGAGCCTTAGGTGACAACGATAACAGCAACTTAGAACAACTGCGACGGCGTCGTCGTTTGGGAATAGATGCGATTACGACAACAACTCTAAAGACACGAAATCCTAATGCAAACGACGACCTCCCAAACTCACAATCTAATGGTCTTTGTCACCGTCAGAAATGGAAGCCGCATCATCTTTGCAAGATCTAAGTCATGAGTACGTGATCGTCGTTGTGAGTGGACCATTGTCATCATCATCAATCTGTAGTCGTCCTTTCGTCGAAAATGGGGGCTGTCACAATGGTTGTCTTCGTGAGATTTGGATTGTGAGTCTGAGGTTGTCACCACAAGTCTGTGATCATCGTCACAAGGGAGCTGTTGCCGTCATCGTCAATCCATAGTCGTCGCCCTTCACTAGAGATGGAGGCAATCATCAGACATGATCGTCATCACCAACGTTGTACAAGCACAAAGAGAGAGAGAGAGAGAGAGAGAGAGAGAGGAGAATGAGAAAGAAAATGAAAACAAAAAAAATGAAAACTTTTTTTCGCTTTCAAAAAAACCCAAAAAATACAACGTAGTTAAAGATGATATTTTTGAAATGATTTTGAACATGTTGAATAAACAAACATTATTTTCAAACCGTTTTAATTTTCTTGCTCCGTTTGGATGGGAGGTCCGTTTTTGAAAAGTGAAAAAAGTAAAATGAAAAGTTGTTTGGAATTTTTTTTAAAAGTGAAAAGTTGTTTAGATGAGTAAAAATTTTTTTGTTTCTAAACAGTACTTTTTTCATTTTCGAAAATAAAAATTTTTGGATGTTCAGAAATGGAAATTTATGAAGGTCTAGAATGAAAAATTTTTCATTTTCCAATTTTAGAAGTGCCAAACAAACGGCTGTATTTTTTAAAATGAAATATCATTCTCAAAAATATAACCGAACACCCCCCTTAATTTCGGTGTATATAAATCTGAAGCAGAGCCAACACACACATTGAACTCGATTCTAATTATATTTCCTGATCTACTCTTTACGACCTTTCATGCTTGCCAATCAGACAATTTAGAAGAATATAAGATTTTGCAAATCGACACATGACAAGGAATTCATGTAAAATAGAAGAGGCTGTTGAGACAAAAGGAACATCTTTAGGCAACGCAACCACGAGAAGATATCGTAGCTACAGAGATAAGAGTCATAGAGACACGCATTGCTGGCCAAACTAGAAAACCAGTTGAAAAATCTAGTATAAACCCGAACTTAAAGGACACATTGCTATACAACTTATATGCAATCTTCAGACTTTGTTGGCAAAATTTAGTAAATCCTCGGCAGATCAGTGGTTTTCATATTTGCCCATTAAATCTACGCACAGATCAGATCCAGTAACAAAATTAGATTCTTGAATAAAGATCTAATCAACCAGATTTCAAATTCAAAGAAATATGCAGAATCCATACACACAAATTTGCAAAGAATAGAACAAAGAAAAGTTAATCTGTAGCAAAATGTAAGTTAAAAATTGTAGCATATTAATCCATAAACGAAACAAGAAAATAAATTAATAGATCCATCAGCATAAAAAGAAAAAAAGTTTCGAATTTTTTATAACACAGATCCATATAGATTGCATACCCCGTATCAAACTTAAATTTGTACGACAAAAAGAGTCTACTTTATTGCCTCTATGGAAAGCTAAGAATTCCAATTTGAACAAAACGAACGAAGAAGTGTACTTTTATACACGCATTACCCGAGAGCGTTCTTCTCTTCCATTAGCAACAATCAGATCGGAGCTTCCTCAGACACGAGCCGCGATGGCGGGAGCTGCGGCAGCGGTGGCATTGGTGGCGGCGCCGCTGAGGAAGGAGAGGAATCCGGTGGAGGCGGAATTCTCCTGCTCGTCCAAGAAGAGGTCCTCGGGAACCCTAAAAGCTCCGTGAGCGAAGACGACGGCGAATCCGATCATGAGCGCGGAGATCAAGACAGATCCAACGCTGGTGAGGAAGACGACGAAGACGCTGAGCCCGATCAGGCCCCAGAGCGTCTGAGTGTCGGTAAACGTACGGCCAAAGAGAACGAGAGGCTGATCGGAAGGACGGAAGAGGTAAAGGAAGAGCCACGCCGACAAGAGGCCGAGGAGGACGAGGAGAGAGAACGGATTCGTGAGGAGCGAGACAGCAAGGATGGCGGCTACGATCGCCATGTAGTTGACGCGGAAGTAGGAGTAGTTCTTGCGGACGCGGAGTGTGGCGTCGGAGAAGGATTCCGGCTTGGCGAAAGCGGAGCGGTCGACAAGCTCCGACCAGGGGCGGCGCTGGGAGAGGCCGTGGCGGAGGGAATCGGATATGTGGCCGATGAACGCTCGGAACGCCGGAGTCGAGATTGGAGCCTGGGATTGGGCTGAGCCAGCTCCGGCGGTGGCGACGGAAGGCTGGGAATTGGAGATCGGGAGCACCGGCGGAGAAGAGGACGCCATTGTTAACGAATGAATCCTAGAAAGAAGAGAACAGCAAGAGAATTCTTCTGGTGAGAGAGAGAGAGAGAGAGAGAGAGAGAGGGAGGGTTATTTCAATTTGAAGAGTTATACTTAGAGACGCGTGAATGTGAAACCGGACTAGGAAGATAAATGAAAATAGCAATGAAAGAGGTTTCTTTTTTTTTTTTTTTAATGTATAAATTTGGTTTTCCTCTGTACGAAGCGACAAAATGACGAGTGGTAAAAAAAAAAAAAATTAAAAATAACTTAAAAAATTAAAAATGGTTAATAATGCAGTTTTCTTTTCTTTTCTTTATTTTTCTTTTGGTTAAATACCGTTGGATTTGACGATTTGTTTAGACTGGCTTGAAAAGAATCGTGGCCGTTGATATCATAACGTGGGACGACTAAACGAGTATGACGACGAAACGCTAACCAGATGAATTGAACTTTCGTTAATTATTATTTTGCTGGAAAGTAATTTTGAGTGGGTGTATTGGGACGTTTTCATTTTTTTTATACATATTTTAAAAATACATATTTTTAAGTATTTTTTTATTTTATATTTAATTTTTATTATTTATAACTTCTAAATTTTATATTAAATTTAAATTTTAAAATATTATAATTTTATATATATAACTTTAAATAAGATAAATTTTTTAAATTGTTTAAATTTTTTTATATATAAATTCAAATAAAATAATTTTTTATTTTATATAAAATTTTAAAATAAATAAAATAATATTTATATATATAATTTTTTTAAATGAACTTTTAAGATTTTATAATTTTTCATATTAAGTAAATTTTTCTTTCAAATATATTTTTTAAAATTCACTTCCCTTTAACATTTAAAATACATCTCTAGATCCTGTGCCATTTCACCCATTGAATCATGTTATAAAAAATTTTGAGATGATTAAAAATGTAAATTGATTTTTACCATAATTTATAAAATATTATATAAAATATCATTAAAATAATATCATTAATTAAATTAATTTTTTTAAAAACAATTAATTATTTTTTTATCTCCCATCTTACACACCTCTCTCTGTTCTCTCTCCCTCTTTCTCTCTCCAACCACACACAATCTCTCTCTCTCTCTTCCATGGCTGCCATCGAGCAGAGTAGAACTGGATTTACAGCCGTTCCCATTGTCATGTGGTCGGAAAGGAGAAGACCAGATCTCACCAAAATCGCAAGCCCAAGGAGTTGCCGATGGAGAACACGGGATCTCCTCTGCGTTGGCGCCATTAGAGTTACGAGGTCCTAATAGGCTAGCAAAAGTGAAGGTGCGATGGCAGTTCTTGAAGTTTCTACGTCGTCACCGTCATGACATTCCTCAGGCCGATCTCCTTTGCGATCATGTTGCAACAGTACTCCGATGAGGACGATGCACTCAGGGGCATGCTTCTCAACTGACGTACAGGTGATTGACTAGGCCATCCTCTGCTCACAACTCCCCTCCATCAATGAGCTGGGCCGGCATCACAAGGAAAGAGAGAGAGCGAGAGAGACATATAGAAGAAAATTTTAAAAATAATAATTTTAATTTGATGCATCAAAATAAATAAAAAAAATAAAAATATTTATGATTTTTACAAAAAAAAATTTTTTACGTGAATTCAATTAATGATTTTATGTCATTTATTTAATAGGTATTTGTTAAATACATTGTATTTTAATTATGTTTAAATAAAAAAAATTTTAAATGTTGTATTTGATTAAAAATATTTATTTTGTATTTAAATAAAATATGTGTTTAAATAAAAAATATTTTAGAATTGAAAAATTAATGTGATTAATAAAAAATAGAAATAAATAATTATGATTGAAAAGTTTATGTGATTGTTTTAAAAAAATATTTAATAATAATTATTTTTATAATATTATTAAAAATAATTATATTTGAATATAAAACATTATGTTTAATATAAAATTGATTTTTATAGCGTAAAAAACATGCACCTTTAAGTTCTAAAAAAAAATTTACTGCCCTTTAATTACGAAACTGCCATTTCTTTTTCCTTTTTTTTTTTTTTTTTTTTTGCCTGGCTTCTTTTTCTGTGACTGCAAGTTTCAACATGCGTATACGTTACTCGCTGCGGTCAATGAGCTGGGCTGTCGCCGGGGGGGGGGGGGGGGGGAGGGGGGGGGTGGGGGGGCGCGGAGAGAGAGGAGATAAAGAAAAAAATTTTAAAAATAATATTGATTCGATACATCAAAATAAATGAAAAATAAAAATATTTATAATTTTTACGATAAATTTGTTTACGTATATCCAATTGATGATTTTTTGTCATTTATTTAAAGTTCTAAAAAAATTACTGTCCTTTAATTACGAAACTGCCATTTCTTTTCCCTTTTTTTTTTTTTTTCTTGACTTCCTTTTCTGTAACTGCAAGTTTCAACACGCGTATACGTTTGGAAGAGGTGTCTCTTTCACAATTACTTCACCACCAAACCTTGAAAAGATATATATATATATATATATTTTTTTTTCATAAAAAATTAAGAAGATGAAAAGGAGGTGTCGTTCCCACAAAAAATAATAATAATAATGGGTATCTTCACCATTCATCTAAAGATTATGGGTTTGAATTTAATCAAATTTTAGGATCCAAGATAACTTGACAAGGACAGGCAAAAAGTCGTCAGTGCATTTAAGCTAGGATGCACAAAGGAAGATTTGGTCGTAAAACATTATTGTTAAGGCGATTTAACCTTTCCCGCAATAAAGAGCACAAAGAAACGAGGAATAATAAGGATTTTGACAAAACCCACATTTTATTAAGCGGAGAATGTTAATTGCAATCGCCCCAGAACGATCTGAACCACACATTGTTTGTGCAATCACCGTAGATCCCACAGCAATGGCCTACATGACCGTGCATTGTTTGTGTGATGTACGTAGATCCCACAGTGAAGACCTACATGATTCAACGGCCCAGATCGTGCACTAACCTCAAGATTGCAA
Source organism: Antiaris toxicaria (assembly GCA_035233585.1). Classification (NCBI taxonomy): domain Eukaryota; kingdom Viridiplantae; phylum Streptophyta; class Magnoliopsida; order Rosales; family Moraceae; genus Antiaris; species Antiaris toxicaria. Next base: position 5,121,590 of record CP141163.1, read on the forward strand.
ACCATGGCAAGGCCATGGTACTTACTGAAAACTAAGGAGAGCAAAACCATAACTCCATCAAAGAAGGGACTTAAAAACAGCTTATATAGTAGTTGAAACCACAGCAGTGACATCATTGAATACTGCTAATTCCAAGTCAACAAGAGTTCTTTCAACAATGCATACCATAAACGCATTTAAGTTTTTGGACAACTCCTAGGATTAAGAGGATTGAGAGATTACTTATTATATTGACCATACCGGAAAACGGGGCATCAAGTGCATGTGAGGTCACCCTCAAGTCCGAGTTAACAGACAGCTTAAAAGGTAGATCCATTCCATCCGAAGTTGGAACCCTGCATAATAATTGAAGCAACAGAACCTTATAAGAAATGGCATATGTCAAGAGTTAACTGATAATGCGGAACAGTTGAAGAAAAAACACGAATTACATCATTGCAAAAAGCTAAAAAGTAAAAACAGTTTTTGCTCGGGGGTTCAATAGTAAAGACTTATTTACATGATTCTAGTTCTGGTGTAAAGCATGCAAACACTGAGCATATTCTTGAGTTTGATTGGCCTAAACAAAGAGGAAGGATGCAATGAGAAAGAAATGCATGCATGAGAACGACCAATCTTTTTGAAAACTAGAGAAGTTGAGAGGCTCGCCTTGGTATCGTAAAACTTGAGGAAGTATCGTGACTTGGGCACAGACAACTTAGCCTCAAGAATGTTAGCGATTGCAGCACTCAGCTTCTTGTTCACATCAGGGTTAAGGCCACCAATTGAAACCAACTCACCATAGGCAGCAGGTTGCTCAGTCCCACCAAACGAGATGGGTATCGAACCCTTCAGCACAACCATCACATACTGTATATCAATGAAAACAACATCGTTAAGTTGCTAATCAGAAAACCAAACAAATATGTAATTAGAGTTAAGGATATTATTTATCAGCTAACAAGTGGTTAAAAATGGAACTGTATATGATATCCAGATAATGCTTCTACACATTTACTTTGATCTCGTGAAGGAAACATAAGCAATGATTTATCACTTACATTCTTTCTGCTCAGAAGATAAAGAATTCTTTATATTTATTCACAACTGAAAAGAGACAAAAATTAAGTGATTTACAGTATATCACTCTTTTTCTATGCCTAGTCCAAAATTGTTATCCTGCATTCTGAAGGGGGGAAAATCACCTTTACTTCTCACTAGAAACCCTACCCATATGGCTCATTTGGTAAACGCATTACGTTTTAATTGTGTTTGAATGCAATTCGTTTTTTGAGTGATGTATTTGATTGAAAAGTATTTGTTTTGTATTTAAATGAAATGTGTGTTTGGATGAAAAGTATTTGAATTGTATTTTAGAGTTGAAAAGCTGATGTGATTGGTAAAAGTAGAGATAAAAAAGTTAGAGTTAAAAAGTTAATGTGATTGTTTTAAAAAATAAAGGAATTGTAATTGTTTTCTTAAAACTGTTGAAAAAGATTGTATTTGAACGCAAAACTTTTGTGTTTGGACGAAAATTGCATTGCGTTTTTTATGCAATGTAATTTTCGTAGCAGTGCCAAAAAAATGGTTGATACCATGCCCTGGTCTAAAGTGCAGTCATGCATCAACCAACACACAAGTTATCTCAGTTGTCACGAGGTTATCATAAAAGACCAAAAACCAAAACACTCAGATCAGGGAAAATAAATTCCACGATTCCGAATTTCTTCGTCCACAAAGCTAATATTGCGCAAGACTGAGAGACAATAACAAAAAGGGAATGTATGTTGCAAATCTGTTGACAATAGGCATAAGCATCTAAGCGGCGACAATGTATCTGAGACAAGCAAAGTTGAACATATGTTTCATTCAGCTTACACGTTGCATACAACAAAAAGAGGCCTATTCGTCTATGCAACAAAGTGATGAAGAGTATACACATACCAGTTTCAAACAAATCCTACCATATAGTTCAACACAAATTCATCCCTAGCCTCTTTCCATTTTAATCAAGAACAGAATAACAGCTGCTTGAAGTGTAAACCCGGGATCGGTATATACTATTAGAACTAAATTCATCACCATCCCAAGTTCACCTAATTGTAATATCTCCAAACTATCATCTTAATCAAACAGTCGACACTGAAAAAAAAAAAAACGCCCATAAAAAATTTTAAGAAAGCCAGTATAGGGACCAACCAGCCTTAATCAAAATATGATACCAAACAATTATTCATATATACCTACATATATAATACTCAAATTCTCCTCGAAAAAAAAAAACTACAATTCCAATGTTAAGTATATATACATGAATCAAAATAAACATAGAAAGCAGAAAAGGAAAATGCTAAGCGCGAGAAAGAAAATCTCAATAAATGAACCCTAAAAGGTATTTCTAGAGAAAAAGAGAGAGAGAGAGAGGTAAGGGAATCGTACGGCTTCGGGTTTGCCGACGAGGTTGGCGACGACGGAGGTGGCTTCGGAGAGAATAGACGAAGTGTCAACGCCTTCAAGGTTGACGTTCGTCGAAAGGTTCAGGCACGGCATCTTCTCTCTCTCTATAAAACAGAAACACAGTCCGTCTCAGACACTGCACCAGCCACCAACCAGAAGAAAAAAAACCTTATTCTCCTCCATCCCCCTTGAGTTTTGGTCATATCCTCTTGGAGGAATCTGGACGGTCCGATGTTATAATTTTTGTCTCCCCAAAATGCCCCTTGTCCTGTTCATGTTTTTGTCTAGGGCCCCCTTTTGGGATAAGTTCAAGGCAATTAGGCCAGATCCAATTTTTTTTTATTGGTAAAATTTCGGTAAAAATCTCACTGTGACGAAGATTTTTGACAAGTATTATAGATGTAAGATAATGCAAAAGGTAAATAAAATAAAGTATAGAAAATAGAAAATATAAAATATAAAATATATATTTATAAAGGTTTATTATAAAAGAGAAGATTATGTCAATTTTTTTTAATGTTTTGAATTATAAGTGATATAATCTGTTATATTGTAAGTTGAGTTTTTATATATTTATTAACAAATACACAAAAATACACTTTTATTCATGCTATTTATTAATAATTTAAATTTTAATTAGATATTTTCATCATCTTAATTCAAAATGTTTAATTTTAATTTATTTTATTTGATAATAGATTTATCATTAGATTTATTTTAGCAAGAATGAGGTAAATAGACCAAAACTCAATCTCAATAAAAATAAATAACATAAAAAGTTTGAGTTGTTAGTAAATAATATATTTTTGATAAATCATGATTACTATAACCTAAAATTCCTAAATACCCTTATTTGTAAATTTTGATAAATTTATTTAGTAAATTATTTTTTGACTTAATCATTTGTTTACCGATTTTGATAAATCATCTATTACGCAGTAAATAATTTATTTACTATGTAAACAAATAATTGTTAATTTTGTAAATCATTAATTTACCAGTATAATTAAGTGTAAATTCTTGATTTACAAGTACAAGTTCTTAATTTTTAAATCATTAAATCAACAATTTACTAATATAATTAAGTATAAATTCTTGATTTTACTAACATAAATTCTTGATTTTATAGATCATAGTTTACTAACTTTACAAAATAGTTCCAAAATTAAACAAACCCTAATCCTAATCCCCATATTGACCCAACCACTCGCAAATCAACCGCTGATGTCGATCTGCTCTCCTCCTTCGCCACCAGTAGCAGCAATAGAAATCAGCAGTCGCGATCAAGGCTTGGCATGATAACACGAAGCATGGATCTAGCTTCACGACCTTCTGATGCGAACCTCGCTAAGAATAACGTGACCCGTCAAGATTATGAACCCAAGAACGTTCTAAAATCAGGTTCGAATGGATGGGAGACCTCGACCCGTTGCTTCAGCAAAAACAAGAACCTTGGTATATGGACCTCAACCCGTTGCTTAATGCGAAACAAGAACCTTGGTATAAGGAAGACGCCACAACCAACTGTGGAAGGGTTGATTGATAAGTCAGAAGCGAACGCCACGGAAGATTCCGATAAGTTCAAATAGTTCTTCAAAAAACCAAAGAGAATTAAAACTCTCAAATTTATGAATTAAACTGATGTGTTCTGTTTTATTGCTATGGGGACGCCTATTTATAGGCAATTGTTACAAAGAATATTCCTAAAGAAAATCTGGAAAAATAAGCCTAAAAAATCCGAAAATTATTTGAAAATTTGTTACAAAAGATAAGCCTAAATCCTAACTGAAATTTGTTACAAAAGATATTCCCAAATCTTCCTAAATCCTAATAAATCCGAAAATCTAATCCTAACCAAATTCGTAAATGTAGGAAGGTTGTTATTCTGCCATAAATTCGAAAATCCTTGGTAAAAAAACGTCTTGGGCTTGATTGAATTAGCTGAATTCCTCATGGGCTTAAATTAAGTCAATGTATCATGAATCATGCTCAATGGGCCACGAATTTAATTGAGCCCAAACCTGTTGCATTAGCCCATTAAGTGCTTCTTTAAATCTCTTTACTCTTGCTCTTGTAACCGGCTCAATTGGCATTTGAATTGGTTCCCTTGACGTTGATTGGTTCCTTTAAAGCCGTTATTTGATTCACATCACCTTCGCTGTCGGAGGTCTAGAAGTTGCTCCCTTCCTCGTCATCACGATGTCCATTGGCTAAGGCGATTACTACAGGCGACAAGAAAAAGAGCGAGGAAATCGCGACCAGATCTCAACGGTGACAGCCATCAAAAATCGCTAGGCTGAGATCGCCAAATCCAATTGCGAGGTTAAGATCGCTAGATCCAAACGTGTGGTTAAGATTGTGCAATTTGATGCCCAAGATCTACGATGGTAAAAAAAGAGATCACAAGCTCACGGTCGAAAAATATGGTGATCATGAACTTCGATAACCTCATGGCCAGTTATGATTTCACTGTCATCGTTATGATTGAGATGAGCTTCGCAACAGTCTTCAGTGGTGAAGAAGAAATTGTAAGCTCACAGTTAGGAAAAATGACGATCTTGAACTTTGATGTCCTCACGGCCAGTTGAGATCGTGACTCCAACAAGAACGACCTGTAAAAAAAATCACAAACCTAGAGACACAGAGAGAGAGAGAGAAAGAGAGAGGAGTGAGAGAGGTCTCGGAAGAGAGAGAAAGGAGGGAGGTAGAGGAAAGAGAAGAAAGAAATAGAAACGAATAAATTTTAAGGAAACTTGAAAAAATAAATTAGTGAAAAACCTATTGGTAAAATGAAAATATTAAATACACTAAAATTAGATTATACTATAAATTTAAATTATATTATTTGCTTTAAAATAATGAAAAATGTGTATTTATTACAATATTCCTTTATTTTATTGTGTGTACTCGGTGACATACCCTTTTCCCTTTCCTTCCTATTCTTCCTTTCTTTTTGCAGGTTTGTTTCCTTAGCGCCACGTGTCAACACTGACTTGCCAGCCGCTTTCTCTGCCACTGCTCAGCTCTTCCCACGTGTTCTTCTGCGGCTGCTCCCCCGCGCGCGCTGCCTAGCGAAATTCTCCTACAGCATGCGCCAGAACTTTGGGCTGAGTAAAGGCCCATCAGTTCTCCCCTTCTTTTCAGCTGGACCTGCTTGATTTGCAGCCCATGTCCCCTTCCTCCAGCTAAGCCAGCGTGCTATTCCAGAAATGCTTCCATGCGTGGCTAATTTTGTAGGCCCAAATCTCTTTACTACAGCTGGACTTCAAGCCTTGTTTAAGCCCAACTTTTGAGCAGCTGGGGACGTCCTTCCTCAGCCATTCGTTGGCCGAAAATTATCGAGTTGGTACTTATATTTATTTTCATTTTCTTATTCTGGCATTTTCATCTCATGTTTTAATTTTAGAATCTCGTGAGATGAATTGCAAGTTAGGTTAGACATTTTTATTGAGGCCAGGATGAACTTATATGTTGAGTGATCTAATTTGAGTTTGATTTTCATGTTTGTTTTATAGTGTTTTAGTGAATTGAATTTTTTTATCTTATTTTCTATTCAAAATATTTTGCATCATTCTTTTATATAAATTCAATTATACTTTATTTATATAATATTGTCACATATCTATTTTGATACAATTTGCTTTATGAGTTGTCTTTTACTGCAAAATTACTAAAAAGTATTTTGTTGATTTTAGATAATTTATAGTGATAATTCTGTTTGGTTCAAATATGAGAGATTTAATATACTCGAATGCATTCATTATTTTTATTGAAGTTTAAATTCTAAATTTTATGGCTACTTGTTTGATACATGAAACTTGCAATTGAGTAATAAATTAAAGATTAAATTCAAATAGGAGAAAGAAGTATATGAAGGATTCATGAAGCCTTATTACTTTTATTATTGAATTTTTCTCTACATATATCTCCTTTATATATTATAGTTATTTTCTTTATTACAAAAATCCACTAAAAACATTTTCTTTGGTTATTATTTTAATTCATTACCTTCCTAATATTTATTTTCACTAACTTAATTAGTTTTTATTTGTCACCTACTTGTGGATGTAATTGCCCAATCCGTACTACAATCAACCGCTTTACAAATACATTTTTGGACATTATTCAAATTTTGGTGTTGTTACTAGGGAGGTGTCTATAAAAAGATAATTTTTGAAACAAATGTGAAATTAGGCTAAGTAAGTTTCTGTCCTTTTTTTTTTTACCTTTTAAATTTAATCAAAAAATAAATAAATCTCTTTCAAGAAAATAAATAAATACCTATATATATTTTTACGTTTTCTTAATCAAAATTTTTTATTTTACTTTGTCTTTTTACTTTTATGAAAAAAAAATTATCCCAAACTTTTAAGGAATACATATATATATGTATATATCTTTACAAGAACCAAGAGGCATATGACAACAATGGGGTTCATTTGAAAGAATTAGTTACATCTACGCCTACAATGGATGCACTAATGGAAACATGCAAGATTGTCAAATTGAGGAGCTAACACCAAAAGAGGTGCACTTAGAGTTGTTTCATGATATTGAATTTCTAAGTGAGGAAGGGATCAAAGAATTAATTACCAAAGAAAGTTCACTAGAAAAAGTCTTAGGTGCTCAACTTGTTGTGCCAATACCAATCATTCAAGATCATTTTTACGAAGATCCTATATAGCCAACTCTTCTTATGCCATCATTAGCAACATTAATTGGAGTCTACTAAGCACAATATCTAAAACCAAATCATGTTAGAGCTACGTGTTGATTTCCACATCTTGCTAAACTTGAGGGCATCAATAACCAAAGCCCATATATGATGTTGTATGACACTTACTATAGACAGAAGTTACTCTTTGACAAGCACTTTTCCAAAAGTCAAGTTATTGACTTTAAACTAAACACTTCTTGAGAGGCATTAATAACTAAAGCCCATATATGATGTATGACACTTAGTATAGGCAGAAGCTACTCTTTGACGAGCACTTTTCTAAAAGTCAAGTTATTGACTTTAAACCAAACACTTCTTGAGAGGTAACCTCAGATTTCTAAACTTTTTACTTGTTTGGTTGGATTTTCAATAATGAAACATTTTTATGTTTTTACTTTATATTATTTTGTATAAAGGAGCAAGCCATCAATCTCAAGCATCACTAACAAAGGGAGTTTTCTGAACTTTTCCTTGATTTCTTGATATTAAAAGACATTAAGAATACTATCTGATTTTAATTGGGGGTAGTATGCATATTCATGCATATGGAATTTTGTGTCTGTATAAATAATTTTAAGTCAAGATTTTTGCTGTTGTCTAAGCATGGACTTTGGGATGATGTTTGAGTCAATTGTGCTATCATTGGTGACCAAGAAATACTTAAGAGTACTTATGCACATCACTAAACTTTATGGCAAGATGGTTGTAAATGCACTTTAGTTGAGGAAATTCCCAAGTTTAGGCATTTCATTTTTCTGAGATGTGAGTGAAAAGAAAATAGCTTTTGAACGTTCATTGATATTACGAGTTGGTTTAAGTCATTGGTTAGAACACCATTACACAGCTTGTTGTATGATTGGTACATTTGTTGGAGGGATGAATCTTTGTCGAGTAGGAAACTTTTCCATTGTAATTTTTGAGTTTCTTAGTAATTTATGATCTTATGGATGTTAAAAAAAAAAAAAACAAAAAACAAAAACAAAAATAAAATTAAAAATGTATAAATAAATAAATTTAAGAAGTGATGATGGTCATTATTTTTGTTAAGATTGTTATATTTTTCCTTTGTTTGTTGTTAGTTTCTTCCCGACTTTGATGAAATCCCAAAGGCAGGTTTGTGGTAAGAATGGTGGAATATTCTAACCAATTAGTTCACCTATCCTTGCATCAATGTTTGTTTTATAATTATCCTTAATGGCCTATCTCATGATTGAGCGATTTCTAATCTATCTCCAACTCCATGAGAGAAAGACTTTTCACCAAAATATTTCCAACACCCATGAAGGCAATGGAGTTAAGACTTTTACTTAGAGAATTTTTGAAACTAAGTGACTTTTAATTTGTAGTAAGATGGTGTCGGTTTGGAGGGCACAAACACACACCTCTAAGTTATAAATAAAATATTCTTTGATAGCATCTTTTGATTTCTCACTAATATTTTATTGAAAGTGTTTTGAAAGGTTTTTGAAGTTTTGACTTAATCTTATTCATCACAACATGATTTTTCTTATGCTTGAATTGCTAGAGGCTACCAATAAGTTGGTTGGGGGGTTGTGATGGGTGCACAAAAATTCATTTTTGCTCATGCTATTTCCTAAATAATTTGAATTTTAATTAGATATTTCTATTATTTTATTTCAAAATGTTTTATTTTAGAAATGTCTAATTTTAGAGGATGTTTGGTAAATACATTATATTTGAATGCATGTGTGATTGGGTGAAAAATATTTGAATTGTATTTAAATAATGAATATGTGATATAATGGGTAAAAGTAAAGAGAAAAAAAAGAGAGAAAGAGAGTATGTAATAGGATTAGTAAAAGTAATAAAAAAAGTGAAATAATAAATAATTATTGTATTATATTTAAAATATGATATGAGTAGTATTTGAATATAATATTTTTATATTTGAATGCAAATGATATTATATTTAAATATAATATAATAAAAAAAATGAGGTATTAATTTATTTTATTTGATAATTCATTTAACATTAGATTTATTTTATTGTGTGTACGCCCTTTTTTTTTTTTTTTTATCCTTCCGCCCTTTCTGCGGGTATGTTCCCTCAGCGTCGCATGTCCCCGCCTGAGTCGCCAGCCGCTTTCTCCACCTGCTACCCACCCATGCCACGTGTCCTTCTGCAGCTGCTCCCCCATGCGCGCTGCCCAGCGAAATCCTCGTCCTGCATGTCCGCGATCTTTGGGCTGAGTTAGGTCCCATGATTTCCTCCCCTTCTCTTCAGCTGGGCCTGCATGAGCCCACATCTCTTGCTCCAGCCAAGCCAGTGTGTATCATGCACTTTCAGAAATGCCTCCCACGCGCAGCTAATTTTGTGGGCCGAAATCTCTCCACGAGTTGGACTCCAAGCCCTATTGCTTTTGACAGCCGGGAATGTCCTTCCCCGGCCTTTCTTTGGCTGAAAATTGTAGTGTTTTTGCTTATATTTATTTTCATATCCTTGCATTTTCATCTTAGGTTCTCCTTTTAGAATTTCGTGAGATAAATTGCAAGTTAGGTTAGACACTTTGGTGAGGCTCATTTGTTGAGGGATCCAATTTGGGTTTGAATTTCATGTTTGTTTTATACGTTTATATGATTTAGTGGATTAAAATTTCTTCATCATATTTTCTATTTAAAATATTTTGTGTTAATCTTTTGTACAAATTTATCCTCTGTCTGTTTGACACGTTCAAATTTGGAAAATGAAAAATTTTTCATTTCAAGAAAAATGAACATTCCTAAATTTCCGTATCTGAACACCCAACATTTTTCATTTTTGAAAAATGAAAAAAGAGCTCTCTAAAAATAAAAAGTTTTCACCCACCCAAACAACTTTTCACTTAAAAAAAAAATTCCAAACAACTTTTTATTTTTCATATCTAAAAATTTTTCATTTTCCAAAAACAAACACCCCATCCAAACGGACCCTTAATCTATTTTGTTCATATAATATTGTTACATATCTATTTTGACAGTATTGTTTTATGAGTTGTCTTTTACTGTAAAATTGCTAAGAAGTATTTTCTTGATTTTGGATAACTTTTAACGATAAATCTGTTTAGTTGAAGCATAAGAGATTTAATCCACTCAAACGCATTCATTATTTTTATTGAGTTTAATTTTCAAATTTTCCTGTTACTTGTTTGGGATGTGAAACTTGCAATTGAGTAAAAAATTGAAAATTGAATTCAAATTGAAGAATGAATCATGTGAAAAATTCACGATGTCTTGTTGTTTTTATATTGTGTTTTTCTCTACCTATGTCTCTTTTTTATATATTTTCGTAAAACATTTTCTCTTTTCGTTATTTTAATTCCTTGCCTTTCTAATGTTTGTTTTCACTAATTTGATTTTGTTTTTGTTTGTCACCTCCCTGTGGATATGACCACTAAATCTATACTACAATCAACTACTTTACAAGTGCATTTTTGGGCGTTAATTACCTATTCTCATATATTTATAAGCTCCTAAGAGATAACCTTTATTTAATATTTTAATACAAATAATTTATATTTAAATTTAAATATAGAGATAATCTTCAATATTGTAGATTCTATTATAAATATCGGATAATCTTGACTTGTTATTTAAAATTCAAATATCTAAAAACCTTGCTCTTAGATCCTTGGGCGTTGGTATCCTAACTGGCAAATATGGCCATATCACGATGACCGAGGTCCATAAGATCTTGACTACCTATCAAAAATTACCCCCCAACCTGAAATTCTTCGATTTCGGTACCCTTAAGTGCTTCGGGTTAAGACTACCGACTATCAAGACTAATGGCCTATTTCGTTGTTTGGGTTCGATGGTAATGCCACAATTGCCTTACAACTGACACGTGCCTCTGATTTTAGAATGCTCACGCATTTCATACTTTTGAATCCTAATTGTCGATTCATTTTCCAAAAATTCATCTTTTTGTCCTAGTCATTGACTTGCCATATAGCTTTGAGTCATTGGATTTTGGTCTTCCAAATCTTATGGCTAGGATTCGAGTGGTTTTTAAGTCTATAAATATGACTTGGAAGCTACCGCGAAGGCTTTAGTAGAGGAAGAAAGCAAAGTCGCTTAACTAGTGTTTAGCACCAGTCTTTTTATTCTTCCTTCCATAGGGAATTGGTCGAAGACAAGAATTTTTGGGGTAACTTTTGATACCCGTCCTCTTGTTCTTTCATTAGGAATTGTTTAAGGAACCTTTAATAGAATATCTTTAATGTTAGGGTATTTCGTGGCACTTATCTATTCGTTCTTCTCTTAAGAATTGTTTGAGGATTTTTAATAGCCAGTAGTGCCTCTTTGTCCTTGGCTTTGGTTGTGGACAGTCATGTTGGCAGTAGTTACAATTATTATTCTGTGGTATATGAGTGACCTTTCGGCACCTGTATTCTTGTTCTCCCTTTAAGAAGGAATTATTTGAAGGCTTAGTATTTATTATAGCTTAACTGCAACTTTCTTTGTGCTTAGTAGAGTTCGTAGGTTGTTAGGATGTTGAAAATGCAGTCGCCACAAAAAAGACATGAAACAACAACAAAGAAATTGAATGAATTAATAGGTTGAACTTTTATTAATGATAACGATATCCCAAACACAAAATTAAAAAAAAAAAACATAATAACAGAATATCATAATAAAGAAATATGGCATCCTAATAGCAAAAGATACTGATAATAGAACTTGAGGTGCTCATCATTCCTCTTTGCTGTAGCCACTATGTTAATTACCCTTCTTGAATCCACTTTGAGTTCTTAAAGGTAGCCACGCTTGATTAGGTCCTCCATTTTGTTATTCAAGTCATTGCATTCCGAGGTGAGGTGGCCAACTTCTTCATGGAAGTTGTAATATTCTAATTTCCTTTGGCGAGATCTTTCTGGATTGAAGGCAGACACCATAAGAGATCTTTGTCCTTTATATTATACTAGATATCCTCGATGTTGCAACTTAGTTTAGTATAGGTTTCAAACCTATTAAATGGTTGTAGGCAGTGATCATTAAATCGACAATGTCTTTCATTATCAGACGAATCACAGGTGCCATTGACTGGCCATTTCTTTTTTTTTTTTTTCAGATGATTCAATACTGCTATTATCATTACTGACAATGACTAAGCATAGTGTCTGACTTCACAGAATCTAGGCTTCTTCTACATTAATGAATTTTGTTGTTCGATAGAGGAATTCATTCTAGGTTTTTGTCGGCTCTGTATCCAGGTCTCCTCTAAAAAAGATACAGGTAATCATGTTGCTAATTATCCCTAATGGGCATGCCTCTTCCAAGCAATTTTCGATATGAGCTACCTTTTAACTAATTAATCCTTTAGTGTCTCGTTCAGGTCTTGGTACAAGGAAGCCACTTCTTTGTGATCCAAAGCTTCTTTACCCTAATATATTGTGCTCAAAATGCTTTATTCAATTCTGATTAGCTTGAGATTGAGTTTGATTTCAGTTTCCAAACCTCTCTTTGATCAAGTGATCATTAAGATCCGTGGTGCTATCATATATAGGGATCTTTGACATTTTAAACTTCTCAAGCAAGAGTATTACCATCACCTTAGGAGTGAATGAATAGCTGATTTCCTTATCTTTTTCAAGCTCCCTGTTCATTAGACTTTCCAGCTACTTCAAATGTTCCAAGATGTTTTCAGTTATCTTTGATCTAAGGATAGCCGTTTCAAATGTTGTCGCCTCTACCCTGGGTTTCCTATATTCGAGCTTGCATAAACTTAATATGATCTTAGAGGTCACCGCTTTAACGAGTGGACTAGCCCAAATTTTGGGTTGTCCATGAGTCAATAACTAGATTTGTTACTAGTGGCCTTGGAGGTAGATCAACTTTTGTCCTTCATTGTTGCGTGGTCTAACTCCTTTCCTACCGATGGTTCCTTTTATGATTCCTTATATGTCAATTACCAATGGATCGTTCACAGTTATCCGCTTGCAAGTTAGTGACATCTCCACTTCTTCCATTATGAGTCTCTTTATTTTCCACATTGTGGGCCTCATTTTGGGCATCCTGTTGTTGAATGTTCTCAGCTGCCATAGGATGATGGTTGAAATCATTAGTAGTTAGGATCTTTTGAAGGTCAGCGATTTTCATCACAATGTTATTGTTGTTTTGTTGTTGTTGTAGACCCTGGAGCAACAACGTAATCTGCTCCTGTAATTCATTAAGCCTACCAACAACACCCTGGATAGTTATCATCAGTTCTCTGATAAATCCTTCGAGGTGGGTTGTCCTAGTAGTTGGCCTTCTTGGCACATGAGTTGATGGTGGGTTCTCTACAAGAATATCTATATTCTTAACAATCAGGTTTTGATGTCTCACCATCAGACTTTTTTCAAAGGGATTTTTTACTGGTTAATCAAGGTTTAAAAGGTCCCTCATTTTACTACTAATTGTTAACAGGTAAAACTCACCAAAATCCTATAGTGATGGAGATCCCTAAGCACTACCCTGGTCGTAAGACAATGTAAAATACAAATAAAGTAAAGTGTAGAAAATAGAAAATATTGTGATTTACAGAGGTTCACTGTGAATAAGAAGTCAAGTCCACTCTTTGGTGCATTAGGTTTTACTATTTTCTTAGAATTACATGTAGTGTAATTTGCCAAATTATGAGTTGCGTTTCTAGAGACCTATTCTCATGTATTTATAGGCTCATAAGTTATTTAATATTTAAATATGTAGAGATAATTTTTAATGTTGTAGATTCTGTTGTAAATATTAGATTATTTTGATTGATTATTTAAAATTAAACTATCTCAAAATATTGTTTCTAGATTCTTGGGTGCCAGTATCTTAGCTAGTATATATGGCAACGTTATGATGACTAAGATCCCTGAGATCTTGACTACCCATTAACAATCTTTGCAAGCAAGAGAAAGTGAAAAGTAAGAATTAGAGATGTAAATTCTGCTGGCCTAACCCGACCTAGCCTGATCTTAATGGGCTTTAGGGAACACCGGCCCGAGTCCCGTTAATTAGTGGACTAGGCTTGGCCCACCCAAATTTTGAAGGTATAAGCCCTATCTACTCTTAAAGCCTGACATGCTTAAATTCGAGTCTAGTAAACTAGTTTTAAATTTAAAAAAAAAATTTCAAATATATTTTGTAAAAGATAAAAAAGAACTAAATAAGACAAGATGTCTTATTGATGATAAAATCTTTAATTTTCATTAATGAATTAGAGTACAATATTATAACACATAATTAGATGTTAAGTAATTAATAAAAGAGAGTTGTGAACTTATGAGAATTGAAAGTCAGAGAGAGTAAGAATGAAGATTGAAGGATCAAGGACATGAAAAAAAAAGAAAGAAAAAAAGACGAGGACAAGGGGTATTTAAAAGAAAAAAAATTACCCAAAAAAAAAAAAAAGCTTTACAAGTACAACGACAAATTGACCGTTACAACTTGCTAAATGTGCCATGCTTGCACTTGTCCAAACCATGCAAGTTGCAAGCAATTGTCTATTGACCGTTGCAAGAGTGCAATGGTCAATTTCTTTATTATATATATATTTATTTATTTATCAAAAAAAATTCTTTATTATATATATAACTTCTTTTTTTATTCCTTAAAAAATGTGAGAGTTTAGTTTATAATCTAATAATAAAATTAGCATTTGGCACTTGATAGTTTCCAAGCAAAAGTTGTGTTCGTCATATTCCATTTTTTCAAATATCATCTTTTTTTCCTTACAATTAAAAGTAATATTATATATATATATTACAAATACATATATATAAATAATTAATTGTATATATATATACAATTAAGGTCTATCCTAGCCCTTGCACTTGCACCGGGCTAAGGTTGAGCCCATTATTTGGTGAGCCTGACTGGGAACACCTTCGGACCAAAATTATGAGTAACAGGTCAACTTGTTTAACCCGGTTCATATTTACAACTCTAATGAGGATGAAGTAAATGGCAAGTTTCAGAAAATATTTAGAGTAAATAGTAAGTTTTAAAATATTTGTAGTAAATTACATATTTATAGTATAAATAATTTATTTATATTAGATTTATCAGGCAAATGATAAATTTATGTACGAGATAAATTATATATTTACATCTATCGTGGGAGAATCCTCAAACTACTCAAAATTGTCTATCAACCTGAACTTCTCAAGTCATAGTATGCTGCTCTGCATGGCTGGTCGGCTGGTCCGCTTATTTTATCGTATGAGCTGCCAAGCATGAGATGCAGAGTTGTACAGAGCAAGATGCTACCAGGCAGTTAAGCAGAAAAGTAATATTTGCTCTTTCGCGTAAAACCCTTGACTAGTAGGTGAGGAGCACCTGTTGCTCTTCAGGTTTCCTACTCCTCCTAAACATATGTTAGGAACATAATGGGCCTACTATGGCAAAATCAGGAACCACGGTTATTACTCTCCGGTAGCTCGACACAAGGCAACCTTGATGCGGGACACATGGCACTTGGTCCGCCTCCTTTAAAACGGTGCCTCAAATTTTCAACTCCGACCTGAGACACTTCATCTTTAAGACACGTGGCAAAGCTATAACAAAATATCAAACTCCCAGGTCAACGACCCCAGCAGGACAACCCGACCTTATTGAGTAGGGCCCAACTGGAACCCACTTTGATCAATAACCTATAAATACTGAGCTTACTGAAGCTCATAGGTATGGTAATTTCCTTGCCTAAACAACATTCTGCCTTGATATGAGCCTCTATGTTCCTTGCTGACTTGAGCATCGGAGTGCCTTTAGTAGACACCACACTGATGTCCCCTTACTCCGCAGTTCTTCTTTTCACCTTTACAGGACTACCGGGCAGAAGTCAATCGCACTCCACAACATGAGGTTCGCACCTTTACAGGCCTACCGGGCATAAGTCAACCTTGCTCCGTAGCCCTACTCCTCACCTTTGCAGGCCTGCTAGGTAGAAGTCAATCGTGCTCCGCAACACGAGGTATATACCTTTACAAGCCTGTCGGGCAGAAGTCAACCTTGCTCCGCAGCCCTGCTCTTCACCGTTGAAGGCCTGTCAGGCAAAAGTAAATCGTGCTCTACAACATGGGTTTGCATATTTACACGCCTGTCGGGTAAAAGTCAATCTTGCTCTATAGCCCTGTTCCTCACTTTTGCAGGTTTGCCAGGCACAAGTCAATCGTGCTCTATGATAACTCTAGGAAATAGAGTTATCATAGCTTTTTTAGATTTAAAAATATGCTCTGTCCAATGAATTTCTAGTAAATTAGTGGTTTAAGTAAGCATTTTTAGTTTTTAGGTGCAAAGTTTTATTTAGTTTTATTTTCGAGTGGTGAAAATTAAATTTTTAAATTTGTTTTTGATGTTTTGAAGCATTTTTTAGGGTGGAAATATTAAAAGGCTGTTGGAAAGAAAAGTTATGCTTCAGGTAAGAAGGAAATGCAAGATTGGAGCAAAATGACAAGGATGCCTAATTTTTGGTAATGATGCAGCACTGCTAGAGCAACTGGGTAGAATTTAGTAAACCAGGTTGACAAGTCAAAACACAGTTGACATCAAAAAGTTTAATTACTGACCTGGGCAGAAGAGGACAAGCTTGGGAGCTATATTACTTTAAAGATACCAAACAAAATCTCAGCTATTAGATTAAGCACACATGTCCATTCCTCTTTTACCCTAGCATTTTAAAAGGAAACATTGGCCTTGAGCTAGGGGGTGACGGCAGAAAACAAGGTTCAGAAAACAGAAAAGGAAAGAGGGAAATCTTACTGGAAATAATGGGATCCCAAGAAGGAAAACAAATATGCAGCAGCTGGAGGTGGATTTGAGTAGTTTTTGGAAGGAGGAGCGAGAATCCCACCACTAAACACCGTGAATCTTGTGTATCTCGTCCATTTCTATTTAAATTTCTTGATTGTATTTTCCTCTTTCTCTCTTTCTTTGAACAATATTCTCTGTTTTCATGCCGATTGAACAATTAACCATGGGCTGAATTTCTTTTAGACTGGGATGATAAAGTACCTGAACCTGTGATTCAAAACTTGTATGCTGAGCATGCCAATTCAATATTACTCAGTTTATTCAATATTGTTTCTATTGTTTATTTATGTTCATTAACTGGCCATCTTGAGTATAATACTATGATTTTAATTGGTTGGAAAACTAATTAGAGTTAGACTTATGTTGAATAATGTGTGTTTGGTTGGTTTTATAAATCAGACTAACTAAATTTGCAAGTTAAGTAGGAATGTTCACTTGCTTCACATAACCTATTTGGAATCTGGGCTTGATCTAGTCTTGTATTTTATTTTTTGCATAAGAATATGTTAAAAATAAAGTATGAAGGTAGTAGCATAAGTATTCAGAAGAATCTTGTGGATTTTCGAATTTTGGATTAGCTGAACAGCATTACTATAGCATTGATATAGCATACATAATCAATTTATAGGGGAAGATAAATTGAATCTCAGTCATTTCATTTTTGATTGTTTTACTCTGTTTTATTTGTGTTTGTACTTGATTTATGCCTTTTAATTCATCTCATTATAGTAAGTTTATTTTCATTTTAACTTTGGTCAATTCTTGCAATCACTTGTTTTCATCAAGATTTTTAGTGATAACTTTTTCTATGGGACGATACTCGACTCAATCACTTTATTACTTAATTGCGACACTTGCACTTGTGTAGCTAAATTTTGTGTAGGTAACAAGTTTTTAGTGCCGTTGCTGGGGATTGTTATCATTATTAGTCTTTGTAAAATAAATTTTAGTATTTGTAATTTTTATATTTTATCTTGATAATTTTGTTTGTTTCTTTGAAAGAACTTCATCTTCAGCATGAATAGATCACATGAGCAAGAGTTACTGCCTTTGGATCCTGAGATTGAAAGAACATTCAGAGCAAGAAGAAAGGAGCAGCAAGGTCTTCCAGTCATTGAAGAAATGGCCGAAGAAGTGATTGGCAATAATGACAACAATGCGGCAGCATTGGCAGATGATAGAAACAGGGCTATTAGAAAGTATGCTGTGCCAATGTTACATGAGCTGAATCCCAACATTGTTAGACCAGAAATTCAGGCACCTCAGTTTGAACTCAAGCTGGTCATGTTTGAAATACTCCAAACAGTTGGGCAATTCAGTGGGATGCCAACAGAAGATCCTTATCTCCATCTTAGACTTTTTATGGAGGTGAGTGACTCTTTCAAGCTACCAGGTGTGTCCGAAGATGCTTTGAGACTTAAGTTATTTCCTTATTCTTTGAGGAACCAAGCAAAAGTATGGTTGAACTCTCTACCATCAAATTCGGTGGCCACTTGGAATGATTTGGCAGAAAAGTTTTTGATAAAGTATTTCCCCCCACCAAAGAACACCAAGCTCAAGAATGACATTATTGGTTTTCAACAGCTGGATGGTGAATCTTTATATGAGGCATGGGAAAGATTCAAGGAGTTATTACATAAGTGTCCTCACCATGGAATTCCTCACTGGATTCAAATGGAGACTTTCTATAATGGTCTAAATGGGAAAACTCGGACTATAGTGTATGCTTCTGCCAATGCTGCTATTTTGGCAAAGTCTTACAATGAAGCTTATGAAATTTTGGAGAGGATGGCTAACAACAATTATCATTGGCCATCTGAGAGAGCAGCCTTGACTAGAAGAGTAGTAGGAATTCATGAATTGGATGCAATGACTGCTTTGACGGCTCAAGTGTCTTCTCTAACTAGTGTGTTGAAATTAATGAATTTTGCTTCAGGAGTAAAATCTCGACACACAACAGCAGCTTCTTACACTTATTGTGGTAAAGGGCATCTCTTTGATCATTACCCATCTAACCTAGAGTCGGCATGCAATGTTAGGAATTTCAATAGGAATCATAATCCATACTCTAACACGTATAATCCAGGCTGAAGGCAATACCCGAATTTCTCTTGGAACTCTCAAGGACAGAATGCAGGTTCTTCTTTATTGCCAAACCGTCCATAACATCCTCTGGGATTTCCACAATAAGCAAGAACTTAATATGGGGAATAATATTCTTCAATGGAGAATTTGTTGAAAGAATACATGGCAAAGAATAATACCATCATCCAAAACCAGTCAGCCATGATTCAAAGTTAAGCAGCTTCATTGAGGAATTTAGAGAATCAATTGGGTGAGCTAGCTAATGCATTGAACAACCGATCTCAAGGTTTATTATCAAGTGATACAGAAAATCCTAGGCGGGAAAGCAAGGAACAATGCAAAGCAATCACTTTGAGAACTGGGAAGGTGTTAAAAACGCCTTGGGTAAAGCCTAAATAGCAAAGGGAGCCTTCTTCAATCCAAGAAGAAAAAGAGAAGGAAGAAGAAGTGGAGGAATCAGAGAAACAAAATTCTGCCATAAACCAGAATGTTGCAGCATCGCTATAGTAAAGCTGTTCAAAGAAGCAGAGTAGCAAACCACCGCTTTTTCCTCAGCGATTCCACAAGCAGCAATAGGATAAGTAGTTCAAGAGATTTCTGGATGTCTTAAAGCAGCTTCACATCAATGTTCTACTTGTGGAAGCAATTGAACAAATGCCAAGTTATGCTAAGTTCATGAAAGACATTCTTTCAAAGAAGAAAAGACTTGAGGAATTTGAAACAGTAGTTATGACTGAAGAATGCAGTGCTATTTTACAGAATAAACTCCTACCAAAGTTGAAGGATCCAGGGAGCTTTATCATTCCATGTGTTATTGGCAACAACTACTTTAGGAAAGCTCTTTATGACCTTAGAGCAAGCATCAATCTTACGCCAGTGTCAGTTTTCAGGAAGTTGGGAATTGGAGAAGCAAAGTCGACCACAGTAACTTTATAGTTAGTTAATTGATCAATTACTCATCCGGAAGGAAAAATTGAAGATGTCTTGGTGATGGTAGATAAATTCATTTTCTTTGCAGATTTTATTGTTCTAGATTTTGAAGCAGATAGAGAAGTGCCCATCATATTGGGAAGACTGTTCCTAACAATAGGAAGAACATTAATTGATGTGCAAAAAGCAGAGCTAACAATGAGAGTCAATGATGAGCAAGTTACATTTAATGTACTCAAGGCCATGAGGTTCCCAGATGAAGTAGAGGAATGCTCGATGGTAAATATAATTAACTATATGGTATCAAAAAAATTTAAGCAAAGTTGCCACAAGGACCATTTGGAATCATCGTCACATTTAGAACCTGGAAAGATGATAGAAGAAGGAGGGATGCAGATGGCTTGGGTATAAGACAAATTAGCTCACACACGTAGGGAAAATAAGTTTGAGCCATTGGGTTTGTCAGAATGTGAGATCAAGAAACCTCAAACATCTATTGAAGAGCCACCAGTATTAGAATTGGAGCCCCTTCCAACACACCTCCGGTATGCTTATTTGGGAGCGTCAGAGATACTTCCAGTGATAGTCTCAACCTTGTTGACTGATGATGAGGAGCAGAAGCTATTCACAGTATTGCAGAAGTTTAAGAAAGCACTAGGGTGGACAATTACAGATATTAAGGGAATCAGCCCTTCAATTTGTATGCACAAGATTTTATTAAAAGATTGCTACAACAGTTCTGTGGAGCAGCAGCGAAGACTGAACCCGATTATGAAGGAAGTTATGAAGAATGAAGTAATCAAGTGGCTGGATGCAGGAATAATTTACCCTATTTCAGATAGCTCGTGGGTCAGCTTAGTCCAGTGTATGCCTAAGAAAGGAGGAATGACAGTCGTGACTAATGACAATAATGAGTTGATTCCAACTCATATAGTTACAAGCTAGAGAGTCTGTTTAGACTACTAAAAGCTGAATAAGGCTACTAGGAAATATCATTTTCCACTGCCCTTCCTTGACTAGATGTTAGATAGGCTTGCTGGGAAGGAATATTATTGCTTTCTGGATGGATATTCGGGCTATAATCAGATACTATAGCACTAGAGGATCAGGAGAAGACCACTTTCACCTGTCTATATGGGACATTCACCTTTAGGAGAATACCATTCGAGTTATGTAATGCACTGATAACTTTTCAACGTTGCATGATGGCCATCTTTTCAGAGATGGTAGAATAATTCTTAGAAGTTTTCATAGATGATTTCTCAGTTGTGGGAAAATCTTTTGATGGCTGCTTAGCAAACTTCGAGAAAGTTCTAAAGAAGTGTGAAGAGACTAGCCTAGTTTTAAACTGGGAAAAATACCATTTTGTGGTAACTGAGGAGGTTGTACTGGGATATAAAGTATCAAAGAGAGGCATTAAGGTAGACAAAGACAAAATAGAGATCATTGACAAGTTGTCACTACCTACATCAGTAAAGGGGATCAGAAGCTTTTTGGGACATGCAGGGTTTTACAGAAGATTTATTAAGGATTTCTCAAAAGTTTCCAAACCTTTATGGTCTTTGTTGGAGCAGAACGGGACTTTCAAATTTGACGAGGAGTGTCAACAGGCATTTATAGAGTTGAAGAAGAAGCTTGTGTCAGCACCTATCATTGTGGCACCCGATTGGTCACTCCCCTTTTTGTTGATGTGTGATGCTAAAGATTATGCTATAGGAGCAGTGTTGGGACAGAGGAAGGAGAGGATGTTCCACTCTATTTATTATGCTAGCAGAACTCTAATTGATGCTTAGCTCAACTATACCATAACTAAAAAAGAGCTCTTGGCAACGGTGTTTGCATTTGACAAGTTTAGAGCATATTTAGTGGGCACTAAAGTAGTGGTCTACACTAACCATTCAACTATAAAGTATCTTATTGCGAAGAAGGGTGCCAAACCGAGATTGATTAGATGGGTATTATTACTTCAAGAGTTCAATTTGGAGATCAAAGATAGAAAAGGAACTGAGAATCAAGTGGCTCATCATTTGTCAAGATTGGAGACTGGGATGGTAAAGAGAGATGAGGAACCAATTAAGGAAACCTTTTCTGATGAGTAGCTTTTCAGAATCAAGCAGCTAACCATGCCATGGTATGTAGATATAGTGAACTACTTAGTAAGTGGTCTGCTTTCAACTGAGTGGAGAAGTCAGTAAAGGAAGAGGTTTCTTCATAACGTCAAGTTTTACTACTGGGATGAGCCATATTTGTTCAAACAATGTGCTGACCTGATAATGAGACTATGTGTTCTAAAGGAAGAAGTGATTGGTATACTTTAGCATTGCCATTCTTCTTCTTATGGTAGTTATTTTGAAGGATTTAGAACAGCAGCAAAAGTCTTGCAATTTGGATTCTTCTGGCCATATCTTTTTAAAGATGCTCATGAGTTTGCTAAGACTTATGACAGATGTCAGTGGGTTGGAAATATCTCTCAAAGACATGAAATGCCCTTGAACACTATTTTGGAGGTTGAGATATTTGACGTTTGGGGTATAGACTTCATGGGATCGTTTCTTCATCATATAGTAATCACTAGATCTTGGTAGCTATGGACTACATGTCTAAATAGGTGGAAACCTCAGCATCTCCCACAAACGATTCCAAAGTGGTAGTGAAGTTTCTGCACAGGAGCATTTTTACACATTTTAGGACTCCTAGGGCAATCATAAGTGATGAAGGAACTCACTTCAGTAGCAAACAGTTTGAAAGCATCTTGGCTAAATATGGAGTAAGGCATAAAATTGCTACAGCATACCACCTTCAAACTAGTGGACAGGCTGAAGTTTCCAATAGGGAGATAAAGAGAATTCTTGAAAAAGTTGTCAACTCCATGAGGAAGGATTGGTTGGCCAGATTGAATGACACATTGTGGGCATACAAAATAGCTTACAAAACTCCCTTAGGAGTATCTCCATATAGATTGGTGTTTGGAAAAGCATGTCGCTTACCGGTGGAATTAGAGCACAAGGTGTATTGGGTAATTTCAAAGCTTAATCTGGATGCTCATGCCGCAGGAGAAAAAAGGATGTTGCACCTCAATGAGCTAGAAGAACTTCGTATTCAAGCCTATGAAAATGCAAAATTATACAAGGAGAAAGTCAAGAAATGGCATGACAACAAAATTTTGCAAATGAAAGTTTGAAGCAGGGCAACTAGTTCTCCTCTTCAATTCAAGGCTTAAGCTCTTCCCAGGGAAACTCAAGTCAAGATGGTTTGGTCCCCTCAAGATTGCAGAAGTATTTCCTCATGGTGTAGTGGAACTTTTGGAAGAAAAATCAGGGAGAAAGTTTAAGGTGAATGGTTAGCGTCTCAAGTATTATTAGGGAGACACATTCGATAGGGAGAAGACCTCCATCTCTTTAAAAGATCTAGATCAGTAAAAATGGGAAGTGGTCAGGCTGTCAACTTTAAAACAAATGCTTATGGGAGGCACCCCAATGTTAATATGTTTTTCTCATTTTGCTTTTATCTCTTTTCTTTGATTATTTCAATTTATTTTGTTTAGTTAAAGTGTGCATTTTGTCTAAACTATTAAGATGAGGTTGTCTGGTGTTTGATCGCAGGGAAGAAAGGAGTGAATACCTCTGGAGTGGTAGGATAAAAGCAGGAATAGAAAGAAGGAAGACAGAAGCCTTAATTACAGTAGAGTCTCAATTGCTACAGCAATGCTGTAGCATCGATTCAGCAGAACTGGAAGGCAGAGGAGGGGGGGCGTGTAGCATCAGTCGAAAAAAGAAAAAAAAAGAAAATAATAATAATAATAATAAATAATAATATATATATAAAAATATATATAGATCGTATAATAATAATAAAAATAATATATAAAAACAATAATAATAATGTAATATATATAATATTTATAATTTATATACACATATATATAAATACAAATATATATATTTTTTCTTCTGCCACGATAACCCACTACTCCACTAGAAACCCTACCCTTTTTGGCCTACACTCCTTTTTCTCACTTCCCCCTTCGGCTGTGCCCCTCTTACATTCAAACTCCATAATTGCCCTCAAATTTCTCTAACTGCACCATCCTCTCCTCAAAAACCGGTTCCCATATTCTTTAATAATTTCAAAATTCTAAAAACTTCCATCACCATTCTCTCCGTAAAACCGATTCCACTCTTCAAATCCATCGCCACATTCTTTGCTCCAATTTATCTTCACTGTCACTTAAAACCATCACTACCATTTCCATTTTCATACCCATGCCATCATTTTCCCTTAGAAATCTGCCATCAGGATTCAACACGGAAGCACAAGGACGAAGGTTAAAGAAGAGTGAAAGTCGATTTTGGGAGAAATAGGGGCAAGAAACTAGTGCACAGAGTGTAAGAACTCTCATTCTCCATGTACGTAATTACTTGCCTGATGGTTGAAATGGATGTATGATTAGGAATTAGTTCTGCTGCTTTAAAATTTCTGCAAGGTTTATTTTTAGGTATGGTCAGTATTATTGGGTGAAGTGTAGGCTGGTGATATATATCTTCTAGTGAAATCTGAGATTGTGTGGTGATTGATAAGTTTAGGGGGTGTAAACAGCAAACTTTAGGACAGGGTAAAATAGGGAAAAAGAGTGTAGCACGAAGAGCTACAGTGATTAACAAGTTTGTGTCCAACGAAGCAGAAGAGCGATATGAAAAATAGGTGTCAAAGAAAACCCTGTATTTAGAAAAAGGATTCTTACTAAAGGCTACATCAACCATGGGCTATTCTGAGCCAATTTACTCTGTAATTATCATGCACAAATGGCAGAAGTTCTGTATGCACCCTGAGGAGGCCATTATACCTTTGGTTCGTGAGTTCTATGCCAACTTCCCTGGAGGCCACCCAGAGGCCGTAGAGGTGAGAGGAGTTCTAGTGAAAATAAGACCATTCGACATCAACAACCTCTATGAGTTGGAAGAAGTAGAAGATAGATATTTACAGTTAGTTGAAAATGTAACTGAGGACGTACTGCAAGAAGTAATCACCACCTTGTGTATCAAGGGAACACAATGGAATATATCTGCCTAAGGAGCACATACATTTCCTCGAAATAATCTAAAGCTCAACCCAAAAGTTTGGTACCATTTCTTGAAATCGAGACTCATGCCATCCACACATATTCAGATAGTATCAAGAGATCGGGCTATACTTCTTTACTGTATCATTATAGGAAAATTGATCAATGTAGGCAGGATTATATACGAGGAGATATGCATCTGTGCACAAAAACTATCAGGACACCTTTGGTTTCCATCTTTAGTCTCAGAACTTTGTGAAAATAGTGAAGTACTCTACCATGACAATGAAGAGAGGTTAAAGGTGTCCGGGATCATCACCCTAGCTGCAGTGGCTCAGATTGGACAAGAGATCATGAAGCAAGGAAGGAGCAATACACCAGAAGAAGATGAGGAAGAGGTTGCTCCATCTGACCATCCCTCAGGCAGTGCTAGCACAGCAACAACAGGCAGCAAAAAGGATATCCCTACGAAAATTATCCAAAGCTTGAGGATGCTGGTGCAAAAAATGAGCCTACAGGAAGTTCAGAAATATGAAATGATGCTGTTGCTATAGCAAATGCAAAAGCAGCAAAGGGACTACTGGCAATATGCATAGTAGAGAGATGCAACTCTTCGATAATCATTTCAACCACCATTCGGCCAATCGTCCTGCACATTCCTTGTCTTCCCCAATAGCATACTAGAGGATAAAGGCTCCAAAGAAACTAAGAAAGATTAAATGCCTAGGCAACTCACCTATGGCCTCAGAGAGTTCTAACCTTCTCTTTTAATTTTTTTTTATCTTTTTGCAATGTCTGGACTTTTCTGAGCAGTGAGGACACTGCTGATCATTAAGTTTAGGGGTGGAAATGCCTTTCTGGTTTTCTGTTTTGTTTTGTTGCATATTTTTGCCTTATTTTGCTTAAATGTTTTAGAGTTAGTTTATATCTGCTGTGTTTGTTAGTTTATGTTTCTCTTTGTAAATAATTCTGATTTTGCTACAGTATCGCTGTATCAAAGTTTTAGGGAGATCAAATGATTATTCTAAAATGTTAGCTCATAGGATAGATCAGCTTGAGTTGAAAATTTGTGATATTCAACATAAGCATGCTTTCTAAATAAGAATTCTCCGATTTTACACATGCAATTATGGTTACAATCCCCTTGAAAAATCTCAAAAAGTTTAAACCATTGTGAGAGCCTCAGGTCTTAGAAGTGGTTTTATGAATCCCTCAAGGTGAAATTTTAAGGAACCAAGCATAAGAGGAATATCTAGGCATCTTGTGGTAAAGGGAACTAAGTTGAGCAAAAGTTTGGGGGTTATGCAGTTTATTTTAAAAAAATAAAAATAAAAGTATTTTTTTTTTTTGGACTTACTCCAATGTTTTGAGCCGCCTAGTAACCAGAAGTAGCGTGAGCCCCATATGTACTTTTGCATCAAACAGTGGTTTGAAATATGAGTATGCTATAGCATCTCTTAATGGTGACCTTATTGAGTAAACCGGTGTCTTGATCACAAATGTTGACATTCGCGTAAAAAGGCAGTGGTGATATTAAAGAGTGATTCAAATAAAAAAAAAAAAACAAAATAAAAACACCCTAATTTTCATCATAGAAAAGTTCCTATTCCATACCTTAGAAGCATATTTGACCTTAAGTGTTTGGTTGGCTTTCTTTAGTAGAGAGGGATTTAAAGAGCCAGCTTATGAAACCGTAGATTAGGTTTGGATAATCAGGGTTTAACCAGATTTGGATGATTTAGGAATACTAACTATAGCTATCACACACACACTTAGGGAGAATTTGAATTGGAGCAGGTTTGTGATGAATTAGGCAAATATTTGATAAGTGTTGATCTTCAAGCATGAGCTGGATGTTGAAAGAGCAATTCGGAGATCTTAGCTTTAACATTGCATTGTAGTGAAATTAGAATTCTTTTGTGTTTTCTTTGTTTCTTTTCAGTTTTTGTCTTGTTTTATATGTGTGTCGTTGTGTCATTACTCGAGGACGAGCAATCATTCAAGTTTGGGGGTGTGATATCTCTAGGAAATAGAGTTATCATAGTTGTTTTAGATTTAAAAATGTACTCTGTCTAAGGAATTTCCAGTAAATTAGTGGTTTAAGTAAGCATTTTTAGTTTTTATGTGCAAAGTTTTATTTTTGAGTGGTGAAAATTAAATTTTTAAATTTGTTTTTAATGTTTTGAAGCGTTTTATAGGGTGGAAATATTAAAAGGCTATTGGAAAGAAAAGTTATGCTTCGAGTAAGAAAAAAATGCAAGATTAGAGTAAAATAGCAAGGATGCCTAATTTCTGGTAATGTTACAGCACTGCTAGAGCAACTGGGTAGAATTTGGTAAACCAAGTTGACAAGTCAAAACACAGCTGGCATAAAAAAATTTAATTGATGACCTGGGCAGAAAAGGACAAACTTGTGAGCTGTATTACTTTAAAGATACCAAACAAAATCTCAGCCATTAGATTAAGCACACATGTCTATTGGCCTTTTAAAAGGAAACATTGGCCTTAAGCTAGGGGGTGACGGCAGAAAACAAGGGTCAGAAAATAGAAAAGAAAAGAGAGAAATCTTACCAGAAATAGTGGGATCCCAAAAAGGAAAGCAAATATACGGCAGCTGGAGGTGGATTTGAATAGTTTCTGGAAGGAGGAGCGAGAATCCCACCACCGAACACCATGAATCTTGTGTATCTCGTCCATTTCTATTTAAGTTTCTCGATTGTATTTTCCTCTCTCTTTCTCTCTTTCTTTGAATAATGTTCTCTGTTTTCGTGTCGATTGAACAATCAGCCATGAGCTGAATTTCTTTTAGACTAGGATGATAAAGTACCTGAGCTTGTGACTCAAAACTTGTATGCTGAGCATGCTAATTCAATATTACTCAGTTTATTCAATATTGTTTCTATTGTTTATATTGACTGGCCATCTTGAACATAATACCGTGATTTTAATTAGTTAGAAAACTAATTAGAGTTAGACTGGCGTTGAATAATGTGTGTTTGGTTGGTTTTATAAATCAGACTAGCTAAATTTGCAAGTTAAGCAGGAATGTTCACTTAACTCACATAACCTGTTTGGAATCTGGGCTTGATCTGGTCTTGCATTTTATTTTTTTGCGTAGGAATATGTTAAAAATGAAGTATGAAGGTAGTAGCATAAGTATTCGGAAGAATCTTGTGGATTTTCGAATTCTGAGTTAGCTAAACAACATTGTTGTAACATTGCTATGTTATACATGGTCAGGTTGTAGGGGAAGGGAAATTGAATCTTAGTCATTTCATTTTTTATTGTTAGTTACTCTGCTTATTTGTGTTTGTACTTGATTTATGCCTTTTAATTCATCTCATTACAGTAAGTTTACTTTCATTTTAACTTTGGCCAATTCTTGCAATCACTTGGATTAGTTTTCATCAAGATTTTTAGTGATAACTTTCTCTGTGGGATGATACTCGACTCAATCACTTTATTACTTGATTGCGACATGTGTACTTGTGTAGCCAAATTTTGTGTAGGCAACACTCTACAACATGAGGTCCACAGCCCTGCTCCATATCTTTGTAGGCCTGCTAGGTAGAAGTCCATTATGCTTCATAGCACAAGGTTTACAATCTTGCTCCTCACCTTTGCAAGCCTGTCGGGAAAAAGTTAACCGTGCTCCGCAACACGAGGCCCGTAGCTCTGCCCTTCACCTTTACAGGCCTACCGGGTAGAAGACCACCACATTCCACAGCACGTTGTGTTGAGGCTTACCAGGCAAAATGTGACGTCCTATGCCCTGAGTGGCTTGGACCGTCACTAAAAACTACTACTTATACTGATACTTATACTTTCTTGCAAACTGATACTTAAACTTACTTAACTTGATACTATAATTTTAGGAGATTTTTTTTATGACATACGTAATTACTATTCATGTACGTATACTGTTAGAATGCGGAGTCTAAACATAGGGAGTTTAATTACACATACATATTTATAATATTGTTTAACTATTTATTATTTAAAAATACTGTTTAACTATTACTATTCAAATATACTATTTAATAGTTACTATTCAAAAATACTGTTTAATGATTACTATTTAAAAATATTATTTAACGGTTACTATTTAAAAATACTGTTTAACAATTACTATTCAAAAATACTGATTGCTCAAACTATGCAGAAGATTAACTCGCAGTGTATCCATAACCTCGCTCTCACATCCGCCTTCGCCACCGTCATTGCCCATTGGTGCTTAAGCGGTAGGACGCTTACCTACAGTATGAACACACTCCGTGAGCTTTATGCCCAGTAAGTACAACATGTTGACAGCAAAACATATTTGAAACATAATACATACTTAAAACCATATAAGCATGTCATAACTAATACATCTCATTGAGACATTTCACATACTAGAACAACATATGTCACAGATTGCAGAACATCATATATTGAATCATAACATACTGAATGCATAACAGAAACATCGTGTACTGAATGCATCTTACTGTAAATGAAAGCATAGTGAACTATATCGTGAACAATGCATGGTCCGATTATGCTCATCTTATGCTTCAATGTTCTTTTCTTTCTTATGTCTACTTAGGGCCCATGTGTCAGTATCAAGTGTGCGTGGATCATCAAGAATGCCCTTGATCCTGATCCTGGGCCTTGGCCCGTTATGGATATATTTTATGGCCTTGGCCGGTTATACATTATGAGCCTCAGCTCGTTAGATTTTGTGGACCTTGGCCCGTTATACTGACACCCTTATTCTCATCTTTCTCAATTCTTTATTTGATCGTGCTACATACCCTACTAGGCTATCCCCTAATCTTATGCGATGGGGATGCATAGCCTCTAATTTATTCTTTCATCAATCTACTTGATTGTGAAACCATATGTTCTTATACATGCTGTGCAACAACGTGTGCATGGTAGACATACTTAACATACTGTAAAAACATTATTTTAAATTCATTTTATTCATACTGTAGGCGAAGTTGTACTTACCTAGTTTGCACACAAACTTGTACTCGTGCCTTTGTCAACTCACAGGTTACTACCTGTCATCAATAACGTATCTCATTAATATTGGTCGCTAGTCACTAGTACTGTTAGTGACTAATATATGGCACCGATTGCCGTCGGTACTAACTCTCTCTCTCACTCTTGAGAGTTTGCTTCTCTATACGTAGTTAATTAATTTATTACCCAATAAATTAATTAATGTCATTCTTAGGTCGTCATTACCATTAGTGATTATAACTTATGTTTATATGTGGTACTGAGACCCATCGGTACCCTATTGGTCTGCTTTGGGGATTTGGTGTCTAACATCTATCGTGTTTGATTAATTATCTACTTGACAGATTAATCATCATTCATCACCATTACGTTCAAAACATGGTCCTTGACTGGTTACTGACCAGTCAACTGACCGGTTACCTCGCGTGCCGTTAACTAGATAGCCTACCGGGTTACTATGTGTAAACTTGGTGTAGTAATCGAAAGGGTTACTTTGCTTGTTTGGGTGTGGTAGCCTACTGGGCTACTATTACTTGTTTGGTGTGATAGCCTACCGGGCAACCCACATTGTTTTACTTTGAAAATTGTTTTGGTTGGCTTATAAAATTTTTAGGGAAATTATGTTCTTTAAAACCATCCTTTATCAACCCGTTGGAAGGTGGGGACGTTTTATTAAAATCATGTTTTTATTTTTTAAAAAAATATTAGAACACATTTTGGTGTTTATATTAAACGGTGGTTTTTAAACCATTTTCGAAAACTGTTTTGAAACTTGATCGAAACGATTTAGTTTGCAAATATGGCGAACATAAAATTTTTCATCTTCAACGAGATGAACAATTCTCGTGTTCATCTCGGAGCTCAACTCTAACTTAAACGGGTCCTAATCTTAATAAACCCATGGCTTATTTGTGCCTAGTTTTTGCAAAAATCCCGGTTTTATGCTATTTTGAAAACGGCTCTGTTTGAGATCAGAAATGGCCAAATTTTTAAAACATGCATATGTCGTCTTAAAGATTTCGATGAGATCTACAACTTTCCTGTTGAGCCTGAGATCCGGTTCAGACTCTAAATGGTTCGTTTTTAGTAAAACTCGAGACTGTTTCTAATGCTCAGATTCTTGGTCCCAGTTTTGGACACCGAATGAAGACCACTCAAAAAACCTATCGTAATGTTGTTTTTGACCAAAACCTATTTGATGCAAAAACGACTGTAACAAATTTTCTTAAAATTCCTTATTTTACCAAATCTTAAATTCGGATCCTATAGGGGTTAAAATGGCCAAAACCCGTGACCTTTTTCTGGAGATAGTTTTGTGTCCAGCCACTTTCCTAAACACTCATGCTCACACATACACACATCCATTTGTAAAAATTGTAAACACAACTACACAACCACAAACTTAAAAATGGAAAGCTAAGGACTCAAAATAAACTTATTACAACCCATTTGCATAAACAAATACACATAAATTTCTTGATCAAAAGCTTAAAAACAACTAACCACAAAAAGGGAGGGTTTTTCGGGTTTACCTTTTGCGCTAGGAATCAAGCACACTGAATCAAGACTTTGGTGACCAAATGGCCGTGGGAACCAAGAGAGGTTGAGGGTCTGTTTATTCTAGCAAGACACTAAAAATTTTCTCTTTAATATCAAACCAAAACCATAACTAGAAAAACACAAGGATAGGTTCCAAAAACTTACCCTTGCAAACCCTTGAAGTGGCTTGGAATGAAACCTCCTAACACAAGCTTCTAGGGGCTGATTTT
The DNA here is from genome assembly GCA_035233585.1 of Antiaris toxicaria. Classification (NCBI taxonomy): domain Eukaryota; kingdom Viridiplantae; phylum Streptophyta; class Magnoliopsida; order Rosales; family Moraceae; genus Antiaris; species Antiaris toxicaria. The sequence goes on from CP141163.1 coordinate 5,153,376, forward strand.
TGGTAAACTTTTAGCTGTGTTTTTGGCTTGAAAATGGAGGGTTTTGGGGCTTAGGAGCAGTCAGCTGTAGCAAGGGAAGGAGAGAGAAGGAGTTGTGGTTTTTGTGATGTGAGAAAGGAAAGAAAAAAAGTCTAAGGTGTGGTACCTTTTTATAGACAAACCTAAGCAAACATTAACCAACTATAAGCTTAATTAATCAAGCCACTCTTAAGCTAATTTGGGGACAAATTTGCTACCCATTTCAGCCCTTGGGAGCCGTGGGAGCTGCTGCATTGAAGGAGGGGAAATAAACAAGGTTTTCTTGGTGACATGTGATGGAATATGATGGAAAACTTGAATTTTTAATTCAAGTGGTGTCATAACTTGTCCAATTTTTTTGTTGCTACTTTTTGGGGTTGGTTTTGCAACTAAAAACAGCTAGTTTTGTCACGGCCCATAATTTAGACACGTGACACCGCAGTCAAATCATGATATCAACCCGAGATTTAAGGAAAAACATTTATTACGAAAAGCGGGTCAACATCATAATTTAGCTAAGCCTAATTATTTATAAAGTAGCATCATAACCACATAATAAAATAAATTAGAAAATAAATACTTTTTAATGCGGAAACCAAATACAAAATCGGTTTTCAAAAGAAATTACCAACCATAAAATATTCCCAAGCATGAAATTTAAATAACGTGAAATAAAGTCCAAACTTAAAGTCTCATTATATCAGAACGAGAAACAGAAAGAAGAAGATGGAGAAAACGGATAGCATCATCTTCAGTAGAAACGGATAGCTCAACGATTTTCGGAACTACTACCTCCCACACCTGGAAGTAGTCATTTCGAACTCACAAAGAAAAAGGGACGTGAGCACTGGCTCAGTAGAACAGAAACAAAGGTGGATTAAACAGGTAATATTTAAAAATATGACATAATAATCGTTTTCAAAAATAATTAACAATTTAAGAATACATGGCATAATAATCATTTTCAAAAATAATCAACAATTTCGTGAAAACATTTTTAATAAAAGTTTTATTCTGCTGAGGACTTAGCGTAGCTGCAAAATACGGGCCCCAATATCAAAAATAGTAAATTATTAAAATAAACCATCATATTTTGAGTGAGGACTTGTCGTAACTATAATATACGTGCCTCGAATTGAATTATCCTAGATCATCTCGTTACGGTCTAAATAGGCCGAACGGCCCAGTGCAAGTTTAGGGACCTTCCCCTATGGCATCAACTTTGGGACGCATGCATCATTTACAATGATCGTGAACTAGAGCTCAATTATGTTCACCGGATTATTCAAAAGATGGTATTTACCAAGTTATATTATGCCATTAATCAAAACACGCTTTAAAAATACACATTTATTACAAAACACTTTGCATACGTTTATTTCATCAAAAACAGTATAATAATTTTATAAACTGAAAACAGCATGCCATCGATAAAACATGGAAATTTAAAACACTTGACTACTCCCAGAAAAGGCTAAAAAGTCCTACCTCGATTATTCGCACAAGCGTTGCGATAATGTGATCCACAAATCAAGCAAGAACGTCAAATAAATCCTATAATCACAACACATGATCAGTCTAGGTCTAGACATAATCATCCAATCATTTTAGTGTGCCACAAAAGGATTTTAAAATGTTTAATAAACATTTGGGATTTAAAATTTGTGAAAAAAATCCTAAGTTAGGATATTACTGGACATGGGCAGACTGACCTAGGCTGACTCTAAAATCAATATTAATTCATTTTTAATCCTCAAAATTCTAAATTTTTAATATGTTAAACTAGACATCCGTAGCTTTAATTTCATATAATTTTTATAATTTTTAGACATCGTTTGGTTATTCAATTAGGCCAAAACCCGAGGGGTTGTTTTCAGGCATAAAATTAGGGTTTCAGTTTTCAGTTCAAAAACTGGCAGTTCTGTCCGCCTATCTTAGAAAAATATTTTGACTGGGCCAACGGATGAGTTTGGCTCTGAAATTTTGCATGCATTTAGGGACATCTTGAATTTAATTTTAGGCTCGAGATTCACTCAAAAATCGTTTTTAAAACTCAAGTTATGGCTGGCACAAGTTTACTGTTCATATGGTAATTTTCCAGATTTCCGTTTTTCTCTGTCCGAATTTCAATTAGCCTCAAACCAATTCAATTTTCATCCAATGATCATGAAATTTCGTGGAGAACCTTATTTATATGTCATTAACACAACCCAAGAATCAAATTGGCAAAAATCATAAAATTTACACATGTGATAATAGGGTTTTTGAAAGGGGATCAATGAGGCAGAATTTTTAGGATTTTAGAGAGAGAAATCACATCTTGTTTGTGCTGCGCCATTTTTGATGTTTGGTCTCCTTTATGGCTGAAATTGTGTGAGTGTTAGAGTCTTCAAAACAGTAGGGAAAACAGTGGAGAAAAACCATAAAAATTTCGGATTTAAAATCAAAAGGAGAAGGAAGGAAAAAGTTGATTTCTCACCTTGTTTTTGTCTCAAAAATTGTTGAATCTTTGAGCTGCCTTTAGGTAGGTTTTGCTTGCTATTTTGGGTGTGTTTTGGGAGAGAAAAATTCAGAGAGGAAAGAAGGGGAGGCTGGCCGAATTTTGGGAGAGGAAGGAAAGGTGAATGAGAGTTGAAAGAGGGTTTTTATACTAGGTTTTTCTTTCCTTTTTGCTTCCTTGTTTGGCCGAATCCTTTGAGAGGCAAAAGGGAAAGTTTTTGTGCTGTTTTGAGGCTAGGGTTTTTCTCTCCTTATTTCTCCTCAAGTGACCAAAATTACCCATTAGTTTTTAAGGAAAAATAATTTGAATTTTGATTGAGTTTTGACCTAGCTTTTAATTCAAATAAAATCTCCTTTATTTCCTACACTTTAGGGCCGAATTTCTTCTTTACATTTAAGGGATGAAATTTGAGTTTGAATCCTCCTTGGATTTGTGAAATTTAAATTTTAATTAAAATCCCAAGTAATGGCCAAATATTTTAGGGTTTTTGAAGTCAAATTTGTTGACTTTTTGAGTGGAATTTGACTAAGAAACCAACCTAGGGTTTCCAAAAGATTTTTAATTAATTTTTGGCACACTAATTTTATTTAAATTATATATTGACCCTTAAATAAAATTTAAGGCGTCACAAGTTTTCAGCGAAGGCACACGGGTTTTAAGGTCTAAATTTCATTTGCATTTGCTTCTCTTTGCAGTCCAGTTTCAGCCGTTCGGTATCTGACCCTTTTTCGGCAATGTTCTATTTTCACCACAAAATCGGATTTTCTGATTCAGATTTTTATACTGATCATTCCTAGTCAGTTTATACTGTCTAAGAGCCCATTTTGTGCTAGTTTACTATTAACTTCCTATACTGTGGTTGTGTCTACACTATGTTGTCTTTTCATACGTAAAACGAGGCGTTCCTGTGTGAAATTTCAGACACAATCTCTCTTAACTAATTTGGACGTGCTAATTCCAATTTTATCAATTTCACATCCATCTGAGGTCATCTGAACCAGTTTTCAGTATTTGTATGACCCCACCTCAAAAATATGTCAAGTGCTCGATTGACTAATTTGGGCGTTCTTAGTCTAAATATATCAGTTTCGGGGTGAGATAAGATTGTCTTGACCCTCATCCCGATACTGCGTAACTCCCAAACTAAAATTCACGTTTTATACTCAATTGACCAGATTAAGCCTTTTGACTGTTAATATATTAGTTTTTGATCAAATTAAGGCCATCTTGGTCATTAATCTGACACTATATTTTTTACTATTCACTCTTCGCTGTTTTCTACTTAATTGACTAGCCTGAGTGCTTTGACTCTGATTTTGTCAATTTCTAGATAAGAAGAGGTCATCCGGACTATTTTCTCAATATCGTACCCTTACTAGGGTTATTTATCACTATTGTGCTCAGATGTTCGGTCCGAGCATTTTGGTGATCTGTTCACAAGTCTTATGTCAAAAAATAGTCGTCTGGACTAGTTTCCTGACGCTGCATGTCTCATATACTCTTACACATAATAGGGTGGACCGGGTTCACTATCGGTCGCTCCTTTCACTGTATGAATAGTACTTAAACAGTACCATACGTGTTTAATCTATTCAACTAGAAAATATACTGTATTCTTCAACTTAATTACTTATTACATAGTATTTAGGTTTCACGCGTTATGAGAGTTTTTATAATGGCTCTTTGCTTATTACACGGCCTTCTACACTGGTTCTTACACGGGCGTGTATTGTTCGAACATGGGCGTGTACTAGTTGAGCTTGCTCAACGCGGCTATGTCCTGAAACACGTCCATAATTTCGAGCAGTACACGGCTACTTATATAGCCATGTATCTGACCGTGTCACACTACACGGCCATGTACTCTCACACGGCTTTTTACCCTTATATAGTCCGATCGATACATGGCCGTGTACCTAACCGTGTTTCTCGAATTTATAGTGAAAGGCATCAAACTAACCCAAATTCATTTGTCAATTTCTCATCATATAGAATTTAGGTTACATGAGTATAGGGGTCCTTACACAAAAGACCACCGTGCTCTACATTACATGGTGTTGGGGTTGAATTTTGAGGTCAATATTTTGGCACTACAAAGAGGTCCCTTGCCTTTCCAGCAACCTTCTAACATTTTCGATTCTCCTCTACTTTACTTAGTAGAAAAATGGAGAATTATAAAGCTCAAGAGTAACCCCAAGGTTCAAGGGGTTCTGGACAGCCTAACTCAACAGCAAGCCATCATGGTAGGCGTAGAGCACGAGGAGCAAGGCGCCACCAGAGGAGACCTTCCCAAACTGAGATCCTAAACGGCACTGTTTAGAACCTAACCCAGATGGTTCAAACATTGGCCGAGACTCTACAGAACGTCTAGGAACGGCTCGCTCCCCCACAGGTTGAGATCAAGATCATAGGTTCCGAGGAGCATGGCAGAGAGCAATTTCCCGGTAGCCAGCGAAAACACCCTGAGGGCTCTGCTAATTGAGAAGACCAAGATCATGGTCGGGAGTGGAATAACCCTTCTAGGTAGCCAGGAAGCCATGCAACTAGATGTCATACTTGTGATACACCAGAACGGTCAGTGAATACCCCTGTGTAGGGAGACTTTTGCTGAGAAAGAGACCAGGCACAGCATGATATACCTACACATAGGTAGACTTCAGTCTTTAATAGGCTCGGCTACTCGGCTACTCAGCATCTGGACCATCGAGAGTACTCAGCAAGCTGGGTCTTGGTAGGTCTTGTTAGGCAGTCGAAGGCATGTAAGAACCATGATCAAATAGCCTAGCTACAACGGCAAGTAGACCTGCTAATTAACCTAAGATATGGCGTGGAGTCTGCAGGGATAATTGATCCACCTTTCACCCTATACATTATGACAACCCTGTACCTAGAGAGAGTCTAGATGCTGACCGTTACAGCATATGATGGCATCACAGATGCTGATGAGCACCTAGAGAACAATCAGTCGCTAATGCTCATGCAGAATGGTAATGAAGCTTCCCTATACAAGGCTTTCTGTTTGACGTTATTGGGCACTGCCCGATAATGGTACAGATGAATCAGCCCAGGATCTATCAGCTCTTTTCGTTAGCTCTCTGAAGCCTTCTCAACAGCATTCTTGAATGTTAAAACCAGGAAGAAGGAAACTTCCTACCTATATCAGATCAAGCAGGGTAAAGATTAACCATTAAAGGTGTAAGGATCGCCTCGATCATGTACTTTAATTTTAATTTAATGAGAAATTGAAGAATAATTTGATGCATTTTAGTGTAATTTTTAAAGTACATGATCCTGTACATGGCCGTGTACCACTCAGACTGTGTACGTGTGTGTAGCCGTGTAAGTATACATGGCTGTGTAGTAAAACGCGGTTAGGTACACGGCCGTGTACCGCTCAGGTTGTGAACACGTGAGGAGCCATGTAACTGAACATGGCCGTGTACAGAGACACGGTCAAGAACGCAACCGTGGAAGAGGCCATGTACCACCTGGGTTAATGAACGTGTAAAAGGCCATGTTTTGAAACAGGGCCGTGTTGAAGAATTTCAACTAGTACAAGCCCGTGTTAACTTATACACGCCCGTGTTAGAGGCCGTGTTGAAGGCCGTGTAATGGGCAGAAAGCCGTTACACAGACCCTCAAATTGTATGAAACCTAATTACTATGCAATGAGTAATTAAGTTGGAAAATATAGTATATTTCTCATTGAATAGACTAAACAGATATGGTACTGTTTAAGTACTATTCATGCAGTGAAAGGGGCGACCGACAGTGAACCCAGTCCACCTTATTATGTATATAAATGAATGAGACATGCAGTGTTGGGAAACTAGTCCGGACGGCCATTTCTTGAAACAAGACTGGTAAATAGATCACCAGAACGCTCGGACCGAACATCTGAGCATAATAGCAAGAGAGATAGCCCCAGTAAGGGTACGATATCGAGAAAATGGTCCAAATGACCTCTTCTCACCTAGAGATTGACAAAATCAGAGTCGGAGCACTCAAACTAGTCAGTTAAGTAGAAAACGGTGGGTAATGAATAGAGAGAAACACAGTGTCGAGTTATTGGCCAAGATGACCTTAATTTGACTTAAAACTGATATATTTAGGATAAGAACGCCTAAAATCGTCAAACAGACACTTGACACGTTTTTTGATATGGGGTCACAAAGATCTCGAAAACTGGTCTAGATGACCTCCGATGGATATAAAACTAATAAAAATGAAATCAGTACGTCTAAATTAGTCAAGAAAAACTGTGTCTAAAATTTCACCCGAGAACGCCTCGGTTTGCATGCGAAAGGACAACGCAGTGTAGATACAACCACAGTATAAGATATAAACAGTAATTTAGACTGATAAAGGGCTTAGACAGTATTAAACAACCAAGAATTTACAATACAAAAATCGGATTCAAAAACCCAATTTTAGGGTGAAAATTGGAACACTGCCGAGAAAGGATCGAACACCGCAGTATAAAATTAGACTGCGATGAGGAGCCAACACAGATAAATTTTAGCCTTAAATTTTTATGCCCCTTAGCTGCAAAAGTAGCTGTAATCAGTTGCACACATAGCCTAAAAGGTGGCCATTAAAAAATTTCCCTAACCATGATACACTTGAATAAAATATTCAAGGGTTTTCAAAAGCTTGGTCAACAATATTTCTTTATTCTTCTCCCATTTAAGGCAGCAGCCCATGCCCCTCTTGGTCTGAAAATGGGCAGTATTTTGTCCCATGATTAAGCTAAAATGGTGGATAATTAATTAGGATTAAGTCTAAGTAAACTTGATCAATTTTTCCTATAAAAGGCACCCTTTACACAAGTGAATTGCTTTCCTTTCTTTTGGCTACCTAAACACATCTCATTCTCCTTTTTCTTCTAGCTACAGTCGAACCTCTTTAAGCCTCTAAACCTTCACTTTTTCAAGCCTTAAATCATACCAAAGAGTTACCAAAAATCAAACCTCACAAGCTTCTGTTAGGAGGAGTAGAGCATGAACGTCTTAGTGGCTGGACACAAATCTGTCCTTAAGGAAAGGCCACGGGTTTTGGCCATTTCGACCCCCTTAGGTTTCGAATTTAGGATTTAGTAAAACATGGTATTTTAAGAAAATTTTGATACGGTCGTTTTTTTATCAAATATCCCTCGGCCAAAAATGAACTCAAGATAGGTTTTTAGAGTGTTTTTCACTCGGTGTCCAAAACTGGGACAAAACTGGGAACAAAATCCGAACCCAGTATTTAGCCTCGGGTTTTGCTAAAAATGGACCACTTAGAGTCCAAATCGGTTCTCAGGCTCAACAAGAAAGTTGTAGATCTTGTCGAGACCTTGAAAACAACCTACAGTGTATTAAAAATTTGAACGTTTCAGACCTCAAACCGAGCCGTATTTACAGAGACATAAAACTGGGAATTTTACGAAAAACTGGGCACCAAGCCCACGGGTTTAATGAAATTAGGAGCTGTTAGATTTCGATTTATGCTCTGAGGTGAACATGAGATTTGTTCATCTTGTCGAGGATGAAAACTTTTATGTTTGACAAAATTGTAAACGAAGTCGTTTCGATTAAGTTTCAAAATAGTTTTCAAAAGTGGTTCAAAACCACCTTTAAAATGCAAGCATCAAAAAAATATAATTTGTACCCTTCAAAATAAAAATGTGTTTTTAACACTTTAAAATATGAACAAGGTTTTCATAAAAATGTCCCCCACCTTCCAACAGGGTAATAAGGGGACGGTTTCAAAATAAGGAATTTTTCCAAGATTTTTATAAGCCAACCCAAACAATTTTTCAAAGTAAAATAGTGTGTGTAGCCTGGTAGACTACCACACCAAACAAGCCATAGTGGCCCGGTGGGCCATTACACCAAATAAGCCTTAATAGCCCGGTAGGCTACTATCCCAAACAAGCCATAATGACCCGGTGGGCCATTACACCAAATAAGCCTTAGTAGCCCGGTAGGCTACCACACCCCAACAAGCGAAGTAACCCGGTCAGTTACTATACTAAATTCACGTATAGTAACTCAATAGATTACTTAGTTACTAACACGTGAGGTAACCGATCATTTTACTAAGTGGTAAACCAGTCAAGGATCGCGTTTCGAACAACACAGTGAGAAACGATGATTAATCTGTCAAGTAGACAATTACTTAAACACGGTACAAGTTAGACACCAAATCCCCATAATAGGCCAATAGGGTACCGACGAGTCTCGGTACCCCAAAGAAACGCAAGTTATAATCACTAACGTTAATAGTGACTCAACGAGAGTATTAATGAGGAACGTTATTGATGACAGGTGGTAACCTGTGAATTGATAAAGGTGAGATTTCAAATTGCTTGCAATTAGGTAAGTACAACTCCGCCTATGGCATAAACGAAAATGCTTTTAAATGATATTTTACAGTATGTGAAAATATATATGCCATGTACACGATGTTGCACCGCATGTTAAAGAGTATGTAGTTTCATAATTAAGTAGATTGATGAAAAAGCAAGTTAGATGCCATACGTCCCTATCATGTAGGATTTGGGACAGCTTAGAGAAGCTTATGGCTAGAAAAGATAAACAAGACAAAATTAGTAAGCATGTCGTACTGGGTTCTAAGTTAAAGTAGAAAGTTGAGTATCCATTGATGGCTCTCCGGCTATTTACCACGGGCGTTACCGATGGTCTGTGCACTCAGGGTACTGACACATAGGCCCTAAATAGATAAGACAAGAACAAAGAAGTTTGAAGCATAAATGAACATAACTAGATCGTGCATTAGTTATAGTTCACCATGCTTCTAGATGCATTCAATACACGATGTTTCTGTGATGCACATGTTATGTGAAGTTTTATAATCATTGATATGATATGTGATATGTTAAAGTGGTATATGTGATATATGACTACTTATATGTTTTTAAGTATATACTATGTTTAAACATGTTTTGTGGTAAACATGTTGTACTTACTGGGCGTAAAGCTCACGTAGTGTGTTCATGCTATAAGTAAGCGTCCTACGGCTTAAATCCCAATGGGTGATGGTGGCGGCGGAGGCGGATGTGAGGGCAAGGTTATGGAGACACTGTGAGTTTATCTTCTACAAATTTGAGTATCAGTATTTTGAATAGTAATGGTTAAATACTATTTTGAATAGTAATTGTCAGACAGTATTTTTGAATAGTAACCGTAAACTGTATTTTTGAATAGTAATCGTTAAATAGTATTTTTGAATAGTAACTGTTAAAATAGTATTTTTAAATAGTAATCGGTATACGTATGTATACAGTAAATACGTACATGTAAAATTCAAAAAAATCCCTAATTTATGATATCTAGTAAAGTATGAATTGCTAGAAAGTATAAGAAAGCAAACAAGTTAGTTTTTAGTGACGGTACAGGCCACTGAGGGCACGGGGCATCACAAAAGGATTATCTCAACAGATTTGACAAGGCCATCATGCAAGTCAAGACCTGTACCGATACTACCTTAATCGACGCCTTCAGGGAAGGAGTAAAGGATAAAATATTATTATGGACCATTATGTATAATGCACGCTCATCCTTTGCTCATCTGCGGGGCATTGCTCATAAACATTCTGATGTTGAAGAGTACATCAAGGGATGACACAACATCAGGGATACCAGTAAAGCCGGGAAGAAGTATAAGAAAAAGGAGGATGCTGGGAAAGATTCTATACCTGACGAGCAGAAAAAATCAAAATAAGGACAAAATTCTGATGTGAAGACCTCTGTTGGGAAGTTTCAACTGTACACCCCCCTGGTCACCTCTATTGACTATGTCCTAAATCAGATCAGCGGTTACGGGCTCCAAAAGGATCCCCCACCACTCAGGTCTAATAAAAAAGGAACCAAAATAAGTATTGTAACTTCCATAGGGATGTGGGGACAAAAGATTACATATAACTCTGAGACCAGATCAAAGCACTTGTTCATAAGGGGCACCTGCAAGTGTTTATAGAGCATGTCTAAACACTGGTCTGAAGGTGTGCTGAGTAAGATAACCAAGAAAACTAGCCACTGAGATCACATCCGCCTTTAGGGCCAGAAGGTGGTGGAGCTGATGCTCCAAAGTAGGCTGGCCATATAGTCACAACCATATTTGATAGGGCAGCCACCAGGGACACCTCAAGTGGTCAATGCACATACGCCAAAGAAGCTCGGAAAGTAATGTGGGTGATTACATTAACATAGTTGAGCACATAGCTAAAATTTCCCAGTAGAAAAGTGTTTCAATTACGTTCACAGAAGAGGAGATCGACAAAAACAATGCCCTAGTCGAAAAGATCCATATTACAAACAACACAATCCTACGAGTCTTGATGGATAATAGGAGTTTGGTGAACATCCTGTTCATGAGCACCTTTAACAAGATGAAGATTACAGGGGTAGCTTTACGACCAGTGCAAACCCCATTGTATGGCTTTGCTGGGGACTATGTCTGAACAGTTGGTCTGATCGACTTGTCGGTCATGATAGGAGATGATGCGGAGAAGGTCATCCACATGGTCGAGTTCATCATGGTAGATAAGCCGTCGATGTATAACATTATATTTGACAAACCAACTTTGAATGCGATTAAGGCTATCGTCTCCACTTACTACCTTGCTATGAAATTCCCCCATACCCACGGGTATAGGGATCTTCAAAGGAGACTAAGGTAGCACCAAGGATTATTATGTCCAAGTGGTGAACAAAGTCTATCGAGCAGCTTCTGTGTTCACTATCTTCAAAGTCGATGACATTGAGTTCCCTATAGGAGAAGTGAAAAAGTTAGATGACCTAGACCCCAAACTACCAAATAAGGAACACCATGCTCTATCAGTAGAGGACCTCGTGCCTTTCTCCTTGAATGCCGAGCACCTCTAGCAATTGCATCAGTAAGCAGTTGTATTTTCATAGAGGAATCCCTTTGTTTAGAAATGAATGAAAGAATTCCTTTGGATTTTGTCAATTTTAGTTCAAATCTTTGAAAGGCACAAGTGCCCAACTAAAAAGCTTGTCTGTCGAGCTCGCATATTCGGTAAGGAAACCAGGCATATTGCTAGTTTTCTGGGCAAAATCATGCCCAACAACTACTAAAAAATAAAAAAAGGTGTAAGTGCCTAACTAAAGAGCTTGCCTACCGAGCACACATGCTTGGCAAGAGGACCAGGCATATTATTAGTCTTCTGGGCAAAAACATGCCCGATAATCACAAAAAAAAAAAGGCACAAGTGCTTAACTAAAGAGCTTGCCTACCGGGCACATGTACTCGGCAAGGGGACTAGGCATATTGTCAGTCTTCTAGGCAAAAACATGTCCGATAACCACCAAAAAAAAAAAAAACATGCTGGGCACAAATGCTCGATAGGAATCTAGATAATTTACTTTCCAAAAAGTTCACCTGCCGGACATAATTGCTCGATAGAAGACCAAGTGTATTAATGGTAAAGCAAAGGGTTTACTTTGAAGGGCGAGCTTGCTCCAAAGAAGCTCTTGTCGAGCCACCTAGCACGTCAAGACTTGAAAAGCAAGTGTTACTCCTACTAAGCAAGTATTATAACCAACTTGTTGGGCAGTAGACTATTAACCTACTGGATAGCAGACCACTAACCTACCGGTTAGAATTTGGCTTAAACAAAATTTACAGAAATATAAAAGAGTTCATCGTTGATTGTGAGACTAGGTAGAGGGTACAAAGAATAACATCCTTGAGTCTGAAATACAAAGAACGAACAAAATATAGAATAGACCAAATGTGAATAGAAGGGATCTTTATGGCTCAACTGAAGGTACGGGACGCCGTTCTGTTGGGCAGCTCGTAGGCTGCATTGGTCGTCGAGTGACCTTCCTCCACAGCTTTCCCTGCATTCTTCTCATGCTCCTCCACAGCCTACCCTATATCCTTCTTGGCCTTTTCGGTCTCCCTCTAAGTGTCACGACCTATAATTTAGACACGTGACACGGCAGCCAAATCATGATATCAACCCGAGATTTAAGGAAAAACATTTATTACGAAAAGCGGGTCAACATCATAATTTAGCTAAGCCTAATTATTTATAAAGTAGCATCATAACCACATAATAAAATAAGGTAGAAAATAAATACTTTTTAATGCGGAAACCAAACACAAAATCGGTCTTCAAAAGAAATTACCAACCATAAAAAATTCCCAAGCATAAATTTAAATAACGTGAAATAAAGTCCAAACTTAAAGTCTCATTACATCAGAACGAGAAACAGAAAGAAGAAGATGGAGAAAACGGATAGCATCATCTTCGATAGAAACAGATAGCTCAACGATTTTCGGAACTGCTACCTCCCGCACCTGGAAGTAGTCATTTCGAAATCACAAAGAAAAAGGGACGTGGGCGCTGGCTCAGTAGAACAGAAACAAAGGTGGATTAAACAGGTAACATTTAAAAGTATGACATAATAATCGTTTTCAAAAATAATTAACAATTTAAGAATACATGGCATAATAATCATTTCCAAAAATAATCAACAATTTCGTGAAAACATTTTTAATAAAAGTTTTATTCTGCTGAGGACTTAGCGTAGCTGCAATATACGTGCCCCAATATTAAAAATAAAAAATCATTAAAATAAACTATCATATTTTGAGTGAGGACTTGTCGTAGCTATAATATACGTGCCTCGAATTGAATTATCCTAGATCATCTTGTTACTGTCTAAATAGGCCGAATGGCCCTGCGCAGGTTTAGGGACCTTCCCCCATGGCGTCAACTTTGGGACGCACGCATTATTTATAATGATCGTGAACTAGAGCTCAATTATGTTCACTGGATTATTCAAAAGATGGTATTTATCAAGTTATATTATGCCATTAATCAAAACACGCTTGAAAATACACATTTATTACATAACACTTTACATGCGTTTATTTCATCAAAAACAGTATAATAATTTCATAAACTGAAAACAGCATGCCATCGATAAAACAGGGAAATTTAAAACACTTGACTACTCCCAAAAAAGGCTAGAAAGTCCTACCTCGATTATCGCACAAGCGTTGCGATAACGTGATCCACAAATCAAGCAAGAACGTCAAATAAATCCTATAATCACAACACATGATCAGTCTAGGTCTAGACATAATCATCCAATCATTTTAGTGTGCCACAAAAGGATTTTAAAATGTTTAATAAACATTTGGGATTTAAAATTTGTGAAAAAAATCCTAAGTTAGGATATTACTGGACATGGGCAGACTGACCTAGGCTGACTCTAAAATCAATATAAATTCATTTTTAATCTCAAAAATTCTAAATTTTTAATATGTTAAACTAGACATCCGTAGCTGTAATTTCATATAATTTTTATAATTTTTAGACATCGTTTGGTTATTCAATTAGGCCAAAACCCAAGGGGTTGTTTTCAGACATAAAATTAGGGTTTCCGTTTTCAGTTCAAAAACTGGCAGTTCTGTCCGCCTATCTTAGAAAAATATTTTGACTAGGCCAACGGATGAGTTTGGTTCTGAAATTTTGCAGGCATTTAGGGACATCTTGAATTTAATTTTAGGCTCAAGATTCACTCAAAAATCATTTTTAAAACTCAAGTTATGGCTGACACAAGTTTACTGTTCATATGGTAATTTTCCGGATTTCCGTTTTTCTGTTCGAATTTCAATTATCCTCAAACCAATTCAATTTTCATCCAATGATCATGAAATTTTGTGGAGAACCTTATTTATATGTCATTAACACATCACAAGAATTAAATTGACAAAAATCATAAAATTTTACATATGCGATAATAGGGTTTTTGAAAGGGGATCAATGAGGTAAAATTTTTAGGGTTTTAGAGAGGGAAATCCACATCTTGTTTGTGCTGCACTATTTTTGATGCTTGGTCTCCTTTTTGACTGAATTTTTGTGAGTGTTGGAGTCTTCAAAACAGTTGGGAAAAACAGTGGAGAAAAACCATATAAATTTTAGGGTTTAAATCAAAAGGAGAAGGAAGGAAAAAGTTGATTTCTTACCTTGTTTTTGTCTCAAAAATTGTTGAATCCTTGAGCTGCCTTTAGGTAGGTTTTGCTTACTGTTTTATTGTGTTTTGGGTGAGAAAAATTCAGAGAGGAAATAAGGTGAGACTGGCCGAATTTTGAGAGTGAAAGGAAAGGTGAATGAGAGTTAAAAGAGGGTTTTTATACTAGGTTTTTCTTTCCTTTTTGTTTCCTTGCTTGGCCGAATATTTTGAGGGGTAAAAGGGGAAACTTTTTGCTGTTTTGAGGCTAGGGTTTTTCTCTCCTTATTTTTCCTTAAGTGATCGAAATTATCCATTAGTTTTTGAGGAAAAATAATTTGAATTTTGATTGAGTTTTGACCTAACTTTTAATTCAAATAAAATCTCTTTTATTTCCTACACTTTATAGCCTAATTTCTTCTTTATATTTAAGGGATAAAATTTGAGTTTGAATCATCCTTAGATTTGTGGGATTTAAATTTTAATTAAAATCCCAAGTAATGGCCGAATATTTTAGGGTTTTTTAAGTCAAATTTGTTGACTTTTTGAGTGGAATTTGACTAGGAAACCAACCTAGGGTTTCCAAAAGATTTTTAATTAATTTTTGGCACACTAATTTTATTTAAATTATATATTGACCCTTAAATAACATTTAAGGCGTTACAAATATCTACCACTAAAAATAGTTTCGTCCTCGAAACTTTAAGAATTACTCCACACTAAAGAAGAGAATAAGAATATGAATAACTTCTCATTTCATTAAGCAATCTAAATGCACCTTTCAAAACATATAGTGGTATTTCTACCACTATGAACAGAGTAGGGTTACAAAACAAACTTAGATTGACTACATTTCATGTACTCTACTGCTTAGCGAACTATTCAGTATGGTTCTCGCGCATATCTTTCTTGGTTTCTCATGTGGCTTCCTCTTCACCATGGTTACTCCAAAGAACCTTCACCATGGGTATTGTTTTCGTTCTCAGCTGCTTAACCTTACGATCCAAAATCTTCACCGGAACCTCGACGTAAGAGACATCTGGTTGGATTTCTACATCATCTGTGGAAATGACTTCGGACTCTGTTCGTGCACTCTTCCTCAACATCGATACATGGAAAACGTTGTGCACTTCCAAGGTGTTGGGTAACTTCAGCTCATATGCAACCTTACCAACTCTGCGTATGATCTCGAAAGGTCCAATGTAACGCAGTGCTAGCTTCCCTTTAACTCCGAAACGAGAGATACCTTTCTTCGGTGAAACCTTTAGCAACACAAACTCTCCGACCTCGAACTCTAATGGCTTTCTGTGTTGATCTGCATAGCTCTTCTGTCGACTCTGTGCTGTTAGAAGTCGTTGTTTGATGATGGCAATCTTCTCGTACTGGTCTAGGATCATATCGGGTCCACCCACTGGTGCTTCCTAGTTGTCAACCCAATAGATGGGTGATCGACAAGGCTTTCCGTACAACGCTTCAAAGGGTGCCATTCCGATACTCGCTTGATAACTGTTGTTGTATGCGAACTCTGCCATATAGAGGTGTTTGCTCCATCCATCTCCAAGATCAAGAGTGCAGGCACGTAGCATATCCTCGAGAATCTGTATGAGACGCTCCGACTGACCATCTGTCTGCGGATGAAAAGCGATGCTGAAGTTCAGTTCTGTGCCTAGAGCTTCCTGTAGACTTTACCAAAAGTGAGCGTTGAAGCGCGTATCACAATCAGAAACGATCACTGAAGGGACTCCATGCAATCTGACTATGTTCCTCATGTAAAGCTCGGCTAGCTGGTTCCTGTTGTAAATCGTCTTGAACGGGATGAAGTGCGCGGTCTTGGTGAGACGATCTACAACTACCCAGACTCCATCAAATCCATCCTGTGCTCTCGTAAGCCGGTTAAGAAGTCCATTCCTATACTATCCCACTTCCACCGAGGTATTAGAAGTGGTTGGAGAAGACTTGCGGGTCTCTCCCGTACTGCCTTTACCTTCTGACACGTCAAACAGTTGGCCACGAAGTTCTTCATATCTAACTTCATACCTCTCCACCAAAGCTGCCGTCTTAGGTTTTGATACATCTTGTTTCCACCTAGGTGCATGGTGAACCTCGACTGATGAAACTCTGACAAGATCTCCTGTATAAGCTCTGGGATGTGTGGCACTGCTAAGCGACCCTCGTTGTAAAGAATTCCACTGGCGTCCGTCGACCACTCTGCAACATGCTTGCCCTTTAATAATTTATCTCGGATGTCAACGAAACGTGTATCTGCCAACTGATTCTCCTTGATCCTTTGCACGTAGCCTGGTTCCATCACTAAGTTGTACAACACTGGGTGACCCTGAACTTCGCCAAAACGAACCTGATAAGCTGTAAGAACTCTGTCCTTTTCCCACTCATCTATCTGCATAGCCATTATAGAAGCATCATGATCAGGATTGGGAACTGCCTCTCTTTTCCTACTTAGTGCATCTGCAACCACGTTTGCTTTACCCGGATGGTACTCGACTTGGAAGTCGTAGTCTTGCATGTATTCCACCCATCTTCTCTGACGATCTTTCTGTGTAGCTAGGTATTTCAAACTCTTGTGATCTGAAAACAGTCTAAAACTGGCACCATACAGATAACAACGCCAAATCTTAAGTGCGAACACTACTGCAGCTAAATCTAGATCGTGTGTAGGGTAGTTTCGTTCATGTTGTTTCAGCTGTCGTGAGGCATAAGCGACAACTCGGTTCTGTTGCATCAAAACTGCTCCAAGACCTTGATGAGAAGCATCGGTGTAGACGTCATATACTTGATCCTGATCCGGAATGATAAGAATAGGTGCAAACGTCAAACGACTCTTTAACTCCTGGAAGACTGACTTACAGCTGTTGTCCCAAATGAAATGTACCTCCTTTTTTGTCAGATTGGTGAGGGGAGCGGCGAGCTTGCTGAAGTCCTGTACAAAACGTCGATAATATCCCGCTAAACCCAAGAAGCTTCGAATCTCTGGAACATTCTTCGGTCGTTCCCACTTAAGAATCGCTTCAACCTTAGATGGATCAACTGATATACCGTCTCATGAGATGATATGCCCGAGAAACTTAAGCTCTGTCATCCAAAACTCACATTTTTCTTTCTTGGCGTACAATTGATGTTCACGAAGAGTCTGTAAAACTATACTGAGATACTGTGCATGATCTTCACGAGTTCGGGAGTAGATGAGGATGTCGTCAATGAATACGATGACGAACTTATCAAGAAAAGGTCGGAAGACTCTATTCATCATATCCATGAAGGCTGTTGGCACGTTTGTCAAACCGAAAGGCATTACTAAGAACTCATAACTACTATACCTTATTCGGAACGCTGTCTTCGGGATATCCTCCTCTCTAACACGAAGCTGATGATAACCGGATCTCAAATCAACCTTGGAGAAGAAACAAGCTCCACCCAACTGATCGAATAAGTCATCTATACGTGGTACCAGATACTTATTTTTGATGGTCACACTGTTGAGCTTTCTGTAGTCCACACAGAGACGTAGCGAACCGTCGACTTTCTTCACAAAAAGGACTGACGAACCCCAAGGTGAGTTACTGTCTCTGATAAAGCCCAGCGATTTCAACTCATCCAGCTGCTTGCTCAACTCTTTCATCTCTAGTGGTGCCATACGATACGGAGTAGAAGCAAAAGGAGCTGTTCCGGGAACTAAGTCAATACAAAACTTATTTCTCGATGAGGCGGTAAACCTGGAAGAGCTTTTGGAAAAACATCTGGAAAACTATCGACAACAGGTATAGGTTGAGTACTCTTTTCAGAACTGGATCCTTCCACGGCACACAAGGATAAGAAGCAAAGAATACCCTGTCTACTCTTCGACACTAACCTCAGAGCAGATCTATCAACATCTGAAACTAAGCTTAACTGATAGGACACCACATGTCTGAAGTCAGTTGTAAAGATAACGCGATGATTACGACAATCAAGCATAATCCCATATCGGGAAAGTCAGTCATATCCCAGAATAACATCATAAGCAAACATAGGAATTACCACAACTGATGCCTCCAAACAAACATCCCCAACATAAACATAGGCTTGACACCCATCACTAACGGTAGTCGTGCCCAATAGGGATTTCACACATAAGGGAGAGTCAAGATTTTGCAGTTTTAAACCAAGTGAACGAGCATAATGTTGGGCTATAAAAGAGTGTGTAGCCCCGGTGTCAAACAAAACATGTGCATATGTACCAAAGATAAGAATTATACCATCTAATGCAGTCGGTGTATGATCTATCTCCATGTTGTCAGCTCCAAGAGCATGTACCTGTGGTGCCTTACCATGATTTTGAGCTGTATTCCCTCGCTGATAGCCCGTACTCTGACCCTGTGGTGGCGGTCTCTGATAATTCGGCACTGGGAACTACTGTAGCGGTGTAGCATGTGGAGCATAAGGCGCAGTGTACTGACTCGTGCGCTGAGGTTGATAGGGAGCTGGAAGCTGAGGGTGCTGTGACTGCGAAGACTGGGAAGTAATCTGTTACCTCTGTGGAAGACCATTCTGATTCCGCTGATGATGATGTCTATGAGCATTGTCTCTTGACTGTCTCTTCGGGCAGACATTTCTTTTGTGGCTTTCATCACCACAGTCGAAGTAGGTAATCACATTCACCCGATCCTGTCACTGTCCAGAAAACTGATGAGAACCCGATCCCTGAGACTGCTGGTTCTTCTGGTAAGGAGTCTGCGACTTGTGCTGAGGCTTGTTACGGATTGGTCCTGACTTGTTTCTGTTACGAGCTTCAAGGAACTCCTTATCGCCCTCTTCCACTGTCAACGCCTTAGCAACTATCTGCTAGTAGCTATCCTTGATCTGGAACGGTTGTACACCCCTCTTCACATAGAGGCTAAGCCCTTCCTCAAAGCAGAGACACTTAGTAGCTTCATCCAAAACCTGATTCTTCGCATACCAGGCCAACTCAGTGAACTTGGCTTCATATTTCCGCACTGATATTGACCCTTGCTTCAAACGGACGAACTCCCCAGCTTTTCTGTCGCAGAACTGAGCTGAAAAGAAACGCTCGTAAAAACGCTCCTCGAAAACTATCCAAGAAGACCTCTGCCCCTCTGTCAAACCATCCTCGATACTAGCCCACCAGTTAGAGGCTAGACCCACCAGTTTGTTGGAAGCAAACTCCACCCAGAACTCTGCGGGTGTGGCGGTCAACTTTAGCTGCTTGCGAATGGCATCAAACCAGTAGTCGACATCCATCTCTATGCCCGTACCGTCGAAAGTGGGTACGTGAGGCTTAAAGAAAAGAGTTAGGGCTGCCTGTTTAGGATGTATCATAGGCTGGGTAGGTATTGCTCCAGAGGTAGGGTTTTCGGTGGTAGGCGTTTGCTGAGGAGTCTGAGAAGAACTCCCCGCTCTCTGGGTCTCATTAGGAACAACATTGGCTACAGGAGCTGGGTTAGGTGTTCCAAAAGGTAAGACGGCGAGGAGAACCTGTATCGCCGCCGTGAGATTCTGCATCGCCGTTAGCTGATCATTCGGTGCAGAAACGCTGCATTCTGACTCCCTTGAGGCTGCGTGTCCCTTGAGGGACGTGAGCACTGGCTCAGTAGAACAGAAACAAAGGTGGATTAAACAGGTAACATTTAAAAGTATGACATAATAATCGTTTTCAAAAATAATTAACAATTTAAGAATACATGGCATAATAATCATTTCCAAAAATAATCAACAATTTCGTGAAAACATTTTTAATAAAAGTTTTATTCTGCTGAGGACTTAGCGTAGCTGCAATATACGTACCCCAATATTAAAAATAATAAATCATTAAAATAAACCATCATATTTTGAGTGAGGACTTGTCGTAGCTATAATATACGTGCCTCGAATTGAATTATCCTAGATCATCTCCTTACGGTCTAAATAGGTCGAACGGCCCTGCGCAGGTTTAGGGACCTTCCCCCATGGCGTCAACTTTGAGACGCACGCATTATTTATAATGATCGTGAACTAGAGCTCAATTATGTTCACTGGATTATTCAAAAGATGGTATTTACCAAGTTATATTATGTCATTAATCAAAACACGCTTTAAAATACACATTTATTACATAACACTTTGCATGTGTTTATTTCATCAAAAATAGTATAATAATTTCATAAACTGAAAACAGCATGCCATCGATAAAACAGGGAAATTTAAAACACTTGACTACTCCCAAAAAAGGCTAGAAAGTCCTACCTCGATTATCGTACAAGCGTTATGATAACGTGATCCACAAATCAAGCAAGAACGTCAAATAAATCCTATAATCACAACACATGATCAGTCTAGGTCTAGATATAATCATCCAATCATTTTAGTGTGCCACAAAAGGATTTTAAAATGTTTAATAAACATTTGGGATTTAAAATTTGTGAAAAACCCTAAGTTAGGATATTACTGGACATGGGCAGACTGACCTAGGCTGACTATAAAATCAATATTAATTCATTTTTAATCCCAAAAATTCTAAATTTTTAATATGTTAAACTAGACATCCGTAGCTTTAATTCCATATAATTTTTATAATTTTTAGACATCGTTTGGTTATTCAATTAGGCCAAAACCCAAGGGGTTGTTTTCAGGCATAAAATTAGGGTTTCAGTTTTCAGTTCAAAAACTGGCAGTTCTGTCCACCTATATTAGAAAAATATTTTGACTGGGCCAACGGATGAGTTTGGTTCTGACATTTTTCAGGCACTTAAGGGACATCTTGAATTTAATTTTAGGCTCAAGATTCACTCAAAAATCATTTTTAAAACTCAAGTTATGGCTGACACAAGTTTACTGTTCATATGGTAATTTTCCGGATTTCCGTTTTTCTGTCCGAATTTCAATTAGCCTCAAACCAATTCAATTTTCATCCAATGATCATGAAATTTTGTTGAGAACCTTATTTATATGTCATTAACACAACCCAAGAATCAAATTGACAAAAATCATAAAATTTTACACATGTGATAATAGGGTTTTTGAAAGGGGATCAATGAGGCAAAATTTTTAGGGTTTTAGAGAGAGAAATTCACACCTTATTTGTGCTGCGCTATTTTTGATGCTTGGTCTCCTTTTTGGCTGAATTTGTGTGAGTGTTAGAGTCTTCAAAACAGTAAGGAAAAATAGTGGAGAAAAACCATATAAATTTTGGGGTTTAAATCAAAAGGAGAAGAAAGGAAAAATTGATTTCTTACCTTGTTTTTGTCTCAAAAATTATTGAATCCTTGAGCTGCCTTTAGGTAGGTTTTGCTTGCTGTTTTGGTGTGTTTTGGGAAAGAAAAATTCAGAGAGGAAATAAAGTGAGGCTGGCCAAATTTTGAGAGTGAAAGGAAAGGTGAATGAGAGTTAAAAGAGGGTTTTTATACTATGGTTTTCTTTCCTTTTTGTTTCCTTGCTTGGGCAAATATGTTGAGGGACAAAAGGGGAAACTTTGTGCTGTTTTGAGACTAGGGTTTTTCTCTCCTTATTTTTCCTTAAGTGAACGAAATTATCCATTAGTTTTTAAGGAAAAATAATTTGAATTTTAATTGAGTTTTGACCTAACTTTTAATTCAAATAAAATCTCTTTTATTTCTTACACTTTATGGCCGAATTTCTTCTTTATATTTAAGGGATGAAATTTGAGTTTGAATCCTCCTTGGATTTGTGGGATTTAAATTTTAATTAAAATCCCAAGTAATGGCCGAATATTTTAGGGTTTTTGAAGTTAAATTTGTTGACTTTTTGAGTGGAATTTGACTAGGAAACCAACTTAGGGTTTCCAAAAGATTTTTAATTAATTTTTGGCACACTAATTTTATTTAAATTATATATTGACCCTTAAATAAAATTTAAGGCGTCACACTAAGCCTTCTCGACATTCGCCTGAGTAGTCTTCTTTGCCTTGGTGGCCTCTTGCTCGGCTTTGCCCTTAACCTCCAACTTCTCACTAAGGTCTTAAGCATTATTAATAAAGGATATTACTTGAGTATTAGACATAACTAAGTCCACAACCCCCTGCCAAGTAAGAAAGAGACTACTATCCTAGCTCTCTATAAAAG
This sequence comes from Antiaris toxicaria, assembly GCA_035233585.1. Lineage (NCBI taxonomy): Eukaryota > Viridiplantae > Streptophyta > Magnoliopsida > Rosales > Moraceae > Antiaris > Antiaris toxicaria. The sequence continues at coordinate 5,175,956 of CP141163.1, forward strand.
ACCTCTTTCTAATGGCTTTAGCAACTTCCTTAGTAATAAGAAAATCGATCCACCTTGCTATGATTTACTGGACAGACGGGCGACTTGAAGACCTTTTCGATTCGAGCAGGCGAAGTGAAGAATTCTCCTTCTTCTTGCTCGGCTCCCAATCAACCACCCAGTTGACCAGCCTATGTGGCCTCGTGGTGTGGCACATTGAAGCAGCCTTTACTTGCTCAATAGCCACCCAACTATTTCTTGCTCGACAGCCACCCAGCCAACCAGCTCGTATAGCTGTGCTTGATAGCTAATCAACCAATTAGTCAACCTAATCTGCCTCTCACTTACTTACACAGTAACCAACCGGCCTCCGCAGCTGCCTAGCCTACCAACACACCGATGTAGCCTGTCACGCACAGCCCAACACGTATGCGACAACCTCTCTCATAGTCTTGCTTTACAGCCAACCAACAAGGGCCTACTGACCAGTAACCAAGCTTGTGCCCCATGCCCAGTAGCACGTGTCCTTTGTGTGACAATCGACCAACACGGGGGCTGCTCGGTAGCCTATCTACCATGTCCTACTTGGCCAAAGCAATCCATCATGTGCCGAGAGCAACCAACTAGGCGCTAACAAGCATTGTGCAATCCGTACAACCCCGTGTCGTGCGTTGTAGTAGATCGACCTCCCATACCCTTGTTCACCTACCTGGCAATGGACCAACTAAACATAACCTGACCCATGGCAATTTGGCACTGCAACTAAGTGGGCAGCCTAGTGGTAGCCAACCTGCGAGTTACACGACAACTAACCCATGAGCAGCCTAGTGGCCTAGCACAGCTTGGGTCCCTTACGTGTCGCGTGTTACGTGTCTCGCTCAGCAACCGAGCCTGTGCCGTGCATCACGAGCAACCTACCGAGGGTCCAACTACTTGTGTCCCACGCCCTGCATATCTCATGCATAGCTAAGCAAACCAACGTCATGCCTTATCGATAAACCACCAGCTTCATGCACCGTGTGCCCGGCAGCCTAGCTCGTCGACAATACAACCAATGTCGAGTAGCCAACTAAATCTGATCGTGTAAGAAATGCTGTCACTGAAGCCAACCAATAGCCCCTGCTAAGTGGCCAACATCGAACCCAGCCGTGCGATGTAGCCATGGGCATCGAATCTAGCCACGAGCACTAACCAAGCCTAACATGCTGGTTTCTGGGGCCATTAAGCAACCAAGCGTCGATTTCCCGTCGCAAGCAACAGATCAGCCAAAGGGTGTAGGGTAGAACAGCTGCCAAACCATTTAGGGAAAAAAAACACCAAAACAGCCCATTTTAAAGGGAAAATACTTCAAACCCTAATGCCAAAAATGGAGGATCTGCAAGAAAGTCCTCAGATTATACAAAATTATAAAAATGGCACAAATTTTATAACAAGTTTTGACCCCAGAATGGTAAAATTTGCTAAAAAAATCCCTTGACCACCGAAAGTAGCCCAGAAATTCAATTCCACCAAGATTTCTAGGCCAAGCAACCATGAAGTCTTTTGATTACAAATGCACATAACAAGTACCTCATTGAGTACACTTGGGGAGGCCAGTGTTGTGGAGGAATTCTCAAACTACTCAAAATTATCTATCAAACTGAACTTCTTAAGTCGTGGTATGTTACTCCGTAAGACTGGTTGGTTGGTTTGCTTGTTTTATCCTATGAGCTACCAAGTAAGAGATGCAAATTTGTATAGAGCAGGATGCTACTAGGTAGCCAAGCAGAAAAGTGATCTTTACTCTTCTGTGCACAAACCCTGACTAGCAGGTGAGGAGCACCCATTGCCCCTCAAGTTTCTTGTTCCTCCTAAACATACGCTGGGAACACAATGGGCTTACTATGACAAAATCAGAAACCACAATTGCTACTCCCCGGCAGCCCGACACAAGGCAACCTTACTGTGGGACACATGACACTTGGTCCACCTCCCTTAAAATGTTGTCCTAAATTTTCAGCTCTGACCCAAGACATTTCATCTCTGGGACACTTGGCAAAGCCACAAAAAAACATCAAACTCTCAGGTCAATGACCCCAGCGGGGTGACCCAACCCTACCAGGCAGGGCCCGACGTGAATCTGCTCCAATCAACAACTTATAAATACTGAGCTCACTGAAGCTCACAAGTATGGCAACTTCCTTGCCTAAACAACATTCTGCCTTGATCCGAGCCTCTCTGTTCCCTGCTGACTTGAGCGTCGGAGTGCCTTTGGCAAACACCACATCGGTGTCCACTTACTCCGCAGCTCTTCTCTTTACTTTTACAGGATTTTCGGGTCGAAGTCAACCATGCTTCATAACACGAGGTCCGCACCATTACATGCCTGCCAGGCAGAAGTTAACCTTACTCTGCAGCCTTGCTCCTCACCTTTGCAAGCCTACCAGGTAGAAGTTAATCGTGCAATGCAATACGAGGTCCGCACCTTTACAGGCCTGCCGGACAGAAGTCAACCTTTTTTCGCAGCCCTACTCCTCACCTTTGCAGGCCTGCCGAGCAGAAGCCAATCGTGCTTTGTAACACGAGGTTCGCACCTTTGTAGGCTTGCCGGGCAGAAGTCAACCTTGCTTCGTAGACCTACTACTTACCTTTATGAGCCTGCCGAGCACAAGTCAATCGTGCTCCGCAACACGAGGTCTGTAGTCCTGCTCCACACCTTTGCAGGCCTGCCAGGTAGAAGTCCACCGTGCTCCGTAGCACGAGGTTTGTAGTCTTGCTCCTCATCTTTATAGGCCTGCCAGGCAGAAGTCAACCATGTTCCATAATACAAGGCCTGTAGCTTTGCCCTTCACCTTTGCAGGCCTGCCAAGGAAAAGACCACTGCGCTCCATAGCACATAGTGTTGAGGCTTATTAGTCTCTGCCGCACGTGGTGTTGGGGTCGAATTTCGACATCAACAACATCTTTACCAAGTATATGATTTATTTACATCTTGTAAATATATTATTTATTTTATAAAATTTATATTAATCTCGTAAATCAGCTCTTTACCACAAATATTTTAAAAATATTCTATTTATTTTAATTATTTTCTAAAAATTACTCTTTACTATAATTTTCCAAGGGAGAACGATTTTAAAAAGAGTACATCTTAAAAATATATTATCTAATTTATAATGAATTTAAAATTTTTACTGTCTTACAATGATGATTTCAAGGAAAAATCAAAATCATGAGGCAAAAATCCTAAACATATACACTAAAGAGACTATTCCTACAATTTCTTAAAGAAAATGAGAAATGCAACATAAGAATGAAAGCATTGAGATTGATTTTAGTCACATGTCTCCACAATGTTAATGCTATAAAGACAATACTACCTTTAAATTTATTTTTTTAGGTATCTTCACTTCAAAACAATTTGTGTCACAACAACATGTGTCATTGATAGTGGTGGTGTCAGATTTACCTTGAAAATTATGCACTGATGACTCCGATTTTAGCTCAGTTTTAGGTGTTGTATCTGGCTTTTCCTTTTCTTCACAAAATTTGGTTCCTAAATGGGTGTACCCAAGTTTTGGCTTGCGCATGCGTTGCCCTTCCTTTTGAGCTATTGCTCAATTTTGATTGCCATGTGTACCATATCCTTCAACTCCACATAATAGGACAATTCCACTGAATGAGCAATCTCTATGTTTAAACTAACTAGAAATCTAGCCATTATAGCTTCTCGGTCCTATAAAATTTAGGTCTCCAAAAGCCTCCTTAAATCTTCAACAAGTTTTCCTTTTATATCCTCTCAAAGCATCGCATTTTTGCCTTAAAATTAGGGCTCTATGTGTGTGAGGCATTGTAGTTGGTATTTTTCCTGGTGCAACCCCACCTAAGGCGACTAGGTTTACAAGGAAGCGCACTGCAGCACGCCTGAAAGGCTACACAAGTGAACAAAAGCAGGCTACAATGTAGCCTCCTCATGCTGCAGCTTGTTACCAACATGATTTTTGGCCCAAAGCATGTGTTGCAATATGCCTTTGTTGCACTACAACCCACACCAAAATAATAAATAGGTTACAACATAAAGAACTTACACTGTAGCCTAAAGCCAACTTCTTCTCTGGCAGAAACCAATAGCACGCCTTTGTTGCATTATAGCCCACCCCTTCTTCTCTAGTTCCTCTTTTTTGCTGCTTTACTATCTTCCTTTTGCTTCCTCTTATATTTAAACTACAAAACAAATTAAATACAATAAAACACTAATAAAATGCTCAAAAACCAACAAAATACCCATAAAGATAACTTGATAAAATCAATTTATCAACAGAACCCAAAGATAAGAGTAAAGCCAGTTGTGGTTTAAGTTCTTTATCAAGACCTGTACCCTTTAGCCGTCCTTTATATGGTTATAGACCTAGAAGAAAGGCAATTTCACCCTTCCATTTTGAGAGCTGGAAACCCAACAGCATGAAATTGCTAATGCTTTTTTGATCAAGTGCTATTTCTATATCACTTTTTTCCTCTTTTTCCTCTTTTTTTTTTTTTTTACACATATAAATTTATAAGCTCAAGTCCAAATCCAACAACTAAAGTCCATGTTCAAATCTAAGCCTAGTCTTTTCAACCAAATATGACTCTCATGTCAACTTTTGCATATCACTAAAAGAAGGGCCCGAAAGGGTATTTAGCACTGACACCCTCCAAACTTATCATCTTTTGGTAATTTACACAACACCCCCCCCCCCCCCCCCCCCCCCCCACCAAATTTTTAATTTTGACAATTTACTACATGAACTTGTAAAATTGTTGCAATTTATCCCTTGTGAATTAATTTAAGTTAAATTAAAAATGAAAAACCCAAATACGCTTTATGTGAATATGGAAACCCTATTTTCAATGAAATATTTCCAAATCTAATATAAACATTAATGTAAATCTTCTAATTTCAAATCCTAAATTTAATGTAAAATTAACTAAAAAGGGTTACATTACAATAACTTAGGGTTCGTTTGGTGAACGTATTGCATTTGCATTGCGTTTAAATGCAATGCATTGAATGTAATTTGTATTTGGAGAAAAAGTATTAGCATTGCATTTGAATGCAATGTGTGTTTGGGGGAAAAGTATTTGAATTGTATTTTAATAATAAATATGTGATGTGATGGGTAAAAGTAGAGAGAAAAAAAAGAGGGAGAGAGAATATATGATGTAATTAATAAAAGTAATAGAAAAAGTGAAATAATAAATAGTGATTGTGTTAGATTTAAAATGTGATGTGATTGGTATTTGAATGAAATGTTTTTGTATTTGGGGGAAAATTGCATTGCATTTAAATGCAATGCCAAAAAAATGCTTGTCCCAAACACTGCATTAATAAGTTCAGAAGGTAAATTGTCAAAACTAAAAATTTAAGGGGTAATTTGTCAAAAGGTAACAAATTCAGTGAGCATCAGTGCTAAATACTAGCCCTAAAGGCCCCTTCAGGGTGTATATGTTTTTCTTTTGTTTATAGGAAATTATAGTAAATTTTTACAAGAGCAATTATAATAAATAACAGTTTTCAAAAAATAATTAAAATAAATAATATGTTTTTATAATATTTGAAATCAATAGTCTTTTTATCAAGTAAATAAAAAATTTACTTGATAAAAATTATTTTTAGCAGACGTAAATACATCATTTACTTAATATATAAATAAATCATTTACCTAGTAAATTTGATATAAATAAATTATTTAGATGACATAAATATCATTTATTATAAATATTTTAAAATTTTTTTATTTATTTTAATTATTTTCAAAAAACTGCTATTTATTATTTCGTCAAATCATGCAATTTGTAATAAATAACATTTTTTTATAAAAATATTTAAAATAGTTAGCAAGATTTTAAAATATTTAAAGAAAATAACAAAGTTGCTTTTTTTTTTTTTTGTTAGGAAAACAAATTTACTTCAAGTACATAATCAACTTTTTATTTACTCTAAAGAACTTGATATTTACTTTAATTATTTATTGAACATTGATATTTATTTGATCTAAAATCCAGCACTATTAGTAATTGGATAAGCTAATTATTAATTTATATTTGCCTGATAAATACATTTAACCTGTTCAACAACACTCTGGATGATAGTTATAAAGGCGTAAAATATTAGAATTTAAAAGTTGTTTTAATTTATAAAACATTTGTACTTTCTTTTTATATTTTAAAATTTTATTTTACTGCATAATGATATCGTATTTAATATACTAATTTATATGCTTTTTAAGTCAACTTTTAATTTTGACTAAAAATATCCCAAATACTCTCAAAAGCAAAAACTATTGCCATGATTTTTGCTTTTATTCAATAAATCTATATTAATTTTTTTGTATAAAAAATGTATACACTATTTTTAAAATCATATATTTTATAATATTATATTATATTATATTGAATAATAAAGGAGCGTTTGATAAACGCATTGCATTTTAATTATATTTGAATGAAATTTATTTTTTGAACGTTGTATTTGATTGAAAAGTATTTTTTTTTAATTTGAATGAAATGTGTGTTTGAATGAAAAGTATTTTAGATTTAAAAAGTTGATATAATTGATAAAAGTAAAAATAAATAGTGGAGTTGAAAAGTTGATGTGATTATTTTAAAAAACTTTTAAATAGTAATTATTTTCGTAACACTGTTAAAAAAAACTGTATTTGAATGTAAAACTTTGTGTTTGGTATAAAATTATATTATATTTAAATATAATTAAAATGTAATTACTGTGTCAAATGCTCTTAAATCTTATTTTCTCGATGAAATCTATAGTTGTGTTAAATAAATTTACTGTCCTTTAATTACCAAACTGCCATTTCTTTTTCTTTCTTCTCTCTCTCTCTCGTAATTCTTTTTCTGACGTCTTTTTCTGTAACAGCAAGTTTCAACAAGCGTATGCATCAAGGAAGAGAAGGTGTCTTTTTCACAGTTTCCTCGTAACCAAACAATGGAAAGATATATATATATATATTTTTTCATAAGAAAATCCAGACAACTAAAGATTATAAGCTATTAAGAAATGGGTTTGAATTTAATAAGATTTTAGGATCGAGGATAACTTGATTAAGGACAGATAAAAGCTAAGGAACATAATTGATGTCGCTCAACATACTAATTTAACCGCCAATATGATTAAATACGAAACCCACGATTTATTTATTATTTATTTATTTATTCCAATATTTTCCTTGCTCTCTTTTTTCTCTCTTCCCTAGCCCTCTCTCTTCTGAAACACAGACAGTGACATCATTGGATACTGCAGATTCCAAGTCAACACAAGTTCTTTCAACAATGCATACCATAAGCGCGTGCAAGGTTTTGGACAACTCCTAGGATTAAGGACATAAAAAGATTACATATTGTCTTGACCATACTGGAAAGCGGGCATCAAGCGCATGCCAGTTCGTCCTTGAGTCCCAATTAACAGACAGTTTAAAAGGTAGATCCATTCCATCCGAAGTTGGAACCCTACAAAATAATAGAATGAGTTAACGGGTAATGCGGAACAGTTGAAAGTGCGGAAAGCTAAAAGATAAAAATAGTTTTCGCTCAGGGATATTCCAAAACTTATTTACATCATTCTAGTTCTGGTGTAAAGCATGCAAACACTGAGCATATTCTTGAGTTTGATTGGCCTAAACAAAGAAGAAGGATGCAATGAGAAAGAAATGCATGCATGAGAACAACCAATCTTTTTGAAAACTTAAGAAGTTGAGAGGCTCGCCTTGTTGTCGTTAAACGTGAGGCAGCATCGCGACTTGGGCACAGACAACTTGGTCTCAAGAATGCCGACAATTGCAGCACTTAGCTTCTTGTTCACATCAGGGTTAAGGCCACCAATTGAGACCAACTCACCATAGGCAGCAGGTTGCTCAGTCCCACCAAACGAAATGGGTATCGAACCCTTCAGCACAATCATTTCATACTATATATCAACGAAAACGACATAGTTAAGAGTTTATCTTTAGCTATATATGTACATTAACAGAATTGTAACTAACTAACTGTTGTTGTTAGAGTTTGATAAAACTAACTAACAAATTATGGTTAAATAACTACTCTAAAACTCCCCCAGATGAGCTGTATATATTCTTAACAGCCATCTTGAAAAGTAGAGCAAACAATGTTGCAGCAGAAACAGGCTTGGTAAAGATGTCAGCAAGTTGATGATGTGTTCTGACTGGAAGCAGTTTGATGCAGCCTTCATTAACTTTATCACGAACAAAATGACAATCAATCTCAATGTGTTTTGTTCTCTCGTGAAACACAGGGTTGGAGGTAATGTGTATGGCTACCTGATTGTCACAAAAGATGAGAGCTGGAGTGGTATCTTCAACGTGAAGGTCATGCAGCAATTGTTTCATCCATATCAGCTCACTAGTGGTTGCACCAAGTGCTCTGTATTCGGCTTCAGTAGATGATCTAGAAACTGTTGCTTGCTTCTTAGCTTTCCACGACACTAAAGACTTGCCAAGGAAAACGCAAAAACCCGTGATCAGTCTTCTGGATTCTGGACATGATGCCCAATCTGCATCTGAGAAAGCACTGAGCTGCAATGGTGAGTCAGATGAGAAGAAAAGTCCTTGGCCTGGATTGGACTTAATGTATCGCAACAGATGATGAACTGCTTGTAGATGACTTGTCTGAGGTGTGGAGAGGAACTGGCTGAGTTGATGAACAGCAAATGTTATGTTAGGATGTGAGAGAGTGAGGTATAACAGTCGACCTATGAGCTGTCTGTACAAAGAAGGGTTATGGAGAAGTTCACTCTCTACATTCGTAAGTTTTGTTTTTGGTTCCATAGGAATTGTTGCTGGTTTACAAGCCAAAAACCCAGCGTCTTCAAGTAACTACAGAGCATAATGTCGTTGAGAAAGTATAATCCCTGCTGATGATCTGGCTATTTCAAGTCCAAGAAAATACTTTAGGCTTCCCAAATCTTTCAGTTTGAACTGACTGTGAAGCTCAGATTTCAAAGCATTGATAATCTCTATTAAAGGGCCTGTGATAATAGTATCATCAACATATACTAAAACAGCCACAAAACTTGTACCCAAGCCCTTAGTAAACAATGAGTAATCAGCTTTGGATTGAGTAAAACCTTGCTGAACCAGTGATTGAGAAAATTTGGAGTACCATTGCCTTGAAGCTTGTTTCAAACTGTAGATGGATTTGTGCAGCTTACAGACTAACTTTGTGTTTTGAGTAGCCTCCCCCTTATTTCTATATCCCAATGGTAGATCCATATAAACCTCCTCAAATAAATCTCCATTAAGGAATGCATTGTTGACATCTGGCTGTACCAAATTCCATTTCTGAGAAGCAGCCAGAGCTACGAGAACCTTCACTGTGACAAGTTTGGCAACCGGTGAGAAAGTTTCAATGAAGTCAACACCTTCCTGCTGAGTAAAGCCTTTGGCTACTAAGCGTGCTTTGTATCGATCTATAGAACCATCAGACCGGTAGTTGATCTTATAGATCCATTTGCAGCCAATTGTATGCTTGTTTTCAGGGAGTGGAACAACAGACCAGGTATGATTAGACTCTATTACATTCAGTTCAGCCTGCATAGCTTCTCGCCAGTGGGAATGACATACTGTCTAATGATAAAACTATGGTTTGTACTGAGAGGAGACACTGAAAACAAACTACCTATGACTGGAAGAAAGACGATGATAAAACAGATGATTTGATAATGGATATAATACATTTGGGGTTGGGGGTGGGGGGGGGGATTTTGTTGGCTATGAGAGAGCAAATGACAATGATAGTCCCTCACGTAAGATGGAGGTTTTGTAGTTCTGGATGATCGCCTGTTATGCTGTAAGGAATGGTTATGAGAAACTTAGTCAGATTGAGTAGCAGTATTCCTATACTCGAGTATAGAGTCACCAGAATATTGGGGCAGCACTAGATCAGGAAATGGATCAATTAAATTCTCCTGTGAAGTCACCAGATGAAAGGGGAATTCATTCTCATGAAATATTACATCTCTTGAGATGAAAAACTGTTTAGACTCCAAATCATATAACCTGTAACCTTTTACACCAGGTGGATATCCCATAAAAACACAAGTTCTAGCCCTGGGATGGAATTTGGATCGATTGGCAGCCAATGTAGAAGCGAAGGCCAAGCAGCCAAAAGTTCTTAAGTTGGAATAATTGACTCTGGTCTTATAGAGCATCTCATAAGGAGAAATATTCTTCAGCAATGGGGATGGAATTCTGTTTATCAGATATGTAGCTGTGAGGACACATTCACCCCAAAACTGAATTGGAACTTGAGATTGGAAGTACAAGGCTCTAGCAACATTTAACAAATGTTGATGTTTCCTTTCGACAACAGAGTTTTGTTGAGGTCGATCCACACAAGAAAATTGATGTAACACGCCCTTCTCATTGAAAAATTCTGTAAAAGCAAGCTCTTTTGCATTGGCTGATCTGAACACTTTAACTTTGCTATTGAACTGATTGTCCACCATAGCAAAAAATCTAGGAATAATTGATGCAGCATCTGACTTGTGTTTTAACAAAAACAGCCAAGTGAAACGTGTACAATCATCTACTATGGTGAGAAAGTAAGTAAAACCAGAATAGGTAGGAACTGAATATGGTCCCCATATATCACAATGAACAATATCAAAAGGTGATTGAGACATATGATTGTGACAATCAAAAGGTAATTTCTTTTGTTTGGCTAGAGGATATATGTAACATACATTTGAATTATTATGACTAGAAGACTTACAATTCAACTGTGTTCTCAAAATTTCAAAACGTTTTGTAGACAAGTGTCCAAGTCTAATATGTCATACATGAGTAGACACATTGTTGGTAGATGCCACATTATTGACTATCAATTCTTTTGAAGAAAAAAATGAACTCAGAGTAGTAGAATCAAGAATGTATAGTCCTTGAACCTTTTCACCCCTGCCAATCGTCTTCTTGTGATGAAGATCCTGAATTAAGCAGCAATCAGGAAAAAATTGTACACAAAGCTGTAAATCAGTTGTGAGTGCACTAATAGAAATCAGATTAAACTTGAATTGAGGCACAAATAAAACGTCTTTAAGTGATAGTCTAGTGCTCAGCATAATATCACCACTCAGGCTCACAGAAATGGAAGAGTTATCAGGCAGTGTGACATTGGTGTTTTGTATTCGTTGTAATGAACTGAATATATTGGCTTCTGAAGAAATGTGTTTAGCCCTGTATCAATTATCCAGAATTTGGATGATGAAATTGTAGGATCTAAGGCAATAGACAAACATGTACCTGAGGTGTACGAGCATGATGCAGTATTCTGTTGATTGGAAATGTTGGCTAACGAGTTGAGATGGGTTGAAAGTAATGTCATGAGATGCTGATTTTGCTCTGTATTGAGATTCTTGAAGAACTCACCAATATTTTCACTTCCAGACGAATCTTTAGCTTCTGAACTAGGCTGAGTTATGACTTGATTAACTGCAGCTACTTGATTCCTTAGGCGTGGCTTGTATCCAGGAGGGTATCCATGAAGCTTGTAACACTTCTCAACCGTGTGCCGATGGAAGTTACAGTGAGTACAAAAAGGGCACTCCTTCTTTTGAACTTTGTTGTTCGTAGGGACAATGGATGAGTTACCATTAGAATTCTTCAAGTCTGCAGTCTTGATGAAAAATGCCATATTGTTTGCTTCGAGTGCAGATTGATGTTGAGCATTAACACTTCTCTGTCGTTCTTCTTGAGAGACGAGAGAAAATACTTTTTTGATCGATAGCATGGGATCAAGAAGCAATATCTAGCCTCGTACCTGGGCAAATGCATCGTTGAGTCCCATTAGAAATGCCAGCATGTACTCCATTTGAAAATAAGCTTGCAAATCTTTAACTCCACCACATGAACATCTTCCGCACGTGCAAGTCGATCAGAAATTATTCAATTCTTCCCATAAGGTCTTCAGTTGGGTGAAATAAACACCAACTAAAGCCTGATCTTGACGGTGATTAATTAAATCTCACCTGAGCTAGAAGATTCGAGGCCCGTTACTTTGTTGAAATCTATCTCTAATGTTAGACCAGATTTCAGCAGTAGATTCAGAGAAAATGATGCTCGCGGATATTTCCTTAGACACCGAATTCATGATCCATGAAATCACGACATTATTATTGCGAATCCATGAATGAAGAAGTGACAGATCGTTACCATTCGGTTTGGCAATGGTTCCATCAATGAAACCAAGTTTATTCTTGACAGAGAGTGCTATGACCATCGCACGACTCCATGAGGCATAATTATCACCTGTTAGAGGTTGCGAAACCAGAACTGTACCGGGGCCATCTGAGTGATGCAGGAAGAAGGGACTAGAAGGATCATCTGTGACTGAACTACCGAAACGTGAGGAAGCGATCTGAGTTTCTCGAGAAGCCATTCATCTGAAATGCAGAGAAGCACCAAGGAAATCTGGAAATGTAGACGATCGGGAAACAAATCGAACAAGGAGGATCTGATTTGAAGAAGATCAGACACGATCAAAGTCAAGTGGATTCAACCATTGATGATCGGAATGGATTTTAGGAAATCAGAGTTCACTCCGTAGAAACACTCTGATACCATATTAGAGCTGTAAACAAGGTTTGGAAGAATGGAAAAATGTTCACTCTGTTTTCATTTAGCTAACCATACCAATGGATACACACCATATATATATGTATATTAATAGAATTGTAACTAACTAACTGTTATTGTTTGAGTTTGTTAAAACTAACTAACAGATTATGGTTAAATAACTACTCTAAAATATTCAAAAAGCCAAACAAACAAATAATTAGAGTTAAGAATATCATTTATCAGCTGACAAGTAGGAAAAAAATGGAAATGTATATGATATCTAGATAATGCTTCCAGACATTTGCTTTAATCCCGTGAAGGAAACATATGCAATGATTTATCACTCATATTCTTTCTGCTCACGAGAAAAAGAATTCTTAATATTCATCTGCAACTGAAAAGAGAGAAAAATTAGGTAATTGATTTACAGTCTATTGCTCTTTTTCTATGAGCTCTTTTTCTAGGACTCGTCTAAATATGTTTTAAGGTTTTAGACATAAAGCATTTCCCACATTCTGAACGATGGAAATTCGCCAGAAACTCTGCTCATATGGCTCAATAGCAGCATTCAAACAGGTTGATACCATGCTCTAGTCTAAAATGTAGTCACACATAATTTGACGCATAAGTTATCTCAGTTCTCTAGTTATCATATAACACTAAAAAGCCAAAACTCTCAGATCAGGGAAGATAAACACCACAACTCCAAAATTCTTTCAACCTAGTGTTGTACAAGATTAAGAAACAATAATAAAAAGGGAATGTATGTTGCAAATCTATTCACAAGAGGCATAAACTGTTGGGTTTTATTATATTATATGGACCACATATATATATGAGTGTATATTATAAGCTATCTATAAAATTAGTCCAATTAAGTGATCAAATAAGGCTTAGGTTATTTGAGCTTTTAATGTGTCATTATAGTGTGAGCCTCTTATATGTAGTGACCAAAGTTTAATTATCAGTTTTATGATGAGCTAAATTAGTAAACAAAGTTAATAACTGGAGCAGTTATTTTCTATTGTTTATACAATTATGGTCCTCAAAATTGTACGTATATTTTCATTCTCTTCTCACCCCATCAGAAAGAGAAAACAGAGAGAAATCAATAGGCTCTCAATAGTGGGTATTAATTTTGGAAGACTGATCACTTGACTTTAATTTCAAGAACACAACCATGGATCCAGGTATGCTTCCGCTCTAATCTAATTTTCTTGGTGATTGAACATAAAGGTTTTGGGTTTGATGATAGTTTTCATCATCTAAAGTATTTTCTACAACAATTGGTATCAGAGCTTCTTCATGTTGAATTAAGTTTTTCAATTGGATTTTGTGATTATTTGGGTGTTCTTGAATTTAATAATTTCATGTTTGGAATTGTTAAATTTAAGGACAATTATGGTTATTCTTCTTGTCATTTTCTTCCAAAATTCTGGATTCAATTGGTTGTTGTTTTGATTTTTATATGAATCTGGGTTAAAATTTTCAAAGGATTTTGAAAATTAGGTTATCAAATTCATGTATAATTTTGGATTCAGAAATTAGGGTTTGTTCATCATAAGTCGTGAATTTTCATATGTTTTCTGGATTTTGATTTTATTATTTATGATTTTGTTATGAATTAATGATATTATGATGTCAAATTTAGGATTTCATGATTATGGTTAAAGATTAAGGACATTTAGAGAGAGATTTAGGATTAAAAAAAATCACATTATTAGGCTTGAATGTGAATATTTTTTCAATCTTTCTCGTCTGTAAACTCACGGCTTCATGGAGTCGGGTGTTAGTTCCTGGAAAAATTGAAGCACACGTTCAAAGCAAAAGAATTTTGCATGCTGCTTACAGCATACATCAGACAAGAAAGCAAAGCCCAAAAGACTATCAAAACCCAAAAGAAAATAAAAGCCTAAATAGGCTTAAGGCCATTTTTCATTGGGCTTGGATTATGGGTATGGGTTAATGAATTTGGACTTTGGGTTTGGGTCATGGGGAAGGATATGGGTGACCCGGGTTGACTTTGACTCCGGTGTTGACTTGATTGTTGACTGGCATTGACTAAATTTTACTGGCATTGACCAAGTCGTTGACCAAGAGTTGACCGGTGTTGACCAAAGTTGACTTTGACTCTGACTTTAAAAATATATATTTTTTTTTTAAGGATTTGTTTTGGGATTTTTAAATTCAAATTTTGGTAAGGTTAAATATATATTTTAGAATAAATTAATTAAAACAATATGTCACCAAAGTAGCCACTTTTGTGGAAGTTAATTTATTTTAAAACATAAAACGGTTGTGTATGTACAACTTATGTGAATATTGATCAGCCCAAAGGAAGGTCAATATTTAACAGAATTGCATATACATCTTGTGGTAATAAATGCGTGACAATTATTCGGTTTACATGTGAACAATAAATCGGTCTAAAGAAAGGTTTATTGTTTGGCATGCCTTATTGTCAATGTTTGATTACTACACCAAGATTACCACTTACAAATTGATATTTCTATCCAAAAACTAAATATTAATATTGTACCCGGTATCTTGTGATGGGATATACCATTATTTGAGTTTATTATATCTGTAATGGTACTTATGTGAGCTGTTTTTGTTTTGTTTGTTGTGTTGTTCTCTGTTCAGCTACTACTTCTGCTTCTAATATCTCTGCTAGCATCAACTCAATTCCTATGCTGAATGGGACTAACTTCAAATCATGGCAAGAGAACTTGCTGATAGTTTCGGAGTCATGGATCTCGACCTTGCGTTAAGGCTTCCTTCTCCTGCACCTCTTATTGATAAAAGTACTTCTGATGAGAAGAAGGACTTTGAAAAGTGGGAGAAGTCAAATCGCATGAGTATGATGATCATGAAGAAAGCCATTCCAGAAGCATTTAGGGGCACTATTTCTGACAAAATTACCACTACCAAAGAGTTCTTTGAGGATATTGAAAAGAAATTTGCCAAAAATGAAAAGGCTGAAACTAGTACAGTCTGTGCAAATCTCATATCAATGAGGTACAAAGGAAAAGGGAATATCAGGGAGTACATTATGGAAATGTCTCATCTTGCTCCCAAACTGAGGGTACTGAAGCTTGACCTCTCTGAGAACTTGTTGGTACACTTGGTTCTGATATCTCTCCCTGCACAATTCAGTCAATTCAAAGTGAGCTACAACTGTCAAAGGGACTCTTGGTCTCTTAATGAGCTTATTTCACACTGTGTTCAGGAAGAGGAAAGGTTGAAGCATGAAAAGATTGAAAGTGCTCACTTGGCAACTACCCCAAAAGACAAGGGTAAGAACAAGAAAAGAAAGAAGGAAAAGGAAGCTGCAGATAACGTACCGTAAAAGAAACAGCATAAGGAACCAAATGATGATGGTTGTTTCTTCTATGAAGCTGTGGGTCATAAAAAGAAGTAATGTACCAACTATCACGCATGGCGTGCAAAGAAAGGTATGCTTCTTAATCTGGTTTGTTCTGAGGTTAATTTATCTTTGGTACCTAGACACACATGGTGGATAGATTCTGGTGTAACAACTCACATCAGTGTCTATGCAGGGCTGCCTGAATTGCTGAAAGCCAAATGATGGTGAAAGACATATCTACGTAGGTGACGGCAAGACGGTTGCGGTAGAGGCAATAGGGACTTTTAGATTATTACTTAGGACTGAATATTATTTGGATTTGAATGAGACTTTCGTTGTACCGTCATTTAAACAGAATTTGATTTCTGTTTCTGCTTTGGACAAATCAGGATATTCTTGTTCATTTGGAAATAGAAAATTTAGCCTTTTTCAGTTTTCAAATTTGGTTGGTTCTGGTTCTTTGTCAGTTTATGATAATCTTTATTTGCTTGACACAATAGCCTCTTACAATGAAACCCTGCACAAGATGTAAAAAGAAAATTAACCGAAGAGAATTCTACTACATTATGGCACAAGAGATTGGGTCATATCTATAAAAAGAGAATTCAGAGACTTGTGTCAGACTGAATTCTTAATCCCCTAGACTTTACAGATTTTGATATTTGTGTTAACTGTATAAAGGGAAAACAAACCAATGTGAGGAGGTTTGGTGCCAACAGGAAAACAGACGTCTTAGAACTTATTCATACAGATATTTGTGGGCCATTTCCAACGGTTGCTTAGAATTTTCAACAATATTTTATAACATTCATAGACGATTTCTCAAGATATGACTACATTTATCTCATTCACGAAAAGTCTCAGTCTTTGGATGTGTTCAAGAATTACAAGGCTGAAGTTGAAAACCAACTCGGCAAAAAAATCAAAAGTGTCAGATCTGACCATGTTGGTGAGTACTACGGCAAGTATGACGGTTCAGGTGAATAACGTCCAGGACCATTTGCTAAATTCCTAGAGGAATGTGGTATCATTCCTCAGTGCACCATGCCGGGTTCACCCACTATGAATGGTGTTGCTGAGAGACGAAACAGGACACTTAAAGACATGGTGAGGAGTATGATTAGTCATTCTACCTTACCTGAATCACTCTGGGGAGAAGCACTCAAAACTGCAGCTTATATACTTAACAGAGTACCAATTAAAGCGACTACCAAAAACCCTTATGAGCTTTGGACAAGCAAGAAGCCTAGTTTAAAGCACTTGCATGTTTGGGGATGTCCAGCTGAGGCACGGCCTTATAAGCCAAATGAAAAGAAACTGGACTCAAGAACGATTAGTTGCTACTTTGTTGGATATTCTGAGAGATCCAGGGGTTACAAGTTTTATGATCCTGCTACTAGAACAATTTTTGAGAAAGAAAATGCTCGGTTCTTTGAGGATGTCAAGTTTGCAGGGGGAGATACAACTTGGGACTTTGTCTTTGAAAAGGAATATGTTGATATTCCCACAGGTATTATGGACATTATTCAGGATTCCATTTCTGAACATGTACAAGAAACGACAGATCAAGACAATGTCGAACAATCTCCCATTCAAGGAATTGTTCCTGAAGAACAAACTCTTCTACCCCAAGAACCTATGCCTTTAAGAAGATCTACTACAGAAAGGAGAAGTGCAATACCAGATGATTATGTTGTCTTTCTCCAAGAACATGAGGCTGACATTGGAGTGATGGAAGATGATCCGATCAACTTTCATCAAACCATGGAAAGTTCTAACTCTCAAAAGTGGATTGATGCCATGAATGAGGAAATTAAGTCCATGAAGGACAATGACGTTTGGGATCTTATCCCGTTGCCTGAAGGTACGAAACCCATTGGTTGTAAATGGATATTTAAAACCAAGAGGGATTCAAAAGGTAATGTTGAAAGGTACAAGGCTTGTCTTGTTGCTAAGGGTTTTACGCAAAAGGAAGGCATCGACTATAAAGAGACTTTCTCACCGGTTTCTTCAAAAGACTTTTTCAGAGTTGTTATGGCATTGGTGGCAATATCATATGGTACATTTAGAAAGTACTAATGAAAATTATAGCATATTTTTAAAATGGTGTAAAATTATAACATCTTCATATTTTTCTATTTAAAATAATTTTCTTTTTTTGATTTTATCATTTTGGATCTATCTCCTTCCTTACTATATATATGTTTATTTCCCTCCCTGTATCATCTCTCTCTCTTACTAACTTCTGATGGATGTTGCACTCACAACGGAGTAACCATCACAACAACATCAAACAGTGGAGGAGAAATTGTTCTCTCTGTCTTTCTCAGATGTTGTGCTGGTGAGAGACCACTATGATCTCCGACAAATCATGAAGTCGACGACGACATTGGAGAGAGATCGTGGCGACAATGCGATGGATCCACTTAGGTTTTGTTGGTTTTTTTTTTTTTTTGTAGGTGTAGTTGGATTGGTGGGTCGTGATTCCCACCATCGCAGTCCTTCTACTTTCTCCCTTTCTCACACCAAAGAGGCATTCAACAATGAAGGAGGATAGTGACAACGGAGATCACGATCCTGTCCATCACGTTTCTTTACTTTCGTGTCGACGATTCTGCAGATCGTCAAAGGACGAAGGCGACCATGTCTGCGATGAACATCGTCTTCTCCAGCGACATAGTGCACAATCTTCTCTAGTCACTATCTTGAACCCAGTGTTGTCATCAATTGACAGGCTGAGAGACAGACTAACATCAAGGGGAGAGAGAAGGGAGAGAAAGAAGAAAGAAAGAGAGATGAAAGATAGAAGATTAGGGGAAATTTTAGGATTCTATCTTATTATTTGTCTTAATTATGTTATCGAGGAGTAATGTTTTAACTTATGCTATAATTTTAAACTATGAATTATATTGTGCTATTCTATCATTTCCCTCTTTTGTTTTCATAAATAATTTATTTACTAATTTTAATAATTCCTTTGTTATCCAATAAATAAATGACATACTTGTAAATAAAACAAACATGAAAAACTGCTTCGTAGAGAGCGCGAGAGAGGAGAGAGAAAGTAACAGAGAATAAAGAGAGAGGAAATGAAAAAAAAAAAAAAAAAACCAAATCAAGGGTAAATAGGGAATCTCATTTATATTAAAATATTAACTCCTGTTTAGTGACAGCATTGCATTCACATTGCATTCAAATGTAATATAATATTCACCTAAATACAAAAGTGTTTCAATCAAATACTAATTACATTACATTTTAAATCCAATACAATCACTGTTTATTATTTTATTTTTTGTATTATTTTTACTAATCACATTACATATTCTCTCTCTTTCCTTTTTTTCCCTCTATTTTTACCAATCACATCACATATTTATTA
Organism: Antiaris toxicaria; assembly: GCA_035233585.1. Lineage (NCBI taxonomy): Eukaryota > Viridiplantae > Streptophyta > Magnoliopsida > Rosales > Moraceae > Antiaris > Antiaris toxicaria. The sequence goes on from CP141163.1 coordinate 5,195,289, forward strand.
TTAAAATTTAATTCAAATACTTTTTATCCAAACACACATTGCATTTAAATGCAGTACTTTTCCTCCAAATGTAAATTGCATTTAATGTATTACATTTAAATGTAATGTAAACGCAATGCATTCATCAAACGGAACCTAAAAACAATAGGTGAATTTTAATGATTTAAAATTATGCTATTTATCCAAAATTAGGTATTACAATGGGTTATTTATTACAATTTTCCTAATAGTGTTTTTGGTTTATTTCCCTCGTCTCAAAAATATATATATATATCACAAGATCTCTTGTTCACACAAAAAAAGATGGCAAGTTTTCTATTAAGTACAGAGCTAATTAAGAATGCGTAGTAATGAAGTCAGTTGTCTATACTTGAGTACAAAAAAAAATTTTTTGATACTAAGCCTTCTTTTCTTCCAAGGGAAACTAGAATAGCTAAGTAAGACGTCTCACTTTAGTATCTTATAATTTTTTAAGTTATCACCGACGATAATAATATAGTAGTGAGGATATACTATTTAAAAACATTACTTCTATTCCGTTTAAAAATTTGAGTCATACTTCTATCGTTAAAAAAAGAGAAAAAAAATTGAGCCACACCGCGCTCGTTAACATGAATTTCAAAACAACAAAGAATTACTTCGTCAGTATAAATAAATAGGAGTACTCGTAAAAGGAAAAAGGAAAAAAAAAACAATTGGTAAATGTACAAAATATCCCTTTCCAAATAGTTGGGTGTGGTTATATAATGATTATTGGTTGGGATGCACTAGTAAGTGGAAAATTAGGTCCAATTTCCAAAGATAAGTTAGTGGAAATAAAGAACACTAATAAAATCAATTCTAGAGAAAGAAAAAACAAAAGAGAGAGGCTATGAGAGATTTTAGAGGGATTGGGTTCCGAAGTCGGTGGCTCAACACTTTGCTCGGCTGTCGACTTCCTTTGGTCGCGAGGGGGGGTGTCTACTAGAGACTTTGTTGTCAAGCTCAAACTGTTGGAAGGAGAGGCGGCTGTGGGTAGGCCATCAATCATGGAGAGAGGGTTTCCACTAGGTCTCTTTTGATCCCGATGTGTTCACCGTTGGTTCTTGTTGAAAACATGAGAGCTAGATCATGGGGTAGTGGTGACTATTTTGGCCGAAGCGTGTAGCTAAAATCTCAGTCGTTGGTGGAGCATGAGTCTCACATGCCACTGCAACTCTTGGCTCTGTCTTTGTTGTGCTTTCCTAGTAGGGCTCTAGAAATTTGTCTCCTTTTTTTGGCATCCACAGGCTTGTGTGTGTGTGTGTGTTTTTTTTTTTTTTTTTTTTTGTGTTTGCGGTGTTTTGATGTAAAAAGGGTGGTAGTTTCCTCACCAATCCCTAGTCTAGTTTTTTGTTCTCTTGTAGATGTTATTGATCGAATTAAAGATGTTATTCGGCTGGGTGTTTGTTGATGGGAAAATCTTGCTTTTACTCTATTCTTGGTAGGAGTTTTACTTTGAGTCTGAGACGAGGGATCTCTCTGGCATTCCCCAAGTGGGCTGAGTGTCTATGTGGCGGCCCGCCCTGCTGTAGAGGCAATACAGTGCTATTATAGTCAACTCTGTAGTTAATCACAATAGTCTGCAGGCCTCTAGGATCGCCGGCAATCATGCTGAACTGTAAACTACTTGTTAATTTTACGAAATAAATTTTTTTTCTTTAAATTCATAAACTGTTTGAGAATGTGGTAAGAAAATCATGTTAACAAAACAACATGCATCTGATCATGATTCCCCTATCACATACTCTTGACTTGAAAACTTGTCTCTTTGAAATTACATTCAAAATCTATACAGCGGAAGACTATCGGTGATCAATATCCCTCGCCCAATCCTGCCCGGCATGTAACTTCCCTGTTCGTCGTCCACCATATACTACTGGTGAACAGGTCTCTTACCTGCAACATGTGAACAAACTGATGAGCTATGGGCTCAGTAAGTTCAAACATAAAAACATGAAACTAACATGCTATACTGCTGTGCTCATGCATGAAACTGGACTCTGTGAACATGCTTCTGGCTGAGAGGTTTAGTCTTAGGACATAATCTGATATTTTAGTTCTGGTTTTGGGCCCCTGATTGGTCGTACCGACATGTTAGCGCAACCGGGAGCGGTACTTTAGTGCTGACCTCCTCAGTCTTAACTGATGCTAAACATGCAAACCTCCCTGTGGGTCGAGAGGCCGATACGCCAATATCTGGTTTATTTACCATCTTGCTGGTGTTCCAACTGGGTAGCATACTGCTTGCCCCCACAGTCGGAACCTGTTAATCAAATTACTAGGGTGTGAATTAATTAACACACTAGGGTGCCTTGTGCACCTAACTGTTTTCTTGTTCTGGTACTGTCTGGTCTGTGTACTGAAACATGCAACTCTATATGCATGACATGAACTGACCTGTGCTGACATGAGACTGACATGCACTGGCATAAACATCGTGATGCAGACAATCAATGTCTGACATACACGTAATACAACATACATAACATCATAACTAACAAGCTTATCCACGTTGCAGTCAGGACAATGCTTGAACTTACAAATAATCCTCTAGCGTGAGCCTCTGCTGCTCTGGGACTGCTGATTCAAGGTCTCTGGCTGGAACTCCTATAAAAGAAATAATCACTGATTATTTATCATATTTATCTTATACTGAAAATATGGCAAAACATGAAAATTTTCCTTTCCAGACTCTTTTTTTTTTTTTTACTCTCTGGCTTCGAACACGCCCTCCTACACGGGCGTGTCTCTGCCCGTGTACCTCTCTGGACTTTTAAGCCTGGCCGTGTAATTCGTGGAACATGGCCGTGTATGCTTACACGGGTAGGTACACGGCTGTGTTACTGGCCGTGTACTCCTCTGTACTCTTACACGGTTACTTACACGGCCGTGTTTCTGGCCGTGTTCTCCTGTTGTCTAACATGGTCTGCTACACGCCTATCCCTTGACCGTGTGCCCCTTGACACGGCCCAATACACGGCCGTGTTCTTGGCCGTGTACCTCTCAGGTCTGATTTTTTTCTTGCAACACGGTTGTGCGTATGGGCATGTTCGGGGCCGTGTACTGAACACGCCCTTGTACACTCCCGTATTCATACCAGAATCAAGATTCTGGGTCCGAACTGCTCTGCTCTGATTTTCTAAGGCTTTTATGGCCTTTGTTCTACTTCTTACACTTGAAATCGATCTTCATAAGATCGTTTCAAGGTATCTATTACATTTCTACTATCACAAATCCATGATTTCATAAGCAAAAATTCCACATTTTGCTTATGAACCTCTCTTGACTTAACTTTTGAAAAATCTGCATTTTTGTGAAGAATATTCACTAAACTCAGTTTTCTAAACCATCTGTTCATGGATTCGTGTTTGAAAATATCTAGACTCGAACCACGTTTCGATTTTAACTGAAAACCTAAACGTGATTCACTCACATTTCCTTTTTCCTCTCAAAACCCCAGATTTTTCCCCCAAAGAAAACGTGAGAAACTAGGGTTTACCTTGCTTTGATCTTGAGCTTTTCTTGCTGCTGATTCGTGATCGAATCTCGATTGATCTGCTGCTTGAACTAGAATTCAAACTTGAATGGATTTCTCTTTCTTTTCTCTCTCTTTCTCGGCCACTTTCTCTCTTTCCCTTTCTCTTTCTTTCTCTTTCTTTCTCTTTCCGCTGCTTCTTTGCAGAATTCACCAAGTGAATTAATTCACTTGGGGGGGAGGGGGGGTGGCTGTGCTCTTCCTCACGTGCCTCACCCTCTCTCACTTGCTTTCTCCTTTTTTTTTTTTGAAAATGCAAGGGCTTGTTTGGCTTGTCTTTCGTCCATTGATCAATGTGGCTCACTTGTGTGCCATTGATCTCTTAGTATGTATTTTCCACATACTTTTCTATTAATTTTAAAACATCATAAATTGAATTAATGTTTAGCTTTTAAACTATATTCATTAATTCATCATAAAATTTTGATTAAAACTCAATTAATCAAAATTTTCCTCTGCTCTTTATTCTGTAATATTTCTCACTATAAATGTACATTTATTTACATATTTGTACAAATATTTCCGAGAACGTAGATTTCTCAGTTATCACATTCACCCCTCCTTATAAGATTTTCGTCCTCGAAAATTTAGAACAAGTGAGGGTATGAACGTCTCATCTCATCTTCTCTCTCCCACGTAGCCTCTTCAACGTTGTGATTTCTCCACAATACTTTGACTAGTGGGATGGTCTTGTTTCTCAGCTCCTTTTCTTCTCTAGCCAGTATCTGAACTGGCTACTCTTCATAGGTCAAGTCCTCTTGGACTTGGACTGGTTCATGTTGTAGCACATGAGATGGATCTGACATGTACTTTCTGAGCATGGAGACATGGAATACGTTGTGTACTGCTGACAACTCAGGAGGTAATGCCAACTTGTAGGCAACCTTCCCAATGCGTTTGATAATCTCATAGGTTCCAATGTACCTTGGACTCAGTTTTCCCTTCTTACCAAATCGCATGATCCCCTTCATGGGTGACACTTTCAGAAAAACGAAGTCCCCTTCCTTAAATTCTAGAGATCTCCGTCTTCTGTCTGCATAGCTCTTCTGTCTGCTCTGAGCACTCTTCATTCTTTGCTGGATCTTGGCAACTGCATCGCAAGTCTCCTGCATGAAATCTGTTTTATGCAGTTGTTTTTCCTTCAGATCATACCAGTGGATGGGTGATCTGCACTTTCTTCCATGTAGAGCCTCATAAGGTGCCATCTTGATAGAAGCTTGGTAACTGTTGTTGTATGAGAATTCCACTAGTGGCAGCTTCTCATTCCAAGCTCCTGGAATATCCATGACACATGCTCGGAGCATATCCTCTAAAGTCTGGATAGTCCATTCTGATTGTCCGTCTGTCTGAGGATGGAAGGCTATACTGAACCTCAGTTCTGTGCCCATGGCTCTTTGCATGCACTCCCAAAAGTTTGAGGTGAACCGTACATCTCTGTCAGATACTATGGACTTTGGCACTCCATGTAACCTGACAACATGATCTACGTACAGCTGTGCCAGCTTCTCCAATGAGTAAGTGATCTTTATCGGTATGAATCTGGCTGTCTTTGTCAATCTGTCCACGATTACCCAGATGGCATCGTGTCCTCCTCTTGTTTTGGGTAGTCCTACAACAAAATCCATGGTAACGTTCTCCCATTTCCATTCTGGAATCTCCAGAGGTTCTAACTTTCCTCTAGGATGCTGATGCTCAGCCTTTCCTCTCTGATAAGTAAGGCACTTACTGACAAATCTTGCAATGTCTCCTTTCATCCCTTTCCACCAAAACTGTAGCTTCAAGTCTTGGTACATCTTGGTGGCTCCAGGATGGACTGAATATGGCATCTCATGAGCTTCTGACATGATTCACCTTCGTAGCTCTTCATCTGCTGGCACATGAATTCTCCCCTTATACCTGATTAATCCATCTGTGGACATCTCTTCTTGGGAGTCTATCAGACTTGAATCTCGCCTCTGAGCTTCCTTGATATCATCAAACAATGATGAATTCAACTGTAGTGCTGACAATTTTCCTGATATCAGCTCTAGCTCGAGTGAATGGATCTCTTGCTGCAATGGTCTTGACAACCTATCAATAGGCAGCTGCTGTGGAACTGTAGCTTTTCTGCTCAAAGCGTCTGCTACTCGGTTGGCTTTTCCTGGGTGATAAAGGATCTCACAGTCATAATCCTTCACCAACTCCAACCATCTTCTTTGCCTCATGTTCAACTCCTTCTGTGTGAAGAAGTATTTTAGGCTCTGATGATCTGTGTAAATCTGACACTGTGCTCCATACAGATAGTGTCGCCAAATTTTGAGTGCAAACACTACTGCAGCGAGTTCTAGGTCATGAGTGGGATAGTTCTTCTCGTGCTCTTTCAGTTGACGTGAAGCATAGGCAACCACTTTACCTTCTTGCATCAATACTGCTCCCAAACCCACTTTAGAAGCATCACTGTAGATCTCATACTTCTCCCCTTCAGTAGGGAGTGTGTGGGTCGGCGTGCTTGTCAGCCGTCTCTTCAGCTCTTGGAAGCTTCTTTCACACTCTTCTGTCCATATATACTTCTTTTCCTTGCGTGTGAGGGTGGTGAGAGGTGCTGCCAGTCTTGGAAATCCCTCCACGAACCTCCTGTAATAGCCAGCTAACCCTAAGAAACTGCGTATCTCTGTTACGCTCTTAGGTGCAGGCCATTGATTGATTGCCTCCACCTTGACTAGATCTACTGCAATTCCCTCCTTGGATACTACATGACCGAGGAAATGCACTCTATCTAGCCAGAACTCACATTTTGAGAATTTGGTATAGAGTTGATACTCTCTCAGCTTCTGAAAAACAACCCTTAACTGTGCTTCATGCTCTGAGTGAGTCTTTGAATATACAAGGATGTCATCGATGAACACAATGACAACTTGTCTAGATACTCCTTAAAGACTCTGTTCATCAGGTCCATGAAAGCGGCTGGCACGTTCGTTAACCCAAACGGCATTACTAAGAACTCATAATGCTCATAACGGGTTCTGAAAGCTGTCTTGGGAACGTCATCTTCCTTGATTCTCAACTGATGATATCCTGATTTCAAATCAATCTTTGAGAATACTGCTGCACCCTTGAGCTGATCGAATAGGTCATCAATCCTAGGTAATGGGTACCTATTCTTGACGGTGACCTTGTTCAATTCTCTGTAATCTATGCACATGCGGAACGTCCCGTCTTTTTTCTTGACAAACAGTACGGGAGCTCACTATGGGGCATGGCTCGGTCTGATGAATCTCTTGTCAAGCAGATCCTTCAACTGCACTTGTAACTCCTTCAACTCCACTGGTGCCATGCGGTACGGCGCCTTGGAGATGGGTGCTATTCCAGGCAAGAGCTCTATCTCAAACGAGATCTCCCATTCGGGAGGTAATCCTGGTAGTTCCTCGGGAAAGACCTCAAGAAATTCTTTGACAACTGGAACCTCTTCTGGCTGTAACTTCTTCTCTTCTGCTGTATCTGTCACATAAACTAAATATCCAGTACAACCACTGGCAATTAGCTTCTTGGCCTTCATTGAACTGATCATCATCTTGCTTGATCTTCTCGAAGAATCGACATATTCGAAACATTCTTCATTTTCTGATTTGAATACTATTCTTCTGTTTCTGCAATCTATCGTAGCTTGATATTTTCCTAGGAAATCCATTCCCAAGATTACATCATAGTCTACGATCTTCATCATGATCAACTCTGCATACAGCTCTCTATTTGCCACGATTACTGGTACATGAGGTAACCAGTACTCTGACAACATGATTTCTCCTGATGGGAGAGCAGTTCTAAAAGTCCTTCCCATGTGATCTCTAGGGTATTCTAATTTATCAGCAAATGCACATGATATGAAAGAATGGGTAGCCCCAGAGTCAAATAATACAGATGTCAAGTGGTTAGCGACAGAAATCTGACCTGTCACCACGTTGGACGTTCCTGCCTCTGCCTCTTCTCTGGTGTAGGCCATCACCCTAGCATCTGCCTGAGGAGCTCTTTCCTGTCTTTCCTACACTGCTGGATGCACTTCTGTTGGGCTTTCATAACTCAACCTGAGTGCATGTACTTGGGACTGCTGTGGACGTGAAGAGTTTGCTCCTGATGCTGATACTGACTGGCAGTTCATGGGGTAATTCTTGATGAAGTGGCCTTCTCTTCCACACTGAAAACAGGCAGTCGTGCCAGCTTTGCACTGACCCACATGTTTCCTCCCACAATTTGGACAAGTAGGGTTACCTGGAACTGTAGTGGTGTGAGTCCTCCTTGACTGACTTCTGTTGTCCTGACTCTGAGTTCCCTGAAAATTCCCCTTTCTTTTCTGTTGGGACTGAGGGCCTGGATGACTGGACTGCTCTGGTCTTGTACCCTGACTGCCCTTGCTATGCTGTCCAGGTTGAGAGGTCTTAGCCAAGATCTTTTCTTGCTTCCTGGCTTCCCAGACCTTTTCTCTCACTTCTTTCTGTCGAGCTAGATGGTACTCTGCCCTCAAAGCATGACTAACGCAGTCGGCTACTGAAACTGGCGGAAATGGACCGACGTCAATCAGAGTAGAGATCTCAGGCCTGAACATGCCTATCATCTTCTGTATTTTCTCCCTCTCCGTAAGCACCATATACGGACATAAACGGGAGAGCTGATCAAATTTCCTACAAACCTCACTGACTGACATGTCCCCCTACTGTAACTCTGCAAATTCTTTCTGCTGGGGTCGGAGTGATGCAGGATCATAATATTTCTAGTTGAACTCCTCCAAGAACTCCGCCCAGGACATTATGGTCACGTCCCTCCTCATGCGGACTGTGTCCCACCAAAATCTTGCATCCTTCCTTAGAACAAAGGATGCGCACATGAATTTCTCCTCATCTGTGAGTCTCATGAACTCCATAATCATCTGTATGGAAGAAAGCCAATCTTCTGCCTCTAGAGGATTTGTTGAACCCTCAAATTCCGGAGGCCTCATCTTCCGAAATCTTTCATATAATGGCTCTGGATTCACCCTAACCGGTGGTTGCTGAACCACTTCTGGTGCCGCTGGTGGCACTACCTGTTCTACCCCTGCTGCTGGTTGTGCAGGAGTCCCTACCGATCCCTGCCCCTGTTCTAACTGTTCTAGCCTCTGTCTCAACTCTGCGTTTTCTCTTATCTGGTTTTCTAGAAGAGCTTGCATCTCTTCTAGTCGTTGAGTTAGAGATGGGCGTCCCCTTCTCCTTCTTTGGCCTTGGCCTTGGCCCTGATTTTCCGTCGTGCTACTTTTATCCTATAATCACACGATGAACTTGTGTTAGATCCTGTATAAAAAGGATCCACATGATTTCTTGCATTATCATAATATCATATACTTACTACAAAGTATAGGTCTCTACAGACCTTTACTTTCATGCATAACTAGCTGCTTATATTAACATAAACATAACTTACTTGGATCGGCGAACAGGACATGCACCGAGTCAGGCGAGATATGGTCAACCAACTTTTCTGATAATACCCACTGTGACTATAGTAAGTATTCTAAACTACACCCATTTTAAAACTTGGGCTCTGATACCAAATGTGACTATGGTTGGTATCCTAAACTAGACTACTCGTAAAAGCTCGCTCTGATACCACCTGTAGCGGCCCGCCCTGCTGTAGAGGCTGTACAGTGCTATTACAGTCAACTCTGTAGTTAACCACAATAGTCTGCAGGCCTCTAGGGTCGCCGGCAATCATGCTGAACTGTAAACTACTTGTTAATTTTGTGGAATAAATTTTTTTTTTCTTTAAATTCATAAACTGTTTGAGAATGTGGTAAGGAAATCATGTTAACAAAATAACATGCATCTGATCATGATTCCCCTATCACATACTCTTGACTTGAAAACTTGTCTCTTTGAAATTACATTCAAAATCTATACAGCGGAAGACTATCGGTGACCAATATCCCTCGCCCAATCCTGCCCGGCATGCAACTTCCCTGTTCGTCATCCACCATATACTACTGGTGAACAGGTCTCTTACCTGCAACATGTGAACAAACTAATGAGCTATGGGCTTAGTAAGTTCAAACATAAAAACATGAAACTAACATGCTATACTACTGTGCTCATGCATGAAACTGGACTCTGTGAACATGCTTCTGGCTGAGGTTTAGTCTTAGGACATTATCTAATATTTTAGTTCTAGTTTTGGGCTCCTGATTGGTCGTACCGACATGTTAGCGCAATCGAGAGCGGTACTTTAGTGCTGACCTCCTCAGTCTTAACTGATGCTAAACATGCAAACCTCCCCGTGGGTCAAGAGGCCGATACACCAATATCTGGTTTATTTACCATCTTGCTGGTGTTCCAACTGGGTAGCATACTGCTTGCCCCCACAGTCGGAACCTGTTAATCAAATTACTGGGGTGTGAATTAATTAACACACTAGGATGCCTTGTGCACCTAACTGTTTTCTTGTTCTGGTACTGTCTGGTCTGTGTACTGAAACATGCAATTCTATATGCATGACATGAACTGACCTGTGCTGATATGAGACTGACGTGCACTGGCATAAACATCGTGATGCAGACAATCAATGTCTGACATACACGTCATACAACATACATAACATCATAACTAACAAGCTTGTCCACGTTGCAGTCAGGACAATGCTTGAACTTACAGATAATCCTCTAGCGTGAGCCTCTGCTGCTCTGGGACTGCTGATTCAGGGTCTCTGGCTGGAACTCCTATATAAGGAATAATCACTGATTATTTACTATATTTATCTTATACTGAAAATATGGCAAAACATGAAAATTTTCCTTTCCATACTCTTTTTTTTTTTTTTTTTTTACTCTCTGGCTTCGAACACGCCCTCCTACACGGGCGTGTCTCTGCCCGTGTACCTCTCTGGACTTTTAAGCCTGGCCGTGTAATTCGTGGAACATGGCCGTGTATGCTTACACGGGTGGGTACACGGCTGTGTTACTGGCCGTGTACTCCACTGTAATCTTACACGGTTACTTACACAGCCATGTTTCTGGCCGTGTTCTCCTGCTGTCTAACATGGTCTGCTACACGCCTATCCCTTGACCGTGTGCCCCTTGACACGGCCCGATACACGGCCGTGTTCTTGGCCGTGTGCCTCTCGAGTCTGATTTTTTTCTTGCAACACGGTCGTGCGTATGGGCATGTTCGGGGCCGTGTACTGAACACGCCCTTGTACACGCTCGTGTACACGCTCGTGTACACGCCCGTGTTCATACCAGAATCAAGATTCTGGATCCGAACTGCTCTGCTCTGATTTTCTAAGGCTTTTATGGCCGTTGTTCTACTTCTTACACTTGAAATCGATCTTCATAAGATCATTTCAAGGTATCTACTACATTTCTACTATCACAAATCCATGATTTCATAAGCAAAAATTCCACATTTTGCTTATGAACCTCTCTTGACTTAACTTTTGAAAAATCTACATTTTCGTGAAGAATATTCACTAAACTCGGTTTTCTAAACCATCTGTTCATGGATTCGTGTTTGAAAATATCTAGACTCGAATCACGTTTCGATTTTAACCGAAAACCTAAACGTGATTCACTCACATTTCCTTTTTCCTCTCAAAACCCCAGATTTTTCCCCCAAAGAAAACGTGAGAAACTAGGGTTTACCTTGCTTTGATCTTGAGCTTTTCTTGCTGCTGATTCGTGACCAAATCTCGATTGATCTGCTGCTTGAACTAGAATCCGAAATTGATTGGATTTCTCTTTCTTTTCTCTCTCTTTCTCGGCCACTTTCTCTCTTTCCCTTTCTCTTTCTTTCTCTTTCCGCTGCTTCTTTGCAGAATTCACCAAGTGAATTAATTCACTTGCACTTGGGGGGGGGTGGCTGTGCTCTTCCTCACGTGCCTCACCCTCTCTCACTTGCTTTCTCTTTTTTTTTTTTTTGAAAATGCAAGGGCTTGTTTGGCTTGTCTTTCGTCCATTGATCAATGTGGCTCACTTGTGTGCCATTGATCTCTTAGTATGTATTTTCCACATACTTTTCTATTAATTTTAAAATATCATAAATTGAATTAATGTTTAGCTTTTAAACTATATTCATTAATTCATCATAAAATTTTGATTAAAACTCAATTAATCAAAATTTTCCTCTGCTCTTTATTCTGTAATATTTCTCACTATAAATGTACATTTATTTACATATTTGTACAAATATTTCCGAGAACGTAGATTTCTCGGTTATCACAGTCTACGTGAGATCTCGTTTGATTTGTGTGAACTCTAGTTCCACGTAATTCCCCAGCCATTTAGTGTCTATTTGGTTAGCTTCGATTAATACTAGTTTTGTGAGTTATGTGTCTCATTTTTATGGATTTCGCACCTCTTTTTTAGTCTCTGTCCTTTGCTGACTTAATACTATTTCTTTTCTAGTAAAAATAAATAAATAGAAAAATAAGGATCACAATTTGGACGTCTACCAACAAAGAACTGCGCCACTTTAACAGAATTGTGCCCCACCAAAAATCAAATCACACGTATAATTGGAGCTCAACAACTGACATATTCCACTTGAAATCAAAAAGGAGTCATATATGAAGCTATAATCTTGCTTTTGATGTGTTGTCAAAGTCAACATAGGGCATCACTCTTTATCCACCTTTATCTAAAACCTTTTTCCTTTTGATAACAATGTATTTATAATTTGTGATATAAAACTGCCTAAATTATGATTCAGTTGTTTCAAAATTTAATCTAATAACTAAAATAATAATTTTTATCAATAATCTAAAATATTAGATTATATCATAAAAATTCTCATTTTACAGAAGACTCCCAAAAAAAAAAAAGTTGGCACAAATAAATAGCTAGACTTCGAGGGTAATAATAATGAGCCTAATTATACCCTCACCGCTCCACTTCCAAAAGAGTACGGATTCCAACACTTAAGTAGAATCTAGTCTTTATTACTATGCTGAAGCTTACTTATGGTGTACTCCAAGTATTCATTGTGTTTTTCATAACCTATCATTAAATTCTTTTTATTTTCTTCTATTCTATTAAGATATTGATCAATAAAGTTATGATTCTCTATCTCTTGAAAAAATATTAGTGAAATGTGGGACCGAATCCCAATTATTAGCAAAGCAATGCGCTCGCAAAGCTCTCAAATAGTTATTTTCTTTTTTTTTTTTTTTTTTCATATCCTATCATAAAATTCCCCTTAGGTTCTATCATAAAAAAAGTTGAACACAATTGTGATTCTTTTGCTTTAGAGGATTGCTCTTTATCGTCAATCAAGCTTGGCGGACACTCCCAATGGCATGGGTCCAACTTCTTGTTCCCTTGTCAAGCAATAGAGAGCATCACTAAGTGGCTTCCTTTTCTAATGCCTTTTATCTTCTATCAGAAAAGCTCAACATAGGGTCATGAATCTTCCTGCTTCACTGTTCTCTATGGCGGCAACCGACCTAGCTCGACACTCCTAATAACATAGGCCATAGGCCATATGCTATATGAGCATTTTTCTTCTTCGTCAAATTTACACTAATTATCTTTATTACATTGTTGGCCATCTTTATGATCAATAATTCATATACTCAGTCAGCTCATTTAAACTTAATAAAATGAAAATTGCTAGCTAATTGAGTGAGAATGTGCTATGAGTAAGAGATGTTGCATGAGTCAAATATGGAATAAAATGAAATTTTGAGTCTAAATTAATTGACATAATTATAATTTTTGTTAATTTTTTTAAAAAATAAAATTAGAATCAAAAATTTAGGTTTGAGTCAACAAAGCAAACAAGCCTGTATTGTGTGCTACCGGCCAATCTAAAAATCTAACCAATAATATTTTGAAGTATAACATGATACTGTATAAATGATCTGATGAGAAAGTCTGATCTGCATGATGAGTTTTTAGAAATTTTAGTCTGTAAAATGGTTTCGGTACGCCATGATTTTAAACTGTGGGCTTTGTCTAGGCACTTAGTGTAAATAATAATACTAATAATAATCATCATGAAGAAGACGAAAAAGAAAAGGACATTCCACTAATTTTATTTTAAAAGGCTATCATTCTAGCAAATTCCTTATCGATAAAGAATTAAACTGTATCTTTCTTTACTTTAGCAAATAATAACAATAATAATAATAATTGTATCTGTTTAGCCCGAAGGATATGCGTGGTAGAATGGAGAAAAAAGTAGAATGACGAAGCAGTAGAGATAACCAAAGTAAGGGAAACAGATAATGAGTCAAATATTTTTCTCTTATGATATTTAGTATGAAAAAAAAATTAAAAAAAAAACAAATATCATCTATCTTATTTGATATGTAGATCTAAAGAAAAATTGGAATTGGGGTCTCTTGAAGGATTTAAGACTCCTTTCTTAAATTCTTCAATATTCTTTTCTATCCTACAAAACAAACATATATATATTAAAACACTTTCACAAACCCTCAACTTTTTTATTTCTTTTACTTTGGTTATCGGGACGGAGAGAAGCTAGGAGGGAAAGAGTTGGAAGGACAAGATAGTTAAAATAACTCTTCATATTGTTTGATAAAAGAGAAAGAGAGTTGAAAAATAGAATTATAATATAATTATTTGTAATTGTCCATTTATAAAAATTTTCAAACATAATTATATGGTATTAAAATTTTAAATTCGTATTTCAGTTTATTATTGTGAAATAGTAAAATATTCAGAGAATTTACTTTAAAAGTTGACCAGTCAAATGTATATATTATATTTAAGCACGATAATAATTATTACAATGGTAATTCCAAACGAAAAATAAACAAAAACAGATATACCAAAAACGGTCAATCATTACTAAAAAATTATTTTGACAATTTGTGAGCTGTAAAAGCAATCCCAAACTAGGGTAAAAGGACGCTACTCCTCAAGAACTCGTACATAAATCATATAAAAATGTTAAAAGTGCCAATAAAAAATTTTACATCGGGGGGCTAGAACAGTGCTCAAAATTAGCCTGACAAGTGGAACAACGCTATGTAATCAAACTGTCAAAAAAGCCCATAAATTATTATTTTATTCATCTTATTCTTTTTATTTTTATTTTTATTTTTATTTTTATTTTTATTTTTCCTTCACGTCGAAGGTCTTTCATAACTTGGCCTTGTTTCGGCCAAGGGTTGTATCATAAACCTTAAGGAAAAATCGAGTCCTGGGAATGGAGAGCTTGGATTCCAAAATTGTCCCAAGAGTTGTAATGAGCTCCTTCTTCACTGCTGAATTGATACCACCCATCGAAACCACCTCGGCGTACGCCGCCGGATCCTTGTTCCCGCCGAACGATATGGCAACAGATCCCTTGAGTATGACCATCACAAACTGAAAAAACAACAAATTAAATATCATCTCTTCAAAGACGTCTTCTTGATAAATAATTAAAATTATATATCACCGTTGTAACGATAAAAAATCACCATCTAATTATGATGCATTAGAATTATTGTCATATATAACAGTACGAGACTGCTTTATGTTTTATTTTTATTTTTGTCATTGACCATTACATCTACTACATCACTTGTAATAACAAATTTATTATTAATAATTGAATGGTTAAGTAAATTCAGTTACTTTTTATCTTGACTTTAAAAATGTTGAAGCTGATGGTAATATAACTTTTAAGGGCTTAATAGTATGTGTTTGTGTTCCACATGAAAATTAAAAGAGGAAAAAAAAATAAGGTAGGCTTTTGAAAGTGTTCTATTTAGGAGGGAAATTTAAATAAAATTCCATAGTAACATATATATGGCATATATATATATTTGGGTACACTATCAGGATTTGGTATATATATGTGATATGACAATCTAGCATATTTTAATTAGATTGGCACCTACTAACAATAATATATATACATATGTGTGTGTGTATACTACCCTTTTACTTAGTTTTTACTTTTGTTTTTAGTTTGTAGAAGAAAAGAAGTAAAAGTTATAGTTTTTCATTAAATGTTTTAAAGCAATAAAAAGAGCTTTAATAGGTCAAATTTATTTTTTTAAAATTCTAATAGTTAGAAAAAAAAGTTAGAATAAAGTTTATAGTATAACTAAAACTCTTAAATAATTTTAAAAGTCTACTCATAAGATTTTCTTTTAGAAAAATAATCTTTGTCACTTTGATCAGAAGCTCTTTTAAAGATAAAAATATACCTTTTTTTTTTTTTGAAATTAAAGATAAGAAACACTTATGACAACTAATTCAAACACTTTTAAGAACATTTTTTAGAATAATAAAGTCAAAAACATCTTCTCAAAAGCTCTTTCAAACGGCGCAGAAGCCATACGGGCCTATTCTCTCAAGTTGTTTCGTTACGAGAGAAAGAAATAAATAATAGTTTTCAGAAAATAATTAAAATAAATAAAAAATTTTTAAAGTATTTATAGTGAATAACAAATTTACCAGTAAATAGAAAGTTTACAAATAAATAACACATTTGTATGACATAAATCAACCATTTACTTAATAAATTTGAAACAAATGACGTATTTATAAAATATAAATAAATTATTTAAATTATAAATTTGACGTAAATAAAACATTTGCGTGATAAATCTGTTATTTATCATAAATATTTTAAAAATTTATTATTTATTTTAATTATTTTCTAAAAACTGTTATTTCTTATAATTATCCATTTTACACTATCCATGCAAGCGTGAAAGAAAAGTGAGCTATCGTTAGTAAAGAACAAAAAGCGTCTATGTGGTTGCCTGATGAAAAAGAAAGATGGAATCCCAAAAGCAGCGGAAAACATGAAAATCCAGATCTTCAGATGAAAAAAGACGCGTATAAACAGCTGGTTCGTAATGTCATGGGTGTCACAATATCGATCTCAATTATTGTGACTCCTTATGGGCCTATATTAAATAAAGTCCACAGTTCTTTTATGAAATATTAATTCTACACAATGGGTATATAAGGTGTCTGGATATTTGATATTTATTCAACCCAAAGTGGATGAATATTACAAAAAATTGCAAAGAAACAAATGATTAACTTGCAAACTTTGTCATTATCTTTTAAAACTAATAATAATAATAATAATAATCCATTATTTGGTTGAAAGAAACTAAGAAGAAAGAGACAGTAGGAAGTAGAAAGATGGAGGGATAGAGATGGAAGGAGAGGGCTAATCAATTGTTTGATTGATTGAAAGGAAGAGAGCGGGAAGAGGCGAGGTGGAGTATCTCACTTTGAGCCTATCAAATTTAGTGAAATGATTCAAAACAAAAAGCATCATATTCAAGTATTAAAAATTTATTTTACCATGCAAAATAATATTGGCAAATAGGAATTAAAATGAACAATATAAAGTAATTATGCAAGTAAATATAATCTTTTATTTTATTTTTTTTAGTTCTTAATGTCTCTTATCAAATAATAATCTTTTACGTTTGTTACATTCTTCAAGCTCGCTCCGTTTTTCTTACTTCCTATCCCTCCAACTAAACAAAGAGTTAAAATATAAAGTTCTTGTTATCAATTATATACGTATCTAAAAAAGTTGAACATTTTTAAACTTTATTTAACACATCATGATGAAGTGTACGTATTGTATTGGTTATTGGCCACTATAACTTTGGATATAAAGGTGAAAAGAGAGAATGTGTAAATCACTCGCAAATTATAATATATATCTATATATATATAGAAATGTTAAAGCATGATTTATAAATGTTAGTTGATTTAGAGATATCATTAAAAGTATTTACGGATATGGAATTTATGTTTTTATTTATTATAAATAAATGAAACAGTATTAAGTTTCGAGCTTCAAGCTCTTATCCAAACTTAATTCTACAATTTACTAAGTTAGACCATCTCCAATGTATTTGTCTATATTAATGCTATATTTGTTACAAAATAGTATAAAAAATAGCAATATCTTATTTTATAATTCAATGTATTATACTATTTTTAATGTTGTTTCTAACTTTTGTTATCATTATTGTGCTTTTAAAGTTGTAAAAATGAACTTTTATTATATAAATAAATGAAAAATAAAATTATTATAATAATTATATAAGACAATAACCAATAACAATCAAAAGTGAAGTTTGACATTGTTCATATTTTGTTATAAATTTGTCACCAAATTTAATATGTAAAAAATTTAAAATGAAAGATAACATAACATTAGAGAGGACTTTTTTAATTTAAATTCAAAAATTCACTATTAGCACATTAATTTCACAGATGCTCTTAGTTTCAAGAGAATGTTATTTTTTGAGGCCAAAGCTGGAGTGCTACCAACTATTTTGGATATGTATATTAGCACACTAACAAGTGATAGGATACACTTTGAATGTTTGCTTTGCATTAGGAAGAGACAATGATGGAAAACGAAAGCGAACCTCTATTTTTAAAAGGCTTCAACATTTGTGTCATGTAGTGGTACAGGTGCCATCTAGCAATTACCAAATTATGTGCACTATAATTTGTCCTTCATTTTTTATTTATTTCTTTAGTTTTTCAAATTAAGTGCACTTTCATTTTTCCTCTTTATTTTAAAGAAAGTGCACTCCAAGCTATATATGTAAACATTGGCCAGCTTGTTTGTTTGAAAAGAAAATAGTTAGTGGAAAATGAAATACCACGTTTCCCAGTACAATATCCGTAGAGAACTTTTTTTCAAAGAAAACGAAGAAAGAAGAAAGAAGAAAGAAGAAGCAATGGCTATGTTATTCGATGTGAATTTCAAATTATTTGTTTTTTCTTTTTCCTTTTATTTTCTATCTGTACATCTGAGCATCGGGAAGAAAAGAAAATTCGCAGCTTGATAAAACATGGAAAGACTAATTTTGAGACTTATGCGAAGTCAAGACTAATACTAAACTCCAGAAAATGAAAAGGTTATGCATAAAGCTTGTCATCCTCTAAATTCATCAGAGTTATACACGTGTATGCAAAATATATATATATTTATTTATATAGAAATATATATAGAAATAGATATAGATATCATTGAAACATAATCATAACCGGAACTAAATATATCAAGCAACGAAGGGCAAATCAAAGAGAAAATCACCATAAACAAAAATATTCACGAAAGTACACATATATACACTCAAACTTATATATACATATAATTATTGCATATGGGAAGCTACGAAATCTGAGAAAGAAAGAGGGAAGAGTTGTACCTTTTCTGGTTTTCCGATAATGGTGGAGACGGCTTTGGTGGCGTCGGAAAATATGGAATCTGTGTCAACTCCATCCAAGTTCACGTTTGTAGAGATGTAAAGGCAAGGCATCTTGGTTTAAAAAAGAAAAAAAAAAAAAAAAAACCCTCTTCTCTTCTTTTTCTTTTTCTCTTTCTCTTCCTCTTTCTCTTTCTCTTCTTCTCTCCCAAACTAGTGATGAGAGAAAGGAAAGAGCAAAACACAATAAAAAAATATAGTACCACCAACTTAGTATATGTTAATTTGCAAAGTACTTGTTGTCAATATGTGTAGTAGTTTGCTCGATATCTCAACGGTGCCTCTCCTATTTATAGTTTAAATTTTATCAACGTGACGAAACCTCTAAGTAGTAGATATTCATTATGTACCTTTTATTTTTTATTCTTTTGGATGATTCCCAAAACACGTTTTCCATGGGAAAGCCACCATCATAGGAGAATAGAACTAGTAAGCAGATATGTGTGTGGACAAGTTAGGCCGATAGCTGCCACTTCTATTTCCCATCCTTAAATGTTTGATAAGGATAAGTCCTTTGGTAGTTATTTTTATGTTAATTTATGAACGGAATATTAATTGCTCGACCAAGCTTTTTAGCCTTCGGGATATGGGTTAGTTTAGGTAGTGCTAATTTAATCTCAAGTAATTTAGGAAGGGGTGACTTGTGTTGGCATATACACTTTCTGTTTGTGATTAAAAGGGCTTCTTAGATTCTAATAGGAATATGTGTTGAATATTTTAAAAACGAACCTATCTCTCAACAAAAAGTGTTTCACCTCAATTTCCTATCGAATGTATACTAATGATAAGGATATGTGGATGCGTGATCTTAGACACTCTAAATCAAATATTAAACTGATAAGAACAAGTCTTTACATTTAAGATCACTAAAATATTTTTATCGCATATCTAATCATAATGGTCTATTACCATTAGGTCAACCCACTATATATGTGGTCAAAAAATAATAGCTTGTTTTTATTGGATGTCGTCAAGAGTTAGAGGATTTTTGATATTTAGACGTAAATAGGTAGTTGAGGTTGTTAATAAAATTTAAATTTTAAATAATTCAGATATTAAAGAAATTTTATTTTTTAAATTTTAAGTTTTAAATTCATGTTTTACACTGATTCTATATTTATTCTTGTAAAACGTTTTTCTAATGAAAATGAATTTTGTTTTTCTCCTCGATAAAACCTATAGATGTGAACATAATGAACAGCACCAATTTTCTGAGGGCGACCAACTTGGAAGCTAGAAAACAAGTGAACAAAAAGAATGCAAAAAACACCGAAGATGACAATGATGTTAACGTAGAATGAGGATATAGACAAGTTATGCACTGTGTGGTGTTTGTACAATTAATTGACATCACATGCTTGATGTTTTTACACAATATTAAGGTAGTATAAACTATAATGCTCTCTTCAACATTTCTACCAATAATTTTCCAATAAATTTTGTTGGTGCCCTCACAAGACGGCTGCTATTCATATAGATAGTTGAACGTCTAGTCTAACTTTTTGAAATCGTACTTTTTATTAGAGGAAAACGTCAAAAATTAAAATAAGGGTAAATATAAAAGCAAACTTAACAGTACCATTGTCCCACAATTTACGGAGAGAATAAATATTAGACACCCATGGAAAGCTACTAAAGACTGAGGAAGCCGTTGTTATTGACCTATCTATTTTTTTTTTTAAATAGTAGCTTTAAAAATTTTATGATTTTTCTATATTTACATATATGCATCCCCACTAAACTTTACACATTTTCATTTTTATTTCTATATCGCTTCATCCCCGACCTGCCGAATGGTACCATTCGGGAGTGTAGAAGTACCGCTTGTCTTACCACGTCGTCCCCCTTCGCAAAGTGGTTAGATTTGTATTCATTAATCTTCTAGTCAGGACAAGAGTCAGAACCTTATTTTAGTAGAGACATACATAAAAATTTATTTTTCTTCAAAAAAAATAAATTTTAATAAGAATTATGTGAGAATTTTTAAATTTAATAAGTTTATATGAGAATTTTTAATTTTAATAAGATAAAATAGTAAAATGATAAAATTTTTGTAGAATTAATTTTAATGAAATTATATGAGAATTTTTAACTTTTAATGAGATAAAATATGAATTATGTAAAAAAAATTTATTTTTAACGGAAAAAATATAAAATTATAAAATTTTGAAAATAAAAAAAAAAATCAATAAGCGCGACAACCCCTAATCACCTCCACCTAGCTCCACCACTGCTTTTAGTACAAAATGGATTAAGCACATGATCACATTGAAATAAAAGGCTAACTCCGTTCTTGGTGGACATAATTACATCGGGAGAGGGAAAATTATCAATAAAAATTTTTAGCGATAACACAAAAAATATATATATATAATGACCTAAAATTTATGCAAGCTAATAATTAAATAATACTTAGACCCAAATTCTAGGCAGTGTCTAACGATTTTTATTTATTTATTTATTTATTTCTAAAGAAGGCAGCGCTAACGATGCATGCACTTGAGTTGAGCAAGTAGCACACAACCAAGTCAGAACCCATTTGCGCCATCGCGTTGGAATAACGCAAACCTGATGAGTTTGTCTATCATTAAACTACTACTTTCACAAATTATATCGTTCCTTATGCATGCTTATATTTTACGTGTTCTCCCATTAAAAAGAATGGTTTTTTTTAATTATTAGATTAATTTTTTTAACAGAGAGTGACAATAGTAGAAATTTACAAAGTGTTAGATTAAATTTATCCAATCATATATTGAACTCTTAAAAATTTGATATAACAACTACAAAAATAATTTTTATAAGTGCTTGTTCGGTTGCCTCACTTAGCTTTGATTTAACTTAAATTAACTAAAATAAGCATTTAAACTAGGTTTGATATTAATTTGATAAGTCTTATTTTAATAATTTTTTATTTATACTTTTATTATTTTAATATAATTTTTAATATAAATATAAATTAAATTTTTACATATTAAATACTAAATCAAACTAAATAGATTATCTAAAAAAACTAAATAAGATGAAATGGGTAGTTCAAAAATTTATCATATTTTTCTTGTTGGTTAAAAAAATTATCATATTTAATACGTTATACATGGGCATAGTTACAGTCAAACTTTTACTTCTACTTGTGAAAATTTTTACCATAATTACCAAATCTCATCAGCTGTCTCAGCCGGTCAAAAAGATTCATGGGAGGAGTTATCCTTCACGTAATTGATAACTTTGTAAGTTCTTTTGACGGTATGGCTAATTTGTGCGTAATCATTAATAGATATGCTTGTTATAAACTTTTGGCCTTGAATGGCTTGTTGATTCGGAGTCAAAAATTTAGTTTTAATTTTATTTTATTTTTTTTAAATTAATAAAAATTATAATTAAAATAATTAATTTAAATTTAAATTTTTGATTTCAGAGTCGTACACCATTCACCCTTTCATTTTGAAGTAAAAATAAATAAATAAATAAATATATATATATACACACGCTCATTCCAATTGTTAAATTTCTCTTTCTAGCGGTGATTAAGTACTTGCCAAAAAAACAAAAAACAAAAAGAAAACACCAACCGACGTACGACTTGTCTAACTGTAGAACTGACTATAATAAAAAAAAATTTGATTCCCTGATCAACTGATACCACCATTGATCCCCTGATCAACTGATACCACCTGTGATTTGATTACAAGAATCTAAATCCGAGAAAAATACTTTTAAATTGACATGTGAGTACTTCATCAATACTTTTTAATATGTTGTCTGGACGGTGGCTTTTCCTTCTTTTTTTTTTTTTTAATCTATAATATGGAGATTTAAATTCTATGTGTACGTTTGACCAAAATTTTTTTTTTAAATACATTCTTTATATCTTTTTCAATTTTACTATTATTTTTTATTATTTATATTTTAAAAAATATTATAATAAATTTTAAATTTTAAATATTTATAATATTATATATACAAATCAAAATAAGATAATTTTTTTAAAATTATATAGAATTTAAAAAAAATAAAATAAGATCCATATTAATAATTTTTTTCTAAATAAATTTTTAAAATTTTATTTTTTTCACTCCAAATATTTTTTTTCTCAAACATATTTTTTAAAACTACTTATTTTCAAAAAAATAAAACTCTAAAACTTAATTTAAAACAGGCCTTATATCCTATAATAGTATTTATAGATGTAAAATTATCATTATAATATTCTCGTAATCACGAGTTGCTTTCCAATTACTGTGTTCATTTGGAGTTTTTTTTAATGTTTTCATTTGATAACTTGCGTACATTTATCATGACTTCCGGTCATGATATTTCTTTATTTTGCAAACAAATTAGAGTATCGGCAATCTTTACCTTGAATAATAATTCTTTCGCAATTGGTGACAATTAAAAAAAAATTCTTTAGCTACAAAAAATTTAAATAAATAATTTGATTAATTTTTCTAATTATTTGTTTGGGTATTAATTTTTCTAATTATTTGTTTGGGTTTTTTGGACCGAAGCCAATTTGGTTTTCATTTTATAAGATATGATCATGATATATAAAGGTAACTTTAGAAAAATGACTTGGATTGATTTTTGCCATATTGAAAAAAAAAAAAAACTTTTTGTAAAAAATGTTGTCGACAGTAAATATTTATTTATTTATTTATTTTAATTTATCAATTACAAATAGCATATTTAAAATTCTCTCTCTCTCCTCTCTCTCTTCTCCTTTATTCGACAACCAAGCTCGACGACAGTGATCAACACACGAAGGACGATTAGGTCAATCAGCCAAACATCAATGAAGCAATGATTCCTGCGACCAAAACCGCAATACCACAAGATTGCGATGCTGTGGTCGTCAACTCCTACTCATGCAGATCGTAGTTGCTCCAACCTTCAATCGCATCGTCAACTTGTGTGGTAGCAATCAATCTATACAATTGGAGGTTGCAAAATCATGAATTGCGATAGTAGCTACTCGATATGGTAAAAGGTATCATTTCAATACGACAGATACATACACTATATAAAATCATTTTACATTAAAAAAATTATGATAATTATCAAGAATTTGATAAAATTCTGACATTATAATCACCCGACAATAAGATTATACACTTTAAATCTTCTTCATAATTTAATTATTTCAATTTTTCATTTTTTGTAACTCGGTGAGGGGGGAAATAAGATCTAACTATGCACGTCTGCAGGGCAAAATGATTTTAACAATCACTGGTTTGCTTTTGATGTTGTTAACCCCATCCTCTGACGCTTATAAAACCCTGCTTAATGTTGCTTTTGGTTGTAGTTCACCTTTAAAATGACCGAGCAACTTTTCTTAGTAGAAAATTCCTCCAAATTACGAGGCCAAAAAAAAAAAAAAAGAATCAAAGTTGGGAAAATCTACTGAAATGCAAACTTATAGAATCTCTATCAACCCAAGAAAACAAAGAAAGAGGAGCAGAATTCCACCACATTTTGTTCCTGCTAAAATTTGAAACACCAAAAATAAAACATGGGTGAAATGAAATCTAATTTCTTTAGACCACAAGGAACATCACAAGACCGAAAGAAAATGAGAATTCAACACTTTGAATAGTAAACCACCATCAAATTTATTAATTTTAAATTTGATATCAAAATTTGTTTTTTTTTTTTATCATAGAATCAGTAGGACGCGTTTTTTAACGTTAAAAACATATCAACAAATCTGATATTGATCCAAAGATTAAGAGCTTGTTTGTTTTAAGATATCGAACCTAAAATTTTAGTTTAAGTTTTGTCTTTTTCTGAAAAATCAATAAAAATTATAACTAAATCAACCAGTTTAAACTTTAAATTTTAGTTTTGTTCTGAAACTCGACTCATACATCATTCAAACCCTAAAAATTTAAATTTTACCGTTACGTTATATAAATAAAAATTTTTTTGCCAAATTTGTACACTTGCCGGAACAGAAAGAAAAGAATGTGGAAATGAGTGTGAACATTTTCACGTTTCTAAATCGTGCCTCTTATCTGCATTTAACAGTTTCACATGCACCATGGGGACCGGTACTTCTTTTTCTTTTTTTGGCCCTTTTAGGGTTTTGCTAGGGAGGGACCAGTACTTTAAGTTAATGAGGTGGGGACCTGATAGGGATTTCACCACCTAATTTTGTCTATTTTCGTTGGTTTTTGGTTCACCGTTTTAGCAAAAACCCGTACACACTCCACACGCACTGGATGACGTTTTCTAGTTTTAGTATGTGAGAAAAGTCGGATGTAAGAAAAGTCTCATCATCAAAAACACGCGTCGAGTGGTCACCGTCCAGTTCGGGAAGTAAGTGGCCGTTTGGCTAACAAAAATTTTATCATTAAAACACTTTTTTTAGTTTTTCTTTTAATTTTATTATTATTTTTTTGTTATTTATAATATTATTTTTTTGTTATTTATAATTTTAAAATATTATAATAGATTTCAAATTTTAAAAATTCATAATTTTTTATATAAATTTAAAAAAAATAATTTTATTTAAATTATATAAAATTTTAAAAAAATCTAAATAACATCCGTATTAATGATTTTTTATGAATAGGTTTTTAAAATTTTATTTTTTATTCTAAAAGTATTTTTTTCCTTCATATGCATTTTTTAAAACTACTTTTTTTTTTCAAAAACAAAAAAAACAAAAAATCTCCAAAGTTTAAAACGAAACGGGCCCTTAAAGACAATAGAGTGGCGGAGTGCAGTCACCTCTCACAACGTGAGTCACTCAAGTCAGGTTGTTTAGAATTGCTGATGATTTTTGGTATAAACAGGTAGATAATAGTCATTGCAATACGCTTCACACTAAGCGTGGACATTCAAACCATTCTCTTTCTTTCATCCATCATACATTCAATTCTTTCATTACAAATATCTCTCTTCATCAGCCAACTTTATATGATCCCAAATCAAAATTAAATTGATTGGTTGGGTCCAATCAGTAGCTCACACCCTAATTCACACATAAACAAGCATTTAGTTTTAGTTTTCGTCTAACCCAAAACGACAAATAAGGACTATAGTTTGTGTTAGGACCTAAATGTGGTAAATTAATGCACTATCTAGACAGAACAACACAACTTAATGTGCAGTTAATAGCGACAAAAAAGTTTCATAAAATAAACAATTATAAAGAAAATAATCAATACGATGATTTGATTATTTAGTGTAGTCAAAAATTGTTTAAGGGAAAAAACCACAAGTGCTACAAGCATACAAACTGAAATAGGAGAATTTTATTAATAACTTACGGTTACAAGAGATTGGAATTATAAGCTTACTCCAAAACTCCACCAATGTAGAAGTTGTCTTCACCTTCAAAGACACGCCTTTAGACCTCTCCTCTTACTCTAAAATCTGTGGCTTGCCTTTGGTCCAACTAACCTACTCCAAGCAAGGCTGCTTGCCTTCGATCCTTGAGTATTTTGAGCTCTGATTTCCACTTTCCATGATGGTTTTGAAAATCGTCATGCGATCTCGGCTTTCCATGATAGTTTTTCAAAAATTTCACTATGTTTCGTATTTTTTAGCTATTGTAGACAACAATTTTCAAAAAGCTGTCGTACAATCTCCATCGTCTATTACAATATTTGTAGCAGTGTAATGCTTAGTAATTCAGTACATAAACTAAAAATCTTAACAATTAAATATGTAGCATTGGTGGTCCTTTTGAACATTGAGTTAATTATTTGACAGTTTTTGCATGTGATTTGTATGTGAGCTTTTAATGAGGGTCTTTTTCCTCCAAATTAAGAACTAACCAAAAACAAATAAATAATAGACAAAGAAAAAGGTCTAATCTCACCCCTTTTCTTTCACTCTCCTACATGTCTCTCTGATGTATCGTAGCCCCTCCACCCTCGAGAGATCCATTGGTAATGCAACAGCCTCCTAACCCCATAGAATCTGGTGTTGCAATGACACCCTATTCTAGCGAGATCCATCGGCATCATAACAACCTTATATCCCTTATAAGATATGGTCTCGCAATGGCCCCCTACCCCAACCAAATCTCTACATTGGTCATGGTACCCAGTTCGCCGCCAAATGCTAATGTTGTAATGACCCTGTTAGATCTTGTTAATGTCATCACCATACTTCCTCCACCCTCCTATACATAGGAATTGATCAAGTCCCAATGCTATTAGATCCGTAAATAATAAGGATGAACAAGGATGGAAAAAGCACCTACATTTATTCCACTTAATATTGTTGGTTGTAGGAAAGATCGTGAAAAATTGCACAGTGGAATTACAAAAATTTTGTAGATTGTTAAAAGGCTCATCATGCCATATATAATAAATTAACAACAATCAAATACTTTCACAGAAAAATGCTAGGAATTCTAGAGAAAATGACTAAGGGGCTTTAACCAACTAGTTTTCTCTATTATTCTCCAATTTTCAGACGTTGGAGTATGTGGGTACAAGGTTCCTCGATCAGTATTCTAGTACGGTTTGTCTCCTCCCGGCCACCCATATCTCTAAAGAACTTATTACTACGATGATTTATGCAATAATAAACCTGAGAGTCTATGGTCTGAAAAATATAGGAGTGTCACTCTTATTTATAATATTATATGAGGTGACTTTTTGAATTTTAAATTTAACCAAAAAAAGATTTCTCTCTCCCATTCCTCCTCAAAAAACCGATTCTCCCTTAGGCCAAATCTTTAGTTAAATTCGACCACACTAGAGAAAGGAGGATTCAAAATTCAAATAGAATTCAAACTTGAATTTTTTCTCCTTCTTATCCATACAAAAACCGACTTCTTCTAGGAGAATTCCCCTTTAGAAAATTCGATCATATTTTGTGTGAAGAGATTCAAAATTCAAATAGGATTCAAACAAAATTTTTCCCTTATCCACAAAAACCGACTCCTCTTTTTGGGATTATTCACAAACAAAAATCGGCTTTGGCTTAGATTTGTGATTCAAAATTTGATTCAAATTTTAAAGTCTATGAATGTTTTGAATTTTATCCACATGGATAATTTTCCACAACTCTAATTTAAATTCAAATAAAATCATGATAATTAAAATTCAAATAATTGTGTAATCTCTTATCTAAAACAAAATTCAAATTTAAATAAAAGAAAATCTTGTCTTCCATCTTTATCTATTATTGATGCCACCCCTAGTTATGTTAGGACAAGGTTTTGTTCAATCCAAATTCAAATAAGATAATCTTTTAAATTTTGAATGTTTATCTTTAGATAAAAATTTCAAAATTAAATTAATCACAAATTTGAATTTGAAATTCAAATACAATTAATTTAAATTTTAAATCTTATCTTCCAAAAAAAATGTTAATTAAATATTTATCTCATTTATTGAATAATATCAAATTACAATTTTACCCCTCTAGTACATAGAAAAAAATGCATACACCTTGTAAGAGGGTGATTCAGATTTTTCTCTTCACTAAATTCAAGACAACAAGCCAAGAAAAATATCCCGACCAATTACCATCCGTTAAAGAATTATGTGGAGCTAGTAGACGGACCAATTAGACATATATAATGTGGGTTCCAATAATCCATATAACTATTATTTTGTACCGAATAAATCTCTTATAATTATTAGTTTTAAAGTCACGCTACTATAAACCTGAAACTGCACTTCCAATTATATACTGTATTACATAAGTCAGTGATAA
Organism: Antiaris toxicaria; assembly: GCA_035233585.1. Classification (NCBI taxonomy): domain Eukaryota; kingdom Viridiplantae; phylum Streptophyta; class Magnoliopsida; order Rosales; family Moraceae; genus Antiaris; species Antiaris toxicaria. The sequence goes on from CP141163.1 coordinate 5,223,733, forward strand.
GTTATTGTCCAATGACTTTGTCATATATGCAAAACCCTTATATGATATCCATGATCAACCTTAGGTTAAAGTCCGTTCAACCTACTGATCAAGCTATCTTAAAGTCCTATTACACTACCGAATAAGAAAATTATTATTCACCATATGTGAATAAGAAGTCATTTGCCCAGTATACGATCCAAGGCCTTGTCCATTTCACATTCAGTATTATACCTTTAAGATGATACCCTTTAAACTTTATTAGAGCTATGATTCTAATACTTGTAACTAAACCCTTCATCGTATGCAAGTCATGTACCTAACGAACCGGTTTATAAGCTTACTACCTATGAGATGCTTTAACCATTGGAACATCAAAGTATACAAATCATGTACATGAAGCGATTAATTTACTTAGGATTAAGATTATTACATAATGAACGTTAAAAGTGACACAATCTACTCAAGCAGACTATGTAGATCAATTAAACTTTGGTCCTGATCTAATATGTCACCACCAAATAATATATTTATGTCTTTACTCAGAAGTCAAAACTACGGACAGTCAAGACAAATCATCCCCTAATTGGTTTTAGATAATATAATAGTCTTAACATGAGTTAAATGCTTGATCTAACCCCATAGACTACGGATCATAGTTTAGATTACTCACTTTACAACGTTGTCTTCTCACATACAAAAGTTCATTGTATGCAACATTATAACAGTTTAACACAAGTAGTCAGTGAGCCATATTTGCTTACATTTACTTTAATATATAAATAAATTAAGGACATATAGCAATTTAATAAATAACCTCTAAATATAATTTTATCATCCAGTTCAAAATAAATAAAATACATATAAAATATCTTTTCCACTTAAAGCATTCTGAACAATTGGTTTTGTTGTTTCTTTTATTTTTGTTGATTTTGGTGAAAAGGACTATCAATGCCCCTGCGAGATAGGTTAGGTGATTTGCATACATCAAAAACCGGTCAATATTAGAATATGTTTGGTTGGAGAGAAAAATAAATAAAGAACGATGGAGGGAGAGAGGTAGAGGGAGAGATATCATCCCTCGTTTGATTAAAGGGAAGATTATAGGTAAATGAAAGGTGGAGGGAGACTTTATTGGTCCAAACCTCCAACTTACATCATTCCATTTATGGAAGGATGCAATTACTCCCTTTATTTTGAGCTTAAAAAGACAATTATACCCTCTAAAAGAATTATTAATAAATATTATAAATGGATAATATAGTAATTATATAAAAAATTAGTGCACATATCTTTTCAACTCTCTCTTAATTTTGTCAAACAATGTAAAATATTCGTATAATCTTCTACATCATTCAGATTATCCATTTCTCTTACTCTCTCCATCCTTCCTCCTTTCCATCATTCCTTTCAAACATAGCCTCAAGAGTACCATTATCAAAAGGGACTTCCACAGCAACAAATTTTTGAAATTCAAGGGGTTCAATTGTCAAGAAATTTAATTTATGGTCTGAATTACCAAACTCAAAAAGTTCATTGGGTGTCTATGCCAAAAAAGGTGCGATTAAATTATTTGTGTCCGTTGCGGTCTTCTCAGTTCCCGCCTCTCGGCGAGCCTGCAAATTCAGGCGAGCTTTCTGAGCTCATCAATGGCGGACGACCGAATCGCAGACCTCTCAACCAATTCCAGTGAAGTACATCTCTCTGCCCAAACCCTAACTCGAATCAGAGCCCTGATCGTCAACCCCTCAACCCCGGAATCCACAATCTCTTCCCTCTTCGAAACCCTAATTCGGTCTCTCCAACTCAATCGTGACCAAATCCTTCTTCACCACACGCTCAAACTCCTTTCCGACCTCTCCTCTCACCGCTCCGGCCTCTCCCGCCTCGTTCTTGATTCGCTACGTGGTCACGCGCTCCTCTCCGTCGCGTCTCCCCGACTCGCCGCCGACTCTCTTGACCTCGTCGCTTCGATCTCCGAACGCGATCAATCTTTGTCTCCCGCCGCGTACGAGCTCCTCGGCGGCAGAGGATTTGCCTCGCTGTGCTTCAGCTCCCCCGTTTCCGTACGGCTATGGCTTCTCCGGAACGCCGAGAGGTTTGCCCTGACGCCGTATCTGGAATTCACTGTTTTTCTAGGGTTTACGAAGGATCCATATCCGTGTGTGAGGAGAGTTGCTCTGGACGGACTCGTTCGTCTGAGCGACGCCGGCGTGATCGAGGGTGAGGAAATAATCCTCGGCTGCTATTGCCGTGCCGTTGCGCTTCTTCGCGACACCGAAGATAGTGTAAGATCGGCTGCAGTTCGTGCGGTAAGCGCTGATTCGTGTAATTATTGATTCGTGTGCATTTTCTTATTGGCAAACTTTTGAAATTTCGATAATGCCTGGTATTTTGGATCAACAAGATTTGAAATTATAAATGCCCGGTATTCTGGATCGACATTATGGATTATCAAAGGACATCGGTGTGAAAATGGGCAGAAAATGATATTTTATTGGGAATATGAAGGAAATTTTATTACTTCCTTAAATAGTATTGATATAATGTTTATGGATATTTTGAAAAATGTTCACAACTCATCCACGAACGTTTATATGTTTTAATATATGGTTCTAATCAATTCGGAGCTTCGGTATCTTTGTTTATACATTTTGTTTTACCCTTGCTTATTTGCTTCTTAGCATGTTTGTACTATTAATTTTTTTTGCTTCGTGACTAATAGGATTAAAAAATGCTTTCTTTTTAGTCTTTCTTGCCAGGCTAATTGTAATACAATGCCTTACCTATGTAGGATCTCACTTTGCTTTTTCTAATTCAGTTTTTGTGCTTTCTAAATCTAGGTCTGTGCTTGGGGTCGACTGTTCGCAGCGTCCAAACCAGTGATGAAGTCTCAACGTTCTGATGAAGTATTTGTCATGGTATTTACTAACGATCTAGTTTCTATATATGCTTCTTGCATTTGAAGCCTTGTATTGATGGTCATTTTATGATGGTAGTGTCCACCTGCATGATTTTTGCAGAATTCCTAGATGAATCTTGATCTGTCGGGTTGCTGGATGCTAGTGAGGTCATGCGTTTCAGATTTTGACTGAATGTTCCTGTTTTGTATAATAATAATAATAACAACAAAACCAAGCATTGTTTGGAAAGTCTTTCATGCTCATATCTTTGTTTGTTATGTTCTTTTTGACTGCTGCACTTACTAATGTTATTGCATAATTGAAATACAAGTTCATTTCTGTTGGCTATGTGCCAAAGAAACAAAATTTCCTCTCAATTATGTACTTTTATGATGAAGATTAGCTCTGTTGCCAATAATCATGGGTGGGGAAACATGATATTAACATTCCAGGTAGTGCTGCTCATCCAATTAGGTTTTTGTGTGTGTGTGTGTGTGTGGCATATAGCTAGGGAATTGCCATTTTTTTTGTAGCCTGCACAAGATAAACAACCGGACATTCTCTTCATATCATTCCGTTTGAATGTGAGTTCGATATCTTGTGCAATTTGTAGAATTGTAACGTTATACTTGTTATTTGTTTATGCTTATAGCTCTGTTCTATGGCAAGAGACATGAGCATGGAGGTCAGGGTTGAAGCTTTTATTGCCCTTGGGAAAGTAGGTATGGTGTCTGAGGATATTCTTTTGCAAACCCTGTCAAAGAAAGTTCTTGGGGTTAATAAAGAAAAGAGATCACTTGGTCAGTGCTGTGGTGAAAATTTTGAAACGTTGGCATCAAGTGCTGCAGGAGCTTTAGTCCATGGACTTGAGGATGAATTCTTTGAGGTAACGTTTTTTTGAGTATTTTTTTCATGTAAATTGTACTATTGTTCAGGATTATGCATGTATGAAATCTGAAATGGTAGCATATATCTCATTTTCTTTTGGCAAGGTCTCATATCCCACCTGCTACACTACTGCTAATTTCTTCTTGCTATGGTAGTAAAGGACATGGTTTCACAGAGTAATGTTTTGTTATTTAATTTTTTAATTGTTTTCTCTAAGTAGGTGGTGGCCAATGAATCACATTCTTGTTATAGCCTTTGATTTTACATTCTCATTTTAGTTGGAGAAAATTTCCCATATCCATGCTTTCTAATTTAGACACTTAAGAATGAATATGAAGGTGCGAAAATCTGCCTGTCATTCGTTGTCTACACTCATCGTCCTCTCAGCTCCTTTTGCTCTCGAAGCCTTAGACTTACTTATGGATATGCTGAGTGATGATTCATTGACTGTGCGGTTACAAGCTTTGGAAACTTTGCATCGTATGGCCGCCTGCGATCATCTGAAATTGCAAGAGAAGCACATGCACATGGTATTTCTGTCTGATTTTCCAGTAATAAAATTTCTTTTCTATCACGTGTCACCACATATGTGATTAGTACCAGTAAATATTTGTAAACTCATCTTCCTCTAGCACAAAGAGGTGGCATTAAACTCTTTTAATCGATGGAATTTAATTGTGTTTGTGAAATTGAAAAAATAGTTTACCTATAATTTCAGCTTTAGTTTATGTGGGGATGTAGGAATTTGCTCTTTTTGTGATCTCTTAGTCCACAGCTGTTTTTCTTAAAACTCCTGAATTTGTTAATGCTTAACGTTCCATTCAATTCTTCTTGTGATTTAATCTTCCCCACCATCCTCTCTTGTTTTTTCCACTGTTAGGATATGTTAATTCCTTATGTGTGTGCGTGTGTGTTTATGATATACTTGTCCTCTTTTTCATATGTTATATCCAAAAGTTGACATTTAACATGCTTGATTAATATTTTATCATTTGATTTCAGTTTCTTGGCCCTCTGGTGGACAAAAGTAACTCCGTCAGATATGCTGCTAGGAAAATACTCAAATTGGTGAAGCTGTCAATTTTGAAGCTGTTTGTATCAACAGTAGATGCTCTTCTAGAAAATTTGGCGAGATATCCAGTGGTCAGCCTTTTGTCTTTCTTGTTACATGCTTGTTGTTGCAAATTTTTATAGTATTTATTGCACTTTTAAATATAAGACAGTTTGAAAGTTTGCTTGAGTTGCTGCTCTTTTTTTTTTTTTTTCCTTGTTATGCATTTCCATTATAAGTATGTAAACAATCTGACAATTTACTAAGGTTGAATTTGTCCATATGAGAACTTGTACTTTCCAATTTCTTTTGTTATTGATCTATATTACTCATATGAGCTGCTCCTTACAGGATGAAAATGATGCATTATCAGCTTTGTTTCACATTGGTCGAAATCATGGAATGTTTGTGTCCTGTGTTATCGAGGAGATTTCCCAACAGGTTAGTATGATTGACTAACTGTTGAACAGAACGGCTGAAAGCATAGATTTATCATCTTTTGTGAACTCCACAAGATGGTGAAAAGTGGGAGATTATATGTGAAACCTTTATTTTATAACTATTTACAAAACATTTCTCTGGATACCTTTTCCTTGGAGCTTCAGTTCTATAGAATATGTTCTTTGGTAAAATGTTTTTTTCTTATCAAAAAAGAAATTAACAGTCATTATTTTATCTGCTAGTGCATTAGCATGCCTATAAAGATGTGTTCTGGAAAGATGCAATAATAGGCTCCTAAACTGTGAATCTGTTTTTCAGTTTTCTTAACGAGTTCTCCTCACTTGTTTTCCTGATTTTATTTTATTTTATTTATGCTCATACACACACACACACAGAGATTGAAGTTCTCTCTCTCTCTCTCTCTCTCCTTTTTTTTTTTTTTTGGTATTCTACTGTTTCTTTATTCCTCTCTGTATTTATCTTGCTTTTCCTGGCAAAGTTATAACTAGTATTTATTTTCCTCTACTAGATAGAGCCAACGTGTGAAGGCAAGTTGGACTTTGATAATGTGAGAGTGGCTGCATTAATAGTTTTGGCAATCTCTACTCAATTCTTTGGGGAGCATTCTATAAACATATCACCTACAATATTCTCATATGCGGCTACGATGCTAGAAAGGATTGCTGATGCCCTGAATGATGTTATGAATCAAAGTGCACTTTTGGCTTTCTTGATTAAGTGTAGTAGATCCACAAGATTCTCCAACATAGATATCACAGAGAGTGAGCATCCCTTTCCTCCAGCTAAAGTTAATGGTGATAAAGATTGCTCTGAGAATAATATAACTGCTTCTGCGCCAATGCCTTTGCCACAAAAGATAGATGGGGCAACTGAAATTCATTTTTCAGGAATGAGAGATACAAGGCAACACGCTACTTTGCCTTTAGACTATAACTTGGAAGTACGTGATGATGTTATTAAGTCCATGAACGCTATCCTTGCAAGAGTCAAAGATACCTGGCCATTAGTACTATCAGGAAACGTATATGAAGTGCTAAGGATTTTGAGGTCGTACTAATCTTTTTTATTCTTTCCCTTTAAAATGCTTTGTAGCTGTATATTGTCAAGGGCTATGGTCCATTTCTCCATTTTCTTTTTCCTTGTTGCATAAGAAATTACAAAAGGGGGAAAAACTGAAGGAAACTTGTTAGTTATTGAAGTGAAATATTGCAGCCATTTTATGTGTGTTTATACCTTTTTAAGTTTAATGCTTCCAGTCATGGAGTCTATAGACCATCTTTCATGGGCTTTAGCTGCCTCTGCCACCCCAGGACGTGCATGGCCAATAGCTTGTTCTTAATATAATATTTGCATTTGTGTTTTTTAATGCCCTTGCAAAAGGCCAAAAACTAAGATACATCTTTTTGCCTGATCCCTTGTTGTGGCTTGGCATCTATATATTATTAACTGAAATATGTGCTTAAATCTTGTCAATACAACTTGTTTTTCCCCCCCTATTTTCTAGTGTTTTTTTTTTTCCCTTATAACATTTGAGTTCACGCAGGAGTTGCAAGGAGGAGCTGGTGACATTCAATGAGAACTATAATTCTACTGGGGTTTTGGCATTCACATTGCAGTATCTGCGGGTTATAAAACTGCTCTCCAAAGTGTGGCAGCACTTTCTGCCTTCAAATATTCTCAGCTGTAGACTGGGAACATTGGATCTTTTACTTGGAAAGTTAGACACGAGGCTTAGAGAATTGAAGAGTAGGTTTATAGGATTGTCTAAGGAAGAAGAGTTGCATGTCTTGGAGTTGATACTTGTGACTTGCACACTCAGATTGTCTAAAATTGAAATTTGCTGCAAACATTCTGCTTTAAGAAAGCTGTCCGGTACAATGTCGCAGGTGGAGATTCTCCTTAAAAAAGACTCTGTCAAGCCTTCTGAGTTTGTAATCGAAGTTGGAATATTATCATCCGAAATTCAGACATCTGTTAGCAGGGTCTCCCATGATCCTTATCTGTTCAAAAAGTTATCTGAAGTCTTTTGCCTCAAAAAGTTTGTGTTTTGTGGAAGACTCAGGCATGTAAAAGCAGAGCTAGATGTTCCTCATAATAGCTCTGAAAATCCACTTTGTTTTGTTCCTGGACTGCCCGTTGGCATACCATGCCAGATTACTCTTCATAACACTTTGATAGAGAGTAGGTTGTGGCTAAGAATGACATCAGATGATGGTTCGAGTCAGTTTGCCTTTCTAGATTTGAGTCTCTCCGAGGATCGTGATGGCTATAGAAGATTTTCATTTCTTGCGCTCTTTTATAAAACTCCCATGGCAATCTCCTTTACTATTAGGTTATGTATTGGTATGGAATGCCCATTTGAGGACGTCCAAATTGTCAGAGGCTGTTGGGGTCCAAAACGTGAACTAGCGTACCTTTGTGAAGAGAGGCAAGTTTTTCTTTCTTTGCAGAGGAACGGCTGAGTGCTTTGTTCAGCATTTTCAACTTCAATCGGACAAAGCACCTGGATCATTACAGTTGAGATGTCTCAGCTAAATTTAGTATGAGATGGCCCTATTGGTTTCACCTCTCTGGATGACTGCTAAATGCTATTGAATGACTGAAAAAGTCTTGATGGAGAGACTACAAGCTTGACATGTAATTTATTCAAGCTACGCCGGGGGGACATGATACTTGTGAACTTGTTGGAGAAGGGGAAACAAATCGTTATCTTTCAGTTTGGGAAGCTCGGGCGAAGGACTCTTGTGTTGGTCTACATCTTCTCTGGAGGTATCTTTCGGCCTTATTTTTATACGTTCTAGTCTACTCACCATTTTTATAATATTTTTGCTTTGATCTTTATATCTGTGGAGACTGATATTTTCAGGAAGTGAAACATGAAACTATTTATGTTTTGTCAGCTTTCAAGATAATCTTGTTTTCTTCTATTAACTTTTTTCGCACCTTGCAGTATAACTAATAAGAAATTGCAAAGGGGAGTTTTTCTAGGGAAATGGAGATGGAGGAACCACCATTTAATTAGTTCTTAGAATCTTGTTCGACGCGTCCTTAAAATGTCTGAATATTTGTTGAGATCGAAGGCCCTTGCTGGATCAACTTCTTGCACCTATTCATCTATTTCGATTCTAAGCTCATGTAATTCTTTGATTCAATCCGAGTAAAATGCGTCTTATGAAGTCAACCGTGCTAGATTTCCGCTCCCTTGTTAAGTATTCAATTTCTCAAGGTGCCATGGTTCTACATGAAACATGTATATATTTTGCATGAATTTGAAGTTTTCCATGCTCTGATGCCAGTTTCTCAAGTTTACTTGCACAACAAATAATACCGTAAAAGCTGGCAAGTAAACAGAGTACTCTTCCATCGCTGGTTTCAAGCATTGTTCCAAGTCCCTATACTCGGACTCGTAAGATCGAAGATTGTGCAGCGTGTAAGATACAGTAAATATAGCCTAAATTCATATACGTGCAACTAATAAATCACAAGGAAATAATTCTAGTAGTAGAATGTAAGAAAGCTCAAACACGTTTATAGATAGAGCAATGCGGGGGGAGAGAGCAGTGGAACAGTGTAAAGCTAGTTCAAAAATTTCTTGAACTCTTGTCTTTATCAAGAATGTTGAAGGAAAACAAGTGGAGGTAAGTTCGCGCTAAGGCCCTTGTGAGTATACTTCTTCTTCTTCTTCTTCTTTTTGGAATTTGTTGGTAAATAATCTTTTTCTTAAAATTGTTTTTAGATAAAAATATTTATAAAATTAACAAAATGACCATTTTAAAAAAATATATCAAGCAATCAATCATCACTTCATCGTTTTTAACATATATTTTCACTTATTAATCATTGTTAATAAGTGATATTTCTAATCAAAAAAATTTGATGATTAATTTAAATAAAACTACCCTATTTAACTAATTACTCCCGTTTTGACCGAGGAGAATTTCACGTTTTCGAGAAGTTTCATTGTTCTTGCTCCATCGTTCAGTCCTCTATCAGATTGGTTGATTTTTATTTTTTTTTTTGGTAAGTTCTTGAATTTTATTTTTTTTTTACGTTTATTTTGTTTTGGTAGAGTGGCTTATTATATTAAATGGATTCTACTTTGGCAATTTAGAACGCCAAAAATTTCATCTTGACCTTTAGTAAAGCATAGAGGAGATCAATTGAGCAACTTCTCTCTCCGACCGGAGACAAAACGAAACCATGTAATATTATAAGTTACACAACATAATTGCTATCAAAATTTATCTATCGAATACGATGTCCACCGACCAGCACTTAAATAGGATGAAAAGTCTAGATAAATTTATTAAACCATGACAAAAATTTTCAAGAGTAGTGTTACGTATAGTTCATGATGTAGTTAGACAAGAGGTATATGAAGTTCCATCGAGTATTTTTCATTCTTGTGACTTAATGGCCTATCTTTAAATTTTATGGCCCCTTTAAAAGGGAATGTATTTATATCTGAGTGTAAGACCCGTTCAACCAACTAAACGAAACAGAATCAACGGGTATAACCTGCAAAATAACCTATGATGACTATTGGTTTGTGTGCAATGTCCACTCTCACTATTTAACACCCCACCATGGCATTTACAGATCAACAGCTGAACAAAAAGCATTCTTTCTCTTCCCCACCCAAAAAAATAAATAAATAAAAAATCCTTCCGTTTCTTCCTTTTTACCTCCCATAACGACGGCTGGGACAAAAGTTTCTTTACCATAGGCTGAGATATTAACTGCTTCTGTACACATAAAACGGGATCAAACAGTGCGTGGCGATAAAGTAACAGCTGAAAGGAAACACCTCTTGCCGATCACACTTCCGTCAGTTTCTTGCCAACCTTGTGCTTCTTTGAAGTTCTCAATCTGTCACGCTCAGGAGATTAAAAGCAGCTTCTTTGATTAACCACAACAAAACTATGTTTATAAGGAAAAGAGTTCAACGTGTTACTTACGGTGTCAGCCATGTTATACCCATCTTTCACTCCTCCAATCACGTAGATAGTTTCATTGACAACAGCAGCAGCTGAATATCCTCTAGAGTAGTTCATGGACTCCCCAGGCGTCCATGATCCAAGTCGGGGATCGAAAATTTCTACACTCGGAACCATTGTATCTCCATCAAAACCACCCAGAACGTACCTGCGTGGTTGGAAGCCCATAGAGAGTTATGTAACTATCAGACAAACTTCAAAACTGTATCATGAGAAAAAGAAACTAGTCTCTGAAGCCAGATAGTTTTATATTACCACCCTTCAAGCGATAGCAAATTATCGTAAATCATAATCAAAATGACGGCTAGATCTCTCACATTCACTTTGAATTATAACATTAACAAGAAACTATAATATCCTCCATATTTGAAAGCAATTTGAATACTTGGTAGAAGCATAAGGTGGCTCAAAACTCGTCTGTTCAGAACAATTGACAACGTTAATAAATATCTTTTCAAGTGTTGCCCATAGAGCTTTTCATAGAAAGTTAAAACTAAACGTCCGTATTATTTTTGAAGCCCTATACGCATATTAATACGTCAGATAAAATTTGGCACACATTCTCTTGTACTTTTGTTAGAAGGTCATTAAACGATTACATCGGAAAATTCCAATCGAAACGAAGGGAAGCTATGATCTTACAATTTTTCATTCAAAACAACCAATGAATGACAACCCCTCCTTGTATTCATACAAGAAATTTTTGTCCAGGAATGCTCTCTAGGGTCAAACCTTTCAGCAGACCTGAAATAATAGAAACATCCAATCAACTAGTTGTACAGATGTCATAGAATATATTCGCAGCATTCTAGATGAACATAACCTTTTTGTATTTTTTTTTTTTTTAAGTCAAAAGAGAGGGAAAAGAAAATTTTTAACACATGTATACATGATAAAAAGAAAACACGTCTAGTAATTAATTTAATTTTTCCATCAAGAGCAAAAACAAGTCTTGGACGCTGGCGTACACACGTCCTTGGAGTACTAACATGATGTCACCTATAAGAAGAAGTGTCCTAATAATTAATACCCGGTCCCTAATTTCCTATAAACATGACTGCATCGGATGCATGATTGGACATTAATTATGAGTTTGCTTTGTCAAGAAATATATGTGAGCATGCTTCGATACCAAATCGAGTGTTTGTGAGTGAATTTTCTTTCCTTTAAAATAAATAAATAAAAGTCTGGACTATAGTAAAAACAGTTGTGTGGCGTGTGCATCACATTTATACACATGGTCGAACTACACAATAAACAAGTTCCTAATTATTTGTGTATGAGGCGCAACATCTTACTTCAAATAATCATTCCCATCAAATCCACCAGTAGCATATATCACACCATTGAGTTCGACTGCGGCAAGTGCAAATCTCTGGAATAATAAAAGCAATAAATAGTAGAAAGGAATTTTCAGATCAAAGACGATAAATAAAACAAACTATAACATATTTGAAGGTCCTGAAAGAAATTTTATTTTTCACTTCCTCCTTTTGTCAAACGAAGTTCCTTTGTCGTTGACATTGTCAAGATTAGAGGGATCAATCAATTTCAATACAAAGTCACCACATTACTCCTAAAGTTTTGGACCAACCATTGTGGTATAGCGAACTGAAAGCCATGTTACTTGAAATCCAAGTGCCATATATTGATATTTTATGAACTTAGAAAAAGGTGCCATATATCTACTCGTGTGGATATGACTCTTTTTTAATATTGAAATGTAAATGAAATAGTATTTCGCAATTCGGTGCATTGTGTTACACATGACCTGAAACTTTAATCAGAATTCAATACTTGCCCTATTTATGCATCCATATAATTTTCAATGGGTGAATTAGTGAATTGTGCTCATAAGTAGTCGTGGCTGAAAAAAAAAAAATTTGAAACCCAATTACACAAATACGGCATACATATATTATACCTTTTGCAGCATTGACCGTGTATTGATCCATCGTCCAACATCCAAATCAAGCATCTCAACATCTGAAAAGCACTCAATACCATTCCCACCGCCGATTGCAAATATTTTATTGTTCGCACTGGCTCCAGCTAAGCTTCCCTTTCTTTGGCTCAAAGAAGGGCATAGTGTCCAATCTTCTTTATCCAGATTGTAGGATTCAACTTTAACACCCAAAAAAGAGAAATTAGGAATGCTAATATAATTTTTTTGCAGGAAAAAAGTTGTTACAAGGATACATACCTGAGTCATACCAAACCTGACCATTGCCGCCACCAATTACATAAATTTCACCATTTAACTGTGCAACTGAAGCATATGAACGAACATAGTTCATTGGTCTACGAAATTTCAAGACATTATGCGCAGGATAGTATGAATCAAATGCTGACAGCCAAGATTCACCATCATATCCTCCCAATAGAAATATGAATTCCTTAGTCTCCAAAAGCGGCTCATCAAATGTTTCAATAAACTTCCCATCCTCAAGCCCAGTGGAGGAATTAGATTCAGATTCCAACTTGAGACGTCTGTTTAACAGTTGAATTTCTGTTTCTGCCCTCACCTGAAGTGCAGGGTAAACAAATCTATTAATAAGGCGGACAAGACTAAACCACCATAAACTAAAAACAGTTATAGCTCTTCAGTAGCATGGTTTCATAGAACAGGGCAAATTAGAAGTCACCATGAAGGGATCTTCAATTATAATCTGGTCTAGGCAAAAGAAAACAAGAAAAATTTTTTAGGTTTCCTGAAGACTTGAGATGAAGCATTAGCCATCAGTCAGTCATAATTGATACAAGCTTAATGGTTGTCATCAGTTGGTCATAATTGATACAAGCTTAACGGTTGGCTTGACATTTAAAGAACCCAATGTCCAACTCAGTGAGTAATTTATTCAACAAAAGTTGCAATAATAAAATATCGGCAACAGTAAGAACACAGATAAAATAAATCTTTCAAGCACAGACATGGGCACCGCACATCTCTCCAGAAAAATGCCAATGTCAGGTCAGCATGTAAACTACGAACATTAGTTAGAGAAGCAGCTTTTGATATCATAGTACAGATTTAGCTCCAATGGTATAAATACATATACATATATATATAACAGTTTTGTTCAGCATGTCGATCAAAATAAATTTCAGCCAATAACCAGAAATGAACGACTTAATACACCTTGAAGGCATGCTACAGATTAATTTATTTAGGGGGTAAGACAGAAGGTTAAGAAACAACCACTGGAAAGGAGGACCAATCAGGGATGTAAAAATTGGATCGCGTACCAGCTTCTGCTCCACAAGGGCCATTTTATAAGTATGTTCTGTTTTAAAAGTCTTTAGCTCTTCCACCTCTTTTACTAACTGCAGATATACACGAGAATATGAGAATGCTTGTGATAAAACCAAACATACATGACTCACCAGATAGGATAACAATCTACCCGAGATATAAGTGACTGATACTCAGTTGATGGACTACGAGTTTGTGCACAATTATCTTCTACATCCAATGATTCCCCTTGATAGCCTTTCTCCTTGGAGGAAATATCCTTGATCACAGGGGGATTGTTTACACCATTCATATCGGGTTCCTCTGGACAATATTCTTCCTCGGACTGCATGCCATTTATCACTGCAGTTCCTTCTGCGTCAGCCTGATGTTCACTGTTACTATCACCTTTAACGGCCAATGCTTTCAGTTTCATGTATATAAGATCTTTCTCCTCTTGTTGTACTTCTTTCACATCAGATTGAGCTTTCAATGGCTGGTTTTCTCCATCTAAAGATGAAGCAACATCAGTAGAATCTGATCTCTGGCTTGATTGACTTAAGTGCTCGGCCTCTAAAGCAACTGCTGAAAACTCTTCACTTTCCTCTCTAATGTTACGTGAAGGGATAGCTCGAAATATAGTTCTCAACTTCACTGTATTCTGTGATGCTGGGGTACCCGGAGCAACTGCTAAAGAGGCCAACAAAGACATAAGCTTATTTGTCTGAGCATGGTCAAGCTCAAACCAAAAATGATGCTCGTTGTAGTAGTTGTCCGCAATTATCGGCCTAAACTGACTTTCAAGAAGTGGTTGGCATTGTAGCCGGACACGAATCTGAACCTAAAGGAGAAAATAGAATGATCTCAACATTTTCTGCTGACCATTCTAAGTGTCTGGAACATAATACCGAGCCAAACAAGTAGACCAATATGAGAAAGTTTTATCTACCTGTGCTGGATACAATGTCCTCTCCGAACCATCAGTGGTCCACCCATAAGGGTTAATATTTATTTGACCAGGGCAAGCAGCCTCATATATTCCATGAAGTTTCCTATCACTGTAGTTGAACAGAAAAAGTGGCAATCCAGGATCAATATTCTTTACATAAGAAAAGTGATGAGCTGGTAGGCCTGAAAAGTATAACAAATATGTTTCATGAGTTTTTGAAGGCCAAAAAATACAAAGAAAACAGTGAATCGACAATTATCCCCACACAGAATTAACAGAGTATGCATCAAAACAGAGATATTCGAAATCAAAAATATTTTGGGGGCAAAAAATTACCATAGACATAAGACAAATTGTATTTGGAACACAAAAGTTAAAGAGAGTGCACGGTAGTGAGTAGCAGAATGCAATTAGATCACCCACCAAAGAGTTGTTTAGAAAGACATTCCTTCATTGTGCTATTCTTGCAACCAAATATGACACCGCCAAGCTGACTCTTCCTCAAATTTCTAGCATATAAAGAGCCAGAAGCCATGTTTGCAGGAGAAGCCGGCCTTCCATTAACTACAGGGGTCTGTATTCTCTTCCCAGTGCCCATCCTAAGGTCCAAATCAACAAATCACATATCATAAACCAGAATCAGGGAGAACTTCCGCGTCAAAACCAAGAAAACAGTGAGAAATTTTAGGACAATTCAAATGCAGTGTATTGCAGACAATTATATGAAGTTGCACTAGCTCGTTTAACATGAAAGAAAAATATACAACCGAACACAAAATATATCAGAAAGAATCTAGAAAAAAAAAATTACAATCAAAATCCTTATTCAAGTTCTAAATCCTAATGTGGGTAACCAAAATCCCATGAATTATTTTGCGTGTTCACCAAGATACTAACAATCAATGACAACTAAAGAAAAGGGCATTTGCAAAACAAAATGCAAGAACCATTAAAAAAAAGAGTTCCAATCATAAAAAATAAAAAAAGGGAAATTTTTTTTTTAATTTTTAGGAGGAGAAAGAAATCACTGCAATACTCACCCCAGAAAAAAAAAAAAAAAAAAAAACCACAAACAAACAAACAAACAAACAAAACAGAACAAAAAACGAAAACGAAACCAAGAATCAGAAAAGAAAGCAAAAGGAAGCAACCGATTAAGCGAAAAGCAGTATCAAAATCCATGCAAAGGAAGTTGAATAGAAACCCTAAAAAAACGGAAGAGAGATCAGAACTTGAGTATTGGAAAACCGACATTTTGTGATCTTTAGAGGAACCAGTGAATGCAAATAATCAGACAAAGCCATTGCATGAGATTGGCATGAGTGAGATACGGTTAGAAGCCATCAGAGATTTTAGAGAGAGAGAGAGAGTCATACCCTGAGAGTGAGGCTTAAGGACAAGAAGACGAAAGGCTGTTGCCAAGCAAAACAATCGCAAAAGCGCGAAATGAAAAAGAGACGAGCTTTCACTAACAATCACCTTCTAAAACTGCACCACCGTACGCGTCTTAGCAATTAATTGTTATCGATATTTGTTTAATGACCTGTTTAAAAAAAAAAAAAAAAAACCAATTTTTTCCTTTTCTTTCTTTCTTTTTTTATTACAAATTTGTTTAAAAATTTTTATTAAAACTGCCACGGCATTACCGTGCTGCTAATTTGTTTCCACGAAGCTGTTGCCTTTTTTGTCCTTTCTTTCCTTCTTTCAATACGAAAAAACTAACTAGACGTTTTATTACGGCATTTGGAGAAAATATTCACCTTTAATTTTTCTCAAATACAATATAATTTTATACCAAACACAAATTTTACAACAGTACTATAAAAATAATTACTATTTAAAATATTTTTAAAACAATCACATCAACTTTTCAATTCTACTATTTATCTCTACTTTTACCAATCACATCAACTTTTCAATTCTAAAATACTTTTCATCCAAACACACATTTCATTCAAATACTTTTCAACCAAATACAACATTCAAAAAACAAATTTTATTCAAATACAATCAAAATACAATGCATTTACCAAACGCCCCTTAGTGTTTTGTATTAAAGTTTTATATTTAAATATAATATTTTTTAATAATATTTTAAATATATTTATTATTTTAATAATATTTTAAAAATAAATTTTTTTTTTCCATTTCACATTATATTCTCTTTTTATCTTATTTTTTTCTATTTATTTTTATTAATCACATTAACTTTTTAATTCTAAAATACAATTCAGATACTTTTTCATCCAAATACTAAATGTATTCAATGTATTTCATTACGCAAGATGAATACATTTACCAAACACCTCATTATGCTCCGTTTAATAAACATATTATATTTGTATTATATTTAAATATATTAAATGTAATTTATATTTGAAAAAAAAATATTTATATTATATTTGAATATAATATGTGTTTAAATGAAAAATATTTGAATTATATTTAAATTATAAATATATTAATTGATGGGTAAAAGTAAATAAAAAAAAGAGAAAGAGAATATGTGATGTGATAAATAAAAATAATAAAAATAAAATAATAAATAATAATTATATTATATTTAAAATGTGATATAATTTGTATTTGAATGTAATAAATTTATATTTAAATAAAAATTATATTATATTTAAATATATTGTGAATGTAATATAAAAAATAAACGGGGGTTTAATTCAGTCTAAGCTTTTACGTGGTATTTCTAATGCAAGAAACTGCTGGTAAAAGAAATATTATCATTTGATTCTAGAAAATAAAAAATGCACCAAATTATATTTCAAGAGGATTTTTATTCGTCCAAACTCAAAAGCTTATTCATTAGGTTTTTACCCGATTAACTAACCATGAAACTGTGGCTATTTAGTTTTTTTTTTTTTTTTTCCCTTCATATTTTCTTTACTTATGCTTGTTTCTTTCTTTCTTTCTTTCTTTTTCTTTTTCATTTTCGTTAATAGAAACTTGGTTTATTAAATATACGTGGAGTGTGGAATTTATAAATGGATTCTATGTTGTGTGTCTTCTTTTTTTTAATTATGATGTTCTATTGTCTGTTTATGTATTATAAATTTAGTTAATCGTTCTTTTATTCTTGTGGATTGTTTGGTGAACGTATTACATTTATTCTTATGGATTGTTTGGTGAACGTATTATATTAAATTGCATTTAAACGTAATACATTGAATACATTTTGTATATGGATGAAAAGTATTTACTTTGTATTTAAATGCAATGTGTATTTGAATGAAAAGTATTTGAATTGTATTTTAAAGTTGAAAAGTTGATGTGAATGGTAAAAATAGATAGAAAAAGTGATATAGAGAGAGAATATAATGTGAATGGATTTTAAAAAATATATATTTAAAATATTCTGAAATAGTAAATATACTTAAGACATTGTAGAAAAATATTATATACAAAACGAAAAACTTTTATATTTAGATGAAAATTATATTACGTTTAAATGTAATACAAACACAATACGGAAAACAAGCGTCCCATTAGTTTTTTCCTATGCATACAATATAGTGTTCTTATATATACATAGAAATCTAATTAGTAATTTATTTTGATATTTGGGTCCGTTTGGATGAGGTGTTTGTTTTTGAAAAATGGAAAATTTTTAGATATGAAAAATAAAAAGTTGTTTGGAATTTTTTTTTAAAGTGAAAAGTTGTTTAGGTGGGTAAAAACTTTTTATTTTTAGAAAGCTCTTTTTTCATTTTTCAAAAATGAAAAATGTTGAATGTTCAGATACGGAAATTTAGGAATGTTCATTTTTCTTGAAATGAAAAATTTTTCATTTTCCAAATTTGAATGTGTCAAACAGACGGCACGTGTTTATCATGCACACAGAAATCGAATTATTTTAATTTTCAATTTTTTGCTTTTTTATGATAATGGTTTTTTCCATTTTTGTTTGTTCTTATTAATCTGTAGGATCGTGAGGCTATTACGCTACTTAACATTTTTTGGCAAAAAATTAATCCATAAGAACGAGATTCACAGAAAAAGGATTGAATTTTTAGTTTAAATTTTGTTTAAATTAAAAAATATATAAATGTCAAGTCAGTAGGTTAAGAACAAGTTGCACATCTAAAATTGAATTTAATGAATACTCTAAATTAAATGTTCATTAATTATCATTAACTTTATTGTCAATTATGAAATTTATTAGAACCGTCTGATATTTATCAGACGAATGAGAGGTAAAACCAAACATATATATATTTGACAAAGTTATTGCCTTTAAGATCTAAATGTAATTTACTGCAAAGGTTAATAATGCCTAGTCAATATAATTATGTTGATCAACTCCAACGTCGATGATAGAAACGAATAAAAGAACACGATGGACAACCGCCGTATTTTAAACACACATCATCATAGTTTCTTGTATTGGATTAAACAAAATTGGGGAAAAAAAATGTATTGGATTAAACAAAGTTAGTTTTTCTTATAATAATTTTTTCTTTATACACTTCATTAACACTTTTTCATGATACATTATTATGAAAGTTATAAAGGGTAGGACAAAAAAATCATTTTAGTAGAATTTTGAGTTGTGTATTCATTATAAATTTTTTCTTGAAATGCAGCGGTAACAATCATCAATTCCTATAATAGAAATACTAAGAGCGTGTTTGTTTTTGGTTTTGAATCGGATTTCACGATTCTCTAGAAAATCGATTTCAAAATCGATGTGAAATTGTGTTTGGTTTGTATTGTTTTTTAAAATAGATTTCAAAACGAATCCAAAATCGCTTTTGTTCTCAATGTAAAATTGAAAACGACTAAAAGTCGTTTTCTCTGATTTCATTTTTCCCATTTCTCCCATTTCTCTGATTTAATTATTATGGTTAATTAAGATTTAATTGATATACTGATTACTTAAATATTATGGTTATTAATTTTTAATTTATTTTTCAATTAAAAATTTTATTAATTTTTAATTTTTGGTATTCATAATAAATTTTTTTTAAATCAAATATAAATATGTTTTTATAGAATACTTATAAAATGACTGGTTTTCAAAAATATAACCAAACACAGTTTTACTTTTTTGTTTTTCAAAACATACACTCAGAAAATAAAACCAAACACAATTTCAGAAACGTTCTCAGAATTGTTTTCAAAACGATCTCAAATTCAGAGAATTTGAAAACATAACAGATTTCAAAAACAATACCAAACGCTACCTAAGTTATGCAATCTCATATCGTTTTATAATAAATATATATATGATAGTTTATAAATAAAGATAATATTTTCTAATGGTATGAGGCCTTATAAAGTTAAACCCAATAATAATTTATACAGATCAAGATTCAAAACGGACAATATCTTACCGAAGGGAGATTTCTGTCATTGCTAATCTAAATGGTATCCAAATCCTCTTTTATGACTACAAATATGAAGGAGGGGGGGAGGGTGTGAAGGAAAGAGAAACACGAGATTAACAGAAAATGCGTTTAGTTGCATACAAGAACGACATCTGAGAATTACTTGTAAAGCCTATGCAAATATAGGTCTAAGGCTTTAATACAAAGATGACCTTACAAACAAGTGCATTTTGCTCTCTACAAATTACCTAAGGCTCCAATATTCTTACTAATTGATGATCACAATTATTTTTAACTAACAGCACAACTGACAACGAATATTTTTGCAGCATAGCAATCGTCAAACTAGGCCGACCTTATTTTTCAGCTTCCAACACTAAATAATCTAGCAAAAAGCAGTTACTTATGTTCTATTCAGTGAACGTATTACATTTGTATTACATTTGAATGCAATGCATTAAATGTAATTTGTATTTGAAGAAAAAATATTAGCATTGTATTTGAATGCAATATGTGTTTGGGTAAAAAGTATTTGAATTATATTTTAATAATAAATATGTGATGTGATGGGTAAAAGTAGAGAGAAAAAAGAGAAAGAGAATGTCACGTCCCAAAATCCAGGATAGTGACAGGTATAAGATTTTAAATGAATAATTGAAAGGAAAGCTCAGATTCTTAAGTCTGTCAGTTTTTATATCTTACCATTACCAACTCTTTAAACTTGTTTATAAATTATGCTTGTATATTTTAAATTAATTAATATTTGTATTTCTATTTTTATCACAATATCAGGTAGTGAGGTACCCATATCCCATAGATGCATACTTAGATAAAATAAAATAAGTAAGATTACAAAAGTAAAGTTTAGAATTTACAGTCCCGGAATGCTCATATACATACTTTGTCCTAAAGTACTGAACACTACTTCAAGTCTTTAGTCATTGTCGTCCACGGACGGTTCCACGTCACCCGTATCTTCTAATCACCTTTATCTCCTGGGGTTTACTAATTTTAAAATAGTGAGCGAAAGGCTCAGTAGGATATTTTAAAAAAAATATTTCAACATTTTAATTTAACCATCATACTAAGTATGTCAATGCAGTACCGAATTATAAACGTGAAATCGTGATTATGCAAATTGTGTTCTTATATACATCTAGTTCGTGTACGGTCCGTATGAGCTTCCCTCACCATGCCAAAGCATGATGAGTGATCCTCGATCGAGCTGTGCACTCTTCGCATGTGTGTGCTGGCTCCCGGTATACTTTAACACCAAATCCAACTTTCAATATTTCATATGAACATAAGATTCACATAATAAAAATATGCTGTATTGTTTTTCAAAAAAATCCGTAACCGGATATTTTTTCTTCAATTTCTGAAATCATGATATTTTCTAAAATCACAGAATTTTCAAAACTTTATAAACTCATTTTCTGTAAATGATTTTTGGCCAAATCATTAAAAACAAAGCTGGTTACAAAGAAAGGGTAAAATATTCTACCTCGTTGGCAATTTATCTACTGTCAACTTCTCACACGAATTCCAAGATAGTCTTTCTTTCTGAATTCGATCAATGAGTACCTAAAACAAGAAACACAGATAAACTCAATTAATTAGTATGCCGTTGAATTTTAAAATTTAAAATGATTTTTTAAATTTTAAAACAACAATTTTAACACAAATTGTGATACCCGAGAAATCTACGTTCTCGGAAATATTTGTACAATTATGTAAATAAAATGTACATTTACAGTGACACAGTTTACAGAACAAATAGCAGAGGAAAATTTTGATTAATCAAGTTTTAATCAAAATTTGAAAATGAATTAATGAAAATAGTCAACAGCTAAGCATTAATTCAATTATGATGTTTTAAAAATTATAGAAAAGTATGTGGAAAATACATACTAAGAGATCAATGGCACACAAGTGAGCCACATTGATCAATGGCCAAGAGAATAGCCAAACAAGCCCTTACAACAAAAAAGAAAAAAGAAAAGAGAAGACATGTGAGAGAGTAAGGCACGTGAGCTTAAGGGGGGTTAATTGACCCTTAGCTGCAAGCAGCCGGAGAGGGAAAGAAAGAAAGAAGAAAAGAAAAGAAAGAAGAAAAAGAAAGAGAAAGAGAAAGAGAGAAAGAGAGGGCCGAGAAAAGAGGGAGAAGAGAAAAGAAATCCAAGCAAAGTTCGGATTTCTAGTCCCAGCAGTAGATCGATCAAGTTTCGATCGCTAACCAGCAGCAAGAAAAGCTCACGATCAAAGCAAGGTAAACCCTAGTTCTCACATTTTTCGTTTGGGGAAAAATCTGGGGTTTTGAGAGAAAACAGAGAATGTGAGTGAATCACATTTAGGTTTTCGGTTAAAATCGAAATGTGATTCAAGTCTAGATATTTTCAAACACGAATCCATGAACAGACGGTTTAGAAAACCGAGTTTGGTGAAATTTCTTCACTAAAACGCAGATTTTTCAAAAATAGAGTCAAGAGAAGTTCATGAGCAAAATGTAGGATTTTTGCTTGTGAAATCATGGATTTGTAATAGTAGAAATGTAGTAGATACCTTGAAATGATCTTATGAAGATCGATTTCAAGTGTAAGAAGTAGAACGAAGGCCATAAAAGCCTTAGGAAATCAGAGCAGAGCAGTTCGGACCCAGAATCTTGATTCTGGTATGAACACGGGCGTGTACACGGGCGTGTACAAGGGCGTGTTCAGAACACGGCCCCGAACATGCCCATACGCACGACCGTGTTGCAAGAAAAATCAGACCCGAGAGGTACATGGTCAAGAACACGGCCGTGTATCAGACCGTGTCAAGAGGCACACGGTCAAAGAGAGCCGTGTAAGAGCACAGAGGAGTACACGGCCAGTAACACGGCCGTGTACCCACCCGTGTAAGCATACACGGGCATGTTCCAGAAAGTACACGGCCAGGCTTAAAATCCAGAGGGGTACACGGGCACGAACACGGCCGTGTAGGAGGGCGTGTTCGAGTCCAGAGAGTAAAAAAAAAAAAAAAAGAGTCTGGAAAGGAAAAATTTCATGTTTTGCCATATTTCCAGTATAAGCTAAATATGGTAAATAATCAGTGATTTTGCCATTTATAGGAGTCCAAATCAGAGACCCCAAATCAGCAGTTCCAGAGCAGCAGCAGCTTACGCTAGAGGACTTTCGGTAAGTTCAAGCATTGTCCTGACTGCAACGTGGACAAGCTTGCTTTATTACAATATTGTGTATATTGTATGACGTGTTGTTAGACATTGATTGTCTACATCACGATGTTATGTCAGTTTATGTCAGTCACAGTACAGGTCAGTTCATGTCAGTGCATGTCATGCATATAGAGTTGCATGTCCCAGTACACAGACCAGACAGTAACAGAACCAGAAAACAGTTAGGTGCACAAGGCACCTTAGTGTGCTGATTAAACCACACCCCAGTAAATAGATTAACAGGTTTCGACTGTGGGGGCAATCAGTATGCTACCCAGTTGGAACACCAGCAAGATGGTAATTAACCAGTTATTGGCGTATCGGCCTCTCGAACCACGGGGAGGTTATCATGTTTAGCATCAGTTAAGACTGAGGAGGTCAGCACTAAAGTACCGCTCCCGGTTGCGCTAACATGTCGGTACGTCCAATCAGGGGCCCAAAACCAGAACTAAAATAACAGATTAATGTCATAAGACTAAACCTTTAGTCAGTACAGTATGAGTACAGCAGTCAGTATGAGTACAGCAGTCAGCATGAGTATAGCAGTTAGCATGAGTACAGCAGTTAGCATGAGTACAGCAGTACAGTATGAGTACAGCAGTACAGCATGAGCACAGTAGTACAGCATGAGCACAGCAGTATAGCATGTTAGTTACATGTTTTTATGTTTGAACTTACTGAGCCCATAGCTCATCAGTTTGTTCATATGTTGCAGGTAAGAGACCTGTTCACCAGTAGTATCGGTGGACGACGAACAGGGTAGATGCATGCCGGAGAGGATTGGGCGAGGGATATTGGTCACCATTTGATCTTCCGCTGCATACATATATAGATTTTGAATGTAAATTTCAAAGAGACAAGTTTTCAAGCTAGGAGTATGTGATAGGGGAATCATGATCATTTGTTAGCATGATTTCTATATCACATTCTCAAACAGTTTATGAGTTTATGTAAAGAAAAAAAAAATTTATTCCTCAAAATTAGCAGTAGTTACAGTCCAGCATGATTACCGGCGACCCTAGAGGCCTGCAGACTATTGCGGTTGACTACAGAGTCGGTCGTAGTAGCATTGTAGAGCCTCTACAGTAGGGCGTGCCGCCACACAAATATCCAAAATATATATATATTTTTTAAATTTCGGCATGACCTACCTTAAATATAGGCTTTTCCAAAAAACCAGAACAGTTCAAATACAAATTTCAAATCAATTTAAATCTACAATTTAAAAATCATTATTATTATTATTATTTTTTCATTATTATTTATTAGATAATACATTTATATATACCCACGCACAGATATACATATAATATATATATATATTTTTTCCTATTTTGCTTGGAGGAATCGGCCAGCCGGTCGGAAGGGAACTCACGGCGGTGGGGGAAAACGGCAGTGGCACTCGGGCGTGACGATCGGCAGCGCGCGAGGCGGGGACAAGCGGCGAGGCATGGGCTTGGTCGGACGGAACGGGGAGGAGCTGGATTGGGCGACGGTCGCGGAGCTTCAATCTCGGTCGGGTCAAGCTGATGGCGGTGGCTCGGGCTCGGTCAACGTTCGGCTGGGCTTGGGAACAGGGAAAGCGGCGAAGGCCCGGTGACTGCTTGGGTTCGGGCGTTGGCGGCGGCTGGTTCGGACGGGACGGGGAGGAGCTAGTTCGGGCTACGGTCGCGAGGTGGTGGCAGGGCCAGCTGGCGACGGTGGCTCGTGAGCTTCGACGATTGGCTGTGGTGGTCGTGGGGAGGGCGAGGCGCGACTGGGCTTCCGTAGGCTTGATCGACGTCTAGTGGTGGCGAGGAAGGCAAGGTGAGGCGTTCGGTCAGACGGCGAGCGTTGGTCGGTGGCTGCTTGGTCAACGACGGGGAGGATAGGGCCGATCGTTGTGAGGGCAGCGGAGAGGGAGAGCGAGAGCGAGAAGAAGAAGAGGAAAGAAAAAAAACAAAAAACAAAGGGCGAGAGAGGGAGTGAGAGACTGGTAAGAGAGAGAGCAAGCGAGAGATAGTTAGACGAGAGAGAGTGAAGGCGTGAGAGGGAGTTGGGGAGAGAGCAGAGAGTGAACGAGAGAGAGCAGAGAAAGGGAGAGCAAGGTCGGTGAGGGAAAAAGAAAAACAAAGAGAGAAAGAGAAAATGTTTAAGTGTAGAAAAAGAAAGAGGAAAAATAAAAAAAAATAACAAAAAGTGGTCTCCGCATAGTTCCGGAAAAAGAAAAGAAAAAAATGAAAAAAAAATAGAAAAATAGAAAAATAAGGTAAAATAACATTTGATAATTTTTTTTTTTTAGTAAAAATTGTAAAAATTTCAAAATTTGTAAAATATTCTGAATATCCTCAAACTAATATTTAATACACCGACAAATTTAAAATTGAATTCTCATAAAAAAAATTTTATTGGCACACTAACAAATTGAGTTTTATACATTCACGTGCGAAATTTAAATTCAAAAATTTCGAAACGTAACAGAGAATATATGATAATTAATAAAAGTAATAGAAAAAGTAAAATAATAAATAGTGATTGTATTAGATTTAAAATGTGATGTGATTGTATTTGAATGAAATGTTTTTGTATTTTAAGGAAAATTACATTGTATTTAAATGTAATGCAAAAAAAAAAAAGCGTGTACTAAACACGCTGTTATTTCAAACTAATGGCTTGCTTTGTATGCCCCGCCCTATCTCCCTTATGCATTATATAAACTTCTTTAGCATTGTCATATGCACTATGCAACCCTTGTTGAACTATGTCTCAAGTGATTTTAAGTAACCCACGACCAAATGAAAAAATTAACCCTTATTTGCAGCATTGTATTCGTATTACATTCAAATATAATGTAATTTTCATTCGAATACAAACATATTCTATTCAAATACCAGTCACATTACATTTTAAATTTAATACAATTACTATTTATTATTTCATTTTTTCTATTACTTTTACTGATCACATCACATATTCTTTTTTTCTCTCTATTTTTACCCATCACATCACATATTCGTTATTAAAATACAATACAAATATTTTTCACCCAAACACACATATATTCAAATATAATACAAATACTTTTTCTCCAAATGCAAATTACATTCAATATATTGCATTTAAACGCAATGTGTTTATTAAATGGAGCCTAAGTGAAATACAACAAATTTTATACATCTTTAGCTTTATATAACAACTTATTATGGTTCATATTTTATCACATTGACTAAGTTTATTTTGCATGACACAAATCATAAGTTTTAAAATCCGTAACAAAAATCTAAAAAGGACTATTTACATAAATAGTTAAATTAGTATCGTGGTTTGAAAAATGTCTACAAACGAATTTATTGACAAATTGAATTAAAAATAAAAATGATTATATTGTGATAATAAAAACACCCTTAAATGCAATTTAAAAAAAGTAAATTTTGTTGTTTAAAAAAATAGTCAAAAATATAATTTAAAAATCCCTAAAAGCAATCCCCTTATCATATTCACATATTTGGACCCAAATTCATTTTTGGACTATAATTTAGTTTTTTTTTTTTTTTTGTGAATACGTTTTAGTTTGTTCTTTATTTTTTGTATTTATGGTTAATATCAAATTGATGACGTCAATCTGTTATATTTTGTAAATATATATAATTTTTGATTAATGACGCAGTCAATAAAGAAGTGATCTGAAAAGAGATAAACCTTAAATATACCATTTGATTTTTTTTTATAAATAATACTATCATTGTCATATAGGCCATGACCACATTGCTACCGATCAAGAATATGCAACAAAATGATAAAATCCTTAAAGTGAGGAAACATAATCGTTGAAGTGACAAAGTTGCTATCGTACTGACCATCGCATCAAACATAATTAAAAAAAAAAAACCTAAAACTAATGAGGGACAAAACTAAATAAAGAAACAAAAAAAAAGAAAAGAAAAGTTTCCTCTTTTAAAATATAAAACTGAAAAAAAAAAACCGATTGTCCAAAAGAAAAACTAAACTAAAAAAAAAAAAAAACTAACATGTGATATCACATAATTTGAGAGAAAAAACTTCCTTTCATAAAAATAGCCTAGAATAACTAATCAATTTGATGTTGATCTTTAAATTAAATTGATAATAAAACTTCTAAATTTGTTAGTACTTAATTAAAGGAGAATTTCATTCTTAAAAAAGCAGTAAGGGTAAATCTAGAATATATAACGAATGAAATACAAACTTTGTTCAATTTTGTAAACAAGTTAAAAGTGTGATTTTAAAAGAGACATGTGATTACACATTATAGCCCATTTTATTTCTTAATTTGGGTAAATAGCATAATTTTATAACCTCAGAAATCAATAACATAATTTAATTTTAGTATAGATAATATTCCTATTAAACCCCTAAAATAAGCATTTTTTATTCTCTCATAACCCACTCATTTCTCTCTCTCTTCCTTCTTTCTACTCTACCTATCCATCTCTCTCTTTCTTCCCTTCGAGTCTCACTCTCTCCTCTACCTCCTTTTCACGTCTTTTCGATCGTCATCTCCGGTAATGATTGCTACCGTTGTCATCTTCTATCTGTCATGTTGATGTTGCGTTGGATGATCCTCTATTGAGATCTCCAATAGATTGGGTCACGATCGAACCTTTGAATCCTTTTTGTCAAAAAATCGTGAGATCGCGATTCGAATCCTTGCGAGATCGTGATGATTTAACTTTCAAATCCTTCTTGCTAAAAAATTGTGAGATTGCGATTCTCCTCGTAATGCAATGAAAGCTAGCGCTAAAGATTGAAGCTCGATAGCAAAGTTCAATGGCTGAATCTGAGGTCAATTGCACCAATGATTAGAGCTCATGACAGAGATTGTGAAAACCGGTAGGCAGCGATGCAAGATCTCAAGGATATTTGTATCAGCAAAGCTAGATTAGTGATGACAAATGGCGACAGCAAAAGACAATGGCGTGCTCCGATAAGGATGGTAGTGAGGCTGTGATGACTGATTTTTATAATTTGTTGGATTGGGGAGTGGTTGGGTCAATTTTTGAGGCAAAGGTTTGATTTATCCAATTTGTGATTATTTTTGCAAAATCAATGTAAATCAACGATTTACATCCTAAATCAATAATTTACATACAGCAAATCAAATACCGGATTAAATCAAGAATTCACATATATTGGTAATTATGTAAATAAAAAATTTATATTATAAACCAAGTAAACTTGGTAATTTATACAAATCGGTAATTATGTAAATAAATAATATACATTATAGATCAAACATATATGTGTAAATCTAAACTTTATTAAAATAAAATTAATAATTTACACATTAATGTATTATATAAATAAAGAATTTACAAGTAAATTAAAAATTTATATAAGTAAATAAAGGATTTACAAATAAATCAAATATTTATATATAAAGGGATATTTTTAAAATTTTAAATTTACTAAAAATATATTATTTTTCAAAAGTTAAAAACTTTTATATTATTTATTTTAATTTCCCTCATTCTTCCTTGTATAAATACTTTATCTAAAAATGAGGTATGTCGTGGAATTTCTCAACACAAATTGGGCTCTCTAAGTCGTACGTTTTGGGCTACAATCGTGGGCTGAACTGTATGTGCTTGGCAAATCCAACCTTTGATAAGGGAGGCTGGCTTGTGTGCAGAAAAGTCTACTGATAAGCAAACTGAAAAAGTAATGCTAAAGGATACCGTGAACATTTGATAAAATCTTTTGTTCCCGACTCAGAAATTGACTTTTACCGTAAGATTTTTCATTTTTTTTTTTAAACGAGCTACTGTCAGATTAAACAAAAAAAAAAAAAGGAAGACAATTATTTTAAGGAGGGTAAAACAATTATTTCCATATCATTAATTTTTATCAACCTTAATTAATGGTAAAAAATAATCACTTTTATCTATTATAATCTAATCTTGTCAAGGTTAGGGTTTCTAATTAAGC
Organism: Antiaris toxicaria; assembly: GCA_035233585.1. Lineage (NCBI taxonomy): Eukaryota > Viridiplantae > Streptophyta > Magnoliopsida > Rosales > Moraceae > Antiaris > Antiaris toxicaria. The sequence goes on from CP141163.1 coordinate 5,252,690, forward strand.
TTTATCAAAAACTGAAATTTAGGAATTAACTTTGTATTATCAATACAAATTCTATTAACATTGACTAAAAAAAGATTTTCCATGCTTTTTTATTTTAATTTATCATGTGTAAGTCATGAGTCAATTACCATCGAAATTTAACATTATTATCTATTAGGGGTGTTTTGCAACACATTTCTAAGTTCATGGGAAAATTGCCAAAATAACAAATTAGGATGTAAATTATAATTGTGCAATATTTATATGGGCAACATTGTAAAGAAGCCGGATTTAAAGTCCAAAACCGATGATGCTAACAAGATTTCGGGTTAAAAAGATTCAAACTCAACAAATTATCGTGCGATCAAATATGAATTTACTCCAAACCTTACCTCCAGTCGTTATTAAGATATATATTGTTTGATACTTTACTATAACAAGAGATATTTTTATATTTAGGTACTTATATTTTTTTTATGGTAATCTTAGATTAAATTTTACCAGTCAGAGGGCTTATGAGTGGAACTGTTTTTGGGCCTTGTGGTGAGTGTGTTTTTTTTTAATGTAGATAGTAATAAATCTGTCAAAAGTTTAACCTGACAACTACAAAAACTTTTTTTTTTTTTTGTGGAATGATGACTACAAGAACTTGTTCTGCTAATAGATTATCCTAAAAATCTATATATATATATGTATATATATATATATGAATATATGAATTATCTTCTATTCAATAACTAGGTATGTCTAATAATTGTAATATTTCTTTTTTTTTTCCTGTAAAATATTGTATCAGCTAATTGATTTGTACATAATATATTACATAAAATTATCTGTAACATAATATCATTTAAATCTATTAACATAAAGGATATGTATTATTAAAAAATACCACGTCCAAATCAACAGTAACTATAGAAGTCATTTCAGTACACATTTTAATTTGTATATCGGTACGTGGCCGTTGTGGTAGCTTTGCAAGATGAAACTCATGGATACACTCATCCACATAATTTGGACTTTAAAAGTACGACCATGAATGGATAAGAATGGCAGTGTTTTGAAGGCCAAGCGGGTACGGTGTGGCCGAAATCTTGCATACAAAACTGGATAGATGCCCATTCATCTTATGATCTTTATGATTCCTCAGCAACCCCTTAATTAATGAATTTTATTTTCCTGTGTTGTACCACTGTAAATGCTAGACACAGAGAGAGAGAGAGAGAGAGAGAGAGATTTCTATTTTCAAATTTTGCTGGCCTTGAAAGTCAAAATTATCATTAACTTTCACTGAAAATGTTTTCTATTGTTTATGCATTCGAAAACTAGAAAAAAAAAAAAAAAAAAAGGCTACGGATCAAGGACCAATTTATGGGCATAATTTCTCCCTCTCTCTCTCTCTCTCTATATATATATATGTATATATTTTCAAATAGGTTAGAAATTTGCTCGTTTTGTGTCGTTATCAACGTGGACAATAGGGCTTTACAGGGGACCCACGAAGAATTTACGCTAATGACAAAGAAGTTAACGGCTATAATTGTCGTTTGTAAAACTAATAATGATGGATATCATGTGTAGCTTGAGTGCTTGGAAATCTCGTACATGCAGAACCAAAATAAGCAAACTACATACCATGTCAATCATCCAATTAAAAGGAAGTAACATTTGTCTCGTACTGCTAAGCGTTATCTCCTTGTCTCGATCGTTGTAGCGGCGAAATTAACTTAATTGTTATAGTTGAAAGCGTATAATAATAGATAAAATATTTTATATAAGGATGATAAATTTTTAATAAATGTAAAATATAGTAAGAATATAAATATTTTAGAGGGAAAAAAAAAAATCACTGGTGGAGGTAGCCTCCACTTTGTCAAGGGTAGCTCTGCCCTTACATGGTTGCAACGAAGCTTTTTTTAATTTTTTAAGGGGGTGTTTGGTGGTTAAAAAAATGCTTCTAAAACAGCTTTTTTTTTTCATCATATCATCCCTTGTTATTATTCATATCTTCAAAATATTATAATAAATTCTAAATTTTAAAAGTTTATAATTTTACATATACAACTTTAAGTGATATGATATATTTTTTTTAAATTACCTAGAAGTTTGAGAGAAACGAAATAATATCTATATTGATTTTTTTTTAAATAATTTTTAAAATTTTATATTTTTTCACTCTAAACAATTTTTTCCCTAAACATACTTTCCAAAATAACTTTTTTCCAATAAAAAAAGTCTTCAAAACAGAATCTAAATAGGCCCTAAGTTTCGTATTTTTATTTTTAATGAAAAGTAACTTATATAGTACTAAAACTAGTATTTTGGTAATTAAGCTTTGTATGTTAAACTCTAAAAACTTGCATTCTATTGAGTTATAACTGTGATTTGTGAACTCGATTAATAACATGAGTTTTGCACACCAAGAAAAAACAAAACAAAACAAATTCTCAATCAAGTCCAAACCGAACCATTGCATAAGTTTTACACAAGTGCGGAAGTATTTTGAATGATCTTATGCATACTTCACCCACATAACGTTAACATGCAATTACATATAAATATATAGGAGAATTTAGAGCGTGTTTAGTACACGTTTTTTTTTTCATTGTATTTAAATGTAATATAATTTTCCCCCAAACACAAAAGTATTTCATTCAAATATCAATCATATAACATTTTAAATCCAATACAATCACTATTCATTTTTTTACTTTTTCTATTACTTTTATTAATTACATCATATATTCTCTCTCTTTTCTCTTTACTTTTACCCATCACATCACATATTTATTATTAAAATATAATTCAAATATTTTTTATTTAAACACACATTGCATTCAAATGTATTGCTAATATTTCTACTCTAAATATAAATTGTATTCAATGTATTTGAATGAATGTAATATGAATGTAATATAATATTGGAGATGAGGTTAAGGATTATATTTATAGAAACATCGTCATATGGGCTATTGTCTTTGGTTGCGCAATAGCACATGCCAAACTCTTCATCTTGTTAATTTTGTTCCTTAACGAGTTAAGAAAATTAGGATATACTAACATGGTCAAAGGGCGCATAGAATCTATAATAATTTTATCAACGTTATTACGAAAGGCAGAAGATTGTTTCACCTTTTTCTTGCTGACGTCTCTGGTTCAAATTATGAGCTGTACTCCTTATACTAACGTGGTTGTTTGGTGGGACATAAAGATGTTTATCTGCTTTTCTGCTAAACAAGAGAAAATATATATATATATATTTATATATGTATATATCCCTGTGTCTGTTTCTGTATGATCAGGGTGGACATATAACAGGATACACAGGTTCCAAAATGTGAATAGGGGTATGTTTAGGTGTCTTTTTTAAGTTTTTTTTTAATTGAAAAAAAAAACCTATTTTGAAAAATATATTTGAAGGAATAATTATTTAGGATAAAAAAATATAAAATTTTAAAATTTTTTTAAAAAATAATATTAATATAGATATTATTTTATTTTTATCAAAATTTTATATAATTTTTAAAAAAATTCATCATAAAATAATAAAATTTTAAAATTTAAATTTTATTATAATATTTTAGAGATATAAATAATAAAAAATAATAGTAGGATTTTTGAGACTTTTTTTTACCTGTCAAAAGCCCCTTTTGTTTACACTGAAAAAACAAAAAAAAGACTTAAAGACGTTTTATCCATTTTTGTCTTTTTGGTAGGATTTGGGACTCATTAGAAGAGTTAAAACATCATGTTAAGAATCTAAACAGGCTTTAGATTAATTTCCAAGACATTCTTTTAAGGTGCCTTAGGGTGTCTCTTTCGGTTCAAAAGCAAAAAAAAATTTTTTTTTTTGGCCTTGTGTCGATCTGTTTACATTTTCTTTTCATACAACCGCACAGCTTTTATTTATTTATTTATTAAGGAACCTTTTGCTCAAGTTTTTTTTTATTTTTTTTAAATTTAGATGTAGAGAATCCAAATTTTGTATTTTTATATGGAATTAAAGATGATATTATTGTTACATTATGTCAGTCACTACTCTTATAGTTCTGTTTTCTGCTTCATTTCCTAGTTTTTATTTTTTATTTTTTTAAAATTAAATCATTTCTTTTTATTTTCTTTCAAAATATAAGTTAAGGCCATATTGCATGTTAAGTGAGAGAAGGACAAGGATTGGATAAGAATCTCATTTTATCTGAGAACCTTGAAAATAATCTCACTAAGCATTATTTTTTCATTGTGATCATAAATTTTAAATAAAACTGTTTTGTGTTTTATGAAGTGGGATGTAGTAAGAGAATTTTTGTATAATATGATTATAGAAATAATTTTTGTCACTATTAATAAAGACATCAATTTTAATCATTAAAAATTAATTTTTTAATGGTTTGAACTATTTTTATTGTTGAAGTATCTATAACAAAAACTGTTTTTTTAAGGACTGTTAATATTAAAAATTTATAACATACGATGCAAAAATATTCCCATTTATGGATTGGATCATCAGAAATTTAATCCAATAATTAAAACCATAATTTTAAAATAATGACAAAGAACAATTCTTCCACAGAAAATTCCAACAAAGTTATCTGCTTGCAGGGAGAAAAAAACCCCACAAAAGAATTTTAGGAGGGACGAAGCCAAATCTGAAGAAAGCTGCAGCCCCTCGGCTCAACTAGCTCCTTTGGCCTTCTTTATTTATTTATTTTTTAAGCATAAATTTTTATCACCTATTTTTTATTGTTTAATCCTCCTAGAGTTTTAAAATACCAAATTTTATGCTAAATATTTTAAAAACATTTCATTTATAATATTCTAACTTGAAGTTTATACCAAATGTTGTTAAAAATTTCATTTACACTCTTAATTTAAGATAATATTGTGATTTAACTCAAGCTAGTTTTGTGACTTTGTCCCTAGCTATATAAGCTCAACAAAGGGGGGAAAAAGGGTTTTTTTAGCTTGTCTCGTGCAGAAGTTCATGTGCCATTTGCAGGTTTCTGGTGACTTACAAGATAGACAAGACAATTCCCACTACACCAAACACAAAATCATCTTTCAAGCAAGCAACTAGGTTGCTCAACAAGAGGAAACAATATTAGCAAGCAACCATAATATTCGTCAAAGAAAATTTGACACTACGAGATTTTAACTAATTCATACTCAAGTTAGATAGTTTTTGTCATTTTCTTGGCAAGCAATTATTGTTTCATATAACAAATAAACTGATATGACATGAATATGAAATTGATCGGAGTTGATGGTAAGATTTTTATAAACTAGGTCATTTTTTTTTTCCAAATTTCCTAATTCATATATAGTACACTCTTAGTTTTAGTTTTACTTTTAGTTGAACCTCTTATTACTTCAAATATAAACATTTATAATTTGTTTAGTACTCCGTTTTGACTTAAGCTTAGCTTAAGTTAAAATTAAAGAACAATCCTAAAAAACACCAACTCTAATATTAACTTTTTAATATCATTTTATGTCTTTGAAAACATGCCACTTGGATTAAAATATAAAGATTGTATATATCAACATAACTTATCGTCACATGAAAATTGAGATTAAAGTTGGTGTTAGTAAATCTACTCTACCTCACCCCTAGCTACCAGAGACCAAGAGCAAGTGTGTCAAGAATATTTACCTTTTAAAAAAAACACACACACACACTCACACTTAGCAAAGACACAAAGTTACAACTTCATTTTACTCCTTCAATCTTTTTATTTTTCATAAGTTATCCCTTCAATCTTAAAGCCACGGATAATTCCCTAAAAAAAATAAAGGAAAGAAGAAGAAGAAGAAAGTATAATTGGGAAACTTATAACCTTTTTGGGAGAGAGATCATTAAAGAGGCTTTAATCAAGTAAGAGGATTGTGCTGTGTTTAGAAGTCAAAAGTTATTTGGTTCAAACAAGTAAAAAGGTAGATGAATACTTTGATAATTTTTGAATTCACAAACCACAGACACTAGCTTTTTTTTCACGAGTTTCTATGCTAATGTGAACTTTTTTTTTTTTTTTTGGGGTAAATCCATGCTAATGTGAACTCAAACTTTATCTTAAGCCGTGCTTTTCCTTAAAATATAAAAAAATAAAAATAAAAAAAGATGGCTGTTATCCATAGGAGGACTAGATTTCAGGTCCTTTTTCACTCTTCAAAATGCACGATCCAACCGTGATGGACACACATTCACGGATTAGCTTTACCTGTGAATATTTTATAACAGCTTTTTTCTTTCTTTCTTTCTTTCTTTCTAAAGTGTTTTGTGCAGCAATTACTTCAGACCCATCACCCATCATCACCTTGTAAAATTGTGTCTCTGAAATCATATAAAATAAGCTTGAATAGAAATCAATAAAAAAAATGAGTTAAAGAATGAAGGGTATTCAATTCATATATAAATATCATAACAATCTAATAATTTAGCAATATATGACAATTTAACTCCTAATTTTGATAATATATATTTTTGTAAATTATCAAAATCACATCAAATGACTATATATAATATATATATGTAAGATTAACATAATTTGATACAAATCTTTATAGGTTAAAAACATAATTATGTCTATATATATATATTGTCCTAACCATCATGGAATTACTATATTTTATAACTTGTGATGACAGATGCAGATTTTTTGAATTGGGAAGTATATAAAATGGTTGAGAGCATAGGGTGGGTTAAATGATTGAAGGGGTCCCTATGCATGGCATTGACAGTCATGCCTAATTTAATTATCATATTGTTTTGCCTTATTCGGATCCCAAAAAATTCACCATTAACCCCTCTCGTATGTTCCTTTTGCGCCTCTGCCTAAAACTAGTGCTGATTTTGTTATACCTCTTTTTTCCTTTCGGAATCCAATGCAAAAATTCCGGCTTTCCCCCAAAAGTGGGGCCGAAAGATCTTATTTTCAACTTAATTATCTGTAAAGATTAAGGGATAGAGAGGAGTTTTGGTGAAAATTAATACTACTAATTAATCGACTATGAGAAATATTTCTATATGCTTGCATTTTTGCAACGCATGGTTGTTTGTTTTCTTTTTGTCTTTTTGTTAGTAGACCAAAAAAAAAGAGGGAGAGAGAGAGAGAGATACCTAGCTATTGATGGGAGAGTTTCTGAGTGAGACAAAAGAAATATGATGATGTGGTCAATATATAAAGATTAGAATACTCCTATATATGTGAAAAAAATTACTACCTTGTTTGGGTTTTATTTCGATCTATTATCTCCATTGATAGTGTGATCGGCTTGATCTGAGCACCTGTTGATTAGTCTGATCAGAGATTTTAATTAGAATCACCTAATCGCTTTTCCAGCATCAGCGAACACCTTGTAGGATCAGCATGGTCATTATCAGGCTTAGGTTTAAACCTCCATAATCAGCTCTTAACAGCAGCAAACTTACCCGGTATGGAAAGTGGTCTTGTGGTGTTTGTTGTGGTTTAAGCTATATTGTTCCCTCGGCCAATCGACCACTGGAAAAGACCTCTCCTAACTAATTCGCACTATTAGAAAGACCAGATTGGTCAAATATACATTCTTGACCTTCACCCACTCATGGTCTTCGTCAATCGACCCATGTTTCATCTGCTCCACTCCCTAGTACTCTTAGAGTACGATACCGGAGCCTCTCCACTTACATATACTTTCTGACAATAGTACCTAAATAGGCATCCACATTCTCTCTACCACCCTATACTATTCGACAGTAGCACACGAACCACTATCAACACCAACCGCCATTATAAGGGTTGTAGAGCACATGACATCAACCTAATGGGCACCAAACATCAGTACATCTAATTCCAGGTCTATCCATCTAGACCACTGTAGGGGACCTAGACCCATGGAAAGCATTCATAAATAGGGGAGTGCATCACTCTCATAGAGATGAATTACTTTTCTTGTCCAAACTCTGCCTCTCTGCTTGCTCTTCACTAACTTAAGTATCGGAATACTTTTGATAGACACACACCAATGTCCCCCTCATTCCAAGGTGCTCTTTTGATTTTGCAGGTAACCTGGCAAAGCGCGATGGCACAAGATCAATCTTGCCAAGTGATGCCATTTGGCATTAACAATCTCTTTCATATTTTAGTAGTTTTTTATGTTATTTTTAATTTCACGTGATTTTAATTAAATATAATGGTAAAAACCATGCTCTAACAGTGAGAGTACTAACTATGAGAGTATTCTCATTCTATTGAAAGCTTATAATTTTGATGTTAGCATCATTTTTTATATGATGAATCTACTAATATTATACGTGGGTATTTTTTTTTAATACAGAGCCACCAATATATATAGTTTTAATACACAATTACATTGGTGCGGCATCGAACGCTATTTGAAATATATCATGTGAAACGAGTTAATTATATTAGGCTGTTATGCATGTGATGCTTATTAGTGAGAGTATGGCTTCGAATATTAAATTCAAAACATGTGACGGGGTACTTATACAAGGGAACGACCATTACATAAGACAATGGAAACTAGTTAGTGCATACATTTTTGCAATTTAGAACTTAAACTCCTACTTATTAAAGTAAAATAAAAAATAATTTACACATTTCGAACTTGAGATCTCATGTCCAAAATTACTCCCCCCTCGTACCCTCTGAAAAAACACATCAGGAACGGAAACTAATTAACCTAATTCTCAGCGAAAATTAATATGGTCTGACCAGAACCAAAAAATATTTACAATCTGCTCGTTAGACCCAACTTGGATGCCCTCATTCATGGATTGTTTGCACGAAAATTTTGTCAAGCAAATGCATTATGGTCTGACGCAGGATTACAACCGAACAGAAAAAAAACACCTCATACATATATATATATATACACACACACATATAAATACACATGTAAAGATCTGTGTATATCAAATTGTAAGTGGGAAAAAATGTAATGTCTAGTTGTCCAAATATGGAAGACCACGTACAGCAATACATGCAGCTTTGGTAAAGGCTGCGGACGTACATATTAGGAGGTGGACAATACGATGTAAATCAAGCCAATCTATTTCAACATCTAGACAAAACTACTGGCGATATCTTCCCAAAAAAAAAAAAAAAAAAAGACTAATTTGTTGGTCACAAAAAAAATGGACAGATTAGGACATTTCATGTGTAAATGTTAGGGCAAACCACGTTTTGCCGTATGCCTCTCAAATTAAAGAAAAGTTACTAAAAAACTGAGGAGTAAAACAAAATATTTCGTACGAAAAAGTTTGTGTGTAAATGTACTTGGTCACCCTTCTAAAGGCTGTTCTCGGATTTAAAAGTTTTTAACAATATTTTTCTCATAAATATTTGGATTTATTATTTTTTCTCAAAATTTTTTTATCGAATCGGGGTTAAAGTTTGAGTAGATGTTGGTTTTATGGATTTAACAGCATAAATTAATTAGGTTTTGAAGGATTTATCACATGCCATGTATGTTCCTTTTGACACATCATCTTGAAATGAAAATGTTTCATTTTGAAATGAGAATAGAAAATAAATTGTTGTTTGGAAGGAAAAAAAAAAAGAGTGTAATATGAATTTTGAAAAAGTAAAAAAAAAAAAAAGAATTTAAATTTAAAATATGATAAAACTTTTGAATTTGAAATGACATGCAAAACACGTTATTAACTTATATCCTTTGTCCTAGCACAAGGTGATTTTTTTTTTTCAAGAATTTGTATTGGGAAACTTTAGATTATATATCCTTCATTGAGATCATCTTTTTTCTAGAACCATAAACTATAATTCTCAAGTACAATGTAAGACGGGCAAATGTATAAAGGTAAAGTAATTTATGTACTTTATGACTTGCCCACTAACTTCAATAAACAATGGCACTAATTAGTTCCGTGCATATGCTTTGTTAAGGAAGAACATATACAATCATGTTCCTAGCTGCCTATAATTGTTTGTCACAATTATGCATCTGTTTAAGATTTATTTTAATCCATTTGTTCCACTAGATCAGTCGTCATTATTTTCATAACTATGATTTTCAGTCACTTACAATAATGTAGCATTGTAATTAGGTTACTTAGAGGAAAGTTTTAGAGATATTTTTTTTAAGTTGGAGAAAAGTAAGTTTTGAAGGTGTTTTGACAAAAAAAAAAAAGGGCAAGTATAAAATCTTAAAAGTTTATTCAGAAAAAAATTATAATTATGGATATTGTTTCATTTTTTTTTTGAGATTTTATACATTAAAAAAAATCTCATTTAAACTTATATACGTAAAATTATAAATTTTAAAGTTTAAAATTTATTATAGAATTCTAGATATATAAATAATAAATATGTTTGTAAAGTAAATAAAAATATAATAAAAAATCTTCAAAACTGAATTTAAAGGTTGTCGTCCAAACAAACCCTTAATATTTATCACTATTTGTTACTCCACGTGTATGGAATTCCATATTTATCTTCTATACTCTTACCAGAATTATTTAATTCCACTTGTCCTTTACACTCTCACTTGAATTTTTAGATAATAATTAGTTTTTTTTTTTTAACCTCAAAATGTTGTTTAACCACGGTTGCAGACCTATCTTAAAGGTAATGTTACATTCTACCCCAACTCAAACTCATAAAACATAAATGTACATTGTTTAGAAGTTTACACTTTTTATGAAATAAAATGTTAAATAATGTATTGTAAAAAAAATATATTAAGTAATGCATAACATCATCACTATCAACAAAATGCTACAATGGTGAACTATTGAAAAATAGAATACAGACGTATAATTTGAATTATGTATTTAAATGAAAAATGTGTTTATTTATTTGTAAAATGTAACATTTGAATAAGGTAAAAAAAATGAATATAGTATAGATTTTTTTAAAAAGTAAAATTTAGGCTCTGTTTAAGGGTTTGTTTAGAGATGTTGTTTGGACGTCTGAATTCTAAATTATATTTTGATTGAAAATTGGTTTTCAATATTTTTCACGCATCTAAAAAGATTTATTTTTTCAAAACTTTTTACCTCGAACACAAGTGTCCAAAATTTATATCGTTTTGGAGAGTTGTGTTTCTAGTTACATTTTTAAAACCTCTCCTTAAACAGGTCCTTTTAAGTTAAATTGCTGTTAAATAATAAAATATCATGATGCTTGTATAATGAAAATTGTGTAACCAAATACAAATTACATATTGATACAATAATGACCTACTCTAATAACTTATCCATCGATAGTTTATTTTCAAGAGCCAAATCAAACTTCAGAGCAGCCCAAAAAGGGGGGAAAAAAGAGCCTAATTGAACTATTATTTATTTATTTAAGTAGAATTACTACTATATACATTTTCTCAAATTAAAAAAAGGGATCTATTATTACATGTGGTAACTAATATTGTGTTTGAAAACATTACTAATCTTATATTATATCACAATAATGTAATATGTGTTTAAGTATCTTATATATTTTAGAGAGAAAGGGTAAAATAGCATAATATGATTTATAGTTTTAAAATTATAGTATAATTTAAAATATTATTCCTCAATAGCATAATTAGGAGAAATAACAAAATAAAATCCTAAAAATACCCCTAACTCTCCCTCTCCCTTCTTTTCTCTCTTTATTCTCTCTTTCTCTCTCTCCCCTTCTGTCAGTCTATATACCTCACTTTCCCCTCGTCGACCAATGATGACGTCGGGATCAGGATGATAATTAGAGAAGGTCGTGAGCGCGACTAGAGAAGATCACACACTACGTTGCTAGAGAAGACGATGATCGCCATAAATTTGATTGCCTACATCTTTTCACGATTTGTAGAATCATTGTCTCAACAGTTAAAAATACGATAGAAAAAATCACGATCTTGTGATTGCGAGAATTGAGACCTCATGGCAGTGATAACCGCAATGAATTGTTTTTTGTCATCGTTGTCCTCCTTGGCTACTGAGTGCTTATTCGGTGCGAAAGAGAGAGATAATAGAGAAAAAAAGACAATAGGAAAGAGAGAGAGTGTGTGAGGATAGAGAAAAATAGTAAAATTGAAAATAAATAAATATTTTTAATTGAATAATAAAAATATGCTATAATTTATAATATTTGTATTTGGATGATATGTTCACTTTTGAAAAGTAAAATTTGTTTTTAGGTAAAAATGTGTTTGTTTAGTGTTTTCCATTATTTTTCTCATTCGGGGAAAAGGAAAGGGAATTTTTTTTATCTAAATATGTTTTCTAAAGTAAAATTTTAGAAAAAAAGAAAGGAATCTTTTTCAGTTCTCTCACAATATACATTTCTCAATATCGTTTCTTCTCATTACAAATAACTATTCATTTTCGGAAAAGAAAATTTTTTTACATATCCAAACATTATCTTATTTCTAAAAACGAAAAAATTTTCTCATCCGAAATAATAAAATTTTCCTGTTCTGGAAATAGACCTCTCATTTATATGAAAGCTATCTTTTATAAAATATGCTATTTATTTAAATAGGATTTATCAAATATGTTATATTGTATAAATTCCCTATATTTATTTTATTCAAATACAAGTACTTTTAAAATTTAATAATCTGTTTGGTACTTCATTTTAATTTAAGTTTAGTTTAAGTTTAAATAAATCTAGATTAAAGTTGGGCATTTCGTACTTTAATTTAGTTTGAAAGTTTAATTTATAATTGCATTGAAAATTGTGCTAAAATAATGAAAGTATAGATAAACTTGTATTACAAATCATAATGAAATAGTAAAATAAGTTTAAAAAAAAGTTTAGTTAAAACTAAAATAAAAATAGTCTTAACTGCCCATTTTAATCAAAATCAAGCTAAAATAGAGATAGAACAAAAAGCCAAATGTGTCTTAAGTCTAATATACTATTATTCATTATTTTTCTTTTTTTATCTATTATTATCAATCATTTCTCTCATTAGCAATCCAAACATATATTATATATAAAAAGAATACTTTTAAACATATATTATATTTTATTGAATTATGCATGTGGTACATGAGTTTAAATTGAGTTTTTAGGATTGGATTTGAGTTGAATTATTTACGTTTGGTGCATGAGTTTTAATAATTGGAATTAAAAAGTGTAAAAACTTTAAAAGTATTTGGAAAAAAATTAATATAGGATTTATTTGGTTTAGTTCAAATTATATGTAATTTATATAAAAAATCTAATTTAGATTTGTATAACAAAATTATAAATTTTTAAAATTTGAGTTATAAAATTATAATCAAAACTATAAATAATAAATAAATTTAAAAAATTATGTATTCATTTGGTTCGCTGATCAAGTTTAATCTAGTTTGCAAGTTAAACTAAATTATCCAAATTAATTCTAACTTAATTTAGCTTGATAGGAACCACTTTTACTATTTCAGCATAATTTTCAATATAAGTTATTTAAACTTTTATAATTTTCAATATAAGTCAAGTTAAACTAAGTTAGAACAAAATATCTAATCTCGCTTAATTTTTAAGTTAAATTAAGTTAGATCGATGAATCAAATGCACATATAATTTCATTTGAATTGAATAAAGTCATTAAATAAATTGAACTTAATAATATATAAATACAACCTCCATTTGTTTTTAGTGTTGCACTCGTATTACGTTTAAACGGTTAAATATAATGTAATTTTCATTCAAACGTAAAAATATTATATTTAAATATTAATTATATTATATTTTAAATCTAATAAAATTACTATTTATTATTTTATTATTTTTATTAATCATATCACATACTCTTTTTCTCTCTATTTTTACTTATTATATTACATATTTATTATTTAAATATAATTCAAATATTTTATATAAAATCACACATTATATTAAAATATAATATAAATATATATTCTAAATATAAATTATATTAAATATATTATATTTAAATACAATATAAATATAACATTTGGCAAATGGAGCACCCAATGTCATAAATTTGAAATTCAGCTTTAAAAATAAAATAAAATAAAATTCGAAAAGAGGTTTACGTGCAAACCAAACGGAGCTTTGCATATTGGGAATTTGGGGTCAAGAGCCACGGACTGGGGAGGCGTGTAAAACAGACTGGGCCCACAATTTAGAGGGAAAAAAAGAAATGAAGTTCCATAAAAAACCAAAAAAAGCAAACAAAATAAAAAGGGTGTTAGTGGGACCCAAATGCGTACAAACGGTGACCCTACTAGCCAATGTCTTGATGCCACGTCCCTCCCTCAATCCTCAATTATTACAGCTCTCTCTGCACTCAACTTCTCCGAGCCTCTGAACCGCGGCTCATTTCGGCTCAGCTAGCCTGGCTGAAATTGGGACTCAAGCCGGTCCTTGGTTTTAAGCCTCATTTGAAAGTTCAAACAAAACTCGCGGCTCCGTGCAAAAAGGACTTCTTCTGTTTCTTTTTTCCCCCCTCTTTTTTTTGAAATTACACATTTACCCCACAAACACAAACTCCAGTCTCAATTTCTCACTTAAACTTGAAAAGGCCTCATTTTACTCCTTATGCTAATGAAATTGTCCACTTCGCCTCCTTTGTTAAGCATCTGTTATATATATATATATATCTATATATATAAAAATTAATGACTACTTGGCTAAAAAAACACAATTAAAACAATTCAATTTGTAATTAAAATGTACAAAATAAAGTTTGAAATTTACAAAAATAAAGTGGGCGAAAGTAGTTAAAAATTCATCATAAAATGCAACCAAATTAAAATTTTGGTGTTATAGACTAATGACTTTTTTTTTTTTGCTTTGCATATAGATTATTGACTTCTTATGGCCGTATAGATGGTTTTTGTTGTTCACATAGATGATTTTCGTTGTTCTTCATGTTATGGCTCCATTTAACCCTAGCACAAAAATTTTTATTTTTAAGTTTTCGTTTTGTATGAGATTTTCATTCTATATCTTATGATGTAATCAAATATAAAATTATTATTAATATATTTGCAATCTGTCCATTTTTTCATACTTGTTTATGTCTTGCTACTAGCAATGCTATTTAGCATTATCGATGCTAATTTTTGTACTCAAAATAATTCGATCCCACTTTGAATCTATCACTTGGAACTTCTAACCAGTGGCACAGTCATAAGACTTGTAAAAACCATCACAACTTTCTCAATTTCAGGGTACAAACTGTAATTCTAGTAAAATTTTAGGGGCCAAATCAAGAAAATATTTTTATTCTCCCGTGCGAAATTTTCTTCTTGTAAACTCCAAAAAAATAAAAATAAAAAACCACCCATCTTTTACTCTCTCTCTCTCTCTCTCTGTCTGTGTGTTTCTTTATTTGTTTGTTTCATTGTCTATCCCTGGTGATGTTCCTATGTCCCCAGAGTCCCTTTCACTTCTCCTCTGAAACCACTCCAAGAAGCCTCTGAAAACCGACACTCCCCCACTCCCTCAACAGAATCAAAAAAGTTAAAAATTAAATCTTCTTCTCTCTTCTCTCTTCTCTCTTCTTTTAAACTCCATTCAAAAGAAGGAAAACACAAAAAAAAAAAAAAAAAACACCTCCCATAGTCCCATTTGTGCCGTCCTCCATGGAAGCCTCACAGAAAACTCAAACCCCACTCCAAGACCTCCCCCCAGAGGCCTCCCCAAAGCCCTCCAAGAAAAGCTTCGTCACGTCATTAATGGAGGCCGCCACTCTCCTCCGCTCTCCTTCCTTCAAAGAGGACACTTACTTCGTCTCCAACCTCAAATCCTCCGAAAAAAAAGCCCTCCAAGACCTCAAACACAAACTCTCCTCCTCCGACCTCCCATCCCCCTCCATCTGGGGCATCAACCTCCTCGAAAACGACGACAAGGCCGACGTCGTACTCCTCAAGTTCCTCCGCGCCCGCGACTTCCGCGTCGCCGACGCCTTCGCCATGCTCGCCAAGTGCCTCGCCTGGAGAAACGACTTCAAAGCCGACGCTGTTTTGGACGAGGATCTGGGCTTCAAAGAACTCGAAGGCGTCGTCGCTTATATGCAGGGATACGACAGGGAAGGCCACCCTGTGTGTTACAACGCGTACGGCGTTTTCAGAGACAAGGAAATGTACGACAGGATTTTTGGAGACGAAGAGAAGCTCAAGAGGTTCCTCAGATGGAGAGTTCAGGTTCTTGAAAGAGGGATTAATCTTCTCCATTTCAAGCCCGGTGGGGTTAACTCCTTGATTCAGGTCACTGATCTTAAGGACATGCCTAAACGTGAGCTTAGAGTTGCCTCTAACCAGATCCTCTCTCTCTTTCAAGACAATTATCCCGAAATGGTTGCTCGAAAGGTAAATTAATGGTTTATATAAGTGTGATATATATATATACACACACACACGTGTATGGGTGTATTTTTGCTTAATAGTTTTTTTTTTTTTTGGTTTTTAGATTTTTATCAATGTGCCGTGGTACTTTAGTGTGTTGTACTCGGTGTTTAGTCCCTTTTTAACTCAGCGGACCAAGAGCAAGTTCGTGATAGCCAAGGAAGGAAATGTTGCCGAGACGCTTTACAAGTGAGTTTTTATTTTATTTTTTATTTTTTTTGGGTGCTTTTTTTAAACTGTGCAGCAATTTGGTTGAGAATCTATGATGGGGTTTTTTTTTTTTTTTTTACTTGTTCTTCTTGTTTTGTTCATCTTTTCGACGTTTCTAGCAAAGGGGTTAGAGATTTCCGAGCTGGGATTTTTCATTTTCTGCCAAGTTTTCCGTTCCTTTTTGCTCATTTGTTCGGAGAATTCAAATTTTGTCACTTTTTTTGAACACCTCTTTTGTTTGTTTGTTGCTACGTACAATTCTTTTTTTACACTGTAAACACTGTCATTTTCCCCCAATATAACATGTTAGCGATATTTTAGTTGGGTTTTATTGTACATATAAACGAGGGTTTCTTTCTTTTTTTTCAGGTTCATAAGGCCTGAGGACGTTCCAGTTCAGTACGGTGGACTGAGTCGACCCAGCGATTTGCAAAATGGTCCCCCAAAACCTGCCTCGGAGTTCACTGTCAAAGGAGGAGAGAAAGTTAACATCCAGATTGAAGGAATTGAGGTTCATTCTCTCTGTTCCAACATTTTCATTTGTTTCTTTAAAATTACCAAATTATACATTGACACCCCACCTTTGTTTTTTGGCTGAGAAATAAAACCCACCTATTGCTCACATGCTAACTTCTATAAATGTACTTTTTTTTTTTTTGCCAGTACTATAAATAAACTATTTAAGTTGTCACATGTTAGGCTCCAAATTTGAATTTTTGGATCAATATTTGCAATGTTTCTAGAGCTAGATTAATTGGTACTGTATTCTTTTTAGTGGTCATATTTTAGGCTTGAAACATTTTTTTCATCGTTAATTGCATTATCTTTAGTGCCAATTATCTGGGTATTTTTACTTTTAATTGAATTTTTTGCACCATTATTTCCATTATCTCCAGAGCTCGACTAATGGGGCTTGAAATTGATTTTTCATTTTTTTGCATCATTTTTTATCTGGGTCTTTTTTCTTACTGTAATTTTATCACGGTAATCCTTGATTAGGCTGGTGCAACTATTACATGGGACATTGTAGTGGGTGGGTGGGACTTGGAGTACAGTGCTGAATTTGTGCCAGTTGCTGAGGGAAGCTACACTATTGCTGTGGAGAAGCCGAGGAAGATAAGCCCATCTGAAGAAGCAATACACAACTCCTACACTTCGAGAGAGGCAGGCAAAATGGTCTTCTCTGTGGACAACACTGCCTCTAGGAGGAAGAAAGTGGCTGCCTATCGCTACATCGTCAGAAAATCCACCTCCATCTAACTATACTTTTTAACAAATTTTCCCCAACAGGAAAAACAAAAAAAAAAAAAATGTTGTCTTTTTTTTTTTTGGTCTTTTGGTGTTATGTTATTTTCTTGGGGCCTAAATTCCAATTAGGGGTTGTGCACATTTTTCTCTCTTTATTTTTTTTGGTTTGATTTTGGTCTGTGGTCGTTATTAATAGCAGTGTTGTAATGTATAAAAATGGTTGGGTAATTACCAAATATATATTATATATAGCTTAGTGTAGAAGAAAAGTGGATTAACTTTGCTGAAACCAGTGGTGTGCATCATAAGTGCTTGACAAATTGTCCCAATGACCCGAAGGGGGGCGAGGGAGAGAGAGAGAGAGAGAGAGAGAGAGAGAGAGAGATAGAGAGAGAGAGAATCTGGTTTGTCTTGTCTTGTCTTTTTCCGAAGTGGGGTCTTTGAAGATTTTTGCAGCAACAGTAGAGACTGATGAGAGCTTTGCTTTTGCCATGGGGCAGTGAGCCTTGAAAAAGAAAAAGGGTTTGATCTGGATATAAGATTGTGTGTGTATATATATATATGTATATATATATATTTGCTTTATGAATGAGTCTTGCGCTTAAGAGAGAGGGACCTGTGAAGCGGTCACAATCTAGTGGTTCTTTATATGGATTTAGCAAAGATGGGTTGTTGTTGGGTTTTTCAAAAAAGAAGAGAAAAGGAAAGGTTTGTTGAGAAGGGGAGGGGTGTTATGTTATGATTGTGAGAATTCCAAAATGGGAAGTGGTATGGATGTGGATTGGTCTTTGGACCGCGGTGTGGTCACGGGGAGGTTGCGTGTGCAGTTTGTGAAACTAGGTGCGGTGTGTCGTGCGCATGTTTTTGAATGTAGATTTGTGTGTTTGAATTTAATGATGACCTTTTTTTATCTAAAATTTAAAAAAATAAAAATAAAGTAAAAATTGATTACGACTTTTGAGCCTGTAAACAGTGTTTCACCCCTGCTTTTGTGTAGGATATCAGGTTTCTCTGCATGTCTATTCAATTTGAAAGCTTCCTTGCCCGCTCGCGTATTAGTTACTCGATTTTGACATGGAATTATAAGAGTAATGTGATCGTTTGAAAAAAGTATTTCATTTTAATTTTATTTAAATATAATATAATTTTATACTAAATATAAATTTTGTAGCAGTGTTACGAAAATAATTATTATTTAAAATATTTTTAAAATAATTATATCAATTTTTTAACTTTATTATTTATCTTTGTATTTATCAATCACATCAACTTTTTAATTTTAAAATACTTTTCATTCAAATACAAAATAAATATTTTTTAATTAAATATAACATTTAAAAGATAAATTTTATTCAAATACAATCAAAATGTCGGCCAAGTCTTTTATGTATTTTATTTAGTGAATATAAGTATTTTGTTATAATAATTATATCATTTATATTTGAAATAAGTTATCTATTTTTAGAGTTTGAATTTTTTGAAAATAAAAAAGAGAAAATGGACTTAGATTGAGAGTTTTGAAGTTAGACAACAATTCTTTATTTGAAGATGGCACCGTAAACGGGTCCTTACCACTCAAAATTTTGAGTCAATGGCCTTGGGAGTGGCAAAGGTTTGGGGTAGGGTCGGAGAATGCTTTTCCCTCTTGTTCCCACCACCAAAACCATCACGGAACAAGGATTTCTTGTTTGATGGATTTTTTTTCATATTTGTTTCATTTCTTATTTATTATGGTTACAAGTTAAACAAAAAGAATGATTAGTCCTTGTTTTAGTTGAAAAAAAAATGCTTGATTTATATATATTACAATTGCATATTAATAGCTTACTTGGATATTATTACCTAGAAAGTCTTCTTATTTTTCAATAAAAATGTAATAATATTCAAAGATGATTATTTATAATATTGAATATATGTACACGTATTTATAAATACATACATTATATAGATAATAAGGAGTGTTTTCTTCGTTTTTGCTTGGCCAATCTTTAAAGATAAGATTTTATCCTTTATTCCGTTTTTATCATTGTCCTCAAATATTGTCTCCCATCCTCGCGTGTTTTGGTGTGGATTCTATGTGATCGTGTACCTGTGGATAATAGTGTCATCCCTGATCACGATCACCTTCCAAATCCACCATTGCTATGGATTTGGTAGGGCTTATGGATGGGTGGCGATTTGAGCTGGCACGAGTACGAGGATAGGAGTAATTTACGTTGGACGGGGACAAGGCTGAGCAGTGAGTTGGAGACCGATCCAGACTAGGTGGTGGTGGATTCTCTTGTATCTAATGTTTGATGACTTGACAGTGGCTGGACTGAGACCAATCCACCCCACCTCCACGAGCCAGGCAACAACGAAACCAGCCATCGTCGCAAGCTCACTTGTCCCCTGTGAAAGCGAAGTAGACAATAAATCTGGCCATTGTTGCAGGCATATACTCCTTCACTCTCTTAGTGAGCCACCATGACATCTGACCATCACCATTGTCGTTTTCTCTACTGCCATGAGCCCCTTCTCCTTTGAGCCCCTTCTTCTCCGGACGTACTTGTAGAAGCTTGTGGATGGTTTATGTTTTTCTCTCTCTTTTTCAATTTTCAGTTTGTTAAAATATAATAATTAAATTTACTAAAGTAACCTTTAATATTAGATACATAATATTTTTGTCCCAAATAGGCGGACGTTGGGAAAAAAGATTGCTTTATATATTTTTTCAGATTGCTTTATATCGGATTGATGTACCCGATATATGACTATAAAATGATTTCATATTGACACCATTTATGATTTGTCTAAAAAAAAAATTAAAGTCTTGATCAAAATTAATAAAATTGATAAATATTTATTTATCATAAAAAATTTTATTTACCATTATTAAAAAAATTTTATATTATTTATTTTTATTATTAGGAGTTTTTTGACTTATTTCCTACCTTCTCCCCGAAAATTTGATATCAGATTTAATTTCAAATATAATATATGCTAAATATGACAAAAAATAAATTGAATAATTTTTACAATTTATTTGCATAAAACTGCTCTTGTTTATTTATTAAACAAAATTTTTTTTTAATTCATTGGACGTTAAAAAAAAAAAAAACTTTTAATGATAGAAATCTTAAGAAAAAAAAAAAGAGGGTATTGGTCATGAGGAATTCTTGTGGCACATTATATACATGTTCACCTGGGTTACCGTCAGTGGCGGATTCAGCTTAGCTAGAATGAGAGCCATAACTCACACTGAATTTTTTTTTTATTTTACCTCAAAAATTTTATAATAATTTTATTTTATCCTGATTAAAAATAAAATATTATCAGAATGTCTTTATTAAAATTTATTTTATATAAAAAAATTATGATTATTCTATTTTATAGTATTAAAATTGGAATTTTTCACATAATCCCATTAAAGTTTTATCCTTAAACTTTTATACGTTCATGTTATTTAGTTTTTTTTTTTAATAAAGAAATTAATTATATGTTCACATTAAAATTATTTTCTCGCTCCACCCGAATTACTGTGTACACTAGCAAGGAATGAAGGGCTGTTTGTGGGGAGAGATTTTGGATGATTTGACATCTGGTTTTCAAAATTTCTTTTGCCTTTTTCTTTGATTCAAAATTATATTTTACTATTCATATAAATTTATAATAAACTTGTATGTGTGTAGAGAACGTTTTTTAGCTTTATAAAAACTAGTTTTACATTAAATATTTAAATAAAATCATTTTTAATTGTGTTACAAAAATAATTATTATTTAAAATTTTTTTAAAATAATCACATCAATTTTTCAATTTTAACTATTTATTTTTATTTTTATCAATCACATCAATTTTTCAACTCTAAAATACTTTTCATTCAAACACACACTTTATTAAAATACAAAATAACTACTTTTCAACCAAATACAATATTCAAAAAAAAAAAATATTAAAACGTAATTAAAACGCAATGCGTTTATTAAACGAGTTATAAATTTTAAATCTTTATCACTTTATTATTTTAAATTCAATTAAAATTATTATTTTTTAAATTATATTAAATTTATAAAATATAAAATAAGATTCATATTAATTTTTTTAAATATATCTTAAAATCTTAAATTTTTATTTTAATTAGTTTTTTTCCTGTACTTATATTTTTAAAATTACATATGATGTTGAAACTAAAGCACTCTTTCAAAACTTACCCACAGTAGTTCTACGTACTTGATCACCAGGAATTCAGGCTTTTTGCTAATGGAAAATATTGGAATCTCACCTTGAAATTGCCGTACATAACTTTGCCTCAGTTAAGCAAACATATATAATTTTTTTCAGACGAAAAAGCAATGAGGAAACGTTCCAAGGGGCCTCTTTTTCTTGCTGTGTAAGTGGTAACATTACAGTGTAGACTACTCTCAGCACTCGAAACATGTTGTCGTGGGTTTGCTGTGCAGTTGAAGACTGTCTTTCTTTCTTTCTTTTTTTTCGTAACTGTACAACTGAACAGCTTTGCCCTACCAAATGCTGTCTAGCCTGCTGCTCTGATTTTTTATTTTTCTTATTTTCTGACTACCTCCACTGCCTGCCTCCTAATACGTCCCAACTATATATATACGTATATATATAGTCCTCGTTGATTTTTTTTTGTTGGTTTTGAATTCAAAAGAATAAATTACATTTACTCTTTTAATTTTAAAAGGATGTTTATTTACAGTATTGTATTAGTATTATATTTAAATATAATATAATTTTTATCAAAATGTAAGAGTCTTATGTTTAAATATAACGTTTTTCAACAGGATTTTAAATATATTTATTATTTCAAAATATTTTGAAAATAATTTTTTTTTCGATTCACATCATTTTCTCTCTTTATCTCACTTTTTTTTATCTACTTTTATCAATCAATCAACTTTTTAATTTTAAAATACAATTCAAATATTTTTCATCTAAACACACATTGCATTCAAATGTAAAGCAAATACTTTTCATCCAAATATAAAATACATTTAATGTATTGTATTCAAACGTAATACGAACGCAATACGTTTACCAAACATCGCATAAATCTTATCATAAAATACTTTTCAAATTTTAATTTATAATATTTTTTTTAAATTTTAATTTATAACATTTTTTTTCAAACTTTGAAACATTTACAAATTTTCCACTTAATTACAACGTGATACTTATTGATAGCACATGTGATACTTGAGACTATTATAAAGGTAAACATACAAAGCCGAAAGAAAAAAATGACAATTAATTCAAAATATTTACTTTTTTTTTATCTAATTATAAGAGTCCCTTTGTATTTTTGTACTTAACACCTCCCAACTGACATTGCCAACAAATGCGACAAGTATTTTTCAGTGAAAAATTCAATTAATTTTACAAATTTTCAAACTTAATTATTTTTTTTACCAAAAAAATACACTTTACAATAATATTAAATATAAAATTACAACTTGATGCTTATTGATAGCACATGTGATACTTGGGACCATTATAAAGTTAAACATACGAGAGCAGAAAGAAAAAATGACAATTAATTCTAAATATTTACTCTTTTTATCTAATTATAAGAGTAACTTTGTAATTTCATACTTAACACCTCCCAATTGACATTGCCAACAAATGCGACAAGTATTTTTCAGTGAAAAATTCAATTAAAGGGAGAAATTTGTAAATGTTTTAAAGTTTAGGAGGAAAGAATTTTAAATTAAAGTTTAATAACATTTTATGATAAGAGCTAAAGTTTAAAGAGAAAAAGTGTCACTTGTTTTTTTTTTTTTTTTTTTAAATTTTCCTTAAATAAAAATTAAAGACTTGTTTGGAGGACTTTTAAAGATAGAATTTTGAATATATTTAATTTGAAGTAGAGATGAGTTCTAAAAATGTAACTTTGGGATAAACACTTTTAAAAAATATTGTTTTGGGGTTTTGTGTTGACGGAAGAATAATTGAAAAAAAATATATTTTAAGATGTGTGTATTATTGATTTAATGATGAAAAAACAAAAGTTTAAATTTTTATTTTAAAAAAATTGTGAAATTTGTATTTGGAAACCAAACACAACTCCAAACAAAAGTTTGGAGTCAAACTGTGTCACACCGCCGGAAATGTGCCCCCAAACATGCTCTAAAAATATGGTTTGTATTTAGGAGTGAGAAAAATGATTACACAATGTCAAATATTCAGAAATCATTTTCCCGGAGGCTGTAATAAGTATTTTTAGTGTTGTTGCACCTTAATTTCAAAGTGTGAGTTAATATTTTTTGGCAGTTTTATTTCTCAGTTCCACGAGACACTAGATTTATTCCATTAGTATTGTCTTTAAATGCAATAATATTTTTGTTTGGATTATGAAGTTTTGTATTCAAATACAAATATAAATTTTAAATTTAATACATCATTGTTTATCATTAACTTTTTATATCTATTTTTATTAATCACATCATATATTTTTTTCTCTTACTAATAATCTAAATATACATCATAGTTGAACGTAATATAAATACAAAATATCTAAATGTAAATCCCATTTATTACTTGGCATTCCAATATAATATAAATGTAATATTGTATAGTATTTAGCACCACACATCCCTAACGTTTTTTACAAATGATAGTTTGGTTTTAGAACTCTTATATACATATATATATATAACTTAATAATTTCTAAACTTAATTTTTTAGATGGGGACTTTTTTATAATGGAGTAAGCTTGCATTTTCTGTTGATAAGGTAAAATCGAATGGTTTAAATTAAATCTTGTAGAGGGTGTATGTGCTCCTTTTTACATTTCATCGTGGCTTATATCTAGTAAAAATAATTTTTAAAAAGCCTCAATAGTTTACAAGAATACAAATTCTCACCCAATATTTGATATAATATACGAATTCTAACCCCCATATTTTCTGTAATGATAAAAATGTCCTTAGTTTCATTTTTTTTAATTAAATGACTTTACCTTTGTGGTGATTATTTATACACACACATATGTATATATATATATATTCCTTTTGTGGAGAATAATTCTTATATACTTTTTTTCTCTGAGAATATCAATTCTTTTTTTCTTTTTTTCAAGAGAGTATTAATTCTTACTACATTTGACTACCAAAT
The DNA here is from genome assembly GCA_035233585.1 of Antiaris toxicaria. Classification (NCBI taxonomy): domain Eukaryota; kingdom Viridiplantae; phylum Streptophyta; class Magnoliopsida; order Rosales; family Moraceae; genus Antiaris; species Antiaris toxicaria. The sequence goes on from CP141163.1 coordinate 5,277,538, forward strand.
ATATATATATATATAAATATCTTTTCATAATTTCAACTGCCCTTTGTAATAGTAGCTAAAATATCCTCAAATTATCACTATTTTTTTTTTCAAGAGAGTATTAATTCTTACTATTATCCTCATTTTAATAATTATTATATTTGAATGGAAGAGTGCAATCTTATAAAGATGTTTGTAATTTGTATTATAATTTTTTGTATTACAACATCCACAACCATTCACCGATGATCCAAGGGCTTATAATTTTTGCTCTATCCAAATTTATAGCTGAACAATTAAAAAATAGAGTATCATTCTACAAAGACACTATTCAATAGAATATCATTATGCAAAATAGAGTATCATTTATAGTAATGAAAAACGCTATTGAATTAATTGAACAGGTAGGTACAAAAGGAATTCAAATACAAATTATAGGGAGAGTCCGTTTTATGAAATTTGTGAGAGATAAAAAAAAGTACGAATACTTTATTTATCACCAAGTAGAGTTTGATTTAAAATCTGTTTTGATTGTGCATTCTTTTTCTCCTTGTTTGAATTTGATTTTTTAATTCAAGATATAGGGTAAAGCAAGTGTATTCCATTGTAGAATTAGCCATTTTTTTTTTATCAGATTTAATCCCTGCAATAATGTGCAAAAGATTCTAATTTTTAAGCGGTTTCAATTGTCAATATTTTGCTACTTATGTAAGCTATCTGTCAAATTTAGAATTATTCTAAACATGTGATTGCATTAGTTAAATATTAAAAATTAATCATTAATTCTATGGTCAGGGACCACAATAACTTTAAAAAAAATTAATATAGACATTGTTACCAATGCTAACAATTCAAGGATTAACATATTCACATGAATTTTTAATAAAAAAATCAAACCTTAATCTATTTCGACTAACAAAAACAACAAAAAAAATTATATGTTAACGACGCAACAATTAAATGTCAAACCGGCTATAAAGAGGTGCTAAAAAAATAAGTACTTTTACCCAATTAAAAAAAGGTTCTAACTTCTTATGAATCAGTGTATATAATATAAAATTGCTGGTCGAATACTTTCCTCTATTGAAAAAAAGGATTAATAGTGGCATCATGCTCCTACCTAATGTATTTGATCAAGGACCCTTTTGAAATAACAGTTAGGAATGGAGTTTTGTAAATTAGAATTGAAATGTATGATTGGTTGAAGCGTGAATTTGAAATAAACAGTAATATAAAAAATAATGTACCTAAAAATTTGAAATGCATTTAGAGAAAAATATGTTATACATAAATTTCTTGTCTTTGTGAATATTTAAATATAAAAATCATCTTATTTTGATTTATAATAAGAAAGTAACCAATTTTTAAAGTTTAAATTTTATGAAAATTTAAAAAAGAGAAAGTGAGATGTAGATTCGGCAGTTTTAGGTATTAGGTATAGAGTGGGCAAAATTTTCATTGGAGTCAGTATTTCAAATTGTATGACCATGTTGATTAAGAATACCAATGAGTGATTAAAGATTTTGTTTTTGAACTTTCAACAACTGTCAGCCTAAGTTTGTATCACATAGTCTCTATTCTAAAGACCGACTTACTGCAACAATTGTCAAATTTATATCTATATCATGCCACCACACCTCCCACAGTAATAGTTGGTTCAATAGTTACGGCAGCAACTGCAAGCGCAAAGAGATTAATTCTAATCAATACTACAAATAAGATCTTTAACGACGATCCTATAAATGATGACTTTTATAGTAGCTAATAAAGAATAATTGCAAATAAGTATAATTTATTTATCTTGAATCTATCATTGTAATTATTATTTATAATGATATGTTGTTATATATATTAGAGTATTAAAGATGACGTACCATTACAAATAACGAAGAAATTATTTATATATATTTATGATGATATATCGTTACAACTACTTTATTGTTGTTAAATGTAATTTATTGTGAATAAGTTTGATGTCAATTCACATGTAACAAATACCGGTTGAGTAGAGTTGGTGTTGACGACTCAAAAATATTTATTTTTAAGATTATTTACAACTTATCGTCATAATTAAGAATTTAATTTTTTGCAAAACAATTGACGGAAGTTTTGATGGTTTACGAAAAATTATTTGATTTTAATGTCATCACAAAAGGCTGTTCCAGAACCTTCCAAAATATGTGGTGGTTTTTCTTCTTGGTTAAATAATTTTGTTGTAAAAATTATGTCATCGTTAATAATATTATCTAATTATTCTAAGAATATTCCAAAAATAATATTAATGAGGTTGGACTAGGTGACATTATTTTGTATGTATTTGTGACGATTGAATGGTATTTGCGATGACAATACATTGTTGTAAAAAGTTCTGAATATAAACCTAAAGAGAGAGCCTTCTTTCTCATTTTTCACTATCTCCCTCTTGATTTATTCTCAGCTTTTCTCCCTCTGTCCACCATAAGCTGCCCCTAGACCCTCCCAAACTCTTACTCTCCCTATCCTATAAATCCCATTCTCTTTATTTCCCCAAAAATCCTCCAAAACCCCCCCTAAAAATTCCCTTCAAAAATCTAAAAAGTCCCCTTATGCTCCTTCCATCGATGCCAAAATTCTTCCACAGCTGCCATCAGTTGTCGTCGCTGCCATCTGCCATTGCTGCCACCATCTACCTTTGCTACCCTCTAACATTTCCAGTAAGCATTTGTTAGATTTTATTTTTTTGTTATTTTGATTGAAAATAATATGGATTGTGGATGTGGTTGTGTTTAGATTTTGAATGCGGAAATTATGTTTATATTGTGAAATTGGTAGATAGTGGATGTGGGTTTTGGTTCTTATGTGAGTATTTGTCTTTTTATTTTTAATTTAATTATGTTTTTTAGTTTTGAAAATGGAATTGAAACATGTTTTGATAATGTTGACGGTGAGGATTATGATGTTGATGATGATGTAGATGATAATTTACTTAATATTTTTTTCTATTGAATGATATTGATGTTGATAATGATTTTTTTTTTAAATTTTTGGTGGAAAATGTGTTTATGGATTTTTTTAATTAGGTTATGGCCTTTTTAATTGATAGTTTAGAGGAGAGAAGTTTAATAATTAGCAAATTAAAAAAAATAATGCAAAAAGTTGAGTAGTTAAAAAATTAAAAAAAGATAAAAGATAAAAAATTATATTAGGTTCAAAAACATTGAATTTACAAATAAATTAATAATTAGATGGAAATTTTCAGAAGTAATAAATATAAAACATGAAAAGGTTAATAATTAGTAAATATAAAAAATGAATAAAATTGAAAATAGATATAAAGTAATTATTTATATTTAATGTTTGATAATAATTAAATTAAAAAAAAAAGATTCATTAAGTTAAAAATATATATAAATGAATTGAAAATTTTGTTACAAAAGAAAGGAAAAAAATATTGAAAAATTTTAATCAATTAAAAAAGAAGCAATTATTAATATAATAATATTAAACGAATATTTTAAAAATAAAAATTGTAAAATATTAAAAAGTTATGAAAAATTACAATATATACAAAAACTAATAATAATTTGAAAATTGCTATATGATAATAATTAACATCTATGAAAATTCTAGATTAATATGTAATACTTAATGTAGAGTCATAGTAAGATTATTATAAAATAATTTGTGTTGATTTTGATAAAATTTGATAAAACTTCATAAACTTATAATTTTTGATCCCAATATTGTGAAATGTGACAAGATAGTCATAAAAACAACATAAGCGAGTACGACTTTATGTTTTCATTTTACATGTACATGCACAAATTAACCTTAGACCTATTCGAGGATAGGTACATTGTAACTGATGTTTGAATTATCTTATTTAGATAATTTGGTGTTGTAATTTACGTGTTTATCATTTAATTTCACTCGTGTTTTTAGTAGAAGTTTCGACACGTCTTTCTTTTTACTCTGAGTGTGCATTTAATAGCGTACTTAGGATAACTAAATGGAGATGCTGAAAATTTTTTATTAGAAAAAGGGCGTTATTTAGATAATTTGGTATTGTAATTTATATGTTTATCATTTAATTTCACTCATGCCTTTAGTAGAAGTTTTGACACGTCTTTCTTTTTACTCTGAGTATGCATTTAATAGCATACTTAGGATAAATAAATAGAGATGCTGCAAAATTTTTATAGAAAAGGGGCGTTCTAAGATGCGTGGCACAATATATAAATTACAATACTGAATGGGTAATGCCTTCTTACCTTGTAGGTTTGGAATAAATGTAGTATGTAGAATTGCATGCATACATACATTGACATAACTGACTTTAATAATTGTTTTTTGTTTGAGTTGGATGTTATGTTTGTAATTGAAATGTCAATTGACAAGAGTTGGATGTTATGTTTGTAATTGAAATGTCAATTGACAAAAGTTGGATATATGTAAATAATTGGTTGTTAGATGAGTATTGGTATGGTTTCTCTACTTGTATTGAGATGGTTTCTCTGCTTTTATTGATGTGGCAAAGAATTATGAAAATTTAACTAGCATATCGGTTGCCTCTATCTTAAGTGTAGAAGCCGTGAGATGTGACGTGAATCAAACAAGCAAAGTTGACGTTTTTGGCATGAATCTTAAACGTCGAACTGATTGCAAGAAAATGTTTACTTTCCTTATTTTATTTTGTTTCCTTTTCTTTTCTTTGACTTTAAGGGGGGGCGTGTAAATGGCTGATTATGAAGCCAATTAATTTGTCAACATTCCTTTTATTGTTTTAGGGGTGAATTAAGTGTAAGTTTTCATATTTTCATTCTAGGAATATTAGGGGAATATTAGGGGAATATTAGGAGAATATTACGGGAATATTTCATTTAGTTTCCATTTTATTTTAGGGTATATTTTGAGAATATTCTTGTAATTTATGCCTATAAAAAGTCGTCCACAAGCAATGAAAATAATCAACAGTTTTATTCACAAATTTGAGAGTTATATTTCTCTTTGGTTCTTTGAGAGCTATTTAGAACTTATCGGAGTTTTCCGTGGCATTCACTATCGACTTATCAAGCGGCTTTCCATCACCATTTGTGACGTCTTCGTTATACCAAGGTTCTTGTTTTACAATAAGCAACGGGTTGAGGTCATCCTATACCGAGGTTCTTGTTTTTGTTGAAGTAACGGGTCGAGGTTCCACCTAAAGCCTGAGTCTTAGAACGTTCTTGGGGTCCTAATCTTGACGGGTCTCGTTATTCTTGACGGGGTTCGCATCATTTGGTATCAGAGCAAGGCTCTAAGTCAGGTTTTCCTATCTTTGTTCTTGTTTTTGAGTCAAAATTCGTGGGTCTTATTTTAGGACTTGTTTTAGACGAATTTTTTTGTGGTTTTCTTATTCTAATTATTTCAAATACTAGTTGTTAACTTCCAGTTTGTGATAATTCCGAAAAAAAAAAAAAAAAAACTTGAAAAGGATTTGAGGAAGGAAAAAAAAAAAAGAGGAGGATCTAAAAAAAAAATATAAAAAAAATTTGGATTCAAAAAAAAAAATAGTTGATTAATCATCAAGAAAGATTCAGTTATGTGAAATTGTTTTCTTGCTGTCAATTAATGTACTTATTGTTTCTTGGCGGGTTCTTGGTGAATTATTATTGGAAATTTGTTTAGTTTAAAAAGAACCGTAAGAGATCAACGAGTGGAGAAAGGGCAAGAGTAGTGAGCATATTAGAAGCAATCATGTCTCACAATAGTGAAAAGAGCATTGCCAGAGATGCTACGGGGATGGCTGATCCAAAGGTGTTTATGAAGGCCATGGTGAGTGAGATGAGGCGTGTGATGAGGTTGGAATTAGGACAAGTGCATGAACGGTTGGAACGGATAGAAATTGCGCGTTTGAAGCGGCCACAAAATGCTCCTAATGTGTGTAAGAGGGAAAGAGTTCAATCTCGGGGAGTGAGAGATGAAGGCAAAGATTATTATGGGGCTGGCTTTGATAAAGAAGACGATCGAAATTCAGTTGTGGGTAATGGGAGACATGGAGGGCGATTTATAAGAGCTAGGAATCGAGAAGAAAACAATTTGGGTAGCATTAAGATGAAAGTTCCTCCAGTCCAAGGTAAAATCATCTCTGACGATTTAAAGAAGCAGTTCGATTAGTGTGTCAACATGGATGGCTTTACCAATAAGTATTCACTCATGCTCAACGATCAACCAATCAGTTTTGTATCGCTGACACCACAACAAGTGTACGAAGATCAAGTGAGATTACAAAAAGAGAGTGAACAAAAGAAACAGAGTGAAAAAAAGAGCAACCAAAGGATAAAAAGTGAAGAAGAAAGTGAACAAAAGAAGGAGAGAGAAAAAGAAAGAGATAAAAAAATTGAAAATCAAAAAGAAAAAGAGAGGAAGGCTGGAAAAAGCGAGAGTGCCCAAGCTGAAAGGGGTTCGGCTTTGGTGGTGAGAGAAAAGGAGAGTGCGGCCTTGTAAAAGGAGAGTGCGGCTTTGCAAAAGGAGAGCTGTGCGGCAAGAGTGAGTATGGTGAGAAGAGCGTTAATTTCGAGGCAGCCTATGCTGATGCTGGTGTATAAAGAGGCATTTTTAAACACTAACGAGCTCGACCATTCTTTGCCTAGTTCTATAGTTTCTATTTTGCAGGAGTATGAGGATGTCTTTCCCGAAGAAAACCACACATGGGTTACCTCTAATTCGAGGGATTGAACATCAAGCAGACTTTGTTCACGAAGCAACAATTCCAAATAGACCAGCCTATAGGAGCAATCTCGAGAAGACTAAGGAGCGTCAAAGTCACAAATTAGTTTTTAATCCCGGAGATTGGTTTTGGCTACACGTAAGAAAGATACGAATTTCGACACAAAGACGTTTCAAGCGATTTCCTAGAAGGGATGGACCTTTTCAAGTTCTCGAACGAATTGATGATAATGCATACAAATCCTTTTTAGGCAATGATTTGAGGACAAATCCTTCTCAAGAGGAGGGGAATGACGTGAATCAAACAAGCAAAGTTGACGTTTTTGGCATGAATCTTAAACGTCGAACTGATTGCAAGAAAATGTTTACTTTCCTTATTTTATTTTGTTTCTTTTTCTTTTCTTTGACTTTAAGGGGGGGCGTGTAAATGGCTGATTATGAAGCCAATTAATTTGTCAACATTCCTTTTATTGTTTTAGGGGTGAATTAAGTGTAAGTTTCTATATTTTCATTCTAGGAATATTAGGAGAATATTAGGGGAATATTAGGAGAATATTACGGGAATATTTCATTTAGTTTCCATTTTATTTTAGGATATATTTTTAGAATATTCTTATAATTTATGCCTATAAAAAGGCGTCCACAAGCAATGAAAATAATCAACAGTTTTATTCACAAATTTGAGAGTTATATTTCTCTTTGGTTCTTTGAGAGCTATTTAGAACTTATCGGAGTTTTCCGTGGCTTTCACTATCGACTTATCAAGCGGCTTTCCATCACCGTTTGTGACGTCTTCGTTATACCAAGGTTCTTGTTTCACAATAAGCAACGGGTTGAGGTCATCCTATACCGAGGTTCTTGTTTTTGTTGAAGTAACGGGTCGAGGTTCCACCCAAAGCCTGAGTCTTAGAACGTTCTTGGGGTCCTAATCTTGACGGGTCTCGTTATTCTTGACGGGGTTCGCATCAAGATGTTGTTGATAAAAACAGTGAGAGCGCACATACATCAAATTTAGTTTTGATACAATATACATTGAATAGATTCACCATGGTGAATTAAAAGTAGATTTAAGTACTGACCTAATTATAAGTAAACCAATTGACAAGATGTTTATAGTGTTAAATGATGTTACTGCGATTAATGATGATCATGATATGTTATGTGAGACACAAATGGATATTAAAGATACAAAATTTGATAAATTTAAGGATTTCTTATCTCAACACCAAGTTGGGATGCATTTAGGCTACACTAAGTATTTATAATTGAATTTCTTAGTGAAATTATTGCACCTTAAAGTGCTCTACAAATGGCATAATGAGTGTATGGATGCTATATTGAAGTTATTGAAAGATGTATTCCTTTATGGGAACAAGTTGCATACTTCTCATTATGAGTCACAGAAGTTACTAAGTAAACTAGGATTGAGCTACGACATAATTCATATTTATAAGTATGCTTGTACTTTGTTTTGGAAGTAGAATGCTGATTTATAGCGTGTCTAGTTTGTAACACAAGTTATTCGAAAAGTAAAAAAAGGAGAAAGAAAGTTTCATAGAAAGTACTCCGTTACTTTCCTTTGAAGGATTATTTGAAGCGTCTGTATGCTTCCCGTCATACTACTAAGGAAATGATGCGGCACCAACGAGGGCGATCTAAATATGAAGATTTAATGTTTCATCTAGTTAACAGTAAAGAAAGGAAGGAGCTAGATGGAAAGCAACCTAACTTTGCATGTGAATTGAGAAATATTCAATTAGGGTTAACTACTGATAGTTTTAACCCTTTCAAAAACATGATTCTCTCTTATAGTATGTGGCATGTGGTTATGACGATTTATAATTTACCTCCACAGTTATGCATCAAGGACTCCTACAAGATATTGACCTTATTGATTCTTAGTCCAAATGCTCTTGGAAAGAATATGAATATGTTCTTAAGGCCCCTTGTGGATGAGTTAAAAGAACTATGGGATGACAGGGTTGTTGTGCGTGATGCTACTTCAAATACATTGTTTTGAATGCGGGTTGTATTGCTCATGATAGTATATGACTTCCCTTCCCATAGTAGTTTATATATTGGAGTGGTCAAGGATATTTGACATGTCCACCTTGCAATTGATACAACCTCCTTAAAGTGGATAATAAGTAAAACTTGTTTTGTTGGGCATCAACAATGGCTTACTATTTCTCGTAGGTTGGGAAACAATAACAAGTTTGATGATAAGGTTGATTGAAGACCTTTCCTATCTTGGAAATTTGTTCAACAAAAATTGGTTTAGTTAGAAAATGTTGGACCCAAATGCATGGTAAACATGAAAAAAATGACAATAACAAACAGTAGAGATATCCGACAAAGCTTAATTAGATGATAAAGAGTATCTTCTGGGAATTACCTTGCCGGATCTCATATCAAGAATAATGTCACTAGTTAGATGTCATGCATATCAAGAAGAATGTTTGTGACTGCATATTAGGCACAATTCTAAACATAGATGGGAAAATTAAGGATATAGACAAAGCGAGGAACCAGCAAAATATGAGGGTATGTAAGGAGATGCATTTGTGTAAGGAAAGTGATCATTGGATGAAACCATATGCAACATATACATTGACCCCAAATAACAATAAAAAGTTTTGTGAGTTTTTAAGATCAGTACAATTTTGTAATTGGTTTACTTAAAAAATGTGGAAAAACATGATCGAGTGAAATAATAAAATTATTGGGTTAAATCCATGTGATTGTTATGTCATAATGTAGTAGTAATGACATAAATGATAGTAGCGACATTCAAGACATTAACAGTGACGATAATTATAAATTATATTTAGCGGTTATTGGTTTTCTTATTATTTCTTATTAACATCCCAAACAAACATAAATGTATAGTCTTATATAATAAGTAAATATGATATTAAACTAATTTTAATTTGTTAACAACTAATCGTTAAAATTTGAGTAAAAAGAAAAAACATAATTCATATTTGCTGGATTAGAATCCATGCCTCAAACGAGCTCTTAAACTCTATTGTAAGAGTTATGAATTTGGAATAAAACCAAATGTACAAATAGATAAATAATGGCAAAATATATTAATGTTATAGTTGGTTTGCTTCAAGCCCTCAGAAAAAAAAAAATTTTTCTAGCTCCTCCCATGGATTCATGTCTCCTTGAGAAAAAAAAAAAAAAAAACTGCTTTGCCACTATGTGCAAAGAGTTATGTAAAGATCAAAGCAGTAGGGTCTAAGTAAAATTAAATCATGCATCATTAAAATTACTTGAAGGAACCAAGAAAAATCATATTGAAAATGGGTTTTAGGCAGTTTGTTCCAGATTATCCTTTTAGTAAAAGATTAGAAAACTACTAGGACACTAAAAGATAAACGTTACTAATTTATTTTGTTATGTCAAATAGATTTCAAATTACGTGTACACTTTAAATTGAATATATGTGCTTTAAATTGCATATGATGCTTAATTATAATTCCTTTTAATCTGTCAAAACCAAAGTTAAGACTGGTAGGGTAAAAAAAGAAAGAATGGCAGGATGTGTAATCAAAACATGATTATACGTTTTTGTTTTAATATTATTTTATTTGATAAAAATAACTATGCAACTTTACGTATGAGTAAGAGGTGTATGAGTGATTGAATATGGCACTTTTCTCATTTAAGCAGTTCAATTTGAAAATTTGTACACAAAAGTCAAACGAAAGTGCATCCATAAACAGCAAGAGTCCCTCACATTATAGTTTTTAATTTTTTAAATAATTATCCAATTTCGAATATCTATGTCAAACATAAAGTTTGTTCATGGGACACAATAGCTAGTTAAGAGTAATATGATCATGTTGTAATTGAAATCAGTTTGGTCTAACAAATATTCAGTATATTGTTGTGTGCCAGAATGTGGACGAGTTCTTCTTGTAGCTGCCACTGCATCTCAACAAAATCGAGTAGTTTGTCTAAACAGAGATCAGAGAAGTGATAGAAATGTCGGGGAGAAGAAACCGTAAAGGGTGTTGATGGTCGGTGCTCTCCGTCTAGGGTCGCAATCCTGTGCCAAAAGCTCAGTGAGGAGCAAAGGGGGTTAGTTTATTAAATGAGGCTTGGTAGTTTGTTAGAAATGAGCATGTGTTACATGGTTTGTAGAAATATTGTTATTTTTACTTATTATTGTGTTTTCTTATATACCCGTAACTCCATTTTATAATTGTAAATTTTTGTTTCTTGTTTTGCTTTTTTCAACTTTATTATGAAGTGTTTTTTTGTCTCTGTTTGTATCACTTAATCTCTTATTATTTTCCTCCATTATATTAAAGAGTTCATCAATATTACTTATTTTACATTACATGCACATTCCTCTACCATTTGATTTAAAACAACCGTTATCAAACTCATACGAAACCAAACGAACACAAACATGCCAAATCTCATATCATTATTTCAGCCAAAAAAAAAATCCCTAGATCATTATCTGTTTTTAAATATGATTAAATCACGTATAATATAATACATAGATTAATTGGACTAACCCTCTGTTTAGATGAGAAATTTATTTTAAAAAATTAAAAAATTTTTAGATATGAAAAATAAAAAATTATTTGGAATTTTTTTTAAAAGTGAAAAGTTATTTAGACGAGCGAAAATTTTTTTTATCTAGAAAATTTTTTTTTATTTTTTAAAAATAAAAAATTTTAGGTATTTTGATATAAAAATTTAGAAATATTATTTTATCTTAAAATGAAAAATTTTTCATTTTCTTATTTTAAACATATCAATTTGAGCCTCATTTTCATTTTCCAACTACGTTTTCACCCACTTACCACTCAATAGCACCAAATTCACCTATTGTAACCAGGTAAAAACATGGACTTTGTATTTATTTTCTGGCAAGAAAATCAACACCCTGACATTTTGGGATCTGTACCAGCCCATTGACAGCCATTCCTCATTCTTTGCTTGACGCGTGTATGAAGTTTCCATGCTTCTGAAGGACTCCAGTGCATGTCCATATATATACATATATATATATATATGTTTTATGCGTGTTGACTTGCTCTGGTTTTGTTGTACGAAAAAAATTTACACCACCAAGACAAAGCAGAGAAAAAAATGGCACAGGCAAATTTTACAGTGCAATATGAAAAGTCACAGTCGTCGTTTAGGCTATTGAGTGGGCATACGATTCCAGCGGTTGGATTGGGCACTTGGAGGTCTGGTTGAAGCCACCAACTCTGTTTTCACTGCCATTGTTGAGGTACTTCTACTACACTCCCTACATAGATCTACACCTTTCTACTACTAAAGACTACTACTCTCCTTCTGAGACGTTAATGTATCCTCGTTTAGTCATATTAATTGCACCTAACATACCATCATAATTATTATTAGAGTGTGATTTCATATATATATATATAACTTAAGAGTAATATTATACTTAATTGCATCTAAAGATTTCTCATATCTCAAATGAAAAAAAAAAAAAATTTAGGTAAATTATTAGTTTATTTCTAATCTTTTAATAAAGTTGAGAATAAACGTCTCGATCTTTTATTTATATTTATATATGATTAAAAATTCTCTAAACTCTTTAAAATGATTTTAAATGATCATTTTTATAATTATTAAATGTAAAAAAAATTAGATAGAACAGATTACATGTGTGATACATATAAGTTGAATCATATAAATAATGTATATGTGATTCACATTACAATTTTTTAAAAATAAATTTTAACTTCTCCTAGTAAAAAAGATAGATCATTTCTTTTAAACAGTTTAAGAAGCTTTAGGGTACATTTGGAGAACATTTTTTAACGTTACGAAAATCAATTTTATAACAAACGTAAAGTTTTACATTCAAATACAATCATTTTCAACAGTGCTACGAAAATAATTACTATTCAAAAGTTTTTTAAAATAATCACATCAATTTTTCAACCCTAACTATTTATCTTTACTTTTACCAATCATATCAACTTTTCAATTCTAAAATACTTTTCATCCAAACACACATTTTATTCAAATACAAAACAAATACTTTTCAAACAAATAAAACACTAAAAAAAAATTTATATTCAAACGTAATTAAAACATAATGCATTTACTAAACGTCCTAGTAAAAAAGGGAAAAAAAAAAGTTGGGATCAAATCACATTTTATGAAAAAAATTAGGGATTAAACAAGTAATTTATACTAATTATTATTATTGTACTATTATTTTGTAAGAAAAACCATTAATTGTAAACCTCTAATAATTGAAATACAATTGTATCTTTATTTAATTGAAACAATCTTTTTGTTCATGGTTGTCCATAGCACAATTCCCATATTCACAATTTGTATATTAGAACTTAATTATTTTGATTAGCACAATGCTTTATTCATAATCCGTACTATAAATGCGTAATTATCCTTAAACAAAGTTCTGTTTAAGTACTGTGAATTAATGTTCTTCAAGAGAGCCAATTTTGTTAGAAATACATATATGGTACCAATTTAACTGCTTTTGAACTATATTTTCATTTTGGCGCCAAATTACAGCTTTTATAATTCCGGATTTGTTTGGTTAATCCACATAGTTTAATATGATTTACAATTTAGGTTAAATTATCTAAATTATTTTCTAGTTTAATTTAATTTAATACGATTTTTTTATTATTTATTATTTATTATTTTTATTATTTTAATATAATTTTTAATATAAATTATCTCTATTTTATAATTTTTTAATATAAATTAAATTAAATTAAATTAATTAAATTTAATCGGTATAACAAATAAATGCTGAGATATATATATTCTAATGTAACTCGATGTTAATATCGTACGTGGCTGCAGGCAGGTTACAGAAAACATAGATACGGCCGCTGAGTATGGAGTTCGAGAAGAGGCACTCTCTCTCTTTTTCTCTCTCTATATATATATATATATACACACACACACATACATACATATGTCTCTGTCTCTCTAGAGTCTAGAGAGATGTTGAAGTATTAGTAACGCATCTCCGAGCGTTTGCAGGTTGTACACGCTTTGCAATCAGCCATGCAGGCTGGAGTTGAAAGAAAGGATATCTTTGTCACTTCAAAGATATGGTAAATAAATGATGTACTTTTACTTTTTTTTTCCTCTAAATAAAATGAATTTGTACTTAAACTAGTTATATGCACGTGCGAAGTATTTAATTTATTAATTTATTGATTTTTTTAATGAACGATGTTAATTTTGGAAAGATTTAGTGTTTTTTTTAATTTAATAGAATCATCAAATAAAAAATTAGAACATTGTATGTTTATTTACCTATTTTCATCTAAAATTAATCTTCACAATTTTTTAAAATTGTATCTGATTCTTATAAAAGTTTTATTAATTTATTGTTAATCAACTCATAACACTTTTTTTTAAATAAACAAATCCATGAGTTCTTTTAATAAGTTTGTAGAAAGGAAATAAATATATTACTTGTATTAGTTTAATTAATGGACTTTAATTAGGAAAGAGACGAAGGTGAAGAGATTGAAGAATGGTGTTACGAGGGGGAAAAAAGAAAAAGGAGCGTGCTAAATTAGGTTTTATTTGATAAATCTATTACATTTGTATTATATTTTAATGTATTACATTACATGTAATTTATATTTATTGAAAAAATATTTTATTATATTAATATAATTTATATTTAAATAAAAAATATTTAAATTATATTTAAATAATAAAAATATTAATAAGTAAAAAAAAAATATATGTATTATAATTAATAAAAATAATAAAATAATAAATAATAATTATATTAAATTTAAAACGTGATATAATTAATATTTAAATATAATATTTTTATATTTATATAAAAACTTAATTATATTTAAATATAATATAAATATAATATTATAAAAAATATGCTTAACGAGGAGTTCTTGTCTAATAATGATAATAATAGGGAACTTGTACTTGTTTTCAGAGTTATTGTTTTTATTTATTTATTTATTGCCAGAGAGGCGTTTGTTAAACTGTTATGTTGGATAACGTTGAATGAACTTTCCCAAAGGAAAAATGTTGGACAACATTGATGGCGTTCTTCGTAATCAATGATAAAAACAAGACTTTTTTTTTTTTTTTGTTTCTCGTGCAAGTTGTCTTGTCTGGCCAGAGATGAAAGAGAAAACGCTAGCATGCTATTTTATTTTATTTTTTTTAATTTTTTTTTCCAGGAAGAGCAACGGAATTTTCAGATAAAAGAAAAATAAAAAATAAAACACTAGAAGACAAAACGAAAGTTTTGAACTGTACTTTAGGTGGAACTCGGTGTCTGTTTTGGATGTGGTGTTTATTTTTAAAAAATAAAAAATTTTTAGATATGAAAAATAAAAAGTTGTTTGAAATTTTTTTAGAAGTGAAAAGTTGTTTGGATTGATGAAAATTTTTTGTTTCTAAAGAGCTCTTTTTTTATTTTTTAAAAATAAAAAATATTAAATATTCAAATACAAAAATTTAAGAATGTTCATTTTTTTTAAAATAAAAAATTTTTCATTTTCTAAATTTAAACTGTCACACAGGCGGAGGTCAGCTTTATAGTATAGTTATAGATAGATATAGATAGATATAGATACGTATAGATAGTTATATTTGTTTCAGTGTTACAAACGAGGGATTTTTTTTTTTTTTTTTACATTCTTTTCGCTGTGAAGTGCTAAGGAGCTTTGCTGATGTAAATCATATAATTAAGAAAGTCGTAGCCTGATTTAAGTCTTTATTTACGTGTGTATTATATTTAAATATAATATATATTTAAAAAAAAATATTTAAATTATATTTTAATAATAAATATGTGATGTGATAAATAAAAATAGAGAGAGAGAAAAAAAGAAAGAAAATATGTAATGTGATTAGTAAAAATAATTAAAATAATAAAATAATAAATAATAATTATATTAAATTTAAAATCTAATTTGATTAATAATTAAATAAAATATTTTTATATTTAAGTAAAAATTATATTATATTTAAATATAATACGACAATTAACACCTGCACCGAAATTTATTGTGTAATAAAGCGGTAAAATATAGGTCAAACCAACTGACTGCCATGCAGCCCGATCCAGAAAAGGATCCGAGCTGGTCAAATGCTAAGGCCGGGTTTCGGACAGCCAAATTGGGCCTTCCCCTTTATTCCACCGGCCTAGCCCGGTCGAACCCCAGATCCTTTTATATGTAGCTCTAAATATGCAAGTGTTTTTCTTATTTATTTATTTATTTTTGAATTTTGGATGTGGATTCAAACTCTAAACCTTATAGTGAAATCGGTTTGGTTGCATACTTCCCATATATGTGTATTTATAGGGGTGGTTTGTTGATCTTTACATGATTTTATTAGAGCATCTTCGACAGAGTGTTTAATACTTAACTAGTGTATCAAATACCAAATTTGACATTTGAGTAAAAAAGGAAAAATGTTTCAAATTTGACATACTTAAAATTCATAACAAATTTTCAAATTTAACAACAAATATGAATATTTAAATTTTTCACATTTGGTGAACATTGGTTTATGTATAAATTTCTCTTTTAATTATTACAATAATGTCGCTTTGAATTGTTTTTATGAATTTCAAAAGTCAACAATTATGATAAAAAGTAAATATAATACTAAAAATAACATTATATACAAGAGTATACAAAATAGAATAAGATTTGAAATATATCTTACTTTTTTTATATGCTAAATATAATATTGTCATTGGCGTATATATTGGAAATAACTTTACAAGCTTGATTAATAAGAATTCCTTTCCATGTTGTATAATGTGCGAATATTTTAGGTTCTCTAACTTGTCTCCGGATAGAGTTCGAACTGCACTAAGCAACACCCTTCAAGATCTCCAACTCGATTACCTTGATCTTGACTTGGTATTTTAAGCCTACTTTTGAGCTTATAATTTCTTTTGAGATAACAAACTTAATATACAAGATTAGCAACCAAATTAAGAGTAGTATGTAATAAATTACACATAAAGTGTACTACAGATTCATTGGCCTTTCCGGCTAAAAGGAGGAGCAAGCAATCCTTACAAGGCAGGAGAAGTGATGGAGTTTGACATGAAAGGGGTTTGGAGAGAAATGGAAAAGCTTGTGAATGAGAATCTTGTTAGAGACATTGGGGTTTCCAATTTCACTCTCAAAAAGCTCAATAAACTAATGGACTTTGCTCAAATAATGGCTTCAGTGTGTCAGGTCAGAAGCTTAAGTATTACTGTATTTTGACTCTATTTAGATAAGAGAGAGTTTATGGTGCGCCATTACTGAATGCCTTGTTGGGTTTTGGTGGAAAGATGGAGATACATCCAGGATGGAGAAATGACAAAGTGTTGGAGGCTTGCGAGAAGAATCAAATTCATGTCACTGTAAGTATAGATTAAGAATTATGTTTTACATTATTAACATCTTAGCAATTAACATGTTGAGAGGAACCAAGAATAAGAAATTATGCCTCGTTTGTTTATCGTATTACATTTAAATTCAATATAATTTTTATCCAAATAAAAAAATATTACATTTAAATATCAATCATATCAGATTTTAAATCTAATACAATTACTATTTATTATTTTACTTTTTTTATTATTTTTAAATCACATTACATACTCTCTTTTTTTTCTCTTTATTTTTACTCATCACATCACATATTAATAATTTAAATACAATTTAAATACTTTTAATTCAAACATCTATTATATTCAAATATAATATAAATATTTTTCATCTAAATATAAATTATATTTAAATATAATATAAATATAATATATTTAGGAAACGCCTCTTTAGACTTGGTTGTTAGAATGCAAAAAATAAACAATAAAAAATAAAAAAGCTAAAGGAACACACGGAGTACTTATAATGCTCCAAGCTTTTTCCATCTGAATAATATGAGCCCCCATTGGCCCAATTGGTCGTTATAAACTTATATGCATGGAACTGCTCCAAGTTCCAATACTTGAAAAGGGGGACTTGGTGGTTGGTAATTTTCTTGATGTTTACGTTGATCGATTACTGTTGTCAAATAATTAACTATAGCATAAAATTATTATTTTGTATATAATTATCATTTATTATTTTAATTTTGGATATTTCTTATTAATTTTGGGTGAATTTTTTTTCTTTTGAATTTGAGAATTGGAAGATTTGATCTTAATAACCTTACAAGTCACATGTAAACTATGGTTTTTCTTGCAGTCATAAGTTTAAGCGATATGTTAATATTAGATCACTTATTCAGGCCTGCTCACCACTAGGATCATCAGAAGGTGGCAGAGATTTGATAAACGATCAGACGGTGGATAGGGTGGCAAAAGAAAATGAACAAGAGGGCAAGTAGTTGTGAGGTGAGACCTCTAAAAGGGAACAAGTAGAGCTGACAATTTGGATCATGATACGATAATACGACACGAAATTCGCACGCAATTAAAGGGTTTGAGTTTTCTTTAAATGAGTTTGGGTCAAAAAGGGTCAAACCCGTCAAATACGATCAAATAAAAGGTTAAACCCACACGAACCCACCAAACCGTAATTGACATAAAATAACTCATTTAATAAATGGATCATATATAGGTTGACATGAACATGACTCATAAATTATCCATTTATCATCTTTAATATATTTATATTGTTATATATATTATAATGTTTTACTATTTTTAATTTTGAGTTTTCAAAATTCAAATATAAAATATATCTTTTATTTTTATATATATTTTAAAGTTTTTTAACATAGAAAAGAAAATCTAAATTTTATTTTTCTTTTTTCTTTTTGGTTTTTTATTACCTTTGCATCCCTGCTTACCTTACCCCATTGCCATTCCCTTCTCTCACTCCATTGACCTTCACGACAATATGACTAATTGTCTCTGATCTCGTCGTTGACAACACAACCACCCCCCCCCCCCCCCCACCTCGTCTCCTTTTCCTCCTCCTCCCTTCCATTCACCTCACCCCGTTGCCTTCCCCTCCTTTCATCCCATTGACCTTCGTGATAACACGGCCGGTCACCCTTCCACCCTCCTCACCTCATCCCATCACCCTCTCCTCCCTCTTACCACAACACCATATATATATTTTTATTTAATTGTATATGATATAAAATAAGAGTTTTCATAACTAATAAAGTACAAATAATATGAATTTTAAAACTTTATAAGTAAATTTCATTTGTGTTTCATAAAAGAAAAGATATATTACTTAATAAACATATTAAAGTATTGCAATCATATTAAATAAGTCATTATTTTATTTATATTTAATTTAAATAGGTTTATTTAGGTCGACATGATTAATAAATAGATTGGGTTTTGGTTTGAGATTTTGACACGATTATTAAATGGGTCGGGTTTGGGTATAGTATAATAGTATCAATTAAGGAGTATAATATGATATGAACATGATACGATAACACGAATTGTCAGCCCTAAGAACAAGTGTGATCCCTAAATTATCCAACCCTAATAGGGTCAAAGAGAACTTCCAGGTCTTTGAGCGGGAAATCCCTCTCCGTGACTCCCTAGCTCTTTCTTCCCTCTTGGATCAAGTAATTAATTTCTTTATCATACGGTATTCTGTGGTGTTTATTTGTATAATTGCTGCTTAAATCCTGATAATTTTGTCCTTATATACATATTATCACTCTTGATGATGTTAAAATTGATCTTTAAACAATTAAATATCATCTCGAAAACAATTATTTTAATAACATCTACCTAAGAATATCATATTCATAATTGCCGCATGTACATTGATCAATACACGTAAGATTCACATGTAGCTCAAACATATAAATAATAAAGAAGTTCCTAATATCTTAGTTTTTTTTTTAGAGCTCCTAGTAATTTTTTTTTTTGGAATAAGATTACATTTTTTTCTTAGGGAATTTCTATGGTAAGAAATATTCTTTTTGGCCATGATTGGATTAACTATAGTTGTATTATCTCGAAGACAATTATTTTTAATAACATTTACCTAAGGATATGATATTTATAATTGTGACATGTTAGTTTTCAATTGTTGATCAATACACGTAAGATTAACGTGTAGCTCAACATATAAATAATCAAGAAGTTTTTAATATCTTAGTTTTTTTAATTTTTATAAGAGCTCCTAGTAATTTTTTTTTTGAATAAGATTACATTTTTTTCTTAAGGAATTTCTATGGTAAGAAATATTCTTTTTGGCCATGATAGGATTAACTAAACTTTGTCTTTTGATTAATTTTTTAGTAGTTTGATTTGCAAGTGTTTACATTAAAAAATTTATAATGTGCAACATAAAATTATTCTACATGTTAAAAATTAAATGCAATGATCAAAAATTGCAGTTCCAGCAGGTAGTGAAAAATAGTGGTGTAACTTTAGCAACCTCCTAAGATGGTAATTCACACAAAATGACATAGGTGCTTTGACTGCTTGAGAACTGAAGCACCGATTTAACATTACATATATGCGTGTTTATACACACACACACACTCACATATATATATATATATGTATATGTATAAGAAAGCATGTACGCATATGAATTTTGGGCTTTGCATTAATGCAGAAGCGAGGGTTAGACGGTGAGGATCTGTTTGTGAACAAGGACGGACCATATAGGAGCGTAGTTGATCTGTGGGACTATGAGGACTAGGCTTAGCATTGATGCGCATCAATATACGCTGGATTAAGATTAAGATCATGTCTGTCTTATTAGATTTTTCTTGCTTTGTCACTTTGAGTAAAGCTGAGCTTGTTTAATTACTCTGTTTTGTGCATGTCAAACATTTTATTTCCATCCTAATTTGCTCTTCCTTTTCTTCATCTCCTTTGGGGTTCAAACGTGTCAATTCACAAATAAATTATATCAGTTTGGATAGGAATTTTCAGTGTTGCTTTTTAATTTCTTTTGTTGACTGTTAGTAGATTAAAAAGAGTACAATATTGATGCTTAAGTTTATGAACACTCCCTAAACGTCACTACGAGTTTTAAGTTGTTTATGATTTTTTTCCCCCAAACAATTTTTTTAGACTAACTTTTCTTTGAATTTGTTCCTCGAAATTTTTTTATTTGTGAAATTTAGATAGATTTTTTTGTTTAAAATATCCTTATGCACCCAAGTTTCGAAATTTAAATATATTTGTGATTCTAAACTAAAAATTCAGGTGGAAATGAGATAGACCTTTTAAGTTTAATTAGCTATTTGTTGTAACGCATTGCAGGAGAAAATATAGATTAGTTAGATGAGGCCGTTTATATATTATGAGAAAAAAGAAAATTAAATAGACTTAGTGAGGTCTTTTAAGTGCTCATAAATTCTCTTTTAGTTAATAATTATTTGAAAGTTGTAACTTAGTGGGGTCTATTTAAAAATTCATTTAATCTCTTTCCTTCCTAAAGGTTATGTAGGCGATTTGTAAGTAAAATATGCATACTAAAATGTATTTGTCTTACCATGTGTATACCAAAAATCTTTTTTTGCTTAAAACTCTAATATTATATCGAAGTAGTTTCAGAAACGACATATGTCATTAAAAGTTGCCGTTAAAAACAGTATTCTAGATGACAAGAAAAAAAGGGGGCCCGTTGTAACTAAAACATCAAAAAGTCGTTGCTGTTAAGCCATCAGAAGAAAATCTTGGTTTACAAAAATGTTCAACAACATTACAAAACTCAAGATGAGAATCAGATAGATCTATTTCATAAATTGTACCGTAAGAATATCTACCTTTCTAAGGGAGAAACAGAGGATAGTGGCATCTTTAGGATGCCAATATGCAGGCACGATTTAGTGTTTGGAACTTGAATTCAAACTTAAATTTTTCATCTTAGTTTTATTTTTATTTTTTTTTAAATTTAACAATTATAATTAGTTTTTAAAAATTTAACCGACTTCAATTTAAAAATTCCATTTTGTTCCAAACTCAATCCTATAAACTAGAAGATCTCAACCGAACTGTGTGCATCGGTTCTTCTTTCTAGTTCTATATTTCTTGCCGAAAACCTGAAGAACGTAATTGAGAAGCTTACTCATGTTCAATTAAAATGACGCACTAATAAATGCAGAAAGGTAATTTAGCAACAGAATTTAAGAAGAAAAATTGTTATACAAGTTAATGCAGGGTTCAAATGTTTACGTAAGCTCAAATGCTACAAACAGATGAAAATGGGAAGCCAACTCATTACTCAGTTGAAACACTGCAATTAAATCAAAAGAGAGAACGATTAAAAAAGAGAGGTAAAAAAAAAAAAAAAAAAAGTGAACCAAACCCGTTAATAAAACTGGTTGTGCAGTGGAGGACTGTAGTTTCAGATAGGTTCAAGTATTGGGTTGACCTTTTATTTGTCTGAAAGACAAAAATGGAGAAAAAAAGAGTGCATGCAAAGATCTCTTGGTTCATGCTATCGTTGAATGAGAGAGCAAAATCATTTGAATTGACTGACATACAAGACAAACATTATTGGGTTATGTTCAAATATAAATCAATGTCTCGTTTGTTTATCACATTATATTTATGTTATATTTAAATATAATATAATTTTTACTCAAATATAAAAATATTACATTTATATAGTAATTACATTACATTTTGTGTCCAATATAATCGTTATTTATCATTTCATTTTTTCTATTATTTTTATTAATCATATTATATATTTTCTTTTTCTTTTCTTTTTTTTCTCTTTATTTTTATCAATTACATTATATATAATATAATTCAAATACTTTTCATTTAAATAAATATTATATTTGAATGCAAAAGAAAATATTTTTCATTCAAATACATATTATATTTAATATATTATATTTACAAATATAATGAATTATTTAAATACTCCGTAAAAGTGTTGCTGTGACAACTAAGTCTCAAAAAAAGTCAATTATTAACAAAAAAAAAAAAAAAAGTCTCAATACATGGGAAAGGCAAAAGCTGTTTTAGCATTTTATAAGTTTTCACACCTTTGAGTGGATTATGAACTTATTGTGGGGATTACCTAGGTGGCTCGCACGCGCAAGCATGCCAGCAATGAGGTGCGCACGTGACATTTGGAAAGTAGCAGTTATATCTAAGATGTCATGAATATTTGCAAAAATATCTATAAAGAGATGCAAAAAAAAATAAGAATTGGTTACTCTGAATTCATTTTTCTCTCTTTCTTTTCTCTCAAATTTCTTCTAGAACATTTTGTTATCTTTCTTTGTGAATTTTCACTTTTTATTCGGTACAAATTCATAATAAAACTTAGTTATATCTTAAAAAATGATTTGCTATTCAACTTAAGGCAATATCAATTGAGAGAGAGGAAAACAATGCTTTAAAGAAAGCATATTTCTGACATATTCAAGACTCCATACACCATATTTTTGACAATCTTAAAGCGTTATTTTCATCATGAAGGCCGAAACCACCGTTGCCATCGTCAAACTAAAAAATCAAGGCCTAATGAACTGGATTGCTTTGATAGAACAAACTGCATCCGTTGGGAGGACAAATTGAAGTTGCTATTGACTACTTTGAAGATCTTTTATGTGCTTGATCTAAATCAGGAATCAATTCTAGAACCTATTGATAACGACTTTGATTGAATTGAAGGCCAAAAGGAAGAAACGACAAGAAGAACTCATAAGCCATGACCATATTCTCGACTCTCTATAAGACAGTTTGCATGATCTCTGCAAAGGAGAACTTTTTTTCTTCTTTGGATAGTACTCATCACTAGCAAATCTGTAAAGAAGATTTGGAATGTACTAGAAATCAAATATAAAATAGAAGAGATAGGGACTAAGAAATTCTTATCTGAAAACATTTTGATTTCAAAATGGTTGATAATAAACCTTTGTTGCCTCTAGTGAAAGAATTGCGAGTTATTTTTAACAAATTGAGGGCTGTGAAAACTGAGGGCAAGTGTTAGCAAAGTTATAAGATTGTAATAGGGGAAAACATTATATAGTTAAATGCGGTTTTGCTGTCCTCGGTTGTTTATCAGTTTTCTGTTAAAAGGGAAACACACACAGATGTAAGGGAAACACACGCAAATGTAAGTGAAAATTCAACATCACAAAAGCTTGTCAGACCATTTTATAGAGAAAGAACCTTTTGCTCTTTCCTAGTTTAATAACAAAACACTGTGTGCAGAAACTTGTTAAAGGAAGAACAGTGCCACTAGCAACAACACAACATGTCAATGCATTTTGTATTTTTTGGGGCACAAATTTGGTTTCCTATCTCTGGTCATTCTGTATCTTGAAAGGCTTATCTTTTAACTTTGTAGTTTCCCCTGTGGTTTAGCAAAAGGCAAATGGTGTATATCACTATGAGCTAATGAGCTTCAACCTCTTGGATATCACTGGTTGATCTCCGAAAACTAAAGAACCGAGGAAGCTTCACTGTAGAATTCACTCGACCAATTCCTTGAAGAGCATTCCAAGATTCAGGATCGCGTGAGCCAACTCCAACGACATTACCACCTTCCAAATATTCAGGAGCTCCTACACTTCTGAAGGATTTAAAGCTACGAGAAAGCGAAAATTCTGAAGCGTTGATGCTGCTCCAGCTGGTCACATGTGAGCTCGATTGGGCTAACGACGTTTGGTCCTTGAAGAACAAGCATACCACAGCGCAGTCATCGACCTTGCAACCGGGATACTTGATCTTCCACGCTCGGACAGCACGGTGTACAAGCAATCTTGCCGCCGTGGATCGCTTTCTTGTGGAGGCGACTATCTTCACTACCTCAGCGTTTGTTAAGGCATCCCAAACCTGCGAAAAAAGAGCAAGAGATTGGTATGTTTTGCAAGTAGAATGCATTGAGATTGTGTTGAACTTCCATGGATATCAGCCACTTTTTAAATTGAAGAGAATTTGGTCACTAGTTATCCATGTTAATCAAGTCATGTCACCATCATACTAGCAAGTTCTCTAATGGGACGTTCTTTGATGGAAATTTTGTAGTTAAAAACACTTGTTATTTGTGCATGTTTTTATTAGGTTAGAATTATTCGCAAATGATTTTTTTTTTAATGAAAATCTCTATATATGAGACTCTCACTTATAACGTGGTTTGTGTTATATCATATTAATTAGATGGTTCAAATATAATATTTTTCAGTGATACTGTCTTTATGATAATATTTGAAATGCATTGTATGATAAATTTCGAAATAAAAAGTTAAATGTAAATTAACTAGTTGTTACAAGTTTTTAAATAAAAAAGTTATTATGTATTTTTTTTTTTTTTGGTAGCAAAGGATTCAATAAGACAAAGCAAGCAAACAAACAAGCAAGAGAAAGACTCCAGCCGCTCCACCAGAGCTCGAAAAAACACAAACACCATTACAGATATAAAGGCAAGAGCGACCGAGGACATAGGTAGTATCCCAACCGTTCATTTTTCTGCTATTAATATGTAGGTCCTAGTTGAATTCAATGTTAAAAGTCCAAGTAAAAGTCAATGATAAAATGGATAAGTCTTCATGTTTCGTTGAAGAAAAATTCTACAATAAGATATGATTTAATATATTATGGTTATCCAGTTTTCAATTATCAAATCATACTAAAATCATGCCAAATGCATAATATTATAATTTAATGAAGTGTACGATAGGGTGTTATTAATGAAAAAGGTGAGATTTTTTCTTACCCCGTCGGTTGCCAAGACCACAAATTCATCATTTTTTGTAAGTCTTCTGAAAGAAATTTCAGGAATGGAGATAAGACCATAATCTTTGAGGCAAAAGTCTCCGAAAGCCCTCGCCATGGCCAGACCGGGGCAGTCGTCCTCGGGCATCCAAATTCTATGGACATCCGGGTCTTCATCAGCTGCAAAAACTCTGCCTTTGCATCTCTTAATTCTCTCAGCCTCACCTAATTATTATTTAAACCCGTCAATGCAAAAGAGAAAAAAAAAAAAAGAAAAAGGGGACAATCAATTTTAGTTGACAATAGTTTTCAAGATCATGAAGAAGTTGAAAAGGCAAAACCCACTTGCAATATCTGGTTTCAAGTCAACTGTCAGTTGAATGGGTACAAGTTGATTCTTGTCCCCTCTAGTGCATAGAACAGCCCGAGAATCCCCCAAGTTGGCAATTATTAAATTTTCTCCCTACCAGAATAAAAAAAAAAAAGAAACATATAAATAGAATTAAACAATATAAAGCAATACATGAACAAAAAAAAAAATACCGCTTTAATTTAGAATAATAATAATAATTCATTATACTCAAATCTTGGACAAATTTTCTTATGATGTCACCTTACTAATCATTCTAACCAAAAAGTAAAAATTCCTCTTCTTTGGGTAAAACTTACAAACGTTATCATATCAGGTGATAAATTAAAAATAATATTTTCTTGTATCAAAGGATCATATGATGAATACTTTTATTTATTACCTTACATGATGATGATATTCAAAAAAAAAAAAAAAAAAAAAGGCCTATTATTATGTGTATTTCTCACTGGGAACTTGAATTTGAGAGTTACCTGTTTAACCACAGTTACGGCTGTAGAACCACTACAGAAGCTATCAATGGAAGACTCCAAGCTAAGTTCTTCATCCATTTGTTCGAAGGACTTGATCAAACAAGCTTCCCACGAAGAAAGCGATATAACTCTAAAACTATTGTCGTTTTTATCATCTTTGTTACTGCTGCACTCGTCATGATCAGTAATGATGCTATTCTCATGATCGTGATGGCGATGGTGATGGTGATGGTGATCGTGATCGGCCTCACCTTGATCATCGAATGAGTCCTGATCGGCCACATCCGCATCGCCATACTTAGAGCTATTGAGCTTTGACAGTTCAATGACTCTGGAAAGCTTTGTGGGCAAATTGTCACGCACATGGCGTGCAACCTTGTGACCATGGGGACCATGACCGTCAAATACACCGCACAACAACATATCTTTCTCACCAGTAAAGTTCTGCAAATAAAATAATTAGTATAAGCTAAAAGTCTATTAGTTGAAAGCATTAATTGAATTTGGTACAGAAAACTGACAGCTAGCTAGGCAGAGACTACTTCAAGGAAAATGTTCATCATTTGCCAGCAAAGTCAAATTTCCTTTTGCAAAGAAAAGACCATGGGAAAATAAAATATATGATTTCCCAGAAAATTAAGAATGAGAGCCACCAATTGGAGGAGTTTCTTATCCAAATCAACCACATGAATAAGAGTCTTTATTAAATATTGCAGTGCTATGTATAAATATTTACTACTCTATTATGAAAAGGACAAGTGTGGATTTTTCATTGTTTTATGTTTGCAATCACAAACTTTGTATTATTAAAGCTCTACACATGCTGGATCTAAATATTATGTAGTTGCATTGGTCGCGAGCAATATTATTATTTATTATTATTAGTTAGGGATTTATTTTCCTTGTTAAGATGGTGTGATTGGCGGGTCCAATACGAGCTAGAGGTCATTAAACCCTTTTTATGTATTGATTTGTCATGTTTTAAGCAAAGGGGAAAAAAAAAAAAAAAGAATAAAGTATTGTTTAGAAATGGCAAAACGACAATATTCTTCTTTTTGGGCACCACAAGCTAGATAATTATGGAAAACAGCTGTAGGAGGAAATTCTTGAAAGTCCAAAAATACAACAGTATTAATCCACAAATCATGCCAAATCCTATTAGCTTAATAGAGAACTTATCCACAATGAAAGCACAACTATATTGCCAAATTTTTATTAATTACAAAAAAAAAAAAAAGAAAAAAAAAAAAACAAATCACTCATGATGGAATATTACAATCCAAAGAAATTGCATACACATGGAATGAAAAGAAAAATGAAACAAAATAAATTGTAGGTTCTGAACATAATATATCATAATATCTGTATATCTATTCTAACAGTAATTCGAATATAAAAATTTTCTAATGGGAAACTTTGTGTCAATCAAGAAAATACGAGGGATTTAAAATTTTCTCACCTCCCAAACAGTCATGGCGTCTTGATTGATCCCTTTCCTGCCTTGTTGCGTGTACATGGATGTATGACCAGAAGAGCCTCGTAGCCTTATACGAGCACCAGCTTCTCCATCTCGCAAATCATCTTCCTCTCCTTCTTCTTCGTATTCGTTTTCATCAAAATCATCTCCCCATAGCCCTCCTGGTCTCCTAATTCCATGGTGATCCGTACTGCAACACCCTCCCATACTATCGGAAAATTTGATCCAATACAAAACAATCCAAAAAAAAAAAAAAAAGACTTATCAAAAACCCAGATTTTCTTGCAGGAAAAGGAAGAGGGGGAAAAAAAAGTTACACAATTTTTTTTTCAAGGGAGATTCAAAGGCGAAATGAAGGAAGAAGAAGGAAAATTTTCCATGTTGGCCGTGAGGATGGCATGCATGCATTCTTGGTATCATAACAAATTTCCATATCTAGAATGGTAATTTCCAAAATAGAGAAGACCCCACCAAACACCAATCGGAACCCAGTTATTTTCCCGGGAAAACAAGGAGGAAAGTGAGAGAGAAATAAAATGTAGTCTTGATGAAGGACAATAGGAGGAGAACCGAATGGTGATGGTGGGTAGCTGGTAAAATTGATGAATATATATATATCCTCTATGGAGACTTGTGTGTGTGTATTGGAGGATTAGGATATAATTGAAAGACAGATAATTATGAGTCAAAAATGGTAAATTTATGGCTTTTGGATGACGAGGATAAGGACAGGGAAATTAGAAAAAAAAAAAGAGTTTGATTTCATGAAACCAGAAAAAGGGCATGTTCAACACTAAGAGTTTTATAATAAGATATTTATTTGAGTCGTGGGTCTTATTGTTTATGGATTCTCGACGTGCTCATCTTAATCCAATATATGTTTATATCAAAGTCAAAGAGTTCTTTTCGCAAAACAGATTCATAAAAGCAAAAAAAAAAAAAAAAAAAAAAAAAAAGAAAAGGGAAGATTAAAACTCTATGCTTCACAATTACTATATATATATAATAATAATAATAATAAAAAAGTTGTGATCTCGTTTTTCTGAATTGTTTTTTTTTTTAAGTTAGGACGACAGAATATGAACTTTATACTTTTTTTTAATTTAAATGTGATATTATTTATTAGATTATGTTAGCACCTACTCAACTCTTGTTCTGTGATAAATAATGTTATGTTAATTTTGTACATTTTTAAGGAATAATTATGTGAATCAAATTATTATTGCTTAAATATTTTTAATTTCTTCCTAATTTGATCACCACACTCAAAGATCTGTCTAGGGCTTACCTTTGTTCCGGGACAAACGCCTAAAAGGGAAATCGGTAGTAAACAGCTTTTAACAAAAATAATTGAAATAAATAACATGTTTTTAAAATATTTAGAGTAAACAGTAGATTAATTAGGTAACAGAAAAGTTTATTAGATAAATAACATATTTATAAAATAGAAATAAAATATTTACTTGATAAATCTAATGTAAATAAATTATTTATTTTGTAACTTTATTATTTATTTTAAATATTTTAAAAACTTATTATTTATTTTAATTATTTTTTAAAAACTATTATTTACTTTTTTCTTGTAAGTATAAATCTAGTTGGAAGAAAGCCTTTTTGGAAGGATTAGATTTGAATTTAAATATGACAATTAAGATCACGACATGAACACGATATAAAATTAATCAATTGAAATAATTAACATGATTTATAAACTTATCATGCTAGAGCTAATATGCCTAAAATGGATTCACAGACTAACACGATTAATTGCATGTGTCATTTATAACCTAAAAGTGTATAATATGTTTTAAAATTCAAATATAAATTTTACTTATTTTTCTAAAAAAGAAAAGATAAGCTAACAAATAAATTTTTTTTAATTCTAACCAATTAATATGCTAAAGCATCATAATTATTTTTTTAAATATTCTTGGTCAACTATTAATTTAAATAGATTATGTGGGTTGACATTATTAACATAGTCAATAAACGAACCATGTTTGGGTTTAAAATTTCCAACACTTTTAATAAATGAGTCATGTTAACGTTGATATTTTATGATATAATTAACAAATGAATAGATACAAACTTCACCTATTAATATGAATATGAATTGTCACCCCTAAATTTAACATTATAGAACAAAATTACCTAAAACTAAAATGGAATTTAATTTAAACTTTTTTTTTCTTTGGTGCTATTATCATTTTCCTTATAAGTTTTCAACCGCGAAATGGAAATTAAGAAGACATATTTTAACTAATAAAAAATACTTCTTAGAAGCCAATGACAATAAAGCAAATGAAGAATAATAGAATCGGCATATGTATTCTTCCTTGAGATAAAAATACTTAAGATATCAATGGTGTTTAATAAAGAGCACATTTTATTTATGAATCTCATGTTATAATTTTTTTTATTAGTCGGTGCTATTTTATATTATGTTCAAATTAAAATTCATACTATATATATATTTTAAATTATTGTACATTAGGGAAAAAAAAAAAGCTAATTCGGAGCTGATTTGTGTTTACAATAATGGCTCATATGCTAATAAATTAGATTATAATAATATTTTTTATTTTATTTTTTAATTTTTATTATTTCACTCCTCCATATTTTTTAAATAAAAATTCCGGAGTCTTCAGTTGAAAAGTTTTATTGTAGCACTCATAATTGTACTTTACGCGTCACTGCAAACGGAGTAAAAATTTCCTTCAAAGTCAAATATCAATGGAAAAGAGTTGACTTTGAAAATCCATTCATGTAGGAGATTATCATACGTATTTCTTAATTTCCAATTGTTGTTTTATCTTGTACGTTTTTATAAATTTCTGCATTAACCAAAAAAAAAAACCATTTATGATTACAATCATACTCTAATCATCTAGTAAAATATATTTTTAAATGTAGAGTTCAAATTTTTCTATTTTTAAAATATATTTTGGTAGAAACTAAGAAGTAGAGAAATTTGAAAGGAGAGAAGGTTAGATGATTTAGGTGAGAAATATTAATAAAGAAGAATAGTCACTTTTTTTTACATTATTTGGCATGAAATTCCTCTAATAACCACTCCAGTTTATGAAAAATTAAAATTTGAGTATTTTAAAAAATTTAGAGTCTTTTCTAATTTCTTTCTCTCTCTTTTTCTTTCATGCCAAATAATTATAAATAACCATAAATGTTAAAATTAGGGCTGATAATTTAGGTCACGACACGATAACACGACACGAAACCTGCACGAAGTTAGAGGGTTTATGTTTTTCTTAAATGAGTTTGAGTCAAAAAGGATTGAACCAGCACGATCCCACCAACCCGCAATTGATACGAAATAACCCATTTAACAAATTAATTATATATGGGTTGACATGAATATAACTCATAAATTACACATTTATAATCTTTAATATATTTATATTATTATATATATTATAATGTTTTACTATTTTTAATTTTGAGTTTTCAAAATTCAAAATTCAGATATAATATATCTCTTTTATTTTATATATATATATTTTTTAAAAATTTTAACATAAAAAATCTAGATGAAAATCTAGATTTTACTTTATTTTTTTTAGTGTTTCATTACTTTTGTAACTTTGCTCATCTCACCCAATCGCCCTTCTATTCCCTCGCGATAACACGACCAGTCGTCTCTGACCTTGTCATCATTATTTTATTTATATTTAATTTAAACGGGTTAATTTGGGTCAATACGATTAATAAATGGTTTGGGTTTGGGTTTGAATTTGAGGTTTTGACACAAATATTTAATAAACACGACACGATAACACGAATTGTCAACCCTAGTTAAAATTCTTTGCTAATCCTTTCCATCTTTCTCCTTATTTTACTTTTCTCTTCTAGCTACCAAACAAAACACCCTCAATCTTCAAAAACAAATAAATAAATCCATTCATAAAACAGAAAAAATTTACTTAAATACAATTGGACTATAAAATGATAATAATAATAATAATAGTAATAATCAAACCCATTCCATCATGCTGATGGTAACTATAATTTGATCATGGTGTTTTTACTTTGAAAATTGGAAGAGTTTCGGAAGTTGTTATTATTATATGTGTGGTTTATTTATTATTTATATTTATTTGTTTTCCAAATGTTGTTGGTTCAGCTCTTGGTTATGCTCTATGTCAGCAAACCAAAATTAAAGAAAACATTGTTAATAAAGATTAGAAAGTGAAACAAAATATATATATATATAACAGTTAATGAGATAATAATGAGAGGTTGGCATAAGAGAGAGAGAGTGTGCGCGTTTTTGTGGGTGGTCATATAATTACAACGATGACATTGAGGAATATTTATTTAGTTTGGTGGTTCTGATGTAATAAAAGCTGGTTGTTGATAAGAAGTGAAAGTTGGAAGACAGGTGAGAATCATGCTAGATAAGCCTCCAAATAAGCCTTCAATCCTATAATAAGCCTTCCGACAAAATAAACAATTATCCATTTCAAGAAAACAAAACATGATGAAAAACAATTAAGAAGTTATTAAAGTTCTATTATAAGGCAATAGGGTTCTTAAACCCCACAAGGGCCTTTACGTACTTACGTATATATATATTTTTTCTTTTCTTGTTTTATTTTATTATTATTCTACTTCACTTCGTTTTTGGTGTGTAGGGAGCCTTTATTAATTTTTTTTCTTATATAGCTCAAAGATTTAAAAGGTCATCATAAACTTGAGAAACTAACATTTAGTTTTCTAGAATTTATAATGACTTTTTAATTCAGTTATTTCACATAAATATTAGAGTACTATTTTTGTATCTTTAAGTTGTGAATAAGTCAAAACTTATTTATTTAATTCCCTTTTATACCTTTTTGGTATCATATCATATACTCTATCTATCTTTCACCAACAACTTAAATATATATTGCATTTGAAAGCAATACATGTACAAAATATTTAAACATATATTACATTCAATACATCACATTCCAATACAATTGCCAATGGAATGATTTATATAAATGTCCCTAAATCAATTAAAATATAGATTACTAACTTTAACATACATGGGTGCAAATAAGAAAACTACGACCATGATAAAACAATCAGTTCTTTAAGTAAATTCAAATGAAAAATACTTAACGGGAATTTGTGTGAACTGAGTTTCGAAACTAGACATTAAAAAAAAAAAAAGGCACACTATAGATAATGTACGCACATGGCTTCTTAACAAATCTTTTACGATCTATAGAAGTGTCCATGCGATAAAAATCAAGAAGCCCATAGCCCCAAGATTGCATAAAACACTATAAAGACACAAATCTAATGGACAACCTAACAGTACGAAACGAAATAACCATGCCAATAAATCAGGGTAAAAATCACTATTGCTTCAGACCAAAACACACAAAAAAGAACATAAAAATTATAAGCAGAGTCGTTAAAATCCTTCCGTGATAAGATAGCTAGTGAAAGGGTCTATAAAGTAAGTAGTAGACTTTGATAGATATACGGCCAAGGCAAAAAGGCATAGCCAAACAGTGGTATTGAACCTCACACGCTATCGCCGCCGAAAGATGACACCACCATATCCACAAGAAGCTTACTACCACATAATCATATCTCCAAAAAGCTCAGCCACTAAATGACTGGTGCAACGAGAATAATGACCCAATCGAACGGCCTCCAACCTCTATTCTGATTTTAGAATGCCCCAATAGAGATCCCACGAAGCATGCTAACACCACCATTCACATAATCCCACGATCAGATGAGTTAGAATGCCAAAATTCAGGTGATATCAAAGCTCCGATCGACCCTTGCTCTTCTAAAATCTATGTTGTTAATGATAAGTTTCCTAGAGTATATTTGATCATATAATAAAGGATTATTGCATGCATTAGTTGTCCAAGTAACTACATGAGTTCGATTGTAAATGGTTCATAAGAAAATTAAAGCAACAAGATTATAATCTTACCAAGACACGGAGATTGGTGACAGATTATCATCGGTTACCTGATATAATATCTGATAAGGGTTTCTTTTTCATGCAGAAAATCAAGCTAGAAAATGTGAAAGTTGTTGATAAGGAACCAAGATTCTAGCTATACGGCACTAGGAAAAAAAAAAAAAAAGTTTAAAGTTGGATGTTAAGGGGGACTGAGACTATCGAAGATTTTGAAGAGAGTGCTTCTTAGATATCAAGCGCCATAACAACTGAATGCGGCTGTTTTGAAATAAATGCGGCAAATACGACAATTGGGGAGAATCTTAGATTTGTATTTTGAATTTTAAAGGATAATAACTAAAACGTGTAAAAAGGTTTGCGTGACCCTATAAATCCTAAATGTCATTTTGCATTATAGAAACTATACAAAATACTTAAAGAAAACTCCGCATTTTTTTGAAAATAGTGAAAACATTTCACTAAGAGTCCTTAAAAAAATGTAACTTTCAAATTAAAAGAGAACATCTATAAAAATTCTTATGTTCTTTATTTTTTAACATTTGATTTTTTACTTTCTTGTAATAAATTAGTTTTACAATTCACATATTCGATTTCAGTTTTGTTAGATCGAATTTTACCATCAACAAAAGTGATTATTGTCTTGTGTTCTTTAGAATCTTTGCAGTTCAGGCCTACTTAACATAATATGAGTTAGTTAGTTCTTTTTTTTGTTTTGTTTTATTTTATCCCTTTTTTAAGAGAGTCAATAAGTAGTAAATGCGTTCCTTGGCGTTGCTTTGGTTTTGTTGGAGTCGACCAGATCAACTTGGGTTGCCGAGGTTCCAATCGGTTACTGATGGTGAGTTATGTCTTGTCGACAGTGAATGAGAGGAAGAATCGATTACTTGGTTTTGCAAACTTTAATATACGTTGATGAATTACTAGAGTCAATATTTACTACATTAGAATGGAATGCATATTTGGTAAGACAACTATTGAAATGTGAACATTTAAATATTCAATTATTTCACAACAATTTAACCTAATACAAATCCCAATTTAACCTATTATTTTTTTACCTTTAAACTATTCAAATTTTACTTTTGATAAAAAACTATCATTTACTTTTGATAAAAACTATTCAAATTTTTATCTTTGAATACACAATTTTAATTCTATATTAAATACAAACATTGAAATTGAATAACCTTTAAACATAATAATGCATCCAAGCGAATGCTTGGGGACATGTCATTGATAGAGGGGGAAAAGGACCCCTCCCTTTTTTTTTTTGGGTTGAAAAGAGGGGAAAAGTACTGGGCAAAACGCAGGATGTTTTGCATTAGGTATGTTATGAGCAAAACGACTTGCGTTTCAATATATAGCAATAGACACGCACACATATACCCCTAAAAAATTAACAAAGGGGAGTAGGTTAGCGCCTCGGTTTTCCAACGGACAGGTGCTGGCGTTAATGTCGCACGGCGATGGAGCCAGAAAAAGGTTTTCGTGGTGGCTTTGTAGAAAAAATTAGATATAATTTTTTTTTTCTATTAAAAAGACATAATTATATATTTTAATAATTGAATATAGGCACAATACAAATTTAATTTTAAATGTAAGTAACTATATTTTACATAAGTTTTAGAAGTAAACATTAAAATCCCAAAATTGAGTTAGGTAAAATTTTAATTTGAAAAGTATTTGTTTTGTATTTGAATAAAATGTGTGTTTGGATGAAAAGTATTTTAGAGTTGAAAAGTTGATGTGATTAGTAAAAATAAAGATAAATAGTGGAGTTAAAAAGTTGATGTGATTGTTTTAAAAATAGTTTGAATAGAAATTATTTTCGTAGTACTGTTGTAAAATTTATATTTAATATAAAATTATATTGTATTTGAATAAAATTAAAATGAAATTTTTTCTCCAAACACCCCTAAAAGTCAGTTTTTAAAATTATGAGTGCGAGCGCTCGCTCCCATTGAGTTGAACATGGCTCTGCCATTGGTGGCATCACCTCATCAATTAGTTGTTCGGCGCCGGTTAGTTTTTCAATTAAATGAGGCAATCCAGTAAGCAGTTTTAAGAATTAAAGTGTTTTAAGAATTAAAGTATAATATTCCGATCTCATATAATCACATCATTCCAATTATTTATTTATTCTAGCTGGAAATAACTAAGAAATTCCTATCTTAATCTATGTTGACATTGTCTCTTGTATTGGATGAGAGTTACCCCCAGATGTCATAACCACCTCCTAGCCCCCACAAAACACGGCCAGAAGCATTTGATTTTATTTTTAAGGATGATTTATTATTTTTAAAAATATAAAAAATGAAAATAGTTTCAAAATAACGTTTATTTATTTAACGTTTTCAAAACTATTTTGAAAACATTATTTTCAACTATATTGTTTTTTTTTTTTGGTTTTTGAAAATTAAAAAAAAAAGTTGTTTTCACTTTTTTATTTTCATTTTCTCTCTCCCTCTCCTCTCTCTCTCTCTCTCTCTCGCTCTTTGTGTAGTGTCAGTGATGATGATCATGTCCAACAATTACTTTCATTTTCGACAAAAGATGACGATCACAGACTAACGATGATAGCGATGGCCCCCTGACGCCAATGACCATGGATTCACGACCCAAATCTTACTGTCATTATCATCTAGAGTTCAGACCACTAATATAGTCCAATCCTGCCCTTCATTACAAAACTCACTACCAAAGGATTTTTTTTTAATTATGATTAATAATTTATTTTTTATTATTATTTTAATTAAATATAAATATATTTTCATAAAATACTCACTTATGAATATAATTTTTAAAAATATTATCAAACAAAATTTCATCTTTATATTTCTCAGAATATATATTTAAAAAAAATATAATCCAACATAATTTTATAAATTATCTAAATATAATTTTCAAAACATTCTCACTTTTTATTTTTTTGAAAATAAAATCATTTCAAAAATAACATCAAACGCCACAAACAAGTTTTCCTTAAATAAAAAAAATTAAAAAGAAAAAGGCCATTTCTCGCCCTCCAAGTGTAGTCACAGACTAGAGCTGTAAATATTAAAACTGGCCGAGTTCTTTTGTTAGAGAAATACACAATACGTGATCGAACTTGTGACATGTGAGCCCAATTTGGAGCAAAAAGATAAATGCGAGATATAAAAGAATACAGCTGTTGTTGCACATCGCTGGCCTCATGGTTACTCTTGTCTATTATCCCTCGTCAATCATCCAAAATAAATAGAACAAAGGGAAAAAATAAAAATAAAAAAAATTGTTATAGGCCTTAAAATTTTGTGTCATTGGTAGAATTTTACGTCTTAGAAATTGATAGACAAGCATTGTCTCAAGAAAAGTCTCCATCTATAACATTTGCCAGTTCCGTAATCATTCGAATTTGATGCACTAAAAAACCCCTATGGTCGACTACGGCGATTTCTCATCCACCATTTTTATCTTTGCGCTTCTTATTTCATCATTAATTCTTTGGTAAGTCGACAAGACTCCGTTTACAGCAAAAACAAGTGTGAGATGAAATTCACAATGATGCACATTAGATGTATACTTGACAGCCCATCTCGAGTAACACTCCTGCCGTCAAGATTAGCTTACTTTTAATGGCCACCCAAAAGCCTAATGGTAGTCACATGTGTCTTTAGAGTTGGCGCTGAGACCCATATGTTGGATTCCCCATCATTGTTGATTGCCAATTGGTACAACAGTTGGGACACATTTACTTCCTTCTCATATGGGTTTAAAGTTCGATACCCCAAAGTCCCATTTTAAGATCCCTATTCAATCTTGTGACTGTAGATATCAAACTGAACTTCTTCTCGCGGTAGAGTTGGATCAAATTTTCACCATTCTATTGACGGAAATGGAGAACAAGATGACTCCATTAATCATTTATTGGACAGTTGAGGTAATGCCCAAGACCGCGATTCCAAATCCTAACGCGCAGACATTAGGTGTCTTGAAGAGCTTTACATTTGTAGACCGAACAAAGGTCACAAAAAAACACGTTAAAATTGTGAAGCCACCAACGAACACCATGTGCACTAACCAAGCAGGTGTCGGTCCACCCCTACCTGTTCAAGTTTCAACCAAACGGGGATGCATCAAAATAGCGTAAAAAAAAAAAACCAATGGGCAAACATGGCTCCACTCCGTGGTGGAGCTAAAGCCGGTGTTCGTGATTGCAGGCTCTTAAAGTCAATATAGATAAATATGAAACTTTCCACTTTGTACCACCAATTAAAAGCACTAGTTTTTCCTTTCACCATGGCTGCACCCACCGAGATATAAGGGACCAAGTGCACTCAACACGTTTACTAGGAACCACAAGTTTGGTACCTTCCTCTAAAGTCTCTACACCTTCTGTTGCCGTTTAAGCGTATATATAAAAATTGTCACAAACTCCGCTGTTTCGTTGCCCAACAGACAATTTGCGTATCAAGAATTGTCGCAACAGACAAAATACTGTGAAGTTATAAAGAGCTGTGAACAGGAACGTGAAAAGAGAGAGATGGAGAGCAATAGCAGTAGACAGCAGATTGTTACAGAGGGGATACGTTAACTAATAAACAAAAGGGATAAATGTGTGTTGCGTAACATCACATAAACGTATCTACAAGTGCTAGGAGCTTTTAGAACAATCCCGTATAAAGTTCCAATACGTCTACCCAAATGTAATTACATTCTGTGGTTTCTAATCATAATTTTATTCCTAACTCTACTATCAGTTATAAGATATAGAGTTTGAACCATCGCACCGTAGATTTAAAAAAAAAATTGATCTTACCTCCTAGAAAATAGAAAATCAGCCACCTAACTTCCTAAAAAGTTCCCACTATTAGGTGATAGTTCCCTTTTTTTTTTTCCCCGTCCTAGTAAAAGGTAGTAGTTATTATGGAAAAGCTTTCTAAAGAAGAAAAATTTGATACTCTAATCTAGATTAGACTAGAAAACGAACATAAATCTACACGTGTAAATTAATGTCAGCCTAAGAAACAACAATCTGCATATCTAAATGTTTTTTTTATTAAACTGTGGAGGATTGAAACTTTATTCCTTACAATGGAGTCATATATGGATTTACCATTAGATTGTGCTTGTAATGTAAATCAAAATGTATTATCTCAATTACGTCTATGTAGTGTATAAAAGTTGAAACACAAGTTTGGAATACAAGCAAGAAGAGAATGCAAAACTATGCATGAAGTAAACGAATTTTCATTTGGAAGCTAAATTCTTACAGCAGAGAAATTAAACCGAGCAAATTACAACCTTTTCCCTGTAGAGATAGAGAGAGAGAGAGAGAGAGAGGAAAAAAAGGGCCTATGGGGGAGATGGAAAGGAAGTTACAGAGATGTGTATTAGATAGGGTAGTAGCTGTTACCAATTACCACCATTGATGAACAAGAACTCCGCTTTGCCTCAGAGAAGTAAACAGCTCCAAGCATTGGCCATACGATTTGTCGTACTTTTCACTCCTCTTGCCGGGGCAACACCTCTGCCACCTATTGTAATGGCACTCAAGGAAAATCTCATCAATCAAGCAAATCGCCCCGGTCTCAAACAGCCTCGGAATCAGATCGAATTCAGTCCCTTCCACATCCATCTTCATCACCACGAAATCCTTCTCCGTGACTGTGTTCTTTAGCCAATTCGCAAAATCAAATCCCTGAATCCTATCCACCTCGCTGTCCGACCAGCCCTTTGAGTTCACCGGCTGAATCCTACCCATTCCCCGGCCTTTCACCATGACTTTATCACCCGGGTCTTGGTTAATCTCAAAGGACAATGTCTCATTCTTCACCCACGCAGCAAATGGCAAAAGAGTGACCCGTTTCTTCACACTGTACTCCTCATGGAATGTCTTATCGGCCTCAATCGCATACACATGGAAGGTCTTGTTCTGTTTCGGGTATTGCTTCTTAAACCAACTCCCTATACTAGAACCATAGCTTCTCGCACCAACATCCACATACACATACCGATTCTTAAAGCTTATATCCGCCATTGAAGGAAGATACTTTATGTTCTTAATGTTCCTCTTCAATGTAATCCATGGCTTCAATGGCTCTTCCTTAATCAAAGGCTCCGCTTTCCGGACTAATTCTTGCTTATATCCTGGAACAGAGCACTTATTTCCCGAATCGCCATCGGATAGAAAGGAATTCGTAATCCCATGGCTAAAAATTTCACTCTCTTTCTTCAAAACCATCTCACGTATAAAAGGCATCGAAGAATCAAAACCATCTATATCACGTATAGTCAATAAACTGCAGAAATTGAACAAACCAAGGAATGAATTGAAACTGTACGTATCTTTTGCGCTAATGTGGACGACCGCGAACCCTTCGGGCTTCAGCGTCCGCATGATCTCCGACGCGAAATCCAACGGCCGAGGAGATTTGTCGAGCCTCCCGCCGCCGGAGAAGACGAAGTCGAAGGTATTGTCACCGAACGGAATCCGATGCGCCTCACCGGAGACGACCAGTGGCTTCGACGATTTCTTGAAAATCCCGACCGAATCGGAGACTCCGATCTCCTTCAGCGCGAAGACGTCTTGTCCCTTGGGCGTCTCGACGCAGAGAGACTTCGACTCCGGCGAGAGGTAGCCGTGGGAGATCAGACCTTGGAAAACCGAGGAGTAGAAATTCACGGCCTTGATCCAGTCCTTGCTGGTGTAGAGGTCCCTCCGCACTGACCCCACCCGTCCTCCACCGGCGATGACGACGTCAGTGGTGGCCGATATCGCCGAGGCTCCGCCGCCGGCGCCGGCCATCATGAAGTTGAGATTCTCCGGCAGGGAGAAGAAGCAGAAATCGCCGACGTTGCACGACTCACCAGTGACGGTCACGACGTAGGCAAATCGGACGCCGATGATCAGAACGCCGAACACAAGCAATTTCACCAGAAAATTCTTCAGCAAGCTGGGTTTCATCGTCGGAGGCTCCATTATTACCAAAAAAAAAATCCAAAAAAAAAATCAAACAATAGAATCTGAAAGAATTTGTTTTCTAAAACCCTAGGAGAGAGAAAGTAGAGGAGAGAGACAGTGTGTGTTTAGCGAGAACAGAAGCGAGCGGAGGTGTGGTTGGCTCCGATGAGGGAACGTCTCTGGGAAGAGGAGGAAGAGTGGCAGAGGAGGAAATAGAGGGGAGAAGAAGGGGCAAAACGGAAAAGCATGGTTTTTAGAGAGAGAAAGTGTGGGTTTTTTTT
Organism: Antiaris toxicaria; assembly: GCA_035233585.1. Lineage (NCBI taxonomy): Eukaryota > Viridiplantae > Streptophyta > Magnoliopsida > Rosales > Moraceae > Antiaris > Antiaris toxicaria. Next base: position 5,318,356 of record CP141163.1, read on the forward strand.
TTTTTTTTTTTTTTTTTTACTTTCCTTCTTCTTTTTATTTAATTTCGGAGGAGAAGATAGAGGAGGCCATTACTAAGTCCGGATTTTCAGAGTCGTCGTCGTCTTTTAGAGAGAGAAAGAGAGGAGAGAGAGAGAGAGGGAAGATTTAACAGAGAGAAATTTGTGAATGGGAGTAGAGAAAAGTGGAAAGTTGAAATATGATTAATGACAAACGCGGTCACCCATTGGAGGATCAACAGGATACCGGAATACCCGGTTATCACGCGGCAAAATGGGCTCCAAGCAGGGGAAGATTTACACGGACACCACAAACGGCGTGATGTGAACCTGACGCCAATTGAAATCTCCCTGTTTTATTTCCGCTTTTCCCTTTTCCCTTCTTTTTGTTTTTGTTTTTGTTTTTTTTTTCTTCTTTTTGGAATTGGAAATTGGTACTTGGCGGGCAGCAATTCGTGCGTAATCCTAAGTTACATAATTGTATTTCATTATGTATTTGCAGGTTGCTTTTTTACATTTGAGTGCATGTTTTTTTTTTTTAATAAAACGTGTGTTTGAACGTTGAAAAAAAAAAAAGAAAAGGTCAACGACGTTGATATTTTTTATATTTTTTTAAAATTATACAATTACCCTCTAGTAAAATTTAATGATACTAGGATCTCTTATTGATGGTGTGCACAGCACACTTATTCAGAATGATCATTGCACTCTTTGAGAATTGTCAATATATTTTGAAAAAGTGATTTGCATACACTGTCGATCGAGAATACTATATCATTTGTCAGTGCATAACTACTCGGGACGCCTTGCTTTGTGTCAATACACAGCTCCCTAACAAGCCCTATTGCTAGTTAGTGTATCGCTACTTGGTACACCCTGTTTTCAATAGGAGCAAACTACTCGACACATCCCTTTATGGGTTGGGATATCTCGACACAACCCTATTGTCAATTAGTGTATGACTACCCGGTACACCCTGTTTCCAATAGGAGCAAACTACTTGCACATCCCTTTATGGGTTAGGATAAGTCTACCTAGTAAACTCTGTTATATGTTAGAGCAAGGTTGCCCAACAAATATTACCACCACCAATTCACACTCGACTACCTGACTTTCATTGTCGAGATATAACTTGTGGAGTAGTCGATCAAAGAAGCCAAGTGTTGTAGGGTATGAGTCGGCTACCTAGCACTTTTATTCGTTGACCAGGTCCAGGCTACCTAGCAAGACTTGTCATCAGCCGAAATTGGTTACCCAACAAGTTGGTTATCTAGGTTGCTCAGCACTGCCTGCCCAACAAGGTTGCCCATCATGCTTCGTTACTAATTGGAACATGTTTGTTCGGCACAATCCGTTATTGGTCAAAGCAAGGCTACCCCATATACCTCGTTGCCAGTCAGAGCAAGTTTGCCCTGTACACCTTGTTACCAATTAAAGCAGGTCTGTCTAACACACCCTATTACTAGTTGGAGCAAGGTTACCCGCCACATCCTTTTACTGGTTAAGATAGGTCTATCGACATTACCTTGATCGGTCATAGCCCGTGTTCCTACATGTGTTTTAAGGATAATAGTGTAAATTATTGAGATTCTGTGTTTTTAGTAAATACATATATATATGTTGAGTTTGGTTTCATTAGTTATAAATTGGAGAGTTACTAATTTTTAAATCAGTTTCATTTATTTTTGAAAATAAAAAAGGTAGTTTTGAGGAAAAAAAAATTAACAATAATCAGTTTGTCCTATTAGAAGAGTGGAAGATACTTCATTTAAAACTAATAACAATTTACTTATAAGTGAAAAAGAATACAAAATCAAATAAACATTCAAATCTCTTATTATCTATCCATATTCAAAAATAATAACAATTTACTTTTATTATTTTTCTTATAAAAACAAACTTTTATTATAGATACTTTTGTCATAATTATGTATGCTTTACAATTACACACTACTAAAGTTTTTAAAATATCTCTAACAGGTATAAATTATCCTTCAAAATAATTAAAAAAGATCAATTTAAAAAATAATGAAAGTGCATGATTGTAAATGTTTAAAAATCAATTAGAAATCATTTTTTTGGTGTCAAAGAAGGATAAAAGTGTCATTTGATAATTAGGTAGATGGTTAAAGATATTTTTTAATACAAGGAAGGACATTTTTGATATTTTAAATATAATTAACGATCAAACTGACGGTCAACTAATAGAATGTGTGTCTCAGTAATTTTTTTAAAAAGTCAAAGTGGTTTACGTTATTAATTTCAGTCAATGAGGTGTCTTTGTAATTTTGATAAAATATAAGAAGTGTTAGCGTTATTCACTCAAAAAAAATACTTGAATGCATGAAAAAATTTTGAAAAGGTTATGTATTAAAATATGCGTATTCAAATACTGAATAGTATTTTTATTGAGCCTGTTTAAAATGTTTTGTATTCAAATACAAAGTTTCTTTGATTTTTAAAAATCACCTAAAAAATATAAATGATAGCTTGTATTAAATTGAAATACTAAAAATTAAGGGTGAACAAAAAAACTAATTACCCAACAAATCCATCCAATCTACCCGATTTGACTTTAATTAGGTAAGTTGATTTGTTACATTTAGTTGATTGGGTGGGTAAAAAAAAATTTCAACCCGCCCAATCTTTATTAAGTAGGTTAAAAAAATTCTAAAAACCCACCCAATCCACCTAATATTCACCTACATATATATTTTTTTATTAAATAATATTCACCTCTAAGTGTTGTTTAAATTATTTAAATATATAAAATGCATTACTTGATATTCAATATGGATGTAATTTTTGATAATTTTGTAAAAAATACCATTAATTACTTTAATATCTTTATTTTTTTTAGTAATTCTTATAATTTATATTTATTTTATATTTTGAGTGTTAACGAGATTAGACTTTGAATTTAAATTTTTTTATATATTATATGTTAATGTTAACTAATCTACCTATAATCAAAGTCTAATCTTATTTTTATAACTAATTTAAAAAATATATATTTATTTTAGAAATTTAAATTCAATTGAAATTATTTAAATAATGACAAACTTTTAAAATTAAAACAATCGCTTTAAATATTCTATTTTTATACTGCACCATCGCTGGCATCTAAATGAAAGTTGTACAGTATTCGAAAAAATATTCTAATTAAATGGATAATCCAAACACTTCGTTAATTTATCTTTCCATTCTTAAAAATTATAAGGTATTTTTTGAATTTGAAAAACTTGTTTTAATTTCTTTTTGCACATTTTGTGGGCTAAATAAATAATTGAGGGAAAATAAAATATTTTAATTAGACTAAACCTATTTTTTAAAATATTTTTACTTGTGAAAAAATTTTGAAAATTGTTTTTAATAAATTTAAAAAACCAAATCTTTTTTTTTTCACAGATGAAATTGAAAAAATTTGTTTAAAACGAAAATATTATCTTTATAGTTTTAAAATCAAATTGACAAATTTATAAATTATTTAAACTATAAGGTATAGTTAAGTGATTAGCTCTTATACTACAATATATAATCAAACATGATTACGGGTTTTTTTAATGTAAAAACGAGTTAAAATTTTTTTTTGGCTGTAAAAACGAGTTTAAATTTAAATGTAGATAGTAATGTTTAATGCTTCTTTTATAATAAATAAATAAATAAATAAAGAGTATTCGTATAATTTGATATGAAAAGCAAACGTTTCTAACAAATTTGTTGGTTTCGACTCGACACCAAAGATTAATCTGACTTAATAAATCCATGAACCCAAAAAAAAAAACTTAAAATTAAAGCCATTTTTTAAGTAAAAATGGTAATAATAACTTGCTATATATTAGTAGCAATTACCTTATTATCAAAAAAGATGCTTCTTTTTCTATGTTTCCAAACAAAGTGCATTTACTTGCTTCAAAAAAAAACAAAGTGTATCACATATAACTTGCAACCATTCAAATTTTGCATAAAGAGGGTTTTGAGTGAGGAGTTATGCAATCGATGTTATACAATTATAATCTTTATTTGTTATTTATGCAATTAAAAAATTTAACATTCAATTTTTCTCAGTTTCCATATTAAAAGCACATAAAATACACACACAAAATATATAGAATATGGTTTCCATATTAAAATTTGACAAACGAGTCATGTTGACATGACGTCGTGTTAACTTGTAACTAATCCGTTTGACTTATTAGTATTACGCTGGTGGAATTTTGGTTAAATTGTGTATTAATTCATTGTAATTCATAATTCATAATTCATTGTAATTATGTGTCATTTAATTGTCGTATGTTTTAAATGTGATTGACATTTTAAAAAATGTACAATATAAAGGAAAATATATATATATGATATTCAGGCGATTCTATTCATATACTCCATTTTACTTTTGACATACCCCTTTAAATTAAAATTTGTTATTACAAAAAGATCCTTACACGAGAAAACAAACAAGGAAATTAATCTAATTGACATATATTATATAATTATACCATATTTATAAAAGAATATTCTTTCTATTTTGAAATCTAAAATCCAAGCTTTAATTTATAATATTCACATATAAAACTTGTATATTTTTGCTCTTAACAACTATTTAAAAAAACTGTAGGAATATATTTTAAAGAAAATAATCATTCTTATTTACTGTTTTAATATAAAATTGTAATTTAATTTTGTATTGTTTCATATAAATATAATAATGTTATATAATATTTTATAATATAGTATTAGTCGCACATATACTAATATTTGTAGATTTTTACTTTTTTTATTTTATAATATAGCATTAGTTGCACATATATTAATATTTATAAAATTTTACATTTTTTCTTAGATAGCGTTATTACCTTATTTTTTAAGCCGTTTCAATGTTTTATATATATCAAAATGTTTAAGTCAACCCCCAATTTAAAAAGGACAGTCTCAATTACTTAATTATATCATTATACTGTCATGTAGAAAAACTAGATGATATTTTAAAATAATTTTCTCTTCACAAACATGCATGTCATATAGCTAATAAACACTAAACAAACCCTTTTTTGTTTGCTAGAAACTATTCAAAATTTATAACTAGACTCTTATTTTTTCACTTTTCAATAGCCACTTTTTTTTTTTTTTCTTTTTTGCGAACTTCTCTTTTCGTGAAAAATTTTAAGTATGTTTATATTTTAAAGTATCAATTTGCCTTAGGGATGGGAAAAAAAAAAAAGGCTTTATAACTAAACTTGAACGACATAGTGAAGAGAGAGAGGGAGAGTGGAGGAAAAGAAATACCAATATCAATAAAATAAAATGATGGATGAGTAAAAATATAAAATGATAGAATAATATTTATATTAAGAAAGTAGTTATAGATAATTTTGTAATATGTTGAGGTGTATATTATGTAAAACAAACTACTTTACAATTAAGATTGATGTGTACTTGAAAAATGGGTATGGAGAATTAAAAGTTGGGTGTCAATAAAGCTACCCATAACATATTTATATGTCGATTAGTTGTAAGCTAAACATCAAAGTTCGCCATTTTCAAAGGCCAACTTGCCAAAGAAAAAAATTGGTTGGTTGGTACGTTGTCTCAACAAATGCTAAAGATATCTATATGACAAAGGAGTCAACCATATTTTAGCTCACATTTGATTGCGTTTGAGGGTAATGTTAGGTAATGTTGAAAGCTTATTAGCATTCTATCTAAACAGCTAAAATTTAAAAATTGGAAACCTCTAATTTTAATCAAATTTAAGAACATTAACTACCGATATGGACCATATGGTGTTCTTTTTCTTAACGAAAATGAAGACAATGGATAGGGACAGAAATCATCAATGGCACATAGGGTGTCAATTATCAAGAGAGGCGCATGACGATAATTGTCAACACAGGGTGCATAAGCACATGGAGGATCAAGAACTCGTTCAAGTAAAATTGCTTTGATATAGCATTAATATGCAAGAAAAAATGAAGGAGTAAGTTAAAAGGGATCAAGGACTCGTTTGAATAAAATCGCTTCAACATCGTAAAGAAATTAGATAATAAAAATAATAAAATAAAAAGGTAGAAAAGAACACAAAAATAATAATGTGAATGTGCTTATGTCCATATATAGACTAGAAACAAATAGATAAATTCACTAGTACTACTGATATGGTATTTCTTTCAACCACAAGGTACCTGTATAATAATGTGTTAATTCCATTTTTCATCATAAATTATTGATCCAATTCTATTATTCATTTGGAACTTCAAAATATTTTAAAACCACTTCTCAAATTATTAATTTGTCTCTCAATAGTTTTTTGAATCAAAAAACTTTTATAAAAATGAAAAGAGAAAAAAGACAAAGCAAATGTGCATTCTAATCAAGATTAATTTGGCTATTTTCACATTCCATAACATTATTATTAAATTTTTATTTTAATTTTAGAAATTGTGAATTTTCAAGCACATTTGTGCCCTAACATTGAAATTATAAAATTAATCTTGTTTGAACACACATGATCTTCGAATGATAACTACCCTCCAATTTTTAACAATATATTTTGGACCGGCCGATTATTGTGGGACAATAGCTTGAGAATTAATTAGGGGATGTTTAATGACTGAAATAGGATTAAATCAGTAGTTTAGGGATAAATATATATATATATATATGCATTTCATTCTAAGTTATGTAGGGTAAATAAAAATTACAGACAAACGTGAACTTATTCCTAATCTCTAGGGATAATAAAATTAGGTCGAAATTATAATAAAGTTATATAAAGTTATATACTTGTACTTACAAAATGTGTAATATTAAGAATATTTTTATGATAAGAATAGTCATTTTCCACCGTCTAGTCCGTGAAATAAAACAATTTTATGTCATAACGTAAACACGCATAAATGTTGAAAAGTTAGGGGATGTTTAGTAAACGCATTGCATTTTGATTGTATTTGAATGAAATTTGTTTTTTGGATGTTGTATTTGGTTGAAAAGTATTTGTTTTATATTTAAATGAAATGTGTGTTTTGATGAAAAGTATTTTAGAGTTGAAAAGTTGATATGATTGGTAAAAGTAAAGATAAATAGTGAAGTTGAAAAGTTGATGTGATTATTTTAAAAATGTTTTGAATAGTAATTGTTTTCGTAGCACTGTTATAAAATTTATATTTGGTGTAAAATTATATTGTATTTAAGTAAAATTAAAATAAAATTTTTTCCCAAACGTCACCTCCTTGATAGTAAAAAATAAAACACTTCCTATCATAGAAATTCCTATTATTTCGTATGTATGAGATAACACACGATTTCTGTGTTGTAATTAATCTAACAGCCTTATCAAATTAAAAAAAAAAAATTTTTGAATTTTTTAAGCCTAAGGGAACAGTATTGTGGAGCTAATTAATGCGTTAAGAAAACAAAGTGAGGGTGATTTAACCTAAGCATTGGGGTTTACACAAATTTATGAATTATGATGCCATGTGAAGTACTACCTCATCTAATAATTAGAGGTGAGGTAAATCAGTAAAAAATTAATACCATGTAACGGTACTGAAACAAATCTGGACGAAATGAATAAGATTTTAAGTGGAATCTTAATAAATGAATGCCTCGTTATTTGAGATCGATTTCTTTGAGTTTGTATTGGATCATGATAATGCATTGAGATCGTAGTGTTACTTTTATTATTATTATTATTATTATTATTATTATTATTATTATTATTATTATCATGCTAAAAGAGATCATAGAGTGTTACTTGAGTGTAGAGCTAGTATTACTTGGGGTTTAAGTTTAGTCCATAAATGCATTTACTTTGCAAAAAATAAAAATAAAAAGAGTGATTCTTTTTTTTTTTTTTTTTTTTTACTAATTATGTATGTATTTTTAAATGAATAACTAGAGTTTAGCGGTAGAAAAGAAATTTGGCCATTCCCCTTTCAATTGGACACAATTTTTATTTTTTTTTAAAGCTTGAAGATTAGGAGTATCAAACTCTGCATATAAATCTAAAATTATAGTTAAACTATATCTCTAGTCATTTATTAGACACATTTATTTACAAGCAAAAAAAGAAAAAAAGGCTCTTTTGCTCTAGTATAATTTAAACTTATTGTAAAATTGTAATTTTCATACTAAATTTTTAATATTGATAATTTATACCTTGAACTTGTAAATGTATAGTAATTTATACTTCATTAATAATAATATTAATTTTTTGAAGAAAATTAAAATATAATTTGTACATGAGTTGTCAATTCATGACATGAATAATCATTTTTATATATATTAACCGAAATTTAGGTTAAAATCTTTAACTAAGTTTTTTGAAAATAGAAAAGTTTGAATTAACTTTGTTATGAATATAAATTTGGATTAACATTGATTAAAAAATTATACCCTTAATTAACAATCTATATGCAACAGAAGTGTCAATTTTCATTGAAAAAATAATATTGTTTATTAATCGAGTGCAAATTACTTCATATTTATAAGTTTAGGATGCAAATTGTAAAAATTAAAAATTTAAGATATAAATTACAACTTTACGATAAATTTAGAATGTACTAATAAAAAAACAAAAAAAAGAATAATAAAAACTAGGAATGTTGATTCCCTTATAGTTAAATATTAATAAAACATAAATTAATTATTATTATATTCTACATATACTTCCTCTTTTTTTTTTTTTTTTCTAATTGCCTTTTCTTTTTCTCTATAATTTCTTTCTTTCTTTCTTTCAAGGGAAAATTTTATCAATGGAATTGTACGAACCAGATCTCAATGGTAAAGGGTGACACGGAAGCTATTCATTTCTCTTATGCCTTGAAACCGTTGTGTTAGTAACGGTTGGCATTTATAATGGCGTTGATTTTCTTTCCCTCTTTCTAGACCTAAAAAAATTAAAGAGAGTTTCCTTTTCGTTGATAATAAAAAATATAGAGGTAAATTGTATGCAAATATTTAAAAATAACATATGTATCACTCAAAGTCCATGGCCTTAAATCGGCATTATAGTGTGAAAATCACAAAATAAGGCTCAAATATTGAAACATTATATATCTTTTTTTTTTTTTTGAAATGTTCGTATGGACCCTATAAACATTCATTTCATAAATTTAAAATAAAATATCTTATATTTTAAAATTTGAACCTTTAGCCTCACTTCTCACTTACTGAACTAACTCAATGGAATAGGTTCATTATATGTTACATAAATTAAGTTATAAATTATGTGAAAAATTACGAGATGAAACTCGATAAAAGTACTCAATTATTGTGATAAAGTATTTCTCACAATTAATATCTTGATAAATGAATTATTTTAAATCACATAATGTACTTAAACATAACATTTAATAGAGCCCCATGAAGTGCTTAAAATATATCGTTGAATCTCTCATGTTTCCTAAATATATACATATATATATATGGTTGAATATTTGTTCGTAAAATTTACACTTGATATATATAGTGTTAGAAGTGCATATTCTCCCTCCCCATGTGATATATAAAATTGTTCAATTAAGTCCCAATAATTGGCATGTAGGAACCATTTCCTGCACATGATCATAATAAAAAGAACTTTATATTCTACTGACAAAAACCTGATAAGGGACAAAATCAAATAATTGAGGATATTTTTCTTTTTCTCTTTTTTTTTTATTTGGCTACTAAAATAATTTTGATTTATGATAAGCAAATGAGAGCCATGAAATTTTTCATTGATGGTTCATATAAGGATAGGAATAGATTAAAACTTATATAATACGAATTTGAATGGATTAAAATAATAAAATTTAAAAATTAAAATTAAGAAAAAAATAGAGTATATTATAATAATTCATAAAAGATAAGTTGAAACTCGTATTTAAATGAATCCTGAATGCCACCGCCAAGCTGTAAAGTGCTTGAACTAGCTAGGAGCAGATGGAAAGGGAGGTTCTTGTTCTTACTTCAATTAGAAATATTATTCTTGGAATATAAATCTGAATTCTATCTGATTAAAATAATATTTTTTTCACTATAAACAAACAATAGTCAAAAACTTGGAACTGCTTTTAGAAATTATTGCCCATGTTCTTGCATTCACGCAGCAAATTTTTTGCCAGTCAGTCCACTATTATTTGTTTAATGCTTAATATGTTATTCTTGCCGAGATTTTAAACTATAAATTCAAAAAGAATTGAAAGAAAAATGTAGAATACGTTATTGTCAAATAAAGGTGAGATATTACATTAGCATCAAATAAGGGTCAGACGTTGTTTTATTTTTTTTAGGCTAAAGTTATTATTTTATAGTATGTACTAACTCTTTATGGTAAAAATTGCCAAATAAATTTGGAGTTAAGGTGCCATTTGGCACAAGTATTTCATTTTAATTTCATTCAAATACAATACAATTTTACACCAAACACAAATTTTGCAACAGTGCTACGAAAACAATTACTATTTAAAATATTTTTAAAACAATCACATCAACTTTTCAACTCCACTATTTATCTCTACTTTTACCAATCACATCAACTTTTCAACTCCACTATTTATCTCTACTTTTACCAATCACATCAACTTTTCAACTCTAAAATACTTTTCATCTAAACACACATTTCATTCAAATACAAAACAAATACTTTTCAATCAAATACAACATTCAAAAAACAAATTTCATTCAAATACAATCAAAATACAATGCGTTTACCAAACGCCCCCTAAATATGTAGACTATAGAATTAATTAAGAAAGTAAAAAATCAAGTGTAAAAAGTAAATAATACAAAAATTTTTATAAAGGTTCCCTTTGATTTGAAAGGAACATCCTCTTTTAAGATTGGAGGAAAAGTTATCACTATTTTTTAGAAAAGCACAAAATTCTATCTTGATCGCTCAATAGTTTCTAGGGTGCAAAATAATATTTAGGGTTTCTATAGGAAACTTAGACCCTTTTATATTTTTTAGTTATTATCTTTTAAAATTCAAAATACAATTATTCAAAATATAGATCTAAGATTCTTTCCACTCTTCGTATTTGCCACGTAATCTTTAAATCACTTCATGTTAACTGCCATGGTGCTTGATAACTTGGACACATCTACTTAGCGCTCTACACAATCTCTGACTTCTCCAACCCCCATTTGTGGCCGGATCACAAAACCTTCCATGGCGCCACGTAGCGGAATTCTTGACACCTTCCACGACCTTCATGTACCTTGGCCATCTTGATTGACCGAATCTTAATGGTTGATATCTGCCTTTCCTGACCACCTTGAATGAAAGGTCCTTAACAATCAATATCCAATTTCCTAGCCCCTTTGATTAATCGAGTCTCAACGGCTTTTTGTGATGACATGTGACAGATTTTTTGGTAGTGTCTTTTCAGCACCCTTCGTGATATTTGTATTTTTTAGACTCATTATTGTTGAAGTTGGCGTCATTTAACTGAATTACATTTAATGGCTACTTATAAGAATTTTTTTTAAGTGAAATCTCCTTGTTTTATTTTTGGAGCTGAGAACATTGACTCAAAACCACATCAACACTAACATTCAATTACACCTACCATGATTATATTATATAAACTATTAGAACTCAGAAGCACAGATACTACAATAGGATTATATTGGTTAACTATTATTGAAAAAGAAGATAGTCTTAGCTTTTATTTGGATCATTTGTTGTAGTTAAAATTTTTATATTGAAATTAGTTGATTTTTTAAAAATTAATTATAATTTTTATTAACTTTTTTAAAAAAGACAAACATGTAGTTGGAAAAGCAAATTTTAGTTGGAGTTAAACCTACAAACTAAACAAAGCATTAGTGTTGAGGGTAGAGTTTGTTCCTCAATGCTCAATCTTTACCATCCACGTATCACCTCATGTCAACCATAATAAGCAGAGCAAGAAAATGAGGACACGCAAATAGCAAAAACCAAAGCCATAGAAGATGGAAGATAAGTTCAGTGATATCGTGACTGAATGAGATTGCAGCTTCTTGTAGTCCACCATGACTGCGCCTTGGTGTTAGTCGACTCTTGTCAAGAATATTTCAAAAATATTCCTTCGAAAATTCCCCTTCCCCTAGCTGAGAATAAAGGTTCCTGATATCGAAAATGTTATATCTGTTAGGAAAGTGGACTTTATTCAAGAAAATAAAAGTTGACTAAGCAGCATATATTGTCTATAAGTTAAAGGCTCAACTACAACTCTACACATGAGTTCTACACGCTACTCTTTTTCTGTATGCAATTTCTTTACTATTTATTCAAGCTCTATTGTACTAGGTTCATTGATACATGGTGGAACTGGAACCCTAACTACTAGAGGGGATGTACTTTTACATTGGAGCAAACTTCTATAATCTCTGGATTCGTTTAGTTATTGGATTAAGTTTAAAATACAATAGCATTTTTTAGTTGAATTAATTAATTTAATTATAATTGTTATTAATTTTTTAAGAAAAGATAAAACTAAGATGAAAATTTTGAGTTCAAACCCATCCTGGGTAAGTACTTTACATGGTATCTTTATTATTATTATTATTATTATTATTATTATTTACTATTTGTTTATTTGTTATCTTGCTAAATCAATTTTAATACCGGATCAAACAAGAGACGTCATCCATATTGGTTGCTAGTCCGGTATTCCCTCAACAAATTAATTGCAGATTTTCATCCTCTACAGTTAGCCACACAACTCCAATATAAACAAAATAAGGACGGCTCACAAAAATAATGGTTCGTTTGGTAAACGTATTACGTTTTAATTATATTTGAATACAATTTATTTTTTGAGTGTTATATTTGGTTGAAAAGTATTTATTTTGTATTTGAATAAAATGTGTGTTTGGATAAAAATATTTTAGAGTTGAAAAGTTGATGTGAATGATAAAAGTAGAGATAAAAAGTTAGAGTTGAAAAGTTGATGTGATTGTTTTAAAAAGTTTTTGAATAGTAATAATTTTCATAACATTATTAAAAATGATTGTATTTGAATGTAAAATTTTACGTTTGATATAAAATTATATTACGTTTGAATACAATAGCACTAAAAAACATTTGTTAAACGAGCACTAAATTTGTATTTAAAATGTGAAATAATATCCCAAACACTATTCTTATAAAATCATTATGGTCACCCTAAGTTAGACTCTTTAGGACGTAGAACTTAAATTAGAATCTTAAACTAAACCACTACACTTTTATTCTTTATTTTTTACTTTCATTAATTTTTATTTTTAACTTATTTACATCTTTTTTTAATTTTTAAAATGGACCATGCAGATAATGGAATTTTATTTATTTATTTTTTTAAAATTTTAAACTCAAAATATACGACTTTAATTAATTTGGATTTCTAAATTGAAATAATGGAACTTCAAATTAAACAAAATAATGGATTTTAAGAGTAAAAATAATTAATGGCATAGCTGAAATTTTGAAATTAATTTCAAATTTTCATGTGTAATTAGAAAAAAAAATATCATACTTTTGGTAATTTTACATCAATTTCCATTTGAATCCATAAAACAAAAAATGATTAGAAAACGAAAAAAAAAGAAATAAACATGGAAAAAAGTTGGTGGGGGAGGATTAATGGATGAGGTTGCCGATATTGATAGGGCAAAATGAGAACAGATAACAAGGGGATGGCATTAAAAAAAAAAAAAAGTGGATTGATTTTTATTATTTGTTAAAAAGTTTCACAAAAAATGTCCTAAAATTATTTACATTTGGTAAACAAAAAATTTTTATGCCCTCTGTCTCACTCCTCCACATCCACATCCACCCCCTTTCTCTGTTGAATAATTATCAAATGCCGTTTCGATTGTCTTTTTCGATGATAATTGCTGTCTCCATTAATCCTTTGACAAAACCTCCGGCAAATCATGCATCGTTGCTCCAAATCTTCGTTCATGGCTCGAACTCCTTTAGCAACCTTTGATATCCTCTCGATAGAGATTCACGCGTGAGCTATTGTAGGCACAATTCAAACGAGCTTGTGCTTTGCTTCGTCTAGACACAGTGCCAAAATATCTGATGTCGCAAGGTCTCCGTGACTACCAGGACTGCTGCGATTTGAGTTTTCCCACAATTTGCGGTGATTTTTTTGCCTTTTTGGCATTCATGATTCTCCCATCGGTGATCGCGTGTTGTCGCCACAAACTCTATCTCTCCTTCATCATCGTCGTGATCGGCCTGCTACTGAGTTGGAATCTCTATCCGTGGCTCTCTTTCGTGTGATTCGTTGAGATCTTGGAATGATGGTACTTGGGGCAGAGACAGTGACTTTTCTGACAGAGGAGAGATGAGGTGATCATCGACGACAGTGGCGAGCTGGCGTGAACTGCAATCTCTGCACCATTACAGGGGACGAAGCTGTCACCGTGTGTAGGTGGCAGCAGTTGCATTCTGGCTAGAAAGAGAGAGAGGGGGCGAAGAAAGAGAGATAGAAGAGATAGAGAAAGGAGAGAGAATATTAAAATTAATAACATGGTAAACGCATTGCGTTTTAATTGTGTGTGAATATATATATTTTTTTAGTACTGTATTTGATTGAAAAGTATTTGTTTTGAATTTGAATAAAATGTGTTTGGATGAAAAGTATTTTAAAGTTAAAAAGTTAATGTGGTAAAAGTTGAGATAAATAGTTAGGGTTGAAAAGTTGATGTGATTGTTTTAAAAAACTTTTGAATTGTAATTGTTTTCATAATACTGTTGAAAATTATTGTATTTAAATGTAAAATTTTACGTTTGGTATAAAATTGATTTTTATAGTGTCAAAATTTATTTACCAAACATAGGATTACTCAAATAAATGAATAATTTATAAAAAAATATAAATAATTCATTTATTAATAGTATTTTGGCAAGAGATTTTTTTTTTCTATTATAAAAATCAATAACAAACATGATTTTGCAGTATTTTTTAGAAGTTTGGGGGTGAAGATTTACCCGTTACCGGATCAGCCAGTCAACCCACGAGCCCTTCTTGGGGCAGTTACCTCATTGAGTGGGGCCCACGATTCACCGGCACGAAAGTCAGTGGGCGCACAAAACGCGGCGGTAACCGTTGTGAACTTTATATTGGAGAATAAAATGTCCGTTACACCCTTGTCACTGTCCTGTATGTATCGGTAATCGGTTAGGTCTACGTGGCGAACGTTCTGGACCACAGCCGTTGCATGATTCGGTTCTCGTGAGTTGTGGAATTTATTGCCAGCTTGGCTTGCGCTTTTTGGGTCCCACACAAGTGGCTCTTTTCGGCTACGAAAGGTATTTTTGGCCCCCCCCAAAAAAAAAAAAAAAAGAATTTCCTTCTAAATAAATAAATGCTCAGGTTATGATTTATCTCCCATGAAAATACTTTTCCACCTTTTTTTTTTTCTTTTCATAATACAAATCCAAGGTTTACCATCCTTTTTTTTTTTTTTTGGATTTAAGTGATTATGATTGAAGATGGATGTAAGATCTAGTTATCTAATACATCTAATTAAATTAATTTAATTCATATAAAATAAATATAATTAGATTAGCCTAATTTTACTCATTGAATTGGATATAATTGAATATTGGATGCAATTTTTGAATATCTAATAAATATATTTCAATCAATACACTCATGTTTTATATAAAAATAATTTTACATTATGTATTATACAAAACACTTTCTTCTATATCAAAAATGTTTTGGCTATATTTGTCTCAATAGTTGTCTCTAAGTCAACATTTCCTACTTGTGGCCGTATCTTGAATCTATTTAGGAGTTGTTTATATCCTAAGACAGTGCCAACGTTTTTTACACTCAAAATTAGATTCGTGGTTGTGAACCAATTGATGTGTGAGTCATTACAAGAAATCGAATCGTTAGAGTCAGGTGACATAAAGGCTAACTAATATCTGTTGTGTGTTTGGTTTTTGCTTATTTTTAACTCTATATCTTTTTATTCATTTTTTTATTTTTTTTTTCTTCTAATTTTTGTATAAATCTTAGCTAGAGTTGAAGAACCCAAAATGAATTGACAAATTGGAAAAGGCTTTTTCTTGACGGACTTGACATGCCAATTGTGTAGGAGTTCTCAAGTTCGAGGCCTATTAGTGTTTTTGTTTCTCATCTTCTAATTTCGGTAACGGCATGTCATAATTTTTTTAGACAAACCCCTTAGCAGTGGGTGTTTTGACAAGTTTTGCAAAAATCAAGGGCAATTTGAAAGATTTTGATTGAAAGAGAGGTAAATTGAAAATGAGTGTAAAGATCATGGGGCATTTATGAAAATAATCCTTTGTATTAGTGATATATTAAAAATAAAGAAGTTAGTTATAAAAATATTTTGAACTTAAAAAAAATACTTAATAAAATTAATTAGATACAATTTCAAACATTAAAAATTAAACAAGAAAATTAAGTTCACGCACCACCCAACTAAAATTCCATAGTCATCTAATCGTTAAGGACTATGTTACTCATCTCCATTTATAATAAACTAAAAATAATAATAATAACTTGATTTGTTAATTGTCAATTAAAATATTTCTATTCTATAATCATAAATATATTCTAATATTCATCTCACATCTAATTCTATTAAAAAATAAAGAATATAAATCCCTCTTTCTTGATTTAAAAAAATAAAATTTTCATGCTTGGAAGGTCAAAGTTAGAATTTATACTGCGTTTGGGACACAAATTTTTTTGGCATTGCATTTAAATGCAATGCAATTTTCCCCTAAATACAAAAACATTTCATTCAAATACCCATCACATCACATTTTAAATCTAACACAATCACTATTTATTATTTCACTTTTTCTATTATTTTTATTAATTACATCATATATTCTCTCTCCCCCTTTTTTTTCTCTCTACTTTTACCCATCACATCACATATTTATTATTAAAATACAATTCAAATACTTTTCCTCCAAACACACATTGCATTCAAATGCAATGCTAATACTTTTCCTCCAAATACAAATTGCATTCAATACATTGCATTGAAACGCAATGCAAATACAATGCGTTCACCAAAAGAAGATGGATTATTATTATTGATATTATTATTACGTGGTTTCATCTCTCATAGGTCCTACAAATAATGCCTCGAGATTAGAAAAAGGAGAGGTAAGAAATTAACGGACTTGAGTTGACTAGGAGGGTCGCTTTGTGTGAGGTCCCAAAGCTATAAAGCGATAGAAATGCAGTGGTAATAGCTGACAAGAAAGTGTGCGAGGTTTCACCAAGAGGGGGCAACGCACGCCGCAGCTCTAAAAAAGTAGCAGACCACCAAAAGCTAGGCCCGCATGTGATGCCTTGAATGTTGCCGCAATACCAAACGCCGCGCCGGATTCCACGCAACCCAATTGATTCAAGAAGAAGGACGATCAACCGTAACGGTTGATAATTTAAGTCATAACATGATAGATAGACATCAATACACTATGAAATTAGTGATTTTTGGTTTTTAATAAATGAGTTTGAGTCAAATATATGTTGATATAATTAATATGATTAATAAATAAATCACACTTGAGTTTATTTTTTGACACGAATTGATACGATTAACAATATATGTTTTTTTAAATTTAATTATATATGATATAAAATAATAGTATTCATAGTTAATAAAATATAAATAATGTAAATTACTTATTTTTCATAAAAAAAAGATATATTAATTAATAAATATGTCAAAGTATCACAATCATATTGAATAATTCATTATTTTATTTATTATTAATTTAAATTGGTTAATTCAGGTTGGTACGATTAACATGATTAATAAATGGGTCGGGTTCGAGTTTGATATCTTGACATGAATATTAAATGGGTCGAATTTAAATTTAGTGTAATAATATCAATTGAGGAATATAACACAATGCGATAATACAAATTACCAGTTCTAATTGTAATTATATCTCCAAACGTGAATAAAACGCCTTGACCCCCACAAATATTATGTTACTCACCATCATTATTGACAGATAAAGTAATTAGTTGGTTGGATATTATATTTAGGCACATGAAACACCACTCCAGAGAAAGTCTTGGATTCAAGTATCCGAAGTTTGAATCTCACTAGAAGGGGTCTAGACGTTGTCGCAAACGAGGCCTACTAGACTATCTCCTTAGTCTTTGGAGAAAAGAAGTAATGTCCCACATTAAAATTATCTATAATTCTATTATAATTCATGAAAAGTACTCTAATAACATACAAATATACATCCTACTGTTAGTTTTCACATTCTTCTAATTAACTTGTTGTGTACTTGTGTGCATCATTAGTAAATCACACGCCTTGCCATTGGTTGACGTAAAAACACTAGTACCATTTTAAAAGATTTTATGCATTTGGGTTGAAATTAGGCATTAATCAATAATTCCTTTATTATTTTTTTGTTTTCTTTTATGAATTTGAGATACGAGATTTAAATTATAACTTTTATGTAAAGTTGGGTGTATAATTATTATCAATTTATGATAAAATTAGATACAAAATCATCGTTATAACTTATTACAACCACATAATCCCTTCCTATTTAAAGAAGTGGTTAGCGGCCCCCAAACTCTTATGAATTTCCCTTGAACTTATGCATTAAAATATAGTGATAGCTAAGTTATACAATTCCAAATATCTCCTTTCTATCTTTTATTTTAAAGGGGAAAAACTACAACAACAAATTAGGAATGAAAATTTAACCAGCAAACCTATTTATTCATTGTTACGCACCTTAATTGTGATAGAGAAAAGCTAGTATAAACAAATTTGAGTTGTAAATAGATTAAGATTTTGGTTCGTTGCGGATTATGAGACTGAGATGGATTAACGAGTCCCTAACCTTTTTACTTGTTTACTTACCTTATTTAATTATATCTTATTTTTAGTTAAATATTATACATAAGAGGGATTCAAACTCCATATTATAGGTAGAGTGGGTGTAATTACTATTAAATTATATTTATAACCACAAAATGTAAAGTTATATTGTACATATATGTGATAAATAACTATATTTTTCTTTTCTTTTTACCTTAAAGTTTTATATAATTAAAGATAATGCTACGTCTGATTTCGTTACAAAGCATAGAATTGAATCCCTTATCCCAACTTAAAAAAAAAATTACATAAATGTGTGATTTATTTATTTGTATCGTAAAATTGAAAATAACAAATCAAATGAGCAAAGTACTAATGAATATTCTAAACTCCTGATAGGAAAACCAGTTTCATTTTTGTCAACTGATATCTCAGTTGATAAGACGATGGTGTTAAAATGTTTTGACCACCTTGTCCAAACCTACTCCGTTACCATCTCAACAACTAAAGGGGTCACATGGAACTTTCAATCCAAATGTCAATGGTTTGACTAATTTGGTATCCCATCTTTAGATGCAAATGCAATGAACGATATGTTCTAGCCCTTCCTATAAAAAGCACGTGTTTCTTGTTCAGGAAATTCGTATACTTGCAAAATTGCTTTTTTTTTTTAATTTATTTTTTTGCCTCAACAAATTTTTTTTTTTTGGCCTTTTGAAAGGATATGGCATATGCTTCCCATTTCCAAATTTGTAGCTTCTTTTTTTCTTTTTTGGTATTTAAGAAAATTGATGAATTAGATGAGATTTTAATTTAATAATCATTTTAATTTCAAAACCATACGTCACTCTAGAATCAAAACCTTTTATTTCAATCCATGTCAATTACAAAAAATTAAAATAAAATTTTTGAAAAGAAAACCAATTAGAGACGAGTTTTTGTAAGAAGACGTGTGACAAACGTTTTTTTAGTGTTGTTATATTTAAACGCAATATAATTTGATACAAAACGTAAAGTTTTATATTCAAATACAATCTTTTTCAACAGTGTTACGAAAACAATTACTATTTAAAAGTTTTTTTAAAACAATCACATCAATTTTTCAACTTTAACTTTTTATTTTTACCAATCATATTAACTTTTTAATTCTAAAATATATTTCATCCAAACACACATTTTATTCAAATAAAAAAATATTTTTTAATTAAATATAATACTCATAAAATAAATTATATTTAAATACAATTAAAATTAACCAAACGATCCATAAATACCTTTATGACATTGACCTCAATCAGAATTTTAAGTATCTTTAAACAAATTTAAAAAGTCAAATAAACAGCAACTTTCGGCTTAATTTATTTTTGACCATCAACGTCTAATAATTGCAATAGAATATTTAACAACATATTTCTGCCTTTTTTTTTTTCTCTTGATGGAACAGCATATTTCTCTTAAGTTGTTGTTCGGCATCAATATCATAAAAATTGCAATAAATATGAATTTTGAAAGGTTTTTTTTTTTCCTTATAACCGCTCTCTAAATTTTTTTTTTCTTACCAATTAATTCCATGAATTTATATTTTTTGATAGTATCAATCCTATTTACTCAAATCTATTAAAATTTTAAAATTTTTTAACACATGACTTACATATTATAGTCTAAAAAAGATATTATTTATCATTTTTATTTAATTTTAATGTGCATTTCTTTAAAAACTCAGCATAATTAATTATATCTTAATCTTAAATCTAAACTTTAATAGAAATTTGTAATTGGTGTTATATCCTACTAACGATCCCATACTTAACTCTACTACCGGTGGAGGAGAGATGTCAGCACTATGCCTTCCTGAATTTTTAAAAATTTATTTTGACCACCCTAAGTTTATTGATTCTTTACAATTTCTCCTCCTAAAATAAAATGTTTTACGATTTTATTTCTTATTTGTACTCCTAAAATTTGTTAATTATTATATTTACACATTTTTAAATATAATACAAATTTGACCAAAATTTTTTAATTTTAAGTACTAACACTTAAATTTAGTATCTCAAACGAATTACGAATTAAAATTAACTATATGTTATATAAATTCATAATTTTTCAAACTCCATATTTTAATTGAACTTAGAAAATAACAAAAAAAAAAAAAGAAAACAAAAGTACAGATACATAAATAATGGTATAACATTTTGGAGTTGTGCTTTTGATTTAATTATATACCCTCTTCGAAGATTAAAAAAAAAAAAATTCTTCATGACTATTTCTCACAAGGTGCAAAGTTGAATCCTCCATCTTAAAATTAAAAAAAAAAAAACTACGTCCTTTTTAAAATTTTAATTAAGGATGTATATACGTGGCGGGGGTTTTGGTTGTAAAAAATTGAAATAACATAGTGACATAATAAAACAACATTGCCTTTTCAAAATAAAATAAAAAAAATGAAATAAAAACACTGAATGGATAAATGCATTTTTTAGATAAGAAATTAAAGCATGCATATCGCGTAAACTCTATGCCTTCTCCAATTTTGACTTTTTTTTTTCTTAGTTGTAATTATCGAGTTCAGATGTATTATTTTATTATCTTGTCTTGTCTTAATAATTATATTATCAATAATATTTTGATATCTTATTAATTTATTTAAAAATTTTTAATATTTAATATTTTTATGTGTTTAAATTTTTAAATTTAGGTGATTTAACGTAATATTGGTAGAAGAATGAGACAAAAATTCAGGACATCATATCCTGCTCTGTAATTATTTGGTTACAGTTCTGTATATAGTTGACACATTTAATAATTAAAGCAAAAGGAATAATTATAATTATTATTATTATAAAATTATTATTATTATTGGGGTTCTTTTTGTTGGCTGATTCTCACGCTTTTATTTATTTATTTTTAAGATAAATTTTATTTTTGTTTTTTGAATTTTTATGTCCTTATAATTTTGAAAACTGGTATAAATACTTTAAGTATGAAGTATTATTATTTATATATATTCTTATATATTCTTTGAACTATAAAATATTATTATTTTTACTACTTTTGTTATTTAAATGAATGAAATTATTGAAATGACAATAACAAAAATATAGTTTAACAAGGACAAACTTTCTTTTTTCTCTTATAATTTTAAGACTCTTAGTCCTTTAATTTTAAAAACTGATATTTATATCTTTCAAACTTTAAACTATTATTAAAAATATCTCTTAAACTTTAGACTATTAGTAAAATTACACATTCCTTCATATTCTAACCACATAAGACTTTAAAAAACCGTTCCCTAAACTTTAATATATTTGAAACTAACTTTGAATATTGAAAAACTAGCCTTACACCTTTTTAACTTTAAACTATAAGCCAAAAAAAAAAAAAAAACTCATTTTCAAGTCTTATATAACTAAAATATGAAAAAAAAAATGTGAGTTTTTACTAACGGATTAAAATTTGAAAGATATTCTTGCTAACAATTTAAAAGTTGAGGTGGTATAAGCATCAGTTTCAAAATTTAAGAGCAAATTTACAAGAGTATTAAAGTTCATGAAACAAAAATTAAGTTTGTTCTTATTAAATTAAACTTCAGTTGTTATCATATTAACAAGTCTTAACATTTGACTAACCGAAAAAAATAAAGATATTATTGTATAGTTCAAAGAGTATTTATATTAACTTTTAAAATTCAGTATGTAAAATTATAAAGATACAAAAATTCAGAGAGTAAAAATAAATTTGTCCATGTTTTTATTTACGTGTAGGGCCATTGGTCTTTTTCTGGAGTCAACTTTGCAATCAGACGAGTGTTAACCAAAGCTATACATTCATCAGATGCAGAAAATGTAGCGTCTAATAAGACCATCTCCATTATTTATGTCAATATGTGTTCGTTATAAAAAAAAAAAAAATTTAAAATAATACATTTGACACTTTGTACGTATAACATTATTTTTAATATTATATCTATATAAAGAAGATTTGTAATTAGTAAAAGTATAATTTTAGTATAATAAATAACGAAATCATGTTGATTATGTAAAAAAAAAGTTAAGATATATACTAATCAATAGCAATTAAATATCAAATTTACAAATAATTTTGTTATATTTAGTGACATATTGTTCACTAATTGTAGCATTTGTCAAATTTACAATAAAAAATAACACTCCATTGAAAAATAACTTTTTATCCAAATATCAAAATTTTAACATTAATACGTGCGTTATGACACTTTATTGGAGATGTTTTCAGAAATGACAATGCTAAATGCTAATACTTATTCAAGTCCTGTAATTGTAAACCATGATTTAAAATACTATTAGACTAAGCTTTTACTTTTATTTTTTGTCTGTAAGAAAAGAGACGCAAATTCTATGACTTATCAACAAGTGATTTTTTCCTTTGACTTTTCGATAAATGTCTACAAATATATCGTTTAAATAGCTTGATAGATAAAATGACACTTAAAGTATTCTAATTAGCAAATATATGCGTATATAAATGTATATATATTAGAATGAAATTTATAATATCTCATTGAAAATTTTGATTAAAAAAAGTTTCAAAGTTAACATGGAAGAGTTTTTTTAGAAGTCATATTTTGTGACATTGACTGGAAGCTCTTTTGAAGATCTAAAATTCTTTTAACGGATCTATTAAACAATTCGAGATAAAGTTTTTGGACTTAAAAAGCCAAAATCAAATTCTCAGAAGCTTTACTAAACAAGTCCGTAGTTTGTAAATCGGGTTTTATAGTAGACTGGTGAATTTAGAGATTTTTCTTTGATATTTTATGAAAGATCAATCTTACATTATAACATGCATAAATAGAGATATTACTTGAAATTTATTTTACATTGACAAACATTTTACAAAGGTGTAACATCGGTTGGTAACAGAAAATTTTTGTTATAATAGATTAATGTATTTTATTATTGTTCTACTCTGTGAAATAAATGCCATGTTGAACGTCTTAGGTCTATATAAAAACGGTATTTTGTGAATTATTTAAGCCTTTGTTTATGAATTTAGGACTGATGAAACATGGTGACACTATGAATGTTAACATATAACATGAATGAGCTCATAACAATGGGTTTGAAAAGATTTTGTAATTTTGTGAAAATTAGACATGTGGATAAACCACAGAATTGCAGTCGTTGATCTACTCCAAGTTTGATATCTTATGCCACTCATATTCTATATATATTCTGTATTTCTCTATTACAATGTAAAATAATAGTTAATATGCATACGTCAGCTCCAACCATCCAACTTTTAACTTTTTTTTTTTTTTAATCTAAGAAAAGCCCTTCAAAAAACCCACTTCTTTTGGGCCTCATTTGGGTTTGTTTGTTTTGTTTTGGGTTTTTCAAGAACCATGTCAAAAGTAAAATGAACCGGTGAGGAAAAAGAAAAGAGAAAAAGACATTTTTCTCTAAGAGCATTAAAGAAAATCCAACGTTTTTCTAAGCGACCATTCCAGCTATATATAAATAGCACAGAAGCTACAGTCCAAATATTATTTAAAACATTGGGAACTTGTCGATTTTAGCTAGATTGAAAGCGTCCCTTTTGCGTACATTTTCTTCGTGGGCACAATGTCACAATCTACTACCAACGGTAAGATATATTTGTTGATACTCGTTCAGAGAGGGCATTTCTGGCAAGATCTTCAATCAAAATTGGCTTGGCATATTTAATGAATCGTGGGAACTGTCGTTTTTCTCCAAAATTGAAAGAGAGAGAAAATACCCATTTTCTCAATTCCGTTGTAGTGATTGGATGAGGCCTCTGTGACTATAAATGAGTTGGAACAATTGGCGGGTGCGTTAGGCAAACAAAATGGTGGCGTCTCATATCATAGATAATGCCACATGAAGAGACGTGGGGACCCATTGACGTTTAAATAGTCAGAGTCTTGACAGCTTAGAGAGAATTTGTATGCTTTGTCCCAAAGAGTAAGGCATCCAATGATAGGAGAGGCTGAGATGGGAAAGTATTGCACTCAAAAAGCAGCAATGTGGACCCACCAATAAGAAACTTGTAATCTAATAAGGCAGTTGTTGTGGGCTGAATGGCAAACCTTTTGAGTTGCTTTGGAGGATAGTGATTGGGATTTCTCATTTTATGACGTAGGGGGTAAACACTTGGACTTACTATTGTGGGCTGAATGACAATGCTTTTAAGTTGCCTTTGGGATTTCTCATTTTATGACGTTGGGGGTAAATAGTTGGGCCTGCCCTATCAATTTTTAGGCCCATTTGGACACTAAAGCCCAAATGTTGTACCATGGAACTTTTCACCATTTAAAGCTGGAATGTTAAGTGGTGGGTAGGATTGGGTCGTTGGGTAATTGGAACCTATTTCTTCTCTTAATAGGTAAAGATTTGGGATTGCGATGGGACGGATTCGGGGCGGAGTGATCTTCTCACCAACCTATGTGCGAATTAAAAACACTTTCCATGTCTACCTCGCAATCCATTTAAATTGGTTGGGATAGGGCATTTCCTTGTCACAGGTTCAGGATGCTCGTGTGGCAACCCTAGGGTTGCATAAAACCCACCTTACCCTGCACCCGTACACGGCACTGCCCCCTACATCCACCCTTGGGGGGTCAATGTCATCTACCCGCCCGCCAACATGTTGTAACATGCGGGTGGTGGATTAGAGGTTTTCATGATGGGTTCAACCTAATCTGCTTGCCAACTTTTTTTTTTTTTTTAAATATATCTTAGATGCTTGAACTCCGACTCTCCTTAAAACACAAATGAATAATCTCTTCACATGTAAAGGAGCAGGTAGTTTCTTCTATTTACAAGTCAAAAGTAATAAATTTTTTCATTTTTTTTTTTTAGAAAAAGGTCATCGTTACTAATTAAATTTTTAATCATTTAGCTGTATTTTCTAGATTTCTCCTACTTGTTTAGGTTTTTTTTTTTTTTTTTACACTTTTTTTCCTAGTAATACTAATTTGTTACTTCGAAATTATTCCCTTGTTCTCTTTTTCTTAACCAAAAAATAAAAATAAAACCTTTGGCTTTAGTTACGGTAAGTGCTAATTTTCCTAGGTTGGGGGGAGGGGGGGGGGGGGGGGGCGTATGAAGTTGTTGTTGTTGTTGGTATTATTTTTTTAAAAGTAATTATGGTTTTCATCAAACCACCCCCATTGTCCACAAATTGCACTGCATCCACCCCCTTTCCCTGGGTGGCTCTTGATTTTTAGTCCTATAAAGTCGACATTCAGGCCCCGTTTGGAACAGGGGTCTCCAGACCAAAATTTTTACCTTTTTTCTAAAACTTTATCACTTTTTACTATTCACATATCTAAAACGCTAAGTACATTTAAAATTTTAAAAATCCATAACTTTGTGTATACAAGTCCAAATGAGATGATTTTTTTTTAAATTGCATAGAATTTCGAGAGGAACAAAAAACAATCCACATTGATTTTTTTTTCTAAAAAAATTTTTAAAATTTTTAATTTTTTCACCCCAAACAGTTTTTTCTCTCACACATATTCTCCAAAACCAACTTTTTTCCAAACCCCAAAACCACATCTCCAAAACCTCCCCCAAACTCCCCCTAAAAAAACCACCCAAAACACCTCATACCAAAACTGCCAACCGGCCCATTTGTTGACCTCTAGGTATCATGTTTACCTATTTATTTATTTCTATTATATAAAAATTTAAATTTAAATTTTAAAATTTTAGTTAAATAAATGAAAATTATAGTTTTAAAATTTTCATATATTAAATACGTTAAAGTTTAATGCTTAAAATCATATGTATTATAAAACACATGTATAACATATTTAATATTAAAGTAATATATCTATATTTATATTTATATCTATGTTACATATATAAAGAGCCAATAGCCTATGAATAGTATTTTTTGGTCATCACTTTCATGCTGTCATGTGGTAGCTCTATTATTGTCAAATGATAGCTACATCATTTACCATATGACTCATCATGTGATGTGATGTGATTTTATTTTATTTTTTACATTGTTTTGTTTCGTTGTCTAATTTGCACTTGCAAAGCATATGTTATACAACTAGTAATTAAAGAAGGGAGAATCATTGGAATTGATCTGTATCTGACGTTCATGTCAATGTGCCACAAAAAGTATTTAATAAGACAGCCAAAATTTTCATGAAAAATTGCAATGGGTAGGCCTTTTTTTTTTAATATTGATAATGTCCTCATTCTACCGCTAAAATAGGTTTTTAACCTATTTATAATAACAAGATTGAATCTAATTTTAAAATTAATACTACTTTTTTTCCAGATTTACCCCAAAACTCACTATTTTCTCTCTCTTCCTTTTATCTCCTTTGCCTCTCTCTCTTTCTCCCCCACCTTTGACTCCCACACTCTTCTCTACCTCCTTTATTACCGCTCTGATCATCATCTCTAGCAACGATCTCTATCTCTGTCGCAATCCTCCCTCGCTTTCTTTGACAGATGTGGCCATAAGTGGACTTTTACCAGAAAATCATGAGATTGTGATTCTCTTCTACTTCATGATCATTCTTGCCACTACCTTGCCAAGATCGTAATTCTGTTTGGCTTCGCAATGGAGAGGTCATGGTTAGACTTAGAGTTTCAATCTAATAGTGGCGGTGATTCTCCTCAGCTTTGTGGCAGTGCTTGGACTGGGTGGAATTCTGATATGGCGGTGATCACGAAGGTGAGTGTTCTTCTAGGTGGACATCACAAGGCTGAACTTTTCAATGTGATCTCTTCTCCCGTGCTCTCGCAATCTTATCTTTCCTTCTACTGTTACTTCTTCTTTCCATTGAAGTCTACTGACTAATTTTGTGGTTTATGATTTTCAATATTTTATTTCTTTTCTTACATGTTTTCCTACATCTCTGCACACGTCCAATCTTTTCCTACATCGCTTTCCCAGCTTTTTAGATGGAGGAAGGGGTTGAACTCAAATGAAGTTTCAATATTTTAATTCTTTTATGAAGTTAGGGAGAAATAGTATTTTTTTCCCCTACTTTTAAATTTTTAAAAACCGTGAATGACAAAAAATTTAAACGATATATAGAAGATTGGTATAGTACGCACACAAGCACATAAATCAAGAAATAAGACTTTGAATGACACGTTAGGAATATCACTAGGATTAATTAAGATTAATCTTTTTCAAAATAATTAATTATACGAATTCTATTTAAATTAAATACTCTATTTTACTTTGTCTTCAGATTTTAAAATGGTCCATTATATCCCTTAATTTATATAAAACTATTCAAAATATTCTTTTCCATCCAATTCTGTTTATAACTCTAATGGTTTAAGCACATGAAAAATCATTGATGACTAAAAAAATATTTTTAAATATAAATCTTAGTTATAAAAATAAATATTAATTTTTAATTAAAAAACAAATTAAATATTAATTGTTTTGCTCTTTCTCGTCTCATCTCTTTCTTAACTTTTTTTTTTCTTTCACTGTCTTTCTCTCTCTCTCTCTAAAATCCCCCTATCTCCTCTGCTTTCTCTCTCTCTTTCTTTTTTGCTACCTCTGTTCTCTATGTTCGTTCTTGTCATTGGCCGCAGGTTGGAAATGAATGTCATGTGTCCTATTGGCCTCGAGACAGAGAGAATTGTAACGAGCCAACCTTTGTGGCATTGGCAAATTAATTGGTTTGAGAGCAGGGAACGGGTGGTGGTGAGCAAGGGTGTGAGGTTCAAGGTGTACTCGAGCGAGGAGAAGGCGCTAAAAGAGAATTTTTGAAGGGACAAAGTAAACTAGAGGTTGGACTTTGGTTGCGTAATAGAGTCAAAGTTTGGTAGCGTGGTGGCAACGTCAGCGAAGTTTAGGGATGCGGCGAAAGGAGGAATAGCGGAGATGAGGAAGAGGGTGGTGATAAAGAAGAAGCAGTGGTGGTGGGGAGGAAGACGAGTATTGGAGGAGAATCTTTTTTTTTTTTTTTTCTTTTCTTTTTATGAGATTCCTTTTTTTTTTTTTCCCTTTTTGCAATACAACATCTAGATTTTGAGTTTGTAATTTTTTTGTTTTTGTAAGAACATATTCAGTGCTGGGATTTTTTAGCCCTCGTTATTTGTGTTCATACTCTGTTAGGGGTTAGGGTTTGAAGAGGTGGAGAAGTCAGAAGGGGAAGACAACAAGGTGGAGAAGAATTAAAGTTTTATAAATATTTTTTAATAATTAGAGTTTTTATTTTAAAATAATATTTATAAACTTTTAATCATGTCAACTGAATCATTATATTTATAAATGGAATTGGACAGATAAGGTATTTTGAATGGTTTTATATAGATAATAAATAGTTTTGAAAGTTAAGTGACAAAGTAAAATAAGGTACATAGTCTAGGAGGAATTCATATACTTAATCATTTTAATTAGCTTAAAAAGCTATTACGGCTTCTAAGAGTATATATGGTTAGAGGGAGAGCAGAGGGACAGAGAAGGGTAGAAAGAAAGATACAATCCCTCATTTGGTTGGAGGGAAAGGGGAAACGGAAGAATGTTGGATCCCTTTAAACCTACTAATTTAGATCATACTAGAAGGATACAATCAATCTTTTAATTTTATTAAGGGAAAAGTGCACATTAGAGGCCGTTTTGTTACTTGATTTGTGGTAAATAGCATAATTTAAAACCATTAAAAATTAATAGCATTTTTTATTTTAAGGTATATTTAAATTCAATTTTTGCCCTTGATATTTTCTGCCTCTTTTATTTTAGACCTGAGGAGTTATTTGAATAAGAGGTTCACTTCAGTAAAAAGAAAAAAATTTTGCAAAAAAAAGTGTTTGTTTTAATTTTTTTTAATTATTTTTCTCATTCTGAAAAAGGAAAGGGAACTTTTTTTTTAAAACATGTCTTCTACAGTATAATTTTAGCAAAAAAAAAAAAAAGAATCTTTCTCTAATCCTTTTACAATATATATTTCCAAATACCATTTTTTCTCATTTTAAACAACTTTTTTTTTTAAATAAAATTTTTTTTACACATTCAAATACCATCTCATTTTCAAAAACAAAAGAGTATCTCATATGAAATAAAAAAATTTCCTTTCTAGAAATGAACCTTCCATCCAAACAAGGGTTTAAGTACATGTTTGGTTGCAAGGTTTGAACTAAAAAAATTTGGGTTTGGATTGTGGTAGAGCTGAGTCGTGTATTTGATGTGCATTTGAAATGCTTGAGACAAAAAGTGTAAAAATTCAAAATGTGTTAAGAAAATATCAAAACATGTGATTAAATTGCTATAAATAATTTTTATTTAATTTTAAATTTTGAATTTAAATTTAAATTTAAATTCATAATGAATATAACCTTTTTAAAGGTTGTGTTTTTTTTCCAGAAAAATATGTTTTCTATTAGCAGTTTTTTCCAAAAGGATATCACTAAAAGTTATAAAAAATCTAGAAGAAGATATAGAGAATCTGAATTGGCTTACTCAAAAAAATCAATTTCTCTTACTCTCTTCTACTGTTATTCTTTCAGAAATATTGTGTTCTTGTTTTTCTTTTTTGCAAATTTTCACTTTTGCTTAGTGTAAAATTTGATTTTAAAAACTTGATACATTCTAAAAGTGATTTTCTAATCAATTTAAGAAAGGTAAATAATGCTTAAAGAAAAAACAAATTCATTATATGTTTCAAAATATTCATATTTAGATTTTCCAACATCTACTTTACCCTAAAAAAATTATTAACAAATTATACAAATAATCAATTTAATAACTATCAACTAGTATTTTAATTCTCTCTCCCTCCTAACAAAATAAATAAATATTTTTAAAATCCTCTTTATCCTTCACGTTCCTCCTCCTAATTACACAACATTACAAAAACCCCTCCAACCATATTAACTGAAAAACCTCCCTCAAACCCGGTAATAGCTAACAATGCCAACTCATCTCATCCAAAAAAAGAAAAAGAAAGGAATAAGGCCAAGGAAGCCACGTGTCAACCAGAGCGCAGTCCGTGGCGTAATAGAAGCTGTCGGAGCGCGTGGGCCAGCGAAATACACAAGGCCAAGACAAACAAGCAACGCTTCTCTTGCAAAACAAGACTTTCTTCTTCACGCTGAGTTGTCATCTGACAAAAAATAAAAACAATAATAATTAACCAAAAAAAAAAACAAAATTATAATAAAAATCTCTCAAAGCTTCCCTTACCTATCGCAAAGCTTCACTAAATTGCCGATTTATTTATTTATTTGTTCATCACGACTTTCGAGAAAACTACCGATGACGACTCCCGAAGAGGCGAAGCAGCAGGACCGCGTCGGATCACCGAAGCTGGCGCTGACGGCCCCGCCGGCGGCTGACGTGGAGAATCAGACGGAGGGGAGCACCGGAGTGGCGGGGATCCTACGGCGGTGGAAGAGGGATGACCTTCTGAGAAGAGGTTCATTGGGCTTGAGAGGATTGGGTTTTCTCTTCTCCCTCCTCTCCTTCATAATCATGGCCAGCAACAAGCACGGCGATTGGAAGGACTTCGATCGTTACGAAGAATTCAGGTTAATTAATTTTAATTAATTTCAAATTAAATTTTGTTTGGGTTTGTGATTAGGGGAAAAAATGGATAATTAAATTGGGGAATATATTTGGATATCGGTGTAGATATGTGTTGGCAATAGCGATTTTGACGACTCTGTACAGCGGCGGACAATGTTTGCTCAAGGTCCATGAACTGTCTACCGGGAAATACCTGTTCCAACGCTCCACCTCCGCTTTGCTTGACTTCTGCGGTGATCAGGTTCGTTTTCCGTTTCCCTTTTTTTCTTTTTTCTTTTTTTTTTTTCAGCTTCCCTTTGGCGTCTCTGAATTTGAGTTTTCAAATATTTTTGATTGAATTAAGTTAAGTTTTAAAAATATACATTTGTATTTGTTTGAAAATGAATTATTAAAAGTAAAAAAATATAAATTTTAAAATATATTCAGATAAAAATATTAACGATATGAATATTGTTTATGTAATAAAAAATTTATTTCATTTTAATTTAAACAAAGTTAGTGATATGTGAATAATAAAATTAGTTAATTATAAAAAGACAAAAAAAAAAAAAAAAACTTTTAGAAAGATTTGATTGGGGTGTGTCGATTAAAGGTCGGCTTAGTTTATATTTATGGTTTGTTTTGATAGTACATTTATTTTTAAAAAATAGGAAATTTAAAAATTTAAAAATAAAAGTTACTTGGATTTTGTTTTTTTAAGTAAAAGGTTGTTTGAATGAATAAAAATTTATCTTTTTGTAGAGATCTTTTTTTTTTATTTTTAAAAAATAAAAATTTATAATGTTCAGGTATAGAATTTAGAAAGATTTATTTTTTTAGAATGAACAATTTTTCATATTCTAAAAATGGAATTCCTAAACAAACATAGCATTAATATACTAGTTTGAGTTGGAATTTTTAAGTTAAAATCAGTTGATTTTTTAAAATTTTGTTATTTTTTTTATATAAAAAGACAAAAACTTAATTTAAAATTTTAGGTAGGAACCTAATGTTCCAAACAAACCATTAATATCGTCGCATTAAATGTATAAATTTCTGATGCATTTATCGAGCTTTGATTTTGTTTGGAGTTTCAATTATGTTGTGATGTTGTTTATACTATAAGGGAGTATTTGGTAAACGTATTGTATTTTGATTGTATTTGAATAAAATTTGTTTTTTGAATGTTGTATTTGGTTGAAAAGTATTTGTTTTGTATTTGAATGAAATGTGTATTTGGATAAAAAGTATTTTAAAGTTAAAAAGTTGATGTGATTGGTAAAAGTAGAGATAAATAGTAAAGTTGAAAAATTGATGTGATTATTTTAAAAATGTTTTGAATAATAATTGTTTTCGTAGTACTATTGTAAAATTTGTGTTTGGTATAAAATTATATTGTATTTGAATAAAATTAAAATATAATTTTTTTGGTCAAATGACACCTAAGTCTACGATGATTTAGAAGTTTTTATTTATTTATTTATAATAAAATTGTTTACTGTAGTTTGTTTGAAAAATAGTGGTTTCTTAAAAGTAGATGGATAAGATCAAAAGAAAATAGTGGAAGGCTGCATGATTATGTAGACGCATGCCAATGACCCACTCCAAGCATATTAGCTCAAAAGGAGCTCACGTTTTTTCTATCTTCTTTTCTTCTTTACGAGAATTTTGATTTTGTAATAATGTATTAAAAATACATATTACTATTATAATATTTAAACCTGTCATTTTCATTTCAAGTTCGATTAAATTACTATTTTTTAAATTTCGAATAAATTTTTAAATGATTTAATGATTCATAACAATATTCTATCCATTGATATTTTTGTCATAGCTACAATGTAATCCTCCTCTTTCTTAAATATTCTTTTTTCAAACAAAAATTAACCCTAACAAGAATTGTGCTTCATCATATGGGAAGTCAACTATTGCACATGACTACTTAAAAATTGGTCCCAGAAAAAAAAAAATGCTTGCTTGATTCCATAACTGTGGGACAAGTTCCATACCTGTGGGACAAGTAGGTACTATTGTAGATAATTGTTTTGTGATTTTCTTTTAGTACTATTTAAAAGTTTTTTTTTTTTATAGCATTCATTTGATAAAATATTCTAGCTTTGATTTAGCTAGTTGTAATTTGAATTTAATTTAGTAGACTTTATTTTAATAATTTTTTACTCTGTTTTTATTGTTTCAATATAAGTTTAAATTAAAATTTTGAATACAAAATATCTAACTTTAAATCTAACTCAGCTTACTTCAAGTTGATTCAAAACTGAAATATTTTACCAATCGAATGCATAGTGTTTTTCTCTTACAAAAATTCGAGTTTAGTATTAAAATTTACTTTTCAATCCAAACGAGGGCTTAGTTGACTCCTTCAGCCCCAACTTGCTTGGCTTTCAAGTAAACATATTGAAGTTTAAAAAAATAAAATGGTTGTGAGCAGATTGCAGCGTACCTGTTGATATCGGCAGCATCATCGGGTGTACCAATGACAAACAGAATGAGAGAATCACAAGACAACATATTCACAGACTCCTTGGCCTCCTCAATTAGCATGGCCTTCCTCGCTTTCTTCACATTGGCTTTATCGGCTGTCGTTTCTGGATACAAGTTATCAAATCAATCTTACATTTGACACTCTTCTATCCCTTGTCTTGTCCTACGTCACTCATTATTCTTTCGTTTTTCCTGCTTCATCTTGTCACGTTACACATATATATTTGTACGTAGATTCATGCATTGTATAAAGAGGATTTTTTGAGTTATACAATTATAACTCTTGGTTTTTCTCATTTCTTTTGTAAGTAATTTTTGTGTATTAAAAAGTGTTCTTAATGTGCTGCAGATTTACAAATGAGGGAGAGATTTTTGGTATTTGATACGAAGTACAAAATGCTTTTGTTCAGCTGTAGCATGGGGAGTTTAGAAACATTACGTCATTAGCTTATTTATTTTAATTTTTTACCATTTTGAAGGGTTGGGGTTTAAACAAGTATGATTGTTAGTTTATCCATTATTTATTTATTTTCACATAATTTCTTAGCTTTTTACAAAATTTGTACCCAAAATCCTAATTTAAGCCCCTGCCCCATTTTGGTAGCCAAACTTCAAATGCCATATTTTGCTCTCCTAAATGGTATAGCAAATTACTGTGCGTTTGATTCGAGGACACCCAATACTAATTTTGGGAAACCATGGAAAATAAAAAAGTACCGGGGATTTAGAGAACGAACATAGTTGATTTCGTAGGCATTTTATAAACAATAAATATATATAGATATATATATATATGCACATATGTTTTTGGTTTGATAAGCTGCAAAAAATTTCTAGGGTTATAAATAAGTTATTTCGTCACTAACTTACTTAGGCCCCGTTTGGTACAGGGGTCTCCAGACCAAAATTTTTACCTTTTTTCCAAAATTTTATCACTTTTTACTATTCACATCTCCAAAACGTTACAGTACATTTAAAATTTTAAAAACCATAACTTTGTGTATACAAGTCCAAATGAGATGATTTTTTTTTAAATTGCATAGAATTTCGAAAAGAACAAAATAAGATCCATATTGATATTTTTTTTCTAAAAAAATTTTTAAAATTTTTAATTTTTTCACCCCAAACAGTTTTTTCTCCCAAATACATTTTTCAAAACCAACTTTTTTCCAAACCCCAAAACCACATCTCCAAAACCTCCCCAAAACTCCCCCTTAGAGATTGGAAGGCCTTTCACAAAATTATAATTATAACAACTAAAAGATTTGTTATTTTTAATTTTTTTATCTTTTAAATAAAATTTGAGAAGAAGACAATCAGCGTTAACATATCTTTTTAAGAGTTGTCAAGAGGATTATTCAAAAAATGATTGAAATGTTCGTTGAATTGAACAAAATTTTACAATCACATGGATTAAGTTGATAAAATGTGATAATTTAAAGATCGAGAGTCAAAACTAGAAACAACTTTTGAAATCGTATGCTTGGCTGTGAGTTTGTCAACAATCTCCATTTACATTCACTCTTGGTTATGATTTATGAGTCTCCGTATAAAATCCATATAAGCTGTTGTACTTGTGTTATTCAAAGTTGAGAAATCTCTAATTTCATTATTCTGTGACATTGAAAGGACACCATCACGAATGAGTTCAACATATGGAATTTGCTACTAGTTAAAGGCATTTTTCTTCTTGGAGTAGCTTCTTTGCGCATTTCCTTACCTTCTACAAATAACAAAAACTCATTCTTCAAAAACCTCTCTTAGTTTACATTGCTCTAAAACGAATTAAAAAATTTAACTAGCTCTACGTGTGCGATCCCTACATCATTAAAATACCACAGCCTAAGTAACTATACATCATAACTTGTGTATATTCCCAATTGATGTATCCTAAGTTGATCCAACGAGTTAGCCATTTTTCTAAGCTAGAAACGAATCAAAAAATGTGTCATCCTTCAGCTCCTTGTTCCTTTCTTCCTTGGCCTTAAGGAACACGCTCTCCGGCTTAGGCTGTTGAGCATACATCCCGGACGGTTTTCCAAACCCGGAGTATGCAAGACTGCCCTGACCCTGCAACATTTGCAGGGTGTAGGGTGACTGACTTGCGGAGTTTGGCAACCGTGTGTTCAAAACAGAGGTCGAGTAAGTCGATTGGCTAGAGTGATTGGCCAAAGGCATGGGCCTGAGGGGCAAGGTTACAACGTCGTTGGTGGGGTTATTAGGTGCGGGCCTGCTCATGCCGTAGCCGCTGCTGCCTCGGGCTGCGGGAACATCATGGTTGTGTTTCCCTTCGTATGTCGTGATCACAGCCTTTTTGTCGTGTGATGCTCGCTCCACGTGTTTCCGCACTGGACAACCCACCGATGTACACTTGTAGTAGCTCCTACACAATGGAAAAATAAATGGTTTGAGTTTCATAAACAAAATGTCTTTCTTTGGAGACGCATCAGTTAAGTTACCAACCAACAAAGATGAACATCTTTGAAGGGGTCATAAATAGTCAAATACTAAGACACAAGTCAATGGTCAAGTGTGTGTGTGTGTATATATAATATATATATATATATTTATATATACCTTGGATTTGGATTTCCTTTGACTACTTTTTGTCCATATTTCCTCCATCTATACCCATCATCCAGGATATCAATTTCACTCGTTGTCTGTACCACAACTCTGGGCTCTTTCACAGTCCGATTCCCAGAAGCTGAAAACAACTCATTTTCATTTTCTCCTTTCCTGCAACAAGGAAAATTGAAAATACAAATTAGACCCACTTTCCCATTTCATCTTTTAAAAAAATGTTAACAGGCATGCCTATTCTATTAGTCCAGCTTGGAGAACATAGGACTCGGACTTACTAGATGAAAGACCGTGATTGGCGAAGGGCTTAAAAGCGCCTGTAAGTTACTATAATAAGAACTTGCACTTTAATCCATAAAAGGTAGACCTATACAAGTCATCTTTTAGCTTACCATCTTTTGGCTTCGGGTTTATCGTCGTCGAAATCTCCTCCGGAGTTAAAGGTAGGCGAGTTTCGATCGAAACCGTCCTCTCCAATGGATTCGGAGGAGTCCTCATGCACTGCATTGGACGTAACATGTACCGAGTGATGATCGGAAACCCCTGAATTAGTATACGAAGAAGGCTGCATCCCGTTCGATCTTCTAGTGGACTGAGGCTTAGGATGGTTGTGACTTCCTTTGTAAACAATCTCAGTGATCTGCCCATCTACAGACCTCTCAACTTTCTTCTTCATGGGGCAACTTGGATGCGTACACTTGTAATAGCTACGTGGATTTTCACTTCCTTTGACTTGTTTCTGTCCGTACTTCCTCCAGTTGAACCCGTCTTCTGATTTTTGCTCCCTAACGTACGACTGGCCGTACAGGGGTTCTGATGAAGGAACGATGACACTGTTCTGGTTTGTTGGGTATTCTGTCTTCACTTGTGATTTCTCTATTGAGAATGCTGCAGTGCTTTGGTTTTTGGGCTTGTCGTTGAAATCCCATTGTTGTTGTTGTTGCTGCCCCCTTTGATCCATTGAATTAGATCGTTCCTCCTGATTTAAAAAAAGAATCATGTTTTAGACTATTTCAAATGTATTTATAAGTATTAATGCTACTTTTACTAATAAAGACAGTAAAACTGAACATATTTAAGATTTGTATTCTAACATATAATGCCATTTTAAATGTTATATTGACATGATTATTAAAGTTAAGGATTCTTAAAAACAAATAAAGAATTTAAAAAACAATAAAATTGTATTAATGATTAAATATAAAAATTGAGACACAAACTGATGATAATTAAATACTAAATTTGACATTTGTTTATATTTAGTGGAAAATTTATCACCAAATCAGATATAATATAAAATAAAATTTAAAAAAGTACTTTTTTTAATCCATATCTTAAATTTATCCATGACACATTAATTAAGCACTTAATTGAATATGCCTTCAGTCTTCTCAGTTTTATTTTACAACTAGAAAAAGACCTCTCTTTTGGAGGGTTTTAAAAAAAAAAAAATCCACTATTAACTTATATTTTAGTTTCCTAATATGTCATCAAACTGCGGTTTTTCACACAATATAGTTCTAGAATTGAAAACATATTTAACAATGACATCACGAACAATTTGGCCATGGGACAAGAATTTATTTGTCTCCCAGAATATTAAGTATGAGAAGATAATGCATAAATGTCCAAAAATATAAAAATATAGCTTAAAGTCTTGGTCTTTCCTCCAGGAAGGAAAAAAAAAAAACAACCCGACTTTAAAATTGAGGCAACAAGGAATTAAAAACAAAAGAAAAAACAGTAAATAAATGAAGGACAAAAAATAAAAAATAAAATAAAAGAAAATAAGCCCAAAACTTGGAAAGGGAAGGAGCTCAAAAATAAAAAAACCCTACCACAGAAACCGTGTTTCCAGAGGATTGGAAGTTAAACGACGGTGCGGTTGAAGCAGAGCCAGTTTGTGGTTGGAATGAGAAATCAGGGAAGAAATTATCTTCCTCTTCAAGTTCTTTCTTGTTGTCGTTTCCAGAATTACTCCTCCAGTCAAAGGTTTGAACAGCAAAAGCCCCGGTTGTCGGAGAAGCAAGAGCCTAAACAAGAACAAACAGAACCAAAAAAATTAAAAAAAACAAAGAAGCACCCTCAAAAGAAAAAGACACAACAAAGCTTAGCACAAAACAAACAAACGTGAAGCACGTAGTGGTTACAGACTTAATCTAGCGCTGTAATTTTACACCAGAAATCTCATTTTCCAAGCTCAAGAAAAAAAAAATGCATGTAAAAACCAGAAAAAGAAACTTACGTTAGAAACAGAGAGGAAAATAGGGGAGTTGAGGAAGTCAGTAGGGCTAAAAGCAGAAGTTGGGTTGGTCAAGTACGAGGAAGGAGAGAGAGAGGGAGGAGAGAGAGGAAGCGAAGGAGGCTGAAGGGTCTTGAACCTTGGAACTTCGATTCCATTTTGGTCCGAGAATCCCCATATTAAACTTGTATTGTTTTCATTATTGCTGTTGTTTTCTTGGCCAATATTGTTCATGTTTATGTTGCTGTTGTTGGAGAGGAGATTAGTGAAAGAAAATGTCATCAGAAACCTTTTCTTGGGTTGTGTTTCTGAGGAATACGTGAGAGACGGTTCTGGTTTGGGGTGGGAATATATATAGAGAAGTATTCAAACTTTGTATATTTATATATGTATGTATATGTATATGTGTGTATATACATGTGTTATACCACTAAGCAAGGCAAATAGGCAAATAGGCAAATGAGAGGAACCACAATGCATTGGGGGGTGGGGGTTGGGGGCTTCATTCAAAGCTTCTTCTGAGAAGCTTAAAAGCCTTTGCTTTGACCGTAGAAAAAGATTTGGTCAAAGCTTGTGGGTTTGACTTGACTGGCCTTTGGCGGCTAATGCCCAGGTGGAGGAGCTAAATGGCCCATGATCATATTTTGCAACGTGGATGTGGACTCAGCTCAGATGCTTTACGCCATAGATCTGGATGGGACCCATTTTGTGTGGTCTGCTTATCCAACGGTTGTAACGCATCAATCACATGAAAGAGTGGAAACTTTCTTTGTGTTTATAGTCTCTTTGACAATCTTTTGGGGGAAAAGCAGATCTTGAATTTTGAGTCCAAATAATTTCTTTAATGATTCATGAAAAATTGGCCTCGATATTATTTAGGTATGCTTAGCACGGATTTGGTTCGTAACTTAGCATACTTGTTTATTCATGTACTTGTTTCTGATTTTTATATAATAATATAATTCATGCTTAATTAATATTATCTATTAATTAATGTGTTGTAATATTATAATTAAATATATATTTTTAATTAATGTATCATAATAATATTATTGAGGAGGTGTGAAAAAGGATAGTAATAAAGGAATATAAGAGTTGATTCCATTTAGCATATAGGTTTTGATAAGGAAAATTTAAATATATTTTTATTAAAGTTGAAAACCTTTTCTACCCTTTAAAAAAATGAAAATCTTTTTGAATTTCAATTTAGAAAATAAAAAAATAATTGTAGTGTAGATTTGGAATATGTGAGAAATTAAAGTTAAATTAATTTTAAAACTAAAATTTTTAAATTTAGGAGCTAAATGTCTATTAATGTTTTTCTTTTTAAGATTAATAACTAACATGTGTCTTATTCTTTCCTTTAGAATGAAAACTTGTCTCATTTCAAAGAAAAGAAAAATGGTCTCTAAGCTTACTGAAGACTAAAACTCAATGTATCACTCTTTGTTTGTTTGTTTTTTTTTTTTTTTTGGAGGAGAAAACGTTATCACCTTAGTGAATTGAAGACGTGACTTTTTTGAGAAAATGAAAAAGATGTCATTATATTAAACAAAATCATTGACATGGTCTTAGATTATTTCAATAAATGAAAAAAGAGCACTTGCTAGTAGATTACTATTCTTTTTCTTAACCTAAAAGAATATTCATCTAACTTCCCACATGGGCAAAAATAAAAAACAAGAAAATGCATGTAAGTTTCAAATTCATTGTTAAGATGATTATGACAACCAAAAAAAAAAAAAAAAAGCTCCGGAGCTTGACTTGCAAATAACAATTAACGTAACAATAGAACAAAATTATAAGAGAAACAAAAATAATATAGGGGGCAGAACATAATTTGTTTTACGTGCCTGTAAAAGGAGATTTTTTTTTTTTCTTTTTTTCAAATAAAAAGTGCCTATAAAAAAAAGTTGTAAACAAAGCCCAGACATGGAGGGTTCCATGGTGTAGTGGTTAGCACTCTGGACTTTGAATCCAGCGACCTGGGTTCGACTCCCGGTGGGACCTTTTTAAAACTTTTGCTTGATTTTGTTACATGGCAGCATTTTATTTTAGTTGAGGCAAATGTTAGACACTACAGAAGCACGGCAAAAACGGTAGAGATGTATTTATTTTATGACAATTATAAATTATGTCTGTCTAAAATTTAGACTGTTTGAGTGGTTTCATTAATGGACGGTTTAAATGGTTTGTTAGACGGGTTAAGTTTTATATTAATATTTTTAATATATTACAACTACTTTCTCAAAATACTCAAGAGGTGTTTAGTAAATGTATTATATTTTAATTATATTTGAATAAAATTTATTTTTTGAATGTTGTATTTGATTGAAAAGTATTTGTTTTGTATTTGAATGAAATGTGTGTTTGGATGAAAAGCATTTTAGAGTTAAAAAGTTAATGTAATTGGTAAAAGTTGAGATAAATAGTAGAGTTGAAAAGTTAATGTGATTGTTTTAAAAATATTTTAAATAGTAATTATTTTTGTAGCACTGTTATAAAATTTGTATTTGGTGTAAAATTGTATTGTATTTGAGTAAAATTAAAATGAAATTTTTTTTTCCAAACGTCACCTTAATATATTATTTAAAGTGATACTCTTTATAATCAATTTTTCACCCTTAACGAGAGATTTAAAATATAAAATAAAAATATTTGAATTTTCATCATTAATTATTAACCAAGATTTTTTTTTTGTTTGTTTTCATCAAATTACAAAATTAAGTTTAAGTTCTGCTTATTAATAACTACTTCTCCCATCCTATCTCAAGCTTCAATGTATATGTCACAAAAGAATAACTATGCCAAAATTAGAGGGTTATAGTAAAGGGCAAAATTATTCAATATAATAAATTAACTCTTAAAAAAAAAAAGGGATGATATACTAAAATGTTAATAAGAGTTTTGCAATGTAAAACAAAAAATGGTAACTAAATAAATTGACTTATTCAGTTTGCATGCTAAATAAGTTTTAGGGTCTATTACACTGCACACATTCAAATTTAAGCTCCAAAAAAATCCAGTACAATAATAAAATAATAATTAAATACTAAGCAGTTGGGATGATTTGAAATTATGATTTCATTTGGCAAACTGTAATTGTCCGCGTATCATGATAGGTTTAAATCATGTTGTCTTTTTAAAGTGCGGTTTTTATCATAAAATTATTTTTGTAATTATTTTTGTACACCCTTATTAGACACAAACTCTAATCCTAACTCATATGTCATGTTTTCATTAATAGATACAATTAATTAATATTACAATAGTTTAAACATTTATCAATAAAAAAAAAGACGATAAGTCATATGTCATATTAGTTGGAATTCAAAAGTTGGGATTAGATTTGATTTCTCTAGTATTATTTAAAAGGCATTTTTCAATGGAGTATTGTTTTGGGAGAAAGGGCAAAATAGTATAATATAAAGTATGAATTTAAAATTATAGCATGATTCAAAGTATTACTACTTAATAGCATAATTAGGGTAAATAATATGATAAAATCCCCAAATACCCCTATTCTCATTCCCCTTTCT
The DNA here is from genome assembly GCA_035233585.1 of Antiaris toxicaria. Lineage (NCBI taxonomy): Eukaryota > Viridiplantae > Streptophyta > Magnoliopsida > Rosales > Moraceae > Antiaris > Antiaris toxicaria. The sequence continues at coordinate 5,360,521 of CP141163.1, forward strand.
CTTTACTCCCTTACCCCTCTATCCGTGTATGTGTGTGTCTCTCTCTCTCCTTGCCTTGAAAATCGTGACCTACATGTCATGATCTCCAACAACATCCATGATTGTGAAAATCATGACTCACAATCATATCTTCTTCGGTGACAGGCTCGTATGTGTGACGTCCCGTACATTACCATACCATCTAGTCGAGCTCTGACGCCGACCATGATGGTTGGCAACCTCGTGGGTCGTCATCCTCTTACTTAACATATTTAACTTTCCATTTTTTAATGTTCTCTTTTTAAAGCGGAAACAATTTCTATAGCAAATTTTTTTTTACTTACATATTATACCTATATCTCTATCATACTCTTATAATATATAATTCATAAATTTCTTTCTTTCAACTTCCTTTTTGAACGCTCAGCGAAAGACTCATAGTAGTACCATACCCTCGCCCAGTCCCTTGGCACATGTAGATCCGTTCGTTGTCTATCATATTACTTTAAACTAACAGGTTACTTACCTGTAACATATGAACAACTAATGAGCTAGATACTTAGTAAGTTCAAATATACATTCATTAACTTATAAATACTAGTAATATATATTATTACTAGAATATATGACATCACGTATAGACACATCATACACATCATCAAAACATAACATCGAAACATAATATAATATGTTAGCCTCTTCATGCTCATTTATCTCTTCACTCATTGTTCTCATCATTCTATCGATCATCTCTTATCAGTCTATTCTAATATCTTCATTTCTTTTCTTTTTATTCCTATCATTTCTTAACTTTCCGTTTTAAACCTTCTTATCTTTTCTATCGTTTTATCATCATTTCTTAACCTTTCGTATCTTAAAAGCCAGTAACATATACACTAGCATAACATCACATAAAAACATGTCATTCACATCATACACATAACATCAAATACATCACATCACATATATTAATTCTATTATGTTCTTTTAAACTTCGTTTTATTATTTATTTATTTTTTATCGATTTCATTATATCATTCTTTCATGTCATTCTTTTCTTTTTATATCGTTCTTTTTTTTTCTTATCGTTATTTACTTTTCTTTTCTTTTTGTATAATTTCTTTTCACTTTCCTTTGGTGGGCCCGTTGCTGGTCGCACCTTAAAGATTAATGCTTCCTTCTCTGAGGGGGTGATCTTTAACTACCGCACCTTCGGGGTAGTGTCCAACCTATAAACTACCGCACCTTCGGGGTAGCACCACATCTGCGTGGAGGATATAGACATTAACCTCACTTACGGGAGGCCGGTACGTCAACAACTTAAGTTTTCAGTCTTATTATCTTGTATGCTTTTATTTTTCTTATATTGATTTTTCGTTGTACATCTTTTTCATGACATTTATAATTTTTCCTTTCTCATTTTTCATAGAACATTTCATGAGATATTTGTTATTTCGTTATTCTATCTTTCTTTCGTAATTCTTTCTCATTGACATCTCATTCTTTCATTCTCATTTCGTAAGACATATCTCATTGTTTCATGTTATTGTTTTTCTTTTCTTAATTCTTTACTTTACTTGTGTGAATTATGTCAGTCACACTTTAGCATATATAGCACATATTACTTATATATCATCACATCACATTATAACAAACAAAAATACGTTTAGTTATGTGCAGACAATTATTCTCTGTTTATCATTTGTATCATTCTATCTATCGTATCTTATCATCATACTTCTATCGATCATAGCCTATCATTGCTTTTCTTTCTTGTCTAACTCTTCACTTTCATATCATTTTTCATAAAACATCTATCATTTCGTTCTTATAAAACACACCATTTCTTAATTCCTTTCATTACCGATCATCGTTGCTCTATCAATCATAACTTAACTTCCATAAAACTTTTCATAAACATCTATTCTTTCCTTTCATATCTCATCTCTTTTTTATGCATTCTATCATAATATTCTCATTCTTACTCTTTCCATTCTTCTATCTCTCTTTCTCACATCTTTACTCTCATAAAGCTTTTATAATACATTTCCTCCGTAATTCAAAATATATACATATATATATTTTATAAATTATTTATTAAAACCTATCTTTTAATATCATCATAATATTGCTATAGCGTTACTATAACATCATCATAAATCATCATAAATCACATCATGACATTTGCATACAAAACATATAAATACAATAAGCTTATTCATAGTTGCAGACGGGTAAATGTCTGAACTTACTCATAGCGTGCTTATCCTTTTCTTGGAATCCATCGACGTCCTTTGTCGCGTCTAGATCGGGTTCCTACAGACAAACTTTGTCCGTTAATCACATTTTCATTTATAACTTTTATTTTATTAAAAAGCTTGATTCTGATCTTATAACCCTTAATTATAGTCTTATGACAGCTTTTTAAACCTTAATGGCCATTTTTGAATTTTTCTCCAACTTTTTGAAAAATTACGATTTTACCCCTAACATTTAACAAAATTACAATTTTACCCTTGGTGTGATTTTTCATAACTTAAACCTCAATTTTGGCTTTTACAAACTTCATTACCATATTCCGGGGTTATTGGGGCTCTTTTCCCATAATTTGAGAATCTTTAGACAAAATGACCATTTTACCCTTGGTGGGTTGTTTAATCATAACGTTTTCATTTTCATACTTAGACTGGATTTTCTAAATCCAAAATCATCTAATTAATTTTTTAAATCTTATCGGACCTTTTCCGGATCAATTCTTATCATTTTACCAATTTTTCATATTCCCGGCTCTTGGGAAGTATTATTCCGACCTAAGAGTCGGTTTACTAATCGTAACTTGCCCATTCTTTTTTTCATGCCCTAATTCCTCAAGGGGGCTTGGGTTACTTTCCCGATCATATTTTTACCCCTTATTTCCCATATTACCCCTAGTGCTATTTTTAGAAATTTCGGCAGTATTTCTGCTTAATTTTTGAGGTTCCAGCGTTTAGGAAACGCCTGAAAACCATCTATCCTGATCTAATTCTATCACGTATTATACCAGAGGCCTAGATTTTATGTAAAACTCATACTATTTACGTAAAATCATTATATTATTACATATTTTTCGTTTCCTCTATTACAGCCATTTTCTTCTTTTTTACATACATTCTTTTCCATAATTTTCATACCAATAATTATAAAACCATACAATGGTCCCAAACAATTAAATTGCGGAACGTAAAGAGGTTGGGATTTATACCGAATTGCAGTTCGGTCTCGACGGCATAAACCCTAATTCTTCATTCTTCATATATGAGGTCCCGTCTTGCAAATCCGACTCTGCAGATGCATCCGGAACGTCGAAAATAGGCCAACAAGCCAAACTTCCAAAATTGGTCAACGGTCGTCGTTGACCGGCATTGACCGTCTGTTGACCGGCGACGACGGTGGAAGGTGGGTAGTCTATCTTGAAGATCTCGACGAGAGGAATCCATTGGTGGTCTCAATTTCATGTTTGGAGGCCCCTATCGCCGGAAAATCCCCCTCGAAAGATCGGCAACGGCGGCGGCTTTGGAACTCCGCCATGCCGTGGTGGTTTTCCAAAATTACCTTAGGGCTTTTCTTCCCCATGCCGAGGCATCCCTTTCTGCACTGGTGGCGCACCTCAACATCGCCAAAAACGGCGAGTCTCGCGGCGGCAATACAACGGTGATGGCGCGAGCTACGGCGGTGCAATCCGGCCGTCGTTGGGCTGAAAGAAGGCTTGGGTTTTGTAGTACTCTTCACCACGAATCTTTTGGGACCGGAATCGTGGCAATCGGAGCTTGGACGGCGGAGAAATCTCACCGGAAAGATTTCAGCTCTAGCGGCCTTTAACCGGCGCGTGCGGCGGCGTCCAGCGGCCGTTCCGTCGCGTCGACCCACCATTGGACTCAACTCGACGAGAGCTTTCCAACAGTGCCGGCGGTGTTGTGAACGGAAGTCGTACGTGAAAGTTGGTTACTGTTCATATTTGAGAGAATTTTGGGGTGAAAATCTGATTTTTTTGAAATTATGGGGAATTTCTGAATTAAACCCCCTAAGATTTCCTATTTATACTCCTCTCCCCAAAATTTTTAACTTGGGCTATCCTGACTAATTTGGACGTGCTGATCCAAATTTATCAGTTTTATCTTAATCCGAGGTCATCTCGATCAGTTTCTAGTACTACGTATTTTTCGTATTCCCGGTAGAAATTTTTGTTTTGTGCTCCATTAACTAATTTGAACGTCCTGATCCCAAATATATCAATTTCGAGTTGAAAAAAATATCGTTTTGATCATTTTCCTGATACTGTATATTTTCATGTCAAAATTCCTTTTTTGTGCTTCATAACCTAATTTGAGCATACTGATTCCAAATATATTAGTTTTATGTCAAGATAATATCATCTTGACCTACTTCTTTATACTTTGAGTGGCACACATGTCTCACACTTAAAATCATTGTCAATCATTTTTCATCTTTTAACATTGTTAGAACATTTTATTTAGTTCTAAACAATATTAAATCACTTAATTTCACATTTTAACGCTTAAATTCATTGTGTATTTATTCTTCGAGAAATATAAATTTCCCGGTTATTACAATATGACATATGATCACATCTTCGTTGACAATGGTGTAGAAGCGATGGTAGCAGTAAGGCCTAATTTAGATCTAGGGTTTTGGCCTAATTTAGGGACTTGTGGTTTTTTTTTTTTAATTTTTAAAAATTATACATCAAAATTATAATTAATAAATTAAAAATAGAAAACTCAATGAAAATTACTTGAGAAATCTACCTTTAAAAACTTAATAAATATGATATTTAGTCATTAAGTAAAAAAGTAATAAATAATGATATTTACTATAAATTATGATATTTACATGAGTTATTATAAGTAAATTTGATATTTACTTGTAAATATGAATATTTACTAGTTACTCAGAATATCTACTATGTATATTAGGAAATATTACAAGATCATATACTGGATAAATATTGTATTTAAATACTGAATTTAAATAAATTATTTAGTAATAAATGTATAAATTTAACTAGTAAATATTAGTATTTACTGTTAAATACCAGTATTTATTAATAAATCCATATACTACTAATAAATTCAATATTTACAAATTCACTAAATACAATATTTATTTTTATTTATTTGTATAAATATGATTATTTGTAAAATATTTATTTGTTTATAATTTAAGTGTTTTCTTATAAATTATCAGTATTTACTAGTAAATACATGTATTTATTAAGCATTATCTGTATTTACTACATGTTACATATATCACAATTTAGATCAAAAATGATAGAATTAGTGAATACATATATTTGCTAAGCATTATATATATTTACCACATATTATCAATATTACAATTCAACCCCAAAAATAAAAATTAAACACATGTATTTTCCACATATTAATTTAAATTTGGTTTTTATTAAATAAATCCATATATTTACATAATTACCAAGCATTATCTATATTGCAAAATTACCCCAAAAAATTCCCAAAACAGCCCCAAAATCAACCTTAAAATAATCAAACCCTAATCCAAAATACCCACCCAAATCTCATTGGCCATCTGTCATCACCATTGGGAAAGCTCAACGGATGGAGCAGCCACTCCCACGACGAAGCACTTGCAAAAAAGAAAAGCCAACAACTAGAGAATAGAAACTTCCCACCCTCACTCGTCAAGCTTTATCGCGGTCATGATCCACTTATTGTCACCAATTGACCTGGTCACAGTCTCGTTGCCATCAAGATTCAGTCCCCTCTGTGATTCTTCCATTCAATCCCGATCATGCTTCGCTGTCACTATCCCACCAATCACTTCACCATCACAAAGAAAACTTGATATCTTTCGCAGTTTTCGTCACCATCATGGCTTTATCTATGGTTAGTGAGAAGCAACGGAGAGAGAAAAATAAGAGAGAGAGAGAGAGAGAGAGAGAGAAAGAGAGAGAGAAGGGATTGTATGAGAGAGAAAACTAGTGAGAGGGGAAGCGAGAGTGTAGGTAGCTATAGTTTAAAAGAAGACAGGGATAAAAAAAGAGTTCGATCTCTTAAAAAATCAAACATACTATATATTCACCATAGAAAAAAATACGTTATACTATATATTTTCTCGATTATTTGTATAGTCAAATTTATTATATATTAAATTTGATGAAAAATTTCCCATCAAATTATAATAAATGTTTAATTTGACATTAAAAAATTACTATTGACTGACATTGCACCACAAATAACAACTATTGAACACCAAAGTTTAATGATGATCTCAAAACTTAATGAAAAAGCACAAATATATTATTTATCACTACTTTGTAAGGAATATAGTATTGGAATCGAGTCAATGACAAATACATTATATGGACTTAATGTGTTAGTTGTTAGTTGCCTATCCCATGAAAACGTAACTAAGAAACGAAGTATGACAATCTTGAAATTGTTCAAAAACGATCTCTTCTGTGATATTTATAATACGATTCCACGGTCTTACATTCAATAAAACCTTATAGGTCAGCCCACGCGAAACATAGGGGGGAAAAAATACAATTTTCCGACTTGAAAAATACAAAACTTTTTTTTTTTTTTTTGGGTACGAATGAAGGCCAAATAATAGTTCACATACATTCAATTTCAATCTTCTGTGAAAACAGGGAAAAAAATACAATTTCCGACTTGAAAAATACAAAACTTTTTTTTTTTTGGTACGAATGAAGGCCAAATAATAGTTCACATACATTCAATTTCAATCTTCTGTAAAAACAACTTCAACGCTATGCTCTCTTTTTTTCTTTTCTTTTCTTTTTTTTATTTTTTCATCCCTTCATCACTCATGATTAATCTTTCCCTATATCCCAAGTAGGGAAAACTGTTTTCTTCTTTTCACCTGTTTATTCCAATTTATAAATGTATCGGCTGCTGCTGCTGCCCCGGAAATGGCGGAACCAATCAGCTGAATTCAAAAATGCAGCAAGTCGGTACATTACTTTGCAATAAAAAAAAAAAACATGGTGTTTTCCATCTCTCATAGACTTTTCCAGTATGGCGTTTTAAGGTCCTGTACTCGACCCTGAACCAAGGCTGCCGTTATTTCGGGTTCATGATGGAAGGTTTACAACCGTCGGAAGGAAGCTTTAAGCAACTCTTGCAATTGCATTCCAAGCATAGTAGCCTTACTACATGATGTCTTCTAACTTCAGCTTCCAACATTGTGGGTCTAATTCTGCCTGTCAATCATACAAAATATACCTCAAGACCAGCAAATCGGGACAATTATTAATAATAAATAGTAAATTTGACTCCCACAGACAAATTAGAATCGAACAATTTGAGCTTGACTTTAGCTGACAAACTTTCTAGTCAAACTTTCTATTTCACTTGTTTAGCTCGATATTTTTCGTCACTTGTCGCTTGTTTACAAAGCTATAGGTATTACAGTTGAGGAAAAATAATGAGAGTGTGGGCCTTAGAATATTAAATGACAATCTTACCTCCAAAACTTTATCTCTCCACTGAATTACACATCCGCGGGCTTCCAAATGCTTAAGAAGAGGTTGCGGTAGCAATGACTTAAACGACTCCTGGAGCTTTACTTTGGTTAGTCCTTCACATGTAAACAAAGCAGTGGCAAGTCCGTTAGGAGTCAAGCCATCTAAATGCAAAATAGTCAAGCTTTGTAGACAGCCAATGCTGGCAAGAGTTAGCAGCCCCGCTTCTGTCACCGCACTATATGACAAATTGATCTGCCAAGAGAGTTGCAATCAGCATGCCAAGTTAAAGATATCAGTTGGTGTATTCTGTAAGAGCAATGGAGTTGACAATCTACCTGTCTTAGGTTCTGGGAAAAGTAAGCAAGTGGAGTCATTCCGGTATCATCAATGTTGTAGCACTTCTTTATGTCTAGCTTGGAGAGTTGCTTGCAGCGTACGGCAATAGCTGTAAGACCTAAAGACGTAATTAGAGGGCACCCTCGACTTTCTAGCGTGTTTAACCTCGAGCATTGTGACAATGATATGAGAGAATTATCAGTAATGTCTTTACAGTAGGCAATGTTAATCATCTCAAGATCAGGACAACCACGAGCAATTGCTGAAATGCCTGAATCTGTAATGTTCTTGCACCTAAAGAAAATGAATCATTTGAGTTAATTAGTGTTTATCTTTATATTAATCCAATATATAAATTCTACAAGCATTGGGTAATAAAAAACTCCATAAGTTTTTTTTTTTTAATAATAAAATAACACCTTAATCAATAGTTTGGCCAAAAGAAGAGAGAATATTCAATGGGAGAAAAACAAAAAACCTGTACAGATCAAGCTCGGCGAGTTTTGAGCAACCAAAACCAACTTGTGCAACTCCCTGATCAGTTATATTCAGACAAAGTCCAAGCTTTAAGATGGAAAGTTTGGAACATCTAGAGATGGACTTCAAACCTGAATATGAAACAGAGCATGAGTTTTCAGATTGACACAATTAGTTCTTGATTGCACAAAAGCAAAGAGTGTGGGAAAAACCTTCATCATCAATTTCGTTATCTGTTAGATCCAGTTCCTCAAGGCAATAGCATATCTGTCCAATCAAAACAAATGCTTCTCTCGGAACAAGGGTACATGACTCCATCCTGAGAGAAGTGAGAGCAGTGCATGCATTTGTAATGTGGGCGATGGAAATGTAAGTGAGCTTGTGGCAACACGTGATATCCAGCTTCCTCAGATCTCTGTGTTTGCTGACAAGAGAGGAGAGACCGTCGTCAGTCACACCCGAGCATTTACTTAAGCTCAACTGCATCAAAGACGTACACCAATTTCCAATGGCTTTCAGTCCGTCACATGTAACAGGGCAGCCATCTAATTTGATTGACTGCAACCTTGGAAGCTTCATCAAACTATCGGCAAAAGCAAGAGTCACCTAAAACCACAGTGATAACCGCATTGAAAATTATGGGTTAGGCTTAGGAGAATTATAGAAATATTGGAAAAACATAAAGAGACTTAATTCTCGAAAGACTCACAGGAGAGACATATGATAAGGTGAGTTCCTGCAGATGTTCACCAGCACCACTTGTGAGGGAAGATAACCCAACATGACTAATGTTCTGGCAACTTGACATGTCAAGTTTCTGCCTCAAGAAATGCAAGTAAAGATGCAAAAAATTTGGGCTTTAGTAAGAAAATAAGATGACTTTTCTAAGTAGCAAGCAGAAATGAACATTAAATAACCTCTTGAAGCGAGTTGTTAAATGAAAATTGCAATTTTCAACTCACTAGAACCACCCCATTTTTTCCACCAAATTCTAGTAACTAATACTGCGAGGCTTCTAGACAAGCAACATGCATATGGGCACACAACTCGTCAGTCTTCCACAGTTATTATCTCATATAGACTAACAGAGTACACAACACATAGGCAACCACTATAATCACATAAATATGTAAATCTGCGCCTGTGTACGTTTTTGTACTTGTAGTTTACACCAACTCTGTTAGAACAATTGATTGTACTTGCCAGACAACAAAACAACATAAGAAAATATTACAACTGAGACAACAAAAAAGATATTCTATAATCCTAAAACCGACCAAACATCAATCAATACCTTTAACGAGTTGCAGCCATGTCTGAGAACCTCAAGGCTGCTATCATCTATACCAAAACATCCTTCCAAAACCAAATCTTCAAGATGTTGTAATTTTGAGATGGATGGTAAGCATTCGTCTGTGATCTGCAAAACCAATAGAATGGAAAAGAAAAACAAAGATGAAAATCAATTTCACATTTTTCTCTGGAAAACTCTGGAAAACTCATCATTAAGCCATTGTAAGCTGACCAATTCACTAATTTTTGCCGTGAAATATTGACCCATTCGTAGCATTGGTATATTAAGACAGAGATAACCTGAAGGAAAACACTATAATGTATATTATATAAAAAAAATTCCAAACAAGCGCACATACATAGTATAGATACGTACATATGTAAATAGATAGTTAAATTAACGTATACATACATACATACATATTTCAGAAATTTTGTACAAGATAACTACAACCTCATCAAAATCCATATTTTGACCCAAGTTTTCCAATATTTTTCCGAAAATTATACATAAAGTTTTTAAGACAATTTATTTTGGACCTCAAAATCTTTGTACCAAACATATATGTTGTAAACTCTATACTTATATGCTATATGAAGGACTCGTACTTAAGTATTTTCGTCTATTAAAAAGAGTGAACATAAACTTCAGGGCACAACTTAAAACTTATATTACAAAAAAAAAAAAAAAAAAAAACAAGGCCATTTAAACTAAACATAACAACAGATAATAACAGAGCACAACACAACACAACTCACACACATACAGAGAGACAGAAAAAAAAAAAAAAACTTATAAATTTAGATTATTTAAAACAAGTTAAAAACAGAGAAGAAACTCAGAATCAACTAAAAAAAAAAAAAAACAGAGTTACTTGCAACAAAAAATATATATATTTTTGGACGTCATGAATTTCAAAATCAAAATTTTTGTGCAGTAAACAAAGCTACACACCCTATAAAGGACTCGTCCTAGTAAAGGACTTGAGGTATCTTGATAAAGTGAAAAGAGTAAACAAAAACAAAGACTGACCACAACGTAAAATCTATATTTATGAGGTAAAAAAAAAAAAACTATATAAATTAAACATAAACATAATAACATATGGTTGCAAACATAATGGTGGTAATTGAGTTCGAATCCCCTTCCACGTTTAATAATAATAATAACAATAATAAACAGATAATAACAGGACACAATACACAAAAAAATGAAAACCAAAATTAAAAAAAAAAAAAACCATCAAAATAGAAAGCCAAAAGCATACAATTGTGGCACGCAACACAAAACTCTCAAAACAGAGACCGGATCCATCAGTGAAATCTAACGAAGCTCAGAAAAAAAGACGCAAAGACTGATAACGGGAAACTTCATCGGCGCACCAATAATTAAGCACGCATAACAAAAAACCAGCTCAAAACATTAAAAAAACCGAAAAAAGAATTTACCGGCAAATAAGAGAGATCCAAACTACGAATTTCTCTGCATTTGACAGCAATCAAACCAACACCAAAGTCACCAACCCCCAAACACCATCTGAGACTAATCAGCCTCAGCTTCCTACACCCCACCGCCACACACCCTACACCCAAATCCGTAATCGCCTTACACCTCGCCAGCCGCAGCCTCTCCAGACTCCTGGCCTCCGCCGCCAACGCCGCGATAGCCGCGTCCCCAATCTCCGTCGAGTTCGACAGATCAACCTCCACCAAATTCCGGCAATTCACCGCCAGGCTCCGCAGCCCGGCAGCCGAGAAGCGCCGCGATCTCGAGAGATCGATGGCACGCAACCTGTGGCCGCACACGCCGGAGATTTCGCCGAGTGAGGTGTCGGGGACTGTGGGACAGAGCGTGAGGTCGACGCGCGTGACGTTCGGGAAGCGCGTGAGGAGCTTGGGGAGGTGGCTGGGGCGGGTGGGCTTGAGGGTCTTGCGGTGTTGGGCTTCGAGGGAGTGGAAGTAAGTGCAGACGAGAGAGAAGGACTTTCTGTCGAGTGGGTTCTCGTCAAGGAAGTCGAGGATTGAGAATATGAGCTCCTCGGACAGAAGATCGAACGGGTTGGCCGGGATTTCCTCCGATTTTTGCTTCTTATTCACCTTCATCATGGTTATTTTCCCAGGTATTTCTGGGGGATTTGTCCGGGTTTTTATAGAAGGAGAAGAATTTGAAGTTGCTATTGAGAAATGGGAAAATACAGTTTTTTTTTTTTCAAAAAAGGAAAATATTGGTCTGGTATTCTGGTATTTTACATTTTATATTTTATTTTGGGTAAGCTTTTAATGGGGAGTGAAGAGGAAGGAGAAGTCAAATTTACGTTACTGTCCTTTGTGCATGCTTTGGTGCATGTTCGGTTTCATTTTGTTGTTTATTGTCGTAAATGGACCAAATCATCCTTTTGTTATTATTATTATTATTATTATTATTATTGTTCTGAATTCTATTGATGAGTAAATAATGTTACTTTTACTTTGACACTATACATTTATTAGGAAATTTTTATCATAATTTGATAAAGCATGAAAAAATATTTAATTTATTATATATAAAATTACACAGTTAAATTTTTAACTTATATTAAATTGTTATTTTTTATTTGATATTATTCTAATTTACTCCATATGATGTTAGATATTACTATGAAGTAAGGTTAAAACTTTACATTTCCTATACATTATAAACGATATCACCCTACAATAGGCCACTAAAATTGCAGCCAATGAAAATAAAAAATTAATAAGGGAATTTTGAGCTCTAAAAATTGACAAATAAAAGTTGGATTAGTTAAAAGCTAGTTGATAGGCAATAGCGATACATAAATGTTTTTATTTCTTAATCTTATCTTTATTCCTTTACTATTTTTATTTACTATTCGTTTGGTTTATTAGATTGAATTCAAATTTTTTTATTTAAATTTTTTATAAAAAATTAATAAAAATTATAATTAAATTAATTAATTTAAAATTTAAAATTTTATTTTATGCTAAACTTAACGGATGAATCAAATGAAGCCTTATTATCAAGTCTAATATATATATATAAAAGAAAGAAAACTAAAACCTTTATTCAAAAAAAAAAAGGAGAAAAAAAAAAAAGAAAATTAGAATACTCTAGCAAGGCTAGGGTAATTTGGTCTTTTAAGAAGGGAGACGATTTCGTACGGTTAAGGACAAAAGTACGAAGTGTAATAAAATGGGTCGTTGGAGGTTAATTTGGGCAAGTTAAAGTCTCATCCTTATTTTCTAGGGAAAGAAAAAAAAAAAGAAAAAAAGGGTCGCTTTCCTATCACAGACCCGAGGACAGCTTATTTGGTGGAGGACGTATATGAGGAAGGACAGATTCAACTTTCAATTGTACGAACACATTTGACAAAGAAAACCCACTAAAAATATAAAAATGAATTAAAAAAAATATTATTGTTTATTTCCGTGACTGATGATTGATGAATGTGCGCCGAACAAAATAATAAAGAAATACATAAAAGGATATGGGAATATAAAGATATTCTGGTGACGATGTCGCCGTACTTATAGATGGCCTTACGTGGTACCAGCCTTACTGGGATAAGAACGGTTAGAGAGAGAAGAAATTAATTAATAAATAGGAGTTTGCTTTTTCTTTTTTCTTTTTTCTTTTTTTTTTTTAGAGAGAGAGAGACACACACACACAGAGTCAAAACGGATACGGAATGTGGTCGGGGGAGGCTGTGACTCGTACAAAGCCACTATATCCTTCCTAGTGGGGCACTTGCAAATTTTAGGGATTGTTTGGGAGATTAGTATTTCGTCTTAAAATTTATTATTAATTTTTTAAAATTTTATAATAAAAACTAAATGTTAAAGTCTATAAATTGATATATATGAGTTTAAATAAAATGATTTTTAATAAATTATATAAAATTTTGAGATGTTTTGAATTTAAAATTTTATTTTTTTTCTTCACTCTAAACAGTTTTTTTTCTCAAATATATTTTCTAAAATTACTTTTTTTAATAAAAAAAATCTCAAAACTCCCTCTAAGCAAGCTTTCGTTTTAATTTTGATTTTTCTTTTTTGACTTCTCCAGAATTCTATGGTGACACTTAGGAGGTATTTGGAGACCACCAAGAATGGTAAGGTATTTAGTCTTTTGATTAAAATTCTTAAGTTCAAGTCTCATTGTTACAATAGTTGGGATATATGAGTAATCTATTTTATAAAGAATCTATATATCTTTGGATTATTTGGGTACATCATCTTTATTTATAATCCCTTTTTTTAAGCTTTTGGAGTTTCTTGAACGTGAGAGAGAGAGAGAGAGAGAGAGAGAGAGTGTGAGTGGGGTTTGGAGTGACTGCGTGAGTGGGTTTTGGAGTGACTATTTCAATTGAAGTATTTTAAATTTTTTTTTTGTAATTTTTGACAAAAATAAAAAAATTTTAGTATTTATATCTTCAAATATTTCTATTTCATTTTCAAAAAACTCAGATGTTAAGGTAGTGTTTCGTATTATTTTTGAAATCTGTTATGTTTTTGAATTTAAAATCGTTTTGAAAACAATTCTGAGAACGTTTCTGAAATTGTGTTTGGTTTTATTTTCTGAGTGTATGTTTTGATAAACAAAAAAGTGAAACTGTGTTTGGTTATATTTTTGAAAACCAGTCATTTTATAAATATTCTATAAAAACATATTTATGTTTGATTTTAAAAAAATTATTATGAATACCAAAAATTAAAAATTAATTAAATTTTTTAATTGAAAAATGAATTAAAAATTAATAATCATAATATTTAAGTAATTACTATATCAATTAAATCTTAATTAACCATAATAATTAAATCAGAGAAATGGGAGAAATGAGAAAAATGAAATCAGAGAAAACGACTTTTAGTCGTTTTCAATTTTACTTTGGAGGCAAAGGAGATTTTGGATTCGTTTTGAAATCTGTTTTAAAAAATAATACAAACCAAACACAATTTCACACGGATTTTGAAATCGATTTCCTAGGAAATCGTGAAATCTGTTTTGAAAACAAAACCAAACACGCACTAAAAGTTCATAACTTTCTTATTTCAAATCGAAATAAGGTGATTTTTTTTTTCTAAATTATATAGAATGACAAGAGGAAAAAATAAGTTCCATATTGCTGTTCAACTTGTAACAGCCGGAAAAATTTTACTGTTTTCGAGAAATGTGTATATCGTATGTACAGTACGAGAAAAAGGTCAAGACGACATTTTCTCGACTTGAAACTGACATATTTGGAATCAGGATGCTCAAATTAGTCAATTGAGCACAAAACAGAAATTTCGATCGGGAATGCGAAAAATACGCAGTACCGGAAACTGGTCAAGATGACCTCGGATTAAGATAAAACTGATAAATTTGAATTCAGTACGTCCAAATTAGTCAGGATAGCCCAAGTTAAAAATTTTGGGGAAAAGAGTATAAATAGGAAATCTTGGGGGTTAAATTCAAAAATCCCTCATAAAATTCGAAAAATCTGAAAATTTACCCCAAAATTCTCTCAAATATGAACAGTGACCAACTTTCACAAGCGACCTCCGTTCATGACACCGCCGGCACCATTGGAAAGCTCTCGCCGAGCTGAGTCCAACGGCAGGTCGACGCGACGGAGAAGCTCGCCGGAGCCGTGAATTTCAAACGGCCGTATCTTCGCCGTCTGACCACCGTTTGCCACGAAACCGGTCCCAAAAGGTTCGTGGTGAAGAGTACTACAAAACCCAGGTGGTGGTTCACGGCAACAACCACTGTATCGTGCCGACCGAGCTTCGAGAAATCCGCCGTCGCCGTCATGGGATCCACCGTCGATTTTCGTCGATTCCGGCCAAATTGAGGAGAGCCACCGGTGCAGAAATGGTCGTGGGGTTGTGGGGAGCAAAAGCCCTCAACCAATTTCGGGGAAAAAGTCCGGCACAGCGAAGTTCCACCGTCGCCGCCGTGGCCGTGGCTTTCGGGGGGATTTTCCGACGATAGGGGCCTCCAAACATGAAATTGAGGTCACCAATGGATTCCTCTCGTCGAGCTCTTCAAGATGGGCTACTCATTTGCCACCGTCGCCGCTGTCAACCGCCGGTCAAGGCGAGTCAACGCCTGTCAACGGCGGTCAACGCCTGTCAACGGCGGGTCAACGGCAACCGTTGACCAAATTTTGAAAATTGGCCCGTTGGCCTATTCTCGACGTTCCGGACGCATCCGCGGAGTCGGATTTGCAAAACGGAACTCCAAATGCAAAGAATGAAAGAATAAAGTTTGTGCGATCGAGACCGAACGGCATTTTCGATATAATCTCGACCACTTTTATTCCTCAATTTATTAATTGAGATGAATGTATGTTAATGTGATGTATTGATATGAGAAATTGTAAAAGAAAGAAAGAAAAATGGATGAAATAGTAGATATGAAAAAGGTATGAAAATGTGTAAATTTTACGTAAAAAGTGTGTAACTTTTACGTAAAATTTGGCCTCTGGTATAGTACGCGATAGATTAGACGAGATTAGATGGTTTTGAGGCGTTTCCTAAACGCCGAGAGCCTAAAAATTAAGAGGAAATGCTGCCGAAATTTTTAAAATGGCGTAAAGGGCATTTCTGGAATTAAGGGTTTAAAAATGTGATCGGGCGGGTAAGCCCGAGACCCTTATGAATTTAAAATAAGAGATGGAAAATGGATTTTTTAAGAAACTATAAAATGACCTTTGAGGCCTGAAATGTAAGAAAAGCAAGAAACCGACTTTTATGTCGGAATAGAATTTCCCGAGGGTCGAGAATAGTAAAAATTGTGAAAAATATAGAAATTAATCTGGAAAAGGTCCAGTAAGTTTTTAAAAGTCAAATGGATGATTTTTGAGCTTGGAAAATTCAGTCTAATCATTTAAAACGAGAAGGTTAAGATTCAAAGACCCGTCAGGGGCAAAATGGTCATTTTGACCAGAAATTTCAGAAAGTTAGAAAAAGAGTCGTTAAAGCCTAGAACATAATCCTAAGGCTTTAATTAAAGTTTTAAAGGCCAAAGTTAAGAGTTAAGCATGAAAAATAAGAAAAGTTCCGATTGGGGCAAAATGATAATTTTGCCAAAAGTTTACAGAAAGTTAAAAATGAAACGTTAAGCTCCTAAGTTCTTTATTAAGAAATAAAACGTAGTATTTTTATGTTTTATAAAGTTTTATATATGAAATAAAAATTTTAAATAACCATTAATTTTTCGGTTATAGGAGTTTAACGGGATAGTGATGATGGACTGTCGAGAAACCACAGAAAGCTGATGTTAGCAGTATTGAGGTAAGTTCAGACATTTAATTGTCTGTGCACGAACAAATTGATATGGTTATGTTTAGGTGGAAAAATATATTTTTCCCTAAACTATATAATTATTTGATTTGTGATTAATGACGGGTGCACAACTATTGGTATAGTTGTGTATTAGACTGTATGGTTTATGGTATGACTGTGTAATTTATACTATTGTTACAATTGTTTCAGATTCACGGGAATCTGATTCTTTATATTGTTATGACTGCATTGAGTATTTGTATGCCTTATAATTAATGAGGCAACCTCCCAAGAGTGTGAGGTATCGTTTTAAACTGTCATGATTGCATTAAGTATTTGCATGCCTTATAATTAATAAGGCAACCTTCCAAGAGTGTGAGGTATCGTTTTAAAGAAACGATGAAAATAATGAGAATAAATAAATTAAGTATAATTTATGTACTGTTCTATTTATGTGGCAGGTTTGGACGAGAGGTTCCAAACTTACTGGATTCCATTTTTATGATTCCAGTTACTATGTTATGATCGTAGAGTAGTATTAATGTTTGATTAATCACAGTATTAATATGTGATGTTTACAGTCATTATGACTGCACAGTAAAGATGTTATCATATGTACACTTGAACATTAAACAACAGGGTAATGAAAACCTAATGTTTTGGCGTACCGGCCTCTCGCGAGGGGAGGTTATTTCATTGTTAAAGCAGAAGACATAGCACAGATGAGGGAGAGCCAGGGTAGCTCCCAAGCCCCTCTACAGCGCGCTTTTCGGTACGATCAAAACGGGCCCATACAGAGTTAAAGTACAGATAAGATAATAAATGAACAGAATAAATCGGAAAACTGAGCATAAAACACTTAAGACATAATTGTTGTGTTTGATTGCAATGTGTTGCGCTAACTTATATGTTATGTGCATTTGTATATATATGTTTATAAATTACATGTGCTAATTATTAAAGATATAGCACTACGGGCGCGAGGCCCATATAGTTTAAAGGGCACGAGGCCCATACAGTTTAACGGGCGCGAGGCCCATACAGTTTAACGGGCACGAGACTTATGATATATAGGGCGCGAGACCCATATAGTGTGACGGGCGCGAGCCCAGGGCGCAAGGCCCATAAACTGAAAACAATAAATAATGTAATGAAAGAAATAATGAGAAACATGAAGAAAAGAATAAATGAGTATTGTATGAGCACTACCACATGATGTGATGTTTGTGCTAACCCTATATGTGATGTTAAGTTAAGACGTCAGGGTAAAGTTTTAAGAGATGTCATGGGTGACATCAGAGGATAGCACTGTTATTACAGTTGGTATGTTTATAGTTATTCTTATTTTATAGAATACTTATAGTTATCACAATTTATGTGATTATTTGTCATTTCATCAGAGTAAAGTTTTAAGAGATGACATGAGTGACATCAGAGTATACCACTGTTATTACAGTTGGTATATTTATAGTTATTCTAATTTTATAGAATACTACGAGTTATCACAAATTATGTGATTATTTGTGTTAATGCACGATATGTTTTTAGTAGTTATATACTACAGATAGTATATAAGTTTATATGATAGAAAATAACAGTATAATATACTGTTTTATGATTTATGTTTTTATGTTTGAACTTACTGGGCGTTTAGCTCACCAGTTTGTTCGTGTGCAGGTCACAAAGTCAAACAACCTGCCATTTGAGTTTATTGAGATACGGGATTGGTGGAATGGGTTGCGAATGTCATGTTAAAGGTTATGGACCCGCTATACTTAATCCGTCAAATAGAAAGAGAGAAAGTGAGTAAGTGTAAGTATGTATATATAAAAAAAAAAAAAATTTCCGCATATTTTTTTATATCAATGTGAAAAGAACAAATAGTAGAAGTAAGAATAGATATCAAGTGACAGGCTCGCGCGAGGCGGGGTGTTACAGGTGGTATCACAATTTGTTTTCAACTAGACACATATTTTCATACATCAACTCATTTCCAATCAAAATATTTTCAAAACACCAATACCAATTGGTATTCCAAATGCAGGACCACAATTGAAATTAGAGTTTAGAAGTTATTTTTATTTTTATTTTTTTTGGTTTAAAATGAGTGAATGTTTAGAAATATGTATTTGTTTGAAATGTAAATTAAAAAATAAATTGCGATGTTAAAATAGCATAAAACATTAAATGTGTTAAAAAAATAGAAATATAGATTTTATTTTATTTTTTTCATTGTTGTTAGTATTTAAATAGAAAAATTATTTTATTTTAGTTTAAAATAATAAAATTATAAATTTTTAAAATTTGAGTTTTTTAGAAATGAAAAAGAGAGAAGAAGAGATATATGTTTAAAATGAGGGGATGAAATAAATGACTTTGAGCGCTTTTTCTTTTTTTTTTTTTTTTTTTTTCAGCCCAAAAAAACCCCTAAAAATTAAAAGAATCATGGTAACGGTGGCGTGCAGTGTCACATTGTTATAAATATTTTACACACAAATACGATAAAACAACATCAATGGTATTTTTTTTTTGTTTTCTATGCAAATTAAAAATACTTGTTAACAATGATAAAGTCATTTTTTTAATGGGGTATGTGCCTCGATTTAATTTTTAAATTTTGGATTTTAAACATTAAATGTTTTCAAAAATATTTTATTGTTAATTTACTTATTATACAAGAAAAAATATAATTAAATTCCTACTCAATAATTGTAATACACTTTCTTACACTTAATTTACAGGAAAATTATAGTTGTAGTCTTGAAAAATGCTCATTTTTGGGTATCAATTTGATGCTTTATTTTAAGTGAGACCTGTAACATACTTGTGATGGGTCTAATGGGTATGTGTTCTCCTCGTGCAAAGTTTAAAATTAAATATTTATATACTCAGAATAATAAATGAGTGAATAAGAAATTAATTTTTAATGTACACCTAACTGCTTACGAGAGTTTTTATTTGACCATTATAGTTGTTAATAAAACCTCATAAATATGATTATTTTGAGAATTGTGGATTAATTCTAGAATTATATCATAGAGGTTAATTGCATAATTAATTGTAATTAAATCCTGACTGTTAATAGCCTCAATTAGTATTGAGAATTAAGTGAATTTATTTTGTTTTGATAGCCATGTTTTTTATATATTTTTTTATAAAAATAAACCAATTTCACTATTTGCATCAATAAATCTCTTTTTCTTATTTTTAAAAAACTCAAATTTTTTCTTATTTTAAGTCAAAATGAGATAAATTTTTTTAAAATTGCATAAAATGGTGAGACAAAACAAACGATCTTTATATTGCTATTTAAATAGCTCAATTTATTTTTCACTAACACACACTTTTAAACATTAACTCATTTCCAATTAAAACATTTCCAAAACACCAATACCAAGTGGTGTTGTTGGGACACCACCAATGTCAGACGGAGTTTGGAGTTTTTTTTTAATTAAAAATGAGTGAACGTTTAGAAAGGCATAATTGGTTGAAATATAAATTGAAAAATGAACTATGATATTTAAATAGCATAGAAAAATTAAACGTGTTGGAAAAAAAAAAAATAAATATGGATTTTATTTCATTTTAAAGTTTGAGTTTTTCTAAAACATGGAAAAGAGAGAAGAAAAGATGTAGATTTAAAATGAGGTGATGAAATAAACGATTCATAACAAACAAACAAAAAAACACGAAATCAAATTAGCAGTGACAAAGTTTTGTTTTGTTAAGCGGGGTAGGGTTGTTTTTAGAAATTGAGAAACCAACACCAATCGAAATACCAACCGACATAACCAAAAACATGAAATTGAGAAGCAAAACCGAAGTTTTCGATAGGAGCTTGGTTTTCAATGGCAGCCTGTCAGTTTCGGTTTCAAACAGATTTGACCAAAAATACTCTCCACATTTTTTATAAAATTTTTCATATATAGTATCCATGTTTTTTATGTTTGTTTAACCTAATTTGTCATGCAGTCCTTCCCGTCCTCCCTCTTTGTCTCTTATTTTGGCTGCCTTCTCTCTATCTACGAACATAAAGCTGCTCCAGCCCACTTCCTCACCAGTTATTGCCAGTCCGCCACAGTCCCTGTGCTTATCGGGGACTACCGTTCATGCCGTCACTGTCTCGCGGAAAGCCCGAACCAAAGCTTAGAAAAGAAATGTTAGTGATTTTTTATTGTTGGAGTCGAGCTTGTGTGACACTCAGGTTGGGAAAGAAAGTTTGAGCCCAAAATTTGTTGTTTTTGTTTTTGCATGTAAACTATGTTTACTATTTATGGATATTTGTTCTTATTTCTACTTGAGGCTCTGAGTGCCATATGTTATTTGCAGCATCGAATAAGAATTGAAAATGGTAAGGAAAACAAAATTGTTTACTGTTTCAAATCAAATTTGTATTGTACAACCCCAAAATAAGTTTGTTGCTTTATGACATACCCAAAATTGACCCCAAGTTGACCGACACCGAGCCAAAACCGAAGCTTGTAAACCAAAACCAAAATGCCTTGTATTGATCAGCCCTTGGTTTCAATATCTGGAAACCAAAGGTTTTGGTTTCAAACCGAAACCAAAGCCAAACTTCGATTTTCGACCGAAGTTCACCCTTAAAGTGTGGCATGTGCCTTGATTTAATTAATAAATTGTTGATTTTTAGCCTCAAATGTTTTCAAAAATTTTGATCATTTCCTCATTATACAAGATAAATTACCACCTAATAATTATAATATATGTTCTTACCTTTATTTTATGAGAAAATTATAGTTGTGGTGTTAGAAAAATGGTTATGAAAAATCATTTTGGGTATTGATTTTTAGGCTTAATTTTAAATAGGACCCCGTAACATATTTGTAAAGAACCTAGTGGATATATGTTCTCTTTCTAATGACATGGAATTATTGTTTAAGCTTAATGGTACAAGGTGACATCTATGTGACTGAATATTGGATGTCTTAGTTTCATATTTGAATTATGGCAGAAAGTGAAAAGTTTTAGGAGGTTGTTTAATTATTAACTTTATGGTTTTCCTTTTTAATGTTTGTTTTAAGTGTATGGTGCATGAATGCATGGTTTTTGCAACTATAAGTGTGATGCATGAATGAACAACTTTATTTGCCTTTATTTTAGTGCTAAAATTAGTCTTTTAGTTTTCCTAACATGAAGAGTTGTTTCATGTCTTATATGGCATAAATTTTCAATAATAAAATATACAACTTTTGATTTAAAAAATACCGCTTAGCCTCTTGGTTTATTTCGTACTTCTTAAAACATTTCAAGTCTATTTGAATTTTTCAAATTTTCGTATCAATAAGATGCTGACTACTATATCCTTAGTATGGTGAGCTCAAATCTATTCTTAGTTCTTTTTTGAGTAGTGGTGATTATCTGTAACGACAAAAAAAGTCTTATTATGCAAAAAAAGTTCCTTTGTTTTTCCAATATCATAGGTGCTTTCTAGTGCGATAGAATTTGGGCACTATTCAATTCATCGAAAGTAGGTTCATAAAGCTCAATCGTTACTTGCAATAGTTGTACCCAAGGAGATAGACGTCAATTTAGACATCCAACACCTACAGTAAGGGGTGAATTTATTTTAAGGAAATTGTGTGTTACATAATCTTTGACTTTCCTTCAACATTTTTGTTTTGATTTAGATTTGTGTTGCTAACAATTTATATTTTATTACAGATTTTGAAAGATCTGCTTTTAACTTATTTACTAGATTTAATTAATTAGTCTAATTAATTAATTACCAAAAACAAATAAATAAGAGAGACAGGTAAATTTTTACGAGGTTCGATTTTCTTACTCCTTGGGACCACGCTTAGACGTTGAACTTTTTACTAACTATAAAATGATTATAAGCTCTAATAGACTTATGCAATTTAAAGACTCCCTTTTTATTATTGCTGCCGGTCGTCTTGAAAATCAGTCAATGAACTTGTTCAGTAAGATCCCGTTTCTAGTATATGTTGAAATTCCTTCAACTACTTTTACCTTCTCCTGAAGATGTCAAATTTTTCTCCCGAAAAACGAAATACGTAACAGCTTCAATAGTCTCAAAATATACTCTAGCAAATCTATGCTCCATGTCCCTATTATTCATTGAGTTGGGATTTAAATAGGCAATTCTCAAAAATCCAAGTCAATCTCGGACTTGTAGGGTATTCAAATTTCACCGTGTTTCTCGACATGTTGCAACACACCAAGAAACATTCGAATTTCTAATCTTCTAAATTTCAGCTAAAATCGTCCAGCTTCAAATCTCTGCATATATCTACACCAAATCTTCAGTAGATATACTTTAAATACTCAGAAATTCGTATTCCCTAATTTGGAGAAAGAATCCTAATTTAAATATGAGTTAAAATCCTACTTAATTTAGAATTTCTTTTCAAATTTAGATCCCAAAATTATTTCTGACTTATCCAGCTACAAATCACTCAATTAACTCCACCAAGTCTGTTTTCAAATCTCCAAAATTGATTTTTCAAGATTTACACCAAATCTTCTAAGATTATCTCTAAAATTGATTCAATCTTTGAAATCAGTCGAAATCTTTATTCTCTGAGTATATCCACGTCAGTAGTTTGTCATGTTAGCTGGAACTTCATTTAAAACATAACCTATCTAAACAGATTCATGTTACAACATATTGTACGACATACTGCATAACATAAAATTGAAAAACTATCTAAACATTTTACTAACTAACAGATTTTGTTTTTGGTTTTTTCTAAACATGATTACCATAAATGTCAATATTGAAAAACCTAATAGATTTATTTCATGTTGTTTTTTATTATGATTTTGATTATAATTTTGTATATTTCAACTATATGTTTGCTGTTCTATAATAATTTTCCTAACATGTGGTTCATAATTTAAATATTAAGTTAAATATTATCTCTATTTGCTATTGAAAAAATTCCCAACAATTTTTCATTATTTGTTAAGTTTTAACTTAGAGAGGAGGATGGAAGGACTGTTTTCTTTTTTTTTGGCTAGAGTCATGGAACCATCTCTGACACGTCGATGAGCCCTTGATGTCATAATTTTGTCCACTTGTTTGCTACTAATACTATGAGGCGTAAGTGTCGAATCTGGAATGGAATGCGGTAAAACAGTTGAATATTTTTCAGCAGCGCTTCTGGCGCTTTACTGTTGAATATTTTCACTTGGGTCTCGTCTTAGGTGGTGCAGTGCATCTTCTGGTAGGGAACATCAACATTTCAACATGTCCTCTTAGATGGTCCTTTGGCAGACGATACTTCTCTCCTTTGTCGGTGCCCAAACTTTTCTTGTTGTTTCTGACGTTCATCACTACCCTCTTCGTTGGATTCGATACAGGAAAGTTCAAGAAATAATGAAAATGACAAAGTTTGGATAGAGAAATCAAGCAAGACGTTCATTTCTCTTGCTCTTTTGTCTCTGTCTATAAACGAGCAAGTGAATGGGAGATCCTCTCTAAATTTATTTTCAACTATCCATCTTCAACTTCTATAGTTGCCATTGATCTTTAGTCACCGTGTGAACATTGTTGTTGTTTGATCTAGCTCTCCTTTACCATTCAATGCTGTCTTTCTCTTAGAGGCTTTTGGACTAATAGTTTGCTTAATTCGATCATCGTTTTTGTCTACTTTAACTCCCTTTAAATTCTTCGATTTAATATTCTGATAAAAACTCGTTGTTTTATCTTCACTTAAAACATTATTGTTTATAGGACGAAATATTTCAATCCCACACATGTTAAATTGAATCTTATAAGTTCTTTTTTTTTTTGTGTGGCTCTAGTGAATCTTAAAAGTTAAAAATAGCAAAGTAATTATCTTTTATAATTAAAATTTGATATTTTATTTTAAGTCAATTTGATGGAGAAATTTATTGAAATAATATTATCTCAACAATATCCACATATAAAGTCTTGCATCAACGCCACGCACTGATCAACGTGTTCTAGCTCACCATATATGTCTCTTAAAAATATAATAAATTTTTTTTTTTTTTGTGTTTTCATTTTCGATTTTTATAAGACAAGCTGACATTCTCATGATATTAGAACTCTATCCCGTAATTTAAAAGGAAAAAATATCATCAAACTATCTACGCGGTCGTTTTTAAAACAAGAAATTTAACTCTACTCTTCTGCTTTTTTTAATGGAATCGGATGCAATCACTCATTTTTTAAATTTTATTAAGCATGAATTATATTTTCTTTCAAATAATTTTAAAAAAATTAATAAAAATCATAAAATATTTGAAAATTGGAGAAAGATAAAAAAAAAAAGAACGCTTTCAATCTTTTTTAATTTTTAAAATTTGATATTATTTATATGTTAAAGAATAATTTGGAGTTAATTAATTAAAAAGGTAAAGCACATATTTCTTGTGTTGAAGAAGTTGTCAAACTAAATTGTCTTTTTTATTTCTGAACTACAGGGTATTGTTTGGATATTGTTTAAGTGGAAGGCAAAAATAAACAAAATAGTAGGACGGTCATATCTAAATTATATATACTTATAGTGTGTAGCACTTAAATTTTAAGTGGTTTATAAATGTATGCAAGTTTTCTTTAAATTGATAATTTTCTGAAAAGTAAAATTTAATGAAGAATCCATGTATCTGTCACATAATATTATATGAGTTATTGTTTTTGCGTAAATAAAAAATTTGGCGCTAAAATTATCTCTCTGTTTTTTTTTTTAAATATGTTTATTTAAGATTTATTTAGGGGAGCTTTTAGCTGGTCTTGGAATAGAGCTTTTGTGTTTAGAAAAAAAAAAATGTAGCACTTAAATTGTCTCTATTTTTTTAAATAAACGTTTCTTTAAGATTTATTTAGGGGAGCTTTCAGCTGAATGGCCTTGGGAATAGGAGAAATATATGTATAATTGTATGCAATCTAAAGCAATGGAAGCAAAACAAATCGCAAAAGATCCCAATACATGTGCATAAAGGTGTTATATATATTTTGATTCTACTTGTGGAAAAGCTGTTCTAATTCTAGGTTTCTTCTTTATGGTTCTTTGTTCCTCGTGGAGGTTCTTTCTAGGTAGCATAAATTTATAATAAAAGAGTAATGTTAGTACGTACCCACTTTAATTATATAAAAATGTTAAAGTTAGTACTTACTCGGAAAAAATAATAGTTATTTAAAAGAAAGACATTGATTCCAAACCTACTAGTGCCCTATTTTTATACTAATCTCAATTGTTTTGTCTGTTTTTTCACGTTAGGTGCACAATCAACATGTACCTTTTCACGTTCTAAAATTTATAAGATAAAAGTGGAAGATTATAAATCTAAGTGTAACGTGAAAATGAGCCCAAAAAAAAAAATATTTAGGAACCTGAAATTTGGTCTTTCATTAAATTCTAAAACCACGTCATCGTAGATTTGAAAAGTTATGTCAGTTCCTCTCTCTCTTAAATTTTAAATTAAGTAAAATAAATTCAAAATTTAAAGAGTATATGAGAGTCTTCAAAATTCATGTGAGATAGTGATACTTAACTTAAAATCCAAAAACAAGTAAATTTGAAGGAAAAAAAAAAGAAATGAATAAAGATAAAAGGCTTGAGAATGGTCATAACCACAAAGTTGGATTAATGGAGTTTGTTTGTTTGTTTGTTTTTTTTTGGCCTTGTTTTGTCTTTAAACATTGAAAGCCCCTTACTAGCAAACGATTGTACAATAGCTTATGAAAAAAAAAAAAAAATTAAAGCAATGCATAGTAAAATTTTGCCCAAAGTACTTTATCCAGGAAAGGAAACAAAGTAATAAAGAATAAAAAAAAAAAAAGAAGAAAAAAGTATGAATGAATATTGAAGAGACCAAAAGAGTTGTTGCCTGTTGGATGCATAGTTTATGAATGGGGCTTTTGTTTTTTGGGTAAATATGAATGGGGTAATTAACATCAAGGACTAGGTTATATCTATCTACATGATGACATTTTGGGTTTTATTACTATTATATTCAGTTTTGTTCTCTTTATTATTCAAAATTCATGTAAGAAGGTGATACTTAACTTAAAATCCAAAAACAAGTAAATTTGAAGGAAAAAAGAAATGAATAAGGATAAAAGGCTTGAGAATGGCCATAACCACCAAGTTGGATTAACTGAGTTTGTTTGTTTAGTTGTTTTTTTGGTTTTTTGTTTTTTTTTCTTATTTTGTCTTTAAAGGTCTGAATGGTTCATGAGTCGAGTCCGGAATAAAATCAAATTTGAGTTGAAACTGGTTGACTTTATTATAAGTTTTATTGATTTTTCAGAAAAAAATAAAACTGAAACCAAAAATTTAAGTCCGAGATTGCAAACCAAACGGGGCGTAAAACATTGAAAACCCCTTTCTAGCAAAAGATTGTACAACAGCTTATGAAAAAAACATGAAAAAAATAAAGCAATGCATAGTAAAATTTTGCCCAAAGTACTTTATCCACGGAAGGAAACAAAGTAATAAAAAAAAAAAGAAAAATAAAGTATGAATGAATATTGAAGAGACCAAGAAAGTTGTTGCCTGTTGGATGCATAGTTCATGAATGAGGCTTTTTTTTTTAATTTGGTAAATATGAATGGGGTAATTAACATCAAGGACTAGGTTACATCTATCTACATGATGACATTTTGGATTTTATTACTATTATATTCAGTTTCTTTTTCTTTAGTACTCCTTCTAACGCTCCAATATTCTATGCATATTTCGTCTAACAACCTTACCTTATTTTATTTTAATTTGTCATTAAGGCACTTTAATGTTCATGTAATCATAAATATCATAAGTTAAGAATGATGGTCGTATTAATGTGCTAATATCGTAATACATATGAATAAATTATTTCATGACTTAAATTATTTTATGATCCTAGTAATGTGATAGTATCATAATATATGATATGTATAAAGCATCTACATAAGACTATGTAGTTAAAGTCAAGATTATATATCTCATTTCTCAGCATACATGTATAAACTTTGATTTCTAAAATATTTAAAAACGAGTCAGGATAACTCCTCGAGAAGTCGATTCGATTAACTGTAGAGTTAGGATCATGGGCAATATATCACAAGTCAAGAACTCAACGAAATACTGTTCACCTTTTTTATTTTAGAGAAATAAAAATCAAATCAGCTAAAAGGACTATAGAATCAACCGAATCAGATTATCAAAGGCTAGAGAGAAGTATTCCAATAAGTGAAATCATACACATAAAAGAA
Source organism: Antiaris toxicaria (assembly GCA_035233585.1). Classification (NCBI taxonomy): domain Eukaryota; kingdom Viridiplantae; phylum Streptophyta; class Magnoliopsida; order Rosales; family Moraceae; genus Antiaris; species Antiaris toxicaria. Next base: position 5,388,606 of record CP141163.1, read on the forward strand.
AATTAATAGATAATAAAATAAGAAAGCCAAATCAACATCAATCACGAAATCAAGATCAAATATTAACTCGCAAAGAGCTATACATTTTGACCAATTAACGGGGAAAGTGAAACTATAAGGGAAAGTCAATAAAGCTGGTAAAAGACGTAATATGTAGTATTGAGAGCCAAATTGTGAGGAAATCATGAAACAAGTACATCCTTATCATATATAAATTAGGTTGTTCAAAATAACCAACACCGACCGCCGATAACCACACAAACTAATTGGAGAGCACCAACCAACATCGGAATCAATGCCATTGGCTGGTGGATCGAACTAGCTAAGTAATGGTCAACTCGGTGCTCGATGCAAGATACATGACTGTTTGCAATCGAAATCTATCGATAACCTCCTCGTTAGTTGTTTAGTTATTGAACCGTGAAGGAAAAAGATGTCGTCATTGAGGGAAGGGAGGATCGACTGTGACGTCTCGTGTCTTGAGTGATCCGGACCGTCACTAAAAACTATTACTTGTAATAATAATTATACTCTTTTATAAACTAATACTTAAAGTTACTTAATTAGATATCCTAATTTTGAGGGATTTTTTTTGAAGGCGTACGTATTTACTATTTACGTACGTATACTTTAAAATGCGTAATCTAGAAAATAGGGAGTTCAATTATATATACATGCATACTTATAATACTATTTAACTATTTACTATTTAAAAATACTATTTAACAGTTACTATTTAAAAATACTGTTTAACTGTTACTATTCAAAAATGCTGATTACTCAAACTGTGCGGAAAATTAACTCGCAATGTATCCATAACCTCGCCTTCACATCTGCCTCTGCCGCCGTCATCGCCCATTAGTGATCAGGCCATAGGACGCTTACCTATAGCATGAACACACTTCGCGAGCTTTACGCCCAATAAATACAATATGTTAACCACAAAACATGTTTAAAATATAACATATACTTAAAACTATATAAGCATGCAGAATATTAACAGATACCACTTAAACATATCACATACCAAATCATCACATATCATATCATTGAATACTTGAATGCATTCTTACTGTAACTAGAAGCATAATGAATTATAACTAATACGTACTGTGAACTATGCATGATCCGGTTATGCTCATTTATGCTTCAATTCTCTTTTTTTTTTTTTTCCTTTCTCTTGTCTACTTAGAGCCTGTGTGTCAGTACCATGTGCGCGTGGACCATCGATAATGCCCGTGGCCAATAGCCGAAGAGCCATCAACGGATGCTCAACTTTGCTTTAACTTAACTTGAAAACCTCTTCAACTGAAAAGACCGGTACGACATGCTTATTAATTTCCATCTTGCTTATCTGATTTGGCCCAATACTTTTCTAAGCTATCCCTAATCTTACTTAGTAGGGATGTATGACACCTAACTTGTTCTTTCATCAATCTACATGATTGTGAAGCCACATGCTCTTATACATGCTGTGCAATATCGTGTGCATGGTATGTATACTTAACATACTGTAAAAACATCATTTCAAATTCATTTTATTCATGCTGTAGGCAGAGTTGTACTTACCTAGTTTGCTAGCAAACTCGTACTCTCGCCTTTATCAACTTATAGGTTATTACCTGTCATCAATAACGTATCTCATTAACACTTTTGTTGAGTCACTAATACTGTTAGTGACTAAAGACCGATTGTCGTCAGTACTAACTCGCTCTCTTTTCAGAGTTTGATACTCTAGGCTTGGGTAATTAATTTATTGTCTCATAAATTAATTACAGTGTTCTTAGGTTACTATCACCATTAGTGACTATAACTTGTGTTTCTGTAGGGTGTCGAGACCCATTGGTATCCTATTGGTTTACTTTGGGGATTTGGTGTCTAATTTCTATTGCGTTTAATTAATTATCTACTTGACAGATTAATCATCGTTCCTCACCATTTTGTTCAAACACGGTCCTTGACTGGTTTACCGACCAGTCAATTGACCGGTTACCTCGCATGTTGTTGACTTAGGTAATCTACGGGGTTGCTATTGCTTGTTGGGTGTGGTAGCCTACCGGGCTACCAACACTGTTTTTGTTATATTTAAAAAATCGTTTTGATTGCCTTATAAAATTTTAGGAAAATTATGTTCTTTAAAACTGTCCCCTTATCACCCCGTTGGAAGGTGGGGACGTTTTTATGAAAACCATGTTTTTATTTTAAAAGTGTAAAATATACTTTGGTGATGTATTTTAAGGGTGGTTTTTGAACCACTTACCAAAACTTGATTTAAAACTTATTCAAAACGACTTAGTTTATGAATTTGGTGAACAAAAAATTTTTCATCATCGACGAGATGAACAATTCTTGTGTTCATCTCGGAGGTCAAATCTCACTCGAATGAGTCCTAATCTTACTAAACCCGTGGCCTATTGAATGTCCAGTTTTATAAAAATTCCAGTTTCACGTCGTTTTGAAAACAACTTTATTTAAGGCCCGAAACGGCCAAATTTTTAAAACATACGCAAGTCATCTTAAAAGTTTCGACGAGATCTACAACTTTTATATTGAGTCCGAGAACCGTTTCAGACTCTAAGTAGTCCATTTATAACAAAACCCGAAACTATTTCTAGTGCTCAAATTCTTGGTCCCAGTTTTGGGTACCGAATGAAAAACACTCAAAAAACTTATCGTAATGTTGTTTTTGGCCAAAAGCTGTTAGACGCAAAAACGACCATAACGAAATTTTCTCAAAACTCCATGTTTCACCAAATCCCAAATTCAAAATTTAAGGGGGTCAAAATAGCCAAAACCCGTAGCCTTTTTCTGGGGATAGATTGTGTCCAGCCATCTTCCTTAAACGTTTATGCTCACACATACGTACATCCATTCGAAAAAATGTAAATCACAACCACATTACTTAAAAAAATGAAAAGCTAAGGACTCAAAATAAACTTATTACAAACCATTTGCATAAACAAATACACATAAATGACCTTGATCACAACTTAAAAATAACTAACTTCAAAAGGGTTTCGGTTTTACCTCTTGTGCTATGAACTAAGCACAAATCCGATTCAAGGGCTTGAGTGACCGAAATGGCCGTGGTAAACCAAGGAGATTGGGGGTCGGTTTTATGCTAGCAAAGATACCAAAATTTTCCTCTTAATATCAAACCCGAAACAATAACTATAAACACAAAGATTGGATTCTAAAACTTACCCTTGATCACCTTAAAATGGCCTGGATTGAATCTCCTATCACAAGCTTGAAAGGGCTGGATTTTTGGTAAAAACTTTTTGGTAGGATTTTGGCTTGGCAAAAATGGGGGTTTTGGTTGAGGGAAGTGGTCAGCTGCAGCAAGAAGGAAAGAGAGAAAGAGTGTTGTGGTTTTTTGGGAGCCAAAGTAAGAAAGAAACCTTTATTGGTCATGTGTGCCTTTTATAGGCAAACTTAACCTAATTTGCTTAAACTTAGCCAGCGTTTGGGATAAGCATTTTTTTGGCATTACATTTAAATGCAATGTAATTTTCCCCCAAATACAAAAACATTTCATTCAAATACCAATCACATCACATTTTAAATCTAACACAATCACTATTTATTATTTTACTTTTTCTATTACTTTTATTAATTACATTATATATTCTCTCTCCCTCTTTTTTTTCTCTCTACTTTTACCCATCACATCACATATTTATTATTAAAATACAATTCAAATACTTTTCCCCCAAACACACATTGCATTCAAATGCAATGCTAATGCTTTTTCTCCAAATACAAATTGCATTCAATGCATTGCATTCAAACGCAATGCAAATACAATGCGTTCACCAAACGAACCCTTAAATCTACTTAATTATCCACATTTTTAGCGTAATCAAGGGATTAAACCTGCCCATTTTCAGTCCTCAAAACCGAGGGGCTACGACCATTTAAGGAGGGGAAAATAAACAAGCTTTTCTTGGTGACATGTGATGGAAAGCTTAAATTTTTAACTCAAATGGTGTCATAACTTTTACATATTTTATGTCTACTTTTTGGGGCTGGTTTTGCAGTTAAAAACAGCTGGTTTTCAGCTAAGTGCACACGGTTTTTAAGGTCAAAATTTATCTGTATTTGCCTCTTATTGCAGTCTAATTTTCTACCGCGGTGTCCGGTCCTTTTTTGGCAGTGTTCTAATTTTCACCCGGAATTGGATTTTCTGAATCCAATTTTTGTACTGATCATTCCTAGTCGGTTTGTACTGTCTAAAAGCCCATTCTATACTAGTTTATTATTTATTTTCTATACTGTGGTTGTGTCTATACTGTGTTGTTCTTTCACACGCAAAACGAGGTGTTCCTGTGCGAAATTTCAGACATAGTCTCTCTTGACTAACTTGGACGTGCTGATTTCAATTTTATCAGTTTTACGTCCGTCTGAGGTCATCTGGATCAGTTTTCAGGATCTGTGTGATTTCATCTCAAAAAACGTGTCAAATGTCCGATTGACTAATTTAGGCGTCCTAGGTCTAAATATATCAGTTTCAGGGCGAGATAAGGTCGTCTTGACCCTCTTCCCAATACTGCATATCTCTCAAACAAAAATTCTCGTTTTGCGCTCAATTGACCAGATTGAGCTTACTGACTGTTAAAATATCAGTTTTAGGTCAAACTAAAACCGTCTTGACCATTAATCCAACACTGCGTTTTCCACTATTCATTATTCTTTTTTTTTTGTTCGACTGACCAGTCTGAGCGTTCTGACTCTGATTTTGTCAGTCTTTGGGCAAGAAAAGGTCATCTAGACCATTTTCTCGATACTGTACAACTTTTAGGGTTTTTCTCATTGTTGGGCTCAGATGTTCGATCCAAGCGTTCTGGTGATCTATTCACCAGTCTTATGTCAGGAAATGGTCATCTGGACCAGTTTCCTGATACTACGTACCTCATAAACTTACACATATTATAGGATGGCCCGATTTCACTGCTGGTCACCCCTTTCACTGCATGAATCGTACTTAAACAGTGCGGCACCTGTTCAGTCTATTCAATTGAAAAATATACTGTATTTGTTAACCAAATTATTCATCACATAGTAATTAGGTTTCACGCACTATGAGAGTCTTTTTAGCAGCTCTCTGCTCAATACACGGCCTTCTACACGGGTTCTTACACGGGTGTGTACCAGGCAACACGAGCGTATACCAGTTGAGATTGCTCAACATGGCCGTGCCTTGGAAACACGTTCCTCTACCCAAGCGGTACATGGCCTCTTACACGGCCATGCACCTGACTGTGTTAATCAATATTGCATTAAAAGGCATCAAATTAACCCAAATTCATTCATCAATTTATCATTATATAGAATTTAAATAACAGGAATGGGGCGGTCCTTACATCGACAAGGATGAAGATTGAAGGCAATCTTCAGATTTCACCTAACAATGTAAATTGTTCGCCACCGACCCTTATTCTTAGCTCATTTTTCTTTCTTTCTTCTTCTACTTGCATGCACTTCGCTCAACACATCTGGCTTCTAAAATCGACGCACTGATCATAAAAAACTGATTGATTTTGTAAGGTTAATCAAACCGCATTTGGTCACCTCTATGAAAACCAACGTCAGTGAACCAAACCTGTGAAAATGGTTAGTTCCTGACCAATGTTTAGCCTAATAAAGAACAACCTAATGCACAATTGAGACACATCTTTGTATATCTACAATAACTACACCCATTTTTTCTTCGCATTCTCTATATTTTTAGAACTTTCATCTTCTCCCTATAATACAAATCCCACCAAGAACTGACGAAACTCGTAATTCAAGAAAGTTTCTAAGATCGTTCTACAATTAGGTTTGAATGAAATGACCATAGCCTGTTACCTATAAAGAGATAAAAACCTTGATATAATGAAAATGCCACAATTAGTGATGAAAAAACCGATTGATATGTTAAGTTTGAACGCCACAAAAAATTCTAATAAGTTCAGAAATTTCTCAAAGAACTAAAGAGAATCACTCTCATTTTTCTGGATAAACATTTATATGTTTTATTTATATGAAATACACCTATAAATGAGCTAAAAATTACAATCTAAAATTCAAGAAATAAAATATTCCAAAAATTTAAAATTTAAAATTCTTAAATCTACCTGAAAATTTAAAGTTTGAAAAACCTAAATCTAATGTTTAAAATTGAAACTTTAAAAATCCTCTCTTACTCTTCATGTTTTCCAACCATTAAAGAAAAAGACTTATTTAAAATTCAAACATTCCCTTAAAGATCTATGTAGAAATTAGCTAGGAGACTTATTTGAATTTCAAATAAAAAAAATAAAATCTACCTAATCTAAAGTTTAAACGCCTAAAGAAAATTTGATACTGTTCACAGGCACTGTGCACATGTAAATAAAGGTAGCCATGCATATATGTGTTTGTTATTGAGCCTCTTCCATAGTTACTTTGATAATTTGGACCAATCTTGACTCACCATTAGTAGTGAATACATATTTTTCAACTTGTTGAACCTCCTGAATTAATCTATTAAGTACTTCTTTGAACCGTTTAAGTCGAACTCTTGTAACTGACCATTTTGGAACTTGAAGCGAATCTTAATTCCATTTGTTAGCCCTAACCATGTTCTCATCACCCTACCTATTCTTTCTTTCAAACTCTATTGTAGCACTTAATCATTATGGTAGAAGATTTCCTAGAGTCCTATAGAGGATATAGCTCTCATTAACGAGCAAATGTCAATAAAAATATTGTGTATTAGGTATCTTTTTATATTTCTGCACTTTTACTGTATTGTTCTCACATACACCACTTGGAGATATCAACCCATTGCCCAGTCTGTTAATCAAATGACTTCTAAACTTCATCATTGATCCTCCAACAAATTGATCATAGAAATCACCCTCTACATAAGATAAGAATTAAATGCAAAGAATTCATTGCAATTCTAATTTGTCCTTGCGTGATGTATATTGAGAGAATCTTAAACAAAAAATAAACTCTACCAATAAAACATATTTATAAACTATTATATCTTCATTATGCATATTAAATTGTCATATATTTATATATTTTTTTCAAAACAGATATTTGTAGATGGTAAATATTATTAAATTGTTTCAAGCCTATGACTGATAAAGATACCCTTTGATGTTTGATCCAATCTTGAAATTGATCTAGTGAGCTAGGAAGTGCAGAAAAATAATAAAGACATAAAATTATAGACGCTCACTCCTAATAGAAGAACTTCGTCCAGCAATATGGTACATAGGTTTCCACTATGTACGAATAAATCCAGTACAAGAGACCTTGAAAAAGGCAAGAAGTTTTAAAGAGAGAACAATGATTAAAAATGTCAAGATTGCATAAAAAAAAAATGAAGCATTTAGGGCTATTTGTGATTTGTAGAAGTAGAACTCATGCTAGGGTTGCTAAGGTGTTTTCACAGTGTAGCTTCAATTGCTCTTATTTTGCTGCCTTGGGTGAGATCTTGTGCTTGGCGGTTGAAGGGTTTCGCATCCTTTGTCTCCTTTATGTAATAAAAAATGCCAATTCATGCTTAACACTCTTTCTCAAATTTCATTTCTTGTTTACGTGCCGTAACTCTTTTTATTGGCTTTTAATTGCCCACATTAAGAGAAAATCTCTTTATTAGTTTATTCTCTTTTATTTATGTAGGGCCCACATATTTTTAATTGTTTTAATTTAATTTAATTTAATAATATTTTTTCATTTTCTTTTTCTGCAACCTTCACTTTGACAAATAATCAAAAATGGCTTTCAGCCTTTCTCAACTCATTGTCCTAACATGTTCCGGTTCCCACTCCAACATCTGACACCCGTGCTGGGTTGGAACTTCACTGTTGATGCTATTGCCAATGAACGTCGAGCTTCGTTGTGTGTTGCTTGCTGACCTGAGTGCTGTGAGGCTTTTGTGGAGGACTAACTACCATCGATTTGTAGATTATAGGGTAATTTACATAGAGAATTTTAAAAATTTTTCTTACATCATACTAACTCATGTTATCATATACAATAAATTATTAAACAATTTATATACCTTAGAGAAGATGACAGGAATGTTAGAAAAGGCAACTGAGAAAGCTTTAACTAACTAGCTTTTTTTACTGTTCTCCAATTCTCGGAGAATAGAGTGTGTGCATATTTGGTCTCTCAATCAGTATTTATGTGCGACTTTCTCCTTTTAACCACTCAAAACTCTTATAGTTTGTTATTACTATTATGGGAGGATAATAATAAACTTACTTACCTTATAGTCTATGGCCTGAGAAAAATAAGAGTTTCAAGATTTTTATTTATAGTGAATGAACTGGATGGATTTTAAATTTGAATAGGATATTTAAAAATGACTTTTCCCTCTCCTTCCACCTATTTGGCAATTTCTCTCCACTGTGGGAGACTCAAAATTTGATTTAAATTTCATCTTTATTTATTTTGTGATTTTAATTACATGGATAATATTTTATAATCTAATTTAAATTCAAAATAAAATCACGACAACTTATGTAACATTCAAAACTTAACTAACCATAATCTATTAAATTTAACTTTAGAGATTAAAGTAAATAATGTAAGGATAAAATATTTAATTATTTCTAATGTTATATTAAGTTAAACAAGAACGCTAGAACATCATATACTTTAAAAAAGAAAAAAATAAAACATTTTATATATATATACACACATCATAAATGTTGTTTTATATGTTGAATGTTTTGAAGAAAAAGTTATATTATACATTTTAGTGAGGCTTGATTTTTCTCACGGATTTTATGAGATATGAGATACATTATGAGGTTTACGGGATATATATATATAAGCTTTTATCTTTTTTAATGAGGTTACAGTTTAATTTCTGAGAATTCTTGAAATTTTTTTTTTTTTGAAATCTTGCCTTTATCCTCACGTGTTTATGTAATTTTCTGTCCAAATCAGGTCCTTCACCACCTAATATTTCCTTTAAAATTAAAGGCAACAATTTTACTCACTCACAATTCCCATTCTTAAGAAAATTCATACATAATTTCTATACAACCCCTCTCTCTCTCTCTCTCTATCTCTCTCTCTCTCTCTCTCCTTACTTCTCTTTCCTAGTCACTATTATCATCATCTCCCTGTTCTCTTTTTCCATTTTCTTTTGAAGACCCAAAAAAGACAATTTGATTAAAAAAGGTGATGTTTTATTATCAACTCATGATGATGATTTCATTGGCTTGTTTTTCTTTCGGTGATTTTGGTGTCCTCAATAGAAGTTATTTTAATATCATAATGAAATATGAGGAATACTATATGATGACGTTTTAGGAAGGCTATATAATTGATTGACGATGGTTTATCGTTTTGGAAACACAATAGATTTTGTGATTGGTTGCATTTTGTTGTTAGATGATTTTAGTATTTTTTTGTCTCTTATTCGTGATATTATTAAAAATGGTTATTTTATTTTATTTTTATGAGTTAAAAATATGTTTTAGGATGTATGCTTTTTCTTTTTTTATGTAAATCATGTATATTGTGATAATGATTTAATTTTATTTTATATTTTAAAAAAATTTCATTCTTTTTTTATGTAAATCATGTATATTGTGATAATGATTTAATTTTATTTTATATTTTAAAAAAAATTTCAGATTTAGTCACTACTGAAAATTTCTAGATTTTATGCTCAATCTTTAGTACTCTGTTTAATAATCCAAATGGACTCTATTTTTGAAAAATTTAATATTATCAAAAATCCCTACATGTCTTATTTCTTTGAGACTAGTTTTAGATTATTTGGAGTTTTGTATGGTTTGTTATGAATTTTCAAAATGGTAAGGTCTGACTTCAATTTTAATAAAGTTTTATGATTAGATTTTAAAAATAGGTTTAAAGGTCCAAATAAACTCCGTTATCAACAAATTAGATATCATTGAAAAGCTATAGATGTCTATTTTCTTTTAAGATCAATTTATATGAATTTTTAAAAAGGTGAAGGTCTAGCTATTAGTTTTTGTACATTGTGAAATTATTGTGTTTTTTTTTATTCAACATCATTGAATAATGAAATCAATTATTTTTAAGTGTTGTTATAATGTGATGGATATATTGCTGGATTATTATAACTTTTAGTAATTTATTATTATTTATGACATAAACGGTTCTAGATGCGAGGACTAGAGAACTTCAATTGTCATGTCACTGTCAAAAAATTTAAAAGATTAAGTAAAGCGTTTATATAAGTACACTTTCACTTGCAACATAAATTTAATAATTGAGAAGTGAATTAATAATGTTGATAAGAATATGATGTTTTAATACTTCTCTTATAATGATGTTTCGATAAAAAATATATATATATGTATGTATTTTTATGTTTTCAAATGGTGTTGTACACCCTTGATGTTGATGGTGACCGATGAGTTGTCTTTTGTCCAACGAGCGTACTTATTGTCGTGATTAGTTTGGGATTTGCTACTCCAGTTTTTTTGTGACTAGCACATTATGATGGTACAACACCGGGCCCAATATATGATAATATTTTAAAGTTAAAATTTTTCAAAGATGTTTATATTTATAATGACACATATATGATGATGATGGTAATAATGATGAAAATAAAATAAAATATTTTCATTTAAGTTTGTGAGATATAAATATATTACTAAGCATTACTTATATAAGTTATTTCATTTTGAAGATAAAGGAAAAAATAAGATGTAATGATGGAAAAATTTGAAGTGGAAGCAAAATGATGTATAATGAAAAAATGGGAAGAATGATATTAGATTAACTATGATTATGTTTTTAATACATTTTTAGATATTAATTATGGTTATTTTATGGAGGATTATGTTTGAATTTTTCTTAATTTATTTCACTATATAGATTTTATTATTTATAATAAATATGAAGGTTATTTTTTAAAGATAAAAAATACTTTAAAGAAAATTATTTATTTATTTTAATAAGTCAAGAAATTACTCAAATTTTATTATTTTCTGTAAATTTTATAAAAGATGAATGTCAAAAAAATAAGCTAACTGCAATAGTCCGTAAGGAGTCGTTACATTTTATTTGAATTAAAAAATTATGTAATAATTATCTAAATAAAATCAATATGAAGAAAAATTTTTTTGTTGCATTATCCTAGTGAAAATCGCCTACCTAATGTAAATAAGGATAATATTTTATTTCAATTCAAATTCAAATAGGATAATAGCCATATTTAATTTAAAACATTTATTTAAATAAGATTATCTAGATATTTAAATTAATTATTCAAATAATTAATTTATCCATATTTTTTAATTTAAATCAATCTCACATTTATCTTAAAAGGTAAATACAATTAATTTAAATTTTAAATCTTATCTTCCAAATAAATATTTATACAAATTAAATATTTATCTAATTAATTAAATGAAACAAAATTCTGTGAAATATTTATCTAATTAATTAAATGAAACAAAATTCTGTGGAATAATGCCTATACCTGTGAGAAGGTGATCTGGATGTTTCTTTTTACTAAGTCCAAAAAGTAAAGTCATAACAAATATCTCAATTGATTACCATCTGTTAAAGAATTATATTGAGCTAATAAAGAGACTGATTAAATATATATAATGTGAACTTTAATAATCTATGTAATTAACTATGTTATACCAAATAAATTAATTGCATAATTATTAATTTTAGAATCGCACTACTATAAACTTAAAACTATACTCCCAATTATATATTACATTACGTAAACCAGTGTATAGATGCAGTTCAATGACCTTACCATATATGCAACACCCTCATATGATTTCCACGATTAACTTAAGATTAAAGTCCGTTCAACCTTTTAATCATGCCATCTTAAGAATCCATTATACATCCAATAGAAACAATGATTATTTATTGTATGTGAATAAATCATTTACTAAGCAAACAACTTAAAACCTTATCCATTTTCACATCTTATATAATGTCGATAAGAGAATAACTTATTATCCTTATTAGGTTATGATTCTATATCTATAAGTAAAGCTCACATCGTATACAAGTTATATACCCAACAAACCGGTCTAGTAGCTTATTACTCTGAGATGCTTTAGCTTTTGAAATATCAAAGTACATAAGTTATACACATGAAGTCATTTATTTATTTCGGATTTAAATTATTGCATAATAATTGCCTAAAGTGAATTAATCAATTCAAGAGAACTACATAAATTAATTACACTTTGATTCAAGTTTAATATATTACTACCACTTGGCAATATATCTATGTCTTTATTTAAGAGTCGACTCGCTCTTGACGATCAAGACAAACCATCTCTCCAATTGGATTTAGACAACATATAGTATTAAAATAAGTTAGATGATCACTTTAACCCCATATATTACAGACTATAGATTTAGACTATAAGTAACATTCTAACAGTTTGAATATCAAATAATCAATAAATCATATTTGTTTATAATTATTTTAATATATAAATAAAGATAAATAATAAAAAACCTCAAATATATTATTAATCAGTTCAAAATAAATAAAATATCCCCTCAGTTTCTTTATTTCTTAGAGTATTCCTAACACGATTGATGTAGTCAGATCTGATGTCTTGGAGTGTTCCTAAATTTCTTTATTAGTGGAATGATTCCGATATCTTGAGAAGTATTGTAGTCAGAGCCGACGTAGAACTGATGTAGTAGCTGCCGCTGCCTTACTTCATATTTTCCAACACACGCTCTTCATTGTCATCGTTTTCTTGGGCTTCTTTTTTGGTCCTTAACCATTTCTTAAAACCTCAAAACACAACCTCATTGTTTTATTTATTTTATTGAGTTTTTGTTTTGCAGTTTAAAGATTTTTATGAACTTCTAGGTTTAAATCAATATTTTTTGGTAAATACTCGAAGAGAGGGAAGGAAAAAAAAAAAAAAAAAAGGTCTATGCAGAAGGGCAATACCATATACCCCATATAAAAATTAATTTTCACAAAAACTCTGTGGCCCCGAACAATTAATTAAAAGAGTGATGATATGAGTAACCGAAAATGAAAGCAAAAAAGAAGGATTAAATGTGAATTGACATTTTAATGAGGTGTTTAAATATGATTGATGGGATAGAGAATGATATACATAAGGAGACGAAGAACGTGAATCCCTGTTGTCAAGGATACTTTCCTTTCCTTGAATAAAATTCTTTTTACTCATTAAGTTAGGCATATCTTTAGAGATCACAAAATCTTTCGTTATGCAGTATCCCTAAAACGAAATTTTGACGAATATTCTTTGAATATTCCAAGGAGCAATCAATTAGAATTATGGTGCGATCATAATCAACTTCTGCACGCCACGGTCATATTCAATCATTTATAGTTTGGAATAGTCTGATGACTCGTGCAGCTTGATTTTGGTTGTTCTTTTCCTCGCTTTATCACCTATGTTTGTTTCAAATTATTTGTGTGATTTGTAGATTAAATTTAAAATATAATAAAATTTTTAGATTTAAATTGATTGATTTAATCATAATTTTTATTAATTATTTTTTTAAAAAACTAAGCTATAAAAATTAAAATTTGAATTTATAAACTAATAAAACGTTTGGTATCATAATTGTATTCGTATTACATTTAAATGCGATACAATTTTTATCCGAACATAAAAATTTTACTTTCAAAAATCATATTTTTCAATAGTACTACGAAAATAATTACTATTCTTTTATTTTTTTTAAAACAATTATTTATCATGTTTTCAATTTTTTTATTCATATTATGTTCTTTCTCTCTCTAATTTTTTTTTATCTACTTTTACTCGTAACATCAATTTTTCAACTTTAAAATACAATTTAAATACTTTTCATCCAAATATAAAATGCATTACTAAAATTACATTCAAATACAATATCATCATAATATATTTACCAAACACCTCGTAAATAAACTCATAAATAAAACCATAATTATATAGGTTAATAAGTGAAATATTCCTTCAATAGATATGAATATTGATTTGAATCTTGATGTTTAAAAATTTTTGACTCAAAATATCTAGTCAAACTAATATGCCCCATGGAATAAAGTTGAATAATGTCTGGTCAAAAAAAAAAAAAAGTTTAATAATCATTTTTACTCCCTCAGCTTGATTTGGTTTGAACAATTTCAAACTGAAAATAAAATAACGTCGCCACGAACAACCTACGCCAGTCTCATCCAAAGAGACCCACTAATATTTATTTATGATTAAATTGACAAAGACCATTACCGGTACGTAACAAACCAACCTAATAAAATACTTAAAATTGTGTCCTAGTTTTGTTAGGACATTGTTATGTATGGAAACATGTAAGAATCTTAAATTTCATGAATTTTGATGGTCATCAGTAAGCTAATTGGGCTATTAAAGCTAATTCAAGTGGTTTGTAAATAAATAGACAAAGTAAAAGGTTAAAATATATATATATATTTAAGAGTGTTACAATAATATTAAATTAATACATCGATAATAAATTTTAACATTTTAAAAATATATTTTTTGGTTAAGTGTTTTAATAATATTAAATCTAACATTTACTAAATTTTATGACTAATTTACTATAAAATATAATTAATGATAAATTTAAATTGATTTTGATTGACTTGTGTTTTCACTTTTTTATATAATTATTAAAAAAACATTTTAAAATTATCTAAGCACTTAAAATTTCACTTTTAAGAGTTTTAAAGTATAATAATTATGAAAAAAAATATATATATAACATTAAAAATGTCATTGGAAATAAGATAAGAATTTAAATTTTCATACTCTTTGGAACGTGCATTGCAAGAAGTGTTGAGCCGTAATCAATATTTTCACAACGCATAATTTGAAGAAATGTTTAAATAAACAAAGTTAAAGAGTTAAATTTCATGATATAGTCATAATATAACAACATCAAACATGCTACTATATAAGATAACAAAACCCAATTCATTTTTGTTTTGTTTTGTTTTGTATTTTTGTTTTTTTTTTTTGTTTTTGTTTTGTTTTCAAAACTTATGGAGTTATATTTTGTAACAAGAAGAGTCTAGTGTCAACAGATACAATTGATAAAAATAAGCCAAAAAATTAAGCCATCTCTTCATTTTTTTAATAAGATTGCTTTAGTTACTTGTTGCCTTTAACTCTCCTTTGCTAAGTCATCTTTCATAGAAACACTTTTCAGCAGTTGTTGACCTGGTAGAAACAGAGTTCTTTTTGCTTCCGTCTGAAATTTTTTCTCTGCTTAGGTAGTTGTTTGAGGAAGATCCAATTCAATATTGTTGATTTAAGTATATTCTTCAGGCTGGAGAGTTGAACTCAAGACTAAAATAATATAATAAACATTTGTGCTCAACCCTTTTTATAGCTTTTAGATAAATTATAACTTTAGTTTCAATCGATACTTGAATAATTTCTTCAATCTTTATAGCTTTATCCTAAAAAAAATAAAGACAGTTTGTGAAATATACAAGACTATGAAAAAAGGAAAAAGATGACCAAAAACTACTATATATCATACTTTGGTCGTTTTCTCCGTTAATGTCTTTGTATTACATTGAAGAAGTCTTTCAGCCGATAATCCAAAAATCATTGCTTTAATTGAGTCCGAAGAATCTTGCAATTCAATGTTGGCTCTAGCTCTAGAACATCAGCAGTGTGGAAGAATTTAGAAATATTTATGAAAACTCAACTAATGATTATATATTGCAAGGTTTTAAAAATAATTCTAGTCAAAAATAAAAAAAGAGGAGGGGGGGTTGGTGCAATATGGTTTCAAAATAGCCAAAGAAAATTAAAAAGAGAAGAACACTATAAATATTTAGAACAAGCAAACAAAGGAAAAGAGGATTTTTTTTTTTTTTTGTTCATTTGTTTTTATCTATTTTCAAGTATAAAAGCATCAAGAGATCTGAACATCAAATATATTTTAGATGATAAAAGAAAAAGAAAAAAAATAAGAAGTTGACCTTTATGTTGCCCTTGCCTGAGCATTTTTGCAATAAATGCATTCATAGATTTCATTGTAAGTTGAAATTGAAATCTTGTTGCATTTGTCACATGACATGTACCAAAATGGCTGATCTAGAGTTTGGTCACTCAATTTAAACTTGACCCAAAAAAAAAAAAAGGTTTGCTGTAAAGAAGAAAATAGTTGTCCCACATTCCTTCTCAAGAAATATGGTGATGATTTAGAACAAACCTTTGGTTTATGAGAAATATTTCTAGTCTAGTTAAATCAACATCACCAAAACTGTTTTGAATTTGCCTTTTCTAAGGCATGTCTAGAACCACAGCATAAATGCCTAGAACAAGAAGTTTTAGATATGATATATAAATGAGAATTGTAATTAAGTTTAAACTTGAATTATAATGAAAGAAAAAGGTTGTGCATGCAAGTTCAAGAAAAATACTGATTTCAGAAGGACAACTATCCAATGGAATCAACTCATTTATGTAATGATAAACTTATCCTAGAATCCTAAAGGTGTATATACCTTTGTTTCTTTTGCATAAATCCTTGTCATATTTAGCACCACCAAAAGATGCAAAAGCAAAATTCGAATTATAAATCCAAATATATATTTTGAAATCTAATGATTCTGGTGCATCATTTATTTTTAATCTAATTTCCCCATTCCCACAACAAAAGGTATTAGTTTCACTCGAGAATTTCTTTGCTCCACAATGAGTACACATTGTCGGTAATGGTAAAATATAAGCATCTATGGGTATACTTTCCAAGTCAAATGTTGTATTGCATCGATCTCCCTTTGTCAAATTTCTCTCTAGATTGATTGTCCCTATAACTATCAGATTACCACTTAACAAATCTAATCCATTATTTTGAGCATTCAATCTTACTAAAACTTTACAGGAGTGATTAACAAACAAACACAAATAATAAATGAGATGGAAAAGTAAGTCTGTTAGTATTTATAGCTACATACCTGTTTAATTAGTAACTTCGCATTCATCCACATTATGTGCTTCTAAAGTACTCGATCCACTTCCTATTACATTTTGTTTATCTGTAGGTTGCAAAAAATCACACTATTATTTACAGTAAGAGAATAAAATATAATTAGTATACTTGAGCGTTTCTCAATTTTGTAGCATAAAAGAAGCTTTCTTATTGTTTTTCAGGTGAAAAAATAATCCAGCACACATACATATTTTTTTCATTTCCAAGAGCTTCATGTGTAAGTTCACCTTTAGACGTAATGTGTATACATTTTGCATCATTTTTCTTTAAATTTGATTACTTTCATTCATTCTTTTCTTTGCATACAACTCCCGTCTACACTTATTTTTAAATTCCCTATTTTCCTCATACAAATTTTAGAGAAGAGTATACATTCGGGTTGTGCAGGGAAATGACGTTGGAAAAATAAAGAAGAAAGTTAGGCAGCAAAAGAAATCATAACTAGAAGATGACAAGACTAACGGGAAAAAATAAAAATAAAAAATTTCTGACTTTTTTTAAATCTACAAAACAACCGATATGCAATCTTTAACGCGTTTTGGGACTTGGGTATTTTGAAATTTATAATTCAGCAAAAAAAAAAAAAAAAGAGTAGAAGAGATAGAGGAAGAGAGAAGCAAAGACTTGTGGACAGTGCTCAAGAAGAAGAGAAAATATCCAGTCAGCGTTTTTCTAACAATTCGCAACCTCTTGTGTACATAACATTCTTAGCTAAGATTACACGTAGCAATTATACATATTTTATCAATCTTCTTTAAACCAAATTCCTTATCCCAAAAGTTCAACCAATAATTCAGTGAGGTAGAACAACAATTTCCATCAACAAAAAAAAAAAAAAAAAAAGGGTCCAAAACCTAATGATTATGATAATATGATAATGCTAAAAAAAGAAAAACCATCACTTACATTTTCATTTCACTATACAATTCCATAATTTAATACGGACCATGCCAAAATTGAGGGGGGCAAAAAGATCATCAAGATCTAGCTTGAAGCTTAGACCTTGCCCAAATGAGCCAAAACAGAAGACCAAAATTCAAATCCTTATAACTAACTATATCAAAATTCAAAGATGATAAGACAAACAAAGCTAAGACTAAAAAATGAAAAAAGGAAAAAGAAAAAGAATATATACCCAACAAAAAATTCTTGCAACCACAAAGGATAAAGAAAAAGAAAAAGAAAAATAAAATTGCATATAAAGAAAATGCATCAACAAACCCAGATGAGAACTACCACTCTACTTATCGAATCCCAAAAACCCATAAACAAAAATCACTTCTAGAAAGAAAAAATAATCTCCATAAGCAAATAATAATAATAATAATAATAGAACACAAAATTTATTCTTAACAACCACTAAATTACCAAAAAAAAATTTTCAGAACTCACCGGAATCAACAATCCACGAAATTGTCGATGGGAGGAGCCTCGACTTCCCCAAAATCAACAAATAAGGAGGGAGACACTGAAAGTCCACAACAAGCAAGTCTCAATGATTTCTCTGGTATAAAAGATGGGATTTAATATTTAGGAATAAATCTTTAACAGATAATGATGGATTTTAGAGATTAGGAAAATGAAAGTAAAATGAAAATGAAAGAGGAAAAGGCAAAGGGAAGGGCACGGGAAGACAAGGGGCGAAAGCAGAGAGAGAAAAATGAAAGGGTAATTGGGATTAGGCTGGCACAAAAGGTGGATATAATAGATAAAAGGCGCAATAGAATATATATATATATATATATAAACCGACACCCTACATATATATATATATATTATGGTACAATTTTTTTACAATATTTTTATATCATGTCTCGAGAGGATTGCAACCCTAGGTTGACATGTTAATATTTGTGGATTAAAAGTACTTTTTTCTTACAATTTTTTCCAATAAAAACTGGATATAGTGACAAATGCCAACGCAAGAGGTCTATATTTTGAATATGAATGAAGTTACATTACGTTTTTTCAATATGATGACAACAACGCACCGTCGTCTAATAATGAAAACAATTTCCCCAAACTTCAATTTTGGACAAAATAAGTGACGCATAAATCAAACTAAACCCCAATATTTCAAGCTTGTTTGGTGCACAAGTTCAGTTTAAATGACATTGTATTTTTTTTCTTTTAGAAAAAAGATCAATAAATATTATAATTAATTTTTTAAAAAATCAATTAATTTTTTCAAACTAAATTAAACTAAAACATTATTTTAAATTAGACATTCATGTTAGTTCCTCAATGTTTATAAGAACAACAAATACTTTTGCCTGAAAAAGGAAAAATAAAATAAAACAAGATTTATATCACGTATGAGTTGGATATTATGAGCGTTGGTTATAAATGCTTCTCTTGGTTTTTGTACATCTCTCAATGTCATCTGAAATAGACAAGGGGGAAAGAAAATAACGAAAAAAAAAAAAAAGGACATATTTTCATGCTGAAATGGAAATGAAATGGCCCAAATCTATAAGAAAACGGTATATTGTGAAGAAAATAAAGAGCAAGAAAAACGACTAAATTTCTTTTATATTGTTTGATTCCAATCTGTTCATACTGAAAGAGATTATAAATTAAGGATATTTGAAGGATTTAAAATCCCTCAGTCTTTCTTCAATTTTTTTATCACACTAAACAACCGCAAGTTTTAAAATTATTTTTTTACTCTGCTCACCTCTCTCCATGTTTTTATTTTGTTCTCCAGTCAAACAAACTCTTAACAGTTGTGCTGTTATAATGGGGTTCTCGAAAAGAACCATTTGCGTGTGTCGTTTTCAAGGGCACCTTGTCAATTCTTTTGCGACTTTGTAACAAAGTCTTCGTATAACACTTTCATAATTTGTTTGTAAAGTATAACACCTACTGAAATTTTTAAATTTGATAATCTAGACTCTATTTTTTTTTTCTTTGACAATCAACCTTTGAATTCATAATTTTTGGATAATCAATCCTTTTTTTTCATTTTTCGGCTCATATCATAAAAAGATATTAGGGAGCGTTTGGTAAACGCATTGCATTTTGATTGTATTTGAATGAAATTTGTTTTTTGAGTTGTATTTGGTTGAAAAGTATTTGTTTTGTATTTGAATGAAAAGTGTGTTTGGATGAAAAGTATTTTAGAATTGAAAAGTTGATGTGATTGTTTTAAAAATATTTTGAATAGTAATTATTTTCATAGCACTGTTGTAAAATTTGTATTTGGTGTAAAATTGTATTATATTTGAGTAAAATTAAAATTGAATACTTTCTCCAAATGCCCCTTTAGTTTTTTATATATGATTTGCACATTATAGGACTAATAAGAGCATCACTAGACATTTTTATATATTTAAAAAAACAACTTCATTTGAAAATTTGAACCTAATTCAATTTTAATTCAAACTTGAATATAAACTTTAAAAGGAATTTGTATTGAAGTTAACGTAAAAAAGGACCATCAATTCTCTTCTAGGACTATCGTATGCAAGAATGGATGTGAGCAAAAAGGAAGGCAGGTGCCAAACTATCAAGAAAAAAATAGAACTAATGTGATAACCGAGAAATCTACGTTCTCGAAAATATTTGTACAAAATATGTAAATAAATGTACATTTATAGTAAGACACGTTACAGAATACAGAGCAGAGGAAAATTTTGATTTAATTGAGTTTTAATCAAAATTTTATAATGAATTAATGAATATAGTTTAAAAGCTAAACATTAATTCAATTTATGATGTTTTAAAATTTAATAGAAAAGTATGTGGAAAATACATATTAAGAGATCAATGGCACACAAGTGAGCCACATTGATCAATGGTCAAAAGAATTGCCAAACAAGCCCTTGCACATTTCAAAAAAATAAAAGAAAATGTGAGACGAAGGAGACACGTGGAGGGCTTTGAACTAAGAGGAATAAGTGAATTAATTCACTTATGTTGAGCTGCAAAGTAGCCGGCAGAAAGAAAGAAAGAAAGAGAAAGAGAAAGAGAAAGGGAGAAACCGAGAGAAAGAGAGAGAAGAAAAAGGAAATCCAAACAAGTTCGGATTTTCTTGTTCCAGTAACAGATCGATCGAGTTTCGGTCACGAATCAGCAGCAAGAAACTCACAAGATTCAAAGCAAGGTAAACCCTCGTTTCTCACGTTTTTCTTGGGGGGAAAATCTGGGGTTTTGAGAGGAAAAGAAGAGAATGTGAGTGAATCGTGTAGAGATTTTCGGTTAAAATCGAAACATGGTTCGAGTCTAGATGTTTGCAAACACGAATTCATGAGTGGATGGTTTAGAAAACCAAGTTTAGTGAAATTTCTTAACAAAAGTGCAGATTTTTCAAAAGTTGAGTTAAGAGTTGTAAATGAGCAAAATGTGGAATTTTTGCTTATGAAATCATGGATTTGTGATAGTAGAAATGTAGTAGATACCTTGAAACGATCTTATGGAGATCGATTTCGAGTGTAAGAAGTAGAACAAAGGCCATAAAAGTCTTAGAAAATCAGAGCAGAGCAGTTCGGACCCAGAATCTTGATTCTGGTATGAACATGGGCGTGTACACGGACGTGTACAAGGGGCGTGTTCAGTACACGGCCCCGAACATGCCCATATGCACGACCATGTTGCAAGAAAAATCAGACCCGAGAGGTACACGGCCGTGTATCGGGCCGTGTCAAGGGGCACACGGTCAAGGGAAAGACGTGTAGCAGACCATGTTAGACAGCAGGAAAACATGGCTAGAAACACGGCCGTGTAAGTAACCATGTAAGAGTCCAGAGGAGTACACGGCCAGTAAAACGGCCGTGTATCCACCCGTGTAAGTATACACGGCCATGTTCTATGAAGTACACGGCTAAGCATGTAAGTCCAGAGAGGTACACGGTCAGAGACACGCCCCTGTAGGAGGGCGTGTTCGAAGCCAGAGAGTAAAAAAAAAAAAAAACGAGTCTGGAAAGGTAAATTTCATGTTTTGCCATATTTTCAGTATAAGATGAGTATTGGAAATAACCAGTGATTATTCCTTTTATAGGAGTTCGAGCCAGAGACCTCGATACAGCAGTCCTAGAGCAGCAGAAGCTCACATTAGCGGATTTTCTGTAAGTTCAAGCATTGTCCTGACTGCAACGTGGACAAGCTTGTTAAATTAAGATGTTATGTATATTGTATGACGTGTTTGTTAGACATTGATTGTCTACATCACGATATTCATGTCAGTCTCATGTCAGCACAGGTCAGTTCATGTCATGCATATAGAGTTGCATGTTTCAGTACACATGTTAGACAGGTACCAGAACACGAAAACAGGTAGGTGCACAAGGCACCCTAGTATGTTAATATAATTCACACCCTAGTAATTCATGTAACAGATTCCGAATGTGGGGGCAATCAGTATGCTACCCAGTTGGAACACCAGCAAGATGGTAA
The DNA here is from genome assembly GCA_035233585.1 of Antiaris toxicaria. Taxonomy (NCBI): domain Eukaryota; kingdom Viridiplantae; phylum Streptophyta; class Magnoliopsida; order Rosales; family Moraceae; genus Antiaris; species Antiaris toxicaria. The sequence continues at coordinate 5,410,980 of CP141163.1, forward strand.
TTAAACCAGTTATTGGCGTATCGGCCTCTCGACCCATGGGGAGGTTTTCATGTTTAGCATCAGTTAAGACTGAGGAGGTCAGCACTAAAGTACCACTCCCAGTTGTGCTAACATGTCGGTACGACCAATCAGGGGCCCAAAACCAGAACTAAAATAACAGATAATATCCTAAGACTAATCCTTCAGCTACGAGTATGTTTACAAAGTCCAGTTCATGCATGAGCACAGCAGTACAGCATGTCATGTTTTATGTTCTTATGTTTGAACTTACTGAGCGAATAGCTCATCAGTTTGTTCACATGTTGCAGGTAAGAGACCTGTTCACCAGTAGTAAACGGTGGACGACGAACAAGGAATATGCATGCCGAGGAGGATTGGGCGAGGGATTTGGTTACCCTTAAGTCTTCCGCTGTATAGTTTTGAAATGTAATTTCAAAAAGAACAAGTTTCAAGTTAAGATTATGTGATAGGGGAATCATGATTCAGGTGTATGTTATTTTGTTAACATGATTTCCTTACCATATTCTCGAATAGTTTATGATTTTAAAGAAAAAAAATTTATTCGCAAAATTAGTAAGTAAGTTTTCAGTTCAACATGATTGCCGGTGACCCTAGAGGCCTGCAAGCTATTGCGATTAATTACAGAGTTGGCCGTAATAGCCATGTAGCGCCTCTACAGTAGGGCGGGCCGCCACAACTAAATTGTCATATTCAAAAAGTTAAGAAGCATTCACATAAAATAATCATTTTTTTATAGTTCACTCTTCCATCAAGTTTTTCATTATTATTATTATTATTTTCCATACAATGATACATGAAAATTGTTCTTGTTGTCAAGAACTAAATATCAAATATATGTAAAATTATCATGACATCATGACTTTATATCAACAAAGTAGTGCATTTCCACTTGGCCTAATGAAACATTCAACCCATAAAATTAGCTTCTCAAAGTGAAAGAGGTGCTTCCTTGTTGTGTAAACGTGAAAAGTGTAGAGTAATGCAGCTGATGTTACCGCACCAAAGGATATCAACATCAACTTCCAAAAATCCTGATCAAACATATTATAGCATAGCGTGTGTAAGCCTTCAAAATTAAAAAAAAAAAAGTTTGCTAACAAAAAAAATTTAAAGTGTTGGAAAAATGTTGAAGCAAAAAGGGTGTGTGATAATCAAAATAAAATAACATGTGTAAGTGTTCAAAATAAAATAAAATGTTTGCTAAAAAAAGTTTAAAGTGTTGGAAAAATGTTGAAGCAAAAAGGGTGTGTGATGATCAAAATCTGGCCAAATTACCTGTGGATTGGAGACTAGTATTCCCATGACATAACCCATCAAGTCCATGCTTGATTGAAGAGAGTTCTGAACACCTCCCACCACACAACGTTCCGACTCTGGAACATGATCCTTTCGAATAGAACAATAAAATGATGAGGGGTGAAACTTGTAAGGTACACATAGACAAATATAAAATAGGGTTTTGTATTTTGTCTTTTGTAAAGGATTGACCCTATGATGTAACATGTAAAAATAAAATATGTAACTTGATATTTACTTTATTAAACAACAACTTGGGTACATGACACATAAATTGCATGTTGTAGATGTTGGAGTAAAATCCGGGCTAATATATTAAATAAATGTGTATTATAGGCTATCAGATAAAATTAGCCTAGTAAAAGTGATCAAATAAGGTTAATTAGGTTTTGGGCTTTTTAATGCATCATTAAGTGTGGCCTTCTATGTGTAGAAACTAATTTTATAATTTTTCAATTTATGATGGGCAAATTGATAATTAAAGGTAATTGCCCCAGATAGTTATATTAATAGTTGTGGTCTCCAAAGTTAGAATGTACGTCTTCTTTCTGACATCCTATCTTCAAAAAGAGACCAAAAGGCGAAAAATTCAAAAGGAGGGTTTACGTTCTAAACTTGGAAGAATCACAACTTTAACTTAAGAATAACCTCCAAGACCATGGATTCAGGTTTGCTTCCGCATCTTCATCTTCTTCTTCTCGGTGATTTGACATAAACGATTCATGTTTGATGATAGTTTTCATCTCTAAACTCAAGATTTTCTAACAAATGGTATCAGAGACAGGTTCATGTTAAATCATTGAGAATCAATTTAGTTTTTTTTTATGATGTGATTCTCATATAAATTCTCAAATTTAACAATCCATGGCTTTGAATTGTTAAATTTGAGAACAAGTTTGGTATTCTTCCTTTGTGTGTTCTTCATATTTTCGGGTTCAAAAGGCATGATTTGGTTATTGAAACATGAATTTGGGTCAGAAATTGCATTAGATTTGATTTGCAATACTTTGGGATAGAAATATTCACGTTTGATGGAAAATTAGGGCTTGATCATATATTATAAAATTTTTATAAATTTGGTTAATTTGATTAGGTTTTATTATGGATTCATGATTATAAGATTTTAGATTATTGATTGTTTAAGTATTATTAAGGATTAAGAACATTAAGAAAGTAATTTTGGGGTCAAAATTTACAATTTGGTTCTTTAGATGCGATTTTTTTGCCCCAAAATTACGATCTGAAAAAGGAATTAACTTTTGAAAACTGCTCTTTCACGTTCAGCGAATACCCAACATGTTAAAGCCCAACAGCCATTAGTAGGCCCATTTTTATTTTTATTTTTATTTTTATTTTCAGCCTAATTTCCATGTGGGCTTAAAACATAGGTTAATAGGTTTGGGTTTTGGTATTGAGTTTTGGTTTTAGATCTTGAGTTTAAGTCATTTAAAGGATATGGGTAACCCAGTTTGACCTTGACTCAGCCGTTGATTTGTCGTTGATCAGTTGTTGACTTTGACCTTTTTTTTTTTTTTTAAGAATGTCATTTTAAGGATTTGTTTTGAGATTTTTTAAATTCAAATTTTACTAAGGTTAAATATATATTTTAAAATAAATTAATTGAAATAATATGTCACCAAAGTGACCACTTTTGTGGATGTTAATTTATTTTGAAATATAAAGTGGTTGTGTATATACAACCTATATGAATATTGATCGGCCCAAAGGAAGGTCAATATTTAATATAAATGCATATGCATCTTGTGGTAATAAATGTATGACAATTATTAGGTTTACATGTGAATAATAAATCGGTGCAAAAAAATGTTTATTGTTTGGCTTGCCTTATTATCAATGTTTGATTACTACACCAAGATTACCACTTAAAAATTAATATTTCTATTTAAAGACTAAATATTAATGTTATACCCGGTATCTCGTGATAGGATATATCATTATTTGAGTTTATTATATCTGTAATGGTACTTATGTGAGCTGTTTCTGTTTTGTTTGTTGTGTTGTTATCTGTTCAGCTACTACTTCTGCTTCTAATATCTCTGCTAGCATCAACTCAATTCTTATGCTGAATGGGACTAACTTCAAATCATGGCGAGAGAACTTGCTGATAGTTCCAGAGTCATGGATCTCGACCTTAAATTAAGACTTCCTTCTCCTGCACCTCTTACTAATAAGAGTACTTCTGATGACAAGAAGGACTTTGAAAGGTGGGAGAAGTCAAATCGCATGAGTATGATGATTATGAAGAAGGCCATCCTAGAAGCATTTAGGAGCACTATTTCTGACAAAATTACCACTACCAAAAAGTTCTTTAAGGATATTGAAAAGAAATTTGCTAAGAATGAAAAGGCTGAAACAAGTACAGTCTTGGCAAATATCATATCAATGAGGTACAAAGGAAAAGGGAACATCAGGAAGTATATTATGGAGATGTCTCATCTTACTTCAAAGCTAAGAGCACTGAAGCTTGACCTCTCTGAGGACTTGCTTGTGCATATGGTTCTCGTATCTCTTCCTACATGATTTAGTCAATTTAAGGTGAGCTACAACTATCAAAAAGAGACTTGGTCTCTTAATGAGTTCATCTCACATTGTGTGCAAGAGGAGGAAAAGCTTAAGTAGGAGAAGACAGAAAGTGGTCATTTGGCCAGTACTTCCAAGGACAAAGGGAAGAAAAGAAAGAAAGAAAAGGAAGCTGCAGATAAGATACCGCAAAAGAAATAGCACAAGGAACCAAATGCTGATGGTTGTTTCTTTTGTGGAGCTGTGGGTCATAAGAAGAAGCAATGTACCAACTATCACGCATGGCGTGCAAAAAAAGGTATGCTTCTTAATCTGGCTCATTCTGAGATTAATTTATCTTTGGTACCTAGACACACATGGTGGATAGATTCTGGTGCAACAACTCACATCAGTGTGTCTATATAGGGTTGCCTGAACTGCCGAAAGCCAAATGATGGTGAAAGACACATCTATGTAGGCGACGGCAAGATGGTTGCAGTCAAGGCAATAGGGACTTTTAGATTATTACTTAGGACTGGATATTATTTGGATTTGAATGAGACTTTCGTTATACCGTCATTTAGACGTAATTTGGTTTCTATTTCTGCTTTGGACAAATCAAGATATTCTTATTCATTTGGAAATGGTAAATTTAGTCTTTTTTATAATTCAAATTTGGTTAGTTCTGGTTCTTTATCAGTTTATGATAATCTTTATTTGCTTGACACAATTGCCTCTTACAATGAAATCCTGCAATTAAGTACAAAGGTGCAAAAAAAAAATTAACCGAAGAGAATTCCGCAGTATTATGGCACAAGAGATTGGGTCATATATTTAAAAAGAGAATTGAGAGACTTGTATCAGACAGAATTCTTGATCCCTTAAACTTTACATATTTTGATGTTTATGTTAATTGTATAAAGGAGAAACAAACCAATATGAGGAGATTTAGTGCCAATAGGAAAACAGACGTCTAAGAACTTATTCATACAGATATTTGTGGGCCATTTCCAACGGTTGCTTGGAATGGTCAACAATATTTTATAACATTCATAGACAATTTCTCAAGATATGGCTACCTTTATCTCATTCATGAAAAGGCTCAATCTTTAGATGTGTTCAAGAGTTATAATGCTGAAGTTGAAATTCAACTTGGCAAAAGAATCAAAAGCATCAGATCTGATTATGGTGATGAGTACTATGGTAGGTATGATGGTTTAGGTGAACAATGTCCAGGACCATTTGCTAAATTCCTAGAGGAATGTGGTATCATTTCTCAGTACACCATGCCGAGTTCACCCACTATGAATGGTGTTGCTGAGAGACGAAACAGGACACTTAAAGAGATGATGAGGAGTATGATTAGTCATTCTACTTTACCAGAATCACTCTGGGGAGAAGTACTCAAGACTGCAGCGTACATACTCAATAGTGTACCAACCAAAGCGACTACCAAAACCCCTTATGAGCTTTGGACAGGCAAGAAGCTTAGTTTGAAGCACTTACACATTTAGGGATGTCCAGTTGAGGCAAGGCCTTATAAGCCAAATGAAAGGAAACTGGACTCCATGACAGTCAGTTGCTATTTTGTTGGATACTCTAAGAGATCCAGGGGTTATAAATTTTATGATCCTGCTACTAAATCAATTTTTGATACGGGTAATGCCTGGTTCTTTGAGGATGTTAAGTTTGCGGGGGAGATAAGGTTAAAGACCTTGTCTTTGAAGAGGAGTATGCTGATATTTCCATAGTTGTCGTTGACATTGATCAGGGTTCTATTCCTGACATTATTCAAGAGGTAGATCCACATCAAGACATTGTTCAAGAATCCCCCGTTCAAGAAACTGTTCAGGAAGAACAAACTCTACCATCCTAAGAATCTATGCCATTAAGAAGATCCACTAGAGAAAGGAGAAATGCGTTGTCAGATGATTACTATGTATATATGCAAGAACATGAGGATAACATTGATATGATGGAAGATGATCCAATCAACTTCCGTCAGGCTATGGAAAGTTCTAAATCTCAACAGTGGATTAATTCCATGAATGAAGAGATAAAATCCATGAATGACAATGACGTTTGGGATCTTGTCCTATTGCCTGGAGGTGTAAAGCCCATTGGTTGCAAATGGATATTTAAGACTAAGAAGGATTTGAAAGGCAATGTGGAAAGGTACAAAGCTCGTTTTGTCTCTAAAGGCATTACACAGAAAGAAGGCATCGATTACACAAAGACTTTCTCTCCGGTTTCATTGAAAGACTCTTTTAGGATAATAATGGCACTTGTGGCACATTTTGATCTTGAGCTACATCAGATGGACGTTAAGACAACGTTTCTCAGTGGCGACATTGATGAAACAATTTATATGGTGCAACCAGAAAACTTCATATCGGGAGATGCAAAGAAGATGGTTTGCAAGCTAAAGAAGTCTATCTATGGGCTTAAGCAAGTTTCCTGTTAATGGTATTACAAGTTTCATCAGGTTATCATCTTGTTCGGTTTTGAGATGAATGTGGTTGATGATTGTGTATAAAATAAGTTCAGTGGGAGTAAGCATATTTTTATAGTTTTGTATGTTAATAGCATATTGCTTGCCACTAACGATATAGGCTTATTGCATGAAACCAAGAGATTTCTAGTAAAGAATTTTGAGATGAAAGATCTTAGTGATGCCTCTTTTGTGTTAGGAATACAAATACACCGGGATCGCTTTCGGAGTACACTTGGATTATCATAAAAGAACTATATCGAAAAGGTTTGGCATGCAAGAATGTAAACCAGGGGATATCCCTGTGGCTAAATGAGACAAATTCAGTCTTAGTCAATGCCCCAAGAATGACTTTGAGACTAAGGAAATGCAAAAGATTCCTTATGCGTTAGCAGTGGGGAGTCTGATGTATGATCAGGTATGTACACATCTAGATATTGCATATATTGTTGGCATGTTGGGTAGATACTTAAGTAATCTTGGATTGGATCACTGGAAAGCGGCCAAACAAGTCATGAGATATTTACAGAGAACAAAGGACTACATACTCATGTATCGAAGGTCAGATCAATTAAAGATCATTGAGTATTCTGACTCTAATTTTGCGGGATGCCAAGATAGTATGAAATCTACTTCAGGCTATATCTACTTGCTTGCTGGAGGAGCAATCTCCTGGAAGAATGCTAAATAGTCACTTATAGCCTCTAGCACCATGGCAGCTGAGTTTATAGCTTATTATGAAGCATCCAACCATGGAATATGGCTGTGAAACCTTGTCACTGGACTGCGCATTGTGGATGGCATTGAAAGGCCACTCAAGATTTTTTGTGACAATAAATCGACGATTCTATATTCCAACAACAACAAGAGCTCGACGAAGTCGAAGCACATAGATATCAAGTCCTAGTTGTGAAAGAAAGAGTTCAGAGTAGACTTGTGTCTATTGAGCATATCGGGACAAATTCCATGCTTACGGATCTGCTAACTAAAGGATTACCACCTAAGATATTTCATGAGCACACTGCTTATATAGGTGTTGTATCACTTCAGGATATGTCATTCTAGTAGGAGTTTGTATTTCAGATGCTGTTATTTGTAAGACACATTTCTTTGGTTTTATGGATATTGTATGGTTATTTACTGCAGTATAAAGTGTTCAATTTCTATTCACTCTGATTTTGGTATAATTGATCTCACTCAGGATTCAGGTGGGCCAGTTAGAAATAGGCATTTTATGATCACAATGCATAAAATTCCATGCTACACATCCATGCTTGATTTTGTCATTGATTGTATTGGTATATGTGACCATTGATGGGTTTAGTTACGTCAGATGTAACAAAGGTCACTTTGATCCTATATCGATATGGTCAATAGGCAAGATTGTTTAGGTGCATAAGGTTTTGATAGCAAAATTCATGAGCTCATAAGGTATAATTCACATTTACAAAGTTACATATATAACCCAAGTAGGTGATTGTTGGAGTAAAATCCAACGTGTGGGCTAATATATTAAATAAATGTGTATTATAGGTTATCAGATAAAATTAGCCCAGTGAAACTGATCAAATAAGGTTAATTAGGTTTTGGGTTTATTTAATGCATCATTAAGTGTGACCTCCTATGTGTAGAAATTAATTTTGTAATTTTTCAATTTATGATGAGCAAATTGATAATTAAAAGTAATTGTCCCAATCAGTTATAATAATAGTTGTGGTCCCCCAAGTTAGAATGTAAGTATTCTTTCTGACATCCCATCTTCAGAAAGAGACCAAAAGGAGAAAAATTCAAAAGGAGGGGTTACGTTCTAAATTTGGAAGAATTACAACTTTAACTCAAGAATAACGTCCAAGACCATAGATTCAGGTTTACTTCTGCATCTTCATCCTCTTCTTCTCAGTGATTTGACATAAATGATCCGGGTTTGATGATAGTTTTCATCTCTAAACTCAAGATTTTTTAATAGTAGATTCATTGTTGTTATAATTTTATCAGTCATTTTTATTTTTTGTAGAATCTTATGAAAAAATCATTATTGTTACAAAGTAAGTATCGTGTTACACCTCTTACTTCTATATGTTACATGTTGAACCGGTCTTTTTTGAAGGACTTAAGCCTTTGTCTATTACATAGAGCTTATTTTACTTCAAACAGCTTGAGGGCAAAAAATAATGAATTCTGTTAACTACATTCTGTTGTTAATTTTGTTTGTTTATTAAGAATTGGAATGACACAACAAGCATCTTATCGCTCGTTTGACAAATAAGTTTGAGTCACAATTCATACATTTTTTTTTTCTATAGTATTGTTTTTCTCAAAATTTGAATTTGAATTGGGATCAAAACTTTATGTTCAGATCAATGAACCCAACTGTCACCCAAGTCTATTATCAAAACGAACCGAAAAATTAACAGTAAGAAATCTTGTTTTGCCTTCAACGCAGGGATTTTGCTTACCTGCATTTGTTGGATTACAGACAAGTCAAACGACCACAATCCAAGCCGAGATAGTGCCACTCCTGCCATCAGCATATAAGCTGATATGATGCTATTTTGAGCCCATATTGAAGCCACACAAACTAAGAGGCATACCCACTACATGGAAACCAGTCCATGAGTTACTTTTAAAAAGGAATTCTTTACTTAGTGAAGACATTTCTTAGTTGTCTTTAGGAGAAATGAAACAAGAAATTAATATAACTAGGGCATATCGTTAACTTGAAGTGCTACGAGTCCTTTTTTTATTGTGTACTGAAGTTTTTACCTGAGACCAAATAGACCAGAGGCCTGTTCTGAGTGTTGAAATGCGAGATTGCAAGATCGGGTACACAAGTGTTGCTGCAATGCCAATCACAGCACTTATTCCACGGCCTATTCCGATGATAAACGTCGGTATTCCTTGCCATTCTAAAGTTGCTGTCATTAATGTTCCAAAACTGTAACAAACGTAACCAGAAGTCTTAAACCATCAAGTAATTGAATGAAAAGACACAAGAAAAAATACACAAACACATGCTCTCTATCGCTAGAATTCTTTATTTTTTCTTTTTGCACTTGTGAAAAAAGTTAATTTTGTATATTTCAGATAAGAACTTTAATTAAAGGAGGAGGAAAAAAATAATCACCTGAGAACAGTGAAAAATAACAAAGCCAGAGCTAGTCCCGGGAATACAACATCCTGCCGCAAATATACTTTCCATGCATTAAGATATGGAACACTTGTTACTTTTGTTGTCAAACTTTCCTCTATCATTTCTGCAGAGTCTTGATCATGTGAAAGAGAGCTCTTTCTGGGCTGATGAGAAGCGGATTTTCTGTTTTCCGTATCACTTTGCGAAGATGCTCTTGAGACTCTTCTCTGGCTACTTTCTTCTAAAGCGGGAATCCCATTATACACAGAGATGAAAAGCCAATATTCCACCCAAATTGATATGGTATTCCATACAGCCATAGTCAGAGCAGAAGCTTTTAGTGACACAAAACTGATGATGAAGCCAGAAACCACAGGAGCACATAGCTTGCAAGTGAGATCAATGCGTCTAGTGACCGAGTTCATCCTCGTCAGATGTTCCGGCGAATGCCCTTCCGATATCACCACCACCCTAATTCATTTGGCACATTAGATTACTGAAACATTCATATTATCATTTTCAAGATCATGAGTTAAGTATTTGTTAGAGATTCAGTGAGCTAGATGAATATGGGACCAGTCTTGTAGAGCTTTTACTATTGCTTTTTAGTAAGTAGAAAAATATAAGTAAAAATTATTACTTTTCAATAAAGGTTAATTTGATTTTAAAATCTAGTTTAGTCTAACTTACAAATCAAGTTAAGTTGATCAAATTGATTTTAATTTAATTCAGTTTATAAGGATTATTTTCATTATTTTTTTTATCTTTATTTTCATTATTTTAACACAATTTCTAATATAAATTATCTTTATTTTCATAATCTCTAATACAAGTCAAGCTAAATTAAGATAAAACGAAATAGCCAACTTAACTTAATTTAGAAGTTAAATTAAACTAAAACGTTAAATCAAACACATGCTAAGTGTTTGAAAAACAAATTTTTATGAGTTTATGAATTTAAAATAAAGTTTTCTAAAAATTAATAAAATTCTTACATAAATTTTAGGGGACGTTTGGTAAACGCATTGCATTTTGATTATATTTGAATGAAATTTGTTTTTAAAATGTTGTATTTGATTAAAAAATATTTGTTTTGTATTTGAATTATACGTGTGTTTAGATGAAAAAAATATTTTAGAGAAGTTGATGTGATTGGTAAAAAGTAGAGATAAATAGTGGAGTTGAAAAGTTGATGTAATTATTTTAAAAAACTTTTGAATAGTAATTGTTTTCGTAGTACTGTTGAAAAAAATTAAGGCCCGTTTGGGCAACGTTTTGGAGGCCAAAAATTTTACCTTTTTTTCAAAACTTTATCACTTTTTACTATTCATATCTCCAAAACGTTACAGTACATTTAAAATTTTAAAAATCCATAACTTTGTGTATATAAGTCCAAATGAGATGATTTTTTTTTAAATTGCATAGAATTTCGAGAGGAACAAAACAAGATCCATATTGATATTTTTTTTCTAAAAATATTTTTAAAATTTTTAATTTTTTCACCCCAAACAGTTTTTTCCCCCAAACACATTCCCCAAAACCAACTTTTTTCCAAACCCCAAAACCACATCTCCAAAACCTCCCCCAAACTCCCCCTTATATTTGAATGTAAAATTTGTATTTGGTGTAAAATTACATTGCATTTGAATATAATTAAAATGTAATTGTTGTGCCAAACACCCCCCTTAAAGTCTATTTAAAAGAGTTTTTTTAAAAAGTCATATTTTTTAACTTTGACTGGAAGCTTTTCTAACTTTGACTGAGAGCTTTTCTGACAAATTATTCAAATGCTAATAGACCTAGCTTTTTGGACTGAAAAAACCAAAAACAATTCTGGTAAGCTTTGTCAAATAGGCCTATAGTAATATAGATATGGTTCGAGTTCTTTCCGATTACCATTCTCTTTCGATGAGGATGGTGCCGGCAAGAGTGGAAAGTACTCCAACAGCTCCAGAGATGTTTGTTAATATCACAAGCAAAATGAACGCACTGAAGTTTTCCAGCTTCAATGTGGAGTAAACCAGTAATGCCACCACAGTGCCTCCAGCAACTATGAAAGAGAGATTTTGTGATACCAACCAAAGTTGGAGAACCTGCCATATTCCAAGTACAATTTTGCATTTAAAATCTCTCTAGTAAATAGATTTTAACACCATCATTTACTACTCTATTCAGAAATCATAATCACTCGAATCCAATTACTCATTTGAAAGCTAAATGTTACTCTAGTTTCAAACTCGTTTTCATAAGTAATTTTTCTAGGAATCTCTCGTTAAAACAAAAGTTTTTCTCCAATTACTAGAAAAGGCTAAGGCCACTATTTGCAGCCTATCTTTATTGTACCATTTCAGACCAAAAATGACAGAACAAAGTGAAGAATTAATCCAATATTATAACAGAGGCTTGAAACATGATTTAAAGCAATAAATGAACAATTAAAATTTGGCATTTTGACACCTGTTTATACGTGAATCTATCCACCAATTGTCCAACAAGGGGTCCAAAAAGGGCAATAGAGGCAGATTCCACCACCCCATAAATAGCAGCAAATAGCAAAGAGTCTGGCCAAAGGTTTATCATGTACAACCCAACTGAGAATTCCCACATCCTGCAGATACCAGAAAACATACATACTAAGCATCTTGTTAGATCTCCGTTTTAAAACTTTTGAAATTGAAAATTCAAATTTTTATGAAAGAAAGCATCGCAGAAAAACGTTTGAACAATGAGTTTGAAACTGAGATTCAAATAGAAGATAAGCCCTTTAGAAAATTTTCAAGCAAAAAATTTCTTTCCAATTCATTCAATTCATGCAGTTTGATCAAAAGGGTACACAAAGGAATCCGCAAAGAAACTGACCTTAGGAAATAAATCAAACATCCATGATCGTGACATTAAACTTAACAAGAACAAAAGAAAGTAAACAAACATATGCTAAAGGGAAACTAACCCGAAAAGAATAAGGGCATAAAAGTACATAACAAACCTGGCATCCCATCTGGCCAAGAAATGGCCAACATATAGATATCTGATGAGACTCGAAGGGAAAGAATTGCTTTGAGAATCACAAGGTTGTTCATGTTCATGTGTTTCTTGGATAAGCGGTTCGTTCGAGTTAAACATGAGTGTTTCTTCTGTAATTCAGTGCCTACTGACCCTCGAATTAGCAGGTCGGAGATTAACAGCAATGAAGGAATCTTGTTTATTCAGGATTTGGTAGATCTGATGTTGAAGACAAAACGCTTCTTGACAACAAGATCAATTTCTTTCTAGTTTTTCTAAAGATGCTTTATTATTATTATTGTTAAACTATCTATTTATTGTGATTTAATGAAATGTTGTTACTACGTGGTGCAAAAATCTCAGCACCACTTGGTAGTACTACTAACAAAAACATTGCCGATTGTGACTGTCGACAGAATTTCTTGCCTTGTCTTTTGGATCTATCCAAACATTTATTGAATATGTATTCGAATACTAGGAAAAATATTTATATAGAATCATAGCTCAACTCTGACAAGGCAACGTGAGATTGACATTAACTAATCTTATCTTTGTTCAAATTCACCTCATTTTTTGGGATCTTTTTTCCTTTTTAATTACGATTATTGATAAACAAAATGCTTGAAAACTAAAAATTCACTGGACTAAGTTACAAAAAGCACATGCAAAAATTTCGTTACATTTGTGTACTATTTGATGATAATATAAGTTGACAATAAAAACAGAAACTATTATTAAATAATTCTTTCTTTTTTAATTTAAGAGTCGACGTATTCAAATTTTATATTTCGTTACTGGATTAATTTTAATATTATCATTAAACTATATTTAGAACTAGTTTCAAGTAAAATTTTTAAATTGGATCAAGGGCAATATTAAACGCATATCCTACTTGGTCAACCACTAATATGAATTTCACCGGATGATAATTTGTTCAGCTAAGATTAGTTGGCTCAAGCCAATAAATTTTGAAGTTTTATATACGGAAGGTTTTCAATTTGCAGATTCCACCTAATAGAAATTAAGCATTAATGAAGTGTCCAATAAGAAGCTAGCTTAACAATGCAAGGCAGTTGAATTATAGATAAAATAAAAAATAAAACAAAATGAGTCAGACATTCAATCAATCTTCTTTAAGCTTTAGGGCGCTTCTACTAAACTGTAAAAAATGTAATGGAAAAAATAATGAGATTAAAAAGTAAAGTATAGTAATAAGAACGAGGATTATTATTATTATTATTATTATTATTATTTTATGTTTGCTTCAGTATTAGATGATGTAAAGCAAGACAATCTCATTCTCTTTATAATCTCATTCTCTGTATAATGTATTCTAAACTTAGTAATAATAATTTCATTAATATTAATTACTATAATATTCTTGTATAAAATAAAAAGATATTAGTACATGAAAACTTATCAGAATTAATCTATTTGAGAAGGAACCAATACCAAAATGATGTAAAAGGATTGATATTTCCTTTCTTTCTTTTCTCAATTACGTGGGGAACACTAAATTCTCTTTCCCAATTTTATAAGTAAACACACTGTTAATTAGCAAATAAAATGACTATTCCCTTTTATTTTCCCTTTCATGCAAATTAACCATGTCCTTAAAGTTGAAAATAGGGTGTTCTGTTTTTTTAAATTCGGAAGTGGGGAGGTTAAAATTCTAACTTTTAAATAAAGTCAGATATAATATTTTTAAGATATTATACTTACAATCATTAAATAACAAAATAAAGCGTTTTGTTTCTACCTCTTCAACAATAGGAATAATAAAGTCAAAGGCTGTATTTTAAGTCCTAGACCCAAAAGTATAATATAATATCAAATAATTTGAACCTCTTTTTTTTTTTTAATGTACCGCTCTATTTTTCGGTCCTCCTGATAACCTTAATAACCAAAGCTTTAAGGGTTGCCTAGCCAGCTACGTAATCACATTATTCCCAACCGCAAAAATCTGTCAAGGTCATGTTAGTAATATAGACAATGAGTTTCAAACACAAAAAAATGTAAATAAAAATATCAGTAATATTTTGTTATTTTTCAATTAGAAATAACAGTTCAAAATAAAAGAGAGGAGAAGAAAAAAAGAGTTGGTGGTCTTTATTAGAAGGGGCAGAATTACAAGTGACGCATTATATATATATATAATGTCAAATTAATAGAAAGTTTTAATTTGATGGGGAAGTAATCAAGTTGGCTTAGCCACTCTATTTTTTTTTTTTTTTTAATGAAAGATGTTGGCTTAGCTATGCAATAGATAGGTTTACACATTAGAGCATCTTTATAGCATGTTAAATTAATGAGCAAATGTCAAACTTTGATATTTAAGTTAGTAAATCACTTTCCAATGCACTATATCTTATTGTGTTAAATTTATTATGCCTACTGTTTTCAAGGACAACAATAGCATTTTTCCTAAGATTTTTTTTTTAATGTTCTATAAACTTATCATGCACTGGTAATTTACTACCTAAAGTTCTAATTTTAGTAATTTATCTTTTAAATTTAAAAATCTATAACAAAGCAATTAAACATCACAGTTATTTAATTTTTTGAGGGAAATTAACTTTTGAATTGCACATATTAATTAAGAGTATGAATAATAATTTTTTTAATTTGTTAAATTGGATTTATATTTAAAAAAAATATTTAATTTTGATAAAACTTAATATTCTAAATCCAATAAATTGGGCCTAACATAGTTTAACATTAATATTTCTATTGCTAATTTACTATTTGTGTGCAAGATACGTGTTAATTTCCGTTAAAGAGTTATCATCATTATCAAGATAGCATGTTTTGTACATATCTTAAGTTTAGTATATAAATTACAAAAATTAAAAATTTAAGAATGAATTACAACTATGTGATAAATTGAGGGACATTAGTAAACAGAGTCTTTCCAAGACTCTCTCGTTTAACCATGACCAGGTTAGACAATTTTCAAATTGTGATGTGCTAATTGTAACCCTAACACGATCATTTCTGGGGAAAAGAAAAATCTAACCGAAAAGAGGTGCATATAATATGTTTTCCCTAAATAAAATCGGCATATAAGCAGAGAGTGAGATTTACACAAAAAAGAAAATCCAGAATTTTAACCCAAAAAAAAAGGCTGAGCATAAATCATCTTGTAATTCTTAAGGTGGATAAATGAGAGATTTTACGTAACAACTTCAAAATTTACAATATTAATTCTCATCTTAAATAAAGAATTAAATTGTGAATTTTATTATTAATAACATTTTTAAATTAATGATAAGAAAATATATAAAATATATTATTACTCCTATTGTTTATTTTAGAAATGAGATTTTGTAAAAAATGTTATGTGTAAAAATATATATATATGCAATGAGAGAATAAATAATCATAAATTTATAAAATAAAAAAGTGAATCATATGCCATACTAAGATTTATCTATTAAATTAAATTTAGCAATTCTATTGCAATCTTTAAAATAAAATAAAAACTAATTAATAAATAAATAATAATAATTAATTGATTAGTTAGAAAAAGGAAAAAAAAAAAAAAAGAGGCAGGCAGAGTGCTCCCACTTGACAAGCCCACTGCCATAGAAAAAATTATATATAATCTCAGCGGGCCACGCTGGCCCATTGAGCAAATCAGGCAGGCAGTAAATTAACATTGATTTTGTTTTTTTTTTTTCTTTTAGAAAATAAGCTAAACAAGAGGTGGGATTTTTGATAAGTTAAAATCCAACCCCTAAACAAGCAAATTAAGAATGAAAAGATAAGAAAACAAATAATGATTGCAATGTAATATGATGGACTACTTGAATGGTTATTTACTAAAACCACTTAGAAATACATGAAAAACTATCAAAATCATCTCTCAACTTACCTTTTTCAGCTGAGCACGTTTTTGAAGATATTATAACCCAAATTTTTTTTTTTTATGCACAATAAAGCTTGAATATAAAATGGTTTTAAGGTAAATTAAAAACCACTCTTTTTCTCTTTTATAAAGAAACCACACAAGCAAAGAAAAGCTTTCTCTTTTCCTCCCTTCATTGTGAACGAAATTTTTAGCTAAGGGAAGCCAAAAATATTTTTCATTTTCTTCCATCCACTTCTAAGTTTATTTTTTAGCAAGGAGAAAGAGCTATTTCAAGTACTTTCTAAGCTAAAAATCTACATTTTTTCTACTTACTTTTTAGAAAGAAAAATGATGTTTTAAAAAATGTTTTTAAATTAATATTTTATCTCCATATCCAAGAGTGGTTTAATACCTTCAAGAGGAGTTAAAAAGCCACTACTTTTCTCAAGGGCAAATGTCTTGTAAACTAGTGATTTACCAAGTTTTTAATAACTTTTCTTTCAGAATGAGTTCTTACAAATATGAAAAAATAAATCTTGGCATGGTAAATGATTAAAATGTTGTTTTGCTACCTAGTGAGATAATATATGTGCTTGCCATAATTTGAAATGGCTAGAGAACGTGATTTGTATTTAGACTAGGATGAAAAATATGTTTATGTGATTTTTTTTTTATGGTTATTTGTCATGCAATGAGTATTGATGTATAAGAATAGGAGATTATGACATATGGATATGTTATAACCTCTGTTTAATGGAAACATGAATGATGAGAAAAATATTTTTAACATCACAAATAAGTTACAATAAGATTTAATGATCATAAAGTATTAAAAATACTATTTTTTAACATAAATATTAAGAAATTAGAAAATGGTATTTTGAGTGGGATTTTCCTACTTAAGTAGAAGGGCAAAATATTACACTTGACAAAAGCAAAAAGAAGAGCTCAAGTTTGATCAGAAATACAAATGTCATAAAATGACGATTTTGCCCTCAAGGGTAAAATCGTAATTTCATTAGCTTAGAGACATTATTTGAATTCGAAACTTTGCAGCCTTGATTAGAGATTTAAAATAGACCTTGTGTCAAGTTTTGGTGATAAATGGATAAGAAATGACCAAAATGCTATTTTGAGGTCAAAATGTAAATATAGAAAAATTTAGGGTAAAAAACATAAACAGTAAAAACTTATGAAAAATGAGCTCTGATCCTGTGGGAAAACTTTATAAGGACATTAACTATAAAAAAAAAAAAAAAAAAGGTAAACCAAAGGATGTTGGGAACTAATTAGGGCTAAATAAAGACTAAAATGTAAAAATAAATAAATGGCGTGTTAAATTATAAAATCTGCTTAGACTATAACTAGATAATAAATTTGTCACCCTTAAAATAATATATTAAGCTAAATAAATACAAGAAATAATATAATTTATGTTATAGCCAAATGTACAGACCTAAAAAGACATAAAGGGTATTAAATGTAAAACTTTTAGTTAATTATGTTTAGAAATGTGATAAGTTATAAAAATCATTATTTTTAACTTAAGGGCACTGTAAACATTATTCTAAAACTCTAGGATAATTTTTTTTTTAAGCCACCCAATAAATCTAGATTAAAGAAGGCATTTCTAGTGATAAAATTGTAATTTTGTCAAACTAAGGGGGTAAAATGGTAATTTGATGGGGAGAACATTTTGGGCTGTAACTAGAGGTTTTTTTGACCTATAAAACTTCAAGAGAGATTACTAAAAGCTAAGGTCCTAGGATTTAATAAATTTAAGTGTAAAAATGCTTAAATCACCAAAACAAAGGCTAAATAATAAATTAGTATCCAAGAGCTCAGTGACGAGAAATGAACCTACCACTAGGCTTGTTTGGATGCTATGTGATTATTGACCAAAATTTGATAAGAACAATCAAGTGTAATGGGCCTTAACGGATCCAAATTAATAATAAGGTCAAAAATACTCTTTAAAAAAGTTTAAACCCAATTACAAGTAAATGGATCACAATAGACCTAATAAGCCCACAACTCACAAAGATAACCCAATATGATGTTTGAAGACCATGGTTATCAATGGTCACCTAATGGGCCCAAATATGAATAAATTGGAATTAAATAAAATAATGAATAAGGAATTAAATATTAATTAATTAACTCATTAATAGATTAATAATTAATTAATTTAAAATTTAAAATTAATTAATTATTAATTAAGATTTAATTTATGATAATTATCTAATTAATAATTAAGTATATTGTTTTTCTTAATGCAAATATTTAAAGACAAATTAATGATTAATTGAAATTAATTATTAATTAAGAGAACACATATTCATAAATGAACACGATTCAAAAACCTTCTTTTAACTATTGGATGTCAATTTAAAATTAGGACACTGCATCAACTTTAGGGTAGAGCTAGAAACAATTTACGCAGATATTTAATTATGTGATTTTCTGTAAGTATAAACCCTACATATAGTGTGATTGTTTATATACTATGTACGATGTAAGCTTGATGTTTATTTTGAATGATATGATATGATACCATAATGATATACTTATTTATATATTTTACGAAAGTATGTTATGATGACATGTTTATTTACACGCTTTGCGAAAGCATGCCATGATGATATGTTTACATACACGCTTTTTGAACATGCCATTCTTGCATGCTCACCGTATGGCTTAATGTTTCAGAAAGTGAAACTAAAGATGTGCCATACTAATCTCTGACTGAATTGGAGGATATTTGCCCTTCAGCCGAATAAGAGATAATAAGAATGATAAATGAAGTTAAAATTATAATCTTGGGTGTTCACAGATTGGGTCACTCTCCTATCTTTCCAATTTAAAGTCATGCGCACTCCGGTACGAACATAAGGGCCTATAAGATGTTAAATGAATAAATGGACAATTACATAGCTGGTCATGCATTTTTAATTATATGCATTTGTGAGATTGCACGTCTATGTTTACTAAGTTTATCTTACCCCATTATGTCTTCCACTGTAGGTAATTCAAGTAAGTTGCCTATAACATATTAAGTATTGATAGACTGGCGATGCAGATGCGTGATGGGTGAAAGTACGATGGGTTTTATGGATGCCGTCCACATTTTATATTCCACACACATTTTTGAGGACTTTGTTAAGTGTTGTTTTGATGTTAGTAAAATTTAATATTTCATTGTGACTAAATATAACATATTACGTTAGTATGTTTTGAGTAAAATTAATTTTAATTATTATGGTTTTTAAAAAATCACTTATTCTGCAAATAAGGTTTTTCAAAAAAAAAAAAATCCCTAAAATTGAACAAATAACGATTTAAATAAGATGAAAAACTAAATAAGCAAGTTTTAAGTGATATCCTGAAAGGTCCGGTTATCACATGTTAAACTCAGATTCTAATAACAATTAGTAATGCATTAAACAAAATCATGTAATAAAACTTAGGAAATTAGATAAATATATAGTGTAAACCTTTTTTTAAATAAATGATTGATTTTCTTTATTTAAAAAAAAATCATTAATAAGCGATTAATCATAATCAATAAATAAAAATACATATTAATATCAGTCAATTGATGATTAATCATGATCAAAATTTTATATAAAAAAAAAGTTATTTTACTAATTTTACAAAATTTTAGACATTTATTAAAAATTTCTTAAAACTGAAGTCAATTACGCATACATCCCTAAAGCTTGATCAAAACCCACATTCATTCTCACAGAAAAATAACATATATAAACAAAAAAACGTAAAATTAAAAAAAATTAAAAAAAATCAGTTATTAGTTTAACCATACCAATCTACCTAACCCTCAGCCAAAAAAACCAGTCTACCTAAAGCTTTCAGTTTTTTAATAAATAGAATCACTATAGTACAATGGAGGATCCTTATATTTCTATAAATATAGCATTGCTTTATACAAATACATAACTAATCTTATTATGTGGAGTATTTTTCCTGAGGCTCACTCTAGGTTAAATCACTAGTCTGCTTTGTTACTCTCGTTCCTTGTGCCCATTTTTGTAAGCTACTTTTTGTCTCTGTGAACCTCTTCGTTATTCACTCGTTTCTTCTCGTTTGCCCTACTCTTAACATCCTAAGATTCGAAACCTCTACAACCAGCCAGTAAGAGAATATTGGCCTCCAGGTAACCCTGTGAACACTCTCCATGGTTGCTTTGTCTTTTTGACTTTTGTCTGGTTCTCCTTGTTATTAAAGTTAAAAGATATAAAATAGATGATTTGAAACTTGATTCTGCCTACACAAAAAACATAGTTGTAAATTGGTGATTCTCGTTTGCTTTTTGTGCTCCTTCGGTTTTCTAGTAGCAAGATCTGGCTTTTGGTTTGAAGATTGAGTCAATGGTCAGCCTGTGCTTGAACGACGACATTCCAAAAAGCAACTTCCTATGAATGGTATGGGATAGTTCCCTATTGATGGGCTTTATATTGGTTCAAATCCAATTCGTGCGGTAACTCTGCCCCTTCACCAGAGTCGAGTTAAAAGATAGCATAGCCTTTGATTAATAGGAAGATTGAGACTAGAAGTCTAGTCTCTCTTAGATCCAGTTTCAATCTCAAACTAACTTACTTTATGTAATTAAGAAAAAAATATTAATATAAATTTTGTTTGTTTTATCTTAAAATTTTATCTAATTAAAAAAATTGTTATATTTAAATTTATAAATGTAAAGTTTTGATCTTTTAAATTTTAAACTATAAAGTTGAATTATAATTATAAATAATAAATAAACTGAAAAAAAAAAAAAAACATTTGAATTGAATTATGTAACCAAATACCCACTTCAACGCTGGCTAAGATTCTTATTTATAATGAGAACTTTGGCCGCGATTACTTTGGACGCAGCTACTCCTGGACACAACGGCTCCCGAGGAAGCACAAGTATTGCACTACTCTGCCGCAAGTCCCCAACACGTTCATATGGGGTAAATGATTAAACTAACCAATCATTGTGAAGAGGTCTTTTATTTTTATTTTTATTTTTATTTTTATTTTTTGCAATTAAAGATAGGAGGTTCAAATTTTATATTTTTAAATAAAATTAAGTATGAAATTATTTTTAAACTAATCTTTTTATAAAATTATAATTTGACTCCCATTTTATTTTGAACCTTTTTTTTTTCTCTGTGGTTGAAAGCTCAAAAACTCTATAAAAAGGTACAAAATGGTCTTTTTTTACTAACAAATGCTAAACATTGAATGAAACATATTATCTGTATGACACATATAAATTGAATGTATAAATTTTTTTTATAATTTCTCTTAAATAATAATCCATATTACACATGATATTTTCTAAATTTTTAACTTCTGATAATAAAAAGGACCATCGTACATCTTTTTAAAGAGTTTAAGAAGTTTTTAATAAAAAAAAAAAGGAACACATCATAATTTCATAAAAAAGTTAGGAAACCAAACCAGCAATTTACCCCTGAAGAGAAAAACGAAAGTATTAATGCACGCCCATTTCTCCATGAAAAATTACAATATAGATCAACGAGAAACTAACAAGAATAACTGTAACCCCGATCACTATATAAATGTTAACAGATAAAATTGTACAGATGTCAGATTTGTTAAAACAAGACAACCAAATGAGGAAAAAAGGCATGAACTTTGATACAGACAGTCACGGTTGAGCAAGAACAGCAACAAATCCAAGCAAACCCCCTACACCCACAAGAAAACATCATACTAGGTTACTCCACCTCGATAAGCTATGTAGAACAGAACGTATGATAAAACGTTCGGAAATATTAATATAAGGTCTGTTTTTGGTCCTTTACGAAAGACTAGTCCTCCACTGTTAACACGTAAAAGTAGATTCGTAACATATTATTTATTCTATGCAACAGTAACTTTAACATGGTGTAACATTGATTTGCGAAAGATAAATTCCCTGTTACCCTCTTATGAAAAACATCATTCCATACAACGTATTTTTTAATGTTTGATATCTCAGAAATTTCTGCAGCCTGCCTACTAAGGTTATGTTAGAAATGTCAATCCACGAATTCAAGTTTCAAAATTAAGAACGTGAGCCCTGTCCATACTTCATCCATACAATCTTCCAGAAACACGAAACTCGTGGATATTCACCCGACAAGTGACCATTATAAAATTGGAACTTAGACCGTGTGCGAGTCGTAGCAAAATAGAAGTCAAACCACTCACTTAGGCCCTCAAGGTTATGCACTTGATGCAGGACTTAAGATAGAAACTATAGGAACATTGACAGAAGAAAAGAAACACGATAGAGAAGTAAAACCGCTAGCAAGAAAGATGGAACCGCTGGAGGCTTCTAGAAAGAGAACAAGAAGTCAAGGAAATCAATAATCTAAATATTCATTCATCAACTATTCACTCAATTGAAAGTACAAACTACCTTAGAAGCAAACCAAATAACAAATTAGGAAACTCAACCAAAATAAAATAGCGGGAAAACTAAAACTAATCACAAAATAAACTAAATTCGTAGTTAAATTAAAGTTAATTACTAAAAGTAACTACTATTATGATCTCCATCAATAAAATTTCATGCATCAAATCAAAGTCATCTTGCAAGAGGCAAACCGTGCTACAACACATTTTGCTATTGAAAAAGTAGCTGCTATATATTAGGTTCTTGTTCTTGCTACCCCCTTGCATCTCTTATCAAGTTCAATCATAGTCTTAGCTTATCTACTAGCTTCAAAAAAAAAAAAAAAATACATCATTTGATATATTCCGCCCATTTTCACTAAGACATGATACCAGATTTCTGTGTAATAAAAGATTACCCATCAAGTATGAAATCTGTGTCATGATCATGATATAGTCAGTAATTCATGTGAGCATCACTTAAAAATATGCGTTCTGATGTCTAAAACATAAAATCATACACCCGAATATAGACTTTAGATCTGCTTACAATATTTCAATATAAAATCAATCAAGTAAATCATATATCCCATTGAAATTTGACGCATTCTAATATCTCAATTAGGTAAGTTCAAGAAAACCCCCATATAAATAACTAAAAAGATAAAGTCTCATGTCACCACATAAGACGGACCCAAGAACACAATAGTCTGAGCATAGAAATAGGAAAGTTTCTATTGGCACAGCATTTTTCTCCTTTAATATCAGAACCATACATGCCTGGTGATGTTAAAAAGATAGGGAACACATGCTCAGTTTAATTTACTACCCGTAGGATATGCATTATTTTAGAATATGGAAGACAGGTACTTCAATAATTCTTCACTAATAGAAAAAGATGGTAGTAGAAGAGTCTGAGAAACAGCAAGGTCTCGATGTCAACTAATTTTTCTTGAAGCTAAGAATACAAGATCACAAACTTATTCCACCTTAACTTAATAAGCAAAGAAAAATCATAGTACTTCGTTGGGCTTTTGGCTTTTCGCCTAACGGCATCAACATGGCTTCACTATCACTCATGACTTAGTTTAGAGTGTAGTCAGCCTTCCCGCCCGAAGGTCTATGATGTTGATATTATAAGAAAGAAAATGCAAAAAGAAAGTAGGTCTAAAAAGGGAAAGGCATCAGTTCGAAGTCATATCAACTGTATATATAGGTTATAAGGAACAGAGTCTTAATATGGATCGAGACTACACAAAGAAACAAGGAAGCTTGATGGAGGCTTTTGGAAATAGTCTTTTTCCAATGTAAATCCACAAGGGTCAAACTACAATCATATTTACGTTATGGCAACAAAATTAGTTTTCATCAGTTTATAGGAAGAGAACAATTATAACAACCTACAAGTTATGATATTCACAAAAGCCCACGAATTCAAATATATGCATCCCAAGATCTTCATAGGCTTCAAAAGTTTGCTATTTCAAATAAAATATGAATTCTTTGCATAAATGTAAGTGTAGTATCCAAAAGTAAAAGACCAAAAACGAATTGAAAATGACCAAGAATCATACAGACTCAGCTTACCCAATTAAAAGGACATGAAGCTGATATGCGCTAATCTATCTAAGAGTCACCCTTTGGTTCATCTGAATCTGAATCACTTGCATTATAACCTACGAACCAACATAATAGAGTAATTTTAATAACAACGAAGAAATAGTAAAAACAGGCCAAGATAATGACAATGATAAATGATAATGATAATGTTAAACGGATAAAGAGAAACAACCTGGACGTTTATCGCTAACTTTCCAAACCGAAGACCGAGTCCTCGACGCTCTTGTGATCCATATTCTTCCCTGAATTTATAAAGATATAACATTGGTTTTTAAAAAAAAAAAAAAAAAAAGAGAAAAGAAGAAACAGAGATAGGAACCCCAATATTAAACTAAATAATTATACACAAACCAAAAACCAAAAAAATTCACCCTCCAATTGGCCATTCTCATCCATTAATTGGCTTATCAGTAGAATCCAATTCTATTCTCTTCCATCAAGCTTCTGCTTAGTAGATTCAGCAGCACAAACTTACGAATCTAGAAATCTATATTTTTATTTTTCTTTTCTTTTCTTTTTTGAAATTAAAATTTAGAACCTGAACGGTCAAAATTTGGTGTCTTATTTTCTGGGCTACCAATCTACTCGTTCAAGTCTCGCAGTCCAAAATTCAACACTACGCATTTAAATTCCATAACTTTAAAACTAAACTTCTTCAAAATATCAACATAAGGGGGGGAGAAGTCAATAAGTCCAAAAAAAAAAAAAAACCTTGTGGGCATCTCTGGGAACGCCATAACCGCTATAATACATCTGGCCGACCAAGACCTGCATATTGATATCGCCAGCTTTGGCCTCTTTAAGAGTGTCCTTGAACCACCTCTTCACGCAATCCGTCACCACCTCCGAAAGCGGCAACCGATTGTTGTCGTTTTTGCTCTCTGAGCTGCTTTCTTTCTCCATTCTCTTTTCCTTCTCCGATGTGGGTTTCGCTTCCTGGGCTGTTCTCAGACACTCCGACGTCGTTTTCGCCAACCGGGTTATCCTGCTCCTGGAGAGAACCGATTTTCCCAGGGAAAAAATTAAAAAAAAAGAAAAAAAGAAAAGGGGAAGTCAATACTCAAATATATAAATATATATACAAACATATTTTTTGGTTTTCCACTGAGAGCGATTGGGCTAACCTTTTTTTTTTTTTTTCCCCTCTTCAGAGTAAAGTGTTATCTTGAGCTGATGTATTTTTGTTTGATTGTTTGGTTACTGGGAAAAAGAGAGAAAAAATTTGTGTATAATTGGATTTGAAAAATAGGGAGTTTGGAGGGGTTTAAAGCGGAAGCTGCGAAGAAGGCAGCTTTTGGTGGGACAAAAGTGGGTCGTACCGTGGCGTGCACCACGGGAGGGTCAAAATAGTCCAAATATATATACAGAGATAAATGGAATCAAAACGGCGTCGGATGATTAAGACGTATTGTCGTATGAGTTGATTTTTACGTTTGTTTATGTGGAAGTCGTTTGGAGGTTTATTATGAGCTTCTTGAAGGACTTCATCACCATCTCCACCACCACTCCTGTAGCCGTGTCCACTAATTTTATTCCAC
Source organism: Antiaris toxicaria (assembly GCA_035233585.1). Taxonomy (NCBI): domain Eukaryota; kingdom Viridiplantae; phylum Streptophyta; class Magnoliopsida; order Rosales; family Moraceae; genus Antiaris; species Antiaris toxicaria. The sequence goes on from CP141163.1 coordinate 5,436,857, forward strand.
TTAATAAAACTTGTGCAAAATGGAGAGGGAGAGAGAGAGAGTTGGGAAAAATGAGAAGAGGAAAAGAGAAAAAATAGGAAGAGACTAATATCTTTTAATAATAATTGTTAAAGTCTCAATATATTTATAGATGATAAATACTAATGATAATCAAAATCCCTTGGATAATTAAACTCGAATAAATTCTAATAAATAAATATGATTTAAAATACATATAATTATGCTATATGACAAGTTTATAAAGTGTAATTGAAATATAACAAATTTTTTTTGACATATTTTAAAAACAGCATAATTATCTTGTAATTATTATAACGAGTTTATTGTCTTACACAACAAAATTACATGCTAATTAATATAACGACGTATTTTTTTCCATTTATAAAATATTTTAAAATTTTTCTATATTTCAACATCTTTTTTTAATGCTATATTTCAACATTTTTATGAACAATTAGGTTAGATGACCCATGTTAGCCATCTAATCTAATAGATAACTGAATATTTTTTATTTAGCAAGATGATCATTTGTCATTTTTTCTAGGTTTGATCAATTAATAAATGACTATTAGTCAATCAATGATTAACTAAAAAAATTAATAATTTGCATTATAATTAATTAATGATTGACCATAATTTGGCTAATCAATCATTGACTACTTAAGACAATGAATAAATCATTTTAAGAAAAATGGTTTTTTAACTAATTGACTGATACAAATCATGGAGCAATGCTAGAGACACCAATTCTAACTATAACTTTTGAATACCAACTTATATAGTAAGTGTATTGTTTTTCTTCTTTTAATAAGTGTTTAAAGTAAAGTTATATTATTTGATTACATTTATTAATAAAAATATAATAAGTGAGTTGGTATTTAAAATTTGGAATTAGAGTTGATTTTATTAATATTTTTCTCATTCAAAAACATGCGATAAAATATGGAAAACATTAGACACTTTTGTAGAACCATGATAAGTTAACGATTCCATCTTACTAAAAAAACCAGAACCATGATAAGTTAACGATTCCACCTTACTAAAAAAACCAATCCCACGGTCACATTTGAAGAAAATTCCATTAGAAATATACTATATCCAAATATAAAACAAGAAAAGATTTAATTTAAGAACTGCCTTAATCAACTTTGTAGGTGAATTTCCCATACAACAAATAGAGGAACTGGATTTAATGGGTAAAGGAATAGCTTTGGCAGGAATTTCAAAGTGAGGTGTTAATGGGATGATAGAATAAAAAGTGGATGGTTCTTTTCGAGGTTGTTTGGTATGGGGTAATCCTAAGAATAGGAACGGAGATGTAAAAGATTCTCATATTTATGAGGCAATTGTTTACAGTTTTTATATTTGTATTGCGTTTAAACGCAGTGTAATTTTCATCCAAACATAAAAGTTTTTCGTTCAAATACAACGCTTTTCAACAGTGTCTCAAATACATCTACTATTTCAAAACATTTTAAAAATAATTTTTTTTCCATTCACATCATATTCTCTCTCCATCTTACTTTTTCTATCTACTTTTACTAAGTACATCAACTTTTCAATTCTAAAATATAATTCAAATACTTTTTATCCAAATACACATTGCATTCAAATATAAAGCAAATACTTTTTTTTTATCTAAATACAAAATGCATTTAATGCATTGTGTTATCTTAAATACAAAATGTATTCAATGCATTGTATTCAAACTTAATATGTTTACTAAACGTCCCATTAGTACAAGTATCGGTCTTACACAAGAAAGTGAATCCCATGGGTTTCATTTTACTGGACTTTGGGTTAATCATAAACCCACCCAAAAGTGTGTTATTCATATTTCTAGAAATGTGAATACCACAATTAAAAGCATCAAACCCTAACTCTTACTCGCATCTCCTGAGCCACAAACCCACCAGGTCTGCTCTTCCTCCATTGTCGCCAATGCTTCGTCCACTAAACCTCAGCCGACGGATGATGAACAACCTCATTATTTAAACACAACCTCTCTCTTTATTCTCAACCTTCTCAATTAGTGTACAATCCTGAGTCTTTAAGAGTAGTGCTAAATTCATAACAAACTTGTAAAGGAGTAGTTTTAGATAAAACGTTCTCCTAATATGTGTTTATAGGAAATCCCATGTAATCATACCATATTTAGATGATCTGTTATATTTTTTAGAAATTCTGTAATTCCTTGTAATTATTCCTTATTTAGAATAGCTAAAATAGGTGATATATTTTTAGGGAAAATCCCACTAATTTAGGATCGTTCTTTCTTCCCTTGGCTATATTGCCAATGTATCTATTGAAGAATTAGTAAGAAAAGTTTTTTATTTTTCAGCACAGTTTATTTATAGAGTTCAATTCCTTCTGATCTCTTTTATGACATCAGTTGCTTAAGAAGGATTGAGAAGTCGAATAGAACCATGTCAGGAACACTCAGGGATGTTGATTTTGAGGCCCAATTTAGAGTCTCTCAATCCATTTCTATAAATGTTCTGACTGTGACTGAACATACTTCTCTAAATTTTCAAATCACCCCACAGAAATTGAACGGGAAAAACTTCCTGTCTTGGTCTCGTTCCGCAGGTATGGTGATTCGAGGAAAAGGCAAGATTGCCTTTATTGATGGGACTTCCCCACGCCCAGCTGCAGATGATCCGAATTACTCCTCAGGGATGCAAGTAATTCCATTATGATGGCTTGGCTCATCCATTCCATGGAGGATGAAATCGGAGAAACTTATCTGTTTTGTTCCACTGCAAAAGAAATATGGGACAATCTTACCTTAGCTTATTCAAATGTGGACAACTCCTCTCAACTCTTTGAGTTGTGTACCCAAGCCAGAAATTTACGCCAAGGAGACCAAACCGTCACTCAGTACTATAGTGCACTTCGAAAACTATGGCAAGAAGTCGACATGTTTTACTCTTTTTTGTGGAAGGATCCTGCCGATTCTCTGCTGTTTAAAAAAATCGTGCAAAAGGATCGCATATATGACTTCTTGGCTGGATTGACCAAAGAACTTGATGACGTGCGTGGATGGCTCCTCGGTCTCCAACCTCTTCTGTCTCTGGATGAAATATTTGCTGAAGTTCGCTGAGAGGAACACCGCCGATGAGTCATGCTTAGTGATGGTTTGCTTCCACAAGTCAACTCCTCTGCCTTAGCTATACAGCGCGTTCCACCATCTAACACCACTATTCTTGCTACGCAATGCCCACCTGTTATTCGACAAAAATCTAACAATAATACAGCTTGGTGTGACCACTGTAAAAAGGCCTATCATACCCAAGACTAATGCTGGTTACTTCATAGAAAACCTGAAAACTGGGTTCCGAATAGGCAAAGAAAGAAGCAAGATGCACAACAATATGACACATCGGGGACTGTCAATTTTGCTAGAGCACAGGTTAAACACCTGTGCAATCTGCTTTCACAAAAATCTGCCTCTGCTTCCAGCCCTGCGCCTACTCCTAATTCAGCTGTCAACACTTCTTTCACGGTACGGTAAGGTACTTCGGCACCTTCCGTCGAGAGTATGCTAAATTCAGGTGAGCGATGGATAGTTGATTCAGGAGCTACCGATCACATGATTGGTAATTCCTAATTTTTCCTTTCCTATTCACCTAGTTCCGGTCAGCAAAAAGTTCAATTGGTTGATGGCCTTTTTTCTACTGTGGCGGGTAAAGGAACCATTCGGCTATCATAGTCTATTCTTTTACAGGATGTTCTTCATGTTCTGAACTTGACCTACAATTTAATCTCTGTTTCTAAGTTGACTACCGATCTGCTATGTGGTGCTAATTTCTCCAAACATGCTTGTTTTTTTAGGATTTGAAGACGGGGACGAAGATTGGTAGTGCTAGGGTATCACACGGACTTTACTATTTTTCGATTCTTCCTTCCGGAATAATGTTAGCCTTCCTATAAGTCTGTCCATCATTTCTACAGAAAAACAAGTAATGTTATTATACTTTCGTTTGGGTCATCCAAGTTTCCTCTATATGAAATATTTGTTCCCCCATTTATTTTCAAATAAAAGTCTGGTATTTTAATGTGATATATGTCAATTGATAAAACACACACGCACTTTCTTACCACCTCAAAATTATCGCCCATCAACACCATTTACACTTATACATAGTGATATTTGGGATCCTTCACGTGTTTCAACTATTTCCTCTTAAAAATGGTTTCTTACATTTATTGATGATCACACGCGAGTAACATGGGTTTATGTTCTCAAAGACAAATCCAATACCTCACCAGTTTTCCAAAATTTCTACCAAATGGTTCAAACACAATTTAATACAAAAATTCACATTCTTCGAACTGATAATAGTACCGAGTATTTTACCTCCATTCTTGGTGATTTCTTCAGAACAAATGGTATTTTACACTAAAGTTCTTGTATTGATACTCCCAAGCAAAACGGTGTGGCTGAACGAAAAAACTGTCATCTTCTTGAAATTGCTCGTGCTTTCATGTTCTCAACAAATGTACCAAAACATTTTTGGGGGGATGCCTTTTTAATTGTATGTTACTTAATCATTCGACTTCCTTCAAAAATACTAGACTATAAAACATTACTTGAATATTTTTTGACCTTTTTTCCTAACTATAGTTATTTCTCGCAACTCCAATCTCGCATTTTTGGGTGTGTTGCCTTTGTCCATGACCTGAGTCCAGGGAAATCAATGTTAGATCCTCGCTCCCTAAAATGTGTTTTCCTCGGATACTCTACTACCCAAAAAGGCTATTGGTGCTATTGTCCCCAGAAACAGAAATACTATGTCTCAACGGATGTTACCTTTTTTGAAAATCAATCCTTCTACACCCAAAATTTGCCTCAGGGAGAGAGTGGGAGTGATCCAAATTTCTGAGAATATTTTAAAATAGACAATGGTGCACTTGATTTTCCAAATTTAAATTCTAACACTCTAAAGAAGGGTTCAAATGAGGGAATTTTAGATTGGGAATTAAACTAGGATCTGACTCCTAACATTCCAAAACTGTCCATAAATCCACCATCAGAAATTGGCCCACAGCCTATTGTCCTATTGTCGGTCAAAAAGCCAAAGATCTGCTAATTTATTCAAGGAGGAAAAATCGAGAGAAAGCAAAGGAAGTCGAGCCTCAACAGTCCTAAACCTCAAACCTGAATTTATATCCTGAGATTCATGGCATGGAAACTCCTGTGACTGTGAACAAGGAAACAAGGTCGTGCCCTAAGTATCCTATCTCAAACTTTGTCGGGTATGATAAGCTTTCTGAACATTACAAGACATTTTTCACAAATCTGACAGAAGTGGGAATTTCAAAAAACATTGGAGAAGCTTTAAAAAAACCAGAATGGAAAGCTGCTATCTTGGAAGAAATACGTGCCTTAGAAAAGAATCGGACTTGGGATATGAAGGAAAAACCAAAAGACAAAGCTGTTATTAGATGTAAGTGGGTCTTCACGGTGAAATACAAGGCGGATGGAACTATTGAAAGATATAAAGCCAGACTAGTCGCAAAAGGTTATACCTAAACGTATGGTGTGGATTATCAAGAGATGTTTGCCCCAGTGGCGAAAATCAATATAGTGCGTGTCCTTCTGTCCATTGCTGCAAACTTAGATTGGCCCCTACAGCAACTAGATGTTAAGAATGCCTTCCTAAATGGAGAATTTGAAGAGGATGTCTTTATGGACCTACCACCAGGATTTAATAATGGGGGCCATGACAGGGTAGTCAAGCTACGAAAGAGCTTGTATGGGCTCAAACAGTCTCCGCGTGCTTGGTTTGACAGATTCATGAAAGCAATTAAAAGACAAGGTTATGTGTAGGCTCAGACAGATCATACACTGTTCTACAGACACAAAAGGGGTAAGGTAACTATCCTAATAGTCTATGTGGATGATATTATTATTACAGGTAATGATATTGTGGAGATTGCTCGAGTCAAGAAAGGCCTGGGTTTGGAGTTCAAAATGAAAGATCTGGGTAAACTCCAATACTTCCTTGGTATGGAGATTGCTCGAAACCAAGAGGGAATCTCAGTGTCACAAAGGAAATATGTTCTTGATTTATTAAAGGAGACCGGTATGTTGGAATGCAAACCAGCAGATACACCTATGGATCCCAATGTGAAGTTAGGTAGTCTAAAGGTAAGCACACCAGTAGACAAGGGAAGATACCAGAGGTTAGTTGGCAAACTAATCTACCTTTCACATACTAGACCAGACATTAGCTTCGTTGTAAGCTATGTTAGCCAATTTATGCACGCACCTACAGAGGAACACATGGCAGCAGTTATGTAGGTTTTGAGGTACTTAAAGGGATCTCCAAGGAGAGGCCTGTTTTTCAAGAAAAACACAAATCGAAGTATTGAAGCTTATACAGATGCAGATTGGGCAGGATCAATCACAGACAGAAGATCAATGTCGGGGTACTGTTTGTTTGTCTAGGGAAACTTAGTCACTTAGAGAAGCAAGAAACAAACTGTGGTAGCTAGAAACAGTGCAGAGGTTGAATTGAGATCTTTAGCTCATGGTTTGTGTGAAATGATGTGGCTGAAAAATCTACTGCATGAATTAAGACAACAGGCAGGTGAACCCCTAAAGCTATATTGTGATAATAAAGCAGCCATTAGTATCACTTACAATCCAGTTTACCAGGACAGAACCAAACATGTGGGAATAGACCGACACTCTATTAAAGAAAAAATAGAAGAGGGAATGGTGTGCATCATCTATGTTCCAACTGCAAGTTAAGCAGTTGATATTTTAACCAAAAACCTCGGGAGACCAGACTTTGAGAGATTGGTCAGCAAGCTTGGACTTCTTGATATCTATTGCCAAGCTTGAGGGGGAGTATAGGAAATCCCATGTAATCATACCATATTTTGATGATTTGTTGTATTTTTTAGAAATCCTGTAATTCCTTGTAATTATTCCTTATTTAGAATAGCTAAAATATGTGATATATTTTTAGGGAAAATCCCACTAATTTGGGATCGTTCTTTCTTTCCTTGGCTATATAGTCGATGTATCTATTAAAGAATTAGTAAGAGAAGTTTTTTATTTTTCACCACAATTTATTTCTAGGGTTCAATTCCTTCTGATCTCTTTTAGTGTGAAAACATGTCGATTCCCTTCTTCATATCTCACCTCATTATCATAAACCCAAGAAAAGTCCCCACAGAATATGAATCATGAATAATATTTAGGGGAAGGACATCACAGTATACATTGTCACTTTAAAGAAACCTCTGCCGATCCAATTTGCCAAAACCAGTCTAGGATGAGATTCACTTTTGAGTTGATCCAAAATTGATTTCAATCCCTTCATCTATGACAATCTTGCAAGTTTTATCTTGAAACGAAATAAATGTGTAATCCCACGTCAATAAGCACTTGGACATACGTATAATCCACATGCTCATGATTAAGATGAGAATCGGAAATTTCACCTCTTGCTGATCATGGTAGCCAACTTTTTGTTTTTATTGTTGAGCAAAAAGGAAGGGGCCAAAAAATAAAAAATAAAAAAGAATCATATGAAACTTTACCAATAATCTTTGCAAGAACAAAGCCCATTAACAAACCGATGGAACCGGTTATTATCCCGGACAATGACTTCTCTCCCTGTAATCTTTGAGACTAGCTTAATGAACTCGTGGCAATCACCACAAACACGGAGGTTCTTAACAACTCGGATCACATCTTTGGAAGTTGTGCTGATCAAAGAAAATGCAATGGCCAACTTCTCGCTGTGACACTGAAGAAAATGCTCCTTCTCCTCCTCTTCTATATCGAACAGAGTGAAGTCCGTTGTTGGAACGTAACCAGCTGCTTTCAATTCCTTGTCTAGTTCATCAAGTTTCGCATATATCTTGTTTGACAATGGGTGAGTCTTGTCTCCGACGAGGAATTCATGGACAACTCCATCCAACTCAACCCAACTGCTTCCTCGTATTTTTTGAATCCCTTGCTCATTCATTATTGATCTAATATCTGCTGCTTCGTTCCATTTTTTACTTGCCGAGTAGATGTTTGATAAGAGAACATAATTCCCTGAACTCCATGGCTCTAACTCAATGAGTTGCTTTAGTACATGCTCTGCCAATTGGGTATTTCGGTGCAGCCTACATCCGCCCAACAAGGCTCCCCAAACAACGGCATTAGCCTTCATTGGCATGCTTTTGATCAGCTGGTGAGCTTCCTCTAAAAGCCCTGCACGGGAAAGAAGATCTACCATGCATCCATAATGCTCAATTGAAGGAGTCAAGGCAAGGAAACTACTCATGCTATTAAAAAATCTGCGGCCCTCATCAACTAAACCAGCATGAGCACACCCAGAAAGCAGGCCAATGAAAGTGTTACCATCAGGTCGAGTCGCAGATTTCTCCATCTGTCCAAGAAGCCCAAATGCAGCTTTGACATGCCCATTCATAGCTAGCCCCGAGATTGCTGCATTCCAGGCCACAAGATCTTTTTGTTTCATCCCTTTGAAGAGTTCCCAGGCTTGAACCACGCTCCCACATTTAGCATACATGTCAATCAGAGCTGTGCCAAGGACCGTGACAGACAAAATCTCATCTATGTCAATCAAGCTTCTTGCCCAGTTCCCTAGTTCTAGTGCCCCTAATCGAGAACAAGCGGACAACATGCTAACCAGCGCATAACAATCAGGCTTTATACCTTCTTTCAGCATTTGTAAGAAAAGGTCCACAGCCTCTTTAGCAAGTCCATTCAATACATAACCCTGAATCATACTACTCCAACAAACTACATCCTTTTCAGGCATCCCGTCAAAGATGATTTGCGCTTTCTCCATATCACCACACTTAGCATACATGTCAATCAAAGAAGTCGCGACAAAGAGATTCCTTCCCAAGCCATTAGCCAATATGAATCTATATATCCACTCCGCATTACCTAAGTCTCCCGACCGAGTACATGCCGACAAAACTCGAACAAGGTTGAAGCCATCGGGTCTCAAACCCATCTGAATTGATCTCCGAAACATAGAAATAGCCTCTCTAAACTGACCAACACCAATATAGCCACTAATCATGGAAGTCCAAGAAACAACATTTCTCTCGGGAATTTCATCAAACACCTTGTGGGCATGCTCTAAGGACCCGGATTTCGCATACAAACCGAGCAAACTAGTCTTGACAAACACGTCCCAATCGAAACCCCCCTTCACAACAAGGGTGTGGATTCTGAGTCCCAGTTGGAAATCCGAAAGCCTAGTGCAGGCCTTCAAAACGAAAGGGAAAGTAAAACTGTTGGGCAAGAAACCTTCCCTGCGCATAGAGAAATAGAACTCAATGGCATCGTCGAAACAGTCGCGAGAAACCAAGCCACGTATCATCGTATTCCAAACGTAAATGTTGGGTCGTTTGGTGTGTTGGAAGACGAGTAAAGGGTAGCAAGTGTTGTTGAAATCGAAGGCGTTGCGGAGGAACAAGTTGAGGAGGTAGTTGTGTTGGTCGAGGCCGAGACGAAGAAGAGAGGCGTGGACATGCTTGAGCTGGTTGAAGGAGGTGAAGCCTTGAAGGAGGCGGTTCTTGATGTTTGAGAATGTTGGAGAGGCAGAGGCTCTATTGCTGAGCATGCTCATCACCTGCTTTAAAACAGTTTGGAGCCACCCTCTACAAAATATGAAACTCATGTTCCACTTTAAACACATCAAATATCACCCCCTACGACGTCGATAAAATGAATAAAAAAATAAAGGGTAATTTTACAATGTTATAAAGTTTTTTTATAATAAAATAAGTTTTTTTATCTTATTAATAGGATTAAAAAATTTCTAATTATTAGATAAGTTTTTTATGATTGTGATTAAACGCGCATATCCAAACAATCAAAAAAATCATACTAGATAATTTCAAAATCTTTCAAAACATAGTTTTCAAAAAGAAAAAAAGAAGAAAAACCCTTCGGCACTTGCCCTCACCACCGACCATCAAAATTTCTACAAACCTTTTTTGGCCCTCCAAAAAAGTGTGGGAAGCCAAAACAATAAGCAATCAAAAATGTAAAGAAATCATCAAGAAATCCGGGGACAAGAAGGGGCAACATTGGACACGGAGATAGAGATGGTGGCAGCTTTGCAGGATGGATCTCGTGCTCGGTTAGCTGAGACAATTGAAGACGGAACTTCAATCGAAGGCAACGCTATGTCTGAATCACCACGGCCAAGTTCAAGTAGGTGAATTGCTCACGAGATCAGCCAACAAAGATGCAGACAAAGAATCATAAGGGAAGAGCTTTGATCTACACGCAGAGGCAAAGAATGTTATGGAAGGGGAGTGGGGTGCCAAATCTAGACATCAGCATATTACCTCGACGGTGTTCTTAAGGCGAAGGTCATCTTCGGGGTTTCATGGAGGGAGATATTTAGCTAAATAACCCTCAAATTGGAAACTAACCTTGTTCTAATTTTATTTCTTTTTCTTTTTGTTAAATGATGAGATAATAACTAAAATTATATATTTAGGGTGCATTTGAAGAAAGTATTGAATTTTAGGGTTCGTTTGGTGAACGCATTGTATTTGCATTGCGTTTGAATACAATGCATTGAATGCAATTTGTATTTGGAGGAAAAGCATTAGCATTGCATTTGAATGCAATGTGTGTTTGGGAGAAAAGTATTTGAATTGTATTTTAATAATAAATATATGATGTGATGGGTAAAAGTAGAGAGAAAAAAAGGAGGGAGAGGGAATATATGATGTAATTAATAAAAGTAATAGAAAAAGTAAAATAATAAATAGTGATTGTGTTAGATTTAAAATGTGATGTGATTGGTATTTGAATGAAATGTTTTTGTATTTGGGGGAAAATTACATTGCATTTAAATGTAATGCCAAAAAAAAGCTTGTCCCAAACGCCACATTAATTTTATTCAAATACAATACAATTTTACACCAAACACAAATTTTACAACAGTGCTACGAAAACAATTACTATTCAAAACATTTTTAAAACAATCACATCAACTTTTCAATTCCACTATTTATCTCTACTTTTACCAATCACATCAACTTTTCAATTCTAAAATACTTTTCATCCAAACATACATTTTATTCAAATACAAAACAAATACTTTTCAACCAAATACAACATTCAAAAAACAAATTTCATTCAAATACAATCAAAATGTAATGCGTTTACCAAACGCCCCTTTATCCTTGCTGAAATTCCTTTCCCTCTTTACCTCATGTCTAGTCCCTTTCCTTCACCAAAAAAAAAAAAATTAAAAAAATTAAAAATTAAAAAAAAAACCCTCCCTTACGTCTCCTTCTTTTTTCTTTACCTCTTCTCTTTGTCTCTAATGGTCTATCGAGGGGTAAAAAATTTTTACTGTCAATAGAATGAATAAAGCTAGTAATGATTGGATTTTTTTATTTTAAACAGTCAAATTAGTTTAAAAAATAATAAAAAATTATAATTGAATTTTTTATTTATTTAGTTAAAATTTTTTATAACCCTTACTATTCGGTCGAGATACTCGACTGAGGTAAAATCATACAATTACTGGGTCTATTGACGTGTAGAAAGTTTCTACTATCAATAGAATGAATAAAACTCGTTATGATTGGATTTTTATTTTGAACAACTAAATTAGTGTAAAAAAACCATAAAAAATTAAATATATTGCAATTGAATTTTTTATTTATTTAGTTCAAATTTTTTACAACTTTTACTGTTCGGTCAAGATATTCGACTAAGGTAGAATCATACAATTATTGGGTCTATCAAAGTGTAGAAAGTTTCCACCATTAGTAGAATGAATAAAACTTGTTATGATCGGGTTTTTTTTTTATATTTTAATGGGGGATGATTTATCTTGACTATCCGAAGTTTTGACTCTCAAGTAGAGATATAGATATGTTACTTGATGGTGACATGTTAGACTGGGACTAAAGTGTAATTGATCTGCATAGTCTGCTTGAGCAGATCATGTCACTTTTGACGATTATTATGCAATAACCTTAATACTGAGCAGGTGGATCACTTTTTGTATATGACCTGTATACTTTGATGTTCTAATGGCTAAAGTGTCCTAGAGGTAGTAAGTTTATAGACCGGTTTGTTATGTACATGACTTATATATGATGGAGAGTTTGTTTACAGATATTTGAATCGTAACTCTAATAAAGAGTTGAGAGTATCCTCTTAAAGGCATTATACTAGATGTGAAAATGGATAAAGTCTTGGGTTGTTTGCTCGGTAGATGACTTCTTATTCACATATTGTGAATAATCATTTTCTTATTTAGTGGTATAATGAAACTTTAAGATAGCTTGATCAGTAAATTGATCGGACTTTGATCTGAGGCTGATCATGGATATCATATATGGGTTTTTGCATAGATGACAAGGTCATTGGACAATAACTTATCACAGGCTTTCCTAATACAGTATATAATTAGGAGTTCAGTTTTAAGTTTATAGTGGTGTGACTCTAAAATTAGTGATCATGTGATTGAGTTATTCGTTTCAGAATAATGATCATATGGATTCACAAGAGCCCAATTATATATATCCAATTGATCCTTCTACTAGCTCCACATAATTCCTTAATGGATGACAAATTGATTAGGGTATACTTGTTGGCTTGTAGTCTTGTAGGTAAAATTATAATTTTATATTATTTAATGAATAGGATAAATAATTATTAATATTTATTTTTGAATGATAAGAATTGAATTTCAAATTTGAAATTCAAATATGTGATTGATTTGAATTTTGAAAATCTTGTCTTAAAATGAATATTTGAATTTTGAATCCTATTTGAATTTGAATTGAACAAAATCTTATCCTTGCACAAAAGGAGGTGGCGTCTACAAAGGATAAGGGTGGATGACAAGATTCTCTCCTATTTGAATTTGAATTTTGTTTTGGATAAGGGATTACACAATTATTCGAATTTTAAATATAGTTGCCATGATTTTATTTGAATTTGAATTGGAGTTGTGAAAAATTATCCATTAAGATAAAATTCAAAATTTAAATATCTGTGGAGTTTGAAATTCGAATTTGAAATTTGAAATTTGAAATTTGAATTTGAAATTTGAATTCAAATTTTGAATCACAAACCTAGAAAGCAATTGAATTTTTTGTGGATAATTCCACATGAAGAAATTTGATTTTCTTCCACATGAAATTCAGTTTTGTAGATAATTTTTTGTGGATAATTCCACATGAAAAGATCTGGATGATTGGAAGGAGATAAGCTGCACTAGTGTATCGATTGAGGATCCGGGTTTCCACACACTCTGTCGTCCGGGAATTGGAGAATAGTAGAGAAGGCTAGTTGGTTGAAGCCCTCCGGTCACTTCCTCCGACGTTCTTGGTGTTTCCTTTGAAGGTATATTGATTGTTGTTAATTTGTTGTATATGGCTTCACGAGTTATTTAACGATCTTGAAAAAGTTTTATAATACTGCTATGCAATTTTTACCGACTTTTCCTACAATTGGTATTAAAGCTAACCTGGGATTATGTCATGTACATAAATCAGACAATCATTTTATGGGGCATTTGATAAATGCATCACGTTTTAATTGCATTTGAATGCAATTTGTTTTTTAGTGTTGTATTTGATTGAAAAGTATTTGTTTTGTATTTAAATGAAATGTGTGTTTAGATGAAAAGTATTTTAGAGTTGAAAAGTTGATGTAATTGATAAAAGTGGAGATAAATAGTGGAGTTGAAAAGTTGATATGATTGTTTTAAAAAAGTTTTAAATAGTAATTGTTTTCATAGTACTGTTGAAAAGAATTATATTTGAATGTAAAATTTTGCATTTGTATAAAATTATATTGCGTTTGAATATGATTAAAATGCAAAACTTTTTAAAACATGCTTAATTTGATATAGGATTCATTTATATTGTTATCATGGAGCAGTCTATTTAATGTACAAATTTGATATTTAGAGAGTGGCATTCTAAGATTCTTTTATGTTGTTATCATGGATTATGTATAAAGTATATGGTTATTTTAATTTTTTAAATTATTATAAGTATGCTTAATTTTGCTTGTTATGGTTCTTTAGAATTTAGAAAAATTATATCTAATTTTTTTTTCATGTAACTATGGGAGCAGTTTATCATCATCGTAATTTTCCTATGGATTTTATTTTATCGTTTTTTAGAATTTTTGTACACCGAAAATGGTATAGGAAATTTTATGTAATTATTCTTAGAGGGGATTGAAGATTGAAGACCATAATTTATTTTCCTGTAATTAAATTTAATTTAAAGATTGAATTTTTTTTGTTTGAAAAATTCCAATTAATTTTTAAATATCCTAATGGTTAAATTGGAATATGGCACGAAAGTAAGAACCGACTTCTCGAGAAAGGCCACCAGCCTTGGTGGGGATACAGCCCCTGCCCTCGGGTAGGATGAGGCTACGACAGCCCCTGTTCAAGGCTGTAATCGCCACGGCTGTAGGCTGTATCTGCAGCCAGGTGGGACTGTGGCGGCTACGGTCCTTGGTTACTGCCTGCAGCCTGAGGGGCTGCAGGAGCCCCTCAAGGGCTATAGACCTTAGTTGCAAGCTTTACCTGCAGCCTAGTGGGCTGCAGTAGCCCGCCAAGGGCTGTAGCCCTTGGCTGCAAGCTTTACTTGCAACCTGCCAAGGGCTGTAGCCCATGGTTGTAGGTTATGCCTGCAACCCGGCAGGGCTGCAACACCACTAGCCATGACACAGTGTAGGCACAACCACAGTATAGGAGAGGAAAATGGAAACCTAGGGCAAAATGAGCTCTTAGACGATAGAAATCAATTAGAAATCATCCGTATAAGAATCGAATTCAGAAAAATCTGATTTTTGGATGAAATTTGAGCACTGTCAAGAAAGGACCGAAAACCACAGTATAAGATTAGATTGCGAAGAGAGTCACACAGATGAATTCCCTTAATCCCAAAACCATGTATTCTAGCTGGAAAATCAGCTGACTTGCTACAGTTAGAAATGCCAAAAAGTGAGAAATAAAATATTGAGGTGGTTGATGACACATTGTATAAACAATGCATAAATTTCACATCACCATTCCTTTCCCACCTTCTCCCTTAAATGGACGCCTGTCATCTGAAAGATTGAGGCTGAAATGAGCAGATTTTGCTCCCAAAATTAGCCTAGAGTTGGCTTGATTAATCAAGCTTAAGTTGGCTAAATGGGATTAGGTTTTGTCTATAAAAGGAATGGCCATACCTTTGGGTTTAGTTTCCTCTTTTCACACTCCAAATTTTAGCTCACATTTTCTCTCTCCCCCTTGATACAACTGACCACTTCTTAGCCCCAAAACCACCTATTTTCAAGTTCAAACTCTTGCCAAAAATATACCAAAAACAAACCCCTTTAAGTTCAGATTAAGAG
The DNA here is from genome assembly GCA_035233585.1 of Antiaris toxicaria. Classification (NCBI taxonomy): domain Eukaryota; kingdom Viridiplantae; phylum Streptophyta; class Magnoliopsida; order Rosales; family Moraceae; genus Antiaris; species Antiaris toxicaria. Next base: position 5,452,248 of record CP141163.1, read on the forward strand.
GAATCAATTTCAAGTTGTTTCAAGTCTTTCAAGGGTAAGATTCTAGACCGATTTTATGGTTTTAGTTCTTTGTTTTAAGTTAATGATTAAGAAAAAAATATTTTGATGTTTGTTAGCACAAGAACCAACCCCTATTCCTTGTGGTTTCCAACGGTCACTTTGTCACCCAAGCCTAAGTTCAAAGCACCAAAAAGGTAACAACCGAAAAACCCTTGTTTTTGTGGTTAGTGATTTTTAAGTTTTGATCAAAGTCATTTATGTGTATTTGTTCATGCACATAGTTTGTAATAATTTTTATTTTGAGCCTTTAAGTTTCTATTTTTAAGTTTATGTGGTTGTGATTATGTTTACAAATATTTTTTTTTTGTAAGGATAAGAGTATAAAGTTTAGGCCACGGATTTTGGCCATTTCGACCTACTTAGGCTCTGATTTTGGGATTTAGTAAAACACGATATTTTAAGAAAATTTTATTATGGTCACTTTTGCATCAAATAGCTTGTGGCCAAAAACAACATTAAAATAGGCGTTTCGAGTGTTTTTAACTCGGTGCCCAAACTAAGAGCAAAATTGGGAACAAGACCCGACCCCAGACCACAGTCTCGGTTTTTATTGAAAACGGGCCCTTTAGAGTCCGAACCAGACTTCAGGTTCAACATGAAAGTTGTAGATCTCGTTGAGACCTTGAGAATGACCTATGTGTTTTAAAAAATTCGGCCGTTTCGGGTCTTAAACAGAGCCGTTTTCAAAGAAGTGTAAAACTGGAAGTTTTGTAAAACCTAGGTACAAAGTCCACAGATTTAATGAAATTAGGAGCTGTTAGAATTAGAATTAGGCTCCAAGATGAACATGAGATTTGTTCATCTCATCGAGGACAAAAACCTTTATGTTTGCAAAAATCACAAACGAAGTCGTTTCTACTTAGTCCCAAAATAGTTTTCAAAAAGTGGTTTAAAACCACATTTAAAATGCAAGTGTTAAGAATGCATTTTTCATATTTCAAATAAAGATGTATTTATAATGCTTTAAAATATGATCATGATCTTCATAAAAACGTCCCTCACCTTTCAACGGGGCAATAAAGGGACGGGTCCAAACACATGATTTTATCATGAAATTTTTTATAAGTAAACCAAAACATTTTCTTAAACAAACCAAAATAGTGAGGGTAGCTCGGTAGGCTACCACACCAAGAGCGCTCTAGTAGCCCGGTAGGCTACTATACCAGTTGAGCCATGGTGGCCCGTTGGGCCACTGTACCAAAGAAATAATAACCAAGAAGGCTACCACATCCAATAGGCAAGTAACCTGGCTGGTTACTACACCTAGTTTGTGCTTAGTAATCTGATAGACCACCTAGTTGCCCATGCGTGAGATAATCGGTCAGTTGACTGGTATACAACCAGTCAAAGATCGTGTTTTGTACAACACTGTGAGGAATAAGGATTGATTTGTCAAGAAAATAGTTAATCAAATGACGATAGTAGATGGACACTAAATCCCCAGAGTAGGCCATTAGGGTACCAATAGACCTCGGTACCACAAAGAAATGTGAGTAATAATCACTAACTGTAGTAGTGACTCATCAAAGGCGCTTATGAGATACGTTATTATGACAGATGGTAACTTGTAAGTTGATAAAGGTGCAAGTACAAGTACGAAATTGCTTGCAATTAGATAAGTATAACTCCGCCTACAGTATGAATAAAATGATGTTAAAATAATGTTTAATGTATGTTAAGTATCCTATGCCATACACACGTCGATGCACAACATATTAAGAGCATGTAATTTCACAATCAAATAGATTGATGAAAGAGCAAGATAGAAGCCATACGTCCCTATCGCGTAGGCCTTGGGACAGCTTAGAACAGCACATGGCTAGAACAGATAAGCAAGACGAAATTTAATAGGTATGTCATACCGACTCTTTCTGTTGAAAGGGTTTTTAGAGTTAAAGTAAGAGAAGGTTAAAAGTTGAGCATTCGTTGATGGCTCTCCGGCCTATTTAGTGACCTCGGCGTTACCGTTGGTCTGCGCGCACTCGGTACTGACACAAGGGCCCAGAGTAGACAAGATAAAGAAAAAGAAGATGTTGAAGTATAAATGAACATAACCGGATCATGCATTGATCACTGTATGCATTAGATCTCTATGCTTCTAGTTTCCATAGGTTGCATTCAATCTATGATATACTATGTTATGCATTCAATACATGATGATGTGTTCTATGATATAATGAATGATGCTATGATATATGGTATATTATATGATATCTGTGATAACTGGTGTACTCACATGATTTTAAATATGTGTATGTTTAAACATGTTTTGCTGTAAACATACTATACTTACTGGCGTAAAGCTCACGAAGTGTGTTCATGCTGTAGGTAAGCGTCCTATGGCTTAATCACCTATAGGCGATGACGGCGACAGAGGCGAATGTGAGGGGAGGTTGTGGACACACTACGAGTATTCTTCCGCATAATATTTTGAGTAAATAGCATTTGCAATTAGTAATGTTAAGAGTACATTTTGAAACAGTTATGGTTAAATGGTATTTACGCTTGGTAACTGTCAAACATATTTTTGAAGGGTAATTAAAGAATGTACTATACATAAATAGTAAATATGTGTGTAACAAAAAAAAATCCCTAATATTTCGCATCAAATATAATATAAGTTGTATATAAGTATAAGTATCAGTTGAAGAAAGAAAGTTTTTAGTGACGGTCTGGGCCACTGAGGGCACGGGTCACCACAGTTGGTATCAGAGTGGTTTCCTGCCACCCTACCTCACATCGTCGAATGCTTGCCTTATTTGTCCAAGTAAGTTAGCTTTTGTTTTTAAATATTAGTATATAAATTAACGTTTAAGTTTTAGTAGGAGGATGGCTGCACCAGTTTACCCCCATAGATACAAGAGGACTGAGAAACAAGCACAGCCTTCGCTACCATGCAACCACACACATATTACGACAGCAATCCATACGAACTCCCCTACTAGATTCATCACATGGAGGTAATCTTCGAAGGGTGCCATATACCACCCAGTCTACAGGTGGTAATAGCCAATAGCCGATTGTGAGGACTAGTAATGACATAGTGGAATGATCGACACAGGAACAGGGGTCCAACGATGCAGTGGGCTGAGTTCTGCCAAGATCTTCACAACTCCGATAGCCCAGCTAAGGATGCAGACATCTGGGATGATATGTATGAGAGGAGATATCACGTCTTCTCCAACATTTGGGACATTTACGAGGGAGAGACCATGGTACATTACTATCAGTGATTTTTAGATGCCATGTTACCGAGCATCCCTGTAGACAAGCCTTTTGCGGAGGTGACCAACCTACTTTAGAGAGGGATCCAATGGTACGTAAGAGACCTCGTCCAGTATCCCCTGCCATATGAGAACCTACGATGCCCGGTCAGGGATATAGTGGACGCTGAGCGAGTGGCACTCAACCCTGACCTGGTAAACGCAGCACCTTAACCGGCCAATGAAGGATTCGTGGCCGAACCGTAGCCAACAGTACCTGAAGATAATGGAGATCTGATGGCAGACCCCAAGCCAGTTCCTCAGTCTCCTGAACATCAGATGGATGAAGACGTTGACGAGGCCATCCCCGATGCTCAACCGAATGATGAGGAGGAGGAAATCCCCGACCACATCAGTTACTATGAAGGGGTAGAGATGTATGAGCCCCAAGTTATTATTGCCAGTGACGACGAAAGTAGTATTATTTGGGGAGACAAAGATGAAGATCCTGAGGAGTTCCCCCTGAGTGACAGTGAGGATGAGGAAATGTCGGACGCCGAGTCTGCGATATCTACAGAATAATAGGGACCTTTCACATGGGAATATTGTTTTGAAAATGTATAGGGGAACAATAGCTCTCCCGTCTGACTTAGAACATGTACTTTTGGGATCGTATTATGGGAAGTATGTACCATTCCCACCAAGCTAGAAGTTGTACGCATTTTAATATATGTATATGTATTGTGGCATATTTCGTGAAAGTAAGTATTATTTTGCCCTAAGGGCCAGAACGTGACTTTTTCCACAATTAAGACCAAAGACTAATGAGGAGTGCAGGACGGTTCCTGACACTCAGAGGATGTCTCAAATACGATGTGGTAATCATATTAGACATTACAAGAACAAGAAAGGAAGAGAAAAATATAACACCTATATTTTATCTACGATGTTTAAGTTAAGAATATGATATGTAATATGAGTCCCAAGTACTAGATTTAAAAGACTTATGTCCTCGTTTTCCATTATGTGATAGGGTTATATAGGTGAAAATGGCAAGACCAAGAGCCCGTAACAACCAAGCTATGCGAGATGATGAACAGCTTACACGTCTTGCAACAATGCAAGAAATTATGGTTAACCAACAACAAGAGCTCAACCAGCTCAGGGAGCAAATGAACCAGCAATGACAGGCACCACAACCGATGGAGGTACCGACTCAAACAACTTTAACAGCCCCCAACACACCTGGAGAGCATGTGGCCCCACCAGTCCAGACCCCACCAGCACCACCAGCCCCACCAGCCATACCTACTCCTGCAGCGGCCAACATCTAGGTGCCAACTTCGAGAGATGGTGACTTATATGAACAATTTAGGCGCATAAAGGTGCTAGAATTCAAGGGGACAACGAACCCTATTGAAGCAGATGATTGGCTAACCGATGTCCAAGTCATTCTAGACCTTGTAGGGCTAACGGAAAGGGAAAAAGTGTTATGTGCATCCCTCGCCTTACGCAAAGGGGCGCGTCAATGGTAGAAAACCGTGGCAATTAGGAGGGATATCAATGCTATGAATTGGACAGACTTCATTACTGAATTCAAAGAAATGTATTTAACGACGAAGCCTTAGCCGTGCAGCAAGATGAGTTCAACAACTTGCGCCAGGGTTACATGACAGTCATGGAGGCCATAAGAAAGTTTGAACAATTGGCTCGACTGTGCCCAGATCTAGTACCGACCGAGAAGGAAAAGGTCTGTAGGATGTTAAAGATATTCCGAACAGACATTGCTGTCCAAGTTTGCAGCAGTAGCTATAGCCCCGCGACTGTGGCTGAATGCGTCAGTAGGGCCATTAGAGTTGAGTACTGGTTGGCTCAGGATAGGGAGAGGAGTGCCCAACTTTCCAAGGTAAGAAGAGAAGAGAAGAATCAGCCAAGGCAATTCAAGGGAAGGCCGACTCTCGACTCACAGCACAAAGGGCAGAATACAAGGACCAGCCAACACTATCGACAGTCCAACCAAAATAATAAGAGAAAATAGAATCCAAGTAACCAAGGGCAACAAAGGAGTTTCCCTAAGAAGAAGAACAACCGTGGAGGAAATATTAATTAGCAATCACTATGCCTGAAGTGCGGGAAGAACCACTTGGGAGAATGCCACCTAGGCACTAGCGGCTGCTACATATGTGGCAAGGAAGGCCACATCACGAAGTACTACCGCCCGAACCCCCAAAATCAACAAAGCCAAGTCGTGCCGCAGAAGGACAGCTACACGCTGCCCAAGCAAGAATTTAAGGCCCCTCCATCAACCAAGGTAGATTAGAAGCTCCAGAGACACAAGGGAGAATCTACACGTTCACTAGAGAGGACGCGGAAGCCGGAACTTCAACCGTGGTGACAGGTCAGCTTTCTATCGCCAACTCCACTACATCCGTTTTATTTGATTCTGAAGCTACACATTCATTCCCATCGATAAAGTTTGCTAGGAAGATAAGCCAGGTTGTAGATAGAATGAAATAAACTTTTAAAATTACCCTTCCCTCCGGGGAAGTTTTGTTGTCTAATTACTGGCTACGCCATATACTAGTAATTATCTGCAAATGGGAGCTGAGCATAGACCTGATCATCCTCGAGATGCATGACTATGACGTAATTATAGGAATAGACTTCCTCACCAAGTACCACACTGTCATAGATTGCCGAAAACGAGAAGTTACCTTCGAGCTGGACGGACATGAGAAGTTTGTATACGAGGGTTTATCGTTAAAACAACCCTAGACGATGATTTCTGCTACGAAGGCCCATAAGCTTCTATCAAGTGGATGCAGCGGTTTCCTTGCCCACCTCATAGACAAGTCTCAGGAAGTCGAGACAACACCAGACAATGTACCTATAGTTTGAGAGTTTGTGGAAGTGTTCTCCGAAGATCTTCTAAGACTTCCACTAGAGCGAGAGATTTTGTTCGAAATCCAGCTGTTGCCAGGATCAGCCCCTATATCCAAGGCCCCGTACAGAATGGCTCCGGCAGAGTTAAAGGAGTTTCAAACCCAGTTGAAGGATCTGATGGACAAAAGATTCATCCGACAGAGTTATTCGTCATAGGGAACACCTGTATTGCTCGTTAAGAAGAAGGATGGGACCCTGAGAATGTGTATCGACTACAAGGAGCTGAACAAGATCACGATCAAGAACGAGTATCCGTTGCCTCGAATTGACGATCTATTCGACTAACTCCGAGGTGCTGCCATATTTTCCAAGATTGACCTGCATTCTGGGTATCATCAACTATGAATTCGAGATGAAGATATACCCAAGACGGCTTTCCGAACATGGTATGGACACTATGAATTCATCGTCATGTCATTTGGACTGACGAACGTGCCTGCAGCTTTCATAGACCTGATGAACCATATCTTCAAGGAATTTTTGGACAAGTTCATCATTGTATTCATTGACGACATACTCGTTTATTCTAAGACAAAGGAGGAGCATGAGGAGCACCTGAGGGCCATTCTACTCAAGTTAAAGCAGCATCAACTATTCGCCAAATTCTCTAAGTGTGAATTTTGGCTGGAGAAAGTCCACTTCCTTGGTCATATGGTTTCCAAGGAAGGAGTATACATAGACCTAGCGAAAGTTGAAGCAGTTAGTAACTGGCCGACTCCGAAGAATGTAACGGAAATCTGTAGTTTCCTCAGTTTAGTAGGCTACTATTGACGCTTCGTGGAAGGATTCTCAAAGCTAGCCACACCACTCACATCACTGACCAAGAAGGAGAAGAAGTATGAATGGACTGATAAACGTGAGAAAAACTTCTAGGAGTTAAAGAATAGACTCACGAGCGCTCCAATTTTGACCATACCAGATGCGGTACAAGGGAATTTTGTGATCTACAGTGACGCATCCAAGACTGGGCTAGGAGCCGTACTTATGTAGAATGGTAGAGTAGTCGCGTATGCTTCGCGACAACTCAAATCGCGACAACTTAAAAACCACGAAAGGAATTACCTAACACACCACTTAGAGCTTGCAACAGTCATCTTTATACTTAAAATATGGAGGCACTACTTATATGGTGTCAAATGCGAGATCTACATGGACCACTAGAGCCTCAAGTATATCGTCACGCAGAAAGAACTCAACATGAGACAACGAAGATGGCTGGAATTGGTGAGGGATTATGACTGTGAAATCCTATATCATTCAGGAAAAGCCAATAAGGTGGCCGATGCACCTATTCGGAAGCACTCTTCAACGCTCGTAACGATTCACATTTTACTGGAAACACTACAAAAAGAGCTACACAGCGGAGAAATTGAGGTCTTAACGGGGAGATTGTCTAAAATGGCCCTCTAGTAAACCCTTTTAGAGGTAATCAAGGCCGGCCAAGACATCGACTCGACACTAGTCAAGCTTAAGAGGGAGGTGATAGAGGGACAAGATTCAGAATTTCAAGTCTCTAGGAATGGCATACTCTATTTCAAAGATACGGTATGTGTTCCGAAAGATGAAGAACTCAGGAAAAAGATCCTATCCGAAGCTCACGACACACCATACTCGATACATCTAGGAGCGAATAAGATGTACCAGGACCTAAAGGTAAGCTTTTGATGGCCAGGATTGAAGAACGACATCGTCAATTTTGTAGCAAAGTGTCTCACCTACCAAAGAATCAAAGTAGAGCATCAGCTGCCGGAGAAGAGCTGCAAAAGATTAAACTACCGGAATGAAAATGGTAGTAAATTACGATAGATTTCGTGGTCAGATTACCTAGAACTTCAAACGAAAATGATGCCATCTAGGTAATTGTAGACCGATTAATGAAATCATCTCGATTTTTAGCTATGAAGCTGAGCTACTCAGTGGAAAGGTTAGCCGAAATGTATGTGGTCCAAATAGTAAGACTTCACGGTGTACCGAAGTCGATCATTTCAAATTGTGATGGATGCTTCACTTCAAGGTTTTGGCAAAGCATTCAAGCATCAATGGACACCAAATTAAAATTCAGCACAGCTTTCCATCCTCAGACGGATGGCTAGTCTGAGAGAACCATACAGACACTAAAAGATATGCTAAGAGCTTGTGTCCTAGACTTCAAGGGAAATTGGGATCAGAAGCTACCCTTGATAGTTCTCGTGCAACAACAGCTATCATTCTTCAATTGGGATGGCACCATATGAGGCACTCTACGGAAGGAAATGCAGATCTCCATTGCATTGTCATGAAACTGGAGAGAAACAGCTCACTAGCACTGACTTCGTCAAAAGCACAACAGAAGATGTGAAGCTTATACGAGAGAGACTGGATACAGCTCATAGGATAAATGACGGAGGCCTCTCGAATTTCAAGAAAGTGATAGTATTTTCCTCAAGGTGGCACCTATAAAAGGGGTGATGCGCTTTGGGAAGAAAGGAAAGATTAGTCTTAGATACATAGGACCTTTCGAGATTCTCAAGAAAGTTGGGAATGGGGCCTATAGATTAGCCCTTCCTCCTGAATTGGCCTTAGTACATAACGTCTTCCACGTTTCTATGTTAAAGAAGTACGTGCCGAACAATTCCCACATTCTGAGTCAGGAACCAGTAGAAGTACACGCTAATCTGACGTACGAGGAGAAACCTGTACAGATTTTAGCCAAAGAAGACAAAGTCCTAAGAAACAAAGTCATTCCGCTTGTAAAGGTGTTATGGCAGAACCACAATTTAGAAGAAGCTACATGGGAACGAGAAGATGATATGAGGAGAAACTTCCCAAAATTATTCTAATTATCGAGGACGAAAATTTTTGTAAGAGGGGTGGGTTGTAAGGATCGCCCCATCCCTGTACCATATATTTCATTTAATGAGAAATTTAGGAACGATTTTGATGCATTTAGTACAAAATTCGAGGAAGACGGGCACATACACGGTCATGTATATGGCCGTGTACTGCCCAGACTGTGCACGTACGTAAGGTCGTGTGAGAAAACATGGCCATATAAGCAAAACACGGTTAGGTACACGACCGTGCAAGTGGCCGTGTACCGATGGCACTGTGCACGTGCGTAAAGTCGTATAATTGAACATGGCCATGTGAATAAGGCACAGCCAGGTACACGCCCGTGTAGGTAGCCGTGTATCATCCGCACGATGCACGAACATAAGGTGGTTCGAATAAACAGGGTCATATTAATGAACACGGTCAAGTACACGGCCGTGTAAGCGATCGTGTACTGATCAAGTTGTTGAGATGTCAACGGACGTGTTGGTGGAACATGGCCGTGTAGAGTGACACGCCCAGGTGCACGTCCGTGTGTGACACCGCGTACCAGTCAGAAAATAAAATTTTCCAAGAAAAACCCGTGTAGCATATACACGCCGGTGTATGGGACCGTGTGTGACACCGTGTGCTAATCGGGAAAATAAAATCTTTCCACGACATGGCCATGTTTAGCAAAGACACACCCGTGTAGCCTTGCACACGCTTGTGTAGGGAGCTATGTAAGAGGTCGTGTAAACAGAAGAAAACCCTAGTAAAGAATACGATATCGGGAGGATGATTTGGTTGACCTTTTCCTACCAAAAGACTGATAAAAATGGACTTAGCGTGTCCAAATTAGTCAAAAGAGACTGTGTTGAAAATGTCGCATGAGAACACTACGGTATGTGTATGCGAGAACAACACAGTGTAAACACAATCACAGCACAGGAGAGGAATGGAAACCTAGGGCAGAATGGGCTCTTAGACGATAGAAATCAATTAGAAATCATCCGTATAAGAATCGAATTCAGAAAAATTTGATTTTCGGATGAAATTTGAGTGCTGTCAACAAAGGACAGAAAATCACAGTATAAGATTGGACTGCGAAGAGAGCCACAGAGATGAATTCCCTTAACCCCAAAACCGTGTATTCTAGCTGGAAAGTCAGCTGACTTGCTGCAGTTAGAAACCCCAAAAAGTGACAAATAAAATATTGAGGTGGTTAATGACACATTGTATAAACAATGCATAAATTTCACATCACCATTCCTTTCCCACCTTCTCCCTTAAATAGATGCCTGCCATCTGAAAGATTGGGACTGAAATGAGCAGATTTTGTTCCCAAAATTAGCCTAAAGTTGGCTTGATTAATCAAGCTTAAGTTGGCTAAATGGGATTAGGTTTTGTCTATAAAAGGAATGGTCATACCTTTGGGTTTAGTTTCTTCTTTTCATACTCCAAATTTCAACTCACGTTTTCTCTCTCCCCTTTACTGCAATCGACCACTTCTCAGCCCTAAAACCACCTATTTTCATGTTTAAACTCTTACAAAAAATATACCAAAAATAAACCCCTTCAAGTTCGGATTAAGAGGAATTAATTTCAAGTTGTTTCAAGTCTTTCAAGGGTAAGATTCTAGACTAATTTTGTGGTTTTAGTTCTTTATTTTAAGTTAATGATTAAGAGAAAATATTTTGGTGTTTGTTAGCACAAGAACCGATCCCCGTTCCTTGTGGTTTATAATGGTCACTTTGTCACCCAAGCCTAAGTTCAAAGCACTAAAAAGTTAACAACCGAAAAACTCTTGTTTTTGTGATTAGTGATTTTTAAGTTTTGATCAAAGTCATTTATGTGTATTTGTTCATGCACATAGTTTGTAATAATTTTTATTTTGAGCCCTTAAGTTTCTATTTTTAAGTTTACGTGGTTGTGATTATGTTTACAATTTTTTTTTCTGTAAGGATAAGAGTATAAAGTTTAGGCCGCGGATTTTGGCCATTTCGACCCACTTAGGGTCTGATTTTGGGATTTAGTAAAACATAACATTTGAAGAAGATTTCATTATGGTCATTTTTGCGTCAAATAGCCTATGGCCAAAAACGACATTAAGATAGGCGTTTCAAGTGTTTTTCACTGGGCGCCCAAACTGGGGGCAAAACTGAGAACAGGACCTGACCCCATACCACAGTCTCAGTTTTTATTGAAAATGGACCCTTTAGAATCCGAATTGGACTTCGGACTCAACATGAAAGTTGTAGATCTCGTCAAGACCTTGAGAACGACCTATGCGTGTTTTAAAAAATTTGGCCATTTTGGGCCTTAAACAGAGCCGTTTTCAAAGAAGTATAAAACTGGAAGTTTTGTAAAACCTGGGTACAAATCCCACAAATTTAATGAAATTAGGAGCCGTTAGAATTATAATTAAGCTTCGAGACATGAGATTTGTTCGTCTTGTCGAGGATGAAAACCTTTATGTTCAAAAAATTGCAAACGAAGTCATTTCGACTTAGTCCCAAAACAATTTTCAAAAAGTGGTTCAAAACCACCTTTAAAATGCAAGTGTTAAGAATGCATTTTTCATATTTCAAATAAAGATGTATTTACAACACTTTAAAATATGATCATAATCTTCATAAAAATGTCCCTCACCTTTCAACGGGGTGATAAAGGGATGGGTTCCAAAGAGATGATTTTATCACGAAATTTTTTATAAAGTAAACCAAAACATTTTCTTAAACAAACCAAAATAGTGAGGGTAACTTGGTAGGCTACCACACCAAGAGCGCTCTAGTAGCCCGGTAGACTACTACACCAGTTGAGTCATAGTGGCCCGGTGGGCCACTGTACCAAAGAAATAGTAGCTAAGAAGGCTACCACATCCAATAGGCAAGTAATCTGGCTGGTTACTACACCTAGTTTATGCTTAGTAATCCGGTAGACCACCTAGTTGCCCATGCGCGAGATAACTGGTCAGTTGACTGGTAGGCAACCAGTCAAGGACTGTGTTCTGTATAACACTGTGAGGAATGAGAATTGATCTATCAAGAAGATAGTTAATCAAATGACGATAGGAGATGGACACCAAATCCCCAGAGTAGGCCATTAGGGTACCAATGGACCTCGGTACCATCAAGAAACGCGAGTAATAGTCACTAACTGTAGTAGTGACTCATTAATGGTGCTGATGAGATACGTTATTATGACAGGTGGTAACCTGTGAGTTGATAAAGGTGCAAGTACAAGTATGAAATTGCTTGTAATTAGGTAAGTACAACTCCGCCTACAGTATGAATAAAATGATGTTAAAATAATGTTTGATGTATGTTAAGTATCCTATGCCATGTACACATCGATGCACAGCATATTAAGAGCATGTAGTTTCACAATCAAATAGATTGATGAAAGAGTAAGATAGAAGCCATATGTCCCTGCCGTGTAAGCCTTGGGACAGTTTAGAAAAGCACATGGCTAGAACAGATAAGTAAGATGGAATTTAATAGGCGTGTCGTACCGGCTCTTTCCATTGAAAGGGTTTTCAGAGTTAAAGTAAAAGAAGGCTGAAAGTTAAGCATCCGTTGATGGCTCTTCAGCCTATTTAGTGACCTCGGCATTACTGTTGGTCTGCATGCACTCGGTACTGATACAAGGGCCCAGAGTAGACAAGATAAAGAAAAGGAAGATGTTGAAGCATAAATGAACATAACCGGATCATGCATTGATCACTGTATGCATTAGATCTCTATGCTTCTAGTTTCCATAGGTTGCATTCAATCTATAATATGCTATGTTATGCATTCAATACATGATGATGTGTTTTATGATATGATGAATAATGCTATGATATATGGTATGTTATATGATATCTGTGATAACTGGTGTGCTCACATGATTTTAAGTATGTGTATGTTTAAACATGTTTTACGGTAAACATATTGTACTTACTGGGCGTAAAGCTCATAAAGTGTGTTCATGCTGTAGATAAGCGTCCTATGACTTAATCACCTATAGGCGATCACGACGGCGAAGGCGGATGTAGAGGGAGGTTGTGGACACACTGCGAGTATTCTTCCGTAAAATATTTTGAGTAAACAGCATTTGCAATTAGTAATGTTAAGAGTACATTTTGAAACAGTTATCGTTAAATGGTATTTACACTTGGTAACCATTAAACATATTTTTGAAGGGTAATTAAAGATTGTACTATACGTAAATAGTAAATACGTGTGTAACAAAAAAAATCCCTAATATTTCGCATCAAATCTAATATAAGTTGTATGTAAGTATAAGTATTAGTTGAATAAAGAAAGTTTTTAGTGACGGTCCGGGCCACTGAGGGCACGGGTCACCACAGTCTTGACTATTTCCTTCAATAATCTCAAATGTTCGTTTAGATGAACTTGGACCATCTTCCTTGGATTTACAAGAAAACACATGTTCAAAGAACGATGCATTCCTGGACTCCATTATCTTGTTCTTATGAATGTCAGGGTTTTTAGACTCATGCACAAGGAACCGATATGCACTACTATTGTGGACATAGCCAATGAAGATGCAATCAACTATTTTAAGACCTATTCTCATCTTCTTTGGTATGGGTAGCATAACTTTGGCAAGACACCCCTACACTCTTAAATATTTATAAGAAGGTTTTATTCCTTTCCACAATTCATAAGGGTTTTTGTTCTCTTTCTTCCAGAGAACCTTATTCAAAAGATAATTAGCCGACAAAATGGCTTTCCCCCCCATGTTCTGTGGTAATCCAGAACTTATCAACATCGCATTCGTCATATTTTTTAAGGTACAATTTTTACGTTCAGCCACACGTTTGACTAAGGCAAATAAGATGGTGTGACTTCGTGAATAATACCATGTTGTGCACAAAGCTCACTAAATGGTTCCACATATTTACCACCACGGTAATTTCTTACCATCTTAATCTTTTTATTAAGTTGGTTTTTTACTTCTTGCTTATAAAGAGCAAATTTCTCAATAATTTCATCTTTGCTTTTAAGCAAAAATACATAGCAATATTTTGTGCTATCATCAATGAAAGTAACAAAATACTCATTACCACCTTTAATTTAAACAAACTTTAGGTCATAAACATCACTCTGAATTAAATCAAGTGGTTCAGTATTCCTTTCAATCGTTTGGAATGATGATCTTGTTGGTTTTGCTTCTACACAAGTTCCACACATATGTTTGGAATCAATATTAAATGCAGGTATGCGATTCAAGTTAATTAATCTACGTAATATATCATAATTAACATGTCTTAGTTTACCATACCATAAGTTAAAAGACTCAAGCATATAAGTGGAAGATTTTTTATTCTTATTGATGGATTTGGGCTTTACATTAATTATATTCATTTTTCACCTCCCATCTTTCACAAACTCTTTTCCCATATACATTCCATATTTAGACAAAACAATTTTCTAGCCTTAAAAACCATCTTGAAGTTATGCATGCTCATCATCATTCTAGAGATTAGATTCTTCCAGATATTAGGCACATACAGCACGTTATGCAGCTTAACTTTCTTGCCTGATATCATCTTCAGAAATACCGTTCCTTGACCTTTGATTTCAGATGTTGTAGAGTTGCCCGTAGACAGCTTCTTTACAATTTTCAAACGTACGAGATCAGCAAAATCAGCTCTATTACAGTAGACATGGCATGTGGCCCCCCATGTCTAGCCACCACTCATTTGGGTTGGAGTCCACCATGTTGACTTCAGAAACTACAGTAAAAAGACTGATGTCGGACACCTCTTGTGTGATGGCATCTACAACATTGGCTTCTGTCTTATTGTTTCTTTTTAATAGCTTACGGTCTGTCGACTTGTGAGCCACCTTGTCATAGTTGAAACATTTTCCTTGGAATTATTATTTCTTAAAAACTCTACCCTTAGGTCCTAGCTTGGATCCCGACTTGTGGTTCTTCTTATTCTTGGAGCTTTTGTCATATTCCACCATATTAGCCTTGGCAGAATTGGCAATAGAATTGTTGGAGTTCTTTTTCTCGGAGCCTTTATTGTCTTCTTCTATGCAAAGTCTAACAATGAGGTCTTCAACACTTATTTTCTTTCTCTTGCACTTCAGATAGTTCTTGAAGTCTTTCCACACAGGGGGCAGCTTCTCTATAATCGTAGCTACTTGAAAAGACTAACTAATAATCATTCCTTCAGCATGAATTTCATGAATGATTATTTGAAGTTGTTAAACTTGACTGATCACAGTCTTGGAATCCACCATCTTATAGTTCATGTACTGTCTCACGAAGAACTTTTTAGCACCAGCATCTTCTGACTTGTACTTGTGGTTCAAGGACTCCCATAGTTCCTTAGCTGATTTCTTCGTGCTGTACACGCTATAAAGTGCATCAGTTAGGCTATTTAGAACATAGTTCTAACACAAGAAGTCAGAATGCTTCCAAGCTTCAACAGCATGCAATGTTTGAAAATCTATTTCATCCTCTCTAACAGTAAGAGGATCCTCTTTCAAGAATCTCACAAGATTCAATGTCGTCAAATAGAACAGCAAGGTCGAGGCTTGAACCCGAAGTGAGGGCTCCAGTGTCACAAAATTGCTCCTAATTGGAATATTCACAGTTAGAATAACATTCATGTTTTCAACCATATCTGAAAATCCAACCAAATATTATTTTTTTTAATTAAAAAAATTCAAAATGTTAGCAATATTGAAATATTGAAAAAAAAAAATATCAAACTATATATATATATATCAAAGTGTAATATTGAAAAGGTTGCGTGTATATATATATATACCAAACGTTAGTAGTATTGAAAAATTGCAACCAAATTAATATATATATACTGTACCGTTAGCAATATTGAAAAAAAAAAAAAAAAAAAAAAAAAAAAAAAAAAAAAGAGGTTTGCAACCAAATTAATATATATATAAAGTAACCTGTAAACAAAATGCAAATATACGGTTTTCAAAACTGATATAAATATATATAATATCTATATACATATATCAAATTTTAAAAAAGTTAGCAAACGTTTATTAATGTTGAAACGTAGCGAATCTGACCACCTGTTAGTAATATTATATATGTCTAAAGTTAGAAATATTGAAGACGTTTGCAGAATGTTCCTTGAATCTGATCACCTGTTCATCTTCTATGTAGTGAACCTGTTTATAATTGTTAGAAAAATATAGAACATAGAAAACAAACAAGTTCAATACAATCAAATGAAGTATTACAAAGAGTCGAAATAAAAATAACAACCGTAATTCAACTTTAACCGGAATTGGAGTAGTTTGATAGATGTCGAGACATGTGAAGTTTACGCTTTTCTTAAAACAGATTCTCCCCTCCGATAAGTGCTTGAGAATTCAATGGATGTCTATTTCTTAGGAGACAACAATAACAACAGTATTCTAAATATGATTAAATACTACTTTCGACGAACTCAAAACCGAGCATTTTCTCTATCACCAAAATACCTAAAAACACTCTAGAATACACCTAAAACACACTTAGAATACAATGAAAACAAGAAGAAAGAAGATTTGAAAATTGGTGTGTGTTAACATGAGGTGAAAGCCTCCTTATATAGGTTGCTAGTGGGGGTGTTACAAGCTTGAAATAATGACACTTAATCATAGTTTAATAAGAATTACTTCCTTAGTGTTACAACCATTCATATTCAAGTTAAACAAGCTCGACATACTGTTTAAATACATACAATAAGAGTGAGCAAATCTATTCATCTTCACCATTTACCACCCACTAATGCCCAATAGTCATATGCATATTAATACTCATTAACATGCACTAGAATATCAATAGATAGACGTTTGATATTCTTAAAAAAATAAAAAGATTCGCATAGATGTGTTGGAAAAATAAAAAAAATTTGTAAAACATAGCCCACGCAAAAGCAAGCCCAACGGACCGATATTCACGTCACCCAAGTTGTGCGGGCGCACACACTGGGCCCTAACCTCCCGGGTCTAGGATTTGCACCCCTGTGCATGTGAGAGAGCCTCTAAGGTACAACAGCTGACCCAAGATCAAAAGTGCAATCACTTATAAACTCCACATCTCCAAGATGTCTAACCAATATGGGACTTAATATTTTAGCAATTTTTCCAACAAAATCAAATTTCTAAGGGACAAACTTTGGACATCAATTTCTCATTCATCTTATTATCATTTTGAGTATATAAATATATAATTTCGAACTCCTCGTGATAAGGAACGCAAATCTGTCAAAACCCATCACTTTCACAAAGTGGTCCCACTCAAATATGGATCTCAAAATGGCTCCTCAACATGGTTTACAAGCCATTTTTCCAACAGCTTTTTCTACCTAATATGCATTACAAAATTACCGACTTTAATTTTGGTTGCCGGCTATCCTTCCCTCACCAAATTATAAGGAATTGGCAACCTTATACAATTCAATCTAAGAAATACAAAAGATTTTGAGAACACTACAACTTTCAATTAGAAAAGGGTTGAATACAATTTGGAAACCTAGGAGAATTGGAAAAGTGTAAATCGAATGTAAAACAAAGTTGGCTCAAGAGTGTAGAAGAAAAATCAAAAGAAGACTTTTATGCAAAGGAAGCTTTTTGAATCTTTTTTGATTCCAGATCTAAATGTTGGAATTAAAAATCGACTACTTTTGTAAACATAAAGTTAAAAAAGAAAAAAGGTAGGATTTTTTTTTTCAGATACAAAAAATCACCACCACCCGTAAAAAGATCGCAATGGTAGATTTGAGTTCACCACACTAATAATGCAGTAATCACCACCCTAATGATACGGAAACTCGAAAATTCGAATAAACTTAACTCGAAAATTCGAATAAACTTGAAATGTATTAAAAAGTATGAACTAAACCAAGAGGCTAAGCAACATATATATTTATTTTTGATAAAAAATTTTACATTTTTCTATTGAAAATTCACCCTTAGTAATTCATGAAACAACAATTTATGTTAGGAAAACTAAAAGATTAATTTCAACATTAAAATTAAAGCAATTAAACATGTACATTCATGCATCATATTTATGGCTGTAAAAGCCTTGCTTTCATGCACCAAACACTTAAAACAGACATTAAAAATGAATACAATAAAGTCTACAATTAAATAAACAAGTAGAACTTTTTCTCTTCAATAATAATTATAAATTGAAACAATATTCTTCAATATTCAGCCATATAGATTCCACCCTAAACTAATGAGCTTAAATAATAATTCCATGTCATTATTAAACTTGGATTCATAAGTTTAGAGTAATATCCAATTTCAAACCCTAAAAAATGTTGTTGTAGAATGATATGAAAAAAAGTTGTTTGTATAGTATAAAAAGACTGGACAATCCTATTCTATGGACCGAAAGAAAGGCAGAGAGCAACTTTAAATGCTTAGTTAAATAGTCAAAATCCAAATGAAATAACATAAATATTCCTGGATGGTTGAAATAAATGAGACATAACTTATATAACTTTAACATAGAACTATCATGTTGTGTTTGGTAGGGTGGAAAAGGTACAAAAAGGAAGTCGCAAGTAGGTTTTTAGAGAGGAAATGAAATTTTGGTTGTTTGACAGAGTCGAAAATAGGAAGAAAAGAAAATTGAAATTCTATGAAAGCCACAAAATTTGCCCCATCAAATTTTGAAAAGAAAACATGAAGGAAAAAATTTGATAAAAAAATTTAATATGTGACACCCCGCCTCGCGCGGGCCTGTCACTTGACATCTATTCTTACTTCTACTATTTGTTCTTTTCACATTAATATAAAAAGGTGCGGAATTTTTTTTTTTTTTTATACATATTTACACTTACTCTCTTTCTCTCTTTCTATCTGACGGATTAAGCATAGCGGGTCCATAACCTTTGACATGACATTCGCAACCCATTCCACCAATCCCGTATCTCAATAAACTCAAATGGCAGGTTTTTTAACTTTGTGACCTGCACACGAACAAACTGGTGAGCTAAACGCCCAGTAAGTTCAAACATAAAAACATAATCATAAAACAGTATATTATACTGTTATATTCTATCATATAAACATATATACTATCTGTAGTATATAACTACTAAAAACATATCGTACATTAATACAAATAATCACATAATTTGTGATAACTCGTAGTATTCTATAAAATTAGAATAACTATAAATATACCAACTGTAATAACAGTGGTATATTCTAATGTAACTCATGCTATCTCTTTAAACTTTACTCTGATGTAATAACAAATAATCACATAATTTGTGATAACTATTGGTATTCTATAAAATTAGAATAACTATAAATATACCAACTGTAATAACAGTGGTATCCTCTAACGTCACCCATGACGTCTCTTTAAAATTTTACTCTGATGTAATAACATAACATCAGATATAGGGTTAGCACAAACATCACATCATGTGATAGTGCTCATATTATACCCAATTATTCTTTTCTTCATATTTCTCATTCTTTCTTTCATTACATCATTCATTACTTTTAGTTTATGGACCTTGCGCCCTGGGCTCGCGCCCGTCACACTATATGGGCCTCGCGCCCTATATATCATGGGTCTCGCGCCCGTTAAACTGTATGGGCCTCGTGCCCGTAGTGCTATATCTTTAATAATTAGCACACATGTAATGTATAAACATATACATACAAATGCACATAACATATAAGTTAGCGCAACACATTGCAATCAAACACAACAATTATGTCTTAAGTGTTTTATGCTCAGTTTTCCGATTTATTCTGTTCATTTATTATCTTATCTGTACTTTAACTCTGTATGGGCCCGTTTTGATCGTACCGAAAAGCGCGCTGTAGAGGGGCCTGGGAGCTACCCTGGCTCTCCCTCATCTGTGCTATGTCTTTTGCTTTAACAATGAAATAACCTCCCCTCGCGAGAGGCCGGTACGCCAAAACATTAGGTTTTCATTACCCTGTTGTTTAATGTTCAAGTGTACATATGATAACATCTATATTGTGCAGTCATAAAGACTGTAAACATCACATATTAATACTGTGATTTATCAAATATTAATACTGCTCTACGATCATAACGTAATAACTGGAATCATAAAAATGGAATCCAGTAAGTTTGGAACCTCTCGTCCAAACTTGTCACATATACAGAACAGTACATAAATTATACTTAATTTATTTATTCTCATTATTTTAATCGTTTCTTTAAAACGATACATCACACTCTTGAGAGGTTGCCTCATTAATTATAAGGCATGCAAATACTTAATGTAATCATGACAGTTTAAAACGATACCTCACACTCTTGGGAGGTTGCCTCATTAATTATAAGGCATACAAATACTCAATGCAGTCATAACAATATAAAGAATCAGATTCTCGTGAATCTGAAACAATTATAACAATAGTATAAATTACACAGTCATATTATAAACCATAGAGTCTAATACACAACTATACCAGTAGTTGTGCATCCGTCATCAATCACAAATCAACCAATTATATAGTTTAGGAGAAAATATATTTTTCCACCTAAACATAACCATATCAATTTGTTCGTGCACAGACAATTAAATGTCTGAACTTACCTCAATTCTGCTAACATCAGCTTTTTGTGGTTCCTCGACAGTCCATCATCACTGTCCCGTTAAACTCCTATAACCGAAAAATTAACGGTTATTTAAAATCTTTATTTCATATATAAAACTTTATAAAACGTAAAAATACTACGTTTTATTTCTTAATAAAGAACTTAGGAGCTTAACATTTCACTTTTAACTTTTCTGTAAACTTTTGGCAAAATTACCATTTTGCCCCAATCGGAACTTTTCTCATTTTTTTCATGCTTAACTCTTAACTTTGGCCTTTAAAACTTTAATTAAAGCCTTAGGATTATGTTCTAGGCTTTAAGAACTCTTTTTCTAACTTTCTGAAATTTTTGATCAAAATGACCGTTTTGCCCTTGACGGGTCTTTGAATCTTAACCTTCTCGTTTTAATGCTTAGACTGAATTTTCTAAGCTCAAAAATCATCCATTTGACTTTTAAAAACTTACTGGACTTTTTCCAGGTTAATTTCTATATTTTTCACAATTTTTACTATTCCCGGCCCTCGGGAAGTTCTATTCCGACATAAAAGTCGATTTCTTGCTTTTCTTACATTTCAGGCCTCGAAGGTCGTTTTACAATTTCTTAAAACATCCCCTTTTTCCATTTTTCATTTTTAATTCATAAGGGGCTCGGGTTTACCTGCCCGATCACATTTTTAAACCCTTATTTCCAGAAATGCCCTTTACGCCATTTTAAAAATTTCGGCAGCATTTCCTCTTAATTTTTAGGCTCCCGGCGTTTAGGAAACGCCTCAAAACCATCTAACCTCGTCTAATTTATCACGTACTATACCAGAGGCCTAATTTTTTACGTAAAAGTTACACACTTTTTACGTAAAATTTACATTTTTTCATACCTTTTTCATATCTGCTATTTCATCCATTTTTCTTTCTTTCTTTTACAATTTCTCATATCAATACATCACATTAACATACATTCATCTCAATAACTAAATTGAGGAACAAGAGTGGTCGAGATTATACCGAAAATGCCGTTCGGTCTCGATCGCACAAACTTTATTCTTTCATTCTTTGCATCTGGAGTTCCGTTTTGCAAATCCGACTCCGCGGATGCGTCCGGAACGTCGAAAATAGGCCAATGGGCCAATCTTCAAAATTTGGTCAACGGTCGCCGTTGACCGGCGTTGATCGCCGTTGACCGGCGGTTGACGGCGGCGACGGTGGCAAGTGAGCAGCCCATCTTGAAGAGCTCGACGAGAGGAATCCATTGGTGACCTCAATTTCATGTTTGGAGGCCCCTATCGTCGGAAAATCCCCCCGAAAGCTACGGTCACGGCGGCGACGGTGGAACTCCGCCGTGCCGGACTTTTTCCCCGAAATTGGTTGAGGGCTTTTGCTCCCCACAACCCCACGACCATTTCTGCACCGGTGGCTCTCCTCAATTTGGCCGGAATCGGCGAAAATCAACGCTGGCTCCCACAGCGGCGACGGCAGATTTCTCGAAGCTCGGTCGGCACGATACGGCGGTTGTTGCTGTGAACCACCACATGGGTTTTGTAGTACTCTTCACCACGAACCTTTTGGGACCAGTTTCGTGGCAAACGGTGGCCGGACGGCGAAGATACGGCCGTTTGAATTTCGCGGCTCCGGCGAGCTTCAGGCGGCGCGTGCGGCTTGCTCCGGCGGCTGCTCCATCGCGTCGACCCACCGTTGGACTCAGCTCGGCGAGAGCTTTCCGACGGTGCCGGCGGTGTCGTGAACGGAGGTCGTATGTGAAAGTTGGTCACTGTTCATATTTGAGAGAATTTGGGGGTAGAATTTCGGATTTTTTTGGGAATTTATGAGAAATTTGTGAATTTAACCCCCAAGATTTCCTATTTATACACTTTTCCCCAAAATTTTTAACTTGGGCTATCCTGACTAATTTGGACGTGCTGAATCCAAATTTATCAGTTTTATCTTAATCCGGGGTCATCTCGACCAGTTTCCGGTACTGCCTATTTTTCGCATTTCCGATCGAAATTTCTATTTTGTACTCAATTGACTAATTTGAGCATCCTGATTCCAAATATATCAGTTTTAGGTTGAGAAAATGTCGTCTTGACCCTTTTCTCGATACTGTACATACGATATACACATTTTCCAAGAACAGTAAAATTTTTCCGGCTGTTACATAATAAAAATAACTTTTTTGACTTTATAGGACATTTGGGTAATACATTGCACTTGTATTACATTTGAATATAATGAATTGAGCGTAATATGTATTTAGATGAAAAGTATTCATATTACATTCAAATACAATGTTTGTTTAGATGAAAAATATTTGAATTGTATTATATTAATATAATTGATAAAAGTAGAGAGAAAAAAGAAGGAGAGAGAGAAAGTATGTGATGTGATTAGTAAAAATAGTATAAAAAAAAGAATGGTGAATAATAATTGTATTAAATTTAAAATATAATGCGATTAATATTTAAATACAAAATTTTTGTGTTTGAATAAAAATTATAGTATATTTAAATGCGATGTGAATGCAATATGATAAACAAATAAGACATAACCCTCTGTCTGTTTGACACGTTCAAATTTGGAAAATAAAAAATTTTTCATTTTAAGAAAAATGAACATTCCTAAATTTCCGTATCTGAACATCTAACATTTTTTATTTTTGAAAAATAAAAAAAAAGCTCTCTAGAAACAAAAAGTTTTCACCCACCTAAACAACTTTTCACTTTTAAAAAAAATTCCAAACAACTTTTTATTTTTCATATCTAAAAATTTTTCATTTTCCAAAAACAAACACCCCATCCAAACGGATCCTTAATCTCTTAAAATCTTCTACTTATATGAAGGTATAACTATAAAATGCATTAAATTTGATATTTCTCTTCTTTTTTCTTTCTCTTTTAACAAACAACATAAAGAAAAACAAAAATCTCTCTTCTTTTTTTTTCATTTTCCTATCCTAGATATTTTAATCTTCTTTTTATTCCTTTTTTTATCCCTCTTATGAACATAGCATTATTTACATGATTGGTATCTTATTTCTTTCTTCTTATAAAAAGTACTTTTTTTTTAATTTAAAGGTAGAGGAATTTCAACTCAATATTTTTAAATAAAATTATATATAAAATTATTTATTATTCTACACTTGTAATCACTTTATAAAAAAGTCCTTTTAATAACGTTTAACTAAAAAAAAAGATAATTACAAACATAATCTATTAATAATTTCATATTTAAATCCACTGTAAGATAAGAGATTTGAATTTCCCCTCCAACTTAAAAAGAAAAGACTTCTAAAGGGAAAAGTAAAAATGAAAAATGAAAAACGACAATCTCCAATTGTCGCTCAAAACGACAACAATTTTTTCATATTGAAGCCAACTATAACGACATTGCTTCTCTACTCCACATCAAATTCCAAAGCCTCTCTCCCTCTCTCCCTCCTTCAGCTCCTTCCCTCTGCGCTACCGTATGAGAGCAGTGCGGCCGCTATGGACGACCTTCCTCTACAGAAAGTCGCAATCTCAGGCCCAACCCTCGCCTCCATGATCCAACGCTTCTCATTCTCTCCCGGGGCTATCGACGGCCTCCTCTTCGGCCATGTCTCCCACATCGCCCTCGCCAACCTCTCCGACGACCTCCCCTCCTCCACCGCCTCCGATTCCTCTTCCCCTCTCCTCGCCACCATCACCGGCTTCATCTGCTCGGGCGCCATCAACAGCTTCTACGACTCCGCCGGCCGGCTCGAGACTCCCTCCCTCACACGCCTCCTCCTCGGCGAATCCAACGAAGAACACCGCGGAAGAACCCTAATCGGCTGGTTCTCTGGCCGCCGCAAAACCTCTCTCCGCCCTTCCCTCAGAGAATCCATCGTCACGGCCTCTCTCTCCTCCAGGACCGATCTCGCTTTCCCCGTGAAGAACTCCCCGACCGCCTCCAGATTCGCGCCGTGCGTCTTCCTTCTTTTCGGTTCTCCGCATCAGGACCAAACGATCCACACGCACGAGTACCGTGCGCACCAGTTCCGATCTTCGACACAGTCGTTCGAGCCGAAATCGATCGACATTGTCAACATCGGACCTGCGTTTCGCGGGCACTACGGCTCTTTCAGCCCTAACTCTCCGTTTCCTCTTCTGCCCTGCGATTTGAGTACGTCGCCGATGAACGAGGACCGGAGAGAGGAGAGTTTGAATCGGAAAAAGCAGGTGTCGAAGGTTCAGAGAGAATTGGATTTCTGCGCCGAGGGTTTGGAGGTTGGTGATTTGCGAAGCCTGATGGGGACGGAGGCTGTAAATTATACTTCCGGCGTCGAAGACTTGTACGAGAAAATGCTTGCGAAGATTGAGAATTTGGCCGGACTTGTGGAGAAGAGTTCCGCCAAGGTTCTTGAGCAGGTGTGTTAGCTTTATCGCCATCGATTGAAAATGGAGCAACTTTTAGGGAGAATTTTTTTTAAAGTTATTATTATTATTATTATTTTCTTTTTTTTGCTGTTTGTTGGTACTGAGAAATATGTCTTATGTTATTACTAAAATGAAATTCTTTTTTATTTTTTATTTTATTTTTTTATGAAAAATTTGGCAGGAAAATCATAATAGGAAGTTAAGGTACAAAGTTGCTAGGTCTGCTGGGTTGGAATAGGGGAGTGATTCTAACATGCAGTGTTTGTTTTGGTCATATCACTATCAGGTAATTTCTCTCCCTGTTTTTTACTTTAATTTATCTGCATTTCTTGAATGAAACAATCAGTCATTGTTGGTTAAGCTTATGTAGTATTAGATGACAACCACGATATGATTCGATTAACATTTCGTGATCATGGCCTTGGAGATGATCCTACGATGAACTTTATGCGATTATCTACACGTAAATGATCCTTTGCTTGATAAAAAGATATGGAGAAACGCATTTACGTGGCGTTCATTAAATTTGAATTCGACATTCTATCCCTAAACATCATATTTTAGAAATGGTTCTACGTCATTCTTTTCAGCACACTCTATAAAGAATTGAAGAAATGCATTTAAGTGGTGTGGATTAGGTTTGAATTCGAGTTTCTGTCAATAATAACTAAACTTTAGAAATGGTTCTTGGTCATTATTTTCAGCCCATATAAGAGATGTCAGTGTATACCTACACAATTAGAAATGGTTCTGATATTATGCATTTAAGTGGTGTCCGTGTTTGAACAATTTTCTTCAATCATTTATTAGAATCATAATGATGTCAATTGACAACTGTCATAATAAGATTTTTTGGGGCCCTATAAGAGAGGAAGGGACCAGGATCTCTGCTGTATAATATCAGTGTCTTTGTAAGTTTTCCCTAGCTTCAATAATAAGATGGAATGAAAAAAACAAAAACGTTCTCCAACCTTCTTGGGGTGTTAGAATTTATATGATACATCCAGTCTCTTTCACTATCTATTCTTACATAAGCAATTACAGGGTGACAAACATACTTTCAAATATAGCCATTCACCGGTTCACTATTATTACACCTAATTGTGTAGGTATACATGACTTGTATCAACATGCATGTTCTTGGAAGGAGGGGAAATGGAAAAAAATTGCATGGGAGATTGAAATGGTTTGCCTTTTAGGTGATGGTACCCTATGTTCCATGAATTGCTTCTAATCGGCAATCCTTTTGTTATATGACAACCAAGTCTTCCTGGTCGATCAATGAGTATGTCCAAGCATGGAACCAGTTCTTAGCAGAACAAGTATGCAGTGTTAATCATGTAGTCTTGCTAGCTGAAGTGAGATGAGTCTCTACATCTGTTGTTTCCATTTCTGTGGTCTTATTTCCTCATCATCATTTGTTACCCTATAACCAATGTGCTGTGCTTCAGTTTCATGTTTTCTCAATCTAGATAACCCTTCTACATTAGTTTTATGTTTTTTTTTTCTCCAGTTCTATGGTCTTCTTTCTTGAATTTTCTTTGCTCTTATGTTCTTTCCCTTTGTTTTTGTCTATTTCTTACATGGCTTCCACCCAATCTTTTTTTCCTGCTTTTTCCCTGTAGTCTTGCTGTACCAAATTTAGAGATTCGATGCTTCCTTTTTGTTTTCAAGTAAATCCTTCTCGGGTGTTCGCATTCACTTAAGAGTTTCTTATAGTCAGCTTTTCCAGCTTGCTCCCAAGAAGTTGCATGTCACAAGGATTGTGCTTTCCAATTCGCCACTATAGCATGTGTTTATCTCTAAATCATTATTGAACAAGGAAATGTAGTGAAATTAGTTAGCTTTCAGGGTAAATTAGTCAAATTAAAAAATAAATATTTTTCCAGAATATCTTGATCTACTAGAACCATGTGTTAACTGTGTTTACGTTTCTGTTTCATCCTATATTAAGCTTGATTTTGCCTTCCCGAATCTGGAAATTTACCCTCCAGTTTACTGCTTACTTTGTCTCCCTTTTTTATGCCCCTTTTCTTCCTTGAATCACTGAATGCAGACAAGTTAGATCTGATCTTGTTGCTGATGAGTTAAACGTCAGGGAGTGTTGATGTTACACCGGCTGCGCAACTGGATGCTTTTGGCATATTTCGGGAGAATATTATCGGGGAACTGCAGATCCTATATTTCTACTCAAAAGCTGATCTGAATATTTTGTTTTTGTTAAATCTTGAAGTTAAGGATGGCTAGATGCTGCCTCCTTCCAAATATATGTTGTCCAGTTCCCTACATTGTATGTCTCCATTTGGTATTTTTCTGTATCTTCAGAAATTACTCCGTGTTGTAAAGGGGGAAAGGAAAGCTAAATGCGGTGAGGAACAATGTTTGACCAATTGATCTCTTAATCTTTACATTTACCTTACTTATGCCTTTTATTTCTTCTTCCATCCCTTGGCTGGGCCAGTCACCCGACTCTGACTCTCTTTGAAAGAATTGTAACAACTAATCGTCTTACTCGTATCTTTATGCAAAGCAACGTGGTACATAATAAATTATTTAAATTTGTAAAATTATGTGTAACATATTAAGTTAGTGGGAAATTGTATTATGTTATATGTGTATATATATATATCTAAATATATATTTATACATAAAGCTACAAGTTAATTAATTACATGATGTTTAGAAGAAAGTTATAATTGAGCGACGTTCAGAGACGGAAAAATCTTATATATAAGTATTATGTCTCGTTTCTTTATTGTATGATATTTGTATTATGTATGAACTTAATGTAATTTTTATTCAAACGTAAAAATATTTTATTCAAATACCATTTATATTATATTTAAAATTCAATACAATCACTAATTATCATTTTTTTTATTTTTTTTATTAATCACATTATATATTCTTTATCTTTCTTTTTTCTTGTTTTTTCTATCTATTTTTATCAATCACATCACATATAATATAATTTAGTTACTTTTTATTCAAACAGATATCGTATTTGCAAATATTTTTCATCTAAATAGAGACATTGCATTTGAATGCAATATAAATATTTTTTATCGAAACACATATTATATTTAATACATTATATTTAAATACAATACAAATATAATGCATTACCCAAATGTTTCTTTAGTTTTTCTTTTCTCTCTCTCTTGATTGTCGTTTTCAGAAGCTTGTATGACAGCTAAATTAGGTCTTTTTGTGTATCATGCCTTTCAGGTTAGCCGTTAGTCTCTCTTGTGCGGTAGTACCTGCCCGGCTGGCTAGATTGTGGAGGTTAATTTTTTGACCTGCTCTCATTAATGAATTGTTATGACGTCTAAAGAAAAATTCTATTGCTAATTATTTTGTCATATCAGTAGAGCAATTTTTATTAGGTTTTGTCATATCAACAGAGCATTTTTTATTAGTTATTTAATAAAATTTTAATGGTATATAAAACATTACAATAATATTATATTTGAATGTAATATATTAAATGTAATACGTGATTAGATGAAAAATATTTATATTACATTCAAACGCAATATGTGTTTAGATAATAAATATTTAAATTGTATTTTATGATTGAATATGTGATGTGATTGATAAAAATAAATTAAAAAAAAGGAAGAGAGTATGTGATATGATTGATAAAAGTAATAACATAATAAAATAGTAAATAGTGATTATATTAAATTTAAATTGTGATATGATTAATGTTTGAATATAATATTTTTACATTTTAATAAAATTGTGTTGCTTTTAAATGTAATACAAATATAATATTAAAACTAAATGCATTTTAAGTTATGAGTATTTTCGTAAAAAATGTGTATCATAAGATGTCTTTCATAAATTAATCTACAAAAATTTAAGCTAATGACTAATACTTGCTCTAGAAATACTAGAAAATTGCTCTACAAAAATTCTCAATTTTTGGGCCCGTTTGGATGTCTTTTTGAGATTTTTTTTGGTTGGAAACAAATTGTTTTGAAAAAATATGTTTGGAAAAAAAAAACTATTTGGAATGAAAAAAATATAAAATTTTAAAATTTTTTGAGAAAAAAATATTAATATGGATATTATTTTATTCTTCTCGAAATTATTTGTAATTAAAAAAAAATCATCTCATTTAGACTTGTATACACAGAGTTATAGATATTTAAAGTTTCGAATTTACTATAATATCTTAAATATATAAATAATAAAAAATGATAATGATAAGAAAAAAAAAATGTTTTGAAAACTTTTTTTTAAACCAAAATGACCCCTTAATTTTCAAATAGACACGGTTACATGCCGAGCAAAATAAATAAATAAAAGACGGATAAAGTTACATTAAAAGTTTATATTGTAAATTGCTCATTTAGTCTTTACGAAGTTATTGTTTAGTTCCTTACTTTTTTTCATCAAAAGCACTTTAAACTCTTGAAAAGGATGTAAAATACTTCTGTTTTACTAACAAAAGTTAATAGTTGGATAGAACAAATAGCATGTATGACACATATAAATTGATTTATACAATTTTTTGTAATTAGATTGTGATGCACAAATTTGAGATGAAATTTTTATGTTAGAATTAATTGATTTTTTAAAAATTAGTTAAAATTTTTATTGATTAAAAAAAATAAAATGAGATAAAAATTTGAGTTCAAACCATTAGATAAACAAATCCGTACTCTTAAATACTATGTATGATTCAATGATATTTTCTATTAAATTTTTAATGTTGGTTAACGAAAATAATTATTTTTACGTCCTTTTAATGAGAAAGGACTTTTAACCAAGAAAAAAAAAATTATGGATCAAATCATAATTTTTTTAAAAAGATTAGAAATCATATGAATAATTTATCTAATTTTATAATGGGATTGTATTTTGAACTTTATTGATAGAAAAAATTTAAGTGTTGATTACATATTGACAGCAGATTTAACAATGTTGAAAAAATGTAATTTATTTGCCAAAAAGTTCAAAGCCTCCAAGCAATTGCATGACTAGTTGTCTAGTTGGCTACAACTTACACGTAAGCTTAACAAATTCTCATATACACAAACATTAATTGCTACCAAAGACATTTCTTCTCACCCTTTTCTCCTTATCGCAGAATACCTACACACTTCTTTTCGTGGTTTCTGGAATGCATATGCATCCACAAGACCAACCACTAGTCTTCTACCCCTTCCCCAAGAAGGGAAAAAGAATAAAATAAAAATAACAATTTGGTCTTTAAATGGAATTGTTTAAAATTATTGAGGCAAAATTGGCATTTCGTAAAAAATTGGACTGCCAGAAAAACAACGTCGAAAGGAGAGCCGTTAAATGAAGAAAAAACGTCATGAATGACATCAAATTCAGGTTCTAGTGCTAGAATTTCCGAACCATCCGAAGAAAGGAAGTGAGAACACACTCAAAAAAAAAAAAAAAAAAAGCCGCCAAGTTGCTTCGTCCCTAAGATAATTTGTGGGGTTGTCAGAACAACTCTTCATGATCTTCTTTTTCACCAGAAAAAGGAAATGAGAGAAGCTTTTCGATCCCCTATAAAGCCAAACTCACTCTTTTTTCTTCTGAAACCAAGGGAAAAAAAAAGGATATGTATATATATATATATATTTATATGTATATTGTTTGGCTTTATCCAAGCAAGAGTTGAGCGAGAATAAGCACCTGCATAAATCACAAAGATAATGAACACTGAAGTTGTTCACAAGTAAGTTTGTTTTACCATTGGCTCTTTTCTAACACTTGGTTTTCCCTCATGTTGTTGTTGTATTTTTTTTTTTAATTTATATTAGGGAAATATGGGATAATAAAAAACCAAATTTATATAGCTAATAATTAGAAGCGAGTTTGTTTGAGTTGTGATTTCAGGAGCAGAAAACCAATGAAGAGAAAAGGTGGAAGTGAGTCAATAGCGGATACTCTAGCAAAGTGGAAGGAGTACAACAGCCAACTTAGTTCTCTATAAGAAAGAGGAGAAGGGAGTCTCAGGTCTCCAGCCAAAGGCTCCAGAAAGGGTTGTATGGTTGGAAAAGGAGGACCTGAAAACTCGGAGTGCAATTACAGAGGAGTAAGGCAGAGGACTTGGGGTAAATGGGTTGCCGAAATCCGAGAACCGAATAGTAGAACCACTAAAACTGGTAGAAAAGGAACAAGGCTTTGGCTTGGCACTTTCTCCACTGCCCATGAGGCTGCTCTTGCCTATGATGAGGCTGCAAAGGCTATATATGGCCCCGTGGCTCTCCTTAACTTCCCCAACTATCCGCGACATTCTACCGAGCGACTCACCGATGCATTATCTTCTAGAGAACTTGGAGAAACTGTGTCAACAGAAACAGGATGTGTGAAGGAGCGTGCCATTTTTGTCCAGGGACATAATTTTTCTGTTGGGAGGGTCATGGAGGAAACTGAAGCTGCAAGACTGTCCGAACCGAGTTGGTATAGCAGCTTCGATGATGGAATTGATACCGTGCAGAATAAGCCTTTAAATACACAAACTATAGCGTCCGATGGCTGTAATGACTGTGCTGATAGCTTTGCCTCCTTGCAAGATAAGCATAAAAAAACGTGTTATTACTCTGTACTTGATTTTGACTCTGCAAATGACGTTACAAAGCTGGAGAAACAAGAAAATTCTTGTGGTTCCATCGGTTCGTCCAGTAGCCTAGATAGCTTACAGAATCGGGAGAACGATGGAGCATTAGGCGTTGATTACTATTGGGACAATTGCTGTGAAACGCCTTCGAAACTTTCTTACCAGACTAAAAATGGTGACCTTCCTAAGAGCTTGAACCATACAGAGGAAATGGATTTAAGTACGATTGACGAGTTCGATTTCTTGAGGCCGGGTTACGATTTTGGTCTATCAGAAGAGAAAGGGAAACTTGACATGTGGTTTCCCAAAATGGGGTTGTAAACGTGAGACAATTCTTCATGACCCGAGACCAGCTTACGGATTTATATGCGCTGTTGAAGAAATTTGATCACAATAGGCTTTTGGCGGTCCATGTTTTCCGGAGCTTGCTGTTTCCTCGGATCATTGTATGAATGGGATTTTCAATCTAGTTTGATGGATCTTGTTGTTGCTAAGGATTTGGCACGGAGTTGTAGGAATTGTTTCGAAGGTTCAGAGCCTTTTTAGGATCATGGAATTTCTGAGTAGTGTAGAAAATTTTGTGGTCTCTCCAAATGCATCTCTATTTTTCCGGTATTGATCTTATACTATGTAATTTTTTGAGATGTATTTGGATCGAGAAAGGTAAGATGCAGATGGAATTTTTGAATCATGTAGAAAGTTTTGGAATTGTTGGATTAGATATTTGAAATTAGGTTAGATTCTAGATATTTGAAATTAAGTTAGAGCTTATTTTCTGAAGTTAGATTCCTACTAGGATACGAAGTTAGATAACTACTAGGATACGTACCATCCATCCTGTTCCTATTAAAATATGTACTATTCATCCTATATATATTGTAGCATTTGGTGCTGTTTATTATGATTGTTCTTGCTCCAATTTAGTAAATTGCTTATGTTTCTAGGAAATTATATAATCCTATTTAATTGAAAATAAAATTATGTTAATCCAAAGTTTGATCAGTTTATTTTATTTTTATTTTATTTTTATTATTTTGAAGTTGATGGTCAAAAATTTTGAATTCTTTACTCTTTAATAGGTTTAATATTAAATTATTTACTTTACTTTTTGATGGTCAATTCTTTACTTTTTTTCTTATACTTTTTGTTCTTTTGGTTAAGCTTTTTTTATTAGACTTTTGGTTAAGCTTTTTGCTCCTTTTTACTTTTTGAAATCATTTGGGCCCTATCGCCATAACAAACCCCCGAATCACCCTAAAACTTGCATTGTATGTCATTATTTTCCATGTTGTAATTTAACTTGGACGTATAACATGACCAAATAGAAAGAGCCACAGGTCCTGTGGCCCTATTATAGAAAGACAACTATATGTATTATATATGTATTATAAATTAGAGATTTAAACTTTTCACCTTTTAATATAATTAAATATAAAATTATTGATAAAATATGCATGTAATATTCATAAAATTGATAGGTAATAAAAAGGTTTTGTATCTGGAATATCAAATTTAATGTTGGGCTATCTTTGTGAAAATTGAGATTTTTGATCAAATTAGACGGTTAGTGGCTGGAAATTTCTTGGTTTTAATAGAATTTACCTTGGTGTTCTTTTCCTATATCTTTTTTTTTTTTTAAACTTGTAATGGGAATTTATTTAACTACCTTGGTGTGGTTGTATGGAGAGCTACATGGAATTAAACTCAAAACCGACATTGGAGAAAAGAGGAAGTCTAATCGATAGATGCTTATTGTGATGTGAACAAAAATTTTTTGTGATTCAATTTTTCACTCATTGCTTGATTTTTTGGGTTACAAATTATTCAATATACAAGACGTACAGAACTAAATTTTGTAATAGTAGATATTTTCAATTTAAGTCAATCTTTTAATCGTGTAGCCATTTATTTTTGTTTGTTAAGTTTTTGTTTTAATGTGATTACTACAATTTATTATTATTATTTTTTGTTAACACTGTGTAGATTGCATTCATCAAGTACGATCAAGAAGATATCTCCAAGCCATGGGGAGCATGAGAAGAAGGAAGGAGAACAAGGACGAAAGTCATCCTCCATATTTTCCCGAAAATGTTATGTATCAAATACTTGCCAGACTCCCACAAGAATGCCTCAACGAGTTGAGGTGCGCGTGCAAGCAGTGGCACGGGTTGATATCGCTGAGCAACTTTGTAGCCGATTCTTTCCACCACTCGCAACCTGCGTTGATGATACAAGCCCCCAAGTCAAAAAAATTCGAGACAAAGTTGCTGGAATTGGATGGGGAAGGACTTGGTTTCAAGTATAGAAGCTTTGGTTTGTCTCGGATGGGAAAGGCCAGGTCTACTTGCAATGGTCTGCTTTTGGTACACGGCATCAACAATAAAAAGAATTTGCTGGTCATGAATGTGCTCACCAAGTGCTATGTTACCATCCCCGGATGCCCTTCTTCTTGCCAGCATCTCTCTTGTGGCTTGGCAATGGTATTCAACTCTCATGAGAAGGTGTACAAAGTGGTGCACGTCAGCAGCGATGGTTTCATGTTTGAGATTTTCCCCCTAGGTTGTTCAGAGAACGAATGGAAGGTCATTCCTGGCCCATTTAGTGGATCAAACGAGCAGCCACCATACGACCAAGCATTGTTTCGTTGGAGTGATCCTTTGTCCACAAATGGGCAATTGATCCTGCATTGGAATGTTGATTCTAGCCAATACATTATATCATTCGACACGTGCGGGGAAAGATTCAGGAAGACCTACCTTCCACATTATTTTGAAAAAGAAACAGGCACTCTGTTGGTGATGGGGGACAAGCTCTCTTTTATCAACAGAACTTCTTCCACTCAATTTGATGTCTGGGTTTTGGAAGATTTTAAACGTCAAGTTTGGAACAAAAGGTGCAGTGTTTTGGCAGACTCGATAAGCTACACCTCTCGAGATAAAAATGCTTTACCGAGCTTTGAAAACCTTGAGCCACTTTGTGGCTTGAGAGATGGATAAGTGTTAGTTTTCCGTAACAGGCACTCTTCTTGCTGTTATCTATACGAGACAAAGCTTAGCGCGTTGAAGAAACTGAGTGGAATACTGGTGAAGAGTCCTAATCTGTTGCTATATAAGAGCAGCCTTGTCCGTTGGAAAAACGAGGAAGAACTTGCGGCTCGAGAAACTATCTAGCTAACCTGTATAACTATTTTATTTTACATTTTATATAGATAGCAGTACTACTTACTCGACTTGTAATGTTTATTTTTTATTATTTAATTACATTTTGGTTGCTTTTTGGGATGGTGATTCTTTATGATTCTCCAAGTATTTTATTGGGACGGTAATAATTTATAACACGAAAGGTTTTTCTGGTAATATTTCAGTGACTAACCTTTTTTTTCCTTCCATAGGACGTGAGGTGGAACAAGAACCATTCAAATCATGAGTGTATATATATATATATGTTTTCTATACATGAAATAATAATAATAATAATAATAATAATAATAATAATAATAATAAAACAAAACAAAAACAAAAAAGTTAAACAATACTTATTAACGTCCACGTAGAGGTCAAATTCGCTGAGACTAAATCTGCTAAATTACTTCAGTCTATTACAAATGAGTCTAGGCAAAATTTCAGTAGACTAACAATTTTTTCCCCTTTTCTTTTTTTACCACAATCCTCTTAAAATGTCGACCAAATATTTACAATGCATAAGAATTGACAATGCTAGTAAATGTGAGGTTCCTAATCAATATGAAGCTTGTTTTATATGCACGAGAGAGTGCTGAAAGAATCAGATATGAAGAACCCGGTAACAAATAGAAGACAACTGGTTCTTTAAGCCTGCCAACTGCTGAATTGCGCACATATGAATTCCAACAAGTAGTTATAAGCTCACTATAAAAGCCAATCCGGATCCAGCTGACCTCAAAAGAACAGCATAGTCTTTATAGACCATCATGCAACCGGTGTTGTAGCCACAGTTACTTGATTTGGATTGAATTT
The DNA here is from genome assembly GCA_035233585.1 of Antiaris toxicaria. Classification (NCBI taxonomy): domain Eukaryota; kingdom Viridiplantae; phylum Streptophyta; class Magnoliopsida; order Rosales; family Moraceae; genus Antiaris; species Antiaris toxicaria. The sequence continues at coordinate 5,487,802 of CP141163.1, forward strand.
GGAGAAGTTATTGGACACTAATTTTGTTACTTCTCACTCAGTTTCCTGCTCCGTTGTGCTCCAAATCATTTTCAAAGGTCCAGTTTTCATGCTCAACCTGAAAGGAAGTGTTATTTTTGAACAGTATACGAATAAACTGGCATTTTGATAGCTAGGCGTGTGGAGGATTCGAAGGACCTTGAATAATGTTCAATAAGATACAAGCTCAAAAGTTTTTCTTTTCTTTTTTTTTTTTTAATATTTCAAATATTTAGACCTTCTTTTTTTATTTTTTTGCTTGAAAAAGGTAATGAGTTATTCTACATATAATGCATAAGGCATGAAACATGCTGTAATGAGTTGCATTAATGATTAGACAACGGATAATGATAGGGATTCAAGTGATCTACCAAATTTTTTATACCAAGTGAAGTGGAAACTGAACTGTTCTTTTTTAGTTATATTTTAACAACTTGTTTGGCCCATCATTTAGTGCAAAAATTTTTGGAAGAGAACTTGAATCCAAGAACAACCCATTGACAATTAGGCAATATCTCCGCAAATTGTAACCATTCGTGGATTCGTGAATGGAAGTCATGGTAGGCTAGGAACAAAACAAGTGGATCCAATTCTTGTCTGATAATATTTTAGTAATTTAGTACAAGGCATTAGACACCCTTAAGTTTCAAGGGTTTCTCATCTTTAAGTTAGCATGTTCGTGACCTTACCAATAGAAAGACAAATTATAGAACTAATGTGACATCTGACCAACTCTGAAAGTCGATAAACTAGTGCATAACCGATAGTAAAATGAGGAAATGGCTCAATCGTCAAAAAGAAATTACTTACCTCCAAAATCCAGCTACAACACGCAATGTCATGAAGAGAAACAACCCAGCCCAGACTCCCACAAGACCAAATGAAGGGGCAGCCACGAGCATGAAAAGGGAAGAAATTAGTCCAGCAATCACCTACAAAACAAAACACTATAGCTGAAGGAGAAGAGCATATCAACCGGTTCCTAATTCACCAGGGGATTAGACAAGTACCATGGAATAGGCAGCGTATCCAAAGTCTGCAACTCCATAATAAAGCCCATCAGTGACAAACGCTAAAGCATTTACTGGCTGAGATCCAGCAACAAACTGACAAATATGAAAGCAGTTAGGTCCACCAACTGTAAGCGACAAGTACAATCGGCATAATGCAAATACAACCAGTTCGGTCGATATCTAACTTATTTAAGTCATGGTTATAACTTGTAAGATACCTTTTCGCAAGCCAAACATAATAAGAACTTTTCAGGTCAAGAATTAAGTTGCCTCAACTCTATTACAACAATAGCATTCTTTTATATTATGTTTGGTGAGTGGAAGGAAGGTGGGGAGATTTTGGAAGAGAAAATAGAAAAGTGGGCTGTTTAGTTGGAGAGAAAAGAGGAACGAAGAGAGAATAGAGTAGAAAAAAGTACAAATGGAGCCCATCATATTTATATTTAATCTCTTCACCAATGGAGAGATAACATAGGAAGGAAAAGTTATGACACTTTAAAAAAGGAAAAATCACTTATCTAACCTCGTTTCTAAACTAAATAAAATAAATTTGGTAAAATGGTTTTCGTACAGCTACTCATTTTCTCTCTCCTATTATACCAAATAGCAAAAAGGAATGCAACTTAAAAACTGTTTTGAGTATGTTTTTCCTTACCAGTAAACCAGACCACGCAACGTCCAAAACATCTGAATCTGTGGTGAATAAGCTAGAAAAGGCTCCAAAACCAAAGAACAATACAATAGACAAGCCAACTCCCATCCCTGAACCAATCTGCTTGAAGTCAAATGACAAAAAAATTGCAGTTCCAGGTCAGTTATGAATGAAAAATCATGTAAATGGGATAAGTTTATAACATGAAAATGAAAAATCTGGGAAACTTATTTACCTGTAGAACTTTGTAAATCACCTGGCGGGCTTGTTTATAATTTCCCTGTGAATACACGTTGGCCAGAAGAGCCTAAAGGGAAGCGTAATTGCAATGGTAAGATTAAAAATGTGTGTGTCTTATATATCTCAAACGGCATTTGTGATGCTACTTGACATAACAGCCTCTTTTTGAGACAATGAAAGTTTAAAACAAGGTCAATACAGTATTAGTGCTTAAAATGAATTGTGTGCTAAAGCATGACTAACAGATTTTTAAAGCTTGAATGAATGTGTATTGATCAGCCAATAGGCTACATATATATATAAAAGATTATAGCACCAAATCAGGAAACTACTAACTACTTCTAACTGTGATCCCTAAACTTATGGGATTTACATATACACACGTTTTCCCACGCTCCCCCTCAAGCTGGTGAATTGAAATTTTCCATTCCCAACTTGGATACAATTCTCTCAAACGTTGAACTATTTAGCCCTTTGGTGAGGATGTCGGCAAGTTGCCCATCTGTTGATACATAAGGAGTACAAATTAGGCCATTATCCAACTTTTTCTTGATGAAATGTCTATCAACCTCAATACACTTCGTCCGATCATGTTGAACAGGGTTATGAGCTATGCTTAATGCCGACTTATTGTCACAATAGAATTTCATAGGCCCATCACAGTTAATCTTTAAATCTTCTAGGATGATCTTTAGCCAGAGTAGCTCACATACACCTTGTGCCATTGCATGAAACTCTGCTTTAGCACCAGACCGTGCTATAACGCTCTGCTTCTTGCTTCTCCCTTCTCCGTGTCACAAGATTCCCTCCAAGAAACGTACAATACCCGGTTGTTGATCTCTTGTCCATAATTGATCCTGCATAATCAGCATCAGTATAAGTTTCAAGTGTCATACTTCCATTCCTCTCAAACAAAATTCCTCTTCCTAATGTCCCCTTAAGATATTGCAAAATTCGATATGCAGCTTGCAAATGAACCTCTCTTGGACTATGCATGAACTGGCTAATCAAGCTTACTGCATAAGCTATATCCAGTCTGGTATGCGACAAGTAGATGAGTCGTCCTACGAGGCGTTGATACATCTCTCTATCTACCGTGGCATCTTCCTCTGCATTTCCCAATTTATGATTTGGATCTATGGGAGTTCTTGCGGATTTACATGCAGCTTGACCTGTCTCCTTGAGCAAATCAATAACATACTTCTGTTGGGATATAAAAATTCCTTTTCTGGAGTGTTGCAATTTCAATTCCTAGAAAATACTTCAATCTTTCCAAAGTCTTAATCTCAAACTCCTTAGCTAGGCATTGACTCAAGATGTGTTTTTCCTTCTCATCATCTCCTGTTACAATAATATCATCCACATATACAAGCAAGACTGTTACTCTCCCTGAAGTCGAGTGCTCAATCAACAACGTATGATCTCCTTGACTTTGTTTATATCCCATAGCCAACATAACTCTAGCAAATCTCCCAAACTATGCCCGAGGCGATTGTTTCAAATTATACAAAGTTTTGTTCAGCTTACATATTGTATTAGCCCTTATGTTCTTTCTATAGCCTGGTGGAACCTCCATATAAATCTCTTCCTCAAGCTCTCCGTGCAGGAACGCATTCTTTACATCAAATTGTTGCAATTCCCAACTCAAGTTGGCAGCTAGGGATAGAACAACTCTAACTATATTCATCTTTACAACTGGAGCAAACGTCTCTAAATAGTCAATCCCATAAGTCTGCGTATATCCTTTGGCTACCAACCTCGCTTTGTATCTCTCAATCGATCCATCAGCCCTATACTTCATAGTATAGACCCACTTGCAACCCACAGGCCTTTTTCCTACTAGCAACTCAACCAATTCCCACGTTTTGTTCTTCTCTAGAGCCTCCATTTCCACGTCGATGGCTTGCTTCCATTCTCTATCAGACAATGCCTCAGATAATGTGGTTGAAATGGCAATGGTATTAAAGTTAACAAGGAAGGCTTTATACGTAGGCGAGAATTTTTTAAAGGATAGGTAGTGTGATAAGGGATATAGTAGCTATTTGGTGCATTTCCTTGTCCTTTTCCTTAGTGCAATTGGAAGGTCCTGATTGTCCTCATTACTTGGAGGTTCGGTTTCACTCTGCAAAACTAGAGAATCAGAAATTGTTACCTCATTTAAAAGACTGGGATCAGATTCGTGAACTTGCATAAATTCTGGAACGTTCTTCTTTTGCTTTGAGTACACCAAGTTCTTACCAAATCTCACGTTTTCTAAATCAGATTCTGGAAGATTAGAAACAATTTCTAGATCAATGGTAACTGGAAATTTAGGTTGAGACGATGGTAAAAGGTCGGGTAACTCAAGAAGAAAACCTTCCAAACTACCCTTATCTTCCCTAAGACTCTCCCCCGGAAGATAAGGTTGGGTAAAGTAGGCTTCTCGCTCACTAAAGGTGACATCCCTTGACACATAAAATTTCTTGATTGGAGGATGACAGCACTTATACCCTTTCTAAGTTGAGGAATACCCCACAAATACACATTTTAGAGCTCGAGGATCTAATTTCCCCCTGTCTTGGCTATGGACATGAACAAAGGAGACACACCCAAAGATACGAGGTACAAGGTTATTGGTGGTGGACAGGTTTTGAGTAGAATGAAGAAAGCACATCCATCAGACTTTTGAATCCCAAAACACGAGTAGAAAGTCTCTTGATGAGGTGAGTGGCTGTGAGAACGCCTTCCCCCCCGAAATTTTTAGGCACATGCCTTTGAAATAACAATGGCTCGAGTTTGATCTAAAAGGTGTCCATTTTTCCTCTCGACTACTCCATTTTGTTGGGAAGTTTTAACACATGAGGACTCATGAATTATTCCCTCCTTTTGACAATAGGGCATAAGGGTTTGATTGAAATAGTCCCGGGCATTGTCTAATCTTAGTCTCTTAACACTTACACCAAACTGGTTTTTTACCATTGAGAAGAAATTTGGAAACACAGAGCTCACATCGGATTTGTGTTTGAGCAAGAAAACCCAGGTGACTTGGGTACAATCATTAATAAAAGTCACAAACCATCGTGCCCCAGACACATTAGGAACAGTAGCGGGACCCCAAATATCTGTATGAACAAGGTAAAATGGAAAAAGACTTTTTTTATTACTAACTGAAAAAGGTACATGCTTGTGTTTAGCAAGTTCACACACATCACAATGAAGACTTTCAACATTAAGTTCATAAATAAAGAGGGAAACAAAACTCTAACAATCTTAGACGATGGATGCCCTAACCGACAATGGTAAAGGACTTTTTCTTTATTGGATAACATAGACTCAAACATGAAAGAATTAGGAGATCTACTTTTGAACACGTTTGATCTGGTTGGTTCCTCAAGGTAGTAAAAACCATCCTGCTCTCTAGCATGTCCAATCGTCCTCTCCGAATCCTTTTCCTGAAATATACAATAGCTGTTGTAAAAAACCACATTACAGAGTAAATCTTGTGTGAGTTTATGTATAGAGACAAGGGTTAGTGGATAATTTAGGAATATGGAGGACATTTTTTAAAGTTATAGATGGGTTGATTTGGACATCTCCTGTACCGGCTATAGTTGCTAAGGATCCATCTGCTGTGGCAATTTTCTTATTACTTGGACATGGTAAGTATGTGGAAAAAAATTTGGATGAATGGGTCATGTGGTCGGTGGCTCGTGAATCCATGATCCAAGAGTGCTTAAAGGGTGTTTCTGAGGCATTTAATCCGAATGAAAAAGGATGCTCACCTAAATACACCAAAGAACAAGTACCTGTAGGTTTCTCCAGATTACTGAGAAATGATCTCACCCTTTCTACCTCCTCCTAGTTAAGACCCGCTGGTTCCTGCTTGGCCTCTCCCTGTGTTGCCTTAGTAGCAGCATGAGCTTGTCCATTACCCCGTGGTGCACCACCTTTCTGCCCCCACTCACGGCTAAGAGGCTTCCCGTGCAATTTCCAGCATTTCTCTCGAGTGTGACGCGCATTTTTGCAATAGGTGCACCATAATTCATCACGACTTTGGGTCTTGGATTGACCATTCTTTCCACCTTCGAAAGCAACCTTCCTTTCTAATCCTACCGAATCAGTTTTGGCACTTCTAGCCACCATAGCTAAGCTATCTGTGGGAGACTCAAGCATCAGAGTCCTTCTACTTTCTTCACTTCTAGTAATGGTCACCACTTCATTGAAACATGGAACCTCTTGTTTTCCCAGAATTTGAATCCTGACTTGATCAAACTCTGGATTTAAACCCATAAGGAAATCATAAACTCTATCTCGTTTAATAAAGTCCTTGAGTATTGCAGTATCATCCGGACACTTAGTCTAAATCACCCTATAGTGATCAAGCTCTTGCCACAAGGATGTCAGTTGATTGGCATACTCAATCACAGTCCTGCTTCCTTGTTTTGCAACCATAGTTTTAACTTTTACTTCATACACCTGAGCCGCATCTCTAGCCTTCGCGTATGTCTGTTGGATTGCGTCCCAAATGTCTTTGGCTGTAGCCATGAACATAACTGTATCACTTATCTCTGGTATCATTGAACCCCATAACCACACCATGATCATGGAATCCTCTTCATCTCACACTTCAAACCCCGACTCACCTAGCTTCGGCCCCGTCCCCAACAAATGGCCGATCTTCCCTTTGCCTCTCAGAATCATACGAACAAGTTGGGACCACTTAAGGTAATTCTTCCCATCCAATCTGTAAGCAGCCTGAATGGCTTGCAATTCTGCTGATGGTTAGGTTCTACCTCCGTCGTCTAACGAAATTACTGATTTTTTACCTTCTGATTTTTCACCTTTTGACATCTTTTTTTATTTTTTATTTTTTATCTTAAACAACCTGTTAGGACCTGTAGTTTTCCTTCCCAGACCAAAAAAAAAAACGACACGTCGTTTAGCTATTAAAAAAACGACGACTTGCGTTAGAACTCGTTTATTTCCTTTCTCTGTTTCTCCTTCTTCAAATCTGAAATCTTCACGAGAACTCTGCCGAACCAAAAAACACAGAAACTCAGGTGACTCCCAGCGGCGGCAGTGAACCTTAAATCGCAACCCGTTTTTTTGGTCGAGCTCTAGTCGAGTGTAGATACGAGGGTGGAGACGAGGAGGCTCTGCGTTTTCGGCAATGAAGGCTGAACAGCTGAAAAAAAAAAAAAAATTTTCTAGGCGATGAAGATCGCTGGGTAGAAGAAAAATATCTGGCAATGAAAACCAAGGGCGGCGGTGGCAATGAAGGCCAAGGAGGGGTGCGGTGATGAAGGCCAGAAGAAAATGCAATGACGACTAATGGCTGTAAGGAAAAAAATGCTCTATTTTGATAGCAGGAAACAGAGTAAAACAGAGCCCGGTTGCAATTCCCAAAAAAAAATCCTAAAACTCTGATACCATAACAGATTTTTAGGGCTTGAATGAATGTGTATTGATCAGCCAATAGGCTACATATATATACAAAAGATTATAACACCAAATCAGGAAACTACTAACTACTCCTAACTGTAATCCCTAAACTTATGGGATTTACATATACACACGTTTTCCCACAATGACATTAATTTCTTTAACCAACTTTGGCAATTGTATGCAATGCATGCAAAAATAGAGATGGAATCTTTCACATCCACAATTCATGGCGTCAAATCTCCGATGTTCACAAGAAAACTGCCACTTCCAATGGAGAGGACAAAGTAGCTATTATTCGAGATCTCGGGGGAAAAGTATAGAATTTGTACTTAATAACACCAACATGTTTTCATTAGCTTAGTTACTGAATACAATACATGCAAAAATAACGAAGTTGAAGTGTTCAGACCACTACAGCATCTGACATGTCATACATCTGTTTGCTAGACAACTACCAAATTTTCCCTTGAAGTGGATACAAAAGATAAAGAGAGGGGTAGCACTAGCTAGTGCTTGCTTTGACTTGTTCACTAAGCTAGGCCAGCTCAGTGGAATATTAAAATGTGCCAGTTTCTACTTGATAATATATATATCTCCAACTTATGTGAGATGCTGCAAGTAGTTTGGCATCAGAAAGTCAGGTGTTCAATTAAAAATACTTTAGAATTCTGAGATTGCCTTCTTTGGGCTGATTCTCATTGACTTAGGAGATTTTTCTATAATTGTGTAGGTAATTTTGTTCCTGATTTTCCTCTTTCCTTTTTGTTGAAAATCTGGAATAGCTGTTTTTCTAAGTGTAGAAAAACAAGTTTGACTTTAGTTTCATTTAGGTTGCCTAATTAGTTTCCTTTTGTTAGGCTACTGGATTAGTTTGGTAGCCTTAGTTTCCTTTTGTTAGGCTACCAAATTAGTTTGGTAGCTAGTTTCTTTTTTGCATATAAAAGGGCTAACCTTTGTATCATTTAGATGTAAAGAAGAAACAGAATTTGTTGTTCAATTTTCGTCTTGGTATCGGAGCACTCTCTGAAACCTTTAAAAAAAAAATTCTAATAACTAAGTATGGCATGGCAAAGAAAGGGAAGATCATGGTGTGACCATTGTCAAAAACCAGGTCACACTCATGAAACCCGCTGAAAAATACATGAAAAACCAGCAAATTGGAAGTCCTTCAAGTCCCAGTCAGACAAAGAAAGTTGAGGAAATATGGTTTCTGTTGATGAAGGCACCACAGCAACCGAACCAAGCCCCAATCCATTCAGCAAGGAGCAACTCGAGATGCTAAAGAAAATGTTTTCTCAATCACAACAAAATAACATAGTTGGAACAGGATCCTTGGCGCAGAAAGGTAATTTTTAAGTGCTCATACTGTAAACAAAGGAAAAACAAGTCCACGGATTTTAGACTTGGGAGCACCAGGACAGGTGATGCCACACTTTTTCACAATTACAGTCCGTGTTATAAAAACCTTACAGTAAAATAGCCTATCTTTAACAATTTGAGATTTGGTTTGGACGTAGGAGAATAATACCGTCCAGTTTATAGTCTAACTTGTAACTCAAGTACAAGTTCTAATTACTACTAAGTATTTATTAAAGCAACACCAATTTGGTAATTAACATCCGAAAGGTGTCAAAAAATGTTAAGAGTACAGGCATTGCTTCATCTTGATATTTTGTGCTCCAATGCAAAGATATTCATCTTCCAATAAATTTTTCCATCTCAAAATTCGAAGGTCTTGTTTGCATTAAAAGATTTAAATATTATATTTGAAATTGATATTTAAGGTTCTAGCTCTTTTTCTAAATGTTTTGCTGTTTTTTTTTTTTTTAATCAGTGCACTCTGCAAAATAATAAGATATGTTTTCTTCCTTTTGTTGTTGAAATTTAAGTCTATGTGTTATATGATTCTGTGTACAGTCAAAAGAACAGCACCTGACCAGCAAGTGCCAATGCATCATTAAGCAAAGATATTGCCAACCAAACTTCGAAGACAATTTGATGACCCGCCATGTGTATAGGTCCTTCCCTCGCTGCCATAGATGTAGATAGCGTTGTTGTTGCAAGTGCTGCTATGGTTCTGCCAATAAGAAGACCACCTGCGGAATACAAATTATCTAAATATTTCAAGAAATGGCATATATTACAAACAAATCCGAATAGAATAGGCATTGAATCATCAGTTAGAGATTTTTCTAAGACTTTCAAAATAATACCTGTGTTTGTAAGTAATATGCATATCAGATCAAACCATAAACACAGATGGATCAAAGTATATTATTATTTTAAGTAGACAAAGACCGGTTTAAGTATCAAACCGAAAAATTTTCCACAGCAGGCTCAAATAACAAGCATAACTCATCCAATTTCGATACCAAATTTATTGTTACTTCTAATCCTATAGATTTTCACACATGCTTTTTGGTATCTGTTCTTCTGAACTGGCACATTTATGCTCTAGAAGATTATCAAGACTAATTGCTAAATGCATAATATGACAAAAGCCATGGGACCAATTTATGTCTTTAAAAACAGCCTGAAGGTAGAGAGAAGACTACTGAGAGAAGATTATGCAACATAAGAAAGAATTCCAAAAGTAATAATAATTTTAAATTTAAAAAAAATAAAAATTCAAAGGTGTATCTCCTATCTTACTTATATTGAAAGTTTGTCATACACCATTTTGCCTAGATGATTCATGGAACCAAACATTTACTAGATATGGATGTGGAAAAAGCACCAAGTCCCAAGATCCATTTATCTTCTCCAAAAGCAAATTTATTCATCTGTTGTTTAGATCGCCAAGCTTACATACTTTTCATACTTGACGGGCCCTTTGCATTAAAGAGCCGGACAATACCAACCACCTATAAGCGTATTTGGCAAATAACATACCAGAAGTGAGATAGCGGGAAATCCTTCTCCCATCAATTTTAGCAGGGACGAGTGATATTTTGTCACTCAAGTTCCAGAGCAGAATAAAAGCAATCAAATATCTGGAGAAAAAAATACATAGGAAAATTTGTCAGAAAAAATGATAAAATATAAAGAGAGACATCAATATGTTAAAATATTGGTAAATTTAAGTTTACCACATCATTTGACATACTCAGAAATCACGATAGCAATTGCAGCACCACCAATTCCAAGACCAAAACTGAATATCAAAATTGGATCCAGTATAGCATTAAGCAGGTTGCCAGCAACTGATATTCAATGAAGAGACTAGTCACTAAGGCTGGTTAATGCCCTTTGTAAAAATATCCAGGAAAAAGTTCAAAGCACGATACATATAACAAGGATCCTTATGCACACCACAATGACACTGCAGTGCCAAAGAGGAAAGAGAGAAGGAGAAAATATAGTGCTTCTTCAAGTCTTATATATTGATCCAGTCAAATACTCAAAAGTGATTCCAAGAGCACTTCTCAAAATACTAATATATAACAACTGAAAGAACAAAACTTAAAATGACAATGATAACCAGAATCAGGAAGCCTATTCTCGGAATAGGAACTCTATAAAACAAAACTATATATTAAATTAGCATCACATGATATTACTAGGTCCATAGGTCAATATTGTTTATGAAGAAATATCGTTTTTCAGAATGCGAAGGAGATCAATTTTGGAACACATCATGGTACCTTTCACACAAAAATCTGAACGCAGCTATTAACAATCAAATAAGTTGCAAATACCATGTAACTTACAATAGAGTTCTGGAAGCTTAAAAATCTACAGCTGGAAGTTCACAACCAATCATGGGAGAGAAAGAGGTATAGAAAAACTTGCCAACAGCATAGAGAGGAGTCTTCATATCCATAAATCCACGAAATGTGCCTTGTGCAGCTAGTGCAATTACAATTGGTGGTGCACCAAAGGCCCTCAAGGTTAGAAATTGCTGAGCAGGTGCCCAAATTGGAGAATCCTAGAACCAAGAACAAACAAACAAACAAACAAACAAAAAGTTATATGAACAACCATACCCTATTGTCAATATTTTGACTTAAAAAACTATGTATTTACATAAAGTTTAAATCAAAACTGATGTGCCAATACAAAGCAACATCTACAACAATGGAGTATTGTTTCCATTAAGACAAAGCAAAGAAAACACAAGGTAGTTCGTTAATGTAATGGCTAAGTTTGACATACAGCTGGTATACCCATGATATTCATTAAGAAGCCCGAGCCAAGAGAGAGTGCAACAGTTTCAGCAACACCTATAATAGCAGCTAGAGATAAGGAAGTCGTTACTGAGGGAAGGTACTTCTTGCTTTGGCGCTCCCCTTGAAAATCTGTTTACAATTATAAACCCAACAAAATTTTGACAACATAAACAGAGAGGAAAAAACAAGAAAAGTCAAACGTAGAATACTACTATGTAACACATTGTCCACAGGAGTTACCATAATCAATTTGAGATGAATAATCACTGCCCTTATTAGCCAATGCCTGCTCTTCAGCAACGAAAGATGTTGTGACATTGAGTAATGGGATGTTAAAGAACTTCGAGATTAAATTGAAAACCGAAACTGACACCCCAACCGCGGCCAATTCAGCAGAACCTATGGAGGACAATTAACACGACAAGCACATGATTTCATCATATGAGCAAAACACATAATAAGTACAAAACTACGTGATCGAAGAATTGTACCTATATGACCAACAAAGGCTGTATCAACCAATGACGCGATGGGATCAGCAGCCAGAGATAAAGCAGCAGGCAATGCAATTGACAATATCTCCGGCACAAGTCCGTCAAACTTGAAACCATCACTGCAACAACCGATATCAAAACAGGAAATCTTTAGCCGCTTCACACATTGTTAATTTCATGTTTTCTGTTTTTTGTGCATGAAAAATCAAAAGACAGAATTTATCAACAATATCAAACCAAAAAAAAAAAAAGATTGTTACCTTGTCCAAGTAATGTCAAATTTTAAGATTTTTATAACAGAACGCAATTTATCAGTAACTGGGCAGCGCTTATGAAACCATATTCAAATTATTTTTAATTTCTTTTAACATCCTCATTTCTTTTTCCATAACAACAGCATTACCAATTTAGATCTTTTTTTTTTTCCCTCATTTTTTCCATAACAACAACAACAACCAAAACCCCCCAAATTCTGCGTCGCTGGACGAAAACTCAAAGAGAAGAGAGCGAGAGCGAGAGCGAACCTCAAACGACGGAGGCGAATCGGAATCGAGTCGAATAAAGATGGTTCAGAAGGCGGCTCATTTCCGGGACTCTCGTCCGGCGCCGGCGCCGGCGAGATGTTCGGTTTGGATTCTCGCGGCGAACTTCGCAACGAAGTGGAGGAATTCCTCTGCGGCGACGACGACGTGCAGTGAGAGGTCCAGAGACGAACCGAGCAGATAGGGCTTCCGGCGAGCGTTTGCGTTTGCGATTTCGATGGCTGATTGGTTTCGGGAGAGTGCAGACAGAGAAGTTGCTGCGAACGAGCAAACGCCATATTTGAACTTTAGAGAGAGAGAGAGAGAGAGAGAGAGAGAGATCTTTCAGCAGTGAGAGAAGGGAAAAGGGAAAAATGAATCTGGTCTTGTGGAAGAATCTGTGGAAGGTGATTGGGAACCATATATTTTTCCTTTTTGCGAGAATGATTTTATCTCTTCTGCGCAGTTTCAACGAATTTAACGGCTACATTTCGCGCTTACTGGAAAATCTCTGTCAACCGCAGATCGTTGCGTGGTAGTATCTACTGGTAGTACCACTATAGTTGTACTACTCCTTTTTTCAATGGTTTTATTAAGTCTTGATATAAGTACAATTGTATTTTATTTTTTGGTGATTGTGTGGGTTATTTTTTTTAACTGATTTTTATATTGAATTTATATTAAAATTTATGTTAAAATAATAAAAATTATTAAAATAAACATTTTAAGTTAAAATTAAATTAAAACTAAATGATTAATTTAATTTAATTTTTAAGTTAAATCAAAACTAAATGGAGAATGAAAATGATTCTGAGTTTCGCATTAACAAAAGAGCAAGGATATAAATATTAAAAGTTTTCTTTTAATTAACAATTCTTTAGAATTGTAACCTAATGGAGTCTATTTATGAATCTATTAAGGCCTGTTTGGATGGAATGTTTGAAGATATTTTTTTTGTTTGAAAAAAGTTATTTTGAAAAATATATTTGAGATAAAAAAAATATAAAATTTTAAAAAAATTTTTTTAAAAAATCAATATAGATATTGTTTTGTTCCTCTCGAAATTTTATGTAATTTAAAAAAATTATCTCATTTATATTTGTATACGTAAAGTTGTCGACTTTTAAAATTTGAAATTTATTATAGTATTTTAAATATATAAATAATAAAAAGTAATAATGTGTCCGTCGGAGGAAAAAAAAAAAAAAAAAAGGCGTTTGAAAGATTATTTTTGGTCCCTAAGCCGGCGCTAAGATTTTTCCTCTTGTAGTCGATTTCCTCATGTGTCTGTGTGTGTCCTTGTGTGCACCTAATTTTCATCATAAAATACAAAATCCAAATCTCCACTCCAAATTCAAAAAGAAAAAGGAAAAATTGTATTAAATTTTTGCAATCTACTTTTTAATTAATAATAGAACCATTTTTGGACAAAAATTACACACATGTCACTAATTACTGACTGGAAGAGTCAATTTTTTTCAATCCAAATTTTATTAGATTTAGGGTCTTTAACTAATTTTATCAAAATTTTAAATTTTAAATGTATGAATTCGGATTGATATTGTTTAAAAAATATCTTTTATGATCTTGATTTATACTCATATGTAAATTATATGTCAATTATTATATTAAACAAATCACCTTTTATCAATTGGTGCTTCCAAAGCTAGACTTGATACATAAGGATAGACTAAAATGGAAGGAATCAACTATTGAAGAAGACTTTATTCCTATAACTCAAACGAGTCTCTCAGATTTTTTGTTGGCAGTTGCATGTACCCTAGACTTAATCTCCTTCAAATAACCAATAATTGACGATTGAAATTGGTATATATATAAAAATCTCAAGAAAATTATCATATATGGAATTCGAGATTAAAAAATGGGAAGAAGAGAAAAGAGAGTCATTTACGAAGAAAAGAAGCAGTTTAGTATGTGACGTGAACGAATTTTCGAGATATAAGGTAGAGGTGAACACAAAAAAAAATTAGAAACCTTGAAGTTTGATAAATTTTTAAGCATATGTTTAGTTCGCGATCTAATTTAAAAATTAAGTTAGATCTGATATTTCAGTTCAGTTTAATTTAACTTGACTTGAGATTGTGAAAGTAGAGATAACTTGTATTAGAAATTATGATAAAATAGTGAAAATAAAAATAAGAAATAATAAAAGTAGATCCTGTCAAGTTAAATTAAACTAAAATAAATTTAAACAACTAAACTTAATTTGTAAGCTAGATTAAGCTGGATCGGTTTACTAAATGAAAGATTATTTTTCTAATAATAAAGATTTTAGTTCAAATTAATTATTATTAAGCTAAAGAGTCATATTGGTCTTAAGTATATAAAATATGATAAAACAAGTGTTTTTCACGAACAATTTAAATTTTGATAGGTGTAAGCACTAGTGTTCAATGTCTAGAGGTAAAATTATAAAAATATTAAAGTTTATGAATTTTTTCTAGTATGAAATGGCTAAAATATAATGAAATGAATGTTTATGCTAATGGTTTAAAGTTCAAGTGGTATTTTTGCTAACAAGTTTAAGCCTATATTTGATAGGAAGGAGAAAAAAGTGGAAGGAATGAGTGGTATATCATTTTGGTAAAGGAGATGAGGAAAGAAGGAAAGGTCATTTCCTTCGTGATATTAGATATGACAAGAAGGAAAGAAAAAAATTATCTCTTTTTTTTAGTATAAAAATGAAAAGGAAAGGAAAAAATAAATTTTATTTATAAGATAATAATTTTACCCTTTATTAATTTGTTTGTTATCCTCTTATAATTCCTTCAACTAAGAATAAAAACTTTGTCACTAATATAGGTACTATTATAATTTTAGTCCATAATTAATAACGCGAATTAATTTTCTCCAAAAGTCTCCCTAATTTAGAAGGATTAAAATTGTGGCTTTCTAAAGGATTGAGAATCCTTCTACTAATCCTTATCTTCCTCCCTTCCCTCCTACTAAACAATCATAATTGTGATAATACTTTTACAAATCCCTCCACTCCTTTTTTTTCCTTTCAATTTTCCCTCTGACCAAACATAGACAAAAAGATATAAACACAAAGTTTCAAAATTTGAGAAAAATATTATAGGAGCACTAAGTTTAAGGGGACAAAATAAAATGTTTTTAAACTAAATTTGAAAAATACAGCCATTTTATTGAGAATTGGATTAAAGTTTAACTATGTCTATAGAAGATGTTGACCATAAATAACAAAATAATAAAAAAAGAAAAAAAAATGATGTGCGTCCTTACACACACCCTACTCTTTTAGGGAGGTTTTGAAAATGTAGGTATTGAAAATCATATTAGTTTTAGAGACTTGTCTTTGGGGTAAGAGTTTTAGGAAAAGTATGTTTGGAGTTCTATGTTAGATTAAGGAATATATGAAGAAAGAAATTTTTGAGATGCTTGTTTTGTTGAAAGATAATTCAAAAAAAACATTTGAAACCATTTAAAACCAATTTCAACTCCAAATATGATTTGATTTCCAAACCTCAATTCAGTGTCTCTAGAAACAACAGCCAAACTGGTCCTTATTGCAAGTTAATGGATAATTATTGTAGATTTTTGTAGGTGCACAAATTAAACAAGTGATAAAGTGATGAAAAAAATATCGTTCCTACAAAAATAATATTATTAAGTATCAAAATTAATTAATTTTAATTTTATTTAAGCCACTAAAAAATATATTACAAGTGAAATATTAAATAAATAAAATAAAATTACGAAAATAAACAAACAAACATAAAATGATAACACACAATCAAACACACAGATGTTAAGAATTATAGTTTCACCATAATTAATCAAATTTAATTTTATTTAAGTATATTATTATGATATTTTTGTTAATATTTGTTAATGATCAATTACTATTTTTGCTTTATATACACTTTCTTAAGTTATATATAAATCCTACGTTTTTATAATTAAATTTACAAAAAAAATTAACAAATTAAAATTCACAATAAACAGTACTGTATCTGTAAACAGTACTTTGCATGTACATATATATATGAAAAGTGCTATATACATGAATAGTTAAAATACGAATCCAAATTCAATTATAAAAAATTTTTGTTCAAAAATTTATGGTAGTTGATAATATAAGCACATAAAAACAGATAAATATATCTCTATTCTATCCCAAATTTTATGATATTTATTCTAAAACCATATCACAAAGATCTCATCTCGATTCCATTTTATTCCTTAAATCATTCAAACGTTGACCAAAAATTTAAAAGCATTAAGTTTGAGAAAAAATACAACAATAAATATGACAATCATAACAATATGCTTAATTTAATTAAATCATTATAATCAGGTTACATTATAATTCCTAGCAAAAATTTCTTTAGTTTATAATGAAAAATAAAATAATACAAAAAAAAATTAAACATATTAACAAAATAAAGATAAAAGAAAAGAATCTAAAATGGATACTGATTTTTGTGTTGGCAGATCCTCTAGTAACTTCTCCTTTTAAAATGAGGAGGTATAGTGCATAATAAACTTGATTTCAATTCATTGAAACCAATAAAATGTCACATGTCACATTCTTATTGGTTTCTTTTTAGCCTCGTCACGTGTCGCGTTATTATTCGACCGAAAAAAATGAGCTTATATGGTCTTACATGTACTTTTTTTTTATTAATTTAATTTTAAAAATTGTCATAACTTCTTCATACGAGCTCTGATCGAAGTAATTTTTTTAAAATACTCATATCAATAAGAGGATCAAATAATATCAGTCAAACTTATAATTTTCTAACATGAATAGTGACACCCAGTAGGATCCACTTCTAACACATGAAATTTTCACTTCAATTTAACAATGCAAAAAACAAAGTATTAAGATTAGATATTTCCAAAATAAAATATTATAGGTAAACTTATTGGAAATATTCAATTTTAAGCTTATATAATATATTATTACTAAAGAAAAGATAAGGTAAAAATAAAGTAAAATTAAATACAAATTTTATAAAATTTATAAAAATCTAAATTAAAATGAAAAAACAAATTAAATTTTCAAGATTAAGCTAATTTTTGTATATAAAAAGAACTCTATTTTGTAGAGTCATTAATAATTTTCATTTTTTTCCCCTCAAACTTTAAGCTTTGTCATAAAATATCCCTATCAATTAAATTTTTTTTTTAAGAAAAATGCGTGTGGACTCATTGGTAGCATGAATTTAGAGTATTAAATATGAAATTATAAAGCTATCTTTATAATTAGGTTAAAAGAGTAAATATTCTTAGATCACATGAAGGTGAAAACAAAAGGGGGATATGAGAAAACATGATATTTAACATTAAATATTTACTCTTTTATCTAATTATAAAGACAACTTCTTAATGTCACTTTTAATCCCCCTAATTACCAATGAGTGTCATACACATTTTTGGATTAAAACTTTAATGAAAGAGCTAAATTTGTAAACATTTCAAAATTTGGGGGAAATAATGTTATAAAAGGAAGTTCAATGATATTTTGTGATAAAGGCCTAAATTTTAGAAAAGGAAGGAGTGACATTTATCTAAAGTTAATACACATTTTTTAAACTTGACCTAAGAGATTTTATATTTATTGGTAAAGTAAGATATTATTGTGTTCAAAGCATATTTTCTCTCTCCATGAATGATAAAAAGAAAAACAAAATAAAAATCTAATTTGATAACGTAAGGGAATCATGGAAAAACCAATGCGTGAAGTGAAAAAGTAATGCAATCTGCAAAGTGCTGCAAAAATTTTTTTGACTTAGACTCCTTTAGTAATTGTATTGTATTTATCTTATGTTTAAATATAATATATTAAATATAATTTATATTTAGAAAAAAAATATTTATATTATATATGAATGTAATATGTGTTTAGATAAAAAGTATTTAAATTATTTTTAATAATGAATATATAATGTGATGAGTAAAAATAGAGAGAGAATTAGATTTAAAATATGATGTGATTGACATTTGAATATAATATTTTTGTATTTAAATAAAAATTATATTGCATTTGAATGTAATATTGAAAACAAATGAAGGCTTAATTTCAAGTAAAACAAAAGAGAAATATATATATATATAACTATCGGATTCATCATTATATATATATAAGTGTAGTTTTAGACTCTGTTTGGTAAACGCATTACGTTTAAATGCAATGCATTGAATGCAATTTCCATTTGGAGTAAAAGTATTCGCATTGCATTTAAATATAATGTGTGTTTAGATTAAAAAAAATATTTAAATTATATTTAAATAATAAATATGTGATATAATAGATAAAAATAGAGAGAAAAAGAGAGTATGTAATGTGATTAATAAAAATAATAGAAAAAGTAAAATAATAAATAGTGATTATATTGGATAAAAAAGGTAATATGATTGACATTTGAATGCAATACCTTTACGTTTGAATGAAAATTATGTTACATTTAAATGCAATGTGAATACAATACTGAAAACAAACGAAGGCTTAATGATTATTTCAATAGTTATTTGATGATGATTATTATTATTTTAACTGTTTAATTTAAATTAAATGATTGTAATGAATTAAGTAATTTGTTAAAAAAATTTATTACAATTGATGGAAGTTGCTATTAATTTGTTCATAAATATCATTTGTGACTCATGTATTCTCTAATATATTGTAATTGTTCATAACTAGTATTCACATTTTAAAACCATTGCATGATAATCTTATTATCTGTGTTAATAAAAGTTTATTTTTCTAATGTACACAATCTAAAGAAAGAGGGCTGAAAATTAGAACTAATATTAAAATTTCAATGAGAAGAGGAAGGAAGAAACGGAACTTAAATAAAAAGAAAGAGAGACAGGATTATAAATAAAATAAAATAAAAAGAACATAGCAAGCAAAAATGGGGTGGGGGTTGTGAGAAGAAACACGCACAAAAAAAAAAAACTAAAATGATAAAATTATTAGAAGAAAAACATGTGAAATTTGGAGAAAACAATTTATATTAAAAAATTGTAGGGGTTAGGGAAAGTAAGAAACAAAATAAAATGAACTCTGTGATCATGGGTAAAATATAGGTTGTTGATGGTGAAACTTCATAGTAAAATGTTACAAATTTTTAGGGCAAAAAAAAAATCTTGTATAGCCATAATTTAACTAAAAATGATAAAATTATTAGGAGAAAAACATGTGAAATTTGGAGAAAACAATTTATATTAAAAAATTGTAGGAGTTAGGAAAGTAAGAAATAAAATAAAATGAATTCTGTGATTATGGGTAAAATATAGGGGTGGAACTTCTTAGTAAAATGTTAGTAAAATGTTACAAATTTTTAGGGCAAATAAAAGTCTTGTATAGCCATAATTTAACAAATATATATATATATGTTCGGTGTATAATTCACCCACTAGTGTATATATAGCCCCGTGAGCGGATGTATTGGCTGTAAATGAAATTTTTTAGAGAAATTTGGAAAAGAAAAACTGTGACAAAATCAAAAAGTGTATTAAAACGGAAAAGGAAAGAAGTTCTATTCCAATATTAGATTATGATCCCAAAAATTCGTTTATCTACCTCCATTAAAAAGTTTTTAGTTAACATTTAAGATAAATTAGTTGTTCATTTGTTTATTTGTTGATATTATTGGATTGAATTAGTTGTTTATTTATTTATTTATTAATATTATTGGAATAATTGGTTATTTAACCTTTTATAACAAATCATAAAAAACGCTATCATCAAATGGAATTAAAATGTGCACTGATTTTTATAATTTTATTTTGTAATCACAAACCGTTATAAAAAAAAACCATTAAAAACTCTTCTTTATAAATACAGAGTAGCTCAATCATCTGCCAATACGGTATGTTGAAAGCAAATGTGACAATTCAGGACCAAGACACAATCCGCATGGAGAGAGAGAGAGAGAGAGAGAGAGAGTGGTAGGGGGTAGCTGATACTGGCACTCGGATATCTGAGCCCTCAATTTAAATATATATGTATATATATATATCTTTATACATATTTATATATATATATATATAAGACCAGAAGGTCCCGTGACTTGCACGAAGTTGTGTGGTGGTCAACTGCTCCACATCTTCAATCCTTCCTTTCATGTGATTGTAAACTTTTTAATGCCCTCAAAGTAGTATTAAATATGCTTGTCGTTGTTGTGAACCAACATAAAAAACAAAGATGATGTCGTAATACTAGTAAACAATCTACATTTGAAAAAAAGAGGAAGATTTTATGGACAGAATAAACATGTCAAAGGCCTTAGATAAAAAAATGCGAAGGAAAGACGCAGCTTTCTACCTTAGGCTATCTTCTGTATGGGTTATGCTATTGAATATTAGACTAGGTGACAAATTAAGTAATTTGTATTTTTATCTCTAAATTATAGGTCATTTGTGTTTTTAGATTTTAAAAGGTTTTAAAATTCATTTTTTAACTATGAGTTTGTCTCATTGTAATTCGTCTGTTCAGAACATTGTTAAAAATAAACGTAATTCTTTTATTGTTTTAATTAGAAAAAAATGAATAGTAGTTAACACATGAAAATCATGTACATTTTAATCAAGGTTAATTATATCATTTTAATGCTAAGGCATAAGTATATTGGGAATTTACAGCTTTCTAAAATTGAAATGTGAATTCAACAAAAGGTTTTGAATGTGAAGATAAAATAAACCTTGATTAAAACATAAATTTGATTTTGGTGATAACTAATGTTATTTTTTATCAATATTTTGGACCAAGTAAGTTACAAGGCAAATTGATAGTTTGATAATTGATTTTGAAACATTTTAAAATTTAGATATGAACCTATAATTTGATGAGAAAAAAATAAATTTAACTCACGTGAGAAAGTATGCAAAGAGTTATATATATATATATATACACATGAAAGGATTAATGCATCCGGTGTTAGGATTAGTATTTTAAAGCAAAAATTTATTCATAAATTTTATACGCTTATCTATCAATAAAGGTTATTTATTATTTCATATATCGATTATCCTTGATACTTCTATTAGTATAGATTTATAACAAGCAAATTGTATCAAGATTATCAATATAATAACTTTGATATAATGTAAAAGGAAGTATGCGGAAGAATATAATATTGAAATGATAATTTAAATTTAGAATCAGTAGTCGTGAAGTAAAAGTGGGCATTTTTATTTTAGTACAACTGTAATGTTCATCTATTTTTACTTTTATGAGATGGTTTATCTGAACTTTTGGAATGGGTTTTTTATATAGAAATATAGATATATATGTATAAGGGGTTTATTATATGTATTGAACCTGACTTAAAATGATATTGATTTATATAATAATTCTATTTAAGGTAAATCAATTCACTTTGATGGATATTCTTGTAGGTATCTTAATCTTAAGTAGACAAATAATTGCACATCTATGTAGTGCGTCTTTTGATTTATCAAAGGGTTAGGCGCTGAAGGGATGACAACTTTAACTCGATGAGTTGGAGATGCATTGCATATAATATAATAATGATATTCATAGATATAGAATCCGTAATTTTTTCATAAGAGTCAATGATATTTTTTTAAAGTATCATTCAAGACTTGATTAAACATAAGAGATCCCGATAATTATGTAATTTATTTATTGAATGATTTTTTTTTTATTTATGAATGATTTTCATAAAGAGGTGAAAACGTCCAAATTGTGACAAAACAAAACAGTCAATTATAACACAATTAAGACGTCAATTCAACGAGAATGTGATAAAAACAAACAAAAGAAATTAGTCAAATAAAAGCGTTAGAGAGATATGCAATTAAACAAAGAAAAGAAAGAAGTGTTTTTGTAATTTTAGTTCAATTTAATTGAAAAATAATGCAATATAAAATGGAGAAAATTCAATAGTTAAAAACGGTAAAATTTCAAAAATCCCCTATATATTTTGCTCACGTATTTGGATTTTATTTCATAAATTGACTCAATTGAAAATTTCACATCCTAAACAATCAATTGGACGATAAGATTTGAATAACTTATGAATTAAATGTATTTAAGTACATAAAATTCTCACGTTAAGAACTAGGAAAAATTATCTTATAAGAAATTTAAAAGTGACAATATGTCACCAACAATATTGTAATAAAAAACTACTCATAAAACTATATTTATTAATATAGTATATCATGTAACAATCATATAAAAAAAGCTTGACTGAATTTATATAAAAGTTGTCAATAAAATATATTGATATGAGAAATAAATAAGATGAAAGAAAATTGTTTACTCAAATGCATAAACCTTACAAATCATTAGAGAATTAAAACTCAAATAAGCTCACTATATATAAGATCATTTCTAACCTCACCTGAGAACTCTAGCCTAACTTGTAAAGCATTTTCACAAAATTCTAAAGAGAAAATATGAGAATGAAGGTAAGATAAAAATGAGAGAGAGAAAGTGTATCTCTCCCTCTACTTAAACCTCCCCAAGAATGTCCTTTTATAGGTATAATTTTACACTATTCCATCTAATTTTCAACAAATTTTTTAAACTTGTTATAGTAATCAAAGCACCCATAACACGACTTTTCAAATTTGTTAAAGTAGTCGGTACACACACAATACAAATTTTTTAAACTTGCTACAATGCTACAGTGTTAACACACACTTGCTACAATAGTACATTAGCTACAATCCAGTGCATGAAATTAGGAAGGATCCAGTGCGGTATGATGTATGATAAACTTAGTTTTTACAGTTTTCCTACATAAATAGCGATGCTCACTTTCTCAATTTGACACTACATAAAAATAAAGTGCTAAAATTAATAGAATGTTATAAGTAAACTTATTAGAAATATTTAATTTAAAACTTATTTAATATACTATTAGAAAAAGATAATATAAAATAAAGTAAAATTAAATAAAAACTTCATGAAATTTATTTAAAAAAAATCTAAATTAATGTGTACAAAACAAAATAAATAAAAAATAACTAAAATTCTCAAGAATAAACCAATTTTTGTGCATGAAAAAAATGAAAACATAATTTTATTTTATAGAGTTATCAATAGTGTTTGCTCAGTATGAAATAATGGAAATTTTAATGATAAAATAATTGAGAAGGCAAAACAGAATTTTAACCTTAAACTTAATTATGAATATCTTATTGGGATTCTACATCATAATATTTATCATGAACAAAAGTATTATTAGTAAGATTGCATAATTTGTTATAAAATCAAAGAGTTCAAAGTCATATTTTTAATGAAATAGTCATAATGTTTAATAATATAGATAGATTAATTTGAGTTGATTAATTTATCTAATATTATTTCAGTTTTGATTTTATATATTCATCGTTCTCCTTACTAGCTCACAAACTTCAAGAAATCTTACAAAATAATTAGAAATGGCAACTTTCCCCATTAATATATTATTTTGCAGGAATCTGTTTTAAATAAGATAAGGAAAACTCAAAACAGGTTGGGTTACAAATTAAACTAGTTAAAAGTTTAACCCATCGTGAAAGCAGGGATGGGTTTAGCGGTCTCCGGCCTTATTCTTTGTTTACTTATCATATTTAATTTTTTATTTTTTATTTAAAAATTATTATTCTTGATGTTTTAAAATATATGTGATTTTAAGTGTCAAATATAATCATACATGATATTTAAAATATTAAATATTGTGGTTTTGATTTATTTTAACATAAAGTCATATAGATTTATTTTATTCTCTATTTAATATGATTAATATAGATAATTGGAAAACATTTATTATTCATTATTTTAATATGATTAATGTCGAAAATTGGAAAGCGGGATATCCCGGGAGTAGTCCAAGCCTGCTATAGAGGAAACTCATCCATTTTCCATCAACTTAAATGGAGAGAGGCATATGGAATATTTTTCATTTGCGAGATGGGTTTGCTGGAAGAATTTCTCAGTCAAAACCTACTCTGTCGTCCCGTGCTGTCCTTGTTGTAAATCCAAGTTCGTTGAGAAAGAAGCAAAAGAATAAACATTACTGATAAAAATAAAAATAAAAAAAGTCTAATTTATTGTAGACTGTTTTAGACTTTTTTTCATTTAATTATCGTTCCTTTTTTGTTTTTTTAGCAAACTTTAAACAACCCAATTCAGACAGAAAAGCGACATCCATGCCAACGCAGTAGTTTAGTGTAAAAAGTCTTGCACATGTAACAAAATGAAGTCCGGGGCCAACTTTGTAAACACCTCAAAAGTTTGGGGGACAAAATGCAATTATTCCTCCTAAAGCAAAAACTAGCTGCAATTAATCAAATGTAAATACGTATTTCAAAGAGATTGGGTTGGTACCCGTAGTCGGCAGAGGCATTAAAAAGATTTACAACCACCACAAGAAAAAAAAAAAAGATTAAATTAAAAAATAACACTGAAATTTGGGAAATGCGTCCCTTCAAGCCCACAAACTGTTCGACTAAATCCCCCACTCAACTCCTCTCTCTTTCTCTCTCTATACACCGTTTTTTTTTTTGGGCACATAAAAAAAAAAAAGAGAATCATTTTTGTCAAAATAGTAAGTAGGTACTTAGTCAAGCTTTTTCATGGCTCCAGGTAAGGGGAAGATCATGATTCATGAGAGAGACGACGTTTGTCACGTTCCCAAATATTCTTTCTTTCTCCCTCTATAAATACTTGTGTTCTGCCCACCATTAATATTACTACTCAACATCAAATGGGTATGGAGAGAATACCTCTCTCATGCTCTCTCTCTCTCTCTCTCTCTCTCTCTCTCTGATCTCGATCTTGTTTGTTTGGCGAGAAAGGAAAAAGAAAAGAAAAAGTAGGGAAGAATCTGTTAAGCTCAGGAGGGATAGCACCAGATTATGATGGTCGTCTTTTCAATCGTCCCTCTCTAGCGCTATCCATCCTGAGCTTCACGGCTTCTTCTTGCTCATCTCTCTCTCTCTCTCTCTCTCTCTCTCTATGTGGTAGGAATGTTGCTCTTCTTCTTCTTCTTCTTCTTCTTCTTTTTTTTGTGAATAATTCTTAGTGCATGGGATTATATTGTTTTCTCAAGGTTAAATAATTTTTTTCTGATTTTGTTTAAACTAATGTAATATATATACACACACACATATATGTATATATAGGTGAGGGAATCCTCCAAAATGCCTAGCAAGTTTGTTATATACTTTCTTTTTTTTTTTTTTCTCCCTTTTTTAAACTTCAGGACGAGAAATTGAACTCTACTCTTTTACAACAAAGTTAGGCATGTTGCGTATTGATTTATAAGTTCAATTAATAAACAAGTTTAGAATATATGATTTTATGAGGATTAAGCGTGACAACTTGCTATATTGTACATCATGAGCATGTTTACTTGCATGATATCCACGATGGGTGGAGGAAGTATATACTTTGTTGTTCTTGTTTATCCTGTTTTGTTAGCACTTATGATAGGATTTTGAATTTCTTTTTAAACTTTTTTATTAATAGATTGAAATTAAAGATTTGATGTTTGATAAGTTGTTTAGTGGATAATAATTTAATAGGAACGAGTTAAGATTTTTTTTTTTTTTTCTGATGGATGGTATACCGTTGGTTTTTTTTTTTTTATCCTGAAAAATATAAATACGTTATTATGAATTTGTGATGCTGCTTTCAAAGTAAAAGCTTTGTAGCAATGTTTTGCTTTTTCAAATCATGGAACAGAAAAATTACAGTTTCATATTTGGCTATACAATTGCTTCTCTTTTTGCCATCAATCGTTTAGGTAATGATATTAAGATCAGCCAAACACGAAGATGTCAACAAAAAAAATTTTCTTCAACCCTTTGAGGAACCTTTTTTTATTTTATTTGTATGTTAGAATTAGAACTTTGAATTAGGCAAAACAAACTAACAAAGATATCAACATAAATGAACTTTTTCTTTCTTTTGTAAATTTATTGATGTACTCCTTTTCTTGTATGA
This sequence comes from Antiaris toxicaria, assembly GCA_035233585.1. Classification (NCBI taxonomy): domain Eukaryota; kingdom Viridiplantae; phylum Streptophyta; class Magnoliopsida; order Rosales; family Moraceae; genus Antiaris; species Antiaris toxicaria. The sequence goes on from CP141163.1 coordinate 5,514,287, forward strand.
ACAATAATGTTCAAACAAAAAGTGAAATTTGCTTCGTTAAGAAATTAAGGAATTAGTGTTATTTTTTTAATTGTAAATTATTGTTTTGCTGGTGTGTTTTAGTTATCAAAGCATCACATCGTAACAGAGAGAGCTAAATTATGTTTGTCTAACCCCTATTATAATATGAGACTTAAAGCACCAAATAGTAGTGTTTTTACCTGTTGTAATAGGACAATTATTCGTATGCCATTTAGAATAACTGTTAGATTTATTTGAGTAATGTCAACACTCAACGTCTCTCTTTGTCACCACTAGATAATATCTTTATATAGTGCGTTACTTCTAACAAGTTATAAGTCTATATTGTGACGTTCATAAAAAGTATAGTTGTTGACAAATAAGGTTATGTGATGTGTGATCTTTAAACCTTAGGTTGACAGCCAAGTGGTTTCAATAAATTTCAATTAATTTAAGAACGATAAGCCACCACTAATCTTCTTCCTTATGAAAATATATATATATATATCTATCTCAACACAAAATGTCTCCTTCGTACAAGAATTTATTTATGATGTTGCCCCAACTAAAAGTGCTTTTGGAAATCTTATGTGGGCATCCTATATAATTGACTGCATAAAATCAACACGAAGCAGAACATAAGAAAGGAGATCACATGTGTTTCTAATGCTAATGATGCTTGTATCACATTTTCATCAAGAAGAAAAATTTACCTTAGAAACTGCACCTTTTTATCGATCGAATAAGTTTTTAATTGTCGGATTAAATTATAGAATTGTTTTCATAAATAGTCCTGAACCGTAAATATTCATTTAAGTTAATTTTTATTTGTTCAAAACTCAATCACTATATTTTTTAATATATAGAAAATTATTCAAAATGTTACTTCTATCAAATTAGAAATGGAAATGATATAAACGGAAAGAGAATTTTGGATGATTTCTATACATCGGGAGTGCATTTTAAATTATTTGGAACAAAATAACGGCTAAATTAAACTGAGGTTTATAATTCATGTACTATTTATGAAAATAATCTTTTTATTAAATTTTTATGAAATTTAAATTTTTATTTAAATCATACATAGATGTACATACAATGGATATTTTAAACGATATTCTATATATATATAAGACACGTAATGATCGGTTTTAAATATACAGAGATCAATTTAAATGAAAATCTATAATTAACGGGTATTTATAAAAATATCCAAAATTATAAGAATCAAATTAGTAAGTGAAAATGCTGTTATATATTGTATGATGCATTATTTTAATATAGCTACAAAAATCTAACCGGTAAAATTTTTACTTAACTTTCACTGTTAATGATATAAAAGTACAATTATATCACAAGTTATCGAACGCCATGTTTCCGTGGATAAGCTCATTGAAAGCCGGCCCTCTCATTGCATTATCGAAGTTTGGAAACATTTCACCGATTGCGTTAATAGCCCACCAAATTCTGTCAATTTTGTAATCATGATGCAAAATTACTACGTGGGACCTAAGACTTAATGAATTGTGCATTTATTTACGGCACATTGAACTTGTATCATACCATATATTTGAATTTTTATTTTATTTTATTTTTTAAATCTGTGATCATGACTTCTTTTTTATTATTATTATTATTATTATTATTATTTTTTGGCTGAAGAATTGTTTTCTTCATCAATTTTGTCGGTACATATCCTATAATCAAACCTTTCCCGCGTAATTAGCAAAAATATGTATGTTCTCTTCTTAAAAAAGAAAACACAAGTAACATTTAAAAAAAAAGATTTAAAAAATCATACAGATATTAATTTATCAGAGAAAAGAAAATACATGACCACATAATTTGTAAAGATTTAAGCATGCACCATATCAGAGATTGAAGTGTAACATTACGAAATAATTAATAACGATTTGAAAATGGTATAACAATAAAAAGATATAAATTGAATAAATTAATTGTTACAAAATAATGTGAAAAAATAAATATATGTATATCTTAAAAAAATTAAAATTATATAAATTAAAAACACTTTTTATACTTAATTTTTAGATGCTGTAGGCATAGAATCCACCCTTAAAATAGTTGTAAACACAGTTAAATGATAATATAATACTCGATTTTATTTAAAGATACAAAATTTAAATTATCTAATTTTAACTTCAAAAAAGAAAAAAAAAAAGTACGAACCAATAAATGTAAAAGTGTTTATGGAGTAACACGCAATTAATACAATTTTTTTTTTTCCTATGAAGAAAAAGAAAAGCGGCATTCTTGCAAAATGTACCCAATCGTTCTATCAAAAAAGTTGGAGAATGCATATCGCGACACACAAAAATAGTATCTTATCCAACGATCATGATTCTATTTATTTAGTAAAATATAATTTAATTTAATTCAAACACTTATAATTACTATTTTTTTGATAAGAATATATAATTATTAGTTGATATCGTATCATTTAAAGCTATTAATGTGAAAAAAAAAGTATAAACAAGAATATTAGATATTAATAATTTTAGAGTAACACAGTCCATTTTATCAACTCATAATTATATTCGTTTAAAATCATTGTCGACTAAAGTCATAAATTTCTAATTGTAATTATACATCGATACCTTATTATAAATGTAATTTTATAAGAAACACTAGACATGAGATATTATCTAAAATATATTAAAAAAAATGATAGTTTCAAGGGAAAATTATTGAGTCCTATTCATATATAATATTTTTGTGTTACCGTGTGCAAGAACTGCAAAATATTTAATTGAAAAAGATCGGGAAGAAAAGGGCAAAACAAGATATAGAAATTAAAAGAAAAATAAAATAATCAAAAAAAAGTTTAATTCGTTGACTCTGTAGAGAAAAAAAGAGTTTCCACTAATTCAGAGGGGGAAGCCTTGGAAATTGAAATCTTCCCAGACTTTCATCCTCAGCTGCTCGAAGTTCCAGTAGTCCATTCCCCTTCTTACGGACCAGAAAACCAGTTTTTCAGTGTTCCACTCACATTGTCAAAGGTTTACAATAAAGTATGAAAAAATATAACATTATCTTATTTAATGTTCTTATGATTTATTTGAAAACTACATTCATTCATTATGTATTATATTCAATAGAATATAATATGCAATTGAAATTTTTTTATATTATATTCTGATATGGTATGTGTTTGAATTGTTAGTAAAATAAAGAAAGTATATAATGTAATTGGTAAAAATATATAAAAGAAAAAGAAAAAAAGAGAGTGATATAATTGTAAAAATAGATTAAAAAATAATAAATAGTGATTATATCAATTTATTATTTTAATATATTTATATTTAAATTAAATTTATGAAATAACCCACGTTAAGTTACATTATGATATGATACATGATGAACACTGTTTACAAACGAAGCAAATATGTAATGTTATTTCCAATTATTTTTACTGTTTGTTATAATAATTATGTTTTGAAATTCCTAAGATAAATCTATTTAAATAATTTAATAATTACATTAAAAAGTGAAGATAATGAATCAAATTTTAAATTTGACATTAGATAATTATATTTTATGAAAAACTTGTTATAAAGTTGGGCATATGAGAAATTTAGTATTAAAAAGCAGCATTCTGTTAGAGAGCTTTTTTTATCAGAATTTTAAATTTTATCATTGACACAACAATTTAGGATTGCACTAGAAATTCTCTAACATTGATTTACATCTTTCTTCTATCTTATTTTTCTCAGTACCAAACAATTTAATGACATAGTTAGATGAGCTATTGAAATTGTTATTTTTATATCCAAATGTAACATGCCTTTGGTTGGTCACTATCGGACTGAAACTATTTTTAATATTTCACTAATTCACAATAATTTAACTCAAATTTAAATCTAAACCTGCAATGTGATCAAAATTAGTATGTAAACTCAGGCCATACTTCGGGGATCTTGAAGTGGATTATGGTTTAAAAGGTCAAGGAATGTGATTAAGCCCAATAATTCGATCTAATTAGATTCTTAGGTGACTTAAAGAGACTTTGAATCTACGAGAAAGTAGCATAGCATGGGTTGATATCTAACCTAACTCTTTTTAGACTAAACAATGCTGAAATAAGCCCACTAAACCTAATGAAAACCCAAGGGATATTCTTACAATATCCTTTCTTCCTTTGCAAGTTAGAGTTTCAAGGCTTTTTATTTTAGCAATTATCTATGCACCATTTGGGCAAAGGCTTGCTTACTGGAGGGTCTGTTTGAATGAAATGTTTGTTTTTGAAAAATAAAAAAATTTTAGATATGAAAAATAAAAAGTTGTTTAGATTTTTTTTTAAAAGTGAAAAGTTGTTTAAATGGGTGAAAACTGTTTGTTTCTAGAGAGCTTTTTTTTTATTCTAAAAAAATGAAAAATATTGGATGTTCAGATACAGAAATTTAGGAAGGTTCATTTTTTTTAAAATGAAAAATTTTTCATTATCTAAATTTGAAGGTGTCAAACAGACGAGGATGAAGATTTGTTTTGAATACAATAACCTAAAGATACAGCTCGTGTAGCAACAAAGTAGCCAACCATTCCTCTAGACATTCCTTATCCAGGCAAATCTCAATTATTTTTACTAATTATATTATATACTCTTTTTTTCTCTATCTATAACATATATTTATATTTAAATACATATTATATTTAAATATAATATAAATATCTTTATTTAAATATATATTATATTTAATATATTATATTTAAATATAATATAAATATAATATGTTTATAAATATCTTCAGAAATTCTAAAAGTATAATTGAAATTTCAAAAAAAAAAAAAAAAGGAGACGTGCCTTTGATTGGATGTTCCTGTCCGTGCGATCGAACGGCCTCATACATGTTGTCCGACGACCCAAAATCTGAGGTGACAAATGAGTCAGGTATATGCATAATTACCTTTTTTTTTTTTTTATAAAATAAGCAGTCTGCTTTTCCTGTTAATGGACGAAAAATCCAACTCCTTCAGGAAACAATCTTTGCTTTTTAGGCCAAATTGGTTCCTTATAACGGGGCGGAGCAGTGAAATTAATATTATATTATTTTTATAATTATTTTAAAAAATAAGAATAATATCTTTAGTGTTTATTTGATATAGAATTTTACCCTCCGTCTGTTTGACACGTTTAAATTTGAAAAATGAAAAATTTTTCATTTCAAGAAAAATGAACATTCCTAAATTTCCGTATCTGAACATCCAATATTTTTTATTTTTGAAAAATGAAAAAAGAGCTCTTTAGAAACAAAAATTTTTTATCCATCCAAACAACATTTCACTTTTAAAAAAAATTCCAAACAACTTTTTATTTTTTATATCTAAAAATTTTTCATTTTCCAAAAACAAACACCCCATCCAAAAGTTTGGTTTAATTTAAAAAGTCAAGTTAAGATAGTGATTTAGTTTTGTATTAATTTAATTTGAATTTTTATTAGAAATTATATTAAAATAATAAAAATAAAAATAAAAAATTATTAAAATAAATATTGTTAAGTTAAATAAAGTTAGCAGGAAAGCAAATAGGTTTTTAATAAAATCAGCTCGGAAAACATAAATTTATCAATATAACTTTATTTTAGTTTGAATCAAATTAAATTAGATATTTGGTAATTTAATTTAGTTTTAAAGTTTAACTTAATTTTAATTTAAACTTGTATTAGAAATTTTGTTGAAATAATGAAAGAAGTTGAAAAATAGCTTATTTTAGTTTAAACTTGTGTTAAAAATTATACTTAAATAATGAAAGAAGTTTAAAAAATAGTTTAGTTTAAGTTAAACTAAATCAAATTAAAATATAATCAAATATCTAACTTTATTTGATTCAAGTTAAAACAGACCAAAATTAAAGCACCAAACTGAGGGAAAAAAAAAATCATCATGCACTTGGCTTCTATTTTAGCAAAGTAAAAAAGGATTTTAAATTTCTATCTTTTTAACCACACTTGGCTTTTATTTTAGCAAAATACATCTCAATTCTCACACACTAGCTTCTTTCTTTTGCTTCCTAATTCAAGTTAAATCCACCTTTTTTTTTTTTTTTTTACACTAACATGTAATCTCTATCTCTCTTTTTCGTTTTTCTTTTTCTTTTTTCTTAACACCATGATAGAAAACAAAATATAAAAAATAATTAAAAAAAAGTGGGTCGTGTTAGGCGACATGTTATATGACAAAAAAAAAATTTTTTTTTAATTTCAGTTAGAACTTATTTGCATATAATCATAGCATGTAAATATATTTATATTATTCTCTCTCCTCTTGTACTGAATCAAGTTTAATTTATTTCATGTGCTTTTAAATTATAATTAAAGAGTTGAAAGTAATAAAAAATAGAACCATAATTTTTTTTACTATAACCTTTTGTAAGAAAACGACCTAACAACGAAATAATATAATAAAAAAACCTCAAATTATCATGTACAGAATTAGGAAAATGACTAAGTTTGTGAAGTATAATAAACTACACTAGTCTTCCTTAATTACTTTCTAAAAAAGTTTATAAATCTAAACTATAATGGTCTTCCTTAATTACTTTCGAGAAAAGTTTTAAAAATTTTATAAAGCTATAGATTATCAATATAGGACAGAATGAATTGCTTTTTTAAATAAAGTGTTTGAAAGAAACATTTTACCTGCTTTCTCCCAATTGGACCGAATTAAAATGACACATGTTTCTAGTTCTCATTTAAACTCCAGATATATATATATATATTTTTGTTTTCTTGTCTTTAATAGTAACACCAAGATTAAAAAATTAATTTGCCAATCAGTCAACTTTTTATTAACTTATATACTTTCTGGATTTCATACGGATTTTTTTTTTTTTTAAAATCTGAATATCAGTTTGTTTGCTTACTTTTATTTTTGCATTATTACCCTCAAACTTTCATGATTTGCAAATTGGTGCCTAAACTATGAATCTTGAAGATTGACTACTCAAATTTCAAAATTCGTTACTTCATGATCCTTTTTATAATTTTATCAACTTTGTCGACAAAAATTGACATTTTCATGATACGCGAATGGTAAATAAGAGACAACAATCATAAATGCCTACTGAATCATATATCAAAAACCATATTTAGTTCAAACAGACGCAATCAAATGGACCATTGATCCAATATATTTCGAAGTTTGAGATGCCAATTTTTAAGGTTTTTAATTTAAAGACTAATATTTCAAACACAAAAATTTTAAGAGCACCCATGCAAAAAAAAAAAAAAAGTGTACATGTGTTTTCTATATTATTATTTTAAATGGGGAACTAAAAGACTTAAATTTGTTTATTTATTTATTTGTTTAACAACCAAAAGACTTGCCACATACGTCTAATTAGAGTGTTATTGTACAAGTTCCTCTAAAAAGAATCATAGCACAAGTTAGACCGCATTTGATAAAATTTAAAAATCTCTAGTAGGGCCAAAAACGTAATCATGTAAATCACTCATTTCATATCAAACCACACCGTCGAAATCGTCAATTTATTAAACCACTAAAACCGTAAATTATTTGGTTTAATCTCAAACCAAACCATTAAATTTTTTACTTGATTTGATTTGAAAATTTGCAACCACGGTCTAAATCGCTAAACCGTCAAACTTTAAATTCCATTTCTTATTCTAATATTTTAATATTTGTGTACATGTTTTAAGTCTCAAATATTAAAAACAAAAGTTTATAGTTTAAAAATTTCTCTAATTTTCTTTTGTTATTCAACCTTGCTTAATTTATGGAGATAGGAGGATGATCGTGAAGATAACTTAAAAAATGTAGAAGATTATGATTTATATTTCATTTTATTGTAGTCCGTTTAAATAATTAAAAATATAATTATATAATATTTATTGACCGTTTAGTAAACGTATTGCATTCGCATTACATTTAAATATAATTTTAAGAATACATTTTGTATTTGGATGAAAAGTATTTAATTTATATTTGAATGAAACGTGTGTTTAGATGAAAAGTATTTAAATTATATTTTAAAGTTAAAAAGTTGATGTGATGGACAAATATAGATGAAAAAAAGCTAGTGAGAGAAAGAGTATGATGTGAATAAAAAATTGAAAACGTAATAAATAATTGTTTTTAAAAAATAAAGGAATAGTAATTGTTTTCGTAACACTATTAAAAAGTATTACATTTGAACGTAAAATTTTTGTATTTGGGTGAAAATTGCATTATGTTTAAACGCAACATGAATACAATTGTGGTACCAAACACCCCATAAAATTTTTATTGAGTTTAATGTTTGACAACGAACATATATTTTTATGATTTATTGTCACAATAATTTAGTGGTCATTTGGATCACGTGTTTGAGTTAGAAAATTTGGGTTAAGTTAGAATGAGTTGAATAATGAAATGTGACGTGAACCCCGTCAAGAATAACGAGACCCAACAAGATTAGGAACCCAAGAACGTTCTAAGATTCAGGCTTTGGATGGAACCTCAACCCGTTGCTTCAACAAAAACAAGAACTTCGGTATAGGACGACCTCAGCCCATTGCTTATTGCGAAACAAAAACCTTAGTATAACGAAGACGTCATAAACGGTGATGGAAATCCGTTTGATAAGTCGATGGTGAACGTCACGGAAAACTTCGAAAAGTTTGAATAGTTCTCAAAAAACTAAAGAGAAATATAACTCTCAAATTTGTGAATAAAACTGATGTTGTGATTTTCATTGCTTGTGGACGCCTTTTTATAGGCATAAATTACAAGAATATTCTCAAAATATACTCTAAAATAATATAGAAACTAAATGAAATATTCTTGTAATATTCCCCTAATATTCTCTAGAAAAACGGAAACTATAAGGATGAAATCTGGTAATTAAGGCTGAATCCTACCTAAATCATGCCTAAACTAGAAAAGGAAAGTTGGCAATTTGATTGGCTTTATTATCAGCTATTTATAAAAAGGAAACTTGGCATAAAAGTGAATCCTAGAAAAGGAAAGTGTAAAATACTTGCAGCAACACAATCAGCTAAAAACTTGCCCATAAAAGAACATGCCCATTTGCTAGTTAAGATTGAACCAATTTTGCTAGTTGGAATAAAGCCAAGCATTAGTTGGATTCCTTTGAAATCGTACTTTGATTCGCATCATTCCCCTCCTTTTGAGAAGAATTTGTCCTCAAGTCATCACTATCTCTACTATAAAGTCGCTTGGAATGTCTTTGTGTTGGAATTCGTTTATCTCTTATACATAGCCAAACCAAATCTCCCTAATCAAAAACTAATATGTGACTTTGACGCTTCTTAGGCTTCTCAGGATTACTTCTGTAAACTTGTCTATTTGGATTGGAAACTCTGGGTGCAAAATTAGTTTGATTTTCAATCCCTTGGGTAGATGATAATCCGCATGGTGCTTCCTTGGGAAAGACATCCTCAAAGTCCTGCAAATGAGAGACAAAAGAACTAAGCAAAGTGAGATTAATCTCATTAGTGTTAAAAAGTGCCTCTTTGTACAAAACTATAATCATCGACTGATTTGAAAACGACGCTCTGTTGATTTCACTCGCTTTTGCATAGAAATTCTTTTGATTTCTTTCTAATTTTCTCTCAATAGCTATAAGACTTTTCTCTTTGTTTTGCTCACTTTTCTCGGCCTTTCTTTCTTTTTCACTCTCTTTCTTTTGTTTGTTATCGTTTTCACTATTTGTCTTTTGTTTGCTTTCTTTTTCACTTGTTTTCTTTTATTTATCCTCTTTTTCACTCTTTGTCTTTTGGTCGCTTTCTTTTTCACTCGTTTTCTTTTGTTCACTCACCTTTTGTAACCTCACTTGTTCTTCATAGCCTTGTCTCGAGATTAACGGTACAAGAGTGATTGGTTGATCGTTGAGCATGAACGAATACTTGTTGGTGAAGCTATCCATGTTGAAACACCAATCAAACTGCTTCTCTAAATCGTCAGGGATGGTTTTATCTTGGAATGGAGGAATCTTCATCTTAATGCTACTCAAATTGTTGTCTTCTTGATTCCTAGCTCTTGTAAATCGCTCTCCATGTCTCCTATTACCCACAACTAAATCCTGATCATCCTCTTTATTAAAACTAAACCCATAATACTCTTCATCTTCAACCCTTACTCTCCTCGGCCGAACTCTTTCCCTTCTATACACATTAGGAGTGTTTTATGGCTGCTTCAAACATGTATTCTCTATCCGGTCCAACCGTTTATGCATTTGTCCTAATTCAGCCCTCAACATTCGTCTCATCTCCCTCATCAACTGTAATTGCAGGTTTGGTACAGTTAATCGTGGTTTCTCTTTGGTTGAGTTTTCTTCTTGATTGGGTGACATTTTTAAAATCTGCAAAATAAGGTTAGAGACCTCACAATCACTCCCTTATGTGTTTCACTCAAGAAAATTCACGCACTCTCGTGTTTGTCACTCAATTGACTTTTACCCTCTAATATGCTCACCACTCTTGCCTTTTTCCACCCGTTGATTCTCTTTTGCCTCTTTTCAAACTAAACAAATGATCATCAAAATTTCTCGCAACAATTTACCAAAAACTCACAAAGAAACAATAAGTACATGAATTGACAGTAAGAAAACAATTTCACAAAACTAAATATTTCTTGATGATGAATCAACGTTTTTTTTTCTGATTTTTTTTGAATCCGAATTTTCTTTTTTTTTTAATTAGAAACTAAAATAAACTAGGATTTAAGGAAAAAAAATAGAATAAGAAAGACACAAAATTCAAACAAGAATGGAGTAGAAGAAATTTGGCAAACTAGAATTTACTACCAAAAAAAAAAAATTTGTTTTTCCCATAATCCGTACTATCGTTCCCTTTTTTTTTTTTTTTAGAGACTAGATGTAATATGAAAAGAAAAAAAAATTTAAAGGATAGGCAAACCTGACCTAGAACCTGAGCTCTGATACCAAATGATGCAAACCCCGCCAAGAATAACGAGACCCAACAAGATTAGAAACCCAAGAATATTCTAATACTCAGGTTTTGGATGGAATCTCGACCTGTTGCATCAACAAAAACAAGAACCTCGGTATAGGACAATCTCAACCCGTTGCTTATTGCGAAACAAGAACATTGGTATAACGAAGACACCACAAACGGTAATGGAAATCCGTTTGATAAGTCGATGGTGAATGCCACAGAAAACTCCGATAAGTTCGAATAGCTCTCAAAGAACCAAAGAGAAATATAACTCTCAAATTTGTGAATAAAACTGATATTGTGATTTTCATTGCTTGTGGACGCCTTATTATAGGCATAAATTATAAGAATATTCTCAAAATATACTGTAAAATAATATGGAAACTAAATGAAATATTCTCCTAATATTCTCTAGAAAAACGGAAACTATAAGGATGAAATCTGGTAATTAAGGCTGAATCCTACCTAAATCATGCCTAAACTAGAAAAGGAAAGTTGACAATTTGATTGGTTTTATTATCAGCCATTTACATTAAGGAAACTTGGAATAAAAGTGAATCCTAGAAAAGGAAAGTGTAAAATACTTGCAGTAACACAATCAGTTAAAAACTTGCCCATAAAAGAACATGTCAATTTGCTAGTTAGGATTGAATCAATTTTGCTAGTTGGAATAAAGCCAAGCATTAGTTGGATTCCTTTGAAGCCGTACTTTGATTCGCATTAAAATGAACCTTATGTTTGATACTTAAATTTGACTTAGAGAATTTCATCTTGAATTAAAAGTGTTTAAACAATAAAAGTTGAGTTTAAACTTATATTAAAAATTATGTTTCCCTTTCTTTTCATGTGGTTAACATAACTTTTTTTTTTTTTGGATATGAAAGATGATATAAGAGACGATTTGTGAATAATGTTTTTAAGTTCAAAAAACTGTATAAGTCATGAATTAAAAAGCTTGAAAGGGACTAGTTGTTTTGAAACACAAAATTACGTTCAAACTAATTTTTTTGGGTTCGAACCCATAATCTAAACAAACTATTAAATTTTGATAGATTCTTAAAATATCCTAAATCGTGATTTTAAACAGCACCAAACCTAAACCACTCAATTTCAAACCGCACCAAATTGCTAGTTTTAGGGATTTGATTTGGTTTGTAATTTTGCAAACCGTATAATAACGGTTTGGATTGAAAAATGCTTCAGACTGCACTATACTACACAGCTTTCACCCCTAATCTCTATTACTCGATTGTTTTAGCACATGATTTTGTGCCAAAATTAGGGCACAATTTTTGTGTTGTGGAAGATGCATTTTTTCGTGATGTTTTCGCGTCAAAATCACAGCGAATGTTCTTATCATGAAACATGGGCTTTTTAGTGATGTTTATATGCCGTTTTTTTTTAATGATTTTTTCATGCCAAAATAGGACATGATATTCGAGCCTTGAAAAATACATTTTTTCGTGATGTTTTTGTGCCAAAATCACAGCATGCCATTCATGTCAAGAAACGTGTGCTTTTTAGTGACGTTTGCATGCCCTTTTTTTTTTTTTTTTTGGTGATGTTTTCATGAAAAAAGTTAGGGCATGATTTAATGCATTTTCTTATGATGTTTTCTTACCAAGATCACCGCACGACATTCGTGTCATGTAACATGAACTTTTTTGTGATGTTTTCATGCAGCTTTTTTTTTCCTTGACGTTTTTCTTTTTTTTTGTTTAACAACCAAAAGACTTGCTACAGACGTCTAAATTAGAGAGTTATTGTACAAGTTCCTCTGAAAAGAATCACAGCACAAGTTAGACAGTAGATTTGATGAAATTTGGAAATCTCTGGTACTCATTGGTTTAGCACATGTTTCTTACTTACTAGTTATCATAATCGTCATTGTATTGGTATTACATTGGAATACAATATGTATTTGGATGTTTTATATTTATATTATATTCAAATATAATGTGTATTTAAATATTTTGTATTTACATTACATTCATAAAAGTAGATATAAAAAGAGGGAAAGAAAGCATTCGATGTGATTGGTAAAAATTTATAAAAAAAAAAAAGTGAAATAATAAATATTGATTGTATTAAATTTAAAATTTAAATGTTTTGATATTAAAATGTAATGATTCACTATTTAAATGAAAATTGCATTACATTGTAATATAATGCAAATCTAATAACAAATTCAAACAACACATTACTCGCTTGCAAGCTCTAGCCGCTGTGAGATCAAGCTCGCCGTTGAGAACTCATCGCCTTCGTAAGTTATTACCACCGTGAGATTCAGCTCTCCTAGCCCCTCTCACCCAATCTCGTTGCCCCTCTCAGCCGAGCCTTTCTTTCCTACCCTTAGTAGTATAATTATTTCTCTTTTGCACGAATTTTTCTTGTGATTTTTGTGAACTTTTTGAGCTATTAAATATGATTAATTCAAACATCAAATTGTAGTTAAAATGGCAATGAGTTTCAATTTTGATTCCAGCGAATATAATTGGTGTCTTTCTTTTTTATTGGGATTGATTGAGTCTCTGACCCTCTGGTCTCCTTTAGCCAACCAAGGATGGAGACCATCTATTGATTGGCCTAGAGTTGTCCATGCGTGTGATGATGTCTTTTTTAATTTAAAAAAAAAATCTATGATTCTTGAGCAAGCAATTATCATCTTCACAGAACAAAATCTGAAGAGGGCGAGAAGAGGGGAAGCGCCTTAGTCAGAGAATTATTTATCTTTTACATTTTTTTAATTTTAATTTTATTACATATTTTTTCTTTCTTTTTATGTTTTTTATTTCATTTTTTAAGAGTCAATATTATCTTACCAAAGTGCCCCCATATGTAAGATCCATTTGCTATTTACATGAAGTGTTCCATCCAGAATTAGACATTTAAAAAATTACATTTTAATTTTATTCAAACGCAATACAATTTTACACCAAACGTAAATTTTACATTCAAATACAATTCTTTTCAACAGTGCTATGAAAATAATTACTATTCAAAAGTTTTTAAAAACAATGACGTTTACTTTTCAACTCCATTATTTAACTCTATTTTTACCAATCATATCAACTTTTCAACTCTAAAATACTTTTCATCCAAACACACATTTCATTCAAATACAAAACAAATTATTTTCAACCAAATACAACATTCAAAAAATAAATTTCATTCAAATACAATCAAAATATAATGCGTTTACCAAACACCCCCTTAACCTAAACAAAAAAAGTTATGGACCACGTCGTAACTTTCTTTAGAGAATAAGGATCAAACGAGTGATTTGTCGTAAAAAAAAGTTAACACGTTTAAATGTCAAAGTTAAGATTCGACAAAATCCATGTGTTATAAATGGGGTTGTTATACTTGTGGTGGGTCCTGTTTAACCCAGACCTTTTCTTCCCTGTAAATATTACAGGGCCGTTTGTTTCACGTATTTGGTCTATGTCACTTTAAAAATGAAATGAAAAAGAGTGTTTGTTTAGATCTAAAAGCTCATCTCATTTTTGAAAGGAGATGGAAAAAAATATCTTTGGTACTTAACCCTCAAATTTTGAAATATGGCATGCCCCAAGCAGAATAGGCAATTTTGTTCTTTTCAGTAATGGTCTAGCAATTAGCTTGGGGCATTTAATAAATGATTCAGCTAGACCATTTTGCATATGCACATGAGTAATAAAACACTTAATAGTAATCCCAATGGACACGTAATAATCATTAAATTCTTTGAAAGTAAATTCACTAGAATTGTCAAGATGAACTTTCTTAATTGTGAAATTAAAAAATTGTACCCTTAATCGGATTGTTTTGAGTAGGAAATCTTGTAAATGCAACATTCCTAGTCGATAGCAAACGGATATGTGACCAACCTGTCGATGTATCTATCAATACCATAAAATATTTAAACAGTCCACATGCTGATTGTATAGGTCCATAAATATCTCCTTGAATTCTCTCTAGAAATGCAGAAAATTCAATAGCAACTTTTAATGGAGATGTCCTTATTATTAATTTTCTTTGAGAACAAGCAACACATAAAAAATCATTGGATAAAAGATCTTTTGGTTCTTTTATGAATGCCTCTGTGAATTCTCAATAATTATTATCATTATTAACCTAAGATGACCAAGATGATCATACCAAAGAAAGAACAATTTTGGATTAAAAATTATATGTGATTCAATCATACAAATAAATGTATAGTATAATCTAGAGGATAAAGCGGGTAGTTTTTCTAATATTTTCTTTTGTCTTGAGACTTTAGAAGTAATGCAAATACATTATATATTATTCTTGTTTATGATCTCAATATTTTATCCATTACGATGTATATCTCTAAAACCTAACAAATTGTTTTGGATCTACTAAATAATAATACATCGTTTATAACAAATTTTGTTCCTCTCGACAACATAATATATGCTATTCCAGAGCCTTCAATTAAGTTTGTGACACCAAAAATCGGATTTACATTAGCCTTGCCCAATGTTATGTTTTAAAAACACTTTTCATCTTTAAGAATTGTATGCATTATTGCACTATCTACCAAACACAGATGTTCACTATTGGCCTTGGAATCAATATCAATAAAATCTATGTTCTTCATGAAGATTAAAACAAAAGAAAATAATGAGTATTAACCAGTGTATATTAAACAATTATTTTATTTAAAAAGTTGAAAAATGACACACTAGATTACTTTAAACAATATAATAAGGGCTAAAAGATATACATATAAAAGATTATTTTATATTATAATAATATTACCTATTAAGTAACATAGATATTTTCATCCCTAATTAAATAATCATGATTTTTTTTACCAAAATTCTCAAAGAAATCTGAAACATCCAAAGGAGTAGTGTCAATATGATGTTCAACAAAGTTTGTTTCCATGACCTTTTCTTTCTCCTTTAGTACTTAAGCTTGGTAAAGGTCAACAAGGTATATAGGTGTACGACCTGCATGTGACCAATGTCCTTTCATGACACTCTTATAACTATGAGTTTTTTTTTTTTTTTTTTTGCGGTCTTTTTATTTTTTCCTTCTTTTTCCTCATTATTTTTCCACTTTTGGTGATAAAAATTGGAGGAGTTATTATTATAATCACCATATTAAGCATTACTCCGACCATGACCGTGACTATGACACGACCTCAGCTGCGACCATGCCCATGATTCGCTTCTGAAAGTGATGTAGAATTCTTCTCCAAAAATGTAGCATTCCCTTCAGAGAATGGTGATGAACCAGTTAATTAGGCACGATTGGTGATTTTTCATCAGGAGTTCATTATTTTGTTCAGCAACAAGTAGACATAAAATCAACTCAGAGTACTTTTTAAAACCATGCTCTTTATATTGCAGCTGCAGGAGCACATTTGAGGCATGAAAAGTATAATACGCTTTTTTTAACATGTTTGCGTCAGTAATATTTTCTCTACACAATTTTAATTGAGGAGTAATTCTTGACATTATGGAGCGCTAACCATTCAAAATCCTACCATTGCAAGTGCATTCGCTCATAAAAAGCGGGTGGTCATATCTTTCTTTTAAGGTTTTGTTAGAGGACAAATGGATTCTTCACCGTAAGGCATTCAACTTTTAATGCTTTCTGGAGATGTTGACGAAGGAATATCATTGCTTTTGCGTAATCCTGTAGGGATCTTCATTTCTTTCTTAATAGTGTTTTCAAGGTTCATAGCATCAAGATGGATTTCAGCATCAAGGGTTCATGCCAAGTAGTTCCTGCCCGAAATATCAAGGGAAACAAGCTCAAGCTTTGTGATATTTGACATTACAACAAAACGAAAAATGAAAAGTACGTAATTAGAAAATATAAATTAACAAATTAAAATGGAGATATTGATAATTTTTATAACAAGCATAGATAGGGAAACTAACTCAAGCTTTGTAATATTTGGCATTACAAAAAAAAACAAAAAACGAAAGTACGGAATTAGAAAGTATAAATTAACAAATTTATCATAAAAATTAGAGATATTGATAATTATTATAACAAGCATAAATAGCAGACTACGTAAATAAACATAAATTTATAGAAATACATAATAATTAATAAAAGATGGTAAATAGGAATCACATATAACCAACCAAAGAGGTTATGTGATGAATTTAATATATGTTTATGTTGTTGTTAGTATACATTTTTAAATACTGGTATGTGTACCAATAAGTCAAATATAAGTATTAAGTGCTTTGAAGAAATTGTGTAGATGCATGATTTGTAAGTAAATACGGATATGAAGACAATTAAGTACATAAAATACATATCAGATATTACATTAAAGCAAGCAATATTAGAATCATCAATTTAAGAAATTTAAATTATAAAAAATATTAAGCTTTTGTTTGGTTTTCCATTTTCAATTAAAAATTTTCATTTCAGTTTTTGTCTTTTTTTCTTAAAAATCAACAAAAATTGTAACTAATTTTAAAATAATCAACCAACTTAACTTAAAAATTTTATCACCAATCAATGTGCTGAGAACATATTATAATATTACGAGAGATAATAATAAGGCAGAGAAATAGATAACATAATAATAGACAAGAAATAAACAAAAGTATATAATTTAGTAGTTTCTTTCTTTCTCAATTCTCTTTTTCTTTCTATCTTATATATTTTTAACATATGTTACAAGGCCTATTTATAGGCATTCGTTAGCTTATCAAGTTAAGTTTCATACAATTTCCGATAAGCTTTATAGCATTTACTTTACGAATTTAAAAGATAATTCTTATATTATTTAATAATTAGTGGATGTTTGGTTGCAAGACTTTGATTAAAGAATTACAAATTAGATTTTAACTTTTTATAAAAAGTAAACAAGTTTTACTAATTAAAATTAAAATTAAAATTGAATATTTAAACTTTAATAGTCTCTAATTTTATATATATAAATTGAAATGAAATGATTTAAAAAAAATTATATAAAATTTCAAGACGAACGAAATAAGATCCATATTGATTTTTTTATTTCCAAATACATTTCAAAATTTATACTTTTTGATTATAGCAGTTCAAATGTATGCCAAACGCAAGTTTAGCTCTAATCACAATTCTAATCTAAATTCTTCAGTTCTATCCTTTCAACCAAACGTATTTTGAAAGTATGTAAAGACATTCCCATTCTAGAAATCTAGGTTCCGTTTAGTAAACACATTGCGTTTATATTACATTTAATTGTAATGCATTGAATGTAATTTACATTTAGAGAAAAAGTATTTGTATTGTATTTGAATGCAATGTGTGTTTAGATGAAAAGTATTTAAATTTTATTTAAATAATGAATATATGATGTGATGAGTAAAAGTAGAGAAAAAAAAGGGAGAGAGAAAGAGAATATGTGATGTGATTAATAAAAATAATAGAAAAAGTAAAATAATGAATAATGATTATATTGGATTTAAAATGTGATGTAATTGGTATTTGAATGCAATACTTTTACATTTAAATGAAAACTATATTATATTTAAGCATGAGTTTGGTTAACGCATTTTTTTAGCATTGCATTTAAATGCAATGTAATTTTCCTCCAAATACAAAAGTATTTCATTCAAATACTAATTACATCACATTTTAAATCAAACACAATCACTATTTATTATTTTATTTTTTCTATTACTTTTATTAATTACATCATATATTTTCTCTTTCTTTCTCTTTTTTCTCTCTACTTTTACCCATCACATCATATATTCATTATTAAAATACAATTCAAATACTTTACACCCAAACACACATTGCATTCAAATACAATGCTAATGTTTTTCCTCCAAATACAAATTGCGTTTAATGCATTGCATTCAAACGCAATACAAATGTAATGCGTTCACCAAACGAGGCCTAAATGTAATGTGAATATAATGCTAGAAATAAACGAGGTCTAATAATAATTTCTACTTTTATCAAGCTCCGTTTGATAAACACATTGCGGTTGCATTATATTTGAATATAATTTACATTTAGAGGAAAATTATTTGTATTGCATTTAAATATAATGTATGTTTGGGTGAAAAGTATTTGAATTGTATTTTAATAATGAATATGTGATGTGATGGGTAAAAGTAGAGAGAAAAAAGAGAGAGAGAAAAGAATATGTGATGTGGTTAGTAAAAGTAATAAAAAAAGTAAAATAATAAATAATAATTATATTAAATTTAAAATATAATATGATTGATATTTGATTAAAATAATTTTATATTTAGTTAAAAATTATATTATTTTTAAATGTAACGTCAATTTAATATTTTTATCGAAGAGGGCTTAGACACCTAAAAATAAAATAGTCTGCTAAAAAAAAGAAAAAGAAGTAGGAGAAGAAGAAGAATACAGTAGCCAAGATGACGTCGTTTCATGGGTATTTCCAAACCCTTTTTAATCATGGGTATTTCCAAACCCTTTTTAACTCCTCTGACCTCTCCCAGCTCTCAGTGTCTCTCACCCTGCCGTCTGAACTCTCCTCCCAGAGTCTCGCGACCCCCTGTTCCAGCCCCCTACCTCCAGACTCCCTCTGCCGCGCAGCCGCTAAGACACCGAAGCCACCTGCTGCCGAGAGGAACAGAAGGAACTCTCTTTGATCCCATCAATGGCGAGAGCGTTGAAGCCTCGGGAACTTCTCAGAACTTATGCCGCTCGTCTGAAGAGCTCCGGCCAAGTATTCTTCTTCTTTTACGCCATAACCATTTCTTCTTTCCAGCTTCTTCGGCTCATTCAACTTTTCCTTTTCTTTTTCTTTTTCTTTTTTTCCTTTTTTCCTTTTTTCTTGTTATATATATATATATTATTTTTACGCAATTGTATTCTTTCAATTTCAATTATCGTTGTTTCCTTCACCAATGCCTTAAATAACGATGGCGCATCACTAGTAGGATTTGTCAGATGGGTTTGAATTGTCGAATATTGTAGTAACTCATGGGAGGATTGTACCATTTTCCTCTAATTTTCGGAGCTTGCTAGATTTCTGACTACGGTGTCGAGATTTCAAATGAAATTGTTGATAATAACATAATATCATTTCTGGTTTTGTAACTGCTTTTGATGTTTTAATTAATAAATAATCACTAATCAGTAAATTCTTGTTTTGTTTTGTTTTGTTTTTATGCACTAATTTTCTGTTAATTTACATGCTTTTGTGACAAAAAATAAACTTTAGTTTTTGTCTCATGGATCAGCAGGATCTATTCTACCGAAGCAACAATGGTGATGTTGACCTTAGCTCTTCGGCTGTAAAATCCACAGTAAACTCAGCTGGGTCCTCAAAGAATTCCTTTTTGGGTTCTTTCTCCAAGTTTGTTAGTCGATCTCCTACATTTGTATGATCTTGCATGATGCTCTGTGCTTTTACTTTACTGTATATTAACTTAAATCGAGTTTCCAAAATTCTTTGTGGTCGTAAATTTTGATTTTCTTTTCATCTCTATGTTATTTTCAGTAGTGTTTTCAGTGATTTAATTGCATTTGATGGGTCTTTTGGAATTAGAAAATTAAGAAATAGTCACTGAGGATATAGAATAGTCTCTTGTGCTTGTAAAATTTGGCAAGAAGATCGATATTCGATTGTTATATATGGGCCGTTTCAGTATGCAAGATTAAGCTAACTTCTATCTAGTTATTCCATTATTATATGTATCCCTCCCTTTTCTTAGAAAAAGTGACTTTTATATTTCTTCTTGTTCTGACATTGAATGATAGTATGACACTTTTTTAGGTACACGTATCATCCACAAATATTTGCAAGAACGAATATGAAATTTAGTATTCTGGGACCATTTATGGGCTGTTGAATAGTTCCTTTAATAATCTATGCTTTTCAACAATCTATGATGTATAGATTGTAGAACAATTTTCTTTACAAGTCATATTAAGTGTGCATGTGCTCTTGTTCTGTTTTCCATTTCCCCCCCCCCCCCGAGAAATTATGAGGCTCAGTGCTCTTTCTAATAGAGACATTCTGACATGAAGCTACTATTGTTTCTGACCAGATAAAAACCGGCTTCGAAACTGAGAGACGAACTAGTAATAGTTTATCTTTGGTCTCAACGGTATTCAGATGTCCACAACCACGCTTGTTCCATTGTGCAAATTTGTTACCTCCATTCTCCTGCAGATCCATTGCAACAATGGGAGATTCAGTAGAATCATCTTCGGTAGATTCATCTCCATCAGTCTCTGATGTAGCTAACCGTATCAAATTTAAGAGGCTTGATAAAACTGCCAGGCATATAATGCAGGCAAGCATCTCTTCCTGTAATTGTTAAAAAGAATGCATTTTTCTAGTTTTGTTTATTATTTATTATTTTATTCCTTAGATTCTTTTTTTTTTTTTTTTTTGTGTCTAATTTTGATTATTTGTTTATTGTTTTGTTCCTTAGATTTTAGATAAGGAAGCTGTAGAGGAAGTGAAGACACAGAGAGAAATACCGGATATAAAGCCTGGTTATATCGTGCAACTCAAAGTGGTATATAAGTTTTCATGTTTTTCCCATTGCATATGAACGTTTTGCTGGTTGTGTAACTATATATATATATATAAAATAACTTTCACATATGAACAGGAAGTACCAGAGAACAAGAGACGTGTTTCAATTTTCAAAGGAATTGTTATAGCAAGGCGAAATGCTGGTTTAAATACTACATTTAGAATAAGAAGGCTGGTTGCTGGTGTTGGGGTTGAATCCCTCTTTCCGCTGTAAGCATGCTAGAACTTATATTTATTGTTTCTAAAAGTTATACATGGCCTTTTGATGCTTCCTCTTTGGTGTGGCTTAATTGGAAAGGAAGCGTGTTAGCATTATGTGAGCACATTGCAGAAATACTAATTAGATTCTAGAATCCAGATAGCTGGAGCAAATGTATGCTAAAGTCGGTAGGCAGATCAGCTGATAATTGTCAACCATGATTGTACAATGGTTGAGACAGTATATATAGTTCCGCTGCAGAAATTTGTTCTAGTTTCTTTTGACATTCGCTTGTTCCTTCTCTAGTAAATTCTACCTGAGTAAATTTTGTCATAGTAGTAAAATGTCGTTATGACAGCAAGCCTCCTGACTGTTGACAAAAATTTCCGAGTATTTTTTCGTTTTTGGTTGGTTATATGTGCCCGTTAAGGTATTTAGATTTTTTTTTTTTAAATTTTTGTTCACGGTGGGATTATTTCCCTACTTAACAAAAGAATAATAATGTGCCGCAACAATTACGGTGGGTGTTTGAAGGAAGAGTTTTAATTTCCCCGTGGTGAATTTTTCTCATCCTATAACTGTTCCGGATTTTTCTGGATACGTGCTTCGTTAAGTTGAGTTGATACAGTGTTTATGCTCTGACTTGGAATCTAACGTTCACACACTAATCTTTGGTTGTTTCTAGTATGTAATGCTGTATGCATCGCTGTATGTTCTCATTGATTTTGTATTAAAGTTGACAATGCAGTCGTCTTAACATAATGACTACATGTGTGTGTGATAGGTATTCACCTAATATAAAGGAGGTAAAGGTGCTGGACAAAAAGAAAGTCAGGAGAGCCAAGCTCTACTATCTCAGGGACAAAATGAACGCACTTAAGAAGCAGTAGTTTTCTATGTAAGTTGTGGGATCTGAAAGACGTTTCTTCACAAAAGATGGTGAATTTGGATTGCGTTTGTCTGAAATCCTGCAATACTTCTTATCTTATTTCCTCTTCCTCATGTTCTCTATCGTGGAATCTAACTGGTGGAGCTATTCTAGTTTCAGATCCCTGGAGGATGCAGATTTTGGTGATCATTGATAAGATAATTCTACAATAAGCCATTAAGTATGTGTTTGGTACACATATTCAAATTGCATTGCATTTAAATGCAATCCAATTTTTCTCTAAATACGAGAGTATTTCATTCAAATACAAATCACATCACATTTTAAATCCAATAAAATCACTATTCATTATTTTACCTTTTCTATTATTTTTATTAATTACATCATATATTATCTTTCTCTTTCTTTTTTTTTTCTACTTTTACCCATCACATCACATATTTATTATTAAAATACAATTCAAATACGTTTCACTCAAACACACATTGCATTCAAATATAATGTTAATATTTTTTCACTAAATACAAATTGCATTCAATGTATTGCATTCAAATCTATATGTTGGTTTTTGCAACATAATGCAATGCGTTCACCAAATGGATCATAAGATGGTGATTGACTACAGCTAGGTACCAAATCTATATGTTGGTTTTTGCTGAGGTTTATTTGCTACGCATTTGATTCGTGCTTTTTTCTTGAAAGGCATGAATTCATCGTTTATGAGGCCTGATTTATCTTATGTAACTAGGTAAAACTCATTCTACAAGGAGAATATTCATTTTGACAAGTAGCAATTTCTCCGGTTAAAAAAAAAAAAAATCTAAATCTTTAGTTAGTCAATTTATGGGGTGTTCGGAGCAACAACTCCAATTCAAAAAACTTAACTTATTTTTGTTTTTTTTTCTAAAAGTTAGTAAAAATTTTATCTAGTTTGAAAAATCTAGTAATTCCAAGTCAAAATGCTCCCCTCTAAGCTGTGCACTGCACGCATCCATAAATTGGAAAACTTAGTTTAACAAAATAATAATAATAATAATAATAATAATAATAATACACACGTAGCAACAATGTGGAGCCAGTCTATACCCATGAGAAAAAAAAAAAAAGGGGGTATGAAGGCCCACAAATTAAGGACATAATCTGCGTGTAGATTATTGTTTTCTCAATGTCAATGAATTTTGCTGATTTTGTTTATATTAGTGTAACATATATAAGTGAACAAATCCTCCAAAATGCTTGGCGTGTTTTTTCTATGCTTTCAATTTAACGACTAATTTATTTATTTATTTTTCTTTTAAACTTGAGGTGGGAATTGGAGTACTATCTTAAGGCTCGTTTGGATTGAGGGTTCAAGCTAGATAATTTAAATTAAGTTTAGAATAAGTTGAACCATAAAATAAACCTTATGTTTAATGTTCAAGTTTGAATTAGAGAATTTTATTTTGAGTTAAAAGTGTTTGGATGATAAAAGTTAGGTTTGAACTTAGGGGACATTTGGTAAACGCATTGCATTTTGATTGTATTTGAATGAAATTTATTTTTTGAATGTTGTATTTGGTTGAAAAATATTTGTTTTGTATTTGAATAAAATATGTATTTGGATGAAAAGTATTTTAGAGTTGAAAAGTTGATGTGATTGATAAAAGTAGAGATAAATAGTCAAGTTGAAAAGTCGATGTGATTTTTTTTTAAAATATTTTGAATAGTAATTGTTTTCGTAGTACTATTGTAAAATTTGTGTTTGGTGTAAAATTGTATTATATTTGAGTAAAATTAAAATGAAATATTTTTCCCAAACGTCCACTTACATTGGAAATTATTTTTCCCTTTACTTTTTCACGTAATTGATATATATATTTTTTATATTGTAGAAGATTTATAACTAGTATTTTTAAGTCCAAAACGCTGTATAAATTATAAATTAAAAAGCTTGATATAAAATAACGAATCAAATATAGAATTGAGTTCAAACTTAATTTTTTGGACTCGAAATCTCAATCCAAATGAGTCCTTATTATGATGGAGTTATATATAAAATTACTGTTAAACTTTTATACTAAGTTCAATTAATGAACTTAAGTATATAATATTAGTTTTTTTTTAAGTGGCTGACATGCTATTTTAATAACGATCATATTTACATGATAACCACCGTGAGTGGAATCAGTGTGTACTTTTTTTTTTTATCTTGTTTATCCTCGTTTTGTTGGCACTTTTGGCTAGATTTTAAATTATTTTGTTTTTATATCTTTTTTATAAAGAAATTAAAATTAAAGATTAGTGTTTGGTTTAATTTGAGTTAAAAAGATTTAACTTAATTTTTGTCATCTTCTAAAAAGTTTGATTCAGTTTTACCATTTATAATTCCAATTTAAATTTTAAAAATTTATAATTTTGTATATATAAATGCAAATATGATGATTTTTTTATTTAAATTATAAAAATTTTTGAGATGAATAAGGTAAGAACTATATTATTATTATTATTTTCCTGAGCACAGTTTAAGTTTTTACACTTTTTTTTATTTCCAATTAACTACACATAAAATTTAAGTCTAACTTAACTCAAATCAAATTTTTTTCAAACTCTTATTGATGAGCCAAACTTATGCATAATATTTGGTTAGTTTTTATTGACCGCCAACTTAACAAGTATGTGTTAAGAATTTTTACCTCAATTTTTTTCTCTGTTCATAATGAGTATATATACTTGAACTGAAAAGACTTTGGAGGGTGTTTGGGGAGCTAAAAATATTGTCTCCAAAACAATTTTTTTCTATCTCAATATTATTTTTTTTACTATTTATATTTTTAAAACGTTACAGTAAACTTCAAATTTTAAAAGTCTATAACTTTATGTATACAAGTCCAAATAAGATAATTTTTTTAAAATTATATAGAATTTTAAGATGAATGAAATAATATCTATATTAATATTTTTTTACAAAAAAAAATTTAAAATTTTACATTTTTTTCACTTTAAACAGTTTTTTTTCTAAACATATTTTTTAAAACAACTTTTTTCTAATAAAAAAAATGTCTCCAAAAACACGGCCAAACAAGCCCTTCATGTTAATTGATGGTGCCATTCTGGTATACATTATTGTGAATTTGTAATGCTGCTTTCAAAGGAAAAACTTAGCGTTTGTTTGGTGAGCACATTGCATTTGTATTACGTTTAAATGTAATGTATTGAATACAATTTGTATTTGGAGGAAAAGCATTAGCATTGTATTTGAATGTGACGTGTGTTTGGGTAAAAAGTATTTGAATTGTATTTTAATAATGAATATGTGATGTGATGGGTAAAAGTAGAGAGAAAAAAAAAGGGGAGAGAGAATATATGATGTAATTAAAAATAATAATAAAAAAAATAAAATAATAAATAGTGATTGTGTTGGATTTAAAATGTGATGTGATTGGTATTTGAATGAAATGTTTTTGTATTTGGGAGAAAATTGCATTGCATTCAAATGCAATGCAAAAAAAAAGTGTTGCCCAAACGCAACATTAAACTCTATTGTTATATTGTGCTTTCAAATAATGAAATTTCCATATATCGCCGTATAATTATTTCTCTTTTTGCCATTGATCGTTCAGGTAATGACTATTCAGATCAGCCACACAAAAATGTCAAACATAAAAATGTCTTTAACTATTTGAGATACCTGGATCAGGCAAAACAAAGGTGGCAACATAAATGAACTTTTTCGCGCTTTTTATAGAACGAGTGAAAGCACGTACTTCGCACATATATATTTGTTTGTTAAGTTTATTGGAACAAAAATATAATTGTTTTATCAAAAGTTTAATGTTTATATTTAAAAATATAAATTTTAAACCATTAGCTAAACAAGGGTGAACGAAATAAAAAGTAGTTTTAAAAAATTTGTTGAAGTAAGTAGTATTTTTAAAAATATTTATAGTAAATAAGATATTTATTGTATGAATAAATTATTTACATCAGGTTTATTATGTAAATGATACACTTATGTACTAATTAAATAATATATTTATGTTTTTATTAAATAAATGATTTAGTTATTTCTTGTAAACACATTATTTAGCTAGTCAAATTTATATTTATTTGATAAATCTATTATTTATTATAAATATTTTAAAAAGCTATTACTATTTCAATTATTTTCTAAAAACTGTTATTTATTGTAATTATCTTTAAAAAATGATGTTCAGTGGACTTACCATCCAATTTGTGAATATAAACTTTAGAAATAACTAAATCAATTAGAAATTGTAAGTTTTATCATTAATTTACGAATGTTGAGTGTGCAACTTCCTCATGACTGCAATAAGAGAGTCAATCCCATAGAATATAGTTTTTTTTGGCCCTGCAATCAAAAAAGTTTTTAAATAAAGATGTGAAGTTTTGTTAATCCAATACATATACTATTTTCTTTAAAAAAATGATGTCTTGAAAGACGAAAATGATCTTCAACTTTCATTATTTGTTTTTTTTTTTTTAATTCAGTCTAATAAATTTCACGGCTTTTACTTTTAAAAACTGAAGAAAATAGCATTTATTTTCAGAAGAAGAAAAATGATGGATAGATTACTTTAATACAGTTTTACATTTGTATTATGTTTAAATACAATGTAATTGTGGCGGCCCGCCTTGCTGTAGAGGCTCTACAATGCTACTACGGCCAACTCTGTAGTCAACCGCAATAGTCTGCAGGCCTCTAGGGTCGCCGGCAATCATACTGAACTGTAAACTGACTGCTAATTTTGCGGAATAAAATTTTTTTTTTTAAATACATAAACTGTTCGAGAATGTGATAAAAAAATCATGTTAACAACTAATCATGATTCCCCTATCACATACTCCTGACTTGAAAACTTGTCTCCTTGAAATTACATTCAAAATATATATACAGCGGAAGACTATCGGTGACCAATATCCCTCGTCCAATCCTGCCCGGCATGCGTCTACCCTGTTCGTCGTCCACCAATACTACTGGTGAACAGGTCTCTTACCTGCAACATGTGAACAAACTAATGAGCTATGAGCTCAGTAAGTTCAAACATAAAAACATGTAACTAACATGCTATACTGCTGTGCTCATGCTGTACTACTGTGCTCATGCTGTACTGCTGTACTCATGCTGTACTGCTGTGCTCATGCTGTATTGCTGTGCTCATACTGACTGGACTCTGTAAACATGCTGTACTGACTAAAGGTTCAGTCTTAGAACATTAATCTGTTATTTTAGTTCTGATTTTGGGCCCCTGATTGGACGTACCGACATGTTAGCGCAACCGGGAGCGGTACTTTAGTGCTGACCTCCTCAGTCTTAACTGATGCTAAACATGCAAACCTCCCCGTGGGTCGAGAGGTCGATACGCCAATAACTGGTTAATTACCGTCTTGCTGGTGTTCCAACTGGGTAGCATACTGTTTGCCCCCACAGTCGGAACCTGTTAATCAATTTACTGGGGTGTGAATTAATCAACACACTAAGGTGCCTTGTGCACCTAACTGTTTTCTTGTTCTGGTACTGTCTGGTCTGTGTACTGGGACATGCAACTCTATATGCATGACATGAACTGATATGAACTGACCTGTGCTGTGATTGACATTAACTGACATAATATCGTGATGCAGACAATCAATGTCTAACAACACGTCATACAATATACACAACATTGTAATAAAGCAAGCTTGCCCACGTTGCAGTCAGGACAATGCTTGAACTTACAGAAAGTCCTCTAGCATGAGCTGCTGCTGCTCTGGGACTGCTGATTTGGGGTCTCTGACTTGAACTCCTATAAAAGGAAAAATCAATGATTATTTACCATATTTATCTTATACTGGAAATATGGCAAAACATGAAATTTTTCCTTTCTAGACTTTTTTTTTTTTTTACTCTTTAGCCTCGAACATGCCCTCCTACACGGCCGTGTCCGTGCCCGTGTGCCCCTCTGGACTTTTAAGCCTGGCCGTGTAATTTCTGGAACATGCCCGTGTATGCTTACACGGGTGGGTAACTCCCATGTATTCCTACACGGTTACTTACACGCCTCTCTTTGACCGTGTGCCCCTTGACATGGTCTGATACACGGCCGTGTTCTTGACCGTGTACCTCTCGGGTCTGATTTTTCTTGCAACACGGTCGTGCGTATGAGCATGTTCGGGGCCGTGTTCTGAACATGCCCTTGTACACGCCCGTGTTCATACCAGAATCAAGATTCTGGGTCCGAACTGCTCTGCTCTGATTTTCTAAGGCTTTTATGGCCTTTGTTCTACTTCTTACACTTGAAATCGATCTTCATAAGATCGTTTCAAGGTATTTAATACATTCCTACTGTCACAAATCTATGATTTCATAAGCAAAAATCCTACATTTTGCTTATGAACCTCTCTTGATTCCTCTTTTGAAAAATCTGCATTTTAGTGAAGAAATTTCACTAAACTCGGTTTTCTAAACCATCTGTTCATGGATTCGTGTTTGAAAAAGTCTAGACTTGAATCATGTTTCGATTTTTAACCGAAAACCTCACATGATTCACTCACATTCTCTGTTTTCTCTCAAAACCCCAGATTTTCCCCCAAAGAAAAACGTGAGAACTAGGGTTTACCTTGCTTTAATCGTGAGCTCTTCTTGCTGCTAGTCCTTGACCGAATCTTGATCGATCTGTTGTTTGAACAAGAAAATCCGAACTGAGTTAGATTTCCTTCTCTTTCTCTCGGTTTCTCCCTTTCTCTCTTTCCCTTTCTCTTTCTTTCTTTCTTTCTCTTTCTTTCTTTCTTTCTTTCTTTTCTCTTTCTTTCTTTTCTCTTTCTCTCGGCTGCATCTGCAGCTAAGGGATTAATTAATCCCTCTAAGCTCACGTGCCACTCACACTCTCTCCCTTGCCTTCTCTTTTCTTTTATTTTTATTTGAAAGTAAGGCCTTGTTTGGCTATTCTTTTGGCCCTTGATCAATGTGGCTCACTTGTGTGCCATTGATCTCTTAGTATGTATTTTCCACATACTTTTCTATCAAATTTTAAAACATCATAAATGAATTAATGTTTGGCTTTAAACTATTTTCATTAATTCATTTTCAAATTTTGATTAAAACTTGATTAATCAAAATTTTCCTCTGCTATTTATTCTGTAATCTGTATCACTGTAAATATACATTTATTTACATATTTATACAAAATATTCCCGAGAATGTAGATTTCTCGGGTATCACAGTAATTTTTATTTAAGTGTCAAAATTTTATATTTAAATATAATGTTTTTTAATAGTATTTTAAATACATTTATTATTTTTTATTTCATAATATTTTGAAAACAATTTTTTTCCATTCATATCATATTCTTTATCTATCTCACTTTTTCTATCTACTTTAATCAATCACATCAATTTTTCAACTCTAAAATACAATTCAAAATTTTTTTATCTAAATATATATTACATTCAAATACAAAACAAATAGTTTTTATTTTAATATAAAATGTATTTAATGCATTATGTTTAAAAAGTAATACAAACATAATATACTTACCAAACGCACCATTAATGAGACAAGTCTATTGGGAAGTGTGTGTGTGTTTCTTTTTTTACTTTACTTCATTCTAATAAATTTTACAGCTTTTACTTTTAAAAACAGAAGTAAATAGCATTTGTTTTCAAAAGAACAAAAAAAATAAAAAATGGATAGATAAGTTTCACAAGTGAAAAGAGAGAGACTTGGAGAGACAGGTCTATTGGGAAGTGAAGTATCGTTTATTTAATTCATATTGTATTTAAATATAATATAATTTTTATTTAAATATAAAAATATTGAATTTAAATATTAATTATATTATATTTTAAATTTAATATAATTATTATTTATTATTTAATTTTTTTTATTTTTACTAATCATATTACGTATTCTCTTTCTTTTCTTTATATATTTACTCATCACATCATATTTATTATTTAAATATAATTCAAATACTTTTCATCCAAACACATATTATATTTAAATATAATGTAAATATTTTTCATTTAAATACAAATTGTATTTAATGTATTACATTCAAATGTAATATAAATACAATCTATTTAAGAAATATATATATATATTTGCTGATTTCTCTCTTCTATATATAATTATAGAATATGGTCTATATATAAACTTGCAATTAAAAACCGAACACAATGAAGAAATGACATTATAAAACATTTTAAAATATACAAATTGATTTTGAAATAATTAAAAATTAGGGGATCCTGATTTAAAAACAACTAATTGCACTGAAAATTAAATTAAAACCAACGTCGTGGTTAGAAAAGCAAAGATCCAATTCTGTGGTTTAAAAAGAAAAGAAAAACATATGAATGGCAACTTATTAAAAAAACGACAAGCATTCAATCACACGACGGAAAAAAAGAAAAGCAATAATCACAACTGATCCCTACGTCCAAATATTGCACGAGATATGGTAAAAAAATCGTTAAAAAAAAATTGCTTCTTCTTATCACCGTGTGATAATTTTTTTCTTTTTTTCTTTGTAGAGATTAAAAAAGGTTAAAAAAATTGTAAGAAAAAGAAACTAAGGAGACTTTTGGCAAATGTTTTTTAGTGCCGTTATATTTAAACGTAATATAATTTTACATCAAATACAAAATTTTGCATTCAAATATAATCCTTTTCAATAGTGTTACGAAAACAATTTCTATTCAAAAGGTTTTTTAAAAAAATTACATTAACTTTTCAATTCTAATTTTTTATCTCTACTTTAACCAATCACATCTATTTTTCAACTCTAAAATACTTTTCATCCAAACCACATTTCATTCAAATAGAAAATAAATACTTTTCAATCAAATATAACACTTAAAAAATGAATTATATTCAAATGCAATTAAAATGCAATGCAATCACATCAACTTTTCAACTTATCAATTCTTTATATCCAAACCAATCACATCAACTTTTCAATTCTAATTTTTTATCTCTACTTTTATCAATTTCATCAACTTTTCAATTCTAAAATACTTTTTATCCAAACCACATTTCATTCAAATACAAAACAAATATTTTTCAACCAAATACAATACTTAAAAAATGAATTATGTTCAAACGTAATTAAAACGCAATGCATTTACCAAATGATCCATAATTAAGGTAAAAAATAATTTAAAAAAACTAATTTTTCCGTCCTTTTTTAAGATACAAAAAGGATAAAAAAAAAACAAGAAAAAGTACTTGAATAAAATAAAAAATAGTGAAAACAAACTATTTTTTTTTTAAAGTAACAAAAAGTAACTAAGTCAATTAAAAAATTGTTAAAAACAAATTAATCTTTTTAAGCAGTGACAAGTATAAAAATACAAAGGGTTTAAGAAAGTTTCTAGTTAGATAAAATAGTTATATTTTTTTAAGTAAGAAAAAGTAAATAAGTAAATTAAATTATTATATCAGAAATTACAATGCATTTCTAAGGTTAATGTGAGCATCTTTATCCATTATTTTAAGAATATTGGAGGATCTAGAATTAATCTACCAAGCTACAAGCTTATTGTTGTTGTATTAATTATAATTGTAATTTGCATTAAGAGTATTGTTATCTTTTTAGGGTAAAAATATTAAAATATGATGTGTTTTTTGAGAATATGTATGCTTTTTTATGGGTTTAAATATTTAAATTTCAAATTTATGAATTATATAGTTTATCTTAATGTTTTGTATGATATTTATTATAGTGCATTTTACTGAATTTTAACATAAATCATATAAAAATAGAATATTTATTAAAAATTAATAAAATCATCCCAAAATAAAAAATAACAACATAAAGAAAATTTCTTGAGGAACCTATATTTGGAGTAAAAATAGGATTTATAAATTTTTTAGGGTATATTTTCTTAATTTTAGATTAAGAGGGTGTTTGGAACCTGTTTTGAAGACATCCAAAACCAACTTTTTTCTAAAACTTTACCACTTTTCATTGTTTATACCTTCAAAACGCTACAGTAAACTTCAAACTTTAAAAGTTCATAACTTTGTGTATACAAGTCTAAATGAGATAATTTTTTTTTAAATTGCATAGAATTTTGAGAAGAACGAAACAATATCCATATTGATATTTTTTTTCTAAAAAAATTTTTAGTTTTTTTTTCCAAATACATTTTTCAAAATAACTTTTTTCTAACTTAAAAATAATGTTTCCAACCATCTCTACCAAATACCCCTATAAAATAAGGAAAAAATTCATTGGGATGCTGTTACTACAGTGTAATGCATTTAGGGTTCGTTTGGGAACCGTGTCTGCAGACGCGGTTTGAAGGGTTGGAGACCAAACCCCGTTCGGCGACTTCGATTTTGCAGACAGTGAACAGGAGGCGCACATGAGGTCTGTTCTTTTTCCTGAGAGATTCTGTTCCTCCCGTCCATCCGTCGCTTCAAAACCCTCTTCTGTCGGGTTCAATGTTGACCGGCACGCCCTATTTCCACCTTCATCCGGCTGCAACGGTAATGTTTTCTCTTCGTCTTCTTTCCATCTTCTTCTCTTGGTTGCTTTTCACTCTCAGTCCTGCCGCTGTTCCCATGAAAACCCCCCTTTATTGCAGTCGATAGTTAAAAATTTATGGAGGAAAAAAAGGGGATTTTGGGGGTTCCAGTTTGCATTGTTTGGAATAATTAAAAAGATTTCTCTGCCTACCGTGTTTGTTCAACAAATTCTGGTCAGTACGCTGCAAAAAAATTTTTGTTTGGCTATCGATCTGTGGTTTCATTGGTGTTGTCGATACTAGATTTATAATTTTAGGGAAGTTTGGGGTAAATGAGTTTAGGATCTGGAAATTTGCATGGTTTTGGCTTATCGATTGGGTGTTTGGTTTGTGCATTATTGTAGGGCCGCCTAACACAACAATTTCCGGTAAGTTTTCATATTTTGTTGCTTTGATTTCCTCTATACTGGAGTTGAGATTACTTCCGAATGATTTTGTTGAAGTATCCCCTCTGTGGTTGATGTTTCCCCTCTGTGCTTGATATTTCCTGTCTGTTCTTGAAGTCTTCCCTCTGTGCTTGACGTTTTACGTTGAGTCCAAACCTGTTTGGAATTGTTGTGGTTGGTGGTTGTTGAATAAGGCTGGCATTTTTCATGGTTGTTTTCTGTTATTGCTCCAAACATGAAGATATAGCCCCAATTTACGTTAGTGATTTTTCTTTGCAATCTTTCTCTGTACTCGATGTGTATTACATCTGGCTCCATTGATAGGTTCCCCTATGTGCGTGATGTTTCCCTCTGTGGTTGAAGTATCCCCTCTGTGGTTGATGTTTTATAATTCTGTCCTGCATTTTGAGGATACTATGCCATGATGGTCGTTTTGCTTCGGTTGGCATGTTTGTTTGTTTGTTTGATTCTGTTATTGCTCCGACTATGGCTCTTACACAAACTATTAAATTTGTTGTCGTTTCATCCAAACAACTGTACCACACACTACATCCACTTGGGCCTTTTTTGTTTTCCCTCTGTGGTTGATATTTCCACTCTGTAAATTATGTTTACAGCCTGCTAGGTTGTTACACGTCTTGCAATAATGGTTCTGTTTTTATTTGTATGGTGCTTGTATAAACACAAGATATTTGCAAAGTTGATCTTAGCCATTTATAGCTGTTGTTTTGGTTGACAGTAACAGGTTGACGGTTTCAACCTGTCGACCTATCGTGATACTGTCGCCATGGCTACCGGTAGTAGGAGACACCGAGGTGGCGTTCACAAACGCATCACTTGGCGTTGCCACCAGAAGCAACAACGGGCCCAAATTACGCATTACTTCCGTGTTCGAAAGTGGATACAGCGAATAACGTCGTCGTCGCCCATTCGTGAGGCGACTACCATCGTTTTATCCACTGCCTCGAACTCGATATACATCTTATTAAACATCTACATATTTGTGTGCAATAAATTTGTTTTATTGTAATTATAAAAATTTGTGTCTAGCTCTGTGACTTATGAATAACATATAATGTGCTTGTCCACATTGTAAATTATACCCCAATTTGATAAATCCGTTTATCTATGTACATTGCATTAAGTATGGATTATGCTTTATGAATTGATTTGCATTCGCCATTATGCCACCTATTTTTCACTTTTTATATTACCTTGTTTTTTGATGGCATGTTGTGTTCTAATTTTCATTCTATTGTTGGTCTTGATCAGAGGTATCTGTTGCACGTGCTAGGCCTTGTTGATTCTGTTGTTGGCCTCCTATTCCTTGTGGTTGTGTACCAGCTATGATGCAAACTGTCATGGTTGATTCGCTTATCATGTTATTGGTGTTTTACAGACCCGTTAAATGATTTTGTTGCTGGTTGGTATCTGGATTGTGAACCTTTATCACTTTTTCCGGTGTTCAACCTAGGTAGCAATTTGTTTTATGGGTATGCATAATGCCTAACATGATTATGTGATATATTGACATTAGACTGAGTCGTGTATTTTCGAATACCAAATTTTGCCCCCATCATGCCTGTGAATTTTTATATTGTTTTGTATATTTTAGTTTAACACCGACATGCCTCAGGCGGATGGATCGTCTTACAATTGGAATGAGGAGAAGGAGGTTTATTTTTTAAACCTCCTTGATGATTACCAAAGTAATCATCATGGAAGACTTCCCAAGACTGATACATACTCGAAGTGGGCTGAGATGTTTAATAGGAGGTGGCCTGATATCAACACCCCGTGTTATGCAATGACTCTGCATGGGAAAAGGACGCGAATGAGGCGGACGTACACCGCGTGGAAGGCATTACAAACATGGACAGGTTTAGGCTACAACCCTATCATTGATACAGTGATCTGCTCCGATGAATAATGGGCCCATTTCGCTGCTGTAAACATTACTACTCCTGTTTAGTATGCAAACTTATATATTATATGATATTTTGCACTTTCCCATTTTTGTGTATATTTAGCAACACATAATTTTGTTCGTGCAGGTTCACCCAGACCAAAACTTTCTCAGAACACAGGGTTTAAAGCACAAGGAGTTGTACGTTAACGTTTTTGCGAGGTACCAAGCAACCGGTGCACGGGTTCAGCATTCCCGATTCAGCCCTAGTCCGAATGTTTATAAGATGTCTGGCGGTGACATGTCTGTAGACATATCTCAGGCCCCTGGCGTTGCGATTCATGGAAATGACTCGCAAGTCGACACGATTAACCCGGGCCAATTTGACTCTCAATACGCACCAGGATTAGTACGGAGTCGCGAGAAACAGGTTAAGCATAAACAACGTCAGGACACGGAAAATAGTCTCGCTGACGCAATACGGGGCATCGGTAGTTACTACTTAAATAAGTCCTCACGAACATCAAGTACTGATGACGCTACCCAAGCTGAATTGCTTGCTCAAGCGGACAAGGTGATGAAAGAGATGGGGGTGCCTACCAATGATGTAGTTACCGTGTACCTATGGCTACGTAATGAAAAAGCGTTGTTGCGAGACTTTACTAGGCTTTCTGTTGAGAAGAGATGGAACATTATTAATAGGATCGTGAATGGCGGTTTATAAGCTGGGTTTGGGGGGAAACATTATTATTTCTGAGACTATTCATTTGTCACGGACATCTACGTTTACTTTATTGTTTTTACCATTTCGTGTTTACTGACTATCACTTATACAGTTGTTTTCATATTTATATATTTATATTTATGCAATTTCAGACTGTTCACCTGCATGTTAATTTTTGGTATGCCATTACATAGTTTAACTGTTATAATGATTTGTTTGCAATTTTTACGAAAATTAAATCACTTGGTATCTTATAAAATATTATAATGTTTGTTTTTATGCAATGATTTATGAAAATCGAGTTACAAATTTTCTTACAAATTCACTAAATGTAGGTCATATAACTCGACAAAATATGGATACATCTGATACGGATACCAATGATGATGTAGGCGGTGTTGCATGTGTCTTATACGCATATATGAGAAAGTTGCATAAGCAAAAACTCCGCAAACACGACTCCATTTTAACGGGTGCTGTAAAGACAGATGAGTTGTTATACGGAAATGACGATAATATCAAACAAAAGACTCGGATGAATAGGGCTACTTTTATGGCTTTGTGCGAGTTGGTGAAAGTAAATGGTTTACTTCAGTCGACAGATCGTGTATTTGTACCTGAGCAATTATTCATATTCTTAGAAATACTATGCCATGCGACAACAAATAGGCAAAAACAGGATATTTGGCAACATTCAGGTGAGATGATATCGCGATGGTTTACAACCGTTCTTGACGCACTATTCACATTAAAGGCCGAGTTTATACGCCCTCCAGATTATAATATCGTGCAACCGTATATTTTGGAAAACGCATACAAATACAGACCATGGTTCGACGTACGTGATTAAGTTTGTTTTTAGATTTATCTATTTTAATTGTTTGCAACCGTATATTTGTCTAATAATATTATTGTTTTTTTAGAACTGTATCGGCGCCATTGATGGGACGCATGTGCCATGCGTGCCGCTAGCAGATAACTCGTTGGCTTGACGTAACAGGAAAGGCATAAGTACCCAAAACATCCTAGCAGCTGTGTCATTCGATATGATGTTCACATGCATGATCGCAGGCTGGGAGGACTCTGTACATGATGCGAGAATATTAGCACATGAAATGGCCGTCAATGGATTCCCAGTGCCACCTGAAGGTTTGCTTTGTGTTCGTAAATATTTTGCTTATACAATTTATTTTTATTTTTGTATCGTATTTCCTGTTATATGTACTAATATATATTATTTATTTAGGTAAATTTTACTTAGCAGACTCTGGTTATGCTAACAATAATCACTTTCTTACACCTTATCACGGAGAAACATACCACTTGCTAGAATACCGTCAGAGACGATATGGTCTTACAAGTACGAAAGAAGTTTTTAATTACACACACTCGTCTTTGCGGAATTGTATTGAAAGAACATTTGGTGTTTGGAAAGCGAGATTTAAAATACTGACTAAGATGAATAGTTAACCCATCGAGAAACAAGTGAAGATACCAATAGTTTGTGCGATATTGCATAACTTCATAAGAATGCATGCAGCGGTAGAACTAGACTCGCTACTTCAGTCGTACATGCATGATGTGCCAACGTTCAGTGCAAGTACATCTATGTCTACTTGTGCAGTGGATACAACTGATGTTGATGGATTAGAAGATATTGATGATGTGTACGAGGACATACATACGAACACAGCTAACGCCGACGCACAGCATCAACATCGTAGTAGGACCACGACTATGGCTCGCTTTAGAGATGCTATTGCAGACCAAATGTGGGAGAGATACCAACAGTATCCATGGTATAGACTTTGACGTCTGTCGTTTTGATGTCGTTATTGTATGCTTTCCAATGTAAATCAAAATGTCACGATAAATATTGTAACACATGACTTACTGACATGCTGAATGATTTTGTATGTATAATTATGGCAAGCAATTGGCCCATGTACGTTAGTGATTGCCTATACTTTTTGATTGGGGGTTTAACTACATGTGCTCATTTATGGGATAGTGCTTGTTATAATTATTTTGTTTCACATTGGCAATCATGTTTGAATTGAGTTTTACAAACATTTTGTTGACATGTTGATTTTGGGGGGTGTTTGGGGGAAGAGGCATTACTACTATATTTTGGGTTAGAAAAAAGTTGTCTTGGAAAATAATTTTATCAGAAAAAACTGTTTGAACTGAAAAAATACAAAAAAATTAACAATTTTTATATATAAAAAAAAATTAATATGAATATTGTATGGTTCATCTAGAAATTCTATATAATTTAAATTAAATTTATCTCATTTGGACTTGTATACACAAAATTATGAATTTTTAAAACAATTATTTTAGATAAATACCCCTTATGTATGATTATCACAGGGTTTAGTTGTAGATTATAATTTAGTTCAGGTTTCTGTTGTTATAGATATAACAGGATAAATCATTATGTGTCATGAAATTTATTGTCTAACATCGCGTGTAAGTATTGAGCAAGAAATGTTAAACGCAAATGTTGGTTGTCATGAAGATACCAAAATCATATCTTTAAATTCCAAACACTTCCTTATTTTATCTATCATATAACACAAACTCCCATAAAGATTCCTTTTTTCATTTATTTAATAATTTTTATACACTTTTTTCATAACAACTTTTTTTCAAAAACTTTTATCCCAAACATAATCTCCAACACCATATCTCATCTCCAAAACCAACGTCTCCAAAACACCCCCAAACCCCTCCCTTAGTACTGAAAACAGCGCTTGGTTGGAGAATCTGCATTTTTTTTGTCAAAAATTACATGTCCAATCATTTATCTAATTAGTCAATTTTTTACGTATCAACTTACCTCACTAAAAGCATTATGGAGAAAATAAATAAACTCTTCGATTAGTCTTGAACCTCTCTTTCTTCTTCTCTTTATCTGAGATATTTGTCTTCTCTCTCTTCATCTACGCTCTCTCTCTCTTTCTCTCTCCCTCTCTTTGCCATCTTCACCATATTTTACCTCATATTCAAATTTCATCTAAATAAAAAACCACGCTAATACCAAACAATAACAAAATATATATGGAGGGAAATGTCCAAAAATACTTGCATGCTTAGGAATCTCTCTTTAATTTTCATCCACCATTGTTTTTTGTTTAACAATAAGGAAAAGAAATTTAAAACTCATACTTAACTTAAGATGGAGTGTTTATTTTCAAATATTAAAAAAAATCTATTTTTAGAAAGAGTGAAAAAGTGTTTAGATTAATTAACCCTCAAAAAAAAAAAAAAAAAAAAAGAACTGATCGTGAATAACAACCCACCAAGCACTGTGTTTGATGCCTTTCAATGGTGTCGAACAGTGATCGACACGTGATGGCCGAGTGCTTCGGATGCGACGGCGCCGTGGGACCTTCTTCTTGTGACGGTGGCTCTTGGGTGCACAGCAGCTGCCTTGTATTCCCAGTTTACTTAAGTCGTCGGGTTTTATCTCTTTCTTTTGGTGCGTGTGTTGTTGTTTGTTTTGTTGTTGCTTTTCTTAAAAAAAAAAAAAGTGGTCGAAAATGGTGAAGATGGCATATATATATATATATATAGAGAGAGAGAGAGAGAGAGAGTAAGAGTAGTTAAAGAGAAAGAAGACAAATAATTCAGCGAGAAAAGGAAAAAGAGAAGTTCAAGACTAACGGAAGAGGTTGTTTATTTTCTCCGCTAGTGCTTTTAATTGGGTAAGTTGATGTATCAAAAATAAACTGCTCAGACAGAGAATTGGGTATGTAATTTTTGATGGAGCATGTAGATTCTTGGTTGGAGGTCGTCTCCATTCTCCGATTCTATTTTGGCATTTTGTGCCATTTTAGGGGTCGATTGGAGATGACCTTAACTAGCTATTATAAAACTAGCAAAAAACTAAAATATCATTTATTATAAAATTAGGCTCAATCCTACCAACACAATTTCCTTTTTTTAACACCAATCCAAATTATTTTAGTACACAAAATTAATTGCTAAATATGTCAATGTCAATATGTAGGTAAATAAATCGGTAAAAACGTATCAGAGTGGCGCAGCGAAACAATAAAAATTTTTCAGATCATTAAATATCTCGTGATGCCATATATAATAAACTAACAACA
This sequence comes from Antiaris toxicaria, assembly GCA_035233585.1. Taxonomy (NCBI): domain Eukaryota; kingdom Viridiplantae; phylum Streptophyta; class Magnoliopsida; order Rosales; family Moraceae; genus Antiaris; species Antiaris toxicaria. The sequence continues at coordinate 5,554,454 of CP141163.1, forward strand.
ATTAAACTCATACCTCAAGGATGCCAATCTGCAGGAGGAGAATGATCGAAGGGCTTCAACCAACTAGTCTTCTCTACTATTCTCCAATTCCCGAATGGCTGAGCGTGTGGGCACTCTGAACCTTGATCGGCATGCTAGCACTGCTAGTTTTCTTCCGACCACCCAGATCTCTAAAGAACTTATTGTCACGGTGGACTGTGCAACAATAAGCCTGCTCACCTGAGGTCTGTGGTCTAAGAGAACTGGAGTGGCAGGACCTTTATTTATAAACCTGTATGAGGTGATTCTCTGAATTCGAATTGGATTAGGAGAAGATATTCTCCCTTATCCACAAGCACAAAATCCGAATTTTCCAAGGGAAAAATCCCAATAATAAATTTGGCTACTTTAGGATAATTCCAATCCAAATCTAAACAAGATTTTAACTAAAATTTTATCTCCCTTTTTCAACCAAAAAATCCGAAAATTCAAGGGGAAAATCCCCACAAAAAAATTCGGCCACTTTTGGATAAGGGAGAATCAAAATTCCACTAGGATTTGTAAGCTTGAATCTTATCTCATCCTCATCCAAAATAACCGTAAATCTCCTAGAAGATTTACTCTAAAATTCGACCATTATCAGGGAGGAGAGAATCCAAATTCAACTGAGATTGAAACTTGAATATTTCCTTGAACCTTATCCACAAAAATCTGAAAATTCATTGAGGATAATCCTCAAAATTTTCGTCCATATTTGGTTAGGATTTGGATTCAAAATTCAAGTAGGATTCTAACAAGATTTTCCTCTCCATAATATCCAACTCAAATTCGAATTTCATTTCTTGTGGATTTATCACAACAAATTCGAATCCCACTTGGACTGTGATTCAAAATTTGAATTTCAAATTTTAAATTCGAATTTCAAATTCAAAATTCAAAATTCAAATTTCATATTCGAATTTCAAATTCAAATTTCAAATTTCAAATTTCAAAATTCAAATTTCAAAATCCACAAAACAGTTGTATTTCAAATTCTTGTTCTCATGGATAATTTTCTACAACTCCAATCCAATTTCAAATAAAATCATGGCAACTTTATTTGGAGTTTAAATAATTGTGTACTCTATTATCCAAAATAAAATCTGAATCTAACCGGAAAGAATCTTGTCTACCATCCTAATCCTATGTTAACACCATTCATGCATAATAAACTAGCCAATAGCATACACAGATCAATTTTGCCAAACGTTAAGGAATTATGTGGAGCTAGTAGAGGGACTAATTGGACATATATCATCGGGCTCCTGCAAATCCATATAATCATCATTCTTTACCGAACAACTCAATCATATGATCACTAATTTCAAAGTCACACCACTATAAACCTGAAACTGAACTCCCAATTATATACCGTATTACGTAAACCTGTGACAAGCTATCGTCCAATGACCTTGTCATGTATGCAGAACCCTCATATGATATCCATGATCAGCCTTAGGTCAAAGTCCGTTTAATCCTACTGATCAGGCTATCTTAAAATTCCATTATACTACCGAATTAAGAAAATGATTATTCACCATGTGTGAATAAGAAGCCATCCGTCCAACAGACGACCTAAGGCCTTATCCATTTTCACATTCAGTATAATACCTTTAAGAGGATACCCTTAACTGCTTATTAGAGCTATGATTCCGATATCTGTAAACGAACCCTTCATCGTATACAAGTCATGCACCCAACGAACCGATCTATAAGCTTACTACCTCTGAGACGCTTTAGCCATCGGAACATCAAAGTACACAAGTCATATACATGAAGCTGTCCTTTTACTCAGGATTAAGGTTACTGCACAATGAACGTCAAAAGTAAATCGATCCACTCAAAGCGGACTTCGTAGATCAATCATGCTTTAGTCCTGGTCTAATATGTCACTACCAAGCAACATATCTATGTCTCTACTTGGGAGTCCAGCTCCAGACAGTCAAGACAAACCGTCCCCTTCAAGGCTTTAGACAACATAATAGTCTTAACATGAGTTAGATGCTCGGTCTAACCCCATAGACTACAGACCATAGTTTAGACCGTTAACTTTAAAACATTGTCTTCTCGCATACAAAAGCCCATTGCATGCAACGTTCTAACAGTTTATCACAAGCAGTCAGGGAGCCATATTTGCTTACATTTACTTTAACGTGTAAATAAAACGAGGACAGATAGCAATGTAATGAATAACCTCTATATATAATTTTATTATCCAGTTCAAAATAAATACATCAAAATGTCTCTAATGCTTAGAGCATTTCCTAACAATCTCCCACTTGCCCTAAGCCAGCAGATGTGCCATGTTACGCATCCCCATCGCCTCTACATGCCTCTCAAAGCTTCTAGCCACCAAAGTCTTAGTAAAGGGATCAGCAATGTTGTCCTCGGACGCGATCTTACATACATCTACTTGTCCTGTCTCCACATGCTCTCTAATAATATGATATCTCTGATCTATGTGCTTGGTCCTCTTGTGGTGCCGAGATTCCCTTGTGTTGGCAATAGCCCCAGTGTTATCACAGTAAAGTGTGATAGGTTTATCAACATCCGGAATGACCTCAAGGTCTCTAAAGAACTTGCGGAGCCAAACCGCTTCTTTAGATGCCTCAGCCGTAGCCACATACTCAACCTCCATAATAGAGTCAGCTGTGTAGCCCTGCTTCACGCTCCTCTACACAATGGCACCTCCTCCGAGCAAAAACATTGATCCAGATGTCGATTTCCTAGAATCCTTACAAGTCTGGAAGTCTGAGTCTGTGTATCCTATGGGTGTTAGGTCCCCTCCAGAATACACCAGCATATAATCCCTTGTTCTCTTAAGATACTTGAGTATATCCTTTACTGCTTGCCAGTGCTTTGTTCCAGGATTCGCTTGATATCGACTCACCATACCTACTGCAAAACATATGTCCGGGCGAGTGCAAAGCATAGCATACATAAGGCTACCCACAGCGAATGCATAAGGGACCTTACTCATACGCTCTCTTTCTTCCGATGTCTTGGGACAGTCATCCAATGAAAGAGTTAGACCTCTTTCATTGCATATTTGTCAATTATTTTATATACGTATAAAGCTTGGGATAATGCTATCATTTTGTTCTTTCGATCTCTGAAGAGACGAATGCCTAGAACATAATTAGCTTCTCCCAAGTCCTTCATATCAAACTGTTGGTGTAACCAAAGCTTGACCGATGATAAGTTCCCTACATCATTCCCAATGAGTAGTATATCATCGACATAGAGTATCAGGAAGACCACTTTTCCATCCTTAATACGTTTATAAACACAGGGTTTATCAACGTTCTGCTCAAAACCAAATGTCTTAATCGCTTGATCAAATCTCTGGTTTCATGAGCGGGATGCTTACTTTAATCCATAAATAGATCTAAGCAACTTGCAGACTTTCCTTTCTTGGCCTTTCGCTACGAACCCTTCGGGCTGTATCATATAGATACACTCTTCAAGATGGCCATTCAAAAATGTCGTCTTGACATCGATTTGCCAGATCTCGTAATCGAGAGCCGCAATAACGGATAGAAGAATACGGATAGACTTCAGTATTGTAACAGACGAAAAGGTTTCATCGTAATCGATTCCAACCTTTTGCGTGTACCTCTTTGCAACCAGTCTAGCTTTGAAAGTTTCCACTCTACCTTCCACATCCTTCTTTCTTTTGTAGACCCATTTGCATCCAATGGGTTTTATCTCATCCGGTAAATCTACAAGTTCCCAAACAGAGTTGGATTTTATAGAATCCATCTCATTGTTCATAGCCTGTTTCCAAGATTTAGAATCAACATCATTTATAGCTTCATCATAGGTGACCGGATCATCCTCATGCTCATGAGTCTCGGCCTGGTATACCTCAGCATCATACATGAAGAAATTAGGTTTCTTCGAAACCCTCCCACTACGACGAGGCACCCTAAATTGTTGATCGTCTACAGGTCTTTCACCGGAACTCAGACTTGCGTCCAAGACCGAAATCTGTGGAGCAGTTCTTTCACTCGATAACTCCTCTAGCACCACTTTGCTTCGAGGTTTAAAGTCATTCATGTGACTTTCCTCCAAGAATGTCGCATGGGTTGAAACAATGACTTTTTGCTCCTTCAGGTTATAGAACAGACTTCCTTTAGTTCCCTTTGGATACCCTACAAACATGCACAATTCTGATCTTAGTTCCAACTTCTTTGCATCCCCATCCAGTACATGCGCCGAGCAGCCCCATATTCTCATATGTCCAAGGAAGGGCTTCCTGCAATGCCACAATTTATACGGAGTTCTGGGAATTGATTTGCTTGGAACCTGGTTCAGAATATAGCACGTCGTTTGTAAAGCATATCCCCAAAATGATAATGGCAGCGTTGAATAACTCATCATGGATCGTACCATATCTAACAAGGTCCTGTTTCTCCTTTCGGCTACACTATTCTATTGTGGAGTACCAGGTGCAGTCAATTGGGATAATATCTCATTCTCTATAAGATGTCCTAGAAATTCATCAGAGAGGTATTCACCACCTCGATCAGTTCGAAGTATCTTTATGGATTTATCCAATTGCTTTTCCACTTCCGCATGATACTCTTTGAACTTGTCAAAGGTTTCGTTCTTGCAGTGCATCAGATACACATATCCATACCTCGAGTAATCGTCTATAAAGGAGACATAATACTCGAACCCTCCTCGTGCTTTGACATTCATGGGGCTACATACGTCAGTGTGCATAATTTCTAAGAGCTCCTGAGCCCTTGTACCCTTAGCTCCAAAAGACCTCTTAGTCATCTTAGCCCCTAGACAAGACTCACATTGAGGAAGACGTACCTCCTCTAGAGATTCCAGAGGACCGTCTTTCACCAATCTTTGAATCCTATGCTGATTAATATGACCAAGTCTTAAATGCCAAAGATACACCTTGTTAGAGTGAGAAACTTTCAACCTTTTAGAGTTATCTATTAATTTGATGTCAAGCAGTGAGTACACTTTGGTTTGATCAAATATAGGTTTCCATCCATCCAGAACAGAACAGATAAAAGACTTATTTCTACGAATATCAACTCTTTTACTAAAAGAAACTGAATAAGAATCCTTTATTAAATAAGCTACCGATATAAGGTTCCTCCTAAAATTAGGAACACAAAAATAATCTTTCAATAAAATAAACCTAAATTCATCAAAATAAAGATAAATATCTCCCACTGCCTCAGCCACCACCAAGCTACCATCTCCAGTCCGCAACCAGAGGCTCTTATCATGTAGACTTCTCGTTTCCACGAACCCCTGCATAGAAACACAAACATGATTTGTGGCGGCCCGCCCTACTATAGAGGCTCTACAGTGCTATTACAGTCAACTCTATAGTTAACCGCAATAGTCTGCAGGCCTCTAGGGTCGCGCGGTAATCATGTTGAACTGTAAACTACTTGCTAATTTTGAGGAACAAAATTTTTTTTTCTTTAAATTCATAAACTGTTTGAGAATGTGATAAGGAAATCATGTTAATAAAATAACATGCACCTAATCATGATTCCCCTATCACATACTCTTAACTTGAAAACTTGTCTCTTGGAAATTTCATTCAAAATCTATACAGCGGAAGACTATTGGTGACCAATATCCCTCGTCCAATCCTGCCCGGCATGTAACTTCCCTGTTCATCGTCCATCATATACTACTGGTGAACAGGTCTCTTACCTGCAACATGTGAACAAACTAATGAGCTATGGGCTCAGTAAGTTCAAACATAAAAACATGAAACTGACATGCTGTACTGCTGTGCTCATGCATGAAACTGGACTCTGTGAACATGCTTCTGGCTGAGAGGTTTTGATCTTAGGACATTAATCTGTTATTAAGTTCTGGTTTTGGACCCCTGATTGGTCGTACCGACATGTTAGCGTAATCGGGAGTAGTACATTAGTGCTGACCTCCTCAGTCTTAACTGATGCTAAACATGATAACCTCCCCGTGGGTCGAGAGGCCGATACGCCCATACTGGTTTAATTACCATCTTGCTGGTGTCCCAACTGAGTAGCATACTGATTGCCCCCACAGTCGGAACCTGTTAATCAAATTACTGGGGTGTGAATTATATTAACACACTAGGGTGCCTTGTGCACCTACCTGTTTTCTTGTTCTGGTATTGTCTGGTCTGTGTACTGAAAATGCAACTCTATATGCATGACATGAACTGACCTGTGCTGACATGAGACTGACATGAACTGACATAGATATCCTGATGCAGACAGTCAATGTCTGACATACACGTCATACAACATTCATAACATAATAATATAACAAGCTTGTCCACGTTGCAGTCAGGACAATGCTTGAACTTACAGAAAATCTTTTAGTGTAAACTTATGCTGCTCTGGGACTATTGTTTTGGGGTCTCTGGCTTGATCTCCTATAAAAGGAACAATCATTGATTATTTACCATATTTATCTTATACTGAAAATATGGCAAAACATGAAATTTTCTATTTCCAGACTTTTTTTTTTTTTTTTACTCTCTGGCTTCGAACACGCCCTCCTACACGGGCGTGTCCCTGCCCGTATACCCCTCTGGACTTTTTAAGCCTAGCTGTGTAATTCGTGGAACATAACCGTGTATGCTTACACAGGTGGGTACACGGCCGTGTTACTGGCCGTGTACTCCTCTGTACTCTTACACGGTTACTTACACGCCTCCCTTTGACCGTGTGCCCCTTGACACGGCCCGATACACGACCGTGTTCTTGGCCGTGTACCTCTCGGGTCTGATTTTTCTTGTAAAACGGTCGTGCGTATGGGCATGTTCGGGGCCGGGTTCTGAACACTCCCTTGTATATGCCCGTGTACACGCCCGTGTTCATACCAGAATCAAGATTCTAGGTCCGAACTACTCTGCTCTGATTTTCTAAGGCTTTTATGGCCTTTGTTCTACTTCTTACACTTGAAATCGATCTTCATAAGACCGTTTCAAGGTATCTACTACATTCCTACTATCACAAATCCATGATTTCATAAGCAAAAATTCCACATTTTGCTTATGAACATCTCTGGACTTAACTTTTGAAAAATCTGTATTTTCTTAAAGAATATTCACTAAACTTAGTTTTCTAAACCATCTGTTCATGGATTCGTGTTTGAAAACATCTAGACTCGAACCACGTTTCGATTTTAACCGAAAACCTAAACGTGATTCACTCACATTCCTTTTTTCCTCTCAAAACCCCAGATTTTTCCCCCAAAGAAAAACGTGAGAAACTAGGGTTTACCTTACTTTAATCGTGAGCTTTTCTTACTGCTAATCCTTGATCGAATCTCGATTGATCTGCTGCTGGGACAAGAAAATCCGAACTTGCCTTGGATTTCCTTTTTCCTTCCCTATCTTTCTCGGCCACTTTCTCTCTTTCCCTTTCTTTCTTTCTTTTCTTCTTTCTTTCTTTTCTCTTTCTTTCTTTTCTCTTTCTGCCAGCTGCTGTGCAACTAAGGGAATTAATTCCCTCCCCTTTTATGCTCACGTGCCTCACATTCTCTCCCTTACTTTCATTTTCTTTCCTTTTTTTTTAAAAGGTTAGGCCTTGTTTGGCTACTTCTAGCCATTGTTCCATGTGGCTCACTTGTGTGCCATTGATCTCTTAATATGTGTTTTCCACATACTTTTCTATTAAATTTTTTTAAAACATCATAAATTGAATTAATGCTTAGCTTTTAACTATTTTCATTAATTCATTGTCAAATTTTGATTAAAACTCAATTAATCAAAATTTTCCTCTGCTTTGTATTCTGTAACATGTCTCACTATAATTGTACATTTATTTATATATTTGTACAAATATTTCCGAGAACGTAGATATCTCGGTTATCACATGATTAGTGGCGCCTGAATCAATGACCCAAGTGTCTTTCGATTCTTCCACCAAACACGCTTCTAGGTAGTGAAGTTCCTTACCTTCCTTGCCTTTGATTGCTAGGATTTCCCGGCAAACCTTCTTAAAGTAACCTACCTTCCCACAATGAAAGCATTTGGACTTTTTAGGGTCCTTGGGCTTCTTGTTCTTCTCCTTCTTCTTCCCATCCGAGACAGGAGGATTAGAAGAACTGGAAAACGCTTGCTTCTGGTTTGGCCTCTTCCTCTTCCGTGAGGGTTTGGAAGATTCCGCCAAATTGGCCTCTTCTTTGGGTTGGACTGCATCCCCATCCCTGATCATCCGCTCATAAGCTTGGAGTTACTTCATGAGCTCAGTTAGTCCTAACTCCTTTGTCGCCAGATTGTATGCGGCCTTAAACCCCACAAAATCTTTAGACAGAGTTTTGAACACCATCTCGATCTGGGTGTTGTAGTCCAACTCAGCACCGTTCTCGACAGCCTCAGTGAAGAATCCCATTAGAGTGATCATATGGTCCTTCACTGGAGTACCCGCCTTTTGCTTAGAGTTCATAATGCTGGTGATAGCGAACTGTCGAGCCAATTTTTCTTGGCCTACGAACATGTCTTCCAGATTGTCCATGATCTCCCTAGTAACCTGATAAGTCTCATGCTGCTTTTGTAAAGTACTCGTCATGCTAGCAAGCATATAGTATCGAGCTATATCATTAGATTCTCTCCAACGAGTATAGGCAACCGGGACCTCCTCAAGCGGTGTGTCAGGTTTTGGCCCTGATGGGTATGGTTCGTCCAGTACGAACTTGTGTCTCTCGCAGCTGAGAACTATCAACAGATTTCTTTTCCAATCTTTATAATTATCGCCATTCAGTTTATTCTCAGTTTGTATTGAAATGAGGGGTGTCAGTGACATTTTGAACTGAAATAAAATTATGCTAGACATCATTACAAAGCCCAAGCAAATATACAGATAATTTAGCAAATAAAACGTACAAGTATGTTCCTACATGAAACTTGAAAAACATGTAGCATTGCAATGGTAATTCTCAGCACCTATTGCCCCAAGCCACCGAGGGGTGGTCATGAAAACAAATAGCCGGAACATGGACCCCGTCCAATTAATATATGTTGTCTTAAATCCTCTAAGGTTAAGACATATATTAATAACCGCTTATTTGACCACCAGTTTAGTTAACAGAGCTTCTAGGGAAGGTTAATAACTAAACGAGTATTAAGTGTATAACCATTGTTTACGTAGCCCGATCCACCTACCAAGCCACCGAGGGGTGGTCATGAATAGGATCGTACCCGAACACGTTTTCCACATAGGAGATCCAATCTAGTATACCAACGGCGGTAAACACTTACCAAGGGGTGTGGTTAGGGCAGAACTGACGAGAGGCGTTACCATGCTTTCACATATGGATCAACAATGGAGGCTGTGGGTTTTGTTTGAAACCCTCTCCCACTCAATATTTTGAAAAGCGCAAGTTTTGACAAATTATGTATGATCAATATAGTATAAGCGGCACTCACCTATCCTATATGACATGTTATCAAATATGCATATAAAACATCCATCAATATATATTTATACATCCATGACATATCACAGAAAAAATAATTGATAGAATAACCAAGCCATGGTTCCATCTTAGAATTAAGAAAGTAAAGATTACAAAATTTCATCCAAAGCATTCTTTGGGTCTTGAATTTTGTTCTGTCTTCTTGTATCCATCTTTATGTAGCCTCTCCATTTATTTATCATCCCATGAATCATTTAAAATTTAAATTCCAAAAAATTTAAACTTCAAATTCAAATTCAAATTCCAAATTCGAATTTCAAATTTAAATTTCAAATTCAAATCTTAAACAATTTTAAACATCATGTATAATAATATGTAATTTCAAAATTTTCAAAATTTTCAATTACATATTTTTAAACATGATTTAAAATTAAATCTCAAATTTAAAAATCAAAATTTTTCGACTTTTGAATTGTCGCACTACCGCCCCCGGAGACGGCAGCCGCCGTGGGCAGCCCCCAACCCCCGGGGGGGGCTAGCAGCCCACGGCCCCCCATGTACAGCCCTGTCGAGCTGCAGGCCAAGCCTGCAGTGCCAGGCTGCATGCCCATGCTGGGCTCAGCTGCTTGCAGTGCCAGGCTACATGCCCAGGCTGGGCTCAGCTGCCTGCAGCCACAGGCCTGCACGCCCAGGCTGCGACCAACCTTGGGGAGGCCACGGCCACCCTCGGCTGCAGGCCAAGCCTGCGGCCATGGGTGGTTATGGCCTGCACAGGGGCTGCCGCAGCCCATCCTGCCCGAGGGCAAAGGCTGTAGCCCCACCAAGGCCCGACGGCCTTTCCCGAGGGGTCGTGTCTCGATTTTCATGTCATATTCCAATTTACCTATTAGGATCTCCAAAAATTAATTTGAATCCAAATTAAATTGAAATTTTCCACACAATCAAAATTTCAACCTTTAAATCAAATTTAACTTTTTGGAAAAATAAATTACGGTCTTCAATCTTCAATCTCCAATCTCCTCCAAGAATAATTACATAAAATTTCCTAAACCGTTTCTGGTGTACAAAAATTCTAACCATAATAATTCTAAGAGACAAAATTAAAATCCATGAGAAAATTACAGTGTTAATAAACTGCTCTCATGGTTACATAAAAAATTCCTAGATACAGTTTTTCTAAATTTTAAGGAACCATAACCGGCATAAACAAACATGCTTATAATAATTTAAAAAATTAAAATAACCACATACTTTATACATAATCCATGATAACAACATAAAGGAATCCTAGAATACCACTCTCTAAATATCAAATCTATACATAAATAAAAAGACTAAGTAATTGTCTAATTTATGTACACGGCATAGTCATTAGATGGCTCTGATACCAATTGTAGGTAAATAAATCGGTAAAAACATATCAGAGTAGCACAGCGGAACAATAAAAAATTTTCAGATCGTTAAATATCTCATGATGCCATATACAATAAATCAACAACAATTAAAACTCATACCTCAAGGATGCCAATCTGCAAGAGGAGAATGACCGGAGGGCTTCAACCAACTAGCCTTCTCTACTATTCTCTAATTCCCGAATGGCTGAGTGTGTGGGCACTCTGAACCTCGATCGGTATGCTAGCACTGCTAGTCTTCTTCTAACCACTCAGATCTCTAAAGAACTTATTGTCACGGTGGGCTGTGCAACAATAAGCCTGCTCACCTGAGAGTCTGTGGTCTAAGAGAACTGGAGTGGCAGGACCTCTATTTATAGACCTGCATAAGGTGATTCTCTGAATTCGAATTGGATTAGGAGAAGATATTCTCCCTTATCCATAAGCACAAAATCCGAATTTTCCAAGGGGAAAATCCCAACAATAAATTCAGCCACTTTAGGATAATTTCAATCCAAATCTAAACAATATTTTAACTAGAATTTTATCTCCCTTTTTCAACCAAAAAATCAGAAAATTCAAGGGGAAAATCCCCACAAAAAATTCGGCCACTTTTGGATAAGGGAGAATTAAAATTCCACTAGGATTTTCAAGCTTGAATCATATCTCATCCTTATCCAAAATAACCGAAAATCTCCTAGGAGATTTACTCCAAAATTCGACCATTATTAGGGAGGAGAGAATCCAAATTCAACTGAGATTGAAACTTGAATATTTCCTTGAACTTTATCCACAAAAATCTAAAAATTCATTGGGGATAATCCTCAAAATTTTCGTCCATATTTGGTTAGGATTTGGATTCAAAATTCAAGTAGAATTCTAACAAGATTTTCCTCTCCATATCCAACTCAAATTCGAATTTCATTCCTTGTGAATTTACCACAATAAATTCGAATCCCACTTGGACTGTAATTCAAAATTTGAATTTCAAATTCGAATTTCAAATTCAAAATTCAAAATTCAAATTTCAAATTTCAAATTCGAATTTCAAATTCAAATTTTAAATTTCAAATTTCAAAATTCAAATTTCAAAATCCACAAAACAGTTGTATTTCAAATTCTTGTTCTCATGGATTCTACAACTCCAATCCAATCTCAAATAAAATCATGGCAACTTTATTTGGAGTTCAAATAATTGTGTACTCTATTATCCAAAACAAAATCTGAATACAACCGGAGAGAATCTTGTCTACCATCCTAATCCTATGTTAACACCATCCATGCATAATAAACTAGCCAATAGCATACACAGATCAATTTTGCCAAACGTTAAGGAATTATGTGGAGCTTGTAGAGGGACTAATTAGACATATATAATCGGGCTCCCGCAAATCCATATGATCATCATTCTTTACTGAACAACTTAATCATATGATTACTAATTTCAGAGTCACACCACTATAAACCTGAAACTGAACTCCCAATTATATACCGTATTACGTAAGCCTGTGACAAGCTATCGTCCAATGACCTTGTCATGTATGCAGAACCCTCATATGATATCCATGATCGGCCTTAGGCCAAAGTCCGTTTAATCCTACTGATCAAGCTATCTTAAAGTTCCATTATACTACCGAATTAAGAAAATGATTATTCACCATGTGTGAATAAGAAGTCATCCGCCCAGCAGACGACCCAAGGCCTTGTCTATTTTCACATTCAGTATAATGCCTTTAAGAGGATACCCTTAACTGCTTATTAGAGCTATGATTCCGATATTTGTAAACGAACCCTTCATCGTATACAAGTCATGCACCCAACAAACTGGTTTATAAGCTTACTACCTCTGAGGCGCTTTAGCCATTGGAACATCAAAGTACACAAGTCATATATATGAAGCTGTCCTTTTACTCATGATTAAGGTTACTGCACAATGAACGTCAAAAGCAGATCGATCCACTCAAAGCGGACTTCGTAGATCAATCACGCTTTAGTCCCGGTCTAATATGTCACCACCAAGCAACATATCTATGTCTCTACTTGGGAGTCCAGCTCCAGACAGTCAAGACAAACCATCCCCTTCAAGGCTTTAGACAACATAATAGTCTTAACATGAGTTAGATGCTTAGTTTAACCCCATAGACTACAAACCATAGTTTAGACCGCTAACTTTAGAACATTATCTTCTCGCATACAAAAGTCCATCACATGCAACGTTCTAACAGTTTAACACAAACAGTCAGAGAGTCATATTTGCTTACATTTACTTTAATGTGTAAATAAAACGAGGACAGATAGCAATGTAATGAATAACCTCTATATATAATTTTATTATCCAGTTCAAAATAAATACATCAAAATGTCTCTAATGCTTAGGGCATTTCCTAACACAATAATCAATATTTATCTATATCTGATGAAGGTACGATGATAAGAATATTTTATTTATTAACATTATTTCTAACAATTTATAGGTCTGAATCGTGATGTGTATAAAAGTAATCTTTGAAAAATAAGATATGTGTTATTTATTGTTAAAACTAAGGATGACATTTTTATCTATGAGCATGTACACCCACCCCTAATGGGCAAATACAGGGATAGTATATGATTATAAGGGTTAAGATTAACTCCCACGTGGGTGTGAGACAGGGGTGGGGGGAAGTTCCCCCATATAACCACCCCGCATATATTTACTTTCATAAAATATATATATATTTATATACGAATTTATTATTGAAACACAAAAAGGAACTTTCATAAAGGAAAAATATATATAAACTATTCCTAAACTTGATTATTTTTTTAATTATATATTGTTAATTTTTAATCTAATTCTTATAAGAATAATAATAAAATGTTTGATGTTCAATGTTTTCCTTTGCTTTATAGATTTACATTATGAATTTCTAGAGTTCTGATTTATTTTTAAGATTTCAATTAATTTATGAGTATATTGCTAAATATTAGGAAAACTTTAATAGAATATATTTTAAGTTTTTTTTTTTAATTTGTAATAGGTAAACGGCTTGGATATGAGTACATTAACCCCGACAGAGATATCTTGCACCTGTATTAAATTAGATGAGCATGCGGACAAGTCTAAGGATAAAAGGAAAGCATGTATGGGGGTGGGGAAAGCATACCCACGCTGCCATGTCTCATTGTCATCTCTACTTAAAATCTTGGATTAATAACCCTGGCGGTTTAACTTTTCAAAGGAATTGTCCAAGGCGTGCAAGAATTTATGACGTTGCCCCTCTGAAAGGACGTTTGGAAATCTTATGTGGCATCTTATATAATTGACCGCATAAAATTAAGAATTATTTTTATAAATAATCCTTAAAACATATACCTTCGTTTAAGTTAATCAATATTTATTTGAAATTGATCATTTTATCCTTAATATATTCAATCAATCAAAATGTCCATTTTATGTATATCTATTAATTATTTTAACAGAAATTTTAAATTTATGAAAAGTTAATGAAAGTATTATTATTACAAATAGCTCTTCAACTATAGATTTTTATTTAAATTAGACTCTATTTACTTGATATCGCCCTTAATATAAAGAAAATGGTTTAAAATACCTCATTGATTTGTGTTCCTTCCATTTCTAATTTAATGGAATGGACATTTTAAAAGATCTTTTATATATCGAAGAACACAACAGCATGTTTCCAACAAATATGGATTAACTTGAATAGATGTCTATAATTCATGGATTATTTTAAAAAATAATCCTAAAATCAATGTAAAGTAGAAATTAGACAAGCCAACAAGGAACCATCGAATACATAAGAAAGGACATTACACATGTTTCTAATGGTAGAGCTTGTACCATATTTTCATCAAGAAGAAAAATTCACCTTAGTAACTGCACCTTTTTGTTGATAAGATAAGTTTTCAATCAGCGGATTAAATTTTAAGAATCAAATTTATAAGTGAAAATGCTATATATTATATGGACATTTCTATTTAATTAATTTTTACAGAACCAATCCTGAAGAGAGAGAAAATAATGCGGCACAAAAATGAGACATTTTATTGCTTTTAACCGGTAATAGAAGGTTGATGTCTACTAGCTTTTGTATTTTACAGAAATCAAGATGTAATATAAAAGGATAATAAGGGTTTTTATCATTTACTAATTAAAAAAAAGTTAACATAATGGATAATCGTAAATTTAGTATTAAAATAGTTTATTAATTATTTAGGTGGTGTTTGGTAAACGAATTGCGTTTTAATATAATTTTTTTTAGTGTTATTTTTGAATGAAAAGTATTTGTTTTGTATTTGAATAAAATGTGTGTTTGAATGAAAAGTATTTTAGAGTTAAAAAATTGATGTGATTGATAAAAATAGATATAATAGTTAGGATTGAAAAGTTGATGTGATTGTTTTAAAAAACTTTTAAATAGTAATTGTTTTCATAACACTGTCGAAAATGATTATATTTGAATATAAAACTTTACATTTGATAAAAAATTAGTTTTCGTAACACCAAAAAATATTTATCAAACCCGTTTTTAGTACAAAGTATTGTGATAGTATGACAATTGCATTGTAAAAGCGAAATGAAGTAATGGATATTTGTGGGTGATTTAAGTAAGAAATGAGTGTCGTTTTAGTATTTTAGCAGTTGTGAACTATTAAGAAACTTGTTTTTGATGTTACCGACTCACTGTCTTGTTTCAAATTTTTTAGTAGACCTGCAAAGTTGTTTATAGGTGAGGTTGCATGTGAGTTCGGAGGTGAGGTTGCAAAGTTGTTTATAGGTGAGCTTGTCGGTGACGGCGGCGGTGTTTAAGGTAAAGCCAGAGGTCGCTGGCAGTCGCCGTCGTGGAGCTCATGAATTCGGCGGTGACGCGACGATGTTCAAGGTGAAGCCAGAGGTCGCTGTCGTGGATCTCTTTGAATTCAGTAGTCACGGCGGTGGTGTTAGAGGTGAAGCCGGAGGTCGCCGTTGTAGAGCTCTCGGCGAGCTCTCTCATGGCCTTCTCAACTCTCAGCGACGCCTTCTCCAACCCTTCAAGCAAAAACCCTGTCTTCTTCTTTGTTGAGTAGCTCCGACACCTGCTCGCCCACAATGTTTTTTAGCGCATTCTTGAGATTGAAGCTCTATTCTAGTGGGCCGCCATTGTTGTTGTTGTTGTTGTTGTTGTTGTTGTTAGCGCTCTTCACGGCGAAGGAAGAAGCTCTACGGGAGATTTTGGGGGTGCATTTCGGTACCAGGACGTTGTTGAAGAGATTGTTGGGGGAGAAATTGGCATGACGGCTCTTAATCTTAAACTCCAATGGAGCTTTTGGAGGATGCTTTGCTTTGCTTTCTAGTGTTTCTCTCCCTCAAGACATGGACAGGTTTTGGATTATTTTAATTAAATTAACCCACTCAGCCAGTCAAGTAAATAATGGATAATTCTATAACCAATTACGTTTTAATTTTATTTAAATATAATTTATTTTTTAAATATTATATTTAGTTAAAAAGTATTTATTTTGTATTTGAATGAAATATATGTTTGGATAAAAAATATTTTAAAATTGAAAAGTTGATGTAATTGGTTAAAATAGAAATAAAAAATTAGAATTGAAAAATTGATATGGTTATTTTAAAAAAAATTTAAATAATAATTATTTTCTTAGTATTATTGAAAAAAATTGTATTTAAATATAAAAATTTATATTTAATATAAAATTATATTGTGTTTAAATATAACGACACAAAAAAATGTTTATCAAACGTCTCTTAAATTATTAGAGTGTTGTTTAGATGCTCCTTATTAGTCTCAACAATATTGACCGTTTAATATGTTTAGAGTATTAAATATATTATTTTATTATCTTTGAAGTGAAATAAGTTTTTTTTTTTTATAAATTACTTGGAGTTTAAAAAGAAATAAAATAATATATATATTTTAAATACAAATCAATCTTTAATCTTTTTTAACTGTGACGAGGTATTTAGATAATGTAATATGTTTATATTATAATTAAATATAATACATTGAATGTAATTTATATTTGGATGAAAAATATTTATATTACATTTGAATATAATGTAAATTTAGATGAAAAGTACTTGAATTGTATTATATGTAATGTAATTGATAAAAGTAAAGAAACAAGAGAGAGAGAGAAAAAAAAGTATTTAATATGATTGGTTAAAGTAATAAAAAAAATAAAATGATAAATAATGATTGTATTAAATTTAAAATGTAATGTGATTGATATTTGAATACAATACTTTTGTGTTTAAATAAAAATTACATTATGTTCAAATATAATACGAATATAATACGATAAATAAACGAAGCATTAATAATAATCTTAAAATTTAAATCGATTTCAATTAAAATAACCTCGTATTCAAATCAAAGCTTAGGCTTTGTTTGGTAAACGTATTGCATTTACATTGCGTTTGAATACAATGTATTAAATGTAATTTACATTTAGAGGAAAAGTATTTGTATTACATTTGAATGTAATGTGTGTTTAGATGAAAATTATTTGATTTGTATTTAAGTAATGAGTATGTGATGTGATAGGTAAAAGTACAGAGAAAAAAGAGAGAAGAAAAGAGAGTATGTGATGTGAATAATAAAAATAATAGAAAAAGTTAAATAATGAATAATAATTGTATTGGATTTAAAATATGATGTGATTGACATTTGAATGTAATATTTTTGTTTTTGGGTGAAAATTATATTGTATTTGAATATAATACAAATGTACGGGGACATTTGGTAAACGCATTGCGTTTGAATACAATTCTTTTTTGAGTGTTGCATTTGGTTGAAAAGTATTTGTTTTGTATTTGAATAAAATGTGTATTTGGATGAAAAGTATTTTAGAGTTGAAAAGTTGATGTGATTAGTAAAAGTAGAGATAAATAGTTAGGGTTGAAAAGTTGATGTGATTGTTTTAAAAAACTTTTGAATATTAATTGTTTTCGTAGTATTATTAAAAATGATTATATTTAAATATAAAACTTTACGTTTGGTGTAAAATTGATTTTTGTAACACCAAAAAACGTCTACCAAACGTTACCTAATATTAAAAACAAACGGTACTTGAAATCAAACCAACTAAGTGGGGCAGGGCTGGCAATTTGGATCACGACACGATAACACAACACGAAACCCGCACGAAATTAGAGGGTTTGGGATTTTCTTAAATGGGTTTGGGTCAAAAAGAGATCAAACTTCTCAAACAGATTAAATAAAAGATCAAACCCGTGCGAACCCGCCAACTCGCAATTGACATGAAATAACTCATTTAATAAATGGATCATATATGGGTTGACATGAACATGACTCATAAATTACTTATTTATAATATTTAATATATTTATATTGTTATATATTATAATGTTTTATTATTTTTAATTTTGAGTTTTCAAAATTCAAAATTTAAATATAAAATATATATTTTATTTTATATATATATTTAAAAAAATTTTAATATAGAAAAGAAAATTTATATTCCACATTTTTTTAGGGGGCGTTTGGTAAACGTATTGCATTTTGATTGTATTTGAATGAAATTTGTTTTTTGAATGTTGTATTTGGTTGAAAAGTATTTGTTTTGTATTTGAATGAAATGTGTGTTTGGATGAAAAGTATTTTAGAATTGAAAAGTTGATGTGATTGGTAAAAGTAGAAATAAATAGTGGAATTGAAAAGTTAATGTGATTGTTTTAAAAATGTTTTGAATAGTAATTATTTTCGTAGCACTGTTGCAAAATTTGTGTTTGGTGTAAAATTGTATTGTATTTAAGTGAAATTAAAATTGAATATTTTCTCCAAATACCCCCTTAGTCTTTTATTGCTTTTATAACTCTACTCACCTCACCCCATCGGCCTCCCCTTCCCTTACTCTGTTGACCTTCGCAACAACATGACCAGTCGTCTTCGACCCTATCGTTGTCAACCCCCTTCCCGTCCCCTTACCCTGTCACCATCTCCTCCCCTTCCCCACCATTCACCTCACCCCCCTTCCCTTCACCCCGTTGACCTTTGTGACAACACGGTCAGTCACTCCTCATCCCTTCTCACCTCACCTCATCGTCATCTCTTCCCCCTCATTATAATAGTATATGTTATTTTTTTATTTAATTATATATGATATAAAACAAGAGTTTGCATAGTTTATAAAATACAAATAATATAAATTTTAAAATTTTATAAGTAAATTTCACTTATATTTCATAAAAGAAAAGATATGTTGCCTAATAAATATATTAAAGTATCATAATCATATTAAATAAGTCATATTTTATTTATATTTAATTTAAACAGGTTAATTCAGGTTGACACGATTAATAAATAGGTTGGGTTTGGGTTTAAGATTTTGACACGATTATTAAATAGATTAAGTTTGGATTTAATATAATAGTATCAATTAAAAAAAAATACGATATAAATACAGTACGATAACACGAATTACCAGTCTAAAACGGTGATAAAACCCCAAAGATGTGCCGCCTCGGGTTGAGCATCTAGCAGCAATGGTCCACGCACCCACGTCGAAAACACATTTCAACTTTCCCGCCCTTTTTGACAACGAAGTAAATAAATAAAAATAGCGAACCCTAGGCCGACTAGCGAACCCCCCAAATTCGCCTGAAAAATGGCGACATGGCAGATATTCGCAGGCTACGGGAACAGCTTCCGGTGGGAAATCACCGGCCAAGACCTCGGGACTGAACCCCAACACGAACCGAGGGATGTTCGCCGGCCATCTTCTGCACAGAAAGACGAGAACTCGAGCTCGCGTCTTCCTTCCATGGCCGACCTTTTGCTTCAAGGCAGAATATTCAATTTCTTTAACAAGTTTTATTCTTGCGTCACTCATAGTTTTATCTGCTGATGATAATTTGCTTGGTGCAGGATGTTCGAAGCTTCTGGAGGAAGATGAAGACAAATGTCTCGAGAAAACTCCGATGTTCAAAACTGGATTAGGAAGATTTGTTCCGGTGAAAAAATCTTCGATAGCCAAGGCATTGTCGGTTCTCGGTGATGATTCCGCAACCGATTCAGGTCTCTTTCACTCTTTTTCCCTTTTTTTTTTTTTTCATTTTTTGATTCTTTTGAATAGTTTGTGATCGCTTAACTCATCGATTACTGGGTAAGAGCTCGTGTGGAACTTTTTCTGATTTTTTATGTGTTGTTATGCCGATCTATTTCCCTTTTCAATAATCTAAGGGATCGACAAAATTTGGAGTGAAAGCCGACTATGGTAGTTGAAGAAATGAATAGATAGGCTTAAATGACCCGCACTGCTGCACAGTTCTGGAAAACTCAAACAAATTGATTTATTATATTATTGAGGGACAATCAGCTTGGTTACTAGTTTCTAAGCAACTGAAACGAACAATGTAATAGCACTAGATGTAGAATCGTACTCAAGTATCTTATAATTCAGGACTGCCTAGTTTAATTTCTGGCTTAGTGACCAATTTATAGTCCTTTTTAGTTATTTTTTTGAATGTTTTGTGTAGGTCAAATGCAAGCTAGAGATAATGTATGTGATTTCTCTAATTCCCTTTTCCAGACGGCCTCTGGGAAAATGGTTAACATTTCTTCAGATGGTCTTGCCAGAGCAAAGACCTTGTTGGGATTGAATGAAGATAATCAGCCTTGCAATTTTCAGGGCTTTCAAAAGTCGAGGGAGTCATCTACTATTGACTCAGGTATTGAGAGGCAAAATGCATCTTTCTTGGAAAGAAGAGATGGTGTCAATCATTTTGGATTTAAGGACAGTGCCTCAATGCCAAGATCTTTGCCAATTTGTAGGACTGATTTAGGTCATAGGAGATTCAGAAATGAAGCTAAACCACACCCCACGCACTACGGTATGCATAATTCAGGTACTACACCATCCCCAATTAAGTTCCAGACAGCAGGTGGAAGATCTATATCTGTTTCAAGTGATGCACTTCAGCGTGCAAGGAGTCTTCTTGGTGATCCAGAATTAGAAATTGTATTGGGCACAGGGAATGCAGGTGATCTGGAATTTCCATTTTCAAAAGAGAAAAGATTGGTTGGTTCTTCTTTAAATAATGAAAATGACCCTCGGAAAAGTTTATCGCATCAGGAAATGGCAAAGAGCAAACTCATGTCTAAGAATTTCATATCTCCAATGCGATCAACTTCCAAACAAATGCATTCATCAGGCAACTCGGAGAGTATAAACACAGGAATCAACTTGATTAGGCAATTTGATGCAGTCAGCCAGGATGATGTTTGCAGGTTAAGCAGAAACCCCACTTGTCAACAGGAGCGCTCAAGTAATGGACTATGTGCACCCACTACGGTGGTAGATAACTCTTTAGCAAATGGTATTGATTTGAGGAAAAATCTTGTTGGGAGGTCACGAAGCAGGCAATTGGCTGACATATCAAACACCATAGGCACAGTTTCTGCAAATAATAGACAGGCAGCTAATGAAAAGAGGAGAATCGTAAGAACTTCTGTATCTTCATTCAAGAAGCCCCGTAGTTCCAAATTCTCTACCCCTATGAAAAGCAAGTTCTCTTTCGTTCCTAGGGGTAAAATTTACTAATGCATTTAGACAAAATTTTCATTCCTGTTAATGATCATTATTTACCCTCATTTAAGCTACATGTTATGATCAGGTTCATCCACTATTTCTTCTGAACAGTGTGGTTCCAAAGGAAGGGTGTCCACTAGATATCCTTTACCAGAAGCACGAATATATGTCAAGGAATATTTTGGAGTGCCTCCATCAGATCATAATAAGGTAACAGAATGATACTGCTTACTGTCTACAAGAGGTTATCTCCGTGCTCTCTGTGCTGAAGGAACTTTATGTATCCAAATGAGTGTAGTTGGCATATTCCTCAGACCAGTTCAGATGGATAAGATCTGATAATGCTGAAAGGTACACCTTCCCTGATGACACTGGTGTAAGATGCATAGGAGCAGAAGCTTTTTTCTACATGTTGATTCGTTCCGGAGCTTCTGAGCAATATGCTTCCAAGGAGTAAATAAATCTCTCATCTCTTTTTCTGTTGCAACCCTTCACTTTCCGTGATTTATACCATATTTCTCATATTGCAGACTCTATGCTTAAACATACAAGATCTCATGTAAATTTATAATATATAAATTTGAATGAAAAATTGAATTCACCGCTGGGTGATGTATAATCTGTATTAACAAGGAATTAAGGACTGGTTGAAATCCTTAGGCCCCTTGTATGTGTTAACTTTACATATTTTTTGGGACCCTGCTTTGATTTATTAGTCTATTTGTCAATCCTGTGGGATTTTTTATTTTAATGTAGTTTTATGCATTTGACCTTTCACTTAGCATGCTAAACTATGCATCTCTAGATGGGTCAAAAATCACTACAAATGGATAGTCTGGAAACTGGCATGCTACGAGAGATGCTATCCAACTAAAGCAGCTGGAAAAATTCTGACAGTTTCCAATGTGCTCGAGGAATTGAAGTACCGGTAGATAAGTAGTAGAATTCTTATATGTTCAGTCTTGGGTGATAGAAATCTGTGATTAAAAAAAAAAAAAATTGTATGTGCGTATGTAGGTATGACAGAGAAGTGAATCATGGACACCATTCTGCAATTAAAAAAATTCTGGAAGGGGATGCTTCCCCTAGTACAATGATGGTTCTATGTATATCAGCAATTTATTCAAATTATGACCCAAAGATTGAGGTTAACTCTTTGGCACAAGGTGATGCTGCAAACCATGATGCTGCTGCTGCAAAAGTTGAACTAACTGATGGGTGGTAAGAAACTGCCTAAGTACAAAATGAGATGTTCAATACCACGCTTGAAGATCTTTGGTATATAAGAGATTTTGTTTCACAGGTATTCAGTGGATGCCCTTTTGGATGTATTACTGTTAAAGCAGCTTGCTTCAGGAAAGTTGTTTGTTGGACAGAAACTTCGGGTAATGGGTTAATCTGTGTTTATGATTTGCATGCTTTGATGGGTATTTCAGTTACATCCCCTTTTCTGACGGTATAATTTCTCTACTGTAGATTTGGGGAGCAGCATTCAGCGGCTGGATTGCACCTGTTTTGCCACTTGAGGTTCTCACTTGCTCTAGATTATTTGGTGAAGACAAAATTAAATATTTACTTACAGTTAGCTGAGAGGTTTCTCAAATTTTTGCTATCATATAGGTGCCGAGAACAGTTAATCTAATGCTGCACATAAATGGAACTTATAGAGCTCATTGGGCTGATAGGCTTGGATTTTGTAAGTTCAATTTTAGTTAAGCTTCTGTTTACTTCTAATTTTGCATGAGTTAAGTGAATTTGCAATTTGAACTTATTGCTTTCTTACTCTTGGTATTCAAATTCATTCTGACAGGTAAGGCTGTTGGTGTTCCATTAGCATTTAGATGCATCAAAAGCAATGGGGGTCACGTTCCACTGACCTTGGTTGGAATCACACGGATATACCCTCTTGTGTACAAGGAAAGGTATCTTGAAAAGTGATGTCATCAAATGCTTTACTTTAAAAACATCTTTAAAAATTTGTTTGTAATGAAAATTGTCCCTTTTATATCTGTCTAGGTTAAGTGATGGAAGATCAGTTGTGAGATCAGAGAGGTTAGAGACTAAAGTTGTGCAATCATACAACGAGAGGTGACTTTTCAGCCGTAGGAACCTAACTTTAAATTGCTTGACTATAAGGCTCTATTTGGTAAACGCATTATATTTGCATTGCATTTGAATGCAATACATTGAATGCAATTTGCATTTAGAGGAAAAGTATTTGAATGTAATTTGTGTTTAGATGAAAAGTATCTAAATTGTAGTTTAATAATGAATATGTGATATGATGGGTAAAAGTAGAGAGAAAAAGAGAACATGTGATGTGATTAGTAAAAGTAATATAAAAAGAAAAATAATGAATAATGATTGTATTGGATTAAAAATGTGATGTAATTGGTATTTAAAAAGAATGCTTCTGTATTATGATGAAAATTGCATTGCATGTAAATGCAATACGAATGCAATGCTGCAAACAAACGGGTGTAAATATCTTCATTTGTCATGTTTTCTTCCTTCATTCATATTAAGATTTTTCTTGCCTATTTTGGCATATATTTTTGTTTTTGTTTTGGGTTGTTTCATTATTTCCTCTGACGGAGGTTTCATAACGTTCCTCCTCAAATGCTGATTTCCTCTTGCAAATTGAACTTAAGCTGTGCTAATATTATTCTATTTTATTTTTTGCTTGTTATAGGCGCTCTGTTATTATAGAGAGCATTGTTTCCGACTTCCAGAGGGGTACGCAACATTCATATATTTATAATGATAGTGATAGTGAAGATGGGGCAAAAATCTGGAATATATTAGAGAAAGCTTCTCAACCTGAAGTACTTTTGGCAGATATGAGTCCAGACCAAATCAGTTCCTTTGCAAAATATCAAGCAAACATGGAGGTGGGTTTACACGCTTTGCCTAAGTTAAGAGTTTTCATGAAGAAAGAGATTATTAATTTTGGTAGGCGTGACCTTAGGCAATCAGGCAGTCAGACATGGAGAAGTCAATTGATAAAGCGTTGGAAAATTCTGGTCTAAGTAGGAGAGAAGTCATCCCATTTATGAAGCTCAGGGTGGTTGGTCTAACTAGTCAAACATCTGAAGGAAAGGATAGTCCTAAAGAAGGGTTAATAACAATCTGGAACCCGACGGAAAAGCAGGTGAAATAATTTGTCTTTTTTTTTTTTACCCTGTTTATACTTTTTGCCTAATTAATTCCAACATTTCATCTAGTTATGAATATTATGGATTACCTTTTGTGTTTTCTAAATTATTCTTTCTAATGTGACAGCAAAGCGAGTTGATTGAGGGGAAGGCATACAATGTTTCGGGGCTTATACCTAACGGTGCAGATGCTGGTACTATTTATCTGCAAGCAAGAGGGCCTTCCACCTGGCAACCTCTATCTCTGCAATCAGTAGACTACTTCAAGTAAGTATTCAATTTCCATTCTTGTTACAGGAGGAAAAATCCTATTCAAATCATAATTTTCCTCTACAGGCCATTCTTCAATCCTCGTAAATCAGTGTCATTATCAAATTTTGGAGCGATTCCTCTTTCCAGGTGAATCTCGAACGTTATCACTTATAATGATGCTTCTGATTGTTCATGCTGATGCTTCTGATTGTTTCTTTATTAAGTATATGTTTATAATTATAGTTCTGTTATTTGAAATTTGTAGTGAATTTGATATTGCTGCATTTGTCGTCTTTGTCGGGGAGGTTTACGAAGATGCTCACCAAAAGAAGCAGTGGGTGTTTGTGACAGATAGCTCCATTATGGAGTTACAGTCGGAAGAATTTTCTGATTGTTTGCTTGCCATCTGCTTCTGTTGGCCGTGCATGGATGATGAATCCTTTGTACAATTTAACTTTAACCTTGCAGGATCAACTGTAAGTACATTAATACATTTTTTGTCAATCAGAATGATATTTTTTTTTTCTTCTTTGTTTCCTTATTATTATTATTATTATTATTATTATTTTGGTTTCCCTGATTGTCAAATTGTTAGGCATAAAATGAGGTAAATCCTGTCATGTGTGGGAAATAGTAAAAATTTTATCAAGAATTTTGTTCTGTTTGAGGAAGTAGGTAGATGTAGTCTCAGTGAGAACTAATAATTTTTAGATGTATTTTTCAATCCCATTGGAAAGGAAAAGCAAGCTCTTTGACAAAAACAAAGCCCAACAATAAAGAACGAAAGGACCAATATTGCAGACAAGACTTTTATACCTGAATCATTTATTGCACATCGTTGCAAATAAAATGCTCTTGGGCATCATCGAGCCAAGCTCAGATGCCTCACAGCAATTCCCTGATTGCAAATACAAAACTATAATGAAATGTGCCATACATGTTTGATTTCTTAAAACACACCCTCTTCATATACGGGTAAGTAAACCAGTTTCTTTTCTTGTTGAGTCTTTCTGCTGAAACAATCAATGTTTCTTTGCAGGTTGGCTTCTGTAATCTCATTAAGAGAGCAAAGGACCAAGCGAATTGTCTCTGGGTAGCTGAAGCTTCAGAAATCTCTACTTATTCCTTGAGTTTTGACACACCACATTTCTCTCATCTAAAAAATGCGGCTCTCTCTGCTGAAAGATGGGGAAAACTCTCTCACTTGGTGTGAATCTTAGTACTTCAAATCTAGCTAAGTTCTTTATCACATGTTGTACGTTCTTATTATCCTTCATGGGTTATTTTTTGCAGACCACTGATAAGCTTAAGGAGAAGATTTTATTTATTATTGGTGGTAAAGGCTAACGATAACCAATCCCACTAACCTCAGTGAGTCCCTTCATTTACTTTTATGAGTTTTCAAATGCAAAGACATTTTTTGTTTTGTTTTCTTTTTGTTTTTTTTTGTTTTTTTTGTTTTTTTTGAATTGATATTTTCAACATCCACCTTTATTCTCCTCTTTTGATTGTCTGCTTCCTCTTTTGAATGTTCCGATTCTATGTTTCCCTTGAACATTATCATATGATTTGACATTTCTTTTCAACTTTAATTCAACTCTCTAATAATACATTAATGAAGATCATTGTAGTGCAATTGGTCCTCTGATGATTAAGATTATTTTCAAATTATCAGCCATTGCCACTTCTCATAGACTTTTCTTGACCTAGATACTGACTTAGCTTACACTGACCAAATAGGATGCCGTGCCAATCAACGGGTGTATCCACTTTATCATCTGGAATGCTAAAAGGAGGTTACTTCATTGTATGAAACTGGTTACTTCTTAAATGAAATCAACCTCTTTTCACCTTAACGCTTTCTTTTATCTTTTTTTCCTCCCTTCTCTTTTGCAGCACAGGTTTGTTCCCCGGCATTGAATTGGCAAAAGTTATTGCGGAGGAACATGGAAATACTACTTTGAATGAATTGCTGGAAAGAAGATTATAAAAACACCAATGCTAAAGCCTCATCCATAATCTTTCTATATTTCTTTTGGTCTTGTTTCATAGACCAGTTTATCGCTGCAATAGAGGGTTTGTTTTGATTCTTTTGAATGAATGTTTTGGTTAAAATCATATTTCATCAGTCTGCATAGTAGCTGGATTTCTGCAATAGAAGAGGTCATTTCAAAAGAGCTGTTCAAACAGAAGGAAACTAACAAATATTAACCGATGTCCATATTGTAGATTTATGTAAACATCTTCATATGTGTAAATTTAATGGTCAAAGGACGTTTTTGGTTGGGTAAATATCCAAAAACACCCTTGTGTTTAGTCAAAATGCCACTCTTTCCTTCTTATCTTCTTTATTACACGAATGCTTAAAATATTATTTGTGTTTATAAAATCAGTCACAAAATACCCTAAATATTCTTTAAAATGAATAAATAAATTTTTAAAATTAAGGTTACCCTTTGTAATGTGTTAAACTATATTTTAAAAGTTTAAGATGATAAAAAAAATTATATGTTTCGGGGAGCATTTGTAATTAATTTTACAATTGCAGGAGATGTAGGTATTAAAATTTTTCATGGTATCTATGTATTATTTAGCAACCCTCCTTTTTGAGAAAGAAAATTATAATAAATAGCAGTTTTTAAAAAATAATTAAGGTAAATAGTATGTTTATAAAGTATTTGTAGTAAATAACAGAATTAAAATTGACGATCGGTGGGATTTACTTTTAACAAATGAAATTTTCTTCTCAATTGACATTGCAAAAAAAAATAAAAAATAAAAATAAAAATAGATATTTTTAAAATAAAATGTTATAAGTAAACTCGTTAAAAATACTTAATTTTAAACTTGTTTAATATATCATTATTAAAAGAAATAGATAAGAAAAAATAAAATAAAATTAAATAAAAATTTTGTAAAATTTATAAAAATTTAAATTAAAATAATCAAAATAAAATAAATTAAAATAAATAAAATTCTTAAGGATAAATTAACTTTTGTGCATAAAAAAAATGATAAAATAACTTTATTTTAGAGAGTTATCAAATACTTTTTTTAGTTAGTATTTTATAGCTATCTGGGTAAGTATTATCATTTTCTTTTATAGTTTATAACCATTCTCCCTTTTCCTTTAATTAGTTCAGAATGATTTCTAGCCATCGGGACTGCACTTCTATGAGGACTATAACTTTCTCGAATTATTTATTACTAACTATAGCAATTCTTTTATCTGGACTTGAAATTTTTTCTTATATAAAGGGGTATATTTTATATCTGCTGTTTTGATTTTTAATTCTGGGTTTATTATATCTAATTTTGCTAATATTTTGCTTCCATCCCAATATTCAATTGGGTTTTCACCTAGCACTTTTGTTTTCTTAGCTAGTTGGATTAATTTTTCTAAATTTTCTCTATATTTCTTCTTGCAACTTTTTATATTCTTGCAAATATATTCTAATAATTTTGGTTCTAGACATAATTCTATTTTATCGTATGATTCATTTTCTTCAAATTCATCGTCATTATCTTCTTTATTATTATTAATATTATTAATTTCTTCCTTTTGTTCACTACTTGTTATTAGTCCACCACGCTTTGTTGGCGCAAACACTGATTTTAGATGTGGAACTAAATTTTTTTTGGAATTTGTAAAATGAGACCATGTCTACTTATATTTGGAACTAAGCTACTTCTTTTGAAGAAGTAGCTTAGTTCAAAAGAACTAAGCTACTTCTTTTGAACAAACTATAATCTTTGTGTAATAAATATCCTCCATTAATGCTAAATAGCAATTTTAATCTTAATATACATTTATAGACTTTGTCCGTAAATTTCCTAAGCCATGGTTTAGGAAATGGGTATTTTTCAGATTCAAGTTCTATTTGTGCATCAAATAAAGCGATGTCATAGCTATAATGGAATTATCCACGATCCTGTCATATCCTATTTTTATATTCTATATATATTTGCTAGGGACTGAATCTATATGTAGGTGACAATTTGTTGCTCATCTACTAGAGCTCTAGTAGTTGAAGTGCTTTTATCTGGGAATATTATTGTAAAAATTATTATTATAGATGATGGATATTTTTCTAATGGATTTGCTAATTGGGCGTTACTTTCCAATTCTTCTATTTCTTCTTGGAATTCTATAACTGTGTCATATAGTTGGCTTTCTAAAGGTGACAAATCTTCTATAATTCTTTTAAATTTATTCTTATTTAATTCCTATTCTAATTTATTTTTAAATTGAGTAACTTGGTCTCATAGATTATCTATCTCATCTTGATAATCCTTGGTTGTTTATACATTTTAATCCTAATCTTTCCTTTTCTATATTAAATTGATATTCCTGTTAATTGAAATTTTGGACTTTCCTTTTCTAACCTTATTTTTTTAATTCCAAAGTACTATTTTGTTTTTGTTGTGGTTTAACAATTAGTATTTCTATTCCTAAGAGGAGTAAACAACTAAAACAACATTCGTGAAAACAAACAGTACATTGTGCTCTATTTCATACTCTGGATAAAACATACATTTACTATATGGTTGTTCTAACCTATCCTCGTTATATTCTAATTTATGTTGATTTATTTCTAGCACTCTTCTTTAGGTTTTTCAAGATACCGAGTTGGAAGACTATAGCTGTACATAATTATCTGATTGTGTCAATATATGTTGAGCTATGTCTTCATTGTTTTCTAGTCCTTTTTCTACATCTATTTCTTCTTCTAAGTAAATGCTATAAATTTCAGAATCTGAGTCAAAGCTTTCTTTTATTGATAATATATATTCATCTTTCATAATTTCTTTTATTATTTTAATCCTATCTCTATTTTTTGATTTTCTAGGACGTTGAGGAGCTAGACGACTGGAGTTTCTTCAAGTGAAACATTTACATGTTCTTTTATACCTCTTCTTGGGCTTGATTTTCTCAAAATACCTATTCTTGTTCTTCTTGAACCTTTTCCTAAAGGCTGTAGATTTGCTTGTTTTATAGATTTTTCTTCTATTTATTTTTCTATCTTCATATTATTTCCCTGCTGCTGTATATATATTATTACAAAAACTATATTCTCCTTTATTTCCTTTCTTTGGTTCTTTTTGTCTTACTGCTTCTATTCACATTCCTCTAAGTATTTGGAAAGTAAAAGTAATTTTACTAAATAAATTAGGTTGGGTAGAATTTTTTCCCACTTCAGTGTTCCATTCTTATAGTATTTTTTCTCCGATTCTTCCTGGTATTTTTAACATATACCTCTGGGATATTCCTATGTCTAAACTTAATCTTGCTTTAGTGGCTAGTTCCGTATATCTTCTACTAAAGCTTATTATATCTTTCAGTCCATGGCAGGTTAATTGTTTTAATTCTCCACCACTTAAATTTTGTATAAAACGATCATTTTCTCCAAAGCTGGCTAAAATTAATTCTTTTATTAGATTGATAAAATAATGTATGATTATTCTTGCTAAGACTCTAGTATTATATTCTGTAGGATAAGTTTGCTTATACCTATTTAAATATATGCTAGCTAATCCTCCAAAATAGGCTTCACACCATCCCCATAATTTTTGAGAGTCTGTAAATTCTGTTATACCATTTGCTTGATGAAATGCTAGAATTAGGCTACTTGACCATAATTGAGGGTCACAGTTTAGGTCTAATAATTATTCTTCTGGATTTACTGTTCTAGGTTTTGGTATTTTTTCTGGATTTAATTTTCTTCCTCCGTATTTATTACTAAATTCTCTTTTTTTCATTAGATAGTATATTGCTTGTTTATAAAAAGGTTTATCCATAGTTCTTAAAGTTTCTATTGGTCTACTACTGGTTTCTGTGTTTGGTCTTTTCTCCAAACATTTTTTCGTCTACTAATATTTCTTCTAATTTAAGCTCTCCTTCTAAATTATTTATTGTAGGAATATCTCCATCAAAGTTATCTAGATTATTAGGGAGATAATCTAAGCTCCATTATGAGATATCTTCCCACATATCCTTTTCAAAAATGGAGTAATCCAAATTACTCGTCTTCTTGTTCTTCTTCGTCTTGGCTAACCGTGGTTTTATTATAATCTGAGAATCTAATGTTAAATCCTCCATTACTATCTTCGTGTATACTATTTTTTTTGTCCTACTACGACTAAATCTGCTTGAAGATTTGTTAGATCCCAATCAGTTTCGATTAATTCTTCTGCTGATATTTTTACTGCCAGTATCATTCTTATACCTTTTGATTTTATCATTTCTATTGTATCATTACTATATATTTTGCTTCTAAAATCTGAAGTTATACTAGCTTTTCCTGGAAATCCCGTTGTAATCATGAGATTTTCTGAGTTTCCATCAAAATCTTAAAAGCCTTGCTTTGTATATGTACTTTTATTTTTCCTAATTTTGGTGTATTGATTAAATAATCTGGTGAAATATAAAACATCCCTACATTTTTATTAAGATCTATTTCTATGCTTGATATCATGGCTATTTTTTTTTAATCACTCCATCTTTCATCATAAAGTACTGCTAGTGCCTTTGTTCCCGTATCTTTTCTCACCAATGCTTGGACTCCTATTACAAATAATCCTAAATGACTATTAGTCATTCCCTTTCAAAGTAGAGTACTTATAGGATATACATATACGTGTATATATATATATATATATTTAGGGAGAGGACGTATAGTTTCTGTGTCAACTGTTTCCAAATTAACTGGATTATGTGAACATGCTATATTATATTCTTTTTGGGTTTCAATCAAAGAAGATTCTTTATCTTTAGGCTCTATTTCATAAATTTTTTCTTGCTTTAAGTCTATTTAATCTTTTTCTGTTAAATAATTCTAACTGTCTATCCATATCTATTAATTCTTCTAGTTCAAGGCTTGATATTTTATCCTTCTTAAATGATCTTATTCTTTGCAAAAATGAAGGCTGACTAATTATTTCTCTTTCCGAACCTGGATTTTTTTTTTTTTCATCATTTTTACCAAATCCAAAATTTTTCAATACTAATTTTCCTTGTACGAGTTCTTTTTAAGGTAAACTTTGCTGATGTATCTTCTAGTTGTCTTAAATAATCTCTTAATTCTTTCTTTGAATTTTTTTATTATAATTATTAATTATTCTATGATTCTATTATTTTGAGCTATTAATACTTAATTTGTTTCACTAGGTGTTTCATGTGTACTCTTTCCTGCCGGTTTCTTTGTATATTTTATAGTGTTTTCCAAGGATTGAGTATATTCATTCATTCTAAGGCTATCTTTTTAACATCCTTCATTATTCTATTCACCCGTTCCTGTATATCCTATATTTTTAATGCACTTTGTTGTAGGTCTTTTAATTTTTTATTTGTCTCTCCTAATAATCTGTGAGCTTCTAATTCTATTTTCTTAGGTTGTGATAAATTTAACGCTTCAATTAAACTTTTTATGTCTTTTTTATTTGGATATTTAAGATTTTCTATCTTTCTTTGAGTAGATAAAATCCTCTATTGTACTTCACTAATTTGAATTTTTAAAAGTCCATATTTTCTAAAATCTTTTTAATCTTTGTCGTTTCTTTTCTTATTTCTTTAAAAGAACTTTCTATTGTACTAAAGAGATTATCCTGATTATTTTTTTATATTTTCTTCTAGACTTATAATGAGATCTACTATACTATTTAACTGCTGATTTTCAGAGTGTAACTAGTGGCTGTATCTTTATAAAGGGGTAACTATTTCTGCTATCTAATTCTGATATATTAATCTTTTTAGTCTTTTATGATAATTCTAAATTCAAATATTCTAATTTATTCATGATACTAGGCTCTGATAACAATATTGTTTTTGACTTTTGATTTTATACATCTTACTTTCTTAAACTTCCATATTGTTACTTCAATGATCACTCTATTATTCTGTAAAAAAAAAAAAAAAGATAGAAATTGAATATGTTATGATCATATGAATTTAATTTATAGGTAATGTTATGATACATAGTTTTTGAAGGGAAATTATATTCAATAAGGGATATTTTAAAAGAAAATTATGCTTTAATCAAATACCCAGTGCAAATTGCATTTTACTCAATTATATATAGCATTATGGAGCTATTTTGAAAGTACATTTTCCTTAAAAAAAAATACTTAATCACAATTTTAAGTTTAATTAAAAAGCTCATATGATATAAATGGGTTTAAGTACACTCAAATTTTCATTGAGTATTGATATGTGGGTAGTTTTAACAACAATAGAAAAGTTTAAAATAGTATGATGTGTAAAACTAAAAGTTAAATACTAACATGAAGGGAGAGTATAATTCAAAAGTTATTTGTGAAAAATAGCCCTATAATTTATGATTCTGCTGGACAAGGGAAGGGGGGTTGTGTTCTAAATTTCAATTAAATATTTTTGTGCCTGACATTAGCTGTAATATTGATTGTTTAAAAAAAATGAAAATCATATGCTAAATATGAAAGGTAATACAATCGCAAATTCACACTAAAAGCCTCGAACAATGAAAAACTCAACACTAATAGATAAAACCAAATGCTAAAGCCAGAACAATCACTAAAAAATGGATCTTGTGGACAAGAAACAAAATCAAATACTAAATAAAGAATATAAATGCCTAAATTAATGTGTAAGAACTGATAACTTTATAAAATAAAGTTATTTTATCACTTTTTTATATATAAAAATTGACATATCCTTAAGAATTTTATTTGTTTTTAATTTTTTTAGATTTATTTTGTTTTATTTATTTTAATTTAGTTTTTTTATAAATTTTATGATAGTTTTATTTAATTTTGTTTTATTTTTTATTATCCTTTTCTTTTAATAATAGTATATTAAATAAGCTCAAAATTAAATATTTTCAATA
Source organism: Antiaris toxicaria (assembly GCA_035233585.1). Taxonomy (NCBI): domain Eukaryota; kingdom Viridiplantae; phylum Streptophyta; class Magnoliopsida; order Rosales; family Moraceae; genus Antiaris; species Antiaris toxicaria. The sequence continues at coordinate 5,588,084 of CP141163.1, forward strand.
AGTTTACCTATTACAATTTATTTTAGAAATATCTAATTTTCACACTTTGTTTTTTAGCAATGTCGAATTGTGATTAAAGATTCATATGATGGAAGTGGGTTTTATTAGACGACACTGTTTATATCAGGAAATTATGACCTTGACTGATCTTGTTTGATTCTCTTATTAATACGAGCATTTAAAAAAAAAGAATTACCCTAATCAAAACTTATATGAAGATGCTATTACAATTTTTAAGATTGGATTAATAAGGAGATACCTAGATATTACATATATTATTATGTTTTAAGATAGAGATCTAGGGTACCTAAGATTATATGAACTCATTTTCTTTGGTCCAATAATAACATAACATGTGACGCAAGCTAAAAAGGAACTAATAAGAATGTGACACGTGGCATTCTCTTGGTTTCAGTAAATTAAAATCAAGTTTATCATGCACTCTATCACATTGAATTACTCCTAACTACATACATGCGTATTGTACACAGACTACTGTAACAAAGCTTGAAAATTTTGCACTAAATACTGTAACAAAGTTTGAAAATTTTTTTGTCGTGTGTGCATCGACTATTATAATAAAGTTTGAAAATTTTGTATTGTGCACATGAAGGTTAGATAGGAATATTGTAAAATTATATCTATAAAAAAGTATTTTTAGGGAAGCTTGAGACACAACATATAAAAAATGGAGAAGAAATAGAGATAAAGAGTGAGAGTTGGAGTGTAGAATTAATAAAGCTTTTGATGCAGCTAAAAAAAAAAAGTTCTTTTCTTTAGTTTAGTTTTATTTTAGTGTTGATAAATGGGGTGTTTCTGGAGGTTTTGCCAACGTAAATATTAAGTATCTATTCTAAACTCCTTTCTTTTATTTTTATTTTGTCATTATGTTTAATTTATTTTATTGCAATATCTTATATTTCATTATGAATTAAATAAATTTTTACTAGGAACTATGATATAGCTTGATTATGATAGTTCAATTAATTTTCACATGTTATTATGATTGTCTTATTTGTTGATATATTTATTTTCAAACTTAATGTTTTCAAATTTCTAATCAATTTTTAACTAATTTGAGGAATAAAAAGAAACTGAGAGGAGATTTTTGTGATGTGACTTTAGAATAAATATCATAAAATCTAGAATAGAATAGAGATATATTTATTTGTTTTTGTGTGTTCATATTATTAACTACTATAGATTTTTCAGCGAACACTTTTTTATAATTGAATTTGGATTCTATTTTTACTGTTCACATGTCCGTTACTGTTTATATATATGATACTCTTTATCATGAATTTTAATTTATTAATCATTTATGTAAATTTAATTATAAAAATATAGTATTTATGTATAACTTGTGAAAGAGTATACAAAGTAAAAAGGGCAATCAACCATCAGCAAATTTAAACATAAAATCATAATAATATACTTTGTTGAATTCCAAGCTTATTTCCTGATTTGTAAAATAAATTAGACTTATTTAGTTTCTTAAAATAGAGGGTCTTGGATAATTTCTTTCCAATTTTTTAGTGAGTTTGTCTCCTCTTACTTGCATATATTCTACACGTTTTCCATAAAATAAGTAAGGGAATTATTCATAGAATTCTTTATGGTATCAGAGTAGTCTCTAAAACCTAAAAAATAAAAAAAATAAAAATAAAAAGAGGAAATCGATGACCAAGGACGGCACGGTCACGAAGAAGCCAATGTCCCCCTCTTCCGACATTAACTCCAGCCTTGAAGTTTTAGTCACAGGCAGTAGCGGAGCATCTGATAGCAGCTTTCTTCCTATTAGAGGACACAAATTGAATGGGGATAATTATCTTTGATAATCGCAATTAGTCATGATATTTACACAAGGAAAGGGAAAGAAAGATTACCTCACTGGTATTGTTGCCTCACCAAAAAAGGAAGACCCAAAGTTTAGATCCTGGAATTATGAAAATAACATGTTAATCTCCTAGCTTATCAACTTTATGGTGAATGAAATTGGAGAAAATTTTCTTCTCTACAACATAGCAAAAGAGATATAGGATGTAGATAAGGAAATCTACTTTAGTACTGATAATACCTTAGAGTTATTTGAGGTTGAAACCTTCTTCCACGATCTTTGCCAAGGAGACCTTTTGGTTACTCACTATTTTAATACACTTACTCATCATTGGCAGCAATTGGATGCAGTCGAAGAGCACAACTGGGAGTATCCGAGTGATGGAAGAAAATGTAGGCAAATTATAAAGAAGAAAAGAGTTTTTAAGTTTTTAATGGGACTAAACAAAATTCTCAATGAAGTTCGAAGAAGGATATTAGGGACGAAACCTTTATCTAATATCTGAGATGCTCTTTCCGAAGTTCGCCGCGTAGAAAGCAGGAAGAAGGTCATGCTTGGGCCCTCAGCCACGGCTTCTACAGCAAAAAACTAAGCCTTAATAGCCAGAGGAACCCAATAGCAAAGTAGCGACAACCGATTCAAAAAAGGAAAACCTTGGTGTGATCATTGTAAGAAGAGTGGTCATACTTAGGACACATGATGGAAAATATATGAGAAACCAATAGATTAGAAGCCCTTCAAATCTTTTGTGGATAGAGAGAACAAAGGAAATCATGCCATTGTTAAAGAAGGCATTGCAACAATGGAAGCAAGTCCGTTCACTAAAGAACAACTTAAAGAATTGCAGTGAATGTTGTCACAATTAGGACGAAGTCCATCCACCAACACAATTAGGATGAGGTCCTTAGCACATAAAGGCAACTTCATAATTGCTCTTACAGTAAACAAGAAAAACTCTAACCCTTGGATTGTTGATTTATGGGCATCTGATCATATGACGGGAGACGGTACTTTTTTACACACTTATAATTAGTCAAAAGAGCTTCTTACAGTAAGAATTACAGATGGATCTCTATCTAAGGTGCTGGAATAGGTACTATTGTTATTTCAAAGGACCTAACACTTAATTCTATACTTCATATCCCAAATTTGAGTTGCAATCTTTTGTCAATTAGCAAGCTTACTCATGATCTGAAGTGTGTTACTAAATTTTTTGCAAAAACATGTAAATTTTAGGACCTGGTTTCGAGAAGGATGATTGGCAATGCTAAGGTGTGTTTAGGGCTCTACCTCCTTACGGTTGATAATTCTATAAAAAGACAAACTCATAAAGCAAAACGTGTAGAGCATAAGAGTCAGTCCTATTCCTTATCCGTTAGTTCCTATAAATATAGTGCAATCATGTTATGGTACTATCATTTAGGTCACCCAAATTTTGTGCACCTTCAAATTATTTCCTTCTTTATTTAATAATAAAAATCCAAAAGATTTCCAGTGTGAGGTGTGTCAATATTTAAAGCATTTTTATAGCTATTATCCCAGTCATGATTACAAAATGTCTTATCTGTTTTCATTAATTCATAGTGATGTGTGGGGACTGTCTAGAGTCAAAAATATTATGGGGTCTAGATAGTTCATCTCCTTTGTGGATGATCACACAAGAATTATATAGTTGTTCCTCATGAAAGAAAAATCAGATGCAGGTCAAATTTAAAAAATTTCAATACCATGATTCAAACCCAATTTCAAACAAAGATACAGGTATTAAAAATCAACAATGCAAAAGAATACTTTTAAACCATCCTTAGTGATTATCTTACAAAACAGGGAATAATTCATATAAGCTCTTATGTCGATACACCTCAGCAGAATGAAATAGCTGAAAAAAAAAAAACAGACATCTTTTGGAAGTTGCTCGCCCTCTCATGTTTACATACATGTTCCTAAACATTTCTAAGGAGAAGCCATTATTACCACGGCCTACTTGATCAACAGAACGCCATCTCATGTGCTAAACTTCCAAACTCCTTGTCAAACCCTTCTCCTAGCTTACTCAAACACTCAAAACATTACCACCATCCTAATAAAAGTATTCAGTTGTTCTGCGTTTGTCCATATACACCCTCACCACCGAAGCATATTAGAGAGCCATCAAATGTATCTTTATTGGGTACTCGCCTAACCAAAAAGGTTATACATGTTACTCACCAGTCTTAAATAGGTTTTACACACCTCCATGGATGTCACCTTTTTTGAGCAACAACCATACTACCACAAATCTGACATTCAGGGGGAGAGCTTTATAGAAGAATATCAGCTTTGGGATATTGATCTTACAGAAACATCTCATGGTTCTCATATAAGTCCTATTGTGCATTCCTATCTTGAGTCATAAATTGTTGTCCAACTAGAACCTTTAAAACCTGAGTCGAATTCATGTCCAAATGAGTCTGATCCATGTCCGAATGATTTAACTCCTCAACGTCTTATCTCTACTCAATGAGCAAGACAAAATGAGTTACATGTCTACTCTAGGATAAATAAGACTCAAGGAGGAGAACAATGAATAACACTAGAGCCAGATCATGAGTCCAATCCAACTCCAGGCTCCTCAAAAACTTCACCAGGTAACACTTGTTCTGAACCCACTTGTCCTGAATTGCCTAACATTGACACCGATCTGCCTATTGCCTTAAGGAAGGGTGTAAGATCATGTACAAATCATCTTATCTATAATTTTTTTATCATACCATGCATTGTCTCCTACCCATCGTGCTTTTGTTGTCAGCCTTGACAAGAATCAAGTCCCTAAGTCCATTCATGAAGCACTAAAATTTCCAAAATGGAAGGTAGTAGTACAGGAAGAGATTTGAGCACTAGAGAAAAGTGGAACTTGGGAATTGACAAATCTGCCTTCAGGAAAATGACATGTGGGATGCAAGTGGATCATCAATATAAAACACAATGCAGATGGAAGTGTCAATCGGTTTAAAGTTTGAATAGTAGCAAAAGGCTTCACTCAATCCTATGGGATAGATTATCTGAAAACCTTTGTTACTGTAGCCAAGCTCAACATGTTGGGTTCTGTTGTCACTAGCTTCTAATCTAGATTGGCCACTATACCAATTGAACATGAAGAATGCTTTACTGAATGAGGATTTGAAAGAAGAGGTCTACATGGAGGTCCATCTTGGCTTTGTTACACAAACTAATGCCAACAAAGTCTATAAACTCAGAAAGTCCTTGTTTGGACTTAAACAATCCCCAAGAGTATGGTTCAACTGATTCACGAAAGCAGTAAAGAGAGTGGATATACTCAATGTTAAGCATATCACACAGTGTTTGTCAAACATTCATCTACTGGTAAGAAGGCTATTCTGATTGTGTACGTAGATGATATCATCATGACTAGAAATCATGGGGAAGAACTCTATCAACTCAAGAAGTTTTGAACTAAAGAGTTTGAGATCAAATATCTAGGTAAGCTCAAGTACTTACTTAGGATGGAAGTAGCTCGGTCAAAGAAAGGAATTTAGTTTCACAAAAAAAGTATTTCCTTGATTTACTCAAACAAATAGCAATGCTTGGATGCAAATCAGCAGACACCCCTATGGACACCTCGACCAAGGTTGGAAGTTAGAGGGATAGTAGTCCAGTAGAAAAAGGGAGATATTAGAGATTGGTAGGAAAATTGATCTATTTTTCTCACGCTAAATCGGACATTAGCTTTCCTATGAATGTTGTGAGCTAGTTTATGAACAATCCTATCGAAGATACATGGAGGTAGTATTCAAAATCTAAGGTATTTGAAGATGACACCAGGAAAAGGATTAATGTTTGAAAGGACTACTAAAAGAAAGGTTGAAATCTTCACTGATGCAGATTAGGTAGGGTCAATTACTGCTCGCAGATCAATTTCAGGGTATTGCACTTATGTCTGGGGAAATTTAGTGACATGGTGAAGTAAGAAACAGTCTATAGTGGCTTGAAGTAGGTAGAGTTTCAAGCTATGGCTCAAGGAATATGCTAAGGAATCTGGGTAGAAAGGATACTAAAAGAACTAAGAATCCTAGTTGAAGGAATAATGAAGATGCATTGCGACATTCAGTTAGTTATTAGCATTGCAAAAAGTCCCGTCCATCATGACAGAATCAAATATGTAGAAATTGATTGACATTTTATTAAAGAGAAAGGTGAATCAGGGGAGATTTCCATATGATACACACCAACAAGGTAATAGGTTGCTGATATCTTCACCAAAACTCTTCTAAGGAACATCTTTGGGGAACTCAATTCCAAGCTAAGCTTAATTACTATTTATAGCCTAGCTTGAGGGGAAGTGTTGAATTCCAATATTATTTCTTGATTTGTTAAATAAATTAAACTTATTTAGTTTTGTAGAATAGAGGATCTCGGGTAATTTCTTTCTTGATCCTTAGGTAATTATTTTTTCCTAGAATAGGGTAATTTATTTTTTTCCTAGAATGGAGTAAATTAGTTTCCAGTTTTTTGGTGAGTTTGTCTCCTTATACTTGTATATACTCTGCATGTTTTCAATAAAATAAGTAAGGCAATTATTTGTAGAATTCCTCGTACTTAAATAAAATTAAATATGATTAATTATGGTAAAATCATAATTCTTAGTATTTGTGTGTTTAAGTGTATATTATCAATTTATGTTCATTTACTTTTGTAATTTTATTTTATTTGTTTAATTTTTCACTTGTAACATTTTTTGATTGCTCAATAAAATTAAAATTAATTCATTTCGGTACTTAATAACACTATCTTCATAAGAATGATACTTTACTCGTCATTTTATTACTTGTTCAATTCGTGCACTTGCGAAAATCCACAACAGGATTCACCATTGTTATTAATAAAAAATGAGGAAAACCACAAGTTAGAACATCAAGACACCGAAGAAAGTAATGCCTTTAACACTAACAAAAGAAAATTGTAGAAAAGGCAAGTAGTTGGCAAATACATGTATTTAATAGCAGCAAAAAAAAAAAAAAAAAGTCGACACATACATTGTTATATGACTTGCTTTCTCCCGCAAAGCAAAACCTCCAAAGGAAAGCAAAGACAATAACAAGGCTCGAAAACGCCTCATTGCCAATGGCAATCTAACTGCATAATAGCTTCGATTTGATATCCCTCTCTCTTCACTGATAGCAGGGACTCTATTTCTAAACTCAGTATCCAACAATAGACTAATAGATGAAAGTTAATGGTTAGAAACCTGATGATGTGCCGAACCTCCGGCCAAGAACACTTTCCTTTTATCACTCTCACAGTCTCTCACTCACTGTCTTTTAATTAAAATAACTCATCCTTTGTTAAATTAAAGGAAGATCGACACAGATTGGTGCATTTAGAAATATAGTCCAGATTGTAATAATACAAACATAAATGTATATATATTTTCCCTTGCTTTTTGGGTAAGGTCGTAATTTGTTAGATAAAAATAAAACTACAAAAGCTCTAGATGGATTCTGTTTTGGTTAACATCAAACCAGCTTGAGGACTCAATAATACATTTTGTTTTTTTGGCTAAAATACTCGAGAATACTTGCCTATTCTCTTTTGATAGCTCCATTTTGTTCCAAACTCGCTCATATATCTACATGTGGCGCACAATTATGCGCGTTTGTACCCTTTTTGCCTGAGCATATCTTCTAACCACAAGATCACAGGATATATTTTCCACTCGTCCATGAAATTCTCGTGCTAGTCAATGGAGGGAATATTTATTTTTCTTACTCTTTTTTTTTTTTTTGGGTTGAATATTTTCTTACTCTTTAGTATTTGAACAAAATACCTCTCTATGAATATGGCAAAATTGCCCCTCTTGCAATTTTTACTTTAAATTAACTTAAATCCGAACTTTCTGATTTTGTTTTCACCTAACGCAAAATTTTCCCTTTATTAGAGTTATTTACCATTTTATATCTTATACCTTGCTCTTATATAAAAAGTATACCTTGTAGAAGTTTTGCATTTTATAAACCATCAATTTGTATATACATACAAATTTATACAACTTGTTTGTCAACACTTAAATTTAATCTAAACATATCCAGAACACCCTTAAAAAACTAAAATTAAGTAGCATTTTACTTTTAATCCTTGCGTTTTTATTTAAAAAGTATATCATGCATTTTAAAGTTTTGTATTTTTATATCATTGTAATATGTTTAATACATAAACTTATACTTTTCTCAATCAATACTTTTTTTTTTAAAAGGGATCAGCACTTATTTTGACATCAAAATTAAAATTAAAAAATGATTAAAGAAATTTAAATTTAAGTGTATTTTAAGTATTTTAAGGTAATGAAGAGTTTATTGAGAAAATATATACATTTATGTATTAATATAACATAATGTTATACAAATACCTATTAAAATATGGGATATACAATCTGAATAAAAGCAAAATGTATTGTATAAAAAGTGAATAACCCAAATTCTAGTTTTTTTTTAAAGGTATTTTGAATATTTCAAGTTAAATTAAGTGTTGACTAAGAAAATGTATAGATTTGTATATTAAATGTAATATGATAGTAGTAAATGTAAAACTTTAAAATGCGAAATAGATTTTCCCAATAAAAATGAAACATATGGTATAAAAAATGTAACTAACCCTTTTATTTAATTGTCCTCCGAAGAAGCTCTAAACTAAAAGGGGTTATTTGGTCAAACTAATTGCACTTGGGAAAAGTGTGTAGAAATGCCAAGAACGGTTGGTTTTGTGCCTGGACAGACGGCTGTCAACATTGTGAATACTAAACTTTATTTCATTGTCGTACGGTTCATAGTTATTCCCTCTCATCCCCTACACGATTCTCCTTTTCACTTTCCTTCGTATTTTTCATTACTTCTTTTTTGTCATTGTTATAAATATAGGAAAATTGAGTTTCCCTTTTAAGAGGTGAGGAGGCAAAGAATATGGCGGAGAAAAGTGCTCTCAAGGGATGCATTAAGAACACTAGAGGTCCCTGGAAAATTAAGAAAACAAGAAAAGATGGCCAAGTCGTTACCAAGCTTCGGTTTCCCTCAGAGAGCGAGCGACAGAATAGTAAGCAAAGAGAGCGTCAACGCCGGTCAATAACTCGGAATATTTTTGCTGGCCTTCGGTTGTATGGAGACTACCAACTTCCTAAGAATGCTGACACTAACGACTTGTTGAAGGCGCTTTGCGAAGAGGCGGGTTGGCATGTGGAGGAAGATGGCACCATTCATAAGAAGGTAAATTTGTTACAATATTTTACCACAAAATTCAAGTAAAATGATCTTGCTTCTACTTGGTATAATGTATATTTGATTCCTTCTTTTGTATGACGCATAAAAGATGTTTGCTATTATTTGGTAATTGGCAGTAGTCATCAAGTTCTTCCAAGATGGATTCTTGCCAAGTTCTTAAAGATCATAGCACATGCAACGACTATGGATGTACTAAAACGATTTCATCTGAGTCCCGTGAAGCTCGTGATTTCCTAAAGTCATTCTCAAATAGTTAAACTGAATATAAAAAGGTGAGAAAGATATTTAACTAGTTTAATTTAGAAAGCAAGGTTTCTTTTTCCAAGTATAGGAAGTATAAATATTTAAAAACTAGGTCTTAACTCTTAAAAATGGTAAATGTGTTTTGCAATTTGATTTGCAAAATTTCGTGAAGATTTTGTAATTTACTTAGATGAAGATGACGATATGATGAATAGCTGTGTTTTTGCCGTTGATAAATGCAAAAGCTATTTGAGTGGACACAAATTAAGCTGAGTTTGACTGTTAAGTTGAGTTTTCTTTCATTAGAATGTTAGGAAGGTTTATATGCCTAATCCTCTCCTCCCTCTATACATTTTGCATGAATATGCCAACCATATTTAGTATCTTACATGTAATGATCATAACGAGGATAAATGTGGACAACTTACATAAACAAACAATCTCGTTGATACTTGATAGATTAATGTGGGCGGTCACAGTGTGAGGAATTTGATTTACTTATAATTTTAAGAGAATAAATCTTTTATTAAGACAAGCATAATGCCGACCCAAGTTAGGGATTTTAAAATCACTTTTCAAGATGTCAATGCAATCACAATATTTTTATTAAAAAAAAAAAAGATCATTCACAATATTGATAGTGACATTCACTTTGATATAAATGAGGGATGGCTATCATAGGATGTTTGAGTATTCAACAATGATAGTTTAATAATACTGATTGGGAAAAATAATACTGATTAAGAAAAAAATTAGGGTCGGAACTATAATTTTATCTTATCTGTATACATGTGCTTTTAAATATAGTATTAAATTTACAATGATCGACCATATGATTCAACTATATTTAAATAATATATCATAAGACATAAAAGCAATCCCACTCACAAATCCAATTCTTAAAATTTAATCTTACAGTTAAGAGGGAAAAAAAAACTTACTTTTATCATGGGATAAAAATACAGTGTCTACACTAAATTTTTAGTGGTAATTGGCGTAACATAATTTATGCACTGCAAATAGTTGCACGGGTAAAATTTTAGGCCATGGAGAAAAAGGATGTTGGAATTCCTTGCAATTAGAAAAGCAGTTGTCCACTTAAAATATGCAAAATTACTAATATAGCCCTATTTATTATTGTTGTTGTTGCTGCTGCTGCTGCTGCTGTTGTTGTTGTTATTATTATTATTATTATTGTAATCCCACCCTTATTGCTAGAGGACAAAATTTGAAGCGTCTGTCTTGATCTTGCTGAACAAATGGAAAAAGCCGTTAACTACACTTCCTTATACAGTAAATTCTAGTTACAATACATGATCACTTGTATATCAGACCAGTACTGCGTTTTTCAAAGAATGAAAACATTTAAACAATTACCTCACAGCAGTAGGGAATTGAACTATGCCGGTACAAAAAGACATCCTTTTTCCCATTGCTATGTGAAAGCAAAAACGAAACGCCTTCCAAAGAATGTTTACAATTGTTTTACAAGAAATGGAAGAGCAACTCGTTCCATACATCAGGTACACCAGGCAAGCACCAATGTATGCAATCAGAGTAACTTGGAGGGTTTGACAATTGCTCCGGCTTCAGAGACTCCCAGAACTTACGGAAGATTGAAGGGTGACCGTCTTTTCGATACTCCGAGAGCTGAGTGATGTTGATGACCGAGACCTTTGAACCCAGCTTGTCAAGGACATTCTCCACCATGCGCATCGTAGGCAGGTCAGAACCACTTCCCCAGTAGCTCTCCGAGTGGATAGGAGTTTTCTCATTATAGCAATTACCTTCACTTCCTGGCTTCCATTCACGACTCCTGAGATTGTGACAAATTTATATAGGTTTACGGTTTTAATCCGACTCTAAGAAACCACAAGACTGCTTTCTAAAATTTAGTAGGTTCAGAATTCGAATGGAGACAATGAGCTGCATGATAATTTTGTCCACATCGGTAAAAGAGGAAGCATTCTTTGCATCATACTTTCTGTAAATGCCATCATTACAACTCAAACCTAACGCGAAAATAAGCAATATATTGAATGGATGATGATAACCAATAAGTTTGCACAACTTCTGATTGTGATGATGGTAAAGGTCCATCCATTCTAATCATCATACTATTCTGAAACATCTACGGGGTACTCTAAGGACAAGCCCTACTCTCTGTTAATTGGGACGAAAAACATTGGACACAAAGAACTAGTCCTGAAGTTGGCATAAAGCATGCAGGAAAAATGTCTAGTGGATCATTCCATCTAGTGTAAATGTTTTCTGATATTGTTCACAGCATTGCAGATTTTCACTAGAATAAAAGGATAAAAAGGAATGCTGGAGGAAGGTGTGCAGGCACTAACCAAAGATGCGTAGGAGACATTGTAACAAAAAACACCCTTTTCTTAAGAGGATCTACATTGGATGCAACCCAATCAGCCCAAGTTCTCATGGCCAATTCCATGGCTCCAAGGCCATCTAACTCTTCGCAAGTGCCACTTTCTTCAGTACTCCATCTGCATTAGTGGGAGGCCTGGTTCAGTTACTTGTTCACGAAGTTCAAGAAGATGATGATGATGATGATTATTATTATTATTATTATTGTTGTCGTTGTTGTTGTTGTTATTATAATTCTAAAATGAAACCCTATGTTGTTGTTAGAATACTTACAAGAGCTTAACTGGTCCTTGTCTCCACCATAGGTATGAGTTGAAAACTAATATATCGGCATGCTCCCATTGCGATGAATGCTTGAGAACTGAATCTGGACGAATTATCCTGTCATCCAATCTATGATTCACAGGGTCGTCGGAATTCGATTCCACAAGAAGTGGGGCCCATAGAAATTCAATGGTTGCATTGTATTCCTGCAAATTAACAAACAAACAAATGAAGAACAAGGGTACAAAACAATGACAACATCTATTCAGCTTCTCTTGTCCAATGCCAGACTACAACTAGAGGAAATGTTATGGCCACGTTCATTAGTTTCACAGATCCCATATTCATATCATATCAAGTTTGACTTCTTCAGAGTGTTGTAAGGACAGTACGACAATATTTTCCCCTGTTTTCGAGGTTTATGTGTCGTGATTTATGCCACAAGATGGAGCAAAGGCTACATCGAGTTGACTTGTCATACAACATCTTAGAGAAGTAAACAACTCACCTCTGCTCTGAAAATGGTAAGAGGGGCATTTGGCGACATGGATTTTTTATCTGCGGGGATTACCAACTGTAGCAAACACACCATTGATATCCATTGCCCTCTGTTCAATGAATCCCCCACAAACATCAGCCTTTTTCCTCTCAACTTCTCCCAAATTTCAGTCACATTCCACCTACAACGGGGGAAAAACCATCAATAAATGTAAAATAAAATTCGCAAAAAGAAACTATACCCTTACATGAGTAAAAAACGATTCTTAGCACCCAAATTGTATGGCTAAAAATGCTTTCACATTGCTTCAATTTGACTTTATCAATCAGTTTATAGTCTCCAAATATCCCTATTCTAGTAGTTGTAGAAAGAAGACAACTAACTGTGAAATAGGACTTGGAGCTTCCAGTTCATATACAGCAGCCATAACTCATAAACCAACTCCACTTACAAGAAACTTCTAACAAAACTAACAACAAACATGAAAACCAATTAATAAGATACTCGACGGTCCAGTCACAAAAGTTATGTACCTTTCTTGTATAGGAAACGCTAATTTTCCATTCACAAGTAAACTTGACACAAGATACCAATTAAACAAGTTCAGCTACTTTCAATGTGTTTCAACTTGCCTTTGCCGGTCAATTAAAAAGCCTCATTTTGAGCAAATTCTCTCTCTCTGTTGGTGTTTTTATTTATAGTTTAAAGAAAGAAAGCTGATACATATAATGACACATTATGAAACAAAAATATTAAGTTTTTCAAGGGTAAAACTACGAGAAAAAAAAAATCAATCATTTTCGTTTTATAGAACTTGTATTTTGACATGTGTGCATTCATAATGTCTTTTATTTTTTTCTTTTCTTTAAAAAAAAGGAACTGTAACGTAAGAACTGGGGACTCGCGCTAGTTCATACAATTTTCTAGAGAACAAAGCTAAATTAAAAGGAATGCTTTATGCTTACATACCATTCTTGATTATAGAGAATGCTAATTTTTTCCCCACAAGTAAAACCCCCAAAAAAAAAAACAAAAAAACAAAAAAACAAAAAAAAAAGGGTAAAATCAAACACTTCGATTAATCTCCAAAAGAATAACTAAAACCCAACCACCAAGCAAGTACATTCCCAAGACAATAATTCTCTTAAAAAAAATAAATTTAAAAAACAAAAAGAAAAATCACTAACCTCTTCAAATTACAACCATGGGGTTGCCATCTCCAGAACTGGTAGCCCAAATCATCCCTGCCATGCTTGTGGCAAGCCAACTGGTCCGACATGTACGGACACTCCGACTCATTGTACAGCGGATACGAACTGTTGTCGAACACCCACTTGCCGGAGAACACGTCACACCTTTTCTCCTCCGAACTCTTTCTCCGGCGACGACCGGAGGCCGCCGCAAGCTCTGCCGCCCACTCGATTTTCCGGCGACTGTAATCTCGCGTGGAGTTGCATCTACTGAGTCTATCAATAAACTCTGGGGAAAAAAAACCCATTTGAACGAATCAAGTGGAAAACCAAAAGAAACCCAGAAATCAGAGAAAAGATTCAAGAATATGAAGAAAAGACTTACGAGGAGGTCGAGTGGGGAATCTGAGAAGATTGGGCTTGACGTAGGTGAAGGAGTCTTGTTGGTGGCGACGAACATGGTTAGCTTGTTGTTGTTGATTTTGTTGTTGTTGTTGTTGTTGATCTTGTTGGATTTGGAGAATGCTTCGTTCGTTGTGGAGAACAGAGACGACGATGAAGACAAGGAAGATCAATGCGAGTAGAGGGAAGTGGGCTTTCTTCTTGTTCCATCTCTGCATCATGAACGAGGAAGACGACAGTTCAATGAAGAAGTTTCTCTGAATTTTTCAGATAGAGAGAGAGAGAGAATTTGACTAAGATCATTGAAAGAGAATCCGAAAAGGTGGTCATGAACGGGGATTTTGCTTTAGTGAAAAAGAACAAATTAATATGTGTATTAATGGCGTCATTGTTGGAAGATTTTATTATCCAGTGCTGCCGCGCATAGGTTAAGGGGAAGTTTGGTTAAAAAAAAAAAAAAAACTTCAAAATATCTTTTTTTCTAACACGTCACACCTTTTACTATTTATATTTATAAAATATTATAATAAATTTTAAATTTTAAAAATTCATAACATTATATATGCAAATCCAAATAAAATATATATTTTTAAATTATATAGAATTTCTAAAAAGACAAAACAATATTTACATTGATATTTTTTCAAAAAAAATTTTAATTTTTTTATTTTTTTATCCCAAACAATTTTTTTTCCAAATATATTTTTTAAAACAACTCTTTTCCAACGTAAAAAAATATCTTCAAAACCTTCCTCAAACTCCTCCAATACTTTGATCAACTCCTCCCTCCTTATTGAGGTTAAATTAGTAATTTAAATTTCATTTATTAGTTTTATTTTTATTATTTTTTAAAGGATTGAAATATGTAATTCAGTGATCAATGTGATTAAGTAGTTAATTAATGGCGTATCCAATGTCATTAATTAACTGCTCCATTGAAGAAGTGGATAGAGTGATTGAATTTGAGGTCTCATTTATTTCTTATTCTTATTTAGGAAGAGATTTATAATTCGAATCGTTATTTAGTTTTAGGATGTTATTAAGTACTAAGAGATGAAGCCGTTGTCATTTTGAATTCCTTTTCTTAAGGGGAGAAATATTATTTATCAAAAAAATAAAATAAAATAAAATAATGGTTGTATTAGTAGCTGGTTAGCTTAAGTTTCATGATTCAATAGTTTTCAAGTAAGTGGCCCCATTTGGTTTACACATATCTTTGAAAAATGGTGGTGCTGTGTTTGGTTTATACGTGCTTGTAGGTGATATAAAATTCGATTTCTTGCTATTGGTTTGTGGAGACTGGAGCCGATGATGATAACAAATTAACCATGGAAAAAAGAATACTAACAATTTTTATTTTTTGAAACACACTCACAATTTTTTTAACTACTATTTTTTCTTAGCAAGAAAAAACTACACTTTTTTTTTTTCCTGTTCTCTAAGGTACGCAATAGTACTACACTTTTTTTTTTTTAGAACTAAAGAGTGTGATCAATACGAAGTATCCTTGGCTAAATCCACTAGCAATGATAGAGTGAATCATTAAATGGTCTTGGAATTAGCCTTATCATTAAATAGAGTCCCAGTCATAAGCTAAGAAGCCAAGATTAGCAAAGAACAACCTAATCTAGTAGTTAATAGAGACTGACATATATAAATTTAAAAGGGAGCCTAGTAAAAGTCTTATTGGTCACCTTTAATTGATATATATATATATATATGTATGTGTGTGTGTGTGTGTATTTTGTGGTTGAGAATAAATTCTTTATATGTGTGTGGTTGATATATAAGTGTGTGTAGCTGTGTCTCCTATTAAATGTAAGCATGTCCTTTTTGATTATGTGGCTAACGAGGTTTACATTTTGAGTATCATACGCCAAAAACCATTCCCCCTCATCATGACCATGTGACGGGGAGAGTCGCTTTCACGTGTTAAGATATTTCACAGCCGGACCGTTAATAATTCCATAAATTAACTTTATTTTATAAAATTATTTTATCCTTTTTTTTATATATAAAAATTAATTTATTTTTAAAAATTTTATTTATTTATATTTATTTTAATTTAAAATTTTATAAATTTTATGAAATTTTTATTTAATTTTACTTTATTTTGTCCTATCTTTTTCTTTTAATAATAATACATTAAATAAACTTAAAATGAAATATTTTTAATGAGTGTACATGTAGTATTTTATTTTAGATATATCTAATTTTAACATTTTATTTTTTTGTAGTATTAAATTAAGGTGAAAAATTCATATATTAAAGTGGGTTCTATCAAACGTCATTATTTATGTCAAGAAACTATTAGCTTGATCAATATTATTTGATCATCTCATTAATATGAGTATTAAAAAAAAAAAAGAATTACTCCAATTGGAGTTTGTACGAAGAAATTATAACAATTTCTAAGGAGATAGTGCACCTATAACTACATTAGTTCACTTTTTTGGTCCAATATTGACATGTCGTATGGTAAAGGTAAAAAAGGAACCAATAAGAATGTGACATATGACATTTTCTTCATATTAGCAAATTAAAATCAAGTTTATCATATATCTTATCACACTGGATTCTTTTTAATCACATGCACCGCTGTAGCTACTGTAGATACTTTAGCAAAGTTTGAAAACTGTATACCTACTACTGTAGTAAAGTTTGAAAACTATAAATCGACTACTATAAAGAGTTCGAAAATTTTGTATTGTGCATGCATCGACTACTGTAGCAAGTTTGGAATTTTTGTATTAAGGTTAGGTGGAATAGTGAAAAATTATGCATATAAAAAATTATGCATACAAAATTAAAATAAAGCTTATCATGCACCTTATTATACTATATTCTTTCTAATTACATGCACCATTGTAGTTATTGTAGATTCTTTAGCAAAGTTTGAAAACTATGTACCGACTACTGTAGTAAAGTTTGAAAACTATAAACCGATTTTTGTAACAAGTTTGAAAATTTTGTATTATGCATGCATCGACTACTGGAGCAAGTTTGGAACTTTTGTATTAAGGTTAGGTAGGATGGTGAAAAATTATACATATAAAAAGCATTTTTGAGAGGCTTAAACACACACACACACACACACACACACACAAAATGGGAGAAGAGATAGAGATAGAATGAGATTTGGAGTGTAAAAAATAAAAGTTCTAATGAAGCTGTTTTACTTTAAAATGAGGAGTATATAGAGGTTTTGCCAGTGCAAAAATCAAATATCAAATCTACACTCATTTCTTTTATTTTTATTTTATCATTATGCTTAATTTATTTTATTGTGTTTGTTATATTTCTTTATAAATTAAATAAATTTTTACTGTGAGTTATGATGTAGTTTAATTATGATGGTTTAATTAAATTAAACATATTATTATGATTATCATATTTATTAGTGTATTTATTCTCAAACTTAATGCTTTTAAATTTCTAGCTAATTTTGAATAATTTGATAAACAAAATGAAATCAAGAGGATATTTTTATAACATAACTCTAGAGTAAATATTATAAAATTTAGGATAAAATAGAGATATATCTATTTGTTTTTTAGTGGCCATATTATTAAATACTACAGATTTCTTAACAAACAATTTTTTAATTGAATTTGGATTCGTATTTTTTGCTGTTCACATATACGATAATATTCATATATATGATACTGTTTACATATATGTTATTATTAATAAATACGGTACTGTTTATTGTGAATTTTAATTTACTAATTCTTTATGTAAATTTAATTATAAAAATACAGAATTTATGTGTAACTTGAGAAAGATTACATAAAACAAAAAAGGATAATTGACCATCAACACATATGAACAAAAAATCATAATAATATACTTAAATAAAATTAAATCTGGTTAATTATAGTGAAACTATAACTCTTAACATCTGTGTGTTTGATTATATGTTATCAATTTATGTTTATTTATTTTTGTAATTTTTATTTATTTATTTATTTTTCATTTATAATATTTTTTGGTTATTCAAATAAAATTAAAATTAATTATTTTTGGTATTTAATAATATTATTCTGGTGGGAACGATATTTCACTCATCACTTTATTATTTATTCGATTAGTTCACTTATGAAAATAAGCAAAAATCCTCTCAAGTTTTATTTTTTTAATTAAAGGATTGTAGAGATAATAGATGGTGTACTCTAATTTTTTTGGTAAGACAATCAATTCTCGTATAGAATATAGATTTGTCAGGAAGTAAATATTTTGTATACCTAGCCTGTGTGATATTATAACTAGATGATAAATATCACCTCTATGCAACAATGAAACCAACCTTTTATTTGAATGAAGGCATATACTAATTTTTTTTAGAATTAAAAAATAAATATAAAAATGTCGCATTATTTTTAAACAATTACCAAATTAAATATTGAATAATTTCTCAAGAATCATATAATAACCTAAAAAAAGGAATCATAAAACATATTGCAATAGATTATGATGAGTTTTATATACTTTGAAAGTATTACACAATAACTTCATTTTTAATATAATGGAAAATTTCTTTTACGATATATACGACCAAATTTTGTTTATGGTATGTCTTATAAGTTTTAACTAATGATAAAGTTTACAGTGAGGTTTAAATAAGGATAATTAAATTTTAGTAGGGAAAGAATAGGAAAATTGTAAAATGTTAAAGAGAAAGTAAAAAAGAAAAGATCAATACGGGCATTGATCATGTGTGGTTCCACTCATACCCTTATGTGAGAAGAAAAACGAGCAGTCTGACTGTTGAGTTCAAATTAGGTTAGAAATAGAATGAAGTTGCAGTTTAGAAATTCCTTCCAAAATCACCCTTTATGATAAATCATTTCTAAACAAAGTCCTGTACGACATACAAAGAGAAAAAGTTAGAGGTGTTATAACAAATATTTGATTTTGAGCAATAAAAAGATAAAAGACCTTCATAATTAGAATTTTTGTACCGTTTTTTTTTTCTTTCTTTTTCTCCCCTATCCTTTTTTGGTCTAGGCGAAAAAACATAGGGAGGGACACAGCGGTAAACTATTTCAAAGGGTACAAATGAAAAAAGAAAACAGAAATGGGTTGAAAGTCATATTTGACTTTTTTTGGGGTCATTGGTGAAAAATATAGGCATAGAGAAGCTCATTCCACACATCAGGCACTCCAGGGAGGCACCAGTGATGACAATCTGCATAGCTTTTAGGGTTTGAGATTTGGTCCTCAGTTAGAGGTTCCCATTGCTTCCTGTAAATTGAGGGATGTGCTTCTTTTCTATACTCTGAGAGCTGAGTAATATTAAGCATTTGAACATTTACTCCTCTTCTTTTTAAGTCATCAAGCACATGCTCTACCACTCTCATCATTCTGGGATCCGACCCTTTTCCTTGATATCCATCTTTGAAGATTTGCTCCGTCTCGCGATAACAATTTTCACCCTTAACTCCACCCCATTCATGAGCCCTGCAATTTAGATGGATTCAAATGATAATTAATCTCTTTTTTCTTGTAAACTTTGCATGAGAAACAAGCACATTCTCATTTCTTGTTTTGTATGGTTAAAAAAAAATGATACCTTTTCACAATTACAAATGGTGCTATGTGTAACGTATAGCGACAAATATTGCATAAATTTCGAGTGAAACAAATGGCTATGAAAGTGTTACATTTAGTAGTAATATTTGTAGAGAAATGACCGAGTTTATGAAAATTTCAACTCAAAACTTCATGAATCAAGTGAGTTTAAGTGCAAGTGCAAGTGCAAGTGTATGTGAAATCCTTCAAAACAAAAATATGTTATTTTATGATGGCTTACAGCTGCATGTTTTCAATTGAATTTCGTGAATTGTTAAGTTGTTTATTTTAATAATTTCATTTTTTTTGCATTTAAATCATACTAATATTGTAGTTGTAGACATAATCTAATGATAATATCATACCTGATTATACTTAAAAATATAAAGTTTGAATCACTCATTCTAACTTCAAAAATATTGTATATTAGTGGTGATATTAATATGCCCCCCTCCTCTCTGTTTTTTTATTTTTATTTTTATTTTTTTTTGTCAGTAAGATCTAACTTGGCTGAACGTTAGTTGTCCACACGATCATGGAACAGTTACCCAATGTTTGTCGACAATCATGCATATTTTATTTTTTTATTATTATTTTTTTTTCCCATTTTCTTTTCTTTTCTTGTTGGAGTTGGAAGCGTGATTTGCACCTACCGACGCTAGGTAGTGTAGGCAATGTGGGACAGCATGAAGTCTTTCATTAGGCAGGCATGCAAAAACTCAAACATAAATAAAAGAGACAATACTTGTGCAGGTCTACCCTCCAAAATATAATTTTAGATTAATTTCACTTTAACCCCTAAATTATAGATCCATGTTTTATTTTAGTCTCCGAGTTTTTATTCGTATTAAAATTAGTTCTTGAATTATTAATTAATTTATCTCATAGCAATAATTCATTCCAAAACAGTTAAAAAGTGGATAGCATTTACCACTTGAAGATCAATTGTGTTTTAAAATTAATTTTGTCATTGTAATGTTAGAACACATGTGTTTTGAGAATTTACAATTTACAAAACTGAAATATGAAACATATAAATGACAAAATTAATTGTGGCTAAAGTATTTGCATTCTTTTTTTTTTTAAATAGTGTTTTGGAAGAATGGATTATTATGAGACAAAATAATAGTTCGATTATGGTATCTGTAATGCTTTAGAACTCAGGGATTAAAATAAAATTGGACTTAAAATTTTGGGATAAAAATAAAAACTAACCCTATAATTCATGTTATGGAGGATTAGTGAATGCTTATACACTCCAACGTATGCTTGCACTGATATATAAAGTGTATTCCATCTTAATCAATCACTAAGATACTCTTCACGTATTATATTGTAAATAGGGATTGCAAATATTTGCATTAATTAGTTTTATATTTTCCTATGGTGTTGCACGATATGGTGCATGACGCCAATACTTCTCTTTGGCATTATATCTTAAAACAAAAATAATTAAGTAGGTCGAATCTGCATTAGTTCCAGTAGGGCACATGCTCTCCCCCATTTAAAATTATTTTTAAGCTTTCTTTAGTGTTTATTTTGTCTTTTGTTTATGTACTTTCTCCAGATCCCTCAAGTAAGCAAAGAAAAAAAAAAAGATATTTTTTTACGAATATATTCAAACCCCCATGACGATGAACTCAGATGGAAAAATATTTACCTCTAAGAATGCTGTGAAGAATAATTCTTTGATTTAATAATCTGAGTTAATAATTTTGAAAATAAGGGTACTTTTATATGTAGAAAAATATAATTTTTTAAAAAATATATTTTTAAGAGAATGAAACAAGTTGGTAAGATATCATTTACTTATTAAAATAGAATTTGACAAAGAATTATTATAATCAGAGAATATTTGTTTCTTTATATGTATGTATATTTATTTAAATTAAGTACTACATGAACTAAATATATTAATGCATCTGTTAGTAAAAATAAGATTTAACAAGTTAGATTAGATTAATTCGTCGAATACGAGGGGTGGTCAAATAATTTTTTTTATATTATATAATAATAAAATTGCAAGGAATACTGCCTTAAGAGGGTAAAACAAGTTGGTAAAATAATATTTATTTATTAAAATAGTTCTTTTAATAAGGAATTATCATCGGATAATTTTTTTACTATGTATATTTATTTAGATTAAGTACTATCTAAATAAATATATTTATCTGTTACCAAAAAATAAGATTTAAATTAAGTTGGATTAACTCGTCAAAACTGAGGGGTCAGAGTATGATTAAAAAATAAAATAAAATTTATACCTTTCGTGAATTGGTGACATGCTCACAAAGAACAACTGAGTCTTTCTGTTAACATGAACTTCCAGCCAATCAGCCCAAGTTTTGAGAGCCATCTCATAGACGCGTAACCTCTTAACATCTTTATAGATTCCGCCCGAGTGCTCAAATGATCCCCACCTTAATCATTGCCAAGAGCACAAACAAAAATTTTAAAGCAGAGTCAAATGCGTAGTTCTAAGTACTTTAATTAAGAAGTTTAGCAGTAAAAATTAACCAAATAAAACTTTTTTACAGATAGAAATGTCCTAATTTTTTTAAATTTGGTAAAATTTTTTTCTTTATAATCAATTCTTAAAATTATAAACTTTGACACCATCAATCTTTTTATTCATGTTCATTAAGCTTGCATTATTTAAACTTGAAAATTTTTTTTCTTGATAATCAACTCTTAAATATATAAACTTTGACACCATCAGTCCTTTTATTCACGTTAATTAAGCTTACATTTGGAACAAAGATTTGAAATAGAATTTTAAGGTTAGAGTTAGTCGACTTTTTAAAAATCAGTTATAATTTTTATTGACTTTTCAAAAAAAATATAAAAATGAATCTAAAATGTCCTATCTGGACAATTTTTTTCACACATGAGAGCTAAAGAAGGGTATTAATAGCTAGTCATTTATATTTAATTTCAATAAAAATTCATTTAATAACTTGAACTTAATTAAATTATAACTCAAATTGAAACTCTATATAGAATTTACATTAAAATTAAGTAAAAACAATTAGTTCTTACAAAAAAAAAAAAAGTAAAAACAACTATGGGATATGACGTCCAAGTAATGTACAAAAAAATGTCCAAATTTTAATAGAAGTGAGTAAAAAGGACTGTTGATGCAAAAAAATTATAAACTTAGAAGGTTGATTGTCAAGAAAAAAAAAAATCAGAGATAAGTTTTCATGTTTGAGAAATTTAAGGGATACCCACCTGATAAAAATTAGATAAAGTTCACCCATTGTAAGAGGCTCAAGTTATAAACATAGATACTTACAGAACTTTCGTTTTGGACTTTGATCTCCACCAGAGATAGGTATTGAAAACCAGAATGTCAGCATCAGTCCAATGCCTAGCATGCTTTTCAATTGCTTGCACTCTAACAATCCTTTCTGGCAAGCGGTGGCTAACGGGATTATCAGAGTTTGATTCCACCAGCAACGGCGCCCAATAGAACTCAATTGACGCATTGTATTCCTTGATTTGGATTTATCAACCGTTAATAGCTGCATTTTTGTAAGTTGTGTATATAATTGCACAAGAATGTAGGATATTGAAATTATGGGATACCTAGTATGCTTTGTTACTTAAAGGACCAAACAAATTGCTACATTAAATTCCATATTTGCATTTGATTTATTTTGGAGAGAATTTATAGGTGTAATATAATAAATATTCATAATGTATAGCGATATCTCTTACAAGCTACGCTCAAGATGCATGCTTACCTCCTTCTCCTTCTTTTGCTTTTTCCTCTTGTTTGTGTATTTATTGTATAAAACCTTTTTAACGCTAAGCAATTGTCATATGTACCGGGGATGAGCTTAGGGTAAAAAATCATGGAGACATTTTTTTTAGAAGAAATTGTAGTACATAGCATTTTTATAAAACAAAGGAAGTAAATAGGAAGTTATTAAAATATTTGAAATAAATAGCAATAAATAAAGTAAATAATTAATATATTTAGTAGATATAAATAAATAATTTATGCAGTAAATTTGCTACTTACAGTTGCTTTAAATATCTTTAAAATTTTCTATTTATTTTAATTATTTATTGCAAAAATGTATGTACTTCTTTCTTCGTTGTGTGTGTTTAAGATCCTGGCTAGCTCTTATATCTCAAATATTATAGAGAGAGAGAGAGAGAAGAGTAAGTGAGTGAGTGAGTGAGTCTAATTGGAATGTATGACCTCAAGGGCAACTTGGACATATAATTAAAAAAAAAAAAAAAGTAAAATAAGGCATCAATGAACTAAGGCTCTTTTTTTTTTTTTTTTTTTTTAATAAAAACTTCATTAGGCAACAAAGGCCTAATAAAAAAACGAAAGGAGACTGACAACACAGAGTCCACTAAAAAACAAAAATCACACAGGTTGGAGGGACCAGACAACCGGACATGTTCTCAACTATAAATATAATGGAAAAACATAATGACCTTTCTCTAAATTGACAAACGTTTCTAATCTAACAAGGTTAACCTTAAAGTAAAATAGAGTTATTTACTTTCGGTTTTATTACTGAGTCCTAAGAGATCTTTTACGAAATGAGATGGAAAATATATATATTTTTGGGTAGATGGAAAAAATGATCGAACCAACATTCCTTTTTTTTTTTTTTTTTCATTTGCAAAATCAAAAAGGAAAAAAAAAATCTCAAAACCCGCCCGTTGTCTTGTCGAGTTAGTTGATTGATATCTTAGCATTTTTAGATAATATCATATGGTATGGTATACTTGAAAAAAAAACGTCATTTGAGTATCTTCAGATCGTTTTTTGGGACTTGAAATGTCCTTTCTTACCTTTTTGTCTAAAACACATATTGAGGAAAAAAAAAGTAAAAAAAAAAAAACCCTTCATTCTCAGGAAAAAAAAAAATCCCATATATGGAGAGAAACCCAAATTCGATAAAGATACACGAACTTCCTAAATGAAATTTTCCAATAATGTATTTAATTGAAAAGACTTAAAAATAACCCTTTTAATATACCTATTTTGAATTTTTACCTTCTTATAATACTAATTTGGATTTTTACCTTTTCTTTCTTTAATTATTTATTTATTTTTTAAAATGTAATAATATTATGTCTAACACAATGCCCAAACCTTATACGTAAATTATTAAAAAAATATTCTAACGGATTACTAGATAGTATTTCAACAGATTATCAAAAAGCATTTTAGTGGATTATCAAAATTTTAAGCTGATTACCAAACGATATTTCAAATGGATTATTAAAAGGTATTTTGGTGATACAATACTACGGTGGATTATTAAATGGTATTTTAAAGGATTATCAAAAGTAGATTAATAAAAAATTAGTTGGATTACCAAATCATATTCTAGTGTATTACTTTTTAGTTGGTTGGAGGTATTTTTGAAAAGACATATTAAATTAATCTTTAACTTTCCTTAAAAGGAGGTAAAATTCCTAAAGCTACTATAAAGAGAATAATATTCTAGAGGTAAGTATTTTTTGGAGCATCCTCTTAATTCCCCTTTGATTTTTGTATGGTCTAGTGCCTTACATTTACTGATCTCTCCTATTGGACCTTACAGATTGCTTTAGAACCAAACAATATTTTGGGCTTTCACAAGCCCAATTTGCCAAAAATTAAGAGCCAAATTAGGAAAATTAAAGTAGATAACATTTTTCACAAAATAATGAAAGTAAACAGTAAGCTTTTAAAAAATTTATAACAAATTATAGATTTAAAAAGTAAATAAAAAATTTACTAGATATATGATATATTTAAAAGACGTAAATAAATCATTTATCTAGTATGTAAATACATTATTTAAATAGTGAATTGACATAAATAAATTATTTATCTGATAAAACTATGATTTATCATAAATATTTTAAAAACATACTATTTACTTTAATCATTTTTTGAAAATTGAGAGAATGAAATAAATAACTTTTCAAAAAATAATTAAAATAAATAATAGATTTTTAAAATATTTGTGGTAAATAGCAGATTTATTATATAAAGAAAAAATTTACATGTTAGATGACGTGTTAAAAAGACATAAACAAATTATTTATCTAATTTAAATAAATTGTTTACCTACTAAATAAATATATCATTTATCTGATATACCTAATAAATTATTTACCTTGTATGTTTGCTATTTATTAAAAATATATAAAAATATGTTATTTAATTTAATTACTTTTTGAAAAGTGCTATTTACTTCTTTCTCCCTTTTTAAAGTTTTTAAAAGTAAATAACAGGTTAAAATATTTTTTTTTGGCTAGAAAAACAGGTTAAAATATTTGAATGCAACAAAAAATTTATTTACCAAGAATTACTAAAGTATTTACTAATAGTACCGTTTCTAGGGGTAAATACATTAAGTGGACAAATTATTTACTGTAATTACTGTGTATTCAAATATTTTTAAACCTACAATTTATTTTTTTAAGTTAAATAAAAATATCTCTCTCTGGCTAGAAGAGAAGAAAAAAGCATTAAGAGGTTGTTTTATGTATTTGATTAGTAAAAAAATCGTTTCATTTATTCATTTTTATATAACGCCTTCCAAAATCATGTTTCTCTACAAGTTTGAAAGAGAAACAATTAAAATTATGATTTCAAATTGCCTTTTTGATAATGTATCATGTTGGTGATAAAATTGCAGTATGGTAATAATATAACAGCGCACATAGACATGCAACTATAAGAAGAACATTAATCACTAGTGAGTTTTAAAAAGAATTTTAGTAAATAACCCTAAATAACAAATTTATTTTTACTTTTGGTAAATATATTATTTACTTAATAAATAGACAGTTTAATTATGTAGTAAATTTTCTATTTACCTAATAAATTCATTATTTATTTCCTGTAAATATGTTATTTACTTAATAAATATACAGTTTAATTATCTAGTAAATTTTCTATTAACATAATAAATTCATTATTTAATTCAAATATTTTGAAAAGGCCTTTTACTACCATTTCCTTGTTGGGTATAATATACACGAGCTGACATATTTTGGGTTATGATTAGGGGATGCATTAGGTGCTTTGTGAAACATATACAGGGCTACATATATAACAGTGCTTGAACCGGATTAGCATTCCATGCTTTGCGAGGGGGGAAGTGAAAAGGCTGAACGAAAAGAAAATTAGACTCACAGTGGCTTTGAAGACACTCAAGGAGCCATTAGAACGCATAGTAATGAACGCCGGAGGGATCGCGGAGTCGACAAGGCAAACCATGGAAACCCACATGCCTCTATTCAGAGAATCCCCAACAAACATAAGCCTCTTGTTTCTTAGTCTCTCTAGCAACGCTGTGGCATTGAACCTAGCTTATATAATTAACATGGAAAACACACGTTCCAAAAGACCTTAAAAAAATCCAAAAAAGAAAAAAGATGAGGACAAATTAATACAACGTACATATAATTTAGAAAACTCTTCGCGACATATGTTTAATATATGTGATAATTTATCATTAGATCAAACTAGTATGACAAACAATTACGATCGAAGTCATAAATTATTGCAAGGGGGTTTCATGTAAATTCATACTGTAATACATAGAATAAAAATAAAAGAAGAGAAATTTGAAGAGGGGCTTTAACCGCCTAGGCCTTCATTATTGGCTTCGTCCATGGTGACAAATCAATATAACATGGCTAGAAAATGACTATATATATGTATTATATATATATAGGCAGACCTATGTTTTTTAATATGTGTTTATATTTATATATATATATATAAATATAGGCAGACCTGGGGATGTCACAATGGTGAGGCTGCCACCTCCAGTTGCGAAAGCTCAAGTCCGGCCTGCCAAACTTCCCACAAGCCAACTGATCCGACATGAACGTGCATTGTTTCTCGCTGTATAGAGGGTAAGATTCGTTGTCGAAAACCCATTTCCCCGAGAACATGTCGCACGTCGAATTGGATTCGCCGGAGTTATTCTTAGACTTGGCACAATCTTCCAACAGTTGGCCACCATTTTGGCTAAGGTAAAAAACGACAATGACTAGGGTTGCAATGAGAAGGGCAATGAGGGAGTGAAGGCTATTTCTGATGCTCAAAGTTGGAGAAAGTATTTGGAGTTTCGTAGCTGCCATTGATCAAGATGCGTATGATCAAGTCACAAGTTCATTAGCAAATTGTCTAAAGGAAGTGTTTATAAGTGCCTTTTTTCTATTCCCTTTTTGAAGCTTCTAATTGGTTGGATGAGTGTCCTTTTCTGAGGTTGGTTTAATTGGATTAGGAGTGGATATTGATACGAGGGAAGTCGTTTGTTGAAAGCAACAAGAGATGGGACACGCTTTTTGTACTTTTTTGCTGTTGCTTCATAAGTGTGTCAAATTGACCAGAGTAACCTTTCCTTGTAGGGCATAATTAACATAAATGATGCCAAGTTGACTTGTTTTTGCAGCAAAGCGTTCCACATTATAAAATAGGCAAATTGGATAGCCAGCTACAGGCTTTGGAAATTGCCCATTTTGAAATATTATCAGAAAATAGGACGATCTCTTTCTTGTACCTGCTTAGGATGGGACATGATCACAACTTAAATTAGTAGTCATGATGAATTTTTTGACTCTAAATAGAAGTAGGGTCAGCATTTTAAAACCATTTCATTTTTCTGTTAAAAGCAATCTAAGCAAATTGCCCCTCTAACTACCACTTCAGGGAAGTTCATAAATCTTAACTTATGTATTTAGGGTTTTTTCTGTTTAAAAAAACTAAAAGAGAGAAAATACAGTAATAAAGTGGAGCAATAACAAGTAAAATGGAATTATTTTCTATCAAAAGAAGTAAAACAATCACTCTCCTTCTCATGCGTGAGATGTGAGGTTTATTTTGTGTGCCTCTCTTGGGACTAGCATTCGGTAGCGGTTACTTTCTGGATTCTTGGCCTTAGACACAAAGGGAAGGGCTCCACAACAAAGATCCTTGTGACAAAAGCGACCCCGAGGAAGGAAGTGTTGAGCTTGGGTGAGGCGAAGGGAGAGTCAGTTGGCAGTTTTGCAACTGAAAGGGCTTGTCTACCTTGTTGAGATGGCGATGGTGGCAGCGGGACAACCTTTCAGCAATGCTGAGTCTCTGGGAGGTTTTGTCATGATGGACCTATGTTTTGAGTAGTTTTCTATAATATATTGTGTGGTAAATTCTTAGGATCAATAATGGAAATGTCTTTGTAGACTAGGATTTGTGTTTTGGCATATTATTTTTGTGTTAAGCTTCTAATAACCAGCGATGGAGGGAGCAATGGCCTGGGGGGTCTTAAGACGCCTTCAACTTAAAAATAGATAAATAAATAAATACCTTATAATTTTGAATAAATTTTTAATAAAAACCCCCTCCTAAAAAGAAAAATGTTATCATAATAAACCTAATTTACTCATTATATAGTTATTAACCTCTCTGATAAAATGTTCTGACTTCATCATTGCTATAATAACGATAGTTTCCTCCTTTTCTAGGTTTACTTGTTGTCCATCATATTAATGTTTTGGTAGTTTGTTTGTTTGTTTGATTTTTGCTAGATTTGATTCTACATAGTGTGGATGGCCCTAGTTCTATATTGTCTTAGTTCTTGATTGATCTGAAGCTTTCACTTTTAAAAAGATCTTAATGTATCGAGATACTTTCCTATTATTAGACTTAAGGTATATGTCTTTCCTCTTGTCATCAATATTTTATTGATAGAATTAATCTCAATGTAGCATTATAATTCATATATTACGGGATCAATTGTATTTTTTGTTTTGTTAGTATATTTTCTTTGAATTGAGCAAAATTTCTAACTTGAAAATCCACCAATTGGTGTAATTCTTCTTATTGTTACCTATGCAAATCAAGTTGTTAATTGATCAATACAAAAGTGGTGTTTTCACTTTGATAAATATTTGTGACTTGAATAGTGTTAATACTTTGGTTGGGTAATTAATCATACGGCCAAGTTTGGTATTGCTTTTGAAGACTGCTTTTTATATTATTAAAAAAATCTACAATAGATTAAGGATGCTTATAAACCCAGCTTTTATCCAAATTCTAAAAATTACTATAGCACTGTAAAATTTGATAAATAGATTAGAGGTTACTTCTACATAACAGCTTCTATTGTCATTATACAAATTTATTAAAATATCTTTAATAATAAATAATAATTTCAATCTATATATTTCATTTATCTCTATAATATATAATAAAATTACATTCTATTATTGTCTAAAATTTATATATTCTTTTCCTCTTAAATTTAATTTCAAAATGTAAATTACAATTTTAGAATTTATTTTATTTTATTTACAAAAAACTTTTTTTATTGTAATTTTATGTGTACTTGAAGATGATAGTAAGTATTTGAAAAAAATGATGATAAATAATTTCTAGAAAATATTATTGTTATAGTAATTAATCCTATTTTGTATGAGAAAATATTATTATTAGATTACGTCATTCATGCACTAGGTGTTAGAGAAAAATATAATATATCATTTTTAGTCATTGTATATGTACACAGCAATTTTATTCATAATTTACCATGCACTTAAATTTTACTTTTTGTGTTCTTAGTAACTTTGAAAAAAGAATTACAAAACAACTACCCTTCTAGACACAATTTTTTTGGAATCACATCACAGTTAGAGTAAAAATTTTCTGCAATACAGTGATGAAAAATTAGCCGGTAGTCTCATAGTATCGAATTCAAGCATTTAGAACAACTAGGGTAAAAAAAAAAGACTAAAAGAATGAAAGTTTTCTTCCTGATTAATATATATATATTCGTATATTATAGTTTTCTCAGTCTTAAGAAGTACAAATTTTATTCATCGTTTAAGATTTTTTTAATCCTAAATTGTATTAATAATTATCATAAAAAATCAATTTGAGTTTAATTCATTTTTTTTAATGATGAATCTGAATTTTTATAGAGATAATTGGATGTTTTGTTAATTGCGATTTGTTACACCCCATAGATAAGTGAGGATACTCTATGTTGAAATATTATCATTAATAATTATCATAAAAAAATCAACTTGAGTTTAATTCAGTTTTTTTAATGATAAATCTGAATTTTTATAGAGATAATTGAATGCTTTGTTAATTGCGATTTGTTACACCCCATAAAGGATACTCTACGTTTAAATCTAATCATTAACTCGCTGTCGACCGTGTATATTAGCCAAAGCAGAGATTTGACCTCAAACGCATGTGGCTCTATTCAATGCCAATATTAAACTGTTTAATTTTGACTCGTTGTCAGCACTGAGAAATTGACATTTATATATACATATATATATATATCAATTGTTGTTTGTCGTATTAATTTACATCTATACGAGAGTATCACTTACCAACCGTTCCACGACCATCGAGACACGGGGAAATAACCACTCTGTACCATTAAAAACAGGGCTACCTAGACATGTAGCATGGACGCATGTCAGAATGAGAGAGAAAGAGTGAGGATTTTCAATAGGCCTTATGTATATTTACCCCTGCATATAAAGCTGTAATTTTTTTTTATTCGACACAAAGCTTATATATGTGTTTGTATACAAGGGCGAATGTAGGTGGGGCAAGTAACCCCCGTTTAAATTTTTCTCCTTTGAATTGTATCCCAAATATTTTATAGTTTTTCTATGTTTTCCCCATTGAAAATTAAAAATTTTCATATTACTTGTCACTGAAAATTAAAAATCTTCATATATCTCCTACTAAAACTTTACCATTTAGTTTATATACATTGATGTTACTTATTTTACAGTCTTATCAAAAAAGATATATGTTTATATGTATAACATATATATGTATATATGTTTATATATATACGTGTATATATATTGTTAAAAAAAATGATAAACAAAGCTGAGCATTTTTACACTACCTTAGTTACACACAAGCAGTCGTCATGCAGCTTCAAAAAAGTATTAAAAAAAAAAAAAAAGGAAGGAATACTTGAAGTATTTGATGTTAGTTTCGGTATGTAGTTGACTACTCCACATCCTGATTCGTTGTCGTAAAGGAAACTCAAGAATGCGATATTACAGCCACCACAAGTATTACACCATGGAATCCACTAACAAATATATATATATATGAAAGAATTTTAATGATTATTATGTTTTCGTAATCATTTATGATTATAAGATAAAATTATAAAAATTAGTGTATAATTTAATTATATTTGATGGTGTGGTGTTTTTTATGATTTGTTATTAAACACCAATATAATCTAATAATATTAATAAATAAATAAATAAACAACTA
The DNA here is from genome assembly GCA_035233585.1 of Antiaris toxicaria. Classification (NCBI taxonomy): domain Eukaryota; kingdom Viridiplantae; phylum Streptophyta; class Magnoliopsida; order Rosales; family Moraceae; genus Antiaris; species Antiaris toxicaria. The sequence continues at coordinate 5,620,023 of CP141163.1, forward strand.
ATTTATCTTAAATATTAATTAAAGATTTTTTTTATTAGAGGAGGAGGAACGAATGTTTGGGATTAAAATCAGATATCAGAATAGAACTTCTTTTTTTTTTTTTTTTCCCATTCATTCTAATACCCCTTTTTATTTTGTTGCATTTTTTTTTTTTGCAAATTTCTTTCAAAAATTTTATTAAAGGCTTATACATCCATGCACGCAGGCTACATATACATTGAAATTTTTTTTTATTATGACTATACAAGATTTCTATTTGCTCTTGATATAACAGTTTACTAACAAGTGCCCCAATTAAGTAGTTATAAATAGAATCTGTGATATATATCTGACTCATCTAAAGGTACAAAATTTACACTCCACGTTCCCAAGCTTACTGAAAAAAAAACACGGAAGCATCTCTATTAACAGTTTGTTTATTACTTCTTATATTTGCTCCACAATCACAAAATTTAAAACATAAATTATTTTCTCCAAGTTTCACACGTTTTTTTATCAATCGTTTTTATCAATTTTTTTTGTCTTTCTTTTCTTTTTGCTAATTAATAAGTTTCCAATGTTTTCTCCCTATTTCTCCCCGACTTTTTTTTTCTTGGTTTTAAGTATCTTCCGTCCCTTCCTCTTTTCATTGATATTTAATATTAGTTCTAATTCTCAGATCTTTCCTTTTTTTTTTTTTTAAGTTGTGTACATTAAAATAAATAAATTTTTAGTGATATAGATAATATTTTAAAATGTGAAAATTCGTTATGAACAATTACAAAATGTCAGAGAATAATAGTATTTGTTTACGTGCCTAAGGCACATGTATTGTGTATTCATACTTTTTTTTCTAAACAATTATTTAAAAAAATAGAGAAAGCTTTCTTAAATTAAATATAATAACATTATTACCTTATGTCTATAATATCCATCTTCAGCTTCTTGATTAAATGAAAAGTTGAAGGAACTATCTGTGGCTTATAACAATTCTTATTACATTACATTAAGTACTATCCACGTTTTTTAATTCAATCTAATTTAGATTTTTAGTTAGTGCAACATTTAGGGTTTGTTTAGTTCACTGATTTAACTTAATTTAGGTTGTAAATTAAATTAAGTTGTTCAAATTGGTTCTAATTAAGTTTAACTTGGTACGGTTCACTTTCACTATCTTTTATCTCTCTTTTTATTATTTTAATGTAACTTTGAATACAAGCTATCTTTTTTTTTTTACAATTTCTAATAAAAGTCAAGTTAAATTAAGTTAAAATAAAATGTCTGATATAGCTTAACTTTCAAGTTAGGTTAAGTTAGATTGGCAAATCAAATGCATGCTTGATGACAAGATCAACTTTTTCGGTTGAAAAGTTGAAAAAAATATTGTAATTGCCTTTTTTATCTATACCATAGAGATTTACATGTTATTTGAGGGGAAAAAATGAGGAAAAATATACTTTATTCTATCATTAGATATTGTTATTTTTGTAGTTTAATCAACATTTTAGTAGTCTGAGTTATGACTTAAAGTAAATTGCATGTCGTGTTATAAAAATTAACATAGATATTCACTAAATCATTAAAATATTGATTCAACAGTTAAAACAACAACACTTATAAAATACAAGTAGAGTTATGACCATAATTAAAAAAAAAAAAAAAACTAAGTAAGTAAGTTTTCGCTCAACCTCCAAAGATTGGAGTAAAAGAAGTTTTGTAATTTGATCAAAACAAATAATAAAACAATATAGGCAAGATTAAAAATAATGCGGAGAAAGTTGATTTCAGAGAGATAAAATAAAAAAGTATATATGTCATATTTGATTAAATAATATGTAGAAGGTTGTGTTAAAAAAAATATAATTAGGAACATATTAAAAAAAAAAGTTTGGCTTTAACGTAAAATTTTTAAATAAACAGCATTGAAAATGCACGATTTAAAAAACAAAAAGTTAAACAAGCAAGCAAATATATTTAGTTGAAATATTTTTAGCCAAAAAAAAATTACAAAAAATTATTCGAAGAAAAATGAAAAATGAAATAGTGAAATTGAAGGATATGCACAAGTTAAATGTGGCAAAATTGAAATGTAAAGGCATAAGAAATAAATGTAAAAACCAAAATAGAATAATATAATAGTACTGATTAATAGTCAAGTTTAATATTAATCAATAGGTTCATAAAAAAAAATGTAAAAGGCATGGAGGAGTTAAAAACAAAAGTTTATTAGTGAAGTATAAAAACAGTGTGAGGTGTGAGTGAAAAACGAAGTCATATGGATCAAAAGTAAGCAATTAGATTAAAATTTAATAAAAAGAGAGTAAATTTAAACCATTAGATTGATTTCATCTAACGTTGTAGTGCAAAAATCATCCTTTTTACTATATAACTTAATAGCAATGAATCACAAATGAAATTCAAAAATTAAGAAATAAATATTTAATTTAAATTCCATTTAAGTAAAAAAATCATTTAAAAGAGTTATATCAATAAGTTAACAACAAGCTGCCCATACAATTTGTATTTAATAAGTTTTATAAATTCAATGTTCATTAATTATCATTATTTTTTTACCAACTATCTAATTTATTATAATAATCTAATTTAAATCAAGTGGTTAACATAACAATAACCATCGATGAATAAATATTGGTGTAACCATTAAAATCGTACCTCTATATATATATATATATTTCCCCTTTATATAGGTTTGAATTCGAAAGGGTGCTACTAGCCAAAAAATTTGCACAAAGCAACCAACTTGATATATGGCATATGCCGTTTGTTTCCCAAAATGGGATGAATTGATCCCATGCCTTCTCGCTCAATAGAATCTCTTATTCTAAAAGCATAATGCCATTTGTTTGTTTGTTTGTATTTTTTTTTTTTTTCTCTTTGGTTTTCGTTCGTAGCCCTTTGAAATATGTCATTTTCTTTGATGGGTCAATAACCTATTCTCGTTTATGAATTCAATTCTTCAAAATTGCTAATCTCTATGTATATATGGTCATTGCTTGTGCATGTCAAGTAGGTTCAATCAAACACCATTCTTTTGGTTTTATTGTTTAATAATTCCAACTTAAGAAACTTATTCTAAACTTTTTTTTTTCCTTTAATTAGGCGGTGAGATAATTAATCAAGCTTTACTATATCAATTACGTAGATATGCATAGAACGAATAATTCCACATGACTAATTAAGCTATGACAACCCACCAAGCATCATTTGATCAAAGTTTTCCAGTGCAAATTACAACTACGCATTATATTTTATTTTGGACGTTTCTTGAGTACCCGTGAAAGTTGTATTTATTACTTTAATGCATTGAATTTCATTAGTTTTATTTGTTTTTATTTATTACTTTATTTATAGCTAAAAACTTTCATTTAGTTATACAAATAGGCTACCTTTTATTTGCTAGCTTAGCTCGTACTAAATTTCATTACATAGTTGTATGATAGTACGATACTTGTATGGTAAATAATAAACACAAATATACTAAACAAAAGGTTAGGGATTGCTGGAATTTTGGATTTAAAAAAAAAAAAAGCACACATAGGAATTTTCAAATAGCATAAATAACAGCAATTAACAGAAATATTATTTAATAAATAATAACAATCATCACAACACAACACAAGAGTGTACATTCTCCAAAATAAAAGAAAAACCATGATCCTCAAAAAGAAACATAAAGGAATTTAACTAGCAAAATGCAAAGTTTGAGTGCTTTTGACTAACAACAAATATTTTGGGTACATCAAAACTCCCTTCAATATTGCTTCCAATTCGATGTGGAACAATGCTCTCTTTAAGTTTGTCAAAAGCCTAACAATCTCTGTCTCGGCTAAATAAAAGAAACTTCCGTTGCGACTGTCGTCTTCATCAATATTAATCATAATTCTCAGCACATAAATTATAATCCACTGTAAATAGTACACTCAATTAGAATCGAAAAATTTTAAGAATTTCACTAGGCACATCTCAAAAAACCTTACTAAAAATTATGGTGGCTTCTCTAAAAGTTCATCAGTATACTGACATAAATTCAACTACACACCTTACATCAACGCCAAAGAAATGCCCACATGCAACCGAGTAGATTTACTAGCAGCAACTTATTTTCTTCTACGGTCTCCCATGAATGTAGACACACTATTAGTTTTTGACTCGGAGCTTTTTATCAAACTTTGTCTACCTTTTTGACAAATTTTCTTCAAGTGCCCGGATTGTTCACACCCCAACAAAATACACCCTTCATGAAGTTCTTTTTCTTACCATTGCTAGCTACAAACATTGAGTTCTCTGTTGAAGTGAGATCCTTGCTCTTCAATCTTCTCTCCATAGAAAGGAGTTTACCGGTAATATATGTAAAATTCAATTCTACTTCATGTCAAAATAGGTTTCATGTACTCATAGGAAGGTGGAAGAGACTATATGAGTCCTAGCACGTTATCCTCATGATCAATTTTATCTCCAATATTCTCCAGTTTAGAAACAATACCATTCAAAGCACCAAGTAATCCAAGGTTTTCATACATTCATCCATTCACAGCTTATGAACCTGGTCCCTTTAGGTATAGTCGATTTGAGATGTGCCCTTCGCATGATACAACCCTTCAAGTTTTTCATAGAGTTGCTTGTCTGTCAATATTCCATGCACATTTGCATAAACGTTCATGGCTATACACCAACTAGTCGTACCTGTAGCTCTCAATTGATGCATATCTTCCTAATTTTCATCGATCATGCCGGACTTGGCCAAACCCTTTATCAGAAACTTTGCCAGGATTAGGGCTTAGTCTCCCCTTCAAAGCCTTTGGTAACCATGATTGTATTAGCACATTCTTGACTTGTACTTTCCACAAGGAAAAATTGATCCTTCCGTCAAATTTCCACATTCTTGACTTTACTTTCCACAAGGAAAAACTGATCTTTCAGTCATATTTCCCCACATCAAACTTCAAAGTTCCACGGTCTTGACTTGTACTTTCCACGAGGAAAAATTGATCTTTCAGTCATATTTCCCCACATTAAACTTCATAGGGCTTGAAAATTTCAACATTTCATCATCTTTTGCTTTGTTTTGCATTAGACAAGGTGCAGAGTTTCTCTTGTCTTGGGCATGTTTGGAACGTGTTTTGGAGACATCCAAAACCAATTTTTTTTCCAAAACTTTACCACTTTTTACTATTTACATCTCAAAAACGTTACAGTAAACTCCAAATTTTAAAAATTCATAACTTTGTGTATACAAATCTAAATGAGATAATTTTTTTTAAATTGCATAGAATTTCGAGAAGAACGAAAAAATATCTATATTAATATTTTTTTTTCTAAAAAAATTTAAAAAAATTTTTTTTTTCACTCCAGATAGTTTTTTTTCTCAAACATATTTTTCAAAACAAAATTTTTCCAATCTAAAAATAATGTCTCCAAACATCTCCCCCAAACACCCCCTTACTTTCTTCTTAGAGCTTGTAGTTGTGCGGTTTTTCTTTTACCCTTGTCATTCTTCTTCTTCTTCCTTTTTAGTAGTGCTTGTAGTTGTGGAATTAATCCATTTATATTCATGCCCCATTTAGGGGCACTTTTCCCCGACAGTGGAACACCATCTAGTTTGTAAATGGGTGTTTGGGGACTTAAAGATTTTCAATGGTCTTTTTTATAAATTTACTATTTTACAATTTTGTTATAAAAACATCAATAAACACACGTATCATAAAGCAGCTCTTTTTTCTAATTATTCCTCTTTTTTTCCAAAAGTTTTTGCCCCAATCCACGTATCCAAAATTCATCTCAACTCTAAAAATCCCAACAACAAAACTTCATTTTCAAAAGTCCGCAAACAGTCCTCAATTCAACTAATTAGATAGAAACATGTAGACACAATGACACGGGCCATGCAGTTCCTAGTTGGTAACTCATCACCGTTCACACACAAAGCTTCCATATTTAATGTCCCATGTTTCAATAACGCCCGCAATTTTGTAGTAGATAGAACTGGCACAACCAGATTTTTATTTCAATGGAGATGTTAAACAATTTTATTAAAAAAATCAAAAGATAAAATGTAAAAAGTAAAAAGTAAAACTTTAGTAGTGTCATATGAGAGAATTTTTAATTTTTGTGGGGCAAAACAAAAAAACCATAAAAATTTTGAGATAAAACTAATTTTGTGGAGGCTGTCGGAGAATTTTTGGCGCTTATTTCGATTTTTAACGAGGGTAAGATAGAAAAACTAAAAAACTTTTGGGACAAAAAATTAGAGAAAAAAAAAAATCAATGGGGGCTCTTGTGATAACCGAGAAATCTACGTTCTCAGAAATATTTGTATAAATATGTAAATAAATGTACAATTATAGTGAGACATGTTACAGAATACAGAGTAGAGGAAAATTTTGATTAATTGAGTTTTAATCAAAATTTGACAATGAATTAATGAAAATAGTTAAAAGCTAAGCATTAATTCAAATTATGATGTTTTTAAAATTAATAGAAAAGTATGTGGAAAACACATATTAAGAGATCAATGGCTAGAAGTAGCCAAACAAGCCCTTACATTAAAAAAAAAAAAAAAAAAAAAAAAAAAAAAGAGAAAGCAAGTGAGAGAGGGTGAGGTACGTGAGGAAGAGCACAGCCACCACCCCCCCCCAAGTGAATTAATTCACTTGGTGAATTCTGCAAAGAAGCAGTGGAAAGAGAAAGAAAGAAAGAAAGAAAGAAAGAAAGAGAAACAAAGAGAAAGGGAAAGAGGGAAAGTGGCCGAGAAAGAGAGAGAAAAGAAAGAGAAATCCAAGGCAAGTTCGGATTTTTCTTACTCCAACAGCAGATCGATCGAGTTCCGGTCACGAATCAGCAGCAAGAAAAGCTCAAGATTAAAGCAAGGTAAACCCTAGTTTCTTACGTTTTTCCTTGGGGAAAATCTGGGGTTTTGAGAGGAAAAAGGGAATGTGAGTGAATCATGTTGAGATTTTCGGTTAAAATCGAAACGTGATTCAAGTCTAGATATTTTCAAACACGAATCCATGAACAGATGGTTTAGAAAACCAAGTTTAGTGAATATTCTTCACGAAAATGCAGATTTTTCAAAAGTTGAGTCAAGAGTTGTAAATGAGCAAAATGTGGAAATTTTGCTTATGAAGTCATGGATTTGTGATAGTAGGAATGCAGTAGATACCTTGAAACGATCTTATGAAGATCGATTTCAAGTGTAAGAAGTAGAACAAAGGCCATAAAAGCCTTAGAAAATCAGAGCAGAGCAGAGCAGTTCGGACCCAGAATCTTGATTCTGGTATGAACACGGGCGTGTACAAGGGCGTGTTCAGTACACGGCCCTGAACATGCCCATATGCACGACTGTGTTGCAAGAAAAATCAGACCCGAGAGGTACACGGCCAAGAACACGGCCGTGTATCAGGCCGTGTCAAGGGGCACACGGTCAAGGGATAGGCGTGTAGCAGACCATGTTAGACAGCAGGAGAACACGGCCAGAAACACGGCCGTGTAAGTAACCGTGTAAGAGTCCAGAGGAGTACACGGCCAGTAACACGGCCGTGTACCCACCCGTGTAAGCATACACGGCCATGTTCCATGAATTACAAGGCCAGGCTTAAAAGTCCAGAGGGGTACACGGGCAGAGACACGCCCGTGTAGGAGGGCGTGTTCGAAGCCAGAGAGTAAAAAAAAAAAGAGTCTGGAAATAGAAAATTTCATGTTTTGCCATATTTTCAGTACAAGATAAATATGGTAAATAATCAGTGATTGTTCCTTTTATAGGAAATCAAGCCAGAGACCCCAAAACAGCAGTCCCAGAGCAGCAGAAGCTTACACTAGAGGATCTTCTGTAAGTTCAAGCATTGTCCTGACTGCAACGTGGACAAGCTTGTTATATTATTATGTTATGAATGTTGTATGACGTGTATGTCAGACATTGATTGTCTGCATCACGATGTTTATGTCAGTGCATGTCAGTCTCATGTCAGCACAGATCAGTTCATGTCATGCATGTAGAGTTGTATGTCCCAGTACACATGTCAGATAGTATCAGAGCACGAAAACAGGTAGGTGCACAAGGCACCTTAGTGTGTTAATATAATTCACACCCCAGTAATTTGATTAACAGGTTCCGACTGTGGGGGCAATCAGTATGCTACCTAGTTGGAACACCAGCAAGATGGTAAATAAACCAGATATTGGCGTATCGGCCTCTCGACCCACGGGGAGGTTTGCATGTTTAGCATCAGTTAAGACTGAGGAGGTCAGCACTAAAGTACCGCTCCCAGTTGCACTAACATGTCGGTACGTCCAATCAGGAGCCCAAAACCAGAACTTAATAACAGATTAATGTCCTAAGATTAAACCTCTCAGCCAGAAGCATGTTCACAGAGTCCAGTTTCGTGCATGAGCACAGCAGTACAGCATGTCAGTTTCATGTTTTTATGTTTGAACTTACTGAGCCCATAGCTCATCAGTTTGTTCACATGTTGCGGGTAAGAGAACTGTTCACCAGTAGTATATGGTGGACGACGAACAGGGAAGTTGCATGCCGGGCAGGATTGGGCGAGGGGTTTGGTCACCAATAGTCTTCCGCTGTATAGATTTTGAATGTAATTTCCAAGAGATAAGTTTTCAAGTCAAGAGTATGTGATAGGAGAATCATGATCAGGTGCATGTTATTTTGTTAACATGATTTCCTTATCACATTCTCAAACAATTTATGAAATTAAAGAAAAAAAATTTGTTCTGCAAAATTAGCAAGTAGTTTACAGTTCAGTATGATTGCCGGCGACCCTAGAGGCCTGCAGACTATTGCGGTTAATTATAGAGTTGACTGTAATAGCACTGTAGAGCCTCTACAGCAGGGCGGGCCGCCACAGGTGTATCAGAGCAGTTCGATGGGTTCAGTTTAGGATACCAATCGTAGCCACAGGTGGTATCAGAGCCCAAGTTTTAAAATGGGTTTAGTTTAGAATACTTACTGTAGTCACAGTGGGTATTATCAGAAAAGTTGGTTGACCATATCTCGTCTGACTCCGTGCATATCCTGTTCACCGATCCAAGTAAGTTCAGTTATGTTAAGATCAGTAGCTAGTTATGTATGAAAGTAAAGGTCTGTAGAGACCTATACTTTGTAGTAAGTATATGATGTTATGATAATGCAAGAAATCATGTGGATCCTTTTTATACAGGATCTTACACAAGTTTATCATGTGATTATAGGATAAAAAGTAGCACGATGGAAAATCAAGGCCAAGGCCAAGGCCAAAGAAGGAGAAGAGGACGCCCATCTCTAACTCAACGACTAGAAGAAACGCAAGCTCTTCTAGAAAATCAAATGAAAGAAAACGCAGAGTTGAGACAGAGGCTAGAACAGTTAGAACAGGGGTAGGGATCAGTAGGGACTCCTGCACAACCAGCAGCAGGGGCAGAACAGGTAGTGCCACCAGGGGCACCAGAAGTGGTTCAGCAACCACCGGTTAGGGTAAACCCAGAACCGTTATATGAGAGATTTCGGAAGATGAGGCCTCCAGAATTTGAGGGTTCAACAAATCCTCTAAAGGCAGAAGATTGGCTTTCTTCAATACAGATGATTATGGAGTTTATGAGACTCACAGATGAAGAAAAAGTCATGTGCGCATCCTTTGTTCTAAGGAAGGATGCAAGATTTTGGTAGGACACAGTCCGCATGAGGAGGGACGTGACCACAATGACATGGGCAGAGTTTCTGGAGGAGTTCAACCAGAAATATTATGATCCTGCATCACTCCGACCTCAACAGAAAGAATTTGCAGAGTTACAGCAGGGAGACATGTCAGTCAGTGAGGTTTACAGGAAATTTGATCAGCTCTCCCGCCTATGTCCGTATATAGTGCCTACGGAAAGGGAGAAGATACAGAAGATGATAGGCATGTTCAGTCCTGAGATCTCTACTTTGATTGACGTTGGCCCATTTCCGTCAGTTTCAGTAGTCGACTGCGTTAGTCGTGCTTTGAGGGCAGAGTACCACCTAGCCCGACAGAAAGAAGCGAGAGAAAAGGTCTGGGAAGCCAGGAAGCAAGAAAAGATCCTGGCTAAGGCCTCTCAACCTGGACAGCACAGCAAGGGTAGTCAGGGTACAAGACCAGAGCAGTCCAGTCATCTAGGCCCTCAGCTCCAACAGAAAAGAAAGGGGAATTTCTAGGGAGCTCAGATTCAAGACAACAGAAGCCAGTCACGGAGGACTAGCACTACCACAGTTCCGAGTAACCCCACCTGTCCAAATTGTGGGAGGAAACATGTGGGTCAATGCAAAGTTGGCACGACTGCATGTTTTCAGTGTGGAAGAGAGGGCCACTTCATCAAGAATGCCCTATGAACCGCCAGTCAGTATCAGCATCAGGAGCAACTCTTCACGTCCGTAGCAGTCCCAAGTATATGCACTCAGACTGAGCTATGAGAGCCCATCAGAAGTGCCTCCAGCAGTACAAGAAAGAGCTCCACAGGCAGATGCTTGGGTGATGGCCTACACCAGAGAGGAAGCAGAGGCAGGGACGTCCAACGTGGTGACAGGTCAGATTTCTGTCGCTAACCACTTGGCATCTGTACTATTTGACTCTGGGGCCACCCATTCTTTCATATCATGTGCACTTGCTGATAAGTTAGAATACCCTAGAGATCACATGGGAAGAACTTTTAGAACTGCTCTCCCATCAGGAGAAATCATGTTGTCAGAGTACTGGTTACCTCATGTACCAATAATGGTGGCAAATAGAGAGCTGTATGCAGAATTGATCATGATGAAGATCGTAGACTATGATGTAATCTTGGGAATGGATTTCCTAGGAAAATATCAAGCTACGATAGATTGCAGAAACAGAAGAATAGTGTTCAAGCCAGAAGATGAAGAAAGTTTCGAATATGTCGATTCTTCGAGAAGATGCAGCAAGATGATGATCAATTCAATGAAGGCCAAGAAGCTAATAGCCAGTGGTTGTACTGGATATTTAGCTTATGTGACAGATACAGCAGAAAAAAAGAAGTTACAGCCAGAAGATGTTCCAGTTGTCAGAGAATTTCTTGAAGTCTTTCCTGAGGGACTACCAGGACTACCTCCAGAACGGGAAATCTCGTTTGAGATAGAACTCCTACCTGGAACAGTACCGATCTCCAAGGCGCCGTACCGCATGGCACCAGTGGAGTTGAAGGAGTTACAAGTACAGTTGAAGGATCTGCTTGACAAGGGATTCATCAGACCGAGCCATGCCCCATGGGGAGCTCCCGTACTGTTTGTTAAGAAGAAGGACAGGACATTCCGCATGTGCATAGACTACAGAGAATTGAACAAGGTCACAGTTAAGAATAGGTACCCATTACCTAGGATTGATGACCTATTCGATCAGCTCAAGGGTGCAGCAATGTTCTCAAAGATTGATTTGAGATCAGGATATCATCAGCTGAGAATCAAGGAAGATGAAGTTCCCAAGACAGCTTTCAGAACCCGTTATGGGCATTATGAGTTCTTAGTAATGCCGTTTCAGTTAACGAACGCGCCAGCCGCTTTCATGGACCTGATGAACAGAGTCTTCAAGGAGTATCTTGACAAGTTTGTCATTGTGTTCATCGATGACATCCTTGTACATTCAAAGACTCAAGCAGAGCATGAAGCCCAGTTAAGAGTTGTTTTTCAGAAGCTGAGAGAGTATCAACTCTATATCAAATTCTCAAAATGTGAGTTCTGGCTAGATAAAGTGCATTTCCTCGGTCATGTAGTGTCCAAGGAGGGGATTGCAGTAGATCCAGTCAAGGTGGAAGCAATCAACTAATGGTCTGCACCTAAGAGCGTAACAGAGATACGCAGTTTCTTAGGGTTAGCTGGCTATTACAGGAGGTTCGTGGAGGGATTTGCAAGACTGACAGCACCTCTCACCACCCTTACACGCAAGGAAAAGAAGTATATATGGACAGATGAGTGTGAAAGAAGCTTCCAAGAGCTGAAAAGACGGCTGACAAGCGCGCCGATCCTCACACTCCCTACTGAAGGGGAGACGTATGAGATCTACAGTGATGCTTCCAAAGTGGGTTTGGGAGCAGTATTGATGCAAGAAGGCAGAGTGATTGCCTACGCTTCGCGTCAACTGAAAGAGCACGAGAAGAACTATCCCACCCACGATCTAGAACTTACTGCAGTAGTGTTCGCACTCAAAATTTGGCGACACTATCTGTATGGAGCGCAGTGCCAGATCTACACAGATCATCAGAGTTTAAAATACTTCTTCACACAGAAGGAATTAAACATGAGGCAAAGAAGATGGTTGGAGTTGGTGAAGGATTATGATTGTGAGATCCTTTATCACCCAGGAAAAGCCAACCGAGTAGCAGACGCTTTGAGTAGAAAAGCTATAGTTCCACAGCAGTTGCCTATTAACAGGTTGCCAAAACAATTGCAACAAGAGATCCATTCACTCGAGTTAGAGCTGATATCAGGAAAATTATCAGCACTGCAGCTGAAGTCATCATTGTTCGATGATATCAAGGAAGCACAGAAGCAAGATTCAAGTCTGACAGACTCTCAGGAAGAGATATCCACTGAAGGATTAATCATGCATTAGGGGAGAATTCATGTGCCAGCAGATGAAGAGCTACGGAGGTGAATCATGTCAGAAGCTCATGAGACATCATACTCAGTCTATCCTGGAGCCACCAAGATGTATCAGGATTTAAAACTACAGTTTTGGTGGAAAGGGATGAAAGGAGACATTGTAAGATTCGTGAGTAAGTGCCTTACCTGTCAGAGAGTAAAGGCTGAGTATCAGTATCCTGGAGGAAAGTTAGAACCTCTGGAGATTCCAGAATGGAAATGGGAGGACGTTACTATGAATTTTGTGGTAGGACTACCCAAAACAAGAGGAGGACACGATGCCATTTGGGTGATCGTGGACAGATTGACAAAGACAGCCAGATTTATACCAATAAAGATCACTTACTCATTGGAGAAGCTGACACAGCTGTACGTAGATCATGTTGTCAGGTTACATGGAGTGCCAAAGCTCATAATATCTGACAGAGATGCCCGGTTCACTTCAAACTTTTGGGAGTGTGTGTAAAGAGCCATGGGCACAGAACTGAGGTTCAGTACAGCCTTCCATCCTCAGACAGACGGACAATCAGAACGGACTATCCAGACTTTGGAGGATATGCTCCGAGCATGTGTTATGGATTTTCCAGGAGCTTGGAATGAGAAGCTGCCACTAGTGGAATTCTCATACAACAACAGTTACCAAGCTTCCATCAAGATGACACCGTATGAGGCTCTGTATGGAAGAAAGTGCAGATCACCCATCCACTGGTATGATCTGAAGGAAAAACAACTGCATAAGACAGATTTCATGCAGGAAACTTGCGATGCAGTTGTCAAGATCCAGCAAAGAATGAAGAGTGCTCAGAGCAGACAGAAGAGTTATGCAGACAGAAGGCGGAGATCCCTAGAATTCAAGGAAGGAGACTTCGTTTTTCTGAAAGTGTCACCTATGAAGGGGATCATGCGTTTTGGTAAGAAGGGAAAACTGAGTCCAATATACAGATTATCAAACGCATTGGGAAGGTTGCCTACAAGTTGGCATTACCTCCTGAGCTGTCAGCAGTACACAACGTGTTCCATGTCTCCATGCTCAGAAAGTACATGTTAGATCCATCTCATGTGCTACAACATGAACCAGTCCAAGTCCAAGAAGATTTGACCTGTGAAGAACAGCCAGTTCAAATACTGGCTAGAGAAGAAAAAGAGCTGAGAAACAAGACCATCCCACTAGTCAAAGTATTATGGAGAAATCACAACGTTGAGGAGGCTACATGGGAGAGAGAAGATGAGATGAGACGTTCATACCCTCACTTATTCTAAATTTTCGAGGACGAAAATCTTATAAGGAGGGGTGAATGTGATAACCGAGAAATCTACGTTCTTGGAAATATTTGCACAAATATGTAAATAAATGTACAATTATAGTAAGACATGTTACAGAATACAGAGTAAAGGAAAATTTTGATTAATTGAGTTTTAATCAAAATTTAACAATGAATTAATGAAAATAGTTAAAAGCTAAGCATTAATTCAAATTATGATGTTTTTAAAATTAATAGAAAAGTATGTGGAAAACACATATTAAGAGATTAATGGCACACAAGTGAGCTACATTGATCAATGGCTAGAAGTAGCCAAACAAGCCCTTACATAAAAAAAGAAAAAAAAAAAAAAAGAGAAAGCAAGTGAGAGAGGGTGAGGCATGTGAGGAAGAGCATACCCACCACCCCCCCCCCCCCCCCCCCAAGTGAATTAATTCACTTGGTGAATTCTGCAAAGAAGCAGCGGAAAGAGAAAGAAAGAAAGAAAGAAAGAGAAAGGGAAAGAAGGAAAGTGGCCGAGAAAGAGAGAGAAAAGAAAGAGAAATCCAAAGCAAGTTTGGATTTTTCTTGCTCCAACAGCAGATCGATCGAGTTCCGATCACGAATCAGCAGCAAGAAAAGCTCAAGATTAAAGTAAGGTAAACCCTAGAGGGCGTTTGTTTTTGTTCTTGAAAATGATTTTCCATTTTCAAAAACACAGAAAACGAAAACGGTTTTAAAATAACGTTTGTTTATTTAACGTTTTCAAAACCGTTTCGAAAACACCGTTTTCAACTATATTGTTTTTTTAGGTTTTTTGAAAACGAAAAAAAGTTGTTTTCACTTTTTGTTTTCATTTCCAAAAATATTGTGTTTTTTTGGTTTTTTGAAAATGAAATAGGTTTTGAAAAAAATATAACCAAACAAAGTTTCATTTTTATGTTTTTCAAAATATACACTTAGAAAACATAATCAAACATAGTTTCAGAAATGATCTTAATACAGTTTTCAAAACATTCTCATTTTCAAAAAAATTTGAAAACAGAAAATATTTCAAAAATAATACCAAACGCCACCCTAGTTTCTCACGTTTTTCCTTAGGGAAAATCTGGGGTTATGAGAGGAAAAAGGGAATGTGAGTGAATCATGTCGAGATTTTCGATTAAAATCGAAATGTGATTCAAGTCTAGATGTTTTCAAACATGAATCCATGAACAGATAGTTTAGAAAACCAAGTTTAGTGAATATTCTTCACGAAAATGCAGATTTTTCAAAAGTTGAGTCAAGAGTTGTAAATGAGCAAAATGTGGAAATTTTGCTTATGAAGTCATGGATTTGTGATAGTAGGAATGCAGTAGATACCTTGAAACGATCTTTTGAAGATCGATTTCAAGTGTAAGAAGTAGAACAAAGGCCATAAAAGCCTTAGAAAATCAGAGCAGAGCAGTTCGGATCCAGAATCTTGATTCTGGTATGAACACGGGCGTGTACAGGGGCGTGTTCAGTACACGGCCCTGAACATGCCCATACGCACGACTGTGTTGCAAGAAAAATCAGACTCGAGAGGTACACGGCCAAGAACACGGCCGTGTATCGGCCTGTGTCAAGGGGCACACAGTCAAGGGATAGGCGTGTAGCAGACCATGTTAGACAGTAGGAGAACACAGCCAGAAACATGGCCGTGTAAGTAACCGTGTAAGAGTCCAGAGGAGTACACGGCCGTGTACCCACCCGTATAAGCATACACGGCCATGTTCCACGAATTACACGGCCAAGCTTAAAAGTCCAGAGGAGTACACGGGCAGAGACACGCCCGTGTAGGAGGGCGTGTTCGAAGCCAGAGAGTAAAAAAAAAAAAAGAGTCTGGAAATAGAAAATTTCATGTTTTGCCATATTTTCAGTACAAGATAAATATGGTAAATAATCAGTGATTGTTCCTTTTATAGGAGATCAAGCCAGAGACCCCAAAACAGCAGTCCCAGAGCAGCAGAAGCTTACATTAGAGGATCTTCTGTAAGTTCAAGCATTGTCCTGACTGCAACGTGGACAAGCTTGTTATATTATTATGTTATGAATGTTGTATGACGTGTATGTCAGACATTGATTGTCTGCATCACGATGTTTATGTCAGTGCATGTCAGTCTCATGTCAGCACAGATCAGTTCATGTCATGCATATAGAGTTGCATATCCCAGTACACATGTCAAACAGTATCAGAGTACGAAAACAGGTAGGTGCACAAGGCACCCTAGTGTGTTAATATAATTCACACCCAAGTAATTTGATTAACAGGTTCTGACTGTGGGGGCAATCAGTATGCTACCCAGTTGGAACACCAGCAAGATGGTAAAAAAACCAGATATTGGCGTATCGGCCTCTCGACGCACGGGGAGATTTGCATGTTTAGCATCAATTAAGACTGAGGAGGTCAGCACTAAAGTACCGCTCCCAGTTGCGCTAACATGTCGGTACGTCTAATCAGGAGCCTAAAACCAGAACTTAATAATAGATTAATATCCTAAGATTAAACCTCTCAGCCAGAAGCATGTTCACAGAGTCCAGTTTCATGCATAAGCACAGCAGTACAGCATGTCAGTTTCATATTTTTATGTTTGAACTTACTGAGCTCATAGCTCATCAGTTTGTTCACATGTTGCAGGTAAGATACCTGTTCACCAGTAGTATATGGTGGATGACGAACAGGGAAGTTACATGCCGGGCAGGATTGGGTGAGGGGTTTGGTCACCAATAGTCTTCCGCTGTATAGATTTTGAATGTAATTTCCAAGAGACAAGTTTTCAAGTCAAGAGTATGTGATAGGAGAATCATGATCAGGTGCATGTTATTTTGTTAATATGATTTCCTTATCACATTCTCAAACAGTTTATGAAATTAAAGAAAAAAAATTTGTTCCGCAAAATTAGCAAGTAGTTTACAGTTCAGCATGATTGCCGGCGACCCTAGAGGCCTGCAGACTATTGCGGTTAACTATAGAGTTGACTGTAATAGCACTGTAGAACCTCTATAGCAGGGCGGGCCGCCACAGCTCTAGCCGTACTCATCCTAATACAAGTCCACCCTTGATATATATCTATTATATAACGGAAATTATAATAAATAATAATTTTTAGGAAATAATAAAAGTAAATAAGAGGTTATTAAAATATTTATAACAAATAATATATTTGTCAGATAAATAAAAATTTTATTAGATAGTATATTTATAAGATATAAATAAATCATTTACTTAATAAATATGTAAATATACTATTTTATAGTAAATAATTTATTTATATGATAAATTTATTATTTATTATAAACATTCTAAGAATCTATTATTTATTTTAATTATTTTCTAAAATATGTTATTTACTTTATTTTTCATTATCTATATATATGCAAGTGCCAAAAGTTGGCACTATTCATCACTTTCAACCAAAACTCACCCTTTTGGTTGATTTTTTTTTTCAATCATTTCTCATTTCTTTTCATTCCTTTAAAATTATAGCTTCTTTTGTTTTTGTTTTTTTATATTCCACCATAAATTTTTTTTTTCACTCTTCTTTTTTTTTTTTTAGTTGATAGAAGTGTTTTATTTTAGTGCTCTCTTTCTCATTTTTGTCTTCTTTTTTTTTTTTTAATAATTTGGGAGTGGGAGGATTCGAAATATACATTTTGTAGTTGAGTCAGTTGTGAAAATATTACTAAATTATACATGCAACCACTTTTATCCTCTTTTTTACTTTTCCTTTAAAGTTCGTATTTTTTTTTTTTAAATATGAGTCATTGATGATATTTTTTATTCTCACTTGTCTCACTAAAATGAAAATTTCTCAAATAAGCCCCCAATCATAATTTACATGTCTTCATAACATGCAATAAATTTAATACATAAGTGCAGCAAACATGCCTTAAAACTTGTACGGTTACTAAGGGGTTGTTTGGTATTATTTTCAAAATGTTTTTTCGTTTTTGGAAACACAAGAAACAAAATTGCTCTTTAGATTATGTTTGTTTACACAAAATTTCCTAAACCAATTTAAAAACATTGTTTTCAACTTAAGGGTTGTTTGGGGCATGGTTTTGGTATCTCTAAGTCAAAACACGTTTGTTTTCTATATTTCTCTAAACCTCCACAGTATATGCACGCTTTCTCAGATATTAATTTTTTATCACATATTTTAAAATTTATATACACTTATTTCTATTATAACTTTTTTCTTAAATATTTACTTCAAATATAATTTTTAAAATCATATCTGGTTTTCAAAATTTAGCATATTCAAAACTCCCTCCAAACACCCTTTAGTTGTTTTTTCTTATGAGTTAAAAAAAATGGAAAAAAGTTGTTTTCACAATTTCATTTTCATTTTCTCCCTCCCTCCCTCTCTCTTTCTCTTTTTCTTTCTCTTTCTCTCTACCTTGTAGGCTCCGACGACAGCCACCTAGACTCTGGTGATGGCATCCATTTCCCATGGCGACATCAACCCTTGACTTAAGGCGCCCAGCCCTTGAACTCGCAACAACCACTCCTAACCTCTTCTCTCTTCGGTGCTCTCTCCAAAAATCCAAATTCACTCAGGAGGTCCCCATCAAATTTTGATCCCCTTTGATTTGCTTTGCCACCATTGCTAGAGCTCGAGCTCATCAGATTTGCTTGCAGTGGCTCCATCACCATGGAAGATGGCGAGCTCACCGGATCTAGTCTTCTCGCCATCATGGTTTGACTGGCCGAGGCTTGAGAAGGAGATAGAGAGAAAAAGAGAGAGAGCACTATGAGAAGGGGAGGGCACTCAACCACGGTGGTGCGACGGCGACTCTACGATGGAATTAGATTTCTTAGGTAGACAGAAAATGGCAGAGAGGAGAGAGAGAGAGCCATTGGCTAAAAAAAAAATAACACTGAAAAAATAATATTAAACACAATTTCAAACATTTTCATCTTCACTGTTTTAGAAAATAAAAAACATTTCAAAAACAATACCAAACACAACTTAAGTATCTTCACACGTTTTTGTCAATCTTTTCTTTTGACAGTTTTGCCCTTCATTTTTTTTTAAATTACCATCAGTTAACTCATGTTTACACGCTGGAAAAACGCACATGTGTGTGTGTGTATATATATGTATTTACATATATATATATATTACAGTATTTTTTTTGCTTATAAAGTTGAAGTGCATTTCTTTTGCATTCTGTTGGAGAGAAAGGCCAACGTAAGACAACATGCTGGGATATATATGCTTATGAATATCGGTCATAGATCCAAAGAAGTAATCTATTGCATAGTCAACTCATATTAAACAACAAAAAAATAAAAAAAAAATCAAAGAATTCTACAACAGAATATGAAAATAACTGTATCAATTTCACGTTATTTTATACGTTATTAAAATCAGATATATTAAAATAAAACGTATAATTACATAAGTAAACTTATTACAAATTTGATAATTTAAAATTGCATTTATTTATATATTTATTTTAAACGAAGAATTGTGCTTAATTAATAGAACCACAAATTCTCCAAATAGAAAATGAGAAATGCATTCATGAAATGAAACGAGAGAGAGAGAGAGAGAGAGAGAGAGAGAGAGAGAGAGAGAGATGGAAAATGGAGTGGCGTGAACGCATTCAAAAGTAGACAAACAGAAACACGGGGGATCATTAAAAGCAGCCCTCACAGTCGCCCACTTGCTCGCCAACTTGCGCTTGAGAAACCCGTCCCATTCAAAACCAACCCACCAAAGCAAATCAGGCATTTAAAATACAAAACACAAAACAAACAAAGCAACTTGCATTTGATTTGCCCTTTTCTTTATACGACAGCAGATGAAAAACTTGGAAAGATGATAGAAACGGACAATCAACAAGTTGCACATATTTAAACCCCCTTTTTTATTTTTATTTTAATTTTTTGAATATATTTTTTTAACAGCTAGCGAAGATGGTGGATGACGAATTGAGAGCCCATCAGAATAGGTCAAGTTGCTGGACTAATAAGTTGTCCACCCCTCATCACGTTATTCAGTATTTTTAAAATGTCAAATATTAAAAAATTAAAAAGAATAAAGAAAAAGTTCCCAACTCCATGCAATACGCCCGAGCTTAGTACCTACATCGAAATTTTCAAGCTTGTTTTTATTTTATTTTTTTTCCTCGAATATTTTTTCTACTCATATAAGCATTAGCTTACGTATTATATTTATATTATATTTAAATATAATATTTATTTGAGTGAAAAGTATTTAAATTATATTATACATGATATAATTAATAAAAATAAAAGAGAAAAAAATGAAAAGAAAAAGAATATGTGATGTGATTGATAAAAATAATAAAAAAATTAAATAATAAATAATGATTATATTAAATTTAAAATATAATATAATTTATGGTTAAATATAATATTTTATTGTTTAAATAAAATTTATATTATATTAATATAATATGATGAACAAAGAAAATATTAATTAAAAAAAAGAAAAGAATAGAATTGGAAAACAAAAATCTTGATTAATTAAAGGCAAATTGAAATTTATGAAAATTGTAATGGATTCCATGACCGGCGGTACAATAACAAGTACTGCATTATCAGTCCCTGCAAGTTGCAGCACTGAGTTACCAACACCACGTTCATCTCTAACGTTTTTCTTTTTTTTTTTTTTATTCTATTTTTTTTTTTGGGTTTATCCTTATCTTAATTTTAAGCTCATTATTATTTTATCAATTTTAAAAACTCAAACTTTACTCTGTAATTTTTAAATTAATTCCGTTTAATTTCATTTGTTAAAATTTCTATTAAACACATGATTAAATATAGAGTTCAAATGTTTTTCTCCTTGTTTGTTTTAAAATAAATCTAAAAAAAATTATCATTCTCACCTTGTGTTTTGAATTTTTTTTTTTACATAATTTTTAAATTGATCCTGCCTAATCCCCTTTGTTAGAATTTCTAATAAATACATGATTCAATTTTAATAATGCGGTCTTATTTTTTCATTATTTTTAACATAAAATCTAGCCAGAAATGTTAAATGAGACTATTTTCCCTATTTTTCTTTCCTTTTTTTTTTATGAGAATTCTAATATCAGGATTAAGTGAGACAAATTGGAAATTTAAGTTGATGGAAGGATCATTATTAATTGAATGTGTATGCCTATAATATGCCCTGCATACACAGATGCACACAAGTATATATAATAATCTTAGTTTCAACAACCTCAATTAATATATCGTTAGTTTATCATATTAAATTCGTATTATGTTTAAATGTAATATAATTTTCATCTAATTACAAAAATATTATGTTCAAATACCAATCACATTACATTTTAAATCCAATACCATCACTATTTAGCATTTTATTTTTTCTATTATTTTTACTAACCACATCACATACTCTCTTTTTTTCTCTTTATTTTCATTAATCACATTATATATAATATAATTTAAATACTTTTCATCTAAACAAATATTATATTTGAATATAATGTAAATACTTTTTATTTAAATATACATTACATTTAATATATTATATTTAAATATAATATAAATGTAATACGTTATCCAAACATCTCCTGAATATATCTGTTTATACATTTAACTCCACCAGATAAGCCTTAATACGATCCTTAATTGGGGACTAACTATCTATCATTCATAGACACGGCCACACTGCTACTAGTAGTAGGAGTACTACAAATATTCTGCCGTTGGAAATGAAAAAAGTGTAATAGAAGTAAATTTCTATCCGGTCCAATAAGATCAAACAAAATATACGCATGCTTAAGTTTATACTTACAAAGATATGTGAAGCAACTCTGACAACACTATTATAATAATACAACTATAATACAATGCTGTACACCTTAATTTTCCGAGCTCCATTTTCAGTATTTAAATTAAGAATTTTGAAACTATTCCGAGTTTTAAACAGCAGTGAAGGAAAAATGGGAAAGTAGAGTCATGGAGAAACGTCATGGAATTATAAATTAAAATTTATGCAAATATAGAGCCATCAACAGAGACGCCTTAACTTCTGGACGCTCGTCAAATCTGGCCATTTCACGTGGGCAAACATTATACATGTATATATCTATATATATATATTTGTTATGAGTTGGTTATTAAAAAAAAAAAAAAAGAGTATGATAGAATAGTGTAATTACAGATAAGTAAATGTCCTACCACTTTATAACAAAAGTAAAGATCCAAGCTTTCATAATTTCTCTACATAATTTGAACAACAATAACTCAGCCTGAAATTGAAAAAAAAATTAAGACAAAAAAAATTAAATAAATAAATAAAACAAACAAAGTACTTTTTCCACAAAAAAAAAGTGACAGAAAATAAACGAACTAATTTCGGGACTGTGATTAAAATGTGAGTACTATTATTTATGCATGTCATAAATATTCTCCTACGTTTTAGTTACATAAAACAGAAAAGAAAAATTAAAAAAAAAAAAAGAAAGAAAAAAAGAACGGCGGATTTCAACGGCGAAACCACATCTGATGACGAAGAAACGACAGCATTTGAATATCGGAAAATGAGTTTTTTTTTTTTTTTTTTGCGTTTTCTTTTGAAAGAGATTAGATGAAATATATTACTTGGTGGACTCGCGGTGGTTGTCAACGCGTCGGGCGAGATTCTCGGCGATCTGAGCAAGAGACTGGAGGTTGCAGCGGACGATGGTGTCGACGAAGGTACAGGTGTCGTCGGTGGTGTTTCCCGGCGGGACGTCGACGACGTAGGACTCGACGACGACGGTGCCAGCTCCTGAGGGGGAGGGGTGGAGCGTCGTGACGGAGCGGTAGTTGGAGAGGCGGTGGTCACCGCCGACGACGCTGAAGCTGATGACGTGACGCTCGTCGTCGAGGATCTCGAGGCGCTCCGTGCTGCTGTTGGCGGGAAGGCCGGAGATGACCTGGACCTCGCGGAGCGTGCCGACAGCGCCGTCGCCGACGATGACGTGACAGCTCTTGACGAAGTGCTTGTATGCCTGGGGGTTGTCGAATCGCCGGACGACCGACCAGACGGTTGACACCGGTGCCGCGATCTCCTGGATCATGGCGGAGCACGACTGGTGCGGACTCACCTCGTGCGTGTGCTCACGCGCCACCGCGTCTGGCAGCGCCGACGACTTCCTCGTCTTCGCCGCCTGGCTCTGCAGGTTGATTCTGTGGAACGTCACTGGCGTCTTCGCCGGATTCGCTGGCATTCTCATTCTTCTCGTCCTTTACTCTTTTCTTTTCTTGTAACGTAATTTCTTTCTTTCTTTTTTTTTTTTTTTTTGGTTTGGTTTTGGATTTGGAGAATTGTGAGGGGGAGAAAGTGAGGTTTTTGAATAAGGGGGTTAGTCACTTTCCGGCTTCTCTTCTTACAAGAGGGGTGGGATTTATGCACACAGAGATAGATAGAGAGAGAGAGAGAGAGAGAGAGAGAGAGGCTTTAAAACAATAAATAAATTATTTTTTTAAGAAGGAAAAAAAAAAAAAAAAGAAAGGAAAAGTGGGAGGAGTTTAATGAAAGTTCATGTGGGGGTGGTGATGATATAAAATAAAGGGCCAACTTGGTGCGATAAAGTTTTAAAAAATACCCCTGGAGGCATTTAATTATGCTAGATTACAAGTTGACCACTCTCCTCAATTTGCATTATTTTATTTTAAGGTATGCTTAGTTTATAAACTCAGACTCAAACTTTTAAATCTAATTTTCTTATTTTTTTCAATTTAAGAAAATTATAATTAGTTTAATTAATTTTAATAATAAAATATCCATTTATTTTATTCTCAGTTCATAAACTAAATATAATCTTATTTTATTTTATTTTGTTTTAATTTTTAGACTATGTGATGTAACGCCATGGGTTTGGGTTTTTAAATAATAAATCACAATAAGAGAAACTCTTGAACTCGAACAATTTTCCTGGGGTAACGTGCGAGCTTTCTTTATTTAATTTAGATTAAATTAATTATGATTTACAATGGTGGGGGTTAAAGGATTAAAATCTTTTTTGTTTTGAAAAGAGGTAGAGACTAATAAATAAGAACTCTTATAAGCGATTTCATTTTACTTTAATAAATAAAAGTTATAGATTTTATAAGGTTTTTTTTTATAATTATTTTAACAAATAGTCTTTTAATTATATACCATATCTTATATTGATCCTTAATTTTTTTTATTTTACATGTTAAATTACCCTGAACTTTTTTACTATTGCATAAATGATCCTTTTGTTAGTAATTCCTAAAATAGAAAAATAAAAATAAAAAGAATGAAATTGAAAGCGTTCTAACCATAAGAGCTTGACTTGAATGTAAGGTTATAATAACATTTTTTTAGAGGAATATATTATGCTCCCAATATATCTTTAATGAAGCTATAAATCTTTGCTATCTAATTTTTGACAACTAATAGAGGGCTCGTTTGGTTAATAGTAGAGAGGTTTAATAACATGATGCATGAAACTAAAAATAAAAAATCAACGTAAAACAAAGTGTTTAATTTATAGGCTATTTATAAAAATAATCCTGACAAATAACAATCTTACATGCTATATATAATCATTTAAATACAGTAGCTATCACTTAAATTCTATTTAAAATTATTTTATCAATGATATTTTGCATTTCTAAGTATTGCATTATTAGTATTATGAGAACTGTACCAGAAATAATAATAATTATTCTATCAACTTTTTTGCACTGCAAAGTTATCTATGGCTTGTACATAATCATCTCCAAATAAAATGCAAAGCCTCTAAAATCAAGTAAGACTTCGAAAAGGAATCACAATTTAAAAAACAATAAATTTATAATTTGTTAGGCGCTAACTTGACCAATACAATAATTATATGTAACATTTATGGTTCGAAATTTCTCGTGTTTTAACATTTGCGTCTCATTAGTTTAGTTTTTGGACAATTTAGTCCTAAAATTACCATAGCAATTTAGCGCATAAACACTAAAAAGTGATAATTATCAATTTTTTAAAATAAAAAAACTACTAATTTCTGTATTTTAGGAATCAAATGTTTAAAAAAAAAAGCATGTTTTAAAAATAAAATTGTATTACTGCCAAGAGCCATAATATTAAACTGAAAATTTAATTAAACACGTTTAAAAAACAAATTAGAATAAAAATTAAAATACGTGGAATGCTACTTCAAAGGGGGACGGCTAGCATTAATGATATTAAGTCAATATATAATATGTATTTATATATATATATTGGTACAGGGTTCCATAACTCTAAATAATAAATATATATATATATGAAACACACTTGCATTTCGAACATTAGAGCCCCCACCCAAACTATCACCTTTTACCTGCTACCTTGGACACAAATATAAGAATATATATATATATATATACTCACATATATATAAATATATATTTATCCCTACATATATAAAACACGCATCAAGTTAACATGTATAGCACCAATGGGCTTTTGTCTCGTATCTTCATGACCAGCCCGCGTGACTTGAATTGACTGCTAGTACTGGTCCTTCACTTCTTACCGGCCAGACGGCATATCCGTTGGTGCAACAAGCATTTCATTGTGAAAATATAAAGTTATGATGTGCAGATCAATCAATAAAAAAAACGTAATATATCTATATATAGAAATTAGATGTTTCAATTGTCGGAACCACAGCTGTGACAAAAATTTCATGGGGAAATTAACTATAGATCAGCCTTTGCTTAACTCCACAAATGAAGATACAGTGAATCAAAGGGAAAACTACTTCGTTGGAGAAGTTCAACGTTCAACATTCTTCGTTTTCATTTGCACGGGAGTTGAATATTGATATGTTCAACGTTGATAGTCTCACTTGATCATGATCCATAACATGTAAGGCGTTTTTTGAGGTCATTTTCGCAGACTCGCTTTCCTAGCCTATAAACACAAATCTACATATATATTGTGTATATATTTTATATTTTTACCAAAATGGGATCTCTGGAAATTGGTACCATTAAAGGACAAAAACAAGTTGTTAATCGTCAAATGTACTTAACTGTTCCCGTGGTGAAGATTCGCAAATGGACGAATCAACTTGGTTTGCTTTATCTGCGTAAGTGGAACGATAAAATTATATATATCTGACCAATATTTTTGTTTAAGAAATGTGACTTATGTTTAGAATATTTTTTTAGGAAGGAATATGTAATTTTTTTATCTACACAAATGGCCTGATTCAATTTTACGTTGTCGATTAGACTATAGTTGCCGAGTATCGAATTTGGGAGAAGAGTAAAAGACATTTAACCCCAACTCATTGATGTTATTACGTGCTATCAACAAGTCACTATATCATTTTATGTTTAGCGTTTGATACGAAGATTTAAATTTCTCTAATATTATTGTTAGATTTGTGCAAACAATTACGTTATAGCACAGATTCATATATGATCTGTCTTTAGAAAGAAAGATCGGGCTTATAATATCCTATAACTTTACAGGTTAGTTGAAAAATTATGACCCATAGCCATGCATTCCTAATTAAATATGATGTACATACCCACACACACACACACACACACACACACAATACAGGGTAAAATTTGAGTAAATTTCCTAATTCAAATTTGCACACATATTTTAATCACCGAGCTAAGTTAAAATACAAGCTATTATTTACAAAAATAAATATTCGTATAAAAACTAACTAATAATTAAAAGATAATTGTTAATTTTTTAATAATTAAAAGATGATTGTTAAAAGATAATTGAGTAAATTTCCTAATTCAAATTTGCATACATTTTTTAATCTCCGAGCTAAGTTAAAATACAAGCTATTATTTACAAAAATAAATATTCATATAAAAACTAACTAATAATTAAAAGATAATTGTTAATTTTTTTAATAATTAAAAGATAATTGTTAATTTTGTTTTTTCGTTTTCGTTTTATTTAGTTTCATATATATATATATATATGCAAAGGATATTATTTATTTTTCGATCAGCTGATAACATTTACTTTTCTCTGCCTTGTCCCATGGGGTTGTTTGTTTTTGTTTACACAACTATTTGCATGGACTTATGGACTTGTTTTATATTTTATGTAGCTACTTTGCTTAACGTGAGGCGTCTTTTGTTCAAGCAATCTAGAGCCAAAAACTTGGACCCCCCCCTCCCTCTTTAGCACATGATATATGTGCAATATGGGGTATAGTATATATGCAAGTGGGTGTTTAGTTGTGGGGCCTACTAATTCGTACTCAAACCTTTAGTTTTAGGCTGAGTCTAATATGTGGGGGGGACTTTGTCGTTGGTATGTTTGAATGAAATAGACATTGATGGAGCCCTCAAGATCCCCATGCACAACCCGCCTTGTTGATGTGCCAACTTGATCATTCATGAGGTCATTTTGTGAATTGTGATATCCTTGCAAATATGACCTACTTCATTTAAATTAACATTCATATCCACTAGTTTTGTTTCCTTTTTTTTTTTTCATTCTCTTTTTCTTTAAGCTTAAGATTGACATATATTCAAATATTTGTGCTGTTCTTTCTCCTCGAATCAAATTGATTCTCTGTGTAAAGCTAAAAATAGCTTCCCCACTTGACACAAATTTAACATACACCTAACCACAACGGTTATGAGCTCTACCAAGACCAATTTAAGGCTCTTGTTCTTCGATAACGACATATCAATGGACACTATTCTTTTACTTTTTTTTTTTTTTACCTTCTTTTTGGAAGCTTAATCTTGACCATTCAACATATTCCTAGTAGTATTGATATAATTTTCTCACTTCAGCCTTTTCAACTCTAACAATTAAGGGTGCTCTACAATAATAAAGCTCATTGCAAAACAACAGCAACAAACAACAGGCTCCTATAATCTTTTGCATTTGATAAAGATAGAATGTTACATTGAGAGATTGATTAAATTAAACGGATGGGGTTTCTCGGTATGAATCTGATAATCGTTTTTTTTTTTTTTTTTCTAGGACAAATGAATGTGACAAATGCTGGTGTAGGTAAGTTTAAAGCACAATGATTACACATACAGTACAATTAACAGTAATAAGGGTATAATTTGACACATACTTGATTTATGAGCAAGGCCTATGACAGAGGGGAGTGGTCTTTCTTGGAGGCGGCTATGAGAAAGTTGGGTTTTTCTGAGTTTTAGGTTGAGTGAGTAGTGGATTGTGTCTCCTCGGCTTGTTTTTCTTTCTTGATTAATGGTGAACCGGTGGATATATTTATTCCTTTCGAGGCATTTGACAGGGGTGTCCTCTTTCCCCATATCTGTTTCTTATTTCTGCAGAAAGTTTTTCTACGTTGTTGCGGAAGATGGAAAACAATTGGAGGTTATCGGGTTTGGCATGGACAAGAGGAGCTCTGCGGATTAATCATCTTCCCTTTGCCGATGATAGCATCATTTTTGGGAGGGTAGATAGGTGCAGCGTTGAACCCTTTAAAAGGTATTGGTGAAATACGAAGAGGCATCAGGAAAAGTGATTAATTTTTAGAAGTTGGTGGTAACCTTTAGCCCTAATCTTGATGATGAATCCCAAGGTACTATCCTCTCACTACTAAAAAAAGGACCTTCAGT
Source organism: Antiaris toxicaria (assembly GCA_035233585.1). Lineage (NCBI taxonomy): Eukaryota > Viridiplantae > Streptophyta > Magnoliopsida > Rosales > Moraceae > Antiaris > Antiaris toxicaria. The sequence goes on from CP141163.1 coordinate 5,648,449, forward strand.
GATGAATTTTATAGAGACGACAAGATGTCGTTGCTATAATAAAACAAACAGCGATGACAAGTCATCTTTAAAGGTCGACGTTATAAATTTAATTTATAATGATGATATATCGTCGTTAATTGTAGAGAACTTGTATTGAAAATTCTAAGGTAGACCAATCAACTTTATAGCATTTCTATAAATTTTTTTCGCCATATTGTTCACTGGCACCAAAAGTCCCTTGGCAATGGCGTTGCTAAAGACTAAATATCCAACCTGGTGCCAGACTAGAGTCCATGTGTGTCTGACTATTAGAGGTATTTGTTTAGCCTACTATTAGCAATGAAATATGTCATCACTAAAATTACATTAAAATTTTCAATTTTTTTACTTGAAAATTTATGTGGTTATTTATGGCAGTTTCTAAATTTTGGTAACAATTAAAACCATTTTTAGCGATAATATACATTGTTGCTAAAACTCATTTTCATAGCCATTTAATTAGGGTTTACAAGACAATGTCATTTTCTCTACTAGTAGGGATGACATTTTTTAGTGACAACTAATGTTATTGCGAAAAGATCTATAAATAAACCACCCCCAAACCCATTTTTTTCCTCATTTTTGTTTGAAAATTTTTATAAACTCTCTTGGCCCTCTATTTTTCTGACCAAGTCCACCCTAAAATCACCATATCCACCCTCTTCCTCCCTTACTGTCCCTCCTTGTCTCTCTATTTGATATTTTTTGAAATTTTGAAACCCAAAGGTAGCGTTTGGTATTGTTTTTGAAACTTGTTATGTTTTCAAAAAAGTTGAAAATGAAATCGTTTTGAAAACTGTTCTGAGATCGTTTCTGAAATTGTGTTTGGTTATATTTTCTGAGTGTATGTTTTCAAAAATCAAATTTGAAACTGTGTTTGGTTGATGTTTTTGAAAACCAGTCATTTCTCATAAGTACCGTATAAAAACATAAAAACATATTTATGTTTAATTTTAAAAACATTATTATGAAAACCAAAAAATAAAAATTAATAAAAAATTTTAATTAAAAAATTAATTAAATATTAATAATCATAATATTTAAATATTTAATATAGCAATTAAAATATAATCAACCATTATATTTAGTTACAAATACATTACAAAATAATTGTTAATAGTATAAGTAATATTTAACTAAAAAATTACAAATTATAACTATCATAACAATTAGGATACATATTGTTCCCACATTGCTTGTGCTATTTAGTCTCTGAATTGGCTCATACGTTGTCGGTCCCTATTAGTGGAACCAACATCAGAAGACGGTTCAGATTCATGATAATTTGTACGTTGTTGATTTCCTCTTCGCCGCTCAATATCTTCTACAGGCTCGTCAACGCCATAATCTCTAAACAAATCATCATTTGCATCATACATCTTAATACAATTATGAATAACACAACATGCAATTACTATCTGGGCTTGTTTATGGAAAGGAAAGTTAGACATATTCTTCAAAATACCAAATCGTGCTTTAAGAACACCAAAACACCTTTCTATGCAATTGCGTAACGATGAATGTCTATAATTGAATAGTTCAATAGGTCCAGTTGGTTGTCCATTGTTTCTAAATTCTGATAGATGGTACCTTTGACCCCGGTACGGTACAAGAAATCCTGGTATGTTACTATATCCGGAGTCAACAATATAATATTTAGGCCATGGTGGCCTAACAAATCTGTTATCTTGATTTTGTAATGCATGTACTAATACTCTAGAGTCGGCAGTTGAACCTTCCCATCCACTATAAACAGAGGTAAATCTCATATCAAAACTGCATGCTGCCATTATATTCTGAGTGCAAGTATGTCTTCTTCCCCGATAAACTCTTTGCTCGGCTGCTGGGACAATAGCCATCACATGTGTGCCATCAATAGCTCCGATACAGTCCTTACACAAGTAAAGAAGCTAAACTTTATTAAACCCTATTTTGAAAGTAAAAACCATCTATTTCAAACTTTAAAAATAATGTGAGTTATACCTTAAACCACGGCCAATACTTTTCGCTACTTTGAATTTCCGGAGGCACGATGTTTGGGTCTGGTTGGCGAATAAATTCTGGGGCTAATACACAAATGGCATTAAGAACACTATCGAAATGTCTACTCACTATTTCTCCAGAATGACAAAATCTATCTTGTATGACTCTATTACGATCAGAATGACCAATAATCTTTAAGAACATCATTAACCGTTCTTCTACTGATAGTCGACTTCTAGGTAATAATTGACGTTTTTCAAGTAGTCGAGCTAATGCCAAAAAAGGTTCTCTATACATACGAAATATTTCATAAAATACTTCAGCATGCCCTTCCAACATATTTACTACATATTGTCGTCCTGTTAATTCATCATTATGTCGAGGTTGCCTAGTAATAGTTGGTATAAGATCTATTAATAACTGTAAGATCTCTTCCTCATCATCAGATGACTCAAGTGACTCAAAAAAAACCAACTCTTCATCAGTATCTGAACCATCTGATTCCATAATAGCCTACACAAGATAATCAAACCAATTTATAAATGTTTGTCACCAATAATAATAGCAAAACATTACAACAAATATCTTATAATTAATATAAATCAACAAACCAGCCATGATATAAGAGTTCAATAAACTAAAATCATGAAAGCAAACAATACAAAGTAATCAAACACAACAAATCAATTAATACTCCATAGTTCAACATACTAAAATCACGAAAATAAACAACATAAATCAATCTAACTCAACAAACCAGTCAGTAAATAATAGGACAACAAATTGAAAGAGTTTAACAAACTAAATGAGTTTAAGAAACTGAAACCAATTATTAACTAATAACTACTCTACTAAGCTGAGGATGAAACCACGACGACGCTCGGGTTTGATCTTTACAAATGATCTCCTGTAGTCCTTATCCTTTGATAACATCTTAATTGCCATCCCGTATGTCTTGTCATCCAAGTCTCCTATTTCATCCAACAGCTCAATACAAATTTCAATACTACTGGGATCTTCAGCAGAAGTCTCAGGCTCACTTGTGTCCGCAAGACGTGCTCGTTTCGTCGCTAGATAATGCTGCAAGTCATTAGTACGTTGCACTGACGCCTCACTTCGCAAACTCACAGACTTTGCCAACAGCTCCATTGCAGACTCCATTGCAGTTTTGATCTTCTTCTTGGAACACCCACTGCTGGCCTCAGCATTTCGAACACGGTTGCGGTCTGTCTGGACTTCATGCGAGTCTCCCGTACCTTCTCCTTCAGCTTCGAGATTCACAGAATCTGGTGGTGCTGCACGTGGCACATAGGCAGCTGTTTACGGACCCATGGCATTACGGCCTGTTGCAATAGTCCCACTAAAGATCTCCTTTAGGAGAGAAAAGTTTGCTAAACCTTTCTTCTGGTACTTTTTAGCTTTTGGATTTTGCTATACAGTGAAAATAAATTTAATTAAGTCAATGATTAGTAACTTATGTAAATAAATATGAATGCCATTAAATAATAGGTACATTACTTGTAGATAAGAATCCCAAACTTCTTCTGAGGCTGTGACTGTGTTTGCTTCAGAATCCCATCCAAATCCAGTAGTCTGAATCAAGCTTTCAAACTCTCTAGTGCTATGTCTAAGCCTATTCCACTTGGTTTTAAGTTGTGCTACTGTAAGTCGCTTACTAAACTTGCTATGTATTTCATTTGAAATTTTCATCCATGTTTTTTTGTCTAAAGTAGATGATTGAATTCCTTTTTTTGCCTCTTCGTATAACAACTCGATAAAAAATGATTCCAAATTTTCTCCCCACGGGGCGTGATCCTCAATAGTGCTATCCTCATTGACCTCCATTATTTAAATTTACTGTCCTTGTGTCACATATCAATCAAATAGTAAGGGTTATCAACATAGTTAATCATAATTTTTGTAGACAAGTACTAAAGTCATAGAAGTGTGTATATGTGTATTTGTACATATCTCAATACTTGACTAAGTCATAGAAGTGTATATATGTATATGTGTATATATAGAAACATATAAATGCATAGCTATCAATTATGAGTTGGCCACAAATCCATGACTAAAAGTTCTTTTGTTCATAAATTATATTCATTTTCTTCAAAGTAGGGACACATTGCACACTAATTTGGTATGTTGAGTTGATATAGATTGTGGAGTGCAAAAAAGATATAGAAAGAGAGGTTAATAAACTCTATGTAAAGCACAAATTGGCCAATTGGGTTTGGCTTTAAAAGCTTACCTAAACAGGTTTCAACTCTAAATTTACTTAAATTAAAATTTAACCAATTTGTCGACTACAATTTCAATGGCCAACAAACACCCATAATTTCAAAGTTAAAGTGCAAATAGAAAACAAAACATTGTGAGATAAAAAAAAGCAATTACGTAACAATTAACAGTAATCAGAATGTTGTCTAATTCAAAAATCAAATTCTCCATTTCCTCCTCACTCTATATGTGAGTCAAAAATTCCATACATCTCAGCAATTCAAAAACCATTTACAATAGAACCTGTGTTTTATTTAACATGAAATGAAACATACCAAAACATAAATGAAATGGTTTTATTCAACATGAAACTCTGTTTTGGCCGGTAAATAACATCCACCATTTACAACAAAACAACACGGCAGAAAACAACTACCGTGGAAAAACGACATTGAACAATTCAAGAAAACGACACAGCAGAAAAAAACAGCGTGGAAAAACGACATACACATTCTGAACAATTCAACAAAACGACATCGCAGAAAACAACCACCGTGGAAAAACGACATACACGACACGGCAGATCGTCGTTCCCAGCTGCAATCTGAACCAGCCATTACATTCTAGAGCAAAGGGAAGAACCGAGCTTCAATCACCAGAACCAGAACGACAACAAAAGTAATGCCAAGAACAGGGATTCACAAACGGAGTCAACAACATGTACATAATAAATGAGATGAAAACAACAGCATCATCAGATAACATTATAAACCGGTCTGATTTGCTCACAACTCACCGGTTTGAAAAAACCCAAATTCTAGGGCAAATTTCAATCACCGGTCCAAAGAACAATGAAAACACAGAGCCAGTCCAAACCGAGAATGGGAGGTTACCTCTCGTCAAGCAGATGACCAAAATAGGACAGTTAGGTGACCGAGACGGCAGAGTTCTAAAACACCGTAACCACCACCGAATGAGGGTCGATCGAGCTCTGGCGACGCCGATGAACGAGGGCAGGGAAGGAGAGACAGGCGGAGTCCAACCTAGGGGAGGAGAGAAAGCTTCACGATGATGAACGAGAAAGAGAGAGAGGGGTGGAGGCTGCAGGTGGAGGCGAGGTAAGCGTCGTTGCTCTCTGTTCACGGGAATGCAGAAAAACGCTAGAGAAAACAGAGAAAACGATAATAAGTCGTTTTCAAACTTAACCGAAGAAAACAAATAATATAAGTTATCGGTTTCAAAACGTGTTTTCAAGACTAGTGCCAACAAACACGTTTTCGTATTGATTTCGAAAACGCTTTTCTTGGAAACCGTGAAAACGGTCTCAAATACAAAAACAAACACGGCCTATGAGTTCAAATGGTAGTGGAAATAATTGCTATGGGTCCAAATAGGGGAACTCTGTAGCTCATTATGTTGCTAGTTTTGCTTGTTTATCCACTAATAATGCCTTTTGGTTCGACTAGGCTTCTGTATTTTTGGGGTCGCTTGTAAAGGCAGATTTGCCTGCTTAATGAAATGGCAACTTTTCCTAAAAAAAAAAATTTTTTTTTAAGATTTGTAACTCGTCTGTAAACCTTTTATTGTGGAAAATTATGCTTCAAATTTATCATGTTGTAATAAATGGTGTTCCTTAATCAATGACAACTAATATATCTGAATGGAAATGCCCTTGTACATTAAACGTGAGCTTATTTGAAACAAAAGACTGAAATTTCAGATGTCAATAGAGCACATCATGTAACCTGCATGAAAATGTTTCCTTTCAAATTAACATCCTTCCTAAATTTATAGGAACTGGGCAACATTTTGTTGAATTCAGGGACTAAAAACTTGGTGGGTAGCTTACCACTTTAGTAAGGGTTCAGGGAATAAAATCATTTAAAACCAAGTAATAAGGATGGCATAAAGTTTGACACACTTTTTTTTTTTTTTTTTGGTGTACCATTAGAAGAAGAAATGCATCGGCAATATGTAAACAATGTTGTATTAAATATTCTTTTGTTCTAGAGAATATTGCTTTAAATGCAGTATTACCGCTAGTGGGTATTGCTTTAATGCAAGTTTATCTATGTTATGCAAGCTGCTAGCTTTATCGAGTGTTTTGAGAGTGCGATTCAGGTCCATTAACTCCCCTCGTAAATTATCTGCTAGTTATTGGCTACGGGTCGCTAAAAGTAGGAGACCTCGTTCAAGTCACTACACTAATATGAAGCTAACCTCATGTGAGGCGTAGTCCTGCGTGAAACCACATATCTAACTACACGCGGTGCTTGCTACCTGACAAAACACCTTTCACGTGGAATGATGTCTAGAATTCCAATCAGGATACCATTAAGGGCGCATTTACTTTGCATCACATTAAGGGAAAGAAGGATTTCTTTGCCCCTTTGATTATATGTTTACTCACAAAATTAGTAATGATAATATACCGGATCTCATATTGAATGGAAGAATGGAATTACTAGAATTGAACCATTCTAGAATTGAATGCTGGTAAAAAGCCTCCCAAGAGCACCTAGGCACTTTTTTCTCCGATTTTTAACCTCGAAAAGGCCTGCAGGGCACCATGGTGCTCATGCTTCAGGGGTTGTGTTGCCCTTGATTCAACCAAACCAATTTTTAGCGCCGTTTGGACCCTTCTATACATGCGTTAAGCTATCTTATAACGGATTAACTCTACTAACACAATCAATCATCTTTAACTCACTTTAAAACAAGATTAAATCTCTATAATTCATTCTTATAGATAACTTTATTTTCCTTTGCTTAAAACATGAACTTCATGAGCATATCAAAGTCTTGCTCATAGTCTTAATATTTATACGACAATTCTATACTACATTCAATAAACTCATAGATCTTTTGTTCCTATTAAATTGCTACTCAACTATTGGGTGTTACAGAAAGTGAGGTGGAGGCAGCATTTATTGGTTTTTTTATTAGATTTATTTATTTTGTTTTTAGGGCTAGCGTTACAGTTTGTTCAAATTTTGAGACTATTTTACAAAATCAGTAAATTAATTTCCTAAAACCGTAAACTAATGATTTATGAAATCAATAACTTACACTAATAAAATCAAGAATTTACAACTAATTACATTGATGATTTAATGGTTTATGAAATCAAGAATTTACACAAATGAAAACATCTTTTGTTTACATGATAAATAAATAAGGTAATATATGATTTATCAATATTGATAAATAAATAATTTACCAAATAAAATAAACTATTTACCAATTAACTTTACATGCTTATTATAATTTATCAAATCAACAATTTTTTTTTGTTTATAATAATAAACATTATATTTACTTGTTAAATTTTTAATTTATAAGAATAATAATAAATGATTTATAGATAAATATTTACACATGTCAACATTTATATATAAGATGTATTTTTTTATAATTTTAAACCGTATAGATATTTAATTTATTAAAAATATGTTGTTTATTAAAAATATAAAATTTTTATTTTATTTATTGTTATTAAGTTTATTTTTATCTTATTTCTCTTCTATTTTTTAAATAATAAACCATTTCAATTGGGCTGACCTCGTTAGTACTTTATATTATAAACATATTTATTACTCGAGTATTGACAAAATACAAATAAGGAAATATAAATGAGGAAGAGTACTTGGATGCCAAGTTATTAAAGGCCGTTTTGAAAAAAAGTTAGGGTTCGTTTGATGAACGTATTGTATTTGTATTGCGTTTGAATGTAATGTATTGAATGTAATTTGTATTTAGAGGAAAAGCATTAGCATTGCATTTGAATGTAATGTGTGTTTGGGGGAAAAGTATTTGAATTGTATTTTAATAATAAATATGTGATGTGATGGGTAAAAGTAGAGAGAAAAAAAAGAGGGAGAAAGAATATATGATGTAATTAATAAAAATAATAGAAAAAGTGAAATAATAAATAGTGATTGTGTTAGATTTAAAATGTGATGTGATGGGTATTTGAATGAAATGTTTTTGTATTTGAAGGAAAATTACATTGTATTTAAATACAATGTCAAAAAAATTTGTGTCCCAAACGCAGTATTAGTTTTCTCGTTACTTGTCTAGGTTAGTAGTACGTAGACTATTACAGGGAACTGAAATAAGAATCCCATGCCAATTTTTCTTCACTTGTGGTGCAAAATTGCCCAATATTTACAGCTACGTCACACATACGTTATTCAACCTGTACGAACTTTTTCTTCCCTGTTTTCTCCAATACGTCAGTGGGCAGCGCCCTTTGAAGGAAGGGAAAGGGCACCTTTTGAGTATCCATATTGCGGCTGCTATTATTATTATTACTAGTATTTAAAACGCTATGAGCTTACGTTCGCATAGTATGCAAGCTTTTGGCTTTGTCTTATGGGGGAAAAAAAGAGCAGAAGAAGAAACGGGGATGTTTAATGTTTATGTCCATTATCCTAAAACTTTTCTAGCGTAATTGATATTCTATTTAATAACTATAGGAGGTAAAAGGGCAACAACTAGATTGTAAGAATTAATAACTGCTACCTGTGACCATATGTCAATGGATTATCAAGTGGACAAATTAAGCCAAAGTCTTGAGAATCTAAGCAAGTAATAAATAAGCCATATTTACGTGTCAAAGATATAGATAAATTTTGAATCTGAATGATTCACGAATCGAGTCTGAAATTGAATGAAATTTTAAGTTGAATTTTATTCATTTGATTATAATTTTTATTGACTTTTTAGAAAAAAAAAAACTGAAATCAAAATTTTAGACCCGAATTAATGAAACAAACGGAAGCTTTATATTTTTCACTCAAATAACAGCTAATAAATTTGAATGGAAATGCTCTTATATTTACGTGAACTAATTTGAAAAAGGAGACTAATTTGAATGGTGAACGCATTGTATTTGCATTGCGTTTGAATGCAATGTATTGAATGCAATTTGTATTTGGAGGAAAAGCATTAGCATTGCATTTGAATGCAATGTGTGTTTGGGGGAAAAGTATTTGAATTGTATTTTAATAATAAATATGTGATGTGATGGGTAAAAGTAGAGAGAAAAAAAAGAAGGAGAGAGAATATATGATGTAATTAATAAAAGTAATAGAAAAAGTGAAATAATAAATAGTGATTGTGTTATATTTAAAATGTGATGTGATTGGTATTTGAATGAAATGCTTTTGTATTTGGGGGAAAATTGCATTGTATTTAAATGCAATGTCAAAAAAATTTGTGTACCAAACGCTTACTAAAATTTTGGATATTCACATAGCACATCATGTGACGTGCATGAGAGCTTCCTTCTAAACCAACATTCTTCTTAAATTTACTGGGACTCTGCAACATTATTTTACAAAATCCAAGGGTATTTACCAGGCAACTTGCCGATCTAGTAAGCGTTTGTCGGTTTGGGTTGTACAGGGGTGGAAATTTTCTACTTTTACTAAAATTTTCGTTTATAAAAAAATTAACTTTTTAAATTTTCATGTTGGATTGATATCCGTATAAAATATAATTGTTTTTTTTATACATAAAAATTAGTTTATCCATAAGAATTTTATTTGTTTTGATTTGTTTTATTTTGTTTAATTTAATTTAGAGTTTTTATAAATTTTGTGAGATTTTCATTTAATTTTATTTTATTTTATCTTATTTTTTTCTTTTAGTAATGATATATTAAATAAGCTTAAAATTAAATATTTCTAATGAGTTTATTTATAACATTTTATTTTAGAAATATCTAATTTTAGTACTTTATTTTTTTTCAATGTCAAGTTGATGCGAAAAATTCATATGTAATGTCACGTCCCAAAATCCGGAACAGCGACAGGTATCACATCTCAAAAATCCGAGATAGTGCCAAGTATGAGATGTTAAATAAATAAATAAATAAAAAACCTAAATTCCTAAGTCTGTCAGTTTTTATATTTTACATTTTACCATCTTTTTAAATTTGTTTACAAATTATGCTTGTCAAGTCCCAAAATCCGGAACAGCGACAGGTGTCACATCCCAAAAGTCTGGGATAGTGACAGATATAAGATTTTAAAAGAATAAATGAAAGGAAAACTCAGATTCCTAAATCTGTTAGTTTTTATATCTTACCCTTTACCGACTCTTTAAACTTGTTTATAAATTATGCTTGTATATTTTAAATTAATTAATATTTCTATTCAATTTTTTTTTTATCACAACATCAGGTGGTGAGGTACCCATATCCCACAGATGCATACTTGGATAAAATAAAATAAGTAAGGTTTAGAATTCACAGTCCCGGAATGCTCATATACATACTTTGTCCTAAAGTACAGAACACTACTTTAAGTCTTTAGTCCTTGTCGTCCACGGACGGTTCCACGTCACCTGTATCCTCTAATCACCTTTATCTCCTGAGGTTTACCAGTTTTAAAACAGTGAGCGAAAGGCCCAGTAGGATATTTTTAAAAAATAAATATTTCAACATTTTAATTTAACCATCATACTAAGTATGTCAATGCAGTACCGAATTATAAACGTGGAATCGTGATTATACAAATTGTGTCCTTATATACATCTAGTTCGTGTACGGTCCGTATGAGCCTCCCTCACCATGCCGAAGCATGATGAGTGATCCTCGATCGAGATGTGCACTCTTCGCACGTGTGTGCTGGCTCCCGGTATACTTTAACACCAAATCCAACTTTCAACATTTCATATGAACATATGATTCATATAATAAAAATATGCCGTATTGTTTTCCAAAAAAATCCGTGACCGGATCTTTTTTTCCTTTAATTTCCGAAATCGTGATATTTTCTAAATCACATAATTTTCGAAACTTTATGAACTTATTTTCTTTAAATGATTTTTGGCCAAATCATTAAAACAAAATTGGCTACAAAGGAAGGGTAAGATATCCTACCTCGTTAGCAATTTAACCTATGATCAACTTCTCACACGATTTCCAAGATAGTCGTTTTCCTTGAATTCGATCAACGAGTATCTAAAACAAGAAACACAGATAATTTAATTATCTGTCTAGGAATTCCGTAATCGAATTACGGTAAACTCAACTAATTAGTATGCCATTGAATTTTAAAATTTAAAATGATACTTTATTTTAACACTGTAATTTTAAAATAGCAATTTTAACACAAATATCCAATATATATATATTTTTTTAAAATTTCGGCATGACCTGCCCTAAATATAGGCTTCCCCAAAAGCTCCAAAATGCTCAACCTGCAGAAAAATTTTTCAATTCCCAGAACAGTTCAAATACTAATTTCAAATTAATTTAAATTTATAATCTAAAAATCATTATTATTATTATTATTATTATTATTATTTTATACTAATACACACACGCACACAGATATACATATAATATATATACATATATATTTTTTAAGGGAGGGATTCGACTGGTGGAGCTCACGGACGTCGGAGGGCGACAGCGGTGGCACTCAGCGTGATGGTCGGCAGTGCGGCGAGGGCAACGGCGAGGCGGGGACGAGTGGTGAGGCACGGGGAGGCACGGGCTTGGTCGGATGGGACGGGGAGGAGCCGGTTCGGGCGACGGTCGCGAGGAAGACGAGGCGCGGCTGGGCGGTCCGGCGTGGGGTGTTTCGGGCGAGGCTGGTTCGGGTTCAGTGGGCGACTTCGAGCTTGGACTGGCGATCGACGGTGGCGAGCTTTGGCCGGTGGTTGTTTGGTCAACGTTCGGCCGGAAGAAAAAAAAGGAAAGAAGAAGAGAAAGAAAAAGAGAAATGGGGAGGGAGTGAGAGAGAAAATCGGTGAGGGGGGGAGAGTGAGAGCGCCAAGAAGAAGAGGAAAGAAAAGAAAAAAATAAAGGGCGAGAGAGTGAGTGAGAGACCGGTGAAGCGAGAGAGAGAAGAAAAGGAGCGAGAGAGAGTGAAACAGAGCAGAGAAAGAGGGGCAGTGAGGAGGAGTGAAAAATAAAAGAAAAGAGAGAGAGAGGGAAGTCGGTGAGAAGGAAAGAAACAAAGAGAGAAAGAAAGAAAAAAAAAGGGTGAGTCGGTGAACACAGAAAAATAACAGAGAGAGAAGGAAGAGATTTTTGGAATAATCCGGAAAGAGGAAAGGAAAAAAAAATAAATAAATAAAATAAAATTTGTTAAATTTGATTAGGTAAAAATTGTTAAAATTTTAAAATTTGTAAAAATGTTTTAAATATCCTCAAATTAATATTTAATACCCCAAAAATTTAAAATTGAATTCTCATGATAATAAAAAAAATTTTATTGGCACACTAACAAATTGAGTTTATATATTCACGCGTGAAATTTAAATTCAAAAATTTCGCAACGTGACAATTCTCCCCTCTTACAAAAGAATTTTGTCCTCGAAATTCGAATGATGTAGATTTTCAAACAAATGGGGGTATTTATCTAACATTTCGCTTTCTACTTCCCAAGTAGCGTCTTCACTTCCGTGATGTTACCATAAAACCTTAACTAACGCTATCTCTTGATGTCGTATTCTCTTGACCTTTCTATCAAGAATTCGTACCGGTGCCTCTTCGTAGGAAACATCTTCTCGAATTGGTATATCCTAGAGTGAAACTATTGCAGTAGGACCCGGTTCGCATTTCCTAAGCATCGATACATGAAATACATCATGCACATGGGACAACTCTAATGGCAACGCTAAACGATAAGCAACTTTACCAACTCGTTGAATAATAAGGAACGGTCCCACATATCGTGGAGCTGATTTTCCTTTCTTGTCGAAACGAGAAACTCTTTTTCGAGGAGAAACCTTTAGAAGCACGAAATCTCCTACCTCAAATTCTAATGGTCTCCGTCGTCTGTCAGCGTAGCTCTTTTGTCGGCTCTGAGCTGTTTTTAAGTATTCTCGAATAATTTGAATTTTCTCGGTAGTCTCCTCGATAATAGTTGCTCCAGTATGAACTCAATCTTCAGGTTCGATCCAACATATAGGTGATCTACATGGTCTTCCGTAAAGAGCTTCGAATGGTGTCATTTTGATGCTAGATTGATAACTGTTGTTGTAGGCGAACTCTGCTAACGACAAATTATCAATCCATTTGTTCCCATAATCTAATGCACATGCACGTAACATGTCTTCAAGAATCTGAATAACTCTTTCAGATTGTCCGTCGGTCTGCGGATTGAAAGCGGTGCCGAATTTCAAATCTGTCCCAAAAGCTGCCTGGAAACTCTTCCAATATCGAGTGGTAAATCGAGGATCTCGATCAGAAATAATACTTAATGGTATTCCATGATATTTCACTATCTCGTCTAAATATACCTTGGCTAAATTCTGCCTACCATATGTGGACTTGATAGGAATGAAGTACGCTGATTTCGTCAATCGATCTACCACTACCAAAATCGCATCGAAACTATTTCGTGTTTTTGGTAGCCCCATAAGAAAATCCATGGTAATTTCTTCCCACTTCCATTTTGGAACAGGTAGCAGCTGTAGCATCCCTCCAGGTTTCTGACGTTCCGCTTTGACCTGAAGACAATTCTGACAAGTCTTCACATAATTTGTCACATCATTTTTCATGTTTTGCCACCAGTATTGCCTCTTTAAATCTTTATGCATCTTGATAACTCTTGGATGTATTGCAAATCGAGATTTATGACCTTCATTCATGATTGCCTTCTTCAATTCTGGTATTTGTGGAACAGCTAGACGATATTTGAAATACAAAACTCCATCATTACGGATGTTCCAATATTCCAGTTGTTCTCCATTCTGAAGCTTTGACCAGACATTTTGTAAATGACTATCTTTATGTTGATTCGCCTTAACTTAGGGTGGAGTTACTAAATTACACAGAGTGATTGAATTTTGATCCTCAGAAATCTGAAGATCATAATTCTTAACCACTACTGTTCTTTCCAATCAAGCAGTGCTAACGAAGCAAGAACACCTGCACCTTTTCGACTAAGAGCATCCGCAACGACTTTAGCCTTACCTGGATGATATTCTAGAGTAAAGTCATAGTCTTCCATATACTCTACCCAACGTCTTTGCCTCAAATTCAGATCTTTCTGAGTAAAGAGATACTGCAAACTCTTATGATCAGAGAAAATCCGAAATGAGACGCCATAGAGATAGCATCTCCAAATTTTTAAAGCAAAAATAATGGCTGCCAACTCTAAATCATGTGTTGGGTAGTTTTTCTCATGCGTCTTCAATTATCGAGATGCGTATGCTACAACATGCCCTCTCTGCATTAGAACACACCCGAGTCCTTCTTTCGATGCATCAGTATAAATTTCATAGGGTTCTTCAGGCTTGGGAATTATAAGAACTAGAGCACTGGTCAAGCGAGTTTTTAATTCTTGAAAAGCGTTCTCACATTTACTGTCCCAGTCAAATCGAACATTTTTTCTTCTCAATCGTGTCATTGGGGCTGCAATTCACGAGAAATCCTGAACAAATTTACTATAATATCCCGTTAATCCCAGAAAACTTCTGATTTTGGTTACATTTCTAGGTCGTTCCCATTTTATTATTGCCTCGACTTTTGTAGGGTCCACGGCTATGCCTTGACTAGAGATAACATGCCCAAGAAATTTGAGTCGCATTTCTCCCTCTTAGTGTACAACTGATGCTCCCACAGAGTTTGTAAAACCAACCTTAAGTGTTGTTCGTGTTCCTCCCAGGTCTTAGAATAGATCAGAATATCATCAATGAAGACGATGACAAACTGATCTAAAAATGGTCGAAAAACACGATTCATCAAGCCCATGAAAGCTGCTGGAGCATTCGTCAAACCAAAAGGCATAACCAAGAATTCGTAAGATCCATACCGAGTCCTAAATGCAATTTTTGGGATATTTTCTTCTCGGATTTTCAATTGATGATATCCAGATCTCAGATCAATCTTTGAGAAGTACTGAGCACCTTCAAGTTGATCAAATAACTCATCGATCCTTGGCAAAGGATATTTATTCTTGATGGTCACCCTATTCAGTTGCCTATAGTCAACACACAATCGTAAGCTTCCATCTTGTTTCTTTGCAAACAGGACGGGTGCTCCCCATGGTGATTTACTAAGCCGAATGAATCCTTTAAGTTCTAGCTCAGTTAATTGTTTCCGCAATTCAGCTTTCTCCACAAGTGCCATTTTGTAAGGCGGAATTGATATCGGAGCTGTGCCGGGAATGAGATCAATGCAAAATTCTACCTCTCGGTCAGCTGGCAAACCAGGTAAATCTTCAGGAAATACATATGGAAATTCATCTACCACTAGAGTGTAATGATCACCTCTTTTCACGTTGTTGTCACCTTCCAATGCGAAAATAATAGCGGCGCAAGATAACTTTCGTCCACCACCTATGGCTGATCTCAACAGCTCACTGGTCATCACTCGATCTAGATCTTCGAGTTCGATCACCGTTGGATTCGGCTCTATGAATAATATCACCTTTCGATGATGACAATCTAATGTTGCCCTATTCTGAGTTAACCAATCCATACCAAGAATCACATCATAGCGTCTCATTGGTAGGATAATGAATTAGACATTAAGTTGTTCGCCTTCTTGCGTAACAACATTAGTCCAACATATCAATGAAGCTTCGGTTTTTCTAAGTGGTGTACTTAGGTGCAAAGATGACTCTAAAGGTTTGATTTCTAATTTTAATGCTTTTACAAATGTGGATGCAATAAAAGAATGACTGGCACTAGTATCAAACAATACGTGTGCCCAACTAGAAGAGATCAGAATCATACCCTCCATAACCGTACGACTGTTCTGAGTTGTTGGTTCTTCCCCTTCCACAGCATATATTTTCCCTTTTCCCTTGTCATTCATAATGTTCCTGGAGGTAGCGGGTCCCGCTAGCCTGAATTGTGACGGTTGTGAAGAAGCCTGCCTACTAATGGACATCTGAGGTCTCCACTGTGATTAAAATGACTGAGGTCCAAAATTTGGTTGATAAGGGACTTGTGGTGGCCTATATTGTGACTGGCCAAATCCTGACTGTGCCTGGTTAAAATGTCCCTGGTTAACCTGTCCCTGGGTAAATTGTCCAGATCCAGATTAACGAGATCCTGCTGATGATTGGGTGGATTGCTAGAATTGTTGAGCCGGCTGCTGTTGCCTATAAGGACAGTTCCTCTTTAAATGTCCTGTTTGGCCACAGTTATAACAGCTCCTCTCATATAGGCGTAATCTTCCGGTAGAAGTGTTACTAGTACTGTCAGTTCTTCTACCTTCAATGTTGACCCCACTAACATGAGTACGATTCCCACGTTGACTTCTAGTCGGTCCACCAGATGTCCTTGGAGCTTCAGATTTCTCCTTCTGGAAATTTTGATTATCCTGTTCAATGCGCGGGCAGCTGACACGAGTGTCGGGTAGTCTCGAATCTGCATACCCACCACTAGTCTTCTTATCGATGGTTTAAGTCCCTGCTCAAACTTGATACATTTGGTGTGTTCAGTCACCACCATCATAGAAGCAAATCTAGATAATTCTCCAAATTTTGACACGTACTCGAACACGGTCATATTTCCTTGTTGTAGGCTCATGAACTCTATGATCTTTTGATCCCTAAAACTCTCAGGGAAAAATTGATCATAGAATAACTGTTCAAACATCTCCTAGGTCATCTCTTGGAGATTGTGCGTTCTCCTAATTTGTCTCCACCATATGCCAGCTTTACCATCCGAATAGGTAGAAATAATTTCAATCCGGTATTCAGGTGGGGTCTGGATAGTGTCCATCTTCATTATCACACTTTGGAACCAATCATCTGCTTCTTGAGAGTCACCCTCACCAGTAAAGGCTGGAACTCGAAATCGTTGGAAATCTCGTAGGCTCCGGTTTATGTCATGAATGACCAGTTCATCTCTCGCATGAGTAACTATGTTTTGTAATACTCGATACATAGCTTCCGTGACGTTAGCCTGGTCCGGCTCTGGCGTCGGTGCCGTGGTCGGGTTTGGAGTAGTTGTCGGGACGATTCCCCTTCTACGTCTGGGCGGCATTCTATAAAATAAAATTTCGGGTTGTAAATTAACATTTTATTTTACTCCAAGTATGCATATAATTCCTATGGGAATCCCAAACCATGCTCTGATACCAAAAATGCTGTCACGTCCCAAAATCCAGAACAGCGACAGGTGTCACATCCCAAAAATCCGGGATAGTGACAGATATAAGATTTTAAAAGAATAAATGAAAGGAAAGCTCAGATTCCTAAGTCTGTCAGTTTTTATATCTTACCCTTTACCGATTCTTTAAGCTTGTTTATAAATTATGCTTGTATATTTTAAATTAATTAATATTTATATTCAATTTTTTTTATCACAACATCAGGTGGTGAGGTACCCATATCCCACAGATGCATTCTTGGATAAAATAAAATAAGTAAGATCACAAAAGTAAGGTTTAGAATTCACAGTCCCGGAATGCTCATATACATACTTTGTCCTAAAGTACAGAACACTACTTCAAGTCTTTAGTCCTTGTCGTCCACGGACAGTTCCACGTCACCTGTATCCTCTAATCACCTTTATCTTCTCAGAGTTTACCAGTTTTAAAACAGTGAGCGAAAGGCCTAGTAGGATATTTTTAAAAAATAAATATTTCAACATTTTAATTTAACCATCATACTAAGTATGTCAATGCAGCACCGAATTATAAACGTGGAATCGTGATTATGCAAATTGTGTCCCTATATACATCTAGTTCGTGTACGGTCCGTATGAGCCTCCCTTACCATGCCAAAGCATGATGAGTGATCCTCGATCGAGATGTGCACTCTTTGCACGTGTGCTGGCTCCCGGTATACTTTAACATCAAATCCAACTTTCAACATTTCATATGAACATATGATTCACATAATAAAAATATATCGTATTGTTTTTCAAAAAAATCCGTGACCAGATTTTATTTTTCCTTTAATTTCTAAAATCGTGATATTTTCTAAATCACATAATTTTCGAAACTTTATCAACTCATTTTCTTTAAATGATTTTTGGCTAAATCATTAAAACAAAATTGGCTACAAAGGAAGGGTAAGATATCCTACCTCGTTGACAATTTAACCTACGATTAACTTCTCACACGAATTCCAAGATAGTCTTTTTCCTTGAATTCGATCAACGAGTACTTAAAACAAGAAACACAGATAATTTAATTATCTGTCCAGGAATTCCGTAATCGAATTACGGTAAACTCAACTAATTAGTGTGCCATTGAATTTTAAAATTTAAAATGATACTTTATTTTAACACTGTAATTTTAAAATAGCAATTTTAACATAAATATCCAAAATATATATATATTTTTAAAATTTCGGCATGACCTGCCCTAAATATAGGCTTCCCCAAAAGCTCCAAAATGCTCAACCTGCAGAAAAATTTTCCAATTCCCAGAACAGTTCAAATACCAATTTCAAATCAATTTAAATTTACAATCTAAAAATTATTATTATTATTATTATTTTGTATACTAATACACACACGCACACAGATATACATATAATATATATATACATATATATTTTTTTTAAGGGAGGGATTCGACCGGTGGAGCTCACGGCGGCCGGAGGGCGACGGCGGTGGCACTCTGCGTGACGGTCGGCAGCGCGGCGAAGGCAACGGCGAGGCGGGGACTAGCGGGGAGGCACGGGCATGGTCGGGCAGGACGGGGAAGAGCCGGTTCGGGCAACGGTCGTGAGGAAGACGAGGCACGGCTGGGCGGTCCGGGGTGGGGTGTTTCGGGCACGGCTGGTTCGGGTTCGGCGGGTGACTTCGAGCTTGGACTGGCAATCGGCGGTGGCGAGCTTTGGCCGGTGGTTGTTTGGTCAACGTTCGGCTGGAAGAAAAAAAAAGGAAAGAAGAAGAGAAAGAAAAAAAGAAATGGGGAGGGAGTGAGAGAGAAAATCGGTGAGGGGCGGAGAGTGAGAGCGCGAAAAAGAAGAGGAAAGAAAAGAAAAAAATTAAAGGGCGAGAGAGTGAGTGAGAGACCGGTGAAGCGAGAGAGAGAAGAAAAGGGGTGAGAGAGAGTGGAACAAAGCAGAGAGAGAGAGGCGGTGAGGAGGAGTGAAAAATAAAAGAAAAGAAAGAGAGAGGGAAGTCGGTGAGAAGGAAAGAAACAAAGAGAGAAAGAAAGAAAAAAAAAAAAGGGGGTGAGTCGGTGAACACAGAAAAATAACATAGAGAGAAGGAAGAGATTTCCGGAATAATCCGGAAAGAGGAAAGGAAAAAAAAAAATAAATAAATAAAATAACATTTGTTAAATTTGATTAGGTAAAAATTGTTAAAAATTTTAACATTTGTAAAAATGTTTTAAATATCCTCAAATTAATATTTAATACCCCAAAAATTTAGAATTGAATTCTCATGATAATAAAAAAAATTTTATTGGCACACTAACAAATTGAGTTTATACATTAACGCGCGAAATTTAAATTCAAAAATTTCGCAATGTGACAATGCTTGTATATCTTAAATTAGTTGTTATCTGTATTTCAATTTTTATTACAATATCAGATGGTGAGGTACCCATATCTCACAGATGCATACTTGAATAAAATAAAATAAGTGAAAATGAAAAAGTAAAATTTAGAATTTACAGTTCTGGAATGTTCATATACATACTTGGTCTTAAAGTAAAGAACACTACTTCAAGTCTTTAGTCCTTGTTGTCTACTGGTGATTTCACGTAGTCCATATCCTCCAGTCACCTTTATCTCCTAGGGGTTTACTAGTTTTAAAACAGTGAGCAAAAGACCCAGTAGGATATTTAAAAAAAAACATTTTTTAACCTTTTATTTTAACCATCATACTAAATATTTCAATGCAGTATCGAATTATAAACGTAGAATCGAGATTATACAAATTGTATCCCTATACACATCTAGTTCGTGTACGGTCCGTATGAGCCTCCTCACCATGCGGAAGCATGATGAGTGATCCTCAAACGAGCTGTGCACTCTTTACACGTGTGTGCTGGCTCCGAAATACTTTAACACCAAATTCAATTTTCAAAATTTCATTTAAAATTAATATTCATATAATAAAATATGCCGAATTATTTTTTAAAAAATCCGTGAACGAATATTTTTCTTTAAATTCTGAAATCGTGATATTTTCTAAAATCACATAATTTTCAAAACTTTATAAACTTATTTTCTTTAAATTATTTTGATCAAATCCTTAAAAACAAAACTGACTATAAGGAAAGGGTAAGATATCCTACCTCGTTAGCAATTTATCTACTGTTAACTTCTTATATGAATTCCAAGATAGTTTTTCTCTCTAAATTCGATCAACGAGTATGTCACGTTGCGAAATTTTTGAATTTAAATTTCGCATGTGAATGTATAAAAACTCAATTTGTTAGGGGGCGTTTGGTAAACGTATTGCGTTTTGATTGTATTTGAATAAAATTTGTTTTTTGAATGTTGTATTTGGTTGAAAAGTATTTGTTTTGTATTTGGATGAAATGTGTGTTTGGATGAAAAGTATTTTTAGAGTTAAAAAGTTGATGTGATTGGTAAAAGTAGAGATAAATAATAGAGTTGAAAAGTTAGTGTGATTGTTTTAAAAATGTTTTGAATAGTAATTGTTTTTGTAGCACTGTTGCAAAATTTGTGTTTGGTGTAAAATTGTATTGTATTTGAGTAAAATTAAAATTGAATTTGTTTTCCAAATGCCCCCTTAGTGTGCCAATAAAATTTTTCTTATTATCATGGGAATTAAATTTTAAATTTTTGGGGTATTAAATATTAATTTGAGGATATTTAAAACATTTTTACCAATTTTAAATTTTAACAATTTTTACCTAATCAAAATTTGTTAAATATTTTTTTTCATTTATTTATTTTTTTCTTTTTCTTTTTTTTCTTTCCGGATTTTTTCGGAAACCCCCTCTTTCTCTTCTTAATATCTTCTCTCTCATTTTTCTTTTTCTTTCTTCTTCACCGACTTTCCCACCGCCTCACTCTCCCTCTGTTATTTTTCTTTCCGTCGCCGAGTCTCTCTTTTTCTCTGCATTTTCCCGATCTCCCACTCTCCCTCCATTCTTTTTTTTCTTCTCTTTGCCGAGCTCTTGCTCGCCCCCTCCCTCTCTTTGATTTTTTTTCTCCTTGCCGAACTCTCCCTCTCCTTCCCTGCTCTTTCTCTGTTTTTTTTTAAACTTTCCCCTAACTGATTTTCTCTCCCCCCTCACCGATTCTCTCTTCCCCTCCCCATCTTTCTTTTTCTTTCTCCTCTTCTTTCTTTTTTTCTTTCGGCCGCACTCCACCGGCCAAGCCCAAGCCGGACCCGTTTCCACCGCACGAATTGAAACCAATCACGAGCCCATGCCATCCGCCAAGCCACCCAACGCCGATCGTCAGTCGAAGCTGTGAGTTGCCATCGCTGGACGTTGACCGAGCCGGAGCTAGCTCTTTCCCGTCCTGCCAAACCCGAACCAGCCGCGCCTCATCTTCCTCGCGGCCACCCCAAGTCGGACCCCGTTTCCACCGTATCCTTGCCGTTTCACGAGCCTCCGCCAGCCGCCGCCAACGCCGGACCCAAGTAGTCACCGGGCCCTCGCCGCCGTTCACCAACCGGAGCCACGCTGAACACCACAGCCAGATTATTCTTCCCCACGACGCCACCACCAAGCCGTGCCTCCCCGTGCCTCACCGCTCGTCCCCACCTCGCCGGCTACCCTTCTTCGTGCTGCCGGCTGCCGTGCCCGACGCCACTAGCCGCCGCCGCCCCCTGTCGCCGTGAGTTCCTTCCGGCCGGCCTATTGTGATAACCGAGAAATCTACGTTCTCGGAAATATTTGTACAAATATGTAAATAAATGTACATTTACAGTGAAACATGTTACAGAATACAGAGCAGAGGAAAATTTTGATTAATTGAGTTTTAATCAAAATTTGATGATGAATTAATGAAAATAGTTAAAAGCTAAGTTTTAAAATTTAATAGAAAAGTATGTGGAAAATACATACTAAGAGATCAATGGCACACAAGTGAGCCACATTGATCAATGGCTAAAAGGTAGCCAAACAAGCCCTTGCATTTCAAAAAAAAAAAAAAAGAAAGAAAAAAAAGAGAAAGCAAGGGAGAGAGTATGAGTGGCACGTGAGCATGAGGGAGGGGGATTAATCAATCCCTTAGCTGCAGATGCAGCCGGCAGAAAGAGAAAAGAAAGAAAGAGAAAAGAAAGAAAGAAGAAAAGAAAGAAGAGAAAGAGAGAGAAAAGAAAGAGAAATCCATTCAATTTCGGATTTTCTTGTTCCAACAGCAGATCGATCAAGATTCAGCCACGAATCCACAGCAAGAAGCTCGCAAGATTCAAATTAAGGTAAACCCTAGTTTCTCACGTTTGCTTTAGGGGAAAAATCTGGGGTTTTGAGAAGAAAAAAGGGAATGTGAGTGAATCACGTTTAGGTTTTCGGTTAAAATCGAAACGTGGTTCGAGACTAGATGTTTTCAAACACGAATCCATGAACAGATGGTTTAGAAAACCAAGTTTAGTGAATATTCTGCACGAAAATGCAGATTTTTCAAAAGTTGAGTTAAGAGTTGTAAATGAGCAAAATGTAGGATTTTTGCTTATGAAATCATGGATTTGTGATAGTAAGAATGTAGTAGATACCTTGAAACGGTCTTATGAAGATCGATTTCAAGTGTAAGAAGTAGAACAAAGGCCATAAAAGCCTTAGAAAATCAGAGCAGAGCAGTTCGGACCCAGAATCTTGATTCTGGTATGAACACGGGCGTGTACAAGGGTGTGTTCAGAACACGGTCCCGAACATGCCCATACGCACGACCGTTTTGCAAAAAAAAAAACAGACCCGAGAGGTACACGGCCAAGAACACAGCCGTGTATTGGGCCGTGTCAAGGGGCACATGGTCAAGGGATAGGCGTGTAGCAGGCCATGTTAGGCAGTAAGAGAACACGGCCAGAAACACGGCCGTGTAAGTAACCATGTAAGAGTACAGAGGAGTACACGGCCAGTAACAAGGCCGTGTAAGTAACCGTATAAGAGTACAGAGGAGTACACGGCCAGTAACACGACCGTGTATCCACCCGTATAAGCATACACGGTCATCTTCCACGAATTACACGGCCAGGCTTAAAAGTCCAGAGGGGTACACGGGCAGAGACACGCCTGTGTAGAAGGGCGTGTTCGAAGCCAGAGAGTAAAAAGAAAAAAAAAAGAGTCTGGAAAAGGAAAATTTTCGTGTTTTGCCATATTTCCAGTATAAGAAAAATATGGTAAATAATCAGTGATTTTTCCTTTTATAGGAGTTCGAGCCAGAGACCTCGATACAGCAGTCCCAGAGTAGCAGAGGCTCACGCTAGAGGATTTTCTGTAAGTTCAAGCATTGTCCTGACTGCAACGTGGACAAGCTTGTTAGTTATGATGTTATGTATGTTGCATGACGTGTATGTTAGACATTGATTGTCTGCATCACGATGTCTATGTCAGTTCATGTCAGTCACAGCATAGGTCAGTTCATGTCATGCATATAGAGTTGCATGTTTCAGTACACAGACCAGACAGTACCAGAACAAGAAAACAGTTAGGTGCACAAGGCACCCTAGTGTGTTAATTAATTCACACCCCAGTAATTTGATTAACAGGTTCCGATTGTGGGGGCAAGCAGTATGCTACCCAGTTGGAACACCAGCAAGATGGTAAATAAACCAGATATTGGCGTATCGGCCTCTCGACCCACGGGGAGGTTTGCATGTTTAGCATCAGTTAAGACTGAGGAGATCAGCACTAAAGTACCGCTTCCGGTTGCGCTAACATGTCGGTACGACTAATCAGGGGCCCAAAACCAGAACTTAATAACAGATAATGTCCTAAGACTAAACTTCTCAGCCAGAAGCATGTTCACAGAGTCCAGAATCATGCATGAGCACAGCAGTACAGTATGTCAGTTTCATGTTTTTATGTTTAAACTTACTGAGCTTATAGCTTATCAGTTTGTTCACATGTTCCAGGTAAGAGACCTGTTCACTAGTAGTATATGGTGGACGACGAACAGGGAGGTTGCATGCCGGACAGGATTGGGCGAGGGATGTTGGTCACCATTTAATCTTCTGCTGTATAGATTTTGAATGTAATTTCGAAAAAGACAAGTTTCAAGTCAAGAGTATGTGATAGAGGAATCATGATCATTTTGTTAACATGATTTCCTTACCATATTCTCAAACAGTTTATGAATTTAAAGAAAAAAAAAATTTGTTCCGCAAAATTAGCAAGTAGTTTACAGTTCAGCATGATGGACGGCGACCCTAGAGGCCTGCAGACTATTGTGGTTAACTACAAAGTTGGCTGTAATAGCACTGTAGAGTCTCTACAGCAGGGCGGGTCGCCACACTTATCTTCATCAGCAAAAAGAAAAAAACAAACTGTATATGTATATATATTGAATGTATATCTGTGTGCGTGTGTGTAAAAGGAAAAATATATATATAATAATAATAATAATAAGTAATAATAGTAATAATAATAATGATTTTTAGATTTTAAATTTAAATTGATTTGAAATTTGTATTTTGAACTGTTCTGGGAATTGGAAAATTTTTCTGCAGGTTGAGCATTTTGGAGCTTTTGGGGGAAGCCTTTATTTAGGGCAGGTCATGCCGAAATTTTTAAAAATATATATATATTTTGGATATTTGTGTTAAAATTGCTATTTTAAAATTACGGTGTTAAAATAAAGTATCATTTTAAATTTTAAAAATTCAATGGCATACTAATTAGTTGAGTTTACCATAATTCGATTACGGAATTCCTGGACAGATAATTAATTATCTGTGTTTCTTGTTTTAGGTACTCGTAGATCGAATTCAGAAAGAATGACTATCTTGGAATTCGTGCGAGAAATTGATCGTAGGTCAAATTGCTTACAAGGTAGGATATCTTACCCTTTCTTGGTAGCCAATTTTGTTTTAATGATTTGGCCAAAAATCATTTGAAGAAATTGTGTTTACAAAGCTCTAAAATTTACGTGATTTAGAAAATATCACGATTTCAGAAATTAAAGGAAAAATATCCTGTTACAGATTTTTTGAAAAACAATACAGTATATTTTTATTATGTGAATCATATGTTCACATGAAATGTTGAAAGTTGGATTTGGTGTTAAAGTATACCGGGAGCCAGCACACACGTGCGAAGAGTGCACATCTCGATCGAGGATCACTCATTATGCTTTGGCATGGTGAGGGAGGCTCATACGGACCGTACACGAGCTAGATGTATATAGGGACACAATTTGCATAATCATGATTCCACGTTTATGATTCGGTACTGCATTGACATACTTAGTATGATGGTTAAATTAAAATGTTGAAATAACTTTTTTTAAAGAATATCCTACTGGGCCTTTCGCTCACTGTTTTAAAACTGGTAAACCCCCAGGAGATAAAGGTGATTAGAAGATACAGGTGACGTGGAACCGACCGTGGACGACAAGGTCAAAAGACTTGAAATAGTGATCTGTACTTTAGGACAAAGTATGTATAAGAGCATTCCGGGACTGTAAATTCTAAACTTTACTTTTACAATTTCAGTTATTTTATTTTATCCAAGTATGCATCTGTGGGATATGGGTAGCTCACCACCTGATATTGCGATAAAAACAGAAAGACAAATATTAATTAATTTAAAATATACAAGCATAATTTATAAACAAGTTTAAAGAGTTGGTAAAGGGTAAGATATAAAAACTGACAAATTTAGGAATCTGAGCTTTCCTTTCTCTTATTCTTTTAAAATTTAATATCTGTCACTATCCCGGTTTTTTGGGAAGTGACACCTGTCGCTGTCTCGGGTTTTGGGACGTGACAGGATTTTTGGTATCAGAGTATGGTTTGGGGTTCCCATAGGAATTATATGCATACTTGGTGTAAAATAAAATGCTAATTTACAACCCGGAATTTTTTTTTTATAGAATGCCGCCCAGACGTAGAAGGGGAACCATCCCGACAACTACTCCGACCCAGATTTCAGCACCGACGCTAGAGCCGGATCAGGCTAACATCACGGAAACGATATATCGAGTATTACAAAACATAGTTACTCGTGCGAGAGATGAACCTGTCGTCCGTGACATGAACCGGAGCCTACGAGATTTCCAACGATTTCGAGTTCCAGCCTTTATTGGTGAAGGTGATCCTCAAGAAATGGATGATTGGTTCCAAAGTGTAGTGATGAAGATGGATACTATCCAGACCCCACCTGAATACCAGATTGAAATTATTTCCACCTATTTGGACGGTAAAGCTGGCATATGGTGGAGACAAATTAGGAGAACGCACAATCTCCAAGAGATGACCTGGGAGATGTTTGAACAGTTATTCTATGATCAATTTTTCCCTGAGAGTTTTAGGGATCAAAAGATTATAGAGTTCATGAGCCTACAACAAGGAAATATGACCGTATTCGAGTACGTGTCAAAATTTGGAGAATTATCCAGATTTGCTTCTATGATGGTGGCGACTTAGCGCACTAAATATATCAAGTTTGAGCAGGGACTTAAACCATCAATAAGAAGACTAGTGGTGGGAATGCAGATCCAGGACTACCCGACGCTCGTGTCAGCTGCCCTGCGTATTGAGCAGGATAATCAAAATTTCCAGAAGGAAAAATCTGAAGTTCCAAGGACGTCCGGTGGACCAACTAGAAGTCAACGTGGGAATCATACTCATATTAGTGGGGTCAACATTGAAGGTAGAAGAACTGACAGTACTAGTAACACCTCTACCGGAAGAGTACACCCATATGAGAGGAGTCGTTATAACCGTGGCCAAACAGGACATTTAAAGAGGAACTGTCCTTACAGGCAATAGCAGCCGGCACAACAATTCCAGCAGTCCAGCCAATCATCAGGAGGATCTCGTCAATCCGGATCCGGACAATTTACCTAAGGACAGGTTAACCAGGGACATTTTAACCAGGGACAGTCAGGATTTGGCCAGCCACAATATAGACCACCACAAGCCCCTTATCAGCCAAATTTTGGATCTCAGTCATTTCAATCACAGTGGAGACCTCAGATGTCCAATAGTAGGCAGGCTTCTTCGCAACCGCCACAATTCAGGCCAGCGGGACCCACTACCTCGAGGAACAGTATGAATGACAAGGGGAAAGGGAAAATGTATGCTGAGGAAGGGGAATAACCAACAACTCAGAACAGTCCACGGTTATGGAGGGTATGATTCTGATCTCTTCTAGTTGGGCACACGTATTGTTTGATACTGGTGCCAGTCATTCTTTTATTGCATCCACGTTTGCAAAAGCATTAGAATTAGAAATCAAACCTTTAGAGTCACATTTACACCTAAGTACGCCACTTGGAAAAACCGAAGCTTCATTGATATGTTGGACTAATGTTGTTACGCGAGAAGGCGAATAACTTAATGTCCAATTCATTATCCTACCAATGAGACGCTATGATGTGATTCTTGGTATGGATTGGTTAACTCAGAATAGAGCAACGTTAGATTGTCATCACCGAAAGGTGATACTATTCATAGAGCCAAACCCAACGGTGATCGAACTCGAAAATCCAGATCGAGTAATGACCAGTGAGCTGTTGAGATCAGCCATCGGTGGTCGACGAAAGTTATCTTGCGCCGCTATTATTTTCGCATTGGAAGGTGACAACAACGTGGAAAGAGGTGATCACTACACTCCAATGGGAGATGAATTTTTGGATGTATTTCCTGAAGATTTACCTGGTTTGCCACCTGACCGAGAGGTAGAATTCTGCATAGATCTTATTCCTGGTACAGCTCCGATATCAATTCCGCCTTACAAAATGGCACCTGTGGAGAAAGCTGAATTGCGGAAACAATTGACTGAGCTGAAACTTAAAGGATTCATTCGACTTAGTAAATCACCATGGGGAGCACCAGTCCTATTTGTAAAGAAACAAGATGGAAGCTTACGACTATGTGTTGACTATAGGCAACTGAATAGGGTGACCATCAAGAATAAATATCCTTTGCCAAGAATCGACGAGTTATTTGATCAAGTTGAAGGTGCTCAGTACTTCTCAAACATTGATCTGAGATCTGGATATCATCAATTGAAAATCCGAGAGGAATATATCCCAAAAACTGCATTTAGGACTCGGTATGGATCTTACGAATTCCTGGTTATGCCTTTTGGTTTGACGAATGCTCCAGCAGCTTTCATGGACTTGATGAATCATGTTTTTCGACCATTTCCAGATCAGTTTGTCATCGTCTTCATTGATGATATTCTGATTTATTCTAAAACCCGGGAGGAACACGAACAACACTTAAGGTTGGTCCTACAAACTCTGCGGGAGCATCAGTTGTACGCTAAGAGGGAGAAATGCGACTTCTGGTTATCTGAAGTCAAATTTCTTGGGCATGTTATCTCTAGCCAAAACATAACCGTGGACCCTACAAAAGTCGAGACAATATTAAAATGGGAACGACCTAGAAACGTAACTGAAATCAGAAGTTTTCTAGGATTAGCGGGATATTATCGTAAATTCGTTCAGGATTTCTCGCGAATTGCAGCCCCAATGACACGATTGACAAGAAAAGATATTCGATTTGACTGGGACAGTAAATGTGAGAACGCTTTCCAAGAATTGAAAGCTCGATTGACCAGCGCTCCAGTTCTTATAATTCCCAAGCCTGAAGAACCCTATGAAGTTTATACTGATGCATCGAAAGAAGGACTCAGGTATGTTCTAATGCAGAGAGGGCATGTTGTAGCATACGCATCTCGACAATTGAAGACGCATGAGAAAAACTACCCAACACATGATTTAGAGTTAGCAGCCATTATTTTTGCTTTAAAAATTTGGAGATGCTATCTCTATGGTGTCTCATTTCAGATTTTCTCTGATCATAAGAGTTTGCAATATCTTTTTACTCAGAAAGATCTGAATTTGAGACAAAGACGTTGGGTAGAGTATATGGAAGATTATGACTTTACTCTGGAATATCATCCAGGTAAGGCTAACGTCGTAGCAGATGCTCTTAATCGAAAAGGTGCCGGTGTTCTTGCTTCGTTAGCAGTGCTTGATTGGAAAAGAACAACAGTGGTTGAGGATTATGATCTTCAGATTTTTGAGGATCAAAATTCAATCACTCTGTACAATTTAGTAACTCACCCTACTTGATTCAACAAGTTAAGGAAAATCAACATAAAGATAGCCATTTGCAAAATGTCTGGTCAAAGCTTCAGAATGGAGAACAACTGGAACATTGGAACATCCGTAGTGATGGAACTTTGTATTTCAAACATCGCCTAGCTATTCCACAAATACCATAATTGAAAAAGGCAATCATGGATGAAGCTTATAAATCTCGATTTGCAATACATCCAGGAGTCATCAAGATGCATAAGGATTTAAAGAGGCAATACTGGTGGCGAAACATGAAAAATGATGTGACAAATTATGTGAAGACTTGTCAGAATTGTCTTAAGGTCAAAGCGGAACGTCAGAAACCTGGAGGGATGCTACAGCCGCTACTTGTTCCAGAGTGGAAGTGGGAAGAAATTACCATGGATTTTCTTATGGGGCTACCAAAAACCCGGAATGGTTTCAATGCAATTTGGGTAGTGGTAGATCAATTGACGAAATCAGCGCACTTCATTCCTATCAAGTCTACATACGGTAGGCAAAATTTAGCCAAGGCATATTTAGACGAGATAGTGAAATATCATGGAATACCATTGAGTATTATTTCTGATCGAAATCCTCGATTTACCACTCGATATTGGAAGAGTTTCCAGGCAGCTTTTGGGACAGATTTGAAATTCAGCACCACTTTCCATCCGCAGACCGACGGATAATCCGAAAGAGTTATTCAGATCCTTGAAGACATGTTACGTGCCTGCGCGTTAGATTATGGGAACAAATGGATTGATAATTTGTCGTTAGCAGAGTTCGCCTACAACAACAATTATCAATCTAACATCAAAATGGCACCATTCGAAGCTCTTTACGGAAGACCATGTAGATCACCTATATGCTGGATCGAACCTGAAGATCGAGTTCATACTGGAGCAACTATTGTCGAGGAGACAACCGAGAAAATTCGAATTATTCAAGAACACTTAAAAACGGCTCAGAGTCGACAAAAGAGCTACGCTGACAGACGACGGAGACCATTAGAATTTGAGGTAGGAGATTTCGTGCTTCTAAAGGTTTCCCCTCGAAAAGGAGTTTCTCGTTTCGGCAAGAAAGGAAAATTAGCTCCACGATACGTGGGACCGTTCCTTATTATTCAACGAGTTGGTAAAGTTGCTTATCGTTTAGCGTTGCCATCAGAGTTGTCCCATGTGCATGATGTATTTCATGTATCGATGCTTAGGAAATGCGAACCTGGTCCTACTGCAATAGTTTCGCCCGAGGACATACCAATTCGAGAAGATGTTTCCTACGAAGAGGCACCGGTACGAATTCTTGATAGAAAGGTAAAGAGAATCCGACATCAAGAGATAGTGTTAGTTAAGGTTTTATGGCAACATCACGGAAGTGAAGACGCTACTTGGGAAGTAGAAAGCGAGATGTTAGAGAAATACCCTCATTTGTTTGAAAATCTAGAAAATTCGAATTTCGAGGACGAAATTCTTTTGTAGGAGGGGAGAATTGTCACGTTGCGAAATTTTTGAATTTAAAATTCGCACGTGAATGTATAAAAACTCAATTTATTAGTGTGCCAATAAAATTTTTCTTATTATCATGGGAATTAAATTTTAAATTTTTGGGGTATTAAATATTAATTTGAGGATATTTAAAACATTTTTACCAATTTTAAATTTTAACAATTTTTACCTAATCAAAATTTGTTAAATATTTTTTTTCATTTATTTATTTTTTTCTTTTTCTTTTTTTTCTTTCCGGATTTTTCCGGAAACCCCCCCTTTCTCTTCTTAATATCTTCTCTCTCATTTTTCTTTTTCTTTCTTCTTCACCGACTTTCCCACCGCCTCACTCTCCCTCTGTTATTTTTCTTTCCGTCGCCGAGTCTCTCTTTTTCTCTGCATTTTCCCGATCTCCCACTCTCCCTCCATTCTTTTTTTTTTCTTCTCCTTGCCGAGCTCTTGCTCGCCCCCTCCCTCTCTTTGATTTTTTTTCTCCTTGCCGAACTCTCCCTCTCCTTCCCTGCTCTTTCTCTGTTTTTTTTAAAACTTTCCCCTCACTGATTTTCTCTCCCCCCTCACCGATTTTCTCTTCCCCTCCCCATCTTTCTTTTTCTTTCTCCTCTTCTTTCTTTTTTTCTTTCGGTCGCACTCCACCGGCCAAGCCCAAGCCAGACCCGTTTCCACCGCACGAATTGAAACCAATCACGAGCCCACGCCATCCGCCAAGCCACCCAACGCCGATCGTCAGTCGAAGCTGTGAGTTGCCATCGCCGGACGTTGACCGAGCCGGAGCTAGCTCTTTCCCGTCCCGCCGAACCTGAACCAGCCGCGCCTCGTCTTCCTCTCGGCCACCCCAAGCCGGACCCCGTTTCCACCGTATCCTTGCCGTTTCGCGAGCCTCCGCCAGCCGCCGCCAACGTCGGACCCAAGTAGTCACCGGGCCTTCGCCGCCGTTCACCAACCGGAGCCACGCCTAACACCACGGCCAGATTATTCTCCCCCACGACGCCACCACCAAGCCGTGCCTCCCCATGCCTCATCGCTCGTCCCTACCTCGCCGGCTGCCTTCGTCGTGCTGCCGGCTGCCGTGCCCGACGCCACCAGCCGCCGCCGCCCCCTGCCACCGTGAGTTCCTTCCGGCCGGCCTATCTTCATTAGCAAAAAGAAAAAAACAAACTGTATATGTATATATATTGAATGTATATCTGTGTGCGTGTGTGTAAAAGGAAAAAAAAAACTATAATAATAATAATAATAATAAGTAATAATAGTAATAATAATAATGATTTTTAGATTTTAAATTTAAATTGATTTGAAATTTGTATTTTGAACTGTTCTGGGAATTGGAAAATTTTTCTACAGGTTGAGCATTTTGGAGCTTTTGGGGGAAGCCTATATTTAGGGCAGGTCATGCCGAAATTTTTAAAAATATATATATATTTTGGATATTTATGTTAAAATTGCTATTTTAAAATTACGGTGTTAAAATAAAGTATCATTTTAAATTTTAAAAATTCAATGGCATACTAATTAGTTGAGTTTACCATAATTCGATTACGGAATTCCTGAATAGATAATTAAATTATCTGTGTTTCTTATTTTAGATACTCGTAGATCGAATTCAGAAAGAAAGACTATCTTGAAATTCGTGCGAGAAATTGATCGTAGGTCAAATTGCTGACGAGGTAGGATATCTTACCCTTTCTTGGCAGCCAATTTTGTTTTAATGATTTGGCCAAAAATCATTTGAAGAAATTGTGTTTACAAAGCTCTGAAATTTACGTGATTTAGAAAATATCACGATTTCAGAAATTAAAGGAAAAATATCCGGTTACGGATTTTTTGAAAAACAATACAGTATATTTTTATTATGTGAATCATATGTTCACATGAAATGTTGAAAGTTGGATTTGGTGTTAAAGTATACCGAGAGCCAGCACACACGTGCGAAGAGTGCACATCTCGATCGAGGATCACTCATTATGCTTCGGCATGATGAGGGAGGCTCATACGGACCATACACGAGCTAGATGTATGTAGGGACACAATTTGCATAATCAAGATTCCACGTTTATGATTCGGTACTGCATTGACATACTTAGTATGATGGTTAAATTAAAATATTGAAATAACTTTTTTTTAAACAATATCCTACTGGGCCTTTCGCTCACTATTTTAAAACTGGTAAACCCCCAGGAGATAAAGGTGATTAGAAGATATTGGTGACGTGGAACCGACCGTGGACGACAAGGTCAAAAGACTTGAAATTGTGATCTGTACTTTAGGACAAAGTATGTATAAGAGCATTCCGGAACTGTAAATTCTAAACTTTACTTTTGCAATTTCAGTTATTTTATTTTATCCAAGTATGTATCTGTGGGATATGGGTAGCTCACCACCTGATATTGCAATAAAAACAGAAAGACAAATATTAATTAATTTAAAATATACAAGCATAATTTATAAACAAGTTTAAAGAGTTGGTAAAGGGTAAGATATAAAAACTGACAAACTTAGAAATCTGAGCTTTCCTTTCTCTTATTCTTTTAAAATTTAATATCCGTCACCATCCCGGCTTTTTGGGAAGTGACACATGTCGCTGTCCCGGGTTTTGGGACGTGACAGAGTACCTAAAACAAGAAACACAAATAATTTAATTATCTATCTAGAAATTCTGTAATCGAATAACAATAAACTCAATTAATTAATGTGTCATTGATTTTAAAATTTAAAACGATATTTTATTTTAACACCGAAATTTTAAAACGACACTTTTAACACAAATACCCAAAATATTTTTACAAAATTTTAACATGACCTACCTTAAAATATAGATTCCCCAGAAACTTCAAAACGCCAATTCTACGTAAAAACAATTTCAATTCACATAACAGTTTAAATTTTAAATTTCAAATTTCAAATCCTAAATAAATTTAACATACTCATTCAAATTTTATTATTATTTGTTATATACTGTATATATGTATATATACACACAAATGTACATATATAAATATATCTCTACAACCATTTTTTTTCTTTTGCTGATGCAGATCGGCCGGTCGGGAAAAAGGGACTCACGGCGGCGGGAGGGCACGACGCTCTGGCGTGACGGTTGACGGTGTGGCGAGGGGCAACCGGGCGAGGTGGGGACGGAAGCTTGGGTCGGCTCGGGCTCTTTGGCGACTCGGCTGGGTGGGACAGCGTGGCTTCAGGCGTGGTTGGTTCGGCAGTCCAGCAGAGGGGAGAGGACCGGAGAGGGAGAGAGTGATGTTAGGCGGTGTTGAGCTTCGATGACTAATGATCCGGCGTGGTTGGGCTGCAATGGGTCTCGACAGCGACAACCGGCTTGGGGAGACTACCCCGGGCGGTGTAGCTGACGACGGTGGCTAGGGTGGTCGCGAGGATGGCGAGGCGCGGCTGGGCGGTCCGGCTGGAAGGTTTCGGGCGTGGGTGTGATGGCGAGAATGGAGGCGGCGACCCCGTGGGAGAGAGAGGAAAAAGAAAGAAGAAAAGAAAGAAAGAGCGAGCGAGAGAGAGTGAGACAAGAGAGTAAGAGATTCGGGAGGGGGAGAGCAGAGAGAGTAAGTGAGGGAGTGAGAGAGAATCGGTGAGGGGGAGTGAAAAAAAAAACAGAGGGAGAGAGAGAGGGGGCATGAAGGAGAGTGAGAGAGAGGTCGGTGAAGGGTGGTGGTGAGACGAGAGAGGAAAAAAATGAGGGAGTGATTCTGGAAAATTCCGGAAAGAGAAAATAAAAAAGAAAAGGAAAAATGAAAAAAAAAAAAGTAAAATAGCATTTGGGAAAAATTATTGGGTAAAAATTGTAAAAATTTCTAAATTTGTAAAAATATTTTAAATATCCTTAAATTAAATTTAATACACCGAAATTTAAAATTTAATTTTCATAATATAAAAATTTATTGATACACTAACAATTGAGTTTCATACATTCACATGTGAAATTTAAACTCAAAAATTTTGTAACGTGACATGTAAGAAGTGAATTCCATTAAATGTCACTATTTATGATAGAAAACTATGAGCTTGATTAATCTTATTTAATCATTTTATCGATACAAGCATTAAAAAAAAAAGAATTACTCCAGTTGAAACTCGTATGAAGAAGTTATAATAATTTCTAAGATAAGATCAATAAGGAGACGGTGCACCTAAGATCACATGAGCTCATTTTTTTTATCCAATAATGAAATGACACATGACGGAGGTTAGAAAGGAACTAATAAGAACGTGACACATGGCATTCTATTGATTTTAATAAATTAGAATCAAGTTTATCATGTTCCCTATCACACTAGATCCTTCCAAGTTACACGCACCATCACTGTAGCTACTATAACAAAGCTGACTTTTTCCACTGCTACACTGTAGCTATAGAAGCAAAGTTGATTTTTTCCACTGCTACCACTGTAGCTACTTAACAAGCTGACTTTTCTCCTCATTTTCACACTCACGTTAATGGAATAATGTATAAATTTAGCCTATAAAAGGCATGGAGAAGAAGAGCAAACAGGAGGAAAGAGAATGAGAGTGAGAAATATGATGTGAAAAATAAAGATTCTGATGAAGCAAAAAATATGTGTATATTTCTTTTCTTTAGTTTAGTTTTATTTTAGTATCAATAAAAAGAGAAGTTTTTGAAAATTCTGTCAACATAAATATTAGTAACCATTCTAGATTCTTTTATTTTATTTTGTCATTATGTTTAATTTATTTTATTGTATTATTTTATTTTTCTTTATAAATTAAATAAATTTTTACTGGGAATTATAATATAGCCTGATTATAAAGATTTAATTAAATTAAGCATGTTATTATGATTGTCATATTTGTTGGTATAATTATTCTCAAATTTAATGCTTTCAAATTTTTGATCAACTTTTAAATGATTTGAGGAACAAAATGAAATCGAGAGGACATTTTTGTAATATGACTCTAGAATAAATATTATAAAATCTAGAATAGGATAAGATAGAGATATATCTATTTGTTTTTATGTAGTCATATTATTAATTGACATAGATCTCTCAATGAACACTATATATCTATCTGTAGCTATGGTGAAACCATAATCCTAGCATCTATTTACTTGATTGTGTTTTATTAATTTATGTTTATTTATTTTTTAATTTTTTTCACTTGTAATATTTTTCTATCGCTCAAATAAAATTAGAATTAATCAATTTCGGTACTTAATACTACTATTCTCGTGTAAATGATACTTTACTCATCACTTTATTACTTATACAACTTGTGCACTTGCAAAAATCCACAACATCAAACATAAAAAAAATTTCATTTTTGAACATCAAAAATGACTTTTTTTTTTTTCTAGAAATAGATTTTTTTTTTTAAACGTTCAAACACCTTTTCACTTTTGAATATAAAAACTTTTCCTATATCAAACAAGACTCTTTGTCATTTCTGAAAATGAACACCCCATGCAAATGAATGCTAAGTAATCAAGGACAAAATCACCAAAAAAAAAAAAAACCTAGATTTAATCGCTTTAAATGTAGTATTATCTATGTTACAAAAGCTTCTGACTTTATCAAACATTGGTAGCATGCAATTTAGGTAACTTTAACTCCACGCGCTAACTCATCTCCTAGTTCCTAGTTGCGCGCTGCTCATAGTAGAAGACCTCGCGTTGCAGTTACAATTCGCCCGTCACCACGGTAGGTGCACTATTACTACTAGAGAATATTGTTTTAATGCAATATTAGTGTTACAGGATATTGCTTTAAATGTAGTATTGTGTACCTTATGCAACCTGCTAACTTTATCGAGCGTTTTCGAGCATGCGATTCAGGTCAGTTTAAGTCCACTTTGTAACTCATTTCCTAGTTCTTGGCCATGTGTGGCTTACACTAGGAGACCTCGCTCTGCAATTACAACTCGTCCAAGTCACTATAGTAATGTGAGGTGCATTCCTGCCTGAAGCCACGTTTCTAACTATACTCAGTGCTTGCTCCCTTAAAACCAAGACACAATACACATGGAATGACGTCTATAGTTTCCATCAGGATACCACCATTGAGGGTACGATTACTTCACATCAAACGGAAATGAGGATTTCATTATCTCTCTAATCACGTGTTTACTTACAACATCAATAATAATATTTTAATGCATCCGACACAATATGATGAATTAAAAAAATGGAATGACATGACTTGCTTCCTTTACTATTGATTCATGAGTAAAGAAAATGAATACCAAATTTTCTAATATACTATTAATAATTACATATTATATATATTAATAATTCTTTAATTATAAGACGTTTTAGTAATTAGATTAATAAAATTATTCATTTTCCTAAGTTTATGTAAACACTACAAAAGAATTTGGTTGTTTTCCTTTTTATTTCCTAATAGGTAATTAAACACCGAAAAAGTTATAAATAACCTAGATTATTATAACTTAACCTTCAATTTTTTTTGGTAGTCGCGTTACATTTTTTATTGCATTATTTTATAGTTAATAAATGTGCCGTAAACGAAATCCATAAATTGCATTTCCATTTCAGCGAACTGTTATAAATTTAACTAACAAATTCACGGTTTATATATATGAAATTTTCCAATTAAAAACTAGATTATTCAAATCCAGATAGAATCTTAACTTTTGAGTTTGATCCAGTTCGATTTTAAAATCCAATCTATATTAAACTGGTTTGGACTTTGGATTTATCACTTATCACCAATAGGGGTTCCTACTGAAATATGAATCCAGTACGTGGCTTTGTATCTAGATCGGAAAGGCTTATGACCCCGAGGGTAGCTTTCCTGTATAGTTTCCAGCCGATATACTTAGTCGGTCTAGAACTTATCAGAATTATAAGTTTACATAGGATCTTAGTAATCTGCTAGTCTGCCTTAAACGCCCCCTTGGCAAACAGGCCTTACGACTTTTTGGGATTACTGGCGGATCATATGCTGGCTTATAACACTCACAAATTCTATTCCTTAGGATTCATATTCCAGTAGTAATGACTACTGATGATCGAAGCACATGTTTTCGGAATATTACAATTACTACTACTAGCTCCGTAAAGAGATTTAGCTGCTCATGATTTTTGGGAAACTGATATTTTATTTTCTAAAGACTCAGTGTCGAAAGTTACAAACTAAGAGCAAAGACCTTGGTATATATAGGTCTTTCTCGAGGAAAAGTAACTCTAGTTAGAAACTTAACTCTAGTTACAAACTTTACTCTGATTAAAAACAGAAGACAAAAGAGTCTTCTTATTCGGATGACTTTTACAGAGTAAAAGATAAAGATAAAGATAAAGGAAACGATAAGATAAGGCTAAGGCTTTCTGGCAAAGAAAATACAAAACATAAGGACTAAAGTAGTCAGAACAGCTTTTTGACTACTTTATGATAGGTTCATGGTCCGGACTCAAGTTTGAATTTTCCCATTCCATTCCTAGATTATCCAGATAACCCCAAGGGTCTTGAGAATCTTGGAACGGGTCGTCCGGTGATTGGGTAGAGGGCTGAGTGGGTCCTGCTTGGTCAGTGACTGGACCTTTCGTGTTGTCTGGTTGTGACTTCTGAGGCTGAGGAGGACTTTTGAAAAAGTGGCCGGGCAGCTCATTGTACAGGTGGAAGAAATCCAACGCTTCTTTGATGGCTTTTTCATATGATGATGGGAATTGTTCCCATGGGGCATCATCTTCGGGCAGGGGCCATAATTGCTTTGGAATGGCCCTGTTTCTGCAGAAAAGCTGTTTCTGGATTTCCCTGTATTCAATGCCATCTCGTTTGATGGGGAATCTGCTAGATGAGTAGATCTCCACCGTTGGGTTGCAAACAACTAATTTTCTTTTTTCGTTTAATCTGGCATTTAACGATAAAAAGAAAATAGTGTAACCTTCATGTGGCATGATTACAGATGGTGTCGTTAGGTATACGTACATGACTGCCTTGTTGCCTCGAATTTTTTCCCATTGATCCGTGAGTTGTTCATCCCATGTTGAAAGTGGCTGGAACCATTCAAGCATGTCTATCAGACTTTGGAAAACTGGTCTGTATTCTGCATGGTTTTCATAGCTTCTGATAGTGGTTCTAAGCTCTTCGGTTTGGACTTTAATGGCTATAGTGAAAACACTAGCCAGGTACCAAAGGACATGGGTGAATTGAGTGGGCAGATACCATTTTTTTGCTCGAACCGGGAATATTTTGGAAAATGGATAGGTTGGATGGAAACCTAATTCTTTTAAATATTCTTCTCCGGTATGCTTAGCTAGGGTGATCTGCTGGTGCATGGCTTTTTCAATTGCTTTTTCTTTTGGATTTCGGAATTTGAAAATCTTTATGGCGTCTGATGGGCAGGAGTTCATAAAGAAATCGGTGTTGGTGGAAGAAGGATTAGACGAAGAGGCCATCATGTAAATAAGTGGAATTTGAAATTGGGCAGTGATGATCTGAAGGGCTGGACTTGGTTCAGTATTTATAAGGGGGGAATGCTTTCTTGATAAGTAATCTGAAATAATGTTTTCTTTTCCCCGAATATGCTTTATTTCAAACCGAAACTGATCAAACCACGTTAGTAGTCTAATCATTTAGGGATTTTTTGTTTTCGTTATGCTTGGATTAAGCATACCTTTAATGGCTGAACAGTCTATCTCCACTGTAAAGTGGTGTCCAATCAGATGAAATTCAAACTTCGAAATCCCCATTTTGACAGCTATCAATTCTTTCAACGTGGAGTGATAGTGCAGCTGGCTTCCTTTGAACTGTCCACTCTTGTATCCACAGATTTTCCTCTTTCCGTCTGCTTCTTCAAAAAGCACTGCACCCCAGTGACTGTCACTTGCGTCTGTTTGCAAGATTCTTTTTCCAGAGTGTGGAATAGCTAAGGGTGGCAGGGTTTGCATGACTTTCTTCAGCTTTTTTACAGCGTCTGTCTGGGCTTGAGACCACGTGGGTGGTTTCTTTTTCAGCATCTGTGTCAATGGCTCTATCAAGACAGATATGTTTGGGATAAAATCTCGCAAATAATTGACTATACCCAAAAATTGTTGTATCTGTGTCTTGGATAGGTTTTCGTCTGGGAATTTCAACAGTTCTTGGGCTATGTTGGGTTGGGCCTGGTATTCGCCTTGTATGATCTTCATTCCCAAGAATTCAATTTGTCGTTGACCAATGATCATCTTTCTCTCAGAGAGCATGATTCCATACTTTTCTGTTAAGTCTGCGAACTGGGCCAGAAGGTTTTGATGGGCTTGCTCATTTTCTGAGAATAATAGGATGTCATCTATGTATATAAGAGCATGGTCAAGAATTGGGCCATATATGCGGATCATGGCTTTCTGAAATAGTGATGGGGCTGTTTTTAGGCCGAAAGGTAAAACAGTCCATTGGAAGTGATGGTTTGGGATACAGAAAGCTGTTTTGGGTCTGTCTATCGGATTAATTCCCAATTGCCAAAACCCTGCCTTGAGATCAAACTTTGAAAATAGTTTTGCATGGGCCAGGTTGGAAAATAAAACTGATTTATTTGGTAAAGGGAATTTATTATCAGAAAGGAATTGGTTCAAGGGCTTGTAGTTTATAACAAGTCTTTGTTTACCTCTTGCCTGTTCTGACCTTTTGTTTACGTAGAATGCATGGCATGCCCAATCTGAACTTGTTGATTCGATGAGACCCTGGTTCATCAGTTCTTCGCATTCTGTGATGGCCATCTTTTGATGTTCTGGATTCATCCCCGGATGACTTGCTTTTGTAGGGTTGATATCTTCATTTAGCTTAAATGGTAAACTGATGAAGAAGTCTTCGTTCTTCCAGAGGGAATGATCACACTTTGTAAGGAATTCCGCATGAGAGTTGGCACATGAGTTTTGTATCAGCCTGTTTTTGAGTTGTCCAAACGGATCCTTTATTACCTGGAATTGGTTCGGAAGGGACTCCCATGGCGTGAACTGGTTCTTGAAAGCAAGGTCGGCTGGAAGGATTCTCAGTCCTCTACATTTTTGGTAGACATCAAATCCAATAATAAGATCTTTTCCTGGAAGACTCGATCCAATAACTTTATGAGTAACTGAGCATTCTGGAAAGAACCTGATCTTTATAGGCTTGCTAACCAGATCTGTGCTGCAAATATCTCCATTGGCAGCATGAAAGAATTGTTTCTCTTTTTTCCATAGTGTTGATGGAAGAATCCTTGGATTCATCATGGAATAAGAGGCACCTGTATCAAAGAATGCTGTTACTTGTACAGGTTTGGAGTACTTGCTGGGGAGTATCGTCACCTTCATTGTAGGCTGAACTAAAGTGGCTGAGTGAGCTGGAGGAATGTTATTGCCTTCAATCAGGAGTTGTTGGATTGCACATAGCGTCTCAGACCCGATTTCATCGTCTGTTGATACTACGGATTCCAAGTCATGATCTCGTAGATCAATCTTCGTAAGAGCTTCAATGTGGGAAATGAGTCGGGCAGACTTTCCTTTGGGACAATTTTTTGCAAAATGACCCTTATTTCCACAGATAAAACATCTATCTGTCTTTTTGTAGGAAGTTTTCCTTCTTAAGAACTTCAGAGGGCCTTTTTTCCTTTTACTCGAGAATCTGAAGGTCTTGAATCGTCTGTGCTTTCTAATTGATCTCCTGTCTGGGCATTTGCATTGGGATTTTCCTTCCTTACACTTTATTGTTAGGTGTTTGTGGCTGCAGACCTTCGAAAGCTTTTTAGACTACTTAATGTATTCCTGGAGAAATTTGTTCTGTGAACACATTTTTTCTAAGACTTTAAGAACAAGTTGGAACAATTCTCCAATGGTCACCGTCTTTAAGTCTTTGGAGGTTGCTGTAAGGAGCCTTATGGTTTCTTCTCCCAGAGGTTCTGGAATCGAGGACAAATATGCCTGTTTTAGATTAGGATCATTAATCCCACCGATTTGGTAAAATCGTTGAGTGATCCTTTTGTGGTGTTTCTCGAGGTCACGTCTGTCCATGGAGCAACATTTTAGCTTCAAGAATTCTGCTCTTAGTCTGTCAGTGAGCTGATCATCTTGTCCACAGAATTCAATGTAGATCTGCTGCAACGCAGCTTCTGCTGAGTCTGCTTGTAAATATTGGAGTTTTCTGTATTCTCCCAGGCTCATCCACCAATCTTGTAGAATTCCTGTAAGTCTTGACGCAAAACCAAGCAGCACACTCCTGGTATCCGATCTAGGCTTTTGTGATTCCAGCAATATCCATGCTTTGAATTCCTGGAATCTTTCTCTCCATCTAGTTGGAGGAAGATCGTCTATGGAGAAGACTAAAAATTTAGTCTTGTCTCCACTTTTGGGTGGTCTATTGTTGTTGGTCTCCTGAGGTTGTTGTTCTTCTTCGTCAAGGACTTCATCTCCATCGTCTGGTGGTTCCTCATACACAGGGGTAGAGGTACTGGGTTGAGCCATCATCAGTTGAGGGGAGTCATCCTGATCAGTTGATTCGGATTCAGTCTCGGTAGGAGAGTCACTGATGAATCCTTCAACAGGATTCAGCTGTTCGTCTGAGCTATCAGATTCTTCTTGTTCATCTGAGCTCCATGAGCTGTCTGTCTGTAGCTCCTTTGGGCTTTCAGAAGTATAGTGTTGTAGGCTGTTAACCATCATCTGGCCTGGTGAAAAGGCTGGTTCTTGGATCTTCAAGGCTTGTTGGTACGTCTTTTCTGGCACTTGAGGAAACTGTTGCGGTGTTCGGAGTAATTCGGATGGGGTTGATTGGATCATCTTCTCCTTTCTCTTTTCTTCTCTTCTTTTTCTTTCTTGTTCTCTGTCCTGTTCTTCAAGAATCTTCTTAAGACAGAGAATTGAACTTCCAGAAGAGGTTGGAAGAGGTTGCGGTTCTTTGGCCATCATTGTGAACTGCCAAGGAGTGGGTGGTTCATACAATTGTCTCCATTCTTTTGTTTGGAGAGCTTCAAATTGATTTTTTAAATCTTTCATCTCCCTCTCTTTGTCAGCAAATACATGCATCGGGACTGTATGGTTTTTTATCATCCACATCAGTTCTTCATGAGTCTGTTGGATCTTTGCTTCTTGTTTCTTGAGAACAGAAGTCTGAGATGCCAAGGATGATGTTTGCTTCTCAATTTGTTTTTTAGGCTATTAGGGCTTCTGTCTGCCAATTGAGAACTCGTTCAGCAGGAGAAGTTTCTTTCAGGACTCCATCAGCATCTCTAGTAGTCGGATCTAGGATCTTCGGCTGATGATTGGAGGTTCCCTGTTCTTCTTTTTTGGAGAACTTTTGGAGAGGAGGGAAATCTTGTTCGTATGCCGCAGGTTGCATCATAAGAGCTGGAACAGGTGTTGGTACTTTCATTGGCACGTGTGGAGCTCTTCTTTGTACTTGTAGTCGGTAGGACTCAAGTGGCATCGTTGTTATGAGAACAGGGGATTCTGAGAAGACTTCAGGAGCGTCTTGGAACTCATCGTCAGGAGCATCATGGAATTCATCTTTGTCATCATCATTATTGTCCTCCCATCCTGTGGGTTTAGGCATGGGGCTTCCATAATGAGTTGGAGCTGAGTATGTAACAATAAAGTTAAATTTCCCTGATGGTTGTCCAAGAAGACCAACTTGAGGATCAGAATTCTCAAGTCTGGTTTTGAGAAGTCTTTCTGAAGAACTTCTTTGGTTGGATCGTCTAGGAAGATCACCTTGTTGAATAGCTTGCATCATAAACTGCGTAGGAAAACATTCTGGCGGCTTTGTTTCCTTTCTGTCAAAGGTAATCTGGACAGATCCATCTTGGAGGGTCTTGTAGTCTGGCTCGGCAGTTGTTTGAACCGGCTGTTGTGGTTGTTGTATACGCTTGTAGTCTGAGATCCATGAGCTGGGTAGAATCTTTTTCAATTCCTCTGTTGCAATCTATCGAGGAATGTAAGTACAGGTAGGAACCTGTTGAGAGTCGACGTGGATCATGAGAGCATCTGGTGAGGTTGGAATCGCTAAATCCATTGCATGATCTTGAAGCCTGTATGCCATTTGATAATGTAAGGTGGAACCAATAGAAGCTGGATCTTGATCTACTCCGATTGTTTGGATATCCACTTTGAACACATCTGTCAACCTACCATCTTTGAGAGACATGTTGAAATTAGGATACAGAGTATAAACTGTTGTTCCTGCGTTTAATGTAGTCTCCATAGTAGCAATACTGGCATGTTGGTATTTTTTCAGCCTAGAATCTAAAAGAGTTATTCTAGCACTTATGGGAAGGCCTTTTCGTGCATGGTAGGTCAGGGCTAATCGTATAGCACCGAAGTGGATATGGGTATATCCTTGAGCAATCCACTGTGGGGGAAGTTCTGGAGGAATTTGTAAGGTAACGAACTGAGTTTTTGAGGTAGCAGGGAGAGGACACTAGCTAAATTTAGAAGCTTGGATATATTCTTTGGGAGCTTTGTACGAGGGTTTGACAAGAGCTTTTATGGACTTAGAGAAAGAAGTGGAGGACTTATTAAAAGCAGAATATGGGTTGAGATGAGGAAGAGATTCTGACAATACTTTATTATCATCGGGGATATAAGAGACTTCATAGAGGTAATCTAACTTAGAAGCGGAAGATTTTCGTAATGATACAGAAGAAGGAACATCGATAGAAGCTATATGTGAACTAGTTTGGGAAGACGAAGTAAGTTCTGAGGAAGACATGTCTGGAGAAAATGGAGCTAGTTTCATAACGTAATATCCAAAAAACATAATGGCTCTAATACCAATAGGGGTTCCTACTGAAATATGAATCCTGTACTTACATTCCTCGACAGATTGCAACAGAGGAATTGAAAAAGATTCTACCCAGCTCATGGATCTCAGACTACGAGCGTATATAACAACCACAACAGTCGGTTCAAACAACTGCCGAGCCAGACTACAAGACCCTCCAAGGATGGATCTGTCCAGATTACCTTTGACAGAAAGGAAACAAAGCCGCCAGAATGTTTTCCTACGCAGTTTATGATGCAAGCTATTCAACAAGGTGATCTTCCTAGACGATCCAACCAAAGAAGTTCTTCAGAAAGACTTCTCAAAACCAGACTTGAGAATTCTG
This sequence comes from Antiaris toxicaria, assembly GCA_035233585.1. Taxonomy (NCBI): domain Eukaryota; kingdom Viridiplantae; phylum Streptophyta; class Magnoliopsida; order Rosales; family Moraceae; genus Antiaris; species Antiaris toxicaria. The sequence goes on from CP141163.1 coordinate 5,693,330, forward strand.
ATCCTCAAGTTGGTCTTCTTGGACAACCATCAGGGAAATTTGACTTTATTGTTAAATACTCAGCTCCAACTCATTATGGAAGCCCCATGCCTAAACCCACAGGATGGGAGGACAACAATGATGATGACAAAGATGAATTCCATGATGCTCCTGACGATGAGTTCCAAGACGCTCCTGAAGTCTTCTCAGAATCCCCTGTTCTCATAACAACGATGCCACTTGAGTCCTGCCGACCACAAGTACAAAGAAGAGCTCCACACGTGCCAATGAAAGCACCAACACCTGTTCCAGCTCTTATGATGCAACCTGCGGCATACGAACAGGATTTCCCTCCTTTCCAAAAGTTCTCCAAAAAAGAAGAACTGGGAACCTCCAATCATCAGCCGAAGATCCTAGATCCGACTACTAGAGATGCTGATGGAGTCCTGAAAGAAACTTCTCCTGCTGAACGAGTTCTCAATTGGTAGACAGAAGCCCTAATAGCCCAAGGACGGACCCTAAAACAAATTGAGAAGCAAACATCATCCTTGGCATCTCAGACTTCTGTTCTCAAGAAACTAGAAGCAAAGATCCAACAGACTCATGAAGAACTGATGTGGATGATCAAAAACCATACAGTCCCGATGCATGTATTTGCTGATCATCCCTTCTGGAAGAACGAAGACTTCTTCATCAGTTTACCATTTAAGCTAAATGAAGATATCAACCCTACAAAAGCAAGTCATCCGGGGATGAATCCAGAACATCAAAAGATGGCCATCACAGAATGCGAAGAACTGATGAACCAGGGTCTCATCGAATCAACAAGTTCATATTGGGCATGCCATGCATTCTACGTAAACAAAAGGTTAGAACAGGCAAGAGGTAAACAAAGACTTGTTATAAACTACAAGCCCTTGAACCAATTCCTTTCTGATAATAAATTCCCTTTACCAAATAAATCAGTTTTATTTTCCAACCTGGCCCATGCAAAACTATTTTCAAAGTTTGATCTCAAGGCAGGGTTTTGGCAATTGGGAATTAATCCGATAGACAGACCCAAAACAGCTTTCTGTATCCCAAACCATCACTTCCAATGGACTGTTTTACCTTTCGGCCTAAAAACAGCCCCATCACTATTTCAGAAAGCCATGACCCGCATATATGGCCCAATTCTTGACCATGCTCTTATATACATAGATGACATCCTATTATTCTCAGAAAATGAGCAAGCCCATCAAAACCTTCTGGCCCAGTTCGCAGACTTAACAGAAAAGTATGGAATCATGCTCTCTGAGAGAAAGATGATCATTGGTCAACGACAAATTGAATTCTTGGGAATGAAGATCATACAAGGCGAATACCAGGCCCAACCCAACATAGCCCAAGAACTGTTGAAATTCCCAGACGAAAACCTATCCAAGACACAGATACAACAATTTTTGGGTATAGTCAATTATTTGCGAGATTTTATCCCAAACATATCTGTCTTGATAGAGCCATTGACACAGATGTTGAAAAAGAAACCACCCACGTGGTCTCAAGCCCAGACAGACGCTGTAAAAAAACTGAAGAAAGTCATGCAAACCCTGCCACCCTTAGCTATTCCACACTCTGGAAAAAGAATCTTGCAAACAGACGCAAGTGACAGTCACTGGGGTGCAGTGCTTTTTGAAGAAGCAGACGGAAAGAGGAAAATCTGTGGATACAAGAGTGGACAGTTCAAAGGAAGCCAGCTGCACTATCACTCCACGTTGAAAGAATTGATAGTTGTCAAAATGGGGATTTCACAGTTTGAATTTCATCTGATTGGACACCACTTTACAGTGGAGATAGACTGTTCAGCCATTAAAGGTATGCTTAATCCAAGCACGACGAAAACAAAAAATCCCCAAATGATTAGACTACTAACGTGGTTTGATCAGTTTCAGTTTGAAATAAAGCATATTCGGGGAAAAGAAAACATTATTTCAGATTACTTATCAAGAAAGCATTCCCCCCTTATAAATACTGAACCAAGTCCAGCCCTTCAGATCATCACTGCCCAGTTTCAAATTCCACTTATTTACATGATGGCCTCTTCGTCTAATCCTTCTTCCACCAACACCGATTTCTTTATGAACTCCTGCCCATCAGACGCCATAAAGATTTTCAAATCCCGAAATCCAAAAGAAAAAGCAATTGAAAAAGCCATGCACCAGCAGATCACCCTAGCTAAGCATACCGGAGAAGAATATTTAAAAGAATTAGGTTTCCATCCAACCTATCCATTTTCCAAAATATTCCCGGTTCGAGCAAAAAAATGGTATCTGCCCACTCAATTCACCCATGTCCTTTGGTACCTGGCTAGTGTTTTCACTATAGCCATTGAAGTCCAAACCGAAGAGCTTAGAACCATTATCAGAAGCTATGAAAACCATGCAGAATACAGACCAGTTTTCCAAAGTCTGATAGACATGCTTGAATGGTTCCAGCCACTTTCAACATGGGATGAACAACTCACGGATCAATGGGAAAAAATTCGAGGCAACAAGGCAGTCATATACGTATACCCAACGACACCATCTGTAATCATGCCACATGAAGGTTACACTATTTTCTTTTTATCGTTAAATGCCAGATTAGACGAAAAAAGAAAATTAGTTGTTTGCAACCCAACGGTGGAGATCTACTCATCTAGCAGATTCCCCATCAAACGAGATGGCATTGAATACAGGGAAATCCAGAAACAGCTTTTCTGCAGAAACAGGACCATTCTAAAGCAATTATGGCCCCTGCCCGAAGATGATGCCCCATGGGAACAATACCCATCATCATATGAAAAAGCCATCAAAGAAGCGTTGGATTTCTTCCACCTGTACAATGAGCTGCCCGGCCACTTTTTCAAAAGTCCTCCTCAGCCTCAGAAGTCACAACCAGACAACACGAAAGGTCCAGTCACTGACCAAGCAGGACCCACTCAGCCCTCTACCCAATCACCGGACGACCCGTTCCAAGATTCTCAAGACCCTTGGGGTTATCTGGATAATCTAGGAATGGAATGGGAAAATTCAAACTTGAGTCCGGACTATGAACCTATCATAAAGTAGTCAAAAAGCTGTTCTGACTACTTTAGTCCTTATGTTTTGTATTTTCTTTGCCAGAAAGCCTTAGCCTTATCTTATCGTTTCCTTTATCTTTATCTTTTACTCTGTAAAAGTCATCCGAATAAGATAACTCTTTTGTCTTCTGTTTTTAATCAGAGTAAAGTTTGTAACTAGAGTTAAGTTTCTAACTAGAGTTACTTTTCCTCGAGAAAGACCTATATATACCAAGGTCTTTGCTCTTAGTTTGTAACTTTCGACACTGAGTCTTTAGAAAATAAAATATCAGTTTCCCAAAAATCATGAGCAGCTAAATCTCTTTACGGAGCTAGTAGTAGTAATTGTAATATTCCGAAAACATGTGCTTCGATCATCAGTAGTCATTACTACTGGAATATGAATCCTAAGGAATAAAATTTGTGAGTGTTATAAGCCAGCATATGATCCGCCAGTAATCCCAGAAAGTCGTAAGGCCTGTTTGCCAAGGGGGCGTTTAAGGCAGACTAGCGGATTACTAAGATCCTATGTAAACTTATAATTCTGATAAGTTCTAGACCGACTAAGTATATCGGCTGGAAACTATACAGGAAAGCTACCTTCGGGGTCATAAGCCTTTCCGATCTAGATACAAAGCCACGTACTGGATTCATATTTCAGTAGGAACCCCTATTTCTTATTTCTATGCATAATGTAATTAGCATATTAATATATAGTAACCACTCCCTTATTTGATTCAATATGATTATGTATTCGGGATATCTAAACTTGTGTTTGGATCAATTATTTTGGATTGAAAATGTTAGAATTTGACGGACGGAAACACTAGCTGTCTAGAAAGCACCAAAAACTAGTTGTACGGTCGGCCAAATACAGAAGTATTGTGCATGTAGAGCTGTCGTCTGTTGCTGTGTCTACAAAAGTTTGCATCAGTCCACTGATCCTTGGCGCAACATGTTGCTTGTATCTTGTGAATTGAAGTGCCTTTTATTATATTTTTAGGTCCGCACTTAATGATTTGCTACCATAATCTTTTGTATTTTGGACGCCTTTGCCCTCCTTATATCAAAAAGAGGATAAAAGAGTGGAGTAAGGCAAGCTATACTGACTTGGTGTCAGACAGAAGGTCTGAAGGCAAGATGTAGGTTTTGCATTAGTAGAGTTTCGGAGCAAACTTATAACTCCTATCTCTTGTAACTGTAATTCATTTTTTTAGTAAAATCCATCTATCAATGCTGATGTGTTCAATAACCATATTATTATGTTCACATTTTATTAGTTATTTATATTTCCGCCTTATTTTTGTTTACTACATCTACATGATTGGTTTTTACTATCCAGACTGTCTGATTGTTTTCTCCAAGTATGCCTGTAGATACATGATCTGTCCTCTAGGTTCTTACAGGAGAAATCCAATCAAATTTGTGAATGTTTTGAAATCAACATTATATATACTTATTTTTCTCTTTCCTAAATGCCTATTTAGTTTATACCCTCAACTCAAATCGGATTATTTTTAGTTGGAACTCATTCTCCAAACAAATGCCAAGAAATTACGTTATTTTAAACTTATTTAGGGAATTTACGAAAAAAATAATAAGCAAAAAATATTGATTCCCCTTCCAAAACACTTGACTTGAGTATTTTCTTTCAATTCTTGTTCAATGTACTTCAAGGAAAATTATAAAGCCCGCCCACAAGTACTTTAACAAAAGCAATATTCAACAATGCAATCCCAGAAGCTACAGAATAATCTTTCGAATTGTTAGTCCATTAAGAATTCTATAAATAGGATTAACTTTGCATTTTGTTTAGCTTTTTTTTTTTCCCCCTCGCATCAAGTAAAGTAAAAGTGTCAAATAGATTATTTACTTAATTTGCTGTCAAATAGATTTTTATATAGTAAATTTGTTATTGACCACTATTTATTTTAAATATTTTAAAATTATGATATTTATTTAAAATGTTATTTACTAGAAAATAAATGCATTACCCATATTATTCAACCTTAAATAGCATTTTTTTTTTCTCGCTTTTTCTCTCCATTACATCAATGGGCGGTGCCCTTAGAAGGAAGGGAAAGGAAGGGCACTTTTTTTGTATAGATTTTTTATTATTATTTTTTAAAGAACACTTACGACCTTTACGTTCGCATATTATGCAAGCTTTTGGCTTTATATTGGGCAAAAAAAAAAAAAAAAAGGAGCAGAAGAAGAATGGGGGATATCCATCTTAAAACTTTTATGACATAATTGATATTTTATTTAGTAACTATAACAACTAGGTAGAAGGTGAAAGGTAAAAGGTAAAAGGCAAACAACTATATTGTAAGAATTAATCCTGACTGCCTGTGATCATATGACTTGAATGGATTATTAGGTGGACAAATTAAGCCAAAGTCTTGAAAATCTAAGTATGCGGTAAACGCATTCAATTTATATTATATTTAAATATAATATAATTTTTATCTAAATACAAAAGTATTTCATTCAAATATCAATTATATCACATTTTAAATCTAATATAATCACTATTCATTATTTCACTTTTTCTATTACTTTTATTAATTACATCATATATTCTCTTTCTCTTTCCTTTTTTTCTTTTTACTTTTACCAATTATATCATATGTTTATTATTAAAATACAACTCAAATACTTTTCACTCAAACATACATTGTATTCAGCTGTAATGCTAAATACTTTTTTTTCAAACACAAATTACATTCAATGCATTACATTCTAATGCAATGTAAATGCAATGTGTTTACCAAACGGACCTTAGGAGGGTAATAAGTTAGCGATATTGGTGTCCCAAAGAAAATACAGGTAAAGTTTATATTTCTTTCAACAGAAAAAAAAAAAAAAAGTTTATATTTCTCTCAAATTTAGACCTTGTAACGTATCTCTCGAATTTCAAAATGTAAATATCTATTCTTTTCAAACTATAAAATTATTCACAAATTTGGTTCTTCCGCTAATTTTATTAACAGAATTGTTATGTGTCAGGATGTGGAATAGGGAGTTAAATAAAGACGGTTGATATGACAAATTACTCCCCCAATAAGAAATCCTAATTAAAGGCAAAAATTAAAGATTAAAACCAAATTTTAATTTTTAATCCAAATTATTCAAAAAAAAAAAAACCTAGTTAATACTCCTATAAAACTCCAATACCATTCCACATTTTCATTTCACTAATGAATTCGCCTTGAATCCGACGTACGCACACAACATCAAAACTTTGGAGATGTCAAATTGGACAAATTTTACTTTCCCCCTCGAACGTTAAGCCTTATCAAAAAAAGTACCCCCCAACCCCCCAAAAAAACATTTACAAATTCCCTCCTCTCTCAGTTAATTTTTTTTAAGCAAAACGCACGCACTTAGTAGCAGTATTAAATATGAAATTACAAAATGATATTCATTGACAACACATGTCACATTCACTACTTATATTTAATGTGAAATTACAAAATTAAATATGAGAGAGTAGTATAAAAAAATTGATAATCAATCTTAAATATTTACTCTTTTAATCTAATGATAAGAGTAACTTTACATTTCATACTTAATATTTTCTAACTCATGGTGCCAACATGTGCCATTGTCATTTTTGTTTTCCTTTTTATTAAAAATGCAACATGGGGGGGGGGGGGCGCGGGAACTGCTCAATTTCTGCTTTTACCTTTTTAGTTTTTCTAGGTTTTTTTTTTTTTTTTTTTTGGAGTTTCTTGTTTTGTAGGTAAAATTGGAGTCAATCAAGGGCTCTTTGGCAACAATGATAGTTCCTAGGATCTTCTTTTTGGATTTCATTAAGCCTATAATCGATCTACAATTCACGTTGAGTTATTGCCAGAGCTATTTCCCCACCCTGCAATGATCTTTGTCAAGATCAGTAAGAGTGCCAGCCAGTCATAGAAGTCCACATTCGTTGTACTAGCCACTTAGGAGCTACTAATTCATCTCAAAACCTTGGCAATGAATCATTCCGGTACTATTTTTCCTTTCATATATTTTGTAGTTTTACTCGTTACAATAAGTAAAAATATATGTTTTTGTGTAAATTCGTCCTCCAATTTCAACCCTGCACGTGTCTGTATTCCCCCAATAAGGAAATTATGACAATCTATGATGAGATCTTATCAGCCAATCACAATATCATTGCAACATTAAAACTAACCGACTATAGAAGTGGACGGCCAACTTCAATGCACGGGGGTCTTTTGAAGAATACTTCCCAAAGAACGCGTCTCTTGAATGGTATATTATTTATACTAATTTTAAAATTTTTATATTCTTATAATGTCAAATAAAAATTAGTTTCAAGTAAAAAATAAATAAAAATTTTGAATCATAAAATAAAAATCCTTAACATGTACACCAAATAGGTTACTTCCACAGTTTCTTCATGCACATTTTAAGAATGTTGGCTTAATCCTACCAACTCCAGTAGCAGGCATAACTCTACATACAAGACATCAAATAGGGGTGAAAACCGGTCAGTTTCGATTGGTTTTCCAGTTGAAACACTGCCAAACCCATGGTTCGGTTTTAGAAGCAACCAATATTGAGACTGATTGACAGTTGTCAGTTTCTCGATGGAAACAGCTTGTCAAAGAGTCGATTAGTCTCAATTAAACCATCAGCTACCTTTTTTTTCAAATTTTTTTTTAATAAAAAACAGTCCAACATATTTATATATTTTAATTTCCAACACTATTGTGACTATTATCATTACATGAAGTGTAAAAATGCTAAATACAATTTTACAATCATAAAAACATAATCAAATTACAAACAGTAAACAAATCATAAACATAATCAAACAAATCCAATAGTTCATAATCAAATTACAATCCATAAGGTAATCAAAGTCCATAATCAATCTACCAATCATAAATTGTCTAAAAGATATAACAAATTCAAATCGACTACATATTCAAAAGATGGTAGAAAAATGACCTCTACTTCAAGAGTTTAAGTGCCCCCGCTAATCACATTCACATCAATGGTGGTAGACCCTTCATCTAAATAATCAAAGCAAAAATGACTAACTATAGTAAATATATAACTTGATGAAATACAAAAGGTAAGTAATTAGTAATGAAGTTACCTGAGACAACTTCAACAGAGTCCTTGTAACTCTCTACCTCATGAGGATATTCCACCTAGATCATAACTTCGTGTTTGCTACTTAGCTAATTCTTACTGCAAATAAATGCTTATACCATCTTAAGAGCTAATGAGCTCTTAAAAGGATCGAGTATGCAACCACCGGTTGAAAAGGCAAACTCGAAAGCGATCGTGGACATTGGAATAGCTAATACATCCCTAGCTATCCATGAGAGAACCTTGTACTTGGGAGAATTTACTTTCCACTATATCAATATGTCAAAGTTCTTGGTATCAGAGTCATCACAATCGTCCTTTGAGTACTTGTCAACCTCATTCTTTAATCTACCACCAGTTACCTGTTGCTTTTAGGCATAAAAATTACAAAGAACCTTATGTTTATTCCCACCACTACCACTACTAGAGCTAGATAATACTTGTAACAAATGATCCTACAGAAGATTGTGACTTAGGTTTAGGAGGTCTAGGAGCTAGAATATTTAAATTTTTGTCGTACTTTTCAAACATCTTGTATAGTGTTATTTGAACTCCCGTCGAAATAGCCTCAGCAATTGTCCACGAATACATGACATCTAGATAATGCTTTACAATCTCTATCGTGTATCTAGGATCAAGCAAGATCGCGATGAATAGCAAGTGATTTATCTTCTCTGGATTTCCCAAATACTTGCCAAATTTGTTGTTTATGGAAAGTGTCATTCTGCTCATAACACTTTCCTCTTCTTCTTCTTCTTCTTCTTCTTCAACCAACACATTCAGGCGGGGTGGGGGGTTTTGGAGATATATTTTTGGAGATGTTGGTTTTGGAGATGAGATATAGTGTTGGAGATTGTGTTTGAGATAAAAGGTTTTGGAAAAAAGTTGTTATGAAAAAAGTGTAAAAAAATTATTAAATAAGTGAGAAAAAGGAATCTTTATGGGAGTTTGTGTTATATGATAGATAAAATAAAGAAGTGTTTGGAATTTAAAGATTTGATTTTGGTATCTTCATGATAACCAGCATTTGCGTTTAACATTTCTTGTTCACTACTTACACGCGATGTTAGACAATAAGTTTTATAGCACATAATGATTTATCCTGTTATATCTATAACAACAGAACCTGAACTAAATTATAATCTACAACTAAATTTATGATAATCATACATAGGGGGTATTTATCTAAAATAATTATTTTAAAAATTCATAACTTTGTGTATACAAGTCCAAATGAGATAAATTTAATTTAAATTACATAAAATTTCGAGATGAACCATACAATATTCATATTGATTTTTTTATATATAAAAATTGTTAATTTTTTGTATTTTTTCAGTTCAAACAGTTTTTTCTGATAAAATTATTTTCCAAGACAACTTTTTTCTAACGCAAAATATAGTAGTAATGCCTCATCCCCCAAACACCCCCCAAAATCAACATGTCAACAAAATGTTTGTAAAACTCAAGTCAAACATGATTGCCAATGTGAACAAAATAATTATAAAAAGCCGTACCCCATAAATGAGCACATGCAGTTAAACCCCCAATCAAAAATTACAGACAATCACTAACATACATGGGCCAATTGCTTACCATAATTATACATACAAAATCATTCGACTAAATTGTAAGTAAGTCATGCCTTACAATATTTATCGTGACATTTTGATTTACATTGGAAAGCATACAATAACACCATCAAAATGACAGACGTCAAAGTCTATACCATGGATACTGTTGGTATCTCTCCCACATTTGGTCTGCAATAACATCTCTAAAGCGAGCCATAGTCGTGGTCCCACTACAATGTTGATGCTGTGCGTCGGCATTAGCTGTATTCGTATGTATGTCCTCGTATACATCATCAATATCTTCTAACCCATCAGCATCAGCTGTATCCACTGCACAAGTAGACATAGATGTACTTTCACTGAACATTGGCACGTCATGCATGTATGACTGAAGTAGCGAGTCTGGTTCTACCGATGCATGCATTCTTATGAAGTTATGCAATATCGCACAAACTATTGGTATCTTCACTTGTTTCTCGATGGGGTAACTATTCATCTTAGTCAGTATTTGAAATCTCGTTTTCCAAACACTAAAAGTTCTTTCAATACAATTCCGCAAAGACAAGTGTGTGTAATTAAAAACTTCTTTCGTACTTGTAAGACCATATTGTCTCTGACGGTATTCTAGCAAGTGGTATGTTTCTCCGTGATAAGGTGTAAGAAAATGATCATTGTTAGCATAACCAGAGTCTGCTAAGTAAAATTTACCTAAACAAATAATATATATTAGTACGTATAACAGGGAATACGATACAAAAATAAAAATAAATTGAATAAGCATTTTTATTTACGAACACAAAGCAAACCTTCAGGTGGCACTGGGAATCCATTGACGGCCATTTCATGTGCTAATATCCTCGCATCATGTACAGAGCTCTCCCAGCCTGCGATCATGCATGTGAACATCATATCGAATCACACAGCTACTAGGATATTTTGGGTGCTTATGCCTTTCCTGTTCCGCCAAGCCAACAAGTTATCTGCTGGCGGCATGTATGGCACATGCGTCCCATCAATGGCGCCGATACAGTTCTACGAAAACAATCACATTATTAGACAAATATACGGTTGCAAACAATTAAAATAGATAAATCTAATAACAAACTTAATCACATACGTCAAACCATGGTCTGTATTTGTATGCGTTTTCCAAAATATACGGTTGCACGATATTATAATATGGAGGGCGTATAAACTTGGCCTTTAATGTGAATAGTGCGTCAAGAACGGTTATAAACCATCGCGATATCGTCTCACCTGAATGTTGCCAAATATCCTATGTTTGCCTATTTGTTGTCGCATGGCATAGTATTTCTAAGAATATGAATAATTGCTCAGGTACGGATACACGATCTGTCGACTGAAGTAAACCCTTTACTTCCACCAACTCGCACAAAGCCCTAAAAGTAGCCTTATTCATCCGAGTCTTTTGTTTGATATTATCGTCATTTCCGTATAACAACTCATCTGTCTTTACAGCACCCGTTAAAATGAAGTCGTGTTTGCGGACTTTTTGCTTATGCAACTTTCTCATATGTGCGTATAAGACACATGTAACACCGTATACATCATCATCGGTATCCGTATCAGATGTATCCATATTTTGTCGAGTTATACGACCTACATTTAGTGAATTTGTACGAAAATTTGTAACTCGATTTTCATAAATCATTGCATAAAAACAAACATTATAATATTTTATAAGATACCAAGTGATTTAATTTTCGTAAAAGTTGCAGACAAATCATTATAACAGTTAAACTACGTAATGGCATACCAAAAATTAACATGCAGGTGAACAGTCTGAAATTGCATAAATATAAATATATAAATATGAAAACAACTGTATAAGTGATAGTCAGTAAACACGAAATGGTAAAAACAATAAAGTAAACGTAGATGTCCGTGACAAATGAATAATTTCAGAAATAATAATGTTTCCTCCCAAACCCAGCTTATAAACCGCCATTGACGATCCTATTAATAATGTTCCATCTCTTCTCAACGGAAAACCTAGTAAAGTCTCGCAACAATGCTTTTTCATTACGCAGCCACAGGTACAAGGTAACTGCATTATTGGTAGGCACCCCCATCTCTTCCATCACCTTGTTCGCTTGAGCAAGCAATTCAGCTTGGGTAGCGTCATCAGTACTTGATGTTCGTGAGGACTTATTTGAGTAGTAACTACCGATGCCCCATATTACGTTAGCGAGACTATTTTCCGTGTCCTGACGTTGTTTACGCTTAACCTGTTTCACGCGACTCCGTACTGATCCTGGTGCGTATTGAGAGTTAAATTGGCCCGCGTTAATCGTGTCAGCTTGCGAGTCATTTCCCTGGATCGCAACGCCAGGGGCCTGAGATATGTCTCCAGACATGTCACCGCCAGACATCTCACAAAGATTCGGACTAGGGCTGAATCGGGAATGCTGAACCCGTGCACCGGTTGCTTGGTACCTCGCAAAAACGTTAAGGTACAACTCCTTGTGCTTTAAACCCTGTGTTCTGAGAAAGTTTTGGTCTTGGTGAACTTGCACGAACAAAATTATGTGTTACTAAATATATACCAAAACGAGATAAATTTGTAAAATACCATATAATATATAAGTTTGTATTCTAAACAGGAGTAGTAGTGTTTACAGTAGCGAAATGGGCCCATTGTTCATCAGAGCAAATCACTGTATCAGTGATAGGGTTGTAGCCTAAATCCGTCCATGTTTGTAATGCCTTCCACGTGGTGTACGTCCGCCTCATTCGCGTCCTTTTCCCATGCAGAGTCATTGCATAACACGGGGTGTTGATATCAGTTCACCTCCTGTTAAACATCTCAGCCCACTCCGAGTATGTATCAGTCTTGGGAAGTCTTCCACCATGATTACTTTGGTAATCATCAAGGAGGTTTAAAAAATAAACCTCCTTCTCCTCATTCCAATTGTAAGACGACCCATCTGCCCGAGGCATGTCAGTGTTAAACTAAAATGTACAAAACAATGTAAAAATTCACAGACACGATGGGGGCAAAATTTGGTATTCGAAAATACACGGCTCAGTCTAATGTCAATATATCACATAATCATGTTAGGCATTATGCACACCCATAAAACAAATTGCTACCTAGGTTGAACACCGGAAAAAGTGATAAAGGTTCACAATCCAGATACCAACCAACAACAAAATCGTTTAACGGGTCTGTAAAACACCAGTAACATGATAAGTGAATCAACCATGACAGTTTGCATCATAGCCGGTACACAACCACAAGGAATAGGAGGCCAACAACAGAATCAACAAGGCCCAGCACGTGCAACAGATACCACTGATCAAAACCAACAATAGAATGAAAATTAGAACACAACATGCCATCAAAAAACAAGGTAATATAAAAAGTGAAAAATAGGTGTCATAATGGCGAATGCAAATCAATTCAGAAAGCATAATCCATACCTAATGCAATGTACATAGATAAACGGATGTATCAAATTGGGGTATAACATACAATGTGGACAGGCACATTATATGTTATTCATAAGTCACAGAGCTAGACACAAATTTTTATAATTACAATAAAACAAATTTATTGCACACAAATATGTAGATGTTTAATAAGATATATACCAAGTTCGAGGTAGTGGATGAAACGACGGTAGTCACCTCACGAATGGGCGACGACGACGTTATTCGCTGTATCCACTTTCGAACACGGAAGTAATGCGTAATTTGGGCCCTTTGTTGCTTCTAGTGGCAACGTCGAGTGGTGCGTTTGTGAACGCCACCTCGGTGTCTCCTACTACCGGTAGCCGTGACGACAGTATCACGACAGGTCGACGGGGTTGAAACCGTCAACCTGTTACTGTCAACCAAAACAACAGCTATAAATGGCTAAGATCAACTTTGCAAATATCCTGTGTTTATACAAGCACCATACAAATAAAAACAGAACCATTATTGCAAGATGTGTAACAACCTAGCAGGCTGTAAACATAATGTACAGAGGGGAAATATCAACCACAGAGGGAAAATAGAAAAGGCCCAAGCGGATGTAGTGTGTGGTACCGTTGTTTCGATGAAATGACAACAAATTTGGTCATTTGTGAAAGAGCCATAGTCGGAGCAATAACAGAATCAAACAAACAAACATTGCAACTGAAGCAAAACGACCACCATGGCATAGTATCCTCACAATACAGGACAGAATTATAAAACATCAACCACAGAGGGGAAAATGCAAGCACGTTGGGAAACATTAAGCACAGAGGGGATACTTCAACCACAGAGGGAAACATCACGCACATAGGGGAAACCAACAATGGAGCCGGATGTAATACATGTCGAGTACAGAGAAAGATTGCAAAGAAAAATCACTAACGTACATTGGGGCTATATCTTCATGTTCGGAGCAATAACAGAAAACAAGCATGAAAAATGCCAGCCCTATTCAACAACCACCCACCATAACAATTCCAAACAGGTTTGGACTCAACGCAAAACGTCAAGCACAGAGGAGAGACTTCAAGAACAGACACGAAATATCAAGCACAGAGGGGAAACATCAACCACAGAGGGGCTACTTCAACAAAATCATTCGGAAGTAATCTCAACTCCAGTACAGAGGAAATCAAAGCAACAAAATATGAAAACTTACCAGAAATTATTGTGTTAGGCGGCCTTACAACAATGCACAAACCACACACCCAATCGGTAAGCCAAAACCATGCAAATTTCCAGATCCCAAACTCATTTACCCCAAACTTCCCTAAAACTATAAATCTAGTATCGACAATAGCAATGAAACCACAGATCGATAGCCAAACAAAATTTTTTTTTGCAGCGTACTGACCGGAATTTGTTGAACAAACACGGTAGGCAGAGAAATCTTTTTAATAATTCCAAACAATGCAAACCGGAACCCCCAAAATCCCGTTTTTTTCCTCCACAAATTTTTAACTATCGGTCGCAATAATTGGGGGTTTTCATGGGAACAGCGGCAGGACTGAGAGTGAAAAGCAACCGAGAGAAGAAGATGGAGAGAAGACAAAGAGAAAACATTACCGTTGCAGCCGGATGAAGGTGGAAATAGGGCGTGCCGGTCAACATTGAACCCGACAGAAGAGGGTTTTGAAGCGACGGATGGACGGGAGGAACAGAATCTCTCAGGAAACGTTACAGACCTCATATGCGCCTCCTGTTCACCATCTGCAGAATCGAAGTCGCCGAACGGGGTTTGGTCTCCCAACCCTTCAAACCGCGTCTGCAGACACAGTTCCCAAACGAGCCCTCAATTCTTACTTCAAATCACAAATCCCAATGAAGAACAAATTTCAAGTGACATACAACAAACCACTAAAACGTAGAGTTAAATCATAAAATGTCTTCAAGAGCATAAAATAAATAAATAAATAAACCTTGCATTCTTCCAATCTGAATAAACTGGGGGACCATCTATAGACTTGTTATTGATAACGGTTTCCTCGAAATAGATCTTGTAATTTTGATCTTCATCTAGCCCATCAAATGCTTTCTCGTATGTAGTTGCAGAATCCAACATCAATAGGTGAAGTTCCACCTAGTTACAACATCTAAACAAAGCAATACACAAGATTCAATACGTTCTTCTTTTTCACATTTCTTAAACCTTCTTAAATGAGTGGTGGAGGATCTAACATAATGCACTGCAATGTAAATGCTTGCAATTGAAGTTGATGACTCCATCAAACTATCACCAACAACCAAATTCATAACAAACATATTTTGTATGAAGCATTTGACCACCAAACAGAATCATGTTCCTCTTATCCTTCAAGCGGGTCTTAATCCCATCAATGGCCACATCATTTGAAGATGCATTGTCCATTATGATACTTTTGAAATACTCCAATCACTTAAACAGTCAGGCAACTCCTTAGCAATTGTCTCGCCCTTGTGGTTTGGTACTTGGACAAAGCTGATGATCTTTTTGTGTAAGATCCAATCCATTGAGCAATGATAGCTATGTAGTTGAAGTTTTGGATTGATGTCCAGGTGTCTGGTAACACACAATCATTGATTGCATAAGATAATTATTCTTCTCCTCCAAAAATAATTGATAAATATCTCTTGCAATAGTTACTTAAGATGGAGGATCAAGCCTTAGGTTCATGTGCATCAAGTACTGGTGAAATCCTTCCCCTTCCACATGCCTAAAAGGAAGCTCATCCAAGATAATATACTTGGACAAACTCTTCCTAAACCCCTCCTTAGTCCACAACACAATCCCACTATTACTATATACCTCTTCATGTTGGCCACCCTTCTTGACAAATGTCAATACCTTATATTTCTTATCTTGCACTCTACGTAGATTCTTTTCACAATTCTTTAAATGTACCAACACAATTGATGTCTTATTTTTCTTTGTGTTATCAACATATTCAACCCCACAATAGTTGCAAATAGCTTTTGGCTTGCCAGGTTGACAATTCGCCTTTCAAGTAAAATGTTCCCCTATAATTAACTTTGCTCTTTCTTTTTTTACTCACGGCCTCACCATCAGCTTCCCTTTCTTTTGGTAGCTCTATTTGAGTTTGCTTGTTATTTTGAGTTTGTTTCTTATATTGAGTTAGGCTAGTTGGCTACTCCTTCTATATTTCCTCATTAGCTTCCAATTCTTGCTCAAGTTCAATTCGCACATCATCATTAGCCATTCCTATTTCCTAATCATAACCAACCATCACAAAACAGCAATAACCATAAACCCTAAACAACAGTAATCTGATTTCATTTCCAACAACAATTACCATCACCAAAAGCAATAACCCTAAACAACAATAATCCTATATGCAAAGCCTAAACAATCGATTTCACAAAAAATGCAGATTACACAAAAAGTACACAGTTTCACAATAATAACTCGATATGCATTGCGTAAACAGCAACAATTTCACAACAATAGCCCTAAACAACAACCATTAAACAATGCAAGAATTTCAATAACTAGATTACAAACAACGCAAGAATTTTAATTCAAACAATAACCAATAATCTAAAAACCTAATAATCATTAAAATATTAAACAATGCAATAATTTCAATTCAATACGGAACCGTTAAACAAAAATTCTGGTAATCAAAAAATTACACAAAAATCCAAAAATTAACGTTGGAGACGAAGACGCCATAGAGTAAGAAAGGTTGTGAGACCATTGTCAATGTCGCCGGCCGTCGCGCCAAGTAGGGGAGAGACCGAGAGTGAGAGATAACTACTAAGATCGGGGGAAAGATTGTGAAATTGACACTGTCAGTCATCAACTTGCCACCAAGAATAAGAGAGTCAAGTGATGTGCACAGGTGGGGCTGTGGCGGTGAGATGGAAACTAAGAAAAAGACTAAGAGAGAGTCTGGAATAGTGAAACTAAGAATAAGATAGAGGTAGGGCATCAAGACTGAGGAGGCAAGGGCCAAGGGCCAAGAAGAAGGTCAAGAAGTAGGCTAGGATTTTTTTTTTTTTTTTTTTTTTGTGGGAAGGCAAAATGACGTCCTTTTAGGTTAAGGACTGGAAATAAAAACTATAAGAAAGGTTGGGGTCGGTTTTGGTTTGATTAAAACTAGTCACTTAAGCACTAGGGGTGAATAAAAAATCCAACAACCGAAGAACCCGACAAACCTACTCAAACCAACCCATTATAACCCGAACCCAATCAACCTGATCAAAAAATTAACCCAACCCACTCAACCTGACTATTAATTGGATGGGTTTCGGTTAAGTTTTTTTAAATCCAACTTAATCCGAATCCACCCAATCTATTAATATGTAAAAATAAATATATCCCATACGTCATAATATATAGTATTTGTCTTATATTTTACATTAATTACTTGACAACTAGTTATATTTTATATTACATGAAATTTTATTATTATTGTTTGTTAGTTTACAACTTTTATATTTAAACTTTTTTTTCATATATTTTATTTTTATATCGGTTTATAACTTATGAAATAATTTTAGAGTTTTTTAACACTAATATTATGCTGAAAGTTATATTTCTTTTCATATATTTCTTATTTTAGGTTGAATGATTTGTTATATTTATTTTTTTATTTTTTAATTATGTTCAACTCGATTAACCCACCCTACCCACCCAAAATTTAATTGGGTTGGTTAATTTTAAATTTTGAGTTAATTAGGTAGGTTAAATTTGAAATTAACCCACCCAAACTTGATTGGGTGGGTTAAAAATTCTTAAAAACCCAGTCAATCTGCCCGATGTTTATCCCTATTAAGCACAAAACCAAAACCGATTGAAAAGGATCAGTTTCGGTTTGGAAAACCAAACCAAATCTGTTGATGTTGTTTCGATCGGTCGAATTTCGTCGTGATGTAATCGGTTCAATAAGTTGATTCAGTTTTTTTTATATAACCCCAATATCAAGTCCATTGTACAGAGTACCAGATTAGAATATATATTCATTCTATGCTAAATTGCTACTCAAGCTCTTTGTACTCTGCCTAGTATTCATATTTTAGTGTTATAATACTCCTTTTCTTTCGTCTCATTGGACTTTTCTGATAAGGTTCATAAGAAGATAGTTTTTTGAGCATATTATAGGAATGGTATATACTCCTTTTTCTTCAACTGGGAATTTTTTCCGATAGTTTTTCTTTTTCTTTTTTTACCTGATAAAGTTTTAATCATACATATGTTTAAGCGATGAACATCTAAGGAAAAATTTTATATAAAATGATTTATGGGTGTAAATGTTCATCCTCTTAGCACCCTCATGAATTCCACTTTCCAATGTCTTCATTGTGATTACTATTTACTATTGGCATTTCATAACATTTACAGCCCCCAAATTTAAACAGCCCATAAGTGCTATTAAATTGTTATAACTCGTGGCTTTTGACTTTTCCTACTTATAATTCTTTGACCATGTATATATGTTTTTTTAGAGATTGTACGTGAACGCCAACAACGAAATTTAATAAAATATTTTAAAATATACATTATTTTTAAATTTAATATAATTTATATTAAATATATCAAATATTATATTTAAATATAAATATTTTTAAATTTTAAATCTAATATAATCATTATTCATTATTATATTTTAATATTTTTATTTATCACATTATATACTTTTTTTTTTCTTTTTTCAACAACCTAAATACAAATTATATTTAGATATAATATAAATATAAAATATTCAAATACATATTCTATTTAATACATTACACTTTGATATAATAGAAATGCAATTATATTTCCAAATGTCTCACTAATCTTTGTCCTCCACGTGTTCACAGCTCTTTCTTTGTTTATATCCTGTTTTTCATCTTTGTGTATTATTCCGCGTTTGTTTTGAAACAGGTTCCGATTTACTTTCATCATTGAAATTTTAAGCCCATATCTTTTATCTCTTTATTTTTTAAAGATCATAACTCTTGCTTTGATTTTTATATATATACCAATATATATATATATTTATATAATTTCCTTGCTTTGAAACCTCGCGCTGTATGATAAAAATCACATACCCACTAAATTAATAACTAAGCCAGTTTCATCAAACCCAAACATAAAACTTAAACCACATTAATTTACAGAATTGGAAAGAAACCATCCACTTAGTTTTCCTCCATTTTCTGTTTAGTCCAAACCTAAAAGCTTTAGCATTCCATATGTGAAATTCTAATAGTTGATACCCTTTCCCGGCCTACCCTCGCGTCAAGCAGCTAAAACCCAGAAACTTCTCCCAACAAACTGCCGATCTTCAACAGAAAGGAGGCTTTAAGCTAGATTTTGTATTCTTCAATTTCTAGGACCAAACTGGAAAATACGAATCCGCTCTTCCTCGGCCATTAAAATTGCAGTCACATCGGCCCAAAAAGACTTTAAATTGTACTCCAACAGTAGGGGTTTCCGCTAATGGAACATGCTTTGAGAATATAGAGAAGTACGCTTTAAAAGTTTAGGGGCAAAGTGACATTACTAACATAATTCGAGAGGGCATTTATAAAAACAGTCCTAAAACAAAATATAAAATGTTTGGCACACCGGAAAACTAAAATATAAATGCATTTGCAACTATTTGACACCCACAATAAACATTTTAGAATTCGATTCCACCAGGTTTTTGTACTTACAAAAACAAATCATGGAGAACAAGCCAAGGGGTCCACATATTAGACAATGGAATTATAGCTTACAGACGGAAACAGGACGGTAATCCTTTCAGAACTTGTCTACGCCAACACCATCTCGAAGAACTTCGTACGCGTCTCTGCTCCTGCTTTTCTTCATCCCAGCTGTGAAATGCACCTTCGATCTATCAGACGATATTGAGGTCACTTTGACCCATATCATCACCTTAGTTTTCATCCCTTCTATGTCAGCTAGCTTTCCTTTCTCCAAAAACCCAGTTACCGAGGTAGAAAAGCGCAAGACGGATGAATCCTTGTAGCCGACTTCACATAGTGCAGGGATAAAGACAACAAGCTTTCCTGTTTCCTCGTTGAATTCATAGTTCGTCGCATCACGAGGGAAGATTCCTACTGGCAGGTCATACTCCTTCAGTAGCTCAGGCAATGGCTTCTGCATTTTTCCTGAAAAAGTCGCACTACCTTGATTAATACAGCAACGGAGAAATCCATGGATAGAATGTTATCTGCCGAATTGATATCCCAATTCTTTTCTGCGTTATATCTACAATCTAGTAGCAAGTTAGAGTAAAACCACATCATAAAAGCTAAATGCCTGCCGTCCATTGCAACAAAAAATTCTTCTCGAGAAATTAACACGACTAATCTACCACATTCTGTTCCTCGATTTTACACCACTATCACGTCATACGAGAGTATGCTTTCCTTCAAGTGCACAAACAGATAGTAATTTTCAAGCTTGCATTAATATATCATAATCAAGCCTAAACCCGTAAAAGGTAACACTCTTCATGTTTCATCCAGCCTAACATCGAACATGCTATAATCGCTTCCAAAGTGAAAGTAATAACATAAATCATTCACTTATTTAACATGATAATACTAAATTAGAAAGAATAAACAGAGGAGAAACTAACCTTTAATCTTATTAACCAACCATTTGGTTCCTCCTTCAATACTGGACGACAATGACTGTTTTTTGGAGAAAAAAGGGACACCATTAAAACAAATCAAATAACGAAAAAATAGGAAATTGAAAAAAAGAGAATATCTAAAGCCCAAGAACTGGGTCAGATAATTATGATTTAGTCGCCTTAATTACAAATCGAGCAAATTCGAATAAAAATTCCTCTTTTTTTTCGGACATCAAAATCATCAAAAACGAAAACCCTAGTTGAATCGATGAAGAGCTCGAACACAGAAAGAAACAAAAATAATGTACAAGATCGAGATTGAAATAGAAGAAAGAGATCGTAAATTAAACGAAAGACAAATATACAGATAAGAAAAAAAAAAGGTTTAAATTTTGCAGAAAATGAGAGAGAGAGAGAGAGAGAGAGGGAGGGAGAAAAATGAAGCTCACGCTAATATCATCGCCGACGGAATTGATCTCTTTGTTGGCTCTCTGGCTGAACCAATACGAACCCACTTTGTTCAGTATCTGATCCATAATCGTATTTTGAATTTATCCCTCTATCTATTTCTCTCTCTCTCTCTCTGTGTGAAGAGATCGAAGAGAATTGATCTCCTTGAAAGAGGAACGAACGACGAGGGGAGAATAGAAAAAGCTCACCTTGTTAGCCCCCCCTTTTTTTTTTTTTGGCTATTTACGTTTTTTATCCTATATTTTATTTTTTTTCACAAAATATACCCTACATTTTGCACTTTAAATTATTATACTACCATGCTATATTTAATATATAAATGGGAGAAATAAAGAAATAAATATAAGGTTTTAAAATTATAACAATAATAAAAATATTATAATCAAATAGAATAATTAAGTATTTTTATAATCAAATAGAATAATTAAGTTAAAATAATAAGGTGTAAACACAAAAATATTCCTTAAAAAGAGAAATAATTATACAAAAAATCTATTTTTAAGACTTGTTTTAAAATATGTTTATTTTTTAATATTATTATGTAAATTTTTATTTTAAAAAAACAAATGATTGCAGTGTCAATTTTTTCATTTTACTGGAGTTGACATTATTTATCTTTTATTTAGATTTTTTTTCTTTTTTTATTTTACTATAATGATGATTTTTTTTGCGAACAACTTATTATTACTTTTTATAAAATCAAATCAATTTTAGTTTTAATCTTAAATATAAACATAAACTTAAAAGCATTTTCAATGTTAATCTTATTAACATCAAAAGAGTTATATTATAAAGATAATATCTTTTATCAAAAAATAAATGCATCAAACAATTATTTATGATAAAGATTGATACAATAAATTAAAATGAAAAAACTATACTAACATAAAGTATTCAAGTTTTTTTAATAAAATATGAATTCTTTTTAAAAAAAAAATATTTATGCCAACCACTAAAAATCATACATCAATAAAATTC
Organism: Antiaris toxicaria; assembly: GCA_035233585.1. NCBI lineage: Eukaryota > Viridiplantae > Streptophyta > Magnoliopsida > Rosales > Moraceae > Antiaris > Antiaris toxicaria. The sequence goes on from CP141163.1 coordinate 5,715,577, forward strand.
AGTTACTATTTATATTGACTTATGCTTTTTATTGAAAACTAATGAATTTTTTTATGAAAAAACATTATTATTTATTTGGACCACTAAAAAATTCAAAAAAAAATATTGGATCTATATACCTAAGCAAAAATAAATAAATAAAGAAAAAAAAATTTACCACATTAAAACGTTTTGAATTTGGTATAAAAATACTATATTATTTATATGAATTATTACAAGTCAAATTAATGACATCTTTTGAGAAAAACTAATTCTTTACGTAACTATATTATACTTTCTTTATAATAAATTAAATTAAACGAGTCAAACTTACCTTTTTTATAAAATCTAATTAGTAAAACCAACTGATTAATATAATTTCTTTATTTGTTAATCACCAATTCTTTATGGAGGGTAATATTATCATTATAAGTACTATTTTAGACATCAATGTAAATAAAAAATAGATATATTTCAACTCAACACCTCCAATATGAACATCTATGTAAATAACCCTTAAGAAAAACCAAAATCTAAAACCCTAACAGCTGTGGTCAATGCTAGCGTTAGTGTTCGCTTCAATTTCATCAGGAGCACCAACGATAGTTGTCGTGGAGTCACAATCTGTAGAAGTCATGACGGATCTTACCATGAAGTCATGATATTAAAGAGGAACTCGCCATGGAGTCATAATCCATATGAGTCACAATTCAAAGGAGGAACTCGTCATGGAGTCATAATCTGAAGGAGGATCTCGCCTTAAACCTGAAGCTAACAATCCTAACACCATTACCATTGACATCATGAGGAAGAGGGAGTGTGAGGGAAATCACCAGAATCATGAGGTAAATCGCTACAAAATCACAATCGCTCATCCTTATTTTTGTCAACACATAATCACTAAACTTCTCATGATGATTTCTCTTATGGTTGTTGTTGCCTACACAAAATTTAGCTACGTAAGTGCACGTGTCGCATTCAAGTAATAAAGTGATAGAGTCGAGTATCGTCCTACAGAGAAAGTTATCACTACAAATCTCACTAAGAAGTAAATCAAGTAATTGCAAAAATTGATCAAAATTAAATGAAATTAAACCTGCTGTAATGAAATGCAATAAAACACACAAATCAAATGCTAACTTTATAAATCAGAGTGACTAACAATAAGAAATGAAATGACTGAGATTCAATTTCCCCTCCCCTGTAGCTTGACTATGTATGCTATAGCAATGCTACAGCAATACTGTTCAGTTAACCCAAAATTCAAAAATTTACAAGATTCTTCCGAATACTTATGCTACTACCTACATACTTCATTTTAAATATATTCCTATGCAAAAATAAAATACAAGACTAGATCAAGCTCAGGTTCCAAACGGGTTATGTGAGGCAAGTGAACATTCCTGCTTAACTTGTAAATTTAGCTAGTCTAATTTATAAAACCAACCAAACACACATTATTCAACACAAGTTTAACTCTAATCAGTTTTCCAACCAATTAAAATCACAGTATCATACTCAAGATGGCCAGTCAATGAACACAAATAAACAATAAAAATAATGTTGAATAAACTGAGTAATATTGAAATAACAAGCTCAGCATACAAGTTTTTTGTCACAGGTTCAGGTACTTTATCAGCTCAGTCTAAAAGAAATTCAACTCATGGCTGATTGTTCAATCGGCATAAAAATAGAGAACATTGTTCAAAGAGAGAGTGAGAAAGAAAGATACAACCAAAAAATTAAAATAGAAATAGACAAGAGAACCAAGATCTACAGTATTTGGTGGCGGGATTCTCACTCCTCCTTCCGGAAATTGTCAAAATCTGCCTCCAACTGCTGTATATTCGCTTTCCTTCTTGGGATCCCACTATTTCCGGTAAGTTTTTCTTCTTTCCTCTTCTATTTGGCTGCCCTCTCTTCTCTGCCGTCACTCTCTACTTTTCTAAAAAGGCCAAAGTTTTCTTTTATATGCTAGGGTAAAGAAATAATGCATAGGTGTCTCAAATCCAAGGGCCGAGACTTTGCTTGATTTCTTTAGTGTGAGACAGCTCATATGCTTGTCTTTTTCTGCCCAGGTCAGTAACTAAATATACTGCCAGCTGTGTTTTGACTTGTCAATCTGGTTTACCAAACTCTGTCCAGTTGCTCTAGTAATGTTGCAGCATCACTTGAAATCAAGCATCCTTGTCATTTTGCTCCAATCTTGCATTTCCTTCTTACCTAAAACATGACTTTTCATTCCTAAAAGCCTTTGACATTTCAAATCTGTAAAATTCTTCAAAACATTAAAAACTTACTTGAAAATCTAAATTCAACATTCTAAAACAAAATTTTGCATATAACACTAGAAATGCTATAGAAAACTAATAAATCACTAAAAATTCATTGGACAAAGCACGCTTTTAGTCTTAAAAACAGCTATGATAACTCTGTTTCACAAAGTTATCACACCCCCAAACTTGAACCATTGCTCGTTCTCGAGTAATGAAACAAAGACACACAAACAAAAAGAACAAACATAAAAAAGAAATAAGGGAACACAAGAATTCTGATTTCACTACAATGCAACGTTGAATCTCAATTCTCAAAATTGCTCTTTCAATATCCAGCTCATGTTCAAGATCAACACTTATTAAAGATTCACTCAATTTATTAAAAGCTTGTTCCCAATTCGATTTCTCCCTAGTATATGTGTGTGTGTGTGTGTGATAGCTACAGTTAGCATTCTTGAATTACCCAAGTTTAGTTAAACTTTGATCATCAAACCTAATATATGGTTTCATAAGCTGGCCCTTTAAATCCATCTCCACTAATGTAAATCAACCAAACACTTAAGGTCAAATAGGCATCTAAAGCATAAAACAGGAACTTTTCTATGATGAAAATGAGGGTATTTTTATTTTTTATCTCTTTCTTTCTCTTCTCTCTCTTTTTTTTTTTTTTTTTTTTTGAATTTGGATCACTCTCTAACATTACCGCTGCCTTTTTACGCGAATATCAACATTTGTGATGAAGACACTAGGTTACTCAATAGTGCCACCATTAAGAGATGCTATAGCATACTCATATTTCGAACCACTGTTTGACACAAAGATACACATGGGGCTCATGTTACCCCTGATTACTAGGTGGCTCAAAATATTGGAGTAAGTCCAAAAATTTTTTTCTTTTCTTTTTTTTTTTTTGTGTAACTTGCACAACCCTTAAATTTTTGCCCAACTTAGTTCCCTTTATCACAAGATGCCTAGATATTCCTCTTATGCTTGGTTTCCTAAAATTTTTCCTTGACGAATTCACAAAACTAGTTCTAAGACCTTAGGCTCTTACAATGGTTTAAACTTTCTAAGGTTTTTCAAGTGGATTCTAACCATAACTGCTTGTGCAAAACTGAAGAATTCTTATTTATAAAGTAAACTTATAATGAATATTTCAATTCATGCCAATCTATCCTATGAGCTAAAAATTTCAAAGCAATTATTTGATCTTTATAGAATTTCGTTTGACTCAACATTGCTGTAGCAAAACCAGAATTATTAACAAAGAGAAACATAAACAAACAAACACATCAAAACAGATTGACTCTAAAACACTTAAGCAAAACAAAGCAAAAATATGCAACAAAACAAAACAAAATGAACAAAGCAGAAAAAAATAAATAAATACAGAGGCGTTTCTACCCCCAAACTTAAAGATGAGCAATGTTTTCACTACTCAGAAAAGTCTAAAAATAACAAAAACACAAAATTTAAAGGAGAGGGTTAGAACTCCCTGGTTTCTAATTTGCTACATTGATGCTTCAGCAATTCTGTAACAACTGGGACTTTGCTGAAATGAGAATTTCTTCTTTCTACTCCAGTTTTCCTTATGCTACTCCAGAAGTGTTCACTCCCTTTTTCCTGCAAATTAAAGAGCAGACAACCTTACATTAACCACTAAAATAAAATACAAATTCAATCAAATAAAATAAACTCAATAAAACAATTAAGCAAACAAGGACAAAACAGGAAAAACAAATTAACATTGGTTTGCCTCCCATAAGTGCTTGTTTTAAAGTCGACAGCCTGACTACTTCCCTTTTACTAATCCAACTCTTTCAAATAAGCATAGCGAATAAATCTTGGAAGAGGCTTCAACTCCAAAACTGGTGGCTCTTCAATGGATGTCTTAGGCTTCTTAGTCCTACGTTCTGACAATCCAAGTAGCTCAAACTTCTTCTCGCTAAGTGCACTAGCTGATCTTGCCTCCACCCAAGCCATCAATGTTCCTACTTCTTCATTTACACTTTCAGCTTCTATATGCAATGAAGGCTCCAATTGATTTTTGTAGCAACTTTGCTCAAATTCTTTTGACACAACATAGTCAAGTATATTCACCATCGAGTATTCATCCACTTCATCTGGAGACCTCATTACCTTGAGTACATTAAATGTAACATGCTCATCATTGACTCTCATTGTTAGCTCTCCTTTCTACACATCAATTAATGTTCTTCCTATTACTAGGAACGGTCTTCCCAAAATGATGGGCACTTCTTTATCTGCTTCAAAGTCCAGAACAATGAAGTCTGTAGGGAAAATAAATTTATCTACTTTCACCAAGACATCTTTAATTTTTCCTTCTGGATGAGTAAGTGATCGATCCGCCAATTGTAGAGTCACTGTGGTTGGCCTTGCTTTTCCAATTCCCAACTTCTTAAAAACTGACATTGGCATAAGATTAATGCTTGTCCCAGGATCACAAAGAGCCTTCCCAAATTATTTGTTGTCGATAGCACATGGAATGGTGAAGCTCCCTGGATCATTCAACTTTAGGGGAAGTTTATTCTATAGAATCGCACTGCTTTTCTTAGTCATGGCTACTATTTTGAATTCCCCAAATCTTCTCTTCTTTAAAAGAATATCCTTCATGAACTTAGCATAACTAGGCATCTATTTATGTACTTTCACAAGTGGAACATTGATGTGAAGCTGCTTTAAGACATCCAAAAATCTCTTGAACTACTTATCTTGCTGCTACTTGTGGAATCGCTGAGGAAAAGGTAGTGGTGGTCTGTTATTTTGCTTCTTTGAATAGCTTTGTTGTAGCGATGCTGTAGCATTTTGGTCTGTGGCAGAATTTTGTTTCTTTGATTCTTTTACTTCTTCTTCCTTCTCCTTTTCTTCTTGGATTGAAAAGGGCTCCCTCTGCTGTTTGGGCTTCACCTTAAACGCTTCTAACTCCTTCCCACTTCTCAAAGTGATTACTTTACATTGTTCTTTACTATCCCACCTAGGATTCTTCGTATCACTTGGTAATGAACCTTGAGGTCGGTTTTTCAAGGCATTAGCTAGCTGACCTAATTAATTCTCCAAATTCCTCAATGAGGTTGCTTGGCTTTGAATCATGGCTAACTGGTTTGGATGATGACATCATTCTTTGCCATGTATTCTTTCAACAAACTCTCTATTAAAGAAGATTGTTTCCCGTGTTGAGTTCTTACTTGTGAAAATCCAGGAGGATGTTGTGGACGGTTTGGCATTGAAGAAGAACTTGCATTCTGTCCTTGAGAGTTCCAAGAGAAATTCGGGTGTTGCCTCCAGCCTGGATTATATGTGTTAAATTGTGGATTATGATTCCTATTGAAATTCCCAACATAGCATGCGGACTCTGGGTTAGACGAGCAATTATCAAAGAGATGCCCTTCACCGCAATAAGTGCAAGAGGCTATTGTTGGTTGTTGAGGTTTTACTCCTAAAGCCAAATTCATTGATTTCAACACACTAGTTAGAGAAGACACTTGAGCTGTCAAAGTAGTCATTGCATCCAATTCATGAATTCCTGCTACTTTTCTAATTGAGGCTGCTCTCTCAGATGGCCATTGATAATTGTTGTTAGACATCCTCTCTAAAATTTCATAAGCTTCAATGTAAGACTTTGCCAAAATAGCACCATTGGTTGAAGCATCCACTACAGTCTGAGTTTGCCCATTTAGACCATTATAGAAAGTCTCTGTTTGAATCCAATGTGGAATCTCATAGTGAGGACACTTACGCAATAGCTCATTGAATCTTTCCCATGCCTCGTACAAATATTCACCATCCAGCTGTTGAAAATCAGTAATGTCATTTCTGAACTTGGCATTCTTTGTTAGAGGGAAATACTTCATCAAAAACTTTTCTACCAAATCATTCCAAATAGTCACCGAATTTGATGGTAAAGAGTTCAACTATGCTCTTGCTTGGTCCCTCAAAGAATAAGGAAACAACTTGAGTCTCAAAGCATTTTCAGACACACCTGGCAGCTTGAAAGAGTCACCCACCTCTATAAAAAGTCTGAGATGGAGATGAGGATCATCTGTTGGCATCCCACTAAACTGCCCAATTATTTAGAGCATTTGAAACATAACTAGCCTAAGTTTAAACTATGGCACCTGAATTTCTGGTCTAACAATGCTGGGATTCAGCCCATGTAACATTGGCACAGTATACTCTCTAATAGCTCTATCTCTATCATCTGCTAATGCTGCTGCATTGTTATCATTATTGCCAATCACTTCTTCTGCCATTTTTTCAATGACTGCAAGACCTTATTGCTCCCTTCTTCTTATTCTAAATGTTCTTTCAATCTTGGGATCCAAAGGTAAAAACTCTTGCTCTCATGATCTGTTCATGTAGAAGATGAAGTTCCTTCCAAGAAACAAACAAAAATATCAAGATAAAATAGAAAAATTGCAAATACTAAAATTTATTTTACAAAGACTAATAACAATAACAATCCCCAGCAACAGTGTCAAAAACTTGTTGCCTACACAAAATTTAGCTACGTAAGTGCACATGTTGCAATCAAGTAATAAAGTGATCTAGTCGAATATTGTCTCACAAAGAAAGTTATCACTACAAATCTCACTAAGAAGTAAATCAAGTAATTGTAAAAATTGATCAAAGCTAAATAAAATTAAACTTACTATAATGAAATGCAATAAAACGCACAAATGAAATGCTAACTTTATAAATCAGAGTGACTAACAATTAGAAATGAAATGACTGAGATATAATTTCCCCTCCCCTGCAACCTGACCATGCTATAGCAATGCTACAGCAATGCTTTTCAGTTAACTCAGAATTCAAAAATTCACAAGATTCTTCCGGACACTTATGTTACTACCTTCATACTTCATTTTTAATATATTCCTATGCAAAAAAAAAATACAAGACCAAATCAAGCTCAGGTTCCAAACGAGCTATGTGAGGCAAGTGAACATTCCTACTTAACTTGTAAATTTAGCTAGTCTAATTTATAAAACCAACCAAACACACATTATTCAACACAAGTCTTTATAAAACCAACCAAACACACATTATTCAACACAAGTCTAACTCTAATCAGTTTTCTAACTAATTAAAATCACAGTATTATACTCAAGATGGCCAGTGAATGAACACAAATAAATAATAAAAATAATGTTGAATAAACTGAGTAATATTGAAATAACAAGCTCAGCATACAAGTTTTTCGTCACAGGTTCAGGTACCTTATCATCTCAGTCTAAAAGAAATTCAGCTCATGACTGATTGTTCAATCGGCATAAAAATAGAGAACATTGTTCAAAGAGAGAGCGAGAAAGAAAGATACAACCAAAAAATTAAAATAGAAATAGACAAGAGAACCAAGATCCATAGTATTTGGTGGCGGGATTCTTGCTCCTCCTTCCGGAAATTGCCGAAATCTACCTCCAGCTGCTGCATATTCACTTTCCTTCTTGGGATCCCACTATTTTCGGTAAGTTTTTCTTCTTTCCTCTTCTGTTTGGTTGCCCCCTCTTCTCTGCCGTCACTTTCTGCTTTTTCTAAAAAGGCTAAAGTTTTCTTTTATATGCCAGGGTAAAGAAATAATGCATAGGTGTCTCAAATCCAAGGGCTGAGGGTTTGCTTGATTTCTTTAGTGTGAGACAGCTCACATGCTTGTCTTTCTCTGCTTAGGTCAGCAACTAAATATACTGCCAGTTGTGTTTTGACTTGTCAACCTGATTTACCAAACTCTGTCCAGTTGCTCCAGTAATACTGTAGCATCATTTGAAATCAAGCATCCTTGCCATTTTGCTCCAATCTTGCATTTCCTTCTTACCTAAAACATGACTTTGCATTCCTAAAAGCCTTTAATATTTCAAATCTGGAAAATACTTCAAAACATTAAAAATTTACTTGAAAATCTAAATTCAACATTCTAAAACAAAATTTTGCATGTAACACTAGAAATGCTATAGAAAACTAATAAATCACTAAAAATTCATTGGACAAAGCACACTTTGTCTCAAAAACCGCTATGATAACTCTGTTTCACAGAGTTATCAGTTGCTATTAAGATTTTGTCTTCTCCGACAAAGGCTTTCTGGGTGATTATGGTTTTCGAGGAGATTTGTAATTTTAATAAAATTTAGGCTGTTTAATAATAAATAATCTATAATTATAAAAGAAAAAAAGAAAAAAAAAGAACTATATTTATTTTTTAACAATAAATTTAGTTCTAAATAATAATATAACAATTTGCTGTTTTTAAAATTCTCAATTTATTAAGTAAATCAAAATGTTTACTCGTAAATTTTAATATTTTCTAGTAAATTTTCAAAAATTATCAATTTATACTTTGATTTACTAGTAAATAGCTGTAAATACTTGTATAATTAGTAAATCATTGTATTTATTAGTAATTTACAATGTTTTAAAAATTGTCAATTTATCAAGTAAATTAATATTTTTTGGTAAATACAAAGATGTTCTTATACTTACCAGTATTTATATTATTTTGAAAGTTATCAGCTTATCAAGTAAATAAAAAATATTTATGAGTAAATAATGATACATACTAGTATTTTACATCATTTTAAAAATTATCAATTTATCAAATAAATCAAATATTTATTGGTAAATACTAAGATTTTTGTGTATTTACTAGTGTTTAAGTTGTTTTATAAGATATCAACTTATCAATTAAATAAAAAATATTTACCGATAAATCTTGGTACTTTACTAGTATTTATGTTTTTTGTAATATTATCAAATTTATCAAATAAACCAATATTTACGTATTTACAAGCATTTTAATAAGGTATATCTTAGATAATATGATAATTTTATAGATATTTACTCAGAAAAATCAGCATTTACATTTACATATTCATGAAAAATAAAATAACATTTTATTTTACAAAAAATCCTTCAAAACTAAATAATTACATATCAACCAAAAAAAAAAAACCTAAACTCAAACCTAAACCTAATTGTTTGATGTCGTCGCTAAAGAATATGATAGTACTGGTGCTGGAATTGATGAATATTGTTAGTCGGCCTAAAAACAAAACAAATAAATAAACAAAACAAAATGGCTGACTCAGGGGAGAAAAAACTTGCCTTCCAATCCGCCAGCGATCCCTTCGTGATTGCTTTAATTTCGTCGTCGACCTACAAAAAAAGAGAGAGAGAGAGAGAGAAACAAAAAAAGCTAGATCTAGATAAGAGAGAAAAACTCGCGATTCCACTGCGATTGTGTTCTCTTTATTGTCAGAATCTAGTCATGCTTACCATGCCATCGCTACTCGATCGAGCTCTCCATGCCTTCGCGATTCGACCTCGCTCTCAACACCATCATCTGTGTACTGGTTCTCGTCATTGCCGTGATTATTCTACCATCACAGACGCTGGGCTCTCAAGTCAACAAGTAGGAGGAGAGAGAGACACACAGAAAAGAGAGAGAAAGGGGAAGAGAGAGAGATAAGAGAAAGGAACAATAAATGTGAAGAAAAAAGGTAAAATCAAAATAAACTAAAAGTGATATTTAACTATACTATTTATTGTTGAGCAATATATATATACTTATATATATTGAGTAATATGTTATTAAATATAGGTGCGCGTATGTGTCACACGCAGTATCAAGAAATTAGTCAAGATGACATTTTTTTAATACGAAACTAATATATTTAGAATCAGTACGCTTAAATTAGTTATTGAGCATAAAAAGTGAATTATGAACAGAAAACATGCAACATCAAGAAATTGATCAAAATGATAATTTCTTGATACGAAACTAATATATTTAAAATTAGTATGCTTAAATTAGTTAATTAAGTATAAAAAGTAAATTACGAACAGAAAACATATAGTATCAAAAAATTGGTCAAGATAACTTTTTTTAACACGAAACTGATATATTTAGAATCAATATGCTCAAATTAATCGATTTAAATATACTATTTACTACTGAAAGAAAGAGAGAGAGAGAGAGAGAGAGAGAGGTGAGAGAGGGAAACAATGAATGTGAAGAGAAAAGGTAAAATTGGAATAAACTAAAAGTGATATTTAAATATACTATTTACTGTTAAGCAATATATATACACATATATATATATGTTGAGTAATATGTTATTACATATGTGTGTGCATATGTGTCACGCGCGGTCTTAATAAATAGTCAAAATGACATTTTTTAACACGAAATTAATATATATAGAATTAGTATGCTCAAGTTAGTCAATTGAGTATAAAAAATGAATTATGAATAGAAAACATACAGTATCAAGAAAAATTGGTCAAGATAACTTTTTCTTAAAATGAAACTGATATATTTAAAATTAGTATGCTTAAATTAGTCAATTGAGTATTAAAAATGAATTATGAACAAAAAAAGCATAATATCAAGAAATTGGTTAAGATGACATTTTCTTAATACAAACTGATATATTTAGAAAAGTAATCAGTATGCTCAAATTAGTCAATTAAGTACAAAAAGTAAATTATAAACAGAAAACATGTAGTATCAAGAAATTGGTCAACATGACCTTTTCTTGACACGAACCTAATATATTAATAATCAATATGCTCAAATTAGTCAATTTAGCACAAAAAAGTGAATTATGAATAGAAAACATGCAATATCAAGAAATTAGTTAAGATGACTTTTTCTTGACATAAAATTGATATATTTAGAATCAGTATGCTCAAATTAGTCATTTGAACTTTTAAGCAAAAAACACGCAGTATCCCGAAACTAGTCGAGACGATCTCAGATGGGTGTAAAATTGATATATTTATGATCAGCATGCCTAAATTAGCTAATACAGCATACGTAAAAAATTTTGCACAAAATAAGTATACTATACGTACGATGATAATATAATATAGGACACAACCATAGGATCAAAAAGGATAGTAGGCAGATACAGTTAGTGAATGGCATCTACAACCATTTTAGCTACAGTTCAAATACAAATAAAAACAATAAATATCTATTCGGTAAAGGTTAGAACACAACACGGATATTTTCCAAAACCTGTTATGAAAAATAGACTGTCAAAGAAACTTTTGCAAATAAAATTTATACTGCAAAAGCTTGTTTAGGTAAACAAGAGACAAGAATGATGGATAATCCCTTAATTTACGAAGGGTGATTTAGTTTTTGGTTAGAAAATTGGGATTTTGGAGACAAATAACACTATTCATTATGGTAAGCATTTAATGTAAAATTTTGGCCATTTCTTGAAGCCACCAATTGGATTTTTTCATGAGAAAGGTAGTAAGAATTTATGTCTCATCAAGCTTGGTTAATTAAGCTTAAAAACTTGCTTTATGTTAGCCTATATATAGGTCACCAAGCCATTTAGGGTCATTTTTCCTTTCTTGCACTCTAAAAGCCACCAAAAGAACTCAAGTCTCTCTTCCTCTTCATATTGGCCGAACCTACTCTTGCCTTAAAGACACAAAAATTTAGCCTCTTACTTGCTTGGATTGAAGTTCTTAAAGCCACTCTAAGGTAATACACTAAACACTCCTTGGTGATAATTTTCTTTAGTTAAGTTTTGATCTCACAAGATTTATGATGTATTTATGCTCATGGGTTGTAATAAGTTCTATTTTAAGCCTTAGATGCCTTAATATGTTGATCATGTGGTTGTGAGATTGTGTTTATACTTGGATGGCTTGGGATGTGTATGGATTATTAGGGTTTACACAAAAAACACCAAATCTATCATTTTTTTTAAGCTACGGTTTTTGGTATTTTCAAGTATGATAATTATGAAATCTGGAAAAGTGTAAAACATGAAAGTTTTAAAAAATTTTGTCCTGGACATTTTTGCGTCAAATGAGTCTCAGTTAAAAACGACGTTAAGATAGGCTAATGGGCCATTTTCTGGCTAATGATCAAAAACTAGAACGGTAAACTTGGAAATAGAGGCAGTTTTGGATTTTTGTGAAAACGAGTAACATCGGATCCAAATCTAGTTTTGGACTTAACATGAAAAATGTAGAACCACATCAAAAACTTAAAAATAGTTCATGTAGACATCAAAAATTTTGCCGTTTTAGAACTAAAATAGAATGTTTTTCTTTGACCTTAAAAACTGGAAAATTTTCTAAAAAGGGACTAGGATAACCATGGGTTTTAGTTGTTTAGGGCAGGTTAGAGTCTGAACCGAGCTCCTAATTGAACATGAAAGTTGTTTGTCTCATCAGGACCTTGAAATCTCACGTTCACTAGTTTTACAAATTATGTTTCTACGAGTAAGTGGTAAATGGATTTTCAAAAGAAATTCAAAAAATTACATTTTTAAATTAACACAAAGAATTTTCTTTTAAAATGGTATAATGAGTTTATATGAATACCCCACCTTCCAACAAGATGTAAAGGGAATTATTTTTAAATCATGAGGAAATATATTTCTCACAAATAAAGAATTTTCTTTTGAATTATTTTTAAAATCGATAAGATTTTTAAAGAGATACGTCGGTTAGCTAATTAGCCAATTAGCTAACGTTACCGAAAGTCAGAGAGACATTAACTTATTTATTAAGGAAGTAAATTAACTAATCATAATTAGAAGGTAATTAATCGAATTCTCAAAAGGAGAGTAATGTAGTAACGAAAAGTGTCGATAATATATGTAAACCAACGTTTTAGTCACTATTGATATCAGTGACTTAAAGACAAGTATTAGTGAGAATGTGTGATGATTATATATAGACACTTGTATCACAACAAGGGCATAGTATAAAATTTGTCCGCAAGACAAGTAAGTATAACTCTGCCTACAACATGAATAAAATTATTTTCATACAGTTCTTTTTATGATAAACATGATACTTATTCCTTAATTATATACGATTAACAAATAACATGATAAAGATCACGATATGATGAAATTGATTTATGTTCTTCATAATTAGTTAATTATGAACAAATTAAGACATGTTAAGTATGTCGTACTGACCTCCTGACCTAAGGGAAAGATTCATGTATAAGCTTCAAGTTAAGAAAGATATGATCTTAGCAATGTTGGGGCTTTACAAACTATAACTTCTCGATGATCATGCATGACTCATGATATGTTTTTAAGTTTATAGTTTTGTGGAATAGCATTGTACTTGTTGAGCGTAAAGCTCATTACATGTATTGATGTTGTAGGTAAAAAACCTATGGGTTCAACTTAAATAGATGATAAGGGCGGCAGGCAAATATGGAGGTTGGGTTATGAATACCATCACAAAATTAACTTCCACAATATTTTAAGTCGTCCTTTTTGAAAACCAGATTATTATTTTGATTAAATAGTACATAAAAATTAGTTTAGTACTTTCTGATATATACACTTATATATTGTACTAAGATATGAGAAACTATTTATACATTTCAAAAAGTAAGATAAAACATATAAGATAGATATGTACGAAAAAAAATGCCGAGAAAATTATACTGTTACGCTTAAATACGATTAAGTGATGACCACTTCATCGCGGGTCGTCACATTCCCATCGCCTATCTTCCTCTTCCCTGTGAATTTTGAGGTCCGACTTGCTTGATTTTGACTTGCATTTAATTTGTGCCATTTTTTTTTTCAATTTTATATGTTTAGATGATGTTTCACTTGATAAGTTTGAGAAAAAAATCGGTTTGATAAAGTTGGATTTGAGAAGAAAACAAACGTGGTCATGTGTGAATGTGATTATGTGTGATTTTTGTTTTTGAAAGATAGGTTTGAAAGATGGTTTTGTCTCTTGTTTAAATTTGAAGAGATGAATTTATGTGATTTTTTGTTATGCAAACTAGGTGCTTGACCAAATGCTTGAATAAGGTTTAATTTTAAATTTAGAATTGCAATTACTGTATTTTGTTTATGTGTTAGGGTGCATGTGTTTTTTTTTTTTTCCTTTTAATAAAGTATGATATTGTGACTTGGTAAATGTGGTTTATGCATGATTTTTTTTTTTGTTTTGATTAACGTGGGTATGTGTGATTTTTGTTGTTGTGCAAACTAGATGTTCGACCAAATGCGTGAGTGCAGTTTTATTTTCAATTTAGAATTTTAATTACTACATTTTCTCTTTGTGTTTGGGTGTATGTGTTTTTGGTATTTGGTGAGGATTTGGTTTAGGTGGTTAAAAATGTCACATGAAAGGAATAAGAATGTGCCAAATACCTAATGTGAAAACCACGAAGAATGGACTATGTTTTGGATAACACACAAGATAGACCACCCATGGGAAATTATAAAAAAAAAAAAAAAAAATTTTGCTATGCAAATTTTCAATGACAGTTTTTGCTTGAAACTATTGTGAAAAAAGGGACATTACACGATGATTCCAGGCGTTAACTATTGTGTTATCTCTATCTGACACGATAGTTTCATCTTTAAACCGTCGTGTAATGTCCCTTTTTTATGATGGTTTTCATCGAAAACAATCATGGAAAGTCATGGATTGACCACATTATGGTGCCATTTTTTACCATTCTATGATGATTAGAATATCAACTACCTTGACAATTAAAAACATGTAGGATCCACCAAGCTATAGGAAAATTGGGTAATTTAAAATTTTTTACTTGGATCATACTAACTCGAGTTGCCATATATAATAAATTATTCTACAATCTCTATACCTTGGAGAGAGAACAACAGGAAGGCTGGAGAGGGTAAACGAGAGAGTTTCAATCAACTAGTCTTCTTTATTATTTTCTAATTTCCAGATAGTGGAGTATATGGACACTCGGCCTCTTAATCGATATTCAATGTGCGGTTTTCTCCTTTCCACTACTTAGAACTCTTGAAATTTATTATTATTAATAGGAGTATAATAAAAAAAAACTTTACTACTTTAGAGTTTGTGATCTAAATAAATAAGAGTCCTTAGGGTCCTTTTTACAGTGAATGGACTAGGTAAAATTCAAATTTGAATGGGACTTTTGAAAAAGATATTTCTTTCTCCTTCCACTCTAATTAGAGATTTTATCTATCCTGAGAGACCCAAAAATACCCACCATTAGGTATAGGGGATTCAAAATTTGATTCTTTTTTTTCAATCTTCATTTATCTTGTGATATTATTTGCATGAGTAATGTTCCATAAATCAAATTAAAATTCAAAATAAAATTATGATAATTTTTTTAATTAAATAATTATGTAACAATTATCCAAATAAAATCAATAAGAAGAAAATCTTTTCCTTGCCTTATCCTAGTAGAAAATGCCTATATAATGTAGATTAAGATAAGATTTTGTTTGAATTTGAATTCAAATAGGATAATTTACATATTTAATTTAAAACATTTATTTAAATAAGATTATGTAAATATTTAAATTAATTATGCAACTAATTAACTTATCCACATCTTTTAATTTAAATTAATCTTATATTTATTACAAAAGATAAACACAATTAATTTAAATTACAAATCTTATCTTTCAAATAAATATTTATCCAAACAAATTATTTATCCAATTGATTAAATAAAATAAAATTCCCATTCTACCCTCAGTGTAAAAAAGCCTACATCTTGTGCGAGGTGATCCAAATTTTTTTCTTCACTAAGTTCAAGAATTAAAGTCATAATGAATATATAATGTGGAAATATATAATATGAGTTCTAATAATCTATGTAATTAATTATTCTATACCAAATAAATCAATTACATAATTATTAGTTTTAGAGTCACATTATTATATTACGGAAACTGCACTCTCAATTATATATTGTATTACGTAAGTTGGTGTGTAGCCATAACCTAATAACCTTTTTATATATATAATACTCTCATATGATATCTATGATTAACTTAAAATAAAAGTCCGTTCAACCTTTAATTATGCTATCTTGAAGATCCATTATACATTTAATAGGAAAATGATTTTTCACCACATGTGAATAATAAATTATTAGTCAAGCAAATGACTTAAGGTCTTATCCATTTTCACATCCTATATAATACTGTTAACAGGAGAACCTTTATACCTTATTAGAAATATGATTCCATATCTATAAGCAAAGTTAATATTGTATATAAGTCATATACCTAATGAACTGGTTTAATAGCTTACTGCTACAAGATAATTTAACCTTTGGAATATCAAAATACATAAGTCATATACATGAAATCATTTGCTAACTCAGGATTAAGGTTATTGCATAATAAACGTCAAAAGAACGGAATACATAGATTAATTACTTTTTAATCCAAGTCCAATATATCACCACTACTAGACAATATATCCATGCCTCTTCGTAAGAGTTGGCTTGTTCTGAACGATCGAGATAAACTATCTCCCAATTAGATTTATACAACATAATAGTTTTCACATGAGTTAGATACTCATTCTAACTCCATAGACTACGAACTATAAATTTAAACTACTTACTTTAGAATATTATCTTCTTACATATAAAATTCATTATACGCAACATTTAAATAGTTTAAATACTAAATAGTCAATGAGTCAAATTTATTTGTATTTACTTTAACATGTAAATAAGAAATAAAGATAATATAATAAAATTATAATGAAAAACTTAACATATATTATTAATCAGTTAAAATAAATGAAATACATCTTGAATATTTTTCTCTCCTGCGGTATTCCCAACCTAAGCTTCCACAAAGGTCGTTTTACCCGTCATAGTATCCTTTGATGATGGTTAAAAACCGTCGTGAATAATCCCCATGCCAGAAGGTGGCTCAAATCCCCCTGTAGAATGCCAGAACCAACGTGGATAGCTGCTAACCTAAACATGACAACATGCTAGTACATAAACATATTATTAACATACCCATCTGGGAGCTTGTCTAGATATGTTAATTTGGCATTTGGAGACCAAATCATGATTGGAGTTGAAATTGGTTTTCAATATTTTTTTGATTATCTTCTCAACAAAACATGTTATATCCTCAAAAAATTTCTTTCTCAATATATTCCTCAACCTAACACAAAACTCTAACCTACTTTTTTCTTTTTATCAAAAACACAAATCTTCAAAATTTATCTAATTTCTAGTACCTACGTCTTTAAAACTATATTTCCGGGACCTCTCCAGACGGTCTCTAGCGTCATTGAATTCAAATAATATAAAGGATTAAAGAAAATAATGAGTTAAAAACGTAGGTACTAGTTGTCATCATTTCTTTATGATCTTGAACAATAAAAAAGCAATGCAAAACATGTTGGTAAAAGCTCGTATTAGAACTAATTTTCTTTACCACCTCGTTTCTTGGTCAAATTACCTTTAATTAATTTGCTCGCATGTCATGTGCATAAGTACAGGAAATTTTTTCAACAACTTCCGTTTTATTTAAAGTTTAAGCAAACACCTAAATAGATATTAGAACTCAATTTCAACCTATTTAATTCACTTCCACTTAGCTTTTGCTTGACACATCTTATGATTAGTTATTTGTTCCCCTGAATAAATGGCGTAGTTGATCAGTTGTTAAAATGAGCTTTTCTTTGCTTAATATGTATATATATTTAAACTTATAGGTGAGAGAATTCGAACTATATTATAAAATAAATGTAAAATTATGTCTAAATTATGTTTAGAATGGCAATATACAAATATTAATTGCTTTAATATGATAAGTCAAACAATAATAATATAGGAGTCCTTCAATCTATCAGATGGCTACAGAAAGTTCCTAATCATACCAATTCATACCAAGTTCCAATTAGAGATGGTTTTGGTGTGGATAAAATTCCAAAAGGTGCTTGTCATGCAGCAACTAGTTATGAGATATTTTGGGCTTTTTTGTTTGTTCTCCATGATTGATCACTGCAAGAACAATAATTAATTACAAAAAACGCCCATGTTCAAGTCTCTGTTTTAAAAAGTTCCCTTTTTTTCAAAATATTATAAATATATCCGAATTTTTAAAATCAATTGTTTGCTTTGGCCGTTCTACTCTTCTCATATTTTGGGTATAATTTTGTTAATATGATATGTATCAGCTGACTTTTTTTTTATTTCTCAACCATTTTTGAGGGAATTAAGACATTTATTGAATAAAGAGAATCAAATCTCCATTTCAAAAAAAAAAAAAAAAAGGAAAGGAAAAAAAAGAGAATCAAAAAAATTTTTTCCACGCTTTTTTCTTTTTTTCTTTTTTTAATTTCGTCTTAAATGTTTGCTTCCGCGTATTTTCTTCAAAATTATGTGCTCTAGCTTCAACGTTTGGTTGTGGTTCTTCATTATTGACGTTTGCTTGCTAGTATACTGTTTTTCTTATATTTTTCTTCATGTTATTTTCATTTATGTTTCTCCTTTTTTTTTTTTTTTGGTTTTTTCTGTATCATGGCTAGTATATGGCACTTTTTGGTTTTTTTGGTCATATTTTCGTTCATTTTTTTGTCTTTCTTTTTATTTTTATTTTTCAGTTTGGTTTTCGGTAGTTGGGGATTTTTGTTGTGTTTTAATTTCTTTTGTTGGTTTTAGTTAGACATAATTATCATATAGAATTAATCTTTGCTATGATGTTCGTATTTACTTATCGCATATTTCATATAATTGTTTAGACGATAATAATACTACAATTTTAATATCTTGATTATAATGACATATTAATATATATAATCTTTAAAATAGTATTTGCATTTATTTTTTTTAATATTTCATCTAATTTTTTATATGATTATTATCATAATTTTAATATCTATATTATAATGATCCTATAAATATTTTTATTATAACTACATACTCTTTATTTTAATAAAGGTGGCTTTTTTTCCCCTTCATGTTTTTTATTGGCTTTTTTATTGGAAAAATCAGTTATTTTACTTTCCTTTTTTTTTATTTACAGTAAATCAAATAGAAATGTCGAAATTTTCCTTTTATGCACAATCTGATTACCAAATCTTTATAATCAAGTGTAGACCTGGCCTTTTTTTAATTATTATTTTATGTTTCTTCATTCATATTCCATATATTTGTTAATATAATTCCAACGGAATTATGATAATTTATTTCTATGATAACTCCATTGTTTTTAGGTCTTGCTTTAACATATATTTGATAATTTTTTTCCATTTATTTTAAGTTGCTTAGTTCTTTACAATAAAAATATTTCCATTATGATAGTGACTTTTTATCATTTATTTTAAGCTGCTTACTTCTTTATGATAAAAGCATTTTTATTCTGATATTGACTTTTTTTAATTATGATAGCGACTTTGATTTATTATGAATATTCATACCTTTTTAATAAATAAAATAAAATAAAATAAAATAAAATAACTCAAATTTTCCTCTTATATAAAGCTTATACCAATTTCATGAAATCAATTTTATACTTCTTTAGTCAAACGTTTTTGTATTCTCATTTTTTGTTTTCATTTTTTTTTATAATTTCTTTATTTGTTAATTCTCAATTCTTTATAAAGGGCAATATTATCTTTATAAGTATTATTCATATCAATAAAAGAATAATGGATATTTTTCAATTCAATACCTTCAAATTGAATATTTATGTAAATAATCCTAAATATCCCCAAGTGCAAAGGTCTCGTCCTATAATAATAATAATAATTATTATTATTATTATTATCAATAAAACCTTCTAGATGCATATAGTGGTGGATGACAAATAATTACAAATGTAGTTGAAATTCAACTTAACGGTGCACCAAGGGTTTTCTGATATATTAACATTATGCATAAAATATCCCAAGATGCACTTAAGGTGCTTGGTTTAAATTAGCGAGTAGAGACCGATATTTGAACATTTGTATGTCTGTTCATTGCCTCAGAACTCTCAAAACCTATTTACAAACACCACAAGCTTATCTGATCAAGCTGGAGTTCGATCAATGGCCAGCCAAATTATTTTTAGTATTGGTCTCAACATTTTGAACCCTGCAAACATGAATTCTGTCTTTTATCCCGTCCTTGTGGGCGAATGAGCGATCGCCACAACACGGCCAGAACATAGAATTTTAACTAAATTTTTGCTGCTATGTGGAACAACTTTATCCCACTTGGTCACTTTGATGGAGGGGTTTTGATTATGCATGACACTTGAATCACAACTTCATTGGACGTAGTTGTTTTCATTAAGTTGTTGAAAGAAGGCTTTTGATGCTTCATATGTAGACCAGCAAATTGCAGCAGCCGGTGCATGGAAAAGCATCCTAGGGATCCAACCTCGCATTATGCCTTGATATCCGTCCTTTATCACGATGCTACGAATAACATCCCCGATCGAACAGCTTGAAAATCTGTCGCAACCACAGACTCCCTGCCAAAAGCGTACTAAAACCTTGAGAAACTATTAAGAAAGAATTTTTACACAAGAACGATATAGAACAAGAGTAAGACCTTGACAAACAATCAAAATGCATGTTAAACTTCTGAAGAAGAAAGTTCTCCACGATTTTGAAGACCATTTATCACAATTTTGCAGCGGAAAGATGGGAGTATACTACAAATATGTATTAATCGATTAAAATGTAGCAAATTTAGAGCAGCTAGCTAACATAATTCCGTCAGCAATCTAGAAGACTTGTAATACAATATACAGAGGGAAACTTATATAAATAAATCTTTATTTTTGGATTATTTTATATCTCATTAAATATATATCAGGTTATTTAATTGAGTACTAAATTTGAGCAGGACCGTACGGCCAATATTCAATTTCCACTATTTACAACGAAATTACCCTAAAAAAAAAAACTTACAAAAAGAAAGCCTAAAATAAAAGAAATACGCAAAAACCAAGAAACCATCTTTCTGTTCAAATTAAAAAGAGGTAAATTTAAAAAAAAAAAGGACCTGAAATTGAGGGTATGGATAAAAATTTAAAAAAATTTCATATGATCAGGACATAACTTTAAATAATTTTATTTTATTTTAATAAATTATAGGGGTGAAAATAAGAAATCTGCGTTAGCATAAAGTCAAATATAACCAAATAATAGGATTGCTAAGTCATGTCTTCTCAAATCTCAATTTTCGTCTCACTTTGTCATATTTTAATTCTCAACCATTAAATTATCTAATATTTTATAAAGAAGAGACAAAAATAAAAATAAAAATAAAATAAAAATCCTTCTCACCTGACACTGCAACTGAGTCTTCACCACATCAAGTGGCGTGGTAACGGCGGCCGCCAATGCCCCGGCCACCGCTCCAGCGGTGGCATGAACCACCATCCTCTCGTCGCTGACATTCTCCGGCGACACCATCTCCGTCAAGCACCTCTTGGCGGCCTCGTACGCCACGAAGTGAACCGCCGTGAACGGCGCGTTCATCACCACCGTCGTCCGGTACGAGGCGTAGAACGCCCCGACCCCTTCCTCCACCAGAACCCTCCTGATGCAGTCCGCAACGCCCCTGTACGGACTGCTCTTCAGCTGCAGCCTCTGCTTCACCACGTCCATTGGCGTTATCACGGCGTCGCTCGCCACCGTCGCGAAGACCCCGGAGACCGCGTGAGCGAAGGCGTTGTTGGGATTATTCTCGCCGGCTAAGACTCGCTTGCAGTGTTCGTAGATGGAGAAGTAGACGGCGTGGGCGGGGCCGGCGCCGAGGCCCATGGCGCCGATGCCTCGGTAGAGGACGGATGGGCCTTCCAGCTTCCAGATGGAGTTGAGGGCTTGGCGGACGCCGACGGGACGGACACCAATGAGGGTTTGCATGCGGGTCTTGAGGGTGTCTACGGGAAACATGGCGGTGTGCTCAACGATGCCGGCGACGGAGCCGGCGATCATGAACTGCCAGAACTCGAGGCCGTCGTGGGTCGCAGTCGCCGGAGAGGCTGAGATTTCGGGGTCGAAATCGGGGTGTTTCGGTTTGGGAGCGTCTTGGAACGTCGCCATAGTGGTGGCTTAGTGGAGAGCAGAAGTGCTGAAGATGGTTGTGATTTTAAAGGAGAGAAATGTAGAAAGAAAGAGAGAGAGCAAAGTTATGGGAATATTGTTGTTGTCGCCATGCAAAAGGTCATTTCAAGTTTGGGACATACCACAAAAAAAGAAAAAATATATTTATATATATGAGAGAGTGCATTTATTTAATAGGGTGATACAAAATTATAGTATAAAATTTAAGTATTGAAATAAATAACAAAATCAAATTTATACATATATATATAGATATGATAAAAAAAAAAATTCTTTCTTCCTCTTTTTTCTCTCCCTCACTCTAACATAAAATTGTGCATATAAATTTGTTAGAAAAATTAACCATATATCTCAATCACCAACGATATCGAGACGATAGCTGGCTACGATGGCGCGTCGACTGTGGTCAGCAACAGTGACAGGCAGCTGGAGGGGAGAGAGAAAGAGGAGGATAGAGAGGGAGGTGTTTGGACAAAATTAAAATTACGTGACCAAAACATCCACAATAGACTATTTAGTTAAGTAAAAGAAAATTAAGATATCTATTAGATTAATTAATTAAAACAGTTCATCCAACCTAATTTTTCATTTTTTAATTAATTCTGATTTTCAGTCTCTTGGAAGTTGTAAGATAATAGCTTGTAACTTTGTATGATTTATTTATTTTTTTTAAAGTGTACAATTTAATCTATCTTTTTTCCCAACTACAAGGGGGTATCTATGCATGGACTCCGCCACATCATAAAACTGAAAGAATGTTGTAGTAGCAAGCAAAATGTTACTATTCCTTTTGGAATGCTTGGTGATTTTTGATTTTCTAGTGCAGTTGAAAAAAAAAGCTTTGGAATTAGGATAGTTCAACCAAATATATATATATAAATATATGCTTATTAATTAGGATTATAAACTTTCAATCCATTCCCCTCCAAGCAAATGTTCTCCTTCTGTTAGTTTAGTAAACGAAAAAGACACATGATAATTAAAATTGAGGGTGGTATTCCTCTGTCCATTCTCCTACTATTATCAGTGAAGATAAGGTCTCACACCCACCATGTTTAAATTCAACGAAAGTAGAATTTTTAACTTGATCCCCCACTTCTTTCTTGTTAGCTTTCCTCACTTCTTTCTTTTAAGCTTTCCTTTAACTTCCTCCTTGCTACTTATTTTTTTAAGGCTTTCAATTTCGAAAAGAAAAAAAAAGTTTAAACTCTTACTTGAAAAGAAATTACTTTTATCTCATAGAATTACAATACATCTTGTAAGTTCTAACTTGAAATTTGTCCTCTACACCTTATAGTAGAATTAGATGTATAATTACTGTTATGCTATATTAGTAATCTTATGTCTTAATTTTTCTGAAGTGAGGGAGAAAAAAAAAAAAACCAGAGCCATTAGTTTAAGGACACATGTCGTGTGCTATCCACAAGCCTTGTTCGCCGTCTATATCTACATCCTTAGCGACCTTAGAAAAATGAGATTTTACATCCCTGTCACACCAATACTTTCCCATTCAATAAGTAACAATCAAAGCAAATATAATCAAGAAATGGCTAAGCACGCATGGTGTCCACGCTCCACAAGCTACCCCCAACAAAGTATCTTTTCTTCCGAAAAAGTCTTTGTTTTGACGTCTCAACTCTGCACAACCAATGACATGCACATTGGCAAGTAGTAACCAGGCTAGACAAGCTTAATGAGCATTGTACCGTCCTAATCTTCAACTATAGGTCCCCTCACAACCTCTCGATCATTCCGGAACAGGATAAGCTTAATCCGAACTCGAGCACGGCCACTTTGGATGAATTTGGATTCCTTGCGCAACTCTTGCTAGTGATGGTTCTTGTTTTCTTGTTATTTTCTCATGGTGCTCAGAGATCAGATTTCTTTATCTGCTTTTTGGGCCAGTAGTTCGAAATCACTGATTATTTATTATATTTAAAGATTTCTATAGTGAATTGTGTTAGATACAACTTGTGGCAAGAGAAACCACTAATGAGCCTGTCTGAAACACCAAGGGGCACTACTGAGGTTGGCAATAGAGTTAAGAGCCGTGATTTTGGTCGTGACGCAGGACAACATCTTTTTGGGAAGAAAAGATTTTGATCCGCAAAAATTATAAATAAATAGATAAAGGAGCAAGTTGATTTTCTATGGTAAGCTGAAGATCTAGAGAAGTAAAGGCATAAAAGCAAATAGCAATGAACACTTCAATAAGCTCAATGATTTCAACTAATAGTAGTGCTTGTTGATACAATAGAACTATGAACGATTAAAAAAAAAAGGATGAAATATGCTCCTTTTATACTTTCATTTTGATTAACTTGTACAAAGTTAGTCATCCTTTTTTTCCCCTAAAAAATTAAGTTTTGAACGATTAATTAAGCAAGTTCGCTACTTAATAAGTTAATGGTTCTCTTCAGGAAAAAAAAAAAAATCGTTAAGATCACTAGCAGCAAGTAGAAATAGCACCATTCAAGAAAACCTAAGGGGGCATTTGGAGAAAGTATTCAATTTTAATTTTATTCAAATACAATACAATTTTAAACCAAACACAAATTTTACAACAGTGCTACGAAAACAATTACTATTCAAAACATTTTTAAAACAATCACATCAACTTTTCAATTCTACTATTTATCTCTACTTTTACCAATCACATCAACTTTTCAATTCTAAAATACTTTTCATCTAAACACACATTTCATTCAAATACAAAACAAATACTTTTTAACCAAATACAACATTCAAAAAATAAATTTCATTCAAATACAATCAAAATGCAATGCGTTTACCAAACACTCCCTAAGGATTAGTATAATACTAGTTTATAGCCCGTGCATTGCATGGTGTGAATAAAAATTTTAGACAAAGACAACTAAAACAGATAATATAATTATGATAAGTTTTAGAATTCAGTTTGTTTTTATAACATTACAATATTAAAGTATATAGATTTAAACTTGTATTAACAACTAAAAGTTATAGATATAGATATATTATATGCATAAAGTTGTGGAAGGTGAAACTTTTTGTTGTAATTCACCAAACTGCTGTCACGTATGTTTCATTTTCTTCGTTTTTCTTCTAATCTATAATATATAAAAAGGAAAATAGTATTGATTAGTTGATTTTTTAACTGAAAGAGAAGTAAATATAGTTAAATAATATATAACTATATTTTAAAATTTTTTATTGGGAAAGGAAAATATATTATGATATCTCTATCATTAGAGAGTGTCAGCCACGCCATTAGATTTGATTGAGGAGAATATGGTAGTGTAATCTCATGAATAGTATTATATTGTGCACAATATTCATTAAATGGTTCCATATACTCACTATTATGGTTATTTTCTACCATCTTAATTTTTCTGTTAAGTTGATTTTCAACTTCTTTCTTATAAAGAGCAAATTTCTCTGCATTTTCATCCTTACTTTTAAGCAAAAACACATAGTAATATTTTGTGATATTATCAATGAAAATAACAAAATATTTGTTACCACCTCTAGTTTGAACAAATTTTAAGTTATAAATATCACTGTGAATTAAATCAGGTGGTTTCGTATTCCTTTCAATTATTTAAAGCGATGATCTTATTATTTTTGTCTCTATACAAGTTTCAAACTAATAATTGGAATCAATGTTAAACGTAGATATATGATCCAAGTTAATTAATCTACGTAATGCATTATAATTATCACGTCCCAGTCTAACGTGTCATAATTTAGAAGACTCAAGCATACAAGTGAAATACTTTTTATTCTTATAAATGGAATTGGGCTTAACAACAATTACATTCATTTTTTACATCGCATCTTTTCTATACCCCTTCCCTTCTCTACATACATTCCATGTTTGGATAAAACTATCTTCTCGGCTGTAAAAACCATCTTGAAGCCATGCAGGCTCATTAGTGTTCTAGAAATAAGACTCTTCCATGTATCAGACACATACAGTATGTTGTATAGCTTCACTTCCTTACTTGATATCATGTTCAAGAATACCATCCCCTGCCTTTATCTTAAACATTACAGAGTTGCCCATATATAGCTTCTTCCTAGTTTCCAAAATTATAAGATCAGCAAAAGCAGTTGTATCAAAGCAAACATACCATATGGCCTAATGTCTAGCCACCACTCCCTCGGATTAGACCCGACCAAGTTTACTTCTAATACAACATTAAACACAATAGTAGAGAGGCTTATGTTCGAGACATCTTGAATGATTCCTTCCATCACATTTGTCTCTTTTCTTCTTTTTTGGCAATCTGCAATCCACTGACTTATGACCAATCTTGTCATAATTGAAACATTTCCATTGGAATTTCTATTTTTTGGAGATTCCTCCCTTTGGTCCCAACTTGAACCCGTTGTTGGTCTTCTTCTTGGACTTGAAACATTGACCATGCTTCACAACATTTACCTTAGCATGAGACGACTTCCTTTTAGAGCGTCTATTATCTTTTTTAATACGAAGTCTAACAATTAGGTCTTCAATGTTTATCCCATTTCTCTTGTGTTTCAAATAATTCTTGAAGTTGCTCCATGCATTGGGTAGCTTCTCAATGATTGTAGCTATTTGAAAGGATTTACTTATGACCGTCTCCTCAGCTTGAATCTCATAGATGATCACTTAGATCTCTTGCACTTGATTGATCATAGTTTTGAAGTCAACCATTTTATAGTCTAAAAACTGTCCGACCACAAATTTCTTATAACTAGCATCCTCGATCTTATATTTTCAGTCTAACGACTTCTACACTTCCTTAATCGTTTTTTCGTATTATACACATTGTATAAAAAATCTACCAACCCATTAAGAACATAGTTTCAATATAAAAAATAAGTGTTTCGATACTTTAACAGCACCGATGATTTGAAAATCAAACTCATTTTCTTTAGGGTCAGAGCCTCTTTGGTCAAGAAACTCACAAATTCTTAAGCCAATTTTAATTATCCTTTTTTTTCCCCCATTTAGAGTTTGCCTTTTTTTTTTATTTTTTTATTTTCTCTTGCTCTTCCTCGCTCTCTCATTTTGCTCACTGGTCATCCCTCCAGAGCCCCTTATCCTCAGCCTTTCGCACGCCTAGCCGCTATCCTCAAGGACGATTCCGCCTCTTCCTTCGATTTTTTATTTTTTTAATTTTCTGTGGTGTTTCTCTCATTTTCTTCAAAAGTTTTTATAATTTTGCAGGTGCTGTTCTTTGGATCTCCACTCAATTTTTGTTCAACCCATTTTGGGCGCTCTCTCTTCCGTATCCTTATCTTCGTAATCGATTCTGTGAATTTCAGAATCTTTCGAAGAGATGTCTAAAGATTCAAGTGAAAAAGAGCTGAAGGTTTGAAGCAAAGCTAATTGCCTCTGAATTTTTCCACTGGGTAATGCTCTATTACCTTTATTGTAGCTCATTTCAGATAACAATTGCATAATTAGTTAATTGAAGTGGAGAGATTTTATTCTTTGCATACAAGTGCTTCAATGGTAGGTTTTTCTAAGTTAGAGAACTTCATCGATGCAGAGACAAGGTCGTGCATATGTTTACTAAGAGAAGAAATTCTATCCGCTTTTTTTTTACTTTTCCAATCTTCTTCTAAATACATCCCTCTGTTTGTTCTGCTCTCTCTCTCTCTCTCGCCTTTTCCCCTATGTAGGGCACTCGAGTGGCATTTCAAAACTCGAATTTTTTTTCCTTACCAGTCCCCTCATTGTTTGATTGCAAGGTATCCTTCATCAGCATCAGCTTTCAACTTTTCTGTTCGCTGTTGGATAGTTTATTTTTATTTTTATTTTTATTTTGCTTTTTTTGGTTTTCATCGCTGAAATTTGATGCTTGGGATGTTAATGTGGAGAAGAGTCTTCAGTCGTTAGCAAATTTGTCATGAGAAATCAATTTGAACTTTTAACTTTTATGATTAATGACAATGAGATCAGTAAGATTATAGTTGAATCTTAGTCCCATTTATATTGAACATTGCATATTGTTCCTGAATCCTGATATTACACAGCTTTTCTGTAGTTGTGAATATAAACGTTTGAAGTTCATTTTTATGTATTTGAGATAAAATAAATAAACTGGTGCAACACCATGTAGCATTTCTTGAGTAGACCCGTGATTTATATACTGATGATGGAAGATGTCTCTGATGTTCTTAAATTGTTGGTATATTTAGGATTGTTAGACCGAAAATTTTGTTCACGTTTTTATAGAACTGGTTGTCCTTCATTCATTATAAGGAGATGACTCTTAGAGTCTATAAGGTAAAAACTTGTTTTGTCTTCTTAGGGGACATTTGGCAAAAAATTTCATTTTAACTTCATTCAAATACAATACAATTTTACACCAAACACAAATTTTACAACAGTGCTACGAAAACAATTACTATTCAAAACATTTTTAAAACAATCACATCAACTTTTTAACTTTACTATTTATCTCTATTTTTACCAATCACATCAACTTTTCAACTCTAAAATACTTTTTATTCAAACATACATTTCATTCAAATACAAAACAAATACTTTTCAACCAAATACAACATTTAAAAAACAAATTTCATTCAAATACAATCAAAATGCAATGCGTTTACCAAACGCCCCCTTAATTTTTATTTGCGAAACTTTTTTCTATATATGATTGACGGAATGAGTAAAGAAAATTTAGGGAGGTTGCTTTACTTTGCCTGAGTTTAGCCTACTCCCACATTAATCAATTTGGAGGAAACTTTGCACCACATTACCAATCTTAAATATTCTGAATTTAATGTTTTTCTTCCATTACTTGCGAACATCATTGTGACAATCACATTTGATGGTTTGAAATTAACATAATGTCTACTCTTTTATGAGACCTAATGGTTTGGAACCTACTGGAATAGTGAAAAAACTTTTGTTTTAGCATGAACCTGTCCTGTTTCTACCCTCTCTTCCTACCTCAGGAAAGTTATATATTTTCACTTCCCTGTGGAATACATTATTGTTCCTAATTTCTTTGTATATGTGCTGTGTTGTATTTTTTTCACTACTAAAAGAGACTTTTTTCTTTATTTTGCCTCCTCTCTTTAACAGAGGATTGGGATCAGCTGTTTGAGTAGTAATATATGTAACTTTATGTGCTTATATGTAGGATTAACACCCAAAGAAAAACAAGGTGTTTTCAATCTCTATTCCTTGTAAGTTTGTGTCATTTACCTTTAAATCTCTATTTTGTGTGTCTTTCATAAATTTCTGGGGGACTTAGGGCTGGGGGGATTCAACTTGAGGTATGTGGAGTCCATGCTGAGCCAAGTCTACAGCCACAAGT
Organism: Antiaris toxicaria; assembly: GCA_035233585.1. Lineage (NCBI taxonomy): Eukaryota > Viridiplantae > Streptophyta > Magnoliopsida > Rosales > Moraceae > Antiaris > Antiaris toxicaria. The sequence goes on from CP141163.1 coordinate 5,744,987, forward strand.
GCCCTTCACTTCTAATTACATGATTTGAATTAAAAATTCATGATTTTTTTTTTCTTTCTTCTATGTTGTCGTTGATTCAGTGTGTACTTGATGAAACGATCTTGGAACCATCAGAATTAAATGAAATCCCTATACAGGTCAGACTTAAATATTGTCCCTCTAAGTTTTACTCGCTCAGGTATTATTTCTAATGAGAATTGGTAAGCATAATTATTGCTTGAGAATTGTTCAGCAATACCGATTAATGTACAAAGTCTTTCTATGCTTGGCATGCTTATTATTCTCAAATGAAATTTCCTCAAGGTAATAGTTCTGTTATTTATTTCCCAAGTTTGAGAGAACTTTGGCTTGTTATTAAGCTTTATATGATTCAATCCTTTAATTGACTTTTACAGGCACGAGGCTGAGAATAACCACGTACACAGTTCAAATATCATCCAAAACATGATATTTTTTGCGTATCCTCCATATTTCATCCTTCCTTCGTGCATCCAAAAGATGGATAAAATACTATCTTGCGAGATTTTAAAACTTTTTTTTTTTGGTGAATTTACTTTAGAAAGGTTCTTTTCAGATACACATATCATTTTGTTACGTCCTTAACCACAGAAAAAAGACATCTGTCATCTGACTTTTTTTTTTTTTTTTGGCTAAAGACATCTATCAGCTGTGGAGGGAAAAACCACACACACGCGCAAGCACGTACCCCAACAACTTACACACACACACACACACACACACAAAACTTTGAACTTACGTACGACTGCAGAATAATGAAACATAAACGTTTTTATGCATATAATACCAAATTCTAACAAATATATATATATATATTAACAAGGTAAGGCGGTATTGAAATTGTTACAAGTATAGAAACGTGAAGGTTTCTCTTTTTTAATCCAGCCACCTGATCCACATATTTAAAAGTGTTTTTGAGTTTTTAAAATCAAAATGATTTTAAAATTTTTTAATAAATAATTAAAATGATGTGGTTCGTGGTACAGTTAAGTAGTATAGCACACCTTACTTAGGTGAAATGTAAGGCTGAACATAATAATTGCAAACTGGAACCGAGTTTGATTGCCTGATATAACCGCCCGAATGGGTGGTGCCGCGTCAGCACCAACCAAGTTCGGAAGTAAACTGAACCGAGTGTCTAGAACTCGGGTGTTTTGCAGTTATAGGTCTTGGTGCTCGGGTGGTTATTCGACTGCACCGAGTTCTTGTTCCTTTTCGGCTCCATCCATAATGAAGATGTGTATAAGTGATCAGTGATGGATGAAATGAAACCCCAACCTAAACCCAACCCAACCCAATTTTTTAAAAAAATAAAAATAAAAATAAAAATACATGTAACTAAGAAGGTGTGGAAGTGGAATGGTGCGTTTCTTGCTTTAGTGGAAGTGGAAGTGGAATGGGCGGGAGGGAGAGAGTTGAGTGAAATTTAGGCCACTATGTGTAACGACCGGGAAAATCTATACTTCTCGGAAAATAAATACACATTGAATTTAAACGTTAAAATGTGAAATTAAGTAATTTAATATTGTTGAAAACTAAATAAAATGTTCTAACAATGTTAAAAGATGAAAAATGATTGATAGTGATATTATGTGTGTACGCGTGTGTACCACTCACAGTATCAAGAAGTAGGTCAAGATGATATTGTCTTGACATAAAACTGATAAATTCGAGTTCAGCACTCCCAAATTAGTTAGGATAGCCTATCAGCACGCTCAAATTTGATAATTAAGCATAAGGGTAATTTTTGACCGAAAATTCGCAGTATCGGAAACTGGTCGAAATGACCTCAGATGAAAATAAAACTGATATATTTGGATTCAGGACGCCCAAATTAGTCAGGAAAGCCTATGTTGAAATTTTGGGTGAAAAAGTATATAAAGAGCGGGAAAAAGTGGAATTTCCTCATTTGTCCACAAATTCTCTCTCTCTCCTCATTTCTCTCTCTCTCTCTCTCTCTCTACCCGAAAGTGTACAGTAACCGACCATCGGAAACGGTGTCCGTTTTCGACACCGCCGGCACCGTTGGAAAGCTCTCGCCGAGCTGAGTTCAACGGTGGGCCGAGTCGACGGAACCGACGTCGGAGGAGCCCGCACGCGCTGCCCGAAGCCGCCGGCCACCGGAAACTTCGCAACGCCGTATCTCCGCCGTCCGACGTCCGATCAAGGTGATTCCGGTCCCAAAAGATTCGTGGTGAAGAGTAGAACAAAACCCAGGTGGTGTTTCAGCCCAACGGCCGCCGGATCGAGCCGCCCGAAGCCGTGACGTTGTCGCCGTGGAACTCGCGTTTCCGGCGATGTTGAGCTGCACCACCGGTACAGAAATGTTCGCCGTGAAGAGGGGAGCAAAAGCTCTCAGTCAATTTCGGGGAAAAAGTCCGACACGGCGGAGTTCCAAAGCCGCCGCCGTGACCGAGCTTTCGAGGGGCGATTTCCGGCGATAAAGGTGTCGAATGGTGAAATTGAAGCCACCAATGGATTCCTCTCGTCGAGATCTTGAAGATGGACTACCCACTTGCCACCGTCGCAGCCGGTCAACGCCAGTCAACGGCCGGTCAACGGCGACCGTTGACCGAAAATGGAAGCTTGGCCCGTTAGCCTATTTTTGACATTCCGGACGCATCCGCGGAGTCGGATTTGCAAGAGGGGACCTCAAATATGAAGAACAAGGAATTAGGGTTTATGCCGCCGAGATCGGACTGTAATTCGGTATAAATCCCGACCCCTTTACGTTACGCAATTTAATTGTTTGGGACTATTGTATGATTTTATGATTATTGGTATGAAAAATGTGGAAAAGAATGTATGTAAAAAGAAGAAAATGACTGTAATGGAGAAAAAAGAAAAATATGTGATAATGTAATGATTTTACGTGAACAGTATGAGTTTTACGTAAAATCTAGGCCTCTGGTATAGTACGTAATAGAATTAGATCAGGATAAATGGTTTTCAGGCGTTTCCTAAACGCTGGAACCTCAAAAATTAAGCGGAAATGCTGCCGAAATTTCTAAAAATGACACCAGGGGTAATATGAGAAACGAGGGGTAAAAATATGATCGGGAAGGGAACCCGAGCCCTCTCGAGGAATTGGGGCAAGGAAAAAGGAATGGGTAAGGTACGATTAGTAAACCGACCCTTCGAAACCCTAGAATGCAAGAAAAACATGAAACCGATTCTTAGGTTCGAATAGTACTTCCCGAGGGCCGGGAATGTGAAAAATTGGTAAAATGATAAGAATTGATCCGGAAAAGGTCCGATAAGATTTACAAAGTTAATTAGATGATTTTGGGTTTAGAAAATCTAGCCTAAGCATAAAAATGAAAATGTTATGATTAAACGACCCATCAGGGGCAAAATGGTCATTTTACCCAAAGATTCTCAAATTATGGGAAAAGAGCCCCAATGACCTCGGAATAGGGTAATGAAGTTTGTAAAAGCCAAAATTGAGGTTTAAGTTATGAAAAATCACGTCAAGGGTAAAATTGAAATTTTGTCAAAAGTTAGGGGTAAAATCGTAATTTTTCAAAAAGTTGGAGAAAAATTCAAAAATGGCCATTAAGGTTTAAAAAGTTGTCCTAAGGCTATAATTAAGGGTTATAAGATCAGAATCAAGCTTTTTAATAAAATAAAAGTTATAAATAAAAATGTGATTAACGGACAAAGTTTGTCTGTAGGAACTCGATCCAGACGCGATAAAGGACGTCGATGGATTCTAACAAGAGGATAAGCACGCTATGAGTAAGTTCAGACATTTACCCGTCTGCAACTATGAACAAGTTTATCGTGTTTATATGTTTTGTATACAAATGTCATGATGTGATTTATGATGATGTTATAGTAAATACTATAGCAATGCTATGATGATGTTAAAAAAATATGTTTTAATAAATAATTATAAAAAATATATATATAAAAATATATGTATATATTGAATTATAAAGAAAAGGTATTATAAAAGCTTTATGAGAGTAAGATGTGATAAAGAGGGATAGAAGAATGGAAAGAATAAGAACGAGAATGTTCTGATAGGATGCATAAGAAAGAGATGAGATAGGAAAGGAAAGAATAGATGTTTTATGAAAAGTTTTATGAAAGTTAGGTTATGATTGATAGAGCAATGATGATCGGTGATGAAAGGAATTAAGAAAAGACATGTTTTATGATAACGAAAGGATAGGTGTTTTATGAAAAATGATACGAAAGCAAAGACTTAGACAAGAAAGAGAAAAATGATAGGTTATGATGAAAGGTATAATGAAAGGATTAGAATATAACGATAAGATGTGATTGAAAGAATAGAACGATAGGCTATGATCGATAGGCTATGATTGATAGAAATATAATGATAAGATACGCTAGATATAATGATGCAAATGATAAGATAAACAGAGAATAATTGTCTGCACATAACTAAACGTGTTTTGTTTGTTATGATGTGATATGATATGATGATATATAAGTATATGTGCTATATATGCTATGCTAAAGTGTGATTAACATAATTCACACAAGTAAAGTAAAGAATTAAGAAAAGAAAAATAACGAAAGAACAAATATTCCATGGAATGTTCTATGAAAAATGAGAAAGGAAAGATGATGAATGTCATGAAAAAGATGTATAACGAAAAATCAATATAAAAAAAATAAAAGTCTACAAGATAATAAGACTGAAAACTTAAGTTGTTGACGTACCGGTCTCCCTACAAGGTCGAGACTTCCGGTCTATATCCTCCGCGTAGATGTGGCGCTACCCCGAAGGTGTGGTAGATTATAGGTTGGACCAGCCCCGAAGGTGAGGTTTTATGTGACTGTGAGGTAGGTTGGTGGGTAGCTTCCCCTCCTCCCACTGTCCGCGCGCAACTAAGTACGTCCAACAACGGGCCCAACCAAAGGAAAGTGGAAAGAAAACAAACGAAAGAAGAGTGAAAAGAAAAGAAAAGAAAAGAAAAGAAAGGAAAAGAGAAGAAAAGAAAAGAAAGGAAAAGAGCGTGAAAAGAAAAGATAAGAAAAGAAAAGAAAGTGAAAGAAAAGAAAAGAAAAGAAAAGAAAGTGAAAGAAAAGAAAAGAGCGTGAAAAGAAAAGAAAGGAAAGGAGAGTGAACATAAAAGAAAAGAAAAGAGAGCGAAAAGAAAAGAAAGGAAAAGAGAGAGGAAAGAACGATAAGAAAAGAAACGAATGATATGAAAGAATGACATAATGAAATCAATGAAAAATAAATAAATAACAAAACGAAGTTTATAAGAACATAATAAAATCATATATGTGATGCGATGTGAATGACACGTTTTTACATGATGTTATGCTAGTGTGTATGTTACTAGTTTTTAAGATATGAAAGGTTAAGAGATGATGATAAAGCGATAGAAAAGTTATAAAGGTTTAGAACAGAAAGTTAAGAAATGATATGAATGAAAAGCAAAGAAATGAAAAGATTGGATTAGAATGATAAGAGATGATCGATAGAATGTTAAGAACGATGAACGAAGAGATAAATGAGCATGAAGAGGTTAACATAATATGTTATGTTTCGAGGATATGTATAGACGATGTATATGAGGTGTATATATGTGATGTCATATATTCTAGTAATAATATATATTACTAGTATTTATAAGTTAATGAATGTATGTTTGAACTTACTGAGCATCTAGCTCATTAGTTGTTTATATGTTACAGATAAGCAACCTGTTAGTTTAAAGTAATATGATGGACAACGGACGGATCTGCACGTGCCAAGAGACTGGACGAGGGTATGGTACTACCATGAGTCTTTCGCTGAGCGTTCAAAAAGGAAGATGAAAGAAAGAAAGTTATGAAATATGTGTTATAAGAGTATGATAGAGATAGGTATAATATGTAAGTTAAAAGAAAAAAAAAATTTGCTATAGAAATTGCTTTCGCTTTAAATGAGAACGTTAAGAAGGGAAAGTTAAGTATGTTAAGTAAGAGGATGACGACCCACGAGGTTGCCAGCCATCGCGGTCGGCGTCAGAGCTCGACTGGTTGGTATGGTAACGTACGTGGGGGGCGTCACACTATGAAATGACCAGTAAGGTTATTTTGGACAAATTAAATTCACATTGAAAGCTGAAGCTAATGCGACGACGCTATATGTGAAAATCTAAAAAAAATGGTGTTAAAATTAAAATTACTATTTTTCTTGTAGGTGTTATTTTTTATTAAAAAACAAACAAACTTTGCTAGTTTATTTTTTTTCCAATTCCCACAAAAACCCGGCTGAAGTAGTAAAATAACCTTTTCATTTTCTTAAATTTGTAAATGTCTTTTTAAAAAATTTTATTAATAAAATGACCCCAAACATTAATGATCGATTAAAAAAATGAACACGGTTGTTTCTATGTTAAAATGAAAAAAAAAATTATTTTGCTAATTTCAATTTTTGAGATTATAATTTTAACAAATAAATCCAAAAGGCTAACTCTTCGTCTTTTTGTCCTTCTCTCGTTAACAAGGAATATCCATTGTTGGTCATATTAAGAGGTGGCAATTCGTATTGGAGGGTTGTATTCGTATCGTGTTTGACTCATCTGTTAATATAATAATCCTTGACATGAATAAGATCCATTTAATAATTGTGTCAAAAAACAAAATCCAAACATGACCCTTTAATAAAAAAAAGTTGACATGACACGATAAGTGTAACTCGTTTATCAAACGGGTCATAAACGTGTCGTGTCAACCTGCTAAACTCACTTATTAAAAGGGTCATAAAAGGGTCTGTTATTGGTCTATTTAACTAACCTGTTATCGATTTTAATACTAAAAAACTCATTAAATACCTAAACAACAACCAAATTAACTCAATTACAATCAAGTTACATATAAACTTAGTTCATAAAAGATAAACACACTTAGGTATTCTTTTCTATGTAAAAAAATTTTAATAAAAATATATATAAAAAATAAAAGATATATTTTATATTAGAATTTTGAATTTTGAAAACTTAAAATTAAAAACAGTATAACATTATATAATATATATAATAATATAAATATATTAGATATTATAAATGGATAATATATATGTCATATTCGTGTCAACCTATATATGACTCATTTATTAAATAATTATTTTGTCTCAATTGCGGACTGGCAGGGTCGTGCGGGTTCGACTTTTTACTTAATAGTGTTTAATGATTTTGACTCTTTTTGATCCAAACCTATTTAAGGAAAACCCAATCTCTTTAATTTCGTGCGGATCTCGTATTGTATTATCGCATTATAACCCAAATTGCTAGCCCTAGTGTAACAACCGGGAAAATTCATATTTCTCGGAAAATAATTACACAATGAATTTAAGCGTTAAGATGTAAAATTAAGTGATTTAATATTGTTTGAAACTAAATAAAATGTTCGAACAATGTTAAATGATGAAAAATGAGTAATAGTGATTTTATGTGTGTACACGTGTGTGCCACTCACAGTATCAAAAAGTAGGTCAAGATGATATTGTCTTGACATAAAATTGATAAATTTGGGTTCAGCACTCCGAAATTAGTAAGGATAGCCTATCAGCATGCCCAAATTTGATAATTGAGCACAAGGGTAATTTTTGATCGAAAATTCACAGTATCGGAAATTGGTCGAAATGACCTCAGATGAAAATAAAACTGATATATTTGGATTCAGGACGCCCAAATTAGTCAGGATAGCTCATGTTGAAATTTTAGGCGAAAAAGTATATAAAGAACGAAAAAAAGTGAAATGTCCTCATTTGCCCACAAACACTCTCTCTCTCCAATTCTCTTTCTCTCTCTACCCCCATTGATGAATAGTAATCGACCACCGGAAACGGTGTCCGTTTTCGACACCGCCGGCACCGTTGGAAAGCTCTCGCCGAGTTGAGTTCAACGGTGTGCCGAGTCGACGGGAACCGACGCCGGAGGAGAGCGCACGCGCCGCCCGAAGCCGCCGGCCACCAGAAAATTCGCGACGCCGTATCTTCGCCGTCCGACATCCGATCAAGCTGAAACTGGTCCCAAAAGACTCGTGGTGAAGAATAGAACAAAACCCAGGTGGAGTTTCAGCCCAACGGCCGCCGGATCGCACCGCCCAACTCCGCCCGTTGCCGTCGCCGTCGCCGCCGTGAAACCCGCCGTTTCCGGTGATGTTGAGCTGCACCACCTGTACAGAAATGGTCGCCGTGAAGAGGAGAGCAAAAGCCCTCAATCAATTTCGGGGAAAAATTCCGGCACGGCGGAGTTCCACCGCCGCCGCCGTGGCCGTGACTTTCGAGGAGGTTTTCCGGCGATTGGGGCCTCCAAACATGAAATTGAGACTACCAATGGATTCCTCTCGTCGAGATCTTCAAGATGAACTACCCACTTGCCACTGTCGCCGCCGGTCAACGCCGGTCAACGGCGACCATTGACCGAAAATGGAAGTTTGGCCCGTTGGCCTATTTTCGACGTTCCGGACGCATCCGCGGAGTCGGATTTGCAAGACGGGACCTCAGACATGAAGAACGAAGAATTATGGTTTATGCCGTCGAGACCGGACTGCAATTCGGTATAAATCCTGACCCCTTTACGTCCCGCAATTTAATTGTTTGGGACTGTTATATGATTTTATGATTTTTGGTATGAAAAATGTGGAAAAGAATGTATAAAAAAAGAGAGAAGAAAATGGCTGTAATGGAGAAAAAGAAAAATATGTGATGATGTAACGATTTTACGTAAACAGTGTGAGTTTTACGTAAAATCTAGGCCTCTGGTATAGTACGTGATAGAATTAGATCAGGATAGATGGTTTTCAGGCGTTTCCTAAACGCTGGAACCTCAAAAATTAAGCGGAAATGCTGCCGAAATTTCTAAAAATGGCACCAGGGGTAATATGGGAAAACGAGGGTAAAATATGATCGAGAAGGGAACCCGAGCCCCCTCGAGGAATTGGGGCAAGGAAAAAAGGAATGGGTAAGGTATGATTAGTAAACCGACCTTTCGAAACCCTAGAATGCAAGAAAAAAACGTGAAACTGGCTCTTAGGTCGGAATAGTACTTCCCGAGAGCCGGGAATGTGAAAATTGGTAAAATGATAAGAATTGATCCGGAAAAGGTCCAATAAGATTTAGAAAGTTAATTAAATGATTTTGGGTTTAGAAAATCCAGTCTAAGTATGAAAATGAAAATGTTATGATTAAACGACCCATCAGGGGCAAAATGGTCATTTTGCCCACAGATTCTAAAATTATGGGAAAAGAGCCCCAATGACCCCGGAATAGGTGAATGAAGTTTGTAAAAGCCAAAATTGAGGTTTAAGTTATGAAAAATCACGTCAGGGGCAAAATTGTAATTTTGTCAAAAGTTAGGGGTAAAATCGTAATTTTTCAAAAGTTAGAGAAAAATTCGAAAATGGCCATTAAGGTTTAGAAAGCTGTCCTAAGGCTATAATTAAGGGTTATAAGATCAGAATTTAGCTTTTTAATAAAATAAAAGCTATAAATGAAAATGTGATTAACGGACAAAGTTCGTCTGTAGGAACCCGATCCAAACGCGACAAAGGACGTCGATGGATTCCAAGAAGGGGATAAGAACGCTATGAGTAAGTTCAGACATTTACCGTCTGCAACTATGAACAAGCTTATCGTTTTTATATGTTTGGTATGCAAATGTCATGATGTGATTTATGATGATGCTATAGTAATGCTATAGCAATGTTATGATGATATTAAAAGATATGTTTTAATAAATAATTTATAAAAATATATATATATGTATATATATATGTATATATTGAATTACGAAAGAAAAGTATTATAAAAGTTTTATGAGAATAAAGATGTGAGTAAGAGAGATTGAAGAATGGAAAGAGTAAGAACAAGAATGTTATGGTAGGATGCATAAGAAAGAGATGAGATATGAAAGGAAAGAATAGATATTTTATGAAAAGTTTTATGAAAGTTAGGTTATGATTGGTAGAGCAACGATGATCGGGGATGAAAGAAATTAAGAAAATGGGATGTTTTATGGTAACGAAAGGATAGGTGTTTTATGAAAAATGATATAAGAGCAAAGAGTTAGACAAGAAAGAAAAACAATGATAGGTTATGATAAAAGGTATGATGAAAGGATTAGAACATAACGATAAGATGTGATTGATTGAATAGAACGATAAGCTATGATCGATAGGAGGATGATGATAAGATATGGTAGATAGGAGGATGCAAATGATAAGACAAACAGAGAATAATTGTCTACACATAACAAAACATGTTTTTGTTTGTTATGATGTGATGTGATGTTATATAAGTAATATGTGCTATATGTGCTATGCTAAAGTATGATTAACATAATTCACACAAATAAAGTAAAGAATTAAGAAAAGAAAAACAACGAAAGAACAAATGTTCCATGAAATGTTTTATGAAAAATGAGAAAGGAAAGATTATGAATGTCATGAAAAAGACGTACAACGAAAAATCAATACAAGGAAAAAAATAATAATAAAAGTCTACAAGATAATAAGACTGAAAACTTAAGTTGTTGGCGTGCCGGTCTCCCTACAAGGTCGAGACTTCCGGTCTATATCCTCCGCGTAGATGTGGCGCTACCCCGAAGGTGTGGTAGATTATAGGTTGGACCAGCCCCGAAGGTGAGGTTTTATATGACTGTGAGGTAGGTTGGTGGGTAGCTCCCCCTCCTCCCACTGTCCGCGCGCAACTAGGTACGTCCAACAACAGGCCCAACCAAAGAAAAGTGGAAAGAAAACAAACGAAAAGAGCGTGAAAAGAAAAGAAAGGAAAAGAGCGAGAAAAGAAAGGAAAAGAGCGTGAAAAGAAAAGAAAGGAAAAGAGCGAGAAAAGAAAAGAAAAGAGCGTGAAAAGAAAAGAAAAGAAAAGAAAGGAAAAGAGCGTGAAAAGAAAAGAAAGGAAAGCAGAGAGAAAAGAAAAGAAAAGAAAAGAAATGGTACGAAAAGAAAAGAAAAGTAAAGAACGATATAAAAAGAAACAAACGATATGGAACATAATAGAATTATATATGTGATGTGATGTGAATGAAACGTTTTTACGTGATGTTATGCTAGTGTGTATGTTAATAGCTTTTAAGATATGAAATGTTAAGAGATGATGACAAAGCGATAGAGAAGTTATAAAGGTTTAGAACAAAAAGTTAAGGAATGATAGGAATGAGAAGAAAAGAAATGAAGAAATTAGAATAGAATAATAAGAGATTATCAATAGAATGATGGGAATGATCAGCGAAGAGATAAATGAGCATGAGGAAGCTCACATAATATTTTATGTTTCGAGGATATGTATAGATGATGTGTATGATGTGTATATATGTGATGTCATATATTCTAATAACAATATATATTACTAGTATTTATAAGTTAATGAATGTATGTTTGAACTTACTGAGCATCTAGCTCATTAGTTGTTTATATATTGCAGGTAAGCAACCTGTTAGTTTAAAGTAGTATGATGGACAACGGACGGATCTGCACGTGCCAAGGGACTGGGCGAGGGTATGGTACTACCATGAGTCTTTCGCTGAGTGTTCAAAAAGGAAGATGAAAGAAAGAAAGTTATGAAATATGTGTTATAAGAGTATGATAGAGATAGGTATAATATGTAAGTAAAAAAAAAAAATTTGCTATAGAAATTACTTCCGCTTTAAGATGAGAATATTAAGAATGGAAGGTTAAGTATGTTAAGTAAGAGGATGACGACCCACGAGGTTGCCAGCCATCACGGTCGGCGTCAGAGCTCGGCTGGTTGGTATGGTAACGTACGTGGGGGGTCGCCACACCTAGTTATACTCTTGAATTTCTTCATGATGCTCAAGTCATGCTTTTAGGTTCGCATTTCTCCTCTTCTTCTTCTTTTTACCCCCGAGTACTTGCTCTAAGTTCTCGTGCAATTTTAATTTAGGTGCTTGCTGGGGCTAATTTTAATAGCTGGCTAAATTGTATTTTCTAAATATAAATTTTAATAGCTGGCTAAAATTTGATACATGTATTTTCTTTTCTTTTCTTTTTAGAGGTTTTTGTTGGATTCACATTTGATCACCTTCACTTTCATCCAAGTGGCTATGAAAAGATTTTATATGAACGATAGAAAAGGGAAAGATTAGGAATCAAACTCTACGTAAGTGGACAGATTATCAGAATTACCTAATAATGTTATCCATTACATTCTTTCTTTTGTTCCCACTGTTGATGTTGTTTGGATGAGCATCCTTTCTAAGTGTTGGCGACGAATGTGGTATTCTATGCCCATATTATGCTTTTCTAATTCGCCTGATTTTGGTAATTCAATGTCAAGAAACCTTTGTAAATTTGTGGGCAAGTGTTTTACGCTCTACAAGAATGATATGCTCAATGTTACCGATATGGCAATAATTAAAGTTAAGCTCTCAACTACATATTCTTGGAGCAGAATTTGTAGTTCATTGAGAGTAGTTGCTAAAAGCAATATAAAGGAGTTAGATCTTGAAATGCCTTGGTTTAAGAAACACTTTTTTCCCTCTGGGGGTACTTTTTTCAAAGTCGTTGACTCATTTAAGTTTGAATCGTGTTTCGTTTGAGAATCTTCCTTCTACAAGTCTTCCTTCTTTGATATCTCTATCATTAGAGAGTGTCCATTTGATACGATGCCCACGATTTTGATTATCTATTGATAGGATGTTGTTCCCTTGAAAAGTTTCTTGTAAAAATGCTGTCGTGACTTATCGAATGCTAAAATTTCGAGTTTGAGCCTCAAGTTTCTAGTAATTGATTAACCTTGAGTCTATGACTTTCGTGAAATGTTACGTATTGAAGTTATTAATCTTGTATATTTTGTATGTCATAGGTCTCGTACTTGCCATTTGTCAATTCTATCATCATGTGGAAAACTTAGAAATCTCACTTTTACTCAGTCATGGATAAATGGCCAGTGGTTGGACGACCTAATTCTCAGGCTCCCAGTTCATGAGAGTTTGACATTAGACAATTGTAACGAATTAATACATGTCAAAATATGCAATCAGCAACTGAAGCATCTCATTTTTAGAGTAGCAGACAAAAAAATATGCGATGAATCTGATATAACTATTGACTCTTTTGATCTTGTTTCCTTTATATTTGATGGCTTTCTGTCGTTTAAAATTTCTCTTAATGTTAAAAATTTGTTGGAATCCAGTTTCAAGTTTTCTCCTGTTGAAAGACGGGTTCATCGTGTTGTAGTGGTCTATGATATGTGTTGGTATACCAATCTGCTTGATTTTCTTTCAAGTTTGGATTGCTCCAAGAACTTGGCCGATTTGTCTACTCGGACGAGGTACCTAATGCTCTTTTAAAAATAAAAAATAAAAATTTACCTTGTAATTGAAAACCTTTGTTCAGTGTATTTGCTCATTAACGATTTTGTACCTTTTTCCTTTGTTTTGGACCTTATGGAAAATCTTTCTAGGCCCTAATCATTCTGGATGAACTGCGAAGGAATTAATGATTCTCCTTTACTTACTGTTAAGCATCTCAAGGTGACGACACCCAAGCCATTGTTGAGAAAGACCAACCTGCAGGATTCCTTGGTTTGGGCTTTCCCTTCTGCAGAAACATTTGAGGATTGACACAAAAACCAGGTCATTCTTATAAGGGCTTGCAAAAATTCAAAAAGTGGCCCTTCTAGGGTGTTTTGGTTTTGTACATTTGAACGTTCTTAGTGTATAAAACTACCTATTCTAGAGTGGGATGGTCTCAAATAATTAGGCTTTCTCACATGGGCATAGTCTAGCAATTTTTATATATCTTGGACTAGTGGATTTGAAAACCTGTTCAGTGAGTTTATTGTTAGATTAAGCTCATGTGAGAAAGCCTAATTATTTGGGTCCAACCCACTCTAGAATAGGTAGTTAATAGTTGAGCCAAGTGGCAATGCATTGACCAAGAAACAAATGGACAAGAATAAACCAGGTGGCTAACAACTGCTAGTTGTTAGCCAAGTATTCTTATATAGCTTAGGATTGCCTAGGTGGATGAATGTGGACCACAAAGCAAACAAGTGGACTTGAGGACGTAATGTGGCTTATAGGAACTAAGGGTGAGTTTGGTTGGGAGGAATAGAATGGAATGATAATAGTAATAGAAATGGTAATAGAATGGAAAAGGAATGTGCTGGAAACAAAAATTGATTCTTGAGTTTAGTTGAAGTTATGGAATCAACATCTGAATAAGGATTATGTAGTTTGGTAGACTATGGAATGGAATGACAATAACTATATTTTGACAAAAATACCCTTGAATATTTTTAATTATACAATTCGATTTTTAAATAATTAAAAAAAATTAAAAAAATTATTTTCTCAATAAAAGACGTAATTTGAAGAATAAAAAATATTTATTCTTAAAGAACATTATTTAAGGATAAAAAAATGATAATAATATGTTTCAGTTAATTAACAAAATGTAGTAAATCATGCAAATGATCTTTCTTTCTTGATTTTTTTTTTTTTTTATAACTTCATTCAAGATATAAACATCATATAGTCCAAAATATAGCAGATATTATAACAAGTGAATTTACCTACATACGTCATCCATCATCAAAACATAGAACCACATAATCTTACTTAATTAATACAATCTAACTAATAGCTAATAATTAGCAAATAAATCAAATTATGAAAGAAGAAATGCATCTATGTAATGCAGCAACCTCCCTAAATATCACCGACAATGAAAGCTCTCACCCACTCATCTTTTTCCTCGTCTGGAATATTAAAAAAGTAGGAAACCGTAGCATCATCTTTCATTATCATGCGTGTAGCCTTATAGCGCTCCATTGTGCGAACGGTTGTAGACCTTTGTAGCACTTCTCCAAGTCAACTATATTTATCCATCATGTCCTCACCTATAGCATGACTCAAACATTCAGATGCCTTTTCAATGACATTGGCAAGTACAAAAGATGACTCCTTAAGGGCTTCATAAGGCTCTGTACTGTCTCTATTCTTTCTTTTTTTCTTAGAGGACCTTTGAGGTTGAAATTGAGGTTGAGGAATACCTGATGCTTATGAAAAAGACATTGATTATGCTTCATTCACACCCACTGAGCCATTATTGATAGTGTCTTCATTAATATTAATGTCATCTCCACCTCTTTTTTCAAGTTTCTCAACTACATCAGTGGGAGTCTCAACATTCTTATCGAGGACATGATCTCTACCAAAAACCATACATAAATCATCATAGTAGGAGAATGCCTTGGTCTTGAATGGTGCCGCTTCCTTATGACTCTATTTTTTATGAAATGAAGTAAATAGACAAATTACTTACGTAATGATATAAATAACTCTAGTATTAATAAACTTTAGTATAAAATTTATCTTGAGATATGCATCCCACACTGGCTTCTCTGCTGTAATCGTTTTTCTTTCTGGATCCTATCCAAAACCACTATAATTTGATCCGGTTAACATTTCATGAACAATTTGAAAATGAGTCTTCAAAGTTTTCATTCTTGACTCAATGTGTGGCCTAGCCAGTAGGTCACATTTAGGTAACCTGCTATGCAATTTCTTATCAAGAGCTTGTAAATGTCTAGGCTTGAAATTACCTTCTGCTTTATATATTCCTTTATTGTGCAACTCTAAAAGTGACTCGATTAGGCATTTGTCCTCATCTTCATTTCAAAATCTTTTATTTTGTCCAGGACATCTAGTCTTGAAAGTATCCATCCTAACAATGAGAAAAAAAAACCTAAAAAATCAAGGTAATAATATAATGAAAGTAACTCAAGTTCATAGCAATACAATGCAAACAACTCAAGTTCATAGCAATACACTGTAAACAACTCAAGTTTATAGCAATACAACGGAAACAACACAAATTTCTCCACTCTTAAACACACAAAAAATAAATTTGTCATGCATTCCTATGATGCCCCTATTCACTAGACATTTCTTCTGTTACGATATTTCTACATGCAGTCCACTCATTAGATGTCTCAACAGCTCTTATCAATTCTTCATCTTGATCTTCATCGCTTTCTTCATTATTCTCATCTTCATCCTCTACTGATAAATCAGGCTCATCATTAGGCATTTGTTGCCTGATAAAATTATGTAGCAAACAATATGCCAAAATAATCATACTTTGAGTTTTAATTGGAAAGAATGATGGACTTCTTAGAATCACCTAACGACTCTTAAGCACACCAAAACATCTCTCAATCATGTTTCTGGCATGTGAATGTTTCATGTTAAAATACTCTTGTGCACTCCTAGGTAATGGTCCATCTTCCTACTCTTTGAGATGGTATTGTTGATCACGAAAAGGAGCAAGAAATCCATTGCAATTGGAATATCTAGCATCCATAAGGTAATAACATCCTGTACAAAGAATGTGCTATAAATAAGATCACATTTAGTAAAGTCCAAGTAACACATATTGTGCCCTATTATAAAATTATACCATTTGAAACACGTAAATCATTTGCTGAGCATCGCGTAACACTCTACCATCGGTTGATGAGCCTTCCCATCTAGGCAATATATATATGAACTACATATCTGGTGGAAATACTGCCAATACATTTGTCGATATTAAACCATGTTGATTACAATATTTGGGTCTCTCTGTCATAGGCACTATTACCTTAATGTAGATCCCATCTAGTGCACCTAAGTAATTCTATTACAATTAAGAAAGGGATGTGTTTAGTAATTCAAGTACAAAAATTACATATTTATAGTCATGGTATGAAAAAAATCAAACAAAAATTATACCTTAAACCATTTCCACTTCTCATTTGTTGAGTTTTCTGGAATTGACACTAGTTTAACTAATAACTCTCCATGAAGTCAAATAACCGAATGCAAGACATTGTGAAAGTACTTACTAACTATCTCTCCCAATCTCATAAACCAGAACTTTATAACTTTTTTTTTTTCTCATGGTGAGCAATTATATGTAAAAACATGGCCACTTGCTCATCTACTTGTAAATACCTAAATGCTTTTAACCCACCCTTAATTTCAAGCAACGTGCATAAATTAGTGAATGCATTTCTATTCATCCATAGTTGGTTTCTATAAATATAATCACTATGATAAGCTATTTGATGCATAATTTGCCTATTCATAAACACATCAAGGACGTACATTTGTCTTCTTAAAGAATTGTTTTCTATATTCTTTATGACCACTCTTTCAAACAATTGGAAAAACCATTGTACTACTTGTACAATGTTCAACTAATGTAAATATAATGCCATTATCTTATTCTTTCTCACAGTTTCTCTTTTGGAAAATCTTAAACGAGCCATTAACTTACAATCAAAGTAAACAAACAATTATATGCAAAAAAAAAAAAAAAAAAATCAACTACACATTGCTTATATGAGCAAATTATTTGAAGAAAGACAGAGAAAAAAAAAAGACAGCAAAAAAATTCAAGATAGCTAATAGCTAAGTGCTAATTCATGGCATCGTTCATATATAGGTCCTAAGACTTTTTGTGTTGAAAATTGAGAATAAACTTTGATTAAAACGTAATAGGTTCAAAATTCCAATAAAACAAGCTCTTAAATAATATGCTTAAAGCCAAATAAGGAAATAGAGAAAATATGAAACTAGCAAATAACCAGAAATAGGAAATGGTAATGCGGCCGCCATGTACTACAATCCATTGCAATTATGAATTCAATATGTCAACCACCAGCTTTTTCAAAGCGATTTTGTCATTTACAAATGAATATTCTATCAATTGAATATTCAAGCCATTTTGTCAGATGGTGTTGGTGGGTTTGGTTTGGTTTTGACATGGTGTTGCCGTTGTCGTTGAAGAAGACAGGTAGGAAGAGGCAAAAGAGGAGGAAGAAGATGAAAACCCAGGAAGGAATAAAAATCAAAACCCAAGAAGAGGAAGGAATCAAAATCAAAATCCTGGAAAAGGAAAGATTCAAAACCCAAGAAGAAGGAATCAAAACATTAACAAAAAAATAAAGGCAGATTAAAAAAAAAAAGAGAAGAAATCATTCATACCTGTGAACGTTGATGATGAATGTCTATGATGAAGCTCCAGTAGAATGCTAGCGTCAGTGTTGGTGGATGGTAAAGAAATAGTGAAAAGGCTAGGTTATCTTCCAACAACTGAAAAGGGCAATAAGGAGAACAAAAAAAATTTATTAGAATGGAAAAGTCATTCCCCTCAAGACTGAAATGAATGGTGATTCACCTAATTAGGTGAATGGCCTTTCCATTGGAAGGCCTTCCCATCTTCTATCCTCCAACCAAACATCAGATTTAGGCTCATTTTTTGGAATAGCTTTTCCATTCCATTCCATTCCTCCTAACCAAACTTACCGTAAGTGCAAAGCTTGTGTTCTAGGTTTGACCATGTGGCAACTTTTGGGCCAAGAATGAGTGAATGACTATGGATTGTCCAATTAGCCTCTTTTAGACCAAGCAAACATGTGGTCACGGTTGGCTCTCCAAGCCTATAAATAGGGGGATTGGATGATGATTATAGTCATCTCATTATCAAGTAATTCTTATAGTTTTTCTTTAGTAGTTAAGAGAGAAATTTATGAGGTGTTTTTCTTCTATTTTGAGAGAAAGGTTTCCTATTGTATTGTTTTTATGAAAATAGAAAAAAGGTTGTAATTCCACAAATTTTGATAGTAAGACCTTTCTACACTTGTCCATGTATATTACCCTGATTTGTTTAGGGGGTTTTCACGTAAAATTCTTGCATCCACTTTATTTTCATTTTCTTTCCTATTTTTGGTTCTTGTTGGTCCCAACAAGCTGTGTTAGAGCTATGGTTGTGATAGCTCTTGAAATTCTAAGTATGCTCTATGAATGCAGATTTGACTGATCTTCTATATTAGGAAAGATTTCTTGAGATTGTTAGCAAATTATGGTGAATGAGCTGGCGACAAACTTTGAAATAGAAAAGTTTAATGGAAGTAACTTCATGTTATGGAAAATGAAGATGTAGGCTATATTGTGAAAGGATAATTGCTTGGTGGTTATTAGAAATAAAGCAAAAGAAATCATGAATGATGGTAAGTGGAATAATATGGATGGCAACATTATTTTCAATCTGCACTTAGCACTGCAGATGGGGTATTATTGAGCATTGTAGAGAAGAAGACAACGAAAGAAATATGGGCTATACTGATAAAGTTGTACGAGGTCAAGTTACTCCACAACAGTCTTTTTGAAAAGATGACTCTATACTATTTGAATGGCGGAATCCACACTAGTAACCAGCTATACTAACGCCTTGAATGATTTATTTTCTCAACTCAAGTCATTGGGTCAAAACAATAGAAAAAAGTGAATGTACGGAGCTTCTATTTCAAAGTCTACTAAATTTTTATGATTAACTCATCATCAACTTGATCAACAATATCCTCACAGATGCTTTAGTCTTCGACGATGTTGTAGCTACGATTTTTGAAGAAGAAAATTGGCGCAAGTACAAGGAAGACAAATTGGCAAGTTGACAACAGGTAAAGGCCTTGCCGATGCAAAAAAGGAGATCAACGGAGTGCGGCCCTAGTAGAGCCAGAGTCATGGTAGATCCAAATCTAAGAATAAGGGTCCGTTTGGATGAGAGGTTTATTTTTGGAAAATGAAAAATTTTTAGATATGAAAAATAAAAAGTTGTTTGGAATTTTTTTTAAAAGTGAAAAGTTGTTTGGGTGAGTGAAAACTTTTTATTTTTAGAGAGCTCTTTTTCCATTTTTTAAAAATGAAAAATTTTGAATGTTCAGATACAGAAATTTAGGAAAGTTCATTTTTCTTGAAATGAAAAATTTTTCATTTTTCAAAATTGGAGGTATCAAACCGACGAAGGGTAAAAAGAACATTACCTGCGATAATTGTGCCAAAAGAGGGCACATCGAGAAGGATTGTAAGAATAAGAAGAGTAATGAGAAGAACTCTTAAGGAAATGAGGCGAGCATTTTGAAATGATGACGTATTATTCAGCAAGGCAACAATAGTTGCTGAAGGTAGATAGAAGCTCACTGACACACAGATAATGTATTTGGGAGCTATATGGCACATGACATCTTTGAGAGAATGGTTCAATCAATATGAACTTATCTCAAGAGGATCTGTGTATATTAAGGCTACCTACACAAAACTTGCCTTGCACCCACCATCCACCTCACACCACCTAACCTCCATGGGTCAATGTCAACAACCTGCCTACCTACACATTCAAGTAGGCAGTTGGTGAATTATGTGTTTCGTCTTTGGGTTGAACCTAACCTGATGTCTACATATTAAAAAATATATATATATAAATAAAAAATTCATTAAACTCAGGTTGATTACGTCTTTTACTTTCTCTTTCTCTATAATCCTTGAACTTGAAGCCAAAAGGTCGTGTCTTTTGGTTTCTGCTTGTTTCTCTTTCTCATATTTAAAGACAAAGGCCAAAGGCAAAGCAACACAACAATGAAAGTACTGTAGTAGCAGCCAAACAGAGCAAGAGAGAGAAAGAGAGGGAGACAAAGAGTCGCTGACATCATCCATCCCCTGCTACTCCTCCGATGGCTGCCCAACCCATCTGGCATTCTAGACTACATCATCAATGTAAGACTATTAGTTTTCTTGATTTCTTCTAAGTGTTATTTCTCATATTCAAAAGCTTGAGCACAGATAAAAGAAGATTCCTTTGTTGTGTGATAATTAGAGTACCTTACACATAGCAAGTTATCCAACCTTTCATTCCAGAATGAAGCAGATAAGAGTTTAATTTCACTTTGTTTGTGTAATAGTGGAAGACGAAAGTGTGGAAATGTGGAAGATTTACACCACAAACAACCTAGTACATACTTTGACCAAGCCAATTAATGCTAACAAGTTTGCATGGAGCAAACCCTCATTTGGCGTAGCAGAAACGTAAGTAGCATGGAAATAGCAAGGTAAAAGAGATAATATAGAGATATGATTGATTCTCAATAAAGTCTTTAAGTGAGAGATTGCTCGACTAAGCCTATGTGACTATGTGAGGAAGCCCAATTATTTGGGCCCAACCCACTCTAGAATAGATGGTTATAATTTAGTTAAGTGGCATTGCATAGACCAAGCAAATGAATAAATAAAAATAAGCCATACGGTTAGTTGTTAGCCAAGTATTCTTATGTCACCTAGGATTGCCTAGATGGATAAATGTGGACCATATAGCAAACATGTGGACTTGAGGGCACAATGTGGCTTCATAGGGACCAAGTATAAAGCTTGTGGTCTGAGTTCGACTATGTGGCAACTTGTAGACCAAGACTGAGTGAATTGCTACGGATTGTCTAAGCGTTCTTTTCTGGACCAAGTAAACATGTGGCCACAGTTGGCTCTCTAAGCCTATAAATAGGGAATTGAATGATGGTTTTTGGTCATCTCATCATCAAGCAATTCTTCTAGTTTCTCCTTCGTAGTTAAAAGAGTAAGTTGTGAGATGTTTTTCTTCCATTTTAAGAGAGAAGTTTCTTATTGTTATCTCCTTGTGAAAATAAAGAGAAGGTTGTAATCCCACAAATTTTGATGATGAGATCCTTCTACACTTACTTATAGTTTTTACCCTGATTTGTTTGGAGGGTTTTCTACATAAAATTCTTGTGTCGACTTTATCTTCATCTTCTTTCCTATTTCTGATTTTTGCCAGTTACAACATTTGTTGTGCTGAGCTTGTTTTTCTAACTTTATCTTACTAGAGTATTGAACGTACTACACATCTTGGTGAAGTTTCTTCCCAAGTTCTTTTGAGTTCTTACCTGACCAGATTTTTTTCCAACTCCCTCATTACATTGAATCTCTAACGCAATATGGACAAGTAGTCGGCAATGGAGTTTTATGAAATGCTTCATCACCTTTTTTTTACCTTGGAGGGGAATGTTTGCAACAATTACAATTTTCTGCTACCGTAGAATACGACACTTGTAATAAACAGTTTGAAAAAGTGGAAACTAACTCATGCATTTAAGGTTCACTATTTCACTAGTTAAATCTTTAACAGTTCCCCTAACCAATTAAACAACTTAGAAGAGCTTTCTTAGCTAGAATATTAGTTAAAAAAAAAATGAAAATATGCAATTCTCAAAGGATCGTATGTGATTCATTTTATCTAATCAGATTCTTGTCCATTTCTCAAGCAGTACTGTTGATTTCCATAAGTTTCTAAAATGTATTATTGATGACTTTCACCAAATCACTACAACTATCGACTGAACAATAAGTACAACCATGTTAAAAGTCAACTAATCTTATCATTGAGTTTTATATTGTAGAACTTACCTTCAAATATTATGTGGTGATTAGCACCATTAATGTAAGTATTATTGTTCTTTTCTACTGAACCAAAAAAAAAAAAAAGTATTGTTCTTAGGCCAACCAATATCAAAAAATTCATTTAAAAGACAATTCTCCTTCAGTATTATGTTGGAGCACCCCCTAAATACATGATTATTTTATAAGAAACTCGTGATAAATTTTTGAGTAAATTGTAGAAATTGTCCTCAAACTTGAACTAATGAGAGTGTCAATTAGTCCTCAAACTTTTTTTTAATTCATTAGTCCCTAAATTCTAAAAAAAATTTGCAAAATTTGGTCAAATCCTAACATCAATTTAAATATAGACAATTTGTACCATGTAAGTTGCACATAAATATAATTAGGAGGGTAATTTAGTTAAATAATAATTGACAATTAAAATAAAATCATAATAATTAAAAATATAAAAAAAAACCAATATCTCTCTCTATCTCTCCTTTCTCTACAAGTTGTGTTCATCAAACATGGAAGGGGTTTGCTAGAGATTGCGTCAAAAAAAAATGGGTGGGTATCGTCGAGATGGGTGGTTGTGGTTTTGAGTGGTAGGCCACAGCTATGCAAGGTAGGGTTATAGGCTTCGACACCACGGCGGCTATGTTAGGAAGGCGATGGGTTGGGTTTTGTATTTTTTATGAATCCAAAACCATCTCATGGATTTACCTAAAAGTTCAAGAATTACAAGAGCAATTTGTCCTAATTTTTAATTAATTCCAAATTAGAAAGACAACACGTATTCTTTTTCAGGAAAAAGATGTAAAACAACAAATTTCTTAAATTCTTAAAAAAAAAGATTGGATATATATATTTTTTCTTTTTTTAAGCAAGGGAAGGGATACATTATTAAGTTTTTTGAGAAATGTCCTAAAAAAAACATATATCTTTGGAATATTAATGCTTTGTTTATTTGACATATCTATTTTTGAAAGATAGAAAATTTTCACTTTTAGAAAATGGACCTTCTTAAATTTTCGTATTTAAACATTAAAATCTTTTCACTTTTGGAAAATGAAAGGGGATTCTCTTTGGAAAATAATTTTTTTTTTTACCTATCTAAATAACTTTTCACTTTAGGAAAAAAAATATCCAAACAAATTTTTATTTTCTAAAGGTGAGAATTTTTCATTTTTCAAAAATAGACAACCCATCCAAACGGAAGCTAAAAGAGCACATATCTAGAATATTGCTTTATTTACGATAACTTCAGGATTTTTCTCTTTTTATAATGTCAAATAAAACATGATTTCAGCAAATATCTGAATCAGGGATCAAAAATCCTAAACATATACTAAAAGAACTATTCACATAATTTCCTCTAAATTATTTTGATTCCATTGTCAAAATATAAATAAATAAGTTTAGTCTTTAATCTCTTAATTATGAAAATTAGTTCTTATGTTCTTGTAACAATTTTGATCACTAACATAGTAATCGAAAAATTTTAAATAAATTGTTATATTAGGTTAAAAAATGTTCAAATTTTCAATGGTTTTTTTTATGATGTAATTAGAATTTATAAAATTTCATGGTATCATGGAATTGACACATTATTATATATAACTAAAGTTGGGATCAAAATGACTATTCCTTACACAATGTACCTCCCTTAGTGTCCTTAACATGAGCTTTGACAGATTTGCCCTTTTGTTTATGGTTGGACTTGGTTTTTAGCATGGTTTTTTGAACTTTTTTGTTGGAGTTTTGGGTAAGTGGGTGGATTGGAGAGCTACAGGAAAGCTCACATGCTATAGTTTGTAGCCTAATCTTCACACGGGTCTTAAATTATGTTGAAGAGCAATCCACACACATATTATATTATATTATGAAAAATAACTTAAATTTCAAAATATATCTCTTTTTTATGTAAACTCTGATTAAAATTATTCTTTTTTTTTAAATGTACACAACAATAAGCTCTTCAAAACAAGACTAATTATACATATGTCTTGAATGGTTATGTCTACTGGGTCCCAAAATTTATTATAGAATTTTATACAATATTTCAATCTAAAATGGAAAAAATCATAAGATTAAATGTTGTACAAAATAAATCATATTAATTAAAATACATTATTAATAAATATATATATTTAATATTGTTAATTTGGCTCAGCTTTTCTTTTATTTTTTTCAACTTCTATCATGCAGTAACGAATAGAAAAAAAAAAAAGAAAAACAAAAATTATAAAAGATAATAATAAAATTTTCAATTTTAAAAAATATATAGATATATATATTAACTCGCTTTATATTGTAAACTATTTTTTATTTGTTATATGATATAACAATATTTCTCATAACAACGTATGGGTTTTGTGATTATCTATATTAAGGTGGTATCATCCAAACTCCAAAAAACTCATTTTTGTATTATTTAAAAAAGTCAATTTAAATTTCATTATTACAATTATTATTACAATTTTATAATTTAAACTTTAAAAATCTATAACTTTACGTAGACCTTCAAATAATTTTTTTTAATTAAAAAGAATTTTAAATTAAATGAAATAAACTATATATTTATATTTTTTTAATTTACATATTAAGTTTTCATAATTTTTAACTATAACAGTTTATATACGTTATTAAAAGAACAGTTTAATGTAATTTAAATCAATTTAAACTTGTACTTCAAATAAATGTTAAAATTCATATAATCTTTTTTAATTTTAAGATTAAAGATCAAAATTAAAATTGAAAACCAAAAAATCCACATAGCTGAGGAACTACACGGCTAATTAGTTTTTTCTTTCCTTCTTTTTGTTTTCGTTTTCGTTTTTTTTAGATAATTAAAATATATGTCATGAAGATAAAAAGTGGACTAATTTTTATTATGAATTAAAAAATTTTTGTAAAAAAATATTATAAATTTAGCTAAATTTCATAAATTAAATTTTTTATTATTTTCTCTCTCACCCAACCCAGTTTCTCTCTTTTGACACCATCACCTGCCACCCTCCCTCCCACTCTCTCTCTCTTCCCTCTCCCTCTCCTCACACTCGGGCAGAACCACACTCCCCAGTCCCCCCCTCCTTCCTCTTGCTCGACGCGTCTCCACCAACGAGCTTGCCACAAAATCTTGTCGTCTAGTCGAGGCTGCAAGTCTTCGGCCACAGAGGGTCTGCCGTTGAGGCTGGGCAAGTCTCCGGCCATAGAGGATCTGGTGTCGATCGTGAAATCACGAAGGCGGCGGTGGGGCAAAGATTGCGACAGGACTACCATGTCGTCAGAGTTGCAATACTAGATCTAAGCTGCACGACGAGATTTAGCTACTCCAACGCCAACGACGTGAACAACGCTCCGATGGACCTCAGATCGTAGAGTCCGTCAAGAAGCAATGAACTGATAAACGAAGAGTGAGAGAGAGAGAAAAAATATTAAAATTAATAATGATAAATTAAAAAAAATAAATGATAAATAAATCATTTATCAAAATTTTTTTTGAATAAATAATTTATTTATTAATGATATTCTTTTGTACGAGAGTGCAGATTTGGTGGTATTTTTTTTTTAAGTTTTTATTTTTTATTTTTTAATCGGGGAGACAAGAAGTCGTAACTTTACTATATTCACAATTTCCAATTTCCAACCAAAGCCTAACCCTTCGTCTTCTTCTCCTTCTCTCGTTGACAAGAGTACTCCGGTGTACTTGAATTACTTCATGATGCTCTAGTCACGCTAAAAGGTTAGCATTTCTCTTCTTCTACTTCTTCTTCTTCTTCTTCTTCTTCTTCTTCTTACCGCTGATTACTTGCTTCAAGTTCTCAATTTTAAGTTATCGTGCTTGCTGGAACCAATTTTGATAGCTGGCTAAGAGCTCTATGTCATTAGCTTGAATATTAACTTAAATTCTGCAATTTTCGATGGAATTTGTATTATAATTGTATTTTCTTTTCTGTTCTTTTCTTTTCTTTTCTGTTCAGAACTTTCTTTACCTCTCAACTCGTCAAGCTAAGACTTGCCAACAAAACGACGCAACTACTCTGGTAAGTAGTATCGCTTCCACAGGTGACTTTTTAGATTTTTCATCGTCTTTGCTTTTCATTATTTTTGTCCAGCTTCACCTCGTAAATGGGTGTTTTGTTTTGTTTTGTTTTGTTTTAAGATTATCTGATAAAATTTGATGTGGGCACAATACATCTGAGTTCAGCTTGTTTCCAAAAAATGCTAATGAATAAGTGTGTATATGTATTTTCCCTATACAAAGAGTGTATGAGATTCTTTTTTTTTTTTTTTTTTGTGATTAATCTATAATTTATCAAAAAAACCAGCTTGATCCTATGATTAATTGTGTTTTTATGTTATAACCACCTTGGCTTTTGTAATGATCTAGTGTCTTCTTATGCTGTGGGGAGATTCTTCAGATTCTTCGTGTTACGCTTAATATGTAAATAATTACTTGGATTGTAAGTTTTAGGATATAGGAACCAAAGTTACTCTGACAAACCTTTGTTTGGTTTGGTTAATGATTTAATAAGTTGCCCAAAAAATAAAAGTAATGAGATTCCTTGTTCTGATGTGGAACTATGGTTTCTTAATTCGTACACTTTTTTTTTTTCCTTGTTGGGAAATTTTGGAACTAGCCCAATGAGTTGTGTGTTTACAACTTGTAGTCACAAGCTAGATACTTATGTTAGAAGCTTAAACTTGTTTCTTTGACTTGTCCTTGTGGCCATTTTGCTCTCTTTTGGGCACAATCGTTTTTAAGACCATGATGTTTGGTGTTTGAAGCAAATGACAAAATCCTACAAATAAGGAAACCTAAGTGGGAAGAATGTAGATGGAGAGTGGCTGTTTTGGTCTATGCCATAAAGAAAATGGACACTAAGCAATCCAAACAGCCTACAAATATTTGAAATTGAGCATATTTTGGAGCTTTGTAGGCCGTTTAGATTGCTTAGTGTCATTTTTCGTTATGGTATAAGCCAAAACAGTCACTCTCCATCTACATTTTTCCCACTTAGGTTCCCTTGTTTGTAGGATTTTGTCGTTTGCTTCGTGCCGTAAAGAAAATGGACACTAAGCAATCTAAACGGCCTACAAATATCTGAAAATGAGCATATTTTGGAGCTTTAAAAAGCAGTCTAAAAATTAACATTTTCAGATTTTGTAGGCATCAAACAGTGTGCAGTTATCTAAAAATGTGAACTAAAAAGAGAAAACTAAAATGACAAAAAGTGTTCATGTCTTCTGATTTTTGTTTAGTGAGTTTAGATAAATTCTTGACTTGTTTTTAGCTTATTGTCAGGATCACAGCCAGTTTCTTTATTGATGAAACGACCATCAAAAACATATTGACCTCTAAACAACAATAGTCTTTTTGAGTGGACTCGGAGTTAGTAATGCATAGAGGAGGTTGCCACTGCAGGAAGGTAACATGGCAGGTTCAAGCGCCGAAGAGTGTTGTAGCTTGGGATTGCAACTGTTCAGATTGCTTCATGAGGGGTAACACACACTTCGTCGTCCCTGCTGAGAGATTTGAGCTTTTGGGTGATTCTGAACAATATATTACAACCTACACTTTCGGCAGCCATACAGCAAAACACACGTTTTGTAAAGTTTGTGGCATAACTTCATTTTATCGCCCGCGTTCAAACCCTGATGGGGTTGCAGTTACGTTCAAATGTGTTGATTCTGGAACTCTAATCCATGTCGAGGTAAAGCATTTCGATGGGAAAAATTGGGAGAGCTCGTACGATAAGTCAGGTATTGCTTCGTGTTCGAAGACAGAGGAATCTACACTGTGATTTCTGCTAGATGTTATGTAGGTTGGTTCATCAGAGTAAACTTTGCTTCGGAATTCAGATGTCAAGAAATTTGAAAGATTGGGATATCTCTTGCCTACTTATTTCTAAATGCTACTGTGATTGAAATTTTGTTAAACATGTTACTGGTTTTCGGAGAAGAAATATATATGATGACTAGTTTCTTCCTTATGTAATGGAAAGATCTTCATATTTTTTGTGTTTGGAAAGGTATTTTCATAGTTATTCTGCATTAAATTTTTATACCAAAACGCTGTGCTATATATCATGCTTATTATTTCCCAATTTCTTTTTAGGTTTTACCAGCCTATATTCCAAAACAAATCTAGAAACTTTTAAAGCAATTTATTTTTCTTTTATAAAAAAATGTTTTTCTAAAGCAAAGCGTTTTCCTCTTGACTTTATGCCTTTGTTTCGTACTTACAATCATATTTCGGCAAATGTTCTACTTCCTTATGGCAAGTTTTCTCTTTGTTTTTATATTTTCTTGTGTGCCTTCTTAATAATTCCTTGAGTGGATTGAAACAATCCCCAAGGTAATGGTACAAGAGGTTTGACCTTTTCATGACAAGTAAGTGATTTCAAGAGGAGCGGATACGATAGCTATGTCAATTTAGGGAATGTCGAAAGATGAATGCGAAATGAAGCAACTGGGTCTTGTCAAGAAAATACTTGGTATGAAGATTCACAGAGATAGGAAAGACGGAAAATTATTTCCGACTCAACCAGGGGCATTTGGAGAAGGGGTTCTTGATAGATTTGGAATGACAAATCCCAAAATTTCTCTCCACTCCCTTGGCGCAGCATTTCAAATTGTCTTTGAAGGACTCCCTGAAAACTAATGATGAGGCACAAAGGATGAGCATAATGCGCTGTGCAAATGCGGTGGGAAGTTTGATGTACTCGATGGTTTACACCAAAACAGACTTGGCACAAGCAGTGAGCTTGTTGAGCAAGTACTTGGCCAGACCTGAGAAGGTGCTAAATAAGACATTAAGGTATCAAAAAAGGCACCGCCGATTTAGAATTACGCTAAGGAAATTCAAATGGAAGCGATAAATGTGTTTTGGGGTTGTGGATTCAGATTATGCAGGAGATCTAGACTGTAGAAGATCTGCCATAGGATATGTGTTTCAAGAATGTGGCGTGTTGTTGCTTTGTCAACTACTGAAGCCGAGCATATGGCCATTACTAAGGTGGTGAATCTTTAGAAAGAGAATTTATGTACCGAGGTTCGAGACTCTTGACGAATGTTCTGAAATTGTATCAAACTCATTCTTCTGATTTAATATAAAGATTGTCTTCTTGGAGTTATTTTCAATTTTTTAGATTTCCTAGATAAGTCTATCTCGTTTGATCAAATTACAGGGTAATATCTCAACTAATTTTCCCTATTAATAAGTTGGCTTTAATCTTTCCTACAGAAAAATTGTAGTTGTTCACACTATTTTTTATTTTAATTTTACCCAAAAAAAAAAAAAAAAAGGGTGCCAGGTAATCTTTAGCAATTGATTATTCTTTTACATTGGCATGACAAAGCCGTAGTTCAAGGTAACTTAATTAAAATAGAATACCTTATATAGTATATAATCATGAATTGTATATATACATATATATGTATATATATAGGACATCTAGCCTTGATCCAAACTTCCCACATTAATCATCATACATATGCTTAATCCAACAATAGCATTTACCCCTTCCTGTTGTTTTCAAACATTCCGCTTTAATGAAATTTTTTCCATATCTGAGTTGGCATAGTCATTTACAACTTTCATCAGAGGAACAGTAAAAGTGACTTTCATCAGAGGAACAGTAAAAAGTCTTCGATATAATAAATGAGTAGAACCAATTTCATAAATTCGGTCAACCAAGCAAATAAATATAATAATCAAATTGTAAGAATGTGATAATAAACAAGTAATTAAATAAAAAAGAAAATTTCATAATTGATATCCAGTACATATACGTGTCAAAGCAATATTAACCCACATTTTAGTCTCGTTAATTGTAGGTTTTTTGCATTGGTATCCCGTCAGTTTATGATTTGATTATAATTAGACTCTAAATTTTTAATTTTAACATTTTGTATTTTGAACTTAGAAATTTATAGTAATTTATCCCGTTAATAACATTTGGAATGGATCAAATGGAGGGGAGAAGTTTTCGAACGAGAATAATGACTTCAAAAAAATTGATGTTAATTTTTTCAAAGAAATTAACAAATGAAATTATACATTAATATTTATTTGTCTCTATTTAAATCTAAATATATTGAAGTTAAGATCTTTTATTAAGTTTTATAAATACAAAATTTTGAACAAATTTTGTTTAAATATAAGTTTGTGATGACATTGACTAAACAAGAATTTTAATGTTCTTAATTAACTTTGTTATGGAGTCAAGTGTTAATCACAGTACATTTTTTTTTCCTGCAAACAAAGGAAATCTTATTCAAGTGGTCACTACATCGGGATGCCTCCACTAGACTAAAGTCACCAGATGGTAATGACAGTTGAGCCCAATTGTAGATGGCATGAGCTGAAGCATAAAATTTATTAGTGAGGGATTGCTTATGATCGATTTGTAAATTTATAATGTAAATTATCAAAATTAAACAGTTAAAGAGTGTAAATTGTAATTATATGATAAGTTTACGAACACCACCGGTGTCATTTAACTTTTATTATATTGGAAGAGACTTTGTAAGTTTTGATATCTTATTGGATGTCATAAACATGTATTTTTATTTAAGGACTACGTCGTAATAATAGCTTCATTACACATATTTATATATTCAAAAACAAACTATGCCGTTAAACTTAAAGTTAATTTCCTTGACTAACCTGAATAGTCAGAGATGATCAAGATGAAGAACAACAAATAAAGACTAACTCATACTCATTCTGAGCGTCACCTATAAATGTAAGAAGAACAATATTTTGTTGGGATTTATAATAAATTTTGTCGGTGCCAAAGGTAAAATGTTCAATTGATTTCTCAACATCAAAAGTGTTACATGATATATGGTAAGTATGTAACAACGTTTCTAGTTTAAAAAGAAGAAAATTTAACATAAATCAAAATAACGTCAACTAACAGCTAACTTCAAGTCGTCGGAGGACTAAGAGAACATGGCGTTTTTTGTAAGAAGTAGTCGTAACTTTTGATCAAAATCACAACAATGGCACAAGCATAATAAATATTAAATAAATGTCCCTCCACTAACATTTAAAAGAAAAAAAGTCAATCAGTAAATCTACCCTTTTAAAATCATTTCTTTAGTTTTGTGCCCTCTTTTTTAGAATTCTCAAACGAATACAACAATTTTATAGCAAAGGCAAATACATTTCACCACATTTCCAGGAAATTATAATAAATAACAATTTTCAAAAAATAATTTAAATAAACAGTATTTATCTAACTTAAATAAATCATTTATATACTTAATTTAATACATTTATTATTTATTAGAAATATTTTTAAAAATTACTATTTATTTCAATTATATTCTAAAAACTGCTATTTAATTCTATCTTTCCAGACTTCCCCACTTAAGGCCCAGTGACCTTGTGAAGCCTACAAACTTGCAGTCCAAACTTGGTGAAAACACAAGGCCCATATTCTTCTTCAAAACATGTCATCTTTAAAGCCTGTTTGTTTTTGGTTTCAAAACCGTTTTCACGATTCTTAAGAGAATCGCTTTCTAAATCAGTTTGAAAATATGTTTGATTAGCACTGATCTTGAAAACAAAACTTGAAACTTATGAGTTATATTCAAATTTTTTTCGCTTAAGTTAGAAAACAAGATAGAATCATTTTCTCTGCCTTTTCTCCTCAGCCCCGTGTACACATAGCCCCTGACCCCTACCTCGCCTCCATGCTCTCGGCTCCACCCCTCTCTCTCTTTCTCGTTCATCGCCATCAACCAAAGCTATCTCTCCTCCCCTGGGCTTGACTCCGCCTGTCTCTCCTCCCCTCACCTCATTCATCGCCATTGGTTGAGCGCTGTCGGCCCTTGTTTGGTGGTAATTGCGGCATTATCGTTCTCCCCCATCCTGGTCACCATCACAGTCATAACTCTCCTATTTTGATCGTCTCCTTCACAAGAGGTAAGCTCCTCATCTCGGTTTGGACTGTCTCTCTCTTTTGTGTTGGTTTTTGGACTAGTGATTGATAATTTCATATACCCTAGAATTTGGGAATTTTTTCAACCGGTAAGTCGATGAGCGAATCAGACTTGCTATTGTATTGCTATTTTGTTGTAAATGCTGCTCTTGTTTTGTCTCATGTATTATGGTTGGCATGGTTTGTGAATTTGAATCTCTGTTTTTGCCATTTTGAATGGTGCCATTTTCAATATGAAAGCTCGGTTATTTTCTACCTTTTGCTTTAGAGTGTAGGCGAGTTCAGATTGCAAGTAAGAACAGCATTCGGCCGTGTAGGCGAGTTCAGATTGCTATTGATGCTGGTTGTTTTCTGCCGTTTTCAAATGTTTTTATCTCACAATGTTGTTAATGTTTTTATCTTAAGAACAGCAAAATGTTTTGTTTTGTTAATTTCAGTTCACTTCAATGATGATTGTTGTTGCAATGGGTAACTGGTTACTCAGATTTTATAATGGTTTTGAATTATTAAGATTTTTGGATTTTTTGACTCACATAGAGAGTGAGGAGGAAATGGAGAATTTGGTTATTGAATTACACTGAAATTGCCTTTGATTACTATTAATTGTTGCGTTATTGCTTTTTTTATCTCACAATATTTTGATTTCTAGTTCGAATGATGATTGACAAGTCTCTTACTACTAAGTTGCACTTTAACTTCGAGAAAAATAATGCAAATTTCTAGGTCAATCATCATTCGAACTAGAAATCATGCATCATAAATAGTTAGAAATCATTCTAGGTGTGTTAGAAATCATACATCATAAATGGTTAAAAAAACGTGCAAAACTGTAAGTGATTTTGTTCCCAATACAACATTCACTTCTTTTATCTTATTTCCAATTCGATTAGACAAACCTCTACATGCTAGCTAATTAGAGATTTATATTAGTGAGTATAAATGTAACTTGCATAACACATATATATATATAAAGATTATCTTAGCATATATTATATATATAGCAAAACATATTTCCCTTTTGAAGTTACACATATCTTGATAATAATTTTTGGTATTCATATTTTACTAATTTTATTAATTTTTAATTTTGGTATTCATATTTTATTAATTTTTAATTTTTGGTATTCATAATAATTTTTTTAAAATTTAATATAAATATACTTTCATAAAGTAATTATGAAATGAATGGTTTTAAAAAATATAACCAAATACAGTTTCTTTTTTTTTTCCTTTAAAACATACACTCAGAAAATATAATTAAATACAATTTCAGAAACGATTTCAAAACAATTTTTAAAACAATCTTATTTTCAATTTTTTTAAAACCATAACAGATTTTAAAAATAATACCAAATGCTACCATTTCTCATTTTTCTTGAATACATACTTGGTCATCGTGCACTTTCTGTCACTATCTGTATCATCCAGATGGCTGAGAAAAGAATTAAATTGCATGATGGAAAAGGGAAAGATGAAGAACCAAACACTGCAAAAGTGGACCGATTATTGGAATTACCTGATTGCACTATCCATTACATTCTTTCTCTTGTTCCCACTGTTGATGTTGTTCGGATGAGCATCCTTTCCAAGCGCTGGCGACGAATTTGGTATTCTCTACCCGTATTGTGCTTTTCTGATTCTGCTGATTTTGGTAAATCTAAGTCGGCAAAGCTCTGTAAATTTGTAGGCAAGTGTTTTAATCTCCGCAAAAATGATATGCTCAAGGTTACCGATACGGCAATAACTAAAGTTAAGCTCTCAACTGCATATTCTTGGAGCAGAATTTGTAGTTGGTTGATATTAGTTGTTAAAAGCAACATAAAGGAGTTAGATCTTGAATTTTTCTGCTTTAGAGGACGCCGTTGCCCTGTGGAGTTATTTTTTTCAAAGTCGTTGACTCATTTAAGGTTGAATGGTGTTTGGCTTGAGAATCTTCCTTCTGCAAGTCTTCCAACTTTGATATCTCTATCATTGGAGCGTGTCCATTTGAATGATCGCAATCTTCATAATCTATTGTTAGGATGTAGTTCCCTTGAAAGGTTGTTTATAAAACAATGTGATTACTTGTCGAATCCTAAAGTTTCGAGTTCGAGCCTCTAAGTTTTTGGAGATAGTTTGTCATGATGTCTATAACTTTCCTGAAGCTATTAATCTTGAATCTTTCATGTGTCGTGGATCTCATATTAGGTCCATTTCAAATCTATCATCATGTGCAAAACTTAGAAATCTCTCTTTTTGTTGGTCAACAATGAAAGTCCAGTGGTTGGAAGACCTAATTTTCAGGCTCCCAGTTCGTGAGAGTTTAACGTTAGACAACTGCAACGAATTAAGACATGTCAAAATATGCAGTCAGCCCCTGAAGCACATCATTTTCAAAGTATCCACAAGTATACGTGTTGAATCTGATGTTACAATTGATTCTCCTAATTTAGTTTCCTTTAGATTTGAAGGGTGTCCGTTGTCGAAAATTTTGATTAATGTTAAAACCTTGGTGGAAGCCAATGTCACACTTTCTCCTGTTGGGTTTTGGGATCCCTATCTACCCGTGGTCTATGATGCGAGTTGGTACGGCAATCTGCTTGATTTTCTTTCAAATCTTGATTGCTCCAAGAATATGGAGCTGCGTGTCTACGTAGAAGAGGTACCTATATTTATGCTTCCTGCGCTCCAAAACCCACACCCACAACCCCCCCACCCCCCCAACCCCACCGCCCCAACAAACCCCCCACAAAAAAAAAAAAAAAAAGGCATTTACATTGTAGTTGGAAATCTTTATACAGCATATTTGCTCCTTGATGATTTGATGTGTTTTCCTTTTTTTTTTTTTGTTTTTTGTTTGGGTTTTATGGAGAATCTTTTTAGGCTCTCATCTTTCCGGATGAACTGCGAAGGGTTCATAACGCTCCTTTACCTACTGTCAAGCATCTCAAAGTAACAACACACAAGCCATTGTTGAGAAAGACTGAGCTGCGGGATTCCTTGGTTTGGGCTTTCCCTTCTGCAGAAACATTGAGGATCGACACAAGAAACCGTTAATTCTGAGTACAACTTACAAAGTTTGAAAAATGGAACTGCAACAACAAGTTGATCTTTAATTATTTTGGAGTTACATGAATTGAATCAAATAAGCCCTTTTATGGTGTTTTTGTTTTTGGCATTTGAACGTTCTAGTTTTCTGATTATCTAGGGCTAGAGGATTTGAAAACCTGTTCAGTGAGTTTGTTGTGCTGGGCATGTTTTTCTAACTTTTATCATACTAGAATATTGAACATAGTATACATCTTATTTAAGTTTCTTTCCATGTTTTTGTGAGTTGTCTTGCTAGAATTTGTTCACGCCCACATTATATTGAATCTCCGTTATACGGAAAAGTAATTCGCAATGGGATTGTGCAATTTTCTTTAGTGTTTTTTATTGCTTGAATTTTCTTTCCTATTCTTTAGATGAATGCTTTAATTTGTTTAGGATGCCACAAAATTACAACTTTCCTCGAATTTCCAATGCGTTATGTGTAATTTACGGTCCAAAAAAGTTGAAAACCAACGTACCACGATAGATGAGCCTACTAAAACCACTCCCGCATCCCGAGGCTCACATATTGCCAATTATATCCATGAGTTTCCCTAACCAATTGAGCAACTTGTCAATAGCTTTCTTAGCTAGAACATTAGTTTGAAAATATGCATTTTTTGTTATGTATGTTATTCATGTACTGTCTCGTCGTATTATCCATGCAGAGTTTTGTAATGCACTGTTTGACTTCTGTAGGTTCTAAAATTTAATCTTGTTGACTTTTATCGATGTACTGAAACTAAGGGACTCTGGAGAAGCTATGAGTTCTGTTATGTTAAAGTTGTTTTCCAATGTTTACTTTTAGTTAATTTCTGCAAACATTTTCCAAATAGTTAAGAAAGGAGTTACAACGCATGTTTGGAATAGTCCCAAGAAGTGGGATTGATTATCGAATTTTTTTACCGAGCCTCCTTCTGTTGGCAATGCGTGTTAAAATTTTTGAAATTACATATTATTACACATTATATTTAAAATTGTTTAAAATTTGAATTTGAAATTTAAATTTGAAATTGGAATTTAGAATTAGAATTTGAAATTTAAATTTGAAATTGGAATTTAGAATTAGAATTTGAAATTTAAATTTAAATTTTTAGGATTTAAATTTTAAATGATTCTTAGGATGAGAAATAAATGGAGAGGCTATATAAAGATGATACAAGAAGACGAAACAAAATTCAAGACCAAAAGAATGCTTTGGATGGAATTTTGTAATCTTTATTTTACTTTGTTCTAGGATGGAACCATGGCTTGATTATTATTCTATCAATTATTTTTTCTATGATATGTCATGGATGTAAAAATATGTATTGATGGATGTTTTATATGCATATTTGATAACATGTCATATAGGATAGATAAGTGCCGCTCATACTATATTGATCATACATATTTGTCAAAACTTACATGTTTTTCAAAATATTGAGTGGGAGAGAGTTTCAAACAAAACCCACTACCTCCATTGTTGATCTATATATGAAAGCATGGTAACACCTCGCGTCAGTTCTGCCCTGACCACACCCCTCGGTAGGTGTTTACCGCTACCGGTATACTAGGTTGGATCTCCTATGTGGAAAACATGTTCGGGTACGATCCTATTCATGACCACCCCTCGGTGGCTTGGTAGGATGTAGATCGGGCTACTTAAACAATGGTTATACACTCAAGACTCGTTTAGTTATTAACCTTCCCTAGAAGCTCTGTTAACTAAACTGGTGGCCAAAATAAGCAGTTATTAATATATGTCTTAACCTTGGAGGATTTAAGGCAACATATATTAATTGGACGGGGTCCATGTTTCGGCTATTTGTCTCATGACCACCCCTCGGTGGCTTGGAGCAATAGGTGCCGAGAATTACCATTGCAATGCTATATGTTTTTCAAGTTTCATATAGAAACATACTTGTATGTTTTATTTGCTAAATTATCTATATATTTGCTTGGGTTTTGTAATGATGTCTAGTATAATTTTATTTCAGTTCAAAATGTCACCGACACTCCTCATTTCAATACTTATTGAAAATAAGCTGAATGGCGATAATTATAAAGAATGGAAAAGAAATATACTTGTAGTTCTCAGTTGCAAGAGACACAAGTTCGTATTGGACGAACCATGCCCACCTGGGCCTAAACCTGACACACCGCTTTAGGAGGTCCTGGTTGCCTATACTCGTTGGAGAGAATCCAATTAGATAGCTCAGTGCTACATACTTGCTAGCATGACGAGTGCTTTATAAAAGCAGCAGGAGACTTATCAAGTTGCTAAAGAGATCATGGAAAAATCTAGAGGACATGTTCGGAGGCCAAGAAAAATTAGCTCGATAGTCTGCTATAACCAGCATTATGAACTCCAAGCAGAAGGTAGGTACTCCGGTGAAGGACCATATGATCACTCTAATGGGATTCTTTGCTGAAGCTGTCGAAAACGGTGCTGAGTTGGACTACAACACTCAGATCGAGATGGTGTTCAAAACTCTGTCAAAAGATTTTGTGGGGTTTAAGGCCGCATACAATTTGGCGACAAGGGAGTTAGGACTTACTGAGCTCATGAAGCAACTCCAAGCTTATGAGCGGATGATTAGGGATGGGGATGCGGTCCAACCCAAAGGAGAGGCAAATTTGGCGGAATCTTCCAAACCCTCACTGAAGAAGAAGAGGCCAAATAAGAAGCAAGTAGCTTGCAGTTCTTCTAATCCTCCTATCTCAGATGGGAAGAAGAACAAGAAGCCTAGGGACCCTAAAAAGTCCAAATGCTTCCACTGTGAGAAGGTAGGTCACTTCAAGAAGGCTTGCCGAGAATTCCTAGCCACCAAGGGTAAGGAAGGTAAGGAACTTCACTATTTAGAAGCATGTTTGGTGAAAGAATCGAAAGACACTTGGGTCATTAATTCGGGCACTACTAATCATATTTGTGTTTCTATGCAGGGGTTTGTGGAAACGAGAAGTCTACATGATAGAAGCCTCTCATTGCGGACTGGAGACGGTAGCTTAGTGGTGGCTGAGGCAGTGAGAGATGTTTATCTTTATTTTGATGAATTTAGGTTTATATAATTGAAAGACTATTTTTATGTTCCTAATTTTAGAAGGAACCTTATATCGGTAGCTTGTTTAATATAGGATTCTTATTCAGTTTCTTTTAGTAAAAAAGTTGATATTTGTAGAAATAAGTTTTTTATCTGTTCTGGATGGATGGATGAAAACCTATATTTGATCAAACCAAAGATGTACTCACTGCTTGACACCGAATTAATAAATAACTCTAAAAGGTTGAAAGTTTCTCACTCTAACAAGGTGTATCTTTGGCATTTAAGACTTGGTCATATTAATCAGGATAGGATTCAAAGATTGGTGAAAGACGGTCCTCTAGAATCTCTAGAGGAGGTATGTCTTCCTCAATGTGAGTCTTGTCTTGAGGGTAAGATGACTAAGAGGTCTTTTGGAGCTAAGGGTACTAGGGCTCAGGAACTCTTAGAAATTGTGCATACTGACGTATGTGGCCCTATGAACGTCACAGTACGAGGAGGGTTCGAGTATTATGTCTCCTTTATAGACGATTACTCGAGGTATGGATATGTGTATCTGATGCACCGCAAGAATGAAACCTTTGACAAGTTCAAAGAGTATCATGTGGAAGTGGAAAAGCAATTGGATAAATTCATAAAGACACTTCGATCTGATCGAGGTGACGAATACCTCTCCGATGAATTTCTAGAACATCTTGTAGAGAATGAGATATTATCCCAATTGACTGCACCTGGTACTCCACAACAGAATGGTATAGCCAAAAGGAGAAACAGGATCTTGTTGGATATGGTACGGTCCATGATGAGTTATTCAATACTGTCGATATCATTCTGGGGATATGCTTTACAAACGGCGTGCTATATTTTGAACCAGGTTCCAAGCAAATCAATTCCCAGGACTCCGTATAAATTGTGGCGTGGCAGGAAGCCCTCCCTTGGATATATGAGAATATGGGGCTGCCCGACACATGTACTGGATGGGGATGTGAAGAAGTTGAAATCAAGATCAGAATTGTGTATGTTTGTAGGGTATCTTAAGAGAACTAAGGGAGGTCTGCTCTATAACCCAAAGGAACAAAAATTCATTGTTTCAACCCATGTGACATTCTTAGAGGAAAGTCACATGAATGACTTTAAGCCTCAAAGCAAAGTGGTGTTAGAGGAGTTATCGGGTGAAAGAACTGCTCCATAGGTTTCGGTCTTGGACGCAAGTCTGAGTTCCGGTGAAAGACCTACAGACGATCAACAATTTAGGGTACCTCATCGTAGTAGGAGGGTTTCGAAGAAGCCTAATTTCTTCATGTATGATGCTGAGGTATACCAAGCTGAAGCTCATGAGCATGAGGATGATCCGGTCACCTATGATAAAGCTATAAGTGATGTTGATTATAAATCTTGTAAACAGGCTATGAACAATGAGATGGATTCTATGAAATCCAACTCTGTTTGGGAACTTGTAGATCTACTGGATGGGATAAAATCCATTGGATGCAAATGGGTCTACAAAAGAAAGAAGGATGCGGAAGGGAGAGTAGAAACTTTCAAAGCTAGACTAGTTGTAAAGGAGTACACGCAAAAGGCTGGAATCGATTACGATGAAACCTTTTCGCCTGTTGTTATGCTGAAGTTTATCCATATTCTTCTGTCCGTTGTTGCGGCTCTCGATTACGAGATCTAGCAAATGGATGTCAAGACGGCATTCTTGAATGGCCATCTTGAGGAATGTATCTACATGATACAACCCAAAGGGTTCATGGCAAAAGGCCAAGAAAGAAAAGTCTGCAAGTTGCTTAGATCCATTTATGGATTAAAGCAAGCATCCCGCTCATGGAATCAGAGATTTGATCAAGCGATCAAGACATTTCGTTTTGAGCAAAACGTTGATAAACCATGTGTTTATAAACGTATTAAGGATGGAAAAGTGGTCTTTCTAGTACTTTATATCGATGATATACTGCTCATTGAGAATGATGTAAGGAACTTATCATCAGTCAAGCTTTGGTTGCACCAATAGTTTGATATGAAGGATTTGAGAGAAACTAATTATGTTCAAGGCATTCGTCTCTTTAGAGATCGAAAGAACAAAATGATAACGTTATCCCAAGCTTCATACATAGATAAAATAATTGATAAATATGCAATATAAGAGGCAAAGAAAGGTTCATAACCTTCCATTGCCGGTCTAACTCTTTCATTGGATGACTGTCCCAAGACATCGGAAGAAAGAAAGCATATGAGTAAGGTCCCTTATGCATCCACTGTGGGTAGTCTTATGTATGCTATGCTTTGCACTCTTCCGGACATATATTTTGCAGTAGGTATGGTGAGTCGATATCAAGCGAATCCTGGAACCAAACACTAGCAAGCAGTAAAGTATATACTCAAGTATCTTAAGAGAACGAGGGATTATATGCTGATGTATTCTGGAGGGGACCTAACACCCGTAAGATACACGGACTCAGACTTCCAGACTTGTAAGGATTCGAGGAAATCGACATCAGGATCAGTGTTCTTGATCGGAAAGGGCATGTGGAGATAGGGTTAGTGGATGTATGTAAGATCACATCCAAGGACAACATTGCCGATCCCTTTACTAAGACTTTGGTGGCTAGAAACTTTAAGAGGCATGTAGAGACGATGGGGATGCGTAACATGGCATATCTACTGGCTTAGGGTAAGTGAGAGATTGTTAGGAAATGCCCTAAGCATTAGAGATATTTTTATGTATTTATTTTGAACTGGATAATAAAATTATATATATAAAGGTTATTTATTACATTACTGTTTGTCCTCATTCTATTTACATGTTAAAGTAAATGTAAGCAAATATGACTCCCTGACTGCTTGTGTTAAAACTGTTAGAACGTTGCATGCTTGTGTTAAGCAAATGTAAGCAAATGTCTTTAATGCTTGTGTTAAGCATTAGAGACATTTTTATGTATTTATTTTGAACTGGATAATAAAATTATATATATAGAGGTTATTTATTACATTACTGTTTGTCCTCATTCTATTTACATGTTAAAGTAAATGTAAGCAAATATTACTCCCTGATTGCTTGTGTTAAAATTGTTAGAACGTTGCATGCAATGGACTTTTTGTATGCGAGAAGACAATGCTCTAAAATAAGTGGTCTAAACTAAGGTCTGTAGTCTATGGGGTTAGACCGAGCATCTAACTCATGTTAAGACTATTATGTTGTCTAAAGCCACGGTGGGGATGGTTTGTCTTGACCGTCTAGAGCATAGACTCCCAAGTAGAGACATAGATATGTTGCTTGGTGGTGACATATTAGACTGGGACTAAAGTGTGATTGATCTACGTAGTCCGCTATGAGTGGATCAATCTGCTTTTGACGTTCATTGTGCAGTAACCTTAATCCTGAGTGAATGAACAGCTTCATGTATGTGACTTGTGTACTTTGATATTCCAATGGCTAAAGCGTCTCAGTGGTAGTAAGCTTATGAACCGGTTCGTTGGGTGTATGACTT
Organism: Antiaris toxicaria; assembly: GCA_035233585.1. Taxonomy (NCBI): domain Eukaryota; kingdom Viridiplantae; phylum Streptophyta; class Magnoliopsida; order Rosales; family Moraceae; genus Antiaris; species Antiaris toxicaria. The sequence continues at coordinate 5,786,770 of CP141163.1, forward strand.
GTATACGATGAAGGGTTTGTTTACAGATATCGGAATCATAGCTCTAATAAGGAGTTAAGGGTATTCTCTTAAAGACATTATACTGGATGTGAAAATGGACAAGGCCTTGGGTCGTCTACTGGGCGGATGACTTCTTATTCACATATGGTGAATAATCATTTTCTTATTCGGTAGTATAATGGAACTTTAAGATAGTCTGATCAGTAGAATTGAACGGACTTTGACCTAAGGCTGATCATGGATATCATATGAGGGTTCTGCATACATGACAAGGTCATTGGATAGTAGCTCGTCACAAGCTTACGTAATATGGTATATAATTGGGAGTTCAGTTTCAGGTTTATAGTGGTGTGACTCTGAAATTAGTGACCATATGATTGAGTTGTTCGGTACAGAATAATGATCATATGAAATCACGGGTGATGTGAATCAAATAACGACTTTAAAGGAACCAATCAACGTCAAGGAAACCAACTCAAATACCAATTGAGCCGGTTACAAGAGCGAGAGCAAAGAGATTTAAAGAAGCACTTAATGGGCTAATTCAAGAGGTTTGGGCTCAATCAAATTCGTGACCCATTGAGCATGATTCATGATACATTGACTTAATTCAAGCCCATGAGGAATTCAGCTAATTCAATCAAGCCCAAGACGTTTTTTAACCAAGGATTTTCAAATTTGCGGCAGAATAACTACCTTCCTATATTTACGAATTTGGTTAGGATTAGATTTTCATATTTATTAGGATTTAGGAAGATTTGGGATTATCTTTTCAGATTTGTTAGGATTTAGGAAGATTTGGGAATATCTTTTGTAACAAATTTCAGTTAGGATTTAGGCTTATCTTCTGTAACAAATTTTCAAATAATTTTCGGATTTTTTTCGGCTTATTTTTCCAGATTTTCTTTAGGAATATTCTTTGTAACAATTGTCTATAAATAGGCGTCCCCATAGCAATAAAACGGAACACACTTCAGTTTAATTCATAAATTTGAGAGTTTAATTCTCTTTGGTTCTTTGAAGAACTATCTGAACTTATCGGAATTTTCCGTGGCGTTCGCTTCTGACTTATCAATCAACCCTTTCCATAGTTGATTGTGGCGTCTTCCTTATACCAAGTTTCTTGTTTTGCATTAAGCAACGGGTTGAGGTCCATATACCAAGGTTCTTGTTTTTGTTGAAGCAACGGGTCGAGGTCTCCCATCCATTCGAACCTGATTTTAGAACGTTCTTGGGTTCATATTATTGACGGGTCTCGTTATTCTTAGCGAGGTTCGCATCAACGGGAGCCTGATTATATATGTCCAATTGGTCCCTCTACTAACTCCACATATTTCCTTAACGATTGGCAAATTGATTTGAGTATGCTATTGGCTAGTTGATCATGCATGGATGGTGTTGACATAGGATTAATATGGTGGACAAGATTCTCTCTGGTTGAATTCAGATTTTATTTTGGATAATAAAGTATACAATTATTCGAACTCCAAATAAAGTTGCCATGATTTTATTTGAGATTGAATTAGAGTTGTAGAAAATTATCCATGAGAACAAGAATTTGAAATACAACTATTTGTGGATTTTGAAATTTGAATTTTGAAATTTGAAATTCAAATTTTGAATCACAGTCCAAGTGGAATTCGAATTCTTTGTGAATAATTCCACAAGGCTAAAATTCGAATTTGAGTTAGATTATGCAGAGGAAAATCTTGTTTGAATCCTACATGAATTTTGAATTACGATCTTAACTAATTTTGGTTGAAAATTTTGAGGATTATCCTCATGGAATTTTTGAAAATTTTGTGGATAAGATTCAGGGAAAAATTCAAGTTTCAATTCCAGTTAAATTTGGATTTTCTCCTCCCTAAAAGTGACCGAAATTTTTGAGGAAGATCTCATAAAGATTTTCGATTTTTATGGATAAGGATGAGATAAAATTCAAGCTTGAAAATCCTAGTTGAATTTTGATTCTTCCCCTACTTTTTGTGGCTGAAAATATTCATTGAAAATCCTAATGAATTTTCAGATTTTTGGTTGGTTAATGGAAGATAAAATTCAAGTTAAAATCTTGTTTGAATTTTGAACACAAAATCTAGAGAATGGCCGAATTTTTTAGTTGGGATTTTGGCTTGAAAATTTCAGATTTTGTGTTGTGGATAAGGGAGAAAATCTTCTCCTAATCCAATTCGAATTCAGAGGATCACCTCATGCAAGTTTATAAATAGAGATCCTGCCACTCCAGTTCTCTCAAACCACAGACTTTCAGGTGAGCAGGCTTATTATTGCATAACTCACCGTGACAATAAGTTCTTTAGAGATTTGGGTGGTCGGAAGAAGACTAGCAGTGCTAGCATACCGATCGAGGTTCAAAGTGCCCACACACTCAGCCATTTGGGAATTGGAGAATAGTAGAGAAGGCTAGTTGGTTGAAGCCCTTCGATCATTCTCCTCCTACAGATTGGCGTCCTTGAGGTATGAGTTTAAATTGTTGTTGGTTTATTGTATATGACACCATGAGATATTTAACGATATTAAAAAAATTTTATTATTCCGCTGCGCTACTCTGATACGTTTTTACCGATTTATTTCCTATAGTGCCAATATACTCTATCATTCGAGAATTAAAATAGTAAAGAAGGTTAGTTGGTTAAAACTCTTAATCACCTTCTTCGGCATTCTTATTATTTTCTTTCTAAGATATGTAGATTATAAAATAATTTATTATATATGATAACTCAAGTTAGTACAATTCAAGTAAAAAATTTTACAATTCCGCTATATAAATTACTCGATTTTCCTACCATACATACCAACGCTATGGCATCTAAGATGAAAGTTGAAGCCTGAAGGGTGCATGCCATAACGGTTAATCTGTGATTTGGGGGAAAAAAGTGGATTGAAAATGTGAAGCCCGAATTTTATATATTTGTTTTTAATTTTTGGAGTCTATAAATAGGTCATTCTAGGTTAAATTAGGGACCTTTTACACACTTTCTTTGTCATCTTTAGGGAGAGAAAAATTAGAAAAAGAAGAAAAATTTCATGGCGAATCAAGAGAGATCATTCATGTGAAGATTAATTTTGCTACAGCCACTCATTATCTTTTTCTTCTTTGTTCTTTCCAAAGTTGTTACTTTCTATTATGGATTTTGTTTTTTGCTTACATTATGTTAGACAAAATATCTTTCTGATTAAGGGGAGTTTCAAAACTCTAGACATGATTTGTAATTGAATACTTTAGATATTATTTTTAATTTTTCCAATTGAAATCATTTATGTTCTTCCATATTCAATATTCATGATTATTTTCTTGTTTTATTTGGGTGGCCAACTAAATAGAACTTAAGAATGTTCTATTGTTAGATAGAAGTCCTGACCTATAATTATCTTGATTTTCTTATCATTAGTAGCTATTGTGATCATTGATCATAGGTTATTTTTATATGATTACATGTGAAACATAGTATATGATAAATTAACCAAGCTTGTGTGTTTGTTTCCTAGATTAACTTATCTTTCTTATCTTAATGCTTCCATTAAATTAAATTTAGAAAACTTATTCAAGGTTGTTTAATAGGAAGAGAATTAGGTAAAGAGCTTGTTTAAGGAAATATTGGGATAGTAGAGCTTGTTATTATCTGTAGTTAAGGGTTTCAATAGAAAATGAGGAGTAATATCAAGTACCAATTATAAGTCTATGTGTCGTGATGGAGAACGATCCTTTAACTTGGCATTTTTTATCATCGTTTTTGCCTTTGTTTAAAATTGCATTTCATTAAATTTTAATTTTCTATTTAATTTATGTTAATTAGCATTTAATTTCAAAACCCCCTTTTTATTTATTTATTTATTTTGCTCTGGTATCCTTTTTTAATTAGTATTGCAAAATTAATAGCAAACTAATTAAGACCAATCCTCTAAGAAAAATGACCTTGCTTTCGAGTAAACTCAAAAACGCCCATAATTTTAGCAATGATTAATTTATAACAATGATATATTAGACTACTTTAGATTATTATCATTAAATATTATCTTTTTTATATAATATTTATGATATTTTACCATATAACACAAATAATCATGAAATTTTATGACATTTATTTAGTATCAAATATATATATGCACATAAAAATATAATAAAATAAAACAATTATTTATTTATACGGTAACAAATTTATAGCATCATATGCTTTATAGCGTCAATCCTAACCCATATTCACTTGCAAGTGTACACATCTTCACTTGCAATGATCTCATCTGGGCTTCTCAAGGGGAGTACCCCTAAAATTGGCCTTGCAAGGCAGGACCTTTTTCTCTTCTTGTTTGTTTAACGCAGCAACTTTTTGTTTGAAGATCATATTTGGGCTATCCAAGAGGCGTTTCTACTTCATCTTCATGCCATCCATGGAATCAAGGAGGTTGGGCCATGTTTGGATTTTGGATTTTCTTTTGTGAAGCCATTGCTCTTACAAGTTTTCCTCTATAGGAAACACCCTGATTGTACTTTTTCACAGGTTCAAACCTTTTCTTCTATAACTGCACGTGATATATTATACAATCCCAGTTAACGTTTTGTTTTTTTTTTTTTGTTTTTTTTTTTTGAATGACTCTGAAATTACTTTCCTGTCTTTTTGCTCAATAATTTATATTTTCCCAACTATCATGTCTTGACTTCCTTACTATTTCGATAACATCGGAACAGGCTGCTGGTCGTTACCCTTTCTACATGTAGTTTTTCAGCCCCTTGCTTTTGACATCCTTTAAGTCCCCACATTAGTATCATATTACATGTGATGTCGCTTAAAAGCCTATTATATATATGTGTATGTATATATGTTGTAGTCATGCTAGTTGTCGTAATGTTGCACCAGTACAATAAACTTTTCTTGGAATAAAAAAAAAAAAAAACTAGGAAGGGGAAAGCAAATAGAAAGGAGAAATAGCTATTACTTCCTTCCTAATTATTGTGTTTAGTATGAATTCATTTCTTCGAATCCCTATACATTAGGATATATTAAATTCAGAAATTTTTTTTTATAGGATTTGAAATCGAAACCCAATAATCCAATCTATTCTTTCCTCTTTTAACCAGATGTTTCAAAATCTAACATTAATTACCTCATCCCATCATTTTTTTTGTTATCTTTTTTTTTTTCTTCCTTTTTTCTCTAGGGAAAGTCTAGGAAGGAGATCGATGTTAACGTATGCGCCTAGACATTACCAAATGGTCTCTTAAGATGCTGATAAAAATATTCACCGAATTTCCTTAGACTTCTTAACAAGAAGCATATATTCTAATCTCACTGAGTATAGTAAGGATCATTAAAAAAATTACCTAACACTCGAACCTTTAATTATTAAACATATTACATTAATCGTTTATCGTTACACTATCAAATTTGAAAACCCTATTTATCTTTTTATATATATATATTTTAAATAGAACTGTTGAAAGTTTGAAAAAAGTTACGAGGTTTCACTAAAAAATAAAATTAAAAAAAAAACCCCAATTTTTTAGAAACAGGTGAGTGGTTAATGCTAACTGCTAAGAGTACTCAAGCGAGTAGGGAATAAAAGCAACAAGGAAGGCAAATTTTTGAGGATACTAAGATTGAAACGTCTACCAGACATTCCACAAGATTCCAATCCCCTAATGGATTGAGCCACGAGCTGGCCACACGCCACTTGACGTGTTATAATCATGACCGTACAAGTGGTTTTTCATCCAACGGTCGACAACAAAGTCATGCCATCCAATCCATCTCTATCCCTTTATTTATTCTCCGACTCTGACCATTCTTCGTCTTCCAACCATTCTTCATCAACCTTGCAAAAAAGATCCTTGTTTTCCAAGAACCCAGATCGGATCTTGAACCGAAAAAGAAAACCCATTTCAGATTCCCAACAATGCTTCTGAGATCGGCCGTTTTAGCACTTCCATTCTCGACCCTCCAAGGGAATGGGAATGGGAATGGGAATGGGAATGGGAATGGGACTGGCCATGGTAGTTATGGCTCGTCATCTTCTGGTTTGAGCTTGCACAGCAAGACTTTCTCGTCCAAATTCGCTTTGAGCTCTGAAAAACGAAGTTGTGGCAAGAAATTTGTGGCTTCTGCGTCGCGAGAGCAAGATTTTGTGCCGTTGCAGGGTGTGGTGTTCAGGCCATTTGAAGAGGTTCAGAAAGATTCTCTTGTTGTCCCGTTGGACCCTCAACTTTCCCTTGCTCGCCAGCGCTTTTCTGATGTGTCTGAAGCCGCCGTTAACGAGCAGATTAAGTATGTTTCGTCTTACTTCGCTTTCTCTTCTCTTCTCTTTCTTGTCCTAGTTTTTCATTGGTTGCTTTGTCATCTTGCTCTTTATCCACGAACTTTGTGATTTCTATCTTTTTCATGTAATTTCTTGCTGAAATCTTAAATTCCAAGATTATTTTTTTGTGTTTTCTGTCTTTTTATATAGTTCCTTGCCGAGATCCTTGAATTCCAAGAAATTTATGGTAATTATGTTATAGTTTTTTAATGTAATTGCTTGGTCAAATTCTTGAGTTGGAAGGATTGCGAGTGCTATGTTTCTCCTTTTTTTTTTTTTTTGGTAAAACGGTTATGATTCTTTTCTTTTTGTTATAGAATTGCTTGTTGAAATTCTTGATTTCCAACTTTATAAATTTCATCCTGTTTGATGTAATTGTTTGCTGATAATTTTTTCATTTGCAGTGTGGAATACAACGTCTCGTATGTGTACCACGCCATGTTTGCATACTTTGACAGGGACAATATTGCTCTGAAGGGCCTTGCCAAGTAAACACTAGAAACCGCCCTGAAATTTTCTCATATTCTTTTATTAAAACTATACTGGCTTTTTTCGTTTTTTACCGTTTTTTAATGTATATATGGTCTTGTTGCAATCAGGTTTTTCAAGAAGTCCAGTGAGGAAGAAAGAGAGCATGCTGAGAAGTTAATGAGATATCAGGCATGTATTTCCTTTTTAATCTTTGGGTTCTACATTATCCTCATCGCAGATGGTACTAGTTTAATGCGTTCTTAGTTTTCTGTTTCAATTTTTGTATCGAATTTTCTAATATCTTCCACTTTGTAAGCAGAACATTCGCGGGGGAAAAGTAAAGCTACACTCTATTGTGCCGCCCTTCTCTGAGTTTGAGCACGAAGAAAAAGGGGATGCATTATATGGTTTGTTCCACCCCATCACACCACACCCAGCCCCACCACCCCACCAACCAAAAAAATGAAAACCAACTTATTTTCTCTTCCTTTTTTCCCACTTTTTGTCAAACTAACTCTATAATCTTTTTCTTAAATATGTGTTTGGATTACAGTTTTTGAGCACTTTTTAAAAAGCTTTCTATTATGTTTTCTCTCGTAAAAATTTGAATTTTCAAATTTTAAAAACGAATTTAAGACGAAGATCCAAACTGTCTAAGGTGTCGTCTGGCAAAAAAATTATATTTTAATTTTATTCAAATGCAATACAATTTTATATCAAATACAAATTTTTCAACAGTGCTACGAAAACAATTACTATTCAAAAGTTTTTTAAAACAATCACATCAACTTTTCAACACCACTATTTATCTCTACTTTTACCAATCACATCAATTTTTTAACTATAAAATACTTTTCATCCAAACACACATTTAATTCAAATACAAAACAAATACTTTTCAACTAAATACAACATTCAAAAAACAAATTTCATTCAAATACAATCAAAATGCAATGCGTTTACCAAACACCTCTTAATAGTGTTGGTGTTAGATACGTATATATAAATATTGTAACAGTAAGGTCTCTACATTATCTACTCTAATATGTGATTATCAATGATCTTTTGATGCAGCAATGGAACTTGCGCTGGCTCTGGAGAAGTTGACAAATGAAAAACTCCTAAGCTTGCACAACGTAATTAAATTTTTCATCTTCCAAGTCTTATTTTAGTTCATTTTGATTTGTGGACGCATTTAACTTTAGCTAATGGTTCTTTGATTCTCCATTCAAGCTTCTGTTCTTTTGCAATTGCCCTCGCTATGTCACTAACAGCCTTGTGGATTGTCAACAGGTGGCGGAGACGAAAAATGATCCCCAGATGGCAGATTTTATCGAGAGTGAATTTTTAACTGAGCAGGTAAATCTAGTATTAATGATTTAGTCTTTGGATTTCAGTGTTATTTCTCATGGATTGATATTGACAATTCAAATGCTGTGTATTTTAAAAAACGATGAAACTTCTTGTTTTCACAATTGTTGCAAACTTATGCTGTATGTGTTTGTCTTTTGCTTTGTTTGTCTTGGTTCCAAAATTACTAGCTATTTATTGCCTCCCAATATATGTTCTATCTTAATTGTCTTGGCTAATAGTTTTCAGATTGAATATTTAGAGTAATAAATTGAACAAGAGTTGAAATAAATATACTATATTATGGGAAGAAAATGACACTTAAACACAGAGCAGCACTGTTTTAAATTTGAAATTGGAAACAGAATAATAGTATTTGGACAAAACCAATTGCAATTTGAAAGTGAATACATCAACAGTATTTGGAGGTTTTATTATTCTTTCTTCAATTATTATCTTTTCTACAGGTTGAATCTATTAAGAAGGTAGCAGAATATGTAGCTCAACTGAGATTGGTTGGAAAGGGCCACGGTAAGAAAAAGAATTAATAAAGTATTTAACTCATACCAATCTTCGTTTTCTAAGTTTACATCGGCATCTACTTGTTTTCGACTCTTGAATGATAACTTTTATTTTTAAAATTTTTTTTTATGGATCTGCAGGAGTGTGGCACTTTGATCAGAAACTTCTTCATGACGCTGATGCGGCATGAAGAACAACTACGTCGTTTGTACTTCTTCGTTTTAGTTTCAATCGCTTTGTATAAAAAAGATGCTTTATTACTGTGTAGACAAGCAAATTTCCTCTATGAAAACATGTATTACTTGTTCAAACAAGGTGCTGGAAACTGTTTCATCTTTGTACTATATGAATAATGAAACTGCTAGATCGTATTCACAGGTATCAATGAATTTTAATAGTTATTTGATTAAAATTTTTTTTTTAATTGATTGGTCTCTAAATTCTCAAAGAAGGTGCAAAATGGGGTCAAACCCTAACATCCATTTAAATATAGACGAGTTTGTACCATGTTGCACATAAATATAATTAGGAGGGTAATTTTATAAAATAATAATTGACAATTAAAACAAAATCATTAAAATTAAAAATACAAAACACAAAATACATAAACAATATGTCTCTCGATCTTCTCTCTATAGGTTGTGTTCATCAAACATGAAAGGGGCTTGTTGGAGATCGCATCAAAAAAGAAGGGTGGGTAACGTCGGGGCGGGTGGAGAGCTCGTCACAGTGGGTGGTTGTGGTTTTGTGCAACAAGTGGCAGCCATGCAAGTTAGGGCTATAGGCTCCAAGCCCTTGGCGGTTGCGTGATGAGGGAGGTGGGTTGGGGTTTTGCGTTTTTTGTGAATCAAAATCCATCTCAGGGATTTACCTAAAAATTCAGCATGAGAGCAATTCATCCTAAATTTTATTAATCTCAAAATAGAAAGGCAACACATATTCTTTTTCAGGAAAAAAATGTAAAACACCAAATTTCTTAAATTATTTTTTTTAGTCAAAGAAAGATTGGATATATACATATTTTTTCTTTTTTTAGCAAGGGAGGGATATATTATTAAGGTTTTTTGAGAAATTTCCTAAAAAAAAAAAACACATATCTTTAGTAAAAAAGCGCAAACCTAGTATATTGCTTTATTTATGATGACTTCAAGATTTTTCTCCTCTTATAATGTCAAATAAAAAATAAATTCAGCAAATATCCGAATCATAGATAAAAAAATCTTAAACATATATATTAAAGGAACTACTCACACAATTTCCTCTAAATTATTTTGATTACATTGTTAATATATAAATAAATACAACATGTAAACAATATATAGTCCTTAAATTATGAACATTTTTTTCATTTTAGTCTTTAAACTCTTAATTATGGCAAATTAGTTTCTGTGTTTTTCGCTTTGTTCGTATGATATATCCATTTTTGAAAAATATAAAATTTTTTATTTTTAAAAAATAGACCTTCTTAAATTTTTGTTCTTGAATATCAAAAACTTTTTATTTTTAAAAAATGAAAAAAGAGTTCTTTCTAGAAAATAAAATTTTTTTATCGATCCAAATAACTTTTTATTTAAAAAAAAAATCCAAATAGCTTTTTATTTTTTAAAAATGAAAATTTTCTAATTTTTAAAAAATAGACATCATTTTAAGTGGAAGTAAAATCTTTTAACAATTTTGACCATGGGCATAGTAATTGAAAATTTTTAAATAATTTGTTATATTGGGTTAAAAATGTTCAAATTTTTAATGGTTTTTTAGTGTCATTAAATTTTATAAAATTTCATGGTATCTTGGAATTGACACATTATAATATATAGCTAAAGGTGAGACCAAAAACATTGTTCCTTGTACAGCGTGCTTCCCTTAGTGCCCTTGACAGGTTCTTTGACAGATTTGCCCTTCGGTTTGTGGTTGGGTTTGGTTATTGGCACGGTTTTTTGGTCTTTTCGTTGGAGTCTTGTGCAAATAGGTGGGTGGAGAGCTATAAGAAAGCTCATGGGCTAGAATTTGTAGCCCAAACTTCACATTGGCCTTGGTTTGCGTTGAAAAACAATTCATATATACATATATTATATCATATTATATTATTTTATAAAGAATAATCAAATTTCAAAATATATAAACTCTCATTTGAGTTATTCTTTTTTTAAAATATGCACAACGACGAGTTCTTCAAAATAAGACCAATTATGCAAATATTTTAAATAGTGACATTTAGGGGATTTCACAGTTAACTATAGAATTTTATATCATATTTTAACCTAAAATGACAAAAATACACAAGATTAAATATTTTACAAAATAAATCATACTAATTAAAATACACTAGTACTATATATATGGATATATTTTTAATATTGTTAACTTGGTTTAGTTTTTCTTTCTTTTTCTTTAACTTCTGTCATGCAGTAATGAAGAATAGAAAAAGAAGAAAACAAAAATTTGTAAAAGATAATAATAAAATTTTCAATATAAAATTATATCTATATATATATCTATATCAACTCGCTTTATGTTATAAAAAATTTTCTACTTTTTGTATGAAATAACAATATTCACTGTAGCTGCGCATGGGTTTTTGGCTCGTTATTTTCTATATTAAGGTGGTGTCATCTAAACCCCAATAAACTTAATCCATTTTTGTCTTTTTTTTTTTCTAATTCAACTTTAGTTTTACTATCACAATTACTATTACAATTTTGTAACTCAAACTTCAGTCCATAACTTTATATATATACAACTCTAAATGAGATTTTTTTTAAATTATAAAGAATTTCCTCTATGAAAACATTACTTGTTTAGACAAGGTGCTGGAAACTGCTTCATCTTTGTACCATATGAATAACGAAACAACTAGATCATATTCACAAGTATCAATGTATTTTAATAGTTATTTGATTAATTTTTTTTCAATTAGTTGGTCCCTAAATTCTTAAAAAAGATCCGAAATGGGGTCAAACCCTAACATCCATTTAAATATAAACAGATTTGGACCATGTGAGTTGCACATAAATATAATTAGGAGGGTAATTTTGTAAAATAATAATTAACAATTAAAATAAAATCATAAAAATTAAAAATACAATACACAAATTACATAAACAATATGTCTCTCGATCTTTTCTTTACAGGTTGTGTTCATCAAACATGGAAGGCGTTTGCTGGAGATCACCTCTAAAAGCATGGGTGGGTAATGTTGTGGCGGGTGGAAAGCTCGTCGTGGTAGGAGGTTGTGGTTTTGTGCAGCAACAGCGGCTAAGCAAGGTGGGGTTATAGGCTTCGAGCCCACGACGGTTGCGTGAGGAGGGAGGTGGGTTGGGGTTTTGCATTTTTTGTGAACCGAAATCCATCTTAGGGATTTACTTAAAAATTCGGCATGAGAGCAATTTGTCCTAAATTTTTTTTAATCCCAATATAAAAAGAGAACACATATTCTTTTTTAGGAAAAAGATATAAAACACCAAATTTCTTAAATTAATTTTTTTAGAAAAAAAAAAGATTGGATATATATATTTCTTCTTTTTTCAGCAAGGGAGGGATATATTATTAAGATTTTTTTTTTAAAATGTCTAAAAAAAAAAACTCATATCTTTAGTAAAAAAGCACATATCTAGAATATTACTTTATTTATGATGACTTTAAGATTTTCTTTCTCTTATAATGTCAAATAAAAAATGATTTTAGCAAATATCCGAATCATAGATTAATAATCCTAAACATATATACTTAAAGAACTATTCACATAATTTTCTCTAAATTATTTTGATTACATTGTCAATATATAAATACATACAACATGTAAACAACATATAGTCCCTAAATTATGAAGATATTTTTATTTTAGTCCCTAAAATAGATTCTTTTAAATTTCTGCACTTGAATATCAAAAACTTTTTATTTTTGGAAAACTGAGAAATAGTTCTTTCTAAAAAATAAAATTTTTTATCAATCTAAATAACTTTTCATTTTTAGGAAAAAAAATCTAAATAATTTTTTATTTTTCAAAAATAAAAATTTTTGATTTTTTAAAAAATAGATGCCTATCTAAATGAAAGTAAAGTCTTTTAACAGTTTTGATCACTGACAAGGTAATTGAAAATTTTTAAATAAATTGTTATATTAGGTGAAAAATGTTCAAATTTTTAATGGTTTTTTATAGTGTAATTAGATTTTATAAAATTTCATAGTAATATAGTTAATGTTAGGACCAAAAACATTGTTCCTTGTACAGTGTGTTTCCCTTAGTGCCCTTGACAGGTGCTTTGATGGATTTGCCCTTCGGTTTGTGGTTGGGTTTGATTTTTGGCACGGTTGTTCGGTCTTTTCGTTGGAGTCTTATGCAAGTGGGTAGGTTGGAGAGATGTAGGAAAGCTCACGAGCTAGAGTTTACGGTCCAAACTTCACATGGACCTTGGTTCACACTAAAAAAACAATTCATATACACATATATTATATTATATTATAAAGAATGATCAAATTTCAAAATAGATAAACTCTAATTTGAGTGATTTTTTTTTCCTAAATATACACAACAACAAGCTCTTTAAAACAAGACCAATTATGCATATGTATTAAATAGTGACGTTCGGAGAGTTCTACAGCTAATTATAGAATTTTATACCATATTTCAACCTAAAATTGCAAAAATGCACAAGATTAAATATTTTACAAAATAAGTCATACAAATTAAAATACACTACTAATATATATATTTTTAAAATTGTTAACTTGGTTCAGTTTTTCTTTCTTTTTCTTTAATTTCTGTCATGCAGTTATGAAGAGTAGAAAAAAGAGGAAAACAAAAATTATAAAAGATAGTAGTAAGATTTTCAATATAAAATTATATATATAGATATATATCTATATTAACTCACTTTATGTTGTAAAATTTTTTTTACTTTTTGTATGAAATAACAATATTCCCCGTAGCTGCACATGGGTTTTTGGCTTGTGATTATCTATATTAAGGTGGTGTCATCCAAACCCCAATAAATTTAATCCATTTTTGTCTTTTTTTAAGTCAATCTCAGTTCCACTATTACAATTTTATAATATAAATTTTAAAAGCCCATAATTTTGTATATATACAATTCTAAATGAGATTTTTTTAAATTATAAAGAATTTTAAGCCGAATAAAATAAACTTCATATCGATATTTTTTTACGAAACACACTTTAAGTTTTTATAATTTGTAACTATTACAGTTCAAATACTTTATTAAAAGCACAATTTAATTTAATTTGATTTAATTTAATTTAATTTTTAACTGTATAAAATGTTAAAATTCATATAATCTTTTTTTATTTTAATATTAAAGACCAAAATTTAAAAAAAAATTTAGTATTAATTATTGGAATTAAGGGGGGCGTTTGGAGGCCAAAAAAAAGTAATCAAAACAATTTTTTTTCTACCTCATTATCACTTTATATTATTTATATATCTAAATTATTATAGTAAACTTTAAATTTAAAGATTTTATAACTTACATATACAAATCTAAATAAGATGATTATTTTTTAAATTTCATAATATTTCGAGAAGAATGAAATAATATCCATATTGATATTTTTTAAAAAAATTTTAAAATTTTATATTTCAAACATATTTTTCAAAATAATTTTTTATAACAAAAATGACAATTTTTTTTATAACAATTTTTCATATGCGATCAGACGGAGCTTAAAATTGAACACCAAAATATCCACATAATTGAGGCGCTATGTGTGGTTAATTAATTTTTTTCCCCTTTCTTCTTTTTTTTTTAGGTATATAGGTTCCGTTTGATAAATGCATTACGTTTGAATGCAATACATTAAATACAATTTACATTTAGAGAAAAAGTATTTATATTGTATTTGAATGTAATGTGTATTTAGGTGAAAAGTATTTGAATTATATTTTAATAATGAATATGTGATGTGATAAGTAAAAGTAGAGAGAACAAAAGGAGAGAGAAAAAGAATATATGATGTGATTAGTAAAAATAAAAAAAATAATAATTGTATTAAATTTAAAATATAATATTTTTATATTTAGATAAAAATTATATTATATTTAAATGTAATGTAAATATCATATGTAAACGTCCTATTAAAAAAGTGGATTAATTCTGGTTACAAATATCATTCGTTTGGTGAACGCATTGCATTTACATTACGTTTTAATGCAATGCATTAAATGTAATTTGTATTTGGAGGAAAAGTATTAGCATTGCATTTGAATACAATATGTGTTTGGGGGAAAATTATTTGAATTGTATTTTAATAATAAATATGTGATGTGATGGGTAAAAGTAGATAGAAAAAAAGGAGGGAAAGAGAATATATGATGTAATTAATAAAAGTAATAGAAAAATTAAAATAATAAATAGTGATTGTGTTAGATTTAAAATATGATGTGATTGATATTTGAATGAAATACTTTTATATTTATGAAAAAATTACACTACATTTAAATATAATGTCAAAAAAAAGCTTTCACCCAACATCTACTAAAAAATTTTGTAAAAACGTATCGTAAATTTAATTACATTTGATAAATTAAATTTTTTTATTAATTTCTTCCTCTCTCTCCACCCTGTCTCTCTCTCTCTCTCTCTTCCCTCTCTCTCTCCTCACACTCCGGCGGCAAAACCACACTCCCCCCACTTCTCTCTTTCTCCCCTCTTGCTCGACATGTCTCCACCAACGATCTTGCCACAAAATCTTGTCGTCAAGTCAAGACCTTAGGTCTTCGGCCACAGAGGATCTGGCGTCGAGGCTACGCAAGTCTCCGGCCACGGAGGATCTGGCGTCGATCGCGAAGTCACGAAGGCGGCGGGAGGCAAAGATTGCGACGGGGGGATCTTGTTCGTAGCTACAAGAGGCGCTGGACCACCTTGTCGTCGGAGTTGCAGTACTAGATCTAAGCCGCGCGACGAGATTTACCTACTCTAACGCCGGCGATATGAACGACGCACCGATCGACCTCAGATCGTGGAGTCCGTGTAGAAGCAGCGAACTGGTAAACGAAGAGGGAGAGAGAGAGAGAAAAAACGTAAAAATTAATAATGATAAATTGAAGATAAATAAATCATTTATATTTTTTAGTAAATGATTTATTTATTAATGATATTTTTTGCACGAGAGTGCACGATTTTGTGATATTTTTTTGAAGTTTTAATTTTTAATTTTTTATTTTTCAATCAGGGAGACAAGAAGTCCTAACATTACTATTTTCACAATTCCCAATTTCCAACCACAACCGAACTCTTCGTCTTCTTCTCCTTCTCTCGTTAACAAGGAAACTCCGGTGATTGTCATACTCTTGAATTACTTCACGATGCTCCAGTCACGCTAAAGGTTAGTATTTCTCTTCTTCTTCTTCTTCTTCCCGCTGATTACTTGCTTTAAGTTCTCAATTTTAATTTATCGTGCTTGCTGGAACCAATTTTGATAGCTGGCTAAGAGCTCTATGTGATTAGCTTGAATAATAACTTCAATTCTGCAATTTTCGATGGAATTTGTATTATAATTGTATTTTCTTTTCCTTTTTTTTTTTTTTTCAGAAACTTAGTTTTTGTTGGATACGTATTTGGTCAGCCAGCACTTTCTGTCAGTATCTGTATCATCTAGATGGCTGAGAAAAGAACTAAATTGCACGATGGAAAAGGGAAAGATCAAGAACCAAACACTGCAAAAGTGGACCGATTATCGGAATTACCTGATTACATTATCCATTACATTCTGTCTCTTGTTCCCACTGTTGATGTTCGGATGAGCATCCTTTCCAAGCGCTGGCGACGGATGTGGTATTCTCTGCTCGTATTGTGCTTTTCTGATTATGCTGATTTTGGTAAATTTAAGTCGGCAAAGCTGTGTAAATTTGTGGGCAAGTGTTTTAATCTCACCAAGAATGATATGCTCAATGTTACTGATACGGCAATAACTAAAGTCAAGCTCTCGACACTATATTCTTGGAGCAAAAATTGTTGTAGTTGGTTAATATTAGTTGCTAAAAGCAACATAAAGGAGTTAGATCTCAAAATTTGCTGGTCTAGAAGACACTGTTTCCCCCTGAAGTTAGTTTTTCAAAGTCGTTGACTCATTTAAGGTTGAATGGTGTTTGGCTTGAGAATCTTCCTTCTGCAACTCTTCCAACTTTGATATCTCTATCATTGGAGAGTGTCCAGTTGAATGATGGTGATCTTCACAATCTATTGTTAGGATGTAGTTCCCTTGAGAAGTTGCTTATAAAACGATGTGATTACTTGTCGAATCCAAAAGCTTCGAGTTCGAGCCTCAAGTTTCTGGAGATTGATTTTCATGGTGTCGATAACTTTTCTGAAATGTTTCAAGTTGAAGCTATTAATCTTGAATCTTTCATATGTCGTGGATCTCATATTAGCTCCATTTCAAATCTATCATCATGTGCCAAACTTAGAAATCTCACTTTTTGTCAGTTTAACGATGAATGTCCAGTGGTTGGAAGACTTTTTCAGGCTTCCAGTTCTTGAGAGTTTAATGTTAGACAACTGCAACGAATTAAGACAAGTCAAAATATGCAGTCAGCCCCTGAAGCACATCATTTTCAAAGTATTTACAATTATATGTGATGAATCTGATGTTACAATTGATTCTCCTAATTTAGTTTCCTTTAGATTTGAAGGGTGTCCGCTGTCGAAAATTTTGATGAATTTTAAAGCTTTGGTGGAAGCCAATGTTACACTTTCTCCTGTTGGGTTTCGGGATCCCTATCTACCTGTGGTCTATGATACAAGTTGGTATGCCATAGAGGAGGTACCTATATTTATGCTTTCACCCCAACCAACCCCCCCCAAAAACAAAAAAAAAAAAAAAAATTTAGTATATGGTATTTACATTGTAGTTGGAAATCTTTGCTCAGCATATTTGCTCCTTGATGATTTTGTGTGTTTTTCTTTTTTTTTTTTATTTTTTTTTATTTTGGGTTTAATGGAGAATCTTTTTAGGCTCTCATCTTTCCGGATGAACTGCATAGGGTTCACAATGCCCTTTTACCTACTGTCAAGCATCTCAAGGTAACAACACGCAAGCCATTGTTGAGAAAGAGTGACCTGTAGGATTCCTTGGTTTGGGCTTTCCCTTCTGGAGAAACATTGAGGATTGACAAAAGAAACTGTTAATTCTGAGCACAACTTAGAAAGTTTGATAAATGGAACTGCAACAACAAGGTGATCTTTAATTATTTTGGAGCTACGAGAATTGAATCAAATGAGCCCTTTTATGGTGTTTTTGTTTTTGTCATTTGGACCTTCTAGTTTTCTGATAATCTAGGACTAGAAGATTTGAAAACTTGTTTAGTGAGTTTGTTGTGCTGGGCATGTTTTTCGAACTTTTATCTTACTAGAATATTGAACGTAGTATACGTCTTGGTTTAAGCTTCTTTCCATGTTTTTAAGAGTTATCTTGCTAGAATTTGTTCATGCCCACATTATATTGAATATCCGTTATATGGACAAGTAATTCGCAATGGCAATTTGCAATTTTCTTTAGTGTTTTTCAATGCTTGAATTTTCTTTCATTTTCTTTAGATGAATGCTTTAATTTGTTTAGGATGCCACAAAATTACAATGTTCCTCGAATTTCCAATGCGTTATGTGTAATTTACGGTCCAAAAAAGTTGAAAACTAACGTACTGCAATAGATGAGCTTATTAAAACCACTCCCGCTTCCAGAGGCTCACATTTAGCTAATTACATCCTTATGAGTTTCCCTAACCAATTGAGCAACTTGTCAATAGCTTTCTTAGCTAGAACATTAATTTGAAAATAAGCATTTTTTGTTATGCATGTTATTCATGTACTGTCTCATTGAATGATCCATGCAGATTTTTGTAATGCACTGTTTGACCTCCGTAGGTTCTAAAATTTAATCTTGTTGACTTTTATCGATGTACTGAAACTAACAGACTTTGGAAAAGCTATGAGTTCTGTTATATTAAAGTCGTTTTCTAATGTTTATTTTTAGTTAATTTCTGCAAACATTTTCCAAATGGTTGAAAAAGGAGTTACAACGCATGTTGGAGTAGTCTCAAGAAGTAAGATTGATTATCAAATTTTTTGCCAAGCCTCCTTCCGTTGGCAATGCGCGTGTTTGAACTTAGATGATTTTGATACGTGATATTTTGATGAGAGAATCATTGTAATAATCCATGGTTAAGAAGTTATATCAACACGCCCACTATCCTCTAAAAACTTAATATACAAATATATTTATATATATATGTCGGATTGTGGATTCAATTGTTCAAAAAAGAATTCACGGGAAAGAAAGACCTCTTTGTCATTTTCTTTAGTGAAAATCGGAAAGTCTTGAATCTTCTTTACTTTTTTGTTGATCGTCTCTCTAGACAATTGCAGTGGGAGTCTCCTTCTTTACACTTAATGGTTAAGTGTTTATTTTCACAGACTTTAAAAAGACGTTTTGACTGTTTCATATATTGTTGTCAAAACTTGTTCTGTGAGCGCATTTTCTCAAGGGCTTTAAGAACAAGTTGAAATAGTTCTCCGATGGTGACTGTCTTCAGGTCTTTGGAGGCTGCTGCAAGAAGTCTAGCAGTTTCTTCTCCTAGATGTTCAGGAATTGAGGACAGATATGCTTGCTTGATGTTAGGATCATTGATTCCGCTGATCTAATAAAATCGTTAAGCGATCATTTTATGATATTTTTCAAGATCTCATCTGTCTATGAAGCAGTTTCTTAGTTTGAAGAATTCTGCTCTTAGTCGGTCTGTGATTTGAGTATTTTGACTACAGAATTCTACATAGATCTGCTGTAAGTTTGCCTCAGCTGATTCTGTTTGGAGAAATTGGAGTTGTCTATATTCTCCCTAGTTCATCCACCACTCTTGGAGGATTCCAATAAGTCTTGAGGCGAATTCGAGAAGCACACTTCTTGTATCTACTCTCGGTTTTTGGGACTCCAGTAAGATTTAGACTTTAAATTCTTGGAACCTTTCTCTCAATCTTGTGAGAGGTAAATCATCTATGGAAAAGACTAAAAATTTAGTCTTGTCTCCATTTCTTGCTCTCTTCTCATTATTATTCTGAGATTGCTCGTCTAGTACTTCGTCATCGCCGTCTGGAGGTTCTTCAGCTACTGGGGTTGAAGAACTGGACTGTACTATCATTTGTTGGAAAGAGTTCTTCAGATCAAATATTCCAGATAGGTCATCTAGATCATCTGATTTAGTATAAACATTTGTTGATTGTTCGTCTGAGTTCTCCTCAGTGAGGCTTGTTTGATCTTCTGAGCTATATGTACTATTTGTACGTAGTTCATCCTCTGATACTTCAAAAGGTTGTTGTACCAAGCTACTAACCATTAATTGAGTTGTGACGGGTTTTTGTATCTTCAGGGCCTGTTGATAAGTTTTTTCTGAAGATCTTGATGATTGTTGAGATGCCTGTACTATTGGTTTTGGTATTTGAACCATTTTCTCTTTCCTTTTTTCTTCCTTTTCTCTTCTTTTTTTCTTCCTTATCTTCATTTTCTAAAATCTTCTTAAGTCGGAGGATAGAACTTCCGGAGGAGGTTGGTAGCGGCTGAGGATTTTTAGTTATCATGGTGAATCGTCAAGGAGTTAAATCTTCATAGGTTTGTCTCCATCCTTTAGATTGGAGATCTTCAAATTAATTTTTCAAATCTTTCATCTCCCTTTCTTTTTCTGCAAAGATATGCATGGGAATTGTGTTAGTTCTGATTATCCATATGAGTTCCTGATGAGTTTGCTGAATTTTGGCTTCGAGACGTTAAGAATTGGATTCTAGGATGTCAAGGAGGAAGTCTGTTTTTCAATTTTCTTCAGTGTCTGCCCTTGTGCTATCAAGGCTTCTGTTTGCCAATTGAGGACTCGTTCTGTTGGAGAGATTTATTTTAAAATTCCATCAGCATCTCAGGTTGTTAAATCAAGAATCTTTGATTGATAACTAAAAGTTCCTTGTTCTTCTTTCTTTGAGAACTTCTGAAGAGGAGGAAATTCTTGGTCATAGGTTATCGGTTGCATCATGAGAGCTGGTACAGGAGTTGAGAGCAGAATTCTTAGAGTTTCCATTTGGCTTGAGTGTGGCAAGTCATCAGTGCTGGAAGCACTACCGGAGAAGAAGTATGGTTTGAAAAGTTTTCAGAGGCATCTTAGAATTCGTTATTATCATCATCATCATCACCCAACCTGTAGGTTTTGGCATAGGATTTCTATAGTGACTTGGTGTAGAATATTTGACAATATAGTCAAATTTTCTTAATAGTTGTCCTAGGATGAAAACTTCAAAAGGTTGTTGTACTAAGCTACTAACCATTAATTGAGTTGTGATGGGTTTTTGTATCTTCAGGGCCTGTTGATAAGTTTTTTCTGAAGATCTTGATGATTATTAAGATGCCTGTACTATTGGTTTTGGTATTTGAACCATTTTCTCTTTTCTTTTTTCTTCCTTTTCTCTTCTTTTTTTCTTCCTTATCTTCATTTTCTAAAATCTTCTTAAGTCGGAGGATAGAACTTCCGGAGGAGGTTGGTAGCGGCTGAGGATTTTTAGTTATCATGATGAATCGTCAAGGAGTTAAATCTTCATAGGTTTGTCTCCATCCTTTAGATTGGAGATCTTCAAATTAATTTTTCAAATCTTTTATCTCCCTTTCTTTTTCTGCAAAGACATGCATGGGAACTGTGTTAGTTCTGATCATCCATATGAGTTCCTGTTGAGTTTGCTGAATTTTGGCTTAGAGACGTTTAAGAATTGGATTCTAGGATGTCAGGGAGGAAGTCTGTTTTTCAATTTTCTTCAGTGTCTACCCTTGTGCTATCAAGGCTTCTGTTTGCCAATTGAAGACTCGTTCTGTTGGAGAGATTTCTTTTAAAATTCCATCAGCATCTCGGGTTGTTAAATCAAGAATCTTTGATTGATGACTAAAAGTTCCCTGTTCTTCTTTCTTTGAGAACTTCTGAAGAGGAGGAAATTCTTGGTCATAGGTTATCGGTTGCATCATGAGAGCTGGTACAGGAGTTGAGAGTAGAATTCCTAGAGTTTCCATCTGACTTGAGTGTGGCAAGTCATCAGTACTGGAAGCACTACCGGAGAAGAAGTATGGTTTGAAAAGTTTTCAGAGGCATCTTAGAATTCGTCATTATCATCATCATCATCACCCCAACCTGTAGGTTTTGGCATATGATTTCCATAGTGACTTGGTGCAGAATATTTGACAATATAGTCAAATTTTCCTAATAGTTGTCCTACGATGAAAACTTGAGGGTCAGAATTGTCAAGTCTGGTCCTGAGAGTTTGGTCTGAAGATCTTCTCCTGTTTAGTTGTAATTCGGGTTAATTACTTTTTTCTTCCTGACACATTGTCTGTATCATGAATTATGTTCAAAAGCATTCTGGAGGTTTCGTTTCTTTTCTATTGAAGGTAATCTGAACTGATCCATCTTATAGGGTCTTGTAATCTGGTTCAGATATTGTCTGAACTGATTGTTGCGATTGTTGGAGATGCTCATAATTGGAGATCCAAGTACTGGGTAGAATCTTCTTTAATTCCTCCGTTGAAATTTGTCGAGGAATATAGGTACAAGTTGGTACTTATTGAGAATCCACCTGTATCATGAGAGCATCTAGCAACGTCGGAATAGCTAGATCCATCGCATGATCTTGGAGTCTGTACGCCATCTGGTAGTGGAGAGTGGAACCAATAGATCGTGGATCTTGATCTACACCTATTGTTTGAATTTTTACTTTGAAGACGTCTGTGAATCGTTCATCTTTTAGAGACGTGTTAAAATTGGGATACAGGGTGTAAACTACTGTTCTTGCATTCAAAGTTGTCTCCAAGTATGTGGCGTTGTTATTAGAGGTAAGCAGATACTTAAAGGTATAAAAGAATAAAACTTAGAATTTATACTTTCTCCGTAAAAATGCCAATTTTTCCAACCAATATACCATATCAATCCAGAACTTATCAGAATCATAAATTCACATAGAATCCTAGTAATCCATTTAGTCTGCCTTCATGTCGCCTTGGCTTTCAAAGGCCTTACGGCTTTCTTGGGATTACTAACAGATCATATGCTGGCTTTTGATAATAATAAATTCTTTTCTTTAGAATTCATACCTCAATAGTAATAAACTACTGATTATCGAAACACATATTTTTGTTTATTATAAATATTACTACTAGCCCTATAGGGTTTTTAGTGACTCATAATATGATGAAAATAAATTTTATTTCACAAGAGAGGGCGAACTCACTCTTACAGGTTAAGAGTAAAGGTCTCAAAATTTATAAACATTCATCAAACTTGGACTCAAGACAGGACTCAGCTAGAGTTATAAAAGTAACTATGGTTACACACAAAGTAACTAAGGGTACATACAGCTGATCAAATTATGTGATCGACAAAGTAAAAGTAAATAAAGGAAAAGAAATGGCCAATGATAGGTGGCCTACAAGTAATTATTTTCTGATGCATTCATGACTTATACTCATGTTGGAATTTTCCTAGTCTATCCTAAGGTTATCTAAATAATCCCATAGGTCTTGAGAATCTTGGAAAGTATCGTGAGTGCTGTCCTGTTGAATGCTTTCTTCTTTATCTTTTGAGTTGGAGCCCTTATCTGGTTGTTAAGTGGGTTTTATTTCATCATCATTCTAGCACATGAGTCTGTCTCTTTGAGAATATTGAAACGTTAATTCCGAAGGGATACTTTTTTGGAAATAAGCTAGCAGCTCATTGTACAGTTGAAAGAAGTCTAAAGATTTTTTAATAACCTTGGTGTTAGATGATGGGAATTGTTCTCATAGTGCGTCGTCTTCTGGTAGGGACCACAATTGTTTTGGTATTATCCCGTTCTTACTGAAAAATTACTTTTGAACTTCTCTGTATTCCATGCCATCTTTGTTGATAGGAATCTTTAAAGGTGGCAAGGTCAGCATCATTTCTTTTAACTTTATTATAACATCTGTCTAAGCTTTTGACCATGGAGGTGCATTCTTTCTCAGCATCTGTGTATGAATCCAAGTACGTGGCGTTATTAGAGGCAATCAAATACCCAAAGGTATGAAAAAATAAAATTTAGAATTTATTCTTTCCCCACATAAATGCCAATATTTCCAATCAATATGCCATATCAGTCCAGAATTTATCAGAATCATAAGTTCACATAAGATCCCAATAATCCACTTAATCTGCCTTCAACCTCCCTTGGCTTTCATAGGCCTTGCCAAAATTCAGCAAACTCATGAGGAACTCATGTGGATGATTAGAACTAACATAGTCTTGTGAAATAAAACTTCTTTTCATCATATTATGAGTCACTAAAAACCTTACGGGGCTAGTAGTAATATTTATAATAAACAGAAATATGTGTTTCGATCATCAGTAGTTTATTACTACTGAGGTATGAATTTTAAGAAAAAGAATTTATTATTGTCAAAAGCCAGTATATGATCTGTTAATAATCCTAAGAAAGTCGTAAGGCCTGTGAAAGCCAAGGGGGCGTGAAGGCAGATTAAGTAGATTACTAGGATCCTATGAGAACTTATGATTCTGATAAGTTCTGAGCTGATATAGTATATTGACTGGAAATATTGGCATTTATGCGGGAAAAGAATAAATTCTAAGTTTTATTCTTTCATACATTCGGGTATCTACTTGCCTCTAATAACAATACAACGTACTTGGATTCATATCTCCAAAGACCTGAAGATAGTCACCATCTGAGAACTATTTCAGCTTGTTTTTAAAGCCTTTGAAAAGATGTGTTCACTAGACAAGTTTTTGCAACAATATATGAAATAGTGAAAACGTCTTTCTAAGGTCTGTGGAAATAAACACTTAACCATTAAGTGTAAAGAAGGATACTCCTATTGCAATTGTCCAGAGAGACGATCGACAAAAAAACAAATAAGATTAAAGACTTTCTGATTTTCAAAAAGACAAACAAGAAGGCTATTGACATTCTTAAGACGAAAGACTTCCTACAGGAAGAAAGATAGATGTTTCATCTGTGGAAAGCGTGGTCACTTTGCTAAAACTTGTCTAAAAGGAAAGTCTGCCAGACTGATCTCACATATAGAAGAAATTACAAACATCGATCTTGCAGATCATGATCTAGAGTTTGTGATTTTTACAGACGATGAGATCGGGCTAGAAACGCTATGTGCCATACAATAGCTTCTCATAGAAAACAAGAAAGTACCCTAGATGCAATCTGGCACTTTGATGCAACCAACCATGAAGCTCATAATTCTTCTCAACAAACACTCCAAGCCTATTCCAGTTACAACATTTTTCGACACAAGAGCTTCTTATTCTATGATGAATCCAAAGATTCTTCCACAAACACTATGGAAAAAAGAGAAGCAATTCTTTCATGCAGTAAATGGAGATATCTTCAGCACTGATCTGATCAACAAACCAATCAGAATCAAGTTTTTCCTAGAATACTCTATTGTTCATAAAGTTATTGGATCAAGCCTTCCCGGAAAAGACTTAATTATTGGATTTAACATTTATCAGAAGTGCAAAAGGCTAAGAATTCTTCCAAAAGGTCTAGCATATGAAAATCAGTTTGCTTCATGGGAATCTCTTCTAAACTGCTTTCAAGTTATCCAAGATCCCTTTGAACAACATAAGAGCAGATTGATTCGGAATTCATGTGCTACCTCTGATGCTGAATTCATAACAAAGTGCAGCTATCCACTCTAGAAAAATAAGGAATTCTTAATCAAACTACCATTCAAACTCAACGAGGATATAAATCCAACCAAAGCAAGTCACCCAGGGATGAATCTCGAATATCAACATATGGCAATAGCGGAATGTGAAGAATTAATGCGATAGGGTCTCATTGAACCAACAAGATTAGACTGGGCATGTCACGCCTTTTACGTCAACAAACGGTCAGAACAAGCTCTAAACAGAGACTTGTCATCAACTACAAGCCTCTAAATCAATTCCTTACTGACAATAAACTCCCATTACCTAATAAATTAGCCTTATTTGCTAACCTAGCCAAAGCCAAAGTTTTTTTCGAATTTGACCTTAAGGCGGGATTCTGGCAATTGGGAATAGATCTAGTAGATAGGCTTAAAACAGCTTTTTACATACCAAATCACCAGTGGACTGTTTTACCTTTTGAGTTAAAAACAGCCTCATCTCTGTTCCAAAAAGCTATGACCTGAATATATGGCTCAATACTTGATCAAGCATTGATCTACATTGATGATATCTTACTGTTTTCTAAAAATAATCAAGCCCATCAAAAACTCCTAACTCAATTTATTGAGCTCACAAAAAAACATGGGATTATGTTCTCAGAAAGAAATATGTTAATAGGCCAGATAGAGATTGAATTCTTGGGGATGAAAATTGTTCAAGGAGAATACTAAGCCCAGCTCAATGTAGCCCAAGAGTTGCTCAAGTTTCCTGAAGAGAATCCGTCTAAAACACAAATCTGTCTAAAACACAAATCCAGCAGTTTTTAGGAATAGTCAATTATCTCCATGACTTTATTTCAAAAATATATATTCTGATGGATCTTCTTACATAGATGCTAAGAAAGAACGCACCTCTATAGTCAAAAGCTCAGACAGATTCTGTAGTAAAGTTGAAAGAAGCAATACAGACCTTATCACTTTTAAAGATTCCCCACTCTGAAAAGCGAAATCTATGGACAAATGCCAATCACAATCATTGGGGAGCAATACTACTTGAAGAAATTGATAGAAAAAGAAAGATTTACGGATGCAAAAGTGGACAATTTAAAGGAAACTAGCTACATTACCACTCAACGACAAAGGAACTGTTAGTTGTAAAGATTGGTATCACCAAGTTCAAATTTCACCTGATTGGATACCACTTTATAGTCGAAACTAATTGTTCAGCAGTGAAAGGTATGCTTAATCCAAACCTGGTCAGACAAAAAAATCCTCAGATGATCAAACTGTTAACTTGGTTTGATCAATATTCGTTTAAAGTTAAGCATATAAAGGGGAAAGATCATACTGTTCCTGATTACTTGTCCAGAAATGATTCCCCCATTATAAATACTGAACAAATTTCAGCCATTCAACTCATAACCACCCAGTTTCAAATTCCTCTTGTTTATATGGCTTTATCATTCGCTCCTACTCCTTCTTCCAGTACCAAGGGTATCTTTATGTGCACATACTCAAAAGATACTATCAAGATTTTTAAATCTCAGAACCCAAAAGACAGAGCTATTGAAAAAGCAATGTGTCAATAGATCAACTTAGCTAAACACACTGGATTGGAATATTTAAAAAATCTAGGTTTTCATCCAACCTATCTCTTTACTAAAATATTTCCGATCTGAGCCAAACAGCTTTTTCTCTCTGTCCAATTCACCCATATTCTATGGTACTTAGCTATTGTTTTCACAATAGCCATTGAAATTCAAACTATAGAATTTCAAACTATCGTCAGGACTTTCGTAGACCGAGAAGAATTCAGGCTAGTATATCAAGTCTAATTGACATATTCCTGTGGTTCAAAAGCTTAATAGAATGGGATGAATCGCTCATAGTACAATGGGAAAAGGTTCGAGAAACCAATGCAGTCAAGTATGTATATCCCACTACAACAAATATTATCATGCCTCACGAATGCTACACTGTCCTCCTACTATCATTAAATGCTAAACTTGATGATAAAAGGAGATTGGTTCTGTGCAATCCAAAAGTAGAAATATACTTCTTTAGCAGATTTCCCATCAACAAAGACGGTATGTAATACAGAAAAGTTCAAAAGAAACTTTTTTATAAGAACGGGATAATACCAAAATGGTTGTGGTCCCTGTTAGAAGACGATGCATCATGAGAACAATTCTCATCATCCTACAATAAGGCCATTAAAGAAGCTTTAGACTTTTTTTAACTGTACAATGAAATGTCAGCTTATTTCTAGAAAAGTATCTCTCCGGAATTAGTGTTTCGAGATTCCCAAAGAGATGGATGCATGTGCCAGAATGATGATGAAAGAGAGCCCACTCAACAACCGGATAAGGGCTCCAGCTCAAAAGATAAAGAAGATAGCATTCAGTAAGACAGCACTCACGACGTTTTCTAAGATTCCTGGGACCCATAGAATTATTTAGATAATCTTGGAATGGACTGGGAAAATTCCAACATGAGTCCAACTCATGAATGTATCAAGAAATAATTACTTATAGGTCACCTGTCATTGGTTATTTCTTTTCCTTCATTTACTTTTACTTTGTCAGTCACATAATTTGATAAGCTGTGTGTACTCTTAGTTATTTTGTATGTAACCATAGTTATTTTTAGAACTCTAGTTTAGTCTTACCTTGAGTCTGAGTTTGAGAAAGGTCTATAAATTCTGATACCTTTGCTCTTAACTTGAAAGTGTGAGTTCACCTTCTCTTGTGAAATAAAACTTCTTTTCATTATATTATGAGTCACCAAAAACCCTATGGGGCTAGTAGTAATATTTATAATAAACAAAAGTATGTGTTTCAATCATCAGTAGTTTATTACTATTGAGGTATGAATCCTAAGAAAAAGAATTTATTATTATCAAAAACCAGCATATGATCTATTAGTAATTCCAAGAAAGTCGTAAGGCCTGTGAAAGCCAAGGGGCATGAAGGCAGACTAAGTGGATTACTAGGATCTTATGTGAACTTATGATTATGATAAATTCTGGACTGATATGGTATATTGACTGGAAATATTGGCATTTATGCAGGGAAAGAATAAATTCTAAGTTTTATTCTTTCATACCTTCGGATATCTGCTTGCCTCTAATAACAATGCCACGCATTTAGATTCATATCTTAGTAGGAACCCTTAATGGTATCAGAGTCATGTTTCTGGTTATTATAATATAAATCTAGCCCTACCAAAATTATTATGTCTTCTTCAGATGAGATTACTTCACCGTCTACTTCTCATATAGCTTCCCTTAGTGTTCCTTCTTCTGTGTCTTTACGAAAATCCTCTTTCTCCAAGTTAGATTATCTTTATGAAGTTTCTTATATTCCAAATAATAATAAAATACTTTCTGAATTCCTTCCTCATCTAAACCTGTATATAGCTTTCACTAAGTCTTCTACTTCCTTTTCTAGATCTATTAAAGTCCTAGTCAAACCTTCTTATAAGACTTTTAAATAATATATCTAAGCGTCTAAGTTTAGCCAGTGTTCTCTTCCTACAACATCCAAAACCCAGTTTGTTACTCTGTAAATTCCTCCAGAACTCCTACCTCAGTGGATTGCCTAAGGATATACCCATATCCATTTTAGTGCAATTCGTTTAGCTTTGACCTATCATGCCTGAAAAGGCTTTCCTGTCAGTGGTAGAATAACTTTTTGGACTCTCGTCTCAAAAAATATTAACATGCTAATATTGTCACTATGGAGACAACTTTGAATGCGGGAACAACAGTTTACACTTTGTATCCCAATTTTAACATGTCTCTAAAAGATGAACGACTCACAGATGTCTTCAAGGTAGAAATTCAAACAATAGGTATGGATCAAGATCTATGATCTGTTGGTTCCACTCTCCACTACTAGATGGCGTACGGACTCCAATATCATGCGATAGATCTAGCTATTCCGACATCGCCAGATGCTCTCATGATATAGGTGGATTCTCAACAAGTACCAACTTACACCTATATTCCTAGATAGATTTCAACGGAGGAATTAAAGAAGATTCTACCTAGTACTTGGATCTCCGATTATGAGCGTCTCCAACAACCGTAACAATTAGTTTAGACAACATTTGAACAAGATTATAAGACCCTACAGGATGGATCAATTCATATTACCTTCAACAGAAAAGAAACGAAGCCTCCAAAATGCTTCCTAACACAATTCATGATACAACCAATGTGTCATGAAGAAGAAAGTGATCAACCTGGAAGACAACTAAATAGGAAAAGATCTTTAGACCAAGTTCTAAGGACTAGACTTGGTAATTCTGACCCTCAAGTTGGCCTCCCAGGACAACCATCGAAAATTTGACTATATTGTTAAATATTCTGCACACCGTCACTATAGAAGTCATATGTGAAAACCTATAAATTGGGGTGATGATGATAATAATGATGAATTCCAAGATGCCTTTGAATACTTTTCAAACTATACTTATTTTCCGGTGGTGTTTCCAGTACCGATGACTTGCCACACTCAAGCCCAGATGGAAACTCTAGGGATTCTGCCCTCAACTCCTGTATTAGTTCTCATGATGCAACCGGTGATCTATAACCAAGAATTTCCTCATTTTCAGAAATTCTCAAAGAAAGAAGAACAGGGGACTTCTAGTCATCAATCAAAGATTCTTGATCCAACAACCTGAGATGCTGATGGAGTTTTAAAAGAAATCTCTGCGGCAGAACGAGTTCTCAACTGGCAAACAGAAGCTTTGATAGCACAAGGACAGATACGAAAGAAAATTAAAAAACAGACTTCCTCCCTGACGTCTTAGAATTCAATTCTTAAATGTCTCGAAGCCAAAATTCAGCAAACTTATGAAAAACTCATGTGGATGAT
This sequence comes from Antiaris toxicaria, assembly GCA_035233585.1. Classification (NCBI taxonomy): domain Eukaryota; kingdom Viridiplantae; phylum Streptophyta; class Magnoliopsida; order Rosales; family Moraceae; genus Antiaris; species Antiaris toxicaria. The sequence goes on from CP141163.1 coordinate 5,816,967, forward strand.
TAGAACTAACACAGTTCACATGCATGTCTTTGCAAAAAAAAAAGAAAGAGATGAAAGATCTGAAAAATCAATTTGAAGATCTCCAGTCTAAAAGATGGCGACAAACCTATAAAGATCCAACTTTTTGGCGGTTCACCATGATGATTAAAGATCCTCAGTCGCTACCAACCTCATTAGGAAGTTCTATCCTCCGACTTAAGAAGATTTTAGAAAATGAAGATAAGGAGAAAAAAAAAAAAAAAGAGAAAAGGAAGAGAAAAGAAAAGAGAAAGTGGTTCAAACACCAGAACCAATAATACAGACATCTCAATAATTATCAAGATCTTAAAAAAAAAACTTATCAACAGGCCCTGAGGATACAAGAATCTGTCACAACTCAATTTATAGTCAGTAGCTCAGTACAACAATCTTTTGAAGTATCAGTGGATGAGCTACATTCAAATAGTATATGGAGCTCAAAAGATCAAATAAGCCTCACTAAGGAAAGTTCAGATGAACCATCAACAGAGGTTTATACTAAATCAGATGATCTAGATAGCCTATCTGGAATATCTAATCTGGAGAACTCTTTCCAACTGGTATAGTCCAGTTCTTCAACCCCTGTAACTGAAAAACCTCCAGACGACGATGACGAAGTACTAGATGAGCAACCTCAGAATAATAATGAGAAGACACAAGAAATGGAGACAAGACTAAATTTTTAGTCTTTTCCATAGATGATTTACCTCCCACAAGATGGAGAGAAAGGTTTTAGGAATTTAAAACCTAGATCTTATTGGAGTCCCAAAAACCAAGAGCAGATACAAGAAGCGTGCTTCTCGAATTCACCTCAAGACTTACTGGAATCCTCCAAGACTGGCGGATGAGCTTGGAAGAATACTGACAACTTCAATTTCTCCAAGCAGAATTAGTTGAGGCAGCCTTACAGCAGATCTATGTAGAATTCTGTGGTTAAGATACTCAAATCAGAGACCAACTAAGAGCAGAATTCTTCAAACTAAGATACTGCTCCATGGACAGACGAGATTTAGAAAAACATCATAAAAGGATCACTCAATGATTTTATCAGATCGGTGGAATTGATGATCCTAACATCAAGCAAGCATATCTGTCCTCAATTACTAAACATCTGGGAGAAGAAACTGCTAGACTTCTTGCAGCAGCCTCCAAAGACCTAAAGACAGTCACTATCGGAGAACTATTTCAGTTTGTTCTTAAAGCCCTTTAGAAGATGTGCTCACAGAACAAGTTTTTACAACAATATATGAAGTAGTCAAAACGTCTTTCTAAGGTCTGTGGAAATAAACATTTAACCATTAAGTGTAAAGAAGGAGACTCCCACTGCAATTGTCCAGAGAGACGATCAACAAAATAGTAAAGAATATTCAAGATTTTCCGATTTTCAAAAAGACAAACGAGAGGGCCATTGAAGTTCTTAAAACAAAAGACTTCCTACGGGAAGAAAGACAGATATTTCATCTGTGGAAAGCGTGGTCACTTTGCTAAAGTTTGTCCAAAAGGAAAGTCTACCAGACTGATCTCACACATAGAAGAAGGGGTTCCTATTAAGATAAAAATCCAAGTACGTGGCGTTGTTATTAGAGACAAGTACCCGAAGATATGAGAGAATAAAATTTAGAATTTATTTTTTCCTGTATAAATGCTAATATTTCAGCCAATATACCATATCAGTTCAGAACTTATCAGAATTATAACTTCATATATGATCCTAGTAATCCACTTAGTCTGCCTTCACGCCCCCTTGACTTTCACAGGCCTTACGACTTTCTTGGGATTACTAACAAATCATATGTTGACTTTTGACAATAATAAATTCTTTTCCTTAGGATTCATACCTCAATAGTAATAAACTACTGATGATCAAAACACGTATTTTTATGTATTATAAATATTACTACTAGTCTTGTAGGGTTTTTACTGACTCATAATATGATAAAAAGAAGTTTTATTTCACAAGAGAGGGTGAACTCACTCTTACAGGTTAAGAGCAAAGGTCTCAGAATTTATAGAACTTCCTCAAACTCGGACTCAAGGCAGGACTCAATTAAAGTTCTAAAAGTAATTATGGTTACATACAAAGTAACTAAGGGTATACACAGTTGGCTAAATTATGTGGCCGACAAAGTAAAAGTAAATAAAGGAAAAGAAATCGCTAAGGACAGGTGGCCTACAAGTAATTATTTTCTGATGCATTCTTGACTTGGACTCATGTTGGAATTTTTCCAATTCATCATAAGGTTATCTAAATAATACCATGGGTTCTGGGAATCTTGGAAAGTATCGTGAGTGCTATTATACTGAATGCTTTCTTCTTTATCTTTTGAATTAGTGCCCTTATCCGGATGTTGAGTGGGCTCTTTTTCATCATCATTCTGGCACATGAGTCTGTTTCTTTAGGAATATCGAAATGCTAATTTCGAAGGGTTACTTTTCAGGAAATGAGCTGGTAGTTCATTGTACAGTTGAAAGAAGTCTAAAGCTTCTTTAATGGCCTTGGTATAGGATGATGGGAATTGTTCTCATGGTGCGTCATCTTCTGGCAGGGACCACAACTGTTTTGGTATTATCTCGTTCTTACAAAAAAATTGCTTTTGAACTTCTCTGTATTCCATGTCGTCACTGTTGATGGGAATCTTTAAAGATGGCAAGCTTTACATCACTTCTTTTAACTTTACTATTGCATCTGTCTGAGCATGAATCCAAGTACGTGGCGTTATTTGAGACAATCAGATACCCAAAGGTATGAAAAAATAAAACTTAGAATTTATTCTTTCCCCGCATAAATGCTAATATACCATATCAGTCCAGAATTTATCAGAATCATAAGTTCATATAGGATCCTAGTAATCCACTTAGTCTGTCTTCACGCCCTCTTGGCTTTCACAAGCCTTGCCAAAATTCAGCAAACTCATGAGGAACTCATATGGATGATTAGAACTAACATAGTCTTGTGAAATAAAACTTCTTTTCATCATATTATGAGTCACTAAAAACCTTATGGGGGCTAGTAGTAATATTTATAATAAACATAAATATGTGTTTCGATCATCAGTAGTTTATTACTACTGAGGTATGAATCTTAAAGAAAAAAATTTATTATTGTCAAAAGCCAGCATATGATCAGTTAGTAATCTCAAGAAAATTGTAAGGTCTGTGAAAGCCAAGGGGGCATGAAGGCAAACTAAGTGGATTACTAGGATCTTATAAGAACTTATGATTCTGATAAGTTCTGGACTTATATGGTATATTGGCTGGAAATATTAGCATTTATGCGGAGAAAGAATAAATTTTAAGTTTTATTCTTTCATATCTTCGGGTATCTACTTGCCTCTAATAACAATGCTACGTACTTGGATTCATATCTTCAAAGACCTGAAGACGGTCATCATCGGAGAACTATTTCAACTTGTTTTTAAAGCCTTTGAGAAGATGTGTTCACAGAACAAGTTTTTGTAACAATATATGAAGTAGTCAAAATGTCTTTCTAAGGTCTGTGGAAATAAACATTTAACCATCAGAGAACTATTTCAGCTTGTTTTTAAAGCCTTTGAGAAGATGTGCTTACAAAATAAGTTTTTGCAACAATATATGAAGTAGTCAAAACGTCTTTTTAAGATCTATAGAAATAAGCATTTAACCATTAAGTGTAAAGAAGAAGATTCCCACTACAATTGTCTAGAGAGACGATCAACAAAAAAGCAAAGAAGATTCAAGACTTTCCGATTTTCAAAAAGACAAACGAGAGGGCCATTAAAGTTCTTAAGAGGAAAGACTTCCTATAGGAAGAAAGACAGATGTTTCATCTGTGGAAAGCATTGTCACTTTGCTAAAACTTGTCCAAAAGAAAAGTTTGTTGGACTGATCTCACACATAAAAGAAGGGGTTCCTACTAAGATATGTATCCAAGTACGTAGTGTTGTTATTAAAAGCAAGCAGATACCGATGATATGAAAGAATAAAACTTAGAATTTATTTTTTCCCCGCATAAATGCTAATATTTTAGCTAATATACTATATCAGTTCAGAACTTATCAGAATGATAAGTTAACATATGATCGTAGTAATCCACTTAGTCTACCTTCATACCCTCTTGGCTTTCATAGGTCTTACGACTTTCTTGAGATTACTAACAGATGATATGCTGGCTTTTGACAATAATAAATTCTTTTTCTTAGGATTCATATCTCAGTAGTAAACTACTGATGATTAAAACACATATTTCTATTTATTATAAATATTACTACTAGTCCCGTAGGGTTTTTACTTACTCAGAATATGATGAAAAAAAGTTTTATTTCACAAGAGACGGTGAACTCACTCTTATCGGTTAAGAGCAAAGGTCTCAGAATTTATAGACCTTCTTCAAACTTGGACTCAAGGCAGGACTCAACTAGAGTTCTAAAAGTAATTATCGTTACACATAAAGTAACTAAGGGTACACATGACTGGTCAAATTATGTGGCCAACAAAGTAAAAGTAAATAAAAGAAAAGAAATGGTCAAGGACAGGTGGCCTACAAGTAATTGTTTCCTAATGCATTCATGACTCAGACTCATGTTGAAATTTTCCTAGTCCATCCCAAGGTTTTCTAAATAATACCATGGTTCCTAAGAATCTAGGAAAGTATCGTGAGTGTTGTCTTGCTGAATGCTTTATTCTTTATTTTTTGAGTTGGAGTCCTTATCCGGTTGTTGAGTGGGCTCTCTTTCATCATCATTTTGACACATGAATCTGTCTCTTTGGGAATCTATAAACGCTAATTCTGGAAGGATATTTTTCTGAAAATGAGCTGGCAGTTCATTGTGCAGTTGAAAGAAGTCTAAAGCTTCTTTAATGGTCTTATTGTAGGATGATGGAAATTGTTCCCGTGATGCATCGTCTTCTGACAGGGGCCATAACTGTTTTGTTATTATCTCATTCTTATAGAAAAGTTGCTTTTAAACTTCTCTATATTCCATGGCATCTTTATTGATGGGAAATCTGCTAGAGAAATGGATTTCTACTTCTCGATTGCATAAAACCAATCTTCTTTTATCCTCAAGTTTAGCATTTAATGATAGCAGGAGAATGATGTAGCATTTGTGAGGCATGATAATATTTGTTATAGTGGGATATGCATACTTGGCTGCTTTGGTTTCTTTAACCTTTTCTGTTGTGCTGTGAGTAATTCATCACATTTTGTTAAGCTTTTGAACCACAAGAGTATGTCAATTAGACTTTGATAGACTGGCCTGAATTCTTCTCGGTCTATAAAAGTCTTGACGATGGTTTGAAGTTCTATGGTTTAGATTTCAATGGCTATCGTGAAAACACTAACTAGGTACCATAGAATATGGGTAAATTGGATAGGGAGAAAAAGCTGTTTGGCTTGGACCGGAAATATTTTAGTAAAGGGATAGGTTGGATAAAAACCTAGATCTTTTAAATATTCAAATCCAATGTGTTTAGCTAAGTTGATCTATTAGCGAATTGTTTTTTCAATAGCTCTGTCTTTTGGATTCTGAGATTTAAAAATCTTTATGGCATCTTTTGAGTAAGTGCACATAAAGATATCCTTGGTACTGGAAGAAGGAGTAGGAGCGAATGATGAAGCCATATAAACAAGAGAAATTTGGAATTGGATGGTTGTGAGTTGAATAACTAAGGTTTATTCAGTATTTATAATGGGAGAATCCTTTCTGGACAAGTAATCAGGAACAGTGTTACCTTTTCTCTTTATATGCTTAACTTTGAACGAATATTGATCAAACCAAGTTACTAATCTGATCATCTGAGGATTTTTTGTCTTGATCAGGTTCAGGTTAAGCATACTTTTCACTACTGAACAATCAGCTACGACTGTAAAGTGGTATCCAATCAGGTGAAATTTGAACTTGGTGATACCAATCTTTACAGCTAGTAGTTCCTTTGTCGTTGAGTCGTAGTGCAGCTAGCTTCCTTTAAATTGTCCACTTTTGTATTCGTAAATCTTTATTTTTTTTTCATCAGCTTCTTCGAGTAATACTGCTCCCCAATGACTATGACTGGCATCTGTCTGTAAAATTCGCTTTCCAGAGTGGAGAATCTTTAAAGATGACAAGGTCTACATCACTTCTTTCAACTTTACTATAGCATCTATCTGAACTTTTGACCATGGAGGTGCGTTCTTTCTCAGCATCTGTGTAAGAGGATCTATGAGAACATATATTTTTGGAATAAAGTCACGGAGATAATTGACTATTCTTAAAAACTGCTGGATTTGTGTTTTGGACATATTCTCTTCAGGAAACTTGAGCAACTCTTGGGCTATATTGGATTGAGCTTGGTATTCTCCTTGAACAATTTTCATCCCTAAAAATTCGATCTCTGTCTGACTTATTAACATCTTTCTTTTTGAGAGCATGATCCTATGTTTTTCTGTGAGCTTAATAAATTGAGCTAGGGGTTTCTGATGAGTTTTATTATTCTCAAAAAACAGTAGGATGTTATCAATGTAGATCAAGGCTTGGTCAAGTATTGGGCCATATATTCAGGTCATAGCTTTTTGGAACAAAGATAGGGTTGTTTTTAGGCCAAAAGGTAAAACAGTCTACTAAAAATGGTGATTTGGAATGCAAAAAGCTGTTTTGAGCCTATCTACTGAATCTATTCCCAATTGTCAGAATCCCACTTTAAGGTCAAATTTTGAAAAAACTTTGGCTTTGACTAGGTTAGCAAATAAGATTGATTTATTAGGTAATGAGAATTTATTGTCAACAAGGAATTGATTTAGAGGTTAGTAGTTGATGACAAGTCTCTATTTACCTCGAGCTTGTTTTGACCGTTTATTGACGTAGAAGGTGTGACATGCCCAGTCTGAATTTGTTAGTTCAATGAGATTCTGTTGCGTTAATTTTTCATATTCTACTATTGTCATTTGTTGATCTTCTAGATTCATCTCTAGGTGACTTGCTTTGGTAGAATTGATATCCTTATTGAGTTTGAATAGTAGTTTGATGAAGAATTCCTTGTTTTTCCAGAGTGGATGGTTGCACTTTGTTAGGAATTCAGCGTGAGAGGTAGTACATGAACTCCAAATCAATTTGCTCTTATGTTGTTTAAAGGGATCTTGGATAACTTGAAAGCAGTTTTGAAGAGATTCCCATGGAACAAACTGATTTTTATATGCTAGACCTCCTGGAAGAATTCTTAGCCCTTTGCACTTCTGATAAATGTCAAATCCAATAATTAAGTCTTTTCCGGGAAGGTTAGATCTAATAACTTTATGAACAATAGAGTATTTTGGGGAAAAACTTGAGTCTGATTGGTTTGCTGATCAGATTAGTACTGAAGATATCTCCATTTGTATTATGAAAGAATTGCTTCTCTCTTTTCTATAGTGTTTGTGGAAGAATCTTTGAATTCATCATAGAATAAGAAGCTCCTGTGTCAAAAAATGCTGCAACTGGAATAGGCTTGGAGTACTTACTGGGAAGGATTGTGATCTTCATGGTTGGTTGCATCAAAGTTGGAGATTATATCTGGGGTACTTTCTTGTTTTCTATGAGAAGCTGTTGTATAGTACATAGCGTTTCTGGCCCGATCTCATCATCTGTAGAAATCACAGACTCTAGATCATGATCTACAAAATCGATGTTTGTAATTTCTTCTATATGTGAGATTAGTCTGGCAGACTTTTCTTTTGGACAAGTTTTAGCAAAGTGACCATGCTTTCCATAGATGAAACATCTGTCTTTCTTCCTATAGGAAGTCTTTCATCTTAAGAACTTTAATGGCCATCTCGTTTGTCTTTTTGAAAATCGAAAAGTCTTGAATCTTCTTTGCTTTTTTGTTGATCGTCTCTTTGGACAATTATAGTGGAAATCTCCTTATTTACACTTAATGGTTAAGTGTTTATTTCCACAGACCTTAGAAAGACGTTTTGACTGCTTCATATATTGTTGTAAAAACTTGTTTTGTGAGCACATCTTCTCAAAGGCATTAAAAACAAGCTGAAATAGTTCTCCGATGGTGACTGTCTTCAGGTCTTTGGAGGTTGCTGCAAGAAGTCTAGCAGTTTCTTCTCTCAGAGGTTCAGGAATTGAGGACGGATATGCTTGCTTGATGTTAGGATCATCGATTCCACCGATCTGATAAAATCGTTGAGTGATCCTTTTATGATGTTTTTCAAGATCTCGTTTGTCCATGGAGCAGCATCTTAGTTTAAAGAATTATATTTTTAGTCGATCTATGATTTGAGTGTCTTGACCACAGAATTCTACATAAATCTGCTGTAAGGCTGCCTCAGCTGATTCTGCATGGAGAAATTAGAGTTGTCTGTGTTCTCCCAAACTCGTCCACCAGTCTTAGAGGATTCTAGCAAGTCTTGAGGTAAATCCGGGAAGCACACTTCTTGTATCTGTTCTCGGTTTTTGGGACTCCAGTAATATCCAGGTTTTAAATTCCCTTAACCTTTCTCTCCATCTTGTGGGAGGTAAATCACCTATGAAAAAGACTAAAAATTTAGTCTTGTTTCCATTTCTTGCTGTCTTCTCATTATTATTCTGAGGTTGCTTGTTTAGTACTTCATCATTGTCGTTTGGAGGTTCTTCAGTTACAGGGGTTGAAGAACAGGGCTATACCATCATTTGTTGGAAAGAGTTCTCCAAATCAGATATTCTAAATAGGCTATCTAGATCATCTGATTTAGTATAAACCTCTGTCGATAGTTCGTCTGAACTCTCCTCAGTGAGGTCTGATCTTCTAAACTCCATGTACTATTTGTACGTAGCTCATTCTCTGATACTTCAAAAGGTTGTTGTACTAAGCTCTTGACCATCAATTGAGTTGTGACAGGTTCTTATATCTTTAGGGCCTATTGATAAGTTTTTTCTAAAGATCTTGATGATTGTTGAGATGCCTGTACTATTGGTTCTAATGTTTGAACCATTTTCTCTTTCCTTTTTTCTTCCTTTTTTCTTCTGTTTTTCTCCTTATCTTCATCTTCTAAAATCTTCTTGAGTCAAAGGATAGAACTTCTTGAGGAGGTTGGTAGCGACTGAGGATCTTTAGTCATCATGGTGAACTACTAAGGAGTTGGATCTTCATAGGTTTGTCTCCATCCTTTAGACTAGAGATTTTCAAATTGATTTTTCAGATCTTTCATCTCCCTTTCTTTTTCTACAGAGACATGCATGGGAACTGTATTAGTTCTGATCATCCACATGAGTTCTTCATGAGTTTGCTGAATTTTAGCTTCAAGACGTTTAAGAATTGAATTCTGGGACGTTAGGAAGGAAGTTTGTTTTTCAATTTTCTTCAGTGTCTACCTTTGTGCTATCAAAGGCTTCTATTTGCCAATTGAGGACTCGTTCTACTGGAGAGATTTCTTTTAAAACTCCATCAGCATCTCGGGTTGTTGGATTAAGAATCTTTGATTGATGACTAGAAGTCCCCTGTTCTTCTTTCTTTGAGAACTTTTGAAGAGGACGAAATTCTTGGTCATAGGTCACCTGTTGCATCATGAGAGCTGGTATAGGAGTTGAGGGTAAAATCTCCGAAGTTTCCATCTGGGCTTGAGTGTGGCAAGTCATGAGTGCTAGAAGCATCACCGGAGAAGAAGTATGATTTGAAAAGTCTTCAAAGTCATCTTGAAATTCGTCATTATCTTCATCATCATCACCCTAACTTGTAGGTTTTGGCATAGGACTTCCATAGTGACTTGGTGTAGAATATTTGACAATATAGTCAAATTTTCTTGATGGTTGTCCTAGGAGGCCAACTTGAGAGTTAGAATTATCAAGTTTGAGCTTGGTCTGAAGATCTTCTCCTTTTTAGTTGTCTTCTGGGTTGATCACTTTCTTCTTCATGACACATTAGCTGTATCATGAATTGTGTTGGGAAGCATTCTGGAGGCTTCGTTTCTTTTTTGTTGAAGGTAATCTGAAATGATCCATCTTATAGGATCTTGTAATCTGGTTCAGATGTTGTCTGAACTGGTTGTTGGAGACACTCATAATCGGAGATCCAAGTGCTAGGTAGAATCTTCTTTAATTTCGCTATTGAAATCTGTCAAGGAATATAGGTACAAGTTGGTATTTGTTGAGAATCCACCTGTATCATGAGAGCATCTGGCGATGTCAGAATAGCTAGATCCATCGCATGATCTTGGAGTTTGTATATCATCTGGTAGTGGAGAGTGGAACCAATAGATCGTGGATCTTGATCCATACTTATTGTTTGAATTTCTACCTTGAAAATGTCTGTGAGTCTTTCATCTTTTAGAGACATATTAAAATTGGGATACAGGGTGTAAACTGCTGTTCCCGCATTCAAAGTTATCTCCATAGTGGCGAGGCTAGCATATTGATATTTTTTGAGACGGGAGTCCAGAAGAGTTATTCTAGCACTGGTAGGAAAGCCTTTTCGGGCGTGATAGGTCAAAGCTACACGAATTACACCAAAATGGATATGGGTATATCCTTGGGCAATCCACTGAGGTGGGAGTTCTAAAGGAATTTGCAGAGTAACAAACTAGGTTTTGGATGTTGCAGGAAGAGAACACTGGCTAAACTTAGATGCTTGGATATATTCTTTAGGAGCCTTATAAAAAGGTTTAATCAAGGCTTTAATAGATCTAGAAAAGGAAGTAGAAGACTTAGTGAAAGCTATATGCGGGTCTAGATGAGGAAGGGACTCAGAAAATATTTTATTATCATCTGAAATATAGGAAACTTCAAAAAGATAATCTAACTTGGAGGAAGAGGATTTTCGTAAGGACACAGAAGAAGGAACACTAAGGGAAGCTATATGAGAAGTAAACGGTGAAGTAATCTTATTTGAAGAAGACATCATGATTTTGGTGGGGCTAGATTCATATTATAATAACCAGAAACATGGTTCTACTATCATTAGGGGTTCCTACTAAGATATGAATCTAAGTACATGGCGTTGTTATTAGAGGCAAGCAGATATCCGAAAGTATGAAAAAATAAAATTTAGAACTTATTCTTTCCCCACATAAATGCTAATATTTCCAGCCAATAACCAAATTCAAGTAAAAATACAATTTTCCTTATTAAAAGGTTAAACCAACAAAATTAGACTACAATACACGTAACACATTTGATAGTTGTAAATCCTAAAATGGTTTCTACATATAAAACATACATTAATCCAACTTTCATTCAAAACATAGAGCAAAGAAAAATAAATGAGACTAGCAGCATTCATATATATAAGAATGGTCTCAGGTATGGTTTACGAATGAATCCGGTTGATGAAGCATGATTGTTGATGGATGATGGACGGTTACGATTAGAAGATGAGAGTGAAGAGCATGCTAATTTGCTTCTGAGAGTAGTAGGTGCTTAGGGTTGCAGACAAGCAAAGTAGTAAAACTCTGCATTTTTAACCTCGTAATTTGGCTCTGCATGACATGGTAACTCCATGTCTTTTGTATGTGTGAGTAGGACCCACTCCCCCATGCTACTATGCCCTGTAAAAGTTAAAGCACTACCTGCACTGTAACTTTTCCTTCCTCAACCTTCGGCCCATGGAGCCATGGAATCCGGCTTGATCGACTTGGTCCAGCCATCTTTGAAAATCAAGATAAACAAGAAAAGAAATACACAAAGTAAAAAAACAAATCAAAGGCTTTCATCGTTTTCCTGGTGCTTCTAAGACCAAATTTGGGCTTCTCAAGGGGAGTTGCTACTTCTTTCGCATTATCCATAGTCTGCTCTTCTTAATTTTTCACGCTACTTCATCTTGTCGGTTTCAAAAACCGATATTGGTTAAAATTAGCAAAAGCGTAAGGCTATGAATAACAAAAATTTCTTGAATTTTCATTGTTGTTATATAGCCATATTAATTTAATATATAAGAGGTAAAAGATAAGAATTGTACAGTCATCTGAATTTTCTTGGGAAAACTTTACCCAAATTCGAAAGCGACTTAGCTCCTCTGAAGCCAAGTTCTTCCATACCCAGTCTCTAATGCTTCATTGAACAAATTGGTGGATGTTCCTACTGAGGGATTGGTTCACTCACTCACTTTTTGGTGTCTTTGTTTTGGCTCTCAACACAGAAAAATAGAGAGTACAAAGGAGAACTCTTATCTATTAGGGTTTTTTTTTTTTTTTTTCCAAATTTCCAAAAATCTCTTCTACCTTTGATATAAAGTCTTATTTATAGGGTAATGTAAGTTAACCAATGTTTCATTTTAAATTTTAAACATTCTCAATATTTAAAAAATAAGGTCATATTCAAAATATTATATTCAAAATATAATATATGTATATATATTATTGTTAGGATGACCTTCTTCACCGAGAAATTCCCAATAACGAAGTACAGGAATGATCTCTCAGTTTATTACAAAAATTCTTCTTTCTACATAGATCCTAACTACAAACTTAGAGTTTTTCTCTATAAGAGTTTCCCTCTCTATAATCTACTTGAGAATCTTAGTAATGAATTCCGAATGCCTAATTCTTGAGATCTCATATCTATTTATAGGCTTCAAAGTCTTCTTGATATTATTATTTGATCATCATCTCTATTTTGTCATGTCATCTTCCAAGCCTTTACTCTTCTTTAGTCTAATCCTTAGCTCACTATTTTCATTTTGACTTTGGCTATCTTTCTTATCTACCAACAGTGTGGTTTTACTCTTTTTCTTTAAGGAAACACCTTTTAGTCTCCAATAAACTATGTCGTTTTGCTCATGAAAATATTCACTCTCACAATTACTTGTATATATATAGTTTATATATATAACTTTTATATACATATGTCCTAACCGAATTTTTCTTCAGAAAGTTTTCAACTTTCTTTACTTTTGTTTGTGTACTAGTTGAATGGCATGCATTTTGTGCATGCAAAATAAACAAACAAGCGCTTGTAAAAAAAAAAAACACACACACACATGACACTACTAAGACAACCACATCACCTACCACGTGCGATGATGTGGCTGCCATGTGACAAGCATTGAGGTAAGAACGAAAGTTGCATTCGTGCTTTTATATAGAGTAAGTAGATTTCAAATAGTTAATTTAAACATTTAAAATCTCAAAAACAGGAAACTACCAGATATATGTATATATGGACACTAGTAGATCCCACACACTAGCAGTAACCACAGACATAGTGGGTCTCACTCACCGTATCATCCAATTTTAATATTTAACAAATCTCTATTATTTAAATAATACAATTAATTCATAATTAATTTTTTGGGTAATAATCAACTATTTGTGTAATAAAATAATAAAAGTGGATACTCTTTTTTATATTTTATACCATATAATTTTATTGAGTATAAATTTAATCCATCAAATACACTTGTTCAATGACATTGAAAATATGGTGTAGAAATTATGGACTTATAATTTCAAATTTCAATAAATTTAATAATTAACCAAACTCTTTGATTAATTTATCAACTTTATTAATTCTAAAGTTACTCTACTAAAAACTTGGAACTGCACTCTTAAAATTATAAATATAAAATTACTCAAATATAGCCATCCATTTGATATAGTCATTACACATAAATTGATCCTCCATAAATAATTCATAATTAGAGCTAAGTAAAATCTACTAACCTCTCTAATTGCATCTTTATCCTTGAGTACCACTAATTCTCTATTGAATAATAAATCCATGAAATTAATCATGAATTGGACGCTCATATCATTCAAGCCTTGAATCAACATGTAATGAAATTATTTTTCTGTATTTTTAATTAGCAGGAATGGATTATATCTTATAATATTAACATTCTTTGACTATTTGCTTCATCATACTCCAAAATACAAGAGTTTATATTAGATACTTCAAATCGTTTATATATATGATCATTGATAGATAAGATTAGAATCTGTTATATCTAATGGATATTATCAGCGATTCATATTAAATAATATTCCTTATCCTACATAATCACAGTATGCATAGTGCATTATTAAATGTCTCCCTATATTAATGATTCAGATAACATCTACTAATAATACTTAATTAAAAATACCATATTTTAATTATTTAATTAATCAAACAATTGATTAATTATTATGAACTATGATAATTGTGAAATATCACCATGTTTTATATGTAATTTCCTTTGCTTTTACGTTAGTTTCCTGAGAGATTAGGTTCTTTTACTTTATTTTTGTGTTTAACAGGTGGTTTTAAGGATCAAGATGGAAATGAAGGAAAAATATAGCTCTTAGACACGAAAGGGAGGAGAACTGAAATGCCGAGCACCAAAAGGGAACTTAGCACCATGGTTGTGAAAGCTGTGAGTCGCGGTGCTGGTTGTCGGACTCCCTAATACAGGAACTCGAGGTTAAGAATTGCAGTAGTAGCCTATGAGGAATGCAAGGCCCAACGTAACTGATATCCTACTTATACGTGTTGGGAATGCCTTAAGTGTGAAAGGCATTTTTAGATATATTTCATTTATTTTTAACTGATTAATAATATATTTGAGGTTTTTTATTATATCTTTACTATATTATCCTTATTTGTTTTTAATGTTAAAGTAAATGTAAGTATATATAACTCATTGACTACTTAGTGTTTAAACTATTACAATGTTACATATAATATATTTTGTATATAAGAAAACAACGTTCTAAAATAAGTAGTCTAAATCTATAGTCCGTAATCGTAGGGTTAGAGTGAACATCTAACTCATATGAAAACTATTATGCTGTCTAAATCCAATTGGAAAGATAGTTTGTCATAACTGTTTGGAGCGAGCTGACTCCTAAGTAGAGACATTGATATATTATCCAGTGGTGGTGATATATTTGACTTGGATCGAGGTGTAATTAATCTAAGAGTCCGCTTGGATGGATTAATTCACGTTTGATGTTTATTATACAATAACCATAATTTTGAGTAAGTAAATGACTTCATGTTTATGACTTGTGTATATTGATATTCCAAAAGCTAAAGCGTCTTAAATTAGTAGATTATTAGATTGGTCTATTAGGTGCATGACTTATATTTGATGTGAGCTTTACTTATATATATGGAATCATAGTTATTATAAAGAGTAAAAGTTATCATCTTAATGGCATTATAAAGGATGTGAAAATGAACAAAGTCTTGGATCATTTGCTTGGTAAATACTTTATCATTCGCATTTGGTGAATAATAATTTCCTATTGGATGTATGATAGATATTTAAGATAGAGTAATCGAAAAATTAAACAGACTTTGACCTTAAGTTGATCATGGATATTATATAAGGGTATTGCATATATAACAAGGTAATTGGATTACGGCTACACACTGGCTTATGTAATATGATATATAATTGAGAGTACAGTTTTAAGTTTATAGTAATGTGACTCTGAAACTAATAATTATGTAATTAATTTATTTGATATAAAATGATTAATTATATAGATTATTAGAACTCATATTATATATGTTCAATTAGTCTCTTTATTAACTCAATATAATTCCTTAATGGATGGTAATCAATTAGATTATTCAGTATAGCTTTAATTCTTAGACTTAATGAAGAGAAAAATCCAGAATACATTTTACAAGGTGTAAGAGTTTTTTACACTAAGGGTAGAATAAGAATTTTGTTTCATTAAATTACTTGAATAAATATTTATTTAGAAGATAAGTTTGTAATTTAAATTAATTGTATTTATCTATTGTGATAAATATGAGAATATTTTAAATTAAAAGATATGAATAAATTAATAATTTAAATAATTAATTTAAATACATAGATAATCTTATTTAAATAAATATTTTAAATTAAATGTGATTTTTATCCTATTCGAATTTGAATTGAAATAAAATTTTATTCTAGTCTACATATGGTAGGTATTTTCTGCTAGGATAAGGTAAGGGAAAAGTTTTTCTCCTTATTAATTTTATTTAGAAAATTATTACCTAATTATTTAATTCAAGTAAAGTCACTATGATTTTATTTTGAATTTAAATTAGATTTATGAAACATTATCTATTCAAATAAAATCACAAAATAAATAGAGATTAAATTTTAAATTAAATTCAAATCACTATTATCCTGTTTATGGGCCATTTTTGTGTCTTTCTAAGCTAAGAAAAAATGCCAACTTTGAGGATAATGGAGAAAGAAAAATCTTTTGTAAGTATCCTATTCGAATTCAAATTCTACCTAATCTAGTCACACTAAGTAAAACCCCAGGGGCTCATATTTTAGTTATATTATAGACTTTAAGGTAAGAGAGCTTATTATTATTCTCTCATTAACAATAATAATAAGTTCTAAGAGCTCTGAGTGATTAGAATAAGAAAGCCATGCACTGAATATTGATTGAGAGACTGAGTGCCTACATACTCTACCATCTAAGAATTAAAGAATAGTAAAGAAGGCTAATTGGTTGAAACTCTCTTAGTCACCTTCTTCGGCATTTTACTCTCCAAGATATGTAAATTATAAAATAATCTACTGTTTATAACAACTCAAATTAGTACAACCCAAGTAAAAAATTTTAAAGTTTTGCTACGTAAATTATCTGATTTTCCTACAATACACACAAGTGTCATGGCACCCATGATGAAAGTTGAAGTTTGATGGGTGCGTGCCACAACACTTAATCTGTGATTTGGGGAAAAAAATTTTGAATTGCAAATGTGAAGCCCGAATTTTACATATTTGTTTCCAATTTTTGGGTCTTATAAATCAGCCATTCTAGGTTAAATTAGGGACCTTTTGCACACTTTTTTAGTCGTCTTTGGAGAGAGAAAAATTAGCAAAAAGAAGAGAAGAAGAGGAATTTTGTGGCCAATCAAGAGAGATCATTCACATGAAGATTAATTTTGCTATAGCCGCTCATCATCTTTTTCTTCTTTTTTCTTTTCAAAGATGTTACTTTTATTATGGATTTATTTCTTTGTTTACATTACATTAGACAAAATATAATTTTGTTAAGGGGAGTTTCAAAATCCTAAACATGATTTGTGATTGAATACTATGGATATTATTTTTTTATTTTTCCAATTGAAATCATTTATGTTATTCCATATTCAATGTTCATGATTATTTTCTTGTTTTATTTAGGTAGCCAATTATATAAAACTTGAGAATTTTCTATTGTTAGATATGAGTCTTAATCTATAATTATCTTGATTTCCTTGTCATTAGTAGTGATTGTGATCATTGATTATAGGATATTTTTTTATGATTACATGTAAAACATAGTACAGGATAAATAAACCGAGCTTGTGTGTTTCTTTCCTAGATCAACCTAATTGTTTTATATTAATGCTTCTATTAGATTAAATTTAAAGAGCTTGTTCTAGGTCGTTTAATGAGAAGGGAATTAGGTAAATAGCTTGTTTAAGAAAATATTGGGATAAGAGAGCTTGTTATTATATATAATTGGGGGTTTCAATTAGCAAATTGAGAATAATATCAGGTACCAATTACAAGTTTATGTCTAGTGGTTGAGAACAATCCGTTAACTTGGTTTTGTTATCATGTTTTTTACGTTTATTTAAAATTACATTTAATTAAAGCTTAATTTTCTATTTAATTTTCGTTAATTAGCATTTAATTTCAAAAACTCCCTTTTTATTTATTTAGTATTGCAAAATTAATAGCAAATTAATTAAGACCAATCCTATGTGGAAATGACCTTGCTTTCCACCAAACTCAATAATGTCCATAATTTTAGCAATGATTAATTTGTACGCTCCTTCTGGATATATCAGACTACTTTAGATATTTATTATTAAATATTATCTTTTTGTATATAACATTTATGATATTTGCAATATAAAAATTTTATGATATTTATTTAGCATCAAACATACATGCACATAAAAATATAATGTAATAAAACGTTATTTATTTAAAAGGTAACAAAATTCCCAACCCATTTTCACTTGCAAGTATACACATCTTCACTTGTAAGGATCTGATCTAGGCTTCTCAAGGGGAGTACCCCAAAATTTGGCCTTGCAAAGCAGGACATTTTTTGGCCTTGCAACGCTGGACATTTTTCTCTTCTTGCTTGTTTCACGCTGCAACTTTTTCATTGAAGATCATATTTGGGCTATCCAAGAGATGTTTCAACTTCATCTTCACGCCATCCACGGGATCGAGGAAGTCGGGCCATGTTTGGATTTTGGGTTTTCCTTTGTGAAGCCATTGCTCTCACAAGTTTTCCTCTATTGGAGACACCTTGATCGCACTTGTTTATAAGTTCAAACCTTTTCTTCTACTACTGTACTTGATATATTATACAATCCCAGACAACGCTTTTTTTTTTTTTTAATGACTCTAAATTACTTCCTTGTCCTTTTGCTCAATAATTTATATTTTCCCTATCACCGTGTCTTAATTTCTTTACTGTTTCAGTTATGTCAGAATAGGCTATTAGTCGTTACCCTTCCCACATGTAGTTCTTCAGCCCCTTGCTTTTGACACCCTTTTGCAAACATTTAATAAATGTATTATGTTTATATTATCTTTAAATATAATATATTAAATATATTTTATATTTAGATAATAAGTAATTATTTTTTATTTATATGTAATACATGATTAGATAAAAAATATTTAAATTGTATTTAAAGTTGAATAGTTGATGTGATTAGTAAAAGTAAATAGAAAAAGTAAGATGAAGAGAGAATATGATTTGAATGTAAAAAAAATTTAATTTCAAAATATTTTAGAATAGTAAATATATTTGAGACACTGTTAAAAAGTATTATATTTAAATATAAAATTTTTACATTTGAATGAAAATTATATTGTATTTAAACGCAATATAAACACAAAATTATAAACAAACGTTCCATTAATGTCGGATAAAAGGCTATTATATATGTGTATGTATATATGTTGCAATCATGCTAGTTGTCGTAATGTTGCATCAGTACAATAAACTTCTCTTGGAATAAAAACAAAAAAATAGCTGGGAAGGGAAAAGCAAATAGACAGGAGAAATAGCTATTACTTCCTTCCCGGCTATCGTGTTTAGTATGAATTCGTTTCTTCTAATCCCTATATATTAGGATATATTAAATTTAGAAAAAAAATTTTTATAGGATTTGAAATCGAAATCCAATAATCCAATCTTTTTTTTTTTTTTCTCTTTTAACTAGGTGTTCCAAAATCTAACATTAAGGGGCTGTTTGGTTATGCTTTTAAAGGCTTTTTTTTATTAAAAAAAAGTTGTTTTGAAAAATATGTTTGGGAAAAAAACTGTTTGGAGGAAAAAATATAAAATATAAAATTATTTTTTAAATCAATATGAATATTATTTCATTTTTCTCAAAATTTTATGTTATTTAAAAAAAATTATCTCATTTGGATTTATATATGTAAAGTTATAGACTTTTAAAATTTAGAGTTTACTGTAACGTTTTGAAGATGTGAATAATGAAAAGTTATGAGGAGTTGGAAAAATGTTGTTTTGAAAGCATTTTTTTTAGCTCCCAAACGCCCTCTAATTACCTCATCCCATCATTTTTTTTTTGGTTATCTGTTTTTTTTTTCTTTTTTCTTTAGGGAAAGTTTGGCAAGGAGATCGACATTAGCATATGCCCCTATACATTACCAAATGGTCTCTCAAGATGCTGACAAGAATATTCATCTAACGTCCTCAAACTTCTTGACAAGAAGTGTGTTATCCTAACCTCAGCGAATATAGTAAGGATACATTGGGACGTGATCTTAGACACTTTAAATTAAATAAAGTGATGAAAAACAAACCTTCATATTTAAGATTCTCACAAAAATCATATAACACTCCAATATGTGACTATTAAATCTATCACAATAATCCTCTATCGTTATACTAACAAATTTGAAAACTCTATTCATCTTTTTATATGTTTAAAAAAAAAAACTGTTGAAGGTTTGGCTAAAGTTACGAGGTTTCACTAAGAAATAAAATTAAAAAAAAAACCTCAATTTTTTAGAAACAAGTGAGTAGTTAATGCTACTTGCTAAGAGTACTCTAGCGAGTAGGGAATAAAAGCAAGGAGGAAGATTAATTTGAGGATACTAATGGTATATTTAGATAGGAGGTTTATTTTTAAAAAATAAAAAATTTTTAAATTATGAAAAATAAAAAATTATTTATATTTTTTTGTAAAGCAAAAAATTATTTAAACAATACAAAAATTTAAAAAGATTCTTCTTTTTTTTTTAAATGAAAATTTTTTATTTTTTAAAACTCCCAAAAAAAACTTAATAAACTTAATATAAGAGAATCTTTTTTTTTTAAATGAAAATTTTTTATTTTTTAAAACTCCCAAAAAAAACTTAATATAAGATTGAAACGTCTCTCAACATTTCACAAGATTCCAATCCCCTAATGGATTGAGCCACGAGCTGGCCACACGCCACTTGACGTGTTAAAATCCTGACTGTCCAAGTGGTTTTTCATCCAACGGTCCACGACAAAGTCATGCCATCCAGAAGCCATCTCTATCCCCTTTTTTATTCTCAAGACTCTGACCGTTCTTCGTCTTCCAACCATTATTCATCAACCTAGCAAAAAAGATCCTTGTTTTCTAAGAACACAGATCCGATCTTGAACCGAAAAAGAAAACCTATTTTAGATTCCCAACAATGCTTCTGAGATCGGCCGTTTTAGCACTTCCATTCTCGACCCTCCAAGGGAATGGGAATGGGACTGGCCATGGCAGTTATGGCTCGTCTTCTTCTGGTTTGAGCTTGCACAACAAGACTTTCTCGTCCAACTTCGCTTTGAACTTTGAAAAACGAAGTTGTGGCAAGAAATTTGTGGCTTCTGCGTCGCGAGAGCACGATTTTGTGCCGTTGGAGGGTGTGGTGTTCAGGCCATTTGAAGAGGTTCAGAAAGATTCATTTGTTGTTCCGTTGGACCCTCAACTTTCCCTTGCTCGCCAGTGCTTTTCTGATGTGTCTGAAGCCGCCATTAACGAGCAGATTAAGTATGTTTCGTCTTACTTAGCTTTCTCTTCTCTTCTCTTTCTTGTCCTTGTGTTTCATTGGTTGCTTTGTTGTCTTGCTTTTTATCCATGAACTTTGTGATTTCCATCTTTTTCATGTAATTTCTTGCTGAAATCTTCAATTCCAATATTTTTTGTTTTAATGTTTTCTGTCTTTTTATATTGTTTCTTGATCCTTGAATTCCAAGAAATTTATGGTAGTATAGTTTTTTAATGTAATTGCTTGGTCAAATTCTTGAGTTGGAAGGATTGTGAGTGATATGTTTCTCCTTTTTTTTTTTTTTTTTGGTAAAATGGTTATGATTCTTTTCTTTTTGTTTTATAATTGCTTGTTGAAATTCTAGATTTCCAACTTTATAAATTTCATCCTGTTTGATGTAATTGTTTGCTGAAAATTTTTTCATTTGCAGTGTGGAATACAACGTCTCGTATGTGTACCACGCCATGTTTGCATACTTTGACAGGGACAATATTGCTCTGAAGGGCCTTGCCAAGTAAACACTAGAAACCGCCCTGAAAATTTTCTCATATTCTTTTATTGAAACTATGCTGGCTTTTTTTCGTTTTTTACATTTTTTTAATGTATATATGGTCTTGTTGCAATCAGGTTTTTCAAGAAGTCCAGTGAGGAAGAAAGAGAGCATGCTGAGAAGTTAATTAGATATCAGGCATGTATTTCCTTTTTAATCTTTGAGTTTTTCTACGTTATCCTCATCGCAGATGGTACTAGTTTAATGCGTTTTTAGTTTTCTGTGTCAATTTTTGTATCGAATTTTCTAATACCTTCCACTTTGTAAGCAGAACATTCGTGGAGGAAAAGTAAAGCTACACTCTATTGTGCCACCCTTCTCCGAGTTCGAGCATGAAGAAAAAGGGGATGCATTATATGGTTTGTTCCACCCCCCCACACTCCCCAAACCAACTTATTTTCTCTTCCTTTTTTCCCATTTTTGGTCAATGCTAATGACTAATTCTATAATCTTTTTCTTAAATATGTGTTTGGATCACGTATTTGGGTACTTTTCAAAAAGTTTTCTATAATATTTTCTCTCACAAAAATTTGAATTTTCAGTTTTAAAAATAAATTTAAGACGAAGATCCAAACTATCTAATAGTGTTGGTGTTAGATATGATATGTATGTACGTATGGACATTGTAACAGTAAGCTCTCCACATTATCTACTCTAATATGTGATTATCAATGATCTTTTGACACAGCAATGGAACTTGCCCTGGCTCTGGAGAAGTTGACAAATGAAAAACTCCTAAGCTTGCACAACGTAATTAAATCTTTCATCTTCCAAGTCTTATTTTAGTTCATTTTGATTTCTGGACACATTTAAATTTAGCTAATGGTTCTTTGATTTCCATTCAAGTTATGAATTTCACTAAAAGCCTTCTGGATTGTCGACAGGTGGCGGAGACAAAAAATGATCCCCAAATGGCGGATTTTATCGAGAGTGAATTTTTAACTGAGCAAGTAAATCTAGTTTTGATGATTTACTCTTTGGATTTCAGTGTCATTTCTCATGGCTTGATATAAAAATTCAAATGCTGTGTTCTTTTTTTTTTCAACAAACGATGAAACTTCTTGTTTTCAAAATTGTTACAAACTTAGGCTGTTTGTGTTTATCTTTTACTTTATTTGTCTTGGTTCCAAAATTACTTCCTATTTATTGCCCCCCAATATTTATTCCATCTTAATTGTCTTGGCTAACCAACGATGTAGTTTTTAGATCGAATATTCAAAGTAACAAATTGAAAGAGAGTTGAAATAAATATACTATATTATGGGAAGAAAAAGACACTTAAACACAGAACAGTACTCTTTTAAATTTGAAATTGGAAACAAAATAACAGAATTTGGACAAAACCATTTGAAATTTGGAAGTGAATACATCAACAGCATTTGGAGGTTTTATGATTCTTTCTTTTATTATTATTTTTCTACAGGTTGAATCTATTAAGAATTTAGCAGAATATGTAGCTCAGCTAAGGTTGGTTGGAAAGGGCCACGGTAAGAAATAGAATTAATAAAGTATTTAACTCTTACCAATTTTCGTTTTCTAATTTTACTTAGGCATCTACCTGTTTTCGACTCTTGAAGGGTAACTTTTTTTTATTATTTTTTATTTTTATTTATTATGGATCTGCAGGAGTGTGGCACTTTGATCAGAATCTCCTTCATGACGCTGATGCGGCATGAAGAACAACTACGTCGTTTGTGCTTCTTCGTTTTAGTTTCAATCGCTTTGTATAAAAAAGATGCTTAATTACTGTGTGGACAAGTAAATTTCCTCTATGAAAACATGTATTACTTGTCCAAACAAGGTGCTGGAAACTGTTTCATCTTTGTACTATATGAATAATGAAACTACTAGATCGTATTCACAGGTATCAATTTTAATGGTTATTTGATTAAATTTTTTTTTTTCAATTGATTGGTCTCTAAATTCTCAAAGAAGGTGCAAAATGGGGTCAAACCCTAACATCCATTTAAATATAGACAAGTTTGTACCATGTTGCACATAAATATAATTAGGAGGGTAATTTTATAAAATAATAATTGACAATTAAAACAAAATCATTAAAATTAAAAATACAAAACACAAAATACATAAACAATATGTCTCTCGATCTTCTCTCTGTAGGTTGTGTTCATCAAACATGAAAGGGGCTTGTTGGAGATCGCATCAAAAAAGAAGGGTGGGTAACGTCGGGGCAGGTGGAGAGCTCGTCACAGTGGGTGGTTGTGGTTTTGTGCAGCAAGTGGCAGCCATGCAAGTTGGGGCTATAGGCTCCAAGCCCTTGGCGGTTGCGTGAGGAGGGAGGTGGGTTGGGGTTTTGCGTTTTTTGCGAATCAAAATCCATCTTAGGGATTTATCTAAAAATTCAGCATGAGAGCAATTTGTCCTAAATTTTATTAATCTCAAAATAGAAAGGCAACACATATTCTTTTTCAGGAAAAAGATGTAAAACACCAAATTTCTTAAATTATTTTTTTTTTAGTCAAAAAAAGATTGGATATATACATATTTTTTCTTTTTTTAGCAAGGGAGGGATATATTATTAAGGTTTTTTGAAAAATTTCCTGGAAAAAAAAAACACATATCTTTAGTAAAAAAGTGCAAACCTAGTATATTGCTTTATTTATGATGACTTCAAGATTTTTCTCCTCTTATAATGTCAAATAAAAAATAAATTTAGCAAATATCCGAATCATAAATAAAAAAATCCTAAACATATATATTAAAGGAACTATTCACACAATTTCCTCTAAATTATTTTGATTACATTGTCAATATATAAATAAATACAACGTGTAAACAATATATAGTCCTTAAATTATGAACATTTTTTTTCATTTTAGTCTTTAAACTCTTAATTATGACAAATTAGTTTCTGTGTTTTTCGCTCTATTCGTATGATATATCCATTTTTAAAAAATAGAAAATTTTTTATTTTTAAAAAATGAACCTTTTTAAATTTCTGTTCTTGAATATCAAAAACTTTTTATTTTTAAAAAATGAAAAAAGAGTTCTTTCTAAAAAATAAATTTTTTTTATCAATCGAAATAACTTTTTACTTTAAAAAAAAAATCCAAGTAGCTTTTTTATTTTTTAAAAATGAAAATTTTCTATTTTTAAAAAATAGACACCCATTTAAGTGGAAGTAAAATCTTTTAACAATTTTGATCATGGACATAGTAATTGAAAATTTTTAAATAATTTGTTATATTGGGTTAAAAATGTTTAAATTTTTAATGGTTTTTTAGTGTCATTAGATTTTATAAAATTTCATGCTATCATGAAATTGATACATTATAATATATAGCTAAAGGTGAGACCAACAATATTGTTCCTTGTACAGCGTGCTTCCCTTAATGCCCTTGACAGGTTCTTTGACATATTTGCCCTTTGGTTTGTGGTTAGATTTGGTTATTGGCACGGTTTTTTGGTCTTTTCGTTGGAGCCTTGTGCAAATAGGTGGGTGGAGAGCTGTAAGAAAGCTCATGGGCTAGAATTTGTAGCCCAAACTTCACATTGACCTTGGTTTACGTTGAAAAACAATTCATATATACATATATTATATCATATTATATTATTTTATAAAGAATAATCAAATTTCAAAATATATAAACTCTCATTTGAGTCATTCTTTTTTTAAAATATGCACAATGACGAGCTCTTTAAAACAAGACCAATTATGCAAATATTTTGAATAGTGACGTTCAGGGGATTTCACAGTTAATTATAGAATTTTATACCATATTTTAATCTAAAATGGCAAAAATGCACAAGATTAAATATTTTACAAAATAAATCATACTAATTAAAATACACTACTACTATATATATGGATATATTTTTAATATTGTTAACTTAGTTTAGTTTTTCTTTCTTTTTCTTCAACTTCTGTCATGCAGTGATGAAGAATAGAAAAAAGAAGAAAACAAAATTTGTAAAAGATAATAATAAAATTTTCAATATAAAATTATATATATATCTATATCAACTTGCTTTATGTTATAAAAAATTTTCTACTTTTTGTATGAAATAACAATATTCTCTGTAGCTGCACATGAGTTTTTGGCTCGTGATTTTCTATATTAAGGTGGTGTCATCTAAACCCCAATAAACTTAATCCATTTTTGTCTTTTTTTTTTCTAATTTAACCTCAGTTTTACTATTATAATTACTATTACAATTTTGTAACTCAAACTTTAGTCCATAACTTTGTATGTATACAACTCTAAATGAGTTTTTTTTTTTTAAATTATAAAGAATTTTAAGCCAAACGAAATAAACTCTATATTAATATTTTTTACAGAACACATTTTAAGTTTTTACAATTTTTAACTATTGCAGTTCAAATTCTTTACTAAAAGCACAATTTAATTTAATTCAATTCTATTTAAGCCTATGCAAAATGTTAAAATTCATATAATCTTTTTTAATTTTAATATTTAAGACCAAAATTGAAAAAAAAATACACATTTAGGACTAATTATCAAAATTAAGGGGCATTTAGGGCCAATAAAAAATGTCATCAAAATAGCTTTTTTTCACCTCACCATCAATTTTCACTATTTATATCTACAAAATGTTATAGTATACTCTAAATTTTAAAATTCTATAACTTTGCACATACAAGTCCAAATGAGATATTTTTTTTTTTATAAATTACATAAAATTTCATAAAAACAAAACAATATTCATATTAATATTTTCTTAAATAAAATTTAAAACTTTTCAAAATAACTTTTTTATAACAAAAAAAAAGTCTCTGAAAATGCAATCAAATGGATCCTTTTTAGGGGGTGTTTGGTAAACGCATTGTATTTTGATTGTATTTGAATGAAATTTATTTTTTGAATGTTGTATTTGGTTAAAAAGTATTTGTTTTATATTTGAATGAAATGTGTATTTAGATGAAAAGTATTTTAGAGTTGAAAAGTTGATGTGATTGGTAAAAGTAGAGATAAATAGTGGAGTTAAAAAATTGATGTGATTATTTTAAAAAACTTTTAAATAGTAATTATTTTCATAATACTAATAAAAAATTTATATTTGATGTAAAATCATATTATATTTGAATAAAATTAAAATATAATTTTTTTTATCAAACGACACCAAAAAGTTGAAAACCAAAATATTCGCATAGCCGAGGCGTTACACGGGCTAATTAGAATTGACGACTTGTTCGATCAACTAAAAAGCGCAGCGGTATTCTCTAAAATTGATCTGCGATCAGGATACCATCAACTACGGATCAAGGAGAGCGATATCCATAAGACCACATTTCGGACCCGCTACGGTCATTAAGAATTCCTTGTGATGCCGTTTGGGTTAACAAATACGCAGCTGTATTTATGGACTTAATGAATCGAGTCTTTAAGAAATATTTGGATAAGTTTATCTTTGTGTTTATCGATAACATACTCATATATTCAAAGATTCGCGAGGAACATGAAGAACATCTGAGGATTGTCCTACAGACGATAAGCAAACATCAACTCTATACCAAATTCTCAAAGTACGAATTCTGGCTAGATAGAGTACATTCCCTTGGACATATGGTTTCCAAGGAAGGAATCATCGTGGATCCAACAGAATTAGATGCGATAAATGAATGGCCCACACCTAAAAATGTGACAGAAATATGGAGTTTCTTAGATTTAGTCGGCTATTATAGAAGATTTATAGAGGAATTCGCACGACTCACTGCACCTGTTACGGCTTTGACACACAAAGAGAGGAAGTACAAATGGACAGAGGTGTGCGAAAGAAGCTTCCAAGAACTGAAAAGATGATTAACCAGCACATCAATTCTTACACTTCCTACTGAAGGGGAGATGTTTGTGATTTACAGTGATGCGTCGAAGATAGGATTAGGAGCTACCCTGATACAAGGTGATAAGGTGATTGCCTATACCTCGTGTCAATTAAAGGACCATGAAAAAAATTATCCCACCATGATTTGGAACTTGCCACAGTGGTGTTCGCATTGAAGATCTAGCGACACTATTTGTATGGAGTCCAGTGTCAAATTTATACCGACCATCAGAGTTTAAAGTATTTCCTCACACAGAAGGAGCTGAATATGCGACAAAGGAGATGGTTAGAGTTGGTAAAGGATTATGATTGTGAAATTCTCTACCATCCTGGAAAAGCCAATCACGTTGTAGATGCGTTAAGTAGAAAATCTACTATTTTGCAACAACTAACGATTGGAAAACTTCCAAGGCCATTGCAGCAGGAGATCAACGCATTGAAGTTGGAAGTGATATATGGAAAATTGGCTGCACTAAAATTGAAATGAACGCTGTATGAGGACATTAGAGAGGCTCAGAAGCAAGATCCCAATCTTTCAAGTCCTCAGGAGGGAGTATCTGAAGATGGATTAATCCTACATCAGGGAAGAATTCATGTCCCAGATGATGAAGGATTAAGAAGGTGAATTATAGCATAAGCCCATAAAACGCCCTATTCAATACATCCCGGAACCAGTAAGATGTACCAAGATTTGAAGTTACTGTATATGTTAACCACATAGTCAGGTTACATGGACTTCCTAAATCCATTGTGTCAGATCATGATGCACGATTCACTTCAAACTTCTGGAAGTGCGTGCAAGAAGCTATGGGAACGGAAGTGTGTCTGAGCACAGCATTTCATCTGCAGACTGATGGACAATCTGAACGGACAATTCAAACGCTAGAAGATATGCTTCGCACATGTACAATAGATTTTCCGGGGAGCTGGAACGAGAAACTTCCATTGATAGAGTTTTCATACAATAATAGCTACCAAACTTCGATAGGTATGGCACTCTATGAAGCTCTATATGAAAGGAAGTGTAGATCACCGGTTCATTGGTATGACTTACAAGAAAAACGACTGCATAAGACAGATTTTGTGTAAGAAACAATGGATGCAGTTACAAAAATACAGTAACGAATGAAAATAGCCCAAAGCCGACAAAAGAGCTATGCGGACAAAAGATGAAGATCCCTAAAGTTTAACGAAGGG
Source organism: Antiaris toxicaria (assembly GCA_035233585.1). NCBI lineage: Eukaryota > Viridiplantae > Streptophyta > Magnoliopsida > Rosales > Moraceae > Antiaris > Antiaris toxicaria. The sequence goes on from CP141163.1 coordinate 5,845,441, forward strand.
GATTTTGTATTTCTAAGAGTCTCGCTGATGAAAGGAATAATGCAGTTCAGAAAAAAAGGAAAATTGAGTCCAAGATATATTGGACCATATGAGATTATTGAACACATTAGTAAGGTTGCCTATAGATTAGCAATACCTCCAGAAATGTCAGCAGTGTATAATGTGTTTCACATGTCAATGCTGCGGAAGTATATATCGGATCCGTCCCATGTGTTGAAACATGAACCGATCCAAATTTAGGAAGATCTGACATACGAAGAAAGGCCTATACAGATACTGGCACAAGAAGATAAAGTGTTAAGGAACAAGACGATCCCAGTAGTCAAAGTACTGTAGAAAAATCACAATGTCGAAGAGGCTACATGGGAACGAGAAGACGAAATTAGAAACTTGTACCCCTGCTTGTTTTAAATTTTTAAGGACGAAAATTTTATAAAGAGGGGTGAATGTGATAACAGGGAATTTTAGATTCTCGGAATAAATTAAAACTGTATATATGTATCAATTTTAATATATAAAATATGAAAAAATTGTGTTTTAATACTGTTGTGAATATTGTGAAAATGTTTCGACAATGTTAAAGTGAGTGTTTTCGGAGATGGAAAATCTTACCGAACAGAAACGGGTAAGATAGCTCAAAAATAAAGCCAAAAACCCTGAAGAGTGCATCGGAGTGCACTAAAAGACAAAAATTTACGGTTGTGAATTCTGACCAAACGGAAGCAAAATAAAACAAACCAATCACACCGGAGGCGCCCAGAACCCGTTTACGCGATTCTGGTAAAGTTCCGTTCGGTTTGACTTTCGGTCAAAATTTGACCACGAATTAATTCACATATTAATTGGACGATGTCAAGATGACATCATAAATACCATTTAGTTAATTAGGTTTTTAAAGGTTGATTAATAAGTTAGGTAGCATTAAAGGTCATGATTTAATACTTTTTGAATCAAGGGTCATGATCAAGCCAAAATGGCTTTGAAAAAAAATGGAAAACAGGCAAAAATGGGATTCGGCCACATGGAAGAATGGGAGCCTAAAATTTTTATTTTTAACCCCAAAAAGATTGCATTTAAGCCCTTAAACAATTATGTAATTGTTGGGAAAAATTGTAAAAAGGCCCCCATCCATTTGCCTATAAATAGGCATAAAAAATTCACTTGGAAAATTTAGAAAACCAAGCCAAACTCTTGCCATTTTTTCTGCCAAAAATTCGTGCACTCCTAGTGAACTTCAAGCCAAAATTTGTCAAAATTCTACACCAAAATTAACTTCCAATCCAAGCTTAGGCATCAAAAGATCAAATTGATAAGGTAATTCACCATTTTAAAGAATTTTTCTTTGATTTTTCTTGAAAAATCCGTGGCTTATGAGGTGTAGAAAACCTTGAAAATTTTGAAGTTTTTTTAGACGTTTATGATTGGTTTGGTATTCTAGAGATGAAGCATGATTTAGAACTAAGAAACAAGCAAAAATTTTACATGATTTCCTATGAAAACCGTAGCTTGCATGGTGATTGAAAAGTGTTAAAAAATTTTGTGATTTGATAATGGTTATGTTGATTGGATGATATGTTGATTTAAGCATGAATTAGAATCAAGAAACAAGAAAGTTTTGATACTTGTTTCTCATAAAATCTGTGGCCTATGTTGGGTGAAAATGAGAAAATTTTAATGTTGAAAAATGATGAGGAATGTATAATAAAAACCTTAGGAATGAAAATAAAATTTCCTATGTGTTTTAGTATGAAAATCCATGGCTTAATACTAGGGTTAGAATGAAATTTTGTTAGATTTTTAATGTTAATATGTATATTTGAAAACCTAAGAGTGATATGTGATAATTATTTATGGTGATGAAAAATATTTGGTATTGTTTACCATGAGAAAACGAGGCTATAATTGGAAAATTTTAATGATTTTGTGTTGAGCTTTGAATGTTGATAAAGTGGAAAATTTTTATACAAAGTTTGGTAACTTTGTATAAAATAGGTCTTTGGTATAGTACGTGGCAGGTACAAAGGTTTTGAGGCGTATCTAACGTCAGGAAAACCTAAAAATACATGCATATATGCTGTCGAAATTTCTAAAACGACATAAGGGTATTTCAGAAAACGAGGGGTAAAAATATTAAACTTGGAAAGGAAACCGAGACCCCTCGATGGATTAGGATTAGTAATGGAAAATCAAACCAAGAGGAATAATAACTAAAATGCCTAAAACAGGGAAAAAATTCACGTTAGGGGTATTTTAGGAAACGATGGAGAAATATTAGATCGGAATAGGAAACCCAAGTCCCTCGGGAACCGAGACTAGGGGACGGGATGAAAAACATTTCAAGAGTAGTGAAATACCCATTTGAGGCTCTAAAACGCTAGAAAAATGAGAAACGACCCTAGGTACTAGATGAATAGTAACTGAAGGTCAGAAAATGAATAATTAAGATTCTGTAGCAAATAAAACTGTAAAATAATACTGAAACCTAGAGAATATTAATTTATGATATTTGGACTTAGAAAATTCAGAAAAAAATAATAGAATGGAATAGTTACGATCCCGAGATCGTCAGAGGTAAAATGGTTATTTTGACCAAAAATTTTCGAAAGGCTCGGAAAGGACCGTAAAGGATCTAGAATGTCTTAAATAAAATTCTAGAATCCAAAATAAAGATTTTAGAGTTAAAAATCTAGAGTTTAAATAGTACACGGGCATGTATATTGAAACACGGCCGTGTAGAATGAATCCGAGAAGTACACGGGTAGGGACACGGGTGTGTTGCAGACCGTGTACCACATAAAAAGTTTAAATGTGTTGTAAACTTTATCACAAAATAAATATATCCAAAGTGATAATTAATAAATTGTATTAACAGACAATACTATATTTGTAGGGACCCAAACTAGAGATAAAACTATAGAGGAGTTCCGGAAGTGGACATTATCACAATGATGGTAAGTTCAAGCATTTTCATGTCTGCAATATGAAATACTATAATATTTTATTTAGTACTAGTTGTACACTAGTTGTTAAGTCCTATAGGAACTGGGGGATTAGTTAGTATAATAGATCCCACATAATGAGAAAAAGAGAATAAGTAAGACTTACGGACAATAGAGGTTAATGACCGGGAGGTGAAAATTAATGTCACTTGATCAGTACTAAAATGGAAAGATGGTAATAAAACCAGTTAAGGTGTACCGCCCCTCTAACGTTGTAGTGGAGGTTTTACAGGTCCTTCGGGAATATAATGATCACTATGAGAGATGAGGGCTAGAGAGGAAGAAGCTCTAAGGTCGCTTCCTAGGCCATCCCAGTCAACACGCAATAAACCATCGGTACTGCCACAATGAGCTCAAAACCAAAACATATATAGAGAGAATAGTCAGTAGGGTGACGAAAGCCATAATGGAACATAATTGAGCATAACCGACACTAGCACTAAGTGTAGTGGATTTGGTTAGGGTAATGTAAATAGTAACCGATTAGGTCAAAGTTACTATTTACCGATCAAAGGGTAAGTTACTATTCATGATGAATAGTATTATTCATAGGAAATTAGATTTTTAATGTTTTTGAATTTATGTGATTCTTACTAAGTATGTTTGAACTTATTGAGCCTGTTAGCTCATCAGTTTGTTCATGTTGCAGGTAAAAAACTTGTCCAGTAAACTACATGGATGGTGACAGGATGCGTACGTGTCAATGGGATAGGGAATCTACTGTGGATTTTGGTCATGCTACCAGTCTTCCGCTGAACGATAAAATAGTGAATTGAAGAGAATGTATTTTGAAAAACACAGTATATATATATTGTATGTTTATATATTACGTTGTACTAAAAAAGACAACTAAAAGTTAGTATTATATTTTATATGGTTTTTATATTTAGCTTTCGTTTGAGGAAAGTATGTATTAAAAAGAAAAAAAAATATGGGTAAAATTTTGGGTCCTGAAAAATAAGAGTTGAAAGAAAAATAGTTTTAATTGGAAATCCGAATTTGACGCATGGGTTGTCTTGGTCGACAACGAAGTCGGATCATGACGGTTTCACGTGATTAGATTCGGGGGCGCCACATAGGCTGTTGGTCGTTACCCTTCCTACATGTAGTTCTTCAGCCCCTTGCTTTTGACATCCCTTAAGTTCCCAAGTCAGCACCATATTACTTTTAATGTCGAATAAAAGCCTATTATATATATGTGTATGTATATATGTTGCAGTCATGCTAGTTGTCGGAATGTTGCACCAGTACAATAAACTTCTCTTCGAATAAAAACAAAAAAATAACTAAGAAGGGAAAAGCAAATAAACAAGAGAAATAGCTATTACTTCCTTCCCGACTATTGTGTTTAGTATGAATTCATTTTTTCTAATCCCTATATATTAGGATATATTAAATTTAGAAAAAAAAAATTTATAGGAGTTGAAATCGAAACCCAATAATCCAATCTTTTTTTTTTTTCTCTTTTAACCAGGTGTTCCAAAATCTAACATTAATTACCTCATCTCATCATTTTTTTTTTGGTTATCTTTTTTGTTTCTTTTTTCTTTAGGGAAAGTCTAGCAAGGAGATTGATGTTAGCATATGCCCCTAGACATTATTAAATGATCTCTCAAGATGTTGACATGAAGGTTCATCTAACGCCCTCAAACTTCTTAATAAAAAGAGTGTTATTTTAATCTCAATGAATATAATAAAAATATATTAGGACATGATTTCAGACACTCTAAATTAAATAGAATGATAAAAAAATAAACTTTCACATTTAAGATCCTTACAAAAACCATTGAGCACTTGAATTTTTACTATTAAACCTATCACATTAATCCTTTATCCATACACCATCTAATTTAATTTTTTTTCAATATAAAACTGTCGAAGGTTTGGTAAAAGTTACAAGGTTTCACTAAAAAATAAAAATAAAAAAAAAACCCCAATTTTTTAGAAACAGGTGAGTAGTTAATGCAACCAGCTAAGAGTACCCTAGCCAGCAGAGAATTAAAGCAAGAAAAGACAAATTTTTGAGGATACTAAGGTTGAAACGTCTCTCAACATTCCACAAGATTCCAATTCCCTGATGGATTGAGCCACGAGCTGGCCACACGCTATTTGACGTGTTAGAATCCTGACCGTCCAAGTGGTTTATCATCCAACGGTCCACAACACAGTCATGCCACCCAGAATGCATCTCTATCCCTATATTTATTCTCAGACTCTGACCATTCTTCGTCTTCCAACCATTCTTCATCAACCTTGCAAAAAAGATCCTTGTTTTCGAAGAACACAAATCCGATCTTGAATCGAAAAAGAAAACCCATTTCAGATTCCCAACAATGCTTCTGAGATCAGCCGTTTTAGCACTTCCATTCTCGACCCTCCAAGGGAATGGGAATGGGACTGGCCATGGCAGTTATGGCTCGTCTTCTTCTGGTTTAAGCTTGCAAAGCAAGACTTTCTCGTCCAACTTCGCTTTGAGCTCTGAAAAACGAAGTCGTAGCAAGAAATTTGTGGCTTCTGCGTCGCGAGAGCACGATTTTGTCCCGTTGGAGGGTGTGGTGTTCAGGCCATTTGAAGAGGTTCAGAAAGATTCTCTTGTTGTTCCGTTGGACCCTAAACTTTCCCTTGCTCGCCAGCTCTTTTCTGATGTGTCTGAAGCCGCCATTAACGAGCAGATTAAGTATGTTTCGTCTTAGCTTTCTCTTCTCTTCTCTTTCTTGTCGAAGTGTTTCATTGGTTGCTTTGTTATCTTGCTCTTTATCCATGAACTTTGTGATTTCTATCTTTTTAATGTAATTTCTTGCTGAAATCTTCAATTCCAAGATTTTTTTTTTATGTTTTCTCTTTGTTTATATAGTTTCTTGCCGAGATCCTTGAATTTCAAGAAATTTATGGTAGTTATGTTATAGTTTTTTAATGTAATTGCTTGGTCAAATTCTTGAGTTGGGAGGATTGCGATTGTTATGTTTCTCCTTTTTTTTTTTTGCTAAAACGGTTATGATTCTTTTCTTTTTGTTATATAATTGCTTGTTAAAGTTCTAGACTTCCAACTTTATAAATTTCATCCTTTTTGATGTAATTGGTTGCTGAAAATTTTTTCATTTGCAGTGTGGAATATAACGTCTCGTATGTGCACCACGCCATGTTTGCATACTTTGACAGGGACAATATTGCCTTGAAGGGCCTTGCCAAGTAAACACTAGAAACCGCCCTGAAAATTTTCTCATATTCTTTTATTGAAACTATACTAGCTTTTTTCGTTTTTTTACATTTTTTTTAATGTATATATGGTCTTGTTGCAATCAGGTTCTTCAAGAAGTCCAGTGAGGAAGAAAGAGAGCATGCTGAGAAGTTAATTAGATATCAGGCATGTGTTTCCTTTTTAATCTTTGAGTTTTTCTACATTATCCTCATCGCAGATGGTACTAGTTTAATGCGTTTAAAGTTTTCTGTTTCAATTTTTGTGTCGAATTTTCTAATACCTTCCACTTTGTAAGCAGAACATTCGCGGAGGAAAAGTAAAGCTACACCCTATTGTGCCGCCCTTCTCCGAGTTCAAGCATGAAGAAAAAGGGGATGCATTATATGGTTTGTTCCGCCAAACACCCCACTTACCCCGCCTCCCCCACCCCACACCAACCAACTTATTTTCTCTTCCTTTTTTCCCATTTTTTGTCAATGCTAACGACTAACTCTATAATCTTTTTGTTAAATATGTGTTTGGATCACCGTTTTTGGGCACTTTTTAAAAAGATTTTTTATCATGTTTTTTCTCACAAAAATTTGAATTTTTAATTTTCAAAACGAATTTAAGACTAAAATCCAAACCATCTAATAGTGTTGGTGTTAGATACATATATGTATGTATGTATAGATATTGTAACAGTAAGGTCTCCACATTATCTACTCTAATATGTGATTATCAATGATCTTTTGATGCAGCAATGGAACTTGTGCTGGCTCTGGAGAAGTTGACGAATGAAAAACTCCTAAGCTTGCACAAAGTAATTAAATCATTCATCTTCCTTACTTTAGTTCATTTATGTTTGTGGAAACATTTAACTTTAGCTAATGGTTCTATGATTCTCCATTCAAGTTTCTGTTCTTTTGCAACTGGCCTCATTATGAATTTCACTAACAGCCTTCTGGATTGTCAACAGGTGGCGAAGACGAAAAATGATCCCCAAATGGCAGATTTTATCGAGAGTGAATTTTTAACTGAGCAGGTAAATTTAGAATTAATAATTTACTCTTTGGGATTTCAGTGTCATTTCTCATGGCTTGATATTGACAATTAAAATGCTGTGTATTTTCAACAAACGATGAAACTTCTTGTTTTCACAATTGTTGCAAACTTATGCTGTATGTGTTTGTCTTTTGCTTTGTTTGTCTTGGTTCCAAAATTACTTCAAATTTATTGCCCCCCCAATATTTGTTCTATCTTAATTGTCTTGGCTAATCGTTTTCAAATTAAATATTTAAAGTAATAAATTGAAAGAGAGTTGAAATAAATATACTATATTATGCGAAGAAAAGGACAGCTAAATACAGAACAGCACTATTTTAAATATGAAATTGGAAACAGAATAATAGTATTTGGATAAAACCACTTGAAATTTGAAAGTGAATACATCGACAGTACTTGGAGGTTTTATGATTCTTTCTTCAATTATTATTTTTTCTACAGGTTGAATCTATCAAGAAGATAGCAGAGTATGTAGCTCAACTGAGGTTGGTTGGAAAGGGCCACGGTAAGAAAAAGAAATAATCAAGTATTTAACTCTTAACAATTTTCGTTTTCTAATTTTACATAGAAATCTACCTGTTTTTGACTCTTGAAGTTGAAGGATAACTTTTTTTTTTTTTTAATTTTTTTATGGATCTGCAGGAGTGTGGCACTTTGATCAGAAACTCCTTCATGACGCTGATGCGGCATGAAGAACAACTATGTCGTTTGTACTTCTTCGTTTTAGTTTCAACCGCTTTGTATAAAAAAGATGCTCAGTTACCGTGTAGACAAGTAACTTTCCTACTCTATGAAAACATGTATTACTTGTTCATACAAGGTGTTGGAAACTGATTCATCTTTGCACCATATGATGAATAATAAAACTACTAGATTGTTTTGATTTGGGGAGTCTTTTGAAACCTAAGAAATCAATTCATTCAGTAGAATTATGTTCAAGATAATAAAGGAACGTTTGGTTCAATGACAAACAAGCAGAATCTATAATCTATACTGGGAAGCTGATATCTACATGACAGTAGAAATTGGAGTCCGACACTTTTCGCTCTTTTCTTTTTTCCACTTTCTGCAGAGATGGGTAATAGAAAAAATCACTGATTATAACACTCTGTATACTAACGGAATCGGGGACATGTGGCCAGACAACTCTGGGAAAGAGGAACATGAACTCATGTTGGCTGAAAACAGAATCTCCAATATGAAGATCTTTTACTCCTCCTTTCTGATCTCTTTGGGGTACTCTGAGGACAAGAGTGGAGTATTTCCCACATCACCCGTATATCGGGATATTCCCCGCAGGATTCCATGTCTTTGTAAAGACTCACTAGCCCATGTCCATTTCCTGCCATTTTTACCTTCTAAAATAGAGATCGAGAGAGAGAGAGAGAGAGATAGAGATGAAATTTGAGTTTCCGATGCTTTACCTTTAGCTTTTCGTCGTGAACCGGATGTAGGCTTGAGAAGTACACGCTTAGTTGGGACAAAAAATGTTTCCTTGAACCATAACCAGGCCCTCCAATTCTCCATTTTTGCAGGGTTCATCTTCTTCCAGCTCCTTTTTCCCTTCATTTTATACTTTTCTTTTTCATTTAGTCCAAACTTTTTCCAGACTAATATACTACTAGAGTATCCGAGGCAATAACAACAAAATACATCCGACATGGAACAAAGCAACACCAATCAAGACAGACCTTTGTTGTTCTCTGATTGGAGTTTTAAGCACTGTGCTAGCTCTTATAGTTTTTTTTGATCCCATGCCACCTATTTTCTTCTTAACTAAGCTTACAAACTGATTAAAATATTTAGTTAAAAGTTTTTAAAAGACAAACACATCTGCTTGTGAACAGTTTGACGTAAATCAAGTGGTTAATCTTAAAACTATTATTAGGTCAAAGGTCCCACTTCATTTAACTGAGATTATGTCATGACTCTAAAGAGTTACCGAGATCTAAAGAAAAACAACTATGGGAATGAACGTAAGATGTGTACGGGATTAGTTAACTTTGTCAAGAAAGCATAATTGTCAGTTAAAAAAAAAAGAAAAGAAAAGCAAGTCTGATTTGTTAGAATATAAAACTATAATTAATTTATCTCTTATCAACTTAACTTTTAGATAAATTGATAAATAAACATGACATTAAAATAGAAAGTCATGTAATTGTATTCTTTATCTTATTTATTATAATTACTTGTTGAGCCTTTGATATATCTTCGACTTTTTATTTTTATTGGATTTTCAAATTAAATTTTTTCATGCGTTTACTTATGATTAGATTTAAACATAAGAGAGATGTTAGAATATAAAATTATAATTGACCAGTCTTCTATCATTTTAAACCTTTGAGATCTATTGATAAATTAACAAGATTAAAATAATTTAGCTAAGTTTCTGGTAGTGTAACAAGATTTTTATTGGGAAGCATTAGAATGGGAACTGATTAGGAGAGAGCCCTTGGACTATGCTTTTCCCACTTATTCCTCTTACCCAAGATATTTCATTTTTTTTTTTTAAATAATACAATTATATATTCAAGGAGGGTGGTAGTGGGACCCTTTGGTCAGACGGTTGGTTGGTTTTTCTTTCAGTGCCTTATTGTTTGTTTCTACACTTCTTACTCGTCTCTTTTTTCTTGGTCTATCAGTGGATGTGAAAAGATTCATTGGTAGGTAGGTAGTGTATTGTTAAACGACATTTAAGCATAAAAAAACAACTACACGAATGGTGCCAAGGAAAAATTGTAATAAATATTGAAAGATTCTTAGCAGACCAATTAAGCTCCTTGAGACATCCCTATCATTTGCTTAATATCCTTGGAAGCTACTATAGTACTGTAGTCAGGGACTGAAGCACGTGCTATGAGTACCCCTTTCTGGTGGATTCAACTGCACTTCATGACATCCCACCTGCTAAATTCTGAAGTCTTTTCACCCAATCTCACACAGTTTTTGCCAATGTACTCTAATGGATAGCAAATGGAAAAAGTTCATTGGAAGATGAAACTTTTCAAAGAGTTGTCCTATTCACTAAAAAAAAATTCTTGGGACAAAAAAATAAAGTTTATTGAGTCAATTAGAGAAAAAGTTTGCTGTAGTCCGTAAGGCTGACCTCCAGGTAAATTTGAATGATAAGAGTTTTTTTTTTTTTTTTTCCTTTCTTTCTTTCTTTCTTTCTTTTTTCCTGGAAGCGTTTGAGACTTGTCCATAGAGACCATAAGACTTGTCGCATAGAGACCATTCACTTAAAATGACTTGTGTGCAAGTATGATCCTTATCCACATGGACTTGTCATGCAGTTTAATTGCGTTATATTATGGATGACTTTCCAAATTATACACTCTATCTCATGTTAGTCCCTGATTTTTTTATTTTAGACTTCACATTCTCCAGAATATTTTTATTGTTACATCAAAATTTTGTAAATAAAACAAATAAATATAGAACAGTTTTGATCATATGAGCTTTATTTATAAATAAAGTCATAACTAAACTTTTTTAGAGGAAATTGTAGCTCTATCATGGATATTTCGAAATTAAGTTGTTTTTCTTTTTTTTTTATCAAAGACATATAACATTAACAGAGATATTTTGGTGGTAAAATTTCCTTTTCAAAAATATTTAATTACGATTTTAGTCTTATTTAAAACTCACTATTCAATGTCTATTCAGTTTTTTATGTAATACCAACATAAGAATCGTATATGTAATAGTAGATAAATTCAAAATAATGTTACGTATAAAATAATAGCTATTTTTGAAATAAACCCATTTAAAAATAGAGCTTAAGCATGGTGATGGTGAATGGAGTTATCTTATGTGAAATAAAATGAACTTCGACATTCAGACGATATTTGGTAGTGTGAAAAGGGGGGACAGAGAAAATTGGAGGATGGATTTTAGAGATAAAAAGAGAATCTTAGGTTGTTTGATAGAGAAAATTAAGAAGGAAAAAATTTTTTAATTCACATGATCTATCAATTTTTAATCCTATCAACTTTTGAAAGAAAAGTGGAAGGAAAAATCTGACAAAACAAATTATGTATAAAATAACTCTTATGATCACTATTCATCTTCTTATTTATATAAGAGTAAAATTACAAAAAAAAAAAAAAGATATTTTTTTTCCTTATCTACCAATCAACATAATGAAAATTTTCCTTCCTTTTAACTTTCCACCCCCAAATATTTTACTTTTTCTTATATTTTATTTTCCATCTATCCTACCAAAAATAGCATCACCCACTAGTTCATTACACTTGATTATATTCGCTGGTCGGGTAAACAATCTTCATTTTTGCCAAGTCATAAGCCAAAATGATAGGAGCTGACCAATAACCAGCGCCTTAACGAAGGACTCTCGGAAAGTACGATGAATTTGCCAATAAGCGGGAACCTAGGACACCAAACAAGTTTGTAAATAATACCCTAATCAAATACTTAATTAATACACAGTTGTTACCATCAATTAATAATCATAATTACGTCAATAGAGCCACTTACATTATAAAAGCACCGATGGTGGTTGGTAAGGATAACTGTCCTTTGCTTGTTTTATTTTATTATTGAGAGAGTGCGAATAAAAGTCTTAAATCATTTGGACATAAAATTGAAAATAGATATGGCCTTAAGATAGTCCTTTTAATAGGTTAATTTTTTTAGACCTCCAGATTCTAACAAGTGATATAAGCCAAATGTCAGATTTAAAAATGTGCAAAATGAACCTTGAAGAAAAATCTGATGAAGGTTGGCAGCCCAAAGAGTAGTTGGGATGAATGGAAAATCCTTAATGTGAAATGAACTCTTGAAATGGAAACTCTACGGTAATGCACGATTCCGACTGAATGGAGAATTTGATAGAGTTATGATCTTCTTGGTTTTGCCATTTAAGGAAGATGGATGGATGATCATGGTTTGTTAGGCTATGATGATTTGAGGGGGATTGTTGGGACTGTGTGAACATTGGTTGCATATTCACCGGATATAAAATTTGAAATAAATTTAAAAAGATTTGAGTTATTACTCTTTCTATTAGATTAATATTTAGGTTATTTACCTTTTTGTATTTTATATTTTGCTTTTATTCAAAAAGTATACCTAATATCTTACAATTTGAACTTTTACAATTTTATAACCTCATGTTACATTTAATATACAGATTTATACCCTTAATTGGTTAACACTTAATTTTGACCTTAAAATATCCAAGTTACCCTTAAAAAGAAAAGACTAAATTAAGATTCTATTTGAATGGGGTATCCACTTTTGAAAAATGGAAAATTTTCACTTTTGGAATAAAAAAATTTTCTGTCTAAAAGTGAAAAATTTTTTAGATAGGTAAAAAAATTTCCTTTTCTAAAGAGAAAAGTCTTTATTGATGTCTAAAAGTGAAAAACTTTTTATACTCGTACTCAAAAATTTAAAAAGTCCACTTTTCAAAAATAAATTATTTTTCCATTTCTAAAACCGAAATGCCCAAACATATGGAGACTAAGTCTTATTAACACTTTTATATCTTGCATATTGTTTTTATTAAAAAGTATATTGTGCATTTTAAAGTTCTACAATTATATTTTTTTTAGATAATATTTAATATATTTATCTATTTAACGATAACACATACCTTTAACATTTAAAATACCTAAAATACCCTTGAAATTTAAAAAATAATTAAAGAAATTCTAATTTAAATTAAAAAGTCAATAAAGGGGTTGAGACAAGGGTCAGAAAGGATGCTTGGGCGCAAGTTAGGAAAGGGTTGAGTGGTTATGATGGGGTTAACAAGTCTAATGTTTTGTTGAGAAAAGTAAAGGTTTTGTTGTTTATAATTTTTCTTTTAAGGGTATTTTGGGCCTTTTTATGTCAAAATAAAATGTTGATCGAGAAAAAAGTGCTAACCTTTTTATTAAATGTAATGTAATGACATAATATACATGACTTTTAATGTAGGGTATACTTTTGAATAAAAGCAAAAATACAAAGTCTAAAAAGGTAAATAATCTAAATTGTAGTTTTTTTGTAAAGGTATTTTGAGCATTTTAGGCCAAAATTATGTGTTGACCAATTAAAAGTATATCTTTATGTATTAAAGGGCATGTTTACTTTGCACCAAAAAGAAAGGGAAAATGAGTAGTCATTTCCTTTTCCATTAATCATGTATTTACTTACAAAATGAGGAATGAAAATTTAGTAGGGACTACATAATATAGGGAATGAAGAAGGGTTATGCTAATCCTTGCAACCCCTTTGTATTAATTCCTTATCAAAGGGAATAAATACCGTATTTACTTATATATCCTTAGTAAGTTTCAATGTGTTAATGATTTTTAAATTATATAAAAGGATATTTTAGTAATTATATTAATAAAATTAGTATTACAATGGTTAGTAAACACAAGAAAAGAAATAGGATTGTTTCCCTTTACATCATCCAATAGGCAAATCAACACTAGAAAGGGAATCAATGATTCTCCTTCCTATTCATGTCATTTACTTTCCAATCCTATTGTCTTTCCCACTACATTCCTTTATAGTTTAAGTAAGCATGCCCTAAATGTAATCTAATGGCACAAAAATGTAAAATTTCAAAGTTCAATGTATACTTTAAGAATAAAAGCAAAATACAAAGTATAAAAATATAAATAAGGCTTAATCTCTTAGGATATGTTTTGTTGGAGGGAGAGATTAAGGGAGGGAGATAGAGGAGGAGTAAAAGTGATGGAGGAAGAGACCCATTAGTTGGAAAAAAGAGGGAAGGGAGAAGAGAGGTGGATGTATGTTGTCTTCCTCAAAATCTACTCACTTGAATTCTTCCACATACAACAAATCCATCAACTTTTAAGTCCAAAGTCTATTCTACCCTAAAAAAGAATTACTAAAAAATTATACCAAAAGGCCATTTTGTAATTAAACAATTATCAATTATCTATCATTTTAACTCACTCCTTCATACTAAACAATATAAAGGATTCTTATAAGAGTAATTCAATTCAACTCCAAGAGGTTTTCACCTAGGTCTACATGGCAACAGAATTTGCGTGCATAGGGCAATGTAGGGCCTACGACCCAATGGAGTTTTTTTTTTTAAGGTGTCGTTTGGCAAAAAAATTGTATTTTAATTTTACTCAAATGCAATATAATTTTACACCAAACACAAATTTTGTAACAATACTACGAAAACAATTACTATTCAAAACATTTTTAAAACAATTACGAGGGAGTTTGGTAAACGCATTGTATTTTGATTGTATTTGAATGAAATTTGTTTTTTGAATGTTGTGTTTGATTAAAAAGTATTTATTTTGTATTTGAATGAAATGTATGTTTGGATGAAAAGTATTTTTAGAGTTGAAAAGTTGATGTGATTGTTTTAAAAATGTTTTGAATAGTAATTATTTTCGTAACACTGTTGTAAAATTTGTATTTGGTGTAAAATTATATTGTATTTGATTAAAATTAAAATGTAATTTGGTTGCCAAACGCCCCCTACACATCAATTTTTCAACTCTAAAATACTTTTTATCCAAACACATATTTCATTCAAATACAAAATAAATACTTTTCAACCAAATACAACATTCAAAAAACAAATTTCATTCAAATACAATTAAAATGCAATGCGTTTACCTAATGCTCCCTAAGTTCTTCATCCTTTTCTTTTCCAAGTAGAATATAAAATAAATATTCTCTATCTCTTCTGAACTCCTTTTCTCTACTTTGTCATTTCTATAGCTCTAAAAATTTATGAGCATCATTTAAAAAAAAAAAAAAAAAAAAAGAAACCATGAGCAATGCTCATAGCAATAGAGTATATTACCTTACAGCCATCAATGACCGTAGAGAAATTAGCTCCATCTAAAGGGCAAAAAACAATTTCTCAAAATTATCAAGGATTCCATTGGTACCAAACGGCATCTGAAAATTTTGTTGAAGATTTGGTGTTTTAGAGGAGAGCAAGGGAGAATGCTCTCTCTCTCGTGCAGCTATTGATGGCGGTAATGCCCACCATCTTCTCCGGAACCAGCTAAAAACCCGATCTGAAAAATCTTTATCAAAAAAGCAGGTTACTCTCCTAAATGGAATTTAAAATCGTTTAAAACAATATTTGTTGTTGAGAGGAATCATGGAACTCTTTTTGTCACCCTTCCGGCATAGACAATGATGCGATGGTCAACTTCTTCAGCGTTAACAAGTTGATGTGCTTCTGAGATCTGACCCTACTACCTTTAGTTCGCCGTCGCACCTCCCACAGCGAGATTCTAGTCAAAATCCATAGAGTTTAGTGACCCCACACCCTCATCACCACATACTTCCCATTGATGTCCACGAGGATGGAGCTTTTGCAGAATAAATGCCTTGTTTTTTTTAAAATTAATGTTAAGTTTTCTTTTTAAATGAACTAAAGATGGAGAAGTTAAAATCATAAAAGCTATTAGTTCTCATTTTAAATGAACTGAAGATGGAGAAGTTAAAATCATAAAAGCTATTAGTTCTCATTTTAAATGAACTGAAGATGGAGAAGTTAAAATCATAAAGGCCACCAAAGCAACTAAATAAAGAAGAGAGGGAGAAAACAAAAGAAAAGAGAACGGTGATGGAGAAGAAAAGCAAAAGGTAATGGAAAGAAGACTTCCAAAAGAGGATAGAATATCAGACTAGGGAAAGAAAAATTTTTTAAAAAATGAAAAGGAAACCAAAATATAGTTAAAAAGGAAAAAAAAAATGGCCAAATAAGCTTTGTGACGTGGAGTCTGTATAAGTTTTGTGGCATGAGCCACAATAGGACATGTGGATAGGGTTTCAATCCCATTGGGTTGAGTTTTTATTCTTACAATCCTCCCCATCATTCATCCTCTCCCTTCTTCTAATTAAACATAACCTTAGGATGGAACCGCAGAACCCCAACAGGCATGATCAGTGACACCTGAACAAGGTCGTTTAACATGAGAAGATGATGACGACGGTTTGGTTATGCTTTTTCCTTATGAGCGGAAAGTGACTTTATTAACTTTTGCTTTACGAAATTCTCTACGGGAAAGAGCTTCTTACTTTCTCCTTTCATCAGTCTAGACAAAGCAAACTCCTTTGTCAATTGGATTTCAAAGGCACTTTAACATGTTCTCATGGTTATAGGACGTTGATACAACTTAAGACAAAGAGATTTCGTTCGTCACCACAAGGGTAAAGGAACAGACAAAAGTGAACTTATGGAATAAAGGTTCGCCCCAGAAAAATAATTGGCTTAAAAAGGCTAATAACATTAGAAGACAGTGTCCATCACCACTCGTTTAAGGTGATCTATTTTCTCTTTTTCTTCTTTTTTTTTTTTTTTCCACAACTCTCTTTCTACCAACCAATCATATTGAAAAAAAATAAAATTATTTTATATACATATATTAATACTTATATATTTTGATATGAATGAACATCAACTTTATTAATTTACAGTAAAACCTGAGGCCTTAAACTCTACTTTTCTGATTTCTACAATAGTGGGCAATCATTTTCACAATATGTATTTAGCAAAAAGGTGAAAAATTATATCCACAAATATATACTTGGAAACGTGCTTAAGATGGATTTAGTAGTGCTTTTAAGTCTCTAAAAATCCTCTACATAACTACAATACAAATATTATGTTTGATAAAAGTATTCAAAATTCATTTACTTTACGCAAGTATCAATGTATTTTAATAATTATTTGAATAAGTTAAAATTTTTAACTTTTACATTTTAGATTTTACTTTTTTTTAATAAAAATAAAAGTAAAAATTATAATAAAAGCACGAGAATTCAAAACTAACCCAAACTAACCCATAACTAACCCATTGTCAGAGTAAACAAGGGAGGAGGGAAGAAGAGGAGCTGCAGCAATCTTTTTCTTGGGCCTAAGGCGTAGGAAACTATTTAAGGCCTTGAAGATGACGCCCACATACATGGAAACAGCCCAAATATATGGAAGAGAGTAAAAACTTAAAAGAGTCCATTCTATTTTGCGTTTTCTTTGCTCACAAAATTAAGTTGACTTTTATTTTGCGTCTCTTACCTGTGGTGCAAAAGAAAAGATCTCCAACAGCACAAAATTTAAAGCTTCATGAAGCTTGCAGCTGGAAGAACCTTAAATTTAAGAATAAATTACAAAGGACAAGAAATATTCATTAAAATTTTCTTTTGAATTTTTTCTCTGGTTGAAAGTGGTCAAATTTATTTTGACTTAAAAAGATTATATGCTTTTAAATAAAATCATAATGTAATTTATATATATTTTATAATGTTAACAATTTGAATACATTTATTAGTTAGTTTGAAAACACCTAATTAAACTTTTTGATAGAAAAAATTTATAAAAAGGGTGTAAATCACCGTTTGAATCCTTAAATCAAAAAATCATTCCAAACATAATATACCATTAAAAATGAGATTTTTTAAAGTTTAGAAATACCTAAAAACCAAAGCCAATCCATTTCACAACTTCATAACAAAAATATTAATGATTAGAAATACGTTTCGATTTAATTTTTATTTTATAATTTTTTTATTTATGTTATTTGGTTATTAAAATATATTAGCATCAGTGTAACATTACTTATAATATTGACTATAGAACTACATCTACAGGAAAGCTGCTTTTGCAATAATATTTTACATCTTGCCTGTACTCGGTTCATCTCCAACCAAATTCAAAACTAAGCCTCTCTTCTAACACCTTGCAAACTTTAAAAGACCTCGGATCTTTCCACACATAAAAGAAAAGAAATGTCGAAAGTACATAGAAACGACTCATGCTGAACAAAAATGTTGACAATTCATAACTAAAAACACAAATGTTGGAAGTAGAGTAACAAAACTTCCAAGGAAAAAACCTTAAATTATGTAACACGTAACAAAGCTATAATTTGATGCTAGTCTTTGACAATGGAGTGAATTAGAATAGAGGCCTCATCAGTTGTGGGAACAGCATCATCTGAACATGAAACCATATGAAAATGTCAAGTTAAATCCAAAAATGTTGTACAACTTTACCAAGACTAGAGTACCAAAACACAAATATTCACCTGGAATAGAAATTGGGAAGTGAGAAACAATGTTGTCAATAATACCAACAACTCCACTTTCCACCTCTGGTTCTTCTTTTTCTTTTCCTTCATGATCATCTTTCTTCTTCCGCTCATTACCTTGTTTCCCAGGAGAAAACCCATTTTGATCAGCTTCTCCTTTTTGTGCAGAAACTTGCCCTGCTTTGGGGCTCAGAGGAGAGATCAAGTTGGATATGAGGTGGGCTATAATCCCCCCACTTCTTTTCTCTTCTTCTTCTTCTTCTTCTTCAGATTCCTTTCCACAAACCACTTTAGGCAAGAAATGGTTTAGGAGCCCACTAGAGCTTTCTTCACCATCTTTAACTTTTTTATCTTTCTTGCCAACATCCTCTTGATCTTCATTACCTCTGACTGCTTTTGATACAATATCTTCCATATTTGTCTACTTCCGTTCGGGTTCCTCAGGAACTGATTCAAAGAAAATAAGACTTCTTTTTTTCTTGGATAATTTAAAAAGGTATATAAGATTTTGGAGGAAGGCAGATCACTAGATCAGGAAAGACGCAGAAGTGGACAAAATTATTTGGACCTGATTCAGTGTTTTTTTAGTGGAAAGTGCAAGTCTGTTACACGTATTTCCTCACAGTTGTCTCATGAAAATGTGCAGCCAGTGTGCACAGAACACGTTACACCAAGCGGTTGAGTAGCCACTTCATTATTTTGGATTACTGGTTTTGAAGTTTGAACAAAGTCGGCCTAAGTCGACTTCCACAGACATCTGCCAGTAAACTTTCGGTCCATTTGTTAATTTAATTATAATAATTATCATCAAATTATTAAATATTACGTCTGATAAGTATCGGTATTAAATAAGATGAGCTGTGTTTCTTGTCTGTCTTTACAACATGTTTTTTGGAAATTATTCATCTAATCATATTTTTATTAATCGATGTTCTCACGCGGGTGTTCAAAATTCAAGCCAAATACAATAATAACCTCACATAATCCAACCGAACACTATTTCGAACACATCTAATAGTTTTTAAAAAGTTTTTATTTTCAATTTTATACCCAAAAAAAATTTATTTTCAAATCGCTCTTAAATTTGGCCCCTTTTTTCCATAAAATTTTGATTTATTCCTCAACAGTTTAAAGTTGCAATTTAACTCCCTTCTTTTTTTCTTTTTTTTTTTTGGGGGGGTGGGGAGCGGGGGCGCTAAAACTCTCCAAACTCTTTAAATGGCTTAAAATAATCCTTTTTCATAATCAATGTTAAAAATTAGACAGAATAAATCTCGTATATAGTATATATAATTTAAATCACGTAAAAAAAAATTTTGGTTAAAATCGTGTATTAACAAAAGCACAATTTTTACACCCATTTGAAGAGTTCGAGTTTTTAACTAAAAATAAAAAATAAAAAAGAGATGATCCTAATATTATTCAATTATGTAATATAGGTATAGTTTAGATTTATTCTTTTTCTTGCACCTCTTTCGAGTTTGAAAGGATTCAAAGTCACTAGTACTACCTCTTTCAACAAATAGTTAGACCTCATTTCTTTTATTAACTCATTAACTCAACTCAGACCTAAAATTTTAATTTCAATTCTGTCTTTTTCTGTAAAAACAAAAAAATAATATATATAAATCAACAAGTTTCGATTTAAAATTTTATTCTATTCTAAACTTGACTCGTGAAACAACAAACTAGGTTAGCTGTTTTATCTACACGGGATTTCAAATCCAAAGCCTGATTCTACGGCTGAAATTTTGCATCTGGCCTCTAGCATGCTTCCGTTTCGTGGTCTTCCAGCCCAAAAAGGTGGTGGTTGAAAAGGCGGGTGTTGGGCATACATAGTATTGTCTCCAAAAATAAAAAATAAAAAAAATTGCAATTAAAAGAAGGTAACGAAGAGAACCTGAATCCAAACTTACCTATTCCACATTCAAACTTACAATCGTCTTCTACAGTAACAAACATTGACCTGGAGTTACTAATTCCTATGGTCATGTATGGGATTTGTGTAAAAAACACTAGGCAGTACACTCCACATTTTCAAGAACCAAAAATAATCTACGGCATCCCACGCAGAAACTCACAAGAAGCTATGAAGTGAATTAGTGATTTATGTTCTTGTGATGCTATTGATCGCCTGTCAGTCGACGATACAGTTCTTCCTCCTCGGCTTTCTTCTTTGCCAACTTCCTCTCCTTCTGTCTTGCATCCCTGACTGCAGCATCAGCATAGACTTTCTCCATTACAGTGGAGAAACCAGGAATATTCTGACTCAATTTCCGGTAAACTGCATGGCTAAGCTTGGTATAAATAGCCAATATTCTCTGCAGAAGAATAAAAAACTGGTCAGAGATTTGCATGCCCTCGGAGGATGAGAAAAATGAACCCAAGTCAAATAAAGAATCAAAAGAAAAGTTAGTAAGTTTTCCTTCTTGGGATGGTTTTCTATTAAATTTACAAGATGTCAGCAACATAAATAATTAATACACATGGTATAGCACAAACAAAGTTAAACTATGAGAATCAAGCTTTAGATCTTTCAGGGCAACGAAGAATATGTGACCAGTTAAGCATGCTTAAAAAAAAAAAAATCAAATATTTTCATGGAATCATGATTTTTTATTTTTAAAACTACCGAGAAAAAATGAAAACTCGAGTGGAAGAAAACTGGGATTTGAAGTCGGGAGCAAGACTATACCATGACATCCTTATTCCATTTTTCAATGTATGGAGGCCCAGTCGTGAATGTACCGAGAGGTTGACGGTACCATTCCCCACCATATGTTATCTGATCCATTGCTTGTTCAACACTCAAAACCTCCCATGGCCTTAGACCAGGGATAATTTCAGCCAATTGACGCCTGCACCACATAAGCTAATAGTGCATTAGTTAATAAGCAGTCATTGGTAGGGTATGCAATAGCAAGAGTACTGTTTCAACAAATATATTCAATAGATACAAGTGGGATGAATCATGGGTCCAAAAAAGAAAAGAAGGCGAATAAACTGGAAAATACAGAAAGAAAAAACAGCTTCTAATGTTCATTTTCTTGTTACATACAAACGAAGAAATAGGAGGAAAAAAAAAAGACAAAAGGGAAGTTGCTAATCTACTAAATCTGGATATGCTTGTGAGCGCTTCTTTCCAACAATCGACTACCATGAGACAATTTAGGATCCTAATATAAAAGGCATACACCTGGGAAAGAAATTAACCTCCATCAACACTCATAGTTAGAGTTTCAAAAACAATTAATAGCAAATCTATGTTCATTGCTCTCCAGAAGCAGCTCCTTCTCTCCATTGACATAACATGACTCTTCTGCTAGCAAAAAGTAAATGACAAAGATATGTAGTTTTAGCTGTGGCGATTGTAAAAGATTATATGACATGAAATACCTAAGAGCTTTTGGAAGGTATTTGTTTGGCATGTGATCTGCTTCAAGAACTGAAGTCAGTTCTGAGCCACTAGCCCAGAGAAACAGAGCATGACTAGGAATTCTAACACCAGGCCAAACACCACCATTAGCTTCCAGTACAGCTAAATCACGTCTTTTGCTTTCATATGCTTCTCGTTGGGCCTGCTCATATGTTTTTTCCTCACGCCCCTTTAGAGGAACCCAAGGAGGAATACCTTTTTGCAGTTTGTGAAGAAATTCAGTAGCAGCAGCTCCAAGTCTAACTGTATACTATCCACAAATTAGTCTGATTATAGAACAAATTGAAAAAATAAAGAAAGAAAAACACATGGTGCAGCTTCTTAGCTCATCTAAAATAGTCATAAATCATAATTCCTACTTCAGGTCATATTTAGCTACGATATGACATGGTGTCTCACAATATTATACTGTGTGCCTTAAAAAAAACGAAATTTGAACTGGTTAACTGTCATTAAAAGCAAAACAGATGAATTGCATAACACTGTCAGAAAGATAAAAATTTCAGTAAATTTTAATGTAATTCTTTCCGAAGAGATTCTTACTTTTTTTTTTTTTTAACACCATTTGCAAGTTTATTTAAGATGAATCATGTAACACAACTTGAACCTAATAACTAGGAATTGAGATCATATCTTTTTAATCAAGATAAAGGGAACTATCTTTATCTTTTGGCCGATGCACGTACCCCAGCATCCCAATCATATAGATCAACAAAACTTGCTCAAGCAATGATGCAATTATGAAGGAAGATTAACAAACCTTCCCAAGTGGCAATCGCTCGTTCCATGCCATAAATCATGTGAATTGGTGCCCATTCATCCATGTCTTCACCCCAAATAAATGTGTCTTTATCAATGATGCCAGCACCCCATGCTGTTTTAAGGGTTATCAGCTCACACGGTCCCCGAGTACGGCCCAAGCGATCTTTATAGAAAAATCCACCACTCCTCATGATAACTGTCATTAGAAAACATCAATAGCCTCATTAACATAGAGGACGGCACTCCAAACAGGAATTGTTTTCATTAGATTCACCGATGGTGGGGATAGCCTGGTCCTAAAAGTACACATTTTACAGCCACAATGAGAACTAAGGAACATAATACTAAGAATTTGAGATGAGTTTTTTTTACTAGTTGCAGATAAGAAAAGTAGTAGACATATATGTATATTTAGAAACAATGGCAGAGAAATCAAAGAGAAACTCGATTCATCACACCCAGATAAATGTTCTCTTTAACGGGTAACGTTTAAGGGAAACAAATACATGAGAAGTGCATTAACATAATTGATCAAAATGTATTCAAATAACAACCACAAGATATCTTTGTTCTAAAATGCAGAAAAGTTTCCAGGGACAATAACAGAAATGATAAGAATAATAACAATGCTAGGGACCCCAACCTTCTATACCAAATTGTGTGGTAGTAAGTTATCCATTTTTTGCAAGTAGACGCAATCTTCAAACTAGTAATTGACATGACAATTTTTTAAAAATATGACAATAAAAGAATGGCAAGTTCCATGCTCTAGCAGTGAGTGACATTTGGTATCAAGAAGCTGTGATCACCAACTATTGTAATAACTCAACAATTCTCAAATTAGAAATCAATGACAAAAAGGCACTTGACAAATTGTTTATATACCTGAATGATATAGAAAAAAGAAGAAAAACAGAAAGAAACAGAAAACCAAACAAGTGAAACAAATACAGAGAATGCAAGTGCAATCACAAATCACTTTTGCACATGAACACAATTCCATTTGTAACAAATGTTAAACTTGATGAACCATTCCAATAGTTATTATTGGACTCTAGTGCAATATCCATTTGACTGATCAACTATTGGAGTTAAATTATTTAAATGTTTCAATATTTCACAATAATTCATCTCAAACCTAAATCCAAATTTTCACTTCTTTTTAATCCGTACCATACTTGTTTTTTCTACCTTTTACACCGTTCAAAGGTTACCTTTATTGGACTCCAGTGTAATATCCGCTTGATTGGCCAGCTACTAGAGTAAAATTATTTAAATGCTTCACTATTTCACAACAATTCAACTCAAATGCAAATCCAAATTATCACGCCATATGAAATTGCACCACACTCATCTCCACCTTTTACACCATTCAAATGTTATTTTTAACAAAAACTATCCAAACACAAATTTAATTTGAAAAATCTAATGCAGAGATTGAATAAACATTCAAATGTAATCTATGATCTAAACAGACACTAAACAATTCTAAAACCATCACCAACAACACATGAATAACAAATTCACTTTCAGCTAACCCAAAACAACACTCACAATCATAGTAGCGCTTCTCGAGACGCTTGTACCCAATCGCCTGAGCGACGTCGATGGGGCGGCCCGGTGGGTAAGGCCTCTGCCGGAACCCCCAGAGCCCAAAGAAGAACTGCCTCGCAAAATCCCAAAACTTGTCATCAGACTCTTCCTTCGTCTTTATCGCCTTCCTCGGCATTGGCCGGCCGTCCAGCCCAATAACGTGGGGCACGGACCGCCACAGCTTCCGGTCCTCTCTCCTATAAGGATTCTCGTTCTCCTTCAGCTCCATTTCGTTCACAATGTCCGCAATCTCCTCGGCTCGTCTCAAGAACTTGACAACGGGATTAGCCCTAAACTCCTTCCAGAACTTCTCGTTCTCTCTGATCTCCTCCTCCGTTGGATTTTCCTTCTTCTCGAAAACGGGGTCTTCGTTCAGGATCTTTTCGACCTCCGGTGTGTAGCGGTAATCGGACAAGTTCTCGCATTCCCAGAAGAACTGGTCGAGCATCTGGCTGTACGGACCTTTCTGTTCTTCGTCGGAGGTGGTTTGCTCTTCGGGTTTCTTGGCTCGGTCGAAGGGGTTTGAAGCGGAGAGTGAAGCGAACTTTGCGGTGGGAGCCCGGGCTCTGAGGAAGGAGTAGTCCTGGAACCTGAGGAGGTTGAGGGGAGTAATTGGCTTTGGCGGTTTTCCGAACCAGCTTTCGAAAGGGTTGAAGTTGATCGACGCCATTGGAGGGGAAAATGAAAAACGGAAGAAAACGAGTTGAAAGCCCGGAAGAGGTGGGAGAAGGAGAGGGTTAAGAGTTCAGACTGTGTAAATTGGACAGGGTGAGTGAGTATCACAAAATACCCCTTCTTCGGGAGTAATCCTTTTTAATATTACCTAAATTGGTATGATATATCTGCGTGGGTTTCAAATTAACAAAAAAATGATGGATTTTAAATCACCCTGTCTTAATATTATAATAATCTTTAAAATTTAAATTTATCAGATAAAATTATTTTTTAAAATTTTATTTTTAATTAAAAAAAAAACAAAAACCACCTGTCTAATATATATCGTGTGTAATCTGGTATTTTTCTCCCCCTCCCTAACATTAACCATATTCCTTTATCACCGTTATTTGCCAGTATTATTCTCCTTCTCTCCTTCACCCTTTTTTTTTTTTTTAATGTTTATTGATAATTATATTATATTCAACATTTTTTAAACTCAAAAAAAATAATAATAATAAAAAATAAAAAAATTCTTATCGTTTTTTTTTTGGTTTGTTTTTAACATATTGTATGAATAATTTTTTCCCCCTGAAGTTCTGCCCAAAAAATACATATTGTATTGTAGATTTTAAAGTTTTGACGTATTGTATGTTTTTAATATATTGTATTGTATTTTTTTTATGTTATAACTTTTTGGTTAAATATTTTTTTCCTTTGCTTCTTTTATTTCCTTTACTGGTTTTTTTTTTTTTTTTTACTTTTTATGTTCCCAAATTTTGTTGATTTTCATTGTATATGTCTACATCACTATTGAGGAAAACGATAGTAAGCAAGAGCCTATGGACAACGATGATATCTAGACAAACACACCATCATCTCTAATATAAAAAGATAAAAAGAGGAAAAGGAAATCTAAAACCGAATATGGCTTGATTAAAATCTAAATTGAAACAATTAGCAAATTTTTAAATATATATACTCTTTCTATTGATAACATGAGTAGAATTGCCAATTGCTTTCAAAATGAAGTTAAATCACAAATGGAGAGAATGAATGTATTTACTAAGTTAAAGAAGATAAATGGATTGACACAGAAACAAATTTTACAAGCTGAACAAATTCTTGTCGAAAATCACGACAAGACCAACTTCTTCTATACTTTGGATAATGAGTATAAGTTAGGAATGTTTCCTTCCATCCGGCTCAAATAATTATACCAAATAAAGATTAGAAAAAAAAAAAAAGAAAGGCTACGTTCTCATGTTTTTGGGTGATGACGTAGAATCTTGACTATAGGTCTTTTGTAAATCGGGGTTTATGATTTTCTTTTGTTTAGGGTTTTCTTTTGTTATTTTCGTTTACTAGCCTTACATTAGTAGGATTTTACTCAATTAGTTTTATTTATTTAATTATCCTTTATAATGTGAATTTGAATAGGACTAGGATTAGGACCTAAGGTTTATTATTTAAAGGTTTCTTTGTTATTTTGGTAATAAAATCTCTTTCAGAGTTCTCTTAATCTATTGTGCATATTTTTAGATATTCTTTAAGAATTAACAAATTTGTGTTTAATGATGAGAACCTTAATTTTACAATAACTAGATTCTTGGATTACTACATTTGTTTGCGTTACAATATTTTATTGTGATTCTTATATTTATAATAAAATTCTTTTGAAACTATATGTTAATTAGTTATGAATAATTTTGTGCATCTATTAAAAACAAATAACATTCATGTTTATAACCAAACACAAATCTAACATTCCCAGAAATTTTATTAAACATGTTTATGTACAAGTCAAACTCTATAATCTAACATTCTCAGATATCTAATTACTTTAAAAAGATTCTCAGGTACCTGAGTACATTTGATTACCTCCAACCAAACACCCCTTAAGAATGAAGAATACAATGGTGGAAATAGAGAGGTCAAACAGTCTTGATCCAACCCAAACCATTTATTTTGAGCATATCGATGCTTTGTGTCATGCTTATACCGATTCATTTAATAAATATATTATATCATGCCATGCTCAATTTTATGTTTATAACATCAAGCTCGACGGCCTATTTATAAACATATTGTGCTCTTAACATGCCCTTCTACTAAGAGTGAATAATATAAGGGTGAAGCTATCTATTAACAATCAAATCTAGTCTTTACGTACTACTCTTAAAAAAAAATAAAAAAATAAACATACTGCTGTGCTGGTCTTGAACTTTTGTTGAGGATGTCGATTGGTACTCAAACTTTTTTTCTTTTTAATTTGATCAATTGGTCCTTAAGCTCATTAAAAAGGTATAAATTTGTGGCGGCCCGCCCTGCTTTAGAGGCTCTACATGGCTATTACGGCCAACTCTGTAGTTAATCGCAATAGTATGCAGGCCTCTAGGGTCGCCGGCAATCATGCTGAACTGAAAACTTGCTTGCTAATTTGCGGAATAAATTTTTTTCTTTAAATTCATAAACTGTTTGAGAATGTGATAAGGAAATCATGTTAACAAAATAACATGCACATGATCCTAATTCCCCTATCACATAATCTTAACTTGAAACTTGTTCTTTTTGAAATTACATTTCAAACTATACAGCGGAAGAATTAAAGTGACTACCATCCCTCGCCCAATCCTCCCCGGCATGCATGTACCTACCTTATTCGTCATCCACCATATACTACTGGTGAACAGGTCTCTTACCTGTAACATGTGAACAAACTGATGAGCTATGGGCTCAGTAAATTCAAACATAAAAACATAAACATGACATGCTGTACTGCTGTGCTCATGTATGAAACTGGACTCTGTAACATGCTCTTGGCTGAGAGGTTAGTCTTAAGACGTTATCTGATATTTTAGTTCTGGTTTTGAGCCCCTACTTGGCCGTACCGACATATTAGCGCAACTGGGAGTGGTACTTTAGTGCTGACTTCCTCAGTGTTAACTGATGCTAAACATAAAAACTTCCCCGTGGGTCGAGAGGCTGATACGCCAATAACTGGTTTAATTACCATCTTGCTGGTGTTCCAACTGGGTAGCATATTGATTGCCCCCACAGTCAGAACCTGTTACATAAATTACTGGGGTGTGAATTATATTAACACACTATGGTGCCTTGTGCACCGACCTGTTTTCGTGTTCTGGTTACTTGACTGACATGTATACTGGAACATGCAACTCTACATGCATGACATGAACTGACCTGTGCTGACATGAGACTGACATGAAAATCGTGATGTAGACAATCAATGTCTAACCAACACATCATACAACATACATAACATCATAATATAACAAGCTTGTCCACGTTGCAGTCAGGACAATGTTTGAACTTACAGAAAATCTGCTAGCGTAAGCTTCTGCTGCTCTGGGACTGCTGATTCGGGGTCTCTGGCTTGAACTCCTATAAAAGGAATAACCATTGATTATTTTCAATATTCTTCTTATACTGAAAATATGGCAAAACGTGAAAATTTTCATTTCCAGACTCTTTTTTTTTTTTTTTACTCTCTGGCTTCGAACACGCCCTCCTAGACGGCCGTGTCTCTGCCCGTGTACCTCTCTGGACTTACATGTCTGGCCGTGTAATTCGTGGAACATGGCCGTGTATACTTACACGGGTGAATACACGGCCGTGTACTCCTCTGGACTCTTACACGGTTACTTACACGGCCGTATTTTTGATCGTGTTTTCCTACTGTCTAACATGGTCTGCTACACGCCTTCCCCTTGACACTGCCCGAAACACGGCCGTGTTCTTAGCCGTGTACCTCTTGGGTCTGATTTTTCTTACAACACGGTCGTGCATATGGGCATGTTCGAGGCCGTGTACTGAACACGCCCTTGTACACGCCCGTATTCATACCAGAATCAAGATTCTGGGTCCGAACTGCTCTGCTCTGATTTTCTAAGGCTTTTATGGCCTTTGTTCTACTTCTTACTCTTGAAATCGATCTTCATAAGATTGTTTCAAGGTATCTACTACATTTCTACTATCACAAATCCATGATTTCATAAGCAAAAATTCCACATTTTGCTCATTTACAACTCTTGACTCAACTTTTGAAAAATCTGCACTTTTGTGAAGAAATTTCACTAAACTTAGTTTTTTAAACCATCCACTCATGGATTCATGTTTGCAAACATCTAGACTCAAACCATGTTTCGATTTTAACCGAAAATCTCAACACGATTCACTCACATTCTCTTCTTTTCCTCTCAAAACCCCAGATTTTCCCCCAAGAAAAACGTGAGAAACTAGAGTTTACCTTGCTTTGAATCTTGAGAGCTTCTTGCTGCTGATTCGTGACCGAAACTCGATCGATCTGTTGATGGGACAAGAAAAATCCGAACTTTCTTTGAATTTCCCTTTCTTCCCTCTTTCTTTCTCGGTTTCTCTCTTTCTCTTTCTCTTTCTCTTTCTTTTTCTTTCTCTCTCGTCTGCTGCTTCTTTGCAGAATACACCAAGTGAATTAATTCACTTTGGGGGGTGGGGGCTGTGCTCTCCCTCACGTGCCTCACTCTCTCACATTTCTTAAATTTTTTTTTTTTTAAGTGCAAGGGCTTGTTTGGCTACTTCTTGGCCATTGATTAAGGTGGCTCACTTGTGTGGCATTGATATCTTAATATGTGTTTTCCACGTACTTTTCTATTAATTTTTAAAACATCATAAATTGAATTAATATTTAGCTTTTAAACTATATTCATTAATTTATCATCAAATTTTGATTAAAAACTCAATTAATCAAATTTTTCCTCTGCTCTTTATTCTGTAACATGTCTCACTATAAATATACATTTATTTACATATTTTATACAATTATTTCCAAGAATGTAGATTTCTCGGTTATCACAAAATTTGTCCTTTTTTATCACACATCCACATTTTTTCGTCAAATGATCTAAATTTAGGATGAAAATAGTAAACTACCCCTAACGTATCAACTGAGCTATTTTAAAAAACAAAAAACAAAACAAAACAAAACAATAACAAAACCAAAAACAGAACAAAAAAAAAAACAAAAATAAAATCTCTCATTCAACTCTTGGGTTCTCTATAAAAGTCCATAAGTTCCGTTGCTATTTTAACCAGGCATTCCCGTCAGAATGGGAAGTCCTGTACATTTTGTCCCTCCTACCATTTTGTTTTGATAAAGTACTTTTAGAGCTCACAAGCAATTCTATGTAAACAAAATGCATCAACTTGATTAGTTCTTTTTTGTGTCAAGTTTCTCAACATTATGAAATTGACTAAACCAAAACATATACATACCTTGAAATATTTCCATCTTTCGTTGGTAAAGGTTTCAAGTATACGTTCTAGTACTTTTAGTAAGATACCTCGTAACCATAAAACTGCATTTAAGATTGAATTGAAATGCTTACTAACAGTCTCCCTTGATTGCTTAAACCTACTATGAACTATCCTATTCTTCACATGATAAGCAAGCACATGGAGAAAACTACATACTTGTTCCTCCACACTAATCAAGCCATTGTTTATCAACCTCCCATGAGTATGAAGTAATCCACATAGTATGTGAAATGTCCACCTATTTATCTTTAATTCACTATAACACTCTACGTTACTATTGCCACCTATTATGCCATTTAAATAAGTCATACAAGCACAATGTCTAACTATTGTCCGATTTTGCATACGTTTTTTATAATGTTTGTACAACAAAATGTATACGTTAATTAGTAGGATCACAAACATGATCACCCTTAGTAGCCTTGCAAATAGATGTATCAACATAATCTGTCTTTCATCCAAATCCATTCATTACATTAAAGAAAAATAAGCCACATATATTATGTGGATCCATAATAAAAAAAAAATTTCGAATGAACAAAAAGTAAAGTCATAACTCAATAAAGTGAGTACTTCTCACATATGTTTTTAGGTATGATCATACCAGTATAATGCATCAAATCCTATCAGCACTCTATAATTAATCGTGATTTAGCGAGAGTATTATTAAGATAGGTGACCTCTTAGGAAGTCATCTTCCCCTTTCACGTTCAGGGGCATCTCTTGCATACATCGAGTTGGGGGACCCACAGATGTGCCTGAAGAGATAATACTTGTCCTCTCCATCATGAGAAACTAAATAACTTAAGTGATTACTTCATTCTTGGGACTTTGGGTGTAATTATACCAACACTAATGCATTTAATCCTATTAGAACACCACAATTAAGCATGCTTTGATTAGAATAGTACTAGGATAGTGACCTCCTGAGAAGTTCTAGTGTTGCACCCTTCATCACCCGCATTTATTTTTTTCATTTTTTGTTACCCCCGGGGCTCAACCCCCTTACATTCAACATTGACACAAGTGTTTCATATTCTGGTAGACAAACCATTCACACTCCTAGAAGCAATAAAGTGATGTATCTGCTAGTAATGTTGGCAAATAGTTCGACGGGCCACATAAGATTTAGGTAGAAAAGCACATTTTTCCAAGCAAAAACAAGCCCATGACCTCTTGGGAAGTCCTCAGGCACCCTTCCTTTTTGTGTCACCAGCATTTATTTTTTTCATTTTTTTTTACCCCTGGGCTCGAGTCCTTCACATTCAACGTTGACATAAGTGTTTCTGAGTCAAGTAAACAAACCATTCGCACTCCTAGAGCCAACAAAGTGATTTATTTACTCACAGTGTTGGCAGATGGTTTGGCGGGCAACTTAATATTCTGGCAGAAAAGCACACTTTTCTAAGTGGAAACAGGCTAATGAGCAGTACTTGTTACTAAGCAACGACCCTAAGCAACTTTTGGCAAAATCCATAGTTCTGGCCTTCAAAAGGCCGCTTCTTACGTTTTCTTGTGATTCTTGTTTATGTGACAACCTTAATCTAGGAAATTTAGTGCGTGTTTGGTTTTGTTTCCAAAACAGATTTCACGATTCTCTAGGAAATCGATTTCAAAATCGGTGTGAAATTATGTTTGGTTTGTATTATTTTTGAAAACAGATTTCAAAACGAATCCAAAATCTCCTTTGCTCCCAACGTAAAATTGAAAATCTCTGATTTCATTTTTCTCATTTCTCCCATTTCTCTGATTTAATTATTATGGTTAATTAAGATTTAATTGATATAGTAATTACTTAAATATTATGGTTATTAATTTTTAATTCATTTTTCAATTAAAAAATTTTATTAATTTTTAATTTTTGGTATTCATAATAATATTTTTTAAATCAAACATAAATATGTTTTTATAGAATACTTATAAAATGACTGGTTTTCAAAAATATAATCAAACACAGTTTTACTTTTTTGTTTCTCAAAACATACACTCAAAAACTAAAACCAAACACAATTTCAGAAACGTTCTCAGAATTGTTTTCAAAACGATCTCAAATTCAGAGAATTTGAAAACATAACAGATTTCAAAAACAATACCAAACGCTAGATTCCTCGACTCCCCATTCCCTGTATCATTCAGTCTTACGCGTTACGTTCTTGTCCAATCTTTCCTTTTTCTTGAAGATTTAAGTTGTGTTTGTTTTTGTTTTTGTTTTTGATAATGATTTTCCATTTTCAAAAACACAGAAAATGAAAACAGTCTCAAAATAGCATTTGTTTATTCAATATTTTCAAAATTATTTCAAAAACTTCGTTTTCAACAATGTTTTTTTTTTGTTTTTTAAAAACGAAAAAAAGTTATTTTCACTTTTTTATTTTCATTTTCTCCCACCTTCTCCCCTCTCTCTCTCTCTATGTGCATGTATAATGTCGGTGACAACAATCATGTTCGATGATGGCCTCCATCTCTGATGAAGGGCGATTACTATAGACTAGTGACAACGGCTACGACACCCTCTCTACAACGACCACCGACTCATAGCGACAACCATTGACTCATGACCCAAATCTCACTGTCACCGCCATCGTCACCTAGGGCTTAGACCATCAATACCTTCCACCTCTATACCTTATTGCAAAACCCACTACCAATAGTTTTTTTTTTATTATGACTAATAAATTATTTTTTTTATTTTTTAAAAACTAAATACAACTATGATTTCATAAAATATTCACTTATGAAATGGGTTTTCAAAAATATAACCAAACAAAGTTTTATTCTTATGTTTTTTAGAAAATACACTCAAAAAATATAATTAAACACAAATTCAGAGATGGTCTCAATATAATTTTCAAAACATTCTCATTTTAAATTTTTTTGAAAACAGAAAACATTTCAAAAACAATACCAAATGCTACCTCAGTGTCCTCTACTACCTCTTATTGTGTCTTGCATGTTAACATTAAGATTCACGTCCACATTCAATCAAAAATGCCAAGGATGCATCACAATAGCAGGGACAACAGTTATCATTTGACAAAAATAGAGCTCTCCCATTTCAAGTCTCGAGTACTCGGCGCGATTCCATGAGTCCTGCACTACTTTCACCAACCACTCCCACGCGAACAAGAAGTCCTATAGGTTTGTCAATTTTGCCATTTTGTTTATAAAGTTCTTTTAATTGTAGCATGTCAAAATATGCCACACTTGCCCTATGTTGGGCTGTCTTCTTAAGTCCTTATCTATGAATAAGCACTACAATCCTTTGAGTGAATACTTCTCGCATATTCTTTTGGGTATAATCATATTAGAAATAATGTATTGGATCTCATCAAAACTCTGCAGTTAAGCATACTTGAGCAAGAATAATACTAAGATGGGTGACCTCTACAGGAGTTCTCGTATTGTACCCCTCCTATTTTATTGCTCATTGTTGTTTTTTTTTTTTTTTTTGTGGTTTTCCCCCAGGCTCGAGCCCTCACATTCAATGCTGACACAAGTGTTTCTAATTACAACGAACAATCCTTTTGTGCTCTTGGAAGAAACAAAATGATTTCTGCACTCACAGCACCGGTGGGTGGTTTGGCGGGCGATGTAAGATTCTGGTGAAAAAACACACTTTCCAAGAAAAAATAGGTCAATGGGCAATACTTGTTGCTATGCGATGACCTTAGGCAATTTTCGGTAAAATCCACCATTAAGGCCTTCAAAGGCCGCTTTTTCCTTTTTTCTAGTGATTCTTGTTTATAGGACAACCCTAATCTAAAAAACTTAGGCGGCGTTTGTTTTTGTTTTTGAAAATGATTTTCCATTTTCAAAAACGCAGAAAATGAAAACGGTTTCAAAATAGCGTTTGTTTATTTGACGTTTTCAAAACCGTTTTGAAAACACCGTTTTCAACTACGTTGTTTTTTTGAGTTTTTTGAAAACGAAAAAAAAGTTGTTTTCACCTTTTGTTTTCATTTCCAAAAAATATTGTGTTTTTTGGGTTTTTTAAAAATAAAATGGGTTTTGAAAAAATATAACCAAACAAAGTTTTATTTTTATGTTTTTCAAAATATACACTCAGAAAATATAACCAAACACAGTTTCAGAAATAATCTTAACACAGTTTTCAAAACATTCTCATTTTTAATTTTTTTGTAAACAGAAAATATTTTAAAAATAATACCAAACGCCACCTTAGATTCCACGACTCCTTCTCTTTTTGTTCAGTCTTACTGCCTACGTTCTCATCCAATCTTCCCTTTTTTCTTGAAGATTCAGTGTTCTCCGTTGCCTCTTGTTACGACTTGCACGTTAACGCAGAGATTTGTGTCCATGTTCTGTCACAAAATGGAAAGTAGGCATCACAGTAACAGGGATCGTAGTTATCTTTTGATGTGATAGGGTTTTACTTACAACCTTCTATTTAAGGTCTCCAGTTCTCTGTACGAGTCCATAAGTTCCATCGCTACTTTCACGGGCACTCTCGTGCAAACAGGAAGTCTTGTAGACTGTCCCTTCAGTTGTTTTGTTTTGTAAAGTATTTTTAATTGCAGCGTGTCACAATATGGTGCACTTGCCCTGTGTATGGCTGCCTTCTTAAATCCTCATCTATGCGCGAGCATTGTAATCGTTTAAGTGAATACTTCTCGCATATACTTTCGGGTGCAATTCATACCATTCCTAACATTGAATCCCATCTTAACTCCGGAATTAGGCGAGAGTAGTGTTATGCTGGGTGACCTCCTAAGTAGTACTATGCACCCTCCTTTTTACGTCATCCATATTTATACTCTCTCTCTCTCTCTGTTTTTTTTTTTTTTTAACCCGCGGGCTAGGGACCCTCACATTCAATGCTGACACAAGTATTTCCGGTGGACAAACTTTTCGTGCACCTGGTATTTTGTTTGCTGTTAATTAGAAGCTGCTGCTTCTTCTTCTTCTTCTTCTTTCCTTCTTTCTTTCTTTCTTTCTTTTTTATATAATTTTTTATTGTGGAGCCGATGACTGGCAAGCCTCTAATTTTACCAATAAAGTGAGACGTGGAACTGAAAAAGTATAGGCCAAAACTAAAACAAAGAATAATTACTGGATTCCACACCCATTAAGAAAAAGATGGGGACCCTCCAGAGACCCAGATGCCCCAGTTACCATCATTCAATCTGCCCTTAAAAAGAGACCCCATTTGGTAAATTCCTTTCTCAATGATACACGCACCAAAATAAAAGGCCACTGTTTAAGCTGAGTTATGCTTAAAATTTCAGAAGCCTCTTTCTCTATTCTCTGCGCCGGAAAACTAATGGCGGGCCGTCCGTTGTCCTCCATTTTAGCTCTGAGTTATGTGATGATGCTATTCTTCTCTGTAATTCCGTATCATTCTCTGGGTTCTCAGAAGGTCCAAGTGTCTTTGTACTACGAGACTTTATGTCCCTACTGTGCGAATTTCATAGTTAACCATCTGGTCAAGATCTTCCAGAACGGGCTCATCTCAGCCGTCAATCTCAGGATGATCCCTTGGGGTAACGCTTGGATCAACTCCAACGGCTTTGTCGTTTGCCAGGTTGCTACGCTTCTCTCTTCCTACACGCACACATGACACATATATCTCAATATATATAATTTTTATATATGTCCTCTCTATCCTCATTTGCTTAACTGCTTATGCTTTTCTTTGCAAGTTTTAACTTGGGCTATAAGGTTGCAAAAATGGTATTGTTCCCAAAAGAAAGAAAAAAAAAATCTGAAATGTTTCGATTCCCTTGGTTTTTTTTCTGTGTCTTCTGGGTTACGTTTGGTCAGATTTAACGTTGCTAAGGGCCCACCAGGTCATCATCTTTAGTCACCCAGCCCATAATTACTAAAATACTGTCCTAATACCTTTTCTCTTCATGTCGTGCTCTTGACAAAATGACAGATGGTCTTTCTTCCATTTAGTATTATAATGTAATCAGTACTTATAACATCAAGCTTTTTTTTTTTTTGGCTTGAATTTATTATATCAAGGTTTTAGAACAGGACAAAAAATGAAATAATCTTCACATAAAATGATGGTTTGTTTAATGCAAAATAGAATATTGAGTTATTGATTTAAAACTAAACATGAAAAAAATTTATTTAGTGGTCAGTTTTGCACAGGTGTTCGATTCCACAATACCGTATATATTTTTGTCAAGTTTTCTACTTTTAGACAACATGTTGCGGCAACGCTGTATAATCAAACCATATTTTTAATCGTTTGATTTTGTTTATTGCATCCGAGAAACCAACGATAAAAGATTAATTTATGGTGTGCAATCTTGTGTCAGGTTTAGGGTATGATTATTTTCACTAGTAGTTTCTTCATCATAAATTTGTTATACAAAAATAAATTAAAAAAAGGGTTACCTAGTAGGTTGTCAGCTAAGCATGTCACTCTGTAATAATCTCCTTTTAAGTGTTATTCATTTTTGTAAGAGAATTGTCTTCTTATTTATATCTCTTTTATATTTATTAAATAATGTCATGATACATTGATAAAAAAATATAAAATCATTTATAATTTTTTATCATACTAATTAAAAATTAAATTAATTATATATATATCCTAATATTATATTATTAGAAGAATAAAGGATGATAACATAAATAAATAATAATAATTAACTAAATTCATTTCGGAGTCTCCATGTAAGGTGAAATCCATCAAGTTTTGTTATTGTATTTGGTGAGTCGTGGGCCACTCTTCCTTTGGATCTAGCTGGCCTATTTATTACTTATTAGTGGCCTTTAATGTTTACCTTTCGAAACCGTTTCGTCTCTCTCTCTCTCTCTCTCTCTCTCTCTTTTGAGTAAATTCCATTTTCTTTTCTTTTTTGTCTTTACTTTACATTTATTTATTCATGAGCTAAACAACCCTGGCGTTAAAAGATTAAAAATTCTGGTCATACTTCGGTGCTGCAGCATGGAGCAGATGAATGCTTGTTGAACACAATTGAGGCCTGCACCATCAGTGTCTATCCTGATGTGGTAATACCCCTCAAAGCCACCTTATCCAAAGATGATTTTGTGAGCTGATGTTGAGAAAATAATGATGTGCATATTCTCCAACTCAAAGTATAAGCTATTTCCACAACCACACTTGCACATACATAAAAAGGTGCATGTCATGTCAAATCAAATAAATAGCTAGCCTGTAAACTTGGTCTAAATGAATCTTTCCATGTAGGTGCCGTAGGACAAATTTTCTCCATATCATAACTATACACGTATATATATATATATGTATGATAGTTTTTGCATATCAAATGTCTTACCAAAGTGATCAGGTGTGGATCCGCATTAGGCCTTCTTGATGCTGTGACTGAAGATCATATATCACTACTGGCACTAGCAAAATTGCTCACGTAAATTCATGTGTTTCGGCGATTTCAAAAACACCTATTTTGGGATAGAATGTTTTCAATTAATTCATCGCTCTTAATGATAGCTAAAATTTTCTTGCAGTACCCGCATTTTAGGTTTATTCATTGTGTGGAGCGGCTAACTTTGGAGAACAAACACAATGAATGGGCCAAATGCTTTGAAATGACAAAGTTGGGCACACAGCCAATTGATTGCTACAACAGTGGCTATGGAAAAGTGGTTAGCTTTGTTCACCCTTTTTTTCCGGTGTTTTTTAGCTTCTTCAACAGTCAAAATATCGAATTTTTTTTCTTTTCTTTTTTTTTTTTTTAAACTTTTGCTAAGCTCGAGTTTTATTGGCATTTGATTCATAGATTGAAGACAGCTATGCACAGGAAACTGCCAAGCTTAATCCTCCACATAGATTTGTTCCATGGGTGGTTGTCAATAATCAACCACTCCAAGAGGTAAGTTTCTTGTTAACGCTTAATACTTCTCTATGCTTTTGAAAGCTTTCCTTTCCCTCTCAACAATAGTTATGTAAACGCAGGATTACCAAAATTTTATGGCTTACATATGCAAGGCTTACAGAGGCTCTCCTAAACCCGAGGCTTGTAGATCCCTTTCATTCCAGATTGAATCAACAAAGAAATTGAATTCAATGCCTGAGGTTTGCCATGCAGGGGAAGAAAGAAACTCTACATCATTAGGGCTGGCAGAGAAAATTCCAAAATAATGCTAAATTTACGTTGGCTCGGAATTTTTCTCGGAAAAACTGAATTTCCAGCTGCTAAGCAATGCAATAATTATATTGCCGGTCCCCTTTTGTTCAGAATCTTGAGCTGGGTTTGCTTTTATTGGTATTGAGCCTAGTGAAAAATAGAATGCATGTTAGTATTTGAAACCTCGTTTGTCAAGTAGCAGAGCAGAATTTGCTCGAGTTAAGTCCATTTATAGCAAAGGTTTTACATTTTTTGCAGACGATTTCTCAAGGCTAGCTGTCATTAATCATTAGGTTTATAGCTAGTTTTCAAATGTCTAAAGCTGATTCCTTTTACCCCACTTCTGAATCCTTCTAATGGTCTGATGGACCTAGATAGAACTTGATTTCTCAAAAATCTTTATTCCTTCTTGGACGTATAAATATCAAGGATGAAAATGTCAATGTCGATGGAAATATCGAGAATCTACATTTACGGAAAATATCAATGAATAACATCGATATCGATGTTGGTAAGGAAGGTGGAAAAAAGGCTTTGATAGTTGAATTTAAAATAAGAAATTTCTAAGTGAAATTATAGGTACCGACATAGAGCAGAGAACACAATGAGGAAAATAGAAAATAATGTAGC
Source organism: Antiaris toxicaria (assembly GCA_035233585.1). Classification (NCBI taxonomy): domain Eukaryota; kingdom Viridiplantae; phylum Streptophyta; class Magnoliopsida; order Rosales; family Moraceae; genus Antiaris; species Antiaris toxicaria. The sequence continues at coordinate 5,884,209 of CP141163.1, forward strand.
AAGAACTCGGTCTCTGAGTATGCTATGCTAAACTGTTTGCTTCTGTTGCCATGTTATTGCTTGTGTCATATGCATTTCTTGTATATTATAAGCTGTCTGGATATGGATCGGTAATATATTAAAAGGGCATCCTTATCTCACCTTAATGAGAAAGTACGAGTTACAGCATTAAATCTTTTAATTAAATCTTTAAGGTAGTTCACAAATTACGTTATGCTGCTCTATATATTGAATGAAAATGTGCAATTTAAAATCCACCTTCATTCAACAAGCTTGAATTTGCGGCAACCGCAACCGCAACTTTTGCCCTCTACTTCTCTACCGCCAAGTGAAAAAGCTTATCCACATAATTGGAGTAACTCCGTAAAAATTTTACTTTACGAGTCAAAATGCCAAACAAACAATTATTGAGATAAAAGATGAAAAAACTAGAGAAAGAAGTTGTGCAGATAAGAACATGTCCTCTTAGTCTTAGTGTTAACGTTATTCCTGCGAGTGCTGACCAGGTTTTTCTTTTCATCACAATTCAGAGAATGCTTTGAACCCACCATTAAAAGGGAAATCGTAAGCGGTTAGCGGTTGGTAGAGGTGGCATTAAATGTATTTTTGAAAAAACGTAGTGAAAGTAAACTAGTTCACATCCCTATGCTGCTCATACTAGTTCTTGATAGGAGAAGAGAAAATTGACTACAAATAAACAAAATAAAAAACTGGTCTACACGATTTTTTATAGAAAATTGAACATAACGGACATTAAGAAGTAGGAACAAAGAAAGCAAAGACCACAATAAAGAAAAAAGCAATAAAAACATTGTCAAATATATAACAGAATAATAACAAATATTGACCAATAGTTCCTTCCCAAAGACTGGCTACAATGCTTCCAAAACCGACATCCACATAGTCCACTTGATCAATACTCATCTAGCAAGATTTTTGCAATAATAAACATTATTAAAATCATCTAATCCCATTGTAATCATTCCAAAATAGTAATCTAGTATATCTAATGATGCCCATATTCCCCATACCACGCACTATAAGCAGACAAAACATTCTATTGTATGTGTTCAATACAATTTTAAAGATTATTTTCATTTCTGTACGTAAACTTTAGCGGTCACTTCTACTTTATCCCTTGAATTTGGAATTTAGCCTCACTTAACCCCTCTTATTATAATTTTAGTTAAAATCAAACGGCAAAAATGGGGAATTAGTCTTAGTAAGCTAATTCTGTTAGAATTTCTGCTAAAAACAAATTGAAAAAGACCAAGTGACTGCACTTAATTCACCTTTTTTTTTTCATCTATTTTTAATTAAAATTTCTAATAGAAGTAGGAAAGTGAGGTTAAATTTAAAGTTCAAAGAGTGAAGCAAGAGTTTTTAAAGTTTAGGAATAAAGTGAAAGAAATCCTAAAACCCATGGATATTGATGAGAATAATCCTATATTATGTTATAGGCATGAATGGATAGACACATATTAAGGGAGAATGAAGTAAATAGTAATTTTTTAAAAATAATTGAAATAAATAATAGATTTTTAAAATATTTGTAGTAAATATCAAATTTATCATTTGAATAATTTATTAATTTTTTTATAAAATAAATAATTATTTACATTTTATATATATATTATTTATTTAATAAATTTTCTATTTATCTTATAAATCTGTTATTTATTATAAATATTTTAAAAATATGATATTTAGTTTAATTAATAATTTCCCACATATTAATTGGTTGTTCTAGGTCAAACATTTGAGCATAAATGATTTAGTTCGGCCCATGTATCATCAACATCAGCTTGCCAACCATGAAAGGGAGACAACTATCGTTTCATTTCTTGAGAATGCCATCACAAGCTTTTTGTACAATTACTCCCAGTGGAAATAGCAATTATTGAACAAAAACAAAATTTGTCAAATGGAATTGTGGAAAAATGGGAAATTGGTCAAACAAAAAAAAAATCACTTTCATGACATCTGGCATTTAGAGGAGAAACAAAGGTGTAATTACTCATTCGAAATTGTTACTGTTTTGGTGATCTCTATATCACCAAATCAATTTATACAAGAGACATGAATACGTGAAAGCCATTCTAAAGAATGGGTTCTACAAGTTTAGTGATCACATTTTTCATTGCTTTTCCATTTCTCTTGTTCATATTTCAGAGTGATGGTATATCTGCTTATGACTTGGACTATGGCAGGGTTAACAAGGCTTCAAAGCTCGTTTCCCAGAAAGTAAATCTCTCTCTTTACTATGAGGCTCTGAATCCATCTTGTGCCTCTTTTATTGTTAAAAATCTTGCTCGGATTTTCGACAACGGTCTCAACACCATTGTCAATCTCAGGCTGATCCCCTGGGGTAACGCCTATCTCAATAAATCCAGCAACGTCATTTTTTGTCAGGTAAGATTTTCCATCTGTTTTTTCTTTTTTTTTTTCCTTCATCATAATTTTTCATGTTTTATGCATAAAAAGCATTTCTTTTCTTTCTTCGTTTCCTCTTCTTTTCTTGTCAACATCTCAGCATCCAAATAGGTATTTTATGGTCTGTGAAAGAGGCCGGACTCGGATTCACCCAACATTGTTTTTCTTCTGAATATTCGTGTTGGTATTTTGTTTGCCATTTATTAGAAACTTTTACGTAAATTTTTTTTTTTTTTTTTTTGGTTTTCAGAATGGATTAGATGAATGCCAGCTGAATACTCTGCAAGCCTGCACCATAAATGTGTTGCGTGATGTGGTCGGAAACTCTTCTCTTCCTAATAAATTAAATTAGGCTCTACAACTTTAACCGTTTCATTTAATTGCTTCCACTGATTTATGGTGCAGAACAAGCACTTTGCTTTGATTTACTGCTTTGAGTTTCTTGTCATTGAGGGAAGGTACAAGGATTGGAGAACTTGTTTTAGCTCATTGGGTTTGAATCAGACACCTGTGTTGGAGTGCATCAATAGCGTAAATGGAACAAAGGTACCTGTGTAGACTAATTCTACTTTACTTACCTTTCTCGTCTTTAACATTGTCGGTGCATATTTTCGTGTTTAAAAGTCGGTAAAGAAAATTGGACAAACAATTAGAGCTTAAAAAATAATATCACTAACATTATATTTGTCCCTTTTTTAAGAAAATAAAGTAATTTATTTTAAGTTCTCAATTGGGTTTTACTGTATTTTATTATAGTACTGAAATTTCGGTTGTTACAGCTTGAACAAAACTATGCTATTGAAACTGCACAACTTAATCCGCCACATACATTTGTACCTTGGGTGGTTGTGAACAATCAATCTATTGGAAAAGTAAGATGTCCTTGATCTCTCTCTCTCTCTCTCCCTCTCTCTCTCTCTGTGTTCACTTGCTAAGCACAACATATGCTTGGACTTTGGATGCAGGATTATAACAACTTTACAGCGTATGCATGCAGGGCCTATAAAGGTAATTCTGTCCCCATGGCCTGCCAATAATTTACCTTTTGTTGGAACAAGAAGGTAAATCCAGTTCATCAAGTTAGTCAATATTGCCATCAGTGTGTGTGTGTGAGAGAGAGAGAGAGAGAGAGATGGGGTCATCGAACTCAATCGAAAAGCTTACCACTTTTAAACTTGTGATTGCGATTTCTTTCTAAGATAGATATCCACGTGATCAACATACTGTTTCCATGACTAAAAGAACTTCGTCCTCGTTTGTATTAGCGAAGGTGGGGCTAGTTTTGCGTTTTGCATCCTGGGTTGTCTATTCTATTAATGTAAATAATTATAAGTAAAAACTACATTTATATAAGCAATACATGGCTTTTATATTATTATTCTTAATTTCTTATTATGCTAGAGTTAAGGGTAGCTAAAGACTGTTTTCGAAATATCATGCATTGAAATATCATCAACATGTGTATATATCACGTGTGTGTGTATTTATAGGAATGATTTTATATCCGGTACCATATGATATTTAACACTATCAAGAATGTAAATTTCTGTGAACTCATTCAAAAGAAAATATAAATATAAAGACGTTGAAAAATATATTATAAATCACATTTCTTATAACTAAATTTCACATTCATCTTAATGTGCCATATACCATATATTAGATATAAGAATATGTACATATATATTATTGTTAAGGTCTACTTCAAAATTGTTTTTGAGTACTTTACACATTAAAAAACGCAATCAATATGTTTGATTAGAGTGCTGTAATCTGTTTTCCTTTTTTCCTTCCATTTTTTTAAAGCACAACAGTTGTAAATTATACCTAAATCTAACGACCATAAGACATTTATTCAACAATGTTGAGTACCTTAATACTTAAAAGCTGATGTATCTTGCCATAAATTTTGCGTCTAGTCGCACTCAGCCTGGTAATTAAAACTGATAATAACAACGAATAAAAACAATTTCCACTACTTTCACGGGGGCATCAAAGCACATCGTAAGCATTTGTACTTGTAATCAATGACCAAACCTTCGATCATAATGTTTTGTCCTGTCATTTTTAATTCTAACGGGTTCAAGCAAACCCAAATTCAGGGCATTGAATTATTAGAATTAATTTAGTAAAGCTTTAAAGTGTGATGGATTAAAAGCTAATGATTTAAAATATCAACAAGACACAAGACGTGTAATAACTCAGAAACAAAAAGATGTTTGACGTAAATTGGATTTTCAATACATAAAATATGAATCACATGATGTCTATTAAAAGCTAATGATTTGAAATATCAACAAGACATAAGACGTGTAATAACTCAGAAACAAAAAGATGTTTGACGTGAATAGGGTTTTGAAGACATAAAATACTAATCACATGATGTCCATTAAAATCTCAATTTATATTCGACAATTACATGTTAACCAACCAGGGTTAAATAGCTGCTCTAAAACATGGAGGAAAACGGCACCGAGAAAAAAATTGCGTACCCAATTAGGAATTGGATAGAGTCCTGCAGGAACAAATCAAGAAAAATTATTTCCAACATACAATATTATGTCGTCATAATTCGAAAGGCACAATTAAGTAACAATTTATTTTTTGGTGGTTGGTGGTGGTGGGGGAAGAACGTGGGGGGAAGGTAAAAGTTTTCTTCAGGTTGAACATAATTAAACTTGCCGGTAAAACAAAGTTTAAATAACAAATGGGACCCAAAATTACTGACCAACCACTACCATTAACCTGAAATTAAATATAACAGTTGACCGTATACTCACGTAGGCTTCCCCAAAGCAAACACCATCTTTTCATGTAGTTCCCATTCCAATTCTACACATAGTTAAGAAATATTTTACAAATCCTCTAATCAATTCTATGGAAATACAAAACAGTTAGTAATATCCAAAATTCACCATTGACTGTACACCAAAAAATAAAAAGGAAGCTAAATCATTTCCTTACGAATTATGGTCTATCTTTCTTAATCACAAATCAGAAACTGTTCTTAAAAACTCAAGAACAGGAGATAAAAAGCCTACGGAACGTGTACTATTTAAGTAAGGTTGCAACAGACGCAATGTCTTGAAAACAGAGCAGCAAGTCCATAGGGTACAGAAGCCAACTCAAGAGGGAAAGTTACCGCCTAGCAGAATTAATGACTCACCAGAAGGGTAGAAATTTCAAACTCTGTCACGAACTATGGCTGTCCAAATGCTATTACACATATCAAAGGCAGTCATCTGTGTTGGGTCAAATTCAAATTTCTTGACAACCTTTTTATCTCTATCAACGATATCTGTAGTCCGAAAGATTAAGGAGAATATAAACATCAGAAGATAAAATCCATGCTCATTTCTGGACATAACTACTTGTAAAAAGTGAGGCAGAATTTGTTTATTATAATTATTATTAATTTAAATTATGAAGAAGGATACGGCCTGAAACTTTGACTAGATCATACAGGTCGGGAATAATATTTGTCACAGATGCAAACATCGAAAGTGTCCTCCTGCAGGATCGAAGAAACAAGTTTCAACTTGTGGCTGCCATAAACATTCATTACCACACCATGGTTTTCTTTTCTTCTTCAAATATGAAACACACACACACACACACACTGCCATAAACATTCATTACCACACCATGATTTTCTTTTCTTCTTCAAACATGAAACATACACACACACAAATGCACATGCGCGAGCGAAATCGGACCTTATAAAATTAAAGACAATTCATAAATGTCAAAACAATGAACTCATAAACTTGGATCATCACGAAAAAAGCACATAATAGACAAGTGTGCAAGTCTGAACAACAGTCAAACCTTAATCTTAGTCTAATTCTCTTAATACTCAAAACGAGAGTAACAAAAACGATTCAAGTTGTAAGCCTAAAAGATAAAAGGCAACATCACGATTAGCATCATCATCTTCTTCAGTGGTTGGATAGACTGAAAAATCACCATATCTAACAAGTCTATTATTTTCCAAAATCAATGTTCAGTTTCTTCCCAATCTTGTTGACATGGGAGAGGGAGGCTACTTCAAATAGATTAGGATTCAAACTAATATGTTATAGGTCCTCATTTTGCAGCCCAGACCAAAATTATAGATGGGCTGCAGTTCATTTAAAAAAATGAAAAAGAAAAAAAAAAAAACAACACACACGCACACACACACATTGCCTATTTTACAGGGGCCCACGACTCAATCTCCTTAAGGCGTACTCCATCAAGGAAAAAAAGCATAGGCCTCACTCAAGATGAAAAACATAGGCCTCGAATCACCTGATGGCTGCCTCAGTTTGAGCTGCAACTCAAGGCATTCAACTCGCACGCTTTTTTAAACCATAATTAAATTTTTTTATAATACACTTAAGGGAGAATGGTGGTTATTAAGTTTCATGCAACACTAACAGTTCTTTTCTACATGATTTGACTCATTACCCAATGGTCTGATCACTAATAAAGATATGATAACAATAAAATTGTTTTAGCCATGAAAGAAAAACCTAAAACTAGTAACAAGATAATGAATTAAATTGGTGTAGGAGGTTGCGCGGGCCGGGGGGTGGGAGGGGGGTGTGTGTTGGGTTGGTTGTGTGTGAATGTGGGGTGTAGAAACAAACAACAAAGAAAGTTCTTCCTACGTGAAAGTGAAATTTTCAAGAATGAAATTCTGAAGGACTGAAACTTGTTACGGAAAATGGTGATTGTCATCAAATACCATGACATGCGAACTTTAAATACCAGTTATTTGCATATAATAAACAAGATTGCTTATAATATAATTAAAATTAAAAAAAATAAAAAAACTGCTGAGATGTTGGCATTCAAGTTCAAATCATATGCGTACTGCGCTTTAAGTTCATCTTGTTCGATTTTCTTCAGAGTTTGATTTCGCTCCTGAACAGAGATCCTTGTGCGTTCTAAATCATTGATTTCATTGGTAATGACTGTGTTGAGATGAACAAAACCAGAGCAACAAATTACTAACCCAGAACCATCAAAACCAATAATCAAAAAGAATATGCAACTAAGTATATACTTATCTAAGCTCCTCCAAAAGCAAACTCTCTCTTTTACACTCCTCTTCTAGTTCTTTGTGAAGAAATTCTAATTCCTCATCAGTAACAACCTCGGATTTTGCTGCCGCTGTTTTAAGCCTGCATGCTTCTGTTTTATTCTCGTAATCTGCTCATCATAGTTTACATAATCACATCAAAAACTTACGCAAGACAATTAGATATACCAAACACTAGACATCACTCCTAATTGTCTGATCATATGCCAGTGTCATTTCATTTCATCTGCTCTCTTCATTTTTGTTTTATCTTAAAAACATGTTATCCCGTAATGACTATGAAAGTAACAAATTCACCATACGATTTCGTTTGCAAAACCTGCGATTCTGACTCTCGACCAAGGCATTCCAAACAAAATAATGAAAACAACAAATATGATCCAAAAAAAAAATTCTCTTTTTTCCTGCAATCAGCTTCAGATAATCAATCCAATGTCTTAAAGATTCAAGTGATTAACAAAAAAGAGAAGAATAGGCCAACAAGAGAAAGTAGTACCTAAGATTCCTTAGTTACTTTCTGCCAATTCTGACCTGCTAGAATTCTTCAAAACACACAGTTTCCCCAAAATCCAAAATTCTAAAATTTTTCGAGATAAAAACCCTAAACTTGAAAAATAACTCGAATTAAAGCCCTAAAATTTTCTCGGCAAACAAACAGGGCAAGCGAAAAGTATGGAAACAGACCTTGGAGAAGGCTCTGACCCTCGTTGAAATCAGCGTCGGCGGAAGATCGCAGGGCCTTGATGCTATCGCAACGCTGAGTGAAGGCGTTTGTGTCTCTCGTGTCCTTCAAAACTCCAATGAGATCACGGCTGTACGAAATCGCCTTCTTCGAAAGATCCTGCATTTTTTTTTTTGTTCGTTTTCTCTGCGATCGCTAGCACCAGAGCTCCTCCCAATACTATGAAAGCAATCTAGGGTTAGAGAAATGATGCGAAATTTGAAATTTGAAACCTTTAATTCAAAATATGAAAAGGGGATTTTAAGGCTGCTTTCTAGTTTCACATAGGGACGACGATGATCTTCTGGCCCTTTTGTGGCGGCGACTGGCGAGAGAGCTTGGTTAAAAGAAGGCCAGAGCCCGAGGTGGCGTCTGATGAGATCGGGAAAGCACGTAGAAGAGCGGGAAATGGAGCGGAAAAGAGATTCGATTTTTTTTCCAATTTTTATAAGTACATATAATATAGAGTTAGGAAAGCTGTAAAAACCGTCGATATGTCCGAGTGGTTAAGGAGACAGACTCGAAATCTGTTGGGCTTTGCCTGCGCAGGTTCGAATCCTGCTGTCGACGTTTTTGTTTTAAATTTTTTTCTCCTTCGTTTTTAACTTTTTTATATTTACATTTTTGTTTAAAGAAATTTTTTCGTTTCAAATTTTGTCGATATAGTTTTTTCTTTTTTTTTTTTTTTGTGGGTAAGGGTAAGGTAGGAATATTAAAATAGTATCTATTATAGGTATCGTTTCTCTCTCTATTTTTTGCTTTTTTTTATGGGTAAAGTTAGTGTAAAAACCTCAAAATAATACCTAAATAGGTTTTTTTTTTAAATTGTTTAAATGTAATTGAATGACGATGATTTTTTTATCTACAATAGTTATAATGCACATTAAAATATAGTATTATGAAATAAAAAATTCAAAAAATATGAAAAAGTAATTTAAAAAAAACTCAAAAATCCCCCCAACTACTAGTCCCCTATGTTCAACTAGCGACCCCACCACCCCCCTTCCCCCCCCCCCCCCCCCCCCCCCTCCCCCCCGCGGGCCAAACACCCGTCAAGCCATCACCTCCATCTCTAACTCAGCTCCAAGAGAAAGAACGAGGGAGAGAGGGAGGGGAAACGAGTAGATCTAACGTGGGAGATTGCGATTGGATTCTGCCAATGGAAGGTCATGGGGAAGGGTTGACATCGCGGTGAAAGGTCGGGCCGTCGCCTTAGTCTCTGACTCGACTCCTAGAGAGAGAAAGAGAGAAGGAGGGGGAATGGATAGATCCAGCATGCGAGACCGTGATTCTGTCAATGGAAGGTCACGAGGAGGGGGCGACGACGCGCTAGAAGGTTAGGGCCATCACCTCCATCTCCAACTTGGCTCTAGAAGAAAGAAAGAGAAAAGGAAGGGGAGGAGGGAGGTCATAATGGTAGGGGTTCTTGCCGACAGTTAAAGGAAAGGGGAGGTAGGAGGTCACTGGCAAGGGCAGCATAAGTAAGGTGGCCGATGGTGTTTGGGTAAGTTTGGGTTTTTTTATTTTTGTTTCTTGATTTTTTTAATTTGTTAGTTTATAATTTTATGAGATATGGTGCATTATAACAAGTAAATTTTAATCATTAAATTACATCGAATATTTAAAAGAGAGTACCTATGGTAGGTACTATTTTGAGGTTTCTACCGTAGCCTTGTCCTTTTTTTTAATATTATTATTTTTTGGAGAAAGACGTTTCATTGGACAAATTAAAGATGTTATTAGCAGCACCCCATGTGGTTCATTTATTTGATGTACTGCTTTTTCAAGTATTATTAATCATTTATGGGTTGTTTGGTAAACACATTATGTTTTAATTGCGTTTGAATAAAATTCATTTTTTGAGTATTGTATTTAGTTGAAAAGCATTTGTTTTATTTTTGAATTAATGTGTGTTTGAATGAAAAGTATTTTAGGGTTGAAAAATTAATGTGATTGATAAAAGTAAAGATAAAAAGTTAAGGTTGAAAAGTTGATGTGATTGTTTTAAAAAAAACTTTTAAATAGTAATTTTTTTTTCATAATACTATTGAAAAAGATTGTATTTAAATGTAAAACTTTACGTTTGATGTAAAATTGTATTACGTTTAAATATAACGATATTAAAAAAGGTTTGCCAAATGTCTCCTTAGTCATGATGGATCTTAATATGGTTTTTTCTTCCCTGGCGAAAGTTTAGCAGTAACAATTGACAAAGATGTAGTTCTCAAAACCAACCATGAATCTGATTTCACTACAATAATAGCCAACAGCCTCCACTTTCTTTGTCTTTTGCTTATGTATTATAACGGCTGTTGACGCCTACTTTAGTGTTGATGACCATTTATCTACATTAACTGGTTAGTCAGTTTGGATTGTTTGCAAGCTGAGACAATTTTTCTCATAACACGTGCCATCATCTAAATTAGTAATCAGTAACAGATGCATGTCATCACCAGGGGGTGCACATGCCCCAATGAAAAAATTAAAAAAATACATATTCTTTTGGGTTTTGGATGAACTAACGGGACTTTTGGATGGGCAATCGGGTGTTTTTTTTGGAATTTTTATTTAAAAATGAGATGATGTTTGAATATTTAAAAAATTTTACTTATTGAAAATCAAAAAATTGTTTAAAATGAGAAGAAATGATATTAAAAATAATATATTATGAGAAAATTAGAAAAATATTCATTTTCTTTTTCTTAAAGAGTACTGTATAAGATATATTTAAAAATATGATATTTTTCTAAAATAAAAATAAGATGAATAATGAAAAAAAAAGTTAGGAATACAATTGTTTTGTTTGGAAGAGGTGTCCAAACTCAGAAATTTATTGAGTTTGGGCCAAAACTTTGCCTTTTTTTTTTTTTTTTTTTTTTATAGATATGTCCAAAGTTAGAGATGGGCTAAAGTTAGGCCAAAATCTTGTCTGGCTAATACCGAACCTTTTGCTAGGAATGATAAATTTTCCAAAACTGAGCAAATTCTCCTTTTTGGTTGAGAAACATGTTGATATAGGTTTTTGTTTAGAAATGAGCAAACTTTTCTCCTTCTCATTCATGACATTTATGATCCTAATAGCCATATCAGGCTAAAACAAATCCCTTAATCACTTTTCTATCTCCTCACTATCGAGTACAAGAACCCCTTAATTCGAAACCCTAATTTCTGCACCCCCACAAAACTTATCTTTTGTGATGACTCTTCAGTCTTCCCTCCTGTATAACTCCTATTAATTTAATTTTTACAAGGTTTTTTATTTTTATTTTTTATGAGAAATGATAGGAATCTGAATAAATCTCCGTATAAGAGACTTAAAGTTCATCACTAGTTTCATAGATACTATCAACGAAAGCTTCTCTAGTGTTGGTCTCTACTTCCACCATCGACTCCTCTTCAGCCTCTATTGGTGTCAATTCGAAGTATTATCCCAGCTGGTTCTCCTCGTGAGTTTATAGGGTCAACCTCTTTGGTTACCCTTTAATAATTTTTTTGGACTGCAGGTCCCTTTCAATGGCATGTTTATGAGTGGAGGGGTCTTTATATATATATATATATTAATATGTTCTTCATCATTCTCAATCCAAAATTTTGCATGTTAGTGCTTTGGTTTTGAGTTTGTTAGTACCTATGATAAATTATGTTTGCCTTGTTAGTTTAATAGATATTTAATTTCTGGATTCCATTTAATTTATTCAGTGAATTCGTTTTATTTCTCACTCTATACATTTTTTCCCAATTTGGTGATTCGGTTTTGGTAGTTCAAATATGATAAATCTTGTTTACCCTCTTTTGGCATTGCTTATGACTCTATAGGGTCCATTTCTCTCAATAATTCTGTGCTTAGTGGGTAGTTGATTTCATAAGATATTTGTTTTAGTAGCTGAAACAATATGTTCAACTTCATTCTAGATCTAAAATTTTTACATGTTGGTGCTTTGGTTTTAGTTGGCATCTCCACACGATGGAACCATGTTTGCCTCGTTACTTTTATTGATATTCAGTTTCTAGATCCCTAATTTTTGTTTGTAAACCTGTTTTATTTCTCACTTTGTAGAGTTTTTTTTTTTAAATTTCAGGATAGGTATTTCTTTTCAATAAATTATTTCAGGACATAATTGTGATGTGAATCAAATAACGGCTTCAAAGGAACCAATCAACGTCAAGAGAACCAATTCAAATACCAATTGAGCCTGTTACAAGAGCGAGAGCAAAGAGATTTAAAGAAGCACTTAATGGGCTAATGCAAGAGCTTTGGGCTCAATCAAATTCATGGCCCATTGAGCATGATTCATGATACATTCACTTAATTCAAGCCCATGAGAAATTCAGCTAATTCAATCAAGCCCAAGACATTTTTTAACCAAGGATTTTCGAATTTGTGGCAGAATAACTACCTTCCTACATTTACGAATTTGGTTAGGATTAGATTTTTGGATTTGTTAGGATTTAGGAAGGTTTAGGATTATCTTTTCAGATTTGTTAGGATTTAGGAAGATTTGGGAATATCTTTTATAACAAATTTCAGTTAGGATTTAGGCTTATCTTTTGTAACAAATTTTCAAATAATTTTCGGATTTTTTTGGGCTTATTTTTTCAGATTTTTTTTAGGAATATTCTTTGTAACAATTGCCTATAAATAGGCGTCCTTATAGCAATAAATCAGAACACCTCAGTTTAATTCATAAATTTGAGAGTTTTAATTCTCTTTGATTCTTTGAAGAACTATCTGAACTTATCGGAACTTTCCGTGGCGTTCGCTTCTGACTTATCAATCAACCCTTCCATAGTTGATTGTGGCGTCTTCATTATACCAAGGTTCTTGTTTCGCATTAAGCAACGGGTTGAGGTTAATATACCAAGGTTCTTGTTTTTGCTGAAGCAACGGGTCGAGGTCTCTCATCTATTCGAACTTGATTTTAGAACGTTCTTGGGTTCATAATCTTGACGGGTCTCGTTATTCTTAGCGAGGTTCGTATCATTTGGTATCAGAGCTTAGGTTCTAAAACTCAGGTTTGCCTATCCTATTTATTTTCGTTTTTTTTTTGTTCCAAATTAAGGTTGTAATTTTCGGTTGTGTTATTCAGAATTTAAATCAAGAAGATCCAAGAAAGAAAAAAAAAAAAAGAAAATTCAGATTAAAAAAACTAGGGAAAAAAAGTTGATTCGTCATCAAGAAAGATTCAGTTTTGTGAAATTCTTTTCTTGTCTGTCAATTAGCGTACTTATTGTTTTTTTTTTTTTTTGTGAGTTCTCGATAAATCGTTGTTGAAAATTTGATTATCGTTTATTTTGTTTGAAAAGAACCAAAAGAGAATCAACGAGTGGAAAAAGGCAGGAGTAGTGAGCATATTAGAGGGTAAAAGCCATTTGAGTGACAAACACGAGAGTGAGTGAATTTTCTTTTCTTGAGTGAAACACGTGAGGGAGTGCTTGTGAGGTTTCTAACCTTATTTTGCAGATTTTAAATATGTCACGCAATCAAGAAGGAAACTTAACCAAAGAGGCACCACGATTAACAATTCCGAACCTGCAATTACAGTTGATGAGGGAGATGAGACGAATGTTGAGGGCTGAATTAGAACAAGTGCATAAACGATTGGACCGGATAGAGATTGCACATTTGAAGCAGCCACAAAATGCAACTAATGTGTGTAAAAAGGAAAGAGTTCAATTTCGAGGAGTGAGAGATGAAGACGAAAAGTATCATGGGACTGGTTTTGATAAAGAAGACGATCAGAATTTGGTTATGAGTAATAGGAGACATGGAGGGCGATTTACAAGAGCTAGGAATCAAGAAGACAATAATTTGGGTAGCATTAAGATGAAGATTCCCCCGTTCCAAGGTAAAACCATCTCTGACGATTTAGAGAAGCAGTTTGATTGGTGTGTCAACATGGATGGCTTCACCAACAAGTATTCGTTCATGTTCAACGACCAACCAATCGCTGTTGTACCGCTGACACCACAACAAGTGTATAAAGATCAAGTGAGGTTACAAAAAGAGGATGAACAAAAGAAAAGGAGTGAAAAAGAAAGCAACCAAAAGATAAAAGATGAAAAAGAAAGTGAAAAAAAGATAGAGAGTGAAAAAGAGAGAGAGGCCGAGAAAAGCGAGCAAAAAAAAGAGAAGAGTCTTATGGCAGTTGAGAGAAAATCAGAGAGAAAACAAACGGATTTTCATACAAAAGTGAGCGAAATCAAGCGAGCAATGTTTTCAAAACAGCCGATAATTGTACTTTTGTACAAAGAGGCATTTTTAAACACTAACGAGTTTGACCATTCTTTGTCTAGTTCTGTTGCTTCACTTATGCAGGGATACGAGGATGTCTTTCCTGAGAAAGCACTACGCAGATTACCATCTATTCGAGGGTTCAAACATCAAATTGATTTTGTGCCCAGTGCTTCCAATCCAAAGCGACAAATCTATAGTAGTAATCCCAAGAAGACTAAGGAGCTTCAAGGTCAGGCCAACAAAATGCGTCACAAATTAGTTTTTGATCCCAGAAATTGGGTTTGGCCAGGCGTAAGGAAGAAACGAATCCCGACACAAAGACGTTCCAAGCGACTTCCTAGAGGGGATGGACCTTTCCAAGTTCTTGAACGAATCAATGACAATGTATACAAATGCTTATTAGGCGATGATTTGAGGACAAATCCTTTTCAAGAGGAGGGGAATGATGTGAATCAAATAACGGCTTCAAAGGAACCAATCAACGTCAAGGGAACCAATTCAAATACCAATTGAGCCTGTTACAAGAGCGAGAGCAAAGAGATTTAAAGAAGCACTTAATGGGCTAATGCAAGAGGTTTGAGCTCAATCAAATTCGTGGCCCATTGAGCATGATTCATGATACATTGACTTAATTCAAGCCCATGAGGAATTCAGCTAATTCAATCAAGCCCAAGACGTTTTTTAACCAAGGATTTTCGAATTTGTGGCAGAATAACTACCTTCCTACATTTACGAATTTGGTTAGGATTAGATTTTTGGATTTGTTAGGATTATCTTTTCAGATTTGTTAGGATTTAGGAAGATTTGGGAATATCTTTTATAACAAATTTCAGTTAGGATTTAGGCTTATCTTTTGTAACAAATTTTCAAATAATTTTCGGATTTTTTTAGGCTTATTTTTTCAGATTTTTTTTAGGAATATTCTTTGTAACAATTGTTTATAAATAGGCGTCCCCATAACAATAAATCAGAACACCTCAGTTTAATTCATAAATTTGAGAGTTTTAATTCTCTTTGATTCTTTGAAGGACTATCTGAACTTATCGGAACTTTTCGTGGCGTTCGCTTCTGACTTATCAATCAACCCTTCCATAGTTGATTGTGGCGTTTTCATTATACCAAGGTTCTTGTTTCGCATTAAGCAACGGGTTGAGGTTAATATACCAAGGTTCTTGTTTTTGCTGAAGCAACGGGTCGAGGTCTCCCATCTATTCGAATCTGATTTTAGAACGTTCTTGGGTTCATAATCTTGACGGGTCTTGTTATTCTTAGCGAGATTCGTATCAAATTGACCTTAAATAAAATTTTCTACTATGAAGAATTATATATATTCATTAAGAGAATTCAAATCTACATTCTATTTATGATGTAAATATATATACATAGCTTGGTTTCCAAATATACAAAAAGTTTGTCAAATAATTACATTCATATATACACGTATACACTGTTATAACTACAAATTAGTGAGTGGACAATAAATATTTGTTGGCCTCAATTTGCTAGTTTGATATCCATCCATATATGTGTGTGTATATATATATATTTAAAAATACATATATATACACCTGTAAAAAATAATAATATGTATATATACACACTATATATGTGTCATTCTAATCTGGGGCCTTGCTGGCTCTGGGGCCTTATGCATTTGCTTAAGGGGCCTTTCCCTTAGGGTTGGTACTAGATAGGGTACCTAGCAGTCTGGACGTACAACATGGTAGTCAAAAGGTAAGGGGAAAGTTTAGAAATAGGTTGGCAAACCATGTGTACGAAGCATATCAATAAAACTCTTGGGGTCCGTTTGGATGGGGTGTTTGTTTTTGAAAAATGAAAAATTTTTAGATATGAAAAATAAAAAGTTGTTTGGAATTTTTTTTAAAAGTGAAAAGTTGTTTGGGTGGGTGAAAAATTTTTGTTTCTAGAAAGTTCTTTTTTCATTTTTTAAAAATAAAAAATATTGAATGTTCAGATACAAAAATTTAGGAATGTTCATTTTTCTTGAAATGGAAAATTTTTCATTTTTCAGATTTGAACGTGTCAAACAGACGGAAGGTTGGTATAGACGTTAGAGGGAATAGTAGCAATAGTTGTGTTTCTATTATAATTCTTTGTATTATCATATTTTTACGATGATGCCGAATAAATTTTATTCTAACTGAAATGAGAGACATGATATCAACACAAGTACTAATTGTTTTAAATTATAATTAAAAGGTAATTTTACATTTTGTTATTTTAAATATAAAATATTAAAATAAATCTAGATCTACATAATCTGAGAATATTTATAAATTTATATTTATAAATAATACAGTTAAACACCAAAATATAAACAACAAAATAAAAAAATATAAATAAACAATAATTAACAACAAAAATATAAAAAATAAATAATAAATTAGTCAAACATTTCAGTTGTAGACATTTTTTTACTAAACAACTTATTCTTTCTAGAGATAGAAATTTGTTACTAAACAACTTTTTCTTTTTAGAAATTAAAGCTTTTTTACGCATCCAAACACCTTTTCACTTTAGACAGAAAATATCTTTTTTTCCTCAATCTAGAATTTTTTTTCATTTTAAAATTAGATATCCTATTCAAACGGAAGTTTTATCTGGTTAAAACCAAACTCTTTTATGATTCGGTATCTAAATATCAAAAAATTTTCTTAGAAAATTATATTTTTTCTAAAAATGAAATTTTTTTTATCCATCCAAACACCTATTCACTTTTGAACAACTAGAAAAAGAAACTTTTTTTTTGTTTGTTTCAAATAAGATTTTTTTTTTTGGTTTAAAAACTGGACAACCGTTCCAAATAACAATATTTTTCAAAAAATTTCCATTTTCTAAGAGTGGACCTCTCATCCAAATAAGCTCTAAATTTTGACAACTTGTTCTAATAGTGCCCCCATTAACTCTTGAGCTTTACTTTTTGTTTAGGTATTTGTTGAACCCCTTTTTAAAAAATACCAACAATTGGACTTTTTATATAACCAAAATTTCACTTGTCTTAAACTAGTTGTTAACAAATATTAACGTGTTAAGGTAAGGTATTAGGTCATTAAATTTGTGTCATTGGTAATATATGATAGAGATTTATTATTTGTTAAAACTTTATGCGATTGGTTCTAATGTCTAAATTTGCATTGTTTTATATTATTAATATTGATTTTGAAATATGCATAATAAAATTAAAGACAATATTAAAAACACAATATCCAAGTCTCCTCCTACCTTTGACAACATAGACAAAAAACATAACATCACGCCTATGAGATTTAGAAGGAAAAACAACACCAACAATGGTTCAAGACAAAACGAAATTCAACTTAAAACTAGCTAAAAAAACGTGTAGTCCTGAACAAAGAACTTACGAAGTAAGGAGCAAAGAAACCAAACGTAAACAGAGCATCAATTAGCTCCTGTATCAGAGTTGGTTCAACTTAGCTGAGGGTAGTGAGTTTTGGCATCCAAATACTATAACACTTATGTCATGCATTTTTTTTCTCAGATTGGACACAGGAATTCCTTTCTAATATTTTCTTCTATTTTCCTACTGTGATTCTCAGAATAAGCTGATGAAGGTACTCAATTTGAAACCATCATGTGAAGAAATGTATTAGTGAATTTCTAATGGAAAAAAATGTTTTCTTTATATAACATCTCATATATACTTGGATAGTTCAGCCAGTAGAGGATGATGCTGATAAACTATGAACTAATTTTTTTTTTTTTTTCAGTTATCAGAACCAATAATAGCTTAGAAGATGCCAGAGTTCAGTTGAGGAAATTGACAAAAAGTTCTCTGTCAGTTGGCATTTGGCACTAAGGCTACTGGATCCAGGCAGCTTTTGATTCATAAATGGACATGAAAAAGCAACCTCAGTTTCCCATTTGGCCAATGTTAAATATGCATCATTATACTCAATATATACGCACGGCAACAAATATGTCAACTACGTTGTACACATCTATGAATTGAAATAAAAAACAAAATGTAAAGAGAGAGGAAAAAGAAGAAAAGACCGTTGCTTCTCTTCAGCTTTGACTTGTCCAGGCTGACACTTTAACTAAAGGAACTCCTCTCCATTCTAAAGCAGCCTCATTCCCATTCAGACCTTCAATCCTCACTCCGTACGAGCTGTTTTCTCTTACGATTTCTTTGGCTTCCATCAGACTCTCTTTGCTCAGGCTCCAGCCCTCCAGACCGAGCGCGTCATGGAGATGGTAACCCTCCTTAATCTCCTCCCATTTTTGGAACCAAGCTTGAGAGGAGATATAAGGTGTAATAAAGAGACACTCCATGGTCATTCTTGCTTCTGCAAGATGAATTGGAAAATTCGATTCCATCGATTGTAATAAGGCTTGGTAATGCACAAGATGACCATCAAAGAATGGACTGAAACTCGAACAACTCTTAAGCTTCTCGCAAGGATCTCCATCCGCTAAAACTATAATGCCCCTGTTGCTAGCTCTATCTCTGTCGTTGGCTGCAGAATTAGCTAATACATCCCTAGCTAACGTAAGAAACTCAACGACGAGCTTTCTGCTTCTTACCCTTCCCAAGTGTGGAAGGCCTACAATACAATTAAAGGCCATAAATTCTCTCCCTCCACCCCTTTTCTTTGCCCTCTTCGCTTCACTTAAGAAATCCTCGATTCCCTTCTCTTCCACCTTCAACTTTAGGTCAAATGATCTAGCATGATTTAGGAGTTGCTTTCTTGTCTCCTCAAACATCCACTCCGATGGAGCGAAATCAGCTTGTTTCTCTTCCAGCCTAATTGATGTCAGTTTTAGTCTCTTCTGTCGCTGAGCAGCAGCCTCAATCATCTGAGACCATTGAAGCCCCTCTCCAATGTGGAAGTCCACTATGTGGATTGTGTCTGCCTCATCCGGTGTAGCTTCAAGAATTGCTGAGTTTGCCATGAAGTGAGCAAACTTTCCGTATGGAAAGATTTGGTAGAATGCCTTGAACGCAGCATGAAAGTTCTTGAATGATTCTTGTTTTAGATAATCGCCTTGACTATAAACATCTTGGGATAAGTTGAAAGCAATGCGCTCCAAGGTCTTGTTGAGCGGGCTGACTTTCTCGCTGATGCATTTCAGAATCACCTCCTCAAGCTCTCTCTGTTTGTTTTCCATGGCTTCACCATAAGCCCTGAGAAGATGAGAAACACTTAGTTCATTGTCAATCTCCATGTCTTCTCCTGGTAAAATTAGCACTTTATGAATCGGTGTAATGTCCATTGATGCTTCAGACTTGATCGAAGAGCTAGGACTCCACAAATCATTTTCCTCCAAACAGAATTGATGTGAAGGAAAACTTCCCACGCTCTCTTCCAAACATCCATACAAGCTCTCAAACTCACTACTCAAATCAGGCTGAAATCCTTCCAAGTCCATTGGAAGATCCTCCACATATGACATGTCTTGCAGGGAATCATCACATACTTTAAATTCGACGAGTTCACCAGAGATTGTGGAAGAAGAAAAGGGGATCGAGGAATTATCCAAAAGACATTCGATTGGTATTGACGGAGCTGAAAATTCAAAGCCAACAGTAGCATCCATACTATTGAGGCTGCAACTTCCAACTTGATCCCAATTTGAATCCATGACATCATAATATTGCCATGAGGGCTCAAAAATCTCGGTTTGCATCGTGTTTGGATATTATTTACGGGGAACGAATAATACTTGTGGTGGAGTTTTATTTCTTCAACAAGTCTTATTGAGTATTTATATTCAAATTGGCGAACGATGCAGTGACAGATTAGTGTAAACAATTGGAAAATGGCCTATATAAAAGACAACTAATCGCTATCTAATCTTGGAAAAAAAATTTACATGTCATTCTCACTGACTTTTTGCATACTTTAATTCCAGGCTCCCAGCCCAAGCTTCCACCCTTCTTGGCAGCTTCTTGGAGTTAGTTAACATTGCAAGTAATATCCTTTATTTAGAATACTTTATTTCGAGAATTAGTTAGATAACTATTCACGTCTTTTCAATTTAATTACCCTTCAATTACTAAGAAATAATGCTTCAAATTTATTAATGAATAATTAAGAGGAGTGCTTACCATGACCATATTATTCCTCAATCTGATGAAACAACAAAGGAAATGAAATTTTCATGAAATTATCAATGTCTCTGAGAGCCTTTTCTTTGAAGTAGCGTACCTTGAGAATATCGATTTCGTTTCTTCTCTTTTTATCCCAACTAAAGGACAAGAAGATAATGACCAAACAATATTACCGGAAGAGTTCAGTTTCCCTTAAATATACTTAGCTTAGACTAGCTGACAAAGTATTTCTTAAAAAAAAAAAAAAGTGTTCAATATGTTTTTAAATATTTGAATTGTTGATAAAAGTACATGTGTGTATTGTCCTACATAAAAACAGATAAGGATGTGAAATAGTTTATATATACGAAAGAACTTAAAACCCAATGGGTTAACCTTTTAGTTTAAGTTGGGCTGGCCAAGTGATTACATTTGGTTATCAAGTTCTTATGTTGCCTCCTGTAGAGAGTTGGTATTGTCCTTATTTGGTACTGTTATAGGTGCGGGGTGGTAGAGCATTTAGTGAACTCGCATGGTTTTGACTCCTTTCCATTATTGAGTTGGCTCTCATTTGGAGTGCGATACCTAGATATCTGATTACAAGAAACTTTAGCTTGAGGGGAAGTTCAGTGAACACACACATGAAGGAAAGATTGTCGAGAAAAATACATATGTATGTTGTCTCACATGAAAAATGGATGGAGATGTAAAATGGTTTATATATATGGAAGGACTCAAAACTTAATAGGTTAATCTTTTGGATCAAGTTGAATTTCCAAAGTGTGTTGGGTCGGTTTCATATGTGATTTCTCCCTAAAATAAATCATGGTATTTGTACTAAACTCACTTCAGCTATACTGTAACAAAGGAGAGGTATCATTCTTGTTAACGTAATAATCATGTGATTTTTGATTCTTTTTTGATAAAGCTCAAATGTCAGAAAATGGTTAACCAACAGGTTAACTAAATTGATTATGATTAATTGGATCGGATAAGTATAGAATTTACTTTGTTCGTCTAGTGGAGTTACCATTGTTCAATCTATGATACACCTCTTACACATAATCTGTTTCCTTCAACTCTCCATAACGATTATGGAGAGTTGAAGGAAACAGATTATGTGCTAATTGTACCTCTACTAACACAATCTTTTTCTTTCCTTTCCGTAATCATGTTCTTGCAGGGGGGGAGGAAAAAATACGAGTCACTTGATTATGGAGAGTTAAAAAAAAAAAAAAAAATTTGTGTTAACTGTGTTCCTACTAATATATTGAGGGTGTCACTTCTAGTCATGCTATCTGATATACCATAATAAATTAGGAACATCAGACAAAGTGTTTGCCGCAACTTCATGCAAATTACAATTATAAAATATTGAGTCATTTTACTTTTTCAATGCATGATTTCTTTTGTTATTTAGATTAGGGTAAACATCATATTCCGTCATGAGATTGTGATTTAAATATACATATACGTGTATGTTGTGAAAAATCAAATGGTGTCTTTATTACTTCATAAGAGCATGGCCTTTTGAGTCATGGCTCATTCGAGGTATCTTTTGGATAATGTTTACACATTTGGCACAATCTTTTTGATAGCTCCAAACAATCATTTCTCTAATGTGAACTTTTGTATACCAACTTATACCATGTCCTGAAAAAGAAAGAAAAGAAAAAGATATATTTCATTATGTGGAAAGATAGTTGAGCAATGACAGACTCTACAAAATATCCTCTCCCCCCCCCCCCCCCCCCCCCCCCCCCCCTCTCTCTATATATATACATGTATGTATCATATATCAGTTGAGGAAGCAGAGTCATACCAGATGACTATCACTGACGATTATCATGGAGTTTCCCGCTTTGGAGGCCACTGAAGAGAATCTATATATCTGCCTCTTGGAGCCATTACAAGTTCATTACTTGATTTCTTAATTATGTTGTCTTTATAACCGTCTCTATGCATGTATGACTTCCATTTCCCCATTAATTTATTGGGAAAATGCAAATCAAAATCAGCATTTGGAAATCAAATCAATTAAACATCTTAAATAAAATATTAGCACTATGTTAGGGTCCCTCCTCATATTATAAGATTATGAAGAAATGGACAGCAAGCAGGTATTTGCAAATACTGAGCCTTTGATGGCAAAGTTTAATTACATTATTGTGTTATGGAAGATTGTGTGCCAAATCATAATGTTTTCAGTTCTAGAAAAATTTAAAAACCAAAACAAAAAAAAGAAAAACCATTAAGTTTTGGTCCAAAAAGATAAATAGAAAATGAAAAGAAGTTGGAGTGACAAGCATGATTATCAATTAACAATAGTGAAGTAGAGTCTGAATTATCCATTTTATTGTCTTCTAACTAGCAACCTGTGAAAAGGAAAGAAAATCAACTTTATTGTGACCGAAGAAAGGAAGAGACTAACCTCTGGTATCAAAAACACATTTGGATGCTTGTCAAGACCTTTTGACTTTCCTCTCCAATGAGTGGTTGTGATGTTTGGAAATTATGGATTTATAGAAAACAAGGAATAAAAGCATACAAGAAATGGGAGAAAGAGGTAAATAACATTTTTACAATAACAATTAAAATAAATATCAGATTTTAAAAGCATTTTTTAAGGGAAAATTTCATTTAATTCAAAATAGAACAATTAAAGTTAACAGCAAATAAAGTTACTAGGTGAATTTACTATAATTTACTTAAAATATTATAATATCATGGTATTTACTTTTTTTATTTTCGTAAAAATGTTATTTATCCTAATTTTCAATAAGGGAACTGTTTTAAAAAAACAATCAATCAGCATGTTTCGTCAAGTTTTGTCATTCTGAGTTGTTGTGACTTGTGCCTTTGTCCTGTAATATATTTGGGTTGAGTTTTTCATTTATTTATTTATTTGTTTTTCAAATGAAAAAGGATAATCATTTTCGTTAGAGTTTGACATGCATCATCATGAAGATGGTGACAATTAGTGTCATTCGGATTGTAGTCTTCATCTAATTTTACATTAATCAATTTATTAATTCTCGTAAAAAAAAAAAAATTGCATTAGAAGCAGACAATGCACAGATCAAAGTGTCAAATGTTTGGGAGTTTGTTGGAACGATGCACGAAAAATGGAATCTTACAAAATGATCTTAATCTATTGACATGTGTTTGAGGATAGAATTCATTCCTCATCACTTACTATTCATGTACCAATATACATCGTCTGAAAGTACAGTGCAAAGTGTAAGCTTATGACCTCAAAGGCTCAAAACAAGCCCCAGTGCGACTCATCATGTGAATCATAGACAAGTTGCAGAACAGTTTCAAGATATGCATTTGGACAGCTTACTAGCCGATTGCCAATGAGTCCCAATCTGAGATCCCAAGGATTATGTGGATAACTTTTCTAGCATCAAATATATTTAAATTAAGCCTATTAATTTAAATATGTAAAATTCAAATATCAAGATCCTATCTTAGGAAGATTTGAATGAATTAGAATCTTATTCAGATTCAAATTTTAAATACAAATCCAACATGTGACCAGATTCTCTAAGCTCTATAAATAAGTTTCCTCACCAAAATTAGAGACACATTATTCTCTATGCACACATATACAGAAAAATGCCCACCATTAATTCACGTTCAAGCTTAGAGCCTTCTTCAAAAAATTATCACAATATTCCCTGGATTAGTTAAAATCTACAAATCCCCATCTTTTTCTTTATCCCATTCTTTGCCCACATGAGCTCTTTTATATTTTTACATACATAGTAAACGCTCTTGAAGCACCACAGTAGTCCATAAGATTACAGAAAATCTCTAAAAAAATTGTGTCTTTGTCTTGCATTTATTTTACTCACCTCACATACAACTCAACAATCACGTGCCAGTTGTTCCCCGGCCATTGGACCTCAACACAAATTCGACTATAGAATTTCACTCTTTGCAGTTTGGCACCCACCGTGTGGCCTATGGTTGAAAATATGGACATCCTAGCAACTGGCACTATGACAATAGATGCGGCTGAAGACACTACACACGGAGCAGAGACATGCCAATAGGTCGACAGCTAGACAAGTGGCCAGAATCATTACCGGACTTGCAATCTAGTCCCCGCAAATAGCGGGTGAGGCAGACTCGCGACCAGCCTTGCGACCAGACGCTTGAGAAGCTAACAAGGCGGTGTTATGGATTTTCACAGGTACATAAATCGAATAAATAATAAAATGATGAGAAAAGTATTGTTCTATGAAAATATTATTCTTAAATATCGAAATTAGTTAATTTTAATTTTATTTGAGTAATCGAAAAAAATATTACAAGTGAAAAATTAAATAAATAAAATAAAATTACAAAAAATAAACATAAATTGATAATACACAAACAAACATACAGATACTCAGAATTATGGTTTCATGATAATTAATCTAATATAATTTTATTTAAATATATTATTATAATTTTACGTTCATATTTATTAATGGTCAACTATTTTTTTTACTTTATATACTATCTTAATTTACACATAAATTCTATATTTTTATAATTAAACTTATATAAAGGATTAGTAAATTAAAATTTACGATGAACAATATCATATATGTGAACAGCATATACAAACAATAATGTATATGTAAATAGTAAAAATACAAATACAATTTCAATTATAAAAAATGTTCATTGAGAAATCTATAATAGCTAATAATATGATCACACAAAATAAATAGATATATTTTTATTTTATCCTAGATTTTATAGTGTTTATTTTAGAATCGTATCACAAAAATCCCCTCTTAGTTTCATTCAAAAGTTGGTCAAAATTTTAAAAGTATTAAGTTTGAGAACAAATATACCAACAAATATGATAATATTACTAACATGTTTAAATTAATTAAACAATCATAATCAGGCTATATCATAACTTTCAGTAACAATTTTGTTAATATATAATAAAAAAAATAACACAATAAAATAAATTAAACATGATAATAAAATAAAAATAAAAAAAAGCAGTCTAGAATGGACGCTTGATATTTGTACTGGTAGAACTTTCAGAAACTCATTCTTTTAAAATAAAACTAAACAAAAGAAAAGGAAAATATTTTTTAAGCTTCATAGGAAGCTTTATTTTTTCACTCCAACTCTCACTCCAATCTCTTAGATCTGCCTTTGATCTCTCATAGATCTTTGATCTTCTTCTGATCTGCCTCTTTGCCTTCATCTAAATAGCCTATAAAGGCTAAATCTATGGACTATTCCACCAACCCATGTGAACATGTGAAGAAAAGTCGGCTTGCTACAGTAAACTACAATGATAGCGTGGAGAAAAATCAGCTTTGCTATAGTAAGCTGCACTATAGTGGCAGCACAAAAAAAAAAAAAGTTAGCTTACTACAGTAAGCTACAATGCTATGCTGAGTAAAGACAGCTTACTACAGTATGATAAAGTGCATGCAGGGGAAAGTCAGCTTTGTTACAATAGTTATAATGCAGTGCGGCTATACATATGATTAGGAAGGATCTAATGTGGTAGATGCAAGATAAGCTTGATTCAAATTTACTGAAACTGAGAAGATGCTACATGTCACATTCTTATTAGTTTCCTTCTAGCCTCTGCTACATACAGCGTCATTATAGGACTGTAAATTCATGTGATCTTTAGGTACACTGGATCCCTGTCTTGAAACATAATAATATGTGTATGACCCAGGTGTCTCCTTATTAATCAAATCTTAAAAATTTCCATAAGTACTTCATAAAGCTCTGATTGAGTGAATCTTTTTTTAAAATACTCGTATCAATAAAAGGATCAAAACAAGACTAATCAGGCTCATAGTTTCTGGACATGACTAGTGATATTCAGTGGGACCCACTTCCAACACATGAATTTTTTTTACCATAATTTGACATTGTAAAAACCAAGTTCTAAAATTAGATATTTCCAAATAAAATGCTATAGGTAATCTAATTGGAAATATTTAATTTTAAACTTATTTAATATTCTATTACAAAAAGAATAAGATAAGATAGAATAAAGCAAAATTAAATAAAAGTTTTACGAAATTTATAAAAAATCTAATTAATTAAAATAAATAAAATAAAATAAATAAAAAACAAATAAAACTTTCAATGATAAGCTAATTTTTATACATGAAAAAGTAATAAAACAACTATATTTTATAGAGTAATCAGGTAGTACGAAGAAAATGAGAGGCTCTTGGCTCAAATCCTTATTGAGAGCGCAGAATTAAAGAGACAACTTGTTCATTGAACCGTTCCTAAAACTCCACTATTATTTATTGTTGTAACTTATACGAGTTTGACACAACCTATTGGTTCACGAGTCTTTTTGGGTAGATCCTAGTTGACAACCTTGTTCTCACTTTATAGCTCGATCCACCCAATACGGCCTCTCAACTCAGCGTCAACTTCACTAGGAATAATAGTTCATGGCATGAGCCCTAGATACTTTACTACGATTAGCAGTGCACTCAAGAACACGTCAACCAATGACGCTTCGATGCCCATAGTCCTTCACACAATAGGGCTATAGTAGCCACCAATTAGGACTCCTCAATCGGATGCATTTAATTGGCAATAAACCATTACCAACACCATGAATAGTAGTTTAAAGACCATGGAGAGGCAACTCCTACAAACAATCAGTCATCTGATGACATACAAGGATTTGCTTGAGGAGGTCGAATGATTGCCATTCACACAAGTCGTGATTGTCATTGCATTTTCTGCCAAGTTTTGTACTCCGAGCCTCACAAAATTTGATGGGATGACAGACCTGCATGAGCACATATGTCAATACCAATAGGTAATGCTCGGGACCACTAGGCTACGAGAGACAAGAGATGCCATCATGTGTAAATTGTTCCCTCAAGGTCTCAAGGGTCTAGCTCTCAAATGGTTTTGCCAATTAGCTCCAAAATTAATTAGCTCATTCAAGGAGAGGACCAAAGTGTTTATGGAGAATTACTAAATCAATGTCAAATTGGGGACAACTCCAGAAGATCTATGCACCAACGTCCAATAATCCAATGAGTCATTATGAGACTACATCAAGCAATTTAGCATGATAATTACAAGAATATCAAATTACAATGACACATAGCCCTTTTTGCATTCAAAAGAGGCTTGTTACTTGGATTGAGGTTCCTTGATGAAATTTATAATCAAAAGCCTAGGACGATCGTTAAAGCACTTGCAAGAGCATAGGGAATCATCAAACTGCAAAGACTACAAAGGACGACATGGCTGGAGTGAATGGATTGTAGCAAGAGAGAAAAGATCAAAAGAACGAAGACGACTTAAGGAATTGATTGACCAGTCATTCACATGACAAGTCCTGTGATAGGTCATGTTGTAGTAAGTAAGATAAAAGACTCCTATCATTTCTAGATACGCACTAGAAATCTCTTTCGAAAGGCTGGTGATGCATCTATATAATGAGAATTACATCAAGTGGCCAGAGAGGTTAACATCTTAGGCTAGCCATAAGAACCTAGAGGAATACTATGAGTTACACCAAGATCATGGTCACTCGACTGGCAACTGTCGGGAGCTTCACCAAGAATTCATTGACTTGTTGAAGCAAGGACACCTTATGCAATTCCTAGAGAAAAATGTTGCCAGACTTATGGCTAGATGATGAGTGAAATGACAAGTAGAGTGACCAGTTAAAAGACCAATGAGACAATCAAAGTTCACTGCCACCACCCTTTATTAAGATTGTAGAAGCCATCATTAGAGTTTCCATCTACTTAAAAGGTCAGTAATCCCCTGAAGTATGTCATCATGACATTCTCAAGCCCATGACCTATGACTTATAGCTGGGAAAAGGGATTAGCAATAAAGCCAGACGCCATCCATCATGACAACTCATAGATATCATTTATTAATAGATCGTTTAGTATACGTATTGTGTTTGCTTTGAGTTTGAACACAATGCATTGAATGCATTTTGTATTTAGATGAAAAGTATTTGCTTTGCATTTAAATATAATGTGTGTTTAAATGAAAAGTATTTGAATTATATTTTAGAGTTGAAAATTTGATGTGATTGATAAAAGTGGATAGGAAAAGTAAAATAGAAAGATAATATGATGTGAATGGAAAAAAAATTATTTTCAAAATATTCTAGAATTGTAAATGTATTTCAGATATTGTTGAAAAGTATTGTATTTAAATGCAAAACTTTTGCATTTAGATGAAAATCGAATTACATTTAAATGCAATACGAATGTAGTACTATAAACAAACGGGCCACAAGTTTAATGTCTTAGGGTATTTTCTATGTTTTTCGCATTTAGCTTTATGTTTTCAGCCTCTTTAGGAATTTCGTTCAAGGTTTAGTTTAGTTATTTATTTTCTTGATGAGGACACATCATCAAAACACATAGGATTGTAATACATCGAACTATGTTTCACTTAATCCCTACACATGGGTACGTAAGCAACTTGTAAAACTATAAATGAGTACATCTGTAATCATTTAAAATCATATCTTTCTTCTTTCGTTGTCTCTGATGTTTATAGGAACATAACCACAAGTCCCTTGCGACATGGTAGCGACTCACAAGTAATTTAGCACACGAATCTCGTAAGAGATTCTTGGTTACCTTAACACATAAGACTTATCAGCGACTCTCGATTACCTTGACATATGAGTCTCATCAATGATACATGATTCTTGTGACTCGTGAGTTCTACATGGATTCTCAAGTCTTTCAAATGACTATAGATCACAGGATATATCGCATAACCCACAGCTCCCTCTGTCAACTGCGAAGCCATCAATCGAGTCACAGCAGGTCATAGCAAACACAAAAGCCTCCCATTTGAGGAGTAAGAGAGATCATAAGACGTAAATCGCTAGTAAAGATTGTTGGATTTAAACTAAGCCGTGCTAGGAACGAGTTTCGATGGGACTCCTCAAACCATTGAAAACCCTACCATCAAGCACAAACTTGTTACAGAGGACTAATCACCTTATGTCTGTACATGTCTTAGTCTAGGTACTTAAGCTAGCAGTAATTTAAGGGTGATTGTACCCTTTGTGAAAAGGGCACCCTCGTAGGGTATTATGCAGCATATTAAATTTGAAGGAATACGCACTGTACCAATATGATGACAATGGAAGTCCTTATATGAAGAAGTGGTCCCTTAGTATGGCAGGTGCCTCACTTAATAAGGTATATTTTCCCAGCCTCAAAGCTGAAGCTGTAAATCATGCTGTTGTCAACCTGATAAGTCGATGCTAGTTTCCGAGCCATTGCCAACCTCCAGGTTAATGCTGCAACAATCATTGCAGTCGACTATGTCCTTGAGCCATAAGATTCAATTACTAAGGGGGCGTTTGTTTTTGTTCTTGGAAATGATTTTCCATTTTCAAAAACATAGAAAATAAAAACGGTTTCATAATAACGTTTGTTTATTTAACGTTTTCAAAATCGTTTCGAAAACATCGTTTTCAACTATGTTGTTTTTTTGGGTTTTTTGAAAACGAAAAAAAGTTGTTTTCACTTTTTGTTTTCATTTTCAAAAAATATTATGTTTTTGGGGTTTTTTGAAAATGAAATGGGTTTTGAAAAAATATAACCAAACAAAGTTTCATTTTTATGTTTTTTAAAATATATACTTAGAAAACATAACCAAACACAGTTTCAGAAATAATCTTAACACAGTTTTCAAAACATTCTCATTTTCAATTTTTTGAAAACAGAAAACATTTCAAAAACAATACCAAACGCCACCTAAGGGATCCAACAAACTGTCTCTCTTCGACAACAAACATTATCTAGTCTTGCGCAATTGAGAGTCAATTAGCATGTTCTCTTGAGAGTCAGACATAGATAATATAGATGTGTAAATACCATGATTTGACAAGTGACCAACGACTCGCCTATGATAGGCCAACAAGTTACTTAGACAACTTAACGACGACTTGCCAATGACTAATAGACGAGTTGCGAACATGTCATATGAGTCATCAGTCTACATTACAAGTTAATCACAAATCATATGAATACAACTTCTAAAGCCTAATTATTATGCATAAAGTGAAGATGTTCAAAACATAAAAGTTCTACAACCCATCAATCTTTGGTATCATACCACAGGACAAAAATAATGCTTTGACTTAAACATAAATTCGAGCAAAAAGCAATGACATAGAAAACAGATATAAAAAGAAGGGGTTTAAAGGGCTTGACATTCGTCATCCACATCATCATCATCAATGACTCACTCTTCAACCACTACCTAAGGAATGGATGACTCTTCGAGCAGTCCCTCAACACTCACGTACACCAACACCAGTAAGTCACAAGATTAACAAGACAATCAAGCAAAAGCACAAGGTGAAATCCATAATAAATTATCAATGGAGAAATTAGTAGCAAAATGAGTCATATAAGTAACCCCTTAGTCAGGAAAGTGAACTAAGTTAAGTTGTCCATAGCCACGATATGTCTCTAATACTATTTCCTTTTGATTTTCTTCACGGTTCTTTCTTCTCTTGGTCTTAGGAAAAACAACAAAACTAAGCTTTAAGGTAGGATTTGCCCTGATGTTCAAAAATTTGAAGATCAAAACAAAAGAAGTTGGAAAAGATTCTGCCTAAAACTTCCTATTCACAAGATATCCAATCACTTAGTGTTGACATGCAAATCATGAAAATACTCTTTAAGCCAATTTTCATTAACTATGGAATAGAGGGCTTATTATTAAGGTCAGATTTCATACCTCATCTTTTACCATATATGTGTCAGCATGCATCATCAGAGAGTATGGTGCAAAGTGCAAGTTTACAACCTCAGAGGCTCATCACGTGAGTCACAGACCAGTTTCAGGATACGCATCTGGGTAGCTTACTAGCTAGTCACCAGTGAGTCCCTATCTAAGATCCCAAGATTACGTGGATATTTTCTATATTTATCTAACCTACAATTTTAGATATTTAGATAATCTTTGTAGCGTCAAATATAATTAAATTAAGCCCATTAATTTAAATATAAAAAAAAATTCAAATATCAAGATCTTATCTTAGGAAGATTTGAATAAGTCAGAATCTTATTCAGATTCAAATTTCAAATACAAATCCTAGAGGTCTCTCCAAGCTCTATAAATAGGTTTCCTCACCAAAATTGAAGACACCCATTATTCTCTATGCACACATATATAGAAAAATACCCCTTAGAGCCTTCTTCACAAAATTATCACAATTTTCTCCAGATTATTTGTAATCTATAAATCCCTACATTCTTCTCTATATCATTCTTTACTTACACGATCTCTTTTGTATTTTTTTTCCTTACATAATGAACGCTCTCAGAGTATCATAGAGTACGTAGCCCACAAGATTATAAGTGAACCTTTATAAAAATTGTGTCTTTATCTTTTCTTACTTTTCTTTGTTTTTCTGCATTTATTTTACTATACCTCGCTAATAACTCTATAAAATAAAGGTATTTTACCACTTTTTCATGTATAAAAATTGGCTTATCTTTGAAAACTTTAGTTGTTTTTAATTATTTTTTATTGGTTTTATTTTATGTAATTTAATTTAGATTTTTTTTTATAAATTTTGTAAAATCTTTATTTAATTTTGTTTTATTTTACCTTAATTTTTTTAGTAATAGTATATTAAATAAGCTTAAAATTAAATATTTTCAATGAGTTTATCTATAGCATTTTATTTAAAAAATAAAACAAGTCTCTATGCGACTCATCACACGAGTCCCAAATTAGTCACTACAATGATTTGAATGGCTCTACTCAGTGGTCAATGCCTAGGCTTTCGCAAAATGGGCCCTAGACATCATTAGCTAACCTATAGCTAAGTCCTAATTTGGATTTTGCATTATGGTCATAGGCTACCTTACTAAGTGGGTTAAGGTAAAGTCCCTAGCCTAGAAAATTGAAGCTAAGTATACCAACTTCCTTTGGAACAACATCATCTATTAGTTCAAAATACCATACACTATGGTAATTGAAAACGAGAAGATATTTAACAATTTGAGTCTTGTCCAATTTTGCGACCAATTTGGGATCAACAAGTTCTGCTCATCCCTAGTTACCCATAAAGTAATAGCCAAGTAGATGCTATCAATAAGACCATCAAAGGGAACCAAAGGCATTACTACAATTGGAAGCTAACTAGGATCACACTTGGGAAATTCCTTTTAAACTTCAAAAGATGATCATAGGTCATCACCAAACCAGTGTTGCATCACAGGTTGGAATTTCTTTTAAAATTCCCTAAGACAATCACAAGTAGGCAGCAAACCAGAGTCGCACCAACCAAATAAACCCAACCAACATCAAGCACCTTTAGACTTGGAAATTTTTTCAAAAATTCCAAGTCGAGGAAGGGGACAAAATGACCAATTAAAAAAAAGGAAGATATCTAAAAAGAAACATAGTTGTAATGAAAAGAAACATTTTTCTTTAAATTCTTTAGTGAAGGGTACTGTTCAGACACCTCCATGTCTAGGACCCAAAAAAAAAAAAAGAGAACAAAAAATAGGGGGGCAAGATGACCAAAAATAAAAGAGGAAGAAGAAGATATTCGAATAGAAACCTAATTGAAATGAAAAGGAAATTTTTTCTTTAAATTCTTTAATGGGGGGTATAGTTTGGAAACCCCCATGTCCGGGACACAAAAAAAAAAAGACAAAACAAAACAAAAGAGATAACAAAAAAAAAAAAAAAAAAAAAGCAAGAACATAACAACGAAATGCAAAGCTTATACTTGCAAGCAGCAGTGTCATTGAGGTTGGTAGATGAGGGCTCCTCAATTCGAACATCCTCTGTGTTGTCAACTGTTGTGGTCTCCTAGCCAATGACCTCACCTTTCTTGTCGTCTTTAACATCAACCAGAATCATGACATCATCAGCAACGGTATCTTCGGAGCTAGCTAGTACGAAGGACCAATTCAAGTTGATCAGCCTAGGATCATTAAGCAAAAGCTTGGCCTTTGTATCTCTCATGCCTTCCTAGTACTCAGCTAAGAGACACTTGTCAAACTCCAATTCTTTGTAGTCAACACTAGCTTGTGCTCAGGTTTGTTCGAAGACCACCAAGTAAACTTCTTGGAGAAAGAGATTGTGCTCGGCTTTGGTGGCTCTCAAGTCCTTTATGGCCTTTTTCTGGGCTTCTTCGGCTACCTAAGCTTCGTCCTCTAATGCCTTCTCAGCCATTTTGCCTCTCAAAGTTATGCTTTGTACTTTTCTAACTCTTTCTCCAATTGTAAAACATGGTTAGAACGATTAGGCATTTTCTGAAGTCAGGCAATTGTCGAACTTCAAGATGATCACCTTCTGAATCGATGACTTTTGGCTGATAAGTTGGGCCCCGTCATCACCACATCCTTCTCTCCTAGTTGGAGGGCTTTCCTTGGATGACTCCCAAAATGAGCAAAATAGCTTAGCTAGTCAATGGTTTAGGTTTGCTCAACCACCTAAGCCTGCTCACCCCAGACGGGTAATTACCCTATCCTAATCGGCTGTCACTCATATCTGCCATTTCCCAAAGTGGTCTCTGTTCGATGTCGATCTCCCTTATCATTGGTTTAGGCAAACTTACCCTATAGCTGAGTAGCTTTTTCTCATCAATCAAGCCCCTATTTTTGCTCTACTACTCATTACCAACCATATCAGGTTCTACAAAAATGAAAGCATAAGTTAAATCTTGCTCGAGTAACAAACTAGATAGCATTATGTAATTGATAATAACCTGCAATTTGAAAGCCCCGAGTGGGATACAACTACCTAATTGCCATGTCTAGATTTTTATCGGTGATCCTTAGACTCCAAGAGCTAAGGAAGGTGCCACCATGACGATGACCTGAGATGGAATTGGTCGGCACATCCCCTGGCCTTTGGACCAATTAGAAAACTCGATTGAGTTACTCAAAACAATGGTTATCTAAGCATGGTAATGCACTATTGGAGGTAGAATTAGAGCAACGACTATGACAGTTTAGTCTTCTAATTGGCATGCTAGAGGAAGGTCTTGTAGGAATTTTAAGTTGGAGGAAGACCTAAACCCTAGAAATAATATAACTTATTAGCTTTGGGCTATATCTTCATTCTATACATATTTTGCAAGGTGTTGAATGACAACTTGGCATAAAAATTACACCTCCACAAAATGTAGTAACAGATCATCACCATATAAGAATTTGGGTTCAGCTGCATAGATGGTAGCATTAAGTCTCACAAATGTTCGTCAAAGGAAAAAATGGAAAATGTTAGGAATGCTTTAAGTGTAAAAGACATTTTTAGATGCATTTTATTTATTTTGAACTGATTAATAATATATTTGATATTTTTCATTACATTTTTACTATACTATTCTCATTATTATATGTTAAAGTAAATATAAGTAAATATAACTCATAGACTACTTGGTGCATAAACTATGAGAATGTTGCATATAATAGATTTTGAACGCAAGAAGACAACATTATAAAGTAAATAGTCTAAATTTATAACTTGTAGTCTATTATGTTAGAATAAGCATCTAACTCATATAAAGACGATTATGTTATCTAAATCTAATTAGGGAGATGATTTATCTTGATTGTCTAGAGCGAACCCATTGCTAAGTAGAGACCTAGTATATTGCCTAGTAGTGGTGATATATTAAAAATGAACTAAAGTGTAATTAATCTATGAGTCTACTTGAATGGATTAATTCACTTTTTGTATTCATTATGCAGTAACCTTAATCCTGAATAAGTAAATGACTTCATATTCATAACTTTTGTATTTTGATGTTCCAAAGGCTAATGCAGTTATATCGGTTCATTGAGTATATGACTTATATTCAATATAAGCTTTGTTTATAAATATGAAATTATAACTCTTATAAAGAGTAAATATTATCCTTTTAACTGCATTATATAGGATATGAAAATGGACAAGGTCTTGGATCATTTGCTTGGCAAATGATTTATTATTCACATTTGGTGAATAATCATTTTCCTATTGTATATATAATAAATCTTTAAGATAGAGTAATCAAAAAATTAAATGGACTTTGACTTTAAGTTGATTATAGATATCATATGATGGTGTTGTATATATGACATTGTCATTGGATTACAACTACATACTTGCTTACGTAATATGATATATAATTGGGAGTGCAGTTTCAGATTCATAGTTATATGACTTTGAAACTAATAATTGTATAATTAATTTTTTAGTATAAAATAATTAATTACATAGATTATTAGAGCCCATATTATTTATGTATAATTAGTCGTTTTACTAGCTTAATATAATCGCTTAATAGATGGTAATTAATCAGATCATTACTTGTGGCTTTAATTCTTGGACTTATGAGGCATTTGGTAAATGTATTGCATTCACATTGTATTTGAATGCAATGCATTGAATACATTTTGTATTTAAATAAAAAGTATTTACTTTGCATTTATGCAATGTATGTTTATATGAAAAGTATTTAAATTATATTTTAGAATTAAAAAGTTGATGTGATTGGTAAAAGTAGATAAAGAAAAGTAAGATAGAGAGAGAATATGATGTAAATGAAAAAAAAATTATTTTCAAAATATTTTAAAATAGTAAATATATTTGAAATACTGTTGAAAAACATTGTATTTGAATATAAAACTTTTGAGTTTAGATGAATTACATTATATTTAAACGCAATATGAATACAAAATTATAAACAAATGCCCTCTTAATAAAGAGAAAATTTTGGATCACCTTTCACAGGGTATGAGCATTTTTCCTACTAATGGTAGAATGAGAATTTTGTTTCATTTAAATATTTTGGATAAATTATTTGATAGGAGCCTTAAGGGTCCTATTTATAGTGAATACAATAGGTGAATTTCAAATTTGAATAGGAAATTTGAAAAAGATTTTTTTTCTCTCCTTCTACCATAGTTGGCAGTTTTTTCCTGCCTGGGAGGTTGAAAAAATCACCAACTTCTAGTTCTAGGAGATTCAAAATTTAATTTAAATTTCAATCTCCATTTATCTTATGATTTTATTTGTATGAATAATGTTCCATAAATTCAGTTTAAATTCAAAATAAAATCTTGATAACTTTATTTGAATTAAACAATTATATAACAATTATCCAAATAAAATTAATAAGAAGAACATTTTTTTTCCTTGTCTTATCCTCAAAAAATACACCTACTATAAGCACATAAAGACAGATTTTATTTCAATTCAAATTTAAATAAGATAATTTTCATATTTAATTTAAAACATTTATTTAAATAAGATTATCTAGATATTTAAATAAATTATTTAAATAATTAATTTATCTATATCTTTTAAATTTATATCAATCTCATATTTACCTCAAAAGATAAATACAATCAATTTAAATTTTAAATCTTATCTTTTAAATTAATATTTAAAAAAATTAAATATTTATCCAATTAATCAAATGAAACAAAATTCTCATTCTATCTTCAGCAAGAAAAATGCCTACACCTATAGAAAGGTTATCTAGATTTTTTTCTTCACTAATTCCAAGAAAGACAAGCCATAAAGATTATCCTGATTAATTACCATCCGTTAAGGAATTATGTGGAGCTAGTAAAGAGACTAATTGGACATATATAATGTGAGCTCCAACAATCTATATAATTAGTTATTCTATACTAAATAACTTGATTACACAATTATTAGTTTTATAATCACACCACTAAAAACCTGAAACTACACTCTCAATTATATACCATATTACATAAGCCAGTGAATAGCCGCAATTTAATGACCTTGTCATATATACAATATTCTCATATGATATCCATGATCAACTTAAAGTCAAAGTTCGTTCAACCTTTTATCACGCTATCTTAAAGATCCATTATATATCCAATAGAAAAATAATTATTTACCGTATGTGAATAATAAATTATTTGCTAAGCAAACGACCTAAGTTCTTATCCATTTTCACCTCCTATATAATGCCGTTAAGAGGATAACATTTACTTCTTATTGAAGCTATGATTCCATATCTATAAGCAAACTCTTCATTAAATATAAGTCATGTACACAATAAACCGGTTTAGTAGATGAGGACATATAGCAATGATGTAATATATAACCTCTAATACATTATTAATCAATTCAAAAATTAATGAAATATATTAAAATGTCTTTCCCTCTTAGGGCATTTCTAACATCCGCTCAATGTCTGTGATCACTTCAGAAGGCCAGCCATGTCTCATCCTAACCTAAACGCGCCTTCAACGATCAACATAGAATAACTGTTGCTAGGCTCAAGCGCCTTATCATCGGAGCTAATTCAAAGGCACCCTAAGGGTAACCCAGACCCTTTGCCTTCTTGAGCAGCCAACCACCCTTGACACATGTTGTCCAGGTAGCCTGATCGACCTATGCCAATCAAGAGGACCGAAGTAGGCAAATGCCCACTTAGCCCTTCACCCGTTTATGGTCCTAATCAGCCAACTAACATGGTACTTGCTCCACTACTTAGCAAATTTAAAGTATGGTACTTGTAATCCTCCACCAACAGGTATTATCTGGCAACTACGCCTAGACACCGATGCCCACATTCTCCCTACCGCTCTGTACCACCTAATACTAGTTTGTACACCAATATCTATACGAGCCACCATTACAGGGGTTGTGGGGCACATGGCATCAAACTAATGGGCACCTAGCATAAGCATATCTGCTACCAAATCTACATATTAAGACCACCCTAGGGGATCTAAACCTATGGAAAACATTCATAAATAGAGGAGTGCCTGATTCTCTTAGTTATGGACTACATTCCTTACCCAAACTCTTATCTTTCCACTTGCTCTTCACTAACTTAAGCATCAAAATATCTTTGGCAGACACCCTACTAGTGTCTCCCTCACTCCAAAGTGCTTTTCTCCATTTTACAGGTAATTGATCGAGGCATAATGGCACAAGGTTGATCATGTCAAGTGATTCTATGCGATGATATATCAAAGACCACTTGGTCCTCTTCCTAGACCATGTGGTTGATCTACCAATAGGATATATGTTTGTCTTATATGTGTAAAATAAAATAAAATAAAATGAACATCAAACTATTCCACAATCCATGCATGTTGTCAATAAGACATTAGACATGTGCTAAAACAATAACTTAAGAAGTAAGGATTAATGAATTCTCTTCAAGTCCAATCTACTAGGAAAACATTTATTACACTGATTTATTAGTGTAAGAATGACTCGAGACCGTGATCGATACCAACAAATTGATTTATTTCAATATTATTATCATTATTATTATTATTATTATTGTGGCTTAAACAATTTCATCCACTAGCATATATGCTGATACAACTTGACATTAGTTAAAAGACGGGAAAAAAAAAAAGGATTGGTATTCTAGTATTGGTGCATTTGGAAACATCATTCATTGTGTATTGTATTTAATTACAATACAAGAGAATACAATAAGTATTTGAATGTTTTCTCTTCATACATTGTATTCAAATGTAAAGTGTGTTTAGGTTGTCGGTGAGAATAAGTGAGAAAGATAGTATGTGATATGATTAATAAAAATAAATAGAAACAAAATGATAAATAGTGATTATATTATATCTAAAAATATATGATGAATAATAACTTTATTGAAAATATTTGTATTTGAATACAATATATAAGATACCCAAACACGTATTAAATTGCATTTGGATAAAACATTGTTTTCCAAATGGAACAAAAATGCTCAATATAAATAATAAAGTTAAGCAGGAACAAGAATAGCGTATTTGAATCCTGATCAATTGGACAAATAAATTTGAATCATGGTACAAATATCACTTTTTAAGTTGGTTAAAAACCGATGTTAAAGACTTTTAACATTGGTCAAAAAAACGATGTCTAGGCTCCTAAAGTTAAATGTCAAGTACTTTAGATGTTGTTTCAAATTTGATGTTAATGATAGCACTTTTGATGTCAATTTTAAAAAATTAACATCAAAAGTTATTTTTAAAAAATAAAAAAATAGAACAGATAATTTAAAATTAAAAAAAAAATCGATTAACAGAACTGAAATTAAAGAACGTCGAAGTTTGTAGGCACTAACTTCGCCACCTAATGAGCTAAATGGTTCCACTCCATGGAATCCAGTTGAAGATCATAAGACTTGAGGGTTCTTCTCCATTCCTCGATTGTTATTGGGAAATTGCAAATCAAAATCAGCAATTGGAAGTCAAATCAATTAAATTTCTTAAATTAAATATTAGCATTGTATTAGGGTCCCTCATAATATAAGATTGTGAATAAATGGACACTACGTACATATTTGCAAAAACTGAGCTTTGATCACAAAGTTCAATCACATTATTGTGCTGCAGAAGATTATGTGCCAATTCATATTTTTTTTTTTTTAATTTGGATGAGAGAATTTGAATTCTTCATCTTTAGATAGATTTAAGTATAGTATTACTACTGAGTTATATCAAATAATAATGTTATCAATTATAGACCAATAAAAAACAAATCCTACTAAGCTTTGGTCCAAAACAGATCGACAGAGAATGAGAAAAAAAAATGAAAATAAGTTGACAGGCATAATTATCAATTAACAATAGTGAAGTAGAGTATGAATTATCCATTTTTACTATCCTCTAACTAGCAACCTGTGAAAAGGAAAGAAAAGAAACTGTATTGTGACTAAAGAAAGGGAAGAGACTATCCTCTGGTATCAAAAACACAGAAGGAAACATGAAATCAGTCAATGAATAGAACAAACTAAATATTTGGATGCTTGTCAAGACGTCTGACGTTCCTGTCCAATGAGTGGTTAAGATAATTTGGAAATTATGGATTTGCAGTTAAAAAGGAACATAAGCATAGGATTATATTTATAAATAACTCATAAACTATAGACTTCTATTTAAGTTGACTCTTACTTACTCGAAACTAGTCATTATACCTTCCGATATATAAAAAACTACTCAAAATACTACTTCCGTTTATATTTGTTTATGATTTTAATAGAAAAGCTAAATTTACAATTTAAAATAATATTTTTAAGGGTATTTTAATAATTTCAAATATGTTGTCTTATGTTCGTTCTATAATTTCTAATAAGTGGAGAAAACAAATGAGAGAACCTATTTTCTGTATTTCTACCTCCATTATTTACCGTTCAAATCACCCTTTTAGCACTATAAAAACACTCTCCAGTCACATACACAATCGATTTAACATTGAAAAATGATATGCCATGACACAAATTCGAATGGAAAATAATTCAATTTTCTCGTTAAAATTCAAACATATTTGGAAGGAAGTGGCATTTTAAACAATTTTCTATATATTGAGAGGCACTATGAACAGTTTCGAATAAATCGGAAGCCATCTTGAGTTCCATTAATTCTATAATGAATAATAAATTCATGAAATTAATTACAAATTGAGCACTCATACCATTCAAACCTTGAATCAACATGTAAGGGAATTACTTATCTACTTCTTTAATAAGAAAAAATAAATTTCCTCTTGTAATATTAACATTCCTACCTCTTTATTTTATCATATCTCCAAAATAGAAGAAATGAGATTAGATACTCCAAATCCTAGCAGAGTAAATCAAAAGATACAATTCCATAAATAGAAACTTGTCCATAACTCAAGATTAAAATCATTCTATATATGACCATCGATTGATGTGATTAAAATCTGATATATCTGACAAAATTTGTCAACGATTTATATCACTTCATGTCTTATATATCCTACATAATCACATAATTCACAATGCACTTAATAAATGTCTCACTACATTAATAACTCAAATAAGATCATTTCATTATTAATGATTATAACATACTAGTAATATTTAGTTAAAAATACCACATTTTAATTAGTTAATCAATTAAATAATTGATTAATTATTACAGAACATTTTAGATTATTATTATTAAATATTATCCTCTTATATATTACACTTACATACAATATTTAACATCACAAAAATAATCATGAAATTTTATGATATTTATTAAGTATCTAACATACATACACATAAAAATATAATGAAATAAAACAATTATTTATTTAAATCAGAACAAAATTATAATATCATATGCTTTAAAGCACTAATCCCAACATTCATAATGGAGATAAACTAGTAATAATTAAATAAAAATCAATCTTTAATTCTTTATTACAAAAACTTTTATATTATTATCCTTAAATATTATCCTCTTGTATCTAACATTCATATATAATATTTAAGGTTAATTATACAATCACAGAATTTTATAATAATTATAAAATATCAAAGGTAGATACATATAAAAGTATAATAGAATGAATCAATTATTTATTTACATCGAAATAAAGTCTTAATATCATATATTTTATGGGACACTGACTTAATATGTATATATATATATTGTAAAAGATGAAATACAAAATCTAGCTTAAAGCACTAGTTTTGAACTCTTTACACTCCATTTTGTAACTTGTAGTACTACATTTTACTAAATGAGTTTAATCAAGCTAGATTTTTCAATAAGAACATAAGTTACTAATCATTGTGTTGAGTGCCTTCTTCGATTTTTATGTCCAAACAACTTACTCATTTCAGCTTCATCGTTATCATAACTCAGAATAACTCTCATATTTCATGGTCATGACTTTTCAAGGAAACTAAAAAAAAACAATCAGATAACGACGAAACATATCGGATTTAATGGTAATTGGTCTATCTAGATTTTTCGTTAATTTATTTCTTAGGCCAATTATGTCCAGAGATGAAGACCTTCCAAAATATCAAACAAATTCATGATATATGCACTTTTATGCACCTTATTTATATGGAGCCAAACATTTGGAAACATCACATGAATTTGAAAAAAAATAATAATAACGTCTCCTCAAGTTTTTTTTTAACTTAATTTGTCATTCGTTTTTAATTGATTGAACACATGATAAAAAATACAGAATTTTTTTTTTTTTTTGTTTTCCATTATATATGTTTTCTTTTGCTTGTATTAATAAAAAGGGGGAAAGAGTGGGATCCTGAGGTGTCTAGTCCACTACTGATTTAGAAGTCTAGTTGAACTACAAGTGAAACAATATTAGGAATTGTCTTGTTTTCCTAACAGGTTTAAACTGCAGTTATCTATGCTCATATTTCTTACAAAGAATTTTACTTTTAAGATAGGATCTCAAAATGTGGACGATCATGAGAATTCAAACAATGATGTTAAAATTAGAGAGGCCTAAAACGGGCATCTACAATAGTTATACTAGCACTGTTGTTCCATCATATGTGTAAATCGATATGATGGCTTTTACAAATGAAGGGGAAGTATCAAACAAAATGTTCTTTGCTACTTTGACGTATTCCTCTCACCATTCTTCTGTCAAAATGTTCACGCTTAGCATACACCCAGAGACCTTACTTGGTCGTTACTCGGTGCATGAAATTCTTCAAAACCAAATCAATAGTATGGCTCATTATGTCTCAACAACTCCCAAAAGAAATAGGGACCAAAGTAAAGAAGAGGATTAGGTACTTATGGCACAAAAGACAGCTCTTTTACGCGGGTAAGCCCATTCATATGACATGTTATTAAATTAATTGCTAAACAGTTTTCAGCAAAATAAATAAATAATTTCTAAACAAGAAGACTTTGAGCAGTCAAGAGTGTTGTTGTTAATAACTCCACTAATACAATAACCAAATTCGTCAACGTTTATTTTAGTCTGGAAGCCAATAAAATTCAGCAAGTTGATCTGCCACGGCAAATTGGACGTCGACACTTCCTGCGTCGCTTTCTTCCTCCTATTGACTTTGGTTACACGGCATTTTTGTCATGTGACAATGAATGGAGTATTGCTTGAAAATATCAATAGCTTCCAAATCCTATTAGCAAAAATAAAATAATATTGTTTATAAAACAATTACCAAGTCTAGCAGTCACTTGTACAAAACGTTCTGGTATGGACGTTCTAGGAAATTGTAACCATTGGATTGAATTGATAGATTGTGAATTTCTCTCATACCGCTTATAGGACTGTTGTGGTGCTTAATGTGAACTAAGCACCTTCTCCTCTTGAACTAGTTTTTAAGGGTGAGTTCTACCTAGTTTATTAACATAATATAAGAGCCAGATTTTGTAGTTTGGACCGATTTATTTAAATGACACATCTAAGCATGAGCAATTGTATTAGGTTATGAATTTATGCCATATTGTTAATTTATTAGGTTATTTTGGTGTTTATATGCGGACTTAACACTCTTTTTCGGAATTAATATAAGTTTTATTAAAATTTATTAACAGAAGTAAGATCCACATGTAATTTTAACTAGACTTTGATATGTGGCTGTATTCATATTTTAATCTAATCAAAAGTTAATTAAAATTTTATGTGTTTTAAAAGTATGAAATTAAACAAATTTAATGTTTTAATCAGCAACAATCCATGGCATAGTAGAAAGATACTCATCCGCATCTGTCAACATGACCTAGTTAAGAGGGTTTATGCATGACTTTAAAGCCTAATTAGCAGGGTTTATGAATAACTCTAAAACTTGTTCCCTCAAATTAACCTTTAAAGCAGTA
Organism: Antiaris toxicaria; assembly: GCA_035233585.1. Lineage (NCBI taxonomy): Eukaryota > Viridiplantae > Streptophyta > Magnoliopsida > Rosales > Moraceae > Antiaris > Antiaris toxicaria. Next base: position 5,928,354 of record CP141163.1, read on the forward strand.
TAGATTTTGACATAAAATTTCAAATGCTAAGCTTCTATCGGCAATCATCTATAGAGTAGACTAACAAGTGACATCTAAATTATAAAGTATTAGCAGATCTGCCCGCCTTTGGCAATTTACCACTTCTAATTAGTTTATCATTTCCTAGTTACATTACTACTTTAAATCAAAACATGTTTGGATTAAAAGTCCATTAAACTAGTTACTCGAGGTTACATACAACATTTTTTTTCCAATCTATATTTTTCAACTCTGACTGTTCAAGTCTTCCATACTCTCTCCCCTCTTAAAAATAAATAAAAATAAAAATAAAAAGTCTTCAATGCTCTCTCTCCCCCTCTTTAAAATACTATATTTTCATTCTCTCTCTCTCACCCTTTAAAATACTAGATTATTATTCATCCCTCCTTTCACCATTCCCATTCTTCTCTTCCCCCATTCCTACCAAAAAAAAAAAAAATCCTTATGCCATGGCCTTAGTAATATCCCTTAGCTTCCTCCTCTTCCTCTCACCAATCTCTTCCCAACATGAAAACCTGAAATTCATCTTCGAAGGATTCAATGGACGAGAATCCAATCTCACCATAAACGGAGCTTCCATAATCAAGCCCTCCGGTGTCCTCCGTCTCACAAACCTCTCCCAAAACATCATCGGCCAGTCCTTCTACAACAAACCACTCCAAATGTTAACCCCAAAAAACTCCACTTCCTCTTCTAAACCCCGCACCGTTTCCTCTTTCAGCACCCACTTCGTCTTCGCCATAATCACCCCCACCTCCGGCCGTGGCGGCTATGGCTTAGCTTTCGCCATTTCGCCGGAAACAAGTTTCCCGAAAGCCGAGCCAGAACACTACCTCGGACTCTTCAACAAGAGCAACCATGGAAGCAAGACTAACCATATTTTGGCGGTTGAGTTCGACACCGTCAACGGGTTCAACGACAAAAACGATTCCAAGGGAAATCATGTCGGAATCAACGTCAACGGCATGTCCTCCAGCGCGTCTAGGCCTGCAGGTTACTTCAAAGAAGGCTCGGAGTCGAACGAAGAAGAGTTGGAGTTGGAGAGTGGAGATCCGATCCAAGCTTGGATAGATTACGATGGCGAGATGAAGATGATCAACGTGACAATGGCTCCTTTTGGGGTCCATAAACGACCAAGCAAGCCATTTTTGACGCTTCCTTATGATTTGGCCGAAGTTCTGGTTGGTCAAATGTTTGTTGGATTCTCTTCTTCCACGGGAAAGAAGTCAAGTAATCATTATGTTCTGGGTTGGAGCTTCTCCATCAATGGACGAGCCCCACCATTGAATCTTTCCAATCTTCCAACCCCACCAAAGCAGAAAAATTCTTCTTCTTTCCAACTAAGTACTAGGGTCTTGATCGCTTGTTTATCGGTTGTGATCGTATCCCTTTTTATTATTCTCTTTGTCATCACGTTGTACAAGAGATTCATGCCCTTTGAGAGGCTTGAAGATTGGGAATTGGACTGTCCACATCGGTTCCGTTACAAGGATCTTTGTCTAGCCACCAAAGGGTTCAAAGACACCGAGGTGGTCGGAGTAGGTGGGTTCGGAGCCGTGTACAAAGGAGTCTTGCCATCGAGCGGGTGCGAAGTCGCGGTGAAGAAGATAACGAGGAGCTGCCAAGAAGGAATGAGAGAGTTCGCAGCCGAGATCGAGAGCCTAGGAAGGTTGAGGCACAAGAACTTGGTGTATCTCCAAGGTTGGTGCAAGAAAAAGAACAACCTTCTAATAGTTTACGACTACATCCCCAATGGAAGCTTGGACTCCCTCATCTTCCACCCGAAAAACAACTTCGTTTTGGGGTGGCAACAGCGGTTCAACATCTTGAAAGGCGTGGCCTCGGGGCTTTTGTATCTTCACGAAGAGTGGGAGCAAGTGGTGATTCATAGAGACGTGAAATCAAGCAATGTATTGATAGATGCAGACATGAACGCTAGGCTTGGAGATTTTGGCCTAGCCAGGTTACATGACCACGGTGAAATGTCGCACACCACGGGAGTTGTGGGGACAATTGGGTACATTGCACCTGAATTGGCTCGCTTTGGAAAAGCCTCAACCAGCACCGATGTGTTTGCCTACGGGGCTTTGCTTCTCGAGGTGGCTACCGGGAGGAGGCCCGTTGGGCCGGGCCATTTCGTGTTGGTGGATTGGGTCATGGAGTGTTACCATTTGGGCCAGTTGATGAGGGTGGTGGACCCCAATTTGGGCTTGGGATTTGCCATTGAGGACGTTGAGTTGGTGCTGAAGTTGGGCCTGCTTTGCTCCCAATACAAGCCGGAGGCCCGGCCCAGTATGAGGCAGGTTATAAGGTACCTGAATGGGGATGAGGAGATTCCGGCTATTGATCACTGGGGTCTTTTTGATTCTGAGCGTGTGAATCAATTGAACTCAAGGTTTATGGAAGGGATTTCTAGTGACAAGATCACTTCTTACAGGTCGTCCTCTCTTGGTGCAATCTCTTCTACTTCTTTCGACGCTGGCAGATAGCATTGCTTTTTAACCTTTACATTCTTCATACTACCAAAAACACACACATTCTTCTTGGGCACACTTCTTTTACTTCATTTTTTTGTCTCGAAGGACATGGGCCATGTATGTTCTTTTTGGTCAGATAGATGTACACAATATACACTCATTTTTACAAATTTTTTTTTAATGGCAGTGTACACTCATTTTTACTCTTCTTATATATTTATATATATATATATATATACATTTATACACACGCTCATTCTTACCCGCACAAAGTTTGTTGGGGTTAATGATTTAGTAGTTATTGTTGTTACATGAAGGGTCACAATCAGAGTCGTGGGAGACCGTGTAATCATCCCTACAATCTCATAGGAGAGAGTTTTCGTTCTTAATACAAGGACAAATACTTTTAAAGGAGTTATTTTATTCTACTAAGAACAATGTTAAAGTTTATCGATGGATTACATAATATTGAATTTATAGACAATATTCACCTTCTATTAGTTGTAGTAAATTTTATAATACCTTAACCCTATTTGGTGTGAAGGAAGAAATTCAGGTAAAAGCTCTGAGATTCAAACGTTGAGAAGGAGTTTTCATTTACTTCAATAAATGAAAATCATAGACTCCATTCTATAAAAAATTAAATTAAATTAAAAAACAAACAAAAAAAATATTAAAAATCTGTAACATCTTAATACAAGATGGTACTCGTAAGATTTTTCTTCTACTAACCACAGATAGACTACATGTAATTCTGTAGCACCTAAACCATTTGCTCGTGAGTCGTTAACTAACTCAATTTGAGGTAAAGATAGTTTTACATTTAAAATTACAGTTGACTTTTTAATTTTTTTCACTCCAATATAACAACAAAAACAACTATAATACTTGGATCTCATAAGTATCCTAAGATGTAATTTAGATGGCTGTAAATGATGAATTGGAATGGAGAATTTCTCTTGTTGGAGAGAGAATATTTTATTTCTCTAACCATTTCACACCATGTTCAGTAAGTAAATGGAAAATAAAGTCGAAGAAGATAACAAGATTGATAAAAAGAGAAAGAAAAGAGGAGAGAAATTGTCTATTTAAATACATTTTACTTGTGGTTATAGAAATCACTTAATGATAATTCTATATCTAACTTCACCATAAAGTGTTCTCAATCCCAAATTCAAAAAACAAAACAAAACAAAACAAAAGAACATAATTTACCATTGTTGCCTTATATAAATTTGTGTGGACGAGGTGTGATTAAAAATAAAATAGTTATTTTTATATCCTAGTCTTTTGTTAAACTTATTTCAAGGATTAAAAGATGATGTCCCTCATAAATTTTGTACTTTCTTTACTTCTCAACTTTTTCTCCACCAAACAGTCTAATACTCTTGAACAAACATGGAGGGCCTTGGACTCAAATGCAGAACAGCCTTCAAAATTCTTGAAACACATAACAGTTTGCATTAAGTTCATAAACCGCGGATTTTGGTGCCAAAGTTGTTGGAGTTCTTGAATTATTTCAATTAGGGCCGTTGTGGCTAGATCCAACCAAGTTGGAATAATATTGGGAAGAAGTTTGAGAGGAAACTGAATTGAAAAGGACATGCCAATAAGAGATGAGTTAAAAAAAAAAAAAGACATCGCAAAAATCTTAAGAAATAAAGAAGTTTTATAATAGGACATTCTATTTTATATTATTAATAAAAGTTGTTATTTAATCGTATAATTTATTTAACAATTGATCTATAATTATAATTATAGTAGTTTTGTGTCATATATAGAATATATTTAACATAATCACTTATAAGTCATATTGCTAAGAAAATTAATATAACAATTAAAAAAAAATTTTATAATAACGCAAAATAAGATGTCATGCGTATAAGTTCATTTTAAAATAATCAAGTTTTCAAGCTAGCTAACGAGCATCAAACTCTGCCAAACACGTAGTCAATAAAACGTGAACCAAACAATAAGTGGATAAGAACTGTAGGATGAATAATTTGCCAAGTTTTTAGGAAATTGAAGCACTTCAAATTTACTTCTAGAATGTAGTTGACATCTACGACTTTGAATACTATTCATTTCCAGTATGTTAGGGGAAACATTTCGTACACAAACGCATTACATAAGAATGACTCGAGACCGTGTCGATGCCAACAAATTGAATCATTAACCCAAAAAAAAAAAAAGGCTGTGGTTTGAAAATTTTCTTCTTATATAAGTTGACACAACTTAATATTTATTTAAGGATTATTTTCATTTATATTCTTTGAACTTTTAGATCACTTTTATTCTGTCTCTTGAACTTTAAAAACTCTTGTTTTACTTTCTGAATTTTAAATTTAACTCTACTTTACCACTTCTATCAAAATTTCAATTAAAAAAAAAAAAGGAGAATTAGTCTTATTAAGCTAATTCTATTAGGATTTCTACCAAAAACAAATGGAAAAAATCACATGACTGACCTTTACTATTTTTTTTCATATATTTTTAACTCATATATGGATAAAGGGGTAACAGAATTCAATTCAAACTCAAGGAACAAACAAACGAAAACAAAGACAAAAAAAAAAAAAAAAAAAAGATTTTTCTTCTACTAACCGTAGATGGACTACATGTAATTCCATACCTAGACTAATCGCTAGTGAGTCACTAGCCAACTCAATTTGGGGGAAAGATTGCTTTACATTTTAAAATTATAGTTGACTTTAGTTTTTTTTTTTTTTTTTTCATTCCAATATCACAACAAAAACAACTACAAAATTTGGATGTCAGAAGCATCATAAGATGTAATAGATGGCTGTAAATGATGAATTTGAATGGAGAAATTCTCTTGTTGGACAAAGAAATTTTCATAGCATTTGATATTGTTTTTGAAATGTTTTCTGTTTTTAAAAAAACTGAAAATGAGAACATTTTGAAAACTATGTTTGGTTATATTTTCTGAGTGCATATTCTAATAAATATAAAAATGAAACTTTATTTGGTTATATTTTTGAAAACTTATTTTATGAGCGAGTATTTTTTAAAAATATATTTATATTTAATTTTTTTTAAAAACATAACAAAAAAATAATTTATTATTTATAATTTAAAAAAAAAAACCTTTGGTTGACACCACGAGTCGGTGGTTGTCGTAGTAAGAAGGCCGTTGTCGTCGTCACCCTTCGTCAGAGATGCAAGCTATCATCAGACATGATTATCATCACCAATGTTATACATGCACAGAGAGAGAGAGGAGAAAGTGGGAGAAAATGAAAATTAAAAAAAAAAACTTTTTTTCGTTTTTAAAACACCTAGAAAAACAATATAGTTGAAAACAAACGTTTTCAAAATGGTTTTGAAAACGTTGAATAAACTAACGCTAGTTTGAGACCGTTTTCATTTTCTATGTTTTTAAAAATAAAAAATCATTCTCAAAAACAAAAACAAACACACCTTTATTTCTCTAACCATTTTACACTATGTTGGGTAAGAACGATGGAAAATAAAATGGAAGAAGATAAAAATCCAAGTGAGGAAAGTCAAAAGGAAAGAACCAGGTTATATTCTATCATGATCGATAAAAGAGAAAGAAAAGAGGAGAGAAATTATCTATTTAAATACATTTTACAATTACTTGTATATATAACTTAATAGTAATTTTATATTTCATCCTTTATCAAATTCTTGCATCTCAAAATATATATTACATACTGTTGTTAACTTATATAAATTTATGTGGATGAGGTGTAATTAAAAATGAAAAAGTTATTGTTATATCGTAGTCTTTTGTTAAACTTGTTCTTTCCAAATTTTCACGTATCAAAAAATGATGGCCGTCGTAAATTTTGTACTTCTTTACTTCTCAACTTTTCTCCACCAAACAATCTAATATTCTTTTGTATTTTTATAAAATGGAGAAATAAGAACAAATATGGAGGTTCTTGGACTCAAATGCAAAACAGCGTTCAAAATTCTCAAAACATATTACATTTTTGCATTAAGTTCATAAACTGCGAATTTGGTGCCAAAGTTGTTGGAGTTCTCGAATTATTTTAATTAGGGCAGTTATGGCTTAGATCCAACCAAATTGGAATAATATTGGGAAGAAGTTTGAGAGAAAAACGAATTGAAATGGACATGCCAATAAGAGATGAGGAAATATAAAGATATATCCAAAAAGAATAGAAGGGACTACGAGGGAGTAAATAATTTAAAAAAAAAAAAAGCAAAGAAAAGAAAAGTCAATCGGAAAAATCTTAAGAAATAAAAAACTTTACAGTAAGACATTTTATTTTGTATTATCGATAAAACTTGTTATTATATTAATTTATTTACTGTTGACCTATTATTAGAGTAGTTTTAACACAAAGATGTACCTATTTCTAGGCTAATTCAGTGTCTTGTGGTTGCTATCTATGAGGCAGTTAGACACGCCCCTTAGGGGATCTGTTGGGTCTTTTAAAAGGACTCAATCGAAGGGCACAAACAAATGAAGGGAAAGCCTGTTGTTTTTCTAAGGTTGGGTTTGGAACCGATGCGAACTAGTATTATTAGTCAAGAGGTGACTTTTGAGATGGATTTTCTTTTCCAATTGCCCTTTGTGCTATTGTGCTTGGCATTCTTGTTACGTGTAACATATCCAATTCGAGTGACCATTCATGTGTAATGGAGGAAGGTGAGCCGTTCATGTGCTATTATTAGGAGAAATTTTTTGAAAATTTTTAACATGATCACTCATAAATTATACCATAAAAAAATAATCTAATGATTATAGAAAAGATTATATAATAATACAAAATAAAATGTCCTAATGTATAAGTTACATTTAAAATAATTAAGTTTTCAAGCTAGCTAACGAACGTCAAACTCTTTCACGTATGTAGTCAATAGGACATGAACCAAAACAACAAGTGGATAAGTAGTGTAAGATGAATAATTTTGCCAAGTTTCTAGGAAATTGAAGCACTTAAAATTTACTTCTAGAATGTAATTCACATCTACGAATTTGAATACCATTCATGTCCAATATGTTAGGGAAAACATTCTTACACAAACTCATTACGTAAGAATGACTCGAGACCAAGGACGATGCCAACAATTTGATTCATTAAAGAAAAAAAAAATGGTTATTTAACCTTTTTTTTTTTTTTTTTTTTTGCTTGAAACTGTCCTCTACTAACATATAAGTTGACAAAACTTAACTTTATATTTAAAGATTATTTTCATCTAACATATAAGTTGACACAACTTAACTTTATATTTAAAGATTATTTTCATCTATGCCCCTTAAATTTTAAAATCACTTTTATTCTATCTCTTAAACTTTAAAACTTTTATTTTACTCTCTGAATTTTGAATTTGACCCAATTTTACTCCTATCAATATTTCAATTAAAACAGACGAAAAAAATTAGAGAATTAGTCTCATTAAACCTATTCTATTAAGATTTTTGTTAAAAGCAAACGGAGAAAAAAAAAACACACACACACACACACACACATGAGTACACTTTACCCCTTTTTTCATATATTTTTAACTGAAATTTCAATAATATGGGGCAAAGTAGATTTAGATTCAAGTTCAAAAACAAAGTGAAGCTTCAAAATTTAAGAGACAAAATAGAAATAACCTTAAAATTCTGGGATCATATATGAGAATATTCCTAATTTTTTACTAGTTAAAAGCCTAAAAAAAATTAAAAAATATTGATATTCTAGCGATAAAATGCTATAATAAAGTTTAGAAGGACTAAGAAAAGAGTACTTGAATCCTGATCAAATGGGCTAGATTTGATTACCGCTTCAGAATCACGTACTCATTCTACACCAAAATAGAATGAGATAAAATGTGAACCTGCCGCTCAAATTAAAATAAGGCAACATTTTCTAGAAACCATCAACTGGCTTCAATTTTCATTAAGCCGATCAAAGCAAATCCAAATAAAGATAAACCGGCAGATAACGACATAATTTGGTTTTTACATAGAAGTTTCAAATCAATAGATTTTTAACTCAATAGCATTTTCAAGGCAATTTCCGATTACAGACCTTTGAGCAAGATTCATATAACATGAATCTTGTGGACCATTTAAACTTAGCTATCAATTTTTTTGTTTTTTAGCAGCTAGTGGACAGATAAGAAAAATTAATATCTTTTGTCAAACGTTTGTCATGATTAATGTACTTACTAAAGAATTTTCGTTTTTATCTAAAACATAACAGAAAAAGTGAAGAAAGAACATAATAAGAGGACACAAGAACCCACTGATCAGTGGATACATTACACTAAACATTTAGTTCCAATCCATAATAAAAGCAAAACCACCTTTCACCCAGTGGCACCAAATATATACCGAAGATTCATAAAATTCTTTTCTACCCATAGTACTAAGTTTTCTTTCCCTAAAAGAATTCAGGTGGAGACTCAAAATTGATCTGCGAAAGACACAAGAAGTCTGAACCCCAACAACTAAACCGAAAAACAAAAGACAACCACGGGAAAGAGACTGGTTTAAGCTCAAGAAACCATGACACGTCCAATCATCCCCTGAGTCCAAGTTGCTGTTTCCTTTAGCTGATCATCATCAGATTGAAGACACTCACCCAAGAAGTCAACGTAAAAGGCGCTTTCTCGAAAGAGTAATTTAGTGTTTGAACCGAGTGCATCCGCAAGATCACCAATCACAGCAACAGCAGCTTTTGTCACACTCTCATCCCTGCTAAAGGAAAACCACGAGGCAATAAAGAATCAATCTACTACTTTTGGGATATAGGAAGTAGAAAAGTAACAAGAGACAATATGTACCTTTGTTTGTCTCTGAAAACCATTTCTATGAACTTTAAAAGATGTTGGGCATATGGCAACATGATCTCAGGCTTCGAATTCTTGAATCCCTGCAAAATACCAGAATAAGCCTCAAATATGCTACGCTTCAACTGGTTCGCGTAGTCTATTAGCTCATCGTCAGTGGTGTCCATCCTAGCACAGAGCTCGGCAGCTCCCTGCATTATTTGCAGTGCATAAGGGACATACTTCTCAAAATGCTCTTCTATCGCAAGAGCTATGTCCCCAAAGCAAGAGAATATGGGAGGCTTCACAGAACGATGCAGTTCTTCACTAGAAAGATCTTTGATCAGGTGGTTCATTATCCCATCACAATATGGTAATATCTTGTTATCCATGGCACGACATATATCACCCACCACTCCAACCGTAATTGCACAAACCTGGTACTCCTCAAAATTCTGCAATCCCATCTCCAAATACTTGAAGAATTCTGGAAGATACTTCCCGAACTCTGGACCGGTGGCATAAGCCAGTGCTCCAATTGCAAGCATTGCTTCCTCATGCACTGTAGAGCTTCGGCAGGCAAACACCCTAAGAAACAAGGTCATAATCTGATCTGCAGCCTGCAAAATTATGTTCTTGGTTTCATCAACACTGCTGAGTTTCTGGATTATAACTTGCAGAACCCCACAAAGAGAAGCTTGCAAATCTCCTTGTTTTTCCCTGTCATCCAACGATACTATTTGAAGGTCAATAGTCTGCCCCAGCCTATCCATAACCACAGGAAGCAGGTTTGCAATGAAGCTGGATGTCTCTGTGATATTTGAACACCTGACTACCTCATTCAAGGTTTCATATGCAGATGACCTGAGTTTCGAGTCACCACCATCTGCACGATTGGCAGTGATAAGAAGATGATCAATGATGGTTAGGACATATGGTGTCAACATAGACGAGCTAGGTCCAGCATCTTCATATCCCTGGGCAAGGTAATAGATGGCCCCACAGACTTTCTCTGCAACATTTGGTGCATCCTGAATACCTTCCAACAACACTTGAACAACTTGTTGAAGGTTCTCAGGAGATATCACAGAATAACCAGCAGCAGGACTGTGTAGAATCTCAAAAATCCGGCTGAGAGTCCAAGCAGTTGTGTCCTTGACTTGATTATTCTCATCCTTCATTGCTCTAAGCAGGAAATCCAAACCAGATTGGACCAAACTGGAGAGCTTCTCAAGTGTTGGGCCTTCCAAGATGGATCCAAATGCATATGTAGCTGCCTCACGGCATCGCCAATCTGGCTTCATTATGTTAGCCTCCACAAAGGGCATTACAAGGGGAAGAATATCATCACCAACAGTCCTGGCAACAAGACCTAAGCATGTTCCACCAGCCATGGATACATTCCAAATGCTATCATCCTGGTCTTGATCTTCTTCCTGCTTAAGCAAGGTTTCCAGCAACATTGGTACTAAAGATGGCAGAGCCTTTTCTATAAAGCGGGAATGCGCAGATCCAGAATCCCCACCATCTGTACTTTCAAACTCTTGAAGCTCAATCTCTTCATCACAAATAGAGCTCCAAAACTCAATTGCCTGAAGAGCAACAGCCTCCTCATCTCCCTTAACAGCATTTGATGTGAGCTCAAAGAGAGCCTGCATATAAGGTGTAAGCACCTCATAGTATGTCGATGCTATTGAAACAAGACACTCAAAAGCAGCCTGCCTAATCTCGACCTCCTTCGACATGGCTGTGTTGCAAACCACCTTCATTATGAAATTGCGTTCCATCTCATTCTGAAAGTTGGTTTCCGCAAAATCCAGGGCATTACACAAAGCCTTTGTTGCAGCAAGACGGACTTCAGCACTATTCTCAGCCAAATTCATTCCCTGGACCACAGCGGTAAGAACATTGTTTACTTCAGCTTGTTCAAGATCCGTATGGGATATCTCCTCACACACATATCCAAGGGCTTCAAGGGTTGCCTGTTTCAAACCAGCAGGACTGTCTCTCTGAGTCATATTTGTAAGCAATGTCCCAATTAACACAGGCCACTGCTTCTGAGGAATCTCGATAGAAGCAATTTTAGCAACAACTTGTGCAGAAGTATGCCTTGCTTCCGGCACAGGTGAGCCAAGAGTACCTAATAGGAAGTCCTTGATCTGTGATTTGATAGAAAGATCAATCTGCATCCATTGTTGTGCAAGGCCATGCTTTGTAACAGCATCTTTTGCATCTAACGAGTTCTTCAGTACAATACCAGCCAACCGACGGGATTCAGTAGGTTTCTCATTGTTTGCAAGCTCAAATGACAAGGATAGAAGGAATGCAGGAAGGTTTTGCTCTTGAAATTGCCGAAGGTCAGACTCTGCTTCCGTACGCACGTTTGCATCAGCCGATTGAGCAGCCAATAGAAACTGAGTAATCTCCATAGCCATTTGTTTCTGCACTACAGAATCAGTATTTATGAAAAAAAAAAACTATTTTACAAAATGAATAAAGAAAATTGTTTAAGCAATAAGAGCAAGAGCTAAAAAGATTCGTGACAGCAAGAAGCCTTTAAAAAAAGCTCATAGAAAACATGCAAAGCGAGGATAAATAGCTTCACAAGCAGGTCGCCAAAAAGAAACAGTTAAAATTTCCCAAAGCCTACATTTCATATAAGTGATTAAGCACAGAAAATTGGGCATACATTATCACTTATTAAACAGTAGAATGTAAAAAGGTGAATTTCAACATGCTATTTAAACCTCAATCTCCGCACAATTTTCAATGCAGCTACATTTCTTCTTCTTTTTTTCTTTTTCAAATTCAAATCTGGTAAAAGTAACAAAATAATAATTACTTGAAACAGCAAACATGCCCAAATACCCGAAACAGACCCAAATAATAAAAATAATAATAATAATAATAATAATAATAATAATAATAATAACAACAACAAAACCATGAATAAAAGCACAAAGACAAATAAGATTTGATGCTGTTCAAAACCGAGAATCGTTAAACTTCAAACCCATACAAATATCCAAATCTTAGACAGAAAAATGAAATGAAAAAAAACCTAAACAGAAAACCGAATGTAATAATACGAAAGCAAGACGGAAATGCAACGGATCTAAAACATCAAACGACGGCAAAAAGCGCTGAATCGACATCGGAGTAAGAGATTATACCTGCAATCGGAAGGCAATTGAAGTGGAGAAATAGAAAGAGAAAGAGAAGGTGAGGTCGGCAGAGCAACTCTAAAACCCTAGTGTTTAAAGAGGAAGCAGCTAGGGTTTCTCTCTCTCTCACTACGAGTACCACTTTGTCTCTCCAGATTTCGCGCTGAAGAAGAAGCAAACAAGTGAAGAGAGAGAAAGTAGTGAATCGGGTAGCTTGTACAGAGGAAGAGAGAGAGAGAAATGAATCTGCTGAAGAAGGGAATTAGGGGATTTGAGTGGAAATGTATTTTATATTTCGAATTGCTTGGAAGAAGCGGGAGGGAGACGGGGAGGCGGTCTCTGAAAAGTGAAAACACTGTGACAACCGGGCCCAGAGCCCATTTTATCACGTGCCTTTTGGGTTTGAGCCCGCAAAGACCAACATATCCTTCCCACTTGGGAAATTGTGGAAATAGCCACCTACTTGGATTTTTGCTCTTTTTCTTTAATTTTTTTCATTTAATTTTTTAAAACTTAATAATATAATATCTAATATACCTCCAAACCCTATTCCTTTTCCTTTCCCCATCTTTCTCTTCTCTTCATTCTTTCTCTCTCTTCTGCCCACTCTCCTCTTTCTTTCTCTCCCCTCCACTCACGACTTATGGATTGCGACCAGCAAAGTCACCGGTGACAACCTCACAATCATATCGTGACCAACAGCGTCACTATCAGCAACTTGCGTCGCATTTCTCTTTCATCTCTGTCCATCGACTTCTCTCTCTCCTCCTTCTCATTTCACGATTTAACATATTGCCACTCTATGACAAGTTTGCTTCACCCTCTATTCTTAGATTTGTGAGAATTCATCGAAATTGACGCGTCACCAAAGACAGATGGCGATTCAAATTGAACATGTCGTCACAGGCAATAACGATCTCACAATCATAACTTTTGCAGTCGCAAGCACGCTCGACATCACAATCAATGATTTTTGTCGCCACTGATCTCGATCTCTAGTCACCAATTGACGTTGGAGATACTCCATCGGCCGTGACATACATCTCACTAGAAAGGAAGAAGAAGAGTTTTTAACATTTTTTCAAATTAATTGCTTTTCTTTACTTTTATATCATGTTTGGTAAACGTATTGTGTTTGCATTATCTTTGAACACAATGTATTGAATACATTTTATATTCTGAAAAGTATTTGAATTGTATTTTAGAGTTGAAAGTTGAAGTAATTAGTAGAAATAGATTGAAAAAGTGAAACAGAGAGAGAATATGATGTGAATAAATTTTTAAAAATTTATTTTTAAAATATTCTTGAATAGTAAATATATTTGACGCATTATAGAAAAGCATTATATTATAATGTAAAACTTTTGTGTTTGGATGAAAATTACATTGCGTTTAAACATAATGCAAACGCAATACAGAAAATAAACGCCCTATTAGTGTTTTGAATATTTTAATTTTGAGTTAATTTTTAAAAATAATTTTATGATTAAAATAATATAATGAATTTATATATTTAAAAATTTTTGTTTAAAATTTTTAAGATAATGTAAAAAATTTGAATATTTAGGCAGATTATCAAATGGTATTCTAGTGGATTACTAAATGGCATTTCATCAGATTACCAAACAGTATTCTGATATATTATCAAAAGCTACTCCAATGTACTATCAAACAATATTTCAGTAAATTATCAATATTATTTTTTTGGTAATACATTTTTGGTTGGTTTAAGATATTTTTAAAAAGATATATTAAGGTGTCGTTTGGTAAAAAAATTACATTTTAATTTTACTCAAATGTAATACAATTTTACACCAAATACAAATTTTGCAACAGTACTACAAAAACAATTACTATTCAAAATATTTTTAAAATAATCACATCAACTTTTCAACTCTACTATTTATCTCTATTTTTACCAATCATATCAATTTTTCAACTCTAAAATACTTTTCATCTAAACACACATTTCATTCAAATACAAAACAAATACTTTTCAACCAAATACAATATTCAAAAAACAAATTTCATTCAAATACAATTAAAATGCAATGTGTTTACCAAACGCCCCTAAGTTGACCTTTGATTTTTCTTAAAAACGAACAAAAATCTTAAAACTATTATAGGTGGGTCAAAATTCCAGAGGCATGCATTTTTTTGGGGCATTCCTTAGGTTTCCCTGTAAAGAAGAGTAATTCAATGAGAAAATTGTGAAAACAAATGCACTAAGCCTTTATTTGTATTATTGGTTGAAGTTAAAATTTTTAGATTGGAATTGATTAATTTTTTAAAAACTAATTATAATTTTTGTTGACTTGTCATTAAACAAAACAAAAATCCAACTAAAAAAGTATAGTTTAGTAGGAGTTAAACCTACAAATCAAACAAAGTATAAGTCTTTTTGAGGAATGCTCCAAAAAGAGTATATTTATAATGATTTAAAGATTTTTACTCTCTTTCAATATCAAATAAAATATGGTTTCAATACTAAAATCCAAATTACAAGACAAAGATCCTTAACATGTGCATTAAAAGGCATTTCTAATATTTTCTCCTAATGATACTTCTTGATTTTGACTGTCCCTTAAGAGCTTGTTTGGAGGGACTTTTGAAGATGGAATTTTAGAGGTTAGAAGAAAGAAAAAGTGAAATATAGACTTGGGAATTTTTTAGTTAAGTAGTCAAACTTTATCTAGAGATGATGCCCCAAACAAATTTTAAACCTTGACTTTTTTCTTTTTCCTTTGACTGCTTATTAAAAAAAAAAACTAAACTAAATAAACTTCACTTATTATTTTCAAAAAAGCCCTAACTTTGACTTTCAACCCCATCTTTTCCCTCTCCTCTCTTTTTTTTCTCACCTTTTCTGTTCTCTCTCTCTCTCTCTCCCCCCTTTCTCCTCCTCCTCCTCCTTCTCCCACTTTGACTCTCTCCTCTTCCTCCCTTACTTATTTATCTTCTTTCGGTCGTTGTAATTTGTGATGAACCTATAAGATCTTCGATGTGGCAATGCAAGGTGATTTACAGCTCAATGAAAAAAAAAAAAAAACTTATATGTGATCAAATTCTGTTCAACTTCGATCTTTTTTTTTTTTCAAATTATTGACAGTGGGACCATTCACATAACAGTATAAAAATTCAAGAAAGTGTAATGTGTAAAATTAAAAAAAAAATCAGTGACCAACATAACACATGATGTATAATTCAAGTGCCATTTTAAAAAAAATACTAGAATTTACGAATGTTCCACCGAGTTATAATTTATTTTGATTACAATATTATCCCATAATAAAATTGCATTAGAACATATTAAAACTATGCTTTCAAATAGAATTTATGAACGTTCCACCAAGTTATAATTTATTTTCATTACAGTATTGTTCCATAACAAAATTATGTTAAAACATATTAAAAGTATGCTTTCAAATAGATACCCAACATTAATTAAGTAAAAATAGAATAGTAATTTAAAAAATAAAAAGGAATTTACATTTAAATAGGTGATGTGAATCAAGGAACAGCTTTAAAGGAACCAATCAACGTCAAGGGAACCAATTCAAATACCAATTGGGCCGGTTACAAGAGCGAGAGCAAAGAGATTTAAAGAAGCACTTAATGGGCTAATGCAAGAGGTTTGGGCTCAACCAAATTCGTGGCCCATTGAGCATGATTCATGATACATTGACTTAATTCAAGCCCATGAGGAATTCAGCTAATTCAATCAAGCCCAAGACGTTTTTGTAACCAAGAATTTTCGAATTTGTGGCAGAATAACTACCTTCCTACATTTACGAATTTGGTTAGGATTAGATTTTCAGATTTGTTAGGATTTAGGAAGATTTGGGAATATCTTTTGTAACAAATTTCAGTTAGGATTTAGGATTATCTTTTGTAACAAATTTTCAAATAATTTTCGGATTTTTTTAGGCTTATTTTTTCAGATTTTCTTTAGGAATATTCTTTGTAACAATTGCCTATAAATAGGCACCCCCATATCAATAAAACAGGGAACACATCAGTTTAATTCATAAATTTGAGAGTTTTAATTCTCTTTGGTTCTTTGAAGAACTATTTGAACTTATCGGAATCTTCCGTGGCGTTCGCTTTTGACTTATCAATCAACCCTTCCATAGTTGATTGTGGCGTCCTCATTATACCAAGGTTCTTGTTTCGCATTAAGCAACGGGTTGAGGTCCATATACCAAGGTTCTTGTTTTTGCTGAAGCAACGGGTCGAGGTTTCCCATTCATTCGAACCTGATTTTAGAACGTTCTTGGGTTCATAATCTTGACGGGTCTCGTTATTCTTGACGGGGTTCGTATCATTTGGTATCAGAGCTTAGGTTCTAAAACTCAGGTTTGCCTATCCCATTTATTTTCGTTTTTTTTTAGTTCCAAATTAAGGTTGTAATTTTCAGTTGTGTTATTCAGAATTCAAATCAAGAGGATCCAAGAAAGAAAAAAAAAAAAAAGAAAATCGGATTAAAAAAAATAGGGAAAAAAAAGTTGATTCATCATCAAGAAAGATTCAGTTTTGTGAAATTTTTATCTTGTCTGTCAATTCACGTACTTATTGGTTTTTTTTTTTTTTTTTGTGGGTTCTCGGTAAATCGTTGCTGAAAGTTTTGATTATCGTTTGTTTTGTTTGAAAAGAACCAAAAGAGAATCAACGAGTGGAAAAAGGCAGAAGTAGTGAGCATATTAGAGGGTAAAAGCCATTTGAGTGACAAACACGAGAGTGAGTGAATTTTCTTTTCTTAGTGAAACACGTGAGGGAGTGCTTGTAAGGTTTCTAACCTTATTTTGCAGATTTTAAATATGTCACGCAATCAAGAAGGAAACTCAACCAAAGAGGCACCACGATTAACAATTTCGAACCTGCAATTACAGTTGATGAGGGAGATGAGACGAATGTTGAGGGCTGAATTAGAACAAGTGCATAAACGGTTGGACCGGATAGAGATTGCACGTTTGAAGCAGCCACAAAATACTCCTAATGTGTGTAAAAGGGAAAGAGTTCAATTTCGAGGAGTGAGAGATGAAGATGAAAAGTATTATGGGACTGGTTTTGATAAAGAAGACGAACAGGATTTGGTTATGAGTAATAAGAGACATGGAGGGCAATTTACAAGAGCTAGGAATCAAGAAGACAATAATTTGGGTAGCATTAAGATGAAGATTCCCCCGTTCCAAGGTAAAACCATCTCTGACCATTTAGAGAAGCGGTTCGATTGGTGTGACAACATGGAAGGCTTCACCAACAAGTATTTGTTCATGTTCAACAATCAACCAATCGCTCTTGTGCCGCTGACACCACAACAAGTGTATGAAGATCAAGTGAGGTTACAAAAAGAAGGTGAACAAAAGAAAAGGAGTGAAAAAGAGAGCAACCAAAAGATAAAAGATGAAAAAGAAAGTGAAAAAAAGAAAGAGAGTGAAAAAGAGAGAGAGGCCGAGAAAAGCGAGCGAAAAAAAGAAAAGAGTATTATGGCCGTTGAGAGAAAATCGAAGAGAAAACAAAAGAATTTTTATGCAAAAGCGAGTGAAATCAAGCGAGTTATATTTTCAAAACAGCCGATGATTGTACTTTTGTACAAAGAGGCATTTTTAAACACTAACGAGCTTGACCATTCTTTGTCTAGTTCTGTTGCTTCACTTATGCAGGGATACAAGGATGTCTTTCTCGAGAAAGCACTACGCAGATTACCATCTATTCGAGGGTTCAAACATCAAATTGATTTTGTGCCTAGTGCTTCCAATCCAAAGCGACAAATCTATAGTAGTAATCCCGAGAAGACTAAAGAGCTTCAAGGTCAAGCCAACAAAATGCGTCACAAATTAGTTTTTGATCCCGGAGATTGGGTTTGGCTATGCAGAAGGAAGAAACGAATCCCGACACAAAGACGTTCCAAGCGACTTCCTAGAGGGGATGGACCTTTCCAAGTTCTTGAACGAATTGATGACAATGTATACAAATCCTTATTAAACGATGATTTGAGGACAAATCCTTTTCAAGAGGAGGGGAATGATGTGAATCAAGGAACAGCTTTAAAGGAACCAATCAACGTCAAGGGAACCAATTCAAATACCAATTGGGCCGGTTACAAGAGCGAGAGCAAAGAGATTTAAAGAAGCACTTAATGGGCTAATGCAAGAGGTTTGGGCTCAACCAAATTCGTGGCCCATTGAGCATGATTCATGATACATTGACTTAATTCAAGCCCATGAGGAATTCAGCTAATTCAATCAAGCCCAAGACGTTTTTGTAACCAAGAATTTTCGAATTTGTGGCAGAATAACTACCTTCCTACATTTACGAATTTGGTTAGGATTAGATTTTCAGATTTGTTAGGATTTAGGAAGATTTGGGAATATCTTTTGTAACAAATTTCAGTTAGGATTTAGGATTATCTTTTGTAACAAATTTTCAAATAATTTTCGGATTTTTTTAGGCTTATTTTTTCAGATTTTCTTTAGGAATATTCTTTGTAACAATTGCCTATAAATAGGCACCCCCATATCAATAAAACAGGGAACACATCAGTTTAATTCATAAATTTGAGAGTTTTAATTCTCTTTGGTTCTTTGAAGAACTATTTGAACTTATCGGAATCTTCCGTGGCGTTCGCTTTTGACTTATCAATCAACCCTTCCATAGTTGATTGTGGCGTCCTCATTATACCAAGGTTCTTGTTTCGCATTAAGCAACGGGTTGAGGTCCATATACCAAGGTTCTTGTTTTTGCTGAAGCAACGGGTCGAGGTTTCCCATTCATTCGAACCTGATTTTAGAACGTTCTTGGGTTCATAATCTTGACGGGTCTCGTTATTCTTGACGGGGTTCGTATCAATAGGCTTTTTTTTTAAACAAGTTTTTTAAAATATGACATTTTTAAAAATTAGTTAAAGGGCCGTTTTTCTTAAAATGATTAATCAATTTTCATAAATAGTCAATTACTAATTAATCATAATATAAATTACTGATTTTCTTAATCAATCACTAATTGACTAAACTTGAAAAAATAACAAACAATTATTTTACTAAATAAAAAATGTTCGGTTATTAAGTGACCAAAATAGACTACCTAGTCTAATTTTTCCAAATAAAAAATACACTCACTTATTTTTTTTATTTACCTTAATTTCACCTTTATAAATCCTAAACTTTTTTCTACTCAGAAAAATATTTATTTTTAAATAGTTTTCAAGTCCTTAAAGTTGTTGACAAAGGGTTAAAAATATTTTACTAATATTTTTGTTGGTATTAGTCTGGATTTGTCCTTGTGTGGTTCTTTTGTTTCTCCTATCACTCGTTTATGCACTTTGAATGAACTCCATGTTAATCAACAAAAATAAAAAAAATTAACAAAAAAGGTACAAACTTCGTCTTAGTAGCAAGCATTACCAAAGATTTCAAGACAAATAATTAAAAATAAAATAAAATACGAACTTATCTTAGGAGTAAGCATTACTAAAGATTTCAAGGCAGTAAGTAGTCGGGAAGATTTATCTACCTTGATATTTAATGCTGACCATCTATCATAAAACAATATCTAAACATTAGATTAATTAATTACTTTTAAAAAACAATTAAAAATTAAAAATGAAATTGTATGAGAGAATCAAATATGTTATTTCACAAAAAAAAAAAAATATATGGTATTGTCTATATTTATATAAATATGATAAGTATAGATTTTTCATATTTATTTTAAGAAATACTAATTTATTAAAGACAAAAATATATTTGATATACACAAATACAACCACTCTTAAAGAAAGGTGATTTAGGATCCATTTGACAACACTTCCTAGAAGTTGTTTCTGGTAGGGGTGAACAAGCAAGCGGGTTGGTGGTTTCAGTGTGGGTTTTTTTACTTCGAATATAGAGAGCTTGAAACTGCAAGTTGCTCGTGAAATGTCGGGTGGATGTGAGGTGGTGTATGCAGTGTATGGGTAGGTTGGATTGTGTTTGGCTTAGTGGGTTTTGTTGAAAAAAGAAAAAAAAGGTGATAAAATACATAATTACTTATGAAAAAAAAAGACCCATAATAATATAATAAGAACAACTTTATACGTCCTCTTATTAGGAATGCCTTAAGTGGGATCTTATTAGGAATGCCTTAAGTAGGAAAGATATTTTTTATGTATTTCTTTTATTTTGAACTGATTAATAATATATTAAAAGTTATTCATTATATTGTTATATATCCTCATCCTATTTACATATAAAAGTAAATATAAACAAATATAGCTCAGTGACTGCTTGTTGTTAAACTGTTAGAATGTTGCATACAATGGCCTTTTGTATGCGAGAAGACAACGTTTTAAAGTAAGTGATCTAAATTTGTAGTTCGTAGTCTATGAAGTTAGAATAAGTATCTAACTCATGTTAAGACTATTATGTTGTCTAAGGCTGATTAGGAAGACAGTTTGTCTTAACTGTCTGGAACTTCGACTCCCAAGTAGAGATATAGATATATTGCTTTGTGATAACATATCAGACTTGGACCAAAGTGCAATTGACCTACGTAGTCCCCTTGAGTGGATCAATTCACTTTTGATGTTCATTATACAATAACCTTAATCTTGAGTAGGTGAATTACTTCATGTGTATGACTTATATACTTTGATATTCTAATAGCTAAAGCATCTCAAAGGTAATAAGCTTATAAACTAGTTCGTTAGGTATATGATTTGTATATAATGGAGGGTTTGTTTCTAAATATTGGAATCATAACTCTAATGAATGGTAAAAATTATCCTCTTAAAAGTATTATACTGGATATAAAATGGACAAGACCTTGGATCGTTTGCTGGGCAGATGACTTCTTATTCGCATATAATGAATTATCATTTTCTTAATCGGGTGTATAATGGATCTTTAAGATAGCGTGATTAGCAAGTCAAACAAACTTTGACTTAAAGCTGATCGTGGATATCATATGAAGATGTTGCATATATGACAAAATCATTGGACGATAGCTTATCACTGATTTACATAATACGGTATATAATTAGGAGTGCAGTTTTAAGTTTATAGTGATGTGACTCTGAAACTAATAATTGTAATGAGTTTATTCGGTATAAAATAATAGTTACATGGATTATAAGAGCCCATATTATATATGTCCAATCGATCCCTTTACTAGCTCTGCATAATTCCTTAATGGATGATAATTGATTGGGATATTCTTTATTACTTGTATTTTTGCATTTAGTGAAGAGAAAAATTCAGATCATCTGTTTCTAAGTGTAGGTGTTTTTCTTTGGAAGCCAAGGGCAAAGTTGTAATTTTGTATTATTTAATAAATAAGATAAATATTTAATTTAGGTGAATATTTATTTTGGAAGATAAGATTTGAAATTTAAATTAAATATATTTATCTTTTAAAAGACAAATATGAGATTAATTTGAATTTTAAAAATCTTGTTTAAATAAATATTTGAAATTTAAAAAATTATCTTATTTGAATTAAAATTGAATAAAATTTTGTCTTAGCACAAATATAGGTGCTGTCCATTATGAGGGGTTTAGAAAACAAGATTTTCTCCTAATTTGAATTTGAATTTTATATTGGATAAAAGATTATACAATTATTTAAATTTCAAATAAAGTTGTTATGATTTTATTTGAATTTAAATTAGAGTTGTGAAAAATTATCCATGCAGATAAAATCATAAGATTTATGGAGTTTGAAATTTGAATCAAATTTTGAATTACAAATTCAAGCATAAGGCCGAAATATTTTAGGGGTTTTCCCTTATGGAAATTTTGGATTTTGTGTGGAGAGGAGAGAGAAAAATCTTCTCTAAATCCTATTTGAATTTTGAATGATTCTTGACCTAAGGTGCCCGAATTTTCTAATGCTATTTTGCCTAAGGGAGAATTGGTTTTTCATGTCTTGGAAGAATGAGAAAAACTTCTCTTAAACCAATTCAAAATTCTAAAAGCCACCTGATGCAAATTTATAAATAGGACCCTCAAGACTCTTATTTTCTTTAGATCATAGATTCTCAGATGAACGAATTTATTATTGTACATCTCACTAATAATAATAAATTCTTAGAGATCTGGGCGATTGGAAAAAGATAAGTTATGTTAAAATACTGATCGAGAAACCGAGTGCCCACACACTCTACTGTTTGGAAATTGGAGAATAGTAGAAAAGATTAGTTGGTTGAAGCCCCTGGGTTACATCATCCAGTGTTCCTAATAATTCCTTTGAAAGTATAATAATTATTGTATATGACAATACGAGTTTTTTTAACAATCTTGAAAATTTTCTAAAATTTCACTGTGCACTTTTACCCTTTTTTCTTACTCCCCTACCCATAAAAATTAACACTTATTGTTGCCAAAGCTAAAGGTTTTAGTTTTAGTTTTATGTTAGGAAAAAGAAAACAAGAGAATGATTCCAAAACACTAAATCAATGCTACTAAAACAAATTGTCAAAAAAGAAATACTTAACAAGCAGGGAAAATCTAATTAGCAACAATGACTTTTTTATTTTAAAAAAAGAAAAAGAAAAGAAACTCACAACTTGTGACTAGAGCTATAAATATGAGCCGAGTTAGACGAGTCGGCTTGTAATCCAACTCTTTGACCTGTAGGGCAACTTAGCCCGACCTTCATATCCGAGTCAAGTTAGGTTGAGGTTTTAAGCCTAGTGTCGGGCCTGGCCCAACTTGCATATAAACCTTTTAAGCTTTTTAAAAAATATTTACATATAAAAATAATGAAAAAATCCCTTAATGTTATATTGGCTCGACTCAACCCGTATTCAACCTGGCTAGCCACCTTTTATTTCAATAAGGCCAATCCAGTACGGCTTATATTTTCCCTTAGGACCTTATAGGCCGGGCGGTCCATATTGATAGCACTACTTGTGACTTGTAAACAGAAATTCAAACATCCAAGATTTAAAAAAAAAAAAAGTTGGCAGGTGGTTCGAGTTGAACCTGCCACAAAAACCTCTAATATGCCACCCACCTATCACAAACCTACCATTTAGTGGGTTGATGACGTAGACTCGCCAAGGGCAGGTTGGTGGTGTGTGGGTGTAGGGTGGCTTTTGTGCAACCATAGTTTCTATAAATGTTTGAATAATCTAGTCAGAGAAGCTTTCAATCCAATTTCCAAAAATGCTTCATATTAAAGCAAAAAAAAAAAAAAAATTCTAATAGAAGCTCTTCTAGGTAGACAAACTTATAACATAATCAAAGTTATGCAGGAATAAAATCAGTAAAAACGTATCAGAGTGGCGCAACGGAATAATAAAAATTGTTTAAAATCGTTAAATATCTCATGATGCCATATACAATAAACTAACAACAATTTAAACTCATACCTCAAAGAACGCCAATCTGCAGGAGGAGAATGATCGAAAAGCTTCAACCAACTAATCTTCTCTACTATTCTCCAATTCCCGAATGGCTGAGTGTGTGGGTATTCTGAACCTTAATCGGTATGCTAGCACTGCTAGTCTTCTTCCGACTACCCAGATCTCTAAAGAACTTATTGTCACGGTGAGTTATGCAACAATAAACCTATTCACCTAAGAGTCTGTAGTCTGAGAGAACTGGAGTGGCATGACCTCTATTTATAGACTTGCATGAGGTGATCCTCTGAATTTGAATTGGATTAGGAGAAGATTTTCTCCCTTATTCACACACAAAAACCGAAATTTTTAAGGCCTTATCCACTAAAAGAATTTGGCCACTTTTCTGATTTTTGCATTCAAAATTCAAACAGGATTTTAACTTGAATTTTGTGTGTGAGGAGAATCAAAATTCTAATAGGATTTTCTAACTTGAATTTTATCTCATCCTTATCCATAAATAACCGAAAATCTCCCTTGAGATCTACTCAAAATTTTCGGCCACTTCCAAGGAGGAGAGAATCCAAATTTAACTAGGATTGAAACTTAAATTTTTCCCTGCAATCTTATCTACAAAATCCGAAATTACCTTGGGAGATTTTTCCCTAACAAATTTGGTTTTCCTTGGTAGATTTGGGATTCAAGATTTTCCTTTCCATATCCAACTCAAATTCGAATTCTAACCTTGTGGAATTATCCACAAAGAATTCGAATTCCACTTGGACTGTGATTCAAAATTTGAATTTCAAATTTCAAAATTCAAAATTCAAAATTTAAAATTCAAATTCAAATTTCAAATTTGAATTTCAAATTCGAATTTCAAATTTAAATTTAAATTTCAAATTCAAAATTTAAATTTCAAATTTCAAAATTCAAATTTCAAAATACACAAAAAGTTGTATTTCAAATTTGTTCTCATGGATAATTTTCTACAACTCCAATCCAATCTCAAATAAAATCATGACAACTTTATTTGGAATTCGAATAATTGTGTACTTTATTATCCAAAACAAATTATGAATTCAACCGAAGAGAATCTTATCCACCATCTTAATCCTATGTCAACACCATCCATGCATAATCAACTAGCCAACAAGCATACACAAATCAATTTGCCAATCGTTAAGGAATTATGTGGAGCTAGTAGAGGGATCAATTGGACATATATAATCGGGCTCCCATGAATCCACATGATCATCATTCTTTACCGAACAACTCAATCATATGATCACTAATTTCAGAGTCATACGACTATAAACCTGAAACTGAACTCTCAATTATATACCGTATTTGTCACGGCCCAAAATTTAGACACGTGACACGGCAGCCAAATCATAATATCAACCCGAGATTTAAGGAAAACATTTATTATGAAAAACGGGTCAATATTATAATTTAACTAAGCCTAATTATTTATAAAGTAGCATCATAACCACAAAATAGAAAAAAGGAGAAAATAAATGCTTTTTAATGCGGAAGTCAAATACAAAATCGGTTTTCAAAAGAAATTGCCAACCATAAAATATTCCCAAGCATGAAATTTGAATAACGTGAAATAAAGCACAAACTTTAAGTCTCATTACATCAGAACGAGAAACAGAAAGAAGAATATGGAGAAAACGGATAGCATCATCTTCGGTAGTAACGGATATCTCAACGAATTTTGGAACTGCTACCTCCCGTACCTGGAAGTAGTCATTTCGAAATCACAAAGAAAAAAGGGACATGAGCGCTGGCTCAGTAGAACAGAAACAAAGGTGGGTTAACAGATAACATTTAAAAGTATGGCATAATATTCGTTTCCAAAAAAAATAATCAATAATTTAAGAATACATGACATAATAATCATAACAAAAAAATAATCAACAATTTCGTGAAAAACATTTTTAATACAAGTTTTATTCTGCTGAGGACTTAGCGTAGCTGCAATATACGTGCCCCAATATTAAAATAATAAATCATTAAAACAACCATCATATTATGAGTGAGGACTTGTCATAGCTATAATATACATGCCTTGAATTTGAATTATCCTAGATCATCTCGTTACGGTCTAAATAGGCCGAACGGCCCTGCGCAGGTTTAGGGACCTTCCCCCATGGTGTCAACTTTGGGACGCACGCATCATTTACAATGATCGTGAACTAGAGCTCAATTATGTTCACCGGATTATTCAAAAGATGGTATTTACCAAGTTATATTATGTCATTAATCAAAACACGCTTTAAAATACACATTTATTACAAAACATGTTGCATGCGTTTATTTCATTAAAAATATTATAATAATTTCATAAACTGAAAAACAGCATGCCATCAATAAAACAGGGAAATTTAAAACACTTGACTACTCCCAGAAAAGGCTAGAACGTCCTACCTCAATTATCGCACAAACGTTACGATAACGTGATCCACAAATCCAGCAAGAACGTCAAATAAATCATATAATCACAACATATGATCAGTCTAGGTCTAGACATAATCATCCAATCATTTTAGTGTGCCACAAAAGATTTTAAAATGTTTAATAAACATTTGGGATTTAAAATTTATGAAAAACTCTAAGTTAAGATATTACTGGGCATGGGCAGACTGACCTAGGCTGAATGTAAAATCCATATTAATTTATTTTTCATCCCAAAAATTCTAAATTTTTAATATGTTAAACTAGACATCCGTAGCTTTAATTCCATATAATTTTTATAATTTTTGGACATCATTTGGTCATTCAACTAGGCCAAAAACCGAGGGTTGTTTTCAGGCATAAAAATCTGGGTTTCAGTTTCGGTTCAAAACCTGGCAGTTCTGTTCGCCTATCTTAGAAAAATATTTTGACTAGATAAACGGATAAGTTTGGTTCTGAAATTTTTCAGGCATTTAGGGGACATCTTGAATTTAATTTTAGGCTGAAGAATCACTCAAAAATCATTTTTAAAACTCAAGTTATGGCTGACACAAATTTACTATTCATATGGTAATTTTCCAGATTTCCGTTTTTCTGTGTCCGAATTTCGATTAGCCTCAAACCAATTCAATTTTCATCCAATGATCACGAAATTTTGTGGAAAACCGTATTTATATGTCATTAACACAACCCAAGAATCAAATTGACAAAATCATAAAATCTTACACATATGATAATAGGGTTTTTGAAAAGGGGATCAATGAGGCAAAATTTTAGGGTTTAAGAGAGAAATCACACCTTGTTTGCGCTGCATTATTTTTGATGTTTGGTCTCCCTTTTGGCTGAATTTGTGTGAGTGTTGGAGTCTTCAAAACAGTAGGGAAACAGTGGAGAAAACCATATAAAATTTCGGATTTGAAATCAAAAGGAAAAGGAAGGAAAAAAATTTTGATTTCTCACCTTGTTTTTGTCTCAAAGGTTGTTGAATTTTTGAGCTGCCTTTTGGTAAGTTTTGTTTGCTGTTTTAGGTATGTTTTGGGAGAGAAAATTCAGAGAGGAGAAAGGGGAAAGCTGGCCGAATTTTTGAGGGTGAAAGGAAGGGTGAATGAGAGTTAAAATTGGGTTTTTATACTAGGTTTTTCTTTCCCTTTCTCTTCCTTGTTTGGCCGAAAATTGTAAGGGGCAAAAGGGAAAGTTTTTGTGCTGTTTTGAGGCTAGGGTTTTCTCTCTTATTTCCCCTTAAGTGGCCAAAATTATCCCTTAGTTTTTAAGGAAAAATAATTTGAATTTTGATTGAGTTTTGACTTAGCTTTTAATTCAATAAAATCTCCTTTATTTCCTACACTTTATGGCCAAATTTCTTCTTTATATCTAAGGAATGAAATTTGAATTTGAATCCTTCTTGGATTTGTGGAATTTAAATTTTAATTAAAATCCCAAGTGATGGCCGAATATTTTAGGGTTTCTTTTTGAAGTTCAAATTGTTGACTTTTTGAGCGGAATTTGACTAAGAAACAAACCTAGGGTTTCCAAAAGGATTTTTAATTAATTTTTGGCACACTAATTTTATTTAAATTATATATTGACCCTTAAATAAAATTTAAGGCGTCATAAATATCTACCATTAAAAATAGTTTCGTCCTCGAAACTTTAAGAATTACTCCACACTAAAGAAGAGAATAAGAATATGAATAACTTCTCATTTCATTAAGCAGTCTAAATGCACCTTTCAAAACATATAGTGGTAGATATATCTACCACTATGAACAGAGTAGGGTTACAAAACAAACTTAGGTCGACTACATTACATGTACTCTACTGCTTAGCGAACCATTCAGCATGGTTCTCGCGCATATCTTTCTCGATTTCCCATGTGGCTTCCTCTTCACCATGGTTACTCCAAAGAACCTTTACCATGGGTATTGTTTTCGTTCTCAGCTGCTTGACCTTACGATCCAAAATCTTCACCGGAACCTCGACGTAAGAGACATCTGGTTGGATTTCTACATCATCTGTTGAAATGACTTCGGACTCTGTTCGTGCACTCTTCCTCAGCATCGATACATGGAAAACGTTGTGCATTCCCAAGGTGTCGGGTAACTTCAGCTCATATGCAACCTTACCAACTCTGCGTACGATCTCGAAAGGTCCAATGTAACGCGGTGCTAGCTTCCCTTTAACTCCGAAACGAGAGATACCTTTCTTCGGTGAAACCTTTAGCAACACAAACTCTCCGATCTCGAACTCTAACGGCTTTCTGCGTTGATCTGCATAGCTCTTCTGTCGACTCTGTGCTGTTAGAAGTCGTTGTTTGATGATGGCAATCTTCTCGTACTGGTCTAGGATCATCTCGGGTCCACCCACTGGTGCTTCCTGGTTGTCAACCTAATAGATGGGTGATCGACAAAGCTTTCCGTACAACGCTTCAAAGGGTGCCATTCCGATACTCGCTTGATAACTGTTGTTGTATGCGAACTCTGCCATGTAGAGGTGTTTGCTCCATCCATCTCCAAGATCAAGAATGCAGGCACGTAGCATATCCTCGAGGATCTGTATAAGACGCTCCGACTGACCATCTGTCTACAGATGAAAAGCGGTGCTGAAGTTCAGTTCTGTGCCTAGAGCTTCCTGTAGACTTTGCCAAAAGCGAGCGTTGAAGCGCGTATCACGATCAGAAATGATCACTGAAGGGACTCCATGCAATCTGACTATGTTCCTCATGTAAAGCTCGGCTAGCTGGTTCCTGGTGCAAGTCATCTTGAACGGGATGAAGTGCGCGGTCTTCGTGAGACGATCTACTACTACCCAGACTCCATCAGATCCATCCTGTGCTTTTGGTAAGCCGGTTAGGAAGTCCATTCCTATACTATCCCACTTCCACCGAAGTATTGGAAGTGGTTAAAGCAGACCTACGGGTCTCTCCCGTACTGCCTTTACTTTCTGACACGTCAAACAGTTGGCCACAAAGTTCTTCACATCTAACTTCATACCTCTCCACCAAAGCTGCCGTCTTAAGTTTTGATACATCTTGTTCCCACCTGGGTGCATGGCGAACTTCGACTGATGAAACTCTGACAAGATCTCCTGTATAAGCTCTGGGATGTGTGGCACTGCTAAGCGACCTTCGTTGTAAAGAATTCCACTGGCGTCCATCGACCACTCTGCAACACGCTTGGCCTTTAATAATCTATCTTGGATGTCAACGAAACGTGTATTTGCCAACTGATTCTCCTTGATCCTCTGCACGTAGTCTGGTTCCATCACTAAGTTGTATAACACTGGGTGACCCTGAACTTCGCCAAAACGAACTTGATAAGCTGTGAGAACTCTGTCCTTTTCCCACTCATCTATCTGCATCGCCATTATAGAAGCATCATGATCAAGATTGGGAACTGCCTCTCTTTTCCTATTTAGTGCATCTGCAACCACGTTTGCTTTACCCGGATGGTACTCGACTTGGAAGTCGTAGTCTTGCATGTATTCTACCCACCTTCTCTGACGCAGGTTGAGATCTTTCTGTGTAGCTAGGTATTTCAAACTCTTGTGATCTGAAAACAGTCTAAAACTGGCACCGTACAGATAACAACGCCAAATCTTAAGCGCAAACACTACTGCAGCTAACTCTAGATCGTGTGTAGGGTAGTTTCGTTCGTGTTGTTTCAGCTGTCGTGAGGCATAAGTGACAACTCGGTTCTGTTGCATCAAGACTGCTCCAAGACCTTGATGAGAAGCATCGGTGTAGACATCATATACTTGATCCTGATCCGGAATGATAAGGATAGGTGCAGACGTCAAACGACTCTTTAACTCTTAGAAGACTGACTCACAGCTGTTGTCCCAAACGTAAGGTACATCCTTCTTTGTCAGATTGGTGAGGGGAGCGGTGAGCTTGCTGAAGTTCTGTACAAAACGTCGATAATATCCCGCCAAGCCCAAGAAGCTTCGGATCTCTGGAACATTCTTTGGTCGTTCCCACTTAAGAATCGCTTCAACCTTGGATGGACAACTGATATACCATCTCCTGAGATGATATGTCCGAGAAACTTAACCTCTGTCATCCAAAACTCACATTTTTCTTTATTGGCGTACAACTGATGTTCACGAAGAGTCTGTAAAACTATACTGAGATGCTGTGCATGATCTTCACGAGTTCAGGAATAGATGAGGATGTCGTCGATGAATACGATGATGAACTTATCAAGAAAAGGTCGGAAGACTCTATTCATCATATCCATGAAGGCTGTTGGCGCGTTTGTCAAACCGAAAGGCATTACTAAGAACTCGTAACTGCCATACCTCGTTCGGAATGCCGTCTTCGGGATATCCTCCTCTCTAACCCGAAGCTGATGATAACCGGATCTCAAATCAATCTTGGAGAAGAAACAAGCTCCACCCAACTGGTCGAACAAGTCATCTATATGTGGTAACGGATACTTATTTTTGATGGTCACACTGTTGAGCTTTCTGTAGTCCACACAGAGACGAAGCGAACTGTCGGCTTTCTTCACAAAAAGGACTGATGAACCCCAAGGTGAGTTGCTGTCTCGGATAAAGCCCAGTGATTTCAACTCATCCAGCTGCTTGCGCAACTCTTTCATCTCTAGAGGTGCCATACGATACGGAGCAGAAGCAAAAGGAGCTGTTTCAGGAACTAAGTCGATACGAAACTCTATTTCTCGATGAGGTGGTAAACCTGGAAGAGCTTTTGGAAAAACATCTGGAAAACTATCGACAACAGGTATAGGTTGGGTACTCTTTTCAGAACTGGATCCTTCCACCGCACACAAGGATAAGAAACAAAGAATACCCTGTCTACTCTTCGACACTAACCTTAGAGTAGATCTATCAACATTTGAAACTAAGCTTAACTGATAGGACACTACATGTCCGAAATCGGTTGTAAAGATAACGCGACGATTACGACAATCAAGCATAATCCCATATCGGGAAAGCCAGTCATATCCCAGAATAACATCATAAGCAAACATAGGCATTACTATAAGTGATGCCTCCAAACAAACATCCCCAACATAAACATAGGCTTGACACCCATCACTAACGGTAGTCGTGCCCAACGGGGATTTCACACATAAGAGAGAGTCAAGATTTTACAGTTTTAAACCAAGTGAACGAGCATAATGTTAGGCTATAAAAGAGTGTGTAGCTCCGGTGTCAAACAAAACATGTGTATATGTACCAAAGATAAGAATTATACCATCTAATGTAGTCGGTGTATGATCTATCTCCATGCTGTCAGCTCCAAGAGCGTGTACCTGTGGTGCCTTACCACGATTTTGAGTTATATTCCCTCGTTGATAGCCCGTACTCTGACCCTGTGGTGACGGTCTCTGATAACTCGGCACTGGGAACTGCTGTAGCGGTGTAGCATGTGGAGCATAAGGCGTAGTGTACTGGCTCGTGCGCTGAGGCTGACAGGGAGCTGGAAGCTGAGGTCGCTGTGACTGCGAAGACTGAGAAGTAATCTATTACCTCTGTGGAAGACCATTCTGATTCCGCTGATGATGATGTCTATGAGCATTGCCTCTTGACTGTCTCTTCGGGCAGACATTTCTTTTGTGGCCTTCATCACCACACTCGAAGCAGGTAATCACATTCACCCGACCCTGTCGCTGTCCAGATAACTGATGAGAACCCGATCTTTGAGACTGCTGGTTCTTCTGGTAAGGAGTCTGCGGCTTGTGCTGAGGCTTGTTACGGATTGGTCCAGACTTGTTTCTGTTACGAGCTTCAAGGAACTCCTTGTCGCCCTCTTCTACTGTTAACGCCTTAGCAACTATCTGCCGGTAGCTATCCCTGATCTGGAACGGTTATACACCCCTCTTCACATAGAGGCTAAGCCCTTCCTCAAAGCGGAGACACTTAGTAGTTTCATCCAAAACCTGATTCTTCACATACCGGGCCAACTCGGTGAACTTGGCTTCATATTCCCGCACTGACATAGACCCTTGCTTCAAACGGACGAACTCCTTAGCTTTTCTATCGCGGAACTGAGCTGAAAAGAAACGCTCGTGAAAACGCTCGTGAAAACGCTCCTCGAAAACTGTCCAAGAAGACCTCGGCTCCTCTGTCAAACAATCCTCGAAACTAGCCCACTAGGTAGAGGCTAGACCCACCAGCTTGTTGGAAGCAAACTCAACCCAGAACTCTGCGGGTGTGGCGGTCAACTTTAGCTGCTTACAAATGGCATCAAACCAGTAGTTGGCATCCATCTCTGTGCCCGTGCCGTCGAAAGTGGGTACGTGAGGTTTAAAGAAAAGAGTTAGGGCTGCCTGTTTAGGATGTATCATAGGCTGGGTAGGTACTGTTCTAGAGGTAGGGTTTTCGGTGGTAGGCATTTACTGAGGAGTCTGAGAAGAACTCCTCGCTCTCTGGGTCTCATTAGGAATAACATTGGCTACAGGAGCTGGGTTAGGTGTTCCAAAAGGTAAGTGATACTAACCTCGCCAAGAATAACGAGACCCGTTAAGTTTAGGAACCCAAGAACGTTCTAAAATCAGGGTTGAATGGATGGGAGACCTCGACCCGTTGCTTCAGCAAAAACAAGAACTTTGGTATATTGACCTCAACCCGTTGCTTAATGCGAAACAAGAACCTCGGTATAATGAAGACGCCACAATCAACTATGGAAGGGTTGATTGATAAGTCAGAAACGAACGCCACGGAAAATTCCGATAAGTTCAGATAGTTCTTCAAAGAACCAAAGAGAATTAAAACTCTCAAATTTATGAATTAAACTGATGTCTTCTGATTTATTGCTATGGGGACGCCTATTTATAGACAATTGTTACAAGGAATATTCCTAAAAGAAATCTGAAAAAATAAGCCTAAAAAATCTGAAAATTATTTGAAAATTCGGATCTAAAGATATTCTTAACAAATCCTAACAAAGATAAGCCTAAACAAAATCCGAATTTTGTTTGAAATCCGAATTTTGTTTGTTACAAAATATACTCTCAAAATCCTAACCGAAATCCTAAAGTTTGAATTCGAAAATTTGTTGGAAATTTTATTACAAAAGATATTCTCAAATCTTAGCTGAAATCCCAACAAATTCGAAAATATAATCCCAACCAAATCTGGAAAAGATAATCCCAACTAAATCCGAACTTCCTTGGTTAAAGAAAAACGTCTCTTGGCTTGATTGGGCTTGAAGTCTCTTGGCTTGATTGGGCTTGAAAGAATTAGATGAATTCCTCGTGGGCTTGAATCAAGTTAATGCATCGTTGTTGAACACATGAATCTTGCTCAATGGGCCTCCACGAATTTGATTGAGCCCACACCTCTTGAATCAGCCCATTAAGTGCTTCTTTAAATTTCTTTGCTCTTGCTCTTGTAACTGGCCCAATTGGCACTTGAACTGGTTCCCGTGGTGGTGTCATGTCTTGCATTGTATCATTCCCCTCCTCTTGAAAAGGATTTGTCCTCAAATCATCACCTACATCAAAAGGACTCAGATCAGTAACATTAAAAGTTACACTTACGTTATATTCACCAGGTAGTTCTAGCTTGTATGCGTTGTCATTGATGCGCTCCAGAACTTGGAATGGACCATCTCCTCGTGGAAGTAATTTAGAACGTCTTTGTGTCGGAAATCGCTCTTTCCTCATGTGCAACCACACCCAATCTCCGGGTTCAAAGACTATCTTGTGTCGCCCTTTGTTGGCTTGTTTTGCATATTGCTCCGTTCTCCATTCTATGTTGAGCCTTGCCTTCTCATGTATCTGCTTAACAAATTCAGCCTTTTTCTTTCCATCCAAATTAACACGTTCAGAAACAGGTAATAGAGATAAATCCAATGGAGTTAAAGGATTAAAACCATAAACAATTTCAAATGGTGAAAATTTAGTAGCAGAATGAATAGATCTATTATAAGCAAACTCAACATGCGGTAAACACTCCTCTCATGTCTTGGTGTTTTTCCTAATGATTGCCCTCAATAAAGTAGTCAAAGTCCTATTCACTACCTCGGTTTGGCCATCAGTTTGTGGGTGACAAGTAGTAGAAAATAGTAACTTAGTTCCTAACTTACACCACAAAGTTTTCCAAAAGTAGGTCAAAAACTTAGCATCTCTATCCGATACAATGGTCCTAGGCATACCATGTAACCTCACAATTTCCTTAAAGAACAAATCTGCAATATGTGAGGCATCATCTGTTTTGTGACATGGAATAAAATGTGCCATCTTAGAGAATCGGTCTACAACCACAAAAATTGAATCCTTTTCTCGTTTCGTCCTAGGCAGTCCTAACACAAAATCCATTGAGATATCTATCCAAGGCTCACTAGGAATGGGTAAAGGGGTATATAAACCATTGGGTTGCACTCGAGATTTAGCTTGCCTACATGTGATACATCTACCACAAATTCTCTCAACATCTCGTTTCATATGTGACCAATAGAAGTGTTCCTGCAAAACGGCTAAAGTCTTAGCGACTCCAAAATGCCCCATTAATCCTCCACCATGAGATTCCTGCATTAACAAATCCCTCAAAGAGCAATTTGGCACGCATAACTTATTTTCTCGAAACAGGAATCCATCATGCCTAAAGAACTTACCACAAGCATTTTTCTTACAGGCCCGGTATACTTCGCTAAATTCATGGTCATCACTATATAAATCTTTAATGTGCTCAAAACCAAGTAACTTTACATCAAGTGTAGAAAGTAAGGCATACCTGCGAGAAAGGGCATCGGCAACCACATTCTCCTTACCTTGTTTATACCGGATGACGTAGGGAAACGTCTCTATGAATTCCACCCAGTGAGCATGCCTTTTGTTTAGCTTGTGTTGGCCCTTCAAGTGTTTCAAGGACTCATGATCAGTGTGAATCACGAATTCCTTAGGCCATAGGTAGTGTTGCCATGTCTCGAAAGCTCGAACCAATGCATACAACTCCTTGTCATAAGTCGGGTAGTTTAAGGCGGCCCCGCTTACTTTTTCACTGAAGTAAGCAATTGGTCGTCCCTCCTACATGAGAACTGCACCTATACCGATACCTGAAGCATCACATTCAATCTCAAACGTTTTAGAAAAGTTAGGTAAAGACAATAAGGGAGCGTTGGTCAGCTTCTCTTTGATTAGCTGAAACGCCTTCTCTTGTTCTTCTCCCCATCTAAAGCCAACGTTCTTCTTGATCACTTCGGTGAGTGGCGCAGCTATGCTGCTAAAGTATTTCACGAACCGCCGATAAAAACTAGCAAGTCTATGAAAACTACGCACATTACCTACAGTTGTGGGACTCGGCCATTCTCGAATTGCTCGTACCTTCTCTTCATCAACCTGTATACCTTGAGCACTAACAACAAAACCAAGAAATACAAGCTTATCCGTGCAAAAGGTACACTTCTTTATATTAGCAAATAACTTTTCTTTCCTAAGCACATCCAAAACAGATTTCAAATGTACGACATGGTCAACTAAGCTTTTGCTATAAATTAGTATATCATCAAAATAGACGACAACAAACCTACCTATAAATGCTCGCAACACATGATTAATAAGTCTCATAAAAGTGCTTGGTGCATTAGTCAAACCAAAGGGCATAATTAACCATTCATACAAACCATGTTTTGTTTTAAAGGCAGTTTTCCATTCGTCTCCTTCTTTCATTATAATCTGATGATAACCACTTTTTAAATCAATTTTAGAGAACACACACGAACCATGCAATTCGTCTAACATATCATCTAAACGAGGAATGGGATGACGATACTTTACCGTTATATTGTTGATGGCTCGGCAATCAACACACATCCTCCACGTCCCATCCTTCTTAGGAACAAGTAAAACTGGAACGGCGCATGGGCTCATGCTCTCCCTTACATGTCTTTTTTCCAACAACTCACTTACCTGCCGTTGAAGCTCCTTTGTCTCCTCGGGATTGCTCCTATAAGCTGGTCTATTTGGAATTGTTGCTCCAGGAACAAAGTCTATTTGATGTTCAATCCCTCGAATTGGAGGTAACCCATGTGGGGTTTCTTCGGGAAAGACATCCTCGTACTCCTGCAAAAGAGAAACAACTGAACTAGGCAAAGAAAGGTCAAGTTCGTTAGTATTTAAAAATGTCTCTTTGTACAAAAGTACAATCATCGGCTGTTTTGAAAACATTGCTCGCTTGATTTCGCTCACTTTTGCATAAAAGTTCTTTTGTTTTCTCCCTGATTTTCTCTCCGCTTTTCTTTCAATGACCGAATTTTGATTTTCTTTTTCTCTCTCAGTTTGTTCGGTCCCTCTCTGATTTTCACTCTTTTTCTTTTGCTCACTCTCTTTCTTTTGCTCACTCTCTTGCTTTTGCTCACTCTCTTTTTGTAATCTCACTTGGTCTTCATAAACCTGTTTTGGTGTCATCGGCACAAGAGTGATGGGTTTTCCCTCGATCGCAAATGAGTATTTGTTGGAGAAGCCATCATGCTTAACTCGGCGATCAAACTGCCACGGTCGGCCTAGCAACAAGTGTCCAGCTTGCATCGGAACTACGTCGCACAAAACTTCATCTCTGTATTTTCCAATGCGGAAGGCAACCAACACCTGTTTATTCACCTTTACTTCGCCACTATCATTCAACCATTGTAGCTTGTATGGCCGGGGATGTTTCAACATGGGCAATCCTAATTTCTCCACCATGGTTGTGCTCGCCACATTAGTACAACTTCCTCCATCAATAATCATACTATATACTTTGTTGTTGACGTGGCACCTAGTATGAAATATGTTTTCTCGTTGTACTTCTTCATCTTCTTTTGCTTGCGAGCTTAAGACCCTCATTGTGACCAACAATTCACCTTGGACTGCATGTTGCTCATCATCCACGTCCTCTAGTGGTGGCATGTCATCTTCGTCACTCTCCTCCTCCGTTTCATACTCACCGTCATCGTGTAGGATCATGACGCGCTTGTTTGGACACTGGCTAGCGATGTGACCTCTGCCTTGACATTTAAAACACTTAATGTCACGATTTCGAGAACTGGAAGGGTCAGATTTACCTTGAGACCCATGGTTGGGCATGTCTTGTCTTGGCTCGAATTTGGGTTTTGCAGCAGGTTTCTCCTCTTTCTTCGGTTTCCATAGAGAAGAACCGAAATTATGGGTTGCACGTGTACCACCCCTCCTCTTGAGCTGTCGCTCCACCTTGATGGCCATGTGTACCATGTCTTCCACTTCTACATAATACTGCATCTCCACCCTGTCGTGAATTTCTTGGTTCAAGCCATTTAAGAACCTGGTCATAGTAGCCTCTCGATCTTCTTCAACATTAGCCCGGATCATCGCAATCTCCATATCTTGGTAATATTCCTCCACACTCCGGTTACCCTGTCGAAGCCTTTGCAATTTATTGTACAAATCCCGATAGTAATGGCTGGGTACAA
This sequence comes from Antiaris toxicaria, assembly GCA_035233585.1. Taxonomy (NCBI): domain Eukaryota; kingdom Viridiplantae; phylum Streptophyta; class Magnoliopsida; order Rosales; family Moraceae; genus Antiaris; species Antiaris toxicaria. Next base: position 5,965,965 of record CP141163.1, read on the forward strand.
ATCGCCTCCTCATTACCCTCTTCATCTCTTCTCACGTATCAATTGGACGTTCTCCAGTTCGTCGCCTGTTTAACACTAATTGATCCCACCAAACAATTGCATAGTCAGAAAACTCAATAGCAGCGAGTTTTACCTTCTTCAACTCAGAGTAGTGATGGCAATCGAACACCAACTCCACCTTCTTCTCCCACTCGAGATAAGCTTCGGGATCACTTTTACCCTGAAACGACGGAATCTTCATCTTAATACTACCCAAGCTATTATCTTCTCGAACCCTAGCTTCTCTAAACCGTCCTCCATGCCTACCTCGATCATCCTCTTCCTCGAAACCTGCCCCAAAATATTCTTCATCTTCATCTCTCACCCCCCTATATGGACCCCTTTCTCTTTTACGCATATTTGGAACATCCATCGGCTGCTCTACATGCGTACTCTCGACTCGGTCTAATCGTTCATGAATATGCTCCAACTCTGTCCTCATCATACGCCTCACCTCTCCGACCATTGCCTCCATGAACAATTTCGGATCAGCCATCCCCGTAGCACCTTCGGCAACGCTCTTTTCACTGTTGTGAGACATTATTACTGCAAAAAACAAGGTTAGAGTAAACTAAAAGACCTCTCACACTCCCTCACGTGTTTCACTCAAAGAATGGGTTCACTCAACTCCACTCGTGTTTCACACAGTAATTATGGCTTTTACCCTCTGATGTACTCACCACTCTTGTCTTTTTCCACTCGTAGTAATTTCTCACTCGGCTCTTATCAAACTACTCAAATCAGTATCAAAATTTCCGTCGCGGTTCCTGAATGACTACACCAAGGCAATATGGGTTATGGACAGCAAGGATTACAATGATAATAACGGTGGTTTAGGTTTCCGAAAACACGAAAATTTACCCAAAAATTTTGGTCTATGGGGTAAGTTGATTTTTGGAATATTGGAAGCCTAAATATATGATATCAAACAAAAAATTTGTTGTTGGGCAAAAATACTCTCTTTTTTTTTCTTTTTTTTTTTCGAATTATTCTTGATTTTTCTTTTTTTTTTTTTTTGCTTGGATCCTCTTAATTTGAATTCTGAATAACACAAAAAAAATTACAATCTTAATTCGTAACAAAGAAAAACGAAAATAAATGGGATAGGCAAACCTGAGTTTTAGAACCTCGCCAAGAATAACGAGACCCGTTAAGTTTAGGAACCCAAGAACGTTCTAAAATCAGGGTTGAATGGATGGGAGACCTCGACCCGTTGCTTCAGCAAAAACAAGAACCTTGGTATATTGACCTCAACCCGTTGCTTAATGCGAAACAAGAACCTCGGTATAATGAAGACGCCACAATCAACTATGGAAGGGTTGATTGATAAGTCAGAAGCGAACGCCACGGAAAATTCCGATAAGTTCAGATAGTTCTTCAAAGAACCAAAGAGAATTAAAACTCTCAAATTTATGAATTAAACTGATGTCTTCTGATTTATTGCTATGGGGACGCCTATTCATAGACAATTGTTACAAGGAATATTCCTAAAAGAAATATGAAAAAATAAGCCTAAAAAATCCGAAAATTATTTGAAAATTCGGATCTAAAGATATTCTTAACAAATCTTAACAAAGATAAGCCTAAACAAAATCTGAATTTTGTTTGAAATCCGAATTTTGTTTGTTACAAAATATACTCTCAAAATCCTAACCGAAATCCTAAAGTTTGAATTCGAAAATTTGTTGGAAAGTTTGTTACAAAAGATATTCTCAAATCTTAGCTGAAATCCCAACAAATTCGAAAATAGAATCCCAACCAAATCTGGAAAAGATAATCCCAACTAAATCCGAACTTCCTTGGTTAAAGAAAAACGTCTCTTGGCTTGATTGGGCTTGAAGTCTCTTGGCTTGATTGGGCTTGAAGTCTCTTGGCTTGATTGGGCTTGAAGTCTCTTGGCTTGATTGGGCTTGAAAGAATTAGCTGAATTCCTCGTGGGCTTGAATCAAGTTAATGCATCGTTGTTGAACACATGAATCTTGCTCAATGGGCCTCCACGAATTTGATTGAGCCCACACCTCTTGAATCAGCCCATTAAGTGCTTCTTTAAATTTCTTTGCTCTTGCTCTTGTAACTGGCCCAATTGGCACTTGAACTGGTTCCCGTAATGGTGTCATGTCTTGCATTGCATCAGTAAGGCGGTAAGGAGAGCCTGTATCGCTGCCGTGAGATTCTGCATCGCCGTTAGCTGATCGTTCAGTGTAGGGACCGCTGTATTCTGACTCCCTTGAGGCTGCGTGTTCCCGGGATTCTCTTCGTCGTTGCCTCTCTGCTGCCTCTGACTACGCGTGCCGGGACGAGCCATTTTGCTGCATACGATTGCAGGAAGAGGAAATCCTATAAGCTTCTAAGAGTAAAGAAAACTATACTTGGGTATTTTGAAAACGTTTTGATAAAAACCCTTTTGAAAACGTTTTGATGAAAAACCCTTTTGAAAACGTTTTGATAGAAAACCCTTTTGAAAACCTGGGCTCTGATACCATTATTTATCACGGCCCAAAATTTAGACACGTGACACGGCAGCCAAATCATAATATCAACCCGAGATTTAAGGAAAACATTTATTACGAAAAACGGGTCAACATTATAATTTAGCTAAGCCTAATTATTTATAAAGTAGCATCATAACCACAAAATAGAATAAAGGAGAAAATAAATGCTTTTTAATGCGGAAGTCAAACACAAAATCGGTTTTCAAAAGAAATTACCAACCATAAAATATTCCCAAGCATGAAATTTGAATAACGTGAAATAAAGTACAAACTTTAAGTCTCATTACATCAGAACGAGAAACAGAAAGAAGAAGATGGAGAAAACGGATAGCATCATCTTCGGTAGTAACAGATATCTCAACGAATTTCGGAACTACTACCTCCCGTACCTGGAAGTAGTCATTTCGAAATCACAAAGAAAAAAGGGACATGAGCGCTGGCTCAGTAGAACAGAAACAAAGGTGAGTTAACAGATAACATTTAAAAGTATGGCATAATATTCGTTTCCAAAAAAAATAATCAACAATTTAAGAATACATGACATAATAATCATAACAAAAAAATAATCAACAATTTCGTGAAAAACATTTTTAATGTAAGTTTTATTCTGCTGAGGACTTAGCGTAACTGCAATATACGTGCCCCAATATTAAAATAATAAATCATTAAAACAACTATCATATTATGAGTGAGGACTTGTCGTAGCTATAATATACGTGTCTTGAATTTGAATTATCCTAGATCATCTCGTTACGGTCTAAATAGGCCGAATGGCCCTGCGCAGGTTTAGGGACCTTCCCCCATGGCGTCAACTTTGGGATTCACGCATCATTTACAATGATCGTGAACTAGAGCTCAATTATGTTCACCGGATTATTCAAAAGATGATATTTACCAAGTTATATTATGTCATTAATCAAAACACGCTTTAAAATACACATTTATTACAAAACACGTTGCATGCGTTTATTTCATCAAAAATAGTATAATAATTTCATAAACTGAAAAACAGCATGCCATCAATAAAACAGGGAAATTTAAAACACTTGACTACTCCCAGAAAAGGCTAGAACGTCCTACCTCGATTATTGCACAAACGTTACGATAACGTGATCCACAAATCCAGCAAGAACGTCAAATAAATCATATAATCACAACATATGATCAGTCTAGGTCTAGACATAATCATCCAATCATTTTAGTGTGCCACAAAAGATTTTAAAACGTTTAATAAACATTTGGGATTTAAAATTTAATTCTAAGTTAAGATATTACTGGGCATGGGCAGACTGACCTAGGCTGAATGTAAAATCCATATTAATTTATTTTTCATCCCAAAAATTCTAAATTTTTAATATGTTAAACTAGACATCCATAGCTTTAATTTCATATAATTTTTATAATTTTTGGACATCATTTGGTCATTCAACTAGGCCAAAAACCGAGGGTTGTTTTCAGGCATAAAAATCTAGGTTTCAGTTTCGGTTCAAAACCTGGCAGTTCTATTCGCCTATCTTAGAAAAATATTTTGACTGGGTAAACGGATGAGTTTGGTTCTGAAATTTAATTTAGGGGACATCTTGAATTTAATTTTAGGCTCAAGAATCACTCAAAAATCGTTTTTAAAACTCAAGTTATGGCTGACACAAAATTACTGTTCATATGGTAATTTTCCAGATTTCTGTTTTTCTGTGTCCGAATTTCGATTAGCCTCAAACCAATTCAATTTTCATCCAATAATCACGAAATTTTGTGGAAAACCGCATTTATATGTCATTAACACAACCCAAAAATCAAATTGACAAAATCATAAAATCTTACACATATGATAATAGGGTTTTTGAAAAGGGGATCAATGAGGCAAAATTTTAGGGTTTGAGAGAGAAATCACACCTTGTTTGTACTGCACTATTTTTGATGGTTGGTCTCCCTTTTGGCTGAATTTGTGTGAGTGTTGGAGTCTTCAAAACAGTAGGGAAACAGTGGAGAAAACCATATAAAATTTCAGATTTGAAATCAAAAGGAAAAGGAAGGAAAAAAATTTTGATTTCTTACCTTGTTTTTGTCTCAAAGGTTGTTAAATTTTTGAGCTGCCTTTTGGTAAGTTTTGTTTGCTGTTTTTGGTGTGTTTTGGGAGAGAAAATTCAGAGAGAAGAGAGGGGAAAGTTGGCCGAATTTTTGAGGGTGAAAGGAAGGGTGAATGAGAGTTAAAAGGGGGTTTTTATACTAGGTTTTTCTTTCCCTTTCTCTTCCTTGTTTGGCCGAAAATTGTAAGGGGCAAAAGAGAAAGTTTTTGTGCTGTTTTGAGGCTAGAGTTTTCTCTCTTGTTTCCCCTTAAGTGGCCAAAATTATCCCTTAGTTTTTAAGGAAAAATAATTTGAATTTTGATTGAGTTTTGACTTAGCTTTTAATTCAATAAAATCTCCTTTATTTCCTACACTTTATGGCCAAATTTCTTCTTTATATCTAAGGAATGAAATTTGAATTTGAATCCTCCTTGGATTTGTGGAATTTAAATTTTAATTAAAATCCCAAGTGATGGCCGAATATTTTAGAGTTTCTTTTTGAAGTTCAAATTGTTGACTTTTTGAGCGGAATTTGACTAGGAAACCAACCTAGGGTTTCCAAAAGGATTTTTAATTAATTTTTGGCACACTAATTTTATTTAAATTATATATTGACCCTTAAATAAAATTTAAGGCATCACAGTATTATGTAAGCCTATGACGAGCTATTGTCCAATGACCTTGTCATATATACAAAACCCTCATATGATATCCATGATCAGTCTTAGGTTAAAGTTCATTTAATCATACTGATCAGGCTATCTTAAAGTTCCATTATACTAACGAGTAAGAAAATGATTATTCACCACATGTGAATAAGAAGTCATCTGCCCAGCAGACAACCCAAAACCTTATCCATTTTCACATCCAGTATAATGTCTTTAAGAGGATACCTTTAACTCCTTGGAGCTATGATTCCGATATCTGTAATAAACCCTTCATCGTATACAAGTCATGCACTCAACGAACCGGTCTATAAGCTTACTACCTCTGAGACGCTTTAGCCATTGAAACATCAAAGTACACAAATCATATACATGAAGTAATTCATTTACTCAGGATTAAGGTTATTGTATAATGAACGTTAAAATCAGATTGATCCACTCATAGCGGACTACGCAGATCAATCACGCTTTAATCCCGGTCTAATATGTCACCACCAAGCAACATATCTATGTCTCTACTTCGGAGTCTATGCTCCAGACAGTCAAGACAAACCGTCCCATCATGACTTTAGACAACATAATAGTCTTAAAATGAATTAGATGCTCGGTCTAACCCCATAGACTACAGACCTTAGTTTAGACCTCTTACTTTAGAACATTGTATTCTCGCATACAAAAGTCCATTGCATGCAACGTTCTAACAGTTTTAACACAAACAGTCAGTGAGCCGTATTTGCTTACATTTACTTTAACATGTAAATAGAATAAGGACAAACAGCAACGTAATGAATAACCTATATATATATATAATTTTATTATCAAGTTCAAAATAAATACATCAAAATGTCTCTAATGCTTAGGGCATTTCCTAACAAATTAGACATTATAAACTTAACCGTAATATTTTTATTAATTGTTTAAAAATTTTGAAGTTTATTTTGACCTCAGAAGTTTTTTGATACCAAACACATATAGAGAAACCATAACTTTTCCTTTTCTTTTTCTATTGGCTAAAAATAAAAACAAAAACTCTACCAAACGGCCTTAGCTCCCATTTGATCCCTTGTTGCAAACTTACTTTTTAATAACCTCTATATTTAGCATCCTTAGTGGTGAAGTAAAAATTTTGTCCAATACCAAATGAACATTCTTGAATTAGATAATAAGAAAAACAAACAAAATAATCTAGAACGTAAAGTAAGAACATAAGAAAACCTTAAAAACAATAAGGTAAAAACTAGTATTTGATATGATTGCCTCAAGATTTTATATTGAGAATTGTGAATTATCTTTTTATTTTCAATTCAAGAGAATTTATAGTATATTGGGGATAGAGGAGTTTAATTCTCTTATTAATTGGAGAGTTTATTCTCTATTTAATTATAATGAAATTCTTAACCTTCGGTGATTTGATATATAATAATTCCAAATGTTAACATCTTCAATATTAAATGTATACATTTAATCTCCTTTTGTAAACTTTTATTAATTGTCGACCGTTACTCTTTTGTAGGCTTTGAGCTTCCCTTCCGATGTCTTGTATGGTCTCAGGTAAACTTTTTCTTTAGTAGACTTCTACTTCATAACTAGATGGACTTCAAAGTTATACTTAGTAGACTCCTACTACTTTATTAAGTAGACTTCTATCTTACAATAGATAGACTTCTACCTTATAATAGATAAATTCCTACTATATTTGTTAGGTAAGTTTCTAACAAGGTAGACCTCTACCTTACAATAGATAGACTCTTACTTTATAATAGATAGACTCCTACTGCGTTTGTTAGGCAGGTTTCTAATAAGGTAGACATCTACCTTATAACTAGGTAGACTTCTACCTAGACTTGGCTGAGGTTCAACCCATCATTAACATGTATTAAGAGCAAATGGTGTTATGTGCTGCAAGAAAACATGTTAGGCTCATCAATCAAAATAAAAACTGCTTTCTACTCCCACTATTTGATATAAAGAGACCAAAGCAAAAAATCCAGAAAGAAATGAAAGTGTAGCAAAATTAAGTACAGCTCTTAAAGTAAAATATATGTCTAGAAAACTTAGAATCAGAGAAAAATAAAACAAAAAACTGTAAAAGACATCACTTGGTGCGTTCGAAACGACAAATTGGATGCCTTAGGTGTCTTGGTTTCTTCACTAGTGCAACAACATGTTTTGGATTAGTAGAAGCAGTCTCATCATCTATAACCTGTGCAACTATGGTATCCTTGACTTTTGTATCCTTAACTCTGGTAAGGCTTGGTGTCTAGTTAATGTCATCTATCCGTACTACTACTTTATTTGTTCTCTTTAGTCCCAATAACATGATTCATAACCATATCAACTAGATTTTGTTCAACAAGCGATACCTCCTTCACTGTTGTTGGTTCAAATTGTTGCTTTTTAGGTGTTGGATTAAGAACATGAGATGATATTTGTTAAGATCAAAATACATAGCTCATCTTTTACCATGCACATTTCAACATATGTTATTGCAGAGTACAAAACAAAACACAATCTAGCAACCTCCAAGGCCTAGATGAATCACTAGATGACTCATCCCACAAGTCGCAGATGAGTCACACTTTGACTCATTAGGTGAGTCACCAGACTACTCATCCGAATGATTTGCTTAGCTAGTTATCGACGAGTCCCCAATCTGAGATATGTAGGATTCATCGAATAATTATCATAATTGTTTACCCACAAATCTAAGGATTTAGATAATCTTTTCAGTCTTGAATATATTTGGACTTGACTCCTTATTTCAAATATATGATATTTAAATAAAAGATCAACTCACAAAAAAATCTGGATAAGCCTTAATCTCACTCAAGTTTAAATATCAAATTTGAATCTTAACCATGATAAGATTCGTTAGCTGGTAGCCAATCACTATAAGTAGGTGTTGTTATTAAAATTGGAAGCATCTATCACATGCATACAGAAAAGAAGCCACTAACCCTAGGGCTTGAGATTCTCGAGCAATCACTACAAGAATAGTGCAGATAAACTATGCCAAGTTTACCAACGCTCAAAAAATATTGGAAACTTTTAAAGTTGCTAACACCAAGACCAAAAGATGCATTGGAAATTTTATTATGTTGACTGCTAGATTTACTTTCATCATTTTGACGTTGAAAGCGTCAAAAAATTCACAGCACGAACATAATACGTCATATTATGTACGCACTTTGTGCATAAAGTTTCCGACGCAGTTGGTATTAACAACTTAAATTTTTTTTTTAATTCAAAAAAGAAAACCTATATTTATTTTAAGCAAAAATTGAGCATTACTATCTAAGGAGGCATTTAGAGAAAATATTCAATTTTAATTTTACTCAAATATAATATAATTTTATATCAAACACAAATTTTATAATAGTACTATGAAAATAATTACTATTCAAAATATTTTTAAAACAATCACATCAACTTTTTAATTTCACTATTTATCTCTACTTTTACCAATCACATCAACTTTTCAATTCTAAAATATTTTTCATCCAAACATACATTTCATTCAAATACAAAATAAATACTTTTCAACTATATATAACATTCAAAAAATAAATTTCATTCAAATACAATCAAAATACAATACATTTACCAAACGCTCCTTAAATTTTTTCCAAAAAATTTTAAGTAAAGAACGTCACAAAGTAATGTATTTTAGCTACTGACAGAATGACGTTAGTAATGTTAACTAAAAAATCTTTAAAATTTTGCCGATGCCAATGCATCGACGACTTCTTTTTATAACCCAAAACAACATCAGAACTCCATCTTCTTCTTTGTTGAAAATACAGAACCATTTTCTCCTCTCTTCCTCTCCCATTTTCTCCTTTGTCCAGCCTCCATCTTCACGATTTCTATTTTCTTTTAAGTTTCAAAATTTGCCTAACCCTAGAACTCCAAATCCCATTTTCCCCTTTGTTATCTGCCGAAGCTAGTAGCTGCCACCATCTAAAGCTGTCGAGGTCACCGCTGAAGCCACCACCACCCCTTTCAATCTCGCTCAATCTTGCCAACATTCTGAGTTTTCCATTGCATCCCCATTTTGAGATTTCCCCAATTATTTTCTATTTTTTTCTTTTGTTTTTTAGAAAGAGCTCGTAAATATCCTCAAGAATGTGAGTTTTTTTTTTTTAATTTTTGATTCTATATATATGTCTATATTGGTGCTCTGATTTGTGGATAATCAGACTGAAATTCTCTGTAAAAATTTATAGATTCGTAGAAAAAAGTGTTTGGTGATCGATCTGAAGCTCGATGACTCTCTCACATTGATTATCCAAACTTCAATTCTCAAGATGTGTATTTTTTTTTTTTTTTTGTTTCCATGGAAAATGAACCGGGATCAGCCATTTTGCTACGAAATTCATTCTCTTTATAATGAAATTTACATGAGGTTAAATTAATAACTAACATTTAATTTTGTTGTTGCAATGGCAATGAGTTAATTTTTTTGTGAATTTTATTTACCTCGCACTCTAATTATTGATGCTTACTTGTGGAGAAGCTTTTTGATTAATAACTTGCATTTTCTTTCAATAATGGAAATGAATACGTATGTTCAATTTATTGATTAAAAAATAAAAGTGAAAAACAAACAACTCTATAATCCAACTAAAATTCCAGTCCCCTTGAAAATTTACCTTTATGTTTTCTTTTTGATAGTTTGTTATTATGCATTATGGATATGATTGTGAATGTTTGATATTTTTGGAATTGGATATGACATGCCCTTGGTGATAATTGTTTGTATTTTGAATTGAGAATGTAAATGAATATGTGTATTTTAAAGATATTGGATTTTGTTTTGGAAAAGTGTTGTATAATAGAAATTTGATTGATATGGGTTATAATATGAATATGTTTAAATGGGTATGCGTATTTCTAACAAGTGTTCTAGCATGGATTGTTCTATAGTTTGTTCTTATGCATTATGGATATGATTGTGAATGTTTGATTGATAGTTGAAGGAATATATACGGATATGTATATTGGAATGAGAATGTACATATAGATATGGATATTTTGTATATAGTTTACAAAAGTGTAATTAAAATTACTTGTACTTGCATAATGAGTGTGACATTTTTGTTTCCCCATTTAGCTAAAGATGTCAATAGATAAGACTTGGACATCATCGCCAATCGATTATGTCCTAAGTATTTAGTTGTAGTTTGAGAATTTATTCTTATGGCTTAAAATTCTGCCAACACGTAGGGTAACATCAGATGCCCATGTCGTGATTGTGGAAAAACTTATATTACTTTCAATAAATTTATTTTTTTTGTATATTTTCTTTTTAGAACATATTGATAACTTACGATGTTTGTTTTATATAACAGGTTGTGCATTATGTTGTTGTCGCAAAGTGAAAATGACAATAACAATGGTAGCAAGGAAAAAGGAAAATATACTATGAAAACAACTAAGAAAAAGCATAAGGAGGGCGAGGGAGGTAAGTTAGCCATACAGTTCGATCATTAGACCTGGAGAGCAATTGGTCGAAATCACAGCACAGGGGCACATGACTTAGGTTGCTTGCACGAACACATATACCAATTTGGTGTGAAGTCCCTTTCAACAAATTGGTGGATAAAGTTAAAGCAATAGTTTATCAAGGAATGCTTTTAAGTAATTAAATGTGCTTTCTAATTGGATATGAATTAAGTAGTTTAGAAGTTCTAATACCTTAATTTGTTCTTTTTTTATATATAATTATGCGGGACCAAAATCATATCCTTTTACATCAACAATAAAACAAGCTATGGATGGTCAAATAACAAGCCAACTCAGGAATTGGCGGTGTGACATGCCCTATCAAGACATAATTGATGTCAATTATTGGATATAGCTATGTGACTATTAGAGTCACCAAAAGCAAATAGTAAGTTTCAAAATTTTCAAAAGTGTTTTCTTACTTTGGTTTTACATTATCAATCTTGATAATGATTCGATATATCCTTGTAGGATTTGGCGTCACCAAAATAAAGACAACCGTTCTAAGGGAGATGCGTATGTTAGTTCCCATGACTTAAAATCCTTTTCAGCTAATCGTGTAGATTTGGTAAGTAAATCTTTCACTATTTGTGAATTATTGTTTTTCATTTAAGTTTATAGTTATAACTTCAAAATTTGTTATAGGTTAATGCTAAAGCCAATTAGTTCATTGGTGACATTGAGTTTTATAGACTCATGTAGACAAACTACCAAATAAAAACATGTTGTGGCCCTCTGGCGGAGAAAGATTATGTGAATATTAATTAACCAATTTAGTTGCTTTATCTTGTCCTTATTCTAACAAGCCTTATATACACGTGTTTCTAATTATATAATTTTTTAGGCTGAGATGGTTAGAATCAAAGATTCTCAGGACCAACAATCTTCTACTGTAGACTCTTCTGAAGCCAGCATGTTCATCTCAGTGAAAAAGAGATAATTCAAAGTGTGCACAAGACCCCCCCGGGATATGTCAAAGGAAAAGGGAGAGTTATTCTTTTGTTTGGCCATGTGATCAGAATATTGAGATTCAGGAGTTGAAGGAACAGGTGCATCATATGAAGATAAGCTTCAAACAATACAAACCCAGCTTACTTATTCTATGAGCTTTATCCAACAACTAATTGAGAGATGGAACATGCAATACCCTGACTCATGTCCTACATTTGATGCAAGAAATATGTTTTCTCAACCTCCACCTAATGCAGGTACCTAATGCAGGTACTTAATCTACTAAACCTACACCTTCCAACACTTTGCAACAGCAAAACAACAACTACGACGATTGCTATTGCCCTTTACCGTGATATTAGTATTTGATCCTTTTCACTAGACTTGTATTAGTGTTTAACTAAGACATTTGGTTTGTTATATTTTTTGTGTGTTTTATGAACTTTGTATGTTTGATAGTATGAAATCAAACTTTTATTGTGATGTTTGTGATTAATTTTTTATTAGCATATCTATATAAGATAATTAAATTTGAATGACAATAGAATTAAAGTGAAAAAAATGTGGCATATATTAAAACAAAAAAAATAATATAGATGCAGCCCCAAAAAAAAAATATTGGAGCAAAGGCGCTGGTAAATAAAGAGAAAAAAATTAAATTTAAACAAAAATTAAGGTGTTGGTAACTTCGCGCCGACTGAAAAGCGGTAGGCAAAAGTTTCTGACACCATTGGTATTGGTAAGTTTGTGCAAAACTTGCCAACGGGTTGACTGTGTTGGCAAGTAAACTTTGCTACATGAATTCACCAACGCCCTTGGTGATGCCAAGCAGGAATTGGGAAGTCAGCTTGCTAATGAATTCTAAAACTTACTAATGTGTTGACTGCGTTTGTAGGTTTTAATTTTTTTGTAGTGAATCTCTTGCCACAATTCTACGATTTTAGTCACTTTCCCTGGATCATTTGTAACTTGCAAATTCCCCATCTTCTTGTCTATCCCATTCTTAATTTAAACGAGCTCTCTTTTATTATTTACATATATATTGAACGCTCTTGGAGCACCATAAAAGACGTAGTTCATGAGATTATGGGTGTATTTCTAGGAAATTTTGTGTCTCTGTCTCTCTTTACTTTTCTGCATTTACTTTACTTGTACTCGACCCAATTGCAACTAACCACGCCATTCGTCCAACAGTCATTGGCACCTCAATACAAATTAAACTATAGAATTAACCCTGTACAATGTTAAAGGTGTAGTGGACTGATCTGCAACATTTTCTGGCTCATTATTTAAATGCAGTTACAAGAAGTTTTACATGCTCACTAGCTCAGTTATCAGTGGAGTGTACAGGCTGTTGTCCAGATACCGGGAAGGTGATAAGTTGTCTAGACGACTCCCCCTGTGTCACCGCAGGACTCCGTTGACAGATCTTTTTGAACGGAGCTTTGTAGAGAGAGTTGTTTTTAACTTTTTATGACCAGGTTGCTTTCCAGTGGATGAATAGGAATGCTCTGAGCAATGGTCATGACATGAATTAGACAAGAGCAAGACGGAATAATCTTGTTGGCCCCTTTTTGCGTGTCCTCTTGAATCATTCTACTGGTGATATGCTCACCAATATTGATTTTTATTCCAGCTTAGATGGCATAAACGAAGCGAGCTCTTTCCCAGGAGACTATTGAAAACTGCTTGGCTGATCTTAGTTGAAGACAGTGACGCGGTGGAGCAGCATGTATTGTGGTCGCAAGCAAGACTTCGGAAGAGGCATGTCTTCTGGCCAGTGCATCTTATTCCATTCAATTCTCCTTGTGCGTACGGAACATAAACAGTCATGTTACTGTGGAATTCTTTCATCAGACTAAAGGAAGGACAAATTTTGAGACAGAGATTTTGTAAGACTCGATTTCTTGAGCAAACTGGGCGAAGAAAACTCCTTAAAATCCTCTCTTTTTACCATGCACTTAGTAACGATCGTTCAAAGTTTGAGAACCAACACAATTCACTTGCCACCTCTAAGCAGGGGTGTTAACAAAGGAAAATTTTGAAAAATGACCCCACTAGTGGGGCATTAAAATCGTGTCTCCCATTGATACCACAAGATATCTCTAATCACTTTATCTCATGTTATAAAACTTAATATTATTGTCTTGTTTGTTTACCGTATTACATTAATATTATATTTGAACACAATGTAATTTTTATCTAAATACGAAAATATTATATTTAAACACTAATAACATTACATTTTAAATCCAATACAATCACTATTCATCATTCTAATCTTTCTATTATTTTTATCAATCACATCACATACTCTCTTTCTCTCTTTCTTTTTTTCTCTCTATTTTTATCAATCACGTCTCATACAATACAATTCAAATACGTTTCATATAAATAAACACTGTATTTAAATACAATATAAATATTTTTCATCCAAATGCTTATTACATTCAATACATTACATTCAAATGCAATACAAACGCAATGTGTTACCCAAACACCCTCTATATATCTTATCATTTTATCTCATTTTATAAAACTTAAAAAAGATGATTACTGGTAAAAATTAGTAGTAATCTCACACATAAGTGACGAAAAAAGGCAGAACTACTAATCTCACACAATCAAAGCAACCGAAAAATAAATTTTTAGTTTGATCCATGGTTCATGTTGAGCGAAAAAGAAACCAGAAAAAAAAAAAAAAAAAAAGGTCATATGGAGCTGAATGTCAATAATAATTTTACCATATAATCAACAACAATCTATATGAACTACTTATTACAGAAAAAAAAATAATAGTAATAACCTTTCATATTAACTGCATATACATGACATTATACCTATACAACCAGAATTCCAATTATTATCTAATCATAATCTTCAACCTTTTTTCCCTTTGTGATTTCGTTGGAATTGCACCCTAGTAGTGAAAGCGGAGCCTCTACGGACAGGGCTCTTCACAGTACCACAGAGCTTGTGCTTCATTCTCCATGGGAAGAGCAGCTCAAGCCCACAGCCCTTTGGCGAAGAATACGACGTCGTTGTCGAAACTCTCTCGGAACAAGAACTGGTCATCTGAGACTTCCTGAAATCATCACAGCTCTTCTTCAAACTCATGGCGCTGAGAGCAGAAGCCGTGGCCAAAGCCGTGGCGTCAGGCAGAAACCTCTGGATTATGAAATCCGGGTACTGATTATCTCGTCTCGACTCTTCGATTATCTTCAACCTCAACCCGTCTGTAGTAGCACTACTTTCTTGCGCTTTCTGGGATCTCTCCACAATGTCTATCGCCTCCGAAAGCGAGAACACGTCCACTGCGTCGGAGAAGATGTCATAGTCTGGCCCGTCGTCAATTTCGTCTTCTCCGTCGTCATCGTCTTTGTAGTAGTTATCGACATCTGCATCGCACACGTCATCGTTGTTGTTACCGACATTTTTTGTCATAATAGACGTTGGTGTAGTACTATTGCTAATAATTTGTTGGCATCGCCACAAGCTCGGCGGGAGTTTGGGACGAGGAGTGTCGTTTTCGCCATCGCAAGTATTACTTTTTCCGGTATCCTTGGGCTTCCCGGGAGCTTTCTCCCATGAAAATGGGATCCTATGGTAAGCATCGCCACTTGTGCTATTCCGACGTCGTATGCTCGGGCAAGACAACTCTAAGGAGGCCGAATTTGCAGGGCGTCTCGTTGAAAGTAGTGGTGCATTGAAGTTGATAATATTTCGGGGTTGATGATAGTTTTGATCATGATCATTTTCTTGTTCCATGGGGAGATTTTGGCAAGAAGGGAAATTGGAAATTTTGGTGTGAGAGACTAGCAGGGAAGGGAAGGAAGAAAGTTTAAGGTAGTTGGGGGTAATGAAGTAAATAAAAGGGCAGCTAGTTGGGGCTCTATGGGTATCTCGTGAAGCTTATTTAATTTGATTTTACTTTAACATGCTGAAAGATGAAATTGAAAAGTACCCCTTTGGTGTGTGGGATTGAGAGGGACCGAAAATGAAAAGCTCTTACACCGCCAATAGGTGTCCTATATTCTCAGGAATTGTACAGAAGGTAGGCACTATACTTTTTAGTTCCTTTGCTTCAAAATGGTAACCAATAGGCTTTGACTTGCATTTGAACGTGGAACTAAGGTTAAAAGAAATGTATGTGACAAATACATTGATGGTTTATTGGTTTGCATCACTCTTAGGTTACTAGTCCAAATTAAAATCATGAAAAAATGAGGTGAATGGCTGTTTTTCTACCACTCCTTTGAATGAATAGTCAATCTTTTTCTTTTTTTTTTTTTTTAATATACGCAATGTGTTGTTTTTTATTTTAATTTTTTCACTGATAGAAAAATAGTATATCATTTATAGACCGGTATATTATCGCTTAATATTGGTTAATAGCCGAGTGTCTATAGATCACCAAGTCGCATAAGTAATGATGGAAACTAAGCCATCATTAGTCCTTCGCTAATAGACTGTCATATTATTGCTTCACATTAGTTAAAAAATGTGTAATATAGCAAATGGGTGTCAGTAAATTCTATCTAACCTGCTTCATAATGTTTGAAAAGTAATAATAATAATTTGAACCAAGAGACAATAATTATGTCTGGTTTATGCAAGGACAAGTGATGTCACTGCTAAATAATTTTGGTCCTTGCATGGTACGCATTTCCTTATTTTTTAGAAGAAGCTCCAGGACTGGCAAGTGGTCGTTACTTGCCTGAGATTATTAATACAAACAAGGAGACACTAAACGGAAGACAAACACTGTTCACTAGTCGAGAAGTTTGGAGCAAGGTATGAGACTATAAGTCTGTTTAATGTTACAAGAGTTCTGAGATAAATAATAAACTCTTTGCTGTGTTTTCTGTAAGGGAAAATTGTGAATCTTATACAACAAATCGTAGAACAATATGACAAGGTTACATTACATTGGAAATCACTTTGCAAAAAAACAATATGATAGACCTTTAAATTCATCACAAGCTGAAGTCCCATGTACAAGATTCTTTGTGCTGTGGTGTTACTTTTCACTCTCATCATTGATTTAATGGTATATCATCGGCATCAGCATCAGTTGTGTGCGCGACTTGATGAAGATTTGATTCAATCGATAATCGAATGGATATATATTTACATGCTATCTTTGCTCCTCTACTTTGCCTGCCTTCTAATCCAAACTCTGTTTTCCTCTTGAATTTGTTCTCGAAAAAAAGGCCATCGGAAATCTGCATCTGAATTGTTCCAAAGAAAAAACCCAAAAAATTTAAATAGAGCTCACTGCTTGCTTGCCTCTTGCGTCTTAAAGGTTTTGGGTGGAAGGGATGGGTGACGCTCAAGGGTGATAATGAATAATGGCTATCTAGTTATTCTCGTTTTTGTCATTCATGTACATGTTCTTTTGCTTTGTTATAGAGCTCAAGAGTATCAGCATGGCTTGAATCAAAACAGAGAGCTGCTTCGCAGTCTCGGATGGTGCAGATGTAGTCACTCATTGATTCATAAAATGCTGCTCGGAGATGTAGAAGCTGTAGATCTGGCTTAAAAGCAATGGCTCTGCTTAGCTCATCTATGGCTTCTTTTTCTTTATGGTCATCCATCAAAACTGGCAGGACAATATCAATGTAAGTAAGAATGCTGGTTTCAAAATCATTTTTATTATGAAACTTGAAAGAATGACAAAATAAAAGTCAAACAGAAAATACAAAGCTGTCTACTTCCTTATGTAAGTTCAGTCACAGTTATAAAGAAGACAGGTCTGCATGGTCTCAGAATTTCAATCTCCGTACAAATTAACCAGTATTCAGTTTAAATAACAATGCAAAATCAACGAAACAAAGACAATAACACACCAGGATGTTGTGTTAGCATTGAAGTGAATCCATATAATGGGAACAAACATTTTTTACTAAATCATACAAGAAGACCAGTTTTCATCATTTCACCTATGTAACATTTTTCTTAAAAAATAACTCACCGCCATATGATATGAATTAGTAGTCAAAAGTTGAGATTAGAGATAGTATCCCTAGCATTGATGTGGCAATCATATCAATGAAAGAATGACAACTCACATACCACATAAAGTGGTATCCAAAAGGTGATATTAGAGTTAGTAACATCTAAATATGGTCTTGCTATCACATAAACGTGCGTGTTCTCATGATGCCAAATAATCATACAAGGGGGTAACTGTCTTCCAAGTTGAGGATTTAGAAATGGATTCCAAGTACTACAAATGTTCTTACCAACACAATTTTAAATAATGGCATTGCGTAGGAGACAGCTCAGCAACTGATGGAGCTTGTCAGCTCAATCAACAAAAACACAAAGTCAGCATGTTTGTACAACTTCCAAGGAAGAGGTTTATGTTAATTTAAGAACACTTTTGCTATAGAATCTGAAGCACAAATCTCTGCACTACCCTGCTCATAACAGTCAAATCTCCAGGCAACAGAATGGCCCAGCATAACACTTTGGAATGAACTCCATATACGTTATAAATCACCTTGTCACAGAATTGTGCAAATGATTGTAGCATACAGACATAGAAGTGAATATTTAGTAGGAAAACAAAGAGATGCTGAAATTGTTTTTATACCCTTTCTGGCACCCAAAGGGATGGAAATCTGAAAAATGATGGCGAAGTAGAATCTAGAAGAAAGATAACACAAATTTAATCGGCTTGTACAAGAACTTTTGGAAGCAATTCAAGATGCCAAAAACAGAGGATTGATATAGAACATGAACCATAGTGAGGAGAAAAAGGAAGTGAGAAAGCCTAGGAAATTAAAAAAGAAAAAAAAAAATCAATATTGAGGAATAGAAAGTTCTTAAACCGAACAGGTAGTCTGAACAGGCAGCTGTTAACATAATGCAGCTGCACGCAGAAGTACAACAGAACCTCAATATCTCCCTCATCAGGAAGAGGTCATCAGAGCGTTAAACTGTACACAAATCGATCAATTTTCCCAGAAAAGAAGATCAGGCACCTAAAATATGAAGACTTTTTCAATGTTTCCTGCTACTTTAAAAATTGGCTGCCTATTCTTCTTCCCAGGATCACCCTTTGAAACATTAATTGGTAATCAGACACTAAGAAATTTGAGAAAAAGTTTCACACAAAATATGATCAACTTAACAAGAATCCCAATTAAAGCAACAAGTAGTTGGAATTAATTTGAAACTAGGTAGCTCGAGTCAGTGACACAGTGTAGTTAATCAGCCACGGCATGATATTAAGGAATAAATATGATAACTTAATTAAAATAAATAAATAAATAAAAACATCTAAGCACATAAACAAAACTATCGGAGGTGCGAAAAGGTCTCGCACTAAAATTTCAAAAGTAAAGAGTAATTTGAAATTGTCAACAAAGGTTTATTAAATACAGAGAAAGCATGATTAAATGAATTACCTGCTGCTCTATATCTGTATGGATACGTCCTCAGGGGATCTAATTGCGTTGCCATAGTAAGATCACTCTTTGCCATGTCACGGTCACAGTATTCTGAGCGTTTCTCGTAAGCTGATGCATTATTCCTGGCCTTCTCTATCAGCTTTGTCATCTCATCATATGCAGCTTTCCGTTGATTTTTAAGATGATATACACGTGCAAGACCCTGATGTGCTCGTGTATGCTTAATGTTAAGTGCATTCATGTAGCAATCAGCTGCAAGATCCAACTTATCACAGTCTACATAGACACTCCCCAGATTGTTTAGGGCCTGCAAATCATATAATTTCTCAATTTGAATAAAAATTTTGGTGTTTGAAACAAAGATGGCGAGATTTTTCTGAATTGGCACCTACTTGTCCTTTCCTAAGACCATCTGAAGGGCATCTTAGAGCTTCCTCCAGAAGCTGGATAACATACGATGAAGACTCAGGATCAAGACTTGAGTCTGCTAAAGCATATGCTTTAAGGAAAAAAGCTTCAAATGATCTCTGAAAAGAAATTGACTCCTCTGCTTTTGCCAAAGCTTCTTCACGGTGGCCTGTGTCATACAATATCCATCCTTCATAGACAAGTCTTTCATGATCCGAACTAGAATGATTTTGAGCCAAACGTAGACTACGCATAGCAGCCTTTTGACAATTTAACCTACAAACATACAGTAAATCAGTAAAGGTGCTGAAAAAAAAAGCAAATATGACCACATGAGAATCATTCTTCTTTTGTTTCTCTTGAACTGAAGAATCAGGCGTACTTCCAGGCAGTAATGGTAAAATCTGAGTACAAGCTTAAGCTCCTGTTAGTGCCAAAAATAAACATTAGTTAAGAATGCAGTCTATACTTCCTACTTACCTTAATAGAAGGAGAGATTGCCGAAAACGTAGAAGGCTTTTCCCAGGATCATTTGCCAACATATGATGGACAACAGCCAGGGAACCAATATCATCAACCGAGGACCATCGATCATATAGTTGCATCCAGCAATCCGCCTGACTCAACTGTGGAACAAGCGGGCGAAGGAGTTCTACCAGATGGTCACCGTGCACTTTTCCATGAAACATCATGTAATTTGGATCCAATGTCAAGAGTGCCCGAACGTCTCTCAGAGCTCCTTCATAGTCTTCAAGGGCAATCAAAAACCAAGCCCGCAGCTCAAGGCAATCAGGAGAAACCTTGAAACCAATTATCTTATTGATTTCAGAGATGGCTGCTCCAAGCATGTGCTCCTCCAACAAAGAGACAGCTCGATACTTGAAAGGATACAATAGAGTAGGATCTAGTTCAGTTGCGGTGTTCAAATCCATCATCTTCTCCTTCCCAATACAATACAAAGCTCGCTCCTGATACATCCATCCGACCGGCGCGTAATCAGAAATCAGAGAGTTCATCTGCTTGTATGCAGAATATTTGTGGCCTCGCTTATACTTGGCCCTTGCAACACCCACCAACGAATAAATATGACCCACCTCAGCAGCTGCCTCAAACCAATGCTGGGCATCTTTGTATTCCTTCCGCTCAAGCATCACAACCCCTAATTGGTGAAAAGCAAGCTGCTTTTGCCAATTCTCAGCTGCACACTCACCCAACCTCTCCAAAAGCATCACCGTGGTGTTCGACTTCATGTCCTCCTCCATCGCAATCTGGCTCATGAAATAATACAAAACAAAAGAAGCATGCCCAACCATAACCAATCTCTCTCTAGCTTCCAAGCTACAAAAAAATCTCATCATGTTCGGATTGTGCATCGAACTCGGAAGCTCTCTGAGAAACACCTGCAAACAAGCTGCCACCAGAAGATAAGCCGTTTCCTCCACTCCATACTCAAACAGCAACATTGCATCCTCCATATCAAGAACCAAGGATGCCAAATGCGCATCACAAGCTGATTTTAACTCCTCGCAACAAAACTTGTTCGCCAAAGACAATAACTCCAAAACAATTTTCACATCCAACGAAACTAACCTTTTGGTCCTGCTAAAAATCTCAGCAGCCCTCATTCCATCTGCAGAGATCCCATTGTTTGAGAAATTTATCTTCTCCCTTCTCGTTTCCGAGAACCCACCATACAACATTGCACTAAATGGTCTTGACAACGACGCGATATTGTACCTTACACACCTAACCTCTTCATTCCCAATACAAAACGACACATCGCCATTCTCCTCAGACGTCGAACACTCCTCATTCCCGACCGTGGATTCATGATCAGCACGAGAACTAGTCAAACACATACAAGATTCGTAAACCGATTCCGGGTTATATCCGGATACCAAACTAGCCTTAGGACATTCAATATTCCTCCCACAACAATCCATGGCCGAGTATCCAATAAGCTCATCCTCTCTCCTCTCAAACCTCAACCACGCGGCTAACACGATCTTAGTGTGAACATCCACGGCGTGCTGCCGTGCTGACCGGAGGCTTTTTCGGAACAATTTGGGATCGGAGAGCCCCCGGAACACGGCGCATTGCTCAATAAACACCTTCCACTTATCGAATTGCGGACAATTCTCGATCCGACGATACACATCGGCCAGGGTCTGGACGAAATCGACGGATTTGAGGCACGGCTCGATCAGAGGTTCAAGAAGATCGGTGGAGGGAAGACCATAGGGGAGAAGATTCTCGGACATGGCATTGCTTGGGGTTAGGGTTTGATTTGGAGCTTGAAATGTCCGATTCGATTTGGATCTAATCGAATTGACCCTGAGATGGTCTTGGAGGTGGTGACAGAGCCTGTCGCCGACGCCACCGCCAGCGCCAGCGCCGGTGGTCGTGGTGGGCCCGGACGGGTTGAGCGCATAGACCTGCGTGCCCTTACACCCGTCCATGATCTTCAAGCTACGCATTGTCGTGAATATGTTGTGCTGCATCATCAACTGAGATAATCCGACTGATTTCGGAGACGAAATTCCCAGAAAATTTTCTCCAAAAACGCAGAATTTGACGGAAAATCGAAAGAAGAAAAAAAAAGAGATGATAATTTGGATAAATTAATAATTACCTTATGCCCAGCAAACACCACCGAGTGCCGAACGGAGAAACGGGGAATTGAGAAAGGAGGACAATGGTGATGCAGGAGAAAAGGAATTTGGGGAATGGCGGATTTTCTTGATGGCGGATTTTTTTTTTTCCTTCGGATTTTCCCGAGAAAATGAGGTGTGTTTTAGGGGAAGAGAACGAGGTGGGAAACGCAAACATTGACCGCCAACCAGATGTTGAGGTGGAGGTGGCCGTTTGGAACGGCCACTCTCTGGTAATATTTGCTGATTTCTCTTTCTCTCTCTCAAAAAAAAAAAAAAAAACAAAAAACAAAAAACAAAAGTTTCTATCCAAGAGAGTGGGACTATTTTTTGTTTTTTCTTCCTCTAAGGTCAATGGATAAATTAGTTGCATTACAATATATTTTTTATTCAAAAAAAAATTAGGACTTTTTTTTTATAATTTGAATTTCAAATAAAATAAAATTTTTAGGTCATAATTAATTGATTTAATTATAATTTTTATTAATTTTTATAAAAATATAAAATTAAGGTAAAAAATTTAGATTTAGGCTTAAGTTTTATTATTGAATTCAGATTTAAAATTTTAAGTTTGATTTTATTTTTATCAAAAAAATCAATAAAAATTATTATTAAGGTAATCAATTTTAATAATAAAATATTATTTTATTACAAATTCAACCCATAAATTGAGTACAAATAGACCATCCAAAAGTTAACTAACTCTGATATAAAAATTTCATTTCAAATGTCTTTGATAACTCTATAAAATAAAGTTATTTTAATACTTTTTCGTGTATAAAAATTAGTTTGTCCTTAAGAGTTTTATTTGTTTTGATTTTTTTATTTACTTTAATTTAGATTTTTTATCTTTTTTATGAGATTTTTATTTAATTTTGCTTTATTTTAGTAATAATATATTAAATAAGTTTAAAATTAAATATTTTCAATGAGTTTATCTATAGTATTTTATTTTGAAAATGTCTAATTTTAGTAATTTGTTTGTCTATAGTATCATTGTGGTAAAATATTCATGTGTTAGAAGTAAGTTCCACCAGATGTCATTGTTCATATTAGCAATTCACCCCTTTGATTAGTTTTGTTTTGATTCTCTTATTGATATGAGCATTTCAAAAAAAAAAATCACTCAAATCGAAATTCGTACGATAAAGTTACGATATATTTTAATTTTAGATCAATAAAAAAAAGTTGGAACTCATACATAATTACTTTTTTTTTTCTCTTTCTTTTTCTTCACGTCGAATATCTATGGGGCAGCGCCGTGTGCACGTGATCTAAAATCGCAGCTTGATTTTATATGTGGTGCGAGGGAATAGTTTTATTTTTTAGCCTATAAAAGGCAGAGAAGGTCGGGGTGGAAAACCAAGCAGGGAGGAAGAGAAAAGGAGAGCAGAGGGAAAAATAGAGACGATGAAAGAAATAAAGATAGAGAGAGATATAGTATAAAAAATAAACATTCTTGTGAAGCTAAAATATATATGTTTTTTCTTTTCTTTAATTAAGTTGTATTTTATTATCAATAAAAAGAGGATTTTTAGAGATTTTATCAATACGAATATCAATAATTATTTTAAATTTTTTTCTTTTATTTTTATTTTGTCATTATGTTTAGTTTGTTTTGTTTTGTTATTTTATTTCTTTATGAATTAAATAAATTTTTATTGAGAATTATGACATTGTCTGATTATGATAATTTAATTTAATTAAATTAAATATGTTGTTATAATTGTCATATTTATTAGCATATTTATTCTTAAATTTAATGTTTTTAGATTTTTGACTAACTTTTAAATGATTTGAAAAATAAAATAAAACTAAAAGGAGATTTTTGTGATGTGATTCTAGAATAAATACCATAAATCTATCTGTTTTTGTGTGGTTATATTATTAACTAGCATAGATTTATCAAAAAATACTTTTTATAATTAAATTCAAATTCGTATTTTTTATTTCATATATACAATACTATTTACATGTATAATACTGTTCATAGTGAATTTTTATTTACTAATCTTTTACGTATATTTAATTATAAAAATGTAAAATTTATGTATAACTTTAAAAAGAGTACATATAAAGTAAAAAGGATAGTTGACCATTAACGACTATAAATACAAAATAATAATAATATATTTAAATAAAATTAAATACAATTAATTATAGTGAAATTATAATTTCACGCATCTGTATGTTTGTTTATGTGTTATTAATTTATATTCATTTATTTTTGTAATTTTATTTTATTTATTTATTTATTTATTTTTAATTATAATATTTTTCGGTTGCTCAAATAAAATTAAAATTAACTAATTTTGATACTTAATAAACTGTTCTTGTGGGAATGATATTTTGCTCATCACTGTATTACTTGTTAGATTCTTACACTTACGAAAATCCACATCAGTTGTTTGGATGTTGAGTCCATACTCAAAATTTTATATCCAGTTTTATCTTTTTTAACATGTCAACAAAAATTATAATTAGATTAACCAATTTCAATCATGATATATTATTTTTCCAATCTTTTAATAATGGTAGATTTATTTCGGCTTTTATTTTTTAGGAAAATTTGATACTATACATATTAATTAAAAAATATAACTTTCTTTTATTTGATTTTCTTAAAAGAATATGTCTTCATCAACTTGATTATATTTTGTTTCATGGAGTTAAATCTAAAATTTTTGTTAGATTATGTCTATCACTATAGTTTTATATTATATATATACACACAAATATACATTATTAGTATTTGAAAGTTCCTATACTTTATATTTATAAGTAAAAGTATTATTTTTTTTTTAGAAATAAAATTACCATGTGTCAAACTCTGTTGTCTTTCAACCCAAAAATAAAAATATAAAATTTTTTCTTACATTTGGAAACTATGAAACAATATTGTGATATCCAAAGAAAAATATTTAAATTCCTTTCAAATTAAAGAAAAAAAGTTAATTTCCCATTCAAAACACAGCATACAAAAAATAGATAACTAAGAAAAATTAATATCAAAAGTCACATTCTCAGGAACAAGTTAACTCTGATAAATTATTGCATTAAAAAAACTTTGAGAAATTAATCGCAAATTCGCAATCAACCATATCATCATTTTCCTTCTCTAAAAAAATAGTAAATCATTTTTACCAATAAAATAGCAGAAAATAATTTCTATAAGCTTTTTCTTAAAAAAAAATGAAAAATAAAAACTTCTATAAGCTTTAATCAAATTATTCTTAATGAATAAAATAATTTTAATTGAAATATATATAAACTATCTTTAATATATTTATGTATGTTAATATTATATTTATTATAAAATAATATGAAAAATAATATTTATATCTTTTATCATTTTTATTGTGCTTTTACAGTTTGTAAAATTGACTTAAATATTTAAAAAAATGAAAAATAAAAATACTATAATAATTATATGAGATAACAATCAAATGAATTAAAAGTGAAATTAACGTTAACTATATCTTTGTGATAAATTTATCATAAAGTTTAATATATGATAAATTTGATATAAAAAACGTATATTAAAAGGTATTTTTTTTATTTAAATGTTAAAATTTACTATTATCACACTAATTTAATATTATAGTATAGATGTTCTAACTATCTTTAAAAGTTATTTTCTACTTTTTCACAAAAACATGTACTCATCATATAAGTTTCTTAGGATAGAAAGAACTTTTAATTCAAATCGAGGTACAAATAGGTTTCTTAAGGTATTATTCATGCTTTTGCTTCTCAATTCTTTTAACGTACGTATTTGTACTTTTTAATTTTTTGGATGGAAAGGATTTCGTGTTTTGTAATTTTATAGACCATTTAGTAAACATATTACGTTTTAATTGTGTTTGAATGTAATTTATGTTTTTGAGTGTTGTATTTTGTTGAAAAGTATTTATTTTATATTTGAATGAAATGTATGTTTGGATGAAAAGTATTTGAATTATATTTTAGAGTTGAAAAGTTGATGTAATTGATAAAAGTAAAGATAAAAAATTAGAGTTAAAAAGTTAATATAATTATTTTAAAAAACAAATGAATAGTAATTATTTTCATAGCACTGTTGAACATGATTGTATTTGAAAGTAAAACTTTACGTTTAGTGTAAAATTATATTGCATTTGAATATGATTAAAATGTAAAATTTTTGTCAAACGAGACATTAGAGCTAATAATTTTGTATTTATACTTTTCTAATTGAAATTACGTATTTGTTTTTTTTTTTCGAACTACTTATTTGTACTCTTTCTTGGTATAAAATTACGTGTTTGTACCTTTTCATAAGAAAATTACGTCTTTGAACTTGAATCTATACCCAATAGGCCAATAGTAGAAGAGACAGCCAATTAAGCCGTCACTCTTTAAAAAAAAAAAAAAAATCAAGAAGAAGAAGCTGTCACTCATTTTTCCGCCAGTCTTGCTCTTGCTTTTGGCATTGCAGTTCCATTTATAAAAAATTACTGTAGCTGTCATATAAGTTCAAAGTTATTAAGCTTAAAAATAGATGGGCGTTTGACAATTTTTTTTAAGTTACTGTAAATATCAGGGAGCTATTTACATTAGAACATTTTGACAGAAACATATAAATGAAAATATTTAGAATGAAAACATTTAAATTACTATTTGAATAAACGTTTAAATATTAATATTTAGAAAAAAAACATTTGAATTTATATTTAGATAATTGATAAGGTTTTTGAGTTGCTTAAGATAAATGTGCTTGGAAAAAAATTAATATAAAACTTATTTTGTTTGTCTTGAAATTATATGTTTTTTTTTAATCTTATTTAAATTTGTATATATAAAGCAATTGACTTTTAAAGTTTTTTTTTTTTTAGCTCATGGTATGAATCACACTTTTAAAATTTGAGTGACAAAATTATAATAAAAACTATAAATAATGAAATTAAGGTTGAATTTTCAAAAAAAAGAGTAAAAAAATTCAAATTGTGCCATGTAGACGGAATATTTGAAATTAAAAAAAACACATATTTGAAAAAAAACAAGTAAATAAAATAGTTCTCATTTATAAAAATAGTTCAAATAAATAGAGGCTAAGCATTTAGTAAATTATGAATAAAATTATTGTGTGACTAGCATTTCCTAAAAAAAAATATTTTCTCCTATTTAATAGAAATAATTCAATAGTAATAATAAAATTATGAGTAAAATTTTTAAAAAATTATTTACCATCATTTTTTTGAAATATTTACTATCATTTTCAAATACACATCAAATTACAATCATAAAAGTTTTTTTAATAAGTTATAAATTATATTTACAATTTAAAATTATTTTTAAGAGGAAAAGAATTTGCAATTTTCAAATGAATATTAGAAAGTAATTTTATTATTTGTTATTAAGAAAAATAATGTTAGTATATTGAAATTCTTATTTATTATTACGGATATTTTAATAAATTTGTATGATAATAATAGAAGTTACTATATAAAGGCAACCTCTAACATGTTTTTTAAATCCAGTTGCACTGCAATAATTTTTAAAATTTATTGGAAAAAATATTTAACAAACACCTCTTACCTAATTTTATTGTAAATTCTTTAATAATTAAAAGCAATCTCTAAAAGTAACACTAAAGAGAACCTTTATATATATAAAAATAAAAGATTTATTCATTTTAGTTTCTCTGTCACTCTTTTACTTTATTTATTACCTCTTATTTATTTATATATTTATTTACTTTAATCAATTTAATACTTCGTTTAAGAAACGCATTGCGTTTTAATTTTTGAGTGTTATATTTGGTTGAAAAATATTTATTTTATATTTGAATGAAATGTGTGTTTGGATAAAAAGTAATTAAATTGTATTTTAGAGTTGAAAAGTTGATATAATTGATAAAAATAAAAAGTTAGAATTGAAAAATTGATGTAATTATTTTAAAAAACAAATGAATAAAATTGTTTTCGTAGCACTATTAAAAATGATTGTATTTGAATATAAAATTTTACATTTGATATAAAATTATATTACATTTAAATATGATTAAAATGTAAAACTTTTGAAAAACAAGATATAATTCACCCCACCACCAACCCATGTGGAACTTCTCCTAAAAAATAAAATAAAATAAAACCCACCCGCACCAGACGATTTGCCTCCGTTGGCGCCAATGTCTGTCCTACCCGAGCACCAATCTACCTTCGCATCCTCACCCCCGCACGGATATTGGTTGGATTTTGGGTTTCTTTTTTTCTTTATTATTTTTAAATTTTTTAAAGAAATTATGTAAGTTTTAAAATCTATTCCATGCACTATATATTACTTAATAATGCCTTTTCTCACAAAGGGTTGATTTTTGAAATATAGAATTTTTTTCTAAAATGATTTTTGAAAAATAGAATTTTTTCTCTTTTTAGAAAATAAATCTTCTTAAATTTCTATACCTACACATTAAAAAATTTTCGCTTTTAAAAAATGGAAAAAGAGTTTTTGTCTAAAAAAAATTTAGAGAAATCCAAATAATTTTTATTTTTTAAAAGTAAAAATTTTTCATTTTTAAAAAATGGACATCATATCCAAATGAAAGCTTAATATATCAAATATCACTTAATACATATTACTAAAGTTACTCTTGGTATGTATCTGTTTAGACACTTAGTTTTTGTAAAATAGGATAAAAGTGTCCATTTTTGAAAGTGGGCCTTCTAAGTTTCAGTTCATAAGCATTAAAAATTTTTTATTTTTGAACATTAAAAAAGACTTTTTCTCTTTAGAAAATGAAATTTTTTTACCAATTCAAATAACTTTTTATTTTTAGACAGAAAAAATTTCCATTAAAAAAGTGAAAAGTTGCTATTTTACAAAAGTGGATATAACTACACTGAAGTTTAATCTCTTAAAATTTTTAATCAGCTTAGAAGATATATAATAATATCTAATGATTTATCTTTATCTTTAGTTTTACTTCATATTAATGGAGCGTTTGGTAAACGTATTGTATTCGCATTGCGTTTGAATACAGTTTTAGAAATGCATTTTGTATTTGGATGAAAAGTATTTGATTTGTATTTAAATGAAATATGTGTTTGGATAAAAAATATTTAAATAGTGTTTTAGAGTTGAAAAGTTAATGTGGTTGGTAAAAATAGATTAAAAAAAAGTAAGAGAAAGAAAGAGTTTGATGTGAATGAAAAATTTAAAAGTCTAAGAAACAATTGTTTTCAAAAAACAAATGAATAGTTATTGTTTTCGTAACACTGTTAAAAAATATTGTATTTGAATACAAAACTTGTACAATTTAGGTGAAAATTATATTGCGTTTAAATGCAATATGAATACAAAACTGATACCAAACGTACCATAAGTCTCCGTCTATTTAGACACTTTATTTTGAAAAATGAAAAAAAAAGTCCATTTTTGTAAAATAGACTTCTAAATTTTGTGCACAATCATCAAAAGTTCTTTATTTTTAAATATCAAAAAAAGACTTTTTTCACTAGAAAATGAAATTTTTTACTCATTCAAACAACTTTTAATTTTAGACAGAAAATTTTTCTATCTTAAAAATGAAAAAATTTCTATATTTTAAAAATAAACAACCCAATGGAAGCCAATAAAAAATGATATTTTTACAGTGTCATTTGATCTACTATTCACCCATGTGATGACACCAAATACACGCTTGTCATCATCCTCCAAACCAACTAGAGGCGAAGAATTAATTCCCACGCTTACAGTACGATAGATAATAAGACATTAAATATGCGCGTGGAGTTCGTGAATTTAAAGACAATATCGACATTCTTGTTTTTGATTTGAGTAGTGGGACATTATGAACATGGTTGCCCACGATTACTACAATCCACAAGGTTGGCATTATCTAGAATTGTGGATAAAATGCATTTAATAGATTATTCATATGTTTGTTGAAGTCCTCCAGATGTATCTACTTCAATGCGTAAGATCGTGGATGATTAATTTTTCCTTTGTCCCAAAATAATTGCCAACAATCTTATGTCCTAAATATATAATTGACCTTTAGTTTTATTTTTATTTTTTAATTTGGACGCCTTATAAAACAACAATGTTACTACTATAATTTTTTTCTTTAACAAAAAATTTACCACGATGGTCTATGTCTGATGAAAAGATTTCGTACTTATCTACTGATTTCTTGTAAGAAAACACTTAACATATCTAGCAAAAGTTATCTGATTATGTTTGCAATCACGTATTTTTCTTATTTAATTTACTTTTGTTTTCAAATTTTATTGAAGGTTTCAAAATTATTTATGTTTGCCGGGTTGTTTGATAGTTTCAACTCTTTGCCAAATTCAATGCGATAAGCATTTTCCGCTTCTGCTTGGTCTCCATGACCTGCCTCATTTCCGCATGGGATAATAGGCCTAAGATTTCTTGCCTTTATTTCCACTTTACGCTAGAAAACAAAAAGAAGACTCAAACTAATCAATCCTCGTATCTACCCAAACAACCGCCTCAAGCTTATTGTTCTATTCTTTTTATTTTGTTTTCTCAACTCAGTTGGGTGATTGGATATCTTTTGCGTGAGCAATTAAAAAAAAAAAAAACCAAGCCATGGACATAACAAAGAATATTTTTAATAAAAGGGAGAGGCTCTAACAGAGTCTAATTAAGTGTCCTATCAATAGGGTTCAATTTAAATCCATTCATTTTTAATTGATTGAACGAGACATTAAGTATGTATGATAATTATAATACACCTTATCTTATTTGATAATTGATTAACAAATTAAAAAAAACCTAATATTAAAATAAATAAATAAATAAATAAATCCCTCTTCTTTCTTCTTTGCTTGGGGGGGGGGCGGGGGGGGGTGGCGGGGAATGGATTTTGCTGGGTCGCCGTAGGGGTGGGGGTCATCGCTAGCGGGTGGTTGGGGACTAGAGGATCGTTAAATAACTTAGTGGTGAAATTGCGAAATACTTCGATGACGATGAAAACACGAGCCTTGGATCTTCCTGCGAATGGGCAATGGTGACGCAACTCGGACAGTGGAGGGAGAAAAAGGTGACACCTATCTACTCACCTAGTGAACTAGACAACTTCGATCTGCTCTCCGGTGAACCTTTCTCTCTCTTTGCACGGCAGGACACGTACTCTTTCTAGTTTTCATCAGGTCGATATAGCGATTGCAATCACAAGACAAAGTGACATTGCATAGCAAAAGGTGGATTGCAAGCTAATCGTGATTCATGTGGCCGTGGAGGTCGAGGACGATTGAATTAGGTTTACAAGATATGGGACCGATCTCGCCATTTAGGGGGGGCTAGGGGGTGGTGAACATGGAGGGTTGCTGATTGGGGGGATGACTGGGGAGAGTTGTGGTCGAGATGGGGGTGTTTCGCTAGGAGTGGGTTGATTTTTTTGTGCTTGAATTTTTTATTTTAATGTCTTAATGCTATGAACTAAAATACATTATAGTTATCTTATATTCACAAATCTCAAAAGTTAAATTAAACTTTCGTAATTAAAAAATAAACCTTACTATAAATTATGGTAGAGTTTCTCAAAAACTCTATTACACTCTCTCTCTCTCGCTTAATAGAAATATTGAGTGAGATGAACAAGATGGGCTAGCAGTTGATGAGTACTCTTGCGCATGGGCCACCATGTTGAAAAAAATTGAATTCTTGATAGGAAAAACTAAATGCGTAAATATATTAGCGATGATAGGCTCAACATGACCCGACAGCCATAAGTCGGCAAATAGCTATTGTGGAAGTGAAAATAAATCCTTGTGAAACAATCATGACAAAATAATAATAATAATAATAATAATAATAATAAAGAATATGATAAAGGCTTTTAATAAGATAAATGAAAGGGAAAAACAGTTGCCTCTGTTTAAATAGAATGTTTATTTTTTAAATGAAAATTTTTTTCCTTTTTTTAAATAAAAAATTTTTTTATTCAAAAATAAAAAATTGTTTAGATTAATAAAAAAATTTCTATTTTTAAAAACAAAAGTTCTTTCTGATGTTCAAAAAGTGAAAATTTTTGGATATTTATATACAAAATTTTAAAAGGCCTTTTTATTTTCAAAAATAAATATTTTGATCCAAAAATTGATAATTTTCAAAAGTAAACCTTTCAAATGGATGACAGCAAAGAAAACAATGATCTATAATTGAAGGTTTTATTAAGCAACCAAACACACATTTATATTTAAGTATGAAAAATCTAAATCAAGATGGTGACCTAAACACTATTTAAATTAATAAATGAATAAAAAGGATTAATTTTGAGGAACGACGCCAAAAAAGCGTATCTATCTATTATAACTTAATGATTTTTACCCAATATTATACTAGAATATCGTTTAATATTCACTAAAATACTGTTTGGTATTCTACTAAAATACCACTATGTTCAATATTTTTTGGGAATACCATTTGCTGTTTATCAGATTATTAATGCATTATATCAAAATATCATATCCTTTTATCGTCCACCATATTTTAAAATATCAAATTATTTTAAGATATATTATTTTAAGTGACTTTTTCAAATATATTAATTTATCATATTATTTTTTTAAATATCAAAAAATAAATTGAAAGATTACAATAAATTACAAAAAAATTATTAAAAACACAAAATTTTTAATAAATAACAAATCTACAATTTAACCTTAAATTTCAATTTTACATTACATTTTATAATTTAACTATTAAAGTTATTTTATTTAATATTATGATTTTTTTAATTTAATATTAATTATTTATTTAATTTTATAAAAATCTCCTAATATTTATCTATAAAATTTCATTTTATAAAAATTGATGTGAAATTATAATAAAACCCAATTAAATAAAAAACAACTATAATAATAAATAAATAAATAAATAAATAAATAAATAAATAAATAAAATAGGAGCAAATATGCTCTTCATGACAGCTAGAGAGAAGACCGACGCGACGACAACGATCGATTTCAAATCTCCGACACTTGCTTTGTCGATGAAACCAAGATCAAAAGGTTCGACAAGACAGAGAAACCGAGTGACGGTGGAGTTCGCTAGAAGGGGAAAGGAAATCATGGATCACAGTGGCGGCGGTGCTCACATGGAGAGACAAGAGAGACGCAAGAGAGGTGTGGCGGAGTTCGCGAGGTCAGAGGCGAAGTCAACGACTTCGCGATCGGTGATCTTCACACATCGAGATCTGGTGGGAGACTACGATGGCAAGGTGACAATCGGCAATGCGGTGGTCTGATGACTCCAACAAAGAGAGGAGAGAGAGAACTAATCATAAAAGAAAGGAGGGAGAGGGAGAGGGAGAGGGAGGGAGGTAGTGGAAGAAAGAGAAAAAGGAGTAAAATAAATGTGATATTTAGTGAGGTTAAATTATGGGGAGTTTGGGGAGGTCTTGGAGACGTGGTTTTGGAGAATATGTTTAGAAGAAAAAACTGTTTAGGGTGAAAAATTAAAAATTTTAAAAAAATTTTTAGAAAAAAAATATCAATATGGATCTTGTTTTGTTCCTCTCGAAATTCTATGCAATTTAAAAAAAAATCATCTCATTTGGACTTGTATACAAAAAGTTACGAATTTTTAAAGTTTGGAGTTAACTGTAGCGTTTTGGAGATGTAAATAGTAAAAAGTAAGAAAATTTTGGTAAAAAGTCAAAAAGTGGGGCTGGAGACAGCCCTCAAACGAACCCTTAGTTATTTTGAGTGTCTGATCAAACAAAAAATTAATCATCAATTGGCTAAAAATTAGGATAAAACTCTTGGGATTTTTTTGAAGAATATCTCAAAAAAATATCTTTTTAAATAATATCTTATTTATAATATATTTTTATTATTTTATAATATCAAATAAAAATAGTTTTGATTAAAAAAAACAAATCATTTTGGTACTGAAAGGATTATTTCTAATATTTCATTTTAAGGGTTTGTTTGAATAATTTTCTCAATAAAAAATCAGGTAGGCCCAAGAACCATTAAGACGTAGTAGATAAGTCCATGGGATGGTACGGACCATTTCATGGTCACGAGTGAAGCACAAGTCATATTTCTAAAATCATAATTTTGAATAATGGAAAGGAGTTTTGGGCTTTGGGGTCAATCATATGCACCACTCACTCTCACAGATAATAAGCAAAACAAGAAGGCATTATCAATATAAATAATGCCTCGTGATAAGTCCAACTGACTATGCAGTGGGATTTAACCCCACCCCACTCAAGAAGATGACCTACATAATCTCACAATGCCCACCAAGGCCATTGACATCGACCGCACATGAAAGCAATCATCTATATCTACTATCTAGTATCGAATTTTGTAATGAACGTCAAACATGCAACGTTAAAAAAAAAAAAAAAGAGATTATCTACCCTTTTTGTCCATGAACATGAGCATTTTGTTGCTTTTATCCTTTTTTTTTTTTGATAAACTAATCCCTAAATTTTAGTTTTTTTTTATAGCATTGATGAATAATATATTAGATATAATGACAAAGATAATTATTTATATGTCGCGTGCTAACTTGAACTTTTACAAAAATAATAATAGTAAGTATAAAATGTTCTCTTCACATTCAGTATAAAGTACAAAACTACAATAGTTTGCAATCAA
This sequence comes from Antiaris toxicaria, assembly GCA_035233585.1. Classification (NCBI taxonomy): domain Eukaryota; kingdom Viridiplantae; phylum Streptophyta; class Magnoliopsida; order Rosales; family Moraceae; genus Antiaris; species Antiaris toxicaria. Next base: position 6,000,762 of record CP141163.1, read on the forward strand.
TGTAAATGTTTACGTAAATCTACCAATTGTTATATGATAAGTATGTGATTATTTATGTTATATTTCAAAAATCATTAATCATGTTTAGGATTAAGGACAAAAATTGTTAAATAAAAAAGTTTGGGAATTATTTATAAAAGTAAAAAGTTCAAAGACTTAAATAACAAAATATTAAAAAAAGTGACTGAGTTTTCAAGATTCAGGGATTGACAGTGCTAATCATCAAATAATAACTAAAATGTAGCTCTATTGACTATGGACCTAAATTGGCAAAATAGAGATTTAAAGCATGTTTAGTAAGGAATCTGTTTTTGTCCTAAAAGATGTTTTAAAAATGATAACAAAAAATGTTTTCAATTATTTTTGCAGATCAAAATTGTTTGGTAAATGTGTTCCTAAAAAAATTATATTTCTAGGTAGACCAAACATACCCTTTAGCTTAAACTCTCTAACGAGTTTTATACAATGAGATACGATCTATTCTTTTCAAAACGATTATAGCTAAGCTCCATATATGTTTGAGAGGAGTGACATTATCTTAACATGAAATCATTGCATACATATATAACAAGATACCAAAAATATAGTTGAAATTTGCCAATCTCCTCACACCCTTTGCTGTAGCACATTCTGTTCAAGAAGTTGAAAATTTTCAATTCTTCTTCTTCTTTTTTTTTTTTTTTTTTTGTAAGCGAGAAAATTTTCAATTATATATGTGTGTGTGTGCGCGCATTTGTAAAGTATGATCATCACTAAATGGTTGATTAAGCATTGCAGCGCGGGAATAATCCAAACATGTCGATTTTCCTACAAGCGACAGCTCATGCCGTTTCATAGCCAGCTTGGATGGTTTCTTTTTATTTTTCTTTTTCGTTTTCTTTTACGTATAATATTGGATAAAACCCTAGAAAAAAAATAATAGAAGATTGGATAAATAAACTTGGATACATATCTAACAAATTATTGGTGATTTGAATCTCTCAATCGAAGTCACCAGTTCGAGTGCCCAAATTGGGTTTGTTTGAAATTTGGGAAACACAAGTCTGGCTTTCTATTTTTATATTTGAGGCTCTTCCCTATTTTTAAGTTAGCCATGTGATATGCATATGAAATCAAGCACACTGCCTTCGATTGTAATAGCATTATATATCTATATATATAAGGTCTTTAAATTCAGTATCAGATTTGAGATGGTAGTGATGCAGAGATAGGCTGTATTAGTGGTTATAAACATAGGTGCACATATGTAGAAGAGAGAATAAATAACTCTGAACTTTACAGACTGTTAATCTAATATAAAAATGTATTAGTTAGCATTGAGAAAATATAATGTTGGAATGTGAATATAACTATACATAAAGTGTGTAATATAATTGTCATCTTGTAACAAAGAGCAAATTTAAGCTCATACTTGACTTGTAACATATCAATTTGATCCACCCTCCAAAAAATCTCCTCCATGACGCCGCGTCTCATCCGCCTCCATGAGACCCACCCAGCCCGTAGACAGTGCAAAGATCGACGACAGTGATAGATGCTCATAAAAAAAAAATGGAACACCAAGTTCTAAGATGCAAATTGGCGGTTTTGATACCCATGAACAAAACTTTCACTAGTTATTTCCAGTAAATCAACCAAGGTGATGTGGCATAACATGAGAGACCAAATGAAGAAATTGTAGAAAAAGAATGATAACTGTTGTGACAGAGTGAGAAAGAGTGTGAGAGAGAGAGAGATGAGAAGACATGAGAGAAAATGCAAGGGGGGGTGAGAGAGAAAGTGAGAGAGGGGAAGACGATCAAGGAGATGTGAGGGTATATTTTTGATTTTTTTTTTTAACTTCTTTCTCTGACAATAAATTTTTTTATTATTACATCCTAAATCAACTGACTGTGTTAGTTTGCGAAATAGGCTGCCTCTCAATCTTGCTTGCCAAGATCACGCCATTCATTTCTTATTGGCCAATGTAAAAATGCTAGATGTCTCCGCCAAAATGGCCGCGCCGGACATAAGACCATTCATATATATCTCTATGTATATATAGTTAGATACAAGAAATGGCTCTATATATAGATAGTAAGATACAAGGAATGACTTATACGTAACATCATATAATTTATAATAATTAATTGATTTACATATAATTTTTTTATTTAAATTTTTGTCATATGATACTATTTAGATATTGATATAAATAATAAGTATCACTTGAAAGATATTATATATGATTAATTGATTGGTATAATATAATTCAAATCACATTATAAGTGACATATAATAATCCCTCCCTCTGCATAATATACATAAACATATATAGTAGTAAGGTCTAAAGTAATATCAGCATTCATATTGACCCGATGATATATGATAAGTCAATAATGTGTAATATAGATATCATTAATATCGTGTAACATTTTGTTAGTATGTGTTATTTACAGTAATAACTTCAAGTCGTATCATGTAATAACTAAATTTTATATGTAAATCATTTATTAAGTAATAAAAAAAATTATATTTACGAGATCAATGTGTCATTAAAGAGGGAATTATTCTAAATATATATATATAGAGAGAGAGAGAGAGAGAGAGAGAGAGAGAGAGCAAGTCTAATGTTCAGCATCGGACGTGAAACGGCATTGACGTGGGAACATTGTTTCCCATGACGTGGGAACCTTAGGGGATGTTTTAGGGAGGAGGCTGGAGACATTATTTTTGAGTTGGAAAAAAGTTATTTTGAAAATATGTTTGGGAAAAAAAACTGTTTAAGGTGAAAAAATAAAAAATTTTAAAAAATTTTTTTAGAAAAAAATATCAATATGGATATTGTTTCGTTCCTCTCGAAATTCTATGTAATTTAAAAATAAATTTATCTCATTTGGACTTGTATACATAAATTTATGAATTTTTAAAATTTGAAATTTACTGTAATGTTTTAAAAATATAAATAATAAAAAGTGGTGAAGTTTTGAAAAAAAAAAAAAAAAAAGATTTTTGATACCTGAAAACACCCCTTGGAAGTTGATGGCCACGCGTCACAAAATGAGAATAGTTTTCTGATCGATAGCCGTGAAGTAATTCCTATAAAAATTGATGCAGGGGATTGATTGTAAATGTAACTTATTTAAATTTTATTAATTATGAATTGAAAATTGTTGACCCGAAAACTTCAACAGCCATGTAAATCATTGTTATGGCAAATGTTACTTTTTCCATGTGATACAGTGAGATACTCGAGGATATTAAATGTAACAAAATCATTTTTTTTTTTTTTGCCTAAACATGGAATTCATTCAAAATAAACGTCACAAACAATAATAATTATCACACTAACGGAAATTAATATGATGTTTGATAAATATATTCATTCATATTATATTGTTTTTAAATGCAGATAAAGTAAGAAAATTGCAATTGAAGAAAGAGGAATCAAAAAGCCAAAAAAAGGTACAATTATGATTTTTCTCACTGAGACGAGAGGGATTTTAGCAAAAAAGCCTCTGAAATCCGAGGAAATCAGATGTTGAGTGTTAATCGTGAGAATTCTGCATCTTGATCGACCGACCCGACCATTCTCTCTGAAAAATCCAAAGAAAGCTAGAGAGAAAAAGAGAGGAGAGAGGAGTGGAGCGCGTCCAGCGGGGGAGAGCTCCTCCGTTGATAATAAACAGCCTCCTCTAAGGAGGGACTGGCACAAGGGAAGGTGACCCAGCAATGAGAGGGTGGCTATTGGGGTGCGGCGGTAGATGCAGGAGAGAAAATAAGAAAAACCTTCCTCTTCATCAATATCTCACTAACTAAAATGAGTTTACAAAATTCCTTTCTTACATTAAAAACACAAATAATTTGAATCAAAAGAAATTAAAGAGCTTTGCTATTTCTAGCCAATGTAAGAAATGTTTTCTGGCTTCATCTAGCTCTAGAAGAACGGAGATGGTGGCTGACTACGCAGCGGGCACAATGGAGGATATCTCGATCCCTTCAATAAATATCCAAAATCCCATTTCATCAACAAAAAGACTCGAGCGAACATGTAGTTGAATAAAACCTGAAAACTAGCGTAAAACCTGTATTTGTAATTGATTGCCCCTCATTTGGCTTCAACAAATCTCACCATCCAACTTTCATCCGATGGTCATAATAAATGTGACGTACAAGTCTGGTGCCGGACACAAGACACTCCCACTACACACACACATATATATCATGAGGCACTTTAATGCATTTATTATTATTTTTGACAATATTAACCCAAGTAGATATTCCGTTTAAAAATAAAAAAGAGTATGGATATGTGTGAAAGTAATTCTTAAAAAAAAAAAATCAAAAGAATAAATGTATTATGGCAAACAAAGAATGCATAGCAGATCACACGTATAAACACACTCAAAATAGAAGCAATCTATTAATGAAAGCACCAAACTAGATTACGGATGATAAAGAAATGAGTGCGGAGTTTGACCTTTCAACTAATATAGTGATTAATATTATTCTAGAGATTAAATTTTGATGGATTGAAATGTTAGAAAAACAACGTGCTATAAGAGCTATAAACAGAGCGAGCTTTAGGAAAATGCTATAAAATTATACCTTGAATTGACTTTTGTCATAAAAGAACAAACTCTTGCAAAAAAAAATGTTATTGATAAATAAATCATTTTTCAATTAAAAAAAAAGTTCATTTAGCATATAGTTACACTTAATTTACTATTATTATTTTTAATATTTTCTCTCTCTCTCTCTCTCTCTTATCTCTTCTTTTTCTCTCTTTTGGCTCTTATCACGGCTGTTCCCTTGTTGCGTGGGTGGAGGATGGCTGGCGGAGGTTGTGGTTGAGGAGGAAGGAGAAAACCGGAGCTAGATCTCACTAGAATCGCAAGCCCATGATCTATCAGAGCAATCGAGGCCACTAATAGATCGGCAACCGTGGTGGCATGAGGGAGGATGACTCCAACTCGTCGTTCTGAGCTTTACCATTGTCGTGCCTGGTATCGGCTCGTGTGGAGATCCGCAACAGAAGACCAAAGTGTAAGAAGCTGGTAGGCCGAGAAGGGCTTGTGGTGAAGGAGAACAGAGCCAGAGCTCGAGATCTTGGCGATGAAATGTAGATTTGAAGCTCATCAGTGTCGATCCAGTGTGGATGCGGCCAAGGAGGCCATTGGCAAAGGAGAATGGAGTGAGCTTGGTGATGGGATTAGCGGTGTCGATCAAGCACATACGTGGCCACAGAGGCTGGCGGCGAAGGAGAATGAAATCGGAGAAGACTATCGGATACGTTTGGGAATCATTCAGGAGAGAGAGAGAACCCAAAATTTTTAATTTACCAAATATAAATGATTTCGTAGCATTTTCTGCGACAAAAATCTCTCCACCCCTCCTCATTTGGTGGCATATACTCTAATTATCCTAAAAAGAGTCACAAGTATTATTCATCAATTTTTTGGACATGCCGAAATGAATTTCAAACTAAGCCCAAACCTCATGTGTGAGTGAGCATTGTAGATCTAGAAAAAAAAAAAATGTAAATAGTAGTTTTTTTGAAAATAATTGAAATAAATAACAAGTTTTTAAATGAGTAATGTTAAGTCCATCAACTTTAATCCTAACTTTTTAAATACTAACTCATTTAAGATATTTTCATTAGTAAATTTAATCAAATTATGTGATAATATTTTAAACACTAACCAATACAAGAATAATAATACATTTACTGCACAGGTTTGTATTTAAAAATTGAAATTAAATTTAGTATTTTAAATATTTTTTATTTTAAAATATTTATAATCAATAGTAGACATGTTAGATAAATAATTTATTTATGTTAGATTTTCATTAATAATTTATAAATATTTTAAAAACCTTCTATTTATTACAATTATTTTTGAAAAATGTTATTTACTATAATTTACATATATGTGTTTTATCTTATGCTACCACACCAAGAAATTAAACGAGAACATAAGCCATTTCCCTTTTTATCTCGTTTCCATGAAGGAAAAAGTGACTTTAAAAAGGCTCACAAACACCCGATACTCCCTCTATTGTATCTTGGAATTTACCATAACATGCAACCTGAATCATTCCAAATCCAACCGTCGAAATCTTCAAATACAGAATAACACTAGTTTGAGTTGGGAATCTAAATTAATATTTGTAAAAAAGAAAAATAAAGTTATAAGTAGGAATGAATTGAAATACATATAATATAAATTAAAATGAATTGAATATTAAAATCGAGAGCAAAAATTCAAAAAAAAAAAAGATAAAAAAATATTGTAACAATTTATGAGAGATGGATCGGAATCCACTTTCAAACGAGTCCAAAATATAGTATTTATTCTTAAAAAAAAATTATTATCTTAATTTGACTTGGATTGGATTTTTCCATATCCTAATAAAATATCTATACCAAATACACAAAAAATAAAAAAAATACCACAATAAATCTAGATCCGAATGCGAAAAATGACATAGAGATGTAAAGTGGATATCTACAGTACAAAGAAACACTAAAAAACAATGAGAAAAAGAGAAGAAAAATCCTATTGGAGAGGGGAGATACTCTCCATGCAGAAAGGAAACTGCAGAGTGGAAGAAAAAACAATGAGGAAGGAAAGGAAAAAAAAAAAAAAAAAGAATGGCCCAAGCCAGGGCTACCTCTCTCTTAAATAATCCAACAATATTACTAAAACGTAATTTTTTTTTTGGAATTAAATGAAGTGAGCAAGTTTTTAAATATTTAAGTAAATAATAGTACCGAATAATGAATTTACTAGAAGTAAATAATCCATTTACTGAAAAAAATTGTTATTTTTTGCTATTTACTCTAACTATTTAAATATTTTTAAAAACTGTTTACTATAGAAACACTATTTATTTCTTTCTTCTTTACTAAAGATATATAAATTAAGTTTCTATTAGGAAAAAGTTTTTTTTTTTTTTTTTTAAAGAAAGAAAGAAAGAAAGTTCTATTAGAAAACAAAAGTTAATAATGTTTGCATGATATCATATTAAATTGGAAAATTAACGATACACGCATAGTCGTATTTTGCCAACTCAAAATTCACAATATATATATAGCATTTTCTTATGCCAAATTATAGATTGATCAGGCTATCATCTCAACACCTCATCTCAATATTTTATTTTATTTTATTTTATTTTATTTTTTATGTGGAAAAGATGTGATCTTTTTGGACTTTTTATAGTTCCTTCATCGTTGTATGTTATTCATTTTGGATCCATCCTTCACTCATACTCTCGACAAGAACACCATTCGTAATAAATAACAAATTTTTAAAGATGATATACGGTGTTACAAATCAATAGATGCAATGGTTCTTTTTAGCTCTTTAACAAATTTAGAACAGCAAAGACACGCACATGAAGTTTCTTATTCCATATATTATTCAATTGAATACCAATAAGGCCATCTCCAACCCACACCTTTTTAGCGTGGGAAAGGAGGAATGAGGTTGGAGAGTTAGACACCATTTTTGGTATTTTGGACAATGAAATATCAAATTTAGTGTTCCACTGTTCATCTCCATCATTTTTGGTGTGTTATTTTTTTTTAGTTTTTATTTTTTTAATTATAAAAAGACCCTAAAATATTATTTGTTATTAATTTTTACCCTAATTTTTATTTCTGGATAAATTTTTTTTTCATTTTGGTGACCATAAAAAGAAAAAAATTTCTCCTCATTATTAATTTTTTTAATATAATTAATTTAATATGAAAAAAATTAATATGTAAATAATAAAATATATTTTATTGGATGAATATATTAAAATTAATTATATGTGGGCAATATTCATAAAATAGAGAAAAAGTATGGAGTTAGTAATAAAACATAGAAAAAGAAAGGTAAAAGAGAATATGTATGAAATATTTTTTTTGATGTTAAAAATGATATAAAGGATGAGAGATGAGTTTATTATTTAGTATGATATTTATATTATTTTGATGTAAAATTTAGTGTACATGTGGGTTGCGCGAGGATCCCCAAATTATGAAACCAGTGGTACACCATGGTACGAAGAAAGCCTTTCAAAGACAAAAACAAAAACAAAAACAAAGACAAAAACAAAAACCCAAAACAAAAAAAAAAAAAAAAAAAAAAAAGAAAAAGAAGAATTGACACTAATGGTCCCCATACTTTTTAGTATATGACACTATAAGCGTTTTATTCTTAGCTTTGGCCAATCGATCCGAAACTGGGTTTTTATTTATTTCTTTATTTATTTCGGTAGCAAATGATCCGAAACTGGAATCATCGACAATCAATGCCATCCGTCCATTTCAGTTAATAAACTGACTGTGACCATCATTTGGGTTCTTTTTGTATTAAAAAGACTTACGGGGCGTTTTTTTATTTATTTATTAAGTTCGTGTTATATTTGTATTTTTTTATATTTGTATTGAAAATATAATATAATTTTCATATAAACACAAGTGTTTTATATTTAAATATAATACTTTTTTATCGTATTTTAAATATATTTATTGTTTTAAAATATTTTAAAAATTAATTTTTTAAAATACATTCACATCATATTTTCTTTTTATCTCATTTTTCTATCTATTTTTATCAATCATATCAACTTTTTAATTTTAAAATACAGTTTGAATACTTTTTATCCAAACACATATTGCATTCAAATATAAAGCAAATACTTTTCATTCAAATACAAAATATATTCAATGTATAATATTCAAACGTAATACGAATATAATACATTTACTAAACACCTCGTTGAATTCCCTCAGTCAACTTAGGTAATGAAAACCCACGTCAGAAACAAAAATAAAAATAAAAGAGTAATTCTACAGTGGCGTAAAGGCTAATTTATCTCAATGATGATGTAAAAAAAAATATTGATCATCAGATCATTTTAAGATGGCTAAAATCAAAAATTTATTTCAATGATGATGTAAAAAAAATTGATCATCAGATTATTTTTAGATGGCTAAAATCAAAAAGGTACTCCAAAAAATTATAAAAACCTATCGATTATCATTATACAAATCATTTCAAAAACATGTAAAAAAAAAAAAACTTCAGTGACCCTTGTATTAGAAGCCCCCTCCACCGGTAGCCCCTTCTAAAAGCAAAAAAAATTCCAAAAACCCAAACAAGGAGTTCACATATAATAAAGATTGGAAATCAAAATAATGAACAGGAGTTGATTAAAAGTGAAAACATAAACTGACTCAGTTGGTTAGCAAGACCATAGAGTCTAGGACTGTTCTTAGAAATTGAAAAACTGACACTGATCAAAATATCTATTGAAATTAGACCGATACAACTGAAATGTAAAACCAACTAGTCGAATTGAATTTTTCGATTGAAAAACCAAAACCGTTAACTCCGTTTTTAGTGTGATCACTTTGGTTTCAGTTTGAAACCGAACCAAACTTAATTAAAAAAAATAAAAAAATATTCTACAAGTCCAAAACCTAATTCGAGTTCATTCTTCTATTATTTTCAGTCTCCTCAAGTTGTTTCTCTCACCCTCAAACCTCAAAGACTTGGACTGCCACAACCACTGCCATTCCAACGTTGTTCTTTGCCAGGCCATCGTGATTTTGAGAGGCCGAGACTCCCAAGTCAAACTCTCTCACTCTCACTCTCCCTCTCTCCACGAAAGCAAAACCCAAGACTGCTAAGTCACACTCTTTATTGAGTATTGAGTAGAAGTCAAATTTCTCAAAAATTTGAGATAGGTTTTTCTCTCTTGAATTAGCTTGTTTAATATTGGTTTTGGATTGTTTCTTATTTTTGAATGTATCCGCCGCCGCTAGTTTGAGGCACCCTCTCTTACAACTAGTCCGTTACCAGTCAGCCCTGTGTTAGAGTTTGTCGCCACCACCGTCATCCTCTCGCTCATCTTTTTCCTTGAGGCCGGGACTCCCAAGTCAGTCACTCATTTCTTTCTTTTCTTCTTTCTTTTCCAATTTTCTAATTTCTATATTGCTTTTTTGTTTTTGTATTACTGATAAATTAATTGTCAATGTGACTATGATATCGGTTGAACTTGTGGTGTGTGTGGTTGTGTATGTTTGTGCGTGTGTGTGTGAATGGTGATTCGCGTGTATGTGTAAACTTGTGGTGCGTGTGATTGTGCCAAAGTGACATTAGTCATTAGAATTTACAGCCATTACAAATTGTGCATGATCACTACCATTTTTCTCTCTAAGTTAGGGTCCATTTAGATAATATTAATAGGTTCAAATATAAATTTTTGTGAGAGAGACAACCACTAAAAATTATAAGCAACCATTTAAAATCAGTGCAAAAATTAGTTAAAAATATGAAAAATTGGTTAGATTATCACCTGTAAGCAACTAGGTTATCAATAGGTAACTCTCCCCTTCAAACCGACCAAAACTGAAACCGATCGTCGGAAAACTAATCAAAAAAAGAGGGTAACGGTTCAATTCTCAGATTGAAAAGTTAAAAGCGAACTCTTCAGTTTTTAACCGAAACCAATGGTCTGCCCTATTGCTATTAGCCATGGAAGTCGTTGTTGTGAATCAAAAAATGTACGTGTCAATCCAGAATTGATTTACAGAAGCAAATGGAACTCAAACACAATCCTTGAAGTTTGATGAAAAAATCAAAACAACTTTTAGGCTGTTGCCATTTGACCCAAAAAGAGTAAAGTTTAGGAAAAAAAAAATACAATAATATAAACAGTTTTGGAGGGGCTATAGGAAGCCGTGTAGATATTTGGTTGAATGTTTTGTTAAGAGTGTTGTCGTGTGGGGAAGAAAAGATTTGCCCACAGTCACGATGGGGCAATGGAGGCTATCATGTAGTCATTGACGATATCACTATGGGTCGCATAGAGTCGGCTAAGGGTGGTTCATTTTATTTAGGTGGTCTTTGGCCCTTTCTAGCTCTTGGATTTAAACCAAGTTAAAAATTTTTACTCTATCAATATGATAAGCAGGCTTATCACATTGTAGAAAAAAAAAAAAAATACAAAAGAAAAACAGAAAGACAAAACAAAAGAAAAAAGAGAAGGAAAGAAAAAAAAAAAAAAACTCCAAATCTAGATGACAGAGACCCATTATAGCTTGAGACAGGAAAGAGGGCAGCCGCCACCAAGCGAGCCACTCCGCAACGTGAGCTCATCTCTATCACCATTATCGTTGCCATCTAACTCCCTACATGCATTCTTAATCGCGATCTTAGGCTGTCGTCGTCCAACCCTATCTCAAAAGCCTAGTCATCACCAATCTTATGAGCTGTTACCGTTCAACAACTTCCTCGTGAGCCCAGGAGCAGTCAATCTCACAAAGGATCACCTCCCAAATCCTCTGCAGCAAGCTTCCCATTATAAATGCAATTTGATATGTTTTTCTTTCACTTTTTCTTAGACGAGTCTGATATATATATAGATATATAAATATATATATATAAATATTTTAAATTTATGTTTAAAAACAAATTTATTATGACTTATTAATATCCTTTTCAATTCATTATTGCTAAAGTTGCTCTAATTAAGGGATTTACATGCCTTCATTATGGATTTGATTAATTTCCAACTTATCTCATTAAGTTTTTCTATTTAATTGTTTTATAAATAATTCATTTTGACCGACGAAGCCAATTAAGTTCTAAGGAAGCCCTTTTCAACTCTCTCTCTTTTTAAGCTTATTATTTGTTTAGAGGATTTCTATAATGAGACCCTTACTTTATCTTATCAACGAGAAAATTTTTTTTAATCTTTAGATCAATTTTAAATGATAATGTTCAAATAGATACACAAAACTTATTGTGAAACCTTTTACATTAGATTATAGTGGGGAAAAAAAAAAAATCACCCCCATTACTTCTGCACACCTCTCCACCGACAACTATAAAGGCTCCTCGACGATGGCTCACAAAGGTGGAGGCCGCAGGGGCCCCTAGTGGTGTTTGACGAGTTCATGACGGAGGGTAGGCGACAAACGGTGATGAGGATCTCCAAGCTCAAGACGTGGGCGGTGGTGGCGGGGCTAGGATGGAGCCATCACTGGTGACAGGCAATGGAAATTGTGAGGGAATTACGACAATGGCGGATCTTTACTGGATCTAGACTGCAAGATTGCCAAATGTGGAGATCATGAAATCTGGATGGTGGCACTCGATGAGCTGAGATCGGAACCCAGCCTGGTGTTTGCAAACTTTGCAATGGTGGTCAAATTGGCGAAGGCTGCAAACTCTGCTATGGTGTTCCTTGTCCGGGACATTGTGACTCTGGGGACACATAGTCGGTGGTGGGACGCTAGAATATTTTTTTAAATGTTTCTTTGAAAAAAAAAATGCTGGTGGAGGGGTGGTCTGTGGAGAGAGGACGTTGCCAGAATAGGAGGGGTTGTCGGTGGGGGAGGGTTTATTAGTGGTCAAGGTTTTGTTTTTTATTTTTTTAAATGTTTTGTAAAATAATAATTATGCATGATTGGTTTTATAATTTCTTAATGTATTTTTTCAATCTAAATCATTAAAAGTTTGAATCAATAGTTAAAATTTTTTTTCTAATGGATGTGGAAAAGTAGGTAGTGTCATTGTAGAATGGGAAATTACAATAAATAGGCTAATAGTTTTTAGTTAATAAAAGTAAATAGCATATTTACTTAATTTAAAAAAATAAATAGCAGTTTTGATTTAAGAATCATATAATTTTACAATTGTATGCATACTTCTTTTTAGATTTTATTTTTCTTTCTTTCCCTTTCTCTCTCTCTCTTATCGTTCACAATCAAAGATCCAAGTACTGCCATAGTTGTTACCAAACATTGCTACTGGAGATGCAGACTGCTGGAGAAGAAAATCAACTTATAGAGGTGAGGGCTCATGGGTTTGCAATCTAGATTTTGTGATTTTCACTGTTCCAAAGATCCCTCGCCACTATTGTCAATCGTGCAACAAGATCTACGATGTCATCTTCTCAAATGATGGTTTGCCGTTGATTGTGGTTTCACGAGGGCGAGATTGATCGTGAAAATGAGATCTCCTATAGCAACGTCTTTTTTGGTGACGATTTGGGGTTTTCTTTTTTTTTTTTTTCAAAATTGGTAAATCATTGATTCACATGGTAAATTATTGATTTACATGATAAATCATATTAACGATCAACATAGTAATTCAATGATTTACATATGTACATAAATAATTTATCAGTAAAATTTGATTTACCAGATAAATTTATCAAAAGCAGTAAATAAATGATTTACCAAGTACAAGGTGATTTACTAAATAAATTTACCAAGATTTACATATGAGAGGTATTTTTGAAATTTTAATTGTGATAAATCATGATTTACTAAAAATATATTATTTATTAAAGATCTAAAATTTTTTTACTATTTATTTTTATTCAAGTTTAATTTTGACCTATTTCCCTCTTTCTCCCTTACACAATTAGGCTTTTTTTTTTTTTTTTGGTATAAATCTTACAGTCAGCCCAAAACAAGTGCAAAAGCAGGCAAAGTCCCACAAGTCAAGTTGTTGGTCGAACAAGTTTAGTTAGCAAGCCTAGTCAGTCAGATAGTCCAATCAATATACAATCAATACATTGACTTTGACCATTATTAAGGTTGACTGTTGACTAGAGTTGGCTTTGACCATGGACAGGAAAAAGTGTATAACTGTGTAAAGCATTTTATGGGCTTAAATAAGTTAGTGTTTGGTACACAAATTTTTTTAGCATTGCATTTAATTTTTTTAGCATTGCATTTAAATGTAATGCAATTTTTCCCCAAATATAAAAACATTTCATTCAAATACCAATCACGTCACATTTTAAATCAAACACAATCACTATTTATTATTTCACTTTTTCTATTACTTTTATTAATTACATCATATATTCTCTCTCCCTCTTTTTTTTCTCTCTACTTTTACCCATCACATCACATATTTATTATTAAAATACAATTCAAATACTTTTCCCCCAAACACACATTGCATTCAAATGCAATGCTAATGCTTTTCCTCCAAATATAAATTGCATTCAATACATTGCATTCAAACGCAATGCAAATACAATGCGTTCACCAAACAAACCCTAAGCTTCTTCTGTGGTTTTTACAAGTTTAACTAAATTGTAAGGATTGTTGGTTTCTAATTAAGCTCTCCTGATCATGTATTATTCTTTTTCAAAATAGAATGTGTTACTATAGTTTTTTAATCATATGTTCATGATATGATCATCACTAGGGATGACCTTAGAGCTGTTCAGGAGCTTAAAATCTTTATTACAAAGCAGTGATAGAGCCGGAAATTTTGTTACTAGGGACTATTTACTAAAACAAAAGATTAATGGTATGTTTTGAAAGGCTTAAATCTTACTTTAGATATGGTCGTTTTTTAATATAGTGGAAGTTAGGATCGTTCCTATAAAGAATTTATCGTCTTTAAACCTAAGGACTCTAAACAATTAAAACTCTAAATAAACTAAAAGACAATAATGTAAACACTAATAAATAAAATAATGATAACAAAAAGTAAATAAATTAAAGAAAAAAACAATGATGAGAAAACTTGATCAAAGGTTCAATTTCCACTACTAGACAATGACTAATAATTAATTAAGTTATTATCTCCAATTCCATTGAAATTATGAATAGTAGATTATAACAAATTCTGCTACCTCAATCTTTCCTTATCTTGTCGTTAGGTAAAACAAGCTCTTCACCTAATTTCTTTATCATCAAACAACCTAGAACAAGCTTTTTATATTTAATCTAACAAAAGCATTAAGATGAGAAAGATAGGTTGATCTTCACAGTAAACACACAAGCTCAGATTGTTTAACCAAGGTTATGTTAAATATGCAATATACAAAAACTTGACTATAATCAATGATCACAATTGTTAGTAAGATAAGGAAATTTAGACAATTATAGATCAAAATTCCTAATCTAGTGATAGAAAATAATTAGCCCTTTATCTACTTCTTTAAGAGGAATGGTCGGGCTAGTCTAAACAGTAGAGAGGATAAAATTCCCCTCTATGACCCTTCTAGCTGTTTCATTATTTCTTATAGCTCGTGCTGTACACCGGTGAAGCATTTCGCTAGGATAGATGGATTGGGCTTCTTTAACTTAGACTATACCTCACCTACTAGTATGGAACTGACATCGATCGAGTATAAAGTGTCAAGTGCTAGAAGCTTACAAAGATCATCACTCCCATCTTCTATTCAACTCGACTATCAGGGGTTACCTAACCAATCGAAGCCTTCTCGTCCCCAAGCTAGCACTTCATTTCGTTTGATTGGTGTAATGCGATCAAATAGACAGGGATATGGTTTTGTTATTGCGCAAAAGCTGGGTTTATGTTGGGATTTCTCTGGTCATTTATAATATTTAGTTTTATGATATCTGGCGTTGAACTTTAGAGTTATACAATTATTATTTCTAAAAAGTTCTGGTGTAAGGAAGGAATTAGAGTAGGGCCGACCAGCATTCAAGGGGCATATAAAAATAAATTCAATTTTAGGAGAGGTTACTAGAGAAAACAATACAATACTATTCCCCCTACTTGGCAAAGTAGCTTCCCATTGGACTCAATGAGAGCGACATCTCCTTTCTATGTCGCCTCTTGACAGATATAAATGAGGTTTGAAAAGATGTATTATGGTATGCACCTATCAAGATGCAGTTAGCTAAGGATTAATTGGATTGATTTTTAAAAAGAGTGAGTGAGTCCATAGGTGTGAAACATGTCACGAAATGTCCTCATTAAGAAAGCTTCTTAATAGGAGGGAACAACCACTCCTTCAATGAGCGACCTTGTCACCTTAGAAGTAGGAAGACCACTCTTTTGAATGATAAAGAGTGAATAACCCAATCTATCTCCTAGTAAAGTGCTTTATGGATGTGAAACACGAGTGGTAAGAAAAGACGAAACAGCTAACGGTGACATGGGGGGAATATTATCTTTCCTGCTGTTTAAACCAGCCCGGCTATTCTTGTTAAAGGAATGGGACAAAAGATTGACCTACTCTTAGTTCCCAATTTAATCCAATTTCTGGCTTGACCATTCCTACCAAAAGCCAGAATAAGATAAGAGCATGACTGCTTTCCCTTCCGACCCACCATTCAAATTAAAGGAATGTAGTGATGGGCTAATAGAAAAGGAATTTTCTTTGCCTCATACTATACCTTACCTAAAATTTCCCTAGAATGATCTATTTATAGCCTTTAAAAGATGGGATTAAAAGGGAAAATTTGGACATTTAATTTGAATTTTAAACATAATTTATCAAGTGTTAGCACCATGACATAGAGGACAAAAATGGTAGTTTTTCCATGTTGTGGGCGTCGCGACGCTCACTTTCTAGTGTCGTGGTGCCCTCTGGCTAGAGCCCCAATGCCCAGCTTTTGGCCTCTAAGTTGTTATTCCATTTTTTTGCCTTTTTGTACATCCTTAAACTTTGAGTTGTCTAAAACTTTTCTAAATTGATCTTTTTTTTTCCTCTCAAATCATCAATAAGACCTCAACATACTTAACAAATGCAAAACAAATATAATTACTCTAAAAATCTCAAGAAACTAATATTTAAACATTAGAGAATTGATATTGAAGAATGAGAAAATACGCACTTATCAATTAAAAAAATTAAACAACATTAATGTTCTATAACAATTATCCTTGATGGGTTTCCATTCATTGAAAATGTTGTATAATTTTTCATTATCAATATTATTGATGACATATTCCTCAACATACACAAATAAATTGTCATTCATAAAGATCTCTCATTTAATTGCATATTCGAGTCTTTACAAAATTCATAGCAGAAAATACTACCCATGGTAGCTGTGATGTAACATCTAGGTATTTGCATAATAGGTTAATAAATATAAAATGTCTTAAGTAATTATAGAGTATGAAATAAACTGATATTGCTTATATGTTATTAAGTTATGTAACAGGTGACGATGATAAAGACTTTACTATGTTTAAGATTATTCGTGTTTAAAAATGTTAAGGCTAACTTATCTTTCTTGAAAAAAAGAATATATGGCTCTACTTGCCCTATTTGTTGATTGAAGGACAAGGACAAAGGTTGGTTGGCATCTTAAATGCTATATTCAAACGTTATTTTGATTTGGAAAATGTTTTAGTTAGACAAAATTCCTTTATCAAAGTTGTAAATTTTTTTTATCTTTCCAACGCTACTTGAATCATCTAATTCCAATATTGTAGTAGAAAGTTATGATCAAATGGTCAAAATACTACAAGAGGTCAAACAACCACTAAGTGGCACTGTGACTCTACCTTTTGGAGTTGTCACTTCGCAGATGAATGATATATAGTGTTGTGGTGTCGGTTATGAGTGTCGTGTCACTGCCTTATGTTGCAGGTTGAATTTTCACCTAAAAAAAATGAAAATAAAAGGATTTTAAAAAGAGGCTGATTTAATGACTTCCCTAGACTTACTTTAGACCATTATATTACCTTTTAACTTTTAATCTTAGCACTCGGATGATTAGGGCAAATTATTTAAAAGCCAAAAACCTAATTTTGAGATTCATTATACTTATTCTTCAGAATACGATTACCCCTTCTCTCATAAATCTTTATTTCTTCCTTTTTCCTCTTAAAAGAGAGAATTTTTGAATTCTTTTCGTCAACCTTAGTGATTCTCTTTCCTTATGAGCCTTTAGACTTGATTCAATCAAATGTTTAGGGTAATCCTCTTCGTACTTTTATTTTTAGGGATTATTGAATTTTAGGATTTTGGTGATTTGGGTATTTCAAAAAATTAGTAACTGCGTAATGAAATTAATGGTTTAGATTAATGAAATTAATAGTTGAATGATTCAATTTTATTTTGTGCCTATTAGTTTTAAGAATTTTGAAACCTAAGGTTTATAGAAAATTAGGGATTTTAGGATTTTTGAGATTTTTTTAAATCAAAAATTTCAATTCTATGTATTTATGACATGAATTCATCAAATAGCAAGTGTATTAAAGTCTCGAGGCACTACATAATCTAATTAGTGATGTTTTGTAAATTCTTTAAGCAAGATAAATACTTCGTACACTTGGAATATGTTTGTTCAAATTGTAAATGGTTTTAAAAGATTTTAAATGACATGATGTTTTGATGACGGATATTTTTTATTTGAATTATTTTCAATGGTATTTTATTGAGACGTATAATAGATGATGATGTTTTACTTAAGTATCTCTTTGTTTTCATGAAAGAGATAAGATGAAACGTTCCTATAATAAAAGATGTTAGGAGGTGTGTATCTTAAGACATACCTTTTTTTTGTACTGAGTCATAAGGAACCTGAGTGATGGTGTTGGGCATGAAGACTCATAGATGGTTGCTATAGTAGATGTAGAGTGTGGCTAACTCACTTCTATCGTGATTGTGCATTAATACATTGCCAATAGCTCAAGTGATATAGAAAAGATAATGGCCATGATGATTGATAAAATTTATTTTTATATGATATGACGAGTTAAATTCTCTTTTATAAATTTCTTTGTTTTCTATATTTTTATATAATGTTATTTATTTTTATTGAGAATAAAATATATTTGTGAGCTAATTGATATATTTATTAAGCATTCCTTATTATAGTTTCTTCACATATTGCAAATAAAAATAAAGTTAAGGCTTAAGATTGGAAGAAGCTTGGCGTGGAGGCATGCGTGGTGTCAGAGTGAGTTATCAGAACTTTCTAGTTTTGAAAGTATTTATGTTTATTTTTAAAAGTTTTAAGTTTATGATTTGAATTAATAAGTTTATTTATTTTTCGAAGTATATTAAGGTTGTTTTTTAAATTGTTTTTAAGAGTTTTTATTTTCTTAACTACAAGTTAAGTTTTAATATCTTAGTATTTATTATTTAAAAAAAACTCATATTTTCCATAGTGATGTTTAAAAGATATTTTATTTTTTATTATTATTGTATTTTCGTAAATATTAGTTCATATATTATGTTAAAAGTAGTAAACTGTAACATTTCACTAAGGGGTGTTATAGATATGGTATCAAATAATAAAGTTTTTAATTATGAAACTTCACTACGTTATTGCCATGTATTTATAACGTTTTTTGGCGCTACGAAAACCAATTTTACATCAAATGCAAACTTTTACATTCAAATATAATTATTTTTAGCAGTGCTACGAAAACAATTGCTATTCAAAAGTTTTTTAAAACAATCACATCAACTTTTTAATCCTAATTATTTATCTCTATTTTTATTAATCATATCAACTTTTCAACTCTAAAATACTTTTCATCCAAACACAAATTTTATTCAAATACAAAACAAATACTTTTCAACCAAATACAACACTTAAAAAAGAATTATATTCAAACGTAATTAAAACGTAATGTGTTTATCAAATGCCCCCTAAGTGTTCTTACTTGGCTATTAATAAGATATTAAGATACTTTAGGATATATTAAATTGTAGTGTAGTGAGTTTTGTTTCTAAATTTTGAGTATGATTTTCCTTATGTTTTCCATAAAGATGAATAGATATTAGAAACTAATAAATGTCTTAGACATCATAAGGATAAGTGGAAGCCCTCAGGGAGCTTAACCTGAGGATGGACAAGAGCCAGTTATTACTACCAATCACAACTTGACTAACTTAGTTACTCAAGCAAAGCTACGACAAGTTATAGATCAACTGAGGGAAAACAAAAAAGAAATGCATAAAGAATTGGACTGGCAAAAGAATAGGAACAAGCATAGAAACTTCCAAGATCAAAGACCTTTGGGCAACCGTTAAGGGAAGGACAACCTACTTAACAAACGATTCAAATACCGTCTACATGTTGAGTGTGGGAAGTCTCATATAGGAGAGTGCTGTGTAAGTACTAATGTTTGTTATAATTGTGGACGTGAAGACCATATCTCTAATTATTGTCTGAATAGGATTCAACAACAATTTTAATAGAGGAACTCATTCGATAGGCCTCAATAATACCAAGATCAGTGGAGGATCTGCTGACCATTCTTAATAATGTACAAGCCACTTTGGCAGAGCCAATGATACAGTAGGGAAGTGTGATAATGCCTCAACCTACCATTAACATCATAGTGATTACCATTAACAAGGAGGATATAACTGAGATACTCCAACGTTGTCATAAATGATGGGTAGACAAGTATCATGCAGCAGTGAGGCATAACTTAGAGGATTAACACAGTTGTCGTAATAAAAAATTTTCGAGCTTGAGATTTTAATATTTAGTTTTAAAAAGATTTTTTTATTACACTTTATTTTTAATATTAATATTTAAATTAAAACCAATTATGGTGTTTTAAATCAAGTTTAAGTTTTAGATATATATATAATAATATATCTATTTTTTGTCTATTTAGATTATTAGAAGAAAGTTAATTGGTAAAACTCTAATTTCTAACAAGCTATCAAACATTTTGTCTGATATAGGAGCTATATACTCCTTTATCATCACTTCTTTTGCAAAGAAATTAGAGAGATCTCAAGATGATATGAGACACAGGATTACCATATTATTATCTTCAGCTAAAGTGATAATGGTGTTTACACATCAGCTCTGTGCGGATTCAATAGTGGGTAGAGAACAATATAGTGATACATTAGTGTTAGATATGCATGATTATGATATCATCATAAGTATAGACTTTCTAGATAAGTATAATGCGTCCATGGACAACTGTAGACATATAGTAGTGTTTGAACTGAAGGAAAAGAACAACTTGAATACTTGGGCAAGCCTAGGAAGAAAGCAAAGATGTTTCTATTAGCCACGAAGGCTCGAAAGTTGTTGGCTAGTGGTTGTATGGGCTACATGGCTAATATTATGGGCAAGAGTAAGGAAGCAATCGAGTTGAAAGAGATAGAGTTTCCTAGTGACTTGTTGTAAAGGAATTCAAGGAGGTGTTTCCTAATGACTTGCAAGGACTATCACCAACTAAGAGATAAGAGTTTGCAATCAAGTTTTCATGCATGAGACCAAATTCAAAGGCACCTTATATGATGGCACCTGCTGAGTTGAAAGAGTTGTACGAACAATTGCAAGATCTTCACTGACCACTAAAGTCTTAAGTACTTCTTCACGTAGAAAGACTTGAACATGAGGCAGCCAAAATGGCTAGATTTTGTAAAAGATTATGACAAATAGATTCCTTATCAACCCGAAAAGGCAAATCATGTAGATGATCCTAGCCACATCATCACTCCACAAGAGACACAAGTTCAAGAATATTTATGTTATAAGGAGAAACCAGTTGAGATCCTAAGCGGAGAAGTTCGTAAGCTAAGGAATTACTAGAAGATACCCCTAATTAAAATTTTATGATGTAATCATAAACTAGAAGAAGTAACATAGGAATGCGAGGATGATATGAAAGCTTATATCTCAAGTTATTTTAAGTTTCGAAGATGAAACTTTTATAAGATAAGAGGGATTTCTATGTATAACAAAACCTGAAAATTCAAAAAAAAAAAAAACACAAATATTAGCACCATAGCACGTATCTTTGAGTTTCACAAAATTTGTTTATATAAAAAAAATGGAAATTAAAAAGATTATCCATTAATAATTACCATAACAGGTGGAGAAGTAAATAAGCAACAAAAACTAAGTCAAATTAAAATTTTGTCCAAATTCATAAATAAATTTATATGTATTTAATTTTTAAAATGGTTTTTTCAATTTAGCCATTTTATGCAAATACTTCAAACAATAAATCGTCACCTAAATATAAGAATGGACTAGTTATGAAAAATGGATATTTGAACATTGTGATTGTAGTGTATTTAACTAATTAAAACCATTTTTTTCTCACAAATATCAACCTATTCTCTAATATATGATAGAAACAATAATTGAACAATTCAATTTCAAACATTCAAAAACCCAACTATTTACAACTATGTTTTTATCAGATGAAAGAACTGCAAAAATGACATACAAAATATAAAAGAAAAGCAAGATAAAGGAAAACTACCCTCATGATTTTGTTGCCTGTACTGTGGTGATTATTGAATCCTTCCTTTAAATTCTAATAAGAGAATTGCTTGCCACTAACAGTTATCAATTTTTTCTAATATAATTTCATTATTTCATTATTATTTTATTTATTTATTTTTGCATTAATGATTTTTTGAATGCGCATTGCGTGAATAGAACTTGAGAGGTAGAGGCAGGGCCGTATATTAGTCGGTCACTGACCAAATTCGTTGAACTGAAAATTTTATGAGGAATCAGAAGCCGTCATCGTCCAATAGGAAAGGTTCCACCGACCAACCACCGACTAAATATGCTCAGTTTTATCCGTCTTTGTGTCTTGGTTTCATGGACAGAAGAAGGAAATCAAGGCGGCAAGTAACAAAGAAGGCGAATGACGAAGAAGAAGAAGAAGAGTAGGTGGTTAGGTTTATTTATTTGATATTAAAAAGAAAAAAAGAAAAAACTTCGTGTGAACGGTGTTGTTCAATTTATGTGCATTAGTGGAATGACACTGTTTCACCTGTGGGATAGTTTAAAGGTATTAAAAAAAGGATTTGGGCTTAAAATTTTGGTATTTTTAGGCTTGAGCTTAGGGCTAATTTTCAATCTTCAAACTTGAACCAACAAATGCAGAATGAAAGAAGAAGAGATGAAGAAAAATTAAGTCAGAAAAGAGGAAGAAAACACATAATAGATGCCAAAACTAACCAGAGAGAGAATCTCGATTGGTTTCAATTACTGACAAAACCTAAAATTACAAATTCACAAAATGCTCACTCTTTGATGATTAGTTCGGTTAACTGCCCACTCACTATCGGTGCTAACGTGTAACGACTTGTCAGATGGTTTCGGGTGCTTGCTATAGGTCCTGCTTGGTGCTTGGTTTTTATATTCAGCCCTAGACAGGGTGAAAGGGATTTCGTGGAAAGGGGGTTAAAGAGGTTCTATATTTTTTTCCTTTCTACTTCTTTTTAAATTAAAGGCCGGGCTTCAATTGAATTCTATTGGGTTTAAAACACTAGTGGGGGTTTTAAGATTAACATTGGGCTTGATTTGTCAATGGGACTGTGACATTAATGGGAAACTTCCTCAAAGATGAGGCCCTTTTGTTGGCTCTTGTTAAGTGGCTTACCACTTCAGACAAATTATATGCAGTTCAAATAGTAAGTCAATTTATGACTTCACCTCTATCATTCCATTAGGACGTAGTTATTCGTAAATATGTTAAAGGCACATAAATTATTGCATGGCCTTCATTACCATGCACATTTGTAATTAGAACTTTTTGCTTGTTCTGATGTTGACTGGGCATGGTATCCATTTGAGATACACCACACTTGGTTATTGCTTTTTCAGGAAAAAAATGTTCGGGAAATCAGTGTTCTTATTGGTTTAATTCTCCAAACTTTCTCATGTCATTAGTCAATAAGGATTGTGTGGACTTCCTAATTTTATGATTGCAAAATAGATTATTGTTTATAGTCATCTCCATGATTCTTTATGTCGCAAAAAGATTGCAAATATAGATATTCTTTTTTTTTTTTTGTTAGGCATTTTCTATCAAACCTTACTAGTAGGTACTTAATAAGATCTATAATGGAGAGCAACCGTCGTAGGAAAATTTCCAGCTTGACTTTTTCGCTTTAATCTTCGGCTTGTTTATCACAATTAATTATGGGGCATTTTCGTTGGCTTTTGGAATGTACTTTGCCCTTTTTTTTAAACTTGGGTCCAGAATTCAAATTATATACCTTATAGCGGAGTCGAGTGTATAATTATTACTAAATTATATATGCAACCACATAATATACATATCTAAACTCTATTGTATTTACTTTTATTTTAATACATAGAGGTGGAGAGCTTGGTAGGAAGCAGACTCTATAGAAAGTGCCAACTTGGTTAGAATGTTCTAGTCATAGTAGTAGTTCTCTCTTATAATTTATGTAAAATAAGACAGAAACTTGAAAATAATTTAGTGTCTCAGAATAACATCTAATATGCGTTAACAGTTAGAAACTCTTAACATTTTTGGTTTTATGGTTCACATTAGAGAGTTTTAAATCAGAATATAAATGGGTGATTAAAAGGAAATAGTTACCAGTCAAAGCCTATATAACTGATCGTAGAATATTAATTCTTTTAATGTGGTGATTATTCTAAAAGAGTCAATATGATAACTGTTATAAGAGTTACAAAAACTTTTTGCATTCACTCTTTTGATGGAAGGGAGTTGTTTTATGAGCTATAAATAAACCAAGGTCTCTAGCTAACCATTATTAGAATTGCTATGATTTTTCATCTTTAGGCACTTCTAAAGGTGGTATAGGTTAGAAAATCTGAAGTAGTGTGATTCCTTATTTGTGTTTGGTCAATTATGATTGGAGGTTAGATCCTTATTTCATTTCCTCTTTTAGTTTTACAACACTAACCACTTCTCCTCTTAAACTGCAGGGGGCACGAAATGACTGCTTTTGATTTGGTGACCTAAAAATACTAGAATTCAAATATTGTCTAGTCAAATGCGTGATTTGTAGAAATATAGACCAATAATAGAGAAATGTTAGAATATAATAACTAAAGTTAAGCTTATGGAATAATGAATGGTTTTGTTTACATTTAAAAATTAAAGGCACCAAACAAATGAACGAGAGGGCATGCCTACTTAAAATTTAGCGGTCAACTCTTGAATCTAATTGCTTGATCATAGTTAAAGAAAGTAATTAATTATGAGTTTTATTACTCCAAAACGTGGACTGCCCCTAATATTTAAGCAAACAATAGACCAAATGTTTACAAAAATCATGGTATACGAGATTCTATATGTAAATGGAGATGGATGTACTAAACAATAATTTGTGCAGTGTTTTAAATTTCATCTAATTACATATAAAGTATTGTCACAATAGTCGTCTTCGTATTAATAGAAAATACTTCAAAACTCGCGGTCAATTAATTCAGCTTTTAAAATTTACATACATTCCGTTGGTCCTATCTACAAATATTACTTATTTAATTGCCGCCCAAATGATAAATTCTTTTTTCAATCTTCATAATATTCCCCATAATTATATATATAACCATAATTTAAATGTTAGCAAATAATTATATGCACAAAGATATTTTATAGGACTAGTTAATAATTTAAACTATACCTTCAAAAGAAAAAAGAAGTTTAAACTATATTTTAACAAAGAGAAGAATATTTTAGTACGTAATGCTTCATTGACCAAGTAAATGGCCTGTTACTAGTCTAATGGGTGATGTAGCAAATACTAATATAACTGAAGGCCAAACACTGATAAAGGGCAACATGTATATACATATATATATATATAAATATTATATACTTATACATATGCATTAATTATTGATTTTATAATCTTGAAGCCGTGGAGGAATTCATAAAGAATTTTTTTGGATCAGAATGAAATGGACCGGAAGGAGACAATCAAAGGATAGGTGAGATGTAACATAACGTGAGGGATCCACTAGTTGTATATAAAGGAGACAAAATATACCTTTGACATGAATAAAATATAAAATTATCAAATACTAACATATCATTCAAATATGTATATTATTTTTTTTATGCTTATTACTTATATTCGTTTTGCCAGCCATGCATTGGTCTTGATCGGGAGAACTATATTTAACATAAAAAGAAAGAAAAATAAATTGAGAGCACAGCTCCAAAGAATGGGCTATTACGATAAGATTAAAAAATATACACTTCATGTATTTTAATACACAGGTAAGGAAAGCCATAGCTCATGGAATATGCTTTTTGAATGTTTAGGTACTAATGCTTTGTCAATGTTTTAATTATGACCTATATATGCCATAGAACTAGAGCTATTATAACTTGTCTTATATATCCGTAACACAATTATCATGAGTTTGGTGTATAGCATGGAGTCGAGATTTTTAGATTTGACTTATTTGATTTTTCAAAAACTAATTAAAATTTATGTTGATTTTTCGACGATGAAAAAAAAATAATAATAATTTGAGTTTTTTGGATTGTAATTGTTGCTCCAAACACTTCATTAGTATTGTTCACCTTTCAGCTTTTTGCAACAACTTTTTCCTTTTCTTTCTAATTATTTTTCCCTACACAAATAGAACACTTAGTTAAGATGCGTTTAATTGCTGTCATGTATATGGTACAACCGAGTTAGGGATGTAAATGAAGCGGGACTCCTCCCAGCCACCACCATCAAAAAGATTGTGGAGTGCCGTGGCCTCGTCTTGAAACACTTTCTTTTATTAGTTACTTGCACGTTTTTTTTTTTAACTCCTATTTTTCAAATCGGTAACCCAACTTCTTAAATCACGTTTGTCGAATAGATACAGGGTAACGTTTTGCAATTTTTGTTTTTTGTTTTTTGTTTTTGTTTTCATACAGTATCTCTCTGTATCCTTCATGTTCTTTTCTTTTCTTTTTGTCATTGTTTTTCAGGTATAACATCATTTCATAAACATTAAAACCTACTGTTTATATCATCAATCATTAATTTTATATCAAGATGACAATAGAAATAAAACTTGAATGAATAGTGTCAGTAATAACCAAAATAAAACAAAAATGGGTGTCGTTTTTTTTTTTAAGTTCCAAATTGTTCTTTAAATAATATTGAATAATTATTGTTAAACACTCGATCCCGTGCCAGTAAGGGGGGGAAAAGCTTCAATAGCAAAAAAATGTTGCGATGCTAGTACTCTGGGGGCAAGTGCAAAAGTAATTTTATTTTTTCTTCATAATTTATAAATAAAAAATAACACTTGCATCTTCATAATACTTTGCATAGTGCTCCAATTGTAGAATTATTTATAAAACAATCAATATATTTTAGGATCCTAAAAAGTCTCTAAATTTGTACAAGGTAGTACGTTACAATTTTCACGATTGAAATCAGAGGGTATATATAAATGAGTATAACAATGCAGACTAAAAAAATAATCCTCCTAATATATATCCAGCTCACAAAATATGGATCGTCAAATTTAAATCACACGGCCATGAACAATAGCTTCTATAAGATAAATCAGTCCCCGTGGTTACAACCCTACTACTAATTCCTGATCCCTTCATTTTGTGTCAATGTGCCTTTGGCATAATTATTACGTCTGCTTCCAGTAAAAGGGAGAAGTGGAAATCAAAAGTAAAAAGTTAGAAATTCTAACTTCTCGTTCGTAAACAAATTTCATTTTAATTTTATTTAAATGAAATATAATTTTATATTAAATACAAATTTTATAACAGTATTACGAAAATAATTACTATTCAAAAGTTTTTTAAAATAATCACATCAACTTTTTAACTTTACTATTTATCTCTACTTTTATCAATCAAATTAACTTTTCAATTCTAAAATACTTTTCATCCAAACACATATTTTATTCAAATACAAAACAAATACTTTTTAACCAAATATAACATTCAAAAAACAAATTTCATTTAAATATAATCAAAATGCAATGCGTTTACTAGACGTCCCCTAAGTAACTATCAAAACGCATTGATGTTTATGCAAATGTCTTTTGATTACTTTTACCAAACACAATATTTACTTCATAGTTTGTGTGAAGGATTTTTAGAGACTTCAAAAGCATTACCTAACTTATCCAATATTCTCTTATAATTTAATTGAGCTTTGTGATCATTTATTTTGGGTTGACGTGCTTTTGTCATAATTTCTACTTGTATTTTTAGTAAAAGAAGAAGTAGATTCTAAACGGAAAAGCTAAAAATTCTAACTTCCTCAAATAACTATTAAAATACATTGGTGTTTGTGTAAATGACTTTTAAATACTTTTATTAAACACAATATTTAAATCATAGTTTGTATAAAGAACTTTTGGAAACTTTAAAAGCATTATCAAACCCATCCATTATTCTCCTTTGGTTCATATATGAGCTTCGTGATCACTCATTTAATACATATAGCTAATTTCTAGTTTTCTCCCTAAATGGTTCATGTGAGTGTTGGGTTTAATTAAAATGCAGTGTTTTTTTAATAATCTCATTAATTAAAAAAATATGAAATAACATTTTTTTATTTTTTATAAATGGTAAAATAGTAATTGATATAAAAAAAAGCTAAACAAATTCTAACTAGACTAACACCCACAACAGAGCATCCCTGATAAAACTTGGCAAGGGCTCTTGATGATATTTATTAAGTCGCAATGTCATGTCATCATGATAAAGCTCCAATGAGGGCTCAACAGCTAGAAAAGGAGACCTTGCAGTAACGAAACTGTCGCTGGTTATCATCACCAAAGGTCTTTAGATTCGAAATAACAGTCACAAATTTTTAATGATGAAATGTGTTCGCTAAATAATTATTTGTAACGATTTTTTAATCTTATTCAATAAAAAAAAAATTTAAACCTTGTAGTTTTAGTGGTGTGGCATGTTGGACAACAATTTTAGCGTTCTTCAGGGTGGGCGGGGGCTGTTGAATTATTTACGATCTATGGTGGCTGGAGAGTGTCATTTGATACGATGAGTAATAGATGAGATTTTTGAGGAATACATTTGAGTTTTTGTGCAGAAATTTGCCACCATAGTGGCACGTTGCCGACGACGAACAGCGGAAAATACATGATCCAACCTCAGATTGGGGGTGCTGCAACAATGGCTTCATTTTTTATTTTAATTTTTGTTTTCTTTTTGCTAAGGAAAGCATTCTTGAGTCATTTTCCTCTTCATTTGAAATAATGAGATAAGATTAAGGAGCGATTTATTAGATATCTGTTTCATTTACACCCCCAAGTTTAACTAATATAGCTAAGACTAGATTCACTTTAATATTGAAAAAAAAAAAAATTCTTCCAAAAAGACAGGATTTAAAAGTTACTAAACAAAAGCTAGCTTTTGTTGAAATTTTAGACTCTACGATTGACCAAACTTGGATATTCAAGTTGATAATATATTATAGCAAGAAAGATATACTAATTGGTTGCGGACATTATGGTATGGTGGTTTATTAACAAAAAAAAATGCAACTAAGGAATTTGTCACTAGCGAAAGTGGCAGGGGAGCGAAGCACAACTGGGACTTTTCATGAAAACATCAGTCTATCTATTTTATTCCAAGCTGCTGATTTCCGCACTATATAATATATTTGCATGGAGATTAATTACAATAGATGATATAATACCATTTGCGCCGACCAATTAGAATCAGAGCAGTTGTCATGAAGCTTCTTTGAAACTTGACCAAAGTGTGACATTATCATGATAAATAATTCATCATATGTGTAGGTATATATATTTTAATGGCTGTCATGCATGTGATTCATGGTGCAGTGCAGAATATGGATATATATGTCATGCCATGCTATGCCATGCATATATACATATGCATATGTATATATATATATATTTGTGATGACGCGGAGTACTAATGTGAACAAAAAATAAAGGGCAGAGAGACCAATGTAAGAAGAAGACAGACATCCTCATTCTCAAATAATGGGGTTAGATCCGCATTAATAGGCTCACGTATTCTCATGCAGCTTAAAATATACATAAATGTGAAGAGAAAGGAACAAAAGTACTGTTGGCCGTTGACCTCCATCACAGGCTAAGTGTTGGAGTGATTCTTTTTCAAATTTTTTTTTTAATTTTTAATTTTGGTTCAAATGGGGACAATAATATTGGTGGTGTTGTCTTCCGCAGGTGTGTATACATATATTGCCTTCAAACTTGTGGTTTTTTATTCCTTGATAGAGTTCAAACAGTGCTCTTTCTTTTTCTTTCTTGTCAGTGAAATTCTAACAACATTATTAAGCTATAATTAATTGAAAGATTCTTCGTTCCGAAAAAATAACTTATTTTTACATTGTTATGTAACTATAAGTTAATCTATATGTAACATTATGTAACTATAAGTTAATCTATATATATATCGTTATGTTTTGAAACTTTTACACCAACTAATATAAATCAACCGAAAAAATTACATAGATATCTGTATTACATACAAACATAGTGTTACATTGTTGGATTTGTATAACTATGGGATTTTAACTTTACCTAATTAATTAACACACAGCAGTAACATACACATATAAATGAAATATATATATATACATATACATACTTGCTTAACCATCTATATATAAATCTGCATGCAGGAGACAACCGTGAGTGGTGACCTAAAAAGTAAAAAAGGAATAGTGCCGTAAAGCTTTGTCTTTGGTATATATCTTGTTTTGACCTAAAATATCACGATCGTCCACAGCCTTTATATGTTCCATACCACAGGGCTCTACACGTGGGAGGAATGAAAAAGTTCTGTTGCAACTCAAAAGTCTCTTCTTTTTGCTTCAAAGTTATGGCTCTGCATATGAATCTGATTTAATCTTCATGTGGGAAAGAGACACTTTATGATTTTCAAGTTTGGTTTTTCCCAACGCAAGGATGTTGAGAAAAAGAAAAATGGCCTGGATTCCAGAGTTGAATGACTACTTGCAAACCATAAATACAGAAGATACCCAGAAGAAAAATAATTGATTATGCAACCGCTCAAAATTCTGCACGTAAACCATGCCCCCAAGAAACTGCTAGTCGACATAATTTATGCCAGTTCCAATTTTTAAATTGTTACATCTAATACCGTACGATGGTGGCATGTCAATCGTGGATATCATTTTTAAGTCTTCTTTAATCTCAAATCAAAATATTTTAACACATCCAAATTACGTTAGATCACCTCCCTATACATCAAGCTTCCATTCTAATTTTTCATGACAAGAAAATAAAAATAAAAATAAAAAAGAACTAAATCGGTTTTAGCAGCACCTATTATCCACATGGACGAAGTTAAATAGGCACAAACGGGGGCTTGCGACCCCCTAAACTTTTTTTTTCTTTCTTTTTAGACCACATATTTATGTAAAAATTCACATATAGTCCTCTCAAGCCACCCTCAATTTTTTTCTTTTTTCTTTTTAGTCCCCAACCTAAACACTTGTAGAATCATTAAGTACGCTATTTTTTTTTTCACCTTTTGTGCAACATATAGCATTTAAATTAACAATTATACCATAAATAATCTTATTGATATATTTTTCTATAATAAAAATAATATCGTGCAACATATAGCATTTAAATTAACAGTTATACCATAAATAATCTTATTGATTTATTTTTCTATAATAAAAATAATAGCTTAATAATCTCTGGCTTCGTTACTGATCATCCATTCCAAAAACAAAAAGTGGCAACTATTTGTGACCTAATTAGGTTAGTTGCCAAAATGATATGTTTAAATCATTAAGTGATGAACTGTGATTGAACTTGGTTTTTTTATTTTATTTATTTATTTTTTTAGGCTGTACCCTACGTTCTTGTGACTTAAGGAGTCATTTACATTTATCGTGGGGTAAAGGAACTGTTCTCATTTAAAACAGAAGCATAAACAATATTTACCAAAATTAATATAGCTAACAACATCTAATATGATTATTAATTTCATAAAATTAACCAAAAAAAAACCCTCATCTGAATATAAGAAATTATACTCTGAATAATAAGTATGAACTGATTAGAAAACCTTGATAAGATTTAAAATGAATTGATTCACGTATATTGTAACAATATTCTTTGATTAATTTATATTATTCCTGCAGGAAAAACAGCGTGGAAACATTCATCCCAAAGGAGGTCGTGAAGTGAGAGGAAAACAAGCCTCAAATCTCAAGAAGAGGAACAATCCCCGTGATTCCCGATGAAAAGTGTATATATACGTGTGTGTGTGTGTGTGTGTGTGTGTGTGTGTGTGTTTCTATATATTTATCTTATTATCTTTTTTGATGGGCTTGGGTCTACATCAGCACCAGCTTGAAAAACACATGCATCGACCAACCTGCAGAGTTACTATTTGTTTGATTCTCTTATTGAAGTAATAACACTAAACCCCGAAATTATTTGTCTTAATTCTGTTTTGGAATATCTTAAATATCATTTGTATTAATATAGTCCCTAATGTGTATTCTACAGGAAATACACATACGTTGTTTGTATGCCATTCACCGTCACGTTGGTATTAGTAAAAGAAAAACAGAAAGAAATTCATTATAGATTAGTACATCTCCAAGCAGAATTACTTGGAGTCATTTTGCTATTTAATTCAATTGGACTCATCTTTTGTTGAAGAGATTGTAATATCTCGTACAAAAGTCAAAATAGCTTAGAATAGTGGTAAAACCAAAAGTCTCATATTAGAAAAAATACAAATCAATATAGTAGTATATATAGAAATAAGTGGTGAGTAAAGATTAATTGTGTATGGTGGGTTAATACTACTGCTATACACCACCACATATGCATGCACTTGAGGGTAATTGGGTGTTTTGGGCACTTCATATGCATCGCCGCAAAGAGTTAAGGGGCTCTGTTTTTTATTTGTTGAATTTTTAGATAAATTTGGATTATTGTTTTAATTGGGCATGATTTAACGATCAAGTTTGAATAGTTTCAATTTTAATTTGAACTATTGATCGAATAGTAACGATCCAATAGTCAAATTAATTTGTCTGTTAGCAAAATAGTTATATTATTAAGAAGAGACATGTTTTTGTATGAAAAGAGACCTTTTCACATCAGATTTGTTTGTTGTAACTATTATAACTATTCAAAATAGACATGTGTATTGACTATACATAAATTTTTAATTTTGATATTAGTTTCATCGTTTATTCTGAAATTTAATAAGATTACTACTTATTCAATTTACGGGGCTTTTTAAATCTTGGCAGTAATTTGCCGCAAAAAGTCATTAGCAAATTTCAAAGTGGGGGCAAATAAAACCTTAAGGAAAGTAATTCCTTATGCTTCAAACCCATAGATTTCTCTATTCTCTTTTCTGTTGTCTTAGCACCCAAGCGGTTACCACGCACTTTTGTTTCTTTAACATCTTTGATTTGAATGTGATGTTCTTTATGTTTTGTTCTCTCCTTCAATCTAAAAGCATAACGTTTCTTGGACATTTCTTGATCCAAGGTAGCGTGCTTTGCAATTCCTGGAAAAGATTAGTTATGGCGTGTCTCATGTGTATCGAGAAGGGAATTATGTGAGGGATGAACTGACTACTTATACAGTCGATATTGATGTGACTACATGGTGGTATGCTTGCCCAGTCTTTATTTCTTCAACGGTTTTTTCAAGACATGACGGATCTCACTTGCTACAGATTGTTGAAAGTAGCTGACCTTTGATAAATATATACTCTTTGCCCCTCCAGCTTTTTTTTCTTTTTTTTTTTTTTAACATTTTAACTAGAGGATTTTTGGCGAGGCATATCTGAGACCCAATTTAAAGATGCGGGTTCCGGTTGTATTATTTAAAAACTATCTCCGGCTAAATGTTGAGAATTCTATGTTTTTCTGTTGCCTTTTTTATGGTTGTTTTTCATTTTTTCCTTTTTCCTTGTCGTTATTGTATTTTTATTTCTTTTTCTTATTGATAATACAATGGGATGAGTAACTAAAAAGGTGTTAACCCTACTCATGATGTCTTGTTGCATCTACCGGTTCATGTTACCATGTTCTTTTTTTTCTTTTTTCTTTTTTTGTTTAAGTACACTTCCTAATTATGTAAAGGAGAAGATTATATAAAGAGTTATATAGCTGAAGCATATAATAAATTGAGGAGTGGCAATTTCCTTCTAAACAAAATAATTCTAACTTTCACAACTGTTCTTATGAATAGTTACCTCACCAGCTAGCTTATTAATTTTTGTTTTTGTTTTTATCTTGAAAGTCAACAACTGGTGGACGTATTAAGTATATATCTCCTAACTGACAAGAATACAAGGCAGAAGAATTCAATTAGTCTTTTCACTATGCAACAGACAAGATTAAAGGGGAAAAAAAAAACTCTACTTGAAAGTTTGTTCAAATTTAATTCCGACAAATAGAGAGACGCCACCATAACCAATAATGTCTTTGTCTCTCTCTTAGAAATAGTTCACATTGCTATTTGTCTGTTTTTTGGTATACTTTGAATTTTAATACGTTGCTTGAGTCTCATTCACATTAGCATAAAAATATGAGCATTTTTTTTAGCTCTGAATTTGATTAATTAGTTTACACAAGAAACGCATGCTTAGAACTACAATTGTAGGGTTATAAATGCTTTTTAACTCAGGTAAGAAATTCGAAAATACTCTACAAGAAAAAAATTATTGTTTATTTTTTTCAACATAGAAAATAGAAAGAAAAGATTTGGAATCACGTGCATGGGTCAAGTATATGTGTACAAATCTTTTGTTTTAAAAATTTGAGAAAAAGGAAGTATATTCCTTTCTACATTGCTTGCTCGGCATGCATGTATGCATGCATGCGTATATCATGGGTCAATATAATACTGTAAACACAGATGTATATATACAAATATATATCATCGAAATAAAATATTACTGTCTATATATCCAGACAGTAGCAGAGAAAGAGAGAGAAAGGTCTTCTACATTTTGTCTCTCAAGATCTAGGGTTTTCCATAATTTCTTCAATTGTACATACTGTTGATCCTCATCACCCATTTCCTTTCCCTAATTTTTTGGATTTCGTGGTCTCTTTTTTTGTAATTGAGATTTCTTTTTCTGTCCTACAGGCATGACAAAGATAGAGATTAAGGTAGATGATACAGGCCATGATTTCAGAGCCACCCAGAAGAGAAAATATTAGGATCAAAATTACAGTCTTATAATATAATGCTATCTAGGCTGGTCAGTCTGTCTCCTTGAGATTTGTTTTGCTAGAAATTAAGATGAAGGGGAATAGAAGTTATTCTGAATGCTCAAAGACTACTCTCTCGAACGAAAACGACGGTGAAAGTGAAAGCGGATCCGAGAATGATGACGATCGAAGTAAGCCTAAGAACAATGGAGGATTAAGCTCGAGCAATAGCACGGTGGAGGAGAGTCATGAGAAGAAGTCATCGGTTCGGCCTTATGTTAGATCCAAGATGCCGAGGCTCCGGTGGACGCCTGATCTTCATCTCCGTTTTGTTCATGCTGTAGAGAGGCTCGGTGGACAAGAGAGTAAGTTCTATGCGTATTAGAACATTACGATTTTCTAAAAATTAGCCTTAAAATCTGTTCATTTTTATACTAGTATTTGATCTGGTGTACTGTAGGAGCTACACCAAAATTGGTTCTTCAGATGATGAACATCAAGGGATTGAGTATTGCCCATGTCAAGAGCCATTTGCAGGTTAGTTTACAAGCCAAGAATTTCTAATTTATTCTTTCAAATAAATAAAT
This sequence comes from Antiaris toxicaria, assembly GCA_035233585.1. Lineage (NCBI taxonomy): Eukaryota > Viridiplantae > Streptophyta > Magnoliopsida > Rosales > Moraceae > Antiaris > Antiaris toxicaria. Next base: position 6,036,014 of record CP141163.1, read on the forward strand.
CACATACAGTTTAGCCCCAAGAATATGGCTCCCTTGTGGCTTTTTTTATTTTTTATTTTTTTGTATTATAAGTTTTGGTTATCAAAATGTTTTTTTTTTTCCAATAAAAAGTATCTAATTTCTCTTTTTTTTTTTTCTTGGAATTTTTGTTCATTAACAAATGTTAGATGTATAGAAGCAAGAAGATCGATGATGCGGGCCAAGGTATGATATCATGTTAAATTATCCTTGCTACAGTTTAATTTTCTTTCTAATCACCAAAAAAAAATTACGTTTTTCAATCGATTGGCTAACCCTAAATCTTTTTGTTCAATTTTGCATGTGGCTCTTTTTCAACAGCAATAGCCGATCATAGGCGTCTTGTGGAATATGGAGATAGAAATATTTACAACCTCAGCCAACTTCCCATGCTTCAAGGCTACACTAATCGCGGCCATAATTCCAGCTTCAGGTAACAATTCACTCATAAATACTAAAAATCGTGTTTTTAACTTCATCATATTTTCATCAAAAAAAAAAAAATCCCTCAATGGATCAATTTGTATTTCACTAGACACGGATTCGACAACCCTTCGTGGAGTTCTTACGGAAACCCGAGACAATATTCTAGGGCTGGATTTTATGGCACGGCAATCTTTGGTAGTACAACTACACCAAGCAGTTGGAGTAGCATTCCTTGCAGTTTTCCCACAAGTAATAGTAGCACTGTTTCCTCTTTAGTCATGAACGAGCACTCAGCTTGGAAAACTCGCAGTAAACTGAAAGACGATTATCAATCTTCGCACCCTCAAACCCGATTGAGTACTACCGCATCAATTGATCTCAACTCCATAACAGATTTGCAGGCTGTTAATACAGCACAGGAATTTACAAGCTTCAATTTCAATGCTCTTAGTAGGGACTCTTATGCAATAACTACTATCGAAGAACGAAGCAAGAGTTTGAAAAGGAAGACTTCAAATTGCGGCGATAATGTTGATCTAGATCTGTCTCTCAGGCTGACTGTTACGGATCATAAAAAGAGCCGAAGAAGCGGTACAGGAGAGGATGAAGTTGATAGTAGTTTGTCTCTGTCTTTGCCGTCGAGTCGGTCGTCAAAGTCGTTTAGCAGGTTGAAGAAAGAAGCTGCTGAAAGTAGTAACTTGAAGCGAAAGAAAGCAAGTACTCTGGATCTGACTATATGAATTGGGCTAATTCTAAGTGAGATCTTGAGGTACTTGTTCCGAAAGAGAGGACAAAAAAAATCAGGTTTTGATTTTGTCTTCTGTACGAACACATCATCGATATTGATTAGTATGTTCTTTGTTCTTAATTTCATACTTGTTTTCAGTTGTGTTGTTCTATTAGCATAACCTGCCTATTTGCAAACTACAAGTCATGGTGATTATAATTTGGCAAAATTAAGATGGGAAAAATGAAAATTCGTTCTCAAACTATTTTCCCTTATATTTAGCAAAAAAAAACTAATTCCCCTTATTGAAAAAAGAAAGGAGAATCTTAAATTAAATTAATCCCAAGGATGCCCATGTGAATATTTTTAGTTAATCTGCAAATAAGCTAATGAAGAACCATAGCTAAACCCGTTGGGGCTAGCTAGTTTAGTGGATGAGAATGGAGGGTTTATATAATATGAGGTCCTAAATTCGAAATGTGAGAGAATTTCTTTCAAATTAATAAAATAGTGCCTGTAGGATCTCATATCCAAATAAAAGAAAAAAACAATAATGAAGAACCTAGCTAGCTACTTTAAAAATGCTTAAAATTCCTGAAACCAATTAAGCTAAACAGAAAATTAGCTGTCTGGAGCAATTATAGAAGAGTATGTTAGGAGGGACATATATAGATCTAATTCATTAGAAATTAATTCTGTCATGTTTACTTGATTTTGAAGGAGCTAGCTGCCTACCTAAGATGAGTTGATCATGTAATTTATTCGCCCTCGTTGTACCACAAAAAAATGAAAAGATAAAAAAAAAAAAAAAAAGGTTATAAGTTGCTTTTTCATTCAAATGGAAGAAAACTATGTAAAGGCTGTATTTAGCCGTATTAATCATTGACCACCATAGTATAGATAATTAGATGAGACTAATGGGGAGAAAACAACATTGTTATCTAAATAATTGGTTCCCGACTTTGGATCTATGGATAACCCGATTGGACTACCATGTTAGGCTTCACACATGTGGCAAAATTATTTATTTGATTATATTTTAATTAAATTAATAATTAATTAAATCTCACACATATGAGATATCATCAGTTAGTGGGTTCTTTAGGATTAAGGGTCTTTTAATTAACAAGGACCAGATCCCCACACCCCCAACATTTTCTCAAAAAGGGTTCTTGGTTGTGGAATTTTTTTTGTGATTTTTTGAGTCTTTGACTTTGTATAACCACACATCCTGAGCAATTAAGGACATAATATTCATGTTTATAAAAGATCGTAGCTTGGAGTGTGCAGATGTTGCTTGTGACAGTAGAGTACCATTGTGAGTCTATTACTTTGATGAATCCTAGATCGTGTATTGGATCTAGAACCGATAAAAGACTGCACTTAGTGAAAGACCTATTACTAAATAATTATGCGTAGAGCTAAAGAATGTGAACTGTGCAAGTTAATAATAATATTAATTAAATGAAAGAAGAGGCTTCAGTGTATATAGAAAGGACCTTATCGTTTTAGAATCAGTGAGCACAACTTGTCTTCAATATCTACTTTGTCGGGAAAAAAAAAATCAACATTTTTTTGGGAGAAGATAATGCTTAAAAAAGGATAAATACATGATTTATTTGGAGATAATCTTGGGATGTGATTTTAAAGGAAAGTTCTAATTTAAGTAGGATTCATAATCTTATTTAAATTATAACTTCAAATAAATATCCCAAGAAAAGATCATGTTTTATGTATTGGAGTATTTATTATTGAAGATTTGCTTATGAAAAATTATGGATAATTAACAGCATGATTTGTGGATAATTTATAGGTTAATTCGGATTTATTGTACAAAATTTAAACTATTCTAATTTCTATGTGTTTCATAAAGTGTCACAATATATCATGAAACAATTTGATATTTGAATCAATTTAATCCGAGATTCACTTTGGAATTTCAAGTTACTATATATATGGATTTCAAAAATAGTTTGGAGGTTGCAAAACACAGATTTACTCATGTTAATTTGAGACTTTGAAGTTTGGGTGTTCCATCATTCTTTGGGAGAAGAATTTTTAGTCCTCGAGAGAAGCCGTTCTACTATTGAAAGGAGTTCAATAATTTATCATTCTTCAAGAGAAGGATTTGAAGTCTTTAGGAAAAGGCATCTATAGTTGAAGGGATTTTAACAATCAAAACGAGTATTGCTCACTAAATATATTCATTAACTAGGTGCAAGACGACCAGCGACAACCAAAAGAAGGAGTCCTCAAGTTTTATAAGACCAAATAGTGTTAGTAACTATTTAAGAGTTAGGGGATTATTAAATATTTGGATGTGATTCAAAGAGTAAACGAAATCAAACCTCGTAAAAATTATATGAACAATAACGTGGCTTTCAATATTTTGATTGGTGGGGATACTACAGAGGAATCTGCTGTCACTATTTCAAAAGTTGTTGCAATACTTCTTGTGACATCTTGCACAATTGCAACACCTTTTAGAACACCGATTGTAACACCGGTTGCAATTGTTAATTTTGATGAATCTGGATCTGACTACAGTGGCAATGATGATATATAGAATGCATTTATGGAGATGTACAGTAAGTGAATTTAGGTTTGCAAGCTTAACAAGTCACTTAACAATTGTGTTGCTAACTTGTTAAGAAAAAAGAAGGTGATGAAAATGCTATAATAAATTATGATAAACTAAATCTGTTTAGGAGTTTAGTTCTGTCTTTCTGTTGTTTAGTTTTTTGGTTTTTTTGGTTATGTTATTTTGATACTTTAATAATTAGGATTTTCTTAAGATTGTATTGAGTCAAAAATGCTAAAGGGGGAGATTGTTAGGTTTCTTATTTATTGGCATTTATGGCAACATATTTAAGAAAAACTAAAAACAATTTTTGTTAGCTAACTTTAGGTGTTTTTAAGTTGCATTGCAATATGTGTTGCAACATTAGGAAGGTACGTTGATTTTAAGTTGGCTAGTTAAATCCGATTTAAAGAGGTTTGGAGATTTTGTTGCAAAGGAGTTGAATATTGTGGGATTAATCTGATGGTTGGTGAGGTGATCTCTTACCTTTAATCAAGCCTAATCGATGTCCTCTGTGTTGCGGTGCTCAACGAAGTGATTATTCTACATGGGTTAGAAGTTTATAGTTAATGTTATTTTTTATTTATGGTTTTTTTATTTTTGTTTTTGTTTTTGTTTTGTAATAAATGAGGTAACTATAGTGCTTCTGGTTTGTACTTGTGTTTCAGTTTTGCTTGAGTTGGTGTCTAGCGGTAACTGTCTATTAGTTCTGTTAGTATTATAACCATACGAAGTTTGTTACAGTCTTTGTACTACAAGTGACTATCTCTCAATCGATTGAAATATTCCATCGATTGTATATGTGTTTTTGAAAAGAGCTTTTTATGTGCCCGATTATAAGATTATTGAGAAATTTGTGAAATTTTCCCATTATAAGGTCTCGACTTATGTTCTCCTGAGCTTCATTAGATTTTACTGATAGAATCGATCTTAGTTAAGGGTTATATCTAAAGATGGCAACAAGGCGAGTTTGGGGCAAGGTGGGTTTCTCGCCAACCCACCCCACTAAGAAAAGTACTCTTCGCCCTTGCCCATATATCTGTTTAAGTTAGCATGTTCGAGATTTCCCTGTTAACCTCTTTAGAAATACATATCCCATAAATAATCTTTAAAAAAGTAAATAAATAAATACATAAAAGGTACTATATATGTATATGTATATTCTCCATATGAAAAGATAGAAAATTTTTTCTTATAGATTTAAATATATATATATGTCATTTAGTACATATAAATATATTTTAAAAAGACATTATACCTAAATGGGACGGGTAATAGGGTGAGTCAAGGCCACACCCTTATCCCAAACCCCGTCATGAGGTTTTGAAAACCCATTCTGTTTATAATTTGCCTCATTTAAATCAAGTCACTATAGGTAAACAGGTTAGTGGATAAAATTACCATCCCTAATTGTATTTCTTGTATTATATAATTGTTTTGTTTTAATATTGATGTTTATATCTAATTTTAATTTGAATGATCATTCTTATTTCTATTAAAAAAATCTTTGTTAGGTGTTTTTATTTCAAAGTAAAAACTATATATAAAAATTAGTAAAGAATTTGATTTGAGCATTTTTAGGCGTGGACAGAAGTCATCTTGTTGACTTTTATGTTCTAATAATGCAAAGAAAATACTTTAGAATTTACTGGTGTATCCAAATGTATGACCAAGTCAATATGGTAAAGGAAAAGCATGCTTCCTATAATTTTTTTTTTTTGAAACAAAATGCTTCCTACAGTTAAGCTGCATCCTCTTACTATTATATTATTGTATTTGCAGAGAATACGGTTTAGATTAGATTTGTACTAATTGTAACCATTCCTTGCCTGCATGGGTTACGATTAATTATTAAAGAAAAGAAGAGAATTTATAGTTTTAAATTGGTGTTTCCAACTATATCTTTGACATGGAACAATGAGTACAAGAATAAAAGTAATTACTTTTTCAAATTGTATTTCTATAGTTAATGTAGATGGAACATGCAAATTAGATGTTATTGAAAACTTTTTGTGAAATAAATAGATAATATTATGCACCCTGTCAAACTCGTATACAAGTTCTCATCTTTTTCTTGAAGAACTTATTCCCAAGAAAACTGTTCAACTAGTCCAACATCCACGAAACAAAAATATACCCTTAAAAATTATGGATGTGCTTCTCAAAATGCTTTTAGGAAAAAAAAAAAAAAAGGTTAAATAAGAAAAGTGAAAATTGAGTTCCAACTAATTCAATTGTGGTTTTTTTTTTTTTTTATGAATTATTGGAGAATATAGAATAGCGGCATCTAGAAATATTAGCATTCTAGGTTGCAACCCACTCAGATTTCACGCTAAGCTTTTCTTCGTTTATTAAATAACTGTGGTTTAATTTAGGGATAATTGTCCATTTACTTTCTATATTGTTGAAGTTCATTTTGAATATAAATTTATATAAATGTGTGTGTGTAAATATATATTGTAAACAAAAAGCAAAACAAAAAGGGGAAAAAACAATTTTGTTAGGTCAACCTGAAGTGGGCTTCTAGTATCAAAAAGACAGGCTCAAATAAACAGACAAGTAGGAGGTATGCCATAAAAATGAAAGTGGATTCATTTTTACTAGCGGTTAAAAAATTTTTCATGCTATAAAATCATTATATTTGGTAAATAAAAATTTTAAAATTATTCTCTCTCTCTCTCTCTCTCTTCACACTCCAATCTCTCCTTCTCTCTTCCCTTCTCCCATCTCCTATTGGATCCGCCTCAGCGTCGAGCTCTGTAATTGGCCAACGGCAGAGCTCCAACTGCGGCAGTTGCCTATTGATGTGGAGAGAGAGAGATGCAAATCGTCTGTCGGAAGATCTGCCGATGAAGTGCGGTGGCAGACATTGGGATCGACCACGGCTTGGAGGAGATTTCTCTCTCTCCCCTCCCCGTGCCCCTCTCTTCGCACAAGCTCTTGCTCTCTCTCTCTCCATCAACCTCATCAGACACCTCTTCGTCGCAATTTCCTTCCGGCGATCGCATGGGTCACTATCGCGATTAAGCTCCACCGGACAATGAGAATGCCGTCAACGACCAAGGAGGTAGATCGGCTAGGGATGACACATCACACAACGTCTCGCAGATCAACACGCTTGGATGTGGTTGCATAGCTCAGATCCAACATAACTCTGATAAAGATCTGGACCGCAAATCCCCTGGCTCGCAATGGCTCCCAATCTTAGTTCGTTGCTTCAATTCCTCTGACAACGAGGAGTCCCATGGCTCGCAGTGGATCTCGATCGCTGTCAGCACTCGTGCTCGATCACCCCCCTTTTAGCAGCTTTCTTCGTTCTTGGTGCAACATTGATCGCAGCTTAGAACAAACGAGGAAATTCGGCGATGTGAAGCAGGCAATGGTGCTAGGACTAGTCATAATCAGTCTGTTGTGGAGATTCACCGCGCTGGACAAGGCAACTTGTGACTGCCACAATTTGGTGGTCGCCGAGGTGGGGAGAGAAGTGAGACGAGCTGGAGACAGCTGCATGAGAGAGAGAGAAAAAAATACAAATAATAATTATAATTGAATGAAAAATGAATAATAAATGAATATTTTACTGATGATAAATAAATCATTTATTTTATTTTATAAGTGTTTCATTTATTATTGATAAATTAATTATTTATCGATAAATGATAAATAAAAATTTTTAATTGATAAATAAAATATTTTTCAATGATATTTTTTATAAGAGTTTTTTTTTATATGATAAAAATCTCACAATAAAAATGGCCTCAAGCTCTCAGACACAAAATTGGAAACTTCAGTCAATTTGGATTTGATTTAAAAGGATCCTGTTTATTGTTATTATTAAAAAAAGAAAAGATTTCCCATGATTTGCTCCCTGCCTTGTTTGTTTCACGTTAAACTTATGTTTACTGCTTTTCTAATAATCCCAACATTTTCCAAGATTTTAGACAATCTAAACACAAGGAAAAGAGATGTTAATGGCTTGAATATTGGATATATATAAAAAAGAAGACGGCTAGACTTGACTCACGCGTCTCCTTCCTTTTATCCCTTTTAATGTTACCCAACAACGTCAACCTGTGTCAAGTAAAATTTTTTTTATTGACATAACATATGGCATGATATTTTAATTAATATGACGCAATATTAATATTGAAACGAGACATCGGAGTCTGACTTTTGAAAGTAATAAGAAAGGTGACAAAAAATAAAAAAGATGGTAATCAAAGATAAGGTTAAAAGTGAGGAAAAAGATAAGAATAAGTGAGAGATAAGAAAGATTAGAGTGGATAGGAAAATAAGAAAAATAATTAAGTGATAGAAAGTTACGAGAAAGGCAATAAAAAATAAAAAGGATGGTAAATGAAGATAAGGTTAAAAGTGAAGAAAAAGATAAAAGTAAATGGGTGACAGAGAAGGTTGAATGATTAGAAAAATAAAAAAATTAATAAAATGATGAAAAATAACGAGAAAGATGATGAAAAATTAAAAAAAAATTTCAGGAACTCTTGTTTGATGGAGAGCGGGATTTGGACACTACAGATTGTGCGCATACATGTGTTTTTGACAGAAGGATTATTGTCAGCATCCTAGTATTAAGACTAACTGAAGCATCCATGGACAAATTAAGCAAAATCGTCCATAAGCAGTGTCACGGTTCCAACTTGTGAAAAATTCCAAAGTGACATTCAAGGGCAGCTTCAAGTTCCACTACAATAAAATTCTGGAATTTTGTTCTCTTGTGCTCCCAACTTTGTACCAATAGGCATCACATTTTTAAGCCACTACTCCTGCCACAAAGATTTGAGAAATACAGGGCACTTTGAGTGGTACTTTCAAAACATTTCCACATATAGTGCTCAGTTGATGGAAATTTTGAATATTGAGTTCAAATTTAATTTTTAATTTTGAAAATTGATTCTTTTAAAATGTCGTTAAAAGAAGTGTTAACTTCATAAAATTTGGTTCTCTTAGCATAAAGTATCCCTTAAAGTTGATTCCTGTTCACAATTGTTCTACTTCTCTCTCTCTTTCATGAGATATATTCATGACTATATAACTCTATGTATATATATATATGTATAGATATATGTAGTTGAACACTACGCTACAAACGATTAGCCAAATATTATGGCTTGCACGGACCCGGTTGTCAATTCTTGCGTCAAGAAACAAGACTATGGAAGCCAAACTCTACAAAGAATTGCTAAGCAGCTTCAATTGTACAAGCCGCCTAAACTAGACAGAGATCAAGACCAAAACAACCTCGGCGGAGGTCCAAATTTTGCGATCAACGACACCACGAAAGTTGGAAACGAACGGTTGTCTCCTGCTGATTGGAGGAAGAGAAGAGCAGCCGTCCTCGTATGTCTTTTCGAAGGTCCTCAAGGGGAGCTGCGAGTTATTCTTACTAAGCGATCCATGAAATTGTCATCATATCCAGGTATGAAAGTAAAGTCTTCTTTTAGGATTTCATAAATCTAATATTGAGTTCAAAGTCTTCTTTTAGGATTTCATAAAAGTTAGAGAATGTCACTTGGTTTTCTAACCGGACACAAATACTATTGTAAACTCCAAGAGTATAAACCATTCAAAATTATCATACAAGAGCCTGAACAGTTTTATATGAAGATTTCCAACTGACTGAAAAATCATTAATAATGATCATTATTAGTGATATTTAGCCTTCATTAAACAAAATCAATTAAGGTAATTTATATTTAAAAAAAAAAAGGGTCCGAGTACACTCAATAATGCCAAATGGTCTTTTATTTTTGTTTGGAAAGTAGGAGATGTGGCATTGCCAGGTGGGAAAATGGACGACGAAGATGTAGATGATTCAGCAACTGCTCTAAGAGAAGCCATGGAAGAGATTGGCTTAGATTCAAGTCTAGTTCAAGTTGTTGCAAATTTAGAGCCTTTTATATCCCTGCATGCCGTTTCAGTAAACTCATTAACTTATTTTTTTTTTTTTTTAGATTTTCATGAATTATAGATGAACGTGCATGGTTAATCAGAGGCTGTTCTAATGAAACATATGATTTTCTGCAGCATCTACTTGAAGTAATCCCCGTCATAGGTCTTCTATATCGGGTAGAAAATTTCAAACCTAAACTCAACATTGACGAAGTTGATGCTATTTTCGACGTACCTTTGGAGATGTTTCTCAAGGTTTGTGCGGCTCTATATTCATATGTATTTGAGGTTTTCATTCTTTCGTTAAGTAATAGCAAGAGTTATAATAAGTTATCTTCTTATCTGTTTTTCCTTAGTCAATCACTCTATTAAAGATAAAATTTGAGCTTTTCAGTAGGGATTTCTGCTGAATGTATATTTCTAAATATTAGATCTGATCAAAATCACATCAAAATAAAATATAACGTTATACAAAATTATGAAAACCTAATACAAATCTAATTACTAAAGACAAAAATCTATGTACTTTAATTCTTATGTATGTGACAATACAAAAAGAAACTCCACTAAACTACACAAAGTCTATACCATCTAAAGCAAAGACAAATTACAAAACCTACTTATACTAATGGTTTATATACTAATCCGGATGGGAAAAAGATATCGGAATAAAAAAGGAATTCGATTAGGAACATGAATTGCAGTAGATTATTTCCTTCACTTTCAAGATTTGTTATAGAATGAGTTCAGTTGCTTGAAAAAATGTCTTGAGCCTCGTATTGTTCTACGTTGTTTCTTTTCATAGTGGGAAAAGGGAATAAATTTTATCATTCAAATCATCAGAAATGGGAATTATAGAATATGACTGTCTCCCATTATAAAAGTACCATTCTCTCAATGGACTCTGATTCTATGTAATTCTTCAACTGTTTAGTGATTTTTCAGTTAGTTTTGTTTGATTTTATTTTTAAACTCAGTCATTAACCCTTCAATTAGTTAACCATAGAATTCGTCTTGTACATATATAATATATTGCAAAGTATATTTGAAAGATTTTTTTTATTTTTACTTTTTTTTTTTAAGTAAGAGAAAGGATTTGTGATGACCTAAAACATTTTTTCGATAAGTAACACCAACAAAGGCATAAAGCTGAAAATAACAGAAGGGAAATCTTGCGGTCACGCTGTCATCTGGAATTGGGAATGCAATACCAAAGCCAGTGTATGGCTACCTTATTTCTAGAGGTAAAAATTAGGCAAATAGGCATTTTTGTAAAACATTTTGTTAATTTTATTTCGATCATCTATTTTTTATAATAATAAATTATAATTAATTAATAAAAACTACATATTTACATCAATTAATTATTAATTAATATCTGCAAATCAATTATTTTGTTAATTTTATTTCGATCATCTATTAAAAAAACTTTTTTAAAAAAAAATTATCCAGATATCCCTCTCTAGAAACCTCTTCACTTTTTATGTTCAACCATACCTCCTGTTGACTTGTATTATGGAGTGCATTTCAAAAGATTTACAATTATTATAATTGAACGTTTGGTGAACGCATTGCATTTGCATTGCGTTTGAATACAATGTATTGAATGTAATTTGTATTTGGAGGAAAAGTATTAGCATTGCATTTGAATGCAATGTGTGTTTGGAGGAAAAGTATTTGAATTGTATTTTAATAATAAATATGTGATGTGATGGGTAAAAGTAACGAGAGAAAAAAGAGGGAGAGAGAATATATGATATAATTAATAAAAGTAATAGAAAACACTAGCTTACAATTATTATAATGGACACGTGCCTGTACGTATCAGAAGCACTGATCTCTAATTAATGTTTTATTGCAGATGGACAACCATAGACTTGAGGAGAGAGAATGGATGGGGCGGATGCATGTTGTCCACAACTTTGAATTTGAGTCTCATCAACAAGGCGTTTTTGGCATAAGGGGTTTAACCGCAAGCATTCTTATTCGAGCAGCCACTATTGTCTACCAGCGATCCCCATGCTTTGGACAACATCATCTTCCTGACTTCCAACAATTGCAAAGGTCCTTGTGTAATCTCACGTGATGTGTTTTCATGTGCTTTGTTGGAAACCTTGCTATATATAGTAATATCTTTACCACGAGCTTTCATGATCATAGATTGTTTAAAGGTAATAATGATTATTAGATCAAGCTTTTATAATCCTAATAAACTGTTTGGTAAATGACTACCACTAACAAATACTTAAGTTCTATTTGGAAGAGTTTCTTAACTTTTTTTTTTTTTGGTCCAAAAACTATCTTGAGAAATGTTAGATAATCTGTTAAAAAACTTTCTTGTCAAAGATATTAAATTTGACTTCCAAAAAAAATTTTTGTGAATTGATTCTAAAACTTGAATTAGAGTTACAAGGTATTATAAATTTTGTTCTAATATTTTTAGTACTTATTGAAAAATACCAAAAAATTAATTTGATTTTATTAGCTTTTATAATAATATGATTCTATAAAATAATAGAAAAGACGTGATTTTTAGGATTAGTTTAGATTATAAGTTCGAATTAAAAAATTATATTAATTAAATAAATTTAATTATAAATAAATTTTGTATTTATTGTTTAAGTTTGAATTAGAGAATTTCATCTTGAATTAGAAGTGTTTAAATAATAAAAATTAAATGTGAAATTATATTTAAAATTATGCTTTTTTTTTACTTTTTTATATAATTAGTATAATTTTTTTTATAAAAGAAAATTTTTAAATAATATTTTTAAATCTAAAATACTATATAACTTATAAATTAAAAAATTTAAAATAGATAAAAAGAAATTTAATTTTAATTTTTTAAATTTTAAACCCAACATTCCAACATTACCTTTCTTCTCTTACTATTGATTGAAAGAAAAGGCAGAAACTGGCCAAATGATCCCCAACCAGGTCAAAATGATGATATGAACATTCAACCTGCATCCATTTTCTCGAGACCTGATAAGTCCACCGCACAGGTCTTGGCGCATTGATGGAATGTTACTGCCAATAAGGATGACCATAGGCAACTACCATTCAAAAGTTGCGGGCGAAATACAAAATAGAGAGAAAAGGTCCAATAAGTGATCGGCATATCCACCTTGAGAACTTTTCTCCCTGCTAAAAGAACATAAAGTTCATGAAATTATTTTCTTGAAGACTTTTAGAGAGAATCCCTCAGAAATGCAGTACCTTTAATATATTTTTTTAGATAATTACGAAATTATATCCGCCTGTTTTAGCAGAATGCAAGTTTTCACCACGTGATAATTTTTAAGAAAACAAAATTGCCTTGTTTAAAAAATAAAAATAAAAAAGAAAGAAAAAACGTCGACCGCATGCTAACAGTACAACAAATTTTTTTTTTTTTTTTGGGAAAGGTTATTTTGTATAGAAATATGGATCTTTTTAGAGGATGTTTGGTAAACGTATTGTATTTTGATTGTATTTGAATGAAATTTGTTTTTTGAATATTGTATTTGGTTGAAAAGTATTTGTTTTGTATTTGAATGAAATGTGTGTTTGGATAAAAAATATTTTAGAATTAAAAAGTTAATGTGATTGGTAAAAGTAGAGATAAATAATGAAATTGAAAAGTTGATGTGATTATTTTAAAAATGTTTTGAATAGTAATTATTTTCGTAGCACTGTTACAAAATTTGTGTTTGGTGTAAAATTATATTGTATTTGAGTAAAATTAAAATTGAATATTTTCTCCAAATGCCCCCTTAAATTCGATAATTTAATTTTTAAATTTTTTTTAACGATCAATCTATCGAATCTATAAAATTTGCCTTTTTTCTTTAACATATAACTTGTATATTATAATTTAAAAAAATACTATTAATTCTTTTTATTTAATCTCATTTCAATTTTCTTTAAACTTATTTCAAATTTTGAGTTATAATTAAATTAGATTCAAGTTTTTAAAGAATTTGTATAAAATCAAATAAAAATGATCATTAATACCTTTTTTGAACTATAATATATAAGTCATATGCAAAAAAATCTAAATGTTAATAAATTTGAACAAAAAAGACTGGTGATATAAAAAATTACAAGTTCAAGGGTTGGTTAATTGTTAGGAAACAAAAAGTTTATGAAATAAATTGCTAAATTCAAAAACTTCAAAGGGTGTCTTTTCAAAATACACATACTACCTTTTGTTAGGAATGTCCTAAATATGAAACATATTTTTATATGTATTTCATTTATTTTGAATAAATTAATATTATTATTTAAAGTTTTTTATTATATCTTTGTTATATTGTCCTCGTCATTATTTACCTGTTAAATAAAATGTAAGTAAATATAACTCATTGACTACTTGTTGTTTAAACTAATAAAATGTTGAATGTAATGAAATTTATACGCAAGAAAACAACGTCTAAAATAAGTAGTTTAAATCTATAGTCTGTAGTTTATATGTTTAGAGTGAACATCTAACTCATTTAAAGACTATTATATTATTTAGATTCCATTAGGAATATAGTTTATCTTGACCATCTAGAGTAAGCTGACTCCTAAATATAAACACAGATATATTGTCTAGTGGTGATGATATATTGGATTAGGATCAAAATGTAATTAACTTTACTTGAATAGATTAATTTAATTTTTATGTTCATTATGTAATAACTTTAATTTTTAATAAGTAAATGACTTCATATTTATAACTTATAAACTTTGATATTTTAAAAGTTAAAGCGTCTCAAAGTAGAAAGCTATTAGATTGATTCATTAGGTACGTAATTTATATTCGATTTAAGTTTTACTTATAAATATGGAATCATAATTCTCATAAAAAGTAAATATTATCTTTTTAATAGTATTATATAGGATGTGAAAATGGATAAGACTTTGGATTATTTGCTTGGTAAATAATTTATTATTCACATTCGGTAAATAATCATTTTCTTATTAGATGTATAACAGATCTTTAAAATAGAGTAATCAAAAGGTTAAAAGGACTTTAATTTAAAGTTAATCATGGATATCATATGAGAGTATTACATATATAACAAGGTCATTGGACTTAGTAAAAAAAGAATCTGAGACACCATTTTAATAATATAGGTGTTTTTCTTAAACAAGGGTAGATTTAGGATTTTATTTCATTTAATTAATTATTTTAATAATTAATTTAAATAACTAGATAATCTTATTTGAATAAATAATTTAAAATTAGATATGGTTATTATCCTATTTGAATTTGAAATAAAATAAAATCATATCCTTCTCTATCTAGCATAGGCATTTTCCATGTGAATAAGGTAAAGTTTTTCTCCTTATTAATTTTATTTGGATAATTAGTATATAATTATTTTATTTAAATAAAATTGTCATGATTTTTTTTGAATTTAAATTAGATTTATAATATATTGAAAATAAAATCATAAGATAAATGAAGATTAAAATTTAATTTAAATTTGAATTTACCATTAGCTATTGTAGGTAATTTTTTTATGTATCCCTAGACTAGAGAAAAACACCAATTTGAAGATAAAGGAGAGAGAAAAATATTTTTTAAATGTCTTATTTAAATTTGAATACCACCTAGTTTATTTATTATAAATAAGATCAAAGGCTTTTGTTTTGAATAGACCACAGACTCTAAAGTAACAAAGTTTGTTATTATACTCCAATTAATAATAACAAGTTCTAAATGTCCACACACTTCACCATCTGAGAATTGGAGTATAGTAAAAACGCTAGTTGGTTGAAACTTTCTTATTGACTTTCTTCGACGTTCTTATGGATCCTTCTTTCAAAATATATAGATTGTAAAATAATTTATTATATATTTTAACTCAAATTAGTAAAATCAAAATAAAATTTTTAAAATTCCACCGTGTAATTTACCTATTTTTTTCTACACCTTTAACTTTTTTTAAGTAAAATGATAAATAAATAAAGTACATAAAAAACAAGAAATAAAATTTCCATAAGGATGGAGGCAATAATGGATCTACCATAGAAAGAGTAAGTAGTGGCGGAACCAATCATATATTTGAGTAAGCATACGCACTAATTTTTTTTTAAAAAGAAAATAGATAACATCAAAACATAAAAGTTAAAGGGCAAATTTTCATTTAGCCTATGTAAAATTTCTTAAATTTTTAGGGGGCAAAGTAGAAAAATTGAAAAATTTTACTGTCAAATTAAAATACAAAATTTTTAGTTTAGCCCTCACTAGGCCCAACATGCATCCGCCCCTACCAGGGAGGGAGCATGCCCCACTCAAACTTTTTAATTTTGAAATCTAACCCATATACTTCATAAGTTTTGTTATTTTACCCTCAAATTTTTGGTTGAAACAAGCTTTTTCTTTTTTTTAATTTTTATTTACTTGCTTTTTTATTTTTTTCCTCTTTTTATAAAAATCTTAAAATCTTATGTCTTTTCATTTTAAATATATACCACCAAATTTTTTTTTCTTCTATATTGTCCCTATTATGTAGTGATTTTAAAATATGTTCTCATTGAAATATTTTTTTAGAACTTAAAAAAAAAAAAAAAAGTTTATCCTTGCATCTCTATTTTTTATCTCTTAAAATGATTTTTTTCATTTTTCATCCAAAATTTTTTTTCCATTTGTATCTTCTTTTTGACGAATAGATATGTTATCTTTTCATTTTGACCCTTTGCATTAGCTTTTCTTTTTAAATTTTATCTTTATAAATGTGACTTATATAAATACATTTTCTCTTGATTTGTCCTCTTAAAATAAATTTTAAGTTCGCACGTATCTAAAAATTCAACAAAATAAATATGCCTGTGCTTCAAAAACCAGAATGTGAAAGTGTTTAAACACGAAAAGTTTGGGGACACAAGTATTAAGAACTCCTTAAAGCATTAGCACTCTACTTATTATTGGCAATTATAATATGTTATTCAATAATAAATAGAATTCTATGAAATTTTTTATTATTGGCAATTATAATATGTTATTCAATAATAAATAGAATTCTGTCAAATTTTTATCTCAGCAAAATAATTATTTTGGGTTATTCCTTTTGGGAAGAGGTGCAAAATTGCATATTTAAAGTGTACTGGTGTAAATAATAATATATTATTCAAAACATAAGAAATAATAACATATTATTATTATTCTTTTTAAAGTTATTATTATTTTTGTTTTCATTTTTATCTATTCTCTCTTATCTTTCTTTTATCTCTTTTTCTCTGCATACGTTTTTTAACAAGCTACCACTCTGGTAATTGGAGTCAGGTGACAACAAAGGAAGAGAATGGACAGGCCGCGCAGGCAGAGGTTCAAGATTGGTCACAATTCATGATGGCCGTGGAGGTTGCGATCGTCAGTGAGAAATCGTGATTTCGCGATTTTGAGTTCATCTTGAGAGAATCCAAGCCCTTTATTGTCGTTGGCCAGAACAAAGGATCTCCAGCTATCTCCACGGCTCCCCACGACTGCTTCTCCGACTCTGTCTTTTTTGACAACAGTTTCTTTTCCGGGAGCTATGTGGTGTCATGTCAGGCTTAGACGACAACAACCAGTAGCACAAATCCCAGCCTCAGGCTGCAACTCCTTCTCCAGTGACAAATTCGTTGGAGGCAGCGGCGGCTATCAAGATCTAATTTTCAGGTCTAAAAATAGGGGTGGGGAAGAGAGAGAAAGAGTCGAGGGAGAGAAGAAAGAGAGAGAGAAATGAAAGTATTTTTAGTATTTTAATGTTTAATCAATTTAAATTATATTATTTAATTATATTAATTTTAATTATATTATTATTTTAAAATATTATAATCAAATATATTATATCATTTATTAATATTGAATTGTATTTTTATGTGTGTCATGGTTAAAATAAAATTCTAGACCTGCAAGTAGTGGTGATGGTGAATGTTGCCATAAATGCAACGGTGGTCACAAATAAATCCGTAAGATTTATTTTTATGTTATTTATTAGATTTAATTAAATAATTATTAAAATTAAGTAAATAAATAAAACAAATAATTTTAATGAGATTCGATTTCCCTACTTCTCAAGATCACGCTCAGATATTGAACATTTCACTAATTTTTAAAAGATTACAAGCACTAATAGACGTATACAATCTAAAGACTCCCTCTTTGTTGTTGCTGTCGGTCGTCTTGAATTCAATCAATGAACACGTTCAGCAAGATCTCCTTGCAAGCATATGTTGAAATCTCTTTAACTGCTATTGCAAACACTAATGAACTTATACAATCTAAAGACTCTTTTTTATTGTTGCTGCCGGTCGTCTTGAATCCAGTCAATGAACACTTCAGCAAAGTCCCCTTACAATCATATGTTGAAATCCCTTTAACTGCTATTGTCTCCTTCCAAAGACGTCAAATCTTTCTCCCCAAAGACGCAATAATGCAGAAAACTTCAAAATCACCAAGGACTCAAAATCTCATTATCAAAACTCTTGTTCTCTGTACCAAGGACGAATATTTTGAACCCTTATATAGAAATCCAAATATCTCCTGGAGAATCTCAGATTTATTTTAAATTTTGAAAATGTTACAGATAATGTTGCAATACCGTTTTGTAACATCTTCGAAACTTCAAATTTCAAATCTATTGAATCTTAAAACACAAATATTCTCCAAATATTATCCAAATCCACTTCCAAATAGATCCGTACGTTTTCCCAATTAAAATCACACTTTATATAGGCAAATCTTGGGAATTTTTGAAATCCTAATTTAAATAGGATTAGAAATTTTAATTTAAATAAGTTTTTCCTTCTTCAAGTTTATCCACACCTTAAATAACTCTTCAAATCCTATTTAAACTTGATTTACCGTGATTCTCTCAGTCCAAGTCGAATTTCAAAAGATATTCACGATTTTACGGCAAACCACGATGTTGCAGCAAATGTTGTAACATCCTGTAGCACACTCTACTAAACCTGTATAAACTTCTAAAATTTCTAGTTTTTTCTAACTTGTTATAAATGCCAACACTTAAAAACCTAACAATCTTCCCTTTTGGCATTTTTGGCTCAAAACAAAATCATAACATAATTAAGTGTTTCAAATTCAAATAATTACATCAAAATGAAACCAAAAACCAAACTACTAAAACCAGAAACCAAAAATCAAAAATTATGCTTATGCTACTCCCCCTAAATATATCACTCCCCCTTTTTGACTCAACAAATACAAAAGTCTAACTTCAATAACTTACACTTTTGAAACAAACACATGCTTCTCCTTAATATCGTCTTCTTAAACACATGTTTCTTATGTTATCTTTGCAAAAACCACCAAAGCAAAATTTGCATCATTATCAACCAAAACCTGCAAAAGAATGCGTTGAAAAACAAACTACAAATTCGAAGAATTTCTAATTTTGAAGTTAGTCGGAGATATAAAAATTGGATAAAAAGAGGGATAGCAAATAAACACAATATAAAGCTATCAAACTTGAGAAAAAACTATAAAATATAGTATATCTTCCTTCAAATATAAAACATCATCTTGTATTACCTCTTTAAAAAAATAGCCAAAACACAAAAATGCATAATGTTGTAGAATATGTTGCAATATCTCGTGAAACATTACATGTAAATTCCCAAGCTTATGAAACGTATGACACAAATGTTTTTTTTTTTTAATGACATAAAATCATAAAACCTAAATGCATGAAACATACACAAATGCAGAAGGATTTTACATAGACTATAGTACACAGAAATATTAGATAATCATATTGTTGTAGAATTTCAACTCAATTGTTAATCCAATCTTACCTTGATTCCTTGTTGTGTGTGTGTGAATAAGCTTTCACTCCCAATCATTCACTACATGGATAAGTTTATGCAAATAAGTGAGTATAAACGACTTCTAGATTGTGTAATGAGAGAACTCCACAAGCTTACTTTTACTATCACTCTTCACTAATATCGGCCAAATTTTATTTAGAATCATTAGGACTTTTTTAGTACATGATGGGGGGCTATGGTTCAGGTAGGATATAGGATATTGATGTGGCCGTAAACACCCATAAATACTAAAACCACTCTTGGATTGTTATGAATCACATTTTCTTCCTAATCTTTGAAATCAGTTTTTATTTTCTATCATACTTTCTTCACAATCTTTGATGTCAACTTCTATTTTGCCTTTTTTTTGTTCATTTTTTTGGTATACACGACATCCTTCCCTTTTTTTTTTAGTTTTATATGATATTTTTTTAATTTAACAAGGGATGTTGTATTCAATTCTTTTTATTTTTTTTTAATTTTCACATCTTCACTTTCTTACTTTCAAAATAACATATCTTTGAATATTATAATCTAAGAGAGACCAAACATATAGATGGTTAATGGTCAAGATTAGGAAAAGATGTGTATGGCTTGGTTAAGTATAGGTGATAAAGAAAAGATAAATATTAGGTTCAAAGGGGTAAATTATGGATAAAACATATATAAGTAGGCTCAAAGGCTCAAACGATTCAAAGATGGCTTAAATCATATCCTAAATTCTATGTAACCTGGAATTTTGCCTCGAGTAATAATCAAAAATAAATTCTAGTGTCCTATGAGATCATGAAGATCACAGAAATTCACATAAACCTTTTCTCCAACCATGCAAAAAATCAAGAAATCAAGATTATATGCAAGTAAAGGCAAAGAACCATGGCAAAATCAAACCAACAAAAGAGTCAAGCATACACAAAAACACAACCTTCATCAATTTTCAAGAGCTATAATTAGTTCAATCCAATGCAATTATAATCCTTAGATATGAAATTTATGAATGATAAAAATGATAATAATTTTTTTTGTTTAAAAAACTTAAATGCAAATCTAACATGTAATGCAATGCAAAGACCAAAAAACACACTCACATCATACAAAACTCTAATAATATATATTTTAAAGACACAAACATCACCGAATCATGAGCCTTGGTAATAATACCTGCTAGTTAACTTTCTATTATAACATATTCCATAACAATTGTCTTGTTTTTTAATAGAACATGCTTTTATAGAGTTATGATCAACACAACACCTAAGTCTGACTTTCTTACCCAAATTTATCGAGAAAAATTACTTTTTAAATCAATTTTAAACTTAGGTACAGATCTTAATTATACAAAATATAGTTGATTAACAATTATTCATCTTTTTAAAGTATTTAAATACTTAAAACATCTAGACCTAATATGTCCTAATATACTGCAATAATGACAAGTAGGAACAAACTTTATGGCTTTAACCCTTAAAGGTGTAAGTCTAGATTTCTTATCTGGATTGAATTTTGGAACAGAAGATGATGTTTCTTTCATAAACACAGTCTTGGATAAAGAGGCTTCACCTATATAGCCTAGGCAGTGATGATCTCCACAAGATTTACTAATTGACAAGATGTGATCGAGTTTGATTGTTCTTGAATTGATCTTTAAGGAATTCTGAGTTTCCTCCAATTTGATTTAAATGTCTTGAAACTTTTTATCTTTCCCAATAACTTGAATTTCATAGTTGGCCACTGGTTTTTTTAGAGAATTCCTTTCGTTTACTAATTAGCCACATAATCTTCTAATTTCTTGTTCAATTTACATAATTGAATTCAATTGAAGAACATCTTCTCATATGCCTTCTCAATTTCACTATTACTAAGTTCGTTATCATCACTACAACAGTCAAAGTCATAATAGTATAAACCATCGATTTTGACAGATGTTTCATTTAGTGTGCCAGGAGATGTTACGACATTGCTCTATATGCCACCAGATGTTGTAATACGCGTCGACATAGCAGTCAAGCAATTTGTAGGTCTTATTTCTATGCAACTAGTAAGGGCTACGTGATTAATTACATTATATTCATCCTCCTCCTAGCTACCTTTAGACTCTTTATCACTCCGATTGTTTTAAATGAGTTATCCTTTTTCTTAAAAGTGTTAGCACACTCCACTTAAATATAACCAAAGCCTTCACATTCACGATAATTGATTTCTTTATCTTTTTTCTTGGAATCAAGGGTATTTGGAGTTGCTTTTTCCCTTTGAAAATTATTAGGTTTTCTAGAATTTATTGTCTTATTCTTTTCATTCATCTTTTTTCAAAATTTCACTAAAAATCAAGGTAAGAGATTCAGTTAAGTCTACCTCGTTACCAATTTCTTCTTCATCAACAGAATTTTAGGTCTCCGCTTGTAAGGCAATGCTTTTTGGCCTCTTGTTTTCTTCAAATTCATCTCAAAGGTTTGTAAAGAGCCCATTAATTCATCCAACCGCATGGTACTTACATCTCGGGGTTCCTCAATGGTCGTGACCTTACAAGCAAATCTCTCCGGTAAATGTCTCAACGTCTTTCTTACTAATTTTGTCTTAGAATATTTTTCACCTAGAGCAAAAACTTCGTTAGTAATATCACATAATGTAGTATTGAAATCGGCTGTTGTCTCACTTTTAAGCATACTGAGATTTTCAAATTGTGTTGCCAGAATTTAGAGCTTTGACATTTTCAGTACAGTTGTCCCTTCATAGGCGATCTTAAGAATTGTCCATGCCTCCTTAGCACTTTCACAAGTGGAGATAAGCTTCAATTGATGGCATCAATAACATTAAAGATTGCATTCAAAGCCTTTGAATTGTTGTTTGTCAATCTATTCTCATCACTTGATCAGGTTTCTTTGGGTTTAAAGATAGTCTTGCCCTTATCATCCTTAGTAGTGGGGTGTGTCCAATCAATTAAAACTGCACGCCAAGCTTTTTTTTCAAGTGCCTTGATAAATATCTTCATACGTGCCTTCCAATAAGGGTAATTAGATTCATCCAATAGCGGTGGACGTGAAACTGATCCTTTTTTTACGTAGAAGATCCATGCCTGTAAAATAGATCAATTCCCAAAATCTAACCAAAAAGAGATATTAGTAACCCACTCTGATACCAATTTTAAATCCGTTTTTATATTATTTACTAGATTTAATTAATTAATCCAATTAATTAATTACCAAAAGTAAGTAAATAAATAAGACAAATAATTTTAACGAGGTTTGGTTTCCCTACTCCTTGAAGCCACGTCCAGACATTGAACACTTTACTAACTATCAAAAGATTACATGCATTAATGGATTTATGCAATCTAAAGACTCCCTCTTTATTATTGTTGTCGATCGTTTTGAATCCAGTCAATGAACACGTTTAGCAAGATTCCCTTGCAAACATATGTTGAAATCCCTTTAACTGTTATTGTCTCTTCTTGAAAACGTCAAATATTTCTTCCGAAAGACACAAATAATGTAGAAAGCTTCAAAATCACAAAGGATTCAAAATCTCACGATTAAAACTCTTGATCTCTATACCAAGGATGAATATTTTGAGCCTTTATATAGAAATCCAAATATTTCCTGGAGAATCTTTGATTTATTTTGAATTTTGAAAATGTTATAGATAATGTTGCAACAACATTCTGTAACACCCTCAAAATTTTAAATTTCAAATTTGCTGAATCTTAATTCACAAATATTCTCCAATAATGTCCAAATTTATTTCCAAATATATCCGCATGTTTTCCCAATTAAAATCACACTTTATATAGGCAAATCTTGGGAATTTTTGAAATCCTAATTTAAATTGGATTAGAAAATCCAATTTAAATTAGTTTTTCCTTCTTCATGCTTATCCATACCTTAAATAACTCCTCAAATCCTATTTGAACTTGATTTCTCTCAGTCCAAGTCAAATTTCAAAAGATATTCACGATTTTACAGCAGACCATGATGTTATAGCAGGTGTTGTAACATCCTATAGCACACCCTCCTAAACCTGCATAAACTTCTAAAATTTCTGATTTTTTTCTAATTTTCTATAAATGCCAATACTAAAAAACCTAAGAAAACCTTTCACAATCCTTTCACCTTAGTGGGTCGCGACCCCCTTCTAGCCATAAGTCACAACTGTGATTGCATCTCCATTGCCTTGGATCGCCAAAAAGGTTTGTGATTCTTTCAAGTCTAAAATATTGTTTTTGTTTTTTGAGTTATGTACATTTTTTTTATTAAGATGTTTGTTTACTCGTTATTAGGAGGAAGTAATTTTTTTATACAACAAAAGAGATTTTTTTTCACATTTAAAAAAAATAATTTGTTATTTTTAAAATGATGAGGTGAAAATTGTTTTTCTTTTTGGTAATTGGTAAAAACTGCATTTGACTAATACACGGGGATATTATTACAATTATCCCAAATTTTCAATACTTTATTACCTTTTAAACCCTATTTGATTTATTGATTCAGTTGCAAAATTTTAATTTTAATTTAAATTTTTTTTAATTTAATAAAAATTATAATTAAATCAATAAATTTTAACTTAAAATTATATTTTTCACTTCAATTATAAATCATTCTTATCCTTATTCCTTTCACCTCCTTTCCTTACAGGAGAAAATAGCCTTGGCCAGTCGGCCTAAATCCCATTACACGAAGCATTAAAAATAGAGGGGTCCTATCCGTGACTCCAAATATTCCGTACAAGATGGCAACTCTTCTACCGGCCACTGAAATTTCTCCAAATTTTCACTTCGACAATGACGTTGTAACAAACCAACATTTGCTCCTGATCGCCCCAAAAAAAAAAAAAAAAAAAAAAGGTTTACAATTAACCACGGTCTAAAAAGTCAATTTTATCCTGTAACATGTGTACCTCTCTTCAAAGTTCAAATGTGAAATTTCACCCAATTCCCATGGGAAACTTCCCATGCCAAATTCTTCTATATTAGAGATCACCACATCATATTTTCCCTTCTACCTAATTTCACATAACCCAAAGAGAGTACATAAACTAGTCGAGACTTCACCGACTTAATCAGCTGATCAGCCAGCCCGAGATTACTCGCTGCCGCGCAGAGCTCCGTCGGCCTAAATGGCGCTACCCGAGTCCTCCACGCTGTCGCCCGCAGTGCCCGAATGGCTAAACAAGGGCGACAACGCGTGGCAGCTGACGGCGTCGACACTAGTCGGGATACAAAGCATGCCGGGCTTGGTGATCCTCTACGCCAGCATAGTAAAAAAGAAGTGGGCGGTGAACTCGGCCTTCATGGCGCTCTACGCCTTCGCCGCCGTGCTCATCTGCTGGGTCCTCGTCGGCTACCGCATGGCCTTCGGCGACGAGCTGCTCCCCTTCTGGGCAAAGGGCGCGCCGTCCCTCGGCCAGAAGTTCCTTACGGACCGAGCAAAAATCCCAGAGAGCCTCCGGCATAAGGACAACCGCCCGATCGAGACGGAGCCGTTATATCCGATGGCGACGCTCGTCTACTTCCAGTTCACTTTCGCGGCGATCACGGTGATTTTGCTCGCCGGGTCGGTTCTTGGGAGGATGAACATCAAGGCTTGGATGGCTTTTGTCCCTCTTTGGCTGCTGTTTTCGTATACTGTTGGAGCTTTTAGTTTGTGGGGTGGAGGGTTTCTTTACCACTGGGGAGTTATTGACTATTCCGGCGGCTATGTTATCCATCTCTCCTCTGGAATCTCCGGTTTCACTGCTGCTTACTGGGTAAATAAATCAGATTCTCGGATTCTATTTTAGAGATTATTGTTGTTTTGTTGAATGATGAGACCAAGTCGTGTTCAATATTACACGCTGATAGATGATAAATCTGAAAATTTGAGATCTAATGACATGACTTGCTATTCATTAATATGATGTTTAACCGCAATGATGTTCCAAAACAGCTTAACTGCTCTATATAGTTTTTTTTTTTTTTTTAATTTTAAAAAAATGACCTTTTGCCCTTTACAAATTGAAAACTTGAATTGATCTTTTCTCAAATTAAAAAGAAAAAAAATGCCTCTAAATTTTTTTGAAGGACAAATTTAATGCTGATTTAATCATTTAGTAAAGTTTAAGCGTATCTTCTGGTACTGGATTTGTCATACAAAAGCCTAGCGTTGAAAAACCCATAGAATGACCCATTTTCAGTTTTTCAGATGACATATAATTTTTTCGTGATTACATCTAGCATTTGATTGTGAACCTTTTTCTCTTTTTTTAAACTCGCGCTATATATCTTTTTGAAAAAATTTGTGCAAGCTGTATTGATTAATGCGTTTTGTAGCATATGCTGATGCTAACATAGCTAGTCATCCGATTAACTTGACGAGTCCATCACGGAACCTTTGATAGCACTTGTCTTGTTTAGTTGTGATATTCAATTCGTTTGACTTATGTCACAGGTTGGGCCAAGGCTGAGGGGGGACAGAGAAAGGTTCCCTCCAAATAACGTACTGCTCATGCTAGCCGGCGCGGGGCTGCTTTGGATGGGGTGGTCGGGTTTTAACGGTGGGGCTCCATATGCTGCTAACATTACCTCGTCAATTGCCGTGTTAAATACCAACGTATGTGCGGCGACGAGCCTACTTGTGTGGACTTCTCTCGACGTTATCTTCTTTGGGAAGCCATCAGTGATCGGCGCCATCCAGGGAATGATGACCGGACTAGCATGCGTCACTCCCGGAGCAGGTATTGCTATCAAATATCTTTTCCTTTGAAATTTAAAAAAAAAAAAAAAATTTTGCAAGAACAAAGTTGTTTATTTTAGGATGAGATTATTTCTATGAATATAATACAAGTTAATATGTTTTTGAATGTTAAATGGAATCAAGATTTGTAAAAAAATAAAATAAAAATTGATTACATATCTAATAGTTTAAACTAGAGTAGAGTTTTTATATTGACTAAATATCATGTTTCGTGTGATAATTAATTGAAGGATTGGTGCAATCGTGGGCGGCTATTGTGATGGGATTTGTTTCTGGGAGCGTTCCATGGGTGTCCATGATGGTGCTTCACAAAAAGTCTAGTCTACTACAAAAAGTAAGTTTGATTTCACACATTACATGTATATTTATTTGTTTGATTGTTTGTTTGTTTACTTTTTTTTTTTTTTGTCGTGTACTTTTGTACCTTCGTTTTCATATTCATGTGATGAGGGCCTACGCAATACATATTATGCTGTAACCAATTGACAAGAATTTACAGGATGGCCTACTTTATATATATATAAATATAGATATATATAGCCTACTAGCTTTTGGTTGTTCTCACTACTTTTATTTGTTTCCTTTTGTGAAGTCCAGAAGAGTTAGGTTAGGTTATTAAAGCTAGAGAGGGGAAAGGTTATTTGTTGGTGGTTTTTCCTTTTTGAACATAAAACTTTGTTTTTCTTTTTTTTTTCCAATTTTCTTTTTTTCCAACCATGTTTTTGGAAGATTACTTTTATTGTTAAGACTTTTGGAAGATTACTTAATATCAACCTATAAATGAAATTTTATTTCTTTAGTTCGCTAATATTTTTAAAAATTTAGACGTAGTTTCTAACCTTTTAAATTTTCCTTTTTTTTTTTTTTGTTTTCTAGCAAATAGATAAACAGTTCAAGAAACTACAAACTAAAATTTTTTTTACAGAGGGAACAAAAAGAATAACGGGATTAATTAATGCATTCCACTTCTTCGGAAATAAATTTACTTGTTTCAAATTCTAAGAATGATTACTAAAGAATTAGATAGTCTTTGTCGTTTTCTTTAAAACTACTGCGTTTTATTGACTATATCTCTCCATCTCATAGACATGTCAAAATTTTTTTGTTTGTCGTTTAGTCTCTTTTGCATTAAAATATTTAGGATTCAAATTCTCCTACATTGTCAGCATTATAATAAACAACGATCATTTTCAACAATGAACAAGTGTCTGAATTTTTATTCCCTCTTATCAATTAAAAAAAAAATCTTTTTGTTAAGTGCAAGCTGAATTGACATATTAGTTTTTTGCTTTCTTCAATTGTATGATTATTCCGTGCATTCATGTATCTTGAAAAGTCTTCATCACTGATTTCCTCCTTTCTGTGACCCACCCCGCATTACAACTAGTGGAATAACATGGAAAATAGCAAAGTAAAGGAAACAAAGTTATGTTTTTAAATAATTTCTCATTCGTTTAGTTTAAGCATACGAAACTAAGATAAGTTTAATACAATAAATAATAACTAAAAAAGATTTCATATTGGGATATAAAAAAGACTCTTTTGTTAGTGGTTATATTTGTATTACTTATATGATTTTTTTTTTCTTTACTCTAAAAAACTCTCATATTTCTCGTTTTTACTTCTCATTCGTCACTGTATCAAAGAGGTGGGAAATATCTCTCTCGTTGCAAAGAAATACTACTAAGCTGAGCTATTGATCATAACGACCCTGGTTAAAGGAAAATTTAACACGAAATGGGAAATTCTTACGCTTGGACTGGAATCTTTAGTTGCTCACTTACTGCTGATATATCCTGTTAATCTCTTTTTATAAGTAATGCTTAATTCCAATGTTTTTAATCAATTTTGTCTTCTTGTAGGTGGATGACACCCTCGGCGTATTCCACACACATGCGGTGGCCGGACTCTTGGGCGGACTTATGACAGGACTCTTTGCGGAGCCAGATCTTTGTCGGCTTATTCTACCTGTGAAAGACTCGAGAGGAGCATTCTATGGCGGAACCGGCAGAGTCCAATTCTTGAAACAAATGGCTGCCGCCACGTTTGTTATCGCCTGGAACATTGCAGCTACAACGATCATACTTCTCTTCGTAAGATTGTTTATTCCTCTGAGGATGCCAGAAAATCAAATAATGATTGGAGATGACGCCGTTCATGGAGAAGAGGCCTACGCCCTATGGGGAGATGGCGAAAAGTACGACCCGACGAAGCATAATAGCTGGAACATGCCGACGTATGGCGAGGAAGTCCAACCTTCTCCTTATATTACTGGTGCAAGAGGTGTGACCGTCAACCTTTAAGGTTGTTTTAGAGAGAATAGGGGTTTCGTGTAAGTAGAATTTTGAAATTCCTTCAAGAAATCTCAATTATAAAGGTGGTTTATTATTTTAAATCGTAAAATTTCATGCAAGCTTGGAGATACCTATTGCCTGGAGAGTACATTAGAGATTCATGCCTATTGGGTTATAGTGTAATTACTAATTAATTGCACAGAAAAAATTCATTTTAATACTCTGGTTTTTCCCAGTGGAACCCTACGGCCTCCTAGTGCCTCACTTTGTTTCTATTTTGGTGAAATTTGTTGAATAACTTGTTCTTGTCGTGATTAGAACAACTTAATCGGGAGTTTGGAAATACAGTCTTCTCACACAATGAATATTTGGCCTAGAATTCTATTGTTTCGTCGGGATGAAATAGCATTAATTATTCAACTTATGCGTGAAATTAGGATTGTTTTGCCTCTAAACAATGCAGTGACAATAACAATATCTCAAAGGAATAATTGTTATTTACCAACATCTTTGAGAAATCCGTTCTTTTGTTTTTTTAGGTCTGAAAACTCATACAAATATTTGTGCATTGAGAAGCATTTTCAACCAAGAAAAAAAAAATGCTCAGTGGCCTAGCCAAGACTTTGGAATTGACCTAAAAAAGAGGAAAAGTCGGGCATAATGGATCCAACTTTTGACCAATCTTTGGAAGGATTAGGAATTAAACAATCATTCGCAGATACTAGTATGAAAATGTCAACTGCTTTCTAGATTCTTAGACTCGACAACAAGGGCAATCCTAAAAAGTGTTTGGGATTTCTTTGCTAGCAAATGAGCAAATATCTTATTGGTAAGCTTGTTTATTTATTTATTTATTTTTCTTTTAAAAAAACCGTAAGAAAGATAATTGACACTGTCAATATTGTATAATTTATTTTTTTTTTCATATTTCGGTGTGATTTAATCCAAAGATCTTTGTTTGGTTCTACCAAAGAAAACACAAAAGTATTTCCACTTCAACCGAGATAATTTAAGGGGGAGTTTAGTTGTGGTTTTGGAGATTTTTTTTGGTTGAAAAAAAATTGTTTTGAAAAATATGTTTAGAGAAAAAATTATTTATCCTAAAAACATATAAAATTTTATATAAAATTTTGAAAAAAAAAATTATAGATATTATTTTATTTTTTTCAAAATTTTATACAATTTAAATTTATATACATTAAGTTATAGATTTTTAAAATTAGAGTTTATTATAACGTTTTGAAAATGTAAATAATAAAAAATGATGATAAGATAGAAAAAAAGTTATTTTAGAGATATTTTTTTTATGCCCCAAACTCACCCTTAGTCGATTGGCTTGTGAAAATCCCAAAATTTTCCTGAACTGCACTTTAAAATTAAAGGAGGAGGACAAAAACCCTACAACCAAACGCCGATGTTGACGTTCGGCAGCTGGTTTATTTCAATCCACATTCCAATTAGTACTGAATATCATAAGAGGCTTGGCTCTCCCTCATAAACCACAAACAACCATTACTATATGATCGAAGGGCAAGTTCTTCACCAAATTCCTCTCCACTAAGAATCTAAAAGAAACCAAAATAACCGTTTAGTTCCATTACAAAGTGCAAAAAAGGAAAGTGGCTTGCATGATGGGCGTACCTGTCAGGAACATAAAATTACGCACTGCTCTCCGCCTCAGTTCTAGTCCGGATGAATTTCAGAGCTTGAAACGGTAGGTACCGCTGGATCTTTTATTCTCTGCTTTGTTAGAGAGCATACCCAACCTAACTAGAGCTGGAAAACGATGGATGGTTGTAACTGGTTTCCATGCTACAATGTGATCTTGTTGGAGAAGGCCTTTGTGAATGAAGCCATTGAGGGTGAAGAAAACACATAAACACACATGTTTATTGCCTGTAGTAATTCAATCCACGTTATGTTTTCAAAACCAATTATGCATATAAATACAGGTCTGGTAGGCAAAGAAGAAACCTATTCTCTTCCTTGACAAGAAAAGGGAACAATCTACACAGAATAACAGTAACCAGTATGGTTTCTAGGGCGCAGAACCCAAAGTTATAAAAGCCATTTTAGCAATCACAAAAGATTGGTTCGATGGTTTCATATATGACAACCGATGGAATAAATTCATGAATAGCTTGACCGTGGAAAAGTACAATAGGAAAATGTCTACCAACTGTATTAATTTAGAGAAGAGGAAGTTCTTTGTCTCTAGACATCAGGTTTGTACCATAACCAAACTCAACAGTGAATAAAGCACCGATGCTATTAAAATAATAATCGGTGCAAATAACCTACACTATTTCTATATATCCCATCTATAAAACTCTACATTAGTCAAACCGTTCCCAGTCTTGGGTTATGTTTGACGAAGATTGCATTGGGGGTGGGGCACTCAAACTTCCCACACCAGAGTCAAATGTCTCCCATTGGGTGGTTACTGATACAGCATTGCTTGTGTTATGAAATGGATTGGAGTTTCTTGCCTTTAGTGCGTCCAGTGTATCCACCAAGTTCTGGACGTGACGTACCTGTTCAAGGGAGATAATAAGATGATGATAGATCAGCCTTCAGGGTAAATATACATCCTTGAGGCCAAATAAAGTGACATTTCTACTGATAGTTGCAGAGAACCTTTTCTTAAGCATAAGAGAAGATTTCAGATTAAAATAAAACATAAGACGCATCCCTCATGCTTCTTGTGGAAAACAGATACAAGTCGACATTGACAATAATGAAGTTAGTATAACATGTCTAGGCTTCAGGATGATTGACTGCTGAATGCAAAGTTACAAGCGCAAAGAGCAACCAAAAGTGCGTAATATGTAAGAAAGAAATATTCGTGTGTGCACCAGTCGTTTTCCATAGATCATATATCAGTAACTTGGATTTCGACTATCATTGTAGAAGGATATGAATAATAAAACCCCTATTACAAATCCATCAACAAATCTACAAAATTTCAGGCTAAGTTGCCTCTCAATGCAGGCTCTCAATGGATACTACCTTGCAGGATCCAAAACAAAGATGGGTTTGAAAAAGTATTTAAAAAATTTAAAAAAAAAAGAATTCCACTAGTCCACTATCACAATATGTTTTAGTTCGATAAATCTCTATCATCAAAGTTTCACATTCAGGAAAACAAAATTCATTAATGATATTGGCTACTTGTAGAATACCCAGAGTGACCCAACAAAAAAAAAAAAAAAGGACAGTTCTACAGAGTTAACAAAGAGACGAGGAAACACCCTATCCCATAGCAATGTCATTATCACGTCAAAGACATCCTCTGGGGCACACCCATGCACAAACTAAAGTTTTTGCCAACCGTCGCTTAATGAATGATAAGCAAACGCCAATACGTGACTACCATTCTCGTGTCAAAACATCATATTGCATCTTATGTAGCATATCCATGGACTAATAACTATGATGCAGCCACTTTATTCTTCCCCTTTCTGTTCCATGACAGGAATGAGGAGGATTTACTTCTCTATGATAGCACGCAAATGCCGTAGAGCCAATGAAAGTGTTGGGACAACCCTACCATACCAAAGTGTCAAAAACTAATCTCGTAACTGCCCACCATCTCAGGGACCGGACTCTGGAAGAAGTTTTCAAAAGAAACATAAAGCAGGCAAGCAAGTAGGTTGCACAAGGGTGTAAAATAGAAGATACACAAAATGCGCATGCTGAATCTGATACAACAAAAAGAAAATACAAATTACAAACCTCAGCCTTCCGCTGCATTTTTCCTTCTCCTTCAGCCTCAATACCATCCAGCTTCAGCAATTGCCTCATGAGCAACTCTGTTGAAATATCAAATTCCTTCTCTGCAACCTTGGTTCCATTCCCCACAGCCACTTCTAAGGCACCAACCTGCACAAACACAAACAACCAGTATAAGCCTCAATGAAATTGTAGCCTTACTTGGTAAAAAGATTTTTCGGCTATAGTGAAGTTGAACTCACCCTTTCTGCGAGCTTATTAACCTCCTCTCGAACCTCAGTAACAGCTTCACATGACTTTGATATCTCACTGCTGTTCTTCATCTCCTCAAGCTTCCTGTCTTGGCTTGCTGGGTCCTCCAAGAGTAAAAGTTTCGAATTGTCCTTCACTCCCACCATGTGCAAATGTTCGTCATCCTCTTTTTCTTTTCCCCTGAACAAGAGTCTCTGCTCATTGGGCTGCAAACCAGTCTTATGTAGAAGAACATTTTTCACATCCCCTGGCAAATAATCAACCAAAGCAAGCAAATATAAATCTCGAAACATAAAAAAGTGACCATGAAAAGAATTCTTTGACCAAAGTCAAGCAAAGCAACAACAAAAAAAATCAAACTAGAAAATACAAAAACCCCATATAAAAAACTACGATAAAATCAAATTGCGAAGTTTCTCCCAATTACTGGTAACAAGAAAATGCTTTGACCAAGTACCAGCATCAAATAAGACAAAAGGAACAAAAAAACCATACTGAAGAAAAACTACAATGGGACAATAAAATACTTCTCCAAAAAATAAGTAAAAATGTAGCCCAGTATAGGCAGTAACTGAACTTGGCAAATAAGAACAAATGTAGTCAAATAAGGCAGTAACCGTTTTTGCCGAAATAATGTATATATATATTCTCAAATTCAGTACTGATTCGGCATACTAATGTAAATATGAACTGCATTTAGCAAAAATGTAAATTTATATACGAACAAACGTAAGTATGGAGATTTTCACGTTCACGGCATGTTTTTCAACATTACTGTTTTCACATTTCTTGCTGCGTATGTTCACATTTCTAGTTTCTAAAATTCACATTCATGACAGTGCAGAATCACATCCGGCATCAAATTTGAGATCATTCCTGTATATATAGGACGTGTCTGTAATTATTAATTGATTTACATATTATTTTATACGTGACGTAGTACTATTTGGAGTTAAAGTCATATGTAATAAAAAACAAAATTCGTATCAACTGATAATTATGTTAACAAGTGCCCTTTTATAAGGGTGTTGAATATAAGACTAGGCCTACATACATAAGGTCTTAGCAACCACTTCTGCCGGATTCTGAGGGAAAAAAAAAATCACTTCTGCCGGATAACCCACCAACATCGCATCATAAACCTCCACAAAAAGTACATACGACATTGGGGCACCGTCTAAAACGACATCAAACAACCTAGTAACAAGCACATTCATTCATGTTCGATGAAACAAACAAACAGAGGTGAACAAAACCCTAGCGAAGTCCCAAGTTTTGATTCAGACCGACAGAGGAAGAAGAGAATACCGAAAGTGGATTGGGCGGGGACGAAGAGCTCGTGGCGGGCCGGACCGTGAGAGACGTTGATCTTGATCTTGGGCCGGCCGGCGCCGGCTTCGGCTCGCGTCTGGATCAACATCCCGCCGGGCCTCATCTCCCAGTCGATCTCGTCGCTCTGTGGGCCCACTGGCGACCCTTTGGAAGGGTTCGAAGTCTTCTTCATCGTCGGAAGTTTGAGGATTTTGGTGGGGCCCAAAACGGTGAGGAATCGGAGTGTCGAAGTGTGGTTTGTGATCGGAAAAGGGCAAAGGATCGGAGAGAAGTGAAGAGAGAGAAAGAAAAGACTTTGCTTTCACGGGTGTACGGATTACGAATAGTTCGGAAAGAATTGGAAAAGTGAAAAAAGCTTCAATGGAACTGGTTCGATACTTGCTGGAAACGTTTTATGAATGCCATGGTTATGTTTGGACTCCTCGCGAGGGAACGACCTGCCCTCGACTTGACACGACATCGTTTCAAGTACCTTTTTTATTTAGTTACCAATTGCCATTTGCACGTGGGGATAAACTGGCAAAGTAAAAGAAAAACAAAAGCAAAAAATAAATAAAGAGTTCCTCAGGATCACAAAATATTTACATTAAGTTTAGGATTAGTTAAACTATAAAATGAATTTTACATTTAGTATTTAAATTTGAATTGGAGAATTTCGTCTTAAATTAAAAGTATTTAGATGATAAAAATTATATTTAAACTTACATTAGAAATTATACTTTCCTTAAATTTTGATGTGGTTGGTACATTTTTTTATATAAGAGAATATTTATGAATAATATTTTGAATCCAAAATACTGTATAATTTATTGATTAAAAAGTTTTAAACAGACTAGCAAATTTAACATAAGATCGAATTTAAACTCTATTTTTTGTATTCGAACCCGTGATGTAAACGAGCTCAAAATTTAGCTTCCATCTGTTTTACAGGTTTACTTTTGGAAATTAAGCTTAAATTTATGTTTGGATAAGATGTCTATTTCTAGAAATGCAAAGAAATCTTGTTTGAGATAGGAAAATTTTTTCTGTCTAAAAGTGAAAAAATATTTGAATGGGTAAAAAAATTTCTATTTTTAGAAAGAAAAGTCTTTTTGAATGTCCAAAAGCAAAATTTTTTGATGCATGTGCACATAAATTTAAAAGGCTCCTGTTTTCATAAATGAACATTTTTTGTTCAAAATTCGAAATTTTCCACATCCAAACTTATGAAATAGACAAAGGATAAAAGAACAAAAATTTAACATTCGTTTGATGACACAATTTAGCTTGAAATTAGGTTAAATCAAGCTAAATTTTACATTTGATGAAAGCTTGAATTTAGCTCAGTGGACTTCATTTTAATAATTTTTTATCTCTAGTTTTAATATTTTAGCATAATTTCTAATATAAGTTAAACTAAACTATTACACACTAAATGTCTAATTATAGCTCTAACTTAGTTTATTTCAAACAAAACCAAAGTTAAACTAATCATCCAAATGAGCTTTTCTTAAAAGTCAACATAGTTTTACTATTCAAACTCTAATTATAATTTAAATACTTAAACTTTAAAAATCTATAATTTTATATATACAAATCTAAATGGGATTTTTTTAATTATATAGAATTTTGATATTAACAAAACAAATTTCATATTAATATATATAATTTTTACAGACATATTTTAAGTTTATACAATTTTTAACTCTAATGACGTACAACTCAATTCAACTAAATTCTAATCAAATTTTTACAATTCAAATTTTCCCTAGATATGTACTTGGAATAAAACATAAAGTTCGAATCCACGTTTCAAAAAAAAAAAAGTAGGAGTCAATATGTAATAAAATGTTTAATTCAAGAGTTAGTTATAAAAATAACTCTGGAATTTTTGTTGTTTTTTGGGGTATTTCTTTTTATTTTTTTAGAATGATTTTTTATTTTTAAAAATACAAAAAAATGAAATTATGGCAATTAAAAATTGATGTGTTTCTTGCCGTATTTGATTTGCGGCATTTGTAAAATGCTGCAATTCACGTTGGCTATCGTGGGATTTTAAAAATGCCGTTAAATTTTGCTATAAAACATTTTGGTTTTTCACTTTTTGCGACACATTTCTATTGCCGCAATGCATATTTCTAGTCATGTTCTGTCAACCTACGAGTACTTCCATATATACATATATATATTTTCTGTAAAATAGTATCGCTTTTCAACCTTGTGACAAATGGTTCAAACGTCGTAAATCCGACCCCCTACTTTGAATTAAAAAACGTAACTACTTTGTCCCATCCTACACAAAATCATTAATTAGTCGATTCCTTTATTCAATGCCACTTGCCCAGTCAGTAGTCAAATTAACGGCAAGTCAAAAGTTGATTGTCCCAAGCACCGATCGACTGCATAAGGTTCTCTTTGCATTCATAATTTTGGGCTTGGCAATGTTTGATATAATAATAAGAAACTAAGGGTGAGTTTAAGAAAGGTTTTAAAGATAATTTTTTTATTGAAAAAAATTATTTTAAAAAATATGTTTAAAAATATATTTAAAATAAAAAAATTAAATTTTTTAAAAAAATATGAATATATATATTATTTTATTTTTTAAAAAATTTTATATAATTTATAAAAAAATTATTTCATTTAACCTTATATATATAAATATAAAGTTATATATTTTTAAAATTTAAAATTTACTATAATATTTTAAAAATATAAATAATAAAAATTTATAAATTTATAAAAAATATTTTATTTGAATTTATATATATATAATTATAAATTTTTAAAATTTAAAATTTAGTGAAATATTTTAAAAATATAAATAATAAAAAATATTAAAATATTAAAAAAAATATTTTGAAGATTTTTTTTTTTCAAACACACCCTAAATCCTCTTTTTAAATTTTGTATGTCTAATTTCATGTTTAATAATTAGATTTTGACCCATCATTTTTATAGAAAGTCTTTACAAACGTTGTTTAAAGTCTAAATAATCTATTTCTCTCTCTTTATCATGCCTAACAATCACTGCACTAATTTTTTTCTCTTTATTATGCTCTCCTTATTATGCAATTACTACGATAACTTTTTTCTCTCTTTATCTTTTGTTTTATAATTTTCTTCTCCCTCCCATATTAATGATTACAACTGTTATTCTCTCATCTTCCTCTTCCGTCTCTCCCTCTAATGTTTCCTCATTTTTGTCTTCCTAATTTAATTTCATCCTAGTTTAAAACTGAATTAAGAAAAATTCAATAAAAAAGAACAAAGGAAATGAAATCATATATGATTTTGAGGCGTAAATTTCTAGAAATTTATAATCGGAACAAAGGAAAATTATGTTATCTAAGTGATTCAAGCTCTAATATAAATTGAATATGCAAAATACTAATTTGCTGGCTTTATCAGACCTTTACAAATCTGAAGGGAGATGGAGTTTGCAAAGACTTGATCACTAACAATAAGACTAATTAGGCATGCAAAACATATTCCTTAATTACACGCACAACTTTAATTATCCGACAAAAGCTTAAAACAATAGCACACAAAGGCATCATGATCGTCAAGACATTGCATTTATTATTACATTGCCATATGCATCATCAAAAAACGGCCACAAGGACTGCTTCTCCCAGCACATGCCCTTCTATAGCCTCCAGCAGCTTATCCTTCGTTACCTACAAAATACCAAATCAAAATCTACAATTAGCAAATCAAACACACTTAATCAACAATATTAAGTTTTATAATCGCTATATTCAAATTTTTGGTGGAAAAACACAGTTTTCATCTAAAAAAAAAAAATCTCAAAATTATAATCTCAAAACATTGACCAAATGGACCGGATCATAATACCAACATTATAACAAACATTATTTAAAAAAAAAAACTGCGTAATTAAAAATATTGAGCATATATTTAAATTGTACGGCAAACATGTCTTTACCACGTGATTGAAAAAAGTGAAGAAGCCTCATGTAAATCAGTGGGGCAAATGCCCACCCAACCACATTTTTAGAAATTTATTTTAAACCTCCAAAATTTAAGAAAATTATAGTCGTACCACATTTTATAAGAAAATTTTAAATTGCATTCCCATTCAAATTTCAATACGTAAAATTTTGCTCAAAAAATTTCAGTAGAATTTAGTCATTCAACGATTTGTAACAAAATTTACATTGTATCCCAACTCAATAACAAAATTATATAGTTAATATCCGTACTATTAAAAAATTTTCTGACTCCACGCTGATCTAAAATATGCCTACCTTACTGCCGAGGTGAACTTCGTCATCAAGCGCGTAGAGCTTGAACTCAAAGCGATGGCCATGGGTAGGCAACTTGGGCCCGCGCCAGCCGGGGAGCTTCATGTCGTTGTATCCTTCCTGTATTCTGGCGTAGTCGCCGCCGAGCTCCTCCTCCCTTCCCGAGAAGCCCTCGGGGAGGCCGTTGAGGGTCGGCGGGATGTTGGCCACGACCCAGACCACCCACGGCACGATCGGCCCGGTCGGGTCCGGCGCGTCGATGTCCTGCACCAAAACGGCCAGAGCCTTTGTCCCCTCCGGCACGTTGTACCACTCCAATGGAGGAGACAAGTTTTTCTTGGCTCCTTGGCCTTCTTCGGTGTACTTCCTCGGAAGCCTTCCATCTTTGTCTATCTCCGGCGACACCAGTCGGAACTCTTCGCTGGCCATTACTCTATATATATATATATGTATATTCTCAGCTCAAGAAACGCCCTTTTTTGGGTTGTTTGGTTTGATCTTTAGGGGGGTTTTGTTCGAATTGAGTTTACTTTGATCCCGTACCGAGCTTTCGCTAAGTAGGTTTTGAATTGGTTTTTGCATGGAGATGAACAAGGGGTTTTATAGAGGCGGTGGGTTTGGGTGCATGTGGCAGTGACCCGCGGTGGTGGAGAAGTTTCGGGTGGCATTGGAAGATCTGAGGGGGGTCACCTTTTGGTGACACCTTGAATGACACGTGGAAAGTGGTGGATGGCTCTGGAAGAAGGGAGACGGATTCCACTTTCATAATAAAAATATAAAAAGTTGGAGAATGTAATTCTTCATCTTTTCATTAAAATTTTGTAAAAAAATTTTTGTATTTTGAAAGTTCTGAAATAAAAACAAGGACATGGTATCCGCTGTGTAGATTTTCATTAAATTTTCAGGAAAGTGCAAGTAAATAACTTTTTTTACGAAAAGATTAACAATAAATTTTTGATATTTTTTTTCTGATAGTGATTTTTAATTTTTTTTTTTTGTTGATGCAATCTTTTATGTTAATCCTTCCATTTTTTCTTTTTCTTTTTTCTTTTTTTTTTTTTTTTGTAGAAAGCAATTTGATAGATTATTACAAGTAGCCACCACATTACTCTCCGCTAATTAGAGTTGATGACTGCTGGTTCTCTTTGTTGACGATGAACAAATAATCTGGTAGATTATCTAACGTAATCTACTAGATTACTCTCTAGGGATCATAGTAGGAACAGACTAATGAGACATTTGTTTTCCGTATTACATTCGTATTAGATTTAAACACAATGTAATTTTCATTCAAACGTAAAAGTTTTGTATTTAAATATAATGTTTTTTTATAGTACCTCAAATACATTTATTAGTTCAGAGTATTTTAATAATAATTTTTTTAAAATTTATTCACATCATATTCTCTATTTATCTTAATTTTTCTATCTATCTTTATCAATCATATTAACTTTTTAACTTTAAAATATAATTTAAATACTTTTTATCTAAACATACATTGTATTCAAATGTAAAGCAAATAATTTTCATCTAAATACAAAATATATTCAACGCAAACATAATACAAACGTAATACATTTACAAAACGTCACATAAATATTATTATGTTAAAAATGAAAAATATTCTGATAAATTAAGAACAGTAGTATATCAGATTACTCTACGGCTATTGATATAAAGATGGTCGGTCTCCTTTTTTTCAAAATGATAAATATTATATTAAATAATTCTTTCGTATACTCTCTAACAACTATCATTCATTGTCAGCCGACCATTTATCTTGAGAATGGAAAATAATATGATAGATCATCAAAATTAATCAATCAAAATACTTTCTGGTGGTCATCGGTTGGCACAGATGACCGAAGAATATCGAGGATCGATCATGATTCCAGCAATATCTAGAAAACACATTGTGTTAACCTCTTTAACTTATCAAATTAGAGGTAAAAAAAACAAAAACAAAACTGTTATAAAAAAGAAAATAATTCAAAAGTATTTACTATTTTTTAGCAATCCTGCAAATCACCCTCTATATGGACTAGTTGATCTTGGGCCTCTATATCTGCAAGTTCGAGCCGACTCAAAGTTAAGGAAAGAGTGGAGCTAGAAGGAGGCTTAATAAAAACTGGAAAACAAATTAGAAGTTAATTATATCATCATATAATCTTCTAATTTTAACTATTCTCAAATTATCGCTCTATTTTTAGAAACTACAAAAGTCTCTTTCGAATTTTTTTTTTTTAGATTTCAATTTCATCCCTCAAATACTTTATGAAATTAAAAAAAAAGAGAGAGAGAGAGAAAAGACAAAATTTCCCTTAATATTAAAACCAAAATTATCTTTGAAACAAATTTTGTAAAATATATTTTAAACAGTCAAAAAATATATAAAATTCAAGATCTTTTCTTGAAATTTAATTTTGTTTTAGGAATATTTTTAATGTTTTTCATCGTATAAAATAATTGTCAATTTTTATTTTATTCAATTTTTTAATCCACAAAGGACGTGGTTGGATCAAACTAAAATAAGTCTTTAAATTAAAAAAAAAAAAAAACCTTCGTAGTTTCTAAAATACAGATCAGACAAATTAAGACGTAGTTAATCGTTTATCTATTTATTTTCTCCTTTATCAGCAAGTAGGATGAAAATACTGATACTTGTGAAAATGTCATGCAATAATTAGATTTTAGAGAAATATTAATGAAAATATTGATATCAATAAAAATTAATGTAAAATAAGGAAATTTATTATAAAACACTAAAAGTTTGAATGAAATTTTAAGAAACTCTAATATGATTAATAATACATGAAACTTTCAATTAAAATATTAAATATGAGATAAATTTACATTAAAAAAAAAGTGATCATGGTACAATAAATAAAGGACATGACATTTAGAAAAGTGATATAGGCATGATATTTGAGTTTTTTTTTTAATATAATTTTGGACATATCATGTATATGTCTCTCAATCCCTATAGGCTATCTCTTTATTTAGAAAAAATTGTGAGCGAATTAAAAAATTATAAATTATGCTACATTAAAGGTATGTTTGACTTCTCCTTCTAGCTTTGCTTTAACTTAATTTGGATTAAAATAGGTATTTGAAGCTTTTTTTTTAATTATTATAGCTTGAGTCAAACTTTTTTTAACTTATTTTATGGTTTTAGTGTAATTTTTAATACAAATTTATCTATACTTTCACTATTTAATACATTTTTTAATATAATTTTAAATTAAACTTTTAAATTAAATAAATACACAAATTTAACTTGAATTTATCTTAACTCAAATTAAACTTAAATTAAAATGAAATATTCAATAAATTATAAAATAAATTAAATAAACATTAAAATATGACACTTTTTACACATACTGTGTTAATATTTTCATGGAAATTTCCATGATATCTTGCCATTTATCATTACATTTTTCACAAAAATATATACTTACACTAAAAAATTCAATATTCATGATAATTCTCATCTAAGTTTTATGAATATTATGTACAAAATATATTGCACATATTTTAATATCAATAATTTAAAAATACAGAAATTTTCATACAAATATTAGTTAAAAATATCGATTTTTCAACCTTGGAAAATATAGGCTGAAATTATAATTGATTAGGTGGCAGATAACCTGTACTATATTAGGTAGTATCGGTGGAAGAACTGAGAACTGACAGGTAATTGATTTAACAAGTAAAAATGGTGAATCTAACGCAGTGTACCATCCAATCATATTTTGACTGTTTGAGTGCTCAATGACTCCAAAAAAATAAATAAATAAATAAATAAATAAAGAAAGGCTTTGCTATTACTAATCAAATCTAGCAGACTGGCACGGGTAGTCTTTAATTCAACCAGGATCATTCATTCATGCTGGTTGAAGTTAAAATAAATTGATATTTTATTATTTAAATTAATTAATTTAATTATAATTTTTATTGATTAAAAAAAAAGATAAAATTAGATTTAAAATTTTAAGTTTGGATTTATAAACCAAATATATTCTTTTGTTTTTTTTAATACAAATACTTTTTTGGAAACGCACTTCAACCCTTTTTTTTTTAATTGAAAATGAAACGCACTTCAGCTGAACAATCACTTTTGTGATATTGCTACGTCTCACATTAATGTCTCTTGCAGTCATGCTTAAGGAAAATGAAAAGAGAGGAAAAAAAATTAAAGGAAAGTATAGAGTCTTGACAACCAAAAAAAAAAAAAAGGGATTAGATGTTCAGACAAAAACAGTTAAAAAAAAGTGTAGATGTAAACAAATATTGTTAGAATTAAAATAGACGTGTAAAACCATCAAGATTATAAATATAATTTTCACTGATCGTATCACTTATATGATAATATAACCATAAATTAACTACTGAACGACCAAAACTCAAGGGTGAAAAATTACGAAAAGGAGTGAGAGCTTCAAAAGACCAAAAATCAGAAAAGATACTGAGCTTTGATTATTTGAGGGTGAGAATGAGGAATTAAAACATGATCTGCATTTTGACAAGTCATTTTGATTTCATGCATCCTTTTTAACCATTCCTTTAAATAAAGTTCAATAATTTTGTAAGAAAAACAATACCAAATAAAAAGTACTTTTAAAATTTAAATAAAACATATCAAAATCATATCAGATTATAATATAAAACATCAAACCAACTAATTTCAATGAGATTTGATTCTTTAATTTAGACTTATTATGTCGGATCGTGACTATATCATCCCATTTAATAATCATGTTTGATCGTATTGAACATGATTATGGTGTTTCTCTTTATTTCTAATTTCATATCCTATAGAAAGGAAATATTCAGGTAGCCTGCGTATTTTGTGCTCATTGGTCGTACACGTGTAAGAAAGTGAGGCATATCGTCTAAAACCAATTGTTATCCCTATTGCCAAAATGGGGCTCAGGCTTCAGATTTTTTTTGTGCGCATACACACGCACGAAACAAACACGAGTCAACCAACATTCATTAAATGCAGACATGCCCCGTCTGGATAAAGAACTCATGTTTTCAATCAAATATTTTTTAAACTAAATATTTTTTTCTTAAATTATATTTAATTATTTATATTATGCTATTTCATAAAATAAAAAATAAATAAAATAAATAAATATAAATTTTTTTATCAAGTGACGTAATATAAATATTTGAATATGGTTTAAAACTAAAAATTTTAGATAAAAAATATGGATTCGTAAATAAATATGACGAGTGTTTTTCATTCTTTGATTTGCAAGAGATCAAACAAAGGAAAATAAATAAATATCCCATGCCATACGTTTTGTGATGTTTCTATTACCCAAAATCGGCAAACGGCCATGCAGTCGCTCTTAAAAAGAAAAAAATGACAAGAACTGTATTTTAATTACCGATGGAAACTGAAATTATGATGGTTTGGTAAACATTTTGACAATATGGTTTATTAATATAATAAATTATAATATCATCACTTATATTTCATTAAAATTATAAAGACATTTTATTGTTTAAAATTAATAATATCGAGACTTTTTTTTAATTTTGTTAAATTTAGATATAAAATAATTAAAATATCCTTAAAAATCTTAATCATTAATGTTATTAAAGAAAATCATAACCGTTATTTTTTAATTTATTGTTTTTTTAACTTTTTCTGATGTTTTTTTAATCTAACTTCTAACCCAATTTTGTTACTATCCTAATTATTATGAGACCGCTCCCTTCCCATCCCACGATACCACTCCCCTTTGTCCCAAAGCCGCCGTCTCTTGTGCTGGAGGAGTCGTGAAGCAAGGACTGAGTCGCCGTCCCTCCCATGACCCCCCGCTCTGTGTCGGAGCTGCCGGAGCCATCGCC
Organism: Antiaris toxicaria; assembly: GCA_035233585.1. Lineage (NCBI taxonomy): Eukaryota > Viridiplantae > Streptophyta > Magnoliopsida > Rosales > Moraceae > Antiaris > Antiaris toxicaria. The sequence goes on from CP141163.1 coordinate 6,079,906, forward strand.
GTCGCCTGTGCTGGAGAAGTCGCGTAATAGGGCCCAAAATGCCATCACAAAGTAGGGCCTAAGTCGCCCAAGTCGACGTAGTTGTCTTTGCCATTGTTAATCTTGTCATTGCCTGCACCGTCGTGAAGCCATCGCTAGAGTCGCTGCAGACATCGCGTAGCCGGGCCAGAGGCGGTGGAGCCATTGCGAAGGCTGCTGCATCGAAGACCGCTGTCCGAAAGTCACCTCTAAGGCGAAGCTCTCTGTGTCGTGAAGTCCCCTTTTGTTGGAGCCCCTGCATCATGCAGTCGTTGCCTCATTACTCCCAACCAGTTTTTGCGCAACAGAGGTCGAAGTCCCCCAACCCCAGCCCCAATCATCACACCCCTAATCGCGAGCAGCAGGCTCTCAACCTAACCCGAGCAATGCAGCCATCGTCGTCGCTCTCCCCGTTCGATCTAGCCTTAGCCACCCCTCCCCTGCGTTGATTCTGCCTTCGTCGTCCCTCCTTTTGCACAAACCGGCCTTAACTACCTATCTCTCAAGTCGTCCAGTTTCTGTCGTTGCTTCCTCAGTGCCATTTTCTAGAACTGGTTTCATCTATGACATCGGTTATTCAAATCTTTGATTTTTGACGGGTTTTAAACTTTTTTTTTTTTTTGTTTGAAAATCTGATGGATTTTATTTAGTTTGATATTTTAGATTTTTTTTTACATAAAACAAAAGTGGTATTTTTTTTTTGAAGAAAAAAGTAATAAACTAGATTGCTAGTATATTTTAAAAAATTAATTTAACATTATATTTTGAAGATAAAAAGGGAATTAAAAAAAAAGATAAAAAGGGAATTTGTGGAAAATAAACTGAATAACACTCTATTTCATTATTAGATGCAAACTACAGTTATAATAGTATAAGTTATTCTATTTTTCTTAAAAAAATATCTCTAATTTTTATAAATGATAAAAGTGTACAATATCTAACATTACTAATCAAGTTGTAAAAAAAAAAAATTATTCGGCAAAAAAAAGTTAAAAAGAAAAAAGAAAAAACCGAATAATGAAAGTTAAAAAAAAGCACATTATTAATTAAAAAAAAGACTAAAGGGAAAAAAATAACAAAAAGAAGGGAAAAAAATATTTCCATTAACATTAATTGCATTGTTAAAATGTTCAACTCAATTATTGCTACCAAATAAGGATAAAGATATCATTTAATAATTCAATATTTTAACTAAAAATGTTTATTTTAATGAAAATTGGGCATTTTTGATATTTTAAGTGCATTTATAAAACTAATGATTAATTAACAGATAGGTTTTTTTGTAATCTCTTTTAAATATTAAGAGGTGCTGATGTTATTAATTTTGATTAAGAAATATCTTTGTAATTTAAAAAAATACAAGAATTTTCAGTATAATTTACTCTTTATAAATATCTAGCTTCAAAATTTGTAATACAACATAAAATTGTGACCAACATCTTAAATTTTAGATAATCTCTATAAATGTGGCGGTCGTACAAATCTAGGAGTATATATATAGTCTTATATTTATAGCATGTAAAACTAACGTATATCAATGCATAATATTTTCAGTTGACACATGTCACTTGTGGTAAAAGTTTCAAAATACGAAACGATTTTAATAATATTTTAATAATTATATGAGACTAAAAATAATGTTATATTTATTAGGTGAATATGATCTCTACAGCAAGCATGCATTTGTAATTTAAATGCAATTGATTTTTAATTTTTTTTTATTTTTTTTTGAAAAGTGAATCATAATTTTATTATTTACAATGACTATTATAATTTTGTAGTTAAATCTTTAAAGTCCATAATATTATATATATAAATCTAAATGTGATAATTTTTTAAAATTATATAAAATTTATGATGAAATAAAATAAATTCTATATTAAATTTTTTCAAAAATATCTTAAATTTTTATTTTTTAAATTACAACAATTCAAACAATATATTAAATACATATTTTAATTTAATTTAACTTAAACCAAAATTTTCAGGCTTTCAGTACGAATTCATCATCAGAGGAGGACTTAATCAACCTTCAATTTTATTCCTATTCATTCTTGAAAAAGACATTGCTTTCATAAAAATTGATGGTTTATCCGGTAAACACGTTATTTTTTAATTATATTTGAATATAATTTATTTTTTAAGTGTTGTATTTAATTGAAAAATATTTGTTTTGTATTTGAATGAATGTGTGTTTGGATGAAAAATATTTTAGAGTTGAAAAGTTGATGTGATTGATAAAAATAGAGACAAAAAGTTAGAATTAAAAAATTGATGTGATTATTTTAAAAAATTTTTAAATAATTATTATTTTTATAAACACTATTAAAAAAATTATCTTTAAATATAAAATTTTATGTTTGGTATAAAATTATATTATATTTAAATACCACGTCCCTAAAAAGTATGTCCAATCCACACTAAAAAATATACATATATTTCTTTTTAAAACCATTGAACCCGACCACCGTAGACGGTGCAAATCTAAAGTCCAAAGTTAAAATGAAAGAATAAAGACTGCCATATACAGTGTCTTATTCCTTAAATTATATGAAATTTATCCTTAAATTCTTACCAATACCTCTTCGTGGCACCCACTTCAAATTGCCCAGTCCCAAGTTTCACCTGCTCCTGTCCCAGCACGGTGTGTCTTTTCGGAGTTTTGTTCCCTTTTTTTTTTTTGGTTAATTTTATGGATCTATTATCGCAATTTGGTACAGTCCATAAAACTCTGACAAATTTATTGGTTTATTTATACAGGTAATGACAGGCTATTACAAGATTCGGGATTTCGGTTAAAAGAACCTACAAGCTATAGCAGAAAGCTATTTCTATTCATTATTATTATTATTATTATTATTATTATTATTACTTTTTGATTGGAAAGTACACAGCTATTTTAATTTGTTACCCAAAGGTAATAGAGAGCCCCAGCCGACCAATACTAAAACAAAACTATCTGGTATTGTAATCTTTTCACGTCTAGTAGAATATCTTAATTTTGCATAGAGATATGTAATAAGAAATGATTGCTGTACACACATATACATTCGTTTTTATTTGGACTAATATCGGAGATGTGATTTTGTCCAGCAATGTTCTTTATCTGAGAATTAGTTAATTAAACATATATATATACTAAGGTCAACAGATGCATCTGTTTTTAAAAGTGTGGCTGGTAGATGAGTGAGCAGCGGTGTAGATAGAGAGGAAGCTTTTGAAGGACAGGCTATTACATTCTGACACGGTTAAACAGTGGTGTGCAATAGAAGAAAAATACTCAATATCATCATTTATAAAAAATAATCTCATAAATAAAATCTACGTTACGAAATTTATATTTTATTAATGAATAATTCTTAACATTGATATCTTATAACAATATTTATAATAAAAAATAATAATAAAATGGAAAGCAGGAACAACAATAGGAGAGTAGATGAGAAGGAAAAATAAACAAATAAATCGATGACATTGCGGCATTTCAAGATAAAAATATAGGAATTTGGAGAAGTTCAAATGGGACCGAGAATTTGGCCCTCAAACTGCTATGTAAGGGGAAAAATACATGGAAGGTTTAATCGACGTTAGAGGAAGCTTCTGAACAGCCTCTGCGGTTTTCATGAAAAGGCTTGTGGGATTTAGAATAGCTGCCGGCAAATCGCCCTTCGCCGCCTATTTCTACATTTCCAAATACAGATTTGAATAAATTGACAACATAGCGGGAGTCACACTCTATCTTTGATATTATGCCTTTACAATTCCCCTTTTTTCACTTTGCTGTAATAAAACCCATAATCAGTCTCAACTTAAAAGCAAAGCAAGTGTCCAAAGGAGTAGAGAACCTTAGCAGTATAAGTTAAAAAAAAAGAGGTAGCAAAAGAGCAATGCACGAATAAATGGTCAATGGACTCAATTAAATATGAATTGAACAGACGAGTAATAGTTAATTTATTAAACACTTCATAGAATTGAAAAATTTAACTACAAGCAAATTTTTACGTCTAATCACTTTATAGTTAATTAGATCTTCAGTTTAAAATCTATGTATATACATTAATTAGCGTGATATATCAACTGATTATCATAATTATATTCATATTATATATATACACAAATAAATAAAAATGCACATATTTCATCAGATTTATTAACCACAAAAATTTTCAGAAGAAAAAATCTTAATGAACATGTAGATAAACTTTATCAAATTATAACTTCTCTTTCAATCAGTAATTTTAAATATTAGTGTAATATATATATATGGTAGTAGCATTGCCAATTGGTATGGAAAGAGAACCAAAAAATAACAAATAAAAAAAAAAAAAAACAAGAGAGAGAGAGAGAAGGTCACCGCCAATAATTAGTAAACATATGTATATATATCGTCATATATAAGGTCATCATCACTATGGCATAGATCAGCGGAAGAAAATCAGATAGGGGCTTGTGTGACTGATGTGTGTTTGGTTGACGAAAGAAGCTGCTGCTAGCTGCAGGGAGATTTGAGAAGACAGGAAAAAGCAGGTTGGAATAGTTTCTGATCGATATATGTGAAATGAACAAAGTAAAGGCATCATAATTAGGGTTCTACCAAATCTCCAACGTAAAACCCGGGGCCTCATGTGCTCCTGCAGGCTCTCCCTCTGCCCCACCACCGCAGGCCCTCTCTTCCATTTCTTTAATTACCTTTTTTTGCCTTTTTTTATTTTTAATTCAATTTCATTTTATCAGTGGCTGAATTCACTTAATAGGTGTTGATCATTTCTTTGTTTGTTTGTTTGTTTGTTTGTTTTTTGTCGTTAATAATTTGAAGTTAAGGGTCGGTACTCTATGCAACATAAAATCTTAAAAATAACATAAAATTTATATTAATAATTTTTTTAAATAAATTTTATGTTATTTTTTCAAAATTTTATATAATTTTAAAAAAATCATCTCATTTTTAAATATAATATAAAATTTTAAAAATATAAATAATAAAAAATAATTATAAGATGAAAAAAAATCTTAAAAAAAATCTAAAATATATTTCTAAAACATCTTCCACATACACCCTATGCCAATCAGCATATTTGTTTACACATTGTATTGTATATTATGAGTACTTTTACCCAGATAAGAATCATGTGTTCATAAATTGTCACCAATAGTAATGATGATGAAATAGCCCATATGAATATAGCTGCTTTTAACAATAATGTCTTGTAAATTTTTGATTCTTAAACAGGTTGAGGACGCAAAAGGAACTGTATTTAGGCTAGTGAAAAAAAAAAAAAAAAGAAGCCAACAGTAACAACAGGTATCAAAATAATTTAGCCCCCTTACAAAATCAGAGATGTTTAACAGGTATCAGACATCATAAATGAGAAGTTTGTGGAGAAATTGATAATTATATATTTACTTAGAAAGAAATGAAATAAGAAATATTCAAAATATTTGAATAAATTAAAAGAACTCAATCATATACGAAGAAGAGACAATTGCTGATCAAAAATAAATAAATACGCTTAATAAATTTATTGTTACAAAAGAATACAATTTAAAGATGTATAGATGAATTTAATTTTACTTTGGATTCATTTTACTTCAAAGAAAGGATTTTTTTTTTTTAATTTTTGTTTGGTTTGCCGTTGAGATTAGTTTCTGATTTTTTTCTTTAAAAAAAAATTTCTATGTGAGGTTTTAATTTCTTTTCTCCGTGTATGTATATATATATATATAAATAAAATTTACGATTCTTTAATAACCAATGGGTGTGATAAACTGATCATGATGATGCATGGCTCTTCAATGGTGAAACATGAACTAAATTATTAAGTGGAAAAGTTGGATGATCTCAATTACGTATACGATTGAGTCACCATAGTCCAACAGATTTTACATATATAAAATCTCTCTTGGGTACTATGCGTGGACATGCGTGAGACGAGAAACTTATTTTTGCAATTAACTTTAAGGTTTTGAATGTGCTCTGCATAATACTATCAAATTATCCCACAACAAATAAATTAGACCTCAAACGGTAAGAATGCAGTTTACTAAGACAGACATATCCTTAAGCCTATGTTTGGTAGAATAAAAAAGGGGGAAGAGGAAAATTTAAAATGAAATTTTTGGAGAAGAAAAAGAAGTCTTGAATTGTTTGATAGAGTGAAAATTAGGTGGTGTTTAGATTAACATTCTAAATCCAAAAAATTCAATCTACTTTTGTTTTTTTCTAAAGAGGTGATCTCAATTTTATTATTGATAGTTTTCAGTTACAACTTTACAATCAAATATTAAAGTTCATAATTTTATATATATATATTTAAATAAAATAATTTTTAATTATATAAAATTTCAAAACGAATAAAATAAATGTAATATTGATTTTTTCCAATCAACAATTTTAAGTTTTTGTATATTTTAAGTGAACGGTTCAAATCATTATACAAAAATATAAATAATTCAATTCAAATCAAGTCTAAATTTTTCAGTTCAAACTTTTACATAAAACACAATTTTAGAAAGACAAGAAATTATAAATTATACAGTAAGGAATTAAAATAATGCAGAATTTAGTTTTAATCTATAGATGTAAATAAAATTCTGTCAAATGTATACATGTGTATATTTTATTTTAATGGATTGACATCAGATTTAACTTCTAAATATGTTCATTATTAAAAAAGATATTCAATTGTAAAATGTACCACATTTTTATAATAAAATTTTATTCTAATTATAATTATAAATATAATTTAATAATAATTTTATATTAACTTCGGTTATAAAATATAAGGTTAAATCTTTTATCCTGAATTAAAAAAAAATCTTGCTCTAATTATAATTGTCAGATTGCTTGAGCAAAAATGACAAAATAAAAAGAAAGATGACAGATCTACAAATTCCGAGGCATTGGTTTTTCTTGTAGTGTGTAGCATTTTTAAGATTTATTTATCCGGTGCAGAGTGGGGATGAATTTCTTTCACCCCCTCTTTTTTTTTTTTTTTTTCTTTTTTGTTTTGTTTTTGGCAAAAGCAAGTGGGGTTAAATTTCACGTATCGAACATTTAAGTGGATCCGTACGTATGTGTAGCTTTGAGATATAACACTGGTTAAATTAGTAACTTTGAACGTTTATAAATGTCTTTAAAAGAAGTGCTGATGATAAGACCTTAAGCCCTTTTCTTTTTCTTCCTAAAGAAGTAGCAATGGAGGGGACACTGATCCACTGTTATTCTCTTTCAGCAAACAGTGTATATCCTCAGGATAAAAGCTATAAAAAGCAAATTTTCGTACACTAGAAAAGCCCGGCAAACTCCCGTTTGCTCCTTGAATTTATACAAAACATGTAACTATGATATATACATCCACTTCGATTTCAGAGGAAGGACCCCCACCATAAAATTACCCTCCTCTTCTCTTCTCTCTATTCACCTCCGTCCCATGTCAAGAAATTAATTAAGCCCATTTTGAAGACCTTTAGGATAAAATATTAAGGGGGTGTTTGGGAAAGAAATTTCATTTTAATTTTACTTAAATATAATATAATTTTACATCAAATATAAATTTTGTCATAGTGTTACGAAAATAATTTCTATTCAAAACATTTTAAAAACAATCACATCAATTTTCAACTCCACTATTTATCTCTACTTTTACCAATCACATCAACTTTTCAACTCTAAAATACTTTTCATCCAAACACATATTTCATTCAAATACAAAACAAATACTTTTTAACCAAATACAATATTTAAAAAACAAATTTCATTTAAATACAATCAAAATGCAATACGTTTACCAAACGCCCCCTAAAGATTGAGTTACAAATATGTATTTAGGGAAGGGCTTTTAAGGGGTGTTTTGTAAACGCATTATATTTTGATTGTATTTGAATGAAATTTGTTTTTTAAATGTTTATTTGATTGAAAAGTATTTGTTTTGTATTTGAATAAAATGTGTGTTTGGTTGAAAAGTATTTTAGAGTTGAAAAGTTGATGTGATTGGTAAAAGTAGAGATAAATAGTGAAGTTGAAAAGTTGATGTGATTGTTTTAAAAATGTTTTGAATAGTAATTATTTTCGTAGCACTGTTGCAAAATTTGCGTTTGGTATAAAATTGTATTGTATTTGAATGAAATTAAAATAAAATTTGTGTACCAAACAGCACCTTAGAAAAATTATGTAAAATATGTTTCATTTTATTTCTTTTATCATTGTAAGTATTTTAATATAATAATCATCTCAATTTATTTTAAAATAAGAAAATTATAAACTTCAAAATTTAGGTTTATTTGTTTTTAAATGGAAGATAAAGAAAGTAAGATATCAAATCAAAAGTATTGGAAATAGGCATTGAAACACCATTTGGAAAAAGTAATCCCAAATGGGCTCTAAATCCTTATAGTTTTTATTGTAGGGGCGTTTAGGGGCAGGTTTTGACATTTGGTTTGAAAATTTTATTTCATATTTTTCTTCAACTCAAAATATTTACAATAAACTCAAATTTTAATGATTCATAATTTTATTATTTTAAGTCCAAGTGAGATAATTTTTTTATTATATAGAATTTCACGAAAAACGAAATAAAATCAATATTATATATTTTTTTCTAATCTTATTTTAAGATTTTACATTTTTTCACTCTAAATATTTTTTTTTCTCCCAAATGACATTTTCAAAACTATATCCGGTTTGCAAACCAAACCACATCTCAAAAACCTTTTCCAAACTAACTCGTTAAGAGAAAAAATTTTAGATTTGGATTTGGATTGAGAGAAAAAAAAAAAAGAGTGAGGTATAGATTTTTAGAAAATGAAAAATTTAGATTTGGATTTGGGTTAAATTACAAAATTTTGATCCAAAGTAATGATCCAAAATTGTTAATACTTAAATATTAAAAATCTATAACACATAACTGCTTTAGTCATAAATTTGATCTTCAAAAACTAATCCAACTACTAAAGCAATACTTCTTTCTATTGACAATGCAAAATAAGAAGTCTTACATATTATATAAACTCCCTAAAACCATATACTCATTTAATGACTCAATTAAAAAAATAGTTACATCTATTTTAAGAAAAACTTGCAGGTAGTTCTTTTTTTTTTTACTGGCAATTTTTTTTTGGTGCAAACTTTTACTAGCAGATTACATCGTGAACATACCATATGCACGTACGTATTAGAAAATCAGCTTAGTTTATTAAAAAAAAAAAAGTATCACTAAACCAATGATAAATTCACTCTAGCTAACTCGAAGAACAAAATAATCTACGACAAATATTTCAGACATCTGCTTTAGCAGTGAATCTTTTCTGGCGGTGTGTTTATTTCTTTGGTGAACTACTCGAATCAAGCAGTACGCAAATATCATAAAATTTTATTAAAATCTACTAATTAAAACTTTGAGAATTCAACGGATTAACGAAGTCAATAAAAACCAGTTGGGTCCCTCCCAGCCTTTTTTTAAATCAGTCTATATGATATACCAAATTTAAATATAGCCTCCCACAACAAATATATATATTTGTATATGTGTGTATAAGCTTGATTTTGTTCCCTAGAAGATTGAGAAAATTTTACTTTAAACTAAAGGCCAACCAACCTCTCTAAGCTACTCAGCAAGATATTTTTCCCAAATAATGGCTTTGGTTGTTTATTAAGCATGTGCTTAGTATATCCAATTAAATTATCCAATTCTATTTATTTTTTTGTCTTTTTCTCAAAAATCAACTTAGTTTCATTATTCACATGTCAACTATAAACTTAAAATATCAAATTTTAAAAATCTATAACTTTCTTATTCTAAGTATAAATGAGATGATTTCTTTGATTTACATAAAATTTTGAGATAAATCAAATCAATTTCATATTAATATATTTTTTTTATTAAACACGTTTTAAGTTTTTATTTTTTTTAACTCCAACTAATTAAACACATAATTCTAAATTTAGACTCAGCTTCGATTAAAATATCTCTAATTCTTCAACTCAAGCAGGCTAGTAAAAAATATGCTAAGTATAAGTCTATATAATTTTCTCTTGTTTTCTTATTGCTCTTTTTTTTAATCAATAGTGTACATAGCCTTTCCTAAAATAAAGTGTACATTAAATTAAGCATATGTTTTGGATAGAGAGCAAGAGTATCCAAACTATGTAATCAATTTCTATGTTAAGATCTTTTATTCCTTTTGTTATTATTTTTCTTTCTTTTTTTCTTTTTTGTTCAACTTTCTAAACAAAAATATATATATAATTTTTCTTTGATGTTTAAATGACAATTCATGTAATGCATAATAGTAATTTAGAAAGGAAAGAATTGATGCTAGTAGAAATTCTAGATTTCACAACGGTTTAAAATACGTAGTTGAAAGATATGATGACGGTTAAAGTACCGTCTTTAACCCTAACATCTGTTCAACGGAATTAAACCAAGGAATCTGGGAAAAAACCCTAACATAAGCCCAGTGCATCTGAAAAACAGAAAAACTAACTATTAAGCTATAAAGTTGATGAAATCAACATGTTTTAATGATGCAAATGTGTTAAAGAAAAGGAAAAAAAGAAGAAGAAGACTTCAAAGAACTTGAGAAGATTAGGATGGCTGAGATTGAGATACCGAAACATATTCTATGCCAAATATCAATGAGCAAAAATCAACAACATAAAATTAGCACATTCAACAAGCAGAACCCGTATATCCCAAAACTGGAGAGAAAAATCCCACAAATCATATAGCAACATCAAAGAAATTGTAAAGCAAAATAGATATCATAATCCGAAAATCCAATTGCGTGTATCATATTACAGCATCATAAAACACAACAAAAAAGAAAAAAAAATTTAGTCACAATATTTTTTTTTGACACTTTTCTCATAACATTTTTATGTAACTAAATACCACTTTTAATTACAAGGTTGTGACTAATATGCATTTAGTTAAAAATTTTAGTTGTGATCAAAACTTTTAACCACAAGGTTTTTAGTCACGGCATGATTAAAACTTTTTCCATGATTAAAAAGTCCATAGCTAAAAGTTTTAGTTACAATAAAAATTTATGACTAATTGCATATTAATCACAATCTAAAAATCTTAGAAGAAAGTATTGTAACTAAAAGTTCATATATATTTTTTTCAGTGAAAGTCAAAGAGTTCAAGTGCACCAATAAGAGACCAACATTACAGAATCAAAGAGCAAAATTAGAGACCAAGATCGTACAATCAAACACCAAAATTGCGAAACTCAAAACGCAGAATCTCAAAAGGGAGAAGATCTTTGGTTTCGTGAACCATAGATGACCAAACCCAATGAAAGCCCAAGACAAAGGCTAGGGATTTGAGAGAGAGAGCTTGAGAAATAGAGGAGAACTAGTGACGAAGAACAAGGAGTGAGGGTTGTGTCAAATCAGGGGTGCATGTAGTGGCCGAGTCAAACAATTTTTTTTTCATGAGGTGTGACCTAAACAAAAGATTTGAACTAAAATCTAACGGTGAAATCTTTGTTATCGTTTACCGATTTATATTTTTTATTTTTTTACTCAATGAAGCTATGATCGATTTGAAAGACTTATTCATTATTGATTTGTAATAGAGGTAATTTTATTTTAAAGTTTAGAATTCAAAAAATTATAAATTTATATAATATTATAATTGATTTTGATTGATTTTAAGATATTAAATTTTATATGTAGATATTTAAAAGTAAAAAATTTAATTGAAATTTAAAAGTTTCTGTAAAAAATTATCCATATGTAGTAGTTAAAATTTCAGTGTGCCAAATAAGGAATATCATTGTAAAATATTTTAGTATAGAAGAAAAAATAAAAATGCTAGAGGTTAAAATGAAATTTCCAAAAAATTTAGCGTATGCGGTCCACCTGCCTACGCCACTGGGCAAGTGGGTTTATGAGCTTTGGGGGTACTGTTTTTGGGGTTCTATCTTGAACCTTGCATTTTTCTTTTCAAAATAGAATTCATGTCAGTTTTAATAAAACTGTCATCGTATGTTGAGATTCAATGACAGTTTAATAAAACTGTCACCTCTTATCTCAATTTACGGCGATAGTTTTCAAATATTGTATGTACAGCCTTTTTCTAAAGGAGAATAGACGACGTTTATTTTTTCTTACAACTGTGGTAAAAAAAAAAAAAAGGAAAGAAAGCGTTGCTTACTATATATTTTGTGGTGGTGCATTTGTGTGTAAAATAGTAATAAGATTGAATAAGAGAAGAGTTAACTGGCCTGAACTTGATAATTAAGTACTATTTATTAACACATATCATAATATCTATCAACCATGTCTTCATCAGATTTTTAGAGAATACATTTTTTTTAAAATCAAAGAGCATGTGCTCTAGTGAATCGCTCTTGTGTGTATATATATAGTTATTGATGATTATCTACGTACATTTTTACGTACATTTTTCATTTTTATGCAATTGATGTACTAGTACTATGATAACATAACTCTATTCTATTCTAGAAGGCTCCTAAAAACATTGCATTTCGTTTGTTTATCTCCCCCTAAATTTTTTCAAAACCCCACCTCTATCTCTCTCTTGTAGGGTAATTAATTAAGTGGGAATGTGAACTTGTTGGGGGGTCCTAGGGGCCAGGTGAAGATATACGTGGAAGAGTATCTTTAATCTAAACAAAAGTTTAGACAAAAACAAGTAACAGTGTGCACAAGGCAAAAGCTAGCTAGGGCAGGGGACTTTTCTTTTCATTTTCTTACAATTTTTCCCTCTCTCATGGGGCTAAACAAAAGAGTTCTTTGTGGGGAAGAGCTATATAGCCTTTCCCTAGGATAGACACCCGAATCCTGCGCCAAAGATTGGCTGATAGTACCACTCACGTGACGACATCTCTCCCTTTAATCTTATACTAACTCCAACCAAACCAAACATCTCCTATATATATATATATACACACACACATATATACACACGTCCTATATGTCTTCCCATGAATCATAACGACCAAACCACTTGAGTTTCCCAAGTAAAAACCTCAGTTTCAAAATGGAGTACTTCCCATGTACTACTAGTTCATCAAGATCTTGTGTTGTTTCTTCACCAAACAACAAGAAAGTGATCATGAAGATGAAGAAGGGTAATACTAATTATGGTAAGAGATCAGCAGGAGGTAACAAGGGCGTGATGAAGCTGTCTACTGACCCACAAAGCGTGGCGGCTCGGGAGAGGAGGCACCGGATCAGCGACCGGTTCAAGATCTTGCAGAGCCTGGTCCCTGGTGGGGCCAAGATGGACACGGTGTCCATGTTGGAGGAGGCCATACACTACGTCAAGTTCCTCAAGGCCCAGATATGGCTTCATCAGACCATGATCAACTACCAGTTCGTCGATGATCATGAGTACTTCCAAGACCACCCACCTGCTACCGTGCTCCGTACCCCACCTGATCATCAGAGTAGTACTTTTGATCATGATTCTGCTAATAACGCGGTTCTTGATCCTCAACCTCTTCCCGAGATTCCGCCAATGGCGCCGGATTATAGTTGCGTCGAGCATCCTGGTCATGAAATTACGACGTCGTTTGATCATGCGTATGTGACATATAACTACAGCTAGTTATAATTTGTTCTTGTATGGTGAGGAGTAATATGTTAGTGCTTAGCAAGATTAGATTATGCGGTGTGTTTTATATGTATTATATATATATTTATGTTGTGGTAGATTTGGCTTGGGGAATTATTATGTGTTGATATGGAAGGGTTTGTTATTTCTAGCTATTGACTGTGCAAGAACAAAAAATTCTCTTTGTAGTTCTTCTTTTGGTTTCTTTTGATTATGAATTATATGAAGTTTCTAGCTTGGCGTATTCTTTGCCGACCGACAAATGGCCCGGAAAGTTCGGTCTCAGATACAAACGTTGTCTTCAGAAAACTTTGGTTTTTTCCTTGGACCAAACTTTTCCAATAGTACTTTAAGAGAGAGAGAGAGAGAGAGAGAGAGACCATAGAAAACAAGTGCGCGTGGGGCATATTTTTGTCCTATGTTAATGAGATATCGTCCTTTTGTTCTTGATTTACTGTGATAAATATTGGGCTATTTGGATGGGTGTTTATTTTTAAAATAAAACACTTTTTATTTTTACAATGAAAATAGTTTCTGTTTAAAGAAAAATTATTTAAATGAATAAAAAATTTTATTTTTGAAAAAGAAAAGTCTTTTTAACGTTTAAAAGTGAAAATTTTTAATTTACTGTTTGAATAAGAATTTAAAAGGTTTTTTTTATTTAAATGAATATTTTGATTCAAAAATAGAAAATTTTTAAATGTAGATCTATCAAACAGCAAGCTAAACTTCTTTTGTTGTGGAAAGAATGAGATGTAGGATTTAAACGGGGGGTGGTGGGGTGAACAAAAAACCTTAATAAATCCATCAAATCTATCCAACCTACCTTAATTAGGTGGGTTAATTTGTTATATTTTGATTAATTAAGTAGATTAAAAAAATTTCAAAAACCTACCCAACTTACCTAATATTCATCTACATATATTTTTTTTGCTAAATGATATCACCTCTAAGTGTTTTTTAAATTATTTGAATATATACAATGTATTATTTGATATTTAACATGGATGTAATTTTTTATAATTTTATAAAAAAATACCGTTAATTACTTTAATATTTTTATATTTTTTAAATATTTTTACAATTTATATTTATTTTATATTCGACTATTAATGAAATTATATTAAAAAATTATTTTGTGTAAAGTCTGTGATAAAATTTATTTGAAAATTATCATGAGTTTAATTTCTTTTTTCCGTTTTAAATTTCATTTGTTGTTGAATTTTTAGTATCATTTATTATTATTATTTTTTAATAAAACCCACAATCTACAAAACCCATCTAACCCACCCGATCTTAATTGGGTGGGTTAATTTTTTTACATTAGGTTAATTGGATAGGTAAAAAATATTTTTAAAGCACCCAATAAAGATTGGGTGAGTTGAAAATTATAAAAATCCATCAAATTTACTCAATGTTCACCTCTAGATTTAAAGTCACTATGTAAATAAGCTGAGGAACTACTATTGGTGCTTTTTCATGAGGGGAAAAAAATTCACATTTATATCCTTAAAATTTATGATCGTTTTTATCTTTAAAAAACCATATTTTATGTCTTAAATTTTGAATGAGCCACATTTAACTTATTTTATTGAAATTTTTGGTAAAAATATACATAAAAAATAAATTAAGTGCAATTTAATCTTTTATTTTAATAAAAATCCTAATAGAATGAGTTTGGTCAGATTTTTTTTTTTCATTTGTTTTTAACAAAAATTCTTGAAAAAAGTTAAAGTTAGTAGCGATCAAAATTCATAAAGTAAGGTGGAAGTTTTTAAAATTTGGATAGTATAGTGGAAATGTTTCTAAAGTTTAAGCATAAACGAGAATGATTAAAATGAGGAGAAAAAAAAGGAAGGGGGGGGGGGGGGGGGGGGGGGTGGTGGGGGGGCGGGGTTGGGGTGGTGTTGGTGAGGAGGTGAACGAACAGTGTACAATAAAGAAAGGGACTAATTTCCAACTTTTCATTTGCTAGCAGGGCTCTTACTGTGTACAAATGAGGGAGAAAGTATCTGTCAAAAACTTCTCCCACGTTATACTCTTGCTGTTGTTTTGCTTGTTTTGTTTGTTTTTGTTTTTGTTTTTGTTTTTGTTTTTGTTTTGTTATTTATTTATTTATTTATGCTGAAGAAGCCCATAACCTGGTTTGGTCCATCAGTCTCATGACTCATGAGCTGGTGGGCGCGAGCGCTCCGAAACCATATGTATGTTTGATTTTTCTAAAGCTTTTTCTCTAATTATTATTATTATTTTCAATATTTGCAATTTTCACTTTTTTTTAAGTGTTTAGAGAATCAAAAGTAGAAAAGAATTCTAAAAGAGAAAATAGAAAAATAGTTACAGTAATTCTAAGGACAACTTTGCTTTCGGACTAGACTATATGCAAAATTTGAATTGGACTTGTTGCAAGAAAAGAGGTCAAGGACTCTACAATTAAAAGAGGATTGTAAAGACCAAAGAGAAGGAAAAGAAAGAAAGGAACTAACAAACAATATTCCCTCTAAAGTGGCAAAGTTTTGTTCTATCATGGGATCTAGGCCATTCTTCTTCAAATTGCAAAAGATTGCTTAAAAAAGGATAAAACAAGAGAGAAAAAAGAGGACAAAATTGTGAATTTTTTTGCTCCTCATAGTTCATATTTATCTAATTGGCGCTAAAAAAAAAATCAAAGTAATTATAATTGAAACAATAATTCATTTTTTTTAGGCATTCCTATAAATCACATAATAAAAAGAAAGGAAATCATACTAAATAGCATTTTCATGAAAATAATTAAGTAAATAATAAAGTTAAAAATTATTTATAATAAATAAAAAATTAACATATAAATAAAAACTTTAATAAATAAACAACATATTTATAAAATGTAGATATTATTTGCTTTGTAAGTCTGTTATTTATTTTAAATATTTCAAGAACATTGTCTTTTATCAAAGTACTCATATTCCACTTGTGGAAGGCAAAGGGAGGTCTTAGGCCAGTGAGCATATCCAAGAACAAAATCCAGTTAGTCTAAAACCATTTCATCCATGACAGAGACTTAAGCCCACTTCAGCCCACGCATGGCAATCTACCTAAATTCCGAATGTTTTCCCTTCTTTTTTAATTTCTTATTTCACTTCTAGACTTGTTGTGTGCTGTCTGTTAACACTTCTTTTCAGACGCATGTAGGTTAAAATTTATTCACTTTTCAATATTGTGAACATGAAATTAGTCAGTGGTTCATTTAGCATTCTAACTGTCTGATGAAATGCGTGAGAGAGTATTAACATGATTCCTGCCACGCTTATCTGCGGTAAACATCAAAAACAGAGGAACAAAATTCCCAAACCAAAGACACCGAAGAAGTTACAAATTCAGGTATAGCTCTTGCTTCAACCCTGTTCTTGGGTTACAATTATGTTTAGATAAATATGTACAATACGAGGAAATGAAAAAACGGAAAAGAGAAAGAAAATTGAAATAAAAGGAGAAGTGTTTCATGGGAAATATGAGGATGTAGAGGAAGAGAAGGAAGAGGAAGACGAGGGTGGTGAGGAGTGGCATGTGCATCTGGGATCATGAATGACCCTCGTCCTTGTTATGTCAAGTTTTGAACAGAAAACACAGTACCTTCCCCGCAATTCTTCATCTTCTGATTCGTCCTCTTCATCGTCTTCCACCGAATCTGATCGTTCATCTTCGGTGTCGTCCTCATCGTCCCATTCGTCACGAGGTATATAAGCATATCCCAGCATTGGAAGAATCACCAGAAGAATTTTGTCAATGCTGTTTTCCAGCCAGTTCTTTCCTTCCTCCCAAAACATTAGGAGTGCAACCACTGCTCCTGATCCGACTCCAAAGCCAATTCCGCTGTATATTGATTGCCAATCAAACTCATTGTGTTCGGACACAACATTTTTCTCTCCATTTGGTGGCTGAACGTTGTCACTGCATTTTTTATTCAAAGGGAATCCGCACAGTGCTTGGTTACCCAAATAGGAATCTGCTGAAAATGTCTGAAGTTGAGTACCCTGTGGTATCATTCCTTGCAGTTTGTTAAACGAGAGGTCTAGGAATGAAAGGAAGTTTAGGCTTGCAAGCGACGCTGGAATTGATCCACTCAGGTTGTTACGTGAGAGGTCTAATGACTCGAGTTGTCGCAAGTTCCCAATGGATGAAGGGATTTCGCCAGTGAGTGCATTCCTCGACAAGTTTAGGATGTAGAGTGCTTGCAGTGATCCTAGATTTTCTGGTATTTCTCCAGATAAATTGTTGCATGAAAGGTCAATGGAGGTGAAGAGAGTCAGTATCTTCTGTAGCTCCAACTCTAGACCTTTGGCAGTAACTGTGACCGCATCTTGATAGTAACCAGAATAACTGAAACGTAGAAACTCATATCGTATGTGATTGAGCTTTGACTGCTCGTCATCTTCGTCAACTGTCATTGCCTGCAATTTGCTTATGTAATCTCTAGGTATTTCACCATTAAAATTGTTGTGAGCTAGATCGACAATTTGAAGCTTTGCCCAAGTTACGTTGGTTTTATTACATCCGATGGAACCTCGAAATTTGTTGGATCGTAGTACAACAACCCGCAAGGAAGATATGTTCTTCAGAAGACACGGAAAATTTCCAGACAATCTATTCTTTCCAAGGTTCAAAACCTCTAACTCAATGCAATAGGCCAAAGTTTTTGGAATAACCCCTTCTATCAAATTTTGGTTGAGGTCAAGGGTCTTTAAAACACAATTTGGTGAAAATGCATCAGGAATTTGGCCTGTCAAGTTGTTTCTTCGCAGATTCAGTACCGCAAGAGTTTGGCTCATCATTGCAGACATACATTTTGGGATTGAACCTCTTAACTTGTTGTCAGACAAATCAAGAACTTTAATGCTGCTTGCGCTGCATAAGGATTCAGGCATAGCTCCAGTAATGGAATTGTTTGCAATGGAGAAAAAAATGGCGAAGAGAAGATGCTGACCGCTGTCAGCTGGAATCGAAGAATTAAAAGAATTGCTAGATAAATCTACGTAGCTAACATATTGTGGTAGATTGGGAATTTTTCCTTGGAGGTTGTTAAGATGCAGGTCAAGGACATTTAGAGAATGTGAAACCAAATAAGGTTCTTGTAGGCTCGTTAGGTGATTATGTGAAAGATTCAGATGATAAAGAAAACCATTCCCAAGTTGCCAAACCCAATTTGGTATTTCCCCTCGTATTTGGTTGTTGGAAAGGTCCAAATAGACTAGCTTGGCTTGGTTCTTCAGATTAGGAAACATTCCCAATCTGCAAGAAGCAAGTTTTAATGTGCTAATCTTGGAAAAAGAAGGCCAAGTAGGATCATTACGGCTCACAACAACAGACAAATTGTTGTATGAAAGGTCAAGACTAGTGAGATTACTAAACCGTTGAATTTCATTGAGATGTACTATACCATTAAGCTTGTTGGAAGAGAGAGAGAGAGTCTTAAGCTTACGAAGTTTGAAGATGGACTTTGGAATATGACCTGTTAGGTTGTTGCTACTCAAATCGAGGATTTCCAGTAGCGAAGAAGACACATTCAGAAATTCAGGGAGTGGACCGTCAAATCTGTTGTAAGAAAGCTGAACCTCTTTCAATGATGGAAGTGCAAACAGAGATGGAGGGATGCGCCCATTGAGAAGATTATTACGCAAATCAAAAACAACAAGCTTCTTGAGGCCTTCCAAGTCACCCGATGAAATTGCACTCAAACTATTATGAGAGAAGACTACTTCAGTGAGGTTCTTGGACATTTTAAAAGATGGGACTGCACCAAAGAAGCTGTTATTTGATAGATCAACAAAAACAAGTTGAGTAAGTTTCCCCATAGAACTCGGTAGCGTTCCGTTGAATTGGCAATTGGAGAGGTCTAATCTACGCAGGTCCCGAAGCCGACCAATAGATGATGGTAGGCTCCCTGAAAAATTTGTGGAACCGAGCAACAGTATCTGCAAAGTATTATTTCTGGGAAATTCTGGCAACGAACCATGAAGTAATTCGTTGTATGATAAGTCAACAATTTGCAGTTTTGTTACCTGGAAAATCTTGCTTGGAAATTTTCCATACAACCCGCAAGAACTGAGGTGCAAGGAACTCAAATTTGGGAATTTTGCAATGAATTCCGGGACGATGGTGGACAAATTGTTAAAGTCCAGGCGAATCACTGACAAAGATTGAAGCTTCTTGAGAGACTGATCAAGGGGGCCAGAAAGATAACTGTTGGACAGGCTCAATACTTGCAGATTTGGCACTGACGATGACAAAGCCTGGCACCAGCCACTCCCACTTGCTGATATGTTCACACCATCAAGATATAGTTCCTCAAGGTGCGGGAGGTTCTGAACCAACTTGCTCAAATTTGGGTTCTCAAGCTTCAGCGTAGAAATTCGTAATAAGCTCTGAGTAGAGATGTCTAGAGTAACCAACCTAGTCAACTTCGATATCTCAAGGGGAATTTGTCCTCCAAAACCTGCATTTGACAAATTCAGAGAAGTCAGGTTTGTGAGATTACCAATCCTCCGTGAGATCGTTGAGCTGAAGTTGTTGTATGACAAATCCAGGCTCTTAAGATGTGGCAGATCGAAGAGACTAGAATTTCCAATTTCTCCAGAGATCCCTTCGTTGCTTAAATTAAGTCCCGTCACTCGTCCCTTCTCGTCGCATGTAACACCGTCCCAAACACAGCAATTCGGGTTTTGATTCCATTGCAAGAGCTTCTTCGATGTAGGAGCATAGGATAAGAGGCTGTTCTTCAGTTGCTGCAACAAAAATTGCTGATCACCAAGACATTGATCAGACGCGACACCTACCACCACGCCGAGCAATACCGAGCAGACGGGAAAGAAGAAAAGCCATGAAAGCTGAAGAATTTTCATCCGTAGTGAAGTAAAACTAAGCAACGCCCATACAAAAGCAGAGAATCAAGTGCTTGGTGAAATAGGCAGCTGTTTCTGGCGGGTCAAGACTCAAAAACAATAAGAGCATTATCTTTTTCTTTTTCTCTTCTTTTCTTTTTTCTCTGGTCTGTGGTCTCTTAATTGTGGCCGACCAAAGGGAAGTCACGTTTGGCACGCTACGGCAGACTCGGCCTGAAAAATGTAAAATGGGTGATTGAACAAGGAAGAAGAAGAAGAAGAGGAAGAAGACGAAGCAGAGCAAGAAAGGGGTAGTAGTTGAAAAGGATG
Organism: Antiaris toxicaria; assembly: GCA_035233585.1. Lineage (NCBI taxonomy): Eukaryota > Viridiplantae > Streptophyta > Magnoliopsida > Rosales > Moraceae > Antiaris > Antiaris toxicaria. The sequence continues at coordinate 6,100,697 of CP141163.1, forward strand.
GGAATGTGGGTGTGGGGGAGTTAAGTTCTGGTCAGCAAGAGAAATCGCCGTCAAAGAAAACCGCGTTTTTGTTTGTTTGTTTTTTATGGCGTTTATTTATCCGTCGAGTTGTCGTTTTATGTGCTGGACGCGTTGCTTGATTGGCCTTTTCCCTTTGTACTTTTTAATTTATTTATTATTTTTCTTCTTATTATATTCCCCGATAACTTTGCAAGCTGTTGAAAATTCAAAGCAACAACACTTACAGTTTAGAAATTTTAGAAATTAATTGCAAATCCAATTTTGATTGATTTTGGATCATCATGTTTGCGTATTATTTTGGTTATGAATTTATATCAGTAGTTCAATCTCAATTTAAACAGATTTTTACTTTGTCATTTAAGTCCCATTTGGATAAGATGGATCATTAGATGGGAATAAAGGCGGATCACTTGATTGAATATCAAGTATTTTATCATTTATTAATCATTTCTTTTTTAAGAAATCATTTTTTAAAATCAAGAAATCTTGGGATATGTGCTACAAAATTATTTAAGCTATATTTGTTTGAGAGTTTTATTTTTAAAAAATAAAAAATTCTTTATTTTAAAAAATAGATTTTTCTAAATTTTTATATTTGAACATCTAAAATTTTTCATTTTTAAAAAATAAAAAAAGAGTTTTCTAAAAAAAAATTTATCAATCCCAATAATTTTTCACTTTTATAAAAAATCTAAATAATTTTTTATTTTTCAAATCTAAAAATTTTCTATTTTCTAAAAATAAACTTCCCATTCAAATATTATATTAGGTTATTTTCACTTATAGTAATCATTGTGGATATAACTGTAATTTGGATATTTCATTTGTTTATTGTATTTTATTTATATTGATTTAAATATAATGTAATTTTTATTTAAATATAAAAATATTATATTTAATATTAATTATATCATAATTTAAATTTAATATAATCATTATTTATTATTTTATTTTTTCTATTTTTTTATTAATTATACCACATATTCTCTTTTTTTTTAATTTTTTTTCTATTTTTATCAATTACATCACATATTCAATATTTAAAAATAATTCAAATACTTTTATCTAAATAAACATTATATTTAAATATAATGTAAATATTTTTCATCTAAATATATCTTATATTCAATACATTATATTTAAATATAATACAAGCCAAACGTTCATAGTGTCTTTTAGCCACGGGAAAAAAAAAAAAAAATCAAGCTCTCATGAATGATGATGGAACAGGAAGTTCGGCAGTCAACAATTATCATTTAATTTGGTCTAAACGTGTTACATCAAGCATGCAATTTTCATAAGGCGAGTTTTTTTGTTTTTTTTCCCTCCTTGCAAAATAGATAAATGAGTAATATTAATAATATTAACAAGTTTTTTGTTTTTGTTTCTAAATTTAGTAACAACTTGCTTTTTTCTTTAAGGAAAAGGAATAGCTTTTTAAGGGAAAAAAAAAAAAAAAGACTAAAATATAAAGTTTATAATTACAGACATAATTTAATATTAATTTAATATTTAATTTTATTTTAAAATATAGAATTTGAACTTTCACATCTTAAATTAAAAAAAAAAAGGCCATAAATTTTGGGATCTTGTGAACTCACGTCCATAAATATTACAGCTGTCCTTTTACATGGGGTCATCAACTCATACAACCATAACTCACCCAAATAATAAAATAAATAAATAGATAAAATACAAACTCATACATGCTGTATTTTCTTTTATTTCTTTATGAGGTTAATCAAATATTTAAATTTTCATAGTATTAAAGGGATACCAACCTAGTCAGGGTATTTTTATGCGCATAGTGATGCTTGTTTCTATTATTCATTAGGAAAATAAAAAATAAAAAACCCTGCACGTGACGTTTGAATGTATTGTTAAGCTACAATTTAGCTTCTCATCGAAGAGTTTGAAGGTTTTTGTTTTATTTTTTTTAAGACTTGGAATTAATTGTATTATAATTTTATTGAATTATTTTATGTTTAAGTGTTTTGCTTCCATTTGAATGGGGTGTTCACTTTAAAAAAATGGAAAATTTTCATTTTTAGAATGAAAAACTTTTCTGTCTAAAAGTAAAAAATTATTTGAATGAGTAAAAAAATTCATTTTCTAGAAAGAAAAGTCATTTTTAATATACAATAGTGAAGAATTTTTAATGCTCATACATGGAAATTAAGAAAATCTACTTTTTAAAAATGGATATTTTTTTTCCTATTTTTCCAAAAATGGAGTATCCAAATAGTCGGGGGTTTTTTTTTTTTTTTTTTCGTTCCTAGAGTCTATAAATTGTATCCTTTAATCCGATTTGTGTAATCCATGTTAACGGACTGGATTGGATTAAAAGTCTCACATGTAAAAAATGAATTGGAATTTTCCAAATTTAAATTTTATGGGTTAGATTACGGATTGAGACTCAATCCATAAAATCCTATTGGTGAACCTTTAGACTACAAAAACATGCCAATCTTGGTCATAAAGAAACACTTTATTCCTATGACATCCCCTGCCTCGCGTAGGGAATCCTACTCTTTCTTACATCATGCTTCCGTCTTTTCTTTTTATATAACCATCTTGTAGTAAATTTGCGGAAAATTTTTTTTAAACCCATAGTCATCTACATATTTAGTTGTATCAAACTTTTGAAAACGTAATACTCTAACTTAAAAACTATCACTTAATAATTATACAACTTTAGTAAAATACTGTCTTGGAACTATTTACAGTCTAACATATAGGTTCAGTCCATACTATATCATACATATTCTCTCCTTTTTTTTTTCCTTGAGCTGCGGATAAGCTTGGCAGGTCCATAACCTTTCTTACAACACCGGCATTCCATCTTTCAGCCCAATCCATTCAGTGATGCTCAGGTTACAAGTTGCTTACCCCTATTACTTGAACAAGAACAAACAAGTGAGCTATAGCCCAGTAAGTTCAGACATCACAGTTTAAAACATATAAACATTACAGTCTAATTTAACAGTCATATCTGGAGTTCATTATGCTCAATTTTTATTTTATCTGTTATCCGTCTTTATGGGTCCTTTTTGATCGTACCATATTGCGTGCAGTAAGAGGGGCTAGGGAGTGACCCTGGCTCTCCCTCATCAGTTATCTGTCTATCATCAGCAATAAAATAACCTCTCTTAGCGAGAGGTTGGTACGCCAAAAATCTCGTGTTCTTGTTATCATCTTACTTACTGTTTAATCATAATATTATGAACATTATATACTTGATTCTGTGCCTAATTAGTCATTAATTTTGCTTTACAGTCATAATTCATGTGATAAAATCAAACAGGAGTGATTGGGACTAAAAACGAGGCACAAAACTGAAGTTGGAAATTTTGGAACAGTAGAAGCGCCTGGCCCTTGAATCAGGATTACACAAAATTTTTGATAGAGAGCTCAGTGCCTTAGCTCTTCATTTCTAGCGCCTAGTGCTCTATCCCTTGCGCCTGGCATTCCTTCAGCAATTTTGACATCCAAATCTAATCGAGAGTTCAGCACCGGGGCGCTCCTTGCCTAGCACCTAACGCTTGACTTTGGCTAGATTAAATTTTTAACATCAAACTAACACAAAACTTAGCTCATTCAATCTCAATTCATCCTAGAGTATAATTAAGACATTCTAGAGCTAAAAACTTATACTTTTACTAATACGTACTCACGTCGTATTAGTACACACTCGTGTACTTGCCAAATTTTGACGTTTTGACATCACAATCACCTCAGAATACTCTTCTAGCAAGAAGTTACCAAATAATTTAAATAACATACACATCTTTACACAACATATGCATCAAGATACTCGTGTTTAGTCAATTAAATGTCAGAATTTACCAAAAATCTGCTAAGGTTTCCTCGGTTTGATTCCTTCGTTCCTCTCTTTCGTTTTCCAGTCGTTGTCCTATAACGAAACAATTTAACATTAAGTGGAATGTTCATAGGCTAACACTAGAACATTTTAACACTTTTCTTATAAGATTTGTCATCCTTAAAACATATAATTCCAGTTATAATCCGAAAATTTCGACATTATAATGGCTTAATTTCTACTTTTCCACTATGCTAAAACTACACGAAATACATCGTTTGGCATAGTTTTTCCTTATGTACCTGCTCAAAATCCCAGTACACAACATGATTTCATCCTCTTATACAAAATGAGAACCCATAATCATAAAGCCTAGGTTTTGATTCTAACTTTATCAACCTTTAAATCACCTCTTTTTTTTTTTTTTTTCTCTTTTCAACATTTATACTCAAACAATTCATATCCAACTTTCAACATCATTTTACTAAAGTTCTATAAAGGCTCCCATCTCTCCATTCATGACAACATAATGAACTTTAAGTAACCAAAATCATTTTCAAACTCCAACCTTACAAATCTTTCAAAACCAAGCACAAAACATGATTTTCACTTGATTCTTCACCAAAGCCACTAAAATCAACTCAACCCCATTTTTGTTCCTCGATTTCATAAACATGAAAACATTTGAAAAACAACATCAAAGTTTGATTTTGAACTACTTACTTGGCCCTTGGTGTGGAACTCCCTTAAATTTGAAGCTTGATTCACTTTTTATCACAAACTTTGCAAGATTTTGGATTTTTGAGATTTTTGGAAGCTTGAGGATGTGGGGAAGATGAATTGCGGAGGATTTTTGTGTTTTTGGGCTGTAAATGGACGTGAGTAATCAGATGGGAAAAGTTATAAAAAATCTTGGGGGTATTTTTATAATTTTCTAAAATTTTGGAGTCAAAATAAATTTTTTAAAGGGGTATTTTTACAAAATTTTTGGAACTTTCCCAGCTGGTTTTCCAGCTATTCCTCTTCCTTTTCTCCACCTGAATGAGCAGTTAAAGCAACAATAATTGTTGCTTAAATATACATATATATATATTTTAAGTCAAATTTTGGTCAAAATTCACTAAAATTTCTCCACCATTGAATCAAAGTAAAATTTGATCTCACCCCTTGAACTCTAATGAATGATAAGCAAATATTATTTGCTTATACAGTATAAGTTTTGTTCTAATTACAGTCTAATTTTCATATGTCGAAAATTTGACTGAAAAGTCAAACTGGTCAAATTTTTACAGTTTTCCTTCTGGAATGCTACCAAAGCATTCCGTTTCATTCATACCGTTTAAAATACTCCATAAACCCTAGATATTTCATTATTTCCTATCTCGGGTCTATGGTTAGAATATTTCCAGTCTCAGTAAATTTCTATTTTTTGATACCGAAAATGTACTGTCTGAAGTATTTCGGGCCGACAATCATTACAGTCACTGTCTTCTCATTTCAACATTGTCATAAAACATTTATAAACTCTAATTAATTATTTGAATACCATTCATACATTTCTATCATATAAGTATATATTTATTCATATTATACATTAATTCTGAGAACAGTAAAAGTCTCGACTGTCACAATTCCATTCTATTAAGGAAAATTTACTCTATTAGTAAGAAATTTGGCAGGAAATTTTAGTATTTTAACTTATCCACTCATTTTGGCCATCATTTTCACGTAATCAATTTATAGTCGGTCTCTCTTACGTTTTTCTCTTTCACCACAAGACGTGGTAACCCATACTTTGTGGCAGACTTCTGCTCCTACCAGACCGAACAGAGAAAGTGCATTTTGATTATGTAAATTTACATCCCGTTGGATGAGTTATGGGAGCAATTATTGTACTCAAATATGATATTTGATTGAATATTGAAGTAAAACCTATTTGAATATTTTATTATTTGACAATGATCCATCTTAAATTTAAATCTAGATTTTCATAATACTATTTTTTTTTTACTTTTATACTATTTAAATATTACTTTTAATAAAAATTATTTAAACACATATTTTATTTAAATAAAAAAATTTAAATTCAATATTAAAATCCAAACCTTCAATTTAAATTAGAACTCATTTAGATAGAGTTTTGAAGATTTTTTTTTTTTAGAGAAAAGTCAATTTTAAAAAATGTATTTGGTGAAAAAAATTATTTATGGTAAAAATATATTAAATCATAAAAATATATTAAAAAAATATTAATATAGATTTTATTTGATTTAAAAAAATCATCTTATTTAACTTTGTATATATAAAATTATAAATTTTTAAAATTTAAAATTTATTATAAAATTTTAAAAATATAAATAATAAAAAATAACAATAAGATAACAAAAATAAAAAAAATAAAAAAAATTAATTTTAATCTCCACGACCAAATCGCAAAGTACATCTGAATATTTAAATTCCTCAAACATGTCATTATTATTCAAACCCAAAAGATCAAACCATTAGAGGAACCCACACGAAAAGCATCCAAAACGGTACTGTTGAGTAGTTTTGTACTCATGTGAGCGGTGCAAATTTCTAACGGGAGAACAAGACATATGCAAGCCACAGATCGTTTGGTTGGGTCCCTCTTCTTACAAAGTGGAGTCATTTTTTTTTTTTTTTTTGGTGAATAATGATATAATGAAATTGGTACCATGCCCAACCCCATTTGGTACTTGTCCTGGATTCCATTTGACTTTAGTGCACCAATAATTAAGTTGGGTCAAGTCTTTCTAACCGTTACGTGTGATGTAGCTATTTTCCCATCTACTGGTTTATTTTCTTCGAGCTATTGAATTATCCAGACATTAGCTGAGTGCCCCTTAACCTTGTCGGCATAAAAATTATCCAAAAACGATTGAAAAAAATCATGGGTGAGAAATTTGCTCATGTCTGCCACCAATCGCAGCATTCGATGTGAATGGTATTATCTTCTTCTGACATATAATTTCAAGTTTGTTGAACTTTAGAATTTAACCCTTCATGTTTCAAAAGAGATATCCAATTCATAGACTTACTTTTGTATAATAGATATAAATTCCTCCATTTCTAATTACTGGGCTAGCTTTAACAAGATTGTTGTTATACAACACGATTAGCTATGTTTGACATTAATATTGTTTGTTTTCCCTGTTTGCTTCTTTTCACAAAAGAAGAGAGATGAAGTCAAGGAAAATAGAGTCTTGTATATAGTCCATTGCTGATTTATTTTTTAATTGAAAACCACTAAGTTAAATGATAGTTAAGTTGATTTGAAGGTTTATGAAGACTTTTTTTTACTCTTTGTTTCAATGAAAGTTCCTTGATTTGTTCTCTTACTAAAATCAGTCACAAAATTGTATTTTTCTCTATCTTCTTTCTCTAAATTTCTTTGAATAGAATGTAATAAATAAAAGAGATAAACTATTTTCTACCCCTTTATATTTAGCAATTTTTTTGGGTAAATATATATTTAGCAATTTTTGTACTTTAAATCCTCACTCAAAAAATGATGATCATGAAATAATGAAAATTTTAAAAGTCTTCAACTCTTGTTTTTGTTTCTTGGACAAAAATATAATATTGTATTGATTGATTTATTTAATGTATGAAGATACTTATATTAAAGTGATTGTATAATAATTTAGCGGTAATTATATGGGTGACTCCATCTTATATTGTGGAATTTGATTTCTCTCCATTCAAGTTTAAAAAAAAAATGAAGAAGAAGAAGAGACGTACATTAAGTATACTTTGTCAATCTGTAGACTATAAGGGGGGGGGGGGGTGGGGGGGTGGTGGGGGGGAAGGAAATTAAAGAGAGAGAGAACATTTTTTTACTTTCGCAAAACATCCAGCAAAAGATTTTGTAAATTACCAAAACTTTGTTTTCTGCCAACCATATTTGTAAATGTTATATCTTTGTTGGGGAACTAAAAACCTTATAAAATTTTACAATCATCATAAAATACCATCATCATTCTACCAAAAAAAAAAATGACAGTCACTATTTGAATGGTTATATGAAGTACAAAAAGTGCCTTTTTTTTTTTTGGTGGAACGGATAAAATATGTTTTAAAAAATTACTAGTTTCTTTCATAAGCTTTGTATAATTCAAAAAAATAAAAAATAATTCAGTTACTTATATTAGAGCACAAATAATTTAGGAACCGATTTTACTGTGAAATAAATTAATTCTTAACCCTATAAGGTGACACAACTACCATCAAATATGAAAGTTTCGATCCAAAAATTCAACCAAGGGACACAAAAGATATCTTTTCAGTTCAAAGACTGTTTGTGGCACAAAAAGAACAAAATTGACTATAGGACTAATTGTAGATCAGAGATAAATTCAATTTAAAACTTGTAATAATAAATTTGTTCCAACTTTTAGTTGCTAAAACAAAATATATAGTGGCGCTTTGCTTCTAAGTTGGGCTAATAAACTAGTTTAGTGGGATATGAAAATTCTTGTAGTCCTTTGAAGTCAGACGTTGAAATCTCCACTAGCTGTAATCTAGGATAGCGGGCAAAGAAGCAGAAAGTTCAAGATGAGGAGAATATGTGCCCGTTCAGACCACATGTTTGAAAATAAATTTAAATAACAAATTCAAATATTTGCGGGAGAAGAACACATTCTAAATAATACGTACAACAGTCTCCAAACAGAGTGTCAAAACAAAATAGACCTTCGTCGCCGGTTTTGCGATTATGTGCATTGTGTGAAGATAAAACTAGCAGAGCTGCAGATTGAAATTGGAGAAAACAGCTAAGTATTTAGAAAATGGGGGGAAAAGTAATTCTATAATGGATTTACGTTTACCAAAAAAGAAGAAAAAATGAAATTCCATAAGGAACTTTCCTCAATTCAACAATTCCGGCTCTAGTTTGGTAACTTCTAACAAAAGAAATATGTCTTAAAGCCTTTGCTCTCAAGAAAAATATTTAGAAAAAGAATAGCCAAGCCTCTTTTGAGTTCTTCCGTGGTTGTCATGGAGTGCCCTCAGGACTTTACAGCCTAGATGCAATGAACAAAGATATGCTAGAATTTAATTTTTAAGGAGCATTAAAGACGTCGAAGAATACATTTTTTTGTTTTTTTTGTACAATGTGAGGTAGATTTTGTTTTTCGTTAGGCCATATTTTATTTTTTTCTTATACAGTACGACCTTGTTATTATATACTACTAGTAAGAATTACATTTAAAGTATCATATTTATTTTTTAATAATTTGATTTATGAGTATTTATCTTAAAAATTTACAGAACATGTAACACAAAACTATTCTAGTCATAAATTAGACTTTTAAAAATTTAATCTAATAATTAAAATAATAATTCTAATAAATAGCGCAAAATATAAGGTGATAGCGCAGAAATTTTCCTTTTTCTTGTATGCTCGAATGTTAGGCTGTTTATCATAAATAGGGAAATGTTCGATTTTGATGGGACAAGAAAGATATTTTTCACATAGAAGTGTAGCCATGGGAACATGGGCACTGCCAAGCCAATTGTTTTACCTAAAAAATTGTTTATATTAGTTACTTTCTCGGCATGTGTCGGAAGCATCTACCATTTGGTGCCAGTTAAATTAGCTTTCAACCAGATTGAAATCGAGTAATCTTCGGAGTTAAATTGACTAGAATATATCGTGATAATCCTACCATGTTCACATTCTTGACGCTGATGGTGTGTAAGTTTTATCGAAACAACAGCAAATATCCACAACATGAAAAACTCTTTCCAAACGTGCATGGCAGAGAGATATCAAAGGAAAACAAAAAAAAAAAAAAAAGGAGAAGAAGCTGGTAAAAAGGATTTAAGGAATGAAACATATTGTTTTATACATCTCCTTGACTTTGCCTGAATTTTGAAAACCTATAATTATCTCACTTTAAACTTCATAATGTTAATAGCTTCACCCCTTTCGTCACTCAAATAATGTTAATATCTTTGCTACTTCTGTCACCAAAATAACGTTAATAGATTTGCCCCTTCCTTCACTTTCATTTTAACCTAAAAAAAAGAGAGAGAGAGAGAAAAAAAAAAAAGAGTCAGAAAAGCATTCTTAGCCATAGGTTCGGTGTACAACTATAAGTTCTTCTATAAGTTCAAATTTCATGTACAATTTCATCTATAATTTCTTTGCCTTCAAATTTCATCTATAAGTTCTTTGATGGATGTTGAGTTTAGGAGTAGGGTTCGCGCCATCAATGGAGGGTAAGGGCTACTAGATCAAAGTTGTGAATAGGATTAGGTTGCCATTGGTGGTGAGGTGTTTTTGAGCATGTTGGTCATAATCTTCTCCTACTGTTTGGAGGTTTTGGTCTGTTGGAGGAGGTCAATCATATGATGATATATGTGTCAACTTTTTTCAACATATTAGAGACGTGTATGTCAACTGCTTGTCTTTTCTGTCATTTTCTTCAACCAGTGTCAAGGGGTCTCACCCTCCTTAGCATTTTGATGTTCAAACTTATGGTTTCCATCATATTTCATTAATAATAATTGTGGTTCACAAGATTTATTGTTTGTTTTGTTATTTGTTTTGTTTGCATCTACAAGATTTGTTTCTTTGTGATTGCTTGTGTGACCTTTGTACAATGAATTTCTTGTTATTAGTCGATCAGGTATTCCTATAAACTATCAATGACTTGTTAAAGAATCAAGTGTGTGCTCGATATTTTATGTACCTTTTTAGGTATCTTCTATTTGTGGAGTCCGGTATACATTATTTCTTCTTGCACACTAATTGAGTTTATTGATAGATCTAATTATCTATCAGTATCGAGTTATCTGTAGTAGATACCTTTTTATGTGAATTCGTGATTATTTTGCCTTGATTGGATGAAAAAGTGATGTCAAGCTAATTTTTATTGATTAAAATCTAATTTAAGCTAAAGAGTCTTATTATAAAATATTAATCAAGTAGAAATTTAGAATACTCTTTTTAATAAAAATTGAATCTTAATCCTTATCATATACTCTAACATTAAATCACCTAAACATAATAAGCCTTGTGATGATGAAAAACATTGTTTGAAAGAGTTTAAACAATTCACGAAAACCGAATCATCTTAAAGGAATTAACTTTAAATCTTAAATAACACTATATTGAAACCAAATCTTGAATTTTATCAAATAGGAAAGTCTGATTATCCACCCACTATCATGCACATATCCATGCCAAGCGTCCTCCAAATTTAGGTTTTGTCCGTACCTTTATCTGCAACATGTGAAAACTTTAATTAGTAATTGCTTAGTAAGTATATCTATAATTTCACAAAACGTGTAATTTATAAAGTAGGGATGTACAACAAATCTGCTAATTCGTTCAATCCGCTCAATCCAGTCCAATCTACTAGATTAAATAGGGTTGAGAGACTAACAGATTGGTTACGAATTGAGATTTTCTCAATCTGAAAGTTACGAATTGAGGATTTCCCAATCTGTGTAATTCGTGAATCTGAATTTTATTTATATGTATATATAATCAATAATATGTACATATTTTTCTCTAAATAAATCATGTATGTACATGTTAAAGTGTGATTTCACTAGCTTGAATATGTAGATATTAAATTACTTTAAAGTAGTATTCATTAAATTAATGAGTATGAACAATTTATTTTGAGTTTAGTCGATATTTGTTTATTGTAATGTGTTATTAAGTTATAATTTTTATTATTATACTACAATTTAGCTTATAATCAAAGACTTGATAGTTGATTATGTTGCAATTTTATTGTGTTTTATTTTAGTTTTTGGAACAAACAGATTGAATCCATCAATCTGTATAATACGATGTTTATGAATTGGTTTGGATTGGTTTGGGAGTCTCACCGATTGGCTACAAATTTGGATTTTCCTAATTCAAATGTAACGCATTCGATTACGGATTTGGATTTTCCTAATCCGAATGTAACGGATTAGATTATGGATTGAGACTTAATCCGTATAAACAAATACGTGACCAATCAAATCTTAATATCTAAAATAGGACACAGAACATGAATATAAGAACGGTGATCATACATACCTAAAAAACCATAAGTAAATTTTTTTTTGTCTCTCATTATTCTTTTTGATGATATAAGTGAGGTAGCTAAACTCAAAATCTACTGAGGCAACTTTGAAACTCTGACTCTGACTTTAATGAGTGTTAACCCAACATCTCTCATGAGTGCATGCGATTTAGGTGTTAAATTCTAACTCTAAATTAGGATGAATTCCTATACACGCTTTCTAATTACGTTTTTATCTTTGATAATTCTTAACTTAATCTTTTATGAACAACAATCATAATTATAAATAAACCCTTAACTCTTAGCAATATAATAAAAAGTCATAACCTTTATAAAAACATAAATCTTTAAAAGACAACTTAACTCTTCATAAGAAGCATAACTTTTCTTAACAAAAACATAACTTTTTATAGAAATATTTTTATCAAGTAACATATACTATCAAAAAAATAACATCACCAACGATATATATATATATAATATAGTATAAATAATAACTCTCTTACTAAAATCACATGTAAAAGCTTTCATAAAAGAAAATAATGTACGTTATCAAAAAATTACACCACTTATAAACTATTTTAATTTTGAATAAACATATTGTAGGTAAGAGATGTACTAACTGTTAAAAGTGCTCTAAGACAAAAGACAATTTATATATTTTATTTATTTTTAAACTGATTAATAATATATTAGAGGTTATTTATTATGTTACTATATATCCTTATCTTATTTATATGTTAAAGTAAATGTAAGCAAATATGTCTCATTGACTACTTGATGTTAAATTGTTTGAATGTTGCATATAATGACCTTTTGTATATGATAAGACAATATTCTAAAGTAAGTGGTCCAATTTATAGTCCGTAACCTATGGGGTTAGAATTAGCATCTTATTCATGTTAAAACTATTATGTTGTCTAAAACCATTGGAAAGATGGTTTGTTTTGACCGTTTGGAGTAAATTGACTTTCGAGTGAAGACATAGATATATTGCTTGGTGGTGACATATTGGACGGGGACCAAAATGCAATTAATCTATATAGTCTGCTTGAGTGGATTATGTGGCTGCCTGCCCTTCATGGAGGCTAACAATACTAACATAATAGAGCTTTGGAGTCCACTATGATAGATTGTCACCTCATTGGGTCACCAACAACTTACTTGTAACTTGTTTTTGTTATTTACCATTCTTATTTTTAATTTTAATTTTATTGTGAAAACTGGGGATTTTTTTAAACCGATCTTTAAACTATAGGGTCGTAAAACATTATAAACATATGCTGAAATACATGTCATACTTTGTCGTGCTTAATTTACATCATGATACAATATTTCAAAATAGTTTCCAAAATCGCTCAGCGTAAAACATTGGCAGGATCATTTCCCTCGCCCAGCCCTGATGGCAGATGCAGATCCCACTCCTCGTCCATCCACTATCTACTGGTGTATAGGCTTCTTACCTGCAACATAAATAAACTTATGAGCGACAAGTTCAGTAAGTTCAAACATAAAACACCTTGATACTTATTTATTTGTGGTTATTTTATTTCACGTTAGTGTGCATATAACACCTTGATACTTATTTATATGTCATACATAACATATAGACATATTACGTAATTTCATGTTGTATACAAATAAATGTCTGAACTTGCAGATATCTTGCTAGTGTTTCCTCACTAGGGTCAACCGGCGTCCTTTTATCGCCTTTTTGTTGGATTCCTATAACCGAAATAAATCACGATCATTATTTTTACTATTTATTTCATATTTAAAATATTATGAAAATATATAAAATTTCTGATTCTGAATCCCTAATTATACGTTTTGGGATTTATATTTTCATTTCTATATTTATTACACGGTCTGGTACACGGCCGTGTCTATAAACGTATACCTCTCGGGTTTGTGAATTGTTTCCCTACACGCCCGTGTACTATTTAAAATTTTGAATTTGATCATTAAAACCTTAATTAAGGCCTTAGGATACCATTCCGGACCTTAGTATCACTTTTCTTAACTTTTTGACAAAATGACCATTTTATCCCTAACTTTTGACAAAATGACCATTTCGTCCTTAGTGGGATTTGTCTCCTTTTTTCTGACTTACGGCTTTATTTTGGCCTTTAGAAATTTAATTAAATCATTCCGAGACTTTCATGGTTTTTTTTAGCAATTTAGAATATTTTAGTCAAAATGACCATTTTACCCTTGACGGGACTTTAGACCGTAAAATTTTCATTTTAGTGTTTTAACTGGGTTTTCTAGTCCCAAAAATCATAAAATAACTTTTCTTAGACCTTACTGAGCTTTTACGATATTTCTTGCTAAAACGCTCGGATTACTATTCATCCGATTCTCGGGTGGTACTATTCCGATCCTTAGGGTCATTTCTCGTTTTTCTAACCATTTGGGACCTCAAATGGACATTTTATTACTTCTAAAATCGTCCATTACCCTTCCTCGAGTCTAGGTCCCCGAGGATTTTACGACATTTCTTAACGTTTTAACTGGGTTTTCTAGTTCCAAAAATCATAAAATAACTTTTCTTAGGCCTTACTGAGTTTTTACGATATTTCTTGCCGAAACGTTCGGATTATTATTCACCCGACCCTCGGGTAGTACTATTCCGACCCTTAGGGTCATTTCTCGTTTTTCTAACCATTTGGGACCTCAAATGGACATTTTACTACTTCTAAAATCGTCAATTGCCCTTCCTCGAGCCTAGGTCCCCGAGGGCTCGGGTTTTCAATTCCTGACCCTAATTTACCTCTCGTTTCCTCAAATACCCTTCAGGCACTCTAAAAATTTCGACAGTATTTCTGCTTAATTTTTAGGCTTCTGCGTTTAGGAAACGCCTCGAAACCATTTAACCTATTCTATCCTTACTATACCACAAATCTAATTTTACATAAAAGTTACAAACTTTTTACATAAAATTTTCCATTAAAACCTAATCATTTCTTATTGGATTTCAACCCGTTCTTTCTCATTTTTAGACCCGGTTTAATTCACAACTTCCGCATTGTTTCATTCCATAACATATCACACCAATATAACCTTTTTACCCTTAATTTACACATGGTTTTCTTAAAAAAATCTTAAACAAAATTTTTGTTTCAAAGTTTCATTTTTTTACTATTCATTTTCCACATCAACACATATCCATAACAACACAAAACTTAACCTAACTCATCACAAAATTTCATACATCATATCCTTAGAATACCATAGATTTTTCTTAGGAAACCAAACACAAAATTTTGTTTTCATTTTCATTTCCATCTCTTGATTCCAATACGTATATCAATACCATATTTTTATTTAAATTTCACCAACACAAAACTCACCTTCCACATCATGCCCCATGGATTTTTCTTAAGAAAATAAGCACAAGAGTTGGTGTTTTTCAATTCTATTTCATCCCTTTCTTTCATTACATTATCACATGATTTTCAACACCAAAAACCAACCAAACTTAACACTTTAAAATCATCACCAAAACAAGTTGATAGCCACGGTTTTTGGTGAGAAACCAACATAAAAATTTCTAGTTTTTGAACTCTAGTTCATGGCTTTATTTCATCACTTGCAAGCATTGTTTTTCCAAGACAAAACCAACAAAACAAAGCTGAAATTTTTACTTCAAAACAGCCCTTCATTCACTTGGTTTTTCCATGGAAAAATAAGAAGAAAACTTGCAAAAATGGAAGCTCACCTTGCTATGTTGCTTCCTTGAAGTTAGGGATGGATTTTGCACACTTTTGGTGAAGAAAACTTAAAGAAATTTTCTGGTTTTGGTGAAGGAAAGCTCATGGCTACAATGGAGGAAAAATGGCTAAAATTTTTTCTGATTTTTGGCCACTAAAACCATGTATAAATCAGCCCAAAAAAGAGGGACTAATTTGCAAAGGGTCTTAGACAATTTAGCAACAATTCAAGAGCTTTTTAGCAGCTTTTTAAGAACTAGTTTGCAAGGAATGAAACTTGGTTGATTTTTTTTTTTTTTATGATTTTCCCATGAAAATCCGCCACTTAGAAGCCCTAGAGATTTCTTAAAATTGTTCTAAGATTTCCTTGACTTTTTTTGTGTTGACTTTGCATCCTAGCTGTTAGATCAAAATAACTTTAAACCCTAGCCATTGGATCTTGATGTAATCTTATATCCTTTGAATGTTTTACATCCAATCATTGACTCCACATATATATTTCGATCAAACTTTTGACCAAAAGTCAAACCGAACGGTTTTGCACCGAAATCGCGTAGACAAGTTTCTGAGGCTATCCGTGCGATCGGTTTTCCTTAATTCACTCCGGTTTGACTAAAAATTTATACCGTAAGTATTTTGTCTTTTAGTGACTTACCATATATTTCTAGGGTTTTGAAACCGAAAAAGGTATCATTTGTCTAATTTTGGTTCGGTAAAATTTTCTATTCCTGATTACACCCTCTTTGACATGGTTAGAACATTTCGTTGCGTTCTAAATAGTATTAAATCATATACTTTACAACCATACACTTAAAAATCATTGTATACATATGTTATACATAATTTATGAGAGCATTAAAATTTCTAGGTTGTCACATTAACCTCTCCTTATAAAATTTTTGTCCTCGAAAATTAGAATAAGTGGGGGTAAAAAGCTTTCAACTCGTCTTCACATTCCCACGTAGTCTCTTCAATATTGTGATTTCTCCATAAAACCTTAACTAGTGGGATCGTCTTATTTCTTAACACCTTTTCCTCATGTGCTAAAATCTATACTGGTTGTTCTTCGTACGTCAAATCTTCTTAGACTTGTATGGGTTCCTACCTCAGCACATGTGATGGATCAGGTCTGTACTTTCTCAATATTGATACATGGAAGACATTGTGTACTGCTGACAAATCTGGAGGTAATGCTAACTTATAGGCTACCTTTCCAATGCGTTCGATTATTTCAAATAGCCCAATATATCTTGGACTCAATTTTTCCTTTTTACCGAAACGTATTACGCCCTTTATTGGCGATACCTTAAGGAATACTTAATTCCCTTTTGTTGAACTCTAAGAATCTTTGTCGTTTATCTACGTAGCTCTTCTGTCGGCTTTGAGCGATCTTCATCTTTTTCTGAATCTTTACAACAGCCTTCGAAATTTTGTGTATAAAATCAGTCTTGTGTAACTGCTTTTCTCGTAGATCGTATCAGTGAATAGGCAATCTATACTTTTGTCTATGTAAAGCCTCATACGGTGTCATTCATATGGAAGTTTGGTAATTATTATTGTATGAAAATTCTATCAACGATAGTTTCTCATTCCAGCTCCCGAGAAAATCTATAACACAGGATTTGAGCATGTCTTCTAATGTCTAGATGGTTCGCTCTGATTGTCCATCTGTCTGGGGATGAAAAACTGTGCTAAGACGTAACTCTGTCCCCATAGTTTCTTGTATGCACTTCCAAAATGCTGAAGTAAATCGTGCATCTCGATTAGAGATAATAGACTTTGGAATTCCATGTAATTGAATAATATTAGTCACATATATATGTGTTAATTTTTCCAATGTGAAGGTTGTTTTCATGACTATGAATCGCGCCGTCTGTGTTAGTCTATCCAGTATTACCCATATGGTATCATACCCTTTTCAGATCTTGGAAAGCCTTACCATAAAATCTATGGTAATATGCTCACATTTCCATTCTGAAATTTCTAGAGGTTCCAATTTTCCTCTAGAATGTCTATACTACACCTTGACTTTTTGACAGGTCAGGCATCTACTCACAAATTCCGTAATATCATTCTTTATCCCTTTCCACCAAAATTGTATCTTGAGGTCCTGATACATTTTGCTGGCTCCAGGATGAACGAAATACGATGTTTCATGAGCTTCTGTCATGATTCGTCATTTAAGTCCTTCATTGGCTGGTACATAGATTCTCCCCTAATATAAAAGCATTCCGTCACTAGAAATGCTTACATCTGACTTCTTGCTATTAGAAACCTCTTCTGGGAGCTTCATTGCACTTGAATCTAGCTTCTGGACTTCTTTAATATCTTCGAGCAGAGAGGATTCTAATCGTAATACTAAAACTTCCCAACTATTAATTCCAATCTAAGGGAGTTAATTTGTTGCTGCAATGCTTTTGGTAGCTCCTCTATTGGCAATCGTTGCGGAGTAGTTGATTTTCTGCTTAGGGCATCAGCTACTCGGTTTGATTTTCCAGGATGGTAAAGGATTTTACAATCATTGTCCTTCATCAACTCTAACCATCGTCTTTGTCGCATGTTTAACTCTTTTTGCATGAAGATGTATTTTAAAATTTGGTGATCAGTGAAGATTTGGTATTGAGCTCCATATAAATAGTGTCATCAGATTTTGAGTGCGAACACTACTACAGCAAGTTCCAGGTCATGGGTGGGATAATTTCTCTCATGACCTTTAACTGGCGTGATGCATAAGCAATCAACTTGTCATTCTGTATTAGTACAGCTCCCAAGCCTATCTTTGAAGCATCATTATAGATTGTGAACTTTTCTCCTTCGGTGGGTAGTGTAAGGATGGGTGCACTTGTCAGTCATCTCTTCAATTCTTGAAAACTTCTTTCACACTCTTGCATCCACTCGTATTTCTTTTCCTTACTAGTGAGAGTAGTGAGGGGTCTAGCTAATAGTACGAACTCTTCCACAAATCTTTTATAGTAGCCGGCTAGACCTAAGAAGCTTCGTATCTCAGTCACACTCTTAGGAACAGGCCACTCATTAATTACTTCCACCTTAGCAGGATTTACAGTGATTCCTTCCTCTATCACCACATGTCTAAGAAAGTGCACTTTATCTAACCAGAATTCACACTTAGAGAATTTCGCATACAACTGATACCTTCTCACGGTATGAAGAACAATTCTCAGATGCTCCTCATACTCTTCATGAGTCTTTGAATATATAAGTATATCATCGACAAGCAAGATGACAAACTTATCGAGAAATTCCTTAAAGACTCTGTTCATTAGATCCATAAACGCGGCTGGAGCATTAGTCAGTCCAAACGGCATCACTAAAAATTCATAGTAACCGTAATGAGTTTTGAACGCCATCTTAGGAATGTCACTCTCCCGAATTCTTAATTGATGATATCCTGAACTTAAGTCAATCTTCGATAATACAGCTGCACCTTTTAATTGGTCGAACAGATCATCAATTTTAGGTAATAGATACCTATTCTTGATGGTAATCTTGTTCAGTTCTTTGTAATCAATGCACATCCAGAGAGTTCCATCATTCTTTTTAACAAATAGTACCGGAGCTCCCCATGGAGAGTAGCTCGGTCGGATAAATCCCTTATCAAGCATTTCTTTTAACTGCACCTGCAGTTCTTTCAATTCTGCTTGGGCTATACGATACGGTGTCTTGGATATTGGAGCAGTCCCTGACATAATATCGATCTCAAACGAAATTTCCCTTTCTGGAGGTAAACCTAGCAATTCCTCTGGGAATACATTGAGAAATTCATTGACAACTGGAACGTCTTCAGGTTGCAATTTCTTTTCCTCTGTTACATTTGCTACGTATGCCAGGTACCCCATACAACCACTAGCTATCAACTTCTTTGCTTTCATTACACTGATCAACATCTTCTTTGGTTGATGGGATTTGTCGACATACTCAAAACTCTTTTTCTTATCCGGTCGAAAGATTATCTTTCACTTTCAACAGTCGATTGTAGCCTGGTATTTTCCTAGAAAGTCCATTCCTAGGATCACATCATAATTGACGATCTTTATTACGATCAAATTGACATACAACTTCCTATTTACCATAATTACTGGTACATGACGTAACCAGTAATTTGACAGCAACACTTCTCCTGAAGGTAGAGCTGTCCTAAAATTCATTCTCATATTATCCTTAGCATATCCTAATTTGTCAGCAAATTCATGGGATACAAAGGAATGTGTGGCTCTTGAATCAAAAAGGACACATGCCATGTGGTTAAATACGGAAAGATGACCTGTAACCACATTAGATGTCCCCGCTTCAGCATCCTCTTTGGTGAATACTGTAACGCAAGCATCTGTTCTTGGCGTTCTGGCCAGGTTAGAGGTACTACCGAAGGCCCTTCAATTCTCCCTTATAAAGCATGAGCCTGAGGCAGTTGTGAACGTGGAGGATATTGCTGATGCTGCTGCATTGACCCTGAGGTATTCTGGCTATTCATTGGACAAATTTTTCACAAAATAGCCTTTTTGTCCGCACTGGTAACATATGTTGGTGCTAAATCGGCACTGACCTGGGTGCGTTTTTCCACACGTGGCACACGTGAGAAAACTTGGTCCTGTGCCTTGATTGGTCTTCCGCTATTGGTTGTGGCTATCCTGGCTTCCATTTCCAAGAAAATTCCCTTTTCTTTTACTCTGCTGTTGTTGGGAGCTTTGAGTGTTGGACTGATTGGGTCAATTCTGACTGGACTTACTGCCTTGACTCGTCTGCATTCCTGCCTGTGCTGACTTGGCTAGGATCTTTTCCTTTTTCTTTGCCTCCCAGACTTTCTCCCTGATGCGAACCCCGTCAAGAATAACGAGACCCGTCAAGATTAGGATCCCAAGAACGTTCTAAGACTCAGGCTTCGGATGGAACCCCGACCCGTTGCCTCAACAAAAACAAGAACCTCGGTATAGGACGACTTCAACCCGTTGCTTATTGTGAAACAAGAACATTGGTATAACGAAGACACCACAAACGGTGATGGAAATCCGTTTGATAAGTCGATGGTGAACGCCACGGAAAACTCCGATAAGTTTGAATAGCTCTCAAAGAACCAAAGAGAAATATAACTCTCAAATTTGTGAATAAAACTGATGTTGTTATTTCATTGCTTGTGGACGCCTTTTTATAGGCATAGATTACAAGAATATTCTCAAAATATACTCTAAAAAAATATGGAAACTAAATGAAATATTCCCGTAATATTCTCCTAATATTCCCCTAATTATACTCTAAAAAAACGGAAACTATAAGGATGAAATCTGGTAATTAAGGCTGAATCCTACCCAAATCATGCCTAAACTAGAAAAGGAAAATTGACAATTTGATTGGCTTTATTATCAGCCATTTACAAAAAAGGAAACTTGCCCATAAAAGAACATGCCAATTTGCTAGTTAGGATTGAACCAGTTCTGCTAGTTGGAATAAAGCCAAGCATTCTTTTGAAGCTGTACTTTGATTTGCATTATTCCTCTCCTCTTAAGAAGGATTTGTCCTCAAATCATCTCTATCTCTGCTATGAAGTTGCTTGGAATGTCTTTGTGTTGGAATTCGTTTCTCTCTTACGCGTAGCCAAAGCCAATCTCCGGGATCAAAAACTAATATATGACTTTGACGCTTCTTAGTCTTCTCGGGATTACTTCTATAGACGTGTCGATTTGGATTGGAAGCTCTAGGCACAAAATCAATTTGATATTTGAACCCTCAGATAGATGGTAATCCATGTGAAACTTCTTGGGAAAGTCATCCTCAAAGTCCTACAAATGATAAATAGTAGAACTAGGTAAAGCGATGTTAAGTTGGTTAGCATTCAAATGCGCCTCCTTGTACAAAAGTACAATCATTGATTGGTATGAAAACAACGCTCTTTTGATTTCACTCACTTTTGCATAGCAATCCTTTTGTTTTCTCTCTGATTTTCTCTCAATGGCCATAAGACTCTTCTATTTTTTTTGCTTGCTTTTCTCAGCCTCTCTCTCTTTTTCACTCTCTTTCTTTTGTTCACTTTCTTCTTCACTTTTTATCTTTTGGTTGCTCTCTTTTTCACTCCTTTTCTTTTATTCACTTTCCTTTTGTAATCTCACTTGATCTTCATACACTTGCTGTGGTGTCAGCGGTACAAAAGTGATTGGTTGATCATTGATCATGAACGGATACTTGTTGGTAAAGCTGTCCATGTTGACACACTAATCAAACTGCTTCTCTAAATCGTCAGAGATGATTTTACCTTGGACCGGAGGAACTTTCATCTTAATGCTAACCAAATTGTTTTCTTCTCGATTCCTAGCTCTTGTAAATCGCCCTCCATGTCTCCTATTACCCACAACTGAATCTCGATCGTCTTCTTTATCAAAGCCAGCCCCATAATACTCTTTGCCTTCATCTCTCACTCCCCGAGATTGAACTCTTTCCTTCCTACACACATTAGGAGCATTTTATGGCCGCTTCAAATGTGCAATTTCTATCCGTTCCAACCATTCATGCACTTGTCCTAATTCCAACCTCATCACACACCTCATCTCACTCATCATGGCCTTCATAAACACCTTCGGATTAGCTATCCCTGTAGCACTTTTGGCAATGCTTTTTTCACTGTTGTGAGACATGATTGTTGCAGAACAAGGTTAGAGAAAAGGAAAAGACCTCACACATTCCCTCACGTGTTTCTCTCAAATAATAATTCACTCAATTCCACTCATGTTTTAATCAATGTTTGCGGCTTTTACCTTCTAATATGCTCACTACTCTTGCCCTTTCTCCACTCGTTGATTCTCTTACGGTTCTTTTTAAACTAAACAAACAATAATCAAAATTTCCAGTAATAATTCACCAAGAACCAACCAAGAAAGAATAAGTACATTAATTGACAGCAAGAAAACAATTTCACTAAACTGAATCTTTCTTGATGATGAATCAACTTTTTTTTTTAATCCAAAATTTTTTTTATTTTTTATTTTTTTAGATCCTCCTTTTTTTTCGGAATTATCAAAAATTGGAAATTAACAACTAGTATTTGAAATAATTAGAATAAGAAAACCACAAAAAAATTCGTCCAAAACAAGCCCTAAAAATAAGACCCATGAATTTTGACTCAAAAACAAGAACAAAGATAGGAAAACCTGACTTAGAGCCTTGCTTTGATACCAAATGATGCGAACCCCATCAAGAATAACGAGACCCGTCAAGATTAGGACCCCAAGAATGTTCTAAGACTCCGGCTTTGGATGGAACCTCGACCCGTTACTTCAACAAAAACAAGAACCTCGGTATAGGATGACCTCAACATGTTGCTTATTGTGAAACAAGAACCTTGGTATAACGAAGACGCCACAAACGGTGATGGAAATCTGTTTGATAAGTCGATGGTGAACGCCACGGAAAACTCCGATAAGTTTGAATAGCTCTCAAAGAACAAAAGAGAAATATAACTCTCAAATTTGTGAATAAAACTGATGTTATTATTTCATTGCTTGTAGACGCCTTTTTATAGGCATAGATTACATGAATATTCTTAAAATATACTCTAAAAAAGTATGGAAACTAAATAAAATATTCCCGTAATATTCTCCTAATATTCCCCTAATTATACTCTAGAAAAACGGAAACTATAAGGATGAAATCTGGTAATTAAGGCTGAATCCTACCCAAATCATGCCTAAACTAGAAAAGGAAAGTTGACAATTTGATTGGCTTTATTATCAGCCATTTACAAAAAAAGAAACTTGCCCATAAAAGAACATGTCAATTTGCTAGTTAGGATTGAATCAATTCTGCTAATTGGAATAAAGCCAAGCATTCTTTTGAAGCTGTACTTTGATTTGCATCACTGTCGCTCATAAGTTTATTCATGTTACAGGTAAGATGCATGTACACCAGTAGATAGTGAATGGACGAGGATCGGGATCTACATCTGGCATCAGGGCTGGGCAAGGGGAATGGTTTTGCCGATGTTTTCCGCTGAACGATTTTGGAAACTGTTTTGAAATATTGTATCATGATATAAATTAAGCATGACAAAGTATGACATGTATTTTAGTATATGTTTATAATGTTTTACAACCCTATAGTTTCAAGATCGATTAAAAAAATCCCCAGTTTTCATGATAAAATTAAAATTAAAAATAAGAATGGTAAATAACAAAAACAAGTTACAAGTAAGTTGCTGGCAACCTAATGAGGTGCCAATCTATCATAGTGGACTCTAAAGATCTACTGTACTAGTACTGTCAACCTCCATGAAGGGCGGGCCGCCACAGTTGGTATCAGAGCAGTTGATCATGTCCCTTAAGGCCTGATGCGCATCCCCTTCGTCGATCCAAGTAAGTTAAGTTCATTTTTATAGTTAGTAAAATGTTTATTTACGTAAAGTGAACCTTATGTAGGAATTAAGATGACAAGACCACCCTATATCAGACCCCTTCCATATAGAGCTAGAGGTCCTCCTAGGGTGTGGACTAGACCTATAGTTAGGCCATCCCCACCCCGACGATCGACAATACGCTTCCCGGCGCCGGCAAACCCTGCTACTCCACGAGCAGAGGCACCGACGATAGTTAGGGCACCAACCCCTCCACCAATACTCCATCCACTACCAGTAGTAGTCGACATTCCGGTAGTTAACGGACGAGAGCATATTAGCACGAGAGTTCTACCAGAGCTACCCAGACTTTTAGGGCTTGCCAGCCACCTATTTTCGACGGAGGACATCAGTCGGCACAAGTACAAGATTGGCTACACACTGTAAAGATGATTTATCGGTCATGTGATATAGACCGAGATTACTAGGTCATCCTTGCCGTGAGCACTTTCCAAGGGGAGGCCCGAGTATACTAGGAGTATTGCGATCAAGATAGATTGTTGAGGCTTAACTGGGCCGACTTTTGTTTGACCATGAGGCATCAATTTTCTCAAAGGAGCCCAGAGATGACTCCAGTTCCTCCGACTAGTGAAGAAAGTACGCCACCACCTACACTACCTTGAATAACGGACGTCAGGGAGTTTATCCAAAGAACAGAAAGATTTCAGATGATACCTGGGGATATGGTACTTACATATGTGGCGCGATTTGAGGAGAACATTGTAAAAAGGTGCCCGCTCCCGAATTTATCTGATGAAGATTTTTGTGAAATGTTCTAGAATGGACTTACAACAGAGTTGAAACAAAGGGTGAGTCTACTTCATTCCATTACTAGGCGTGAGTTTGTCACTAGAGCCATTAGAGCTAAAAGGGTACAGTTAAGGGAACGCATGGAAAGGCATCAATGGGAACAAGATCATGAGGAAGGAGCATTGACATGTTTATATGGACCACCACCGATGGCTAATGACCACAAGGCCGGTCTATAGTGACAAAGGACAAATACGACTCGTGATCAGGGGACGTCTACCGGCGATGATTTCGATGAGGACAAAAAAGACCCAGAGGAATTTCCATTGGGTCGAAATGAATAGGATAGTTGAAACCTGAAATTTATGTAAATACATGTCTATATGTGTATATGTTAATATGTATATATGAAGTAAAAGGCTAAGACGAATGTGGCCTAAATATTACAGTATATGTAAATGTTCATGTATGCTATATATGATGCAAGGAAATGCTATGAAATGACATGAGATGTTTTGAAAAGCTTATGCTCTGCAGTAAATGATACGTATAAAAATTTCTGCTACATTACCAAGTTATTTATGGAAAATCTAATCTTTGATCATTGTGCAAGGCTAGAAGAAAGAGAATATAATGAATACACAAAGAGGACGACACCCTATAATAGTAGATAGAGTAGAGGAATTACTAGCCCTCCTAGAGACCCAAATGAAAGAAAATGCTCAATTAAAACAGCGGTTATTTGCAATGGAACAATGATAAGGCCAAGAAGAAGGCCATGCCTCTCAGGCGGCAGAAACAGTACCAGCAGTGCCGCCAGCTATCCCAGAAGTCCAACAACCCTAACCTAGGGTGAATCAGGAACCCCTATATAAACGATTCCATCGGATGAAGATGCCGAAGTTCGAAGGTTCGCTTGATCCACTGGAGGCTGAGGAATAGCTTTCTTCTCTATAGATGATCCTAGAGTTTATGAATTTGACTGACCAAGAAAAGATTTTGTGCGCGTCCTTTGTGCTGAAAAAGGATGCTCAATTCTGGTGGGACACTGTTCACATGAGGAGAAACGTGACCACTATGACTTGGAATGAATTTCTAGAGGAATTTAACCAAAATTATTACGATCCGGCCGCTCTACGCCCTCAACAAAAAGAATTTACTGAACTGAAATAAGGGAATCAATCGGTGAGCGAGGTATACAGGAGATTTGATCAGCTGTTCCATTTGTACCCTTATGTGGTGCCGACTGAGAGAGAAAAGATTCAAAAGATGATTGGCATGTTTAGGCAAGAAATATCTACCTTAGTTGACAGTGGGCTAGTACCACAAACCTCAGTGGCGGATTCTGTAAGCCGAGCCCTCAGAGTTGAATACCATCTGCTCAGACAAAAGGAGGAAAGGGAGTGATGCAAATCAAAGTACGGCTTCAAAAGAATGCTTGGCTTTATTCCAACTAGTAGAATTAGTTCAATCCTAACTAGCAAATTGGCATGTTCTTTTATGGGCAAGTTTCCTTTTTTGTAAATGGCTGATAATAAAGCCAATCAAATTGTCAACTTTCCTTTTTCTAGTTTAGGCATAATTTGGGTAGGATTTAGCCTTAATTACCAGATTTCATCCTTATAGTTTCTGTTTTTCTAGAGTATAATTATGGGAATATTAGGAGAATATTACAGGAATATTTCATTTAGTTTCTATATTTTTTTAGAGTATATTTTGAGAATATTCTCGTAATCTATGCCTATAAAAAGGCATCCACAAGCAATGAAATAACAACATCAGTTTTATTCACAAATTTGAGAGTTGTATTTCTTTTTGGTTCTTTGAGAGATATTCGAACTTATCGGAGTTTTCCGTGGCATTCACCATCGACTTATCAAACGGATTTTCATCACCGTTTGTAGCGTCTTCGTTATACCAAAGTTCTTGTTTCACAATAAGCAATGGCTTGAGGTCGTCCTATACCGATGTTCTTGTTTTTGTTGAAGCAACGGGTCGAGGTTCCATCCAAAGCCTGAGTCTTAAAATGTTCTTGGGGTCCTAATCTTGACGGGTCTCGTTATTCTTGACGGGATTCGCATCAGACAGGCTCAGTAAGTTTAAACATAAAAACAAAGATTGTAAATCATAATCATATCATAACTCTTAGATATACTATTAGTACTTGTTAGTTCAGATTATGCTCAATTATGGCAAATATTAAGTCTTAGGTCTTTATCTTGCTTAAGTTCTAGTTTTGGGTCCCATGATTGATCATACCGTAGTACGTGCATAACTGAAAGGGACTCTGGGGAGCGAGTCACTGGTCAATCCTCTACAGTTTACATGACATGATCTTGAAATGGCATAACATAACATAAGAAACCTCCACTTGTGTGAGAGGCCGATACGCCAATATTGGTTTCGTTACCGACTTTCATGTAGTTCCTAACGGTGGCATTATAGCTGCTTCCTGGGTCTGGAACTCTTTACAGTACATTCTTTATTTGTGGTTATTTTATTTTCACATTAGTGTGCATATAGCACCTTGATACTTATTTAGATGTCATACATAACATATAGACATACTACATAATTTCATGTTGCAGACAAATAAATATCTGAACTTACAGATATTTTACTAGCGTTTCCTTGCTAGAGTCAACCGACATCCTTTTATTGCCTTTTTGTTAGATTCCTATAACCGAAATAAATCACGATTATTATTTTTACTATTCATTTCATATTTAAAATATTGTGAAAATATATAAAATTTCTGATTCTAGATCCCTAATTATACGTTTTGGGATTTATATTTTCATTCATGTATTTATTACACGGCCTGATACACGACCGTATCCATGATCGTATACCTCTCGGGTTAGTGAATTGTTTCTCTACACGCCCGTGTACTATTTAAAATTTTGAATTTGATTATTAAAACCTTAATTAAGGCCTTAGGATACCATTCCGAACCTTAGTATCACTTTTCTTAACTTTTTGACAAAATGACCATTTTGCCCATAATTTTTGACAAAATGATCATTTCGTCCTTAGTGGGATTTGTCTCCATTTTTCTTACTTACGGCTCTATTTTGGCCTTTAGAAATTTAACTAAATCATTCTGAGGCATTCACGGTCTTTTTATAGCAATTTAGAAAATGTTGGTCAAAATGACCATTTTACTCTTGACGGGACCTTAGACTGTAAAATTTTCATTTTAGTATTTTAACTAGGTTTTCTAGTCCCAAAAATCATAAAATAACTTTTCTTAGACTTTACCAAGTTTTTATGATATTTCTTACCAAAACGTTCGGGTTACTATTCATCCGACCATCGGATGGTACTATTCCGACCCTTGGGGTTATTTGTCGTTTTTCTAACCGTTCGGGACCTCAAATGGACATTTTACTACTTTTAAAATCATCCATTGCCCTTCCTTGAGCCTAGGTCCCTGAGGGCTTGGGTTTTCAATTCCCAACCCTAATTTACCTCTCGTTTCCTAAAATACCCTTCAGGCACTCAAAAAATTTCGGCAGCATTTCAGCTTAATTTTTAGGTTCCCAGCGTTTAGGAAACGCCTCAAAACCATCTAACCTATTCTATCATGTTACGTACTATACCACAAACCTAATTTTACATAAAAGTTACAAACTTTTTACATAAAATTTTTCATTAAAACCTAATCATTTCTAATGAGATTTTAATCCGTTCTTTCTTATTTCTAGACCCAGTTTAATTCATAACTTCTGTATTGTTTCATTCCATAACATATCACACCAATATAACCTTTTTACCCTTAACCTACACACGGTTTTCTTAAGAAAAACTTAAACAAAATCATTTTTTTATTATTCATTTTCCACATCAACACATATCCATTACAACACAAAACTTAACCTAACTCATCACAAAATTTCATGCATCATATCCTTGGAATAGCACGAATTTTCCTTAGGAAATCAAATACAAAATTTTGTTTTCATTTCCATTTCCATCTCTTGATTCCAATACATATATCAATACCATATTTTTATTCAAATCTCACCAACACAAAACTCACCTTCCACATCATGCCCCACGGATTTTTCTTAAGAAAATAAGTACAAGAGTTGGTGTTTTTCAATTCTATTTCATCCCTTTCTTTCATCGCATTATCACATGACTTTTAACACCAAAAAATAACCAAACTTAATACTTAAAAATCATCACTAAAACAAGTTAATAGCCACGGTTTTTCGTGAGAAACCAACATGAAAATTTCTAGTTTTTGAACTCTAGTTCATGGCTTTATTTCATCACTTGCAAGCATTGTTTTTCTATGACAAAACCAACAAAACAAAACTGAAATTTTCACTTCAAAACAGCCTTTCATTCACTCGGGTTTTCCATAGAAAAACAAGAAGAAAACTTGCAAAATAAGAAGCTCACCTTGCTATGTTGCTTCTTTGAAGTTAGGGATGGATTTTGCACACATTTGGTGAAGAAACTTGAAGAATTTTTCTAGTTTTGGTGAAGGAAAGCTCACAGCTGCAATGGAGGAAAAATGGCTGAATTTTTTTTTGATTTTTGGCTACTAAAACCGTGTATAAATCAGCCCAAAAAGGAGGGACCGATTTGCAAAGAGTCTTGGACAATTTAGCAATGATTCAAGGGCTTTTTAGCAACTTTTTAAGGACTAGTTTGCAAGGAATGAAACTTGGTTGATTTTTTTTTTCTGATTTTCCCATGAAAATCCGCCACCTAGAAGCCTTAGAAATTTCTTGAAATTGTTCTAAACTTTCCTTGACTTTTTTTGTGTTGACTTTACATCCTAGTCATTGGATCCAAATAACTTTAAACCCTGACCCTTGGATCTTGATGTAATCTTACATCATTTGAATGTTTCACACCCAATCATTAACTCCACATATATATTTTGGTCAAACTTTTGACCAAAAGTCATACCTAATAGTTTTGCACCGAAATCGCATAGACAAGTTTCTGAGGCTGTCTGTGCGATCAGTTTTCCTTAATTCACTCCGATTTGACTAAAAATTCATACCATAAGTATTTCGTCTTTTAGTGACTTACCATATATTTTTAGGGTTTTTGAAACCAAAAAAGGCATTATTTGTCCAATTTCGGTTCGATAAAATTTTCTATTCCTGATCACGCTCTCTTTGACATGGTTAGAACATTTTGTTGCGTTCTAAATAGTATTAAATTATATATTTTACAACCATACACTTAAAAATCATTGTATACATATGTTATACATAATTTCCAAGAGTAGTAAAATTTCTTGGTTGTTATAGATTAATTCACTTTTGACATTCGTTATGTAATAACCTTAAAACTAAGTAAGCAAATGGTTTCATGTGTATGACTTGTGTATTTTGATATTTCAAAGGCTAAGGTATTCTTGAAGTAGTAATCTACTAGATCTGTTCGTTGGGTACATAACTTATATATGATGAAGGGTTTGCTTATAGATATGAAATCAACTCTAATGAAGAGTAAAGGTTATCCTCGTAATAGTATTATACTGGATGTGAAAATGGATAAGGTCTTGGGTTGTTTGCTTGGTAAACGATTTATTATTCATATATAGTGAATAAACATTTTCTTAATCGAATATATAATGAATCTTATCAAAAGATTGAGTAGACTTTGACCTTAGATTGATCATGGATATTATATGAAGGTGTTACATATATGAAAAGGTCATTAGACGGTGGCTATTCATTAGTTTACGTAATATAGTATATAATCAAAAGTACAGTTTTAGGTTTATAGTGGTGTGATTTTGAATATAATAATTATGTAATTGATTTATTTGGTATAGAATAATAATTATATAGATTATTGGAGTCTATACCAATTCCATTCAATACATATAGCTAATAAGTTTTTTTTTTTTTTTTTAATGTTATGGATACTAACTATAATCTCACTTTTTAAGTACTATCTTTGTGACATGTGATTTTTTTTATTCATAAATGTTTAAAACATTGTTATTAATTAAGTGTATTTTTGAATGAAAATATGATACATAAGTTAGTACTTAAGAAGTTAGAATTAGAATTGATTTGATACTACTTTTTTTTCCCCGCCTCCCCCCTAATGAACTAAAATAATTGGAAGGTTACAAGCTTTTTCCAACACCAAATATGTAAATGATCATTTTCACCATTGTGCACACATGTTAATTATATTGCAGAATTTAGTATGTTCATGACTCAAACTTGTATCGTTATATAAAAAAAAAATAAGAGGAAAAAAACACTAACAAAGAAAAAGTAAATCAGACTCCATAACTAAACAGCAAAAACAGAGTACCTTTCACTAATAAAGGAAAAAAAAAAAAAAGCAGAGCAGTCTTACTGATTACTGACAACATAATTCTCTTCTTCTTGTAAACACATCAGTCTATAATAACCAAATCCTCAGACATGCGCCGGGGAGGATCCTTAAAGCAATGTCATCAATGCATTGGTAGTAGCATCTCCTGAATCTCCGACTTAAAAAAAGTGGCACAACAACACTCCCAAAGCCGACGATGAATCCAATTTCCGCAACTATCATGTTCCAATTAGGTCCTGAGGCATCTTTTTTTACATTTGATGGCTTAATGTCGTCACTGCATTTTTTAGTCAAAGGGAATCCGGACAGTGCTTGGTTACCCAAATAGGAATCTGCTGAAAATGTCTGAAGTTGAGAACCCGTTGGTATCATTCCTTGCAGTTTGTTAAATGAGAGGTTCAGGAATGAAAGGAAATTGAGGCTTGCAAGCGAGGCTGGAATTGGTCTATTCAGGCTGTTCCTTGGGAGGTCCAAGGACTCGAGTTGTCGCAAGTTACCAATGGATGAAGGGATTTCGCCAGTGAGTGCATTGCTCGACAAGTTGAGGATGTAAAGTGCTTGGAGTGATCCTAGATTTTCCGGTATTTCTCCGGATAAATTGTTGCTTGAAAGGTCAATGGAGGTGTAGATAGTCAGTATCTTCCGTAGCTCCAACTCTAGACCTTTGACAGTAACTGTGACCGTATCTTGATAGTAACCGTAATAATTGAAATGTTGAAACTCATATCGTATGTGATTGAGCTTTGGCTGCTCGTCATCTTCGTCAACTGTCATTGCCTGCAATTGGCTTATGTAATCTCTAGGTATTACACCATTAAGATTGTTGTGAGCTAGATCCACAATTTGAAGCTTTGCCCAAGTTACGTTGGTTTTATTACATCCGATGGAACCTTGAAAATTGTTGGATCGTAGTATAACAACCCGCAAGGAAGGTATGTTCTTCAGAAGACACGGATAATTTCCAGACAATCTATTCTTTCCAAGGTTCAAAACCTCTAACTCAATGCAATTGGCCAGAGTTTTTGGAATATCCCCTTCTATCAAATTTTCGTTGAGGCCAAGGGTCTTTAAAACACAATTTGGTGAAAATGCATCAGGAATTTGGCCTGTCAGGTTGTTTCTTCGCAGATTCAGTACCGCAAGAGTTTGGCTCATCATTGCAGACATACAATTTGGGATTGAGCCTCTTAAATTGTTGTCAGACAAATCAAGAACTTTAATGCTGCTTGCATTGCATAAGGATTCAGGCATAACTCCAGTTATGGAATTGTTTGCAATGGAGAAAAAAATGGCAAAGAGAAGATGTTGACCACTGTCAGCTGGAATCGAAGAATTAAAAGAATTGCTAGATAAATCTATGTAGCTAGCAAATTGTGGTAGATTGGGAATTTTTCCATGGAGGTTGTTAAGATGCAGGTCAAGGACATTCAGATAACCTGAAACCAAATAAGGTTCTTGTAGGCTCGTTAGGTGATTATGTGAAAGATTCAGATGATAAAGAGAACCATTCCCAAGTTTCCAAACCCAATTTGGTATTTCCCCATGCATTTGGTTGTTGGAAAGGTCCAAATAGACTAGCTCGGCTTGGTTCGTCAGATTAGGAAACATTCCCAATCTGCAAGAAGCAAGTTTTAATGTGCTAATCTTAAGAAAAGAAGGCCAAGTAGGATCATCACGGCTCACAACAACAGATAAGTTGTTGAATGAAAGGTCAAGACTAGTGAGATTACTAAACTGTTGAAATTCATTGAGATGTACTATACCATTAAGCTTGTTGGAGGAGAGAGAGAGAGACTTAAGCTTACGGAGGTTGAAGATGGACTTTGGAATATGACTTGTCAGGTTGTTGCTACTCAAATCGAGGATTTCCAGTAGCGAAGAAGACACATTCAGAAATTCAGGGAGTGGACCGTGAAATCTGTTGTAAGAAAGCTGAACCTCTTTCAATGATGGAAGTGCAAACAGAGATGGAGGGATGCGCCCATTGAGAAGATTATTACGCAAATCAAAAACAACAAGCCTCTTGAGGCCTTCCAAGTCACCCGATGAAATTGCACTTAAACTATTATGAGAGAAGACTACTTCAGTGAGGTTCTTGGACATTTTAAAAGATGGGACTGCACCAAAGAAGCTGTTATTTGATAGATCAACATAAACAACTTGAGTAAGTTTCCCCATAGAACTCGGTAGCGTTCCGTTGAATTGGCAATTGGAGAGGTCTAATCCACGCAGGTCCCGAAGCCGACCAATAGATGATGGTAGGCTCCCTGAAAAATTTGTGGAACTGAGCAACAGCATCTGCAAAGTATTATTTCTGGGAAATTCTGGCAACGAACCATGAAGAAATTCGTTGTATGATATGTCAACAATTTGCAGTTTTGTTACCTGGAAAATCTTGCTTGGCAATTTTCCATACAACCCGCAAGAACTGAGGTGCAAGGAACTCAAATTTGGGAATTTTGCAATGAATTCCGGGACGATGGTGGACAAATTGTTAAAGTCCAGGCGAATCACTGACAAAGATTGAAGCTTCTTGAGAGACTGGTCAAGAGGGCCAGAAAGATAACTGTTGGACAGGCTCAATACTTGCAGATTTTGCACTGACGATGACAAAGCCTGGCACCAGCCACTCCCACTTGCTGATATGTTCACACCATCAAGATTTAGTTCCTCAAGGAGCGAGAGGTTCTGAACCAACTTGCTCAAATTTGGGTTCTCAAGCTTCAGCGTAGAAATTCCTAATAAGCTCTGAGTAGAGATGTCTAGGGTAACTAACCTAGTCAACTTCGATATCTCAAGGGGAATTTGTCCTCCAAAACCTGCATTTGACAAATTCAGAGAAGTCAGGTTTGTGAGATTACCAATCCTCTGTGAGATCGTTGAGCTGAAGAAGTTGTATGACAAATCCAGGCTCTTGAGATGTTGCAGATCGAAGAGACTAGAATTTCCAATCTCTCCAGAGATCCCTTCGTTGCTTAAATTAAGTCCCGTCACTCGTCCCTTCTCGTCGCATGTAACACCGTCCCAAACACAGCAATTCGGGTTTTGATTCCATTGCAACAGCTTCTTCGATGTAGGAGCATAGAATAAGAGGCTGTTCTTCAGTTGCTGCAACAAAAATTGCTGGTCACCAACATATTGATCAGACGCGACACCTACCCCCACGCCGAGCAATAACGAGCAGATGGGCAAGTAGACAAGCCATGAAAGCTGAAGAATTATCATCGGTAGTGAAGTGAAACTAAGCAACGCCCCTACGAAAGCAGAGAATCAAGTGCTTGGTGATATGAGCAACAGTTTCAGGCGGGTCAAGACTCAAAAGTGAAGTCACGTTTGCCCCGCTACGGCGGATTCGGCCTGAAGAAGCGTAAAACGGGTGATAAAACAAGGAAGAAGAAGAAGAAGAAGAAGAAGAGCAGCATGAAAGGGGTATGAGTTGAAAAGAATGGGAATGTGGGTGTGGAGGACTCTAAGTTTGGTCAGCAAGAGTGAACGCCGTCGAAGAAAACCGCGTTTTTGTGTGTTTGTTTTTATAACGTCTATTTATCTGATGAGTAGTCTTTTTACGTGCTGGACGCGTTGCTTGGTCAGCCTTTTCTTTTTGTACTCTTTAATTTATTTATTATTATTTTTATTTTATTCGCCGATGACTTTGCAAGCTATTGAAAATTCAAAGCAACGACACTTACGGTTATGAAATTTTGGAAATTAATTGCTAATCCAATTTTGATTGATTTTGAATCGTCGTGTTTACGTCTTATTTTTGGTTATGAAACTGTATTAGCAGTTCAATCTCAATTTAAGATCATTTTTTCTTTTTCAATTAAGCCCTCTTTAGTAACGTTGGATTATTAGACGGGAGAAAAAAAGGATCACTTGATTATCAAGTACTTTATCATTTATTAATATTTTTTTAAGAAATTATTTTTTAAAATTAAGAAAACTTGGGATTACTTTAAAAAGGTTATTTTTCTATAAACTCCTTTCACTTACAGCAATAATTACTGATACAACTCTAATTTCGATGTCAAGTTAGTGTCTTTTAGCCACGGGAAAAAAAAAAATCATGCTCTCACGAATGGTGATGAAACAGGAAGTTAGGCAGTCAACAATTATCATTTAATTTGGTCTAAACGTGTTACGTCAAGCATGCAATTTTCATAAGGGAGTTGTTTTTCTCCTTGCAAAATAGACAAATCAATAATAGTAATAATATTAACAAGTTCTTTTGTGTGAATTTGTGATTGAATTGACTTTCATATTCTCGAATATAATTTCAATTTTTCAAAAATTGAAAAAAAAAAAAAAAACTTGTCATTCTCTCCCCTCAAACTTCCAAATTAGCAAATTTGCCTCTTCAGCCAATAGATTTGATGAAAAAATGATGTAAAGCTAATTTGGACTGGTTAAAATCTAATTTAAGCTAAAAAAGACTAATTATTTTAAAATATAGCAATAAAATCTTCAATTACAGAATTGAAACAAAATAAAACCTTCCTTGATATGCACTAATACAAAAAAAGCTCGACGACATGCCATTGCTGATCAATATTTTTGGTATAATGTAAACACTACAAGGATGACATTCCATCGCTAATATTAGGAAGCCTTTTATAAAAAATTATATTAGCAAAAGTCAATATTTTAGCCGCTAACAACTGTTCCCTCCACCAACAACAATGACACTAATTCTGTGCCCCAAAAATGGTTTTTAGCAATAACATATGTTGTTGCTAAAGAGTTTAACTCCAACCTGTCACCAGCTTCGAATCCACCAAAGTCTGAGTTCGTCAAAGGTTTTTATGATCACCTTGTAGCGACACATGTCATTGCTAAAATTTTTTGTACTTCCCCATGAAAAGAGACGCTGTTATTAATGCGGTTTTTTTAAAATTTCATGTAAATTTAATTTATTGTTAGCAACGACAAGCTAAGGGAACATTTGGTAAAAAAATTCATTTTAACTTCACTCAAATACAATATAATTTTACATCAAACACAAATTTTACAACAGTACTATGAAAACAATTACTATTCAAAACATTTTTAAAACAATCACATCAATTTTTTAACTTTACTATTTATCTCTACTTTTACCAATCACATCAACTTTTCAACTCTAAAATACTTTTCATCCAAACACACATTTCATTCAAATACAAAATAAATACTTTTCAATCAAATACAACATTTAAAAAACAAATTTCATTCAAATACAATCAAAATGCAATGCGTTTACCAAACGCCCGTAAATACTTTTTCTAGAATCACTTAAGTAAGGTTAGGAAAACGATGTCGTTAGTCTATATTTAGCAATGATAGGTATTTTAGCGATGATAGGAAGTCGTTGCTAATTTCCTTTATAGTTTATGCAACTGCCCAAGCCCGTCTTCTTCCTCAATTTTTCTGAAAAAGTTTTGTCAGCCCTCTTTGATTATTTGATCCTTCATCCTTCCTCCTCTCTCACCATCCCTCCCCGTTCCTCTTTTTGCTCTTTGTGTTAAGTTTCGAAGCTCAAAATAATCCAAAATCCCAAAAATCCCCGTACCCAAAAATCCAAAAAACCATTGTTGCCGGCACCACCAACACCTCTGTCATTGCCATTGTTCGCTGTCGTCGCCTTGTTGGTTTCCATTCCCTCTGTCCAAACTCCCGTTTTGTGAGTTTGTAATTGTGATTTTTTTTTAATAAATAATATGAATGATGTGTGGATTGTGAAAATAAATTGTATTTGTTTTGTTATTGTGATTGTTGTATAATGATGTTTTGGTAGATGATTTATGGAATTGTAACATATAAAAAGTTTGGGTTTTTGTGAAATATTAGTACGAAAAGTTTAGTATTTGTGGAATTGGGTTTTTTTTTTTTTTTAATTTGTGTTTTTAGCGATGACATATTATTTTCGTAGGTTTTAGTATAAAAAGTTATTTGGATTTTTGTGGAATTTGAGTATAAAAAGTTTGGGTTTTAGAGGAATTTTTGTAGAAAAAGTTTGGTTATTTGTGGAATTTTTTGGGTTTATGTGTGTTGTTGTGGTTCTGACGTTTGTGAAAACGATGTTCTTGTGGAAATTTGATTAGTAATTATGAATATGTTGATGTTGGTGAATATTTTTAATTTACATGAAGCTATTGATGATCTTGCAATAAAGTTGTTAATTTATTTTAATTTAGAAATAATTGCATAAGACTTTTTATAACAATAAATAAAATTGTGAAAAATTAATTCAACTTGGAAATAGTAAGAAATATTGTGTTAATAAATTATTACGAATTGTATCAAAATGGATAATAAT
The DNA here is from genome assembly GCA_035233585.1 of Antiaris toxicaria. Lineage (NCBI taxonomy): Eukaryota > Viridiplantae > Streptophyta > Magnoliopsida > Rosales > Moraceae > Antiaris > Antiaris toxicaria. Next base: position 6,138,060 of record CP141163.1, read on the forward strand.
GAAAAAAGTGGATTGCAAACACATTTGCTAAAAACATGTGAATGGCGAAACATTTGTTTCGAATGGGTCCAAACTTTAGGTCTAATTTACCCGGTGATACTGGCACGATATGAGAAAGAAAATGAATAAATAAGTTAGACTAATTCACTATTTAAAAATATAGAAAACTCTATTTTAAAATATAGAATTAAAAGATAAATTCATCAAAGAGATAAGAATTTTAGGATAGCTAAAAATATTTCACATTTTCTATTAATTAAACAACTCACTTCAATTATTTAATTAAAATATTGCAAACGTATTTATAAGTCTTTGAAAGCATACATTCATGACACAATATTAAAAACCAAAAGCCTTTAAAATTCCAAAACTCCTTAAAGAAATGCAAACACTTAATAATTGCTAAAAACTTTCAAATAAATACTAACTTTTCAACCTCTAAATTCTTAAACATAAATATTAAGGTTTTGAGGTCTTCTTCATCAAGACAAGACTATGAGAATTCCACCAACTCCTAAATTAATAAATATTGACAATTAATTTCTGATTTAATTTTTTGATGTTTTAATTGAATCTTATATGTCTATATCATGATTATTTGCATTATATAGCTACCTCTTGAGTATAGTTCCTCCATCACAGCCTCAAAATAGAATTGAAGATGAAGATGATGATGAAGAAAAGTAGATAAATTTGAGAGACTAGTGATAGCAATAATTTTTTCTCTATACTATTGATTGAATATTTACTATGTACTTTTATTCGTCTTTTGTTTTGTCTTATATGTTATGTGGATATTCGTAGTCATATAATATATGTATTTATCTGTTTAAATTAAATACTATATCAGAAGTTGAAATTAAAACTATTAAAAGTAAAGCTAGTAAATATTAAATAAATAAATAGCGACAACGAATCAATAAAAAAATTAACATTAAAAAATTAAATTAAATTAGTTTACAATTAAAAATGTACTTAAAAAAAAATTATAACGACGACAAAATTTGAGTCTGTTGTTGCGAAATGTCATTGCTACATTAGCATCTTGACATTTATTAGTGTCGACAATTTTGAATATGTCGTATTAACACGCCAGCTTTTGTTTTTTCCTGATGATGTACAGCAATAACAGTTTCCTACGCTAGTGACAACAGTGTCGTCGATGTAAATAACAAGTTCAGCGATGACCCGTATAATTGTTGCCTAAAATTATTTACCGACGACTTTGTAGCGACAACGTTTCAGCAATAACAAGTGATTATTGTATTATTTTAGTGACGATTTTCATATATTCAGCGACGACAAATAAAAGTCTAAATTCTTATAGTTATATATATATATATGTATAGAAGAATTTTTAATAGTTACTCTTTTTTTTTTTTAAATCATAGATAGATGATTATAAATAAAATTATAAAAATATGTGTATTTCTGAATTAAATCTATATCGCATTTTATATAGCTTGTTATAGTAGCTTAAGCAACCTGCTAATTTTTAAAAAATAATTAAATATATATATTTTTATTTTGAATATGAGAAATTAATATTTAGAGATATATGTATATATAAATAAATAAAGGGAAGGGAATGGTAGGGAATAGAAATATATATATTTTTTAAAATTTAAAGAACGTGACCCACAGGCCACAAGTAATTGCCAAATGGCCCATGACTATATACACGTACTGGTATTAGGGCACGGTAATTACAAAAACTTTTTATTACAAAAACTTTTTTTTTTTTATGAAATGTCAATACAAAAATACTTTTTCTATTATTTTTTATTACGAAGATACATACTTTATAATTTATATTTTGAGTCCAACTTTTAATAATTATGATATTAGCATTTTTAAACATGAAAAATAATATTGTGTCTTGTTACATTGTGTTGCAATGCTTGTATTTGAAGGCCATAGAGAGGTTTTGAAAAATTCTAATATCGTAAAATAGTAGCTAAATAATTGATTAACTAACTTTTAAAATTTATATTTAGTCATTTGTGAAGAATCAGTTCTATACATTTGCATAATAAAAATAATAAATGTAACATGATATTTATCATTTTATATAATAATTAATTTAATAAGATTTAATACTAATATGTAATAAGTGAAGTTTCATGATAATTTTTTCAAATAAGAGCACAAATAAAAATGAAATTCATAAAATAAGATAATAAGAAATTTGTACAACTTCAAAATGTCTTTTTAAAATGCTTCTCTATAACTATTTGGTATAGAATTAAAAAAAATGTAAATCTTCTAAAATAAAAAATTATATATATTTCACAAACGTTCCATGAATTTAAACAGCAAAATATAAACAAAAGTTTTAACTTATTATCTTAAAGTTAAAAAATTTAAATTTTTATGTAAAATGTTCAAAAATAACCTAAGTATTTTTTATATTTTATTAATAAAACTGGGTTCATATAATTAATACATGTGCTAATTCTCGTTATCAAAGCTAATTAAACTTTATGATTGTTAATTTTTGAAATTAAACTTCTAGAATTTCAGAGTATACTTGTTGATTCATTACCTTTTAAATACTATGGTTTTATTTATCATTGTTTGGCTACAAATTAAACTATCATCGCCAGCTTATAGTAAATGTTATTTTTAACAAAAATGCTCTTCAGATATATTTAATTCACATGGTTTATTTATTAAATGGGCCTCAAAAAAAATTTTCTATAACCCGAAAGTGATATGTTCGTGTCCACATTTCTTATTCAAAGAATTGGCCCCACTATACTTTTCTTGTTTTAAGAATAAAGACCAAAAATCTGGAATAAAAAAACTGGAAAAAAAAAATACCAGCTTTGAAAACATGGAAAAAAATTAGTTTGGGTAAAAGAAATTTAATCTCTTGTATGCACGAGAGTGTCAAATGGATATATCAGAGATACCCTTAATTTAGAGGACAGAGCTAACTTTTCTTACTCAAAATTCTATCTATTTTGAACCTCTAATATCCATCTTTTTTTTTTAAGCTGGGAGACAATAAAGTTGATTTTTTCCAAGAATGAGCAAGGCAACCTATCCAAAAAAAAAAAATCAATGTAACAGATCACAATGATTATTGGAATCATAATTATTAGGTTTATAATTGATTAGTATATAGTATATATTTATATTAGAGCATTATCTACTTGTTAAATATTAGAATCGTAATTAGTTATTTTTTTAGAATAGAAAAGTTTTGGTCATTTTTTTTTTTTTAAATATGTCATGTATAATGATAATAATAATGATGACAATAAAGTCTGAAAGCTGAAAGGAGCTTCTGAGTCTTCCATGGAGTCCCTTCTGCCTAGGATGACAATATCGCGTTCTAGTGATGCGATAACAGAGTCGCTGGCCTTCTAAACAACTCACTTTGCTCAAGAGAGGCAGCGAATCTATGGAGGGAATTCGCTAGACGAAAGAGACTTTAGGTTTTAGCTGTTGACGTTGCCAGCAAGTCAACACCGCCGGCAATGCGACGACGACTACTGTAGCGGCTCCTCCACACGCTTATGTTCCTCTAAGGATGGACTCCATGGACGAGGCTGTGGGAGGGGGATCAGTAGATGAGAGCCTTGAAGCCGATCATACCGACACAGTACTTTCTGTGTTGTAAATGCTAATAATTACTAAAACAAGGACGAGGACGTGAAAAGTAAATAAATTAAACAAAAGAAATTGCCCAGTTTCGTAAATATATTATGTTTAAATATAATTTATATTTAAAGAAAAAATATTTAAATTATATTTAAATGTAATATGTATTTAGATAAAAAATATTTAAATTATATTTAAATAATAAATATGTGATGTGATAAATAAAAATAGAGAAAAAAATATAAAAAAAATATATAATGTGATAACTAAAAATAATAAAAAAAATAAAAAAATAAATAGTAATTATATTGAATTTAAAATTTAATATAATTGATATTTGAATATAATATTTTTATATTTTAATAAAAATTATATTATATTTAAATATAATACAACAGAAAACAGAGTTAAAGCTTTGAAAACAGAGGTTCGTTTGGTGAACGCATTGTATTTATATTGCGTTTGAATGCAATGTATTAAATGCAATTTGTATTTGGAGGAAAAGCATTAGCATTGCATTTGAATGCAATGTGTGTTTGGGGGAAAAGTATTTGAATTGTATTTTAATAATAAATATGTGATGTGATGGGTAAAAGTAGAGAGAAAAAAAAGAGGGAGAGAGAATATATGATGTAATTAATAAAAGTAATAGAAAAAGTGAAATAATAAATAGTGATTGTGTTAGATTTAAAATGTGATGTGATTGGTATTTGAATGAAATTTTTTTGTATTTGGGGGAAAATTGCATTGCATTTAAATGTAATGCCAAAAAAATTTGTGTCCCAAACGCCTACTAAATGACGTGGCAAAGTCTTAGTGGAGAACACAGTGAGGAGGATAAGAATTTGGTGACGGAGGATATGAGTCCCAATCAAATTTCTCTCCAGGTAATGGTAAACGAAAGGCAGCTGAAAAGCCCAAATATTACAGAAATTGTAAAGGAACTGGACATGATTCAAAGAACTGCCCAACCATGAAAAATGAAGGAGTGCAAAAGGACACCAAGCGTCAGAAAAAATAAAAACGGCCCAAGTGTGAGTTTTCATGTTTTATCCAATTTGTATTGTTGTTACTTGGATTTCATATAGCAGTTTGGTTATCTGTATTTATTATTCTTTGCCATTTTGTTTGGGAACTTCTATTATGGTTGTTTGGACTTTGATAATCGTTATGAAGAATTGTTGAATGATATGGACGTAGGATTCAACCAAAAGAAAAATATATATATATATATATACCAGATGGAGTAGGATTATGAGATACAAGACAATTTTGAAATAAAATAGTAGAAATAAAATTAGGAATGGAACAATTACTAAAAAATTGGAATAAATAAAAATCGGAAATGAAAGTAAGATTAGCAATAAGATTCCAAAACTAGGGATTATCTGAATTTTGGAGGGTGTGGGGAGTCTAAGAATGACGTAATGAATAAAATGGCCTTTTAGAAATTTTTTTATTGAATTGAAGATTTGAATTTAGAAGACTTGTATTATATTTTGAATTTTGAAGATCTGCGTTTAGATTTGAATTGAATTTCAAACATTTTTAGTGAATATGAGATTTTTCATCCTTAAATAAGGTATATGTGGACTCTTTATAATTTATTAAGCATATGTTTGGTGAACACTTTTTTTTGGTATTGTATTTAAATGCAATGTAATTTTCCCCCAAATACAAAAGCATTTCATTCAAATACTAATCACATCACATTTTAAATCCAACACAATTACTATTTATTATTTCACTTTTTCTATTATTTTTATTAATTACATCATATATTCTCTTTTTCTTTTTTTTTTCTTTTTACTTTTACCCATCACATCACATATTTATTATTAAAATACAATTCAAATACTTTTTACCCAAACACACATTACATTCAAATGCAATGCTAATGTTTTCCTCCAAATACAAATTGCATTCAATTCATTGCATTTAAACGTAATGTAAATGTAATGCGTTCACCAAACGAAGCATAAAAGTTTGACGGATAGGTTGTCTAAGGTCAACAACTTTTGGGGAACAAATTGAAAAAGCAACCCAAGTTCCTTAGGTGATAGGGTCACACCGACTTTTTTGTCAATTTTAGGGACGACAGGAGGCGAAATTGCTAGCGTTTTGAAGTTCAAGGGGATATAGTGGCATGTTTCCAAATTCAGATGCCTTAATTTGGGAGCAGGAAGTTTGTTAAATGATCTAATTTTCCAAGAGTTTTAACCTCATAAAAATAATATAATAGCTCATCATTTAATTGTTTACATGAAGTTATTCTATGATGGAATGAATTTATCTCCTTAAATTTCAAAAATCTATTGTCAAATTTAGGGTTAAAGACCAAAGTTTGTACTTTGACTAAATGCTCAAATCTTTGCGATGCTAATTTTTTAAGGATCTATGAGTGTTAAATGTAAAGGATTACGTAATTATTTTTATTAATTTCTAAAAATAATTAAAAAATATTAAAATTACTTTAAAGATAAAAAACAAGATCTTAAAATATTATCTTTAACACTCACAAACGACAATAGTACACAAGGACACTTTTCTTTTACCACACTTGAGTACACTTATCGGTGGCGTTTTGTATTGTTTTTGAAATGTTTTCTGTTTTCAAATTTTTTTGAAAATGAGAATGTTTTGAAAACTGTATTAAGATCATTTCTGAAACTGTGTTTGGTTATGTTTTCTAAGTGTATATTTTGAAAAACATAAAAATGAAACTTTATTTAGTTATATTTTTTTAAAACCCATTTAATTTTCAAAAAACCCAAAAAACACAATATTTTTTGAAAATGAAAACAAAAAGTGAAAACAACTTTTTTTCGTTTTCAAAAAACCAAAAAAAACAACATAGTTGAAAACGGTGTTTTCGAAACGGTTTTGAAAACGTTAAATGAACAAACATTATTTTGAAACCGTTTTCGTTTTTTATGTTTTTGAAAATGAAAAATCATTTTTAAAGATAAAAAACAAACGCCCCGTTATTATTATTTTTAACTCACATTGCTCTGATTACAAAAGCAGGCATGTGAAACACATACATATAGGCAATTATAGTTGGCAATACTCCGGTCGTGTCTTCACTTTGCTTATTGCAAGTTGTATTACTTCCAAGCTTCTTATTGGTTGAATGATGCAACTCCATAACAGATTTTGACTCTTTGACTACTACTTGATTTTGATTGGTTGAATGAGGTAGCTTGCTTCATGCCTCCTTGGTAATTAAATTTTATAGCCATGTAAGAGTTGTCTGTCTTGCGGACTAGACGTTTAACGTTTATTTTTTTTGTTTAAATATAATATATTAGATATATTTTATATTTAAATAAAATATATGTTTAAATAAAAATATTTAAATTGTATTTTAAAATTAAAAAGTCGATATGATTAATAAAAATAGATAAAAAAAAGTAAGATAGATTAAAAATATGATATGAATCGATTTTAAAAAATTTATTTTTAAAATATCTTTTAATAATACATATATTATAAATACTATAAAAAAGTATTATATTTAAACATAAAATTTTTATATTTAGATAAAAATTACATTATATTTAAATAAAATATAAACACAATATAGAAAACAAACGCCCACAACAGCAACTTTCAGGAATGTTCTTCACTTTTCTTCACGTCTACATGTATTCCATTCCCTTTCGGAGTCGATTGTAATAACGGGGCAATAGCTAGTAAAAAATTCCAAATCAAGAGTTGACGGTGAATTTTTTTAACTTTAAAATCCCAAAACCCAGACCCAAGGAAAAAAAAAAAAGGGGGTCTTGGACCAAAACTAGCTCAGACAAGTTATTGCTTCACACTAAAGAAAAACGAAGGCCAAGCAAAATCTATGGGTAAGGGATCAGATGCTTTCAAAGTTTCAGATTCATCTAACAAGTGATAGTTTTGATAACGGAGGACATTGGAGGTCAAAGAATCAGGCTCAGTGGGAGGAGGTTGGAGACATTATTTTTGAATTGAAAAAAAAGTTATTTTGAAAAATGTGTTTGGAAGAAAAAACTGTTTGAGGTAAAAAAAATAAAAAATTTTAAAAATTAAAAAAAAAATATCAATATAAATATTATTTTATTCCTCTCGAAATTCTATGTAATTTAAAAGAAAAATCTCATTTGGACTTATATACATAAAGTTATGAATTTTTAAAGTTTGGAATTTATAGTAGTATTTTGAAGATATAAATAATTAAAAGTAGTGAAGTTTTAGAAAAAAAAAAAGATTTTTGAAAACTGGAGAACAGCCCCAAACTCCCCCTCAGTTTCTGGACTTTGGAAACGTTGTCTCAATATGATTTTCCTATACTAACATTCTTTTAAACCTAATCTTCCCAAACTTTTGCTTTTATGGAATTTGGAGTTGGAGACTAAAACTTTTTACATTATGGTGGAGCCAAGTATAGGATTATTACAAGGTTATCTCTCCATGATAATCTTCCTCAAAACTATAGAGTACGGAATTAATGTGATGCTTCAATTACGATAGTTCAACCTATGGACCCTGCCTCTCTGTTTTGCTTTGTTTATTAACTTACTAAAATACGCATGTACTTTGTTGATATATGAGCTTGTAGGTTGGCCAAATTTGCACAGAGGCTAGACGATGAACTTGAATGTCATGAAGCTTCCTCTTTTGTTCTCTCCCTCTTTATGAAATGGAGGTGTTTACTCTAAATGAAATAAAATAACACAGGACAGGAGTCTTGAATAGCAGAATAAGATTCAAAGACATGGTTCATTGTACTAGAAGATATATTCTGTGTTTGCTTTACCAGGCAGCTTATAAAGCTAAAGTTATATTGGAAACAAACAAAAAAAAAAAAACAGAAACAAAAACCATTTTTAAAATTTTTTTTTACTGTTAAGAATTCAAAATTCCAAGATTCAATCCCTGGATTACAGACTCACACACCCAACTAATTGAAATAAATAGAAACTAGTTGACTCTGCATTGTGGAGCCATTTTTATTGCAATTTATTTCTCATTAAGCGAACACTAATGCCTCTCTTGCCTTTTTGATTGTGAAAAGTTGTTCGATACAGCCAAGGGAAGATCCTGAAACCAATGTCACCAATGCGCTTGAAATACCATCTTTCCAATCTCGTGCGGAACAAAAGCGGTACAGTGAAAAAATTAAACTCAACAATGAATCCAACTTCAGCAGCTATTAGAATCCATTCAGTCACAATTCTGGAAACCGAATCGCTGTGTTTGGATGTGTTTGGCAATAACATCCCAGTTGCGACATCATCTGTGCAACGTTTCTCAAAGGGGAACCCGCACAGCCCTCCGTTACTAGTGAAGGAATCTGCTAAGAATGTCTGAAATTGACTACCCTTTGGGATCACGCCAACCAGTTGAGTAAATAACAAGTTCAAAAATGAAAGAAAATTAAGTTGCTGCAATGACATTGGAAATGTTCCGTTGAAGTTGTTCAATGAGAGATTCAAGGACTCTGTTTTGCACGAGTTCCATATAGATGATAGGATTTGTCCTGTGAGGGCATTACTTGACAAGTTCCGCGTATAAAGTGCTTGTAGTTGTCCCAATTCCTCTGGTACTGATCTTTTAAAACTGTCGCTTAAAGGACAACGGAAGCTTAAGACAGTTAAGATTTTCTGTAGTTCCACTTCTAAATCTTTGGAGGTCACTATAACTGAATCATGATAATTTAGTGACGGACCGAATAATAAAAAATCAATCCAAGGTGATCAAATTTTGAGTGCGCATCATTCTTATCAGCGACAATAGCCTGCGATTTTTTCAACGATTGTATTGTATGTACTAAATTGTTGTCGAGATGTATAATCAACAAACTAGATAGGTATTATCATTGTAATAAATTAAAAGAATATTTAACTTACATATTCATAGTTTTTGGTTTTTCTTTAAATATTGTAATTGGAATTATTTGAGTAAGAATCGGCATAGTATATTTGTTAAAGAATTTTTATCAGAAGGTTGTAGTTAAGTAAACATCTCCCAAAAAAAAAAATTATCATTTTATTTGTTAAGTGACAAATATAATCAGTAGATGGAGAATTGCAGATTATAAGGGACATTTTAGAATGTGGCATGCAAAATAGTGTTTATAAAAAAAATTTTAGCACAAAAGCATCCCCAAGAATAATGTCAAACGAAATCTATAGTCTCACCTTATAATCAGAAATTGGAAAAAATAGAAAAATATTAGAAATTGAACAGATTAATTTAAAGCAATAGTTTCAATCATTTTGGTAGAGGACAATCAAATATGGTTTATTTCTAATTACTACTTAACTTCCGTACTCGTAACTCAAGTAGTTTGTTTAATCAGATTATGTCATGATCGAGTGTTTAGAGTAGTAATTAAAGCAGCTTGAGATTGTATAAAAAGAAAAACAGAACAAAAAAATTATTTATTTTGTTGGAGGGAAAGAACAGCAAACATTTACGTTCATCAGATACTTGTAATAAAAAAATCATGCCCTTAAGAAGAAAAATTAACTGGATACTATATACCTAGCCAAGCCTTTGTACGAGTTTTTACCTAATGGAGTGCTCTTAAGTCTTGAAAAGCCTTAAATTAAGGCATGAATAGAAAGCACAGACTCTTATCTTTCATGAAGCATAATCTAGACGCCGAGGAACAAAGTAAGAGTGAAAATTAAAAAAAAAAAAGGAAAAGTTCTTGCAGATCTTTACCAGATGAAGATGGATTTTGGTTGGATAGGACCGCATTGCCCTTTTTTTTTTTTCCCACCAAAGTTCTTGGCAAATTTTTTTTTTAATTCAACCTTTATGTTAGAACATCAGCGAAGGCTAAATATTACGATTGGGAGCATTCTCTTCAGCGTTTGAGCTGCACTTGTAGCAAGTAATGCATATCTATAAAGCGTGAGATGACTAGACTTGAAAACGTCGACAGAAGAAGGTAATGTTGCTAGCTACCAGTAATGAAGCTTATGACTACATAAGTTTATCATTATTTGTATATAATAGACACATACACAAGTCTCTTCAGCTGATTAAAAAGAAAAGTGCCATCTTCAACAGTGGAACTCATCTTGTTTGGTTTATTGTTGAGAAAGAGAATGCCATAGATGTTTTAATAAAACAAAGACAAAAAAGAAAGGAAGAACCAATAACACACGTCTCCGCAAAGGCATAAGAGCCTGCCAAGTGCTAGAAGGTAAGGGAAGAAACACGAAAACAAAAATGAAAACCAGAGCTTCAACAACACAAAACGAAATACAAGAAACAAAGAGTTGACTCTGTAATCTCCACCTATAGTGTGTCTGCATTTCTCCCTTTTGAACCATCACCGGTGACTCTTTGGCCTTTTGTTTCTTTTCACAGTAGTTTCATACAGACGAGGAAAGATCCTCACACCAAGGTCATCAACATGCTCAAAATACCGTCTCCTCCATCCCTTGGAAAACATAAGCGGCCAAATCACAACCCCTAACCCGACGATGTATCCAACCAAAGCACTTATGAGAGTCCAATTGATTTCTGGTGTGGAAACAGAACTTGACTCATTTTCATTTGATGATTCCACTTCGCCTGTGCAATTTTTCTCCCAAGCTAAGCCACACAGCTCGTCATTGCCAATGAAAGAATTTGCTAAAAATGTTTGAAGCTGATTACCATTTGGGATCCTGCCAACCAGATGATTAAATGACAAGTTCAGGAACGAAAGGAACGTCAGTTGACCCAATGATGTTGGGATTGTTCCACTCAAGCTGTTCAATGAGAGGTCTAAGGATTCCAGATGTCGCAAGTTCCCCAAAGAAGAAGGAATTTGGCCTCTCAGAGCATTATTGGACAAGTTGAGGACATAGAGTGCTTGAAGTTGTCCCACTTCCTCTGGTATTGATCCTTGAAAATTGTTACTTGAAAAGTCAATGGAAGTGAAGATGGTTAGGATCTTCACCAGCTGCATATTTATACCTTTCGAGGTCACTGTAACGGAATCCTTATAATATAATGATGAACTGAGCATTAGAAAATCAAATCGTAGGTGACTGAGCTTTGATTTTGCTTTAGCTTCATCATCCGTCATTACCAGCGATTTGGTTAACCAATGTATTGGTAGTTCACCGCTAAAGTGATTGCAAGCAACATCAATTATTTGAACCATGCGCCAGGCTCCATTAGTATTGGCACATTCAATGCTTCCATAAAACTTGTTTGACCGAAGAACAAGGATTCTCAAAGTGGCTATGTTCTTTAGAAAGCATGGAAAGTTGCCGATCATCTTATTGTTTCCAAGGTCTAAAACTTCCAAGGCAGAGCAGTTGGCTAGAGACTTCGGTAAACTCCCTTGTATATAATTTCCATTGAGACTAAGGGTCTTTAAACCACAATTACCTGGGAAAGCATCATGTATTGGGCCACTGAAGTTGTTCCGCTGCAGATTCAGTACCCCAAGTGTCTGACTCATAATTTCAGACATACAAACTGGTATTCTACCATATAACTTGTTGTCGGAGAAGTCAAGAACTTGAAGTTTAGCCGAGTAGCATATGGATATAGGTATTAATCCAGTAAGACCATTGCTTGTGAGGGAAAAGAAGACAAGGTTGACTAGAGTATCATTATTACCAATTTCAGCGGGAATGGATGAGGTAAAGAAATTGTTGGACAAATCTACATAGCCAACAAATGGTGGTAAAAAGGGAATCTTCCCATGGATATGGTTAAAATTCAGGTCAAGTGTAGCAAGAGAACTAGGAAGAGTATAAGGCCCTTGTATGCCAACCAGGTAATTATGTGAGAGATTTAGATGGAAAAGATATCCATTCCCAATATCCCAAATCCAATTAGGCACGTCTCCATATATTTGGTTGTCCGAAAGGTCCAAATAGACTAGCTTTGACTGGTTCTTTAGATTGGGAAACACTGTCAAATTGCAAGAAGCTAGCGTTAATGTGCTAATCTTGGAAAAGGAAGACCAAGAAGAATGATCACCACTTGTCTGGATAGACAAGTTGTTATATGAAAGGTCAAGAGTAGTGAGATTGCCAAGCCTCTGAATCCTTCCTAGCATTATGGTGCCATTGAGCTTGTTGGAAGAGAGGGAGAGAACGCTAAGTTTTTGTAGGCCAAAGATGGAGATTGGAATCGGACCTTCTAGATTGTTGCTACTCAAATCGAGGACACGTAAAATTGAGTAAGATGCGTTTGGAAATTCAGGAAGAAGGCCATCAAATTGGTTGTAGGAGAGCTGAATTACTTCCAATGATGAATGTGCAAATATGGATGAAGGTATACTCTCACTCAAAGAATTATTTCGCAAGTCAACAACAAGTAGCTTGAGAAGACCTTCCCAGTGAGCCAAAGGAATTTCACCAGTTAAACCATTATGAGAAAGGAGTATTTCTTTCAGGTTTTTGGACATTTTAAAAGATGGGATTGGGCCCGTAAAGTTGTTCGTTGACAAATCCAAGGAATCAAGTTTGGGGAGCATAAAATTGGGAAGTGTTCCATTGAATTGACAATAATGAAGGTGTAGTCTACTCAATTCATTAAGATTGTTAATTGATGCCGGCAGTCTCCCTGAAAAGCTCGTCGACTCAAGCGCTATTGTATGAAGAGCATTATTTTGTGAAAATTCTGGCAAAGAACCTTGAAGCAATATATTGTATGACAAGTCAATAGCTTGCAGGGTTGGTACCTGAAAGATCTCTTCGGGAAATTTTCCATAAAGCCCGCATGAAGTGAGACGCAGGGAAATCAGCTTTGAGAAATTTGCAATGAATCCGGGGACTGGAGTGGACAAATTATTGTTATCCAGGTGAAGCACAGACAAGAATTGCAGCTTCCGAAGCGATGGATCTATAGGGCCAGAAAGAGAACAATCAGACAGGCTCAACACTCGCAGGTTAGACGGAGAGGATGAGAAGGCTCGGCACCATCCCTTCCCAGTTGCCGACATATTTACTCCATCAAGATATAATTCTTCCAGCTTTGTAAGGCTCCTAATGAGCATACTCCAGTTTGGATTCTCAAGTTTCAGCAAAGGAACTTCAATCAAGGACTGAACTGACAAATCAAGAACGACCAAGTTCTTCATGTGTGAGATACCAATCGGGATTTGCCCAACAAAACCAGAATTTGACAAATTCAGATACCTCAAACTTGTGAGTTTACCAAAGTTTGACGGAATTGGGACGCCAAAGTCATTGAAAGACAAATCCAGGCTCTCGAGATATTGAAGATTGAAGAGACTAGAGTTGTGAGTTAATCCACCGGTGATTGCTTTGTTGCTGAGATGAAGACCAACAACACGTCCCTCGTTGCAGGTGACCCCGTCCCAAGTACAACAATCGGTGCTCGGATTCCATTGCACCGAATTAGACTCGGAGGCTGCAGTCTTAAAGATGAGGTTGTTCTTCAACTGGAGTAGCAAAGATTTTTGGTCCCTAAGACATTGGCTAGAGACTTTCAAGCTGAGGAACATTAAGCATATGATCTGGATGATCAATAAAGGCCATGAAAAGAGTGAAGCTCTCGTCATTGGAGAAATTTTGAAAGGAAGAAATCAGCAATATTTTGAATTTTCCCAAAGTAGAAGCCAGTCAGCATATGTGTGCGCTATTTGATTTGGAAAAGACCGATAATCAATTTGTTGATCCGTAATTAAGCAAAAGACTAAGACTAATGCATATTTTTTTTTGTTTAATCGTATAGAAAATTCTCTGAAGACTAGAAGATTATATTTGTAGTTTACTGAACAAGTCTATAGAGAGTCCCACCCCATAGAAAGGTCAAGACACGCGTTTGTTTGTTTTTTATTTTTCGTTTGTTTTTTTTTTTTCTTTGTTTGTAAAAAATGCTTTATGATGTTTAATATTAAATATCATAACTAATAATTAATATAAAAAAATGAATTATACCTATAAGCCTTATAATATAGGGTCTAATTTTGTTAATTTGTGATATTGAATGTCACTTATTCCTTTATTATTGTTTTCGTTTTAATGTTATATCTTATCTAAATTTCTTTTTTTTTTTTATTTTAAAATTTCACATTTTACCGTATGTTTTTTAGGAATGTCTTTTAATTTCGTATTAAAAAATCTTCATTTTAATAAATTTGGTCGTTCTGTACGGAAAAACCATTTTAACATACTTAAGAACACATCACGATTAGTCTTGATGAAAATATTGATATCTAGTTAAAGTAAAATTACTAATTTTTTCTTAAAAAAATCGATAATAATAAAAATATAAAAAAATTTACCCGCTTCAAGTTTAAATCCTGCTCCAAGTTATAAAAAAAAAATGATAACGTTGATGCCAACTCATTAATCATTTATATATTAAGAAAAAAGTGATATAGAATTAAGGATATCAAATCATTTACTAAACTTTTCTTTTCTATTAGTACCCGCAGGTCACTTTTGGCATAGTGCGTCCCTGATTTCATCTGCACCACCAAACAGAGTTACCAATTTTTAAATAACACATTATATTTATATTATATATGAATATAATATATTAAATATAATATAGATTTAAATAAAAAATATTTATATTATATTTAAATATAATATTTATTTAAATAAATATTTAAATTATATTATACAGATATAATTAATAAAAATAAAAAATATATATATAATGTAATTGATAAAAATAATAAAAAAATAAAATAGTTTATTAATTTATTAGATTTAAATTATGATATAATTAATATTTAAATATAATATTTTTATATTTAAATAAAAATTATATTAAGTTTAAACTTAATACAAACATAAACAGTGTCAATGCACCCTTACTACCCCTCTTTAATTCGAAGGTACATCGAAAATGTGTTTGGCAGAAGTGCAAAGACATTAAAAGTCCACTAGTCAATTGTCAATGCTTCCTGATTCGTCTAGGATGGCTCAAGAGCCCTCCAATTCAAACTTTTCACACTGTGACGAGGGAGAATATTATTATTATTATTTTGTCAATAATGGCTAATGATTAAAATAAAAAAATTAATAAGATTATAAGATTTAATTATGTTCAGTGAAATTATGGTTATATATGTAGGGCTTTTACATGCAAAGTCACGTTAGAGTTGTAGTTTCAAGATTTGGATAGCTATCTCATCAACATGCTCAAAGTTCCATATATCTCGACCTCCTGAAGTCAGAGCATCACAGTGACATGTCCAAACCCAATGATAAATCTAATTTCACCATTTTAAAGACTCTGTAAAGATGAACAATTGGACAAGCATAATGCTCAAAGTCTTTAACGTTGAAAAGTAGATTATCGTGTGGAAAAGAGGGAGTAAAAGCTGTTAATTTATTAATAAGCAAATTTCAGCATTTTTTTTTTCAAGGGTATAAGTGAAATTTACTCATCTGTCATATCGGCTAAAATTGCAGCCTCAATAACTCTGAGAGCAGAATCTAAACCAAAAAATCAACACAATAGGAAACACAAAACTAGTTAACAGGTGGGCCACATCACATGACAGCAACGTATACCACCAGAAGCCTAAAGCAATCGATAACGCATATCATGAATAATAGGCTCGGCAACATCAAGAGACCCCGGACTAGCAAATTCCAGCGTATTTATTACGATAATATTTCTTTTTTCTTTCGTAGAAAAGTGACTCTATAAAAGCAAACGTAATTAACAAAGAAAACGGAATAATGAAAAAAAATTATTCAGAAAATACAAAATACAAAAGCCTAAACTACTCAAAAAAGGAAGAAAGAAAGAAAGAAAGTCATACAACAGATATAAAAATGACAAAGTTTCAGTAAGGATAGAAAAATAAGACACTACTTACAAGGAAAAATGTCCAAATCCAACGATAAATATAATTTCACCATTTTAAAGATTCTGGAAAGATGACAATTAGACAAGCTCAATGTTCAAAGTCTTAAACGTTCTAAAGTAGATTATCGTGCGGAAAAGTAGGAGTAAACGCAGTTTAATTTATTAATAAGCAGATTCCAACATATTTTAGTGTTAGGAATAAGCCAATAACCTTAGAACTGCTTCTAACACCAAAATAATAACGCAGAACAATTAAAAAACCCTTTTTCTCTCTCTGTAATCAAATAGGCATGCAAACCAATGTAGTACCAAATCAAGCAAATAGGCAAAAATAAATCAACAAAATAAATGAAATCAACACACCAAATTTTTACGTGGAAAATCCTCTAATGTGAAGAAAAAATACCACAGGCATATGCCACACAAAAGCTTCCATTGATTAAATTAATGGGCACACTTCTCTTGCAACAACTATAGAGGCTAGGTTGATTTCAATAAAAACCATCAAACTTGAAGTTTGAGTCTCACAAAAATACTAGCTATTAAAGAGAAGAATTACTTATCCAAATCATTAGGGCATAGCTAGACAGCCACCAATAACACTCTAAAATTTGGAAATGGAGGAAGATTTTCCATTGGATCTTGCGCACAAAACCTAAAGTTTTCCATTTATACCTACAACCTTTCTACAAACAACAAAGGAAGTATGATCCCTTCTACAACACATACAATGAAGGTTGGAGGCATCATCCTAATTTGAGTTATGGGAGAAACCAATAACCAATCGCTCCTAATTTCATCATAAATCACTAGGTTTCAACCAACCGAGATCGTCCCAATACCAAGGCCAAGCCCAACCCACCCCATGAAGTGCAGCTATGTCTCTTGAGGACATTGTTAAATTACTACCTACTAACACTTTGCAATTCCAACAAGAAACACTGGCAAGTATCCAAAGCTTAGAGACCTAAATAGGTCAATTGGCTTATGCAGTGAGTAGGTTGGAGGCTCAAGGCTTAGAGAAATTATCATCCCATACGGTGATAAACCTAATGGAGAATGTGAGTGCAGTAATGCTGAGAGGTGGGAAACAACTTGAGACACCACCCATCATACAATAAAGAGCATCAACGAAGAGAGCAGAACTTGAGACACTCACCATTGATACACTGCCTCCCAAGTTAAGTATGTCAACTCCTAATCCTTTTTATGTTACTCCTATATCTTTTCCTAGTAGGTTAGCAAAGTCGAAAAAGGAGACGCAAGAGAGGGACATCTTAGATATCTTGGGCAAGGTCGGCAAGGTCCAAGTGATTCCTTTCTTAAATGCAATTAAGCAGGTGCCTGTTGTGCAATGTTCCTTAAAAAGTTGTGCACCTCTAAGTGAAAGTTGGGGGGAGACGAGAGAATTAGCGTGGGGGAGAATATGTCGGTTGTGCTACAAAGGAAACTTTCACCAAAGTGTCAATATTCTAGCACATTCACCATCCCTTACACCATTGGCAGAACCAAGATTGAACATTCTGTGCTAGATTTAGAAGCATCTATAAATGTAATATTTCATTCTATTTTTGTTTCTTTAAGTCTCAGTGTACTTAAGGAAACTGGTATTATTATACAATTTATAGATCGTTCTAACATTTACCCTATGGGAGTGGTTAAGGATGTCCTTGTGCAGGTTAATGAGTTAGTCTTCCTGATGCAACACATGACACGACATCAAGAGAACCAGTTCAAGTACCAATTGGGCCGGTTACGAGGGCACGAGTTAAGAAGTTCAAAGATGCACTTAATGGGCTGATTCAAGAGGTTTGGGCTCAATCAAATTCGTAGAGGCCCACTAAGCATGATTCACAAGGTCAATAAGGATGTATTAACTTAATTCAAGCCCATGAGAGACTCAGTTAATTATTGGATTATCTCTCCAAGCAAAAGTGACGTTTTTGGGGCTGATTAAGCTGAATGTAAGAAATTGTTTACTTTCCTTCTTTTATTTTGTTTCCTTTTCTTTTCTTTGATTTTAATGGGGGACATGTGAATGGCTGATTAAATTGTCAACTTAAATAGCTAGGGCGTGTGAATGGCTGATTAAATTGTCAACTTAAGTGGCTAGAACATGTGACTGGCTGATCAAATTGTCAACTTAAGTGGCTGGGGCATGTGAATGGCTGATCAAATTGTCAACTTAAGTGGCTAGGACATGTGAATTCTTTTTTATTTTCAGATTCTAAAGCATAATTAGGGAATATTCTTTGTAATATTTGCCTATAAATAGGCATCTCTATGGCAATGAAAACACATATCAGTTTTACTCACAAAGTTGAAAGAGTTCTATTTCTCTTTAGTTCTTTGAACTTATCAGAATTTTTCGTGGTGTTCACTCCTGACTTATCAATCAACCCTTTCATAATTGATTGTGGCGTCTTCCTTATATCGAGGTTCTTGTTTCGCATTAAGCAACGGGTTGAGGTCAAATTACTAAGGTTCTTGTTCTTACTGAAGTAATGGGTCGAGGTCTCCCATCCATTCAAACTTGACGTTAGAACGTTCATGAGTTCGTAATCTTGACGGGTCTTGTTATTCTTGGCAAGGTTCGCATCACTTCCCAGCGGAGTTTTATGTGGCAGAGTTTTATGTGTAAGAGATAGAGGATGACACGTCCCTAAATCCAACTCCAATCTTATCGGGGAGACCTTTCTAAAAGTTGCTAACACAAAAATTGATGTTCAACCAGAACCTTAACTATAGAGTTCGATGGTGAGATAGTTATCTTTAATATTGAACACATGAAGGCTCCTAAAAACATAAACTTTGTATGTGTAGTTAACCCCATTGATTCATTTGCGCAATAAAGCCTAAGGATGGCTAAATCCAAAAGACCTAGTTAGGTGGTTTATCGGAATGGGAAACACTTTCCAATGGACAAGATCGATTTTGGAGTGACTTGATTAGTGGAAGTAGGATCACATCAGGTTGAGGATATTAAACCAAGCTCTTATTAGGAGGTAACCCAATGGATGGAGAAAAGTTGATAGGAGTTCGCTTCATACAGATTTAATTTTTCTAGCTCTCACACTTCTTTATCACTTTCCACCTTTTGTTTTATTTTGTTTTTCACTTATTTTTGTCTTTGTGCTTCTTCCTTTTCATCTACACATAATTCTTTCTTTCGGGGCTTTAGTGTTTAATTAAGGACAATATAAAAATTAAGTGTGAGGGGAAGGATTTAGGTTCTTCGTTTCAATTTTTTTTTCTTTTTTCATTTATTTTAGGATTTTTTTTGTTGTTTTTCTTAGGATTTGTTTCGTTTTCAAGTAGAAGAATATCTTCCAACCTTTTTGATGAGAATCAAACTTCAATGTTATGGCATTGGTTGTTGATGAGTACTGCTTTGGACCCTAATGTTATACTTAGGTTAATATGTTTTTGTGATAATTATGCTAAAAATCTTTTCGCACAATGGCTATGTTATTTGACTTTGAGACAAACATGTTAGGAAGAATGAAAGTTCTTGTACTTTTATTTTGATGATTGCGTTGATTTTCACATGTAGGGATTGCATGTTAGAACTCTTATTACTATAAAAAAGGCCTTTAGCGCGATATTATTTGTAATGATAAAAGTCATTGCAAATAATTGATTTTTTGCAACGATAAGTCGTTGCTAAAAAGAGACATTTATTTACCTCGAATATGTCATTGCAATTATTATTTGCAACGATGTGTCATTGCATATACTAACAAAGTTGCGACCACATGTTATCGCAAATAGCTAAGAAATTGCTGGTTTATATTTACGACAACTAGTCATTGCAATTACAGTATTGACACCAAAAGCAATCTAGCACAAACTAGACTTGGTGCCAATTTACAGGTAATTGTAAAGACAATGTTATCGCAAATAGTAGTGGAGTACAGCTAGTATTGATGAGTCAAAGTTATTTATTATAGGTGTTATTTGCGATGACATTATCATTGCAAACAATGACAGTTTCCAAAAAATTAATTGCAATGATATTACAAAAATGTCGATCCAAAAAAAAAGTTTCAGAAACTTCCTTAAAACATGGCTTTTTTTTATTTCTAGTTTTAATAAATTTTGTTCAAAATTCCAGCAACAACTTATTGTTGGTAATAATGATTCAGGAAGTTTAGTTATTAGTTAAATTTAAACATCATCATTTTAGGTTTAATAGCAACAACTTTCTTAGTTAATTGCAATAACTGTTGTCACTGTAAAAAGTTCTAGGTATAAACTAGAACACAGAACCTCTTCCACCATTTTTTCTAACATTCTCTCTTCCTCTCTCTTCAATCCTCTATAGTCATCACAAGTAATCCTCCCAAATCCTAAAAAATAAAAAATAAAAACCTATGTCGTTTAGATTTCAATCAAGACTATAATCTAACCCAAAAATCCCTGAAAAACTATGAAACACCACCCCCCCCCCCCCCCTCCCCCACCACAAAACAAAGAAATTGAAATCCCTCTCAAATTTTTGTCTAATTCTGCCACCAACACTGTCGTTATTTTGCCATCATCTTGTCACCGTTATCTTCTACAAAATCCCTGTTGCAAAATTTCCTCTTTCTCTCTCGCTCGTTGCCAACCCCGATTTTAGTGGGTATTAGATTTTTGTAAGTTCTTATAATTGTTTTTTATTTTTGTTAATTTGAAACATTAGCATTGTTAATGAAAATATGGTTTGTTTGATGGAAAATGTTGAAAAATTTAAGTAATGTGGTTATGATGTGAATCAAAGAACGACTTTAAAGGAACCAATCAACGCCAAGGGAATCAATTCAAATACCAATTGGGTCGGTTACAAGAACGAGAGCAAAGAGATTTAAAGAAGCACTTAATGGGCTGATTCAAGAGGTTTGGACTCAATCAAATTCGTGGCCCTTTGAGCATGATTCATGATGCATTAACTTAATTCAGGCCTATAAGGAATTCAGCTAATTCGATCAAGCTCAAGACAAGCCCAAGACGTTTTTTAGCCAAGGATTTTCGAACTTTGTGGCAGAATAACTACCTCCCTACATTTATGAATTTGGTTAGGATTAGATTTTTGGATTTGTTAGGATTTAGGATTATCTTTTGTAACAAATTTCAGTTAGGATTTATGATTATCTTTTGTAACAAATTTTCAGATTTTTAGGATTATCTTTTATAACTAATTTTCAGATTTTTTTAAGAAATTCTTTGTAACAATTGCCTATAAATAGGCGTCCCTATAGTAATAAAAAACCAGATCAGTTTAATTCATAAATTTGAGAGTTCTAATTCTATTTGGTTCTTTGAAGAACTATTTGAATTTATTAGAATTTTCCATAGCGTTCGCTTCTGACTTATCAATCAACCCTTTCATAGTTAATTGTGACGTCTTCCTTATACCAAGGTTCTTATTTCACATTAAGCAACAGGTTGAGATCAATATACTAAGGTTCTTGTTTTTACTGAAGCAACGGGTCAAGGTCTCCCATTCTTTCTAACCTGATTTGAGAATGTTCTTGAGTTCATAATCTCGACGGGTCTCGTTATTCTTAGCGGGTTTCGTATCAGGTTGTATTTGGATTGTGATTTTATTGTCATGATGGTTATGTTTTTTATTTGGGTGATTTGGTTGGCATAAGGTGGTTGATGATATGTTTTGTTTTGAGGATTTTGTTAATATAAATTTTATTATGATTAAGTTGTTTTTAGTTAGTGGTTTGTGTTGAAAGTTATATTAAGTTAGTATAATGCAAAATTAATATAATGCACAACAAAAGTAAAAAAGTTGAAATAATAATCATGTAAAATGCTAAACTTACTAAGAAAAATAATTTAATTAATTAAAAGGTGTTATATAAATAAAAAAAGATTAAAATTAAAATAGTAAGATAATAAAAATAGAAAAAGAAGAATGTAATATTTATAAATAGAAAAGAAATAAAATTTAAAAAAATTAATTATCAAATATAAATAAAATAAAATAATTTATTATTTTAAATAGCAAATAATTGATATGAAAAATTAAATTTTAATTAAAATTATATGTTATTATAAAGGAATGAGCAAAATTGATATTGAATATTGTGTTTTAATAATTATAATATTATTGGGAATGAAAGTTAAACAAATCAATTTTAATTAGAAATCATACAAAAAATTCCACATAAAGATTATTATAAAATTTGATAAGATTTCATAAATTTAAAAAGAAAAATGGTTACTTTTTTTGTAACACGGTTGCATATGCAACTAAGATAATCCCAAAAAATATATATATATGTAGGTATGACTTTATATTTTGCATTTCACACATGCATGTATGAATTAAACTTAGACCTATTTAAGAATCAGTACATAATAACTGATGCTTGAATTGTCCCATTTAGACAGTTTAATATTGTAATTTACGTATTTGTTGTTCAATTTCACTCATATCTTTGGTAGAGGTTTCAGTACATCTTCATTTGTTTTTCGAGTGCAAGCCTAATAGCGTTCATAGGAGAACTAGAGGGAGATACGGCTTGGATTTCTACGAAAAAAGGACGTTATGGGATGAATGACACAATGTGTAAATTACAATACTAAATGAGCTAGGGCCTTATCTTGTAGGTTTTGAGTAAAAGTGGTGTGTAGAATTATATGCATAAATACATTATATGATTGACTTTAATGATTGTTTCTGTTATTGTTTATAGTTGAAATACCGATTGACAGGAGTTGGATATATGTGAAGAACTGGTTGTTAGATGAGCATTGTTATATTGTTTATTAAGGTTGTAAAGAATTATGCAAATTCAACTGAGTGTATCTGTTGTCTTTTATTAAGTATAGAAACCACGAGATGCTACCAGTCGAAACAATAAGAGCATATATACATTGATTTGGTTTTGATACAAATGTACGCTAAATGGACACCATCGTGAAGTAGAAGTAGTTTCAAGTACTGATCCTGTTGTTAGTAAACTAGTTAATAAGATGATTGTAGTATTAAATAATACTACTTGGATTAATGATGATCATTTACTTTGTAAATAAATTATTTACGGGAAATATGTTATTCATCTCTAATATGTAAGATGTGTTTTTCAAAAATATGTCATTTATCATGGTTCTAAGTATAATCTAGTGATAATAACATACCTGAATTCATAAAAAAATGTATAATACAAATCCCCATTCTCAAATTAAAAAAAAAGGAAAAATTTATATACCTTTTTCTCCTTCGCTATGATGAAAGATGAAAGTTTTTTTTTTTTAAGGTAAAAAAGAAGAAAAGTTTTTGTTTTTGTTTTTAAGGTAAAGCAAAGAGCACAGTACCTATGAACAATGACGGAGTTAAAGGAGGCTAGGGGAATAAGCCTAGATCTTAATTTTTTATTTTAACCTTGTTTGTTTGCAGTATTATATTTATTTTACATTTAAATACAATGTAATTTTTATTCAAATACAAAATATTACATTCAAATACAAGTTATATTACATTTTAAATTCAATACAATTACTATTCATTATTTTATTTTTTTATTACATTTACTAATCACATCATATATTCTCTTTCTCTCTCTCTTTTTTCTCTTTACTTTTATCCATTAGATCATATATTCATTATTAAAATATAATTTAAATACTTTTCATCTAAACATACATTGTATTCAAATATAATGTAATTACTTTTTCTCTAAATGTAAATTGCATTCAATATATTGTATTTAAATATAATATAAAGATAATATGTTTACGAAACCTTAATATAATAAATGTGTATAAAATGAACTTAATATATTTTAAATTAATAATTATGAGTTTGATAAACAAAAATATTATATATATTTATTTGTATAATTAAAAAAAATTTTGACCCCTATATATAAATGCCGGCTCTGTCATTGCCTATGAACGCAACGAGACCGTCTTTAATGTAAGAACCACTTGACCTTGAAAGCAGGCAAGAAAATGGCGGACACAGACATCGACGAAGGTTCTAGAGCGGAAGGTAACTTCCAACGACTCTTCGCGCTTCATATCTCATTCAATTTTTCAGAAATTCATCATCCGATCTTCAATATTTTCTTGTTCCAAAATTACGTTGTAAGGCAAACAAGAACGGAAGGGGAAAGCTCTCATGGTAATTTTGGTTGGCGCGCCCGGTAGCGGCAAGTCCACTTTCTGCGAGGAAGTCATGCGCCTCTCTACCCGATCATGGGTTCGCATTTGCCAGGTCTCTCTCTCTCTCTCTCCCTCTCCGTATGTATGTATGTACGTATGTCTATACATTTGCCTACAACGTGTTTGATGATATGCTTCAATGAGGACTTTTTTTTTTTTAACCCATTTTCATTCACTATTCTTATTTCACAGGCCCGTTGTAGTTGAGTTGAAAAGTACCAACTGTTGTTACCCATTTGTGTTTGCATGAGAAATCTAGTCTTTTCTCGGCGTTTGGGTATAAACTTTAATGCATTTATCTTGTGCATCTTGTTAGTTGAATAGTTTGTTTTTGGAAAATAATATGTATGATATTATTTCATTTCTCTTGTCATTCTATATGATTTAAAAAAGAAAAAAGAAAAAAAATCTCATTTCGACTTGAAATAAGAAAATTATAGGCTTTTGAAATTTGAGTTTTTTGAAAATGGAAGAGAGAGAAATTGAGATGTAGATTTGGGAGTTCTTGAATTGAGTTGCAAAATTTCCAAACGGCCAACTTTGAATTTCAATTTCATATCAAATTTATCACATCACTTGATCAAATACTAGTTTTGACCACTTAATGACGACTTAACTCTTTATGGATTATCATCTACTTGTTTCACTTCATGCCTTGTCATTTAAGTGATCAAAAGCAGCATTTTACGAAGAAAAATTATAACTTTAATATGAGATGAAGTCTAATAAATAAAGAGCTTATACTTGCTTAGTTAAGGAAGAAGTCTGATGCACCAAGGCTATTGCTTCAGTTATTTGAAATGCTATATTGCTGTTTTGAACGAGCTAGGTTTTCCTGTGGGTTGATTTTTTTTTTTTTTTTTCCAGGACAACATTGGAAATGGCAAAGCCGGAACAAAAGCTCAATGTCTAAAGAGTGCAGCCACTGCACTGAATGAGGGAAAAAATGTGTTTATTGACAGATGCAACTTAGACAGGGAACAGCGTGCAGAATTTGTTAAGCTTGGTGCTTCCAAAGTTGACGTGCATGCTGTGGTGCTTGATCTTCCTGCTGGGCTTTGTATATCTCGGTCTGTAAAACGAACTGGCCATGAGGGAAACTTGCAAGGTGGAAAAGCTGCTGCTGTTGTGAACAGAATGCTACAGAATAAGGAATGGCCTAAACTTAGCGAAGGATTTACAAGAATCACTTTCTGCCAAAATGAGAGTGATGTTCAAGGTTCCCTTAATACATACAGAGGACTTGGTCCATTGGATACGCTTCCCCATGGTGTTTTTGGTGAGAAGAATCCTGATTCTAAAGTTCAGCTTGGTATAATGAAATTCTTCAAGAAAGCAGGGCCTGCTGATAATTCCGGATCTGCTGAAAATAGTGTTCAGCGTTCTAAATCTATGAAAAACTCTGAGGAAACGGATTCCTGCTCAAAAAGACTGGTTCCATTATCAGATAATACTGTTGAGTTGAATGAAAGTAAAGATCCTATGGTAGACAGTATTAGTGATCCTCCCACGCTGGCATTTCCATCTATTTCAACATCAGATTTCCAATTCAACCATGAGAAGGCATCTGAGATTATTGTTGAGAAAGTTGAGGAATTCGTGAACAAAATTGGAAATGCTAGACTTGTTTTGGTAGATTTGAGTCATGGATCAAAGATTTTATCTTTGGTTAGGGCTAAAGCTTCAAAGAGAAACATTGACTCTAAAAGGTTCTTTACATTTGTAGGAGATATTACTCGACTCCATTCACAGGGAGGCTTGTGCTGCAATGTGATAGCTAATGCTGCCAATTGGTAAGCTGTTATTGATTCATCTATTTAAATTGATCACTTTCCTATAATTCTCTATGCATTAGGTTGAAATACAAAATATTCATCTATTTAAATTGATCACTTTCCTATAATTCTCTATGCATTAGGTTGAAATACAAAAAATCAAACTATTTTGTGAAATTATATTTAATGTCTTTAGGATCTCTAGGGTATTTGAACCTAGACATGGCAAGTTCCCTAGCTCTCATCGAGGTCCTGTTTTATGTCTATCTATAAGAGATAACTAGATGCTCTTGTCCATGATAGTGGTATTGCGTTAATTTTGTAACAACTTTTTATGTTCTTCGCAGAGGGCTTGCTACCTTCTGAGATGCCCATATGTTTAGTTGATACAATTCAAAAGCCTGTTGTCAGATTCATTCTTGTATCTATGGAATTGAGACAACCAAGAATGATAATTCCTGATTGACCGAATTTTTGGAAAGCCATTTTCATCCTTTCTTTTTATTTTTTTTTTGGGGGGGGGGGGTGTGGTGGTGTGTGGAATAATGAAATAAGCTATGTTGATATGATTATCATGTCAGGAAGATCCAATGAAAGATGTTTCGGTGCAGGCGACTGAAACCTGGAGGTGGAGGTGTAAATGCTGCAATTTTCAAAGCTGCAGGGCCAGCCCTAGAGACTGCAACCAAAGAACAAGCTAAATCTCTTCTTCCTGGGAGTTCTGTAGTCGTTCCTCTCCCTTCAACTTCTCCCTTGTTTTCCCAGGAAGGTGTGAACCATGTCATACACGTTCTTGGACCAAATATGAATCCGCAGAGACCAAACTGTCTTGACAATGACTACGTTAAAGGCTGCAAAATTCTTCGTGATGCGTACGCTTCACTTTTTGAAGGTTTTGTGTCTATAATAAGGAAGTTGCCTGAGGGAAGTAGAAATAATCATGTGTCACAGCAGTCGGAGATACATGGTCTTCCTGACGATGTCCCTAAAAATAGTGAGCAAAAGGTAAAGAGGGACAATGTTCATGAATCTTATAGGGCTAAAAAGTACAAGGGATCTCACTCTGTAACTGGAGGCAATATTTCTGAGTCTGGCTCTGGAAAGACAGATCCGAGTGTGGAAAAATCTGATGAAAGTACAACTAAAGCCTGGGGTTCATGGGCTCAGGCTCTTTACCACATTGCCAAGCAACCAGAAAAGCACAGAGATGTTGTGCTCGAGATTGCAGATGATGTCGTTGTATTAAATGATCTCTATCCAAAGGTTAATTTGACCTTGAAGTTTTCCCCATCTTCTTTGCTCCTTATGATTGTGCTTATTACGGTGGTTTGGACTTTTGCAGGCGCAGAAGCATCTTTTGGTGTTGGCACGACATGAAGGTCTGGATCGCATAGCAGATTTACGTAAAGAACATCTTCAGTTATTAAGGACAATGCACACCATTGGTTTGAAATGGGCTGAGAAGTTCATGAGAGAAGATTCATCTTTGATTTTCCGTCTTGGCTATCACTTGGTATGTATAACCTCTTGCTTGAAAGTTCGTTTTCATTATTTTTTTTCTTTCTGATATTTTTCTTTACAATCGCTTTTGAAGGTTCTTTGCTATGATTATTAAGTCCTTAAACAGCAGACTGGGTAGATTATTGATCTCAAAATTAAATAGTAACCTAATATATCTTTATTTTAGGTATTGGGTGTTTCTTTTTAAGGAATTGGGTCTTTCATGGGCTGTTCCTTTTCATTGTAAAAATTTTTGTGAGATCTCTTTACCTCCTCGCTGTAGTACTAAGAGCAAAATTTTGTTGGATACAGCAGATCTAGCAATCTTTTGGGAAATCTTGATGGAACACAATTGGAGAATCTTTGAAGAGTTTGAGGAAAATATTATTTGGGATAGAATTAAATCATAGATAGCACTTTGGGGTCTTCAGGATAAAAAGTTTAGCAACCTGTTTATAACTGATATAGTTAGAACTTAGAATCTGCATTATTTTGTCATCTGTGTTTTGTTTCTTTTGTTGAGGAATTGATGCGAATCCCGCTAAGAATAACGAGACCTGTTAAGATTAGGAACCCAAGAACGTTTTAAAGTCAGATTCGAATGGATAGAAGACCTCGACCCATTGCTTCAGCAAAAATAAGAACTTTGGTATAATTGATCTCAATCCGTTGCTTAATGCAAAATAAGAATCTCGGTATAAGGAAGACGCCACAATCAATTATGGAAAGGTTAATTGATAAGTCGAAAGTGAACGCCACGGAAAATTCTGATAAGTTCGAATAGTTCTTTAAAGAATCAAAGAAAAATAGAACTCTCAAATTTGTGAATAAAATTGATGTGTCTTTCATGACCACAAGGACACCTTTTTATAGGCAAATGTTACAAAGAATATTCCCTAATTATGCTTTAAAATCCGAAAATAAGAAAGAAAATAAGCCTAAAAACATGCCTAAACTAGAAAGGGAAAGTTGAAAATCTGATCAGCCATTTACACACCCTAAACTAGAAAAGGAAAGTTGACAATCTGATCAGTCATTTACACGCTCCCTTAAAGTCACAGAAAAGAAAACAAAATAAAATAAGGAAAGTAAACAATCTCTTGCAATCAGCTCACTCAGCCCCGAAAATGTCAAGTATTGCTTGGAGAGATAATCCAATAATTAACTGAATCTCTCATGAGCTTGAATTAGATTAATACATTCTTTTAGACTTCATGAATCTTGCTCAATGGGCCTCTATGAATTTGATTGAGCCCAAACTTTTTGAATCAATCCATTAAGTGCTTCTTTAAATCTCTTTGCACGTGTTCTTGTAACCGGTCCAATTGGTACTTCAACTGGTTTCCTTGACGTTGTGCTCTGCTTTGCATCAGGAACCCTAGTCCTCTCCCTTTTCTTTAACTTTTTGATAATAAATAAAGTTACAGTTTCTTCTTAAAAAATAAACATCTATTTTGGAGTAATCATGGGGACTTGGATTTATAAACAAGCCTTTGGATATTTGTGGCTCATGAGGGAGTAGATGACTTGAAACCGAAACTTCAAACTCTGGGGATTTTCTCAGAGAGAGAGAATAATAGCTGTACTTTTTCCTGATCATAATATGTTTGTGTGTATTATTTTTGGTTCTGGGTAGATCTAGGATTAGGATGATTTGAGAGATAATATGTAGGGTTCAGTTGATTCGTCATTGAAAATCCTCTTCGCTTAAAGAATTCGGGCTTAGTCAAACAGTTAATCATTCAACTAGGAAAATAAAGCTTTATAAAATAAAAGAGTCTTAAGTATAAGTTAAATTCAAATATAATAATATACCTCAATAAATAATTGCAACTAACAAGAAAATTCTGGAAAATTAAGACTCCCAAATAAATCATCTAGTTGATCGGATAAGTAAAAACTACTCTGAAAAGAGCTTGGTTGGTCGTGAACCTTGGGCTGCTGGTACATAGCTGATTATTTCCTGGTGTTTCTACGGCCAACTTGAGCTACAAAACCAGCTTCTGTTGCGTCAACCGTTCGTTCATTGCCGCAGTTGTTGCATTTAAGTAACCAGTGACCGTTCATATTTAGAAGTAATGTTTCTGGACTTATGCATCAAAGACAAATAATGTAGTCCTTGGGGCCAAATATCTGCTTCACAACTAATCTTTGCTGCCCATCAAGTGATCCACCTGTCCCTACTTCTGTCAACAAAAAATTCCTTAGATTATCTAGCTGCCGGTTCATCTTCTTACAGTAATCCATAAAGTTCACCAATTTATTTTTACTTGTTCCCTCGCAAAGAACTTCTGGGGCCTCAGAATTAGCCTATTTCTCTCCCCTAACAATTGAGGATTATTCTCTCGAAGAGTGCTAAACACTCTATAAAGAAGCATCTCGTACGTATGGTCAAGATCGGAATGTGAACAAATAGGTGGAACCACTCCTGCCTCATCGTCCTCTTCCATGAGACCCCTCACATAAATGCCATCACTGAGGCCGAGTTTAACAGAAACATCTGCAAGGTCCTCAATGTCGGCCTTTTTCTTTTTCTTCTTTTTCCTGGTAGAATCAAATGGCTCAATATTTGCCAGGCAGTGCCTCCTTTACGTTGGTTTTGTCTGCCATCATTGCTTCAAGGGCTGAGAGAGAAAGAGGCTGCGAGATGATGCAAGGATTGAAGAATTTGGGAGAGAACGAGAGAATCTAGCGAGAGATTTTTTATAGTTTGGTTAATTTATTAATTGAAATCAACTGTTTATATAGAATCAAGCCTATATAGGCAATCCTAATTCATCTAGGAAACGAAGGAAACCTAATAATTTAAATAAGAGACTAGATAATGCCAAACTTCTGTTTTGAAAAGCAAAATTTTGAAAAAAGAGTATAGCGGACAAGTGATAGTGCCAAACTTCTTAAAATAAATAAACTTAATTCATAATATTATCTAAATCCCTGATCACATTCTGCAAGATAAACGAAAATTAAATTTTAAATTTTTTTAATTTGAAAATTTAATTGCCATAATCTTGTGTTGCACTTTTTGTGTCTATGCATGTCTCTTCAAGCACTCTCCCTAAGTCCCAATCGACAGATAGTTTTCTACTCCACAAATTTTATTGTCCTGTCAATATGGTTTAAAACCCAAAAACACAATATTTACTACATCTTTATTGCAGAACCCATCAATGCGACAACTTCATCTACATGTAATCAGCCAGGATTTCAATTCAAAACATCTGAAGAACAAGAAACACTGGAACTCATTCACCACAGCCTTCTTTCGAGATTCTGTTGATGTAATAGAGGATATCCGTACTAGTGGAAAAGCAAGACTAGAAGATGATGACAAGCTGTTGTCAATGGAGTTACGTTGCCACCGATGCAGGAGTGCGCACCCCAGCATACCCCGCTTAAAGTCGCACATCACCAACTGTCGAGATCCATTTACGGCATATCTTCTTGAGAATGGTCGTCTAGTGACCGCTCCAAGCGATGCTGGTGTTAATTCATAGAGGAAAGTATTATAGCAAAGTCTCCTAAACAAAATCTGGTGCAGTTTTGTATTTCTGAAAGGTGATATTGATTTGCTATTTACTTTTGTCGGCCGGTACCGATTAGGAATGCGACGAATGTGGATGCTTTAAACAAGCTTTTTAGGGCATAATGGGCTTAATTTTGTTATAATTAAAATGCTCGCCAGTTTCGGCCCTAAATAGAATTGGGGGAAAATTGCACTAAATAGCATATTTTATAAGTATTAATGAAAATAGTAGTTGGTTTTTTAAATGTTGATAAATTGTAGCTATTTTAATTTAACTTTAATTTTATTCCAATTTTACCCCATGCCTCCCTCCATGTACCCCTCATCTCTATCCTCTCTCTCTCCCCTCACCTCTCTCTCTCTCTCGTTGACCGAAGAGGATGCCTTGTTGGTGGCAACGGCGATAGGATCGCGACTGCCACAATTACTGGGATCGTGCACTTTATCACCGGTGTCACGTTCGTTGTGACTATGACAAGATCCTGACAGTGATGACGTGAAGAAAGAGTCGCCGCATTGGGTTTTGTTCACGACAGTGAGATTCGCTGTTCTGCAACTACAGCAACAGCATCAACTGTGGTGATGGTGGTTGCTTGGAGTTAGATTCTAGGTTTCTCTATGGTTTAGTTGGACTCCTTCACGGTTTTGAAGAGAGTCGCCACCTAGGGTTTTGCAAGTGACGATGAGATTTGTCGTTCTGCAACTATGGTGGCGACTTTGGTAGTGGCTTGTAGTTATATTTTAGGTTTTTGGTTGATTTAGGAGGAGGTTTTATTTTGGAGCTGATTTACTATTTTCTAAAATTTATGGTTATATGAATAATGGTTGTGGGAGTGTGTTTTGGTTTTCATAAAACTAAGGTGTTTTTATACAAAACAATATAAATTTCTTTTTTAAAAAATTTTAAATTTGGCAAATATGAGATACATTAAAAAAATTATTGGACTTACATGAAAATATTAATTATCATATTACTAAGAACATATTCGGATTATCAAGGAAATATTCGAATTTCCCTTTAAAAGAAATAAATATCTAGATTTATATAATAGAAAATTAAAAAAATAATACAGATAAATTATCATATTACTAAGGAATTATTCATATTATTAAGGAAATATTTGAATTTTCCCTTTAAAAGAAATAAATATATGGATTTATGTGACAGAAAATTAAAAGAATAAAACAGATAAATAATTTGTTTTTTACTAGTAATTCTAATATTAGTAAATAAGATATTTACTAGTAAATTTATATATTTATACTAATGAATTCGGCATTACAATTATACAATAGTAAATCTATGTATTTACTAGTAAATATTTAGATTTACTACTAATAAATATATATTTTTAATAAACTAATGATAAATATTTGGATTTACACTAAATGAAAAATTAAAAATAATTGAGTAAATATATATATTTTCCTTTAGTAATGGTTAGTAAATAGTAGACTCACTAGTAAACATTTTTCAATTTATTAAAAAAATCTTAATATTTACTAGTAAATATAAAGATTATTTTAGAAATCCATTTATTTATTGATTTATATTTTTGATGTAAATTGATTTACCATTTTTATTCTTTTTTATTTTTTTTGAATTTCTCATTAATTATTAATTAATAATAAGTATAGATTTTATTAAATTTATAAATCCACCCCAAAAATCCATAACCATCGAAAAAGACAAAGAATCCGACGGCTGTTAGAGAAACCACCGTGAGTAAAATAGAGTTCTGGTGTTGACGGAAACGAGGACGACTAAGATGGCGGACGGTTTTGATTTTTGGCGAGTTTTCCTTGCGATTGCTGCAAGCTCGTGATTTTCCTTATGATTCTGGCGGCGACAAACAAAAGGATACGATGCGCGGTCCCCTGTGCTCGTGACATTGATAGCACCTCCTCCAGATCTGATCTCTAGGAAGATCGCAATCACGGATTCACAAGATTGGCAACAGTTCATTTGTGGAGATCTTATGATGATTACGATCTTGATGGAGGGCTGGTCTAGTGATTCACAGGTGGCGCTTGTTTTTGTTCTCGAGAATGATTTTTCGTTTTCAAAAACACAGAAAATGAAAACGGTTCTAAAATAGTATTTGTTTATTCAACGTTTTCAAAATGATTTCGAAAACATCGTTTTTAACTATGTTGTTTTTTTGGGTTTTTTGAAAACGAAAAAAAGTTGTTTTCACTTTTTGTTTTCGTTTTCTCCCTCCGTCTACTCTCTCTCTCTCTCTCTCTTTCTTTTTCTGTCTGTACAGTGTCAGTGATGATCATGTCCAACGATAACACCCATCTCTAACGAAAGTTAATAACCATGGGCTAGTGACAATGACAAAAGTCCCCTCACGACGATGACTATCTACTTATAACCTAAATCTAGTCATTATTGCCACCTAGAGTTCAGACTACCAATCTCTTCTATCCCTATCGCTTATTGCAAAACCTACTACCAATTTTTTTTTTAATTATGACTAATAATTTATTTTTTATTATTTTTTTAAAATTAAATATAAATATGTTTTTATAAGATACTCACTTATAAAATGAGTTTTCAAAATATATAACAAACAAAATTTCATTTATATGTTTTTCAGAATATACACTCAAAAAACATAATCAAACATAATTTCAGAAATAATCTCAACACAATTTTCAAAATATTCTCATTTTCAATTTTTTTTGAAAATAGGAAACGTTTCAAAACCAATACCAAATGCCACCACAATTTCTTTGATTCTTTTTCCTGGGAAACAAAATTTGTCCTTTGGAAGGAATATAAACAATTAATTATGGTTGTTGTATTTTGTTTCACCAAAATAAGAGAAGGTCATTGTTATAGGTATAGTTTAAAAATAATTTCATACTTAAATTTATCATAAAATATAAAGTGTTCTAAAAAAAAAAAGACAGCAGTTGAAAACTTTTTCTTTTAAAAAAAATGAAAAAAAAAATTTGTAAGCCGATATCGTTTTCTAAAAAAATACATAAAAGCAAAAAAAAATGTTGTAATGCATCTTTACAAACGCAAAGCAATACCATTGTCAGATAAAATCAACAACAACAATAATAATAACTTTCACTGTTGATTAACTTTCTTTGAACGGCGAAAATTTGTTCCTTGTCGGACACAAAATAAAATTCTTCCACCATAAAAATTCCCAAAATGAAAAGTGGGGGAAAAAAAAGTTTGCGCATTGGCCACAAGATACAAAGTAAAAAGTCAATTGATTAAACGTAGTGTCACATCTAATTTATTAATATGGTGAGAGCTTCCCCAACACATTTGCATCAAGCAGGCCAAAGATGTTGTCTTCCTCTTTGCCTTGGGTAGGATAATGGCGGGCGGGTGCTGAAAAAAATATCCAAGACATGCTTCTTCCACAACATCTGCCCATGTATAGTTTAATGCTCTCTAGTCGCTACATTTTGCGACAGACATAACGATGGTCCGGGTCATTAGATTGAGTGTAAAACCGTTCCATCGACATGACTGCATAAAATAATCTGAGTGTTGTTACCAGTGTTAAGTAAAAAGTCAAACGTTCATATGTCTATGTAAGCAGTTTTCACGTCATAAATTCTCTCCCTCTCTCTTGTTTTTTTTTTTTTTTTTTTCCTTCATGAAATCACATTAAACGCAAACAAATCTTTACAAATGAAGTTATTAGTTTATTTTCACCAAATCTAACACAAACATATCTTCAAAATAAAGTCATTATGTTTAATCTCATTTCGTAATTATCATAATTTTGTATTATTATTAAAAATGTTGTGTAACAAATTATCAATGTCAGATAATAAATTAAATACTGTTTATTATGATAACTACTAAGCTACACTAATTACTTTAACGTTATCACGGTCAGTTGTACATCAATTATTATCTCTTGGACACCTATGTGATCGAAAAAGACTCGCATGTACTGGACATCAATGGTGCTCCTTGGCATATTCTCTTTTAGCATTTTCCTTCGTTTATGGTCAACTAAACGGAGACATTGAAGAAAATCACTCGCTTGTTTTTTTATTATTAACAGAAGACAAGGAATACACAAACCATTCAAGGAAAAAACATTAAAAATGAGGAAAACAGATAAAAACTCTTTTTTAACTAATGCTCAACTCTTTTAAGTGATTCGGTTTCACTGTGGGTTTGGTGGGCGGCTGTTGGCTGCAGAGACCCTTGAGCCCCACTCAAGCAGCTCTTTGCTCGTATCATCCTTATGAACAATCACCTCAATGAAGCACAGAGAGTCGTTCTTCGCCCCATTTGCCGTCTCGATGGCCTCAATCAGCTCCTCCTCGTACCGAACCTATAAAGAACGTATCCCACAAAGAGCATTAAAAATAAGCACTACTCTCTTGTGAGTATAAATTTTGACAGAAAACTACCCTCGTGATCCATCTCACCTTGGTGGTCCAGCACTTGCCTTCGCCATTATGGATGGCGTCGACCAATGCGGTGTAGTTCCAGTTCTTAATCACATTGTAAGGTCCATCGTGGATCTCAACTTCGATGGTGTATCCGCCGTTGTTTATCAGGAAAATTATGCTCCTCTGCTCGCAACGCAGCATTGCCGACACATCTTGAGCAGTCACCTACAAGGCAATCAACAACAAAAATTTTTACCACGAAAGACAACATTGAATGCTGCGGAAAATTAGTCACTATTGATCAATCATTGTCAAGTTCTCTATTTTGTTAAGCTAAAAATTCATGTCTTTGTACATCAAAGAACAGCATAGTTTTTATTCATATATCTCACTTGGGTAGTTTTAAGAGAGAAAATGAATCAATGTTATACCTGGAAGCTTCCATCACCAATGCAAGCTATCACTCGCTTCTCTGGTACAGCCTGTGCATACCCAAGTGTTGCTCCAACTGACCAACCAATTGACCCGTATTGCATTTGGAACTCATACCTGCAAACTCGTTTTCGAAGTTTTAGTCACGAAATGGATTCAAATACCCAAAAAGAAGCAAGAAAGACCAAATTCTTCTCGTGCTTACCCGCAGCCCTGTGGCAACTTCAGTTTCTGGCAGTTAAACCATGAGTCCCCGGTCTCAGCAATCACAGCAGTCTCACTTGACAGCATTTTCTGAATATGTTGAAACAGAACATTAACTCTCAAGGGCTCTTTAGGCTCACATTTCAGAGGGTGCCCGTCCGGAACAAAGATCCTGTGGTAGTTCTCATAAGCAGTAGTGTTACGCTTCAGCCGCTTCGCAAGTGCTCTGAGAAAATCTTTCATCAGAATACAGCCAAAAGCAGGGCCATTTGCAATTGTCACCCGATCGGGCTGCAAAATTATCGCCTTCTCCTTTTTTAGAAGAAGGGAATACCCGACAGAGCTGTAATCATTGAAAATAGGCCCTGCAAAGAGGTACGCATCGGCAGACTCGACAATCTCTGCACAGAAGGCAGTGCTGACAGCGCCCCAATAAGTTCCAATGAAATGCGGGTGTTGTTCTGGGACAAGCCCTTTGGCTGATGGCATCACAGCAAGAGCATAGCCACAAGCGTCAGCAAGTTCTACAAAGGCACCGGATGCGTGTGCAACTCGCAGCTTGGGACCGCCCACCAGAACTGGCTTGACAGCCTTGTTCAAGAACTCCGCCGCGGCCTCAACTGCAGCCTCTAATCCCATCTGATTACTCAATCTGCATCAAACAAAGAAATCAATAATAAGACATTAGATTTTTTTTCTTTTCAACAAATTTCGTAGATCAATTGACATTAAGACAGTAAGATCCCTACCGCGGAGAAAGTGAAAACGGGACAGGCTCACAGCTGAAAGTAGGATGGGGAATTCCAGGCAAGTTACAGCTTATGCTGATATAAACAGGCTTGCTTTCCTTCAAAGCAGTAGAAATGGCCGTGTCGATTTGCTCGTGTGCATCTTCCAGGTTATTCACAACCGCCTAATAACACACCCAAAAAAAAAAAAAATTCCACAAACTTAAAATCATCAAACTTTCCCAAAACGAAGGGAAAAAAAAAAGTGACATTTAAAAAAAAAAAAAAAGAAAAAAAGAGCACTATCATTTCCACCTTTTCTCCTTAAAGTTTACTAAAACAAAGCAGCAAACATAGAACATAAACAAAAACAAATCCTAAAACTTTCTACATTTTTTTTTCTTTTTTCTATTTTGCCTTTAAAAACTTTAAATTTTTCCTATTTTACTCAATTAAAATTGACTACTCATGCATTAAGCCCCCACTCAAAACACCTCCTTACTGAAATAATATGCTGGTTCCGTTATTGCCAGTAATATTTACAAACTATAGAACCCAAATGCATATCATTTTCAAAACTACAACAGAATATGAGAAAAATGACGCACCTGATAACAAGTGACTGTCTGAAAGCACCTGAGCTCCTGGCTGAAATCAGGCAGGCCAATGGTGTGGTGAAGCACTCTGTTGGTGCCGTAGTCGTTGGAGTTGGGCCCCCCAACGACGCAGATCAGAGGCAGGTTCTCGCTGTACGCGCCGGCGATGGCGTTGAGCACGCTGAGCCCGCCGACGGTGAATGTGACGACGCAAGCGCCGACGCCACGCGCCCGGGCGTAGCCGTCGGCAGCGTAGCCGGCGTTGAGCTCGTTGCAGCAGCCGACGTTGGTGAGGCCGGGCTCGGCGATGAGGTGGTCAAGGAGGGTGAGATTGAAGTCGCCGGGGACGGTGAAGACGTCGGTCACGCCAACCTGGACGAGCCGCCGGGCCAGGTGACGGCCGAGAGTGGCCGCCGACGAGGAGTACACGGCGGAGGCAGGGACGGAGGAGTTTTGGATGGTGGAAACAGCGCCGTTTGGAGGTCTGCAAACGTCGCTGCACGCCGGCTTGCACGTGTCCACAGCTCCTATCTTGGTGTCCATGGATGGTGGAAATGGAAGCTTTCTTTGCGATGATCACGATAAAAAAAAATAAAAATAAAAAAAAAGTGCCTTTTTTTTTTTCCTTGTTCTTTTTCTTTTTGGTGGGGTTGTTTTGATGTAGAAAATGGCTTGAAAGGAGTTTTTCTTTCTTCTGTTTGTGATGCGCGAAAATAAAGAGTATTTGTTTGGGTGGAAAGCAGTGGTGTGCAAGTTGGGAGTTTTTATAGGGGAAAGGTGTGGAAGATACTAGGGGCGGTTTTCCTTCATGGAAAGTGCTTTATAGATGCGGCTTCAAAAACAAAAAATGTCAAGCTGTAGGCGTATGTAGATTCTCGCACTGGCTAATTTGGATTTGGCTATGATTTATTTCGTGGTATTTCAATAATATTGTGATATATAATTTTTTAATTAATTAGATATAATATTAAATTAAAAAAATAATTTTAATTAACATATTATTATATTATTATATAATTCAAAATTTATGATTTTAAGTTTTACCTATTATACATTCATTAATTATACATTATTATATTATATTTTATAATTTAATTATTATATTTATTTTATTTAGTGTTAATTTTTTTATTTAATATTAATTATCTATTTAATTTTATAAAAACACCTTTTATGTTTATATATAGAATTGCATTTCATAAAAATTATCATCAAATGATAATTATATCCTATTATATCTACATAAAAGTAAAAGTAATAAAATTAAAATAATTAATAATGTAGTACATTATTATCGAGGAGTAACAATGTAATAAGTAATATTGGGGATCAAGGATATGATTTATTAGGAAAAACTACAAACAGATCTGGTGCCAAGGGAAAAGAGTCATTGTATTTGAATGAGCTGCAGGAGGACCACGCTTAACGGGTAAAAACAAAAAGGAAATTAATATTCAAATATTAAAAAGTTCTCATCAGTTTCTAATCGATCTGGCCAGTCATTCTATGGGAAGCCTCCATTAATGCAATGCCAGTTATAGAATGCAAGAAATGTTTTCACGAAATTTGTTTTTTTTTTTTTTTTTTTTCGATTGAGAACTTTGTATGAGTTAGTATTGCATGCTTTTTATTTATTTTTTCAATTGTAATTCTGATAAATAATTAACTATTGTGATGTTTAATGGATCGTTTATCAGTATTTTAATTATATTTGAATACAATTTATTTTTTAAGTATTGTATTTGGTTGAAAAGTATTTGTTTTGTATTTGAATAAAATGTGTGTTTGATAAACGCATCGTGTTTTAATTACATTTGAATACATTCGTTTTTTGAGTGTTATATTTGATTAAAAAGTATTTTTTGTATTTGGATGAAATGTGTATTTGCATAAAAAGTATTTTACAGTTGAAAAGTTAATGTGATTGATAAAAGTAGAGATAAAAAATTAGAGTTTAAAAGTTAATGTGATTGTTTCAAAAAAATTTTGAATAGTAATTGTTTTCATATCACTATTAAAAAAAATTGTATTTGAACGTAAAATGTAAAATTACATTGCGGGATGAATACAATAATACTAAAAAACATTTTGCCTAACAAGCAATAACTTTCGTAAATGTCAAATTCTATTTAACAAAAATTATTACTTTCAAGATATTATCACACATGGCTTCATCAACGCCGACTTAAATCTCTAAGCAGGTTAAGCAAGAGCTTAAGGTGATGTTTGGTAAAAAAAATTACATTTTAATTTTATTCAAACGTAATGTAATTTTATATCAAACGTAAATTTTATATTCAAATACAATTCTTTTCAACAGTGTTACGAAAATAATTACTATTTAAAAGTTTTTTAAAACAATCACATCAATTTTTCAACTCTACTATTTATCTCTACTTTTACCAATCGCATCAACTTTAAAATATTTTTCATCCAAACACACATTCATTCAAATACAAAACAAATATTTTTCAACCTAATACAACATTTAAAAAATAAATTTCATTCAAATACAATTAAAATACAAGACGTTTACCATACGCCCCTAAGATGCCATTTTTAGGAAGGCCCTTAATTTTTTCTTATAAAATAGGCTATATTTTAGTTATTTTCTTATTTGAAAAAATAAATAATTCAAAATAATATATATGTATATATACATTTATATATATATACAAATGAGATTTTTTTTTCCTAAAAACTGGCATTCTTCTTTTTTTTTTTTTTTTTTGAAAGCCTCATTTATAAGAAGGCCTCCAAACAATATATATCTTGTTATGATTTTAATTTTTTTCCCCTTAATCTGCCTTTTTTTTTTTTTTTTTTGGGAATAGAGGCTGAATATATTGGGGAATTGGAAAACCACGACCCGTTTTCTACTTTTAAAAGTAATTAAAAGAATGTTAAAGTATAAAATTCAAGTGTCATCCTAAAAAAGCAAAACATGATATTTCTATTTTTTTTTAGAAAATTGTATTTATTTAATATTCTCTTTGTTCTTACATAACATCTTTTCAGATTATCAAAGTAAAAAAATCTTAAAATAAAAATCTGTCTAATTTCACAAGATTATAACTGTTATAATCTCCATAATAAAATCTCTAGATAATATTTTTTTACTCATTTTTTATTCAATATTTGCTAATATTGTTTGTTAAATTTCATATTAGTCATCTTATTCTTTATAAATAAAATCTCTAGATTATATCTTTCTTACTTATTTCTTTTTTATTTGCTAATATTACTATTAAATTTCATATTATTTATTTTATTTTAATTTTTTGTTATTATTGTGTTGTGTTTATTTTATTTTTACATAACTAAATTAAGAATAAATTTATCGAATTAAAAATATGCACCAGGTTTTGACAAATTTAAGAAAAAGAAGATAATATCAATCATATTATTTTAAAAATAAGGATGATATAAAATTTGATTCAATCTAAAAACAGGAGCATTTTGAAAATAAATAAATAAATAAATTTCAAGTTATAATATTCTATAATAAAAAAAATTGAGAAGGCCCTTTTTCAAAATTTTGCTTAGGTCTCAAAAATTTGTTGAGCCGACCCTAGACTTCATTTTCTAGCTATGATTGTTAGTATATTGATCACAGCGTAATAATTTAATACCTCGAAAAGACCCAAATTTTGGTTAGATTAGTTGCCCTGTCATAAACTCACTAGTTATGCACCTAGATAATGTGTTAATTCAAACTTCAAACTTTTTTTTTTTTTTTATCCCTCTCTGAATATCGGTCTTATGCATGGCTGCGCATTCTTTCTTCATATCAAGTTGCTATATCCTCATTTTAAGATTTGATTAACTTATTTATTTGCTCGGAAGGCATCGTTTTAAGATTGGTATGTCAATGACCCAACTGCACGTGAATATTCACCCTCGAATTTAATATATATAAGGATTTTTGTATAATTGTGTACATCGGCATTTTATTACAAATTGTTTACGTTACCACGGATTATTGATAGGATTATACAACTGCCACAAACCGTTTCGTAAATGTATTACGTTTTAACTTGATATATTAAATGTATTTTGTATTTGAATGAAAAATATTAACTTTATATTTGAATGCAATATATATTTAGATAAAAAGTATTTACATTATATTTTAAAGTTGAAAAATCAATGTAATTCGTAAAATTAGATAAGAAAAGTGAGATAGAGAGAGAAAATGATATAAATGGAAAATAATTCATTTTCAAAATATTCTGAAATAATAAATATATTTAAGATATTGTTAAAAGACATTATATTTGAATGTAAAACTTTTATATTTGAATAAAAATTATGTTACGTTTAAATATAATATAAACGTAATACTATAAACAAATAGATCATTAGTAAGCATAAAGTTGGTCCCAAAAAAACAAAAGGGGTAAAAATTATATATATATATATATAACAAATAAGGAAAACAATATAAAAGAAAGAAAACAAATTAATTTGAGAAATACTGGGTGGTTTTGTATTTTGTTACTCTTACATGCCAAATAAAGGAAAAGTGTAGTGTGTTATTTTTAAACAATGCTAAAAACGATTTAGTGGTGGAGCCTTTTTCGTGAAGAAAATTTGCCAGTAGTCGAAATAGTTGTCAAGTTAAAAAAGAAAACTTAAAGTCAGAAAAGTTAACAAAATTGTCTTCCACTTGAAGGCTGTTTATGGTTGAGCTGGAGTCTAGTTTTATGAATGAAAATTAAAATGAACGGTCAGTAATTAATGACGGTTCAAGAAAGTACAGTGCAAGTCATTCGTCAATTTAATCACGTAGAAACTGGCGGTGTTAGAGAGTAAAACGTGGAGCAAAAATCCTCGGAAAGCCCTTTTATTGTGAATCTGTGAATTCGCTGGTTTTGGAAACAAAGAACAAAAACCACAGGAGTCGCTGGTAATCTGAAAATGGCCAAAAACTTGTCCGGAGTCTATTAAACTGTCCAAAAGGGCATAAAAGCGGGTCAATACTCAATATTATTAATCAGTTGGTCAGCAAACAAACGACAAGCGCACAGCCACTCTGTCCTTCCCATGTTTCATGTTTGTGTACTTGATATAAAAGTATACATATGGTGTACAAATTTGGTCAAGTAGCAATTTTCCATATTTATTTTTTAAAAATGAATGATTTTTTTAAGTCAGTGATCATTATTACTATTATTATTATTTCAAATGATATGTGGTTGATCTAAAGTATATTTCTATCTCACTACAGGCTATGACATTCAACAAAATCAACTAGATTATGAAATTCAACATAATCAACTAGACTGTAACATCTGGATTTTTTATAATAACTTTATAAACATAAATATCTAAAGAATCTTAGAGAATAGTATAAACTTATAATATTAACGTTTGATTAGAGGGATTTACAGGTGGTGACATTGAAGATTTTGATATGCTCAAGAGAATTAATATTTAAAAAGATTAAGTGTTAAGAAATTTATACGAAAGAATGCAATTTTATATTCAACTGTAATTTTGTTTAGATAAACATTTAATTTAGACAAAAAGCTCTTTTACCAAAGCTGTAGAGCTTTTTCTTAACTTTTCAATGCTTCTTAAATCGTCCAATTTTGATATTAAAGAAGAAAGTTATAACCAAAATACTATAAGAAATTGGGTAGCCTTCGACTCCTTTTAACTTTAGGAAAAAAAATTCAAGGTGTAACAGGAATCACACCCACTGAAGTATGGTTGTGAAACAGTTAAAGGTAGAGAGCTATGAGTTTCAAGCTACAACGCCCTATGGTGTGCTGTAGCCCGTGTCCACGGCACTAGCACTACAACAAAGTACTGTTGCAAAAAAAAATAAATAAAGTCGTCAAGTTAGTGGGTTTTTAAGTCTATTTTTAACCCTTAGATCACTATCTAACTTTCAATCTTAACCCTTTGATGTTTGTAATTGGTTAGTAAAAGCTAAATCTCACAGATAAACTTCATTATACATATTATTTCATAACTCTTGGCATTTTTGTCTCTCAAGCCACCTTTTTCCTTCTCCTTTTTTAAGAGAGTGATTTTATAACACCAGCTTAGCGAGAACCCATAGTTTACTGTTTTTAATGTAACATATAAAACAACATTTGCGAAAATACATCAATAAGTAATAATAAATATCTATATCAAGTAATGTAAAAATTAAGAATAAATTTTTTTTAAACAAATACAAAGATATTACAACTTAACTGTAATTAAGAAAACAAACTGGATAAATTAATTTTTTAAGAATCATGGTAGTTGAAACTTCATATTAAAAAGGAATTTAAGCAATCTTAAAACAATCTAAATAAACTTCAAAAAATAAATAAACTTATCAAGCCAACTTTAAACTTATAAAATCCTTACAATAAATATAGGTTCTATAAAAAAATCAAAAAGTTCCGATAACCCACTTTGCCAACACACATGCCTCCACGCCAAGCCTTCTCTAATCATATGCTTTAGTTTTTCCTTACCTACAATATACAAAAAAAATAAGTGAATGCTTAGTAAGTATATACTATTACAAATGTTAGACTCCACAACTAAGATTTCACTACCATTTTTTTAAAAAGGGTAGTGAAAAGTGTGTCAAAAACATGGTATAGAAGATTGAATTTGAAGATGGTTGATTCCATAACTCTTTTTTTAAATAGTCGCGGAAACAATAGATTCCATGACTGTTTTTGCTAATGGTCGTGGAAGCTTGACTTTCCATTCTTCATCAAAAACCTATTTTATACACAATCCTAACCCTCATTTTGCAAAAACTAAAATTGCAACAAAAAACAACCTTCCACCTTCGTTCATCCCTACCATATTTACCAATCTATCTACTCTTTTTTTTTTTTTACATAAGTGATCATTAAATTTTTTGATTATTTTTACTTTATTATTGTCATTATAGCTTTATTTTTTTGATATTGTTTGAGTTTGTTATGTAAAGGGTATTTGTTTAATTATTTTAAAAGCTTGAGTATTTGTTTAATTCCAAAAACTTGACATTATTGAATATTACAATCTTTTGT
This sequence comes from Antiaris toxicaria, assembly GCA_035233585.1. NCBI lineage: Eukaryota > Viridiplantae > Streptophyta > Magnoliopsida > Rosales > Moraceae > Antiaris > Antiaris toxicaria. The sequence goes on from CP141163.1 coordinate 6,182,793, forward strand.
TTTAATGGATGTAGTTTGATAGATTGAGTGAAAGCTATGAAAATAGTGTTGAAGAATTTTTATCATTTCCCAAAACTCATATGGAAACCATAGATTTCCATATGTTGCCCTTGTGTTATAAGATTCGTTGTCCTTGTGTTGAATGTGGAAACCATAGATTTCGTTTAATTGATGAGTTTAGATCACATTTGCATGCATATAGGATTATTTGTTCTTACCAAATACGGTATTTTCATGGTGAAGCTTATTTCAATAGTAATTAAACATCAACAAATAAAGAAAAAGATCCTATTATTAAGAAAGATATAGATGATAATATGTTTGATATGGTAAATGATTTGGAACTGCACCTTGTTCATTGTCCATAGTTAATTGAAGTAATGATTAATAATGCCGAGATGTCCTTGTATGGTAGGTGTACAAAATATACAAAATTATCGGTGTTGATTAAAATATGGAACATGAAGTCACTGCAAGGGTGGACAAATTCTGATTTCACATCTCTTTTAGAATTTATAGAAAATATTCTATCAGATGATAAGAAAATACCACTAAGTATATATGAAGCCAAGAAGACATTGAGTACTTTTGGGAATGGAATATGAAAAGATACATGCTTGTCCAAATGATTACGTACTTTATCAGAAAGAATGTAAAGACTTAGATGAATGCCCAGTTTGTAAAGTATCAAGATGGAAGAAGAGTAAGAAGCCATTAAATGATAGCAAAAGAGTGCCGATAAAGGTGTTATAGTACATTTCACCGGCTTCATGTTTTCATTGTTTATTTTGTAATATCAGACATGCCAAGAATTTGACTTAGCACTATGATAAATGTGTTGACAATGATATGCTTAGACATCTAATCGACTCACCACAATAGAAAACCTTTGATATTGTTCATTTAGATTTTACTATAGAATCAGGGAATCTATGTCTCAGTTCATCGGCAGATGGAATGAACCCACATAGTAATATGAGTAATAGGCATAGTACTTGACTAGTCATACTTGTCAGCTATAATCTCCCTTCAAATTTATGTATGAAACGAAAGTTCTTAATATTGAATTTATTGATCTCCGGTCCTCAACAACCAAGGAATGACATTGATGTGTACTCAACCCCATTAATTGATGATTTAAAAGCTTGTGGGAAATGGGATATAAGTTAGAGATTCTTATCATTTATCTTGATAGAACAATTATAATCTCTTGCCTTGCGGAAAGTTTTAATGAAGGATGTGAGATTCACAATCACCAAATTATTCTAATTTTTCAATTTGATCTACTACAAAGTAATTGATCCACTTATATTAGATTCGTTACAGTCAGAGTTGGTATGACATTGTGCATGCTGGAGAAGTATTTCCTACCATTCTTTTTTGACATGATGATTCATCTAACGGTACACTTAGTTCGGTAAGTCAAATTATGTGGACCAGTATATTTGAGGTGGATGTATTCTTTTGAATGGTACATGAATGTTTTAAAAGATTATGTGAAGAACCATAATAAGCTGAAGGGATGTATCATGGAAAACAACATAACGGAGGAATCGGTTGAAATTATCGGTTAATTAAGGAAGCATGCATGTATTTACATTTTGCATAATGCTAGGGAAATGAAACTTTTTATTGGTGTCATGTGAGTGAATTAAGAGATACGAATCCAAGAAAAAGAAAGAAGTGATAAGTGGTTGTAAAATGAACACAATCGGACATTTCAAGAGTGGATAAGAAGACACATATTAATGAAATTATCTAGAGAATCGTCATCGAAAGTTTCAAGGTATACATCATATTATGTCAATGGTTATACTTTCTACACTCACAAAAAAGATAGGAAGCACCCCATCTAAAATAGTGGTGTAAGTCTTTATGTTGAGGCTTTGCATATTTCCTTCGTAAAGGATAAGAATCCAATTTATGATACCATGGATTACTATGGCTTCATTGAAGATATTTGAAACTTGATTATTGTAGTTTGCGAATAGCACACTTTAAGTCCAAACAAGCCGACAATAATTATGTTAAAATTGATAATGACAATATTACAATAGTTAACTTTAGGAGAGTGGGATACAAAAATGATCATTTTATTATGACATCACAAGCAATCCAAGTATTTTATACTAGGGATTCGTAATGACAAAGAAGATGAAGAAGATTGCACCGACATTCCATCCTTCACGAAGGGATTGCCACCAATTGAAGAGATTAATGAATTTGATGATAACGTTTCCCATTTGTTTCCTTCAGATGTTGAATGGACATGTGTTGAAAAACCAAAGAAAAAAAAAAGGCATTTATTTTTGTATATATCGTTTTATTTGTATAAATTATATTAATAAGCTGACTTATAAACATGTATGTATTAATCAATTAATTCTGCTAATTAAGAATTTTATTATTCATTATTTATGTTTGATCATCACCAGAATTAATAATGCGCAATTTGATATTTTGTTTGGATAACACACAAGATTGGCCGCCTATAAGAAAAAAAAAACTTTACAAAATTAAAATTTTAAAAAATGATACCACGGTTGCGGTATCCTAGGGATACTATGAAAATGTTGAAAACCCAACCCTTTTTGTTTTGTTTTGTTTTGTTTTTTTAATTTCTTCTGAAAACCCATAACCCTCTCCCATTTTACTTAAAATAATCTCTCTTACTTGCCCTCCTCTCTTTCTTTCTCTATCTCTCTCTCTCTCTTTCCTTTTCCCTCCTGCTATGTCACCCCCCTTTTTTCCTTCCTTACACCGCCCCCCTCTCATATTCCCTACCACCATGCCACCTACTCTCTTTTCCTTCCTCATGCCACTACCCCATCTTTCCTTTTTCTTGGTGAGTTTTGATTTTACATATTAGATATTTGAGAAAATGCTTGAATATGGATATGTATATATTATTTTGATATTTTGTTTAAGATTTAATAAAATGTTAATCAATTGAATATGGGTTGATTATTTGGTTATGATTTTGTAGTTTTTTTTTTATAGCAATTGGTTGAGGACTTGGTTTAGATTAATTTATAATATTTTAAAAGAGGAGTGAGAGTGTTCCAACGACTGGAAAAAGCATGGAGAAATGTTAAATTTGATCCTAAATCTGATACTAAGTGAAGAGTGACATTAATGAAACGGGTCCATCAAGTTCGAAAAAAAAGAGAATGAATTAAAGTAGAATTTGATTTGAAAGATCAACCGATAGGAAAAGGGGGTGATAAACTTATGAATGGGATTGAAATGCTTGCTCTAGAGCACATTTCTATTTGGATAGCCAATTATAGAAGTGGTGATTTAATCCCAAATAAATAAAGAGTTTAGATAGAAATTATAACTTTTTTCACCGTGGATTCTAGGTTTGAAAATACAGTTATAAAATCATGTGGTTTAGCTACAAAACAATTTCGATATGATCTATACGTAACTTTAACTTTTGTTGATGGTCAAAAAGAGAATGTGCTATAAAACTACATTTGCGAAAGTAAAAATGATTAGATCAATTTTATTCAATATCGTTGTTCATCGAAAATTTAACTACTATCGACAAAAAGACGTGAATTAAGAAAAAAAAAATATACAAATCAATGGGAGGTTGAGATGGATACACAAAACTTGATCAAGAAGAGTTACGTAAATTACTTAGTTTGTATTTTCTTCGCAATAATTACATAAGTATAATCATCTATCCTATATGTTTTCTAAGCGTAGAAAAAAAATTATAGTTTTCAAATACGAGGGTACATCCCCAAAGAGATGTGCTATGGGTGCAACAACTGGTTACAACCATTGGCGAATTTAAGGATGAATCAATTTGTCATATTGCCAAAAAGTTACTAAGGATTATGACATTTTTTTTGATTTTGTATAAGAGAAGTATAACTACCAGAAGTTTCAAGGTATTTTTGATTAAGTTGGAAATGATAACAAGTTGACTAGGACATTAGGCGATTTCAAAAATTCAGGTACTATGCGTGATCAAACGAAGTTTATAAGCCAGTCCTGATACTTCAGCTTGTTTGGTTCATGATTGAATGCTGAAGTGGTAGATCTAATATGCCAACTTCAAGAGTTGCAAAAAACCATTCGAGATTTGTCTGCAAAGCAAGGTGTTATAGTAATAGAGGAGGAAGATGCTTTACTTATTGTTGACTAACACAACAGCTTAAAGGCTAGTTGCACCATTCATGAAAGAGAACCTGGGGTATTGAATCTATAACCCACACCGAATCCAAGTCAAGAATGAAACATTTTCCTCGATGATTCAATTAAAGGTGGACAGAGACTTGTTGTAGTCTGCAGGGCATTTATGGATTGCCTTGCAACTAATACAGTCCATGGGATTGCATTAGGTGAGAGGAATATATGTGTGACAATACTATGCTAAAATTAAATAATGCACCCCTACCTATTCAGACAAGCAATGCTGCAGTCATCGAAGAAGCTACTGGTGGGTTTGTTATCTAGTTGAAAAGCTTAATTGACCTAGACATTTCTTTAACCAAGGCCAGTTGTGGTCCTTGTCACGTTCCTGATTAAGTAGCTGAGGGAAATAGATATGTTAAATTAGAAAAAAAAGTATGAAAGAAAAAATTAAAGTCACAACCTGAGATACAACAACTACTTCTGTTTGACTTTAGTGATATCGTTGTAGAGTTGAAATCATTGGCTTTTTATGTACAACAATTTATGTGTCAAGGTGTGCTAAAACAATGCCTGATACAAGAGGCTATCACTATTACTGACATGTCTATCTATTTTAGATATGAGGATGTTATTATTTCATTAAATTTGAAGAAATTGATGCAAATAGTATACTGGCATATATCAGGTAATAGATATATCTTTATAATGTGCTTATTTTTCCTTATTAATCAATCTTATGTTGTTTCTTTCATAACAAGCTTTATCCATTATTTTGCATCTATTTAGTAAAACATCGTTCCAAAAAACGCCTTGATCAACATTATAGGTTTATTTCTCTATCTCTTGTCTCACCAGTTTCAAGGAGTCTAAGTAATAGCACCAAAAGAAAGGCTCTATCTCATGTCCTATAATAGAAGTGCACGCTGGATCCTAGTAGTTATTAAATCTAGGGATGAGTTGGTGATATATCTTGATTCTCTTGGAAATGAACCACTTGATGATTTTTAAAACCTAATTAAGTTATATGTATAGTTTTGTTTAATTACATATGATACATTACAATTTTTTTGTTTAAATTAAAACTTACTAAGTTGTTTTGCATTTTCCTATCATGACACTTAATGATTGGAAGATTGTAGTCGGACTAATGCAAACAAGGTGGCGAAGCTATGGAACATTAATTAAGACCATCAAATGTCCTTAACAATGTAGTAATATCAAGTGTGGTTTTTTTCTTTTTTTGTTGGCTTTTATATGTGAAATAATTTTAGTGGTTCATGGATTATCTAAGCTTAAGACAAGGATTTTTATACACATGAAGAAATTGGCGACAATAGGAGAAAATGGGCATATTTCACAATGAACTTCATTACAATATGAGTGAAGTTAAGAGAGAATATGTAGGTTTTGTAACCAATACGATCCATTTGTATTAATTGTGGATAATTGTTGTGATGTAATTTTAATTTTTTTATTTTAAATTTTGGGTTGTGTTGATAAGTATGCAATTTGTCAGCCATGGGGAATAAAATTTTTGTAAATGAACTTTCCATGACCGTTTTCAAAACGGTTGTGGAAAATCTTTATTATAAAAAAAATTTCCACAATAGTCAATAAATGGTCATGGAAATGAAAAAACCATGACTATTAAAAAATAGCCAGAGAATCTTTTTACTTTCCATGATCATGGTAGCTTTCAACAGTCGTTAAAAACGATTATGGAATCCTCCTTTTCTACTAGTGACATCTATGTTTTCACAAAAAATTTAGTTTATAAACTTGGTGTAAGTACAAATCTTAATATTTCAAAATATGACATAAAATATTAATATAAAAGTGGTGATCATACGTATCTTAATATATATCAAGTAATTCATTTTATCTTTCTCTATTCTTTACTACATACTATCCTTGGGTCTTAGGCGATGTATCAATGTGTGCAACCATAATGAGGGTGGGATTGTAAGTTCCAAACCCATAGAGGTAACTATAAAACTATAGCTATAATGGGCGTTAACCCAATACCTACAGTGAGTTACTAGTGGATCAAGTGAAACTATAATTATAATTTGGGGAAAATCCCAGTACATGCCTCCTAATTATCCTTATCTTTTGTCTTTAATAACTCTAAACTCAATTTTTCATGAACCAAAATCATAGCTCTTTACAAAGATCTTAACTCTTTATAAGAAAACATAACTCTTTACAATATTCACATTAAAATCTTCATAAGGAAAAATACATGTGCTATTGAAGAAAATAACATAACCCATGAAGTATTCACCATAACGTAAATAACAACTCTTTTTATAAAAATAACATAAGAGATTTCATAAAAGAAATAATATATTTTATCAAAATGTTACACTAATTATAAACTATTTTAATTTTAAACAAAACATGCTATAGGTGAAAGATATACTTATTTCGCTTTAAAATCTTACTAAAATAGCTAGTCTAGTGACGTAATTCTTTAGAACCTTAATACACTCGCTTTTTATTGAATTCATATCACAAAATCATCAAATTAATATTTTATAATTTAGAAAAATCCTAAAAACACCAAAAACCATAAAGCCCCAAATTTGTAATTCTCCATAAATCCTAGAATTTAAAATTCTGTCTTCCAATCCTTTAAATCATTACTCTACATACTCAATTTCATCATCCAATTCAATAATTTATCAATCTCCTATATTCACCAAAATCCTAAAATTCAAAACCTCAAAATCAACATAAGAAAATACAATTACCTTGAATCTCTAACAAAATCAAGCCTAGTACCTCTTAAGAGAAGCAAATCTTCAAAGTTTGTATGGTGGAATTCACACTCAATGATCACTTTTTTAAGAAAAGAGAAGGAAGAAAGTAATTTAAGATAAGGAGAGAGAGATTACTGAAATTATACGTATAATAAAGGTTACCTGAGAGATTTATGTGGCGTTTGGGACACAAATTTTTTTGGCATTGCATTTAAATGCAATGCAATTTTCCCCCAAATACAAAAACATTTCATTCAAATACCAATCACATTACATTTTAAATCTAACACAATCACTATTTATTATTTTACTTTTTCTATTACTTTTATTAATTACATCACATATTCTCTCTCCCTCTTTTTTTTCTCTCTACTTTTACCCATCACATCACATATTTATTATTAAAATACAATTCAAATACTTTTCCCCCAAATACACATTGCATTCAAATGCAATGCTAATGTTTTTCCTCCAAATACAAATTGCATTCAATACATTGCATTCAAACGCAATGCAAATGCAATGCGTTCACCAAACGAACCCTTAGTCTTTAATAACTAATTCTCATTCATTGAAGGGCTAAGATTAAAAGTTGAATAATGATCCAAGTCAAAATAAACCTAGAAGACCCACTAACTCGACCCTTTTAGACTCCCATTAAAATTTTTTTTTTTAATATGTTGGCTTGGCGGCTTGGCAGCTGGGTGTTGCAGTGCCAGCTGTAGCACGCCCTTAAGGTGCTTTTGCCTACAGTTGCGACATCTCTAGCCATGGGCAACCTTGATTCTGCACTGCAGTAGACATGACTCCTATTGCTGCCTACCCAATTTTATTTTCCAAAGAAATCGAAAGCTATTTAACTTCTCAAATTATTTTGGCCATAATGTTTTACTCTGATATCGAAATTGGAAGAATCAAGAGGCGTTGAAAAAGCTATTGAAAAGATCTATAATTTTGATGAGGGAATTTTTGTCTAAAAAGAACGTTTTCCTAAACAAAATTAAAATTAAACATAAAATCAAATAATTTCATGAAAAATCCCAACGTTTAACTTCTTTAAACATAAATTCTCTTGAACGTATTAAAGTCCTTAGTATTGTCAGCCGCAAGAATACTTAATCTAATATATATATTTAGTGTAATATCTTTATGATTTTCTAGTTTAATAATATGTAAAGATAGTAAACTATAGCATTCTGCTAAGGGTGTATTACATAGACACATAAGTTTGCTTCTAGTGGCCAATTATTTAAAGACATTAATAGTGCATTTGGTACCGCTACGAAAACGCATTGTGTTTAAATGTAATGTAATTTTCATCCAAACGCAAAAGTTTTGCATTCAAATACAATCCTTTTCAATAGTGCTACGAAAACAATTACTATTCCTTTGTTTTTTTAAAACAATCACATCAATTTTTCAACTCTAACTTTTTTATTTCTACTTTTACCAATCATATCAACTTTTCAATTGTAAAATATAATTCAAATACCTTTCATTTAAATACACATTTCATTCAATTACAAAATAAATACTTTTCAACCAAATACAACACTCAAAAAACAAATTGTATTTAAACGTAATTAAAACATAATGCGTTTGAATACAATGTGTTTATCAAATGACCCATTAGACATCACAATAGTTAAATATTTATCTTATCATAATTACAATTGAAAAAATAAATAAAAAGCATGCGACACTAACTCATACAAAGTTCTCAATTGAAAAAAAAAATACAAATATCTTTCATTCAAACACACATTTCATTCAAATACAAAATAAATACTTTTCAACCAAATACAATACTCAAAAAATGAATTGCATTTAAACGTAATTAAAACGCAATACGTTTACTAAACGACCCACAAAAATAGGATAGAACACCAAATTAGGAAAAATAAATCATCAACTAAATTGAAAAAAGAAATTAAAACATCATAGAGAAATGTCATTTGTTTGAAGATTATTTTTATAATTAAAAATTTTAATTAATAAAAGGATATATAAAGTCAAAAGCGGTGTGTAAATAGAATCATCCTTAAACTAATCACAGAATTGCTTATCTAAGTATCCCTATTGACTTTTAAGAATTACATGGATACATTTATTAGTCCGTTATTTATGCACAATTTATTTTTGTACTAAAGTTAATACGATTCATTAATCATAAAATTTAAAAGAAATATAATAGTATGAAAATTAACTTAGTTATATTTTAACTTCCTAATTAGATGTTAATAAACACTTAAAAAATCCAATTCTGCTGTTATAATCATTCTCACGTTGTTATTCATTTTCTATGCTTTCCAAAGGTTTTTTCCTACTAACCTCATCCTATCAAGGAGAAATAAGCACACTCACAATGGATAGAATCAAATACTGTATCCACTTAAAAAAATTAATTAAAGATCACGTTTGTGAACATACTCATATATAATAGAGTTCAGACGGTTCATGCATATGGCAATTATATAGAAGTATACCTATGCATGTAATCATAAATAGTTTGTTGTATATGATGAGCGATCATAAAAATACTTACATACTAACTTTTTTAATTAGAATAATCAAGTACTCAGAAAATGTATGCATTTTTAATTAAAAAAATCATAAATAATTAGCTTACAAAGAGAAACTAAGCACATACATTTGTAGAACGAATTACATAGATGAATCAATCTTTGAAAATCATGATAAAACACGCTATAGATATATGTATACACACACTAGATCCCCTTAGGGTTTATGCAAATGTTTTCAATTTTTCTGTTTAATTTGGTCTTTTAAATTAATCTCTACTTGCTTTTTATCACCTATATTCGTGTTTATGGATCAATCAGTTCTCCATCTTAGAGTGTGTGTTTGTGTTTTTTTTTTTTTTTTTCAAGTAATTGCTTAACATACTGCTACGTCTAGCTTATTATGACAAACTACACAAAATGATGATTGGAAAATAATACTAGTTAGTAATATATACATGACGTAAATGGTTCAAAAATAAAATTAGATTTCCGCGAATGGTATTGGATGATGTTCACTTGTCTCGCTATATAGGATGACGTTATTTATAATAACTAAAAAAGAAGGCCAAAGTTACTCTTACTTGTACCATAAATTTCCATTTTTGTCCTTATTATGGCGTTTTTTTTTTTTTTTGCCATAATAGGTTTTTGCTAAATAACTAAAAAGAAGCCAATTTTTACTGTTCTTTGTATAGTAAATTTTCATTTTTATCATCAATATGGTATTTTGTCGTTTTTACCCTCTTATTTTATTTGGATTTCTTTTTTATTAGAGGGGACATATTAGGTTTTTGAGGAAATATATTTTACTATTGTTTGTACTATGAATTCCCATTTTTGCTCCGGTGTGGTGTTTTGCCACTTTTGCCCTTCTGGTTCACTTAAGTTCCATTTTTTTTTATATATTAGATTTTTAAAATATATTTTAAAAAAAGCATTAACAAAAATAATAATATATTCTACCGTTTCAGTTTTAAAGCAAAAACAATAGAATTCTTCACAAAATATAAACTAACTAGGTAATTAATTTATTTACAATTGATATAAATATTTTTATACTATACTTATACTATTTTCTAAAATAACTATAATTTCCATCACAGTGGTGAGGAACAGTAAAAGAAAGGCAAATAAAAATTATGACGTAGAATCTTAACATCTGTAATTATGTAAATATTTTGTAATACCAGTATTTATAATTATAAATAGTTTATAATATCTATAAATATATAATATTTTGTAATTATATAATCGTATTATAATATAATCTAATATAACACAAACAAAATAACTTAAATTTTATACATCTTCAATCACATGATATAACAAATTATAACATACTGTAACATTATTGCAAATATGAATATTTTGTAATATCAGTATCTATAATTATAAATATTTTATAACAATTATAGCTATATAATATTTTATAATTTTATAATTATATTATAATATAATTTAATATAACACATATAACACTATATATAATATAAAAAATTATAAAATCTCGTAGCAATGTCACGAGCATGTTTGCTTGTCCACTCTAAAGAGATCCGAGTATCGTGATGTTTTTAATAAAAATACAACACTAACCTCTCAATTAAAAATATTGGACAATTTTTTTTTTTAAAACTTTAAACCTTATCACAAAATATTACTTGAATTTCAATTTGTAATATTTTATTCCTTAAATTTTGAAACATTTGTGAATTTTCCCCATCAGTTTTTTTTTTATATAGAAAAGTGCATTTGATAATAATATTAAATATGAAATTACAAAGTAGTACTCATTGGTAATACATGTAGCACTCATTACTCTTATTAAATATAAAATTACAAAATTAGACATAAGTTGAAAGGTACAAGAAAAAATTACAAATCAATCTTAACTTTTTATTCTTTTAACTTAATTATAATGGCACGTAGCTTTATAATTTCGTATTCAATACCCCAACTCATGCTGTCAACTAGTGTCACGTGCATTTTTCAAGTAAAAATTCAACTAAAAGAGTAAATTCATAAATGTTTCAAAATTTGGGGAAAGAACGATACAACTTAAAATTCAAGGGACAAGTTATCCACAAATATAATATTCTTAGGGTCACTTCGATACTGTTGTGATGTGAAAATTATCAGATCCAATCGTGATGTCAGTCGAAAATTATGGCTGGCAGCAAGCGGGCAATTTTTTTATAAGTTGCTACATATGAGTACCATAAACAAAATTTGACGTGCATGATAAACTATAAATAAAGTGTTGTAAGGATATATAATGACTAAATCCCTTTTTTTTTTTTTCTAGGGAACTAATGACTAAAATTGGCAAAATTTTTAATTTCATAAAATGTTTTAATATAGATATTTAAAGTTTTTATTTTTTTAATATAAATGCCAACATTCATATTTATTACACAAAAACTACTGATATATATTATTTAAATTTAATAAGCTAAATTAAGCCTAAAAATTGAATTTCATTTCTTCAAGGAAAGGTTATAAAACAAGACATACTAATGCAAAGTGGAATTCATAACACGGCCTTATAATTGGGACCAATTCTTTATTAGTTATATTATTTAATATCATTAATGTCTCCAAGCTTTTTTTTTTTTTTTTTACTTTCTTTTTCCTCTTAAGATGTGTTTGTGTTTTCTCTCTCTCTCTCTTTCTTTTTCCATTTTTTCATCTAAATATCCTCACATGCTATTCTAGACATACTATAATATGAAAATTGATTGTGGAAGATGAAAATTGTACATTTTAGAAATGTTAAGGTAACTAGACCTTTAAATTTAAATAGTGGAAACTTTTGTAGAATATCGTATGATTATATTTATGGATTGAATTATTTACCAAAAAAAAATTCAGGGATCTAATTACCATCTCTTGGTGTTTTTATCTCTCTTGTCAGCTAGATAACCAACCTCAATCGAGCTGGAACGATTTAGAAATATAATAATAAGTGAGCCAAAGAAGCCGAAGTAGAAAAATATGGAGAAATGTGCACGGTTTTAAGATAAAATAAATTCTAAAATACATAAAATATGACTTATGTTGTTAATTAAATAATATAGATACCTATTAGGTGCAAGATTCATGTCTCATTCGGCTTTTAATCTACCAATGAATGTTATTACAACAGTTGACTTTATACCTTTGTCTTCTTTATCATTTTGCTTTCTTAGATTCAATCGATTTGTAGGAACCAATTAATTACCTCGGACATCAGCTTTTTTCTTCGCCATGTCTTTTATGTTTTTGTTTTAACTCTTAAATCATAAAGAGTCAAGATAGCTTGTTGCAGACTAGATTGATTGTATCTTATATCTACATATTTAAATGTGTATTTACAATACTAGGGCTCTATGTCACAATAGGAAGGAAAAGCTTCTATTTCTACCTTTCCAGAATCTAGGCCCACTCCAACGTGCTGACCTTTCAAGGGAGGCACCAATCATTGTCTTCAAATTTAAGCAATTTCCTCCAATCACAGTCCAACACGTGGATTACCATGATCATCTTAATGTGATATATGTTTTTTTTTTAATTCTAAAACGCGCAAAATATGATTCATTTTGTTAATTAAATAATCAATCGTTTAATATAGTTATGGATATCCACAAGATTTCATGTCTCATTCGTCTTTTAATCTACAAATGAATGTTTTTACACAGTTGACCTTCTATACCTTTGTCTACTTTATCATTTTTCTTTCTTAGATTCAACTGATTTGTAGGAACCAATAAATTACCTTGGACATCAGTATTTTTCTTCGCAATGTCTTTTGTTTTTCTTAATCATAAAGAGCCAGGATGGCTTGTTGTAGACTAGATTATATCTTATTTCTACACGTTTAGGGGCGTATTTTCAATACTAGGGCTCTGTGTGACAATAGGAAGGAAAAGATTCTCTTCCTATCTTTTTATTGATCTAGGCCCACTCCAATGCACTTACCTTTCAAGGGAGGCACCAATTGTTGTTCATATTTAAGCAATTTCCTCCAATCACAGCCCCACACGTGGATTACCAAGATCATTTAGATGTGATATATGTTTTATTTTAACAATTAAAATAAACGTTTTCCACAAAATCATAATTATTTATTTTATAAATTAAAATAACTAATTACTATGTAATAATTCTTAACAAATGAAACAACTATTTTATATTTTATTGATATCAATATTGTTACATAAAAAATATGCATAACAAAGATGTGTTTTATAGAAACATGCTTCCTAGTGATATCATTTCTGATGTGAATCAAATAACGGCTTAAAAGGAACTAATCAACGTCAAGGGAACCAATTCAAATATCAATTGGGTCGGTTACAAGAGCGAGAGTAAAGAGATTTAAAGAAGCACTTAATGGGCTAATTCAAGAGGTTTGAGCTCAATCAAATTCATGGCCCATTGAGCATGATTCATGATACATTAACTTAATTTAAGCCCATGAGGAATTCAACTAATTCTTTCAAGCCCAATCAAGCCAAGAGACTTCAAGACCAATCAAGCCCAAGAGACGTTTTCTTTAACCAAGGAAGTTCGGATTTAGTTAGGATTATCTTTTCGAATTTGTTGGGATTTCAGCTAAGATTTGAGAATATCTTTTGTAACAAACTTTCCAACAAATTTCCGAATTCAAACTTTAGGATTTCGGTTAGGATTTTGAGAGTATCTTTTGTAACAAACAAAATTCGGATTTCAAACAAAATTCGGATTTTGTTTAGGCTTATCTTTGTTAGGATTTGTTAAGAATATCTTTGGATCTGAATTTTCAAATAATTTTCAGATTTTTTAGGTTTATTTTTTTCAGATTTCTTTTAGGAATATTCTTTGTAACAATTGCCTATAAATAGGCGTTCCCATAACAATAAAACAGAACACATCAGTTTAATTCATAAATTTGAGAGTTTTAATTCTCTTTGGTTCTTTGAAGAACTATTTGAACTTATCGGAATCTTCCGTGGCGTTCACTTCTGACTTATCAATCAACCCTTCCATAGTTGGTTGTGGCGTCTTCCTTATACCAATGTTCTTGTTTCGCATTAAGCAACGGGTTGAGGTCCATATACCAAGGTTCTTGTTTTTGCTGAAGCAACGGGTCGAGGTCTCCCATTCATTCGAACCTGATTTTAGAACGTTCTTGGGTTCATAATCTTGACGGGTCTCGTTATTCTTAGTGAGGTTCGCATCATTTTCTTTAGAGTTGGATGTTGGTAAAACACAGTAAAACAAATGGATAAGTCTTGATGTCACTTCAAATCCATCAAGATAAGTCTCAGAATTCACCACTCAAAGAATCTGCCAAGAGATAAGAGCTTGCAAACAAAAACTCTAGTTTTTTTTTTTTTTTTCTAAATTTTCATCAATTCCATGTCTCTTAAAATTGAAAACAAATTACAATTTAAAACCAAAACTAAAATAGTTCAGTTCAACCCAAAAGACATACCAATAGCTGTAAACCCCTTATATTAGCAACAATAAATGTTGTTGAATTTACAACTTCACAAACTCCACAAATTCAGCCATAAAACAACCTAAAAAACCAACAGCCATACAAACTTAAATTAAAGCTGAAATTATACTAACTTAAAAATACACAAAGCTGTTAATTCTTAACCATTAAAACACATCCTTAGCATCTCCCCAAAAAAAAAAAAAAGCCAGCACTCTTCAAACTTCTCAGCCACAAGCCTTCAAGTCTGCTTAAAACACATGAAATACATGCATCGAGCCTTCTCAAGAAACAAACCATGCAGCCCATGCACAAGTGAACCACGTCCATCTCCTTTATATTCATCACCTAGTGTCTCACGACACTCGCTGCCGGCTCTCGTTATGGGCGATTTCCTACTGGCCCAAAAAACATTAAAAACATCAAGGATAATTTAATGGCATCTTCCATAGTTTGTGACAGCTAGCAAGGAGACCAAATGAAACGACATAATTAAAACTTGAATAATTAATATTTACTTTGATCAAACACATAATTAATAACTTTAGTCCTAGCTATAAACATGGAATAAAATTGCATTGTAAGGTGATGTAGATATATTTATAAGAAGCTCTTTACCTGAAAAGTTTTCATCCATAGATATAACCAATTTCCATCCAAGGCGACCCTCCAGTATGTATATTCTTAGTTAGAGTAAGGTATATACATTATATTGCACCTCTATTCAATTGTGTGTATACATTGTTTGCACCTTTCTAATTATTTATGTGTATACATTCTGTTGCACCTCTCTAATTAATTATTTGTCTATGGGTGCAATTAATAATCTAATGGGTATGAACAAACCATAAATAATACTTTTGGGGTTTTATATTTATCTAATATTAGATAAAAATTGAGTGCTCAAGCTCAAGTAACTTGAATTAACCCCGTATGCTAATAACATTAATCTTCATCTAACAAAGTTGTATATTCCATATATATTTAATAAATTAATCCTCGCTTCATGCACCATATGTCCCAAATACTGAATTTTTGATTTTGGTACCAGTCTCACCCTTTGGTAGTTCAAATAACAAGTTTGCAGTATGCATGAACGTGAGTCCACTAATCACTTAGAATTAAGTTCCATACATAAATTGGTCATCTAGTGAGATAATTAGTTCTAAAACTGAACAACTAATTAGTTTTAAGTCGATCAACGAATTAATCTGTAAAGAAGTTAATATCTATCATGGTCTAGTTCAGTGCCTATATTCACACCGATACTTTGCTAATTTGTGATCACTATTGTTATAATCGTAGACAAAGTCATACCACTAGTTAAGAAAATCGCACTACACTCTAGTCAAAATAAATTATCTAGCTTTATTTATCAACTGTAAATTAGTTTTGTTTCATACTACGTCATTGATCATGTCTTCTATGTTAATTTGTGAACTCTTCGTCAACGTATAGTTAAGGCAGCTGTTTAGATCGAGACTTTATGATGCAATACTTGTAATTATATTTAATGAACGAATATAATTTCGTATGAATAAAACTAAATTATAAATATCTTTATTCTCTTAATAATATTAAAACATGATAAAAGATCAAATATATTTCTACTTTTATTAATATATAAAAAGCGTAGATAAGCAGTCTGCTATTTTTTTATCAAACGTTTTACCTTTTCCTTTTTTTTTTAATTATACATCAGTAATGTTTAATTTTTTGATCCAATTAAAGACAAGTAAAAGGAAGAGTTTTTTCGTCATTATGTGTAAACTTTTTTTTCTATTTTTCATTTTCACACTTTTTTTTTAATCTTTAAATTAGGTTAGATTTATTTTTGTCATCTGATCAAATATCTGACAAAAATATTAAAGATCCATTTAGATCACCATCTCTAATATTTATTATTTAACTCAAATAAAATAGTAACTCCTATACAATTTGTATTTGGTGGATGGTCAAACAATCAAGCATATTTAAATGTTTTTACTATTTTATCGAGTAAATTATTTTACATTTGAATATAAACACTATGCTTGAATGAATGCTCAAATACAACATATGATCCATAAGGGCACTAATGACAAACGAAATGGTAATTAGAACTCATTTGATAAATTTATATCCTTTTCCTATAAGAGGGGAAAAAAAACTATAATTTTATTGTGAAAAATTGTACATTGCAAGATCATTACACATGAAGAGTGCAACTTATTTTTTTTTCTTTTGTGTAAGTTCTAAAATCTCATGTTCACGTTGTTTATCTTGATATTGTCACTACTTATATGTCCTTTTACTTTACTTTATTTTGATACTATTTTTTTTTTTTGTTTTGCTTTGAATTTATTTTGATGTTATGTTTATGTGTATAACGTATACAAGTTTTGTACACGATAACACTACCTCATTGAAATTTGTAGGGCCTAAAATTTTCAAATCAGGAAATCACTTTATAATTGCCCTCCAATTTGAGTCGAGGTAAAAAAAAAAAATCATAGTTAAAGACATTATAACACGAAATTTATCTAACTCTCATATGTCTAACAATGATTAAGAATATATATATATATATAAAGTTCATGTATAGGCGTCATGTTTTTTATACGTAGGGGTACTTTTCTTTAGTATGTATGCCAAACTAGTAATATATAAATGTTTTAAAAGCATTCTATTCTAACGTGTTGTTGATTTTCTTACGGTCTCGACTCTCCATACTCGTCAGGCTATTCACCTCATTTGAGGTAATCTGTTCAATATTACATTATTTTTATTTATAATTCTTTTTATATACTATCTTAAAAAAAACCTCTTTTGTAACTTCAAAATTCTTTTAAAAATATTGTTGAATAAATAATAATAAGTTACTGTTTTTACTTATTAGTTTTCCCCCCCAAAAAAAAAATCGCTCGGATAGATATCTCTAGAGCATGCAGCCATGATTAGTTGTGGAGCTAGAAAACTTTTTCAAGAGGATATGAGTTGAATCAAAATTTTCAATTAAAATTACATTAACTCTAAAATCTTTTATCGTCGTTATCTTTTTTTTTTTTTTTGTATTTTTTCCAAACAAACTAAAGTTTCTTATAGAGTTAAATTTAATTTTAAAGTTTAGAGTTCAAAAAATTGTAAAATTATATAATACTAAAGTTTATTTTGATTTATTTGAGGTATTAAATTGTAAATATTAGTACCTTAAAATCAAAATTTAGAATGAAATATGTAAATGTTATAATTAATAGAATTTCAAGGTAAATAAGGGAACAAGTTGTAAACTTCAGTACTCTTTTATATTGGAGAAAAACTATAGTATATAATGAGAATTTTCAAAACTTAAAGGGTAAAAGAAAAAATCCGCCCTTGGCCATGATGCTGTCTTCTATTTAGAGCCGTGGCTTAGGCTGTATGTATTCGGGTTTGTGGGCAAATTAATCCACCGAAATTCAGAATCTCAAAACCACGAGAGTCGCTAGTATACTAAAAAATAGTTTATGACAGACTACTTAAAATCAAACAATAATTATCATAATATAAAAAATATATATTTGTTTTATATTATATCTCCCAATAGAATAGAAGATTGGTGACCATATTCACCAAGTGGTGAGCATGCAAGCGTACACCTGCTGCGTACGAGGCACGTTCTTTATCACAAAAGAATGAAAAGAGTTATGTAGGCCATGCATATTATATGATCAGTGAGAAAAAGAAGCCAAAAAGTGAAGGACACAAGGGACATTTAATGATTTGAAGGAGATATAAACAATATGATTTCTGGTGTTGTTGTTGTTTTTTTTTTTAATAAATAATAATGACAAGGATTAATATGCGCTTCAAAACATCTTGATTAAATTGGGTTTTTTTTTTTTGAAATTGAGGATAAAAATATTTAAACTCTATATCTTTTAATGAAATTAAATATGAATTTACAATTATATCTGTGACCACATATGAGTATTTTTTTTAATATTCTAATCCTCCATTCCAGATGATATTATAGTTATATAAAGAAAAATATATAATTATGTTTGTCCTAAAAAACAATTGGGTATGTTAAATTTTAGTAGTATATTATTTGTTTATGGATGAAGAATCAAAACGGTGAAAACTACTAAATTTAAGTGACTAATTAATGACCATAATCAATTTCGAAATTAAATAAAATTTTGCACAAAAAAATTCAAGCACTATAGACGGCGTCAAAAACCAAAAAAACAGTAAATTAACAAAATGATAAATCTTTTGGCAAATGTTATTCTCACTTGTTCGTGGTGTACATAAGTTTTATGAAATAAGACTAATTAAAAGGAAAAAAACAAGTGCAATCATCTATAGTGAGTGATTTTGGACCAACAAGTTCTCATTCTGAAATCATTAAATTTTGATTTATTTAATGCAAATGCCGCCCACCCCCTAAACGATTGTGGTGATTTTCTAATTAGTACTTAATGAGAAACAAAACCAAATAATGCGCTCGTTTGTACAACAAGTTTTCTTTTTTCTCGTGGTTGGCAGTGGCACACTGGATCAAGCAACTAGTTTTGCATGCTTTCATAGTTTCAATAAGTAGATGGGTGTTCAAGTAGCCCAAAAAAAAAAAGGAGCGGTTGAGTTCGTGCAAGCACATTTATATGGACACTCAAATTAAAATGCGCATTATATATAATAATATTATCAGTTATGAAAATAAACTTTTTAGGCAGATCTTCTTTAAGAAAATCGGGGCTATATAAATTTGGATTAGACAATTTCAACTCCGAGAAAATTAATCTTCTTTACCTAAAAAAGAAAATGACGTCAACGTGATTGATATTAAGATGGGAGTTGGAGTTTTAACACAACTCCGAGAAAATTAGTCGCAAACAAAAAACTTGTTTTGTTGATGGGTGGCACATTTATTATGGCCATCGACGAGCAGACGTCGTGTCACATTGAGGAAAAATAACATGATTAAAGGAGAAAAAAAAAAAGAATAATTTGATCGTCTAGTCTTTAAATTATGTTATTTTGTTACTTTGGGTTTTGAATCTTTATTTTTGATAAATTAGTCCTTAAATTATTTATTTTTTACAGTTTTATCCCTTATATTGAAATTGACGAAAGATTTTTTTTTTAAATTTTGTACGTGTTCTCATGTTTTAATTCCATACTAATATGAAAGTTTATAAAAATAGTTATGTTTTGAACAAAAAGTTTTCATTTTTATTCCTATTAAAAACTCTTAAAAACTAATCATTTTACAATTAATATAGTATATTTTTAGAAATTTTTAATTACTATGCAACACCAATATCAATTATTTACGTTAAATTTTAGAAATCATTAGTTAATTTTAATGTTATGGATCAAAACTGCTAGAAACAAAAAAAGAAAAAAAAATATTAGAGACTAATCTACTAAAAGTAAAAGATATTAAACGGATAAATAGTCTGTAAAAAGAAAAAAAAAGGACAGTTTAACGAGCCGTGCATGCGAACCCACGTATGTAAACACATTTACCGGCTTCGTGGACGTCCATAAGCAGAGTCTATTTTCATTTTATTTTCAATTTTTATTTGATGGCAGGATGAATATGCCGTGCCGCATTTTACTTTTGTCACCTGACATCTGTCATTTGTGGCAGAAACAAATGACACGATTTTCCTGAAAATAGTCGGGAAGTATGCATATACACCACGAATTTAGGGGTTATGATTTCTGAATGTCGGCGACACACACACACAGAGACACACACACACACACAGACACACACACACACACACACACACATATATATATATAGTGGCACTATACTACTGTGTGACGCATGTTAGATACCTTGGATAACCAAATGCCACTCGTTGTCGGTCTCTTGCATTTGTTTATGGGACTCTTTACAGAAATGCTGTAGGTTTATGTCTTGACTGTCTTATTTCACTCGAAAAAATTATTTTAGAAAATCCCACTTCATGTTAAATTATTTTACTTACAGTGTCGATTATGATGTTATGTCACAATCGGCAAGACACCAACTAATAACCAACAATACTCACATAGTTATCGATTGATGATTATCGATCTCAACATACTTTCCAATCAATAGCCCCTATCATTAACGACAATCAACTATATTATCACTGGTTTTTTTTTTTTTTTTTTCTCCCCTTCGTTATACTAAGACATATCAACAATCCACAAAACTAAAAAAATAGTCCACCAAAAATACCAAATAACACAAAAAATTAGGTCAATTTGGTCATCAACAGCTTCACCAACCTCTGGAAGAATCAATGGAACTATTATGGATATTTCTATGGTTTTTCCTCCCGGATTATTGTCACGGGTGTCGTGCAAATTGATAGTTTAGCAAACTTAAAAAAAAAAAAATTACAGAGTATGCCTAAGGAGAAAACAAAATTTGGGAAGAGAACACCTCCATCTCTTATCTTTTGGCAAAGAAAATAAATCCAATCTTCTTAAATTATAACCGAGTATTTCGTGTATATACCACTCAATAGACGAGAAAAAAGAGAGAAACTTGTACAATTAAAAATTTATTGCACGCAGTTCAACCTTCTTCGTTTGTTGTTAATGCTTCGGCATCGGCTGATGAAAATTGTGTTGAAGAATATGAAAGATTCATTGCACATAAAATCTTCTAAAATTCTATCTCTTCTCTTAAAAGAATGGCAGGGCAGGGCTGTAATATTAAGAGGTCGTTTGGGGACCGTGTCTGCAGATGAAGTTTGAAGGGTTGGAGACCAAACCCCGTTTGGC
Source organism: Antiaris toxicaria (assembly GCA_035233585.1). Taxonomy (NCBI): domain Eukaryota; kingdom Viridiplantae; phylum Streptophyta; class Magnoliopsida; order Rosales; family Moraceae; genus Antiaris; species Antiaris toxicaria. The sequence continues at coordinate 6,204,437 of CP141163.1, forward strand.
GATTTCGATTCCGCAGGCAGTGAACAGGAAGGCGCACATGAGGTCTATTCTTTTTTCTGAGAGATTCCCTTCCTCCCGTCCATCCGTCGCTTCAAAACCCTCTTCTGTCGAGTTCAATGTTGACCGGCACACCCTATTTCTACCTTCATCCGGCTGCAACAGTAAAGTTTTCTCTTTGTCTTCTCTCTATCTTCTTCTCCCGGTTGCTTTTCATTCTCAGTCCTGCCGTTGTTCCCATCAAAACCCCCCTTTATTGCTGTCGATAGTTAAAAATTTGTGGAGGAAAAAAACCAGATTTTTCAATTCCGATTTGCATTGTTTGGAATTTTTAAAACGATTTCTCTGGCTATCGTGTTTCTTCAACAAATTCCGGTCAGTACGATGCAAAAATTTTTTTTTTCTTTTAGTATCGATCTATGGTTTCATTGCTGTTGTGGAAATCAGATTTGGAGTTTTGGGAAAGTTTGGGGTAAGTGAAGGTGGGATCAAGAATTTTGCATGGTTTTGCCTTACCGATTGGGTGTTTGCTTTGTGCATTGTTGTAGGGCCGCCGAAGTTTACAATTTCCGGTAAGTTTTCATATTCTGTTGCTTTGATTTCCTCTGTACTGGAGCTGAGATTACTTCCGGTTTGGTACTTTGTTTCCCCTCTGTGGTTGATGTTTTCCCTCTGTGCTTAATATTTCCCCTCTGTGCTTGACGTTTTGCGTTGAGTCCTGCATTGTTTGGAATTGTTGTGATTGGTGGTTGTTGAACTTAGGTTGGCATTTTTCATGGTTGTTTTCTGTTATTGCTCCGAACATGAAGATATAGCCCTAATGATTTGAATTTTCGTTGCAATCTTTCTCTGTACTCGACGTTACATTACATCCGGCTCCATTGATGGTTTCCCTGTGTGTGTAATGTTTCCCTCTGTGATTGAAGTGTCTCCTCCGTGATTGATGTTTCCCAAGCTGCTTGCATTCTCCCCTCTGTGGTTGACGTTTTATAATTATGTCCTGCATTGTGAGGATACTATGCCATGGTGGTTGTTTAACTTAGGTTGGCATGTTTGTTTGTTTGATTCTGTTATTGCTCCGACTATGGCTCTTTAACAAACTACCAAATTTGTTGTCGTTTCATCCTCCGTACTGTAGCATACACTACATCCGATTGCCTTTCCTGTTTTCCCTCTGTGGTTGATATTTTCCCTTTGTACATTATGTTTACAGCCGGCTAGGTTGTTACCCGTTTTGCAATAATGGTTCTCTATTTATTTGTATGCTACTTGTATAAACACAGGATATTTGCAAAGTTGATCTTAGCCATTTGTAGCTGTTGTTTTGATTGACAGTAACAGGTTGACGGTTTCCACCCCGTCGACCTGTCTTGATACTGTAGCCACGGCTACCGGTAGTAGGAGACACCGAGGTGGCGTTCACAACTGCACCACTCGGCGTTGCCACCAGAATCAACAAAGGGCCCAAATTACGCATTACTTCCGTGTTCGAAAGCGGATACAGCGAATAACGTCATCGTTGCCCATTCGTGAGGCGACTACCGTCGTTTCATCCACTGCCTAGAACTCGGTATACATCTTATTAAACATCTACATATCTGTTTGCACTAAATATGTTTTATTGTAATTAACAAAATTTTTTGCTAGCTCTGTGACTAATGACTTACCCGTTAAGTTGTTGTTTGTGAATAACATACAATGTGCTTGTCCACATTGTATGTTATACCCCAATTTGATATATCCATTTATCTATGTACATTGCATTAGGTATGGATTATGATTTATGAATTGATTTGCATTTGTCATTATGACACCTATTTTAAAGTATTTATATTGCCTTGTTTTTTGATGGCATGTTTTTTTCTAATTTTCATTCTATTGTTGGTCTTGATCAGTGGTATCTGTTGCACGTGCTGGCCTTTGTTGATTCTGTTGTTGGCCTCTTATTCCTTGTGATTGTGTACCGGTTATGATGCAAAACTGTCATGGTTGATTTGCTTATCATGTTATTGGTGTTTTACAGACCCGTTAAACGATTTTTTGCTAATTGATATCTGGATTGTGATACTTTATCACTTTTTCTGGTGTTCAACCTAGGTAGCAATTTGTTTTATGGGTGTGCATAATGTCTAACATGATTATGTGATATATTGACATTAGACTGAGCCATGTAATTTCAAAAACTAACTTTTGCCTCCATCGTGCCTGTGAATTTTTACATTGTTTTGTACATTTTAGTTTAACATCGACATGCCTTGGGCGGATGGTCGTCTTACAATTGGAATGAGGAGAAGGAAGTTTATTTTATAACCTCCTTGATGATTACCAAAGTAATCATGGTGGAAGACTTCCCAAGACTGATACATACTCGGAGTGGGCTGAGATGTTCAATAGGAGGTGGCTTGATATCAACACCCCGTGTTATGCAATGACTTTGCATAGGAAAAGGATGCGAATGAGGCGGACATACACCGCGTGGAAAGCGTTACAAACATGGGCGGGTTTAGGCTACAACCCTATCACTGATACAGTGATCTGCTCCGATGAACAATAGGCCCAATTCGCTACTGTAAACACTACTACTCCTGTTTAGTATGCCAACTTATATATTATATGACATTTTACACTTTTCCGTTTTGGTGTATATTTAGCAACACATAATTTTGTTGATGCAGGTTTACCCAGACCAAAACTTCCTCAGAACACAGCGTTTAAAGCACAAGGAGTTGTATCTCAACGTTTTTACGAAGTACCGAGCAACCGGTGCACGACTTCAGCATTCCCGATTCAGCCCTACTCCGAATGTTCCCCATTTGTCTGGCGGTAACATGTATGGAGACATATCTCAGGCCCCTGGCGTTGCGATCGATGGAAATGACTCGCAAGCCAACACGATGAACCCGCCCCAATTTGACTCTCAATACGCACCAGGATTAGTACGGAGTCGCGAGAAATAGGTTAAGTATAAACAATGCCATGACACGGAAAATATTCTCGCTGACGCAATACGGGGCATCGGTAGTTACTACTCAAATAAGTCCTCACGACCATCAAGTACTGATGACGCTACCTAAGCTGAATTGCTTGCTCAAACTGACAAGGTGATGGAAGAGATGGGGGTGCCTACCGATGATGCAGTTACTATGTACCTATGGTTGCGTAATGAAAAAGCGTTGTTGAGAGACTTTACTAGGCTTTCCGTTGAGAAGAGATGGAACATTATTAATAGGATCGTGAATGGCGATTTATAAGCTGGTTTTGGAGGGAAACATTATTGTTTATGAGACTATTCATTTGTCACGGACATCTACGTTTACTTTATTGTTTTTACCATTTCGTATTTACAGACTATCACTCATACAGTTGTTTTCATATTTATATATTTATTTTTATGCCATTTTAGACTGTCTATCTGCATGTTAATTTTTGGTATGCCATTACATAATTTAACTATTATAATGATTTGTATGCAATTTTTACGAAAATTAAATCACTTGGTTTCTTACAAAATATCATCGTTGTTTATTTTTATGCAATGATTTATGAAAATCCAATTACAAATTTTCTTACAAAGGCACTAAATGTAGGTTGTACAACTCGATAAAATATGGATACATCTGACACGGATACCGATGATGATGTAGGCAGTTTTGCATGTGTCTCATACGCATGTATGAGAAATTGTATAAGCAAAAACACCGCAAACACGACTCCATTTTAACAGGTGCTGTAAAGACAGATGAGTTGTTATACGGAAATGACGATAATATCAAACAAAAGACTCGGATAAATAGGCCCACTTTTATGGCTTTGTGCGAGTTGGTGGAAGGAAAGGGTTTACTTCAGTCGACAGATCGTGTATCCGTGTCTGAGCAATTGTTCATATTCTTAGAAATACTATGCCATGCGACAACAAATAGGCAAACACAGGATATTTGGCAATATTCAGGTGAGACGATATCACGATGGTTTACAACCGTTCTTGACGCACTATTTACATTGAAGGCCGAGTTTATACGCCCTCCAGATTATAATATCGTGCAACCGTATATTTTGGAAAACGCATACAAATACAAACCATGGTTCGACGTACATGATCAAGTTTGTTTTTAGATTTATCAATTTTAAATGTTTGCAACCATATATTTTTCTAATAATGTTATTGTTTTTGTAGAACTGTATCGGCGTCATTGATGGGACGCATGTGCTATGCGTTCCGCCAGCAGATAACTCGTTGGCTTGGCGGAACAGGAAAGGCATAAGTACCCAAAACATCCTAGCAGTTGTGTCATTCGATATGATGTTCACATGCATGATCGCAGGCTGGGAGGGCTCTGTACATGATGCAAGGATATTAGCACATGAAATGGCCGTCAATGGATTCCCAGTGCCACCTGAAGGTTTGCTTTGTGTTCGTAAATATTTTGCTTATAGAATTTATTTTTTATACGTATCGTATTCCCTGTTATATGTACTAATATATATTATTTGTTTAGGTAAATTTTATTTAGCAGACTCTGGTTATGCTAACAACGATCACTTTCTTACACCTTACCGCGGAGAAACATACCACTTGCCAGAATACCGTCAGAGACAATATGGTCTTACAAGTAGGAAAGAAGTTTTTAATTACACACACTCGTCTTTGCAGAATTGTATTGAAAGAACATTTGGTGTTTGGAAAGCGAGATTCAAAATACTGACTAAGATGAACAGTTACCCCCATCGATAAACAAGTGAAGATACCAATAGTTTGTGCGATATTGCATAACTTCATAAGAATACATGCAGCGGTAGAACCAGACTCGTTACTTCAGTCGTACATGCACGATGTGCCAACGTTCAGTGCAAGTACATCTATGTCTACCTGTGTAGTGGATACAACTGATGCTGATGGGTTAGAATATATTGATGATGTGTACGAGGACATACATACGAACACAGCTAACGCCGACGTACAGCATTAACATCGCAATGGGACCACGTCTATGGCTCGCTTTAGAGATGCTATTGCAGACCAAATGTGGGAGAGATACCAACAGTATCCATGGTATAGACTTTGACGTCTGTCGTTTTGTTGTCTTTATTGTATGCTTTCTAATGTAAATCAAAATGTCACGATAAATATTGTAACGCATGACTTACTGACCTGCCGAATGATTTTGTATGTATAATTATGGCAAGCAATTGGCCCATGTATGTGAGTAATTGTCTATACTGTTCGATTGGGGGTTTAATTGCATGTGTTCATTTATGGGGTATGGTTTTTTTGTATATATTTTGTTTCACATTCGCAATCATATTTGAATTGAGTTTTACAAATATTTTGTTGACATGTTGATTTTGGGGGGTGTTTGGGGGAGTAGGCATTACTATTATATTTTGGGTTAGAAAAAAGTTGTCTTGGAAAATTTGTTTGGAAGAAAAAACTGTTTGAACTGAAAAAATACAAAAATGTTAACAATTTTTATATAAAAAAAAATCAATATAAATATTGTACGGTTCCTCTCAAAATTCTAGGCAATTTAAATTAAATTTATCTCATTTGGACTTGTATACACAAAGTTATGAATTTTTAAAACAATTATTTTAGATAAATACCCCCTATATATGATTATTTAAATTTAGTTGTACATAAAAATTTAATTCAGATTTCTGTTGTTATAAATATAACAGGATAAATCATTATGTGCCATGAAATTTATTGTCTAACATCGCGTGCAAGTATTGAGCAAGAAATGTTGAACGCAAATGCTGGTTGTCATGAAAATACCAAAATCATATCTTTAAAATCCAAATACTTCCTTATTTTATCTATCATATAACACAAACTCCCATAAAGATTCCTTTTTTTTTTCACTTATTTAATAATTTTTATACATTTTTTTCATAACAACTTTTTTTCAAAAACTTTTATCCCAAACACAATCTCCAACACCATATCTCATATCCAAAATCAACATCTCCAAAAATATATCTCCAAAACACCCCCCAAACCACCCCTAAGTAAAACAATGATCTATAATTAGATTTGACAAATACATAATTAATAGAGCGTTTGTTTTTCATATTGCGTATACATTGTATTTAAACGCAATATAATTTTCATCAAAATGTAAAAGTTTTACGTTCGAATATAATACTTTTTTACAGTGTTTAAAATACATTTACCATTCCGTAATATTTTAAAAATAAATTTTTTAAAATTCATTCACATTATATTCTCCCTCTATCTCACTTTTTTTTTATCTATTTTTACCAATCACATCAACTTTTCAAATATAAAATACAATTCAAATATTTTTCATCCAAACACACATTGCATTTAAATGCAAAATAAATACTTTTCATGTAAATACAAAATATATCCAATGCATTATATTCAAACTATTGCCAATGTAATACTTTTACCAAATGCTTTATAAGAGAGATAAAGAAAATGATAAAACAAGTGACCTTAATATTTATCCTAGTACAATTATCACCAATACTAGTATGCATTATATTTAAATGCAATACAAACGTAATACTTTTATCATATGCTCTATAAAAGAGATAAAGAAAATGATAAAATAAGGGACTTTAATATTTATCCTAATACAATTATCACCAATACTAGTGCATTCGTCTGCAAACATAATTCATTTTCCTCCCAAATGGTGGAATAGCATCATGACCGAAAGGAAAATATATAGTAAATCGCAAGCTAACATAGATCAATAATATATTTATAAACTGTGTAAAGGTAAATTATGTTACTAGACTTTACTCTTAATTAAAAACGTTAATTTACTCCTAATTAAAAACTTACTGACACATAAATAAGTTTTTATTAAGAATAAGCTGGTAGATGTTTTATTGCTGATAATTATCAGTGTCTGCTATAACAGCAGAGGCAATATGCCTTGGAATGGGATCTACACCGATTATATCATCAGTAAAAATTAAAGACAAACCAGCAAATAAATGAGCAACCACACTGCCTGGTCTACGAACAAAGCGACAAAGGGCATTAAAAGGAGCTAAAAGATCCAATAACAGCAATAATCACTCCATCATCAGAATCTGTCTGGTGTGCTTGTATAGTTTGGATAACCTTAACTGCATCTGATTCCACAGTATCTACAGGGAGCCCACAAAACAGAGCAAATTGAAGGCCCTCTCTCACTGCTATGCATTCCGCCGTATGGGGAGAGAAACAACCCCCAATCTTTCTAGCTAAACAAGCTAAAGCCGTGCCCTCCCAATCACATCGAGCTTGATTTGGAGCACTCCATCGGCCGTTTGGTGGTTGACGAGCAATAGCATATTCATGGGCTGCTTGATCCGGTAATCATGCCTTATCTGCCCAGCATTCTCTAGGATGACAGCAGGAGGAGTTGAAATATTGTTATAAACCTTCAGATTTCTTGCTCTCCACACAGCCCATGCAATTGTGCAGAAGATCTCAAGCTCCTCCCTAGATGCAACCCGACTCCATTTAATGCATAAATCTCCCACAGAGGCTGCAGGGATCTTTTCAAACTTCAGCCAAATAGAACTACAATCCCAAACGCTCTTAACAGCGGGACACAGCCAAAGACAGTGCCAGGTCGACTCACTCGCCTCTTCGCAATTGGGTTAAGTATCACAACTGCCTATCCCCCCTTTTTCCAAACTCCAAAAGTGGGAAGAATTTCATTGAAAGCTTTCCAGACCATAATCTTGATCTTGCTGAGCAATTATAATCTCCATAGCTTTATCCACCACATTTTATCGCCACTCACACCGGAGGACTCGCATTCATCCTTTCTACTCTAGGCCAGCTTATATCCCGATTTCACCGAGCATCTCCCTTTTGAATCAGAGTGCCAGATAACACGACCATTATGGCTACACCGACCTAAAGGAATGTTCAAAATCTTCTCATAATTAAATGGCCAGAAAACATTATATATAAACTCCCTATTCCATTGGTTATTTATGATGAGATCTGAAACTTTCCAATCATCCATAATGTGATGGGGGGGTCCAAGGATCATGGAAGATTCTAACAGCGCCACCCGATCCTATTCTCCACCTAGCACCAAGCTTCACACCCCATAAAATGCTTCTCCAAGTATATGAAACATTATCTCTAGTAGAAGGAACGACTAGGGAAGTATTTTGACTTCAGCACTCGGGCCAAAAGAGAGTAGGACATTGGATAATACGCAACCCCTTTTTGACAAGAAGTGCTCGGTTAAAAGCGCCAACATCACGAAACCCCATCCCTCTGGCATTCTTCGGCTTGCTCAGCGCCTTCCAACTCAACTAGTGTAGCTTCCGCTCTGTTTCATTACCTCCCCACCAAAACCTGGCTATAAGGTACTGAATCTCCAAACAGAGTGATTGTGGGACACGAAACACACTTAGGGTATAAGTGGCAGTTGCCTGAACTATGGCTTTGATAAACACCTCTCGTCCACCTACAGAAAAATGCTTGTTTCTTCATAAGCTTAAACTTCTTCAAAACTTTTTCCTTAACCGCATTGAAAGACCTAGCTTTATTTTTTTCTCACAAAAGAGGGTAGGCCCAAGTACTTATCATGTGACTGATCATTCTCCGATAATCCCAACGACTCCTGAATTTCTTCGCGGACCTCTGAAGTTGTGTTAGGGCTGAAAGTAATCATGTAAGACTTCTTGGATTTTTAATCCCTCTGCCCTTGTGGCCTTACAAAAGATTATGGAATCGTCAGCAACCAAAAGGTGACTCACAGTAGGCACCCTTATCGCAACACTAACCCCATTAATACTCCTTAACATCTTAGCCCTTTCGATCACCGCAGACATACCTTCAGCACAGATAAGGAACAAGGAGAAAGTGTACATCCTTGGCGGAGATCTCTACTCGGTTTAACCAACCCTTGAGCAACCCCACCCGCAATAAAGCTAAGGCCTTGTTTGTTTGTAAGGTTTGGATTTAAATTTTTTATTTCAGTTTTATCTTCTTTTGAAAAGTCAACAAAAACTATAATTAAATCAACTGATTTCAATTCAAAATTTCATTTTATTTCAAAGTTAATTTATACACCAAACAAACCCTAAAAATATAATAGTAACATGGCCCATGACATTCTCAATCCACATTTCTCCAAATCCTATCCTTCTCATCATTGCTTCAAGAAAAGGCCATTCGACATGGTCATACGCTGTACTCATGTCAAGTTTGAGTCTCATTAAACCCTCCTCCTGTAAATATGCTAATTACCTATTTCGGCCTTATGTAAGTGCAAAATTTTGAGAAATTCCTAGTCCCAACTGGCAGAGGCACACGACCGGTCCTTTAAAAGGACTAACCCGCGCATAATGATACCATATATGAAAAATGATTGGCTATTTTCGTGCAAATATTCCAAACGTTTTTCCGTACCTCAATGGGATGTGTGTATTACAATTAAAGAAGTAAAAATGAAGAACTAAATTCTCTGATAGGGTTCTCAGCAAAAATAAATAAACAAATAAATACAAAAAATAAAAATATCTTGCACGGGTCAGATAAAAGAACAGAAACGAGATTGAACTCCAAACAATTTCTACCACATCTTCATCCTTACTTCTGAGTTCAAGTAACAAAAGAAGAAATAATTATTCACGATATTCTGTACATTCAAAATTATAACAACATTGAAATGTTGAGTTTTTGTTTCTTTGCTATGTCAAAATGATTCTCTCTCCCCCAACTAGTAATAACTCTGGATTTCTACCATCCGCTGATTATCCTCTATTACAAATGAGCCTTCCAACTTCAACCTCAATGTGACAAAGACCAAAGAGGCCATCCGGTTGAAAATCCCAGGTCTATCTCTTCTTACCTTTTCATAAATCAGAAAGAAGAAGCTATATACATACATTCATAAACCACATCTGCTACTTGTGGGCTAACTTTCACTTGAGCACAGGCTTCTGGCGTGTCTTTGTAAAATGTACATCGCCATTGAGGACAGAGCTAATAAACCTCTCTACTTCTTCCAATGTCATTTCACCCTCAAATGCAGCAAACTTCCCTTTCCGAGGTTTGTATGCAACCAACAGCTTATCTGCTGATTTAAATCCTGATTTGTCTAGTGTGGTTAGGAATGCTGGCTGTTTTGCGGCGTCTAAAAGGCTGTAGGAAATAGTGTCCCTCGAGCCAAAGGCTGAATTCTGTCCTCTTGATAGTGTTTTCTGAGAGACCTGCGAACAAACATTATGCAGCACGTGTGAGATATCAAAGCATACACTAACTAAAACGTTCTATAAAATTCTCCTGAAGAAGAAATGAGGTTAAAGTCATTTTGGAAAAATCGTTTCGAGCACAGTCAACATTAGAGCCCAATAGCAATTTCTGTACGAAATATGCATCTTGATTTGCCAACATTCCTTGGCTCAGAGCTTTGCACTTTTCAGACTAGTTCCGCCACAAGATGTTGGCTTTTTAAGGGTGATGTTTCAATGTTGCACCACACAGTGAAGCATCCAAGAATAAACGAGGATGATCAATTCCCGAAGAACATCTCTAAATTATTTCCATGGAATAATTGCTAAAAAATTGTAAATCTCCTTCGGGCAATCAATTAAAAACAAAATTACTCACCCTCAATCAAACCCCGATATAAAATGAGGACTCACCATTTTCAAAATTTGCTCAATTTTCTCCTTTGCTCTGGAAGATCTGAATGCCCCAATTATGCAGACTGGAGTAGTCCCACCACATAGAGCATCAAAATTAGACCCTCTTAACATAGGTATCTGATTCTCCCATGAGTTGGTTTGGCCTCTGCCTGTCTGGCTTGAAGCTGCTTTCTTGCTCTTTTTTTTAAAACCATCGAGTAGGATACTAAGATCGTGAACTGCAGATTTCAAATCTTTCACACTAATCCCAGTTTTGAGGACATGCTTCTCCCCGGTTGACAACCAACCGACAACAGCTGGAAGTGCATCAACCCCTAGTTTCTTTATGGTAGCATCAGATGCATCATGAACCTGCACAATCATTTAGGAAAAAAGGACCGCTAAAAATTTGAAACAAACACAAACACAGATATAAACCTATTAAAGTTGTCATTATGTCTAATTTTTAATCATCATCAAAGTCACCTCATTTTTTTAAAGTTGTGTTGTCATTCCTAGAAGCAAAATAAATTACTCTCTTTTTTTTCTTTTTTTAAGTTGCCATTGTGTCTAATTTTTACATCATCAAAAAAGTCTCCACATTTTAACACTATTTGAATTCGTATGACAACATTGAACGTTTCACCATTTTTAACACAATGGAAAACGTTAAAGCCAGTCCCATGTCATAATTATCCACATGCAACGAATCGTGTAATTTGTAGTCATGACGTACCTGTGCATCATAGAAAATGAATCTTTTGCAATATAAGCCACTAAGGACACGCCATATTACAGGAGTATCCTTTTTTGTAGAAAGAAGCATCACCGTTGGCAATTTTTCAACTGTTAGAGATGGAAATTCAAAACGTTTTAAGTCAACCGGTTTTGAGAACCTTGGCAATTGATGCTTGCAAAATGTTTTTAAACTCTTTACAACCCAATTGCCACTATACTCAACCAAAGAACCCTTTTCATTTTCTTTGAATGAGTAAACAAAGACCCTGGGTATTCCGTGTGGAACTATGCCCAGGTCTTTACATAGAGACTGTTCCATCTGACAGTTTATGCTTCCAACCTGGCAGAGAAAATCATTGAATTGAGAATATGTAATAATGAATAAACAGTCAATTAGAAAAGAATTTATTATTGAGAAATTACCTTCAAGGCTCCGTCCAAAGAATAAGCAACCTCCTCGATTATAGATTCAACATTATGGATCGCTTTTAATGAGGTAGTGTAACTGAACAAAAGCCAAGTCATTCCCTGGTCAACTAATTCTTTCTTATAAATTTGAGAATCAATGGCCCTAAAGCTCTTTGACGGATTTTTAGAGCTAGATTGGGATCGGGCCCAACCACCAAACTGACCACCACTTTTAAAATTTCTGCCAAAAAGGTTTGAGAAGATATCATCCATGCCAAAACCAAATGAACCTGAATCGCCAGAACCACCAAAGGAGAAGGAGAATGACCGTGAACCTCCCTGGCCACCAATATTCTGCCATTCTCCTGGTCCGAAGTTATATTGGTTTTGTCCTGGTCCTCCACCTGTAAAGTAAGTATATCCTCCCTGATCTCCTGGATGACCAGCTTCAAATCCAGGACGTCCCTTCTCATCTCCATACATGTCATAATTCTTTCTTTTTTCTTCATCTGATAAGATATCATATGCTGATAAAACGAGAAGGAAAAAAACCATCAATATTGGAAAAGGAACAAAGATGCTCGTGCTCCAAGATGATGGGCAACAGGAGAAAAGAAAGAGGTTAAAGTTACTATAACATTACCGTTATTTATCTCAGCAAACTTCTCTTGGGCTCCCTTGTTTTTATTCTTATCTGGATGATACTGGAGAGAAAGCCTACAAATCATAAATATAATCATATGAGGAACGAACTTAAGAATGAGAGAGAGGAATCCATTAACGTGCAATATGTTAGCATATCTGCATGCGCTTATGAATAAATAGTAAAACACACTCATAAGCAGTCGTTGCAAGAGTGCAAATGGAGACAAGACATTAAGAAGCCACTGTAGAGATCTTGGTGCCGCAACAAGCTTGACAAACTACTACAAAAAAACCCCAAGGTATTCAAACTTAGTGATTTTAATAAAATAAAGCATCAGACATGCAATAAAAAAAATTCTCCCAACAGCTCCAATGACCCAATCATGAACATTTTGTCAAAAATATCAAGAACTTCAATTAAAACAAAATATGATGCATCGTACACTTAAAAATTGTAACACAAAGCACCCAACTATCTGACACTCTGCATTCCGATCATTTTGTAGCGGAAAAGTATTCCAACGTATTGCAAGTGCAGGTACCATAATCACTACAGTTACAACTAGTGCCAGCACTAAATTTAGTCTAAAATTTTGTGCTAAACCAATATTAAAACCTTCGATACCCAAATCCCTCGTGACTGTACACGATTTACATTTAAAGGAAAAGTATTTGCATTGCATTTGAATATAATGCGTGTTTTGATGAAAAGTATTTGAATTATATTTACATAATGCATATGTGATGTGATGGGTAAAAGTAGAGAGAAAAAGAGAACATGTGATGTAATTAATAAAAATAATAAAATAATAAAATAATAAATAGTGATTGTATTATATTTAAAATGTGATGTGATTGGCATTTAAATGTAATGCGAATGCAATGCAAGAAACAAGTAGGGCTTATTATATACATAATTATATCCTAATTCTAGTCCATTTGTGCTTAAAGTAGCAGTAAAATAAACGCAGAGCTGTAAATTCACAAATTAGGACACTCATAAAGAGAGATGGGGGAAAAAAACCATACTTGTGGAAAGCTTTCTGTATTTCACGTTGACTTGCGTTTCGCTCAACCCCGAGAACCTGAATAGAGTTCCAAAAATAAAAAAATTACCAAAACAAAATATTAATAAAGACGCTACTTAACGAGTCAAGAATTATGAGTTAATCAGCGGGATCATTGAACGAAAGTCAAAAAGAGTGTGAATGATTACTCATGAAATTTTGGTTTCTGGGCTCCCTCGAATGTGCCTACATCTATCTGCGGGTTTATAACTTTTTTTTTTAAACCTATTTTTTGGCTAATTCACATGAATTTGTTTTATCCAATGCGAAATAACTCTTTTTTCCCCTATCATTTTTATTTTTTCAATGGTTGAAGCTACAGCAGCAGCGGGTGATGTGCAAAGAGCAGAATTTGGTTCATATTCTCAATTTGATCAAAATTTCCGGCTAATTTTCTCTCTTCAAAGATGAAAAGAAACTTCTAGAAAATTCCTATTTAGCAAAAATCAAACACATTCCGACAGCTAAACGCCACCAAATTCACATCAAAAAGATTCCTCTCAACCATAGAAACATAAAATCCAACGAAAATCACAATGAAACAACATCCAAAAAATAAAAAACAATAATAATACCTTATAGGGATCAACATTTTTGGCATCCAAGATTAAGAAGAAAACCGACAACGAGACCAAAATCACCAATGCTAAACGGCCGTCCATGTCGAAATCCTAAACTCCGGGAAGAACTTTCTCTTCTTCTTCTTCCGATAATTTTAACGCAAAGAGAGAGATAGAGAGAGAGGAGAGAGATTGAATTATATAGGTTCGCGGGGTGGTACAAAAATCCAGAGGCTTCGTAGTTTAAACTGGCCGGTACACGTGGCGGGTATCCATGGCTCCACGCATATTGACCAATCAGATTTTATGAATATGGTTCTGTTGTGAGTGGCTCACGCACATGCTTCGCACGTGCTTTTTTTTTTTTTTTTCCACCTATTTTGACGATGACGACGATTGCCTCGATGTTGTCGGGGACTGGGGATTTTGTAGCCCTTCTTCGTCCAAGTTCCAACTAATGAGGAATCGCCACGTTGATCTACACCTTTTTTCCTTTGGATTTCTTTTTCGGTGCATTTTTTTGGTATTATATTTGAATAAAATATAATTTTTCTTTAAATATAAAAATATTTTATTTAAATATCAATCATATCATATTTTAAATCTAATATAATCACTATTTATTATTGTATTTTTTTTATTTTTTATATTAATTACATCACATATTCTCTTTTTCTCTCTTTTTTTCTTTCTATTTTTACCCATCACATCACATATTTATTATTAAAATACAATTCAAATACTTTTCACTCAAATGCACATTACATTTGAATGCAATACTAATACTCTTACTCCAAATACAAATTGCATTCAATACATTACATTTACAATACAAATGCAATGCGTTCACCAAACGGGACATTAGAATGTGTAGGTAATGCATTACGTTTATATTGTATTTAAATATAATATATTGAATATAATATATATTTAGATAAAAAGTGTTTATATTATATTTAAATATAATATTTTTTGATGAAAAATATTTGAATTGTATTATATGTGATATGATTGATAAAAATAAAACAAAAAAGGAGAAGAAAAAGAGAATATATAATGTGATTGATAAAAGTAATAGAAAAAATTAAATGATAAATAGTAATTATATTATATTTAAATTATAATGTGATTGATATTACAATACTTTTATACTGGATGAAAATTATATTATATTTAAATATAATATGAATACAATATTATAACCAAACGTCCCTCCATATGTTAAGCATGATCGTATTATTCTCAAAATAAAAAAAGCATGGTCATATTATTTATGATATTATTAATTGTCCTAATTGTTAACAAAAATTTGTGTTTTTGAGATGTATCAAAATCTTTTCAAAATAAAATCGTTTTTGTCAAAATATAAAAAAAATATATATATAAGAAAATATCAGGCAAAATATTTTTATCGAAAAAACCTCAATGCAACTTATGTAAAATATTGAGAAATTTCGGTTAGAATTTGAGGATAAAGATAGTCATATTATTATTATTATTATTATATATAACTAAAAGCGGGGACGAAAATCACTGTTCCTTGTATAGTGACGTCCTCGCTTTGGCCCTTTGAATAACTTTCGTGCAGGACTGTTTTGGTCATTTTATGCTCACTTAATTGGGTTTTAGGGTTGCAGTTGCAATTTCCTTTCGATTTTGGGGCTTTTCACTGCTGCTTCATCGCCGTTCCCTATTTCCTCTTCCTGTTCTTCTTTCTGCCTGTTTTGGCCTTCCATTTTCTGCTGTTTTTGCCCGTTTTGAGGTGTTTCTCTCTTGCTCTCCATTTTTCCTTTTGGTTGCCTCTTTGTTTTCCCTTTGTGGTAATTTTTTTTCCTCGGTTCCTTGCTCCTCTGTTGTTCTGTCGCCTTGAGCTCCGCTTCCCACCCCCCTTTTCTCCTTCTTCGTTTTTGTGTCAGGTGTGACCTGTTTTTGCTTTCGATTCTTTTATTTTCCTTTTTTTTTCTTTATATTCCGTTGTTCCCTTTTTTTTTTTTTTTGATTGGATTCCCCCCCTAAGATTGGTTGTTTGCTCTTTATAGTGTTTATTGTTTCTTCATCTACCGACCCCTCCTGCTCCCTTTTTTCTTTGCATTCTTTTTTTTCCCCCCCTCTTCTGGTCCTTCCATTTTGTCCCCCTCCCCATGGTTGATTATTTGTTCTTTACATGTTTATTGTTTTTTTGCCTGCACTAATGTTTGGTTGTTCGAGAAAGGTAAAATAAAGGAGGATTGTTTTTCCTGCATTTTTTGGTAAAATAGGTGCCTGTCTTATAGATTAGTGATTTTTCCTGCATTTTGTTTTGGTTTGTAGATCTCCTTTGCCATAGAACGTCGATATTGTTGTTGTTCGATCTTGGTTTTCGAATGTAGTACTTAACAATCTGATTTTAACGTTTTTTGATAGCTGCTTATAAATTATTGAAATATTTGTTTTCTCCAGGTTATTTTGTTCGAATATGTAAAGCTTAATTGTCTATCTCTTTCTCTCCTTTTTTTGTTTTTTTTTTGTTTTCGTCAGATATTAAGCAAAATCTCTACTTTATTTGTTAATCTTCTTGATTAACTGTGTGTTTATTGTTGAGTTAGCATCGGATGGGTCATTGGCTTTTGTTTTTTCTTTAGGTTACTAGATTTCTCATTTTACTTATTATTAGCAGCTTTTTCGCAGAGGAAATACCGGCTGCATTTAGTGATTTGTCCTTTGGATTTAATATTATTATACTATATTGACTGAGGTGTAATTCGGCTATTTGCTGACTGTTGATATTTTTAATACGTTTCTGAATATTCTATTTGTTTCAGATATCGATAGTGCTTTTTATATAAATGCTTTCAGAAGTAATGTGTCTGTGTGTCTATATATATCTCCAATGTATTTATTGTTTTCCCCATTACAAGATCAATACGCCATTTGTGGTCTTCTTTATTACAACTGTAACTCCTTTGTTTTCTTCTCTGTTTACAAATAAATATGCTGTTTGTGGTCTTCTTTATTACAACTGCAACTCCTTTATTCTCTTCTCTGTTGTTTGGTGAGCATTGCCCTGCTATGACTGCTCTTTTCTCTGGTTGCTTTCACTTTAATTAAGGTACTCATTCTATTTGCTACCTCTATTTATTATGCTCTAATACTCCTATTTATTATACTCTGATGACGATTCCATGTTCGATGCTAGTGTTGTTTTTTACTTTATTATTAACATTGACTTTTTGTTGGTGTTCTTCTATTGTTATACTTAATTTGTTCAAATGACCTTATTCACATAGATTATTATTTCTATGGATTTCCTGCTATCCCATTTCATTAGCTTTTTGTACAATCAGATTATATTATTTGTTTTTGCATGTCACAGATCTTCTAATTCATTTATACATAATGATGCAAACTATGGCACAACATCAAAGGAACCAGTTCGAGTACCAATTGGACCGGTTACAAGGGCGCGGGCTAAGAGGTTCAAAGAAGCACTTAATGGATTAATTCAAGAAGTGTGGGCTCAAACGAATTCGTGGAGGCCCATTGAGCATGATCCACAAGGAAACTTCAATTTAATTCAGGTCTTAGAAAATCCGGACCAAGCCCAATAAGAGAGGACGTTTTTGAACTGCAAATTTTCGGTTTCCTTCAATTGACCGAATTCCTTCCTTGGCTGAATTGGAACAAAAGTCATACTTTCCTTTTTCTGTTTTAGGCATGTATTAGGTGTGAAATTAAGTGTAAGTTTCCATATTTTCATTCGGGGAATATTCGGAGAATATTCGGAATATTCCATTTAGCTTCAATTTTATTTAGGGTATATTTTGAGAATATTCTTGTAATTCATGCCTATAAAAAGGCATCCACAAGTAATGAAAGACATCATCAGTTTTATTCACAAATTTGAGAGTTAAATTTCTCTTTAGTTCTTTGAGAACTATTTCGAACTTATCGGAGTTTTCCGTGGCGTTCACCATCGGCTTATCAAGCGGCTTTTCCATCACCGTTTGTGGCGTCTTCGTATACCAAGGTTCTTGTTTCACAATAAGCAACGGGTTGATGTCATCCTATACCGAGGTTCTTGTTTTTGTTGAAGCAACGGGTCGAGGTTCCACCCAAAGCCTGAGTCTTAGAACATTCTTGGAGTCCTAATCTTGACGGGTCTCGCTATTCTTGGCGAGGTTCGCATCATTTGGTATCAGAGCTAGACTCTAAGTCAGGTTTTCCTATCCCATTTAATTTCTGTCCTTTTATTTTTTCGAATTTCGTTCATCAAAAAAAAAATCAAGAGAATCAAAAAAAAAAAAAGTATTTTTACTCCACAACATTTTTTTTGTTTAAACTTGTATATTTAGGTTCCCAATAGTCAGAAAATCACCTTACCCCATAGGCCAAAATTTTTGGGTAAAATTTTTCGTATTTCCGAAACGTTGCTTTTAGTTGTCATCTTTGTTGTCTATAACCCAGTTGCCTTAATATAGTCCTTTGTGATTTTGTCGCAAAAAAATTTTTGGTTCTGATTTGAGTAGCTCCATAAGAACCGAGTGAGAAATTAATACGAGAGGAAAAAGGCAAGAGTGGAAAGAGTATTAAAGGGTAAAAGCCAGATTTGTAGTGTGAAACACGAGTGGAATTGAGTGAGCCCATTCCTCTAGTAAAAACACGTGAGGGAGTGTGTGAGGTCCTATTATTTTATCTAACCTTGTTTTGCAGCCAAAATGTCTCATAACAGTGAAAAGAGCAATACCGAAGGAGCTAGGGGAATGCCAGATCCCAAGGTGTTTATGGAGGCCATGATAGGGGAGATGAGACGCATGATGAGGGGAGAATTAGAACAGATTCATGAGAGGTTAGACCGAGTAGAAACTTCACGTGCGGAGCCACCCCAACACATGCCACAAGCATGTAGGATAGGTAGATTACCACCTAGAGAAATTAGGGTGGAACATGAAGAAGATCATTATGAGGAATATGATGAAGAGGATGATTACGGTTCGATAGCGAATTATAGGAGACATGGTGGTTGGGAGGACGAAAGGAGACGAGGTGGTCGGTTTAGAGAAGTTAGGAAACGGGAAGATAATAGTTTGGGTAGCATTAAGATGAAGATCCTGTCATTCCAGGGAAAAAGCGATCCTGAAGCTTACCTCGACTGGGAGAAAAAGATGGAGTTAGTGTTCGACTGCCACAACTACTCCGAGGTAAAGAAGGTAAAACTTGCTGCCATTGAATTCTCTGACTATGCTATTGTTTGGTGGGATCAGCTAGTTTTGAACATACGGCGAAATGGAGAGCGTCCGATAGAGACGTGGGACGAAATGAAGGTGGTCATGAGGAAGCGATTTGTTCCTGGTCATTATTACCGGGAGTTGTATAAAAAGCTACAACGGCTTAGACAAGGTAATCGGAGCGTGGAGGAATATTACCAAGAGATGGAGATTGCGATGATCCGGGCTAACGTCGAAGAAGACCGGGAGGCTACTATGGCAAGGTTCCTGAATGGCTTAAATCAAGATATCCATGATCGGGTTGAGATGCAGCATTATGTAGAGTTGGAGGACATGGTGCACATGGCAGTCAAGGTAGAGTAGCAGCTCAAGAGGAGGGGAGGCACCCGACCATCTTATAATCCAAGCTCTGCCCCATGGAAACCAAAGAAGGAGGAGAAACTAGCTGCAAAACCCAAATTCGATCCCAGACCGAAGACGACTAGCAATGTGTCTCAAGGTAAAACCGACCCTTCCAGTTCTCGTAATCGTGATGTTAAATGTTTTAAATGTCAAGGCAGAGGTCACTTTGCAAGCCAATACCCAAACAAGCGCATCATGATCTTACGCGATGATGGAGAGTACGAGACCGAGGAGGAGAGTGAGGAAGACGAAATGCCACCACTGGAAGATGCTTATGACGTTGAAGAAGAACAAGCCGAAATGGGAAGGTTAGTGGCAGTAGTAAAACGAGTCTTAAGCGTGCAGGTGAAAGAAGAGGCAGAGATGCAACGTGAGAATATCTTTCATACGAGATGCTGCATCGGAGACAAGGTCTGCAGTATGATTATCGATGGAGGTAGTTGTACTAATGTTGTCAATTCCTTTCTTGTAGCGAAGTTAGGACTCAAGATCACGAAACATCCCAGACCATATAAGTTGCAGTGGTTGAATGACAGTGGAGAGACCAAAGTGAACAAACAAGCTATGATCTCATTTCGCATCGGGAGGTATGAAGACGAAGTGTTGTGTGATGTGGTCCCAATGCAAGCTTGTCATGTGTTGTTGGGAAGGCCATAGCAATTTGATAGGAGGGTGATACATAATGGCTTCTCAAACAAGTACTCATTCGTTCACAATGGTAAGAATTTTAATCTTGCACCCTTAACCCCTAAGCAGGTGTACGACGATCAGTTGCAGCTTCAACAATCATTTGAGAAATAAAGGGAGAATGAAAAATTGAGAGAAAATGAGAGAGAAAAAGAAAGAGAGAAAGAAAAAGAAAAAGAAAAGAAAATTGAAAATCGAAAAGAAAAGGAGAGGAAGGCCGGAAAAAGTGAGAGTGTCCAAACCGAAAGGGGTTCTGTTTTGGTGGTGAGAGAAAAGGAGAGTGCGGCCTTGCAAAAGGAGAGCTGTGTGGCAAGAGTGAACATGGTGAGAAGAGCGTTAGTCTCAAGGCAGCCTATGCTGTTGTTAGTATATAAAGAGGCGTTTTTGAATACTAACAAACTTCAAGATTCTTTGCCTAGTTCTGTTAACTCTCTTTTGCAGAATTACAATGATGTGTTTCCCGAAGACATTCCAGCAGGTTTACCACCTATTCGGGGAATCGAGCATCAGATCGATTTCGTACCGGGTTCCACAATCCCTAACAGACCCGCTTACAGAAGTAATCCGGAGGAGACAAAGGAACTTCAAAGGCAAGTCCAAGAGTTGATGGACAAGGGGTACGTTCGAGAAAGCATGAGTCCGTGTGCAGTTCCAGTGATTCTAGTGCCAAAGAAGGATGGGACATGGAGAATGTGTGTTGATTGCCGAGCTATCAACAACATAACGGTAAAGTATCGTCATCCTATTCCTCGCTTAGATGATATGTTAGATGAATTGTATGGCTCTTGTGTGTTCTCTAAAATCGATCTGAAAAGTGGCTATCATCAAATTAGAATGAAAGAAGGAGATGAGTGGAAAACTGCCTTTAAAACAAAGCATGGTTTGTATGAATGGTTAGTTATGCCCTTTGGCTTAACAAATGCACCAAGCACTTTTATGAGACTTATGAATCATGTTTTGCGATCATTTCTGGGTAAGTTTGTTGTTGTATACTTTGATGATATACTCATTTATAGCAAAAACTTGGATGATCATGTTGTACATTTGAACTTTGTTTTAGATGTACTTAGAAAAGAAAAGTTGTTTGCTAACCTCAAGAAATGTACCTTTAGCACGGATAAGCTTGTGTTTCTTGGTTTTGTGGTTAGTGCTCAAGGTATACAGGTTGACGAGGAGAAAGTAAAGGCGATTCAAGATTGGCCTAGCCCAATGAACGTCGCTCAGGTAAGGAGTTTCCATGGGCTTGCAAGTTTTTACCGTCGTTTCGTGAGAGATTTTAGCACGATAGCAGCCCCTTTGACAGAGGTAATAAAGAAAAATGTTGGGTTCAAGTGGCAGGAAGAGCAGGAAAAGGCTTTTGCGTTGCTAAAAGAAAAATTGACTAATGCTCCTTTGCTTGCTTTACCTGATTTTGATAAAACATTTGAAATTGAATGTGATGCCTCTGGAATAGGTATTGGTGCTGTTTTAATGCAGGGAGGGAGACCAATAGCATTCTTCAGTGAGAAGTTAAGCGGGGTAGCCTTAAACTGCCCTACGTATGACAAAGAGTTGTATGCATTGGTCCGAGCCTTGCAAACGTGGCAACATTACCTTTGACCCAAAGAATTCGTGATCCACACTGATCATGAGTCATTAAAGCACCTAAAGGGCCAACACAAGCTGAATCGAAGACATGCGCGATGGAGTGAGTTCATTGAGACCTTTCCC
This sequence comes from Antiaris toxicaria, assembly GCA_035233585.1. NCBI lineage: Eukaryota > Viridiplantae > Streptophyta > Magnoliopsida > Rosales > Moraceae > Antiaris > Antiaris toxicaria. The sequence continues at coordinate 6,226,469 of CP141163.1, forward strand.
TATGTCATTCGGTACAAACAAGGTAAGGAGAATGTGGTTGCCGATGCACTTTCACACAGGTATGCATTACTCTCTACACTTGATGCAAAATTGCTGGGTTTTGAACAAATTAAAAGTTTATATGTTAATGACCCTGAATTTTGTGAGGAATATCGGGAATGTGTGAAACATGGTAATGGTAAGTTCTTTAGGCATGATGGGTTCTTATTTCGAGAAAATAGATTATGTGTGCCTAATTGTTCTTTAAGGGACTTACTAGTACAGGAATCTCATGGAGGGGGATTGATGGGACATTTTGGAGTTGCAAAGACTTTAGCTGTTTTGCAGGAACACTTCTTTTGGCCACACATGAAGCGAGATGTCGAGAGGATTTGTGGTAGGTGTGTCACTTGTAGACAAGCTAAATCAAGAGTGCAACCAAATGGTTTGTATACCCCTTTGCCCATTCCTAGTGCACCGTGGATTGATATCTCTATGGATTTTGTGTTAGGTCTGCCTAGGACTAAACGGGGAAGAGACTCAATTTTTGTAGTCGTGGATAGGTTTTCAAAGATGGCACATTTTATTCCATGTCACAAAACAGATGACGCGAGCCATATTGCAGATTTGTTCTTTCGGGAGATTGTGCGATTGCATGGTATGCCTAGGACAATAGTGTCAGATAGGGATGCGAAGTTCTTAAGTTACTTTTGGAAGACTTTATGGGGAAAATTAGGCACCAAGTTGTTATTTTCTACTACATGTCACCCCCAAACTGATGGTCAAACAGAAGTAGTTAATAGGACTTTATCTACCTTGTTGAGGGCTATCATTAAAAAGAACATAAAAGTATGGGAAGATTGTTTGCCGCATGTTGAATTTGCTTATAATCGTGCTGTTCATTCTGCTACTAAGTTTTCACCATTTGAAATTGTTTATGGTTTTAATCCATTGTCACCATTGGATTTAACATCATTACCTGTTTCTGAACGTGTTAACTTGGATGGAAAGAAAAGAGCTGAATTTGTTAAACAGATACACGAGAAGGCACGGCTCAACATAGAGCGAAGAACGGAACAGTATGTAAAACAAGCCAATAAAGGGCGACACAAGATGGTCTTCGAACCCGGATATTGGGTATGGTTGCACATGAGGAAAGAACGATTTCTCATACAAAGACATTCCAAACTACTTCCGAGAGGAGATGGTCCTTTCCAAGTCCTGGAGCGCATCAACGACAATGCTTACAAGCTCGATCTACCTGGTGAGTATAATGTAACTGCCACTTTTAACGTTACTGATCTGAGCCCTTTTGATGTAGGTGACGATTTGAGGACAAATCCTTTTCAAGAGGAGGGGAATGATGCAAACTATGGCACAACATCAAAGGAACCAGTTCGAGTACCAGTTGGGCCGGTTACAAGGGCGCGGGCTAAGAGGTTCAAAGAAGCACTTAATGGATTAATTCAAGAAGTGTGGGCTCAAACGAATTCGTGGAGGCCCATTGAGCATGATCCACAAGGAAACTTCAATTTAATTCAGGTCTTAGAAAATCCGGACCAAGCCCAATAAGAGAGGACGTTTTTGAACTGCAAATTTTCGGTTTCCTTCAATTGACCGAATTCCTTCCTTGGCTGAATTGGAACAAAAGTCATACTTTCCTTTTTCTGTTTTAGGCATGTATTAGGTGTGAAATTAAGTGTAAGTTTCCATATTTTCATTCTAGGAATATTCGGAGAATATTCGGGGAATATTACGGAATATTCCATTTAGCTTCAATTTTATTTAGGGTATATTTTGAGAATATTCTTGTAATTCATGCCTATAAAAAGGCATCCACAAGTAATGAAAGACATCATCAGTTTTATTCACAAATTTGAGAGTTAAATTTCTCTTTAGTTCTTTGAGAACTATTTCGAATTTATCGGAGTTTTCCGTGGCGTTCACCATCGGCTTATCAAGCGGCTTTTCCATCACCGTTTGTGGCGTCTTCGTATACCAAGGTTCTTGTTTCACAATAAGCAACGGGTTGAGGTCATCCTATACTGAGGTTCTTGTTTTTGTTGAAGCAACGGGTCGAGGTTCCACCCAAAGCCTGAGTCTTAGAACGTTCTTGGAGTCCTAATCTTGACGGGTCTCGTTATTCTTGGCGAGATTCGCATCACATAACCTTCTAATCATTATACTCTTCATAGTATTAACATTGTAATGCATGCAGTCCTTTTACATTACCTCTGCTAACAGCAATTACTCTTACATTACAGCTCCTCACATAGGCAATATTAAATCCAAAAACATCTAATCCAAAAAAGATTGTTATAAGGTAACTGATTACCGAAACCACGTCCAAATCTTTTTTAAATTACAATACACAAATACTAATACAAACTGTCATCTACTTCATCGTTGCAATTATAAAATCACGGCAGCGTTATCCTCCAACAAACAAAAGGCTGCCAGGTACCAGCAAAAATCCCAACCTTCCGCCAAACTTAATGACACATAATTACTGCTTTTTTACTTTTTTAATTTAATCTCTCTCTTTGTTCCCCTCTTAGAGTGATGAAGAACCATGGCACAAAAACAAACAAAAGCCGTAACTTAATTATTGAATTCCTTTTATCATGTAAATATTATATAATACACCAAATAAATTATTTTGTATTATCATAATATTTAAATAAATCTATAATATAACATACAACTATACCGCAACAATGTTACGGGCACTTCCGCTCGTATATAACTAAAAGCGGGGATGTATTTTATTGTTTCTTGTACAATGCCGTCCCCGCTTTGCCCCTTGGGACAGCCTTCCTGCAGGGTTGTTTCGGTCATTTTGTAGCTGTGGCCTGCTTTGTCGCTTCTGCCCTTTATGCTGCTCGCTGATTGCTTCTTTTGGTGAGGGTGCTTCCGTCTTTTCGGTATTGGGGTTTAGGGCTGCAATTTTGTGGCTTTTTACTGTTGCTTCATGGCTGCTTCCTGTATGTTCTTCCTTTTCTTCTTTCTATCGATTTCGCCCTTCCATTTTCTGCCATTTTTGGCCGTTTTGTGGCTTTTCTCTCTTGCTCTCCATTTTTCCTTTTGGTCGCCTGTTTGTTTCCCCTTTGTATTCCCTTTTTTTTTTTCCTTCCCTGCTCCTACGTTGTTCTATCGCCTTAAGCTTCGCTCCCCCCTCTTCTCCTTCTTCGTTTTTGTGTCAGGTGTGACCTATTGTTGGTTTCGATTCTTTTATTTTCCTTTTTATCCTTTTTTGTTTCATTGTTCTTTTTTTTTCCTGGTTGGGTCCCCCCTGAGGTTGGTTATTTGTTCTTCACAGTGTTTGTTATTTCTTCATCCCCCCTCCTTATTTTTTTGCGTTGTTTCCTTTTTTTTCTTTTCTTTTTTTTCAGTCCTCCCATTTTTGCCCCCTCCCCATGGTTGATTATTTATTCTTTATAGTGTTTGTTGTTTCTTTGCCCGCACTAATGTTCGGTTGTTCAAGAAAGGTAAAATAAAGGAGGGTTATGGTTTGTTCTCTCATATTGATTTTCCTTATCTGTATTCTGCTTTTAGTTCTTTTCTTTGGGGTTTGGGGTGATGGTCTGGACATGTTGTAGAGAAAGTGATGAGCTTGATGAATGCTTGAGAGATCGAACATATTTGGGTTTTATTTATGCTATTTTTTTTTCTTTTCTGCTGTTCTTTTTTTTTTTTCCCTTTTTTCAATGGAGAGTTTAGGGTTTTATTTGGGGCTGGGATTTGATTTGGACTTAGCCTATTAGTCGTTTGGCAGAGACTTCGTTAGTACCTATACGCTACCATTGCTGCTTCCAGTGATTGTCATTGCCATGGAGATCTTCTACTTCAATCATCCACCCATTTGTCTCTTTCTTCTGTTTTTTTGTTTGTTTTTTATTCTGTGTATCTGCTGCTTTTTTGCTTTTATTATGTGCGTGGATGTGTTTTGATGGATTTTGTGGAGTGTTTGGTTACATAGATTCTATGCTTTTTATGCCTGGTCTTGCTGCCTTCTGTAATTGGTTTTTCATTTTTCTTTTTTTTGTTGCATGTGTGTGTGTATATTGATGATTTTTTTAGATTGTATGGTTGCTTGGTTTTATTTTGTAGGTTGTGATTTTCAAATTTTTCCGTCCTTCTTCTTGGAAGGTGTTGGTCAGTGGTATTAAATAGCTATTTGACTGCCTTTTTTCCCTCCCATTTTTACTATTGGTCTTCAATTTGAAATTCATAGATTAAGAATTAGCAAATGGATATATTCTTTGGGTGTTTTGTGAATAAAATGGTTACGGCAAGGAATTTTTTATTGATTATATTTGTTTGTAACCGAATATGTTTATAGATGTTTGAATAATGGTTGGAAGTGAACTGGTAATGTGGTTTTGTTGTAATTGGCCGAGATCTTTCTGCTTTGATTTGATATGTGTGTGATTATTTAGTTTCTGAAATGTAGTGACTTGGATGTACTACTTATCAATGAATTAAATGATCTAATCAGGCAAAGAAAGGGAAAAAAAAAAGGCCTGATTTTGGTTCGGCTGAAATAATAATTTTGTTTTCTTCCAATTTAGTGCTATGCATTTGCCTTTTTCCCAATTCTGCGATGCCTTTTATTAATTGTAATGAAACTTCGTCTTCTGTTTTTGAAACCGACTTAATACATGAACCTGTTTAGCTATTATTAATATGATATGATTACTAGCTACAGTTTTATTTCTTTACGTATAAATAGTGCTTCTGGCATTTTGTTTTGTTTGTGTACACGTTTTAGTTTCTGTCTTTGTTTTCTCCTACTTGTATCTAGTTCTCTGCTTAGTGATTGAGTTTTTCACGGTTTTCACAGATTCCGCCTTACTCCGCTTTAGGTAATGTTAAATACTCTTTAATCTTGGAATAACAGTTTTGTTTCTTTGCACATAAATAATGGTGTTCCCTTTTTGTTTTTTAAGTGAATTTGGCTTGACTCTTCTCTCTGTTCGCTGCTGCTTATATCTGGTTCTCTGTTTGGTCACTCTGTTGTTCACGGTTTTTATAGATTTGTTGTCACTCTATTTCAGGTAATATTAGATACTCTTTCCATTAAACATGCGTTGCCCCTTTTTTTTCTTAACTGATTTTTTCCCCCTCCCACTCTCCTTTGGTTTTTCGTCGGTTGTTGGTGGTAGTGGGTTATTCTATTTAATTGGTTTTTATTTGTTGCTACAGATTGTCTAATAGTTTTAGTTTTATTGTCTTTCTTTTGTGTTTTTATGTGATTAAGGAATTACAGGTTTCGGGCATTATCATTTGTATTTTGTTATAAACCTGATTGTTGGTGGATCTTAACATTCCTCTTGATTTGTTTTCTCAATAAGTCCACTGATGAAAGTCTGAGTTGTAATTACTGCTCCATTTTTTGTCAATGATCTGTTTTTAAATTATCACATGGCTGATCATGCGTTGTTCAAGAAGTTAATTTTCATGCTTTTATAATTTTCTTATTTTGATGTTATTGTGCACGGATATGCTTCTAGAATTGTGTAATGAGTATCAACTTTTATATCATGCATTTATGGTGATTGATTTGTATAAATGGTGAGTTGTCCCTGCTACAGTGTGATTGTTTTATACTCGCCTTATTATCAATCTTAGATTTTCTTATATTACATTAACTGATCTGATTGTAATCATTTTCCCCTTTCTTTCTTGGTTTGTGATCCACTGTCTTGGTTTGGTGTTGGTAATTGCTTTGCTATAATGCCTATATAATTTGTACACTTGCTTGCTTTGTATCTAGGTGTATCTGCACCTAATTATGTGTCTTTCTCTGGTTGTGGATGTGTTACTTTGTATTATTGTTTTGCTTTGTGGTAATTGCTATTAATTATGGATGTTGTTTTCTTAGCATGTTAAGCATTCTCTTTGTTTCTTTGTCAAAATTACTTCGCTGCCTTCTCTCTCTCTCTCTCTCTCTCTCTCTATGTGTGTGTGTGTAAGTTCAATAACTGCTCTAGAATATTTGTTTCTGCTATCTAAATCGTGATACTTGACAGAGCTTTGAAGACCAGTTTTTAATAAGCCTCAAATACCATTAAATGCTGTCCATGCTTATGCCTTTGTTAATACCTTTTCATGTTGAGATTGTGTGTTTGTGTTCTTTTAACTTTTTCCTCCTGTATTGTAATGTTGTCAACTATATCTATATCATTTCTACATGCTTTCTTATTATCTTATTACCCATTTCATATGGTTTTGGCCTGTCTATATCTATGATGGTGTTTTTGGTGATTTTGCTTCTGCCTATCTCATGTTTTCTCTTCGGTAGCCAAAGACTTGGGTTATAGCCCTTAGTTCCTGCACGGTTTGTTAAGCGACCAATTATACTGTTTTTGCCATGGTGTTTTGTTGTGATCATATGCTATTAGTATTTTGGTTTTTCCATGTGATTTTGCATTGTTTCTATACATAAGTCACATCTTTGGTGTTTTGATGCCTATCTTTCCCATGTGACTTTAGCTGTCATTTTAGATTAGGCCTGTAGCATTTCTTCTTTATATAGTTTAGCTTTATTAATGGGTTGGCGACGATGGATACATGCAATTTAAAACATTGAGTTAAACATGGATTGTCCAAAAGTTGCTGTGAGTGAATTTGTGTTGAAGCGAAAATATGTCGTCTTTTGGCTTATGGTCGTATTCAATTACCAATACCAAGTTTTGGTCTTTGTCATTGCACAGTTGTCATATTATATATTTATCCTATTATCAAAAGATTATAGGTATTTATTCTAGATGTCTCAATATAGTTATATTCTTATTAGCCAATTCATATCTGGACATACTTCTTTTTTGTTTTTGGTGATTATATTGCTAATAGGCATTCCTTGAATGTGTTTTTGCAGCCTTTGTTTTTCCCTAAACAGTTTTTGTTATACCATATTATTGCTATAGTTTGCACAATGCTTTGCCATAATTGCCTTTGCATAGTGTTTTTTTGAGTTTGCTTTCCTATATTGCTATTAGGTGCCTTTAGTTTCCTTTTTGGGGGCGTTTTGGGCCTTTTGGTTAGTGGAAGCCCTATTATGCTTCTCACTCCCTCTGCTGTTGTTTGCCCTGGCCGCCTCCGTCCTTAACTTTCACTCTCCTTTACTTTGCCATCTCCCTTTTCTCTTCTATATCTCTTGCCTTTGCCGCCTTTGTGTTTTGTGATTATATTGCTAAGACACGTTCCTTAAACGAGTTTTTGTAGCCTTTGTTTTTTACCAAATAGTTTTTGTTATACCATGTTCTTGCTATAGTTTGTGCAATGCTTTCCCATAACTGCCTCTACATGGTTTTTTTTTTTTTTTTTTGAGTTTGCCTTCCTATATCACTGTTAGGTGCCTTTAGTTTCCATTATTTTGAGGGCAAATCATGCTTTTGGGAAGCAAACACATAAGCCCTTTCTACATGTTTTATGCCTGCTACTTTATTGTTTCTGTTTTTTAGTTATTTTCTTGCTTTCTTTGCCGTTTCACTACCCCTGTCTTTAGATAGTAACAACGGTGCTAGCTACTTTACTGCTTCTATTTCTCAGTTATTTTCTTGCTTTCTTTGCTGTTTTTGTACCCTTTTCTTTAGGTAGTAACAATGTCAAGATAGCATGGTCAGCCCCTCCCCCCTACTGTTGTTGTTGTCGTCATTTTTTGTTATTTTACAGTTTATTTTTGCCCTACCACTCTCCTAGTAGCGATTGGACAACCACATGTTTAACTTTGTTTTTTATAGTCTGGAACATGAATGTACATAATGTGTGTGACATAACTTCTGATTGATGACATTGCTTTCATTTGTCCGGTTGCCGTTTATGCCTTTTTTACGAAGGTATTTTATGAGGTAGCTGAAAAAATGATTTGCAATGTAATTAGCCACACATTGCTGATATGGGTAAAAAATCTGAGCCAATAACCCCAAATCATCTTGCAAAGGAAATGAATGTGTATGCATAATTACGGTACAGTTTTATATCTTATCATAATAATAATAATAATAATCATCGTTATTATTATTATTGTTATTTTTTATACTGGATTAATTTTTATTATATATTATGTTGTTAAAAGTATTTAATATGTTTTTTCATGTATGAAGGAATGACGTAAATTAGCAGTGTAAAGAATGCTTTTAATTGTAAGCTACCGTGCAAATCATTTGTACATAATTGATTTTGGTTTGTATTTAATGTATTACAACTTTATTATCACAAGCATGTGAGTGATTTTAGCGCTGTATCATAACTTAGTTTCAAATGTATTGAATAAAAAAAAATGTGTACAAATGTTCACTTCTTATTCAGCAATGAACTATGTTTGAATAAATTTTGGCTAAAAAATTTTTTTTTGGTTACATGCTACAATGAAGATTAATAATTCAATTACATTTGAATATGCCTTTTGCAAAAGCAAAGAAAAACAAGATCCCTGTATTGAGTAATCGTTAATAGAAAATCGTATCCAAATATGTAAATAAATTGAGTAAAAAATTGTCTTATGTGACAACAACTTAATATCACAATTTAAGTTCTATATATTTTCAGTTATTTAACACAACAAATTAAAAAATCCCGCAGCACAAGCGCGGGTACTTAAGCTCGTATGAGGAGAAAGCGAGGAATGTCAATAATACTAACTTCTGATAAAGTCTTTTCTTGAGTTTGCAATCTATCAAAATGGAATCCGATAGAAAGTCTTCTAACGAGGCTTTTCATATTTATTATTGTATAAACATGGGTTTAGTAATTATGATGGATATGGAATTTTCAACTAACCTCATTTGAGCATCTGTTACTATCTTAGACAAATAATTAGGAAAATATACAATTTCATATTACGGAACTATAATAGGAAGAGATCAACAAATGTATATTTGTCATTTTCTCAACTATATTCGATACCATTTAAACATGTCATGGCTATTGGCCGAGGTAGAAAAAATTTTCGAGGGTGGTATGAATTGAATCAAAAGTTTGAATAAAACTACAATGCTAAAATATTTTATCATTATTATTAATTTGTATTTTAGTATGCGTTTGATACATGAATTTGAACTAAATTATTTAGATTTGATTTGAGTTGAATTATTTACGTTTAATATATGACTTCGAATAATTATAGTTAAAAAGTGTAAAAAAAATTGAAATGCATTTGGAAAAAAAAAAAGTCAATATTCGATTTGTTTCATTTGTCTCAAAATTTTTTACAATTAAAAAAAATAATCCTATTTTAGACTTGCATATGTAAAGTTATAAACTTTGCAAAATTGTAATTTGAACCATAAATAGTCATAAATTGAAAAACAAAAAAAAAAATGCAATTGAATTGAACCTTGCCTTCAAACACCCCCCTTAATTTTTCCCCCCCTAACAAAGCTTATAGTATAGTTTAACTTAATTTTTAAATTTAGAGCGTGTTTGGTAAAGGAATCTAGTTCAATCTAGCTTTTGAATTACATTATATTGTATATTTTTAGACAATCTAACTTAATTTCGTCTAGTTTAAAACAAACTTTTTTTTAAAAAGTTAAATTATACCAATCTAGTTTAAAACAAACATTTTTTAAGTTAAATAATACCATTCTAACTTAAAACAAAACTTTTTTTTAAAGTTACATAGTACCTTATAGCTTAAAACACTTTTTTTTTTTTGCTTTTTTTTTTTAAACCAATACATGTTCAGATTCAAAAAATAAAGGTGAAATAAGTAGGGATGAGATTTTTTTTTTAATGTAATTTTAAATTCAACATGTTAGCTAACGGGAGAAGGATAAAATTTGTCTCATATTTCCATAGTTCAACAACCATAACAATGACAACATTGATTTTTTTTTTTTCCTGTATAATCTGTTAGATGGAAAAAAAAAAAGATAAGTCATTGAGTTAGTTATTCTTTTTATTAATATTACAAAAATTAGGTAGGTATAAATTCAATTTAACTATTTATTAAAATTTTTCATTTCTCTAGTTTAGCGCATTTTTCAAGATGAAGTTAAAAAAATTTTCAAACTAAACTGTATACAAAATAGACAATCTATCTTAACTAAGTTAACTTAAATCATAAAACGTCCAATCTAATTTAATTTTTAAGCTATATTAAACTATATCGTATATCCAAACGTACTCTTAGAATTCAAAAAAATTAAGAAATAATATAATAATATTGATTTATTGGAGTTGTTAAATTTTGAATATTAGTACTTTAAGTCAAATTGATAAAACAAGCCAAAGACCCACGTGCTGCTATAAGGAAATACTTTTATATCATTCAAAATGCAAAAAAAATTTTACAACATAAAGTGAATTAATATAGATATATGCATTTACATATATTTTTATATTAAAAATTTTATTAATATCTTTTACAACTTTTGTTTTGTTTTTGTTTTTTTTTTTTTTTTTGTTATTCATCACTGTAAGATAAGAAAATATTGTTATCCTAATTTATTCAAGATAAAATAATGTGACAGCATTCAAATTAATTACAAATTTACAATGATTAAGCTTAAATATGCACATATTAACTATAACTGCATTAAAAATGGATACACAAAGAAAAAACAATTTTATAAAATAATTAACACAAAAAATTAATACTAAATTTAATTTTTCCTCTACTATTGCATTCTTATCCATTCACACATGAACAAATAAATTAAACTTTTCCAATAATCAAATTTAAGTATTTGTTATATACATGATAATCATGTTATGAATAAAAAAATAAAATAGGAAAAATATTAAAATTATATGTATAATATTTATAAAGAAAAAAGTTTAAAAAATAGACAAAAAATATGAAATATATTATGTTAATGTAAATAAAAATATAATCCAATTATTTTAAGTAATAAAACCAAAAAAATATAAAATGACAAGCATAAATTCCAAAAATAGTAATACTTGGCTTGTGATAACTAAGAAATTTATCACTATCGGAAAATTTTGTACAAGATATGTAAATAAATGTATATTCATGATGAGACATGTTACAGAATACAGAGCAGATGAAAATTTTGGTTAACTGAGTTTTAATCAAAATTTGACAATGAATTAATGAATATAGTTTAAAAGTTAAACATCTATTTCAATTTATGATGTTTTAAAATTTATTAGACAAATATGTGAAAAATGCATATCAAGAGATCAATGGCTCACATATAAGCCACATTGATCAATGGCCAACATAAGCCAAGAAAATAGCCCATTTCTTTAAAATAAATTAAAGAAAGTGAGAGAGAGAGAGAGAGTGAGGCATGTGAGTTTAAGGGGGGCAAAATTAAATCACTCCCCTTAGCTGCAAAGAGAAACGCCAAGAGAGAGAAGGAAAGAAAGAAAGAGAAAGAAAGAGAAAGAGAAAAAGGAAGAGAGAGAAACCGAGAAAGAGAAAGAGCGGAAGAGTAAATCCATTTAAGTTCAGATTTTTCTCTTCCAACCAGGAAATCACTCAAGTTTCAGCCAAGAATCCACAGCAAGAAGTTCTCAAGCTTCAAGTAAGGTAAACCCTCGTTTTTCTCACATTTTCGGGTGGAAAAATCTGGGGTTTTGAGTGGAAAAAGAGAATGTGAGTAAATCATGTTGAGATTTTCAGTTAAATCGAAACATGGTTCGAGTCTAGTTGTTTTTAAACACAAATCCATGGGTTGATGGTTTAGAAAACCAAGTTTAGTGAGTTTTCGTCAAGAAAGTTCAGATTTTTCAAAATGTTGAGTTAAGAAATGTGAATAAGCAAAATGTGAGATTTTGCTTAAGAAACCATAGATTTGTGATAGTAGAAATGTAATCTATACCTTGAAACGATCTTATTGAGATCGATTTTAAGTGTAAAAAGAAGAACAAAGGCCATAAAAGCCTTAGAAAAATAGAGCAGAAATTTTCGAACCCAGAATCTTGATTCTGGTATGAACACGGGCGTGTACAAGGGTGTGTTCAGAACACGGCTCCAAACATGCCCACATGCACGATCGTGTTGCAAGAAAATTTAGACCCGAGAGGTACACGACCAAGAACATGGCCGTGTATCCGGCCGTGTCAAGGGGCACACGGTCATGGGAAGGGTGTGTAGCAGACCATGTTTGACAGTAGGAAAACACGACCAGAAACACGACCGTGTAGGTAACCGTGTAAGCATGCACGAATTACACGATCATGTTCCACAAATTACACAGTCATGCACGTAAGTCTAGAGGAGTACACGGCCAGAAACACGGCTGTGTAGACACCCGTGTAAGCCAGCATGAATTACACGCCCATGTTGTATGAATTACACGGCCATGCATGTAAATTCCAGAAGAGTACATGGCCATGAACACGCCCGTGTAGGAGGGCGTGTTCGAAGTTAAAGTAAAAAAAAAAAAAAGAGTTTAGAAATGTGAATTACATGTTTTTTCATGTTTCAAGTATAAGATGAATATTGGAAATAATTAATGATTATTTCTTTTATAGGAGTTCAAGCCAGACATCCTGAGACAGCAGTTCTAGACCAGCAGAGGCTCATGCTAGCAGACTTTCTATAAGTTCAAACATTGTCCTGACTGCAACGTGGACAGTCTTGTTATATTTATGATGTCATGTTTTATTATATGGCGTGTATGTTAGACATTGATTGTCTGCATCATGATACTCATGTCAGGTTCATGTCATGCATATAGAATTTCATGTTTCAAGTACATATGTCAGATAGGTATCAGGTACACGAAAGCATGTAGGTGCACAAGGCACCTTAGTGTGTTCAATAAAACTCACACCTCAAGTAAATCATGTAACAGGCTTCTACTGTGAGGGCAATCAGTAAGCTACCTAGTTGGAACTCTAGATAAGATGGTAATTAAACCAGTTATTGGCGTACTGGCCTCTCGACCCACGAGGAGATTTTCATATTTAACTTCAGTTAAGACTGAGGAGGTCAGTACTAAAATACAGCTCCCAGTTATGCTAACATGTCGGTACGATCAATCAGGGGCCCAAAACCAAAACTTAATTTCAGGTAATGTCTTAAGACTAAACTTTCAGCCAAGAACATGTTTTCAGAGTCAAGTTTCATGCATAAGTACAGTACAGCATGTTATGAATCATGTTTTTATATTTGAACTTACTGAGCTCATAACTTACTAGTTTGTTCACATGTTGCAGGTAAGAGACCTGTTCACCAGTAGTATACGGTGGACGACGGACAAGGTATATACGTGCCAGGAAAATGGGGTGAGGGATTGTGGTCACCATTGGTCTTCCGCTGTACAGTTTTAAAAAGTTTAAACATGTAATTTCAAGAACAAGATTTCAAGTCAAGATTATGTGATAGGGGAATTATGATCCATGTACATATTATTTTGGTAACATGATTTTCTTATCACATTCTCGAACAAGTTTTTATATCAAGAAGAAAAAAAAATTTATTCCGTAAAATTTACAAGCAGTTTTCAAGTTAAGCAATGCCGGCGACCCTAGAGGCCTACATACTATTGCGGTTGACTACAGAGTTGACTGTAATAGCACTGTAGAGCCTCGATAGCAGGGCGGGCCGCCACATTTGATATCAGAGCAGTTTTTACGATTAGTCTAGTTTATAGTACCAACCATTGTCACAGTTAGTATCAGAGCCCAAGTTTAAAATGGATTCAGTTTAGAGTACCTACTATTGCCATAGTTGGTATTATCAGAAAAGTTAGTAGACCACATCTCGCCTGACTCTGTGCATGTCCTGTTCACCGATTCAAGTAAGTTTAGTTTATATTAAGATAAGCAGCTAGTTATGCATGAAAGTAAAGGTCTATAGAGACCTATACTTTGTAGTAAGTATGTGATGATATGTTAATGTAAGAAATGATGTGGATCCTTTTAAACAGGATCTAATACAAATTCATCGTGTGATTATAGGATATAAGGTAGCACGATGGAGAACCAGGGCCAAGGCCAAATAAGGAGAAGGGGACGTCCATCTTTGACTCAGAGACTAGAAGAGATGCAAGCTCTTCTAGAAAATCAAATGAAAGAGAATGCAGAATTGAGACAGAGATTAGAACAATTGGAACAGGGGCAGGGATCAGTAGGGACTCCTGCACAACAAGCAGCTGAGGCAAAACAAGTAGTGCCACCAGCTGCACCGAAGTGGTTCAGGAATCACCGGTTAGGGTGAATCCAGAGCCACTATACGAGAAATTTAGGAAGATAAGGCCTCCGGAATTTGAGGGTTCAACCAATCCCCTGGACAACACGGTAAGGGCAGTCAAAGTACAAGACCAGAACAATCAAGTAATCCAGGCCCTCAGTTCCAACAGAAGAGAAAGGGCAATTTCTAAGGAACTCAGAGTCAAGATAATATAAGCCAGTCACAGAAGATTAACACCATTACAGTTCTAAGTAACCCCACATATCCAAATTGTGGGAGGAAACACGTGGGTCAATGCAAAGCTGGCACGACTGCATGTTTTCAATGCGGAAAAGAAGGCCATTTCATCAAGAATTGTCCTATGAACTGCCAGTCTGTATCAGGAGCAAACTCTTCACATCCATAGTAGTCACAAGTTCATGCATTCAAATTAAGTTATGAGAGCCCATCAGAAGTGCCTCCAACAGTGCAAGAAAGACAGGAAAGAGCTCCTTTGGCAGATGCTAGGGTGATGGCCTACACCATAGAAGAGGCAGAGGCAGGGACGTCCAACGTGGTGACATGTCAGATTTCTGTCGCTAACCACTTGGCATCTGTTTTTTTTTACTCTAGGGCCACCCATTCTTTCATATCATATGCATTTGCTGATAAGTTAGAATACCCTAGAGATCACATAGGAAGAACTTTTAGAACTGCTCTTCTATCAGGAGAAATCATGTTGTCCGAATACTGGTTACCCCATGTACCAGTAATCATGACAAATAGGAAGCTGTATGTAGAATTGATCATGATGAAGATAGTAGACTATGATGTAATCTTGGGAATGGATTTCCTAGGAAAATATCAAGCTACGATAGATTGCAGAAACAGAAGAATAGTGTTCAAGCCAGAAGATGAAGAATGTTTTGAATATGTTGATTCTTCAAGAAGGTCAAGTAAGATGATGATCAGTTCATTGAAAGCCAAGAAGCTAATAGCCAGTGGTTGTACTGGATATTTAGCCTATGTGACAGATACAGCAGAAGAGAAGAAGTTACAACCGTAAGATGTTCCCGTTATCAGAGAATTTCTCGAAGTCTTTCTGGAGGAACTACCAAGAATACCTCCAGAACGGGAAATCTTATTTGAGATAGAGCTCCTACCTGAAACAGCACCGATCTCCAAGGCGCCGTACCGCATGGCACCAGTGGAGTTGAAAGAGTTACAAGTACAGTTGAAGGATCTGCTTGATAAGGGATTCATCAGACCAAGCTATGCCCCATGGGGTGCTCCCGTACTATTTATCAAGAAGAAAGACGGAACGTTCCGCATGTGCATAGATTACCGATAATTGAACAAGGTTACAGTCAAGAATAGGTATCCATTACCTAGGATTGATGACCTATTCGATCAACTCAAGGGTACAGTAATGTTCTCAAAGATTGAGTTGAGATCAAGATACCATCAGTTGAGAATCAAGGAAGGTGATGTTTCCAAGACAGCTTTCAGAACCCGTTATGGGCATTATGAATTCCTAGTGATGCCGTTTGGGTTGATGAATGCTCCAGCCGTTTTCATGGACCTGATGAACAGAGTCTTCAAGGAGTATCTTGACAAGTTTGTCATTGTGTTCATCGACGACATCCTTATATATTCAAAGACCTACGCAGAGCATGAAGCACAGTTGAGAATTGTTTTTCAGTAGCTAAGAGAGCATCAACTCTATGCCAAATTCTCAAAATGTGAGTTTTGGCTTGCCAGAGTACATTTTCTTTGACATGTAGTGTCCAAGAAGGGAATTACAGTGGATTCAGTCAAGGTGGATGTAATAAACAAATGGCCTGCACCTAAGAGCGTGACAGAGATACGCAGTTTCTTAGGGTTAGCTGGCTATTATAGGAGATTTGTGGAAGGATTTGCACGATTGGCAGCACCTTTCACAACCCTCACACGTAAGGAAAGAAAGTATATATAGACAAATGAATGCGAAAGAAGCTTCCAAGAGCTGAAGAGACGGCTGACAAGCTCGCCGATCCTCATACTCCCTACTAAGGGGGAGAAGTATGAAATCTACAGTGATGCTTCAAGAATGGGTTTAGGAGCAGTATTGATGCAAGAAAATAAAGTGATTGCCTATGCTTCACGTCAACTGAAAGAGCACAAGAAGAATTATCCCACCCACGATCTAGAACTTGCTACAGTAGTGTTTGCTCTCAAAATTTGGGGACACTATCTGTATGGAGCACAGTGCCAGATTTACACAGATCATCAGAGCCTAAAATACTTCTACACACGAAGAAGATGAACATGAGGCAAAGAAGATGGTTGGAGTTGGTGAAGGACTATGACTGTGAGATCCTTTATCATCCAAGAAAAGCTAACCGAGTAGTAGATGCATTAAGCAGAAAAGCTACAGTTCCGCAGCAGTTGCCTATTGACAGATTATCAAGACTATTACAGCAAGAGATTCATTCGCTCGAGCTGGAGCTGATATCAGGATAATTGTCAACACTGCAGCTGAAATCATCATTGTTTGATGATATCAAAGAAGCTCAGAAGTAAGATTCAAGTCTAACAGACTCCCAGGAAGAGAATTCTAGAGAAGGATTAATCATGTACCAAGGGAGAATTCATGTTCCAGCAGATGAGGAACTTTGAAGGTGAATCATGTCAGAAGCTTATGAAACGCCATATTCAGTCCATTTTGGAGCCACCAAGATGTACCAAGACTTAAAACTACAGTTTTGGTGGAAAGTGATGAAAGGAGATATTACAAGGTTCGTGAGTAAGTGTCTTACTTGTCAGAAAGTTAAGGCTGAACATTAGCATCCTGGAGGAAAGTTAGAACATCTGGAGATTCCAGAATAGAAATGGGAGCATGTTACCATGGATTTTGTGATAGGGCTACCCAAAACAAGAGAAGGACACAATGCTATTTGGGTAATCGTGGACAGGTTAACCAAGAAGCCAGGTTCATAGCAATGAAGATCACTTACTCATTGGAGAAGCTGGCACACCTTTATGTAGCTCATGTTATCAGGTTACATGGAGTGCCAAAGTCCATTGTATCTGACAGAGATGCACGATTTACTTCTAACTTTTAGGAGTGTGTGCAAAGAGCCATGGGTACAGAACTAAAGTTCAGTATAGCCTTCCATCCTCAGACAGACGGACAATCAGAACAGACTATCCAGACTTTAAAGGATATACTCCGAGCATGTGTAATGGATTTTCCAGGAGCTTGGAACGAGAAGTTACCACTAGTGGAATTCTCATATAATAACAGTTATCAAGCATATATCAAGATGGCACCGTATAAGGCCCTGTATGGACGAAAATGCAGATCACACATCCATTGGTATGATATGAAGGAAAAACAACTGCATAAGACAAATTTCATGCAGGAAACTTACGATGCAGTTGCCAAGATTCAGCAAAGGATGAAGAGTGCTCAGAGCAGATAGAAAAGCTATGCAGATAGAAGACGGAGATCCCTAGAATTCAAGGAAGGGGATTTCGTATTTCTGAAAGTACCACCCATGAAGGGAATTATGCGTTTTGGTAAGAAGGGAAAACTGAGTCCAAGGTATTGTAGGAAATAAATCAGTAAAAACGTATCAAAGTGAGGCAGTGAAACAATAAAAATTTTTCAAGATCGTTAAATATCTCATGATGCCATATTCAATAAACCAACAACAATTTAAACTTATAACTCAAGGACGCCAATCTTGCAGGAGGAGAATGACCGGAGGGCTTCAACCAATTAGCCTTCTCTACTATTCTCCAATTCCCGAATGGCTGAGTGTGTGGGCACTCTGAACCTCGATCGGTATGCTAGCACTGCTAGTCTTCTTCCGACCATCCAGATCTCTAAAGAACTTATTGTCATGGTGAGTTGTGCAACAATAAGCCTGCTCACCTGAGAGTCTGTGGTGTGAGAGAACTGGAGTGGCAGGACCTCTATTTATAGACTTGCATGAGGTGATTTTCTGAATTCGAATTGGATTAGGAAAAGGTATTCTCCCTTATCCGCAACTAAAAAATCTGAATTTTCCAAGGGGAAAATCTCAACAAATTTTCGGCCAACTTAGGATTATCCAATTCACATCTAAACAAGATTTTAATTAGAATTTTATCTCCCTTTTTCAACCAAAAAATCCGAAAATCCTAGAGGATCTTCACCAAATATTTTCGGCCACTTTAGGATAAGTGAAGAATCAAAATTACACTAGGATTTTCAAGCTTGAATCTTATCTCATCCTTATTCAGAATAATCGAAAATCTCCTAGGAAATCTTCCTCAAATTTTCGGCCATAATTAGGGAGGAGAGAATCCAAATTTAACTGGGATTGAAACTTGAATTTTTCCCTGAACCTTATCCACAAAAAATCTGAAAATTGCATGAGGATAATCCTCAAAATTTTCGTCCATTATTGTTAGGATTTGAATTCAAAATTCAAGTAGGATTCTAATAAGATTTTCCTCTCCATATCCAACTCAAATTTGAATTTCATTCCTTGTGGATTTAGCACAACAAATTTGAATCCTAGTTGGACTGTGATTCAAAATTTGAATTTCAAATTTTAAATTCAAATTTCAAATTCAAATTTCAAATTTCAAATTTCAAATTCAAATTTCAAATTTCAAATTTCAAAATCCACAAAACAATTGTATTTCAAATTCTTGTTCTCATGGATAATTTTCTACAACTCCAATCCAATCTCAAATAAAATCATGGTAACTTTATTTGGAGTTTGAATAATTGTGTACTCTATTATCCAAAACTAAATCTGAATCTAACCCGAGAGAACCTTGTTGACCATCCTAAACCTATGTCAACACCATCCATGCATAATAAACTACCAATAGCATACACAAATCAATTTTGCCAAACGTTAAGGAATTATGTGGAGCTAGTAGAGGGACCAATTGGACATATATAATCGGCTCCCGCAAATCCATATGATCATCATTCTTTACCGAACAACTCAATCATATGATCACTAATTTCAGAGTCACACCACTATAAACTTCAAACTGAACTCCCAATTATATAACGTATTACGTAAGCCTGTGACAAGCTATCATCCAATGACCTTGTCATGTATGCAGAACCCTCATATGATATCCATGATCAGCCTTAGGCCGAAGTCTGTTTAATCCTACTGATCAAGTTATCTTAAAGTTCCATTATACTACCGAATAAAGAAAATGATTATTCACCATATGTGAATAAGAAATCATCTGCCCAGCAGACGACCCAAGGCCTTGACCATTTTCACATTCAGTATAATACCTTTAAGAGGATTCCTTTAACTCCTCATTAGAGCTATGATTCCGATATCTGTAAACGAACCCTTCATCGTATACAAGTCATGCACCCAACGAACCGGTCTATAAGCTTACTACCTCTGAGACGCTTTAGCTATTAGAACATCAAAGTACACAAGTCATATACATGAAGCTGTCCATCTACTCAGGATTAAGGTTACTACATAATGAACGTCAAAAGTAGATCGATCCACTCAAAGCAGACTTCGTAGATCAATCACGCTTTAGTCCCGGTCTAATATGTCACCACCAAGCAACATATCTATGTCTCTACTTGGGAGTCTATGCTCCAGACAGTCAAGACAAACCGTCCCCTCCAAGGCTTTAGACAACATAATAGTCTTAACATGAGTTAGATGCTCGGTCTAACCCCATAGACTACAGACCATAGTTTAGACCACTTACTTTATAACATTGTCTTCTCGCATACAAAAGTCCATTGCATGCAACGTTCTAACAGTTTAACACAAGCAGTCAGGGAACCATATTTGCTTACATTTACTTTAACATGTAAATAAAACAAGGACAGATAGCAACGTAATGAATAATCTCTATATATATAATTTTATTATCCAGTTCAAAATAAATAATCAAAATGTCTCTAATGCTTAGGGCATTTCCTAACAGGTATATCAGACCTTATGAGATTATCAAACACATTGGGAAGGTTGCCTACAAGTTAGCACTACCTCTTGAGCTGTCAGCAGTACACAACGTATTTCATGTCTCAATGCTCAGAAAGTACATGGCAGATCCATCTCATGTGCTACAACATGAACCAGTTCAAGTCCGAGAGGATTTAACCTATGAAGAACAGCCTATTCAGATAATGGCTAGAGCAGAAAAGGTGCTGAGAAACAAGACCATCCGACTAGTCAAGGTATTGTAGAGGAATCACAACATTGAGAAAGCTACGTGGAAAAGAGAAAATGAGATGAGATTTTCATACTCTCACTTGTTCTAAATTTTCGAGAACAAAAATCTTATAAGGAGGGGTGAATGTGATAACCGAGAAACTTATCACTCTCGGAAAATTTTGTACAAGATATGTAAATAAATGTACATTCATGATGAGACATGTTACAGAATATAGAGCAGATAAAAATTTTAGTTAACTGAGTTTTAATCAAAATTTGACAATGAATTAATGAATATAGTTTAAAAGCTAAACATCTATTTCAATTTATGATGTTTTAAAATTTATTAGACAAATATGTGAAAACTACATATCAAGAGATCAATGGTTCACATGTAAACCACATTAATCAATGGCCAAGATAAGCCAAGAAAATAGCCCATTTTTTTAAGATAAATTAAAGAAAGTGAGAAAAAGAGAAAGTGAGGCACGTGAGTTTAAGGGGGGCAAAATTAAATCACTCCCTTTAGCTGCAAAGAGAAACGCCGAGAGAGAGAAGGAAAGAAAGAAAGAGAAAGAAAGAGAAAAAGAAAGAGGAAGAGAGAGAAACTGAGAAAGAGAAAGAGCAGAAGAGTAAATCCATTCAAGTTCGGATTTTTCTTTTCCAACTAGGAAATCACTCAAGTTTCAGCCAAGAATCCACAGTAAGAAGTTCTTGAGCTTCAAGCAAGGTAAACCCTCATTTTTCTCACATTTTCGAATGGAAAAATCTGGGGTTTTTAGTGGAAAAAGAGAATGTGAGTAAATCATGTTGAGATTTTCGGTTAAATCGAAACATGGTTCGAGTCTAGTTGTTTTTAAACATAAATCCATGAGTTGATGGTTTAGAAAAACAAGTTTAGTGAGTTTTGGTCAAGAAAGTTCAAAATTTTCAAAATGTTGAGTTAAGAAATGTGAATAAGAAAAATGTGAGATTTTGCTTAAGAAACCATAGATTTGTGATAGTAAAAATGTATTCTATACCTTGAAACGATCTTATTGAGATCGATTTTGAGTGTAAGAAGAAGAACAAAGGCCATAAAAGCCTTGGAAAAATAGAGCAGAGATTTTCGGACCCAGAATCTTGATTTTGGTATGAACACGGGCGTGTACACGGGCGTATACACTGGTGTGTACAAGGGCGTGTTCAGAATACAGCCCCGAACATGCCCACATGCATGACCGTGAAAATTTAGACTCGAGAGGTACACGGCCAAGAACACGGCCGTGTATCGGGCCGTGTTCATGGGAAGGACGTGTAGCAAACCATGTTTGACAGCAGGAATACACGGCCAGAAACATGGCCGTGTAGGTAACCGTGTAAGCATGCACGAATTACACGGCCATGTTCCACAAATTACACGGCCATGCACATAAGTCCAGAGAAGTACACGGCTAGAAATACGGCCATATAGACACCCGTGTAAGCCAGCATGAATTACACGACCATATTGTATGAATTACACGGCCATGCACGTAAAGTCCAGAAAGAGCACACGGCCATGAACACTCCCGTGTAGGTGGGTATGTTCGAAGTTAAAGTAAAAAAAAGAGTCTGGAAATGTGAATTACATGTTTTGTCATGTTTCAAGTATAAGATGAATATTGAAAGTATAAGATGATTATTTCTTTTATAGGAGTTCAAGCCAGACATCCTGAGACAGCAGTTCTAGACCAGCAGAGGCTCACGCTAGCAAACTTTCTGTAAGTTCAAGCATTGTCCTGGCTACAACGTGGACAGTCTTGTTATGTTTATGATGTCATGTTTTATTGTATGATGTGTATGTTAGACATTGATTGTCTGCATCACGATACTCATGTCAGGTTCATGTCATGCATATAGAATTTCATGTTTCAAGTATACATGTCAGACAGCTATCAGGTACATGAAATCATGTAGGTGCACAAGGCACCTTAGTGTGTTCAATAAAACTCACACCCTAAGTAAATCATGTAGCAGGTTCCTACTGTGAGGGCAATCAGTAAGCTACCCAGTTGGAACTCCAGATAAGATGGTAATTAAACTAGTTATTGGCGTACCGGCCTCTCGACCCACGGGGAGGTTTTCATGTTTAGCTTCAATTAAGACTAAGGAGGTCAGCACTAAAGTACCGCTTCCAGTTATGCTAACATGTCGGTACGACCAATCAGGGACCCAAAACCAGAACTTAATTTCAGATAATGTCCTAAGACTAAACTTTCAGCCAAGAGCATGTTTTCAGAGTCAAGTTTCATGCATAAGCACAGTACAGCATATTATGAATCATGTTTTTATATTTGAACTTACTGAACTCATAACTCACTAGTTTGTTCACATGTTGTAGGTAAAAGACCTGTTCACCAGTAGTATACGGTGGACGACGGATAGGGTATGTACATGTTAGGGAGATGGGGCGAGGGATTGTGGTCACCATTAGTCTTCCGCTATACAGTTTTGAAAAGTTTAAACATGTAATTTCAAGAACAAGATTTCAAGTCAAGATTATGTGATAGGGAAATCATGATCCATGTACATGTTATTTTGTTAACATGATTTTCTTATCACATTCTCGAACAAGTTTTTATATCAAGAAGAAAAAAAAAATTATTCCGCAAAATTTACAAGCAATTTTCAAGTTAAACAATGCCGGCGACCCTAGAGGCCTACATACTATTGCGGTTGACTACAAAGTTGACTGTAATAACACTGTAGAGTCTCGACAGCAGGGCGGGCTGCCACATGGCTCAAATATTTAGCAACATCAATAATATGTGACAAATTTATTAACTTACACATTTTAAATCATTTTATTAGCTGCTTGGTACAATATTTTTGCCAAAAAAAAAAAGTTTACTGGTAACCAAATAAACACATAAAATGTTATAAAAAACAAAATTTGTCACATGTATTATATTACATGGATGATACAAAGTAAATGCCTGGAGTAAAATACACACTTGTCCAAAAGCTATCAAATGAATAGAAAACAAAATGGCAAAGACAAAGCAAGAAGAGAAAAAAGAAACAAAAAACGGTTAAGTAGCCCAAAAGCAAGAATAGAACTAGAGAAAAAATCCTAGGGTTTTTTGTAAAAATGATTAAAGACCTAAAGGCAATAAAAGATCAAGAGAGAAGGAACGAATACCAAATTTATAATCGAAAATGAGATAATAGTGAGCCTAACATTTTCAACTCAAATGACCAATCCTGAAGCAAGAAGAGATAGAGAGAGAGAGAAGGAAAAATACATAAATCACATAGAAGACAGCAAAAAGACCAAAAAAACCAATTTTATAAATCAGACTCAACTGCAAACAAAAGGGCAATTCCATCAAATTAACTCCAAAAAACAACAAGAAGACAAGAAAACCGATGCTAAAAACCAAACTCACCAACAAACAAAAGAACAAATGTAGTTAACAAACAAATCCGAACTGAGCAAACAAAAAAAAAAAAGGTAAAATGACAATAAATCCAAAGGCAAATGGAAAGTAAAAGAATAAAAATTAGTCAATATATATAGTAACATAGGAGAAGCTTAGTTATGAAATTGCTTAAAAAAGGATTCCAAAAGGAAAATAATAACAAATTGGCAAAACCATTTGTAAAGGACTGAAATAGACATAAAATATAATAACAGTATAAAACAATAATATAAAGTATTATACAAAAATTAATATTTATAATAACTTTTGGATAAACTACATAATTCTCAACATGTCAAAAAGCATATGATCATCATCACCAAATAATAAATAGAGTAAAAAAGGCTGTAAAAGAAAAAAAAGAAAAAAATAAAGATATCATAGGAAAATAACTAAAAATAAATTAAATAAAGAAAAACTAACTGTGTAAACATCATGGGTAAATGAAAACGATAATGTAAACTTAGCCATATATGATAAAGTGATTGAATTATTACTAACAGATTCTTAAGAAAGTGACAACATGAGTTAAGAATAAGATAAAATAAAAAATAAACAAAAGGCGTAGCAAATAGAGAACAAATATATATAATCAATGTTCATTAATTAAAAACAAAGTAATATGACAATATTTTAAAGACAGAATATGTACAAAACAAAGAATGGATATTAATTAACAAAAAAGTAAAACATAATCAGATCACAAAGATATTAGTGCAATATTTCATTACAAACAAACAAAAAAAAAAAAGATATAGAAGGCATTAATGGTACATGGAGTTAATTAGAAACAGTTTTAAATTGTCACATTCAACAGAGAAAATATGAGAAACACGTAGACAAAGACATGAGAGTTAATGAACGTAAATGAAGAGAGAAAGACAAAACCAATTACACAAAAAAAGAAAAAAAAATCAATGTACAATGCCAATATATATAAGCCAAAACCAAAAGAATAAAATAAAGTAAAATAATAGTAATCAAAATTGGACACTTAATGAAATAAAGGCGGTTTTAGGAAAAAAAAAAACCAACTTTTATCATTAATTCATAAAAATCAAATAATACAGTAATAAGGAAAAAAAGCAAAAAATATAGTAATAGAAATATTAATTGACACGTAATGAAGTAGAAACCAAAAAAATCAACTTGTATTTATTAATTCATAAAAATCAAATAATACAGTAATAAGGGAAAAAAAACAAAAAATAAAGTAATAGAAATATTAATTGACACGTAATGAAGTAGAAACCAAAAAAATCAACTTGTATTTAAGATGGTATTTCATTACTTGTATTTCATAAAAATCAAATAATATGGTGATAAGGAAAAAACAAAGACCAAAGTAAGAAATATCTGCTTTTAGTTTTTACTCAATATTAAGATTAAAAAAAGACAAAAAAAATAGAAATCACTTAAGCTGAATTCAAAAAAACCTCAAACATTTTTTTTTTCAAAAGAAGAAAGGATTATCCGTAAATTATTTAATACATTTATAAAAAGCAACACAAATCATCAACTTAATTAGATAGATTAATAATATAAAATTTACAGGTCATCTCTAATACCATAAATGCAAGACCAAAAAATCTCAGTCAGTTATACACCATCTCAAAGGCATAAATACTTAAATACATAAAATTAAAAACAAATAAATCTGCTTACGTAACCTTTTCGATTCCTTCTTCACTGTCTGGACATGTATATATAAGTCTTTTCTTAAACAAACATTAAGGGGGCGTTTGGTAAACGCATTACATTTTGATTGTATTTGAATGAAATTTGTTTTTTGAATGTTGTATTTGATTGAAAAGTATTTGTTTTGTATTTGAATGAAATGTGTGTTTGGATGAAAAGTATTTTAAAGTTGAAAAGTTGATGTGATTAGTAAAAGTAGAGATAAATAGTGGAGTTAAAAAGTTGATGTGATTGTTTTAAAAATGTTTTAAATAGTAATTGTTTTCGTAGTACTGTTGTAAAATTTGTATTTGGTGTAAAATTATATTGTATTTGAATGAAATTAAAATGAAATATTAGTGTCAAATGACACCTAAACGAAATCAAAAAAGAAAAAAGGTCAGCACGGAATCCAAAACTGAAGAACATCGTGCCTACCAATAGTTTCATTAATGATGATAAGCCTTTCAGGGCGAGATTTGGAAAAGGATTTTTTATTAATGGCAAACCCTAAAAAAAAAAAAGAAAAAAAAAAGAATTGATGAGATAAATGAAAGAAAAAGAATGATCAACCATGAAATAAAGTAATAAAATATAGATAAAAAAAAAAATGGGTCCGGGGTGAGGCAACCAAATTTGAAGTCGTCAAAGGAGGACTATGGCGAGGAAAAGGAGTAGGACAGCGTACTTGAGAAGGAGCAGACAGTGATGGTGGAGGCATCGTCAAAAGGTTTTCAATGATGGGTTTCTAAGGAGGAAAGTGATGAGAGGTTGAGAGGATATATTAAGGGAGGGCGGCTTGTACAATACACCATAAAGCAAAAAAGAAGAATCTAGAATAAGATAATAAAGACCCTAGGGCTTTCTCTTTAGATGACCAAAAACCTGAAGGCAAGAAGAAAGATAGGGAGAAAACAAAGAGGGCAAAAATGTAAAATCACAAGAGGGCCAGCAAAAAGATTAAAAAAACTGATGTCAATAACCAAGTCCAACCATAAACAAAAGAACAATTTCATCAAAGTACCATAGGGAAGGAGAGGAAAGATACTGTATAATGTAAGTGATTTCCCCCTTATTTTTAGTATATTAGAATAATATGAAAATGTAATAACTAAAAAAGCTCAAGGGGGTAAAAAAGAGACAAAGTTGTAGATTTTTTTTTTTTTTAACTCAAACCTCCCTCCACCATTGGTCATGGCACCAATATTCCATGTTTTAACCTTGTAGAATTGTTTTAGTATTGAAATATGTATGATATAAGATTTTTCTTCTGCATGTCTCAAAGCTCCCTCCATCACTGGTCATAGCACCAATATTTCAAGTTCAAACTTTGTAAGACTTTCTTAGTATTAAGATATATAGGAGATAAATATTTCTTACATAAAAATTGTGCATTTATACATCTTTTTAACATTTATGTTATTATTTTAAAAGCAAATTTATGTAACTTTTGTATTTTTTGAAATTTCTATAAAACTAAAGTATCAATATTTTTTTCGATACTAATATGTTCGTCCTTGACATTAATTATTCAAAATTTTGAGTTTTCAAGCACTCGAGGTATTAATTTAAAATATTGTTACACTAATTTACCAAAATTGACTTCCGCATTTTTCTTTTTTTGTTGTCAATTGTTAATTATTATTTGTTTTCTCAACAATGTTGTCTTTTTTTTTTTTTTAACTTGTAAAATAAAAAAATAAAAGCAAATGTACTTTAGCTGATTGGTTGACCAGAAAACAGATCAAAATGGAAAGAAAATGGATTTCTCTTTTCCATTCCTTTTTTTTCTCGATTCCGCACAGAAACTCGATGACTAAATAATTATTATTTACTTCTTAGAAGTTTTCGTCTTTTTCTCCAAAAAAAAAATAGTTTACTTGTGTGTTCTAATTATTAAATTTGATTTAAATAATGTATATATATGCAAAATTAACAAACACATAAACTCCAAAAAAAAAAATTAATAAACACATATTAATAAGATTACTTTGTTTTTTGAATTTATAAGATAACTTTCTCACTTTATCAAAGTTTTCATGTTAAAAAAAAAAAAAAAGGTGTTCTCATTTAACATGTTAAAAAAAACAAAAAACAAAAAACAAAAAACAAAAAGTGTTCATATAACTTGAATTTCCAAACATGCAAAACTCCTAAAACGAATAGATAAAAATAATCCGATATGGTAAGATATTTTATATTCTGTCAAAAATTTTGTTTCAAAAACGTAAAAAAACATTTAAAAATCATAAGGTAATTCGGAGCTCCCTAGGTTTTTGACTCAAATCATCCGGGGTGTCGCAAGCTCATAGCATCACTTGTGTAGCCTACCGTCATTGGTGGGCAGGACCAGGCTGTCTAGGATAAGGGATCATCCTCAATTCTTCGAAAGAGCCTTCTCCGATGATTCGGAAATTGTTTCAAATTTGTTAAAGAGATCTTAAAAAAAAAAAAAAAGAACTCCTATATCAATTTTTATAATTCTTTTATCATAACTAATACTTGATCTTTAAAAAAAAAAATATTTCTCTAATTTAGTATGATTTCGACTACATTGAAACATTGTTAAAGAGATCTTAAAAAAAAATAATTCCTATATCAATTTTTATAATTCTTTTATCATAACTAATACTTGATCTTTAAAAAAAAAAATATTTCTCTAATTTAGTATGATTTCGACTACATTGAAACATTGTTAAAGAGATCTTAAAAAAAAATAATTCCTATATCAATTTTTATAATTCTTTTATCATAACTAATACTTGATCTTTAAAAAAAAAAATATTTCTCTAACTTAGTATGATTTCGACTACATTGAAACATAGGACCCGCGTTTTACCCTCCAATTTAAAAATGAAAAAAGAAAAAGAACTATCTAGAGTGATTAACAGAAACTGCATTGAAACCAGCTTTATTATAAAAAACAAATTTAAAAATTAAAAAAGTATCGACTACAAAATCCAACGCAAACACTTATTCACAACCGCAGTTAAGAGTTTTAAATTAGTTTTAGAAATCTTATATTTATGGCAATTACATGTTTTTAAAGGGATTAATCAGATGATACAAGGGGCGGTATGGATACGCGAAAATCCTGCTCGGGACAATGTCTGAATACTATATTAAACCAACTCATATCCAACCAGATACAATGTAGTGAACAAAAAAAAGTAACAAAATTGAAAAAGAAGGTTAAATAATTTATATTAAAAAAAAGGCTTATTCTTTTGATTCAGCACCGTTTGTTGTTGCATCCATAGGCTCAGCTTCTGTTGAGTCTTCTGCTTTGTCACCCTTCTTACCTGCAGCAGCAACCAAACAGGATTTACTCAGTTTTCCCGTACATTTACAATAAAATAAGTTGTCTTTACACATGTTTATCCATAACCTAATTTTCTCATCTCTCCAGCTCACCTTTCTTCTTTTTGCCACCACCTTTCTTCTTTGTCTTTATTGCCAAAGCCAACCAGGATTTTATTTCAGGATCCTCTATGGTCTTGGTCGGCTGCAGTTCCTGCAGAGGATGGGATGTAATCCGGTCCGATCCATTTGGCATTAACAAAACCGTGAATTTGATATGCGCAACCAAGTCACCTGCAAACCACCAATGCCAATTTGACAAGGCTTGACTTAGCACAATTGGGGTAAGGTTTTCCATAAGCTAATCTCCATTACAAGATATTTTTACCAGGCTTCTCGTGAAGAACGGGATATGGCTGGAGGAGGTCGTGGTTAACACACTCCACTAAACCCAATCGAGCCCTTTTCTCTTCTAAAGCCCTATTGTCGATAATTCATCATTTTTAAGGAGAGAAAATAGAATGAGTTCAAAGGCGAGGACAAGTACAAAAAGTATCAAAAAAACAATATATAGTCTGAGACACAATCTAACTGACCTTGCAGTGAATGGCATTATGGGAAACTTCTGGTTTATTTCACTGAAAATAAATCTGGAAGCTTTCATCTTCAGGTGATAGTTCTTGTCCACAGCTCTCTTATAGATAGTTGTTTGCTTTTCATCCAACAGCTTAGGCTGCAAGTTTGACATAAAATTTTGGCAGGCAGTCAGATATTGTTGCAGAAGGATGATATCTGGGTTCAGCTTGACTCCTCAATTACCTTGCCGTCACCTGTGCTTGTGACAATATCAATTGCATATACTTCATTCTCCTCAAATTCCGCATCATCAACTCTTGTATCTGGATTGGATACACTCAACACAACCTTGTTCCCATCTATCACAAACTGCTTCAACTGGTGGCTAAGAACACCTTCAACAATTTTGCAGTCGTATGCAGCAGCAACTTTTTGAATTGCTTCTGTTACATCTTTGTTCTGACACAAAAACAGAAGGAACAACAATAAACATCTACAAAACCACCTAATATAAATTGAATAACAAAAATTATCTATACGTGTACAAAATTATACACTACGCACACTAATATATTGGCTAGATATGAACTTTAATGTACAGAAAACAGATATATCTGTACTAGAATAAAATCATTGCCTGTTAGAATATGGGCAACAGGGAAAGGAGGAAACCAATAATGCATTAGTCACCTCGGCAAAGTTGCCGTAGTCAAATCACATCCAGTTAGCATTTACAAAAGCTCAGGGGAGAAAAATACAAAGTTAAGGACTCAACAACAGTGAAACAATAAGAAATATAAAATTTTTACACAAATATGCCAGTAAAAAATGTTGGCTAGATATGAATATCAACGTACAAATAAAACAAAGTTAAGGATTCAACAACAGTGAAACAATAGAAAATATGCAATTTTCACACAAATATGCCAGTAAAAAATGTTGACAAATAACTGATATATTCGTACTAGAAATCTATCCATTGCCTATCCGAATATAGGATAGGCAACAAGGAAAGGAGGAAACCAATATAAATTGAAAACCTTGGCACCGTTGCCATAGCCAAACTACGTACAGATAAGATAACCATTGTGATCCATGAAAAAAAACAGAGAAGCAGTGCTACTCCTCCATGATGTGAGAAACAATCTCATAAATGGTAGTCTAAAACAACAACTCAACCTTCTTTTAAGAAAACACCCACATTTACTGGCAAATTACATTTCCCCATTAGAGTAACTATGAAAAAAGCCTCACTTGGATTATAGTCAATAGCTTATTTCAATTGGTAATCATCATTGGGAGTACAAATTCTACCACAGTTTGTCAGAGTACCATTAAAAACAAAATTCATCTATGAACTAACTAGATATGCTTGACTATGACATTTATGAGGTATTAAAATCATAGAAAAGGGAGAAAAGTAGAGATATTCTGTGTTACTGACACGTCGAAAATATAACATGCTAGCGACCTGGGCACGACAATGACAAAATCCAACTAAATAATCCTAGAAACCAGTAAAACGTACATATAAAAGAAAATAAAAATAAAAATAAACTACATTTTAACACCTGTGTATGGATTTATGAAAAGGATAACAACACGTACATGATTCTCTATCAGTGTAACTATGACAAAAATAGCTTCATCGGATTTAATCCATAGCCAATTGAAGTTTCATCATGTAGAGATCTTGCAACCAAGATGTGAAAACACACTAATAACACATAAGCCACATGAAAATTATTGTTCAAACTTGAAAATTTGGCTCAAAAAGGGTAATAGGTTTTAACAACATAGCAGATGTCTACCTGAAGAACCCCAATATGGCCAGATTATTATCGGCAACAGGGAAAAGAGGTAACCAACAAAGAATTGATCACCTCGGCAAAGTTGCCATCAAACATTATTTCGACATGTAACTTCTCAGAGATAACCAATATGTCTTATTGAAATACAACAAGCAGATGAAGCAACACAAACATCACTGTTTATGAGAACAAGCAGTGGCAGCCACAATGCCCTCTCAAGAGGGCAACAAAAGGCAAAAACATAAGACACTCAATTACCAGGTCCTTACTGGCATATCAGGCTCTATCAACTTCAATAAATTCCCATCAGAGTAACTATGACAAAAGCTACATGTGGACATAGATCCATAGCTCATAGAAAATGTTGTCATCATTAGGGGATCAATAAATAGAAAACGCAATCTTGTAAATTGGAGACAATGGTTAAGAAGAAGTGATTGAAGTAGTAAGTAAAACAATCAACGGCAAGTTCACAATCATTCATAAAACACCACAATAGACAACAACAAAAGTAGAGAGGAAGAGTGGATGTATAAATAATATATATTTCTTAAAAAAAAAAATGAAAAAAGAGTTGCTGTGCTAAGAGGTATTATCAATCGTTCTGATAGAACAGACCAATCAAACAATAGTTTTCTTTTCAATAAATGCTACCTTCACAATACATTATAGAATTAGCTGAAAAGTGATCCGTTTAACAGATTGATAAGAATAGTACCAGTCTTTGCAATCTCACAGAAAATATTTAGGCAGCTCAAGTCACCTTAAAACTAACAAATGACATCAAATGTAAAAAGAAGTACTAGTACTCGGCAAGAAACCACATCAAGTAGTGAACTCACATTTTTTCCTGGCCTTACAAGCCTCAAGGCCACTTCAGCAGCGGTGTTGGCAGCAGCAATCACATCAGCTGCCCTTCCTGTAACTGGCCCTTCTTGAAGAACATGAGTATGAGCAACTACAGCAATGAATCCATCTATATGACAACCCATATCACTGCAAAATGAAAAACCACATCATTTTTTATTGCAACATGACTACAACAGGTTAAATTAATATCTAACTCCATCCACATAGCATTTTTCTTTGAAAATAAAAGATAAACAAAATGTAAATCCAGGAAAAAGCTTACATCTTCAAAATATCACCAGCTTCGAAGACAGATTCATCGCTTGCAAGAGGCGAGAAATGGCAGACCGCATTGTTCACAGAAATGCAAGTTGGGAAGGCAACTCCCCTTTCAATCTTCTTCTTAACACTTTTGTACATGCTGCCAGTTTGCCTATAAACAACAAATATTATATATGTGTGTGTGTGGTGTGTGTGTGTGTACATGTATATGACCCAAATCCACCAAAAACTCAAAAGTACATATAAAGAAAAAGGTCAATCAACTGAAAGAGGGCTCACTCTCTGATGAACGAGTCCCCTTTCTCGCAAAGGTCCACAATCTTAGCTTTCGGTTTGCATTCGGATAATACTAGCTGCAAACCCTCTGCAAAAATAAAAAATAAAAATAAAAATAAAAAAATTGCCCAAATTTCTAGTCAATCATATAATCCCAAAATTAAACTAAAACAATCCACAGAAACAATAAATTAAAAAAATATTGCAAAATTATCCGCGAGTTTCTTTCATCCAATTCCGTTCATTTCTCCAAATACTTACTCAAATATAACATACAATCAAATATATATGTATGTATATATACATAGAGAGAGAGAGAGAGAGAGAGAGAGAGTTACTATTAACAATCTCAGCGGCGCTTTTGTACTTGGTGACGACCTCCGGAGAACTGAGATCCAACTCCTTCTCCTCCCTTTCATCGTCCGACATCGTTTCGAAGCTGCGTTAATGGTTCAAGAATCTTCAGGACAACAGATAATCCAAAAAAATTTTAAAAAAAATCGAAGACCAAAATACACAAGAAAATCAGAAAGAAATGAAAACGCAATCGAACAATGGCGGAACACACGAAAGAGATGAGAAAATTCGACAGAGAAATTCTTAAGAACTCACACGAAAAAGGGCTTGACGGCGAAGAGAGTGAGCTCAGGGAAAGAAGAAGCTAGGGTTTAAGGAAAAAAAAAAAGGGAAGAATGCAGAAAAGAAGTAGAGGTGGCTCTCAGTCACTGCTAGGGTTTCGACACACGGCTTCCATTGCCTTAAATAGGATTTCTCGTTAACAGCATCTTTTAGTTTCGGGTATTTTCCCCTTTTTTTTTTTTTTCTTTGCCACTTTCAAAAACATCCTCTAAATGACAGTTGAAATCTACGAGAGATTTCGAGTTTAAATTACTCATTCTAAGATTATAATAAAATAAATAAATTTTAAATTATATTTTAATATTAAGTCCGACTTTAAATTTTAATTTTATACATCATATATTATCTCAAATTTTTAAGCATTATTATAAAATATTATTATTGCTAATCACTATCTATAAAGAAAAAATAAATTCCACAATATAAGATCTGTAAATAAAATTATTTTTTATTAGTGATAATATTTAACATCAGTAATACTTATAATTATTTTTCTAAACTTTTATATTATTATAAAAATAACCCTATATTGATATTTTGTAGAAGTCTTAACAGAAATGTAAAAATTTCAACCATTTTTAAATATTTCAATTTTTACCAGTACATTTGAAATGTTAAAAAATATTGTCCATTGTAACTTTTAGATAAAATTCTAAATGTTAAAGATGGTAATATTTTGACCATTTGGAAGTTTTTTTTAGATGCATTTGGAATTATTTTATGATTTTAATAAATGTTATAATCTAAAATGTTAATATTCCAGATATTTCTCCCACACGCATAGAAAATTGTACAACTGAAAAAGCTCTACAACTTTAAAATTTATTTATTTAAATCTTGTTTGTGTTATATATCTTTGGTTAAAATACAATTTGTTTTCAATATCTTCTATTGAGATACAATTTTTTTCCAAGAGATATTAATTACTACCTATCCATGAATAAAGCTCATGTGAATGGAATATTGACAGATGGTTTGTTAGTGAAACAATAGAAAAAATTTAAAACAAATGTGATGTATAAAATTAAACATCATAAGTTAACATATAAGTGTAAAGTTCCTATTCATTTATAAAATTAACCTTTTTTTATTTTAACTGTTTCTTTTTAATTTTTTATTGCAAGTGATGTAGACATTTATTTATTTTTTTCTGCAAGAGTGCACACTTTCACATTATGGTTTGTTTTGGGGCCTATATGTTTTTTTTTCCTTTGTTTTTGTTTTGGATTATTAACTTTTTTATATCCTGAATCCACTCTTTAATTGAGAAGATTACTATAATATTTTAAATTATGCATTTTTCAAACTAACACATAAATCTAAATTTTTTATGATCGTTTAATTATGAACACAAAAACACTTAAAATACCCATAATTTTATTGTATTGTTTATGCACATTTGCTTTTATGAAAAAATTGTATCATGCATATAGAAGTATGGTTAGCAATTCATCAACAAATTAGATTCGTATCAAGTTGAAGCAAACATTAAGGGGGCGTTTGTTTTTGTTCTTGAGAATGATTTTCCATTTTCAAAAACACAGAAAATGAAAACAGTTTCAAAACAGCGTTTGTTTATTTAATGTTTTCAAAACCGTTTCGAAAATACCGTTTTCAACTATATTGTTTTTTTGAGTTTTTTGAAAACGAAAAAAAGTTGTTTTCACTTTTTGTTTTCATTTCCAAAAAATGTTGTGTTTTTTTGGGTTTTTTGAAAATAAAATGAGTTTTGAAAAAATATAACCAAATAAAATTTCATTTTTATGTTTTTCAAAATATACATTCAGAAAATATAACCAAACACAGTTTCAGAAATGATCTTAACACAGTTTTCAAAATATTCTCATTTTCAATTTTTTTGAAAACAGAAAACATTTCAAAAACAATACCAAACGCTACCTAATTTTGTAGAATTCTAACAGGGATACTACCCATGATAGGTCATAAAAATAATAATAATAATATAAAAAAATCTTAACATTAACATGACTTATCAGGTTAACAAGTTAACAAGACATCACCTATTCAACTCATCAATTGATTATTTTAAATTGATCGACAAAACATGACCTGCATAACCCGCAAGTCATAGAAATAAAACCTAATATACTAAGCAAATTAAGCAATATTTATCATATCATATCAATCTGAAATATAAAATCAAATAAATCTACAATTAGCTTATCGCAACAAGTTAATCCATAATATAAAATCGCATAAATCAATAATTAATTCATCCAAAACATGCATATTTAAATATAGATTATGCTAGTTGAAAATCATATAAATCAATTTTTAATTCATTTAAGACATGCCCATTAAAATAAGGGTTGTGCTGGTTAATCATGGGTTAAATTGATTGGGCAAGTTAATGTCAAATTATATGGGTCAATTTTGTTGTTTGTTTGTTTGTTTGTTTGTTTTTTTTTTTTTTTTTTGTCTTTCAATCTAGGTAATGAAATACATCCTGCCCCATCAAACTCTCATTCATACCTTTCCGTAGGGGAAAAAAATGGGGTGCATATCATTCATTCATTTGGTAAAACAAACAACCTTTTATAGATTTTTTTTTTTCAAATTAAATATGTGTTTGCATCTAGAATTGAAAAAAAAAAAAGACAAATATTTGTTCCCTCGTTTAAGATTATAGGCATATATTAACTTAAATTTAACATAAATAATGGTTTTCATGTGAAGCTTGAACTGTTTATCCAACCAACCTTCAACTTATTTTTTGATTAGTACTATGAATGCCAACTTTAATTTGAATTTTTATGTTAATTTTGAGTTGTAAAATTTTAATTGATAAATATTAACATATTGTTATTGATCAATATAGTAATATTTACTAATAAAATAATAACAACTTAATGTTTATACAAAAATTTGATATTAAAATTGATGTGGCTACTATATCTTTCTTTATCATATACAGATTAATATATAAATTTAATAATACTGAATTTGTCGAAATAATATTTGCCACTCATTTTTCAATAGTTAGACAAACACGCAGTCTTCATTCTACTATTGAGGTAGTACTTACTTTTAAGATTGGTACCTTAGAAAAATACAGTTTATGTACGTAAATATTTTCAATATATTTTTTAAGTATACATATATGTATATATATAAATAAAACTGTGAAATCTACATATATATAATAATCAAATCAAATACCTAATAGACCGTTAGATATTGAGTATGGGGACTCTGTCTTGGATCCTCATCGAGACGTATAACAACCGCGCATTACCTTAGCAGCTCGTATCTCAAACAGCGCCAACGCATCCCTCGTTGTTTGAACGTTTTTGGTTGCTGTCCAATACTCTGCTGTGCCTAGAACTAGCCCATGAAATTCCTATGTCATTTTCCAAAACGCGTTAGCTCTATTAGGCTACGGTGTAGTGCACATGATGCACCTCAAGTTACTTTGATAGGCAACACATATAAATACACCAAAATAATATAGCATTTATATTTCTTTTCAGATTACATGTTATTTAATAACAATCTCACAAGAGATAAGTATTGGATCTCTGCCTCAAAATCAGCACATAACTGATGCAAACTATGGCACAACATCAAGGGAACTAGTTCGAATACCAGTTGGGCCGGTTACAAGGGCGCGGACTAAGAGGTTCAAAGAAGCACTTATGGATTAATTCAAGAAGTGTGGGCTCAAACGAATTCGTGGAGGCCCATTGAGCATGATCCACAAGGAAACTTCAATTTAATTCAGGTCTTAGAAAATCCAGACCAAGCCCAATAAGAGAGGACGTTTTTGAACTGCAAATTTTCGGTTTCCTTCAATTGGCTGAATTCCTTCCTTGGCTGAATTGGAACAAAAGTCATACTTTCCTTTTTCTATTTTAGGCATGTATTAGGTGTGAAATTAAGTGTAAGTTTCCATATTTTCATTCTAGGAATATTAGGAGAATATTCAGGGAATATTAGGAGAATATTACGGGAATATTCCATTTAGTTTCCATTTTATTTAGGGTATATTTTGGGAATATTCTTGTAATTCATGCCTATAAAAAGGCATCCACAAGTAATGAAAGGCATCATCAGTTTTATTCACAAATTTGAGAGTTAAATTTCTCTTTAGTTCTTTGAGAGCTATTTCGAACTTATCGGAGTTTTCCGTGGCGTTCACCATCGACTTATCAAGCGGCTTTTTTTTTCCATCACCGTTTGTGGCGTCTTCGTTATACCAAGGTTCTTGTTTCACAATAAGCAACGGGTTGAGGTTATCCTATACCGAGGTTCTTGTTTTTGTTGAAGCAACGGGTCGAGGTTCCACCTAAAGCCTGAGTCTTAGAACGTTCCTGGGGTCCTAATCTTGATGGGTCTCGTTATTCTTGGCAAGGTTCGCATCATTTGGTATCAGAGCAGGCTCTAAGTCAGGTTTTCCTATCCCATTTAATTTCAGTCATTTTCATTTTTTTTTTCGAATTTCGTTCGTAAAAAAAAAATTCGTGAATATTAGTTTCCTTTTTTTTTTTTCGTAAGTTACCATTTTAAGTTTGTAAGGGTTCTAATTTGTTTCTTTTTGGTACGTGAATATCAGATTGCATAGAAAGAAAGAAAGCAAAAAAAAAATCAAGAGGATCCGAAAAAAAAAAAAAATTTTGGATAAAATTTTTCGTATTTCCGAAACGTTGCTTTTAGTTGTCATCCTTGTTGTCTATAACCCAATTACCTTAATATAGTCATTTGTGATTTTGTCGCGAAAAATTTTTTTTGGTACTGATTTGAGTAGCTCCATAAGAACCGAGTGAGAAATTAATACGAGAGGAAAAAGGCAAGAGTGGAAAGAGTATTAGAGGGTAAAAGCCAGATTTGTAGCGTGAAACACGAGTGGAATTGAGTGAGCCCATTCCTCGAGTGAAACACGCGAGGGAGTGTGTGAGTCCTATTATTTTTATCTAACCTTGTTTTGCAGCCAAAATGTCTCATAACAATGAAAAGAGCAATACCGAAGGAGCTAGGGGAATGCCAGATCCCAAGGTGTTTATGGAGGCCATGATAGGGGAGATGAGACGCATGATGAGGGGAGAATTAGAACAGATTCATGAGAGGCTAGACCGAGTAGAAACTTCACGTGCGGAGCCACCCCAACATATGCCACAAGCACGTAGGATGGGTAGATTACCACCTAGAGAAGTTAGGGTAGAGCATGAAGAAGAGCATTATGAGGAATATGATGAAGAGGATGATTACGGTTCGATAGCGAATTATAGGAGACATGGTAGTTGGGAGGATGAAAGGAGACGAGGTGGCCGGTTTAGAGAAGTTAGGAAACGGGAAGATAATAGCTTGGGTAGCATTATGATGAAGATCTCGTCATTTCAAGGAAAAAGTGATCCTGAAGCTTACCTCGATGGAGTTAGTGTTCGACTGCCACAACTACTCCGAGGTAAAGAAGGTAAAACTTGCTGCCATTGAGTTCTCTGACTATGCTATTGTTTGGTGGGATCAGCTAGTTTTGAACAGGCGGCAAAATGGAGAGCGTCCGACAGAGACGTGGGACGAAATGAAGGTGGTCATGAGGAAGCGATTTGTACCTAGTCATTATTATCGAGAGTTGTATAAAAAGCTACAACGACTTAGACAAGGTAATCGGAGCGTGGAGGAATATTACCAAGAGATGGAGATTGCGATGATCTGGGCTAACGTCGAAGAAGACCGGGAGGCTACTATGGCAAGGTTCCTGAATGGCTTGAATCAAGATATCCATGATCGGGTTGAGATGCAGCATTATGTAGAGTTGGAGGACATGGTGCACATGGCAGTCAAGATAGAGCAGCAGCTCAAGAGGAGGGGAGGCACCCGACCATCCTATAATCCAAGCTCTGCCCCATGGAAACCAAAGAAGGAGGAGAAACCAGCTGCAAAACCCAAATTCGATCCCAGACCGGAGACGACTAGCAATGTGTCTCAAGGTAAATCCGACCCTTCCAGTTCTCGTAATCGTGACGTTAAATGTTTTAAATGTCAAGGCAGAGGTCACTTTGCAAGCCAATGCCCAAACAAGTGCATCATGATCTTACGCGATGATGGAGAGTACGAGACCGAGGAGGAGAGTGAGGAAGACGAAATGCCACCATTGGAAGATGCTTATGACGCTGAAGAAGAAGAAGCCGAAATGGGAAGGTTAGTGGCAGTAGTAAAACGAGTCTTAAGCATGCAGGTGAAAGAAGAGGCAGAGATGCAATGTGAGAATATCTTTCATACGAGATGCTGCATCGGAGACAAGGTCTGCAGTATGATTATCGATGGAGGTAGTTGTACTAATGTTGTCAGTTCCTTTCTCGTAGTGAAGTTAGGACTCAAGACCACGAAACATCCCATACCATATAAGTTGCAGTGGTTGAATGACAGTGGAGAGACCAAAGTGAACAAACAAGCTATGATCTCATTTCGCATCGGGAGGTATGAAGACGAAGTGTTGTGTGATGTGATCCCAATGCAAGCTTGTCATGTGTTGTTGGGAAGGCCATGGCAATTTGATAGGAAGGTGATACATAATGGCTTCTCAAACAAGTACTCATTTGTTCACAATGGTAAGAATTTTAATCTTGCACCCTTAACCCCTAAGCAGGTGCACGACGATCAGTTGCAGCTTCAACAATCATTTGAGAAACAAAGGGAGAGTGAAAAATTGAGAGAAAAAGAAAGAGAGAAAGAAAAAGAAAAAGAAAAGAAAATTGAAAATCGAAAAGAAAAGGAGAGGAAGGCCAGAAAAAGTGAGAGTGTCCAAACCGAAAGGGGTTCGGTTTTGGTGGTGAGAGAAAAGGGGAGTGCGGCCTTACAAAAGGAGAGTTGTGTGGCAAGAGTAAACATGGTGAGAAGAGCGTTAGTCTCAAGGCAGCCTATGCTGTTGTTGGTATATAAAGATGCGTTTTTGAATACTAACGAACTTCAAGATTTTTTGCCTAGTTCTGTTAACTCTCTTTTGCAGAAATACAATGATGTGTTTCCCGAAGACATTCCAGCAGGTTTACCACCTATTTGGGGAATCGAGCATCAGATCGATTTCGTACCAGGTTCCACAATCCCTAACAGACTCGCTTACAGAAGTAATCCGGAGGAGACAAAGGAACTTCAAAGGCAAGTCCAAGAGTTGATGGACAAGGGGTACGTTCGAGAAAGCATGAGTCCGTGTGCAATTCCTGTGATTCTAGTGCCAAAGAAGGATGGGACGTGGAGAATGTGTGTTGATTGCCGAGCTATCAACAACATAACGGTAAAGTATCGTCATCCTATTCCTCGCTTAGATGATATGCTAGAAGAATTGCATGGCTCTTGTGTGTTCTCTAAAATTGATCTGAAAAGTGGCTATCATCAAATTAGAATGAAAGAAGGAGATGAGTGGAAAATTGCCTTTAAAATAAAGCATAGTTTGTATGAATGGTTAGTTATGCCCTTTGGCTTAACAAATGCACCAAGCACTTTTATGAGACTTATGAATCATGTTTTGCGATCATTTATAGGTAAGTTTGTTGTTGTGTACTTTGATGATATACTCATTTATAGCAAAAACTTGGATGATCATGTTGTACATTTGAACTCTGTTTTAGATGTACTTAGAAAAGAAAAGTTGTTTGCTAATCTCAAGAAATGTACCTTTTGCACGGATAAGCTTATGTTTCTTGGTTTTGTTGTTAGTGCTCAAGGTATACAGGTTGACGAGGAGAAAGTAAAGGCGATTCAAGATTGGCCTAGCCCAATGAACGTCGCTCAGGTAAGGAGTTTTCATGGGCTTGCAAGTTTTTACCATCGTTTCGTGAGATTTTAGCACAATAGCAGCCCCATTGACGGAGGTAATAAAGAAAAATATTGGGTTCAAGTGGCAGGAAGAGCAGGAAAAGGCTTTTGCGTTGCTAAAGGAAAAAATTGACTAATGCTCCTTTGCTTACTTTACCTGATTTTGATAAAACATTTGAAATTGAATGTGATGCCTCTGGAATAGGTATTGGTGCTGTTTTAATGCAGGGAGGGAGACCAATTGCGTTCTTCAGTGAGAAGTTAAGTGGGGCAGCCTTAAACTACCCTACGTATGACAAAGAGTTGTATGCATTGGTCCGAGCCTTGCAAACGTGGCAACATTACCTTTGGCCCAAAGAATTCGTGATCCACACTGATCATAAGTCATTAAAGCACCTAAAGGGCCAACACAAGCTAAATCGAAGACATGCGCGATGGAGTAAGTTCATTGAGACCTTTCCCTATGTCATTCGGTACAAACAAGGTAAGGAGAATGTGGTTGCCGATGCACTTTCACGCAGGTATGCATTACTCTCTACACTTGATGCAAAATTGCTGGGTTTTGAACAAATTAAAAGTTTATATGTTAATGACCCTGAATTTTGTGAGGAATATCAGGAATGTGAGAAACATGGTAATGGTAAGTTCTTTAGGCATGATGGGTTCTTATTTCGAGAAAATAGGTTATGTGTGCCTAATTGTTATTTGAGGGACTTACTAGTACAGGAATCCCATGGAGGGGGATTGATGGAACATTTTGGAGTTGCAAAAACTTTAGCTGTTTTGCAGGAATATTTCTTTTGGCCACACATGAAGCGAGATGTCGAGAGGATTTGTGGTAGGTGTGTCACTTGTAGACAAGCTAAATCAAGAGTGCAGCCAAATGGTTTGTATACCCCTTTGCCCATTCCTAGTGCACCGTGGATTGATATCTCTATGGATTTTGTGTTAGGTCTGCCTAGGACTAAACGGGGAAGAGACTCAATTTTTGTAGTCGTGGATAGGTTTTCAAAGATGGCACATTTTATTCCATGTCACAAAACAGAAGACGCGAGCCATATTGCAGATTTGTTCTTTCGGGAGATTGTGCGATTGCATGGTATGCCTAGGACAATAGTGTCAGATAGGGATGCGAAGTTCTTAAGTTACTTTTGGAAGACTTTATGGGGAAAATTAGGCACCAAGTTGTTATTTTCTACTACATGTCACCCCCAAACTGATGGTCAAACAGAAGTAGTTAATAGGACTTTATCTACCTTGTTGAGGGCTATCATTAAAAAGAACATAAAAGTATGGGAAGATTGTTTGCCGTATGTTGAATTTGCTTATAATCATGCTGTTCATTCTGCTACTAAGTTTTCACCATTTGAAATTGTTTATGGTTTTAATCCATTGTCACCATTGGATTTAACATCATTACCTATTTCTGAACGTGTTAACTTGGATGGAAAGAAAAGAGCTGAATTTGTTAAACAGATACACGAGAAGGCATGGCTCAACATAGAGCGAAGAACGGAACAGTATGTAAAACAAGCCAATAAAGGGCGACACAAGATGGTCTTCGAACCCGGAGATTGGGTATGGTTGCACATGAGGAAAGAACGATTTCCCATACAAAGACATTCCAAACTACTTCCGAGAGGAGATAGTCCTTTCCAAGTCCTGGAGCGCATCAACGACAATGCTTACAAGCTCGATCTACCTGGTGAGTATAATGTAAGTGCCACTTTTAACGTTACTGATCTGAGCCCTTTTGATGTAGGTAACGATTTGAGGACAAATCCTTTTCAAGAGGAGGGGAATGATGCAAACTATGGCACAACATCAAGGGAACCAGTTCGAGTACCAGTTGGGCCGGTTACAAGGGCGCGGACTAAGAGGTTCAAAGAAGCACTTAATGGATTAATTCAAGAAGTGTGGGCTCAAACGAATTCGTGGAGGCCCATTGAGCATGATCCACAAGGAAGCTTCAATTTAATTCAGGTCTTAGAAAATCCGAACCAAGCCCAATAAGAGAGGACGTTTTTGAACTGCAAATTTTCGGTTTCCTTCAATTGGCCGAATTCCTTCCTTGGCTGAATTGGAACAAAAGTCATACTTTCCTTTTTCTATTTTAGGCATGTATTAGGTGTGAAATTAAGTGTAAGTTTCCATATTTTCATTCTAGGAATATTAGGAGAATATTCAGGGAATATTAGGAGAATATTACGGGAATATTCCATTTAGTTTCCATTTTATTTAGGGTATATTTTGAGAATATTCTTGTAATCCATGCCTATAAAAAGGCATCCACAAGTAATGAAAGGCATCATCAGTTTTATTCACAAATTTGAGAGTTAAATTTCTCTTTAGTTTTTTGAGAGCTATTTCGAACTTATCGGAGTTTTCCGTGGCGTTCACCATCGGCTTATCAAGCGGCTTTTTTTTTCCATCACCGTTTGTGGCGTCTTCGTTATACCAAGGTTCTTGTTTCACAATAAGCAACGGGTTGAGGTCATCCTATACCGAGGTTCTTGTTTTTGTTGAAGCAACGGATCGAGGTTCCACCTAAAGCCTGAGTCTTAGAACGTTCTTGGAGTCCTAATCTTGACGGGTCTCGTTATTCTTGGCGAGGTTCGCATCAATAACCAAGCT
The DNA here is from genome assembly GCA_035233585.1 of Antiaris toxicaria. NCBI lineage: Eukaryota > Viridiplantae > Streptophyta > Magnoliopsida > Rosales > Moraceae > Antiaris > Antiaris toxicaria. Next base: position 6,269,991 of record CP141163.1, read on the forward strand.
GTTACTTTGAATTCCTCATAGTAGCTCAATCTGTCGGTGAAAACTACGGTAGTTTACTCATGTTTGCAAAGTAACTGATACGGTTGTGCTAAATTTCACAAAATCCTAACTCTCAACACTCTCTCACAAGGGACGCACTGATTCGAACCCCGCCAAGAATAACAAGACCCGTCAAGATTAGGACTCCAAGAACGTTCTAAGGCTCAGGTTTTGGATGAAATCTCGACTCGTTACTTCAACAAAAATAAGAACCTCGGTATAGGATGACTTCAACCCGTTGCTTATTGTGAAACAAGAACTTTGGTATAACGAAGACGCTACAAACGGTGATGGAAATCCGTTTGATAAGTCGATAGTGAACGCTACAGAAAACTCCAATAAATTCGAATAGCTCTCAAAGAACCAAAGAGAAATATAACTCTCAAATTTGTGAATAAAACTGATGATGTCTTTCATTAATTGTGGATGCCTTTTTATAGGCATAAATTACAAGAATATTCTCAAAATATACCATAAAATAATATGGAAACTAAATGAAATATTCCTGTAATATTTTCCTAATATTCCCCTAATATTCCTAGAATTTGAATGGATGAAAATATGAAAACTTACACGTAATTCACACCTAATTCATGCCTAAACCAATAAAGGAAAAGTTTGACTTTTTTTACAATTTCGGCCAAGTAAAGGAAAGGAAGGAAAATTTGCAGTAATATTGTATTTGCCCATTAGCTTGCCAAAACGTCCTCTTCATTGGGCTTGGTCCGGATTTTCTAAGGTTTGAATTAAATTGAAGCTTCCTTGTGGATCATGTTCAATGGGCCTCTACGAATTTGTTTGAGCCCAAACTTCTTAAATTAGTCCATTAAGTACTTCTTTGAACTTCTTAGCCCGCGCCCTTGTAACCGGCCTAACTGGTACTCGAATTGATTCCCTTGATGTTGTGCCATAATTTGCATCATTCCCCTCCTCTTGAAAAGGATTTGTCGTCAAATCGTCACCTACATCAAAAGGGCTCATATCAGTATCGTTAAAAGTTGCACTTACTTTATACTCACCAGGTAGGTCTAGCTTGTAAGCATTGTCGTTGATGCGCTCCAGGACTTGGAAAGGACCATCTCCTCTCGGAAGCAGTTTGGAATGTCTTTGTGCGGAAAATCGTTCTTTCCTCATGTGTAACCACACCCAATCTTCGGGCTCGAAGACCACCTTATGTCGCCCTTTGTTGGCTTATTTTACATACTGCTCCGTTCTTCGCTCTATGTCGTGTATCTGCTTAACAAATTCAGCTTTTTTCTTTCCATCCAAGTTAATACGTTCAGAAACAAGTAATGATGTAAAATCCAATGGTGACAGCGGATTAAAACCATAAACAATTTCAAATGGTGAAAACTTAGTAGCAGAATGAACAGTATGATTATAAGCAAATTCAACATGCGGCAAACGATCATCCCATACTTTTATGTTCTTTTTAATGATAGCCCTACATAAAGTCCTATTAACTACTTCTGTTTGACTATCAGTTTGGGGGTGACATGTAGTAGAAAACAACAACTTGGTGCCTAATCTTCCCCATAAGGTCTTCCAAAAGTAACTTAAAAACTTCGCATCCCTATCTGACACAATTGTCCTAGGCATACCATGCAATCGCACAATCTCCCTAAGAACAAATCTGCAACATGGCTCGCGTCATCTGTTTTGTGACATGGAATAAAATGTGTCATCTTTGAAAATCTATCCACAACTACAAAAATTGAGTCTCTTCCCCGTTTAGTCCTACGCAGACCTAACACAAAATTCATAGAAATATCAATCTACGGTGCAATAGGAATTGGCAAAGGGGTATACAAACCATTTGGCTGCACTCTTGATTTAGCTTGTCTACAAGTGACACACCTACCACAAATCCTCTCGACATCTCGCTTCATGTGTGGCCAAAAGAAATATTCCTGCAAAACAGCTAAAGTCTTTGCAACTCCAAAATGTTCCATCAATCCCCCTCCATGGGATTCCTGTACTAGTAAGTCCCTCAAATAACAATTAGGCACACATAACCTATTTTCTCGAAATAAGAACCCATCATGCCTAAAGAACTTACCATTACCATGTTTCTCACATTTCCGGTATTCCTCACAAAATTCAGGGTTATCAATATATAAATTTTTAATTTGTTCAAAACCCAGCAATTTTGCATCAAGAGTAGAGAGTAATGCATACCTGCGTGAAAGTGCATCGGCAACCATATTCTCTTTACCTTGTGTGCCCCGGATGACATAGGGAAAGGTCTTAATGAACTCACTCCATCGCGCATGTCTCCAATTCAGCTTATGTTGGCCCTTTAGGTGCTTTAATGATTCATGATCAGTGTGGATCACGAATTCTTTGGGCCAAAGGTAGTGTTGCCATGTTTGCAAAGCTCAGACCAATGCATACAACTCTTTGTCATATGTAGGGTAGTTTAAGGCTGTCTCGCTTAACTTTTCACTGAAAAACGCAATTGGTCTCCCTCCCTGCATTAAAACAGCACCAATACCTATTCCAGAGGCATCACATTCAATATCGAATGTTTTACCAAAATCAGGTAAAGCAAGCAAAGGAGCATTAGTCAATTTTTCCTTCAGCAACGCAAAAGCCTTTTCCTGCTCTTCCTGCCACTTGAACCCAACATTTTTCTCTATTATCTCCATCAATGGGGCTGCTATCGTGCTAAAATCTTTCACAAAACGACGGTAGAAACTTGCAAGCCCATAGAAACTCCTTACCTAGGCGACATTCATTGGGCTAGGCCAATCTTGAATCGCCTTTACTTTCTCCTCATCAACCTGTACACCTTGAGCACTAACAACAAAACTAAGAAACACAAACTTATCCGTGCAAAAGGTACATTTCTTAAGGTTAGCAAACAACTTTTCTTTTCTAAGCACATCTAAAACAGAGTTCAAATGTACTATATGATCATTTAAGTTTTTGTTATAAATAAGTATATCATCAAAGTAAACGACAACAAACTTACCTATAAATAATCGCAAAACATGATTTATAAGTCTCATAAAAGTGCTTGGTGCATTTGTCAAATCAAAGGGCATAACTAACCATTCATACAAACCATGCTTTGTTTTAAAGACAGTTTTCCACTCGCCTCCTTCTTTCATTCTTATTTGATAATAACCACTTTTTAAATCAATTTTAGAGAACACACAAGAGTCATGCAATTCATCCAACATATCATCTAAGCGAGGAATAGGATGACGATACTTTACCGTTAAGTTGTTGATAGCTCTGCAATCAACACACATTCTCCACGTCCCATCCTTCTTTGGCACTAGGATCACAGGAACTGCACACGGACTCATGTTTTCTCGAACGTATGCCTTGTCCATCAACTCTTAGACTTGCTTTTGAAGTTCCTTTGTCTCCTCCGGATTACTTCTATAAGCGGGTCTGTTAGGGATTGTGGATCCTGGTACAAAATCGATCTGACGCTCGATTCCCCGAATAGGTGGTAAACCTGCTGGAATGTCTTCAGGAAACACATCATTGTATTTCTGCAAAAGAGAGTTAACAGAACTAGGCAAAGAATCATGAAGTTCGTTAGTATTCAAAAACGCCTGTTTATATACCAACAATAGCATAGGTTGCCTTGAAACCAACGCTCTTCTCACCATATTCACTCTTGCCACACAGCTCTCATTTTGCAAGGCCGCGCTCTCCTTTTCTCTCACCACCAAAACCGAACCCCTTTCGGTTTGGACACTCTCACTTTTTCTGGCTTTCCTCTCTTTTTCTTTTCGATTTTCAATTTTTTTTCTTTTTTTTCTCTTTTTCTTTTTCTTTTTCTTTTTCTTTTTCTCTCTCATTTTCTCTTTATTTTTCACTCTCCCTTTGTTTCTCAAATGACTGTTGAAGCTGCAACTGATCTTCATACACCTGTTTAGGGGTTAAGGGTGCAAGATTAAAGTTCTTACCATTATGAACGAACGAGTACTTGTTTGAGAAGCCATTATGTATCACCCTCCTATCAAATTGCCATGGCCTTCCCAACAACACGTGACAAGCCTGCATTGGGATCACATCACACAACACCTCATCCTCATACCTCTCGATGCGAAATGAGATTATAGCTTGTTTGTTCACTTTGGTCTCTCCACTGTCATTCAACCACTGTAGCTTATATGGTTTGGGATGTTTAGTAGTCTTGAGTTCTAACTTCCCTACGAGAAAGGAGCTGACAACATTAGTACAACTACCTCCATCGATAATCATACTGCAGACCTTGTCTCCGATGCAGCATCTCGTATGAAAGATATTCTCACGCTGCACCTCTGCCTCATCTTTTACCTACACACTTAAGACTCGTTTTACTATTGCCACTAACTTTCCCATTTCGGCTTCTTCTTCTTCAACGTCATAAGCATCTTCCAATGGTGGCATTTCGTCTTCCTCACTCTCCTCCTCGGTCTCGTACTCACCATCATTGCGCAAGAGCATGATGTACTTGTTCGGACATTGGCTTGCAAAGTGACCTCTACCTTGACATTTAAAACACTTAACGTCACGGTTACGAGAACTGGAAGGGTCGGATTTACCTTGAGACACATGGCTAGTCGTCTCTTGTCTGGGCTCGAATTTGGGTTTTACAGCTGGTTTCTCCTCCTTTTTCGGTTTCCATGGAACATGATACGAACCTCGCCAAGAATAACGAGACCCGTTAAGATTATGAACCCAAGAACGTTCTAAAATCAGGTTCGAATGGATGGGAGACCTCGACCCGTTGCTTCAGCAAAAACAAGAACCTTGGTATATGGACCTCAACCCGTTGCTTAATGCGAAACAAGAACCTTGGTATAAGGAAGACGCCACAATCAACTATGGAAGGGTTGATTGATAAGTCAGAAACGAACGCCACGGAAAATTCCGATAAGTTCAGATAGTTCTTCAAAGAACCAAAGAGAATTAAAACTCTTAAATTTATGAATTAAACTCTCAAATAACGGCTTCAAAGGAAACAATCAACGTAAAGGAAACCAATTCAAATACCAATTGGGCTGGTTACAAGAGCGAGAGCAAAGAGATTTAAAGAAACACTTAATGAGCTAATGCAAGAGGTTTGGGCTCAGTCAAATTCGTGGCCCATTGATCATGATTCATGATACATTGACTTAATTTAGGCCCATGAGGAATTCAGCTAATTCAATCAAGCCTAAGACGTTTCTTAACCAAGGATTTTCGAATTTTGTGGCAGAATAACTACCTTCCTACATTTACGAATTTGGTTAGGATTAGATTCCTAGATTTGTTAGGATTGAGAAAGATTTGGAATTATCTTTTGTTACAAATTTCAGTTAGGATTTAGGATTATCTCTTGTAACAAATTTTTCAAATAATTTTCGGATTTTTTTAGGCTTATTTTTTCAGATTTTCCTTAGGAATATTCTTTGTAACAATTGCCTATAAATAGGCGTCCCCATAGCAATAAATCAGAACACATCAGTTTAATTCATAAATTTGAGAGTTTTAATTCTCTTTGGTTCTTTGAAGAACTATCTGAACTTATCGGAATTTTCCGTGGCGTTCGTTTCTGACTTATCAATCAACCCTTCCATAGTTGATTGTGGCGTCTTTCTTATACCAAGGTTCTTGTTTCGCATTAAGCAACGGGTTGAGGTCCATATACCAAGGTTCTTGTTTTTGCTGAAGCAACGGGTCGAGGTCTCCCATCCATTCGAACCTGATTTTAGAACGTTCTTGGGTTCATAATCTTGACGGGTCTCGTTATTCTTGGCGAGGTTCGTATCATTTGGTATCAGAGCTTAGGTTCTAAAACTCAGGTTTGCCTATCCCATTTATTTTCGTTTTTTTTTTAGTTCCAAATTAAGGTTGTAATTTTCGGTTGTGTTATTCAGAATTCAAATCAAGAGGATCCAAGAAAGAAAAAAAAAAAGAAAATTCGGATTAAAAAAACTAGGGAAAAAACAAAGTTGATTCATCATCAAGAAATATTCAGTTTTGTGAAATTCTTTTCTTCTCTGTCAATTCGCGTACTTATTGTTTTTTTTTTGTGGGTTCTCAGTAAATCGTTGCTGGAAGTTTTGATTATCGTTTGTTTTGTTTGAAAAGAACCAAAAGAGAATCAACGAGTGGAAAAAGGTAGAAGTAGTGAGCATATTGGAGGGTAAAAGCCATTTGAGTGACAAACACGAGAGTGAGTGAATTTTCTTTTCTTGAGTGAAACACGTGAGGGAGTGCTTGTGAGGTTTCTAACCTTATTTTGCAGATTTTAAATATGTCACGCAATCAAGAAGGAAACTCAACCAAAGAGGCACCACGATTAACAATTCCGAACCTGCAATTACAGTTGATGAGGGAGATGAGACGAATGTTGAGGGCTGAATTAGAACAAGTGCATAAACGGTTGGACCGGATAGAGATTGCACATTTGAAGCAGCCACAAAATGCAACTAATGTGTGTAAAAAGGAAAGAGTTCAATTTCGAGGAGTGAGAGATGAAGACGAAAAGTATCATGGGGCTGGTTTTGATAAAGAAGACGATCAGAATTTGGTTATGAGTAATAGGAGACATGGAGGGCGGTTTAGAAGAACTAGGAATCAAGAAGACAATAATTTGGGTAGCATTAAGATGAAGATTCCCCCGTTCCAAGGTAAAACCATCGCTGGTGATTTAGAGAAGCAGTTTGATTGGTGTGTCAACATGGATGGCTTCACCAACAAGTATTCGTTCATGCTCAATGATCAACCGATCACTCTTGTACCGCTGACACCACAACAAGTGCATGAAGATCAAGTGAGGTTACAAAAAGAAGGTGAACAAAAGAAAAGGAGTGAAAAAGAGAGCAACCAAAAGATAAAAGATGAAAAAGAAAGTGAAAAAAAGAAAGAGAGTGAAAAAGAGGGAGAGGCCGAGAAAAGCGAGCAAAAAAAAAGAAAAGAGTATTATGGCCGTTGAGAGAAAATTGGAGAGAAAACAAAAGAATTTTTATGCAAAAGCGAGTGAAATCAAGCGAGCTATATTTTCAAAACAGCCGATGATTGTACTATTATACAAAGAGGCATTTTTAAACACTAACAAGCTTGACCCTTTTTTGTCTAGTTCTGTTGCTTCACTTATGCAGGGATACGAGGATGTCTTTCACGAGGAAGTACTATGCAGATTACCATCTATCCGAGGGTTCAAACATCAAATTGATTTTGTGCCCAGTGCTTCCAATCCAACCCGACAAATCTATAGTAGTAATCCTGAGAAGACTAAGAAGCTTCAAGGTCAAGCCGACAAAATGCGTCACAAATTAGTTTTTGATCCCAGAGATTGGGTTTGGCCAGGTGTAAGGAAGAAACGAATCCCGACACAAAGACGTTCCAAGCGACTTCCTAGAGGGGATGGACCTTTCCAAGTTCTTGAACGAATCAATGACAATGTATACAAATGGTTATTAGACGATGATTTGAGGACAAATCCTTTTCAAGAGGAGGGGAATGATGTGAATCAAATAACGGCTTCAAAGGAACCAATCAACGTAAAGGAAACCAATTCAAATACCAATTGGGCCGGTTACAAGAGCGAGAGCAAAGAGATTTAAAGAAACACTTAATGAGCTAATGCAAGAGGTTTGGGCTCAGTCAAATTCGTGGCCCATTGATCATGATTCATGATACATTGACTTAATTTAGGCCCATGAGGAATTCAGCTAATTCAATCAAGCCTAAGACGTTTTTTAACCAAGGATTTTCGAATTTTGTGGCAGAATAACTACCTTCCTACATTTACGAATTTAGTTAGGATTAGATTCCTAGATTTGTTAGGATTTAGAAAGATTTGGGATTATCTTTTGTTACAAATTTCAGTTAGGATTTAGGATTATCTCTTGTAACAAATTTTTCAAATAATTTTCGGATTTTTTTAGGCTTATTTTTTCAGATTTTCCTTAGGAATATTCTTTGTAACAATTGCCTATAAATAGGCGTCCCCATAGCAATAAATCAGAACACATCAGTTTAATTCATAAATTTGAGAGTTTTAATTCTCTTTGCTCTCGCTCTTGTAACCGGCCCAATTGGTATTTGAATTGGTTTCCTTTACGTTGATTGGTTCCTTTGAAGCCGTTATTTGATTCACATCAGGACAGAGCTTTGATTATAAGATGGTCGTGTGCCTCCCCTCCTCTTGAGCTGCTACTCTACTTTAACTGCCATGTGCATCATGTCTTCCAACTCTACATAATGCTGCATCTCCACCTGATCATGGATATCTTGATTCAAGCCATTCAGGAACCTTACCATAGTAGCCTCCCGGTCTTCTTCGATATTAGCCCGGATCATTGCAATCTCCATCTCTTGATAATATTTCTCCACGCTCAGATTACCTTGTCTAAGTCTTTGTAGCTTTTTATACAGCTCTCGGTAATAATGACTGGGTACAAATCGCTTCCTCATGACCACCTTCATCTCTTCCCACGTCTCTATCGGATGCTTTTCATTTCGCCGCCTGTTCAAAACTAACTGATCCCACCAAACAATAGCATAGTCAGAGAACTCAATAGCAGTAAGTTTTACCTTCTTTATCTCCGAATAATTGTGGCAGTCGAACACTAACTCTATCTTTTTCTCCCAGTCGAGGTAAGCTTCGGGATCGCTTTTTCCCTGGAATGACGAGATCTTCATCTTAATGCTACCTAAGCTATTATTGATGCGAACCTCGCCAAGAATAACGAGACCCGTCAAGATTAGGACCCCAAGAACGTTCTAAGACTCAGGCATTGGGTGGAACCTCGACCCGTTGCTTCAACAAAAACAAGAACCTCGGTATAGAATGACCTCAACCCGTTGCTTATTGTGAAACAAGAACCTTGGTATAACGAAGACGCCACAAACGGTGATGGAAAGCCGTTTGATAAGTCGATGGTGAACGCCACGGAAAACTCCGATAAGTTCGAATAGCTCTCAAAGAACCAAAGAGAAATTTAACTCTCAAATTTGTGAATAAAACTGTTGATTTTTCTTCATTACTTGTGGACGCCTTTTTATAGGCATGAATTACAAGAATATTCTCAAAATATACCCTAAAATAAAATGGAAACTAAATGAAATATTTCCCTAATATTCTCCTAATATTCCTAGAATGAAAATATGGAAACTTGCACTTAATTCACCCCTAAAATAATAAAAGGAAAGTTGACAAATTAATTGGCTTCATAATCAGCCATTTATACGCCCTCATTAAAGTCAAAGAAAAGAAAAGGAAACAAAATAAAATAAGGAAAGTAAACATTTTCTTGCAATCAGTTCCACGTTTAAGATTCATGCCAAAAACGTCTACTTTGCTTGTTTGATTCATGTCAATTATCTTCCCGTTTCCTAACTTCTCTAAACCGACTACCTCGTCTCCTTTCATCCTCCCAACCACCATGTCTCCTATAATTCGCTATTGAACCGTAGTCATCCTCTGTGACGCCTTAAATTTTATTTAAGGGTCAATATATAATTTAAATAAAATTAGTGTGCCAAAAATTAATCAAAAATCTTTTGGAAACCCTAGGTTGGTTTCCTAGTCAAATTCCACTCAAAAAGTCAACAATTTTGACTTCAAAAACCCTAAAACATTCGGCCATTACTTGGGATTTTTAATTAAAATTTAAATTCCACAAATCCAAGGGTGGAATCAAACTCAGATTTCATCCCTTAAATATAAAGAAGAAATTTGGCCATAAAATGTAGGAAATAAAAGAGATTTTATTTGAATTAAAAGTTAGGTCAAAACTCAATCAAAATTCAAATTATTTTTTCTTAAAAACTAGTGAATAATTTCGGCCACTTAAGGAGAAATAAGGAGAGAAAAACCCTAACCTTAAAACAGCACAAAAACTTTCCCTTTGCCCCTCAAAATATTCGGCCAAGCAAAGAAGAAAAAGGGAAAGAAAAACCTAGTATAAAAACCCTCTTTCAACTCTCATTCACCTTTCCCTTTCACTCTCAAAATTTGGCCAGCCTCCCCTTCTTTCCTCTCTGAATTTTTCTCTCCCAAAACACACCCAAAACAGCAAGCAAAACCTACCTAAAGGCAGCTCAAAGATTCAATAACTTTTGAGACAAAAACAAGGTGAGAAATACACTTTTTCCTTCCTTCTCCTTTTGATTTTAAATCCGAAATTTATATGGTTTTTCTCCACTATTTTCCCTACTGTTTTGAAGACTCCAACACTCACACAATTTCAGCCAAAAAGGAGACAAAGCATCAAAAATAGTGCAGCACAAATAAGGTGTGATTTCTCTCTCTAAAACCCTAAAAATTCTACCTCATTGATCGCCTTTCAAAAACCCTATTATCACATGTGTAAATTTTATGATTTTGCCAATTTGATTCTTGGGTTGTGTTAATGACAAATAAATAAGGTTCTCCACAAAATTTCGTGATCATTGGATGAAAATTGAATTGGTTTGAGGCTAATTGAAATTCGGACAGAAAAACAGAAATCTGGAAAATTACCATATGAACAGTAAACTTGTGTCAGCCATAACTTGAGGTTTTAAAATGATTTTTGAGTGAATCTTGAGCCTAAAATTAAATTCAAGATGTCCCCTAAATGTCTGCAAAATTTTAGAACCAAACTCATCCGTTGGCCTAGTCAAAATATTTTTGTAAGATAGGTGGACAGAACTGCCAATTTTTGAACTGAAACCGAAACCCTGATTTTATGCCTGAAAACAACCCCTCGGTTTTTGGTCTAGTTGAGTAACCAAACGATGTCTAAAAATTATAAAAATTATATGGAATTAAAGCTACGGATGTCTAGTTTAATATATTAAAAATTTAGAATTTTTGGGATTAACAATGAATTAATATTGATTTTACAGTCAGCCTAAGTCAATCTGCCCATGTCCAGTAATATCCTAACTTAGGGTTTTTCACAAATTTTAAATCCCAAATGTTTATTAAACATTTTAAAATCCTTTTGTGACACACTAAAATGATTGAATGATTATGTCTAGACCTAGACTGATCATATGTTGTGATTATAGGATTTATTTGACGTTCTTGCTTGATTCGTGGATCACGTCATCACAACGCTTGTGCGATAATCGAGGTAGGACTTTCTAGCCTTTTCTGGGAGTAGTCAAGTGTTTTAAATTTTCCTGTTTTATCGATTGCATTCTGTTTTCAGTTTATAAAATTATTATACTGTTTTTGATGAAATAAACGCATGCAAAGTGTTTTGTAATAAATGTGTATTTTAAAGCGTGTTTTGATTAATGACATAATATAACTTGGTAAATACCATCTTTTGAATAATCCGGTGAACATAATTGAGCTCTAGTTCACGATCATTATAAATAATGTGTGCGTCCCAAAGTTGACGCCATGGGGGAAGGTCCTTAAACCTGTGCAGAGCCGTTCGGCCTATTTAGACTGTAACGAGATGATCTAGGATAATTCAATTCGAGGCACGTATATTATAGCTATGACAAGTCCTCACTCAAAATATGATGGTTTATTTTAATGATTTATTATTTTTAATATTGGGGCACGTATATTGCAGCTACGCTAAGTCCTCGGCATAATAAAATTTGTATTAAAAATGTTTTCACGAAATTGTTGATTATTTTTTTTGGAAATGATTATTCTTAAATTGTTGATTATTTTTGGTAACGAATATTATGTCATACTTTTAAATGTTACCTGTTTAATCCACCTTTGTTTTTGTCCTACTGAGCCAGCGCTCACGTCCCTTTTTCTTTGTGATTTCGAAATGACTACTTCCAGGTGCGAGAGGTAGCAGTTCTGAAAATCGTTGAACTATCCGTTTCTACCGAAGATGATGCTATCCGTTTTCTCCATCTTCTTCTTTCTATTTCTCGTTCTGATGTAATGAGACTTTAAGTTTAGACTTTATTTCACGTTATTTAAATTTCATGCTTGGGAATATTTTATGGTTGGTAATTTCTTTTGAAGACAGATTTTGTGTTTGGTTTCCGCATTAAAAAGTATTTATTTTCTACTTTATTTTATTATGTGGTTATGACGCTACTTTATAAACAATTAGGCTTAACTAAATTATGATGTTGACCCGCTTTTCGTAAATAAATGTTTTTCCTTAAAACTCGGGTTGATATCATGATTTGGCTGCCGTGTCACGTGTCTAAATTTTGGGCCGTGACAAATAATGGTATCAGAGCCCAGGATTTCAAAAGGGTTTTCATTAAAACGTTTTCAAAATACCCAAGCATAGTTTTCTTACTCTTAGAAGCTTATAGGATTTCCTCTTCCTTCAATCTTATTCAGCAAAATAGCTCATCCCGGCACACGTAGTCAGAGGCAGCAGAGAGGCAACGATGAAGAGAACCCCGAGAACACGTAGCCTCAAGGGAGTCAGAATGCAGCGGTTCCTATACCGAATGATCAGCTAATGGCGATGCAGAATCTTACGGCGGCGATACAGGCTCTCCTCACCGTCTTACCTTTTGGAGCACCTAACCCAGCTCCTGTAGCCAATGTTGTTCCTAATGAGACCCAGAGAGCGGGAAGCTCTTCTCAGACTCCTCAGCAAATGCCTACCACCGAAAACCCTACCTCTGGAGTAGTACCTACCCAGCCTATGATACATCCTAAACAGGCAGCCCTAACTCTTTTCTTTAAGCCTCACGTACCCACTTTCGACGGCACAGGCACAAAGATGGATGCCGATTACTGGTTTGATGCCATTCGCAAGCAGCTAAAGTTGACCGCCACACCCGCAGAGTTCTGGGTTGAGTTTGCTTCCTACAAACTGGTGGGTCTAGCCTCTACCTGGTGGGCTAGTATCGAGGATGGTTTGACAAAGGAGCAGAGGTCTTCTTGGACAGTTTTCGAGGAGTGTTTTTACAAGTGTTTCTTTTCAGCTCAGTTCCGCTACAGAAAAGCTAGGGAGTTCGTCTGTTTGAAGCAAGGGTCTATGTCAATGTGGGAATATGAAGCCAAGTTCACCGAGTTGGCCCGGTAAGTGAAGAATCAGGTTTTGGGTGAAGCTACTAAGTGTCTCCGCTTTGAGGAAGGGCTTAGCCTCTATGTGAAGAGGGTTGTACAACCGTTCCAGATCAGGGATAGCTACCAGCAGATAGTTGCTAAGGCATTGACAATGGAAGAGGGCGACAAGGAGTTTCTTGAAGCTCGTAATAGAAACAAGTCTGGACCAATCCGTAACAAGCCTCAGCACAAGCCGCAGACTCCTTACCAGAAGAACCAGTAGTCTCAGGGATCAGGTTCTCATCAGTTATCTGGACAGCGACAGGGTCGGGTGAATGTGATTACCTGCTTCGAGTGTGGTGATGAAGGCCACAAAAGAAATGTCTGTCCGAAGAGACAGTCAAGAGACAATGCTTATAGACATCATTATCAGCGGAATCAGAATGGTCTTCCACAGAGGCAATAGTTTACTTCCCAGTCTTCACAGTCACAGCGGCCTCAGCTTCCGGCTCTCTATCAGTCTCAGCACACGAGCCAGTACACTGCGCCTTATGCTCCTTGCTACACCGCTACAGCAGCTCCCAGTGTCAAGTTATTAGAGACCGCCACCACAGGGTCAGAGTATGGGCTATCAGCGAGGGAATACAACTCAAAATCGGGGTAAGGCACCACAGGTACACGCTCTTGGAGCTGACAACATGGAAATAGATCATACACCGACTACATTAGATGGTATAATTCCTATCTTTGGTACATATGCACATGTTTTGTTTGACACCGGGGCTATACACTCTTTTATAGCCCAACATTATGCCCGTTCACTTGGTTTAAAACTGTAAAATCTTGACTCTCCCTTATGTGTGAAATCCCCGTTGGGCACGACTACCGTTAGTGATGGGTGTTAAGCCTATGTTTATGTTGGGGATGTTTGTTTGGAGGCATCACTTGTGGTAATGCTTATGTTTGCTTATGATGTTATTCTGGGATATGACTGGCTTTCCCGATATTGGATTATACTTGATTGTCGTAATCGTCGTGTTATCTTTACAACTGATTTCGGACATGTAGTGTCCTATCAGTTAAGCTTAGTTTCAGATGTTGATAGATCTGCTCTGAGGTTAGTGTCGAAGAGTAGACAGGGTATTCTTTACTTCTTATCCTTGTGTGCAGTGGAAGGATCCAGTTCTGAAAAGAGTACCCAACCTATACCTGTTGTCGATAGTTTTCCAGATGTTTTTCCAAAAGCTCTTCCAGGTTTACCGCCTCATCGAGAAATAGAGTTTCGCATCGACTTAGTTCCCGGAACAGCTCCTTTTGCTTCTGCTTCGTATCGTATGGCACCTCTGAAGATGAAAGAGTTGAGCAAGCAGCTGGATGAGTTGAAATCACTGGGCTTTATCCGAGACAGTAACTCTCCTTGAGGTTCATCAGTCCTTTTTGTGAAGAAAGCCGATGATTCGCTATGTCTTTGTGTGGATTACAGAAAGCTCAACAGTGTGACCATCAAAAATAAGTATCCGTTACCACGTATAGATGACTTGTTCGATCAGTTGGGTGGAGCTTGGTTCTTCTCCAAGGTTGATTTGAGATCCGGTTATCATCAGCTTCGTGTTAGAGAGGAGGATATCCCGAAGACAGCATTCCGAACAAGGTATGGCAGTTATGAGTTCTTAGTAATGCCTTTCAGTTTGACAAACGCGCCAGCAGCCTTCATGGATATGATGAATAGAGTCTTCCGACCTTTTCTTGATAAGGTCATCATCGTATTCATCGACGACATCCTCATCTACTCCCGAACTCGTGAAGATCATGCACAGCATCTTAGTATTGTTTTGCAAACTCTTCGTGAACATCAGTTGTACGCCAAGAAAGAAAAATGTGAGTTTTGGATGACAGAGGTTAAGTTTCTCGGGCATATCATCTCAGGAGACGGTATATCAGTTGATCCATCCAAGGTTGAAGTGATTCTTAAGTTAGAACGACCGAAGAATGTTCCAGAGATCCAAAGCTTCTTGGGCTTAGCGGGATATTATCGACGTTTTGTACAGGACTTCAGCAAGCTCGCCGCTCCCCTCACCAATCTGACAAAGAAGGATGTACCTTTCGTTTGGGACAATAGCTGTGAGTCAGTTTTCTAGGAGTTAAAGAGTTGTTTGACGTCTGCACCAATCCTTATCATTCTGGATCAGGATCAAGTATATGACATCTACACCGATGCTTCTCATCAAGGTCTTGGAGCAGTTTTGATGCAACAGAATCGAGTTGTTGCTTATGCCTCACGACAGCTGAAACAACATGAACGAAACTACCCTACACACGATCTAGAGTTAGCTGCAGTAGTGTTCGCACTTAAGATTTGGCGTTGTTATCTGTATGGCACCAGTTTTAGACTGTTTTCAGATCACAAGAGTTTGAAATACCTAGCTACACAGAAAGATCTCAACCTACGTCAGAAAAGATGGGTAGAATACATGCAAGACTACGACTTCCAAGTCGAGTACCATCCGGGTAAAGCAAACGTGGTTGCAGATGCACTAAGTAGGAAAAGAGAGGCAGTTCCTAATCCTGATCATGATGCTTCTATAATGGCTATGCAGATAGATGAGTGGGAAAAGGACAGAGTTCTTACAGTTTATCAGGTTCGTTTTGGTGAAGTTCAGGGTCACCCGGTGTTGTACAACTTAGTGATAGAACCAAACTATGTACAGAGGATCAAGGAGAATCAGTTGGCAAATACACGTGTCGTTGACATCCGAGATAGATTGTTAAAGGGCAAGTATGTTGCAGAGTGTTCAGTGGACGCCAGTGGAATTCTTTACAACGAGGGTCGCTTAGCAGTGTCACACATCCCAGAGCTTATACAGGAGATCTTGTCAGAGTTTCATCAGTCGAGGTTCGCCATGCACCCAGGTGGAAACAAGATGTATCAAAACCTAAGACGGCAGCTTTGGTGGAGAGATATGAAGTTAGATGTGAAGAACTTCGTGGCCAACTGTTTGACGTGTCAGAAGGTAAAGGCAGTACGGGAGAGACCCGCAAGTCTGCTCCAACCACTTCTAATACCTCGGTGGAAGTGGGATAGCATAGGAATGGACTTCTTAACCGGCTTACTGATGCGAACCTCGCCAAGAATAACGAGACCCGTCAAGATTAGGACTCCAAGAACGTTCTAAGACTCAGGCTTTGGGTGGAACCTCGACCCGTTGCTTCAACAAAAACAAAAACCTCGGTATAGGATGACCTCAACCCGTTGCTTATTGTGAAACAAGAACCTTAGTATACGAAGACGCCACAAACGGTGATGGAAAAGCCGCTTGATAAGTCGATGGTGAACGCCACGGAAAACTCCGATAAGTTCGAAATAGCTCTCAAAGAACTAAAGAGAAATTTAACTCTCAAATTTGTGAATAAAACTGATGATGTCTTTCATTACTTGTGGATGCCTTTTTATAGGCATGAATTACAAGAATATTCTCAAGATATACCCTAAATAAAACGGAAGCTAAATGGAATATTCCGTAATATTCTCTGAATATTCTCCTAATATTCCTAGAATGAAAATATGGAAACTTACACTTAATTTCACACCTAATACATGCCTAAAACAGAAAAAAAAAAAAAAAAAAAAGGAAAGCATGACTTTTGTTCCAATTCAGCCAAGGAAGGAATTCGGCCAATTGAAGGAAACCGAAAATTTGCAGTTCAAAAAAAACGTCCTCTCTTATTGGGCTTGGTCCGGATTTTCTAAGACCTGAATTAAATTGAAGCTTCCTTGTGGATCATGCTCAATGGGCCTCCACGAATTCGTTTGAGCCCACACTTCTTGAATTAATCCATTAAGTGCTTCTTTGAACCTCTTAGCCCGCGCCCTTGTAACCGGCCCAACTGGTACTCGAACTGGTTCCCTTGATGTTGTGCCGTAGTTTGCATCATTCCCCTCCTCTTGAAAAGGATTTGTCCTCAAATCGTCACCTAAATCAAAAGGGCTCAGATCAGTAACGTTAAAAGTGGCACTTACATTATACTCACCAGGTAGATCGAGCTTGTAAGCGTTGTCGTTGATGCACTCCAGGACTTGGAAAGGACCATCTCCTCTCGGAAGTAATTTGGAATGTCTTTGTATGGGAAATCGTTCTTTCCTCATGTGCAACCATACCCAATCTCCGGGTTCGAAGACCATCTTGTGTCGCCCTTTATTGGCTTGTTTTACATACTGTTCCGTTCTTCGCTCTATGTTGAGCCGTGCCTTCTCGTGTATCTGTTTAACAAATTCAGCTCTTTTCTTTCCATCCAAGTTAACACGTTCAGAAACAGGTAATGATGTTAAATCCAATGGTGACAATGGATTAAAACCATAAACAATTTCAAATGGTGAAAACTTAGTAGCAGAATGAACAGCACGATTATAAGCAAATTCAACATGCGGCAAACAATCTTCCCATACTTTTATGTTCTTTTTAATGATAGCCCTCAACAAGGTAGATAAAGTCCTATTAACTACTTCTGATTGACCATCAGTTTGGGGGTGACATGTAGCAGAAAATAACAACTTGGTGCCTAATTTTCCCCATAAAGTCTTCTAAAAGTAACTTAAGAACTTCGCATCCCTATCTGACACTATTGTCCTAGGCATACCATGCAATCGCACAATCTCCCGAAAGAACAAATCTGCAATATGGCTCGCGTCATCTGTTTTGTGACATGGAATAAAATGTGCCATCTTTGAAAACCTATCCACGACTACAAAAATTGAGTCTCTTCCCCGTTTAGTCCTAGGCAGACCTAACACAAAATCCATAGAGATATCAATCCACGGTGCACTAGGAATGGGCAAAGGGGTATACAAACCATTTGGTTGCACTCTTGATTTAGCTTGTCTACAAGTGACACACCTACCACAAATCCTCTCGACATCTCGCTTCATGTGTGGCCAAAAGAAGTGTTCCTGCAAAACAGCTAAAGTCTTTGCAACTCCAAAATGTCCCATCAATCCCCTCCATGAGATTCCTGTACTAGTAAGTCCCTCAAAAGAAGTGTTCCTGCAAAACAGCTAAAGTCTTTGCAACTCCAAAATGTCCCATCAATCCCCTCCATGAGATTCCTGTACTAGTAAGTCCCTCAAAGAACAATTAGGCACACATAATCTATTTTCTCGAAATAAGAACCCATCATGCCTAAAGAACTTACCATTACCATGTTTCTCACATTCCCGATATTCCTCACAAAATTCAGGGTCATTAACATATAAACTTTTAATTTGTTCAAAACCCAGCAATTTTGCATCAAGTGTAGAGAGTAATGCATACCTGCGTGAAAGTGCATCGGCAACCACATTCTCCTTACCTTGTTTGTACCGAATGACATAGGGAAAGGTCTCAATGAACTCACTCCATCGCGCATGTCTTCGATTCAGCTTGTGTTGGCCCTTTAGGTGCTTTAATGACTCATGATCAGTGTGGATCACGAATTCTTTGGGCCAAAGGTAATGTTGCCACGTTTGCAAGGCTCGGACCAATGCATACAACTCTTTGTCATACGTAGGGTAGTTTAAGGCTGCCCCGCTTAACTTCTCACTGAAGAATGCTATTGGTCTCCCTCCCTGCATTAAAACAGCACCAATACCTATTCCAGAGGCATCACATTCAATTTCAAATGTTTTATCAAAATCAGGTAAAGCAAGCAAAGGAGCATTAGTCAATTTTTCTTTTAGCAACGCAAAAGCCTTTTCCTGCTCTTCCTGCCACTTGAACCCAATATTTTTCTTTATTACCTCCGTCTATGGGACTGCTATCGTGCTAAAATCTCTCACGAAACGACGGTAAAAACTTGCAAGCCCATGGAAACTCTTTACCTGAGCGACGTTCATTGGGCTAAGCCAATCTTGAATCGCCTTTACTTTCTCCTCGTCAACCTGTATACCTTGAGCACTAACAACAAAACCAAGAAACACAAGCTTATCCGTGCAAAAGGTACATTTCTTGAGGTTGGCAAACAACTTTTCTTTTCTAAGTACATCTAAAACAGAGTTCAAATGTACAACATGATCATCCAAGTTTTTGCTATAAATGAGTATATCATCAAAGTACACAACAACAAACTTACCCAGAAATGATCGCAAAACATGATTCATAAGTCTCATAAAAGTGCTTAGTGCATTTGTTAAGCCAAAGGGCATAACTAACCATTCATACAAACGATGCTTTGTTTTAAAGGCAGTTTTCCACTCATCTCCTTCTTTCATTCTAATTTGATGATAGCCACTTTTAAGATCAATTTTAGAGAACACACAAGAGCCATATAATTCATCTAACATATCATTTAAGCGAGGAATAGGATGACGATACTTTACCGTTATGTTGTTGATAGCTCGGCAATCAACACACATTCTCCATGCCCCATCCTTCTTGATGTGAATCAAATAACGGCTTTAAAGGAACCAATCAACGTCAAGAGAACCAATTCAAATACCAATTGAGCCGGTTACAAGAGCGAGAGTAAAGAGATTTAAAGAAGCACTTAATGGGCTAATTCAAGAGGTTTGGGCTCAATCAAATTCGTGGCCCATTAAGCATGATTCATGATACATTAACTTAATTCAAGCCCATGAGGAATTCAGCTAATTCAATCAAGCCCAAGACGTTTTTTAACTAAGGATTTTCGAATTTGGGCTGAATAACTACCTTCCTACATTTACGAATTTGGTTAGGATTAGATTTTCAGATTTGTTAGGATTTAGGAAGATTTGGGATTATCTTTTTAGATTTGTTAGGATTTGGGAAGATTTGGGAATATATTTTGTAACAAATTTCAGTTAGGATTTGGGCTTATCTTTTGTAACAAATTTTCAAATAATTTTCGGATTTTTTTTAGGCTTATTTTTTCAGATTTTTTTTAGGAATATTCTTTGTAACAATTGCCTATAAATAGGCATCCCTATAGTAATAAAACAGAACACATCAGTTTGATTCATAAATTTGAGAGTTTTAATTCTCTTTGGTTCTTTGAAGAACTATCTGAACTTATCGGAATTTTCCGTGGCGTTCGCTTCTGACTTATCAATCAACCCTTCCATAGTTGATTGTGGCGTCTTCCTTATACCAAGGTTCTTGTTTCGCATTAAGCAACGGGTTGAGGTCCTTATACCAAGGTTCTTGTTTTTGCTGAAGCAACGGGTCGAGGTCTCCCATCCATTCGAACCTGATTTTAGAACGTTCTTGGGTTCATAATCTTGACGGGTCTCGTTATTCTTGACGGGGTTCGTATCATTTGGTATCAGAGCTTAGGTTCTAAAACTCAGGTTTGCCTATCCTATTTATTTTCGTTTTTGTCTTTAGTTCCAAATTAAGGTTGTAATTTTCGGTTGTGTTATTCAGAATTCAAATCAAGAGGATCCAAGAAAGAAAAAAAAATAAAAGAAAATTCGGATTAAAAAAACTAGGAAAAAAAAAAGTTGATTCATCATCAAAAAAGATTCAGTTTTGTGAAATTCTTTTCTTGTCTGTCAATTAGCGTACTTATTGTTTTTTTTTTTTTTTTGTGGGTTCTCGGTAAATCGTTGCTGGAAGTTTTGATTATCGTTTGTTTTGTTTAAAAAGAACCAAAAGAGAATCAACGAGTGGAAAAAGGCAGGAGTAGTGAGCATATTAGAGGGTAAAAGCCATTTGAGTGACAAACACGAGAGTGAGTGAATTTTCTTTTCTTGAGTGAAACACATGAGGGAGTGCTTGTGAGGTTTCTAACCTTATTTTGCAGATTTTAAATATGTCACGCAATCAAGAAGGAAACTCAACCAAAGAGGCACCACGATTAACAATTCCGAACCTGCAATTACAATTGATGAAGGAGATGAAACGGATGTTGAGAGTTGAATTAGAACGAGTGCATGAACGATTGGACCGGATAGAGATTGCACGTTTGAAGCAGCCACAAAATACTCCTAATGTGTGTAAAAGGGAAAGAGTTCAATTTCGAGGAGTGAGAGATGAAGATGAAAAGTATTGTGGGACTGGTTTTGATAAAGAAGACGATCAGGATTTGGTTATGAGTAATAAGAGACATGGAGGGCGATTTACAAGAGCTAGGAATCAAGAAGACAATAATTTGGGTAGCATTAAGATGAAGATTCCCCCGTTCCAAGGTAAAACCATCTCTGACCATTTAGAGAAGCGGTTTGATTGGTGTGTCAACATGGAAGGCTTCACCAACAAGTATTCGTTCATGCTCAACGATCAACCAATCACTCTTGTACCACTGACACCACAACAAGTGTATGAAGATCAAGTGAGGTTACAAAAAGAAGGTGAACAAAAGAAAAGGAGTGAAAAAGAGAGCAACCAAAAGATAAAAGATGAAAAAGAAAGTGAAAAAAAGATAGAGAGTGAAAAAGAGAGAGAGGCCAAGAAAAGCAAGCAAAAAAAAGAGAAGAATCTTATGGCAGTTGAGAGAAAATCAGAGAGAAAACAAACGGATTTTCATACAAAAGCGAGTGAAATCAAGCGAGCTATATTATCAAAACAGCCGATGATTGTACTTTTGTACAAAGAGGCATTTTTAAACACTAACGAGCTTGACCATTCTTTGTCTAGTTCTGTTGCTTCACTTATGCAGGGATACAAGGATGTCTTTCTCGAGAAAGCACTACGCAGATTACCATCTATTCGAGGGTTCAA
The DNA here is from genome assembly GCA_035233585.1 of Antiaris toxicaria. Classification (NCBI taxonomy): domain Eukaryota; kingdom Viridiplantae; phylum Streptophyta; class Magnoliopsida; order Rosales; family Moraceae; genus Antiaris; species Antiaris toxicaria. Next base: position 6,291,612 of record CP141163.1, read on the forward strand.
ACATCAAATTGATTTTGTGCCTAGTGCTTCCAATCCAAAGCGACAAATCTATAGTAGTAATCCCGAGAAGACTAAGGAGCTTCAAGTTCAAGCCAACAAAATGCGTCACAAATTAGTTTTTGATCCCGGAGATTGGGTTTGGCTATGCAGAAGGAAGAAACGAATCCCGACACAAAGACGTTCCAAGCGACTTCCTAGAGGGGACGGACCTTTCCAAGTTCTTAAACGAATTGATGACAATGTATACAGATCCTTATTAAGCGATGATTTGAGGACAAATCCTTTTCAAGAAGAGGGGAATGATGTGAATCAAATAACGGCTTTAAAGGAACCAATCAACGTCAAGAGAACCAATTCAAATACCAATTGAGCCGGTTACAAGAGCGAGAGTAAAGAGATTTAAAGAAGCACTTAATGGGCTAATTCAAGAGGTTTGGGCTCAATCAAATTCGTGGCCCATTAAGCATGATTCATGATACATTAACTTAATTCAAGCCCATGAGGAATTCAGCTAATTCAATCAAGCCCAAGACGTTTTTTAACTAAGGATTTTCGAATTTGGGCTGAATAACTACCTTCCTACATTTACGAATTTGGTTAGGATTAGATTTTCAGATTTGTTAGGATTTAGGAAGATTTGGGATTATCTTTTTAGATTTGTTAGGATTTGGGAAGATTTGGGAATATATTTTGTAACAAATTTCAGTTAGGATTTGGGCTTATCTTTTGTAACAAATTTTCAAATAATTTTCGGATTTTTTTTAGGCTTATTTTTTCAGATTTTTTTTAGGAATATTCTTTGTAACAATTGCCTATAAATAGGCATCCCTATAGTAATAAAACAGAACACATCAGTTTGATTCATAAATTTGAGAGTTTTAATTCTCTTTGGTTCTTTGAAGAACTATCTGAACTTATCGGAATTTTCCGTGGCGTTCGCTTCTGACTTATCAATCAACCCTTCCATAGTTGATTGTGGCGTCTTCCTTATACCAAGGTTCTTGTTTCGCATTAAGCAACGGGTTGAGGTCCTTATACCAAGGTTCTTGTTTTTGCTGAAGCAACGGGTCGAGGTCTCCCATCCATTCGAACCTGATTTTAGAACGTTCTTGGGTTCATAATCTTGACGGGTCTCGTTATTCTTGACGGGGTTCGTATCATTTGGTATCAGAGCTTAGGTTCTAAAACTCAGGTTTGCCTATCCTATTTATTTTCGTTTTTGTCTTTAGTTCCAAATTAAGGTTGTAATTTTCGGTTGTGTTATTCAGAATTCAAATCAAGAGGATCCAAGAAAGAAAAAAAAATAAAAGAAAATTCGGATTAAAAAAACTAGGAAAAAAAAAAGTTGATTCATCATCAAAAAAGATTCAGTTTTGTGAAATTCTTTTCTTGTCTGTCAATTAGCGTACTTATTGTTTTTTTTTTTTTTTTGTGGGTTCTCGGTAAATCGTTGCTGGAAGTTTTGATTATCGTTTGTTTTGTTTAAAAAGAACCAAAAGAGAATCAACGAGTGGAAAAAGGCAGGAGTAGTGAGCATATTAGAGGGTAAAAGCCATTTGAGTGACAAACACGAGAGTGAGTGAATTTTCTTTTCTTGAGTGAAACACATGAGGGAGTGCTTGTGAGGTTTCTAACCTTATTTTGCAGATTTTAAATATGTCACGCAATCAAGAAGGAAACTCAACCAAAGAGGCACCACGATTAACAATTCCGAACCTGCAATTACAATTGATGAAGGAGATGAAACGGATGTTGAGAGTTGAATTAGAACGAGTGCATGAACGATTGGACCGGATAGAGATTGCACGTTTGAAGCAGCCACAAAATACTCCTAATGTGTGTAAAAGGGAAAGAGTTCAATTTCGAGGAGTGAGAGATGAAGATGAAAAGTATTGTGGGACTGGTTTTGATAAAGAAGACGATCAGGATTTGGTTATGAGTAATAAGAGACATGGAGGGCGATTTACAAGAGCTAGGAATCAAGAAGACAATAATTTGGGTAGCATTAAGATGAAGATTCCCCCGTTCCAAGGTAAAACCATCTCTGACCATTTAGAGAAGCGGTTTGATTGGTGTGTCAACATGGAAGGCTTCACCAACAAGTATTCGTTCATGCTCAACGATCAACCAATCACTCTTGTACCACTGACACCACAACAAGTGTATGAAGATCAAGTGAGGTTACAAAAAGAAGGTGAACAAAAGAAAAGGAGTGAAAAAGAGAGCAACCAAAAGATAAAAGATGAAAAAGAAAGTGAAAAAAAGATAGAGAGTGAAAAAGAGAGAGAGGCCAAGAAAAGCAAGCAAAAAAAAGAGAAGAATCTTATGGCAGTTGAGAGAAAATCAGAGAGAAAACAAACGGATTTTCATACAAAAGCGAGTGAAATCAAGCGAGCTATATTATCAAAACAGCCGATGATTGTACTTTTGTACAAAGAGGCATTTTTAAACACTAACGAGCTTGACCATTCTTTGTCTAGTTCTGTTGCTTCACTTATGCAGGGATACAAGGATGTCTTTCTCGAGAAAGCACTACGCAGATTACCATCTATTCGAGGGTTCAAACATCAAATTGATTTTGTGCCTAGTGCTTCCAATCCAAAGCGACAAATCTATAGTAGTAATCCCGAGAAGACTAAGGAGCTTCAAGTTCAAGCCAACAAAATGCGTCACAAATTAGTTTTTGATCCCGGAGATTGGGTTTGGCTATGCAGAAGGAAGAAACGAATCCCGACACAAAGACGTTCCAAGCGACTTCCTAGAGGGGACGGACCTTTCCAAGTTCTTAAACGAATTGATGACAATGTATACAGATCCTTATTAAGCGATGATTTGAGGACAAATCCTTTTCAAGAAGAGGGGAATGATGTGAATCAAATAACGGCTTTAAAGGAACCAATCAACGTCAAGAGAACCAATTCAAATACCAATTGAGCCGGTTACAAGAGCGAGAGTAAAGAGATTTAAAGAAGCACTTAATGGGCTAATTCAAGAGGTTTGGGCTCAATCAAATTCGTGGCCCATTAAGCATGATTCATGATACATTAACTTAATTCAAGCCCATGAGGAATTCAGCTAATTCAATCAAGCCCAAGACGTTTTTTAACTAAGGATTTTCGAATTTGGGCTGAATAACTACCTTCCTACATTTACGAATTTGGTTAGGATTAGATTTTCAGATTTGTTAGGATTTAGGAAGATTTGGGATTATCTTTTTAGATTTGTTAGGATTTGGGAAGATTTGGGAATATATTTTGTAACAAATTTCAGTTAGGATTTGGGCTTATCTTTTGTAACAAATTTTCAAATAATTTTCGGATTTTTTTTAGGCTTATTTTTTCAGATTTTTTTTAGGAATATTCTTTGTAACAATTGCCTATAAATAGGCATCCCTATAGTAATAAAACAGAACACATCAGTTTGATTCATAAATTTGAGAGTTTTAATTCTCTTTGGTTCTTTGAAGAACTATCTGAACTTATCGGAATTTTCCGTGGCGTTCGCTTCTGACTTATCAATCAACCCTTCCATAGTTGATTGTGGCGTCTTCCTTATACCAAGGTTCTTGTTTCGCATTAAGCAACGGGTTGAGGTCCTTATACCAAGGTTCTTGTTTTTGTTGAAGCAACGGGTCGAGGTCTCCCATCCATTCGAACCTGATTTTAGAACGTTCTTGGGTTCATAATCTTGACGGGTCTCGTTATTCTTGACGGGGTTCGTATCATTTGGGTGGGATTATATTTTCGAATTTGTTGGGATTCCAGCTAAGATTTGAGAATATCTTTTGTAACAAACTTTCCAACAAATTTTCGAAATTCAAACTTTAGGATTTAGGTTAGGATTTTGAGAGTATCTTTTGTAACAAACAAAATTCTGATTTCAAACAAAAATCCGGATTTTGTTTAGGTTTAACTTTGTTAGGATTTGTTAAGAATATCTTTGAATCCGAATTTTCAAATAATTTTCGGATTTTTTAGGCTTATTTTTTTCAGATTTTCTTTAGGAATATTCTTTGTAACAATTGCCTATAAATAGGCGTTCCCATAGCAATAAAAGAACACATCAGTTTGATTCATAAATTTGAGAGTTTTAATTCTCTTTGGTTCTTTGAAGAACTATCTGAACTTATCGGAATTTTCCGTGGCGTTCGCTTCTGACTTATCAATCAACCCTTCCATAGTTGATTGTGGCGTCTTCCTTATACCAAGGTTCTTGTTTCGCATTAAGCAACGGGTTGAGGTCCTTATACCAAGGTTCTTGTTTTTGCTGAAGCAACGGGTCGAGGTCTCCCATCCATTCGAACCTGATTTTAGAACGTTCTTGGGTTCATAATCTTGACGGGTCTCGTTATTCTTGACGGGGTTCGTATCATTAATGATGTGAATCAAGGAACAGCTTTAAAGGAACCAATCAACGTCAAGGGAACCAATTCAAATACCAATTGGGCCGGTTACAAGAGCGAGAGCAAAGAGATTTAAAGAAGCACTTAATGGGCTAATGCAAGAGGTTTGGGCTCAACCAAATTCGTGGCCCATTGAGCATGATTCATGATACATTGACTTAATTCAAGCCCATGAGGAATTCAGCTAATTCTTTCAAGCCCAATCAAGCCAAGAGACGTTTTTCTTCAACTAAGGAAGTTCGGATTTAGTTTCAACTAAGGAAGTCGGATTTAGTTAGGATTATCTTTTCTGAATTTAGTTGGGATTATCTTTTCCCAATTTGGGTGGGATTATATTTTCGAATTTGTTGGGATTCCAGCTAAGATTTGAGAATATCTTTTGTAACAAACTTTCCAACAAATTTTCGAAATTCAAACTTTAGGATTTAGGTTAGGATTTTGAGAGTATCTTTTGTAACAAACAAAATTCTGATTTCAAACAAAAATCCGGATTTTGTTTAGGTTTAACTTTGTTAGGATTTGTTAAGAATATCTTTGAATCCGAATTTTCAAATAATTTTCGGATTTTTTAGGCTTATTTTTTTCAGATTTTCTTTAGGAATATTCTTTGTAACAATTGCCTATAAATAGGCGTTCCCATAGCAATAAAAGAACACATCAGTTTGATTCATAAATTTGAGAGTTTTAATTCTCTTTGGTTCTTTGAAGAACTATCTGAACTTATCGGAATTTTCCGTGGCGTTCGCTTCTGACTTATCAATCAACCCTTCCATAGTTGATTGTGGCGTCTTCCTTATACCAAGGTTCTTGTTTCGCATTAAGCAACGGGTTGAGGTCCTTATACCAAGGTTCTTGTTTTTGCTGAAGCAACGGGTCGAGGTCTCCCATCCATTCGAACCTGATTTTAGAACGTTCTTGGGTTCATAATCTTGACGGGTCTCGTTATTCTTGACGGGGTTCGTATCATTTGGTATCAGAGCTTAGGTTCTAAAACTCAGGTTTGCCTATCCCATTTATTTATTTTTTTTTTTTAGTTCCAAATTAAGGTTGTAATTTTCGGTTGTGTTATTCAGAATTCAAATCAAGAGGATCCAAGAAAGAAAAAAAAAAAAAAAGAAAATCGGATTAAAAAAAATAGGGAAAAAAAAAGTTGATTCATCATCAAGAAAGATTCAGTTTTGTGAAATTTTTATCTTGTCTGTCAATTCACGTACTTATTGGTTTTTTTTTTTTTTGTGGGTTCTCGGTAAATCGTTGCTGAAAGTTTTGATTATCGTTTGTTTTGTTTGAAAAGAACCAAAAGAGAATCAACAAGTGGAAAAAGGCAGAAGTAGTGAGCATATTAGAGGGTAAAATCCATTTGAGTGACAAACACAAGAGTGAGTGAATTTTCTTTTCTTGAGTGCAACACGTGAGGGAGTGCTTGTGAGGTTTCTAACCTTATTTTGCAGATTTTAAATATGTCACACAATCAAGAAGGAAACTCAACCAAAGAGGCACCACGATTAACAATTCCGAACCTGCAATTACAGTTGATGAGGGAGATGAGACGAATGTTGAGGGCTGAATTAGAACAAGTGCATAAACGGTTGGACCGGATAGAGATTGCACGTTTGAAGCAGCCACAAAATACTCCTAATGTGTGTAAAAGGGAAAGAGTTCAATTTCGAGGAGTGAGAGATGAAGATGAAAAGTATTATGGGACTGGTTTTGATAAAGAAGACGATCAGGATTTGGTTATGAGTAATAAGAGACATGGAGGGCAATTTACAAGAGCTAGGAATCAAGAAGACAATAATTTGGGTAGCATTAAGATGAAGATTCCCCCGTTCCAAGGTAAAACCATCTCTGACCATTTAGAGAAGCGGTTCGATTGGTGTGACAACATGGAAGGCTTCACCAACAAGTATTTGTTCATGTTCAACAATCAACCAATCGCTCTTGTGCCGCTGACACCACAACAAGTGTATGAAGATCAAGTGAGGTTACAAAAAGAAGGTGAACAAAAGAAAAGGAGTGAAAAAGAGAGCAACCAAAAGATAAAAGATGAAAAAGAAAGTGAAAAAAAGAAAGAGAGTGAAAAAGAGAGAGAGGCCGAGAAAAGCGAGCGAAAAAAAGAAAAGAGTATTATGGCCGTTGAGAGAAAATCGAAGAGAAAACAAAAGAATTTTTATGCAAAAGCGAGTGAAATCAAGCGAGCTATATTTTCAAAACAGCCGATGATTGTACTTTTGTACAAAGAGGCATTTTTAAACACTAACGAGCTTGACCATTCTTTGTCTAGTTCTGTTGCTTCACTTATGCAGGGATACAAGGATGTCTTTCTCGAGAAAGCACTACGCAGATTACCATCTATTCGAGGGTTCAAACATCAAATAGATTTTGTGCCTAGTGCTTCCAATCCAAAGCGACAAATCTATAGTAGTAATCCCGAGAAGACTAAAGAGCTTCAAGGTCAAGCCAACAAAATGCGTCACAAATTAGTTTTTGATCCCGGAGATTGGGTTTGGCTATGCAGAAGGAAGAAACGAATCCCGACACAAAGACGTTCCAAGCGACTTCCTAGAGGGGATGGACCTTTCCAAGTTCTTGAACGAATTGATGACAATGTATACAAATCCTTATTAAACGATGATTTGAGGACAAATCCTTTTCAAGAGGAGGGGAATGATGTGAATCAAGGAACAGCTTTAAAGGAACCAATCAACGTCAAGGGAACCAATTCAAATACCAATTGGGCCGGTTACAAGAGCGAGAGCAAAGAGATTTAAAGAAGCACTTAATGGGCTAATGCAAGAGGTTTGGGCTCAACCAAATTCGTGGCCCATTGAGCATGATTCATGATACATTGACTTAATTCAAGCCCATGAGGAATTCAGCTAATTCTTTCAAGCCCAATCAAGCCAAGAGACGTTTTTCTTCAACTAAGGAAGTTCGGATTTAGTTTCAACTAAGGAAGTCGGATTTAGTTAGGATTATCTTTTCTGAATTTAGTTGGGATTATCTTTTCCCAATTTGGGTGGGATTATATTTTCGAATTTGTTGGGATTCCAGCTAAGATTTGAGAATATCTTTTGTAACAAACTTTCCAACAAATTTTCGAAATTCAAACTTTAGGATTTAGGTTAGGATTTTGAGAGTATCTTTTGTAACAAACAAAATTCTGATTTCAAACAAAAATCCGGATTTTGTTTAGGTTTAACTTTGTTAGGATTTGAATCCGGATTTTGTTAACGAGACCCGTCAAGATTATGAACCCAAGAACGTTCTAAAATCAGGTTCGAATGGATGGGAGACCTCGACCCGTTGCTTCAGCAAAAACAAGAACCTTGGTATAAGGACCTCAACCCGTTGCTTAATGCGAAACAAGAACCTTGGTATAAGGAAGACGCCACAATCAACTATGGAAGGGTTGATTGATAAGTCAGAAGCGAACGCCACGGAAAATTCCGATAAGTTCAGATAGTTCTTCAAAGAACCAAAGAGAATTAAAACTCTCAAATTTATGAATCAAACTGATGTGTTCTGTTTTATTACTATAGGGATGCCTATTTATAGGCAATTGTTACAAAAAATATTCCTAAAAAAAATCTGAAAAAATAAGCCTAAAAAAAATCCGAAAATTATTTGAAAATTTGTTACAAAAGATAAGCCCAAATCCTAACTGAAATTTGTTACAAAATATATTCCCAAATCTTCCCAAATCCTAACAAATCTAAAAAGATAATCCCAAATCTTCCTAAATCCTAACAAATCTGAAAATCTAATCCTAACCAAATTCGTAAATGTAGGAAGGTAGTTATTCAGCCCAAATTCGAAAATCCTTAGTTAAAAAACGTCTTGGGCTTGATTGAATTAGCTGAATTCCTCATGGGCTTGAATTAAGTTAATGTATCATGAATCATGCTTAATGGGCCACGAATTTGATTGAGCCCAAACCTCTTGAATTAGCCCATTAAGTGCTTCTTTAAATCTCTTTACTCTCGCTCTTGTAACCGGCTCAATTGGTATTTGAATTGGTTCTCTTGACGTTGATTGGTTCCTTTAAAGCCGTTATTTGATTCACATCATTCCCCTCTTCTTGAAAAGGATTTGTCCTCAAATCATCGCTTAATAAGGATCTGTATACATTGTCATCAATTCGTTTAAGAACTTGGAAAGGTCCGTCCCCTCTAGGAAGTCGCTTGGAACGTCTTTGTGTCGGGATTCGTTTCTTCCTTCTGCATAGCCAAACCCAATCTCCGGGATCAAAAACTAATTTGTGACGCATTTTGTTGGCTTGACCTTGAAGCTCCTTAGTCTTCTCGGGATTACTACTATAGATTTGTCGCTTTGGATTGGAAGCACTAGGCACAAAATCAATTTGATGTTTGAACCCTCGAATAGATGGTAATCTGCGTAGTGCTTTCTCGAGAAAGACATCCTTGTATCCCTGCATAAGTGAAGCAACAGAACTAGACAAAGAATGGTCAAGCTCGTTAGTGTTTAAAAATGCCTCTTTGTACAAAAGTACAATCATCGGCTGTTTTGAAAATATAGCTCGCTTGATTTCACTCGCTTTTGCATAAAAATTCTTTTGTTTTCTCTTCGATTTTCTCTCAACGGCCATAATACTCTTTTCTTTTTTTCGCTCGCTTTTCTCGGCCTCTCTCTCTTTTTCACTCTCTTTCTTTTTTTCACTTTCTTTTTCATCTTTTATCTTTTGGTTGCTCTCTTTTTCACTCCTTTTCTTTTGTTCACCTTCTTTTTGTAACCTCACTTGATCTTCATACACTTGTTGTGGTGTCAGCGGCACAAGAGCGATTGGTTGATTGTTGAACATGAACAAATACTTGTTGGTGAAGCCTTCCATGTTGTCACACCAATCGAACCGCTTCTCTAAATGGTCAGAGATGGTTTTACCTTGGAACGGGGGAATCTTCATCTTAATGCTACCCAAATTATTGTCTTCTTGATTCCTAGCTCTTGTAAATCGCCCTCCATGTCTCTTATTACTCATAACCAAATCCTGATCGTCTTCTTTATCAAAACCAGTCCCATAATACTTTTCATCTTCATATCTCACTCCTCGAAATTGAACTCTTTCCCTTTTACACACATTAGGAGTATTTTGTGGCTGCTTCAAACGTGCAATCTCTATCCGGTCCAACCGTTTATGCACTTGTTCTAATTCAGCCCTCAACATCCGTTTCATCTCCTTCATCAATTGTAATTGCAGGTTCGGAATTGTTAATCGTGGTGCCTCTTTGGTTGAGTTTCCTTCTTGATTGCGTGACATATTTAAAATCTCGTCAAAATAAAGTTAGAAACCTCACAAGCACTCCCTCACGTGTTTCACTCGAGATAAGAAAATTCACTCACTCTCGTGTTTGTCACTCAAATGGCTTTTACCCTCTAATATGCTCACCACTCCTGCCTTTTTCCACTCGTTGATTCTCTTTTGGTTCTTTTTAAACAAAACAAACGATAATCAAATCTTCCAGCAACGATTTACCGAGAAACCACAAAAAAAAAAAAAAAAAAAAACAATAAGTACGCTAATTGACAGACAAGAAAAGAATTTCACAAAACTGAATCTTTTTTGATGATGAATCAACTTTTTTTTTTTCCTAGTTTTTTTAATCCGAATTTTCTTTTTTTTTTTTTCTTTCTTGGATCCTCTTGATTTGAATTCTGAATAACACAACCGAAAATTACAACCTTAATTTGGAACTAAAAAAAAAAACGAAAATAAATAGGATAGGCAAACCTGAGTTTTAAAACCTAAGCTCTGATACCAAATGATACAAACCCCGTCAAGAATAACGAGACCCGTCAAGATTATGAACCCAAGAACGTTCTAAAATCAGGTTCGAATGGATGGGAGACCTCGACCCGTTGCTTCAGCAAAAACAAGAACCTTGGTATAAGGACCTCAACCCGTTGCTTAATGCGAAACAAGAACCTTGGTATAAGGAAGACGCCACAATCAACTATGGAAGGGTTGATTGATAAGTCAGAAGCGAACGCCACGGAAAATTCCGATAAGTTCAGATAGTTCTTCAAAGAACCAAAGAGAATTAAAACTCTCAAATTTATGAATCAAACTGATGTGTTCTGTTTTATTACTATAGGGATGCCTATTTATAGGCAATTGTTACAAAGAATATTCCTAAAAAAAATCTGAAAAAATAAGCCTAAAAAAAAATCCGAAAATTATTTGAAAATTTGTTACAAAAGATAAGCCCAAATCCTAACTGAAATTTGTTACAAAATATATTCCCAAATCTTCCCAAATCCTAACAAATCTAAAAAGATAATCCCAAATCTTCCTAAATCCTAACAAATCTGAAAATCTAATCCTAACCAAATTCGTAAATGTAGGAAGGTAGTTATTCAGCCCAAATTCGAAAATCCTTAGTTAAAAAACGTCTTGGGCTTGATTGAATTAGCTGAATTCCTCATGGGCTTGAATTAAGTTAATGTATCATGAATCATGCTTAATGGGCCACGAATTTGATTGAGCCCAAACCTCTTGAATTAGCCCATTAAGTGCTTCTTTAAATCTCTTTACTCTCGCTCTTGTAACCGGCTCAATTGGTATTTGAATTGGTTCTCTTGACGTTGATTGGTTCCTTTAAAGCCGTTATTTGATTCACATCATTCCCCTCTTCTTGAAAAGGATTTGTCCTCAAATCATCGCTTAATAAGGATCTGTATACATTGTCATCAATTCGTTTAAGAACTTGGAAAGGTCCGTCCCCTCTAGGAAGTCGCTTGGAACGTCTTTGTGTCGGGATTCGTTTCTTCCTTCTGCATAGCCAAACCCAATCTCCGGGATCAAAAACTAATTTGTGACGCATTTTGTTGGCTTGACCTTGAAGCTCCTTAGTCTTCTCGGGATTACTACTATAGATTTGTCGCTTTGGATTGGAAGCACTAGGCACAAAATCAATTTGATGTTTGAACCCTCGAATAGATGGTAATCTGCGTAGTGCTTTCTCGAGAAAGACATCCTTGTATCCCTGCATAAGTGAAGCAACAGAACTAGACAAAGAATGGTCAAGCTCGTTAGTGTTTAAAAATGCCTCTTTGTACAAAAGTACAATCATCGGCTGTTTTGAAAATATAGCTCGCTTGATTTCACTCGCTTTTGCATAAAAATTCTTTTGTTTTCTCTTCGATTTTCTCTCAACGGCCATAATACTCTTTTCTTTTTTTCGCTCGCTTTTCTCGGCCTCTCTCTCTTTTTCACTCTCTTTCTTTTTTTCACTTTCTTTTTCATCTTTTATCTTTTGGTTGCTCTCTTTTTCACTCCTTTTCTTTTGTTCACCTTCTTTTTGTAACCTCACTTGATCTTCATACACTTGTTGTGGTGTCAGCGGCACAAGAGCGATTGGTTGATTGTTGAACATGAACAAATACTTGTTGGTGAAGCCTTCCATGTTGTCACACCAATCGAACCGCTTCTCTAAATGGTCAGAGATGGTTTTACCTTGGAACGGGGGAATCTTCATCTTAATGCTACCCAAATTATTGTCTTCTTGATTCCTAGCTCTTGTAAATCGCCCTCCATGTCTCTTATTACTCATAACCAAATCCTGATCGTCTTCTTTATCAAAACCAGTCCCATAATACTTTTCATCTTCATATCTCACTCCTCGAAATTGAACTCTTTCCCTTTTACACACATTAGGAGTATTTTGTGGCTGCTTCAAACGTGCAATCTCTATCCGGTCCAACCGTTTATGCACTTGTTCTAATTCAGCCCTCAACATCCGTTTCATCTCCTTCATCAATTGTAATTGCAGGTTCGGAATTGTTAATCGTGGTGCCTCTTTGGTTGAGTTTCCTTCTTGATTGCGTGACATATTTAAAATCTCGTCAAAATAAAGTTAGAAACCTCACAAGCACTCCCTCACGTGTTTCACTCGAGATAAGAAAATTCACTCACTCTCGTGTTTGTCACTCAAATGGCTTTTACCCTCTAATATGCTCACCACTCCTGCCTTTTTCCACTCGTTGATTCTCTTTTGGTTCTTTTTAAACAAAACAAACGATAATCAAATCTTCCAGCAACGATTTACCGAGAAACCACAAAAAAAAAAAAAAAAAAAAACAATAAGTACGCTAATTGACAGACAAGAAAAGAATTTCACAAAACTGAATCTTTTTTGATGATGAATCAACTTTTTTTTTTTTCCTAGTTTTTTTAATCCGAATTTTCTTTTTTTTTTCTTTCTTGGATCCTCTTGATTTGAATTCTGAATAACACAACCGAAAATTACAACCTTAATTTGGAACTAAAAAAAAAAACGAAAATAAATAGGATAGGCAAACCTGAGTTTTAAAACCTAAGCTCTGATACCAAATGATACAAACCCCGTCAAGAATAACGAGACCCGTCAAGATTATGAACCCAAGAACGTTCTAAAATCAGGTTCGAATGGATGGGAGACCTCGACCCGTTGCTTCAGCAAAAACAAGAACCTTGGTATAAGGACCTCAACCCGTTGCTTAATGCGAAACAAGAACCTTGGTATAAGGAAGACGTCACAATCAACTATGGAAGGGTTGATTGATAAGTCAGAAGCGAACGCCACGGAAAATTCCGATAAGTTCAGATAGTTCTTCAAAGAACCAAAGAGAATTAAAACTCTCAAATTTATGAATCAAACTGATGTGTTCTGTTTTATTACTATAGGGATGCCTATTTATAGGCAATTGTTACAAAGAATATTCCTAAAAAAAATCTGAAAAAATAAGCCTAAAAAAAAATCCGAAAATTATTTGAAAATTTGTTACAAAAGATAAGCCCAAATCCTAACTGAAATTTGTTACAAAATATATTCCCAAATCTTCCCAAATCCTAACAAATCTAAAAAGATAATCCCAAATCTTCCTAAATCCTAACAAATCTGAAAATCTAATCCTAACCAAATTCGTAAATGTAGGAAGGTAGTTATTCAGCCCAAATTCGAAAATCCTTAGTTAAAAAACGTCTTGGGCTTGATTGAATTAGCTGAATTCCTCATGGGCTTGAATTAAGTTAATGTATCATGAATCATGCTTAATGGGCCACGAATTTGATTGAGCCCAAACCTCTTGAATTAGCCCATTAAGTGCTTCTTTAAATCTCTTTACTCTCGCTCTTGTAACCGGCTCAATTGGTATTTGAATTGGTTCTCTTGACGTTGATTGGTTCCTTTAAAGCCGTTATTTGATTCACATCACTTCTTTGGCACTAGAATCACTGGAACTGCACACGGACTCATGCTTTCTCGAACGTACCCCTTGTCCATCAACTCTTGGACTTGCCTTTGAAGTTCCTTTGTCTCCTCCGGATTACTTCTGTAAGCGGGTCTGTTAGGGACTGTGGAACCTGGTACGAAATTGATCTGATGCTCGATTCCACTCGTGTTGCACACTACAAATCTGGCTTTTACCCTCTAATACTCTTACCACTCTTGCCTTTTTCCTCTCGTATTAATTTTTCACTCGGTTCTTATGGAGCTACTCATATCAGTACCAAAAAAAAAAAATTTTTTTTTTTTGCGACAAAATCACAAATGACTATATTAAGGTAACTGGGTTATAGACAACAAAGATGACAACTAAAAGCAACGTTTCGGAAATACGAAAAATTTTATCCAAAAATTTTGGACTATGGGGTAAGGTGATTTTCTGACTATTGGGAACCTAAATATACAAGATCAAACAAATTTTTTTTTTTTTTTTGTGAACGAAATTCGAAAGAAAAAAAAATGAAAAGGACTGAAATTAAATGGGATAGGAAAACCTGACTTAGAGCCTTACTCTGATACCAAATGATGCGAACCTCGCCAAGAATAACGAGACCCGTCAAGATTAGGACTCCAAGAACGTTCTAAGACTCAGGCTTTGGGTGAAACCTCGACCCGTTGCTTCAACAAAAACAAGAACCTCGGTATAGGATGACCTCAACCCGTTGCTTATTGTGAAACAAGAACCTTGGTATACGAAGACGCCACAAACGGTGATGGAAAAGTCGCTTGATAAGTCGATGGTGAACGCCACGGAAAACTCCAATAAGTTCGAAATAGCTCTCAAAGAACTAAAGAGAAATTTAACTCTCAAATTTGTGAATAAAACTGATGATGTCTATCATTACTTGTGGATGCCTTTTTATAGGCAGGAATTACAAGAATATTCTCAAGATATACCCTAAATAAAATGGAAGCTAAATGGAATATTCCGTAATATTCTCCTAATATTCTCCGAATATTCTACTAATATTCCTAGAATGAAAAGTTAGGTCAAAACTCAATCAAAATTCAAATTATTTTTTCTTAAAAACTAATGGATAATTTCGGCCACTTAAGGAGAAATAAGGAGAGAAAAACCCTAGCCTTAAAACAGCACAAAACTTTCCCTTTTGCCCATCAAAATATTCGGCCAAGCAAGGAAGAAAAAAGGAAAGAAAAACCTAGTATAAAAACCCTCTTTCAACTCTCATTCACCTTTCCCTTTCACTCTCAAAATTCGGCCAGCCTCCCCTTCTTTCCTCTATGAATTTTTTCTCCCAAAACACACCCAAAACAGCAAGCAAAACCTACCTAAAGGCAGCTCAAAGATTCAACAACTTTTGAGATAAAAACAAGGTGAGAAATAAACTTTTTCCTTCATTCTCCTTTTGATTTTAAATCCGAAATTTATATGTTTTTTCTCCACTATTTTCCCTACTGTTTTAAAGACTCCAACACTCACACAATTTCAGCCAAAAAGGAGACTAAGCATCAAAAATAGTGCAGCACAAACAAGGTGTGATTTCTCTCTCTAAAACCCTAAAAATTCTGCCTCATTGATCCCCTTTCAAAAACCCTATTATCACAGGTGTAAATTTTATGATTTTTGCCAATTTGATTCTTGGGTTGTGTTAATAACATATAAATAAGGTTCTCCAAAAAATTTCGTGATCATTGGATGAAAATTGAATTGGTTTGAGGCTGATTGAAATTCGGACAGAAAAACAGAAATCTGAAAAATTACCATATGAACAGTAAACTTGTGTCAGCCATAACTTGATATTTAAAAATGATTTTTGAGTGGATCTTGAGCCTAAAATTAAATTCAAGATGTCCCCTAAATGCCTGCAAAATTTCAGAACCAAACTCATCCGTTGGCCTAGTCAAAATATTTTTCTAAGATAGGTGGACAAAACTGCCAGTTTTTGAACTGAAACCGAAACCCTGATTTTATGCCTGAAAACAACCCCTCGGTTTTTGGCCTAGTTGAGTAAACAAACTATGTCTAAAAATTATAAAAATTATATGGAATTAAAGCTACAGATGTCTAGTTTAACATATTAAAAATTTAGAATTTTTGGGATTAACAATGAATTAATATTGATTTTACGGTCAGCTTAGGTCAGTCTGCCCATGTCCAGTAATATCCTAACTTAGGGTTTTTCACAAATTTTAAATCCCAAATGTTTATTAAACATTTTAAAATCCTTTTGTGACACACTAAAATGATTGGATGATTATGTCTAGACCTAGACTGATCATATGTTGTGATTATAGGATTTATTTGATGTTCTTGCTTGATTCGTGGATCTCGTCATCGCAATGCTTGTGCGATAATCAAGGTAGGACTTTCTAGCCTTTTCTGGGAGTAGTCAAGTGTTTTAAATTTCCCTGTTTTATCGATGGCATGCTGTTTTCCCTTTATAAAATTATTATACTGTTTTTGATGAAATAAACGCATGCAAAGTGTTTTGTAATAAATGTGTATTTTAAAGCGTGTTTTGATTAATGACATAATATAACTTGGTAAATACCATCTTTTGAATAATCCAGTGAACATAATTGAGTTCTAGTTCACGATCATTATAAATGATGTGTGCGTCCCAAAGTTGATGCCATGGGGGAAGGTCCTTAAACCTGTGCAGAGCCGTTCGGCCTATTTAGACTGTAACGAGATGATCTAGGATAATTCAATTCGAGGCACGTATCTTATAGCTACGACAAGTCCTCACTCAAAATATGATGGTTTATTTTAATGATTTATTATTTTTAATATTGGGGAACATATATTGCAGCTACGCTAAGTCCTCAGCCGAATAAAACTTGTATTAAAAATGTTTTCATGAAATTGTTGATTATTTTTTTTTGGAAATGATTATTATGCCATGTATTCTTAAATTGTTGATTATTTTTGGTAACAAATATTATGTCATACTTTTAAATGTTACCTATTTAATCCACCTTTGTTTCTGTCCTACTGAGCCAGCGCTCATGTCCCTTTTTCTTTGTGATTTCGAAATGACTACTTCTAGGTGGGGGAGGTAACGGTTCCGAAAATCGTTGAGCTATCCGTTTCTACCGAAGATGATGCTATCCGTTTTCTCCATCTTCTTCTTTCTGTTTCTTGTTCTGATGTAATGAGACTTTAAGTTTGGACTTTATTTCACGTTATTTAAATTTCATGCTTAGGAATATTTTATGGTTGGTAATTTCTTTTGAAGACCGATTTTGTGTTTGGTTTCCGCATTAAAAAGTATTTATTTTCTACTTTATTTTATTATGTGGTTATGATGCTACTTTATAAACAATTAGGCTTAGCTAAATTATGATATTGACCCCTTTTCGTAAATAAATGTTTTTCCTTAAAACTCCGGTAGATATCATGATTTGACTGCCGTGTCACGTGTCTAAATTTTGGGCCGTGACATCCTCATCATCATATTCCTCATAATGATCCTCTTTATGTTCTACCCTAACTTCTCTAGGTGGTACTCTCCCCATCCTACGTGCCTGTGGAATGTGTTGGGGCTGCTCTGCACGTGAATTTTTTACTTAGGCTAACCTCTCATGAATCTGTTCTAATTCTCCCCTCATCATCCGTCTCATCTCTCCTATCATAGCCTCTATAAACACCTTGGGATCGGGCATTCCCCTAGCTCCTTCGGTATTGCTCTTTTCACTGTTGTGAGACATGTTTGCTGCAAAACAAGGTTAGATAAAAAAAGATACACTCCCTCATGTGTTTCACTCAAGGAATGGGTTCACTCAATTCCACTCGTGTTTCACACTACAAATTTGGCTTTTATCCTCTAATACTCCTTCCACTCTTGCCTTTTTCCACTCGTAACAATTTCTCACTCGGTTCTTATGGCGCTACTGAAATCAGTACCAAAAATTTTTCACGACAAATCACTAAAGACTACACAAAGGCAACTTAGGTTATAGACATCAAAGATTATAACGAAGAAAAGCAACGGTTGTTTATGTTTCTAGGAAGCACGAAATTTACCCAAAAATTTTGGCCTATGGGGTAAAGTGATTTTCTGAATGTTGGGAGCCCAAATATACAAAATCAAACAAAAAATTTGTTGTAGAACCAAAATACTCTTTTTTTTTTTCGGATCTTCTTGATTTTTTTTTTTTTTTTTACCTTTCTTTCTTTCTATTCAATCTGAATAACACGTACACAAAAGAGAATAGATTAGTATCCTTACAAACTTAAACTGGTAACTAACAAAAGAAAAGGAAAGAACCAACTAACAAGATTTTTTTTTTATATAAACGGAATTTCGGAATTGAAATAAAGGAAATGAATGAAATTAAATGGGATAGGAAAACCTGACTTAGAGCCTAGCTCTGATACCAACTGATGTGAACCCTGTAAAGAATAATGAAACCCGTCAAGATTAGGACCCCAAAAATGTTCTAAGACTCAGGCTTTGGATGGAACATCAACCCGTTGCTTCAACAAAACAAAAACCTCGGTATAGGATGACCTCAACCCATTGCTTATTATGAAATAAGAACCTTGGTATAACGAAGACACCACAAATGGTGATGGAAATCCATTTGATAAGTTGATGGTGAACGCCACGGAAAAATCCGATAAGTTTGAATAGCTCTCAAAGAATCAAAGAGAAATATAACTCTCAAATTTGTGAATAAAACTGATGATGTCTTTCATTACTTGTGGACCCCTTTTTATAGGCATAAGTTACAAGAGTATTCTCAAAATATACCTAAAATAATATGGAAACTAAATGAAATATTCCTGTATTATTCTCTTAATATTCTCCTAATATTCCCAGAATTTGAATGGATGAAAATATGGAAACTTACACCTAATTCATGCCCAAAACAATAAAGGGAAAGTTTGACTTTTTTTACAATTTCGGCCAAGTGATAAGAGAATAGATAAAGTTTAATAATACTCAAACAATGAAAAATTTCATTCATCAAAAAACTACCCAAAAATGTGCAGTCCAAAAACCTATATACTCATGTGAATTTTGCATACAAGCCATGCAAAAATTCAGCTTACAATCATCGTAAAACCCCCTCATTAATCAAACTTTAATCTAAATAAAACTGAAAAATAAACTCCCATAAACAAATAAAAACCAAGAGTTTTACAACTCAATAATGAGCTGCACCAATCCATTAAAAACGCCCATAAATCAAGGAAATAACCCAAAACTTAGTAACTTATCTCCTAAAAATCCCATCAGTTTTATAAACCCATAAATTCGGATTCCAACAGCCTTTCAACACACAAATAAGTCTTCTTAATATCCCTTAAACCCTCCAAAAAATTTCCACTTTCAGCCATAAGCTTCAGCCAACTTTTGTAACTAAAGTAATAATTAGTTGTAACTCCCGAACAATAAACTTCAGCCAACAACTTCAGCCTTAAAACTGATCATTAAAGCTTCTAGAAGATGGTTAGGCTTGGCTGGAATCTTGAGCCAACAATGTTGAAAATGAAACTAATTTGAAGCCATGTAAGCCAACGTCCAAAGAGCCATGCAAAGCCGTGCAAATGGCTTGCAAATCCACCTCTCCTCTAAGCAAAATAGGTATGGAATCTGTATCATCCTCCCCGGCTTGAAAAGGACTCACCCTCGAGTCCTCAAAATCATCTTTAATGAATGGTGAAAGGTCCGCTACATTGAATGTTGCTGAAACACCATAATCACCAGGCAATTCAACCTTATACGCATTGTCATTAACCTTTTCAACAATTTTGAAAGGTCTATCTGCTCTTGGTTGCAACTTTGGAAACCTTCGATTAAGAAACCGTTCCTTGCGCAAGTGAATCCACACTAAGTCTCCAACCTCGAACAAAACCTTCTTTCGATGTTTGTTAGCACGTTGGGCATATCCTTGAGTGTGCTTTTCAATCGTCTCCTTAACTTGCTCATGCAACCTTTTGATGAATTTGGCCCTCTTATTTGCATCTCCATTAAAATGAACGTCAGTTTTCAAAGGCACAAGATCCAATGGAGTAATAGAATTCATACCATAAATAACTTTAAAAGGGGATTTTTGGGTCGTTTGACTTGGCACACGATTATAGGCAAATTCGGCTTGAGGAAGGAGCTTATCCCACTCTTTGATATTCTTCTTGATAAAACCCTCAACAACGCTCCAAGGGTGCGGTTAGTTGTAGGAAATAAATTGATAAAAACGTATCAGAGTGTCGCAGCGGAACAATAAAAATTTTTCAAGATCATTAAATGTCTCATGATGCCATATACAATAAACCAACAACAATTTAAACTCATACCTCAAGGACGCTAATCTGCTGGTGGAGAATGACTAAAGAACTTCAACCAACTAGCCTTCTCTAGTATTCTCCAATTCCCGAATGGCTGAGTGCGTGGGCACTCTGAACCTCGATTGGTATGTTAGCACTGCTAGTCTTCTTCCAACTACCCAGATCTCTAAAGAACTTATTGTCACGGTGAGTTATGCAACAATAAGCCTGCTCACCTGAGAGTCTGTGGTTTGAGAGAACTGGAGTGACATGACCTCTATTTATAGACTTGCATGAGGTGATCCTCTGAATTCGAATTGGATTAGGAGAAGATATTCTCCTTTATCCACAACCAAAAAATCCGAATTTATCAAAGCCAAATCCCAACTAAAAAATTCGGCCACTTTAGGATTTTTCATTCAAAATTCAAACAGGATTTTAACTAGAATTTTATCTCCTCTTAACCAACCAAATATCCGAAAATCACTTTAGGATTTTTCTCAAATATTTTCGGCCACAAAAGATAAGGGAAGAATCAAAATTCTACTAGGATTTTCAAGCTTGAATCTTATCTCATCCTTATCCAAAATAACCGAAAATCTACATGAGATATGCCTTTAAAATTTCAGCCATAATCAGGGAGGAGAGAATCAAAATTCAACTAAGATTGAAATTTGAATTTTTCCCTAAACCTTATCCATAAAAAATCTGAAAATTCCATAAGGATAATCCTCAAAATTTTCGATCATGTTTATTAGGATTTGGATTCAAAATTCATATCCAACACAAATTCGAATTTCATTTCTTGTGGATTTACCACAAGAAATTCGAAACCCACTTGGACTGTGATTCATAATTGAATTTGAAATTTCAAATTCAAATTTCAAATTTAAATTTCAAATTCAAATTTCAAATTTCAAATTTAAATTTCAAATTCAAATTTCAAATTCGAATTTCAAATTCAAATTCAAAATTCAAAATTCAAATTTCAAATTTCAAAATCTACAAAACAGTTGTATTTCAAATTCTTGTTATCATAGATAATTTTCTACAACTCCAATCCAATCTCAAATAAAATCATGGCAACTTTATTTGGAGTTCGAATAACTGTGTACTCTATTATCCAAAACAAAATCTGAATCCAACCGGAGAGAATCTTGTCCGCCATCCTAATCCTATGTCAACACCATCCATGCATAGTCAACTAGCCAATAGCATACACAAATCAATTTTCCAAACGTTAAGGAATTATGTGGAGCTAGTAGAGGGACCAATTGGACATATATAATCGGGCTCCCGCGAATCCATATGATCATCACTTTTTACCAAACAACTCAATCATATGATCACTAATTTTAGAGTCACAGCACTATAAACCTGAAACTGAGCTCCTAATTATATACCGTATTACGTAAGCTTGTGACAAGCTATTATCCAATGACCTTGTCATGTATGCAGAACCCTCATATGATATCCATGATCAGCCTTAGGTCAAAGTCCGTTTAATCCTACTGATCAGGCTATCTTAAAGTTCCATTATACTAACGAATAAAGAAAATGATTATTCACCATATATGAATAAAAAGTCATCTGCCCAGCAGACGGCCCAAGGTCTTGTCCATTTTCACATCCAGTATGATGCCTTTTAGAGGATACCCTTAACTCCTTATTAGAGCATGATTCTGATATCTGTAAACAAACCCTTCATCGTATACAAGTCATGCACCCAATGAACCGGTCTATAAGCTTACTACCTCTAAGATGCTTTAGCCATTGGAACATCAAAGTACACAAGTCATATACATGAAGCTATTCATCTACTCAAGATTATGGTTACTGCACAATGAACGTCAAAAGTAGATCGATCCACTCAAAGCAGATTTCGTAGATCAATCACGCTTTAGTCTCGATCTAACATGTCACCACCAAGTAACATATCTATGTCTCTACTTGGGAGTCTAGCTCCAGACAGTCAAGACAAACCGTCCCCACCATGACTTTAGATAACATAATGGTCTTAACATGAGTTAAATGCTCAGTCTAACCCCATAGACTACAGACTTTAGTTTAGATTGCTTACTTTAGAACATTGTCTTCTCGCATACAAAAAGTCTATTACATGTAACGTTCTAACAGTTTTAACACAAGCAGTCAGGGAGCCATATTTGTTTACATTTACTTTAATATGTAAATAAAATGAGGACAGACAGCAATGTAATGAATAACCTCTATATATAATTTTATTATCCAGTTTAAAATAAATACATCAAAATGTCTCTAAGGTTAGGGCATTTCTTAACAATCTCCCATTTGCCCTAAGCCAGCAGATGTGCCATGTTACGCATCCACATCGCCTCTACATGCTTCTCAAAGCTTCTAGCCACCAAAGTCTTAGTAAAGGGATCGGCAATGTTATCCTCGGACGCGATCTTACATACATCTACTTGTCTTGTCTCCACGTGCCCTCTACTAATGTGATATCTCCGATCTATGTGCTTGGTCCTCTTGTGGTGCTGAGATTCCCTTGTGTTGCCAATAGCCCCAGTGTTATCACAGCAAAGTGTGATAGGCTTGTCAGCACCCGAAATGATCTCAAAGTCTCTGAAGAACTTGCAGAGCCAAAACGCTTCTATAGATGCCTCAGCCGCAGCCACATACTCAGCCTCCACAGTGGAGTCAGCTGTGCAGCTCTGCTTCATGCTCCTCCGCACAATGGCGCCTCCTCCGAGTAAGAACATTGATCCTGATGTCGATTTCCTCGAATTCTTGCAAGTTTGGAAGTCTGAGTCTGTGTATCCTACGGGTGTTAGGTCCCTTCCAGAATACACCAGCATATAATCCCTCGTTCTCTTAAGATACTTGAGTATATGCTTTACTGCTTGCCAGTGCTTGGTTCCAGGATTCGCTTGATATCGACTCACCATACCTACTGCAAAACATATGTCCGGGCGAGTGCAAAGCATAGCGTACATAAGGCTACTCACAGCGGATGCATAAGGGACCTTACTCATACACTCTCTTTCTTCCGATGTCTTTGAACAGTCATCCAATGAAAGAGTTAGACTGGTAATAGAAGGTTGTGTACCTTTCTTTGCTTCTTTCATTGCATATTTGTCGATTATTTTATCTATGTATGAAGCTTAGGATAATGCTATCATTTTGTTCTTTCGATCTCTGAAGAGACGAATGTCTAGAACATAATTAGCTTTTCCCAAGTCTTCATGTCAAACTATTGGTGTAACCAAAGCTTGACCGATAATAAGTTCCCTACGTCATTCCTAATGAGCAGTATATCATCGATATAGAGTATCAGAAAGACTAATTTTCCATCCTTAATACATTTATAAACACAGGATTCATCAACATTTTGCTCAAAACCGAATGTCTTGATCGCTTGATTAAATCTCTGGTTCCATGAGCGGGATGCTTGCTTTAATCCATAAATGGATCTAAGCAACTAACATACTTTCCTTTCTTGGCCTTTCACTACAAACCCTTCGGGCTGTATCATGTAGATACTTTCCTCAAGATGGCCATTCAAGAATGCCGTCCTGACATCCATTTGCCAAATCTCGTAATCAAGGGCCGCAGCAACGGATAGAAGAATACGGATAGACTTTAGCATAGCAACAGGCGAAAAGGTTTCATCGTAATCAATTCCAGCCTTTTACGTGTACCCCTTTACAACCAGTCTAGCTTTGAAAGTTTCCACTCTCCCTTTCGCATCCTTTTTTATTTTGTAGACCCATTTGCATCCGATGGGTTTTATCCCATCCGGCAAATCTACAAGTTTCCAAACAAAGTTGGATTTCATAGAATCCATCTTATTGTTCATAGCCTGTTTCCAAGATTTAGAATTAATATCATTTATAGCTTCATCATGGGTGATTAGATCATCCTCATACTCATGAGCCTCAGCCTGGTATACCTCAGCATCATATATGAAGAAATTAGGTTTCTTCAAATACTACAGTGAGGCACCTTAAATTGTTGATCGTCTGCAGGTCTTTCACCAGAACTCAGACTTGCGTCTAAGACCGAAACCTGTGGAGCAGTTCTTTTACCCGATAACTCCTCTAGCACCACTTTACTTCGAGGCTTAAAGTCAGTCATGTGACTTTCCTCCAAGAATGTCACATGGGTTGAGACAATGACTTTTTGTTCCTTCGGATTATAGAACAAACCTCCTTTAGTTCCCTTTGGATACCCTACAAACATGTACAATTCTGATCTTGGTTCCAACTTCTTCGTATCCCCATCCAGTACATGTGCCGGGCAGCCCCATATTCTCATATGTTTAAGGGATGGCTTCCTGCCACGCCACAGTTTATACAGAGTCTTGGGAATTGACTTGCTTGGAACTTGGTTCAGAATATAGCATGCCGTTTGTAAAGCATATCCCTAAAATGATAGCGGCAGCGTTGAATAACTCATCATGGACCGTATCATATCCAACAAGGTCCCATTTCTCCTTTCGGCTACACCATTCTATTGTGGAGTACCAGGTGCAGTCAATTAGGATAATATCTCATTCTCTTCAAGATATCCTAAAAATTCATCGAAGAGGTATTCGTCACCTCGATCAGATTGAAGTGTCTTTATGGATTTATCCAATTGCTTTTCCATTTCTGCATGATACTCTTTGAACTTGTCAAAGGTTTCACTCTTGTGGTGCATCAGATACACATATCCTAACCTTGAGTAATCGTCTATAAAGGAGACATAATACTCCAACCCTCCTCATGCTATGACGTTCATGGGGCCGCATACGTCAGTGTGCACAATTTCTAAGAGTTCCTGAGCCCTAGTACCCTTAGCTCCAAAAGACCTCTTAGTCATCTTTCCCTCTAGACAAGACTCACATTGAGGAAGACGTACCTCCTCCAGAGATTCTAGAAGACCGTCTTTCACCATTCTTTGAATTCTATCCTGATTAATATGACCAAGTCTTAAATGCCAAAGATACGCCTTGTTAGAGTAAGAAGCTTTCAACCTTTTAGAGTTATCTATTAATTCAGTGTCAAGCAGTGAGTACATCTTTAGTTTGATCAAATATAGGTTTCCATCCATCCATTCAGAACAGATAAAAGACTTATTTCTATGAATATCAACTCTTTTACTAAAAGAAACTGAATAAGAATCCTTTATTAAACAAGCTATCGATATAATGTTCCTCCTAAAATTAGGAACATAAAAACAGTCTTTCAACAAAATAAACCTAAATTCATCAAAGTAAAGGTAAATATCTCCCACTACCTCAGTCACCACCAAGCTACCGTCTCCAGTCTGCAACGAGAGGCTCCTATTATGTAGACTTCTTGTTTTCACGAATCCCTGCATAGAAACACCAACATGATTAGTAGCGCTTGAATCAATGACCCAAGTGTCTTTTGATTCTTCCACCAAACATGCTTCCAAATAGGGAAGTTCCTTACCTTCCTTGCCTTGGCGGTTAGGAATTCTCGGCAAGCGTTCTTAAAGTGACCTACCTTCCTACAGCGGAAGCACTTAGACTTTTTAGGGTCTCTAGGCTTCTTGTTCTTGTTCTTCTTCTTCCGATCCGAGATAGGAGGATTAGAAGAATTGGAAGCCGCTTGCTTCTGATTTGGCCTCTTCCTCTTCCGTGAGGGTTTGGAAGATTCCGTCAAATTGTCCTCTCTTTTGGGTTGGACCACATCCCTATCGCTGATCATCCGCTCATAAGCTTGGAGTTACTTCATGAGCTCGGTTAGTCCTAACTCCCTTGTTGTCAGATTGTATGCGGCCTTTGTAACAATTGCCTATAAGTCTATGATTCCCTACTTATATACTGGTTATAGCAGACTGTCGATCCAACTTTCCTTGGCCTCCGAACATGTCCTCCAAATTTTCTATGATCTCCCCTGCAACTTGATAAGTCTCATGCTGCTTTTGTAAAGCACTCGTCATGCTAGCAAGAATATAGCATCAAGCTATCTAATAGGATTCTTTCCAACGAGTATAGGAAACTGGGACCTCCTCAAGTGGTGTGTCAAGTTTGGGCCCTGGTAGGCATGGTTCGTCCAATACGAACTTATGTCTATCGCAGCTGAGAACTATTAACAGTGATGCAACGCAAGACATGACACCACCAAGGGAACCAGTTCAAGTACCAATTGGGCCAGTTACAAGAGCAAGAGCCAAGAAATTTAAAGAAGCACTTAATGGGCTGATTCAAGAGATTTGGGCTCAATCAAATTCGTGGAGGCCCATTGAGCAAGATTCACAAAGATGCATTAACTTGATTCAAGCCCACGAGGAATTCAGCTAATTCTTTCAAGCCCAATCAAGCCAAGAGACTTCAAGCCCAATCAAGCCAAGAGACGTTTTTCTTCAACTAAGGAAGTTCGAATTTAGTTACAACTAAGGAAGTTCGGATTTAGTTAGGATTATCTTTTCCGAATTTAGTTGGGATTATCTTTTCCAGATTTGGTTGGGATTATCCTTTCGAATTTGTTGGGATTTCTGCTAAGATTTGAGAATATCTTTTGTAACAAACTTTCCAACAAATTTTTGAAATTCAAACTTTAGGATTTAGGTTAGGATTTTGAGAGTATCTTTTGTAACAAACAAAATTCTGATTTCAAACAAAAATCCGGATTTTGTTTAGGTTTAACTTTGTTAGGATTTGTTAAGAATATCTTTGAATCCGAATTTTCAAATAATTTTCGGATTTTTTAGGCTTATTTTTTTCAGATTTTCTTTAGGAATATTCTTTGTAACAATTGCCTATAAATAGGCGTTCTCATAGCAATAAAAAAAACACAACAGTTTAATTCATAAATTTGAGAGTTTTAATTCTCTTTGGTTCTTTGAAGAACTATTTGAACTTATCGGAATCTTCCGTGGCATTCGCTTCTGACTTATCAATCAACCCTTCCATAGTTGATTGTGGCGTCTTCATTATACCAAGGTTCTTGTTTCGCATTAAGCAACGGGTTGAGGTCCATATACCAAGGTTCTTGTTTTTGCTGAAGCAACGCGTCGAGGTCTCCCATCCATTCGAACCTGATTTTAGAACGATCTTGGGTTCATAATCTTAACAGGTCTCGTTATTCTTGACGAGGTTCGTATCATTTGGTATCAGAGCTTAGGTTCTAAAACTCAGGTTTGCCTATCCCATTTATTTTCGTTTTTCTTTTTTTTTTACGAATTAAAGTTGTAATTTTTGATTGTGATATTCAGAATTCAAATCGAGCGGATCCAAGGGAAAAAAAAAAAAGAGAAAAAATTTTTGTCCAACAATAAATTTTTTGTTTGATATCATACATTTAGGCTTCCATTATTCCAGAAATCAACTTACCCCATAGACCAAATTTTTGGGCAAATTTTCGTATTGTCGGAAACCTAAACCACCGTTGTTTTCATTGTAATCCTTGCTGTTCATAACCCATATTACCTTGGTGTAGTCATTCAGGAATCGCGACGGAAACTTTGATACTGATTTGAGTAGTTTGATAAGAGCCGAGTGAGAAATTACTACGAGTGGAAAAAGGCAAGAGTGGTGAGTACATCAGAGGGTAAAAGCCATAATTATTGAGTAAAACACGAGTGAAGTCGAGCGAAACCCATTCTTTGAGAGAAACACGTGAGGGAGTGTGAGAGGTCTTTTTAGTTTACTCTAACCTTGTTTTTTGCAGTAATCATGTCTCACAACAGTGAAAAGAGCGTTGCCGAAGGTGCTACGGGGATTGCTGATCCGAAGTTGTTCATGGAGGCAATGGTCGGAGAGGTGAGGCGCATGATGAGGACAGAGTTGGAGCAAATTCATGAACGATTAGACCGAGTCGAGAGTACGCGTGTAGGGCAGCCGATGGATGTTCCAAATATGCGTAGACGAGAAAGGGTTCCATATAGGGGGGTGTGAGATGAAGATGAAGAATATTTTGGGGCTGGTTTCGAGGAAGAGGATGATCGAGGTAGGCATGGAGGACGATTTAGAGAAGCTAGGATTCGGGAAGATAATAGCTTGGGTAGTATTAAGATGAAGATTCCGTCGTTTCAGGGTAGAAGCGATCCCGAAGCTTATCTCGAATGGGAGAAGAAGGTGGAGTTGGTGTTCGATTGCCATAACTACTCTGAGTTGAAGAAGGTAAAACTCGCTGCTATTGAGTTTTCTGACTATGCCATTGTTTGGTGGGATCAATTGGTGTTGAACAGGCAACGAGCGGGAGAACATCCAATTGATACGTGGGAAGAAATGAAGAGGGTAATGAGGAGGCGATTTATACCCAGCCACTACTATCGGGATTTGTACAATAAATTGCAAAGGCTTCGACAGGGTAACCGGAGTGTGGAGGAATATTACCAAGATATGGAGATTGCAATGATCCGGGCTAATGTTGAAGAAGATCGAGAGGTTACTATGGCCAGGTTCTTAAATGGCTTGAACCAAGATATTCACGACAGGGTGGAGATGCAGCATTACGTAGAAGTGGAAGACATGGTACACATGGCCATCAAGGTGGAGCGACAGCTCAAGAGGAGGGGTGGTACATGTGCAACCCATAATTTCGGTTCTTCCCCATGGAAACCGAAGAAAGAGGAGAAACCTGCTGCGAAACCCAAATTTGAGCCAAGACAGGAGACGCCCAACCATGGGTCTCAAGGTAAATCTGACCCTTCCAGTTCTCGAAATCGAGACATTAAGTGTTTTAAATGTCAAGGCAGGGGTCATATTGCTAGCCAGTGTCCAAACAAGCGCGTCATGATCCTACACGATGACGGTGAGTATGAAACAGAGGAGGAGAGTGACGAAGATGACATACCACCACTAGAGGACATGGATGATGAGCAACATGCAGTCCAAGGTGAATTGTTGTTCATAAGGAGGGTCTTAAGCTCGCAAGCAAAAGAGGATGAAGAAGTGCAACGAGAAAACATATTTCACACTAGGTGCCACGTCAACGACAAAGTATGTAGTATGATTATTGATGGAGGAAGTTGTACTAATATGGCGAGCACAACCATGGTGGAGAAATTAGGACTGCCCACGTTGAAACATCCCCGGCCATACAAGCTACAATGGTTGAATGATAGTGGCGAAGTAAAGGTGAATAAGCAGGTGTTGGTTGCCTTCCGCATTGGAAAGTACAGAGATGAAGTTTTGTGCGACATAGTTCCGATGCAAGCTGGACACTTGTTGCTAGGCCGACCGTGGCAGTTTGATCGCCGAGTTAAGCATGATGGCTTCTCCAACAAATACTCATTCGCGATCGAGGGAAAACCCATCACTCTTGTGCCGATGACAACAAAACAGGTTTATGAAGACCAAGTGAGATTACAAAAAGCGAGTGAGCAAAAGAAAGAGAGTGAGCAAAAGAAAAAGAGTGAAAATCAGAGAGGGACTGAACAAACTGAGAGAGAAAAAGAAAATCAAAATTCGGTCATTGAGAGAAAAACGGAGAGAAAATCAGAGAGAAAACAAAAGAATTTTTATGCAAAAGTGAGCGAAATCAAGCGAGCGATGTTTTCAAAACAGCCGATGATTGTACTTTTGTACAAAGAGGCATTTTTAAATACTAACGAGCTTGACTTTTCTTTGCCTAGTTCTGTTGTTTCTCTTTTGCAGGAGTACGAGGATGTCTTTCCCGAAGAAACCCCACATGGGTTGCCTCCAATTCGAGGGATTGAACATCAAATAGACTTTGTTCCTGGAGCAACAATTCCAAATAGACCAGCCTATAGGAGCAACCCCGAGGAGACAAAGGAGCTTCAACGGCAGGTAAGTGAGTTGTTGGCAAAAGGACATGTAAGGGAGAGCATGAGCCCATGCGCCGTTCCAGTTTTACTTGTTCCTAAGAAGGATGGGACGTGGAGGATGTGTGTTGATTGCCGAGCCATCAACAATATAACGGTAAAGTATCGTCATCCCATTCCTCGTTTAGATGATATGTTAGACGAGTTGCATGGTTCGTGTGTGTTCTCAAAAATTGATTTAAAAAGTGGTTATCATCAAATTAGAATGAAAGAAGGAGACGAATGGAAAACTGCCTTCAAAACAAAACATGGTTTGTATGAATGGTTAGTTATGCCCTTTGGTTTGACTAATGCACCGAGGACTTTCATGAGACTTATGAATCATGTGTTGCGAGCATTTATAGGTAGGTTTGCTGTTGTCTATTTTGATGATATACTAATTTATAGCAAAAACTTAGTAGACCATGTCGTACATTTGAAATCTGTTTTGGATGTGCTTAGGACAGAAAAGTTATTTGCTAATATAAAGAAGTGTGCCTTTTGCACAGATAAGCTTGTATTTCTTGGTTTTGTTGTTAGTGCTCAAGGTATACAGGTTGATGAAGAGAAGGTACGTGCAATTCGAGAATGGCCGAGTCCCACAACTGTAGGTAATGTGCGTAGTTTTCATGGACTTGCTAGTTTCTATCGGCGGTTCGTGAAGAACTTTAGCAGCATAGCTGCGCCACTTACCGAAGTGATCAAGAAGAACGTTGGCTTTAGATGGGGAGAAGAACAAGAGAAGGCGTTTCAGCTAATCAAAGAGAAGCTGACCAACGCTCCCTTATTGTCTTTACCTAACTTTTCTAAAACGTTTGAGATTGAATGTGATGCTTCAGGTATCGGTATAGGTGCAGTTCTCATACAGGAGGGACGACCAATTGCTTACTTCAGTGAAAAATTAAGCGGGGCAGCCTTAAACTACCCGACTTATGACAAGGAGTTGTATGCATTGGTTCGAGCTTTGGAGACATGGCAGCACTACCTATGGCCTAAGGAATTCGTGATTCACACTGATCATGAGTCCTTGAAACACTTGAAGGGCCAACACAAGCTAAACAAAAGGCATGCTCGCTGGGTGGAATTCATAGAGACGTTTCCGTACGTCATCCGGTATAAGCAAGGTAAGGAGAATGTGGTTGCCGATGCCCTTTCTCGCAGGTATGCCTTACTTTCTACCCTTGATGCAAAGATACTTGGTTTTGAGCACATTAAAGATTTATATAGTGATGACCATGAATTTAGCGATGTATACCGGGCCTGTGAGAAAAATGCTTATGGTAAGTTCTTTAGGCATGATGGATTCCTGTTTCGAGAAAATAAGTTATGCGTGCCAAATTGCTCTTTGAGAGATTTGTTAATGCAGGAATCTCATGGTGGAGGATTAATGGGACATTTTGGAGTCGCCAAGACTTTAGCCGTTTTGCAGGAACACTTCTATTGGTCACATATGAAACGAGATGTTGAGAGAATTTGTGGTAGATGTGTCACATGTAGGCAAGCTAAATCTCGAGTGCAACCCAATGGTTTATATACCCCTTTACCCATTCCTAGTGAGCCTTGGATAGATATCTCAATGGATTTTGTGTTAGGACTACCTAGGACGAAACGAGGAAAGGATTCAATTTTTGTGGTTGTAGACAGATTCTCTAAGATGGCACATTTTATTCCATGTCACAAAACAGATGATGCCTCACATATTGCAGATTTGTTCTTTAAGGAAATTGTGAGGTTACATGGTATGCCTAGGACAATTGTATCAGATAGAGATACTATGTTTTTTAGCTACTTTTGGAAAACTTTGTGGTGTAAGTTAGGAACTAAGTTACTATTTTCTACGACTTGTCACCCACAAACTGATGGCCAAACCGAGGTAGTGAATAGGACTTTGACTACTTTATTGAGGGCAATCATTAGAAAAAACACTAAGACATGGGAGGAGTGTTTACCACATGTTGAGTTTGCTTATAATAGATCTATTCATTCTGCTACTAAATTTTCACCATTTGAAATTGTTTATGGTTTTAATCCTTTAACTCCATTGGATTTATCCACATTACCTATTTCTGAACGTGTTAATTTGGATGGAAAGAAAAAGGCTGAATTTGTTAAGCAGATACATGAGAAGGCAAGGCTCAACATAGAACGGAGAACGGAGCAATATGCAAAACAAGCCAACAAAGGGCGACACAAGATAGTCTTTGAACCCGGAGATTGGGTGTGGTTGCACATGAGGAAAGAACGATTTCCGACACAAAGACGTTCTAAATTACTTCCACGAGGAGATGGTCCATTCCAAGTTTTGGAGCGCATCAACGACAACGCATACAAGCTAGAACTACCTGGTGAATATAACGTAAGTGCTACTTTTAATGTTACTGATCTGAGTCCTTTTGATGTAGGTGATGATTTGAGGACAAATCCTTTTCAAGAGGAGGGGAATGATGCAACGCAAGACATGACACCACCAAGGGAACCAGTTCAAGTACCAATTGGGTCAGTTACAAGAGCAAGAGCCAAGAAATTTAAAGAAGCACTTAATGGGCTGATTCAAGAGATTTGGGCTCAATCAAATTCGTGGAGGCCCATTGAGCAATATTCACAAAGATGCATTAACTTGATTCAAGCCCACGAGGAATTCAGCTAATTCTTTCAAGCCCAATCAAGCCAAGAGACTTCAAGCCCAATCAAGCCAAGAGACGTTTTTCTTCAACTAAGGAAGTTCGAATTTAGTTACAACTAAGGAAGTTCGGATTTAGTTAGGATTATCTTTTCCGAATTTAGTTGGGATTATCTTTTCCAGATTTGGTTGGGATTATCCTTTCGAATTTGTTGGGATTTCAGCTAAGATTTGAGAATATCTTTTGTAACAAACTTTCCAACAAATTTTCGAAATTCAAACTTTAGGATTTAGGTTAGGATTTCGAGAGTATCTTTTGTAACAAACAAAATTCTGATTTCAAACAAAAATCCGGATTTTGTTTAGGTTTAACTTTGTTAGGATTTGTTAAGAATATCTTTGAATCCGAATTTTCAAATAATTTTCGGATTTTTTAGGCTTATTTTTTTCAGATTTTCTTTAGGAATATTCTTTGTAACAATTGCCTATAAATAGGCGTTCTCATAGCAATAAAAAAAACACAACAGTTTAATTCATAAATTTGAGAGTTTTAATTCTCTTTGGTTCTTTGAAGAACTATCAGCACTCACCTATCCTATATGACATGTTATCAAATATGCATATAAAACATCCATCAATACATATTTATACATCCATGACATAGATTTTCGTGTCTAGATTTTCGTGTCATATTCCAATTTACCCATTAGAATCTCCAAAAATTAATTTGAATCCCAATTAAATTGAAATTTTCCACACAATCAAAATTTCAACCTTTAAATTAAATTTAACTTTTGGGAAAAATAAATTACGGTCTTCAAATTTCAATCTCCTCCAAGAATAATTACATAAAAAATCCTAAACCGTTTCCGGTGTACAAAAATTCTAATTATAATAATTCTAAGAGACAAAAATTAAAATCCATGTGAAAATTACAGTGTTAATAAACTGCTCCCGTGATTACATAAAAAATCCTAGATAAAATTTTCTAAATTCTAAGAAACCATAACCAGCAATAAACAAGCATGCTTATAATAATTTAAAAAATTTAAATAACCACATACTACATACATAATCCATGATAATAACATAAAGGAATCCTAAAATGCCACTCTCTAAATATCAAATCCATACATAAATAAAAAGACTAATTAATTGTCTAATTTATGCACATGGCATAGTTATGAGATGGCTCTGATACCAATTGTAGTAAATAAATTGATAAAAACATATCAGAGTGTCGCAGCGGAATAATAAAAATTTTTCAAGATCGTTAAATATCTCATGATGCCACATATAATAAACCAACAACAATTTAAACTCATACCTCAAGGACACCAAGCTGCTAGAGGAGAATGACCGGAGGGCTTCAACCAACTAGCATTCTCTGCTATTCTCCAATTTCCGAATGGCTGAGTGTGTGGGCACTCTGAACCTCGATCGGTGTGCTAGCACTGCTAGTCTTCTTCTGACCACTCAGATCTCTAAAGAACTTATTGCCACGGTGAGTTATGCAATAATAAGCCTGCTTACCTGAGAGTTTGTCGTCTGAGAGAATTAGGATTTTGCCATTCAAAATTCAAATAGGATTATAACTAGAATTTTATCTCCTCTTAACCGACCAAAAATCTGAAAATCACTTTAGGATTTTTCTCAAATATTTTCGGCCACAAAAGATAAGAGAAGAATCAAAATTCCACTTGGATTTTCAAGCTTGAATCTTATCTCATCCTTATCCAAAATAACCGAGAATCTACATGAGATATGCCTTCAAAATTTCAGCCATAATCAGGGAGGAGAGAATCCAAATTCAACTGAGATTAAAACATGAATTTTTCCTTGAAATTTATACACAAAAAATCTGAAAATTCCATGAGGATAATCCTTAAAATTTTCGACCATGTTTGTTAGGATTTGGATTCAAAATTCAAGTAGGATTCAAACAAGATTTTCCTCTCCATATCCAACTCAAATTCGAATTTCATTCCTTGTGGATTTACCATAAGAAATTTGAATCCCACTTGGACTGTGATTCAAAACTGAATTTCAAATTTCAAATTCGAATTTCAAATTCAAATTTCAAATTCAAATTCAAATTCAAATTTCAAAATTCAAAATTTAAAATTCAAAATTCAAAATTCAAAATTCAAATTTCAAAATCCACAAAATAGTTGTATTTCAAATTCTTGTTCTCGTGAATAATTTACTACAATTCCAATCTAATCTCAAATAAAATCATGGCAATTTTATTTGGAATTCGAATAATTGTGTACTTTATTATCTAAAATAAAATCTGAATCCAACCGGAGAGAATCTTGTCCACCATCCTAATCCTATGTCAACACCATCCATACATAATCAACTAGCTAATAGCATACACAAATCAATTTGCCAAACGTTAAGGAATTATGTAGAGCTAGTAGAGGGACCAATTGGACATATATAATCAGACTCGTAGAGGGACTAATTGGACATATATAATCAGACTCCCACGAATCCATATGATCATCACTCTTTACCGAATAATTCAATCATATGATTACTAATTTTAGAGTCACACCACTATAAACCTGAAACTGAACTCCCAATTATATACCGTATTACGTAAGCCTATGACAAGCTATCGTCCAATAACCTTGTCATGTATGCAGAACCCTCATATGATATCCATGATCAGCCTTAGGTCAAAGTTCGTTTAATCCTACTGATCAGGCTATCTTAAAGTTCCATTATACTACCGAATAAAGAAAATGATTATTCACCATATGTGAATAAAAAGTCATCTGCCTAGCAAACGACCCAGGGCCTTGTCCATTTTCACATCTAGTATAATGCCTTTAGAAGGATACCCTTAACTCCTTATTAGAGCTATGATTCCGATATCTGTAAACAAACCCTTCATCGTATACAAGTCATGCACTCAACGAACTAGTTTACAAGCTTACTACCTCTGAGATGCTTTAGCCATTGGAACATCAAAATACACAAGTCATATATATGAAGCTGTTTATTTACTCAGGATTATGGTTACTGCACAATGAACATCAAAAGCATATCGATCCACTCAAAGCGGACTTCGTAGATCAATCAACCTTTAGTCCCGATCTAATATGTCGCCACCAAACAACATATCTATGTCTCTACTTGGGAGTCCAGCTTCAAACAGTGATGCGAACCTCGCTAAGAATAACGAGACCCGTCAAGATTATGAACCCAAGAACGTTCTAAAATCAGGTTCGAATGGATGGGAGACCTCGACCCGTTGCTTCAGCAAAAACAAGAACCTTGGTATATGGACCTCAACCCGTTGCTTAATGCGAAACAAGAACCTTGGTATAAGGAAGACGCCACAATCAACTATGAAAGGGTTGATTGATAAGTCAGAAGCGAACGCCACGGAAAATTCCGATAAGTTCAGATAGTTCTTCAAAGAACCAAAGAGAATTAAAACTCTCAAATTTATGAATCAAACTGATGTCTTCTGTTTTATTGCTATGGGGACGCCTATTTATAGGCAATTGTTACAAAGAATATTCCTAAAGAAAATCTGGAAAAATAAGCCTAAAAAAATCCGAAAATTATTTGAAAATTTGTTACAAAAGATAAGCCTAAATCCTAACTGAAATTTGTTACAAAAGATATTCCCAAATCTTCCTAAATCCTAACAAATCTGAAAAGATAATCCCAAATCTTCCTAAATCCTAATAAATCCGAAAATCTAATCCTAACCAAATTCGTAAATGTAGGAAGGTAGTTATTCTGCCATTCGAAAATCCTTGGTAAAAAAACGTCTTGGGCTTGATTGAATTAGCTGAATTCCTCATGGGCTTAAATTAAGTCAATGTATCATGAATCATGCTCAATGGGCCACGAATTTAATTGAGCCCAGACCTCTTGCATTAGCCCATTAAATGTTTCTTTAAATCTCTTTGCTCTCGCTCTTGTAACCGGCCCAATTGGTATTTGAGTTGGTTCCCTTGACGTTGATTGGTTCCTTTAAAGCCGTTATTTGATTCACATCATTCCCCTCCTCTTGAAAAGGATTTGTCCTCAAATCATCGCCTAATAAGGATTTGTATACATTGTCATCGATTCGTTCAAGAACTTTGAAAGGGCCATCCCCTCTAGGAAGTCGCTTGGAACGTCTTTGTGTCTGGACTCGTTTCTTCCTTACGCCTGGCCAAACCCAATCTCTGGGATCAAAAACTAATTTGTGATGCATTTTGTTGGCTTGACCTTGTAGCTCCTTAGTCTTCTCGGGATTACTACTATAGATTTGTCGGTTTGGATTGGAAGCACTGGGCACAAAATCAATTTGATGTTTGAACCCTCGAATAGATGGTAATCTGCATAGTGCTTTCTCGGGAAAGACATCCTCGTATCCCTGCATAAGTGAAGCAATAGAACTAGACAAAGAATGGTCAAACTCGTTAGTGTTTAAAAATGCCTCTTTGTACAAAAGTACAATCATCGACTGTTTTGATAATATAGCTCGCTTGATTTCACTCGCTTTTGTATGAAAATCCGTTTGTTTTCTCTCTGATTTTCTCTCCTTCTCTTTTTCACTTTCTTTCTCATCTTTTATCTTTTGGTTGCCCTCTTTTTCACTCTGTTTCTTTTGTTCGCTCTCTTTTTGTAATCTCACTTGATCTTCGTACACTTGTTGTGGTGTCAGCGGCACAACAGCGATTGGTTGATCGTTGAACATGAACAAATACTTGTTGGTGAAGCCATCCATGTTGACACAGCAATCAAACTGCTTATCTAAATCGTCAGCGATGGTTTTACCTTGGAACGGGGGAATCTCCATCTTAATGCTACCCAAATTATTGTCTTCTTGATTCCTAGCTCTTGTAAATCGCCCTCCATGTCTCCTATTACTCATAACCAAATTCTGATCGTCTTCTTTATCAAAACCAGCCCCATGATACTTTTCGTCTTCATCTCTCACTCCTCGAAATTGAACTCTTTCCTTTTTGCACGCATTAGTTGCATTTTGTGGCTGCTTCAAATGTGCAATCTCTATCCGGTCCAACCGTTTATGCACTTGTTCTAATTCAGCCCTCAACATTCGTCTCATCTCCCTCATCAACTGTAATTGCAGGTTCGGAATTGTTAATCGTGGTGCCTCTTTGGTTGAGTTTCCTTCTTGATTGCGTGACATATTTAAAATCCACAAAATAAGGTTAGAAACCTCACAAGCACTCCCTCACGTGTTTCACTCAAGAAAAGAAAATTCACTCACTCTCGTGTTTGTCACTCAAATAGCTTTTACCCTCTAATATGCCCACTACTTCTGCCTTTTTCCACTCGTTGATTCTCTTTTGGTTCTTTTCAAACAAAACAAACGATAATCAAAACTTTCAGCAACGATTTACCGAGAACCCACAAAAAAAAAAAACCAATAAGTACGTGAATTGACAGACAAGATAAGAATTTCACAAAACTGAATCTTTCTTGATGATGAATCAACTTTTTTTTTTCCCTGGTTTTTTTAATCCTAATTTTCTTTTTTATTTTTTTTTCTTTCTTGGATCCTCTTGATTTGAATTCTGAATAACACAACCGAAAATTACAACCTTAATTTGGAACTAAAAAAAAAAAAAAAACGAAAATAAATGGGATAGGCAAACCTGAGTTTTAGAACCTAAGCTCTGATACCAAATGATGCGAACCTCGCTAAGAATAACGAGACCCGTCAAGATTATGAACCCAAGAACGTTCTAAAATCAGGTTCGAATGGATGGGAGACCTCGACCCGTTGCTTCAGCAAAAACAAGAACCTTGGTATATGGACCTCAACCCGTTGCTTAATGCGAAACAAGAACCTTGGTATAAGGAAGACGCCACAATCAACTATGAAAGGGTTGATTGATAAGTCAGAAGCGAACGCCACGGAAAATTCCGATAAGTTCAGATAGTTCTTCAAAGAACCAAAGAGAATTAAAACTCTCAAATTTATGAATCAAACTGATGTCTTCTGTTTTATTGCTATGGGGACGCCTATTTATAGGCAATTGTTACAAAGAATATTCCTAAAGAAAATCTGGAAAAATAAGCCTAAAAAAATCCGAAAATTATTTGAAAATTTGTTACAAAAGATAAGCCTAAATCCTAACTGAAATTTGTTACAAAAGATATTCCCAAATCTTCCTAAATCCTAACAAATCTGAAAAGATAATCCCAAATCTTCCTAAATCCTAATAAATCCGAAAATCTAATCCTAACCAAATTCGTAAATGTAGGAAGGTAGTTATTCTGCCATTCGAAAATCCTTGGTAAAAAAACGTCTTGGGCTTGATTGAATTAGCTGAATTCCTCATGGGCTTAAATTAAGTCAATGTATCATGAATCATGCTCAATGGGCCACGAATTTAATTGAGCCCAGACCTCTTGCATTAGCCCATTAAATGTTTCTTTAAATCTCTTTGCTCTCGCTCTTGTAACCGGCCCAATTGGTATTTGAGTTGGTTCCCTTGACGTTGATTGGTTCCTTTAAAGCCGTTATTTGATTCACATCAAACAGTCAAGACAAACCGTCTCCACCATGGCTTTAGACAACATAATAGTCTTAACATAAGTTAGATGCTCAGTCTAACCCCATAGACTACAGACCTTAGTTTAAACTGCTTACTTTAGAACATTGTCTTCAAAAAGTCCATGACATGCAATGTTCTAACTGTTTTAACATAAGCAGTCAGGGAGCCATATTTACTTACATTTACTTTAACATGTAAATAACATGAGGACAGACAGCAATGTAATGAATAACCTTTATATATAATTTTATTATCCAGTTCAAAATAAATACATCAAAATGTCTTTAATACTTAGGGCATTTCCTAACATTAGTCACTTCTATTTGACCATCTGTTTGAGGATGATGAGATGTGCTAAACTCTAACCGAGTACCCAACTTCCGTCACAAAGTCCTCCAAAAATGACTCAAAAACTAAACGTCTCGGTTTGAAGTGATTGTCTTTGGAATGCTATGCAACTTAACAACCTCGTTGAAGTAGAGGTCCGCAATATGAGTTGCATCTGACGTTTTGTTGCAATGCGCAAAATGAGTAATCTTTGAGAACCTATCAACCACCACCATTATAGAATCTTTACCCCGCCGCATTCTTGGTAAACCAAGCACGAAATCTATGCTAACATCCTCCCAAGGCGCATTTAGAATGGGCAACGACATGTATAACCCAGCTTGAGACCCATGTAACTTTGCTTTCTTGCAAATTTCACATCGTTCTACCACCTTTTGCATATCCTTCACAATGCTTAGCCAAAAGAAATTTTCTTGTACTAAAGCTAATGTTTTGTCCCGGCCAAAATGGCCTGCAAGACCACCACCATATGCTTCCCAAACAATTGCCTCCCTTAGTGATCCTCTTGGAACGCACAATCAAACACCTTTGTAAAGAAAACCATCCTACAAAACAAAATCATTATGGCTACCCGATTTACAAAGCGTCCATAATCTCTTGAAATCATCATCTGCTTTGTACATCTTCTTTACAATGTCAAAACCTAAGACTTTAGCTTGCATGATATTAAACAAGGAGTGACGCCTACTTAAGGCATCCGCAACACAATTAGCCTTTCCATTCTTGTGCTTGATTGTGAAATTGAAAGACTACAAAAACTCCACCCATTTTGCATGTCTCGGGTTTAATTTGTGTTGTGCACTAAGATACTTCAAAGCTTCATGATCTGAAAAAAAAAAACAAACTCGTTAGGTAAAAGATAATGGCTCCAATGTTGAAGAGCCCTCACAACTGCATAGAGCTCCTTGTCGTATATTGAATACTTCCGTTTTGCGTCGTTTAGTTTCTCACTAAAGAACGAAACTGGCCTTCCTTCTTGACTAAGGATGGCGCCAATGCCAACTCCTGATGCATCACACTCCACTTGAAATGTCAATTGGAAATTTGACAATGCTAAAACTGGGGCTTTCGTCAACTTCTTTTTAATCTCCTCAAAACTCCCTTATGCTAAATCATTCCACGAAAACCTTTCCCCCTTCAGACATTCGGTTATGGGAGCCACCAAGGTGCTAAAGTCTTTGATAAACCTCTGATAAAATGGCACCATTCCATGAAAGCTACGGATATCAAATAGAGTCTTGGGCATCGGCCAAGTCTTGATGGTGTCCACTTTGGATTGATCAACAGAAAGTCCATCTTTTGAGACAACATAGCCAAGAAATTTCACTCTCCGTTACGAAAGAACATTTTTTGAGATTGACATATAGTTGCTGCAACTTTAACGTCTCAAAAACTTACTGAAGATACTTCAAGTGCTCTTATAAAGTTCGGCTAAAAATAAGAATGTCATCAAAATAAACCACCACAAATTTACTAAGAAAGGGTTGAAACACATGCATCACGAGTCGCATGAAAGTACTAAGAGTGTTTGACAACCCGAATTGATAAAAACCTCACTAAGAATAACGAGACCCGTCAAGATTATGAACCCAATAATATTCTAAAATCAGGTTCGAATGGATGGGAGACCTCGACCCATTACTTCAATAAAAACAAGAACCTTGGTATATTGACCTTAACCCGTTGCTTAATGTGAAACAAGAACCTTGGTATAAGGAAGACGCCACAATCAACTATGAAAGGGTAATTGATAAGTTAGGAGTGAACGCCACAGAAAATTCTGATAAGTTCAGATAGTTCTTCAAAGAACCAAAGAGAATTAGAACTCTCAAATTTATGAATTAAACTGATGTGATCTTTTTTTTTTTTTATTACCATGGAGATGCCTATTTATAGGCAATTGTTATAAAGAATATTCCCTAAAAAATCTGAAAAAGATAAGCCTAAAAAATCTGAAATTTGTTTGAAAATTCGTTACAAAAGATAATCCTAAATCCTAACTGAAATTTGTTAAAAAAAGATAATCCTAATTCCTCCTAAATCCTAACAAATCTGAAAATCTAATCCTAATCAAATTCATAAATGTAGGAAGGTAGTTATTCTGCCACAAATTCGAAAATCCCTTGGTTAAAAATGTCTTGGGCTTATCTTGGGTTTGATTGAATTAGTTGAATTCCTCATAGGCTTGAATCAAGTTAATGCATCCTTGTTGATCATATGAATCATGCTTAATGGGCCTCCACGAATTTGATTGAGCCCAAACCTCTTGAATCAGCCCATTAAGTGCTTCATCAAATTTCTTTGCTTTTTGCTCTTATAACTAGCCCAATTGGTACTTGAACTGGTTCCCTTGGTGGTGTCGTGTCTTGCGTTGCATCATTCCCCTCCTCTTGAAAAGGATTTGTCCTCAAATCATCATTTACATCAAAAGGACTTAGATCAGTAACATTAAAAGTTGCACTTACGTTACACTCACCAGGTAGTTCTAGCTTGTATGCATTGTCATTGATGCGCTCCAGAACTTGGAATGGATCATCTCCTTGTGGCAGCAATTCGGAACGTCTTTGTGCCTGAAATCGTTCTTTCCTCATGTGCAACCACACCTAATGATACGAACCTCGCTAAAAATAACGAGACCCGTCAAGATTATGAACCCAAGAACGTTCTAAAATCAGGTTCGAATGGATGGGAGACCTCGACCTGTTGCTTCAGCAAAAACAAGAACCTTGGTATATTGGACCTCAACCCGTTGCTTAATGCGAAACAAGAACCTTGGTATAAGGAAGACGCCACAATCAACTATGGAAGGGTTGATTGATAAGTCAGGAGCGAACGCCACGGAAAATTCCGATAAGTTCAGATAGTACTTCAAAGAACCAAAGAGAATTAAAATTCTCAAATTTATAAATTAAACTGATGTGTTCTGATTTATTGTTATGGGAACGCCTATTTATAGGCAATTGTTACAAAGAATATTCTTAAAGAAAATCTGGAAAAAATAAGGCTAAAAAAATCCGAAAATTATTTGAAAATTCGGATTCAAAGATATTCTGAACAAATCCTAAAAAAGATAAGCCTAAACAAAATCCGAATTTTGTTTGAAATCGGAATTTTGTTTGTTACAAAAGACACTCTCAAAATCCTAACCGAAATCCTAAAGTTTGAATTTCAAAAATTTGTTGGAAAGTTTGTTACAAAAGATATTCTCAAATCTTAGCTGAAATCCCAACAAATTCGAAAAGATAATCCCAACCAAATCTGGAAAAGATAATCCCAACTAAATCCGGAAAACATAATCCTAACTAAATCCGAATTTCCTTAGTTGAAGAAAAACGTTTCTTGGCTTGATTGGGATTGAAGTCTCTTGGCTTGATTGGGCTTGAAAGAATTAGCTGAATTCCTCGTGGGCTTGAATCAAGTTAATGCATCTTTGTGAATCTTGCTCAATGGGCCTCTACGAATTTGATTGAGCCCAAATCTCTTGAATCAGCCCATTAAGCGCTTCTTTAAATTTCTTTGCTCTTGCTCTTGTAACTGGCCCAATTGGTAATTGAACTGGTTCCCTTGGTGGTGTCATGTCTTGTGTTGCATCATTCCCCTCCTCTTAAAAAGGATTTGTCCTCAAATCATCACCTACATCAGAAGGACTCAGATCAGTAACATTAAAAGTAGCACTTACGTTATATTCACCAGGTAGTTCTAGCTTGTATGCGTTGTCGTTGATGCGCTCCAGAACTTGGAATGGACCATCTCCTCGTGGAAGTAATTTAGAACGTCTTTGTGCCGGAAATCGTTCTTTCCTCATGTGCAACCACACCCAATCTCCGGGTTCAAAGACTATCTTGTGTCGCCCTTTGTTGGCTTGTTTTGCATATTGCTCCGTTCTCCGTTCTATGTTGAGCCTTGCCTTCTCATGTATCTGCTTAATAAATTCAGTCTTTTTCTTTCCATCCAAATTAACACGTTCAGAAACAGGTAATAGGGATAAATCCAATGGAGTTAAAGGATTAAAACCATAAACAATTTCATATGGTGAAAATTTAGTAGCAGAATGAATAGATCTATTATAAGCAAACTCAACATGCAGTAAACACTCCACCCATGTCTTGGTGTTTTTTCTAAGGATTGCCCTCAATAAAGTAGTCAAAGTCCTATTCACTACCTCAGTTTGTGGGTGACAAGTCGTAGAAAATAGTAACTTAGTTCCTAACTTACACCACAAAGTTTTCGAAAAGTAGCTCAAAAACTTAGCATCTCTATCCGATACAATTGCACTAGGCATACCATGTAACCTCACAATTTCCTTAAAGAACAAATCTGCAATATGTGAGGCATCATCTGTTTTGTGACATGGAATAAAATGTGCCATCTTAGAGAATCTGTCTACAACCACAAAAATTGAATCCTTTCCTCGTTTCGTCCTAGGTAGTCCTAACACAAAATCCATTGAGATATCTATCCAAGGCTCACTAGGAATGGGTAAAGGGGTATATAAACCATTAGGTTGCACTCGAGATTTAGCTTGCCTACATGTGACACATCTACCACAAATTCTCTCAACATCTCGTTTCATATGTGACCAATAGAAGTGTTCTGCAAAACGGCTAAAGTATTGGCGACTCCAAAATGTCTCATTAATCCTCCACCATGAGATTCCTGCATTAACAAATCCCTCAAAAAGCAATTTGGCACGCATAACTTATTTTCTCGAAACAGGAATCCATCATGCCTAAAGAACTTACCATAAGCATTTTTCTCACAGACCCGGTATACTTCGCTAAATTCATGGTCATCACTATATAAATCTTTAATGTGCTCAAAACCAAGTAACTTTGCATCAAGTGTAGAAAGTAAGGCATACCTGCGAGAAAGGGTATCGGCAACCACATTCTCCTTACCTTGCTTATACCGGATGACGTAGGGAAACGTCTCTATGAATTCCACCCAGCGAGCATGCCTTTTGTTTAGCTTGTGTTGGCCCTTCAAGTGTTTTAAGGACTCATGATCAGGGTGAATCACGAATTCCTTAGGCCATAGGTAGTGCTGCCATGTCTCCAAAGCTCGAACCAATGCATACAACTCCTTGTCATAAGTCGGGTAGTTTAAGGCTGCCCCGCTTAATTTTTCACTGAAGTAAGCAATTGGTCGTCCCTCCTGCATGAGAACTGCACCTATATCGATACCTGAAGCATCACATTCAATCTCAAACGTTTTAGAAAAGTTAGGTAAAGACAATAAGGGCGCGTTGGTCAGCTTCTCTTTGATTAGCTGA
This sequence comes from Antiaris toxicaria, assembly GCA_035233585.1. Lineage (NCBI taxonomy): Eukaryota > Viridiplantae > Streptophyta > Magnoliopsida > Rosales > Moraceae > Antiaris > Antiaris toxicaria. Next base: position 6,336,068 of record CP141163.1, read on the forward strand.
AACGCCTTCTCTTGTTCTTCTTCCCATCTAAAGCCAACGTTCTTCTTGATCACTTCGGTAAGTGGCGCAGCTATGCTGCTAAAGTCCTTCACGAACCGCCGATAGAAACTAGCAAGTCCATGAAAACTACGCACATTACCTACAGTTGTGGGACTCGGCCATTCTCGAATTGCACGTACCTTCTCTTCATCAACCTGTATACCTTGAGCACTAACAACAAAACCAAGAAATACAAGCTTATCTGTGCAAAAGGTACACTTCTTTATATTAGCAAATAATTTTTCTTTCCTAAGAACATCCAAAACAGATTTCAAATGTACGACATGGTCAACTAAGTTTTTGCTATAAATTAGTATATCATCAAAATAGACGACAACAAACCTACCTATAAATGCTCGCAACACATGATTCATAAGTCTCATAAAAGTGCTCGGTGCATTAGTCAAACCAAAGGGCATAACTAACCATTCATACAAACCATGTTTTGTTTTAAAGGCAGTTTTCCATTCGTCTCCTTCTTTCATTCTAATTTGATGATAACCACTTTTTAAATCAATTTTTGAGAACACACACGAACCATGCAATTCGTCTAACATATCATCTAAACGAGGAATGGGATGACGATACTTTACCGTTATATTGTTGATGACTCGGCAATCAACACACATCCTCCACGTCCCATCCTTCTTAGGAACAAGTAAAACTGGAACAGCGCATGGGCTCATGCTCTCCCTTACATGTCGTTTTTCCAACAACTCACTTACCTGCCGTTGAAGCTACTTTGTCTCCTCGGGGTTGCTCCTATATAGGCTGGTCTATTTGGAATTGTTGCTCCAGGAACAAAGTCTATTTGATGTTCAATCCCTCGAATTGGAGGTAACCCATGTGGGGTTTCTTCGGGAAAGACATCCTCGTACTCCAGCAAAAGACAAACAACTGAACTAGGCAAAGAAAAGTCAAGCTCGTTAGTATTTAAAAATGCCTCTTTGTACAAAAGTACAATCATCGGCTGTTTTGAAAACATCGCTCGCTTGATTTCGCTCACTTTTGCATAAAAATTCTTTTGTTTTCTCTCTGATTTTCTCTCCGCTTTTCTCTCAATGACTGAATTTTGATTTTCTTTTTCTCTCTCAGTTTGTTCGGTCTCTCTCTGATTTTCACTCTTTTTCTTTTGCTCACTCTCTTTTTGTAATCTCACTTGGTCTTCATAAACCTGTTTTGGTGTCATCGGCACAAGAGTGATGGGTTTTCCCTCGATCGCGAATGAGTATTTGTTGGAGAAGCCATCATGCTTAGATCGGCGATCAAACTGCCACGGTCGGCCTAGCAACAAGTGCCCAGCTTGCATCGGAACTACATCGCACAAAACTTCATCTCTGTATTTTCCAATGCTGAAGGCAACCAACACCTGTTTATTCACCTTTACTTCGCCACTATCATTCAGCCATTGTAACTTGTATGGCCGGGGATGTTTCAGCGTGGGCACTCCTAATTTCTCCACCATGGTTGTGCTCGCCACATTAGTACAACTTCCTCCATCAATAATCATACTACATACTTTGTCGTTGACGTGGCACCTAGTATGAAATATGTTTTCTCGTTGCACTTCTTCATCTTCTTTTGCTTGCGAGCTTAAGACCCTCCTTGTGACCAATAATTCACCTTGGACTGCATGTTGCTCATCATCCACGTCCTCTAGTGGTGGCATGTCATCTTCGTCGCTCTCCTCCTCTGTTTCATACTCACCGTCATCGTGTAGGATCATGACGCGCTTGTTTGGACACTGTCTAGCAATGTCACCCCTGCCTTGACATTTAAAACACTTAATGTCACGATTTCGAGAACTGGAAGGGTCAGATTTACCTTGAGACCCATGGTTGGGCGTCTCCTGTCTTGGCTCAAATTTGGGTTTCGCAGCAGGTTTCTCCTCTTTCTTTGGTTTACATGGGGAAGAACCGAAATTATGGGTTGCACGTGTACTACCCCTCCTCTTGAGCTGTCGCTCCACCTTGATGGCCATGTGTACCATGTCTTCCACTTCTACGTAATGCTGCATCTCCACCCTGTCGTGAATTTCTTGGTTCAAGCCATTTAAGAACCTGGCCATAGTAGCCTCTCGATCTTCTTCAACATTAGCCTGGATCATCGCAATCTCCATATCTTGGTAATATTCCTCCACACTCCAGTTACCCTGTCGAAGCCTTTGCAATTTATTGTACAAATCCCGATAGTAATGGCTGGGTACGAATCGCCTCCTCATTACTTTCTTCATCTCTTCCCACGTATCAATTGGATGTTCTCCAGCTCGTCGCCTGTTCAACACCAATTGATCCCACCAAACAATGGCATAATCAGAAAACTCAATAGCAGCGAGTTTTACCTTCTTCAACTCAGAGTAGTTATGGCAATCGAACACCAATTCCACCTTCTTCTCCCACTCGAGATAAGCTTCGGGGTCGCTTCTTCCTTGAAACGATGGAATCTTCATCTTAATACTACCCAAGCTATTATCTTCTCGAATCCTAGCTTCTCTAAACCGTCCTCCATGCCTACCTCGATCATCTTCTTCCTCGAAACCTGCCTCAAAATATTCATCATCTTCATCTCTCACCCCCCTATATGGAACCCTTTCTCTTCTACACATATTTGGTACATCCTGCAGCCGCTCTGCACGCGTATTCTCGACTCGATCTATTCGTTCATGAATATGCTCCAACTCCGTCCTCATCACACGCCTTATCTCTCCGACCATTTCCTCCACGAACAACTTCGGATCAGCCATCCCCGTAGCACCTTCGGCAACGCTCTTTTCACTGTTGTGAGACATGATTACTGCAAAAACAAGGTTAGAGTAAACTAAAAGGCCTCTCACACTCCCTCACGTGTTTCACTCGAAGAATGGGTTCACTCAACTTCACTCGTGTTTCACACAATAATTATGGCTTTTACCCTCTGATGTACTCACTGCTCTTGCCTTTTTCCACTCGTAGTAATTTCTCACTCGGCTCTTATCAAGCTACTCAAATCAGTATCAAAATTTCCTTCGCGATTCCTGAATGACTACACCAAGGCAATATGGGTTATGGACAGCAAGGATTACAATGAAAACAACGTTGGTTTGGGTTTCCGAAAACACGAAAATTTACCCAAAAAATTTTGGTTTATGGGGTAAGTTGATTTTTGGAATATTGGAAGCCTAAATGTATGATATCAAACAAAAAATTTGTTGTCGGGCAAAAATACTCTTTTTTTTTTTTTTCGGATCCTCTTGATTTTCTTTCTTTCTCTTTTTTTTTTTTTTTCTTGGATCCGCTTGATTTGAATTCTGAATAACACAAAAAAGAAAAAAAAATTGCAACTTTAATTCGGAACTAAAAGAACGAAAATAAATGGGATAGGCAAACCTGAGTTTTAGAACCTGGCTCTGATACCAAATGATACGAACCTCGCTAAAAATAACGAGACCTGTCAAGATTATGAACCCAAGAACGTTCTAAAATCAGGTTCGAATGGATGGGAGACCTCGACCCGTTGCTTCAGCAAAAACAAGAACCTTGGTATATTGGACCTCAACCCGTTGCTTAATGCGAAACAAGAACCTTGGTATAAGGAAGACGCCACAATCAACTATGGAAGGGTTGATTGATAAGTCAGGAGCGAACGCCACGGAAAATTCCAATAAGTTCAGATAGTTCTTCAAAGAATCAAAGAGAATTAAAATTCTCAAATTTATAAATTAAACTGATGTGTTCTGATTTATTGCTATGAGAACGCCTATTTATAGGCAATTGTTACAAAGAATATTCCTAAAGAAAATCTGGAAAAATAAGCCTAAAAAAATCCGAAAATTATTTGAAAATTCGGATTCAAAGATATTCTGAACAAATCCTAACAAAGATAAGCCTAAACAAAATCCGAATTTTGTTTGAAATCGGAATTTTATTTGTTACAAAAGATACTCTCAAAATCCTAACCGAAATCCTAAAGTTTGAATTTCGAAAATTTGTTGGAAAGTTTGTTACAAAAGATATTCTCAAATCTTAGCTGAAATCCCAACAAATTCGAAAAGATAATCCCAACCAAATCTGGAAAAGATAATCCCAACTAAATCCGGAAAAGATAATCCTAACTAAATCCGAACTTCCTTAGTTGAAGAAAAACGTTTCTTGGCTTGATTGGGCTTGAAGTCTCTTGGCTTGATTGGGCTTGAAAGAATTAGCTGAATTCCTCGTGGGCTTGAATCAAGTTAATGCATCTTTGTGAATCTTGCTCAATGGGCCTCCACGAATTTGATTGAGCCCAAATCTCTTGAATCAGCCCATTAAGTGCTTCTTTAAATTTCTTTGCTCTTGCTCTTGTAACTGGCTCAATTGGTACTTGAACTGGTTCCCTTGGTGGTGTCATGTCTTGCGTTGCATCACCTAATCTCTAGGTTCAAAGACTATCTTGTGTCCCCCTTTATTGGCTTGTTTTGCATATTGCTCCATTCTTCGTTCTATGTTGAGCATTGCCTTCTCATGTATCTACTTAACAAATTCAGCCCTTTTTTTTCCATCTAAATTAATACGTTCAGAAATAAGTAATGGGGATAAATCCAATGGAGTTAAAGGATTAAAACCATAAACAATTTCAAATGGTGAAAATTTAGTAGTAGAATGAACAAATCTATTATAAGCAAACTCAACATGCGGTAAACACTCCTCCCATGTCTTGGTGTTTTTCCTAATGATTACCCTCAATAGAGTAGTTAAAGTCCTATTTACTACTTCGGTTTGGCCATCAGTTGGTGGGTGACAAGTAGTAGAAAACAACAACTTGGTTTCTAACTTACACCACAAAGTTTTCTAAAAGTAACTCAAAAACTTGGCATCTCTATCTGAAATGATTGTCCCAGGCATACTATGCAATCTTACAATTTCCTTAAAGAACAAATTTGCAATATATGAGGCATCATCTGTTTTGTGATATGGAATAAAATGTGCCATCTTAGAGAATCTGCCCATAACCATAAAAATCGAATCCTTTCCTCGTTTTTTCCTAGGCAATCCTAATACAAAGTCCATTGAGATATCTATCCAAGGCTCACTAGGAATGGGTAAAGGGGTATATAAACTATTGGGTTGCACTCGGGATTTAGTTTGCCTACATGTGACACATCTACCACAAATTCTCTCAATATCTCATTTCATATGTGACCAATAGAAGTGCTCCTGTAAAACAGCTAAAGTCTTTGCAACTCCAAAATGTCCCATTAAACCTCCACCATGAGATTCCTGTATTAACAAGTCCCTCAAAGAATAATTAGGCATGCATAACTTATTATCTCGAAACAGGAATCCATCATGCCTAAAGAACTTACCACAAGTATTTTTCTCACAACAAAACCAAGAAATACAAGCTTATTCATGCAAAAGGTACACTTCTTTATATTAGCATATAACTTTTCTTTCCTAAGCACATCCAAAACAGATTTCAAATGTACTACATGGTCATCCAAGTTTTGCTATAAATTAGTATATCATCAAAGTAGATGATTACAAACCTACCTATAAACGCTCACAACACATGATTCGTCTCATAAAAGTGCTCGGTGCATTAGTCAAACCAAAGGGCATAACTAACCATTCATACAAACCATGTTTTGTTTTAAAGGTAGTTTTCCATTCGTCTCCTTCTTTCATTCTAATCTGATGATAACCACTTTTTAAATCAATTTTTAGAGAACATACACGAACCATGTAATTCATCTTGATACGAACCCCGTCAAGAATAACGAGACCCGTTAAGTTTAGGAACCCAAGAACGTTCTAAAATCAGGTTCGAATGGATGGGAGACCTCGACCCGTTGCTTCAGCAAAAACAAGAACCTTGGTATATGGACCTCAACCCGTTGCCTAATGCGAAACAAGAACCTTGGTATAAGGAAGACGCCACAACCAACTATGGAAGGGTTGATTGATAAGTCAGAAATGAACGCCACGGAAAACTCCGATAAGTTCACATAGTTCTTCAAAGAACCAAAGAGAATTAAAACTCTCAAACTTATGAATTAAACTGATGTGTTCTGTTTTATTGCTATGGGAACGCCTATTTATAGGCAATTGTTACAAAGAATATTCCTAAAGAAAATCTAAAAAAATAAGCCTAAAAAATCTGAAAATTATTTGAAAATTCGGATTCAAAGATATTCTTAACAAATCCTAACAAAGTTAAACCTAAACAAAATCCGGATTTTTGTTTGAAATCAGAATTTTGTTTGTTACAAAAGATACTCTCAAAATCCTAACCTAAATCCTAAAGTTTGAATTTCGAAAATTTGTTGGAAAGTTTGTTACAAAAGATATTCTCAAATCTTAGCTGAAATCCCAACAAATTCGAAAGGATAATCCCAACCAAATCTGGAAAAGATAATCCCAACTAAATTCGGAAAAGATAATCCTAACTAAATTCGAACTTCCTTAGTTGTAACTAAATCCGAACTTCCTTAGTTGAAGAAAAACGTCTCTTGGCTTGATTGGGCTTGAAAGAATTAGCTGAATTCCTCGTGGGCTTGAATCAAGTTAATGCATCTTTGTGAATCTTGCTCAATGGGCCTCCACGAATTTGATTGAGCCCAAATCTCTTGAATCAGCCCATTAAGTACTTCTTTAAATTTCTTGGCTCTTGCTCTTGTAACTGGCCCAATTGGTACTTGAACTGGTTCCCTTGGTGGTGTCATGTCTTGCGTTGCATCACATCTAGTATATCATCTAAGCGAGGAATGGGATGAGGATACTTTACTGTTATGTTATTGATGGCTCGACAATTAACACACATCCTCCACGTCCCATCCTTCTTAGGAACAAGCAAAACTGGAACGGTGCATGGGCTCATGCTCTCCCTCACATATCCTTTTTCCAGTACCTCACTTACCTACCATTGAAGCTTCTTTGTCTCCTCAGGATTGCTCCTATAGGCTGGTCTATTTGAAATTGTTGCTCTGGGAACAAAGTCTATTTGATGTTCAATCTCTTGAATTGGAGGTAACCCATGTGGGGTTTCTTCAGGAAAGACATCCTTGTACTCCTGCAAAAGAGAAACAACTGAACTAGGCAAAGAAAGGTCGAGCTCGTTAGTGTTTAAAATTGCCTCTTTGTACAAAATTACAATCATCGGCTGTTTTGAAAACATTGCTCGCTTGATTTCGCTCACTTTTGCGTAAAAATTCTTTTGTTTTCTTTCTAATTTTCTCTCTGCTTTTCTCTCAATGATTGAATTTTGATTTTCTTTTTCTCTCTCAGTTTGTTCGGTCGCTCTTTGATTTTCACTCTTTTTCTTTTGCTCACTCTCTTTATTTTGCTTACTCTCTTTTTGTAACCTCACTTGGTCTTCATAAACTTGTTTTGGTGTCATTGGCACAAGAGTGATGGGTTTTCCCTCGATCGCGAACGAGTATTTATTGGAAAAGCCATCATGCTTAACTCGTCGATCAAATTGCCACGGTTGGCCTAGCAACAAGTGTCTGGCTTGCATCGAAACTACATCAGACAAAACTTCATCTCGTATTTTCCAATGAGGAAGGCAACCAACACCTGTTTATTCACCTTTACCTCGCCATTATCATTCAACCATTGTAGCTTGTATGGTAGAGGATGCTTCAACGTGGGCAGTCTTAATTTCTCCACCATGGTTGTGCTCACTACATTAGTACAACTTCCCCCATCAATAATCATACTACATACTTTGTCGTTGACGTGGCACCTAGTATGAAATATATTTTTTCGTTGCACTTCTTCACCTTCTTTTGCATGCGAGCTTAGAACTCTCATTGTGACCAACAATTCCCCTTGGACCACATATTCCTCATCATCCACGTCCTCCAATGGTGGCATGTCATCCTCTGCACTCTCCTCCTCTGTTTCATACTCATTGTCATCGTGTAAGATCATGACGCGCTTGTTTGGACACTAGCTGGCAATGTGTGACGTGAATCAAACAAGCAAAGTTGACGTTTTTGGCATGAATCTTAAACGTGGAACTGATTTCAAGAAAATGTTTACTTTCCTTATTTTATTTTGTTTCCTTTTCTTCTCTTTGACTTTAAGGGGGGCTTGTAAATGGCTGATTATGAAGCCAATTAATTTGTCAACTTTCCTTTTATTGTTTTAGGGGTGAATTAAGTGTAAGTTTCCATATTTTCATTTTAGGAATATTAGGATAATATTAGGGGAATATTACGGGAATATTTCATTTAGTTTCCATTTTATTTTAGGGTATATTTTGTGAATATTCTTGTAATTCATGCCTATAAAAAGGCGTCCACAAGTAATGAAAGGAAATCAACAGTTTTATTCACAAATTTGAGAGTTATATTTCTCTTTGGTTCTTTGAGAGCTATTTCGAACTTATCGGAGTTTTCCGTAGCGTTCACCATCGACTTATCAAGCGGCTTTCCATCACCGTTTGTGGCGTATTCGTTATACCGAGGTTCTTGTTTCACAATAAGCAACGGGTTGAGGTCTTCTTATACCGAGGTTCTTGTTTTTGTTGAAGCAACGGGTCGAGGTTCCACCTAAAGCCTGAGTCTTAGAACGATCTCGGGGTCCTAATCTTGACGGGTCTCGTTATTCTTGGCGAGGTTCGCATCATTTGGTATCAGAGCAAGGCTCTAAGTCAGGTTTTCCTATCTTTGTTCTTGTTTTTGAGTCAAAATTCGTGGGTCTTATTTTAGGGCTTGTTTTGGACGAAATTTTTTTGTGGTTTTCTTATTCTAATTATTTCAAATACTAGTTGTTAATTTCCAGTTTGTGATAATTCCGAAAAAAAAAAAACTTGAAAAGGATTTGAGGAAGAAAAAAAAAAAGAGGAGGATCTGAAAAAAAAATATATAACAAAAAAATTCAATTTCAAAAAAAAAAATAGTTGATTCATCATCAAGAAAGCTTCAGTTTTGTGAAATTATTTTCTTGCTGTCAATTAATGTACTTATTATTTCTTGGTGGGTTCTTGGTGAATTATTGCCAGAAATTTTGATTATTATTTGTTTAGTTTAAAAAAGAACCGTAAGAGATCAACGAGTGGAGAAAGGGTAAGAGTAGTGAGCATATTAGAAGCAATCATGTCTCACAACAGTGAAAAGAGCATTGCCAGAGGTGCAACGGGGATGGCTGATCCAAAGGTGTTTATGAAGGCCATGGTGAGTGAGATGAGGCGTGTGATGAGGTTGGAATTAGGACAAGTGCATGAACGGTTGGAACGGATAGAAATTGCACGTTTGAAGCGGCCACAAAATGCTCCTAATGTGTGTAAGAGGGAAAGAGTTCAATCTCGGGGAGTGAGAGATAAAGGCAAAGAGTATTATGGGGCTGGCTTTGATAAAGAAAACGATCGAAATTCAGCTGTGGGTAATGGGAGACATGGAGGGCGATTTGCAAGAGCTAGGAATCGAGAAGAAAACAATTTGGGTAGCATTAAGATGAAAGTTCCTCCGGTCCAAGGTAAAATCGTCTCTGACGATTTAAAGAAGCAGTTCGATTGGCTTATTTTCAAATTTTCAAATAATTTTCGGATTTTTTAGGCCTATTTTTTTCAGATTTTTTTAAGGAATATTCTGTGTAACAATTGCCTATAAATAGGCACCCCCATAGCAATAAAACAGAAAACATCAGTTTAATTCATAAATTTGAGAGTTTTAATTCTCTTTGGTTCTGTGAAGAACTATTTGAACTTATCGGAATCTTCTGTGACGTTCGCTTTTTGACTTATCAATCAACCTTTCCATAGTTGATTGTGGCGTCTTCATTATACCGAAGTTCTTGTTTCGCATTAAGCAACGGGTTGAGGTCCATATACCAAGGTTCTTGTTTTTGCTGAAGCAACGGGTCGAGGTTTCCCATCCATTCGAACCTGATTTTAGAACGTTCTTGGGTTCATATTCTTGACGGGTCTCGTTATTCTTGACGAGGTTCGTATCATTTGGTATCAGAGCTTAGGTTCTAAAACTCAGATTTTAAATATGTCACGCAATCAAAAAGGAAACTCAACCAAAAAGGCACCACGATTAACAATTCTGAACCTGCAATTACAGTTGATGAGGGAGATGAGGCGAATGTTGAGTGCTGAATTAGAACAAGTGCATAAACGATTGGACCGGATAGAGATTGCACGTTTGAAGCAGCAACAAAATGCACCTAATATATGTAAAAGGGAAAGAGTTCAATTTCGAGGAGTGATAGATGAAGACGAAGAGTATTATGGGGCTAGTTTTGATAAAGAAAACGATCAGGATTTGGTTGTGGGTAATAGGAGACATGGAAGGCGATTCACAAGAGCTAGGAATCAAGAAGACAATAATTTGGGTAGCATTAAGATGAAGATTCCCCCATTTCAAGGTAAAACCATCCCTGACGATTTAGAAAAGCAGTTTGATTGGTGTGTCAGCATGGATGGCTTCACCAACAAGTATTCATTCATGCTCAACGATCAACCAATCACTCTTGTATCACTGACACCACAACAAGTGTATAAAGATCAAGTGAGGTTACAAAAAGAGGATGAACAAAAGAAAAGGAGTGAAAAAGAAAGCAACCAAAAGATAAAAGATGAAAAAGAAAGTGAAAAAAAGATAGAGAGTGAAAAAGAGAGAGAGGCCGAGAAAAGCGAGCAAAAAAAAGAGAAGAGTCTTATGGCAGTTGAGAGAAAATCAGAGAGAAAACAAACGGATTTTCATACAAAAGCGAGTGAAATCAAGCTAGCTATATTATCAAAACAGCCGATGATTGTACTTTTGTACAAAGAGGCATTTTTAAACACTAACGAGCTTGACCATTCTTCGTCTAGTTCTGTTGCTTCGCTTATGCAGGGATACGAGGATGTCTTTCCCGAGAAAGCACTACGCAGATTACCATCTATTCGAGGGTTCAAACATCAAATTGATTTTGTGCCCAGTGCTTCCAATCCAAACCGACAAATCTATTGTAGTAATCCCGAGAAGACTAAGGAGCTTCAAGGTCAAGCCAACAACATGCGTCACAAATTAGTTTTTGATCTCGGAGATTGGGATTGGCCAGGCTTAAGGAAGAAACGAATCCCAACACAAAAACGTTCCAAGCGACTTCCCCGAGGGGATGGTCCTTTCCAAGTTCTTGAACGAATTGACGACAGTATATACAAATCCTTATTAGGCGATGATTTGAGGACAAATCCTTTTCAAGAGGAAGGGAATGATGTGAATCAAATAACAGCTTTAAAGGAACCAATCAACGTCAAGGGAACCAATTCAAATACCAATTGGGCCGGTTACGAGAGCGAGAGCAAAGAGATTTAAAGAAGCACTTAATGGGCTAATGCAAGAGGTTTGGGCTCAATTAAATTCGTGGCCCATTGAGTATGGCTTGAACTGGTACTTGAACTGGTTTTCTTGGTGGTGTCGTGTCTTGCATTGCATCACGAATGGCATCACAAACCACACATATAAGCCATGATGCGTTTTGAATGCCATCTTCCACTCATCACCTTCTTGCATGCGGATTTGATGATAACCACTCTTAATATCAAGCTTTGAAAAAATTGATGAACCATGCAATTGGTCCAACAAGTCATCCAACCTTGCAATTGGAAATCGATAATTAATCGTTATTTTGTTAATGGCACGACTGTCAACACACATACGCTAACTACCATCCTTCTTCGGAACTAACAATGCCGGCACAGAATAAGGACTAAGTCTTTCCTGAATAAATCCCTTTTGCAACATTTCTTCCACTTGCCTCTGCAACTCCATCTGCTGGCTTGGATTAAGCCTATAGGTTAGTTTGTTTGGTAAAGAAGAATCGGGTATCAAGTCAATCCGGTGTTCAATTCCACGCAAAGGTGGCAAACCACTAACCACTAGTAATCTCCTCGGGAATGAGTTGCTCAAATTCGGCCAACAAAGGTTTAACCACACCCGGAATCTCTTATTTTTGCTTCAATTCCTCCTTGACTATTAACGTATAAACAGGATCACCGTTCTTCAATGCTCCCTCAACCTTCGAACCACTCAAGAGAACCGGTCCTTTCTCCTTCTTTGTTTTGACTTCTAGCTTTCTTGGCATGAGAATGATCTTCTTGCCATCCTTCTTGAACGAATATGTGTTTTTAAAACCATCATTGATGAGAACCTCGCCAAGAATAACGAGACCCGTCAAGATTAGGACCCCGAGATTGTTCTAAGACTCAGGCTTTTGGTGGAACCTCGACCCGTTGCTCCAACAAAAACAAGAACCTCGGTATAGGATGACCTCAACCCGTTGCTTATTGTGAAACAAGAACCTTGGTATAACGAAGACGCCACAAACGGTGATGGAAAGCCACTTGATAAGTCGATGGTGAACGCCACGGAAAACTCCGATAAGTTCGAAATAGCTCTCAAAGAACCAAAGAGAAATATAACTCTCAAATTTGTGAATAAAACTGTTGATTGATTTTTCATTACTTGTGGTCGCCTTTTTATAGGCATGAATTACAAGAATATTCTCAAAATATACCCTAAAATAAAATGGAAACTAAATGAGATATTCCCGTAATATTCTCCTAATATTCCCCTAATATTCTCCTAATATTCCTAGAATGAAAATATGGAAACTTACACTTGATTTCACACCTAATACATGCCTAAAACAGAAAAAGGAAAGTAAGACTTTTTGTTACATTTCGACCAAGGAAGAATTCGGCCAATTTGAAGGAAACTGAAAATTTACAGCTCATCAATCATTCGGCCAAGTAAGGAAACTTCGAAAATTTGCTTCCCAAAAACGTCCTCACTCATTGGGCTTGGTCCGGATTTTCTAAGACTTGAATTAAATTGAAGCTTCCTTGTGGATCATGTTCAATGGGCCTCCACGAATTCGTTTGAGCCCACACTTCTCGAATTAATCCATTAAGTGCTTCTTTGAACCTCTTAGCCCGCGCCCTTGTAACCGGCCCAACTGGTACTCGAACTGGTTCCCTTGATGTTGTGCCATAGTTTGCATCACCGTTGGTGTCAAACTCGTGGTTCTTTTTGAGGAACTAGAACCACCAAACGTCTTAGAAGCAAACCGCTTCGCCTCTTTCTTGTTGCCTAATCGTAAGGGCCATTTTACAAACGTCATTAAAACTCCAAAAAGGTTGCAACTTGATTACTTCCGTAATCTCCCGTTTGAGTCCTCTTGGATACCTCGCAATTGTTTGCTCCTTAAGCTCCGACACATCACATTTAAGCATAAGATACTCAAACTCCCTTGTATAGTCCTCCACGGAAAGATCATGTTGCTTGAATTAATAAATCTTTAAATGATTTTCTTGTCTGTAGCTCTCCCACAAAAATCTTCATTTGAGTTCTCGTTTCATTTTCTCCCACGCTCTAATTGTCTCCTTCCTTCACGATTTCATTCCCGCTTGAGATTCTCCCACCAAAGAGATGCATATCCCTTTAGTTTGATAGCCACCAATTTGACTCTTCTCTCTTCCAAATACTCCTTGAATTCAAAAATTCTTTCTATCATGTAGAGCCAATCAAGAAAAGCATCATCTTGTGATTTTCCGTCAAACTCTGGTATGTCGACCCTCACGTCTCCTTCTCGTTGGTAATGTTGATTTCTCCTCTGACGCCTTTGATCTTCTTCGCTTGAATCATCTTCATGGAAATGATTCTCTTCTTCCTCATCTGATTCATAACACTGACCCTATTGTCTAGGTTGCCGCTCTTCTAAATTTTGCATTCGTTGTTGCATTTGTTTCATCATTCTTTGTATTTCTGCCGATTTAAATCTTATACCCTCACGACCTTCTTCCTTGATGCAATATAAGACACGATACCAAGAGAACCAGTTCAAATACCAATTGGGTTTAAAGAAGCACTTAATGGGTTTGATTCAAGAGGTCTGGGCTCAATCAAATTTGTGGAAGCCCATTAAGCAAGATTCATGTGATCAACAAAGATGCATTAACTTAATTCAAGCCCACGAGGAATTCAGCTAAGATTAGATTTTCGAATTTGGTTAGGATTAGATTTGATACGAACCTCGTCAAGAATAACAAGACCCGTTAAGTTTAGGAACCCAAGAACATTCTAAAATCAGATTCGAATGGATGGGAGACCTCGACTCGTTGCTTCAGCAAAAACAAGAACCTTGGTATATTGACCTCAACCCGTTGCTTAATGCGAATCAAGAACCTCGGTATAATGAAGACGCCACAATCAACTATGGAAAGGTTGATTGATAAGTCAAAAGCGAACGCCACGGAAGATTCCGATAAGTTCAAATAGTTCTTCAAAGAACCAAAGAGAATTAAAACTCTTAAATTTATGAATCAAACTGATGTGTTCTGTTTTATTACTATGGGAATGCCTATTTATAGGCAATTGTTACAAAGAATATTCCTAAAGAAAATCTGGAAAAATAAGCCTAAAAAAAAATCCGAAAATTATTTGAAAATTCGTTACAAAAGATAATCCTAAATCCTAACTGAAATTTGTTATAAAAGATAATCTTAAATCTTTCTAAATCCTAACAAATCTAGGAATCTAATCCTAACCAAATTCGTAAATATAGGAAAGTAGTTATTCTGTCACAAAATTCGAAAATCCTTGGTTAAAAAATGTCTTGGGCTTGATTGAATTAGCTGAATTCCTCATGGGCTTAAATTAAGTCAATGTATCATGAATCATGCTCAATGGGCCACGAATTTAATTGAGCCCAAACCTCTTGCATTAGCCCATTAAGTGCTTCTCTAAATCTCTTTGCTCTCGCTCTTGTAACAGGCCCAATTGGTATTTGAATTGGTTCCCTTGACGTTGATTGGTTCCTTTGAAGCCGTTATTTGATTCACATCAAGATTTCTGAATTTGTCAAGATTTCAGTTAAGATTTGAGAATATCTTTTGTAACAAAATTTCAAACAAATTTCGGATTTGTTTAGGCTTATCTTTGTTAGGATTTGTTAAAAATATCTTTTGTTCTGAATTTTCAAAACAAATTTCGGATCTTTTTTTTTAGGCTTATCTTTTCAGATTTTTAGGGAATATTCTTTGTAACAATTGCCTATAAATGGGCGTTTCCATAGCAATAAAAAAACACATCAGATTAATTCATAAATTTGAGAGTTTTAATTCTCTTTGGTTCTTTGAAGAACTATCTAAACTTATCAAAATTTTCCGTGGCGTTCGCTTCTGACTTATCAATCAACCCTTTCATAGTTGATTATGGTGTCTTCATTATACCAAGGTTCTTGTTTCGTATTAAGCAACGGGTTATGGTCAATATACCAAGGTTCTAGTTTTTGCTGAAGCAACAGGTTGAGGTCTCCCATCCATTCGAACCTGATTTTAGAACGTTCTTGGGTTCATAATCTGGACGGGTCTCGTTATTCATGATGGGGTTCGTATTATTTGGTATCAGAGCTTAGGTTCTAAAACTCAGGTTTGCCTATCCCATTTATTTTCTTTTTTTTTTGTTACGAATTAAGGTTGTAATTTTTTTTGGTTGTATTATTCATAATTCAAATTAAGAGGATCTAAGAAAAAAAAAAACAAAAACCCAAAAAAAGAAATCAAGAGGATCCAAAAAAAAAAAAGAGTATTTCGGCCCAACAACAAATTTTTTGTTTGATATTATACATTTAGGCTTCTAATATTCCAGAAATCAACGTACCCCATAGACCAAAATTTTTGGGTAAATTTTCGTGTTTTCGAAAATCTAAACCACCGTTGTTTTTTTTTTTTTTCATTGTAATCCTTGCTATCCATAACCCAAATTACCTTGGTGTAGTCATTCGGGAATTGCGACAGAAATTTTGATACTGCTTTGAGTCGTTTGATAATAGCCGAGTGAGAAATTACTACGAGTGGAAAAAGGCAAGAGTGATGAGTACATTAGAGGGTAAAAGCCATAATTATTGTGTGAAACACGAGTGAAGTTGAGTGAAACCCATTCTTTGAGTGAAACATGTAAGGGAGTGTGAGAGGTCTTTTAGTTTACTCTAACCTTATTTTTGCAGTAATCATGTCTCACAATAATGAAAAGAGCGTTGCCGAAGGCGCTATAGGGATGGCTGATCCAAAGTTGTTCATGGAGGCAATGGTAGGAGAGATGAAGCGCATGATGAGAATGGAGTTGGAGCATATTCATGAACAATTAGATCGATTTGAAAATACACGTGTAGGACAGCCGCAGGATGTTCCGAATATACATAGAATGGAAAGGGTTCCATATAAGGGGGTGAGAGATGAAGATGAAGAATATTTTGAGGCTAGTTTCGAAGAAGAGGATGATCGAGGTATGCATGGAGGACAGTTTAGAGAAGCTAGGATTCGAGAAGATAATAGCTTGGGTAGTATTAAGATGAAGATTCCGTCGTTTCAGGGAAGAAGCGACCCCGAAGCTTATCTCGAGTGGGAAAAGAAGATGGAGTTGGTATTCGATTGCCATAACTACTCTGAGTTGAAAAAGGTAAAACTCGCTACTATTGAGTTTTCTGACTATGCCATTGTTTGGTGGGATCAATTGGTGTTGAACAAGCGACGAGATGGAAAACATCCAATTGATACATGGGAAGAGATGAAGAGAGTAATGAGGAAGCGATTCGTACCCGGCCATTACTATCGAGATTTGTATAATAAATTGCAAAGGCTTCGACAGGGTAACCGGAGTATGGAGGAATATTACCAAGATATGGAGGTTGCGATGATCCGGGCTAACGTTGAAGAAGATCGAGAGGCTACTATGGCCAGGTTCTTAAATGGCTCGAACCAAGATATTCACGAGAGGGTGGAGATGTAGCATTACGTAGAAGTGGAAGACATGGTACACATGGCCATCAAAGTGGAGCCATAGCTCAAGAGGAAGGGTGGTACACGTGCAACCCATAATCTAGGTTCTTCCCCATGGAAACCAAAGAAAGAGGAGAAACCTGCTGCAAAACCCAAATTTGAGCCAAGACAAGAGATGCCCAGCCATGGGTCTCAAGGTAAATCTAACCCTTCCAGTTCTCGAAATCGTGACATTAAGTGTTTTAAATGTCAAGGCAGGGGTCACATTGCTAGTCAGTGTCCAAACAAGCCCGTCATGATCCTACACGATGACAGTGAGTATGAAACAGAGGAGGAGAGTGACGAAGATGACATGTCACCACTAGAGGACGTGGATGATGAAGAACATGCAGTCCAAGGGGAATTGTTGGTCACAAGGAGGGTTTTAAGCTCACATGCAAAAGAAGATGAAGAAGTGCAACGAGAAAACATATTTCATACTAGGTGCCACGTCAACGACAAAGTATATAGTATGATTATTGATCGAGGAAGTTTTACTAATGTGGGAGCACAACCATGGTGGAGAAATTAGGACTGCCCACGTTGAAACATCCCTGGCCATACAAGCTACAATGGTTGAATGATAATGGCGAGGTAAAGGTGAATAAACAGGTGTTGGTTGCCTTCCGCATTGGAAAATACAGAGATGAAGTTTTTTTGTGTGATGTAGTTTCGATGCAAGCCGGGCACTTATTGCTAGGCTGACCGTGGCAATTTGATCGACGAGTTAAGCATGATGGCTTCTCTAACAAATACTCGTTCGCGATCGAAGGAAAACCTATCACTCTTGTGCCGATGACACCAAAACAAGTTTATGAAGACCAAGTGAGGTTAAAAAAAGAGAGTGAGCAAAAGAAAGAAAGTGAACAAAAGAAAGAGGGTAAACAAAAGAAAAAGAGTGAAAATCAGAGAGGGACCGAACAAACTGAAAGAGAAAAAGAAAATCAAAATTCGGTCATTAAGAGAAAAGTGAAGAGAAAATCAGAGAGAAAACAAAATAATTTTTATGCAAAAGTAAGCGAAATCAAGCGAGCAATGTTTTCAAAACAGTCGATGATTGTACTTTTGTACAAAGAGGCATTTTTAAACACTAACGAGCGTTCTTTGCCTAGTTCAATTGTTTCTCTTTTGCAGGAGTATGATGATGTCTTTCTCGAAGAAACCCTACATGCGTTACCTCCAATTCGAGGGATTGAACATCAAATAGACTTTGTTCCCGGAGCAATAATTCCAACTAGACCAGCCTATAGGAACAATCCCGAGGAGACAAAGAAGCTTCAACGGCAGGTAAGTGAGTTGTTGGAAAAAGGACATGTGAGGGAGAGCATGAGCCCATGCATCGTTCCAGTTTTTCTTGTTCCTAAGAAGGATGGGACATGGAAGATGTGTGTTGATTGCCAAGCTATCATCAATATAATGGTAAAATATCGTCATCCCATTCCTCGTTTAGATGATATGCTAGATGAATTGCATGGTTCGTGTGTGTTCTCTAAAATTGATTTAAAAAGTGGTTATCATCATATTAGAATGAAAGAAGGAGACGAATGGAAAACTGCCTTTAAAACAAAACATGGTTTGTATGAATGGTTAGTTATGCCCTTTGGTTTGACTAATGCATCGAGCACTTTTATGAGACTTATGAATCATGTGTTGCGAGCATTTATAGGTAGGTTTGTTGTCGTCTACTTTGATGATATACTAATTTATAGCAAAAACTTAGATGACCATGTCGTACATTTGAAATCTATTTTGGATGTGCTTAGGAAAGAAAAGTTATTTGCTAATATAAAGAAGTGTACCTTTTGCACAGATAAGCTTGTATTTCTTGGTTTTGTTGTTAGTGCTCAAGGTATACAGGTTGATGAAGAGAAGGTACGTGCAATTCGAGAGTGGCCGAGTCCCACAACTGTAGGTAATGTGCGTAGTTTTCATGGACTTGCTAGTTTTTATCGGCGGTTCGTGAAGGACTTTAGCAGCATAGCTGCACCACTTACCGAAGTGATCAAGAAGAACGTTGACTTTAGATGGGGAGAAGAACAAGAGAAGGTGTTTCAGCTAATCAAAAAGAAGCTGACCAACGCTCCCTTATTGTCATTACCTAACTTTTCTAAAACGCTTGAAATTGAATGTGATGCTTCAGGTATCGGTATAGGTGCAGTTCTCATGCAGGAGGGACGACCAATTGCTTACTTCAGTGAAAATTAAGCGGGGCAGCCTTAAACTACCCGACTTATGACAAGGAGTTGTATGCATTTGTTCGAGCTTTGGAGACATGGCAGCACTACCTATGGCCTAAGGAATTCGTGATTCACACTGATCATGAGTCCTTGAAACACTTGAAGGGCCAACACAAGCTAAACAAAAGGCATGCTCGCTGGGTGGAATTCATAGAGGCGTTTCCCTACATCATCCGGTATAAACAAGGTAAGGAGAATGTGGTTGCCGATGCCCTTTCTTGCAGGTATGCCTTACTTTCTACACTTGATGCAAAATTACTTAGTTTTGAGCACATTAAAGATTTATATAGTGATGAACATGAATTTAGCGAAGTATACCGAGCCTGTGAGAAAAATGCTTGTGGTAAGTTCTTTAGGCATAATGGATTCCTGTTTCGAGAAAATAAGTTATGCGTGCCTAATTGCTCTTTGAGGGATTTGTTAATGCAGGAATCTCATGGTGGAGGATTAATGGGACATTTGGAGTTGCAAAAACTTTAGCCATTTTACAGGAACACTTCTATTGGTCACATATGAAACGAGATGTTGAGAAAATTTGTGGTCGATGTGTCACATGTAGGCAAGCTAAATCCCAAGTGCAACCCAATGGTTTATATATCCCTTTACCCATTCCTAGTGAGCCTTGGATAGATATCTCAATGGACTTTATGTTAGGATTGCCTAGGACGAAACGAGGAAAGGATTCGATTTTTATGGTTGTGGATAGATTCTCTAAGATGGCACATTTTATTCCATGTCACAAAACAGATGATGCCTCATATATTGCAGATTTGTTCTTTAAGGAAATTGTGAGGATACATGGTGTGCCTAGGACAATCATTACAGATAAAAATGCTATGTTTTTGAGCTACTTTTGGAAGACTTTGTGGTGTAAGTTAGGAACTAAGTTGTTGTTTTCTACTACTTGTCACCCACAAACTGATGGCCAAACCGAAGTAGTAAATAGGGCTTTAACTACTCTATTGAGGGCAATTATTAGGAAAAACACCAAAACATGGGAGGAGTATTTACCGCATGTTAAGTTTGCTTATAATAGATCTATTCATTCTGCTACTAAATTTTCACCATTTGAAATTGTTTATGGTTTTAATCCTTTAACTCCATTAGATTTATCCTTTTTACCTGTTTCTGAACGTGTTAATCTGGATGGAAAGAAAAAGGCTGAATTTGTTAAGCAGATACATGAGAAAGCAAGGCTCAACATAGAACGAAGAACGGAGCAATATGCAAAACAAGCCAACAAAGGGCGACACAAGATAGTCTTTGAACCCGGAGATTGGGTGTGGTTGCATATGAGGAAAGAACGATTTCCGGCATAAAGATGTTTCAAATTACTACCGCGAGGAGATGGTCCATTCCAAGTTCTGGAGCGCATCAATGACAACGCATACAAGCTAGAACTACCTGGTGAATATTATGTAAGTGCAACTTTTAATGTTTCTGATCTGAGTCCTTTTGATGTAGGTGATGGTTTGAGGACAAATCCTTTTCAAGAGGAGGGGAATGATGCAATACAAGACACGATACCAAGAGAACCAGTTCAAGTATCAATTGGGCCGGTTACAAGAGCAAGAGCAAAGAGATTTATAGAAGCACTTAATGGGCTGATTCAAGAGGTCTGGGCTCAATCAAATTCGTGGATGCCCATTGAGCAAGATTCATGTGATCAACAAAGATGTATTAACTTGATTCAAGCCCACGAGAAATTCAGCTAATTCTTTCAAGCCCAATCAAGCCCAAGACATTTTTTTTAACCAAGGAAGTTCGAATTTGGTTAAGATTAGATTTTTGAATTTGGTTAGGATTAGATTTCCGAATTTGTTAGGATTTCAGAATATCTTTTGTAACAAATTTTCAAACAAATTTTGGATTTGTTTAGGGTTATATTTGTTAGGATTTGTTAAAAATATCTTTTGTTCCGAATGTTCGGATTTTTAGGGAATATTCTTTGTAACAATTGCCTATAAGTAGACATTTCCATAGCAATAGAAAAACACATCAGTTTAATTTATAAATTTGAGAGTTTTAATAGTCTTTGGTTCTTTGAAGAACTATCTGAACTTATCGGAATTTTCCGTGGCGTTCACTTCTGACTTATCAATCAACTCAATCAACCCTTCCATAGTTGATTGTGGCGTCTTCATTTTACCAAGGTTCTTGTTTCGCATTAAGCAACGGGTTAAGGTCAATATACCAAGGTTCTTGTTTTTGCTGAAGCAACGGGTCGAGGTCTCCCATCCATTCAGACCTGATTTTAGAACGTTCTTGGGTTCATAATCTAGACGGGTCTCGTTATTCTTGATGGGGTTCATATCATTCCACATGTTCGCCTTCACCCACTGGTCTTTTTCTAAGTGCCTCTCTACGCAACATTGCTTCAACCTCTCTGATACCAAAATGATACGGTTGTGCTAAATTTCACAAAATCTGAACTCTTAACACTCTCTCACAAGGGATGTGTTTAGGCTAGTGTTTAGGTTAAGTGTTTTAGGTTGGGAAAAGTTAGATCACTCTCAAGGAATCCACCTAGAAAAGGAACTAAAGCACCACAAATGGATCCCACTCGTTTGATAAGCAAAGTTAGCTCACCACACTTAAGTATCACCTCAAGTGATAAGTGAATAGATAAAGTTTGATAATACTCAAACAATGAAAATTTTCATTCATCAAAAAACTGCCCAAAAACTTGCAGCCCAAAGACCTATATACTCATGTGAATTTTGCATACAAGCCATGCAAAAATTCAGCTTACAATCATCATAAAACCCCCTCATTAATCAAACTTTAATCTAAATAAAATTGAAAAATAAACTCCCATAAACAACTAAAAACCAAGAGTTTTACAATTCAATAATGAGCTGTACCAATCCATTAAAAATGCCCATAAGTCAAAGAAATAACCCCAAACTTAATAACTTCTCTCCTAAAAATCCCATCAGTTTTATACACCCATAAATTCGGATTCCAACAGCCTTTCAACACACAAATAAGACTTCTTAATATCCCTTAAACCCTCCAAAAACGTCCACTTTTAGCCATAAGCTTCAGCCAACTTTTGTAACTCCCAAGCAATAATTAGTCGTAACTCCCAAATAATAAACCTCAGCCAACAACTTCAGCCTTAAAACTGATCATTAAAGCTTTTAGAAGATGGTTAGGCTTGGCTGGAATCTTGAGCCAACAATGTTGAAAATGAAACCAATTTGAAGCCATGTAAGCCAACGTCCAAAGAGCCATGCAAATGGCTTGCAAATCCACCTCTCTTCTAAGCAAAATAGGTATGGAATCTGTATCATAGTTCTTCAAAGAACCAAAGAGAATTAGAACTTTCAAATTTATGAATTAAACTGATATGATGTGTTTTTTTATTGCCATGAAGATGCCTATTTATAGGCAATTGTTACAAAGAATATTCCTTAAAAAATCTGAAAAAGATAAGCCTAAAAAAATCTGAAATTTGTTTGAAAATTTGTTACAAAAGATAATCTTAAATTCTCCTAAATCTTAACAAATCCAGAAATCTAATCCTAATCAAATTCCCTAAATGTAGGAAGGTAGTTATTCTGCCACAAAATTCGAAAATCCCTTAGTTAAAAATGTCTTAGGCTTGTCTTAGGCTTGATTGAATTAGTTGAATTCCTCATGAGCTTAAATCAAGTTAATACATCCTTGCTGATCACATGAATCATGCTCAATAGGCCTCCATGAATTTGATTAAACCTAAACCTCTTGAATCAGCCAATTAAGTGCTTCTTTAAATTTCTTTGCTCTTGCTCTTGTAACTGGTCCAATCGGTACTTGAACTGGTTCCCTTGGTGGTGTCATGTCTTATATTGCATCAGTTAAGGTCCAATATACCAAGGTTCTTATTTTTGCTGAAGCAACGGGTCGAGGTCTCCCATCCATTCGAACCTGACTTTAGAACATTCTTGGGTTCATATTCCTGACAGGTCTCGTTATTCTTAGTAGGGTTCACATCATTAGGTATCAGAGCATAGGTTCTAAACTCGGGTTTGCCTGTCCCATTTATTTCCGTTTCCTTCTTTTAATTAAGTCCGAATTCAGTTTTAAAAAAAAAATCGGGTTTCATTCGTTTAGGGCGTGTTCAATTCAATTTGGAGCAGTGGGTTTGTAATTCTTCGTTCGTGTATTTCGAATTTAGTTTAAAAAAAAAGTGAGTCGCGTTTCTTTCGATTTCAGTTTATTCGATTTTGTTTAGAGCCAAAGTCGTGGTTTCCTTTTTAGTTCCAAATATTGGGTTGTGATTTTCATTCGTATTATTCCAAATTCAAATCAAGAAGATCCGAGCAAGAAAGAAAAGAAAGCAGAAAAAAAAATCAAGAGGATCCAGAAAAAAAAAAATCAAATCACCCAAAAAGACCAAAATTTTTGGGTAAAATTTTCGTGTTCCCGAAACCTAAATAACCGTTGCTTTGTCATTATAATCCTTGCTGTCTGTAGCCCGAATTGCCTTGGTGTAGTCATGTGTGAATTGCCGTGGAAATTTTGATACTGATTTGTGTATTTTGATAAGAACCGAGTGAGAAATTACTACGAGTAGAAAAAGGCAAGAGTGGTGAGTATATTAGAGAGTAAAAGCTAGATTCGTTGTGTGAAACACGAGTGACATTGATTGAAAATCATTCTTTGAGTGAAACACGTGAGGGATGTGTGAGGTCCTTTCTACTTTGTTCTCTAACTCTGTTTTGTAGCAAACATGTCTCACAATAGTGATAAAAGTATTGCCGTAGGTAGTACAGGGATGGCTGATCCAAAAGTATTTATGGAGGCTATGATGGGTGAGATGAGGCGAATGATGAGGGTAGAATTGGAACAGATTCATGAACGTTTAGACTGAGTTGAGAATACGCATGTAGAGCAGCCGCAGAATGCTCCTAATGTGCATAGAGGAGGAAGAGTTCAACCACAGGGAGTGAGAGTCGAAGACGAAGATTATGCATTTAGTTTTGATGAAGAAGATGACTAGGATTCAATTGTTGGTAATAGGAGGCATGGATAACGGTTCAGAGAAGCCGATTTTAGAAATTTCAGCAGCATTTCTGCTTATATTTTAAGGTTTCCCGGCGTTAGGTACTGATACGAACCTCGTCAAGAATAACGAGACTCGTCAAGATTATGAACCAAAGAACGTTCTAAAAGCAGGTTCGAATGGATGGGAGACCTCGACCCGTTGCTTCAGCAAAAACAAGAACCTTGGTATATTGACCTCAACCCGTTGCCTAATGTGAAACAAGAACCTTGGTATAATGAAGACGCCACAATCAACTATGGAAGGGTTGATTGATAAGTCAGAAGCGAACGCCACGGAAAATTCCGATAAGTTCTGATAGTTCTTCAAAGAACCAAAGAGAATTAAAACTCTCAAATTTATGAATTAAACTGATGTGTTTTGATTTATTGCTATGGGGACGCCTATTTATAGGCAATTGTTACAACGAATATTCCTAAAAAATCCAAAAAAATAAGCCTAAAAAAATCTGAAAATTATTTGAAAATTTGTTACAAAAGATAAGCCTAAATCCTAACTGAAATTTGTTACAAAAGATAATCCCAAATCTTCCTAAATCCTAACAAATCTGAAAAGATAATCCCAAATCTTCCTAAATCCTAACAAATCTGAAAATCTAATCCTAACCAAATTCGTAAATGTAGGAAGGTAGTTATTCTGCCATAAATTCAAAAATCCTTGGTTAAAAAACGTCTTGGGCTGATTGAATTAGCTGAATTCCTCATAGGCTTGAATTAAGTCAATGTATCATGAATCATGCTTAATGGGCCATGAATTTGATTGAGCCCAAACCTCTTGCATTAGCCCATTAAGTGCTTCTTTAGATCTCTTTGCTCTCGCTCTTGTAACCGGCCCAATTGGTATTTGAATTGGTTCCCTTGACGTTGATTGGTTCCTTTGAAGCCGTTATTTGATTCACATCAGGTACGCCTCAGAACCTTTGTACCTGCCACATACTATACTAGAGGCCTATTTTATACAAAGTTTCCAAACTTTATATAAAAATTTTTCACATTATTCAATATTCAGAAACCAACACAAACCACAACATTTTTCTTTCAACTTAGCCTCGATTTACTAATTAATCACATCTAAATAATTTTTCATCACATCACATCATTCTTAGGTTTTCCAATATATAAAACAACATCAAAACCTAACAAAACATGCATTCTAACCCTAGTATAGCCACGGATTTTTATGCATAAATATATAGAAAATTTCATTTTCTTTCCTAGGGTTTTTATCAACATTCTTCAACATTAAAAATTTTTCATTTCTTAATGTTCATGCCCACGGTTTTAGCAAGAAAATTACATCAAAATTTTCTTGTTTTCTTATTCCAATTCATGCTTAATTTAACTCATAATTGAATGAACATAAACACTAAATCAAAACATCAAAACTCATGCATTTTTCACACCATTGAAGCCACGGTTTTTCAAGGGAAACATGCAAAATTTTTCCTTGTTTCTAAACCCTAATTCATGCTTTAAATACTACAACATCAAACAAATCAAAACATCATCACATCATCAACTAAATAACAATTTTTTTCCATTGTTTTCACACTTTCATACCCATGGATTTTCTAAGGAAAATCAAAGGGAAAAGCTTCAATTTTGAAGCTTACCTTGATTAGTTGATGACTTGTGATTGGAAATGCAATGCAAGCTAGGTTTGGTGTGAAATTGAAAACAAAATTTTGGCTTTTAAAGGGGGAGAAGGCCACGGTTTTTGGTTGAAAAAAAAAAACAAGAGTTTGGTTGGTTTTTTCCATTTTTTTGGCTTAAATTTTGATGCCTATTTATAGGCAAAAACCAAGGGCTTGTTTGCAATTTTTTCCTAATAATTTCTTAATTGTTCAAGGACCAAAAAGTAAAGATTTTGGGGCAAAAATCAAATTTTTTTCTTCTCCCTTTCCAAGTGGCCAAATGGCCTTTTAAAATTTTTACAAAATTTTTTTTAATGGATTTTTGGCATGATCTTGGCCATTGATCATAAAGTAGGCTAATCTACACCATACACCTTTCAAAATTACTTTCTAATTTAAGGAAAATAATTTGTATTATGACATAATCAAGGTGATGTCATCCAACTATTCATATTAATTCATTAATTAATTCATGGTCAATTTTTGACTGTAATCCGATCCGAACGGAACTTTACCGAAATCGCGTAGGCAGGTTCTCAGCGCCTCCAGTGTGATCGGTTTGTCTTATTTTGCTTCCGTTTGATCAAAATTCTCTACCGTAAATTTCTGTTGTTTTAGTATATTTTAATGCACTCTCTAGGGTTTTTGGCTCTGATTTCAAACTATCTCACCCAATTATATCTGGTAAGATTTCCATCTCCGAACTCACATATTTTAACACTGCCAGAACATTTTGATACTATTCATAACAGTATCAAAATAAAACTTTTTCACATTTTATTCATTAAAATTGTTATATACTTACAATTTTAACCTATTTCGAGAATCTAAAATTCCCGGTTATCAGAAGGCAACCAGCCAAAGATCTCAAAGTAAATCCGACCCTTCCAGTTCTCGAAATCGTGACATTAAGTATTTTAGATGTCAAGGTAGGAGTCACATAGCGAGTCAATGGCCGAACAAGAGAGTCATGGTGATATGGGATAATGGTGAGATTGTGACCGATAGTGAAAATTCTGACACTGACGACATGCCACCATTGGAGGACGTGGATGATGAGGAATATGCGGTCTAAGGTGAATTGTTGGTTACAAGGAGAGTTCTAAGCTAGTATGCAAAAAAAGATGAAGAAGTGCAATGGGGAAACATATTTCATACTAGATGTCACGTCAACGACAAAGTATGTAGTATGATTATTGATGGAGGAAGTTGTACTAATGTAGCGAGCACAACCATGGTAGAGAAATTAGGACTGCCCACATTGAAGCATCCTCGACCATACAAACTACAATGGTTGAATGATAGTGGTGAGGTAAAAGTGAACAAACAGGTGTTAGTTTCCTTCCGCACTAGAAAATACAAAGATGAAGTTTTATGCAACGTAGTTCTATTGCAAGCTGGACACTTGTTACTAGGCTGACCGTGGCAATTTGATCGATGAGTTAATCATGATGGCTTCTCCAACAAATACTCATTCGTGATCGATGGAAAACCCATCACTCTTATGCTGATGACACCAAAACAAGTTTATGATGATCAAGTGAAGTTGCAAAAAGAGAGTGATCAATAGAGAGAGAGTGAACAAAAAAAAGAGAGTAATCAAAAGAAAAAGAGTGAAAATCAGAGAGAGGCCGAGCAAAATGAAAGAGGAAAAGAAAATCAAAATTCGGTCGTTGAGAGAAAATCAGAGAAAAAACAAAAGGAATTTTTATGCAAAAATGAGTGAAGCCAAGCGAGCAATGTTCTCAAAACAGCCGATAATTGTACTTTTGTACAAAGAGGCATTTTTAAACACTAACGAGCTTAACCCTTCTTTGCCTAGTACAGTTGTTTCTCTTTTATAGGAGTATGAGGATGTCTTTTCCAAAGAAACCCCACATGGATTACCTCCAATTCGAGGGATTGAACATCAAATAGACTTTTGAAATATGTTTTGATGTGCTTGGGAAAGAAAAGTTATTTGCTAATATAAAGAAGTGTACCTTTTGCACGGATAAGCTTGTATTTCTTGGTTTTGTTGTTAGTGCTCAAGGTATACAGGTAGATTAAGAGAAGGTATGTGCAATCCGAGAGTGGCCGAGTCCTATAACTATAGGTAATGTTCGTAGTTTTCATGGACTTGCTAGATTTTATCGGCGGTTCGTGAAGTATTTTTAGCAACATAGCCACGCCACTTACCGAAGTGATCAAGAAGAACTTTGGCTTTAGATGGGGAGAAGAACAAGAGAAGGCGTTTCAGCTAATTAAAGAGAAGCTGACCAACGCGTCCTTATTGTCTTTACCTAATTTTTCTAAAACATTTGAAATCGAATGTTATGCTTCAAGTATCAATATAGGTGCAGTTCTTATGCAGGAGGGACGACCAATTGCTTACTTCAGTGAAAAACTTAGTGGGATAGCCTTAAACTACCCGACTTATGACAAGGAGTTGTATGCATTGGTTTGAGCTTTGGAGACATGGCAGCATTATCTATGGCCTAAGGAATTCGTGATTGACACTAATCATAAGTCCTTGAAACACTTAAAGGATCAACATAAGCTAAATAAAAAGCATGCTCTTTGGGTGGAATTCATAGAGACGTTTCCCTACGTCATCCAGTATAAACAGCATAAGGAGAATGTGGTTGCCGATACCCTTTCTTGCAGGTATGCATTACTCTCTACACTTGATACAAAATTACTTGGTTCTGAGCACATTAAGGATTTATACATTGATGACCATGAATTTAACGAAGTATACCGGGCTTGTGAGAAAAATGCTTGTGGTAAGTTATTTAAGCATGATGGATTCCTATTTCGAGAAAATAAGTTATGCGTGCCTAATTACTCTTTGAGGGACTTGTTAATGTAGGAATCTCATGGTGGAGGATTAATGGGACATTTTGGAGTTGTAAAGACTTTAGCTGTTTTGCAGAAACACTTCTGTTGATCACATATGAAATGAGATATTGAGAGAATTTGTGGTAGATATGTCACATGTAGGCAGGCTAAATCCCGAGTGCAACCCAATGGTTTGTATACCCCTTTACCTATTCCTAGTAAGCCTTGGATAGATATCTCAATGGATTTTGTGTTAGGATTGCCTAGGACGAAATGAGGAAAGGATTCAATTTTTGTGGTTGTGGATAGATTGATGCGAACCCCACCAAGAATAACGACACCCATCAAGAATTATGAACTCAAGAATATTCTAAAGTCATGTTCGAATATATGGAGACCTCGACCCGTTATTTTAGTAAAAATAAGAACTTTGGTATATTGGACCTCAACCCATCAAAAACCTTGGTATAAGGAAGACGCCATAATCAACTATGGAAGGGTTGATTGATAAATCGGAAGTGAACGCCACGGAAAATTCCGATAAGTTCAAATAGTTCTTCAAAGAACCAAAGAAAATTAGAACTCTCAAATTTGTGAATAAACTGATGTGTAAACTGATGTATTTTTTTTATTGCCATGGAGATGCCTATTTATAGGCAATTATTACAAAGAATATTTCTAAAAATCTGAATATTAGTTACAAATGATAATCCTAAAAATCCAAAAATTTGTTACAAAAGATAATGCTAAATCCTAACTGAAATTTGTTACAAAAGATAATCCTAAATCCTAACCAAAATGTAAAAGTCGCTCTTGTAACCGGCCCAATTGGTATTTTAATTGGTTACCTTGATATTATGTCATGTTTTGCATCAAATACTTTTTTGTACAAATTGGTTCCTTTAAAACCGTTTTTTGATTCACATTATAGATTCTCTAAGATGACACATTTTATTTCATGTCACAAAACAGATGATGCTTCGTATGTTGTCGACTTGTTCTTTAAGGAAATTGTGAGGTTACATGGTATTCCTAGGACAATTGTATCGGATAGAGATGCTAAGTTTTTTAGCTACTTTTGGAAAATTTTGCGGTGTAAGTTAGGAACTAAATTACTATTTTCTACTACTTGTCAACCACAAACTGATGGTCAAATCGAAGTAGTGAATAGGACTTTGACTACTCTATTGAGAGCAATCATTAAGAAGAACACCAAGACATGGGAGGAGTGTTTATCGCATGTTGAGTTTGCTTATAATAAATCTGTTCATTCTGCTACTAAATTTTCACCATTTGAAATTGTTTATGGTTTTAATCCTTTTAACTCCATTAGATTTGATGCGAATCAAAGTATGGCTTCATAGGAATCTAACTAATGCTTGGCTTTATTCCAACTAGCAGAATTGGTTCAATCCGAACTAGCAAATTAGCATGTTCTTTTATGGGTAAGTTTTTAGCTAATTGTGTTACTGCAAGTATTTTACACTTTCCTTTCCTAGGATTCGCTTTTATGCCAAGTTTCCTTTTCTAGGATTCGCTTTTAAAGCTAATCAAATTGTCAACTTTCCTTTTCTAGTTTAGGCATGATTTGGGTAGGATTCAGTCTTAATTACCAGATCTCATCCTTATAGTTTCCGTTTTTCTAGAGTATAATTAGGGGAATATTAGGAGAATATTACGGGAATATTTCATTTAGTTTCCATATTATTTTAGAGTATATTTTGAGAATATTCTTGTAATTTATGCCTATAAAAAGGCATCCATAGGGCAATAAAAAGACAATATCAGTTTTATTCACAAATTTGGAAGTTATATTTCTCTTTGGTTCTTTGAGAGCTATTCGAACTTATCGGAGTTTTCTGTGGCGTTCACCATCGACTTATCAAACGAATTTCCATCACCGTTTATGGCGTCTTCGTTATATCAAGGTTCTTG
This sequence comes from Antiaris toxicaria, assembly GCA_035233585.1. Classification (NCBI taxonomy): domain Eukaryota; kingdom Viridiplantae; phylum Streptophyta; class Magnoliopsida; order Rosales; family Moraceae; genus Antiaris; species Antiaris toxicaria. Next base: position 6,366,552 of record CP141163.1, read on the forward strand.
TTTCGCAATAAGCAACGAGTTGAGGTCATCCTATACTGAGGTTCTTATTTTTATTGAAGCAATGGGTCGAGGTTCCATCCAAAACCTGAGTCTTAGAACGTTCTTGGGATCCTAATCTTGGCGGGTCTCGTTATTCTTAGCGGGGTTCACATCAGGATTTATCTCCATTACCTGTTTCTGAACGTGTCAATTTGGATGGAAAGAAAAAGGTTGAATTTGTTAAGCAGATATATGAGAAGGCAAGGCTCAACATAGAGCGAAGACCGGAGCAATATGCAAAACAAGTCAACAAAGGGCGATACAAGATGGTCTTTGAACCCGGAGATTGTGTGTGGTTACACATGAGGAAAGAACGATTTCCGACACAAAGACGTTCTAAATTGCTTCCGCAAGGAGATGGTCCATTCCAAGTTCTGGAGCGCATCAATGACAACGCATACAAGCTAGAACTACCTGGTGAGTATAATGTAAGTGTAACTTTTAATGTTACTAATCTGAGTCCTTTTGATGTAGATGATGATTTGAGGACAAATCCTTTTCAAGAGGAGGGAATCATGCAACATATGACACGACATCAAGGGAACCAGTGCAAGTACCAATTGGGCCGGTTACAAGAGTAAGAGCAAAAAATTTAAAGAAGTACTTAATGGGCTGATTCAAGAGGTTTGGGCTCAATCAAATTCGTGGAGGCCCATTGAGTATGATTCGTGTGGTCAACAAAGATGCATTAACTTAATTCAAGCCCATGAGGAATTTGGCTAATTCAAGCCCATGACCGTGTGATACGAACCTCGCTAAGAATAACGAGACCCGTCAAGATTATGAACCCAAGAACGTTCTAAAATCAGGTTCGAATGGATGGGAGACCTTGACCCGTTGCTTCAGCAAAAACAAGAACCTTGGTATAAGGACCTCAACCCGTTGCTTAATGCGAAACAAGAACCTTGGTATAAGGAAGACGCCACAATCAACTATGGAAGGGTTGATTGATAAGTCAGAAGCGAACGCCACGGAAAATTCCGATAAGTTCAGATAGTTCTTCAAAGAACCAAAGAGAATTAAAACTCTCAAATTTATGAATCAAACTGATGTGTTCTGTTTTATTGCTATGGGAACGCCTATTTATAGGCAATTGTTACAAAGAATATTCCTAAAGAAAATCTGAAAAAAATAAGTCTAAAAAATCCGAAAATTATTTGAAAATTCGGATTCAAAGATATTCTTAACAAATCCTAACAAAGTTAAACCTAAAAAAAATCCGGATTTTTGTTTGAAATCAGAATTTTGTTTGTTACAAAAGATACTCTCAAAATCCTAACCTAAATCCTAAAGTTTGAATTTCGAAAATTTGTTGCAAAGTTTGTTACAAAAGATATTCTCAAATCTTAGCTGAAATCCCAACAAATTCGAAAGGATAATCCCAACCAAATCTGGAAAAGATAATCCCAACTAAATTCGGAAAAGATAATCCTAACTAAATCCGAACTTCCTTAGTTGTAACTAAATCCGAACTTCCTTAGTTAAAGAAAAACGTCTCTTGGCTTGATTGGGCTTGAAGTCTCTTGGCTTGATTAGGCTTGAAAGAATTAGCTGAATTCCCCATAGGCTTGAATTAAGTCAATGTATCATGAATCATGCTCAATGGGCCACGAATTTGATTGAGCCCAAACCTCTTGCATTAGCCCATTAAGTGCTTCTTTAAATCTCTTTGCTTTCGCTCTTGTAACAGGCCCAATTGGTATTTGAATTGATTCCCTTGACGTCGATTGGTTCCTTTGAAGCCGTGATTTGATTCACATCATTCCCCTCCTCTTGAAAAGGATTTGTCCTCAAATCATTGCCTAATAAGCATTTGTATACATTGTCATTGATTCGTTCAAGAACTTGGAAAGGTCCATCCCCTCTAGGAAGTCGCTTGGAACGTCTTTGTGTCGGGATTCGTTTCTTCCTTATGCCTGGCCAAACCCAATTTCCGGGATCAAAAACTAATTTGTGACGCATTTTGTTGGCTTGACCTTGAAGCTCCTTAATCTTCTCGGGATTACTACTATAGATTTGTCGATTTGGATTGGAAGCATTGGGCACAAAATCAATTTGATGTTTGAACCCTCGAATAGATGAAAATCTGCGTAATGCTTCCTCAGAAAAGACATCCTCGTATCCCTGCAAAAGTGAAACAACATAACTAGATAAAGAATGGTCAAGCTCGTTAGTGTTTAAAAATGCCTCTTTGTACGAAAGTACAATCATCGGCTGTTTCGAAAATATAGCTCGCTTGATTTCACTCGCTTTTACATAAAAATTCGTTTGTTTTTTCTCCGATTTTCTCTCCACTTTTCTCTCAATGACCGAATTTTGATTTTCTTTTTCTCTCTCAGTTTGTTCGGTCCCTCTCTGATTTTCACTCTTTTTCTTTTGCTCACTCTCTTTTTGTAATCTCACTTGGTCTTCATAAACCTGTTTTGGTGTCATCGGCACAAGAGTGATTGGTTGATCGTTGAGCATGAACGAATACTTGTTGGTGAAGCTATCCATGTTAACACACCAATCAAACTGCTTCTCTAGATCGTCAGAGATGGTTCTACCTTGGAACGGCGGAATCTTCATCTTAATACTACCCAAATTGTTGTCTTCTTGATTCCTAGCTCTTGTAAATCGCCCTCCATGTCTCCTATTACCCACAACCAAATCTTGATCGTCTTCTTTATCAAAACCAGCCCCATAATACTTTTCGTCTTCATCTCTCACTCCTCGAAATTGAACTCTTTCCCTTTCACACACATTAGGAGTATTTTGTGGCTGCTTCAAACGTGCAACCTCTATCCGGTCTAACCGTTTATGCACTTGTTCTAATTCAGCCCTCAACATTCGTCTCATCTCCCCCATCAACTGTAATTGCAGGTTCGGAATTGTTAATCGTGGTGCCTCTTTGGTTGAGTTTCCTTCTTGATTGCGTGACATATTTAAAATCTGCAAAATAAGGTTAGAAACCTCACAAGCACTCCCTCACGTGTTTCACTCAAGAAAAGAAAATTCACTCGCTCTCGTGTTTGTCACTCAAATGGCTTTTACCCTCTAATATGCTCACTACTTCTGCCTTTTTCCACTCGTTGATTCTCTTTTGGTTCTTTTCAAACAAAACAAACGATAATCAAAACTTTCAGCAACGATTTATCGAGAACCCACAAAAAAAAAAAAACAATAAGTACGCTAATTGACAGACAAGAAAAGAATTTCACAAAACTGAATCTTTCTTGATGATGAATCAACTTTTTTTTTTTCCCTAGTTTTTTTCAATCCGAATTTTCTTTTTTTTTTTTTTTTCTTTCTTGGATCCTCTTGATTTGAATTCTGAATAACACAACCGAAAATTACAACCTTAATTTGAAACTAAAAAAAGAAAAACGAAAATAAATGGGATAGGCAAATCTGAGTTTTAGAACCTAAGCTCTGATACCAAATGATACGAACCCCGTCAAGAATAACGAGACCCGTCAAGATTATGAACCCAAGAACGTTCTAAAATCAGGTTCGAATGGATGGGAGACCTTGACCCGTTGCTTCAGCAAAAACAAGAACCTTGGTATAAGGACCTCAACCCGTTGCTTAATGCGAAACAAGAACCTTGGTATAAGGAAGACGCCACAATCAACTATGGAAGGGTTGATTGATAAGTCAGAAGCGAACGCCACGGAAAATTCCGATAAGTTCAGATAGTTCTTCAAAGAACCAAAGAGAATTAAAACTCTCAAATTTATGAATCAAACTGATGTGTTCTGTTTTATTGCTATGGGAACGCCTATTTATAGGCAATTGTTACAAAGAATATTCCTAAAGAAAATCTGAAAAAAATAAGTCTAAAAAATCCGAAAATTATTTGAAAATTCGGATTCAAAGATATTCTTAACAAATCCTAACAAAGTTAAACCTAAACAAAATCCGGATTTTTGTTTGAAATCAGAATTTTGTTTGTTACAAAAGATACTCTCAAAATCCTAACCTAAATCCTAAAGTTTGAATTTTCGAAAATTTGTTGCAAAGTTTGTTACAAAAGATATTCTCAAATCTTAGCTGAAATCCCAACAAATTCGAAAGGATAATCCCAACCAAATCTGGAAAAGATAATCCCAACTAAATTCGGAAAAGATAATCCTAACTAAATCCGAACTTCCTTAGTTGTAACTAAATCCGAACTTCCTTAGTTAAAGAAAAACGTCTCTTGGCTTGATTGGGCTTGAAGTCTCTTGGCTTGATTAGGCTTGAAAGAATTAGCTGAATTCCCCATAGGCTTGAATTAAGTCAATGTATCATGAATCATGCTCAATGGGCCACGAATTTGATTGAGCCCAAACCTCTTGCATTAGCCCATTAAGTGCTTCTTTAAATCTCTTTGCTTTCGCTCTTGTAACAGGCCCAATTGGTATTTGAATTGATTCCCTTGACGTCGATTGGTTCCTTTGAAGCCGTGATTTGATTCACATCACCGTGACCCTTTTTTTTTTTTGGCAAGCAAAATAATACCAGATTTTTGCGGTGCTTAGGATTAGGATTCTCTTTTGTAACATAATTTCGAATTTGGTTAGGATTAGATTTTCAGATTTGGTTAGGATTTAGGATTTTATTTTGTAACAAACTTTCAGATTTTTGGGAATATTCTTTGTGATAAAAGATGGAGTTTAGATTATTTTGGCCCCCATGAAACCGCATGGAGACAAGAAACCTGGCGATTCTGTGATAACCGGGAAATTTCATTATTCTCGGAAAAAAATCGGTACATGAAATGTACACAATGAATTTCATGTTTAAAATGTAAATTGTAGTGATATTATGTGTGTATGTGTGTGTGTAACACACAGTATCAAGAAATTGGTCAAGATGGCCTTTTCTTGATATAAAACTGATATATTTAGAATCAATATGCTCAATTTAGTCAATTGAGTACAAAATGTGAATTTTAACCGAGAAACAGGCAGTATCAGAAAACTGGTCTAGATGATCTTAAATGAAGTTAAAACTGATAAATTTGGGCTCAGCACACCCAAATTAGTCAGGATAGCCTATCAGCATGCTCAAATTAGATAATTGAGTACAAAGGTAATTTTTGATAGGGAATTCGCAGTAACAGAAACTGGTCAAAATGACCTCAGATGAAAATAAAACTGACATATTTGGATTCAGAATGCCTAAATTAGTCAGGATAGCCCATGTTGAAATTTTGGGCGAAAAAATATATAAAGGGTGAAAATTGAATAATTTTGGAAAACCTGCAAAAATAGCCCAGAGAAATTCTCTCTCCTCTTGCACGACCCCCATGGATGAACAGTAGCCAACTTCCGATTTCGGCCTCCGTTTTCGACACCGCCGGTGTCATTGGAAAGCTCTCGCTGAGCTGAGTCTAATGGCAGGTCGAGTCGACGGATTGGACGCCAGAGCAGCCTGCGCGCGCCGCCCAAAGCTACGGTGGCTGAAATTTTCAAACGCCGATTTCTCCACCGTCTAACGTCTGATCAAGGTGATTCCAGTCTCAAAAGTTTCGTGGTGAAGAGTAGAACAAAACCTAGGTGTTGTTTTAACTCAACGGCCGTCAGATTAGGCCGCCCAAGGTTCGCCGTCGCCGTCGTAATAGCTGCCGTGGAATCTCACTATTCTGGTGGAGTTGAGTTGCAAGATTGGTACCAAAATGCTCAGAATTTCATGGGGAACAAAAACCCCAAACCAATTTCAAGGAAAGAAGCCAGCAAGACTGTGAATCGAAGCTCGCCACCGCCGTCGATTTTCAGGGGCTCGATTCCAGTGATAGGAGGTACAATTGGTGAAATTGACACCACCAATGAGTTCCTCACGTTAAGATCTATGAGATGGTGGCCTCCTTTCTCCACACCGCCATCGGTCAACACCAGTCAATATTTGGTCAACGGCGGTCAACGCCGATCAACGGCGACCGTTGACCAATTTTGGAAGTTTGGCCTATTGGCCTATTTTCGACGTTCCAAACGCATCCGCGGAGTCGGATTTGCAAGACGGGACCTCAGATATGAAGAACAAAGAATTAGGGTTTATACCGTCGAGACCAGACTGCAATTCGATATAAATCCCGACCTCCTTACGTTCTATAATTTAATTGTTTGGGATTATTGTATGGTTTTATAATTATTGGCATGAAAATTATGGAAAAAATGTATGTAAAAAGAAGAAAATGGTGAGGAAAGGAAAAATATGTGATAATGTAATGATTTTACATAAACAGTATGAGTTTTACATAAAATCTAGGCCTCTAGTATAGTACGTTATAGAATTAGATTATGATAGATGGTTTTCAGGCGTTTCCTAAACGCTGGAACCTCAAAAATTAAGCAGAAATGCTGTCAAAATTTCGGTAACCACATAAGGGTATTTTGGGAAACGAGGGGTAAAAATACGATCGGGAAGGGAGCTCGAGCCCCCTCGAGGAATTAAGGCATGGAAAAAGGAATGGGCAAGTTACGATTAGTAAATCGACTCTTAGGTCGGAATAATACTTCCCGAGGGCCGGGAATGTGAAAAATTGGCAAAATGATAAAAATTGATCCAGAAAAAAGTCCAATAAGACTTAAAAAGTTAATTAGATGATTTTGGATTTAGAAAATCCAGTCTAAGTATGAAAATGAAAATGTTATGGTTAAACGACCTACCAGGGGCAAAATGGTCATTTTACCCAAAGATTCTCAAATTATGGGAAAAGAGCCCAAATAACCCCAAAATAAGGTAATGAAGTTTGTAAAAGCCAAAATTGGGGTTTAATTTATGAAAAATCACGCCAAGGGTAAAATTGTAATTTTGTCAAAAGTTAGGGGTAAAATCGTAATTTTTCAAAAAGTTGGAGAAAAATTCGAAAATGGCGATTAAGGTTTAAAAAGCTGTCCTAAGGCTATAATTAAGGGTTATAAGATGAGAATCAAGCTTTTTAATAAAATAAAAGCTATAAATGAAAATGTGATTAACGAACAAAGTTTGTCTGTAGGAACCCGATCCAGATGCAACAAAAGACGTCGATGGATTCCAAGAAGAGGATAAGCACGCTATGAGTAAGTTCAGACATTTACCCATCTGCAACTATGAACAAGCTTATTGTATTTATATGTTTTGTATGCAAATGTCATGATATGATTTATGGTGATGCTATAGTAACGCTATAGCAATACTATGATGATGTTAAAAGATGTTTTAATAAATAATTTAAAAAATATATATATGTATATATTGAATTACGAAGGAAACGTATTATAAAAGTTTCATGAGAGTAAAGATGTGAGAAAGAGAGATAGAAGAATGGAAAGAGTAAGAATGATAATGTTATTATAGAATGCATAAGAAAAAGATGAGATATGAAAAAGAAAGAATATATGTTTTATGAAAAGTTTTATGGAAGTTAAGTTATGATTGATAGAGCAACGATGATCGGTAATGAAAGGAATTAAGAAATGGTATGTTTTATGAGAACAAAATGATAGGTGTTTTATGAAAAATGATATGAAAGTAAAGAGTTAGACAAGAAAGAGAAGCAATGATAGGTTATGATGAAAGGATTATAACATAATAATAAGATGTAATTGATAGAATAGAACGATAGGCTATGATCGATAGGAGTATGATGATAAGATATGATAGATAGAATGATGCAAATGATAAACAGAGAATAATTATCTGCACATAACTAAATGTATTTTTGTTTGTTATGATGTGATGTGATCATATATAAGTAATATGTGCTATATATGCTAAAGTGTGACTGACATAATTCACAAAAGTAAAGTAAAGAATTAAGAAAAGAAAAACAACAACATGAAACAACAATATATGTCTTACGAAATGAGAATGAAAGAATGAGATGTCAATGAGAAAGAATTACGAAAGAAAGATAGAACAACGAAAGAACAAATGTCCCATGAAATGTTCTATGAAAAATGAGAAAGGAAAGATTATGAATGTCATGAAAAAGATGCACAACGAAAAATCAATATAAGAAAAATAAAAGCATACAAGATAATAAGACTGAAAACTTAAGTTGTTAGCGTACCGGCCTCCCATAGGTGAGGTTAATGTCTATATCCTCCATGCAGATATGGTGTTACCCCGAAGGTGTGGTAGTTTATAGGTTGGACACTACCTCGAAGGTGCGGTAGTTAAAGATCACCCCCTCAGAGAAGAAAGCGATAATCTTTAAGGTGCGACCAGCAACGGGCCCACCAAAGGAAAGTGAAAAGAAATGATACGAAAAGAAAAGAAAAGTAAAGAATGATAAGAAAAGAAACGAACGACATGAAAGAATGACATAATGAAATCGATGAAAAATAAATAAATAATAAAACAAAGTTTAAAAGAACATAATATAATTAATATATGTGATGTGATGTATTTGATGTTATGTGTATGATGTGAATGACATGTTTTTACGTGATGTTATGCTAGTGTACATGTCACTGGCTTTTAAGATACGAAAGGTTAAGAAATGATAATAAAACGATAGAAAAGATAAGAAGGTTTAGAACAAAAAGTTAAGAAATGATAGGAATGAAAAGAAATGAAGAGATTAGAATAGAACCATAAGAAATGATCGATAGAATGATGAGAATAATAAGCGAAGAGATAAATGAGCATGAAGAGGCTAACATATTATGTTATGTTTCGATGTTATGTTTTGATGACGTGTGTAATGTGTCTATACGTGATGTCATATATTCTAGTAATAATATATATTACTAGTATTTATAAGTTAATGAATGTATGTTTGAACTTACTGAGCATCTAGCTCATTAGTTGTTCATATGTTGCAGGTAAGTAATCCTGTTAGTTTAAAGTAATATGATGGACAACAGACAGATCTGCACGTGCCAAGGGACTGGGCGAGGGTATAGTACTACCATGAGTCTTTCGTGAGCATTCAAAAAGGAAGTTGAAAGAAAGAAATTTATGAATTATATGTTATAAGAGTATAATAGAGATATAGGTATAATATGTAAGTTAAAAAAAAATTTGCTATAGAAATTGCTTCCGCTTTAAAAAGAGAACATAAAAAAAAATGGAAAGTTAAGTATGTTAAGTAAGAAGACGACGACCCACGAGGTTACTAGCCATCACGGTCGGCGTTAGAGCTTGGCTGGATGGTATGGTAACGTATGGGACGTCACAGATTCTAAGGGACAAGTATTCTTAACAGGTTCCTAAGTTGAGCATATTCTTTCAAAAAATGAAGATGTTTTTATTCTTCCTGCAAAAGAAGGATTTGAGAATTTAGAAGAGCTTCCTAAATCGATTCAGCCAATTCTAAAGGAGTTTGAAGATCTTATTTCATAGGAAATTCAGAGTGGGCTGCCCCCCTTGAGAGGAATACAACACCGGATTGATTTTATTATGAGCTCGTCACTTCCAAACAAGGCTACTTATAGACTTAACCTTTGTCAACAAGCTGAATTGCAAAAGCAAGTGGAGGAGTTGCTTTCGAAAGGGATGATCTGGGATAGTATAAGTGCTTGTGCTATACCAGCGTTGTTCCCAAAAAAGATGGAAGTTAGAGAATGTGAATCGATAGCCGAGCAATCAACAAGATTACAATCAAATATCGGTTTTCCATTTCGAGGCTCGATGATTTACTTGATCAACTCCATGGATCCGCTGTCCTTTCAAAGATAGATTAACGTAGCGAATATCACCAAATTCATATGCTACGGGAGACGAGTGGAAGACGGCCTTCAAAATGGGAAGAGGTTTGTATGAATGGTTGATCACGCCATTTGGTTTGTCAAATGCTCTTAACACTTTTATGCGACTCGTGACGCATGTGTTCAAGCCATTCATGGGTAAATTTATGGTGGTCTATTTTGACGATATTCTTGTCTATAGTCAAAGTTTGCAAGAGCATTTGGAGCATCTACAGAACCTGTTTGAGACTTTAAGGGCTGAAAGTCTTTTTGTCAATTTGAAGAAGTGTCAATTCATGGCAGAAAGCATAATCTTCCTTGGGTATGTTGTATCCAAAGATGGAACAAAGGTTGATGAGAGCAAGGTGGACGCTATTATTGCTTGGCCAGTTCCAAAAACGCTCTTTGATATTCGAAGTCTTCATGGGATGATTTCCTTTTACAAGAGACTGATTAAGAATTTCAGCACTTTGGTTGCTCCAATAAACGAGTGCATGAAGGGTGGAACTTTTAAGTGGAATGCAGAGGCTCAAAAGAGTTTTGAATTTATTAAAAAGAAGATGATGGAAGCACTAGTTCTTGCACTACCAGATTTGTCAATGATTTTTGAGGTGGAGTGTGATGCTTTAGCCATGGGAATAGGGGCTGTTTTGAGTCAAGGAGGCAAGCCAATTGCATTTTTTAGCAAAAAGTTGAATGAAGTGAGAAGGATGTACTCAACATATGACAAGGAGTTTTATGCAATCATTCGGGCGTTGGAACATTAGAGCCATTATTTTTTACCTAATGACTTTGTTCTTTTTTCAAATCATGAAGCTCTTAAGTATTTGAATGCTCAACATAGGCTCAATTCATGCCATGCAAAGTGGGTGGAATATCTCCAATCCTTCAATTTTGTCATCAAACACAAGTCCGGCAAAGCTAATCAAGTGGCTGATGCGTTGAGGAGGTGCCATTCACTGTTGAACATGATGCATGCTAAGGTGCTTGGATTTGACGTTGTGAAGAGTATGTACAAGGATGATGCTGATTTTGGAAAATTTTGGAAGTATTGTTCAAGGGGGCCTTATAAACAAGTTTTGGTCTAGGATGGGTTCTTGTATAAGGGTACATAGCTCTGTGTTCCATAAGGATCATTGAGGGAAGCCATAATCTGAGAAGCTCCTAGTAGAGGATTGGCTAGTCAATTTGGCTGAGATAAGACCATAGACCTTGTGCAAGACAATTTCTATTGGCCACGGCTTACGAAGGATGTGGGGTGAATTATAGATCAATGTGCAACTTGTCACAAAGCCAAGACTCAATGTAGCAATGATGGATTATACACACCTCTGCCTGTTCCAACTGTACCATGGGAGGATGTGAGCATGGATTTTTTCCTTGGTTTACCTATGACTCAAAAAGGTAAAGATTCAATCATGGTGGTTGTAGACCATTTTTCAAAAATGGCTCATTTTGTGCCATGCAACAAGACAGCTGATGCAACTCACATTGCTGACCTTTATTTTTAAGAAATTATGAAGCTACATGGCGTTCCAAAGACTATAACTTCAGATCGAGATGCTAAATTCTTGAGTCATTTTTGGAGGACCTTGTGGAGGAAATTGGGAACAAGGCTTTAATACAACACTTCCCATCATCTTCAAATGGATGGACAAACTGAGGTCGTTAATTGATCTTTGGGAGCTTTATTGAGAAGTCTTATCAAGAAGAACATCTGATCGTGGGATTTGTCTCTTCCTCAAGTTGAATTTGCTTATAACAGATCTACTAGTCAAACAACAGGGTGTAGTCCTTCCGAGATTGTTTATGGTAAGAATCCAATCATACCTTTGGATCTTACGCCTCTTAAAACTGAAACAACTTTTAGTGGAGCAGCTGAAGAAAGAGCAAAGTAAGTCAAAAGTTGCATGAACAAGTTCAAGAAAAGATTGCCAAACAAAATGAGAAGTATGCACATCAAGCAAATAAGTATAAGAGGAAGGTCACTTTTCAAGTTGGGGATAAAGTGTGGATTCATCTGAGAAAAGAATGATTTCCGAATAGGAGGTTTCCAAAACTCCAAGCAAAAGCAGATGGACCTTTTACAATTGTTGAAAAGATCAATGATAATGCCTACAAAGTAGAGCTCCCTGGTGATTATGGTGTGTCCGCTATGTTCAACGTGGTCGATCTTTCTCCATTTATTGAAGACGAGCCTTTGGACTCAAGGTCGAGTCCTTCCAACCCAGGGAGAATGATGAGGATGGACGTAATTTGTATGTGCATGGGCTGCATGGAATGTTTGGAAGTGATCCAATGCATGTCTACCATGTGTCTCATTTAGAATTTAAAGGCCACTTCATGATCAATTGCTAGGGGGAACTTTCTTTTAAGAGAGCTGTCGTATTGTTGTTTTCAGTTTTTCTTTAAATGTGTTAATCTGTAATAAATCTGATAATTAGCTAACTAAAGTGTGAGTTAATTAGCTAATTTAGGAGTGGTTATGCTTGTTTTTAGGTATGGTTATAATGGCCATTTGTGACTGTTGGTTTATGAGGAATTTTTGTGATTTGTAACTGCAGTCACTTATGAGTGAAGTAATGGCTGGGAAGGAGTTATGTTTTTGGGTTTTGAGGTTGTAATTAGGGGTTGAATTAGAACAAATTAGGGGTTGAATTAGAACAATCTTTATAAAAACGTTTTTCAAGAAGAAAAGAAGAAAGGAGATATCAGAGTTTAATCATTCATATTTTGAATTTCTTATCTCTTTGATAGATTTCCATTGAGTGATAAATTCTTTGTTTCTGTATTTTAAAATGGTGAAATCTTATCCTTAAATGATGAATCAATTTATCCTTTTTTATTTTCAGCTGAAAATGTCCTAATCCTCTCAAACTAATATATCCATTCCAATTCTAAAGGTTCGGTGTCATTTTCACTCTTTAAACGAGTGCAACCAATCAATACTTATTTTGAAGTCGACCAATCAATTCTATGTTGATGTTGAAATAGAAAAAGGCTCAATTTTCATTACAAGGGGCCTCAACTTCAAAAGGTAGACCCATTCAGCTTTAACAGGACAGGTCCTAAGGTAGCCAAAACTACTACTGGTGCACAACCAATTATCATAGATCGGACCATTTCAACCATTGGTGATCAGACTGCTAATTCTGAAGCAATCAGAGAACCATCACAAAATACACAACCTCAAGTTATCCGGCTCCACCGACTTCTGCTATGTCAAGGCTATGTCGAGTGGCATCTACATTTTTCATCTTCGCCCATGTTATCTTATGTGGCAGTCTTCTTCTCACAATACAATACTTCATCAAGATGAGGGATTCGCCATCCCTCCAACCCCGCAATTATTTTATATGATCTTCGAAACAGGTTGCCGGTCAAGAATAAGCAAAGAAATTGAAATTTAAAAAACTTCTAGGATGATTTATAAGGAACACAATGCATATTCCACCTACAAGGGTGCATTAATAAGATATCTTCTCTCATACAAACCAGTTATTTGATCAGCCACAGCCCACATAATGGCCTGACCAGGAGGGATCCTCATGAGCCGGGGTAGTAGACCTTTCCACAAAGTGCGAAGCCCTTCTTCTGCATAAATTGTCCTGATTGCATGGACCATTCCCTTGTACTTCAGTTCACCCCCTTCTCGGGTCTGAGCCATCAGCCTTGTTTTCACAACATCGAAGGGACCGGTGCACACAGGACCTGCTGTACCTGCGAGGAATCCTGATATCATGGACTGCCATGGTTGAAGGACTTTCCCATCTCCTTCATGTTTCTTCCACAAGAGCACATCAAAAGCATTTTTAGCTGTAAACATGGCAGCCTGGTTTGTCCCGTTGCGCATTACAGTTGGGGCAGCACCAGACCATAGCCCACGGAGGCCCTCCTCCCTGATGATAGTGCGTGCACAGTGTATAGGACCCTTGTACTTCATAAGTTCTGGACTGAGTCCTCTCTGTTGCTGCAATCTGATTTTCACCACCTACATAAATAAATTCAACCAACTATTTAGCATTCCCTAGTGTTTTGAACACAAACAGAAACTTCATGTATGCTATGAGGAGCATTATTATTAAAAAAAAAAAAAAAAAAAGGTTACCAAACAGCACCGAAATACTTGCATATTAATCAAGGGGAAGAATTCTCCCCGTGCAATTATAAAGGAGTATGAGATGAAGAGCGTTAACTTATTATGGACTAGAATCTCAAAGGCATTCATCATTCTTATTTCTCTTTTTTATTCTAATTTTAAGGCTCTTGAGTATGCAACACAAAGCCGACTAGGGGATTAAGATATGAAGTTGAAACTTGCCGAACTTCCTGTTTTCTAGCAACTATATGCTATGATTCTCCAAAAACCTTTTAGCAATCAATTTTTCATTGAGAGAAGAGTTGATTATGGTTACACTTTCTATATTGCTCTCAGATCATTTAACATTTTTACTTATTTTTATCTCGCTTTATGTGTTCAATGTATGGAATAAATCACAATCCCCATTTCCCACAGAAAAATAAAAAAACATAGAAGTAAATAGAATTCGTTGGTAAAATCAATATACTGAAGAAAGAAAAGAGAGAAAGATATTCACTTGAAAGTTGAAATGATGGGTACAGCCACCATGTACATTAGATCAAAAAGGGTGAACCGTGCACTTCAAAATGTTGATATCAACTGTCAATGCTTAGTTTCAACATGTAATATTCACCATTCAAGTGCCAATTAAAATATTCCAAACTTGCAGCTATCACAAATAGATATATATATATTTTTTATAGCAAAGTTTGATTTAAAGATGCCCAGAGTGATTCCGTTGCTATCCCTCAGTTTGTTACAACCATTTCCAAACATTTCAAATGAGTGTTTGGGAAACAACATTTGAAATGGTATAAAATGTTGCAAAATGCTGTCATTCGCAACTTTTAGGCAAAATTATACGATGCTAAATGTGTGTATACAAAATATTCTCATTCAATTAATTTCATTGTAAATTTCAATCCATATATATATATATATTTTTTCCTACACGGAGCCTATGATATGACAACCATCAAAAACCATAATTCATATTTGACACCATCTAAACAGGTTAGTCAGACCTTCTCTGAAAAATATTTGAATAATGTATGTGTACATACAAAAATTATATTTCTTTTTTTGTCAATCCGTGGATCCGAAGGTTGGTCAGTGATCTCCAAGATCTCCAAAATTGACCGACACAAAAACAAAATTTTTTATTCAATGGGAACCACAAGGACACCTAATATCACCAAAGATTACATTCAATGAGTGATACCCTACAAAACCAACCCAGCAACACTGTTCATAAATTCGTCTATATTCCATTTCCCAGAAAAAACCAAGCCACCAGTTCTCCTAGTGTTGAACACAATAATTCTTCAACCACAAAGTCAGCAATTTCCAATTTAAATTAAATATACATATACATATATATATATATAATGATTTCCTATTTTCCTTAACCTAAGAACACCAAGACCCAATGACCCAGTGACCCATCCAATCTGTACAATCGCAACAAAAAACAGACCAACAGGACAACACAAGAAAAATATGACACTTATTTTATACGTATGTACGTACTTATGTATGTATGCATGTCTTAACACAACAGGACACACTAGATTACGTCGTATTAGTACAACTATTAGGTAAAATACGAGTAAAATATAGCCCAAATTGATGCATAAAATGGTGATATGAATAACCGGTAATGCTGCACCTAATTCCCTAACTCCATTAAAAGATGCGAGTTCAAATTCCCGAACTCCAAGTTTGAAAAAAAAAAAAAAATTTAAGCATCTGGAAACCTCCCGACAGAATCCCCTTTTGAGTTGCACTGTCATGAATAGTTTAATCTTCCATTTCTACCATCTCTTGATGTCAGCAATTTTCCCAATAATTCGGAAGCCAAAAAGAAAAATCAAAAGAAAAAAATAAACAAAGAAAACAAAATATCCGATTCTCAGAAACCACTTTAAAAATAAAGTTGAAAATTGTTTATTCCAAAAAACAATAAACAATAAAAAATGGAAATAATTTAAGGAGGCAAAAAGAAAAATAAAAAATAAAAAATAAAAACTAAAACTGACCTCAAAGGGCGTGACGATGACGAGAGCCTCGAGAACTCCGGCGCCGAAGCCGGAGAGAACGCGGCCATGGTTGCTGACCTTGCCGGTCTGCGAGTCCTTGAAGACGCTCTGGAGGACGGCGTTGGAGCCCATGCGAAGCGCGTACTTCAGGGTCAGGTGCGTCGAGAAAGGGGTCAGACCCTTCCACAGCGCCCGCACGCCCTCGGTCCGAGCGACCGTCGTGCCGCAGTGGATTATCCCCCTGTAGGTCCCACTCCGGTCGAGCTGCAGCCGCGTCTTGATCACGTCGATGGGCTGCAGACAACACGCCTCCACGATCCCACCCAGAGACCCAGACACCGCCTTCGTGTACGGCGGGATCGTCTTCTTGGGACTTGCGCCGACGCCGTTTTCCTGCTTGTCCGACATAGCTTGGAAATTGAGAAGGAAAAAAGAAATTCTCGAAACGAAATTGGGGATTTTTAATTGGAGAGAAGAAATGAGAAAGACAGAAAGGAGGAGGGGGGGCAAAAAAAAAAAGAGCGAAGTTTTCTTCTCTCTCTCTCTTTTCTCTGTTTGCGTGGTTTTTGTCAGTTTCGTTGTGCTTTCATATCATCTGTTGCTGCGTCTTGTGTATGCGTATGTGTATGTGTATGTGTATGTGTATGCGTGTGTGTGTGAGTTTGTATATGGTAGGGATGGAGGCACATGCGCAGACACGTAATTGAACAAATTTTCCTCTTCTTTTATTTTAATGAAATAATAATAAAAAATGACGAAATTTGCGCTCAACCAATTTTTAGTTTCCTGCTGGGTGCTTGAGTGGAAAAAGGTTGCACGTGGTTGGGTGAAAAATACATCATGTATTCTATTTTCATTATATAAAAAAGGATTTATCGCTTATGATCTTCTCTTCTAATAAATTTTTTAATAAATGAACTGAATTTTTAAAATTAATTTTCTAAATGATTGATTAGTAATTGATAGCATTAGGTAAGAGTATGGTATATATATTGTGTTTAAATATAATATAATTTTCATTTAAATATAGAAGTACTATATTCAAATACTAATCACATTATATTTTAAATCCGATACAATTAATATTATTTATTTTATTTTTTCTACTATTTTTATCAATTACACCACATACTCTCTTTCTCTCTCACTTTTTTCTCTTTACTTTTATCAATTATATCACATATAATACAATTTAAATAAATACTTTTCATTCAAATAAATATTGCATTTGAATGCAATACAAATAATTTTCATACAAATACATATTGCATTCAAATATAATATGTTATCCAAATGCTCTCATAATATAGTTAATGATTGACTAATCAATGTTAATTACTGATTGCCTCTCAGTCAATCATTGATTAACTCTCAATCAATTACTAATTGACAATAATCAAAATAATTAATTTCCAGTCAATCAGTGATTAACTATAGGTAAATCATTGATTGACTATTAAAAAAATTTAGAAAATAAAAAATTTCAACTTTCTCTTACTTGGCCTCCTCCCATTCGACCCTCTTTCTCTCTCTCTATCTCCCCCTTTTGCTCTCTCTCTCTCTCTTTCTTCCTCTACATCGATGTCGCCTTCATCGTCATCCTCATCGCTAGGCCCTTAGTCGACTTTCGAAGCACCACACTGAACCCCCAATTTATTTCCCAAATGCCGGTAGAGCAACTCGCCCTTAGGTCACCCACGAGACCTGATCTCCACCGTCACCAATCTTAACCATCTCAACTCTCTCTCTCTCTCTCTCTCTCTCTCCCCCCCCCCCCCCCCCCCCCCCCCCCCCCTTTTGCTTCTCTTTTCTATCTTCCTCGCTAGAAAGAAAGAGTTGCAATACCGTCATGAATCGACTCTAAGGCCGACCAAGACGGCTCGTGTGCCGAATCCGAGTCGTCAGTTTTAAACTCTTTTGCTCACAACACTTAATTATCAGGGCATAAAATTTCACCCATAATTTTTTTTGCTTTAATATATACTTTCTCTTAAAAAAACCAAGTAAGAAAGCTATGTAAAATACAATACTAACTTTTATATACCTTTTTTGAAGTACAACATAATATACAACATATAATATATATATACACTGTATATTTTGTTTCCAAACACATTCTCTTCAACTCTTTAACTTTAAAAGCTCAGCGGAAAACTTATGACAGGACCAAGTCCACGGTGAGTTCCCTATCCTCTTGACATGCGCATATCCTGTCGCAATCAAGAAATCTACTGGACAGGTTTCTTACCTGCAACATGAACAAACTGGTGAGCTAACAGGCTCAGTAAGTTTAAACATACATTGTAAGAATCATACGGATTCAAAAACACTGAAATCTCAATTTTCTATGAATAGTACTTATTAATCATGAATAAATACTATTCACCATGAATAGCGGCTTTGACCTTTGACCGATAAATAGTAACAGTTACCCTAATTGATTACTATTCACATCACATCAACTGGATATTATTCATATCACACCAATGGATACTATTCACTTAGCCTAACCGGTTACTATTCATAGATCCTAACTGAATCACTATACTTAGCGTACATTTCGGTTATGCTCAATTATGATTTTCATCTTTTTATTGAATGTTCATTCTCTATTTGATTTCTAGTTTAGAGCTCTGCTTATGGCAGTACCGATAATTATTAGCGCGCTGACTGGGAGGGCCTAGGGAGCTACCCTAGAGCATCTGCCTTTACAACCCTGATATCCTCAGAGGATATGAGAAAAACCTCCACCACTATGTTGGAGGGACGGTACGCCTTAATGGTTTCATTACCATATTTCAATATAGTCTTGACCCAGTGATATTAATCATCACCTCAAGGTCATTATCCTCCATTGCCCGTAGGTCTTACTCATTCTCATTATCTGGGACATGTTATACTAACTAATCCCCAAATGTCTATAAGACTTTATATCTAGTGTATATCTAGTACAGAATAAATCAACACAATGTTTCATGTCGCAAACACGAAAATGCTTGAACTTATCAATACTGCGATAATGTCCACTTCCGGAACTCTTCCGCAGTTTTATCTCTATATAGGGTTCTTATAGACATAATATCGTCTGTTAATACCCTTCATTAATTATCATTCTAAATATATTTATTATGTGATAAATTTTACACAGCATTTCAATTCTTCATGCGGTATACGGTTTGTAACACGCCCGTGTCCCTGACCGTGTTTCTCTCTGTTCTATTCTACATGCCGTGTTTTACTATACACGCCCGTGTACTATTGAAACTCTAGATTTTAATTTTAAAATCTCTATTTTGGATCATAGAATTTTATTTAAGTTATTCTAGGTCATTTAGGGTCCTTTCTGAGCCGTTCAAAAATTTTTGGTGAAAATGATCATTTTGCCCCTAACGGATCTCGGGACCATAACTATTCCGTTCTATCACTTTTCTCAAATTTTCTAAGCCCAAATATTTTAAAATAATATTCCCTAGGTTTTTGTATCATTTTACAGCTTAATTTGCTGCAAAATCTCACTTTCATTTTTTCCGGCCCTCGATTACTATTCATCCATCACCTAAGGTCATTTTTTCGTTTTTCGAGCGTTATGGAGTCTCAAATGGCCCTTTCACTACTCTTAAAATGTTATTTATCCTGTCCTCGGCCCTCGGTCCTCGGTCTTCGAGAGGTTTGGGTTTCCAATCCCGACCTAATTTTTTCTCTCGTTTTCCAAAATACCCCTAACATGAATTTTTTTTGCTGTTTTAGGCATTTTAGTCTTTTGGGGTCGGTTTACTATTCCTTTTGGGTTGATTTTCCATTTCTAACCCTAATCCACCGAGGGGTCCCGATTTCCTCCCCGAGTCCAATATTTTTACCCCTCGTTTCCTGAAATGCCCTTATGCCGTTTTTAGAAATTTCGACAGCATTTCCGCTTATATTTCAAGGTTTTCCGGCATTAGGTATGCCTCAGAACCTTTGTACCTGTCACGTACTATACCAGAGCCCTATTTTATACAAAGTTTCCAGACTTTGTATAAAAATTTTCCACATAATACAATGTTCAAGAATCAACACAAACAACAACATTTTTTTTTTCAAACTAGCCTCAGTTTACATGTTAATCAACACCAAATAATTTTTCATCACAACATATCACTCTTAGTTTTTCTATTGTATAAAACAACATCAAAACTTAACAAAACATGCATTCTAATCCTAGTATAGCCACGGATTTTCATGCATAAACACATAGAAAATCTTCTTTTCTTTCCTAGGGTTTTTATCAACATTTTCAACACTAAAAATTTTCCATTTCTTAGTGTTCATACCCACGGTTTTAGTAAGAAAATTACATCAAAATTTTCTTTTTTCTTGATTCTAATTCATGCTTAATTCAACACATAATTGAACAAACATAAACATTAAACCAAACATCAATTCTCATGCATTTTTCACACCCCTAATGCCACGGATATTAAAAGGGAAACATGCAAAATTTTTGCTTGTTCAAAATCCTAATTCATGCATCAAATTCTACAATACCAAACTAATCACAACATCATCACATCATCAACTAAATAATAATTTTTTTCATTGTTTTCACACTCTCATACCCACGGATTTTCTAAGGAAAAATAAAGAGAAATGCTTCAATTTTGAAGTTTACCTTAACTAGTTGATGACTTGATGTTGGAAATACAATGCAAGCTAAGTTTGATATGAAATTGAAAACAAAATTTTGGCTTACAAAGGGGGAGAAGGCCACGGATTTGGGCTGAAGAAAATGGGCAAGAGTTTGGCTAATTTTTCCATTTTTTGAATGGATTTTGATGCCTATTTATAGGCAAAACTCAAGGACTTTTTTGTAATTTTTTTTCCAACAATTTGCTAATTGTTCAAGGACTAAAAAGTAAAGATTTTGGGGCCAAAATCAATTTTTTTTCTTTCTTCCTTTACAAGTGGCCGAATGGCCTTTTTCAAATTTTTTTAAAAATTTTTCAATGGCTTTTTGGCATGATCTTGGCCATTGATCATAAAGTAAGCTAATCTAAACCATACAGCTTTCAAAATTACTTTCCTAATTAAAGAAAATAATTTTGGTTTATGACATAATCATGGTGAGGTCATCCTACTATTTATATTAATTCGCTAATTAATTCGTGGTCAATTTTTTGACCGAAATCGGATCCGAACGGAACTTCACCAAAATCGCGTACGAGCGTTCCGGGCACCTCCGGTGCGATCGGTTTGTCTTATTTTGCTTCCGTTTGATCAGAATTCTCTACCGTAAATTTCTATCATTTTCATGCATCTTAATGCATTCTCTAGGGTTTTCGGCTCTGATTTCGAACCGTCTCACCCAATTACGTCGAGTAAGATTTTTCATCCCCGAACTCACTCACTTTAACACTGTCAGAATATTTTTACACTATTTATAACAGTATTACAACATAATTTTTTCATATTTTATTCATTAAAATTGCTATATACATACAATTTTAACCTACTCTGAGAATCTAAAATTTCTGGTTATCACATTCACCCCTCCTTATAGAATTTTCGTCCTCGAAAATTTAGAACAAGTGGGGGTACAAATTTCTAAATTCATCTTCTCGTTCCCATGTAGCCTCTTCAACGTTGTGATTTCTCCACAGCACTTTGACTAATGGGATTGTTTTGTTTCTCAAAACTTTTTCTTCGCGTGCCAGAATCTGAACAGGTCTCTCCTCATAGGTCAGGTCTTCCTGAATCTGGATCAGTTCATGTCTCAGCACATGGGATGGATTCGATATGTACTTCCGTAGCATTGACACGTGAACACATTATGCACTGCCGACATTTCTGGAGGTAATGCCAATCTATAGGCAACTTTACCAATGCATTCGATGATCTCGTATGGCCCAATATATCTTGGACTTAATTTCCCCTTCTTCCCGAACCACATTATTCCTTTCATCGGTGAAACTCTTAAAAATACGAAATCCCCTTCATTGAACTCCAGGGATCTTCGTCTCTTGTCCGTATAGCTCTTCTGTCGGCTCTGGACTATCTTCATCCGCTGTTGTATATTTGTAATTACATCCACTGTCTCTTGTATAAAATTCGTCTTATGTAGTCATTTCTCTTGTAGGTCGTACCAGTGAAACGGTGTTCTACACTTCCTTCCATACAAAGCCTCATAGGGTGCCATACCTATCGAAACTTGGTAGCTGTTGTTATATGAAAACTCTACCAATGGAAGTTTCTCATTCCAGTTTCTTAGGAAATCTATTGTGCCACACAGCATGTCTTCTAGCATTTGAATGGTTCGCTCAAATTGCCCGTCTGTCTGCGGATGAAATGCTGTGCTCAGTCGCACTTCTGTTCCCATAGCTTCTTGCACACATGTCTAGAAGTTCGAAGTGAATCGTGGATCACGATCTGACACAATGGATTTAGGAACTCTACGTAGCCTGACTATGTGGTTAACATACAAGCTCGCTAACTTTTCCAATGAGAAGGTCATTTTTACTGCAATGAACCTTGCCGTCTTTGTCAGTCTGTCTACAATAACCCAAATGGCATCATAGCCTTCTTGGGTCTTTGGTAATCCCACCACAAAGTCTACCATGATATGTTCTCATTTCCACTCAGGAATCTCCAACGGCTCTAGCTTTCTGCCTGGATGACGATGTTCAGCCTTAACTTTTTGGCACGTCATATATTTGCTTACAAACTCTGCGATATCCCTTTTCATCCCCGGCCACCAGAATTGTAGCTTCAAATCCTGGTACATCTTGCTGGCTTCGGGATGTACTGAGTAAGGCGTTTCATGAGCTTCGGTCATAATTCACCTTCTTAATCTTTCATCATCTGGGACTTGAATTCTCCCCTGATATAGGATTAGTCCCTCTTCAGACGCTTCCTCCTGTGAACTTGCTAGCTTCGGATCTCATTTCTGAGCTTCTCTGATATCTTCATACAACGTCGACTCCAGTTGTAACGCAGCTAGCTTTCCAACTGTTAGCTCCATCTCCAGCATGTTGATTTCCTGCTGTAATGGCTTTGGAAGTTTTCCAATCGACAGTTGCTGCGGAGCAATAGTTTTTCTACTTAACGCATCTGCAACGCGATTGGTTTTTCTTGGGTGATAGAAGATTTTACAATCATAATCTTTTACCAACTCCAGCCATTTCCTTTGCCGCATATTTAGCTCATTTTGCTTGAAGAAGTACTTTAGACTCTGGTGATTAGTATAAATCTAACACTGAGCTTCATATAGATAGTGTCGCCAGATTTTTAACGTGAATACAACTGAGGCAAGCTCCAAATCATGCATGGGATAATTCCTCTCATGGTCCTTTAATTAACGCAAGGCATAGGCGATTAAATCACCTTATCGCTGTGGCGGCCCGCCCCTCGTAGAGATCATACAATACTATTACAGTTGAGTTTTATCGCTAACTGCGATAGATTGTACTCTCATGGGTCGCCGGCTAATCTATCTCTCTTTAAATCATGATGTTTTTGGGGAAATTTTTTTTTTCTTTAAACATCATGTAAAACATTTCCCACTATTTACTTTGTTGGCAAGTACAAAGTAATTTAAACAATACAGTACTTTCGTAAAATATATACTATTATAAAAGACTGTTTCTTTTTCCCTTCTCTTTTATCGCTCAGCGGAAAGACTCTGGCAGGACCATATCGCTCGCTCATTTATCCCATTTGACACGTGCCATCCGTCTTGCCATCCAGTCAAACAAGCTACTGAGCTAGTCGCTTACCTGCAACATAAGCAAAAATAGTGAGCTACAGGCTCAGTAAGTTCAAACATGTAAGAAATAAAATTTCTATGAATAGACTATTCATCGTGAATAGTACCGTTGATCACTATTCATACGTGAATAGTAACTTTGATCACTATTCATGGTGAATAGTAAGTTTGACTACAACACAGTGTCACAACAGTACATCTACCGCGATGTTAGTACCCTCATGAAACTGTCTTACGCTCAATTATGGCATAGTTTCAGTTTTAGGTAATTATCTTTGCTTATGTTCTAGTTTTGAGCTCAGGTTGGCAGTACCCTTTAAGTGCGCATGACTGGGAGCGGTACATTAGTGCTGACCTCCACAGCCTTAATCTCATAGCTCCGAAAGCAAAATTATACATGACTGGGAGTGGTACATCAGTGCTGACCTCCACAGCTTTAATCTCCTCATAGCCCTAAAGGCAAAAGTACTTCCCTGTACGGAAGGCTAGTACGCCAGAAAGTGGTTTTATTACCGACTTTTTAAAGTTCTAACCCGGTGACTTCATATTGTCCCGTGGTTAGGCATGGTTCACAATTTAATTTTAGGGGAGTGAGTTTCATTAACCTAGCTCTAGTGCCCGAAGCACAACTAACAATGTGTCCATTCTCAATGGTGCCCGTAGCACATTACGTCTCTCTCTATTCTATAATAGTGCCCGTAGCACATATGTACCTAACTTATAGTTAGTACATCAAAGTTAGCAACAATAA
Source organism: Antiaris toxicaria (assembly GCA_035233585.1). NCBI lineage: Eukaryota > Viridiplantae > Streptophyta > Magnoliopsida > Rosales > Moraceae > Antiaris > Antiaris toxicaria. The sequence continues at coordinate 6,390,838 of CP141163.1, forward strand.
TACTATATGTTGCAGACAGGTAAATGTCTGAACTTACCTTATCAGTCTCTTCCCTTTTTCTCTCTTGGATCTTTGATCGCCTTCCTTGTAGGTCGATTTTTTGGATCTTACAGACAAAACCTTGTTTGTTAATTTCATTTCCATTTATAGCTTTTATTTTTCATTAAAAAGCTTAAATAAAACCTATTTATAACTTTTTAGGTTTTATTTATCATTTTCCCCATTTTTCTCAACTTTTACAAAATTACGATTTTACCCCTATATTTTGGCAAAATTACAGTTTTACCCCTGACGGAATTTTCCCGATCCAGACTGCATTTTTGGCTCTCAGGAACTTTTCTGACTCTTTTCTAATCATTACCGGGTTCATTTCTATTTTTTTTTCACTTTTCACTTTCCCGACCCTCGGGAAGCACTATTCCGACCCTTACGTCGGTTTAGTGATTTTCTATCGTTTCGGAGTCTCAAATGGACGTTTCACTAGTATTTAAAACGTTCATTTAGACATTCCTGATCTAGGTTTCCGAGAATCGGATTTTCCGTTCACGACTCGGACCTTCATTTCATTTCCAAAAACGCCCCCCCTCGGGATCCTTTTTTTTTTCAATTTCACTCGCGTTTTACATTTTTAGGGGACGGATTACTATTCACAAACCACCCCTTAGGTTTTCCTTATTCAATTTTCCGTTAGGGACTCGGGTTTTTGACCCGACCCTAAACTTTTATTTTTAATTTCCATTTTACCCCAAATGCCGTTTTCGAAATTTCGGCAGCATTTTGGCGTAATTTTAAGGCTACCGGCGTTAGGTACGCCTCGAACCATATGTACCTGCCACGTACTATAACACAAGCCTATTTTATGTAAAAGTTTTCCAAACTTTTACATAAAAGCTCACAAAATTCAATTTTCATTTTAAACCACATTACACAAGTTTCTTTCATTTTTATCCTTAGTTTTTGGCCACGGTTTTGACAATCAAAACCTAACCAAAACTTCTCAAATTTTCCACCAAATTTTAGGCTATTCAAATGTCATTTTATAACACATTTTAAAGCCAATTTCATTGCATTTTTCAACACAATTCCTAGGGTTTTCATCCTCACATAACCCACGGCCACATTAAGGGAAACATACCCCAAATTTTCTTTTCTTGCTTTCAATCACAATTCCATCATTTACATTATAAAATGCATGATTTTAAATCATTCAAATATCAACAAAACCATGCAAAATTTTCCACCAAACCCTAATTAACCCACGACCATTATAGGGTAAGTTCACACCACATTTTTTTTCAAGCTTTCCATAATGCAAATCATGCTTTATACTTAACCAAAATGTAATTTAAAGCATGTTAACACTTAAACCATAAAAATTTCTCATTGATTACTCTTGGTAACCCACGGTTTTACCCTTGGAAAACCAACCAAAATTTGGTTTTTCTTTAAACCAAATACATGGTTTTCTTCCTAATTACACCCTTAACAAAACCCAAGCACCAAATCAATGAAAACAACCAAAAATTTTTCCATCTTTTCCACTATTCATCACACGGATTTCTTGAAGAAAAATCAAGAAAGAATTCAATCCAAAGAGAGTTACCTTGTTCACTTGCTTCCTTAGACTTCAATGAAAGGTTTGACACCAATTTTGTGAAGAAAGATTGAAGAAATCAATTGGTTCCTCTTGGGTTGCTCACGGTTCCACCATGGAAATACTTAGAAAAATTTTTCCTCTTATGTTTGGCTTGAAAAATTGTCTCGGCCACTTTTGTTCAAGTTTTGCTGACTTAACCAACCAAAAAGCCAATTAATTTGGCTTTCCACCAATCAAAAATCACCACATTTCAACCTAATTCTTTCCATATTTTTCAAAAATTAAAATGGTGAAATTTTGGCCAAATCTTGGCCTTTAGATAAAAAAGACAACTTAATCATGGTCATTAATGCTACCAACCACCATTTTCCTTCCATTTATTAAATGGATTTATGATGTCATAAATGCTAAAGCATATGTTGACTTTGACTTTGACTATTCACATTAATTCGACTACTTTTTGACCGATACCGGTTCGAGCCGAAATTTTCTTGAAATCGTCCCGACGGGTTCCTGAGGTCTCTTGTGCAGTCAGATCAATTTAAACTGCTTCCATTTGATCAAAATCAATCCCGGAAGTTTTCCATCTTTTAGTGCTCCGATTAGGGTTTTCAATGCCGGTTTTGGCACCGTTTCACCTGTTTCAATTCAGCGAATTTTTCCAACACTTAATTCTTACTCGTCAGTATTGTTAGAACATTTTAATATATTCTAAACAATATAAATACATTTATTTCATTTTTTAAATAGTACAAATTATTGTATACATACATTTGTACATTTTCTTCCGAGAATTGCCTGAATTTCCCGGTTGTCACAATCACCCCTCCTTATAAACTTTTCGTCCTCGAAAATTTTCGTCCTCCTTATAAAATTTTCGTCCTCGAAAATTTTGTAATAATATATATTTTGTGAAAGTACTGTATTATGTAAATTACTTTGTACTTGTAAACAAAATGATTAGTGGATAATGTTTTATATGATGTTTGAAAAAAAAAATTCACCAAAAACGTCATGTTTTAAAGAGAGATAGATTAGCCGGCGACCCATGAAAGTACAATCTATCGCAGTTAACTATGAAGCTTAACTGTAATAGTATTGTATGATCTCTACGAAGGGCGGGCCGCCACAACATCACATCAGTTTATTCATAAGTTTGAGAGTTCTAATTCTCTTTGGTTTTTTGAAGAGCTATTTGAACTTATCGGAATTTTCCGTGGCATTTGCTTCTGACTTATCAATCAACCCTTCCATAGTTGATTGTAGTGTCTTCCTTATACCAAGGTTCTTGTTTCGCATTAAGCAACGGGTTGAGGTCCAATATACCAAGGTTCTTGTTTTTACTGAAGCAACGGGTCGAGCTCTCCTATCCATTCGAACCTGACTTTAGAACGTTCTTGAGTTCATATTCTTGGCGGATCTCGTTATTCTTGACGAGGTTCGCATCAACAGGGGTCACGTAGCGAGTTAATGCCCAAACAAGAAAGTCATGGTGATGCGGGATAATGGTGAGATTGTGACCGATAGTGAAGGTTCTAACAATGATTACATGCCACCATTGGAGGACGTGGATGATAAGTAATATGCGGTCCAAGGTGAATTATTGGTCACATGGAGAGTTCTAAGTTCGCATGCAAAAGAAGATGAAGAAATGCAATGGGAAAACATATCTCATACTAGGTGCCACGTCAATGACAAAGTATATAGTATGATTATTGATGGAGGAAGTTGTACTAATGTGGCGAACACAACCATGGTGGAGAAATTAGGACTGCCCACGTTGAAGCATCCTCGACCATACAAGCTACAATGGTTGATTGATAGTGGTGAGACAAAGGTGGATAAACAGGTATTGGTTGCCTTCTACATTGGAAAATACAAAGATGAAGTTTTGTATGACATAGTTCCGATGCAAACTGGACACTTGTTGTTAGGTTGACCATTGCAATTTGATTGACGAGTTAAGTATGATGGCTTCACCAATAAATACTCGTTCGTGAACGATGAAAAACCCATCACTCTTGTGCTGATGACATCAAAACAAGTTTATGACGATCAAGTGAGGTTGCAAAAAGAGAGTGATCAACAGAGAGAAGGTGAATAAAAGAAAGAGATTAATCAAAAGAAAAAGAGTGAAAATTAGAGAGAGGTTGAGCAAAATGAGAGAGAAAAAGAAAATCAAAATTCGGCCGTTGAGAGAAAATCAGAAGGAAAACAAAAGAATTTTTATGCAAAAGTGAGTGAAATCAAGCGAGCAATATTCTCAATGTTAGGAAATGCCCTAAGCATTAGAGACATTTTGATGTACTTTATTTTGAACTGGATAATAAAATTATATATAGAGGTTATTCATTACATTGCTATCGGTCCTCGGTTTATTTACATGTTAAAGTAAATGTAAGCAAATATGGCTCACTGACTGCTTGTGTTAAAACTGTTAGAACGTTGCATGCAATGGACTTTTGTATGTGAGAAGATAATGTTCTAAAGTAAGCGGTCTAAACTAAGGTCTGTAGTCTATGGGGTTAGACTGAGCATCTAACTTATGTTAAGACTATTATGTTGTCTAAAGCCTTGGAGGGGACGGTTTGTCTTGACTGTCTGGAGCTGGACTCTCAAGTAGAGACATAGATATGTTGTTTGGTGGTGACATAAGACCGGGACTAAAGCATGATTGATCTACGAAGTCCACTTTGAGTGGATCGATCTGCTTTTGACGTTCATTGTGCAGTAACCTTAATCCTGAGTAAAAGGATAGCTTAATGTATATGACTTGTGCACTTTGATGTTCTAATGGCTAAAGCGTCTCAGAGGTAGTAAGCTTATAGACCGGTTCGTTGGGTGCATGACTTGTATACGATGAAGGGTTTGTTTACAGATATCGGAATCATAGCTCTAATAAGGAGTTAAGGGTATCCACTTAAAGGCATTATACTGAATATGAAAATAGACAAGGCCTTGGGTCGTCTGCTGGGCTGATGACTTCTTATTCACATATGGTGAATAATCATTTTCTTTATTTGGTAGTATAATGGAACTTTAAGATAGCCTGATCAGTAGGATTAAACGGACTTTGGCCTAAGGCTAATCATGGATATCATATAAGGGTTCTGCATACATGACAAGGTCATTGGACAAATAGCTTGGCACACGCTTACGTAATACGGTATATAATTGGGAGTTCAGTTTCAGGTTTATAGTGGTGTTGATACGAACCCCGTCAAGAATAACGAGACCCGTTAAGTTTAGGAACCCAAGAACGTTCTAAAATCAGGTTCGAATGAATGGGAGACCTCGACCCGTTGCTTCAGCAAAAGCAAGAACCTTGGTATATGGACCTCAACCCGTTGCTTAATGCGAAACAAGAACCTTGGTATAAGGAAGACGCCACAATCAACTATGGAAGGGTTGATTGATAAGTCAGAAGCGAACGCCACGGAAAATTCCGATAAGTTCAGATAGTTCTTCGAGGAACCAAAGAGAATTAAACTCTCAAACTTATGAATTAAACTGATGTGTTCTGTTTTATTGCTATGGGAACGCCTATTTATAGGCAATTGTTACAAAGAATATTCCTAAAGAAAATCTGAAAAAAATAAGTCTAAAAAATCCGAAAATTATTTGAAAATTCGGATTCAAAGATATTCTTAACAAATCCTAACAAAGTTAAACCTAAACAAAATCCGGATTTTTGTTTGAAATCAGAATTTTGTTTGTTACAAAAGATACTCTCAAAATCCTAACCTAAATCCTAAAGTTTGAATTTCGAAAATTTGTTGCAAAGTTTGTTACAAAAGATATTCTCAAATCTTAGCTGAAATCCCAACAAATTCGAAAGGATAATCCCAACCAAATCTGGAAAAGATAATCCCAACTAAATTCGGAAAAGATAATCCTAACTAAATCCGAACTTCCTTAGTTGTAACTAAATCCGAACTTCCTTAGTTAAAGAAAAACGTCTCTTGGCTTGATTGGGCTTGAAGTCTCTTGGCTTGATTAGGCTTGAAAGAATTAGCTGAATTCCCCATAGGCTTGAATTAAGTCAATGTATCATGAATCATGCTCAATGGGCCACGAATTTGATTGAGCCCAAACCTCTTGCATTAGCCCATTAAGTGCTTCTTTAAATCTCTTTGCTTTCGCTCTTGTAACAGGCCCAATTGGTATTTGAATTGATTCCCTTGACGTCGATTGGTTCCTTTGAAGCCGTGATTTGATTCACATCATTCCCCTCCTCTTGAAAAGGATTTGTCCTCAAATCATTGCCTAATAAGCATTTGTATACATTGTCATTGATTCGTTCAAGAACTTGGAAAGGTCCATCCCCTCTAGGAAGTCGCTTGGAACGTCTTTGTGTCGGGATTCGTTTCTTCCTTATGCCTGGCCAAACCCAATTTCCGGGATCAAAAACTAATTTGTGACGCATTTTGTTGGCTTGACCTTGAAGCTCCTTAATCTTCTCGGGATTACTACTATAGATTTGTCGATTTGGATTGGAAGCATTGGGCACAAAATCAATTTGATGTTTGAACCCTCGAATAGATGAAAATCTGCGTAATGCTTCCTCAGAAAAGACATCCTCGTATCCCTGCAAAAGTGAAACAACATAACTAGATAAAGAATGGTCAAGCTCGTTAGTGTTTAAAAATGCCTCTTTGTACGAAAGTACAATCATCGGCTGTTTCGAAAATATAGCTCGCTTGATTTCACTCGCTTTTACATAAAAATTCGTTTGTTTTTTCTCCGATTTTCTCTCCACTTTTCTCTCAATGACCGAATTTTGATTTTCTTTTTCTCTCTCAGTTTGTTCGGTCCCTCTCTGATTTTCACTCTTTTTCTTTTGCTCACTCTCTTTTTGTAATCTCACTTGGTCTTCATAAACCTGTTTTGGTGTCATCGGCACAAGAGTGATTGGTTGATCGTTGAGCATGAACGAATACTTGTTGGTGAAGCTATCCATGTTAACACACCAATCAAACTGCTTCTCTAGATCGTCAGAGATGGTTCTACCTTGGAACGGCGGAATCTTCATCTTAATACTACCCAAATTGTTGTCTTCTTGATTCCTAGCTCTTGTAAATCGCCCTCCATGTCTCCTATTACCCACAACCAAATCTTGATCGTCTTCTTTATCAAAACCAGCCCCATAATACTTTTCGTCTTCATCTCTCACTCCTCGAAATTGAACTCTTTCCCTTTCACACACATTAGGAGTATTTTGTGGCTGCTTCAAACGTGCAACCTCTATCCGGTCTAACCGTTTATGCACTTGTTCTAATTCAGCCCTCAACATTCGTCTCATCTCCCCCATCAACTGTAATTGCAGGTTCGGAATTGTTAATCGTGGTGCCTCTTTGGTTGAGTTTCCTTCTTGATTGCGTGACATATTTAAAATCTGCAAAATAAGGTTAGAAACCTCACAAGCACTCCCTCACGTGTTTCACTCAAGAAAAGAAAATTCACTCGCTCTCGTGTTTGTCACTCAAATGGCTTTTACCCTCTAATATGCTCACTACTTCTGCCTTTTTCCACTCGTTGATTCTCTTTTGGTTCTTTTCAAACAAAACAAACGATAATCAAAACTTTCAGCAACGATTTATCGAGAACCCACAAAAAAAAAAAAAACAATAAGTACGCTAATTGACAGACAAGAAAAGAATTTCACAAAACTGAATCTTTCTTGATGATGAATCAACTTTTTTTTTTCCCTAGTTTTTTTCAATCCGAATTTTCTTTTTTTTTTTTTTTTCTTTCTTGGATCCTCTTGATTTGAATTCTGAATAACACAACCGAAAATTACAACCTTAATTTGAAACTAAAAAAAGAAAAACGAAAATAAATGGGATAGGCAAATCTGAGTTTTAGAACCTAAGCTCTGATACCAAATGATCCGAACCTCGCTAAGAATAACGAGACCCGTTAAGTTTAGGAACCCAAGAACGTTCTAAAATCAGGTTCGAATGAATGGGAGACCTCGACCCGTTGCTTCAGCAAAAGCAAGAACCTTGGTATATGGACCTCAACCCGTTGCTTAATGCGAAACAAGAACCTTGGTATAAGGAAGACGCCACAATCAACTATGGAAGGGTTGATTGATAAGTCAGAAGCGAACGCCACGGAAAATTCCGATAAGTTCAGATAGTTCTTCGAGGAACCAAAGAGAATTAAACTCTCAAACTTATGAATTAAACTGATGTGTTCTGTTTTATTGCTATGGGAACGCCTATTTATAGGCAATTGTTACAAAGAATATTCCTAAAGAAAATCTGAAAAAAATAAGTCTAAAAAATCCGAAAATTATTTGAAAATTCGGATTCAAAGATATTCTTAACAAATCCTAACAAAGTTAAACCTAAACAAAATCCGGATTTTTGTTTGAAATCAGAATTTTGTTTGTTACAAAAGATACTCTCAAAATCCTAACCTAAATCCTAAAGTTTGAATTTCGAAAATTTGTTGCAAAGTTTGTTACAAAAGATATTCTCAAATCTTAGCTGAAATCCCAACAAATTCGAAAGGATAATCCCAACCAAATCTGGAAAAGATAATCCCAACTAAATTCGGAAAAGATAATCCTAACTAAATCCGAACTTCCTTAGTTGTAACTAAATCCGAACTTCCTTAGTTAAAGAAAAACGTCTCTTGGCTTGATTGGGCTTGAAGTCTCTTGGCTTGATTAGGCTTGAAAGAATTAGCTGAATTCCCCATAGGCTTGAATTAAGTCAATGTATCATGAATCATGCTCAATGGGCCACGAATTTGATTGAGCCCAAACCTCTTGCATTAGCCCATTAAGTGCTTCTTTAAATCTCTTTGCTTTCGCTCTTGTAACAGGCCCAATTGGTATTTGAATTGATTCCCTTGACGTCGATTGGTTCCTTTGAAGCCGTGATTTGATTCACATCATTCCCCTCCTCTTGAAAAGGATTTGTCCTCAAATCATTGCCTAATAAGCATTTGTATACATTGTCATTGATTCGTTCAAGAACTTGGAAAGGTCCATCCCCTCTAGGAAGTCGCTTGGAACGTCTTTGTGTCGGGATTCGTTTCTTCCTTATGCCTGGCCAAACCCAATTTCCGGGATCAAAAACTAATTTGTGACGCATTTTGTTGGCTTGACCTTGAAGCTCCTTAATCTTCTCGGGATTACTACTATAGATTTGTCGATTTGGATTGGAAGCATTGGGCACAAAATCAATTTGATGTTTGAACCCTCGAATAGATGAAAATCTGCGTAATGCTTCCTCAGAAAAGACATCCTCGTATCCCTGCAAAAGTGAAACAACATAACTAGATAAAGAATGGTCAAGCTCGTTAGTGTTTAAAAATGCCTCTTTGTACGAAAGTACAATCATCGGCTGTTTCGAAAATATAGCTCGCTTGATTTCACTCGCTTTTACATAAAAATTCGTTTGTTTTTTCTCCGATTTTCTCTCCACTTTTCTCTCAATGACCGAATTTTGATTTTCTTTTTCTCTCTCAGTTTGTTCGGTCCCTCTCTGATTTTCACTCTTTTTCTTTTGCTCACTCTCTTTTTGTAATCTCACTTGGTCTTCATAAACCTGTTTTGGTGTCATCGGCACAAGAGTGATTGGTTGATCGTTGAGCATGAACGAATACTTGTTGGTGAAGCTATCCATGTTAACACACCAATCAAACTGCTTCTCTAGATCGTCAGAGATGGTTCTACCTTGGAACGGCGGAATCTTCATCTTAATACTACCCAAATTGTTGTCTTCTTGATTCCTAGCTCTTGTAAATCGCCCTCCATGTCTCCTATTACCCACAACCAAATCTTGATCGTCTTCTTTATCAAAACCAGCCCCATAATACTTTTCGTCTTCATCTCTCACTCCTCGAAATTGAACTCTTTCCCTTTCACACACATTAGGAGTATTTTGTGGCTGCTTCAAACGTGCAACCTCTATCCGGTCTAACCGTTTATGCACTTGTTCTAATTCAGCCCTCAACATTCGTCTCATCTCCCCCATCAACTGTAATTGCAGGTTCGGAATTGTTAATCGTGGTGCCTCTTTGGTTGAGTTTCCTTCTTGATTGCGTGACATATTTAAAATCTGCAAAATAAGGTTAGAAACCTCACAAGCACTCCCTCACGTGTTTCACTCAAGAAAAGAAAATTCACTCGCTCTCGTGTTTGTCACTCAAATGGCTTTTACCCTCTAATATGCTCACTACTTCTGCCTTTTTCCACTCGTTGATTCTCTTTTGGTTCTTTTCAAACAAAACAAACGATAATCAAAACTTTCAGCAACGATTTATCGAGAACCCACAAAAAAAAAAAAAACAATAAGTACGCTAATTGACAGACAAGAAAAGAATTTCACAAAACTGAATCTTTCTTGATGATGAATCAACTTTTTTTTTTCCCTAGTTTTTTTCAATCCGAATTTTCTTTTTTTTTTTTTTTTCTTTCTTGGATCCTCTTGATTTGAATTCTGAATAACACAACCGAAAATTACAACCTTAATTTGAAACTAAAAAAAGAAAAACGAAAATAAATGGGATAGGCAAATCTGAGTTTTAGAACCTAAGCTCTGATACCAAATGATCCGAACCTCGCTAAGAATAACGAGACCCGTTAAGTTTAGGAACCCAAGAACGTTCTAAAATCAGGTTCGAATGAATGGGAGACCTCGACCCGTTGCTTCAGCAAAAGCAAGAACCTTGGTATATGGACCTCAACCCGTTGCTTAATGCGAAACAAGAACCTTGGTATAAGGAAGACGCCACAATCAACTATGGAAGGGTTGATTGATAAGTCAGAAGCGAACGCCACGGAAAATTCCGATAAGTTCAGATAGTTCTTCGAGGAACCAAAGAGAATTAAACTCTCAAACTTATGAATTAAACTGATGTGTTCTGTTTTATTGCTATGGGAACGCCTATTTATAGGCAATTGTTACAAAGAATATTCCTAAAGAAAATCTGAAAAAAATAAGTCTAAAAAATCCGAAAATTATTTGAAAATTCGGATTCAAAGATATTCTTAACAAATCCTAACAAAGTTAAACCTAAACAAAATCCGGATTTTTGTTTGAAATCAGAATTTTGTTTGTTACAAAAGATACTCTCAAAATCCTAACCTAAATCCTAAAGTTTGAATTTCGAAAATTTGTTGCAAAGTTTGTTACAAAAGATATTCTCAAATCTTAGCTGAAATCCCAACAAATTCGAAAGGATAATCCCAACCAAATCTGGAAAAGATAATCCCAACTAAATTCGGAAAAGATAATCCTAACTAAATCCGAACTTCCTTAGTTGTAACTAAATCCGAACTTCCTTAGTTAAAGAAAAACGTCTCTTGGCTTGATTGGGCTTGAAGTCTCTTGGCTTGATTAGGCTTGAAAGAATTAGCTGAATTCCCCATAGGCTTGAATTAAGTCAATGTATCATGAATCATGCTCAATGGGCCACGAATTTGATTGAGCCCAAACCTCTTGCATTAGCCCATTAAGTGCTTCTTTAAATCTCTTTGCTTTCGCTCTTGTAACAGGCCCAATTGGTATTTGAATTGATTCCCTTGACGTCGATTGGTTCCTTTGAAGCCGTGATTTGATTCACATCAGGTGTGACTCTGAAATTAGTGATCATATGATTGAGTTGTTCATAAAGAATGATGATCATATGGATTTGCGGGAGCCCGATTATATATGTCTAATCAATCCCTCTACTAGCTCCACATAATTCCTTAACGTTTGGAAAATTGATTTGTGTATGCTATTGTCTAGTTTATTATGCATGGATGGTGATGACACAGGATTAGGATGGAAGACAAGATTCTCTCCAGTTGGATTCAAATTTTGTTTTGGATAATAGAGTACACAATTATTCGAATTCTAAATAAAGTTGCCATGATTTTATTTGAGATTGGATTGAAGTTGTAGAAAATTATCCATGAGAACAAGAATTTGAAACACAATTGTTTTGTGGATTTTGAAATTTTAATTTTGAATTTTGAAATTTTAATTTTGAATTTTGAATTTGAATTTTAAATTTGAAATTTGAATTTGAAATTCGAATTTGAAATTTGAAATTTGAAATTTGAAATTTGAAATTTGAATTTGAAATTTAAATTTGAAATTTGAAATTCAAATTTTGAATCACAGTCCAAGTGGGATTCGAATTTGTTGTGGAAAATCCATAAGATTTGAAATTCAAATTTGAATTAGATATAGAGAGGATAATCTTGTTAGAATCCTACTTGAATTTTGAATCCAAATCCTAACTAATGTTGGACGAAATTTTGAGGATAATCCTCAATGGATTTTTGGTTTTTGTGGATAAAGTTCAAGGGAAAATTTCAAGTTTCAATCCCAGTTGAATTTGGATTCTCTCCTCCCCAGAAAGTGACCGAAATTTTGGAGAATATCTCCTAGGAAAATTCAGTTTTTTTGGATAAGGATGAGATAAGATTCAAGCTTGAAAAATCTAGTGGAATTTTGATTCTCCCTTATCCTAAATGTGGCTGAATTTTTTAAGGAGATTTTCTCCTAAGAAATTTCAGATTTTTTGGTTGAAAAAGGGAGATAAAATTCTAGTTGAAATCTTGTTTAGATTTGGATTGGATTTATCATAAATGGCCGAATTTTATTGTTGGGATTTTCCCATAGAAAATTCAGATTTTATGGTTATGGATACGGGAGAATATCTTTTCCTAATCCAATTTGAATTCAGAGAATCACCTCATGTAGGTCGATAAATAGAGGTCCTGCCACTCCAGTTCTCTTAAACCACAGACTCTCAGGTGAGCAGGCTTATTGTTGCACAGCCCATCGTGACAATAAAGTTCTTTAGAGATCTAGGTGGTCGGAAGAAGACTAGCAGTGCTAGCATACCGATCGACATTCAGAGTGCCCACACACTCAGCCATTCGGGAATTGGAGAATAGTAGAGAAAGCTAGTTGGTTGAAGCCCTCTGGTCATTCTCCTCCTGCAGATTGGCGTCCTTGAGGTATGAGTTTTAATTGTTGTTGGTTTATTGTATATGGCATTATGAGATATTTAACGATCTAAAATTTTTTTTATTGTTCCGCTGCGCCACTTATGACTATGCCATGTACATAAATTAGACAATTACTTAGTCTTTTTATTTATGTATGGATTTGATATTTAAAGAGTGGCATATGTTGTTATCATGGATTATGTAAAAAGTATGTGGTTATTTTAATTTTATGAATTATTATAAGCATGCTTGTTTATGCCGGTTATGGTTCCTTAGAATTTAGAAAAATTGTATCTAGGAATTTTTATGTAACCATGGGAGCAGTTTATTAACACTGTAATTTTCCCATAGATTTTATTTTTTTTGTCTCTTAGAATTTTTATGGTTAGAATTTTGTACACCGGAAATGGTTTAGGAAATTTTATGTAATTATTCTTGGAGGAGATTGAAGATTGAAGACCGCAATTTATTTTTTCCAAAAGTTAAATTTGATTTAAAGATTGAAATTTTGATTGTGTGGAAAATTTCAATTTAATTGGGATTCAAATTAATTTTTGGAGATCCTAATAGGTAAATTGGAATATGACACGAAAATCGAGACACATGTGACAACCGGGAAATTCAGGCATTCTTGGAAGAAAATATACAAATGTATGTATATAACAATTTGTACTATTTAAAGAGTGAAATAAACGTATTTATATTGTTTAGAATGTATTAAAATGTTCTAACAATACTGACGAGTAAGAATTCAGTGTTGGAAAAATTCACTGAGTTGAAACGGGTGAAACGGTGCCAAAACCGGCATTGAAAACCCTAACCGGAGCACTGAAAGATGAAAAACTTCCGGGATTGATTTTGATCAAACAGAAGCAGTTTAAATTGATCCGACTGCACAGGAGACCTCAGGAACCCACCGGGACGATTTCAGGAAAATTTCGGCTCGAACCGGTATCAGTCAAAAAGTAGTCGAATTAATGTGAATAGTAAAATTCAAAATCAATATATTACTTTGCATTTATGACATCATAAAGTAAATTTAATAAATGTGAAAATTAAGGTGGTTGGTGGCATTAATGGCCAAGATTGGTTTGCTTTTTGATCTAAAGGCCAAGATTTGGCCAAAATTCCATCCCTTGATTTTTTGAAAAATTTGGAAAGAAATGGATGGAAAAGTGTTGCATTTTGATTGGTTGGAAACCAAGTTAATTGGTTTCCTTGCAAGTTTAAGTCGGCAACTTTTGGGAACAAATGGCTGAGACTATTTCCAAGCAAAAACATAACAAAACAATTGTCTAAGTGTTCTCCCAAGAAGAACCGTGAGCCACCAAGAGAAACCAAGTGAATACTTCAAGTTTTCTTCACAAAGTTTGTGTCAAACCCTTCATTGAAGTCCAAGGAAGCAAGTGAACAAGGTAACTTTCCTTGGTTTGAAAATTTTCTTGATTTTTCTTCCAAGAATCCGTGTAATGAATAGTGTAAAGGATGGAAAATTTTTGGTTTGTTTTGATTGATTTGGTGCTTAGGTTTTGTTAAGGGTGTGATTAGAAGAAAAATCATGCATTTTGTTTAAAGAAAAACAAAATTTTGGTTGGTTTTCCAAGGGTAAAACCGTGGGTTACCAAGTGTAGTCAATGATGAATTGTTGTGGTTTAAGTGTTAAAATATTTTAAATCATGTTTTGATTAAATGTAAAGCATGATTTGTCTGGTTGAAAGCTTGGAAAAATTTTGGTGTCAAATAACCTAATATGGCTGTGGGTTTAATTAAGGTTTGGGGAAAAATTTTTGCATGATTTACTTGATGTTTGGATAGTTAAATTCATGCATTGAATTAACGAAATGATAGATTTGTAATTGAAAGCATGAAACAAAAAAATTTGATGCATGTTTATCTTAAATGGCCGTGGATTATAATGGTGAAAACCCTAAGAATTTGTGTTGAAAAATGCATGGAAATTGGCTTGAAAATGTGCTAGATAATGACATTGGAATAGCCTAAAATTTGGTAGAAAAAAAATTGAAAAGTTTTGGTTAGGTTTTGAGTGTGAAAACCATGGCCAAAACCAAGGGTAAAAATTGAAAGAAATTTTATGGAATGTGGTTCAAAACGTGAATTGAAATTTTATGAGCTTTTATGTAAAAGTTTGGGAAACTTTTACATAAAATAGGCTTGTGGTATAGTACGTGGTAGGTACATATGGTTCGAGGCGTACCTAACGCCGGTAGCCTTAAATTTACGCCGAAATGCTGCCAAAATTTCGAAAACGACATTTAGGGTAAAAAGGGAATTAAAAATAAAAATTTAGGGTCGAGTCGAAAACCCGAGTCCCTAAAAGAAAATTAAATAAGGAAAACCTAAGGGGTGGTTCGTGAATAGTAATCCATCCCCTTAAAAATGTAAAACGCGAGTGAAACTGAAAAACGGACCCCGAGGGGGGGCGTTTTTGGGAAACGAAATAAAGGTCCGAGACGGGTACGGAAAATCTGAGTCTCGGAAATCTAGATCGGGAACGTCCAGATGAACGTTTTAAATACCAGTAAAACGTCCATTTGAGGCTCCGAAACGATAGAAAATCACTAAACCGACGTAAGGGTCGGAATAGTGCTTTCCGAGAGTTGGGAAGGTGAAAAGTGGAAATAAAATATAAACGAATCCGGTAATGAATAGAAAAGAGTCAGAAAAGTTCCTGAGAGCCAAATATGCAGTCTGGATCGAGAAAATTCCGTCAAGGGCAAAATTGTAATTTTACCAAAATATAGGGGCAAAATCGTGATTTTGTAAAAGTTGAGAAAAATGGGGAAAGTGATAAATAAAGCCTAAAAAGTAATAAATAGGTTTTATTTAAGATTTTTAATGAAAAATAAAAACTATAAATGGAAATGAAATTAACAGACGAAGTTTTGTCTGTAAGATCCTAAAATCGACCTACAAGGAGGGCGATCAAAGATCCAAGAGAGAAAAGGGGAAGAAACTGATAAGGTAAATTCAGACATTTACCTGTCTGCAACATATAGCATTATCATTACTAACTTTGATGTACTAACTATAAGTTAGGTACATATGTGCTACGGGTACTATTATAGAATAGAGAGAGACGAAAGGTACTGCAGGCACTATTAAGAATGGGACACATAGTAAATTGTGCTTCGGGCACTAGAGCGAGGTTAATGAAACTCACTCATCTAAAATTAAAATGTGAACCATTCCTAACCACGTGGCAATATGAAGTCACCGGGTTTGAACTTTAAAAAGTCGGTAATGAAACCACTTTTGGCGTATCAGCCTTCCGTACAGGGAGGTAACTTTGCCTTCGGGGCTATGAGATTAAGGCTGTGGAGGTCAGCACTGATGTACCACTCCCAGTCATGTACAATTTTGCCTTCGGGGCTATGAGATTAAGGCTGTGGAGATCAGCACTAATGTACCGCTCCCAGTCATGTGCACTTAAATGGTACTGCCAACCTGAGCTCAAAACCAAAACATAAGCAAAGATAATTACCTAAAACTGAAACTATGCCATAATTGAGCATAAGACAGTTTCGTGAGAGTACTTGTAATGACCGCCATTTTCATGATACCTACTTCCCATGTAATAAGTCATTAAGGAATAAAATGGACATAATTTAATGTCTTTTAGTACAATTTAAGTAACACGGTCAGGTACACAGCCGTGTGAGTGACCGTGTGCCATTCGGACTGTATATCTATTAATAGCCGTGTGAGTGTACATAGTCATGTAGTGTAACACGGTCAAGTATACGATCGTGTAAGAGCCTGTGTACCGCTCAGATAGATGAATGTATTTCAAAGACATGGCCGTGTTGAGTAGTCTCAACTAGTACATGCCCGTATCTGAAATGTACACACCCGTGTTGCGTTGCACACGCACGTGTAAGAGTCCGTGTAGAAGGCTGTGTAATGAGCCGAGAGCCACTGTAATGACTTTCATGAATTATGAAACTTATTTACTATGTAATGATGTAATTAAGTTAATAAGCACAGTGTGCTTTTCAGTTGAATGAATTAAACAAGAATAGTAATGTTTAATTACTATTCATGCAATTAAAAGGGGTAATCGACAGTGAAATCGATCCACCCTATTATGTGAGTATGCATTGAGACACGCAATATCAAGAAACCGGTCTAGACGACCATTTCATGATACAGAACTGATGAGCTAGTCATCAGTACGCTCAGACTGGTCATCTGAGCGCAGTAGTGATAATTGCCCTAATAGATGTACAGTATCGAGAAAAGTGGTCTAGATGACCTCTTCTCGCCCATAGACTGACAAAATCAAAGTTAGAACGCTCAGATTAGTCAGTCAGATAGTGAACAGTGAATAGTGAATAGTGAATAGTGAGAAATGTAGTGTCAGGTTAGTGGCCAAGACGGCCTTAATCTGGCATAAAACTGATATATTAATAGTCAGCAGGCTCAATCTGGTCAATTGAGCATAAAATATAGATTTTATTTAAGAGGTACGCAGTATCGGGATGAGCGTCAGGACGACCTTTTCTCCCCCCGAAATTGATATATTTAGACTCAGGACGCCCAAATTAGTTAATCGGGCACCTGGCACGTTTTTCAAGACGGGGTCATACAGATCCTGAAAAATGGTCTAGAAGACCTCAGATGGACGTAAAACTGATAAATTTGAAATCAGCACGTCCAAATTAGTAAAGGGAGACTGTGTTTGAAATTTCACGCGAAAAAACCTCGTTATGCGTGCACAGTGTGAACACAGTGTAGGCCTAACCACAGTATCAAGAAATTGGTCAAGATGACCTTTTCTTGATATAAAATTGATATATTTAGAATTAGAATGCTCAAATTAGTCATTTGAGCATAAAAAGTAATTTTTGACAGGGAACCATGCAGTATCGGGAAACTGGTCGAGACAACCTCATATGAAGATAAAACTGATATATTTGGGTTCAACACGCCCAAATTAGTCAGTATAGCCTATCTTAAAATTTTTCAAAAAAATTAGTATAAAAGGACGAAATTTTTGGGACTATTGAAAAATAGCCCCCATAATTTTTCCAAATCCCATTTCCTCCCCCAACACCACACGAGGATGAACAGTAACCATCAGTCGAATCCGACCTCCGTTTTCGACACCGCCGACACCATTGGAAAGCACTCGACGAGCTGATTCCAACGGTGGGCCGAGTCGACCGAACCGACGCCGGAGCACGCCGCCCAAAGCCGCCGGTGGCCGAATTTTTCAAACCGCCGTATCTCCGCCGTCCGACGTCCAAACGCCTCAATTCTGGTCCCAATGGATTCGTGGTAAAGAGTAGAACAAAACCCAGGCTTCATTTCACGTCAACAGCCGCTGGATCGAGCCGCCCAAGGTTCGCCGTCGCCGTCGCCATCGCCGCCGTCGAATCTCGCTATTCCGGCGGAGTTGAGTTGTAAGGTCGATATCAAAATGCTCGGAACAACACGTAGATAAAAAGCCCCAAATCAATTTTAGGCAACAACGCCGGAAAATGAAGGTCCAACGCCGCCGCCGTCACCGATTTTTCGAGGGCCGATTTCCGGTGATAGGAGCCTCGATTGGTGAAATTGACACCACCAATGGGTTCCTCTCGTCGAGCTCTTCAAGATGGTGGTTGCCACTCCCATAGCCGCCGTGGTCAACGCCGGTCAACGGCGATCCGGAGACCGAAAATTGAAGAATGGCCCGTTGGCCTATTTTTGACGTTCTGTACACATCTGCAGCATCGGATTTGCAAACCGGAGTTTCAAAAGTGAAGAACGATGATTCAAAGATTGTGCAATCGAGATTGAACGGTTTACCCGACCGCCGACGGGAACGATTTTGGTAGTGGTTTTGATCCCTTGATTCCTCAATTATTAGAAATAATTATGTATTAATTATAGTTTACTGACTTGAGGAATTGTAAGAAAAAGGGATGAAATGTCGAAAAAGAGAATGTGAGGAAATGTGAATATTTTTACGTAAAAAGCGGAGCTTTTACGTAAAAATTAGGCCTCTGGTTTAGTACGTGGCAGGTTAGAATAGGTTAGATGGTTTTGAGGCGTTTCCTAAACGTCGAAAACCCAAAAATTAAGCGGAAATGCTGCCGAAATTTCTAAAACGGCACAAAGGGGTATTTTAGGAAACGAGGGGTGAAAATGTGATCGGGATGGAAACCCGAGCTCCCTCGATGACCTAGGTCTAGGAAAGAAGGACGGACGTTTACAGGATTAGTGAACTGCCCAATTAGAAATCTCGAAATGTAAGAAAACGACCCCTATGTCAGAATAGTACCACCCGAGGGACGGGTGCGATCGAAGTATAAAATTTGGGGCGATTACATCGGTAACGGTAATCCGACAGGCTAAATGGTCATACGGGAGGTATTCAGTCAGTTGATGCACGGACTTCCTAGAATACGTAGCAGATAAGATTCGAGGAATAGAGATAGGACCCGACAACGTACCGATAGTCAGGGAATTCATGGAGATATTTCCAGAAGATCTTGCAGGACTCCAACCAGAGCGCGGGATCTCGTTCGAGACTGAACGTCTACTAGAATCAGGCCCATCTTTGAGGCCCCCTACGGAATAGGCCCTATAGAGCTAAAGGAGCTCCAAGCCCAGCTAAAGGACTAAATAGATAAGGGATTCATGCGACAGAGCTATTCACCCTGGAGAGCACCCATACCATTAGTGAAGAAGAAAGATGGACCACTGAGAATGTGCATCGACTACAGAGAGTTGAACAGGATTACGATTAAGAACAAGCATCTGTTGCCGCGAGTTGACGATCTATTTGATTAGCTCTGAGACACTGCAATGTCCTCGAATATCGATCTACGTTCAGGGTACCATCAACTACGAATCAGGAATGAAGATGTACCCAAAATAGCTTTTCAAACGCGGTACGGACATTATGAGTTTCTGTTTATGTCGCTCAGATTGACGGACGCGCCAATAGCTTTCATGAACCGAATGAAGCGCATGTTCAAGGGCTATTTGGATAAGTTTGTCATTGTGTTCATCGATGACATACTTGTACACTCTAAGATGAAGGAAGAACACGAAGAGCACTTAAGGATCATTTTACGCATGCAACAGGACCATCAGTTATACACCAAGTTCTCCAAGTACGAGTTTTGGCTGGAGAAGGTCCATTTCCTAGGCCACGTAGTCCCCAAGGAAGGAGTATCTGTGGACTCAATGAAAATTGATACAGTTAGCGCGTGGCCAGCTCAGAGGAACGTAATGGGAATTCACAGTTTCTTTAAACTAACAGGATGTTACCTACACTTAGTCGACGGCTACTCAAAGTTAGCTGTTTCGCTCACAGCGCTCACCAAGAAGGGAAAGAGATATAAGTGAATCGACAAGTGTAAGGAAAGCTTTCAAGAGCTGAAATGAAGACTCATAAGCACTCCAATGCTGACCATTTCAAAGGTTGGTCAAGGAAGCTTTGTGATTTAAACGCCGCATCTAAAACCAAGTTGGAAACTGTGTTGATGCAGAGTGGTAGAGTAGTCACGTATGCTTCACGACAACTCAAAAACCTTGAGAAGAGCTACCCAACGCGTGATTTGAAGCTAGCAGCGGTAGTTTTTGCGTTAAAAGCATGGAGGCACTACCTGTACGGAGTCACGTGTGAGATTTACATCGACCACTAGAGTCTCAAATGTATCTTTACGCAGAAAGAGCTCATCATGAGGCAGCGTAGATGGCTAGAGTTGGTAAGGATTACGACCATGAGATCCTATACCATCCGGGGGAAGCCAATAAAATGGTCAATGCGTAGAGTCAGAAGCATATTACTATGCCTATGAATATTAGTGCCTTGTCAGGAGCACTACAAAGGAGCTATGCGACAGCGAGATCAAGATTTTGATAGGTAGATTGTCTGACATGACCCTCAAATCGACGCTCCAAGAAGAGATCAAGATCGGTCAAGGTTTCGATTTGTCCCTGCTTAAGTCCAGAAAGGAAGCTATAGAGGACAAGGATTCAGAGTTTAAGATCCTTAAGGATGACGTACTCTACTATAGAGATAGAGTGTGTGTTCTGAAAGATGAAGAACTCAAGAAGCGAATCCTTTTGGAACCTTACGAGACGTCATATTTCGTACATCCGATAGCGAATAAGATGTATAAGTACCTGAAGGAAAGCTTTTGGTGGCCTGAAATGAAGAATGACATTGTCGAGTTTGTTGCCAGATACCTTACGTGTCAAAAGGTTAAGGCAAAACACCAGCGCCCAGCAGGATAATCGTAGAAAATTAAGCTACCCGAGTGGAAATATGACCAGATTATGATGCGAACCTCGCCAAGAATAACGAGACCCGTCAAGATTAGGACCCCGAGATCGTTCTAAGACTCAGGCTTTGGGTGGAACCTCGACCTGTTGCTTCAACAAAAACAAGAACCTCGGTATAGGATGACCTCAACCCGTTGCTTATTGTGAAACAAGAACCTTGGTATAACGCAGACGCCACAAACGGTGATGGAAAGCTGTTTGATAAGTCGTTGGTGAACGCCACGGAAAACTCCGATAAGTTCGAATAGCTCTCAAAGAACCAAAGAGAAATATAACTCTCAAATTTGTGAATAAAACTGTTGATTTTCTTTCATTACTTGTGGTCGCCTTTTTATAGGCATGAATTACAAGAATAGTCCCAAAATATACCTAAAATAAAATGGAAACTAAATGAAATATTCCCGTAATATTCTCCTAATATTCCCCCAATATTCTCCTAATATTCCTAGAATTTGAATGGACAAAAATATGGAAACTTACACTTAATTCACCCCTAAAACAATAAAAGGAAAGTTGACAAATTAATTGACTTCATAATCAGCCATTTACACCCCCCCTTAAAGTCAAAGAAAAGAAAAGGAAACAAAAAAAATAAGGAAAGTAAACATTTTATTGCAATCAGCTCCACGTTTAAGATTCATGCCAAAAACGTCAACTTTGCTTGTTTGATTGTTTGATTCACGTCAGATTACGATGAATTTTGTAGTCGGACTGCCGAAGACATCAAACGATAGTGACATAATTTGGGTGATTGTAGATAGACTGACGAAATCAGCTAGATTTTTAGCAATGAAAGTTAGCTACTCGGTGGAACGACTAGTAGAAATCTATGTGGCACAATTCGTGAAACGGCACAGAATACCAGAGTCGATCGTCTCAGATCGTAGTGGATGCTTTACCTCCAGATTTTGGCGAAGTGTTCAGGCTGCATTACAGTCCAAGTGAGAGTTCAGCACAGCATTTCATCCTCAAACTGACAGTTATTTCAAGAGGACCATACAGATGTTAGAGGACATGTTGAGACCTGCGTCCTAGACTTCAAAGGAAATTGGGGTCAGAAGCTACCATTGAGCGAATTCTCGTACAACAGCAACTACCATTCCTAGATAGGAATGGCACCATACGAGACACATTGTGGAAGGAAATACAGATCTCTGGCTCATTAGTACGAGTTTGGAGAGAAACGACTAGTTAGCTCAAACATCATCAAGAATACCATGGCAGGCGTGAAGCTGATACGAGAAACGTTAGATACAGCATATAGTCGACAGAAAAATTTTGACGATAAACGTTATAGACCCCTCGAGTTTCAAGTAGGAGACTCGGTTTTTTTTTCAAGGCGGCACCCATGAAAGGGGTGATGTACTTTGAAAAGAAAGGAAAGCTCCGTCCTAGATATATAGGACCCTCGAGATAATAGAGAAAGTTGGGAAGGTGGCTTATAGACTAACGCTTCCTCCCGAGTTAGCTATAGTGCATAACGTCTTTCACGTCCTCATACTGAACAAGTACGTGCCAGACAGCTCCTATGTTCTTAGCCAAGAATCCGTTGTAGTATACGCTGATTCGACGTACGAGGAGAGACCCGTGCGGATCCTAGTTAGAAAGGAGAAAGTACTTAGGAATGAAGTATACCGCTAGTAAAAGTGTTGTGGCGAAATCATAGTGTTGAGGAAGCCACATGAGAATGGGAAGAAGACATGAGAAGAGACTTCCCAGAATCATTCTAATTTTCGAGGACGAAAATTTTGTAAGGGGGGTAGGTTGTAATGACCGCCATTTTCATGATACCTACTTACCATGTAATAAGTCATTAAGGAATAAAATGGACATAATTTAATGTCTTTAAGTACAATTTAAGTAACACGGTCAGGTACACAGTCGTGTGAGTGACCGTGTGCCATTCGGACTGTGTATCTATTAATAGCCGTGTGAGTGTACATAGTCGTGTAGTGTAACACGGTCAAGTATACGATCGTGTAAGAGGCTGTGTACCGCTCAGATAGATGAATGTATTTCAAAGACATTATCGTGTTGAGTAGTCTCAACTAGTACATGCCCGTGTCTGAAATGTACACACCCGTGTTGCGTTGCACACGCACGTGTAAGAGTCCGTGTAGAAGGCTGTGTAATGAGCCAAGAGCCACTGTAATGACTCTCATGAATTATGAAACTTAATTACTATGTAATGATGTAATTAAGTTAATAAGCACAGTGTGCTTTTCAGTTGAATGAATTAAACAGGAATAGTAATGTTTAATTACTATTCATGCAATGAAAGGGGTAATTGACAATGAAATCGGTCCACCCTATTATGTGAGTATGCGTTGAGACACGCAATATCAAGAAACCGGTCTAGACGACCATTTCATGATACAGAACTGATGAGCTAGTATCAGTACGCTCAGACTGGTCATCTGAGCGCAGTAGTGATAATTGCCCTAATAGATGTATAGTATCGAGAAAAGTGGTCTAGATGACCTCTTCTCGCCCATAGACTGACAAAATCAAAGTCAGAACGCTCAGATTAGTCAGTCAGATAGTGAACAGTGATTAGTGAATAGTGAATAGTGAGAAACGCAGTGTCAGGTTAGTGGCCAAGACGACCTTAATCTGGCATAAAACTGATATATTAATAGTCAGCAGGCTCAATCTGGTCAATTGAGCATAAAATATAGATTTTGTTTAAGAGGTACACAGTATCGGGATGAGCGTCAAGACGACCTTTTCTCCCCTCGAAACTGATATATTTAGACTCAGGACGCCCAAATTAGTCAATCGAGCACCTGACACGTTTTTCAAGACGGGGTCATACAGATCCCGAAAACTGGTCTAGAAGACCTCAGATGGACGTAAAACTGATAAATTTGAAATCAGCACGTCCAAATTAGTAAAGGGTCTGTGTTTGAAATTTCACGCGAAAACACCTCGTTATGCGTGCAAAATGTCAACACAGTGTAGGCCTAACCACAGTATCAAGAAATTGGTCAAGATGACATTTTCTTGATATAAAATTGATATATTTGGAATTAGAATGCTCAAATTAGTCATTTGAGCACAAAAAGTAATTTTTTACCGGGAACCATGCAGTATCGGGAAACTGGTCGAGACTACCTCGGATGAAGATAAAACTGATATATTTGGGTTCAGCACGCCCAAATTAGTCAGTATAGCCTATCTTAAAATTTTTCAAAAAAATTAGTATAAAAGCACGAAATTTTTGGGACTATTGAAAAATAGCCCCCATAATTTTTCCAAATCCCATTTCCTCCCCCAACACCACACGAGGATGAACAGTAACCATCATTCGAATCCGACCTCCGTTTTCGACACTGCCGGCACCATTGGAAAGCTCTCGACGAGCTGATTCCAACGGTGGGCCGAGTCGACCGAACCGACGCCGGAGCACGCCGCACGCGCCGCCCAAAGTCGCCGGTGGTCGAATTTTTCATACCGTCGTATCTCCGCCGTCCGACGTCCAAATGCCATGATTCCGGTCCCAATGGATTCGTGGTGCAGAGTAGAACAAAACCCAGGCTTCATTTCACGTCAACAGCCGCCGGATCGCACCTCCCAAGGTTCGCCTTCGCCGTCGCCGTCGCCATCGCCGCCGTCGAATCTCGCTATTTCGGCGGAGTTAAGTTGCAAGGTCGGTATCAAAATGCTCAGAACAACACGTAGATCAAAAGCCCCAAATCAATTTTGGGCAACAACGCCGGAAAATGAAGGTCCAACACCGCCGCCGTCGCCGACTTTTCGAGGGCCGATTTCCGGTGATAGGAGCCTTAATTGGTGAAATTGACACCACCAATGGGTTCCTCTCATCGAGCTCTTCAAGATGGTGGTCGCCACTCCCATCACCGCCGTGGTCAACGCCGATCAACAGCGGTCAACGCCGGTCAACGGCGACCCGGAGACCGAAAATTGAAGAATGGCCCGTTGGCCTATTTTTGACGTTCCGGACACATCCGCAGCATCGGATTTGCAAACCGGAGTATCAAAAGTGAAGAACGATGATTCAAAGATTATGCGATCGAGATCGAACGGTTCACCCGACCGCCGACGGGAACGATTTTGATAGTGGTTTTGATCCCTTGATTCCTCAATTATTAGAAATAATTATGTATTAATTATGGTTTACTGACTTGAGGAATTGTAAGAAAAAGGGATGAAATGTCGAAAAAGAGAATGTGAGGAAATGTGAATATTTTTACGTAAAAAGCGGAGCTTTTACGTAAAAATTAGGCCTCTGATTTAGTACGTGGTAGGTTAGAATAGGTTAGATGGTTTTGAGGCGTTTACTAAACGCCGGAAACCCAAAAATTAAGCGGAAATGCTGTCGAAATTTCTAAAACGGCACAAAGGGGTATTTTAGGAAACGAGGGGTGAAAATGTGATCGGGATGGAAACCCGAGCTCCCTCGATGACCTAGGTCCAGGAAAGAAGGACGGACGTTTACAGGATTAGTGAACCGCCCAATTAGAAATCTCGAAATGTAAGAAAACGACCCCTATGTCAGAATAGTACCACCCGAGGGACGGGTGCGATCGAAGGATAAAATTTGGGGCGATTACATCGGTAACGGTAATCCGACAGGCTAAATGGTCATACGGGAGGTATTCAGTCAGTTGACCGGTCGGTTAGCCAGTCAAAGACCAAGTCGGAATGGGATAGTGAGAGACAGTGATTAATTTGTCAAGTAGACAAATTAATCAAGCACGATTAAAAATTAGATATCAAATTTCCCAAAGTAGAGCAGTTGGGTACCGATAGGCATCGGTACCATACAACAATAAGTTTATTAGTTCCTAACAATAGAGTGACCTAAGAGCGATGTTAATTAATTTATTGGGTAAATAAATTAATTAACAATGATTAGAAAATCAAATTCTTAAGAAGAGGGCAATTAGTACCGATAAGGATCGGTACCACATAACGAGAATTTTTATTAGTCACTAATGACCACGGTGACCTAAGAGTGAATGTTAATGAAATGCATTATGATTACAGGGAGGTACCTGTATTGTGACGAAGGTGAGAGTATAAACTGTCTGATGACAGGTAAGTACAACTCCGCCTACAGCATGGATAAAATGAATTTAAAATGATGCTTTTCCAGTATTTTAAGTATGTATCTTGCACACGATGCTGCACAGCATATATAAGAGCATATAGTTTCACAATCGAGTAGATTGATGAAAGAACAAGTTAGAAGCCATAGATCTCTACCGCGTAGGATTGGGGACAGCTTAGAGAAGCGTATGGCTAGAACAGTTAAACAAGATGGAAATAAATAGGTGTGTCGTATCGGCTCCTTCAGTCGAAGGGGTTTCCAGTTAAAGAAAGTTAAGGCCAAAAGTTAAGCCCTAAATAGACAAGAAAAGAAAAGAGAAGTTTGAAGCATAAATGAACATAACCGGACCATGCATTAGTCAAATGGGATAGGGGACGAGGGATATGGTCCTGCCAGAGTCTTTCCGCTGAGCGATAAAAGAGAAGGGAAAAAGAAACAGTCTTTTGTAAATATATATTTTGTGAAAGCACTGTATTATGTAAATTACTTTGTATTTATAAACAAAGTAATTAATGGATAATATTTTACATGATGTTAAAAAAAAAATTTCCCCAAAAACGTCATGGTTTAAAGAAAGATAGATTAGCTGGCGACCCATGAGAGTACAATCTATCACAGTTAGCGATAAAGCTTAACTGTAATAGTATTGTATGATCTCTACAAGGGGCGGGCTGCCACAACACGACCCCTCGGGATAGGCCGATGGGCCTTGGTGGGGCTGCGGCAGCCCCTGTGCAGGCCATAACCACCCACGGCCACAGGCTTGGCCTGCAGCCGAGGGTGGCCGTGGCCGCCCCAGGGCTGGCCGCAGCCTGGGCGTGCAGCCTGTGGCTGCAGGCGCTGCCTGCAGCCTGCCAACTGCTGCACCCAGCCTGGGCGTGCAACCTGGTGCTGCAAGCTTAGCCTGCAGCCTGGCAAGGCTGCACATAGGGCGGCCGGGGGCTTCCAGCCCCCCCGGAGCTGGTGGCTGCCCACGGCGGCTGCCGCCTTCGGGGGCGATGGTGCGATGGTTCAAAAATCAAAAAATTTTGATTTTTAAATTTGAGATTTAATTTTAAATCATGTTTAAAAATATGTAATTGAAAATTTGAAATTTTTGAAATCACATATTATTACACATGATGTTTAAAATTGTTTAAATTTTAAATTTGAAATTTAAATTTGAAATTCGAATTTGGAATTTGAATTTGAAATTTAAATTTTTGGAGATTTAAATTTTAAATGATTATTGGGATGAGAAATAAATGGAGAGGCTGCATAAAGATAGATACAAGAAGACGGAACAAAATTCACGACCCAAAGAATGCTTTGGATGAAATTTTGTAATCTTTATTTTCTTTATTCTAGGATGGAACCATGACTTGGTTATTCTGTCAATTATTTTTTCTGTAATATGTCATGGATGTATAAATATGTATTGATGGATGTTTTATATGCATATTTGATAACATGTCATATAGGATAGGTGAGTGCAACTCATACTATATTGATCATACATAATTTATCAAAACTTACATGTTTTTCAAAATATTGAGTGGGAGAGGGTTTCAAACAAAACCCACGGCCTCCATTGTTGATCCATATGTGAAAGCATGGTAACGCCTCGCGTCAGTTCTACCCTGACCACACCCCTCGGTAGGTGTTTACCGCCACCGGTATACTAGATTGGATCTCCTATGTGGAAAACGTGTTCGGGTACGATCTTATTCATGACCACCCCTCGGTGGCTTGGTAGGACGTGAATCGAGCTACGTAAACAATGGTTATACACTCAAGACTCGTTTAGATATTAACCTTCCCTAAAAGCTCTGTTAACTAAACTGGTGGCCAAATAAGCGGTTATTAATATATGTCTTAACCTTGGAGGATTTAAGGCAACATATGTTAATTGGACGGGGTCCATGTTCCGACTATTTGTTTTCATGACCACCCCTCGGTGGCTTGGGGTAATAAGTGCTGAGAATTACCGTTGCAATGCTACATATTTTTCAAGTTTCATGTAGGAACATACTTGTATGTTTTATTTGCTAAATTATTTGTATATTTGCTTGGGTTTTGTAATGATGTCTAGTATAATTTTATTTCAGTTCAAAATGTCACCGACACCCCTCATTTCGATACTTACTGAAAATAAGCTGAATGGCGATAATTATAAAGATTGGAAAAGAAATCTATTAATAGTTCTCAACTGCGAGAGACACAAGTTCGTGCTGGACGAACCATGCCCACCTGGGCCCAAACCTGATACACCACTTGAGGAGGTCCCGGTTGCCTATAATCGTTGGAGATAATCCAATGAGATAGCTCGATGCTACATCCTTGCTAGCATGACGAGTGCTTTACAAAAGCAGCATGAGACTTATCAAGTTGCTGGGGAGATCATGGAAAATCTGGAGGATATGTTCGGAGGCCAAGAAAAATTGGCTTGACAGTCCGCTATCACCAGTATTATGAACTCTAAGCAAAAGGCAAGTACTCCGGTGAAGGACCATATGATCACTCTAATGGGATTCTTCGCTGAGGCTGCCGAGAATGGTGCTGAATTGGACTACAACACCCAGATCGAGATGGTGTTTAAGACTCTGTCTAAAGATTTTGTGGGGTTTAAGGCTGCATACAATCTGGTGACAAAGGAGTTAGGACTAACCGAGCTCATGAAGCAACTACAGGCTTATGAGTAGATGATCAGGGATGAGGATACGGTCCGACCTAAAGGAGAGGCCAATTTGGCGGAATCTTCCAATCCCTCATGAAAGAGGAAGAGGCCAAATAAGAAGCAAGTGGCTTCTAGTTTTTCTAATCCACCTGTCTCGGACAGGAAGAAGAAGAACAAGAACAAGAAGCCAAAGGACCCTAAAAAGTCCAAATGCTTCCATTGTGAGAAGGTAGGTCACTTTAAGAAGGCTTGTCGAGAATTCCTAGCCACCAAGGGCAAGGAAGGTAAGGAACTTCATTACTTGGAAGCGTGTTTGGTGGAAGAATCGAAAGACACTTGGGTCATTGATTCGGGCGCCACTAATCATGTTTGTGTTTCTATGTAGGGGTTCGTGGAAACGAGAAATCTACATGATAGGAGCCTCTCGTTGCAGACTGGAGATGGTAGCTTTGTGGTGGCTGAAGCAGTGGGAGATGTTTACCTTTATTTTGATCAATTTAAGTTTATTTTATTGAAAGACTGTTTTATGTTCCTAATTTTAGGAGGAACCTTATATCGGTAGCTTGTTTAATAAAGGATTCTTTTTCAGTTTCTTTTAGTAAAAGAGTTGATATTCGTAGAAATAAGTCTTTTATCTATTCTGGATGGATGGATGGAAACCTATATTTGATCAAACCAAAGATGTACTCACTGCTTGACACTGAATTAATAGATAACTCTAAAAGGTTGAAAGTTTCTCACTCTAACAAGGTGTATCTTTGGCATTTAAGACTTAGCCATATTAATCAGGATAGGATTCAAAGATTGATGAAAGATGGTCCTCTAGAATCTCTGGAGGAGGTACGTCTTCCCCAATGTGAGTCTTATCTAGAGGGTAAGATGACTAAGAGGTCTTTTGGAGCTAAGGGTACAAGGGCTCAGGAGCTCTTAGAAATTATGCACACTGACGTATGTGGCCCCTTGAACGTCACAGCACAAGAAGGGTTCGAGTATTATGTTTCTTTTGTGGATGATTACTCGAGGTATGGATATGTATCTGATGCACCGCAAAAGCGAAACCTTTGACAAGTTCAAAGAGTATCGTGCGGAAGTGGAAAAGCAATTGGATAAAGCCATAAAGACACTTCGATTTGATCGAGGTGGCGAATACCTCTCTGATGAATTTCTAGGACATCTTGTAGAAAACGGGATATTATCCCAATTGACTGCACCTGGTACTCCACAACAGAATGGTGTAGCCGAAAGGAGAAACAGGACCTTATTGGATATGGTATGGTCCATGATGAGTTAATCAACGCTGTCATTATCATTTTGGGGATATGCTTTACAAACGACATGTTATATTCTGAATCAGGTTCCAAGCAAATCAATTCCTAGAACTCCGTATGAATTGTAGCGTGACAGGAAGCCCTCCCATGGACATATGAGAATATGGGGCTGCCCGGTGCATGTACTGGATGGGGATGCGAAAAAGTTGGAACCAAGATCAGAATTGTGCATGTTTGTAGGGTATCCAAAAAGAAGTAAAGGAGGTCTGTTCTATAACCGAAGGAACAAAAAGTCATTGTCTCAATCCATGCGACATTCTTAGAGGAAAGTCACATGAATGACTTTAAGCCTCGAAGCAAAGTGGTACTAGAGGACTTTAAGTCTGAGGTCCAGAGAAAGACCTGCAGACGATCAACAATTTAGGGTGCCTCGTCATAGTAGGAGGGTTTCGAATAAACCTAATTTCTACATGTATGATATTGAGGTATACCAGGCCGAGGCTCATGAGCATGAGGATGATCCGGTCACATATGATGAAGCTATAAATGATGTTGATTCTAAATTGATGCAAACTATGGCACAACATCAAGGGAACCAGTTCGAGTACCAGTTGGGCCGTTTACAAGGGCGCGGGCTAAGAGGTTCAAAGAAGCACTTAATGGATTAATTCAAGAAGTGTGGGCTCAAACGAATTCGTGGAGGCCCATTGAGCATGATCCACAAGGAAGCTTCAATTTAATTCAAGTCTTAGAAAATCCGGACCAAGCCCAATGAGTGAGGACGTTTTTGGGAAGCAAATTTTCGAAGTTTCCTTACTTGGCCGAATGATTGATGAGCTGTAAATTTTCGGTTTCCTTCAAATTGGCCGAATTCTTCCTTGGTCGAAATGTAACAAAAAGTCTTACTTTCCTTTTTCTGTTTTAGGCATGTATTAGGTGTGAAATCAAGTGTAAGTTTCCATATTTTCATTCTAGGAATATTAGGAGAATATTAGGGGAATATTAGGAGAATATTACGGGAATATCTCATTTAGTTTCCATTTTATTTTAGGGTATATTTTGAGAATATTCTTGTAATTCATGCCTATAAAAAGGCGACCACAAGTAATGAAAAATCAATCAACAGTTTTATTCACAAATTTGAGAGTTATATTTCTCTTTGGTTCTTTGAGAGCTATTTCGAACTTATCGGAGTTTTTCCGTGGCGTTCACCATCGACTTATCAAGCGGCTTTCCATCACCGTTTGTGGCGTCTTCGTTATACCAAGGTTCTTGTTTCATAATAAGCAACGGGTTGAGGTCATCCTATACCGAGGTTCTTGTTTTTGTTAAAGTAACGGGTCGAGGTTCCACCCAAAGCCTGAGTCTTAGAACGATCTCGGGGTCCTAATCTTGACGGGTCTCGTTATTCTTGGCGAGGTTCGCATCATAAATCTTGGAAACAGGCTATGAACAATGAGATGGATTCTATGAAATCCATCTCTGTTTGGGAACTTGTAAATTTACCAGATGGGATAAAACCCATTGGATGCAAATGAGTCTACAAAAGAAAGAAGGATGCAGAAGGGAGAGTGGAAACTTTCAAAGCTAGACTGGTTGTAAAGGGGTACACGCAAAATGCTGGAATCGATTACGATGAATCCTTTTCACCTGTTGCTATGCTGAAGTCTATCCGTATTCTTCTGTCCATTGTTGCGGCTCTCGATTACGAGATCTGGCAAATGAATGTCAAGACGGAATTCTTGAATGGCCATCTTGAAGAATGTATCTATATGATACAGCCCAAAGGGTTCGTAGCGAAAGGCCAAGAAAGGAAAGTCTGCAAGTTGCTTAGATCCATTTATGGATTAAAGCAAGCAACTCGTTCATGGAACCAGAGGTTTGATCAAGCGATTAAGACATTTGGTTTTGAGCAGAACGTTGATGAACCTTGTGTTTATAAACGTATTAAGGATGGAAAAGTGGTGTTTCTGATACTCTATGTCGATGATATACTACTCATTGGGAATGATGTAGGGAACTTATCATCGGTCAAGCTTTGGTTGCACCAACAGTTTGACATGAAGGACTTGGGAGAAGCTAATTACGTTCTAGGCATTCGTCTCTTTAGAGATCGAAAGAACAAAATGATAACGTTATCCCAAGCTTCATACATAGATAAAATAATTGACAAATATGCAATGCAAGAGGCAAAGAAAGGTTCACAACCTTCTATTGCCGGTCTAACTCTTTCATTAGATGACTGTCCCAAGACATCGGAAGAAAGAGAGCATATGAGTAAGGTCTCTTATGCATCCGCTATAGGAAGCCTTATGTATGCTATGCTTTGCACTCGCCCAGACATATATTTTGCAGTAGGTATGGTGAGTCGATATCAAGCGAATCCTGGAACCAAGCACTGGCAAGCAGTAAAGCATATACTCAAGTATCTTAAGAGAACGAGGGATTATATGCTAGTGTATTCTAGAGGGGACCTAACACTCATAGGATACACGGACTCAGACTTCCAGACTTGCAAGGATTCGAGGAAATCGACATCTGGATCAGTGTTCTTGCTCGGAGGAGGCGCCATTGTGTGGAGGAGCATGAAGCAGGGCTGCACAGCTGACTCTACTATAGAGGCTGAATATGTGGCTGCGACTAAGGCATCTAAAGAAGTGGTTTGGCTTCGCAAGTTCTTTAGAGACCTTGAGGTCATTCCGGGTGTTGACAAGCCTATCACACTTTACTGTGATAACACTGGAGCTATTACCAACACAAGGGAATCTAGGCACCACAAGAGGACCAAACACATAGATCGGAGGTATCACATTATTAGAGGGCATGAGGAGACAGGACAAGTGGATATATGTAAGATCGCGTCCGAGGACAACATTGCTGATCCCTTTATTAAGACTTTGGTAGCTAGAAGCTTTGAGAGGCACGTAGAGGTGATGGAGATACGTAACATGGCACATCTGCTGGCTTAGGGCAAGTGGGAGATTGTTAGGAAATGCCCTAAGCATTAGAGACATTTTGATGTACTTGTTTTGAACTGGATAATAAAATTATATATAGAGGTTATTCATTACATTGCTATCTGTCCTCAGTTTAATTACATGTTAAAGTAAATGTAAGCAAATATGGCTCACTGACTGCTTGTGTTAAAACTGTTAGAACGTTGCATGCAATGGACTTTTGTATGCGAGAAGATAATGTTCTAAAGTAAGCGGTCTAAACTAAGGTCTGTAGTCTATGGGGTTAGACTGAGCATCTAACTCATGTTAAGACTATTATGTTGTCTAAAGCCTTGGAGGGGACGGTTTGTCTTGACTGTCTGGAACTGGACTCCCAAGTAGAGATATAGATATGTTGCTTGGTGGTAACATATTAGACCGGGACTAAAGCGTGATTGATCTACGAAGTCTGATTTGAGTGGATCGATCTGCTTTTGACGTTCATTGTGCAGTAACCTTAATCCTGAGTAAAAAAATAGCTTCATGTATATGACTTGTGCATTTTGATATTCTAATGGCTAAAGCGTCTCAGAGGTAGTAAGCTTATAGACCGGTTTGTTGGGTGCATGACTTGTATACGATGAAGGGTTCGTTTACAGATATCGGAATCATAACTCTAATAAGGAGTTAAGGGTATCCACTTAAAGGCATTATACTGAATGTGAAAATGGACAAGGCCTTGGGTCGTCTGTTGGGCGGATGACTTCTTATTCACATATGGTGAATAATCATTTTCTTTATTCGGTAGTATAATGGAACTTTAAGATAGCCTGATCAGTAGGATTAAACAGACTTTGGCCTAAGGCTGATCATGGATATCATATGAGGGTTCTGCACACATGACAAGGTCATTGGATGATAGCTTGTCACAGGCTTACGTAATACGGTATATAATTGGGAGTTCAGTTTCAGGTTTATAGTGGTGTGACTCTGAAATTAATGATCATATGATTGAGTTGTTCGGTAAAGAATGATGATCATATGGATTTGCAGGAGCCCGATTATATATGTCCAATCAGTCCCTCTACTAGCTCCACATAATTCCTTAACGTTTGGTAAATTGATTTATGTATGCTGTTGTCTAGTTTATTATGCATGGATGGTGATGACACAGGATTAGGATGGAAGACAAGATTCTCTCCAGTTGGATTCAGATTTTGTTTTGGATAATAGAGTACACAATTATTCGAACTCCAAATAAAGTTGCCATGATTTTATTTGAGATTGGATTATAGTTGTAGAAAATTATCCATGAGAACAAGAATTTGAAACACAACTGTTTTGTGGATTTTAAAATTTGAATTTTGAAATTCGAATTTTGAATTTTGAAATTTGAATTTGAATTTTGAATTTGAATTTTGAATTTGAAATTTGAATTTGAAATTTGAATTTGAATTTCGAATTTGAAATTTGAATTTGAAATTTGAAATTTGAATTTGAAATTCGAATTTGAAATTTGAAATTCAAATTTTGAATCACAGTCCAAGTGGGATTCGAATTTGTTGTGGAAAATCCACAAGATTTGAAATTCGAATTTGAGTTGGATATGGAGAGGATAATCTTGTTAGAATCCTACTTTAATTTTGAATTCAAATCCTAACTAATGTTGGACGAAATTTTGAGGATAATCCTCAATGGATTTTCTGTTTTTGTGGATAAGGTTCAAGGGAAAAATTCAAGTTCCAATCCCAGTTGAATTTGGATTCTCTCCTCCCCATAAAGTGGCCGAAATTTTGGAGAATATCTCTTAGGAAAATTCGGTTATTTTGGACAAGGATGAGATAAGATTCAAGCTTGAAAAACCTAGTGGAATTTGATTCTCCCTTATCCTAAATGTGGCCGAATTTTTTGAGGAGATTTTCTCGTAGGAAATTTCAGATTTTTTGGTTGAAAAAGGGAGATAAAATTCTAGTTGAAATCTTGTTTAGATTTGGATTGGATTTATCCTAAATGGCCGAATTTTATTGTTGGGATTTTCCCATGGAAAATTTAGATTTTATGGTTATGGATAACGGAGAATATCTTTTCCTAATACAATTCGAATTCAGAGAATCACCTCATACAGGTCTATAAATAGAGGTCCTGCCACTCCAGTTCTCTTAGACCATAGACTCTCAGGTGAGCAGGCTTATTGTTACACAACCCACCGTGACAATAAAGTTCTTTAGAGATCTGGGTGGTCGGAAGAAGACTAGCAGTGCTAGCATACCGATCGAGGTTCAGAATGCCTACACACTCAGCCATTCGGGAATTGGAGAATAGTAGAGAAGGCTAGTTGATTGAAGCCCTCCAGTCATTCTCCTCCTGCAGATTGGCGTCCTTGAGGTATGAGTTTTAATTGTTGTTGGTTTATTGTATATGGCATCATGAGATATTTAATGATCTAAAATTTTTTTATTGTTCCGCTGTGCCACTCTGATACGTTTTTACCGATTTATTTTTCTACACTCAAAACAGCCAATGATTGTACTTTTGTACAAAGAGACATTTTAAAACACAAACGAGCCCAATCATTCTTTGTCTAGTTCTGTTGTTTCTCTTTTATAGGAGTACAAGGATGTCTTTCCTGAAGAAACACCACATGGGTTACCTCCAATTCGAGAGATTGAACATCAAATAGACTTTGTTCCCAGAGCAACAATTCCGAATAGAGCAGCCTATAGGAGCAATCCTGAGGAGACAAAGGAACTTCAACGGCAGGTAAGTAAGTTGTTAGAAAAAGGATATGTGAGGGAGAGTATGAGCCCATGCGCCGTTCCAATTTTGCTTGTTCCTAACAAGGATGGGACGTGGAGAATATGTGTTGATTGCCGAGTCATCAACAACATAATGATAAAGTATCATCATCCTATTCCTCGCTTAGATGATATGCTAAATGAATTGTATAGTTCATGTGTGTTCTCTAAAATTGATTTAAAAAGTGGTTATCATCATATTAGAATGAAAGAAGGGGATGAGTGGAAAACCTCTTTTAAAATAAAACATGGTTTGTATGAATGGTTAGTTATGCCCTTTGGTTTGACTAATGCACTGAGCACCTTTATGAGACTTATGAATCATGTTTTGCGAGCATTTATAGGTAGGTTTGTTGTTGTCTACTTTGATGATATACTAATTTATAGCAAAAACTTGGATTACCATGTAGTACATTGAAATCTGTTTTGGATGTGCTTAGAAAAGAAAAGTTATTTGCTAACATAAAAAAGTGTACCTTTTGCACGGATAAGCTTGTATTTCTTGGATTTGTTATTAGTGCTCAAGGTATACAGGTAGATGAAGAGAAGGTACATGCAATCCAAGAGTAGTCGAGTCCCACAACTATAGGTAATGTTCGTAGTTTTCATGGACTTGCTAGTTTTTATCAGCGGTTCATGAAGGACTTTAGCAACATAGTCGCGCCACTTACCGAAGTAATCAAGAAGAACATTGGATTTAGATGGGAAGAAGAACAAGAGAAGGTGTTTCAGCTAATCAAAGAGAAGCTGACCAATGCTCCCTTATTGTCTTTACCTAACTTTTCTAAAATGTTTGAAATCGAATGTGATGACCAATTGCTTACTTCAGTGAAAAATTAAGTGGAGCAGCCTTAAACTACCCGACTTATGACAAGGAGTTGTATGCATTGGTTCGAGTTTTGGAGACATGGCAGCACTACCTATGGCCTAAGGAATTCGTTTAGCTTGTGTTGGCCCTACCCATATGTGTCTGCCAACACAAATTCTCAAGCCACTCCTCAACCTGGAAATTAAAACATATATAAATATACAGATATGTTTTATCACACATTTTATAGGTCTTATAAAGTTGAAATAATTATAGGAATTGTCTATTTTTAAGATTTCCTTTTAAACAAAATAGCATTTTTGATAATACTATAAAAATGTCAATTTTTTGAAAATAAATTGCCTATAATACTTATTGTCTTTTTTATAGATTTTGGCTGCATGCCATATTTCGTGGTTTTAAGTGACCTTTATGTTAATCTTTTTTGCTATTAACAGAAAAATTACAAAGATACAGAAATATGACAAAAATAGGGAAATATGGCTTTTTATTTTTTAGGTGATGAAATGAATTCTCAACCATTTTTTATGGTGTAAACTAGTAAGTCAATTCATCCATTTAGAATGACCATTTTAAAACCCTAAATATTTCGGTCATTTTTTTTTAACACACCCTCGAAAACTGGCCATTTCCTTAAATCCTCCCGATAGAATTTCATTTGTTTTGAGTATATTTTGTATTGTCTTGGTTATTGCCATCTTCACATTTTTCATTGTTCTAGATATTGTTAATGCGAATCTCGACAAAAATAGTGAGACTCATCACAATTAGGAACCCAAAAACATTCTACAATCAGATTTGAATGAAAGAACCGTGACCCATTACCTATATAGAGGTAAGAACTTTGATATATTGGTGAAGACGTCACAATCAATTACAGAAGGATTGATCGATAAGTCATTGGTAAATGTCACGAAAAATTCCGATAATTTCGAATAGTTGTTCAAAGAACTAAAGAGAAGGAAGTCTCACAATTTTCTAAATAATAATCTGTTATTTTTCCCACATATTAGACGCCTATTGATAGGATGAATGTTACAAAGAAAAGTTCCTAAAATAGCTATCTTAACCTAGGCTAAAATCTGACAATAATAACTCTAATTTGCTTAAAAAGGAGAAAAAAAAAGGGAAACAATCAGCCCTTTAATTAGCTGATCACAAGCCTAAAAAGAAAAGGAAAGTTAGGAGTTTTAAATAGCTTTGTTATCAACTATAAACACCCATGAAAAATCAAAAGTCCTAGACAAATAAAAGGAAAGTAAATATCTTGACATGCAAGCTGTAAATCAGACCAAAAGTACTCCTAAACATGCAAATTTTACTTGCTAAAATTAAAGGGTAGTTTGGGAGAGGTTTTGGAGATATATTTTTAGAGATGTTAGTTTTGAAGATGAAATATGGTGCTGGAGATTTTGTTTGGGATAAAAGTTTTTAGAAAAAAAGTTGATATGAAAAGGAATCAATGTGCGGCTTCAAAGAAATCTAACTAACGCTTGGCTTTATTCCAACTAGTAAAATTGGTTCAATCCTAACTAGCAAATTGGTATGTTCTTTTTTGGGCAAGTTTTTAGCTGATTGTGTTACTGCAAGTGTTGTACACTTTCCTTTTCTAGGATTGGCTTTTTTACCAAGTTTCCTTTTTGTAAATGGCTAATTATGAAGCCAATCAAATTTCTAACTTTCGTTTTTTAGTTTAGGCATGATTTGGGTAGGATTTAGCCTTAATTACCAGATTTCATCCTTGTTGTTTCCGTTTTCTAGAGTATAATTAAGGGAATATTCTTGTAAGTTTCAGTCTATTTAAAGGCGTCCATGAAGCAATGAAAGGACAGATCAATTTTCCATCGAAATTTGAGAGATTATTTCTCTTTGGTTCTTTGAAGAACTATTCGAACTTATCGAAATTTTCCGTGACGTTTACCTCTAACTTATCAAACAGACTTCCACCACCGTTTGTGGCGTCTTCCTTATACCGAGGTTCTTGTTTCGCATTAAACAACGGGTTAAGATCCAATATACCAATGTTCTTATTTTTGCTGAAGCAACGGGTCAAGGTCTCCCACTATTCAAATCTGACGTTCGAACATTCTTGTGTTCCTAATCGTGATGGGTCTCGTTATTCTTGGTGAGGTTCACATCATTTGGTATCAGAGTAAGGCTCTAAGTCAGTTTATGATAATTCTGAAAAGAAAAAAAAAAACTTAGAAAGGATTCGAAGAATAGAAAGAAGAAAGCAAGAGGAACCAAAAAAAAAAAAAAGAGGATTCAAAGAAGAGAACGAAGAAAACAGGAGGATCCGAAAAAAAAAAATTTGGAATTTAAAAAAAAAGGAAAAAAAAAGTTTATTCATCATCAAGAAAGATTTAGTTTTGGGAAATTGTATTCTTGTTTTAAAAAAAAAAACGAATTTTCTTGATGGGTTCTTGGTGAATTGTTGTTGGAAATTTTGATTGTTGTTTATTTAGTTTGAAAAGAACTGAAGAAGAATTAACGAGTCGATAAAGGCAAGAGTGGTAAGCATATTAGAAGATAAAATCCAATTAAGTGACAAACACAAGAGTGAGCGAATTTTCTTAAGTGAAACACGTCAAGGAGTGCTTGTGACGTCTCTAACCCTATTTTGCTAATTTTAAATATGTCACGCAATCAAGAAGAAACTCAACCAAAAAAGCCCCACAACTAACTATACCGAACCTGTAATTACAGTTAATGAAGGAGATGAGGTGGATATTGAGGGTTGAATTAAAACAACTGCATGAACGGTTGGACCAAATAGAGAATGCACGTTTGAAGCAGCCCCAAAACACTTCTAATGTGTATAGAAGGGAAAGAGTTCAACCAAGGGAAGTGAGGGTTGAAGATGAAGAATATTATGGGTTTGGTTTTGATGAAGAAGATGATCAGGATTTGGTTGTTAATAATAAGAGATATGGAGCGCAGACTAGAGAAGTTAGGAGCCGGGAAGATAACAATTTGGATAGCATTAAGATGAAAATTCCTCCATTCCAAGATAAAACCGTCCCTGACAATTTAGAGAAGCAGTTTGATTGGTGTGTCAACATGGATGGCTTCATCAACAAGTATTCGTTCGTGTTCAATAATCAACCAATCACTCTTGCACCATTAATCTTGAGACAAGGCTATGAAGATCAAATAAGATTACAAAAAGTGAATGAACAAAAGAAAACGAGTGAAAAAGAGAG
This sequence comes from Antiaris toxicaria, assembly GCA_035233585.1. Lineage (NCBI taxonomy): Eukaryota > Viridiplantae > Streptophyta > Magnoliopsida > Rosales > Moraceae > Antiaris > Antiaris toxicaria. The sequence goes on from CP141163.1 coordinate 6,430,460, forward strand.
TAACCAAAAGATAAAGAGTGAAAAAGAGAGTGAACAAAAGAAAAAGAGTGAAAAGAAGAAAGAGGTCAAGATAAGTGAGCAAAACAAAGAGAAAAGTCTTACGGCCATTAGGAGAAAATCTGAAAGAAATCAAAAGAATGTCTATATAAAAGCAAGTGAAATCAATAGAGCATTGTTTTCAACCCAATCAATGATTATACTTTTGCACGAAGAGGCGATTATAAACACTAATCAACTTGATCTCGCTTTGCCTAGTTTTACTGTTTCTCATTTGCAGGACTTTGAGAACGTTTTTCCTAAGGAAGTTCCACACGGATTATCATCTATCTAAGGGTTCAAACATTAAATTGATTTTGTACTCGAAGCTTTCAATCCAAACCAACAAGTCTATAGAAGTAATCTTGAGAAGACTAAGAAGCATCAAAGTCATATATTTTAAATCATTTTATTAATCTTTAATATAAAATATTTAAAGTAATTATATGTAAAATTTAATAGTAAGATTACATTTATCCTTATGTGAAATGAAAGATTTGAATTCTTATTTTAAATTCAAAAAAAAATATATTAAAAAAATCTTTTAATAATCTTTATCAATTTATCACCTCAATAAATCTATTAGATTATTGCATATATTATCCATGGAAGTGTATCAAAAATTATTTTAAATGATTTTACATAAGTCATAACAAATCATAAATAATTTTGTAGTTCTAAAGTGGAAATGGAAAAGGTACGCAGAGTGAGTGAAAAAAAAAAAAAAAAGAAAAGAGAATTCAACCCAACAGGCTTCTTTGCTTGGTCTATTTTACTGTCGTTTCGCTCGCGTTCGATGCAGAGGACTCTGTAGACTGTTTGGAGCGTTTGGTTTCTTCTTCTGCATTTCTTTGAGGACGAATAAGACGAGGAGGATGAGGAGGCATCTGTGGCGTAATCTTGAAGTATTTCAACGCGTCTGTACTAATATTCTCAGCCAGGGAAATCTTCATTCTTATCACTCAACCGGTTCGTTCACTTCTTCCTTCGTTTCTCTTCCCATTTTCGATTAGGGTTTAACCGAATCATGCCTTTCGTGCTCATAGCTTATGGAACTTTTCTTTCCTAAAAGAATGGATTTTGTTCTTTGAAATCATGGTTTCATTTTCTATTTCAAAATTAGGAGAATTGCAACCTCATTTGTCATCAGAAATAATTAAGATAATGGAACAGAGACTTTCGGCTATCGAGTACAGGACTGCTTTTCTTCAAAACCTTGTAAACCAGGTATAGCTCCGAATTTCTCGTGTTTCATTGAAGAAATTTTGGGCCTTTACTTGTAATTTTCTGTTTCAAGATGTGACTTTAGTTGTTAATGTTGAATGGCGATTGAGTTTGTTTTCTCATTTCTGTATGTTGATTGAAGACAGCCGGAAGCCTCACCCGCTGACTATGCAAGAGCTAATAAGGAGCTTCGGAAGCTCAAGTCTTCCGTGGACCTCATTTCTGAGTTAAGGTCTAAGCAGAAGGTAATTAATTTCTCAACATGCATGTTTTGATGAATTTATATTATTGGGTTTTTCTTTTGCTCTTAGGAATGTAATATGTATGTAGAGTTGCTTCGGATTTTGGTTGTTGTAAACAGATCAATATTATTACGATTTTATGACCTATCATATATTTTATTATTCTTAACCCAACAAATTTTCAATTGCTAATAACTTCTTATTTTGTAAAAGCTAGGAATAGGATTTTATAACAAGGATGCCACAAGATTCCAAAAGAAACTCAACTGACTAAAAAGTTGTATTCATTATAAATTCCATATTTCCATTTTTTTTCATTTTTAAATTTTGACGTAAAAGGTTTATGGTCCGGGTTAAGAATTTTGATATATATATATATATATATGACTGCATTCCTTCATAAATTGTAGCCATGACGAATTCCTAATCGAGACTGGCGGTATTTGGCTGTTGATTGGATCACTTTTCCATACTTTAGTTTTTTTTTTATTTTTTTCATTTTAATTATTATTATTATTTATGTTAACATTTAACTAAGCACGAACATAACTCATTTCCTGTTTCTCCCTACCAAATTTCAGTTCAACAACCATCAGATTATGATGCGTCATAAACTGTTAAATATGGTCATGCTAGTCACTATAAACTGCCTGAAAATGTATATTTTGTATCTATTGGTTGATGCATATTAGCTTGCTTGCATTGCTTCTATTCATTGGATTAATGCAGAAGGATGTATTTTGACGTCTCTTTTTCATCTCTGCAGGAGATTAATGATTTGAAGTCATTGGTGGAAGAATGTTCTGAAGATAAAGACATGGTTAGTGTGGCAACTGAGGAATTGGGTCAGGCCATGGAAGAGGAGAAAGGACTGCAGAATTTGTTGCTGAAATCTCTGCTTCCCAAGGATGATGCTGATGAGAGTGGTTGCATTTTGGAGGTGAGAGCAGGTAAATGATACCTGATGAAATGGACAACTGAATGAAAGTTTTGTTTATATGTTTACTCTTGCTTTATACAATGCATTTCTTCTATGCTTTTCATTTAATTGACGGAAAAATATAAACAGGAACTGGAGGGGAGGAAGCTTCTTTGTTTGCAATGGACATATTCAAAATGTATGTTAGTGCTAGATGTTAAGCATAAATAAGCATACTAAAGTATTTATAATGTTCTTGTTTCTGACACTTGATGTTTTCCGAATTTCAACAGGTACGAGAAGTACTCACAAAAGAAAGGATGGAAGTTTGAAGTGGTTGATGTGACAGAATCTGATATTAGAGGATATAAGGTGTGTTTCTGAATCCTAAATACCAAATTGACATTTTGGGACCTACCTTGGGCAATTACTGTTTGATCTTTATATCTGCATTTTACCAACTACGGATGATGCTGTATAGTGTTAATTTAAGATTAGATATTCCAAACCAAAAAAAAAAAAAAAAAAAATTATTGAATTCTGTCAATATCAGGAAGCTAGTGCGGCAATCTCAGGGGCTGATGTTTACGGAAAACTTAAATTTGAGAAGGGAATTCACAGAGTACAGGTTTGATCCTACCTGTCTAACTCACATAGTCATGAAAGTTGCCTCAAATGACTCTTGCAATTTTTCTTTTCACAGCGAATTCCTGTGACAGAGAAGGCTGGACGGATTCATACAAGTGCTGTTTCTGTTGCCATTCTCCCTCAGGCTGATGAGGTGCTCATTAGTTTGGCCATTACTGCTTGAATTGTTCGGCACTATATGTAATATGATAATGTAGTGCTATTTTCTCTCCTTCATTAGTCATTCCTAAGTTGGTATTTTTGCAGGTAGATGTCCAGCTGAGAAATGAAGACTTAAAAATTGATACCTACAGATCCGGCGGTGCAGGAGGTCAGCATGCAAACACCACCAATAGTGCTGTTAGAATGACTCATATTCCGTCAGGGATGGTTGTGGCCATACAAGATGAACGATCCCAACACATGGTAAATGCTTCCAACTTTGGAGCTGATTTTTATTTGATTGCATGGTTATGAATCTTATCACGGCACATGATGTCAGTGTTTGCTTCTCTAAATTTTACTATTATCTGCCTGTCTGCTTGTTATGCATCTTTCACTTTTAATTCAGCCATCTTCTATTACAGAATAAGGCCAAGGCATTAAAGGTGCTGCGTGCAAAGCTATATGAAATGGAGAGATCTAGGATTCATAGCAACAGATCAAAACTTCGATTAGAGCAGGTACATATACAGCAAACGTGATGAATGATTGTTACATTTTGTCAGTGGTATTAGTTGTTGATTTTGGCTACACACTCTGAACAGATAGGAAGTGGTGATAGATCTGAACGAGTACGTACATACAACTTTCCTCAAGGGCGTATCACAGATCATCGTGTCCGCATTACTTGTCATGCAATAGATGATGTTATACAGGGAGAAAATCTAGATTTCTTTATTGATGCTCTTCTACTGCAGCAGGAGATGGATTCAATTGCTTGTTTCAGTTCTTCCCAGTGAAACTACTGGATTGCTATTGTACCCAGGCTGTTAATAAGAGAGATATTTTTTCCTCCCAAATGTTTCATTGTTTAACTGGCATTTGCCTTGCATTTTTACCTGATACTATATATGGATTGTTCCTTTTTGTTTGTTTTTCTTTTGTTTTTTTTTGGATAAATTATTGCTCCTTTTTTCCCTCAAGGAACCAAGTGAATAGAATATGCCAAATCAACTATGTATTTTGCAGCCAGATAGGTCAAAATTATGGTGTATAGATCATTGTAGTAGTCGAACTCGTTTCTTTAGTTCTGAAGAAAATTGAAAGCTGTATTATTATTAATCTGCTTAAAATTGTTCACTTGGCAAGGGAGGTGTTACAGAGAGAAGAGGGATCAGAATAACTCCTGAAATGTCTACACAAGTAGTGCTTGTGGTATTTGCTGGCGACAGTGACCAGACCAGACCGGAGTTTGCAGTTTTAGGCTGGAATTTGGGGCATTCAGACTCAGATATTGCAATTCATAACCATTCAACAGAAGTCTGCAGCCAAATTTAATTGAGAGGAATTGAAGCCTTCAATTGTGAAACAAGTGGGTCATAATCTGTGGCAACTTGGCTGCATGAACAGCCCCCTTTTGTCACTAATGATTTGTCGTCATTCAATAAAGGTGATGTCCCCCACATGATCAAGTAGATGACAAAATCGTGGTTAATTGTTTTTCCAAAGGAAAAAGAAAATAGCAAGAGCATGGTGGTTAGTTGGCTCTCCTTATTTTTTAGCCTCAGATGCGAATTGCGCACCTTTTTAGCTTCAAAACAGCATCTGCTGTTATGGTTGAAATGGAAAAAGAAGAAGTGAGAGCCTCTGATTGCCGAACTGCATTGCATGATCATGCTTTGCTGCTCAAGGTGTGATGATCTGGGGAAAGGCTAAAATTACAAATACTAAAACGAAGCCGAAATATTTGTTGCAAATCCTCTCGGGGTCCATCCTTGTCTCAACTGAAGAAAAACCTTCCTATAAGTAGGGTCGCCCCAGTTTTTGACCCACCACCTTAGTTTTACCATTTTTTTTTTAACCTAAAGATAAATAGTTACAAGGAAAAAGAGTAACATGTCCATTTAACATAGAGATAGGGTGTATCTTGTGTGAACTATAAACTTCGATTACTGTGATGGGATTGACTTAAAACTAGATTAAAGGATGATTCTATCCAAAACTTCCCTATTACTTGTCAAGTATAGGAAATATTACTTGAGAAAAAGGAAAGGTTTAGCCATCCATAATCATATTGGTGCTCCAATATCACTTATCAAGTGTAAGAAACATTGATCAAGAAATGAAGAAAAAGGTGTTTAGAGGCAAAATCATATTGACCTCAACTAAACTGAAGTTTCATAAATAACTGATTCCAAGGCCTTATCAAGGAGAATAACTGACCTTATAATTTCATCAAATGACCGGATGTGACACATAATATTACTTCTTCATTTAGGATTAAAAAAGATTATTTTGTTGCTTTTTCTCTTGCCTGTTTAATTTCGAGCCTTCTTATTCATCTTTCCTTATTGGTTTACCCTTCGTTTGGGTTAGTCCTTTTTGACCTACTAATTAAAAGTGCTCAAGCTGTGATAGAGTGGGCGTTTACAAAAAAGGAGTGTAGAGTAATCGGTAATCCCATTCCCAACCGCACAAGTCTATTTCTTTTATTGCAAGCATGAGACGTAAGCGAATTTGATATGGCTTCTACAGTGTTTTGAGTATTAAAGTAATATCATCCGGTAGTTTTATATATATATATAGTTATTATTTGTAATAAAAAAGTCATATCATATCTCTTATAAATAAGATGGAGATGAAGCTGTTGAGTTTTGTCTGTATCTGATAGCTGGTTTCTCCTTTCCACTGCAAACGGATTTTGATTGTATCTTAATGGTGTGAGACAGTTCGTGTTCATTTCTAAACATGTGCAGTTAATCAGTTATAAGGATTTTGTTAGGAGATCCAAGTATTACAACAGAATCTGCTAAAAAGAGAATCAGACATAGCCACTTGTAAACAGGATTCTTCTTGGGAAGACAGGCTAGATGATACTGGAATATCTATCTATTGTAAATGAATATTATTGGTAGATTTCTCAAGAGGTGAAAAAAAATAATAGAAGGCTTTGACATGGAAGAATTTCCAAAAGTGTTGAGGAGTTGGAGTTGGGAGGAGAACAAGGAGTTTGAGGTGGCTCTGGCAGTGGTTGATGAGCAACAACTGCATCGGCAGGAAGTGGAGGCGGCCGTGATCGGATCGGGCAAAAAGAGTGCCGAGGATGTACATAAAAATTATGTCATACTTTTGGAGGATTTGCAGGTCATTGAGTCTGGTCAATTAGATAAAAAATTACTACGATCAGATCACGCCCACAACTTTCTACAATGTAACAAGTACGTACGCCTATTATGTTATGTTATGTTATCTACTATCTTTCACTCTTTCTGATTAATTTAGCAAAAACCTGTTTTTTTTTTTTTTTTTCCCCTTAATAAGTCTACACTTCTTCATTCCCCTCTGGTTGTTTTCGCTAGGAACAAGTTAAAAAAAAGGTGAAGTCAACATAGGTTCTTTATGGCCTTCTGGGTTTTTACGAAAAAGCTTAACCAACAGAGAATGAACATCTTCATGTTGACAAAGAAACTTATAAGAACCAAAGTCCTTTTGTAGCTTTTGTTCCATTTACACCTGTGAATAGTTTAAAAAAAAAGCTGCCTTTGAGATTTTCATTTATGTAATATGATTGAGATTCAGTGTTTTTAGATTAATTGGTAAAATTTGAATTAAATTGTTGCGATTAGGGAAGTAATCATTAAATTTTGATATCTGATTTAAGTGAAATGTCAAATTACATTTTGCTGGTTAAGTTGAACTTGGGCTAATCCGCTGCACAGAAGGCCATTGGAGTATCCATAGATTAAAGCAAGTTGATTTTTTTTTTTTTTAATATTCTAAACGCATTTACAAGAAGACCATGAAGCATGATAAGAAGCAAATTGAACTGGTCAGGTCAAGCGTATATTGAAAACGTAGTTGATTAATCTTGTAATACAGAAATTTTGAATCAAATGCGTTGCTTCTAGTGCCATCTTATTGCATTAGATTATAAATCAATGGGAAACGTGGCTCTCAACCATTTCTTTTTCCTAAAGAATTTGTATACCTTAAGAGAAATTATATCAATTTGAACAGCATAAACAGAGCTACAAGTACATAGATGGTTGATGCTAAAAACTTGACACAACATCAAAGTGGAATCACTTGATATGATTGGCCTTACGCAACTATGCTCCACCTAGTTACCTGCAAAACGGAGATAAACATGTCAGAGTAAGGGGGACACCAGTGGAGTGTCTGTCAAAGGCCCTCCAATGCTTAAGTCAATAGAGAGCAAGCGGAAAGGTAGAGTTTGGGCAAGAAATCTCGTCTATAGCTGAGAGAGTGAGACATTCCTACTTCTCATGAGTTCGGGTTCCCTAGAGTGGTCCCTACGAGTTGAACCGATGTCAAATGTATTGATATTGGTTGCCCATTAGGTTGTTGCCACGTGCCCCATAGCCTCTGTAATGGCAATTGGTATAGGTAGTGGTGCACGCACTAGTGTCAGGTGGCGCAGAGTGGCAAAAGAAATGTGGGCGTTGACGTCCAAGTGCAAATATTAGGTGGTACAAGTTAGTAGGAGAGTGCCGGCATGGTATACCAACAGAGTAGGGATTGTGTGGGTTGGCTAATAGAGACTACAGGTGAATAAGCAGAGGTCCAGAAGACCTGACCAACCTTCTTTTCTTGGTCGATGGAGCTTGGGCTAGGTCTCATGGGCGATACCAACACTAGTAGTCAGCTGGTCGCAATCTCAAGGCGACCAAGTACGTTTCAACACTGTAAAGCTGATCACGGCTGTTCTCCACCCGTAGTGATCGAAGTTGGTTGGTCCTGCTCTTGGGAAGCTTTTTTGGGCCCAATCATGGTCATACAGATCTCTGCTATGTTCTTTAATGCTAAGAGTGGCCTTCGATCAATTATTTTATTATAGCTGACTAAGGAGACTAGGTAGTGGTCTTTGTAACTGACATATGCTGAAAACACCATCAACATAGATTATGATCCTTAATTGGTATACGAAGATATTTGGCAATTGCAAGCGAACCTTGTAGTTATGGAAGTGATGTGAATCAAAGAACAGTTTTAAAGGAATTAATTTGTACCAAAAATGCACTTGATGTAAAACATGACACAACATCAAGGTAACCAATTAAAATAACAATTTAACCGGTTACAAGAGCGAGAGCAAAGAGATTTAAAGAAGCACTTAATGGACTATTCAAGAGATTTGGACTCAATCAAATTCGTGGAGGCCCATTAAGCATGATTCATGTGGTTAACAAGGATGCATTAACTTAATTCAAACCCATGAGGAATTCAAATAATACAAGCCTATGACATTTTTTATTTATTTTCGTTTTTTTTTTCAAATTTTGTGACAGAATAACTACCTTCTTACTTTTACGTTTTGGTTAGGATTTAGAATTATCTTTTATAACAAATTTCAATTAGGATTTAGGATTATCTTTTGTAACAAATTTTCATATTTTTAGGATTATCCTTTGTAACTAATTTTCAGAATTTTAGGAATATTCTTTGTAATAATTGCCCATGAATAGGCATCTCCATAGCAATAAACATCACATTAGTTTAATTCATAAATTTGAGAGTTCTATTTCTTTTTAGTTCTTTGAAGAACTATTTGAACTTATCAGAATTTTCTGTGGCATTCACTCCCGACTTATCAATCAACCCTTCCATAGTTGATTATAGTGTTTTTCTTATACCAAGGTTCTTATTTTGCATTAAGTAACGGGTTAAGGTCAAAATACTAAGGTTCTTGTTTTTGCTGAAGTAACGGGTCGAGGTCTTCCATCCATTCGAACCTAACTTTAGAATGTTCTTGGGTTCATATTCTTGATAGGGTTCGCATCATTTGGTATCAGAGCTTAGGTTCTAAACTCAGGTTTGCCTATCTCATTTATTTCTGTTTATTTATTTTTTTGGATAAGTCCGAATTTATTTAAAAAAAAAAAAAGGTCGTGTTTCTTTCAATTTCGGTTTGTTCGAATTGGTTTAGAGTCAAAGCTGTGGGTTTGTAATTTTCGTTTGTGATATTGGAAATTCAAGTTAAGAGGATCCGAGCAAGAAAAAAAAAAAGGAAGCAAAAAAAAAAAAAAAGAACAACAATACGGACTGTACGGACTACCGGAAAAAAAAATGTTTTTAGTTGTAAATTCTAGTTTACCAAATTTCTTCTACTCCATTCTTGTTTGAATTTTGTGTCTTTCTTATTCTATTTTTTTCCCCCTTAAATCCTAGTTTATTTTAGTTTCTGATTAAAAAAAAATCGGATTAAAAAAATTAGAATAAAAAAAAGTTGATTCATCATTAAGAAAGTTTCAGTTTTGTGAAATTTTGTTCTTGTCTGTCAATTCATGTACTTATTGTTTGTTTTTTTTTTTTTGTGGGTTCTTGGTAAATTATTGCTGAAAATTTCGTTTATCATTTGTTTAGTTTAAAAAGAACCAAAAGAGAATCAATGAGTGGAAAAAAGCAGGAGTAGTGAGCATATTAGAGAGTAAAAGCCATTTGAGTGACAAACACGAAAGTGAATGAATTTTCTTTTCTCGAGTGAAACACGTGAGGGAGTGCTTGTGAGATTTCTAACCTTATTTTGCAGATTTTAAATATGTCACGCAATAAAGAAGAAAACTCAACCGTAGAGCCACCACGACCAGCTATTCTAAACCTGCAATTACAGTTGATCAGAGAGATGAAACGGATGTTGAGAGTTGAATTAGAACGAGTGCATGAACGGTTGGACCAGATAGAGATTGCACGTTTGAAGCAGCTACAAAATGCTCCTAATGTATGTAAAAGGGAAAGAGTTCAATTTCGAGGAGTGAGAGATGAAGACGAAAAGTATTATGGGGCTGGTTTTGATAAAGAAGACAATCAAGATTCGATTGTGGGTAATAGGAGACATGGAGGGTGATTTACAAGAGCGAAGAATCAAGAAGACAACAATTTGGGTAGCATTAAGATGAAGATTCTCCTGTTCCAAGGTAAAACCATCCCTGATGATTTAGAGAAGCAGTTTGATTGGTGTGTCAACATGGATGGCTTCACCAACAAATATTCGTTCATGCTCAATGATCAACCAATCACTCTTATACCGTTGACACCACAACAAGTATATGAAGATCAAGTGAGGTTACAAAAAGAAGGTGAACAAAAGAAAAGGAGTGAAAAAGAGAGCAACCAAAAGATAAAAAGTGAACAAAAAAGTAAACAAAAGAAAGAGAGTGAAAAAGAGAGAGAGGCCAAGAAAAGCGAGCAAAAAAAGGAGAAAAGCCTTACGGCCATTGAGAGAAAATTAGAGAGAAAACAAAAGGATTGCTATACAAAAGTAAGTGAAATCAAAAGAGCATTATTTTCAAACCAATCAATAATTGTACTTTTGCACAAGGAGGTGCATTTGAACACTAACCAACTTAACAACGTTTTGCCTGGTTCTATTGTTTCTTTTCTGCAGGGATACAATGATGTCTTTTGCGAGGACGCACTAGATGGATTACCATTTATTCTAGGGTTCAAACATGAAATTGATTTTGTGCCCAGAGCTTCTAATCCAAACCGATAAATCTATAGTAGTAATCCTGAGAAGACTAAGGAGCTTCAAGGTCAAGCCAATAAAATGCTTCACAAATTAGTTTTTGATCCCGGAGATTGGGTTTGGTTATGTGTAAGGAAGAAACGAATCCCGATACAAAGACGTTCTAAGCGACTTCCTAGAGGGGATGGTCCTTTCCAAGTTCTTAAACAAATCAATGACGATGCATACAAATCCTTATTAGGCGATGATTTGAGGACAAATCCTTTTCAAGAGGAGGAGAATAATGTGAATCAAAGAACGGTTTTAAAGGAACTAATTTGTACAAAAATGCACTTGATGCAAAACATGACACAACATCAAGGTAATCAATTAAAATACCGATTTGGCCGGTTACAAGAGCGAGAGCAAAGAGATTTAAAGAAGCACTTAATGGGCTCATTCAAGAGATTTGGACTCAATCAAATTCGTGGAAGCCCATTAAGCATGATTCATGTGGTCAACAAGGATGCATTAACTTAATTCAAGCTCATGAGGAATTCAAATAATACAAGCCTATGACGTTTTTTATTTATTTTCTTTTTTTTTTTCAAATTTTGTGGCAGAATAACTACCTTCTTACTTTTACGTTTTGGTTAGGATTTAAGATTATCTTTTGTAACAAATTTCAATTAGGATTTAGAATTATCTTTTGTAACAAATTTTTGGATTTTTAAGATTATCCTTTGTAACTAATTTTCAGATTTTTAGAAATATTCTTTATAATAATTGCCTATAAAGAGGCATCTCCATGGCAATAAACATCACATCAGTTTAATTCATAAATTTGAGAGTTCTAATTCTCTTTGGTTCTTTGAAGAACTATTTGAACTTATCGAAATTTTCCATAGCGTTCACTCCCGACTTATCAATCAACCCTTCTATAGTTGATTGTGGCGTCTTCCTTATACCAAGGTTCTTGTTTCGCATTAAGCAACGGGTTGAGGTCAAAATACTAAGGTTCTTGTTTTTGCTGAAATAACGGATTGAGGTCTTCCATCCATTCAAACCTGACTTTAGAATATTCTTGAGTTCATATTCTTGACGGGTCTTGTTATTCTTGACGGGGTTCACATCAGGAAGGGGAGATGTTTGGACCATACTTTGGTATTGCCAAGTCCTAAGCCATCAGATTTTTTTTTTATTTGTTAAATTCAATAAAACTCCATACTCACATTTTCTTTTATTTTCTTTTTCGAATATGATTCTAAGACAATTTAACAATCCAAAATAGCATAGTACCATCAAGGTTATTTTTAACCTCAAGAATGAAGAAGAATAAAGAAGAACAAATATTAAGAGAAGGAGAAAGGAGGCGGGGGGAGGGAGAAAAAGAAGAGAGGCCGACCAGTGAAGAGGCAGTGCATGAGTAGAGCCACAACAGCAGTCCTTCGTCTGTTGGCGGCTCCATCCGTGCTCTACCCAGTCCCTGCCTTATGCAACTTTTAGACCTCTCTTTTCTCCACTCCACCACCTCATCCTCACGTCATATTGTAAACTCCAACCTTTATCTATCTAGCGTGTCATTAATCTTGGCTACTAACACATGTATCACACATTTTATTATGTGACTGTCACATATGTAATAATTGTATCTTCAATAATGATAAAATAACATTTTTCTAATCTCCTGATAAGAGTTATTTGACACCGTTTCATGGGCTCCTCATATTGTGGCACCATATTAACAAACTCAAAGATTTGAAGCCACATACAGCTCAAGCCATCTCCAATCCAATTTCCTGCCAATTTCCAAATCAAAGACTAATGTATATCGACACAATTCTTCTTGGTTTGGTTGGTGTAGCATAAATTTTGTGCTAGTCTTATAATAATAGGCCAAAGATACAGTAGTACGCGCTTGTACTCTCTAAACTCAACATGTACTCATTTGAAACCGGTAATATGTGCACGCCAGCTAGCTAGCTCGTACTATTTTCTTTCTAATTCCCTTGTCATTATGGTAAGGCTGCTTAACTATATACAAACATGATTGAGGCTGCAAAAGTAACTTTTTCCTTTCCGGGAAAGCCATTTGCATGTCCCCTTTTTTTTTTTCCTTTTACATATTATTTTCACTGACTCTGTGCGTATAATAATATCTTTCCGAATGCTACAAATACCGTGCTTTTTTTTTTTCCGTTTTGCCAATGATTTTTTCAATAACCCACTCCATCATCACATACATTTCCATTCCAAACCTCCTCTACGCCTATATCGTAGATTTACCTTATCTGTAATATATAAAGAAACTAAATTATATGAATACTATTAGTATATTCATTATCTCACAGAAATATTTAATTTATAATATTAATATAAAAACAAATATTAAAATTTCAAAATATGATATAAAATATCAATATAAAAGTAGAAATCATACATATTTTAACACGTATTAAAAAATTTACATTATCATTCTTTATTCTCTTATGTTATCTTTCTTTACTCTTTTTTAATATTATCGGATCCTAAACGATGTATAATGAGCGCAACCATGATAAAAGTAGAATTGTAATTCCAAACCCACTACAATAACTATTAAACTATTACTATTAGGTTGTTAACACAACACCTACTACAAGGTGTTAGTGGTTTAGGTGTAAATTATTACCATTATTTAGGATGAATCGCCGATACACGCCTCCCGATTATCATTTTTATTTTGGTAAGCTTAACTCAATCTTTGGTGAACTATATTACAACTCTCAATATTATATCAAAATCATAACTTTTATAAAAGCATTTCTCTTTAAAATAAAACATAACTTTTATAAAAAATATATATATGGCTTTATGTAAATCATAATACACAAGTCTTCAAAAGAAAATATAGTTCCATAACAAATTATTGGCATCAAGAAAGTAACATATTTTATCAAAAAGAATAACATAATATAAACTACAGAATTGATAATAACTTTCTATATTAAAATACATCAAAGCTTTTGTAGAAGGAATAACATATATTCTTTCAAAATATTACGTCAATTATAAACTATTTTTAATTTTGAACAAACATGTTACAGGTAAAAAATGTACTTACCCACTTGAAGCATGTACTACAATTTTTATTTTGGTGACTTGACACTTTAAAATCTTGATATGCTCGCTCTTAATAAAATCCATGTTATAAAATCATAACATCAATATTTTATAATTAGAAGAAATCTTAAAAATCCCTAATATCACAAAAGCCCCAATTTTCAAAATCTCCATAAAACCTAGAATTCCAATTTTGGAAAATTAACATCAACTAATTGAAATCCTACCTTCCAATCCCTTAATCTATCATTCTACATTGTCAATTTAATCATCAAACACTATGATTTATTTAATCCATCCAAATTTATAAAAGCCCTAACTTCAATTTTCAAGAAAATTAAAAAAACCAATATGTAAATCTAGCAATTTAATTTTCAGAAATTTTGTCATTTAATCCTTAAATCTATGTCACGGCCCAAAATTTAGACATGTGACACGGCAGCCAAATCATAATATCAACCCGAGATTTAAGGAAAACATTTATTACAAAAACAACGGGTCAACATTATAATTTAGCTAAGCCTAATTATAAAATAGCATCATAACCACAAAATAAAATTAAAGGAGAAAATAAATGCTTTTTAATGTGGAAGTCAAACACAAAATCGGTTTTCAAAGGAAATTACCAACCATAAAATATTCCCAAGCATGAAATTTGAATAACGTGAAATAAAGTACAAGCTTAAAGTCTCATTACATCAGAACGAGAAACAGAAAGAAGAAGATGGAGAAAACGGATAGCATCATCTTCGGTAGTTACGGATATCTCAACGAATTTCGGAACTGCTACCTCCCGTACCTGGAAGTAGTCATTTCGAAATCACAAAGAAAAAGGGACATGAGCGCTGGCTCAGTAGGACAGAAACAAAGGTGGGTTAACGGATAACATTTAAAAATATGGCATAATATTCGTTTCCAAAAATAATCAACAATTTAAAAAAAAAATACATGACATAATAATCATAAAAAAAATAATCAACAATTTCGTGAAAAACATTTTTAATGCAAGTTTTATTCTGCTGAGGACTTAGCGTAGCTGCAATATACGTGCCCCAATATTAAAATAATAAATCATTAAAACAACCATCATATTATGAGTGAGGACTTGTTGTAGCTATAATATACGTGCCTCGAATTTGAATTATCCTAGATCATCTCGTTACGGTTTAAATAGGCCGAACGGCCCTACGCAGGTTTAGGGACCTTCCCTCATGGCGTCAACTCTGGGACGCACGCATCATTTACAATGATCATGAACTAGAGCTCAATTATGTTCACCGGATTATTCAAAAGATGGTATTTACCAAGTTATATTATGCCATTAATCAAAACACGCTTTGAAATACACATTTAATACAAAACACTTTGCATGCGTTTATTCCATCCAAAAACAGTATAAAAATTTCATAAACTGAAAACAGCATGCCATCGATAAAACAGGGGAATTTAAAACACTTGACTACTCCCAGAAAAGGCTAGAACGTCCTACCTCGATTATCGCACAAGCGTTACGATAACGTGATCCACAAATCCAGCAAGAACGTCAAATAAGTCCTATAATCACAACATATGATTAGTCTAGGTCTAGACATAATCATCCAATCATTTTAGTGTGCCACAAAATATTTTAAAACGTTTAATAAACATTTGGGATTTAAAAAAAATTTGTGAAAAACTCTAAGTTAGGATATTACTGGACATGAGCACTCTGACCTAGGCTGATTGTAAAATCCATATTAATTCATTTTTAATCCCAAAAATTCTAAATTTTTAATATGTTAAACTAGACATCCGTAGCTTTAATTTCATATAATTTTTATAATTTTTAGACATCATTTGGTCATTCAATTAGGCCAAAAACCGAGGGGTTGTTTTCAGGCATAAAATCTGGGTTTCAGTTTCAGTTCAAAAACTGGCAGTTCTGTCCGCCTATATTAGAAAAATATTTTGACTAGGAAAACGGATGAGTTTGGTTCTGAAATTTTTCAGGCATTTAGGAGACATCTTGAATTTAATTTTAGGCTCAAGAATCACTCAAAAATCGTTTTTAAAACTCAAGTTATGGCTGACACAAATTTACTGTTCATATGGTAATTTTCCAGATTTCCGTTTTTCTGTGTCCGAATTTCGATTAGCCTCGAACCAATTCAATTTTCATCCAATGATCACGAAATTTTGTGGAAAACCTTATTTATATGTCATTAACACAACCCAAGAATCAAATTGGCAAAAATCATAAAATTTACACATTTGATAATAGGGTTTTTGAAAAGGAACAAAGAGGCAAAATTTTTAGGGTTTGAGAGAGAGATTCACACCTTGTTTGTGCTGCACTATTTTTGATGCTTGGTCTCCTTTTTGGCTAAATTTATGTGAGTGTTGGAGTCTTCAAAACAGTAGGGAAAACAGTGGAGAAAACCATATAAAAATTTGGATTTAAAACCAAAAGGAGAAGGAAGGAAAAAGTTTGATTTCTCACCTTGTTTTTGTCTCAAAAATTGTTGAATCTTTGAGCTGCCTTTTGATAGGTTTTGTTTGCTGTTTTGGGTGTGTTTTGGAGAGAAAATTCAGAGAGGAGAGAAGGGAAAGCTGGCCGAATTTTTGAGTGTGAAGGAAGGGTGAATGAGAGTTAAAAGAGGGTTTTTATACTAGGTTTTCTTTCTTTCCCTTTCTCTTCCTTGTTTGGCCGAAATTTCTAAGGGTAAAAGGGAAAGTTTTTGTGCTGTTTTGAAGCTAGAGTTTTCTCTCTTATTTCCCTTTAGGTGGCCAAAATTATCCCTTAGTTTTTAAGGAAAAATAATTTGAATTTTGATTGAGTTTTGACCTAGCTTTTGATTCAAATAAAAATCTCCTTTATTTCCTATACTTTATGGCCGAAATTTCTTCTTTATATCTAAGGGATGAAATTTGAATTTAAATCCTCCTTGGATTTGTGAAATTTAAATTTTTAATTAAAATCCCAAGTGATGGCCGAATATTTTAGGGTTTCTTTTTGAAGTTCAAATTGTTGACTTTTTGAGCGGGATTTGACTAGGAAACCAACCTAGGGTTTCCAAAAGATTTTTAATTAATTTTTGGCACACTAATTTTATTTAAATTATATATTGACCCTTAAATAGAATTTAAGGCATCACAATCCACCATCCTACAATATCGATCTCATCATCTAATTTGGTTATTTATCAAAATCCCAAATTTATTGAAACCTTTAATTCGAAATCCCCAAAATTAACATAAAAAAATAAAATTACCTTAAACCTCCAACGAAATCAACCCTAAAAGCTCTTGAGATAATTAAATCCTTGAGGTTTGGATAGTGTAAATTGAAGGAAATTAATTTTTTAAGGGGATGAAAAAGAAAGTGTTTTGGGAGAGAAGGAAAGAAAGGCATTTGAAAGAGAAAAAAATTCATATATGGAGTTTATCTAAGAGGTTTAGGCTTTTTAGTAACCGCTCCCTAAAATCTAAGGTTAAGACCAAAAGTTAAATCATGATCCAAGAGTTAAAAATAGACTTAAAATACCACAAACTCATATCCAATTTAAAATACCTTTTTTTTTTTTTTTTAATGCTTAGGGCGCTATAGCGCACTCGTATTGGTCATTGCATGCCACACAGAGCTCTTAGGCCCCACCATATTTTTTTTTTCAACTACTCGATGTCTCATAATATTTTGGCCTTAACTTTTTATTTCTATGTCAGAATTAGACAATTCAAAAGATGTTGGAAACCTAATGAAAAGATCTACAACTTTGATGTAGAACTTGTTGTCTAATTTGAATGTTTTCACAATCAAAATTTCATGTGAATAGAACATCATACTATTTCTTACGAAAATTTTCCTAATCATACATTAACTTATTTTACACAAGATCAAACATTTTTAGGCAATCTAACATGCTAAAACCCTCGTGAAAATTTAATATAAAACTCTAAAATTATTACTTTACTTGTCTTTTACATAAGACAAAAATTATTGAGCGTATCAAAGTACTTAGTGTGATTACCTGTAAAAACACTTAATCCAACATTTTATACTATGATTCTTGTCTATTCTTTATGAATTATTGAATCTCTTTGCCTAGATTAAAATGCTATAAAATATTGGGTGTTACACTTGGCGTGGAGGCTTGTATGGTGGTTAAGTGGGCTATCAAAATTTTTCTATTTTAAAGGATTTACATTTATTTTTAAGAGTTTTAAATTTATGGTTTGAAGTGGTAAGTTTATTTATTTTAATATTTATATAGGAAGTTCTTAAGATTGTTTTACATCTTTTTTTTTTAGATTATATATTTCGCCATCATGAGATTTTTAAAGCTTAATCTTTTATTTTAAATTTTATAATGAGTTAAGTTTATGCTTTTAAGAAAATAATAATAATAATTACTACGTTTTTCTGTATAATTTCACCATACCAGTTCATTTATTTTGTTAAAGATAATAATCGTGACATTTCACTAATAAAGTGTTACATTTACACCTAAGTTTACTTACCAGGAGTACAAAGCATAAGTCACTTTTACCTGCTCTTTTCTCTCAATTGAAAATGAGAATGGTGAACCCCACACCAGTTTGAGATTGAAAAATAGGATTATCTTATGCCATTTTTCTATTTGTGACTATCATCTTAAATAACTATCTTACCCATTGTTTACTTACAAAATATATGTTTATTTACGTGATATTATATAATTATCATAATTGTTACAAACTTAGTTAGAATAATTATAACAAAAACAATTATCAAAACAATAAAATAACATATATCTGTTTTTTGGCACTTCATTTCTTTATTTAATTCAAAGTTTTTACACTCTTTTAATGTTATGAAACAAAAAATAAAATTAAGCTAATAATTTGTTTAAACTTGGACCTCATTATAAATTTTTCCATTCTAAATCCTACTAATTTCGATCATGTTAAAGAAACACACCATGTGAAAGTGTAGGAATCCCTCTCAAAATTCCCAAAAAAAAAAAGTAAATAAATAAATAAAATAATAAATAATCACTAGCAAAAACGAGTTATTGTAGCTAATCTGAGGAGAAAGGGCGAATCACCACGGACTGAGAACACGTGTCGGTCTTCGAGCTTTTACAGGGTAGTTTTGACTGTAGAAACCATCCACTTGTAGTCACAACATAGCTCCTCATCTCCTAAGGCAAGTGACCACACACGGTGTCGTTTGCTCGTCTCCTCTACTTTTAACTCAGCTCCAACATTTACCTCTATATAAGCAAACACACTACATTTTTCTAGTGCCATCAAAACTACAAAAAAGAAATTGCAAAACTCCACTGTGTAATCAAAAAGCTTACCAAATACCAACCTTACTTCATATAACCAGAAGATTCTGTTGCAGTGAAAATTGCCTCAGTACAGGAAATTAGGCGAGAACTCGACGAAAAGGCACGGCAAGGCGAGACTGTCGTCCCTGGTGGAACTGGTGGCAAAAGCTTCGAGGCTTAAGAGCACCTTGCTGAAGGTATACACAACATATAAATATATATATATAGAGAGAGAGAGAGAGAGCACGAAAAGGCCCACACACATACACACTTACATATAAAATACATGTAGAGTTTGCATAATTATGTTATGAGTGATATTCATCTAGTTTTGTATCAACGATGGTTATAGTATCAGTTTATATATAATATTACATAAACTTATAAGTAAGCTAACTTCTTCATTAGAAAGTTTTTAAGAGTAGATATCTATACATATACAAACATATGTGTAAGTGTGTATAAGTAGTTCTTTTCATTCAATTAATCGGAGGTAAATTATGTTAATGTGCTGTGTGATGCATAACTTCTTGTGTTTGTGCAACTGTGCTGATTGAAAGGGCGTGCCGGGGAGGGCAAAAGAGGGCGGAGCAGCTAGGCCACGAAGGGTACAAGGAGTTGGACCACAAAGGTAGTGAGTTTAGGAATGAGCAGTTGGGCCACGAAGGCTGCAAGGAAATGGGCCATAAAGGTGGTGACACTAGGAAGGAACAGCCTGGGCACGACGTGATGCAACACAAGACATGACACCACTAAGGGAACCAGTTCAAGTACCAATTGGGCCAGTTACAAGAGCAAGAGCAAAGAAATTTAAAAAAACACTTAATGGGCTGATTCAAGAGGTTGGGGCTCAATCAAATTCGTGGAGACCCATTGAGCAAGATTCATGTGATCAACAAAGATGCATTAACTTGATTCAAGCCCACGAAGAATTCAGCTAATTCTTTCAAGCCCAATCAAGCCAAGAGACTTCAAGCCCAATCAAGCCCAAGAGACGTTTTTCTTTAACCAAGGAAGTTCAGATTTAGTTAAAGTTATCTTTTTGAATTTGTTGGGATTTCAACTAAGATTTGAGAATATCTTTTGTAACAAACTTTCCAACAAATTTCCGAATTCAAACTTTAGGATTTCGGTTAGGATTTTGAGAGTATCTTTTGTAACAAAACAAAATTCCGATTTCAAACAAAATTCGGATTTTGTTTAGGCTTATCTTTGTTAGGATTTGTTAAGAATATCTTTGGATCCGAATTTTCAAATATTTTTCGGATTTTTTTAGGCTTATTTTTTTCAGATTTTCTTTAGGAATATTCTTTGTAACAATTGCCTATAAATAGGCGTCCCCATAGTAATAAAACAGAACACATCAGTTTAATTCATAAATTTGAGAGCTTTAATTCTCTTTGGTTCTTTGAAGAATTATTTGAACTTATCGGAATCTTCCGTGGCGTTCGCTTTTGACTTATCGATCAACCTTTCCATAGTTGATTGTGGCGTCTTCATTATACCGAGGTTCTTGTTTCGCATTAAGCAACGGGTTGAGGTCCATATACCAAGATTCTTGTTTTTGCTGAAGCAACGGGTCGAGGTCTCCCATCCATTCGAGCCTGATTTTAGAACGTTTTTGGGTTCATAATCTTGACGGGTCTCGTTATTTTTGACGAGGTTCGTATCATTTGGTATCAGAGCTTAGGTTCTAAAACTCAGGTTTGCCTATCCCATTTATTTTCGTTTTTCTTTGTTACGAATTAAGATTGTAATTTTTTTTTTTTTGTTATTCAGAATTCAAATTAAGAGGATCCAAGCAAAAAAAAAAAAAAAAAAAGAAAAAAAAAAAAAATAAGAGGATCCGAAAAAAAAAAAAAAAAAGAGTATTTTGGCTCAACAACAAATT
The DNA here is from genome assembly GCA_035233585.1 of Antiaris toxicaria. Lineage (NCBI taxonomy): Eukaryota > Viridiplantae > Streptophyta > Magnoliopsida > Rosales > Moraceae > Antiaris > Antiaris toxicaria. The sequence goes on from CP141163.1 coordinate 6,451,419, forward strand.
TTTTGTTTGATACCATACATTCAGGCTTCCAATATTCCAGAAATCAACTTACCCCATAGACCAAAATTTTTTGGGTAAATTTTCGTGTTTTCGGAAACCTAAACCACCGTTGTTTTTTTATTGTAATCCTTGCTGTCCATAACCCAAATTGCCTTGGTGTAGTCATTCAGGAATTGCGACGAAAATTTTGATACTGATTTGAATAGTTTGATAAGAGCCGAGTGAGAAATTACTACGAGTGGAAAAAGGCAAGAGTGGTGAGTACATCAGAGGGTAAAAGCCATAATTATTGTGTGAAACACGAGTGAAGTTGAGTAAACCCATTCTTTGAGTGAAACACGTGAGGGAGTGTGAGAGGTCTTTTAGTTTACTCTAACCTTGTTTTTGCAGTAATCATGTCTCACAACAGTGAAAAGAGTGTTGCCGAAGGTGCTACGGGGATGGCTGATCCGAAGTTGTTCATGGAGGCAATGGTCGGAGAGACGAGGCATGTGATGAGGACAGAGTTGGAGCATATTCATGAACGAATAGATCGAGTCAAGAATACGCATGTAGAGCGGCTGCAGGATGTACCAAATATGCATAGAAGAAAAAGGGTTCCATATAGGGGGGTGAGAGATGAAGATGATGAATATTTCGAGGTTGGTTTCGAGGAAGAGGATGATCGAGGTAGGCATAGAGGACGGTTTAGAGAAGCTAGGATTCGAGAAGATAATAGCTTGGGTAGTATTAAGATGAAGATTCCGTCGTTTCAGGGTAGAAGTGATCCCGAAGCTTATCTCGAGTGGGAGAAGAAGGTGGAGTTGGTGTTCGATTGCCATAACTACTCTGAGTTGAAGAAGGTAAAACTCGCTGCTATTGAGTTTTCTAACTATGCCATTGTTTGATGGGATCAATTGGTGTTGAACAGGCGACGAGCTAGAGAACGTCCAATTGATACGTGGGAAGAGATGAAGAGAGTAATGAGGAGGCGATTCATACCCAGCCATTACTATCGGGATTTGTACAACAAATTGCAAAGGCTTCGACAAGGTAACCGGAGTGTGAAGGAATATTACCAAGATATGGAGATTGCGATGATCCGGGCTAACATTGAAGAAGATCGAGAGGCTACTATGGCCAGGTTCTTAAATGGCTTGAACCAAGATATTCACGACAGGGTGGAGATGCAGCATTACGTAGAAGTGGAAGACATGGTACACATGGCCATCAAGGTGGAGCGACAGCTCAAGAGGAGGGGTAGTACACGTGCAACCCATAATTTCGGTTCTTCCCCATGGAAACCGAAGAAAGAGGAGAAACCTGCTGCAAAATCCAAATTCAAGCCAAGACAGGAGACGCCCAGCCATGGGTCTCAAGGTAAATCTGACCCTTCCAGTTCTCGAAATCGTGACATTAAGTGTTTTAAATGTCAAGGCAGGGGTCACATTGCTAGCCAGTGTCCAAACAAGCGCGTCATGATCCTACACGATGACGGTGAGTATGAAACAGAGGAGGAGAGTGACGAAGATGACATGCCACCACTAGAGGACATGGATGATGAGCAACATGCAGTCCAAGGTGAATTGTTGGTCACAAGGAGGGTCTTAAGCTCGCAAGCAAAAGAAGATGAAGAAGTGCAACGAGAAAACATATTTCATACTAGGTGCCACGTCAACGACAAAGTATGTAGTATGATTATTGATGGAGGAAGTTATACTAATGTGGCGAGCACAACCATGGTGGAGAAATTAGGACTGCCCACGTTGAAACATCCCCGGTCATACAAGCTACAATGGTTGAATGATAGTGGCGAAGTAAAGGTGAATAAACAGGTGTTGGTTGCCTTCCGCATTGGAAAATACAGAGATGAAGTTTTGTGCGACGTAGTTCCGATGCAAGCTGGACACTTGTTGCTAGGATGACCGTGGCAATTTGATCGCCGAGTTAAGCATGATAGCTTCTCCAACAAATACTCATTCGCGATCGAGGGAAAACCCATCACTCTTGTGCCGATGACACCAAAACAGGTTTATGAAGACCAAGTGAGATTACAAAAAGAGAGTGAGCAAAAGAAAGAGAGTGAGCAAAAGAAAAAGAGTGAAAATCAGAGAGGGACTGAACAAACTGAGAGAGAAAAAGAAAATCAAAATTCGGTCATTGAGAGAAAAGCGGAGAGAAAATCAAAGAGAAAACAAAAGAATTTTTATGCAAAAGTGAGCGAAATCAAGCGAGCGATGTTTTCAAAACAGCCGATGATTGTACTTTTGTACAAAGAGGCATTTTTAAATACTAACGAGCTTGACCTTTCTTTGCCTAGTTCAGTTGTTTCTCTTTTGTAGGAATACGAGGATGTCTTTCCCGAAGAAACCTCACACGGGTTACCTCCAATTCGAGGGATTGAACATCAAATAGACTTTGTTCCTAAAGCAACAATTCCAAATAGACCAGCCTATAGGAGCAACCCCGAGGAGACAAAGGAGCTTCAACGGCAGGTAAGTGAGTTGTTAGAAAAATGACATGTAAGGGAGAGCATGAGCCCATGCGCCGTTCCAGTTTTACTTGTTCCTAAGAAGGATGGGACGTGGAGGATGTGTGTTGATTGTCGAGCCATCAACAATATAACGATAAAGTATCGTCATCCCATTCCTCGTTTAGATGATATGTTAGACGAATTGCATGGTTCGTGTGTGTTCTCAAAAATTGATTTAAAAAGTGGTTATCATCAAATTAGAATGAAAGAAGGAGACGAATGGAAAACTGCTTTTAAAACAAAACATGGTTTGTATGAATGGTTAGTTATGCCCTTTGGTTTGACTAATGCACCGAGCACTTTTATGAGACTTATGAATCATGTGTTGCGAGCATTTATAGGTAGGTTTGTTGTCGTCTATTTTGATGATATACTAATTTATAGCAAAAACTTAGTTGACCATGTCGTACATTTGAAATCTGTTTTGGATGTGCTTAGGAAAGAAAAGTTATTTGCTAATATAAAGAAGTGTACTTTTACACGGATAAGCTTGTATTTCTTGGTTTTGTTGTTAGTGCTCAAGGTATACAGGTTGATGAAGAGAAGGTACGTGCAATTCGAGAATGGCCGAGTCCCACAACTGTAGGTAATGTGCGTAGTTTTCATGGACTTGCTAGTTTTTATCGGCGGTTCGTGAAGGACTATAGCAGCATATCTGCGCCACTTACCGAAGTGATCAAGAAGAACGTTGGCTTTAGATGGGAAGAAGAACAAGAGAAGGCGTTTCAGCCAATCAAAGAGAAACTGACCAACGCTCCCTTATTGTCTTTACCTAACTTTTCTAAAACGTTTGAGATTGAATGTGATGCTTCAGGTATCGATATAGGTGCAGTTCTCATGCAGGAGGGACGACCAATTGCTTACTTCAGCGAAAAATTAAGCGGGGCAGCCTTAAACTACCCGACTTATGACAAGGAGTTGTATGCATTGGTTCGAGTTTTGGAGACATGGCAGCACTACCTATGGCCTAAGGAATTCATGATTCACACTGATCATGAGTCCTTGAAACACTTGAAGGGCCAATACAAGCTAAACAAAAGGCATGCTCGTTGGGTGGAATTCATAGAGACGTTTCCCTACGTCATCCGGTATAAGCAAGGTAAGGAGAATGTGGTTGCCGATGCCCTTTCTCGCAGGTATGCCTTACTTTCTACACTTGATGCAAAGTTACTTGGTTTTGAGCACATTAAAGATTTATATAGTGATGACCATGAATTTAGCGAAGTATACCGGGCCTGTGAGAAAAATGCTTATGGTAAGTTCTTTAGGCATGATGGATTCCTGTTTTGAGAAAATAAGTTATGCATGCCAAATTGCTCTTTGAGGGATTTGTTAATGCAGGAATCTCATGGTAGAGGATTAATGGGGCATTTTGGAGTCGCCAAGACTTTAGCCGTTTTGCAGGAACACTTCTATTAGTCACATATGAAACGAGATGTTGAGAGAATTTGTGGTAGATGTGTCACATGTAGGCAAGCTAAATCTCGAGTGCAACCCAATGGTTTATATACCCCTTTACCCATTCCTAGTGAGCCTTGGATAGATATCTCAATGGATTTTGTGTTAGGACTGCCTAGGATGAAACGAGGAAAGAATTCAATTTTTGTGGTTGTAGACAGATTCTCTAAGACGGCACATTCTATTACATGTCACAAAACAGATGATGCCTCACATATTGCAGATTTGTTCTTTAAGGAAATTGTGAGGTTACATGGTATGCCTAGGACAATTGTATCGGATAGAGATGCTAAGTTTTTGAGTTACTTTTAGAAAATTTTATGGTGTAAGTTAGGAACTAAGTTACTATTTTCTACTACTTGTCACCCACAAACTGATGGCCAAACCGAGGTAGTGAATAGGACTTTGACTACTTTATTGAGGGCAATCATTAGGAAAAACACCAAGACATGGGAGGAGTGTTTACCGCATGTTGAGTTTACTTGTAATAGATCTATTCATTCTACTACTAAATTTTTACCATTTGAAATTATTTATGGTTTTAATCCTTTAACTCCATTGGATTTATCTCCATTACCTGTTTCTGAACGTGTTAATTTGGATGGAAAGAAAAAGGCTGAATTTGTTAAGCAGATACATGAGAAGGCCGCTCAACATAGAACGGAGAACGGAGCAATATGCAAAACAAGCCAACAAAGGGCGACACAAGATAGTCTTTGAACCCGGAGATTGGGTGTGGTTGCACATGAGGAAAGAACGATTTCCGGCACAAAGACGTTCTAAATTACTTCCACGAGGAGATAGTCCATTCCAAGTTCTGGAGCGCATCAATGACAACGCATACAAGCTAGAACTACCTGGTGAATACAACGTAAGTGCAACTTTTAATGTTACTGATCTGAGTCCTTTTGATGTAGGTGATGATTTGAGGACAAATCCTTTTCAAGAGGAAGGGAATGATGCAACGCAAGACATGACACCACCAAGGGAACCAGTTCAAGTACCAATTGGGCCAGTTACAAGAGCAAGAGCAAAGAAATTTAAAGAAGCACTTAATGGGCTGATTCAAGAGGTTTGGGCTCAATCAAATTCGTGGAGGCCCATTGAGCAAGATTCATATGATCAACAAAGATGCATTAACTTGATTCAAGCCCAGGAGGAATTCAGCTAATTCTTTCAAGCCAAATCAAGCCAAGAGACTTCAAGCCTAATCAAGCCCAAGAGACGTTTTTCTTTAACCAAGGAAGTTCGGATTTAGTTAGGATTATCTTTTCGAATTTCTTGGGATTTCAGCTAAGATTTGAGAATATCTTTTGTAACAAACTTTCCAACAAATTTCCGAATTCAAACTTTAGGATTTCGGTTAGGATTTTGAGAATATCTTTTGTAACAAAACAAAATTCCGATTTCAAACAAAATTCGGATTTTGTTTAGGCTTATCTTTGTTAGGATTTGTTAAGAATATCTTTGGATCCGAATTTTCAAATAATTTTCGGATTTTTTTAGGCTTATTTTTTTCAGATTTTCTTTAGGAATATTCTTTGTAACAATTACCTATAAATAGGCGTCCTCATAGCAATAAAACAGAACACATCAGTTTAATTCATAAATTTGAGAGTTTTAATTCTCTTTGGTTCTTTGAAGAACTATTTGAACTTATCGGAATCTTCCGTGACGTTCGCTTTTGACTTATCGATCAACCTTTCCATAGTTGATTGTGACGTCTTCATTATATCAAGGTTCTTGTTTCGCATTAAGCAACAGGTTGAGATCCATATACTAAGGTTCTTGTTTTTGCTGAAGCAATGGGTCGAGGTCTCCCATTCTTGGGTTCATAATCTTGACGGGTCTCGTTATTCTTGACGAGGTTCGTATCACGATGGCTGCAAGGAAATGGACCGCAAGGGGGCTCGGCACCATGGAAAAGTCTGGAGAATAGAGAGCTGCTGAGGAAGGGATTGAGATTGATGAGTTCAGGTTTCGTACCAATAAAGTTTGTGTGTTTTGTGTCGTTTGTAGTTGGCTAATGTTTTTTGCGTAGTTTTGGTACTCCTTTGTGTCTAAACTTTTGTGTTGTGGTTGAGTTCCAGTGGTCTGGTTTTACGGCTGTAGATGTGCGGGAGGGGAAGTGGTCAGACAATCATTTTGGATATACGAGGAAGATTGTCTTCTTTGTTTCTGGTTGTATTGATATGGTTGCTGTTTTTTATTGTTATCACGTTTTTCCTTTTGCTGTTTTGGACGCACTTTATGTTTCCTTTTTCCTGTTTCAACTTGAACCGGCTTGATGAAGGAGCATTAAAATTATAAACAAATCTACAAAAATCAAAGGAAAAGAGCTTGATGACAATAAACTTTGTATTTTCCCAAAAAGTGTGTTTAAATTGGTTGGGCGGAGTAAAGTGCGCAAGTAGATCTCCCCAAGTGATCTTCGATTGTAATTACATGTGCAATATATACCTATACATAGGTACATTTTTTATATATACCTATATATGCCATTATGTACCAGTAATGACGCGATTCTTCTTCACGCTCCCCCTAAATTGCGTATGGAAGAGCTGCATGGCAAAACGTTGTGAAAGCGACATAACAAGAGGACGTGAAAGGCTTGTGAGGAAGGAAAGTATATACTGGTTGATGTAGATTACCCTCAAATCAAAAAATTCTAATAGAGTTTGAAGATAACGTGTCACAATTTCAAGAAAGTGACGCGCGCGCGCTGGTTATAAACATGTATTGTTTCAGGCACATAGAATTATTGAACGCATTCGAAACAAGAAATGAAAAATTTTTGGGAGATGCCTAGCTATTCATTTAGGAAGCAAGTAAAAATAGTTATTTCAATTATGACACTTCATAACTGTATTAGGAGGCAACTGACATGCCAAGTTATTCTTAAAGAGAATCACTATGGTATATATAATGAAGACGAACATCATGCTACAGGTATTTTAAGATCACGAGAAACGGATAAACCAAGTGGCCAGAATTACAGCAAGATTAATGGGAACCGAGTCTAAAAGTTGATATGAATACTTCTCTGTGACGATATGCATATTTTACGTCTGATGTGAACTCGTGTTTATATGGTAATAGACATATTATCAAACTTTCATTTGGACAGATAGAGTGGTGTATCGACGAATGAAATTGTTAAATTTTTTTTTTTTTTTTTTTGGTTTCCTTCCACGAAAAAACAAATAAATATATTATCAGATTTACAATACAAAAATTTATGTAGTTTTTTTTTTTTCTGGCAAAATTAGATCAAAATAAATACTTCATAAAACTAAAATTTAAAAATAAATGCATGTACATGAATATATATTAAAATTTCTCATCATGTACAGTATGATTATTTTTATAACACAGCAATTCATATTATTAGTTTACCAAACGCTATTGTATAGCTTTTAAAACTGAAAGCACTTTTGAAATACAATTCACTCAATGCAACAAATTTTCTTTCATCAATGACAACAACTTCTAAAAAAAGCTAGAATATTATCAAACTGGCCCTTAATATCTGATATGGATTGAAATATCAATTTGGCACTGCATTGGATGTTATAGCTTTAAGAATTTTATATACCAACCTAAAAAAACATGGTTTAATGAAGACATGATAGCTTCGTGGAAAAATTTAGAATAATAAAAAATAGAACCAAAAGGTAATCAATAAGCAAATTGTTTTCAAATTTACAACGGGTACTTCGGATTAGGGTTCAGATACAAACAGAAAAAAGAAAAAAATTCGAAAAGGAAGTGGACAAAATTTTTCCTAAAAGGAGAAAGAAAGAGAGAGGATGAAAGAGAGCACACATTTTTTAGCTGTAGTCATGCAACACTAGCTCTAAAGCTTTCCTCTGCCCCTTTGTCTTGTCTCTACTCCAAAAGCCAATAAGTAAAGCAACTTAGAATCTCAATGGCTGGTTGCTAAAGCAGTCACCAGCAGGCCAAGTATAAGAAATGGCTGTGCACTAGCCTGAAACATTTTAAAAACCAACGTTAGTTCCCCTGTTAAAATGGCTATTCAGCCGCAAGCCCCCTGTATTTTTTGCAAATTGAAAGCATGCAGTATCCTCAGACCAGCGCCCCAGTTGGCCATAGCCTGCCAAGAGGGCTTAAGCCTTGGAGCTTTCTTCCATAGTCCTTAATTAAGAAGTTAAATAGTTGTTTTAACAGCAGGGTTCTCGTTAGGCAGTCTTGTGAAACAAGTTCTCCCAAAAGGGGAGTCATGACGTGCCAAGTTGTTATCCAGAATTCCAATCTACGATCAAACAAGCTTGCGTGAAGTTAATGAGGGCAATTTTATCCAAATTTCAACAGCCTTTGTCAATTTGGGGGTATTATGCAACACTTTATTAAATTGCACGGTATTATGCAACACTTTACGAGGCAATGTGCCAATTTGAAAAAAGATTCAGAGGGCAAAAATTTCAAAATCCTTCTAAAATAAATCCCCTAGTGTTCAAGAATATACCTGATATTTGACATCGTATTTAACTGGGTCTTTGAGAAAGTACTTGAACTGCAGGACAGAAAAGTCGATGTTTAAAAATGCTCTGCGCTCTTCACAAATATTTATCTTCTAAGAAACTAAGGCATCCAAAATCGTAAGTTCATTACATGTTGTAGTTGCTACTCATGTTATGAATGTGAACTAAACCTATTATAAGTCCAAAGAATGTAGAGGCATATATACATTCTTACTAAAGATCATCTCCAACGAAAATGCCAATGCCAATGCTATAATACTTGACTCTTGAAAGTGTGAAAATTTCATAGTTGACATGTTATTCTATTGTGAGCTCCATGTATAATACAATTCCAAGTGCTCTATCCACTTTTTTCATAATTATGAAGCTTTGAAACTTATAAAAATAAACTCTGATAGTTAAAATAATTTGAAAATGACAATGTTGTACTGATTAAATGAAAAGGTTGATACACCAACCAATAGCAATCAAATGCAAAGATTTGGCATCTGCTATACTTGATGTCAAACTTTCCACCAAGTATAGCATTTATCAAATTTAGCACAAAAAATAGCATTTATCAAATTTAGCACAAAAATAGCACTCCAATGGAGAGCAATTTTCCACTTGGATTAAAAATTTGGCAATGGCACATCAATTTGGCAGTCCATTGGAGATAATCCTAATCTAAGGTTAGAACCTCAATGATATCACAAAGTTCTAAAACGTATTACCTGAAAAAATACTTGCGGAGCTATTAACGCAAGGAGACCTAAGGCATATAATGGTTTTCCAGCCCCAAGCAGATAACCTGCAACCATTAAAATGTGATTTTATTTATATTCGAAAGCACAAATTATTTTTTCCAAATCAACCAGAGAACAACTATGTCACTCATAAAACAAGCAATCCATAATTCTGCCACTTAAATTACAGACAGCACCCTCCATGGTTAAACTTATGTGCTGATAAATAAAGCAAAGCATAAAGGCACTCTATAGCTTCTCAGTAATGAAGTCCAGAGTATGTTAATGTATTTCTACTTTAAGAAGATATAGGTAAGAATACCCTATCATGTTTTATGCAAATGGGAACAAATGATAATCAGAATTAAAAAGGAAAAAAACGAAAAAGAAAAAAAGCAACCAATAGATGGTATTAAAAGAAAAATAAAAATAAAATAAAAAAGAAGTAGCCACTAGATGATGATGATGATGATGATGATGACGACGACGACAACAACAACAACATTAATAAGAATAATAACAATAACAATAATAAAAAGAAGCAGCCACTAGATTTATCTTCTCATAAGGGAGATTGCAAGTTAAGTAACCAAAAAGGAATATTAGTGTGGCATTTGATATGACTCCATTTTATTAATGAATGAAACTGAATTATGTGGTTTTGATATAAAATAAAAATGTCAGCCCAGAGTCACAAAGATGGCTGGTTTTGAAAATGTTGAATAAACAAACACTATTTTGAAACCGTTTTCATTTTCAGTATTTTTGAAGATGAAAAATCATTCTTAAAAATAAAACCAAACCCCCCCCCCCCCCCAAGGATGCAGCAATATACGACCAAATTTGTAACCACATTCTGACCCTATATTTCTTTTGTAGTCTTCAAAAAGCAACGAACATGATAAGTTAAGTAAGAAAGTTAATGTCAAACCAATTTATTTAATTTCTAACTTTACAAGTATACCTGCTTGGAATGCCCCATATCACCTATATATTTCCGCAAACAAGATAAAGCTCATCTGGCTACATTCTTCCTCAACGTAATGGATAAAATAACAGAATAATTGAATAGTTCTAATGTGATGATGAAATGCACAGACATTCTTGAACAGAAAAGGCTTGAACTTTTATAAAATACTAGCAGCACAACTTAAATTTTGAAGAACTTGAAGCAATTTGCAATAATTTACCAGCCACAGATAATTGAGTTATGTCGATTGCACCAACACAAATCCATTTTGCAGTTTCAGCACCAAAAGCTACAGGGAGCGACTGAAAATAGCATTACCACATTATTAGTAGCAGAGTCGGCCTCCAAGAGTATTTTAAGGGAAAAAAATACAAGGGAAAATGATATAGAAGACCTGTAGTCCCAATGCTCTATCTCCTTCAATACTTTTGAAGTCATTGACGATGGCAATACCCAACTGAAAAAGTAAAGTGTTAAAAGTTAGAACAAGCTACACATACATCAAGACAGTTCTATGGAAAACATACCCCAGCAATACTGTATAAGAGTGTGAGAACGACTATATCAGGAGTAAGAGTCCCAAACAAAGCCTGACCAGCCCACCTGTCAACAAATAATAATAAAAAAACTTGATGTAAGACACCATACATAAACAAGACAGCTTGCAGGAGTTTTCTTTTTTTTTTTTTTTCTTTTTTTCTTTTTTTCTTTTTCTCCATCCTCTTTTGATAATCAGCTTATAGCAGTTAAGTAAAGTAGAAAAAAAGATAATGACTTCTAAAAGCTTAGGTACAGTCCACGGCTTACGCACTATTATCACAATGTAGAACATCAAGTGTGAATAAGTACAAAAGTCTTGCTTAAAAGCACCAGACCTGATAGACGAGAATCCTGATTATTTTAAAACTCCTTGGACCCCCAAAAAAAATAAAATAAAATAAAAAGTGTGTGGATAGAATTCAAAAAATAATTTGGTGATTATTAATTTTCATCCATGATCAACATGCTGTCTGCTAAGCATTTTCTTTTTATTCCGTGTGTGTGTGTGGTTTTTTTTTTTTTTTTTTTTTTGATCATTAAAAAAATTTGGGAATGCATTGTTACATTTTGGTGGATTATAAGCTCATAAACTCATCATTTTTCAAAAACTCATAAACTAATCTTGGATTTGATGGATTCAACTTTATCAAGGATTATAGGAGTGAGGACATGCACCATGGCAAACTGATATAACTAGCTCCAAGGGCAAAATTTCCAATCCATCCATTTTGTTTCAGCTGCAACAACATATTGAGCACAATCAGGATCTAGGGTTTAAGCAAATTCTCCCCTTGAGAATCAAAGAAAGAAAGTTGACTTTAAAGCATGAGAAAAAATAAATTACCTTTAAGGGTGGAGCAGAGTAAATATAAGACAGCAGGGATCCACCCAAAGCAAGGTAAAAAATTATAGGGAAGTCATGTCCTGCCTATAGATGAGCAAGACGAGGAGTCAATATTTACTTGAATATTTTTCTTAGAATAGCAAGAACCCCCACTGTTTAACCCACTCACCCAAACATCAAGCAAACCAGCCAAGCCAATGCCTCCCAGAAGCAGAACCCAGACTTGCGTGATAACCTGGAGGGGATAAATCAGTAAAAATAAAGGTGCAGTCCACATTAATCCACCAGTAGTAAAATTAATCAAACTCCCACCTCATTCTCAGATATTGCCCCTGAAGGAATTGGACGATAGGGCTCATTAATTGCATCAATATCTCGGTCATACCAATCATTGATTGTCTAAAGCAAGAGAAAAAAAGTGAACCAGTGAGGATATCTCAGTATAAAATGCCAGTCAATCGGAACTATTATTGAGTTTATATCCACTAAAAAGGACCTGTGTATATCCTGTAAGAAACGGACCAGACATTATCATACAAACAACCGATTTGGCAACGTCCTCAGGAGTCCAGTGAAAATTTCCTGCAATGTGAAACAGTTAAATCAGAAGTAACTTGTGAGATAGATAGGAGCCCGGCATATTTGCTAGGATTCATAAAGTTGTATTTCAGTGACGAATGAATGTTGCTAGTCTTATTAGATCTGTTAAAAGCACCCGGCCAAATCCATATCAAAGTGTAGCACCTCGCCAATTCTTGGTTCTACAGAAATATGTAGCTTAAGGTTTTAAATTAAAAAATAAAAACCATTGGACAGTGGTGGCATATTATCATCTCATAAGAGTAATGGACAGAGCAGGAACAATGATTAGAAAATAATAATTAGAAAAACAAAATAATAATTAGAAAAACAAGTTATGAAGAGCGACAATGATCGACAATTTCACATCCATCAACAACACAGCAATGCTACTCAAGAAACTTTCGAATTTACTTCAGAAATTTAGACGAGTCACAAATTATAAACACATGTGGTATGCAACGCACCAGAAGCAGCAGCTCCACAAACTACTCCCCAAACCAACGGAGGCCAAGTTACAGGCTTTGTCAGCTGTAGACGAATTTTCCATTTATTCTGTACATTCCAAGTGATACAATCAAACTCTATAAAACCTTAAACATGTCAAACAGTTCAAAGAATATTTATGTATATATGTTCAAATATATGTGTGTATACAAATAATATATAAAGTCATTTTTTCCTTTCTGGAATACAGATACAGTCATATTTCTGATTCGGGTACAAAAATTTTACTACAGATTTAAACTAGCAGCAGTTCTTAAAACAGGTTTCATGAATCAGTTTGAAAATCTACTGAGAGGAAAACGCAAAAATATCAAATATCTTACAATCACAAGTTCTTTCTCACTAGAATCTGCATGTTGGATCAAAAAGCTGAACATTTCTTTTCAAGAATGTCCAATGGAATTGATCTAACAATAAAATTAAAATTCAAAATTTATGACTTAACAGTTTCTTGAGCAGCTCCTTTAATCCCAAGAAGCTGGTTAAAGCTCGAGCCGTTGCTGGCTGGCGCCTTATCCGGTGCCGTAGATTTCACTGCAAAATGCACAACTAATAACCAATTAAAACCCTAATCCCCTCATTTCAACTTTTACTCTCACTTAAAGCTGTCATCTTTCTTTTTCCCCTTTGGAAAAGGAACGCTATCAAATTTATTTTAAAAAAAAAAATGATTAGAAGTTCAGAGGACCTTTATCTGCATCCGTCTCTGCTGCTCTGATTGCAAGTCTCCTTCCTGAAAAACTAGCAAAATTCTCAGTGGCACTGAAGAATAGGCACAAATTTTCAAGCAATTGAATTTTCCCAACAAACAAACGGCTCTCGAAATTACTTTTTTTTGGACTTTAAGCTTAGTTCTCCAAAAAAATTCTTAGAACATTTGAATTTTCTCGGCGACCAAACAGGGGCAAATGTATTTACTAATTAGAGCTGAACTCACTGGAGAATGAAACGGAAAAAGGCGTTGAAATGGGATGAGGTCGAAGTCGCGCGGTGGTGTTGAGGTTAGAGAGTCGAAGTGAAGGAACTGTGTTGAGAACGGACGCCATTGATGGGAAGGTGAGCGGAGCTCTCCGAACGAGGAAAGGAGAGGGTTGGGGCGGAGAGAGCGAGAAGAGACGGTTTTTGGGTTTTTGGGCTTTTGGACTTTAGTATTTATAGTAACTAGTAAATGGTAGTTGATAACGTTCGTTGACTATCTTAGTACTTTGTCGCAGACGTATATTTTAACTTTGAACATGGGTCTTTTCTTTAGCACTTTCGCCCCTAAATTTTGACTTATTCCTAAATTATAAATAGGTGCATTGTACTTATATTATATTTCAACATAATACAACGGCAACTCGAAGGCAAAAAAATATATATATATATCTAAAATAATTTTGTTTATCGCTTTTTATTATTTATATTTTTAAAATATTATAATAAATTTTAAATTTTAAAAATTTATAATTTTACATATATAAATTCAAATGAGATATTTTTTAAATCATATATAATTTCAAGATGAACGAAATAATACTCATATTGATTTTTTTTTAATTTTAATATTTTAATATTTTTTACTCCAAATAGTTTTTTCTCCAAACATATTTTCTAAAACAACTTTTTTCTAACCTAAAAAAAATCTCCAAAAGGACATTCAAACAAGCCCATAATTTTTATTCAAAAATAAAAATATTATATTTAAATACTAATCATATCATAATTTAAATCTAATACATTTACTATTTATTATTATTTTTTATATTACTTTTACTAATCACATTGGATACTCTCTTCCTTTCTTCTTTTTTTCTCTCTATTTTAACTAATCACATATATATACTTTATATTTAAATACAATTCAAATACTTTTCACTCAAACAAACATTACATTTGAATATAATGTAAATACTTTTTATCCAAATGCATGTTGCATTCAATGTATTATATTCAAATATAATACAAATACAATGCATTATTTAAACACTCCCTTAATTTTTAGACTATCACGAATGCAAATGTTGATGTATTGGTGTTAATGTTGATGTTAATGCTTGTCATAAAAATAAAAGTCACATATTTGATATATTACCCTATTTTACTTTTCAATACGAAATTATTTTTAATGTTATATCATCAGTAAGATTTTAAATTACCAAAAATAAATCTTCAAAAAATCCTTAAAATATTTTTTTTAATTGAAATAGGGAAATTCGAATTCTATAACTCATAGCAAATGCAAGTGTAAAATTATCGTTAGACTGTGTCGTGTTTAATATTTAAATAATTTAAAAAGGATATGATCTTAATAATTAAAAAATAAATTAAGATATTAATAACCGTCAAAGTTAAAGGTTGAGATTGATTGGTGTTCAAATTTAGGGGCAAAGGAAAAAGAGACTCAAATTGAAGGATTTATAAATTTTTCATTCAACTTTAATGTTACATGCAAAAAGAGCAAGTTGCTAAAGCTTTTAGGTTATGTTTGGTAGGAAGGAGAAAAAGTGAAAGGAATGAGTAGTACATTATTTAAGTAAGGGAGATAAGAAAAGAAAGAGATGTTATTTTCTTCATGATGTTTGGTATAGAAAGAGGGAAAGAAACCAAAAAATCATTTCTCTTATTTGAAATAAAGATGTAAGGGAAAAAAAGAATAAATTTTATTTGTAAAATAACAACTTTACCATTTATTAATTTACTTGTTATCTTTTTATTATTTATTCAACCAAGAAAAGAATATTTATCATTAATAAGTATACTATTGTAATTTTAGTCTATCATTAACAAGGCAAATTGATTCCCTTCGAAAATCTTTCTAATTTGAAGAGATTAAAATTACGGTTTTTTTAGGGATTAGAAGTCTTTCCTCTTATCCCTTTCTTCCTCCCTTCTCTCATACCAACCAAACAACCATGATTATTATAATTCTTCCATAAATCCCTCTACCCCTTTCCTTCCCTCCACACTTCTCTCCTACCAAACATAGCCTTAAGTTCAAGAGAATAGCAAAAGAAAAAAAAAGAGTTAAATAAAAAAAGAGATAGAGAATAGCAATTTGATGCGGATTAACGAGTAAAATGAAAAGGAGACTCGAGTTTAAAGAGAATTTATAAAGTTTGGGATTTATATTTAAATGACCTTTTTTAATAAGTTTTTTAATAAATAATTCAAGATATAAAAAAATTAATTAAAAGGCCTAAGTTTTTAAAAAGCCTTCACACCCCCCCTCGTCTTAATATGGTTAATCATATAATCTAGTCAATTTGGTAAATCACTGATTGATCATAATATAAGTCACTAATTTTTATAGTCAATCATTAATTGACTCTCAATCAATCATTAATTAACAATGGGTAATTAGTTAATCACCAATTTTTTTAATCATTTAATCAATTGTTGATTAACCATAACAAAAATCACCATTTTACAGTTGATTAATGATTAATTATTATAAATTACTGATTTGTATTAAAAAAATTTTAAAAAAACTAAATATTAAAAATTATTTTTTACTTCTCTCTTCGCCCCTCTCTCCCCCACTACTAATGGGCCCCCACCTACTCACTTCCCCTTTTGACGATCCCCTTCTGTATCTCCTCCCTCGATTGTCCCCCCTATTCTCCAGGTGATGTCGACTCAACCCACCAAAGACAAACATCAACATTCTCATTCCGACGTTACCTGTGCTACAACTCTGTTCATGGCTGATCTGATGAAGAACGAAGCTTAGTGGGAGCAGTATCGACATCATCGAAATACGTTGTCCTTAGAGGCATAATTCAGTTGACTAGATCTCCTTCACTTGTGACGGTGAACTTGCAACCAAATTCAACAGCTAAGGAGCTTGAGGCCTCGACGATGGTGATAGCTGATAGTAGAGAAGAGAAAAGGATAGATGAAAGAGCAAGGAGAAAGAATAGGAGGGGCGGAAGAATAGCAAGGAGAGAGAAAGGAAGGGGCAAAGGAAGGGAAGAGAAAGAGAGAGAGTGAGAGTGAGGAAAATAAACATTGATTGACCAAAAATAATCTTTAGGCCATTTACTTAAAAAATAAAAAGTTTGACTATTTATTAGATTAAGTGGTTAATATATGCTACCCAACTTAATTTCTTATAAAGTTTCATAGTATTTTGCCCCGGAATTGGGTTTTATAAGAAATATTTTTCAATAAAAGTTAGAGGAATGTCTATGATTGGACTATTTATTTTCCACCATCGATAAAAATTGTTTTTAAATTATTATAACAAATTCTTAACTATTTGATCTATTAATATACATTTTAAAAACTTGTAGTGCACAATATAAAACTACTCCAAATAATAAATTATACTATTGAAAAATTTATCTAACAATTATACCAATATCTATCTATAACGGAAAAAAAAAAATTGATGCTACCGTAGAAATTGAAACAAAAAATTTAAAGGAAAAATTCACCACTACAACAAACTCCCATGTTTTTTTTTTTTTTAATTTTTAGTATGCATGTAAATAAGTTGGGTTATTTAAATTTTTTTTTATATTATATATTTTGTTATTATTAAGAGAGAATACTGTGTGTCTTAAAGCTTTGTATTTTAATTACATCAAATTATTTTTAATATACAATTTTACATTTTATCAGTCAACATTTAATTTTGATTTTAAAATATTAAAAATACACTTAAAAAGAAACCAAAAATAAAGTGTTATTTATCTTTTTAAACCCTGCATTTGGATATTCAAAAAAAAAATACTATGCATTTTGAATTTATATTTTTAAATCATGAGATTACATTTGATACATAAACTTTTTTTTTTAACTCGGTGAACATTTTATTTTGACCTAAAATATCTTTAAAACTAAAAAAATAGCTGAAGAAATTCTAATACAGGAAAAAAAAAAAAACTAAATAAAATCCTAAGCATTCTTTTAGTGAAAAATGCTTATCATTTATCTTACCCTAACCTCTATGCTCCTCCACCTCAAATTGTCATGAGTACATACACTATCTCATCTTACTTCTGACCCCCCTCTCGTTTATGTCCTAATAAATATTTGGGAATATTTACATAATAGATCAAGCAAATCAACCACACAAAAACAAAGGATTTATAAATTATACTTCTTAATAACAACTACCCTAACCTCCATCTCAACCCACCATTATATAAACGTAGAGCCGTGGAAAACCATCCTTAAGCATTCCATCTGTTCCCTGCTTTGCCAAGCATGGCTCTCACATACAAGTGGATGGAGATAAGGAAACCTAACGTTGTTTGTTAAGAAATTAGGGTTCTTAAAGGGTATTTTGGGAATTTCATTATCAAAATGAAATGTGAATTGAGAAAATATATAAATTTATATTTTAAAAATAATATATTTTAAATGTAATATATAATATAAAAATAAATATATTAAAATTACAATTTATGCTTTTTTTTGAATAAAATCAAAATACAAGATATAAAAAGATAATTAATTTAAATGATAATTTATTTTTTAAGAATATTTTGATTATTTTAAATCAAAATTAATTGTTAAAAATAACCCAAATTTTCTCATTCACTTTTTCTTCTTTTTAGATCCGGCGCAAAAGAAAAATGAAAAGTTCTGTGATTTTTGTGAGACCACTTGACTGGTGAATTCAGGACACGGTGCAAATCCGAGATTATTTGTGGGCTATAGCAGAAATTAAGGATAGCTTGGAAAAACATCAACAAGTACATTTTCCAAAAGGTATGCTTTTCGCCGTAACAACACGTATCAAACAACCTTGGAGTCCAATTCAACCAAAAGAAGACGTTCGAGCTGGCGGACATGATTTTAAGTGCTAAAAGGCTTTTTCTTTTTCCGCGTGGAGGGGAAAAAAAAATTTAACCCCTAGCTTGTTTATTTAAAATAATAATAATAATAATAAAAGAGCAAAGATATCTTATTTTTAAGTTTATTTTGTATAGTAATTTAAAACAATTTTTTTTATAAAATCTTGTCCAATACATTATTTGTAGCATCATTTCTTTTCATTGCAAATTACTTTTAGACCTTTTTTTCAGAAGAATTTTTTTAATAGATCGAAACGCTATCTTACTTCTAAAATAAAAAGACTTTATAGTAATAGACGTATGGTCCAAATAGACTGTAGTTTTTTAAAAGTAATTTGCCTAAGCTAATTGGTTCGAAGAGATTTTTGAGTAACTTCAAAGTAATATTTTAATATTTGTTCAAGGTTATAACCATAGATTAAGGAAGAATTGGTTTTTATAGTTTTGTACTTCAAACACTTCCTCCCTTTTTGTTTTTTTGAAATATTGTATTTATAAACGTTTTCTATTCATACCTTCTTTCCTCTAATTTATTCCTCAAACTAATTTTTTATTTAAATCCTTTTTGAATTTTTTTCACATAATCCTCTAAACTTGGTGTTGGAAAAAAATGGTTTTAAACTATTTTGAGAAGCCATTTTAAGACCAAATTTAAATTAAACCCACTGTGTAAAAGATATAGATCTTGATGGATTAGTATTCTTCATTGCAATGAGGTCGAAATCGTATATTTATATACTTAAAACAGTAATAATGGGAAATTATTTCTCAAAGTGCACTTATTTGAATTGGATTTTGTTGGAAAAGTTGCTAAGAATGTAAAATCCAACATTGCTTAGGCAACATGACATTATAAAATTTATAAGTGATTGCACTTTTGGACTTAGGTAAGATGGTATATCCAAGAAGCTCTCTCACCTACAAGGGGTGCAAATCACAGACTTGATGGATTAAGGGCCCAATGTGTGCACCCGCGTGATATGGGCAACACAAATGCCAATTTGTAGGGCTTCCCTTACGTGAGCTATAGTTTTATTTAGTATATCAACAGCTTCATTGGTATTAGTGCTTGAAGATAAATGAGTAAGGTCATTAGTTCATAATTAATGGACGTGTTTGGACATGATATTGGGCATTGTCAATTTTAAATATGTAAGTTTGTAAACATGAGCATAACTCTAATTAATCCAAAGTTTAATCCTAACTATTTTAGTTTGTAACACCCTGTTCGAAAAGCCTGTATAAAGAGGCTTTCATAATCAAGTCTATACACACCAATTCAAAATTTCTCTTTTGTTTCCATTGTGATCTTAGGTGTTTTAGTAAAGAGTTTTTTGTGTTTTTGTGATAAAAGGAAGATACAAGTTCAAGTTCACTAGAAATGGTATTCGATTGTGTTTAGATTAATATTATTGCTATCGTATCCTGAAAGACAGACGTTTGTTGAATCCTTAAGTACTTACGAGAGGGGATAAATCCATTTTAAGAAATACATGAGCTTCATGTGCCTTGATGTTCATTATCTTTGTGTAGGTTTTGATTTAGGTTGAGATCGAATTTTCAGTTTATAATAATTTAATTTCCTTGTAAATTTCATTAGTTTACAATGAACTTTTTTTTTTTTTTTTGTGCTCTATATTTCTAACATTTAATCCTTTATGCCTTATTTTTTTTATAGATAAGATGATTGTAATTTTGGTGCCTATTCTTATAGCTATATGATAGGGATAGTTGAATAACAGTGAAATTTTGGACCATCGAGTAGTTTTTCCAAAATGGTTAAGGTGGAAATTGTTAGGAATGCCGTAAGTGGGAAAGACATTTTAATGTGTTTCATTTATTTTAAACTGGATAATAAAATTATATTTAGAGGTTAGTCATTACATTGTTATATGTCCTCATTCTATTTACATGTTAAAGTAAATGTAAGCAAATATGGTTCACTGATTGCTTATATTAAACTGTTAGAATGTTACATACAATGGACTTTTGTATACAAGAAAACAATATTCTAAAATAAGCAGTCTAAACTATGGTCCATAGTCTATGTGGTTAGATGGAGAATCTAACTCATGTTAAGACTATTATGTTGTCTAAAGCCATTTAGGGGATAGTTTGTCTTTACTATCCAGAGCTCTAACTCTCGAGTGAAGACAGAGATATATTACTTGGTGGTGACATATTGGACTGGGACTAAAGTATAATTGATTTGCATAGTCCACTTAAGTGGATCATGTCACTTTTGACGTTTATTATGCAATAACCTTAACTTTGAGTAGATGAATCACTTCATATATATGATTTATGTACTTTGATGTTCTAATGGCTAAAGCATCTTAGAGATAGTAAGCTTATAGACCGGTTTGTTAAGTACATAACTTGTATATGATAGAGGATTTATTTGCAGATATTGGAATCATAACTATAATAAGGAGTTAAGGGTATCCTTTTAAAGGCATTATACTGGATGTGAAAATGGACAAGACGTTGGATCGTCCACTGGGCAGATGACTTCTTATTCACATATGGTGAATAATCATTTTCTTATTCGGTAGTATAATGGAACTTTAAAATAACTTAATTAGTAGGTTGAACGGACTTTGACCTAAGGCTAATCATGAATATCATATAAGGGTTTTGTATACATGATAAGGTCATTAGACAATAGCTTGTCACTGGTTTTCGTAATATGATATGTAATTGAGTGTTTAGTTTTAAGTTTATAGTGGTGTGACTCTGAAATTAGTGATCGTGTGATTGAGTTGTTCGGTATAAAACAATGATCACATGTATTCACGGGAGCCCGATTATATATGTCCAACTGGTTCCTCTACTAGCTCCACATAATTCCTTAAGGGATGGCAAATTGATCAAGGTATACTTATTAGCTTGTTGTCTTGCATTTAGTGAAAAGAAAAATCTGAATCACCCTCCCACAAGGTGTAGGTGTTTTTCTCAATGTGCTGAAGGGGTAAAATGGCAATTCAATAAATGAGATAAATATTCGGCGATATTTATTTTTGGATGATAAGATTTGAAATTCAAATTTATTGTATTTAAATTTCAAATTTGAAATTCAAATATGTCATTGATTTGAATTTTGAAAATCTTATCTTAAAAATAAATATTTGAAATTTAAATCCTATTTGAATTTGAATTGAATAAAATCTTATTCTTGCACAAACATAGGTGGCATCCACAATGGATAAGAGTGGAAGACAAGATTATTTCTTATTTGAATTTGAATTTTGTTGTGGATAAGAGATTACACAATTATTTGAATTTCAAATAAAGTTGTCTTGATTTTATTTGAATTTGAATTTTGTTGTGGATAAGAGATTACACAATTATTCGAATTTCAAATAAAGTTGTCTTGATTTTATTTGAATTTGAATTGGAGTTGTGGGAAATTATCCATGAGGATAAAATTTGAAATTCAAATTTTTGTGGAGTTTGAAATTTAAATTTAAAATTTGAATTTGAAGTTTGCATTTGAAATTTGAATTCAAATTTTGAATCACAAACCTAGAAAGCAATTGAATTTTTTGTGGATAATTCCACATGAAGAAATTTGGTTTTCTTATGGCTAAAGGAGAGAAAAATCTTGTTTGAATATTTCTTGAATTTTGAATCCGAATCCTCTTAAAAGTGGCTGAATTATTCAAGGGAATCCCACCCTTGGTAGAATCAGTTTTTATGGATAAGGATGAAGGAAAATTCAAGTTTCAATCCTATTTGAATTTTGAATCCCTCCCTCACATGGTGTAACCGAATTTTGAAGGGAATCTCACCCTTGGGAGAATTGGTTTTTGTAGATAAAGAAGGGAAGAAATTCAAGTTGAAATCTTATTTGAATTTTGAATCATTCTTCCCCTTGGTGTGGCCGAATCTAGACTTAGTTATGGCCTAAAGGGGAATCGGTTTTGGACTTGCTAGAAGAGACAAAATTCAAGTTTAAATCCTATTTAAATTTTGAATCCAAATCTTCCTAGGTGTGGCCAAATTCTCTCTTGGTTTTTGTGACGCCTTAAATTCTATTTAAGGGTCAATATATAATTTAAATAAAATTAGTGTGCCAAAAATTAATTAAAATTTTTTTGGAAACTCTAGGTTGGTTTCCTAGTTAAATTCCGCTCAAAAAGTCAACAATTTGAACTTCAAAAAGAAACCTTAAAATATTCGGCCATCACTTGGGATTTTAATTAAAATTTAAATTCCACAAATCCAATGAGGATTTAAATTCAAATTTCATCCCTTAGATATAAAGAAGAAATTTCGGCCATAAAGTATAGGAAATAAAGGAGATTTTTATTTGAATCAAAAGTCAGGTCAAAACTCAACCAAAATTCAAATTATTTTTCCTTAAAAACTAATGGATAATTTTCGGCCACTTAAGGGGAAATAAGAGAGAAAACCTTAGCCTCAAAATAGCACAAAAACTTTCCCTTTTGCCCCTTAAAATTTTCGGCCAAACAAGGAAGAGAAAGGGAAAGAAAAACCTAGTATAAAAACCCTCTTTTAACTCTCATTCACCTTTCCTTTCACTCTCAAAAATTTGGCCAGCCTCCCCTTGTTTCCTCTCTGAATTTTCTCTCCCAAAACAACCCCAAAACAACAAACAAAAACCTACCTAAAGGCAGCTCAAGGATTTAACAAATTTTGAGACAAAAACAAGGTAAGAAATCAACTTTTTCCTTCCTTCTCCTTTTGATTTTAAATCCGAAATTTATATGGTTTTCTCCACTGTTTTCCCTACTGTTTTGAAGACTCCAACACTCACACAAATTCAGCCAAAAAGGAGACCAAGCATCAAAAATAGTGCAGCACAAACAAGGTGTGAATCTCTCTCTCAAACCCTAAAAATTTTGCCTCTTTGTTTCCCTTTCAAAAACCCTATTATCACATGTGTAAAATTTTATGTTTTTACCAATTTGATTCTTAGATTGTGTTAATGACATATAAATAAGGTTTTCCACAAAATTTCGTGATCATTGGATGAAAATTGAATTGGTTTGAGGCTAATTGAAATTCAGACACAGAAAAACAGAAATCTGGAAAATTATCATATGAACAGTAAATTTGTGTCAGCCATAACTTGAGTTTTAAAAACGATTTTTGAGTGATTCTTGAGCCTAAAATTAAATTCAAGATGTCCCCTAAATGTCTGCAAAATTTCAGAACCAAACTCATCCGTTTGCCTGATCAAAATATTTTTCTAATATAAGCGGACAGAACTGCCAGTTTTTGAACTGAAACTGAAACCCAGATTTTATGCCTGAAAACAACCCCTCGGTTTTTGGCCTAATTGAATGAACAAATGATGTCTAAAAATTATAAAAATTATATGGAATTAAAGCTACGGATGTCTAGTTTAACATATTAAAAATTTAGAATTTTTGGGATTAAAAATGAATTGATATTAATTTTATAATCAGCCAAGGTCAGTCTGCCCATGACCAGAAATATCTTAACTTAGAGTTTTTTACAAATTTTAAATCCCAAATGTTTATTAAACGTTTTAAAATCTTTTGTGACACACTAAAATGATTGGATGATTATGTCTAGACCTAGACTGATTATATGTTTTGATTATAGGATTTATTTGATGTTCTTGCTTGATTGGTGGATCACGTTATCACAACGTTTGTGCGAAAATTGAGGTAGGATGTTCTAGCCTTTTCTGCGAGTAGTCAAATGTTTTAAATTTCCCTGTTTTATCGATGGCATGCTGTTTTTAGTTTATGAAATTATTATACTGTTTTTGATAAAATAAACGCATGCAAAGTATTTTGTAATAAATGTGTATTTTAAAGCGTGTTTTGATTAATGGCATAATATAACTTGGTAAATACCATCTTTTGAATAATTCGGTGAACATAATTGAGCTCTAGTTTACGATCATTATAAATGATGCGTGCTTCCCAAAATTGACGCCATGGGGGAAGGTCCCTAAATATGCGCAGGGCCGTTCGGCCTATTTAGACCGTAACGAGATGATCTAGAATAATTCAAATACGAGGCACGTATATTATAGCTACGACAAGTCCTCACTCATAATATGATAGTTTGTTTTAATGATTTATTATTTTATTATTGGGGTACGTATATTGCAGCTACGCTAAGTCCTCAGCAGAATAAAACTTGTATTAAAAATGTTTTTCACGAAATTGTTGATTTTTTTTTTTTATGATTATTATGTCATGTATTTTTTTTAAATTGTTGATTATTTTTGGAAACGAATATTATGCCATACTTTTAAATGTTATCTGTTAACCAACCTTTGTTTCTGTCCTACTGAGCCAGCGCTCACGTCCCTTTTTCTTTGTGATTTCGAAATGACTACTTCCAGGTACGGGAGGTAGCAGTTCCGAAATTCGTTGAGATATCCGTTACTACCGAAGATGATGCTATCCGTTTTCTCCATCTTCTTCTTTCTGTTTCTTGTTCTGATGTAATGAGACTTTAAGTTTGTACTTTATTTCACGTTATTCAAATTTCATGCTTCGAAATATTTTATGGTTGGTAATTTCTTTTGAAAACCGATTTTGTGTTTGACTTCCGCATTAAAAAACATTTATTTTCTTCTTTATTTTATTTTGTGGTTATGATGCTACTTTATAATTAGGCTTAGCTAAATTATAATGTTGACCCGTTGTTTTTGTAATAAATGTTTTCCTTAAATCTCGGGTTGATATTATGATTTGACTGCCGTGTCACGTGTCTAAATTTTGGGCCGTGACAGTTTTGGCCTCTAGGATTTTTAGATTTTGTGAGGAAAAGGGAGAGAAAATCCTTTCCTAGTCCAATTCAAAATTCAGCAGGTTACCTCATATAAGATTATAAATAGGGATCCTTCCATTTCAGTTCTTTTTAGACAACAGACTCTCAAGTGAACAAGCTTATTATTACACAAATTACCAAAGTAATAAGTTTTTAAAGAGATATAGGTGGTCGGAAGAAAACAAGCTGCGCTAGTATACCGATTGAGGATCCGGATGCCCACACACTCTGCCGTCCAGGAATTTGAGAATAGTAGAAAAGGTTAGTTGGTTGAAGCCCTCCGATAACTTCCTCTGGCATTCTTGGTGTTTCCTCTGAAGGTATAATTGATTGTTGTTGATTTATTGTAATGACATTACGAGTTATTTAACGATCTTAAAAAAATTTTGTAATTCCGCTGTGTAAATTTTTTATGTTTTTTCCTATAGAAATTTGTTTTCATTTGGGGTGGTGAGGTTAGATACTCACAACTTGCAACAGTAGAGGAAAACAGAGTGATTTGTTTTAAAAGTTGAGGGGGTGTATGGCAGGACGTCTCCAGACCTAGTTTTGGAGACTTTTTGTTGTTTTTTTCTCTACCTCCGAACTGCTTTTTACTATTCACATATTCAAAACTCTATAATAAACTCAAACTTTAAAATTCTATAACTTGGCATATACAAGTCGAAATGAGATAAATTTTTTTATTTAAATTGCATTAAATTTCGAGAGGAAAGAAATAAGATCCATATTGATTTTTTCCCAAATAAATTTTTATATTTTACACTTTTTTACTTTAAATAGTTTTTTTTCTCAAACATATTTTCCAAAACTTACTTTTATCCAATCAAAAAAAAAAAAAGTCTTCAGACACCTTCTCAAATGGACCCTAAATATAAGAAGTGTCATTTCTTTCATATCCTAAAATTTCGCTCTTTTTTTTTCTTCAAAAAACCATCATTCCTATAGATGACCCTATCTATTATTCAAGACCAAACCTTTGAAAACCCAAAGGGTAATGGTGCTATAACGCTCGTTACATTTACAACCTAGTATAGTGCATGTAAAAATTGGCCAACAAGCCTAAAGAGAGGTCTTAAGAACTAAAACTACCTTGAAAATTAATGATACTTGTTAATGGTGTACTTGGCTTGCCTAAGTACCTTCTAATCCGCCTAGTCAGATATTGTTATTTTGACATCCTAGTCACTCTCCCATTTCAATGAACACTATAGGAGATTGATGGTTCTACATCCAAGATTGGACGCAAGTTCCATAACCGGATCCAAACAACATATGTCAAATGACTAGCCAAACAACCTTCTCTCCCTAACCAACTTACCACCATAATTACAGTGTCACCCAAAGGGCCTAGTTGAGCTTAGCCGATCAGGTTGGTCATACACATCTCCTTAACCTTCAGCTGCTTATGGTCTCAATCAACCAGCCCATGTGGCACCTACTCCATTACTTGGTATAGTTTGAGTACGATGCTTGTAATCCTCTACCAGTATGTACCATCTGACAGTTACATCTGGGTGATAATGCCCATATTCTCCCTGTCGCCCTGCACCACCTAAAATTGGTACATGCTCAACTACCTATGCCAACCACCATTGTAGGAGTCGTGGGGCATACAACATGAGCCAATAGACACCAAATATCAGTACATCTAACATTAGGTTTACCCACTAAGATTACTTCAAGGGTCTCGGACCCATAAGAAGTATTTATAAATAGAGTAATGCATCACTCCCATAGTATAGACTACATTCTTTACCCAAACTTTGCCTTTCCACGTACTCTTCACTGATTTAAGTATAAGAGTGCCTTTGGTGGACACTTTACTAATGTCTCCCTTTTTTCAAGGTTCTTCTCCATTTTGTAGGCAATCAAGCGGAGCATGGTGGTATCAAGTTAATCACATCAAGTGTTGTGTCAAGTTTTTAGCATCAACAATACTTTAGATCACACATTCATTTTGTATTATATTCGAATATAATCTACGAAATACAATATATGTTAGGATATCCTCATTAATCATTGTATTTAAATATAATATGTATTTAGATTATTTACATTTAAATAGTCATTCTAATGCATATTGGTGAAAGTAGGATTGTTCACATATTGGTTTATACAGATTAGGCTCAATCCTTAATCCAATCCATGACATTCGGATTGGAAAAATCTTAAACCAATCCGTAAGACTTCCCAAACCAATCCACGAACATCAGATACATGAATTAAATTAATAGATTCAATCTGTTTACTCTAAAAACTAAACTAAAATATTTAAATATAAAATGGTTTAATAAAATTACAACAAACTTCAAGTCTTTGATCACAAGCTAAATTGTAGCATAATAATATAAATTGTAACTTAATAATACATTACAACAAAAAAAATCAACTAAACTCAAATAAAATGTTCATACTCATCAATTTAATTAACAATCTTTAAAATAATTCAATGTCAACATATTCAAGTCATACTTTAACATATATATATAGTTTATTTAGAGAAAATATATATTATTAATTATATATATAAATAGAATTCGAACTAATGGATTATACAAATAGAGAAATCATCAATTTGTAACCCAATTAGTAACATTCAAATTGGGAAAATGCTAATGCATAACCAATCCGTTAGTCTCTCAACCTAATTCAATCTAGCAAATTAGATTGGATTGAACAGATTACTAGATTCGGTGAATACCCCTAGGTGAAAAAGAAAAAGAAAGTATGTGATATGATTAGTAAAAATATATTAAAAAAGAGTTAATGAATAAATAGTAAAATAAGTGAATGTATTGAAATATATTAAGTATCCAAATGTATATTACATTAAACTTGAATACAATATATGACGAATGTGTGATCCAAACATACTACAAGAGAAGGTAAAAAAAACGTAAAAAAAAAAAAAAAAGAAATGGTGTGCTGAAATATGAGAACCTTCACTAGGATTTCGGAGGGGATTAATTTTCCCAAACATTTTCTCAGGAAACCAACAAAAGTAGAGACCAAGGGGAGATTGTGAAGACAAATAAATAAAATATAAAAATAAAAATAGAGAGAAAAGTATTCTTTTTTTTTTTCCTCCAGATTTGTTTATAAAATCTTTTAAAAAATGAAAACATCAAATTTCTCTGATGTAAATGGTTGGAGCAAGACCTCGTCTTTTCAGACTTGGTTTATCAAAAAATCATTAAAGTAAACAGTACATAACAGCAAAGAGGACTAGTCAATTGATGTATGAATAATTTCTAGTTACATGAGGCAACTATGTATGCTGACAATGACCACTTTACATGTTACTCGTCGATTGAAAAGTGGAATCAATAATATTCACGATGATTCAATATTTGTGTCAACTACACAAGATAAAAATGGGAAATTACAAGGAAAGCTTTATTATTATCTATAAAGGTATTTACTACCTAAAAATCCAACAATCCCAGATTAATTACTACTGGGAGAAATTGATATTTTTATAACGACTACTCTAAAATTTTATTGGGATAGTTTAAGAAATTTAAATTAATCAGATATCTCAAGAAATCTCAATCAAACTCATTCTATCTTTATCAGGATGACACGAATCAACTTAAAACATTTAACCACGTTCAAAATATGAAAATTACCTTTAAAATTCAAGCAACATAACCTCATCAAAATCAATCGACTCGCCTTGGGTTAACCCACCGTATAAATAGAAGGTCATTATTCACTTTGACACGTTATACTCGCAACTATTTACACTATTAAACATTAAATGTACTTTTTTATTTGAATAGTGAAATCCCTAGCACATAGTGGACGTAGCTTGAGGAGAAACCCTATAAGTCTTGAGTCTTTTATTTTTTTTTTCTGCAATTAACTTTATTATTCATATACAAGTATCCTTGGGGACTAGATCTCATTCTGTTGACATCAGATCTCATATACAAATATATTGACTGTAGATTTCATTGTCAACTTAAATTTAATTATATTTGGGAACAATTTAAAAAACTGTAGACTGAAACATTACATTGAATGTGTTTTTCAAAGTTGTTTCCCAAACTTTGTTTTAAAAGTGCAGGGTTCAATTTTAAAAAAATTACTGAACAACCTCTTAATTAGTTTGCCCTTTGTTTTCTTTTCTTTTAAAGGTCGTTCTGTTCAAAAATCTCGTACCCACGGTGTATTTTTTTTTAATCATTAAAGCTAATCAACATCCATCAAAATTAAAAATATATATATAAACAAATAGATAATTCTAATATATATTGGATCCTTGAAGAACAAAATCCTATGTAATTTTAATTTTCAGATATTATGGTAAAAATCGTATTCTTTTAATTACAAGCCAGTTTTAAAACTTTGTCCCACAAACGCACTGACCTTTTTCATTACTAGAATATTTGGTAAAAAAGTTTTAGGATTCAAGCGTCGTTAAAAAATAAATCAAGAAAGTGATAAAGGAATTTACTAATGATAACTTGTTAACTTTCCACCCAAAAAGTAGTTTCGGTCACTGTTGGGGATTCTTGTTACTATTAATAAAATCTTCATGGGACTCAGCAGCTCTAATAACCTGATGAAAATGGAAATTTTATTCTACATCTTAGCTTTTCTCAATTACTGTATACTCTTTAATTATTAGATCTACTGTCGTAGACATAATTAATTGCCTGGCAATCAACCAGTTGGAATAAAGAAGACCAGTGCCACGAATAGGATAGGAATAGAAGTGTTTAATAATATTACTTGTTGTTTGAATCGCTCTATGTGAAAACTGTTTTTTAATATTATTTAAAAAATTATCCATAATATTTTCTCACATAAAATTTAAATATTTATAATTTAAATTTATTTTTAAATTTATTATTTAAACAAATCGTCATTAGTCAAATTTTGGTAAACATCTTTTCATTACACGATTTTCAATGTATATTTATAATAAATTGGATTGATGTGAACTTAATATAATATATTATTCCACAGCCATTTGAATTACTCCATTTTTAAATTTCACATGCAATGAGACAGTCAAATATGTGACTTTCGTGGTTCTCCTAGCTGCTTTCATTTTTTTCTTTTACAATTATAATTATATTTAAATTAAGTAGATATAACCCCACAAAAAAAATAATTTTATCCCCTTATGAAAATGATAAAAATATCACTTGCAGACCAAATTCTAAATTGAATACATTTTAATAATCTAATGGCCTTTTCCTTAAGAAAAATCTTAAAATTCCTACTTAGTGTAAATATCTTCTTTAAAAATGACTGTGTTCATATCATCCCTTAAGAAAATTCTTAAAATTATGGACCACAATGTCTTTAAAGAAGAAAAGTAGAACAATCTAGCAAAGGAATAAATTATAGCATCCTTAATTCGGCCAATATCAATTTTAACATTTAAGTAAGAAATCACTCCCAATAAAATAGAATTAACTATTGTGTTAAATTTGACATAAGTTACGAAGAGTGCCAAATTTGTATATACTAAATTTTGATATTTAGGGAACATTTGGTAAACACATTACGTTTTAATTGCGTTTAAATACAATTTTTTTAAGTGTTATATTTGGTTGAAAATTATTTGTTTTGTATTTGAATAAAATGTGTGTTTAGATGAAAAAAATTTTAGAGTTGAAAAGTTGATGTGATGCGAACCCCGTCACGAATAACAAGACCCGTTAAGATTATGAATCCAAGAGCGTTCTAAAGTCAGGTTCGAATGGATGGAAAACCTCAACCAGTTGCTTCAGCAAAAATAAGAACCTTGGTATATAGGACCTCAACCCGTTGCTTAATGTGAAACAAGAACCTTGGTATAAGGAAGACGCCACAATCAACTATGGAAGGGTTGATTGATAAGTCGGAAGTGAACACCACAGAAAATTCTGATAAGTTCAGATAGTTCTTCAAAGAACCAAAAAGAATTAGAACTCTCAAATTTATGAATTAAACTGATGTAATCTCCTTTTTTTATTGTCATGGGGACGCCTATTTATAGGCAATTGTTACAAAGAATATTCCCTAAAAATCCGAAAAAGATAAGCCTAAAAAATCTGAAATTTGTTTGAAAATTTGTTATAAAAGATAATCCGAAATCCTAACTGAATTTGTTACAAAAGATAATCCTAAATCCTCATAAATCCTAACAAATCCAGAAATCTAATCCTAACCAAATTCGTAAATATAGGAAGGTAGTTATTCTGCCACAAAATTCGAAAATCCCTTGGTTAAAAACATCTTGGGCTTGATTGAATTAGTTGAATTCTTCATAGGCTTTAATCAAGTTAATGCATCTTTGATGATCACATGAATCATGCTTAATAGGCCTCCACGAATTTGATTGAGCCCAAACCTCTTCAATCGGCTCATTAAGTGCTTCTTTAAATTTCTTTGCTCTTACTCTTGTAACTGGTCCAATTGGTACTTGAACTGATTCCCTTAGTGGTGTCGTGTCTTGCGTTGCATCATGATGTGATTGATAAAAGTAGAGATAAATAGTTAGGGTTAAAAAGTTGATGTGGCTGTTTTAAAAAACTTTTGAATAGTAATTATTTTCGTAACACTATTGAAAATGATTATATTTGAATGTAAAATTTTATGTTTGGTATAAAATTGATTTTCATAATACTAAAAAATGTTAAACAAACGCGCTCTTAATTACGATGTGTTGACTTTTTTATTTTATAATTACAATGTTGTTACTTGTCCTTTAGATTGTGACAATAATAAAGGTAATATCGGATTTTTTTTCTCCCTTTTTGTATTTTAGTTCTCAATTCCCTAAATTTAAGAGATTTTTGTTGAAGTAGTTTCCAGCTCAAAACCATCATTATAAGGATAAATATTACATTACAACTCCTTTCTTTAGTTATTCGCGTTGATAGGATTTTACGTGAGTAACTTCATTTATATTTATCACTTGTAAAAATTTTCCTTTATTGATTATGTCCTTTTTTTATGAACTTATTTAATCTATCGATAAAACGAGTTGAAATGCCCGCAGCATTGCTGCGGTATACTTGTTTATGATATTTTATAATATTTGTATGATTATAGAGTTTGTTGTTACATAGTAAGTAAAATATAAACATATTATATTATATTTATAGTTTATTACAATAACGTGTTTTTTAGTTTAGATATTATATAATATTCATATGATAATAAGTTTCTTGTCATTGAGTCACAGCTTCTGTTTACCTTTATGCTACTGTTCTTCATCACTACAATAAAAATTAAGATTGATTTAAATAAGTATATAACTATTAGGTATTTATTGTTAACTTGGATGAAAAGCTAAGATTTTTGATAGTGCCTGGTTTTCTTCCATTTTTTGGACGGTTCACTTGTCTTTGTTTCGTGGCTGCAATTGTAAAATTGATGAAAATTTGTATTAGTAGTTGTACATTGTATTCTATTAAGAATAATATTTTTTTTTTCCGAAAGTTAGTTACCTTATGATTGCATTCTTCGGATCAGGTGTTTTAGGATCCAGTGATGGGTCCGTTGGTAATTGCAATTCAGGAGTACTTGTTGGTGGTGAAGGCAACAAAGGTTTGGATTCATCGTCATCAAATACTCTTGATACAACTATATCGATAAGCGCCCCTCTAAGTCTAAAGAAGGCTTGAAAATTTTTGTTTGGCCTCTTAACTGTTCGATTATAGGGGGCAAGACTGTTGGCTCTGTATATCCCTGTTCTATTGTGAATTCAGAGCATTTTTTTTTAATTAATGCCTACACTGTTTTTCCAAACATTGTTATGATTATGTAACCAATGTCGTCTTGTATTTTTATATTTAATTTGTACTTATTGACAAAATTCAAGAATAATTAGTGGTTGATCAATTTATTGAAGAGATTGTAGGAAAAATCGATCAAAATAGCACAGTAGAATTACAAATTTTTTTTTTTAAGATCGTTAAATATCTCATGATATCATATATAATAAATTAACAACAATAAATTTATACCTTCAGAAGATGCCAAGAATGCAGGAGGAAAGTGGCCGGAAGGCTTTAACCAACTAGCGTTTTCTACTATTCTCCAATTCCTAGACGGCAGAGTATATGGGCACCCGGATCCTCAATCAGTATACTAGCACAGCTTTTCTCCTTCCAACCACCCAGATCTCTTTAAGAACTTATTACTATAGTGATTTACGTAACAATAAACCTGCTCACCTAAGAGTCTGTGATCTAAAAGAACTGAAGTAGTAGGACCCCTATTTATAATTTTGCATGAGGTAATCCCTTGAATTTTGAATTAGACCAAGAGAAGATTTTCTCTCCCTTTGCCACACAAAAATCCGAACTCCCTTAGGCCAAAATCTCCCTTGAATTTTTAGCCACCCCTAGGAAATCTTATATTCAAAATTCAAATAGGATTTGACTTGAATTTTTGTCTCTCTTTTCAGCCAAAAACCGATTCCCTCTAAGCCCAAGATCATGGCTAGCTGCAGCCACACCAAGAGGAAGTAAGACACAAAATCCAAATAGAATTTTAACTTGAATTTCATCTCACCCTTATCCACAAAAATCGATTCTCCCTTTGGCATTATCCATAGAGGAAATTCAGTTATACCATGTGAGAAAGAGATTCAAAATTCAAATAGAATTGTAACTTGAATTTTCTTTCATCCTTATCCACCAAAACCGATTCTTCTTATACGAGATAAGCCTAAAAAAATTCACCCATACTAGGAAGATCATGATTCAAAATTCAAGTAGAATTCAAATAAGATTTCCCTCTCCACCTTTATCCACAAGAAAACCGAATTTGCCATGTAGATTTATCCACAACAAAATTTGGTTACCACTTGGTTTGTGATTCAAAATTTAAATTCAAATTTTAAAGTTCAAATTTCAAAATTCAAAATTTAAATTTAAATTTAAATTTCAAATTCAAATATCAAATTCAAATTTCAAATTTCAAATTCAAATTTTAAATTCAAATTTTAAATTTCAAATTTCAAACTCCACAAAAAAACTTGAATCTCAAATTTTTGTCCTCGTGGATAATTTTCCATAACTCCAATTCAAATTCAAATAAAATCATAATAACTTTATTTGAAATTCGAATAATTGTGTAATCTCTTATCAAAAACAAAATTCAAATTCAATCAGGAGAAAATCTTGTCTTCTACCCTTATCCTTTAAGGACACCACCTATATCCATGCATGAAAACAAGCCAATAAGTATACCTTAATCAATTTGCCATCCGTTAAGAAATTATGTGGAGTTAGTAGAGGGACCATTTGGACATATATAATCGGCTCCCGTGAATCCATGTGATCATCATTCTAAACTAAACAACTCAATCATATGATTACTAATTTCAGAGTCACACCACTATAAACTTGAAACTGAACTCCCAATTATATACCGTATTATAAAAGCATGTGATAAGCTATTGTCTAATGACCTTGTTATGTATGCAAAACCCTCATATGATATTCATGATAATCCTTAGGTCAAAGTCCGTTCAACCTACTGATCAAGCTATGTTAAAGTTCCATTATACTACCGAATAAGAAAATGATTATTCACTATATGTAAATAAAAAGTCATCCGCCTAGCAGACAACCTAAGGTCTTGTCTATTTTCACATCCATTTTAATGCCTTTAAAAGGATACCCTTAACTCCTTATTAGAACTATGATTCCAATATTTGCAAATAAACTCTCCATCGTATACAAATCATGTACCCAACGAACCGATCTATAAGTTTATTACCTCTGAGATGTTTTAGTCATTGGAATATCAAAGTACACAAGTCATATACATGAAGTAGTTCATCTACTCAGAATTAAGGTTATTGTATAATAAACGTTAAAAGCAAATTGATCCACTTACAGCGAACTACGCAGATCAATCACACTTTAGTCCCGGTCTAATATGTCACCTCCAAGCAATATATCTATGTATATACTTAGGAGTCTATGCTCCGGACAGTCAAGACAAACAGTCTGATGTGAACCCTGCCAAGAATAACGAGACCCAACAAGATTAGGACCCCAATAATGTTCTAAGACTCAGGCTTTGGATGGAACCTCGACCTGTTTCTTCAACAAAAATAAGAACCTCGGTGTAAGACGATCTTAACCCATTGCTTATTGCGAAACAAGAACCTTAGTATAATGAAAACGCCACAAATGGTGATGGAAATCCGTTTGATAAGTCGATGGTGAACGTCACGGAAAACTCCGATAAATTCGAATAGCTCTCAAAGAATCAAAGAGAAATATAACTCTCAAATTTGTGAATAAAACTGATGATGTTATTTCATTACTTGTGCACGCCTTTTTATAGGCATGAATTACAAGAATATTCTCAAAATATACTCTAAAATAATATGAAAATTAAATGAAATATTCCCGTAATATTCTCTTAATATTCCTCTAATGTTCTCCTAATATTCTCAGAATTCGAAAATATGGAAACTTATACCTAATTCACGCCTAAAACAATAAAGGAAAAGTTGATAAATTAATTGGCATCATAATCAGCCATTTACACGCCCCCCTTAAAGTCAAAGAAAAGAAAAGGAAACAAAATAAAAGAAGGAAAGTAAATAACTTTTTTTTTTGCAATTAGCTCCACATTTAAGATTCATGCCAAAAACATCAACTTTGCTTGTTTGATTCACGTCATTGCCTCCTCTTGAGAAGGATTTGTCCTCAAATCATCGCCTAAAAAAGATTTGTATGCATTGTCATCAATTCGTTCGAGAACTTGAAAAGAACCATCCTCCCTAGGAAATCGCTTGGAACGTCTTTATGTCGGAATTCGTATCTTTCTTACGTGTAGCCAAAACCAATCTCCGGGATTAAAAACTAATTTGTGACTTCGACGCTCCTTAGTCTTCTCAAGATTGCTCCTATAGGCTGGTCTATTTGGAATTGTTGCTCCGGGAACAAAGTCTATTTGATGATCAATCCCCCGAATTAGAGGTAACCCATATGGGGTTTCTTTAGGAAAGACACCCTCGTACTCCTGTAAAATAGAAACAATAGAACCAGGAAAAGAATAGTTGAGCTCCTTAGTGTTTAAAAATGCCTCTTTATACACCAGCATTAGTATAGGCTGCCCAAAACTAACGCTCTTCTCACCATACTCACTCTTGCACACAACTTTCCTTTTGCAAGGCCACAATCTCATTTTCACTCACCACCAAAACCGAACTCCTATCGGCTTGGACACTTTCACTTTTTCCGGCCTTCCTCTCTTTTTCTTTTTGATTTTCAATTTTTTTATTTCTATCTTTTTCTCTCTCATTTTCTTTTAATTTTTCACTCTCCCTTTGTTTCTCAAATGACTGTTGAAGCTGCAACTGATCTTCATACACCTGTTTAGGGGTTAAGGTGTAAGATTAAAGTTCTTACCATTGTGGATGAATGAGTACTTGTTTGACAAGCTATTATGAATCACCCTCCTATCAAATTGCCATAGCCTTCCCAACAACACATGACAAGCCTGCATTGGGATCACATCACACAACATCTCATCCTTATACCTCCCGATGCGAAATGAGATCATAGCTTGTTTGTTCACTTTAGTCTCTCTACTGTCATTCAACCACTGCAGCTTATATGGTCTGTGATATTTAATGGTCTTGAGTCCTAACTTCCCTACGAGAAAAGAGCTGACAACATTAGTACAACTAACTCCATCGATAATCATACTGCAGACCTTGTCTCTGGCGCAGCATCTCGTATGAAAGATATTCTCGCACTGTACCTCTGCCTCCTCTTTTACCTGCACATTTAAGACTCGTTTTACTACTGCCACTAACCTTCCCATTTCGGCTTCTTCTTCAACGTCATAAGTATCTTCCAATGGTGGCATTTCGTCTTCCTCACTCTCCTCCTCGGTCTCGTACTCACCATCATCGCGTAAGATTCATGCCAAAATGACGTGAATCAAACAAGCAAAGTTGATGTTTTTGACATGAATCTTAAATGTGGAGCTAATTGCAAAAAAAAAAATTTATTTACTTTTCTTCTTTTATTTTGTTTCCTTTTCTTTTCTTTGACTTTAAGGGGGGTGTGTAAATGGCTGATTATGAAGCCAATTAATTTGTCAACTTTTCCTTTATTGTTTTAGGCGTGAATTAGGAGTGAATTATGTGTAAATTTCCATATTTTTGAATTCTGAGAATATTAGGAGAACATTAAAGGAAT
This sequence comes from Antiaris toxicaria, assembly GCA_035233585.1. Taxonomy (NCBI): domain Eukaryota; kingdom Viridiplantae; phylum Streptophyta; class Magnoliopsida; order Rosales; family Moraceae; genus Antiaris; species Antiaris toxicaria. The sequence goes on from CP141163.1 coordinate 6,488,804, forward strand.
ATTAGGAAATATTACGGGAATATTTCATTTAATTTTCATATTATTTTAAAGTATATTTTGAGAATATTCTTGTAATTCATGCCTATAAAAAGGCGTCCACAAGCAATAAAATAACATCATCAGTTTTATTCACAAATTTGAGAATTATATTTCTCTTTTGTTCTTTGAGAACTATTTGAACTTATCGGAGTTTTCCGTGGCATTCACCATCGACTTATCAAACGGATTTCCATCAACGTTTGTGGCGTCTTAATTATACCAAGGTTCTTGTTTCGCAATAAGTAACTGGTTGAGGTCGTCCTATACCGAGGTTCTTGTTTTTGTTGAAGCAACAAGTCAAGGTTCCATCCAAAGCCTGAGTCTTAGAACGTTCTTAGGGTCCTAATCTTGACGAGTCTCCTTATTCTTGGCGGGGTTCACGTCACCGTCCCCACTATGACTTTAGACAACATAATAGTCTTAACATGAGTTAGATGTTCAATCTAACTCTATAGACTACGGACCATAATTTAGATTACTTACTTTAAAACGCTGTCTTCTCGCATACAAAAGTCTATTGCATGCAAATTCTAATAGTTTAACTCAAACAGTCAGTGAGCCATATTTGCTTATATTTACTTTAACATATAAATAGAACGAGGATAAATAGTAATGTAATGAATAATTTCTAAATATTATTTTATTATTCAGTTCAAAATAATTGAAATACATCAAAATATCTTTCTTACTTAGGGCATTTCCTAACCGATATATTAATATAAGGTGTATGATTGCATTTGGTACCATGGAGTTAGGATTAATGTTAGATATCCATAAGTGTCATACCACCATCCGCTGCCTGCTTCTCTTACTTGTTTATTGCATTGGTAGCAGGAATTATATTACCATCCTCGTTATGTCTTGAATTTAAATATTGTTGCTTTCACTATATATCTAATTCCTTGCACAGATGAAAATTATACTTTAATAAATCCTTAGGCATATAGTATAAGTTTATTTTTGCAAATACTTTTTTGTTTGTACTTACTTGATGTTCTAGGTGATTAAGTTTGTTTAGTTCTTCAATTGTCTTTCTGTTCTCTAGTTTTTATTGCTTAAGTAGTTGTGTTTCCTTAATTGAGGCTAAAATAAAATCGATATGTTGTGCTGTGTAACGAAATCTGAATATGTAATATAACGTAAAAAAGCATTTAGTAAGAAGTTTTGTTTCTGTATTTTAGTGTTTATCTTTATTTCTCTCATTTGTTGTTGCTTTTCTTCTTCTTACCTTTGGTTTATTTTTTGTTTTGTTTTTGTTACTTTCTTTTTTCTATATTTTCTCTTTTTTTTTTCATTTCTTCATATTTCTTTGCTTTTTTTTTTAGTCCTCCATTTTTTTTTTGGGTAATTTAGTAAGACTAAAGATGAAAAATATTTGTCACCTTGTTTTGATTGTGGTAGTCTCTGATATATCTAAATTTATGTAATATATTACTGCACCTATGCTTGCAACATATGTATTTCCTGTTTAACAGACGAAATTGATTAAGTTATGTATAATTAAAGCTAAGTAAAATATTTATGCATGTGTGTAGTTGGTATGATGATATATTACCTAAACATTACTTTACAGTCATCGATGTAAAGATTGTTATTATTGGATCATCTATTATCTTCAAAATATCTGCATCGAATTTTCTGCTGTTTCTCCCCATAACGTTACTTGTAGTTTTTCACTCTTGTAATTAAAAAAGCAACAAACTATTATTAAGATAAGTTATAACATGTTGTTTGTAAGATGAGCAGTAAGAATAATATTTTAATTACCTTATCTTCTGCATAGTTAATGTGCGTCTTGATGTCATTTTCTCTTTGATGTTTGTTTACTCAACTTCTTGAACCTTGAGTAACATTCCTATTACATCTATCATTGATAAAGTTAAAATAGTTATTAGTATTTTGAATAAATATTACTGTTATAAATGAATATTTGTTTGTGTGTGTCTATATTTATGTGTATGCATTAATACATACCTTAATTGACTGAGAAAATATCTGTACCTGTTAATATTTCATTGATATTTATCTTTAGTGACAGTTGATCATATTCTGTGAAGAAAAATTTGTGTAGTGGAATATCAGGCTTTTCTTCGATTATCAGAATGAAAGATGATGCTTTTGTTAGTTCTATCATTGCGACATGAGGCACAATTCTGTGTCTTGACTTGTTTGGTATGACGTTGCAGTTGTTGATTTTGTATATTTGCCCTTTAATTATCTTTTCAGGTAGGTATTTAGCATCTTGAGCTATAATCGATCCAGTATTGCTTCACGCTTCATCATGTAAAGGCATAATTAGTTGTTGTTTTCTTTATTTTAAAATTATGCAAAAAGATATACGCGTTTTAATCTTTTTTTTTTTATAATAGAATATAAAATTGATCGATGCAGGATTGAGTATTTACCTCATTATCAACCAAGACACAGTCAAAACTTATTAGATGTCCTGTTGTGTAATTATTGTTGCACCATAGTCTGATAATGTAAGCTTCTATCATTCTGTATAATTCATTTGGTTTTAGAGAGCATATAGATGTTGCCATTTCGGTTGACTACAAAGAAGAAATTTTATAATGATGAAATTATATAAGCAGTATTTGAAAATTTATTATTCGTATATTAATGATGTGTATATGGATAATTGTATAATCATTATACATAAATAATGTTTAGTTAGTGATGATGTTCTTATGATTATATAATGTTATGTAAAATTTTTTTTATAAACTATATTTTTCACATGATTAGGATGTTTGTTAATTAATTCATGAATTAATATATGTAATCATTTAGGCATTCTTACTCTTGATAAGGTAATGTATAATTGACCATGTATAAAAATTTCATTTTCTAAATAGATATCATTTTTTTTTTAATGATTGTCCTAACTTTTATTTACTGTTATTACGTAACAAATTTTTACTAGAAATTATCTTCTTTTTAGCGCAAATGGCCATTTAGACTCATGTACTATTATTTCAATTTAAGGTATATAGGCTTTTTCATTTGTGTTGTTTGAATTTATAATTTGTCATTTTATAATTTTGTTTGTTAATTGTGTAATTATTAGTCTTGTTCTATTATATAGACCCATTGATTGATTTAAGTTTTTTAATAACATAATCAAAATTCGAATTTTAAGATTTAGTTCATGCAGTTGTACATTGTTGAAATTTAATCTATATAAAAATTATTATGTGATGTGAATTAAGGAACGGCTTTAAAGGAACCAATCAACGTCAAGGGAACTAATTCAAATACCAATTGGGCCGGTTACAAGAGTGATAGCAAAGAGATTTAAAGAAGCACTTAATAGGCTAATTCAAGAAGTTTGGGCTCAATCAAATTCGTGGCCCATTGAGCATGATTCATGATGCATAAACTTAATTCAAGCCCATGAGGAATTCAGTTAATTCAATCAAGCCCAAGACGTTTCTTAACCAAGGATTTTAGAATTTTGTGGCAGAATAACTACCTTCTTACATTTACAAATTTGATTAGGATTAGATTTCCTGATTTGTTAGGATTTAGGAAGATTTAGGATTATCTTTTGTAACAAATTTCAGTTAGGATTTAGGATTATCTTTTGTAACAAATTTTCAAATAATTTTCAGATTTTTTAGGCTTATTTATTTCAGATTTTTTTTAAGAATATTCTTTGTAACAATTGCCTATAAATAGGCGTCCCCATAACAATAAATCAGATTACATCAGTTTAATTCATAAATTTGAGAGTTTTAATTCTCTTTAGTTCATTGAAGAACTATCTGAACTTATTAAAATTTTCCGTGGCATTCGCTTCTGACTTATCAATCAACCCTTCCATAGTTGATTGTGGCGCCTTCATTATACTAAGGTTCTTATTTCGCATTAGACAACGGGTTGAGATCAATATACCAAGGTTCTTGTTTTTGTTGAAGTAACGGACCGAGGTTTCCCATCCATTCGAACCTGATTTTAGAACGTTCTTGGGTTCATAATCTTGACGGGTCTCGTTATTTTTGATGGGGTTCGCATCATTTGGTATCAGAGCTTAGGTTCTAGGTCAGGTTTGCCTATCCTTTAATTTTTTTTTTCTTTTCATATTAACTCATTGTTCTTCTAGTCTCTCAAAAAAAAAAAAAAGGAACAACGGTACGAACTGTACGGACTACTGAGAAAAAAAAAATTTTGGGTTGTAAATTCTAGTTTGCCGAATTTCTTCTACTCCACTCTTGTTTGAATTTTGTGTCTTTCTTATTCTTTTTTTTCCCCCTTAAATCCTAGTTTATTTTAGTTTCTGATTAAAAAAAAAAGAAAATTTAGATAAAAAAATCAGAAAAAAAAAAGTTGATTCATCATCAAGAAAGATTCAATTTTGTGAAATTCTTTTCTTGTCTGTCAATTCGTGTACTTGTTTTTTTTTCTGTGGGTTCTTGGAAATTGTTGTTAGAAATTTTGATTATCGTTTGTTTAGTTTGAAAAGAACCGAAAGAGAATCAACGAGTGGAAAAAGGCAGGAGTAGTGAGCATATTAGAGGGTAAAAGCCGTTTGAGTGACAAACACGAGGGTGAGTGATTTTCTTATCTCGAGTGAAACACGTGAGGGAGTGCTTGTGAGGTTTCTAGCCTTATTTTGCAGATTTTAAATATGTCACGCAATAAAAAAGAAAACTCAATCGTAAAGGCATCACTGCCAACTATTCCAAATCTGCAATTACAGTTGATGAGAGAGATAAAACGGATGTTGAGAGTTGAATTAGAACGAGTGTATGAACGATTGGACCGGATAGAGATTGCACGTTTGAAGCAACCACAAAATGCTCCTAATGTGTGTAAAAGGGAAAGAGTTCAATTTCGAGGAGTGAGAGATGAAGACGAAAAGTATTATGGGGCTGGTTTTGATAAAGAAGACGATCAAAATTTGGTTATGAGTAATAGGAGACATGGAGGGCGATTTACAAGAGCTAGGAATCAAGAAGACAATAATTTGGGTAGCATTAAGATGAAGATTCCCCGGTTCCAAGGTAAAACTATCCCTGACGATTTAGAGAAGCAGTTTGATTGGTGTGTCAACATGGATGGCTTCACCAACAAGTATTCATTCATGCTTAATGATCAACCAATCACTCTTGTACCCTTGTACTCTTGTACTGCTGACACCACAACAAGTGTATAAAGATCAAGTGAGGTTACAAAAAGAGGGTGAACAAAAGAAAAGGAGTGAAAAAGAGAGCAACCAAAAGATAAAAGATGAAAAAGAAAGTGAAAAAAAGAAAGAGAGAGAGACTGAGAAAAGCGAGCAAAAAAAAGAGAAGAGTCTTATAGCCATTGAAAGAAAATCGGACAGAAAACAAAAGAATTTTTATGCAAAAGCGAGTGAAATCAAGCGAGCTATATTTTCAAAACAGCCGATGATTGTACTATTGTACAAAGAGGCATTTTTAAACAGTAACGAGCTTGACCCTTCTTTGTTTAGTTCTATTGTTTTACTTTTGCAGGGATACGAGGATGTCTTTCCTGAGGAAGGACTACGCAGATTACCATCTATCCGAGGGTTCAAACATCAAATTGATTTTGTGCCCAGTGCTTCCAATCCAAATCGACAAATCTATAGTAGTAATCCCGAGAAGACTAAGGAGTTTCAAGGTCAAGCCAACAAAATACGTCACAAATTAGTTTTTGATCCCGGAGATTGGGTTTGGCTATGCATAAGGAAGAAACGAATCCCGACACAAACACGTTCCAAGCGACTTCCTAGGGGGGATGGATCTTTCCAAGTTCTTGAACGAATCGATGACAATGTATACAAATCCTTATTAAGTGATGATTTGAGGACAAATTCTTTTCAAGAGGAGGGGAATGATGTGAATCAAGGAACGGCTTTAAAGGAACCAATCAACGTCAAGGGAACCAATTCAAATACCAATTGGGCCGGTTACAAGAGCGATAGCAAAGAGATTTAAAGAAGTACTTAATAGGCTAATTCAAGAGATTTGGGCTCAATCAAATTCGTGGCCCATTGAGCATGATTCATGATGCATAAACTTAATTCAAGCCCATGAGGAATTCAGTTAATTCAATCAAGCCCAAGACGTTTCTTAACCAAGGATTTTAGAATTTTGTGGCAGAATAACTACCTTCCTACATTTACGAATTGGTTAGGATTAGATTTCTGGATTTGTTAGGATTTAGGAGGATTTAGGATTATCTTTTGTAACAGTTAGGATTTAGGATTATCTTTTGTAACAAATTTTCAAATAATTTTTAGATTTTTTAGGCTTATTTTTTTTCAGATTTTTTTTAGAAATATTCTTTGTAACAATTGCCTATAAATAGGCGTCCCCATAGCAATAAATCAGATCACATCAGTTTAATTCATAAATTTGAGAGTTTTAATTCTCTTTGGTTCTTTGAAGAACTATCTGAACTTATCGGAATTTTCCGTGGCATTCGCTTCTGACTTATCAATCAACCCTTCCATAGTTGATTGTGGCGTCTTCATTATACCAAGGTTCTTGTTTCGCATTAGGCAACGGGTTGAGGTCAATATACCAAGGTTCTTGTTTTTGCTGAAGTAACAGGTCGAGGTTTCCCATCCATTCGAACCTGATTTTAAAACATTCTTAGGTTTATAATCTTGACGGGTCTCGTTATTCTTGACGGGGTTCGCATCATTATGGGTATAAAATATTAAGTTCATTAATATTGTCGGTTGACGATATCATTGTATCATAACAGTAGTATGATTTTGATTCACCAGGAATTAAAGATAATATATATTTATTAATGTCATCAGCTGTTTTATTTTTAAGAGTTACTATTGCTCGTTGTTGTAAGTATTTAGGGGGCGTTTGGTAAACGCATTGTATTTTGATTGTATTTGAATGAAATTTGTTTTTTGAATGTTGTATTTGGTTGAAAAGTATTTGTTTTGTATTTGAATGAAATGTGTGTTTGGATGAAAAGTATTTTAGAGTTGAAAAGTTGATGTGATTGGTAAAAATAGAGATAAATAGTGGAGTTAAAAAGTTGATGTGATTGTTTTAAAAATGTTTTAAATAGTAATTGTTTTCGTAGCACTGTTACAAAATTTGTGTTTGGTGTAAAATTGTATTGTATTTGAATGAAGTTAAAATGAAATATTGGTGCCAAATGGCACCTTAATGTTATTATAACTCTTTTCAATGTTCTTTTTAAGAATTCTTCTTGTTAAAGGTTCTCTGGTTGAAATATTGGGATTCTAGTTTATATCAATTCTATAACTATCTTCTCTATAAGGAAATAATGGTGAATATTGGAAAGCCATATATGATGTATGTAATTTTGATATTTTTTGTAAATTATTTGATTTGTCTTGAGTTATAATATTTCTTTCTTGTTCATATTCTCTAAGGTCTCCAACAATTAAACCACCTATATCGTTTGAAGTAGGAAGTTCATATTGAGTGCTATCTGTGCTTTGTTACCCTATCAATCTTAGTTTCATAGAATGAATTTCTTACAATTGATATCTATCTCTTATTATACGAAAAAGTTTAATCAGTTTATTGTTTTCATTAAGTATTATTTATTTTATTCTTTTATTTCTTTTTGTCTCTTTTTTTTTTCTTATCTTTTTTCTCTGTTTTCATTCTCCATTCTCTCTCCCTCTCTCTCTTCATTCTTTCTTTCTTTCTTTATCTCCTCCCTTTTCCTTTCCCCCTTCCATTCGCTCTCCTCTCGAATCTTTCATTCCTATCTCCATCCTTCCTATCTTTATCTTCAATTGAAAGATAAAAGTAAATAAGTTATAGTTTTTTGTTATGACCTGAAGTAGTTTGAGACCGAGACCGATTACATGTTTGCTCCTTGGGGTCTATAATCGCTAACATTGTTGTAAACTTGGTTCAGCAAATGCTTATGCACGAAATATCAGATTGTCCACATTGTTTACTTGGGGATCTTCTATTTTTAGATGTGAACGGTTGTGTTAAGTCTGCATAATAATGCCATTTACATGTATACGGTGATCTTATATGATTTTTTGTTTGTCTTTTGTTTTCCATGTAAGCATGTGAAAAAAAGTTTCTCCAAGGTTGTCATGAAAATATTAATACTTATTATTTTCTTTCAGTGCTTATTTGAATGATTGTGTATTTAAATTTATCATAATTAATTCTTAGTAGTATTTTAACCCATTGTAATTTTTGCATGCATGATGAATTTTCTTCAAATTTTTTTCTATTTTTTCTTTATTGGATGATAAAATTTATGTTTGCTTTGTATCCACTTTGATCTTTAGTTTCGTTTTAGATAGCCAATGCTATTTATCTAGCTTTGTTAGTAATATCAGCAAATTGCATTTTTTTTAAGCTCTGTATTTGTTTATCAAATCCTGTTATTGCATTCTTTTTTAAGTTATTGATTTAAATCAAGTTATTACAAGAACCTTTTAATCTATATCATACCTTCAATAATAATTTATGTATTAATAAAAATAGAAAGAAACTTTAAATATATTGATTGATGTACAATGTTTACATCAATCATAACCTATTTTTCATCGTTACATTTTTGTTCTGCAGTACATCAATTGACAAATCAAACTTTTGAATGTACAACAATTTCACTTTTGGAAAGTATAAAATTACATATCGTACAATAATAAATGAATTATAAACAAATATACACAGAAAAATTTATAATATTATTATATTAGTATAACTTAATATAGCGTAAACATTAAAACACTCACTTTCTCTCTCATGCTCCTATGTGCTTGTGCACATGTTTGTGTTTTTATGACCCCTATGATCATCATTGTCATCACTTTTATTGTTAACTTTATTATGGCTATTATTATTGCTATTATTGGTTTTATCTTTTTTAAGTGAAAAGGCGAAAAAAAAAAGAGGGATGGTAAGTGGCTCAGATCATTTATAAGCTCAATAATATACAACAAACTTTGCAACGTACATTATTGAAATCGTATTATAGTTGCCTGACCAAAACTTTGGCTTTCCAAACTTTAGTAGCAACCATACAATCTCATAAAATGTCGTTAAGTATATAATTTGTTGCATATATTATACTATATAAGTAGCATAAAAAAGATCGATATTAAAGTTTATTATATCCTTATTCAAAAAGCTATCAAGTGGATAGAGACATTAAAGAGAGACAGAAACTTCTCTAAATAAAATGCTACAACACCACCAGCGAGCAAAGATAGAGAGAGAAGGTTGCCCAGTATAAACATAAACCAAACATTATCGAAAAAAGCAAAACAAAACAAAAGAAAAAGCTAAGTTCAACGCCAATCCTAATCTGAAAACTTGAAAAAAAACAAAAAACAAAAAACTGTAGCCCTAAATTCCCACACCAGAATAAGATAAAAGTCCCTACCAGACAAAATGAAAGACGTAGGGAAGCAAAGATAAAACCAAGAAATTAAATCAAAGGCTACAAGAAGACAAAAAACACTTTCATCCAAAGCCAAGCGTAAGGGATGTTTTCTACCAATGCAAAAAAACCAGAGGTTCTAATTCCTTTTAGACTCAATATAGGTCATTATACAAAGGTGACAAAACATAGTGTCAATCTCAATAAAATAATTCCCATGAAAAACATCAACCCTAATCCCAAAACTAATAATAAAAAAAAAAAAAAAAAACCTGCAGCCCTAAATTCCCACACCAGAATAACATAAAAATCCCTACCAAACAAAACCAAAGATGCAAGGAAGTAATGGTAAAACTAGGAAATTAAGTCAAATGCTATAAGAAGACCAAAAACACTCTCATCCAAAGCCAAGCGCAAGTGACGTTTTCTACCAATGCAGAAAAACCAGAGGTTTTAATTCTTTTTAAACTCAATATAAGTCATTATACAAAGTCGACAGAGTATCAATCTCAATGAAATAGCTTCCATGAAAAAACATAATTAGGCAAAGGTAGTAGTTATAAATCATTTATCCACGGCAACTTTCGGATAGAACATAAAATCCTCATCGTTTTTAAGAAACAATGATCATCATTGCCAAAAATAACAGACAAAACTAACAAAACAGTTTAAAATGACTTCCAACCTCATGCTACTCTACTGCATCAATCTTGAAAACAGGAAATGAAAAATAAAATTTTATGAAAATAAACAAAGACTATACCAAAAACAAATAAGAAAAGAAAAATAACTCCATGAAGAAAATAAATAAACTAAAAAGCAGAAAATTCAAGTAAAGAACAAATAATAATAAGAAGATCCTTCATAAAAATTGACTATAACAACGAAAAGACATTAATAGCATCAATCACAACACCATGATGATAATAAATCAAAATTATTACTAATAGCACACTTAGAACACTTCGTATATAAAACATTACTCCATCACCAAACAATAATAAATTGATCATGAATTATAGTTAAAGGAAATAAATAAAAAAAGTACCTCAATTAAAGAGCAAGCGTCCACACAAAGTGATAGACAAAATACTTTAGTCTCCACAGGATAACAGAGAAGAAAACAGAAGACTTACCATAAGAAAAGAAAAACAACTCCATGAAGAAAATAAATAAACTGGAAAGTAGAAAATTCAAATAAAGAACAAATAATAATAAGAAGATCCTTCATAAAAATTGACTATAACAACAAAAAAACGTTAATGACATCAATTGCAACACCATGATGATAATAAATGAAAATTACTACTAATAGAAAAACTTAGAACACTACCTATATAAAACATAATTGCATTACCAGACCATAATATATTGATCATGAATTACGGTTAGAGGAAATAAATAAAAAAAAGTACCTCAATTAAAGAGCAAGCGTCCACACAAAGTGATAGATAAAAGACTTCAGCTTTCCACTGGGTAACAGAAAAGAAAACAGAAGACTTCCAGTAGCAACAAAGAAAACAACAAACAAATGATCTATTTATAACTAAAGAGACGATAAAATGCAGATTAATTATATATTATTTTTTAAAAAATCATTAGGATGTAGAGTACTATGCATCCTTTACACAAAAAGAATAATAAAAAATAAGTAAGAGATATCAACAATGAGCAAATAACCGTATTACAGTTAAGAAAGAATAGTATAAAACCATTAAATGTAATGGACGGATCAGTAAATTCATGCACATTGATATCAGCAAAACGCTGCAAACAATAAATAAAACGAAAAATTCACTAACTAAATAAATGATAAAATTAAATGATCTACTCCATTCTAATGGGATAACAAATGGAAACAATTAACCAATAAAATCAAAAAATCAAACTAAAAACTTAGTTTAAACTCAGCGCCAACAAAAAAAAAAGAGGCAAAAAACAAAAAAAAAAAAACCAAGAGGTTTGCAATAGTACCAGCAAACTATCACTGAAACAAAAAAAGGAAAAAATGCATATACTAACACAAACAGAAACAATTTATAATGGCATGAAAATGGAGATGTAGATATCAAATGCAATAGGAAACCATCAGTAGTAACACTCAGGGAAGATAATCAATAACTAATAATACCCAACAAAAAGTTAACAACCCCCAAAAAGAAACTAAAATCAAATTATGAAATAAGGAAGACAAAAAAGCTTGAATCTTTCTCACAGCATTCCAAATTCAACGTCCATATCTGAAATCCAACAACGATCATTGCCATATTATCTGTAGATGGAAGAACAAAAATTTTTAAAGTGAAAATAAGAAAAAAAAAACACGAATCTGTATAAAAAAAAAAAAAGACAACATGCATCAAAATCGGTAAAAAAAAAAAAAACAAAAACCACCATTGGCATTCTCGATCCTTTATTCCCTGAAAAGCCGAACATCAAGGCAGTAAAAAATACAATAAAGATTCACAGGAAGGCAGGGAGCAAAAAGCAAAACGAAAGACCAAAAATAAACTAACAAAAATAGAACAACCAAAAAAGAAATGCAAAGATTGAGCATGATAGGAAAAAAATTAACTCAAAGAACATAAGAAAAGATGAAAGCTAACTATAAAGCAAGAGAAAAAACCCCAAGACCTAAAAAAAATTTACAACCCTAGATTCCCCACATCAGAATAACTGAATAAAGACCCCACCAAGCAAACCAAAATAGATAATGTAGCGCAGGCAAAAATGGAAAAACCATGTGAGAGGCTGCAACAAAAACACAACACCCATTCAAAATTTTAGAATCAAAATACTGGAAAAGAGGCACGGAAAAAAAAAAGGAGAGGGGAAAAAAAATTAGAAAGGAGAATCAATAAAGACAACAACAAAATGGAAAAAGAAACATAAATTAGCAAAAAAAGGCAAAAAAATGGAAGAAGAAACAAAGGGAAGAGCAGTGGCAGAAAAGCAAGGACAACAACCCCAAAAACCAAAAAAAAAAAAGAAAATGCAACCCTAGACACCTAACACCAAAATGACAAAAAAGCCCCCGCCAAGCAAAACCAAGGAGGTAAGGTAGCTACGGCAAAACAGGGAAATCAGCACAGGAGCTGGAAAAAGACCAAAACGCCCCAATCCAAAGCCAAGCCCAAAGGGACATTTTGTGGACGACATTGTATAAGGAACAGTGATTCCGGGGACGACATTGTATAAAGAACAGTGATTCCACCTCTAATTTTAGTTATTATAGATAATATTATAAAAGACAAAATACTATTAAGACAATACACTTATTTTTACACTTTTATTTTCATTTTTAACTAAGGGGGGAAAAATGTCTCTAAAACTACTTTTTTGATAATTTTTTTTTCCTCATAATCAGTTTTTATTATTCATATCTTCAAAATATTATAGTAAATTTCAAATTTTAAAAGTCTATAACTTTACGTATATAAATTCAAATGAGATGAATTTTTTTAAAAAATTATATAGAATTTCGAAAGGAAAGAATAATATCTATATTGATAATTTTTTTCTTAAAAAATATTATAATTTTATAATTTTTTTCACTCCAAACAATTTTTTTCCTAAATATATTTTTCAATACAACTTTTTTTCTAATAAAGAAAAATCTCCAAAATGACATCCAAATGGACCCTAAATATAAAATCACTATTTTAGGGCTTTAATGGGGCACCGTTGTAATAGTGTTTTTTTCCTCTAATTTTTTTTATTAACTTTTCTATTCCAATCCTCTTTATCTTTTCAAAAAAAGTTTTAGTCCTCCATCCATATGTGATGTGAATCAAATAACTGTTTTAAAGGAACCAATCAACGTCAAGGGAATCAATTCAAATACCAATTGGACCGGTTATAAGAGCGAGAGCAAAGAGATTTAAAGAAGCACTTAATAGGCTAATGCAAGAGGTTTGGGCTTAATCAAATTCGTGGCCCATTGAGCATGATTCATGATACATTGACTTAATTTAAACCCATGAGGAATTCAGCTAATTCAATCAAGCCCAAGACGTTTTTTTACCAAGGATTTTCGAATTTGTGACAGAATTACTACCTTCCTACATTTACGAATTTGGTTAGGATTAGATTTTCGGATTTATTAGGATTTAGGAAGATTTGGGATTATCTTTTCAGATTTGTTAGGATTTAGGAAGATTTGGGAATATCTTTTGTAACAAATTTCAGTTAGGATTTAGGCTTATCTTTTGTAACAAATTTTCAAATAATTTTCGGATTTTTTTAGGCTTATTTTTCCAGATTTTCTTTAGGAATATTCTTAGCCAGGTTCGCATCACCGAAAATTATTTGAAAATTTGTTACAAAAGATAAGCCTAAATCCTAACTGAAATTTGTTACAAAAGATATTCCCAAATCTTCCTAAATCCTAACAAATCTGAAAAGATAATCCCAAATCTTCCTAAATCCTAATAAATCCGAAAATCTAATCCTAACCAAATTCGTAAATGTAGGAAGGTAGTAATTCTGTCACAAATTCGAAAATCCTTGGTAAAAAAACGTCTTGGGCTTGATTGAATTAGCTGAATTCCTCATGGGCTTAAATTAAGTCAATGTATCATGAATCATGCTCAATGGGCCACGAATTTGATTAAGCCCAAACCTCTTGCATTAGCCCATTAAGTGCTTCTTTAAATCTCTTTGCTCTCGCTCTTGTAACCGGCCCAATTGGTATTTGAATTGGTTCCCTTGACGTTGATTGGTTCCTTTAAAGCCGTTATTTGATTCACATCATTCCCCTCCTCTTGAAAAGGATTTGTCCTCAAATCATCGCCTAATAAGGATTTGTATACATTGTCATCGATTCGTTCAAGAACTTGGAAAGGGCCATCCCCTCTAGGAAGTCGCTTGGAACGTCTTTGTGTCTGGACTCGTTTCTTCCTTACGCCTGGCCAAACCCAATCTCTGGGATCAAAAACTAATTTGTGACGCATTTTGTTGGCTTGACCTTGTAGCTCCTTAGTCTTCTCGGGATTACTACTATAGATTTGTCGGTTTGGATTGGAAGCACTGGGCACAAAATCAATTTGATGTTTGAACCCTCGAATAGATGGTAATCTGCGTAGTGCTTTCTCAGGAAAGACATCCTCGTATCCCTGCATAAGTGAAGTAACAGAACTAGACAACGAATGGTCAAGCTCGTTAGTATTTAAAAATGCCTCTTTGTACAAAAGTACAATCATCGGCTGTTTCGAAAATATAGCTCGCTTGATTTCACTCCCTTTTGCATAAAAATTATTTCGTTTTCTCTCCGATTTTCTTTCAATGGCCATAAGACTCTTCTCTTTTTTTTGCTCGCTTTTCTCGGCCTCTCTCTCTTTTTCACTCTCTTTCTCTTTTTCACTTTCTTTTTCATCTTTTATCTTTTGGTTGCTCTCTTTTTCACTCTGTTTCTTTTGTTCGCTCTCTTTTTGTAATCTCACTTGATCTTCGTACACTTGTTGTGGTGTCAGCGGCACAACAGCGATTGGTTGATCGTTGAACATGAACAAATACTTGTTGGTGAAGCCATCCATGTTGACACACCAATCAAACTGCTTCTCTAAATCGTCAGCGATGGTTTTACCTTGGATCGGGGGAATCTTCATCTTAATGCTACCCAAATTATTGTCTTCTTGATTCCTAGCTCTTGTAAATCGCCCTCCATGTCTCCTATTGCTCATAACCAAATTCTGATCGTCTTCTTTATCAAAACCAGCCCCATGATACTTTTCGTCTTCATCTCTCACTCCTCGAAATTGAACTCTTTCCTTTTTACACGCATTAGTTGCATTTTGTGGCTGCTTCAAATGTGCAATCTCTATCCGGTCAAACCGTTTATGCACTTGTTCTAATTCAGCCCTCAACATTCGTCTCATCTCCCTCATCAACTGTAATTGCAGGTTCAGAATTGTTAATCGTGGTGCCTCTTTGGTTGAGTTTCCTTCTTGATTGCGTGACATATTTAAAATCCGTAAAATAAGGTTAGAAACCTCACAAGCACTCCCTCACATGTTTCACTCAAGAAAAGAAAATTCACTCACTCTCGTGTTTGTCACTCAAATGGCTTTTACCCTCTAATATGCTCACTACTTCTGCCTTTTTCCACTCGTTGATTCTCTTTTGGTTCTTTTCAAACAAAACAAACGATAATCAAAACTTTCAGCAACGATTTACCGAGAACCGACAAAAAAAAAAAACCAATAAGTACGTGAATTGACAGACAAAACTGAATCTTTCTTGATGATGAATCAACTTTTTTTTCCCTAGTTTTTTTAATCCGAATTTTCTTTTTTTTTTTTTTCTTTCTTGGATCCTCTTGATTTAAATTCTAAATAACACAACCGAAAATTACAACCTTAATTTGGAACTAAAAAAAAAACGAAAATAAATGGGATAGGCAAACCTGAGTTTTAGAACATAAGCTCTGATACCAAATGATACGAACCTCGCTAAGAATATTCCTAAAGAAAATCTGGAAAAATAAGCCTAAAAAAATCCGAAAATTATTTGAAAATTTGTTACAAAAGATAAGCCTAAATCCTAACTGAAATTTGTTACAAAAGATATTCCCAAATCTTCCTAAATCCTAACAAATCTGAAAAGATAATCTCAAATCTTCCTAAATCCTAATAAATCCGAAAATCTAATCCTAACCAAATTCGTAAATGTAGGAAGGTAGTAATTCTGTCACAAATTCGAAAATCCTTGGTAAAAAAACGTCTTGGGCTTGATTGAATTAGCTGAATTCCTCATGGGCTTAAATTAAGTCAATGTATCATGAATCATGCTCAATGGGCCACGAATTTGATTAAGCCCAAACCTCTTGCATTAGCCCATTAAGTGCTTCTTTAAATCTCTTTGCTCTCGCTCTTGTAACCGGCGCAATTGGTATTTGAATTGGTTCCCTTAACGTTGATTGGTTCCTTTAAAGCCGTTATTTGATTCACATCAATATGAGTCCCTTGTATAGGGGTTGGATTCTAATCCACCCTGATGCGAACCTCGCCAAGAATAACGAGACCCGTCAAGATTAGGACTCCAAGAACGTTCTAAGACTCAGGCTTTAGGTGGAATCTCGACCCGTTGCTTCAACAAAAACAAGAACCTCGGTATAGGATGACCCCAACCCGTTGCTTATTGTGAAACAAGAACCTTGGTATACGAAGACGCCACAAACGGTGATGGAAAAGCCGCTTGATAAGCCGATGGTGAACGCCACGGAAAACTCCGATAAGTTCGAAATAGTTCTCAAAGAACTAAAGAGAAATTTAACTATCAAATTTGTGAATAAAACTGATGATGTCTTTCATTACTTGTGGATGCCTTTTTATAGGCATGAATTACAAGAATATTCTCAAAATATACCCTAAATAAAATTGAAGCTAAATGGAATATTCCGTAATATTCTCTGAATATTCTCTGAATATTCTCCGAATATTCCCCGAATATTCTCCGAATATTCCCCGAATATTCTCTGAATATTCCCCGAATATTCCCCGAATATTCCCCGAATATTCCTAGAATGAAAATATGGAAACTTACACTTATTCTCCGAATATTCTCCGAATATTCCCCGAATATTCATAGAATGAAAATATGGAAACTTACACTTAATTTCACACCTAATACATGCCTAAAAAAGGAAAATATGACTTTTGTTCCAATTCAGCCAAGGAAGGAATTCGGTCAATTAAAGGAAACCGAAAATTTGTAGTTCAAAAACGTCCTCTCTTATTGGGCTTGGTCCGGATTTTCTAAGACCTGAATTAAATTGAAGTTTCCTTGTGGATCATGCTCAATGGGCCTCCACGAATTCGTTTGAGCCCACACTTCTTGAATTAATCCATTAAGTGCTTCTTTGAACCTCTTAGCCCGTGCCCTTGTAACCGGCCCAACTGGTACTCGAACTGGTTCCTTTGATGTTGTGCCATAGTTTGCATCACACCCTCTATGAGTTGTCATAGTGTTTTTTTTATCTTGTTCCAACCTTCAAATAAAGGTTTCAGTCCTCTCTGAAAGGACTGAAACCTTTATTTTAAATTATAAAAGATTAAAATAGTAAAAACTAAGATTAAAAATTAAGAAAAAAAAGACAAAAAAAAACACAGTATCAATTTATAAATGGTGGATTGGAATCCACCTTGTATATAAAGGGAGGACTAAAATATTTATTTAAAAATCGGAGAAAATTGAAATAGTAAAAATAAGAGTAAAATTTGATGAAAAATAAAAAAATACTATAACAACTCATGAAAGTGGATTGGAATATATCTACATCATCCCCAAGTTTAAGGTTACAATATAGGTCTAACTCTGTGAGGCCCCAGCATGGAACCAAATAATGATCGGTCTAGTGTTTACGTTGAAGTTATGTTACACAGGTGTTCCTACCGTGCAACTGGAAGTGTAATCAATGTTTCTGCTATCTATAAGTGTTTGTTAATACTTTTCAACTTCACATTAACATGAAGCAACATGTACATGATGACACATGAGTGACTTAAGCATGTATTTGATACATAGATTTTAATTATTTAATTTTTTAAAAATTAATTAAAATTTTTATTAATTTAGAAAATAAAAAAATAATTTAAATTTTTTGAGTTGGAATCGTTATTGTAAAAACTCATAAGTGTTAGATCTAAGGCTGGCAATTTGGGTTACGATACGACAATACGACATGAAAACCGCAAGAAATTAGAGAGTTTGAGTTTTTCTTAAATGAGTTTGGGTCAAAAAGGGGTCGAATCCGTTAAACACAATTAAATAAAAAATCAAACCCATACAAATTTGCCAACCTACAATTGACACGAAATAAATATGTTTAATAAATGAGTCATATATGGGTTATACAAACACAACTCATAATATATCCATTTATAATCTCTATTATATTTATATTGTTATATATATTATATAATATTTTACTTTTTTTTATTTTGAGTTTTCAAAATTTAAAATTCAAATATAAAGTATATCTTTTATTTTTATATAAATATATATTTTTTAAAAAGATTTTAAAATAAAAAAGAAAACTTAGGTTTTGTTTTTGTTTCTTTAATCTTTTATTACCTTTATAGCTCTACTCTCTACCTCCCTTCCCCTCACCCCGTCGCCCTCTCCTCCCCTCACCAAGTCGACCTTCGTGACAACACAGCTAATTGCCCCTCATCCCATCGTTGTTGTTCCCTCCATAGCCCTCTCTTCCACCTCCCCTCCCCTCCCCTCACCTTATCCTGTTGCCTCCCTTCCCCTCAACCCTTCAACTTTCGCGATAACATGGTTAGTTGCTCTCACTCTATTGCTATCACACCACCCCTTCCCTTAACCCGTCGCTCTCTCTTCCACTTCACCTCACTCCGTCACCCTCTCTTCCCCCTCACCACAACACTACATATTATTTTTTTACTTAATTATATATGGTATAAAACAAGAGTTTTTATAGCTAATAAAGTATACATAATATGAATTTTAAAACTTTATAAGTAAATTTAATTTGTTTTTCATAAAAGAAAAGATATATTGTTTAATAAATATGTCAAAATATCACAATTATATTGAATAAGTCATTATTTTATTTATATTTAATTTAAACAGATTAATTCAGGTTGATATAATTAATAAATTGATTAGGTTTGGATTTGAGATTTTGACACAAATATTAAACGAGTCGGATATGAATTTAGCATAATAATATTAATTAAAAATATACCGTAATACAAACACGACACGATAATATGAATTGTCAGATAAATCAATTATATACGCATGTATATATATTATTATATATAATTAAAATGAAGCTTGAATTCACTGTAGTTGTTACAATACATTCGGCCCCCTTACCCCTAGGAGTGCTTTAACGGATTTGTCCCTCAGTTTGTGGGTGAGCTTTATTGGTTGGGGTGGGTTTTTTTTGGTCTTTTTACTGTGTATTGGAAGTTGATTTGATGTATTTGCCTTTTTGTATGTAATTGGGCTTTGTTTGTAGTGATGGGCTTCTAGTCTTTTTGTGCTATCGATGTGCTTTTACACTTTTATCCTTGGTGCTTCTAGTCTTTTATTATTAAAACATATTTTATTAAATAAAGAAAATAAAAGAACAATAATACTTACCTAAACAATAGTATATTTTATTGTTTTAGTACTGAAGCAAGAACAACAAAATTTTCAACAAAACAAAAACTAATTAGGTAATCAACTTATTTATAACCAATGCAAATATTTACTTAATACCAACTAATATTACAATGTTTTATTTAATTTATGCTTATCATATTTTCTAAATTAATTATAATTTGTGATGCACAAAAAAGACGAGCAAAAAAAAGACAAATAAAAGCTGTAACGCAAACACTTAACTTATATAATTAAAAATAATTCTATAATATCTCAAATACATAATATTATATAATAATATAATATAATATATATAATATAACTTTAATTTTATATATTACCAATTATATAATATAATAAATTTAAATACACACATAATACTATATAATAATATAATATAATATATGTAATATAACTTTAATTTCATATATTATCGATTATATAACGTAATAAATTTAAATACACACCGATAACGTAGTGGGTATCTACTTAAAATCATGCGCCAAATGTCAAATGATGATCGGACATTCATATCATCCACCAAAAAAGTGTTTCCGGAAGTCACCCAATCATCTCTTCCCAGTTAACACAACATCTCTCAACAGTAACAACCGACACACATGTCCCAAAAAATAAAAAATAAAAACAACAACAATTTATCCGTGAACACAGAAATTTGAGGTTTTAGAAATTTTAAAATTTTGACAAATTAATTTTCAAACATTTTTTTTTTCTACCATTGTTCTTAACATTAAAATTGGTGAATGATTCCTCAAAAAAAAAAAAAAGTGAATGATTTTTAAAATTTTAAAGAGATAATCACATTCTCATTTTATGATAATTATGATTTAAATAACTAATTACATTAGATACAAAATATTCGTGTTTTAAAAGATTTTTAATAGTGTTTTTTTTTTGGGAAAAAAGGTTTTTAACAGTACTAAAGAAAACATTTTACATATCAAAAAAATAATGTCGGTAAATTTTAACGTTATCGTGCAATTTATATATGATTATGTATATTAAATGTTACTGTATTAATAACAGTTACCAAAATTGTTAAAAAAATCTGATTTTGAATCTCTCAATTCTTAAACTAAAAAAGGAAAAACTTATTTCTTAAAAATTATATTAATCAAACAATTAGCTTTTATTTATTTTTTGAACTTCAATAATTAGCATTTATCGTCGATCTATGGATAAATGCTAATGCCCATAAAATAAGGGAACATTGAATACAAAATATTCTAGTTTTAAAAGATTTTATTTTATTTTTTGGGAAAAAAAAAGGTTTTTAACTGGAATAAAGAAAACATTTTAGATATTAATAAAATAACATCGGTAAATTTTAATGTTATCATGCAGTTTATATAAGTTTATATATGATTATGTATTAAGTATTTGTTTAGTGTTTAGTTTCTAATTTAAAATTTTTATATCAGTTTTTTGTCTTTTTTTAAATAAACAAAAATTATAAATATATTTTAAAAAGTCAATCAACTTAAATTAAAAAATTTTATTTTTAATCGATGGCTAATCAGAAGTTAAATCTTATTATAAAAATATAAAATTGTTAAAAAAAAATTTGCATCCAAATCTCTCGTTCCCAAAATTTAGGGGGAGTTTAGGAGAGATGTTTGGAGACATTATTTTTCAGTTAAAAAAAATTGTTTTGAAAAATGTGTTTGAGAGAAAAAACTGTTTGGGGTGAAAAAATAAAAAATTTTAAAAATTAAAAAAAAAATCAATATGGATATCGTTTCGTTATTCTCAAAATTCTATGCAATTTAAAAAAAATTATCTCATTTGGACTTATATACACAAAATTATGAACTTTTAAAATTTAGAGTTTATTGTAACGTTTTGAAGATATAAATAGTAAAAAAATGATGAAGTTTTAGAAAAAAAAGATAGTTTTAGATGTCTCTAAAACTAACACCAACCAGACCTTAAAAAAATAATTTCTTAAAAATTATATTAATTAAATAATTAACATTTATTTATTTTTTGAACTTGAATGATTAGCATTTATCGTTACCGGGGGTACTAATGCCCAAAAAATAAAGGAAATATCCTTTCCAAAAAAAATAAAATGAACTTTGGCATCTCCAACCAATCCAACCATTATTTTTCACGCCGTCAAATACCAACCAAAATATCCCCTCCTAGCCACGTCATCTTTCCGTCAAACAAATAACTGCCGTTAATTCTCCTCCTCCAACTTTCTCTCTGAACAATTTCTTGTCTGTTTCTTTAAGGGCCGTTTTGGGGGTTGATAGTGATATCCTCAAAATCTTTTTTTTTTTTTTTAATGACTTGTTTACTTCTTATTATTTATATTTTCATAATATTAGAATATATTTAAAATTTTAAAAATTTATAATTTTATATATACAAATTTAAATAAGATATTTTTTTTAAATTATATAAAATTTCATAAAAAATAAAATAATATCTATATTAATTTTTTTAAAAAAATTTTAAAAATTATATATTTTTTTACTTCAAATAATTTTTTTCTCTAAACATATTTTTTAAAACAACTTTTTTTTAATTCAAAAATTTTTTCTCTACACATCCCTAAATACACCCAAATTTTCTCTTCTTTTTTCTCTTCTTTTACCCGTTTAAATCTCCTCGCGGACGATCAATTTTCTCATGAAAACAGTTTCTCGAAAAAAAGAAGAGAAAAATATTTGGAGGCGTTTGTTTTTGTTCTTAAGAATGATTTTCCATTTTCAAAAATACAGAAAATGAAAACGGTTTCAAAATAGCGTTTGTTTATTTAACGTTTTCAAAACCGTTTCGAAAACACCGTTTTCAACTATGTTGTTTTTTTTTTTGTTTTTTAAAAACGAAAAAAAGTTGTTTTCACTTTTTATTTTCATTTTCAAAAAATATTGTGTTTTTTAGGTTTTTTGAAAATGAAATGGGTTTTGAAAAAATATAACCAAACAAAATTTCATTTTTATGTTTTTCAAAATATACACTTAGAAAATATAATCAAACACAATTTCAGAAATGATCTTAATACAGTTTTCAAAATATTTTCATTTTTAATTTTTTTGAAAACAAAAAAACATTTCAAAAACAATCCAAACACTACCAAAAGAGCTCTTCCTTCGTGTTTTTAGTTCGCCTTCTTTCCCCAAACACCCCCTAATTCTCTCTTCTTTCTTCTCCTCTTTTACCCCTTTGGATGTCCTCGCGGAGGATCCATTTTCTCGGGAAAACAGCTTCTCGGAAAAAAGAAGAGAAAAATAAAGTGCGTGTTTGGTTTTGTTTCCAAAACATATTTCACGATTTCCTAGGAAATCGATTTCAAAATCGGTGTGAATTATGTTTGGTTTGTATTGTTTTTAAAAACAGATTTCAAAACGAATCCAAAATCTCATTTCCTCCCAACGTAAAATTGAAAACGACTAAAAGTCGTTTTCTCTGATTTCATTTTTCCCATTTCTCTGATTTAATTAAGATTTAATTGATATACTTAAATATTATGATTATTAATTTTTAATTCATTTTTCAATTAAAAAATTTTATTAATTTTTAATTTTTGATATTCATAATAATTTTTTTTAAAATCAAACATAAATATGTTTTTATAGAATACTTATAAAATAACTGGTTTTTACAAATATAACCAAACACAGTTTCACTTTTTTGTTTCTCAAAACATATACTCAGAAAATAAAACCAAATACAATTTCAGAAACGTTCTCATAATTGTTTTCAAAACGATCTCAAATTCAAAGAATTTGAAAACATAATAGATTTCAAAAATAATGCCAAACGCTACCAAAAGAGCTCTTTCTTCGTGTTTTCAGTTCGTCTTCTGGCCAGGAGACGAAGATGGAGGAGCCGTTCTTTGATCTCGTGGAGTTTCTGAGGAGGCCTTCGATAACCGAAACATTCATCGACATTTTGCTTTGCGCAGTTCCCATTTGGCTGGCCGTGATGAACTTCCTGGTGATCGGATGGTCGTGGAGGCTGCGGTGGACGGGGCTCGTCTTCCTCGACCTCCGAAGCAAGTTCCGCTTCCTCTGGAAGGCTCAGCTGGGGTTCGGCGCTCGACGCCTTTGGTTCGCCTTCACGGCTCTCTCTGCCTTCTCTCTCTGTCGCAAAATTTGGTTCAATTTCAGGACCAAGGGCAAGGTATCGCCTCCCGAGGATCCCGAATCGGACAGTGGCAATGTTATTATGTGAGTAATTTGATCCTCTCATTCGCGATTTTGTGCTTTTTGTTAGATTATATTCGTGTTTCAATTGTGCTAGTGTTTGACGTGGGGGCTATTATTTTTCTACTTTGGATTTTTATTTATAAATTTTGAAAATTTGACGTTCTTTTTCTGTATGTATTTAGGGGGAGTTGTTTGGTGATTTTTTTTTTGTTGGAAAAGTTGTTTTTAAAAATACGTGTGGAAGAAAAAATTATTTGGGTGAAATTTTTTTTTTTAAGTTAAAAGAAAAATAATATGAATATTATTTTGTTTATCTTGATATTTTATATAATTTTTAAAAAATTATTTTATTTGAATTTATATATATAAGTTATGAATTTTTAAAATTTGAAATTTATTATAGTGTTTTGAAGATGTAAAAAATGAAAAGTGATGAAGTGTTAGAAAAGAGATATTTTAGAAAAGACAAAACTAATACTCTAAATGCGGCCTTAGTTTCTTGGGATTACCTCTGTGCTCTGTATAATTTGGTTGGGTAAACGATGGAAATTTGCTAAACGTACTTAGGATTGGCGATGCTGTAGATTGAGTTCTGTTGAAGTCTATAATTGCGAATCTATATGTATAAATGTTTATGTTTATATATGTATGTATGTATGTATGTATTTAGAACGTTTATAATTGTACTGGATTATCTTAGGGATTGTTGTTGAGATGTATTTTGGTCCACTGCTGTTTTGGTTTGTGAATTTTGAGTTTCTGGTATTCTTTTTGCAATGTCTGTTAGTATCTTGGGTGTAAGAGAGGCTTTGCAGCGCTAATAGTCGACTATGCCTGCGTATTGATGGGATTTTGGTGAATGTAGTTTCTCCATAAGATTTTTAATTTTGATTGGTATTTAGATAGCGGTCATGTGGTGGGATTGCACCCGTGACTGGAAGTCATATTGATCATGCTAGGTCGAAACACGAATATGATAGCAACATTTTGGAAATGCACAACTAGAACAAGGTGCTTTATGCGCATGGAGGAGAAATTTGAGAGACATAACTAGTTCTTCATTTCAAGGGAGATGAAGTACGGTGCTTAAAACATTCATCACAAATCATGTATTATTTTGCAGAGTTGTGGTTCAAAGTAACTTTTTGCGAGTTATGTAAGTTTGACTAAGAAAATTAAGAGGGTTTTAAAATTTTGTGATTCCGGATTGAGTCTTTTAGTTTTCTAGTTACTCTCTAAAAAACGACGATTCATGGAAAATTAGAGATTCTGAACCTTTTGAAAGCAATGCAACTGGTAATAAGAAAGAAATTTGTCTGGGATGTGGTCCAGCATTTCAATTGAGTACTTATTGGAAATGCTGTAACACATACTATGTTCACATTATTTTTGTCTTGTTAGAGTCTGCTTTATAATTTTCACAGGTGCAACTTTTTAGCAGTAAATACTTCCTAATAGCTCCAATTTTTTGCAGCCCCAGCACTAAAGCTGTAAGAGAGAAGGCTGTAGTCACAGAGAACGATTTAGGGCACCTACTGAATTTTCTTGATGGTAGAGGAGGAGAAATGGAATGGCAAAGTTTTATGGAGAAGTCTACCCCATATATGTCATGCCAAGCGTGGCGCCATGAGCCTGAGGTAGATACTGTTTTTTGTCATAAGAGTTCGTTTTTCTTGAGGTAGAAATAGCTCTTCAGAAGTGTTAATGAATGCATCTAAGTCGTAATATTTTTTTACATTTTCCATTTCATTTTTAAGATTTCGGTTGGTGTTCACCTCTTCTTTGACTCTTATAATCTTTTCTTTATTTATTTATTTTTTCCCAAGTCCTTAGGGGTATTTGGAGAAAATATTTAATTTTAATTTTACTCAAATACAATATAATTTTACACCAAACACAAATTTTATAACAGTGCTACGAAAACAATTACTATTTAAAATATTTTTAAAACAATTACATCAATTTTTCAATTCTACTATTTATCTCTACTTTTACCAATCATATCAACTTTTCAATTCTAAAATACTTTTCATCCAAATACACATTTCATTCAAATACAAAATAAATACTTGTCAACCAAATACAACATTCAAAAAACAAATTTTATTCAAATAAAATCAAAATGCAACGCGTTTACCACGCCTTAGTTTACTTTCTCCCGGTAAGTTATTTCTTTTTCTTTGTCGTTACATGTATTTTCCATTCGTACATAGATGTACACGTACATACATATATACATATTGCCAGATGGTATGCCCTGGCGTTTGGTGACTGTCTGACTGGTGCCTCTTTCATTTGTTCTCTTTGTCAATATCGTAAATAATGAATTGTGCCTCTGTTTTTTGTCCTCTTTGTCAATATCTTAAACATCAATTATGCATTATTTTGTGTACTTGAAAAAATGTATATATTTTTAATAATCTCATTGATGTTGTAGGTTTAACATTATTCTGTTTTAGTACCTAATGATGATTATTTGTCTTAACAGGCTGGTCCAACAGTTCACCGCAGTAGGACTGTGTTTGAGGATGCAACTCCAGAGTCGGTGAGAGATTTCTTTTGGGATGATGAATTTCGACCCAAGTGGGACCCTATGCTTACATATTTCAAAATATTGGAAGATTGCCCTGATACGGGGACAATGGTTGTTCACTGGATTAAGAAGGTTGGTGAAATAGAGGATGCACAATTTAAAATGTGCATAATAGATTTCTTGTGCCCATAAAAATGCCTTCTTAAAATGTTGTGGGATTTATCCCTCTCTTTGTTCCTTCCGTTTGCAGTTCCCCTTTTTCTGCAGTGATCGAGAATATATCATTGGTCGAAGAATATGGGAGGCCGGAAAATCTTACTATTGTGTGACGAAGGTATGAAAGATATAATTACTCCCAAGGATTAAGTCTAATCTCTTCTTTGGCTTTCATGGGTAAACTAGTTTGTTCTTTTGTTTCACACAGTACATTATGTTCTCAAAAATATCAACAGTGAGTCTTACCGTGAGCTGGCATATTGCAGGGTGTTCCATATCCTGCAATACCGAAGCGTGACAAGTCTAGACGTGTAGGGCTTTACTTCTCAAGCTGGTTTATCAGAGCTGATAAGAAGTTTCAACTAATCGTGTTAAATTTTGTGGCGAAATTGTTCCTACTTTGATGATTACACAAAGGAGTTTTCTGAATTTCGAAAATAATTGCAGTGGAGTCTCGTAAAGGCGACGGGCAGTTATCTGCTTGCGAGATCACCCTCTTCCATTGTGAAGACATGGGGATCCCCAAAGATGTGGCCAAGTTAGGCGTACGTAACGGGGAACAAAAAATCCAACCGAAAAACCCAACAAACCCATTCAATCCAATCCATTTTAACCCGAACCCGATCAAAAGATCAACCTAACCCACCTAACCCAATTATTTATCGGGTGGGTTTGGGTTGAGTTTTTTTAAATCCAACTTAACCCGAACCCACTCAATCTTGTAATATGTAAAAATAAATTTATTTCATACCTCATAATATATAGTATTTGTCTTATATTTTATATTAATTACTTGACAACTAATTATATTTTATATTGCATGAAATTTTATTATTATTTGTTTGTTCGTTTACAATTTTTATATTTAAACTTATTTTTCATATATTTTATTTTTATATCGGTTTATAATTTATGAGATAATTTTAGAGTTTTATAACACTAATATTATATTGAAAGTTATCTTTGTTTTCATATATTTCTTATTTTAGATTGAATGATTAGTCATATTTATTTTTTTATTTTTTAATTATGTTCAACCCGATTAACTCACTTAACCCACCCAAAATTTAATTGGGCTGGTTGATTTTAAATTTTGGATTAATTGGGTAGGTTAAATTTAAAATCAATCCACTCAAACTTGATTAAGTGGGTTGAAAATTTTTAAAAACTCACCCAATCTATCTAATGATCACCTCTAGGCGTACGCTACAGGATGTGAGGTGCGGTAAAGAAATTGCGCTCTGGTATGATAGCATACCAGAACGCAAGGAAATCAGAGACTTCATTGTCTCGAATTGCCTAGATGGCCAGGATCACAGCAAAGATACCATCGGATGCAAGCATAGGCTGCTTGGAGCCAACATCTGGTGAAGAAGAGAAAGGTGAACTGGTGCTCGATTGGAGATAGAAAGACAACCGAATCGATTGGAAATGGCTAGTGTTAACTAGTAGTGACGATGTTGCGGTTAACTGGCACATCTGCCGGTGCTTTGACATATGGGTAAACGTTTGACTCAAGGTAGTAATTTAACAACTTTTATCTTAAAAAAAATGAATAATAATAAATTTAAGACTGACTGTTTTATGATTATTTTAGACGAGCTACATAAATAATTATTATTATACTTAAATAATATGCATGTTTGATTAGATCATTATTAAAGTAAAATTATTTGCAACTTTCAATATTTCATAATAATAATTCAATTTAAATTTTATTTTCTAGTATCCCGATTATTTATCGTATTACATTTTACATTACGTTCGAATATAATATAATTTTCATTCAAATGTAAAAATATTACATTTTAAATTTAATATAATTATTAGTTATTATTTCATTTTTTTATTATTTTTATCAATTATATTACTCTCTCTTTCTTTCTCTCATTTTTTCTTTCTATTTTTATCAATCACATAACATATAATATAATTTAAATATTTTTCATCTAAACACATATTAAATTCAAATGCAATACAAATAATTTTTATCTAAGTACAAATTGTATTCAATATATTGCATTTAAATGTAAGGTAAACGTAATGTATTATTCAAGAGCCTCATAAAACTTCATACCATAATCATTTCTTTATTTTTATACTATTTTAGTATTTTAAGCATGTGTTTGGTTGATAGACTTGAGTTGAAAACTTTGAATTAGAGTTAAGTTGGGGTTGAGTTATGTATTTGATGTGTATTTGGCTAATTGAAATTAAAAAAATGTAAAAACTTAAAATATTTTTAGAAAAAAAAAATAGATATTATTTTATTTATCTTTAAATTCTATGTAATTAAAAATAACAATTCAGACTTATATATAAGTTATGGACTTTTATTAAGTGTTTGGAGTAATAATTCCAATTCAAAAAAACTCAATTTCTTTTTGTTTTGTTTTGTTTTTTGTTTTTTTTGTTTTTGTTAAAAAATAAACAAAAATTTTAACTAATTTTAAAAAAGTCAAACAATTATAACTCAAAACTCAACCCTAACTTATGTATCATATGCATGTTTAAAATTTGAGTTTATTGAGTTTGGAACTTGTGAAATGGAACAAGCTGAATATTGAAAAACTTTTTTGAAATATACAAAAACTAAGTTGAGTTTTTTGAGTTTAGATGATTTCACCAAACATCAGTTTAATAAAAATAATCTAGATACATATTTTTCTTAAATAACCAATTCAAGTTCTTCTTAAAAATATTTTGTGGCGGCCCGCCCTGCTGTAGGGGCTCTACATGGCTATTACGGCCAATTCTGTAGTTAACCGCAATAGTCTGCAGGCCTCTAGGGTCGCCGGCAATCATGCTGAACTGTAAACTGCTCGTTAATTTGCGGAATAAATTTTTTTTTTCTTTAAGTTCATAAACTGTTCGAGAATGTGATAAGGAAATCATGTTAACAAAATAACATGCACCTGAATAATAATTCCCCTATCACATAATCTTAACTTAAAAACTTGTTCTTGTAACTACATGGTTTAAATATTCAAAATCTATACAGCGGAAGACTATCGGTGACCAAATCCCTTGCCCAATCCTGCCCGGCATGCAACTTCCCTGTTCGTCGTCCACCGTATACTACTGGTGAACAGGTCTCTTACCTGCAACATGTGAACAAACTGATGAGCTAGGAGCTCAGTAAGTTCAAACATAAAAACATAAAACTGACATGCTGTACTACTGTGCTCATGCATGAACTGGACTCTGTAAACATGCTCGTGGCTGAAGGTTTAGTCTTAGGACATTAATCTGTTATTAAGTTCTGGTTTTGGGCCCCTGATTGGTCGTACCGACATGTTAGCGCAACCAGGAGCGGGACTTTAGTGCTAACCTCCTCAGTCTTAACTGATGCTAAACATGCAAACCTCCCCGTGGGTCGAGAGGCCGATACGCCAATATCTGGTTTATTTACCATCTTGCTGGTGTTCCAACTAGGTAGCATACTGCTTGCCCCTATAGTCGAAACCTGTTAATCAAATTACTGGGGTGTGAATTATATTAACACACTAGGGTGCCTTGTGCACCTACCTGTTTTCGTGCTCTGGTACTGTCTGACATGTGTACTGGGACATGCAACTCTACATACATGACATGAACTGACCTGTGCTGACATGAACTGACATAGACATCGTGATGCAGACAGTCAATGTTTGACATACACGTCATACAACATTCATAACATCATAATATAGCAAGCTTGTCCACGTTGCAGTCAGGACAATGCTTGAACTTACAGAAAATCCTCTAGTGTGAGCCTCTGTTGCTCTGGAACTGCTGATTCGGGGTCTCTGGTTTGAACTCCTATAAAAGGAATAATTACTGGTTATTTCCAATACTCATCTTATACTGGAAAAATCTGCATTTTCATGAAGAAATTTCACTAAACTTGGTTTTCTAAACCATCTGTTAATGGATTCGTGTTTGAAAACATCTAGACTCGAATCATGTTTCGATTTTAACCGAAAGCCTCAACATGATTCACTCACATTCTCTTTTTCCTCTCAAAACCCCAGATTTTTCCCCAAAGAAAAATGTGAGAAACTAGGGTTTACCTTGCTTTGATCTTGAGCTTTTCTTGCTGCTGATTCATGACCGAAACTCGATCGATCTGTTACTTGAACTAGAAAATCCGAACTTTCCTTGGATTTCCTTTTTCTTCCCTCCCTTTTCTCGTTTTCTCTCTTTCTCTCTTTCCCTTTCTTTCTTTCTTTTTCTCTTTCTTTCTCTCTCGTCTGCTGCTTCTTTGCAGAATACACCAAGTGAATTAATTCACTTGGGGGGGGGGGGCTGTGCTCTTCCTCACGTGCCTCACCCTCTCTCACTTGCTTTCCCTTTTTTTGTTTAAATTGTAAGGCCTTGTTTGGCTACTTCTAGCCATTGATTAATGTGGCTCACTTGTGTGCCATTGATCTCTTAGTATGTATTTTCCACATACTTTTCTATTAATTTTAAAAACATCATAATTTGAATTAATGTTTAGTTTTTTAAACTATATTCGTTAATTCATTATAAAATTTTGATTAAAACTCAATTAATCAAAATTTTCCTCTGCTCTTTATTCTGTAACATGCCTCATTATAATGTACATTTATTTACATATTTTGTACAAATATTTCCGAGAACGTAGATTTCTCGGTTATCACATTCACCCCTCCTTATAGGATTTTCGTCCTCGAAAATTTAGAACAAGTGAGGGTATGAACGTCTCATCTCATCTTCTCTCTCCAACGTAGCCTCTTCAACGTTGTGATTTCTCCACAATACTTTGACTAGTGGGATGGTCTTGTTTCTCAGCTCCTTTTCTTCTCTAGCCAGTATCTGAACTGGTTGTTCTTCATAAGTCAAATCCTCTTGGACTTTGACTGGTTCATGTTGTAGCACATGAGATGGATCTGACATGTACTTTCTGAGCATGGAGACATAGAATACGTTGTGTACTGCTGATAGCTCAGGAGGTAATGTCAACTTGTAGGCAACCTTCCCAATACGTTTGATAATCTCATAAGGTCCAATGTACCTTGGACTCAGTTTTCCCTTCTTACCAAAACGCATGCTCCCCTTCATGGGTGACACTTTCAGAAAAACGAAGTCCCCTTCCTTGAATTTCAGGGATCTCCGTCTTCTGTCTGCATAGCTCTTCTGTCTGCTCTGAGCACTCTTCATTCTTTGCTGGATCTTGGCAACTGCATCGCAAGTTTCCTGCATGAAATCTGTCTTATGCAGTTATTTTTCCTTCAGATCATATTAGTGGATGGGTGATCTGCACTTTCATCCATACAGGGCCTCATAAGGTGCTATCTTGATGGAAGCTTGGTAACTGTTGTTATATGAGAATTCCACTAGTGGTAGCTTCTCATTCCAAGCTCCTGGAAAATCCATGACACATGCTCGGAGCATATCCTCCAAGGTCTGGATAGTCTGCTTTGATTGTCCGTCTGTTTGAGGATGGAAGGCTGTACTGAATCTCAGTTCTGTGTCCATGGCTCCTTGCACACACTCCCAAAAGTTTGAAGTGAATCGTGCATCTCTGTCAGATAATATGGACTTTGGCACTCCATATAACTTGACAACATGATCTACATACAGCTGTGCCAGCTTCTCCAATGAGTAAGTGATCTTTATTGGTATAAATCTGGCTGTCTTTGTCAATCTGTCCACGATTGCCCAGATGGCATCGTATCCTCCTCTTGTTTTGGGTAAACCTACCACAAAATCCATGGTAACGTTCTCCCATTTCCATTCTGGAATCTCCAGAGGTTCTAACTTTCCTCCAGGATGCTGATGCTCAGCCTTGACTTTCTGACAAGTAAGACACTTGCTCACGAATCTTGCAATGTCTCCTTTCATCCCTTTCCACCAAAACTGCAGCTTCAAGTCTTGGTATATCTTGGTGGCTCCAGGATGGACAGAATATGGTGTCTCGTGAGCTTCTGACATGATTCACCTTCGCAATTCTTCATCTGCTGGAACATGAATTCTCCCCCGATACCTGATTAATCCATCTGTGGATATCTCTTCCTGGGAGTCTGTCAGACTTGAATCTTGCTTCTGAGCTTCCTTGATATCATCAAACAATGATGACTTCAACTGCAGTGCTGACAATTTTCCTGTTATCAGCTCCAACTCGAGCGAATGAACCTCCTGCTGCAATGGTTTTGGCAACCTGTCAATAGACAACTGCTGTAGAACTGTAGCTTTTCTGCTCAAAGCGTCTGCTACTCGATTGGCTTTTCCTGAGTGATAAAGGATCTCACAGTCATAATCTTTCACCAACTCCAACCATCTTCTTTGCCTCATGTTTAACTCCTTCTGTGTGAAGAAGTATTTTAAACTCTAATGATCCGTGTAAATCTGGCACTGTGCTCCATACAGATAGTGCCGCCAAATTTTGAGTGCGAACACTACTGCAGCAAGTTCTAGGTCGTGGGTAGGATAATTCTTCTCGTACTCTTTCAGTTGACGCGAAGCGTAGGCAATCACTCTGCCTTCTTGCATCAATACTGCTCCCAAACCCACTCTTGAGGCATCACTGTAGATCTCATACTTTTCCCCTTCAGTAGGGAGTGTGAGGATCGGCGCGCTTGTCAGCCGTCTCTTTAGCTCTTGGAAGCTTCTTTCACACTCATCTGTCCATATGTACTTCTTTTCCTTGCGTGTGAGGGTGGTGAGTGGTGCTGCCAATCTTGCAAACCCTTCCACGAATCTCCTGAATAGCCAGCTAACTCTAAGAAATTGCGTATCTCTGTTACGCTCTTAGGTGCAGGCCATTGGTTGATTGCTTCCACCTTGACTGGATCTACTGCAATTCCTTCCTTGGATACTACATGTCTGAGGAAATGCACTCTGTCTAGCCAAAACTCACATTTTGAGAATTTGGCATAGAGTTGATGCTCTCTTAGCTTCTGAAAAACAATTCTCAACTGTGCTTCATGCTCTGCGTGAGTCTTTGAATATACAAAGATGTCATCGATGAACACAATGACAAACTTGTCTAGATACTCCTTGAAGACTCTGTTCATCAGGTCCATGAAAGCGGCTGGCGCGTTCGTTAACCCAAACGGCATTACTAGGAACTCATAATGCCCATAATGGGTTCTGAAAGCTGTCTTGGGAATATCATCTTCCTTGATTCTCAGCTGATGCTATCCTGATCTCAAATCAATCTTTGAAAACACTGCTGCACCCTTGAGCTGATCGAATAAGTCATCAATCCTAGGTAATTGATACATATTCTTGACTGTAACCTTGTTCAATTCTCTGTAGTCTATGCACATGCAGAACGTCCCGTCTTTCTTCTTGACAAATAGTACGGGAGCTCCCCATGGGGCATAGCTCGGTCTGATGAATCCCCTGTCAAGCAGATCCTTTAGCTACACTTGTAACTCCTTCAACTCCACTGGTGCCATGCGGTACGGCGCCTTGGAGATCGGTGCTGTTCCAGGTAGGAGCTCTATCTCAAATGAGATTTCCCGCTCTGGAGGTAGTCCTGGTAGTTCTTCGGGAAAAGCCTCGAGAAATTCTCTGACAACTGGAACATCTTCTAGCTGTAACTTCTTCTCTTCTGCTGTATCTATGACATAAGCTAAATATCCAGTGCAACCACTGGCTATTAGCTTCTTGGCCTTCATTGAACTGACTATCATCTTGCTTGATCTTCTCGAAGAATCGACATACTCGAAACTTTCTTCATCTTCTGGCTTGAATACTATTCTTCTGTTTCTGCAGTCTATCGTAACTTGATATTTTCCTAGGAAATCCATTCTCAAGATTACATCATAGTCTACGATCTTCATCATGATCAATTCTGCGTACAGCTCTCTATTTGCCATGATTACTAGTACATGAGGTAACCAGTACTCTGACAACATGATTTATCCTAATGGGAGAGCAGTTCTAAAAGTTCTTCCCATGTGATCTCTAGGGTATTCTAACTTATCAGCAAATACATATGATATGAAAGAATGAGTGGCCCCAGAGTCAAATAGAACAGATGCCAAGTGGTTAGCGACAGAAATCTGACCTGTGACCACGTTGGACGTCCCTGCCTCTGCCTCTGCCTCTGCCTCTGCCTCTTCTCTGGTGTAGGCCATCACCCTAGCATCTGCCTGTGGAGCTCTTTCTTGTCTTTCCTGCACTGCTGGATGCACTTCTGTTGGGCTTTCATAACTCAACCTGAGTGCATGTACTTGAGACTGCTGCAGACGTGATGAGTTTGCTCCTGATACTGATACTGACTGGCGGTTCATGGGGCAATTCTTGATGAAGTGACCCTCTCTTCCACACTAAAAATAAGCAGTCGTGCCAGCTTTGCACTGACCCACATGTTTCTTCCCACAGTTTGGACAGGTGGGGTT
Organism: Antiaris toxicaria; assembly: GCA_035233585.1. Lineage (NCBI taxonomy): Eukaryota > Viridiplantae > Streptophyta > Magnoliopsida > Rosales > Moraceae > Antiaris > Antiaris toxicaria. The sequence continues at coordinate 6,523,609 of CP141163.1, forward strand.
ACTTGGAGCTGTGGTGGTGCTAGTCCTCCGAGACTGGCTTCTATTATCTTGTCCTTGGGTTCCCTGGAAATTGCCCTTTATTTTTTGTTGGGACTGAGGGCCTGGATGACTGGACTGCTCTGATCTTGTACTCTGACTACCCTTACTGTGCTGTCCAGGTTAAGAGGCCTTAGTCAAGATCTTTTCTTTCTTCCTGACTTCCCAGACCTTTTCCTTTTCCTCTTTCTGCCGGGCTAGATGATACTCTGCCCTCAAAGCACGACTAACACAGTCGGCTACTGAAACTGACGGAAATGGGCCAACGTCAATCAACGTAGAGATCTCAGGCCTGAACATGCCTATCATCTTCTGTATCTTCTCCCTTTCCGTAGGCACCATATATGGACATAAGTAGGAGAGCGGATCAAATTTCCTGCAAACCTCACTGACTGACATGTCCCTCTACTGCAATTCTGAGAATTCTTTCTGCTGGGGTCGGAGTAATGCAGGATCATAATATTTCTGGTTGAACTCCTCCAGAAACTCTGCCCATGACATTGTGGTCACGTCCCTCCTCATGCGGACTGTGTCCCACCAAAATCTTGCATCCTTCCTTAGAACAAAGGATGCGCACATGACTTTCTCTTCATCTGTGAGTCTCATAAACTCCATAATCATCTGGATTGAAGAAAGCCAATCTTCTGCTTCTAGAGGATTTGTTAAACCCTCAAATTCTGGAGGCCTCATCTTCCGAAATCTTTCATATAACGACTCTGGATTCACCCTAACCAGTGGTTCCTGAACCACTTCTGGTGCCGCTGGTGGCACTACCTGTTCTGCCTCTGCTGCTGGCTGTGCAAGAGTCCCTACTGATCCCTGCCCATGTTCTAACTGTTCTAGTCTCTGTCTTAACTCTGCATTTTCTCTCATTTGATTTTCTAGAAGAGCTTGCATCTCTTCTAATCTTTGAGTTAGAGATGAGCGTCCCGTTCTCCTTCTTTGGCCTTGGCCTTGGCCTTGATTTTCCATCGTGCTACTTTTATCCTATAATCACACGATGAACTTGTGTTAAATCCTGTATAAAAAGGATCCACATGATTTCTTGCATTATCATAACATCGTATACTTACTACAAAGTATAGGTCTCTACAGACCTTTACTTTCATGCATAACTAGCTGCTTATATTAACATAACTTTAACTTACTTGGATCGGTGAACAGGACATGCACGGAGTCAGGCGAGATATGGTCAACCAACTTTTCTGATAATACCAACTGTGACTACAGTAAGTATTCTAAACTAGACCCATTTTAAAACTTAGGCTCTGACACCAACTGTGACTACGTTTGGTATCTTAAACTGAACCCATCGTAAAAACTTCACTCTGATACCACCTGTGGCTGCAATTGGTACTCTAAACTAGACTCGTTTTTAAAACATAGGCTCTGATACCACCTGTGGCGGCCCGCCCTGCTGTAGGGGCTCTACATGGCTATTACGGCCAACTCTGTAGTTAACCGCAATAGTCTGCAGGCCTCTAGGGTCGCCGACAATCATGCTGAACTGTAAACTGCTCGTTAATTTGCGGAATAAATTTTTTTTTTCTTTAAGTTCATAAACTGTTCTAGAATGTGATAAGGAAATCATGTTAACAAAATAACATGCACCTGAATAATAATTCCCCTATCACATAATCTTAACTTGAAAACTTGTTCTTGTAACTACATGGTTTAAATATTCAAAATCTATACAGCGGAAGACTATCGGTGACCAAATTCCTTGCCCAATCCTGCCCGGCATGCAACTTCCCTGTTCGTCGTCCACCGTATACTACTGGTGAACAGGTCTCTTACCTACAACATGTGAACAAACTGATGAGCTAGGAGCTCAGTAAGTTCAAACATAAAAACATAAAACTGACATGCTGTACTACTGTGCTCATGCATGAACTGGACTCTGTAAACATGCTCGTGGCTGAAGGTTTAGTCTTAGGACATTAATCTGTTATTAAGTTCTGGTTTTGGGCCCCTGATTGGTCGTACCGACATGTTAGCGCAACCGGGAGCGGTACTTTAGTGCTGACCTCCTCAGTCTTAACTGATGCTAAACATGCAAACCTCCCCATGGGTCGAGAGGCCGATACGCCAATATCTGGTTTATTTACCATCTTGCTGGTGTTCCAACTAGGTAGCATACTGCTTGCCCCCACAGTCGAAACCTGTTAATCAAATTACTGGGGTGTGAATTATATTAACACACTAGGGTGCCTTGTGCACCTACCTGTTTTCGTGCTCTGGTACTGTCTGACATGTGTACTGGGACATGCAACTCTACATACATGACATGAACTGATACGAACCTCGCTAAGAATAATGAGACCCGTCAAGATTATGAACCCAAGAACGTTCTAAAATCAGGTTCGAATGAATGGGAAACCTCGACCCGTTGCTTCAGCAAAAACAAGAACCTTGGTATATGGACCTCAACCCGTTGCTTAATGCGAAACAAGAACCTTGGTATAATGAGGACGCCACAATCAACTATGGAAGGGTTGATTGATAAGTCAAAAGCGAACGCCACGGAAGATTCCGATAAGTTCAAATAGTTCTTCAAAGAACCAAAGAGAATTAAACTCTCAAATTTATGAATTAAACTGATGTGTTCTGTTTTATTGCTATGGGGGTGCCTATTTATAGGCAATTGTTACAAAGAATATTCCTAAAGAAAATCTGGAAAAATAAGCCTAAAAAAATCCGAAAATTATTTGAAAATTTGTTATAAAAGATAAGCCTAAATCCTAACTGAAATTTGTTACAAAAGATATTCCCAAATCTTCCTAAATCCTAACAAATCTGAAAAGATAATCCCAACCAAATTCCTAAATCCTAGGAAGGTAGTTATTCTGCCACAAATTCGAAAATCCTTGGTCAAAAAACGTCTTGGGCTTGATTGAATTAGTTGAATTCCCCATGGGCTTGAATTAAGTCAATGTATCATGAATCATGCTCAATGGGCCACGAATTTGATTGAGCCCAAACCTCTTGAATTAGCCCATTAAGTGTTTCTTTAAATCTTTTTGCTCTCGCTCTTGTAATCGGCCCAATTCGTATTTGAGTTGGTTCCCTTGACGTTGATTGGTTCCTTTAAAGCCGTTATTTGATTCACATCATGAACTGACCTGTGCTGACATGAGACTGACATGAACTGACATAGACATCGTGATGCAGACAGTCAATGTCTGACATACACGTCATACAACATTCATAACATCATAATATAGCAAGCTTGTCTATGTTGCAGTCAGGACAATGCTTGAACTTACAAAAAATCCTCTAGTGTGAGCCTCTGCTGCTCTGGGACTGCTGATTCGGGGTCTCTGGCTTGAACTCCTATAAAAGGAATAATTACTGGTTATTTCCAATACTCATCTTATACTGGAAATATAGCAAAACATGAACTTTTACTTTTCCAAACTCTTTTTTTTTTTTTTTTTACTCTCTAGCTTCGAACACGCCCTCCTACACGGGCGTGTCTCTGCCCGTGTACCTCTCTGGACTTACAAGCCTGGCCATGTAACTCGTGGGACATGGCCGTGTATACTTACACGGGTGGATACACGGCCGTGTACTCCTTTATACTCTTATACGGTTACTTACAAGCCGTGTTTCTGGCCGTGTTTTCCTGCTGTCTAACATAGTCTACTACACGCCTTCCCCTTGACCGTGTGCCCCTTGACACGGCCTGATACACGGCCGTGTTCTTGGCCGTGTACCTCTCGGGTCTGATTTTTCTTGCAACACGGTGGTGCGTATGGGCATGTTTGGGGCCGTGTACTGAACACGCTCGTGTACACACCCGTGTTCATACCAGAACCAAGATTCTGGGTCCAAACTACTCTGCTCTGATTTTCTAAGGCTTTTATTGTAGGAAAATAAACCGGTAAATACGTATCAGAATGGCGCAGCGGAACAATAAAAATTTTAGAACGTTAAATATCTCATGATGCCATATACAATAAATTAACAACAATTAAAACTCATACCTCAAGGACGCCAATCTTGCAGGAGGAGAATGACCAGAGGCTTCAACCAACTAGCCTTCTCTACTACTCTCCAATTCCCGAATGGCTGAGTGTGTGGGCACTCTGAACCTCGATCGGTAAGCTAGCACTACTAGTCTTCTTCCGACCACCCAGATCTCTAAAGAACTTTATTGTCACGATGAGCTGTGCAACAATAAGCCTGCTCACCTGAGAGTCTGTGGTCTGAGAGAACTGGAGTGGCAGGACCTTTATTTATAGACCTGCATGAGGTGATTCTCTGAATTTGAATTGGACTAGGAAAAGATATTCTCCCTTATCCATAACCAAAAAATCTGAATTTTTCCATGGGAAAATCCAACAATAAAATTCGGTTTTCTTAGGATAAATCCAATCCAAATCTAAACAAGATTTTAACTAGAATTTTATCTCCCTTTTTCAACCAAAAAATCTGAAATTCCTAGGAGAAAATCTTCTCCAAATATTTAGCCACTTTTAGGATAACGAAAAATCAAAATTCCACTAGGATTTTCAAGCTTGAATCTTATCTCAATCTTATCCAAAATAACCGAATTTTCCTAGGAGATTATCTCCAAAATTTCGGCCATTTTTCAGGGAGGAGGGAATCCAAATTCAACTGGGATTGAAACTTGAATTTTTCCCTTGAATTTTATCCATAAAAACCGAAATTCCATTGAGGATTATCGTCAAAATTTCGTCCATAGTTTGTTGGGATTTAGATTCAAAATTCAAGTAGGATTCTAACAAGATTATCCTCTCCAAATCCATCTCAAATTCGAATTTCAAACCTTGTGGATTTTCCACAACAAATTCGAATCCTACTTGGACTGTGATTCAAAATTTGAATTTCAAATTTCAAATTCGAATTTCAAATTCAAATTTTAAATTTCAAATTTCAAATTTCAAATTCAAAATTCAAATTTCAAAATTCAAAATTCAAATTCCACAAAACGGTTGTGTTTCTAATTCTTGTTCTCATGGATAATTTTCTACAACTCCAATCCAATCTCAAATAAAATCATGGCAACTTTATTTGGAGTTCGAATAATTGTGTACTCTATTATCCAAAACAAAATCTGAATCCAACCGGAGAGAATCTTGTATACCATCCTAATCCTGTGTCATCACCATCCATGCATAATAAACCAGCCAATAGCATACACAAATCAATTTGCCAAACGTTAAGGAATTATGTGGAGCTAGTAGAGGGACTGATTAGACATATATAATTGGGCTCCCGTAAATCCATATGATCATCATTCTTTACCGAACAACTCAATCATATGATCACTAGTTTCAGAGTCACACCACTATAAACCTGAAACTGAACTCCCAATTATATACCGTATTACGTAAGCCTGTGAGGAGCTACTATCCAATGATCTTGTCATATATGCAAAACCCTCATATGATATCCATGATCAGCCTTAGGTCAAAGTCCGTTTAATCCTACTGATCAGGCTATCTTAAAGTTCCATTATACTACCAAATTAAGAAAATGATTATTCACCATATGTGAATAAGAAGTCATCCGCCCAGCAGACGACCCAAAGTCTTGTCCATTTTCACATTCAGTATAATACCTTTAAGAGGATACCTTTAACTACTCAGAGCTATGATTCCGATATCTGCAAACAAACCCTTCATCGTATATAAGTCATGCACCCAACAAACCGGTCTATAAGCTTACTACCTCTGAGACGCTTTAGCCATTGGAACATCAAAGTAAACAAGTCGTATACATGAAGTAGTTCATTTACTCAGGATTAAGGTTATTGCACAATGAACGTTAAAAGCAGATTGATCCACTCATAGCGGACTACGTAGATCAATCACGCTTTAGTCCCGGTCTAATATGTCACCACCAAGTAACATATCTATGTCTCTACTTGGGAGTCCAGCTCCAGACAGTCAAGACAAACCGTCCCCTCTAAGGCTTTAGACAACATAATAGTCTTAACATGAGTTAGATGCTCGGTCTAACCCCATAGACTACAGACCATAGTTTAGACCGCTAACTTTAGAACATTGTCTTCTCGCATACAAAAGTCCATTGCATACAACGTTCTAACAGTTTTAACACAAGCAGTCAGTGAGCCATATTTGCTTACATTTACTTTAACATGTAAATAAGACGAGGACAGATAGCAATGTAATGAATAACCTCTATGTATATATAATTTTATTATCTAGTTTAAAATGAATACATCAAAATGTCTCTAATGCTTAGGGCATTTTCTAACATTTATGGCCTTTGTTCTACTTCTTACACTTGAAATCAATCTTCATAAGATCATTTCAAGGTATCTACTACATTTCTACTATCACAAATCCATGATTTCATAAGCAAAAATTCCACATTTTGCTTATTTACACCTCTTGACTCGACTTTTGAAAAATCTGCATTCTCATGAAGAAATTTCACTAAACTTGGTTTTCTAAACCATCTGTTCATGGATTCGTGTTTGAAAACATCTAGACTCGAATCATGTTTCGATTTTAACCGAAAACCTCAACATGATTCACTCACATTCTCTTTTTCCTCTCAAAACCCCAGATTTTTCCCCAAAGAAAAATGTAAGAAACTAGGGTTTACCTTGTTTTGATCTTGAGTTTTTCTTGCTGCTGATTCGTGATCGAAACTCGATCGATCTGTTACTTGAACTAGAAAATCCGAACTTTCCTTGGATTTCCTTTTTCTTCCCTCCCTTTTCTCGGTTTCTTTCTTTCTCTCTTTCCTTTTCTTTCTTTCTTTTTCTCTTTCTTTCTCTCTCGTCTGCTGCTTCTTTGCAGAATACACCAAGTGAATTAATTCACTTGGGAGGGGGGGGGGGGGGCTGTGCTCTTCCTCACGTGCCTCACCCTCTCTCACTTGCTTTCCCTTTTTTTTTTTAAATTGTAAGACCTTGTTTGGCTACTTCTAGCCATTGATCAATGTGGCTCACTTGTGTGCCATTGATCTCTTAGTATGTATTTTCCACATACTTTTCTATTAATTTTAAAAACATCATAATTTGAATTAATGTTTAGTTTTTTAACCTATATTCGTTAATTCATTATAAAATTTTGATTAAAACTCAATTAATCAAAATTTTCCTCTGCTCTTTATTTTGTAACATGCCTCACTATAATGTACATTTATTTACATATTTTGTACAAATATTTCCCAGAACGTAGATTTCTCGGTTATCACATATTTTGAATGAACATTCATGAGGCGTTTGGTAAACGTATTGCGCTTTAATTGTGTTTGAATGTAATTTATTTTTTTTAATTTGGTTGAAAAGTATTTATTTTGTATTTGAATGAAATGTGTGTTTGGATAAAAAGTATTTTAAAATTGAAAAGTTGATGTAATTGGTAAAAGTAGAAAAAAAAATAGTGGAGTTGAAAAGTTGATGTGATTGTTTTAAAAACCTTTTGAATAGTAATTGTTTTCGTAGTACTGTTGAAAATGATTGGTAAACGCATTGCAATTTAATTACGTTTAAATACAATTTATTTTTTAAGTGTTGTATTTGGTTGAAAAGTATTTATTTTGTATTTAAATAAAATGTGTGTTTGGATAAAAAGTATTTTAGAATTGAAAAGTTGATGTGATTGGTAAAAGTAGAAATAAATAGTAGAGTTGAAAAGTTAATGTTATTGTTTTAAAAAAATTTTGAATAGTAATTATTTTCGTAACACTATTGAAAAATATTGTATTTGAATACAAAACTTTACATTTGATGTAAAATTACATTGCATTTGAATATGATTAAAATGTAAAACTTTTATCAAACATCCCCTCAATTATAATCTATAATCCAAACGGATCACAAAGTACAAACCATTGGAATCTTGCCAATACATGGGGAAGATGCCCAAACGTTGTGCTCCAGAAAAAATCGCATATTGTACTTCTCCTACGTTAAAATTCAGATTCCCAAATCCCATGGCCAAATGATTCCAAAAGAATGTGGTTCCGACTCCACCTTGCAATTAAGGGTTCTTCTCTCGAGTCCTCGCCTATTTCTATGCCAGTATTAGATGTCAGAGACAAGGCCATTCCTTTAATAGAAATAGTGCTGCAGGAATTTTTTACCCACCAAGGAATAAATCATGACAAATTGCAATATATCATTCAACAATAATATTCCAATCTTTCGCGTAATGTTTTTGTGTTGTTATGAGGAATCAAAGGGGCATAAGATGCAACAAGATCTGATGGCCACTTGATTTGGTTTTCAAAATATTTTTGGCCCCTTCATTTATTTTCTAGATCATTGATTTATTGACGATGAACTCAGCAATTCTCCAATATTAATCATCATTTATTTTTTATTTTTCTGAAAAGAAATTCATACATCTTGATACGTTGTATTTTATCGAATTAGTAAATTGAAAAAATTGGTAACTCATAGTTAAAAAAATGCCTTCTCTGATCAATACATTTGAAGTCCCACATATCCCAATTACTCAAAGGATATTTTTGTTTTTATTTTTATTTTTATTTTTTTGAAATATGAGATATCCTTAGACATCATCTAGATAATATCGTGATAAAATGTATCGTAATAGAATGTTATTTTAAAAACAAAATAAAATTAAAGAATGTTGAAAGACACAAAATAATAATAATAATAATAATAATAAGCACATATAATAAGAGATATAGATTAAACTAAAATATTCTAATGAACCATCTACGTTACATCACTAAAATGTGTATTCATGAATTGCCATGACCTTGGTGGTGCTTGGCAATAAGCATCAATATAGTGCGGTTTGGTAGTAGTCATTTGGCGAACGTACAATCAAAATCATGAAAATATTTTATTCATTCCAATGTAAAGTCAAAATGTTCCTTGGCATTTTCTCAATAGCCAATTCGAGCAAAAATGTGGCAAATGCTTCGTCAAGGCGTTTTGAAGACCTAGACTACTAGTCAACCAAGAACTATCTCCCATCCGTGTGTATCTCCTGTGACGGTCCGTCCTGCTGTAGAGGCTCTACAGAACTATTACAGTCAACTCTATAGTTAACTGCAATAGTCTGTAGGCCTCTAAGGTCGCCGGCAATCATGCTGAACTGTAAACTTACTTGCTAATTTGCGGAAATTTTTTTTCTTTATAATCATAAACTGTTCGAGAATATGATAAGGAAATCATGTTAACAAAATAACATGCACATAATCATGATTTCCCTATCACATAATCTTAACTTGAATCTTGTTCTTTTTGAAATTACATTTCAAAACTGTATAGCGGAAGAATTAAAGGTGACCACAATCCCTCGCCCAATCCTTCTTGGCATGCATCTTCCCTGTTCGTCGTCCACCGTATACTACTGGTGAACAGGTCTCTTACCTGCAACATGTGAACAAACTGATGAGTTATGAGCTCAGTAAGTTCAAACATAAAAACATAAAACGTGACATGCTGTACTGCTGTGCTCATGCATGAACTGGACTCTATGAACATGCTCGTGGCTGAAGGTTAGTCTTAGGATATTATCTGTTATTTTAGTTCTGGTTTTGAGCCCCTGATTGGTTGTACTGCCATGTTAGTGCAACCGGGAGCGGTACTTTAGTGCTGACCTCCTCAGTCTTAACTAATGCTAAACATGATAACCTCCCCGTGGGTCGAGAGGCCGATACGCCAATAATTGATTTAATTACCATCTTGCTGGTGTTCCAACTGGGTAGCATACTGATTGCCCCCACAGTCGAAACCTGTTACATAAATTACTAGGGTGTGAATTTTATTAACACACTAGGGTGTCTTGTGCACCTACCTGTTTTCGTGTTCTGATTACCTGACTGACATGTGTACTAGAACATGTAACTCTACATGCATGACATGAACTGACCTGTGCTGACATGAGACTGACATGAAAATCGTGATGTAAACAATCAATGTCTAACAAACACGTCATACAACATACATAACATCATAATATAACAAGCTTGTCCACGTTGCAGTCAGGATAATGCTTGAACTTACAGAAATTCCGCTAACGTAAGCTTCTGCTGCTCTGGGACTGCTGATTCGGGGTTTCTGGCTTGAACTCCTATAAAATGAATAATCACTGATTATTTCTATTCCTCATCTTATACTGGAAATATGGAAAAACATGTAATTTTTCATTTCCAGACTCTTTTTTTTTTTTTTTTACCCTCTAGCTTCGAACACGCCCTCCTACACGGGCGTGTCTCTGACTGTGTACCTCTCTGGACTTAAATGCCTGACCGTGTAATTCGTGGAACATGACCGTGTATACTTACACAGGTGGATACACAGCCGTGTTACTGGCCGTGTACTCCTCTAGACTCTTACACGGTTACTTACACGGCCATGTTTCTGACCGTGTTTTCTTACTGCCTAACATGGCCTGCTACACGCCTTCCCTTGACCGTGTGCCCTGTATCGGGCCGTGTTCTTGGCCGTGTACCTCTTGAGTCTGATTTTTCTTGCAACACGGTCATGCATATGGGCATGTTCGGGACCGTGTTCTGAACACGCCCTTGTACACGGCCGTGTTCCGAACTGCTCTGCTCTGATTTTCTAAGGCTTTTATGGCCTTTGTTCTACTTCTTCCACTCAAAATCGATTTCCATAAGATCGTTTTGAAGTGTCTACTACCTTTCTACTATCACAAATCCATGATTTCATAAGCAAAAATCCCACATTTTGCTCATTTACAACTCTTGACTCAACTTTTGAAAAATCTGAGTTTTCTTAAAGAAAACTCATTAAACTCGGTTTTCTAAACCGTCAACTCATGGATTCGTGTTTGAAAACATCTAGACTCGAATCATGTTTCGATTTTAACCGAAAATCTCTACATGATTCACTCATATTCTCTTTTTTCCTCTCAAACCCCAGATTTTCCCCCAAGAAAAACGTGAGAAACTAGGGTTTACCTTACTTTGAATCTTGAGAGATTCTTGCTGCTGATTCGTGACCGAAACTCGATCGATCTGTTGCTGGGACAAGAAAAATCTGAACTTTCCTTGGATTTCCTTTTTCTTTCTTCTCTTTCTTTCGGTTTCTCTTTCTCTCTCTCTTTCTTTCTTTTTCTCTTTCTTTCTTTTCTTTCTGCCGGCTGCTTTGCAGCTAAGGGGATAAATTAAACCCCCTATCTCACGTGCCTCACTCCCTCACTCTCACTTTCTTTCTTTTTTTTTTTTTTGAAAATGTAAGGCCTTGTTTGGCTACTTCTAGCCATTGATCAATGTGGTTCACTTGTGTGCCATTAATCTCTTAATATGTGTTTTCCACATACTTTTCTATTAATTTTAAAACATCATAAATTGAATTAATGTTTAGCTTTTTAAACTATATTCATTAATTCATCATCAAATTTTGATTAAAACCCAATTAATCAAAATTTTCCTCTACTCTGTATTCTGTAACATGTCTCACTGTACATGTACATTTATTTACATATTTTGTTCAATTATTTCCGAGAACGTAGATTTCTCGATTATCACATCTCTTGTCCATTGTTCGTGCTTAATTTCACCAAATTAAATACGGAATATACTCTTACTCTTCTTAGTTTTTACATTTGCTAGTTCGCAAGCGTATAATTTAGACAAACAAAATATAATAAAATTAATAATAATGAAAAATAAATATCCATGTTATGATAATTGAATTCTTATATGATTGGTGAAAGAGCTTTTACGTGAAAATCTAAAAAGGAGAGCGAAAATGCATTATTGATATTGCATTCCTCCTTTAATATAAGGTATAGATATAGATTTACCAAAATAAAAATATTATAGGTACTTAATTGTTATACTAACATACATAATATATAAGTTTTTTTTAATTATTATTATTAAATCAGTAGGTCTTTAAAGGATTACCATATTAATTATTTATATTTATTAATAAAAATATGATAATTTACCGTCATGTAAGTTGATATTGAAAAGTTTATATTAGGATTATATTAAAGTTGTTCTTAGCCTACTTTTATGGAAGTTGGAAACATATATATAAGTGATGCATAACTTATATAAAATGAAATTTATATGATAAGGAGTTTATGTTTCATTAATACTAAGGGTTTGTTTGGTGAACGCATTGCATTTGCATTGCATTTGAATGCAACGCATTGAATGCAATTTGTATTTGGAGGAAAAGCATTAGCATTGCATTTGAATGCAATGTGTGTTTGGGGGAAAAGTATTTGAATTGTATTTTAATAATAAATATGTGATGTGATAGATAAAAGTAGAAAGAAAAAAAAGGAGAGAAAGGGAATATATGATGTAATTAATAAAAATAATAGAAAAAGTGAAATAATAAATAGTAATTGTGTTAGATTTAAAATGTGATGTGATTGGTATTTGAATGAAATGTTTTTATATTTGGAGGAAAATTACATTGTATTTAAATATAATGCTAAAAAAATGCTAGTACCAAACGTTTAGTAAATTTAATTGATAAAGCATCTTTTACTATCATTTAAAAAAAATGTTCTCTAATGTAGAATTTCTGAAGAAAAAGAAAAGATTTGGACATTTACGCAAACAGGGATATTGGCTGTCTTCTACCACCAAAAAAGTAATAATAATAATAATGCATAGAAACTAGTTATTTCACCATTCGCCAACCTCAAAAAAAGAAAGATGATATTCAAAACGGTGAAACATCAAAATCAAGCCATTCAATTATTCTTCCAGCCAGGAAAGTTGTTCAATAATTTATTCTCTTTCATCCTTTTAATCGCAATAAATAATTGTCCATCTGTCGCATCCACTTCAAGTACAATAGTAAATGCTTGTCAACTTCTAATGCCATTTTTCTGGTTAAAGAACAGCATTAATTTGGGAAATCCCCTCTAACTCAGAAAGTGGAAAACCCATCAACAGATACGTGATAGCTTAATATTGTTTACACTTCTTTATATTACATATATATATATATATTATTTACTTGATTAAAGCTATATCTATTTTGGAGTTTCTTTTTTTTTTAATAAAAAATTTTTTATTTTAAGAAAATAGATATTTTTAAATTTTTATATTTAAATATTTAAATATTCTTATTTTTAAAAAATAAAAAAACTCTTAAAAAAATATATATTCATTTAAACAACTTTTCACTTTTAAAAAAAATTCAAACAATTTTTTATTTTTCACATTTAAAAATTTTTCATTTTTTAAAAATAAACCTCCCATCTAAACATATCATAAGTATAAGATAATATTTTTCCTCCATTTGATTTTAATATTATATTTATATTATATTTAAATATAATATAATTTTCATCTAAATATAAAAATATTACATTTAAATGTCAATCATATCATATTTTAAATTCAATAAAATCACTATTTATTATTTTTATTAATTATATCACGTACTTTCCTCCTTTTTCTTTTTTTTCCTTCACTACTTTTACTTATCACATCACATATTTATTATTTAAATACAATTTAAATACTTTTCATATAAACACACATTATATTTAAATGTAATATAAATATTTTTTCTCAAAATGTAAATTACATTCAATATATTGCATTCAAACGCACTATAAAGGTAATACATTTATCAAACGAGGTCTTAATCCGTTCCATTTGTTGCTTTCTACAATTTTAACAAAGAGAAGGGTAAATTACTTTGTCTATTTTATGAATTTGGACTACAAATTTCAATAATAAATGTGCACAAATAATTGTGGCATGTGACTTGCTTAAGAACAAAAATAAATAAATATATAAACTTGGTAAAAACCATGTAACTTGTGAAAAATAAGAATTGCATGATATGCTGTTAATATCGGTCACCAAGGCGTCAAAATTAAAGATTGTAATTTTATCTTACTAATAAATATTTTTATTAAATTAATATTTTAACCAGTGTCCATATTAAAAATTTATAAAATACATCACAAAGCTGTTTATAATAATAGATTGAAAGTTAATATAATAACTAAATTAACAATACCTATCTGTATGATAAAATACAGTTCGTTCCACAAATTTTTTCTAGTTAGTAAATATTGTTTCTTGTTTCTTAGTACTTACAAGCAGAATAATTTTTACCCTAAGATGGATGTGCTCATGTAACTCAAAGGGATTACAAAGTTGGACTTGCATTCCTATGATAAATTATATGGTAATGAAAGATCCGCTCGCATGTCTTAAGGGAATATCCCCTTTCTTCAACTTTTAATGCAAATTTCCCAAAAAGAATGGAATAATGCTGACTAACTATAATATCAAATTTTAAGTGTCAAAATTATATTGATATTTAAAAGATTATACGCATCTAAAAATAAGATTTTGCACCAACTGATAAAAAGGTGACCATGTACCCAAAAAAAAAAAAAAAAGAATAAGAGAGAGTTTAGAATATTATTTAAATTGTATGAGTCTTATGGACTTAGTGTCGGAAGTAGAATGTAAATTCTAAGAAGTTTTAGACCTGATCCCAACTAGAAAGTAAATTCTAAACCTTACACGGATTGTTAACTGAAAAAGGAGAATAGACTGAAAAGGTGTTACTCTAACATATGGAATTTTGTAATAGGAATTTGTTCCTTTAATAACTAGAATTAAAAATTAAAAAAAAAAAAAACGTGATATTGGCTCCAAAAGCCAAAAGAAAAGAGCAAGTAAAAGCTAGTGTTAACAGAATCAATGTCCTTGTGTGATAATTACAAGCACATCCACCATCTATATTAGAAAATTGGATTAGGATATCCTACTCCAGCCATACTTTAAACATAAGAAAAAGAAAGGAGCTTAAAAGAGGAACTTTATGCTTTTACAATTATATCAATAAAAAAGTAAAAAAAAAAAAAAAAGGAACTTCATGGAGAAAGACTGGACATATTAGAAGCATATCTTGTTTATATTGGACATATTAAAAGCATATCTTGTTCATGTAACAATTCACATAAATCTTTTTATATTATTGTATTTTGAGAAAAAGGTCGCTTTTTAGTCTTGGTTATTACATTCTAATCCTACCACGGCGGATGTCCTTACTTTCCACACAAGAATTATGCCAACAATTCGTGGATTCAATATTCAGCTTAACGTACGCCATTTTTTTTCCTGCATCTACTTCTTTTAAGTTATCACAACCGTGGATCCAGTGGAGTCACCCTGTTATTTTAGTAAAAACATGCATCAAATTATTAAAATTTTGAGAGTGATCAATTTTTAGTTAAGACAAAATGGGAAAAATCTAAAAATTTTAGATATAAAAACGAGTGTTACAAAATAATGCGAGAATAGACAACGAAAACAAAATAAATAAGGACACACAAATATATATAGAAAATCCTAGATCGGAAAAAATCACAGGCAGAGAAGAAATTCACTAATTAAAAAATTGATGCAAAGGATGAGAATAACGGATGAGACTAAAAACATAATGCCAATCTTTTTGCCACCACCATAGAGTCAAAAAAATTCTCATAACATGTCGCATTATGAACTTTTCGGATTGAATCAAAACAAAATTTGGGTCATGCATTCTAACATTGAGAAGAAAAATAAATACTAACTTGAGCTGAATCTCAAACTTAATCGTGAATGACTCTATTTTAAATTTAGTCTATATATATTTGTTTTTCTAAAGAAAACACAATTTTTTGAAATAAAGAAAAAAAATTTCCTGTAAACAAACAAATTATATTATCATAATTCGTATGCTAACTTCTAAAAGAAGATAATAGCAGATATTTTTGATTCGATACCTATTAAACCAATGAGATTTAAATTGATTTTAATTGTCATAGAAAAAAATGTATTTGTTCTATTTTTTCCTTCTTTACATTTCTCAATAATATAATGTCATGTCTAAAATGATCTTTTAATTGCTGGAAAAATATTTTAATTGTAGTATTTTTAATCAGCATGGTGTGGTATTATTAGGAGGATAGAAAAATATATAGAAAAAAGATTAAGAGATAAAGGGGATTCGAGTCCAATTGAGACTATGGACTTGTATTGAATTGATATTTAGTTGATTGGCTAACAGATAACTAAAAAGAAAAGGAAATCGTTTTTCAATTGATGCACACCCCAAATTCATCAACTATAACTATAACTAAAAGATAGTTATAATCCAAATTCTATTTTGTTGTTTATATATAAATAAAAAAAATGAAATGTATAAGAATTATTTTAAAAGAAAAAGAATAAAGACTTGACATTTATATCCTATTTGGTGAACGCATTACATTTGCATTACGTTTGAATGCAATGCATTGAATGTAATTTGTATTTAGAAGAAAAGTATTATGTGTATTTGGGTGAAAAGTATTTGAATTATATTCTAATAATAAATATGTGATGTGATGGGTAAAAGTAGAGAGAAAATATTATGTTGTTTATATATAAATAAAAAAAAATAAAATGTATAAGAATTATTTTAAAAGAAAAAGAATAAAGACTTGACATTTATGCCCCATTTAGTGAACGCATTGTATTTGCATTGCGTTTGAATGCAATGCATTGAATGTAATTTGTATTTAGAGGAAAAGTATTAGCATTGCATTTGAATGTAATGTGTGTTTGGCTGAAAAGTATTTGAATTATATTTTAATAATAAATATGTGATGTGATGGGTAAAAATAGAGAGAAAAAAAGAGAGAGAGAATATATGATGTAATTAATAAAAGTAATAGAAAAAGTAAAATAATGAATGATGATTGTATTAGATTTAAAATGTGATGTGATTGGTATTTGAATGAAATGATATTTAAGGAAAAATTATATTGTATTTAAATGTAATGTAAAGAAAATATGTTTACCGAACGAAGTATGATTTCCAAATAAAAGCGGCAATAACACGCAACAAGTACTTTGAGCACACTTCTCTCCCCCTATTGAAAAGTAAAAAATATATATATATATTATTATAAAATATTGATAATTAAAATTATTTATTGGTAGAAAATAAATTTATAAATGAGATTCATATTTTTTTAATAATATTATTTAATGTCGACAGCGTCTTTTAAGTATTAAAAAAATAAAAAATTAAATTAAATAAAAAACCTGATAGGGAGAGAGAGAGAGAATAAGTGCTGTATGTAGCGAGTGTTGTTTGATGCCTTTTTGTCTCTGCGCGATCTCTTCCTATAAATACTGAGCAAAGGCATCATTCGTTCCGAATAAAAACACAAAAACACCACACTCAAAACCCACCATCTTTGTTTGTTCTGTTTCTGTCCTCTCTGCCTTAACCAAAAAAAGAACGCTCTTTGTAGGGTTTTACCAGTTTCTATTTCGCAGAGAGAGAGAGAGATAGAGAGAGTGATTTTCTAGAGAGAGAAAGCGAGGGATTTCATCCATCATTCATTCAATGGACGCCTACGCTCTGCATTTGGCCATGGCGGCTCTTGTCGGAGCCTCGTTCGTCGCTGTTTCGGCCTACTACATGCACCGCAAAACCCTAACTCAGCTCCTAGATTTCGCCAAGACGGTCGAGAGGGAGAGAGACAGAGAGAGGGACGACGACAAAAACAACAGCCACAACAACAACAATATCAACAACTCCGACGGCGATTCGCCGCAGCATTTGAAGAAGAGGCGCGGTGGCCACCACGCGCGGCGGAAGGGGAGCGGATACTACCGGCGCGGCTCGGCATCGTTGCCGGACGTGACGGCGATTGACGGCGGCGATGAGAGGCGGAACGGTCCCGCCGTTCACGTCGAAGGTATTCCGCCGGGGTTGCCGAGGCTCCACACGCTTCCTGAAGGTATTGATTTGGACTTTTCATCGGGTTGATGAGATACTGATTGCGGTAGTAATTGATCGTTTTGGAACCATGACTTTTACGGTAATTTAATCCGTAATTTGCTCTGTATTTTATTGTATGTATTGGACTGGAACATTAGTATATTCCTTGTATTGTTCCGAAGTGAAAACGCCTTTTGGCAGTCTCTCTCTCTTTTGTTGTTTTTTAACATAAGAATTACCACTGGAGTCAAACTTGGTTGAATTGAGTTTAGTATTTTGGATTCCAATGTCATCATCAAAACAATTACCGAGTTTTTATGACCTTGATAATTACTTTTTTTTTTTTTGGGGTATTGATTCATTAGTTATTGAAATATGGCCCTGGGATCAAGCAAAAAATATGTTGTTTTCAACTTTCTAATTTTAAACGCTTCTACTCTAATCGTGTTACATGTGCTGCAATAGAAAGAAGCAATTATGCTTGGCAAAGCAAAGGTTTTTGCATTTCTTTCCGCTTTCCATGTTTTCCATATTGATAATTCAGTTATAAGAAAAGTTGTCTGTTTGTTTTGTTCTTTTTTTTTTCCTTTTAATGTGTTCTTAGATTTGAAAAATTACAAGCCTTAGATGTTCCAGACAGAATTTTTCTAGTCGATTCCAAAATTCCTAAGTCTACGTCTCACTATCTCTCTTTTAAATTTCCATGAAATTTAGATTTCAAATGTCTATAGCTTTTTTTTTTTTCCTCGTCGAAATGAGATGATTTTTTTTTTCTTAATCACACAAAATGACGAAAGAAACGAAATAAGATTTATATTACATATTTTTTCCAAACAAATTCTAATTTTACACTATTTTCTATATCATCGTTTATTTCCAATTCATACTTCAACTATACACATATTTTAATTCTGACCTACAAAACTCCCTCTCCAACCATTGTTCCAAACAGGCTGTTAGGTGTTAAGGTAACATGTGAGTCAAACTTGTTCATACTATGGTTTTTTTTTTTTTTTGGTCTGAAAAAACGTACTAGGAGTTGATAACATCCACAGAGTCATTCCATTCAGGGAAATCAGCTTCGCATGCTGGTTCGGTAAAGAGAAGTAGTGGCCTTCTGAGACCAACTTCCCCCAAGTCTCCTGTTGCAAGTGCTAGTGCCTTAGAGAGCGTAGAAGGGTCTGATGATGAAGATATTATGACTGATAACTCAAAGCTCGACACTACATATCTCCATGCTAATGGAAATGCGGTGAGTTTGTTTTGCAACAAGGACTTGTATATTTGACGAGTTAAAACACTACCTCTCTCTGCGGTAACATGGCTTGCTTGCAGATTCCCTTTTTTTTTTTTTTTTTTTTTGTTGAACGTACACTTTATTCTTATTTACAGGTTTTTCTCTGTATTTAATTTGTACGAGCTGTTTGTTTTCTTTTTCTTTTTCTTTTTAATTTTTATTTTTTAATAGATTACTCCTTGGGACTATCTTTTGATATGAGGTACTATTCTTGTGCTTTGAATTTGCAGGGCCCAGAGTGTAAAACCCTATACGAGAATTTACCAAACCTTGTTAAAGGAAACGGGGAGCAAATTCCTATTGCTGCTTCAAGTATGATTCGGTCTCATAGTGTATCTGGTGATCTGCATGGCGTTCAGCCTGACCCAATTGCGGCTGATATTCTGAGGAAAGAGCCAGAGCACGAAACCTTTGCACGACTTAGGATTACCCCTACTGGTATTGATTTCTGCTCTTTCCGTGACATGCTTAACCTGCTTGTATTTATTGTTCATGTAATTCACCAAAAAAAAAAAAAAAGTTGGTTATATCGGAATCATAAATTAATGTATTTTATTTAGGTATGGTCCTTACTTTTAAGGCATTTCTCAGCTTCTGCAAAAATTATTTGCTAATAGATTATAGTGCAAGATTGTAAGTTTTAGAATCCAAAGTACATAACAAAGGAGGAATATTAAAATTTTTGTATAGTATGCAAACTTAAACTGCACGATCAGGTTATTAGGAATTGGCCGCCCTTATGCCTGCGTGTTGATATGCATTCATTTATGGGCCTATAGCCATAGAACATTTCTCTGCTTCTGCTTTCCCGCATAATCTTGATGCTTCGAGGATTTGCTTTTTATTACTCTTGTAATCAGTCTTTACTTCTTAAATTCATAATAATAGTCAGTTATTTGAGGTTGAGAATTAAATTTTGTGCCCTTTTGTCCACTGTAATTTCTACCAGAGGTGCCATCAGCCGATGAAGTGGAGTCGTATGTGGTTCTTCAAGAATGCCTTGGGTTGAGAAAAAGATATTTATTTAGAGAAGCAATTGATCCATGGGAGAAAGAAATTATATCTGACCCCAGCACCCCGAAGCCTAACCCAGCACCATTTTTTTATGCTCCTGAGGGAAAATCTGATGTCAGTGTAACTTGTGGCTTGGTTTTTCTATTCTACAACTAACTAAAGTTTGTATGGACTTGTAATTTTGCACGTTAATAAACCTGTTTTGTTATGCAGCATTATTTTGAGATGCAGGACGGTGTCATTCATGTTTATGCAAATAAAGAATGTAAGGAGCCAAGACCTATATTGCCACAACTTTTTGTCTATTATTGTTAGAGAACTCTCACCCTATCTAATGTAAAGTAGTAAAAGATAAAGAAAGAAAACACCTTCCTAGTCTTTTATGCACCTGCTTCTTTTTATTTTTCTATTTTTTTGACAGCGAAAGAAGAGCTTTTCCCTGTTGCTGATGCCACAACCTTTTTCACTGACCTGCACCACATACTTCGAGTTATTGCTGCTGGGAACATTAGAACTTTATGCCATCACAGACTGAACCTTCTAGAACAAGTAAAGTTTCTGCCACAACCTCATGCTCGTGTTTTGATTCACAGTATTATTGTTTCTTGACTATTCTTTCATTTGTGTACCATTCAGAAATTCAATCTTCACCTGATGCTCAATGCGGATAGGGAATTTTTGGCCCAGAAAAGTGCTCCACATCGTGATTTTTATAATGTCAGGAAAGTTGATACTCATGTTCATCACTCAGCGTGCATGAATCAGAAACATCTTTTGAGGTTTATAAAGTCTAAGTTGAGGAAAGAACCTGATGAGGTAATATTATTGGGTGACGTGTCATCAAGTGCGTTTCTATAATTTTTTTTTTTTTTGCCCCTCTAATTCAACAATGCCAGGTGCATTTAAACCTTGTTTAAACTTGAGATTTCCAAATCTGTTATGGAAATATTTTATTTGAAATTGGTAGTAACAGGAATTTTCCTCTTTCCATTTTGGGGGCAATGCGCAGCATTGTAGATCCACTGAAGCCTTGGTTTTCGTATTTTTTTTTAGGTTGTAATTTTTCGAGATGGGACATACTTGACCTTGAAAGAAGTTTTTGAGAGCTTGGATCTGACTGGGTAATTTCTTCTACTGTTTAGTTTCTCATGAGATTGGATGAATAATTACTGTTCTTGATGTCAACATTTCTTCAATTGTCTGTTTTATTTATTTTTCCTCGAAAGTGTTTTTTTTTTTTTGGTGAATAATTTTCCTTTGGAAGTTGATATCTCTTTAAATCTGTTTTGGACAGGTATGACCTAAATGTTGACCTTCTGGATGTTCATGCAGACAAGAGCACATTTCATCGTTTTGATAAGTTTAATCTCAAATACAATCCCTGTGGTCAAAGTAGGCTCAGGGAGATTTTCCTTAAACAGGATAATCTTATTCAAGGTATATATACTATATACTGATCATGATATCCGTGGAAAATTTTGATTTTACTTTATTCTCAGGATATCTACGTATCTTGTAATTTTTATTCTTTTTTTCATTTTTTTCGGGTTTTTGTTTTTGGGTGGTACAATAGTTTCTTGTCGGAGTTACTCCTTTCCTCACAAGCAACATGGCGGCATTGTGCTGAACCTGTGAAGGGAAGAATGTGTTTTTCTTTGTAAGAACTTCATGTAAAAAGTTTTCTGTTAGTGGTTCTGTATGGGAATTACTTTTTACAAAGTACAAACAATGAGACACTCTTACTTCTTGAGAGTGTGTGTGTTTTTCTTCTTCTTCTTCTTCTTCTTTTTTTTTTTTAAGAACAACATAAAGTTCATACATTTTGCTTCTTTGGATATATTGATCATTCATGTTATGGTGTGTACGCTTATGATTGATTTTGGACCATCGTTTCATCCCTGTTGATCTATCATTCCATTTATGCCTGTTGATCTATTATTCTATTGTATGATTTGTGGTGCATCATGTCCCTATAAACAGGTCGTTTCCTTGCTGAGTTGACAAAGCAAGTTTTCTCTGATCTCTCTGCCAGCAAATATCAGGTACATTGCTTTACCTTGCCGCCATAGAGGCATGAATTGAGTCTCTAATGAGCATTTTGGTTGTTATTTTTTATTTGATAATAAGTAATGAGTACTGAGGTGGGGATTTATTTGGGCAATAATATATTCTTTTTTATACTTTCTTTGTACGTTTCAATCCCATTAATGTCTACAATTTGGAAATCCATTGATTATACGGTTGGTATACTGGTTGCCATAGTGTATTTTGGGCTATAAACTTTGTTGGCTGAGGAGCTTTGATGCTTGAAATTGAAACAGTTCTACTCGTACATTGTTCGGTTAGTTCTTGTCATTGGCCTATGTAATATGCTTGAGTCTTTTCCTAACTGTTGATGGTGTTCCGAGTTATATGGATTGAGAGTTACAATCACTTTTTTCCATCGCTTGCCATTTGAGCGTCATGGAATCTTTTGCATCAAATCATAGATATGTTCAACAAGCTTTTAGATTCTTGAGTTAAGTTTTCGTTGTTGTTTTTGAATGTCTCTTGCCTTCCAATAGTCATGCTTACTTATTCTTTCTTCCTATTCTTATTTCACTGTATAGCATTTCTTGATTTTGGTTTTCCTTTATACTCTATTTTGTTACTGCAGATGGCTGAGTACCGGATATCAATATATGGTAGGAAGCAAAGTGAGTGGGATCAATTAGCCAGCTGGATAGTTAATAATGAGTTGTACAGTGAGAATGTTGTTTGGTTGATTCAGGTATTGCGAGAAAGTTACTCTGATGTGTGTAAGTGTGTGTGTGTGTGTGTACCATTCATGCACATATTCGTTCATCTGCATTAAAGGGTACCTCAAGGTAGTCTTAATTTGGTAGTTATGATATTTATTGCCTTTTGCCTTGCTGAAAGCTCTCAAGTAGTTTGGGGCCTGTAGTTTTATCTTTTGAGTTCAGTTGAGTTTTTTGGCTCGTTTTGCTTATTATGCTAATTGGGCATTCCATTGACTTCATTATCTTTTCCTCCCAAAGGAAAATGAGCCCCTCTATATAATGGAATTTGGTTTGGTTCTGATTATAAATCATGTAGCATCATTCAATGTTTAAGCTTTTTTTGCTCCTCCTATTTTCCTTTTGGCATAATCAATATTTAAAACATATATGGCATTTAAGGACTCAATTCTACTATTGTACCTTAAAGATACTTGAATGTTATTACCGTATTTCTTATTTGTTCTCTTTACCTTTTAGCTTCCAAGACTGTACAATATTTACAAGGAAATGGGAATAGTCACCTCTTTTCAGAATATGCTTGACAACATCTTTATTCCTCTTTTCGAGGTCACTGTGGATCCAGATTCACATCCTCAGTTGCATGTTTTCCTCAAACAGGTATTTTATCTTTCGTTTACAGTATCCTATTTCCAGTTTGGATGTTAGTTAATTTATTTATGTTGTTTTTAAGTAAGTTGACATTTGACCTGAGATAATTGCTACAAAGTGGAAATCTGTATAGAATTGCTACAGTTGATCATGGAGCTCTTTCTGATGCTGTTGCACAGAAGCACTGTAGATATATATATACTTCAATTAACAAGATAGATTTGAGCGAATAATATTTGTTTTCAGTTGTACTTATTCTAGTTTGCCGTCCTGGTCCACCGCTGCAACATCCATTTCATCTGTTTGGAACTTTCAGGTTGTTGGTTTAGATTTGGTGGATGATGAAAGCAAGCCTGAACGACGGCCAACAAAACATATGCCTACACCAGCACAGTGGACCAATGCATTCAATCCTGCCTTTTCATACTACGTGTATTACTGTTATGCTAATCTCTATACGTTAAACAAGGTATTTTATGATCAAAATGTAGAACTGTGTGTTAGGCCACAGTTCTATGCCAAACTTTGAATTTTGTTGCAACATCTGAATCTTGTTATGCTAAACTCAGATACCACCACTTGTTAGGCCATCTAATAATTGTTGTCCTTTCCTCTCTGCACTTTAGGAAAACTGCTGGGACTTTATAGTCCTAATGGCTTCTAATTTTTAACCTCCATGCAACCTAAGAAATTTTCAGATATCATAGAAACGAGTTTTTATATTGACACGTAAAGAGGGTCAAGTGTTAGTTTCTTTTACATAACATAGTTGTAGCAATAGCAAGATGCTTGTCACTCTCTAGTGTAACTGCTTAATTTGGTAACTTGGGAATTCGTCGTTGTTAGGGTGAAATATCAACATGAGTCAGGTGCTTCTCTGTTTCTGAACTGCTCAATCATTGTTGGCAATAATTTACAGTAGCTGAGTTGGGTATCTTGAGCTTTGATGCTGTTGCTTTTAACCTGACTTTTTGGTTATTTGATAGAGTTACCTATATGTCTCTGCAGTTTCTTGGTGTTGGCTTTTCTTAGTCTCTAGATATGATTATGGCAGTAGTATGAGGATGCTTTTGCACTTTTTTCTATTTATTAAATGCTGATCGCTCTAGACTTATTTTCCAGCTTCGTGAATCAAAGGGCATGACAACCATCAAATTCCGTCCACATTCTGGGGAGGTATTCAACAATTTCTTTTTTCGTTCCTACTTTGACCCAGTTGAATGTACTAGTGATTTATACATAAAATGTTTTCAGGCCGGTGACATAGACCACCTTGCTGCAACTTTTCTTACTGCTCATAACATTGCACATGGAATAAATTTGAGAAAATCTCCAGTTCTTCAGTATCTCTATTATCTCGCACAGGTTAGAAGAAAGAAGATGGTGTTTATTGTCCTAGTATTTTATTTACTTATTTCTATTTGCAATTTCTTATTGTCGTCAATGTTTTTTTTATTTCATCAGATTGGTCTTGCGATGTCTCCCCTGAGTAACAACTCCTTATTTTTGGACTACCATCGGAATCCTTTCCCAATATTTTTCTTACGAGGTCTCAATGTTTCCCTTTCTACTGATGATCCTCTCCAAATCCACTTAACAAAGGAACCATTGGTTGAAGAGTATAGCATAGCTGCTTCTGTGAGTTCTCTCTCTCTCTCAACTGTCAAAACGGTATTTTATGGTTATCACAAGGCAATTTTATTAAAGCTCCATCCTTGCAGGTCTGGAAATTAAGTTCTTGTGATCTGTGTGAGATTGCTCGTAATTCAGTTTACCAGTCAGGCTTTTCACATGCTCTTAAGGTACGTAGTCAATACTCTTATTTTTTGTTGTTGGAGATGTTGATAAATTTAGTAGTTCTATGCGCATCATAACTTTGGGACAGCCCAGTGTATCATTAGATATTGAAGGTTTATGGACCTTCTGTTGATGAGGCATTTCTCCATTATTTTGTATATTTGAGCTGGGAAATTCTAACTGATAAAATGATGGGGATTGTATGCTTGCTAAAAAGAATTTCTGTCCTCACGTCTTTCTAAGTCAGGTCTGGTTACGGTCCCTGCTTCCACACTGGTACTCACTTACATCAAACGTAATAAACATATAATAATTGGTAATGTGTATATGAAAGTAATGATGTTGAATTGAGCTAGAGTCGACTAAAGCATGACTGCAATTCTAAAACACATGTAAATCGACTTAAAACAAGCTGAAACACAAAATTGGGATTTATCATTTACTTTCCCAGCTAGGTTTTTAAGCTAAACTCGTTTCAGCATTAAGTTGTTAACCTTGTATTGAAGATACTGTTATTGTGCATTAATTAGTTGTAAATTTTTCGTACTTCACCTAATCCCGTTCTATTTCAGTCTCACTGGATTGGGAAAGAGTACTACAAGAGAGGACCAGATGGAAATGATATCCACAAAACGAATGTGCCTCACATCCGGCTGGAATTTCGTGATACGGTATGGGTCTCAATTGTTGGTGTTGATGGACGGTTTTCTGCTTCCGATTCATAGTTTTTGCTCCCTTGATCTTGCCCTCTGGCTGCATTTTTTCCATCTAGCTTTTCTTTCTTTTTTTAGCCACTGTTAGTTCTTGTGCCAGTCACTATTTATTCTTGTGCATTTTGTCCTATTGCTGTGCACATGATAGTATAAAAGAAATCGGCTGGGCAATAAGAAAGTAGTAACTATTCCATTATATGGATTACGATGCTTGCAGATCTGGAGAGAGGAGATGCGACAAGTCTATCTGGGAAAGCCGATTATCCCTGAAGAAGTTGACAAGTGATGTTATAAGGCAGGTCAATGTCGTAATATTATTCTTGAATGGTCAATACCAAAATATCTGAGATTAGCCCCAAGGTGATAACATTTTCTCGGTAGTATAAATTAAACTTTTTGTTTTTTCAAAGCTTCAATGGTCTTTATCACAAAATGGCTGATAACAGTTTCTCACATGCCGCATGCCGCAGGAAGACGGTCTCGCTCCCCAACCCTAGTTTGCATGTCACATTCAACATGAGCTAAACCGTTTGAGCATGCGAACTTCCAGCCTTGGATTTGGAAGAACGTCGGACAGTCTCTAGAATGAGGAAGACCAAGTGTAGGATATAATTCAAAGAATACTGCTTTTATCTCGAATGAGTTACTAGTCTAGAATACAGCATAAAGGAAAACTACAGTTGGCAAATAATTTTGTTCTCGAGTCTATATGAAGTATGAACTACTCACGAGTTGAGTTCCTCATTTTTTTTTTTTTTGGGGGACCGAGTGGTAGAGTTGTGTTATTGCAACCGTGGAAAGAACGGGAAAATGTTGCCTTGCCTAGTCAAATTTTGACTCATTGATCTGATGGATGATAATGTGCATATCATACATACTATTTTTAAGTTGGTACCACGTCTAATTTTTTGTAAACACTTTTATTAAGCAACCTCAAGTCTTGAAAGGTAATTATGTGCGGTGAAAAACAAGCTGTTGAGCCGAAATTTTTACGCTGTTCAGCCACCCTTGCGCTGTATACTAACTAAAGTGTGTTATCACAATGTATGTTTAGCGAAATGGATGAACAAGAGAGAGCCGTGCTCGACTACAAATCACGAAATCCGCATGGTCTGAGCCGGGAATATTCGGCAGTTGTAAAATTTTTACATCTCATAATTAGTTAATTTATTTGTGATTTTTTTATTTAGAATCATGTGGCAAGGATTATTTAGAATTTTTAATACATAAGTACCTTTTAAAAAAGCATTGGATATCAACTAGTGTAATAGTATACAAAAAAATAAAACAAAAGTTGCAAGCGCCATTTTGAAATAGCACTGGATAAGAGTATTTATATATGTTTATAAAGGTTTTCGAAATATAGAGAAGCTCGTGGATAATTGCACATGAACATGACACCTCAAGCAAGAAAGCAACCGAGGAAACAATTCAAGACTCCTAGTTCTTTCATACACCTCCGAATATATAGAGAACAACTCTTAAAACAAGCCCCCAAAGAGTCACGGGTCCCTGAAAAACATAGCTGGCGAAGGAAGCAAGAATCTAAAAAGAACGGCATAGCGTTTACCGTTTAACAACGAAACAGGAAGATAGACCAGTAAATCGACAATTTGTTTTCCACTATAAACTTGTTTAACTGTTACCACCAAAACAAGTTTAACTTATTCTCTAAACTTTTAATTTTAACGATTTACCTTCCAAACTTATTAAATTATTATAATATACCCTTTTAGATTTAAAATTAAAAAATCTACATTAATATTTATATTAGATATAGAAATTTTTGATTGAAAATCAAGTTTTCCATCTTCACATATAAAGCATATGTAGATTTTTAATATTAATTTTACGGATAATTAATGCATATAGTGTACATTGGAATAGTTAAACAAATTCAGATGGTAAATTATCAAAATTAAAACTCTAGAAACCAAGTTAATAAAAAATGACGAGTTTGACAGGCATCAGTGCCATTAAACCCCGTAACACATGTTGGAAGAAAATTCTGATAAACATGCATTTTTGCCTTCTCTCGGTGCGCAACGTATCCAACTCGATGCTTACAAATCCTGAATGGTAAATCTAATGCTTCAGAATTTATACTGCAGCCCATAATTATGAAGTAACAAAACAAATGCTTTGTAATGCTGTCAGTAGTTTCTTAAACCGTGTACGACTCTGAAATTTATTAACTTGGATAAGGGTTCATTGCCAAGAAAAATGCCATTTCACAACTAGTATGGCCTCCATAAATAAAAAGTACCCGTATAGAACTCGGTAAGGTACTTTGAAAAAACAAAAGCAAAAACAAAAAAGGAAAAATGAAAACAAAATGAACAAAAATGATTTCTATTTCTTGTAGTTCTTTATCTCTTTGATTATACCATCGCTAAGTGAATCAACATCATTATTCTTGCCAAAAAATTTAACGAACTGCATGTCGGGACCCATTAAGTACCTGCACAAGATTTCCATAAAGATTCTCGTATCAGAGAAAGTTTACGAATCTACAGATTAAAAAGAACGCAAGGATTCATAATACCAACAATTAAGATATAATAAATAATATATTGCGCCAACATACTTAGTCCGAATAAAAAGTACGAAACCAGCAGCAGTGGTTGGGTTACTAAACTTTTTAAATTAACAAATAAAGTTCTAATGGCAGATGCAAAAGTTAAATGGACTAGAAGTTCTACACCTCCAATTAGGCCAGCCAACCAAGAAATGCAACTTCAAAAAACTATCTTTTGCAGACAACGATGAATTGAAGTGGTTAGGGAATTCAGCAGACTTGAAAATGGAATTGTAACAAACTTAGCTGGCAAAGTTAATTCAAGCCAAGTTCAATTCTACCACATTCATACAGGACTCAATGTTAGCACATGGCAATATAATAGGCAAGAAGCATTTAACAAAGCACGAAACGTTGGTACATACCTGACTATCGAATGGTCAACAAGGTAATCAGAATCTTCCTCTGCCGTCTTCATATAATACACTCGGTATGCACGGGCAACATTTCGTATTTCATCCGGGTTTCCAGTTAACCCAATTAGCTTTGGATGAAACTCTGGAGAGAAAAGAAAAAGAAAAGAAAACAAATGACATAGAGAAGACATGAATGTATAAGTTGCAATAGCAAAGCTGCTACAGGTATTAATTCATCCAATGCGTCTAGGTCAAAATAAAATAAATTCTTATTTTAAGAAACCACCTTTGACATATTCACCAACTTGCTCAACAGTATCTCTCTCGGGATCAACAGAAATGAACACAGGTACAATTTCAATCCCTGCTTTTTCCCCTGCATTATAGTCAATACATAACAAAATAACAGTGTATTATAAACCTTTTTGACAGAGTGCTGAAATCAAGAAGAACTTGCACCCAAATTTTTAACTGCTACAAGCACAGCTGTGGGAGTAGATATGTATATATATATACACACACACACATATACACACTTTTCCAGTACAACCTAGGTAAGGATCACAAAATTGATTATTGTAAACACCTAGGCATGGGCTTTTTAAAGAGTAAGGACTACGAGGACTATGGGATAACTAAAAGCATGTTGCACGGGATATGAGTAAAAGAACCAAGTTATAAGAACATAAATACCGATAGTTTTTTGTTCTGTTGTTTACTGTAAAGAAAGAAAGAAAAGAAAAAAAAAAAAAAGGCTATTGCATATAAACAAATCCAATTGTATACCTTGAACATTAGTTCCAATAACAAAAATAGTGTGTCAAACTATATTGACAAAGAGAATGAGCTCTGTTAGATTTTGTTAATGATTTTATGTGTATTCCGAAACTTAAATCCTAAAACAAAGACAAAGCAACTTACTTATTTTATCAACTGCAGCAGCTAACTTTTGTAGCTCATCAGGGCAGATATCTGGGCAGTGAGTGAAGCCAAAGTATATCAAATTCCACTTTCCCAAGAAATCCTTCTCAGTTACACACTTCCCTTCATGGTTAATAAGATTAAACGGTCCCCCAATAGCAGCATTTCCCACAGATGGTCCTTGTTTTACTTCTTTTGAAGCATTATAAATTTCTGCAACAAAATTACAGGAAAAAATTATGGAGAAACAATGAAATATTAGAACAAAGGACTAAATAAATTATGTGAAACTTTTATTAAACAATCATCACCATCATTTTAGAGACATCAATGTCAGCAACAACATCTCCAAGCGTATGTCATTGCAGCTGCTGAAAATATTTCAATGTTTTACATCAAGATAAATGAAACAAGTTCTAGTCGCCATTTCAACCTTCACTCCTCAAACTTTGCAAACACGAAGATGGAGATTAGAATATTTCTGTAGTTTTTATTTAATTAGTGATCCCATTACCAGCTTTCCTTATTATAATTTGGTCTAGTTTGCTAGTTTTTTATTTAGTTTTCCTATAAAGATGGTAGTTTATAATTTCGATAAAAAGAGAAGGGACGACTGGATATTTAAATTTCTAGTATTAAGTTTTTGTCATTTCTCTAGAATTCCTATATTTAAATTCTCACCTCTATCTTGGTACTACATCACTAGAGCAAACTCAAACACACAAAATAGCAGCGGCTTTAAAGACACATCTAAGTTGAGTCTTAAAAACGACTTAAACCCATAACTAAATCAGTTTCATGCAAATCACTAGCACAACAAACAAACATCCTACTCACCATAGTAATCTACCTTCAATATGTTTTCTCTTTTCCTTGTCATGGTAGAAGACAATTCCTGCTCCTGTTGCTATCAGCAAAAGAAAACTCAACCACGAAACCGGCTGCCCAAAAAAAAAAAAAAAAAAAGGCACAATACAGTCAAAGAGGCCATTACTCTAAATAATCAAATAGTTGTAAACTTCTGAATTGTGTGATAGTAAAACCTTACCAATATAAAACAGTTTAAACATAACATCAAATCAAAATTGTATCAAACTATAGGCCATGTCCATAGAATTTGAATGTTTGCATTCAAATGTAAAAACTTGAATTGTGTGTCCAAATTAAATGTGTGTTTAGATAGTTTTTGTCAAAGATAACATTTAAATAGTGTAAAGATAGAAAAATAAATTTGATACGGATTTCTAAAAAGTGAAAATTCGGATTTAGATTTGAATTAAATTGCAGTGAAATAGTGAAAACAATTAACAGCTATTGCATTTGAGTAGAATATAAGCTAATCCAATAGTGTCATTCGAATGGGTAATAATGAAACTTGATAAAAGTCTGGCGGTTCAAAACTAACTCATAATTCTCTAAACTTAATCACATTCACCACAAAAGCTGTAAAATATTTACCCCGCCTCGGACGGATTTCCCAGCATTACTGCCCTGATGAGATTCACCAGACTTCTCTCCTTTACCAGAATTAGTGTCCCCTTCTTTTTTGGGTGCTTCATTTCCTAGTTTTATGTTAGCTTCACCAGCCGTCGAAAACAGACATCTCTGATATGCAGCCAAAGATTGCGCTTCAAGCCCTCGTGGTAATAACACCTTTAGATTTTTCCAAAACCAAACACATAAGAGTTAAGAATGATAAATTAAAAATAAAAATGAGAAAAAAAAATTAGGGAAAGAAAAAACGCACCGACGGAAGAAGAGCAAGAGGACTTTGTTGTTGAAGCGGCGGAGATGGCGACGGAGAGGGGCACTGCGAGAGGGTGTGGAAACGAAGAGAGCGAAAAATGTGGTGAAAACTAGAAGATTTTCTAGAAATCAGAGTCGCCATTGACAGATTGAGCACAGGAAGAGAATAGAGGAGGAGAAGTTCTGGATTTTCCCGCAATGAAGCAACAACTGAAAAACCCTTTCTCTCCTCTCTGGAAGTGCAACAAGGGTTTAGCGAAAATACCTAAAAGTGACACTTTTATCGCTCGTTTGTTTATAACGTAATAAGTATAATATAATTTTCCTTTTAAAAAAGTTTCACATTTAAATCCAATACTTTTTAATAATATTTTAAATATATTTATTATTTTAAAATATTTTAAAAATAATTATTTTTTATTCACATTATATTTTTTCTTTATTTCACATTTTTTTATCTATTTTTATCAATTACATTAATTTTTTAACTCTAAAACATAACTTAAATACTTTTTATTTAAACACACGTTACATTTAAATATAAAACAAATATTTTTCACCCAAATACAAAATACATTTAATGAATTACGTTAAAATACAATACATTTACCAAACATTAATGTTTGTGTAAAAATCAATTTTCTTTTTTTTACTCTTTGAACATTAATGTTTGTGTAACTTTACTCTTACAAACTTTAAAGTTTGGTGCTTGTACCCATCAAAAGTTTTAAAATTATTAACAAAAATACCGTTTGAACTTTAAATAGTAAGTAAAAACATCTATTTTGATATATTTTGGCTACATAAGACTTGGAGAAAAATTTACTTTTCCCCAAAACTTTGACATACTTGTAATTTTACCCTTGAATAATGAATATTAGTGCTTATACCTTTTTTTTTTTTGGTTTGTTTAAATTTGAGTGGAGAATTCAAATTTTATATTTTAGGTAGAGTCAAGTGTGGTATTATCATTATATTTATACCTTTCAAACTTTAAACTATATAAAAATAGTTATCTATCATACTTTATCTACTTAAGCCTAATGTGACACTAGATTATATAATAATAAATTAATTTAAAACTAAAATTTTGTTATTAAAAATAACCTTAAAATATTCTAAAATTCAAGATTTTTAAATATTCAAGTTTTTTTAACTTTTCTTCGTTATCCTTAAATGGTCAAATTTCGATAGCAAGGGTTTTTTTTTTTTTTTAGGTAAATTGCTCCTATGGTTCTTGAATTCTTTGGTTTCCAAACTTTTTTTTTTTTTTAAATTAATAAGTCTCCAAATTCTTAAAAAGGTGCACAACAAGGAGGAAAAAAAACCCCGGTGTTGGCCTATGTGAGTTGCACATGGCTTCGGTTGGAGGGTAATTTGGTAAAACAACAAACAAACATGAGTTTGGAGGGAATAAATTGGGGATTTGAGATAAAATTAGGGTTCTGTTTTTCCTTGCTTTCTTTTGCAGAGCTCTCGGAATCAGCTCAAAGGAGATCTTCGATAATGCTGCCGCTATGCTTTTGTGCCAGGGCGAACAAGTTGATGACGACATAGACAAATGCAAAAATCAGGGCATAGGTTCTATGTGTGTGAGTTGGCTGATGTAAGTATACGTGGGTATTTGATTCCAAAAATTGATTGTTTTTTTAAGTTTTTTGGAGAAAAATTTCAAACCGATATTTAATTTTTTTCTATGTAGACTGGTGGGTGCGTGTTGTGGAGGTGGTTTGATCTACCAATATGCCCTAGATTTAAACAAGTAATACCTAGTTTGTTGAGATGGATCAATGACTTCGAAGCCCAAGTAAGGATACTAGAGCGATAAGACCGTGGGAATGGAAGGAGAACTAGTATTTGGAAGCTCCTATTTTTATCTTTGGTGATTTTATTGTTATGTTCTTTTTTTTTTTTTCCTTTTTGTGGCAAAGACAATGGAAAAGTGTCTGTTGAATTAAGGTTGGAAGTTGGGTTTTTGCTGAATGAAGGTGGGATCTTGTGGAAAGATACTTAGGGTTCGATTGGTGAACGCATTGCATTTGCATTGCGTTTGAATGCAATGTATTGAATGCAATTTGTATTTGGAGGAAAAGCATTAGCATTGCATTTGAATGCAATGTGTGTTTGGGGGAAAAGTATTTGAATTGTATTTTAATAATAAATATGTGATGTAATGGGTAAAAGTAGAGAGAAAAAAAGGAGGGAGAGAGAATATATGATGTAATTAATAAAAGTAATAGAAAAAGTGAAATAATAAATAGTGATTGTGTTTGATTTAAAATGTGATGTGATTGGTATTTGAATGAAATGTTTTTGTATTTGGGGGAAAATTGCATTGCATTTAAATGCAATGCTAAAAAAACTTGTGTCCCAAACACTAGCTTACTTTTGTTTGTATCTCTTTAGTTTTTAGTTTTTTTCCCCCTTTTTCTAAGTAAGTGGACTCAAATTTTGGTGTAAGGTATGTGAAGTCCCTAGTGTACATTGTAGTTGTAAAGGAACTCTAATTTGACAATGAATGAAGAATGGCAACTTGGAGAATTATGTTTTTGTTTTACTATAATTGTTTTAATTTTGTTTGGATTATTTTGGAATAATTTGTTGGCTTTTTGTTTTGATTTTGGATTTCAATAATATGGTTTTTCAAAAAGATAACAAAGAAAAATGCTCATAAATTTTGAAGACAAGAAGCAAAATTTAAAACATAACCTTCATTTTCATACATATTATCTCAGTTGGTTGAACTATACAGTTTTTACGTGTAGACCAAAAAAAAAAAGGGCCTGCTGTGATACTTTTTGTATCCGTCAACTATGCTATCTCTATGCATCGTGTGAAATATGCAGTTAACAAAATGGGAGTTGTGTGCAACCTACATGTGCACCTACCTAAACAAACCAACCATGAGCAAAAGGAGCTATCTAAAAGCAGTCTCAAAAGCCTTAATAGGCATAATTACATAAATTGATAATAAAGGCAGTCATATATATATATATGGTGCAGCCATACTTTAGATATGTCTTCTCCTAACAGTGAACTTGGAACGACGACCAAATGATTGTGGTGCTACAGTGGGGTTTGGCATGAAACCGTCTCGTAACAGCCTATATATGCCCTATTCGTCGATCGGATATCTAAGTGATTTAATCACTGCGTACTATTCCCAAGTCTTCCTTAAGGAACTCCAAAACCAAACCCAAATGTCATAGCACTTTGACTCTACAACGGCATAAGCTATATGATATATTGCATTGTTTGGATCAATGCCAACAACGGCCAAAAAGCTGCCCCTTGATGAAACAATCATCTAGTCCAACAACTGGTCTATAGCCACCAAGAAACCCTTTCTTACAAGCATCAAAGCAAACACATAGTCTCTCAAATTTGGCAACACATAGGCCATTGTTGCACTTCATTGTCACTGTTGAAATTGGGGTGTGAATTCATTAGCTCTTCACAAGTGGTCCCAAAGGTTGGCATATTATTCTTTAATTGAACCTTCAATTACCTGCATGACATAATTCCTAACCTTGTAAAAATGCCTTTTGGTGACATCAACTTAGATGTCATCAACAACTTGTTGCTTAAACCTGAATAAGGGCCAAGTTAGATTGGCACGCCATTGATTCAAATACTTCTTTGCCAACTACCATGAACTAATTTTCATGGTGGAAAAATCTAGACCACAAGTACGTTCATCAATTAGAGTCTTCACCTTGAAAGAAATCCCATCTTTCTCCACTTGAGGCATTAACCATCTAAGGACAATCATCACGACACCTTGCCCTAACCTTGAGATTGTCATTTTTCACCAACCTCACTGCCTTGCACTGTTGAATATTCCTTAGTAGCTCTTTTCATGCAACCATGTGTAGGAAAAGCAATCCGATCTTAAACTTTAGATTCCTCATGTCAACAGCCTCATTATGGCGGCTGCCTCTCATCCTTTGCCAAGCGGCTCATCCCTATCTTCGGAACTTTCACGGTCGATGAAATCAGAGTCATACTCATCATTCTCCATGTGCTCAGTAGGAATCTCAGTGAAAAAAGTGTCACGTAAACCTTGCCATTTGATTGCGGTGATACGACGAGGAATATACCCTTCCTCGTTGTCTGACTGTTCAAACTCATTCGCGTACATCTTTGGCCTAATTTTCTTATTTTTAAAGCTCACACTAGGCTAGGGACGGAGTGAACGTGTGACCATGCGGTGCTTAAGCCCCCAATCACTTTTTATTTATTTATTTATTTTTAAACAAGCTATAAATAGTTATGGCTTATGCTAATATATACAAAAGCCCCCGTAAAAATAAAAATACCCAATGGAAGTTATAAAGCACATTGTGTTCGACACCCACTAAAATATCAGCCCGATACAAGTTATGAGGCCCACTATCTTGAAGAAATCCAAGACCTCATTTAGAAAGATATTAAGGGGGCGTTTGGTAAACGCATTGCATTTTGATTGTATTTGAATGAAATTTGTTTTTTAAATGTTGTATTTAGTTGAAAAGTATTTGTTTTGTATTTGAATGAAATGTGTGTTTGGATGAAAAGTATTTTAGAGTTGAAAAGTTGATGTGATTGGTAAAAGTAGAGATAAATAGTAAAGTTAAAAAGTTGATGTGATTGTTTTAAAAATGTTTTGAATAGTAATTGTTTTCGTAACACTGTTGTAAAATTTATGTTTGGTGTAAAATTGTATTGTATTTGAGTGAAGTTAAAATGAAATTTTTTGCCAAATGTCCCCTAAGTATTCGTGTAGTACATTTCACCACAATACAATTTTTATCTAAATATAAAATATTACATTCAAATATTATCACATCATATTTTAAATATAATATAACAATTATTAATTATTTTATTTTTTATTATTTTTATTAATCACATCACATACTATTTTTATTTCTCTTTTTTTTTTAATCTATTTTACCGATCACATCACATATTTATTATTTAAATACAATTTAAATATTTTTCATCCAAATACATATTACATTCAAATATAATATAAATACTTTTCTTCTAAATATATATTGTACTCAATGCATTACATTCAGATGTAATCCAAACGTAATGTGTTTATCAAATTGAATACAAGAAGAAAAAAAATAAAGAATATATACCCTAATTTTAACCCCTTCACTGGGTATATCCCTTCCTTTCCCTTTAACTCCTCTTTACTTCTTATACTACCCACCGTCAAGATCATACAATCATAAAAAAAATTAAAAAATAAAAAAAAGGTGTCCACCGACCTAAATACAAGGCTTCGTCCATGGCTAAAGCAATATACATAAATATCACATTCACCTTTTACTCACTTGTATATATATTTTCTATAATTGATCATCTTCCGGTATTCATGTAATTTCATCTAAAACTGGTCATCTTCCAGTATTTATATAATTTCATTTAAGACGTGTCATTTTTTCCAGTATTTATATACTTCTATAAAAGACTAGACAAAGACCAGTAATTCTATTAAGGACTGGTCACTACTCATCATTTATATATGAGCAATCCTATACATCCAGATTGGGAAGGAACCCGGTCATAGGTGGCTGACAAAAAATGTAGGCTCCCTTGCATTCTTATAATTTTATAATGGCAACCCATATTTTCTACTGAAATGAAAAAGGAAAAAGAAAAAAAAGACGGAAAAAACAATAGAAGAAGGATGCTCTCTAATCTCTATCCTCTGCAAATAACCCCTCCAGGCCTCCCTCTCTCCCTCCCTCCCTCGTCTCGTCCTCCTCCGTCTATATCTCGCTCTCTAACTCTCATGTCATGTGTCAAACTTTGGCAATCATTAAAATCCTTTAGGTCCCCAGGTTGTGTTAAAAAAAAAAAAAAGAGTGGATACCCAAGAATTTAATTGCTTTTCTAATTGTTTGAATCCCCAACAGTTCCTTTGCTGTCATCCTCGCTCCATTCTAGTTCCTCTTTGTTCGAAAAACTAGGTGCGTGTTTGGTTTTGTTTCCAAAACTGATTTAACGATTTCTTAGGAAATCGATTTCAAAATCGGTGTGAAATTGTGTTTGGTTTGTATTGTTTTTGAAAACAGATTTCAAAACGAATCCAAAATCTCCTTTGCTCCTAACGTAAAATTGAAAACGACTAAAAGTCGTTTTCTCTGATTTCATTTTTCCCATTTCTCCTATTTCTCTGATTTAATTATTATGGTTAATTAAGATTTAATTGATATAGTAATTACTTAAATATTATGGTTATTAATTTTTAATTCATTTTTCAATTAAAAAATTTTATTAATTTTTAATTTTTGGTATTCATAATAAATTTTTTTTAAATCAAACATAAATATGTTTTTATAGAATACTTATAAAATGACTAGTTTTCAAAAATATAACCAAACACAGTTTCACTTTTTTGTTTCTCAAAACATACACTCAGAAAATAAAACCAAACACAATTTCAGAAACATTCTCAGAATTGTTTTCAAAACGATCTCAAATTCAAAGAATTTGAAAACATAACAGATTTCAAAAATAATACCAAACGCTACCTAGATTTTTTAAGCTTATTTCACCCAGTTCTTGTTTTTACTCTGGAAAAAAGAAAAAGTAAAAAGACAAAACTCTTTAAAATTAACTTATTGTCTTACTATCCCATGGAAAATATGATTTTTGAACAAAGACTTTGCCCTGAGATAACTAGAAAAGACCCCTGAAAAATTCAATAGAAAGTAATTGTCTAATTTAAATTTTAAATGGAAAAATTCAGATGAAAAAAAGTGGAAAAGCTTTTAAAGTGGGGCATTCTTGTCAAAAGAAAGAACAAGCTAGCTGGCTCAATAATAGAATGCCACGTAAACTCGAGCAAAAACCATATCAGAAAATGTATTTCTCCGTACATTTCTGTTCAAAAACAGATCATTTTAAAGCACCTACACATTTTTATTCAAGATTGATCATTGTTCAACATTCGTTTATTTTTATTTAAGTCCGGCTCTTGTTCATTAATTACACATCCTTTTTTCTAAAATTGTTCACCACCCAGTCATTATCCATCTATTTTGCGCCTAAAGTCGGTCTGCCGTTCTTTGCTTAAACTCAATAATTTTGATTCACTTAAATTAATCCAATTTGTCCTTTTAGTTAATATTTCTAATCTAACCCCAACACTTTAACGATATAGTCTACATGTTTATTCTTTTCATATTAATTTATTATTACAAACTTTATCTCCTACACATCAACGTTTCAATTATCATCATAATACATTTTTTCAATCAAATTATAATTATTTTGCGACTTATCTATTTTCTAGTCCATACTTTAAATCCATATCCACACCCACATGCATATTAACCATCTCTCAGTCTCAGGGTCTATAAACACAACATACATTCCACGCGAACCGTAAACACTATTTTTCTTGCATCATAGGATTCATATTTTAAATCCCAACGGGTTTTCCCATCCTTTATTATACTGTACCAAAAAACAAAGTAATGAAAGTTAAAAGCATTGGACAGCACACAAATAATGGTCCAATATTATTATAGTCTCTAGAATCTCTAAGTTTGATGAAAAATGCTATAACCACTCTATTATGCATCTCTCGTGCTCTCCAACTTCTCCTTCCACCACATTTGCCCTCTAATTTCTCTTTACACCACATGTCAACCAATTTTCCTATAACGATACAACATAATTATAGACCATTATTTCATTTTAATTACAACTCTACCATAAACTAACATCATACACACACACAAATACATACATACATGTATATTTATAGTGAATCTCTATAATATTATTCGCATCATAATATTCCTCACTTCCTCTCTGTATTTTTTTTTTTAGTTGCTCTACAGGTATTTTAAAAAAAAAATCCAACTACATCATATAATCCTTTTTTAATTTTATTTTTTCTCGGTGAAAGCATGTTCCGATCATTTTATTGGTATATATTATCTAATATATATGTAATCGCCATTAACCTTTTAAGAAGGTAATCATAAATTTTTCAACATAAACATCTTTTTACGATTTTCTAATTATAAAAGATTTATGGGATGACAGAGTTGTAAAAAAAAAAAAGAGAAAACAAGGACCTATAGTTATGATTTATTTTTACAAGGGACGCCATGTGACAAAAAGAGAAGCTAGAGAGCAAAAGGAGAGTGACTAGAAAAGTGAACCTAGCATTTCTCAAGTTTGTTTCCCTTCTGTTCCAGAATGTGAGGAAACAGAAAAATCTAGTGCTGCCCTCCACGTCTGCCCTCACCATCACGGATGCTTATTAGACTGCAGTGAAATGAGCAGCAGGAGATAAATAGAAGAACGACAAAAAAAAAAGGACACAAAGTAAAACTCTATTAAGAGACTTTAAATTCCTTTTATTTCCACAAGTTACTAAAATATATCTCTATATATATCGCTTCCAATAAAAGATCCAACCTCAAAATTCTTTGATAGTTCCTTCATCTGCTCAGCAAGTTCTTGCCTTTTCTTAACAGCTGTAAGATCAAGTCATGTTACGACCAGTTTAATCCATGCATGTTACCGTAAGGATACCGAGCAACAAGATCATTCAATCCGATTATACCTATAGTTGAGATGTCGTCAATTCTCTTTGATGTCCTCACGGCGAATCTTTGAAATGCAGGGCTGCCAAAATATATTAGAAACAGTTTAGTAACATGAAAATTTCCAAACTAGATAATTCCATCAACCGCAAACAGCAACTAACTTTACATTGGAATCTCACAAGGTATCGATTCTTAAAATCCTGTCCGGCTACACTACTATTTATGCAAATTCAGGGTAAAAGAAAGGGAAAAAGAAAAGACATGCCCCATTTACATGGTCACCAGAGAAAAAAAAAATATAACGAAATATTTAAACACAGTCAATTATCCAGTACAAATCTAGAAATCCATGCGTCAGAACCTCGGTATCTGATTTTTCAGCAAAACAAATTATAAGACCGGGGGGGGTTGGGGGAGGGAAGCCCTCAGCCTCTTAGATGTAATTACTGCTCTCATTTCCACAATCATTACAAGCCTACGAAGAGTCATCACTGGCAACGGTAAGAAAAGAAGAATACCAAAACATCTATAGAAGTATCAACAATAAACTCTATACATTTTAAAGAAATGCTGCTATCTACTACAATAACCAAAAAATATATATATAAATACATATATATATATATAGAGAGAGAGAGAGAGAGAAACAAATGCAAGATGCTAGCAGAGGTTAAGTCTCCAACAAAACAACTACAGAACTAAAAGTAGTTTCCATTCTATTGAAAAAATCATTAAGATTAATTAGATAGTTTCTTTAATGGAAGTAGATAATTAATCAGCCCCAGTCACCAAAACTTCAGAGCCCCAAATATTGTACGAGGGCTGTAAACTGAATAAATAGTCTCAGCCCTTAGATATTACAATACTGCGTTCATTTCCGCAATCATTACAAGCCTACGAAGGGTCATCACTGACAGCACTGATAGCAGCACAAACGAGAGACAGACAGACGATGAAAGGAACAAAGGATATAGAAGATAAATTTTCCGGCATGACTACTTGAGGTGTAAATGTACTTGAAAAGTGAAATTGTTAGTTTGCATTATCCCCATAGGTAATTCTATTTAATTAAACCAGTCAGCATGACAAGAACTCCAACAAATTCCATTCACAGCCAAAAAAAATAAAATAAAATTAAAAAATTAAAAAATTAAAAAAATGGCAGGCATACTAAGAGAAAAAGAAATGCGTAAAGAAAATTATCTGAACTCCAAATTTCCAATGAATTTTCAAATAAATGTTCCAACTGTCCAAGGAAATCTAGGTTACAAGTCATAACTAATTAGACATTCAAACAAATATTTAGAATCCACCAATTTGGACAGTCCAATCTACTCATATCCATACAATTCAGGTGTACAAACCTGTTCAAAACACTAAACCATCTGGAAGAAGAAAAATTAGTTTGCCATGAATTTTACTGAGCAATAAGCTAAGAGAAAGTCAGCTTAAAGGTATGAAATAAGAAATCTACTCTTAGGATAACTAGAACAATAAGTACAAGATAAAAACAAAATAAAAAGAACAAAATAAAAAAAAAAGTACCAAAGCGAATATATTCTCAACCTTCTGTGCTGCAATGTACAACATTCTACACAGCAGATAACATAAATCAGAAGTTTTTGAGACAATTTCGCTTCCGGGAGCAAACCGCTCAGGAATCAAGTATTCCTGACGGCCTAAACGAGAAGCTTTATTTATACAGCTTCATCGAATTCAGCCCCCAACACAAAAGACACGGGTCCCACATTTAAACTCACACTCAAAGTTCATATTTTAAAAACGTAAAACAAATGACAAAACAGATACAAAATCCATTTAAAATACAATAACCCAGATGGGTTTTCCTCTAGTAGAGAAAAATTTTCCAAATTGTTAAAAGCCACGGCGCAATAAGTTTACGCCGCGGCGAAAACAAAGCCCAAAAGTTTGAGATTCTTTAGCTTCAAGGGAACGAGCCACTTGGGAACAAACGATCCCAGTGGCCAGAGAAAGAAGCTTATCAAATATACTCAAACGAACAAAAAAAAAAGAGGGTAGATTGAGAAATTACCTATTAGCAAGGCTGCTGACAAGAAGCTCGTTGACAAGATACGAAACAACTCTGTGCATAAAATTCCCACCCGCCATGATCTTATCTAATTAAGATTCCAATTCCAAGAAGGGGGAAAAATTACC
Organism: Antiaris toxicaria; assembly: GCA_035233585.1. Classification (NCBI taxonomy): domain Eukaryota; kingdom Viridiplantae; phylum Streptophyta; class Magnoliopsida; order Rosales; family Moraceae; genus Antiaris; species Antiaris toxicaria. The sequence goes on from CP141163.1 coordinate 6,565,902, forward strand.
GAAAAAAGGCACAAAATTAAGCAAAACCCTAATCTGAAATAGATAACAAATTTGTCCCTAACTAGCAAATTTTATAAATTCTCAGATTTTGAGAAATAAATTAGAAATCAGGCAATACGATAGATGATGGGTGTAACATATTTCGAAGAATTTGAAAGCCTAAAAGATTTTGTGATTTTGTACCTGAGATTAAAAATTTGGAGACGAACAAAAGTCAGCTTCTGGAACTTCCCAGAATTAGGCGGCGGCGAGGGGTTATTGATGGATCTCAGTTATATAGGCCAACTCTTGGACCCGAATGGTTTGACCATAACGTAAGCTCTGGGAAGGCCCAAAACGGTGGAGAACACAAGTCACAAACAATAATTGTGCCCTGAAGTTTTTTTTTTTAATTTGATAATTTTTTACATTTGTATTATGTTAAATATAATGTAATTTTTATTTAAATATAAAAATTTTATATTTAATATAATATGTTTAATAGTATCTTAAATAAATTTATTATTTTAAAATATTTTGAAAATAATTTTTTCCATTTATATCATATTCTTTCTCTATCTCACTTTTTTTATCTATTTTTATCAATCACATCAACTTTCAACTATAAAATATAATTTAAATATTTTTTATCTAAATACATATTATATTCAAATATAAAATAAATACTTTTCATCTAAAGATAAAATGTATTTAATACATTGTGTTTAAACACAATGTATTAAATATATTTACCAAACGTCTCATTAATCTCTTAATTTGTTTTCATGATAATCTAACTATTGAACATACAATTTTGAATAGTATCAATCTTTTTTGTTCACGACCTTTAAAATTTTAATAGTTTTTTTTTTTACACGTCACTTACATGTGATAATAAAAAAGGAAATTGCTATTATTTTTATTTAATTTTAATATAAATTTGTTTAATACTTAGATATATATTTTAGTTATAATTGAAATGATTAACAATATTTTTTGGATATTGTATGTAAGTCATGTTTAAAAATTTATCCTAATTTTAACATATATGTGTAATAGAGACTAATTATGTCATTATGTGTCGGTTTGAATTGTAAAATTTGAAGTTGAATTGAAATGAGCATTTGGTAAGGCATTTAAACTATTAGAATTAAAAAGTATAAAAATTTAAAATATATTTTTAAAAAAATTAGTATGGAGGTTGTTTCGTTCGTCTCAAAATTCAATATAATTAAAAAAAATCCAATTTGAATTTATATATAAAAAGTTGTAAACTTTTGAAATTTAAAATACAAAATTGTAATGGCAATTATGATTAGTGAAATTGGGGTTAATTTTTCAGGAAAAGACAAAATATAAATTGAATTTTTTAGTTTAAATTGATGTCCTAAATGTGGGCTAAATTGTCAAACTCAATAAGTTTTGGCAAAATTTTATTTTTTGCTCCCTAAACTTTGATACTTTTATAATTTTATTTCCTGAATTTTAAAAACAGATATAAATACTTCCTAAATTATAAAATGTTCTATGATACAAAAGCACTAAAGTTCCGGACATATTTGTGTGTGTGTGTATGTATGCTATAATGGGTTAAAAAAACTAAGGTGTCGTTTGGCAAAAAAATTACATTTTAATTTTATTCAAATGCAATACATTTTTACATCAAACACAAATTTTGCAACAGTGCTACGAAAACAATTACTATTCAAAACATTTTTAAAACAACTATATCAACTTTTTAACTCTACTATTTATCTCAACTTTTCAACTCTAAAATACTTTTCATCCAAACACACATTTCATTCAAATACAAAACAAATACTTTTCAACCATATACAACATTCAAAAAATAAATTTCATTCAAATACAATCAAAATACAATGCGTTTACCAAATACCCCCTAATAGAGTAAGATATATAAGTCATAATTTAATCTCAATAATGGTATATATACATTCAACCATACTAGATTAAAACTTAAAACAAAAAATGAAAAAAAAAAAAAAACCAAAAACAAAAATTTGGCAGAAGGCTTCCAACCATACACCCTAAATTTAAAATTGAATTCCTATGATACAAATTAATTGGCATGCCAATAATTGAATTTTTTTTACACTCACATGGGAATTTTAAATTCATAGTTTTATGACGTGATAAGGAAGGTAGAGGAACGATGATGAAGTCAGACTTGCCGACATCAGAAAAGATGCATCTACAAGAGGGGAAGTCGTGGGGGCAGCGGGTTTGGGTGTTTCTAAGTCTTTGCCAAGTCACGAGGGGGGAAGTCGCAAGGGTTGATCTTATGCAAATTCTTATTCCAATTCAACCCCTCTGTCACGCGCCGCACTTCATCAACGATAGTGGCAAAGTGTTTGGTGACTGCGTGTGGTTCTAAAGGCAGCTGATATTCTTCCGTTCCCTCGTTAGTTTTGCCAATGAGGTTCGAGTATAAGGGATGTGGATGTAGTAGTGAGCGTGCACAAGAAAAAGATGAACAAGGAGAAGAAATCTTTCTTGTTCAATTTGAATCTACCGACAACCATTATGGGTCAAGCTCAGCCCCATTGTTTCCATATTTTTTTGAAGGCAATCGAGAGCAAGGCGACTGGTTGGTCGAAGGTCGTGTGGTGAGAGGCAACGAGACGGTAGGAGGCAATGAGATGATTGGCTGGTCAGAGGTGGTGAAGGCGTCACCAGAGAAAAAGGGTTGCCAAAGGAATTTTTTTATTTTTTTAAATGTTTTTTTTTGTAATTAAATTATAATCGGATCTTGTTAAATACATTTTAAGTTTTGCATGAATACATAATCTAAGCAGTAGTTAATCCAATGGTAAAAAAAAAAAAATTTATATTATAATATAATAAAAGCTTACCTAAGGGTGAACAAAAAACTTAATAACTCGATGAATCCAATGAACTCACCCAACCTAATCTATTATAACCTGAACCCGACCAATCCGGTTAAGAGATCAACCCAACTATTAATTAGATGGGTTTGGATCGAGTTTCTCTAAACCCAATTTAAATTGAACCCACCTAATATATTTATATATAAAACTTAATATTTTTTATATCTTATAATATATAGTATTTGTCTTATATTTTACATTAGTTACTTGATAACCTATTATATTTTCTATTATATGAGTTTTTATCACTATTTATTTATTAGTTTATAACTTTTATATTTAAACCTGTTTTACATATATTTTAGTTTTATATCGATTTATAACTTATAAGATAATTTTATATAAAAAGTATATATATTTTATTTTAAATTAAATGATTAACTATATTTATATTTATATTTTTTATCATTTATTTATTTATTAAGTTTAACCCAATAAACCTATTTAAACTTTAATTAAATGAATTGATTTTTACCCTTACATCGATTGAATAGACTAAATTTAAATCCAGCTCACTCAAATTTAATTTAAATGGATTAAAAATTCTTAAAATTCTACGAAACCTACCTATTCACCTACATCATAGAATTGCCTACATATACATATATATATATATGTGTGTGTGTGTCTATATATATATATGTATTTATCTATTTATAAAATAGCAAAATACTAGGTAGTCTCCAAAGCTTGGTCGCGCCTGCCAGCAATGGCGACACTGAGCCGCCTTTCTTCGGTTCACACTTTGACTTCCTCTCTTGCTCTATTCGCCTCTCACTCTTACAGAAATACCTCTAATCTCTCATTCAATTCACAAACGGGACCATTCCCATCCATTTCTCTAAAACCTTACAGTCGCAGCAGACCCAAACCACGAGCTTTGGTCGTTGCTTTGGCTCTCAAGTCTCTCTCGGAGACGGAGCTCCTCGTCGTTCCTGAAGACTCTAATCAAGCCGCCGGAAATTTTCCGCCGGAGACCGGCGTCTACGCCGTATTCGACAGTAACGGCGACCTCCAGTTCATCGGAATATCCAGAAACATTGCTGCGAGTGTTCTCTCTCATCGGAAATCTGTGCCGGAGCTTTGTAAATCCGTCAAGGTACTTTTTATATCTTTTTTTGAACTTATTGAAATTATAATATGATCCTGGGACTTTGTGGTAATTGATGATGGTGATAGAATTATTTTTGCCTTTTTTTTTCTAATAATTTTTTTAAATTGTTCGTAATTTGTGTTCTTATTATGTTCTTGGTAAGATTTTTAAGATTTTCCAATCTCCAACAATGGAATCTTGTTGTTTTACTTGAGTTGTTGTTTTTAATTATGATATGAACAATTTGATTCTAGGACCTAGTATTTTTTAGAGTTTTGTTTATGCTCTCTTTCTTAGGTCATTTCTATTTTCCTTATAGCTTCCTGTTCTCTGCCATTGCAATTGATTTTCATTCTATGAATGATGTTTGTCATAAAAAAAAAAGAAAGGTTGGTTCTAGGACTAGGCTTAAGCTTGGTCCAATTCGCTGTGATGAAAGACTCGACTGTTAGTGATACGCGGATGGAGTGTGCCTATTATTTCAGTGGGGATACTAGGATAATAAATTTTTAGTGGGGCAAAATGAGAAAAATATAAAGCTTTTAGTGGTAAAATTGAAAAAATAAGGGGGTGTTTGGGGAAGATGCTTGGAGACATTATTTTTGGGTTGGAAAAAAGTTATTTTAGAAAATGTGTTTGGGGGAAAAAACTGTTTGGGGTCAAAAAATTTTAAAATTTTAAAATTTTTTTTTGAAAAAATATATCAATATGGATAATGTTTCGTTCTTCTCGAAATTCTATATAATTTAAAAAAAATTATCTTATTTGGATTTGAATATACAAAGTTATGAATTTTTAAACTTTGGAGTTTACTCTAGCGTTTTAGAGATATAAATTGTGAAAAGTGGTGAAATTTTGGAAAAAAATTGGTTTTGGATGTCTCCAAAACATTAACCAAACACCCCCTAAATAAAAGTTTATTGGGACAGAAGCCCCCACTCGGCCATGAGTGGTTCTGCCTTGATGGATGTGAAGAACGGTTCTGTTCTAGGTCTGAACCATCTATTGAGTACTGGGTTTTGATGATTTATTTAAGTTATATCTCCAGAAGCTCATTCGCTTAACCCTCTTAAGATCTCACCTATTTGCTCTGGTAGATTAGTAGTTGTTTGTCAAACTGCTGCAACCAAATGTTTAACCACATAGTTTTTGAAGGCAATTGATAATTAGGGTGTTAATGGAATGCTTCCACAAGGGAGCATACTCCATTCTTCTCTTTCAAACTCGTTTCTCCGAAAATTTATCTCATAATGTCTCGCGTCTTCTGATTTTGATGCAACATGACTGAGGACCACAGGAGGAAAAGACATTTCTCTAGTCAGTAATTAAACACTGCATAAAACGAAGCAGGTGATGCTTCAGGGATTCTGTTTAGTAGTAACCACATTCGGAGATTTTTACAAGGAAGATGTGGGTTTATTTCTTTTCTTATATATATATATACACATATATATTGAGAGAGAAGATAATTTTTGTGAAGTAAGAAGAATGGGGTCATCCGTAAAGCCAACAAATAGTTCTCTGCTATAAGTTTTTGTATGTTGATAGAAACATAATTAGCCGATAATGAGTCATTAATTCGGCTAATTCTGACAGTACCGTCCAAAATTCTACTGCAGGTTGGTGTAGTAGATGAACCAGATAGAACAGCTCTAACTCAAGCTTGGAAATCATGGATGGAGGAGCACATTAAAGCCACTGGAAAGGTACCTCCAGGCAATGAGTCGGGGAACGCAACTTGGGTGCGACAGATGCCAAAGAAGAAGGCTGATCTAAGGCTCACACCAGGCCGCCACGTCCAATTGACAATACCGATGGAGGAGCTCATTGATCGGATGGTAAAAGAGAACAAAGTGGTAGCTTTCATTAAGGGATCAAGAAGTGCACCACTTTGTGGATTCTCACAGAGGGTTATTGGCATACTGGAAAGTGAAGGCGTGGATTATGAGAGCGTTGACGTGCTTGACGAAGAGCATAACTCTGGATTAAGGGAGACGCTGAAGAGGTACAGCAACTGGCCTACATTCCCTCAGATATTTGTGAATGGAGAATTGGTTGGAGGCTGTGACATTCTGACGTCCATGTATGAAAGGGGTGAACTTGGTAGTTTGTTCAAGAAGTAAACGGCGTTGGAGTTTCTGAGCTGTTTGCCGGTCTATCGGTCAAACGGGATGGTTTTGATATGTTTTAGGCGATGGAGATCATTATAATTTACCGAGCTGAAAGGAACAGTGAATCTTAGGATTGTAAATTGGTTTGTGAGTTTCATTTGCACGGACAGAGAAAATGATTCAAATCTAATGAAGTAAATCTTAAAAGTCGTCTGTTTCGTTAACTTTTTACTGTTACAAATTTTTTTCATTTGCATCAACAACAAAACCTCAAAATAAATAAATAAATAAATAAATAAAAGGACATCACTTTAACTACCAGTTTTTATATACAAGGCAAATGCTATATGAAGATGTTTAGTTATTTCTTTATATTTATTTTATGGTCGAATCTATAACTTTACGTTTTATCAATTTTACGTATTAGGTGTCTTAACTTAACCATTATATATATTATATTTGATATTATAATTTATCTTCATATTTATTATTAATTATCTATTTAATTTTATAAAAATATATTTCATATTTATATATGGAATTACATTTCACGAGAATTATTGTAAAATTATAATAAATTTCTTGTTTTATATATACTTATTTTTCTTATTTTTTTTGGAAGAATAATTAGATTTTTAAGCAACTAAATTAACTTCTAATAATTATTACACTGTCAACATTTAAGCAGGGAAGAAAACACTAGTAATCGTTAATCTTTATCTTTATTTAACATACACTGAAGGTACAAATGTTGGTTTTCATCCATGTTGCTAGGCAACCAACAAGAAAAGCCTTCCTCATCGGCCAATGCACCAACCAACGAGGAAGAGGCGACAAGACGGCCCCGAAATTTGTAATGGTAGGGCCAATTTCATAACAGCCAAAAATTCGTAGTAGTGCAACAGGTATAATTAAAAAGTAGGATCAATTTTAGATTAATTCTCTATTTAGAGGTTCATTTTTAAAAAGTAAAAATTTTTTATTTTAGATGAATTTTTTTTTTAATTTTTGAGAATGAAATAATATTTGGATATGAAAAAAATTGTTTAAAAACATAAAAAATTATTTAAAATAAAAAAATAATATTAAAAATGTATATTATGAAAAAATTCAAAAAAATTCTTTTTTTTTTTTCACCGTGAAAGATATGTTTTAAAAAAAATTATCTTTTACCTTTGAAGGAAAAGAATAATAAAAAAAATTTAAAACAAATATTTTTTATAAAACCTTTTCTTGTATTGAGAGTGACCATCCCATCCAAATACTCCTAAAATATAATCCACGAGTTATTTGCGAAAATAATCCAAAAAAATAAAAAATCTTGCTCAAGCATAATTGCCCTATGCGTAAAGACAAAAATGCCATCATTGGCCAGGTGTTCATTTTGTTCTACTGATTGTGGGAATAATTTGGAAATCATGAGGGCAACGACGTCATTATAATAATATAGTTAACCAAAAAGCAAAAGTTAATAAAGCAAAAAACAAAAATTAATAAAACAAAAACCAAAAATTCTTATCCGATGAAGTTGACGAGTGGATAACAACATAAAAATATAATTTTGTCCTGATCGAACTGTTCACCATCTTTCAAGGTTTTCGTCAAAGAGTTTTGTTTTGGGTGTTGTGATTTCGTCGGAAAAAAATGGAAACCGGATCGCCGGATAAAGGTAGATTCAAGCTCTACGAGCAGTTGGAATTGCAGGAATTTCAGGAAAAGTTCGTCATCAAATCCCTCCAATCTCCAGTTCGTGGCTTTTTGATCGATCGCCATGACGGAAACATCCAACCTCTTGTTGATGGTAGTTTTTTATTTTTATTTTTTTCCTAATTTTTTCGCATTTAACCGATCACATGCTTAATTTTGATGCGATTTCATGGAAAAATTTTACAAAATTTTCAGGCCTGGGATTAAAAATTTTTTTGGTAACGGGGTCTTTCCCAGGAGCCAGATAGAAGAACTTAAAAGCTAATGCTGATTTTTTTTTTGGTGGAAAAATAGAAAATTGTGGTTGAGTAATTTGCAAGTTATGTAACAGGAGATTCTTGTGCTTCTAATCCATTCAAAGTCTCCACCATATATGGGGTGGTTGGAACAATCAGATTGCTCGCAGGTATTTGCTCGGTACTACTTTAAAGGAGTGTCTTTTTGTCATTAGAAGAAGGGAACTATATTTTTTTCAAAAGCTAAATGGGACAAAAATCATACCTTGTTTTTTCAAAAGTACAAAAATGTTAGAATGACATTTATAGAGTTATATTGAAGCTCTAATACAAGTTTTAAAGTTGCATTTTGTGGCTTTAAGCTCTTTTAGAATGCCAAAACTCTGTTAGAAGGTCGTATGAACACTCGCAGAATTGGTTTTTGGATTCAAAAAGTTAAAACAGCTACTAGAAAGCAATGCCATATAGGCCCTTTATGATCTTTTTACACAAAAGTACTGACTAAACGCTTTGTTGAACTTAAGAATAAAGACAAGTATATCTTAACGAACATGTCAGCCTTCTCATCCTTCTGACCAATCAGAGATCGATGGAAAGTCCTTCTTTTGAGGTTAAAGTTTTAACTTACGAACTATAATCCTCTTGTTATATAGTTATGTCAATTTAATTGAGCTCACTAATGGGCAATAATGTTTCATATTATGGAAAGGACATTGCATATGCTGATATAGATGTTAGAGCTAGGGATTTTTGTGCTTGAGGAGTTGTGTTTTTGGCGCAGGAACTTATATTATTGTGATAACTTCAAGGAAGGAAGTTGGGAATTTTCATGGTTTCCCAGTTTATAGAGTGATGTTTATGAAGTTTTTGTCCTGCAATGAGGCTTTGAAACAGTCAACTTCTCAGGAAGTAAGTTTTTCACTTCTTTTAGCCTATGGATGTTCAAAACAGGCTCTTGACTAAAACCTTTTTGTAATGTGATTGACAGAAAAGGGATGAGGCGTACTTCATGACTCTCTTGAAAACGGTGGAATCAACTCCGGGCCTTTACTATTCTTATGAAACAGATATAACATTGAAGTATAGTCTTGTACATTGCAATTAAATACAACCATGAATAACTTATATGTTACAGCCCACTTTTATTGCAATGTGTCCTTAGAAATTTCTGGTTTTTATTTTCAAATTCGAATGAGTCTCCTCTTTGAAGTTTCTTATTTGTTAAAATAAACTTGGTCCTTTCTTTTTTCAGCCTGCAGAGAAGATGCAAGTTAGCAGAAGGTTGGGTGGCTAAACCTACTTGGAAGCAGGTTAGTTGGCTTATTGTGTTTGTCATAATAATATTGGGTGGGTGTGTCGAAGTTAATTGTTCGTGAATATACCTTATCTTATTTCTCAAGCCCAAATTTATCAACTTAGACGCCTTCTCATCTTGTGATCTAGCAATCATCTGTTTTACAAACAAAATGAAATTTCTTTAGGGCTTGTTATCTTTGATTATTGTGTTCCTCGGCAACCTAGTCGTTCTCAAATGTCTACCCTTTCCCCTTGTGTTACGCCTGAAATTAGGTGGGGTAGCCGGTTTTGGCCGCCCCTTTGAATGAATAGTAGAACTTTTTTACGTTAAAAGGGGTTTTTTGTTTTTTGTTTTTTTTGCTGCATTTTTCAATGGTCAATCATTCATATAAGTAAGGTCTATAAAAAATGGACAGCCTTTTACTAATTTACCAATGGTCTGTTGCTAATGGACCAGTATATGTTTGATTGAAATTGATTAATCATTTATTATATTGGTCAATCAATGATGGACCACTGAGCTTATTAGCGATGGACCCTGAAGTAGTGTGTCACTGATTTGGCCATTAAAGAAGGGAAACTTTTTTTTATCTACTATATGGGCTGTTTATTTCTGTTTATTATCTGGCTCACCCATCCTTTCTCGAATGTAATTTGCTTGCCTATGACATTCTATGATTGATGCCTAGAAATAATATTGATGTTCTATTTTTCTTTGTTTTCCCCCTCTGTATTTCAGGCTGATCCTCGATTTGTTTGGAACAAAAATTTATTGGATGAACTTATTGAGCATAAGGTTAGTTATACCTTCAATCAGTTAATGCGTCACTTGGCATTTTAGGAATACTTTCTTAATTCCTAAGTGAAAGTCACTTTAATTTATTACGTAGGAAGTGTTTCCAGAAAGTAACATAGTTATAGCTGTTGAGTCCTATTGTATTATTGTTATTTCAAAATATTATTTGTCCCCTGATTTTTTTTTTGCTTGTTCTTCCTTTTTGTGGCAGCTTGATGAGTTCGTCATTCCCATGATACAAGGAAATATCCTTAAGTCTCTAAGTTGTTATGTTAAATAATAAAATATCTCCTTGTGTGTTTCCATGGATATACAAATATTCAAGAGGAATGGAGTACTGAAGTAAAGAAATCAAGTTATTTAATTCAAGAACTTTATGGTGTTTTCAGTTAACCTAGGTTTAAGCTTCCAGACTGTACATTTAAAGCTAAAAGAGTCACCTGCCACGATCACACTAGTGTCAAGGAGGTGTACAAGGCGTCTAGGTATAATATATTTTTTGGATGGTTGGTTCTTATTGTACTCACTTTTTTAATGATGTTTTGCATGGTCTAATAATGTGGTTGTGATTTGCTGACTAGGTACAAGAATGTGGAGAAGAGGAGCCAACCTTGAAGGAGACGTTGCAAATTTTATTGAAACCGAGCAATTAGTGGAAATTAATGGTCTGAGATCATCGTTTCTGCAGGTATTTCTAGTGTATCTGACGGGAGTTCAGAATATTTCTGTGCACTATCTATATGTAATAATTTATTCCCAAGTAGGTGGTCCCTGCATCTGCAATACATACTAGCAAGAACACCAAAATATATGTAGTCTTTTTGTACATGTCCACTAGAACATCTGTTTAGGGGATTCAGAATTTTATGCTTAAAGGAACGGCAAATTTATGTATTTATTTTTTTGGCAGATACGAGGCTCAATTCCACTTCTTTGGGAGCAAATTGTTGACTTGAGCTATAAACCACGACTCAGAGTTATTAATCATGAGCGGATGGTATTGTATTGCTCCAAGATGGTTTATTTGCGTATATATTTAATTCCTTTCTATTATTTTTAATTTCCTTCTAATATTTAACTGCTTATTTCTATTGGCCCGTTCCCACAGTCAGAAGTTATGGAACGTCATTTTCATGATCTGGTACAACGGTATGGAGAGACAATAGCATTAGACCTAACTGATAAAGTAAGATTCTCTTTATCTTCTAATTTTTACTTTGAACCTGCTTTGTACCACCTGTGCTGGCTCTTCGACATCTGTTAGATGCTCTCTAGTAATTTTTTCTGGATTGCTGCTTTTGAATATGCTAGTTTAAGTCTTGATTATGCCAGAGCTGGTGTTGTTATGCGCTGTTTCTAATTTTCGAATACTTATTCGATCTCCACTTATAGCAAGGTGATGAAGGTCAGTTAAGTGCAGCATTTGCTTCTGAAATGGAAAAACTGCCAAATGTGAGGTGAAAATTTCATACTCTTTCACTATTATATGAATCCATAACTTATTTTCATTTTGTTTATCCCACTTTTAGATAGTTACCTTCTACATAAGCTATTATCTGGACTTTTCTTCTTTGTAAATCTTCTAGTTGTATATCTGGCGAACTTTTATCATAAACCAATTTTACATAACAATCAAAAATTTCCCAATATATATATATATTTTGGCTGTAAACTTGTTTGTTTCTTTATTTGTTTTTATTGCAGATATATCTCATTTGACTTCCATCATATTTGTGGGAGCTCGAACTTCGATAACCTACAACTTTTGTATGATCAAATCTCAGAGGAATTTGAAAAGCAAGGGTAATCTACAAAATTGAATGAGTTTTTGTGCAAAACATTGTGTTGAATAAGTATGCCATAATCCAGGTGTACGGGCATGTGTAATACTGCTTTTAATCATTACCATTCCAGCTGAGCAGATACTTCCTAGTGGACGCAGAAGGAAACATTCTAGCAGAGCAGAAAGGGATCATCAGATCCAATTGTATTGATTGCCTTGATAGAACAAATGTTACTCAGGTTCTCATAATAAAAATTTATATTACTTTTTCTCGATCTTACCAACATTGTTTTGAAGTCATGAAGTGCTCTTGTTTCCTGATCAAAGTAAGCTGCCTCCACATTTTGTTTCTGCAGAGTTACTTGGCCCAGAAGTTTTTAAATCTACAGTTGCAGAGGATAGGAGTACTTGATTCTTCTGAGTGCATTTCTATGTTTGCTGAAGAGTATGCGAGATTTAGAGCAAGTATGCAATCTCTCATTTATAGGTTACATTTTCATGCTGAGTCTAAAGTTGTCTGTGAGTCTTATTTCATCCTCGTTGTGAACGCTTCATTGTTTGCTTTAGTGTGGGCTGAGCAAGGTGATGAGATAAGCCTTGAATATGCTGGGACTTATGCTTTAAAAGGGGACCTGGTTAGGTAAATCTAATTGCAATTGCATCTTTGGAAAATGTGTGTCCAAATTATTTCATTATGTAATACATTTTGGATTTACGATGATGCAGATATGGAAAACAGACTTTAGGTGGACTAATCAAAGATGGGATGAGCGCACTTTCAAGATATTATCTGAACAATTTCCATGATGGGATTCGGCAGGCAAGATACTTTTCATCTTTTCAGATGGTAGATTCTAAGTGAAACCACTACGAATCTATATTTGGATAAATAATTTTTGTATCCTTTCAGGATGCAATGGATCTCATTAGTGGCCGATACCACATCAACAGAAATGGTCCTTCTCCCTTCCAGCTGAATGGTTTCGAAACACTTTCTGTAAGTAATTGTATTTTGTTTTTGTTTTCCCTTTTTTGTTTTGTTTCTTTAATGAGAAATCTTTTCAAGAGATGCATGTAGGTGTAATTCTATTCTAGGATTGACAGTTCCGATCTATAATTAAGAATTTGGCAGTTATCATGGGAAACCAATCTTTTCCAACTATTTTTTTGACACGGTTTGTTTGAGTCAGCTATGATTTTAAAAATACGAAGGTGGTTAAATGGTATCCATCGAGACAAGTCAAAAACCTTAGGGGGCGTTTGGTAAACGCATTGCATTTTGATTATATTTGAATGAAATTTGTTTTTTGAATGTTGTATTTGGTTGAAAAGTATTTTAAAATTGAAAAGTTGATGTGATTGGTAAAAGTAGAGATAAATAGTAGAATTAAAAAATTGATGTGATTGTTTTAAAAATATTTTGAATAGTAATTGTTTTCGTAGTACTGTTGCAAAATTTGTGTTTGGTGTAAAATTGTATTGTATTTGAGTAAAATTAAAATTGAATATTTCTCCAAATGCCCCCTTAGTTCTTTTCAGGAAATTATTTTTTCAGCAAAGAATAAGATTTCCATTTTAACAAAAATGAAATAAAATAAAATAAAAGAGGCTTACATGCGTCAAACAAGGAGAAGGAACATACTTCACATGTAGTCAAGATAATGGTTTTTTGGCTTGTATTTTTCACATGTTAGAAATGCAGCCAATCCATGTAACAGCTTATAGAACATTTTATGGGTGTCATCTAACATTACGTTTTATTATTTATAAAATTGAAATACTGCAGTATCTCCCAGTAGCATCAGCTTTGGTCGTTGGCGGTTTGACACTGACATCCTTTACATTTCAGCAAGGTATTAGTGTCGTTTGTAGTTTGTACGGTAAATTTTGTCGTAGAGTGTGATGTAACATAATTCTGAACCGTTTAATCACATAAGAATCATATCATATTTAACAATTTGATAGAACCGGATAAATCTGAAGATTTAGGATTTTGCTCAACCGACTTTCTTGTCTCTTCTGTAGTGGGTCGAAATGCGCAGCAATTTGTGTCATCTGTAGTGTGGGCTGGAGTGGCCGCAGGAGTAATGGCACTAGTCAAAGCTAATGGAAGACAGTTCTGTTCTAGACCTCGCTTGTGCGGTCTTCTGTAAAACCATTTTCCTGCTTTTCAAATGAAGATTTGGAGAGTTGTACAGGCTGTATTATTTGAACAACTTATTTTGCCAAATTTTTTTTAAATCATTTATCTTTTATCTTTAATCTTTAATCTTACTTGGATTGCAAATCCAGCGACAGAGATGATGAACTTTCAGCTCTTTAGTTATGGTGTAGCCCAAAAGTACTACGCCAGTATTGAGTTATACATATTCGTTAAATTTGTGGGAAGAAAAGGGTTTAGAATGAAATCCATGTAAATGTTTTAACATTTAGGACCTCATGTTTTATTTTCACTTTGGTATTTTCCTCAATCTCAAATCAAATGAATAAGCTCCCCCACGGCTAATTTGTGAAAATCATGTTAAAAGCGTTGGAGACTAGCATTTTCTTTTTTTCATCTTTAATTGGCACCCCAAAGAGGAAAAATTAAAATAAAAGAAAAATCCGATCAAAGAACAAAACCCGATATCATGCTAGGTCGGCTTTGTTGTCTTCGTTGTCATTAACTGTTACTCCATCATTGACCAACATCAATATTGTCCCTTTTGGCATCTCGTGCCTTGGGGATAAACAAAAGCCTCAACAACTTATCAAACATCTAACCAACTTATTAAAAGGTCGGCCCATTTTACTTAACACGATTATTAATTAAGTAAATTTTGAGATGAGCATTTTTAAATCTAATTAACTCATTTTATTTATATTAAATAAATAAATATTTTAATATCTTATAATATATAATACTTGTATTATATTTTATATTAATTATTTAACAAGTTGTTATATTTTATGTTGTATAATTTTTTATTATTATTTGTTTATTGGTTTACAACTTTTATATTTGAATCGATTTTGCATATATTCTATTTTTATATTAGTTTATAATTTATAAGATAATTTTAGAGTTTTACAATACCAATATTATAATAAAAGTTAGCTTATTTTTCATATATTTCTTATTTGGAGTTAAATAATTAATTATATTATATTTATTTATTTATTTTTATTATGTTCAATCCAATTAATCCATCCAACTTATTCAAATTTTAATTTGGTGGTTGATATTAAACTTTGGACTGATTATATGGGTTGAATTTGAAATCAACCCATCCGAGCTTGATTAAATGGGTTAAAAATTTTAAAAACCCACTTAACTCACCTAATGTTTGCCCATGCCTATAGCCCCAACTCCTGGTTAAGTGACACGAACATTATTGTCGTTTGGTTGTGGCTGGTTGTATGAACAACACTTTTCTTGTGATTGTAAATTTATCATTGTAGTTTAATTTTTAATATTTTTTCCTTATTTGCAAATCATTTCACATGATTCTTTTCCTATCTCTGTATGTGTTTTCAAATACCTACTATCAAATGTATATATAAATGCTTTTGTTCAAATCTTTTTATTTGGAATATTAACATGTAAATATCACTTCAAATATTTAATATTTTCATTCAAAATATTCCACTCAGATGCTTCCATGAAACGGAAGCTTTTTCCAATTACCCATTTAGAATACCAATATTCTCTAGCTATGCTAACAAATTCTTTTCGTCAGATTCATATCTCAATAGTAATGCTTCACAAATGTCCACCATGCTAGCCACGACAAAACGCACCGCATTTCACCTCTCTTTGTGACTCCTTCGATTACATGGCTCTTACGAACATTGTCGTTTTCTTGTTTTCGGTTGAGAATCAATAATATTATAATATTATGATATTCTGGTACATACACAAATTGCGATTGGCTACCGAAAATTAAATTAAGGAAGTGTTTGGAGGAGATGCTTGAAAACATTATTTTTGGGTTAGAAAAAAGTTGTTTTAGAAATGCGTTTGAGAGAAAATACTGTTTGGGGAGAAAAAATAAAAAATTTTAAAAATTTTTTTAGAAAAAAAATATCAACATGGATATTGTTTCGTTTTTCTCGAAATTTTATGCAATTTAAAAAAAAATATCTCATTTGGACTTGTATACACAGTTATAAACTTTTAAAGTTTGAAGTTTATTGTAACGTTTTAGAGATACAAATAATAAAAAGTGGTGAAGTTTTGAAAAAAAGTTAATTTTAAATGTCTCCAAAACAGGTTTCAAACACCCCATAAAAACGTGCTTTCCATACTTAACACACTCGGCGACAAAACCAACCGCAACCTAAAAAAAAAAAACACTCAACTTTCTCGTAGTCATTTTCAAGTTCTCTCTGTTTTTGCTTCGCTCCATATTTACCTAGTCGGTGGTCTCAGCAGACATATCATTGAGAGAGACATATATAAATATATATATATATAGAGAGAGAGAGAGAACCGCTAGTCGCTCATTGGTTATTTTCTAACTTTGCCGGTTTTCCGGCCTCACGAACTCCTAAAAGCCTCTAATGGCGTTCGCTCTCGCTCCTCCTCATCTTCACATACGACTTCTCTCTCCTCTGCTTCAATTCCATTTTTACATCCTAACCAACAACCTTACTCTCGAAGCACCCGTTTACATTACTTTTAAGCAAAATCCTTCCTATTAAAGCTCAATTCTTCGAACATCCAATTCTATATATAACGAATTTTCTCTCATCTCACACTCTCTCTCTCTTTAACTTTGGTTCGTAATTTCTATGACTAACGGCGGATCGTCAGGAGCTACGAGCGGAGGTAATGCCGGTTCATTCGAGAGGTTTCTAGAAGGTTGGCTCGTTTGTCAAGAGCACTACCTGGACAAGCTCCTCTCTTGCCCCAGCGATTACTCCGATGACGATCTTAGAGACCTCATCTCTCGAATCCTCACGCATTACCAGTAGTACTATGAGGAGAAATCCAAGATCGCACAGCGAAACATCTTCCTTGTCCTCTCCCCGACCTGGTTCACCTCTTTCGAGCACGCATTCCTCTGGATTGCCGGAATCAAGCCCGGCCTCGCCTTCCGGCTCATCACGGACTCGATTGATAGCCTGACGGACGACCAGAGGCTGCGCATAGGGTAGCTGGTCCAGGAGACGAGGTCGGAGGAGCGATCACTCAACGAGGAGCTCACAAAGATCCAGGAGAGCGTGGCAGTGCCGCCTTTGCAGGAGATCACCAAGCTCTCCCAACGGCAGGTCGACGGCGAGATCGGCTATGAAGAGACGGCGATCAAGTTGTTGAAGACGGCACCGGAGGTGGTGGTGTTGGTTTCGAAAACGATATTTAAAAATTTTCAGCGGAAGCAAGAGACCGATATAACAAAAATTTCACAAGTTTTCATTATAATTCTATAGTTATATTAATTTAACATATAAGAAGAAAAGAATTAGAATTATACTGTCATTCGACTAGGTCGATAATTTCGAAAACACCTTCATGAAAAATCACACGAACTTGTGAACGACACCTCTCCTTCGATACCATGTTCTGCCACACCTAACCTTTATCGCTTAATTGAACGAAACGAGTGGGCGTTTTCTATCGATGGAAGGATTCACACACTCACAATTTAAGTGTTTTAGGTTAGGCCTCAACACATGAGAAAACAAAGAGTGTAAAAATAACGTTTCTCTCTAGAGTTTTTCAAGAATCAAAATTTCATTCTACCTTGATACAAAATCCTATTTATAAAGTAAGATAGGTTACTCTTATATTCCATCTTGAATTTAGAATATTTCAAATATTCAATATGAAGATTAATTTAAAATTTAAAATTTAAAATTATATTATATTATATTATCAATATAATACAATATATTGTGTTATATATATATCAAATATATATATATATATGGAAACCGTGCCTTCCCTTTTTTTTTTTTTAATTAAATTATATATATATAATATCACATATATATATAAATATATATATAATCATGAAAAAGAAGGAAACGTTTCCTTCTTTCCCTTCTCGGTTATATATATTATAAATATTTAATTTAAAATCTAATTTTAAATATAAATATTCATAATCTTTATAAAAGAGGAAACTAAAATAATCATCTACGTACTAATAAGTCACACCTATTTATAGTATGTATATATATAATGGGCCCCACCCACTATATTATTTAATTAAATAATCTCTATTAATTCTCAATTAATTACTTGAGTAACCAAAAATTATTTATGACATAATTTGTGAGCATAATTCTCTTATATTTTATATCACATAATTTGTGACCATAAATATAATCCTTCAGATATACTTGTTCAATTGCTAATGCAGACGGTATGGGAAACTATGGACTTATAATTTTAAACTCCAATAAATTTGATATTTAATCAAACTCTTTGATTAATTTATCAATTTTATTAATTCCAATGTTACTTCACTAAAAACTTGAAACTGTACTCTTAAAATTATAGATATAAAATTACTCAAAAAATAGAGTTGTCCATTTCATACAGTCATGATATTTAGATTGATCCTTCATAAATAATTCATAATTAGAGTTAGGTAAAATCCGTTAACCTCTATAATTACTTATTTATCCTTGAGTACCATTGATTATTTAATGAATGATAAATTCATGAAATTAATCATGAATTGAGCGCTCATACCATTCAAGCCCTGAATCAACACACAAGTGAATTATTTATCCACTTCTTAAATAAGAAGGAATAGATTCCATCTTATAATATTAACATTCCCGGCTACTTACTTTATCATATCTCTAAAATACAAGGAATAAGATTAGATACTCAAATTTGTACCGAGTAAATCAAAAGGTATGATCTCATAAATAAGAGTCTGCTAATAACTCAGGATTAAGATTATTCTATACATGACCATCAGTTGATGTGATAAGAATCCACTATACTTAACAGAAATTATTAGTGGTTCATATCTCATCATATCCCTATCCTACATAATCACATTATATATACTGCACTCATTAAATGTCTCACCACATTAATGATTAGGATAAGATTATTCCATTCTAAATGATAATGACATGCACTAATGATATTCAATTAAAGATTCCATACTTTAATTACTTGATCAATTGAATAATTGATTAATTATCACAGATCATTTTAATTATTATCCTTAAATATAATCATCAAATATATAACTTATATACAATATTTAAGGTCACATAAATAATTATGGAATTTTAATGATATTCATAAAATATTCAAAATACATGTATATAATTATAATGAAAATCAAATTTATTTATTCTAAAAATAAATGATAACAAGTACATCATATACTTTTGGGCATCAAACCCAACAATCTCCCACTTGTCCTAAAGCAGGTGAGACATGTCTCTCAATCCAAAACCCTCCAAGTGTTTCTCAAAAACTTTGGCTGGCAACGTCTTCGTGAACGGATCCGCTAGGTTGTCTTCTGATGCAATCTTCAAGACTCTGACATCCCCTTTCTCAACTATCACCCTAATTAGATGATATCTCTTTTCTATATGCTTTGTATACTTATGGTTTCTTGGTTCTTTGATGTTTGTAATAGCTTCGCTGTTGTCACAGTAAAGATGAATTGGTTTATTCATATCTGGAACAACTTCCAAATCCGTTAAGAACTTACGAAGCCAAACTGCTTCCAAAGATGCTTCACAAGCAGCTACATACTCAGCCTCCATGGTAGAGTTAGCAATACAATATTGCTTTATACTCCTCCATATAACGGCTCCACCACCAAAAGTGAATACTAAACCAGATATCGACTTTTGATCATCTCGATCTGTTTGAAAATCAGAATCTGTATATCCAGTGACAGACATCTCTTCACCAGACTATACAAGCATATAGTTTCTCGTTCTCCTAAGATACTTGGGAATGCATTTTACTGTTGTCCAATGATCAAATCCTGGATTAGACTGAAACTTACTAACTATTCCCACTGCGTAGTAAATGTCTGGTCTAGTACATTGCATAGCATACATTAAGCTTCCAACTACAGATGCATATGGGAAATGTCTCATGTCCTCTTCTTCCTGAGGTGTCTTTGGACATTGCTCCTTTGAAAGGTGAATACCATGCCTAAAAGGCATATTCCCCTTCTTGGAGTTCTGCATATTATATCTGATAAGCACCTTATCAATGTACGATGCTTGAGACAATGCCAAAAGCCTTCTCTTGCGATCACGTAGAATCTGGATCCCAAGTATATAGCTTGCCTCTCCCAGATCTTTCATTTGGAATTGGCTTGCTAACCAGTCCTTTACATTTGACATTGATATCTTATCATTTCTAATGAGTAGGGTGTCATCAATGTAAAGCACTAAGAAGATCACTTTCTTTTCTCTTATGTACTTGTAGACACATGGTTCATCTAGATTTTGTTCAAAACCATAAGACTTAATAGCCTCATTAAATCTAATGTTCCATGATCTAGAAGCCTGCTTAAGCCCATAAATTGACTTTTGCAGTTTGCAGACTTTTTACTCTTGTCCTTCAATAACAAAACCTTCTGGTTGTATCATATAAATGGTTTCCTCAAGAAAACCATTCAAGAATGCTGTCTTAACGTCAATTTACCATATGTCATAATCATAATGTGTGGCAATGGACAAGAGTATCCTAATGGACTTAAGTTTAGCAACTAGAGAAAAAGTTTCTTCATAATCAACTCCCTCCTTTTGGGTATAACCCTTAGCTATCAATCTTGCTTTAAAAGTCTCCACTTTCCCGTCCACTCCTCTTTTTTTCTTCTAGATCTATTTGCACCTGATGGGTTTTATCCCTTCAGGAAGATCAACAAGTTCCTAGACTGAGTTGGAATACATCAAATCCATCTCAAGTTTCATTGCTTCAATCCATTTCTCCTTATCATAATCGTCCATGGCTGACTTGTAAGTCAAAGGATCTTCTACTCCATCATCAGTAGCGATGAGTTGTGCTTCTCCTCGGAAACAAGTAGGTAATCTTATTTCCCTCCCACTACGACGAGGTTGCACTTAATCATGATCAGGTGTTATGATCTTTTTGCTTTTGATGTTTGACAACTCTTGTCAGCTGTGGTCCATTCTGATCTGAAAGTAACTCCTCTATTACTATCTTGCTTCTAGGTTTGAAATCATTCATATAGTCATGTTCAAGAAAAGTAGTATTTGTCGATACAAACACTTTTCTATCTTGAGGACTATAAAATAAACCTCCTCTAGTACCTTTAGGGTATCCCACAAAAAGGCATAATTCACCACGAGGCTCTAACTTCCCAGTCTTACTTTCAGCACATGTGCTGGACACCCCCATATGCGAATATGCCTCAAACTAGGTTTATGACCATTACACAACTCTAGAGGTGTCTTGAGTACAGACCTAGATGAAACCAAGTTTAGAATATAGATTGCAGTTCTAAGAGCATATCCTCAAAACGATGTTGGCAATGAAGAATAACTTAACATAGATCTCATCATGTCAAGTAAAGTCCGATTTCTTCTTTCGGCAACACCATTTTGTTGTGGTGTACCTGGTGCGGTAAGCTGAGATAGAATACCATTCTCAATTAAGTAATCAGTGAATTCTGTATATAGATATTCACCACCTCGATCCGATCGAAGCATCTTAATTTCCTTACCTAATTGCTTTTCCACTTCAGCCTTGAATTCCTTAAACTTTCCAAAAGTTTCAGATTTCTTTTGCATTAAGTAGCCATAACCATATCTTGAATAATCATCAATAAATGTGACGAAATATTCATATCCACCTCTTACTTGGACATTTAAGGGTCCACATACATCCAAATGTATTAACTCAAGAGGTGTTTTGGCTCTTTCACCTTTTGCTGAAAAGGATCTCTTGGTCATTTTACCTTCCAGACAGGATTCATAAATAGGGAGTTCACTAACCTTTAGTTCCCTCAAAGAACCACCCTTTACAAGTCTTTTAATCATGTTTAGGTTAATATGTCCAAGTCTAAGATGCCATAGATATGTTTCATTTTCATGAAAAATCTTTTGCTTTTTATTCTTATGCCCGGCAATTCTGAACATTTCAGTATTAAGCAGTGTATTAAGATTAGGTCTAAGATAATATAAAAAATCATCCAGATTTTTAGAACAAATATTCACACCATTTCTAGAAATTGAAACCTTTTTATTATCAAAAGAAACCTTAAATAATTGTTCATTCAATCTGGAAACAGAAATCAAATTTCTTCTAAAACCGGGAATAAAATAAACATTGTCTAAAACAATAAATTTATTCTTAAAATGAAGTCTAACTTCTCCCATTGCTTTTGCAGACACCACTGCACCATTACTTACGATCATTGTATACTCCCCATCTGCAAGCTCCCTTGAAAAACTAAGACTCTGCAAAGAACAACAAACATGATTAGTCGCTCCTGAATCAATTATCCAGGTTGAGAAATCATTCTCTACTAAACATGTTTCAAAAACTAGTAAATCATATTTACTTTGGTTTTTCTTTTTGTTCTTCAACTCGCACTTCTTACAGTTTCTCTTCCAATGTCCCAGTTTGTTACAATGGAAACAATTTCCTTTGCCTTTGAGATCGGAGTTGTTACCTTTGCCCTTGTCTTCTTTCTTGTTCTTTTTATTCTTAGCATTTTTAGCATTCTTGTTCTTTCTCTTTTTGTTGGGCTTTTTTTCAGCAACATTTGCTTTTCCCTTTTTTCCCGAATTATCGGATTCAAACTTTGTTAGCTCATTCAATAATTGAGTAAGGTTAAAATTCATACTGTTCATGACAAAGTTGTTCTTGAACTACTAGAAAGATGGAGTGAGACTCTCCAAAATAATTGCCACTTGAGTGCGCACATCAATTTGTGCTCCATTAAGCTCAGCTGCATGGAGATGGTTGATCATTCTAATGACATGTTGACGTACCGAAGTACCAGGCTTCATCTTGTCATGCATGAATGATGTCACTGCATCAAAACGGGCCTTGTCGGATGGTTGTCCAAACATTTCATCCAACGACTGCATTATTTCATAAGCAGTTTCCATGTTCTCATGCTTATTACGAAGCACTTCATTCATGCTAACAAGTAGGTAACACTTGGCCTTATTATTGGCCTTGATCCACCTAGCATAAGCTTTTTGTGTAGCACGATTAGCATTGGCTGCAGGTTATGGAGGACACTCCTCCAAAAGGACAAACTTATAATCATTGTTGATGAGCAAGAGGTTCATGTTACTTTTCCACTTTCCATAATTTTCACCAGTAAGAGGTTCAAGTGAGAGTAGGTTTATGATTGAGCTTGACATATTTGCTGGAATAAAATAAAAATATATTTAATTTATGTGCATGAATATCATCAAGAAACTAATTTTAGGCAAAGTAAATATGATGCATGAATGCATATAAAAAAATATAAATATGTTTACTATTTTGCCCAACGATAATCCAATCTACCATAAATATTGCACCGTCGTAGGGTAGGTTACATATTTGCAAATTAGATCGAGACACTCTCAATTGATAAATGTTATTCAAAATATCTCATATTTTCAACATTTAACAACTACCGTTGATTTTGGTCAAAATATAATTAACTAGTTTAATTATATCTTTATGAGTGTAACCCATCATTTTAGATTCCAAAGACTTAACTCTAAAGTGTCACCGTAGAGTAGGTCAAATTAGAAATACATCCAGAAATCTTATCTTAAGGAGGCCAACCTTAATATTAACCCAAATAAACACCATCCATAGGGAGGACGAAATCAAAGCGTCTCGAGGTCCCATTTGAAATCTCACGGTGTTGTACCAATGATGGAGACCAATAGGTCATATTGTCATATAACCCTTTCCCACTCATTATTTTGCAATGTATTTTATTTATAAAACATCTCATGTTTTATAAAGTTTTTTAATGAAATTAAACAATTTGATTCTTAAAAAAAAAATATTCTAAGTTTTCCATAATTCTAAACTTTTTAAAATTATTAACTTAGAGATTTTCATGTGAAGATCTAATATTTAACAATTAAATATTAATATCACATATCATATACTTAATGCAAATAAAATGTTAATTCCTTTAATGTAATCTCATTAAATTAAAAATAGCACAACATCATATAAATAATACTAAACAACTTTAGAATAATTAAATGAATGCGCATGAATGTATGTCATACAATATGACTTGAGTAGGCACTTTCTATCCTATATGGCATGTTATATGCATGAACATATAATAAATATTATCGTCATAATAAATATAATATGCAATTACATTGAAACGGAAATTGACCGGGTCCCTTGGATATTTACAACTCAAAAAAAAAAAAAACTAATTTTCTTGAGTTCTTAGAACTTTAATTTTCGAAATTTCCCAAATTATAATCTCATTATAATTCTAATTTTAAGAAGGCGTTTAAATTTTCAAAGATAAAGATCAATACTTTATTTGACCTTCCATAATTTAAATTTTTAAAACTTAAATTATAGTTAAATCTTTTAAAATTTAAGTTTGATATCCAAATCAAATCTGGATAAATTTTTTTTATTTATTTAAATTCAAAAAATAAAGTCAAATCTAATTTGACTTTCTATAATTTAAATTTCTAAAATTTAAATTATAGTTAAATGTTTTAAATTTAAATCATGAAAATCAAATCATATTTTACTTTCTATAATTATCCTTTTTTTTTTCAAAATTTGAATCCCATTTAATTAAGGATAATTATTTGAGTAACTTTCAATTTTAAAATCATGAAAATCAAATCATATTTGACTTTCTATAATTATCCAATTTTTTTTTTAATTTGAATCCCATTCAATTAAGGATAATTATTTTGGGTAACTTTCAATTTAAAAAAAAATCATGAAAATCAAATCATATTTGACTTTCCATAATTATCCAATTTTCAAAATTTGAATCTCATTTAATTAAGGATAATTATTTGGGTAATTTTCAATTTTAAAAATCATAAAAGTCAAATCATATTTGACTTTCCATAATTATCAAAAATTAATTCCGAAAATTAGAAAAAAAAATTCCATGTCTTCATCCTTTCCATCATAGAATCTTCATGATCTCCATCCTTGAATCTTCATGTTCTTGATCATCCGTCGAATTACATAATTAATTCCTATACCGTTTCTTGCATATAAAAAAAAAATTCTAGGAAAGCAATAAAAAACTAGTAGGGAAAACAAGGTGAGGATAGACCACCCCTCTAGCAATTACAATCCAATAAAATAAAACATCAAAAAAAAAAAAAAATCCAAGGAACCATATAATTAACGACCAAATCTGTTATTCATACATTCATCACATGAATCATAAACATCCAAATAAAATAAAAAAAATACATCATATGCATAGCGCCTACCCATATAATATGCATAAACATAAAGTCATGATTATCACATAATCGTTATATTAAATTAATATAGGCTATAGTCGTCTCTGATACCAATTGTTGATTTCGAAAACGATATTTAAAAATTTTCAGCGGAAGTGAGAGACGGATATAACAAAAATTTCACAAATTTTCATTATAATTTTATAGCTATATTAATTTAACATATAAGAAGAAAAGAATTAAAATTATACTGCCGTTCGATTAGGTCAATAATTTCGAAAACACCTTTACGAAAAATCACATGAACCCATGAACGACACCTCTATTTCGATACCACGTTCTGCTATACCTAACCTTCGTCGCTTGATTAAACGAAATGAGTAGGCGTTTTCTATCAATGGAAGGATTCACATACTCACAATTTAAGTGTCTTTGTTGTGACCTCAACACATGAAAAAACAAAGAGTGCAAAAAGAACGTTTCTCTCTAGAATTTTTCAAGAATCAAAAGTTTATTCTACCTTGATACAAAATCTTATTTATAAAATAAGGTAAGTTACTCTTATATTCCATCTTAAATTTAGAATATTCCAAATATTTTATATCAATATTAATTTAAAATTATATTATATTATATTATATTATCAATATAATACAATATATATTGTGTTATATATATCAAATATATATATATATAAGGAAACCGTGCCTCCCTTTTTTTTTTTAATTAAATTTTATATATATAATATCACATATATATATAAATATATATAATCATGAAAAAGAAGGTTTCCTTCTTTCCCTTGTAGGTTATATATATATATATATTGTAAATATTTAATTTAAAATCTAATTTTAAATATAAATATTCATAATTTTTATAAAAGAGGAAACTAAAATAATCATCTACATACTAATAAGTCACACCCATTTATAATATATATATATAATGGGTCTCACCCACTATATTATTCAATTAAATAATCTTTATTAATTCTCAATTAATTACTTGGGTAACCAAAAATTATATGTGATAATATAAACAGACATTCTCTTATATTTTATATCACATAATTTGTGAGCATAAATATAATCTTTCATATATATTTGTTCAATTGCTAACGTAGGTGGTGTGGGGAACTATGGACCTATAATTTCAAGCTCCAATAAATTTGATAATTAATCAAACTCTTTGATTAATTTATCAACTTTATTAATTCCAATATTACTCCATTGAAAACTTGGAACTGTACTCTTAAAATTATAAATATAAAATTACTCAAAAAATAGAGTCGTCCATTTGATATAGTCATGACATATAGATCGATCTTCCATAAATAATTCATAATTAGATCTAGGTAATATCCGTTAACCTCTCTAATTACTTATTTATCCTTGAGTACCATTGATTATTTAATGAATGATAAATTCATGAAATTAATCACGAATTGAGCGCTCATACCATTTAAGCCCTGAATCAACATACGAGTGAATTATTTATCTACTTCTTAAATAAGAAGGAATGGATTCCATCTTGTAATATTCACATTCCCGGCTACTTACTTTATCATATTTCCAAAATACAAGAAATAAGATTAAATACTCAAATCTGTATTGAGTAAATCAAAAGGTATGATCCCATAAATAGGAGTCTGCTAATAACTCAGGATTAAGATTATTCTATACATGACCATCAGTTGACGTGATAAGAATCCACTATATTTAACGGAAATTATTAGTGGTTCATATCTCATCATATCCCTGTCCTACACACATTATGTATAGTACACTCATTAAATGTCTCGCCACATTAATGATTAGGATAAGATCATTCCATTCTAAATGATAATGACATGTACTAATGATATTCAATTAAAGATTCCATACTTTAATTACTTGATCAATTGAATAATTGATTAATTATCACGGACCATTTTAATTATCATCCTTAAATATAATCCTCTAGTACATAACACTTATATACAATATTTAAGATCATATAAATAATTATGGAATTTTAATGATATTCATAAAGTATTCAAAATACATGTACATAATTATAATGAAAATCAAATTTATTTATTCTAAAAATAAATAATATCAAGTACATCATATGCTTTTGGGCATCAAACCCAATAGGTGGTAACATCGGCGGACTCGCTGAGGATGAGCACGGCGCTGAAGGCCATGAAGGTGCTGAGGCTGGTGCAGAGTGTGAAGTTGTTGGCGGCCGCGGCTCAGCTTCAGCTCAGGCTCAGGAGTTGGGGTTTAGAGAGAAGCTGAGAAAGCGAGAAGAAGCAGAAAGAAAATTGGAATGCCTTCTATTTTTTCTCTGACTATTTACGAATTAGAAGTTAAGTGCCGTCAGTGATCAGTTTTGATTTTTAAAATAATTTTTTTATATATTTTTTATTTTATTATTATTTATATTTTAAAAATTTTATAATGAACCTTAAATTTTAAAAATTTATATATTTGTATATATAAATTTAAATAATATGATTTTTTTAAATTATATAAAATTTCGAGAGAAATAAAATAACATCTATATTTAAAATTTTTTAAAGATTAATTTTTAAAATTTTATATTTTTTCATTCTAAATAGTTTTTTTTTTCCAAATACATTTTCCAAAACCATATATCCAAAACTCACCTCAAATAGGCTCTAAATTTTAAATGAGAAAGATTCTGGAAGAGCCTTTTTGAGAAGTTTTATCACAATTTGGGGTAGGGTTTTATTTTTAATTGTTAAAATGTAATCTAATTATCAAGATTTGTATATCTATAATAATTATGATGTATCTTGCCTTATAAACTAAGAAACTAAATAATAATAATAATAATACCCTCACCATCACCGGTCGACAACAATCTCTGGTGCGGATATACCTCTCCGTCACTCGCCAACGGCGAGGCCTCTTCCTTCAACGACCTTTTATGGCATCCTCCTGTCAACAAACTGTCCATGCTCTGATGATCCCCACTACTTCGCTACCACCAAGAAATCCGTCACCATTGTCCTCCTTGCTGTCATCGCAGTAGTAATTATCTCTAACTTCGTCCTCCACCACGAGCAGCCTCTTACCATCGTCTTCTCTCTCTCTCTCTCTTTCTCCTCGATGGTGTGGATTGGTGATTGGGTGAAGATCCAGATTGGGCGATTGGGACACCGATAGGAGTTTGACCGGGGGCCATTGGATCTGGCATGGTGGGAGGTTGTGGGTGAACAACAACAAGATTGTGGGTGAACAACAACAAGATTGTGGGTAGTTTTTGCTTTTTATTTATATTTTTTTAAATTTGTTTAATTTTAAGTTAGTATAAGATTAGATATATTATAATTATAATGTACAAATAATATTTTTATCATTTAACTAGATCTTGATAGTTTAAAAATGAACCCCATTGATCGGACTTTTAAATAAAACAAAAAAATATTAGTGTATATATTATTAAATATTAGGCACATTGATTTCCCTTGAAAAAAAAAGAAAAAAAAATTAGACACGTTGTTTTTCCTCAATTTATAAAGGTTGTTAAATTAAGTTTTTAATAGTGAGATATATGAGTTTACTCTTTTCGATAAAAAGGTTATGTTAAATAATAAAAATATATTCTATTCCAACTTATAAATTTGATTGTGTATATTTGATATAACAATAAAAAAATCTAGTCGTGTTTACATTGAAAAAAAAAAACTCCAATAAAATAGGTAATATCTGTTTGGAGGAGGTATATATATTAAGATATTTAGATGGAAATATTTAAAAGACAATATTTGAATTGTCAGTTAAATAGATGTTTGAATATTAATATTTAAAAAAGAATATTTTGATAAAATATTTGGATTTATGTTTAGATAGTCAGTGATACGTATAAATTATTCGAGTTAAAAAATTGTAAAAACTCAAAATAAGTTAAAAAAGACATATTAATATTGATTTTTTTTATTTATCTTGAAATTTTATATAATTTTAAAAAAATCATTTTATTTGAACTTGTATATATCAAATTATAGATTTTTAAAGTTTGAATTATAAAGTGTAAATAGTGAAATTACTGTTGATTTTTTAAGAGGAAAAAAAAAAAAAAAACTCAATTGTGTCATATAGATTGAGTATTTAAGGTTGAAAAAAGAGGTTTATTATGGAATACCTTCAAAATACATTTTTAAAATATTACTATACCTATAATGATTTCAAGATTTTTGACCTCTTTCAATAACAAATAAAAAATCATTTCAGGTAAAATTCAATTCATGGGATAAAAATCCTTAACATGTACCTATTGTTTCTACAAGTTCTTCTTGAAAGAAAATAAATGCATATTTCATAAGACCATATAGATGAAATAGTAATAATTTGTGAAAATGATTCAAATAAATGGAGGCATAGATCAAAAGGTGTAGGGTTAGGGTTAGAATACTAATTTCAAAATATGTGAAAACATATTCAACTGCCTTTCAAAATATATATATATATATATGTATATATAAATTCTACTGATTGAAAAAACATATTCTGCTAAAAAGGTTATCCATTATATGTATATAAGTATATTTTTTAAGGGTTACTTATCTATTAATGTATTGTATTTTATTTTTGTTAAAAAAATGTACTTTGTATTTTTATACCACAAAAATATTATTTAATATATAAATTTATACCTCTTTTTGTCAATATCTAGTTTTGACATAATAACATCTAAAATATCTTTAAAAGAAAACTAAAATTAAGTAATGTTTATTAGTTGTATACTTTTACATTTTGTTTCCATTCAGAAGGTATACCGTACATGTTGAAGCTCTGTGTCTTTATACTATTAAAGTATATGTAATATATAAATCTATATTATTTTTTTTACGGATCGATACTTGTTTAGATATTTTGAATACTAAAAATACCCTCAATATTAATATTATAAAATAATGAAGAAGTTCAATTTTAAGGGTATTTTAAGTATTTAAATGTTCAATACAGAGTTAACCAAGAAAATGTAAGGATCTGTGTAATAAAGATAATTGAATGGTACTAAAAGGGTATGATTTTGAAATGTAGTGTATATTTTCTAAATAAAATTAAAACACATGGTATAAAAGGTGTATAATCTAAATTAGTTTTTCTTTTTAAAGGTAGTGTGGAAATTTTTAGATCAAAATTAATTTTTTATCTAAAAAATATATAGATTTATATAATAAATATAATCTGTTGGTATAAACCAGAAAACTTCAAAATCCACAGTATACATTCTAAATAAAAGCAAAAGTTATGACATAAAAAAATATGAGTGATCTTTTTTAATTTGGAAGATAATTCTTAAATTTTTAAAATCTCCAACGTGAGGTTGGAGAATTAAAATAAAGTTAATGGTGTATTTATTTACTCATAATCGGAATTTGCATGGATCAAAATGGCTAAGATTCAAAATTAACAGTATTCCAAGTGAGAGGGTTAAGTCTAAACAAGTTGTTTAATTGAGAGCAAGATTCACAATCAAAATCACTATGAAACCTATTTATTCATTTACTTAACCATTATAAACGTAATTGAACATCCTTTAATAATTGTTCTTTCAAATTAATAAAAAGACTAATTAGTAGAATTATTCTAATGATATTATAATATTCTTAATTATAATTAAACTAGTTATAGTTACTCTAGGAAAATAAAGATAAAACATAACGATTCGAGCAAAAAAAGATAAAATATAGCCAAAATAAAATAAAAAATTAATTTTGCAATTCTTTTGCTTAAAAAAAAAAAGGTAAAAACTTGAACTAAAATAAGTAAAACAAAAAATAACATGTCAAAAAGTAATTAGAGATGTAACATAGACCAGGCTAAATGGGCCGGCTTATTATTCGTAATTTTGATTCAAAAGCGGGCTTGGTTTGACTCATTAAATGTCGGGCTCGTCCCGAACCCATTGCAATCATAAGGGTGGGTTGGGCCTTAGTTTTGAGCTCGACTGGCCAGTCCAACCTGAGCCTACTTACTTGCAAGGTAGTCCACCTAAACATGTAACACTTTTTTTTTGACAATTTTGTAACATAAATCATTTTTTTTATATATCTATAACGAAAAAGATATATAAATACCATATTATTTTTTCTATTAAAAAATAATAATGGAAACTTTGAAATTTTGTATTTTTATTTTGAAGTTTTGATATTAATTATGGTTTTTTAATTTTTGTTTTTTGTTCTTTTATTTCAAAAGCCTGTTTACCGGGTTTGAATTCAAGCCCACTAGGCTTAGATTTTCACACCCTGGGTAGACTAACCGGACCTAATTCGATTTTCCTCTTCGTCCATTAGGTTCGGGTCAGGCCAAGCTAGGCCGCTCAAATTTACAAGCCTGTACGAGCTAGTAATTTATTATCAATATTAAGATTAGTAGCTTCAATCTAAAGAGAAGGTATGAGATTGTCAATCTTTTTGTTTTGTTTTTTTTTCATCTCGAATTTGTGTGTAATCATTTTAAGGAGAAAAAAAGAGTAAGTAATAAAGGATTGGCTATCATTAATCTAATAATTAAAAGAAAGTTGTCTCCAATGTCTACACGTGCATATAGATGGAACAAAAAATATCATATATATTTATATTTATACGTGCTTATAGATGGAAGACAATTTTTAAATTGAAATCTCCAATGTCTAAGTTGGAGAATTGAAAACAAAGATTAGCATCATTAATGCTTGAAAGTATATTTCTTATCAAATCTAAAAGGAGAAGGAACCTCAATTAGTCGGTTTTGTGTGTAGTATTTTTTTTTTTTTTAAGTCAGCTCTTAAAGTGGGTCTATCTAGTTTGGTTGTTACAAGAAAATAACAACTTAGGGGGCGTTTATTTTTATTTTCGAGAATGGTTTTTTCATTTTCAAAAATACAGAAAATGAAAACAGTCTTAAAATAGCGTTTGTTTATTCAATATTTTTAAAATCATTTCGAAAACGTTATTTTCAACTATATTGTTTTTTTGGGTTATTTGAAAACGAAAAAAAGTTGTTTTCACTTTTTGTTTTCGTTTTCTTCCTCCATCTCCTTTCTCTTTCTGCCTGTGCAGCGTCAGTGATGATCATGTCCAATGATAGCATCCGTCTCCGACGAAGGTTGATGACCATGGACTAATGATAATGACGACGGCCCCCTCGTGACGATAATTATCGACTCATGACCTAAATTTAGCCATTACCGCCACCTAAAGTTCAGAATACCAATCTCTTCTTCCCTTATCGCTCATTGCAAAATCTATCATCAAAGTTTTTTTTTTATTATCACTAATAATTTATTTTTTATTTTTTTTAAATTAAAAATAAATTTGTTTTTATAAGATACTCACTTATAAAATGAGTTTTTAAAATATATAATTAAAAAAATTTTATTTTTATATTTTTTAGAATATATACTCAGAAAATATAACCAAACACAATTTTAGAAATGATCTCAA
Organism: Antiaris toxicaria; assembly: GCA_035233585.1. Taxonomy (NCBI): domain Eukaryota; kingdom Viridiplantae; phylum Streptophyta; class Magnoliopsida; order Rosales; family Moraceae; genus Antiaris; species Antiaris toxicaria. The sequence goes on from CP141163.1 coordinate 6,598,627, forward strand.
CACAGTTTTCAAAATATTTTCATTTTCAATTTTTTTGAAAGCAAAAAACATTTCAAAACCAATACTAAACGCCACCTTAATTTCAAGTTTTCAATTTAGCGCCTCCAGGTAAAGGACGAATTTGAGTAACAAAAAAATAAAATAAATTAATTATGTGGCATGTTATAAAATTTGAGTATGGAATGAACTTTGTCACGATGCAATGTATAAAATTACGGTAAAATATGTCAATCTCGCCCCCAACGAAGGAAAGAAAATTCCAGCACACGTCATAAAATTTGAGTGTGAATGAACTTTATTGCGATGTGTAAAATTATAGTAAAATATGTAATGAAACAATAAATGATGATATAATATTTCAAATTAAAAAGACCAAATCGATCCAAGATTATCATTTTTTCTCATCTCCTCCCTTCCTTAGCAGTCTCCACTACCCTTCGACATCTGATCCACCCTTGTGATGTCACAAATGCCGGTGACTCGTGATCTCCAGTCTCCTTCGACGACCAATCCACCCTCACACTGTTGTGGTCACTGATTGCTTGCAAGCTTCGATCACTCTGCACCCCATCTCCCATTTTCTCCTCCGCCCGTGAGCCCTGTTCTTTCCTTCTAACAGGAGCTCTAATCTTGGGTTTTTATTTTTTTATTTTTTTTTCCCTTCATTTTGGTGTATGCGTTTGTGGTGATTGCTTGGCTTTTCAATTTTAATAAATTTTTTTTCTAGTGATAACTTTTTTTTTTGGCAGTTACCGGTCGGTATCCTGCCGATAGATGTTGTTACCTATTGACTGATATCTTGTCAGTGGTGATAGTTACCGGACGGAATCAAAGTGGATACTTGATGATAACCACTTGGTGGTAATCAGTTGGCCAATATCATCGTGGATAGAAACTGGTAGTTTAAAAATACAATTGATATTCTTAAATAAATAACTAAATATTGTGCAATGCCATGTTAAGATTCTGTATATTTTTTCTTTCTTCTTTCAAAATTTTTTTTTTTTTCTGGGAAATAATTCAAGGCATGAATCTATGGCATTTGTGTAAGGAGCCTGGAAATTGGTCACGTGATGCGGATACCTATCTGTTTCAACGATACTTCCAAACTGAGCTTGTTGACTCATGTCATGCTGATTGCCAGCAGCAAATAGCAATGATGGTCGATATTGAGGTTGAAGAAGCGACCATCGAGCCTGGTGGCAACAAAGTTAACGACGGCGATGGAAGAGTAGCTAAGATTTTGTTTGAAGGGATGAGCTGCAATTTCCCTTATCTAAATAACCAAATAACCAAGTAAAATAATATAGCGGGCACCACCTTTTCTGCGTTGTCCTACCCATCTACATCACCATACACTAATGTTATGTTTGACAAGTGGAGGAATGAAATATGCACAATGATTTATAAATGCCCACAAGTTTTATTCCAAACAGCAATTATGTAAAAGTTATTATTTAATAGATTCATTTATGATTTTATTAAATTTCTATTTCTAAAGACCTTTGTAACTGACCTGACCTGTTATGTGAGATTGTGTAGTCTTACTTTTGCATTTACTAAAAAAATTAGATGGAGAATGATAGTACAAGGAATTCAATCTTTTTGAGGGTGGATCCCGCAAGGGGGTAGGGACTTGTAAGGTGGGGGAAGCGCACGCATGGGTAGATCTTGTCTAGGGGTGGACTTTGTTGCGAGACACAGTGGTGGAGCTTCAGGTTAAACATAAAAAATTTATATATTTTTAAGAAAAATAATATGGGCATTCAAAGTTTAAAGCGAAGTAAACTTGTCATATTACAAAATTCAATACCTAAATATTACAAAATGCAATACCCAAATACTTGGCACATGGCTATTCTGTACAAAAAGTTGGCAAAAGGATCACAGAACAGCTGATGAAGTTTCATAATTGAGGGGGGAATGGATGATACAAATAAGATTAAAGGGCAATTCTGTGGGAATTCATAAAATTTAAGGATACTATTTTCTCCTTGTTTTAAGGGCAAAACAAATTTTGAAATCATTAATAATGACGCAAATTTATCTTCCTAGGGTTCAGCTATGGTAATCCTATCATAAGTTAGTATCATACTCCAACACAACTCTAAGAAGGGAGAAAGTATAATAACCTTTTCATTTGGGTTATTTTTATTCATACGGATATTTGTTTAACTTATGCAGACTGTATTTTTGTAACATTTTAATGTCGACCATACTTTTAATAAACAACGCCATTATCAATGGACTATTTCACTTTCACTTAAAGTTGGGTTAATAAGTTTACATTGTCACAGGCGGCTCCGTTGGTTCAATGCAGATGGCTTGAAGCTGGCAATGCCAGTAACTTCCCTTCCGGCCACCAAGCTGTTGATTTCATAGGTGCCTTCATATGTGTATATAGGTTCCAAATCACAGAATGCCTGCAAAGTGAACCAAAACAAGGGAATAACTTCGACACACAATTTTGTTAAATATGAGCTCTGGAAAAAAAGACAAGAAGCAAAACCTTGGCTACTAGAAAATCAGCTAAAATTCCATTTCCACCAAGTAACTCCCGTCCCAGCGCAACAGTTTCCCTTGCCTTCAAGGTGATCCAAGCCTGCAGAGTACATATTTAGGATACACATTGAAGTGGAAATCGACAGAGCATGGCAGAGTACGATAACTTGGAAGTGTACCTTGCCCAAGCTAGCTTGACCTGCAGTCATTTTACCACTCTCGTACAACTTGCATAGGCGCCAACCCATCAGGACCATTGCTTGAACATTGGCCAGCATACGGACAAGCTTCTCTTGATTTATTTGGAAAGCTGCCAGTGGTGCTCCGAATTGCTTCCTCTCGTTCAGATATCTTGTAATGAATTCGGGGATCAGTGGATTGTCTGGAAAAATTAAACATGTGCCTGAAAAAGAAGTGTGTTTCGATACCTGTGACACATATCATACACACCCATCGATATACCGATTGGTTGCCAAGCAACCAAAACACGTGAAACAGCAAGAACCTGTTTTGAGATGGTAATGATTAGAAAGGGAATATCAATTTCTGCATTCACAACACATAAAAGTATGTACACACACAGAGAACCAGTAATCTACATTAGGTAAGATTCATGCACAGATGAGAACCTAAAAATTAAGAAACTGCCTCTTCCACTTTGCATTATGGACAAGTGAACAGAGAAAAACCAATCCGTTGTTTGCTTAAGAGTGTGTTTGATAGGAGGAAGAAGTCGAAAGAAGGCAAGGGTTGGAGAGATTGTTAAAAGGATTTTAACTTTTAGGTTTCGTATATGGGAAGGACTGGAATCTTTGTTTGAGGGGTTAGAGAGGATTAGAATAGTAAAAGTTAGTAGTAAAAGTTGGAGAATAAAACAAAAAAAAAAAAAAATAATAATGTAGTAATCCATTGGGAGTGGATTGGAATCCACCCCCCTACAAGCCCTTATAATTGTTTTGTTGGAGAGAAGAGAGGAAGGAAGGGATAAGTGGAGGGACACCTAATCCTTAAAAACACCCTAATTTTGATACCTACAAAATTGGAGAGATTTTTGGCGGGATTCAATTTATCTTATTGGTTATAGATGAAGTAGTCATTTCACAAATAAAATCTATGTTTTTCCCTTTCCCTTGTAGCTCTATACCAAACAAGAGAGATGACTTTTGCTTTCTTTCCTTCTTGTCATACCAAACATCAAGAGGAAAAAGACCTCTCCTTCCTTTCCCATCTCCCTCACCTAAGTGATCTACCTCCTTCCATTTTTCTCTCCCTCCTACCAAATGTAGCTTAAAAGACAAAAAGTCATTCAGATCATAAGATTCAGATTTCCAATGTTTGATTGTTTGTTGTCCATCTGGGCATGCAAACCATTTCGTGTCTTAATATGCGCTCAAGAGGAAGATGAAAAGTTAAATGTCATCAAGTTTCCTCGAATGTACAAGAGCATAAGGATATAAATGTACATATTTAATACATTCACATAAGTTAAAACACATAATGCACAGACACATACAGAGATTGCATTTAAAAAGAATGTAGATGGAAAAGGGCTTCATCTGATCAGACCATTAATAGTATACCTTGCTTGTATCCTGAAAAGAATTAACACCAGGTAACCTGTCCTCATCAGGAACAAAAACTTTGTTCAAGAGAATATCTCCATTCTGAACCATCCGCAAACCAATTTTATTTTCAATTTTGGTTGCTTTTAATCCAGGGGCATTTTTCTTTACTAAATATCTGAAGCAGAAAGAAAAGCAGTCAACATGTAATCAAGAGCACCATGGTCACAATATTGACACTCAATTCTTGCACAAACTAAAAATATCTTGTAGGATTATTATAACAAGTATAGTTATTTCTTGCTAAAGCCAAAAAGAAAACTAACTTAGTTCTCTAATGGCCTGAGTCCTGAATGTAATCTTGCAAGAGTAACATTAACTAAATGAACAGTTCAGTTCCCTTAACATTTGCTGCCTATCGGCCTCTAATTTTTTTTATGGTTTTATAATTAGAACGGTCAATTGTTAGGCTGTAATCACAAATATAACATATATCTACATATATAGGCAAGTGATTGAACCCAATTTTTGATGACTACTTTTATGTACTTACTGGAAAATAAAGGAGTTTCATTTTCTGTACGATCCAAGGATAGGAAAATCGGAAGCAGTTAACTGGCACTAATATATCAACACGTCAACTTTTTAAAATCCAACATGTTGGGCAATGTGCATGTTTTACAAGAACCTAAGTGCAGATGGGCACTTGTAAGGGTAATAAAAATTGTCCAACTAGTATGAAAGTTGATTAATTGTTTTAGTTACCCATTTATCTGATTTGTTACTGTGTTCCGAGCAAAAACAACCAACACATCAGCAAATGTGCTGTTTCCTATCCAGCGCTTTTGGCCATTGAGAATCCAACCTCCTTTCACCTAATCATCCAAACAACACAATGAAAATTTATACAGAATGAGATGAGATACAAAAACAAGAAAAAGAGTAATAAAAAAAAAATCGAAGTCAAGTCAAGAGATCAACCTTTGTTGCAGTTGTTCTCAAAGAGCTTGCGTCACTTCCATAATCAGGCTCAGTCAAAGCCTACACAGAAAAGTGCGTTTTAGTAGCTCCAATTTAGGCCACTTGAGGGAGGCATATATCAAAAACACATTTCGCAAACCCATAGAATGACTAGAAGAAGAAGGCATCTCACCCAGCAAGCTACAGCGTTTAATTGTGCCAAAGAGGGTAAATATTTCTCCTTTTGCTCCTCCGATCCACACAAAGCTACTCTTGACAGTCCAGAAAAGTTGAACAAAAATTATGGCTTATCAACAAAACCATATGTGTAGTAACATCCAGAAGCTAACTAATATATTAAAGTAAAAGTTGGATTGAAATCTAACCAATGGTCAACATTGCTAGTGAAGAATGGACAAGGATGAATGTTGAACAGCTAGCATCAACTCTAGCCATTTCTGCAGTAGCAATGGCACTTCCTGTAAGAGAGAGACCAGGACAGCCGTAACCCTTGATTGTGCCACCAGCAATACGCAAGGAACCAAGCTTTGGAATAATATCAAATGGAAACTCTGCCTTCTCCCAATACTAAAAACATCATAAATTTAGTATCTATCTCATTGTTTCTAAAAGAAAATCCAACACAAAATAATAACAATGATAATAACCATCAACATAGACTACAGACAAGTGAAGTATTAAGCTAAAAACCAAGAAAAAAGGGTACAAATAGAAATTTAAGGATACTAAACAAATAAATAACAAATTTAAAGAAACAGGGTCCATGTAAAAAAAATAGAGAATACCTCCGCCATAACTGGGGCTACTTCTTTTTCCATGCACTCCCGTACTTTCATCCTTACAGCTTTCTCCTCAGAAGTCAATAGATCATCATAGTTGTAGTAGTCTGAAGCTGCAACCATGGCAGCACAAAAATAAATAAAAAGAAAAAGAAAATTGCCTCCTGAAATTCGACTAAGGAATCCACAGAACTTTTAATCATTGTAAATTGCTTCCAAATCAAAGAATGATGTCAAAATTTAAAAGAATACGCATTACATACGCGTCATGACGTACTCTGATCATCCTATCATCAAACTCACTTGAGACCTCAAGGGTGCCGTCTAAGTTTTAAAAAACGTCATCAATCTAGGGGCACTACAACACTTTGTTAAATTAAGGAGAGTAACTTTTATCAAAGTTAAAATTAAAAGATTCCAGAGTAACATATGAATTGTGAAAAGTTAAGGGACAGACGTGTCAAATACCCAAAAAAAAAACTCAAACCATTCTTGCAAGCTCCTAATGCTTCATTTGGATCACCCCTTTCAATTCTAGTAGTTTATTTGGTTACTCAAAATATTGTTTTTGAATATACCTCCGTTGGACACACACACATTTTACCATTCATCCACTCCCTTTTTCCATCTACTTTTACTAATCACATCACAGACACTCTCTCACCAATACATATTAAAATGACTATTCCAATATAAATAATCCAAACATTACATTTTAATACAATGGTTAACAAGGACATCCAAATGCAAATTGGAATACATCCATTTCATCAGAATACAATAGGACATAAAAAAATGTACCACAAATCATCACCAAATAAATAAAATAAAAAATGGAATACAAAATGCAGTTAACAAGGAAAAAGGACAAAGTATTGAAAGATGAGTGATTCATTCTTACTGGAAGGAGGAAAAACTGAAGCTGGAGTTGCCTGGGGAAAAGCAGTTGAGATATCCAGTGCTGGTGAACCAAAATAAGAACTCCTCTCATTCTTCTCAATATTATCTGTTAGTCATAAACCATCAGCGACCATTAACATTTCTTAAATAAATAAATTGAATGAACAGCGCTGTAACTGAATTCAAATGATTAAATAAAACCGCAAATTGCAAGATAATAATCAAAGATTGAGCACAATCAGTTCATAAATAATTCAGTTTCCAAGCTAAATAGGAATTCGGTGCACCAATTTAATTCAATTTTTATCACAATTTTTGTCTTTTTTATAAAAAAGTCAACTTTAATTTTACTATTTGTAATTACTATTATAACTTTATAATTCTTATTATTCAAATTTAAAAATCTATAACTTTATACTGATGGTTTTTTTTTTTTTTAAATTGCGACGAACAAACAAACTCTGTTTTCATTTTTTTCTTATTATTCAAATTTAAAAATCTATAACTTTATACTTATGGTTTTTTTTTTTTTAATTGCGACGAACAAACAAACTCTGTTTTCATTTTTTTCTGGACATATTTCTAAGTTTTCATCTTTGTAACTCTAATAATTTAAATTTTTCATCAGAGGCAGAACTCAATCCACCTCAAATTCAACCTAAGGGGGCGTTTGATAAACACATTGCGTTTTAATTACATTTGAATATAATTCTTTTTTGAGTGTTGTATTTGATTGAAAAATATTTGTTTTGTATTTGAATAAAATGTGTGTTTGGATAAAAAGTATTTTAAAGTTGAAAAATTAATGTGATTGATAAAAATAATATAAATAGTTAGAATTGAAAAGTTAATATGATTGTCTTAAAAAACTTTTGAATAGTAATTATTTTTGTAGTATTATTGAAAATAATTGTATTTGAATGTAAAACTTTGTATTTAGTGTAAAATTGATTTTCATATCACCAAAAAAAACGTTAATCAAAACGTTACCTAGAAAACTCAATTCCAACAAGTACACCAAACGCACGCTAAATATTCGAAATTTTGGATATATGATGCTTAAGAACGATGAAGCCATGTACATATTCTTCTATAAAACAGTCCGAAAATGAGAAAATTACAACGATATTGGGATTTCAGATCCAAAAGAGCGAAAAGATTAGAATTTTTACCCCATAAGCAAGGGAAAAAAGAAATCATTCAGATGAGTTGAGGAAAAGAAAAAGACCTTGATTTGCAGACGAGAGAACTGCCATGGTGAGAGAAAATCACGAAAAAAGGAAAGAGAGTAGAGAACCCGAACGAAGAATACTGGAGATCAAATTTTGGTTGAGAATAGCCGAGAGACGAAAAATTAAATGGGTCCAACTCAGCTTTAGGTAGTCACGATTACGGAAGTCAGAGGATGAGGAAGAAAAATTTGGCACGCAAAACTATGTTAATAATTTTTTATTGAGATTATTTTCCCAAATGATACCAGAACTTTAGTGTGTTTGGTTTTGTTTCTAAAACAGATTTCACGATTCCCTAGAAAATCGATTTCAAAATCGGTGTGAAATTGTATTTGGTTTGTATTGTTTTTGAAAACAGATTTCAAAACGAATCCAAAATCTTCTTTGCTCCCAACGTAAAATTGAAAACGACTAAAAGTCGTTTTCTCTGATTTCATTTTTCTCATTTCTCCCATTTCTCTGATTTAATTATTATGGTTAATTAAGATTTAATTGATATAGTAATTACTTAAATATTATGGTTATTAATTTTTAATTCATTTTTCAATTAAAAATTTTTATTAATTTTTAATTTTTGGTATTCATAATAATTTTTTTTTAAAATCAAACATAAATATATTTTTATAGAATACTTATAAAATGATTGGTTTTCAAAAATATAACCAAATACAGTTTCACTTTTTTGTTTCCCAAAACATACACTTAGAAAATAAAACCAAACACAGTTTCAGAAACGTTCTCAGAATTATTTTCAAAACGATCTCAAATTCAGAGAATTTGAAAACATAACAGATTTCAAAAACAATACCAAACGCTACCTTAGTTACCTACAAATTTTATAAGTCAAATTATCTCGAAACCCCTCAGTATTTTATAAAAGATTGAACGAAAATTAAACATATTTAGGTAATATATAGTTTAATTAAGATTATATCATAATTTAATATAACTCTATCATATAGAAGTATATAGAGGTAAAGAAGTAATTTAAGACTAAATCATATGGAAGTATATTATATCATAAAAATAGCTCTATAATATATTACATCTTTTGTTAAAAGTAAAATTTAAATTATATATTTTTTATTAAAATACAATTTATTTCAAATATACGGATGATTAAGTTACACAAAAGTATTTAATTATGATATTACTTAAAAAAAACCTCATATGATCAAAATTTATTTAATTTTTTTCTATTTTTTATTTTACAAAATATTGACAAATAGACCATTGACTTAATGATATAAAAAGTTCAAGAGTGTATCATCTGTAAAATCATAAATTAAGGGCCAAAATTAAATAGAGGTCATTTATAAAATTCACCTTTTATAAATAACTCCAAATTACATGCTTATCTTGATACTAAATTTTGATTTTATATATTACTAATTAATAAGTATGCATTGACAAAAAAAAAGTATCACTTGACTATTGATGACTTGTCACATAATAAGTAGTGGGACTTCCACGTGAAAGTGATAAATGAAAAGATACTATTTATAAGCTATTCACTCTTTTATAATATGTTAAAGGTATTCTCATGAACTATTCTACTAGGAAAACCCGTTTTCAAAGGCTGCTAAGCTTATGAAATTGTAAGTTTGATCATATTGTCTACTTTACCTCTCATTGTTAGCATTTTGTTGTCTACACAACATATAGTTACGCAAGTGCACGTGTCGCAATCAAATAAAAAAGTGATCGAATCGAGTTTCGTCTCACAGAAAAAGTTATCATTACAAATCTCAATAAAAACTAAATTAAGTAATTGAAAAAAATTGTTCAAAGTTAAAACGAAATTAAACTTACTGTAATGATATGAAATTAAAGGCACAAATGAAATGCAAACTTAATAAATCAGAGTGAATAACAATCAAAGATGAAATAACTGATATTCAATTTTCCTTCCCCTGTAATCTGACTATGTATGTTATAGCAATATTATAGCAATGCTGTTCAGTTAACCCAGAACTCAAAAATTCACGAGATTCTTCCAAGTTACTTATGCTACTACATTTTTACTTCATTTTTAATACATTCTTATGCAAAAATAAAATACAAACTAGATCAAACTCAAGTTCCAAATGGGTTATGTGAGGCAAGTGAATATTCCTACTTAACTTACAAACTTAGCTAGTTTAATTTATAAAACCAACCAAACACACATTAGTCAACACAAGTCTAACTCTAATCAGTTTTCCAACCAATTAAAATAATAGTATTATGCTCAAGATGACCAGTCAATGAACACAAATAAATAATAAAAACAATGTTGAATAAATTGAGTAATATTGAAGTAGTAAGCTCAGTATACAAGTTTTTCGTCACAAGTTTAGGTATTTTATCATCCCAGTCTAAAAGAAATTTAGTTCATGGTTGATTGTTCAAACAGCATAAAAACAGAGAACATTGTTCAATAAGAGAGAGAGAGAAAGATACAATCAAAAAAATTGAAAGAGAAATAGATAAGATACACGAGGTCCACGGTACTTGGTGTTGGGATTCTTGCTCCTCTTTCTGGAAACTGCTCAAATCCGCCTCCAGCTACTGTATGCTCACTTTCCTTCTTGGTTCCAACTATTTCCGGTACGTTTTCCTTCTTTTCTCTACTGGTTGGCTGTTTTCTTCTCTTCTGCCGTCACTTTCTAATTTTAGCTAAAAGCAAAAGTTTCCTTTTAAATGTTAGGGTAAAAGAAGAATGGATAGGTGTGCTCAATCTAATGGCTGAAAGTTTACTTGGTATTCTTAGAGTAAGACAACTTACAAGCTTATCCTCTGCTGTCCAAGTCAAGAATTAAATTTGCTGTCAGCTGTGTGTTGACCTGTCAAACTAACTCAACAATTTCTGCCCCAGTTGCTCCAGCAATGCTACAGCATTACCTAAAATTAATCATCCTTACAATTTTACTTAAATCGTGCATTTTCATTCTACCCAATGCATGACTCTTCTTTCCAACAGTGTTTTAATATTTCAACCCTACAAAACACTTCAAAATATCAAAAACTTACTTGAAAATTTAATTTCAACACTTAAAATAAACTTTGCACCTAAAAACTAAAAATGCTTACTTAAACCAATAATTTACTGAAAACTCATTGGATAAAGCACATTTTTAAATCCAAAATAGTTATGATAAATCTATTTCCTAAAGTTATCGCATTCCTTGAAACTCGAGCACATAACCATCATTTCTTGAATTTTAGAAAAAATAGAGTGCATCAGAGGCTTTTTGTTACGTGAAAAGTACTCGCAAGTGCATGAGTCAAATAAATAATAAAGAGTGAATAAAATATCGTTTTCACAAAAATTGTGTTTAATTTTGAGATAATTACTGAAATTGGTTAATTCTACAATTATTTGAATAACAAATACTAAAACTGAAAGGCGAACTGTGAGAAAATAAATAGAAAAAATTAATAAAACTAAAATAATAAAAACGAAACTCTACGGATTTAATTTTACCTAATTACTTTCATTTAAACTAAATTTATTGTTGTGGATAATTGTAAGTGCACAATATTGTTAACAAGTAATAGAGTAATGAATAGAGTATCGTTAACACAAAGATTAATTGCTTACTAATTATTAAAATTGGATTAACTCTAATTTTATTTGAACAAATAGAAAAAAAAAAGATGTTGAACATTAATAAATTAAACTAAAAAATAACAAAAGCAGATACAAAATAAAATCGACGAGAAATCAATAAGCTAAAGTTTTAGGGTGTCTGATTTCACTAGATTAATTATATTTAAACTCTCTAATTTAACCAACTAACATCTATTCCTTATGTTGCAAGTAAATCTCACTAATATAATTATTAATTTTTCTTAAGAATAAACGATACATCTCAATAAGTAAATTTCCACCATAATTTTAACCTATTAAAATTCTTTAAGTACAAGAAATCTATAATATTGCACAAGCACCATAGGTATATATCTATCTTATGAAAAAACTGATGGTATTCTAATTATGACAGACTTAATTATCTTCTCTTGGTCTCAAATTGAATATCTAAATCATATAGTAGTTGGTTAGAAAATTATAAGCATTAAGTACAAATTAAAATATTCAACATAAAATTACAATAAACATTAACTAATTAAAATTAAAAAAATTAAAATATTCATAATCTAACTAAATCTTATCCCTAAAAAAATAAAACTTATAAATCGTTTGGTAAACGTATTGTATTTTAATTATGTTTGAATACAATTTATTTTTTGAATACTATATTTAGTTAAAAAGTATTTGTTTTGTATTTAAATGAAATGTTTGTTTGGATGAAAAGTATTTAAATTGTATTTTAGAGTTAAAAAGTTGATGTAATTAATAAAAATAAAGATAAAAAATTAGAATTGAACAGATGATGTGATTGTTTTAAAAAAACGAATAAATTATAATTGTTTCATAACACTGTTGAAAATGATTGTATTTGAATGTAAAAATTTATATTTGATATAAAATTGTATTACGTTTAAATATGATTAAAATATAAAATTTTTACCAGACAAGCGTTAGAACATAAATAAAAAGAAAAACTTTAAAACGCAAAAAAAAAAAAAAAAGATAAAAAAACACACTAAAGCATAAAACTAAAGATTTTTTTTTTTTCTTTTCACCTGACGGCCTCCCTCGTGAAATTCACAGTCAAAAACATTCCCCTCGCAAGGAGTCTGAAAGCTCTATTTATATCTCACAACCAGCCACGCCAGCAACCTTTTCTTTTTATATTTTATTTTCCTTTTCCTTGGCAGTTGCAGGCGCTGACTCAAATCAGTCCAAGGGGCCAACTGACGCAAACAAGTGGCGGAAGTCTGTTGGCCATGTGATGGACGACACGCTAGGTGGAATTCTGGAGATGAATCATCTTTTGCATTTTATTGACTTTTTAAACCGATTTTTAGCTTCAAATCACTATTTTTTCCCCTTTCATCAAATTTTCCTATAGAAATAAGAACCCATACTCATTTTAGGGGTAGAATAAATTCAAATTACTAAAATTATAGCAAAAGCATATGCTTAAATGTACTTACCTAATTTTATTTTGTAGAGATATCATTTATTATATAATTGATTAATGTTATTTAGTGAAATTATAATTTAAATATATGTAATTACATAAAAGCCGTCTTCTGATAAACTAATATGTTTATTTATGCTAATTAAGACTCTTATATTCACACAAGAAACTAATTAACACAAATTCATTAAGTTTAAGCACTCAAAATAACTACATGTATACTAAGAATACATTCCTATTTTAAATTATAAATACTACTCTATTATTTATCAATATCTAATCTTAATTTTCTAATTTTAATCAAGTCTAACAACATCATCTAATGATTGACCAAGTCAATAAAAGAGCATTAAGAACATAATAATATGAACAATTATTAACAACCAACCAACAATCCAAGAACAAAAATAAATTCAAATTTCATTAAAAAGATTCATTGGAACCCTAGAACCAAAACTAATTCATAAATGAAATTACAAAGAAAATTAAACAAATCAAGGATTTAAACATCATCAATTACAAAAATTAAAGAGGAAAATTAGGAAGGAAAAACCAAAATAAAGTTTGTTACAAATCTTCAAAATTTCCCCAAAATTCTTCTCCTCTCCAAGCTCTTCAACAACGAATCTCTCTTGAAATTTATTGAAACAAAAACTAATATCTAAAAATAAAAACAAAAATCATAAATCTAAAATCCTAAACTACTATTTTTTTTATTTTTCTATTTTTTTCTTCTTCATTTTCTCCTCCTCTTCCTCACTAATTTTTCCCCTTGGCTCCCTTGGCCTCCTAGCTCACCAAAACCCCCCCACTTTTCCCTTTTCTTTCCGTTTCTTTTCTTTCTTCTTCTTTCCTTCAGCCACCAACTGTAATGCACAACGATCTCGTGGCAGCGTGCGGATTTGGCGAGCTCGACCCCACGGATGCGTATCAGCGGGTGAGGGAAGGCAGGCGCATAGGAATTGCGTGTGTGCGCCGTGCTTACAGATGAATGGCAGCCCTTAGTGGGGTCTAACGCAAGCTTGATGTAGAGCCCCTTATTTGTGTGTGCAACAAATGTGCTCAATTGGAGCGATCTTGGCTAGATCCAACAATTGGGAACGCGTGTGGCAAATCTAAGTGTGAGGCTTTAGATTAGCAAGCTTAATTTCAAATTTTAGCGAGCAATTTTAATCACCATTTTGTCATTTTTCTACCTAATTAAATTACAAAAATGAGGAAAATTAATTATCCTGGGGGGAAGCACAATAACAATATATTAAAATCAATAATCACCCAAATAAAGTAAAATAAAATTATACAAAATTAACATATACCAAAATTAACTAATCTAAATTAAAATTAAACAAAATAACACTAAACTAACTTAAAATAAATTAAAGTGCTAAAAAAACATAGCCACTTTAATGCACAAAATTAATGAAATAACTCTATTTTTATAGAGTTATCACACTTCAGAATCCAAGGCAGCTCTATCCCATGCCAACCTCCAAAATGACTAAAACTCCCTCACAAATAGCCTACCTCCTCTAGAGCAAAACAACACATAACAATAACATAACTTCACCCAGCTCTTAAACAAGTATTCTTGTTTCTCTACTTCACAAAACGACCTCAGAAGTTCATCTTTTAGTGTTTAGAAGCTTAATAACTCCATTATATTCGTCAACTTCCTCACTTTTGGAACTTCTCTAGAAATCATCAAAGTTCATCTTTTGAGGCAACTTGTGTTTGTCTCTGGAGCAATCTTGAGCCACATCCAAAAATACTCTAGAAATAGAATTCATCTCTTGCTTACCTCACCTTGGTCTCCATCAATTATTTGATTATTGCTCCCACCATTCTTCGATCTAACCTAGTTCTTTTAGTCGGTTTTCTTGTGTTTTACAAATTCTTTTGGTGATTTGGCAATGGAGGACATCCTGGGAGCTATCCTTCTTCGATTTTTTTTTTAGCCTAATCAAACCTAAATCATGATGGAGACTTGCCTTAGTCTTTGCTTCAACACTCCAACATATCTAGTCACGTCGAAACTACCACCACCCATCCAGAGATCACCACATCGACACCCCTGACATGTTACCCATCAGATCTACCATGCCTCATCAACACATTTCAATGCAATGATAGTCGAATGGGAGATCCAACACCCCTTTAAATATTACACTACGACTTAAAATGTCGACATTATCTAGTAGTGAGTACTAGCATAACACTAAGCAGCAAAACCATTTCCACTTTTACCCTAATCATCCATTGTTCCCATCTAAATTTTTAAAGAAATCTGAAACATCCAAATGTGTAGTATCCATAAAATGACCAACAAATTTTTTTTTTTTTCTACCCCTTTTCCTTTTTCCTTTAATGAAGCTTGGTAAAGGTCTGCAACATACTTTGGCGTATGATAGGTACGCGACCAATGTCCTTTCATACCACAATGATGGCAAAGATTATCGTTGTTCTTGGGGCTTTTTCTTCTTTTCTTATTTTTCCTCATTTTTTCCCCACTTCTAGGGGTGATGTTTGCCTCTCTTGAATAAGTCTTTTCTAATATGTCTTTTTTTGTAATATTTTCTCTGCATAATTTTAATAAAGAAGTAATACGAAACATTGCAGAGTTATATGGTCATTATAGCGTTTACTGATAATGATAACAGTAATTACTCCGACATTACTATCCATCAAAATAAGATGTTAGAGTAAAAAAGATATTATGCGAAAATATTTAAAACCAACAAAAGATACTGCCAATTCCTACCCCATTCAACTTAGCCCAATCATTTTTTTTTTGGGTAAATATAACACAATATGGTAAACTTCATTCCCACCATGCAAAGTGATGAAGATGAAAGGACGATACCTACTAAAATGCAAGCATAAAAACACCCTAGATCTAGTACATCTGGAACAAAATGAAAAAAAAAAAAAAACAAAGCCATTACCTCAGATCTGGTAAAAAATCTGGTTCATTGCTGCTCTTAAACGTCTTCACCATTCCTTGATGGTATGAGCGACGAATACAGGAAAGGAGTGAAGATTCTGACAGAGAAAGAAGAAAGAGAAAGAGGAGTGAAACTTTTTACTTTTGTAGAGAGAAACAAAGGAAGGGAGGGATTTTTTTTATTTTATTTTTATTTTTTGTGAATGCTATGAGAGGGGAGGGAACGGGAAGGATAAAGGTGAAGGAAAAATGAGTGAAAATTTTGATATATATTTGATGTAATCAAGAGAGATTCGACATTTTACTCTTATATCAAAAACAACGGATGATGTGATAGTATTACAACGAAAGTTAGAAAAAGTAGAGCTAAAATTAATAATATATATTTTTTTCAGGAGTGTTATTTTTGATATTTATCCTTGAAAATATTTGTAAAATATTTAATCAATCCGGAGCTTGTAAGGTGGCGTTTGTTTTTGTTCTTGAAAATGATTTTATATTTTCAAAAACACAGAAAATAAAAACGATTTTAAAATAGCATTTGTTTATTTAACGTTTTCAAAACTGTTTCGAAAACACCGTTTTTAACTATGTTTTTTTTTGAGTTTTTTAAAAACGAAAAAAAAGTTGTTTTCACTTTTTATTTTCATTTCCAAAAAATATTGTGTTTTTCAGGTTTTTTAAAAATGAAATAAGTTTTGAAAAAATATAACTAAACAAAATTTCATTTTTATGTTTTTCAAAATATACACTTAGAAAACATAACCAAATACAGTTTCAGAAATGATCTTAATACAATTTTCAAAACATTCTCATTTTCAATTTTTTTGAAAACAGAAAATATTTTAAAAACAATACCAAACGCCACCTAAATTGGATAATGAATTGAGAGTAACCCGTGCAACCAGATTTGTGAACATCCTTAATTGGATTTGTCTAAAGATTTTAGCTCCTTTCAAAAGCTTAGGGATAATTTTGAAATGGTCTAAACAGTTAAGGTACTTTTTAGATTATCAAAAATATATAGGGGTAAATGTTGTTTTTAGTTAAAATGCAAGGGTACTTTTTGTATTTTCAAAGATACCAAACCATTACACTGAAACACCCAGCCCCCCCCCCCCCCCCCCCCCCCCCCCCCCCCCCCCCCCCCAAACAACTCTTTTTTATTTTTATTTTATTTTATATTTTTTCCTTTGGAAAAAAATATTTGTGAAGTTTTTTTTTTTTTGACTAATATTTGTAAAGTTGATGGTTTCAAGTTTTGAATGTATCTGAGTGAAAGCATCGGAATGATCAGTTGAAACCAACGACCACAGAAAGTCTACGAAATTAAGGAAATCCCAATCTCTCAGCTTATTCGCCATGTTCGCCAAGCGCTTCTTACAGAAAGCTGCTCTCCATTCTCAGGTGCTTTCAACTGTCCGCAATCCACCGTTGTGACTTTCTTTATCATTTTCTTTCTTGTTGGTTCAGCACTGAAGAAATTTTCCAATTTTCTAATTTTCGAGTTTTCCATTTCATTCATAATAAGGACGACCTAGGGTTTCATTTTCAACTGGAAATCATTCTTTTTACGGACAGATTGTTTGGTTTTGAAATTTGGTGTTGTTTGGTTTCGATCAACAGATTGTATCGGTTTCCGAGCTAACTTTTTAGGACTAATGTAGGTCATGGAATTAACTACTAGCTTAATTTGTTTGTCTATTTATTATAGTGATTTTTTTTTCAAGTAAATATATTGTTTTTGATGCTTTAATAAATTTAATCAATAAATTTTAATGGTTTTTGGAGCTACGGGCCGTTTGGAACAATGGTTAGAGTTGGCATTATTTGCGTTTAGTTAAAGTGTGAATTGGAAATGAACTGTAATATAGGGAATTATGTAAAAATTAGAGATGTTTTTGGGAAAGAAAGATGTATTATGGAGTTTGTTTCGTTTATCTCACTAAGCGATTAAAAAAAATTCATTTCGATTTAAAATAAAAAAATTATGGACTTTTGAAGTTTAAATTTCGTGAAAATTGAAGAGAGAGAGAGAGACGTGGATTTCGGAGTTTCAGAATTGAACCTACAAAATTCTGTCTCTAATGGAGGAACCAAATGGGCCCTAAATTTTTGGAATTAATACAGGGAATGGAATTAAGTCCACAAGAATTCGCTAGTTGTTTAATGGATTTATCTTCTTATTCCTGTTTTGATTTGGAGTAATAACTAAAATTATTAAAGCAGAAAATGGAGTGAAGTCCACATTTCACAAGGATGTGCTAGTAGCTTAATGTGTATTTCTTCTTGTTACTGTTTGATTTGATTAATTGCTTGCATTGTTTTTTAAGCTAAAATTTTCAAACTAATATAGGAAGAGGAATGAAATCCAATAGTCTGCTAGTTGTTGTATATGTTTTTCCCCCCCTTAATTATTTTGTTTTCACCAGAGTTTGCAACACGGCAGTTTGACGGAAACGGACTTGGACCTGCGAATTACAGTTCACTATGGAATCCCGTCTACATCCTCCATTCTTGCTTTTGACCCCATTCAGTGCCTTCTGGCCATTGGGACGCTGTGAGTTGAAAAAAACCTTTTCTTTTAAATTCTATTGCCTCTTTTTTTTTTTTTTTAAGAATTTTCATTGAAGTGTGAGTTGTTGGCTTGGAACTAGGATTGCATCGTGGCTCGTTTTCACTAACTATTGAGCAAAGAAAAATTATAGACACATGAAAAACAAAGATAAGCAGCCGTGTGAAACTGGTTCTTATGGAGAGTGTTTAATAGGCATTTCATTTCTATGGTACTTAAGTTTGTTCTTAAATTGACTCCATTGTTTTCATTCGTTCTTCTATGGAAAATGGGGCCTCACCTGTCTTTATTATATGGGTTTCACCCTCGCTTTTGATGGTTTGAAGATGGAGGGACTTTAGTGATAATAAAGTGACTTTCTCTTGAGTAGCATACTTTGGGGAGTGAGAAAACACAGGCTTAGACAAAATTTTGGCAATTCCACTCTACCTCTGAGCTAAATGAGTTGGTGGTAAACAAGATCCTTGGGAGTCTATGTTCTTTCTGCTATATATGCCTGATGCCTTGCAATAATGAACAAACAAAAGGGCAACAAAATATACATCTTGTGAGGTGTCTTGTTGGCATGACATGGGGCACTACATTGTCACTTAAATGCTCGTGTTCATTAATTTTTCGTTTTCTTTGGCAGGGATGGAAGGATTAAGGTGATTGGTGGTGATGGTATAGAAGGACTTCTTATTTCTCCGAAGCAATTACCTTTCAAATACATTGAGGTATATTTGAACCATGAACTACTGAAAATATTAGGATACAATGCCTATATTATTGTTTATAGCATATCTAATTCAGAAATTGACACACGCAAGGCATCCCATTCACGTGTGTGTATATTCATATATATCTTCTCCTTTCTTATAATTTCCTTTATTCTTTGAGCGGCAGAGATAATACATCATGTTGTTTTCGCAGTTTGTGCAAAACCAGGGTTACTTAGTTAGCATCTTAAATGACAACAGTGTTCAGGTACAAGTCTTTATCTACTTTGAGACTTCTGTCTCTTGTAGAAACTCCTTTGAACTTTTGTGTCATGCTATCTTCTTAGTTCCTTATCCTACCTTACCAAGTTTTGTGGTTCTTTACTAGTTATTTTATTGTGGAGTTGGGCGTTTTTTCAACTTTGATAGTTATATATTGTTTTCTTTGATTACAATGCCTGATCAAATTTTGCGAAAATTATCACTGTTTTAATCAGGGTAACAAGTGATATTTGACAATGGCATGGCTATATATTTTGCAATGCTAGCTGACTTTCAGCTGAAAGGCCTTTGGTTTTGTCTCTATGAAGTGCTTAAATTTGATAGGATTTTTAATTTATCAAGTTTGATCATTAGCTTTTATATTTCACAGGTCTGGAATCTTGAGAGCAGATGCCTTGTTTGCTCTTTACAGTGGGAAACCAATATAACTGCTTTTGCTACAATTCATGGCTCCGACTTCATGTACATCAAAGAAATTATGTTACCTATATATTAAACTAGCTAGTTACAGGCTGGAAATTTGATGAGTATTGGACAAGCAGTTCATGACATATTTTCTGTATTGCAATGCGCAGGTATGTTGGCGATGAATATGGTTTGATGTCTGTGATGAAGTACAATGTTGAGGAAAGAACACTTTTGCAATTTCCCTATAATATTTCTTTAAATACTACAAGTGGTAATTTGTTCTCAAATTTCCTGTTGTTGAATATTGAATTATTTGTTCCCCAGCAAAAAAAAAAAAAAAAAAAAAAAATCTTGTATATCATTTGTTCCTAAATTGTAATTTTAGTTTATTGTAATGAAATAAACGTCTGTTAACATTCTTTTATTACAGATATATGCTTCTATTTTTAATTTAATGCTGTTCGTTTGCCATTTAACAGATGCTTTCGAGTGTGCATTTCCTACTGATCAACCTGTTGTTGGAATTCTTCCCCAACCTGGTTCTTTTGGAAATAGGCAAGACGGGCTTCCATTATAACTCATAATTGAAAAAAAAAAAAAAAGTCATTTGAAAGGAAAAGTTGAAGCTACCCTTCACCCTTGAAGTGGCTTCCTAACTAAGCCATAAGCTCCAATAGTCTGCTAGCCTGCAAATAACCTCTTTTACAGTGTTATTTTTGTCAACATTAATGCTAAACAAAGCAAATCATACTTGCTGGTGGATGTAATTGGGAGGATGTTGACATTGCATAAAGTTCACATAACTTTAGATCCAGTGGTACTTGCATCCTTGAGCCTATTAGAAGTTTGTTGTGTTGCATCCCATGAACAACGTAGTAATAATTATCTTTTCTTTCTTCCACTCTTCCCTCTCATTCTTTGGCACTACATCTTTACTTAGGTTAGATCCATAATTACCTAAGAGTATAATAGAGAACATGGAACTTAACATCATTGTTGATCTATTGTAAGTTCTTACTTGGGGGCGTTTGGTAAACGCATTGCATTTTGATTGTATTTGAATGAAATTTGTTTTTTGAATATTGTATTTGGTTGAAAAGTATTTGTTTTGTATTTGAATGAAATGTGTGTTTGGATGAAAAGTATTTTAAAGTTGAAAAGTTGATGTGATTGGTAAAAGTAGAGATAAATAGTAAAGTTGAAAAGTTGATATGATTGTTTTAAAAATGTTTTAAATAGTAATTATTTTCGTAGCACTGTTGTAAAGTTTGTGTTTGGTGTAAAATTATATTGTATTTGAGTAAAATTAAAATGAAATATTTTTCCCAAATGTTCCCTTAATAGCGTTAATAACCACACTGCCCCTCCTCTTTTTTGCAGAGTATTGATTGCATACCAAAATGGGTTGGTGGTGTTATGGGATGTTTTTGAAGGTCGGATTGTTTTCTCAGGAGGTGGTAAGGATCTCCAGTTGAAGGATGAAGTCATGGAAGCCTCTGGTGCGGCCAATGTAAATTCTTTAGAAGATAAATCCGAACATCTTTTGGGAGAAAAAGAGATAAGTGCTCTTTGTTGGGCGTCTTCCAGTGGGTCCATTCTTGCTGTTGGGTATATAGACGGAGATATTTTATTTTGGAACACATCATCTGTAGCTTTTAGTAAAGGTCTGCAAGCACTGTCATCTTCTAACAATGTTGTTAAGTTAAGGTTATCATCTGCGGCAAGAAGACTCCCTGTCATTGTCTTGCAGTGGACAGCAACTAATAAGTGCCGTAATGATTGTGATGGCCAATTATTTATTTATGGGGGAGATGAAATAGGATCTGAGGAAGTTCTGACGGTAATGTTCAACATTTGTTCAATGTTTTATTTTTATTTTTATTTTTTATTTTTGGGTTGAAAGTATGTTACAACATATAGCAATAAGAGGGCCACCAAAACGTTGAAAAGGATTCCTGAAAGGGTACAAATTATCCCTAAAATGCTAACTTTTTTGTTAAAACTTTTTGGTCTTGAAAAGAGTCGAGGGTTTTTGCGTTTAATTCATCTCCCAAACCAAATCAAGCCCCAATGTTTGGTTCTACATAATTGTATGATCATATTGACTCTGTGTGAAAATAAGTACTTCTCACATTTTTTGAAGCCATGCTTTTGTTTGTATCAGATTCCTTAAGTTTTCTGGCCTAATGCTGTTTCCAATTTGCTACATTTGTAAATTGCGTGCATTTATTGGCTGCAACATTGTTATGAAAAGAAAAGCATGAAATCTCTTCTTTTTGTTCTGCTTCTTACAGGTTATAAAACTTGAATGGTCATCTGGAATGGATACTTTAAAATGTGTTGGTCGCACTGATATTACACTTACTGGCTCTTTTGCTGACATGATCTTGTTACCAAGTGCTGGGGCAACAGGAAATCATAAAAAAGCTGATGTTTTTGTATTGACAAGCCCTGGCCAACTGCATTTTTATGATGATGCTAGCCTTTCCTCCATGTTATCACAGCAAGAGAGAAAACCATCTTTTACTGCTGTGGAATTTCCTGCCATGATACCTATAAATGATCCAGCCATGACTGCTGCTAAACTTGTTACGCTTCTGATTGGGGAAGACTCATTAAAGACTCTACCTGAGGTATTGCATCCTTTCTTCTTCATTTTGGTTTGTTTGTTTGTTTGTTGTTGGAAAGAATAGTCCTAATGATCTGTTGATTTCTTTCATAGTGGCTAATCTTGTCACTTTTTTCAGCTGACCTCAATTGTGAAAACTGGTTCAGTTTCAACCCCAGCCAGTGGATTAAAGTGGCCATTGACTGGTGGTGTGCCAAGTCATTTATTTACTACTAAAGATAAAAGGATTGAGAGATTGTATCTAGCTGGGTATTCAGATGGATCTGTTCGAATATGGGATGCCACTTTTCCGGTCTTAACTTTTCTTTTGGAAGGCCAGGTAATTATTGTTAATATGAGTTTTGTCTTGGGATATAAAATTATTGTTAGACCACCTCTTAGTAGCTTAAGCTATTGGGAGAATTGGTAGACCAAATTGGGATCAGAGCAACAGTTCTTGAGTTTAAACTGCCTGTAGTTGCACTCTCCAAAATTGTCATCACGTCTTGAGACATTATATATGTTTTGGGATTATAACTAAATATATGTAGTCTGCACACAATTGCAGATTGTTTAGCCCATACATGAGGGGGTGATGTTGACCCACTTTTGATAGCTTAAACTTATGGGATCTAAACTGACATTAATTTATTTTGTCCTTACTAAAAAGGGTCTATTCTTGATAGTAAAATTATCTCAAATTACTAACAGGTGCAAGACATTAAAGTTGCCGGCTCAAGTGCTCCTGTTTCAGAATTGGATTTTTGCTACCTCACTTTAAGCTTGGCTTTAGGCAATGAACGTGGTCTGGTGAGATGGCTAATATTTCTATATTTTGAGTCTTACATTCAATTTCAGTATTAATAATTTTTCGACTTTAGAGAGAATCATCTTTTGTATTTGTGTTTTAGAAGAATAAAATACTAAAATCTTTTTATTTCATATCAGAGGATCATACATCAATATATAGGGAAAAAGACTCCCTTGGTATCCTAACTACTTCAAGAGAAAAAAAAAAAAAAAGGAAAGAAGGAAACATAACTAGGAAAGTAAACATCTTAATTAATCCAAGATATCTCTCGGATTCTTATTGAATAAGGAAAGACAAAAATATCCTAATTTCCTAAAATACTTCCGACACTCCCCTTCAAGTTGGTGCATAGATATCTATAATGCCCAACTTGCTAACAAGGATCTTAAAATTAGGTTTGAACAACCCCTTAGTTAGGATATCCGCAATTTGCCGTGTAGTGGGAATGAATGGCATGCAATTTACTCTTGCCTCCAATTTTTCCTTAATGAAGTGTCTATTGATCTCAACATGCTTGGTTCGATCGTGTTGTGCAAGATTATGAGCAATGCTTATTGCAACTTTGTAATCAACCATACCACTTCATTGGAGCCTCTCCCGATTTCTTCAACTCATCTAGTATTCATTGTGCCCACAAGATTTCACAAACTCCATTAACCATTGCACGATACTCGGCTTTTGCACTACTACGAGCTACTATATTTTGTTTCTTGCTCCTCCATGTAACTAGAGTTCCCTACACATATGTGCAGTAACTAGTGGTTGATTTACTATCTGTCATAGAGCCTGCGTAATCCGCATCTTTGTACGCTTCAATTGTCCTTTGTTCACTCTTTTTGAATAACAACCCCTTTCCTGGAGCACCCTTCATGTATCTCAAAATTCTGTTTGTGGCCTTAAGATGTTCACGTGGAGCATGTATAATTTGACTTAACTAGACTAACTGCAAAAGTGATGTCAGGTCTTGTATGCAACAAATAAATTAATTTGCCCACCAATCTTTGGTATTGTCCTACATCAACCGGACCTCCCATTCACTATCCCCAAGCTTTTGGTTAAGGTCAGTTGGTGTATCTATGGGCTTACAACCACTCATTCTTGTTTCCTTGAGAAGGTCTAGGATTATTTCCTCTGCGAGACTACTATGCATCCCTTGGATCGAGCAACTTTCATTCCAAGGAATTATTTAAGTGATCCTACATCCCTTATCTCAAATTTTAATGCTAGGCTTGCCTCTAATCGGTTCATCTCCCTTAAATCATCCACATAGACAATCAGAATTGTCGCTTTCCCATCTTTTGAATGTTTGATGAACTTGTTGTGATCAGTTTGAGCATGAGTGTAGCCTTGTTTCTTTATTGATTGAAGAATCTCTCGAATTGAGCTCTCGATGACTGTTTAAGGCCGTATACGGATTTTTTTAAGTTTGCACACTTTAGATCCAAACTTTTTTTCAACTCGGAGGAGGATCCATGTACGCTTCCTCTTTTAGATCTCCGCTCAAGAACGCATTCTTGGCATCTAGTTGCTGCAATGGCCAATCAAGAGTTGCTATAATTGATAAAAGTACCCCGTATGGTATTCAGTTTTGCCACTGGCACAAAAGACTCTGAATGGTCGATACCATACGTTTGTGTGAAGCCTTTAGCCACTAATCTTACTTTCTACTGATCTAGGGTCCCATTAGCTTTATACTTGGTAGTAAAAACCCATTTATAGCCAACTATCAATTTTCCCTTCGGTGGTATTGCAACATCCCATGTTTAATTCTTCTTAAGTGCTCTCATCTCTTTGAGTACGGCCACCTTCCATTTTGGAACCTTTAGAGCATCCTGTATTGATTTTGGAATCTCTATGCAAGAAAGTAGATATGTAAAGGTAGAAAAAGATGTTGACAGATTTTCATAGGACACAAATTTGGACATTGGATACAATGGACGACTTGTACACAACCCAGTACCCTTTCTGATTGCTATGGGAATATCTGTGTTAGAAGAATCAAATTTGGAGTGAGAGGAATTTTCTGGGATAGTTTGAGACTTACCAGATTTTTTTGACTTTCGGATTGGGCTAGGGTTAGATGTTTGACTTGGCGGTGAAATAGTGGATCCTTTTTCTTGATTTGGCTTCTTCGTATTGTAACCCTGTCCAAAGATATTTTTTAAACCCATTTCTTCTTTATTTCCTGTACAATGAAAGTTTTTTTTTTTTTTTCCTTCTTGCTGTGGTATTACGGATTGTTCCACAAAATTTTCCTTTGATTGAGACATTTTTTTTCAATTTGTTGAGGGGAAGATTTGGTTCAAGGATTGAATTAACCTGATCAGGATCATTAGAAATAGGTTTTTTTATTTTTTTTTATTATTTTTTATTTTTTAAATTGAATCATTTGATTTGATTTTTTTTTTTCCTAAAATTGAATCCCTTTTGAAATTTGAATATCCTCCTGAGAGATTTGTGGCACCAGAGTTTGAAAATACCTAATTTTGTGAAGTAATTGAACCCAAATCTTCCCTCTGATTGTCTGTTATCAAATTTGTTTTGAAAAAATTTAAATATTTTTGAAAGAATCCATCATGAAAAAAGCTTCCCATTGAATCTTCCAAATCTTCCTTACCTTTCTCCCCATAAAAATGAGAGTGAAAATAAGGGGTATTTTCAAAAAAGGAAACATCCATGGTTACGAATAATTTTTTTGAAATAGGATCATAACATTCATTTCCCTTTTTGATGAGGAGCAAATCCGACAAAAACACATTTTTTAGCCCTAGGATCCAACTTTCCATGACATTTGTCATTGTCACAAATGAAAATGTGCAGCCAAAGATTTTCAACGGTAAAGAAGTTGTAATCCTGGACTGTTGAAATTTTTTTTGAAATACGTCTAAGGGAGATTGAAAACCTAAGATTTTGGATGGCATTCTATTAATCAACTGAGTAGCCATAAGAACAGCTTCACCCCACAAATATTTTGGAACCTTAGTTGTAAAAAGTAACGGCCATGCAACTTCTAAAAGATGATTTTTATTTTTTATTTTATTTATTTATTTTTTTTAACGTTCAGCTACTCCATTTTGCTGTGGGTGTCATTGCAAGAATGTTGATGAATTATGCCTTTTTCAGAAAAGAAATGACCCAAACTCATGTTAAAATGTCCCCTACCATTGTCATTATTAAAAACTTTTATTTTTTCTTAAAATAAAGTCTAAACCATGATGTAAAAATTTTTATAAACATCTTCTACTTCTAAATTTTCTTTGAGCAGATAAACCCAACTGGTTCTAGTGTGGTCATCAATGAAGGTGACAAACGAATTTCTTTCAAAAATAGGAGAAATTCGTGAAGGACCCGATACATCACTATGAATTAATGAAAAAGGTGTAGAGGTTTTATAAGGCCTAGGAGGATAAGGAACTTGGTGGTGTTTTGCTAAGGCACAAATCTAACATTGAAAATTTGATGGAATCTTATTCTTAACTAAATTCGGAAACAAAAATTTCATATAATGAAAACTAGGGTGACCCAATCCATAATGCCACAACATTATTTCCTTATCACTAGAAACAGATATAGTTCCAAAACAGGTTTGTTGGACTAGTTTACATGAGTTGGTCCCATCTTTGAAGAAATAAAGTCCACCTCATTCTCTAGTAGTGTCAATCGTCCTTACCGAGCCCGTTTCTAGAAATTTACAAGATTGGGAAAATTTAGCGATGCACTTGTGATCACGGGTAAGTCTGCTTATAAAAAGATTATAGGACAAATTATGAATGTGAAGAACGTTTTGGAGTGTGAGGGAAGATGAGATATTAATTGATCCTGTTCAAGCGATTCTCGGAAAAGAATCGTCGACAATTTTGATTCTCTTGTTCCCTACACATGGACTATTAGATGAAAACAATTTTGAGTAACTTGTCATATGGTTAGTTGCTCCAGAATCGATAATCCAAGAAAAATCTGGATTATGTTTGACATTGGAAAACACTTTGGTTAGGGAAATTCCTGATTGCACTAAAGAACAAGGGGACTGACCATTGAATTTGTAAGACTAGAAGAGATTATACAATTGCTCTAATTGTTCCTTATTGAAAGAATTGGTACTCGAATTAACTTGATTTTCCTAAGAGGATTCAGCCACGGTTTACAGAGCATGACCGTTTGAATGTTTCTCTAGATGAGGTGGTTTCCTGTGAATTTTCCAGTAGATTTCCCTCACGTGCCACGGTTTCTTGCAATGGTCACACCATGGTTTCTTCTTCTTGTCTCCTTTAGAGTCAGAATTTTTCGTGATGAGGGTAGAGCTGTCAAGGTTTGTTTTTAGGCTAATTGATGATTCTCCCAACATAATCTGCTTCCTACACTCCTCGTCTTATTTAGGAGAAAACCTCAAGAACAGATGGAAGGGGCTTATGGCCAAGTTTCCGACCCTTCACCTCATCTAAGCTCCGATTAACACCTGCTAGAAACATGTAGACACGATCATTATCTTTTTGCTTCATATGCCGTGCACAATCATTTGGATTCTCCTACACACCATCATAGTGGTGGTCCAGTTCCTGCCACAAGGTTACCATCTCATTGTAATAGACAGTGATCTCGCGATCGCCTTGTTTGGATTGCCAGGGTTTTGATTTTATTTCAAATATCTGAGAGGAATTCTCCAAATCATAGTATGCTTCTCGAACCGAATCCCACACGTCCTTTGTTGTTCGAAGAAACATATTAGGTTTTTCTATCTTAGCCTCCATAGAGTGAGAAGCCATGTTGTCACTAGAGAGTTCTTAGAATACCATATTCTGAAGGTGGGATTGTTTGTTGCAGGCTGCTTGATTTCCTCAGTGAAATAACCCAATTTTCTGCGGCCATCAATGGTTAGTTTGATTGACTGGGATCACTCCAAATAAGTTTTTCCGTTCAATTTGTGAACGGTGATTTGAAGTGAGGAACCCGAAGACAAATAGTCAACATTGCCAGTTGCTGTGGAAGAATCACTGGTCTTGGAATTCTTAGAAACTAAGTTGGAAAAAGATGGACTGGTGCCAGCTTTGGTCATCGCCATCTTGGGTATGGTCGGTTTTGCCATTAGGGTTAGAATTCCCTAGCTGTCTCTGATATCATGCGTTTTAGAAGAATAAAATGCTAGTTCTTCTTATTTCATATTAGAGAATTGTCCATCAATATGTAAGGAAAAAGACTCCTTTGATATCCTAACTAATTCAAGAGGAAAAAAACAAGAAAGAAGGAAACATAATCAGGAAAGTAAACATCCTAATAAATCCAAGATGTCTCTCGGATTCTTATTGAATAAGGAAAGGCAAAAATATCCTAATTTCCTAAAATACTTCTGACAGTATTCCTGTTTTTCTTATAATTGTATTGGCTTGTATAGGTTCGTATATATGATCTCAAAGGCAGTTCAAAGCGAACAAACTTCCACTTTGTTACAGAAACTAAGCATGAAGGTAAACTGTAATTGACGAACATTGCAATGATTGCATCTCATTTATTTTTGCTTGTTCCTGTTGCTTTTGGGCTAAAGGGGATAAGCTACCGTTTTCCTGTCCTAAAAACTTAGATTAGATTCCCAAATGTTTCGTCATGGAAATTCAGGCACTGATATACTGCATCTGGCCAAGTTGAATTTTAAATCTTTTATAGGGAGCAATTATCTGATAGACATGGGTTATCTAGATTTTATCAGAGTATCTCAATGGGCTAATTTGGTAATCTTTGAAAATGTTTGTTGAGAGAGAATTTAATATCTCCAGGAAATACAAATGAAGTATAATACAGTGAATGACAATATGATATTTCAGATATGTGGTTATATTCTGTTCTCCAGAATGGTAAAACAGGGGATTTGCTAACTGTAAAATTTATATTTCTAAACTTTGGATACGTGTGTTTTTTAACAGTTCTCCAGAATGATAAAATAGGAATTTTCTAATTGTAAGATACTTTTAGTTACTTTCTTATGTGTAGCCTACAGTTGCAACTGTAAGAATTAGAGCGGTTGTGCATTCATGATGTAAATATTGGTCAGCGTACAATAAATGTCTTTTATTTGATAACTAACGATGACAGTCCTAATCTGTTGTCTGTATTACGGATAGGTTATTGGGACAGGTTTAGAGATGTCTTAGAAGTACCATTTACGTTTGCATGGCATGTAAGGGAATGTTCGGATCCCATTGTGGTATGGATGGGATTGGAGCTTTTTTATAAGTTTATATGAAATGATTGTTAGATGATTTAGGAAAGAAGCTTTTGCAAACAAGGGTATCCTTTTCGTTTTTGTGGTAACTTGATTTCCAGATGTAAAACTGCCTAGACTGTTATAGCAGTCTTACGTTTATTCATAATGCTTCTTAGTTTCCAGTCAAGACATTGTGGAAATATTCTGCATTGATGGATTATTAGCATGGAAGCACTCTTCCCTCAAAAAGATTTTTAGCTTTTGTGCTTGGACCTTGTTATTCAATTTGCACTGAATTTATATAAGCAGAGCCTTTTACTTTTAGTAGTTGACATTATACATTTTCATCACAGTTCACAGTTTGTCTCACGAAAAAGGGCTTCAATGTAGTGCTGTTTTTTCTGTTGGCAATTCCCCAATTCAAACGTTACAATTTATGCATTCTGGGGCTAAACTTGCTGTTGGATTTAAATGTGGCCGTGTGAGTATAATCTACATAGTTCCTTTACTTGAATCTTCTGTTGTCATTAGAATGACCTTTATTCAGAAAGGTTCCTAAAATTTAATTATTTTTTTCAGCTTGCAGTAATTGACATGAGTACGTTTTCTGTTGCGTTCTTTCTGAATGATGTATCTTGCTCTAGCTCCCCAGTCATTTCAATAACATGGAAGGAGCGTACAAATTCTCACGGTCTTGTGAAGAACCCAAAGCACTCAGAAATAGACACTTTGATAAACTCTGCAAAGGAAGTAATGTTCATCTTGACAAAGGATGCAAAGATCAAAGTGCTTGACGGTTGTAATGGTAACGTGATGAATACACGGCCATGGAACTTGAAAAAGGAATCAATTGCAATTTCAATGTATATTATAGGCAAGTACTGTTTCATTCATGATAGAATTAAGATATTTTAATATTTTAATGTGCATGTAGATGACCTGTTACTAAGAATTTTTTTGTTCCAGAGGGTAACGTTTCCTCTAAGTTATGCATTGAAAAGCAGCCAGAAGAGTCCACAAGGGACGTTGATACTAAGGAGGAGCCTGGTCCAGATGGTTCCCTGGTTGAAACAAGTTCACATGCAGTTGAACACAACTCTTCTGCCGATACTGCATGCTTGGAGGAAAGTTTATTGGATTCGTTTGTTTTGCTATGTTGTGAGGATTCAACACGATTGTTCTCGACAAAATCTGTGATTCAGGTGCCTCTTGCCTTCTTTATTTTCGATTACAATTTATTGTAGCTATAGATCTGTGCTAAAGAAGTGCAATCTTTTTAGGGCAACAATAAGCCTGTTTGTAAAGTGAAACATCCAAAACCTTGTGTTTGGACTACAACCTTTAAGAAAGATCAAAGACTTCAAGGGTTGGTCTTGCTGTTCCAGACTGGAGCAATTGAGATCAGGTGATGTGTTTTCTTCCGTTGTATACATACGTTACTGTAACAGCATAATTGGAAGGATAACGTTAGAATGAGATCCGATAGCATGTCCAGTTAGTAATTTTAGTTATCTTATAATTCGGTGCTATCTATCTACGCTTTGCAGATCCATACCAGACTTAGAATTGGTGAAAGAAAGCTCCTTGATGTCTGTTTTGAGTTGGAACTTTAAGGCAAACATGAATAAAATGATGAGCTCTTCCAATAATGGACAGATTACGTTGGTATGACTTCCTGAAAATTTGCAACTATCAAAATTCTAGTGACCACACGATATCTTGAACTAAGTGACGTAGTCTATCTGATGAATATCTTATGTTGATGTCCCCATAGGCAAATGGGTGTGAAGTGGCATTCATCTCTCTACTAGCTTGCGAAAATGATTTCAGGTATTCTGTTGTTATTTGTAGCTAGTGCTTTGATCTTCATTTTTTTTATAATAATAAAAATGATCCAAAAAGAATCTGTTTCTATTTTTGCTCATAAGTTTTTCCCATATTTTTAGGATTCCAGAATCTTTGCCTTGTCTCCATGATCAAGTTATTGCAGCTGCTGCAGATGCTGCCTTTAATTTCTCAATTAATCAGAAGAAAAAACAGGTCAGGAAATAATATCAGTTTCTGTGGTTGTCTAATTTTATGTAGAATGTTCCATTCACACATAAGTAGCAATATTATGTTGCTACAGGGTACTCCACCTGGAATTTTAGGTGGTATCGTCAAAGGCCTCAAGGGGGGAAAAGCAGACCATACTGTGGATTTTACTAAAACTCCTAAATCACCTTTTAATCATTTGGAGGAGATATTTTTGAAGTCTTCGCACTCAGACTTGTTTCCTCCAGATCACGAAGAAGTTGCAGAGCTTGATATAGGTTCTCTTCAAGTACTAAATTCTCCTTATTCTACTGAATTAGTTGGTGCTTTACTTACTTTTTAATTTCTTTTAATTCAGATGATATTGAAATAGACGAACCTCCACCAGTAGCGTCTACATCATCTGATGATACTATGAACGCAAAGAAAGGTAAATCTGAGATATCGTTACATGTACATTTTGGTGTACACTTTGATTTTTTTTTTTTCCCCAAACTATATGTTACATGCTTTGTACTGCATAAAGATTTAAGTTCAAATGTATACTAACATACCCCCTTTTCAGAAAAGGGTTCTGAAAGGGAAAGACTATTAGAAGGTGGCTCGGATGATGTAAAACCCAGACTACGAACTCCTCAAGAAATTATGGCTGCATATGGAAAAGCTAGGGTAATGTCGATGATGGTTGTAGTAGTAATGAAAGAACTTATAGCTTTTAAACTAAACTTAATGTGGTAAGAAACATTTCAGGATGCTTCCTCTGTCGCTGCAAATGCAAGAAATAAGCTTGCAGAGAGGGGAGAAAAACTTGAGGTAAGATAATGATGATATTGGTGTTCTGCATTTACACGTACTTTTGGTTCCTGAAAGGTTATAAAATCAGGAAAAACAGATCCAACTGGTAGTCATGTGGTAATGGAAATTTGTAATCACTTTGTGCATGCAAATGCATATGCACGTTTTCGAGTGGTATAATTTGTCCTTTTTTTCTCTATTATGTTATGATTACCAAAATCGAGACTTTTGCTTTATACCCTATACTAACCTTTAACGACTTGCATAATCATGAATGGCTGGGTAAACTGACATTCACTTCTTTTACCAGAAAATCAGCAGGCGCACTGAAGAGCTGCAAAGTGGAGCTGAGGACTTTGCATCGATGGCAAACGAGCTTGTCAAGACATTGGAAAATAGAAAATGGTGGCAGATCTGAATATTTTGGCTTCATCAATATTTGCTTCTGGTGGCCTGTGCACTATAGTTTTTGTGTTTGATAGAACAGGAGAATTCCCTCCGAGTCTTCAATAAGATATTTGGTGCTTGAAAGCTTTTTAGGGGAAGAGGAGTGGATTTCATGTGCCTTTCAAGATGTTAAGTACACAGTTAACTTATCACTGATTCCTTTGCTACGTTTACATTATTAATACAAGATGTGAGGGACATGTTAATGTAAATAACAATTACTTGTCCATGAATTCTACACTTTGGCTAATGATTGAGGATGAGGTAGTTGTTGTTAGTCCTAATTGATTGTGTGTGGATTATACATGGACAGGATGTGCTAATAAATAAGGAAAATGATACAAGATTTGAATTGTGAAACTTTGTTTTATACACTATCTGCATTTTGAAATGAAAAATGTACCGTGTTTGGCAGCTTGTTGTATTGTACTAAATAACAAGTGTTTGTATTGTATAGTGTAGAGTTACTATTACAATATTGTATGTTAGTTTTGTAGTCTACAAAATATGAACATAAAGTCATACATTTTTTGGTATTATATTATGCACGTGTGAACTTCCCAAAACCAACAACCAAAAAACAAAAAAAAAGTGGCATGTACAAATTTATTTTTTTTAC
Source organism: Antiaris toxicaria (assembly GCA_035233585.1). Classification (NCBI taxonomy): domain Eukaryota; kingdom Viridiplantae; phylum Streptophyta; class Magnoliopsida; order Rosales; family Moraceae; genus Antiaris; species Antiaris toxicaria. The sequence goes on from CP141163.1 coordinate 6,632,027, forward strand.
TAAAATTACAGTGTCTTTGGCCAATACAAAAAATAATTTCAAGCCATAAACATTAATAGTAATAAAATGAAAATTTAAGTTGAGAGCAAAATAATTGTACCTTTTTTTGTTCCTTCAGAAAATTTTGTACGTTTAAATACAAGTATAATGCAGTATAAACCAATTTGATACAATTGGCCAAACTTTGGCAATTAATTTTTAGACCAACATTTGAATTGCAAATAACCATTACGAGGTATGTTTGATCCCCGAGGGGAAAAATCAGGACCAGAAGAATCAAAAACCAAAATTCATCAAGAATTTCTTCAAATAATCAGCTTCCTTCCCACAAGGTCCCTTAATTCAAGTTCGGCAGGAAACCTATGTTCCTTGAGCTTGGAGAAAGCCTACAGTGTCCCAGTAGCAAACATGAGTGAGCAGCAAATGTAAATTTGAGAAATTTTCCTGTCAAATACTGCAACAAAATGACACATCTCGAACAAATATAGAAGAAATAAAATCCAATACAAAATTACTTCATTTGGATGGAGAAGAAAAAAAAAAAAAAAAGGACAGATATCAATATAGAGAGGTACGTAAAAGATTGTTGCACAATTTTGGTTTTCCTTAAAGAGTCTCTTTGTCACATCAATATATAAGTGCCCAATATTTTTGGACACACAAATTTGGTAACATTACTCCTACACGTAGGTATATATGCAAAGATACTTACAAATTCACCGTTACAATACACTTCGAAAGCACTAGTACTTCGTAAAGATGACCGCAAGAGGTTTCCGAAGAACCAGACGCTTGCAATACTACCAAACCTATTTGCACGCAGGGATTGGTACCAAGGAGGTTGTGTCATAGTCCCGAACCTGGAAGATTTGTTCACCTGCCATTATTATCCCAATGATTCCGGCTTGAACAACCGGTACCGCTTTGCTAAGAAGGCATTTCGGGAGCACCGGAGGCTGGTTTGCCAGAATGACATTTAGCCCAGGATATGCAGCTTCCAGCATGTTTTTCATTGTAACGGAAATTCCTCTGCCACAAAATTATGTTCATGTGAGCTTAGAATATATTATCCTTGATAATTTCAGACTACGTAGAATGTAACCGACGAGAGTTTTTCGTTTTTCATTTTGTACATAAACATTTTGATTGCATAGAGATTAGGGTACACAAGTAAAGTAGACTCGAAACTATTGTTTTCTTATTGGGTTTTTTCTTTTGGGTTTCACTAGTGCAACTTTTAATGAGGAGCATAATTCTAAAATGAACGGTATTGGCCATCCTTCTCTTTATGTGTAGTTGTTTGGCTTCTTGCTCCTTTGTTTGGATTTGTTTGGGTCCTTTTGAGTTGTATTTGATTGTTTTTGTTTTTGTTTTTTCAATTTTTCCCCCCCTCAACTGTTGTATATCTTTTCTTCTGCTTTAATACATTAAGGTCAGGACTTGGCGTGAGACTAGATATTACTGGTTGGTTTTAACATAATTCGAAAGCGCTAGTTTTCTCTTATCAGTTATAAGAAAATGCAAAAAGACAATACTAAGAGCCACACTGTGAACCAAGTTAAAAATTAACATAAGAATATTTTTAAAAAAATGAAAATTAAATAGAAAATGAGGGACAAAGTATGAAACTCGTAAAAGCAACAAGTGCAGAAAGCGTTATAGAGTGTGCTTCCCAGGCCAATTTCTCTAATATTGGTAATGGATTTCTGCATTATAACAGTTCCAACTATTTCAACCGAATATGGGTGTTTGGATACCCCTTTCAATGACATTTTTTTTTTAGGTTGGAAAAAGTTATTTTGAAAAATATGTTTAGGGAAAAAAACTGTTTGTAATAAAAAAATATAAAATTTTAAAAATTTTTTTAAAAAAATATTAATATGGATATTGTTTAATTTCTCTCGAAATTTTATACAATTTAAAAAAAAATTCATCTCATTTGAAATTGTATACGTAAAGTTATAGATTTTTTAATTTTGGAGTTTACGATAATATTTTAGATCTGTGAAAGTTAAAAATAATGTTAGGGTAGAAAAAAATTATTTTCGAGACAATTTTTTTTTTCTCCCAAACGCCCCCTAAACCATATATATGAACAAACTACAAAGAAAATGCATGTAAGATAATGTGAAGGGTCGGGACAAAAAGTGCCTGTTGCATGGGAAATGTAAGGGGTTCTTGTATTATATGTACTATTGTTTTGATTTTGGTTGGTATTGATAATATGGAGGATAATAAGGATGATGATCACGATGATGGATGGGTTTGGGAGGTGAGGTTGTGAAGAGATTTAAAATGTCAGAACATAATAGAAATGTTGGTAATCTAATCAGAAGTAGCCTAACTCAACTCATTGTTGACTTAGAGACACAGAGAGGGAGAGAGAGAGAGAGAGAGAGAGAGAGAGAGAGTGACAATCTACGTAGGATGGAACTTTAATTGGTAAAGTGTCAAAGCAAAAAGTTAAAATAAAAAAGGGGGCCAAAAAATTGTCCTGCATGCCCTTGTTTTTAGACACGTGTACTACTTAGAATGAGTAAGGGCCGCAAGCCCACAGCTGCGGGGGCCAGTTGTGGCCGCTCGTGAGCTAACGGGGGAAATATGAAAAATAGTGAAGAAATTGCATATTTCTATTTGTGCCCGCCGTACAGATCAAACGCCAAAACATCATAATATCATATGCTGAAAGGTCAATTGGAACGAGGGTTAGTATCTTTGTGTTTAAAATAATAAAAATTTAAAGTAAAAACTAAGAAAAAAGATAAAAGATATTGTAATAATTTATGAGAGATAGATTAGAATTTATTTTTAAACAAGTTCTAAGTGCTTGCATAGAAAATTTATTTCCGAAATAAAAGAAAGTTTTACAAACAAATATATGTTTTAAATTTTTCTATCATTTTTCTAATTCTGAAAAAGGAAACGAAATTTTTTTTTTCAGACATATCTTTTACAATAAACTTCAAGAAAAAGAAAATAAATCTTTTTTAACTTACTTATAATATACATTTTCAAATACTATTTATTATCATTTTAAACAACATTTTGTCTATAAAAAAATTTTTTTTTACACATCTAAATATCATCTTATTTTCAAAAATAAAAAAACTTTCTGATCTAAAATATAAATTTTTTTTTTTGAAAATAGACTCCTCACTTAAATAGGCGGTAAAACACTTCTTTTCTAAACTTTGAAAAAAAAAAGAAAAAAGAAAAAAGAAACTAGGAATTTGGCAGTAGCCCCTTTTTTGTATTTTTATTTTTCAATTTAAAGGACCCATTGGTGCATTTAGCTACTTTAGAACTCCTGTGGTTGGAATTGTACTGGGTTTAAAGATGGTAAGACATGTGTCCTCACACACCGATTGTGTAAAAGTGAACAATAAATAAGATTAGTTGGTTAAAGTTGTTTTTGATGACTCTCCATGGAATACCTTCTAGATGGGCTGATTCGGTCTTGAAAGGTAAGCAGATCAAGTAAATATTATATTTAATATATCGACAAAATGTTCCATTTCCCCCTTTCATTGAGTACCTTTCCCTTTCATTTTGTCTAGTGACTTTGTTCGTTTTCTGATGTACCCTTGCATCTAAATGTTGCATTACATAACAATCGAAACTTTCTTAACAAACATATACGAATGTTGTAATTTTAGAACTTCAAAAGGTTAAATTTACGAGAAAAAATTTTGATATGCGGCGCAACAGGCCCGAGGTGGATCGGCCACTGGGGGCCACAGAGATATTATAGTGGGAAGGCGTTGAAAACACCATGGTGCTGCAGCTGATGAGATCTGGCAAGATCTGTTATCACCATGATCCAACACAATGGGGCTCGAACCTAACATTACCATGGCGTGCAGAGAGATCTGCGATTTCTGATAGGAAATCTATAGGATCTAAGGAGATAATCGTCAGATATGCACAAGGGAAATCGTGCGGCGCCAACAAGGGCAGGGATAGACACATTAGTAGAAGTGGCCTAGGCAAGCGAAGCAGCACAGTGGGATTAGAGAGAGAGAGAGAAAGGAAGAAAAGAAAGAAGGAAATAAGGAAGGAAACCCCCTAATATGTATTTGAATATATATATATATATAAATATTTATCTTTTGTTATATTAAAATGACAATATCATTTTCCTATAAAAGTTAAGTTACAAAAGTTTCTCTTGAATTATAGCTCTTGCAATACTTTACCTGACGAATTTCAAAATGTATCATTCATTATTTATGAAAAATGAACCGGGAAAAAAAGGGTCATTTTGTTAGAGTTTTAAATGGAAAGAGACACTTGTCACACAAACGGTGATTTTTGATAAATACTTTGGGGGCTTTGTGTTATAGGTGGCATAGTCTCAAGAGAGTTTTTGTAATTATTCCTATATTTTAAATAGGGAAGATTATTAAAATTCCCTAACATGATATTTTAGAATTTTGACACGTTTTTTTTTGTCAAATGTCTTAATAGAAGGAAAATTTTGATTAACAAAATGTACATCAGATCACTCAACATTACATTTTGAAATTTAAGGTGCAAGTGTTACAAGAGTCTTAGTTCGGGGAAATATTCAATGTTGATAAGGTGTCAACAATCTCGTTATCCGACAATAGGAAAATTCATTGAAATCAGGATATTGTGGAGGCCAAGATTGTTGGAGTTTGTGAAAAGTGCAAGTAATTGTTTCTAAGATATCAGGCATCATGCTGGTTAGATGCGGTTGTTTCAAAGGACACATGGCAAAGATGAAGAGAAAGATAATCTTAAGCTTGTGTTGTAAATAATTATATTTTGAATTTCAAATGATAATAACTAAAAGATATATATAGGCTTGCGTGCCACATAGAAATCCTAAAGACTATTTTGGGTTCAAAATCATTCTTTGTACTTTTCTAAAATAACAGTGAAAACGATTCCTCTGAATTCTAGAGTGGACATACCCTTAGAATAGAAGGAGAACCTTTATAAAAGTTCTCGTGCCCTTTCCTTTTTTGCATTTGATTCATTACTTCCTTGTGGTAGAGTTGTTTTACATTTCACATATTCTATTCCAATTTTGCTAGGCAGGTTTTTACTATCAGTAATTAGTGTTAGAAGGAGTGCTTAAGAACCTTTGATTATTGTTTGAAATTCAAAGATGTAGCATGGTGAATCACAGGGAGAATGGTCTTGCTTAACTAGCTGAGTTAATATGCAACGAGGTAGGCCTGATTCTAGAAGGCTTGGTTGGAGAACTAAATGAAAATCACCAGGTATCATTAAAACCCTCCAATAGTTGTGCAACTAGTTTGTTGTATTGATAGACACCAAGCAGAATAACGCCCCTGGGGACGCGGAACTTATGAGTAACAAGGCCACTGAAAATATCTCTATGCACAATGAAGGGGGTTAGGGAATCCACTGGGACTAAAAATAATAATTCACAACCCGCCATCAATAATAGTTGGCATAGGAAGGTTGAAATAATGGCCCAAGAATTAATGTCCAGAGCGTATGATTCGAGATTATCTAGAGCCGTCGTGATGTAGTTCAAAAAGCTGCAACCGAATACAGTTAAAAACTAGGCAGAATTGAGCCAAGCATTCAGCTATCACTTTGTGAGGGCCAGAAGCTTGCCGGAGCCCAAGGAGAAATTAGTCACCATGTTCTAGGGCCCTAACAAATAAAGAGCTGGACAAAGAAATGCACTATAGAGGTGTTTAAAATGGAGGATTCTATTGATGTGGTAGTTGACATGGGTGTTTTAAGTAGCATGTGGTGTGATATTCCATTATGAAAGAACCTAAATGAACAATGGACAAAGTCATTTAAGGACTTCTTAAAGTGGGCCAAGAAGCACATTAACGCTGAGAAGATAAAACTACTCGGAGAGCAAAGATTCACCGTGATTCATTGATCTATAAATATGACTATTGAGAAGGATGAAGGAAAATAAGGATAGTAATCGGTCTAATTGAAATAGAGGCTATAAATAGCAAGATTTCAAAAGGCTGTGGAATGACAGATCTGATCGACGCCTAAGATTCCAAAAGTTCAACAACTACCATGAGCGTAGCATGAGAATTAATGAGATTTATCATCGAATTAAAGATCAAAAACTATTACAATTCTACCTCCACGAAAAAAAGGATTCTAGTCAAAGAAATCTGAATAAATACTAATGTTTCCATAGTGATATTGGCCATTTGATGTCTGAATGCATTGAAGTAAAAGGATGAGATAGAAGATCTCATTCGCTTGTGCTATTTGCACGAATATTGCCATGATGACAAGCAAGAACGAGATCAACAAGAAAGGTAGCAGGATAATCGCTAGCAACCCTGATGCAAAGATGCCTGGCAGGAGAGAGATGATAGGGATCTGATGAAGGTGATCATAGTGATTTTTGGTGGACCTTATATTGCGGGTAATTCAAGATGATCGTAGAAAAATTATGCCAGGGAGGTTAAGGATCTAGTTTACCAAACCTCAATGAGCATGACGGAAAAGCCCTCAAAATATTCTTGACAGACGTCTAAAGAGATTGTGTACATAGAAGAAGATGTTTGGGGGTTCATTGTCCACACGACGACATTCTAGTTTTCACCATTGTAGTTGGCAACCACTAGATATGTCGAATTTTATTTGATAATGGTAGTTTGGTATATATTTTGTACTTTGATGCTTTGTTGTAGATAGGGATAACCAAATACCAATTGACACCAACATTGCAGCCTTTATATGGCTTCATAGAGGACAATATGATTTCGGAAGGAATGATCGAATTGCCTGTTATAGTTAGCTCTGGCCTAAACATGTCGACCATTATGTCGAACTTCTTGATGGTGAAAGGTAAAAAGCAATTTAATGTCATAATGGGAAGGCCAACTTTAAGGGTGCTCAAAGTAATTACTTCTTTGTACTACCAATCCATCAAGTTTTTAACGGGGCATGGAGTTAGGCAAATGAAGGGACATCAATACGACGCCCATACGAAATACACAGAAACTCTACATAATTTTGGCCTAGGTATCGTTATTAAACATGTATGCAATATGGTGGGTGAAATAGCGATGGTCGAGGACTTAGATCCTTGTCTGAATGAAAGCCTACTTGGAATTGGTCTCATAGAGGATTTAGAAAAAAGACTAATCTCAAAAAATGATCCCAACAAGAGGCTTTGAATTGACATAAACCTGACAAAGGAAAACATAACCAAGTTGATCTAATTTTTGAATAAGAATTTGGATGTATTTGCCTGGACACATAATGACATGATTGAGATTGAACTTGGGATCATGAGCCACAAGCTTAATATAGACCCTTATTCTATGTCAAAGTAGTAGAAAAGGCTCTCGATGAACCTTAAATGATATGAGGCATTGAAAGAAGAAGTTGATAAGTTGATTAAAAATGACTTCATTTGAGATGTGCATTACCCAAAATGGATCTCAAACTCGATCTTAGTTAAGAAACTAAATGGAAAATGATGGACTTGTATCACTTCAATGACCTTAACAAAACTTTCTCCAAGGATGATTTTCCATTACCTTGGATAGATCAACTTGTAGATGCTACTATGGGCGATGAATTACTAAGTTTTATGGACACCCATTTGGGTTAAAACCAAATCCCAATGCATAAGCTAGATGAAGAGCACATGGTATTCATCATGGATTGAGGACTTTACTACTACCAGGTAATGCCAATTGGCTTGAAGAATTCTGGGGCCACATAACAACGTCTAGATAACAAAATGTTTGCCAATCATATAAGGTAAACCATAGAAGTATATGTTAATGACATGTTAGTCAAAAACGACAAAGCAACCCAGCATATAGGCTACTTTGAAGAAATGGTATAACATGAAACTCAACTAACGGAATTGTGAGTTTGGAGTGGCATCCGAAAAATTTCTCGACTTTATAGTAAATCAGAAAGGAATAAAGCTGAGGCTTGAGAAAGTTCATGCGATCCAAGAATAGAGTCTTCAAGAAAACCAAAAGAAGTTTAGAAGCTCATTGGATGCGTGGTAGCCTTGAACCAATTCATATCTAAGGCCATTGACAAATGTATCCTTTTCTTCAATATATGAAGGGGAATAAGTGATTTGAATGGACCCAAAATGTGAAGAAGCATTTCAACAACTTAAAGCCAACATGGAAAAGCCACCGCTGTTATCTAAGCTGATATCTGGGGAAAAGTTAAGCATTTTTAGCTCACAGTGTCCCAAAACATAGTCAGCTTTGTACTCATCCGCACCCAAGATAGGGTACATTTACTAGTCTATTATGTTAGTAAGAGGCTATCGGATGTCAAGACATGATACCTTGAGATGGAAAAGCTAGCTTTGGCATAAATAGTGTCGACAAGAAGACTAAGGCACTATTTTTGAGCATATCCGATTGAAGTTCTAACAAACTACCCCCTAAAGCAAGTGTTTCAGAAGCCAGAAGCATCGGGATGACTACTGAAATGGTCAATTGAGCTAGGACAATATGACATTGACTTTAAGTCAAGGACCACTATTAAGGGGTAGTCGCTAGTCGACTTGTTGCTGAATTCACCCCCGAGAAGACAATACGACAATCGAGATAACCGAGCCAACATGGAAATTACGCGTGGATAGGTTTTTGAATGAGCATGGAGTCGGGGCTAGAATCATTTTGGTAAGTTCCAAAAACCATAAAATTAGTTTGGCATTAAGGTTTTGTTTTAAAGCTTTGAATAATGAGGCCGAGTACAAGGTACTACTGGTAGGCCTTCGTTTAGCCCAGCATATCTCACCTGGCAATCTTTAGCGACTCTGAGCTTGTTGTTAAGTAGGTAAGAGACAAGTACCATGCTCATGGGGACCAGATAAGTGCATACATGAAGAAGGTACTGGAAGAACTGAGTAAGTTCACCTAGTATGGAATTCTACAAATCCTACATGTTGAAAACAATAACATAGATACCTTGGCTAGGTTGGCAATTGAAAAGGACTTAGAGTTGACATGATACTTTAGAATTTTGACACATGTCTTTTTTATCATATGTCCTAACAGAAGGAGAATTTTTGTTAACAAATCGTAGATCATGGCACTCAATGTTACATTTTTAAATTTAAGATACAAAGTGTTACAAGAGTCTTAGTTTGGGGGAATATTCGTTGTTGATAGGGTGTCGAGAATCTTGTTACGTGGCACTAGGAAATGTTGATGAAATCTGGTTATTGTGGGGGTTGAGATTTCTAGAGATTGTGAAGAGTGACAAGTAGTTGTTTTCGAGATATCACGTGTTATGACGATTAGATGTAGTAGTTTCAAAAAACACATTGTAGAGATGAAAAGCAAGAGAATCTTAAGCTTGTGTAGTAAATAATTGTTTTTGAATTTCAAATGATAATAATTGAAAGATATATATAGGTCTGCATGCCACATAGAAACTATAAAGACCTTTTTAGATCTACAATCATTCTTTGTACTTTTCTGAAAAAATAGTAAAAATGATTCTCCTGAGCTTAAGAAAGGGCTTATCCTTTAAATAAAAGGAGGATTTCTATAAAAATTCTCCTGTGCTTTATTTTTCTATATTCAATTCATTACTTCCCTGTAGTAAAGTAGTTTTACAGTTCACATGTTTAACCCTATTTTTGTTAGGTGGATTTTTACCACCAATATTCGTAATGAATCTTTTTTTTTTTTTTAATAAATCCTTATAAAGGTTGGCACTCCACATGACCACAATGCAGCCTACTTGAGAAAAAACTGATGGCGCATATGCCTTCCCAAGTCACCACATTTGCACAGAGGTCAGCAACGTCAGCAGGTCGGGGTTCGAGTCCTTGCAGGACAACATATCACGCTTAACAACAATGCAGAGCCTCAAAAGGTCAAAAACTTCAGCAACAAACAGCAGCTCAAATAAAAGAATAAAACGATTGGGTAGGGCCATATTTCAGAACTAAGGACGAGATACTTTACTAGAAGGAAGAAAAAAAAATTAATTAAACTTTTGGGTGGAGAACACCTAGGGGCGTTTGGTAAACGCATTACATTTTGATTGTATTTGAATGAATTTATTTTTTGAATATTGTATTTGGTTGAAAAGTATTTGTTTTGTATTTGAATGAAATAGGCCGGGTTATATTTCAGAACTAAGGACGAGATACTTTACTAGAAGGAAGAAAAAAAAAAATTAATTAAACTTTTGGGTAGAGAACACCTAAGGGGCGTTTGGTAAACACATTATATTTTGATTGTATTTGAATGAAATTTATTTTTTGAATTTTTTTGCCAAAAGACACCTTATTAAAGGTACTGTGTTATTAAACATAAAATCATTTGGAAGAATATTTTTCTAAAGTACGAGTACGTTTTCTGTATTACGTAACATTAAAATATCAATCTGTCACATTAATAAAACACTATTTTGATTTGAATCTAAAGATTTAGTGGACGTTTGGTATAAGCTTTTTTTTGGCATTGCATTTAAATGCAATGTAATTTTCTCCCAAATATAAAAGTATTTCATTCAAATACCAATTACATCATTTTTTAAATCACTATTTATTATTTCACTTTTTTTATTACTTTTATTAATTACATCATACATTCTCTCTCTCTCCTTTTTTTTTCTTTACTTTTACCCATCACATCATATATTTATTATTAAAATATAATTCAAATACTTTTCACCCAAACACACATTGCATTCAAATGTAATGCTAATGCTTTTCCTCTAAATACAAATTGCATTCAATGTATTGCATTCAAACGAATGCAAATGCAATGCGTTCACTAAACGAGGCCTTAGAATATATTGGGTAGTTAATATATATATATATATACACACACACACATACATAACTATTAAATGCATATTTGTCAATAATGCTCTACATACTAAGTAACTTGTTTGTTATTTGGACGACTTTTTTTTTTCTTTTCATTTTTCTTTTTATAAAAGATTTTTGCTGAAGTTTTAAGGTCTTTGGCGTTTCGGTTTTTTTTTTTTAAGGATAATTATATATCACATCAATTAAATACAAATATCAATACTAACTAAAATGATCTCATAATATAAGCAAACTTAATCCTAACTACATATTGGATCTACCTATAAAGTCTAATAAAGCTCACGTAAGCATAAAAGGTGTATGAGTTCCAATAATAAAAAATCTAAAAAGCATACTAATATTATTGAGCATACATATATGGCTTTTTAAACAAAATCACTACAATTGATAAAAATACTCCAATCGATTTAAGATCAAGAAACCTATTATAAAAAGGTTACCCCTAACCCTACATAGAATAAAATCTACTGAATTAGACATAAAATCAATATGAGAGCGTGAGAAGACCACTTCTGTTATTAAAAATAGAAACAAAAAATATAATGACAAAATGCAACACCTAAATGGAGGAAATAACATTAACTTTATTTTAAACAAATAACTATCAACAAAAGGAGAAAAGCTCTAACTACATAGATAATGCTTCCTGTGCCAAGCCAATTAACATGATTAAAGAGGCCAAAATGTACCCCCTCCAACCACGATACTATTCTCCTCACCAAAGCCTTCATCATCGAGTCCCAAAGCATCTTCTCTAAGACTGGGAGTCCAGTGTCCAATCCAGAGATAGACTCCAACCCTAAGGAAGAATTATGAACGGCTCAAATCTTAGTGCATAAGAGAGAGAGAATTGGAAATTGTAATTGCAGTTGTAATTTATATCTTGCACTACTTCTATGTTACTACCTATTTTGCACTTCTTTAGTGCACTACTCATTGTCCTCTTTATACATGATGTACTAATATCTAAGGGAAATAGATAAGTAAAATTGGCATACTTTAGTTAATGTCTTAAACTAAATTATATATGTTAGTTAACACCTTAAGATTAGTTTGTGCCACATGCGTGTGTTGCCTAATTGTGGTTGTCTCCATTATCTTGATTAGCTTGATTAAAATATCCACGTTATACACTAATATATATATATATGTATATAAGTATATTTGTCTTAAGTTTTAACATATAGGGACTTGAGAGGATAAGGAGTTTTTTGCTTTGACTTTTTTTTTTCTTTCCTCTCTAGATGAATTTCATTGCACCAAAACGAAAGAGAACAGATAGCCCAACCAGGGCTGTAGACACACACACGTATATGAAAAAGATGAATTAGGAGATAGACCTCCACAAAATGTAATCAATCAAAAGCGTTAAGTTCACATCAAACCAACAAAAAAGCTGAACTACAGCATCCCTAGCTGCTAAGTTGTAATTTAATGGGCGTAAGGCCATTAATTTCCAAAAAAAAAAAAGGGAGTAAGGACATTTACTTATCTTGAATAAACAATTCAAAAATAACGATCAAACTATAATTCAAAATATTAGAATATTAAACATTAGTAAAAGCATATTCAGGACGGGAAATTAACAACAGAATTTCAAGTCATTTTCTATTTGGTTGATTCTATTTGAACACTCTTAAAATTTATTTATATATTTTTATTAAAATGTTTGTAGAATGAAAAAACATATTGTAGAATGAGCTCTATGTATATATATTCATAAGAGGAGTCTACTACCAACAATATTAGTGAAAACGACATCCAATTATTCATGTTGTTTTGTATAAACCACCAGGTATTAATCATGGAAGGGTGCAAAGCCAGTGACGTAAGTGGAATTGTCCACTATTATAATGATCATATTTAGTTGGATTGGCCTTTAAGTAGGTGTTTGGAGAAAAATATTTAGACTTAATAATCTGAAAATTTTCATTTGCTCATTTAAGAAGAAAGATGAAATTGAGCTCCTCTTTAAAATTTGCATTATTAGAGTACACATGCAACAATGATATTTGGGTTAAATTAATTTTTAAAATAATTATTACCTCTCTTCCATCTATTTTTTTGTTAGGTATCTTCCATCTAAATTTCAAAAATACAATAAATTATTGTTTCAAATCCGATTGTAATGATATTTTTTTCCCCCATACATTCAAATTGAAAAGATGAATAAAACCCCACCCTTATATCCTATTAATATTTATCGTGTGGACATTAAGATTTCATAAAATTTATTATCATTTTAAATTTTTATATTAACACATATCCAAATACTATATTCAAACAATTTAAATATTTATGTTCAAATATTTTCATTCTAATATTTCTGTTAAAAATATTATCATTCGAATGGTTAAACCAACCAAGCCTTAATCTTTTAAATGGTTTAAATGTTGTTTGATATAGGAACAGAAAAGTATTTTCTGCCCAATTGGAATGACATTGTTATCTTACATTTTTATAAAAGAGTATTAATTTTAATATTAATTTTTTAAATATCAACTCAATTAATAAAAACAATTTAGTTGATATAACAATGCTTTTAACATTTAATGATAAAAAATAATTTATATATTATATAAATTAATATTTTAAAATTGAGCTTAAAATTAATATTACTAGCATTTTTCTTTAATAAAACATAATATTTGGGTTACAATTGTAATCTTAGAGAAATGTCGTGTAACACCCATGACTTACGATCATTTCCTTTTTATGCAAAAGACGACAAGTCAACGAAACAAAATTCCCCGCGTAGAAGACAAATAAAAAATGCGTACAGAAACACGTAATCATAATATAATAAAGTACCTGCTAGACGCGTTACATTTTCAATATATTTAAATATAATTTATTTTTTAAATATTATATTTAATTAAAAAAAATTTATTTTATATTTTAATAAAATATATATTTAAATAAAAAATATTTTAAAACTAAAAAATTAATATAATTAATAAAAATAAAAATAAATAATAAAATTAAAATATTAATATAATTAATTTTAAAAATATTTTAAAATAAATTATTTTTTATATTTGATATAAAATTATATTATTTTTAAATAAAATCAAAGGGTAATTTTTTTATCACACAACATCTAAATTGGATCGGCGGAGTCAGACAAACACGTCAAGTGTGTTTCGACCACCAAATTTTGTCTCAACGTACTTTATCGTACACTTTTTGTCAGATTTATTTATGTAGCTTCATACTCATGTTCTCATACGTAAAATATATAAATATATATATAATTTATTATAATATTATATTATATTAATTAAAAAACTTAATTATTAGAAGTACATGAATTGAAATATAAATAAGACGTACGATCTAAATCCTCACCTTACCGCGTGAAATTACTCCCAACATTTTTCCCATTCTTTTTACTCTCTAGTGTGAATTGATTGACCTCGATTTCAGGCTGTTCCAATTATCAATCAAAATAAATAAATAAATCACAATCACATCTTTCTCCTTTTCTCTTGAATTGGTTTTCTCTTCTTAGTCCACACCACACCATCTCTCTTTTGCTTCCCAAGTCCCATGTGGGTCTTCTCTCCGCTGACAAATTTGAACTTTCACTAATTATTTAGCATTTATTTCTAAATTGACTCTCATTTCCTTCTCCTTTTAACTCAAATATCTCAACCATAATATTCTTCCTAAATCCCATATAGGTTCTCACTTTTTTGCTGGCAGATATTTGTTCATATTATTTCTAGCATTATTTCCAAGCCCCTATTTCTTCTTGCTCCATTATCTTCAGTTTTTCTCTTACCTCAATTTTTCAATAGTTCTCTGTTTTTCACCGACATGGCCAAGCCAGAAGCTGCTAATTCCGGGTGTTTTTCGCGCTTAATAAGGAGAATGTTGTGCACCGGAAATGTTCCAACACACCCATCAGACAACATCACAGATTGCAAAGTAACCCTTGACATGAACAAGCCAAAGAAAGATGAGAAGAAGCCAGAAATCCGAGCCCAATCTGGTGGTCCCGGTATAGTGGCCAGGCTAATGGGATTAGATTCTCGGCCTGAGGACACACAATGGGCTCCCAAAGCAACAACCCCGGATTCGTTCTCTCGTAGTAGGTCAGTGAATTTTGTAGATTACTTGTTGAAGTTTGATTCTATTACTGCTCCGTCTCACCAGCTGCATCGCCGGGCGAGAACCTCCGTGTCGTTTCGCGAGGTCCCGGCGTCGTTCCAGCCACAGAAAAGTGCTAGTGATTTCCTGGTCATTTACGTAGATAATGTTGGTGATTCCTCCAGCGAAATGAGAAAATCTGAGTTGGGATTTAAGAGGAAAGAAAAGGGTAGGAGCAGAGAGATCAGAAGAGAATATGATCAGAGTGTAATTTTGAAGAACCAGAAGGATAAAGAGAGGACAAACAACAAGATCTTAAAGTTAAAGAACGAACCGAGAAAGAGAATTGTTCAACAGAAGTCTTGTAAGCAAAATGGAAGTGAAGTCTTGGGCGTTTTGCCGTATAAGAAAAAGGATCACAACAATTGTGGCGCAAAGTTGAAGGTTTTGAAGCGAGAAAATCAGAAGAAAGCACCGGAGAAATTTACCAGAAAGAGAAAGAATCAACAAGCCAGTAAGAAGATTCAGCCAATTGAGAGCAGCACAGAAAATCTAAGCCCGGTTTCTGCTCTTGACGAGATCTATAATCTCTGCTCAGGTTGGTTTACTTATTTCTCATTACATTAAAAAAGGCTTATTATTCTTATGATTCATAGGATAATATGTAAATATAAATATAAATATATGTTGAATTTGCGAAGGGGATTCCAACGCTTATATTTGCAAGAATTGAATGTGAAATTATCATTTTGTTTATGCTTGCAACCAAATGTAATGATATTTTTAATTGTATTAATGAATTGAAATCAATGTTCCTTGAAAAATATTTTTTGTTTGTGCTGAAAAAAATAAAAAAAACCCCCTTATACATGTACACCTTAATCTTAATTTTAATGTGCTAATTAATTTTATTTTTGTAGAGAGGCATTCAAGGTTGACAAACTCAGAGTTAAAGATGGAAGTCGAATCAAATATTTCTTACGGTGATGAGCTTAATTTGATAACAGCCGTGAAGAAATTAGATCTTGGGAAAGTAGAGAGTTCAGAGATGGCGGAATATTACGCAGAGTTAGCCGAACAACTGCGCAAGTTAGCCGAGGAAGATTTGAGTGAGACACATTGGATTAGTACTAGAACGAAGAATGTGCTACATTTTGAAGGCCTTGAAGATATCTGCACGGAATTTGAGTGGCATATTCTTGATGTTCTATTAGACGAAGTTACTGGTGAAATTATGGAAAATATTTAGTAATGTTTTTAGTCTTAGTGTAGATAACTTCAATTTTGTAATAATACTGGTCAGGAAGACATTTAATAGGTTGTTTTCGTGAATATATATATATATATGAAATCTCTCAAGTTTAGAGATAGTAACATTTTATTTAAAATATTATAACCTTCTATTTAAATTGTTATAATGTATTATTACTTATAACTAAGTGTAAAAGATAAGTGTAGTGGTTATAGATATAGTTTAATAATAATATCATATATGATTTATTTAAAAGTATGGAGTTCTAATTTTACTATTTTTAAAATTAAAAAAAAAAACCAGTGTTACTGAAAATTATTTTATTAATATTAGAACCAACAGATTGTTAAGTAATGTGAATGGAAGTTGCGTGTGTGTGTACGAGGTTCGCCGACTTCGTTTACCAAGTTTTCGTACCTTAGATGTATGCTGTTCCTGCATAATGGAAGAAATGCGACAAACAAAATTAGGAAATAGGATCACGTGGTTCATCATCCGTGGTGATATGTGAAGGGACATACGCGCCTTTGAAATATATATACCTTGTAATTTGAATGTTCGAAACATTAAACATCTGAATTCCAATATTATATAAAAAATTATACATTGGTCAAGTGTTGATTTTGATTATTTTAATAACGACTTTACCTCGTAAGAATTATTAACTACTTATTGATCAATTTGTTTGCTTGTTATCTCACAACAAGGTTGTTATTTAAGCCCTTGTTTGGTAGAGTGAAAAAAAAAAAAAAAAGAAAGGAAATTAGGGGAGAGATTTTAAAGAGGAAAATGGAATTTTAGTTGTTTAGTTAGTTGAAAGGAAATTGGAAAACAAGGGAAATTGAAAATATATAGGTCCCATTATTTTTTAAACCTTTTAATATTTTGAAGAGAAAAGTGGACGAAAAAATCTTGACAAAACAGACATTGGTAGAATACTTATTTTAACTTAAATTATCATTATCTCCTAATTTATATGATATTATAATTGTAAAATAAATTTGATTAGACTTTTTTTTTCATGTTTTCTTTCTCTTCTCTCATGCAATATAACAAAAAACTTATCTCCTTTCATCACCTTGAGATTTTATTTTTCCTTCCTTTTTATTTTCTATCCTTCTCACCGAGCATGGTACAAGTAATCAAAATCGTTATCGAGAAGATATATAAATTTCATAAGTGGTTAGAGTTGCCAATTTCCACCCGACTCAAACTGAGCTTTCATATTATGAGAACTATATAAAAAGAGATTGAAAAAATCATGAGAACTTAAGAGAAATTCCATAAAATGTCTTACATTAACTTTTGTCACAAACCAAAAACTTTTACAAAAAAATTCCATAAAATGACATTGTATAACATTAATTAATTTACTAATTATATCCTTAAGTTACTAGCCAGCACCATTTAGTATCCTTGTTGGTACCAACTAATTATCGACCAGTAAAGGCTTCCATTGGTTGGTTAACGTTTAGTAATCACTTAGATCATGTCCAATACATTTATGAATACTAATGTTATGTTGTTTGTTATAAAATAGTGTAAAAAATAATATTATCTTATTTTATATTACAATACATTATATTATTTCTAATGTTATCTGTACTTGTTGTTATTGTTATTATGTTTTGAAAATAGTAAAAGTGAACTTTTAGGATATAAATAAATGAAAAATAAAATTGTTATAATAATTATATGGGGTAACAATCAATAAGAATTAAAAGTGAAATTTGGCATTGCTTATACCTTGTAGCAAATTTGCCACAAAGTTCAGTATATGACAAATTTAGCATGAAAAGTAACATTGTATTGGAGAGTACTTTTTTCATTCAAATGCCAAAATTTACTATTAACACATTAATTTGATATTATATTAGAGATGCTTTTAGTTATTGACTGATAACCAACTAGTACTTGAATACCAATTGGTAAGGATGAAAATGTCAATGTCAAAGGGACTGTTAATGTTTTGATTTATTGACAAAGTTGACGGAAATGTTGGCGTCAATAGATAACTCTGGAAATAATGAATATTCAAAGAAAAACTTATAAATTTTTACTGAAACTTTAAAAAATCTAAAAGAATCAATATTACTTAATATGAACTAATTTTATAATATAAATAACAAAATTTTTTATTAAATATGACAGTTATATTGCATATTGCAATATTACACATATTGTAATTTCGATATGTATTACATATTCGTTAGACAGTACAAACCAAATACAATAATATAATATATTATATAGAAAGTAAATGTCAAATATAAGAGAGTAACTATAAGTTTCAAGTTTCTTTAATACCAAGAAGAGTTTCCACCATGTTGGAAAATATTAGGCAAGCACTGATTTTGATCTAACCATTATATTTATTAAGATATTAGTCTTGAATAGTTCTGGAGGTAATTGTTAATGTGTCACATATATGTTTCTTCATCTTTTCCATTTTTTAACCAATTAATTGGATATTATTGATTCATTCAACTTGATAAGTAATCTAGATGGATATACTATGATATTGATGTATCAATTTGAGATAAATGATATATCAATATATCAAAGAAACTACTTGGGTTTTGTACTTCTGAACTAGACCCGATATGAGAATCATAAGGAGGATTATAACCGCATGAACTTTATCTAGTACCTAAACTCATAGAATTTAAACTCAAGGTAATAGTATCCTTATTAATTTGATTCATTTGAGTCAAACCATGTCTTCTTATATATTGTTTTCTAATTTTCCAATATCCTTACCTACTGCCCTATGACCATGATCTTCATCTTATGTACAATGCTTAAAATCTTCTTCTCAAATGAATGGACTCACGTATTTAACTTAATGATGTACTTCCTCTTCTCCTATTGTTTCCATCATCATTATCATCAACCCACTACATTTTATTGTCATGATTCTTTTGTTGTTATGGGTTGAAGAATAATTTTACCTTTTATTGACATTTAAAAAAAATGAAATGTGCGTCAAAATTGAAATGTTTGTATTAAAAAAAAATCCCTTAGTTTTTGGATTTTTATAGAAATATCCAAAAATATCATGGATATTCATAGATATTGCAGATTTCTTCAGATATTGTGAATATTTGAAGGATACTCTGAGAAGAAATATCCTTCCCCTCATTTAATGTTGAGATCCCCAAAATATGAATAATGTCGTTGAAATGTCGATGATATCATGAATATTTTAATCCATGCCAATCGGTAACTGCGTAGTTGCTAACTAGTGATTAGTTACTAGTTGATAATTGCTTATTATTGACTAGGAAACACCTAGTTACTAATCAGAAAATATTGATTGTGTTAAATTTTTCAGATTTCATCACCTAAGTATTAAAAAAATAATCCTTAGTTGTAATCCTAGAAAATTAAATCAAAATTCCACAAAAATCATAAAAAACAATCACCATAACCATATACACTATAAAGTGAAAAAATAAAAAAAATTATACAATTGAAATGGAGTGCCTCTGATCATGAGTTGGCTAGTAGATCTCCCTATGTAGACCAAACCTAAGATTAGAGGAGATTGCCTCCTCCATGCAGGCCCCCTGCAGAGATCTAATGTTTGATACTGATGACCATAAAAAAGCCACTGTTAGAGTGGAGAGTTACAGTAGCGGCGGCATTTGGCACTGAGGTTGCTAGGCTAGAGAACTTTCATGACAAAAGTTGGAGAAGAGAGGATGATCGAAGCATAAAGGTTGTGATTAGAGCTCTATCTAGAGTTGATCACAACATGGAGGAGGCCACAATCTCAGTTGTATAGCCATGAAGAGGGAGATCCTGATGGACAAAGATTGAGAAGTGGAGCTTCATGAGAAAAAATCAGACGTTATGTGGGTAGGTCACCTAGCGTGAAGGGAAAAGATTTGGATATTATAGTGGATGTCCTCCAAGCCAGCCCAAAGTAGCACTAGAATTGAACCCCATTATATGGAGGGAAGATGATTGGTGATTGCTGGCTGAGAGAGAAAACAGACACAAGACGGTTTGTTGGAGTATAGGGAGAGAGATGGGGGAAGTATAGAGAGTGGATGAGGTGCTATGTCAAGAAAGAGGAAAAAAGAAACATAAAAAAATTTAAATCAATTTATTATATCATCATTTGGTTTTTTTTTTTCCTGTAGTTTTTAAGTTGTGGAAAAAATAATCAAATCACATTTAAATTTTATGGCGGAGGTCCTAATTATCCTGAAAATATGAGAAAGTACCCTAAAATAAACATGTTTTAAAATTTTTATCCGACTTGTAATTGATCGGATTTGTGACCTTATTGACTCTTTTCCTATATTTTGATCACATTTAAATGACTAAATTATCCTTCAATTCTTTGCCAAACCCTTCTTTCTTTTCATTTTCTCTCACTTTCTGATCTCTCTCTATCCAAAACTTTTTTTCTCTCTCTTCTTTTACCTCTCTTTCGTCTTTCTCTCCCTTCACCATGCTTGCTTTCTTTTCCCTCAACCCTGTACCCCCACTTTCTCCACCCACACCTCTTTTCCATGTCTCCTCTCTATATGCCTCTTTCTTTACTTTCTCTTTATCTTCCCTCCCTCTTTCTCTATGACAGGCTTCATCGTCTTACTCGATAAGTTAGTAAAAGACTATTAGCAATGGATCTTGTTGTTGTTGAGAATGCCCTAAGTGTGAAAGACATTTTTTGACGTATTTCATTTATTTTGAATTGATTAATAATATATTTGAGATTTTTTATTACGTCTTTGCTATACTATCCTTATCGTTATTTACTTGTTAAAGTAAACATACGTAAATATGGTTCATTGGCTAATTGGTGTTTTAACTATTAGAATGTTGTGTATATCAAATTTTGTATGTGAGTAGATGATATTCTAAATTAAGTAGTCTAAATATAGTCTATAGTCTATGGGTTTAGAGTGAGCGTCTAACTCATGTGAAGACTATTATATTGTTTAAATCTAATTAGAAAGATAATTTGTCTTGATCATCTAGATCTAGCCGAATTCTAAGTAGAGACATAGATATATTGCGTATTAGTGATGATATAATAGACTTGAACCAAAGTGTAATTAATCTGAATCTGCTTGAATGGATTAATTCACTTTTGGTGTTCATTATGTAATAACTTTAATACCATGTATAATACTTTGATATTCCAAATGCTAAAGTAAGCTATTAGACTAGTTCGTTAGGTACGTGACTTATATTGGATGTGAGTTTTGTTTATGGATATAGAATTATAGTTTTCATAAAAATGGATAGGACCTTGAGTTATTTGCTTTACAAATGATTTAGTATTCATAATTGGTAAATAATCATTTACTAGTTGGATGTATAGTAGATTTTTAAGACAAAGCGATCAAAAGTTTTAACGCACTCTGACCTTAAGATGATCGTGAATATCATATTGAGGGTGTTGCATATATGACAAAGTCATTAGACTGCAGCTACAAACTAGCTTACGTAATACCATATATAATTGAGAATGCAGTTTCAGACGTTCAGGTTTATAGTTATGTGACTATAAAACTAATAATTACACAATTAATTTATTTGGTATTGAATAACTAATTATATTGATAATTTGAGCCCATATTATATATGTCTAATTAGTCTTTTTACTATCTCAATATAATTATTTAGTAGATAGTAATTAATCAGATTATTCATTATGACTTTAATTCTTAGACTTAGTGATGAGAAAAATCTAGATTACCTTTGTATTGGAAATAGGCGTTTTTTGTCCTAAGGGCAGAATAGGAATTTTATTTCATTTAATTAATTGGATAAATATTTAGTTTAAATAAATATTTATTTAAAAGATAAGAGTTAATTTACATTAATTGTATTTATCTTTTATGATAAATATGAGACTAATTTAAATGAAGAGACATGAATAAATTAATTATCTGAATAATTAATTTAAATATTTTGATAATCTTATTTAAATAAATATTTTAATGATTAGTATCTTATTTGAATTTAAATTGAAACAAATCTTATACTAGTCAACTATAGGTATATGGTTTTCTTAAGGATAAGGCAAGGAAAAAATTTTCTCCTTATTGATTTTATTTAGATAATTATTACATAATTATTTAATTTAAATAAAATTACTATGATTTTATTTTAAATTCAAATTGGATTTATGAAATATTATCTATGCAAATAAAATGATAAGATAAATGGATATTGAATTTCGAATCAAATTCAGGTCATCAGTATCCTATTGGTGGCATTTTTTTTTGTCTTCCCATGCTAGAGTAAAACTGTCTATTATGGATAAAGAAGAGAGAAAAATCCTTTTTAAATGTTTCGTTCAAATTCGAATTCTAACCAATCTATTCATTAGAAATAGAACATTAGTGGCTCCTATTTTATTTTGACCACAAACTCTAAGGTAAGAGAGCTTATTATTATTCTTCCATTAATAATAACAATAAGTTTTAAGAGCTCTGAATGGTTAAAAGGAGAAAGCTAGACACCTAATATTGATTGTGTTAGGAATGTCCTAAGCAGGAAAGATATTTTTTATGTATTTTATTTATTTTGAATTGATTAATAAAAATATATTAGAGGTTATTCACTACATAGCTATATGTCCTCATCCTATTTACATGTTAAAGTGAATGTAAACAAATATAACTTACTTAGTACTTGTGTTAAACTATTAGAATATTGCATACAATGGACTTTTGTATGTGAGAAGACAACGTTCTAAAATAAACAATTCAAACTATAGTCTATAGTCTATGGGGTTAGACCTTGCATCTAACTTATATTAAGACTATTTTGTTATCTAAAGTTAATTGGAGAGATGGTTTGTCTTAACTGTCCAGAGTTTTGATTTCCGAGTACAGATATAGATATGTTGCTTGGTGGTCACGTATCGGACTGGGATTAAAGTACAATTGATCTGCGTAATTCACTTGAGTAGATCAATTAACTCTTGATGTTCATTATGCAATAACCTTAATCTTGAGTAGATAAATTGCTTTATGTTTATGACTTGTGTTCTTTGATGTTCCAATGTCTAAAGTATCTCAGAGGTAGTAAGCTTATGGACTGGTTTATTGGGTAAATAACTTGTATACGATAAAGGGTTTGTTTATATATATTAGAATCATAGTTTTAATGAGGAGTAAAAGTTTTCTTCTTAAAAATATTATACTGAATGTGAAAATGGACAAGGCCTTAGGTCGTTCGCTAGGTAGATGACTTCTAATTCACATACGGTGAATAATTATTTCCTTATTTGGGAGTACAATGGATCTTTAATATAGCTTAATCAGTAGGTCAAACAAACTTTAACCTATGGTTGATCATGGATATCATATGAGGGTTTTGCATATATGATAAGGTCATTGAATGATAGTTTATCACTAGCTTGCGTAATATAGTATATAATTGAGAGTGTAGTTTTAGGTTTATAGTGGTGTGATTCTGAAACTAATAATTGTAACAGGTTTATTCAGTATAGAATAATAGTTACATAGATTATTAGAGCCCACATTATATATATCGAATTGGTCCCTCTACTAGCTCCATATAACTCTATGATAGATGGTATTTGATCGAGATATTCTTTACTACTAGTTTTCTTGCATTTAGTGAAGAGAAAAATCTGAATTACCCTCTACAGGGTGTGGTAGTTTTTCTCTAGTGTGTTGGAGGGGTAAAATTATAATTTTGTATTATTCAATAAACAAGTTAAATATTTAATTAATATTTATTTTGGAAGACAAGATTTGAAATTTAAATTGATTGTATTTATCTTTCAAAAGATAAATATGAGATTAATTTGAATTTTGAAAATCTTATTTTAAATAAATATTTGAAATTTTGAATATTATCCTATTTGAATTTGAATTAAATTAAATCTTATCCTAACATATATCTAGGTGGCATCTATAACGAATAAGGATGGAAGATAAGATTTTTTTTAAATTTGAATTTAAATTTGAATTTTGTTTTAGATAAGAGATTATACAATTATATGTATTTCAAATAAAGTTAGCATGATTTTATTTGAATTTAAATTGGAGTTATGGAAAATTATGCATGCAGACAAAATCCAAGATTTGTGGAGTTTGAAATTTGAATTAAATTTTGAATTACAAATATATACCTTGGCTAAAATTTTTTGGGATAAGCCTCAAAGAAGATTTTGGATTTTTAAAGTGGGTAAGAGAAAGAAAAATTTGTTTGAATCCTGTTTGAATTTTAATTCTTTTGACTCTATGGTGGCCAAAATTTTCAAGGTATTTTCCCTATAAGAGAATTGGTTTTAGGGCTTGTGGGAGAAAGAAATATCTTTTCTTGATCTAATTCAAAATTCAAAAGTCACTTAACGCAATTTTATAAATATGGGTTTTGGTACTCTTATTTTTGTTACACCACATATTTTCAGATTAGTGAATTTATTATTATACATCTCACTAATAATAATAAATTCTCAAAGATTTAGGTGATTGGAAGGAGACAAGCTACATTAAAATATCAATTGAGGAACTGAGTGCCCATACACTCCGCTGTTCGGTAATTGAAAAATAATAGAGTAGGCTAGTTAGTTGAAGCTCCTCAGTCACTTCCTTTAGCGTTCCTCTAAAGGTATATTGATTGTTAATAATTTATTGTATATGACAACATGAGTTTATTAACGATCTTTAAAAAATTTTTAAAATTCTGAAGCATACTCTTACTGTTTTTCTTACAGATTGAGAGGCCAAGTGCCCATATGCTCCACCATTTGGGAAATGGAGAATAGTTAAAAAGGCTAGTTGGTTAAGGTGCTCTTAGTTACCTTCTCTAGAGTTCCTCTTGTTTTCTCTTTAAAGTACGCAGATTATAGAATAATTTATTGTATATGGCAGCTCGAGTTAGTACAATTCAAGTAAAAATTTTTAAAATCCTGCCATAAATTACTTGATTTTCTCATAAATGGTATCAGAGCCGGCTTATTATTATGCCATGTATATAAATTGGACAATCTAAATTTCTCCTTAAATTTATGTATGGATTTAATATTTTTTGAGAGTAACATTATATGGTTTCCATTATATAGTTATTATGGATTATGTATGTATATGATTATTTTAATTTTATTATTATTATGAGCATACTTAATTTTGCTGATCGTGGTTCCTTAGAATTTAGAAAAATTGCATCTAGTTTTTTTTTTATGTAACCATGGGAGCAATCTATTATTATCGTAATTTTTCTATAGATTTTTTTATTTTTAAATATTTAGAAATTTTATACACCGGAAACGGTATAAAATTTTTTTATGTAATTTATTCTTGGTAGAGATGAAGATTGAAGATTATATTTATTTTTTCCAAATTTTAATTAAGGATTGAAATTGATAATTGAACAATTTATTTTTGTTTTTTTTTTTTAATTTTATGTGATTCCTAATGGGCTAGGGTTCCATGTGTAAGAACCCTAATGGAACCAAAAAGAATAAAACGGGCATGAGGTGTTTTGCCCTGAATGTGCTAGTGCCAGGGCCTTCATGGCCTTGGACTACCAAAGGTAGCCCAGCCTAGTGCCTCTGAGGCACAACAACTACGCCGGTATGGAATAGGTAGCTTGCTTGTAGAGGCAGGCTAAGGGCGCATCTCATGTAGTTATGGTGGGCAGCTTGCGCAGCCATGTCTAAGGTGTCGGGCTGCGTTGTGAGCTAATCAAACCATTAAATAAACAAAATTTTTTTGTCTGTTTTTATTAATTTTAATTAAATTAAAATTTAAAATTACGCATAAAGATATGTTGTTTTAATTAAATTTAGAATTACACATAATTTTACATGAGATTTAAAATTGCTTTAAATTTGAATTTTCTAGAATTTAAATTTTAAGGAATTTATGGGATGAGAAATAAATAGTAGAGTTGCATAAAGATGGATATGCAAAGATGAAGTAAAATTCAAAACCTAAAGAATGCTTTGGATGTGATTTTATAATCTATATATTTCTTTTTTCTAGGATAGGATTATGGCTAGGATATTTAATTTTCTATTATTTATTTATTTATTTTATGTTTTCTCATGGATGAATGGATGTGCTTGATAAATGTTTTGCATAGTTGATAATATATCATATAGGATAAAAAAATGTTGCTCCTGCTATATTAATCAAATATATGTTACAAAAACTTACATCGTTTTAAATGTTGAGTGGGAGAGGGTTTTTAACAAAATCCACAGCCTTCATTATTAATCCATATATGAAAGTATGGCAACACCTAGCGTCAGTTTCATCCTGACCATACCCTTTGGTAGGTGTTTACAGCTGTTGATATACTAGGTTGGATCTCCGATTAGAAAACCTGTATGGGTATATTCTATGTTAGGAATAGCCGAAGTGAGAAAGACATTTTTAATGTATTTTATTTATTTTTGAATTGATTAATAATATATTAAAGATTATTTATTACATTACTACATGTCCTTATCTTATTTATATGTTAAAGTAAATATAAGCAAATATTGTTTGTTGGCTACTTGTTATTAAATTATTAGAATGTTATATATAATGGTCTTTTGTATGCAAGAAAGCAACATTGTAAAGTAAGTAATCTAAATCTATAGTCCGTAGTCTATGGGATTACAGTGGTCATCTAACTCATGTTAAGACTATTATGCCATCTAAAGCCAATTGAAGAGACGATCTGTCTTGATTATCTAGAGCATTTAACTACTAAGTAGAGATATAGATATGTTGCTTGGTGATGACATATTGGACTAGGACTAAAGTATAGTTAATTTACATAGTTCGCTTGAGTAGATTAATTTACTTTTGATGTTCATTATGTAAAAACTTTAATCCTAAGTAAGTGAATCACTTTATATGTAAGACTTATGTACTTTGATGTTTCAAAAACTAAAATGTCTTAGAGATAGTAAGCTTATAGACCTATTCATTGGGTGTATGAATTGTGTACAATGGATGGTTTGTTTATAGATATGGAATCATAGCTCTAATGAGGTATAAATGTTATCCTCTTAAAGGCATTATACTAGATGTGAAAGTGGACAAGGCCTTGAGTCATTTGCTTGGCAAATAACTTCTTATTCACACATGATGAATAATCATTTTCTTAATCGGGTGTATAATAGATCTTTAAGATAGTGTGATCAATAAGTTGAACGGACTTTGACCTTAAGTTGATCATGGTTATCATACAAGGATGTTGCATATATGATAAGGTCATTGGATGATGGCTATCTGCTGGCTTGCTTAATATGGTATATAATTGGAAGTATAGTTTCAGGTTTATAGTGGTATGACTCTGAAACTAATAATTGTGTAATGTATTTATTTGGCATAGAATAATAATTATATGGATTGTTAGAGCCCACATTATATATGTCGAATTAGTCCCTTTACTAACTCTGTATAATTCCTTAATGGATGATAATTGATTGTGGTATTCTTTATGGCTTGTGTTCTTGCATTCAGTGAAGAGAAAAATCTGAATCACCTATTTTATGATGTGGACGTTTTTCTTTGGGGACAAGGGTAAAATTGTAATTTTATTTTATTTAATTAATGAGATAAATATTCAGTTTGTATAAATATTTATTTTGGAAAATAAGATTTGAAATTTAAATTAATTGTATTTGTCTTTTAAAAGATGAAGATGAGGTTAATTTAAATTTTAAAAATCTTGTTTAAATAAATATTTTAAATTAAAAGATTATCTTATTTGAATTTGAATTGAATAAAATCTTATGCTTGCACACTTATAGGTGGCATTTTTTTCTAGTGCATTATGAAGACAAGATTTTCTCTTAATTGGATTTTGTTTTGGATAAAATATTATATAATTGTTTAAATTCAAATAAAGTTGTCATAATTTTATTTTGAATTAAAATAGGAATTATGGAAAATTATCGATGCAGACAAAATCACAATATTTATGAAGTTTGAAATTTGAATCAAATTTTGAATCCCACAAATGTAGTCGAGCCGAATTTTAGGGAGATCTCTTAGGGTAAAATTTTGACCACACTTACGGGAGGAGAGAAAAAAAAATCTTTTTTGAAATCCTATTTGAATTTTCAATTTCCTATCCCTTCTTGTGGCCAAAATTTTGAGGGTAATTCCTAAGGGAGAATTGGCTATAGTGAATGGGAAGAGAGAAAAAAAATCTTTTCTAAAATCCTATTCAAATTCTGAAAGTTATCTAATATAATTTTATAAACAGAACCTTAGAGGCTTCTATTTTCTTTATACCATAGAGTCTTAGGCGAGCGAATTTATTATTATTTACCTCACTTATAATAATAAATTCTCAAAGATTTAGATGGTTGGAAGGAGACAAGCTGCATAGGATATCAATCGAGGATCCGAGTACCCGCACACTCCACCGTCTAAGAATTGGAGTATAGTAAAGAAGGCTAGTTGATTGAGGTCTCTTGATCACTTCATCTAGCATTTCTGGTAATTTCCGACAACACGAGTTTTTAACAATCTTTAAAAAATTTTAAAATTTTGTTGTGCATATTTTTCAATTTTTCCTACACTATTTAGGACCATCGCTCGATGGCTCAAATAGCACATAGATCGAACTTTGTAAACAATAGTAGGATTGGCAATTTGGGTCACGACGCAATAACACGACACGAAACCCGCACGAAGTTAGAGGGTTTGGGTTTTCTTTAAATGGGTTTAGGTCAAAAAGTGTCGAACCCATCAAACACGATTAAATAAAAGGTCGAACTTGCATGAACCTATCAACCTGTAAGTGATATGAAATAACTTATTTAATAAATGGATCATATGTGGATTGATATAAACATGATTCATAAATTATCCATTTATAATCTTTAATATATTTATATTGTTATATATATCATAATATTTTACTATTTTTAATTTTGAGTTTTCAAATTTCAAATGTAAAATATATCTTTTATTTTTTATATATATACTTTAAAATTTTTTAACATAGAAAAGAAAATCTGAATTTTACTTTTTTTTTTTAGTTTTTCATTGCCTTTACAGTTTTACTCACCTCACCCCTTTGCCTTCCCTTTCTCTTACTCTATCGACTTTTGTGATAACACAACCAATAGTCTTTAACCTTATCATCATCAACCCCCCTCCTATCCCTTCACCCCGTCATCCTCTCCTCCCCTTCTCTTCCACTCACTTCACCCCATCACTATCCCTTCCCCTCACCCCATTGATCTTCACAATAACATGGCCAGTTACCCCTCACCCACCCCACCTTACCCCATCACCCTCTCTTCCCCTTCACCACAACACTATATATTATTTTTTTACTTTTGTATATGATATAAAACAAGAGTTTTCATAACTAATGAAGTACAAATAATATGAATTTTAAAACTTTATAAGTAAATTTCATTTGTGTTTTATAAAAGAAAAGATATGTTACCTAATAAATATGTTAAGGTATCATAATTATATTAAATAAATCATTATTTTATTTATATTTAATTAAAACAGATTAATTTGGGTCGACACGATTAATATGATTAATAAATGGGTTGGGTTTGGGTTTGAGATTTTGACACGAATATTAAGTAGGTCGAGTTTGGGTTTAGCATAATGTGTCAACTAAGGAGCATAACAAGATACGAACATGACACGATAATATGAATTGCCAGCCTTAAACAATTGTTAGATACTCAATATTGATTTATTTATTAATCTTCCTTAAAAGCTTTATTAGTTAAATTGATAGCCAAATAAACAGTTATTAATATTTGTTTTAACCTTGGAGGATTTAAGGCAACATATAGTTATTGGATGGGATCTATGGTTTTGGCTATTGATAACTTTATGAAATACAGTTATTACAGCCATTTGGGGATGTAAAAAAATGTTTGGTCCATTGAGTTCTTAACATTTTAATAGTTAAATAAAGCATTTTTTGGTTTTTAATGCAGTCTTTTATTTTAGATTGTTAAATTTAATTTTTCAAGTTAGTTTATATTGCTTTTAAGTGTTTTGCAGAGTTGAAGTAGTAGAAGGTTGTTTGGATCAGGAGGTCAAGCTGCAGCTAGGATGGAATTGCAAAAATTGGAGAAAAATGACAAAGAAGACTGATTCCAGGCGTTGCTACAGCAATGCTGTAACTTTACTGTAGCAAACTGGGGCAGAAATTGTTCAGATATTTTGACAAGTCAACGTACAGCTGGCAGCCAATTTTATTAGTGAGCATGGCAGAAAGGACAAGCTTATGAGCTGTCTTAATCCAAGGACACCAAATAAAAGCTCAGCCATTAGATTATGTACACATGTACATCCTCCATTTGCCCTAGCACTTAAAAGGGAACATGAGGCATTCAGAAAGGAAGCAGACAAGGAGCAGAGAGAAAAGACGGAAAAGAGCAGGACAGAAAGAGAAAACCCAGAAGAGAAAGAAAACGTACAGGGATTGGAGGAGATTTCGACATATTCTGGAAGGAGAAATTAAAAAGTAGCTGTGTACCTTGTGCACGTCTATTCTGTCAATCTTTCCTCTATTTTCGGTTGTACTCTTGTTTTTATTTTTTCCCATACAATGTTTTCTTTTTCCGGTGGGTTTGAACAATTAAGTATGAACTAATTTCCTCTAAGACTGGGAGGATAAAGTACCCATTTCTGTGACTAGCTTTGTATGTTGAGCTTGCTACTTTAATGTTATTTGGTTTATTCAACATCGTTTTGTTGGTTTATTTGTGTTCTTCGATTGGCCATCTTGAGCATAATACTGTGATTTCAGTGGTTGGAAAAATATTTGGAATTAGACAGGTGTTGGATAATGTGTGGTTAGTTGGGTTTGTGTAGTAACCTAATTAATTTTGCAAGTTAAGCAGGAATGCATGCTTGTCTCATATAACCTTTTGGAACCTAAGCTTAATTTGGCTTCGTACTCCATTTAGCATAGGAATATGTTGAAATGAAGCAAGAAGTTATTAACATAAGTATTTCGGAAGAAACTTGTGAAATTTTGAGTTCTTGGTTAACTAAGTAACATTGTTGTAGCAATGTTGTAGCATTTCTGTAGCATACTGAGTCAAGTTACAGAAAAAGGGGAAATTGAATCTCAGTCACTCCTTTATCAATTGTTATTAAGTCTGTTTTATTCAGCTTGCAATTGCCTTGTGCATTTTTATGTCATACTAGTATAGTGAGTTTAAGACAATTTTAATTCTCCATCAATTTTCGCATATCCTTAATTTTGATTTTAATTTAGATGAAGTGGTGATAACATTCTCTGTGGGACAATATCTGTACTCTTGTACACTGTATTACTTGTATGCGACACGTGCGCTTGCGTAGCATTTTAAGGAAGTAACAAGTTTTTGGCGCCGTTACCGGGGAATTGTTATCATTATTAATCTTTGTAAAAATATATTTTGATTTCTGCAGTTTTTCTATTTTATCTTGATATTTCTGTTTGTAACCTTGTAGGTACTCGAATTTCTTTATGAATAGACCACGAGACCAGGAATTACTGCCTATAGATCCAGAAATTGAAAGGACTTTCAGGGCAAGAAGAAGAGAACAACAAGGTCTTGCAGTAGTTGAAGAAATGGCCGAAGAAGAAGTTGGCAACAATGGCAATAATGCTGCAGCAATGGCAGATGATAGGGATAGAGCTATTAGAGAATATGCTGTGCCAATGCTACATGGTCTGAATTCTGGTATTGTTAGGCCAAAAATTCAGGCACCACAGTTTGAGCTAAAACCGGTCATGTTTCAAATGCTCCAAATAGTCGGGCAGTTTAGTGGGATGTCAACAGAAGATCCTCATCTCCATCTCAGACTTTTTATGGAAGTGAGTGATTCTTTCAAGCTGCCAGGAGTGTCAGAGGATGCTTTGAGACTCAAGTTGTTTCCCTATTCTCTGAGGGACCGAGCAAGAGCATGGTTGAATTCGTTGCCATCAAATTCAGTCATTACTTAGAATGATTTGGCAGAGAAATTCCTGATGAAGTACTTCCCTCCAACTAAGAATGCCAAGCTCAGGAATGACATTACTGGTTTTCAGTAGATGGATGGTGAATCTTTGTATGAGGCATGGGAAAGATATAAGGAGCTATTACGCAAGTGTCCTCACCACGGGATTCCTCACTGGATTCAGATGGAAACCTTCTACAATGGTCTCAATGGGCAGACTCGGACTATAGTAGATGCCTCAGCCAATGGAGCTATTTTAGCCAAATCTTACAATTAAGCTTATGAAATATTGGAGAGGATGGCCAACAACAATTATCAATGGCCATCCGAGAGAGCAGCTTCCACAAGAAGAGTAGCAGGGGTTCATGAATTGGATGCAATGACTGCTTTAACAGCTCAGGTATCTTCCCTTACTAGTGTTTTGAAGTAAATGAACGTGAATTCAGGGATGAAGCCTCAACAACCAACAGCAGCCTCTTGTACTTATTGTGGTGAAGAGCACCTCTTTGATCAATGCCCATCCAACCCAACATCAGTATGTTATGTTGGGAATTTCAACAGGAATCATAATCCATATTCCAACACATATAATCCGGGTTGGAGACAACATCCGAATTTCTCTTGGAACTCTCAAGGGCAGAATGCAGGGTCCTCTTCTACACCAAATCGTCCGCAACATCCTCCTGGATTTCCACCCCAAGCCAGAACTCAGCCAGTGGAACAATCTTCATCAATGGAGAGTTTATTGAAAGAGTATATGGCCAAGAATGATGCCATCATTTAAAATCAGGCATCCATGATTCAAATTCAAGCAGCATCATTGAGGAATTTGGAGAACCAGTTGGGGCAGTTAGCTAATGCCTTGAATACTCGACCTCAAGGTTCATTGCCAAGTGACACAGAGAATCCTAGGCGAGAGGGTAAGGAGCAATGTAAGGCAATTTCATTGAGAAGTGGTAAAGAGCTACAGCTGCCCGAAGTAAGGCCTAGACAGCAAAGGGAGCCCTCTTCAATCCAAGAGAAAAAGGAGAAGGAAGAAGAAGTGGAGGAACTAAAGAAACAAAATAATGCCACAGACCACAATGCTACAGCATCGCTACAGCAGAGCTGTATAGAACAGCAAAAGTCTAGACCACCGCCACCTTTTCCTCAACGACTCCACAAGCAGCAGCAAGATAAGCAGTTCAAGTGATTTTTGGATGTCTTGAAGCAGCTCCACATCAATGTTCCACTTTTGGAAGCACTTGAACAAATGCCAAGCTATGCTAAGTTTATGAAGGACATTCTTTCTAAGAAGAGAAGGCTTGGGGAGTTTGAAACCGTGGCTATGACAGAAGAATGCAGCGCTATTTTACAGAATAAACTTCCCCCAAAGTTGAAGGATCCAGGAAGTTTTACAATTCCATGTGCTATTGGCAATAAGTACATTGGCAAGGCTCTTTGTGACCTTGGAGTAAGCATAAATCTTATGCCAATGTCAGTCTTCAGAAAGTTAGGAATTGGGGAAGCAAGGCCAACTACAGTGACTCTACAATTAGCAGACCGATCAATTATCCATCCAGAAGGGAAGATTGAAGATGTATTGGTAAGGGTGGATAAATTCATTTTCCCTGCAGACTTCATTGTTTTAGATTTTGAAGCGGATAGAGAAGTGCTTATCATACTGGGAAGACCATTTCTAGTAATAGGGAGAACACTGATTGATGTGCAAAAAGGAGAGCTTACAATGAGAGTCAACGACGAGAAGGTGACTTTTAATGTGCTCAAAGCAATGAGGTTTCCCGATGAGGTAGAGAAGTGTTCTATGGTGAATATGCTTGAATATGTGGTGTCAGAAGAATTTGATGAGGGATGCTACAAAGATCAGGAGGAACCGACTAGGCCAAAAGAAGATGTGAAGATGACTGAGGAGATAAGTGCCTCGGTAGCTTGGGTGGATAAAGCATCAGTCAATGTATTTAGAGAAAGGAAGTTTGAGCCGCTGGGATTGGCAGACTGTGAGATCAAGAAGCCTCGGCCATCTATTGAAGAGCCACTGATTTTGGAATTGAAACCTCTTCCATCACACCTCCGATATGCTTACTTGGGAGAGTCAGAAACACTTCTAGTGATAATCTCAGCTTTGTTGACTAGGGATTAGGAGCAGGAGCTACTTGCAGTGTTAAAAAAATTTAAGAAAGTGCTTGGGTGGACAATTGCAGACATCAAGGGAATTAGCCCTGCTATCTGTATGTATAAGATTCTCCTTGAAGAATGCTTCAACAATTCTATGGAGCAACAACGAAGACTAAACCCGATCATGAAGGAAGTGGTGAAGAAGGAGATAATTAAATGGCTGGATGCAGGTATAATCTACCCCATTTTAGACAGCTCATGGGTCAGCCCTATGCAGTGCGTACCTAAGAAGGGAGGAATGATTGTTGTGACTAATGATAACAACGAGTTGATCCCTACCCGTACAGTCATGGCTGGAGAGTTTGTATGGATTACCGGATGCTGAACAAGGCCACTAGGAAGGATCATTTCCCATTGCCCTTCATTGATCAGATGCTGGATAGATTAGCTGGGAAAGAGTATTATTGCTTTTTGGATGGCTATTCAGGTTACAATCAGATTGCTATAGCACCTGAGGATCAGGAGAAGACCACCTTCACTTGCCCATACGGAACATTTGCTTTTCGGAGGATGCCATTCGGGTTGTGCAATGCTCCAGTAACTTTTCAACGCTGTATGATGGCTATCTTCTCTGATATGGTGGAACAATGTTTAGAGGTCTTCATGGATGATTTCTCAGTTATGGGAGAATCTT
This sequence comes from Antiaris toxicaria, assembly GCA_035233585.1. NCBI lineage: Eukaryota > Viridiplantae > Streptophyta > Magnoliopsida > Rosales > Moraceae > Antiaris > Antiaris toxicaria. The sequence goes on from CP141163.1 coordinate 6,666,916, forward strand.
TCGAAGGATGTCTGGCAAATTTGGAGCAGATTCTAAAAAGGTGTGAAGAAACTAGCCTAGTCTTAAATTGGGAGAAATGTCATTTTATGGTGACTGAGGAAATTGTGTTAGGACACAAGGTATCAAGGAAAGGCATTGAGGTGGACAAGGCTAAGATAGAGATCATCGACAAGATGCCACCACCATCATCAGTCAAGGGAATCAGAAGCTTTTTGGGACATGCGGGTTTCTATAGAAGATTTATCAAGGATTTCTCAAAAATCTCAAAACCCCTATGTTCTTTGCTTGAGCAGAACAAGCCCTTCAGATTTGATGCGGAGTGCCAACATGCATTTACAGAACTGAAGAAGAAACTTATGTCAGCATCTATCATTGTAGCACCTGATTAGTCTCGTTCATTTGAGTTGATGTGTGATGCTAGTGACTATGCCATAGGAGCGGTATTAGGACAAAGAAAAGATAAAGTGTTCCACTACATTTATTATGCTAGCAAAACTCTGACTGATGCTTAGCTCAACTACACCACCACTGAAAAAGAACTCTTGGCAGTGGTATTTGCCTTTGAAAAGTTCCGGGCATATTTGGTGGGCACCAAAGTAGTGGTCTATACGGATCACTCAGCTATAAAGTACCTCATTGCCAAAAAGGATGGCAAACCGAGATTGATTAGATGGGTTTTATTGCTGCAAGAATTTGATCTGGAAATCAGAGATAAAAAAGAAACTGAGAATCAGGTGGCTGATCATTTGTCAAGATTAGAGAGTGGAAAGATAGAGAGAGATGAAGAGCCAATAAAGGAAACCTTTCCTGATGAGCAGCTTTTTGTAGTTAAGCAAGGGAGCACACCTTGGTATGCAGACATAGTGAATTATTTGGTGAGTGGTTTACTCCCACCTGATATGACTAGTCAACGAAGGCGGAGATTCCTTCATGACGTCAAGTTTTATTACTGGAATGAGCCGTACTTGTTCAAGCAAGGTGCAGACCAGATTATAAGAAGATGTGTGCCTGAAGAGGAAGTGGTTGGTATACTTCAGCATTGCCATTCATCTCCCTATGGTGGTCACTATGGAGGACTCAGAACAGCTGCGAAAGTGCTACAATCTAGTTTCTTTTGGCCTTCTCTCTTTAAAGACGCTCACGAGTTCGCTAGGATGTGTGACAGATATCAGCGGGTAGGGAACATATCACAACGACATGAAATGCCCTTAAACAATATTCTGGAAGTTGAGATATTTGATGTTTGGGGCATAGACTTCATGGGATCATTTTCTTCGTCCTTCAACAATCAATGCATCCTAGTAGCCGTGGACTATGTCTCCAAATGGGTGGAAGCTGTAGCATTCCCTACAAATGACTCCAAAGTGGTTGTGAGGTTCTTACATAAGAACATTTTTACATGTTTTGGAACTTCTAGAGCCATCATAAGTGATGAGCGAACTCACTTTAGCAGCAAACAATTTGAAAGCCTTTTGGCCAAGTATGGAGTGAAGCACAAAGTTGCTACAGCATACCATCCCCAAACCAGTGGGCAGGCTAAGGTGTCTAACAGGGAAATAAAGAGGATTCTTGAAAAAGTTATCAATCCCACGAGGAAGGATTGGTCAGCTAGGTTGGATGGCACATTGTGGGCATACCGGACAGTTTACAAAACTCCCTTAGGAGCATCACCATACAGATTAGTATTTGGTAAAGCATGCCATTTGCCGGTGGAGTTGGAACACAAGGCGTATTGGGCAATCTCAAAGCTTAATCTTGATAAATAGGTGGCGGGAGAAAGAAGGATGCTGTAACTTAATGAAATGGAAGAATTTCGCATGATGGCCTATGAAAATGCAAAGATATACAAGGACAAGGTCAAAAGATGGCATGATAGCAGGATTCGTCCACGGAAATTTGAAGAGGGGCAGTCTGTTCTTCTTTTCAACTCCCAACTAAAGTTGTTCCCTGGAAAACTAAGGTCAAGATGGTCTGGTCCCTTCCAAATTTCAGAAGTATTTCCTCATGGTGCAGTGGAACTCATGGAAGAAAAATCAGGCAGAAAGTTCAAGGTGAATGGGTAGCGTATCAAGCATTATTGGGGAGGTTCATTTGCTAAGGAGAAGACTTCCATCTCCTTGAGAGATCCAGATCAGTAAAGGGAAGTAGTCGGGCTGTCGACTTTAAAACAAGCGCTTATGGGAGGCAATCCAATGTTTTATTTGTTTCTTGTTTAATTTTCTGTTTTTGTGTTTCTTTTTATTATTGTTATTTTCTTCCATGGATTTTCTTTGGTGTGATTTATGTGTATGTGTCGTTTTGATAATTAATATAGGTTGTCTGGGGTGAATTTGCAAGGAAAAAGGAAGTAAAGGCTTCTAGAGTAGCAGATTGGAAATTGAACAGGAATGCTACAGCGATGCTGTAGCATTGATGCAGCAATTGGAATACAGAAAAGCACTGTGCAGAGCCAGAGCCGAGGCTACAGCACCGCAGCGCTGCCTCTGAGCGCTGCAGCGCGCAAAAAAAAAAAAAGTATGCTACAAGCAATGCTACAGCATAGCTATAGCAAACTGGACTGCATTTGTAGTGAGTAGTTTTAGCTTAAAAAAAAAAAAGAGAGCAAAAGCCACATGGCATCACCCCATAAAACCCTACATAATGGCCCACACTCCATCCTTTTCTCCCATTCTATTTCGGTGCCTCCTCACTCTCTCTCTAAACTCCATAACCGATTCTCCCACAAATCTCTCTAACTATTTCCTCTTCAAAATCTCAAAATCTTAAACTTCCGCCATTTTCTCTGCAAAACCGTCACCACCAAACCGTCACCCACGTTCTTTTTCTTTTCCCTCTTTTTGTCGCTTGAACTATCGGCCACAACCCATCTATATATTTCCTTCTTCCCGATTTTTCCTTTAAAAAAAAAAAAAAGAAGAAAACAACCCTCGCCATTCTTGTTTCTCACCCAAGCCGTCAGTTTTCGGTATCTATCCCCCACCAGCTGGCGACAAAGAAACACGAGGGCCAAGTGTGGAAGAAAGAAAAAGGCCGAAGTTAAAAGGGTCACCGTGCACACAACTTGAACCAACTGTAAGAAGTCTCATTTTCTTTCTTTTGGTTGTACTGTGAAAGTGTGGTAAATGTTGATATTTATGTGGACGACTTTTTGGAATTGTGACGTTGGGATTTGAGATTTTGGGTAAAAGCTGACTTTTTTTTTGGATTATGGGCCCGAAATATAGTTTGGTGGGACGGAATTGGTGTTTTGAGAGGGTAAGAAATTTTATTGTGGTGGAGTAGGAGTTGATTATTGGAACTGTGTGGGGTACACGGTGGATTTTGGTTTTATTTTGAGAAACAGTACATAAAGGAGAAGTAAAAGTTGATTAAATGGGGAAGAAAAGCGTGGCCCGCAGAACACCAGCTACCACTAAGTTTGTGTCGGATGAAGAAGCAGAAAAATTCGAGAAGGTGGTGTCAAAAAGACCTCTACATTTGGAAAATGGGTTTGTATTACAAGAAACGACTACTATGGGGTACACCAAGCCAGTTTATTCAGTCATCACCACACACAACTGGAGGTATTTCTGCAGGCAACCCGAGGAAGCAATTGTACCCTTAGTTCGGGAGTTTTATGCAAATTTCTCGGAGGGCCAACTTGAAGCTGTGGAGGTGAGAGGAGTGTCAGTGGAATTGAGACCATCTGACGTCAACTACCTTTACGGGCTAGAAGAGGGAGAGGATAACTATGCGAATTTGATTGAGAATGTTACTGAAGAATTGTTGCAGTAAGTAATCTCTACCCTTTGTGTAGAGGGAACAAGGTGGAATATAACAGCTCAAGGAACCTACACCTTCCCCCGAAACAGCCTGCTGCCTAGCCCGAAGGTATGGTATCATTTCCTGAAGTCGAGACTGATGCCATCTACCCACCTTCAAACAGTGTCAAGAGACAGGGCCATACTCCTCTACTGCATTATTACAGGGCTGAAGTTCAATGTAGGTCAAATTATTTATGAGGAGATATACGGCTGTGCCCAGAAGTCATCAGGTCACCTTTGGTTTCCCTCATTGGTTTTAGAAATGTGCGAAAGGAGTGGAGTAGTCTTTGATGACAATGAGGAGAAACTAAAGGTGACAGGGATCATCACCCCAGCTGTAGTGGCCCGCATTGCACAGGACAACTTGAAGCAACTAAAAGAGGCTGTAGTAGAAGATGACACTGAAGAAGCTGGTCCTTCTACCCGTCCCTCTTGCAGTAGTGAGCCTGCAACATCTGGTAGTACCATGCAATTTCCTGCAGTAATTTCGCAAAGTCTGCGAATGCTAGAGCAGAGAGTGAGTTTGCAGGAAATTCAGCAATATGAAACAATGCAGATGCTACAGCAGATGCAGAAGTAGTAGCAACAGTATTGGACATATGCAAGACAGAGGGATGCTGTGCTGTAGCAGTCATTACAGCAAAGGTCAGCCCGGTCAACATATCAATTCCCTGAGTTCCCCAGTAGTATATTATAAGAGGAGGACACCCATGACTCCGAGGAAGAATGACCGCCTAGGCAACCTGCCTATGTCCCCCAGGGAGTATTATCTTTCTACTGCTTACTTTAAAATTCAGACTTTCATGAGCAGTGAGGACACTGCTTATTTCTAAGTTTGGGGGTGTTGGCATGTTTGTCTTTGTTTGTTTGATTGTTTGTTTCTGAAATGTTTTGTTTTGTTTTGTTTTGTTTTTATTCTGCTTTATGTTTATTTTGTCAGTTTTAGGATTAGCTTAGGTTCTTTTATTATGATATCTGTTCATTTTACAGCAATGCTATAGCATTGCTGCAGTATACCCAAAAAAAAAAAAATTTTTAGTTTAGTTGAGTTGTTTACTTATGTCTGTTTACTGTGTTGCTTGTCCACATTTTCTGGTTTTGCTACAGCATTGTTGAATAAAACAGAATTCAATGAAGATCATGAATTGCTTGAAAATTTTCACTTTGTAGGATGGATTGACATGAGTTGGAAATTTGTGGTATTCATCATTAGTTGGCTCTATATAAGAATTTTCCAGTTTTACACAGCAGGCTATGGTTAGATTTCTTTTAGGAGAATTTAGGAAAAGGTGAATCTTTGTGAGAAACTAAGGATTTAGAACTGGTTTTGTGAGTCCCTCGAGGCGAATTTTAGGAAACTGAGCATAAGAGGGAAGTTTAGGCAACTGGTGAAAAGGGAACTAAAGTGGATTAAAGTTTGGGGGTTCAAAAAAAAAAAAAGAATAAAACTTTGGGATTGACTCCGCTATTTTAAACCACCTAGTAACCAGGAGTAGCATGAGCCCTATGTGTACTTTTGCGTCAAACAGTGGTTTGAAATATGAGTATAATAATATCTTTAATGGTGACCTTATTGAGTAACCGGGTGTCTTCATCACAAATGTTGGCATTCGCGTAAAAAGGCAGTGGTGACATTGGAGATTGTTCCATATATATATATGAAATAATAAATAAATGGATACCCCCATTACCATCAGAAAAAAAAAAAGAGAGAAGTTCCTGTTTCATGGTTTAGAAGTCTATTCTACCTTAAGTGCTTGGTTGACATATATATTAGTGGAGAGGGATTTAAGAAACCAGCTTATAAAGCCATCAATTAGGTTTGATGATCAAAGGTTAACTGGACTTGGGTGAACCAAGGATGCTAACCATAGTTTTCACACACGCACTTGGGAAAATTTGAATGAGGAGAAAGCTTGTGATGATTTGAGCAAATCTTTGACAAGTGTTAATCTAGAGAACGAGTTGGATATTGAAAATGCAATTCAGAAAAAGTTGGCTTCAACAATGCATTGTAGTGGAATCAGAATGCATTTTTTTTAGTGTTTTCTGCATTCGTTGTTTTTTTTTTTTGTGTTTGTTCTTTGTGTTTTTTGTCTTTGTTTCATTACTCGAGGACGAGCAATGGTATAAGTTTGGGGGTGTGATAACTCTATGAAATAGAGTTATTACAGCCATTTGGGGATGTAAAAAGATGTTTGGTCCATTGAGTTCTTAACATTTTAATAGTTAAATAAAGCATTTTTTTGGTTTTTAATGCAGTCTTTTATTTTAGATTGTTAAATTTAAATTTTCAAGTTAGTTTATATTACTTTTAAGTGTTTTGCAGAGTTGAAGTAGTAGAAGGTTGTTTGGATCAGGAGGTCAAGCTGCAGCTAGGATGGAATTGCAAAAATTGGAGAAAAATGACAAAGAAGACTGATTCCAGGCGTTGCTACAGCAATGCTGTAACTTTACTGTAGCAAACTGGGGCAGAAATTATTTAGATATTTTGACAAGTCAACGTACAGCTGGCAGCCAATTTTATTAGTGAGCATGGCAGAAAGGACAAGCTTATGAGCTGTCTTAATCCAAGGACACCAAATAAAAGCTCAGCCATTAGATTATGTACACATGTACATCCTCCATTTGCCCTAGCACTTAAAAGGGAACATGAGGCATTCAGAAAGGAAGCAGACAAGGAGCAGAGAGAAAAGACGGAAAAGAGCAGGACAGAAAGAGAAAACCCAGAAGAGAAAGAAAACGTACAGGGATTGGAAGAGATTTCGGCATATTCTGGAAGGAGAAATTAAAAAGTAGCTGTGTACCTTGTGCACGTCTATTCTGTCAATCTTTCCTCTATTTTCGGTTGTACTCTTGTTTTTATTTTTCCCCATACAATGCTTTCTTTTTCCGGTGGGTTTGAACAATTAAGTATGAACTAATTTCCTCTAAGACTGGGAGGATAAAGTACCCATTTCTGTAACTAGCTTTGTATGTTGAGCTTGCTACTTTAATGTTATTTGGTTTATTCAACATCGTTTTGTTGGTTTATTTGTGTTCTTCGACTGGCCATCTTGAGCATAATACTATGATTTCAGTGGTTGGAAAACTATTTGGAATTAGACAGGTGTTGGATAATGTGTGGTTAGTTAGGTTTGTGTAGTAACCTAATTAATTTTGCAAGTTAAGCAGGAATGCATGCTTGTCTCATATAACCTTTTGGAACCTAAGCTTAATTTGGCTTCGTACTCCATTTAGCATAGGAATATGTTGAAATGAAGCAAGAAGTTATTAACATAAGTATTTCGGAAGAAACTTGTGAAATTTTGAGTTCTTGGTTAACTAAGTAACATTGTTGTAGCAATGTTGTAGCATTGCTGTAGCATACTGAGTCAAGTTGCAGAAAAAGGGGAAATTGAATCTCAGTCACTCCTTTATCAATTGTTATTAAGTCTGTTTTATTCAGCTTGCAATTGCCTTGTGCATTTTTATGTCATACTAGTACAGTGAGTTTAAGACAATTTTAATTCTCCCTCAATTCTCGCATATCCTTAATTTTGATTTTAATTTAGATGAAGTGGTGATAACATTCTCTGTGGGACGATATCCGTACTCTTGTACACTGTATTACTTGTATGCGACACGTGCGCTTGCGTAGCATTTTAAGCAAGCAATAGCTATTTGTTTCATGATCATTCCTCGATGGCTTAGAGCAATATATGCTAAAAAATTTCCATTGCAATATTATATGTTTTTTCTAAGTTTTTCATATCAGAGCATTTTCATGTTTTATTTGCTAAATCATGTTTTATATTTGCTTGTGTGTTGATGTGATGTTTATATTTGTTTATTTTCAGTTCAAAATGTCACCTAAACCTCTTATTACAATACTTACTAAAAACAAACTAAATGGAGATAATTTTGGAAATTAGAAAAGAAACTTGCTAATAGTTTTCAATTGTGAGAAATATAAGTTCGTACTAGATAGACCTTGCCTATTTAGGCCACTTCTCAATGCACCTCTGCAAGAGGCCTATCTTATATTTACTCATTGGTGAAAATTCAATGTGATAGCTTGATGTTATGTATTAGTTAGTGTGACGTGTATTTTACAAAAACAACATGAGGCCTTTGTCACTGCTAGGAAGATCATGGGTAGGCATGCCCACGCTGCCAAGAGGCGTGCCATGCCTAGCTCTTGGTCCCCCTCTATACTTTTTTTTTTTAGTTTCAATTACTCAACCTGTCATATTATTTTGGTTGTAACTTTTTACTCTAATATTGGAATTAGACGATATATAAGGTGTTAAATTGCTAACAAAACATGTGCTCCATAAAGTAGAAAAATCTTAGCGTTCAAACTAGAAAAATCCCGATACATATAAAAATTTCTAGTAAATAATTAGATTTACCGATTTTTATCTTAGTAAATTCATTTCATTTTACTTAGTAAATCTATTTATTTATCTGTAAATCCAAATATTTACTAAGAAATTCTAGATTTACAAGTAAATTTCAAGATTTACTTATAATAACTAAGATTTACTAATTAATATTTAATTTACTTGATAAATAGATAATTTTTAAAAGAATGTAAGTATTGGTAAATACTAAGATTTTCTTATTATTTACAAGTAAATATTGGAAATTTTATTATTTACTAGTATATATTTAATATATTTAATAAATTTATCATCTTTAAAACTATGTAAATATTAAAATTTACCAGTTAATACTAAGATTTACTAGTAAATAAAAATATTTACTGTCAGGAATACCCTAAGCAAAGAAGAAATTTTATGTATTTTATCTAGATTTTAAACTGATTAATAATATATTAGAGGTTATCATTAAATTGCTATATATCCTCTGATTATTACTAAACTATAAGAATGTTACATATAATAGTTTTTGGTATGTAAGAAGATAACTTTCTAAAGTAAGCAGTCTAAATTTATAATGCGTAGTTTATGGGGTAAGACCAAGCATTTAACTCTTATTAAGACTATTATGTTGTCTAAGGTTAATTGGGGACACGGTTTGTCTTGACTGTCTGGAGCTTCAACTCCCCGAGTAGAGACATAGATATGTTATTTGGTGGTAACATATCAGACTTGGACCAAAATGCAATTGATTTGTGTACTCTGCTTGAGTGGATCAATTCACTTTTGTTGTTTATTATAACCTTAATCCTGAGTAAGTAAATCGCTTCATGTGTATGACTTGTATACTTTGATGTTCCAATGGCTAAAGTATCTCAGAGGTAGTAAGCTCATAAACTAGTTTGTTGGGTATATAACTTGTATATGATGGAGGGTTTGTTTACAGATATAGGAATCATAACTCTAATGAGGAGTAAAGGTTATCTTTTTAAAGACATTATACTAGATGTGAAATGGACAAGACCTTGGGTCTTTTGCTTGGCATATGACTTCTTATCCACATATGATGAATAATTATTTTCTTAATCGGGTGTATAATGGATCTTTAAGATAGCGTAATCAACAGGTCAAATGGACTTTGACTTAAAGTTGATCATAGATATTATATGAGATTGTTGCATACATGACAAGGTCATTAGATGATAGCTTATCACTGGCTTGCTTAATACAATATATAATTGAGAGTATAATTTCAGATTTATAGTGGTGTGACTCTGAAACTAATATCTGTAATGGTTTATTCGATATAAAATAATATATACATAGATTATTGGAGATCACATTATATATATTCAATCGGTTCCTTTGCTAGCTCCGCATAATTCTTTAACGGATGGTAATTGATTGAAATATTCTTTATTGCTTGTATTCTTGCATTTAGTGAAAAGAAAAATCAAGATCACCTGTTTCTGGGTTTAGGTATTTTTCTCTGGGTGTCAAGGGCAAAACTGTAATTTTGTATAATTCAATAAATTGGATAAATATTTAATATGGGTGAATATTTATTTTGAAAGACAAGATTTGAAATTTAAATTAATTATATTTATCTTTCAAAAGATAAATATGAAATTGTTTTGAATTTTGAAAATCTTGTTTGAATAAATATTTAAAATTTAAATAGTTATTTTATTTGAATTTAAATTGAATAAAATCTTGCCCTAGCACTAAAGTAGGGAGTGGATTTTCTCTAGAAATTAGAAAACAAGATTTTCTCCTAATTTAAATTTTGTTTTAAATAAGAGATTATACAATTATTTGAATTTTAAATAAAATTGTCATGACTTTATTTGAATTTAAATTGGAGTTATGGAAAATTATCTATACAAGCAAACTTACAAGATTTGTGGAGTTTGAAATTTGAATCACAAAAATCAATAATGGTCAAAAATTTTAAGGGGTTATCCTAGGGTAAATCTCAAATTTCAAGTGAAAAAGGAGAGAGTAAAATCTTGTCTGAAATTCTGTTTGAATTTTGAATGCACCTAACCCTTGATGGTCGAATTTTTAAGGGTGTGCCCTGGAGAGGAATCGGTTTTTGGGTTTAGTGAAGAGAGAAAAATCTTTTCTTGAGCCAATTCAAAATTTTAAAAGCCACTTAATGTAAATTTATAAATATGATCATTGGAACTCCTATTTTTTTTAAACCATAGACTCTTAAGTAAGCGAATTTATTATTATACATCTCACTAATAATAATAAATTCTCAAAAATTTATATGTTTAGAAGGAGACAAGTTGGACTAGAATATCGATCAAGGATTTGAGTACTCACACACTTCACTGTCTGAGAATTGGAAAATAGTAAAGAATTTTAGTTAGTTGAAACCTCTTGGTTACATCCTCCGGCGTTCTTGATGATCTCATCCGAAGTTATAATGATTGTTAAATAATTTATCGTATATGACAACACGAGTTTTTAACGATTTTGAAAAATTTTTAAAATTCCATTACGTGCTCTTATTGTTTTTTCCAATATTTACTTAATAAGTTGATAACTTTTAAAACAATGCAAATACTAATGAATCCTAAAAAATCTTATTGTTTACTGTTAAATTATATTTATTACTAAATATATAATGTATTTGTGTAAACATTCCCAAATATTTACCGGATTTTATTTCTTATATATGTAATTTAGCTTAATTAAAAACTAAACCCAAGATTTATTAAAATCTTAAAATTACCTTATCCCTAAATCCCTAGCCTGTATTCCCAAATTAGACATTGTTAGTCGAGGAGGAAATCATCAAGTTTTTGCTAACAACAAACTTTGCGACGAAGAGGAGAGGTCGCATTGCCACCATTGTGACATTATTTAGGCGATTCTTGCACAATTCCAGCAGATTCTCAAATGTTTCTTTGCTTGATTTCTCACTTATTTCCTACATTCTGCATTCGGCTGGAATAGCGGGCAACAATCATTATTCTCCAACTGCAATTGTGATCTTCTCCGGTCACGATTGCGATCTCATCAAAGTGATCCTGACACTGTCGTTGGTAGATGGAGAGAGAGAGAGTCAGACGGACCAAGCGGAGAGAGAGGAAAGGGGTGGAGAGAGAGTTGAGTGCATTTTTGGGATTTTATCTTAACTATGCTATTAAGTTACAATACTTAAAGTTATGCTAAAATTTTAAAATAATCAACCTATGTATATAATCCATAAAAATAAGCATTAGATTGTTGGATTTAAAATATATATATCAACTATCCAATGCACTTAACCATTAGATTAAAATCTAATAAAGTTTAAAAAAAAATCTACGGTACTTAATTACTCATGATATAACTTATGATTAGGTGATGATAAACAGTTTCTGGCTTAGGTCGAAAGTTCAATTTTGAAGTTCAATGTAGGACCACAAACTTACCCAAAAAAAAAAAAAAAAAAAAGAAAATCAGGTAGACCCTTATAAACTTAAGAGACATACATAAAATTGATTACTTTTAGCGAAGATAAAATATATATAAAAAAAATCCTCCATTGATACATTGTCACTCCCCACCACACGTTATTAATCGAAAATACACATGCTAGTTACTGATAGATTCACATAACTCCTCTTGTAATAATCGACGCAAATTCATACATCGATCCAAGAGTTCGTACAAAATCTTAATTTTCAGTTGAATATCATCTTTGCCAACATGTCGATGAGTATTTATCTTGTAAGGAGTATCAATCTCGGTTGACGACCTCAAGGCTTCAGCAGCCGGTTTAGGGTTTTGCAATGTCCATATGCTATTGCCAACACCCCAATAATATTCCGATATAGGCGGGTTAGAGTTGTTGTTGATCATTCGTTGTCCTTGAGCCCCATAGAGCTCTGGAATTGTCTCTTTCCCATCATGCTTTTCGTTCAAGCCCTCCGATAAACTTGGATAGCTATCATCATCGTTTGTCGAAGAAAATAGTACGTTAATGAAGGCGGCTTCTGCAGCCAAATCGTTCCGGCTCATCGTCTTCAAATCTTGTTTCTCCTTATCTAATATATTTCCAAAGGGAAAAGAAGTCATATGTGAGTACGAATCAGTACTTCTAAATTTTGATGCCCTAACTCAAAATCGGAAGAAATTTAAAACTGCATCAGCTTCAATGCAAAAACATAAAAAAATAAATAATAAATAATAAATAATAAAAAAATAAAAAGAAAAAACAAAACAAAACAAAACAAAACAAAGCAACAACAAAACAAAAACAAAAACTATGGAAGAATTACTCAAATTTGTTTAATTTTTGCACTTTTTCTATTTTGCATGCAATTTTGTTCATATAAAGGTTGTCAAACTGCGTAATTTAGACTGTAAAGTATTTTCCCTTATCTGTTTTTAATGGAAATCCTTTCATGGTTGTTTTGAAATTTATTCTTCCTCAATTTTAAAAAATCCAATTAGCTGCAAAAATAACTTTATCCTCTTTCTCTTAATTTTCATGTAGAATTTCCATTTATTTTTTTCGAGGAAGAGTTGGTTTGCTTTTGTCAATTAAATTAATCAGAAAAGAACCACAGAGTTAATGAACTCGCGAACTACATCAATTAATCAAGCAACAATTTCAATCGACACGATCATATATATGAGAGATTCTGCCTCAAAGCAAAGGAGAAGTGCACGCGAGATTCTTACAAAAAAAAATTCATAAATTAAGAATATGACGTACCTTGTTCCATGATTGAGGTGGAGTTTAGATTCTCTCTTCGAAAATTTTGATCTAATTTGGAAGGTTAGAGGTGTCTGCACTTAGAGGAGGAATTGTAGTGTCCAAGTTTACTAATAATTAATATTTGTGTCCTAATTATTCAGCTATTATATATTTGAAACTTTATGATGAGAAGAATGGTGTCCTAGTTTACTTACAATTCGTATCTTCACGTGTAATTTGACTTGCTATCATATAAGCTTACAACTACAATATATATAACTCAGTAAAAATAAAACAAATCAACAGTTATCTACATATATGATTTTAAATCTTTATTTTTTAAACCGCAAGATCGTGTTTATATATATATATATATATAATATCTTGGAAAAGATAAAAATAAAATATATTTGCTCCGTCATCTTCAAAGCCCTAATGCCAATACCAAACGCGGCCCAAAACCTACGGGATTCCCTTTTTTTTTTTTGGGCATGTTGTTGAAGTGTGTGTGGCGTGGTGGTGGGTAGGGGATTTAATCTCAAAGCTATTTTAATCTTTTTTCTTGCATGTGATCTTTCCCATCCCTAAAATATTATGTGATTTTTTAGAATTTGGTGCTTTTCAAGTAGGGTGATCTGATAATTGCCATTACAGAAAGATTTGCACGAATTCTACTTGCAGATTGTCTGCGTGAATTAATTGTGTAACAAAAATAAAGCCACTATTTGGAGCGAAAGTTCCAATTGGAAAAAAAAAAAAAATCCTATTCAAATTGCGTATTTGTGATATGTTTGAGTTATAGATTTAAAAATTAAATTTATATAATACAGAAATTCTAATAAATAATATTTTTACAAAAATAGTTAAAATAAATAAGCAGGTAACCTAGTAGTAATACTATATCTAATTCCATCAAAACATACAGAGCTCAAATTTTCTCATCTTCAAATTATTAAACAAAAAAAGTTGAAGTAAATAACAAGTTTTAAAACTATTTGAAGTAAATATTAAATTTAATAGGTAACTAAAAAATTTACAAGGTAAATAGAAAATCAAATAGCAAATTACTTTTGATAAATATGTTATTTATTCTAAAACTATTTACTTTTTAAAAACTATTATTATTAAAAACTATTTTTAAAAACAATTACTTTTTAAAAATCAAATACCAAATTTAATATGTTATTTACTTTAATTATTTTATCAAAAACTATTATTTACTTCTTTCTTTTTAAATAATAAAATTAAACTTTTGTGAGGAAAAATAAAAAAATTATAAAATTTTTTTTGAAATTTTTGAAAAAAAAAAAAAACCTGTTATTAGAGAGTACCAAACAACCATTCAAATTAGGAAAAATGCATTAAATAGCATAATATATATGTGGTTTGAAAATAAATAGCATGTTTGTTTTTTCTTGTTTAAAATAAATCGCTGCATTCCATTTTTATCCTTTTTATTGCTTAACTTGGGAATCAGTAAGTTTGCTTCTGCTTAACTTTGCCTTCCTCCTTTTAAGTATGTTCTCTATTAGAACTTTTCTTTATTATGCAAATCAAACCCTAATTTTGCATAAATCTTGATATCCAAGATTTTGAATAAGTTGATTTTCATAATTCAATAATTAGGAGAGAACATGTTTTGATTCATAATGATTTCCTTCAAGAAAAATTGATTGAAGATGAGAAATCTATTAGAAACTAAGTTTTTCTCTTTTAACCTCTTTTGGTTTGATAGATAGTTCAGATGGAGAAAACTATCAATATATTAGGTAGAGAGAGGACCGGTTTCTAATTAAGACTTTTTATACACACGTTCCATCAAAGTGTGAAATTATTAGAAAATATCCCTTTCATTGACCAATAAGAATAAAGTACACATAATTATTGAACTATAACTATCCGTTAATTAAATGAAAGATAATATTTAAAAATAAGCCACGTGGGCCATAACTAAAATAAATCTAACATTTTCCCACTTAGCCCATGTAGCATAAATTAACTTTAAGGTTTAATAATAAAACATAATATGCAAAGTATAAACTAAATCCTTTCTTAAATTGGTTAAATCATAAATCCTCATTAAGCAAAAACTAACAAGGATCATAGCGGTTGTACGTCATGAGTTCGACATAGTCTCTTCCATGTATCATAATATTAGTTCAATACCTAACTTGATCTGTAATGGGAGATAACCATAATGGTCCAACGATAATGTCTTTGTCAGAAACAAATTCTATTAATATTTACATGATTCATTCATGTATATATACACTAGCATAAGGAAACAGGATGCATTAATATATCAAAAATAGTACTTAAGAGAGCTTAGAGAGTTAAATACATAAAGAACATAAAACTTAAACATAATATCAATAATTGTTTTCAGTAATGCCCATTCTTTCGACATGTTCATTACATGTCTTCGGTAGCAAGCCTGTAGTTAACGGATCTACAATCATAAGATTGGTGCTAATGTGCCTGATTGACACCCTTTGTTTCTGAACTTCTTCTTTAACGACAAAGTATTCCAATTCCATGTGTTTAGCACCCTTTGAATGCTTGTTGTTTTTAGAAAAGAAGATTGCTACAGTATTATCACAATAAATTTTCAGCAGCTTGACAATACTGTCGACTACTTCAAGTTCTGAAATAATTTATTACAATGAATAGTGGCCTTAAAACGTGCCATAAACTCAACTTCCATAGTAGATGTACCAATGACTGACTATTTCGCACTTTTTCATGAGATCACTCCTCTAGCTAAAAGGAACAAATAGCTGAATGTGGATTTTCTAGTATCCATACATCCAGTAAAATCTAAATCTAAATATCCTATCACCTTAAGATAATTAGATCTCCTATAAATAAGCATGTGATCTTTCGTTCCTTGCAAATATCACAAAACTTTAGCTTTCGAATGATCTAATCCTGGATTAGTTTGATACCTGTCCAGCTTTCCAACAGTAAAACTGATGTCTGGCCTGGTACAAGTTTGAGCATACATCAAGCTCCCAACAATAGATGCATAAGGAATTTGTTCCATTTGTTTGCATTCCAATTCATTATTTGGGCATTGCACAAGGCTCAATTTATCTCCTTTCTTGATGTGAATCATAGTACCACTTTAAAGGAACTAATTCAAGATGATGCAAAATTGATGTCTTTGGCATGTTTTGGACTGATGGAGATGTTTGCAAGTCAAGATTGATTATTTTCCTTTTCTTTCTTTGGATTGGCTTGCATGCCAAGTTTCCTTTTTTGTAAATGGTTGATAATAAAGCCATTAAAATTTTCAACTTTTCTTTTCTAGTTTTGGTGTGATTTGGGTAGAATTTAAGAATTAATTTCTAGATTTTCATCATTGTAATTTCCAAATATTAAAGGACATTTAGGGATTCAAAAATTGTAAAACAGGCTATAAATAGGCATCCTTTGTAGCAATGAAAGACATAGATTATTATTCAGCAAATTGAGAGCTTATTTTGTCTTTGGTTTTTTGACGAACTATTCGAACTTATCGGAATTTTCTATAACGTTCACTATCAATTTATCAAACGGATTCCACCACTGTTTGTGGCATCTTCCTGACATGGGACATTCTATGTGCCAATTTTTGAAGTTGATTCAGTGGCAGCTTCAATATCTACTCTTCGTTATATGTTTGCTTTTCCCCGTACACCTAGTAATTTCCTCTTCCAAATATGATTATGACGAGTTATTTAGTTGATAATAGTTAATATGCTTTTTTTTTTTGGAAAAATAGTTATCATGCTTATTTGCATCTTGTGTTATCTCGCCTGAATAATACTATAGTATGTTCTTAAATTATATTAAATAGAATAAAAGCTTGGCAGTTTTTATCAGTGGAGAATTGTATTTGACAGGCCGTTTATGTGTTTTTTTTTTTTTTTGCTTTTACTTTTTTTATTTTGGAAGATGTATTTTTATTAAATTAATAATTTTAGGTAATAACACTATAATTTTATATTTGAAAAAATTTTAATCTGGTGATTTTTGTCCAATAAAAGAAAAAAAATATTTTAGTAGAACATAGATAACATTCTATTAGAATAGATATTGGCATCTATCTGGTCATTCATTTTTTAAAAATAAAAATATTCTAGTAGAATATGCAATATATTATACTATAATATTTCTTATATGTTAGAAATATCCTAAGTATAAAAGACAATTTTAGATGAATTTTATTTTATTTTATTTTATTTTATTGACTAACAATATATTTAAGGCTTGTCATTATATTTTTGCCATACTGTTCTCATTATTATTCACATATTAAAGTAAATATAAACAAATATAACTTATTGATTACTTGTTTAAACTGTTAGAATGTTGCATATAATAGACTTTATATACAAAAAGATAGCATGCTAAAATAATTAGTCTAAATCTATAGTTTGTAGTCTACGGGGTTAAAATGGGTATCCAACTTATTCAAAGATTATTATGTTGTTTAGATCTCATTGGGAAAATAGTTTGTCTCGATCGTTGGATTAGCTGACTCCTAAATAAAGACATAGATATATTACCTAGTGGTGGTGATATATTAAACTAGGACCAAAATGTAATTAATCCAAAAGTCTGCTTAAATAAATTAATTCATTTTTTATGTTCATTATGTAATAACCTTAATCCTAAGTAAGTGAATGACTCCATGGTTATGACATATGTACTTTGATTTTCCAAAGGCTAGTGCATTTCAAAATAAGCTATTAGACTGGTTCGTTAGAAATATGATTTATATTCAGTGTAAGCTTTATTTATAAATATGGAATTATAGCTTTTATAAAGAGTAAATGTTATCCTTTTAATAACATTATACAGGATGAGAAAATGGACAAGGTCTTAGGTCATTTACTTGGTAAATAATTTATTATTCACATTTAGTAAATAATTATGTTCTTATTGGATTTATAATGAATCTTTAAGATAGAGTGTCAAAAGGTTAAATGTACTTTGAGTTTAAGTTGATCATAGATATCATATAAAGTATTGCATATATGACAAGGTCAGTAGATTATGGTTATACACTGACTTACGTAATATGATATATTATTAAGAGTGTAGTTTTAGATTTATAACAATATGATTCTGAATCTAATACTTATGTAGCTAATTTATTCGATAAAGAATAATTAATTATATAGATTAGTGGGGTCTATATTATATATGTCAAATTGGTTCCTTCGCTAACTCAACATAATTCATTAATGGGTGGTAATCGATCAGATTATTATGGCTTTAATTCTTGGACTTAGTGAAATGCAACATCCAAGACACCTTCCTTAGTGTAGGTGTGTTTTTTTACTAAGGGTGAGATTATGATTTGTTTCATTTAATTGTTTGGATAAATATTTAGTTTGGATAAATATTTATTTAAAAATAAGATTTGTAATTTAAATTAATTATATTTATCTTTTATGATAAATATGTTATTAATTTGAATTAAGAGATATACATAAATTATTTATTTAAATATCCAAATAATCTTATTTTGATAAATATAGGAAACTAGATATGTATAATACTCTAAAGAGACTTGAATTGAAACTAAATCTTATCATACTCTATCTATGATAGGTGTTTTTTTTATTTTTTTATATCAGGATAAAGTAAGGAAAAGATTTTTCTCTTCTTAATTTTATTTTTGATAATTATTATATTCAAATAAAGTTGTTATGATTTTATTTAAATTAAAATTGGATTTATGAAACATTATCTACTCAAATAAAATCACAAATTTCAAGATAATTGGAGATTGGAATTTAAATCAAATTTGGATGTCCTTTATCTATAGTGGGTGATTTTTTGGAGTCCTCTCAGGCTAAGAAAATTTGCATATCATAAGGAGGAGAGAGAAATATCTTTTTTTAAGTGTTGTATTCAAATTTGAATACCACATTGCCATATATTCTAAATAGGAGCTTAAGGCTTTTATTTGAGTTATACTACAGACTATAAGATAAAAGAGTTGATTATTATCTTTCATTAATAATAATAAATTCTAATAGTTCTAAGTGGTTAAAAGAAAAAAGCAGCTCATTGAGTACAAATCAAGAGATTGAGTACCCACACACTCTACTATTTGAGAACTAGATAATAGTGAAAAAAGCTAGTTAGCTGAAACTTTCTAATAAACATTCTCTGGTGTTCTTTTAGATCTTTGCTTCCAAGGTATGTAGATTATAGAATAATTTATTTTATATGGCAACCCAAGTTATAATACAATCTAAATAAAATTTTTAAAATTCTACTATATAAACTACCCATTTTTCTTATACTGCAAGCGACATCGGTGGTGCATACTCTACTAGAGTATGAACTACACTATTTTAGAGTGATTTCAGTGATCAAAACTTGAAACATCCAGTAATCAATGTTGAAAATTAAAAATATTCTAATAGAGTATAGACATTACTCAAATAGAGTATTCAAACAACCAGCAACTGCGCCAACGGTAAGAGCAAGAGATCAACATATTGTATATGGTATTATTATTGATTTTCTAAGTAACAGGGACAATTTAGATAAAATATAGTAGGCTGACTTTTAACTTCGTTAAGTAAATTAGGTTGACCTTTGACTAGAGTTATTTTGTCTCATATTGGTAAAAGTGACTAAAATTTGTGTACGTTAGTGAGAAGGTGTTCAAGTGTGTGTCATTTTAGTGCTTTTCCCACCTACAGGTGAGATACTTATATGCATGTTAAGGAATGTTCTTCAAAACATGCGGCCTAAAATACCCTTCTAAATAGAACTCATGGGAAAAAAAAAAAGGAAAAAAAAAAATCTACAGAGTCTATAAAGACAGCCCGCCTAAGAAGAAAGAAAATGAACGACTGTACAATACCGACCCTACCACCTTAATGAATAAGTATGCTACGATCAATAGAATCAGCATATCGCTTAAGGTTATAGCTCCTCGTGTGCAGTTCGGCTGTTGATCGACAATGATTGGCTGTTGATCATCAACTTGCCGTTGCGGAGCCGTTCTCCGGTAAAGAGTGTCAATCACGGTCGAGGATCTCAAGGCTTGTGCAGCCGGTTCGTGGTCTTGCAATGTCCATATGTTGTTGCCAACTCCCCAATGATATTCCGATAAAGGTGAATTATAACTGTAGTCATTCATTTCTTGTCCTTGAGCCCCATGGAAATACGGAACTCTCTCTTTCTCATCAAACTTTTCATTCCACTCTGATAGCACTTCGTTAATGATGGATTCTACAATTAAAGTGGTCTGGTCTATCTCTTTTAAATCTTGAGTACGTTCAAGATCTAATTTATTCGAAAGGGAAGAAAGTCACATTTAAGGACAAATCTGTATTAGATTTTCAAACGTTGGAAGAAGGTTAAAAACTACATGAGCTTTAATGAATAGAATAACATAGAACAATCACTCAAAACACATTTAATTGTTATATAGTACAGTTCTTATGCAAATTGTCATGTAAAGGCTGTCAAAAAATTGTTTTTAAACTGTAAATTATTTTCTTTATCTATTTTGAATGGAACACTTTCCTGGTTCTCTGAAATTTATTCTTTAATTTTCCATTATTTACTTAACCGCAGTTAACTAAATTCTCTTTCTTTTAATTTTCATATCAATTTTCCAGTTTGTTTTGGACCCAATTATAGATGCAATTTTTCCTAATGCAACGTTAATAAACATATTTTCTAAATTGTCAACCAAATTGAAAATTTTTTTTCATGCACTGCATAATAAGGAGGACTTGCTATCTTATTGGATTCTTTTTAGCTTTTATTCTTATCATATTCAGTATGCGAAATCCCATTAATTCAAAGTTGGAAAAAAGTCCATATAAAAGGGGGGTAAAAAGAGTTTAGTTCATGAACCCTAAGCTATAGAGAAAGAAGAGAAACGGGGGAAAAAAAAATCTTAAATTAATTATAAAACTTACCTTGATCCATGATTGAGGTTTCTCTATTAGGAAAATTGGATATATATTTCGGGTGATTATGAAGGTTTCTGCGCTTATATATAGGTAGAGACTTTGGAGTCCGAGTTTACAAATAATTCGAATTAGTGTTCTAAAATTTGGAGCTGAGAACAGTAGCACTCCTAGTTTACTTATAATTGGAAACTACTAGTATCCTACTTCATCTCTAATTTCACTTTCTATCGAATAAGCTTACTACAATATAATTCAATAATAATAAGAAAATAGTATTCAAGATTAATTATATTCTGTAAAGTTATTTTATATTGAACAAATAATATGTATCATATGATACAAGTATTATTAGCTACCAAACTTTATTTTTTTAAGTAAATTACTTATTTGATCCCTAATTTTATTATAAAATTATAATTTAGTCCCCATCTTTTTTTTTGTGATTAAAAAGTCCCTTTAAAATAGTGCATTTTGGTCCATTTTACTAAAAATGTACTTTAAAAAATGGATGGACTAGATTATATATATGACACATATAAATTGAATTATGTAAACCTTTTTTTCTTAGTTGTCCTAAAATAGTAAATTATATATAATTTATTTGATATTTTTTGTTAACTTTTTTTAAATATTTTTAGTAAAAGGACCAAATTGCAACCTTTTAAAGAGTTTATGAACCTTTTAACTAAAAAAAGATTGGGGGGACCAAATCACAATTTTGTCAAAAATTAGGGATCAAACAAGCAATAATTTACCCTTTTCTTCAATTTGGAGTAAGGAAATGAAATTGTAGTTTGTAGGTTAAAAGGATAATATGGCAATGATTTTTTTTTAGTTGTTTTTTTTTTTAAATCACAAGATTTGAAAGAAAGATAGTTAGACAAACTATCACCCTTAGGTTTTGAACTCATCACTTTGAAAATCCACCAAAGATAAGAAATTCAATCATTTTGATTGAAAACACTTTAATTTGGCTTCTCAAAAATCTGGCTCCCCTTGAAAAACAAAAATTGCAAAATAAATAGCACTGGAACAATTATCCAATTGCTGTATCAGTTACAATAAGGCTAAAAGTCAAAAGCCACACTTTAGCTAGTAACACACACAATTACAAGCTTTAAAAACCCACTACCAAACATTCAGTAACGTACTAATGACTACAAAGCATTTAGTCATTTACACACAATAGAACTCACTATTATACCTAGTAACAACTAGACATAAAGACAAAGAAATAAAAACCACCAATTAACCCATAAGCCGTTGATATCACTCAATTAATTAGCCAACTTGCAAAGGTTAAAAACACCGCTTGTGGCTATAGATATCCAGCTGCATAACTTGGACTATACGAGCCTTGGTCACATTGAACTTTGTTTTAGGCTGTCACTAAAAAAGCCGAACCCGCATCTCCATTAGATTCAAACTCTACACAGTGGAAGTAGATGTGATAGTACAGTTAGATCCTGCAGCCCAGTGTCTCAAGTTTAACTAAGAATGCAAGCTATTTTAAAATTTTTTTTTAGACAATTTTTTTTCTAAGAGAGAGAGAGAGCGAGAGAGAGAGAGTTCATATTTCAGAATAGTAATTTCAACTTGAATCCTAATATTTTATATTAACGAGTACAAAGTACTAGGTGTTTTGTTTTTTCAATAAGCAATATCTTGATTTTTTTTTTAAAGATTTTTATAATTTTCAATGCTTATTAATAAATGATAATTTTTCTTTTTCTGTTGAAGAATTTAAATTCAACATTTTATAACGGAGTTATGTCCGTGAAAGTGCAGCCATAACAATGATAACACCAATATGATATAAAAATAGAGATCATTGCACTATTCAGGTCAATATCTCTCTCAATTCTACATTAATTTAACCCTTTTTTTTAATTTGGATTGGAAGATTCTAACTTTATACATTTTGATTAGGTTATTTGTTAAATTAGTGCTACACCATGCTTACATCCATCATTATTAATTTAGTTATTTAAGTAGGATAATTGTAAATGTTTGAATTTTTTTTTTCTTTTTGGAATAATGGTTTAAAAGTGATTGTATCTCAAAGAACTTAAAAAATAAAAAATAAAAAAAGACACACACACACACACCCACACACAACTTGGAATATGTCTAATATCGTCTTAAATCAGATTCAGAAAATCAAGGGCCCACCTATTCCCAATTATTCAAATCCCTTCAATCAATTAGAAAATCAGCGCCTTTGAAGAAACCCCCAAAACAACAAATTCGATGCCAAGGGGAAAAAGAGTAATTAAAGGGAACATTCAATTGTTGAAACTTGAAAATGATTCAACGTCAACATGTGACATTCTACGTGGACATTCGACGCAGTTAAAAAACCACCATGGATTCCTTACGTGTGTTGGTAGAAACACACCATTGACAATTATTATAAGTAGAGAATAGTCTTCCAAACATGATCCAAAAATACCTTCCAAATAAAACTCCTAGAAAAAAGTAGGAAATATAAAAAGCCAACATAGTTTGTAAAAGCATCCAGTGAACTGCCTAAGAAGAAAGAAAGCAATCAAAAATAGATTGCCAAGCCCTACCATCTTAATGAACAAGTATGCTAGGATGAACAGAATCAACATGTGGCTTAAGTTTATGGCTCCTCGTGTGCCGTTCGGCTGTTGATCAGCAACGTTCGACGGTTGATCAGCAACTCGACGTTCTACGGTCATTCTCCGATAAGGAGTGTCAATCAGGGTCGAGGACCCCAAGCCTTGTGCAGCAGGTTCGTGGTCTCGCAATGTCCATATGTTATTGCCAACTCCCCAGTGATATTCCGATAGAGACGGATCGCAATTGTATTCGTTCATTCCTTGTCCTAGAGCCCCGTGGAGATCAGGACTCATCTCTTTGACATCAAACTTTTCATTCCACTCTGATAGTACTTCGTTAATGATGGATTCGATTACCAAAGCGTTATGGCTCATCTCCTTTACATATTGACTCCCTAGATCTAAATTTTTCAAAAAGGGAAGAAAAATTGTCATGTAAGTACAAATCAGTACTAAATTCGTTTTAACAATATGAAGAAAATCGAAAACTGCATGATCTTTAATGCATAGGATCATAGAGTATAATCATTCAAATTCGTTTAAATTGTTACATTATACCTCGTATGCAAACTTTCAAAAAAAAAAATTCATATGCAAATTTTCATGTAAAGGTTGTCGTAAAATGTTTTTTAAACTGTAAACTGATTTCCTTTTTTATTTCTAATGGAAAACTGTTAGGAACCAGTGTAAATTAGTAGCTGAATATTATGTTAGTAGCTAGAGTAGCTTATTAGAATAGTTAGTATAAAGAAGGATAAGGGCTATTGGGAGGGGAATATCACTACAAAAAAAGGCTAATTTGCAATGATCAAAAGTCATCACAAATAAGTTGTTGTAAATAATATATTTATGATGACGTTGAAAATACATTAGGGATGACTATTGTCGCAAATAAGTCATCACCAATTTGATTATCTTTTTATTTGTGAAAATCAAATGAAATATTATTTGCAATGATATTTTTTCAAAGTCATTGTAAATAGTGCTTCAAAAATCGATAATTAATTTGACCATCTATTTATTCTCAAAAATTGAAAGAAATATTATTTGTGACAATAAGCTGTCACAAATAACTCTTGTTTAAATATCTTGATATTAGATGCCAACTGTTATTTATTTGTGACATCAAGATACCACAAATAGTATTTTTTTTTTTGGGTAAAATATTGCCGTGGCACTCTCTTTGATGCCAAATCAACTATTTGTGATAGCAAGTCATTCAAAATAAATATCATTGTTTATCTGATTATTTGTGATGACTAGTTATAGCAAATAATTAATTAAAAACAACGACTTATTATTGTAAATATTACTAATGATGACACTTTTCTTTTATAACACGACCTTTATATGCAATAACATAGTCACAAAATGTTAAGTATTTGCAACGACTAATATTGTCGTAAATTAGGCTTATTATAGTAGTGTATGGAATGATTTTAGTTTGTCATTGAGTGTTTGACTGAGGCCATTGGGAAGTTGGGGTTCTCGAAATCCAACATTATCATCATATTTCCAGTTATCGTATTTCTATTTAATTCAATAGAATCTCTAGATTTCCGAGTTTCTATCAAAAACTTTCCTGGTGTTTAGGAATGTATCATTCAATTAATTTTTCATGAACTAATTTCTTATGATTTTCAGGTTAATTAATTTTCCTGTTTGTTTTGAAGTGACGATGATACATGAGCAAAAAGATACTATCATGTTAATAATTAACAAGCATACCCCGTATTTCCAAAAACTTCAGCCAAATTAAAAAAAAAAAAAATAGTGCATAACAAGGAATATATAGCATGCAACGCAAAGCTGAGAAAACGAATACACATATACACACACATATAAGTTTAGGCTATGGACCGTAAGCTCTCTGTTTTATGTAGAAAGAATCATAATAATGTTATACGTAGAAATTACGTAAGGGGTGGAAAGAATTCTTAAATTAATGATATAACTTACCTTGATCGTCCATGATTGAGGTTTCTCTCATCGGAAAACTGGATCAATTTTCGAAGTTAGAGGTGTATGTATGCACTTATATATAGGTAGAGAACTACACAAGCCGAGTTCACTAATGATTCGAATTGAATGTTCTAGAATTCCATGTTGAGAGCAGTAGTGTCCTAGTTTACTTATATTCAGAATCTTCGAGTGTCCAATTCCACCTCTAATTCGACTTTCTATCAATTAAGCACAACCATATAATTTTCTTTTCTTTTTTTTTTTTTTTTGATGGAACACTACTGTATAATACAGTATTCCAAACAGTCCCAATGCGTGGGATACTCATCCCGCAAAAATTGGTGGGATTATTATTGCTGACTTGGGGTTAGAATATCTCATCTCTTCAACACAGACCTTCGCCTGAGCAAGGTCGAACCTCTCCACTCCAGCGATGGCGAACCAGAAACCCACCTAGCGAACAGCGGCGGCATCCACACCCTCATGAACGGCAACGAAACCTTCCTCTTATCCAATCCAACATGCCAAATAATTATGGCCTAGATAGGAGTATGCGATAAGGAATATATATATATATAAGTGTATAAATTTGAAAAATTAAATATTTCAGTAGAAATAAATTAAAGAATAAGAATTTAAATTATTAGCCATAAATACAAATATAAAAATTTATAGAAAAATTGGAAAAGGGAAAAAAAAAAAAAAAAAAGAGGGGGGGACGATTATCGTGTATTTTGATAGAAATATGTATACCATTGGTATTATATGTTAGAGATTTTTCCACACATGCAACCTCGAAAATCTTTCTAAATTTTTACCTTCCAAAAAGAAAAAGACAAATAAAACCTCCGGGAAAAGAGGAAAGCCCTATTCACTTTGCAACAAGCTGTATCGATGGAGATATTTCCAAGAATTTCAGAAGCCAAAACTGCTAAAGAAGCATGGGATATCTTGTAGGAGGAGTTTCGTGGCAGTGAAAAGGTACGTGTTATTAAGCTACAATCTCTTAGACGATCACTGTAGAATATTAAAATGAAAGTGTCTAAGACAGCTTGGGAGTTTTATCAAGAATTAAGGAGCTAGTCAATAAATTGAGAAGTTATGGAGAAAATGTTTCTAACGCAAAAATTGTTCAGAAAATATTAATTAGTCTCACAAAGAAGTTTAAGCAAATTGTTACTGTTAATGAGGAGCCTACGGATATAACCAAGTTATCAGTAACTGAATTAATGGGTTCACTTGAAGCTTTTGAGAAGAGAGAGCAAGATGAAGATGAAGATTCAGTATTAAAAAGTGCGTTTTAATCTAAGCTGAATATGAAGTCTCAGAATTCTAAAAATAATTGAAAAAAAATCTATAGAAATTTCTAGAGGAGGAGAAAGCTCTGAGATTAATGGAAATCAAAGGGGGATAAATCAGTAGAGGAAAAATCCAAAATATCCACCAAGCGGCATCTGCAAGAAGTCTAGTCACTAGAAGAAACATTATAGATTTCAAAATAAACCACAACGCAGAAATTGTAAGAAATTTGGGCATGTTGAGAAGTTTTGTCGTCTCAAGAGAAGTCATCAAGCTAATTATTCTGTAGATCACAGGGATAAGTCAACAGTTATGTTATTTGCTTCACCACCTAGTTGTAATGAAGAATGGAGCAAGTGGTACATTGATAGCGGATGCAACAATCACAATACTAGTGATGCAAGCATGTTCTGCAAGATCAACACATAAAAAAAATCTCAAGTAACATTAGGAAATGGCGCACTAGCGGAGGCAAAAGGAAGAGGGACGATCTCTATCAACACATAGAAAGACACGAGACACATTCAGAATATTCTACTAGTTCCTGGTTTGAAGCAAAACTTGCTTAGCGTGGGTCAGATGATACAAAATGGGTACTCTCTACACTTCGAAGGGAATACGTGCAGAATCTACAACAAAATCAAGAATGCTCTAATTGCTGTTGTGAAGATGGTGAATAGAAGCTTTGCCATCCAATGGAGATACTCTAAGGAAGTTGCTATAAAGGCACAAAAAGATGAGTCATGGCTGTGGCATCGGAGATTTGGCTACTTTAACTTTCAAGGCCTGAAGATTCTCTATCGGAAGAATATGATGATAGATATGATGCGCATCAGAGGTAAGGATGGCATGTGTGAAGCTTGTTTACTCTGGAAACAGCATCGCCAACTGTTTCCTTCAAACAAAGTATGGAGAGCTAAAGGATTGCTAGAGTTGGTACATACTGATGTTTATGGACCAATGAGAACTCTAACTTATAGCCAAAACAGGTACTTCATTCTTTTCATTGACGATTACACTAGAATGATGTGTGCGTACTTCTTTAGAGAAAGACCACAAGTTTTTGAAATTTTCATAAAAATTCAAAAACTAAGTTGAAAAGCAAAGTGGCCGTTACATTAAAGTACTAAGCAGTGATAGAGGCATTGAATACAACTCTAGATAGTTCAACCAATTTTGTGAAGATGAAGGAGTAGTACTTCAACTTACTGTGGGATATGCACCAGAACAAAATGTAGTATCAGAAAGGAAAAATAGAATAGTAATAGAGATGGTGAATACAATGCTAAAAGGGAATAGACTTCCAAAACACGTCTGGACGGAGGCAGTTTCTACAGCAATCTATTTGTTGAATCGATGTCCAACTAAAGTCGTTTAAAACAAAACTCCAGTTTGGTAGTGTTCAACTAAACCTCCAGCTTGGAGCGAACGCAAGCCTTCTTAAAACATCTCAAAGTCTTTAGTAGTGTATTTTATGTGCACATACCAAAAGAAAAAAAGGAGCAAGCTGAATCATTAGAATCAAAAGGAATTTTCATGGGGTATAGTTCTCAATCAAAAGGTATTGAGTCTATACCATCGAAGACAAGAAACTAATTATCGGTTGAGATGTGGATTTTGATGAAAATGCTGCTTGGAATCGGAAAGAAGAAAAAGTGAAGAAGAGTAACCTTCCATTTTTGATGCAACCATCAAGTTCTACACAAAGGCAACCTGAAGAAGAAGAAAAAATAGAAGCTTCCAGAACTCCTGCTCAAACTACAGCACCGCACCATGAAGAATCTTCTCCAAAATCACCACCTAGAAGAATGAGATCACTAGCTAACATACACAACATGTGCAACTTTGCCACTCTGGAACCAGAAAATTTTGAAGCCACTTCTAAAGAAAAAGTGTGGGTACAAGCACTAGGAGAGGAGACAAGTTTGTAGACTGGTATAGTTCCTCCCTTAATCCTTTCTTTCCTCTCTTCTCTCTTACCAAACAATTATAAATATCAAAATCCTTTTATCAATTTCCTACCTCTCTCGTTCCTTCCACTTTTCTCTCCTACCAAATACACTCTTAGTGATAGATTCTAAAACCAATGCTGTCTCGCTACTTTAAATCTTGAGCACTCCTTAGATCTAATTTATTTAGAAAGGAAGAAAAGTCACATATAACTGTAAATTAATGCTAGATTTTTTTTAATCAGAAAAAAGATTAAATAAAAATTACATGAGATTTAATGCATAGAATTACATTGAATAATCACTCAAACTTGTTTATATATTGTTATAAATTAAACTTCGTATGCAAATTTTCAAACAAACAAATTAATGTTTTACCGTGATTATTTTATATTTTAATAAAATTTGCCCTCAAAATAGAATGAAACAAGTAAGTAAGAAAATTAGAGAGTCTATAATTCATAATAATATAATAACTATCGATAAATAAATAAATAAAGTGCATACGCCAACGTCTGACTTAGGCAATTAAATTATATAACTATACAAAGGTATTAATTATGAGAAGTTAAAGATTAATCTTTCTTTAAAAGTTAGAAAATATAATTATTCTTTTCCCTTTGAAATGACTCTTCATAGATCTTATATATGAGTTGCAAAAAAAGAAAAATAAAAACCCTAATTGTGCCTCTCTTATTGGTTGTTTTAAAGAGGAATGTTTACGTCACTCATTTTTCTTTATCTTGAACTTGGACAACTTTCCTTGTGCATTTGTATCCTAGAACGAATGTTCTAAGTGAATACTTAGAAATATTCTGCAGAGTCGATTTCTCTGCCGGGCAGTCGATAGTAGTCAATAGACTTCTTGAAATTAAGTTGCTATTTTAGCATAAGTTATTTATTTTCAGGATGCATGATTGAGAGGTTAATTCTTCTAGTTGTAATGGTCTCTGTATGACCAACAATTTTATTGGGGCATAAGCCGGAGTTTTTATTTGAATTTTTTTAATGATTTTTTAGTTGGTAAGTATCAGGATCAGGCTGTTTGTAAGTAGCTTGATTAGTTTGGAAACTTTTAGTTAATTCCTCTCTCTCTCTCTCTCTCTCTCACTTCCCAATTTGTTGGAATTTCAACGAGCCGAGTCCAAAACCACGCTCTATCATTGGTGATTCAACTGAAGGAATCGCACTTTCAACTGAAAGTTGCCAGAACACATAAATCTTCAAATAAGAATATCTTAAAAGTGGCCATCAACGTCGCGAGCACGAGAGAGCAGCCATCGCCATCGATCCTCCTTCTCCATCGAACTTCTTCCTTCTTGGGCGGTTCACTTTCGCAACCTCGCAAGGAAAACACGAGGAGAGTCGCTACCTTCATCATCCCAGTCACCACTATTGTGAACTTGTTGGCGCCATCATGATCTTTTCAGTCTCGTCGTGATCTCAACGCTGAAAAGTCAAAACTTCTTCTCCAACGACGACTTTGCTGGAAGCGGCGGTGGTGGCAAACGACTCGAGAGTTGGATGTGTAGAATAGCGAGCCAAGTTGCCGAATGAAAATTGGTGGTGGAATATCGAGAAGCTCACTAAAATGTATGATCGGATACTTCACAATTTGAATAAGAAATCTTAAAAAGGTTTTCAATTGGAAATGAATAACGAAACCAAAAAAAAAAAGGGAATGAATCTTTAAATTAGCTTTTATTTTAATAAAAATAATATTTAAAAAACCATGTGTCAATAACAAGTTTTTCAATTTCTACTTAAACGTAACATTTAATGAGCTCTCTATGTTTAATACTCATTAATTGTCATAAATTTTTTTTATTAGCTTCTTAATTTATTACAATCATTTGATTTAAATTAGATAGCCAAAACAACAATAACCATTTATAGGTAAATATTAAAGTAACCATTAAAACCCACACACACACATATATATATATCTTGTGGGACCTATGGCTTTATTTTATTGATATGATATTATTGATATGATACATTGTAATATAAGAGCTACAAATATATATCGACTCAAATATATACCGGTATAAGGAGACTAGTTTTTAAACCGACATAGTTCTTTTTTGTTTAAGAATAGAAAATATTTAAACTAAATAGTAAGTTTTGTTATTGCAGACATAACTTAATAATAATTTCATACTTAACTTCATCTAAAAATGTATAATATGAATCCCCACTCCACCATTTTAAAAAAACAATTAAATAAATTTTAAAAAATATTTAAAATAAATAACAGTAAATATATAACAAACTTATTATATAATTGATTTATCTGTTTAAGTAAATAATAATGTTGGGGTTGGACTTCATCCCCGTAATTTGACACATGGCTATCATACATCATTGAGCAACGAGCAGTGTCACATGTAGCTAGCACATTTTTCACCAGTCAACACTCGTTTTGAGGCAGTGTTCGTCGACCCATAAAATATCAATTATGGATCATTGCCAGATCAAGTAACGCCGCTGTTCAACGGTTGCCTCTTTAAGCTTAGATGGTCTCATTACCCATCTCTTCAATGACTTGTTGTTTGATTGTTTGGAAATTCGTATGACTAGCATTCGATCCTTGTCACATGATTCCCACATTAAACACCGATGTTTGACAAAGCATTACACCCTCAGCAGTTCTTAGGGGACCACATCCCTAAGAATTTAGCATTTATCCTAAATTGTGTCTATATGGAACCTCACGATCTCAACGACTCTAATAGTGGATTCATGACTCATTAAACCCCTGAATTCTATGGCCCACTAAAAGAAGAAGAAATGCCTTAAACAGTACTCACATTCACTATTACTGTTCCTCTGACAAAATTACTATAGAATTTCATTGTATCTTGTACTTTTTATGATCATAATAAAGAGCTCTCGCAGATGATGTAGCACATTCCAATAAGCCCCACTAAGTTTTCAGTGTCCATTTATTTTCTATATTTTATCAATTTCGGTATTTGGTGATACAAAGTTGATTTGTTTGTTCTCATTCATGGCATTCAAAGGCCCTTATATTTGATTCTATTATTTTAATAATTAACTAGAATTTTATTTTACTATAAATTCCTAGCATCTATAGTTTGGCACACACTAATAATTAGCAAATTGAGCATGTCATCAACCCAATAGCAACCGTCCCTTATGGGACGAAGTCTTAGGACCAACCACCAAACCTCACCTATCAGGCAAAGGTAAGAAGAGTCCCAATAACGGGAACTTGGAGCTCACCAATCTAAAACACCTGGTCAAGCAACTGATTGCGAAGCGTGAGACACAATAGCAATAGCTATAGAGTATTAGCACAAATAACCAAACTCTCCACGATCAATTCATTGCCATGAGCATGTAGTAGGATTATAACTCCTATTACTACTACCTATACACTAGGTAATCACCGACCGCCAACATTAGGGGCTAGTAACAAGCACCTCCTAGAAATCTGCACAACATCAGGGCAAACTACAACCCAATTTCCCCTATCCTGCCACTTTCGACGTCGATAGCTATGCCTATGGTGAGTAATGGGCATCTAAATGAAGAGCAGCATAACCAAGCAGCGACACAAGGAGTGAACATAAGATATCCGGAGCATTTACCAGAGCTCCCTCTATCACCTTCAGGATCTATAACCCTAGGGACAATGAATATTAAAGATATGATAAGGGGAATAATGATTGAAGAATTAACACAGATAGAGCAACGGCTAGTGTCACAACTCCATAACGTCACTAATTAAACACCCAGCAAACACTTAGCTAGAGGCATGCAGAGGACCCCCCTCACTAAAAGAATCATTAACACACTGACTCCAAAGTTCGGAAACATGATCTTTTTAAGGTTCAACAGACTCTACGATCCATATAACTATATAATGTAGTACAAACATGTCATTTAATCAACAACTATTCCATCAGAAATGCTCGACAAATTGTTGTGCAATTTATTTGCACAAAGTTTGAAGGGCTTTTCCCTTTGATGGTTCTGCAATCTCCCCTTTAATTCAGTTGATTCCTTCGAAGAGTTAACGAAGGAATTCATGCATAATTATTCGATACATATCCAAACAAGCAAGTCAACTAAAGACCTATAGGGAGTCGTTTAAGGTCCTAACGTGTCCCTGCACGTTTATGTCAAGCACTTTAGCAAGGTGATCTTTGAGATCAATGAGCTCGACAATGAAACGACTTGGAAAGAGTTGAAGAGAAGATTCTAGTGAAAATCACTCTTTAAAAATGAAATTTGTTTGAAGTATTCAGTAAGCATTCAAAATGCCCTTAACAATGCCAAAGGACATTGATTTGAAAAAGGAGGATAAGTGAGTAAAAAGGGAACTTACTCAACTGTGAAATGAGATACAAGCTTCCAAGGTCGAAGCACGAATAATGAAAAAGGAGAGAATAAGGAACCCAAGAAGACAAAAGTGTAGGGAAGAGTAATCGTCAAGAAAAGATGCTAAAAGACCACTTTCCCCACTGAAGGATGCTTTGAACATTATCCCTTCAAAGTTAGTCGCTCATCTAAAAGGCAAGGAATATGTAACATGGCCTAAAAGGTTGCCAGAATACACTGCTTGTAACATGACACAATACTACAAGTTCTACAAAGATCACAGCAATCTGATCATTAATTGTCACACACTGCGAGCAGAGATTATAGAACTACCCAATAATGGCCACCTAAGGCAATTCTTAAGCGAGAAAGGAAAGAAAACATATACGGCTTAAATATGGAGTCAAGCACTCGAAGGCAGGTTTAGCATGTCAAAGAAACCTATCTCCACCATGGGTGCGAAACATAATAGGAATAATTTGTGGAGGCTCGATCTTTTATGGAGAAACTATTACCTCAATTTAGGCTTGTCTTTGGAAGGCAACTCAACCAGTGTTTGCAATCCTACTCGATGATCTAGTGTACTACTCTACCACCTTTTAGATTAGTAAGGCATGAACGTTATGTATGCCTTACAATGATATGCTCGTCTGGACACTTAACGAGTCAAATTGTGAGGTAGTCAAATACTTATGAATAATAAGAGTCCCACTAACATCATCATTTTATCTACTTACAAGAAATGAAAATTGGTGAGAAAGAATTCAAAAAGATGAGCACTACACTTGTTGGATTCAATGGCAAGTCCACCACCTCAGTTCGGAAGATCAAGCTTCCAATATTTGCAGTGGGCAGAACAAATTGACTAACTTCTTGGTCATGGATTGCCCCTCTGCCTATAAACATCATCTCGAGAAGCCCTTGAATACATTTGATGGATGTCGTTCCATCCATTTATCATTAGTACGTTCAATTCTTGATGAGGCGCAAGATCTGTGAAATTTGAGGAAACCAGGAGGCCTCATAAACATTCTATCTTAACTCTATGAAGTTTAAGAACGAAGCAATTATAAGCGAAGAAGGGGTCAGTCGATCATATAAAGCCTGAAGTTGAACTTTTAGATGAAATTTTAATGGACCCAAAAGACCCCATAAGACGAGTCAACATTGGCTGAATGCTCGATGACATAATCTGAGCGGATCTCATGAAGTTTTCCATGGTAATCAGGGAATGTTTTGCCTAGTTTCATGACAATATGCTGGGGATCAATCCTAATATGACCACTCATCGGCTCAATGTTGATTTAAACCATAAACCAATTAAAGAAAAAGTGGAAGTTAGGAATCAATGACGAAGTTTGAAATCTCATCCAAACTGGATTCATTCGGGAAGTCCAATACCTGATTTGGCTGGTGAATGTTGTTATTGTAAAGAAGAAAAATGGCAAGTAGAGAGTCTGTATCAACTTTACAAACTTGAACAAAGCCTACCCCAAGGACATCTTTCCTTTCCCCTTTTGTTATCTCCTCGATGCGAATGCAGGACACGATCTCTTGTCCTTTATGGATGTTTTCTCTGAGTACAGTTAGATCTCGACACATCCCAACAACAAAGAAAAAACTTCATTACCAAAAACGGAATCTATTTCTACAAAGTGATGGTATTTGAGTTGAAGAATGCTGGAACAATGTATCATCAGTTAGTGAATGCATTGTTGGCTAATCGATTGGTTCGAACAATAGAGGTGTATATCAATGAAATGCTCGTTAAATCCTTGCTAACAGAGGACCATACCTCTAAACTTGAGGAATGCATTAATGTACTTTGACAATACAACGTGCACTTAAACCAATTGAAGTATTTGTTTGGGGTATCATCAAGCAAATTTCTCAGCTACTTGGTGACTTAAAGAGTATCAAGGTGAACCCTGACCAAATTAAGGCACTAGCAAACATGCCATCGTTGAGGAATAAGCATGAAATTTAAAAGCTCATAAGAAAAGTTGCAGCTTTCAAGTGCTTCATCTCCTGATTAACAGATTGTTGTTTGCCATTTTTTCAATTACTCAAAGGTAACAAGAAGTTTGAATGGAGCGAAGAGTGTTAAAAGGCATTCCAAAAGTGGAAACATTACCTATCAAGTCCATTTATCTTGTTAAAGACCATCAAGGGTAAGGTTTTGTACTTGTATCTTTATGTGACTGAGGCCATTGTTAGTATAGTTTGGCTCAAGAAGAGACATATGAACAGCAACCAGTTTATTACATCAATAATTTATGCTCGAAGCTAAGACCCAGTACTTGCTGGTTAAAAAATTGGGATTGGCTCTTGTAACTACGGTAAAAAAGCTTAGGCCTTACTTCTAGTTGTCACTATTGTAGTGATCACAACTTACCTATTGCAAGCTATACTTCACAACCCCAACCTTTTAGGTCAATTAACCATATAGCCTACTAAGCCTAACAAATTCGAATCAATTATCGGACAAGGACTAACCTTAAATCTCAAGTAGTTGCTAATTTCATTATCTAACTGACTCCGGACATACCATAGACAGAAAACAAACCCAGTCTCAAACAGATACTGATGGTTGATGGATCCTCAAATGTCAAAGGTTCTGAAGTAGGTGTATAATTGACGTCTCCTACGAACGAGGTTATCGAGAAATCATAATAATTAGCATTCAAGGCATCCAACAACAAGGTAGAGTATGAGGTCTTGATAGTTGGACTTAGGCTCGCGTGAACAGTAGGAGCTAAAAATCTCAAGGTACAAAACACTCCCAACTAATCAGAAATCAAGTAAATTACAGGTACTCCACGAAATACACTCAAATGGAAGCATACCATGAAGTCATCAGTCACTGAGGTCATAATTCGACAAGTGTACAATCGAGTAGATCCTTCAAAGCTTAAACACATTGACAAATGTACTTACGAACCTTGGTTTGACATCAAAACTACTCTCAAATGAATGATTCCTATTGGATACATTAAGGTGCCAAGTATTTCAGTTGGCACAACCTTTACTATCAAAGATCTTATCAATTAGTGATTACCAATCTCAAATTACCTGTAAAATGAAGAACTCCCCAACGATAAGTTTAAAGCTCTAAAGCTTAAGTACTTCGCAATGCATTTCTCAATCATCAGTAGAAAGCTTTACTAATGATCCTTTTTCGAGCCATACACTAAATGCCTTGGGAAAGCAAAGGTAAACTATATATTAAAGGAAATTTACAAAGGTAAATGTAGGAATCATCACAGAGATCAATCACTCACAAGCAAAGCTAAATGACAAGGATACTATTGGCCTATTATGTTTGCCAATAATAAGGTGTTCAAGAAGAAATGCAATGCATGCCAATGACATTTGCCTGCCATTCATTAGTTGATTGAGTGATTGTTGAGCATTAGCATACCAAATCTTTTGATGAAGTACTTTATGGACTTCATAGGACCATTCCTAGCCACCTCAAGGCAACACAAATACTCGTTTATCTTGATAGATTACTTTACAAAAAGGGTTGATGCCGAAGCCTATGCTAACATCCAAGACGCAAATGTTAAGACGTTCATATGGAAAAATATTGTTTGTAGATTTGGCCTTTCCCAGGAAATTGTTATTGATAATGGCTCCTAGTTCATTTTTAGGAGATTTAGAGACTTTTGAGCTCGTTGGTAAACCAAGTTGAGTTTTTTCACTCCTTGATGTTCGTAAGGAAATGCCCAAGTTGAAGCAACCAACAAGACGATTATGTAGAACTTGAAAAAGAAAATCAATGCTCGTAAGGGAAGGTTGCTGACAAACTCTATGGCATACTATGGGCTTACTGCATTACTCCTCGACATACGATTGATGAGTCCCCTTTCTCACTTGTGTTCAACTCCAAAGCAATCATTCTCGTAGAAATTAGCAATCCCAACCTTTGACAAGAGTTTGCTTTCAAGAATGAAGATTAGAATCAAGAAATTCTCCAAGATAAATTTGATGTACTTGATGAGCATAGGAATAAAGCTCTTATATGAATGGTGAACTACCAGCAGTTAGCCGCTCAATACTACAACTTAAAGGTGTATCCAAAAATCTTGGAAGAAAGGAATTTCCTCCCTCAACGAGTCTTTTAAAATACTGTAGAACCAAACGTTGGGAAACTAGGGGCTAACTAGGAAGGCCTATACCAAGTTTTAAAAGTTATTCACCCTAGAGTTTATAGGCTTGAGACATTGGACAAGAAAGAAACATTCGTAGTTGGAACTTTGATCATCTTTGAAAGAACTATATGTAACATCTTCAATTTACACCAAATCATGTAATTCTTTGGTTCATGAACCTTTTGACAATCATAGTACTTTCCTTCGAATCGAACCTTTATGCACAATGTTCATCTTTACAAGCTACGTAGGTCGATGCCATTATGTTGTAACAATTGTACTAGGTTCAAGCTTAATCTATAAACATAGGTATGTAAACAACTTATGAGACTATAAATGACTCCAACTCCTTTATTAAACTAAAATCCAGTTTGTTTCAAAATGCGGTCTGTTCAAAATTAGTTTTAGAAACCATGTTCAGCATTGAGTTACTATCTTTGCAATTTTTACTTAGTAATCAGCACAATATGCATTATATACTGTGTTCGACTCATATGTTGAGCATTGTCTAGGCAAGTACACTTTTTGAATTTCCCTAATTTATCAAATAGTGATCAACAACTCTTATCAGCTTAGCTACAGATGAATAAGATTTGTAAATTTTACTTTACAAATTGAAATGTAGTTAAAATAAAATCATCATTCGACATAAGATTGGTTGTCCCTAGTTGACTGTTCATTACAATTCCGTTTGATACATTCTAGCCTAATAGCAATGAAAAACAAAATCAGAGACAACCATTAAAGGCTTATTGGCCAAATTAACCAACAAAAATTTGTTACAAATCAAGGTCCAATGGTCAAAGCTCTGTACAAAATGTAAATTAGTCGATCTTACGAGCTTTGTCCAAATTCATTTGGCATGCAAGTTAGAATAAAAACATATACAAAAACATGATAAGATCAGTTTTCTAGAGCTAGAGCAATCAACTCTACAAAAGAAGCTTTGTTGATTTGGTTAGAAGCCAGATCAACTAAAAGTTGAACACTTTGAATCTGATCACTAAAGGCTGGAACTTCAGCATTTGTTGTTAGGGCTTCATATACCATGATCTCCCTATAGGTCTTGATCTCGTTATTCACGTACCACTAAGCATGAAGACCTACCTTGTATTCCTTGAATACCGAGCCTTCAAGGTTGACTCCTTGTGTTGCTTATTAACACGAG
This sequence comes from Antiaris toxicaria, assembly GCA_035233585.1. Lineage (NCBI taxonomy): Eukaryota > Viridiplantae > Streptophyta > Magnoliopsida > Rosales > Moraceae > Antiaris > Antiaris toxicaria. The sequence continues at coordinate 6,705,180 of CP141163.1, forward strand.
CAACAAGATTAGTGATTTTTGTGTCCCTTTCTATAAAGGTCCCTTTAAGATCAATGTTTACTTTATAGAGATCCATGTTCGTAGATTCCAATACCCGGATGCATTTGCTAGATGTTTCAGCTCCCTTCTTCAAGTCGGTGATCATCTTATCATGTTGCTCAACCTTCTCGAAAAGGTTCTTTACATTGTCGTTCACCTTCTTGAGTAAATTGATGAGATAAAGGCTAATCCCTTTTTTGGTCTTGAACTTCTCTGAAAGGCCCTGCTACTCATCATCCACTCTAAAAAAGACAGAATTATAACCTCTAAACCACTAGAAAGAATTGTGACGTCCCGCCCTTCATGGAGGCTAACAGTACTAGCATAGTAGAGCTTTGGAGTCTACTATGACAGATTGTCGCCTCAATGGGTCGTCGGCAACATACTTTTAACTTACTTTCTTTAACATGCTTATTTTAACTTCCCATTTTAATGCGAAAATAGGGAATAAATTTTTTTTTTCTTTCTTAAATTTTAAACTTTAACTTGTATCATTGTAAAACATTTACTAGAGTAAATCTTTTACATCGTCGTAACTTGATATACATCATAAAACATCATTTCAATATTCATTTCAATACTCTTTTAACCAGCTCAGCAGAAGACTCATAGCAGTACCATAACCCTCGCCCAGTCCCTTGGTACATGCAGATCTCATTCGTCATCCATCACTTGTCTTATAGTCATGCAGGATGCATTACTTACCTACAACATAAACAAACTTGTGAGCGAGAGGCTCAGTAAGTTCAAATATACATACATGGCATATAATAACTCATACCTTTATGGACAGAGCATATCTGATACTAATTGTGACATCAGAACATTAGCACAATATATATCATACATTACTTAACATTTATACTTAATGTACTTAACCTTGTGAACATACGTGTATATACTTGAACATACTTTATATCATAATCATATTTTCATACTTAACATCATGAACATACTTTCATACTTAACATACTTTAGCATCTTGAACATACTTTCATACTTGAACATCATGAACATACTTGAACATACTTTACATTGTGAATATACTTTCATACTTAACATACTTTAACGTTGTAGTCATACTTACGTATACTTGAACATCGTAAACATAGTATACTTAACGTATGCTAAACATCATAGACATAACATACTTGAAACATAACATACTTAACATATGTTTACACGTTGTAAACATAACATACTTTAACATACTTATCATCGTGAAAATACTTTCACATTCAACATCATAAATATACTTATCATACTTAAATACATAAAAATTTGTAAATATACTTAAACATCGTAAATATACTGACGTATGCTTAAACATCCTTAACATAAAACATGACATGGATCATTAACATAATAAATAACATGCATTACTTATGCATTACCATTCATTATGAATAGTAACTCTAACCATGAACAGTACTTACATCGTAAACATATCACATTTTAAACTTCCACAACCGGGATGTACCACCATCAGATTAGAAGCCATAAACATGAATAGTACTATTAACTGTTAACAGTACTATTAACTGTTAACAGTACTATTGACCGTGAACAGTACTTTTACTGTAAACCATAACTTAGAACATTAAGTATACACTTGGTACATGTTAGACTTAACTATGCTCATTTATGGGCTGTATTTTTAGTCTTGGGTCTTTATCTTTCATTACGTTCTGGTTTTGGGCCTCATGATTGGTCGTACCGTTCTTTCACACGCATGACTGGGAGGGACACTGGGGAGCGACCCACTAGCCAATTCTCTACAGTCTACATAACATCATACTTCCACACCCGGGACGTACCACCATTGGTTTGGAAGCCATATCATAACTTAACATGAGGAACCTTTACCTGTGTAGGAGGCCGGTACGCCAATGTGGTTCATTACCATCTTTCATGCGGTTCCTAACCGGTGACATTATCACTGTCTCTTTGGTCTGGAACACCTTATTACATTTCTTTTCTTATTTGTGTATATTTTATTTACACATTAGTGTGTATATTTTATTACCTTGGTACATATTTTACCTGTCGTACATAACATATAAACGTATTACGTAAATTCATGTAGCAGACAATAATATGTCTGAACTTACTGCATATAACATATGTACATAAACATGTCAAGTCAATTTACATTTGACTTAGACATAACACATAGTTCATAACATAGCAGTTGTTAGCTACACTTTAGTACATATAGCACTCACACATATAACTTTCATATACATATAAACATAGACATAATATGTCAATTTATGTTATAGTCAACTAAATACTTGAGCTTGCAACATATAACACATAAAAATCCATACATGTTGCAGATATAAAAATATTTGAAATTTACCACATATGACACTTAGACATAATAGTCTATTCATGTTGTAGACATGAAAATATTTGAACTTACATACTGCACATAAAACACATAAACATGACCAATCCATTCATGTTGCAGACAGGTAAATGTTCGAACTTATAGATACTTCTGCTCATATCTCCTTTCTTGCTTTTTTGGTCCGTAGACGTCCCTTCATTGTGTCTGTATCGGATCCCTATAACCGAAATAATCACGGTTATTTTCCATACTTATTTCATATATAAAACTTAATAAAACGTAAAATTCTACGTTTCATTTCCTAATCATAAATTTAGGGGTTAAATATCCTATTTATCATTTTTCTATCAACTTTTGACAAAATTACCATTTTACTCTTAACTTTTGGAAAAATTACCATTTTGCCCCTTATTGGGATTTTCTCATCGTAACATTACTTTTCTTTGATTTACAACTTAATTTTGGCCCTTAGAATCTTAATTAAACCATTATAAGTCCATTAGAGCCCTTTTCTATCATTCTTGAAATTTTTGATCAAACTGACCATTTTGCCCCTAACGGGTCTTTGAGCCGTATCATTTTCATTTTAATATTTTGTCGGGATTTTCTATACCCAAAAATCATGAAATAATTTTTCTTAGGCTTTACCGAGCTTTTATAGTATTAATTGCTGAAATTCTCGGTTTACTAATCCTTAAAACATTCGTCATCCTTTTCTGAGCCTAACTCATTAATTAATTCTTAAAATTATTCGAGGGGGCTCGGGTTTCCATCCGATCACATTTTTACCCTTCATTTCTCAAAATGCCCTTTTGTGTCGTTTTCAAAATTTCGGCTGCATTTTCGCTAAATTTTTGAGTTTCCGGCGTTTTGGAAACGCCTCGAAACCATTTAATCTATTCTAATTTACCACGTACTATATCAGAGGCTTATATTTTTACGTAAAACTCAACTTTTTATTTAAAAATCTTCACATTTCTACACATTTTCTTTTCCATCATTTTCATCCATTATTCTAACAATTTCACATGTAAAAATACATAATTAATACATAATCATTCCAAAACATAAATTAAGGAATAAAAAGACCGAAATCACTACCGAAATCGTCCCACCGGAGATCGAACGAACCGTTTGGTCTCGAGGAAACAAACTTTATTCCACTGTTCTTTACTTTTGAAATTCCATCTTGCAATTTTGACGCTGCGGATGCGTCTGAAATGTCAAAAATAGGCCAACGGGCCATTTTTCAATTTTTGGTCACTGGGTCTCCGTTGACTGGCGTTAACCGCCATTGACCTACCATTAACCGATGTTGACTGGCAGCGGCGAGGAAAAAGGCGGCCACCATCTTGAAGATCTTGACGTGAGGAACCCATTGGTGGTGTCAATTTCTCGATTCGATGCTCGAATCACTGAAAACAACCCCTCCCACGGTGGTTGACGGAGGGGAGCTCCGATCTCCGCCACCCCTATGTCAATTCATGAAATTGACTTGGGGCTTTGATATTTCAGCCTATTCTGAACATTTCTGGCTAGGCGGTGTCGCTTATCTCCATCTTGAACAGTGAGTTTCACGGTAGCAACACGGCGGCGACAACGAGGCTTCAGGCAGCTCGATCTAGCGGCTGTTGAGGTGAAACAAGACCTGGTTTTTGTTCTCCTCTTCACCACGAAACTTTTGGGACCGGAATCACCTTGATCAGAGGTCGAATTGCGGAGATATGGCTACACGAAAATTTCAACCACTGATAGCTTCAGGCGGCACATGCATCTTCCTCCGGCGGCTGCTCCGTTGACTCGACCCACTGTTGGACTCAGCTCGGCGAGAACTTTCCAACGAGACCGACGGTACCAAAAACGGACACCGTTTGTCAGTTACTGTTCACCGATGGTGTGTGGGAGGAAAGAGAAAAAGAGGAAAAAAATTTAGGTTTATTTTGAAATTTCTGACTTTTTTCCCCCTTTTATACTTTTTTTTTTTAATTTCAACATAGGCTATCTTGATAAATTTGGACGTGCTGAACCCAAATATATCAGTTTTATTTTCATTCGAGGTTATCCTGACCAGTTTTCCGGTACTGCATAGTTCCCCGTCAAAATTTTCTTTTTGTGCTCAAATGACTAATTTGAGTATTCTGATCCCAAATATATCAGTTTTATTTTAAGAAAAGGTCATCTTGACCAATTTCTTGATACTGTATGTTTCCTGATCAAAAATTATATTTTATGCTCCATTGACTAATTTGAGCATACTGATTCTAAATTTATCAATTTTATATCAAGAAATTGGTCACCATGAATAGACTATTCACCATGAATAGTATAGTTGACCTTTGACCGGTGAATAGTACTAGTTACCTTAACTGGTTACTATTCACTTTACTCTATCATGATACTATTCATTTACCCTAACCGAATTTACCTTACTCTAGTGTAAGCTTCGGTTATGCTCAATTATAATTTCCATCATTTTATTGATTGTTTATTCTCTATTTGATTTCTAATGTAGAGCTCTGTTTATGGCAGTACCGATGATTATTAGCGCGCTGACTGGGAGGGTCTAAGGAGCGACCTTAGAACATCATCCTCCAAAGCCCTGATAACCCCGTAGGATTTAACAAACCTCCACCACTATGTTGGAGGGGCGGTACGCCTTAATGTTTTCATTTACCATCTTTCAATTTACAGTTTTGACCAAGTGGTTGCATAAGTCACCTCAAGATCACAATCCTCTATTGCCCGTAGGTCTTACTTATTTTCTTGATTTGGGATATGTTATACTAACTAATTCCCAAATGTTTATAGGATTTTATATCTATTGTACAGCTAGTATAGAATAGATTAACACAGTATTTCATGTTGCAGACATGAAAATGCTTGAACTTACCAATACTGTGCTAGTGTCCACTCCCGGAACTCCTCCGCAGTTCTATCTTTATTGTGGGCTCCTACAGACATAATAGTGTCTGTTAATACCCCTTTTTATTTATTATCTAAAATATATATATTTTACTTACAATTCTACACATTTAAATTTTATTTGTGGTACACGGTCTGTAACATGCCCGTGTTCCAGGCCGTGTACCTCTCGGGTCTATTTTACACGGTCATGTTATTTTTTTCCTTAGCCGTGTAACTGTACACGGCTCGATACACGCCCGTGTTTAAGCCCGTGTACCTCTCGGGTTATAAAATTTTTCCCATACACGGCCGTGTATCCCTCTACACGCCCGTGTTTCTTAAAATTCTTAGAATTTTAACTCTAAAATTCTTATTTTGAGTTTTATAATTTTATCTAAGTTATTCTAGGTTTTTTAGGGTTCTCTCCGAGCCCATTCGGAAATTTTTGGTCGAAATGACCATTTTGCCCTTAACGGGTTTTGGAACCATAATTGGCTTCATTCTATTGTTTTTTTTCCAAATTTTCTAAGTCTAATAATTTTAAAATAATATTTCCTAAGCTTTCGTATCATTTTACAGCTTAAATTGCCGCAAAATCTCAACTTAATTTTTCCCGACCCTCGATTACTATTCATCCGTCACCTAGGGTCGTTTTTTTCATTTTTCGAGCGTTCCGGAGCCTCAAATGCCCCTTTCACTACTTACTAAACGTTATTCATCCCGTCCCCGACCCTAGGACCTCGAGGGGCTCGGATTTCCCATCCTGACCTAAAATTTTCCCTCGTTTCCAAAAATACCCCTAACATCGATTTTTTTTCCTGTTTTAGGCATTTCAGTGATTTGGGGTCGATTTACTATTCAGTTTGGGTTGGTTTTCCATTTCTAATCATAATTCACCGAGGGGTCTCGGTTTCCTTTCCGAGTTCAATATTTTTACCCCTTGTTTCCCGAAATGCCCTTTAGCCGATTTTAGAAATTTCGACAGCATATCCGCTTGTATTTTTAAGGTTTTCCGGCGTTACGTATGCCTCAGAACCTTTGTACCTGTCACGTACTATACCAAAGGCCTATTTTATACAAAGTTTCCAAATTTTGTATAAAAACTTTTCATTTGATTCAATATTTACAAGTCACACCACATATTTTTTTTTTTTCAAACTACCCTTAATTTACTAGGTTTTCTTATCTAATTCATTTTTCATCACACCACATTATCATTATGCTTCTCAATGCATAAGTTATCATTCAAAAACTAAACAAAACATGCATTCTAACCCTAGATATAGCCACGGATTTTATGCCAAAACATACTTTCTTTCCTAGGGTTTTTATCACTTTTATCAACATTAAAATCTTCCCATTTCTCACATTCATGCCCACGGTTTTAGCAAGAATTCTTCCTCAAATTTTTCTTGTTTCTTAATTTCATTTCATGCTTAATTTATCATATGATTGAATGAACATCAACACTAAATTAAAACAATAAAATTCATGAAGTTTTCACACCCTAGGAGCCATGGTTTTTTTACAAGAAAATCATGCAAAATTTTGATTGTTTTTCTATCCTAATTCATGCTTTGAATATCACAACATCAACCAAACATAGAATCAACAATTAACAATTTTTTTTCCCATTGTTTTTCACTTTCCATACCCACGGTTTTTGATAAAAAAAAAAAACCAAAGAAAATGCTTCAAATTTAGGGTTTACCTTGCTTGGTTGTTGTCTTGGTGTTGGAAATGAAATTCAAACTAGATTTGATGTGAAATTCAAAACAAGATTTTTGGTTCAAGGGGGTTTTCTTCCACGGTTTTTGGCTGAAAAATTTGGCAAGAGTTTAGTTGTGTTTTTTCATTTTTTTCTTGAATTTTGATGCCTATTTATTGGCAAAAATCAAGGGCCTTTTTGTAATTTTTTTTTCAACAATTTCTTAATTGTTCAAGGACCAAAAAGTAAAGGTTTTGGGGTCAAAAATCAAATTTCCCTTTCTCCCTTTCCACATGGCCAAATGGCCTTTCAACAAAATGCCATAAAATTTTTTTATTTTTTTCTAAGTGAATTTTGGCATGATCTTGGCCTTTGATCAAAAAGTAAACCAATCCTAGTCATACACCTTTCAAAAGCTTTCTAATTTTGATAAAAATTTAATTTGCTTTATGACATCATCATAGTGATGTCATCAACTATTCATATTAATCTCTAATTAATTCGTAGTCAATTTTTGACTGTTATCCGATCCGAACGGAACTTTACCGAAATCGCGTAGACGAGTTCTCAGCGCCTCCCGTGCGGTCGGTTTGTCTTATTTTGCTTCCGTTTGATCAGAATTTCTACTGTAAATTTCTATTGTTTTAGTACATTTCAATGCACTTTCTAGGGTTTTCTGTTCTGATTTCGAGCTGTCTTACCCAATTATGTCCGGTAGGATTTTCCATCCCCGAACTTACACACTTTAACACTGTCAGAATATTTTACACTATTCACAACAGTATTGAAATACAACTTTTTCACACTTTATTCATTAATATTGTTATTTACATACAAATTTTAACATAATTCGAGAATCTAAAATTCTCGGTCATCACATTCACCCCTCCTTATAAAATTTTATCCTCGAAAATTTAGAACAAGTAGGGGTACAAGTTCTTCATTTCGTCCTCACGTTCCCATGTAGCCTCTTCAATGTTGTGAGTTTTCCACAGCACTTTGACTAATGGGATCGTTTTATTCCTCAAGACTTTATTTTCGCATGCCAGTATTTGAACAGGTCTCTCCTCATAAGTCAGATCTTCCTGAATCTGGATCGGCTCATGTTTCAGCATGTGGGATGGATCCGATATGTACTTTCGTAACATTGACACATGAAACACATTATGTACTGCCGACATGTTTGGAGGTAGTGCCAATTTATAGGCGACCTTGCCAATGCGTTCGATGATCTCGTATGGTCCAATATATCTTGGACTTAACTTTCCCTTTTTTCCGAATCGCATGATCCCTTTCATCGGGGAGACTCTTAAGAATACAAAATCCCCTTCATTGAACTCCAGAAATCTTCGTCTTTTGTCCGCATAGCCTTTTTGTCGGCTTTGGGCTGTTTTCATCAGCTGCTATATTTTTGTAACTGCATCCACCGTTTCCTGGACGAAATCAGTCTTATGCAGTCATTTCTCTGGTAGGTCATACCAGTGAACTGGTGATCTGCACTTCCTTCCATACAAGGCTTCATAAGGTGCCATACCTATCGAAGCTTGGTAGTTGTTGTTATATGAAAATTCTACCAATGGAAGTTTTTCGTTCCAACTCCCTAGAAAATCTATTGTACATGCACGCAGCATATCTTCAAGTGTCTGAATAGTTCGCTCAGATTGCCCGTCTGGTTGCGGATGAAATGCGGTGCTCAGTCGTACTTCCGTTCCCATCGCCTCTTGTACGCATGTCCAGAAGTTCGAAGTAAATCTTGGATCACGATCTGACACAATGGATTTAGGAACTCCATGTAGTCTGATTATGTGGTTAACATACAATTCTGCCAACCTTTCCAACGAGAAGGTTGTTAGGAAATGCCCTAAGTATTAGAGACATTTTGATGTATTCATTTTGAACTGGATAATAAAATTATACATAGAGGTTATTCATTACATTGCTATCTGTCCTCGTCTTATTTACATGTTAAAGTAAATGTAAGCAAATATGGCTCACTGACTGCTTGTGTTAAAACTGTTAGAACGTTGCATGCAATGGACTTTTGTATGCGAGAAGACAATGTTCTAAAGTTAGCAGTCTAAACTATGGTCTGTAGTCTATGGGGTTAGACCGAGCATCTAACTCATGTTAAGACTATTATGTTGTCTAAAGCCTTAGAGGGGACGGTCTGTCTTGACTGTCTGGAGCTGGACTCCCAAGTAGAGACATGGATATGTTGCTTGGTGGTGACATATTAGACCGGGACTAAAGCGTGATTGATCTACGTAGTCCGCTATGAGTGGATCAATCTGCTTTTGACGTTCATTATGCAATAACCTTAATCCTGAGTAAATGAACTACTTCATGTATATGACTTGTGTACTTTGATGTTCCAATGGCTAAAGCGTCTCAGAGGGTAGTAAGCTTATAGACCGGCTCGTTGGGTGCATGACTTGTATACGATGAAGGGTTTGTTTGCAGATATCGGAATCATAGCTCTGAGGAGTTAAAGGTATCCTCTTAAAGGCATTATACTGAATGTGAAAATGGACAAGGCCTTGGGTCGTCTGCTGGGCGGATGACTTCTTATTCACATATGGTGAATAATCATTTTCTTGATTCGGTAGTATAATGGAACTTTAAGATAGCCTGATCAGTAGGATTAAACAGACTTTGACCTAAGGCTGATCATGGATATCATATGAGGGTTTTGCATATATGACAAGGTCATTGGATGGTAGCTCGTCACAGGCTTACGTAATACGGTATATAATTGGGAGTTCAGTTTCAGGTTTATAGTGGTGTGACTCTGAAATTAGTGATCATATGATTGAGTTGTTCGGTACAGAATGATGATCATATGGAATCACGGGAGCCCGATTATATATGTCCAATCAGTCCCTCTACTAGCTCCACATAATTCCTTAACGTTTGGCAAATTGATTTGTGTATGCTATTGGCTAGTTTATTATGCATGGATGGTGATGACACAGGATTAGGATGGTAGACAAGATTCTCTCCGGTTGGATTCAGATTTTGTTTTGGATAATAGAGTACACAATTATTCGAACTCCAAATAAAGTTGCCATGATTTTATTTGAGATTGGATTGGAGTTGTAGAAAATTATCCATGAGAACAAGAATATGAAATACAACCGTTTTGTGGAATTTGAAATTTGAATTTTGAAATTTGAAATTTGAATTTTGAAATTTGAAATTTGAATTTTGAATTTGAAATTTGAATTTGAAATTTGAATTTGAAATTCGAATTTGAAATTTGAATTTGAAATTTAAATTTGAAATTTGAAATTTGAAATTTGAAATTTGAATTTGAAATTTGAATTTGAAATTTGAAATTCAAATTTTGAATCACAGTCCAAGTAGGATTCGAATTTGTTGTGGAAAATCCACAAGGTTTGAAATTCGAATTTGAGTTGGATTTGGAGAGGATAATCTTGTTAGAATCCTACTTGAATTTTGAATCCAAATCCCAACAAATAAGGGACGAAATTTTGAGGATAATCCTCATGAAAGATTTCGGATTTTGTGGATAAGATTCAAGGGAATATTCAAGCTTCAATCCTAGTTGAATTTGGTTTCTCTCTCCTCCCAAAAGTGGCCGAAATTTTGGATCCCTAATCCTAGGAAATTCAGTTATTTTTGGATAAGGTTAAGATGAGATTTTGCTTGAGAAATCCTAGTGGAATTTTGATTCTCCCTTATCCTAAAAGTGGCCGAAAATTTGGAGGATTTTCTCCTTGTGAATTTCGGATTTTTTGGTTGGAAAAGGGAGATAAAATTCTAGCTAAAATCTTGTTAAGATTTGGATTGGATTTATCTAGAAAAACCGAATTTAATTGTGGAGATTCTCCCTTGGAAAATTCGGATTTTTTGGTTTGGATAAGGGAGAAAATCTTTTCCTAGTCCAATTCGAATTCAGAGACTCACCTCATGCAGGTCTATAAATAGAGGTCCTGCCACTCCAGTTCTCTCAGACCACAGACTCTCAGGTGAGCAGGCTTATTGTTGCACAGCTCATCGTGACAATAAAGTTCTTTAGAGATCTGGGTGGTCGGAAGAAGACTAGCAGTGCTAGCATACCGATCGAGGTTCAGAGTGCCCACACACTCAGCCATTCGGGAATTGGAGAATAGTAGAGAAGGCTAGTTGGTTGAAGCCTCCGGTCACTCTCCTCCTGTTCATTGGCATCCTTGAGGTATGAGTTTTAATTGTTGTTCATTTATTGTATATGGCATCATGAGATATTTAACAATCTAAAAAATTTTTATTGTTCCGCTGCGCCACTCTGATACGTTTTTACCGGTTTATTTTCCTACAAAGGTCATCTTTACTGCGATAAACCTTGCCGTTTTTGTCAGTCTATCTATAATAACCCAGATGGCATCATAGCCTTCTCGGGTCTTTGGTAGTCCTATCACAAAGTCCATCATGATATGCTCTCACTTCCATTCCGGAATTTCTAAAGGCTCTAGTTTCCCACCTGGATAACGATGCTCAGCCTTAACCTTCTGACACGTCATACACTTGCTTACAAATTCTGCTATATCTTTCTTTATCCCTTTCCACCAGAATTGCAACTTCAAATCCTAGTACATCTTACTGACTCCGGGATGTATTGAGTAAGGCGTTTGGTGTGCTTCAGCCATAATTTGCTTCCTTAATCCTTCATCATCTGGAACTTGAATTCTCCCTTGATGTAGTATTAATCCATCCTCGGATGCTTCTCCTTGCGGGCTTGCTAGTGTCGGATCTTTTTTTTGAGCTTCTCTGATGTCCTTATACAATGTTGACTCCAGTTGTATTGCAGCTAGCTTTCCAGTTATCAGCTGCATCTCCAACATGTTGATTTCCTGCTGTAATGGCCTGGGGAGCTTTTTGATTGGTAGTTGCTGTGGAACAGTAGATTTCCTACTTAACGCATCTGCAACTCGATTGGCCTTTCCTGGGTGATAGAGGATTTCGCAATCATAGTCCTTTACCAGCTCTAGCCATCACCTTTGCCGCATATTTAGCTCCTTTTGTGTGAAGAAATATTTCAAACTCTGATGGTCTGTATAAATCTAACACTGAGCTCCATATAAATAGTGACCCCAAATCTTTAATGCGAACACTACTGCGGCAAGCTTCAGATCGTGTGTGGGATAATTTTTCTCATGGTCCTTTAATTAACGCGAGACATAGGCAATCACCTTATCGCCTTGCATCAGGATAGCCCCTAATCCCATTTTTGAAGCGTCGCTGTATATCACGAACATTTCTCCTTCCGTCGGAAGTGTAAGTATTGGCGCACTCGTGAGTCGTTTCTTTAGTTCTTGGAAACTTTTCTCGCACTGCTCAGTCCATTCATATTTCCTTTACTTGCGCGTAAGAGCTGTAATAGGAGCGGCAAGTCGTGCAAATCCTTCAACGAATCTTCTGTAATAGCCGGCCAGACCTAAGAAACTTCGTATTTCTGTCACACTCTTAGGTACGGGCCACTCGTTGATCGCCTCCACTTTAGCAGGATCCACTGCGATTCCTTCTTTGGAAACTACATGCCCGAGAAAATGTACTCTATTCAGCCAAAATTCACATTTAGAGAACTTGGCATAGAGTTGATGTTCCCTTATTGTTTGCAGAACAATTCTCAATTGCTCTTTGTGCTCCTCTCGAGTCTTGGAATATATAAGAATGTCATCGATGAACACAATAACAAATTTATCTAAATATTCCTTAAAGACTCGATTCATCAGATCCATAAAAGCTGCTGGTACATTTGTTAACCCAAACGGCATTACCAGAAATTCGTAATGACCGTAACGGGTTCGAAATGCGGTCTTGTGGATGTCACTCTCCTTGATCCTCAGTTGATGATATCCTGATCGCATATCAATCTTGGAGAAGACGGTTGCACCTGTGAGTTGATCGAACAGGTCATCAATCCTAGGTAGCGGGTACCTATTCTTGATGGTAACCTTGTTCAATTCCCGATAATCAATACACATCCGGAATGAGCCATCTTTCTTTTTAACAAACAGCATTGGAGCTCCCCATGGGGAATAGCTTGGGCGTATGAATCCTTTGTCAAGAAGTTCCTTCAGTTGCTCCTGTAATTCCTTTAACTCTGCTGGTGCCATCCGGTACGGTGCCTTTGAGATTCGTGCGGTTCCTGGTATCAGTTCAATCTCGAAGGAAATTTCTCGTTCAGGTGGCAGTCCTGGTAATTCTTCTAGAAAAACATCCATGAATTCCTTCACAATAGGGACGTCTTGAGGTTGGAGCTTCGATTCCTTTGTCACGTCTAGAACACATGCTAGATATGCAGTACAGCCGCTAGACATCATCCTTTTAGCTTTCATCGAGTTGATCATTATCTTCTGTGATTTTCGTGACGTGTCGAGATACTCGAATCTTTCTTCTTCATCAGGTTGAAACCTTATCATCCGTTTCCGACAATCGATCGTAGCTCGATACTTCCCTAAGAAATCCATTCCCAGTATCACATCATAGTCGGCGAGCTCCATCACAATTAATTCTGTAAATAACTCCCTATTTGCCATAATTATTGGCACATGTGGTAACCAGTAATTGGACATCAGGACTTCCCCCGAGGGTAATGCAGTTTTAAATGTCATACCCATGTGGTCTTGAGGGTATCCCATCCTATTTGCAAATTGATGTGAAATGAAAGAGTGTGTAGCTCCATAGTCAAATAAAACAGATGCCAAATTATTAGCGACAGAAAGCTGACCTGTCACTACATTTGACGTTCCCGCTTCTGCTTCCTCCTTCGTGTAGACCATAATTCTTGCATCTGTTCGAGGCAAGCGTTCTGGTCTTTCTGACCTCTCAGAATGGGATGACCCTTCAACTTTGACCTGTAGTGCATGTGCCTGAGGACGTTGTTGGGTCTGCGATGAACTTTGCACATTTTGCCTATTTTCTAGGCAGTTTTTGGTGAAATGACCGTCCTTCCCACACTGAAAACAGGCGTTTGGGGCTAGTCTGCATCGACCTGAATGTCTTTTCCCACATCTCACATAGTTTCAAACCATAGGACTAGCATTATTGTTTGTTCTCCTTTGTTGGTTCTGGTTCCCGGGATTATTTGCTTTTCTCTTTCCCTGAGACTGTTGGCCTGAAGTGCCGGGCTGTCCAGCCTTGACAATCGAATTCTGCCTGCTGCTTTGTCCAGTTTGAGGTCCAGCTTGTATGGCTTTAGTCAAGATCTTCTCCTTTTTCATTGCATCCCAGACCTTCTCTCTTTCTTCCTTTTGTCTAATCAGATAATACTCTGCCCTTAACGCACGGCTAACACAATCAGTAACGGTGTCAGGCGGCGTTAAACCACTGTCCACCAATGCTGAAATCTCGGGATGAAACATCCCTAGCTTCTTCTGGATTTTCTCCCTCTCGGTAGTGACAGTGTAGGGGCAAAGTCTGGATAACTTATCAAACTTATTACAGACTTCTATCACAGTCATGTCCTCTTGTTTTAGCTCTGCGAACTCTCTTTATTGTGGTCACAGTAGTGCCGGATTATAATACTTCTGATTGAATTCTTCCAGAAAATCCAACCAGGACATGGTATACATGTTTCTTCTTAGCTTAACCGACTCCCACCAGAACCTTGCATCCCTTTTTAGGATAAAGGACGCACACAGAATCCTTTCTTGGTCATTCAACTCCATAAACTCCAATATTGTATGGAGTGAAGATAACCATTCCTCAACATCCAGAGGGTTTGTGGAGCCCTCAAATTCTGGTGGCCTCATGCGTCGGAATCTTTCATAGAATGGTTCGATATTATTTCTGGGTGGTGGTTGGGGTTGTACCACTTCTTCTTGTGCCGCTGGAGGTACTTCCGGTTCTGGTACAGCCATTGGAGGGGCTTGGTCTTGTTCCGGTTCCTGTCTCTACTCTATTTGCTCTAGTCTTTTTCTTAACTCAGCATTTTCCCTCATTTGAGCTTCTATCAAGGCTTCTATCTCGTCCACTCTTTCTGATAGGACTGGACGTCCTCGCATATTCCGTAGATTCTTTGGGTTCACCATCATATCCTACTCCTAAAATCGCATAAAAGTCAATCATTAGGTTTTTCACAATCATATGTCTATGATATAAGTTCAAATAATTTTAATCATCACATAATTTTAACATTTCATACATTGCATATGTCAAAATATGGTTATCATTTCTTTTCATTTCAAAAGTACATCAGTTTGAAGGCTTTCCTCAAAATAGCCTTTCAACATTGTCATATATACACATATACAGTTATATATATACATACTTATACAACATATGAATTTCTATAACTATTCTTCTAGCTGAGGTTCCTCTGGGATTGCCAAAAACTCATTGGATCCATTTCTTCATTGTCTGTTCCGTTTCCGGCCTCAGTCGATGTTGAATCTTCAGCTGGGTCTACTCCTTCTGGTTGTCTTGACGGACCTGCCTCATGATCATTTGCCATCGGCCCGGATCCGTATAGGCGATCTAACATGGCTTCTTGTAGTAACTGCTCTCGCCTCTTGCGCACCATGCGCTCCATCATCATTTCCTCCTCTACCTTAGCTACATCAATAATAAACTCACGTAAAGTAGCAGGGTATAGAAGGGTTACTCTCTGTCGTAAATCTAGGGTGAGTCCCTTCCAAAATATATCACAAAAGTTATCATTTGTGATATTGGTTAGAGGACACACCCTCACGATGCTATCTTGGAATCAGACTGCATATGAGAATACGGTGTCACTCAACATCATCTGTTGCCTTTCTGCCTTCAGAACAAAATCTCTTATATCCGCGTAACTAGGCATGGCCGGTGGTGGTGGCACTGTCCTACTCTCCGGAGGGCCTGCAACTGGTGTCGAGCTCTTTTGTGGGAACTGCTCCAGCATGACTTGGTGAAACTCAACCCAATCCATCGCTAGCAGCATATCCTGATCGTAATATTCCCAATATAGCCGTGCATCCTCACGAAAGGTGCCAATGGCTATCAGAACCCAGCAATCCTGATCGATATCGCACTGGCGCATGATGACCTCAATATCGTGTAGCCAGTCTCTCGTAGAGATCCCTTGTTGACCTCCCTCGAATGATGGTGGATGACTGCCTCTAAATACGTGTACGGCTCGTGCTGATACTTTGGCCCCTATACGGCCTCGATCTCCCACCACTAGGATATCTACGGCCACGGGAGGGTTTACTATTGGTCGCGGGGGTGGTGCCTGTACTGGTGCTGGCGTTACTATCCTCGGCGCTAGTGGTTCAAGTGCAGATGGTCGCTGCATCTCCCGTCTCATCATAAATGGTCTGGTCACGGGCCTAGTCCATACCTGGATCGGTCCTCTAGGTCTGTATGGATGAGGTCTCACATATGGTGGTCTAGCCATCTTAACTCCTACAAAATATATATAACTTCGAATAAATGAAGATTAACTAATCTTAAAGAAGCTAACTTACTTGGATTGATGAGTAGATCGCGCTTCGTGTCAATAGGGATATTGTCAACCGCTCTGATACCAACCTGTGACGTCCCCAGATTCCAACCACTCGCAACCATCACGAATCGACTCTATGGCCGACTAAGACCGTTCGGGTGTTGAATCCGAGTCGTCAGTTTTAAACTCTTTTACTAAAACTTCTTAAACACAAGGGCCTAAAATTTCACCCCAAATTTTTTTTCTCTTTAATACATACTTTTTCTTATGAATATTAAGTAAGAAAGCGATGTAAAATATAATACTGGTTTTTCCCTGTCTGAAATAAATACAACATATTTAATACAAATATAATATTTATATGTATTCTAGGCTTTGTCTGCAAACATATTTTCTTTACTCAAAAAGCTCAGCTGAAAACTTATGGCAGGACCATGTCCACGGTGAGTTCCCTATCCCTTTAACACGCTCGCATCCTGCCGCCATCCATGTATCTACAGAACAGGTTTCTTACTTGCAACATGAACAAACTGATGAGCTAACAGGCTCAGTAAGTTCAAACATTCATAATAAGAATCATACTGATTCAAAGACAAGAAAAACTCAATCTCCTATGAATAATACTATTCACCATGAATAGTACAGTTGACCTTCGATCGGTGAATAGTACCAGTTACCCTAACTGGTTACTATTCACTTTACTCTATCAGGATACTATTCATTTACCCTAACCGAATTTACCTTACTCTAGTGTAAGCTTCGGTTATGCTCAATTATGATTTCCATTATTTTATTGATTGTTTATTCTCTATTTGATTTCTAATGTAGAGCTCTGTTTATGGCAGTACCGATGATTATTAGCGCGCTGACTGGGAGGGTCTAAGGTGCGACCTTAGAACATCGTCCTCCACAGCCCTAATAACCCCGTAGGATTTAACAAACCTCCACCACTATGTTGGAGGGGCGGTACGCCTTAATGGTTTCATTTACCATCTTTCAATTTACAGTTTTGACCAAGTGGTTGCATAAGTCACCTCAAGATCACAATCCACTATTGCCCGTAGGTCTTACTTATTTTCTTGATTTGGGATATGTTATACTAACTAATTCCCAAATGTTTATAGGATTTTATATCTAATGTACAGCTAGTATAGAATAGATTAACATAGTATTTCATGTTGCAGACATGAAAATGCTTGAACTTACCAATACTGCGCTAGTGTCCACTCCCGGAACTCCTCTGCAGTTCTATCTTTATTATGGGTTCCTACAGACATAATAGTGTCTGTTAATTCCCCTTTTTATTTATTATCTAAAATATATATATTTTACTTACAATTCTACACATTTAAATTTTATTTGTGGTACACGGTCTGCAACACGCCCGTGTTCCAGGCCGTGTACCTCTCGGGTCTATTTTACACGGTCATGTTATTTTCTTCCTTAGTCGTGTAACTGTACACGGCTCGATACACGCCCGTGTTCAAGCCCGTATACCTCTCGTGTTATAAAATTTTTCCTATACACGGCAGTATATCCCTCTACACGCCCGTGTTTCTTAAAATTCTTAGAATTTTAATTCTAAAATTCTTATTTTGAGTTTTATAATTTTATCTAAGTTATTCTAGGACTTTTAGGGTTCTCTCCGAGCCCATTTGGAAATTTTTGATCAAAATGACCATTTTGCCCTTAACGGGTTTCGGAATCATAATTGGCTTCATTCTATTGTTTTTTTCCAAAATTTCTAAGTCTAATAATTTTAAAATAATATTTCCTAAGTTTTCGTATCATTTTACAGCTTAAATTGCCGCAAAATCTCAACTTCATTTTTCCCGACCCTCGGTTACTATTCATCCGTCACCTAGGGTCGTTTTTTTCATTTTTCGAGCGTTCCGGAGCCTCAAATGCCCCTTTCACTACTTACTAAACGTTATTCATCCCGTCTCCGACCCTCGGACCTCGAGGGACTCGGATTTCCCATCCCGACCTAAAATTTTCCCTCGTTTCCCAAAATACCCCTAACATCGATTTTTTTCCTGTTTTAGGCATTTTAGTGATTTAGGGTCGGTTTACTATTCCGTTTGGGTTGGTTTTCCATTTCTAATCATAATTCACCGAGGGGTCTCGGTTTCCTTTCCGAGTTCAATATTTTTACCCCTCGTTTCCCGAAATGCCCTTTAGCCGATTTTAGAAATTTCGGCAGCATTTCCGCTTGTATTTTTAAGGTTTCCTGGCGTTACGTACGCCTCAGAACCTTTTTACCTACCACGTACTATACCAGAGGCCTATTTTATACAAAGTTTCCAAACTTTGTATAAAAACTTTTCATTTGATTCAATATTTACAAGTCACACCACATATTTATTTTTTTTTTCAAACTACCCTTAATTTACTAGGTTTTCTTATCTAATTCATTTTTCATCACACCACATTATCATTATGCTTCTCAATGCATAAGTTATCATTCAAAAACTAAACAAAACATGCATTCTAACCCTAGATATAGCCACGGATTTTATGCCAAAACATACTTTCTTTCCTAGGGTTTTTATCACTTTTATCAACATTAAAATCTTCCCATTTCTCACATTCATGCCCACGGTTTTAGCAAGAATTCTTCCTCAAATTTTTCTTGTTTCTTAATTTCATTTCATGATTAATTTATCATATGATTGAATGAACATCAACACTAAATTAAAACAATAAAATTCATGAAGTTTTCACACCCTAGGAGCCACGTTTTTTTACAAGAAAATCATGCAAAATTTTGATTGTTTTTCTATCCTAATTCATGCTTTGAATATCACAACATCAACCAAACATAGAATCAACAATTAACAATTTTTTTTCCCATTGTTTTTCACTTTCCATACCCACGGTTTTTGATAAAAAAAAAACCAAAGAAAATGCTTCAAATTTAGGGTTTACCTTGCTTGGTTGTTGTCTTGGTGTTGGAAATGAAATTCAAACTAGATTTGGTGTGAAATTCAAAACAAGATTTTTGGTTCAAGGGGGTTTTCTTCCACGGTTTTTGGCTGAAAAATTTGGCAAGAGTTTAGTTGTGTTTCTTCAATTTTTTCTTGAATTTTTGATGCTTATTTATAGGCAAAAACCAAGGGCCTTTTTGTAATTTTTTTTTCAACAATTTCTTAATTGTTCAAGGACCAAAAAGTAAAGGTTTTGGGGTCAAAAATCAAATTTCCCTTTTTCCCTTTCCACATGGCCGAATGGCCTTTCAACAAAATGCCATAAAAATTTTTTATTTTTTTCTAAGTGAATTTTGGCATGATCTTGGCCTTTGATCAAAAAGTAAACCAATCCTAGCCATACACCTTTCAAAAGCTTTCTAATTTTGATAAAAATTTAATTTGCTTTATGACATCATCATAGTGATGTCATCAACTATTCATATTAATCTCTAATTAATTCGTAGTCAATTTTTGACTGTTATCCGATCCGAACAGAACTTTACCGAAATCGCGTAGGCTAGTTCTCAGCGCCTCCCGTGCGGTCGGTTTGTCTTATTTTGCTTTCTTTTGATCAGAATTCTCTATCGTAAATTTCTATTATTTTAGTACATTTCAATGCACTCTCTAGGGTTTTCGGTTCTGATTTCGAGTCGTCTTACCCAATTATATCCGGTAGGATTTTCTATCCCCGAACTTACACACTTTAACACTGCCAGAATATTTTATACTATTCATAACAGTATTGAAATACAACTTTTTCACACTTTATTCATTAATATTGTTATTTACATACAAATTTTAACATAATTCGAGAATCTAAAATTCCCGGTCATCACACTTGTCATCTAAAAGACTTGATCCCTCAAGTAGGTTGACCAACAATCTTTCCCCTTCTTCCTTGACAATAGGGTCGATTTATTGGTTTCCTTAAAATGGCTTATTTCCTTTATTGGCCTTCACCTATGACATCTTCCTCTTAGGTGGCCTTTTGTGTTTAAGAGGCTACTCCATCTTGTCTAGCTTAAATAGTTTGGGGCTCAACTAGATACAAGAAAAGCGGCTGAGTAGTCCTTTGTCGAGCAACCTCCTTTGTCACTTTAATAGCCACCTTTGCTCCAGCCTTCTGGACTTCCTTCTTCGCAATTATGTCCTTGGAGGATTGAAGAATGACCTTCATGGTGTTGAAGACTCGATATGTGACCAAGGCCTCTTCATCAGTTGAAAGATCAATAAACGATAGAGTATCGAATACTTGCCTCAACGCTACTCTAACAACGTGTGACAACCGGGAATTCTGGCATTCCCGGAAGAAAATGTACAAATGTATGTATATAACAATTTGTACTATTTAAAGAGTAAAATAAATAAATTTATATTGTTCAGAATGTATTAAAATGTTCTAACAATACTAACGAGTAAGAATTCAGTGTTGATAAAATTCACCGAATTGAAACGGGTGGAATGGTGCCAAAAACGGTATTGAAAACCCTAACCGGTGCATTATGGTGCATTAAAAGATGAAAAACTTCCGGGATTGATTTTGATCAAAGGGAAGCAGTATAAATTGATCCGATTGCACAGGAGACCTTAGGAACCCACCGGGACGATTTCAGGAAAATTTCGGCTCGAACCGACATTGGTAAAAAAGTAGTCGAATTAATGTGAATAATAAAGTCAAAGTTAAAATTTTACTTTGCATTTATGACATCATAAAGCCAATTTATTAAATGTGAGAAATTTGGTGGTTGGTGGCATTAATGGTCAAGAATGATTTACTTTTTGATCTAAAGGCTAAGATTTGGCCAAAATTAGCCAAATCAATTTTGTGAAAAATTTGGAAAGAAATGGATTGAAAGGTGTTGAATTTTCAATGGTTGGAAGCTAAATTAATTGGCTTCTTTGTTGCTTAAGTCGGCAAGCTTGAAATAAAAGGCACCCGTAACCTTTTCAAAGCCAAAACAAGAAGAAAAATTTTTTCTAAGTGTCCTAAAGAGAGAAAACGTGAGCCATCTTGGAGAATCAAAGGATTTCTTCAAAATTTTGAAGCAAGAACTCAAGTTTGGCAAGCTAGCATCCAACTAATCAAGTTGAGCTTCAAAACTTGTAAAATTTCCCAATTTTTGGCCATGAAATCCGTGGGAGTAATAGGAAGAAAAAGATGAAAATTTGTTGTGGAATTGATGAAATTATCTGTTGGTTTTGTGATATGTTGAATTAGGTTATTCATGCATTGGATTTGCATGAAAAAAATGTGATTTTTGGCTTATTTTCTCCATAAAATCCGTGGGTTGAATAGTATGAAGGATGAAAAATTTTAGGTTGGTTTTGGTTGATTTGGTGCTTGGGTTTTGTTAATGGTTTAATTAGAAGAAAAACCATACATTTTGTTTAAAGAAAAACAAAGTTTTGGTTGGTTTTCCAATGGTAAAACCGTGGGTTACCTAGTGTGTTTGATGATGAATTGTTGTTGGTTAAATGTTGTAATGCTTTAAATCATGTTTTGGTTAAATGGAAAGCATGATTTGCAAGGTTATAAAGCATGGAAAAATTTTAATGTCAAATTTCCCTAATATGGCCGTGGGATGTAATTAGGGTTTGGTGAATATTTTTGTATGATTAACTTGATGTATGGATAGTTTAAATCATGCATTTAATTATGAAAATGATGGTTATGTGGTTGAAAGCATGAGACAAAAATTTGGTGCATGCTTTACCTAAAATGGCCGTAGGGTATGAATGTTGAAAAACCCTAAGAATTGTGTTGTAAAATGCATGGGAATTGGCTTGAAAATGTGTTAGGTAATAGCATTTGAATAGCCTAAAATTTGGTTGAAAGATTGAAAATTTTTGGCTAGGTTTTGGATAGGAAAACCGTGGCTAAAACTAAGGGCAAAATTGAAAGAATTTTGTTGAATGTGGTTCAAAATGTGAATTGTAAAATGTGTGAGATTTTATGTAAAAGTTTGGGAAACTTTTACATAAAATAGGACTTTGGTATAGTATGTGGCAGGTACATATGGTTTGAGGCGTACCTAACGCCGGTAGCCTTAAATTTACGCTGAAATGCTAACGAAATTTCGAAAACGGCATTTGGGGTAAAAAGGGAATTGAAAGTAAAAGTTTAGGGTCGGGTCGGAAACCCGAGTCCCTAAAGGAAAATTGAATAAGAGAAACCTAAGGGGTGGTTCGGGAATAGTAACACGTCCCCTTAAAAATGTAAAACGCGAGTGAAACTGAAAAACCGACCCCGAGGGGGGGCGTTTTTGGGAAACAAAGTAAAGGTCCAAGTCGGGTACGGAAAATCCGAGCCTTGTTGACCTAGATCGGGAACATCTAGATGAACGTTTGAAATACTAGTAAAACGTCCATTTGAGGCTCTGAAACGATAGAAAATCACTAAACCGACGTAAGGGTCGGAATAGTACTTCCCGAGGGTCGGGAAGGTGAACAATTGAAATAACATAGAAACGAACCCGGAAATGAATAGAAAAGAGTTAGAAAAGTTCCTGAGAGTCAAAAGTGCAGTCTGAATCGAGAAAATTCCGTCAGGGACATAATTGTAATTTTGTCAAAATATAGGGGCAAAATCGTAATTTTGTAAAAGTTGAGAAAAATGGGGGAAATGATAAATAAAGCCTAGAAAGTTATAAATAGGTTTTATTTAAGCTTTTAATAAAAAAATAAAAGCTATAAATGGAAATAAAATTAACAGACAAGGTTTTGTCTGTAGGATCCCAAAATCGACCCACAAGGAGAGTGATTAAAGATCCAGGAAAGAAAAAGAAAAGAGGCGGATAAGGTAAGTTCAGACATTTACCTGTCTGCAACATGTAATATTATTATTGCTAACTTTGATGTACTAACTATAAGTTAGGTACATATGTGCTACGAGCACTATTATAGAGTAGAGAGAGACGAAATGTGCTACGGACACTATTGAAATGGGACACATAATAAATTGTGCTTCGAGCACTAGAGCGAGGTTAATGAAACTCACTCACCTAAGATTAAAATGTGAACCATTCCTAACTACGGGGCAATATGAAGTCACCGGGTTAGAACCTTAAAAAGTCGGTAATGAAACCACTTTTGGCGTACTAGCCTTCCGTACAGGAAGGTAAACTTTGCCTTCGGGGTTATGATAATGAGATTAAGGCTGTGGAGGTTAGCACTAATGTACCGCTCCCAGTCATGTACAATTTTACCTTCGGGGCTATGATGATGAGATTAAGGCTGTGGAGGTCAGCACTAATGTACCGTTCCCAATCATGCGCACTAAAATGGTACTGCCAACATGAGCTCAAAACCAGAACATAATTAAAGATAATTACCTAAAATTGAAACTATGCCATAATTAAGTATAAGACAGTTTCGTGAGAGTACTAACATCGCGGTTGATGTACTATTGACATACTGTGTTGTGGTCAAAGTTACTATTTATGATGAATAGTGGTCAACATTACTATTCATGATGAATACTACTATTCATAGAAATTCTATTTCTTGCATGTTTGAACTTACTGAGCCTGTAGCTCACCATTTTTGCTTATGTTGCAGGTAAGCGACCAGCTCAGTAGCTTTGTATGGCTGGATGGCGGACAAGATAGCGAATGTCAAATGGGATAGAAGGCTAAGGGATATGGTCCTGTCAGAGTATTTCCGCTGAGCGATAACAAAGAAAGGGAAAAAGAAATAGTTCTTTTGTAAATATATATTTTGCGAAAATACTGTATTATGTAAATTACTTTGTACTTGCAAACAAAGTAAATAGTGGATGATGTTTCACATGATTTTTTGAAAAAAAAAATTTCCCCAAAAACGTCATGATTTAAAGAGAGATAGATTAGCCGGCGACCCATGAGAGTACAATCTATCGCAGTTAGCTATGAAGCTTAACTGTAATAGTATTGTATGATCTCTACGAAGAGTGGGCCACCACACGACGAATGGCCAATCGACCCAAGACGGTAATTTCTTTATAATACCTGTAGGGATTTCAATAAAGTCCTTCCAGTGGCTTGAATGATGGAATTAATTAGGAGTAAAGTCATCAAACTTTCGATTTGGAATCGAATTGAAGGCCTCTAGCCTCGATGAAGAAGGAGCTTTCTTGTGATCTCTGCCAATAAGAGGGAAGACATAGAATTCTTATTTAAAAAAACATTAAAACTAGTAATCGACACTCTCTCACCATGACTTATGAAGTCTGCCCCAAATATACATGAAGAAGTATTAATCCTGCTAGTATCGATTAGCTTTCTTCATGTCACCGATGATCTATTTCTTCGACCTAGACACCATCAAATAGCGATTAAAGTTAAAGTGGTTCTGTTTTGGATAATAAAGATTAAGGAAGTCGACGATCGTTAACTTGATACTTGTCCTTTCTACTACGATGGCAAGCATAAGAAAACCCTCATACCACTCGGCATCAGTTAAGGGATCTTCAATTAATAACGGGACATGCACTTGATGATCAAGGGGTGGAATGATAGCCAAAGATCACATTCGAAGTAGATATTAAACATATAGATCCACCCCTTAAAGACAATATCTACTTACTCAACAGGGAAAGGGAAACATAGCTCGACTTCATTCGAAAAGTTGTACTTCCCTCTAATCTTAATCAAATCTTATTTAGTTAGCATAGAGGTAGGATTCTTCATTGTCAAGAAGCATTTGTTACTCAGTCGATGTGGAGGTCTTGACAATCAAGCAATTGGTGGGATGCTAAGGACTCATGCTCCTTGTGCTTGTGCCATTTGATCTTCGCCAGTTGTACCGGTGCTCAAATCAGATCCTCTGTGGCTTTTGTCCCATTCATACAGTCAATTCAAGTATTCGATTATCTCCATCGGCTCCGTTTGTCCAAATCCTCTTTGTTTGAGGTTGAAAGTTCGATGTCTGAAAATCAAACATCTTGGAACTCCTTTTCCACTGGAGCCTTTTCTTTATCCATTTTTCCAAACACTAAACTAATAAAACCCTAACAACCTTTTGGATCTAAATTTTTTTTTTCCTAAAACTAGATGAGTTTTTCAAGAATTCAAACCTAAAAGCTTGAACTTCAAGCACGAATAACCTAGATTACCTAAAACACTACCAAAATGCTAAAAAAATGTTAGAGAAATAAGGTTTTTATAGCAAAATCACAAAAAAACAAAGAAAAAAGAAAGATTCTTGCTCAAAAATTTCAAGGGTCTCGTGAAATGCTCTTTAGGATGTATTGTGCCTGAATGCCAAAAATATGAGGAATAAGGGAACTCAAGGGTATAACCCTTTGAAGCTGTTACAAGGGCTTGAAATTAGCCAAGACTTCTTTATAAAACGAACTAGATTTGGCAACCCATGAGATTCCCATCAAAGTAATAATATCGGTTGTCTTTTCAAATTTTGAATTCCAAAAAAAAAGAGTAACAACCATTTCAGGTGAACCAATGACAATGCACCACATGTAGAGTAGATTTTTCAGCAATTGTTATTAGTGTCAGATGATAAGAGTAAAGTGTCTCCTTATGAAGATTATCAATTTATCAAATGACTATCACTTTACCGAGCACAAGTACTTGACAAAGTAGAGGGCAAACTATTGGGGCTAGACTTCATCCCCCTAAGTTGGCACATGGTTATCAAACATCATCAAGTAGCAAACAGTGTCATGCACGAGCTAGCTAGCACATGATCACTAGTTGACACCTTTTTGAAGTACGTGTTCATCAATCTATGGATCATCGATTATCAATCATTACCCAATAAAGTAACACCACTATTCGATGATCGCCTTCTCAAACTTAGATGGTCTCATTATCCATCTCTTCGACAACTAGTCTTTTGATCATCTTGGGATTCGTACGGCCAGTATTTGATCCTCATCTCATGATTCCCATGTCAAACACTAATGTTTGACAAAAAGATATGCCCTTGGTATTTCTTAGGGGACCACGCCCCTAGAAATTCATTGATAGATTACTATAAAATTCCATTGTATCTTATACTCTTTTGATCATAATGAAAAGCTCTCACAAAAGATATAGTACATCTAGGCAAACCTCTCTAATTTTTTGTGTCCATTTATTTTTAGCATTTTATCAATTTTGTTATTTGGTGATATAAAGTTGATTTGTTTGTTCTCATTCATGACATCCAAGGGCCTTTCTATTTGATTTTGTCATTTTTACTAATTAACCTAAATTTTATTTAACCATAAATTCCTAGCATCTACAAATAGTAAATAGCATATTTACTTTTCTTAATGGGAAATTATAGTAAAGAGCATATTTTAGTAACCTTAATCCTTTTCTTTCTTTCTTAATGGGAAATTATTGTAAATAGCAGATTTTAGAAAATAATTAAAGTAAATAGCATGTTTTTAAAATATTTATAGTAAGTAGCAGATTTATCCTATAAATATAAATTTTACTGGAAAAATATATAAATAAATCATTTACTTGATAAAAATATAAATATAACATTTACTTGGTACATAAATGTATCATTTACTTTGTATGTAAATGCATCATTTACTTGATATGTAATACATTATTTATTAAATAAATGTGATGTAAATAAATTATGTACATGATATATTTATTATTAACTATAAATATTTTATCTATTTACTTCAATTATTTTTTGAAAACTGATATTTTCTTTATTCTCCCTTTTTCTTATTTTGAATTGTAATTCCCCCTTTTTTAGTTTCATATAAATGTTAGAGAAGATGACATGTGGTGCCATTATTGTGCACCATTTGGACATTTTTGCCATTGTTGTAAAATCTTTTCCTTTCTTGACATGAAGATGGTTTTCGTATTTTAATTTTTTTCACTCACTTATTGGTTTCTAATTTTCTCCTTGACTGAGTTTCTTTAGTTTCCTTCTTTTTCTCTCTTTCATGCTAACTCTTCCCCCACCTCCACCTCCCCCCCTCCAGCCAGCTTTTATCTCCCTCTACTTCTCTCTCTCTATCATTTCTCCTAACTCTCAGTCGCTATCTCTCTGTAACAATGACAGGAGCTTGTGTGAAGGCGATGAAGGATGATGGAACTAGGAGCAGTGCAATAGGATAGACAGTGGCGGATCACCAAAAGATTGGACCAGATCAGACAACACATCATCGCTCTCCACCATTTCTGTCATTAGGATCGTAACCTTTCCTCTTCTCTCGCACTCTTCCTCTGTTAGCGATTCATGATGTCACGAACAAGAACACAAGTCATGGTAGATGATTTCTTTCTCATAATCTTTATCCTTTCATTTATGAAGTCGGTTAGTATCTTCATTACCATAATGTTGGAGCTTGAGGAGAACAACATATTGCCAAATCTTAGCGACTCCCCACAGACCTGGTCTTGGATCCATTGCAATCCTCGAGGTAGAGCTCGCTCACCACCTCTAAGCCATGATATTAGAGCTTGAGGAGAGCAACATGTCGGCCAATCTTGATGCCTTTCTTCAGATTCAGTCTTACATCCTGCCGTGATCATCATGTTGGTAGCTCGTTTAACCATATCGAAGCCTAAGTCAGTTTTCGCACAAGATTTTGGCTTCGATGGTCAAAAGGACACCATGCGGTGGCACTTTAGGTACAATCTTTGGATGCCATAAGATATTTATTTTATCAATTCTAAGTTTTGTGATTTTTACCTGTGAACCAATTGTTTTTGTTGAGATTTGCTTATCATAGTTTACAAAAATATTTTGGATTTGTTGTTATTGTTGTTGTTGTTGATGATGAGATTTGTTGAACCAACAAGTTAGTAAAACAAAAAACAAAAAAAAATTAATGGGAAGTTTGATAAACATATTGCGTTCGTACTTCATTTAAACTCAATGCATTGA
This sequence comes from Antiaris toxicaria, assembly GCA_035233585.1. Taxonomy (NCBI): domain Eukaryota; kingdom Viridiplantae; phylum Streptophyta; class Magnoliopsida; order Rosales; family Moraceae; genus Antiaris; species Antiaris toxicaria. Next base: position 6,733,418 of record CP141163.1, read on the forward strand.
ATATATTTTATATTTAGATGTGATAACCGGGAATTTCAAGGCTCTCGAAAGAATTGAAATTATGTATGTATATGACAATTTTAATGTATAAATATGAAAAAATTGTGTTTTAATACTGTTCAGAATGCGTTAAAATGTTCTAACAATGTTAAAGAGTGTGTTTTCAGAAAAGGAAATTTCTTCAGAACTGAAACGGGTGAGACGGCCATAAATCATAGCCAAAAGTCCTAGAAAATGCACCAAATGCACTAAAAGACGAACAACTTACGGTAGCGATTTATGGTCAAACAGAAGCAAAATAAGGCAAACCGATCGCACAAGAGGTGTTAGAATCTCGCCCATGCGATTTCAGTAAATTTCTGTTTAGTTTGACTTTTGGTCAAATTTTGACCATAGATTAATATAATATGGAAAAAATAGATGATGTCACATAGGTGATGTAATAAATGAGAAAGTAATGGTAATTAAGGTAGTAGGTAAATCCAAAGGTTAGCATTTAATGTAATCTTTAATCAAGGGTCAAGATCAAGCCAAAATTACAAGGAAAAATTTAGGAATTTTACGCTAAAATGGAGTCGGTGGAGGCTGGAAATAATCAGCTAAAAGTTGCTCTTTTGTCCCTAAAAAGTTTGCTAAAAAGTCCCTAAAGTGTTGCCAAATTGTTAGAAATTTTTACAACTTAGTCTCTCTTACTTTTTGCCTATAAATACAAGTGAAATTGGCCATGGAAAAATCAAAAAATCTAGCCAAATGCTGTCCATTTGAAACTATGCACTTCCCACCCATTTTGAAGCCAAAAATTTAGCAAAAACTTTACCAAACTAGTATCAAAACCTCTCTCAAGTATCAAGTGATCAAGCCAACAAGGTGAGCCTCCATTTTGACACATTTTCCTGCCATTTTGACATTCAAAATCATACCATAATAAGTGTGAAAGAATGGTGAAATTTTGGTGTTAAACTTTGTTATTGATGATTGGTTAGGTTGTATGATAATTAAAGTGTATTTTGGAAGCTTGAAATAAGCAAATTTTGTGTATGCTTTCATGTAAAACCCGTGGATATAGAATGGGGTTTGGAATGAAAATTTATTTGGTTTTGATGGAGAATTATGCATTAGAAAACATAAGATTGAGATATGATAAATAAGTTTTATGGTGAAAAATTTTGGTGTTAAATTGCATAGGAAAAATGATGGAATTTTATGGTTGATTGAATGATTGTTAATGTGGAAAGTTTAACATAAAAGTTTAGTAACTTTATATAAAATAGGCCTTTGGTATAGTACGTGGCAGGTACTAAGGTTCTTAGGCGTACCTAACACCGGGAAAACCTAAAAATTTAAACAGAAATGCCGTCAAAATTTTGAAAACGGCAACAAGGGTATTTTAGGAAACGAGGGATAAATTCATGGATGGGATAAAAAACCCGAGGCCCTTAGGAGCCAAGGCTTGGGATAAGAATAATGAACATTTCAAGACTAGTGAAATACTTGTTTAAGGCTCCGAAATATTAGAAAAACGAGAAACGACCCTAGGTATCGGAATGGTACCATCCGAAGGTCGGATAACCAATAGTGGTGTATATGGTAGCAATGGATGCTACAAAGATGAAATGAAACCTAAGAAATATTATTTTATGATATTTGGGCTTAGAAAATCCCAGAAAAACGAAATAGTGAAAATGTTACGGTCCCGAGATCCATCAAGGCTAAAATGGTCATTTTGACCAAAAGTTTCTAAAAAAAAAAAAAGCTTGAAAAGGACTGCTAAAGACTTAAAATAATTTAAATAGGATTTTTAAGGCTAAAATCTGAATTTTTGAAGTACACAGGCGTGTACTTTGAGTACACGACCGTGTAATGAAGGAATTATAAAACAGAGAGGTACGGGCTTGGACACGGGCGTATATCAAGTCGTGTATAGTTTTATGGGTAGATAGTGAATTACACGACCATGTAAGAGAAAAACAGAGGTATACACGGGCTTGGACACGAGCGTGTATCAAGCCGTGTATAGTTACATGGTTAGATAGTGAATTACATGACTATATAGAAAAGACTCGAGAGTTACACGGGTATGGACACGGCCATGTATTAGGCCGTGTACCACCTAGAGAGATGAAATTCATTATGATGTTGAGAACAAAATGAATAGATGCAAAATCATAAATGATAATGGGAATTAACAAACAATATTTTGTCTGTGGGGACCCAAATTAGAGACGATACAAGAACTGCAAAGGAAGTCAGAGATTGGATGCTAGAGCAGTTCTGGTAAGTTCAAATATTTAATTATCTACAATATGAAATATTGTAATTTTTAATTATGTACTATTTGTACATTAGATGAAAAGTCCTATGGGTACTAGAGTGTAGTTAAACTAACTCACCTGATAATTGACAAGTCTGGGAGGTGTACTGTAGATACACTAAGGAAGGAGGTGCCATAGCACTAGAGTGTGACTAAATTTAAGACACACTCATAAATAAAAGAATGTGTAAAGACCTACAAGCATTAAAAGTTCCTAACTTTAAGGTGATGATTAATGCCATCCGGTTGGAACTATAACAAAGACGGTAATAAAACTACTATTAGGGTACCAGCCTACAGTACGGTGGGGGTTCACAGGTCCTTCAGGGATATGATAACCGCTTTAGGAAATGATGGACTACAGAGGAGTGGCCAGTGGGTAGTGATGCAAACCCCACCAAGAATAACGAGACCCGTCAAGATTAGGAACCCAAGAACGTTCTAACGTCAGATTTGAATGGATACGAGACCTCGACCCGTTGCTTTAGCAAAAAGAAAAACCTTGGTATAGTTAACCTCGACCTGTTGCTCAATACGAAATAAGAATCTCGGTATAAGGAAGACGCCACAATCAACTATGGAAGAGTTGATTGATAAGTTGGAAGTGAATGCCATAAAAAGCTCTGATAAGTTTGAATAGTTCTTCAAAGAACCAAAGAGAAATAGAACACTTAAATTTGTGAATAAAACTAATGTTTTTTTCTCATTGCCATAGGGATGCCTATTTATAGGCAAATGTCATAAAGAATATTCCCTAATTATGCTTTAGAAACCAGAAATAAGAACCAAAGCAACCTAAAACATGCCTAAACTAGAAAAATAAAAGTTGACAAATTAATTGGCTTCATAATCAGTCATTTACATGCCCCTTAAAGTCAAAGAAAAGAAAAGGAAACAAGATAAAAGAAGGAAAGTAAATAATTTCTTGCAATCAACTCTACATTTAAGATTCATGCCAAAAACGACCAAATGATGCGAATCCCGCCAAGAATAACGAGACTCGTCAAAATTAGGAACCCAAGAACGTTCAAACGTCAGATTCGAATGGATGGGAGACCTCGACCCATTACTTGAGCAAAAACAAGAACCTTGGTATAATTGACCTTAACCTGTTGCTTAATGCGAAACAAGAACCTCGGTATAAGGAAGATGCCACAATCAACTATGAAAGGGTTGATTGATAAGTCGGAAGTGAACGCCATAGAAAACTCTGATAAATTCGAATAGTTCTTCAAAGAACCAAAGAGAAATAGAACTCTCAAATTTATGAATAAAACTGATGTTTTTTTTCTCATTGCCATAGGGATGCCTATTTATAGGCAAATGTCACGAAGAATATTCCCTAATTATGCTTTAAAAACCGGAAATAAGAACCAAATCAGCTTAAAACATGCCTAAACTAGAAAAAGGAAAGTGGACAAATTAATTGGCTTCATAATTAGCCATTTACACACCCCCCTTAAAGTCAAAGAAAAGAAAAGGAAACAAAATAAAAGAAGGAAAGTAAACAATTTCTTACAATCAGCTCCACGTTTAAGATTCATGCCAAAAACGTCAACTTTGCTTATTTGATTCACGTCAGATAGCTCCCCAGAGTCCCTCCCAGTTAGCGCGCATAATGGTACGGCCACTATGGATCCAAAATCAGAACATAATGAAAGATAATGACCCAAAACTGAAACAAATGCCATAAGTGAGCATAATCAGATATGATAGGCACTAACAGTATGTTTAGCAGTCTCGGTCAAAGTTGATGTGAATAGTACTCGATCAAAGTTAAAGTTACTGTTCCCTGATCAAATTCAAAGTTACTATTTATAGATGAATAGTACTATTCATGGAAAATTTTATTATTTATGTTTTTGAATCTACATGATTCCTAGTATGTATGTTTGAACTTACTGAGCCTGATAGCTCACTAATATATTCATGTTGCAGATAAGAAACCTATTCAATAGTAGATTACGCTGGATGACAATAGGATATGTAGTGCCATTAGGATAGGGAATTCTACTGTGGATTATGGTCCTGCTACCAGTCTTCCACTGAGCTTTCAAAGAAGAGAATTGAAGAAAAGAAATTATATGTATATTTTGTGATATAAAATTAAAACAAAGTATTTATGTAAATTATGTTTTTATTACAAGATGACAACTTAAGTATAGATTTAAGTACTTACATGGCTTTCATGTAAGAAAGGTATTTAAAAGAAAAAAAAAGGGCTCCAAAATACAAAGGTTTGAAAATGAAACAAAGTTTTTGGCAATCCAATGAGGTTCACGGGCTGTTTTGATCGGCTACGAAGTCTGATTAGAATAGTTTCGTGTGGCCAAAATCGGGGCCACCACAGGTTGGTATCAGAGCAGTTGACCATATCCCTATTGGTACAAAGCGCAGCCTGCTTGTCAATCCAAGTAAGTTAGTTACCTTTTGTTTATACAAGGTTAAATATTTTGTAGGATATATGATGATGAGACCACCATATGTTCGACCTCAATCGTATAGATCGAGGGGACCGATCAGGGTATGGACAAGGTTTGTGATTAGGCCATCCATGTCCCAATGTCCTGTATATAGACTACTGACACATGTGCCGCCCGCACCATGGCTAGGGTATTATCGCCAATTCGAGCGCCACCTCCTCGACCAATACCTCATCCACCAGTGGAGATCGACATCTTAGTAGTGGGAGGGCGACCACATATAGGAGCAAGAGTTTCAGCTCATGCTATACACGCATTTAGAGGTAGTCATCCACCCATTTTTGAGGAAGGTCAATAAGAGATCGCTACGAGAGACTGGTTACACACCATAGAGACGATTATGTGTTTGTGTGACATAGATGAAGAATGTTAGGTGATGTTAGCTATTAGCACATTCTAGGGAGACGCACGCCCTGTATTGGGAATATTGTGATCAGGATATGTTGATGGGATTTGATTGGGCAGAATTTAGACATGTGATGATACATCAATTTCCGCCCAAGAGTCCAACACTAGTCCTAGATCCTCCAAAGAGCCGAGTAACGACACCATCACCTGTATGGCCCAAACTTGCTGATGTCAGAGAGTTCAATCTCCGTGCAGAGAGGCTTCAAATGTTATTCAGTGACACGATGTTTACATACGCTGTATGATTCGAGGAAAACATCATGAAAAAATGTCTTCTCCCTAATACCACTGACGAGGATTTCTGTGATATGTTTTGGAATGGACTTATAGTAGAGCTTCGACAAAGGGTAACTCCACCTTATTCCCTTACTTTAAGAGAGTTCATTGTTACAATAGCCAAAGCTGAAGAAGAGCTTCAGATGGAGCACATGGTGCGCATTAGACGAGAGCAAGGATTGCAAGAAGGAATGTTAGACCGTCTTTATGGAACAAGACCTATGGCTAATGACCATGAGGCTGGCCCATCTAGGCGACGAGATGAGACGAGTCCCAATAGGGGAACTGTAAGGACCGCCCGATCATTTACTTCAATTTTCATATAATGAGAAATCGAGGAATAATTTGATGCCATTTGGTACAAATTTGAGTGACACGATCAGATACACACCCATATTGAAGGCCGTGTAATGAGCAGAGAGCCGTTATATAGACTCTCAAAAATATATGATGTAAGGACCGCCTCGATTATGTACTTTAATTTTTAATTTAATGAGAAATTAATGAATAATTTGATGCATTTTAGTACAATTTTTAAAGTATATGGTCAGGTACACGGCCGTATAAGTGGCCATGTACCATTCAGACTGTGTACGTGTGTGTAGCCATGTAAGTATACATGGCCGTGTAGTAAAGCATGATCAGGTACACGGCTGTGTAAGAGGCCGTGTACCGCTCGGGTTGTGAATGTCTGAGAAGCCATGTAACTGAACATGGCCATGTACTTAGACACGATCAAGAACACAGCTGTGTAAGAGGCCGTGTACCACTCGGGTTGTGAACTTGTAAAAGGCCGTGTTTTGAAATAGGGTCGTGTTGAAGAATTTCAACTAGCATACACCCGTGTCCGATATATACACGCCCGTGTTACCTTATACACGCCCATGTTAAAGGCCGTGTAATAGGCAGAAAGCCGTTACACAGACCCTCAAATTGCATGAAACCTAATTACTATGCAATGAGTAATTAAGTTAGAAAATATAGTATATTTCTCATTGAATAGACTAAACAGATACGGTACTATTTAAGTACTATTCATATAGTGAAAAGGGCAATTGACAGTGAACCCGATCCACTCTATTATGTGTATAAATGAATGAGACATGCAGTGTCAGGAAATTGGTCCGGACAACCATTTCTTAACACAAGACTAGTAAATAGATCACCAGAATGCTCAGACCGAACGTCTGAGCAGAATAGCGAGAGATGGCGCTAGCAAGGGTACGATATCGAGAAAATGGTCCAGATGACCTCTTCTCACCTAAAGATTGACAAAATCAGAGTCGTAGCACTTAGACCAGTCAGTTAAGTAGAAAACGGTGGATAATGAATAGTGAGAAATGTAGTGTCAAGATTATTGATCAAGACGACCTTTACTCGCCTCGAAACTGATATAATTGGGCTCAGAACGCCCAAATTAGTCAATCAGACACCTGACACGTTTTTCAAGATGGGGTCACACAGATCCTAAAAACTAGTCTAGAAGACCTCCGATGGATGTAAAACTGATAAAAATGAAATCAGCACGTCCAAATTAGTCAAGAGAGACTGTGTCTAAAATTTCACCCGGGAACGCCTCGGTTTACGTGCGAAAGACAACACAGTATAGACACAACTACAGTATAAGATATGAACAGTAATTTAGACTGATAATAGGCTCTTAGATAGTATAAAATAACCAAAAATTTACAGTACAAAAATCAGATTCAGAAAACCAATTTTCGGATGAAAATTGGAACACTACCGAAAAAGGACTGAACACCGCAATATAAAATTAGATTGCGATGAGAAGCCAACACAGATAAAATTTGGCCTTAAATTTCTGTGTCCCTTAGCTACAAAAGCAGCTAAAATCAACTACACACATAGTCCAAAAGGTGGCCATTAAAATATTTTCCCTAGCCATGACACACTTGAATAAAATATTCAAGGGTTTTAAAAAGTTGGTCAACAATATTTGTTTATTCCTCCCTCCTTCCAATGAGCAGCCCACACCCACTTTGGTCTGAAATTGGGCAGCAAATTTGTCCCAAGATTTGGCTAATTTGGTAGACAATTAACTAGGATTAAGTCTAAGTAGCTTGATCAATTTTGCCTATAAAAGGCACCCTTTACACAAGTGATTTGTTTCCTTTCTTTTTGGCTTCCAAAACACATTTCAATTCCCCTTTTTCTCCTAGCTGTAGCCGAAACCCTTGAGCCTCCAAACCTCCACTTTTTCAAGCTTTAAATCATACCACAAACTTACTAAAAATCAAACCTCACAAGCTTGTGCTAGGAGGATTCGAATCCAAGTTGTTCTAAGGCACCAAGGGTAAGTCTTCAAAAACCGATCCTTATAGTTTTTAGTTTCTGTTTTGATTTGATTTTTAAGAGAAATTTTTGTTATTTGTTCTAGCAAAAATAGACCCCATTCTCTTGGATTCCTATGACCATTTTTGATTCCTCAAGCCTAGTTGAAACCGTGCTTGGTTTAAGGCACGAAGGTAAACCGAAAAAACCTTATCTTGTGTTAGTTGGTTTTAAGTTTTGATCAAGGCCATTTATGTGTATTTATTTATGCAAATGGTTTGTAATAAGTTTATGTTGAGTCCTTAGATTATCATCTTTAAGTTCATGTGGTTGTGGTTGTGTTTACATTATTTTTATGGATGGTTGTGTGTGAATGAGAGCATGAACGTCTTAGTGGCTGGACACAAATCTGTCCTTAAGGAAAGGCCACAGATTTGGGCCATTTTGACCCTCTTAAGTTCTGAATTTGGGATTTGGTAAAATATAGTGTTTTAAGGAAATTTTGATACGGTCGTTTTTGCGTAAAATAGGCCTCGGTCAAAAACGAACCTAAGATAGGTTCTTAGAGTATTTTTCCCTCGGTGTCCAAAACTGAGAACCAAATCCGAACTTAGTATTTAGTCTCGGGTTTTACTAGAAATGGACCCCTTAGAGTCCGAACTGATTCTCGGACTCAACACAAAAATTGTAGATCTCGTTGAGACCTTTAAAACCACCCGTGTATGTCAAAAATTTGGCCGTTTCGGACCTCAAACCGAGCCATTTTTACAGAGACGTAAAACTGGGACTTTTACAAAAAACTGGGCACCAAGCTCACAAGTTTAATGAAATTAGGAGCCGTTAGAGTTAGATTTAGGCTCTGAGATGAACGAGATTTGTTCATCTTGTCGAGGAAGAAAACTTTTATGTTTGACAAAATCACAAACAAAGTCGTTTAGATCAAGTTTCAAAATAGTTTTCAAAAGTGGTTCAAAACCACCTTTAAAATGCGAAGCATCAAAATATAATTTATACACTTCAAAATAAAATGTGTTTTTAACACTTTAAAATATGAACAAGGTTTTCATAAAAACGTCCCCCACCTTCCAACGGGGTGATAAGGGGACGGTTTCAAAATAAGGAATTTTTCCAAGATTTTTTACAAGCCAACCCACACAATCTTTCAAGTAAAATAGTGTGTGTAGCCCGATAGGCTACCACATCAAACAAACCTTAGTAGCCCAGTAGGCTACTACCCCAAACAATCCATAATGGCCCGGTGGGCCATTACACCAAACAAGCCTTAGTAGCCCAGTAGGCTACCACACCCCCAACAAGTGAAGTAACCTGGTCAGTTACTACACTAAGTTCATGTATAGTAACTCGATAAACTACTTAGTTACCAACACGCGAGTTAACCGGTTAGTTGACTAAGCGGTAAACCAGTCAAGGACCGCGTTTCAAACAACACAGTGAGGAACGATGATTAATTTGTCAAGTAAACGATTGATCGAACATGATACGAGTTAGACACCAAATCCCCATAATAGGCCAATAGGGTACCGACGGGTCTCGGTACCCCATAGAAACACAAGTTATAGTCACTAATGTTAATGGTGACTCAACGGGAGTATTAATAAGAAATGTTATTGATGATAGGTGGTAACCTGTAAACTGATAAAGGCGTGATTTCAAGTTACTTGCAATTAGGTAAGTACAACTCCGCCTATAACATGAACGAAAATGCTTTTAAATGATATTTTACAATATGTTAAAATGTGTATACCATGCACACGATATTGCACCTCATGTTTAAGAGTATGTAGTTTCACAATCAATTAGATTGATGAAAAAGCAAGTTAGATGCCATACGTCTCTACCATGTAGGATTTGGGACAGCTTAGAAAAGCATATGGCTAGAAAAGATAAACAAGACGGAAAGTAGTAAGCATGTCGTGTAGGCCCTTTCAAATGAAGAGGTTTTAAGTTAAAGCAGAAAGTTGAGCATCCGTTGATGACTCTCCGGCTATATTACCATGGGCATTACCGATGGTCTGTGGATGCACGGTACTGACACATGGGCCCTAAATAGACAAGAAGAGAAAAGAGAAGTTTGAAGCATAAATGAACATAACCGAATCATGCATTAGTTATAGTTCACCATGCTTCTAGATGCATTCAGTACACGATTTTTCTGTGATGCACATGTTATGTGAAGTTTTATAATCATTGATATGATATGTGATATGTGATATGTTAAAGTGGTATACGTGATATATGACTGTTTATATGTTTTTAAGTATGTACTATGTTTTAACATGTTTTGCGGTAAACATGTTGTACTTACTGGGCATAAAGCTCACGTAGTGTGTTCATGTTGTAGGTAAGCGTCCTACGACTTAAATCCCAATGGGCGATAGTGGCGGCGGAGGCGGATGTGAGGACAAGGTTATGGAGACATCGCGAATTTATCTTCTGCAAATTTAAGCATCAGTATTTTGAATAGTAATGATTAAATAGTACTTTAAATAGTAATTGTCAGACAGTATTTTTGAATAGTAATCGTTAAATAGTATTTTTAAATAGTAACCGTTAAATAGTATTTTTAAATGGTATTTACTGTATACATACATATAAAGTAAATACGTATATGTAAAATAAAAAAAAATCCCTAATTTTATGATATCTAGTTAAGTATAAGTTGCTAGAAAGCATAAGAAAAGCAAGTAAGTCAGTTTTTAGTGACGGTCCGACCCACTGAGGGCACGGGGCGTCACATATGAAACCTAATTACTGTATAATGAGTAATTAAGTTGGAAAATATAGTATATTTTCTAGTTGAATAGACTAAACAGATACGGTACTGTTTAAGCACTATTCATGCAGTGAAAGGGGAGACCGACAGTGAACCGACCCTACTATGTGTATAAATGTATAAGACACGCAGTGTCAGGAAACTGATCCGGACGACCATTTCTTGACACAAGACCGGTGAACAAATCACCAGAACGCTCAGACCGAACATCTGAGCATAATAACAAGAGATAACCCTAGCAAGGGTACGATATCGAGAACGTGGTCCAAATGACCTCTTTTCACCTAGAAACTGACAAAATCGGAATCAGAGCACTCAAACTAGTCAGTTAAGTTGAAAGCAGTGAATAATAGATTGTGAAAAACATAGCGTCAAATTACTAGCCAAGACGGCCTTAATTTGACTTAAAACTGATATATTAATGGTTAGTAGGCTCAATCTGGTCGATTGAGTATAAAATGAGAATTTTAGTTTGAGAGATACACAATATCAAGATGAGAGTAAAGAAGACCTTTACTCGCTCCGAAACTGATATATTTGGACTCAGAACGTCCAAATTAGTCAATCGGGCACCTGACACGTTTTTCGAGGTGGGGTCACACAGATCCCAAAAATTGGTCCAGACGACCTCTGATGGACGTAAAGCTGATAAAAATGGAATTAGCATATCCAAATTAGTTAAGAGAAACTGTGTCTGAAATTTCAGCCGGGAACGCCTCGATTTGCATGTGAAAGAACAATACAGTGTAGACACAACCATAGTATAGGATGTGAACAATAAATTAGACTGATAATGGGCTCTTAGAAAGTATAAAACAACTAGGAATTTATAGTAAAAAAATCGGATTCAAAAATCTAATTTTCGGGTGAAAATTGGAAAATTGCCGAGAAATGACCAAACACCACAGTATAAAATTAGATTGCATTGAGAAGCAAATGCAGATAAAATTTGGCCCTCAGAAAACATGCCCCTAGCTGCAAAAAGTAGTTGTAAATGGCTGCACATAGCTGAAAAGATGACCATTAAAAAAATGCCCTAGCTATGACACACTTTGAATAAAATATGCAAGAATTTTAAAAGCTTGATCAACAAAATTTTTTCTATTTCTTCCCCATTTACGGTAGCAGCCCTTGGTCTTTGTGTGCTGAAAATGGGCAGCAATTTGTCCCATAATTTGGCTAAATTGGTGGAAAATTAATTAGGATTAAGCTTAAGCAAGCTTGATTAATTTGCCTATAAAAGGCACACATGACAACAAGAGTTCATTTCTTTCTTTGGCTCCCAAAACACCACAACCATTTCACCCTTTCTTCCTTGCTGCAGCCGACCCCTCTAAGGCTCCCAAACCCTTACATTTTCAAGCTAAAATCACACCAAAAGCTTACCAAAAATCTAGCCTCTTCAAGCTTGTGATAGGAGGATCCAAATCCAAGCCATTCTAGGTTCTTCAAGGGTAAGGTTTCTAATCAATCTTTGTGGTTTTAGATTTTTATTTTGGTTTGATCTTAAGAGAAATTATTTTGGTATTTTGCTAGCACAAAAACCGACCCCTATCCTCTTGAATCCACATGGCCACTCTGGTCATCAAGCCTTGGTTTAAAATCATGCTTGGTTCAAAGCACAAAGGAAACAACCAAAAACCCTACCTTTGGTGATTTAGTGATTTTAAGTTTTTGATCAAGGTCATTTATGTGTATTTGTTTATATAAATGGTTTGTAATAAGTTTATTTTGAACTGTTAAGTGTCCATTTTTAAGTTTATATGGTTGTGGTTGTGTTTACAATTTTTACAAATGGTTGTTAGTATGTGTGATGTGATGAACATATTAGGATGTGGCTGGACACAAATCTATCCCCAGGAAAGGCCATGAATTTTAGCCATTTTGACCTACTTAAGTTCCAAATTTGGGATTTGATAAAACATGGCATTTTAAGGAAATTTTGATATGGTCATTTTTGCGTCAAATAGCCTTCGGCCAAAAATGACACTAAAATATTTTTTTTAGAGTGTTTTTCACTCATTGCCCAAAACTGGGACCAAAAATCCAAACCTAGAGATTGGTCTCAAGTTTTGTTAAAAATGGACCACTTAGATCCTGAATTGGTTCTCACGCTCAACATGAAAGTTGTAGATCTCGTCGAGATCTTGAAAACAACCTGTGGGTATTTTAAAAATTTGGCCGTTCCGGGCCTCAAACAGAGTCGTTTTCAAAGTGATGTAAAACTGGGAAGTTTTGTAAAAACAGGGCACTTTGGCCATGGGTTTAGCAAGATTAAGAGCCGTTAAAGTTAGAATTGAGCTCTGAGGTAAATAGGAGAATTGTTGATCTCGTCGAGGACGAAAACTTTCATGTTCGCCAAAATTTCAAACAAAGTCGTTTGAATCAAGTTGATTTAAACGACTTAGATGCCATATGTCCCTACCGCATAGGATTAAGGATAGCTTAGAGAAGCATTTGGCTAAGAGAAGATAAACAAAATGGAAATTTATAGGCGTGTCGTACCGGCTTTTTTAATTGAAAGGGTTCTAATGTAAGTTAAAGCAGAAAGTTGAGCATCCGTTGATGGCTCTCTGGCTTTTTAACCACAGGTGTTACCGATGGTCTGTGCATACACGGTACTGACACATTGGGCCCTAAGTAGACAAGAAAAAGAAAAGAGAAGATTGAAGCATAAATGAACATAACCGGATCATGCATTAGTTATAGTTCACTATGCTTCTAGTTACAGTAAGATGCATTTCAATACATGATGTATTCTATTATGCATATAGTATGTAAGGTGTTATATGATGTTATGATATGTGATATGATAAGTGCTATATGAACTGCTTATACGATTTTTAAGTATATACTATGTTTAAACATGTTTTGTAGTAAACATGTTGTACTTACTGGACTTAAAGCTCACGGAGTGTGTTCATGCTGTAGATAAGCGTCCTATGGCTTAAGCATCTATGGGCGATGGTGGCGTTGGAGGCGGATGTGAGGCGAGGTTATAGATACACCGCGAGTATTCTTCCGCACAACTTAAGTAAACAGTATTTTGGATAATAACAGTATCTTTGAATAGTGATGGTTAAATGATATTTTTAAATAGTAACCGTTAACAATAACTGTTAAATAGTATCTTTGAATAGTAACTGATAAACAGTATTTATGAATAGTAACTGTTACATAGTATTTTTAAATAGTAACTGATAATCAGTATTTATGAATAGTAATAGTTAAATAGTATTTTTGAATAGTAACTGATAAATAGTATTTATCAATAGTAACTATTAAATAATATTTTTTGAATAGTAATAGTTAAATAGTATTTTTGAATAGTAAATACGTACATATCAAAAAAAATCCTTAAAATTAGTGTAACTAAGTAAATAGAATTTTAAGCAAGTATTAATGGTTTGCAAGAAAGTATAAGTATCTTTTAAAGTAAGTAAGTTTTTAGTGACGGTCTGGGCCACTGAAGGCACGGTGCGTCACAGGAACAACACCATCTGGAACCGGGAATGGTTTGGAAGAGGATGAGGGAGATTCGTAAGAACTGATAGTTCCGGACCAACCGGGAGATTTGAGTGTGAAACATGTAAAGATGTATAAATGTATATATCTGTATATGCACATGTATGACTTTGTTGAAAGGTTATTTTGAGAAAAACAGCCTTAAAATTGATATGTATATAGATGTTGATATGCACATAAATACTGTATTATGTTATGAAATTATGATATGTTAAAATGATGAGGTGTTAACATTATATAATGTTTGAAATCTATTTTTACTTATATTGTGAAAATATGTTTGGAGAAAATCTAACGAGTGATTTTCATGCAACTATAGGTAAATAGAGAAGATGGTGAATACACGAAACCCAAGAAAAATGAGAGGGCGTTCTGTCCTTTTAGAAAGGGTTAATGAATTAAAAGCCCTTTTAGAAGCTCAGATGAAGGAAAATGTTGAGCTAAGACAACGATTAGAGTAAATAGAACAAAGGCAAGGCCGAGAAGAAGGCCAAACCCCACAAATGGCTGCAACTGAACAAGCAGTGCAGCCTGTTATGCCTGAAGTGGTACTTGAACCTCAACCTTAACCCTGAATAAATCAAGAGTCATTGTATGAACGATTTTGATGCATGAAGCTGCCAGAATTCGAGGGCTCTATAAATCTGTTAGAAGTAACGGAGTGGCTTTCCTCAATTCAAATAATCCTAAAATTTATAGATCTAACAGAACAAGAAAAGGTCTTATGTGTATCTTTTGTTCTGAGGAAGGATGCAAGGTTTTGGGGGGACACCATCAAATTGAGAAGAAAAGTGGTCGTAATGACTTGGGCAGAATTTTTAGAAGAATTTAATCAGAAATACTATGACCCCGCACTACTATGACCTCAACAGAGAGAGTTTGCAGAATTATAGCAGAGGAACATGACAGTGAGTGAAGTTTGTCAGAAATTTGATCAACTGTCCTGATTATGCCCATATGTAGTCCCTACTGAGAGGGAGAAGATATAAAAGATACTCGGAATGTTTCGACCCGACATCTCAGCATTCATGGATAGTAGGGTAACGCCACCTACTAAGGTAGCTGATTGTGTCAGTCATGCCCTGAGAGCAGAATTCCACTTAGCTCGACAAAGAGAAGAGAAAGAGAAAATCTAGGATGCCCGAAAGAAAGAAGAAGTCTTGGCTAAAGCTATTCAAGCAGGAACCTAGACTGGTCAGAATAGTAAGCAAAATCAGAGTGGTAAGCCAGGACAGTCCAATGCTTCAAGCCAACAGTAGCAAGGAAAAAGAAAAAGTAATTTTTCTGGAAATCGAAATCAGAATAATCAAAATCAATAATGAAGGCTGAATAATAATATCGGATCTATGGTTCGTGATTGTGTAGTATGTTGGAAGAGACATCTAGGCCGATGCCGATATGCTCCAAATGCCTGTTTTTAATGTGGAAGAGAGGGCCATTTTGCCAAGAACTGCCCAGAAAATCAGCAAAATGTGCAGGGTATGTTTCAGCCATAGCAGCTACGTCCCCAAGCTCATGCCTTACAAGCTAAAATTGAAGGACCTTCGGTGACACAAGAAAGACAAGAATGCATACCTCATGCAGATGCTCAGGTCATGGCATACACAAAAAAGGATGTGAAAGCTGAGACGTCCAATGTAGTGATAGGTCAGTTTTCTATCGCTAATCATTTGGCATCTGTTTTATTTGATTTTAGAGCTACGCATTCATTTATTTCATGCGAATTGGTGGATAGGATAGGATATCCTAAGGATAGCATGGGTATGACATTTAGAATCGCTCTACCCTCAGGTGAAGTGTTGATGTCCAATTACTAGTTACCACATGCACCAATAATTATGGTAAATAGGGAGTTATACACAGAATTGATCGTGATGAAATTAATTGATTATAATGTAATCCTAGGAATGGATTTCCTAGGAAAGTATCTAGCCACGATCGATTGCTAGAAGTGAAAAATATTGTTTCAACCTGATCTAGAAGACAGCTTTGAATATGTCGACTCGTCACATGGAATGAAAAAGATGATGATCAGCTTGATGAGAGAAAGGAGGGTAATGTTTAACGACTATGCTAGATACTGAGCTTACATAGTGGATGTGACTGAGGAGCAAAAGCTTTAACTAGAAGATGTTCCCGTTGTCAATGAGTTTCTCGACGTTTTCCCTGAAGAATTATCTAGATTGCCACCAGAGCGAAAGATCTCCTTCGAGATTGAGTTGATGCCAGGAACTGCATCAATTTCAAAGGCACCATACCGAATGGCACTGGCAGAGCTGAAAGAGTTACAAGTGCAACTAAAAGAGCTTCTTGACAAAGGATTCATATGATCGAGCTATTCCCCATAAAGTGCTCTAATATTATTCATCAAGAAAAAGGATGGAAAGTTCCGTGTGTGTATTGATTAACGGGAGTTGAATAAGGTCACTATCAAGAATAGGTATCTATTACCTAGAATTGACGATTTATTCGATCAGCTTAAAGGTGCAGCAGTATTCTCAAAGATCGATCTGCGATCAGGATACCATTAACTGTGGATCAAGGAGAACGATATACCGAAGACAGCGTTCAGGACCCGTTACGGTCATTACGAATTTCTAGTGATGCCGTTTGGATTTACAAATGCTCCAGCTGCATTCATGGATCTGATGAATAGAGTCTTCAAAGAATTCTTGGATAAGTTTGTCATTGTATTTATAGATGACATACTTATATATTCGACGACTCATGAGGAGCATGAAAAACACTTAAGGATCGTTCTTCATACGATAAGGAAGCACCAACTCTATGCGAAACTCTCCAAATGCGAATTTTGGTTCGACAAAGTCATTTCCTCAAACATGTAGTCTCTAGAGAAGGAATCGCTATGGATCCTGCTAAAGTAGAGGCGATCAATGAATGACCTGCACATAAGAATGTAACAAAGATACGGAGTTTCTTAGGTTTGGCTAGCTACTACAAGAGATTTATGCAAGGGTTTGCACGATTAGCTGTACCTCTCACAGCTCTTACATGCAAGGAGAGGAAGTATGAATAGACAGAAGAGTGTGAAAGGAGCTTTTGAGAACTGAAGAAGCGGTTAATGAGTGTGCCAATCCTTACGCTTCCTATTGAAGGGGAGACATTCTTGATATACAGCGATACATCAAAAATGGGATTAGGCGTAGTCCTGATGCAAGACGACAAGGTGATTGCCTATGCTTCACGTCAGTTGAAGGGTCATGAGAAAAATTATCCTACACACGACTTGGAACTTGCTACAGTAGTGTTCGCACTGAAAATTTGACGACACTATTTATATGGAGCTCAGTGTCAGATCTACACCGATCATCAAAGCTTGAAGTACTTTTTCAGGCAAAATGAGTCGAACATGCGACAAAGAAGATGGTTGGAATTGGTGAAGGATTATTATTACGAGATCCTCTACCATCCAGGAAAGGAAAATCGTGTAGCAGATGTTTTGAGTAGAAAATCTGCTGTTTCGCACCAGTTATCAATAGAGAAACTGCCAAAGCTGTTGCAGCAAGAAATAAACTCAATGAAAATAGAGTTGATATCTGGAAGGCTAGCAGTATTATAATTGGAGTTATCATTAATCGAAGATATTAAAATAGCTCAGAAGCAAGACCCAGAGTTAACAAGTCATCAAGAAAAGACTTCCAAGGATGGATTAATCCTGCATCAAGGAAGAATTCATGTCCTTACTGATGAAGAATTAAGAAGGCGAATTATGGCAGAAGCTCATGAGACGCCATATTCAGTGTATCTCGGAGCTAGTAAATGTACCAGGATTTGAAATTACAGTTCTTATGGAAAGGGATGAAGAATGATATCGCAAAGTTCATTAGCCACTGCATGACGTGTCAAAAGGTCAAGGCAGAGCATTAGCATCCAAGCACAAAATTAGACCCATTAGAAATTCTTCAATGGAAATGAGAACACATTACAATGCACTTCGTAGTGGGATTACCAAAGACCCGAGAAGGCTATGACGCCATTTGGGTTATCGTTGATAGACTGACAAAGACGGCACGATTCATAACAGTGAAAATGACTTTTTCACTAAAAAAGTTAATAAATCTCTACGTGGCTCACATCACCAAACTACATGGCATACCAAAGCCAATTGTATCTGATCAAGATGCACGATTTACTTCAAATTTCTAGAAGTACGCGGAAGAAGTCATGGGAACAGAATTACGTTTTAGTACGGCTTTTTACCCACAGACGGAATGATAATCTGAACAGATTATCTAGACATTAGAAGACATGCTTCATGCTTGTATAATGGATTTTCTGGTGAACTGGAACGAAAAGCTTCCTTTGGTAGAATTTTCATACAAAAGTAGCTATCAAACTTCTATAGGAATGGCACCTTATGAAGTTTTGTATGGAAGAAAGTGTAGATCACCCATCTACTGTTATGATCTGTAAGAAAAGCAGTTGTACAAAACAGATTTTGTACAAGAGACAACAGATGCAGTTGCAAAGATACAACGACGAATGAAGATTATACAAAGCCAGTAGAAGAGTTATGTGGATAGAAGATGAAGATTCCTAGAGTTTAATGAAGGGCATTTTGTATTCCTAAGGGTTCACCAATGAAGGGAATCATGCGTTTTGGTAAGAAAGGGAAATTAAGTCCAAGATATTTTCGACCATTTGAAATCATCGAACGCATTAGAAAGGTTGCCTATAAGTTGGCATTACCTCTAGAGATGTCTGTGGTACACAACATGTTCCACGTATCTATATTGCGGAAGTATATACCGAATCCATCTCATATATTGAAACATGAACCAGTTCAATTCCAGGAAAACCTAACGTATGAAGAGCAGCCTGTTCAAATTTTAGAAGAAAAAGTGTTAAGAAACAAGATGATCCCACTAGTCAAAGTTTTGTGGAGAAATCACAACGTCAAAGAGGCTACGTGGGAACATGAAAAAGAAATGACGGAATTGTATCCCCACTTGTTCTAAATTTTCGAGGACTAAAATTTTATAAGGATGGGTGAATGTGATAACCGGGAATTTCAAGGTTCTCAGAAGAATTGAAATTTTGTATGTATATGACAATTTTAGTGTACAAAATATGAAAAAGTTGTGTTTTAATATTGTTCAGAATGCAATAAAATGTTCTAACAATGTTAAAGAGTGTGTTTTTGGAGATGGAAAATTTTTTTGAATTAAAACAGGTGAAACGGCCTTAAATCAGAGCCAAAAGTCCTAGAGAGTGCACCAAATGCACTAAAAGACAAACAACTTACGGTAGCGATTTCTGGTCAAACGGAAGTAAAATAAAGCAAATCGATCGCATAGGAAGCGTAGAAACCCGCCCACACGATTTGGGTAAATTTTCATTTGATTTGACTTTTAGTCAAACTTTGACCATAGATTAATATAATACAAAATAGATGATGTCACATGGGTAATGTAATAAATGAGAAAGTAATAGTAATTAAGGTGGTCGGTAGATCCAAAAGTTAGCATTTAATTTAATCTTTAATCAAGAGCCAAAATCAAGCAAAAATTACAAGGAAAAATTTGGCAAAAATTTGGGAATTTTAGGCTGAAATGGAGTCAGTGGAGGCTGGAAATAATCAGCCAAAAAGTTGCTCTTTTGTCCCTAAAAAGTTTGCTAAAAAGTCCCTAAAGTGTTGCCAAATTGTTGAGAATTTTTACAACTTAGTCTCTCTTACTTTTTGCCTATAAATACAAGTGAAAATGGCCATGGAAAAATCAGAAAATTTGGCCAAATGTTGTCCATTTGAAACTGTGCACTTCCCACCCATTTTTAAGCCAAAATTTAGTAAAAATTTCACCAAACTAGTATCAAAACTTCTCCCAAGCATCAAGTGATCAAGCCAACAAGGTGAGCCTCCATTTTGACACCTTTTCTTGCCTATTTCAATCGACAAAGAAGCTTAATTGTAATAGTTTTGTCTAACCAGCGTTGGGGATGCCACACAATAAACAGACACATAATGGGTTCATAGGCATTACAACTCAATTAGGAATGAATAGTATAAGAAACGGATCAAGAAAATCTAATTTTAGTCAAAATCTTGAACACCATCGAAAAAAGACTGAACACCGTCGAAGGAAATTAGATTGTGAAGAGAAGACAACACAGATGAATTTTCCACCTTAAAATCCATGTATGCTGTAGCTGAAAAATCAAAAAGCAAGCTAAAAAGTTCCCTTAAAATAAGGAAATAGGCTTGTAAGCTTTTGATTAAAAAAGGAAAATGGTGAATGACAGGTCAAGTAACTTTACCTAAGGCATTTAATGTAATTTTGCCCTTTTGTGCAGCAGCCCCCATCGGTTTTTGGAGAGCAGCCATAGCAAAAAATTGTCCCCTAGATTAGCTAAGATTTGGCTTAATTAAGGTTGCTTAGAGTTGATTAATTTTGCTTAAGGTTTGTCTATAAAAAGGTATTTATGGCCTTAAGTCTCATTTTCCCTCTTTTGCACACCAAAAAGCTCCCAAAAACACCAACTTTCTCTCCTTTTCTCTTCAGCCAAATCGACACCCCTTAGCCCCCAAAAACTCAGCCAAAGTTTACCAAAACTTTTACTAAAAACCAGCCACACTCTAGCTTGTGTTGAAGCCATTTCTTCAAGTTACTACAAGACCACTTTAAGGTAAGTTGCTAGGTCATTTTCTTGGTGGTTTTAGTTAGACTTTTGGCTTGGTTAACTAAGGAGATTTTTGTGTTCCTTTCTAGCTCAAGCCAACCCTTTCTCACCCTTGGTCTACACAGATTTTTGGTCACTAATCTTGGTTCGTTTGTGCTTGGTTCAAAGCACACTAAGGTAAAACCCGAAAAACCCCTCTTTTGTGGTTTAGTTCTTTTTAAGCTTTGAGATCGAAGAGATTTATTGTGTACTTCAAGCAATGGGTTGTAATAAGTTTATTTTGAGCCCTTAGCAGTTTATATTTATGTTTTTGTACTTGTGTAATTGTGATTTAAGTTTTTATGGATGTTGGATGTATGGATGTTTTGGGGGTTTGGCTGGAAACTAGACCAGTCCCAGATTTTAGCCACGGATTTGTGGATTTTTGGGCATGTTACAGACCGATTTTGAGGTTTTGTAAAACAGAAAAGTTTTAGAAAATTTCGTTACGATCATTTTTGCATCAAATAGCTTTTGGCTAAAAATGGTAGGAAGATAGGTTTTCAGAGCAGTATATAACCGGAGTTCAAAAACTGGGACTCAAACCTGGAGAAAGGGGACAGTCTTGAGTTTTTATAAAAAACAAACAACTTAGAGTCTGAACCGGATCTCAGGCTCAACACAAATGTTTTAGATCTCGTTGAAACCTAAAATATGGCTTACGTGAGTTTTAAAAATTTAATCGTTTAGGGCCCCAAACAGAGTAGTATTTCTAAAAGCGTAAAACTAGTAATTTTAAAAAATGGGCACAGTTCTAGCCACAGGTTTGCAAAGCTTAGGACCCATTAGAATTTGAATCGAGCTCCGAGGTGGACACATAAATTGTTCATCTTGTCGAGGACTAAAAATATCATGTTCGCCAAGTTTGCTAATTCGATCGTTTCGGAAAAGTTACAAACAGTTTTCAAAAAGGGGTTCAAAAGCCCTCTTATCAAATGAACACCAAAATGCGTTCTTTTAAAATAAGAAAATGGTTTTAAGAACACACCTTCACCTTCCAACGGGGTGCAAAAAGGGATTTACGTTATTTTGACATTCAAAACCATGCCATGATAGGTGTGAAAGAATGGTGAAAATTTGATGTTAAACTTTGTTGTTAATGATTGGTTAGATTATATGATAATTAAAGTGTATTTTAGAAGCTTGAAATAAGCAAATTTTGTGTATGTTTTCATGTAAAACTCGTGGATATAGAATGGGGTTTAGAATGAAAATTTATTTGGTTTTGATAGGGAATTATGCATTAGAAACCATAAGATTGAGATATGATAAGTAAGCTTTACAGTGAAAAATTTTGGTATTAAATTGCATAGAAAAAATGATGGAACTTTATAGTTGATTGAATAATTGTTAATGTGGAAAGTTTTACGTAAATGTTTAGTAACTTTACATAAAATAGGCCTTTGGTATAGTACGTGGCAGGTACTAAAGTTCTGAGGCGTACCTAACACTAAGAAAACCTAAAAATTTAAGCGAAAATGCTGTCGAAATTTGAAAACGGCAACAAAGGTATTTTAGGAAACAAGGGGTAAATTTATGGACAGAATAGAAAACCCGAGCCCCTCGGAAACCAAGGCTTGGGATTAGAATAATGAACGTTTTAAGAATAGTGAAATACTTGTTTGAGACTCCAAAACATTAAAAAAAATGAGAAACGACCCTAGGTATCGGAATGGTACCATCCGAAGGTCGGATAACCAATAGTGGTGTATATTGTTGCAATGGATGCTATAAAAATGAAACAAAACCTAATAAATATTATTTTATGATATTTGAGCTTAGAAAATCCCAAAAAAATGAAAGAGTAAAAATGTTACGGTCCCAAGACTCATCAGGGGTAAAATGGTCTTTTGACCAAAAGTTTCTAAAAAAATAAAAAGCTCGAAAAGGATCATTAAGGACTTAGAATAATTTAAATAGGATTTTTAAGGGTAAAATCAGAATTTTTGAAGTACATGGGCGTATACTTTGAGTACGCAGCAGTGTAATGAAGGAATTGTAAAACAGAGAGGTACACAGGCTTAGATACAGGTGTGTATCAAGCCGTGTACAGTTACATGGGTAGATAGTGAATTAGACGATGGTGTAAGAGAAAAATAAAGAGTACACGGGCTTGGACACCAGCGTGTATCAAGTCGTGTACAGTTACACGGGTAGATAGTGAATTACATGATCGTGTAGAAAATACCCGAGAGTTACACGGGCGTGGACACGGCCGTGTACCACCTAAAGAGATGAAATTCATTGTGATGTTGAGAACAAAATGAATATATGCAAAATGATAAATGATAATGGGAATTAACAGACAATAGTTTGCTATAGGGACCTAAATTAGAGACAATACAAGAACTGCAAAGGAAGTCAAAGATTGGATGCTAGTGCAGTTTTGGTAAGTTCAGACATTTAATTATCTGCAACATGAAATATTGTAATGTTTAATTATGTACTATTTGTATATTAGATGAAAAGTCCTGCAGACACTAGGGTGTAATTAAACTAACTCACTTGATAATTGACAAGTCTGAGAGTGTATTGTAGATACACTAAGGAAGGAGGTGCCATAGCACTAGAGTGTGACTAAATTTAAGACACACTCATAAATAAAAGAATGTGTAAAGACCTATGGGTATTAAAGGTTCCTGACTTTGAGGTGATGATTAATGCCGCCTGGTCGGAACTATAAGAAAGACAGTAATAAAACCATCATTGGCGTACCAGCTTCCAGTAGGATGGGGGTTCACAGGTCCTTCGGGGATATGATAACCACTTCGGGTGATGATAGACTACGGAAGAGTGACTAGTGGGTCGCTCCCCAGAATCCCTCCTAATCAACGCGCATAACGATACGACCACTATAGATCCAAAACTAAAGCATAATGAAAGATAATGATCCAAAACTGAAATAAATACTATAAGTGAGCATAATCGGATACGATAGACACTAACAGTATGTTTAGTAGTCTCGGTCAAAGTTGATGTGAACAGTACCCAGTTAAAATTAAAGTTACTGTTCCCTGGTCAAAGTCAAAGCTACTATTTATGGATGAATAGTACTATTTATGGGAAATTTTATTATTTATATTTTTGAATCTACATAATTTCTTGTATATATGTTTGAACTTACTGAGCCTGATAGCTCACCAGTATGTTCATGTTGCAACTAAGAAACCTATACAGTAGTAGATTACACTGGATGACGGCAGGATATGCGGTGCCATTGGGATAGGAAATTCCACTATGAATTATGGTCCTACTACCAGTCTTCCGCTGAGCTTTCAAAGAAGAGAATTAAAGAAAAGAAATTATATGTATATTTTGTGACACAAAATTAAAACAAAGTATTTATGTAAATTATGTTTGTATTACAAGACGACAACTTAAGTATAGATTTAAGTACTTACATGGCTTTCATACAAAAAAAGTATTTTAAAGAAAAAAAAAAGGGCTCCAAAATACAAAGGTTTGAAAATGAAACAAAGTTTTTGACGATCCGATGAGGTTCACAGGCTGTTTCAATTGGCTACGAAGTCTGATTAGAATAGTTTCGCATGGCCAAAATTGAGGTCACCACATTAGATGAAAAGTATTTGCTTTACATTTGAATGTAATGTATGTTTAGATGAAAAGTATTTGAATTGTATTTTAAAGTTGAAAAGTTGATATAATTGGTAAAAGTATATAGAAAAAGTAAGATTAAGAGAAAACATGATGTGAATGGGAAAAAAAAATTTATTTTCAAAATATTTTAGAATAGTAAATGTATTTAAGATACTATTGAAAAGAATTGTATATGAATGTAAAACTTTTGCATTTGAATGAAAATTATATTGCGTTTTAACGTAAAGTGAACACAAAACTGTAAATAAATGCTCCATAAAATACGTTAAATATTCAATATATTCTAATAGAATATCCAAAATATTTCATTAGAATATTTTGATAATCGGCCTCAGAGATTAGAGTTGGAAACATCTAGCCATCCATGTTGAAAACTAAAAATTGCTAGAATATCAAAAATATTTTACCCTTCGTTTGATTGCAGTTTTACATTTGCATTCCATTCAAATACAATGCAATTTTCACCTAAATATAAAAGCATTTCATTCAAATACCAGTCACATAACATTTTAAATTCAATACAATCACTATTTATTATTTCACTTTTTCTCTACTTTTACCCATCACATCACATATTTATTATTAAATTTAATTTAAATACTTTTTACCCAAACACATATTGCAATGCTAATACTTCTCTTCCAAATACAAATTGCATTCAATGCATTGCATTCAAATGCAATGCAAATGCAAAATTTTGCGTTTGAATGAAAATTGTATTGTATTTAAATATAATGCAAATGCAAAACCGTAAACAAATACCCCATAAATTATGTTAGAATATTCAATATATTCTAGTAAAATATCCAAAATATTCTAGTAGAATATTCTGACAATAGACTGTTAGAGATAAGAGTTGGAGACATCTGACCATCCATATTAAAAACTAAAAATTGCTAGAAGATCGGAAATATTTTAGTGGAATATGCAATATTCTTGTATAATATCAAAAATATTCTAATTAAGTTTGCAATATATTCTATTAGAGTACTGTGGATACCGGAACTGGAACCGAAGATATTCAGTCATATATGTTGAAAAGTAAAAAATATTTTAGTAGAATATCTAAAATATTATAATAGAGTATGCAATATACTCTACTAGAATATTTCAGTAACCGAAACCAGTGATCCAACTCCAATCATCCATGATGAAAACTAAAAACATTATTGTAGAATATCGAAAATATTCTAATAAAGTATGTAGTATACTGTATTAGAATAATTCGGTGACCAACTCCGGCGATTCGGCTCTGGCCATTCATGTTGAGAACTAAAATTATTATAGTAGAATATCTAAAATATTCTAATAGAGTAAGTAGTATACTCTACTATAATATTTTGGCAACTGACAATCAAAGTCAAAAATATCCAGCTATTTATGTTGAAAACTAAAAACATTTTAGTAGAATGCTTAAAATATTCTATTAGAATATTCAGGCAATCTACACTGGAGGTTGATGTTAAAGACATTCAACCATCAATATTGAAAATACGAAATTTTCTAGTAAAGATCCATAATATGGGTAATTTAGTAGTTTGTAGATTTTTTTATTTAATATGGGTAATCTGGGTGAAACATATTATGTTGACATTTGACCAATATCCTTGGATGGGAAAAAAGGAAAGTATTCAAATACAATGTCAAAAATGTCCAAAGGTTTTAAAATAGTGGCATTTGTGATATTCCCCTGAAATGTTATTTATAATTTTCCTTATAGGTGGGCTTTGCTCATTAAGCTTTAAGGCCGGGCTAGCCTGAAAAATACACCTAGAGCTAGCAATTCGTATTATTTTATTGTGTTCGTGTCGCGTTATGTTTTTCAGTTAATACTATTACACTAAATTCAAACCTAATTTATTTAATATTAATATCAAAATCTCAAACCCAAACTGAACTTATTTATTAATTGTATTAATCGTGACAATATAAATTAACCTGTTTAAATTAAATATGAATAAAATAATATGATCTATTCAATATGATTATATACTTTTACATGTTTATCTGTCAACATATATTTTCTTTTATTAAAATCAAGTGAAATTTACTTATAAAACTCTAAAATTCAAATCATTTTTACTTTATTAACTATGAAAACTCTTGTTTTATATCATATACAATTAAGTAAAAATTAATATATATTTAATCATGTCAATTTGTGTTAATCCGTGTTAGGAGGTAAACCCAAATCCGATCTGTTTATTAATCATGTTAATCGTGTCAACCTATTTTTAATCCAAACTCATTTATAAAAAAATCCAAACTCACTAACTTCATATCATGTTCATGTCAGCCTATCATGTCGTGACCCAAATTATCGACATTATCTACACCTAAATGGATGGGGGCTGGATATGCATCCTGTAGCTACCAGATTTCTCTCTAAATAAAGTAAATATCAATTTTTAGAAAATAATTAAAATAAATAATAAGTTTTTGAAATATTTATAGTAAATAGCAAATTTACCATAAAAATAATGTCATATTTAGGTAAATGATGTATTTACATACTAGTAAATGATATATTTATATTTTTATCATGTAAATGATTTATTTATATATTATAAGTACATCATTTACCTAATTAAATTTATTTATTTGATAAATATACTATTTACCATAAATATTTTAAAAAATCTACTATTTACTTCAATTATTTTCTAAAAACCATTATTTACTATAACTTCTTTTTTATATTGATTTTTGTTTTTCTTTTTATTCTCTCAAAAACATCATCGAGAAAACTGCAAAACAAAAGTAACGTATGCCTGGCTGCGCTGCAACTGATCGAAATGTTCTGGAGGACCCAAGATGGTTGACATGGAATTTGTTAATTTCTTATGATAACTGATGAAGAATGTTGCGAGTGTTCAAACAAAATATAATGCAGTTTGTTGAACTATTTTTATTTCTTTTATTCTCTCTAAACAATTATATACACATGGAATTAATATTATAGTCAAACTTGCATGTCACACGCAAAATTAATTGCGTTATATTCCTTTAACATCGGACATTCATATAGAGTCTATTCAATTTTTTTTCCTCGAAAATATCAAATTCTGCAAAATACAGTTGGCAATGCCTTGACGCAATTCGAAACAATTGTTCACACACTGTTTTATAATGTTATAACAAAAACAGAGACAAAATTAAACAAACTCTTCCAGACAGAAATAGAAACCATTGCGACTTTTACATATACGTGGATTAAAACGATTGGTCGTTTTATGAGCAATGCTTATAGATTGGTGCACCGCTCTATTATAAAATATATATATTTATATATATAGACATATGTGTATTCATATATTTGTGTGTGTGTGTGTGTGTGTGTGTGTCCAACAAATAAATAAAAAAAAACGCGTTAAAGGGATTGGTAGGTAAAGTTCAGTGAATACTTTTGATTATGCCATATGAATTATGATACTCTCGATTTGAGATGGAAAACCACGAGAGGCAGCTAAAATGGATGGTGGGAAGTACAATCCGAATATGTGGAAGCAAAAGTACACTGCTTTATTGTTTAACCTCAAAAATGTTAAAAAGAAAAGAAAAGAAATATTATTGGACAAAAATAAAGAAGCTCTCTTTGATTGCGTCGGTGAGGAAACAACGAGTGAAGTTCATACCATATAAGTTGGCAGAAAGGCTGAAACGCGTTAATATAGCTGGACATCATAATAATAATGACTAAGATTTGATGAGTCACACCATAATATGAAATGGATATATGAGGAAGAGGAAGAGGATGTCTAATTCTCATCATGTGACGAGCTTAGTGGTTCACGAGCTTATCGTTTTCTTCATCTTTCTTGGTTAATTATTTGTTTATTCATTTATTTATTTGTTTAGCTTGGCTTTTTTTTTTCCTTTCTACAGTATGGGTTTATGAATTTTATTTATTAAAGTGCAATGAAAAAAATTATATAAGATTCCAGATTTGATTACTTTTATTCAAATCTCTTACCTCAACAAGGTAACCAAATCAGTAATTTATAATGACAAGTTCAGCGTTGCGCAAATGGAATAAACTGGAATAATGTAAGAAGAATTTTGACGTTAGACAGTTGGGAATCTACTTAAAGAATTCAGGAATAGAAACCCAAACAGAATTATTTATTTGACTACCAGAATGTCAAATGGCCACATATATAAGTAAAAAACGTGGAAGGACCCGTATCGTATAATATTTTCAAGCAAGTTGGTAAAAGTATTCAGGTGCAAACTATTCACAAAGATATGCAATTTCTTGGAAGATGCTGATATTCTGTTCATTATTTACAGTCGATCCTTTCTCTATCCAAATTTGTGATAAAATCTTAAGGGCCGTTTAGTGGCACCATCTCCATGCAGATTTTTTATTATTAACTCTAAAACTCTTAAATCTATACCTCACATACTTTCTTTTTCAACCTCCAAAACATTGTCTCCATAAACCTCCCCAAACAGGCATTTGAATGGTACTAGCTCCTTTTAGGCTTGTTGGACAACGTTCTTTCTTTTATCACAAAAAATAAAATCAACGGAGGAGATATGTGGCTTAAAACAACCTTCACCATCACAACTGAAAAAAACAAAACAAATCCAAAAGATATCAAACAACGTCGTATTTCTTGTTAGAGAGCTATATTGAATTTTTTTTAATCAATCTCACGCATGTCTCTTGAATTAGAAGGTCATTCCCTCTTAACTCATGAATTTTAAAACTCAATTTTCCCTTCGCATTTGAGTTTAGTCCCGTTAAACCCTTGTGTTCGAATTTCTATTAAATAAATAAATAAATAAATAAAGGATTAAGTGCAATTAAAGTTTTTTATTTCTATTAGTTTTTTAGATAATGAACATAGAATGACACTACTCCTTTATTTTTATTGGTCAATAACATAATTTATAATAAAAGGATCAAATAAGATAATTCAAAATTCAAAAATCAAAATAAGAGTTTAATTTTAAAACTGAAGCTGAGCAAAGTGGGACCGACCTTATAACTTAAGTGTCATGTGTAAAAATATTAATAGTATTTTTTTTTTTTTTATAAACAGCTATCATGATTTTGCAATCTGATTTTCAATTGAACTTTTCTTTCCCTCGAAAATTTTTGCGTTATGTGTAATGCATATAATCTCCTACAGATGTAATAATGATCTACACTTTTGAGTAAAATTTGAGAGAGAGAGAGAGAGAGAGAGAGAGAGAGAGGGTTTAAAAGCTAGTCTTAAAGTTTTAATGCTCTGGTCGTTAAGTACTTAGGTTTTGAATTATCAAATCACTAGATCATTTTGCAGATGATACTAGTTGGCTCAAAAGCCATAACGATTGTGGATGATTATATTGATAGACATGATAAAGGGACGTTACTTTTTCTTCTTTTTTTTTTCTCTCTCTCTCTCTCTCTCTTCACAAAACAAAATAAAACGAATTTTAGAAGAAGAACAAAAATAACATGCTAGAACTAATTAAGACGCAACTGATTACCAGAATCAAAAGGAACCCATCTCATCTTATGATCAAGTAGGAAATGAAGACAAAACTGAAACAGATGAAGGAAAAATAATTTGAAAAAGAGTGAACAAGCCCAGCCATTGCCAATATGTGTGTAATAATACGACACTTAGAAGTGACTGAAAAGAAAGAAATAAATTAATAAACGATAAGACCAAAAACCAATGTTAAGAAATGAGCTTGCACCATTATGATTGGCATCAACATACACACCCCATATATATACGTGTATCAGCATACACATATACGTGTGTGTGTGTATTAATATTTCTGTAGTAAAAATAATAATTAACAACAAGTGCTATACAATTATTGGGGGTGTGTATGTTTAGAAATGTGGAGGCTTTGTTACCTTGTCCTTTTTGTTTCTTAACTAATAAAGCAACATTTACTAATATAAAAATAAAAGGAGAGATACACTCAAATAATTTCTGGACCCTAAGTTACTGTAAAATTTACTAATATCCTAAAGTCAACTTATGTTAATCCACTGAGTCGAGACTAAACGCTCTAATGTTTGTCCTTTAGGCGGAGAACACAAATCTAACAAACCACGCGCGCATGGTTTATAAGGTAGTCAAAAGCCTCTTATAGTTCCATTCGCTTGTCATCAATCAACTTATTGACTGTGCTAAATAAATTGAACTAAATCTTATTAATTTCTTTTCAATACTTATTCAATTCATGCGGAAAAGTAAATGTATATACACCGGCTAGATAGATCCAATAACTGTAATACTTTATTTAAAATTATTTACCTGCTAATTGATTTGTATGTTTTTTTTTTTTTAATATCTATACTATGAACATATTATAAGTTAGAATTAAATATAAAGAAAATATTACTAAAAAGTATTATTTCAAAATCAGTTGATTGTTATAATGACCTATAGTAAAAATTACAAGCACTGTTTTATTCATGCAGTTAGGTATAACTTTGTTAAGTACAACATTTATATTTTGAGTATATAGCGAAATATATCAACGCATAAACACTAATATACATTTGATCAAACGATTTTTCCATACATCTATATTATATATATATATTCATAAATCTCATCACTTAATGTGATTATTAGACTCTAGAGTATTTATTGTGAAGTTATGCTTAAACTTACATTTTTCCTTATAAAAAAAAAAGAATTTAAAATCATTTTTACATATACCTGCAACGATAACTATTCGTATGGTCTAACTACAGTTGTAAAAATTCGTATTTTTGTATCTTTATTGCTGTAGGAAAACTAAGCAATAAAATGATTGTAGGCTTGGTCTAATATAATTCTTTATCTATATCAATAACAAGGTTTTTAAATTTAAATCATTCATCCTAATAAACATTAATAACAAAATCTCACAAATTATGGGTTAAAAAAAAAAAAAGAATAACTCCTCCACAAAGACAAAGATATTAATGTCCATATATTCAAGAGTTCGACCTGTTTTTAGAAATTCTAAACTGCAATTAAAGCTGTTCAAAGCAATTAAATAAGCTAAAAAGATAAATCAAACTCAAACAAAGAAGGAACTTTCTAGAATAGAGATAGAGAACTAGAAAGAAAAAATGAGATTACCAAAAACTAATAACTATTTTTAATTATTTAAGTAATTTGTTTTTTTATTTATTTTATTTATTTATTTATTTTTGAACGATTAGGGATTTGCACCCTAGACCTCTAACATTTATAACAGGTTTGTTTACAGTATTACATTCACATTACATTTAAACGCGATACAATTTTATCCAAACGTAAAAGTTTTGCATTCAAATACAATACTTTTAACAGTATCTCAAATACATTTACTATTTCAGAATATTTTGAAAATATTTTTTTTTTCAATCATAACATATTCTCTCTCTATCTCACTTTTTCTATCTACTTTTATCAATCACATCAACTTTCAAATTTTAAAATACAATTCAAATATTTTTCATCCAAACATACATTACATTAAAATGCAAAGTAAATACTTTTCATATAAATATAAAATACATTTAATTCATTGCATTCAAACGTAATACGAATGTAAGATGTTTGCCAAACAACCCATTAATGCGGATGTACTCTTACCATCACTCTTAACCCGCGTAACTTTGTTCTCCATGTTTAACCATAACAATTAATAAAAACTATGCATAAGTTCATTATACTGTTATACAGATATAGACCTAGACTTTAATTTTTTTTTTTAACAATTAATAAAAACTATACATAAGTTCATTATACTGTCATACAGATACAGAGCTAGACTTTAATTTATTATATATTTTTTTTAATCTTTACTCAAAGATCAAATTCTCGTACTTTTATTTTAAAGGCTGAGAATAGTAACAAACTACCTGCCCTTGGCTTAATTTTTATGGAACAAGTACTTATATTTACCTCTACTTTTTTTTTTTTTTTTTAGTATTGGTGAAATAAGTTTATATATATAGTAGTGCAGGTATACCTAGATATCCCAATTAGATTAACACTTTTTTAATACTCGCATCATCTATTCATGCCACATGATATTAATGTATAATAAAAAGAAAATACAATGAAATTTATCTAAAGAACAAAACCACTCTAAAGGAGGAAAAACAAAAAAACTCCCACTACATACCCATCCTGTAGGATGCCCCCGAATAAATTCATTAATATGCTTTGTTAAAAAAAGAAAAAAAAAAACACCTGAACGAACAAATTCAACAGAAGAAAAAAGAAATGCGATGCGGAACTTATAACAAAGTGCATCAAAAACACAAAAGAAATCTTAAAAAAAAAAAAAGATGAACGTTCGTATCCCTATAAAGCAAATAAATTCAATAGAGGGCTAAGAACCACCGTTAAAATTAACGATGGTGAAGTGAGATTTGCTAATTTACTTGCAACACCATTAGTCTAATGAAAATTATAAATTACCCTAATCACCAAGTCCTTGGATAGCGCAAAGAACGAAGCCATATACTACAAAACTTCCAACAATCCTGTTTGCACTCTTTAACCTCCACAAGATATGGCAAAAAATTCAGATATCTCTAGCACATTTACATCTATTCGCAAATATGGTTTTAGTATCCTGTCATCCAGCAAAACTCATAATCGGAATTCAACCATCCTCCGAACATAAAGAGGAAAGTGGATCTAGCTAGGATAGAATCTACGCCTAAATAAATGAACAAATCAAATATTATTTCCCACATTTTCTAATCAGGCAAACACCATGCCCCCGTATAATTTTGCCTTACCATATATATAGTACACTATACTGATTATGACAAGTCCTTCAAACGGTAATCTCTATCTTGCGACTCCACTTCAAAATTTGCAAACTGCTCATCATTTCTAAATGCAAAATAAAGGAAATTAATCTATCCATACATCATTCACTTTACACAATTGAACATTAATACTGAATAACAAGTTCCATTCTAAATTTACGTCTAACAAATGGCAATCATATAAGTAACGTTTTAAATAAGGAAACAAGATGTCATCTGTGTTTGCATATATATATATATATAATATGATGAGTGTCTGTGGAATCAAAAGTTGCAACACTTTCATGAAGGTGCGTGAGAGAATATATACATGGAGGCTGAAGCAGTATAATGTTATATATATAGATATATATATATGTAACTGTGCATCACGATGAAATCTCTTATTCCTATTTAGCATTATCTCAAACATTTTTATTTTTCTCGGTACTCCTCCCAATTATAGGTACAAATGGTTACAATTATACTAACATAGTTAATTAGATTATTACAAAAATAAATAAATAAATACAATATTGTCTAATTCTTTTCCCGCAATTAAGTCTATTCCTCCTATACTGGTCCTAGAATTGATGTGACATAACTGCACGATAAAAATCGCCCTAATTTCGAAATCTAAAACTTATTAACATGGACTAATTAATGAAAAGAATGTGAGACAATAAATATAACTTATAACGATAGCCTTTTTTCTTTTCTTCTTTTTCCTTGATCATTAGCGAAAGGAAGCCTTGTTGGGGCAGAAGATCATACTAATCCAATTCACAAAAACCATATTTTTGGAGTTACAAAAAGAGATTCACAAACCTCTCATGATTCATCATTTAGTACATCCCTAAGCATCGTCTCTTCTCAGCTTGTTTAGCAAGGCAGTGATAAGAGCGTCCCTTTTTTCAGCCCTAGCTTCTTCTCTCATCCTTCTTTGCTCTTCCCTCTCTCTCCACCGCCTCTCCATCATCAACCTCTCGTTTTCAAGCGCTTCCATCGTCTGCCTCCACTCCATCTCCTTCAACCGCCTTTCGTTCTCCCTCGCCTCGAACGCCTCTCGCCATTGTGCCTCCATTTGCATCTGTTGCTTCATGAAATCGTCTAATATTTCCTTCAAACTATTAATACTATTGTTGCCACTTAAGCTACCACTTGTTGTCGCAATGTTCTTCGCCTTCTTGCTCTTCTTCCGCATACTGCCAATGTTGCCCTTTTGTTCTCCTTCGCTTTCGTCGTTGTTCTCGTCCTCCTCGTCCGACGACTGTACAACCGCCTTCTTCTTCGATCCACTTGCTCCTCCTTCGGCCTCAGCCCACAGCATTCTTTGCATCCGAGCCGTGAAAATCGCTTGCAGCTCATTGTAAAACGGGAATTGCTGCCTCACTGTTTCAGCCTCCATAGTTTCACACCCCTATATGTGTATGTGTGTATATATATATATAATATATATTAATTACGTATACGCATATATAACTTTAGGTAATAAATTAAGCTACCTGTCTTAACCATGAAGCTAAATCAACCCCCAAAAACAACCAATCAGTTTGGGTCCCCATGAAATTGATTAAAAAAAACACTCATGATATGTTGTTATTGTTGTCCAAGTTTCTAAGCATCAAATAATATATAATATACCCTATCGTAATATCAAACGGTATATATGTGTGTGTATAGATATATATAGATATATATGGTACTATTGATTTGTATATTCAATGAATATATATTAAGGGTTACCTTATATCTGGTAACGAGGTTTTTCCACTTGCACTTGCACTGTTCGGGGCTGCGATTGAAACCCTTTTCCTTCATCTTGGTGGCGATGACTTCCCAGAGGAGCTTGTTCCGTTTGGTCTCCATGAAAGTCTGGTCGAGGTCGGCTCTTATCACCAGCAACTCCTTCGTCTCCTGCAAACTCCATTGGGGAAACCTGTCGCTCACATCCACGCTCACACTGATATTCGGATTCTGCTGCTGCTGTTGCTGATGATGATGCTGTTGAAGAGGCTGCTGTTGTTGTTGTTGTTGTTGATGGTGATGTTGATAGTGATGATGATGGTGGTGATGATGTCCCTCCATGACCATAAAACTTTTATTATCTTTCTCTACCGGAAAGAGAAGAAAGAGGAGGAGAAAGAGTTCTCAAATCTAGAAGATGATGAGGGAAAAAAAAAAAAAAAGCTGGATTTGATTGATGGAAGAGAATATTATTTGAGGGTGGTGTGAATAGGCTGGTGTGAATCGTCAATGAGAAAGAAAATACATCTTCTCTTTACCCTTTGTGTGTCAACTGTCAAACAGAGAGTTCTTTTAATTTTTTAATTTTTTTAATTTTTAATAGTTTATTAGTCAGATTTCATAAAACTAACGAAAGTTTTTTTTTTATAATTATTTTTAATAAATTTCCCTGTCTTATGATCTGTTCACGCGGAAACTTCTCTATAGAAAATTTAAAAAAGAAAAACATAAAAGAAAAGGAAAAGAAAATCATTCTCTCTTTGTAGTTCTTTATTTTTTGTCTATTTCCACATTTGTTCCCATTGCAAGCGTTAACGTGTCGTCACGCTTACGAGGAAAAAAAGTCGTATTATTAGAGGGTTGTGGGTCTTTTATTATCTGCCGCCAGTTCTACGAAAACTTACACTGCAAGCTTCCTGTTATTAATTTTCTTTCATTTTTTGGAATTTTCCCTTCAACTTTCTGGTCCATTCCCTTTGACAAGAAAAAGGGCTTTCCAGGACTTTACTGGATTTGGGCAGCCAAAGCTTTTTGCATGTAATGGATTTCGAAATCAAATCTAGAGGAGCTTAAAAGGGAGGAAAAACTTATCTGTAATATTTATCTAACCATTAGAATTTTCTGTGGGCCTTTTATTTTATTTTATTTTATTTTTTATTGGTTTTTTATTTTTTGGGTTTTTGATAACCTACGCGGTATCCTGCCATGTCCCACGTGTGAGCGCCTACCATCTTTAACCACGTGGCAGACATGCAGAGAGATGAGTATTAAAAAAGTGTAGGACCCACCAGTCTTGTTGTTCACATTTATGACCTGACCTCTTCCGGTCTTTATTTGTACCCGATCAACGATTTTGATCCGGGAATGCTTATCATTTTACCGACCAATGACAGCTTGACGCGTTTGTGGAAGGTGGGGATAAAGCTCTCACTCTATTGATTCCAGAAAAAAAAAAAAAAAAAGAAAAAAAAAGGAGCGATCTCTGTACTTTTTTTTATTAAGATTTTCTTGGTACATTATTTTTAATTTTCACAACTTTTATTAATTAAATTCTTTAATTTCAAAAAAAATTCTTCAATTAAATAATATAAAATATAATAATAAATCACTTAATTATATAAATAAAACTCAATCATAAAAAAAAAACAAACCTTACTTATATTCTTTTTTTTTCTTTCTACACACTTATATATTAAATTCTTAAATAAATGAATTATAAATATTACCAATTTGAAACTTCTAAAAAAAACGTTAAGTTTAACCGTAATCTTTATCCTTTAATGAATAGACTAAATTTTTAAAATATTATGATTGATTTTTTTATTATATACTTTTTACGTATATCTAAAATTTAAATATCTATTTCTGAGGTATGTTAAATATTTGAGGTTTTTTTTTTTTATAGATTGTTTGTTGGCATTTTTTTTCTTTATTCTTTTCAATTTTATATGTTTTAATTCTTTTGTTATTTTTATATATGGTTGTTCTTTTATTATGTATATATAGATATATAAATACATTACATGTTGTTTTTTTTCTTTGAAAATTTGTTTCTCTTAAAATTGTAATTTTAATCTATTATATATATATAAATAGGTGATGTTGTTTATCTTTTTTTTTAATATATATAAATAGGTTATGTTGTTTGTCTTTGTTTTAACTTTTTTTTTGTGTAAAATTTTTAATTTAATCTACAATAGAACATCAAAATAAAAAATGAAAAAAAAAAGTGAGTGTGAAAGAAATTTAAAGTAGTAGTGTATTTTTTTTATTGTAATTAGAGATAATTTTAGAAATGAAAAGATTGTGTATTAAGCAAATTTAATTATTTTAAATTTAAAAGAGATGTGTGTTTAGAAATAGAGTGTGGAAAGTCAAAAAATGTGCTAATACAACTACTCTTTTATTAGTTAAGAACATCAATTAAAATCTCAACTTTTTATGTATCAACTCATCTATTATATATATTTTTATTAATAAATATAATTAATTAATGTATCAATATTTTATATAATTATTAATAAAAAAAATGATAACTTATAAACCACATAAATTTAAAGAAAAAACAGTTATCATATCTATTTGTACTCGGTTAGAAATATAAAATGAAAAGCAAAACATGTCGTGTAAAAAGAAAAATAGTAAGCTATTCTATATTTGTAATATTTATATGGTCTTACTATTTTTCTTTCCCTCTGAATATGTTAATACTTCATTGCGCACATTAAAATTTTAACGAGCAGACAGCCATATTTTAAAAATATTCTAAGAAAAAAAATTGATTTCTTCTAGAAGCATTGTTATTCATCAATACGTAATTGCAACTATTTCTATACAACAACAATATTTTAAAAAATTTCAACGACAAAAAAACTCTCTTTTAAAATATTCTAAGAAAAAAACTGATTTCTTTTAGAAGCATAGTTTATATATATATATATATAAATGAGAAGCATAATTATTCATCAATAAGTAATTACACCTTCTTAGTTTTGACGTTTAATTACAACTATTTCAATAAAATGTTGAGCAAATAAACTATATGTATATCTGTGAGCCGCTAGTTCTAATTGATGATCCGACATCAATTTCAGTATGAATACAAATTTATACGTTTTAATCTTTTTAGCAGATAATCAAGAATGATCATGTATGATTACAAATATAACTTAATAAATTAACAATAATTTTACATCAAATTTTATCTTAAAAGTATATAAAATTTAGATTCCACATTAAGGGGGAAAAAAAACCTAAAAGTGAGTATCACACTTTAATTTCTACAAAAGTTTTTTTTTTTTTTTAAAGAGAGCATAACACTTGTGATGCTCGTGTTTTAAAAGAAAAAAATTCTAATTCAATTTTACTGTCGAAATATACAACCTATTTATTTATTTTTTCTCTTAAACACCAATTTAAAAAAATTTTGAATTTAAATAATAATCTTGATTTTTTTTTTTACATATTTATTTTCCTAACACAATATTAATCATTTTTATCTAGTACCCTTCTCCATATTATTATATATAACTAAAATTAGGGACGGATTCACTGTTTTTTTACAATGCCCTCCCCAATTTATCCCTTGGACTAGGCTTGAGATGGGGGCTTTCTGCTCATCTTGCACTCATTTTCTTGATTTTCCAGTTTTGCCCTTGATGCATTGAAGCCTTTGCTTCCCTTGGTGGGGGTATTTTCATCTTTCCGATCATTTTAGAAAGGAAAAAAATTGGTAAGATACACCATTTTCACTGTTTCTTTCTAATGCTTTTGTCCCCTCACGTGCCCCCTTATTGCCCATCTTTTAATATCCCACACCCTCTGTTTTTTAAGGATTAACTTTTTTTTAAGAAAAACATGAATTCAATCAAACTAATAAAAAAAAAAAACTCTCATGAAATCACAAAGTAAACTCATAATATTGAAGGAAGTTTTCCATTAAAAAAATAATTTTTTTTATAAAACATAATATATAGATACTAATATCAATTATTATCTATTTCTGTTTTTACAATTATGAAACAAAAATAATAGAATAATAAAAAAACGAAAAATTACCAACAAAAATCTTAACTTTTCATCTAATTTAATAACCAAAAATTGATAATTTTTAGTTATTTTAATTGATTTTAATTTTTATTACAGTGATAAAAAACAATAATATAAAAACAATAAAAATAGTGATTTAATAACAAAACTTTTATTATTATGTATATATTATATAATATTTAAAATAAATAACATATTAATATAATTAAATATAAATATAATATAATTTATTTATATTTCACTTATTATATTATTTTTATAATTATATAAATATTATACAATATCCTCCAGCATTGCTGCAGGCATTTCCACTCGTAATATGCGAAATATATGTAATTTTTATAAATATATATACATATACATACTTTGGACTTCCAAAAAAGGTCTCGCGCATAACTCAAGAAAGTAATTTACGCCTTCACCGACTTGGCAGAACAACGTCACGAATTCCAATTGGATAAAAAAAAAAAAAAAAGGATTGTTGCTGGGAAGTGGCAAAGGCAAAACATTTTCAATTCACCGTCTTCAAGGTTTCTAAAGGTAAGTTCAGGTGGTTGAAAGCAAGTTGTTTTCAATGTGCAATTCCGTGATTGACCCTCCCATTTATCCTTCTTCCGCGTAAACTCCTTTATAGATAATGGATCTTTCTAAAATTTAAGCATAAAACGTTTGAACTCCACTAAAAAAAAAAGTAGAAATATGCTTTTTCCAAAATCAACAAAAAAAATCATTAAGAGCACATATCAAGTTTGGGAAGATTTTAAGTTCGTGTACCGTATAATATCAATAGTATTATTATGTAACTCTATTTATTAATAGGTAACATTTTTTTTTTATTAATGCATGTCACTCTTAGTAAAATTTTCAAAATATAATATGTTATACATAAAGTATATAACATTACGTGATTGCATTTTGCGGACTATTATGGCCGCAGGACTTAAGACTAATCGATCAAATGTCTCCCTTAGATTTGTAGTAGCCGAGGGAGGCTATCCCCGGGGAGGGGCATACGTTTCCCCTAAATTTTTACAAAATTTCTTTTTGGCTCTCAAAGTTTAACAATTCTTTATAATTTCTCCTCCTAAGATGAAATATTTTACAACTTTATCTCTTATTTATCTCCTCAAAAATTTCTTTATCACATTACATATTTATGAACAAACTTTAAATTTCACCTATATTTTTTTAACGTTGAAGCCGACAAAACACCATCTAGTTTCCAACGTTACGATTGGCGTGAGTTTGATTTCCAAAGATTTCTGGAAATGATAACAGTAAACCTAAATTTTTTTAATTAAGAATTATTAGAAATTATTATCATCATCATCGTCAAATTAACTAAATACACTTAAAGCTTTTTTTTTTTTTCCAATTATTCCTCAACCAAACATAATATTTCAAACCCTTTTCTAAAAGTTTTTATCCAAATATACTTTCCAAAATACTCCTCTCAGATCGAAACTAATATCTCCAAAAATAATCATTCTCTGATACCCCCACGGGTTTCAAAAATTTTTTTAAAAATTCATATAAATAAATAAAGGGAAAAAAGAGAAAATAAGAAAAACCATCTTGAACAAAATAAAATAACATAAAAGTTTTAAAATTTTGATAAATAAAATATTTACATAGCCTAAAATTGTAAAAATATCCCTATCATGTAACTGATTAATCTATAAATCGTTATTTACGTGGGGCATTGATGGGTAACAACTAAATGTTTGAGTTAAAATATGGATTGTTTATTTTACATAAATACCAATTACATAAATTATTATTATTTTCAATAAATCCATTATTTACGCCAACATATACCATTTATTTCATTTACAAAAAGAATCTGAAATTTAAAAAAAAAAAAAAAACCAAATATCCCTAAATTAACCCCAATATAATAAAAACCCTCACCTTAACCCAATCCAATCTCCGCTTTTCAACAACCCACACCACCACTGACGGTGAGCTCCAGCGGCTAGTGAATCTCTGCAAGCGGCAATTATCGACAACTAGTTGAAAATCGCGAACACCATGAAAATGCAAGGAAAATCACAGCAAATCACAGCCCTCCATCCTCATTACCGTCACCAGGGGATCTCCAATTGTGGTAGAGACCTAACAACTACAGAGATCGCAAGGAGATGCGACTAGGAAGAAGATCGGCAGGAGCCTTCGCTAGAGATGAAGCCCCCGACGAGAGACGCAGTGCGAACCCCGACGATCGTGGCATCTGGATATGCAAAACCGTTTCTTGAAATCACTGATTCCGTACAAGAAGCCCACTATTGTGAGAACAAGATCGCGATTTCACCACATTGATGCCATTAAGAGGCTGACCTTCGTAATTCCCCAGTAGCCTGCTACACTGCTTTGACAAAGATCTAAAGTCGCCAAAGGGAAGAGAGAGAGGGGAAGGAAAGGAGAGACGGGAGATAGAGGAGAGAGAGAGAGGGACTAAAAAAAAAAGAAAGTAAAAATAAAATATCACTAATTTATAAAATAAATTGTGTTATTTTTTTAATATTATTATATTATGTTATTTATTTTTAATTAACCAACAAATTATCTTTTATAAATAAGTGATGATAAAAGATTTTAGTGTAATAGTTTTGGATTAAATTTTTAGTTTAATTTACGTGTTTATTTGGATCGGAAGTTGGTTTTTAAAAACTAGAAAACTTTTAGATATAAAAAATAAAAAGTTATTTGAAATTTTTTATAAAAGTGAAAAATTATTGGACTAGGTGGAAAATTTTTTTTTTCTTGAGAGTTTTTTTTATTTTTTAAAAATGAAAAATTTTGGATGTTTAAATATAGAAATTTAAGAAAATTTATTTTTTTTAAAATAAAAAATTTTTATTTTTTAAATTTGAACATGTCAAACAAACGAAATATAGATGTATTTTGAAATTTTTCGGCTTCACTATTGTAGATTTGATGAAGTAAATCCGAAGAATGGGACTTTTGAAAATCGATTAATGTTTCTAAAAGATTATTATTTCAGCATCACTAATTGATCATCACAGTATTATACCAAAGAACAAATTTAGAAAACAGATCATTACAGTATTCCTTCTTAATTTCCAACCTTTTTTCTGGAAAATTTTCATGGTTTTTGCTTTTGGAGGATGAAATAAATAGTAAATTACAGAAAATAATTAAAATAAATAATATATTCTTAAAATATTTATAATAAATAATAAATTTATTAAATAAATAAATTATTTATTTTATATTAATCACATAAATGATATATTTATGTATTAAATAAATAATTATTATATATCTTTATCTCATAAATAATTTATTTACATCTTATAAATTTATTATTTATTATAAATATATTAAATATTTATTATTTATTTTAATTATTTTTAAAAACTGTTATTTATTATATATATATATTTTTTTTGGTTAATCGGGTTTGACGTCTTTACACCCTCACATTAGCTCCGTAACAAGGACATGAGTAGCCAAATTTGAGCCGTGCTTTTAAAAAATGTCCAAATATCGATTTATTTGTAAAATTGAATGAAATCAAAACTGCCTGACAAAAATTCCTCTATATCTAATTTACTGAAAAAAAAAAATATCGAAATGCCTCCTTAAAAATAAGCACGATTATTTTTCTTTAAAAAAAGGTATAGTTATTTCACGTGTTTAAATACCCAAATACCCCTCAAAAGCACGATTTCTAATGTTACGGGGAAAAAAAACTAAAAATCAACGAAACCAAAAACGATCTTCCATTTTCAAACTTTTCCTCCCACCCTTCTCCTGTTAGAGACACAATTCACTATTTATTTAAAATAAAAACTTCTATTGATTATCAAAATGAGCAGAAAGCAAGAAGTGAAGGAAGTGATCAAATAGAAAAGAACTGATTTAAGAAAAAGTTTGAGAAGATTAATGTTTTTCGGATTCAGTTATTATCATAATTTTTAATGGCAATGCAGACATGATTATTATCATAAGTTGCAGCAAATATAATATGGCTGTGGTCATTAAGTTTATTCAAAAACTGTTTATAGTAAATATAGTATTGATGTGGATTTTTGTAGTAAATATTGTGTTGTGATCCTAATTTAATGATTATTGAAATAAATAGAAAGTAAGATATAAAGAAAATGTCCAAATTAAGGAGAGTTAGACCGAATAAGGTTTGAGAAAGATAGTGTTTTTTTTCTTAAGGATCCAGTCATTATAATAACTTGTAGTAATATATAGATATTGTTGTGGCAATTAAGTTAATGACTTATTATTAGCAAATGAGGAACATAATGAGGAAGAGGAACACGCAGCATTCCTTGCAGCCAATGAGGATCATATATTTTTTTCTTTAAACAAGACATGACCATAACATAATCATCAAGTCAATATGACTTCTTTTTAGTTTTTACAATTTCTTTGTTTGCGTGAATAACAAGATTTTAAATAAGTTATTAACACCTTTAGTTTAAAAAAAAAAAAAAGCTAGGTAAAAACGAAAGAACCAAATAAAAATTCTAGTAATATGCAATACAATTAAAAAAAATTAGAAACGTAAAAAAAAAAAAAAAAACCCTTCTTAATAACTTGATTATTGGATTATTATGTTATCGGATTTCATGTTAATATAATACTTACCTATTTACTTTATTTTGTCTATTTTTTATCATATGGTAAAAAACACTTATATTTTGTCTATCTTTGTGTAGAAAATACTTTCAAGGGATCTCCGTAGAGAATGACAACTGCAGACCCCAAAGGCCTTGGCTGTTTGGGCATTGTTTTGGGTTGCTCCTAAGGCATCGGACTGCCAAAATTTGGGCCCAAACATTACAAATGTAAATAGCATTTTTTCTTAGTAAAATTGATGGAGGAGAACGAGGGAAATACGTCAAAATTAAAATTAAATAAAAATAAATAGTAAAAAAGTTTTAGATCTTTGATAAATAGAATATTTTTAATAAATAATGATTTATCATAATTAAAATTTTAAAAATACCCCTTATGTGTAAATCTTAATAAATTTATTTGGAAATCATTTTTTACTTAGTAAATCATTTATTTACGTGTATAAATCATTGATTTATCAATTCTGCACCCATAATTTTCTCAAGAAACGAGCAGATAGTTTTAAAATTTTACTGGTAAATCATTTATTTACGTGTGTAAATGATTGATTTACCAATTCTCCACCTAAAATTTTTTCAAGAAACAAATAGATTATTCATCAGAAAAACAAAAACGAGAAGTTTAGCCCCCAACAAAAGTTTGCAGAAGAAAAAGAAAGGGAAAGGGAAAGAGAGATAAAGGGAAAGAGAAAGAAATAAAATCTAGAAAAAAATATGAGTATAATTGTAAAATTATATGACTCTTTAATCAAAATTGCTATTTATTTTTTAAGTTAAGTAAATATGCTATTTACTTTTATTGACTAAAACAATTGGCCTCTTTGTTACAATTTCCCAATTGATATTTACTTCAAATATTTTAAAATCTCACTATTTAGTTTAAATTTTTTTGGTAAATAACATATTTAGTAAAAAATGTTATTTACTATAACTCTTGAGAGATTCAAATAGACATACTTATATTTTTTGTTATTTTATTTAGATTTTTGACTTACATAGCTATCTAGTTGGAGGTTCCAAAAAAAAAAAAAGAAAATATTATAATTAGGATAATAATCTAAAGATCTTCTTTTAAAAGGGCACCCCAACAAATCACCCTAGCAAAA
The DNA here is from genome assembly GCA_035233585.1 of Antiaris toxicaria. Taxonomy (NCBI): domain Eukaryota; kingdom Viridiplantae; phylum Streptophyta; class Magnoliopsida; order Rosales; family Moraceae; genus Antiaris; species Antiaris toxicaria. Next base: position 6,778,076 of record CP141163.1, read on the forward strand.
TAGTTGGGCTGGTCAAAGAGGCTCACAGGGTTTTGATTGGGTAGAGTTGGTCAGCTGGGCTCATTAAATTGGCCATCAAATCGTGCCATTATATAATGCTCTTATGTAACAATTTTTAGGTGCGGATTGCCCCTCAAACAGCATGCCGCAGGGTTATTGCCCCATTTATTGTAGCTTAGGTGTTGTTTGGAGAAAGTTTTTCATTTTAATTTTATTCAAATACAATATAATTTTACACCAAATATAAATTTTATAACAGTGCTATGAAAACAATTATTATTCAAAACATTTTTAAAACAATCACATCAACTTTTCAACTCTACTATTTATCTCTACTTTTACCAATCACATCAACTTTTCAACTCTAAAATATTTTTCATCCAAACACACATTTCATTTAAATATAAAACAAATATTTTTCAACCAAATACAATATTCAGAAAACAAATTTCATTCAAATACAATTAAAATGCAATGCGTTTACCAAATGCGTCCTTAGTTTTTGATATAGAATAAGATAGGTTAAAGGTCAACATAAGATATCTATTTAAAATTACCCATCTAGTCAAAAAGATAATGCAATCATCATGGGCTACTAACGATCTAAGGTCATAATCGACACTACAATTTTCTGTCATCAAAGAGTATTCTAATGGATTTATTTTGATAATTCATCAGATATTTTCTATTTTAATATAAAATGATCAGTCATCTTTGGACTTGATCGCCTAAAAGAATATACTTTCAATGACTAAATTTTCAGCAACTAAATATTTACAGTAACTCAATGTACCATCTTTTGATTAAAAGTTAGTCGCAAAAATATTTAGTCAAAAAATACAATGTTTTCAACACCAAATCTTTTGGTGACCAAATATTTAGTCACGAAAAGGTCGATTTAGTGACTAAATGCATACTTAGTCACAAAAAAAAAAAAAAAAAGGTGCCAAATGGAGAGAATACCAAATTTTGGCCACTAAAATAATTTAGTCATTAAAAGTAACAATTCACAATCAAAACTTAATGAGTAAAGATTTATGACGTTTGGCAACTAAAATATTAGTTATAAAATATTGTAAGAAATTACACATTTAATAACCAAATTCTTTTTCTTGCTAAATGACCAAGTTTTAGTCACAAAAACATCTAATAGAAAGTTTTTTTTTTTTTTCAACATGACCTTTTATTTATAGAAAATAAAAGATTTTAATCTAATCATGTAAAATTTTTATATTATTTATCTATATATTTTTCATAAGTTAATTAAAGAAAAAATCAATAGAGACAATAACGGGATTTACCATAACTAAGCCAACAAACTGAACGCGGCAATCAATTTTATTAATTTTTACTGAATCAGAAATATTATTAGATAAGTTATACAGAATATCAAATAGCATACCTTCGTTATCTCTTTCGAATACGATTTCCTAATATATTTTGCTAATCATCCTTTTATACACATATGTAATTAAATTTTGTTTTTCCGTTGAGTGTTTTAACATGGTTATTCCAAATATATTTTTCCATAGAAAGATATAATTAAATTTATCTTTTTTAATATTTATTTTTGTTTTTTATCCACAAAATTTATTTTTTTGTTGTTATTTATGTGGTCATTGTGTTACAAAGTTCCTGTCATCGTTAATCAAATATTTCAATCAATTATAGTAGATTTATTAAAGAGTTTTATCTGTTCTCGATATTTTGTATATCTTTTTGGATGTCTTCTATTTATGAAATTTAGTACACATTATTTTTCTTTGTAAGTCATTCGAATTTATTGATGTAACCGATTATTTATTGATATCGAGTGTTAAGTTATAGAAGACTTTGTATGTGAATTAATGGTTGTATTATCTTTTATATTTGGAATATAATTTTTAATTTTTTTAAAACACAACTTGAGTTTAAAAGAAATACTTTTTTTTTTTTCTAGTTGAACACCGGTTTTTATTACCAGATAAACCACTGTGTGATATATGTACTTCCTGTATAAAATAATAATCTTTTAACTTGTAAAAAATTGCATTTTAACAAGTTTTTTGGTCATTCTATTTTCTTTTTCTTGGACCTTTTTTTCCATTATGAATTGAATCAATTAATAATTACAGCTTTTTAGCTACTAAAAACAACTATTCAATTCTTTAAATTTGAAATCGAAGCGTCTGACTTTTCTACTTATGTTAAAAACAAATTTTAAAAACCAAAAGGGTGAAATAGCATATACAATGTTTTAATATATACATATATACACACACACACAATAAGTAAACATTTTACAACCGTCTTAAAACAAAAGAAACGAAAAGATTAAACACTATAATAAAGAAAATGAAAAAAAATTAATAACATTAAAGTCCACATCGGTGATCCGTGTCTTTTCATTTAGAAATAATCAAACAATTAAGGTAAAGAAAAATAGAAAAAAACTAGAAGTTTTCCTTAAAAAAAAAAAATGCGGCAGCCTAAAAATTTAGTGCGGGAATGGTGTTTCAAGAAAAAATAAAACATAGAGGTTGGCGGTAAATGTTGGTGGTCATTTTGGGGGTGTTTGTTTTTGGTCTTGAAAATGATTTTCCATTTTCAAAAACACAGAAAATGAAAACGGTTTCAAAATAATGTTTGTTTATTTAACGTTTTCAAAACCGTTTCGAAAATAACGTTTTCAACTATGTTGTTTTTTTGGGTTTTTTGAAAACGAAAAAAAGTTGTTTTCACTTTTTGTTTTCATTTTCAAAAAATATTGTGTTTTTTAGGTTTTTTGAAAATAAAATGGGTTTTGTAAAAATATAACCAAACAAAATTTCATTTTTATGTTTTTCAAAATATACACTCAGAAAACATAACCAAACACAGTTTCAGAAATAATCTTAACACAGTTTTCAAAACATTCTCATTTTCAATTTTTTTGAAAACAGAAAACATTTCAAAAACAATACCAAACGCCACCTTTGTTTTCAAATTTTACAGTTTTGCTTTCCCACAGGTTCTCCACATTTTCTTTCTTTTTCAAGTCTTAGTACACGTTTGGTACTAGCATTTTTTTAGCATTACATTTAAATACAAAAACATTTCATTCAAATACCAATCACATCACATTTTAAATCTAACACAATCACTATTTATTATTTCATTTTTTCTATTATTTTTATTAATTACATCATATATTCCCTCTCTCTCTTTTTTTTTCTTTCTACTTTTATCCATCACATCACATATTTATTATTAAAATACAATTCAAATACTTTTTCCCCAAAAACACATTGCATTCAAATGCAATACTAATGCTTTTCCTCCAAATACAAATTGCATTCAATACATTGTATTCAAACGCAATGCAAATGCAATGCGTTCACCAAACGAACCCTTAGTATTCTCTCAAGTCATCTCTTCGTTCCCTACATCAACGAGTTACATAGAGTAGAAACAAATATATTTCCAAAAATGAGTGAGAATGGGGTTTTCACTCAAAATCACATGGTTTCTCTCGCTTGCCAAACTGTAAATTTGAGAAACTCAAACCACCTCTGCTTTCATCAGATCCACGTTTGGCTCGGCCTTGGCGTGTACAGGTAGACATAATTTTTTTGTTGTATTTTTCTTCTTTCAAGTAATTCAATGATACGAATGGAAGGACTTTTTGGAATTGATTGGTCGGTTATACTTGATGGAGGATGTTGAATTGTAGAAAAGTTTTTTGGAGCATCGATAAATGATCAATGTAAACTCTTATAAGGATTGGTTTGATTCCTTCGCGATCACCAATATATTTCAAGTCCTTTCTTTTTTGATTGCTAAGTGCAGAATATCTTTTATTTATGTTTTTTTTTTTCCTTCGTGTGATATTTCAGTTCTATACACAAAATAGTAACAGTTCATTTGATAATTTTTCTCCGATATTCATGACTTGTAATTGCAGTGGATGGTTTGATGTATTATAGAAGGGCTTTACTGTTGCGACGCCATTGGAAAGGAGATCGCTGCTGGGTGGTTTCCCTTTTGTAGTTTGGTGAAGGTTTTTAAGTTGTTGCGTGACTCCTTGGGCATAAGCAGATGCATGGTGTCAAGCTCTGTTTCATACAAGAAAAAAAAAAAAATCTCTGTTTCATTTCCATTTGAAAAAGATGAAGTTAAATGGTGCTCCTTTTGTATTTGCCTCTTGATTCCTTCTTGATTTGACGGCTAGTGCGTTAGTGGGATTTTGTTTTGTTTTGTTTTGTTTTTTGTTTTTTGTTTTTTTTTTCTGTCTTTCTTGTAAGTTAGTGAGATTCTTTTAATTTTTATTACGTGATATAAAAGTAATGTATCAAAGGTTTATTGTAGAATTGTAATTTATTTCTTTCATAATTATTTTTCACAATTAAAATTGAATTTTTTTTGTAATTACATGGTATTATAAAATTATTTAGTGACTAAGAGTTAGTTGTTATAAAAGTTAAAATAAAAAAAAATTAAGTGACTAACCGTTAGTTATCAAATTGAATCCTTTAGAAACTAATCCATTAGTCATTAAATATCAAAAATAGTGATTTAATAGTAACTTACTATTAGTTGCCAATTAGTTTTTATGTAGTTGACAAATGTAATTTGGTCTTATATTAACACAAATTTTTGGTCCCTTTCAAGTTTTGTTGCGACTAATTGGCAATTTTTTTACAACTAAATTTTCAATTATGGAATGTATATTATTTAGCCACTACAAATTTTTAGTTGTGAAAGACTTTTTATGATCGACATTCGATGACCAAGGTGCAACTAATTTATTTTGGTCACAAAAAGTTTTTTGAGACTTGTGAACTTTCTGTGACCAAAAGTATAGTTGTTGAAGTTGAAATTTCTTGTAGTAGTAAATTACTTTTCCTTCTAAATACTAAATTATCTTGACAAAAGATAGATTAAGAAAAAAACATGAGCATGAAAAAAAAACCACTAATTTACAAATTGACTATAAAATCACACGAAACATATTTGCAAAAACAAATAATCTGCCAAAATACAAGCTAAATTCGTCAAAATATTTAATTAATCTTTCAGAGTATAAAACTTCATCCTTCTCACTCCAAGAAGTTAAAGATCAAATTGCATAAGAGAAAATTGGAAAGGAGCCTTAGGGTATTCAACAATCTATCGAACCCACTACAAGATTGAAAAACCCATTTTTCAAAGGAGTTTTCAACATGGAATATCTTTTTAAAAGAAAAATACAAGAACCACAAATTTTCATTCCAATTCTTGAACATTAATTTATGTGACATATAGCATGTTGTTATGTTATTAGAAAGTATTTAATTGATGTTACTACATCAATTGATTACATCTATCAATAAAAATAAGATACATAAATTAGTATTTAAAAGTTACAATTAGAGATGGTGTCTATAACACTATTCTTTTAATAAAAAAAATATTTTTTTATAATTATATTTGGGACAACTCTATAAGGAGGCACTTTACTTTATTTTATTTACATAAATAAAAATATTGACCATCCAATCATTTTTGGACCGTCATTTTTTTTTATCTGAATACATATTTTGATTATCCAATCATCTTTGGACCGCTTAGAACTAAAATGATACTTCAAATTAATTATAGAACATTCACACAAGATCATATGAAAAATAATCAAAAAGAAAAACCATAATTCCCATTGACAACGAGCCACCACCATCGAAATCACAACCTCACGTCAACGTCATTGGCTTGTGGTTCATTCACGTTGGTAATCAGCTCAAAGCCACAGGTGTGTTGGGGAAAAGGAAAAACTAGAAAAACATATGGTTTCTTCCTGCCATCGACAAACCACCCACTGCCTAAATCATCACAATCCAGCCTTCGTTCGCCACCAAGTCGTGATTCCTTTGTGACTCAACCATAATACAAAAAAAAAAAAAAAATGTCAAAAAACCAGGTGGTTGATTGAAGGTTGCGATCGATGGCGTCTCTATAGGGAGAGGCGAGTGGATTTGCAAGAAACCCACGACTCAGGTTGTGACCTAGGTCTCACAATAGACCCATCCAGAGACTCGTAACAACGAATCCATCGTCAATGGTGGCTGTTATGATTCGTGCCAAAATCTAAGTTCTTTCAGAACTTCATTAGCAACGGTTGTCATTTTGGTTGTCTATGGTGGCTGGAGAACAAAGAGGGCCGACAAACATACAATGGCTGACATCGTTGGAGCTTCGTTGTCGACCATGGTTTTGTAACTTCAATGAAACAAGATCACTGAGATTATGAGCATCTGGGATACAGCTAGTCTTTTTTTTTTTTTTTTTTTTAAATTGTTTTGTAATCCCATGTAATTGAATGAACAATAAATGTTGTATGCAGAGCACATCTAAACCATTAAAATAAAATCTAATGATAAAAAGTTTAAGGATTGTTCTCGTAAATAGTTCTTGAATTATAAACCTTTGTTCAAATTGATTTCTATTTGTTTGAAATAGATTATTATATCCATTATATATAGAAAACTATTCAAAATGCTCATTCCATTAAATTAGAAATAGAATGTGCATTTTAAATAATTTTCTATATATCGAGAGGCATTTTGAACGATTTTAAATAAATGGAAACTAACTTGAATGAAGATCTATAGTTCAAGAGCTATTTATAAAAATAATCTCTCTATTAACTTTTCATGAAATTCAAACTTCCATTAAAATTATAAACATATATATACAAAAGGACATTTTGAACGATTTTCTATGTATTGAGGACATAAAGACCAGTTTTAAAAAAATAAAGACTAACTTAAATAGATGTTTATAATTCATAGGTTATTTACGAAAATAATTCAAAGTTCAATGCTGTTAATAAGAAAAATTAAGGTGTCCTATTATAGAATTGCCTTTATATTTGTAATGAAAATTTCTATTGAACAAAAAAGTATATAAAACTCACTAAATCTTATACAAATATTGTATATGAAAGTGCTATTTATAGATTTTTTTTCCCAACACCTTTATTCTTTAGAAGTTTTGATTTTCCAAACTCATCCAAGCAAAAAATTATCAGTTTCCTTTGCACATTAATATTTATGAATGTCAAATTGTCCTAAATTCACAAACATCTATATTAATATTGAATACTAAATTGGAAACATTTTTTGCCTCATGTCCTATTTAGCTAAAAATTTCAAATTTTCTATATGTTTTGTTGTAATACTATACATCAATATTCATAGTCAAAAACTATGTAGGCCTTTTGCATTAAATTGTTCTAAATACAAGGGCTAAATATAAAAGAAATAAAGACAGTTGTTTGAGAGCCAAAATAAGACTCACCCAGTCTTTGAGACTATAATAAACACAAAGAAAGGGAGACAAGGACCCCTATGGTCTTAGACGATTGCAAATAAAGGAGGCAACAAGCCGAATCTCCTCTTTACATTCCATCAGTCTTTCCTTTGATTATTTGTGAGATTTTTCATAGTGCTCCATCTATTATTTCTAATCTTGGGGTTAATTTAAAATTGGTCCCGAATTACAAGTTCAATTTCATTATAGTCCTCAAATTTTAAATGTCCTAGAATCGATTCTCCCTCTGTTATATTCTCTCATAATAGTCCTTCCCTCTAGAAATTGTTAGAAATTGGACTATAATTAACATGTGAAGATCAAAAACATTTTTATCAAGATTAATTTTATTATTATAATGGGAAAGCACAACTGATTTTAAAATTCATAACTTCCAAAATTGAAATTTGGAATATGAATATAAACCAAATTAACATGGACTAAGATAATAATGGTCCTTTTATAATTAACATGTGAAATTAGCCCACAATTGATGTATTGTAGCCTGTTCAAACTTCTTCAATCCTCCTTTTTTTTGGTGCTTTTAAATTCTAGTTTTTCCATTTCTTACAATTAACCTATAAATGCACACAAACACAATAGAAACACCAATAAAATGCTCAAAAACTAATAAAATACATATGAAACAAAACAAAACAAAAGAGAACAAATGAAACAAGGAAATAAAAAAAACTAGAAACAAAAGTCTAACCTAATGCTAAAACTAAAAGAAAAACTAAGCAAGAACAAACCAAGAGCAAAGATGGAATAACCACACATTAGTCAAGTTTCAAATCAATAGTCAAGAAATTTATCTCAAAGGCCGAAGAGTATTACAACTCAAAGGAAATACCTAACACTAAAATTGTCTAGAATTTTAACTCCCAAACTAGTTCCACCAAAGACTCTCCATATAGTGTGTGCAAAAACCATAATCACTTCATCAATTTAGCACTAGGATCAATTTATGCAACTAAGATGTAATCCACATATCTCAATCTTAGATAATTCCATAAGCTCACCATTCGTGTTCCTCTCCATTAATGTTGATTAAGTTTAAAAGGGATCATTAGGGCTTATTATGGGTTACAATGTAAGGCTAGGTTGGAGGTATGATGATAGAGATCGATTTTTGGCTCAAATCACCCTAGACATATGTTGCACCACAAAGAACTCATGTGAATCTAAATCAATTCACAACTCTCTTTCTTCCTAGATTACTCAATTTCAATCATACCATGAACTTAACTTTCTATTCCCATATATTTACACAAAAATAACACAACAAACAAACATGTATTTATGTGCATTGATTATTATTATTATTATTTTTCACTACATCCCCAAACTTGTTTCCTTGTGTACATTTGTTTGGGTAGCATAGTTTTTTTAAAAATTTTTGTTTTCAAAATGAGCAAAACATAAATAATTGAAAATAGTTTAAAATGGGAAAAATGGCACGAACCATTAATGATGTATTCAAATCACAATCAAGTTCATACCAAACCCCAAAACAAGGCTCTAAGTGTGCAATGTATGACCAACATGCCTACGAGTGACAGGTAAAAATGTTGGAACATATCAAATGATGATTTGGCTTAGTTGATACGGATGATGAAAAAGAAGAAAAAGGCAATTAAGCTCAACCAGGTTAAACTAAAAATAAAAATAATTGTTAGCTACAAAAGTTTAAACGAGTCAAGGAAATGCCTAAATCATGTCCCTAATAACACCTAACCTAAGATTTCACCTAGAGTAGCAATAAGATGAGTTTTAGAATTACTATCCAAGATATGAAAACCTCTTAGTTTGCATAAATATCCTCTAAATACCTAAAAGACTAAATGATCAAAGTTTTGGGTATTCAAAAATTTTGAAAATCAACGATGAACTTCAACGAGCAAGGGAATCAAGCACACAGACATTTGATATTAACACATTTCTAATGATTTATGAACACATTTCAACTTAGTTCTATCATCGAATTCTTAGCCATCAAATTTCTACAAGACAAATAAAAAGTTTTGTTTTTTTTGTTGTTGTTTTTTGTTGTTTTTTTTTTCAACTAACCAAATTCTAAAAAATTTTCTTTTTTTTTGTTGTTTTTATTTTTTATTTTTTATTTTTTGGACTAACAAAACTCTAAAAACAAACTCAATACAAGCTAATAAGATCACCACAAAAATGAACAATAATGAATTACAATACAAATGAACATCAACCAAAGGAACAATAACTAACAACAAATGTTCGACCCTTAAACTTATTTCAAACATTGTCCTCAATGTTTGCAAAAACCAACAGAAATTATAAAGGAAGCGAAACATATGCTTGGGAGGTGAGATGTAATGTTTCACCTCCTATTGGTTGTTTTCGTGGTTATCATCTTAATTGTTAACCTCTTCTTTTCCCAGTGGTGGGGGTGGGACAAAGGGTTGATGCAAGTGATTGGGGAATGATCCCCAAATTTCTTGGATGCAACACCTAGTCTTTGTGTAACTCTTGTTTTTCATGCTCTTTTTGCACTGCATCCTTAAAGTTCTTCGATGCATCCCCAAGCATCTATTCAAATTAAATTAATGATCCCATAAACTTGTTTAAACCTTGAAAATGAAAAAAATTTTCAAACACAAATAAGTTCCAGACTCTAAAAATAACACAAAGATACAAAAATCACTATTAACACATAAGAAAAACCCAAAACAAGTTAAAATGATAGAATTTAAGGTGCCTCTCAAAAAGTACTTGATTTAACATCTCTAGCTAGACTATAGGAAAATGCTCATCAAAGAGTAGCTTCCGCTCATAGTATGTGTCATACAACACTAGAAATAGGTCTTTGGATTGGATGTTCTCAAGCTTGGCGAGATGTGGATGTAATCAGCTCTATGCTTAACTATACTTGGCTTCAATGCATGTACTTAGTGAGCTTGAATGAACTATGCTAAGAATGCTGGATGAGGTACCGGCCACATCAGATATTCAAATGAATGTTCGTGCTTAATTGGTGACAGCTCAATAATGGAGATCTCAAGAGGTTAAGGCTTATGGGCATCTTCTTGTGATTCTTCATTAATACATAAATCTTGTGTCTCTTCCTCTCCTGAAAATTCATCATTGGACAACTCCCATTTCTCCTCCTTTGATATCGGCTCCTCATAATGGTTCTCCAACTTCTCTATATGAAGTCTTGTTTCCTCCGAAAATTGGGCAAAGAGGGCTTGAAGGTCGTGAGAAACCTCTAAATGGTGAGGTTGAGTGTCATGCCATGGCTCTAAAATGTTAGAACTCTCTGCTCAACCTTGGTTGTTAGGTGAATAATTCTAACTTCAATTATCATAATTGACCATTTATTAATAAAAAGGGGTGATACCATTTCCCCTTCAACCTAAGTTCTTGTTGTGGTGCATAGCCTATTGAGGAAGGCTTGTAGTTGACACTCATTTGACAAATTATTATAAAGAAACCAAATAAGCAATTCCTTGTATCTCCACCACGCACTATGAAACGACTCTAAATGTTATTGAGTAAAATTCAAGAGGACTTGTTGATGCTATAACTCTAAGTACCTCGTAAAACAAACATTCAAAAAAAAATTTAAAAAGAGAATAAACGCCTAAACTAAAACTGAGCCACTTAATTGTACTATTTGCTAGAATTCCTAAAACTTTCAATCCTCGGTAATGACGTCAAAAACTTGTTATGTGTTCTAGCGTGTGTGCTTGCAAGTGAACAAGTCACTTTAAGTAATAAAGTGATAAAGATATCAAATATCATCCCACAAGGATTAAATTTAAGAAATAAACTAAGTACCACAACTATGATGATTCAATTTTATCTAGGCAATAAAAATTAAAAGGGAAATGTAAATTAAACAACTAAAGAAAATTAGAAATTGATGAATTAATACAAAGGAGAAGATGGATTGAAAGGAAATTCAAGGATTAAAAGGCTAGGGAATATGACTTCACTCAACTAGACTATGTTAATATGATTTAATGACTCGTTGATCGATTGCATACAAGTCACTAATTTAAGGCTTTCAAAAGTAAATTCACTCCCTTTTCCGAGTTGTAATGACCTCCATGTTCATGGAACCTAATTACAAGTAGATGTATGTAAGATCGCGTCCGAGGATAACATTGCCGATCCCTTTACTAAGACTTTGGTAGCTAGAAGCTTTGAGAGGCATGTAGAGGCGATGGGGATGCGTAACATGGCACATCTACTGGCTTAGGCCAAGTGGGAGATTGTTAGGAAATGCCCTAAGCATTAGAGACATTTTGATGTATTTATTTTGAACTGGATAATAAAATTATATATAGAGGTTATTCATTACATTATTATCTGTCCTCGTTTTATTTACATGTTAAAGTAAATGTAAGCAAATATGGCTCACTGACTGCTTGTGTTAAAACTGTTAGAACATTGCATGCAATGGACTTTTGTATGCGAGAAGATAATGTTCTAAAGTAAGTGGTCTAAACTAAGGTCTGTAGTCTATGGGGTTAGACCGAGCATCTAACTCATGTTAAGACTATTATGTTGTCTAAAGCCATGGTGGGGATAGTTTGTCTTGACTGTTTGGAGCATAGACTTTCAAGTAGAGATATAGATATGTTGCTTGGTGGTGACATATTAGACCGGGACTAAAGCGTGATTGATCTACGTAGTCCGCTATGAGTGGATCAATCTGCTTTTGACGTTCATTGTGCAATAACCTTAATCCTAAGTAAATGAACTACTTCATGTATATGACTTGTGTACTTTGATGTTCCAATGGCTAAAGCGTCTCAGAGGTAGTAAGCTTATAGATCGGTTCGTTGGGTGCATGACTTGTATACGATGAAGGGTTTGTTTGCAGATATCGGAATCATAACTCTAAGGAGTTAAAGGTATCCTTTTAAAGGCATTATACTGGATGTGAAAATGGACAAGGCCTTGGGTCGTCTACTGAGCGGATGACTTTTTATTCACGTATGGTGAATAATCATTTTCTTAATTCGGTAGTATAATGGAACTTTAAGATAGCCTGATCAGTAGGATTAAACGGACTTTGACCTAAGGTTGATCATGGATATCATATGAGGGTTTTGCATATATGACAAGGTCATTGGATAGTAGCTCGTCACAGGCTTACGTAATACGGTATATAATTGGGAGTTCAGTTTCAGGTTTATAGTGGTGTGACTCTGAAATTAGTGATCATATGATTGAGTTGTTCGATACAGAATGATGATCATATGGAATCACGGGAGCCCGATTATATATGTCCAATCAGTCCTTCTACTAGCTCCACATAATTCCTTAACGTTTGGCAAATTGATTTGTGTATGCTATTGGCTAGTTTATTATGCATGGATGGTGATGACATAAGATTAGGATGGTAGACAAGATTCTCTCCGGTTGGATTCAGATTTTGTTTTGGATAATAGAGTACACAATTATTCGAACTCCAAATAAAGTTGCCATGAATTTATTTGAGATTGGATTGGAGTTGTAGAAAATTATCCATGAGATCAAGCATTTGAAACACAACTGTTTTGTGGATTTTGAAATTTGAATTTTGAAATTTGAATTTTAAATTTTGAATTTGAAATTTGAATTTGAAATTCGAATTTGAAATTTGAATTTGAAATTTAAATTTGAAATTTGAAATTTGAAATTTGAAATTTGAATTTGAAATTCAAATTTTGAATCACAGTCCAAGTGGGATTCGAATTTGTTGTGGTAAATCCACAAGGTTTGAAATTCGAATTTGAGTTGGATATGGAGAGGATAATCTTGTTAGAATCCTACTTGAATTTTGAATCCAAATCCTAACTAATGATTGACGAAATTTTGAGGATTATCCTCAATGGATTTTCGATTTTTATGAATAAGGTTTAAAGGAAAAATTCAAGTTTCAATCCCAGTTGAATTTGGATTCTCTCATCTCCAGAAAGTGGCCGAAATTTTGGAGCATATCTCCTTAGGAAAATTCGGTTATTTTGGATAAGGATGAGATAAGATTTAAGCTTGAAAATTCTAGTGGAATTTTGATTCTCCCTTATCCTAAAAGTGGCCGAAATTTTGAGGAGATTTTCTCCTTGGAATTTTCGGATTTTTTGGTTGAAAAAAGGAGATAAAATTCTAGTTAAAATCTTGTTTAGATTTGGATTGGATTTATCCTAAATGGCCGAATTTTATTGTTGGGATTTTCCCATGGAAAATTCAGATTTTATGGTTGTGGATAAGGGAGAATATCTTCTCCTAATCCAATTCGAATTCAGAGAATCACCTCATACAGGTCTATAAATAGAGGTCCTGCCACTCCAGTTCTCTCAGACTGTAAGGACCACCCCGTCCTTGTAACTCAGTAAATTATTCAATGAGAAGCTAAGGAATAATTTGATGCGTTTTTAGTCCAAATACATCGAACACGGTCAGGTACATGGTCGTGTAAGAAACCGTGTACTGATCGGATTGTTTTATGAGAAAGGCCGTGTGAGTTAACATGGCCGTGTAGTTTTATATGGTCAGGTACACGGCTGTGTAAGTGGCCGTGTACCACTTGGGTAAGTGAGCATGGTCCAAGACACGGTCGTGTTGAGAAAGCCTAGCTAGTACACGCCCGTGCTCAAGCCATACACGCCCGTGTTAGAACCCTTGTAGAAGGCCGTTACTGAACAGAGAGCCAATTTGAAGACTCTCGTAATGCGTGAAACCTAATTACTATGAAATGAGTAATTAAGTTGATAAATGTAGCATAAATTCCAGTTGAATAGACTAAACAGGTGCAGTACTGTTTATTACTATTCATACAGTGAAAAGGGGTAACCGACAGAGAACCCGGTCTACCCTGTTATGTGCATAAGTGTATAAGATACACAGTGTCATGAAACTAGTCCGGATGACCATTTCCTAACACAAGACTGGTGAGCAGATCACTGAAATACTCGGACCAAACGTCTGAGCACAATAACGGGAATCTCCCTAGTAGGGTACAGTATCGAGAAAATGGTCTGGATGACCTCTTCTCATCCAGAGACTGACAAAATCGGAGTCAGAACACTCGGACTAGTCAGTTAGAACAGAGAACAGTGAATAGTGAATAGTGAATAGTGCAAGATGCAGTGTCAAGTTACTGGTCAAGACGGCCTTAGTTTGACTTAAAACTGATATATCTAGACTCAGGACGCCCAAATTAGTCAAACGGACACCTGACACGTTTTTCGAGGTGGGACCCCACAGATCTTGAAAACTGGTCTAGACGACCTCAGACGGACATATGACTGATAAAATTGAAATCAGAATGTCCGAATTAGTCAAGAGAGACTGTGTCTGAAATTTCGCCTAGGAACGCCTCGGTTTGCGTGCGAAAGGACAACACAGTGTAGACACTACCGCAGTATAGGAATGAATAGTGATTTGGTATAGAATGGGCTCTTAGATAGTATAAAACAATTAGAAATCATCAGTACAAAAATCAGATTCAGAAAATCTAATTTTTGGATGAAAATTAGAACACTGCCGAGAAAGGGCTGAAAAACGCAGTAGAAAACTAGACTGCACAGAACCGATTCGGTTGGACTTTTACTCCAACCAAACCATGCCCCCTTTGGTTAGGAAAACAGCTGCAAAACCAGCTGCAAAACCAGCTGAAAGTGATCCCTTAAATCAAGGGATGTGTTGGAGTTTTTAGATTAAAAAAATGGGGTTTTAAGGACAAGAGGACCATGACCATTTAATGCAAACTTGCTCCCTTTCACCCTCCATCATGGCTCCGAAATTTCAAGGGCTGCAGCACAGATTTTTGTCCCCCAATTGAGCTAAATTATGGCTTAATTAAGAGGGCTTAGAGTTAAGCAAAGTTGCTTTGAGTTGCCTATAAAAAGGTGCAACCACCCTTAGGTTTCACTTTTTCCATTTGCTCACAAAACCACTCAAGAAAAATACAGCTTTCTCTCCCCTTTCTCTTCAGAAAATCCGACCCCTCTTCAGCCCCTAAACCACCCATATTTTCACATAACTTTCACACAAAAGCTTGGCCACACAAGTTGTTAAAGGTGCACTCTTCCAAGGTAGTTTCGGTAAGACCTTAAAACCGAAATTTTTTCTATGGTGTAATTTTTCATCTTGGCTGGATATTAAGAGAAACTTTTTGTTTTCCTTGTGTTCTCATTCTACCACAAATGATCCCTCAACCCTCTTTGTTTTCTATGGAGCCTTGACAGCCACCCTTGGCCCGGTTGTGCTTGGATCAAAGCACTCTAAGGTATAAACCGAAAAATCCCCATCTTTTGTGGTTAGTTGTTTTTAAGTTTTTGATCAAAGGAGATTTATATGTATTTGGTTATGCACATGGGTTGTAATAATTTATTTGAGCCCTTAGCTTTCAGTTTTTAAAGTTTTTGTGGTTGTGGTTGTGGTTGTGTTTACTTTAGTTTACAAGTGGTTTGAGATATGTGTGTGCATGAGTGTGTAGAGGGTGGCTGGACACAAAATCTGTCCCCAGGATCAGCCACGGATTTTGGCCAGTTTGACCCACTTAGGGTCCGAATCTGGGATTTGGTAAAACATAAAGTTTTAAGAAAATTTTGATACGGTCGTTTTTACGTCAAATAGCCATTGGCAAAAAATGAACCTACGATAGGCTTTTCGGCTAGTTTTGGTTCGGTGTCCAAAACTGGGAGTAACAAATCCGGACCAAATGAACAGTCTCAGATTTTTATTAAAATGACCCTTTTAGAGGCCGAACCAAAATTTGGTCAAAACACAAAAGTTTTAGATCTCGACGAAACTTTGAAACTGACTTGTGTGGGTTTCAAAAATTCGGCCGTTTCGGGCCCCAAACAGACCTGTTTTCAAAAGTGCGTAAAACTGGAACTTTTATAAAAACTGGGCACAAAGGCCACGGGTTTGATGAATTTAGGAGCCGTTAGAGTTAGAATTAGGCTCCGAAATGAACACAAGAATTGTTCATTTTGTCGAGGACGAAAAGTTTCATGAACGCCGATTTCTCAAACAAAGTCATTTCAAACAAGTTTCAAATTATTTTCAAAAGTGGTCCAACATCACATTTTTTTAGCACATTTACAATGTGTTCCCTTTAAATGACTTAGAAATGATTTCAACAAAAACACCCTCATCCTCCAACGGGGCGAGGTGAGACTCGTTTTCAAAAATGTGGGGACACCATACCCCTTTCAAACCATTTCAAACACTTTGCTTTCAAAAAAAATGTGGGGACACCATACCCCTTTCAAAATGAAAAATCCTCTTGTAAAAATTTCTAGATTTGAACAAAGTTTTCAAAGGAATTTCACAAAGAACAAGGGACATTTTTAGTAAGATATGGTAGAGGTAGCCTAGTCGGCTACGACACCATAATGCAAGGTAGCCCGATAGGCTACCACACCCAAACAAGCAAAGTAACCCGAACGGTTACTATACCAAGCCTACACATAGTAGCCTGATAGGCTACCTAGTTGCCAAAAACGTGAGGTAACCGGTCAGTTGACTGATCGGTAAATCAGTGAAGCACCGTGTTCAGAGCAACATTGTGAGGAATGTTGATTTAACTGTCAAGAAGACAGTTAATCAAACGTGACGGAAATTAGACACCAAATTCCCAGATAGGCCAATAGGGTACCGAGGGACCCCGGTACCACATGAAAGACGAGTATAGGCAAAAGTAGCCTAAGGACGTGGTAGTTAATTTATGGGGCCATAAGTTAATTAACCATATACGAATAAGTTAACTCTTGAGATAGAGAGTAAGTAGTGCCGACGGCAATCGGTATCAAGTAATTATCTACTTTAGTCACTAACAGTATTGGTGACTTAGAGAAGGTATTAACGAGAGACGTTATTGATGACAGGTAGTAACCTGCAAATTTCTAAAGGTGCGAATACAAGTGCTTGCAATTAGGTAAGTATAACTCCGCCTGCAGCGTGAATAAAATGATGTTAAAATGATCGTTTTACAGTATGTTAAGTATGCCTTACATGCACACGATGTTGCACAGCATACATAAGAGTATATAGTTTCACAATCGAGTAGATTGATGAAAGAACAAGTTAGAAGCCATAGATCCCTACCATATAGGATTGGGGATAGCTTAGAGAAGCATATGGCTAGAACAGTTAAACAAGATGGAAATAAATAGGTGTGCCGTACCGGCTCCTTCAGTTGAAGGGGTTTCCAGTTAAAGAAAGTTAAGGCCAAAAGTTGAGCAACAGTTGATGGCTCTTCGGCATTAGTTGACCTCGGGCGTTACCGTTGGTCTGCGCGCACACGGTACTGACACATGGGCCCTAAATAGACAAGAGAAAGAAAAGAGTACTAAAGTATAAATGAACATAACCGGATCATGCATAGTTCACTGTCCGCATTAGTTCGCTATGCTTTCAGCTACAGTAAGATACATGCTTTTACATGAAGTAATCTGTATGCATATGGTATATAAAGTTTGTATGCTATGACATGATATGTGATGATATGGTATATGCTAAGTGTTATATGTGACTATCTTGCATGCTTATGCGTTTTAAGTATGTATTATGTTTAAACATGTTTTGCGGTTAACATGTTGTACTTACTGGGCTTAAAGCTCACGGAGTGTGTTCATGCTGTAGGTAAGCGTCCTATGGCATAAGCCACGATGGGCAATGACGGCGGCGGAGGCGGATGTGAGGCGAGGTTATGGACACCATACGAGTTTAACTTCCGCACAGTTTAAGTAAACAGTATTTTGAACAGTAACAGTACAGTACCAGTAGATGGTACTTTTAAATAGTAATCGTTAAATGGTATTTCTGAATAGTAATGCTTACACAATATTTTTGAGTAGTAATAGTTGAATAGTATTTTCGAATAGCAGCTGATTGATACTATTCAAAAATACTATTTCACAAAATGAACAGTATAAGTATGTTTGCAAGATTATTATTATGTTTCAAATTCTGCTTTTAATAGTACATGTGCATGAATAGTAAATACGTTTGCAAAAAAAAAAAAAAAAATTTCTTCTAAAATTAGGGTAACCTATTAAAGATATTTTAAGTAAGCAATATTCAATTACAAGAAAGTATAAGTAAAAGTAAAGAAACAGTAGTTTTACAGTGATGGTCCAGGCCGCCTAGGGCACGGGGCGTCACACAGACCACAGACTCTCAGGTGAGCAGGCTTATTGTTGCACAACTCATCGTGACAATAAGTTCTTTAGAGATCTGGGTGGTCGGAAGAAGACTAGCAGTGCTAGCATACCGATCGAGGTTCAGAGTACCCACACACTCAGCCATTCGAGAATTAGAGAATAGTAGAGAATGCTAGTTGGTTGAAGCCCTCCGGTCATTCTCCTCCTGCACATTGGCGTCCTTGAGGTTTGAGTTTTAATTGTTGTTGGTTTATTGTATATGGCATCATGAGATATTTAACGATCTGAAAAATTTTTATTGTTTCGCTGCGCCACTCTGATATGTTTTTACCGATTTATTTTCCTACAATTGGTATCAGAGACATCTCATGACTATGCCATGTACATAAATTAGACAATTACTTAGTCTTTTTATTTATGTATGGATTTGATATTTAGATAGTGGCATTCCAGGGTTCCTTTATGTTGTTATCATGGATTATGTATAAAGTATGTGGTTATTTTAATTTTTTGAATTATTATAAGCATGCTTATTTATGCCGGTTATGGTTCCTTAGAATTTAGAAAAATTGTATCTAGGAATTTTATGTAACCATGGGAGCAGTTTATTAACACTGTAATTTTCCCATGGATTTTATTTTTTGTCTCTTAGAATTATTATGGTTAGAATTTTGTACACCGGAAACGGTTTAGGAAATTTTATGTAATTATTCTTGGAGGAGATTGAAGATTGAAGACCGTAATTTATTTTTCCCAAAAGTTAAATTTGATTTAAAGGTTAAAATTTTGATTGTGTGGAAAATTTCAATTTAATTGGGATTCAAGTTAATTTTTGGAGATCGTAATAGGTAAATTGGAATATAGCATGAAAATCGAGACACGACCCCTCGAGATAGGCCGTCGGGCCTTGGTGGGGCTGCAGCCCCTGCCCTCGGGCAGGATGGGGTTGCAGCAGCCCTTGTGCAGGCCATAACCACCCACGGCCGCAGGCTTGGCCTGCAGTTGAGGGTGGCCGTGGCCTACCCAAGGCTGGCCGCAACCTGGGCGTGCAGCCTGGCGCTACAGGCTTGGCCTGCAGCCCGGCAAGGCTGCACATGGGGGCGGCCCTGGGCTGCTTGCCCTTCCGGGGCTGGCGGCTGCCCACGGTGGCTGCCGTCTTCGGGGGCGGTGGTGTGACGGTTCAAAAATCGAAAAATTTTGATTTTTAAATTTTTGGATTTAATTTTAACTCATGTTTAAAAATATGTAATTGAAAATTTGATATTTTTGAAATTACATATTATTACACATGATGTTTAAAGTTGTTTAAAATTTGAATTTGAAATTTAAATTTGAAATTCGAATTTAGAATTTGAATTTGAAATTTAAATTTTTGAAGATTTAAATTTTAAATGATTCTTGGGATGAGAAATAAATGGAGAGGCTACATAAAGATGGATACAAGAAGATGGAACAAAAATTCAAGACCCAAAGAATGCTTTGGATGGAATTTTGTAATCTTTATTTTCTTTGTTCTAGGATGGAACTATGGCTTGGTTATTCTGTCAATTATTTTTTCTGTGATATGTCATGGATATATAAATATTATTGATGGAAGTTTTATATGCATATTTGATAACATGTCATATAGGATAGGTGAGTGCCGCTCATACTATATTAATCATACATAATTTGTCAAAACTTGCATGTTTTTCAAAATATTGAGTGGGAGAGGGTTTCAAACAAAACCCATGGCCTCCATTGTTGATCCATATGTGAAAGCATGGTAACGCCTCGCGTCAGTTCTGCCCTGACCACACCCCTTGGTAGGTGTTTACCGCCACCGGTATACTAGATTGGATCTCCTATGTGGAAAACGTGTTCGGGTACGATCCTATTCATGACCACCCCTCGATGGCTTGGTAGGACGTGGATCGGGCTAAGTAAACAATGGTTATACACTCAAGACTTATTTAGTTATTAACCTTCCCTAGAAACTCTGTTAACTAAACTGGTGGCCACATAAGCGGTTATTAATATATGTCTTAATCTTGGAGGATTTAAAGCAACATATATTAATTGGACGGGGTCCATGTTCTGGCTATTTATTTTCATGACCACCCCTTGGTGGCTTGGGGCAATAGGTGCTGAGAATTACCGTTGCAATGCTACATGTTTTTCAAGTTTTATGTAGGAACATACTTGTATGTTTTATTTGCTAAATTATCTGTATATTTGCTTGGGCTTTGTAATGATGTCTAGTATAATTTTATTTCAGTTCAAAATGTCACCGACACCCCTCATTTCGATACTTACTGAAAATAAGCTGAATGGCAATAATTATAAAGATTGGAAAAGAAATCTATTGATAGTTCTCAGCTGCGAGAGACACAAGTTCGTGCTGGACGAACCATGCCCACCTGGGCCCAAACCTGACACACCACTTGAGGAGGTCCTGGTTGCCTATAATCGTTGGAGAGAATCCAATGAGATAACTCGATGCTACATCCTTGCTAGTATGACGAGTGCTTTACAAAAGCAGCATGAGACTTATTAAGTTGCTGGGGAGATCATGGAAAATCTGGAGGACATGTTCGGAGGCCAAGAAAAATTGGCTCGACAGTCCACTATCACCAGCATTATGAACTCTAAGCAAAAGGCGGATACTCCGGTGAAGGACCATATGATCACTCTAATGGGATTCTTCACTGAGGCTGCCGAGAATGGTGCTGAGTTGGACTACAACACCCAGATCGAGATGGTGTTCAAAACTCTGTCTAAAGATTTTGTGGGGTTTAAGGCCGCATACAATCTGGTGACAAAGGAGTTAGGACTAACCGAGCTCATGAAGCAACTACAGGCTTATGAACGGATGATCAGGGATGAGGATGTGGTCTGACCTAAAGGAGAGGCTAATTTGGCAGAATCTTCCAATCCCTCACGGAAGAGGAAGAGGCCAAATAAGAAGCAAGTGGCTTCTAGTTCTTTTAATCCTCCTGTCTCGGACGGGAAGAAGAAGAAGAAGAAGAAGAAGCCCAAGGACCCTAAAAAGTCCAAATGCTTCCATTGTGGGAAGGTAGGTCACTTTAAGAAGGCTTGCCTGGAATTCCTAGCCGCCAAGGGCAAGGAAGGGAAGGAATTTCATTACTTGGAAGCATGTTTGGTGGAAGAATCGAAAGACACTTAGGTCATTGATTCAGGCACCAATAATCATGTTTGTGTTTCTATGCAGGGGTTCGTGGAAACGAGAAGTCTACATGATAGGAGCCTCTCGTTGCGGACTGAAGATGGTAGCTTGGTGGTGGCTGAGGCAGTGGGAGATGTTTACCTTTACTTTGATCAATTTAGGTTTATTTTATTGAAAGACTGTTTTTATGTTCCTAATTTTAGGAGGAACCTTATATCGGTAGCTTGTTTAATAAAGGATTCTTATTCAGTTTCTTTTAGTAAAAGAGTTGATATTCGTAGAAATAAGTCTTTTATTTGTTCTGGATGGATGGATGGAAACCTATGTTTGATCAAACCAAAGATGTACTTACTGCTTGACACTGAATTAATTGATAACTCTAAAAGGTTGAAAGTTTCTCACTCTAACAAGGCGTATCTTTGGCATTTAAGACTTGGTCATATTAATCAGGATAGGATTCAAAGATTGAAAGACGGTCCTCTGGAATCTCTGGGGGAGGTACGTCTTCCCCAATGTGAGTCTTGTCTAAATGGTAAAATGACTAAGAGGTCTTTTGGAGCTAAGGGTACAAGGGCTCAGGAGCTCTTAGAAATTATGCACACTGACGTATGTGGCCCCATGAACGTCACAGCACGAGGAGGGTTCGAGTATTATGTCTCTTTCATAGATGATTACTCGAGGTGTGGATATGTGTTTCTGATGCACCGCAAGAGCGAAACCTTTGACAAGTTCAAAGAGTATCGTGCGGAAGTGGAAAAGCAATTAGATAAATCCATAGAGATACTTCGATCTGATCGAGGTGGCGAATACCTCTCCGATGAATTTCTAGGACATCTTGTAAAGAACGGGATATTATCCCAATTGACTGCACCTGGTACTCCACAACAGAATGGTGTAGCCGAAAGGAGAAACAGGACCTTGTTGGATATGGTACGGTCCATGATGAGTTATTCAATGCTGCCATTATCATTTTGGGGATATGCTTTACAAACGGCATGCTATATTCTGAACCAGGTTCCAAGCAAACCAAGTCCCAGAACTATGTATGAATTGTGGTGTGGCAGGAAGCCCTCCCTTGGACATATGAGAATATGGGGCTGCCCGACGCATGTACTGGATGGGGATGCGAAGAAGTTGGAACCAAGATCAGAATTGTGCATGTTTATAGGGTATCCAAAAGGAACTAAAGGAGGTCTGTTCTATAACCCGAAGGAACAAAAAATCATTGTCTCAACACATGCGACATTCTTGGAGGAAAGTCACATGAATGACTTTAAGCCTCGAAGCAAAGTGGTGCTAGAGGAGTTATCGGGTGAAAGAACTGCTCCATAGATTTTGGTCTTGGACACAAGTCCGAGTTCCGGTGAAAGACCTACAGATGATCAACAATTTAGGGTGCCTCGTCGTAGTGGAAGGGTTTCTAAGAAACCTAATTTCTTCATGTATGATGCTGAGGTATACCAGGCCGATGCTCATGAGCATAAGGATGATCCGATCACCTATGATTAAGCTATAAATGATGTTGATTCTAATTCTTGGAAACAGGCTATGAACAATGAGATGGATTCTATGAAATCCAACTCTGTTTGGGAACTTGTAGATTTGTCGGATGGGATAAAACCCATTGGATGCAAATGGGTCTACAAAAGAAAGAAGGATGCGGAAGGGAGAGTGTAAACTTTCAAAGCTAGACTGGTTACAAAGGGGTACACGCAAAAGGCTGGAATCGATTATGATGAAACCTTTTCACCTGTTTCTATGCTGAAGTCTATCCGTATTCTTCTGTCCATTGCTGCGGCTCTCGATTACAAGATCTGGCAAATGGATGTCAAGACGGCATTCTTGAATGGCCATCTTGAAGAGTGTATCTATATGATACAGCCCGAAGGGTTCGTAGCGAAAGGCCAAGAAAGGAAAGTTTGTAAGTTGCTTAGATTCATTTATGGATTAAAGCAAGCATCCCACTCATGGAACCAGAGGTTTGATCAAGCGATTAAGACATTTGGTTTTGAGCAGAACATTGATAAACCTTATGTTTATAAACGTATTAAGGATAGAAAAGTGGTCTTTTTAATACTCTATGTCGATGATATACTACTCATTGGGAATGATGTAGGGAACTTATCATCGGTCAAGCTTTGGTTACACCAACAGTTTGACATGAAGGACTTGGGAGAAGCTAATTATGTTCTGGGCATTCGTCTCTTTAGAGATCGAAAGAACAAAATGATAGCGCTATCCCAAGCTTCATACATAGATAAAATAATTGACAAATATGCAATGCAAGAGGCAAAGAAAGGCTTACAACCTTCCATTACCAGTCTAACTCTTTCATTGGATGACTATCCTAAGACATCGGAAGAAAAAGAGCATATGAGTAAGGTCCCTTATGCATCCACTGTAGGTCGCCTTATGTATGCTATGCTTTGCACTCGCCCAGACATATGTTTTGCAGTAGGTATGGTGAGTCGATATCAAACGAATCTTGGAATCAAGCACTGGCAAGCAGTAAAGCATATACTCAAGTATCTTAAGAGAACGAGGGATTATATGCTAGTGTATTTTGGAGGGGACCTAACACCCGTAGGATACACGGACTCAGACTTCCAGACTTGCAAGGATTCGAGGAAATCGACATCTGGATCAGTGGTCTTGCTCGGAGAAGGTGCCATTGTGTGGAGGAGTGTGAAGTAGGGCTGCACAGCTGACTCTACTATGGTGGCTGAATATGTGGCTGTGGCTATGGCTGAGGCATCTAAAGAAGTGGTTTGGCTCCGCAAGTTCTTTAGAGACCTTGAGGTCATTCCGGGTGTTAACAAGCCTATCACACTTTACTGTGATAACACTGGGGCTATTGCCAACACAAGGGAATCTACGCACCATAAGAGGACCAAACACATAGATCGGAGGTATCACATTATTAGAGGGCACGTGGAGACAGGACAAGTGGATGTATGTAAGATCGCGTCCGAGGATAACATTGTCGATCCCTTTACTAAGACTTTGGTAGCTAGAAGCTTTGAGAGGCATGTAGAGGCGATGAGGATGCGTAACATGGCACATCTACTGGCTTAGGGCAAGTGGGAGATTGTTAGGAAATGCCCTAAGCATTAGAGACATTTTGATGTATTTATTTTGAACTGGATAATAAAATTATATATAGAGGTTATTCATTACATTGCTATCTGTCCTCGTTTTATTTACATGTTAAAGTAAATGTAAGCAAATATGGCTCACTGACTGCTTGTGTTAAAACTATTAGAACATTGCATGCAATGGACTTTTGTATGCGAGAAGATAATGTTCTAAAATAAGTAGTCTAAACTAAGGTCTGTAGTCTATGGGGTTAGACCGAGCATCTAACTCATATTAAGACTATTATGTTGTCTAAAGCCATGGTGGGGACAGTTTGTCTTGACTGTCTGGAGCATAGACTCCCAAGTAGAGACATAGATATGTTGCTTGGTGGTGACATATTAGACCGGGACTAAAGCGTGATTGATCTACGTAGTCCGCTATGAGTTGATCAATCTGCTTTTGACGTTCATTGTACAATAACCTTAATTCTGAGTAAATGAACTACTTCATATATATGACTTGTGTACTTTGATGTTCCAATGGCTAAAGCGTCTCAGAGGTAGTAAGCTTATAGACCGGTTTGTTGGGTGCATGACTTGTATACGATGAAGGGTTTGTTTGCAGATATCGGAATCATAGCTCTAAGGAGTTAAAGGTATCTTCTTAAAGGCATTATACTGGATGTGAAAATGGACAAGGCCTTGGGTCGTCTGCTGAGCGGATGACTTTTTATTCACGTATGGTGAATAATCATTTTCTTAATTCGGTAGTATAATGGAACTTTAAGATAGCCTGATCAGTAGGATTAAATGGACTTTGACCTAAGGTTGATCATGGATATCATATGAGGGTTTTGCATATATGACAAGGTCATTGGATAGTAGCTCGTCACAGGCTTACGTAATACGGTATATAATTGGGAGTTCAGTTTCAGGTTTATAGTGGTGTGACTCTGAAATTAGTGATCATATGATTGAGTTATTCGGTACAGAATGATGATCATATGGAATCACGGGAGCCCGATTATATATGTCCAATCAGTCCCTCTACTAGCTCCACATAATTCCTTAACGTTTGGTAAATTGATTTGTGTATGCTATTGGCTAGT
The DNA here is from genome assembly GCA_035233585.1 of Antiaris toxicaria. Lineage (NCBI taxonomy): Eukaryota > Viridiplantae > Streptophyta > Magnoliopsida > Rosales > Moraceae > Antiaris > Antiaris toxicaria. The sequence continues at coordinate 6,803,874 of CP141163.1, forward strand.
TTATTATGCATGGATGGTGATGACATAGGATTAGGATGGTAGACAAGATTCTCTCCGGTTGGATTCAGATTTTGTTTTGGATAATAGAGTACACAATTATTCGAACTCCAAATAAAGTTGCCATGATTTTATTTGAGATTAGATTGGAGTTGTAGAAAATTATCCATGAGACCAAGAATTTGAAACATAACTGTTTTGTGGATTTTGAAATTTGAAATTTGAAATTTGAAATTTGAATTTGAAATTTGAATTTGAAATTTGAATTTGAAATTCGAATTTGAAATTTGAAATTTGAAATTTGAATTTGAAATTCAAATTTTGAATCACAGTCCAAGTGGGATTCGAATTTGTTGTGGTAAATTCACAAGGTTTGAAATTCGAATTTGAGTTGGATATGGAGAGGATAATCTTGTTAGAATCCTACTTGAATTTTGAATCCAAATCCTAACTAATGATGGACGAAATTTTGAGGATTATCCTCAATGGATTTTCGGTTTTTGTGGATAAGGTTCAAAGGAAAAATTCAAGTTTCAATCCCAGTTGAATTTGGATTTTCTCCTCCCCAGAAAGTGGCCGAAATTTTGGAACATATCTCCGTAGGAAAATTCGGTTATTTTGGATAAGGATGAGATAAGATTCAAGCTTGAAAATCCTAGTGGAATTTTGATTCTCCCTTATCCTAAAAGTGGCTGAAATTTTGAGGAGATTTTCTCTTTGGAATTTTCGGATTTTTTGGTTGAAAAAGGGAGATAAAATTCTAGTTAAAATCTTGTTTAGATTTGGATTGGATTTGTCCTAAATGGCCAAATTTTATTGTTGGGATTTTCCTATGGAAAATTCAGATTTTATGGTTGTGGATAAGGGAGAATATCTTCTCTTAATCCAATTCGAATTCAGAGAATCACCTCATGCAGGTATATAAATAGAGGTCCTGCCACTCCAGTTCTCTCAGACCACAGACTCTCAGGTGAACAGGCTTATTGTTGCACAGCTCATCGTGACAATAAGTTCTTTAGAGATCTGGGTGGTTGAAAGAAGACTAGCAGTGCTAGCATACCGATCGAGGTTCAGAGTGCCCACATACTCAGCCATTCGGGAATTGGAGAATAGTAGAGAAGGCTAGTTGGTTGAAGCCCTCCGGTCATTCTCCTCCTGCACATTAGCATCCTTGAGGTATGAGTTTTAATTGTTGTTGGTTTATTGTATGGCATCATGAGATATTTAACGATCTGAAAATTTTTTATTGTTCCACTGCGCCACTCTGATACGTTTTTACCGATTTATTTTCCTACATTTAGCCCATGTTAAAATCATCACACAGAATAAGTACTATTTGTGACACTCCGTGCCCTTAGTGGCCGGACCGTCACTAAAAACTGACTTACTTGCTTTTCTTATACTTTCTAGCAATTTATACTTAACTAGATATCATAAAATTAGGGATTTTTTTTATTTTACATGTACGTATTTACTGTATACATACGAATACCGATTATTATTCAAAAATACTATTTAATGATTACTATTCAAAAATACGGTTTACGGTTACTATTCAAAAATATCATTTAACGGTTACAATTCAAAAATACCATTTAACGGTTACTATTCAAACATACTATTTAACGATTACTATTCAAAAATACTATCTGACAATTACTATTCAAAGTACTATTTAACTATTACTATTCAAAATACTAATAGTCAAATTTGCGGAAGATAAACTCGCGGTGTCTCCATAACCTTGCCCTCACATTCGCCTCCGCCGGCACCTTCGCCCATTAGGGTTTAAGCCGTAGGACGCTTACCTACAGCGTAAACACACTACGTGAGCTTTACGCCCAGTAAGTACAACATGTTTACCGCAAAACATGTTTAAACATAGTACGTACTTAAAAACTTATAAGCAGTCATATATCACATATACCACTTTAACATATCACATATCACATATCACATATCAGATCAATGATTATAAAACTTCACATAATATATGTATCACAGAAATATCGTGTACTGAGTGCATCTAGAAGCATGGTGAACAATGACTAATGCATGATCCGGTTATGTTCATTTATGTTTCAAACTTCTCTTTTCTTTTCTTGTCTATTTAGGGCCCATGTGTCAGTCCCATGCGTGCACAGACCATCGGTAACGCCCGTGGTAAATAGCCGGAGAGCCATCAATGGATACTCAACTTTCTGCTTTAACTTAAAACCTCTTCATTTGAATAGACCGGTACGACACGCTTACTAATTTTCGTCTTGTTTATCTTTTCTAGCTATATGCTTCTCTAAGCTGTCCCAAATCCTACATGGTAGGGACGTATGGCATCTAACTTGCTTTTTCATCAATCTACCTGATTGTGAAACTACATACTCTTAAACATGTGGTGTAACAACGTGTGCATGGCATACATATTTTAACATACTATAAAAATATCATTTAAATGCATTTTCATTCATGCCATAGGCAGAGTTGTACTTACCTAATTGCAAGCAACTTGAAATCTCACCTTTATCAATTCACAGGTTACCACCTGTCATCAATAACGTTCTTCATTAATACTCTCATTGAGTCACTATTAACGTTAGTGACTATAACTTACGTTTCTTTGGGATACCGAGACCCGTTGGTACCCTATTGTCCTATTATGGGGATTGGTGTCTAACTTGTACCGTGTTTGATTAATTATCTACTTGACAGATTAATCATCGTTCCTCACTGTGTTGTTCGAAGCATGGTCTTTGACTGGTTTACAACTCAGTCAACTGACCAGTTACCTCGCGTGTTTGTAACTAAGTAGTCTATCGAGTTACTATACATGAACTTAGTGTAGTAACCGACCGGGTTACATCGCTTGTTGAGGTGTGGTAGCCTACCGGGATACTAAGGCTTGTTTGATGTAATGGTCCATCAAGCCATTATGGCTTGTTTGGGTTAGTAGTCAGCTACTAAGGCTTGTTTGGAGTAATGGCCCACCGGGTCACTATGGTTTGTTTGATGTGGTAGCATACCGGGCTATACACACTATTTTACTTTGAAAAATTGTCGTAAAAATCTTGGAAAAAATTCTTTATTTTGAAACCGTCACCTTATCACCCCATTGGAAGGTAGGGGACATTTTTATGAAAACCTTGTTCACATTTTAAAGTGTTAAAAAACACATCTTTATTTTGAAGGGTACAAATTATATTTTTTTGATGCTTGCATTTTAAAGGTGGTTTTGAACCACTTTTGAAAACTATTTTGAAACTTAGTAGAAACGACTTTGTTTGTGATTTTGTTGAACATAAAAGTTTTCGTCCTCGATAAGATGAACAAATCTTGTGTTCACCTTGGAGCCTAAATCTAACTCTAACGGCTCCTAATTTCATTAAACCCGTGGCCTTGGTGCCCAGGATTTCGTAAAATTCTCAGTTTTATGTCTCTATAAAAGTGGCTCAGTTTGAGCTCCGAAATGGCCAAATTTTTAAAACATGCATAGGATGTTTTCAAGGTCTCGACGAGATCTACAACTTTTGCGTTGAGCCCAAGAACCGATTCAAACTCTAAATGGTCCATTTTTAGCAAAACCCGAGGCTAAATACTAGGTTCGGATTTTGTTCCCAATTTTGTTCCAGTTTTGGACACCGAGTGAAAAACACTCTAAAAACCTATCTTAAGTTCTTTTTTGGCCGAGGGCTATTTCATATAAAAACGACCGTATCGAAATTTCCTTAAAACACCATATTTTACCAAATCCTAAATTCAGAATTTAAGGGGGTCAAAATGGTCAAAATCTGTGGCCTTTCCTTAAGAATAGATTTGTATCCACCCACTAAGACGTTCATGCTCTCATTTGCACACAACCATACATAAAAATAAAATAAAATAAACACAACCATAACTACATAAACTTAAAAATGGTAATCTAAAGGCTCAACATAAACTTATTACAAACCATTAGCATAAATAAATACACATAAATAGCCTTGATCAAAACTTAAAACCAACTAACACAAGATAGGGTTTTCAGTTTACGTTCGTGCCTTGAACCAAGCACAGTTTCAACTAAGGCTTGAGGAACCAAAAATGGTCATGGGAATACAAGAGAGTGGGGTCTGTTTTTGCTAGAAACAAAACCAAAAATTTCTCTTAAAAATCAAATCAAAACAAAAACTAAAAACTATAAGGATAGGTTTTCGAAAACTTACCCTTGGTGTCTTAGAACGACTTGGATTTGACTCCTCCTAACATAAGCTTGTGAGGTTTGATTTTTGGTAACTCTTTGGTATGATTTAAAGCTTGAAAAAGTGAAGGTTTGGAGGCTTAAAGAGGTTCGGCTGCAGCTAGAAGAAAAGGAAGAATGAGATGTGTTTTGGGAGCCAAAAAAAAGGAAAGTAATTCACTTGTGTAAAGGATGCCTTTTATAGGCAAAATTGATCAAGCTTACTTAGACTTAATCCTAATTAATTGTCCACCATTTTAGCTTAATCATGAGACAAATTGCTGCCTAGTTTCAGTCCAAAAGGGGCGTGGGCTGCTGCATTAAATGGGAGAAGAATAAAGAAAAATTGTTGATCAAGCTTTTGAAAACCCTTGAATATTTTATTCAACTGTGTCATGGTTAGGGTAATTTTTTAATGGCTACCTTTTGGGCTATGTGTGCAGCTAATTACAGCTACTTTTGCAGCTAGGGGGCATGGAAGTTTAAGGCCAAAATTTATCTGTGTTGGCTTCTCATCGCAGTCTAATTTTATACTGCGGTGTTCGATCTTTTCTCGGCAGTGTTCCAATTTTCACCCGAAAATTGGTTTTCTAAATCTGATTTTTGTACTGTAAATTTCTAGTTATTTTATACTGTCTAAGAGCCAATTATCAGTCTAATTTACTGTTTACATCCTATATTGTCGTTGTGTCTACACTGTGCTGTCCTTTCGCACGTAAACCGAGGCGTTCCCGGGTGAAATTTCAGACACAGTCTCTCTTAAGTAATTTGGACGTGTTGATTTCATTTTTATCAGTTTTACATCCATCGAAGGTCATCTAGACCAATTTTTGAGATCTGTGTGACCTCATCTCGAAAAACGGGTCAGGTACTCGAGTGACTAATTTGGGCGTTTTGAGCCCAAATATATCAGTTTCGAGGCTAATAAAGGTCGTCTTGACCCTCATCCTGATACTGCGTATCTCTCAAACTAAAAATCTCGTTTTGTGCTCAATCAACCAGATTGAGTCTACTAACCGTTCATGTATCAGTTTTAGGTCAAATTAAGGCCGTCTTGGCCAATAACTTGACACTGCGTTTCTCACTTTTCACTATTCATTGTTTTCTACTTAACTGACTAGTTTGAGTGCTCTGACTCTGATTTTGTTATTCTCTAGGTGAGAAGAGGTCATCCGGACCATTTTCTTGATATCGTACCCTTACTAGGGATATCTCTTGCTATTGTGCTCAGATATTCGGTCTGAGTGTTCTGGTGATCTATTCACCAGTCTTGGGTCAAGAAATGGTCGTCCGGACTAGTTTCCTGATATTGCATGTCTCATTCATTTATACACATAATAGGGTGGACCGGGTTCACTGTTGGTCGCCCCTTTCACTGCATGAATAGTACTTAAATAGTACCATATCTGTTTAGTTTATTCAATGGGAAATATACTATATTTTCCAACTTAATTACTCATTGTATAGTAATTAGGTTTTATACATTTTTGAGAGTCTTTGTCACGACTCTTTGTTCATTATACGGCCTTCAACACGAGCGTGTATCTGATCGTCTCACTTAAATTTACACCAATTGGCATCAAATTATTCTTCAATTTCTCATTAAATGAAAATTAAAGCATATGATAGGGGCGGTCCTCACAATCTAACCCTCTTACAAAAATTTTCGTCCTCGAAAATTAAAATAAATCTGGGAAATCTCTTTTCATATCCTCATCCCATTCCCATGTAGCTTCTTCGAGATTATGGTTCCGCCATAGTACTTTAACAAGTGGAATCACTTTATTCCTAAGAACCTTATTTTCCCTGGCTAAAATCTGCATGGGTCTTTCTTCATAGGTTAGATCTGCATGTACTTCAATTGGCTCTTGGCTTAGTATGTGGGAACTATCCAGCACATACTTCTTCAACATCGAGACATGAAAAACATTGTGTATGGAAGCTAGTTTAGGAGGAAGCACTAATCGGTAGGCTACCTTCCTGACTTTTTTGAGGATTTTGAAGGGTCCTATGTATCTAGGACTCAGCTTTCCTTTCTTCCCAAAGCGCATCACCCCTTTCATGGGTGCCACCTTGAGGAAAACCGATTCTCCTTCTTGAAACTCGAGAGGTCTTCATCGTCTATCCACGTAACTCTTCTGGCAGCTATGCGCTGTATCCAGTCTCTCTCGTATAAGCTTCACATATTTTGTTGTATCCTTAATGAAGTCGGTGCTGGTGAGCTGTTTTTCTCCGGTCTCGTGCCAATGAACCGGAGATCAGCATCTTCTTCCATAAAGTCCCTCGTACGGAGCCATCCCAATCGAGGAATGATAGCTATTACTGTACGAGAACTCTATCAATGGCAGTTTCTGATCCAAATTCCCCTTGAAGTCTAAGACACACGCTCTCAACATATCTTCTAACGTTTATATAGTCCTCTCAGACTGATCGTCAGTCTGAGGATGGAAAGCGATGCTGAACTTCAATTTAGTTCCCATTGTAGCTTGAACGTTCTGCCAAGACCTTGAAGTTAAGCATCCATCACGATCTAAGATGATCGATTTAGGTACTCCATGCAGTCTTACTACTTGAGCAACGTATATTTCTGCTAATCTCTTTACCGAGTAGCTCAACTTCATGGCTAAAAATCGAACTGATTTCGTTAGTCGATCCATAATTACCTAGATGGCATCGTTCCCGCTCAAGGTCCTGGGCAATTCGACCACGAAATCCATGGTAATTTGCTCCCATTTCCACTTTGATAGCTCGATCTTCTGCAGTTCTTCTCCCAGTCACTGATGTTCTACTTTAATTTTCTGATAGGTAAGGCACCTTGCTACCAACTCGGTGACATCATTCTTCATGTTTGGCCACAAAAAACTTCCTTTCAAGCCCTGGTATATCTTATTCGCTCCTGGATGTATCGAGTATGGCATGTCATGAGCTTCTGATAGGATTCACTTCTTGAGTTCTTCATCCTTTGGAACACACACTCTATCTCTGAAAATAGAGTATGCCATCTTTAAAGACTTGAAACTCTAAATTCTGGTTCTCCATTGCTTCCTTTTTGAGCTTGTCCAGGGACGAATCGAGGTCCTGGCTGGTCTTTATTTCCTCTATGAGCGTTGACTAGAGGGTCATTTTGGACAACCTCCCTGTTAACATCTTAATCTCACTACTCCGTATCTCCTTTTGCAGTACTTCCGGTAGGGCCTGGATGGTTATAAGCATCGAAGAGTGCATTTTGCTCAATGCATCAGCCACCTTATTGGCTTTTCCTGAGTGATATAGGATTTCACAATCATAATCCTTCACCAGCTCCAGCCATCTTTGTTGCCTCATATTAAGCTCCTTCTACGTGAAAATGTATTTGAGGCTTTGGTGGTCCGTGTAGATCTCGCACTTGACGCCATATAGGTAATGCTTCCATATTTTTAGCATAAAGACCACAACTGCAAGCTCTAGGTCATGCGTCGGGTAGTTCCTTTCGTGGTTCTTGAGTTATCACGAGGCGTATGCGACTACCCTACTACCTTGCATTAACACAGCTCCTAGTCTAGTCTTGGATGCGTCACTGTAAATTACAAAATTCCCTTGTTCAGCATCTGGTATGGTTAGGATTGAAGCGCTCGTAAGTCAGCTTTTTAGCTCCTGAAAGCTCCTTTCGCACTTGTCAGACCACTCGTACTTCTTTTCTTTCTTAGTTAACGTCGTGAATGGTACGGCTAGCTTTGAGAATCCTTCCACAAAACATTAGTAGTAGCCCACTAAACCTAAGAAGCTGTGGATTTCTGTTATGTTCTTCAGAGTCGGCCAATCGCTAATTGCTTCTACCTTTGCTGGGTCCACGGGCACTCCCTCATGGGAGACTATGTGACCAAGAAAATGAACCTTCTCCAGCCAAAATTCATACTTGGAGAATTTGGCATACAGTTGATGCTCCTTAAGCTTGAGTAGGACGGCTCTCAAATGCTCTGCATGCTCTTCTTTTGTCTTAGAATATACAAGTATGTCATTGATAAACACAATGACAAACTTGTCCTGGAACTCCTTGAATGCTCGGTTCATCAAGGCCATGAAAGCGGCAGGTGCATTTGTCAACCCGAACGACATAACGAGGAACTCGTAATGTCCATATCATGTTCAGAATGCCGTCTTGGGGATGTTTGCATCTCCTGGAATGTAGGTCAATCTTCGAAAATACGACAGTGCCTCGTAGCTAGTCGAATAAATCGTCGATCCGCGGCAACGGATACTTGTTCTTGATCATGATCTTGTTCAGCTCCCGATATTCTATGCACATTCGCAATGTTCCGTCTTTCTTATTTACAATTAAGACCGGTGCTTCCCACGGTGAGCAGCTCTGTTGAATGAAACCATTGTCTATCAGCTCTTTTAACTGAGTTTGAAGCTCTTTCAATTCTACCGGGGCCATTCTGTAGGGGGCCTTGGATACGGGTGCCGATCCTGGTAACAGTTTGATTTCGAATGATATCTCTCGCTCCAGTGGAAGTCCTAGAAGATCTTCGGGGAATACTTCCATGAACTCCTTTACTATTGGTATGTTATCCGGTCTGGTTTTCGCTTCCTGGGTCGTATCCATTATGTGTGCTAGAAAACCAGTGCATCCACTAGATAGTAGCTGGTGAGCCTTCATTGCCGATATCATTGTCTTTGGTTGCTTCAATGATAAGCCATTGTAGACAAATTTTTTCATGTCCGCTTGGGTGGAAGGTCACCTCACGTCTCTGACAGTCTATAACAGCGTGGTACTTGACGAGGAAATCCATTCCTATAATCACGTCGTAGTCGCACATCTCTATGACGATTAGGTCCACGCTCAGCTCATGCCAGCTGATAATTATTGGCACGTGACGTATCCAATAGCTAGATAACAAAACTTCCTCGGAGGGAAGGGCAATCAGCAGAGCCATTCGGACTTAGTATTGGCTAACCCAAGACAAAGAGAGGAGGGCACATATCTTCAAGGCAAAGAGAGAAGAGAAGAACCAACTGAAGCCGACCAAGGGCAGACAGCACTCTGAATTTCAGCACAGAGGGCAGAGTATGGGAAACAACCAATACAACCGACCATCCAACAACAACAATAAGAGGAACAGGAATCCAAGCAATCAAGACCAGTAAAGGAACTTTCCTCAGAAGAAAAATAACCGAGGAGAAAACGAAAATCAACACCCGCCTTGTCCAAAATGCGGAAGGAACCATCCGGGAGAATGCTGCCAGAGCACCAGCAGCTATTACATATGTGGCAAGGAAGGCCACTTCGCTAAACACTACCGCTCAAACCCACAAAATCAATAAGGTTAAGCTCGCCCTACTAACGGATAGCTACATGCCGCCCAGGGAAGGATTGAAGACCCAATGATCAGCCAAGCCAGATTGGAAGCTCCAAAGCTGCAGGGGAGGATTTATGCCTTTACTCGCGAGGATGCAAAGGCCGGAACCTCGATCGTGGTGACAGGTCAGCTTTCTATCGTCAACTCCACTGCACTGGTTTTGTTTGATTCTGGCGCTACGCATTCTTTTGCATCATTAGAATTTGCTAGGAGGTTAGGCAAGAACTTAGATAAGATGAACTAGACTTTTCAAATTCGGCCATGGTTGTTGGCCCATGGCTGCCGCTACAGACTTGGATGGCTATATCGGTCCAAAACATTTTCAGCATCCTCCTGACCTTTTCCTTCTCAGTCGGCACTAGGTCGGGGTAAAGTCAGGCTAGCTGTTCGAATTTTCTTATGGCTTCCATGACCGTCATGCTCCTTGGCACAAATTGTTAAATTCATCTTGCTGGACTGCTAAGGCTTCGTCGTTGAAGTACATTTCTCTGAACTCGTTGATGAAGTCTGCCCAGTTCATTTCATTAATGTTCCTTCTGATAGCCACTGTCTTCTATCACTGGTGTGCTCCTTTCCATAGGGCTAGGGATGTACATATAACTTTTTCTCCTTCGGTCAGTCCCACGAGGTCTAGAATGACTTGGACATCAGTCAACCAATCGTCGGCTTCAATAGGGTTCGTAGTCCCTTCAAATTCAAGCACCTTCATGCGCCTAAACCACTCGTATAAGTCACCCTCTCTATAGACTGGTACAATAACATTGGTTGCTGCAGGAGCAGCCATAGCTAGTGGTGCTGGCATTGCTTGGGCTGGTGGGGCCGCTTGCTCTCTGGGAGTGTCGGGGGCTGCTAGTACAGCTTGGACTGGTACCTCCACGGGTTATGGTGCCTGTTGTTGTCGGTTCATTTGTTCTCTGAGCTGGTTAAGCTCCCGTTGTTGATTTGCCATCATTTCCTGCATCGTTGCGAGACGTGCCAGTAGCTCATCGTCTCGCGTAGCTTGGTTTGTTTGGTCTCTTGTTCTTACCATTGTCACCTATGTAACCCTGTCACATAAAAGGAGAAGAGAACATAAGCTTCTCAAATTTTGTACTTGGGATTCGTATTTACATATCATTTTCCTTCTTACTAAACAACTTCATTTTAAGCATCATAGATATAAATATACATATTATATCTTTCCTTTCTTTTCTTATTCTCATGATGTTCAATACAACTATCGCGTCGTATTGGGACATCGTCTGAGTGTCAGGAACCGTCCTGTACTCTTTACCATACTTGATCATATTCGTAGAAAAATCATATTTAGGCCCTCAGGGCAAAATGATACTATTTTTCAGAAAACATCTCATAAAACATATATATATAACAAAATACAATCCCATTAAGTACATTAAGTTGAGTCAGACGGGGAAAGCTACTGTTTCCCTCTACATAATTACATAACAAAAATTTCCATGAAAAGGGTTACTACTACTCAGAGGACAATCCTGACTCTGTGTCAGACATTTCCTCATTCTCGCTATCACTCAGAGGAAACTCCTCGGGGTCTTCATCCTCGTCTTCGGGTACTGCTGGTTGCAGTTCCACCACGAATCCTTCGTCGGCCAGTTGAGGTGCTGCATTTGCCAGCTCAGGGTTGAGTGCTACCCTTTCGGCGTCCACTATGTCTCGGATCAGGCACCTAAAGTCTTCATACGGTGGAGGGTAGGGAACGAGGTTCCTCACATACCCTGGTACCTCTCCCCATAACAGGTCAGCTATATCTGAAAAATATCTATCCTGAAGGATATGAGGTAACATGGCATCTAGAAATCTCTGATAATAATATGCCATGGTCTCTCTCTCGTGGAGATCCCAAGTGTTAGAGAGGATCTGGTATTGTCGCTTGCGTATATCCTCCCAGATATCTGCATCCTTAGTTAGACCGTCAGAGTTGCAAAGATCTTGGCAGAACTCATTCCACTGCATCGCTGGGCCCCTGATCCTACGTTGATCATTCCACCATGTCATTACTGGTCCTCGCAATCGGCTACTAGCCACTACCACCTGTAGACGGGGTGGAATATGGCACCCTTCGAAGATTGTCTCCATATGATGAATCTAATAAGGGAGTTCATATGGATTGCTGCCGTCGTATGTGTGTGGTCGCATGGTAGCGAAGGCTATACTCGCTTCTCGGTCCTCTTGCACTTACCGGGGGTCAACTGGTGCAGCCATCCTCCTACTATAACTTAAACGTCAACTTATATACTAATATTTAAAAACAAAAGCTAACTTACTTAGACGGATGAGGCAGGCGTATGGCGATGTGAGGTAGAGTGGTAGGAAACCGCTCTGATACCAATTGTGACGCCACATGCCCTCAGTGACCTGGACCATCACTAAAAACTGACTTGCTTACTTTTCTTATACTTTCTAGCAATTTATACTTAACTAGATATCATAAAATTAGGGATTTTTTTATTTTACATGTACGTATTTACTGTATACGTACGTATACCGATTACTATTCAAAAATACTATTTAACAGTTATTATTCAAAAATACTATTTAACGATTACTATTTAAAAATACGGTTTACGGCTACTATTTAAAAATACCATTTAACGGTTATAATTCAAAAATACCATTCAAAGATTACTATTTAAACATACTATTTAAAGATTACTATTCAAAAATACTGTCTGACAATTACTATTCAAAGTACTATTTAACCATTACTATTTAAAATACTAATAGTCAAATTTGAGGAAGATAAACTCGTGGTGTCTCCATAACCTTGCCCTCACATCCGCCTCCACCGACACCTTCGCCCATTGGGGTTTAAGTCGTAGGACGCTTACCTACAGCATAAACACACTACGTGAGCTTTACGCCCAGTAAGTACAACATGTTTACCGTAAAACATGTTTAAACATAGTATGTACTTAAAAACTTATAAGCAGTCGTATATCACATATACCACTTTAACATATCACATATCACATATCACATATCAGATCAATGATTATAAAACTTCACATAACATGTGCATCACAGAAACATCGTGTACTGAGTGCATCTAGAAGCATGGTGAACAATAACAAATGCATGATCCGGTTATGTTCATTTATGTTTCAAACTTCTCTTTTCTTTTCTTGTCTATTGAGGGCCTATGTGTCAGTACCATGCATGCACAGACCATCGGTAACACCCGTGGTAAATAGCCGGAGAGCCATCAATGGATACTCAACTTTCTGCTTTAACTTAAAACCTCTTCATTTGAATAGGCCGGTACGACACGCTTACTAATTTCCGTCTTGTTTATCTTTTTTAGCCATATGCTTTTCAAGCTGTCCCAAATCCTATATGGTAGGGACGTATGGCATCTAACTTACTTTTTCATCAATCTACTTGATTGTGAAACTACATGCTCTTAAACATACAGTGCAACAACGTGTGCATGGCTTACATATTTTAACATATTGTAAAAATATCATTTAAATGCATTTTCGTTCATGCCATAGGCGGAGTTGTACTTACCTAATTGCAAGCAACTTGAAATCTCGCCTTTATCAATTCACAGGTTACCACCTGTCATCAATAACATTCCTCGTTAATACTCTCGTCGAGTCACTATTAACGTTAGTGACTATAACTTATGTTTCTTTAGGGTACCGAGACCCGTCAGTACCTTATTGGCCTATTATGGGGATTTGGTGTCTAACTTATACTGTGTATGATTAATTGTCTACTTGACAGATTAATCATCGTTCCTCACTGTGTTGTTCGAAACGCGGTCCTTGACTGGTTTACCGCTCAGTCAACTGACCGGTTACCTCGCGTGTTGGTAACTAAGTAGTTTATCGAGTTACTATACGTGAACTTAGTGTAGTAACCGACTGGGTTACTTCGCTTGTTGGGTGATAGCCTATCGGGCTACTAAGGCTTGTTTGGTGTAATGGCCCACCGGACCACTATGACTTGTTTGGGGTAGTAGCCTATCAGGCTACTAAGGCTTGTTTGGTGTAATGACCCATCGGGCCACTATGGCTTGTTTGGGGTAGTAGCCTACAGGGCTACTAAGGCTTGTTTGGTGTAATGGCCCACCGGGCCACTATGGTTTGTTTGGTGTGGTAGCCTACCGGGCTACACACACTATTTTACTTTGAAAAATTGTTTGGGTTGGCTTGTAAAAATCTTGGGAAAAATTTTTTATTTTGAAACCATCCCCTTATCACCCCGTTGGAAGGTGGGGGACGTTTTTATAAAAACTTTGTTCACATTTTAAAGTTTTAAAAAACACATTTTTATTTTGAAGGGTACAAATTATATTTTTTTGATGCTTGCATTTTAAAGGTGGTTTTGAACCACTTTTGAAAACTATTTTAAATTTTAGTCGAAACGACTTTGTTTGTGATTTTGTCAAACATGAAAGTTTTCTTCCTCAACAAGATGAACGAATATCGTGTTCACCTCGGAGCCTAAATCTAACTCTAACGGCTCCTAATTTCATTAAACCCGTAGGCTTGGTACCCAGTTTTTTGTAAAATTCCCAGTTTTACGCCTCTGTAAAAACGGCTCGATTTGAGGTCCAAAACGATCAAAATTTTAAACCACACATAAGTTGTTTTCAAGATCTCGACGAGATCTACAACTTTCATGTTAACCCCGAGAACCGGTTCGGACTCTAAGTGGTCCACTTTTAGCAAAACCTGAGGCTAAATACTGGGTTCAGATTTTATTCTCAGTTTTGTCCCAGTTTTGGACACCGAGTGAAAAACACTCTAAAAACCTATCTTGGGTTCATTTTTGGCCGAGGGCTATTTGACGCAAAAACAATCGTATCAAAATTTTCTTAAAATATTGTGTTTTATCAAATCCTAAATTCAGAACCTAAGGGGGTCAAAATGGCCAAAATCCATGGCCTTTCCTTAAGGACAGATTTGTGTCCAGCCACTAAGATGTTCATGCTCTCATTTGCACATAACCATACATAAAAAAAATAATGTAAACACAACCATAACTACATAAACTTAAAAATGGTAATCTAAGGGCTTAACATAAAATTATTACAAACCATTAGCATAAATAAATACACATAAATGGCCTTGATCAAAACTTAAAACCAACTAACGCAAGATAGGGTTTTTGGTTTACCTTCGTGTCTTGAACCAAGCACGGTTTCAACTAAGACTTGAGGAACCAAAAATGGTCGTCGGAATCCAAGAGAGTAGGGTTTGTTTTTGCTAGAAACAAAACCAAAAATTTCTCTTAAAAACCAAATCAAAACAAAAACTAAAAACTACAAGGATGGGTTTGCAAAAACTTACCCTTGGTGCCTTAGAACGACTTGGATTCGACTCTTCCTAACACAAGCTTGTGAGGTTTGATTTTTGGTAACTCTTTAGTATGATTTAAGGCTTGAAAAGGTGAAGGTTTGAAGGCTTAAAGAGGTTCGGCTGCAGCTAAAAGAAAAGGGAGAATGAGATGTGTTTTGGGAGCCAAAAGAAAGGAAAGCAATTCACTTATGTAAAAGGAGCCTTTTATAGGCAAAATTGATCAAGTTTACTTAAACTTAATCCTAATTAATTGTCCACTATTTTAGCTTAATCATGGGACAAATTGCTGCCCATTTTCAATCCAAAAGGGGTGTGGGTTGCTACGTTAAATGGGAGAAGAATAAAGAAAAATTGTTGACCAAGCTTTTGAAAACCCTTGAATATTTTATTCAAGTGTGTCATGGCTAGGGTAATTTTTTAACGGTCACCTTTTGAGTTATGTGTGTAACTAATTACAGCTACTTTTACAGCTAGGGGGCATGAAATTTTAAGGTCAAAATTTATCTGTGTTGGTTTCTCATCGCAGTCTAATTTTTTACTGTGGTGTTCGGTCCTTTCTCGGCAGTGTTCCAATTTTCACCCGAAAATTGGTTTTCTGAATCCGATTTTTGTACTGTAAATTTCTAGTTGTTTTATACTGTCTAAAGCCCATTATCAGTCTAATTTACTGTTCACATCGTGTACTGTTGTTGTGTTTACACTGTATTGTCCTTTCGCATGCAAACCGAGGCGTTCCGGGGGGAAATTTCAGACACAGTCTCTCTTGACTAATTTGGACGTGCTGATTCCATTTTTATTAGTTTTACATCCATTGGAGGTCATCTAGACTAGTTTTTGGGATCTGTGTGACCCTGCCTCAAAAAACATGTCAGGTGCCCAATTAACTAATTTGGGCGTTCTGAGCCCAAATATATCAGTTTCGGGGCTAGTAAAGGTCGTCTTGACCCTCATCCTGATACTGCGTATCTCTAAAACTAAAAATCTCGTTTTGTGATCAATTAACCAGATCGAGTCTATTAATCGTTCATGTATTAGTTTTAGGTCAAATTAAGGCCGTCTTGGCTATTAACTTGACGCTGCATTTCTCACTTTTCACTATTCATCATTTTCTACTTAACTGACTAGTCTAAGTGCTCTAACTCCAATTTTGTCAGTCTCTAAGTGAGAAGAGGTCATCTAGACCATTTTCTCGATATCGTACCCTTTCTAGGGCTATCTCTCGCTATTATGCTCAGATGTTCGGTCCGAGCGTTTTGGTGATCTATTCACTAGTCTTGTGTCAAGAAATGGTCATCCAAACCAGTTTCCTGACACTGCATGTCTCATTCATTTATACACATAATAGGGTGGACCGGGTTCACTGTCGGTCACCTCTTTCACTGTATGAATAATACTTAAATAGTACTTATCTGTTTAGTCTATTCAATGGGAAATATACTATATTTTCCAATTTAATTACTCATTATATAGTAATTAGGTTTTATACATTTTTGAGAGTCTTTATCACGGCTCTCTGTTCATTACACGGCCTTCAACACGGGCATGTATCTGATTGTCTCACTTAAATTTGCATCAATTGGCATCAAATTATTCTTCAATTTCTCATTAAATGAAAATTAAAGTACATGATAGGGGCGGTCCTTACACTATTCGTGTGCAGTGGCCATACAGTATATTGGCATAATTACAGGACCGGAAATATGGTATGATCTGAGGGCTAGGAAGTAAAGTAAGCTGGATCTAAGGGCCTAAAATTGGAGAAGAATTGCAAAAAAAAAAAAAAAAATTGGATAAATATGGGATTTAAGAGCAGAAAGCCCCCATTTTTCCTCTCACTTTATCTCTCTCTTTTTCTCTCTCCCCTTCCCTATGACATCGTGCATACACAGTAACTGACCATCGGAAATGGTGTCCATTTCTGATACCGCCGGTACCATTGGAAAGCTCTCATCGAGCTGAGTCCAACGGTGTGTCAACTCGATGGAACTGCCTCCGAAGGAAGGCGCACCACCGGCCGAAGTCACGGAGGCGTGACTCTTTCCACAGTCATATCTCCGTCATCTGATGTCCGATCGACACGATTCCGGTTCCAATAGGTTCGTGGTGAAGAGGAGAACAAAAACCATGTCTTGTTTCAACTCAACGCTGTCAGATTGCACCGCCCAAAGTAGCGCCATCGCCGTGAAATTCACCGATTCCAGTGGAGATGCTCAGAGTGGTGTGAAAAGTAAAAGCCCCTAGTCAATTCATGAAATGATGCTGGGGTGGCCGATAACGAGCTTCACCACCGTTAACCACTGTAGGAGGGATTGTTTTCGGTGATTCGAGCCTTGAATCGAGAAATTGAGACCAGATTTTGGTCCCTCTCATCGAGCTCTCCAAGATGGTGTCTACCTTTACCCTTGTCGCTATTGGTCAATGCCAGTCAATGGCGACTCGTACCCCAAAATTTGAAAGATGGCTCTCTGGCCTCTTTTTGACGTTCTGGACACAACCGCGGCATCGGATTTGCAAACTGGAATTTTAAAAGTGAAGAACAATAATTCAAAGATTGTATAGTCGAGACCGGAAGGCTTTTTTGATTGCCGATGAGATTGATTTTAGTAGTGATTTTGATCCCTTCATTCCTCATTTTATTATTAGAATAATTATGTATTAATTATGGATTATTGGCTTTGGAAATTATAAGAAAAATGGATGAAATGTCAAAAAAGAAAATGTGTGAAAAAGTAAATATTTTTACGTAAAAAGTTGAGTTTTTACATAAAAATTAGGCCTCTGTTTTAGTATGTGGCAGATTAGAATTGATTAGATGGTTTTGAGGTATTTCCTAAATGTTGGGAACCTAAAACTTAAACGGAAATGCTGTCAAAATTTCTAAAAGGGTATTTTAGGAAACGAGGGGTAAAAATGTGATCGGGATGGAAACCCAAGCCCCCTCGGTGACCTAGGCCCGGGAAAGAAGGATGGACATTTTGAGAATTAGTAAACCACCCATTCAAAATCTCGAAATGTAAGAAAACGAAAAAAAAAAAAGACCCATATGTTGGAAAAGTACCACCCGAGGGATGGGTGTGAGTTAAGTATAAAATTTAGGGCGATTAAATCGGTAAAGGTAACCCGATAGGCTAAAGAGTCAACATGCGAGGTAACCGGTTAGTTGATTAGTCGGTTAACCAATCAAACCTGAGATAGGAAGAGGTAGAGCGATGTTAATTAATTTATTGGGAAAATAAATTAATTAACCACTATTAGAAATTAGAAAATCAAACTCTCAAGAGGAGAGTAGTTAGTACTGATAAGGATTAGTACCACACAACGATCGAATTTTATTAGTCACCAATGATAGTAGTGACCTAAGAGCGAATATTAATGCAATACACTATGATTACAGGAAGATACCTGTATTGTGATAAGGGCGAGAGTACAAACTGTCTGCTGACAGGTAAGTACAATTCCGCCTATAGCATGAATGAAATAAGTTTAAAACCATTGTTTTCACTCTATGTTAAGTATGCAAATTATGTGTGATGGTTGCATGACATAGCATGTTTTATAATCGTGTTACATTAATGAACAGTATTAGTTAGATGCCATTACATTCCTATTGCGTAAGATTAGTGGATAGCCTAGTAGAGCTCATGGCATATCAGACATGATTCCAGAATTGGGTAATAAAATTAAGGTAGCGGTATAATGGGCCAAGGCCCACAGTTTATATTGGGTGCAAGGCCCACAGCTTATACTGGGCGCAAGGCCCATAGTATTTATCCATATAACGAGCACAAGGCCCACGAGCGCAAGGCTCACTATGATCACGGGCAAATCCAATGATTCGTGCGCAGTGGTACCGACGCCAGGGCCCTTCAAATAAGAAAATAATGAATAATGAAGTATAAAATGAGCATAATCGGTTCATGCGTTATTCACGATATGCCCTAGATGTAGTTATAGTATGCTTCTCGGTTACATGATATGATGTGTCTACATGGTATGCATTTTGAGTTATGTTACATAATATGTTTCCATGTCCTGTATGAATGTGTGACATGATTGACAATTTTATATATATGCCTTATAGTATGGCTTATGTTTTAACCATATTTTGCGGATGATATGTTGTATTTATTGAGCATAAAGCTTACAGTGTGTGTTTATGCTATAGGTAAGTGACCTATGACCTAGACTTCAATGGACGGTGATGGCGACAGAGGTGGATGTGAGGGTGAGGTTGTGGATTGTTAGGAAATACCCTAAGTATTAGAGACATTTTGATGTATTCATTTTGAACTGGATAATAAAATTATACTTAGAGGTTATTCATTACATTGCTATCTGTCCTCGTCTTATTTACATGTTCAAGTAAATGTAAGCAAATATGGCTCACTGACTGCTTATGTTAAAACTGTTGGAACGTTGCATGCAATGGACTTTTGTATGCGAGAAGACAATGTTCTAAAGTTAGCAGTCTAAACTATGGTCTGTAGTCTATAGGGTTAGACCGAGCATCTAACTCATGTTAAGACTATTATGTTGTCTAAAGCCTTGGAGGGGACGGTCTGTGTTGACTGTCTGGAGCTGGACTCCCAAGTAGAGACATGGATATGTTGCTCGGTGGTGACATATTAGACCGGGACTAAAGCGTGATTGATCTACGTAGTCCGCTATGAGTGGATCAATCTGCTTTTGACGTTCATTGTGCAATAACCTTAATCCTGAGTAAATGAACTACTTCATGTATATGACTTGTGTACTTTGATGTTCCAATGGCTAAAGCGTCTCAGAGGTAGTAAGCTTATAGACCGGTTCGTTGGGTGCATGACTTGTATACGATGAAGGGTTTGTTTGCAGATATCGGAATCATAGCTCTGAGGAGTTAAAGGTATCCTCTTAAAGGCATTATACTGAATGTGAAAATGGACAAGGCCTTGGGTCATCTGCTGGGCGGATGACTTCTTATTCACATATGGTGAATAATCATTCTCTTAATTCGGTGGTATAATGGAACTTTAAGATAGCCTGATCAGTAGGATTAAACGGACTTTGACCTAAGGCTGATCATGGATATCATATGAGGGTTTTGCATATATGACAAGGTCATTGGATGGTAGCTCGTCACAGGCTTACGTAATACGGTATATAATTGGGAGTTCAGTTTCAGGTTTATAGTGGTGTGACTCTGAAATTAGTGATCATATGATTGAGTTGTTCGGTACAGAATGATGATCATATGGAATCACGGGAGCCCGATTATATATGTCCAATCAGTCCCTCTACTAGCTCCACATAATTCCTTAACGTTTGGCAAATTGATTTGTGTATGCTATAGGCTGGTTTATTATGCATGGATGGTGATGGCACAGGATTAGGATGGTAGACAAGATTCTCTACGGTTGGATTCAGATTTTGTTTTGGATAATAGAGTACACAATTATTTGAACTCCAAATAAAGTTGCCATGATTTTATTTGAGATTGGATTGGAGTTGTAGAAAATTATCCATGAGAACAAGAATATGAAATACAACCGTTTTGTGTAATTTGAAATTTGAATTTTGAAATTTGAATTTTGAAATTTGAAATTTGAAATTTGAATTTGAAATTTGAATTTGAAATTCGAATTTGAAATTTGAATTTGAAATTTAAATTTGAAATTTGAAATTTGAAATTTGAAATTTGAAATTTGAATTTGAAATTTGAAATTCAAATTTTGAATCACAGTCCAAGTAGGATTCGAATTTGTTGTGGAAAATCCACAAGGTTTGAAATTCGAATTTGAGTTGGATTTGGAGAGGATAATCTTGTTAGAATCCTACTTGAATTTTGAATCCAAATCCCAACAAATAAGGGACGAAATTTTGAGGATAATCCTCAAGCAAATTTCGGTTTTTGTGGATAGGATTCAAGGGAAAAATTCAAGTTTCAATCCTAGTTGAATTTAGATTCTCTCCTTCCCTGAAAAGTGGCCGAAATTAGGGAGAAAATCTCCTAGGAAATTTGGTTATTTTGGATAAGGTTGAGATGAGATTCAAGCTTGAAAAACCTAGTGGAAATTTTGATTCTCCCTTATCCATAATGGCCGAAATCTTTAGGGAAGATTCACCTTGAAATTTTCGGATTTTTTGGGTTGAAAAAGGGAGATAAAATTCTAGTTAAAATCTTGTTTTGATTTGGATTGGATTTATCCTAAGAAAAACCGAATTTTTTGTGGAGATTCTCCCTTGGAAAAATTCGGATTTTATGGGTTTGGATAAGGGAAAATATCTTTTCCTAATCCAATTCAAATTCAGAGATTCACCTCATGCAGGTCTATAAATAGAGGACCTACCACTCCAGTTCTCTCAGACCACAGACTTTCAGGTGAGCAGGCTTATTGTTGCACAGCTCATCGTGACAACAAAGTTCTTTAGAGATCTGGGTGGTCGGAAGAAGACTAGCAGTGCTAGCATACCAATCGAGGTTCAGAGTGCCCACACACTCAGCCATTCGGGAATTGGAGAATAGTAGAGAAGGCTAGTTGGTTGAAGCCTCCGGTCATTCTCCTCCTGCAGATTGGCGTCCTTAAGGTATGAGTTTTAATTGTTGTTGATTTATTGTATATGGCATCATGAGATATTTAACGATCTAAAAATTTTTATTGTTCCGCTGCGCCACTCTGATACGTTTTTACCGATTTATTTTCCTACATGGATACCACCACCAGTGTTAATTTCCACTTAGTATTAAACAGTCCTTTTATTTTGAGAACCGAACTTATATTAAGTAGTAACCAGTTTAGCAAATTTATGAGTATGTATGTATGTTTGAACCCCAGTTGCATATAAACTTTAATATGTTTGTAAGTATATGTATGTACATAAATAGTAAAACATACTATTCAAAAAAATCCCTAAACTTATAGTATTAAAGTAAGTAAGTTTGAGGAATAGTTTTCAAGTAAGTTAAGTAACAGTAGTTTCAAGTGACGTTTCGAGCCTGCCAGGGCTTTGGGGCACCATAGTTGGTATCAAAGAGGTATCCTACCACCCTACCTCACATCACCGCATACCAGCCTCATCTATTCAAGTAAGTTAGTTTTTATTTTACGGTATTAGTATGTATGTATGTTTGAACCCCAGTTGCATATAGACTTTAATATGTTTGTAAGTATATGTATGTATATAAATAGTAAAGCATACTATTAAAACAAATCGCTAAAATTATAGTATTAAAGTAAGTAAGTTTGAGGAATAGTTTTCAAGTAAGTTAAGTAATAGTAGTTTTCAAGTGACGTTCCGGGCCTGCCAGGGCTTCGAGGCACCACAACTGGTATCAGAAAGGTATCCTGCCACCCTACCTCACATCGCCACATGCCAGCCTCATTTATTCAAGTAAGTTAGTTTTTATTTTACGGTATTAGTATGTAAGTTAACGATTAAGTTATAATAGGCGGTCATGGCTATACTAGTAGAACCTGTACCAATAGGACCTGCTCCGGTAGACCCTTATCAAATACACAAAGATCATCAGGCAGGTTTGGCTTTCGCTACCATGCAACCAGATTGATACGACGGTTGCGGCCGACCCTACAAGCTTATGAGATGGATTCACGATATGGAAGTCATACTCCATACTTGCCATCTCTCACCTCACCTATAGGTGGTTTTGGGGAGTAGTAGGCTAGACGGACTAGCAAGAGCTTGGTGGGTGGATCGACAAAGGGAAAGAGACCCTATGATGGACTGGATAAACTTTTTCCAAGAGCTCCATGTCATATTTGCACCACCTCCATTCGATGGGTTCCACAGGCAAGAGCGAGATGTGGAGATTTGGGCAGACATGCACGAGAGACGGTGCGAAGTCCTCTCTGGTATGTGGGATGTCTACGAGGGGGAGACCATGGCGCATTATTGTCAGAGGTTTATGGATGTGATGTTACACCACATCCCCTTATACAGACGTTTTAGGGAGGTAGCCAGACTCTCATGGAAAGGAGTTCTGTGATACGTGAGGGAACTCGTCTGTTACCATCCGCGTCATGAGGATTTGAGATGCATTATCCAGGAGATAGCAGACGCCGAGATGGAAGTGATTAATCCCAAGAATCTCGCACAAGCCCAAGACGTCATAGTAGTTGCCAATGTTGAGGGCAACCTGGTGGACCCAGCCCACTAATCGGTCGGTGAGAACCCTATGGCCGAGCACCAGCTAGAGGCACCTGAGGACACTGAGGAAGCCATGGAAGAGCCCATGGAAGAACCCAAACCAGCCCCTCTATCTCCTGAACACCTCGTAGAGGTGGAGGATAGCAATGACGATGATGAAGAATTTCCACATGCCCCTCCCGAGGATGAAGAGGTGGGTGATGATGAAGAGAATGAGATCCCCAACCATTTCAGTGACGATGAATGGATAGAGTATGAGCTTAAGCCTCAAGTCATTATAGCCAGCGATGACGAGGTTAGTTTCGACTGGAGAGACGAGAAGGACCAAGAGGAGTTTCCCCTCGACGAGAGTGATGATGAGGAGATCTTCGATGCAGAGTCAGGATTATCCTCAGAGTAGCAGTGACCTATTTTAGCAGGATTTTTTACCATGTATATATGTATGATAGGAAATAGTAGCTTACTCCCATCAAACCTAACCTAGTATGTCCTTTTAAGACTATATACCAGGAAGTATTTACCACTCCTAATAGACTAAAGTTATGTACTTTTATATGATATGAAAGCAGTGCAGTTTTACCTAAGGGCTTAGATATAATATTTCCACATGTGACTAGAGTATAACAGAAAGTGTGGGGTGAGTCCTAGCACTCATATGATGTTTCAAGGCCATATGATAAATCATATTGAACATCACAGCATAAGAAAAAGAAAGTTATGATGCAGATATATATACTTATATTAGTAAAGTAAGTAAGTCTTGTGTGAACATGATTTCCTAGTATGGAAACAAAAGACTTATATATATATTTTTGCTATATAATAGGGTTTCGAAGGACAACATGGTTAGAACACGCACGCAAACAACCTAGGCATTCCGAGAGGATGAGTTAATAGCATAGCTTGCAGCTATGCGAGAAAGGATGGAGAACCAGCAGCGTGAACTAAACCAGCAACCCAGGCACCATAGACAGCAGGGGTTCCAGCTCAAGAAACTCTATCAACCTCATAGGCCCCATGGGAGTAAGCAGCTCCGCCAGCCCAGGAGGCTCCGCGAGGACAAGAGATTCCTGAACCACCACCAGTACCTCCAACAGCGGCAGTCCCCGCAACTGTAAAAATCCATCCGCCAACTTATAGGGAAGGCGAATTATATGAAAGGTTCCGATGTATAAAAGATCCAAAATTTGAGGGAACCACAAATCCCATTGAGGCCGATGACTGGCTGACAGACATCCAAGTAATCTTGGATTTTATGAGGCTAACAGATAGAGAGAAAGTGATGTGCACAACCTTTGCTCTGAGAAAGGAGGCATGTCAATGGTGGAAGATGGTGACCATTAGGAAGAACGTTAGCGAGATGAGTTGGAGCGACTTCATTAAAGAATTTAAGGAAATGTACTTCAACAAGGAAGCACTAGCAGCGCAACAAGATGAGTTTAACAACCTGCGCCAAGGTAGCATGACTGTCATGAAAGCAGTCAGGAAATTTGAACAACTGGCTTGACTTTGGCACCAGCTACTAAATACTGAAAAGGAGAGAGTTAGACGAATGTTGAAGATGTTTTGGACAGATATCGCAATTCAAGTTTGTAGTGGTAGTCACGGACCAGCTACAGTAGTAGAGTGTGTTAGCAGGACCATCCGAGCTGAATACTGGTTGGCTCAGGATAAGGAGCAAAGGGCTTAGATGTTTAAAGCCTGAAAGGAGGAAAAGACTTAAGTCAAGCAGGCACAAGGGAAGCAGAATTCGGAATCCCAGCAGAAAAGGCAAAACGTGGGTTCTGGCCAAAATAGTAGGCAACCCCATAACAACAACAAGAAAATGGGGAATGTGAGCAATCAAGTTCATAGAAGAATTTCTCCCAGAAGAAAAACAATAGGGGAGGAAACGACAACCAACACCCGATGTGCTTGAAATGTAGAAAGAGGCACCCAAGAGAGTGCAGACAGTGAATAAGTGGCTGTTATATTTGCGACAAGGAAGGCCACTATGCCAAACACCGCTATTCTAATCCACAGAATTAACAGAATCAACCCCGTTCCACAAATAACCAACTTCATGCTGCCCAGATGAGGATCGAAAGCCCTTCAATCTCACAAGGTAGACTGGAAGCTCTGGACAACCAGGGAAGAATCTACACCTACACAAGGAATGATGCTGAGGTTGGAACGTCCGCAGTGGTGATAGGTCAGCTTTTTGTCACCAACACAAGTGCATTAGTGTTATTTGATTTTGGAGCTACCCATTCCTTTGTGTCATTTGAGTTTGCTAGAAAGATAGATAGAAGCTAGGATAAGATTAAACAGACTTTCAGAACTGCATTTCCTTTAAGGGAGGTTTTATTGTCTAATTACTGGATACGTTATGTATCAGTAATTATCTGCAGTAAAGAGCTGAGTGTTAACCTGATCGTCATCGACATGTACGATTATGATGTAATCTTAAGGATGGACTTCCTCGCAAAGTACAATGCCATTATAGACTGTTAAAGGCAGAATGTTGCTTTTGAACCTATCGAGAGTGAAAAGTTTGTCTACACGGGTTTGTCGTTGAAGCAACCAAAGACGATGATCTCACCAATGAAGGTTTACAAGTTGATATCCAGCAGGTGCACAGGCTTCCTAGCACACGTGGTAGACAAGACACAAGAAGCGGAGATAGGGTCTGAGAGCGTACCAGTAGTTAGGGAATTCATGGAAGTGTTTCCAGAAGATCTCCCAGGACTTCCACCAGAGCGTGAGATCTCGTTCAAGATTGAACTTCTACCAGGATCAGCCCCCATTTCTAAGGCCTCCTACCGAATAGCCCCTGCAGAGCTAAAGGAGCTCCAACCCAACTAAAGGATCTGATGGATAAGGGATTCATTCGACAGAGCTGTTCACACAGGGGAGTGCCTGTGCTATTCATGAAAAAGAAAGAAGAGACACTGAGGATGTGCATAGACTACAGAGAGCTGAACAAAATCATGATTAAGAAGAAGTACCCATTGCCGTGGGTTGATGACTTGTTTGATCAAATCCGGGAAGTGGCAGTATTTTCAAAGATCGATCTACATTCAGGGTACCATTAGCTATGAATCAAGGACATGGATGTGCCCAAAACTACCTTCAGAATGCTGTACGGACACTATGAGTTCCTTGTTATGTCATTCGGGCTGACAAACGCTCCAATAGCCTTCATGGATTTGATGAACCATGTGTTCAAGGACTTTTTAGATAAGTTTGTCATTATGTTCATTGATGACATACTTATATACTCCAAGACGAAGGAAGAGCACGAAGAACACTTGAGGGTAGTATTGCGCATATTAAAGGACCATCAGCTATATGCCAAGTTCTACAAGTGCGAATTTTGGCTGGAGAAGGTTCACATTCTAGGTCACGTAATCTCCAATGAGGGAGTATATATAGACCCAGTAAAAGTTGAGGCAGTTAGCGCATGGCCAGCTCTGAGGAACGTGACAAAGATACGCAGTTTCCTAGGCTTAGCGGGATATTACCGGCACTTTATTGAAGGCTTTTCGAAGCTAGCCGCCCCACTTACAGTGCTTACTAAGAAAGAAAAGAGGTATGAGTAGACCAACAAGTGTGAGGAGAGCTTTCAAGAGCTGAAACGATGACTCATAAGTGCTCCAATACTGACCATTCCCGATGTTGGTTAGGGAAACTTTGTGATTTATAGCGACGCATCCAAGACCGGATTAAGCATTTTATTGATGCAGAATGGTAGAGTGGTAATGTACGCTTCACGACAACTCAAAGGCCATAAGAAGAACTACCCAACACATGACCTGGAGCTAGTAGCGGTCATTTTCGTGCTAAAAATATAGAGGTACTACTTGTATGGAGTCAAGTGCAAGATCTACACAGACTACTAGAGCCTCAAGTATATTTTTACGTGGAAAAAGCTCAACATGAGGCAGTGAAGATGGCTAGAGTTGGTCAAGGATTCCGATTATGAGATCCTATACCATCCAGAAAAATCCAACAAGGTGGCCGATGTGTTGAGCCAAAAGTACAGAGGGATTTATGTAGCAATGAGATAGAGATCCTGACAGGGAGATTGTCTAACATGACCCTTCAATCGACACTCCTAGACGAGATCAAGGCTGGTCAAGAACTAGATTCGTCCCTAGTCAAGTCCAAAAAAGAAGTTACAGAGGACAAGGGTTCAGAGTTTAGAGTCTTTAAGAACGGCATACTTTAGTACAAGGATATAGTGTGTGTTCCGAAAGATGAAGAGCTCAAGAAGCAAATCCTTTCGGAAGCTCATGAGGCACCATATTCTATATATCTAAGAGCAAATAAGATGTACAAGGAATTAAAAGGAAGCTTTTGGTGGCTTGGAATGAAGAATGATATCGCCGAGTTCGTTGCCAGATACCTTACATGTCAGAAGGTTAAGGCAGAGCACCAGCATCCGGCAGGAGAATTACAATAAAATTGAGCTACTCGCGTGGAAATGGAACAGATCACGATGGACTTGGTGGTCAAATTGTCAAGGATATCCAACGGCAATGATGCAATATGGGTGATCGTAGATAGATTGATGAACTTAGCCAGATTCCTAGCCATAAAGGTTAGCTACTCAGTAGAGTGACGAGCAAAAATCTATATGGCTCATATCGTAAGACTGCACGGAGTGCCTAAGTCAATCATATCAGGTTGTGATGGATGCTTCACCTTCAGGTTTTGGCAAAGCGTTCAGGCCACATTAGAGTCCAAGCTAAAGTTCAGCACAGTATTCCACCCTCAGACTGGCAAACAGTCTGAAAGGACTATATAAACGTTAGAGGACATGTTGAGAGCTTACGTCCTAGACTTTAAGGGAAATTGGGATCAGAAGCTACCCTTAGTCGAGTTCTTGTACAACAACAACTATTATTCCTCGATCGGGATGGCACCGTATGAGGCACTTTATGGAAGAAAGTGTAGATCTCCAATTCACTAGCATGAGACCGTAGAAAAACAACTTGTTAGCACGGACTTCATTAAGAACACAACGGCAGATGTATAGCTGATATAAGAGAGATTAGATACAGTGCTCAGTCGCCAAAAGAGTTATGCAGATAAGACCTGCAAACCCTTCGAGTTTCAAGTAGAAGGCTTAGTCTTTCTCAAGGTGGCACCCATAAAAGGGGTAATGCGCTTTGGAAGGAAAGGAAAACTCAGTCTTAGGTACGTAGGACCATTTGAGATAATTGAAATAGTCGGGAAGGTGGCTTATAGACTAGCGCTTCCTCCCGAGTTAGCTTCGATACACAACGTCTTTCACGTCTCGATGCTGAAGAAGTACGTGCCAGACAACTCCCATGTTCTGAGCCAAGAACCGGTCGAAATGCATGCTAATCTGACGTACGAGGAGAAACCCGTGCAAATCCTAGTTAGAGAGGAGAAAGTACTTAGGAATAAAGTAATACCACTTGTAAAAGTGTTGTGGTGGAATCATAACGTTGAGGAAGCCACATGGGAATGGGAAGAAGACATGAGAAGAGACTTCCCGAAATTGTTCTAATTTTCGAGAACGAAAATTTTGTAAAGGGGTAAGTTGTAATGACTCCTATGTTCATGGAACCTAATTACTATGTAATAGGTAATTATGTTTATAAATACAGTATAATTTTCCAATTGAATGAATTAAATGCGTAACGCAACGTTTAATTACTATTTATGCAGTGAAAAGGGGTAACCGAGAATGAAATCAGTTCACCTTATTAAGTGCAAGTGCACATGTGTGGCACACGGTATTAAGAAACAGGTCAAGATGATCATTTCTTGACACAGAACTGATGAGGTAGTCATCAGTATGCTCAGACTGGTTATCTGAGCACAACAGTGAAATTTTACCTGATAAATATACAGTATCAAGAAAATGGTCGAGATGACGTTTTCTTGATATAAA
The DNA here is from genome assembly GCA_035233585.1 of Antiaris toxicaria. Lineage (NCBI taxonomy): Eukaryota > Viridiplantae > Streptophyta > Magnoliopsida > Rosales > Moraceae > Antiaris > Antiaris toxicaria. The sequence goes on from CP141163.1 coordinate 6,832,791, forward strand.
ACTAATATATTTATAGTCAGCACACTTAATTTAGTCAATTGAGCACAAAATGTGAAATTCTTTTTGAGAGATACACAGTATCGGAAAAAGGTCAAGACGACCTCTTCTCAGTCCAAAACTGATATATTTAGAATCAAAATGCTCAAATTAGTCAATTGAGCACAAAAAGTAATTTTTGACCGGGAAATCGCAGTATCGAAAAACTGGTCGTGATGACCTCAGATAGGTATAAAACTGTTATATTTAGATTCAGCACGTCTAAATTAGTCAGCTTAGCCCATGTTAAAATCTTCGCACAGAATAAGTACTATTTGTGTGCGGTGCCCATACAGTTTATTGGCACAATTACAGGACCGGATATATGAGATGATCCGAGGGCTAGGAAGTAAAGTAAGTTGGATTTAAAGGCCTAAAATTGGCCAAGAATTGAAAAAAAAAATTGGATAAATATGGGATTTAAGAGCAGAAAGCCCTCATTTTTCCTCTCACTCACTCTCTTTTTTTCTCTCTCCTCCCCCACGACACCGTGCATGCATAGTAATCGACCACCGGAAATGGTGTCCGTTTTTGACACCGCTGGTACCATTGGAAAGCTCTCATCGAGTTGAGTCCAACGGTGTGCTGACTCGATGGAACTGCCATCGAAGGAAGGCGTACGCACCGCCCGAATTCGTCGAAGGCGTGAATCTTTCCACCACCGTATTTCCACCGTCCGACATCCGATCGACACGATTCCAGTTCCAATAGGTTCGTGGTGAAGAGGAGAACAAAACCCATGTCTTGTTTCACCTCAATGGCCACCGGATCACACTGCTTGAAGTCGCGCCGTCGTCGCCATGTCGTCACCGTGAAAGTCACCGATTTCGGTGGAGGTGACCGGCACCGCCTGTTCCAAAATACTTAGAGTGGTACGAAAAGTAAAAGCCCCAAGTCAATTTCACGAGTTGACGTTGGGGTGACGGAGAACGAGCTTCACCACCGTCAACCATCGTAGGAGGGATTGTTTTCAATGATTCGAGCCTCGAATCGTGAAATTGACACCGGATTTTAGTTCCTCTCATCGAGCTCTTCAAGATGGTGTCCACTTTCACCCTTGCCGCCACCAGTCAACAGCGACCCGGACCCCAAAATTTGAAAAATGGCTTTTTGGCCTCATTTTGATGTTCTAGTTACATCTGCAGCATCGGATTTGCAAATCAAAATTTCAAAAGTGAAGAACGATGATTCAAAGATTGTGCACTCGAGACCGAAAGGCTCTTTTGATCGCTGATAGGAACGATTTTGGTAGTGATTTTGATCCCTTCATTTCTCATTTTGTTATTGAAATAATTATGTATTAATTATGGATTATTGACTTGAGAAATTATAAGAAAAATGGATGAAATGTTGAAAAAGAAAAAGTGTGAAAATATGAATATTTTTACTTAAAAAGTTGAGTTTTTACATAAAAATTAGGCCTCTGGTTTAGTACGTGGCAGATTAGAATTGGTTACATGATTTTAAGACATTTCCTAAACGTTGGGAACCAAAAAATTAAGCGGAAATGCTGCCGAAATTTCTAAAACGGCATAAAGGGATATTTTAGGAAACAAAGGGTAAAAATGTGATCGGGATGGAAACCTGAGCCCTTTCGGTGACCTAGGTCCATGAAAGAAGGATGAACGTTTTGAAGATTAGTAAACCGCCCATTCAAAATCTCGAAATGTAAGAAAATGAAAAAAAAAGACCTCTATGTCAGAATAGTACCACCCGAGTGACGGGTGTGAGCTAAGTATAAAATTTGGGATGATTAAATCGGTAAAGGTAACCTGATAAGCTAAACAGTCAATACGCGAGGTAACCGGTTAGTTGACTAGCCGGTTAACCAATCAAACCTGAGATAGGAAGAGGTAGAGCGATGTTAATTAATTTATTGGGAAAATAAATTAATTAACCACAATTAGAAATTAGAAAATCAAACTTTCAAGAGGAGAGTAGTTAGTACCAATAAGGATCGGTACCACACAACGATAGAATTTTATTAGTCACTACCAATAGTAGTGACCTAACAGCGAATATTAATATAATACGTTATGATTACAGGAAGATACCTGTATTGTAACAAGGGCGAGAGTACAAACTGTCTGCTGACAGGTAAGTACAACTCTGTCTACAGCATAAATGAAATAAGTTTAAAACTATTGTTTTCACTCTATGTTAAGTATGCAAATTGTGTATGATGGTTACATGACATAACATGTTTCATAATCATGTTAGATTAATGAACAGTATCAGTTAGATGCCATTACATTCCTATCGCATAAGATTAGTGGATAACCTAGTAGAACTCATGGCATATCAGACGTGATTCCAGAATTGGGTAATGAAATTAAGGTGTTAGTATAACGGGTCAAGGCCCACAGTTTATATCGGGCGCAAGGCCCACAGCTTATACCAGGCGCAAGGCCCATAGTATATGTACATATAATGGGCACAAGGCCTACGAGCGCAAGGCTCACTATGATCACGGGCGAATCCGATGATCCGTGCGTAGTGCTACCGCCATCAAGGCCCTTCAGATAAGAAAAGATAATGAATAATGGAGCATAAAATGAACATAATCGGTTCAAGCATTGTTCACGATATGCCCTTGATACAGTTATAGCATGCTTCTCAATTACATGATATGATGTGTCTACATGGAATGCATTTTGAGTTATGCTACATAATATATATCCATGTATTGTGTGAATGTGTGACATGATTGACAGTTTTATATATATGCCTTATAGTATGACTTATGTTTTAATCATATTTTACAGATGATATATTGTACTTATTGAGCGTAAAGCTTACAGTGTGTGTTCATGCTGTAGGTAAGCGGCCTATGGCCTAGACTTCGATGGACGGTGATGGCGGCAGAGGCGGATGTGAGGGTGAGGTTGTAGATACCACCACCAGTGTTAATTTCTACTTAGTATTAAACAGTCGTTTTATTTTGAGAATCGAACTTATATTAAGTACTAACCAGATTACTAAATTTATGAGTATATATATATGTTTGAACCCCAATTGCATACAGACTTTAATATGTTTGTAAGTATATGTATGTACATAAATAGTAAAACGTACTATTCAAAAAAAATCCCTAAAATTATAGTTTTAAAGTTAGTAAGTTTGAGGAATAGTTTTTAAGTAAGTTAAGTAACAATAGTTTTCAAGTAACGTTCTAGGGCGACGTTCTAGGGCCCGCCAGGGCTTCGGACGCCACATAAGTGTCAAGCAAATTAATATATGAAATCAAGCAATTCAAAATCCTTATTAAATTGTTTAATTAAACATTCATTAAGTAAGACTATCGAGTGATTACCTAAGCATAAAGGCTTCCATATCTCAATATGACTATAGGTTGTGTTTTACAAATCTCATCATGTGAAATTCACTCTTCTAAGTTAAATTCCACATATCTAAAATCATCAATTTAGTGGGTAATTAAATTGAAACAAAAAGCAAGAAGAAACACAAGTGAATAGATAATGAAATCAACCATCACGCATTTAAATCATCAAAACATAGTCAATTGTTAAGTTATATTATATCCCCTAGGTTAAGTTTAGCTAGATATTGTAATTCCAATATCCATAATCAAAATCAAACAAAACATCAAACTCATGGTTCTAACACAAAAACTAGGATCAAATACAAGTTCAAAAGCGAGAGAAAGAAAGAAAAGAAGAAATAAAGAAGTAGTTGGCAAACAAGCTCCATTATCTTCAATCTTCTTTGAATCTCTAAGAGTGCCTCCCAAAACTTGAGGGTTTTGCCACTTCTTTGTCTAAAATTGCTTCTCTAAGAAGCCCACCTTCAATCTTTTCAAGTTTCCCTTTTATACCCCCGTAAAATGTCATATTGTTGCCTCAAATTTAGCATTCTACGTGTGTAGAGCACTACAATGGATGTTTTTTCTCACTACATTATTGCTTAAAGGTGACTAAAATTACAAGCGATGTGCTACTGTGTGCCCAATAGGTACTGCAACATGCATGATGATGTCGGGGGCACACTGTAGCATGCCTACCTAGAGTTGGCCATGGCATAAAAGTGGGCTGCAATACACAAAAGTGTGCTGCAGCTTGAAACTTTGAGCATTCTAGCTTTGTTAGAGCGTGTTACGCACTGCATTTCACAATTGCTATGCTATAGCCTATCCAAACTTCTTTAATCCTACCCTTTTTGGTGCTTTTAAATTTCAATTTTACCCTGTTTTGAAATTAACCTACAAAAGCACATAAACAATAAAAAAAAAAACAATAAAGTTCTCAAAAACTAACAAAATACATATGAAGATATCAAGTAAAAATCAATATATCAGTGACTACCTCTTTATATATATATATGTATATATATATAGATATACATACATACACATGAGTGAACACTAAACTTGTTAATTTAAGAGGCTCAGCCTGACCTTAACAGGTGGAAAAGGAAAATCGAACCCAGCCGAGCCCGACCCAATTAATTGTTGGGCCAAGCCGAGCCTACTTGAAGTATGAAAATATATGCCTAGTCCAGTCCTAAAGCCTTAGGGGCATAAAAAAAGGGCTGGGTAAGCAGGCTTAAATTTGGATGAAGTAAATGGATTTTTGAATTAAAAAAAAAATGGTATTGGAACTTCAAAACTTAAATACAAATGTTCAAAGTTTTAATCATTATTTTTTAATTGTATAAGTAGTATGTTATTTACATATAATATAAAAATTATTTACATTACAAATATATTACAAAAAAATAATACATGTTTAGGCAGACTATTGGGTTGGATTTTGGGTGGCCCAAACTGTAGGATAAAAATGATAAAAATACATTAGAGTGACGCAGCGAAATTATAAAAATTTTTTAAGATCGTTAAATATCTCATGATGCCATATACAATAAACTAACAACAATATAAACTCATACCTCAGAGGACGCCAAACTATAGGAGGAGAATTATCGGAGGGCTTCAACTAACTAGCATTCTCTACTATTCTCCAATTCCCAGATGGTAGAATGTGTGAGCACTCGGATCCTCGATCGGTATGCTAGCACTGCTAGTCTCCTTCTGACCACCCAGATCTCTAAAGAACTTATTGTCACGATGAGTTGTGCAACAATAAGCCTGCTCACCTGAGAGTTTATGGTCTAAGAGAACTGGAGTGACAGGACCCTTATTTATAGACTGGCATGAGGTGATCCTTTGAATTTGAATTGGACTAGGAGATTATTTTCTCCCTTCCTTTCCTCACAAAATCCGAATTCCCTATAGGCCATAATTAAAGGAAGATTCAGCCACCATAGAGGATTTTGCATTCCAAATTCAAATAGGATTTTAACTTAAATTTTATCTCATCATTATCCACTAAAACCTAATTTTCCCTTAACCCAAGAACAAGGCTAGATTCGACCATCCAAGTGTAAGGAGAATCAAAATTCAAATAGGATTTTCTAGCTTGAATTTTATCTCACCCTTATCCACAAAAAATCTGAAATTCACCTTAGGAATATCCACAAAATTTTGGCCACTTTGTAAGGGAGAAAATCAAAATTCAAATAGGATTTTCTAACTTGAATTTCCCTTCATCCTTATCCACAAAAAAATGAATTCTCCTAGGCATAAATCCTTTCAACAAATTTGGTTACCTTTAGGTAGATTTAGGATTTAAAATTCAAGTAGGATTTAAAATTCAAGTAGGATTCAAACAATATCTTCCTCTCTATTATCCATATCAAAATCGATTCTTACCATGTGGAATTATCTATAAAAAATTCAAATTTTGTTATTCAAAATTTGAATTCAAATTTCAAAGTTCAAATTTCAAACTTCAAATTCAAATTTCAAATTTAAATTTCAAATTCAAATTTCAAATTCAAAATTTAAATTTCAAATTTCAAATTTCAAACTCCATAAAAAGTTGTATTACAAATTTTGTTATTATGGATAATTTTCTACAACTCTAATTCAAACTCAAATAATATCATGGCAACTTTATTTGTAATTCAAATAATTGTCTACTCTATTATCCAAAACAAAATCTAAATTTAACCAGAGAGAATCTTGTCTTCCATCCTAATCCTATGTGTACACCATCCATGCATAGTCACTAGCCAATAAGCATACCCAGATCAATTTGCCATTCGTTAAGGAATTATGTGGAGCTAGTAGAGGAACCAATTAGACATATATAATCGGCTCTCGTGAATCCATATGATCATTATTTTGTACCGAACAACTCAATCACATTATCACTAATTTTAGAGTCATACCACTATAAACTTAAAACTGAACTTCTAATTGTATACTGTATTGTGAAAGCCTATGATAAGCTATTGTCCAATGACCTTGTCATGTATGCAAAACCCTTATATGATATCCATGATCAGCCTTAGGTCAAAGTTCATTCAATCTTACTGATCAAGTTATCTTAAAGTTCCATTATACTACCGAATAAGAAAATGATTATTCACCATATGTGAATAAGAAGTCATCCGCCCAGCAGACGACCCAATGCCTTGTCCATTTTCACATTCAGTATAATGCCTTTAAGAGGATACCCTTAACTCCTTATTAGAGCTATGATTCCAATATCTACAAACAAACCATTCATCGTATACAAGTCATACATCTAACGAACCGGTCTATAAGCTTATTATCTTTGAGATGTTTTAGCCATTGGAATATCAAAGTACACAAGTCATATACATGAAGCAGTTTATTTACTCAAGATTAAGGTTATTGCATAATGAACGTCAGAAGCAGATTGATCCACTCATAGCAGACTACGTAGATAAATCATGTTTTAGTCCCGGTCTAATATGCCACCACCAAACAATATATCTATGTCTCTACTCGAGAGTCTATGTTCTAGACAGTCAAGACAAACGATCCCCATCATGGCTTTAGACAACATAATAGTCTTAACATGAGTTAGATGCTCGGTCTAACCTCATAGACTACGGACCTTAATTTAGACTGCTTACTTTAGAATATTATCTTCTCACATACAAAAGTCTATTGCATGCAATGTTCTAACACTTTTAACATAAGCAGTCAGTGAGTCATATTTGCTTTCATTTACTTTGACATGTAAATAGAATAAGAACAAACAATAATGTAATGAATAATCTCTATATATAATTTTATTATCCAGTTCAAAATAAATGAAATACATCAAAATGTCTTTCATGCTTAGGGCATTTCCTAACACAAACAAGCAGACAAGTTAGGCTAGGCTAGACTCAAAAATAAGGTCCAATTTGACATTTGACAAGTCAGACAGACCATTCTTAAGTCAAAATTACAGGTAACGAGCCGATCCACTTATTTGGGCCGATATTTACAACTCTATTAATCGATCAAAAGAATTTTCAAGAGGAAGATGTCTTGATTACAAGGTTGAAGTATTCATGATATTCTTATACATACGAACATTTTTGTTATTGCACTACAGTGATGTAAAAACATAACTATAGTTCAAAGTGAGGTAAAATAAACCTAAGAAAAAAATATTAAACAAAAATTTTTTTGTTAACGTATGAAATGCCTCCTATTAATAAAAAAAACAGTTCTATTTATCCTGAGGGGATATACTACTATTATTATATTTTGTAGTTTAAAGTATAAAAGCAATTTTATTTATCTCGAGGGTTATTATTAGAAAATGCCCTAAACATGAAAGACATTTTAATGTATTTCATTTATTTTGAACTGAATAATAAAATTATATTTAGAGGTTATATATTACATTACTGTTTATCATCATACTTTTACATGTTAAAGTAAATATAAGCAAATATGGCTCACTGACTGCTTGTGTTAAACTGTTAGAATGCTACATGCAATGGATTTTTATATGTAAGAAGATAATGTTATAAAATAAGCAGTTGTTGTTGATTTTTGCAAGTGCACGAATCGAACAAGTAATAAACTGATGAGAAAAGTATCGTTCCCACGAGGATAGTGTATTAAGTACCAAAATTAGTTAATTTTAATTTTATTTGGGTGATAAAAAAATGTTCTAATTGAAAAATAAAATAAAATCAATACCTAAACAATGAATCCCCCTAATTACTAGTACTAACTCTTTTCTTATTATCTACCCTATAAATTTCGATTGATAAAGGTCAACTTAAATAAAAATAAAATAAAGATAAAACTCACCAACATAAATCAAAACTAAACAGCAATAAATCAAGTAGAAATCAATTCAAATAAGCAATACCTAGGTAATGAATCCCCCTAGAATGTCTATTGTATTTAAATCGTTAATGCATTAATTTACCTACATCTCATTGGACCGTGAAAATTCCTTAATTATGCTAATATCTTTCTCAAGATTACTAACAACTAATCCCAGGTTGATTAATTGAAATCTCTTTCTAATTAAAATCCCCAGAATTGCATTAATCAATCAATGAATTTCTCTATTAGGTTTGACTCTAATCCGGAAGATTTACGTTGTCCTATCTCTAGAATCACGTGCAACTCCTTTCAATTATGCTAGATCAATTCATGCATAGGATTTCTCAATCACAAATGCACGATATTAAACATAAATCAATACACCGGTAAATATTAATTCAATACAATAAAGAACACATAATTAAATCTCAATGAAATATACAAGATAAATTGAATTAAATAAAGTTCAAATAATAATATTCATTCTAGGGTTCACACAAACAAACATACAAATACTAGGAATTATGATTCACCATAATTAATCAGATTTAATTTATTTAAGTATATTATTATGATTTTATGCTCACATTCGTTGATGATCAACTATCCTTTTGTTTTATGTATTCTTTCTAAACTTATACATAAATTCTACATTTTTATAATTAAATTTACATAAAGGATTAGTAAATTAAAAATCACAATGAATAGTACCGTATATGTAAATAGTATCATGAATAGTATCATATGTATGAATAGTACCGTGAATACGAATCCAAATTCAATTATAAAAAGTGTTCTTCGAGAAATCTGTGATAGTTAATAATATGACCACATAAAAACAGATAGATATATCTCTATTCTATCCTAGATTTTATGGTATTTATTCCAGAACCAGGTCACAAAAATCTCATCTCGGTCTCATTTTGTTCCTCAAATCATTCAATAGTTAGCCAGAAATTTGAAAGCATTAAGTTTAAGAATAAATACGCCAGTAAATATGACAATCATAACAACGTATTTAATTTAATTAAACCATCATAATCAGGCTACATCATAACTCCCAGCAAAAATTTATTTAATTCATGAAGAAAAATAAAATAACACAACTAAACAAATTAAACATAATGACATAAAGGAAAGATTCTAGAAAAGTTACTGATATTGATGTCGGTAGAACATCCAGAAACTACTCTTTTTATTGATACGAAAATTACAACTTAAACTAAAAAAAAAGACAAATTTATAAATGACCTATACTCCAAGTGGAGCTCTATACTAGAGGCCTAAGCCTCGAAGTTCCTACTGTATGGGTTCTGCCTGCCTGCCTTTCTCTGCTTCCTCGCTACTTTTTATAAGCCAAAGTTTTACACTATTCATTCACATGCACTGAAAAAAAAAATGCATCATGGGCATTGCATGAATGCACAAGAGACTGAAAGTTTTCGGTGCAGAAGGCGACTGGAAAAAGAAAGAAAGAAAAAGACAAAGGAAGGAAAAATAATAATAATAAAATACAAATAAAATTAATAATAAAATTAAAAATTAAAAAGATAACCGTGCATAGGTTCCATATGTCTCCTTATTGATCCGCAGTTAGAATCTGTCATAACTTCTTCATACAAGCTCTGATTTAAGTAATTCTTCTTTTAAAATACTCGTATCGATGAGAAGATCAAAATAAGACCAGTCATGTGATTGGAGTGTCAATATAAATAGCAACATCTGGTAGGACCCACTTCTATCTCATAGATTTTTTTTACACTATTTGACATTGCAGACAAACAAAATACTAAAACTAGACATTTCCAAAATAATGCTATAGGCCGTAATGACCGCCATTTTCATAGCACCTACTTACCTGTAATAAGTCATTAAGGAATAAATGGACATAATTTAATGCCTTTTAGTGCAAATTTAAGTAACACGGTCAGGTACACGGCCGTGTGAGTGATCGCGTGCCATTCGGACTGTGTATCTGTTAGTAGCCGTGTGAGTGTACATGGCCGTGTAGTGTAATACGGTCAAGTACACGGCTGTGTAAGAGGCCGTGTACCGCTCGGATAGATGAATGTGTTTCAAAGACATGGCCGTGTTAAGTAGTCTCAACTAGTACACGCCCGTGTCCGAAATGTACAAGCCCGTGTTGCCTTGTATACGCCCGTGTAAGAATCTGTGTAGAAGGCTGTGTAATGAGTTGAGAGTCGCTGTAATGACTCTCATGAATTATGAAACTTAATTACTATGTAATGATGTAATTAAGTTAATAAACACAGTATGCTTTTCAGTTGAATGAACTCAACGGGTATAGTAACGTTTAATTACTATTCATGCAGTAAAAGGGATAATCGACAGTGAAATCGGTCCACCCTATTATGTGAGTATGCGTTGAGACACGCGATATTAAGAAACCGGTCCAGACGATCATTTCATGATACAGAACTGATGAGCCAGTCATCAGTACGCTCAAACTGGTCATCTGAGCGCAGCAGCGATAATTGCCCTAATAGATGTACAGTATCAAGAAAAGTGGTCTAGATAACCTCTTCTCGCCGAGAGACTGACAAGATCGGAGTCAGAATGCTCAAACTAGTCAGTCAGACTGAAAGCAGTGAATAATGAATAGTGAATAATAGAAAACGCCGTGTCAGGTTAGTGGCCAAGACGGCCTTAATCTGACATAAAAATGATATATTGATAGTCAGCAGGCTCAATCTAGTCAATTAAGTACAAAATATAGATTTTGTTTGAAAGATACGCAGTATCAGGATGAGGGTCAAGACGACATTTTCTCGCCCCAAAACTGACATATTTAGACTCAGGACGCCCAAATTAGTTAATCAAACACCTAAACGTTTTTCAAGATGGGGTCATACAGATCCCGAAAACTGGTCCAGAAGACCTCAGATGGACGTAAAACTGATAAATTTGAAATCAGCACGTCTAAATTAGTCATGAGAGACTGTGTTTGAAATTTCACGCAAAAACACCTCGTTATGCGTGCGTAGTGTCAACACAATGTAGGCCTAATCATAGTATCAAGAATTTAATCAAGATGACCTTTTCCTAATATAAAACTGATATATTTGGAATTAGAATGCTCGAATTAGTCATTTGAGCACAAAAAGTAATTTTTGATCGGGAACCATGCAGTATCGGAAAACTGGTCGAGACAACCTCAGATGAAGATAAAACTGATATATTTGGGTTCAACACGCACAAATTAATCAGTATAGCCTATCTTAAAATTTTTCAAAAAATTAGTATAAATGACGAAATTTTTGGGATTTTTAAAAAATAGTCCCCATATCTTTCCAAACCTCATTTTCTCCCCCTTCCCCCTTCCCCACACCACACGAAGATGAACAGTAACCTCCGATCGAATCCGACCTCTGTTTTTTACACCGCTGACACTATTGGAAAGCTCTCGACGAGCTGATTTCAACGATATGCCGAGTCAACGGAACCGACGTCGGAAAACGCCGCACGCGCCGCCTAAAGCCGCCAGTGGCCGAATTTTTCAAATCGTGATTTCTCCGCCGTCCGAAGTCCAAATGTCACGATTCCGGTCCCAATGGATTCGTGGTGAAGAGTAGAACAAAACCCAGGCCTCCTTTCACGTCAACAACCGCTGGATCGCATCACCCAAACTCGCCTGTCGCCGTCGCCATTGGTGCCGTCGAATCTGATTATTTCGGTGGAGTTGAGTTGTAAGGTGGGTGTCAAAATGCTCAGAGCAACATGTAGATCAAAAGCCCCAAAGCAATTTTGGGCAACAACACCGAAAAATGGAGATCGGAGCATTGCCACAGCCGTCCACCGTTGGAGCCCGATTTCTGAAGATAGGATTTTCGATTGGTGAAATTGACACCACCAATGGGTTCCTCTCGCCGAGCTCTTCAAGATGGTGGTCGTCACTTCCATCGTCGCCATGGTCAACGTCAGTCAACGGCGGTCAACGACGGTCAACACTGGTCCACGGCGACCCGGAAACCGAAAATTGAAGAATGACCCGTTGTCTTATTTTCGACGTTCCGGACACATCCGCGGCATCGGATTTGCAAACCGGAGTTTCAAAAGTGAAGAACAACGATTCAAAGATTGTGCGGTCGAGATTGAACAGTTCGTTCGACCACCGACGGGAACGATTTTGGTAGTGGTTTTGATCCTTTGATTTCCTCATTTTATTATTGGGAATAATTATGTACCAATTATGATTTACTGACTTGAGAAATTGTAAGAAAAAGGAATGAAATTTCAAAAAAGAGAATGTGAGGAAATGTGAATATTTTTACGTAAAAAGCTAAGCTTTTAAGTAAAAATTAGGCCTCTGGTTTAGTACTTAGCAGGTTAGAATAGGTTAAATGATTTTGAGGCGTTTCCTAAACGCCGGGAACCCAAAAATTAAGCGAAAATGCTGTCGAAATTTCTAAAAAGGCATAAAGGGGTATTTTAGGAAATGAGGAGTGAAAATGTGATCGGGATGGAAACCCGAGCCCCCTCGATGACCTAGGTTTGGGAAAGAAAGACGGACATTTATAGGATTAGTGAACCGCCCAATTAGAAATCTCGAAATGTAAGAAAACGACCCCTATGTCGGAATAGTACAACCCGAGAGACGGGTGTGAGCTAAGCGTAAATTTTGGAGTGGTTAAATCGGTAAAGGTAACCCCATAGGCTAAATGGTCAATACGCGAGATATCCGACCAGTTGATTGGTTGGTTAGCCAGTCAAGGACCGAGTTTGAACGGAATAGTGAGAGACAGTGATTAATTTGTCAAGTAAACAAATTAATCAATCATGATTAGGAATTAGATATCAAAATTTCCAAAGTAGAGCAGTTGGGTACCGATAGGCATCGATACCACACAACGATAGATTTATTAGTCACCAATGATAGAGTGACCTAAGAGCGATGTTAATTAATTTATTGGGTATATAAATTAATTAACCATGATTAGAAAATCAAACTCTCAAGAGAAAGGCAATTAGTGCCGATAAGGATCGGTATCACTAATGATAGAGTTTTTATTAGTCACTAATGACCACAGTGACCTAAGAGTGAATGTTAATGAAATGCATTATGATTACAGGGAGGTACCTGTATTGTGACGAAGGTGAGAGTTAAACTATCCGATGACAGGTAAGTATAACTCCGCCTACAACATGGACAAAATGAGTTTAAATGATGATTTTCCAGTATTTTAAGTATGTATCATGCACACGATACTGCACAGCATACATAAGAGCATATAGTTTCACAATCGAGTAGATTGATGAAAGAACAAGATAGAAGCCATACGTCCCCGCCGCGTAGGTCTTGGGATAGCTTAGAAAAGCACATGGCTAGAACAATTTAGCAAGATGGAAATTAATAGGCGTGTCATACCGCTCTTTTCATTGAAAGGGTTTTCAGAGTTAAAGTAAGAAAAGGTAGAGAGGGCAGTAATCCGTTGAGGATCCTCCTACATATTTAGTGACCTCGGCATTACCGTTGGTCTGCGCATACTCGGTACTGACACAGGGGCCCTGAGTAGACAAGATAAAGAAAAAGAAGATGTTGAAGCATAAATGAACATAACCGGATCATGCATTGATCACCGTATGCACTAGTTCCTTATGCTTCTAGTTTCCATAAGATGTATTCAATATATGATATGCTATGTTATGCATTCAGTATGATGTGATGATGTATTTTAAGATGTGATACATGATGTTGTGAAATATGATATGTTATATGGTATCCGTGATGACTGGTGTGCTCATATGATTTTAAGTATGTGTTATGTTTTAAACATATTTTGCAGTTAACACGTTGTACTTACTGGGCGTAAAGCTCACGGAGTGTGTTCATGCTGTAGGTAAGCATCCTATAGCGTAAACATCAAGGAGCGATGATGGCGGCGAAGGCGGATGTGAGGATAAGGTTATGGATACACTGCGAGTATTCTTCCGCATAGTATGAGTAAATAGTATTTTGAAATGTGACAGTTAAATGGTATTTTAAATAGTAAAAATTAAATAGTATTTTGGAACAGTAATCAGTATATGTATGAATAGTATATTTAAATAGTATCTGGTGAATAGTAATCAGATAAACAAGTATATAAGTGTGTATATATAATTGAAATCCTTATGTTTTTCAAATTTCGCATTTTAATAGTATACGTACATGAATAGTAAATACGTACGCATATATAATAAAAAAATTCCTCTAAATTTATGGTATCAAATTCAGCAAGTTTAAGTATCAGTTTTAAAGAAGAAGTATAAGTAAAAGTTAAGCAAGTAATAGTTTTCAGTGATGGTCCGAGCCGCTGAGGGCACGAGGCGTCACAGTTAGTATCAGAGAGGTTTCCTGTCATCCTACCTCACATCGCCGCATGCCTGCCTCATCTGTCCAAGTAAGTTAGTTTTATTTTTAGTCGGTAAATGTTTATCTATTGAAGATAACATTATAGTAATGGAACAACGAAACCTATGATGGCGAGGATAAGATGAAGAGATGTTGAGATCATTATATGAAAAATCACGATCGTGCAGTACTAGAGAACTGCTTAGAGAAAGAACATGGATTACTGCCCGAGTTGTACCGATCTTCTTGGCTAGTTGTCCACTAAGTTTCGAGTGGCAAACAGTACTCCTGCACTCCATGAGAATGTCAGGACTGGTTTCACGTTGTCAATGTGATTCCTCGATTGTACGCCATTGATCAGGATAACTGAGTCCTGTTGGCTGTTGATATCTCTTAGGAAGATACTCTTATGTGTATCGGGATCCTTATGATCAGGATGAGCTCTTAACTGCGTCGAGTTTCGCTATACCACGATCGAGCAAATCTCTGAGAGTAGTCCAACATCAGCCCCAGTTTTCTCTATGGGCAAGCGGGGAGTGAAACCGCTTAAGTTCTCTAGAGTTGTGGATATACGAGAATTTGTTCATTGGACTGAAAGACTACAGCTGATATCCGGTGATATAGTTCTAACGTATGTTGTGCGCTATGAGAAACTGATATGGACTTCTATAATGCACGTTGAGGCAAAAGTGGAACAAGGCATAATAAGACCAAAAGAGAGAAAGAGACCTTGCCAAACAAAATTAGAAGAGCAATCAAGCAGAAGGAGTAGCAAGCCTTATCCAGGAGATAGTGAACGCCGAGAGAAAAGTGCTCAACCCCGGGAACCCTACTCAAGCCCAAGGCATTATAGCAGCTGCCATTATGGAGGGTGACCCGGTAGACCCAGCACCCCAACCGGCCGATGAAGAGTTCATGGCCAAGCACCAGCCAGAAGTACATGAGGGCAATGGGGAACCGCTGGAGAACTCCAAACCAGCCCATCTGTCTCCCAAACACCCCATGGAAGAGAACGATGACGAGACTCTTTCCGACGCCCATCCCAATGATGAGGGAGAGGAGATCCCCAACTGCTTTAGTAATGACGGATAGATAGGGATGTATGAACCTCAAGAACCATAGCAAGCGATGACGAAACCAGTTTCGTCTCCCCAGATGAAGAGGAGGACCCAAAGGAGTTCCCTCTCAGCGAGAGTGACGATGAGGAGATGTCAGACATAGAATCAGGAGTATCCTTTGTGTAGTAGTAACCTTTCTACGAGAATGTTAGTTATGTAAATGTATAGAGGGAAGCAGTAGCTTTCCCCTGTTAATTGTAGCATAATGTACTTGTTGGGATCGTATAGGGGAAGTGTGTGTCACTCCCCCTGAACTAGAATCTTAAATATATGTATATATATTATGTGAAATATATTATGAGATAAGCAGTAAAGTTTTACCCAAAGAGGCCAGATATAATTTTTCCACAGTGTGAGTATGATATGACAGAAAGTACAGGACAAATCCTAGCACTCAGACGATGTCCCAATACAATGCAGCAAATGTGGTGAACATCACAGTATGAGAGAAAGAAAGATGGATATAATATGTATATTTATATCCATAAGGTTCAAGTGAGATTGTTAAGTAAGAAAGAAAATGATATGTGATACGAGTCCCAAGTACAGAATTTAAGAGACTTATATTTTCCTTTCCCGCTATACGATAGGGTTACATAGGAAAACATGGCAAGAACGAGAGCTTAGTTAAACCCAGCATCCCGAGAGGATGAGTTGATAGCACAAATCGCAGCCATGCGAGGGATGATGGAGAACCAGCAACGGAAGCTAAACCAGCTTAGGGAACAGTTGGGCCAGCAACCTCAGGCACCACAGTCAGTAGAGATGCCAGCACAAGAGTCTCCAGCAGCCCCAGAAACTCTGAGGGAGCGAGCAGCTCCTCTAGCCCAAGAGGCACTAGCACCCATAGTAATGGCTGCTTTCGTAGTAGTAATTGTTTTTCTGCCAATCCCTAGGGAAGGCGACTTGTATGAGAGATTCCGGTGCATGAAAGTGTTAGAATTCGAAGGAATCACCAACCCTATAGAGGTCGATGACTGGCTAACGGATATCCAAGTAATCTTGGATTTTATAGGGCTAACAGATAGAGAGAAAGTGATGTACGCATCCTTCACCCTGCGCAATAAGGCATGTCAGTAGTGGAAGATGGTAACCATTAGGAGGAACATTAGAGAGATGAGCTAAAACGACTTTATTGAGGAATTTAAGGAGATGTACTTCAACGAGGAAGTACTAGCAGCGCAGCAAAACGAGTTCAACAACCTGCGCTAAGGTAGCATGACTGTTATGGAGGTAGTCAGGAGGTTTAAGCAATTGGCTCAACTTTGTCCAAATTTGGTACCGACTAAAAGGAGAGAGTCAGACGAATGCTGAAGATGTTCAGAACAGACATCGTAGTTTAGGTCTGTAACAGAAGCCACGGACCAGCGACACTAGCAGAATATGTCAGCAAGGCTATCTGAGCAGAGAACTAGTCAGCTCATTATAAGGAGCGAAAGGCACAGAATTTTAAGGCACGAAAGGAGAAGAAAACACAAACTGAGCAGGCTCAAGGGAAGCAGAACCCCGAGTTACAATACAGAGGACAGAACGTGGGAACCGGCCAGAATAGCAGGCATTCCAACAACAATAACAAGAGAAAAGGGGAATCAGGGTAACCAAGATTCACAGGAGAATTTCCCCTAGAAGAGAAATGACCAGGAAGGAAATGACAGTCAATACTTGACGTGCAAGAAATACGGAAGAGGCACCTAGGAGAATGCAAGCAGAGAGCAAGTGGTTGTTTCATCAGTGGCAAGGAAGGCTACTATGCCCAAAACTGCTACTCCGACCCATGAAACTGACAGAATCAACCCCGCATTGGGAATAATCAACTTCACGCCGTCCAAACCAAGATCGAAGGCCCTTCGATCACACAAGGTAGACTGAAAGCTTCAGACAGCTAAGGGAGAATCTATGCTTACACGAGGAGTGACGCTGAAGTTGTTATTTCTGCAATGGTGACAGGCCAGCTTTCTATCGTCAACTTTGATGCATTAGTTCTATTGGATTCTGGAGCCACCCATTCGTTGCATCATCAGATTCCGCTAGAAAGCTAGGTAGGAGCTTAGATAGGACGAAATAGACTTTTAGAATGTCACTTCCTTCAGGCGAAGTTTTATTGTCTAATTACTAGATACGTCAGGTGTCAGTAATTATCTGCAGGAGAGAATTGAGCATTAACTGATAACATGTACGACTATGATGTAATTGTGAGGGTGGACTTCCTCACAAAATACAATGCCGTCATAGACTATCGAAAGCTGGATGGTACTTTCGAACCAATCGATGCGAAAAATTCATCTACAAGTGTTTGTCGCCAGAGCAACCAAAGACAATGATATCAGCAGTGAAGGCTCACGAGATGCTATCCAGTGGATGCATGGACTTCCTAGCATACGTAGTAGATAAGACACGAGGAATAAAGATAGAACCTGAGAATGTGCCGATAGTCAGGGAATTCATAGAGATAATTCCAGAAGGTCTTCTAGAACTCTCGTCAGAGCGTGAGATCTCGTTCGAGACTGAACGTTTACAGAATCAGCTCCCATCTCCAAGGCCCCATACAAAATGGGCCCTGCAGAGCTAAAAGGGCTCCAAGCCCAACTGAAGGACTAAATAGGCAAGGGATTTACTCGACAGAACTGTTCACCCTGGGGAGCACCCGTACCATTCGTGAAGAAGAAAGATGGACCACTGAGAATGTGCATCGACTACAGAGAGTTGAACAGGATTATGATTAAGAACAAGTATCTATTGCCGCGGTTTGACAATCTATTTGATCAGCTCCGAAATACTGCAATGTTCTCGAAGATCAATCTACGTTCAGGGTACCATCATCTATGAATCAAGGATGACGATGTACCTAAAACAACCTTTCGAACGCCATATGAACGTTACATGTTCTGGTCAAGTCGTTCGGATTGACAAACGCACCAGCAGCTTTCATGAATCAGATGAACTGCGTGTTCAAGGACTATTTGGATAAGTTTGTCATTGTGTTCATCGATGACATACTTATACACTCTAAGATGAAGAAAGAGCACAAAGAGCACTTAAGGATCATTTTGCGCACGTAACAGGACCATCAGCTAAACGCCAAGTTTTCCGAGTATGAGTTTTGACTGGAGAAGGTTTATTTCCTAGGTCACGTACACTCTAAGGAAGGAGTATCTGTGGACCTGACTAATTGACACAGTTAACGCGTGGCCAGCTCCGAGAAATGTGGTAAAGATCCGCAGCTTTCTAGGCTTAGTGGGATACTACCGACGTTTTGTCAAAGATTTTTCAAGGCTAGCCGCACCGTTCACAACGTTCACCAAGAAGGGAAAAAGGTATGAGTGGACCGACAAGTATGAGAAAAGCTTTCAAGAGCTGAAACGAAGACTCACAAGTGCTCCAATACTGACCATTCCAAATGCTGGTCAGGGAAGCCTTGTGATTTATAATGATGCATCTAAAACCAGGTTGGGAGTCGTGTTGACGTAGAGTAGTAGAGTAGTCGCATATGCTTCATGACAACTCAAGGACCCTGAGAAGAGCTACCCAACATGTGATCTGGAGTTAGCAGCGGTAGTTTTTACGTTAAAAGCATGGAGACACTACCTGTATAGAGTCAAGTGCGAGATTTACACTGACCACCAGAGCCCCAAGTGTATCTTCACGCAGAAAGAGCTTAACATGAGGCAGCATAAATGGTTAGAGTTGGTAAAGAATTATGACTACAAAATCCTATATCATCTGGAAAAATCCAAGAAAGTGGTCAATGTACAGAGTCAGAAGCATTTTACTACGCCTATGGCTATTAGTGCCTTGTCAGGAGTGCTACAAATGAGCTATGCGACAGCGAGATCAAGATTTTGATAGGGACATTGTCTAACATGATCCTCCAATCGACACTCCAAGAAGAGATCAAGATCGGTCAAGACTTCGATTTGTCCCTGCTCAAGTCCAGAAAGGAAGCTACAGAGGACAACAGTTCAGAGTTTAGGATCCCTAAGGACGGCATACTCTACTACAGAGATAGAGTGTGTGTTATGAAAGATGAAGAACTCACAAAGCGAATCCTTTTGGAACCTTACGAGACATCATATTCCGTACATCTGGTGGCGAATAAGATGTACAAGTACCTAAAGGAAAGCTTTTGGTGGCTTGGAATGAAGAATGACATTGTCTAGTTCGTTGCCAAATACCTTACGTGCCAGAAGGTTAAGGCAAATCACCAGCGCTCAGCAGGATAATCGTAGGAAATTAAGCTACCCGAGTAGAAATGAGACTAGATTACGATGAATTTCGTAGTCGGATTGCCAAAGACGTCAAATGATAATGACGCAATCTTGGTGATTGTAGACAGACTGGCAAAATCAGCTAGATTTTTAGCAGTGAAAGTTAGCTACTCGGTGGAACGACTAGCAGAAATCTATACGGCTCTGTTCGTAAAACTGCACGGAGTACTAGAGTCGATCATCTTAGATCGTAATAGATGCTTTACCTCCAGATTTTGGCAAAGCGTTCAGGCCGCATTATGGTCCAAGTGGGAGTTCAGCACAACATTTCATCCTTAGACCGACAGTTAGTCTGAGAGGACCATACAGATGTTAGAGGACATGTTGAGACCTGCGTCCTAGACTTTAAAGGAAATTGGGATCAGAAGCTACCATTGAGCGAGTTCTCGTACAACAGCAGCTACCATTCCTCGATAGGAGTGGCACCGTACGAGACACTTTGTGGAAGGAAATGCAGATCTCTGGCTCATTAGTACGGGACCGGAGAGAAACGACTAATTAGCTCAGACATCATCAAGAATACCATAGCAGACGTGAAGCTGATACGAGAAACGTTAGATACAGCGCACAGTCGACAGAAGAATTTTGACGATAAGCGCAGTAGATCCCTCGAGTTTCAAGTAGGAGACTCGATCTTTTTCAAGGCGGCACCCATGAAAGGGGTGATGCGCATTGAAAAGAAAGGAAAGTTCAGTCCTAGGTACATAGGACCCTTGAGATAATAGAGAAAGTCGGGAAGGTGGCTTATAGACTAACGCTTCCCCCCGAGTTAGTTACAGTGCACAACGTCTTTCACGTCTTGATGCTGAAGAAGTACATGCCAAACAGCTCCCATGTTCTTAGCCAAGAATCCGTTGTAGTATACGTTGATCCGACGTATGAGGAGAGACCTGTGCGGATCCTAGTCAGAGAGGAGAAAGTACTTAGGAATAAAGTATACCGCTAGTAAAAGTGTTGTAGCGGAATCATAATGTTGAGGAAGCCACATGAGAATGGGAAGAAGACATGAGAAGAGACTTCCCGAAATTATTCTAATTTTCGACGATGAAAATTTTGTAAAGGGGGTAGGTTGTAATGACCGCCATTTTCATGGCACCTACTTACTTGTAATAAGTCATTAAGGAATAAAATGGACATAATTTAATGCCTTTTAGTGCAAATTAAAGTAATACGGTTAGGTACACGGCCGTGTGAGTGACCACGTGTCATTCAGACTGTGTATCTGGTAGTAGCCGTGTGAGTGTACATGGCTGTGTAGTGTAACACGGTCAAGCACACGGCCGTATAAGAGGCTGTGTACTGCTCGGATAGATAAATGTGTTTCAAAGACATGGCCGTGTTGAGTAGTCTCGACTAGTACACGCTCGTGTTGCCTTGTACACGCCCATGTAAGAGTCTGTGTAGAAGGCTGTGTAATGAGCCGAGAGTCGCTGTAATGACTCTCATGAATTATGAAACTTAATTACTATGTAATGATGTAATTAAGTTAATAAACACAGTGTGCTTTTTAGTTGAATGAATTAAACGGGTATAGTAACGTTTAATTATTATTCATGCAGTGAAAGGGGTAATCGACAGTGAAATCGGTCCACTCTATTATGTGAGTATGCATTGAGACATGCGATATCAAGAAACCGGTCCAGACGACCATTTCATGATACAGAACTGATGAGCTAGTCATTAGTACACTCAGACTGGTCATCTGAGCGCAACAGCGATAATTGCCCTAATAGATGTACAGTATCGAGAAAAGTGGTCTAGATGAGCTCTTCTCGCCCAGAGACTGACAAGATCGGAGTCAGAATGCTTAGACTAGTCAGTCAGACTGAAAGTAGTGAATAATGAATAGTGAATAGTGAAAAACGCAGTGTTAGGTTAGTGGCCAAGACGGCCTTAATTTGGCATAAAAATGGTATATTGATAGTCAGCAGGCTCAATCTGGTCAATTGAGCACAAAATGTAGATTTTGTTTGAGAGATACGCAGTATCAGGATGAGGGTCAAGACGACCTTTTCTCGCCCTGAAACTGATATATTTAGACTCAGGACGCCCAAATTAGTCAATCGGACACCTGACATGTTTTTCGAGATCAGGTCATATAGATCCCGAAAACTGGTCCAGAAGACCTCAGATGGACATAAAATTGATAAATTTGAAATCAGCACGTCCAAATTAGTCAAGAGAGACTGTATTTGAAATTTCACGCGAAAACGCCTCGTTATGCATGCATAGTGTCAGCACAGTGTAACCTAACCACAGTATCAAGAATTTGGTCAAGATGACCTTTTCTTGATATAAAACTGATATATTTGGAATCAGAATGTTCAAATTAGTCATTTGAGCACAAAAAGTAATTTTTGATCGGGAACCATGCAGTATCGAAAAACTGGTCGAGACGACCTCGGATGAAAATAAAACTAATATATTTGGGTTCAGCACACCCAAATTAGTCAGTATAGCCTATCTTAAAATTTTCCAAAAAATTAGTATAAATGATGAAATTTTTGGGATTCTTGAAAAATAGTGATACGAACCTCGTCAATAATAACAAGACCCGTCAAGATTATGAACCCAAGAACGTTCTAAAATCAGGTTCGAATGGATGAGAGACCTCGACCTGTTGTTTCAGCCAAAACAAGAACCTTGGTATATTGACCTCAACCCGTTGCCTAATGCGAAACAAGAACCTTGGTATAATGAAGACGCCACAATCAACTATGGAAGGGTTGATTGATAAGTCAGAAGCGAACGCCACGGAAAATTCCGATAAGTTCAGATAGTTCTTCAAGAACCAAAGAGAATTAAAACTCTCAAATTTATGAATTAAACTGATATAATCTGTTTTATTGCTATGGGGACGCCTATTTATAGGCAATTGTTACAAAGAATATTCCTAAAAAAATCTGAAAAAAAAAAATAAGCCTAAAAAATCCTAAAATTATTTGAAAATTTGTTACAAAAGATAATCCTAAATCCTAACTGAAATTTGTTATAAAAGACAATCCTAAATCCTCCTAAATCCTAACAAATCTGAAAATTTAATCTTAACCAAATTCGTAAATGTAGGAAGGTAGTTATTCTGTCACAAATTCGAAAATCCTTGGTTAAAAAACATCAATCAGCTGAATTCCTCATGGGCTTGAATTAAGTTAATGTATCATGAATCATGCTCAATGAGCCACAAATTTGATTGAGCCCAAACCTCTAGAATTAGCCCATTAAATGCTTCTTTAAATCTCTTTGCTCTCGCTCTTGTAACCAGCCCAATTGGTATTTGAATTGGTTCCTTTGACGTTGATTGGTTCCTTTAAAGCCGTTCTTTGATTCACATCAAATAGCCCCCATATTTTTCCAAACCTCATTTCCCCCCCCCCCCCACCACACGAAGATAAACAGTAACCCTCGATCGAATCCGACCTCTGTTTTTGACACCACCGGCACCATTGGAAAGCTCTCGACGAGCTGATTCCAACGGTGTGCCGAGTCGACGGAACCGACGCCGGAGAACGCCGCACGCGCCGCCTAAAGCCGCCGATGGCTGAATTTTTCAAACCATGATTTCTCCGCCATCCGAAGTCCAAATGCCACGATTCTGGTCCCAATGGATTCATGGTGAAAAGTGGAACAAAACCCAAGCCTCCTTTTACGTCAACAACCGCCGTATCGGGCCGCCCAATCTTGCCTGTCGCCGTCGCCATCGCTGCCGTCGAATCTGATTATTCCGGTGGAGTTGAGTTGCAAGGTGGGTGTCAAAATGCTCAGAGCAACATGTAGATCAAAACCCCTAAAGCAATTTTGGGCAACAATGCCGGAAAATGGAGATCGGAGCATCGCCACTGCCGTCCACCGTTGGAGCCCGATCGACGATAGGAGTTTCGATTAGTGAAATTGACACTACCAATGGGTTCCTCTCGTCGAGCTTTTTAAGATGGTGGTTGCCACTTTCACCGCCGCCATGGTCGACGCTGGTCAACGACGGTCAACGGTGACTCGAAGACCGAAAATTAAACAATGGCCCGTTGGCCTATTTTCGACGTTCTGGATACATCCGCGGCATCAGATTTGCAAACCGGAGTTTCAAAAGTGAAGAACAATGATTCAAAGATTGTGCGGTCGAGACCGAACGGTTCGTTCGACTGCCGACGGGAACGATTTTGGTAGTGGTTTTGATCCTTTGATTTCTTCATTTTATTGTTGGGAATAATTATGTACCAATTATGGCTTACTGACTTGAGGAATTGTAAGAAAAAGGGATGAAATGTCGAAAAAGAGAATGTGAGGAAATGTGAATATTTTTACGTAAAAAGCTGAGCTTTTACGTAAAAATTAGGCCTCTAGTTTAGTACTTAACAGGTTAGAATAGGTTAGATTGTTTTGAGGCACTTCCTAAATGCCGGGAACCCAAAAATTAAGCAGAAATGCTACCGAAATTTCTAAAACGGCACAAAGGGGTATTTTAGGAAACGAGGGGTAAAAATATGATCGGGATAAAACCCGAGCCCCCTCGATGACCTAGGTTCAAGAAAGAAGGACGGACGTTTATAGGATTAGTAAACCGTCCAATTAGAAATCTCGAAATGTAAGAAAACGACCCCTATGTCGGAATAGTACCACCCGAGGGACGGGTGTGAGCTAAGCGTAAAATTTGGAGTGGTTAAATCGGTAAAGGTAACCTCATAGGCTAAATGGTCAATACGCGAGGTATCCGATCAGCTGACTGGTCTGTTAGCCAGTCAAGGACCGAGTTTGAACGGAATAGTGAGAGACAGTGATTAATTTGTCAAGTAGACAAATTAATCAAGCATGATTAGGAATTAGATATCAAAATTTCCAAAGTAGAGCAGTTGGGTACCGATAGGCATCGATACCACACAACGATAGATTTATTAGTCACCAACGATAGAGTGACCTAAGAGCGATGTTAATTAATTTATTAGGTAAATAAATTAATTAACCATGATTAGGAAATCAAACTCTCAAGAGAAGGGCAATTAGTACCGATAAGGATCGGTATCACTAATGATAGAGTTTTTATTAGTCACTAATGACCACAGTGACCTAAGAGTGAATGTTAATGAAATGCATTATGATTACAAGGAGGTACCTGTATTGTGATGAAGGCGAGAGTATAAACTGTTCGATGACAGGTAAGTACAACTCTGCCTACAGCATGGATAAAATGAGTTTAAATGATGATTTTCCTGTATTTTAAGTATGTATCATGCACACGATGCTGCACAGCGTACATAAGAGCATATAGTTTCACAATCGAGTAGATTGATGAAAGAACAAGATAGAAGCCATACGTCCCCGCCGCGTAGGTCTTGGGATAGCTTAGAAAAGCACATGGCTAGAACAGTTAAGCAAGATGGAAATTAATAGGCGTGTCGTACCACTCTTTTCGTTGAAAGGGTTTTCAGAGTTAAAATAAGAGAAGGTAGAGAGGGCAGTAATCCGTTGAGGATCCTCCTACATATTTAGTGACCTCGGTATTACCGTTGGTCTGCGCGCACTCGGTACTGACACAGGGGCCCTAAGTAGACAAGATAAAGAAAAAGAAGATGTTGAAACATAAATGAACATAACCGGATCATGCTTTGATCACCGTATGCACTAGTTCCTTATGCTTCTAGTTTCCATAAGATGTAGTCAATATATGATATGCTATGTTATGCATTCAGTGTGATGTGATGATGTATTTTAATATGTGATACATGATGTTGTGACATATGATATGTTATATGGTATCCGTGATGATTGGTGTGCTCATATGATTTTAAGTATGTGCTATGTTTTAAACATATTTTGTAGTTAACACGTTGTACTTACTGGGCATAAAGCTCACGGAGTGTGTTCATGCTATAAGTAAGCATCCTATAGCGTAAACATCAAGGAGCGATGATGGCGGCGGAGGCGGATATGAGGATGAGGTTATGGATACACCGCGAGTATTCTTTCGCACAGTATGAGTAAATAATATTTTGAATTGTGACAGTTAAATGATATTTTGAATAGTAAAAATTAAATAGTATTTTGAAACAGTAAACAGTATATGTATGAATAGTATATTTAAATAGTATCTAGTGAATAGTAATCAGATAAACAAGTATATAAGTGTATATGTATAATTGAAATCCTTATGTTTTTCAAATTCCGCATTTTAATAGTACACGTACGTGAATAGTAAATACGTACGTATATATAATAAAAAAAATTCCTCTAAATTTATAGTATCAAATTCAGCAAGTTTAAGTATCGGTTTTAAAGAAGAAGTATAAGTAAAAGTTAAGCAAGTAATAATTTTCAGTGACGGACCGGGCCGCTGAGGGCACGAGACGTTACATAGGCAAACTCATTGAAAATATTTAATTTTAAGATTATTTAATGTACTAATACTAAAATAAAGAAAATAAAAAATCTCACAAAATTTATAAAAATCTAAATTAAGGTAAACAAAACAAAATAAATAAAAAATAAATAAAATTCTCAAGGATAAGCCAATTTTTATGCATAAAATGGTAGTAAAATAACTTTATTTTATAGAGTTATCAGCAGTCTAAATTATTGTTCGTAGTCTATGGGGTTAGACAGAGCATCTAACTCATATTAAGACTATTATGTTGTCTAAAGCCATGGTGAGGACTTTTTATCTTGACTATCCGGAGCACAGACTCTCGAGTAGAGACATGGATATGTTGCTTGGTGGTGATATATTAGACCGGGACTAAAGCGTGATTGATCTGTATAGTCCGCTATGAGTAGATTAATCTGCTTTTGACATTTATTATGTAATAACCTTAATCCTGAGTAGATGAACTACTTCATATATATAACTTGTGTCTTTGATGTTCCAATGGCTAAAACATCTCAAAGGTAGTAAGCTTATAGACCAGTTCATTGGGTGTATAACTTATATACGATGGAGGGTTTGTTTACAGATATTGGAATCACAACTCTAATAAAAAGTTAAGGGTATCCTCTTAAAGGCATTATATTGGATGTGAAAATGGATAACCTTGGGTTGTCTGCTAGGCGGATGACTTCTTATTCATATATGGTGAATAATCATTTTCTTATTCGGTAGTATAATGGAACTTTAAGATAGCTTGATCAGTAGGTTGAACGGATTTTGACCTAAGGCTAATTATGTATATTATATAAGGTTTTGCATACATGACAAGATCATTGGACAATAGCTTGTCACAGGCTTTTGTAATACGTTATATAATTGGGAGTTCAATTTCTGATTTATAGTGGTGTGACTCTGAAATTAGTGATCATATGATTGAGTTGTTTGGTGTAGAATAATGATCATATGGATTCACAGTAGCCTAATTATATATGCCCAATTGGTCCCTTACTAACTCCGTATAATTCCTTAACGGATGGCAAATTGATCAGGATATACTGGCTGGCTTGTTGTCTTGCATGGATATAGATAGTGTCCACATAAGATAAGGATGGAAGACAAAATTCTCTCTTGATGAATACGAATTTTGTTTTAGATAAGAGATTACATAATTATTTGAATTCCGGATAAAGTTGTCATGATTTTATTTAAGTTTGAATTGGAGTAGTAGAAAATTATTCTTGAGGACAAAAATTTGAAATATAAGTTTTTCTGGAGTTTGAAATTTGAAATTTAAACTTTGAATTTGAAATTTGAATTTTTGAAATTTGAACTTTGAAATTAGAATTCAAATTTTAAATCACAAAATCTTATGATAACCGAATTTTTGTAAATAATGACACAAGGAGAATCGGTTTTCTTGTGAATAAGGGAGACGAAGATCTTATTTGAATCCTACTTGAATTTTGAATCCTAATTCCTATCAATATGGCCGAATTTGTTGAAGGGGATCCCACCCTTTAGAATTCAGATTTTATGTGGATAAGGATGAAGAAAAATTCAAGTTTTAATCCTATTTGAATTTTGAATCTCTCCCTCACATTAAGCAATCGAATTTCTATGGATAAGCCTAGAGAGATTCAGATTTTTTTATGGATAATGGTGAGATAAAATTCAAGTTAGAAAATCCTATTTGAATTTTGATTCTCCTCACACTTGGATGGCTGAATCTAGACATGCCTCTTGGCACAAGGGAGAATCGATTTTAGTGGATAAATGAGGAGATAAAATTTAAGTTAAAATCATGTTTGAATTTTGAATACAGGGTGGCCGAATCTTCCCTTGATTTTGGCTTATGGTGAATTCGGATTTTGTGTAGAAGGAGGGGAGAAAATCTTCTCTTGGTCCAATTTAAATTCAAGGGATTACCTCGTGCAATTCTATAAATAGGGGTCTTACCACTCCAGTTTTCTCAAACCACAGATCTCAGGTGAGTAGGCTTATTGTTACACAACTCACTGTGACAATAAGTTATTTAGAGATTTTGGTGGTCGGAAGGAGACTAGCAGTACTAGCATACCGATTGAGGATCCAAGTGCCTATACACTCTGCTATTCAAAAATTGGAGAATAGTAGAGAAGACTAGTTGATTGAAGCCCTCTAGTCATTCTTCTCCGACATCATTTGGCGTCCTCTGAAAGTATAAACTTATTGTTGTTAATTTATTATATATGACATCACGAGATCTTTAATGATCTTGAAAATTTTTTATAATTCCGTTGTGCTATTCTGATGTATTTTTATTGATTTTTTCATATGATTTTAACTTTATTATGATATTTTAAATTTAAAAGTATTTAATTTCTAATTTTTTTTTCAAATGAAAAATTGGAAACACTATACAAATATGAAATAAAAAGTGATAAGTTTTTATTTTTAAAGTTAATAATAATATTTTTTTTTTGCAGTTAGGGTTGAGTGAATTTAAACTTTACATTTTTATTAAAGTCAAGATAAATTTTAAAGTATTAATAAAATTGCATTGTATTATTGTATTTTTTTTATTAATAAACGTAATAATGATAATATTAACTTTAAAAAAGTGAACTTATCAAATAAAAATTTAAGATTGCTAAGTTGGCCAACTGTTGGACGGTCAACCTACTATCTTATATGGTATAACCCTTAGAGAGAGAGATAGAGAGACCGTTCTCATATCCCACGTGGACCTCTAGGACGAATAGCATGATGAACGGTCGCATTGTCGCGCCGATCACCATCCACGATGATTGTCGCGAGCTTCGGTGGCAAAAGACTAGAATGCATCAAACTACAGACCAAACACAGTCATGTTTGTGCACTTGTCGTTCAGCCACAACAAACATCTGCATCCGGTCCAATCCATATTATCTCTCATTTTTTCACTCACTCTCTCTCTCGTCAACACCTTTTATTATGCATCATTCAACCCCAAGTAACTTGCCATTATTATCCGATAAAAATAGAGTGCCAGACAACTTATCTTGCATAAAAGTTTATTAAGTTTGATAAAGTAATCAATTTAGCAAATTTGTATAAAAATATATGCATTTGAAGGAGCTATGTAGATTGAAACATTTGAATGAAAATATTTACGATGAGAATAATTAGATTGTCATTTAAATAGACGTTTGGATAGTAATATTTTGAAATAAACATTTGAATGGATATGTTTGGATTGTCGTTGAAATTGTTATTTGAAATTGAAAAAAAATTTAAAATATCCAAATGAGATTAGCATTATGGGATGGGTTTTATTAGGATATGAATCCAATTCAAATTGGACAATCCAAATATTTGAGTTAGGGTAAAACTAAAGATATATCCCATAGAACCAGCTAAATAGAATAGCCCGTATTTGATAAAATAATTTAAACTAACGGCGCTTAATGATTTTATTTTATCGAATTAGTAGATATGTTTTCAAATCTTATAATAGAATTTTTAACCAAAAAAAAATCTTATAATAGAAATTTTCGAAAAAGAAAGCCTAAACGTGAAAATCATCAAAATCATAGGATGTAACTATAAAGTCCAAAGTATTTTGATAAAGGTTCATCATTCTGTCCCTTCTACGGAGTGTTCTTTAGTACATATTTTTGAGAACCCAATTAATTTTATTTGTTCAACCCTTTTTTGGCAATAATTCTCAATAAAATCCAAATTGATATCAAATTAAATTAAACTAAAAAGAAATGCAAATCCTGAGAACCAGGTGGAACTCAAATAAATAATGAAAACAACCCTTTTTCCTTAAGTTTTTTTTTTTTTTTTTGACAAAGAGTTTTAATAATAATGTATAAACCTATCCAAATAAATTCTATAAGATGATAGTATAGAAATTATTTATGTATTTTTACACTTGTTCGAGTGATTTTGTTTGTGTTATTAAATTTTAATACATTTTTTATTATTAATTTCATCCATATGAGTACACCTCAAATTTTTGTCGAATTTTTTGACAAATACTTATTTATTTATATCACCACCACTCATTAAAAAAAAACAAAAAACAAAACAAACAAACAAAATATAAAGAACCTGAATTCCCGATCCATCCTGTCTTTCTGTGTCTTCGCATTGTCTACCGTCCCGTTCCGACAGTTCAAACCACCCTTCGATTAGCCGACAAAACTCAGACGAACAAAACCAATAAATATTGACACAAAAGAAAAACAAAAAAAGAAATATATTGTTCAAACCAGAAATATTCCCCGTTTTAATATATTGGCCAAAAGGAATAAAACATTAAACAAATCACCCCAAAAAACAAAAAAACACACACACACACTCTCTTCTCAGTAAAAAGAACCGTTGCCGTAGACTCCACTGTTCTCACTCTTCTTCTTCTTCTTCTTCTTCATCTTCTTCTTCTTCTCCTCTCTCAATCTCTGCGGCTTTTTTTCTTCTTCGCTTGGATTTCGTTTTCATATTTCGTAGGGTGTTTGTGAGAGCTAGGGTTTCGGCATTATCATGTGGAACCCTAGCTAAGGTTGTGTGTTTAGGGTTTCGGCGAGATCTGTAATCGGAGAGGGAGGGCTGCAATGGGGAATTGTTGCAGATCTCCGGCGGCCGTCGCCAGAGAAGACGTGAAATCGAACTTCTCCGGGCACGATCACCGGCGAGACTCGAACGCCGGGAAGAAGGCTCCGATCACGGTGTTGAGCGGCGTTCAGAAGGAGAACATCGAGGACAAGTACCTGGTAGATCGGGAGCTCGGGAGAGGGGAGTTCGGAGTAACCTATTTGTGTATCGATCGGCAGACGAGGGAGTTGCTGGCGTGCAAGAGCATTTCCAAGCGGAAGCTGAGGACCGCGGTGGACGTCGACGACGTGAGGCGCGAGGTGGCGATAATGAAGCACTTGCCGAAGAATTCGAGTATCGTCAGCCTGAGGGAGGCCTGCGAGGACGATAATGCCGTGCATTTGGTGATGGAGCTGTGTGAGGGTGGTGAGCTCTTTGATCGGATTGTGGCCAGGGGGCATTACACCGAGCGGGCCGCCGCCGCGGTCACCAGGACGATCGTCGAGGTCGTGCAGCTCTGCCACAAGCACGGCGTGATCCACAGGGACCTCAAGCCGGAGAACTTCTTGTTCGCCAACAAAAAGGAGAATTCTCCTTTGAAGGCCATTGATTTCGGATTGTCCATATTTTTCAAGCCAGGTAAAGAACTGACATGAAAGTTCAAGTTTTGATGCTGGCATTGCGAGGGTTCAGATTTTAAGCAAACTTGTATTTTGGTTGGGTAGTTCAAAATGTGACTTTCAGCGATGTTAACA
The DNA here is from genome assembly GCA_035233585.1 of Antiaris toxicaria. Taxonomy (NCBI): domain Eukaryota; kingdom Viridiplantae; phylum Streptophyta; class Magnoliopsida; order Rosales; family Moraceae; genus Antiaris; species Antiaris toxicaria. Next base: position 6,864,393 of record CP141163.1, read on the forward strand.
ATGTTTAATTGGTGCACTAATCTTCTTTAAGTAGTCTTGTGTGTTAAATTAATCTACTCTGTTTTAGCTGGATTTAGGATATTTGTGTTAGATAGAAGCATGGTCACTGAGAAAATCTCGACTCTGAAGTAATTTGATGTTGTTATGAAGGAGAACTTGGTTATATGTGACCGTGATTGTTAATGGTCTACTTGTGATTGTATTGTCGTGTTTTATTGTATGCGCATGTCGCCACGTGCTTATGAATTATAAACGGGTTGCTTTGTTCACTGCACGAAGATATTCGATCGAACATAGCATCACTTGATAAAGATGCAACTCCACAGCAAGATTTTTCGTTGTCACAGATGTGGTGAAGAGAATTCAAATGAATCTTTGTAAACCCGCAGCTGGTAAACTCAATCAAGTTTTGTTTGCTTGGTTACTACTGTTAGGTTGCTATTTTTTTTGTTTTTAGTTAATTTTTTTAGGGACACAAATTTAAGGTTATATTGGCTATATGTATTCTGTAACATTTGCATCATGCATTTGGGATGTAATGGATGACGGAGAGCTAATTAATATTATGAAAAGTCATATGACAGGGTGGTTTAGTAGTAGGTGGAAAGATTGTACTTAAGACGGATGTTCTATAGGATTTCTTATTGATGTTCTTGGAGGACAGTATTGGTTGTCCTGCTCTGATGTTTGGAATGTCTGGCTTTCGTTGTGCGCTGGTGTGCTATCAATTATAGCATTGAAACAATATAGTCTTACACTCATTATCATGAGCAGAAATGACCGTATTTATGAGATAAGTGAAAGATCGTTCTAACCAAGAGCATTGTATCTGATCTTCTACATCTTACATGTTACATATTTATTCATCTTGGTCATGTTCCTTATTAGCTTCAATTAGATTAAGTTGTTAAATTGGAATAATTGTACTAATTCAAGCATTTTGAAAATTGGACCTTTATATGATGCTTAATTTATACTCCCAAAACTCCTCAGGTTCCATTTACCTGTTATTTACGCGGAAAAGATCATTTTCAACTTCATTATCCCTTTCCAGGATCATGGTTTCTTTTCAAGTTTTTCTTGTGACCTTAAAGTCTTGGTTTGTTTGCTGTGAAAATTCTTTTGGTTTACCATCTTCTGTGTGCCTTAACATTGTAGCCTACTACCAAAGCATTTAAAGCATGCAATTAATATGTATTGTAGAGTATACAATGTGGTCTTTTGAGCTTTCTCTGTTCCTTTCTTCTCTTCCTTTAGATCTTCTTAATGCTTGCTGACAACAATGTGGTCTATTGGCAAGGTAGTGATGTTCAAAATTGCTTCTTTAGAAGGCCTTGATTTAATGTTTACTTGACTATTGTTGTCAACTTAACATGTTAGTCTGGGCATCTTGTTTCATACTTTATCGTATATTCACTTTCTCAAGTTTCTAGGTGAGAAGTTCTCTGAAATCGTTGGAAGTCCATATTATATGGCTCCAGAGGTGCTGAAGCGCAATTATGGGCCAGAAATCGACATATGGAGTGCAGGCGTTATTCTTTACATTTTGTTGTGCGGTGTTCCCCCCTTTTGGGCTGGTACTTATATTCCAATAGTCTTCTCAATCGTGCTTTTTGTATGTACTTGAATGTATAATGTTTTTATTAAACATTTTCCGTGGTATCATTCTTGAACTTGGTCAGTCTGTTTCTCTTCTTGGTCTGGATTTTATTACATTTATTTTTTCTTTTGGCATGTAGACTACAAGGTTGTTTCACTTACCTTGACTATGCTCCTAACACAGAGTCTGAGCAAGGTGTTGCACAGGCGATTCTACGTGGGCTGATAGATTTCAAACGTGATCCATGGCCCAATATTTCAGAAAGCGCCAAGAGCCTAGTCAGGCAGATGTTGGAGCCAGACCCAAAGCTACGACTAACTGCCAAACAAGTTCTTGGTATTTCTCTTTTTTTTATGATGATAACGCCTTGTTATAAGGATAAAGCTCAGGTTAAAAATTGGCAAAAGTCCTACATTTTCTACTCTCCGTTTGTATTACTGTCGGTTATAGAAGCTACTAAATCAAGTAGAAGTTGCAGTTGGAGAAATGCAATGTGATAATATACATGGATTTTGTGCCATTTTATCCTGAGTCCTTTCTTCATATAACAAGACATGAATTATGTCTCCACACAGATTTTTTTTCCCCCTTTTTTGTTTTGTTTGTTGTGGTGGGGTGGTTATCTATTCTTTAAGATTTCAGGAATTATACAGTTAGATGCATAACTGATTTATGTATTTCAGGAATTATACGGTTAGATGCAAAACTGATTTATGTATTTTCTCTAATATATGTGTTCCTCTATTTGCAGAGCATCCTTGGCTCCAAAATGCTAAAAAAGCCCCAAATGTCCCTCTTGGGGACGTTGTCAAGTCACGGCTTAAGCAATTCTCAATGATGAACAGATTCAAAAGAAAGGCTTTGAGGGTTGGTTTGTTGCTGCTTCAAATGCTTTTTTCCTTTTTGTTAACCTTACATAAAGGGTAATTGAATTCATACTTCCAAACAGGTTATTGCTGATTTTTTATCGGCTGAAGAAGTTGAAGACATCAAAGAAATGTTTAAAAAGATGGACACTGACAATGATGGTATTGTTTCAATTGATGAATTAAAAGCTGGACTGCAAAATTTTGGATCCCAGCTTGCAGAGTCTGAAGTTCAGATGCTTATTGAAGCTGTGAGTACTCGCTTCATGTTCATTCAAAAGCAACTCCACTATGAAACCAATGCTACATTTTCTCCTATACAACAGACCTTTTTTTTTTTTTTTTTTAACTATCTGGAAAGTATCTTTATGTAGATTCCCCCCTCCCTCTTTACCATTAGGTAGACTTTCTTTACTTTCCTTTTTGGCTACCAGAATTCCAGGGGCTAAAGTTGAAATAATTGAACTCAGATTGTCTATTAGCCGATTATATATTTATTCATTGGAATTCACACTCAAGTTGTCTTTTGGTTTGGCTGTACGTATTATAGACACCTGTAAAGAGGAGATGGTCCATTTTGATGTGACAACTTTTAACTTTATTTGTATGGTTGGAAAATAAACTGAAATTGTTTATTTATTCATGCCACAATATATGGATCCCTAGAATAACTATCAACACTTGTGAAATGCGGAGTTCAATATTTAATGGATATGTTGGGACACCATTGTTGCATTTTATTTAGATGGTTAGAGGAGTAATCATTTGTTCTTGTTTTCTCTGGTTTTGATTGGATATGATTGTTTTCAACAGGTTGACACTAATGGGAAAGGAACACTGGATTATGGAGAATTTCTTGCTGTTTCACTTCACCTACAAAGAATGGCAAATGATGAGCATCTTCGCAAGGCCTTTTCCTATTTTGACAAGGATGGGAATGGTTACATTGAGCCAGACGAGCTCAGAGATGCCTTGATGGAAGATGGAGCAGAGGATTGTACAGGTGTAGCGAATGACATATTCCAAGAAGTTGACACGGACAAGGTTAGGATCTGATGGATCAATTTTTAACCCTTTCATGATCTGAGGATATTAAATTGATGTTATTATGTAACAAATGCAGGATGGGCGTATTAGCTATGATGAATTCGTGGCAATGATGAAGACTGGGACAGATTGGAGAAAGGCCTCTCGGCATTACTCAAGAGGAAGATTCAACAGTCTTAGCGTGAAGCTTATGAAGGACGGTTCTTTAAATTTGGGGTAGCTGACTAAATTACGTTCGAGGTTGGTTTTCAACATATCCATACAAAAGAGGTGCTGTATCATTTTTCTTGCACGTCTGGTACTTGCTTTCTTTTGTGATTATTTGTCGGTGTCCCTTTTTTATCAAAATGGGCCTACGTTTGCTTTGGTGCCTTACAAGGATTATGATGGAGGTCTTTAGTAAAATTATTTGTCCCCAGAAAATGTTAATTGTGTACAAGAAGGTCCTTGTAGCTACGGCACAGCCTGTATGATTCTGTCCTTTTTTTTTTTTTTTAACCATTTCAACCGTTCTGTGATTGTTTTTGGTTGACAATGCGAAGTCGAACCGCGCAAGTGCTGTAGCATTCCTTTTGTAAAAGAGATGTGATGGTTGTTGGTAGTGTGAATGTTCTGGCCCCTCAAAAGCATGTTAAGACCCCGACGCGGAAATCTTGTAGAAAATCAGTTTTGGTCATTTGGATGCTATTCCTAGCCTCTTCCCATGGGATAAACAAAGAATGCAAACACATTTTCACGACCAATGACACTGGCTCATCTTTTGGGGACCTTTTTCTCGTAAGTATAGCCTTCCAACTTCATTGATTTTATCAAACTTCACTTAAAACTTATCAGACATAGGCGTATGTGTGTAAGTAGTGGTGGCTTATTTACAGTTCAATGCGCTCGGTATTTGCTCTGAATTCTTTTTAATGATTAAAAAAGAGATCAATAGTGTCTTAACAGGCCAAGCATGAGAGCGTAAGCAACAATTGGCAGCACCAATGGAATGGAAAAGGATCATATCCTTGGCCTTAAACAACTATTACATATGTGACCGCATTTGACTTTTTCCGTCTCGGTTTAGTTTCATTGCATCTATTTGACTCAATCGATATTGCTGGCTGGAATGCATTAATGCCCCAACTGCTGTAGGGGAAGTGCGAGTGTGCGACAGAGAGTGTCATTGCTTTGAGGTCCATTGTTCATATTGGTAACTGCGGAAAAGTGTCAAAACTAATAATAGTAATAATAATAAAGAACACCATGGAAAAGTTGTTTCAAGAGTTTCTACGGCAGGATTTTCTGTTTTGTATTACCAGCAAGAATGGTCGTTTAATCATTAAATTAGGGTTCGATTGGCACATGAGTTTGTATTAAAATTTTCATCTTAATTTTATCTTTTTTTTTAGTTAATATAAATTATAATTAAGTTAATCAATTTTAATTTAAAAATTTCTATTCGTTTCAAACTCAATCCATTCATTAACGAAAAATTTTTAATAATCTAATTTATAATTAGAATAGTTATCTATTATACATAAAAAAATTTTAACATGGGTACTCTTAAATTATACTTTTGAAAAATATAACAAATAGTTTTTATTAGTGGTATAAAGGAGAAAGTAAATTCAAAAAAAAAAAAAATGAAGAAGAAGAGATTTCCTGAGATTGGAAAGAATTCTCCTCCCTCTAGGGGGAAAATATTAAAAAAGAAAAAAAGAAAGTGGAATGTGGAACTTGTTTAGGTGGCTTTTAGGTACATAATGAACTGTACAAAGCATCTCAAAAGAGTTTGTATTGACGTGGCCTAGTGGTGCTGAGCTAGGCTTTACCTTGATGATTGGTAGTGCCGAGGAAAATATCAATATCAGCATAATTGTTGAGGTTCTGAGTTGCGGATAATGTCGATGAAAAACTTTTTCTTCGTTCTTTGTTGGCCGCCAGTCCCAAATCTTTTTCGTAGCCTAAATCCGCAACTGGTGACACCAGCTTCTGAAGTCCGATGAGATCAGACTCGCCAAATGAGCATAGCAGGACGGCACAAATAGTTGCAGTCGAGCAAGGTCTAGTGTAAGCAACTCTTCCGTTTCTGTAAAATTACGGTGCAGAAACGTACTAATGACTTGACTTTTTTTAATGCCTTGTGTAAGCGTTTGGGCTGCCATTATTCAATCCATACCTGTGATTTCAATATTCTACCAATCACTTTTTAGTGTTACATATTCCCTTCCCCATGTGCTCTTCTTTGAAGCAACAATTCAAATCATCCACCCAAATGCGCCATTTAAAGCAAAATTTTCGACTCAAATTTTTTTATCGAAATGCATCCTTCAACTCAAATTCTCAACTCAAGTCAAACTAAATCCAAAATTTTCAAGAGAAATTAAATAGTAGTTTTTTAGAAAATAATAGAAGTAAATAATAAATTTTTAAAATATTTTTAATAAATAACATATTTACGATATAAATATAAATTTTACTTAATAGATGATTTATAATAAATTATTTATTTGATAAAGACATAAATAAATTATTTACTTGATAGGTAAGTGCATCATTTATTTGATAAATTTATTATAAATTAGTCATTTATATAATAAATTTATTATTTATTATAAATATTTTAAAAATCTATTATTTATTTTAATTGTTTTTTAAAATATGTGACATAATAAACTTCATTGCCTAACTATAAAGAGAGTTCTAATGAAAATTTTGAAAGATTTAAAAATATTTGGTTCTACATAATACTCAGCAAGCAATGATAAGATTGTCGACATTTTCCAGCTAATTAGTAAATTGGGACCTTCGATGTATATATAATGGGTTAAAATTTCAAGTATATGTAAAATATCGATACTATTTGAACACCATCTTTAATTTATCATTATTTCATTTTATTTTCTTTAAAATTTTACCCAAGCTAGAAAAAGACAGAAATAAAATAAAATAATATTTTTGAGGAAGAACTTCAAAAAAATTTTATATGTTCGTATTGGTATGTAAAGTATTTTTGAGGAATCTCTAATTGTGAACTTTGTTTCTCCATCTTCAAGCTTCAGTATTTGTTTCTACATCGTGACCTTTGAATCTTCGAATCTTCAGTCAGTGATGGTTTCGAAAGCTTCGTGAATGATCTTCTCACAACAACGATAGTAGCGGCATTTGTCTTGACCTTTTGCGAGCTCGATCTTGACCATGTCAGGTTGCGTTCGGATCTCCAACTATTTGGCAACATTGATAGCACCTCTTATTTTTTTTTAATAAAATAAGAACATCAAATTTATAATTTTTATCATCGTTTTCTCAAAATACTCCACCCTCTCTTTTTTTATGTTTGTGTTAAGGGAATTTCCCCGTATAAATTAAGATCGTGACACGTGTTATTTTGATCATAATAAAAAACTTTGATACTGAAATAAAGGATTTAAACAGTATCATTTTAGGAATATCTCAAATAGATAAGAATTGATAAAACTAATGGGATCGACATGATGGGTTATGTTAAGGGTGTTCATCGATTCAATCAACTGATCAAATCGATCGATCTAATCCAATCTCTTTTTTTTTTTTTCTAGATAACCGACCTTAATTGGATTGAATGTCAATTTTTAAAAATCAACTTAAATTTGATTGGATGCATTGTTTACCTTCAAAACACCCAATCCAATCTCATATATATATATATATTATATGTAAAAGAAATAAATAATAGTTATACTTTATAAAATTGATCTAAAAATTAGTGTTTATATATTTTTATATACCTTCCCATATCAATAAAACTTTAAAACCAACGTATTATGATATTAACACAAGAAAAGTCACTTTAACTTATTTTCTAATTCCATAATATATTACAATATATCTTCACATATTATATAATTCTTACTTGTTTTGTTTTAAAATTAAATATTTAGATAATACAAGATAAATATCAAACCAATTAATTAAAAATAATCTAAACTGATATTAAATGGATTCCATTGGTTTATATGACATATTTATAATAGATTAAATTAAATAAAATTTTTAAATATCACCTCTTAATTAAATCGGATATTATATATTTAAACATAATATATTCTTTTCGATGAACACCTCTAGATCATATAAAAACAACAGATTTAAATTGAATAAAAATATATTGTGACCTTAAAAACACTTGAGTGTCGTTTATTTCTAATATTATATTTACATTATATTTAAATATAATACAATTTTTATTCAAATACAAAAATATTACATTCAAATATCAATCACATCACATTTTAAATCTACTATAATAATTATTCATTATTTTATTTTATTATTTTTATTAATTACATTATATTTTTTTTTTCTTTTTTTCAATACACTTTTACCAACCATATCATATATTTATTATTTAAATATAATTTAAATATTTTTTTATCTAAATATATATTATATTTAAATATAATATATTTTTTTTTTCTAAATATAAATTATGTTTATTATATTATATTTAAATATAATTAAAACCCAATATATTTACCGACAGTAACCTTCCGAATTAACTACAGTCTTAGCCACAAGGGTCTAGAAAAAATCTAGTAAAAAGACACTAACATAAAAAATGTAAAAAAATGGGTCTCCTTTGGGGGAGAGGTCTAAGGCCTAAAAAAAGGGTCCTCTCATGAACGACCGGGGGCCGGACGAAGGTGGCTGGTCTTTGGAACCTCCGTTGCTGCCGACTTCTCTCAGCGTAGAAAGCGAAGGAGTGTTCAGGTGGAGGAAACCGCTCGTCTGTGGGAAAATCTTTGGGTTTTCCATTAACTTTTATGCTAACCCACTGATTTTGTTTTTCTGGACCCGTTTCTTTATTTTTTGATTTTGATTTTGTTTTTTCAGATCTATGTCTAGATATCCTTTTTTTTTTTTAGACTGAAAATGATGGAAGGAGAAGAAATCTGATCGATTCTCCCTTCCCTTCTTCCATGGCGTCCCAAGCCTCAAGAGGCAGAGCTTCCCTCTTGAACGAAACAGAGAGCTTACTCCTCCCTCTCTCTCGGACCTGGGAAGCTCGCCGGTGGGAAGAAGTTTGCTGCACGACCGAACTCTCCTTCGATCTCGGCGTTTTCGAGCCCTTCGCGCTCTGCGTGTTGACGAAGAGCGTCGGGTCTGGCCGGAGGGAAGCCGAAGCTGGTTGTGAGGAAGTCGGAGATCGCGACCTAGAGCTCTGGTCAGAGTTCGTACAAAACTTGGAGAACATTGGCGTTGGGAGACGTTGGGACGAGATCTCACGATCTGTCTGAGCGATCAAATCTCCAGATCTGATTGCCTCTTGACTTTAACCATTGAATACTGAGATTGAAAATTTTACAAAAAGGTTTGATCCCTCCTCTCTTAATTTAAAGGTTGACGAGGTTCGAAGCATGTTGAAAACACGCTTGTAGAATTTGGGGCTTGTTGGCTATTGAGATCCGTTTGGTATTATTTAGTTTCCTGATGTGTATATATATATATATTTGTATATATGCATAAGAAAGCATTCATCTTCCTGAGCTACATGTTCATTGTTGTGTGGATTGTCTATTGAATTTGAAAACGACAAAGCTTAGTGAGCTTTAATTGATATTGGGCTCGGTTATTTTGTTGGATTCTCCATTTTGTTCAACCCATGGCTGATATGTACACACACACACACACACACACACACACACACACACACAGAGAGAGAGAGCTTTACGAGCCCATTGCATTTCTTCTTTGTTGCTTTGGGTCCAAATGGACCTGCCGGTATCAATCCACATAATATGTTATATATATACAAACATGTATATGTGAAGCATACACAGAAAACTAATAAAGAGATAAGAATTTTGTATCACTGTTGAAAATGATTTTGCTCCTGCTGTGATAATTTTGCAAGTCAATAAAGAAAATTGTCTTTAGGGTTTGAAATGTATTTGTCGTGATGTCTTGGATATGATCGGCTTCTTTTCTAGTGCTAATTGGTCTTTATTGCCTACAACCCAGGATTTTGTTGCTCAATGGTCTCTTCCATTTCTAATCCAAGTGAGCTTGCTGGATGGTCCTAAAGATGTATTTTAAAATGACTTAGAGTGTGTTACTAACTTCCAGAGTTAGCTCTTCTTCTTTTGTCTATTTTGCTATCTTGATGTTTTAGTTGCATGTCAGGCTGTCTGGTTTGAGTTTTGGAGGCGTCGTGCCTTTCTCTGAGATGTTCTATTTAGCAAATACTTTGCTGTAGCTGAACTACCATGAGAAGAATTTTATTGAACTAAGGTGAGTCTTTAGGCTTTTAAGTGAATTGTTTGATTCTTGAGTATAGGTAACAATGAATCTCAATCTCCTTGATGACATAAGATGGATGACATGATTTTGAATAGCAATTGAAGTTGAAAGTTATGATGTTTACGAGGTTATAATTGATGTGACACACACACACACACATAAATGAACACAGATATGAAAAAGTTCTCGTGGAATGTCTATAAACCAAAAAGCATTTTTCAGAAAAACTCCTATGAGAAGAATGTTCTTGAACCATTATGAAGCTTTATGATTCCAAGGTAATTAAGTAATCCTTGAGTATTTATATATTTATTATTTAATTATTTTCTTAAATAGATGAATCTTCATTCCATTAATGGTTTAAGTTAGTGAAAAAATTCTGAAGGATTGGTCGTTTCTATTGAGTCCGTGAAGTAGGATTGTGTGAGCCCGTTGGTTGCATCGTTTGGCCTTTGTTTGGCTGCTGTCAGACTCTCTCTTTTTCTGCTCTTGCTGTTGTGTTGCTTGTGTTTCTTTAATGAAATTCACCCTTAGCCATAAAAAAATAGCGGGGAGGGGGTGGAGATGGGACGAGAGATGACAAACTTAATGTATAGTCTCTAAGAATTCCTAGAAAAGCCAAAGATCTAGAGACGTACCTTATCATATTGGTCATTGTGCTGGCAATAAGAGACTTCCAAACGTGACAACATTATATTAATTCCTTGAGTGACATTTAACAAGTCATATAATGGTACCTGTTGTATGTTTTGAACGACTATGCCATATGCTTGACTCTAGAGTCATGATTGTTGCTTATAACCTCATCAATATGCTAGATTGTGAAGAATTTGAAGTTGTGTTTATCTTGTTATAAACATGATACATCGCTTTCTTTCTCCGTCTGTTTAAAAATCTACCTTACAGATTATTTATAATCTATTTCGTGTTAACTAGAAGACATTTTCAATTGTCTTGGCGCCCAAGTAACGTATTGTTGCTTTGAATTTTCGTGTCTTTGCACGCAAAATACCTCGTGTTTCGCTAGGTGGTATAGAATAAAAATCGGCACAAATTGTGATTAACTATCCCATTGTCGTTGGATTTTATCAAATCAAATCAGTTAAGTGATGGTTTGAGGCTAAATGACATTTTTCTTTTTTGAAGTGATGTCGATTACAATGTGTTTGTATTTTGTTGATGAATGATAAGCGCTGATAAAGTTATTCAAATTTTCGTATGACAGTTTGTGGGATGCCAAGAATCTTAAGTGCCCTTTTCTCAAACACCATGGAACTTGCTTCAGATTGAACTTCGATAAAAAATACTTTCGATTGCATCAAGTTCTCTAGACCGAAAAATGAAGCATAAGTTAGTATCAATTCTTGCATCTTGTGGTTGCATAAATCTTTTGTGGACAGGTTGGCTAAAGAAGATGGACATGAAAAACCTCAATCAAGCCCCAAGCAAATTTTCAGATCTGGTGATGCAGATCGTTTTAAGCATCAAATACTTGGATCGAGATGCAGATCGTTTTAAGCATCGAATATTTGGATTGAATTTCGAAGTGTGGACCGACTGAACACCTCAAAGACCCTTAAATTGATCAAGGCACAAGAACGAGGCCTTTGCCTCTGTTTTTTGTTTATTGATATTGAGTTTTGCAACAAACTAGTCCACTTTCTTCTGTAGATAAAAAGATCAAAACTCAACGGACGGAATGCTTTTGACTACCCTGAATTACTTGGGTGTTTGAACATCAAAATTTTAATTTTGATACTTTTTTCAGCCACACAATTATTTTTTTACCTTTGCATGGAATGAGATGATTTTTTTTCCAAATTATATAGAATTTACTTGAATTACTTTGGGGGGGTTTTGAACATCAAAATTTACTTTTTTTGTTTTGTTTTTGTTTTTTTTCCATTTCATCATTATTTTTTATTGTTTATTTTTTTAAAATTTTATAATAAACTTTAAACTTTAAGAGCTCGTTTGAGAACAAAGTGTAGTTTAATTTAGTTTTTAAGTTGAATTATACTGTTCAGTTTAGGTTAATATAACTTAATTTAGTCTAGTTTAAAATAAATATTTTTTTAAAAGAAGTTAAATAGTATTAATCTATTTTAAAATATATTTTTTTATAAAAGTTACATAGTATTTCATAGTTTAAACAATTTTTTTTTGCCTTTTTTTTGTCAATATATATTCAGATTTAAAAAATAAGGATGTGATTTTTTTTTATTTAATGTATTTATTTTAAAAAATTTTAAGTTAAATTATATACAATTTAATTTATTTTTTAAGTTAAGTTAAATCATAAAACGTTCAATCTAACTTCTACATTAAATAAAAAACGTTTGATCTAACTTAAATTCTAAGTTAAATTAAATCATAAAACGTTTAATCTAACTTAATTTTTTAGTTACATTAGATTACGTCGTATATCTAAACATACTTTAAAAGTTCGTACCTTTGTGTATACAAGTTCAAGTAAGATGATTTTTTAAAATTGCATAGAGTTGGGGTTTTAACATCAAAATTTACTTTTTTGGTATTTTTTTCTATCTCACCACTATTTTTTATTATTTATTTATCCAAAATTCTATAATAAACTTTAAACCTTAAAAGTTCATACTTTTACATATACAAGTCTTTATGAAATGATTTTTTAAAATTATATAGAATGTTAAGAGCAATGAAACAAAATTCATATTAATAATTTTTTTGAATAAAATTTTAAGATTTTACACTTTTTTACTTAAAATAGTTTTTTCTTCAAACATATTTTTCAAAATTTTTTTCCAACAAAAATTAAAAATCAGCAAAACTTTCCCCGAATGGACCCTTAGACTGAAGAGGCAAAGTTCACACTGCATAAGAACTTCAAGTTGTTTAAGCCTGAAAAGGGAAGTAAAACGGAGTATCTTGAATTATACCTAGACCAAAAAGCCAAAGTTAATATCATATTAAGAACTTTTGAGTTCTCTAGACTGAAAAATGAGGTATATTGAGTACCTTAAGACTAGAACTGAAAGATTAAGTTTAAATCATATTAAGAACTTTCGAGTACTTTGGAACAAAAAAAAGGTACAAGTCGTATTGAGTATCTTTGGTTACCTAGACTGAAAGTATGAAGTTTAGATTGTAATAAGAATTTTGAGTTCTCTAGATTGAAAAATGAGGTACAAGTCATATCAAGAACCTTGAGTTTCCTAGACTAAAAAATCAATCGACCGAATAAAACAACACTTGAGAGAATGCATAAAAAATAAAAATAAAAATAAAAAAATAAAAGAAGAAAAAGAATAAGAGTAGAAAAAAGAAAATAAAATAAAAGAGAGAGCAAATGTATTAAAAATATGATTAGAAGTTTAGAAATAATAATTGAATTTACGCATTAGGCTCGATTGGAAAAAGATAAGTCTTCTTGTCTTTTCAGAAAGACATCTAGGAAAAGGGGGCAAATATTATGGATTATTCATGAACCCTCCGTTTGTTTGACACATTCAAATTTAGAAAATGAAAAATTTTCCATTCTAAGAAAAATAGACTTTCATAAATTTTCGTATTAGAATATCCAAAATTTTTCATTTTTAGAAAATAGAAAAAGAGCTCTCTAGACAAAAAAAAGTTTTCACTCACCCAAACAACTTTTCATTTTTTAAAAAAATTCCAAACAATTTTTTATTTTTCAATACTAAAAATTTTTTATTTTCCAAAAAAAAAAAAAAAAAACCTCTTATTCAAACAGATCCGAAATTTGTCTCCAAACCCATTACTTTTTCTTATCCCGTTACCTCTTGGATCAAGTCTTAACATCTCCATTATCTTCAAAAATCATAACAATAATAAAATAAATTAAAGGTCCTAAATTAAAAAGAAAAAATGACGATGTAGAAGACCATAAGCATGCCAAAAAAGGTTTTCAAATTTAGAGAAGATGGACGAAAATTTCCAAATCAGAAAGAGAAGATTATTTATCTTTTTAGGCTTATGTAAGCTTCCAAGTGGAAATGTAAGAAATAAGAGAGGGGATTCATATCGTTCTTAGAACCGTAACAAGAACTAGATTAACAAAGACAGGGAGGTTGATCGTTTTATGCATCAAGACCTGCGTATCAATTTTGAAGATTCAATATTCTCATATTTACGAGTCCTACAAAAATTTGTGGACGAAATCTTGGTTTGAAATGTGTGGTAGAAGGTTACCCAATGATCTTAAAATAGGACTAAAATAATCTTCTAAACCAAGCCCACAGACTCGAAAATCAAATAAATCTTTTCACTTGATATCGGGTGTCTTTTTATGGAATCATAGTGCAACATTGATGACTTCGGTGTTTTCTGCACGTTGGTCTGGGCGAATTGAATTGTAGGAACAATTTTATTTTTAGCAGCAGACTTTCGATGTTGTTTCACGAGCGGGTAAGATTTTGGGGGATTATTTGTTGAGTAATGGTGTGGATGAGAACTTTACCCCCTCTGTTCGAAGGGTTAATAGCATTGGAGGCCTCCGGTGGGCGAGTAGCATCAATGTTGATGCTGCCGTGAATAAGAAGTTTTTGTGGAGCCTTGGTCATTATAGTATGTACTGACAATAGTTGTTAGAAATATGAACTCGATCATCATTTGGTTATTAAATTGATAATAAAGATTCAGATTTCATAAAGTGACCATGATATTTCATTTAGTGATTAAATTGATATAAGGTTGGTCTTTATATTATTAACATATTGGCAATCGAAGGTGTCGTGGTTCATTCTTTTTTATAATTACCAATGTTTGTGTTTATTGGTTTGTTATTGAGTTAAGTCTTTTATTTTTTTTAATGGATAATTATGATGTAATTGAATCTGTTTTTTTGGTGTAATTTTATATCCCATTGAATCATGCAAGCATGGAACAACCTTTGAAGGTCAAAGAGTTATGGACTAACAAGAATATCAACCTCCATTCTATAGTACAAGTTATTGAAGATATAATGTTGGTGAGGCCAATATGTTCTAAAACTATATTTTATTGAGGATATTATATCGATGAAGTCAATATATTATGAAGATTAACTTTCACTTTAATATATTTGTTGTTTATTTTATATATTCATGGTAATATCATATTGATAAGGTCATTATATTATGAACTTATATATGTTAAATGTGTATTATTTTTAATGTCAAGGTCAATTTAATAGTGATTCAAATCTTTTGTGTATTTATTTCAATTTTGTCTCTTACTTTATTGGCAATTTCGTGTTGAATGTGTATTATTGTGGTTTGGATGAAGTCGTGTTTACACCAAAATACTTTGATTGCAAAAACATGAAAAACAAATTAATTTAGAAGGTAAGTCATTATTATTAAAACTGAGATCATATTAGCAAGACTAAAGATACTAAAAGTTCAAATGAAAAATGATCATTTTGACAATAACCAATCAACATGAAAAAATCTAAATCTGAAAATAGAGAAGGTAAAAATGTTCTTCCTAAAAAATAGGTGAAATAAAGAGAAATTTCCAGATTTGGATTTAAAAAAAAAAAAAAAAAAAGAAACTACATGAAATAAGAAGTTGATTTATTTCATTTAAAAAAACACAAAAAAAGTTGAAAAACGTTGAAGTAGGATTAAATCGTGGAGATAATGAAATAAAAAATCGTATTTTTTAAGAAAAGAAAAAAATGACAAAATAATTAATATATTTAAATTTCAAATTCAATTTGGAAAGTAAATATATGAAATAGGAACGATTATTTCATCTATATAAAATATACAAAAAAAGGTCAATAGAACGTAGAAATATGGAGGATTTAAAATTGCAAATAAGAAGTTCTTATTTTCCATAAAAAAAGTCTCTAACCGAAAAAGAAAAACGTTAAACAAAAAAGGGTAAAAATGAGAGGAATTAATAAAGGATATTAAATTCTGTTTAAATTTGTAAATAAGTTAAAAAGTGTTATTTTTAAAAAGAGGTGCTTTGAAATTATCATTTTATGTAAATACTTCTGTTTTAATTAGACCATTTTGTGTAAATTGAATATCACTCTTTTATCCTTTGTATCCCAACAGTCCATTGCCACTTCTTAAGCACCAAAAAAAAAAAAAAAAAAAAAAAAAAATCCCCCAAAGGAAAGGCCCACTCCTCTAGGAGATCAAAAGTCACCAAGATCTGGTCTTAAAATCCACATCAATGTGTAATTGGTCTATGCAGAGAGTAATTCATCCATCCATATTCCATAAAATAATTCGCCCGTTCGGAAGGTAGAAAAATAACATTAATTAGCCCCCTCTTAACTTGTTTCAGATCCCATAAGTAGTAACATCTGAAAACCTCGATTGATTTTTTTTTTTTTTTTGGGTAAATAACCTTGATTGAATTGACATCCTGTACAACCTTCCAAATCTTGGGGGATTACTGCTGTGCATGAGATTTTTTGGCTAGATGCCGTTCTTTTCCAACAATTTTGAGCATACTTAAAAATAGCATTTTTAATATAATATTAAATTAGTATGTCAATAATAAATTTTAATATTTAGATTTAAAACGTACTATTTAATATAATTTTTTTTAAATTTATTATATGTTAAATTTTATGATAAATTTATCATAAGATATAATTGGTGTCAAATTTTATTTTTTTATTCTTATTAGTTATTATCTCGTATAATTTTTGTAACGTTTTTCCTTTCATTTTTTTAAATATTGAAAGTTTATTTTTATAATTTTTAAAATGTAATAATAAAACCAAAAAGTAAAAATAATATTAAAAATAACACAGTACATTAATACATAAAATAAAATAATATTATTTTTTATATTATTTTGTAACTAATATAACAGTGAAGATAGTCTAAGCCTCACAATAAAAGTAAGTTTTATCGTTAATCATATAAACAATCGAGCGTGGCAAGAAAGGTTTGCCAGCGCACGGAAGCGCGCGATTTAAAGTTGTCACCAAAGAGTCCCAAGTCTTTCTCTTCCCACCTCAAAAAGGAGGCCAAGTTAGCATATACACCCACACTCTACCAAAATTTCCACAATTACTCTCCGAAACCCAGAAACTCACCACCTTCGTTATCTTCATCGTCTTAGATTCGTCCTTACTCTTCACTGATCACCATACGTAGAACCCCAGAAGACACTTCCAAAGATCATCTTCCCTGTCCTCCATGGATGGCCTTTGCACCATCCTTCTTAATTAATTATCTATCTCTTCGTCCACCATTAACAATGACTCGTGGATCTCTTCATTTGATTTTTCTTGTTTTACAAGCCTGATCAAGTGGCGTGGTGATCTAGTCACACAAGAGCCATTCTCCTTTGATCTCTTTGCGTCTAGTCGACCTCACTATTCAGTTGGAGGCCCTGGTAGAGCCTTCCCCTATTCTCAGCTTTGGTGACACCTGCGGTCGAGTTAACATCACCACCAACCAATAAGGGGACATCAAATCCTCTACCCTAGTCACGTCGTACCTATCAAACCTATGGGGTCCCAACACTTGTCAAATACATTAATTCATGACGCGATTATGTAGCCTATCACATGAATGGTCAAAAGTTATAAAAAAACTGATTTGTTCAAGGACCAAAAAAAAAAACACAACTTAAAGAAACAACTTATTGGATATAGTTAAATCACGATTATTTGTATAGAACAACACTCTGCAAACTGATGCCGTGGAAAAATAAGATATAGGATTCTCATTGACATGGTTGTGACCATATTAGGTCACTCGATATTAGGCCCATCTAGTTTTTTCGATAAGTTTTGGAAATGTAACATTCTTCGTAAACGTAAATCCTTCTAAATTGTCTAGATATCCTAGGTGTTCTGAACGAGATTTATGTGATGTTTGGTTGGAAAGGAGTATTACCTTGGTGATGGAAATGAGAAGGTGAGAGGTCTTTACTCTTATGTTATTTGATATGAAACCCCTTTAATAATCTCTCCAGTCTATGAAGATCAAAATTGATGTATTTTTAGTGGCGTTTGGTATTATTTTTGAAATGTTTTCTGTTTTCAAAAAAATTGAAAATGAGAATGTTTTGAAAACTGTGTTAAGATTATTTCTGAAACTGTGTTTGGTTATGTTTTCTGAGTGTATATTTTGAAAAACATAAAAATGAAACTTTGTTTGGTTATATTTTTTCAAAACCCATTTCATTTTCAAAAAACCTAAAAAACACAATATTTTTTGAAAATGAAAACAAAAACTTTTTTTTGTTTTCAAAAAACCAAAAAAAACAACATAGTTGAAAACGGTGTTTTCGAAACGGTTTTGAAAACGTTAAATAAACAAACGCTATTTTGAAACCGTTTTCATTTTCTGTGTTTTTGAAAATGGAAAATCATTTTCAAGACCAAAAACAAACGCTTCTATTTCGTTTTTTATTTTTTCTCTCTTATCGAGCAACAACGTACATCAAAATCCTTTTGCTCCATCTCTCTCATTCTTTTTACTTTTCTCTCTTACCAAACACCCTTTTAAAGCAAGTGTACCTCATTCGTACAAAAGAATGAATGGCAGCACACGCACGAGAGGGGAAGATGGGCAGGTGGGAAAGTATTTCAAAGTTTGCATGTTTATAGATTATCCTAATGAAAGGAAAAAATCCAATCAACAACACTTTTGTAAGAAGTTGATTGGTGAACACACAACTTTCTAAATGCCGAGCGTAATGGAAGAATTCTTGTCCCGAAGCACATTGTTGTTAGACTGGGACATGTTGGTTGATGAGATTAATCCGACAATTCCTTGACCACATGAGGATCCAATCATAGAAAAAGCAAACGATGCCTTACTGTTAGGATAATCACGACTCTTAGGTGCACCTCTCGGTTGATATTCAGAGGCTAGAGGTAGAGATCATACTGCAAGATAGTTTAGAATATGTCGTTATTTTATTTGTTCAAACTAAAAGCAGAGCCATGCATAATTGAGTGGAGGCTTCACCCCAAGTAAATTATTATCATTATTATTATTTCCCTCAATTTTAACTTCTAAAAATGATATATTTTTCTCATTTTGTCCTTATTAAATACATTGATTATCCCTATATAAGCCATTCTAAAAACTCCATCTATTAGTATAACAGGCTATCTCCGCCGTTGGTTCAACCGACTTTTCTTGAGAAGATTTGTGAAGTTTTGTTCAGATGTAAGAGAATGGCAGTACTCAGACTGTGTTAACTTCTGATAGAGATGATCATGCAGAAGGCTTATCATGACAGCTTATTTTTTGTCCTTTTAATTTATCCTTTATTTTACGCGTACACATTTCTAATGTTAAAGATAAATAAAAATTATTGATTGATTTGCTTAACTAAAACGCCCTTTAATAATTTCCCTGCACGTATTCACTTTTTAACCTCGAAAGTTTCCTAATCCATATGATCGAGTGTTAGAGTAACTCAAAGGATAGAATTGATCATAATTTTATAGATTAGAATGTCAATTTCTATATGTGGCTTCTACCGGCCATGCTTTTTGAAACACAGAGCATGCGGGCATAGAAATCTATTCCATTTTCTTCGCTCGTTTTCTTTCCTACCCGGCTTATCCTCTCCTTGTCCTCTATCATTTCCTTTATTGTTATTATTATTTGGGTGTGAATCCATGGCACATGGAAATCCATCCCATGCAATATCCGTGCCTATCATTTTTCGGGTAAACTATATGTATATATGTGTATATTTTATTTTATTTTATCCACGCAGCTGATGTCATGTCTATTTAAGTCTAGCCATACCTCTATTTTTTTGTTTCGTTTCATAATTGATATTTGTACCACTTTAGGCCAAAGAAGACAGCAGCTTATCTGAGTTGAGAGATGTATCTGTGTTGGGCAGACTCCATAAATGTCCAATTTTGTCTCATCAGGCGCAGCTACAGCTACAGTACTTTGTGATAAGTTTTGTAATACGTACATATATATTTTTTCACACACACACACACACACACACACACACACACATCACGCAATTCACAAAGATAAAGATCATGCATTGTAGACAGATGCCAAATCTATTGCTTTCATTATATGGCACCTGCTTTCCTTAGACATTTTTACACACACGCGCACACACACACACACACACACACACATCACGCAATTCACAAAGATAAAGATCATGCATTGTAGACAGATGCCAAATCTATTGCTTTCATTGTATGGCACCTGCTTTCATTAGACATTTTTGCACACACACACACACACACACACACACACAGAGATCACGCAAATCATAAAGACAAAGATTATGCATTGTCGACAGATGCCACATCTATTGCTTTCAATATATGGCACTTGGTCCATTGTCATGCCAATAAAAAAAATTATGCTCTGCCATGAAGTTATTTTCATCATTAAATTAAAGAAAAAAAAAATATTTTTGGGCCAGTGTGCTTCCGTGTCATATCCACTTTGTCATTCAACTAGATATCACTGTGGAAATAAAGGCTTTTTTTTTTTTTTGGGGATAAATTTCCACCTGAAAAATAAAGAAGTACAACTTTTGTCAACACCTCGTTTCTTTGTGAATGATAGAATTTTTAATGGCAGGCAATTGCACCACGAACTGAAACATTTTTCTTGCGCAACGTCTTCAATTTGGTTTTGGCCAAGTTGTTATTGTCCATGTGGAAACCACTATCCAATGCTTAAAAATTAGAGAGATATCTTTATTATAAGTTAATCATATCTTTATGTGCGTCCATTATTACAATTTATTGTTTAAGCTATGCAAAATTTTTTCCATCTATTCAATGAGAAGTTTGAAATTCGTTAATGTCCTATTAGGCTATAACATTTGTACTTACTTTTGCACTCTTGTACTTCGGATTGGTTTTAGGGGATCACATAGGCTCCATTTTGGGCATTTTGAAAAGATTTTCTTCTAAGATATATTAAAACCATCTTTGTTTGGTTCAAAACTAGTAATTGGATGTGCAATTAAACTGTTATTCTGAAAAGGGAAAAAAAACTTTAAAATGGTGTTTGAATTTTAAAAACAGTTAGTTCAAAAAGAAAAATAGATCTCTAACAAATCTAAACCCTTCGCATAATTCACTGTGGAATATGGATGTGCAATTAAACTGTTATTCTGAAAAGAAAAAAAAAACTTTAAAATGGTGGTTGGATGTCAAAAACAGTTAGTTGAAAAAAAAAAATAAATAAAGGTTGTCTAGCAAATCTAAACCCTTGGCATATTTCACTATGGAATATGGATGCAAATTTGTTCCTCTTTCCGTCCGTAAAGCATTGGGGAAAAAAAAAAATCATCTTAATCTGAAGTAAATGAAGAAGTTATGCCATTTATTAAACTTAATGCGGAAGAGAAACTTTTTAATCCTAAAATGTTTGTGTGCAAAATAAGTATGAAATTGAGGAAATTAGAAGGCGATGAACCTCATTAATTTCAAAATGATTTTTTATTACAAAATTTCTTATTTATGAAACAAAAACCATTTCAAATGAGTATCATTTTGAAATGATTCAGACGTACAATCAAATAGGGGAAAAAAAAAAAAGAAAACAAATGAGACGTGAAAGAAGTTCCATCTGTAAGAACAAGTTACACCTACTTGGTTTAAATAGATAATTGGGAAACAAATTAAAAATATTTCGATTACTTAATTTCTATGACATTCGTGCTCCACTTTGAATAGGGAAAAAATGTTCAATTTATTAGAAGAAACAAAGTTGAGTTAGCAACGTTTCTTGGCATGTACATTTCACCTTCGACAACTCTAGTGAAGATGTAAGCAATTATATAACGATGTTGTAAGTAGAAAAAGAGAGAAATTCTAGCGAAAAAGCACAAAAAAATAGAAAAAAGAACACGGGAGACAACGAAATTCTTTATCATGCATGCATCGTGTTATATTTCAACATTGATGACGCACTTTTACCTAGCGCCAACTTCTCTTGATACATTTATTTGGTAAAAGGGCACAAATAAATGAGTAATTACATTCATGGCAGTGACAACCAAGGTACAATGATAAAGATGTCGTTTTCATTTAAGCAATACAAACATTTAGTGATTTTTAATTAGGTTCACTCTTTTATTCTCAAAATGTTGTTAGGTTTAATACTCAGTATAATATGTAGAAAAGGCCTTGTACACCAATATGTTTATGATGTAGGACCTAAAAAATAATTTGCATGAAACGGTTTATTTTTTCAAATAAAATTAGATGAGGTCTGTTGCGTGTCATTAGTGAATTGTGAGATTTTTTATTATTTTTTTTAGACGATAGGTATATAGGATGGAATGATACCATTTTTTTTTTAATTTAACCATGGTATTGATTAATATATGGATGGTACAACTGTTGCCCAGATAATATATATATATATATAATAAAAATAAAGTAGTCCAGATATATGTTACTTGCAAAACTTGTGCACCTTCCCTTTGACTAATTAGGACCACTATAAGGCGCTGCCCTTTATAATTATTTAGCTCGCCAAAAAAAGAAAAAGAAGTTCTTTATGTGAGTTGAAAAATAACAAAGCGAAGCTTTCCGAACCACCAAAAGTGGCTTTCTAGAATAAAAAGTGAAGCAGTCAAATGGTGATTAAAAAATAAAATAAACAAATAAATAAGTGCTTAAGCCGATGAATGTTTTGTTGGATAACATTTTTGCCCAATAGAACATAAAAATTTTTGTAATTAAATAATATACTTCCACAAGTTAGGTGCGTTTCCCGTGGGTGAATTAAGAAGAATCTGCCGACATAAGGCTCCTGTGAAGAGAATTGAAATATTTAATTTAAAGATCGAAATAGTAAAATTAAAAAAAAAAAGTAAAAATTAAGAAAAAAAAAACTATTAAAATGTATGAGGTGGATTGGAATCCATTCTAAATAAGTGCTAGACTCGGCACACTTTTAGAAGAAGGTGAATATAATGCACTTAATAGATGACATTGAAAGAAAGAAATATTATGTTTGATACTTGTCAATGGTGAGAAATTTTGGATATAATAATTAATTACAATTAGTAAAAGAAACATAATTGTAAGTAAGAATTTATTACATTAAATGGTAGTTAAATATGAAACACATTCAAAGCATTTTGGAAATTAATTTAATGACAATCATTTGACAATCGCCATCTAAAATTCTCACTTCTCAACAACTCGATTAGGCGCTATAACATTTGATGGTAATTTTATAGTAACCACATCTAATTGTGTTGTGATTTTGTTAATAATGGATGTATTACCTCCTATGATGATATTTGTTATACACCTGATATTTGAAAGCATGAGATATTCTCCTAAGTTCAATGGGAAAACCAAAAGTTAAAAAAAAAAAAAAAATTTCAAGTTGAATTATGATTTTTGAATTTAAAATTTCGTTATTGTATGTTTTGAGTTGGATTATGAACCTAATTCTTTTATAATTAATTAATTTTTAAAAGGAGCAAAATTAATTATAGGAGTTAGACTTTGTTTTAAATTTTAAATAATGAGATTTTTAGAAAAAATAAATTAAAAAAAGAAAACTAAAAAGCGTTGAAAAAAAGTGTTGAAAATATACACTTTACATTATAAAGAAGTTTTAAAGTTTAAATAAAATAATGAGATTTCTGGGGGGAAAAAAAAATTAAAGAGAAAACTAAAAGGAGTTAAATTTTCATTTAAAAAATATCGATTTTTGTAAATATTTAGAGACTTTCATTGGTTATTTTTTTTAAATAAACTTTGCTTTTTTTTTTAAATATTGCATATATCTCTATTCTAATTTAAAATATTTTTCGTTAAAATATAATAATCTAACAAATGCTCCAACTCTAATGAAGAGCAAAGTTGGGTTTGTATATATATATCTTTTTTATTTCCTTGTCGTGCTAGTCCGTATACATCCATTACTACCTATTGTTTTGTTTGGTAATAATCTATAAAAATATTTCAAACATAAATATAAGATTAACTGCACATAAATGGTAAAGAAAATTTAGCAAGTGTGATGAAGGAAAACATGGTTTCAGTTTTTCTTTCTCCTTAACTTTTGTTGCAACAACACAAGAAAACGTGAGGGGAGACGTCATAATTAAACTTTAATTATTTTTGTTAAAATATAATAATAAGAATAAAATATTATTTTTTTAATTTTACAGTGCGTAATTTGAATTCATAAGTTTTTAAAATATTATTTAAATACTGATTTTAGAATTTAAAATTTCAGTTGTTATCTACTTTGAGCTGGATTGTGATCCTAGTTCTTTTATAATTAACTACTAGTATTAGAATGGTTAGTTGTATTTTAATTAAAAAAGGATTTCTAAATAGGCAAGGATTTGTTAAACTATAAATAATAGTTTATCTACATATTTTAGTTTAGTTATGTTAATTTTATCAAGTATTAGAGGTATGTTAGAGTGTAGCAATTCATCTTTTTAAACTCCTTTTGCAATTAAACCAAGTTTTTTCTCTTTTTTATTTTAATTTGTTTATATAGATAACGTAAAATCATTTAGTGTGCACATATTATATCAACTCTTCATATTAAGTAATTACTAGAACATTTGAAAATTTATTCATTATTTTTTTTCTATATGATGATTATGTTTTTTTTCTTTTAATTCTATCATTTTATTCCAGAATTTTAAAACGGATAAAAGTTGGATGTCGGCAAATAAAATGTCTGATGAATATAAGATTGGGGTTGAAGAGTTTCTCAAGTTTGGTTTAGATTATGTTAAAGGTAGCGATTTAATAAGATGCTCGTGTTTAGAGTGTGGAAATAGATTGAAGTGGACTATTGATGAAGTCAGAGGACACTTGTATTTTACTAGGATAGATCAAAGTTATCGAAACATAAAAAGTTCACGTTAGTAAAACCTATGATAAAAAGTTCACGTTTAGAATTTACCAATGATTATGATAATTTTCCTGTGGAGATGGTACAAGATGTAGAAAAACAATTTATTGAAAATCCTCAAAAATTTGAAGAATTATTAATAGGGTCTGAGAAACCACTCTACGAAAGTTGTGAAAAGTTTACTAAGTTATTTGCATTAGTACGATTATATAATTTAAAAGCAAAATATGGTTGGAGTGATATAAGTTTCTCAAAATTTCTTAGTTTGTTAAAAGATATGTTCTCGGAAGGTAATGAAGTGGTTTCATTCGAATATGAGGCAAAAAAGACATTATGTGCTAGTAGGATTGTCAAAAGATACATGCTTGTCCAAATGATTGCATATTTTATAGGAATGAATACAAAACATGTATTTATTTGCCATGTTTGCAAGGAATCAAGATGGAAGAAGAAGAAAAAATTATAATGATAAATTCGTCATAGGAATCCCTGCAAAGGTCTTATGGTATATTCTACCAATTCCTCATTTTAAACGATGGTTCCAAAATCTAGTGCATGCAAAAAATTTAAGATGGAATGCAGATAAAAGGGTAGTTGATGGCTATCTTCATCATCCTGTTGATACGCCATCACGGAAGGTACTGGATCATCATTTCCAGAGTTTGGGGAAGATCCAATAAACCTTCAATTTGTTCTTTCTACATACGGAATAAATCCACACAAAATTCTTAGTCGTTGACACAGTTGCTGGCTAGTAATACTTGTGATTTACAATCTTCCTCCTTCTTTATGCATGAAAAGAGAGTTTATGATACTAACATTATTGATATCTAGACCTAAACAACCAGGGAATGACATTGATGTTTATCTTGCACCATTGATAGAAGATCTAAAAAGACTTTGGAAAGGGTTAGAATAAGTTTATGATGCCTATAAGGATGAGTACTTTATGTTGAGAGGAACGTTGTTAGAGAGAATTAGTGATTTTCCTACATATGGAAACTCGTCTGGGTTTAGTGTAAAAGGATTCTTCGCATGTTCATATTGCAAGGAGAAAACTTGTGCACATTGGTTGATACATGGGAAAACAATATGTTAGCTTAGTCATAGGCACTTTTTAAGTGAGAATCATCATTTTAAAAAGCAGAAGCACACATTTTATAATGGCCATGAACTTAGCAAAGCTCCACATCCATTGATTGGAGACGAGTCATTAAGTTGGTTTTTCAATTTGGAAAAGGCAAGTCCAAAAAGTCTGAGATGAAGAGGATATTTCAATAAATTAAGTCAAAATCTCAATTAAAGAAAAAAATAAGTCAAAATCTGTAGGAATAAAATCGGTAAAAACGCATCAAAACAGTGTAGCAGAATAACAAAAAATTTTTAAGATCGTTAAATATCTCGTGATGCTATATACAATAAACTAATAACAATAAAACTCATACCTCAAGAGGACGTCAAACTGCAAGAGGAGAATGACCGGAGGGCGTCAACCACCTAGCATTCTCTACTATTCTCCAATCCCCGGATGGCAGAGTGTGTAGGCACTTGGTTCCTCGATCGGTATGCTAGCACTGCTAGTCTCCTTCCGACTACTCAGATCTCTAAAAACTTATTGTCGCGGTGAGTTGTGCAACAATAAGCCTGCTCACCTGAGAGTCTGTGGTCTAAGAGAACTATAGTGATAGGATCCCTATTTATAGACTGGCATGAGGTGATCTCTTGAATTCGAATTAGATTTAGAGAAGATTTTCTCTTTATCCATTCATAAAAATCCGAAAATTCTAGGCCAAATTTTAGGGAAAATTTTCTGCCACTTTAGGATTTTTACAATCTAAATTCAAACAGGATTTTAACTTGAATTTTATCTCCTCAATTTTCCATAATAACTGAATTTTCCCTAGCTCAAAAACAAGATTAGATTCGGCCACTTTAGTGTGCGGAAAATCAAAATCCAAATAGGATTTTTTAACTTGAATTTTATCTCACCCTTATCTATTAAAAACCGAAAATCGCCTTTGGTTTATCCATAAAATTTTCAGCCACACTAGGGAGGGAGAGAATCAAAATTCAACTAGGATTTTCTTGCTTGAATTTCCCTTGAACCTTATCCACAAAAACCAAAATATCTAAGAGGATTTTCCTCAACAAAATTTCGTTCACTTTTGGTTGGGAATAGGATTCAAAATTCAAGTAGGATTCAAATAAGATTTTTTACTCTTTTATCCATATCAAAACCGAATTCCTCTTGTAGACTTATCCACAAAGAATTCGAATTTCACTTAGACTATGATTCAAAATTTGAATTCAAATTTCAAATTTCAAATTCAAATGTCAAATTCGAATTTCAAATTTAAATTTCAAATTCAAAATTTAAATTTCAAATTTCAAATTTCAAACTCCACGAAAAGTTGTATTTCAAATTTTGTTCTCATGGATAATTTTCTACAACTCCAATTCAATCTCAAATAAAATCATGGCAACTTTATTAGGAGTTCGAATAATTGTGTACTCTATTATCCAAAATAAAATCTGAATTCAACCAGAGAGAATCTTATCCACCATCCTGATCCTATGTCAACACCATCCATGCTAAGTCAACTAGCTAATAAGCATACACAGATCAATTTGCCATTCGTTAAAGAATTATGTGGAGTTAGTAGAGAGACCAATTGGACATATATAATCGGGTTCCCGTGAATCCATATGATCATCATTCTGTACCGAACAACTCAATCATATGATCACTAATTTCAAAGTCACACCACTATAAACCTGAAACTGAACTCCCAATTATGTATCGTATTACAAAAGCCTGTGACAAGCTATTGTCTAATGATCTTGTCATGTATGCAAAACCCTTATATGATATCCATGATCAGCCTTAGATCAAAGTCCATTAAATCCTACTGATCAGGCTATCTTAAAGTTCCATTATATTACCAAATAAGAAAATAATTATTCACTATGTGTGAATAAGAAGTCATCCACCCAGCAGACGATCCAAGGCCTTGTCCATTTTCATATCTAGTATAATGCTTTTAAAAGGATACCCTTAACTCCTTAGAGCTATCTGCAAACAAACCATTCATAGTATACAAGTCATGCACTCAACGAACCAATCTATAAGCTTACTACCTCTGAGACACTTGAGTCATTGGAATATCAAAGTACACAAGTATATACATGAAGCAGTTCATTTACTCAGGATTAAGGTTATTGCATAATGAACGTCAAAAGCAGATTAATCTACTCATAGCGGACTACGTAAATCAATCACGCTTTAGTTCCGGTCCAATATGTCACCACCAAGCATCATATTTATGTCTTTACTTGAGAGTCTATGCTTCGGAAGTCAAGACAAAACATCCCTACCATGGCTTTAGACAATATAATAGTCTTAATATGAGTTAGATGCTCAGTCTAGCCCCATAGACTACGGACCATAATTTAGATTGCTTACTTTAGAACATTGTCTTCTCGCATACAAAAGTCTATTGCATGCAACGTTCTAACAGTTTTAACACAAGCAGTCAGTGAGTCATATTTACTTACATTTACTTTAACATGTAAATAAAATAAGGATAAACAGCAATGTAATGAATAACCTCTATATATAGTTTTATTATCCAGTTTAAAATAAATGTAATACATCAAATTATCTTTCATGCTTAGGGTATTTCCTAACGAAATCATGATTAAAAGAAGGGGATATTCCTAAAACTTGTTGGAAGAAGATATCAATATTTTTTTGAGCTTGAATACTAGGAGTTACTTTTAGTATGCCACAATCTTGATGTAATGCACATTGAAAAAAAAAATGTGTGTGTAAGTATTATAGGCACATTGGTTAATATTCTCGATAACGATTAGACCTTAAAAATACTTTTAAGCTGTATAAAAATAGTAGAGATGAACATATGAAATCTATTGGAAGAAAATGGAGCAATTTCAAAGCCCATTTGAATAAGAATTATATCCAACCTATTTTGAAGGCTGGAAACTATACTACACTTAAGGAAGCTCCTAGTGATTGTCCTAAGATAGTTTAGTAATGAATAGAATTTGTGAGATCTACAATATCACAAGAATTTTGGTTTGTTTACTTATTAACTTTCATAGTTTTTGTAGTGTACAACATACTTACTTATGAATAGTGCTAATTCATAATTTGATAGGAATTAATTGCCAAGTAATCTAAAAGAGCTAAACAAGTAGTTATCTTCATCGCTTAGCTCGAAAAGGATATGCAGAATTAGATGCTAAAATTGTTAGTCCTCGAAACTTTGTAAATTCTAATTTTTCCATCCATCTAATTACTTGTAGTTTATTTTTGTGTGTGTGTGTGTGTGTGTTTGTGTATTAATGTTGCAAGTAGAAACCAGTCCAAAAACTGATGTTGATCGAGCTATGTTATGGGTGAGAGCACATCAAAACAAAAAAGGAGAAATTAAAAATGACTATAGTAAATACTATGTAGATAAAGTAGTAAGTAACAATTTATTTTCATTAATTTAGCTACATTTATCTTGTAAAGAAATTAAAATATGTTTAAAATATTTGTAGGATGAACTGAGTGAACTACGACAACAAGGATTGTTTTTGGTGTAAGGGTCTAATGATGTCCTAACTCAAGCACTCGAAAAACCCGTACACTCTAGTCGTGTTCATGGAGTTGGATAGGGTCCAACTCTAAAAACATATTTTAAAAACAAACGCAAGGGAAAAACTTTAAGAGAACAAGAGGCTGAATTATTGAAAGAGCAACGAGTGATGCTACAATTACAACATGTACAAATGAAGATAATAGAAATGAACCAACAACAACTTTTTAAGGAAATTGTAGTTCTTCGAGCTAGAGTAGAAGAAAGAGAAGCTGGTGATCTATACAATAATGAGGCTTTGGACAAACGCCTTCAAACAGAAGGAGAAATGAACATCATACTACTTTCAAGATGGTGTCTCCTAATTTGCATATTGGTGAAGAATTTGACCCATTCCCTTGAAATAAATTACCAAGGGTTAATGACACATTTTTTTTAACTTCATTTGTGATATAAAGTATTGATAAGATTTTTTTTTTATACATTGCACTTTATGTTTCAGGAGAGTAAATGCAAATTGGCTATTAGATTACCTGACAAATAGTTGCTCTTAGTACCATTGTGGAGATTAGTGGATCATGCGCTATGATCCATGGAGTACCTTTGTGTGAAAAGAACTATCGTGTGTCCGTCGACACTCCATTAAAAGGGAATGCTTATATACCTATTCTTGTGATTGTGGGAGAAACAATTGAAACTGCTGAGAGGCAATTGGGATGCATGTGGCATGGCCCAAGAAATTAGTGGTATTGGTAGATACACAAGTAGAATTTTTTAAAATTTTAAGCTATGGTTATTATACCATTATAATATTTATTAATTTCTTTATAATTAACTAGAGAAAAACATGTAACTTTTGTGTAGAAAAAAACTTAGGTCAGAAGTATCAATATCCTCAATCAAAGGCCAGTAAAATACCAAAGGCACCATTCCCATAGTCCCTCATGTAGTCTCAATTTGAGCCCATCCATCCACAGAGTGATCCATTTCTACAAAGGCAACTTCAGGCACAAGAACAAACTATTGTTCCTTGCAGTAGTGAGATGCCCAATGAACCAATAAAAGATTTATAAGATATGCGGATGCCTTTAAACTTTCTTATGTTATATGTTTGTAAAAATATGGAGAATGGGAAGGTAATTAAAATTCCATTGAAAGAACATATTTTTGGGTATTAATAGCCTTTTTATGTCCTTTGTGAAGACATCATATAATTTTGTACAATGAAAGAGATATTTGTAAATTGTGTTATATTTTACGTTAGGCAAGCATGTAATCAGTTCTTTCTTTTGTTTTTGTGCTTAGAGGTATCAAGTCTTACATATATTTAAATTATCAGCCACTTATATGCCATGATGGATTATCATAAATATGCCTTCATAGATCCATGTGCTAGCTCTATTGGTACTGGACTCTTGGATAAGCATATGGAAAATGTCGCTAATCAATTAGCCAGAACTGTAGAAGGCCAATTTGTTTTCGTTCTTTGTAATGTTGGGTAAGTTACATCATTTCAATAAAGTTTAATACAAATTACATTTAATTAACTTATTAACACTCTATAATTGGTTTCTTAGTGAGCATTCGAATTTGTGCCTTATTGATCCATTTGTGGACTTAATTTACTCTATGGACCCATTTGGTGGAATGTACCCAAGGAATTGAAATAATTAATGTTAGAGTAAAAATTTTATAATTTGATAACAATATAGCTATCTATTTATTTAAATTTTCTCTAATTGTTATTTTGATCTCTTTGTCTTTTTTTCTTAGGAGCATAGGGGTTTTACCATGTTCAATGCTATTTTTCGAAAGATATTAAATTCAAAAAAATCACAATGAATGCGTGTTACTATAAGTTAATTCGTATGTCATTGGAAATATGATATAGTTATAATTTTCCAAAGTCAAGCAATATATTTTTTTAATTTTACAAACAGTATTCTTGTCAACCTATGCATATAGAATACGAGTACTACAAACTGCATTATATGAAATAACACATTGATTGTTTCTTTGGTGTTATTCACGTGATGGAAAATCAGGTATTAATAAAATTTTTTTTATGCCAAATTGTCTTTAATATCAACTTAAATATGAATTTAACAAATTGTTCTTTCTTTATGTGTAGTTTTTCAATAAACAAACTTACACATAAGAAGATATTAATGAAGTTTGAAGTGAATGGACGGAAAACCTCTCATTATTTATATAGAATATAATTGTCATGCTTTATAATTCATATACTTATTTTTACTGATTGATTTTTTAGGATTTTGTTTTTTTGGAGAATTTGCTTCAGGTAGATTTATAACATTTTTAGTTTTTTAATGATTTTTTAATAGAAGTTTGGTCTTGATTTTTTCGCTACATGTAGTACGTTAGTTACAATATTAGTCAAATGCAAGATTCCATATTTGAATTTCTATATAAGTTTCTAATTATATGCATATATATGGATTATATTTGCTGCTAAAAAATTGATTTAATTAAAAACATAAAATTGAAGATTTTATAAAAAAAAAAATGGAAAATTATGTTCACGGCATTCATTTTTTGGCTGCCATTAAAAGTCCTACATCATTCCGGCCACTAGAATCAAGTATTCGTTAGGAATGTCCTAAGAGGGAAACATATTTTATATGTATTTTATTTATTTTGAACTGGATGATAAAATTATATTTAGAGATAATCTATTACATTGTTATATATCCTCATTCTATTTATATATTAAAGTAAATGTAAGCAAATATAGCTCACTGATTGCTTGTGTTAAACTATTAGAATATTGCATATAATGGATTTTTATATACGAGAAGACAACATTATAAAGTAAGCAGTTTAATCTATGATCCGTAATTTATGGGGTTAGACCGAGTATCTAACTTATATTAAGACTATTATATTGTCTAAAGTCAATTGGGGAGATGGTTTGTATTGATTGTTCGGAGGTTCGACTCCCGAGTAGAGACATAGATATGTTGCTTAGTGGTGACATATTGGATTGGGACTAAAGTGTAATTGATCTGTGTACGCTGCTTGAGTGGATCATGTTACTTTTGATATTTATTATATAATAATCTTAATCCTAAGTAGATAAATCGTTTCATGTATATGACTTGTGTAACTTGATGTTCAAATGGCTAAAGTGTTTTATATGTAGTAAGCTTATAAATCGGTTCGTTGAATACATGACTTATATGTGATGAAGGATTTGTCTACAGATATTAGAATCATAATTCTAATGAGGAGTAAAAGTTATCTTCTTAAAGACATTATACTAGATATGAAAATAGACAAGGCCTTAGGTCCTCTGCTGGGCAGATGACTTCTTATTCACATATGGCGAATAGTTATTTTCTTATTCGGGAGTATAATGGATCATTGAGATAGTTTGATCAGCAGGTCGAATGGACTTTGACCTAAGATTGATCATGGACGTCATATAAGGGTTTTGTATATATAACAAGGTCATTGGATGATAGCCTATCACTGGCTTAAGTAATATGGTATATAATTAGGAGTGTAGTTTCACGTTTATAGTGGTGTGACTCTGAAACTTATAATTGTAATGGGTTTATTGAGTATAATATAATAGATACATGGATAATTGGAGCCCAAATTACATATGTTCAATTAGTCCCTCTACTAACTCTGCATAATTCTTTAATGGATGGTAATTGGTTGGGATATTTTTATTAGCTTGTTGTCTTGTATTTAGTGAAGAGAAAAATCTGGATCACCCTTCCACAGGGTGTAGGCATTTTTCTCCAAGTACTTGAGGGTCAACATTATAATTTTGTATTATTCAATAAATAAGATAAATATTTAATAAATATTTATTTTAGAAGATAAGATTTAAAATTAAAACTAATTGTATTTCAATTTGAAGTTCAAATATGTGACTAATTTGAATTTTGAAAATCTTGTGTTAAAATAAATATTTAAAATTTAAAAGATTATCCTACTTGAATTTGAATTGAACAAATCTTGTCCTAACACAATTAGGGGTGGCATTCACAATAGATAAGGATGGAAGATAAGATTTTCTCTTCGTTTGAATTTGAATTTCATTTTGTATAAGAGATTACATAATTATTTGAATTTCAAATAAAATTACCATAATTTTATTTAAATTTGAATCAGAGTTGTGGAAAATTATCCATATAGATAAAATTCAAAGATTTGTGGAAAATTACAAATCCAAGCTTGGCTGAATTTTGTTTGTGGATATATCACATGAAGAAATCAGTTTTTGTGGATAAGGGAGAAAGAAAATTCTTATTTGAATCCTATTTAAATTTTTAATCCACTCATAAACACATGGCTAAATTCTTTGGGGACTTATCCCTATGGTGAAATCGGTTTTGGGGTCTGAATGGGAGAGAAAAATCTTTTCTTGGTCCAATTCAAAATTCAAAAGTCACCTAATGTAATTTTATAATTAGGAGTTTTTCCTCTCTTATGCTCTTTAAACCACAGTGTTAGGAAATGCCTTAAGCATGAAAGACATTTTGATATATTTCATTTATTTTAAACTGGATAATAAAATTATATTTAGAGGTTATTCATTACATTGCTGTTTGTTCTTATTCTATTTAGATGTTAAAGTAAATGTAAGCAAATATGGGTCACTGACTGCTTGTGTTAAACTGTTAGAATATTGCATGCAATGGACTTTTGTATGCGAGAAGACAATGTTCTAAAGTGAGTAGTCTAAATTATGATCCGTAGTCTATGGGGTTAAATCGAGTATCTAACTCATGTTAAGACTATTATATTATCTAAAACCATGATGGGGATGGTTTGTCTTGACTGTCTGGAGCATTGACTCCCGAGTAAAGACATAGATATGATGCTTGGTGGTGACATGTTGGACCAAGACTAAAGCGTGATTGATCTGCATAGTCCATTATGAATGGATCAATCTATTTTTGACGTTCGTTATGTAATAATCTTAATCATGAGTAGATGAACTACTTTATGTAATGAATTGTGTACTTTGATATTCCAATGGCTAAAACGTCTCAGAGGAAGTAAGTTTATAGACCAGTTTGTTGAGTGCATGACTTGTATACGATTGAGGGTTTATTTACAGATATTGGAATTATAGCTCTAATAAGGAGTTAAGGATATCCTCTTAAAGACATTATACTGGATGTGAAAATGGATAAGGTCTTGGGTCATCTGCTAGGCGGATGACTTCTTATTCACAAATGGTGAATAATCATTTTCTTATTCGGTAATATAATGGAACTTTAAGATAACTTGATCAGTAGATTGAACGGACTTTGACCTAAGGCTAATCATAGATATCATATGAGGGTTTTGCATACATGACAAGGTCATTGGACAATAGCTTATCACAGGCTTTCGTAATATGGTATATAATTAAGAGTTCAGTTTCAGGTTTATAGTGGTGTGACTCTGAAATTAGTGATCATATGATTGAGTTAGTCGGTACAGAGCAATGATCATATGGATTCATAGGGGCTTAATTATATATGTCTAATTGGTCCCTCTACTAGCTCCACATAATTCCTTAACAGATGCAAATTGATCAGGGTATACTTATTAGCTGGTTGTCTTGCATGGATATTGATGGTGTCCACATAGGATAAGGATGGAAGACGAGATTCTCTCTTGTTGAATTCGAATTTTGTTTTAGATAAGAGATTTCATAATTATTTGAATTTCAAATAAAGTTGCCATGATTTTATTTGAATTTGAACTGGAGTTATGGAAAATTATCCATGAGAGCAAATTTTGAAATTAAAGTTTTTTGTGGAGTTTGAAATTTAAATTTGAAATTTGAATTTGAAATTTAACTTTGAAATTTGAATTCGAAATTTAAATTTGAAATTTGTATTTGAAGTTTGAATTTTTGAAATTCGAACTTTGAAATTTGAATTCAAATTTTGAATCACAAATCCACATGGTGTAACAGAATTTCTATGGATAAGGCCAGGGAGTTTCGATTTTCTTATGGGTAAGGGAGAGAAAGATCTTGTTTGAATCTTACTTGAATTTTGAATCTTAATCCCTATCAAAGTGGCAGAATTTGTTGAAGGGAATCCTATCCTTTAGAGTTCGGATTTTTTGTGGATAAATATGAGTGAAAAATTCAAGTTTCAATCCTATTTAAATTTTGAATCTCTCCCTCACAATGTGTGGCTGAAATCTCTATGGATAAACCTAAGGGAATTCGAATTTTTTGTAAATAAGGGTGAGATGAAATTTAAGCTAGAAAATCCTATTTGAATTTTGATTCTCCTTACACTTAGATGGCCAAATCTAGCCATGTTTATTGGCCTAGGAGAAATCGATTTTAGTGGATAATAAGGAGATAAAATTCAAGTTAAAATCTTGTTTGAATTTTGAATAGAATATCTTCCTAGGGTGGCCGAAATTTATCATGATCTTGGCTTAAGGGAGAGTTTGGATTCTGTGTGGAAAACTGGGAGAAAATCTTCTCTTGGTCCAATTCAAAATTCAATGGATCACCTCATTCAAGTTTATAAGTAGGGGTCTTATCGTTCCAGTTCTCTCAGACTATAGACTCTCAGGTGAGCAGGCTTATTGTTGCACAACTCACCGTGACAATAAGTTCTTTAGAGATTTAGGTGGTCAGAAGAAGACTAGTAGTGCTAGTATACTGATCGAGAATCTGAGTGCCCAAACACTCTACCATCTGGGAGTTGGAGAATAGTAGAGAAGACTAGTTGGTTGAAGCCCTCCAGTCGTTCTCCTCCTACAGCTTTGGTGTCCTCTGAAGGTATAAAGTTATTGTGATTGATTTATTATATATGACATCATGAGATATTTAACGATCTTGAAAAATTTTTATAATTCCGCTGTGTACTCTAATCGATTTTCTTCCTACACACAGACTCTCAGGTGAGTAAATTTATTATTGCACATCTTACAAGCAATAATAGATTCTTAGAGATTTGAGTGGTTGGAAGGAGACAAACTATGCTAGAATACCGATTAAGGAACCGAGTGCCCACACACTCCACTGTCCAGGAATTGGAGAATAGTAGAGAAGGCTAGTTATTTAAAACCCCTCGGTCACTTCTTCTGACATTCCTAGTGTTTTTCTCTGAATGTATTTGATTGCTGATAATTTATTACATATGGCAACACGAGTTATTTAATGATCATAGAAAAAAGTTTTTCAAATTTCACTATACACTCTAACATTTTTTCCAATAAGTGGTATCAGAGCCAACTCGTGATTATGTCATATACATAAATTAACGATCATTTTTTTGAAGTCTCCTTGATATATGGATTTGATATTTAAAGAGTGGTATTATAAGATTCCTTTATGTTGTTATCATGGATTATCTATGATATATGTTGTTATTTTAATTTTTTAAATTATTACAAGCATGTTCAATTTTGCTGGTCATGGTCCTTTAGAATTTAGAAAAAATTGTATGTAGGATTTTTCATGTAACCATGAGAGTGGTTTATCATCACTGTAATTTTCTCATGGATTTTATTTTTTGTCTTTTATAATTTTTTATTTTAGAACTTTTGTACACTAGAAACGGTATAGGAAATTTTATGTAATTATTCTCAGAGGAGATTGAAGATTTAAGACCGTAATTTATTTTTTCCTGAAGATTAAATTTAATTTAATGATTAGAATTTTTTTGTGTGGAAAATTTCAATTTGATTAGGATTCAAAATTTTTTTTTTTTAGAGATCCTAATGGGAAAATTGAAACATGGCATGAAAAAAGAAAACTAACTCCTCGGGACGGCCGCCAGTCTTAGTGGGGTTGTAGCCCCTGTCTAAGACTATAGTCAGGGGTGGCTGCGGTAGCCCAAGAGGTTGCAGCCCACAGTTGTAGGCTTGGCCTGTAACCTGACAGGCTACAGTAGCTAGCAAGGGCTGCAGCTCGTGGTTGCAGGTTGCACTTGCGGATTGGCAGGGCTGTAATAAGCCCTACCGTGGGCTGCTAGCCCCCCCAGGGGCTAGGGCTACCCACGGGGGCTGTGGGCCTTTGTGTCCCGTGGCCCAATGAGCCAGAATTTAGAAATTTTCAATTTTTAAATTTGAGATTTAATTTTAAATTGTGTATATAAATATGTAATTATAGATTTAAATTTTGAAATTACATATTATTTAATTATAAATTTAAATTTTGAAATTACCTATTATGTAATTGTAAATTTAAATTTTGAAGTTACATATTAATATGCATGAAATTTGAAATTGTTTAAAATTTAAATTTTATATAATTTTCGGGATGAGAAATAAATGGAGAGACTACATGAAGATAGATATGCAAAGATGGAGCGAAATTCAAGACCCAAATAATACTTTGGATGAAATTTTGTAATCTTTAATATTTCATTTTTCTAGGATGGGACCATGGCATGGTTGTTTAATTTTTCCGTCATTTATTTTTTCTATGATATGTCATGGATGGATGAATATATATTGATGGATGTATTATATGCATATTTAATAACATGCCATATAAGATAAAAAAAAATGTCGCTCAAACTATACTAATCATACGTATGTTCAAAAACTTGTATGTTTTCAAAATATTGAGTGGGAGAGAGTTTTAAACAAAACCTACGACCTCCATTATTGATTTATATATGAAAGCACGGTAATGTTTCATGTCAGTTCTGCCCTGACCACATCTCTCAATAGGTGTTTACCGCTATCGATATACAAGGTTGGATTTACTACATGAAAAATGTGTTCAGGCATGATCCTCTTCATGACTACTCCTAGGTGGCTTGGTAGGACGTGGGTCAAACTATGTAAATAATGGTTACACACTCAAGACTCATTTAGCTATTAACCTTTTCTAAAAATTCTGTTAGCTAAACTGGTAATCAAAATAAGCAGTTATTAATATATATCTTAACCTTGGAGGATTTAAGGTAACATATATTAATTGGACGAGGTCCATATTCTGGCTATTTGTGTTATGACCACCCCTCAGTGGCTTGGGGCAATAGATGCTGAGAATTACTATTGTAATGTTACATTTTTTTTTCAAGTTTCATGTACGAGCATACTCATATGTTTTATTTACTAAACTATCTCTATATTTGCTTGGGCTTTGTAACAATGTTCTTGTATAATTTTATTTCAGTTAAAAATATCATTGACGCCTCTTATCTCAATACTCACTGAAAACAAACTAAGTAGAGATAATTATAAGGATTGGAAAAGAAATCTACTAATAGTTCTCAGCTGTGAGAAACACAAGTTCGTATTGGACGAACCATGCCCCCCAAGGCCCTTACCTAATGTGTAACTTGAGGAGGTCCTTGTCATGTATACTCGTTGGAGAGAATCCAATGAGATAGCCCGATGCTACATCCTTGCTAGCATGACGAGTGCTTTACTAAAGCAACATGAAATTTATCAAGTTGCCAAGGAGATCGTGGATAACTTGAAGGACATCTTTAAAGGCCAAAAAAAAAAAAAAAAAAAGCTCGACAGTCCACTCTTACAAGTATTATGAACTCTAGGCAGAAGGCAGGTACTTAAATAAAGAATCATATGTTTACGATTATGGGGTTCTTTACTGAGGCTGCTAAAAATGGCACGGAATTGGACTATAACACTCAAATCAAAATGGTGTTCAAGACTCTGTCACCAACAGCAGTAAACACCTATCGAGGAGTGTAGTAAGGGCTAAACTCATGTGAGGAATTACCATGCTTTCACATAATTTCAAATTCATGCTACTATAAACCTGAAATTACATTTCTAATTATATACCGAATTATGCAAGCCAGTGAATAGCCATCGTCCGACGACCTTGTCATATATGTAACGACCTTATATGTTATCTGTGGTCGACTTTAAGTCAAAGTCTGTTCAATTTTTTGATCATACTATCTTAAAAATCTATTATACACTTGATTAAAAAAATGATTATTTATCATATGTGAATAAGAAATCATTTGCAAAGCAAATGACCTGAGACCTTATCCATTTTTATATCTAGTATAATGCTATTAAAAGGATAACTTTTACTTTTGATTTGAGTTATGATACTATATCTATAAGCAAACTCTCTATTGTATACAAGCTATGTACTCAACGAACTGGTCTATAAGCTTACTACTTTAAGGATGCTTTAGCCTTTGGAATATCAAAGTATATAAGTCATGCACATGAAGCTATTCACTTATTCAGGATTAAGGTTATTGCATAACAAACGTCGAAAGTGAATTTATCCACTTAATCGAACTACGTAAATTAATTACACTTTGGTCCCATTCTAATACATCACCACCAAGCAATATATCTATGTGTCTACTTAGTCAAATTGCTCTAAATAGTCAAGACAAAGCATCTCTTCAATTGACCTTAGACAACATGATAGTCTTAACATGAGTTAAATGCTCACTCTAACCCTATAGATTATGGACTATATATTTAGACTACTTACTTTAGAATATTTTCTTCTCACATCTAAAAAGCCATTTTATGCTATATTTTAATAGTTTAACAACAAGTAATCAATGAGCCATATTTGTTTACATTTTTGCAAATAGGATGAAGACATATAGTAATACAATGAATAACTTTTAATATATTATTAATCAATTCAAAATAAATGAACTACATTAAAAATGTCTTTCTTTCTTAATGCATTCCTAATAGGGGCGAGTGTGGGCACGAGCCGCAGCAACCCATGCTAGACGCACATACAGCATTGGCTATGCGCATGCACTACCCTGCAGGCTTGGGACTATGGGGCAATGTGGACTAAAGCCCAACCCTAAAGGGTTGGTAAGTTCCTAATCCTAATTAATAATTTTTAAATTATGTATCAAGATATATCATTTTAATTTAGAATTACATATAATTATACATGAGATTTAAAATTGCTTAAAATTTGAATTTTTTAAAATTTAAATAATAAGGAATTTTTGGGATGAGAAATAAATGATGGAGTTACATGAAGATGGATATGTAAAGGTGAAGTAAAATTCAAGACCCAAAGAATACTTTTGATGCAATTTGTAATATTTATTTATTTTTCAATAATGGGACCATGGCTAGATTATTTATTTTTTCATCATTTATTTATTCTATGTTTTGTCATGAATAGATGAATATAGTTAATGGATGTTTTAGTGTATATATGATAACATGTCATTTATAATAGAAGAATACCACTCATGTTATATTAATCATATATATGTCACAAAAAATTTAGATAGTTTTAAAATATTGAGGGGGAGAAAGTTCCAAACAAAACCCATAGCCTCTATCGTTGATCTATATGTGAAAGCGTGGTAATGCCTCGCGTCAATTCTGTCCTGACCACACCCCTTGGTAGATGTTCACCGCCATCGGTATGCTAGGTTGGATCTCTCATGTTGGACCATATGTTTTGACATGTTCTATCTGGGACCATCCCTCGATAGCTCAAATAGCACATGGATTGGACTGATTTAATTATTAACTTTCCATGGAAGCTTTACTAGTTAGATTGGTGGCCAAATAAATAGTTATTAATATATGTCTTAATCTTGAAGAATTTAAGGAAATATATATTAATTGGACGGGGTCCATATTTTTGGCTATTTATTTTATGATCATCCCTCGGTAGCTTAGAGCAATAGATGCTAAAATTACCATTGTAGTGCTATATGTTTTTCTAAGTTTTTCATGTAGGAATATATTTATATTTTAATTGCTAAATCTTTTCTTTATATTTGCTTGTGCGTTGATGTGATGTTTATATATATTTATTTTCAGTTCAAAATGTCATCGACACATCTTATTTTAATTTTTTACTGAACATAAACTAAATGACGATAATTATAAAGAATAAAAAAGAAACTTGCAATAGTTCTCAGTTGTGAGAGATATAAGTTTGTACTGAATGAACATTACCCACCCAATCCATCTCCAAATGCACCTCTTGAAGATGCCCATCCCATATTTACTTATTAGAGAGAATCCAATGAGATAGCTCAATGCAACAATTTAGCTAGTATGATGAGTGTTTTACAAAAGTAATATAAGACCTATTAAGTTGCTAGGGCTAAGAAAAATTAGCTTGACAATCCACTATCACAAGTATCAAGAACTTTAAGTAAAATTTGGGTACTTTGGTGAGGATCAAACAGTTTTGCTTATGGGTTTTTTCACTGAAGCTACCAAGAATATTGCAAAATTGGACTACAACACCCAAATTAAGATAATGTTTAAAACTCTTTCAAAGCATTTTATAGGCTTTAATGCTACATATAAACTTAAAAGTAAAGAGTTTGGACTCACTGAGCTTATGAGGCAATTGTAGGCTTATGTGCTTAAGATCAATAATGGAGTACCAATCCATGCAAAAGGGGAGGCCAACTTGGCTGTGGCCACATTCTTTAATCCCTTGAGAAATAAGAAGAAGAAGCCATAGCATAATAAGCAAGGGGCTTCTAGTTCTTTTATTCCTCTTACTTCTGATGGGAAGAAAAAGAAGAAGAACAAGAAGCGTAAGGATCCTAAAAAGTCTAAGTGCTTCAACTGTGTCAAGGTTGATCACTTTAAGAAGATTTGCAAAGAATTTCTACTGCCAAGGGAAGGAAGGTAAGGAGCTTCTTTATCTAAAATTTGTTTGGTAAAAGAGTCAAAAGAAACTTAAGTTATTGACTCGGGAGCCATTTATTATATTTGTGTTTTTCTTTAAGGGTTCAGGGAAACAAGAAGTCTACATGACAGGAACCTCTCGTAAAGAACCGAGGATGGAAGCTTGGTGTTAGCAAAAACTGTGAGCGATGCACATATTTATTTTGATGAATTTAGGTTTACTGTATTGAAAGACTGTTTTTATGTTCCTAATTTTAAGAGGAACCCTATTTTGGTTGCTTGTTTAATTATAGATTCTTATTTATTTTCATTTAATAAAATAGTAGTTATTCACAAAAATAAGTCTTTGATCTATTTTGGGTGGACGAATAATAACCTTTATTTTATCAAACCTACGATACACTCAGTGCTTGACGCTGAATTAATTGATAAATCTAAAAGATTAAAACCTTTACACTCTAATAAGGCGTATCTTTGGCATTTAAGATTTGATTATTTTAATCAAGAAACAATTCAAAAATTGATAAAAGATGGTCCTTTGGATATTCTCGAGGAAGTACATCTTCCACTATATGAATCTTGTCTTGAGGGTAAAATGACTAAGAGGCTTTTTTAAGCTCTGGGTACTAGGGTCAATAATCTCCTAGAGATAGTGCACACTAATGTATGTTGCCCCTATGAAGGTCAAGGCACATGAAAGGTATAAGTACTATGTCACCTTTATAGATGACTACTCAAGATATGAATATGTATACCTAAAGCACCGTAGGATCGAAACTTTTGATAAATTCAAAGAGAATCATGTGAAAGTGGGAAGTAATTGGGTGAATTCATAAAGACACTTTAATCTAATCAAGGTGACAAATACCTCTCTGATAAATTTATAGAACATCTTATAGAGAATGAGATTTTATCCCAATTGACTACATCGAGAACTCTACAACAGAATGATGCAGTTGAGAGAAGAAATAGAATCTTGTTGAATGTGGTACAATTCATGTTGAGTTACTCAATGCTACCATTATCTT
The DNA here is from genome assembly GCA_035233585.1 of Antiaris toxicaria. Lineage (NCBI taxonomy): Eukaryota > Viridiplantae > Streptophyta > Magnoliopsida > Rosales > Moraceae > Antiaris > Antiaris toxicaria. The sequence continues at coordinate 6,907,197 of CP141163.1, forward strand.
TTTGGAGATATGCACTACAAATGGCTTGCTATATATTTAACCAAGTTTGAACTAAATCAACTCCTAAGACCCTATACGAATTATGAAATGGTAAGAAGCCCTCCCTTAGTCATATGAGAATATAGAGTTACCTGACACATGTATTGATGGGGATGTAAAGAACTTGGAATTGTGTTTGGAATTATGCATGTTCGTAGGGTATCTTAAAGGAACTAAAAGAGGTCTGTTTTATAATTCAAAAGAACAAAAGGTCATTGTTACAAACCATGCAACTTTTCTTAAGGAAAGTTAAATGAATGAATTTAAGCCTCCAAGTAAAGCGGTGTTGAAGGAGTTATCAGGTGATAAGATTACTCCATAGGTTTCAATCTTAGACACCTTGTTTAAATACTAGTGAAAGATATATAGACGATCAGTAGATTGAGGAGTTTCGACGTAGTGGGAGAGTTTCTAAGAAACCTAGTTTCTTCATGTATAATTCTAAGGTTTACCAAGCCAAAGCTCATAAGTATGATGATGACCCTATAACGTACACTAAGGTTATAAATGATATTAATGCTAAACTTTGGAAATGAGCCATAAATATTGAAATGTTTTCTACGAAATCCAACTCTATTTGAGAACTTGTAGACCTATTTAAAGGGATAAAATCCATTGGATGCAAGTACGTTTACAAGAGAAAAAGGAATACTGAAGAGAAAGTTAAAACTTTCAAGGCTAGACTTGTGGCAAAGTAATACACGCAAAAGGCTGGCATCAACTATAATGAAACTTTTTTATCTATTATGGTGCTGAAGTCTATTCACATTCTTCTATCCATTACTACGATTCTCAATTACAAGATTTGGCAAATGGATGTTAAGACAACATTCTTGAATGGCTATCTTGATAAAGTATCTATATGATAAAACCCAATGGGTTTGTGGTAAAAGGCCAAGAAAAGAATTTTTGCAAGATACTTAGATCTATATATGGATTAAAGCAAGCATCTTGCTTATAGAACCAAAGATTTGGTCAAGCGATCAAGACTTCTAGCTTGAGCATGATCAAGACCTTCTAGCTTAAGCAGAACGTTAGTTAATCTTGTGTTTATAAATATATAAAGGATAAAAAAGTAGTTTTTCTGGTTATCTATGTTGGTCATATACTACTTATTAGGAATAATATAGAGAACTTACTATCAATCAAATTTTGGTTGTCTTAATAGTTTGACATGAAACACTGAGGAGAATCTAATTATGTTCTAATTATTCGTCTCTTTAGAGATCGAAAGAACAAAATAATAGCTTTATCCTAAGTTTCATATATAGATAAGATAATTGAAAAATTTGCAATGTAAGAGGCAAAGAAAGGTTCTCAACTTTCTATTACTGGTTTGACTCTTTCATTAGATGACTGTCCTAAGACATCAAAAGAAGAAAGCGTATGAATAAAGTCCTTTATACATCCGCTGTTGGTAGTCTCATGTACGCTACGCTTTGTACTCACCCAAATATTTATTATGTAGTGGGTGTACTGAGTCGATATCAATTGAACCCTGGTGCCAAGTATCGGCAAGCTATGAAATATATACTCAAATGTCTTAAGAGAATTAAGAACTATATGTTAGTATATTCTAGAGGAGACCTAACACCTGTAAGACATACGGATTTAGACTTTCAAACTTATAGAGACTTAAGGAATTGACTTTAGGATTTGTGTTCATATTTAGAGGAGGTGCCGTTATGTGGAGAAGTGTGAAACAAAGTTAGACTACTTACCTTAAAATGGAAGCGAAATATGTGGCTACGGTTAAAGCTTCTAAAGAAGCGGTTTAGCTCTATAAGTTCTTTAAAGACCTTAAAGTCATTCTAGGTGTTTACAAGGCTATCACACTTTATTGTGATAATAGCACGGCTCTTGTCAATATAAAGGAATCAAGGCACCATAAATGAGTCAAACATATAGATCAGAAATACCATGTAACAAAAGAGTAAATGGAGGATGAACTAATAGATGTATGTAAGATCGCATTCGAGGACAATATTAATGATCCCTTTACTAAGACTTTGGTGGCTAGAAGCTTTCACTAGGACTAATAGATGCATGGCACATTTACTAGCTTAAAGCAAGTGGGAGATTATTGGGAATGCCCTTAGAAAGAAGATATTTAGGATGTATTTCATTTATTTTGAATTAATCAATAATATATTTGACGTTTTTCATTACATCTTTATGCTATACTATCCTTATCTTATTTACATATTAAAGTAAATATAAGTAAATATGACTCATCAACTATTTTGTGTTTGCATGTAATGGATTTTATATGTAAGAAGAAAACATTATAAAGTAAGTAGTCTAAATTTATAATCTACAGTCTATAGGGATAGAGTGAGCATATTACATATGTTTAGGCTGTTATATTATCTAAATCTAATTATAAAGATGGTTTGTCTAGACTTTCAGGAGTGAGCTGACTCTTAAGTAGAGATATAGATATATTGGCTAGTGGTGGTGATATATTAGAATTTGATCAAAGTGTAATTAATCTATGTATTCCACTTAAATGAATTATTTCACTTTAGACATTCTTTATACAATAACCTAAATCTTGAGTAAGTAAATGACATAATGTGTATGACTTGTATACTTTGATGTTCCAAAGGTTAAAACATCCTGGAGTAGTAAACTATTAGATCGGTTTATTAAGCACATGACTTATATACGATGTGAGTTTTGTTATAGATATGGAATCATAACTCTAATTAGGGGGTAATGATTATCCTCCCAACAACATTATATAGGATGTGAAAATGGACAAAGTTTAAAGTTGTTTGCTTGGTAAATGATTTATCATTCACATGCGGTGAACAATCATTTTTCTATTTGATGTATAATGAATATTTAAGATACCATGATAAAAAAGGTTTAATGAACTTTGACCTTAAGTTGATCGTGAATATCATATGAGGGTGTTGCATATATGACAAGGTATTGGACTACGATTATACACTGGCTTATGTAATACAGTAGACAATTAGGAGTCCAGTTTTAGGTTTATAGTTGTGATTTTGAAACTAATAATTATGTAATTAATTTACTTGGTATAGAATAATTAATTACATAGATTATTAGAGCCTATATTATATGTTTAATTGATCCCTTTACTAATTTAATATAATTTTTTAACGGATGACAATTAATTGAGGTATTCATTGTGGCTTTAATTCTTGGATTTAATGAAGAGAAAATCTAAATCACCTTCCTACAGGTGTAGGCTATTTTCATAGAGGATAGAAAAGGAATTTTGTTTCATTTAATTAATTAGATAAATATTTAATTTGTATAAATATTTATTTGGAAGATAAGATTTTAAATTAATTGTGTATATCTTTTGTGATAAATATTATATTAATTTAAATTAAGAGATATGAATAAATTATTTATTTGAATAATTAATTTAAATATCTTGATAATTTCATATAAATAAATGTTTTAAATTAAATATAGTAATTATCCTATTTGAATTTGAATTGAAACAAAATTATATCCTTGTCTACATTATATAGGGTTTTCTATTAGGATAAGGCAAGAAAAAAGACTCTATTTATTGATTTTATTTAGATAATTATTATATAATTGTTTAATTTAAATGAAATTATCATGATTTTATTTTGTTAATTATTACATAATTATTGGTCATTTTAGTCTTTTTCGTCCAAATCGATTAAGATTTTAATAGGATTTTAAAATCTCATTCCGTTGTGTAGTATGCATATTTTCCAAAATTAAAACCAACAGACTTGTGCTATAATAAAATTTCTTTGCATTGATTTTTTCTTATTCTTCGAAAACCATCGTATATTGTTTGAGGAGGCTTATCAATAGATAGAAGGCGAAAGAGAAGAGTGACAGGATGCGTAATTTTATGATTTGTATGCGTAAACTTATTATGCGTATACCACAAGAAAACAACTATTTGTAAGTAAATGAAAACAGCCTGAAATTTTTCCCTTATTATTCTAACTGTCGCTAAAATTATCACATTGAGGTTGCATGGCCAGTCACGCGCACATTTGACAACAGTTAAACTATGGTGAGACGTCAAGACTTTTTTTTGACTCTCCATCTCAAGGGTATTTTTAATACTCGTCAAATCTTTTAAACCCATTATCCTGGTGCATAAAACAAGGGAAGTGTGTTAACCAAAAAAGGAAAAAAAAAAACAGCACACAACTTTTTAAAACTCGTTAGTTCATTCAGACTACTAAAAAATAAGACATATCTTCTAATTACTATTGATTCATTCTATGAAAATCAGGAAAATATGAATAATAAACAAACCTCATTGGCTTTAAATAAAACCAAAAATTTTGGAATAAAACTCTAAAAAAATTGAGTACAAAATTTTAAAAAAAGTCAAATATCTTATTTTCACTTATATTGTTGATAGCGGGATATTTGTAGTAGGAGGAAACCTCAGCCACCAACTTGGTAGATATCTTGGCTCCACCGGTGCCTCTGGTTGTCTTGGGAATTCAACTAACTGCCAATTGTAGAAATGCAACATCATTCGCATAAATATCTTACTTGCCAAGTTTGAACCCCTCATTTATCCGCCCAAGAAAATGAAAAGTAAATTGTAGTTAATTGGAAGTTGGTTGTATGTTAAGTCTATGACGTGTATACATTTTGTTGCTATGATCAGATATTTCTGATTTTGTTTGTTCATATTGGGAGATCTATTATTGAACTTGCTAGCTAGAAAACTCACCCCACACATAACAAAGTAATAAAAAAAAAAAAACAAAGCACATTTTGGAATATCTGGTCTCGTTAATTTAGGAAAAAAATCACCTTGCTTAACTAAAAGTTGCAAGCAAGAAGCGCTTGTTATTGTTATTATCTTTTTTCTGATAGGGAACAACAACTATGTCAAGGAAGTATATTGCATCTTGTTTTATGATTAAATTAAGAGCGGTTGCTTATACATATCCTACTATCAAATAAATAATTAAATTCCCCTCTGCTAGGGCTTCGGTGTCTTAATAGTGTGCAGTCCTCTTAGAGTATATTTGGTAGTAGTAAAATACGGAAGGAAGGAGCGGGTGGAGGGATTAGTGAAAGGATCTTGATATTTATGATTTGGTAGGATAAAAAAGAATAATGGAAAAATGAAAGAGACTCAAAATCCTTCAAAATACCCCAATTTTGATATTTTTTAAATTAGAGAGATTATTAGAGTGAATGCATATCAATTATCATAACAGAAAGGAGATCCTCTTCCCTTTTCATTTCCATCATCTAGGTAATGTACATCTCCCTCTTTCCTACCTTCTTTCCTTCATACAAAACATACCCTTAGTGTAGCCTTTGGCCATCCGCTGCCCCACGATTGTCCGCCATTTGGCATCTGTGCGCCATCCTTGTCTGATGTCATTCGAGCTAGTGAAAGCTACGTAGTCGCACTCAGACGCTGAGCAGAATGAGGCGCACATGCCTAGCAAGTACAGTGTTGAGAAGGCTACCTCAGCAAGGCCGATCCGCCTCCTATTGTCTCTGATCGAGATCCTGTACTCATCGCTATGTCACTAGCTTTGGCGTCGTTCTAATCCTATGCTGCATCATTGACTTCGCCAATATCATCCCTAATTTTCTACCTTTTTTTTTTTTTTTGAAGAATCACCTAATTTTGTACATTAACTTACTAATTCTTGCGCAATTTTAAATTTAGCCCCTCAACTAACTTTCACGTAACGATCATTTGTAAAATATTGACAAGAGTATTAATTGTGTCCAGGAATTAATATTATATGTTCATACATCATGAGTGATAAAATAGATCAAGAATCATAGTGACATTGACAACAAACTTGACAGGGCAGCAGTGAAATTTTACTTGGTTTTTTCATCTAAAATTTATATCCAAACATCACATCGCAAATATTAATTTCTAGATACACTTTAGATCCTAATTCTAAATATATCTATTATAAATATCTTGTCTTGGTCGTAGACGTGGCTGAAAATTGTTATCCATCACGACAAATAATGGCTATGAAAAAATATCTTGTAGTCCTCATCTGCCGCTAACGAAAAGAAATACAGGTGTTTTTTTTTTCTTTTCTTAAAAAAAAAAAACTGAGAGGGAATAATGAATATCAAAGACAACTAGCACACTCTAATCGATTGGAAGTCACTATTAGTCACCCTTTTTTTTTTTCTAACATATTCTCAACTCGTTATATTAGTAAGCAAGAATAAAATACAAAAGAGTAAAAAAAAATGAACAAAGAAAAAATAAAATAGTCTAAAACAAAACGAGATTAATAAAAGGGAATAGCTGTGGTAGGAACTCAAATATAGTATCCATGGTAGGTATAATTGAACCGCCAAAATTTATTTGTATATAATATTTAAGATGTAATTTTACTCATTATATGATAGACTAAGAAATTAAAAAAAAACTAAGAAATTGAAAAAAAAATATCCGCCCTTAGGCTTAACCGAGTCAAGCTCCGGCGAGGAGCTACTGGTAGTGTAACAAGTAGAACTTCTTCATGGAGAAGTTGTTCAAGAACTTCACAACCTACAAAGCTACTGTCATTGTGCCTGATGGATTGCCCCCTCGACCGGTCCATCGACGGGACAAAGCTAGTCCAGCTCCGTAGGTAGAATAAGCACGAGATGAAGCACTACCTCACATATTGGGACCTCATGTGACTCAGCTTTGGCTCGAGAGAGAGAGAGAGAGAGAGGGGCAGATGGTTATTGGGTTTGGGGGGTGATTCCGACATGGGAGCATAAGGTAGAATGTTGGGGTGGCAATTCCAATAGGTAGGGGGCAATTTTGCTTGCAAAGGTCATTGGGGATGAGGGCAATTCCAAAGTTGGGGTAGGCGATGGAAGGTCAAGGGTAGATTTCGGTAAGTGGGGAAGGGTTAGGTGTGTTTTTATTTTTTTTGAATTTTTTGATTTCAAAGCGTATAATTCTATGGGTTAAGGTGCATCATAATTAACATGTACATATAATATATTAACTGTTCAATTACATTTGAATAGTTAAAAGAAAAAATGCCTATTGTAGGCATTATTTTTGAGTTCTTACCCTAGACTTCCCCTTAATAAAGAGCTTAAAGAAAATTAACAATTGTTGGAATTTAGCAAAAGTTTGGTATACGAGTTGCATTCAAACGCAATTGATTTTGTTTTCCATTTTTCAGTTTCAACATATAATTGTAGCTAGCAAAAATATCTTGAATTCATCATTGTACACTCTGAGTTGACCTCTAATCCTTAATTAATTTGCGGCTAATAAAATGAGACGCAGATAACATTTTTTTGTTTTAAGAAAAAGGTTATAAAAATAAAAGATTGCGTTATGCGATATTCTTCACTTGACATGTTGAATGATATCACATATATTAATTATCATATTTTAATTGATTCGAATCAAAGTCTTGGCAATCAGTCTTATCACCCAGCCCGAGTCCTCCACTGTTGGAAAACTACAAGTTGGTCCTTCACGAGGATTACTTGGTAGCAAACATTTCAATTTCGGTCATTTATATCTATAGATACAAGCTAGTTTGGAAAATGAATTATTGAGAGCTTGCTAGCCAAAAAAATGGACCCACGCAATAAATCTCTTCATCTGCTTATGTCGGCCAACCTTTTTTATTTTATTTTATTTATTTATTTTGCTGGAATGTCGGCGTTACTCATGTGGATTAGGAGATCGTGTGTGTTGTGCACTTGTGTGTTCGTATGTACGCACATACACGTGCAAAACGAAGTGAGAGAGTTGTACTCATTACTTTGTGTGGTTAGGGAGGGGCATCAGTTGGCGTGAGTTTTTGGTAAAAGTCTTGTGTCAAGCAAGTTTCCTAGGAATTTCCAACCTTGCTAACGTACGGACTACTATGAATATTAGGTATATTTAAGGAAAAATGTTGAGAGGCATTTATAGTATTAAATATTAACATTAATAAAAGATCAGACGGATTTTACATGAGATTTATCTACTGTTAAATAATTGTGTTTAATATCATCAGTGTCCTCAACATTACTCATGTCTGAGAATCTTGAGGAATAAAAACCAACCAATTACCTTCCTAGATTTGACAGTCCGAAAACCAAAATTTGGAAAACCACCCACAATCGACGATATCTATTGGGCCACCGAACTGAGCCTAGTACATGTGGCTCGATTTTCTATCTCCATTTTCAGACTTGGTTCTGAATCAAATTGACCTGAGTCCTGCTTATACACACACACACACACACACGTTCGCATTTAAAATGAAATAATATATATACATATATATATATAGAAGTGAAACAGCTTCGTTTCACTCCCATCCCACACAATATTTTCTAAAAGTTTTAACAGTTTTTAGCATTGATACTCGTAAATCATATGATGTAAAGAGCTTATTACTATTTGAATAAATAAATTAATTTGTTTCATGCATGTATGTGATAATTCTATATAAAAAAAAGTTATTTTTATCATTTTTATGTATTAAAATGGCTATATTTTTTAGGATTTTAATTTTTTTTGACTTAATTTAGTTTAATTTTGCTAAACTTAATTGGTTAATTTAATTTAATTTATTTTATTTTGTGTAATTAATTTTAATTTATTTTTGTTTGTGTTAAAATAAGTAACTAAGGTGTTATTTGGAGAAAAAATTTCATTTTAATTTTACTCAAATATAATATAATTTTACACCAAACACAAATTTTGTAACAGTGCTACGAAAATAATTATTATTTAAAACATTTTTAAAACAATCATATCAACTTTTTAACTCCACTATTTATCTTTACTTTTATCAATCACATCAATTTTTCAACTCTAAAATACTTTTCATCCAAACACACATTTCATTCAAATACAAAACAAATACTTTTCAACCAAATACAACATTCAAAAAATAAATTTCATTCAAATACAATCAAAATGCAATGCGTTTAGCAAACGCCTCCTAAGATACTTTAAAATAGTTTATAATTCAAATTTATGTTTGGATCCATTGAAGTCCACTCTCAGCAAGCGAAACGTGCGTCGTAAGCGCCCTCTAACCTGTCGGATCAGCAAGGGAGCGCCCTAGATGCGTCCATGGAAACCACGTCCTGACCAAACCAAGTGGTCAGCACCGTAGCCCGCGTGAACTCGCCATGCGTCCTATGTGCCCTGCCAGCCAATTGCACACCTAATCCGAAAGAGACATGTGGCACCTGCAAAATAACAAAAAGAAAAGTTTGATGCATTGTTTGTTTACTGCATTACATTTGCATACAATGCAATTATCATCCAAACATAAAAATATTACATTAAAACACTAATCACATCATATTTTAAATATAATACAATCATTATTTATTACTTTACTTTTTAATTATTATTCTTATTAATCATATCACATACAAATTTTTTTCTCTCTTTTTTCTCTTTACTTTTACACATTACATCACATATTTATTATTTAAATATAATTTAAATATTTTTATTCAAATATACATTACATTCAAATGTAACACAAATACTTTTATCTAATTACAAATTGTATTCAAATGCAATGCATTTACCAAACATCCTTGAATATTGCAGTTAGCCAGCCAAGAAAGAGAAGGGAAAAAATAAAAAATAAAAAAAGAATAAAAATAGAAAAGAAAAATAAGAAAAGGGGGTTGGGCATGCAAGCACATCTCGAGAGGCCAAAACAGAGAAAAAGGAGGAGAAAATTAAGAAGAAAAAGAAAAAAAATAGAAAAAGTGGAAAAAGGAAAATTTTAGTAGTTTAGGAATTTTAGGTTTAAGATTTTGTTTATATTTTTATTTTTATGTTTTCATTTCAATTAATGTTAAGGGAGATAGCATTGTTGGAGAGCTTAAGGTGGAGGAGATTATCTTGAAGATTTGTCACAACTTCAAGGAGGTTTTCTTGTCTGTTTTCTCTCTTCAATTTGCACAATTTGATGGTAGTTGAACTCTTAACTTGCTCAATTTTATTTTTAATTTCAATAATGAACTAGTTTTTGGTTGTAGGTTCCAATTAATCTAATTTGTAGATTTTGAATTTATTTTGTTCTCTTGGATTAATTGTTGATAGTTGGTAATTATCAATTTTATTATGTTATTAGTCCTCTTAATGATTTTATCAATCATTAGAAGATATTGTTGGACTTAATTGAAATTAGAAAATTCAGATTAAGTTTTGATAAATAATAGGATTTCATATGCATTTGAGAATAGGAATATATCTTTAATGTGTGTGTAGTCATTGTGAATGATTGAACTTAATAAATTTATATTGATTAATTCTCCATAGGAATATAGGAGTTTTAATTAATATAAATGGATCTACTAGTTATCAGAAGAGGCTGTTAAGCAATCTCATGCATTTGACTAACAATTCCACTAATTAACAACAATTAATTAGAGAGTAATCTAGTTCAACTGAAATTAATTGAGTGAAATTGGATATTTAGAGTTTTGTTTTTATTATTTTATTTTTTGTTAGTTTTTCTTATCGATTAACTCATTTTCCATGTTTTTTTTTAATTTTAATCATTCAAATAATTATAAAGTTAATCAATTTCTCTACTTAATTAAAAATTAAATGCATTTTTTATGGAAATGATATCTTATTGATTTTTTATTACTTGTTCGACTCGTGTACTTACAAGTAGTTCATGCAATAGTATGTTTGATGCTTAAATATTGTATATAAAAAGTTATATACAAGAGGATAATGTTATAGGATAATAACATAAATTTGTCCCAAATAAATAATTAGGTTTAGATATTTAATGAATTATTACAAGTACAGTTCAACTCCATTTTGAATGGGATTGTCCTATCCAATATGTTGTCAAGGTGTCATCGGGATGAGATGCATTACATAATGTCAGTATATAGGATATAAATAAGATTAATTTGATTCTCTAGTAATCCCAATCCGCAAATTTAATCAATGACGATTCAATATGGAGCAATCTTAATTTTGAGCTGTTAACAAACTCATATTTATAGTGTAATTTCTTTTTTTACTTACTTGGTATAGATTCACAAGATATCAAGTCTCATCCCTTGTATTTTGAAAACATAACAAAGCCAATAGCTGAAAATGTTAATTTAACAAGATGAAGCTCATTACTTCATTATAAAGTAGATGAACATTTCCCTTAGGTATTGACTTGGGTCTTGAATGATAAGGGCACTTGATTTATGATAATATTATAAATGTAGTGTTCATTAGTAAGTCATTGATTCTTAAGGAGAAAAGATGTGATTAGAAAGGTTAACAGAAAAATAGAACCTAGTTGGAATTACTATAGACTTGTACTTTTAAGTTTTTATAAATTTAATAATTAATTAAACTCTTTAATTAATATATTAATTTTATCATTTCTAATATTATTTTATTAAAAACTTGAAATTTCAATTTTGAAATTATAAATATAATTTGTTCAAAAAATTTGATTTGTCCTATGATTTAATATATATATATATATATAAATATAGATCAACCTCTATATCTTTCTGACGCACTTTAGCTTCTGGCGTCGCCAAAGTCTTCACAGATAGATCTTCTAGTTAGTTAATCCAGTAACATTAACTTCTAGGAATCAAACAGATCCAAATATAATTTTTGGATGCTTAAAAACCATTGTATTAGTGTTTGGATTGATTAATTTAGAATTGATGAATTTTTAAATTTTTTTAATAAATGATGGTGACCGATGAATTCTTAAATTACTACGTACACTCGATATATGTTCAATTAATTAAATAATTAAAATAATATAATTATTTAATTAGTTATAATTGGATAATACAATATAGTGGACTCACACTGTCTGCGCCTATACTATATGTGTAATGTCGCTGTGGTGGTAGATTTTTATTTGATAAGTTTGTTAATTTGAATTTAAAATACTTAAATTTCAAAAACAGGTTTTCATTTGAATTTTCGAATTCAAACGGGGAAACTGTTCCAAGTTTTGAAAAAACAAAAAAAAAAAAGGATGAGAATCAGATCTCATGAGCATTAGATCTCCTTCACTGACGGAAGATCTGTGCCACCGAGGGGCTTGCTTTAGATGGCGTGTGTGCAAACCACCTCCCCTCCGATTAGGGAAATGGTGAATTTATTTAGGATCAGTTAGATGTCGTTTTGGAGACATTTTTTTTTTTATTGGAAAAAAGTTATTTTGAAAAATATATTAAGAGAAAAAAAACTATTTAGAACGAAAAAAAATGTAAAAATTTTAAAATTTTTTTAAAAAATATATATATAGATATTGTTTCGTTTATCTCGAAATTCTATATAATATAAAAAAAAAATCATCTCATTTATATTTGTATACATAAAGTTATGAACTTTTAAAGTTTGGAGTTTATTATAGTATTTTAGATATATGATTAGTGAAAAGTGATGGTGAGATGAAAAAAAGTTATCTTGGAGACAATTTTTTTGGCCCCTAAATGCCCACTTAATTTAATTAACTTACGATTTTCCAAACCAACAATAATAGTACCCTGATTATTCTTCACTCTTACGTTTTTCTTTCTTTCTCGTCCACTATCTCTATCTGTACCACCGAATACCCCGACTCATCCTTACTCAGCAGCTGCATCGTCTAGTCTCTCCACCAAATCCGAATCTCACCCTTACTCTGCTGCCACCCCACCTATACCGACGGTTTCCTCTTGAATCATGTTCACGTTCTTGTTCTTCTTATTACTATTATACTATTTTTATTGTGATGTCAAATGTGGAAACTCAATATTTGTTCTTAAATTTGATCACACTAAAAAATTAAGATACAAAGTTTAATTAGATTCAAGAATTAAAAAAAAAAACTCAATCGAACTTTTATTAATTTTTAAATCAATAAAAAGCGAGCAACTCTTATTTTTTCCACTCCTATATAATAGAGTGGAGGGAAAACTTATTATAATTTAATTGTCTTACCCATTAACTCTTCAGCTATGTTTAATAGAATTGGGAGAAAAGTGAAAAGAGAGTAGTATATCACCTAGGTAAGGGAGGGTAAAAGAAGGAGAGATTGTTTTTTTCATAATGTTTGGTATGATAAAAATGAATAAAAGTAAAAATCATCTCTCTTATTTGATATAGAGACGTAAGAGAAAGAAAATAATAGATTTTATTTATAAAATGATTACTTTGTTTATACCAATAAGATAGATTGCATCTCTTCAAAATCTCTTCAATTTATGATAGATTAAATTTATGGTGTTTTGAAAGACTGTGAGTCTCTCTCCATATCCTTTGCTTCCTCTCTTATCTCTTACTAAATAACCATAAATATCAAAATTGTACCACTAATCCTTCCATCACTCTCATTCCTTCCACTTTTCTCTCCTATTAAACATACTCTAAGAGAATATTAACATATCACAGCTTATTCTAGAGCGTCCATTTACGTGTTTGAATGTCATTGTTTCAAAAACGGTAACCCACAAAATTCCAAAAAAAAAAAAAAAAGAAAAGAAAAAGGTACCCATACACTTAACATATATGTTTTATTTTTTAATTTCGATTCTAATTTGTTTTTTAAATTGGAATATGCTGGTAAATGTTTGGTAGGATAGAGATAGATGGATGGAGAGGGATGGAGGGAAAGAGGTAGGGGAGATAAAAGTCCTTTGTTTGGTTGTAGGGAGGAATGGAGGGAGAGGAGAGATTATGGGGAGGCTCTTCTCTTAGGCACACTAATTTGGATCCTTCCTCCAATGGAAAGATTTAACAAATCCCTCCAAATTAAAGGTGAAAAGACAATTTTACCATCCAAAAGAAATGATTAATAAATTTTAAATGAACAATATAGTAATTTTTACGAAAACTATTACCCATCCTTTCAACTTTCCATCTATCTTACCAAACAACTTAAGGGCTTTATATTATCCTCTTTCTCTTTCATGTTCTCCATCTTACCCTCTCCCTCCTTCCTCTTTTCCATATCTATAACTAAGCGTAAGTGATGGAGTCTTTGATTTATATCAACAACTTTGTCGATATTTGTGTGAGATTATTCGTAAATGGGGACCCTTAATACAGATATAAAGAATAAAGATATTTCTTATCGGAGTATCAATCTGATATCGATAATTTTCAGAAAATTTCCATAATATATCAATGTCTGTAATTTTCCTTCACAATTTTATCGATATAGCCAGATACATATGGATATTTCTTCGAAATATCCATTAAATATCTATTGATATATATATATATATTGAAAAAGAATTAAAAAAGAAATAGCAGGTATTTTTTCCTCTTCATATGAATTATTTGCTTTTGCCAAATGACAGCTTCTAGCCAAGAATAAAACTATATGGTAATGATCCTTGTTCTTTTGATCTTCAAGTAGGTTCAAGTAGCAATGCCCTCCCCAATCAAAGTTGTTATGCTAGGTATAACATTTTTTACTATCCTTCTCCCCAAATGCCATATAAGTTATAACATAACAATATCCACCTTGTTGGATGAATTCAAACTATCCAGTTTATGAAGTTTCAGTGGGAAAAGTTTAATCAACATATATGTGGTATCTCAATAATTAATTTTGAAGCATTATTTCTTGGAAAAAGTATTGTTTAAATCAAGATTGTTTACAAACTCATGCCTTTGAACCTCCAAGGAGTTTTTTTTGGTATTGAATTTTAGACATAAGAAGAATATTTGTATTTAATTATAGATCTTGTGTGAAAATATTCAGATTTTAAAATTTGTACATTGTTATTCTATCAATGTATTTTTTTTAATAATAAATTGTTTTTATGTACATTATGTTTTATATAATTTTGTTTATAAACGTAATTTTATGGGAAAAAAAGATCAATTTATGCATTATTTAGTTGTTTTTCATAATTTCACTTGACATTTTAAAATTTTTATGCAAATATCTATATTTTTTTTTCATTTTTGCCGATATTCGACATCGATATCAATAATATATGTCGATATTTTGTATACCCAAACAACTTGATCGGAAAAAACTAATCACCGACATTCAAAAGACTGATGAAAGCTTCCCATGCACAGTTCAATCATCCGTTTCAATTTTTTATGATCGACAAGTTCGTTTTGATATCGAAACCAATCGAAGTCAACAGTTTTTAGTCGACGTACATCCCTAATGAATGTACCTTCTAAATAATTCTAATGCTGCATCCTTATCCCACATTAGCGCTAATTCAGTACATGGAAAGGATGGATTCAAGGTCTTAATTTAGTCCTAGATTCAACGCCTGAATGACTTTATTTCAAATTAATAAAATGTGACTCTAGTAGTATTACATCCAATTTGTTCTTTAAATAACAAAAAAAAAAAAAAAAAAGCAAAATGCACTAGTGATATTGAGCACAATCTGTTATTAAAAAGTGAGCCACACAATATGAGATTCATGAATAGGACTCACATTCTATTAATAATGATGTTTAGTACCTGTCTCCCCTTTTACCTCCCATACCTGACCCTTTATCTACCTGATTTAATACAGATGGGAGACGGATAATCTTCACTGGGAGTGCTATGCTCATATCCTACTTATTTTCTCATTAAAAAAATTAAAATAATAAAAAAAAACTCAAAACAATTTTATTAAAGTTTTCATAAAATTTAGCAACATAGTCACAACTGTAACTGAAAATAGAAGGATATCTTAAAAACAAATAAAAACTCCATAATCCATAAACTAAATCCATAAAGAAAACTAAAACATTAAACACTAAAAATTTGTATTCTTCTTATAAGAATTAAGTATAAATTAGCAATATATAGTTAAAAAAATTGTCAAGTTTAAAAATAATTCATAGTTTATTTTATTTCTTTATGAACATAACTTTTGTGTACTTCAATAAAAAAATTCATATGTAAATGTATATAGTTTTATTAGAGTAATTATATACGGGGTGGATGCGGGTATAGTAATGCTTCCCCTACTCCCACCCCACACCTGTATAGGGAGTTGATATTAACTCTCATACCCACTCTACACTCATATATTATCCCTATACTCACCTTATTATGGGTGGGTATTCGTACCCATGAAACAAAATATCATCCTTAATTATTCATTAAAAGAGAGAGAGAAAAAAAAAAAAACCTTGATATGTGGATGCTAAAACCTTTTCCAAAGAAAAACCAATATAGTCCGACAAATTTTCAAAGAAAATTTCCGGTTTTGCACAGCTCTTTTTTTTTTTCTCTCTCTCTCTTACCCTAAGGATCTGTTTGGATGAGATGTTTATTTTTGAAAAATGAAAAAATTTTAGATATGAAAAATAAAAAATTGTTTGGAATTTTTTTTAAAAGTGAAAAGTTGTTTGGGTGAGTGAAAACTTTTTGTTTCTACAGAGTTCTTTTTTCATTTTTCAAAAATGAAAAATGCTGGATGTTCAGATACGAAAATTTAGGAATGTTTATTTTTCTTAAAATGAAAAATTTTTCATTTTCTGAATTTGAAAGTGTCAAACAGACGGAAGGTTAATGTTCATTGATAAGGAATTTTTCGTCGTTTAAGGCAATAAAGCCATTAGCGAGATTCCTAATTATTCTCCCTACATATATGTTATAATTGATATTTAGCTCGTTTAGTCTCATTAATTTTGAATATACTGGGATATTGATTTCGAAGCTCTAGACTTTGGCCCCGTCACATGTAATGAAATTGCATTTTTTAAATGGGAAAAATACCACATTATTTTTAATTGTATGTATAACGTTACAATAATTTTATATTTAATTTATTATGTTATGTTTCATTTCAATCTTTTAACTCTAAAATTTAAAAAAAAAATCTTATTACTTAAACATACATATATATAAATATATTTTTGTGTGATTGTAGATGTTTTTCATACCCAATTCTATAAAAATGTGGAGAATACCTATCCTAATATAAAAATTTATTTACATACGCACGTGATTATGATATGCTAGAGGAAATAGCTGTAGCATGTTGGAGGACAACATATAAATATATGTCGACCACCAATAGTAAGATGCCGTACATAGAGTAGCAAACTAGCACTAGTGCCCTATAAATTAAAAACACGTGGGCAATTACACTCTTTCATCATTCACTTGGAGAACCAAATATTTTAAAATTGATCGAGTCAGCCACAAAGCTCTGTCTACCCCTCCTTAAAAAGCATTGTCATGACCTAAATTAAAATTGTACAGTCTCGCGTGTTGATTTTTTTTTTTTTTGGGTAAAAAGTTTCACATATTGATTTGAATACTAGCACGGACCACCTATTAAAATGTAAATGGGTTTGGCATTTCATAATCACTGATCATATTCAACATTTATTCATTATAAAAATATTACCCTCACGAAAAAGGCACTACCATTAGACAAAATTCACAAATATGTATACCATATATTATTAGTTAATCATTATCCTCACTTTTAAATTATTAAAAAAAAAAACCGGATGATATAAAGTTGTGTTGACTATAGCTGATTAATTAACACGTGATCAAATTAAATTGCTTAAATAGTTTTCAAGGATTCATGGTTTATTTTGTTTAATAAAAGAAAGATTATTAATTTCATCACGCCTTTGACGTAAAAATTCAGGAAATCATTAATAAAATAAAAGAATATTTGATTCGATTAGTGTTATTTCTATTGTTATAAGGCCAGCATCGCACAATCTGTGATTTACGGCGTATGACAACAAATCAAATGGCTCACGGCGCCGTATAACTAGATCCATCCTCATGCTTATAAAAGGAGATCCACTTCCCCTTTCATCCTCACACTGAAAAACACCCACTTCAAATACACTACTAGCTAAAGCTCGATATTATTTTTTCTCTGAAGAAAAAACCCATATATATATATTTTTTTTACAAACATTATCAAAACAATGAACTGCTTGCAAGCATGGCCCGAACCAATTGTCCGAGTCCAATCCCTAGCGGAAAGTGGCATAAGAAAACTCCCAAATCGCTACATAAAACCCCCAAACCAAAGGCCCCAAATCACCACACTACTCAATCCACCACAAGAGGACATCAACATCCCGGTGATTAGCCTGCGTGACTTGTTCACTGGCGACGAAAGCCTCCGAAAGGCGACGCTGGCCTCGATATCGAGCGCCTGCCGCGAGTGGGGTTTTTTCCAGGTGGTGAACCACGGCGTGGACCAGGAGCTGATGAAGCGGGCCAGGGACACGTGGCGCGAGTTCTTCGAGCTGCCGGTTGAGGAGAAGCAGCGGTACGCGAATTCGCCGGATACCTACGAAGGGTACGGGAGCCGCCTTGGAGTCGAGAAGGGGGCGCTGTTGGATTGGAGCGATTACTTCTTTCTTCATCTCATGCCTCTGTCGCTGAGGAAGCCGGAGAAGTGGCCTTCCATCCCTAAGTCATGCAGGTATAATGATGTCTATATTTTTCTTTTGAGAAAAACGTGTTATGTATGATTTACATTTTTGTATCTTTTTTTCTTATATATATATATATAAATATATATATCTATATCTATATCTACCACTTATTGATTTTTTTGCTCATCATATTTCTATCTACCAACAACGTGATTAGACCACGTTCATGAATCATATCAAGGCTTCTTGCTACGTCGTGAGATCCTTATCATGAAAGGGCTTATATGACAAGGACATTTACTTACGAAATAATAATAATAATAAATAAATGAAAAAAAATTGCTTGTTTATTAGAATAAAACATGCCTGAGTGGTTCTAGGAAGCTACACATATTTGTTCCTTTTTCTCGTTTCCTCTAATTTCTATGTGGTTGAATACAAGTAAAAGGAAAATCTAAACGCAAAAAAACTAAGACGATTAAAAAAAACATGGCGAGGTTGCTTCTAATGAACGTACAAATTATAAGAAAATTTTATTTCTGAAAAATTTGTGAGTGCCTAATTAAATTTTATTTAGCTTAGAATGAGTATTTTATGTAATTAATAAGGGTATATTTGATTCATAAGTTAATACTCCAAATTTTGAGTCTAATTTTATCTTTTTTTTTAAATAATCAAAACTTGTAACTAAATTAAAAAACCTCAGTAATAAAATATGGATTTATTACAAACTCAACAACCAAACATATCCTTCATTTCTCCTTTTGTTGTCTCTTGATTGGTTTTGAGCTTTGGTTTGACGTTCTCAAGTACAGCAAGCCAGGCATGACTTTTTCAGCATGATAGTTTCACAAATTTTATTTTTTGGAAGTTGACATGTGAAACCGTTTTTGTTTGTTTGCTTGTCGATGGCTATTCATTTCATATCCACCAATCCTCTCTCCTCTGTGGTGGCTACACTATACTTTTTCAATATTTCTATCACAATGAGAAACATGTTTCTAGTTGAATCATTGTTTTGAAGGTGGGCAGTAATTTTGAGAAATTAGTGATGCTGCTATGTTCCTCGTGGGAATCAAGTCTCTGAATATTCTATTTTGTACATAACTTTAGAGGATGTCTGGAAATCCGTTTTCAAGCACTTTAAAAAAAAATCTTCATGTTATCTTCCATAAATAAAATCTAATTTTTCAAATTAAAAAATAAAAATGGTTTAAATTGTTGATTCAAACAGACCATATCATCTCATGCGAAAATTCATGATCACACTCTCTATCTCACAATCCGCGACAATTACTCTTTAAAAAAAATAATAAAAAATAAAGATAACAATAAACTAAAGAATATTGAGTGCACTCTAACTAGTAATTACTCGTCTTTTACAAATTATGGATATATGATCACTATTAAAGACTTCCTCGTGTTTGATTTGATCTTTATTTCTTACACGCTTTATATATTAACAGTTGCTTTACAAGTTAGTCAATGTCTATGATAAGTTCCCAAAGTTATAATAGTCAATTAAAGATCATATGCTGAACACAAACATGTACTGAGGAGTGACCACACAAGTAGAAGTGCAAATTGAACTTTTTGGTAACCAAAGCACACTTGGCCAATTGATGCCGTTGTACATGTTGCTAGTTGTCGGTGGTCTCCAGCAAATACAAATAGCTAGCAGACTATTTTTTAGCTAATTATTTTTTTCTTTTTATTCTTTTTCTTTTAATTATTGATTCTAAAGAAAAATTGGTCCGTACATTAATTCATATCTAGTCCAACTTGTTACGCATAACATTCACATGAATAACATTTCAGGACTTTGATCACTGAATATGGAAATGAAATGGTAAGATTATGTGGGACATTGATGAAGATTTTGTCCATTAATCTCGGCCTAGAAGAGGACCACCTTCAGAAGGCTTTAGGAGGAGAAAATAATGATATTGGAGCTTGCCTAAGGGTGAATTTCTACCCTAAATGCCCACAACCAGACCTTACCCTGGGGCTCTCCGCACACTCGGACCCCGGTGCCATCACCCTTCTATTGCCCGACGAAAACGTGCCCGGTCTCCAAGTACGTCGAGGCAACAGCTGGATCACTGTTAAGCCGGTTCCAAATTCTTTCATTGTTAACATTGGAGATCAAATTCAGGTTTATTCCCTCTCTTTCACCACAATTAATTGTTTTCTGTTCTTTACTTACTTTTATTACATAATAATGACACGGCCCATATTTTTTTTAATACTAATCGACGTAATGATGTGTTGTTATATTTTACTGATAGATGTAAAATATTAAATTTACCAAACAAAAAAAAAAAAAAAACAAAGGATGACATCTCTATCACACATGAGATAATTGGCATTAAAATATTGGATGCATTACTCTTCATTACAAGCACTATTAGTCAGCTTTTGATAGTGTTAAGGTTAGCAGCAACTTATTAGATAGATGGAAAGCAAGATAAGTATTTGTTCAACGTTATTTTATTTCACATCTCTCAATATTGTAATAACTTTTGGTTGCTTTTTTTTGGTGCATATAGGTGCTAAGCAATGCAATCTACAAAAGCGTAGAGCACAGGGTGATTGTAAATTCAGAGAAAGACCGTGTATCACTGGCGCTCTTTTTTAACCCCAAGAGTAATTTAGTAATCGAACCAATGAAGCAGCTTATTATGAAGGGCCGTCCAGCGCAGTACCCTGCCATGACGTTCGATGAATACAGACTCTACGTTAGGATGAAGGGTCCTTGTGGAAAATCACAACTTGAATCCTTAAGATCCTTGAGATCATGATTATAAATTACTTAAATTTCCCTTCATCATGAATTGTGTTAAAAAAAAGCATTATGGACAAGTTGTTTGATCGAAATAAAGAGTGTTTCGTGTTAGGATTTTGTTCAAATTATTGCATGCTCCAAGTCAAGGGGAAAAGTTTGAATGGGAAAAATACTCAAGCAACTACTTTTCTTATTCAAAATAGTACTTTGTTTGCCTGTGCCAATTAAGGCAAAAGGTTAAATCATGTATGGGATCAGGAGTACAATGTGATTGAACTCATTTTCGAGTTCCATGTGAAGTTGATGCATTTTCTTGCCCATTTGTCAGTGTGATCAAGAAAGTAATATGAATTTTGTGATGGGAATGGATTGCATATGCTATTGCTAGCTTTTTAACTAGTTCCATTAAATTCAACTAGTTGCCTTGTTTGAATCCGGGAACAAAATCAATTATACAATATTGCAAACTTTCTCACCATGTATCTACAATTCAAAAAAGTAATTGTACGGAAAAGACATCTTTTTGACCATTTGATGTTGCAAAATTGTCGATGGATATTGAAAGTTTCACTTTTATACGGATAGCAGAAATTAAGGTAGCGTTTGGTATTGTTTTTGAAATCTGTTATGTTTTCAAATTCTTTGAATTTGAGATCGTTTTGAAAACAATTCTGAGAACGTTTCTGAAATCGTGTTTGGTTTTATTTTCTGAGTGTATGTTTTGAGAAACAAAAAAGTGAAACTGTATTTGGTTATATTTTTGAAAACCAGTCATTTTATAAGTATTCTATAAAAACATATTTATGTTTGATTTTAAAAAAATTTATTATGAATACCAAAAATTAAAAATTAATAAAAATTTTTAATTGAAAAATGAATTAAAAATTAATAATCATAATATTTAAGTAATTATTATATCAATTAAATCTTAATTAACCATAATAATTAAATCAGAGAAATAGGAGAAATGGGAAAAATGAAATCAGAGAAAACGATTTTTAATCGTTTTCAATTTTACATTGGGAGTAAAGGCGATTTTGGATTCTTTTTGAAATCTATTTTCAAAAACAATACAAACCAAACACAATTTCACACCGATTTTGAAATCGATTTCCTAGGAAATCGTGAAATCAGTTTTGAAAACAAAACCAAACACTCTCTAATTTTCTCATCACATGTCAGTACTAGTTTTCCTACTGTAAAGTGTAAAACCTAAAATCGATTTATATTTAGGGTAGTTTGGAATTAGTTGCCGAATCAACAAGATTTAACATAAGAGCTTTAAAAGAAAATAAATTTAAGATAGAGACAAGCGTATTTGTAGAGGTTTATTAATGCTTGGGTTCCATACTCTGTAGTGTCTTCAGGTTTTATTATAATTGAAAATTATGTTACAATGATGCTTGAGAGCAGGAATGTGAAGAGAGAATATGGAGAAATAGGAATAGAGAACGTAGAGAGAGACTGGGAAGAAGCATGTGTAACCAAGAGAATGAGTCTGCTTATGTGCATGAGGCTGTCTTCCATTTATAAGAGCCGATAACCGTCTTTACTTTTACGATTTCACGGTAGATTTCATATTCAAAATTGAGAGAGAGTTGTCTTATGTCGTCTGGTTGATTTGTCCTTCATGAACATGTCTCTTAAGGGTAAGGAAATTGTCTTTCCAAAAGATTCTTACTTTCTTAATTTGATTGAAATTCGACTCAGATTCATCTACTAGGTCAACTTAATTAGAGATTATCCATTTAAAGAACCAATGCTTCTACGCTAATCTATTTGGGTGTCGATTTTATGTCGATTAAAAACTGGATCTGGCCTCTAGGGGTGTAAGCTCAATTGTCAATTTAATTTGTTTTTGGACTCTGGTTATATGAAAATACATATACGGTAAGTGATAAAATAAGAAATCTACACTTAATTAAAAAGTTAATGACAAACAGCTGCTGTTATTACTCATGATATGATGTATCTATACTATATTATAAAAGGGAGAATGAAGTGGTAAAAAGTTTTGTACTTCAACCATCACTTGAACAAATTCAATAGCTTATACTCAAATTCTCTTTTACCATAATTTAAATCTATTGGGTAGTTTTGAACTATTGATCCATATGTCTTATTTGTGTTGTCGGTAGTATTGATCCATTTGTCTTTTTTGTGTTTTGACAACTGAACTTTCATGCATTATTTTTCTAACTTTTAATCTCTACTTCTATTATAAAAGTGTGGATAGAAGAAAAAATGTCCATTCTCACCATAAAAAGGCCAAAAAAAAAAAAAAAATCTTTTAACCTTTTTTTGTCACATATTTGCATATTAACTATGCTTGAATTTTTTTTTTCATATTGCAATACATAAATACATACATAAATATATGTATACAAAATATTGATTTTTATTTCCCTAAAAAAAATCTATATTTATGATATGTAAGTCTATAAATTATGTAGAAGAAGAAACGAGTTTTGTAGTTCAACCTTTTGTTTGAAATAATCCAATTTATTAATTCTCTTTTCACTTTAAATGCAATGGTTTGGATTATCTATATGAATTATATCTTCTCTCACACCTCATATTTTATTTCTGACAACTCATTTGTAGTTAAGTTAATTGGAAACCTCTTCTTTTAATTAGATTACTTCAACTTGCCATTTGTACTCTTCAACTCCTATCCAACTAATAAATCCAACCGCAAATTTCCAGTGAAAGGAGAAGGGGGGAAAAAAGAAGGGGTGGTGGGTGTGGGTTGTACATAGCAAGGGTCACTAACCTTTTACGTATTTCGTTTATAGGTCTTTTGTCTTATTTTTCTTACGTTTAAATGAATCAAAACCTTTCTTAGCAAAAAATAAAATATAAAATAAAAAGTAAAACCTTGATATTTATAAAAACCTAATCAATAAAATTATCTATTGAATAAAACCACATACGCGTGTAATAGAAAAATGATTCCAAGAACGTAACGTATTCAATTTTTATTTTTATTTTTATTTTTTCCCTGTAATATAAGAATTTGATTTAGAACAACTTCTATCACAATCCCAAATACTATATTTTTGACGGACTATAATTGATAGATAAAAAAAATTATTAATATAAAATAAAATGTAAAAACCGGCATGCATTTTATTTCGTAACCATTCAAATAAAAAAAATTATGTTGTCTCATTTTTAAGAAAATTTAATCTTTAACATATTATAGTCAATCCATTTATATAATTATATTTAAATGTGTAAGTCAGGTGTTGATACATGTAATTTATTTATTTTCAGTTGTTATTATATTATTATGCATGATAGACCTTTCATTCTTGCCTTCTCTGTTTCAAGAGTAAGTTTTTTTAAAATGTAAAATCATTTTTACTTCAGTAGTTAAACATTTTTTTTTTTTTCACAAAATTTGATTTCAAAATATATATATATATATTTCTACTTCACAAGATTTCTTTTCCATTCAACAATAAAGTATTCTTCTCTCATTTTAAGTTGAAAAAACCAAAGCATAAAGTTTCCAACAATAGTTTTTTTTTTTTTTAAAGGAAAAACATTTTGAGGCACCCTGACCTTTGCAAACCGACAAACGTGGCCAAAAATGCACCTAATTAATTAGTCTACATCAGTGCTAGTTGTGTCAATTGTGCAACTGAAAGAACTTCGACAACAAGTTTAACGTGCGAGTTAATCTTAACCCTTTTATGTGTGTGAATCCATAAATAAATACATGAATAGAGGCCGAAAAAGTGAATCCTACTTTCAGTCGAAACTTTACGAAATGCTCTGCTCCATTAGAAAGCAACCGTGGTGAAACAAGGTTGCTTGTGAATTTTGACTTTCCTGGTACTTGAGCTTTGATTGTCAAATATAATTTTGATTTAATTTAGATTCAGTCAAAATGAGTATTTTAAATTAAATTTGAATTTAATTTAATAAATTTATTTTAATAAATTTTTATTTATATTTTAATATAAATTTAAATTAAACTTTTACATATTAAAATGTTTATTTTTATCTCTAACTCAGTTTTTTTTTTTAAATTACATCTAAGTTAAACAGGTCGTCGTTTTGTTATATATTTATGTAATAACATATCAAAAATAGGCTATGAATTCTTGTGCATTTTTTTATTTTATTTATTTATTTATTTATTTTTTTACATATTTCTAATATTTAGGTCCATACATTTATTAATAGAATATGTTTAAGGTGAAAATCTTATTCTTTTTTTTTTTTTTTCTCATCAAAGGTTCAGTACTTTTTAATATAAAACAAGATAATATAAACACGCTCCACTAACAGATTGATCGTATGGTCTTTAAAAAGAGGATAAGTAAACTCCTAAATGGATTTTATTAAATTATAATTTTTAGATAATTATTAATTAAAAAAAATTTATAAATATTAAAAATCTACAATATTTCTTTTTTTTTTTTTATTAACACGAGACTCACTATAATCGCTACACATAAAGATAAATATATATTAGACTGACAAATCAATTACATATCCTTTAAAAAGATAACAAATTAAACTCTTAAATAGATTCCGTTAAATTATAACTTTGAGTCAATTACAAATTAGAAAGGATTAAAGGCGGATACTTCTTTTAAGGATAAGCAGCAACACAAATTACTATTGAATTTAATAAGTTTTAGAAACTAATATTGAAAAAGAAAGAATAAGACATTAAAAAAATGAGAAAAAAGAACTTTTTCTCAGTGATGGGACGTCCAAGTACACACGTTTATCGGAAGCCAAAATTTAAGGAACTTTTCGCTTTTCAAACTTTTTGAGCTAGCTAGTTCCCACATCAAAACTGCGGTTGGCAGATTAGCCTCGAAGGCACTTTGTCATTTTCTTTATTTGAAAACGCCAAACGCGCATTTGCAAATTTGTAACTTTTTTTTTTTTTTTTATAAGAACCAAGGGGGTGTTTGTTGAGACACCCAAAACTTTTTTTTTTTTTTAATTTTACTATTTTTTATTATTTATATCTCTAAAATACTATAATAAATTTTAAATTTTAAAAATTCATAATTTTGTGTCTACAAGTCTAAATGAAATAATTTTTTTTTAAAATTACATAGAATTTCGAGAAGAACGAAACAATATTCATATTGATATTTTTTTCTAAAAAAATTTTTAAAATTTTTTATTTTTTCACCCCAAACATTTTTTTTTCCAAACACATTTTCTAAAACAACTTTTTTCTAACCCAAAAATAATGTCTCCAGACATCTTCCCCAAACACCCCCTAAAGATAAGCAAAGCAAAAAAAGATATGCAATATTTCCAATAGTTTAAGAAGACGTTTGGCAAATATTTTTTAATATCATTGTATTTAAACGTAATATACTTTTTATACCAAATGTAAAATTTTATATTTAAATACAATCCTTTTTAACGTGCTACGAAAACAATTACTATTTAAAAGTTTTTTAAAACAATCATATCAACTTTTCAACTCTAACTTTTTATCTCTACTTTTACTAATCACATTAACTTTTCAACTCTAAAATATTTTTCATCCAAACATACATTTCGTTCAAATACAAAACAAATACTTTTCAACTAAATACAACACTTAAAAAATAAATTGTATTTAAACGTAATTAAAACATAATACGTTTATCAAACGACCCATAAGTTATTTACACATATTCTTTTTGATAAAATTGCATCGCCTTAAAGCTATACCATACTTTAACTGTATATTCTTTTGACCACATGATTAGAGTAGAAGGGTTATTTACTTTTTTAAATGTTACATTTTACTTTTATTTAAAGAAATATATCTTCTTTTTCAAAGTCTGTATTTTAAAAATATATTTAGAATATTAATTTTAATCTTAATTTTTAAATATTAAACTATATAATTTGTAAATTAATTTTTCTTTATTGATAAATATTGTGAATTTTTTTAATATATAGATGAGTGTGTACTCGTAAGTGAACGAATTGTAAAAGTAATAAAATGACCTTAAAGATCGAATATTGTCATCTAGAATTGACAATTTGAGAATTAAATTAAGTACCACGATTAAGATATCTATATTTTATTAAGTAACCACTAAGTGAAATTACTGAGGCGTTTGGTACTAAAATTGTATTCATATTACGTTTAAACGCAATATAATTTTCAATTAAATGTAAAAGTTTTGTGTTTATATACAATACTTTTCAACAATACTATGAAAACAATTATTATTCTTTTTTTTAAATAATTATTTATTAATTTTTCAATTTTTTTATTCACGTCATATTCTTTCTCTCTCTAATTTTTTTATCTACTTTTATCAATTACATCAACTTTTCAATTTAAAATACAATTTAAATACTTTTTATCCAAATACATATTTCATTCAAATACAAATCAAATATTTTTCATCTAAATACAAAATGCATTCCTAAAATTATATTTAAATGCAATGTGAATACAATACGTTTACCAAACGCCCCATAAATTCAAAGAACAAACAAACTAAACTAAGGAAAGATAACTGTCCCGTCCCAAAATCCGGGACAGTGACAAATATGGGGTGTTAAATAAATAAAATAAAATATCAGATTCCTAAATCTATCAGTTTTTATATTTTACCTTTTACCGTCTCTTTAAACTTGTTTACAAATTATGCTTTTATATTTTAAATTAATTATTATTTGTATTTGAATGCTTATCCCAAAGTCAGCTGGTGAGATACTCATGTTTAGTAGATGCATACTTGGATAAACTAAAATACATGAGAATACAAAAGTAAAGTTTAGAATTTACAGTTCCAGAATGCTCATATACATACTTGATCCTAAAGTAAAAGAATACTACTTCAAGTCTTTAATCTTTGTCCTCCACTGGTGATTTCACGTAATCCGTATCCTCTATTTAGTTTTCTCTCCTGGGGGTTTACTAGTTTTAAAACAGTGAGTAAAAAGCTCAGTAGGATATTTTTAAAAACATTTTTCAACATTTTATTTTAACCATCATACTAAGTATATATCAATGCAGTACAGAAATATAAATATGGAATCGTGAATATGTAAATTTTGTCCCTAAATACATCTAGTTTGTGTACGGTCCATATGAGCCCCTTCACCATGCTAAAGCATGATGAGTGATCCTCGATCGAGCCGTGCACTCTTCGTATGTGTGTGCTGGCTCCCGGTATACTTTAATACCAAATTCAATTTTCAAAATTTCATTTGAAATTAAGATTCACATAATAAAATATGCCGTCTTATTTTCTAAAAATCCGTGACCAGATATTTTTCTTTTAATTTCTGAAATCGTGATATTTTCTAAAATCACAAAATTTTCAAAACTTTATAAACTCATTTTCTTTAAATTATTTTGGCCAAATCATTAAAAACAAAATTGGCTACAAGGAAAGGGTAAGATATCCTACCTCGTTGGCAATTTATCTACTGTCAACCTCTCGCACGAATTTCAAGATAATCTTTTTCTCCAAATTCGATCAACGAATACCTAAAACAAGAAATATAGATAATTTAGTTATCTGTTTAAGAATTCTGTAATCGTAATTATGGTAAATTCAATTAATTAGTGTGTCGTTGATTTTAAATTTTAAAACGATATTTTATTTTAAAACAGTAATTTTAAAACGATAATTTTATTACAAATACCCAACGTATTTTTTTAAAATTTCAGCATGACTTGCCTTAAAATATATACTACCCGAAAACTCCAAACGCTTATCCCACAAAAAAACAAATTTCAATTTTTAGAACCGTTCAAATTTCAAATTTCAGATCTCCAATAAATATACATATATATATATTTGTATATATATTATATAACAAAAAATAATAATAATAATAATAATAATAAATTTCAAATTTCAAATCTCCAATAAATTTAAAACAGTTATTCGAAATTTATTATTATTATTATTATTATTATTTGTTATATAATATATTTATACAAATATACATATACAAATATATATAGATATATATATATTTTCCTTTCGTTTGGGGGATCGGCCGTCGGGAAAGAGACTTACGGTAGTCGGGGAAAACGATGACGATGTCTGGTGGTGTTGGGACGGATGGCGACGAGGAAAGAGGTGGACGCGGCGACTGTGGTGGCTCAAATTTCACAAGGGAAGGCTGTCGACGTGGGTTGCTTCGAGCAGGGCTAAGTGGGCTTGGTGACTGACGATCCGACATGGCTCGCGAAGGTAGTCGGACGAAGGATGGCGACTCGGGGTGGAAATGGTTGGCAGCGAAGGCATGGGCTCACGAGGCAGTGGATCGGTTGGTGGCTCTCGAGGCTGGCATGATGGCTCGGGTTCGATCGACGTTCGGCTGGCTTGGGCATGATTAAAGTGGCAAAGGCCCGATGGCAGTGGGTGATGCTTGGGGTGCGCAAAGACTCGAGCGGGACTGGGAGGTTGGCGGCTAGCACAATCGCGGAGTTTCGGGCTTTGTTGGGGTCAAGCTGGTGGCGATGGTGGCCGGTGGTGTTCGGCTGAAACAAGAGAGAGACGAGAGAGAAAGTTAGGGAGCGAGGGAGAGTGAGAGAGAGGTCGGTAAGGGGAAAAAAAAAAACAAAGAGAGAAAAGTGAAAGGGAAAGAGGGATGAGTGTAGAAGAGACAAGAAAAGAAGAAAAAAAAAAGGGGGAAAGGTTCCGGATAATTCTGGAAAGAGAGAAAAAGAAAGAAAATGGAAAATGGAAAATAAAGTAAAATAATATTTGGTAAAATTTTTGAGTAAAAATTGTAAAAATTTCAAAATTTATGAAAAGGGTCTAAATATCCTCAAATTAATATTTATTACACTAAATATTTAAAATTGAATTCTCATAATTAAAAATTCATTGACACACTAATAATTGAATTTTTATACATTCACGTTGAAATTTAAACTCAAAAATTTCGTAATATGACAATAACTAATGCAAAAATCAAGAAAAAGTAAAATAGGCATTTTCCGGAAATAAATCAATTTATAAAAAAGTATTTGGGATCATGACTTCGCTTTATTATCCGTATATTAATCCTAATAGCAAGTGTTAATTGGTCCTCTCAATCCATTAATCAAGGGCACTTATATAACCTTTCTACCTCTCCCATGCATAAAGCAAGGTAAAAATATATAAATCACCACGCCAAAATTCCTATCTAACTTGACTACTTATACTATATTAAGTTTATTTATAGATATAGAATCATAATTCTAATAAGGGGTATAAGTTATCCTCTTGATGGTATTATATAGGATGTGAAAATAGATAAGGCCTTAAATTGTTTGCATAGCAAATAATTTATTATCTACATACGGTGAATAATCATTTTAGTATTAGATGTATAATAGATCTTTAAGATGGTGTGATCAAAAGGTTGAACGGATTTTGACCTTAATTTAATTACAGATATTATATGAGGGTGTTGTCTATATGACAAGGTCACTGCACTGTAGCTATTCACTGGTTCAAGGAATACGATATATAATTAGGAGTACAGTTTCAGATTTATAGTAGTGTGATTCTAAAACTAATAATTATGTAATTGATTTATTTGATATAAAATTATTAATTACATAGATTATTAGAGTTCATATTATATATGTCCAATCGATCACTTTACTAGTTTAATATAATTCTTTAATAGATGGTAATCAATTGAGGTATTCATTGTGACTTTAATTCTTAGATTTAATAAAGAGAAAAATCTGGATCACCTTCCCATAGGTGTAGGCATTTTCTCACTGAAGGTAGAATGAGAATTTTGTTTCATTTAATTAATTAAATAAATATTTAATTTATACAAATATTTATTTACAAGATAAGATTTGAAATTTAAATTAATTATATTTATCTTTTGAGATAAATATATGGATAAATTAATGTTTGAATAATTATCTAAATATCTTTTGATATAATTTGAATAATTATCTAAATATCTCAATAATCTTATATAAATAAATGTTTTGAATTAAATAAGGTAATTATCTTATTTGAATTTGAATTGAAACAAAATCTTATTCTTGTCTTTGTCTACTAGGAATAGGCATTTTTAACTAGGATAAGACAAAAAATAAGATTTTGTCTTTACTGATTTTATTCAAATAATTATTACATAATTATTTATTTCAAATAAAATTTTAATTTTGAATTTAAATTGAATTTATGGAATATTGTCCATGCAAATAAAATAATATAATAAATAGAGATTGAAATTTGAATTAAATTTTGAGTTTCCTATAGTTAGAAGAGGCCTTTTTTTTTGGAGCCTCCTAGGATAGAGAAAAAACACCAATTAGGTAGAAAGAGAGAGAAAAATCTTTTTCAAATGTCTCATTCAAATTTGAAATTCATCTAGTCCATTCACTATAAATAGGACTTTTGACACTTTTATTTTACTCAGACCACAGACTCTAAGGTGAGTGAGTTTATTATTATTCTTCCATTGTAGTAATAATAAACTATAAGAGTTCTGAGTGATTGAAATGAGAAAGCTGAGCAAAAAAATACTGAATAAGAGACTGAGTGCCTATACACTCTATTGTCTAGGAATTAGAGAATAGTAAATAATGTTAGTTGGTTAAAGCTTTCTCAGTAACCTTTTTCGGCATTCCTGACATTTTTTCTAAGGTATGTAGATTGTTGAATAATTTATTGTATATGGCAACACGAGTTAGTACGATCAAAGAAATATTTTTAAAATTCCGCTACATCAATACTCTATTTTTTTTCCTATAATTGGTATTAGAGCCAACTCGTGATTATACCATATATATATAAATTTGAAAATCTAAATTTCAACTTAAATCTTTATATGGATTTAATATTTTTAGAGAGTAACATTCTAGGTTTTCTATTATGTTGTTATTATGCATTACGTATGTATACGATTATTTTAATTTTATTATTATTATAAGTATGCTTAATTTCGTTAGTCATTGTTCCTTATAATTTAGAATAAATTGTATTTAGGATTTTTTATATGACCATGGGAGTAGTTTGTCATCACTATAATTATCCCTAGGATTCATTTTTAATTTCTTTGAATATTTAGAATTGGTGTACATCAGAAATGATATAGGAATTTTATATATTTTATTCATGGAGGAGATGACGAATGAAGACCATATTTATTTTTCTTAAATTTTAATTAAGGATTAAAAGTTGATAATGAGACAATTAACATTATGTGTTGTATTCCTAGTAGAACTAGGATTCCAAATTGGAATCCTAGTAGTGACATAAAAGAGGTACACATGAGAAGAACAGCCAATGAGGCACGTCAGTGCACCCCGGGGCGTAGGGACATGGTGTTAGGAATGCTCTAAGCGAGAAAAACATTTTAATGTATTTCATTAATTTTAAACTGATTAATAAAAATATATTAGAGATTATTCATTACATTGCTATCATCCTATTTATATGTTAAAGTAAATATAAACTGTAATGACCCCCCATATTCACGGAACCTACTTACTGTGTAATAAGTAATTAAGGAATGAATTTGGAGTATTTTGAAGCTTTTTGGTGCACATTTGAAGAACATGGTTAGGTACACGGCAGTGTACTGTTCAGACGGTGTATGTGTGAGAGATCGTGTGAGCGTAAGTGGTCGTGTAAGTGTAACATGGTCAGGAACACGTCCATATAAGTAGCCGTGTACCGCTCAGATGGTTGAACGTGTGAGAGGCCGTGTTCTAGGGACTGGGCATGTTAAGCAATCTCAACTAGTACACGCTCGTGTTTAGAGTATACACATTTGTGTAAGAGCCCGTGTTGAGAGTCGTATATTGAGCAGAGAGCCGATGTGGAGACTCTCATGATTTATGAAACCTAATTTCTATGTGATGAGTAATTAGGTTGATAAATACAGTATATATTTTGCAGTTGAATAGATTAAACGGGTATAGTAACGTTTAATTATTATTCATGCAGTGAAAGGGGCGACCGACAGTGAAATCGGTTCACCCTATTATGTGTATGAGTGTGTAAGACACGCAGTATCAAGAAACTGGTCCAGGCGACCATTTCTTGACATAAGACTGGTGAACAGGTCATCAGTACGTTCGGATCGGTCATCTGAGCACAACAGCGATAAATAACCTAACAAAGGTATAGTATCGAGAACAGTGGTCCAGATGACCTCTTCTCGCCCAGAAACTAACAAAATCGGAGTCAAAATACTCAGACTAATCAATTGAGCAGAAAATAGTGAATAGTAAAAAGCAGATACGTAGTGTCAGGTTAATGGCCAAGACGGCCTTAATCTAGTATAAAACTGATATATTAACAGTCAGCAGGTTCAATATGGTCAATTGAGCATAAAACTGTTAGGAAATGCCCTAAGTATTAGAGACATTTTTGATGTATTCATTTTGAACTGGATAATAAAATTGCTATCTGTCCTCGTCTTATTTACATGTTAAAGTAAATGTAAGCAAATATGGCTCACTGACTGCTTGTGTTAAAACTGTTAGAACGTTGCATGCAATGGATTTTTGTATGCGAGAAGACAATATTCTAAAGTTAGCAGTCTAAACTATGGTCTGTAGTCTATGGGGTTAGACCGGGCATCTAACTCATGTTAAGACTATTATGTTGTCTAAAGCCTTGGAGGGGACGGTCTGTCTTGACTGTCTGGAGCTGGACTCCCAAGTAGAGACATGGATATGTTGCTCGGTGGTGACATATTAGACCGGGACTAAAGCGTGATTGATCTACGTAGTCCGCTATGAGTGGATCAATCTGCTTTTGATGTTCATTGTGCAATAACCTTAATCCTGAGTAAATGAACTACTTCATGTATATGACTTGTGTACTTTGATGTTCCAATGGCTAAAGCGTCTCAGAGGTAGTAAGCTTATAGACTGGTTCGTTGGGTGCATGACTTGTATACGATGAAGGGTTTGTTTGCAGATATCGGAATCATAGCTCTGAGGAGTTAAAGGTATCCTCTTAAAGGCATTATACTGAATGTGAAAATGGACAAGGCCTTGGATCGTCTGCTGGGCAGATGACTTCTTATTCACATATGGTGAATAATCATTTTCTTGATTCGGTAGTATAATGGAACTTTAAGATAGCCTGATCAGTAGGATTAAACGGACTTTGACCTAAGGCTGATCATGGATATCATATGAGGGTTTTGCATATATGACAAGGTCATTGGATGGTAGCTCGTCACAGGCTTACGTAATACGGTATATAATTGGGAGTTCAGTTTCAGGTTTATAGTGGTGTGACTCTGAAATTAGTGATCATATGATTGAGTTGTTCGGTACAGAATGATGATCATATGGAATCACGGGAGCCCGATTATATATGCCCAATCAGTCCCTCTACTAGCTCCACATAATTCCTTAACGTTTAGCAAATTGATTTGTGTATGCTATTGGCTAGTTTATTATGCATGGATGGTGATAACACAGGATTAGGATGGTAGACAAGATTCTCTCCGGTTGGATTCAGATTTTGTTTTGGATAATAGAGTACACAATTATTCGAACTCCAAATA
The DNA here is from genome assembly GCA_035233585.1 of Antiaris toxicaria. Classification (NCBI taxonomy): domain Eukaryota; kingdom Viridiplantae; phylum Streptophyta; class Magnoliopsida; order Rosales; family Moraceae; genus Antiaris; species Antiaris toxicaria. Next base: position 6,941,831 of record CP141163.1, read on the forward strand.
AAGTTGCCATGATTTTATTTGAGATTGGATTGGAGTTGTAGAAAATTATCCATGAGAACAAGAATATGAAACACAACCGTTTTGTGGAATTTGAAATTTGAATTTTGAAATTTGAAATTTGAATTTTGAATTTGAAATTCGAATTTGAAATTTGAATTTGAAATTCGAATTTGAAATTTGAATTTGAAATTCGAATTTGAAATTTGAATTTGAAATTTGAAATTCAAATTTTGAATCACAGTCTAAGTAGAATTCGAATTTGTTGTGGAAAATCCACAAGATTTGAAATTCGAATTTGAGTTGGATTTGGAGAGGATAATCTTGTTAGAATCCTACTTGAATTTTGAATCCAAATCCCAACAAAAGTGGGTGAATTTTTTGAGGATAATCCTCAATGGAAAATTCGGTTTTTGTGGATAAGATTCAAGGGAAAATTCAAGTTTCAATCCTAGTTGAATTTGGATTCTCTACTTCCCTAAAAGTGGCCGAAATTTTGGAGCCTTTATCCAAGGAAAATTCGGTTATTTTTGGATAAGGTTAAGATAAGATTCAAGCTTGAAAATCCTAGTGGAATTTTTGATTCTCCCTTATCCATAATGGCCGAAATCTTTTGGAGGATTTTCTCCTTGTGAATTTCGGATTTTTGGTTGAAAAAGGGAGATAAAATTCTAGTTAAAATCTTGTTAAGATTTGGATTGGATTTATCTTAGGAAAAACAGAATTTATTGTTAGGATTATCCTATGGAAAAATTCAGATTTTTTGGTTAAAGATAAGGGAGAAAATCTTTTCCTAGTCCAATTCGAATTCAGAGAATCACCTCATGCAGGTCTATAAATAGAGGTCCTGCCACTCCAGTTCTCTCAGACCACAGACTCTCAGGTGAGCAGGCTTATTGTTGCACAGCTTATCGTGACAATAAAGTTCTTTAGAGATCTGGGTGGTCGGAAGAAGACTAGCAGTGATAACATACCGATCGAGGTTCAGAGTGCCCACACACTCAGCCATTCGGGAATCGGAGAATAGTAGAGAAGACTAGTTGGTTGAAGCCTCCGGTCACTCTCCTCCTGTTCATTGGCGTCCTTGAGGTATGAGTTTTAATTGTTGTTGATTTATTGTATATGGCATTATGAGATATTTAACGATCTAAAAATTTTTATTGTTCCGCTGCACCACTCTGATACGTTTTTACCGATTAATTTTCCGACAAAAACAAGAATTGTTGTTTGAGTGATACGTAGTATCAGGAAGAGGGTCAAGACGACTTTTTCTCGCCCTTAATTTAGACTCAAAACGCTCAAATTAGTCAATTGAGTGCAAAACATGTTTTTCGAGACGGGGTCACATAGATCTCGACAACTGGTCCAAACGATCTCAGATGGACGTAAAACTGATAAATTTGAAATCAGCATGTCCAAATTAGTCAGGATAGATTGTGTTTGCAATTTCGCACGAAATAGTCTCGTTATGCGTGCGTAGTGTCAACACAATGTAGACACAACCACAGTATCAAGAAATTGATCAAGATGAGCTTTTCTTGAAGTAAAACTAATATATTTAGAATCAGCATACTCAAATTAGTCAATTGAGCACAAAAAGTAATTTTTGACCGGGAAATCGCAGTATCAGAAAACTGGTCAAGATGACCTGGATGAAAATAAAACTGATATATTTGGGTTCAGCACGCCCAAATTGATCATTATAGCCTATGTTTAAATTTTTCAAAAAAAAAGTATAAAGGGGAGGAAATTTTGGATTTTTGTAAAAAGGCCCCCCCATAATTTTTCCTTATCTTTTTTTTTTCTCCCTACACCACCCGAATGTGAACAGTACCTACGAACCGAAAACAGTGTTCATTTTTGACACCGCCGGTCTCGTTGGAAAGCTCTCGTCGAGCTTAATCCAACGGTGGGTTGACGCGACGGAACAACCACCAAAGCACACCGCACGCGTCGCCAGAAGCCACCGGAGGTCGAAAATTTCAAGCCGCCGTTTCTCCGCCGTCCGATGTCCAAATGCCATGATTCTGGTCCCAATGGATTCGTGGTGAAGAGTATAACAAAACTCAGGCCTCATTTTAGCTCAACGGCTGCCAGATCGCGCCACCCGAACTTCACCGTCGTCACCACTATTGCCACCATGGAATCCGTCAATTCTGGCGGAGTTGAGTGACACGGTGGGTACCAAAATGCTCAGAGTAGCACGGGGAACAAAAGCCCCAAACCAATTTCAAGAAATAAAGCTGGCACGACGAAGAACCAACCACTGCTGTCGTCCTCAATTTTCAAGGCTTGATTTCTAGCGATAGGAGCCCCGATTGGTGAAATTGACACTACTAATGGGTTCCTCTTGTTAAGCTCTTCAAGATGGTGTCCACCTTTACCCACGCCGCTGCTGATCAACGACGGTCAACGCCGATCAACAGCCACCGGACCCGAAAATTTGAAGATTAGCCCTTCGACCTATTTTTGACGTTCCAGACACATCTGCGGCATCAGATTTGCAAACTGGAACTTCAAAAGTGAAGAACGACGATTCAAGGATTATGCGATCGAGGCCGAGCGACTCTTTTGATCGTCGATGGGAACGATTTTGGTAGTGGTTTTGATCCCTTTATTCCTCTTATTGGAAAATTTGTGTATTAATTATGGAATATTGGCTTGAGGAATTGTAAGAGAAATGGATGAAATGTCAAAAAAGAAAATGTGAGGAAATGTGAATATTTTTATATAAAAAGTTTAGTTTTTACGTAGAAATTAGGCGTCTGGTTTAGTAAGTGACATGTTAGAATTGATTAGATGGTTTTAAGGTGTTTTCTAAACGTTGGGAACCCAAAAATTAAGCTGAAATACTACCGAAATTTCTAAAATGGCACAAAGGGGTATTTTAGGAAATGAGGAGTAAAAAACAAAATGTGACCAGGATGGAAACCCGAGCCTCCCCCCCCCCCCCCCCCGCCCCCCACCCCTCTTAGTGACCTAAGCCCCGGAAAGAAGGATGGGCGTTTTGAGGATTAGTAAACCGCCCATTCGAAATCTTGAAATATAAGAAAACGACCTTTATGTCGGAATAGTATCACCCGAGGGACGGGTATGAGCTAAGTATAAAATTTGGGATGATTAAATCGGTAAAGGTAGCCCGATAGGCTAAACAGTCAATACGTGAGGTAATCGGTGAGTTGATTAACCGGTTAACTAATCAAACTCGAGATAAAAAGAGGTAGAGCGACGTTAATTAATTTATTGGGAATTAATTAACCACGATTGGAAATTAGAAAATCAAACTCTCAAAAGGAGGGCAATTAATACTGATAAGAATTGGTATCACCTAACGATAGAGTTTTTATTAGTTACTAATGACCACAATGACCTAAGAGTGAATGTTAACGAAATGCGTTATGATTATAGAGAGGTACTTGTATTTGACGAAGGCGAGAGTATGAACTGTCCACTGACAGGTAAGTACAACTCTGCCTACAGCATGAATAAAATGAATTTGAAATGATGTTTTGAAGTATGTTAAGTATGCATACCACACACAAGTTGTTGCACAGCATGTATAAGAGCTTATAATTTCACAATCGCGTAGATTGATGAAAGAACAAATTAGAGGCTATACATCCCCATCACGTAAGATTAGGGGATAGCCTAGTAGAGTATATGACACGATCAGATAAAAAATTGGGAAAGATGAGAATAAGGGTGTCAGTATAACGGGTCAAGGCCCACAGAGTCTAACGAGCTAAGGCTCACAATGTATAACAGGCCAAGGTCATAAAATATATCTATAACGGGCCAAGGCCCAAGATCAGGGGCGTTCCCGATGATCCACACGTAGTTCGGTACTGACACATGGGCCCTAAGTAGACATAAGAAAGAAAAAGAACATCGAACCATAAGATGAGCATAATCAGACCATGCATTGTTCACGATATAGTTCACTATGCTTCCATTTACAGTAAGATGCATCCAGTACACGATGTTTCTGTTATGCATTCAGTATGTTATGATTCAGTACATGATATTCTGCATTTGATGATATGTGTTGTTCTAATATGTGGAATGTCTCAGTGAAATATGTTAGTTATGACATGTTTATATAGTTTTAAGTATGTACTATATTTTAAACATGTTTTACGGTTAACATGTTATACTTACTGGACGTAAAGCTCACAGTGTGTGTTCATGCTGTTGGTAAGCGTCTTATAGCATAAATAACAATGGGCGATGACGGTAGCGGAGGTGGATATAAGGATGAGGTTATAGATACCATCACGAGTTTAATCTTCTGCGTAGTTTTGAGCAACAGTACATTTTGGAACAGTAAACAGTATATATATGAATAGTATATTTGGAATAGTATTTAATTAAATAGTTTTATAAATATGTATGTATGAATGAACTCCCAATGATTAGACGCTGTATTTTTAAAGTATACGTACATGAATAGTAAATACGTACGCCTTCAAAAAAAAATTCCCCTAAGATCATGGTATCGCATTAATTAAGTTTAAGTATTAGTTTTAAGTAAAGGTACAAGTAGTAGTATTTACTGACGGTTCAGGCCACTCAAGGCACCGGACGTCACATAAACAAATATGACTCACTGACTGCTTATTGTTAAACTATTAGAATATTGCATACAATGGACTTTTGTATATGAAAAGACAACATTCTAAAGTAAGCAGTCTAAATTTATAGTCCGTAGTCTATGGGGTTAGACTGAGCATCTAACTTATATTAAGACTATTATGTTGTATAAAGCCAATTAGAAAGACAGTTTGTCTAGACTATCTGGAGCTTCAACTCCCGAGTAGAGACATTGATATGTTACTTGGTGGTGACGTATCGGACTTAGACCAAAGTGCAATTGATCTACAGAATCTGCTTATGTGGATTAAATCACTTTCGAAGTTCATTATGTAGTAACCTTAATTCTGAGTAGGTGAATCACTTCATATCTGTGACTTGTGTACTGTGATGTTCTAATGGCTAAAGCATCTCAGAAGTAGTAAGCTTATAGACCAGTTTATTGGGTGCATAACTTGTATACGATGGAGGGTTTGTTTACAGATATTGGTTTACAGATATTGGAATCATAGTTCTAATGAGGAGTAAAAGTTATCCTCTTTAAGGCATATTACTGGATATAAAAACGGACAAGACCTTGGGTTGTTTGCTGGGCAGATGACTTATTATTCACATATGCGAATAATCATTTTCTTAATCAGGTGTATAATAGATCTTTAAGATAGCGAGATCAGTAGGTCGAATGGACTTGGACCTAAGGCTGATCATAAATATCATATGAGGGTATTGTATACACGACAAGGTCATTGGATGATAGCTTACCACTGACTTGTATAATATGGTATACAATTGAGAGTACAGTTTTAGGTTTATAGTAGTATGACTCTGAAACTAACAATTGTAATGGGTTTATTTGGTATAGAACTATATTTACATAAATTATTGGAGCCCACATTATATGTCTAATCGATCCTTTTACTAACTCTGCATAATTCCTTAATGGATGGTAATTGATCGGGGATATGCTTTATTGCTTATATTCTTGCATTTAGTAAAGAGAAAAATTTGGATCACCTATTTCTGGGTGTAGGCGTTATTCTCTAGTAGTCAAGGGAAAAATTATAATTTTATATTGTTCAATAAATGGAATAAATATTTAATTTAGGTGAATATTTATTTTGAAAAATAAGAATTGAAATTTAAATTAATTATATATGTTTTTTAAAAGACAAATATGATATTGATTTAAATTTTGAAAATCTTGTTTGAATAAATATTTGAAATTTAAAAGATTATCCTACTTGAATTTGAATTGAACAAAATCTTACCTTAACACTAAAGGAGGGGGCGGATTTTATCTATGGGATTGGAAGACAAGAATTATTTGAATTTCAAATAAAGTTATCATGATTTTATTTGAATTTAAATTGGAGTTGTGAAAAATTATCCATGTAGACAAAATCATAAGATTTGTGAAATTTGAATTTTGAATCAAATTTTTAATCACAAATTCTGTGAGCATTGAATTTTTTAAGTGGACTCCACAAGGTAGAAAATTTGGATTTTGTGTGAAGAAGGAGAGAGAAAAATCTAGTTTAGAATTCTGTTGAATTTTGAATCCCCTATCCCTGAATGGCTGAATATTTTAGGACTTCTTTCCCTTAAGAGAATTGACCTTGGTGTGGTGGAAGAAAGAGAAAAATATTTTCTTAGTCCAATTTAAAACTCTGAAAGCCACCTAATATAAATTTATAAATAAAACTTTTGTAACTCCTATTTTCTTTAGACCACAGACTCTCTGGTGAACGAATTTATTATTATACATCTCACTAATAATAATAAATTCTCAAAGATCTAGGTGATTAGAAGGAGACAAGCCATGCTAGAATATTGATCGAGGAACTGAGTGCCTACACACTTCACTATCTAGGAATTGGATAATAGTATAAAAAGTTAGTTAGTTGAAACCCCTCGGTCACATCCTCCAGTGTTCTTGGTGATTTTCTTGAAAAGTATAATGATTATTGAAACATTTATTGAATATAACAACACTACTTTTAAATGGTCTTGAATTTTTTTTTTTAAAATTCCGCTGTGCATGTCTTACCCTTTTTCCAATAATTGATATTAGAACCAGGTTATGATTATGTCATATACATAGATTAAATGATTATTTTTCTCTTTGATGTATGGATTTGATATTTAAAGAGTAGCATTCTAGGTTTTCTTTATGTTGTTATCATGTATTATGTATGATATATGTGGTTATTTTAATTTTTAAAATTATTATAAACATTTTCAATTTTTTGCTCATGGTTCCTTAGAATTTAGAAAAATTGTACCTAGGATTTTTCATTTAACTATGAGAGCGGTTTATCATCACTATAATTTTCCCATGGATTTTAATTTTTTGTCTCTTTGAGTTTTTTTTTTTTTTTTTTTGAGTTCTTGTACACCAGAAACGGTATAGGAAATTTTATGTAATTATTTATGAAGGAGATAAAGATTGAAAGCATAATTTATTTTTCCTAAGAATTAAATTTAATTTAATGATTGAAATTTTTTTTTTGTAGAAAATCCCAATTTAATTAGGATTCTTTATTTTTTTTAGATTCTAATGGGTAAATTGGAAATATGTCACAAAATACGAGAACCGACCTCGAGGGGTGTATGCCAATAGACGTGCCCTTCGAGGTGCATGCCGGGAGGGAGTTACAAGCCTTAGTGGGGTTGCAGCTCCTACCTTCGAGGAGGAAGGGCTGCAGCCCATGGATGTAGGCACTGCCTACAGCATGGTTGGCTACAACAGGCCTTGGCTGTAGCCCAAACAGGGCTGTAACAACCCTTGCAATAGGTTGTTAGACTTGCCATGAGCCAGAGCTGCCTGTAGGGCTATGGGCCTTCTGGCTTGCGGCCCGACGGGATGAGGTTCAAAGTTTTTTCAATTTTTAAATCTGATATTTAATTTTAAATTGTGTATAATTTATGTAATTGTAAATTTAAAATTTGAAATTACATATTGTTATGCATGAAATTTGAAATAGTTTAAAATTTTAATTTTAAATAATTTTTGGGATGAGAAATAAATGGATAAGCTACACAAAGATGGATACGTGAAAATAGAACAAAATTCAAAACCCAAAGAATGCTTTGGATGTAATTTTGTAATTTTTTATTTTTTGTAGAATGGACCATGGTTAGGTTATTTAATTTTCCACCATGGTTAGGTTATTTATTCTATGTGTTATCATGGATGGATAAATATGTTTTGATGGATGATTTGTATGCATATTTGATAACATGTCATATAAGATAAAAGAATACCAAACTATGCTGATCATGCATATTCTTCAAAAACTTGCACATTTTTAAATATATTGAGTGGGAGAAGGTTTCAAACTAAACCCATGACCTCTATTGTTGATCTGTATGTAAAAGCATGGTAACGCCTCGCGTCAGTTTTTCCTCGACCATACCCTTTGATAGGTGGTTATCGCCACTAGTATACTAGGTTAGATTTCCTAAGTAGAACACATGTTCGGGCATGACTATATTCTTGACCATCCCTCGATGTCTTGGATAAGGTATACATCGAACTACGTAAACAATACTTACATACTTAATATTCGTTTAGCTATTTACCTTCCCTATAAGCTCTGTTAGTTCAACTGGTAGTCAAAACAAGTAGTTATTAATATATGTCTTAACCTTGGAGGATTTAAGGAAACATATATTAATTGGATAGGGTCCATGTTCTGGCTATTTTTATCATGACCACCCTTGGGTGCCTTAAGGTAATAGATGCTAAGAATTACCATTGTAATGCTACATGTTTTTTCCAAGTTTCATGTCGAAACATACTTGTATGTTTTATTTACTTGGGCTTTGTAGCGATGTTCTTTTATGTTTTATGTTAGTTTAAAATGTCACCAATACCTCTAATTTCAATACTAACTAAAAACAAATTAAACGGTGATAATTATAAAGACTGGAAAAGAAACCTACTAATAGTTTTTAACTGCGAGAGATACAAGTTTGTACTGGATGAACTATGCCTACCAAGGCCACGACCTGATGCACCACTTGAACAAGTCCTTGTCATGTGTACTCATTGGAAAGAATCCAATGAGATAGCTCGATGTTGTATCCTCACTAGCATAATGAGTGCTTTACAAAAGTAATATGAAATATATCAAGCTGCCAAGGTGATCATGGAAAACTTGGAAAATATGTTTGGACACCAATAAAAGTTGGCTCGACAATCCGTTATCACAAGTATAATGAACTCTAAGCAGAAGGCAGGTATTTTGGTAAAAGATTATATGCTTATGCTTAAAGTATTCTTTGTTAAGACTGTTGACAATAGTGCTGAGATGGACTACAACACTCAAATTGAGATGTTGTTCAAAGCTCTATCTAAGGATTTTGTGGGGTTTAAAGCTACATACAATCTAGCGACAAGGGAGTTAGGGCTTACCGAGCTTATGGAGTAACTACAGGCTTATGAGCTGATGACCAATGATGGGGTTTCGGTCTAGACCAAGGGAAAAGCTAACTTGGTGAAATCTTTTAAAACCTCTGGGAACAAGAAGAAGCCAAAGAAGAAGCAGGAGGCTTCTAGTTCATTTATTCTTCTTATCATGTATGGGAAGAAAAAGAAGAATAGCAAGAAACTTAAGAACCCTAAAGTGTCCAAGTGCTTCCACTGTGGGAAAGTAGGTCATTTTAAGAAGTCTTGCAAGGAATTCCTAGTTGCCAATGGCAAGGAAGGTAAGGATTTTCTTTATTTGAAAGCTTGTTTGGTGGAAAAATCAAAAGACACTTAAGTTATTGATTCAGGTGCTACTAATCATATTTGTGTTTCTTTGCAGAGGTTCATGGAAATGAGAAGTCTATATGATAGTAGCTTCTCGTTGCGGACTAGAGATGGTAGCTTGGTGATGGCTGAAGTAGTGAAAAACGTACATCTTTACTTTGATGAATTTAGGTTTATTTTATTGAAAGACTATTTTTATGTTCTTAATTTTAAGAGGAACCTTATATTGGTAACTTGTTTAATAAGGGATTCTTATTTAGTATTTTTTAATAAAAGAGTTGATATTCACAAAAACAAATCTTTTATCTATTCTGTGTGGATGATGGAAATCTTTATTTGGTCAAACCTAAGATGTACTCATTGCTTGACATTGAATTGTTTGATAACTCTAAAAGATTAAAAGTTTCTCATTCTAGCAAGCGTATCTTTAGCATTTAAGACTTGGCCATATTAATCAAGGTAGAATTCAAAGATTAGTGAAAGGCATTCCTTTGGATACTCTAAAGGAGATACATCTTCCTCAATGTGAGTCTTGCCTTAAGGGAAGGCTAATGTGCTCTTAGAAATTGTGCACACCGATATATATGGCCCCATGAATGTCGAGGCACGAGGAGGGTACAAGTATTATGTCACTTTTATAGACGATTACTCATGGTATAGATATATATACCTGATGCATTGCAAGAGTAAAACTTTTGATAAGTTCAAAAAGTTTCATACGAAAGTAGAAAAGCAACTGGATAAACCCATAAAGACACTTCGATCTAATCAACATGATAAATTAATCTTTGATAAATTTCTTGGACATCTTGTAGAGAATGAGATTTTATCCCAATTAACTACACCTAGGACTCCACAACCAAATGGTGTAGCCGAAAGGAGAAATAAGACTTTGTTGGATATGGTATGGTCCATGATGTGCTATTCAACATTACCATTATCATTCTAGGGATATGCACTATAAATGGCGTGCTATATTTTGAATTAAGTTTCGAGTAAATCAATTCCTAGGACTCCATATGAATTATAGAGTGGCAAAAAGCCTTCTGCTGGACATATGAAAATATGGGGCTGCCTGAGACATGCATTGTATGGGATATGAAAAAGTTAGAACTGTGATCAGAATTATGCTTATTTGTAGGGTATCCTAAATGAACTAAAATAGGTCTGTTTTATAACTTGAAGGAACAAAAAGTCATTGTCTTAACCCATGTAACATTCCTATAGAAAAGTTACGTGAATGACTTGAAACCTCGAAGTAAAGTAGTGCTAGAGGAGTTATCAAGTGATAGAATTGGTCTACATGTTTTGGTCTTGGATGTAAGTCTGGGTTCTAGTGAAAGACCTACAAATGATCAACAATTAGGTTGTTTCGATGTAGTTGGATGGTTTTCAGGAAATCCAATTTCTTCATGTAAAATGCTGAGGTATACCAAGCCAAAACTCACGAGCATGATGATGACCTAGTTACTTATAATGAAGTTATAAATGATGTTAATTCTAAATCTTGGAAACAGGCCATAAACAATGAGATAGATTCTATGGAATTTAACTTTATTTGGGAATTTATGGACCTACTAGATGGGATCAAACCCATTGGGTGTAAATAGGTCTATAAAGGAAAGAAGGATGCGGAAGGGAAAGTTGAAACTTTCAAGACTAGACTTTTGACAGACGGGTACACACAGAAGGTTAGAATTGATTATGATGAAACCTATTTGCCTGTTACAATGTTGAAGTCTATTCGTATTATTCTATCTATTGCTATGGCTCTCAATTTTGAGATTTGGCAAATGGACGTCAAGACGACAATCTTGAAGCAACTTGCTTAGATTTATTTATGGATTAAAGCAAGCATCCCGTTCATGGAACCAAAGATTTGATAAGGCGATCAAAATATTCGGTTTTAAACAGAACATTGATGAACTTTATGTCAATAAACATACAAAGGATGGTAAAGTGGTCTTTCTAATACTCTATATCGATGATATATTACTCATTGAGAATGATATAGGGAACTTATTATCGATCAAACTTTAGTTATCACAATAGTTTGATATGAAGGACTTGGGAGAACAAAATGATAGCATTATCCTAGGATTCATTCATTGACAAGATAATTAAAAAGTACACAATATAAGAAACAAAGAGAAGTTCATAAACTTCTACTAATGGTCTAACTCTTTCATTGGATAACTGTCCCAACATATTGGAAGAAAGTGAGCATATGAGTAAGGTCCCTTATGCATCGACTATAGGTAGCCTTATATACGCTATGCTTTGCACTTACTCAGATATTTGTTTTATGGTAGGTATGGTGAGTCAACATCAAGCTAATTCTAGAATCAAACATTGGCAAGCTGTGAAGTATATATTCAAGTATCTTAAGAGAATGATGGATTATATTCTAGTATATTCTGGAGGGGACTTAACACCCATAGGATACACAGACTCAAACTTTTAAACTTGTAAGGACTTAAGAAAACGATTTTAGGATCAGTGTTCTTACTTGAAAAAGGTGCCATTATGTGGAAGAGTGTGAAACAGGATTGCACATCTGACTTTACGATGAAGGCTAAATATATGGCTATAGCTGAAGCATCTAAAGAAATGTTTTAGCTTCGCAAGTACTTTAGAGACCTTGAGATCATTCTAAGTGTTGATAAGCTTATCATACTCGGCTGTGATAATAGCGCGACGATTGCCAACACAAGGGAATCTAGGCATTACAAGAAGACCAAGCACATCGATCGTAGATACCATATAACTAGAGGGCACGTGGAAGCAAGTCCAATAGATGCATGTAAGGTCACATCTGAGGACAACATTGCCAATCTTTTTACCAAGATTTTGGTGGCTAAAAGCTTTGAAAGGCACATAAAGACGATGGAGATGCGAAACATGGCATATTTACTAACTTAGGACAAGCGGGAGATTGTTAGGAATGTCCTAAGTGGGAAAGACATTTTAATGCATTTCAGTAAGTTTGAACTGATTAATAAAAATATATTAGAGGTTATTCATTATATTACTGTATGTTCTTATCTTATTTACATATTAAAGTAAATATGAGCAAATATAGCACACTGACTGCTTCTTTTTAAACTGTTAGAAAGTTGCATATAATGAAATTTTGTATGCGAGAAGATAACATTCTAAAATAAGCAGTCTAAATTTATAGTCTGTAGTCTATAGGATTAAACCGAGCATTTAACTCATGTTAAGACTATTATGTTATATAAAACCAATTAAGGAGATGGTTTGTCTTGATTATCTGGAGCTTTAACTCTCAAGTAGAGATATAGATATGTTACTTGGTGGTGATGTATCAGACTTAGACTAATGTGTAATTGATCTATGTAGTCTGCTTGAGCAGATTGATTCACTTTTGACGTTCATCATGCAGTAACCTTAATCCTGAGTAGGTAAATCACTTTATGTGTATGACTTATGTACTTTGATGTTCCAATGGGTAAAGCGTCTCAGAGATAGTAAGCTTATAGATCGGTTCGTTAGGTACATGACTTATATACAATGGAGGGTTTGTTTACAGAGATTGGAATCATAACTCTAATGGGAAGTAAATGTTATCTTCTTAAAGGCATTATACTGGATGTGAAAATGGACAAGGCCTTGAGTTATTTGCTAGGTAGATGACTTCTTATTCACATATGATGAATAATGATTTTCTTAATCGGATGTATAATGGATCTTTAAGATAGCATGATCAGTAGATTGAATGGACTTTAACCTAAGGCTAATCATGAATATTATATGAGGGTGTTGCATACATGACAAGGTCATTGGATGATAGCTTATCACTGGCTTGCGTAATACAGTATATAATTAGGAGTGCAGTTTTAGGTTTATAGTGATATGACTCTCAAACTAATAATTGTAATGGGTTTATTCGCTATAGAATAATAAGTACACAGATTATTAGAGTATACATTATATATGTCTAATCGTTCCCTTTACTAGTTTTGCATAATTCTTTAATGGATGATAATTGATTGGGGTATTTTTTATTACTTGTATTCTTGCATTTAGTAAAGAGAACAATCCAGATCTCTTGTTTACGAATGTAGGCATTTTTCTCCGGTAGTCAAGGGTAAAATTGTAATTTTGTATTATTAATAAATAGGATAATTATTTAATATAGGTAAATATTTATTTTTAAAGATAAGATTTGAAATTTATATTAATTATATTTGTTTTTTAAAAGACAAATATAAGATTGATTTAAATTTTTAAAATCTTGTTTAAATAAATATTTGAAATTTAAAAAATTATTCTACTTGAATTTGAATTGATCAAAATCTTGTCCTAGAACTTAAGTGGGGGTGGATTTTATCTATGGGATTGGAAGACAAGATTTTCTCTGAATTTGTACTTTGTTTTGGATAAGAAATTACATAATTATTTGAATTTCAAGTAAAATTACCATGATTTTATTTGAATTTAAATTAGAGTTATGGAAAATTATCTATGCAGACATAATCACAAGATTTATAAAGTTTGAAATTTGAATCCAATTTTGAATCACAAATTCTATGAGGGCTAAATTTTTTAAGTGGATCACAAGATAAAAAAATTCAGATTTTGTGTGAGGAATGAAAGAGAAAAAATCTAGTTTGAAATCCTATTTGAATTTTGAATCTCCCTCTCCCTGAATGGCCAAATTTTTAGGGTTTCTTTTCCTTGGGAGAATTGGTCTTGGTGTGGTAGAAGAAAGAGAAAAATCTTTTCTTGGTCTAATTCAAAATTCTGAAAGCCATCTAATGTAAATTTATAAATAAGATTCTCAGGATTCTTATTTTCATTAGATTACAGACTTTCAGGTGAGCAAATTTATTATTATACATCTCACTAATAATAATAAATTATCATAAATTTGGGTGGTTGGAAGGAGATAAGCTACACTAAAATACTGATCAAGGAATTGATTGCCCACACACTTCACCGTCTAGGAATTGGTGAATAGTAGAGAGGGGTAGTTAGTTGAACCCCTTGGTCACATCCTCTGGTGTTCTTAGTTATTTCCTTTGAAGGTATAATGGCAATATGAGTTTTTAACGATCTTGAATTTTGTTTCAAAATTCTACTATGCATGTCTTATCGTTTTTCCTACACATGGGGCATCAGCTAGTGCTGTCATGGGTAGGGCCAAAGGGCAAACCCACAACTGGGTGTGCGTTGGGCAGCCTATCCATGTGGGTGCCGCTACTAATTGACAGGGGTAATCCCATGGTGGCTCCTACACCCAGATAAAGGGCTGTACTTGGTGTGGCCCAACTTTGTCAAAAATTTTTATTTTTCAAATTTTAATTAAATCAAAATTTTAATTGTGTATAAAGATATGTAATTTTAGTTAAATTTGGAATTACACATAATTATACATGAGGTTTGAAATTGCTTAAATTTTGAATTTTTTTGAAATTTAAATTTTAAGGAATTTATGGGATGATAATGGTGGAAAACATGAAGTTAGATATATAAAGATAGAGCAAATTCAAGACCCGAAGAGCTTTGGATGTAATTTTGTTATCTTTATTTTTTTTCTATGATGGGACCATAGCTAGTTTATTAATTTTTTCATCATTTATTTATTCTATATTTTGTTTTAAATGGATGAATATATTTAGTGGATATTTTAATAGCATATCATATAAGATAGAAGAATGCTACTCATATTATATTAATCATACATATATAAAAAAACTTGTAATCATTTTTAAAATATTGAGTGGGAGAGGGTTTCAAATAAAAACCCACAGCATACATTGTTGATCCAAATATGAAATCATAGTAACACCTTGTGTTAGTTCCACCCTGACCACTTCCCTTGTTAGGCATTTATTACTACTTATACACTAGGTTGGATCTCTTATGTGGAAAACATGTTTGGACATGTTCTATTTTGAACCATTCCTCAATTGTTCAAATAGCACATCGATCGAACTTTATAAATAATGGTTACACACTCAAGACTGATTTATTTATTAACTTTCCCTAGAAGCTTTGTTAGTTAAATTTGTGGCCAAATAAGTAGTTATTAATATATGTATTAAATTTGGAGTATTTAAAGCAACATATATTAATTAAACAAGATCCACATTTTCGGCTATTTGTTTCAAGATTAGCCTTTAGTGGCTTGGAGTAATAGATGCTATAAATTATCATTGTAATGCTACATGTTTTTTCTAAGTTTTTCATATGGGAATATATTCAAGTTTTATTTGCTAAACTTATCTTTATATTTGCTTGTGCATTGTTGTAATATTAATATATATTTATTTTCAATTCAAAAAATCACCGACACCTCTGATTTCAATTCTTACTAAAAACAAACTAAATGAAAATAGTTATAAAGATTGGAAAAGAAACTTGCTAATAGTTCTCAACTGTGAAAGATATACAAGTTTGTACCAAATAAACCTTGCCCACCCAGGCTACTTCCCGATGCACTTCTTAAAGAGGTCCCTCTCATGTTTACTTATTAGAAAGAATCTAATGAGATGGCTCAATGCTACATTTTAGCTAGCATTAAGATGCTTTACAAAAGCAACATGAGGCTTATCAAGTTATAAGGGAGATCATGGATAACTTGGAGCACATATTTGGAGGCCAAGAAAAATTGGCTCAATAGTCAGTTATCATAAGTGTCATGAAGTCTAAGCAAAGGGTAGGTACTCAGGTGAAGGATTATATGTTTCTGCTTATAGGTTTCTTCACTAAGGTTGCCAAGAATGGTGTGAAATTAGACTATGACACCTAAATTAAGATTGTGATACCACCTAAATTAAGATTGTGATGCCCCGTGCCCTCAGTGGCCCGGACCGTCACTAAAAACTTGCTTACTTGCTTTCTTTTCTTATACTTTCTTGTACTTGATATTTAACTAGATATCATAAATTTAGGGATATTTTTTAAACGTATGTATTTACTGTATACGTACGTATATCTATTACTATTCAAAATACTATTTAACAGTTACTATTCAAAAATATTATTTAACAGTTACTATTTAAAAAATACGGTTTACGGTTATTATTCAAAAATACTATGTAACGATTACTATATAAAAGTACGGCTTACAGTTACTATTTAAAAATACTATTTAACGATTACTATTCAAAATTACTGTTTAGTGATTACTATTTATAAATACTGCTTCATAGTTACTATTCAAAATACTATTTAATCATTACTATTCAAAATACTGATACTCAAATTTGCAGAAGATAAACTCGCGGTGTCTCTATACTCTTGCCCTCACATTCACCTCTGCTGCCACCATCGACCATTGGGGTTTAAGCCGTAGGACGCTTACCTAGAGTATCAACACACTACGTGAGTTTTACGCCTAGTAAGTACAACATGTTTACCGTAAAACATGTTTAAATATAGTACATACTTAAAAAACATATAAACAGTCATATATCACATATACCACTTTAACATATCACATACCATATCAATGATTATAAAACTTCACATATCATATGCATCACAGAAACATCGTGTACTGAGTGCATCTAGAAGCATGGTGAACTATAACTAATGCATGATCCGGTTATGTTCATTTATACTTCATTATTTTCCTTTCTTTTTCTTATCTATTTAGGGCCCGTGTGTCAGTACCGTATGTGCACAGACCATCGGTAACGCCCGTGGTTATAAGCCGAAAAACCATCAACGGATGCTCAACCATCTGCTTTAACTTACTTTAAAACCCTTTTAACTGAAAGAGCTGGTACGACATGCCTATACATTTCTATATTGTTTATCTTTTCTAGCCACATACTTTTCTAAGTTGTCCCTAATCTTACAGGGTAGGGACATATGGCATCTATCTTGATCTTTCATCAATCTACTTGATTGTGAAATGATATGCTCTTAAATATGTGGTGCGACATCGTGTGCATGGTATGCATATTTTTAACATACTGAAAAACATCATTTTATTCATACCGTAGGTGGAGTTGTAATTACCTAATTTGCAAGCAAAAATACGTACTCGCGCCTTTAACAATTTACAGGTGATCACCTGTCATCAATAGCGTTTCTTATCAGCGTCTCCGTAGAGTCACTAATATTATGAATGACTATTACTTGTGTTTCTATGTAGTACCGATGCCCATCGATACCCTATTGGCCTACTATAGGGATTTGGTGTCTAACTCGTATCGTGTCTGATCAATCGTCTACTTGACAGATCAATCATCGTTCCTCACAGTGTTGTTCGAAATGCGGTCCTTGATTGGTTTACCGCTCAGTTAACTGATCGGTTACCTCGCGTGTTGGTAACTAAGTAGTCTACCAAGTTACTATGCGTAAACTGGTGTAGTAACCGGCTGGGTTACTTTGCTTATTAGGGTACGGTAGCCTATCGGGCTACTATTCCTTGTTTTGTGTAATGGCCCACTAGGCCACTATGGCTCACTTGGGGTAGTAGTCTACTGGGCTACCATGGGTTGTTTGGTATGGTAGCCTATCGGGCTACACACACCGTTTCTCTTTGAAGTGTAGGTTGACTTAAAAGTTCTTGGAAAAATTCTTTATTTTTGGAACCATCCCCTTATCACCCCATTGAAAGGTTAGGGGACGTTTTTATAAAAACCATGTTTGTATTTTTAAAGTGTTAAAACATATTTTATTTGAAGAGTATAAATTACATTTTTAAAGTTACATTTTAAAGGTGGTTTTTGAACCATTTTTGAAAATGATTTTGAAACTTGATTGAAACGACTTTGTTTGTGATTTTGACGAACATGAAAGTTTTCGTCCTCAACAAGATGAACAAATCTCGTGTTTACCTTGGAGTCTAAATCCAACTCTAACGGCTCCTAATTCTATTAAACCTGTGGGCTTATGCCTAGTTTTTTTCGAAAAATTCCCAGTTTTATGTCTTTGTAACAACGGCTTGGTTTGAGGTTCGAAACGGCCAAATTTTTAAAACACACATAGGTTATTTTCAAGGTCTCGATGAGATCTACAACTTTCATGTTGAGCCCGAAGTCCGGTTCGGAATCTAAGGGGTCCATTTTCACTAAAACCCGTGCCTATTTCTGGGTTCAGATTTTGTTCCTCGTTTGTTTCGAATTTTGGACACCGAATGAAAAACACTCTAAAAACCTATCTCAGGTTCATTTTTGGTTGAGACCTATTTGACGCAAAAATGACCGTATCGAAATTTACTTAAAATACCATATTGTAATCCCTAATTTGGACCCTAAATGGGTCAAAATGGCCAAAATCCGTGGCCTTTCTTAGGGACAGATTTATGTCCAACCATGTTCCTACTCGTTCGTAACATCACACATACCATAGCCATTCGTAAAAATTTGTAAACACAACCATAACCGCATAAACATAAAAATGGAAACTTAAAGGCTTAAAATAAATTATTACAAACCATTTGCATAACCAAATACACATAAATGGTCTTGATTAAAACTTAAAACCAACTAATACAAGATAAGGTTTTCGGTTTACCTTTGTGCTTTGAACCAAGCACGGTTTCAACTAGGGCTTGAGGAGCCAAAAATGGTCATTGGACTCCAAAAGAGTGGGGTCTATTTTGCTAGAAACAATACCAAAAATTTCTCTTAAAAACCAAATCAGAACAGAAACTAAAAACTACAAGGATCAGTTTTGAAGACTTACCCTTGGTGCCTTAGAATGACTTGGATTCGACTTCTCCTATCACAAGCTTGTCATGTTTGATTTTTTGTAAGTTTTTGGTATGATTTGTGACTTGAAAAAGTGAAGGTTTGGGGGCTTAAAGGGGGTCGACTGCAGCTTAGAAGAAAAGGAAGAAATGGTTGTGTTTTTGGGGTGGTAAATGAAAGAACAAAACCCTTATGCAAAGGGTGCCTTTTATAGGCAAAATTGATCAAACTTGTTTAGACTTAATTCTAGTTAATTGTCCACCAAATTAGCCAAATCATGGGACAAATTGCTGCTCATTTTTAGACCAAAATGGGCGTGGGCTGCTGCCTTAAATGGGAGAAGAATAAAGAAACATTTGTTGACTATGCTTTTGAAACCCCATGAATAATCTATTCTATATGTCATAGCTTTTGTATTTTTTTTAATGGTCACCTTTTGAGTTATGTATGCAGCTGATTACAGCTACTTTTACAGCTAAGGGGCATGAAATTTTAAGGCTAAAATTTATCTGTGTTGGCTTCACAATGCAGTCTAATTTTATACTGCATTGTTCGGTCGTTTCTCGGTAGTGTTTCAATTTTCACCCGAAAATTAGATTTCTGAATCCGATTTTTGTACTATAAATTCCTAGTTGTTTTATGCTATCTAAGAGCCCATTATCAGTCTATAGTACTGTTCATATCTTATATTGTAGTTGTGTCTACACTGTGTTGTCCTTTCATACGTAAACCGAGGCGTTCCCGGATGAAATTTCAAACACAGTCTTTCTTGACTAATTTGGACGTGCTGATTCCATTTTTATCAGTTTTACGTCCATCAGAGGTCGTCTGGACTAATTTTTGGGATCTGTGTGACCTAGCCTCTGAAAAATGTGTCAAGTGCCCGATTAACTAATTTGGACGTTCTGAGTCCAAATATATCAGTTTTGGAGCGAGTAAAGGTCGTTCTGACCCTCATCCTAATACTGCGTGTCTCTCAAACTAAAATTCCCATTTTATGCTCAATCAACCGGATTAAGTCTACTAACTGTTCATATATCAGTCTTAGGTCAATTTAAGGCCGTCTCGGGCCAATAACTTGACACTGCGATTCTCACTATTCACTATTTACTGTATTTTACTTAACTGGCCAGTCTGAGTGCTCTGACTCTGATTTTGTCAGTCTCTAGGTGAGAGGAGGTCATCTAGACCATTTTCTTGATATTGTACCCTTGCTAGGATTTTCTCTCACTATTATGCTCAGATGTTCGGTCCGAGCATTCTGATGATCTGTTCACTAATCTTGTGTCAAGAAATGGTCATCCGGACCAGTTTCCTGACACTGCGTATCTCACATATATATACACATAATAGGATAGGCGAGGTTCACTGTTGATCACCCCTATCATTGCATAAATAGTACCTTAATAGTACTGTATCTGTTTAATCTATTTAACTGGAAAAATATACTGTATTTTTCCAACTTAATTACTCATTATATGGTAATTAGGTTTCATACATTTTGAGAGTCTGTGTAACGGCTTTCTGCCCATTACATGGCCTTCAACACGACCTCTAACATGGGCGTGTATAAGGCTACACGGGCGTGTATACACCGGACATGGGCGTATACTAGTTGAAATTCTTCAACACAACCCTGTTTTGAAACACGACCCTTTACACGTTCATTTACCCGGGTGGTACATGGCCTCTTACACGGCCGTGTTCTTGACGTGTCTCTGTACACGGCCATGTTTAGTTATACGGCTTCTCACATGTTCACAACTCGAGAGGTACACGGCCTTTTACACGGCCGTGTATGCCGTGTACCTGACCGTGTTCTACTACACGACCATGTATACTTACACGGCTACACATACATAGACAGTTCGATTGGTACATGGCCATTTACACAATCATATACAGGACCGTGTATTTTAAAAATTGCACTAAAATGCATCAAATCATCCCTCAATTTCTCATTAAATGAAAATCAAGTTACATGAATGGGGCGGTCCTTACAAAGATGGCATTTAAAACTCTTTTGAAGGATTTTATAGGCTTTAAAGTTACATATAACCTTGGAAGCAAAGAGCTAGGACTCACCGAGCTCATAAGGTAATTACTAGCTTATGAGCTTATGATCAATGATGGGGTACTGGTCCATGCAAAGAGAGAGGCCAACTTTGTTATAGCTACATATTTTGATCTCTCGGGGAATAAGAAAAAGAAGCCAAAGTAGAAGAAGCAAGGGGCTTCGAGTTCTTCTATTCCACTTATTTTGGATAGAAAGAAAAAAAAAAAAGAATAGCAAGAAGTCTATGTATCCTAAAAAGTCCAAGTGCTTCTATTATGGCAACGTTAATCACTTTAAGAAGACTTGTAAGGAATTCTTAGCTACCAAAGGTAAGGAAGTTAAGGATCTTCTATATCTAGAAGCTTATTTGGTGGAAAAGTCAAAAAACACTTGGGTCATTGATTTGAAAGCATGTTTGTGTTTTTTTACAGGAGTTCAAGGAAACGAGAAGTTACATGATAGGAGCCTCTTGTTAAGAGTCCGCGACAAAAGCTTGGTATTAGTGGAAGTAGTGGGTGATGTGTATCTTTATTTTGATGAGTTTGGGTTTATTTTATTAAAAGACTGTTTTTATATTCTTAATTTTAAGAGGAATCTTGTATTACTTACTTGTTTAATTAACGATTCTTATTTTGTTTTGCATAATAAAACATTAGTAATTCACAAAAATAAGTCTTTTATCTACTCTGAATGGATAGATAGTAACCTTTATTTTATTAAACCTAATATGTACTCACTACTTGACATCAAATTAATTGATAGTTCTAAAAGATTAAAAACTTCCAATTCTAATGAGTCATATATTTAACATTTAAGAGTTGATTATATTAATCAAGAAATGATTCAAAGATTGAAAAAACACAGTCCTTTAGATACTCTAGAGGAGATATGTCTTTCATAATATGAATCTTACCATAAGGGTAAAATAACTAAGAGCTCTTTTAGAACTAAAGGTACTAGGGCCAATGATCTCCTAGAGAGAGTGCACACCGACATATACAGCCTCATGAACTTTGAGGTGTATAGAGGGTTTGAGTACAATGTCACCTTTATAAATGACTACTCAAGATATATATATGTATACTTAATACACTATAAGAATGAAACCTTTGATAAATTCAAAGAGAATCGTGTGTAAGTAGAAAAGCAATTGGATAAATTTATAAAGACACTTTGATCTAATCAAGGTGGTGAATACCACTCTAATGAATTTTTAGGACATTTTGTAGAGAATGAGATTTTATCCCAATTGATTGCTTCAGAGGCTTTACAACAAATGGTGTAGCTGAGAGAAGAAATGGAACCTTGTTGGATAAGGTACAATCCATGTTGAGTTATTCAACATTTCCATTATCTTTTTAGGGATATGCACTTTATAAGGCATGCTATATCCTAAATCAAGTTCCTACTCAATCAATCTTAAGACCCTTTATGAATTATGGTGTGGCAATAAGTCCTCCCTTGGTTATATGAGAATATGGGGTTGCTCAACTCATGTATTGGATAAGACGCAAAGAAGTTGGAACCACTTTTAGAATTATGTATGTTTATATGGTATCATAAGGGAACTAAACGATGTTTGTTTTATAACTTGAATTTATAACTCAAAGGAATAAAAGGTCATTGTTTCAACCCATGTGACTTTTTTTAAGGAAAGTTACATGAATGACTTTAAGTCTCGAAGCAAAGTGGTGCTTGAGGAGTTATTGAGTGGTAAGATTACTACATAGGTTTTGATCTTGGACTCGAGTCAAAGTTCTAGTGAAAGATATGCAAACAATTAACAAATTTAAGAGTTTCGATGTAATGGGAGAGTTTCTATAAAGCCAACTTTCTTTATGAATGATGTTCAGGTTTACCAGGCCAAAGCTCATGAGCATAATGATGACCCTATAATGTATACTGAGGTTATGAATGATGTTGATGCTAAACTTTGGAAACAGCCAAAAAATTGTTGCGATATTTTTAAGCATGTAAAACTGCAAGTGAACGGTGTCAATTTTTAATAGTATAATGATGAGAAGGGTTGTCGAATTCACAGGGAAAAATATTTAAATCTTATTGATTACTGTAATATGAGAGATATCAACTTTATTTAGAACCTGATTAAATTGAATTATAAGTTAAATAAACAAAATAAAAAGAAACAATTAACGAAATAAAATAACGAATGACAATTTGCAAAAGAACTAATATGATTAACAACTAGAGATTTGATTTCACCTAATCTTTAACTATGCTTTTCATGCCAAACACTAATTTATTTTCCTAGTTTATAAACCAAGAATTCTAATGTATTTAATTCCCTCTTCCGAGTGCTAAATCAAATATATTCCTAATTCCCAATTTCCACATTCCTGCACCAAAATTAAGAAATAGAAATCCCTTAAGAACTTAATTCTCTTAAATGGTTTCCAAGGCGATTAACCGTTTTCCAACCAATTAATTAGCCTAGGTTGTTCTATCCATGTTCCAATTCAATATTTCCCCTCACAGGCGCTAAACATCAAATTCAAATTCATTTAAAAGTTGATCAAAAATTTAGAAGCATTAAGAACGGAATAGAATAAATAAACTGAATGAAAAAAATTAAATAAATGAGATTAGCACTCAAAACATAGTATTTGGCTAGACTACATCAAATCCTTAACTAAGAATTTAGCCAAGCATATTCAATATAGAAACAGCCATGGTGTTTATCATATCAACAATAAAGAGAAAGAAAGGAATTAAGAGATGAAAACTCTTGAGAAGCCGTCTTTAATCTCCAAATCCGCCTTCTCTAGGCTAGAATGGCCTCCAAGCTCTCTAGGGTTCGTTCATCTACCAAAAGTCTCCTCTTAGGTCAAAACTTGACTATTTATATGAGAAGTACCGACCTAAAAAGTCTTAAAACACGCGACATAAAAATCGCAACTCGTTGCAGCAGAAAAGGATCTCGCTGCGGCGAGTTTCGGGTTTCAAAATTTGTCGACAATTTACGCGAAACTCGCAGCAGTGGGAAATAATCTCACTGCAGCCAAATTGAATCTCACTGCAGCTAAATTGATTCCGGCTACAGCCAAATTGCTCCCGCACAAAACACTCCTCGGGTGCTTTTCTCACCGCAACCAAAACGGAACCCGTCGCAACTTGATCTTTTAGCTTTAAAAACACTCCCAAATGCTTGTATCACCTACCTATTTAATTGTGAATAAAACACACCAAAATACCAAAAATAAACTCAGAAAAACCAACAAATTACAGATAAAAAATATATGGTAAATATGCCTTATCAAATACCCCCAAACTTAGTGTTTTGCTAGTCCCGAGCAAAACAAAATAAAACTAAAAGACACAACTAAAAACTCAACACTCAAGCGATCGGGTAGTAATTCAATTTCATCTAAAAATTGTCTAAGGACCAAATAAACTTGCAACTCATCAAAATTTCTACAACATTATAACTTCATATGTTTTTCACTCAAGCACCAATTTCATTCAACTTTCTAACTTTTGAGAGTGTGTATGTGCAATTCCTTTCTACTCAATTATTGCCAACCTAAATAGGCTCATGCAACCAACAATCATAAAGCAATTCACAGAACTTCATATGTCAAATTTTCGAGTCACTCTCCACTAATGTAGGCAAAACATACCAGTGAGGATCAAAAGAACTTTATTGGCTTGTAAGGAGGCTTCAGCTGAAAAAGGAAAAAGTTTTTTCTTTTTTTTTTCTTTTTTCTTTGAACTGGACAATCGCTCATGTCACCACTACCTTTTGACGCGAATGCTAACATTTGTGATGAAGGCACCCGGTTAATCAACAGAGTCACTATTAAGAGACGTTTTCACTCATATCTTGAACTACTTTTTGACGCAAAAATACACATGGGGCTCATGTTACTCCTGATTACTAGGTGGCTCAAGATAGCAGAGTAAGCCCATATATTTATTTTATTTTATTTTTTTTCTTTTTTTGTTTAACTGCTTAACACCCCTAAACCTTTTTTCAACAATATGCTTGCCTAGGATTTCGCCTCAAGTAACTCTCAAAGTGGTTCTAGAGTTCACATAAAATCACAAAATAATCATCAATTGCACAAACTTTCTCTAAGCTAACAACAACTAAGCAAAAGGAATATGTTCTTTAAAATAATCAACAAGTCACAAAATAAAATTTCAATTAGCACAAGAGTGAATCACACATCAAATCACAATGTTAATCAATTTTAACAAGTCGCAGGCAATTCAATCACACATATCATCAGCTTAAGACTCCATTAAATTACCACCCAATCATAAAAAATTTTTTTTTTTCAAACCAAGCAAAAACAAAAAAATGAACAAATTGACTAAAAAAATGAACAAACTGACTACACCCGAAAACTTAAGAATTGCATTGTCCTCAATGTAAGAAAAAGAAGATAAGGATAAGAGGACTTCCCTGAAAACAGGTGGCGATGTGTCAATTGGGTTGCCTCCCAACAAGTGCTAAGTTTAACGTCTTCAGCTAGACTTGGACCAGATATTGATTTCAACTGTGAGCTCGTAGAAAGAGTTCCTCCTCACTGAGATCTCCATCTTCTTCAAGATGCTTGACTCACCACTGATTAATACGAAAAACGTGTTTGTTCTGCCTTTTTAGCTCGATGTCACCATGAGGTAATATTTGGAATACAATGAAAGGACCGGTCCACTTTGATTTATTCATGCTAAGTGCCTTTCTCTATCGGGATCAATGAAGATGAACCTTGTCCCTAGGTTGAAATACTCTCCTCTTCAGCTTATCATTGGGAGCACTTATGACCGTTTCTATGTTATGGCACATTTGAACTTCATTTGGGTCCTCATTGCTTTTGTAGAAACTAAACTTAACCTTGTCATTATTGGCACGCAAGGTTAGTTCTCTACTCTCCATATCAATGAGTGCTCGAGATGTAGCTAGGAATGGACGACCCAAAATTAAAGGCATGTTAGCATCCTCTTTTATATCCAAAATCACAAAGTCAACTGGAAATATGAATTTGTCAACTTTGACTAGCACATCCTTAATAACTCCATGCAGATAAGTGAGAGATCTATCCACCAACTACAAAGTAATAGTGCTAGGTTTAACTTCTCTCATTCCCAACTTTTCTAAATGCAAACAACGGCATGAGATTAATGCTGGCCCCCAGATCACACAAAGCCTTATCAAAAGAGATACCTCCAATATTGCACGGGATAGTGAAACTTCCCGGATCTTTCAGCTTCTGAGGTAGCTTCTTTTGCAGAAGTGCAATGCACTCTTCAGTAAGCTTAACTGTCTCATAATCTTTGAGCCGCCTCTTCTTTGACATGATCTCTTTCAAAAATTTCCTATAATTGGGCATCTGCTCTAAGGTGTCTAGGAATGGGATGTTGATGTGGATTTTCTTGAGCATATCCAAAAACTTCCCAAACAGTTCATCTGATTTCTTCTTTTGAAATCTCTGAAGGTACGGGAGAAAACCATCGCTGATCGGTGGGTTATCCGGAAACACCACCCCTTTTTGCTCTTTCTTCTTTTTCTCTTTAGGCACCTCTTTTGTTGTCTTGGATGATTCAGCTTCATCTTGATTTACTTTCACCTCCACATCTCTACCCTGAATCTCTTTGCCACTTCTCAATAGGATGGCATTGTACTGCTCCCTCGGGTTCACTACAGTATCACTTGGAAGCTTTCCTTTCTGTTGAGCATTAACTGTAGTGGCTATCTGGCCAACCTATACTTCCAGAGATTTCAAAGCAACTTCCATGCTTTCCATTTGTGATTCCATGCTGTTAATTCTTGAGTCAGTACGTTGGAATAATTTCACCGTTTCTGCCATGAACTTGTTCAAAGTGTCTTCTGTTGATGACCTCTTATCTAACTGATGGTTGAACTGTTCATGCAGTGGCTGGGGGACATTATGGTTGTTGTCATGGGTTAGCAACTGTTGATTCCTGTAATTCAGGTAATTATTATTGTTGTAACCTTGAGACTGATTACCCCTGAAACCAAAGTTTCAGTCATTCAGAAATTGCACCTACTCTATATTAGTTTCAGCTCCAGCACTAGGACCTGCTCCTACTACATTAAGAGAGTTAAAGTGGGTGGTCAATGCATCAATCTTGACTGACAGAGTAGTAAACTGATCAACTTCAAAAACCCCTATTGGCTTCCTTGCAATACTGTGCTCTGATGGCCATTGGAAGCTATTGGTAGATATATCTTCAAGCAGCTCAAATGCCTCTGGAGCTGATTTTAACCATAGATTACCCCCTGAAGCCGCATCAATGAAGTTCTTTGCTTGAGCATTAATTTCATTATAAAATATCTGAACTTGCACCCAATCATCATAACCATGCTGGGGACATCAACGCAAATAACTCCTTGTAACGCTCCCAAGCCTCATGGAGAGGCTCATATTCTTGTTGCCTGAAGGTGCCAATTTCAGCTCCCAGCTGAGCTGTTTTTCCTGGAGGAAAATACCTGGACAAAAATTTCTCATACATCATAGCCCAAGTAGTAATGCTCCCTAGCTGAAGACTCTGAAGCCATGCCTTTGCCTTGTCCCTTAGTGAGAATGGAAACAAGCGCAACCGAATGGCATCTTTAGAAACACCATTCATCTTTACTGTATCAGCCACCTCTAAAAATAAGGCCAAATGAGCATGAGGATTTTCCAATGGTGCTCCCCCAAACTGATTCTGCTGCACTATTGTAATTAGAGATGGCTTCAACTCAAAGTTGTTAGCAGCAATGGGTGGTTGCGCAATGCCTAAATAGTTCTCATTCACCATAGGCCTGAAATAATTGCGAATAGCATCTTGTTAAGCCTGAGCTTGTTCTATCACCCGTTGATGATCTTGATTGTCTGCCATTGCTTCGGTCTCAAGAGCTTGTCGCTGTCTTCTATCAGCTCTGTTTCTTCTAGCAAGCCTTTCAATCTCAGGATTGTAGGGAGTTAAATCACCTTTTTGAGACCGAACCATACAAGTACCTGTTCACCTGAAGAGCACAAGTAAACAAGCTTAATAAAAAATAAAAAAAATACAAATCTAAATTAAAACTAATATCACTTGATAACAATATTAACAAAATCTAAATTATTTTTCCATGGCAACGGCACCAAAAACTTGTTGCGATATTTTTAAGTATGCAAAACCGCAAGTGAATGGTGTCAAGTTTTAATAGTATAATGATGAGAAGAGTTGTCAAATTTACAGGGAAAAATATTTAAATCTTATTGATTACTGTAATATGAGAGATATCAACTTTATTTAGAACCTAATTAAATTGAATTATAAGTTAAATAAACAAAATAAAAAGAAACAATTAATGAAATAAAACAATAAATGACAATTTGCAAAAGAACTGATATGATTAAACACTATAGATTTGATTTCACCTAACCTTCAACTATGCTTTTCATGCCAAACATCAATTTATTTTCCTAGTTTATAAACCAAGAATCCTAATGTATTTAATTCCCTCTTCCGAGCTCTAAATCAAATATATATCTAATTCCCAATTTCCACATTTCTGCACCAAAATTAACAAATAGAAATCCCTTAAGAACTTGATTCTCTTGAATAGTTTCCAAGGCAATTAACCGTTTTCCAACCAATTAATTAGCCTAGGTTGTTCTATCCATGTTCCAATTCAATATTTCCCCTCCCGGGTGCTAAACATCAAATTCAAAATCATCTAAAAGTTGATCAAAAATTTAGAAGCATTAAGAACGGAATAGAATAAATAAACTGAATGAAAAAATTAAATAAATAGGATTGGCATTCAAAACATAGTATCTGGCTAGACTACATCAAATCCCTAACTAAGAATTTAGCCAAGTATATTCAACATAGAAACAGCCATGGTGTTAATCATATTAACAATAAAGAGAAAGAAAGGAATTAAGAGATGAAAACTCTTGAGAAGCCGTCTTCAATCTCCAAATCTACCTCCTCTAGGTTAGAATGGCCTCCAAGCTCTGTAGGGTTCGTTCATCTACCAAAAGTCCCCTCCTAGGTAAAAACTTAGCTATTTATATGAGGAGCACCGACCTAAAAAGTCTTAAAACATGCGACATAAAAATCGCAACTCACTGCAGCGGAAAAGGATCTCGCTGCGGCGAGTTTCGGGCTTTAAAATTTGTCGACAATTTACGCAAAACTCACTACAGTGGGAAATAATCTCGCTGCAGCCAAATTGAATCTCTCTGCAGCCAAATTGATTCCGGCTGCAGTCAAATTGATTCCGGCTGCAGCCAAATTGCTCCTGCACAAAACACTCATCGGGTGCTTTTCTTGCTGCAGCCGAAACGGAACTCATTGCAACTTGATCTTTTAGCTTTAAAAACACTCCCAAATGCTTGTATCACCTATCTATTCAATTGTGAATAAAACACACTAAAATACCAAACATAAACTCAGAAAAATCAACAAATTACTGATGAAAAATATATGGTAAATATGCCTTATCAGCCATGAACATTGAAATGGATTTTATAAAATCCAATTCTGTATAGGAAGTTGTAGACCTACTCGAAGGGATAAAGCCCATTGAGTGCAAGTGGGTTTACAAGATAAAGAGGAATGTTGATGGAAAAGTTAAACTTTTAAGGCTAGACTTATGATAAAGGGATACACACAAAAGGCTGGCAATGACTACGACAAAACCTTTTCGTTTGTTGTGATGATAAAGCCTATTCGCATTCTTCTATTCATTACTATGGCTCTTGATTATGAGATCTGAAAAATGGATGTCAAGACGCCATTCTTGAATGACCATCTTAATGAAAGTACCTATATGATACAGCCCGACGGGTTTGTGGTAAAAGGTCAGAAGCAGAAAGTTTGCAAGTTGCTTAGATCCATTTATAGATTAAAGCAAGCATTCCACTAATGGAACTAAAGATTTGATCAAGCAATCAAAACCTTGGGTTTTAAGCAAAACGTTGATAAACCTTGTGTTTATAAACACATAAAGGATGACAAAATGGTTTCTCTAATTCTCTATTGATGATATACTACTCATTGGGAATAATGCATGAAACTTATCATTGGTCAAACTTGTTAGGTGTGCCCTAAGTAGAAAAGACATTTTCAATGTATTTCATTCAAATTTGAAATTGATTAATAAAAGATTTTAGAGGTTATTTACTACATTGCTAAAAGTACTCAACTTATTTACATGTAAAAGTAAATGTAAACAAATATCACTCATTGACTGCTTATGTTAAAATGGTAGAATATTGCATATAATGATCTTTTGTGTGTAAAAAGACAACGTTCTAGAGTAAGTGATCTAAATCTATACTTTGTAATTTATGGGGTTAGAGTAAGCATCTAACTCATGTTAAGACTAGTATGTTATTTAAGGCGAATTTGGGGGACGGTTTGTCTTAACTGTCCAGAGCTTTGATTCTAAAGTAGAGACATAGATACGTTGCTTGATGTGACATATTGGATTGGGACTAAAGCGTGATTTATTTGTGTAGTCTACTATAAGTGGATCATTTGCTTTTGACATTCATTGTGCAATAACCTTAATCCTGAGTAAGTGAATAGCTCTGTGTATATGGCTAGTGTGCTTTGATGTTCAAAGGCCAGGGTATCTCAAAGGTAGTAAGCTAATGGACCGGTTTGTTGGGTACACAGTACATATATGATGGAGGGATTGCTTACAGATTTGAAATCATAGCTTTTATGTAGAGTTAAGGTTATCCTTTTAAAGGCATTATACTAGATAGGTAAGAATGGACAAGGCCTTAAGTAGTTTGCTTTGCAGACGACTTATTATTCACATAGAGTGGATAATCATTATCTTATGGGTGTATAATGGATCTTTAACATAGCGTGATCAAAAGGTTAAACGGACTTTAACATAGATTGATCATATATATCATATGAAGGTTTTGCATTAATGACAAGGTCATTAGACGGTGTCTTTTCTAAGGCTTACGTAATTTGCAATATGATTGTAAGTTCAGTTTTAGGTTTATAATGGAATGATCCTGAAATTAATGATTATGTAATTGAATTATTTAGTATAGAATAATGATTACATGGATTTACGAGAGCCTAATTATATATGTCTAATCAGTCCCTTTGCTAGCTCTATATAATTCTTTAAAGATAGTAGTTGATCAATGTATTCCTTTGTGGCTTGTTGTTTTGCGTTTAGTGATGAAAAAAATCTGGATCACCTTCCCTTAGGATATAGGCCTTTTTTTTCAGCGTGCTAGAAGGGCAAAATTATAATTTTGTATTAATCAATAAATGGGATAAATATTTAATTAATATTTATTTTGGAAAATAAAATTTGAAATTTAAATTAATTATATTTGAATTGAAATTTAAATATGAGATTGATTTGAATTTTGAAAATCTTTTCTTAAATAAATATTTGAAATTCAAAAGATTATTCTATTTGAATTTGAATTGAACAAAATCTTGTCCTTGCACAAATAAAGGTGGCATCTTTTAGGATAAGGGTGGAAGACAAGATTTTTTTCTAATTTGAAATTGAATTTTGTTTTGGATAATAGATTACATAATTATTTGAATTTCAAATAAAGTTGTCATGATTTTATTTGAATTTGATTTGGAGTTGTGGAAAATTATCCATGTTTACAAAATTCAAAGATTTCTGAAGTTTGAAATTTAAATCAAATTCTGAATCACAATTATCCTAAATGGCTGAATTTGTTATGGATAATTCTAAGAGAAGAAATTTAGACTTTTTTGTGGATAAGGGTGAAAGAAAAATCTTGTTTGAATCCTATTTGATTTTTAAATCTCCTCATTCCATGGTGGCCGAATTTTTATAGGGGTTTCTCCTAGGGATGAAATCAATTTTTATGTGGATAAGGGAGAGAAAAAAAAATCTTATTTTGAATCTTGTTTGAATTTTGAATCCCCTAGCACATAAGTGGCCAAATTTTTGGAGGATTTTTCAGTGAAGGGAGAATCAGCCATTAAGGGTTTGAATAGGAGCGGAAATCTTTTCTTGGTTTAATTTAAAATGCAAAAGTCATCTCATGAAATTTTATAAATAGGGTTTTTAGCACTCCTTTTTTTTTTTAAATCACAGACTCTTAGGTGAGAGTGTTTATTATTACACAAATCACATGATAGTAAATGCTTAGAAATTTGGGTGGTCAGGAAGGAGACAAGTTGTGTAAAGTACCGATCAAGGAAACGTTAGCCCATACACTTAACTACCTTGGAATTGGACAATAGTAGAGAAGGCTAATTGGTTAAAGCCCATCTTGGTGTTGTCCTCCGACGTTTCTAACGTTAACTCTGGCATCCTAGGTGTTTTCCCCAAAAGGTATATTCGATTGCTGATAACTTATTGTATATGGCAATATGAATTTTAATGATTTTTGAAAAATTTTTAAAATTCCACTTGTGCCTAGCCTAAACACTGAGCTAACCTCTTCAAACTGTCACCAGCCCAAGCTAAGTTGTAGCCACCAGCGCCAACTTTTGCGTGGCTAATGACAGACACAGTGGCTTGCCAGGCTTTGGTGCTAGGGTGGTTGGGCACGAGTGGATAGCAACGGTGGCTAGTCGTGGGTGGAGAGAGTGATAAGAAAGGGAGAGATAAAAGGAGAGAGAGAGAGAGAGAGTTAGAGAGAGTGTGAAGAAAAAGTATGGGCAAGAGCTAGAGAGAGAAGTTTGAGAAATTTTGAAAGCTTGAGAAAGGGATTGGAAGATGGCAGGAGAGGAGTTTAGGAAGAATTTTTTTTTTGGAGAAAGAGGGAAGGAGTGAATGGGTTTAGAGAGAAAAGGAGAGTGAAATAATATAAGAGAGAGATTGAGAAAGAGATGATGAGAAAGGGACGGTCGTAAAGTGAAAGAGTGTGAGGAAATTTAAAAATATGAAAGAGTAGTGAAGAAGAGAGAGAAAACTAAGAAAGAGTAACTGAAGACTTAAAATAAAATTTGAGAGACAAAGGGTGAGGGTGATTGGAGAGTGGGTGAGAATGGTTAGTGTTTTTGTTTTATTTTGTTTTTTAATTAGTTAATTAATTTATTATATTTTTTTATAATAAGTTTATTTTATAAAATTTGGGGTAAAATTATAAAATTTTCAAAACTTCTAAAAAGGTTCAAAAATCCTTAAATCAATATTTAATACATCAAAAATTTTAAATTGAAATCCCAAAAAATCAAATTTATTGGTACACTAATAACTGAATCTTTTACATTCACATACAAATTTTAAATTCAAAATTTCATAATATGATACAGCATGCAGTCCCGTTGCCTATAGGCAAGGACTATAGCCTCACCTTTGGCGTGCGGCCACCAAGAC
This sequence comes from Antiaris toxicaria, assembly GCA_035233585.1. Lineage (NCBI taxonomy): Eukaryota > Viridiplantae > Streptophyta > Magnoliopsida > Rosales > Moraceae > Antiaris > Antiaris toxicaria. The sequence continues at coordinate 6,975,214 of CP141163.1, forward strand.
CCGCAGGCTAGGCCCGTGGGTCTATGCAAGCATGCGCCTCGATGCACATGCTAGTTGGCATACAGTTATCCAAGAGTTAATTCTTTCAAATTTTGTGTCATATTCCTAATTTTCCTGTTTAGATCTCAAAAATTTTTGGAATCCTAATTAAATTAGGATTATCCACTCAAAAAATTTCAATCATCAAAATTAAATTTAATTCTTGGGAAAAATAAATTATGGCCTTCAATTTTCATCTCCTCCATGAATAATTACATAAAATTCCTATACTATTTTCGGAATATAAAAATTCTAAATATTCAAAGAGAGAAAAATGAAAATCCATAGGAAAATTACAATAACAATAAACTACTTCTATAGTTACATGAAAATTCCTAGATACAATTTTTCTAAATTTTAAGGAATCATGACCGGTAAAATTGAGCATGTTTATAATAACTATAAAATTAAAATAATCACATACATCATACATAATCCAGAATAACAACATAAAGGAAACATAGAATACTACTCTCTTAATATTAAATCCGTGCATAAAAGAGAATTTTGATTGTTTGATTTATGTATATGACATAATCACGAGTTAGCTCTGGTAGCAATTATAGGAAAAATTGAAAAATATGCATGGTGGAATTTTAAAATTTTTTTTCCATGATCATAAAAACTCGTGTTATCATATATAATATATTATATATAATCTTTATACCTTCGAAGGAAAATAGTACAAACGTTGGAGGAAGTGACCAAGAGGTTTCAACCAACTAACTTTCTTTGCTGACCTTCTTTACTAATTTACAGCTAACCTTAGTGTTTTGCGTGGTTTGTCTCCTTACAGCCACCTAGATCTTTGAGAATTTATTATTATAAGTAAGAGATATAATAATAAATTCACTTATTAAGAGTTTGTAATCTAAAGAAATTAAGAGTCTCAAGGGTCCCATGTATAGAATTGCATTAGGTGGCTTTTAAAATTTGAATAGGACTCAAAAAAAGATTTTTTTTTCCTCTCTCTTTCCTCACCAAGGCTAATTCTCCTAGGGCATTTGCCATACAAAATTTAGCCACCATAGATATTAGGGCATTTAAAATTTGAATAGGACTCTAAAAAATATTTTTCTCTCCCTTCCTATAGGTGTAGCCAAATTTTCCCTGGGAGATTTCCCTAAAAATTTCATTTGCCTATGTTTAGAAGATTCCAAATTTGATTTAAATTTTAATCTCTAAAGATCTTCTGATTTTGTTTGGATAGATAATGTTCCATATCTCCAATTTAAATTCAAAATAAATTCATATTAACTTTATTTGAATTAAAAATTATGTAATTATTATCCAAAAGAAAATCAAATTAGGAAAAAATCTTGTTTTTTAAATCCTAAGGAAAACCGTCCACCTTTAGGGTGCAAGGATAAAATTTTGTTCAATTTAAATTCAAATAGAATAATATTTCAATTTAAAATATTTATTTAAATAAGATTTTTAAAATTTAAATTAATCTCATATTCATCTTTTAAAAGACAAATACAATTAATGTAAGTTTCAAATCTTATTTTTCAAAATAAATATTTAAATAAATTAAATACTTATTTCATTAATTGAATAAAAAAATTAAAATTTTGCCCTTGGCCCTAGAAAAAATACATCTACACCAGGAATCAAGTGACTTGGATTTTTCTCTTTACTAAATACAAGAATATAAGCCATAAAGAATATTCAATCAATTACCATCGTTTAAGGAATTTGTGAAGCTAGTAAAGGGATCAATTAGACATATATAATGTGGGCTTTAATAATCTATGTAACTATTATTCTATATTGAATAAACCAATTATACAATTATTAGTTTCAGAGTTACTATACTATAAACCTAAAACTGCACTCCTAATCATATACTGTATTACGCAAGCCAGTGAATAGCCATTGTCCAATGACCTTGTTATATATGCAACACCCTCATATCTATGATCAATTTTAGGTCAAAGTTCGTTCGACCTATTGATCATGCTATCTTAAAAATCCATTATACATCCAATTAAGAAAATGATTATTCACATATGTGAATAAGAAGTCATTTGCGAAGCAAACAACTCAAGACCTTGTCCATTTTCACATATAGTATAATGTCTTTAAGAGGTTAATCTTTATTCCTTATTAGAGTTATGATTCTATATCTATAAGCAAAGTCTCCATCGTATAGAAGTCATGTATCCAACGAATCAGTCTATAAAATGATTTTAAAGATGGTTTATCCTTTAGAATATCAAAATACACAAGTCATACATATACAATGATTTACTTAGGATTAAGATTATTGTATAGTGAACGTTGAAAGTGTATCAATCCACTCAAGCAAACTACATTAATTAATTGCACTTTGATCATAGTCTAATATGTCACCATTAAGCAACATATTTATGTCTCTACTCAGGAGTCAAGTGCTTTAGACAATTAAGATAAATTGTCTTTTTAATTGGTTTTAGACGATATAATAGTCTTAACATGAGTTAGATGCTCACTCTAACTCCATAGACTACGGACTATAGATTTAGACTACTTACTTTAGAACGCTGTCTTTTCGCATACAAAAAAACCACTGTATGCAACGTTCTAGTAATTTAACAACAAGTATTTAATGAGCCATATTTACTTACATTTATTTAACATATAAATAAGATGAGGACATACAGTAAAATAATGAGTTACCTTTAATATATTATTAATCAGTTCAAAAATAAATCCGATACATTAAAAATATCTTTCCTGATAAGGGCACTCCTAACACATACTATATGAGAGACTTATGCCCTGTTTGGTGAATGCATTACATTTGCATTGCGTTTAAATGTAATACATTGAATACAATTTGTATTTGGAGGAAAAGTATTAGTATTGCATGTGAATACAATGTGTATTTAGGTAAAAAGTATTTGAATTGTATTTTAATAATAAATATGTGATGTGATGGGTAAAAGTAGAGAGGAAAAAAAGAGAGAGAAAGAGAATATATGATATAATTAATAAAAGTAATAGAAAAAGTGAAAAAATAAATAGTAATTGTATTTGATTTTAAATGTGATGTGATTGGTATTTGAATGAAATACTTTTGTATTTAGGGGAAAATTGCATTGCATTTAAATGTAATGCAGTTTAAAAGTGTGTACCAAATGCCCTCTTATATCTCTGAACGGGTTGAAACCATCAACTGCCAACCCCAATAAAAATTTTTTTTGTTCACATGCAAAGTTAGGGTACTTTTCATCTAGCTCTTTTGTTCTTTACCGTCAACTAGATGACACATTAAGTCTTCAATTTTTGATCGCTCATGCGTGTGCTATGTCAATTCCTTAACAGTGTGATGGGAATTCCTTAACAATGTGATAGGAAGAATATAGACGCTTCAACCAATCCTTAAATGAGAATTAAAGGAATATTTTTCACCGAACTTTCTTCCTCTTTTTACTCTTCCAACAACTTATATTATAGAATGGATATGACTGTAGATCAGCATTCTCTTACCAAAACAAAGCATAATCATGCGTGTGCTATATTCTCTTACCAAATTTTCGATCGTTCGTGCATGTGCTATGTGATTTCCTTAACAGTGTAATGGGAAGAATATAGATGTTTCAACCAATCCTTTAATGAGAGGTAAAGGAATATTTTCCATTGAGCTTTCTTCCCTTTGTTACACTTCCGATAACTTATATTACAGACTAAATATGATTACAGATCAACATTCTCTTACCAAAACAAAGCACAATCATATTTATAGACATGGATTGTTTCGTAACTCAATCCTAGTTTACTCAATAGCTTCTTCGACTCATAAGTAGAAGTAGGTAACTTGTTCCCATTAGGGAATGCAACTTCAATATAGCATCCATGCACTCATTAGGCCACTTATACAGCCATTTTAGGTATATCAATTTCACTAAGAAATTTAACGATGAATACTTAGTGTAACCCGGATACAATCCCACTTGGAGCTTTGTTATGAGATCCTTGAATTCATCATACTACATGGCTTCGATACCCACTTCTATGTAACTTAACATATCATGATCATCATTAATCCCAGCAATATTATTTAACACTACAAACATCTTATCAACTGGTTCACTGACGACTGGATTAGTATTTGAAATGACTTCTACTTCACTGTGGTGAATCTATTTAATGTACATTGTATCAAAACCAAATTGATGTATGTGCACTCTCACGGTTTTTACTGGCAGCATTTCATAGTTTTTACACTTGATACAGAGACAACTAATATGCCCACTTGAATTTGCATAATTCTTTGCAACTTAATAAAAGCAAGCAAATCATTCTAATACTTATCTAACAATCGATTATTTAAATATATCCAACTCTTATCGATCAACATTTTATATATATGGCCAATTTAATAAATATTTACCACAACATACCATCATTAATATTCAAGTGTTTATGATGACATATCATTGCTTATAGTAATTGAGACGACATAACTATTGTAAGGAAATAAGAGTAATGAGAAATAAGGGGAATGAAAGGGAAAACAAGCCCTAATTGGATCTTTTGCTTATATAACCTCTAAATGAAACATCATTACACATTTAATCTTCTTTTAAAATTTCTTTCCATTTTCATTTTATTTATTCAATTTTTCAAGTTAAAAAAACCCCATACTCTCTCATTCTCCTTACTTCTCTAATAATAATAAAAGGGAATATATGAAAGTCTAAAAACATCACCTTCTGTTTGCCTTCCATGTGTACAATGCATTTCCTCCCTCTTTGGCCGTTGTCTACTTCCTTCTCTCTCTCTCTCTCTTTCTCTTTTCACCATTAGGTTTTTTTATTCCTTTGCCTTATTTTTTTCCTTCTGTATCTTCTTATGCTTTTTTTTAAACTCCTTTTTCTTTAAAATCTTATATCTTTTCTTCACTCTTTCATTTTTTTTATTTTTTTAATATCTTCTCGCTTTTTTCTTTTCATTTTTATACCTTTTTCTTCCCTTGTTAAACATGTTTTTCTTTCTCATATGTGTCGCAGCTAATTTTTTCCACATGATAATTCTATGTTGTTATTGATTTAATGTTTTCTTTATTTATTTCGATCTTACACTTTTTTCAGTTTATCTTTATTAAAATAATTTTCTCAAACAAATCTTCACTTTTTTCTTTTTTATTTTTTCTTTATGATTTATTTATTTCCTTTAACTTCAATATTTTTAACTATATTTCTAAAAAATTTCTCCATGATTTATTTACATTAAAATTATGCTTTTTTCAAAAACATCCACATGGAGAGTCCAACACCTGCCATATGATAATTTCTTTTCCAATTTTATTAAAAAAAATATTTATTTTTTATTTTTTATTTTTTATTTTTCCCTTTTATCCTCCCTCACATGCCGTTTCATGGTGGATCCAACACTCGTTGTATGGCTTTTTTTAAAAAATAAATTTTTTAAATGTTGATTTTACTATTATTATTTTGGGCTCTTACTTTGTTTAGTTATTCCACACGCTGTTTAACTACTAAATTCATAAGTCAATAAGTCAATTTCCAAATCTTTCAAAACCTCCAATTTCTTATTAGCCAAAATAAATCCACATATTCCAAAATCTTCATACTCTTTCTGCCACCTCTTCCTCACACTCCGAGTATTCAGGAAGCAAGCTTTCAAATTGTTATTCAAAGCATGGGCTTTCATTTTTAGGAATTTAAATTAGAAAAACAACTAATTTCATCCATTTTCTTTGTTATTTTTCAGTCTAAAAATCTAGAATTTTGCCAGTGATCAGAACATGAATGGTACAGGGAAGATAGTGCAGGTCGAGTAGACCATTTGTATCGATTGGGATGGTTAGAACAGTTGAGATGATACTTGCGATCAGTCTTAAATGGAATTTCAAAGTCTTGTCTAGAATTCCTAACCGTACATGGTTTTCTTGAGCAGGCCTTTTGATCATTCTAGCAATCTATACGGACTCATCATTTTTTCCCTTATTATTTCAAAGAAATTCTTTTTTGTTTTTTGGTAAAAAAAATAACTGATATTGTCATATATTAACAATATATACTTTCTAATTAAAATAACTTGACTTATACTTAATATTTAAAAAAGTTTATATCTAGAAGACCATCTTATAATAGAAAAGTTAGTGAGGTCTGGATTAACAAATTGTATAATGATTGGCACAGTTTATTAATAATTGTATTAACAAATTGTATAATGATTGGTAATAAATACTCAATAATTAATTAAATCTCATGCAAAAACTTCCAAGTCACGATAATAATAATACTATAATAAATCACTTACATATATGTAGACATGATTAGAAAGTCTTAATTAAGTAGAGTTATGTTTAAAAAAAAATACAAACTAACCAAATTTTCATCATATTCAAAATGTTTCATAGAGAACTGTGGTCCCAATTGTATAAGAAGACCAAACAAACTGTATGAGTCATCTACATAGATTGAATGGACCACGTGGATTGTTATATTCTAAGATGGTTTTCTCAATGTAATATTTTGTTAATTATTAGTCAACTTAAGTTTTTTTAATTAGCAAGTCTAAATTTACTGCATGCTCATTAAGTAAAATATGACTTTGAATTTAATAGTATCATCGTAACAGTTGATTAGAAAGCCAAAATTAAGTAAATTATTATGATTTAAGTAACATGCATTATTATGATTTCAATCTCTTTTCAAATATTTAATTGTGAATTTAATTATGTTTACACAATAATAATAATGTTATAATAATCAAATAATGCTATATACTTGGAGTTATAATTAAAAATTCTTAAATAAGTACATGATTAAAAAAATGCGAAGTAATCTAATTTTAATCATATTTCAAAATGCATCAGGTTGATTTGAGAATTCTATTAATTATTGAGTAATAATTGCTTCTTGATTTAAGTAAATTGAACAATTAATCATCCCAACTACATAAGTAGACTAAGCAAACCATGTAAACTGTTACACGATTCATCCATGTAGATCGTGCAAATCATGAAGGCCGTACTATTGTAAAACTGTCTTCTCTATTAGAATTACTAAATATCAACTATACGTTGAGTTATTTCAATTTTTAAGTACATATTAAATGGATACTTTTTAATTAAAATGTAACATGTGAATTTAGTAGTGTTACTATAGTAATTGTGTGACATAATACATCGGTCAACCATAATAATAGTATGTCAATAGTACATTGGCCATATTAATTAGAAAAGCCTAAATTAAATAAATTATTTTGATTTTAATCACATATCAGAAATTTAGTTGTAAATTTTGTTATTGTTCCTATTCTAATGGTATGATTATAATAACTCAATCACATTCTATATGTTAAGTTATGATTAGAGAGTTTTAGTTAAATGAAGTCATGATTAAAAAAATGAGCTAATCCAATTTTAATCATTTTTCAAAATCCATTTTAGTGAGTTGAGAATTATGTTGTGAGGTTTTATCAATGATGGAATATTAATTACTTTATGATCCAAGCAAATCAAGTGGATAGCGTCCTTGATTACATAAGCAAGTTAAGCAAATGTTACATGGTTCATCCATGCAGGCCGTACAAACCATTATATTCAAAGACAATTTTCTTGTTCTAAAATAGATTAAATATCAACTCTACCTTAAGTTCTTTTAATTAATAAGTATATATTAGTTGGATCTATGTAGAATTTAATAATATAATCATAGTGAGAGTGTGACAACAATACCTTGATTATATGGATTTGAAAACCAAATTAAGTAAATTATTATGATATCAATCATATTTTATAAGTTTAATTGTGAATTTAATAGTGTTATCATAGGAATAGAATGATAATAATAATTCAATCATATAATATGCATGGAATTATGATTTGAAACTCTTAATTAAGTAAAATCATGTTTAAAGAATACAAAAATTATCTTTCAAATTATGTCATGGTGACTTGAGAATTATAGTTTGACATTTTATCAACTATTGAACATTAATTGCTTCACAAACCAAGCAGACTACAGCCTTGATCACATAAACAAACCAAGCAAACCATGTGAATCGATCATGTAGACTTTGCAAACCGTTATATTCAAAGACAGTTTTCTCAATATAAAATTATTAAACATCAACTATACTTTAAGTTCGTTTAATTAGTAAGTATATTAAAAACTTGTTCTTTAAAATGTGACTTGTAAATTAGTAGTATAATCATGGTAATAATGTGACGCTCCAACCGAGATAACCTTGAAATTCTTGTAAAATCGATCGAGATAATCATTCCAATAGCTCCAATCTAACTGATCAATACAAATGATCAGCTCGTTTGCACGGTCTTCCTTATACTGCTAATCTCATCTTCTTATTTCAAATTTCATATTTTTTAAGCTAAAAAAGTTGCAAAAAGGTCAAATTTGTTGTTTTTCCAATTTAAACTCATAAGTATGAATGTCCATAATTTGAATGACAATTTAAAGGTTTATTCTAAAAAATTTTGGGATTTCACAAAGCTTTTGAATCTTTACTTCCCTTATGCAACACCTAAAGTTTGAACATCTGGAGGACGTTTGGTTAGAATATATGAACGATGGTGGTAGGACAACAATTGGCGCTGGTGATGGTGGTGGAGAGAGTGAAGGTTGTTTGGAAAATTTGTGCATGTGTTGTTTGTGTGTGTGTGTTTTTTTTAGAAGGCCTTTTTTATATATATATATATATATAGGATTTAGGAATAATATGTGGTTTACGTTTATATTTTCTTTTATTTCATATTTATATTGATTTTCTTTTATAAAAGGGCAATTCAAAGAATACAAAAGTTTCATTAAAAGTGGAGATCATCCTTGTAAAACTTTTTTATTAAAGGTAAGTGATGTAATAGAATGACTGTTTTAAGGTAAATTTGCGAGGGTATTTTCAACTACTCAACATTAATTGTTAATTGTTATTTTCAATAATGTGACTTTATATAGTTATTAGTTTTTCAGTTATGCTAAAACTCAATGCACACTAGTTCTATGACATGTCTCCCTGATTGTTTCAAGAGTGCTTATATTTGTACCCAAAATAATAATATACCTGAACTAACAAATGCTTTATAATATAAACATGGAAAATCTATCCTTTTGTATATTCTTTTTATATAATACCATATTTAACCTCTCATATACTCACTTCCTTTTCAATTTTAATTTTAATTTTAATTTATTTTTAACAGATCTAAATAAGAAAAAGTACTTTCCCATTCTCAAAAAGGAAAAATAAAATATCTCTAAAAGAGGAAATAATAAAAAAAAAATTTTGTGGCAACATCACTTTCAATAAAATGAGGGAAAATTTAATCAACAAAAGGAAAGCTGTCATGAAAAAATATTTCTTAAAAAGAAGAAGTTGATCACATAATACTGAGTTAAACATTAAAAAATTATACACTACATACTTTAATAGTTGTTGGCTTTTCAAGAGACATGCTTTCTTTATTTTCATTTCACTTGAAATTTTCGTTGAAAATTTTTATGTTGTTATAAGATATCTTAAGAAAAAAATTTAATGAAGAACAATTAGAGTTTATAAAAATAAATTAACGTTAATCATTGCATCAGTCTCAACCATGGATAGTGCAATAACTTGATAAACAATAAATTCCAAGCCCTCATGAAGGGCTAGGCATTTGGCCGGCCAAGGAGAGAGCTGCATCCTTATAACTTTATAGCCATACAAGTAACGATAGTCCCCTCCGAGTCTCACACCGGTGCAACTCCGGCTAACCACCAGAGCTGCATCCACAATAAGCTTCAGGAGACCACTAGGCTGCGCCACGAACTTTTGAGAGTGAATACCTAGTCGACTAGCATTGCATAATATCTATAGAAGAGCAATCTTGTAAGTTACTAAGGAGTCTGCAAGGTATATTAGAAACATCCACCCAACTCACCCAGATCTTGTCAACTACACCTTTTTTTCTCAACCACCATTGAGCCCAAGCAAGCATGACAAAGACTTCTAAATCCTTTTTTATTAATCGGCTTGAGGCAAATAAACACGGGCCATGAAAACACCTTGTAGTAGTATAAACTTTTTAACACTTTTCACAAGGAGGAGCCCTCCCAAACCCCTTAGGCTCGGGGACATTTTCAAAGGCGGTGCGAAATCGTCTCTGAATTCTCCTAGTACCAAACACAAGGGGGCCTATACTCGACTACGAAGTAAGTTAGCTGCACAGGGTAGAGCATTGTGGAAAGCTTTCCAAGCAAAGATTTTGATCTTACTTGGAATCTTCAAACTCCATAAACAACCACACCAGCTCCAATCAACACCACCAACGGATAACTGGGAGACTTGTGCTATGTCTCTAGCAAGCCAATAAACCGACTTAACCGCATATCGGCCCCCTATTGTCAAAGTGCCAATACAACTGGTCAACACCATTACCTCTACCCAATGAAATCTTTTCAATCTTCTGAACGTCAATAGGCTAGAAGACGGCTTCCATCAAATCAACATTCCACCTCCTATTCAATTAAAAAAAAAAAAAAGTAACTCGGGCTTGAAGGTAATCAGACGTGGAATCCAAAGATATTGAAAAACAGAAATAGCATGGTCATCCCTTGCCCTTCAAAGGATACTTTTAGACAAAAGCTCACGGCCCCAAATGACGTTGTGCCAAGTATAAAGAAGGTTGTAGCCCGTAACTGCATCAAAGAAAGAGGAGTTTGGGAAATATTTTGCTTTAAGCACTCTACTCACCAGCGAGTCCTGATTCTGGGTAAGTCTCCAGCCTTGCATGGCCAATAGTGCTTGATCAAAAGCATCAAATCCTAATCCCCCAAGTTTCTTCTGTTGACAAAGCAACTCCTACCGATAGGACCGCACAAAACCCACCCTTCACCTGTACATCGCATTACACTGCCCGCCCTTGGAGTGTCCATCTCAGCAACCCGCCAACATGTTATAATGTGCGGGTGTTAGATTAGGTATTTTCATGACGGGTTTAACCCGACTTGTCCGCCAACCATATGTCTTGATAAATGATTCCTAATGATTATGTTGATTATCTATCTAAATGCAGTTGTAGTTGAGATCATCATATTTATTTTACTTTTTTTTAGGCGTTCTCGTAAACAAGTAATTTTTTCTCCTAGAAAAGCAAACATTTTTGTGCAAATTACTAAACCAAATTATATCTCAACTAATGTTTAAATTACTAAAAGAATAGCACAACATTTTCACTTTTCCATCTGGTTCAAATAAGCATACCTTCCCATACATTGAAAATCCCCCTTCCATCGGCTAGCCAATAATTCTGCCTTCTTCGTTTCACTCCGATTGCTATTCATTTGTAATTTGATTTTCCGCCCTTTTTTCCCTTTTCTTTTATCAACAAAGGCTATTGGACTAAACGCAACTCCACCCGCAACCCGCCCACCCGACCTTCCTTGGGCAGTTTGTGGCTTCTACCCCGTTAAACTTGGCATTCAAAAAACCCATACTGCCCCCATCCCAAAATTGCTAACCCACCTACTTGTTTACCCCTATCCACCGTGCCCAATGAATTTTCCTACTGTTCTCATTGCCACCCCACAAGAAATTAGTGACCATAGCTTTGAGCTCTAGACAAAGCTTAATCACATTCAGAGCGTATGTCGCCGTCACTTGAGCCACTGTTTTGATAAGGACTTCACGACCTCCCACCAAAAAAAACCTTTTATCTTCATAGTTGAAGCTTCTGAGCCACTTTCTCTTAATGCCATTGAACTCCACTTGTTCTTGCCTATAAAAGAAGGTAACCTAAATAATTGTCATGGGAAGTGCTATGTGGCGGCCCGCCCCTCGTAGAGAGCATACAATACTATTACAGTTAAGTTGTATCACTAACTGTGATAGATTGTACTCTCATGAGTCGCCGGCTAATCTATCTCTCTTTAAAACATGACGTTTTTGGGGAAAATTTTTTTTTCTTAAACATCATGTAAAACATTTTTCACTATTTACTTTGTTTGCAAGTACAAAGTAATTTACATAATACAGTACTTTCGTAAAATATATATTTATAAAAGACTGTTTCTTTTTCCCTTCTTTTTTATCGCTCAGCGGAAAGACTCTAGCAGGACCATATCCCTTACCTCCTATCCCATTTGACACGCGCCATCCCGTCCGCCATCCAGTCATACAAAGCTACTGAGCTGGTCGCTTACCTGCAACATAAGCAAAAATGGTGAGCTACAGGCTCAGTAAGTTCAAACATGCAAGAAATAAAATTTCTATGAATAATACTATTCATCGTGAATAGTAATGTTGACTACTATTCATATGTAAATAGTAATTTTGATCACTATTCATTATGAATAGTAAGTTTGACCACAACAAAGTATACCAACAACACATCTAATGCGATGTTAGTACCCTCACCAAATTGTCTTATGCTCAATTATGACATAGTTTCAGTTTTAGGTAATTATCTTTGATTATGTTCTGGTTTTAAGCTCAGGTTGCAGTACCATTTAAGTGCGTATGACTAGGAGCGGTACATTAGTGCTGACCTCCACAGCCTTAATCTCATAGCCCCGAAGGTAAAATTTATACATGACTAGGAGTGGTACATCAGTGTTGACCTCCACAGTCTTAATCTCATTTCATAGCCCCGAAGGTAAAATTTACCTCCCTGTACGGAAGGCTGATACGCCAAAAGTAGTTTCATTACCGACTTTTTAAAGTTCTAACCCGGTGACTTCATATTGCCCCGTGGTTAGGAATGATTAACATTTTAATTTTAGGTGAGTGAGTTTCATTAACCTAGCTCTAGTGCCCGAAGCACAATTATTATGTGTCCCATTCTCAATAGTGCCTGAAGCACATTTCATCTCTCTCTATTCTATAATAGTGCCCGTAGCACATATGTACCTAACTTATAGTTAGTACATCAAAATTAGCAATAATAATGCTATATGTTGTAGACAGGTAAATGTCTGAACTTACCTTATCAGTTTCTTCCCCTTTTCTCTCTTGGATCTTTGATCGCCCTCCTTGTAGGTCGATTTTGGGATCCTACAGACAAAACCTTGTCTGTTAATTTCATTTCCATTTATAGCTTTTATTTTTTTTCATAAAAAAGCTTAAATAAAACCTATTTATAACTTTTTAAGCTTTATTTATCATTTTTCCCATTTTCTCAACTTTTACAAAATTACGATTTTACCCTTATATTTTGGCAAAATTACAATTTTACCCCTGATGGAATTTTCTCGATCCAGACTATATTTTTAGCTCTTAGGAACTTTTTTGACTCTTTTCTAATCATTACCGGGTTCGTTTCTATTTTATTTACATTTTTCACTTTCCTGACTTTCGAGAAGCACTATTCCGACCCTTTACTATCGTTTCGGAGTCTCAAATGGACGTTTTACTAGTATTTAAAACGTTCACCTAGACATTCCCGATCTAGATCTCCGAGACTCGGATTTTCCGTACCCGACTCGGACTTTTATTTCGTTTCCCAAAAACGCCCCCTCCTAGGGGTCGGTTTTTCAGTTTCACTCACGTTTTACATTTTTAAGGGGACGGGTTACTATTCACGAACCACCCCTTAGGTTTTCCTTATTCAATTTTCCGTTAGGGACTCATGTTTCCGATCCGACCCTAAACTTTTATTTTTAATTCCCATTTTACCCCAAATGTCGTTTTCGAAATTTTGACAGCATTTCGACGTAAAGTTAAGGCTACCGGCGTTAGGTACGCCTCGAACCATATGTACCTGCCACGTACTATACCACAAAACTATTTTATGTAAAAGTTTTCCAAACTTTTACATAAAAGCTCACAACATTTCAATTCACATTTTGAACCACATTACACAAAATTTCTTTCAATTTTACCCTTGGTTTTGGCCACGGTTTTCAACTAAAAACCTAACCAAAACTTCTCAATTTTTCAACCAAATTTTAGGCTATTCCAATGTCATTATCTAGCACATTTTCAAGCCAATTTACATGCATTTTTCAAAAAATAAAATGATGGAATTTTGGCCAAATCTTGGCCTTTAGATTAAAAAGCAAACCAATCTTGGCCATTAATGCCACCAACCACCATATTTCTTTCATTTATTAATTTTGATTTATGATGTCATAAATGTAAAGCAAAGTGTTGACTTTGACTTTACTATTCACATTAATTCGACTACTTTTTGACCGATACCGGTTCGAGCAGAAATTTTCCTAAAATCATCCCGGCGGGTTCCTGAGGTCTCCTGTGCAGTCAGATCAATTTATACTGCTTTCGTTTGATCAAAATCAATCCCGGAAATTTTTCATCTTTTAGTATACCGGTTAGGGTTTTCAATGCCGTTTTTGACACCGTTCCACCCGTTTCAACTCAGTGAATTTTTCCAACACTGAATTCTTACTCGTCAGTATTGTTAGAACATTTTAATACATTCTAAACAATATAATTACATTTATTTCACTGTTTAAATAGTACAAATTGTTATATACATACATTTGTACATTTTCTTCCGAGAATGCCTGAATTTCCCGGTTGTCACACGCTACCTTCATCAAGACCCAGCCAATATTATATAGTAAGTTTCATTGACGGTTCAGCAATATTAGGGCTAAATGTAATTGTTGGAAATTGTGGTTATCAGTTTGAAAAGAAAGTAGTGTTTTAGACTTTAGGTTGTGATGGTAGATATGATAGGTTATGATAATGAGATAGACTATAATAATTAGTTGTTGAAACAAGTTGTAAGAAAATGGACACGTGAATAATAGGAAAGATTTGATATATTAAGCCTGTTTCCAGTTATATTATTTTACAATCAGCTACTAGTCTTTTATAGGCACAAAATATTGGTGGTACAAGTCTTTAACCGACTTAATGTTTACAATTTGTTAGTCTAGAAATTTCTTCATAGTTGGCACATTATTTGTCGATATTAGTGCTTCTAGATTTGTCTAAGTCTAGAGCCTTCTACTTTAGACTAGATTTTTACTTTTTATTTAATTATTACAACTATTGGTAGAATACTCTAGAAAAGTGGAGAAACAAGCATCAAATTTTATCACTTCAGTAACTCCAATCATGTATGTAGTGGTGTGAACTTTCCTTTTGGAAGTGCCGTTGTAAATATATCTGCTAGTTCTTCAATCTTACAATGCTTGAGCTCAATCTCTTTATTGGTCTCAAATTCTTTGATGAAGTGATATTTGATGCCTATATGTTTGGTTTTGCCGTGAAACACTAGGTTTTTCATCATTGCTATAGATGATTTGTTGTTACAGTAGATCTCTATAGCTAACACTATATATTAAGACTCTAAGTATGACCAACACACTCATTGTCTCCCTGTTAAGGCCTTCTGGCTCCATGATGGTCAAGTTACATGTCTTATAAATCTCTGTTAGAGATTTTGTTCTTCTAGGTTGTGATTCTGAAGATGAATCTACGGTTTGAATTGGCTCTTGTATTGGTGCTTGAGTTGGCAGTCCAGGCTGATCAATAACTTCTTTAACTTATTGATGTGTTAGTGGTGGCAAATTGGTACTCCTTTCGACTTCCTCTATCTTCCAGTAGTAAGCAGCATCTTCGTCAAATTTCACATCTTGGTTGATGATAAGTTTATTTGTTGTTAAGCTATAGACTCGATATCCTTTTGATTGAGTTCTATAACCTAAGAAAATTCCTTTCTCTACCTTTTTATCCGACTTGTTCTTTTTTTCTTGTGGGATATGGGCATAAGAGATTCAACCAAAAACTCTGAGATGCTTGCAAATGGCTTTCTTCCATACCAAGCTATTTCTAGTGTTTTGTCTTTCACTATTTTAGTTGGAAATCTATTTAGTAGGTAGACTATAGTGTATACAGCCTCTACCCATAAGCTTTTTAGAAGTACCTTCTCCATCTGCATAGCTCTTTCTGTCTCTATCACAGGCTTGTTCTTCTATTTAGATATTCCATTTTGCTCTAGTGTGTATCCAATTGTAAGTTGACATTCCAAGCCTTCTTCTTCACCAAACCTATTGAACTTGTTGGAAGTGTATTCTTTATCTCTGTCGGTTCTTAGAGTCTTGAGGTAATGGCCACTTTGTTTTTTGACATAGGTTTTAAATTTTTTGAAAATCCCAAATACTTGTGATCTTTCACGCATGTAGTAGACCCATGTCATTCTTGTGTAGTGATCGATGAAGAGAATAAAGTTCCTATTTTACTCAAGTGTTGGAGTATGCATTGGCCCAAAAATGCCTATGTAGATAAGTTCTAGTGTCTCCTTGGCTCTCCATGCTTTGCAGACATCATCAATCTCCTTTGTTGTTGGGAGATTTTTTATCAAATCCTTCTGGTGGAGAATTTTTTGCCCATGAAAGTTGAAATGCTCGAGCCATTTGTATCATAGCCATGACTCGTCAACTTGCGTCATCATTGCCACATTACTTGTGTATCTCCGCTAAATGAGGAAGCCCCTATTCTCCCTCATTTTGATTTTTGCAATTTCAAGGGATTTTTCTTGCTTGTCATAAATCCTACAAGCATCTCCCTTAAAATGGAGAAAGTACCCTCTCTCCATCATTTGGCCCACGCTGAGCAGGTTTTGATCAATGTTAGGGAACAAGAGTACATCATTTATGTATCTCTTCCCTTTTCTCATATCAATGGCAATGGTTCCTTTGCCTATTGCCTCCATAAAGTCACCATTTCCTATTTTGACTTTTGTTTTGATTTTATTAAGACTACAAAATATTTTTTTCATTTTTGTCATATGATTGTTGCAACCACTATCTAAAAACCAAGTATTGTTCTTCTCTTCTAATGTAGCTTGGTAAACATAGAAGAGATTATTTTCATCATTTTTCTCTTCTAAGAATTTAGCTTGATGATTTTTCATTAAACGGCTAGTATTTTCAATGTGCCTAATTTTTTTTACAATTTTGGCATTGTGGTTTCCTTTAATCCAACAATCTTTCTATAAGTGGCTCTTTCTTTTGCAAATACCGCATGGACGATACTTATCATTTTGTCTTTGATTGTTTTTATTTTTATCATTTTCTTGTTAATTTCTCCCACCTTCTTTTGGTTTATGAGACCACAGATTTATCTTAAATTGAAAGGCATTTTCTATATAGTTCTCACCCTACCTATTCAACCTTTTTTCATGTGCTTTAAGAGAGCCCATTAATTTTATTGGCAACAAGGTTTCTATATCTTTCTAATCTTCAATTGCATAAATTATTATATCATATTTTTTTTGTACAAGAAATTAGTATCTTTTCAATTATTTTCTTGTTAGAAATTTTTACTCCATAGGCTCTCATTTAATTAACTATCTCTTTTATTCTAGAATAATAATCCTTTGCAGTCTCATTATCTTTTATTTTAATATTTCAAAATCTTGTTTAAGACTCTACAGCTTGATAATGCATAACTCCTCCTGCAACGTATTCCATGCTTGTTTTGTAGTTGTTGCACCCATGATTCGTGGAAAGATGTCATCTGCCATTACTTCCTACATAGCAAATAATGCTTGAGAGTCTTTTTATTGATTCTCTTCAAACGCCTTCTTTTGGTTAGTCGAGAAAGTTAACGTGTCTTCAGGAACATTGAATCCCTATTCAATGATCATCCATAAATTTTGCAAGCGAAAATAGGTCCTCATTTTGATGGACCAAAAATCATAGTTTTCTCCATTGAAGATAGGAATCGAATGGAAGAGCAGTTAGAATTGGCCATTAAAAATTTGTTTAATTTTAGACAAGATTTCGACTATGCTCAATAAATGATCGAACATAGCTCTAATACCAATTGTTGGAAATTGTGGTTGTTAGTTTGAAAAAAAGTAGTGTTTTAGACTTTTGGTTGTGATGGTAGATATAATAGGTTATGATGATGAGATAGACCATAATAATAAATTGTTGGAACAAGATAAATGAGCTTACTTTTGTAAGAAGGTAGACACATGAATAATAGGAAAGACTTGATATATTAAGCTTGTTTTCAGTTATATTATTTTATAATCAGCTGCTAGTCTTTTATAGGCACAAAAATCGATGGCATGAGTCCATAACCGTCTTAATGTTTAGTCTAGAAATTTCTTCATAGTCAACACATTAGTTGATAGTAGTGCTTCTAGATTTGTCTAAGTCTAGAGCCTTCTACTTTAGACTAAATTTTAACTTTTTATTTTATTATTACAACTATTAGTAGAATAGTCTAAAAAAGTGGAGAAATAAGCATCAAATTTTATCAGCAATCAAAGACTTTGAAAAGTTGATTACTTGGCACAAGGCTCGGGCATAGCTATCAAGAATATTGCTTTTCACTTTACACTCAGTAGTAGTAGCACGTCCAAAGAGAATGGAGTCATCAGAAAACAGCAGGTGGCATATCTTCGGCGCCCCTCAAGCTATAGCGTTCCGTTTAAGAGGTCATCTCTTTCCGATATTTGAATGGCTCCACACAGCCCTTCAACATACAAAAGAAGATAAGGTAAAATAAGGCACCCTTGTCTCAAACCATATTGACGGATGACATTTCCCACTACACCAGGGCTGACAATAAAAGAAAACTTCATAGTCGACACATAATCCATAATATGGTCAATCCATGTCTCTCCAATCCCGAGTCAACGCATCATAGCTTGTAAAAAACTCCATTCAATCCTGTCATACGCCCTGATCATATCGAATTTAGAACCGTGAGCCCTTTCTTACCCCTCCTATTCGTTTGCGAGAGTGGAGAACTTCAAAAGCCTCCAAGATGTTATCAGTGATTAGCCTACAAGAGACAAAAAGCACTTTGGTCAATAGGGATGATTGAGGCTACGCACTCTTCAACCAGTTAGTAAGAACCTATGTCACTGCCTTATAGGAAACAATATATAGACTAATTGATTGGAATTTAGAAACCTTTTTAGGCTTCATCTTGAGTACAATATGTGCATTGTTAAAAGCCTTCACCGACTTGGAACCACTAAGAACCCCAAGCACTGCTGAAGTGAGAGCATGCTCTTCCAATTCCCAAAATTTTCTGGAAAAACACGGCACCATGAAACCGTCCAGCCCAGGCGATTTGAGAGGTCCAACACTTAATAAAGCACTTTCAACTTCGTCTGGTGAAAAAGTTGCACCTAAAGCTCCTCGCATAGCTGGCGAAATTTTGGGCTCCACCACCTCAACAATTCCTGCCATATCCTCAGCCATGGGAGAGGAAGAAGAAAAACTTAATTAAAATACTTCTCCACCTCAAGGACTATACCTTTTTCATTTGTATTGGTAGAAGCACTGGAATTCTCCAAACTCTTAATCGCATTTCACTTCATCCACGTCGAAGCCTTGGAATGGAAAAACTTAGTGCAAATTTGGTAAACATATCTAACTTAATCTAGCTTTTAAATTACATTACATTGATCATTTTGAGACAATCTAACTTAATGTAATCTAAACTAAAACAAACCTTTTTTTAAAAAGTTAAATAGTACCTTATAGCTTAAAAAAAATCTTTTTTAAAAAAGTTAAATAGTATCTTATAGCTTAAAACAAATCTTTTTTTAAAGTTACATAATACCTCATAGCTTAAAATAAACTCTCTTTTTTGCCTTTTTTTTTTTTTTTGTACCAATACATATTTAGATTTAGAGAGTAGAGGTGAGATTTTTTTTGTTTTATATATTTTTAAATCCAAAATATTAGCTAATGCAAGAAAGTCAAAATGTATCTCACCTTTCCATAGTCCCCTATATTGACACTC
Source organism: Antiaris toxicaria (assembly GCA_035233585.1). NCBI lineage: Eukaryota > Viridiplantae > Streptophyta > Magnoliopsida > Rosales > Moraceae > Antiaris > Antiaris toxicaria. Next base: position 6,994,948 of record CP141163.1, read on the forward strand.
AACAACCATGATAATAACAATATTGACAATTTTATTTATTTATTTATTTTTTGCTTACAATCTGCTACATGGAAAGAAAAAAGATGAGTCGTGAAGTTAGTTATATTTTTTATTAATATTACAAAAATTAGGTAATTAGAAATTTAATTTAATTATTTGTTAAAATTTTTTATTTCCCTAATCAAGCACACTTTCTAAGACAAAATTAAAAAAATTTCAAGCTAAACTATGTAAAAACTAAACAATCTAACTTGACTTTTAAATTAAGTTAAATCACAAAATGTATGATCTAACTTAGTTTCTAAGTTAAATTAAATCACAAAACGTCCGATCTAACTTAATTTTAAACTACATTAGATTATATCGCGATCCAAATTGACTCTTAGTATTCTAGTAATTACATAGATTACAAAAAATCGTGATAGTAAAATTAACCATAATTATGGTGCAACTGTTGATGTGATAGTGTCCAAAAACAAATTAACCATAATTATAGTATTAAAAATAAATAATCAAAGTTAGTGGTATTTAAAAAATATTTTTGTTAAAAAATTATTCAAAAATGGTCAGGGCTGTTAAGTCACAAATTGAGTTGAGCAAAAAGAACCTCATGCTTTTTAAGATGGAGCTTTGTAAGCATAGCATAACAAAAATGTCACACTTGACTAGATTCTATTACAATATAGTTAAAATCCTCCATAACTAAGTTCAGAAAAATATAAATAAATCTTAAAAAAATTTTGGAGCTAATGTAGTGGCAAACAATGGTTGCATCATTTGACGTAGAGTATTTCGTGTCAAAATATTCGTATCCCTAGCAATTATTCCTTCGCTAGAAAAGTCGATTAAGTTGCTAAGACATGATATTGTCGAGTTTATCTACTTAATTATCAATACATAAACGATTAAATAATACAAGTATTCCACATCAAATGGAGCTATTACGTTCTGGTGGAAATATTTCTGTTGCTATCATCGCCTTCAAGCAATTTTTCGAAAGTAAAGAAAATTTCAACTCTCAATTGGGTTTAGAACAAAAGGTCAAGACGGCAACAAAGCCTTCCTCCTATTTATTAAACCTACATATATATATATATATCTACACAGACATCACATGATAATACATCATAAAAACCTCGGCACTGCTAGTGATGGATAGGCTTCGAGGTTATTCCAATGAAAGTTGGTATCACCCTCTGGAAGGAACATAAAACTTTGGCCATAAAACTCTGAGTCAAGTGGTGCAAGTTTCAGTATCGGAGACAAAATAATATCATTTTCTTCAACCCTAAGCCTCTTGGGAGCTTGGAATGTTCCTTCTTTATGGGACTGTATTTCGGTCTTTTCCGCCTCAGAATCGGATTCGCATTCCTTTGGCTTTGACTGATCTGAATTTTCCTCACAAAGAGATGGCATAGATATGGAACGATCAAGGGACTTGCTAGGTTTTGTGCTACTGCTTGCTTTATTGATGTTGGAGTGCTTTCCTTTTGTCATTCTCTCGAGGTACCTTCCCTGGGCTTCCAATTTGAGCTTCAAGCTCTTCCGAATCTTAAATACATATAATTACAAAATATGTTTTAAAGAGTTATTCACCTGGAATATAGATGTGGCAATTTCTATTGTAGTGATCATCTTGTTTTCCTATCGGTTCAAATTGTGTTTTAATTATTGGATTAATTTTTTAACCGTCAGAATTATTTATGAGTGTCCACGATCAAAATTTGCAAAGTGTGATTGGGATTAGATTATTCAAAAATTAATCCAGCTTCTAAAACAGCAGTATATACTGATAGGAAATTCGTAGACTCACTCTGTATATGTACATATAGAAAATTGTTTATAAACGAGAAAACTTATATTCAATGAAAAGAGGTTACATGCACTGTTAAATGATGGGTGGAAAAACCTTTTTTTTTTTTTTTAATTGGAAGAGCTTTCTTTATAAATTTCTTTCAACATTTTAACTCTTTTGCGTAGGAATTCATGATCCTATATTAGAGTACCTCAAGTTGATCGTTCAGTCGCGTTTGCACATCCATCTGCATTTGTAAGGCTTCTTTGAGCTGTGCAGCACTACGACAAAAGCATTGCAATTATTTACAACACAATTTGGATATAAACAATAATGTCCCAACAACATTTAAAAAATAAATCCAAGGAAATTAGGGAGGATATAAAATGAGTTCTTACGATGTCGTACTGAAATTTGGCAACATTTCAGCAACAGTTTTCTTCTCGAACTTCCCTCCTGGAGAAAATAATTGAAACATGCACATATAATTAGGATAGTGCAAATATCTATTAGATGCATTTACATCGCATGAGAGGGAAAGAGAAAGGGAAGAACAAATAGTGATTCTCTTTTCCATCTAATCATGTGTTTACTTATAAAATCAATAACAATAATTTAGTAAGCCTCACATGATATAAAGAATGTTAATCCCTACATTCTCTTTGGTATTGATTTTTTTATCAAAGAGAATGGATGCCAAATTTACTTATAAACCAGCACTTAAAAAGGAATTTGATTGTTTCCCATCACATGATCAAATAAATACAAATAAACACTAGAAAATATTATCATTTTTATTATTTTACACTTTCATTTCCACTCTCATTATCCTTCTTATTACATCTATTTACAGTTTGGTAATCGCACTCTAGTGTAGAGAAGCTGGTCATTAATGATAAACATAATTACGTCTTAATTTAAACTCTGAAAGTTTCTAAGAGATGAGGCTGTAAATTACTTACTGCTGTTCGATTCCGGAATGAAGTTTGCGATCCTGTACTTCTGAAATATTACAAAATAATGTAGCTTTTAGATATTAAAAAAAAAAAGAATTATCCATTTATTATTTGAACTGAATTTTGATTTTTAAAAAAGTGTCATCGGAGGGTAGCGTACAAAAAAAGTTCCTCTAAATTATAAAAAAATTAAAATAAAAATTGTAAACAATATCATTTTATCAAAATCTGTGATAAACAGCAATATTGTTTTAAACAATTGTTTATTCCCAACTAAACTCTCGAAAATAAAAATATAAAGGTTCCAAAACACTATCATTGAAACAATTTTACATAAAGCTTAAAACAAGTTATTGCACGTGTAATAGCACATGAAAAATTCTATAAATAACCAAAGACTATAATTAGTAGAGTGCGGACTCACAACCATCCCCAACACTCCCTCCCCATGCCATAAGTCCAAAGGGTCTCAGACAAGGCGCCTAAAATCAATTAAATTATTTCAATTATATTGTTTAAGATAGTCAATCTTCTGGGATAAGCTATTGAATGTTTTATCAGCTCATCGCGAGAAAATCTCGCCTGCAAAATACATGGGACTTCTCTTTACAAATTACTTACAATTAATTCTATTAAGCAATTTCCATTAGTCTCTAAACACTAATAAGATGATTGGGACTATTATGGAAGATTAGAAAATGATCAAAACATATATAACAACCACGAAAATAAAAATAAAAATAAATATATCAAAAACCAAAAAAAGACAAGAAAATAAAGAAATAGTAGATATATCCGATTTGATGATAAAATAACATATAGATAGTCATCGAGTACGTAGCCAGATTTTTGCATATGCCTCGCTTTCTTCACTAGCAAACATGACAGTTCTCTGATCGATATGGAAGAAGGTAACGAAGGAAATAATATAGCACACACAAAATTTTGTAAAATTCAGCACCCTATGTGAGACGGGTCACTGCGACAATAAGGTACGTAGATAAAATTGTCATTCCTACACACCAGCACGTATTATAAATCAAAAGAAAGAACCTGCAAGTGACTTTTAACATGGTAGATGGTCAAGCCAGGAATTCCCATTGCCTTCAAAATTCCCTTAGGTGTTGCCACTGCGATCAAGAGGCAAAAACAAATTAAATAACATGAGATAAATCACCAATATATAATATGTATCGATAATATATTATACACTGATTTTATCCACATCAACAAAGAAAAACTTACTATCCGGTCCCCCAAGCTTAGTAACGGCCTCCACGAAGCGATCATGAAGTTCTTGTGTCCAACGAAGGCGTTCTTTCCCATCTGGCCCATTTGAACCCATTTCAGTGCATTGCAAGAGCAACAACTGTGAAAAGGGGAAGAAAAATGGTGGGCAGACAAAGCTAAGACAAATAAAGTTGGAGACAAAAAAAAAAGTTTAAATGAATAAATAAATAAATAAGATATAAAAGAAGAATTTAAGGTGGTGATGTGCACTATGGTACTGGACTTTAGGTTTTAGATACCACAAGCTGTCTCTAATTGACTGTCGTTAGCTGTCGGAATAAACAAAGTGTTGCCAAGAGTCCAAATAAAATTGTTAACTAGCTACCATAATAATAATAATAATAATAATAACTAAATAAATCAGAAATTGTCACAATAATTTACGTGGATCTTTTGTAAATAATAAAGAAGGATCTGAAACTTGATATTTTTGGACTAAAGAATACAAAGTATCACTTTTTTAATGGGAAAAAGAAGTAAGTAGCATATTCACATAATAAAGTACGTAAATAGAATTTTTACAAAACTGTTGAAATAAATAATATATTTACAAAAAAAAAATATGTTATTTGTAAAGGTAAATAAAATTATTTACTAGGTAAGTAATTTATTTACTTGTAAATTTAATATTACTTTTACAGTTTTAAAATGTTAATTACTAAATTTAAAATTTTATTATATTTTATATGAAATGGGAACCTCACATCTCTGTGTTACTTGTCTGCTGGGAAATCTGATGAATTTGGTTTGCTTTTCCACATTGCATACAAACTTCTTTTTTTATTTTTATTTTTTTCCCTTCTTTTGTCAATCCAATCCTTCGATTGGAACTAGGAAGCAGAAGCACCCATGAACGGACAAAATCATGAATAAGTTCTCAATCCAATTAACCCTAATCCAACTTGCACTACAAGGAAAAATACTATAAATGTTAGATTTTATTACTGAGATAAAAATGATAATGGAAAGTGCATCAAAAACATAATTAAGAAAAAGAAATCCAAAGACGATCGTAGAATCAATTGATTCGACAACTGTTTTGTAAAACACAATCATAGAAGCTTAGGTAGCGTTTGGTATTATTTTTGAAATCTGTTATGTTTTCAAATTCTTTGAATTTGATATCGTTTTGAAAATAATTCTGAGAACGTTTATGAAATTATGTTTGGTTTTATTTTCTGAGTGTATGTTTTGAGAAACAAAAAAGTGAAACTGTATTTGGTTATATTTTTGAAAACCAGTCATTTTATAAGTATTCTATAAAAACATATTTATATTTGATTTTAAAAAAATTAATACGAATACCAAAAATTAAAAATTAATAAAATTTTTTAATTGAAAAATGAATTAAAAATTAATAACCATAATATTTAAGTAATTACTATATCAATTAAATCTTAATTAACCATAATAATTAAATCAGAGAAATGGGAGAAATGGGAAAAATGAAATCAGATAAAACGGCTTTTAGTCATTTTCAATTTTACGTTGGGAGTAAAGGAGATTTTGGATTCGTTTTGAAATCTGTTATCAAAAACAGTACAAACCAAACACAATTTCACACCGATTTTGAAATTGATTTCTTAGGGAATTGTGAAATCTGTTTTGGAAACAAAACCAAATACGCACTTAATTTTCCGCAACCATTTTCAATAGTCGTAAAAACTCTTCATCAAAAACCTCTTTTACGTACAACCCTAGCTCTCATTTTGCAAAAAACTAAAATTATGTTGGTCGAAATTACTGTAGAAAACAGCCCTTCCACCTCCGTTCATCTCTACCATATCTACCATTCTATCTATCATTTTTTTAATTAGGGATAATTTTATTTTTTACCTTATTATTATCATTATAGTTTTTTTTATTTGAAATTGTTTGAGTTTGTTGTCTAATGGTATTTGTTTAGTTATTTCAAAAGTTTGAGTATTTGTTTGATTCCAAAAACTTGATATTATTAAATATTATGATCTTTTATTTTAAAGGTTGCATATGGATAGAAAATGGATGTGGCTTGTTAGAATGAGTAAAAGATATGAAAATAGTATTAAAGAATTTTGTCATTTGCCAAAACTCATATGAAAGGTGATAAGATTTGTTGCCTTTATTTTAAATATGGAAACCACAAATATCATTCAATTGATAAGGTTAGATCACATTTACATGCATATGAGATTATTTGTTCTTACTAAATATGATATTTAAATGGTAATGCTTATTTCAATAGTAATCAAACATCAACGAGTAAAGGAAAAGATCTTATTATTGGGAAAAATATAGGTAATAATATGTTTGATATGGTAAATGATTTAGAAGAATACTTTGAAGTTATTTGAAGTAATGATAAATGATGTTGAGATGCCCTTATATGATGGGTGTACAAAATATTTAAATTATTGGCGTTAGTTAAATTATGGAACATGAAGACATTGAGAAGGTGGACAAATCCTAGTTTCATATCTATTTTGGAATTTATAAGAGATTTTCTGTCTGATGATAATAATATACCACCAAGTATGTATGAAGCAAACAAGATGTTCATGCTTCAATACTTGTCCAATGAATTGCATTTACTATGTGGGAAACCAAAAAGCAAAAATTCTAATTGTGGAGGCTCTACATGCAGGTTAGGTAGTGAAACTCCAAGATTGATACTAAGATCAGATCAACTCCTCTCACATCATCCACTATCACTTATCTTTCTTCTTTGGTCACAGCTCCCCCAACGTCACTCATCATCACTGATTCTTAAGATCTGGTCACAATTCAAACCTAATTTCTCGTGAATCCTATAAGTGAATCAACTAAACCCTCATCAAATTTCCATTCATTGGCGACAATTTCTTCTAATGTAATGCCACAAACAAAAGCATTTGGTCTCCATCAAGTGATGAATTTTCACCAAATTATGTTTTATTAGACCAAGGAACTTTTCTTTAATTTCTCGAATTCTTATCTTCAATGTTTTAAGTTTTTAGAGCTCCTTCTCCCTTGAATCAATTGTCCCCTCGGCTGCTTAGCCGTCATTCCTTGAATGAATGCTCTAATACCAATTGGTAGAATCCTAGCAATTCCTTAGAAAATACTTGGAAATGAAATGATACAGGATTAATAGAGAGTAAACTAAAAGATTTTAGGGTTATTTACATTAATATACTATTTATTTTGACTTCATTCATGATGTATATTTCACATTTTTATACCTTCATATTACATTTAATTTACACATCTATATCTTTTTCTAGGTCAGTACGTAATTTTAACCTAAAATTGTTCAAAATACCTTCAAAATGAAAATTAAAGTTTAGATTATTTATCTTTTATACCATGTATTTTACTTTTATATAAAGAATTGTACCATGCATTCAAAGTCTTGCATTTTATAGAATTATATTGCACATTAGATTTTAATCAATATTTTTTTTTCTTAATCAACACCTCATTTTGACCTTAAAATACCCAAAATATCCTAAAAAAGAAAAATTAATATACAACAAAATCTTTAATTTTCTCAACAAAAAAATTCAGATTTTTCAACTCTATTTCATAACCACCTAGCTCTTTCTCACCCTACTGCCACACATCCTTTCTGGTCTTACCTCAACCCCTTTATTTAGCTTTTAATTGAAATTAGAATTTCTTCAATTATTTTTTAATTTCAAGCCAATTTTGGGTGCTTTTAATGTTAAAACTAAGTGTTGATCAAGAAAATAAATAGATTAGTATACTAATTGTATACTGATAATATAAAAATTTTGAACATTAGAAGACATTGTACATTGTTTGAATAAAAACAAAATGCATGGTATAAAAATATTAGTTTTCGTTTTTTTTTTAAGGATAATTTAGGCATTTTAAGATCAAAATTAAGTGTTGATAAAAAAAAGGATGTAATTGTACATTAAATATAATTTGATGATATAAAAAAATGTAAGAATTCAAAATGCAAGACATGCTTTCTAAATAAAAACAAAATATAGGACCATTGACGGTAGTGGCATGATAGCGAGGAAGGCTTACTTAAATCTTTCACTTTTATCAAATCTCAGATTCAAGCTGTAGTACAGCAAGAGTCTATTCTTTAATAAAGACCTTGTGATGTCTACTTTTAAAACATGGGATCTGCTAGTTGTAAAGACCTAAAATCAAATTCTTTATCATCCTACAGATGTCACTAGTAGACTCACCCAATGACAACTAGGATGAAGGCATATGGATACCATCGATTCCCTTTCTTTCATATAAAAATAAAAAACAAAACAAAACAAAAAACAAAAAACAAACAAAAACAAAATATAGAGTACAAAATGTACATGACCCTTAAAGTTTTATGGACTAAATCACAATAACTAAACTAAGCTGCAAAATATAGCATGTATTCGAAAGATATGGCAGCTCTCCTCGTGTACTCTCAAAGGGTGGTCTGTTGACACCCTCAGATCTAATTACCACGCTTCATTTTAAAAAAATTTTGTTACTAAATCACTTAAAATTATTCGAGCAAAAAAAATACTCATAACTAAATTTACTTTTAACAACATAATTGTTTTAAAAAGTATTTCATACACACTACTAAAAATTATACCTTTTTGATCGAATCATTTATGAAATTAACATTAGGATAGGCCTTTTATTATAATTATACTCTTTTAAAAACAATACAAATTAAACATTTAACCCTAATTTAGTAATAATAAAAGGGAAAAAAAAGTATTTTAATGACAATAATTAAAAAAATATATCATAAGTGATCTAAAAACTGGATATAATTTTTATTTTTTGTCAAATCCTTATTGATGGTTTTTATTTATTTATTATTTCTTAATAAATAATGGACAAAAGAATCAGCAAGTGTACCTGAACATCCCGACTCGATCGACATCCCTTCGCACCCTGTTCATTTTCCCGATTCATTGCTTTCTTAAATAAATAATAATAATAATAAAAGAAATGTATGTAAAAAGAACTGACGAGAATGGAAAAACAACCTTGGAGGTGAACTAAATAAGTCATAACCTAATCACAAAATACAAAATCTGGAAGCCCAATTCATAGGATTAAGCCTTAACTTGCGCCTTAAACAAAGCTTCAAATATGCCTCTTAAAACCCTTTTAACTAGAATATATAGCAGAAAAAGAAAAAAAAATAGAGGGGGGAAAAAGTACATATCTTCTTGCGAAGTCGGCTATATATTTGTAAAATCTATAACAGGAGAGGCTAATAATATCCATGTTGATCTGAGCTACAAAGAAGTCTAGAGCGTTATACCAATAAGTTGTATCACCTGAATGAACAGAATGAGAAGCAAGTTTGTCTGCAACTTGATTATCCTCCCTATAAATATGTGAGATTTTGTGAGTGACACTGCCGAGGTAACTTAAAGCTGCATCCCAACATGCCCAGAGTATCAAGGGTACGGTTCGCTTGTGTGAGATGAGAAAATCTACCACATATAACAAGTCACATTCAAACCATAAAAAGTCCCAACTACATCTAAGAGCAAAATCAATGGTTATAATCACACGCATCAACTCAACCTCAAAAGCATATAAGACGCCTAATGGTTTAATGAAGCAGCCTTGAACGAAACCTAGTATGTTCTGAAAATTGATACCCCACATCCCGTAAGACTTGGAGAGCCATTTACTGCCCCAAATGGTTTTTTAATTTATTTATTATTGCTCAAGCTTTGATTAAAAAAAAAAAAAACCGATAAGTACTTGAACCTATAAATTTAATTCATCCATAGAAGAGTCTCTTCTCAATTTCAAAAGAGGAGGCCACCAACAAATTACTTATTACATAAATTGAGTCTATCCTATCTATAGCCTTTTTTTTTAAGGCATTAGGAAATCCAAACAAGAAGACATTGAAATTCTTAATTGTACAAGTCTCTCTCTCTCTCTCTCTCTCTCTCTCTCTTGCTTGAAGTACAAGTCTCTCTTTTAAATTCTCAATGAAGTCTACTCGTTCGGCTTTTATGGTTTTTATTGAAATAATAGAATTGGTCATAAGCAAAAAAATAAATAAATAAAATAAATAAGTTTTCAACTGTTTGTATTAAAAAAAAAAAACAAAACAAAACATTGTTTAGCATAGAATTTCCCAAAAAACACAAATACCTGGATGCAGGGCTGTGTATAAAACCTGCCATAACATCTAAACCAATTGCTCCGCACCGACCCACTCATTATGGTGGTTCCACGTCATCAACCCACCTATTTTGGGCGGGTAGAATGCCCGCCAGCCATCTTTGTGGGTGGGGCCATTCTGTAGTTTTTCCTTGCGGGTTAATCCACACGCTCACTAACTATTTTTTTAAAAGTTAAGTTGTTTACATTTAGTTTAATTTGATGTGTAAGTTACTTTTGACTTATTATTTATTGTTTCTTTTTTAAAATTTGCATGAGAATGGAAAGTTAGAATAGAAAAGATGACTTTTCAATTTTTAATAAAAAAATCTATAATATTTCCGTCTCTTAATAATCTTTAATTGTCTATATATAAATATTTCTTTTCTTGATATATACTGTGATGACATTATGATAATCATTCTTTATTGGATTTTTGAAGGAACTATATTTCAATTATGTTTTTTATATCACTCCCACTTTGCTTTTATTATATGAGACTATAGACCATGACTAGTGTTCTAATTTTTTTTATTTTTTTTTATTTTAGAGATATTATTATTTACACTTAGATATTATTATATCATAAAATAAGTTAATGTTTGAGTTTGTTTCGGTAAACATTAAATAAATAAATAAAAGAGTTTAGAAAGAAGATCAAAAATTGTAAAAGTTGACGTTAAAATTCTCTACTCACCTGCTATATCGCCCTTCCTGCCTACGCCCACCCGCTCCCAAACCACCCAATCCGCCTACAATTTGGGTGGATCTGGTCTGATATTTTCAAAAAATCCTCGTCTTCAAACCTGTTTATTACCTATCTGCCACCCGCCAAACCCCCCCATGCACAGCCCTAACTAGAGAATTTTCGAAGAAAAAAAAGACACTACAAAAAAACAATTATTGAAAGAATTCAATGAAAGAGACCAATGATTCGGATTGGTGGGTGAAAAATGAAAATAAATAAATTTTATTTGTAGGGGCCTCTTGGTATATTTAGGGCTGTAAAGAGTGATAATGAAGATTAATAATCTAAACAATAGGGGTTATAGAAAGGAGACATGAAAAGCAGATTGAGAGGTTATAATACACCTTCCCTATTGCACAAATTTTCCACTAATCTCACCCCCAATCTAGTAACCACCCATTCCTAACAAGTGCCAGTGCCTATTCCTATCAGGATGCAATTGCAAAAATGCTAAAAGTTAAGATCTGAGTGTTATTTACCCAAACAAATGAACATATAAATAAAACAAGAACAATCAATCTCATGATTACTTCAACCTGTATATCCGCAGAAAGTTCAACACAGATACACGTGTAAATACAATATAAATTTCATGTAAATACAAAAATATTATATTCACATATCAATCATATCACATTTTAAATTTAACACAATTATTATTTATTATTTCACTTTTTCTTTTATATTTATTAATCACATCACATACTCTCTCTCTTCTTTTTCTCTCTACTTTTACCCATTACTTTACATATTGATTATTTAAATACAACTCAAATACTTTTCATCCAAATACACATTGCATTCAAATGCAATGCAAATATTTTTCATACAAACACAATGTATTTACCAAACATCTTCTAACTGTGTTTTAACATATTTGCCATCAAATATAAGAATTTTCAATATGCGTATAGAAATTCAGAAATTTTAACGGGGAAGAAAGCAACTTCAACCCCATTAAAACTATCTATAGTAAGACAAACATTACAACAACAACACATTAAATTGCTATACTCTAGAGTTCAAAGAGTGGTAGCTATCTACTTTGTCAGCCTTGAAACAACGTAGTTTTGCCTCCTCGGTTCCACCGATTAGCGACTACTACTGCCGGCCCCTTTTCATGCTACAAGATGGGCATTTGTATTGTTTAATGCTCTCAGCCTTAGCAGGTGTGATCTTCACACATTTTCCATGGAACCACTTCTCACATATGTCACAACCAATCCAAAACTCATCTGCGTTATAGTTTCCACCACAGCTCCCGCAGAGGGTTTCGCTATGTTCATCTTCCTCCTCCTCAAAACTCTCATCTACAAGCTTAGGATTGCTTTTGACTTGACCATCACTGGATCTCTGCAAGAACAATAAACAAGTCAATAGCTTTAAAAACTAACATGCTTCTTGGCCATACAAGGAGACGGATGGAGTCAGGATGACATCAATGATCCCCTTTTCTCCATAGCCCAAAAAAAAAAAAAAAAAAAATCCTAACATGCATCTTTGTCACAACAAATATGCCCGATGAAGAAAGAAATTAAATAGGCTAACAAATATATATTGTTGTGCACACCATCATAACTTGGCAGTTCTCATAAAATTACATCAAATTTTTTGGATTGCACCACATTTTAAATTCATGCTAAATTCTTACCCTTTTTTGGTCAAAGGTTGACTTCGACTACGAAAAAAAACCTATGCCCTTCACTTTTTGGAAATATTTTTTCTTATTTTAATTTTTTTCTTTAAGGGTATTTAAGTCTTTTTCTGAGGTTAAAATTGACCATTGACGATAAAGGTAAGAATTGATCCTAAATTCAAATTTGAAGGCATTAAAATGATACATCCAAAATACAATGTATGATTAGTAACCACTAAATACAGGGAATAAAAATGAATAAAACAAAATACCATTCTTCAATTGAGAACCTAATCCTCACCTTTGTGCTACCTCGGGATTTGCTTCCAGCATCCATGCTAGATTTGTCTTTGACAGGCTTTTTTTCTGCCACAACTTCAAAGACCGTAGGGAGATCATTGATCAAGCTGAATAGACGCTTCCTACAATTTACAGAACTTACTTATTCGAATGAAACTATAGGCAAAGCAAAATATAGCATACAACATAAATGTTATCGTGTCCTCGTGCAAAAAAGCTAGCATCAAGACAGCAAGAGTTAAAAATTTTGAAACAGCGGCTTAGTATAGTTACATAAGATGCAAGCCTCAAAAAACTTGGATAGCCGATGCTCTCCATAGTATGATGCATGGGCAATTGAATGTAGAAGCATTAATCCTTTTCATGCTTTTCTGGTGAACACCATCCTCAGGATCCACAAAAATGATTGGTTGTAGAATATATTCTGTCGTGAGTTAGGGGATTTTTGATATTTAGGCGTAATTAGGCAAGTTAGAGTTTTAAATAAAATTTGAATTTTATATAATTCAAATATTAAGAAATTTTATTTTTATATTTTAAATTTTAAATTTATGTTCTAAGCTGACCCTATCTATATCCTTATAAAACGATTTTTTTAATGTAGAAGAGTATTGTTTCTCACCAATAAAATCTACATGGGATAAGAGCCACTATCTTAGGGATTTTGATCTTGTTGAATAACATTTGTTTTTAGTCACAGTTTTCGCAAATCGTCCGTACAATCGCCAATGTCCGTGCATCCATTTCGTACACTGCGGTACATGCCCATACATCCCCATCCGTACATTGCCAACACATGTCCGTACACCATCCAAGCAATCGTCGCAATTTTTTCGTGGTCGTCCGTGACTTCCGTACCGACCAGTTGTACAATCATCGATACAATTATCCGTACCAAAAACATTTGTTCCGTCCATACAAGGTCGTGGCAATCTAAACAAGGAGATTGAGAAGTGACAGAGTAATATAATGAGATGAAGGCATTTCAATCAAGCACCAAGAAGCAAGGCCATTCAGATTAAGCTTCCGGACAACTTCTCTTAGCAAGGAATGGTTAGAACAACTATATAGATTTTTTTAATCCACACAATTCTCAAACTCTGTGTCTTCCCCTTATTCCCTAGCTCAAAAAGATAACTATCTCCAATCTGTCAATTTTAATGTCTCAACAATTCCTAGTTGTCCATGGATCATAAATTCTGGTGCAACTAATCACATGACAGGTTATGCCAAATTGTTTTCTTCCTATAACTTGTGTGTAGGAACTCTAAAAATCAAGATTGCTGATGGTTCTCTCTCAACCATTGCTGGGCAACGATCAATACCTATCTAAAATTCTTTTGTTCTCCATAATGTCCTCCATGTTCCTAATCTTTCATGTGACTTGCTATCCATCAGTAAACTAACCTGTGACCTAAAGTGTTGTGCTAAATTTTTCTCAAATCATTGCGAATTTCAGATATTTGAATCGTGGAAGATGATTGGCAATGCAAAGGAAAATGGTGGTCTTTATTACTTTGAAGAAGGAAATAACTTGTGTGGACAAGCTCAGCTTTCTAGTCTTGGACCATTCTCTAGTTCTAGTTACAATGAAATAATGTTACGGCATCGTAGGTTAAGCCATCCTAGCTTTTAATGTTTAAAGTATTTGTTTACCAAGTTGTTTAGAAATAAAAATCTATCCTTTTATTAGTGTGATATTTGTCAAATTGCTAAACATTATTGTGCATCTTTTCCTGTAAAAGCATACATGTAATCTAAACCATTTTCTCTTATTCAAAGTGTTGTCTGGGGTCCATCAAAACTCTAAACAATTTCTTTAAAAAAAAAAAAAAAAAAAAGGTTTCTAACACTAATTGATGATCACACATGTTTGAGTTATGTTTATTTACTTATGGAGAAATTAGAGGCTAAACAAGTTTTCACGACTTTGGATAACATGGTTGAAACACAATTTTAAGAGAAAATTCAAGTATTTGGGAGTGACAATGGAAAGGAATAGTTTAATAAAATTCTAGGGTCATATTTCTTAGAAAAAGGGATTGTTCATCATAACTCTTGCATTGATACTTCACAATAAAATGGAGTGGCAAGATGGAAAAATAAGCACCTCTTCGAAGTAGTTAGGTCCTTTAATGTTTACAACCAAAATACTTAAGTATTTATGGGGAGAAGTCATTCGCACTGCTACCTATTTAATTAATAGAATGTGCTCAAGAGTTTTTAACTTTAAAACACTTTTGACAGTTTTTAAAAAAACCTTTCCTATGTCACTGCTAATCTCTGATTCGCTCCTAAAGTGTTTGGATGTGTAGCCTTTTTACATATGCATAAACATAATAGGGATAAGTTAGATCCACATGCCTTGAGGTGTGTTTTCCTTGAATATTCACCTACACAAAAAGAGTATAGACGCATTGATTTTAAAACAAAAAAAATTTTTTGTGTCTATGGATGTCACCTTTTTTGAGTCTCAGAGTTTTTTTAACACTCCTCTTCAAGGAGGAGAATAGATTTGAAGACTTGTTCTTTGAAACTGAAGCTAAAAAAGGAGAAGATGACATGGCTTTAATTAAAAGGATGGATTTGGAAAACAAAAAATTAGATTCACAAGTAACGTTTAAAATGAATACTTTAAATATGGAAAAAGGACAATTTATCTATTTGCCTACAAAAGACATTGAAGCTAGAACAAGTGACAGCACAAGAATTGGGGATAAAAGACTGTTTGAGAATGTCTACTCAAGGAGAAGATGAACTCAAACTAAAAAAGATACCACACCCTTGCAGCGCCAAGAATCTGATCTGAGACCAGATCCAAATCTCACAAATTCTCCGAGTCCAAATAACATGTATGAATCATCTCCATCCAAAACTGTGTACTCTGAACTTGTAGACATTCCCATTGCTATTAGGAAAGGTATTGGATCATGTACTCAACATCCTCTTTCTAACCATGTGTCTTACAAAACCTTGTCATCCTCCTATTCTACATTCATTTTACAATTGTTAAGTATGGATATACCTAAGACTATACAGGAAGCTCTAAAGGTTCCCGAATGGAAGAAGGCTGTCTTTGAGGAAATAAATGCTCTGGAGAAAAATAAAACTTGGGAGACTGTGTATTTACCTTAAAGGAAAACAACAATGGGATGCAAATGAGTGTTCACAGTGACTTTCAACTCAGATGGATCTTTGGAGCGTTACAAGACAAGGTTAATTGCTAAGGGGTTCACACAAACTTATAGGATTGATTAATAGCAAACCTTTACTCCAGTAGCAAAATTAAATACAGTTCGAGTACAACTCTCTATAGCTGTGAATTTAAATTAACCCCTATATCAGTTAGATGTTAAGAATGCATTTCTTAATGGTGAACTAGAAGAAAAGGTTTTAATTAATGCTCCACCAGGCTATGAAGAAAGATTCGGAGGAAAAGTATGGAAGCTGAAGAAATCTTTATATGGCCTAAAGTAGTTCCCTTAGGCTTGGTTTGAGAGATTCACAAGGTCAGTCAAGCAGCAAGACTACAGTCAAGAACAAACAGATCATACAATATTCATGAAGCATACAAGTGGAGGAAAGATTGCAACCTTGATTCTCTACATGGATGATATAATCCCTATGGGGAGTGATGAAGCTATGATAGCTAGATTGAAGAAGTGTCCTACCTCGGAATTTGAGATTAAGGATTTGGGGCTACTATGCTATTTTTTAGGAATGGAAGTTGCTAGATCATGAAAAGGTAGTTCTGATTCACAGAGGACGTACACCTTGGATCTACTTGAAAAAACAAGAATGAGTGGTTTTAGGCCGAGTGATACACCCAAGGACCCAAATCAGAAGTTAGAAGAGGTTTCTGATGGAGTATTAGTTGAAAAGGGACAGTATTAATGTCTTGTTGGGAAGCTAATTTATCTTTCTCATACAAGACCTGACATTACCGTTGCAGTCAATGTGGTAAGTCAGTTTATGCATACTCCATATGAGGAACATCTTGAAGCAGTGTACCGAATTCTAAGGCATTTAAAGGTTTATTTTTTTAAGTCAATGTGGTTAATGCAAACTGGGTTGGTTTTATCATAGATAAGAGGTCCACCTCAAGGTATTGTACCTTTGTGTGAGGTAATCATGTAACCTGGAGGAGTAAAAAAACAAAGCGTCGTTATTAGAAATAGAACCGAGGCTGAATTTAGCATAATGGCGCAGGGGATATGTGAGATCCTATGACTAATCCAAGTTCTAGAATAACTGAAGAAGACAGTGGAATGTCCTATAAAGCTATACTATGATAGCAAGTCAGCAATAATTATTGCACATAATCCAATTCAATATGATGTGACCAAGCACATAGAGATTGATCACCTTCATAAAAGAGAAACTTGAAGCTGAGATAATTTGCTTACCTTTTATACTGACAAAAGGCAAATTGCAGACATATTGACCAAATGACTTCTAAGACCTAACTACAAGTATCTAATCAGCAAGTTGGGCATAATTGATATCTGTGCACCAACTTGAGGGTAAATGTCAAGAATTAGGGTATTTTTGGTATTTGGTATTTAAGTATAATTAGGCAATTAGGGTTTTAAATAAAATTTAAATTTTAGATAGTTCAGATATTAGGAAATTTTATTTTTAAATTTTAAGTTTTAAATTCATGCTCTTGGCTGACCCTATTTATATCCTTATAAAACCTTTTTTTTTTTTTTTTAATGTAGAAGAGTATTGTTTTTCTCACCAATAAAATCTACACATGCCACTGAATATTTAGACATAAAAGAAACATACACCACAAAATATGTGCAAATGTATACAAAGAGCACTGCTTAAAACAATTGATAGAGTAAAATCGCCCCCAGAGACAAAATAAATGAAAATTAAAGGATGGTTTAATTACAATTGGTGGCTGCAGAAAAGGAGCCAGAATCTTCAATGGGCATAATCAACCTCATTCCATGTTGGACCCTCAAACGAAAGAAAAAGTCGATGGAAAATTTAAACTCTTGTCGGAAAGTAAGTACAGGAAAAGAACTGTAACAATGAAATCAAAAAGTATGTGGTAAAAAAGTGCTGATTAAAGAATAGTAACAATGAAATTAAACGTGCTTTCATGATTTTGAAGCTAAGTAGCAGCCATGCTTAGACACAAAAGGAATAGAAGGCTTAAATTTTCATCATAAAAGATTAAATCCAATGTCGGCAGAAATCAGCTCAGGTTCAAGTATGCTATTGTTATCAAGAACTAGCAATTACTCCATGTCCTTCAAATTTGGACAGATACAAGGGTAAAATCACTCTATGCCAACCTTAGAAAAAAAAATATAAAAACAATCAAACTTAGGGGTGAACACATAATCCAAAAACTCAAACACCCAACCCACCCAGGGAAAACTGAACGAGTCAATCCACGTCAGACCCGAAAAAAAGTCAGATTGACCCACCCAACCCGATGTCAAATTGGGTGGGTTCGAGTTGGAATTCTAAAACCTGACCAAAACCCAACCCAACCAATGAATGTTTCTTTTTTTTTTTTGTATAGAAAAAATATAATGACTAACCTAAGTCAATTCTATTGAGCCGATTGCCATTTCCCATTTTTGCCTCCCCCCCAAGCCAAAGTTCATGCCTTGCCCTTGCCCAACCCGATGTCCCACAAGCCTCCCCCGATCGTCCATTCCTTCGACCGTCGGCCGTCACCCCTCGACCAGTCCATTTCTGCCTCCCCAAGCTCGAGTTCGTCTCTTGCATTGCCTTTGCCTAGCCCTAGCCACCGCTTGCCCCCAGCCCCCCCCCCCCCCCCCCCGATCATTCCTTCTGTCGATCGTCAGTCATCGCCCCTCAACCTGTCCAGACGTCCAACACCTCCGCCAGACTTAGCAGCCGATAAGACCTCTGTCTCTGTGCCTCAATGACTCTATTTCATTTTTCTTCTTTTTCTAGTCCAATTTTAGACGTTGGAATGAAATCAATCTTGGATTTTTTTTCTCCTTTTTCCATGATGCTTAGGTCAAGGAGAGCCGGAGAGGTGAGGCCTGTGTTTTGCCTAATTCCTTTTTCAAAGTTTGGCTTTCCATAACCTAACCCTTCATTTCGAATTCCGGCAGTGGAGAAACAAGGGCTCAGTCAGGTAAGGGTCTTCTTCAAGCTTCGATTTCGAATTTTTATTATAGTTTTGGTATATTTATTAGCATGAGTTGAAAACTTGTTCCTTGTTAGCATAGTGGCACCACTATTTTGACGTGTATATAAATGTATATATGTACATTACAATTTCACCATAGGTATTGGAAAAATGGCAGGTTTGAAAATTTTTTGCTGCTGGGTTGGTTGGTACTCTGCCTTTGTCGAATCAACGGTATTCAAAACAGACCTTAAATTATTGAATCAAAACTATTATGATGTGAAGTAACCTTTTAGCTAGTTTTTGTTTTAGTGGAGTAGAATTGTATGTTAGCACTTATTAAGGCAATACCTAATTTTCAACGTTGAATATAATTTCTAGTTACCATAATATGATGGTATAACAAAACTTAATTAAGAACTAACCATTCAAGGCAATACCTAATTTTGTTTTAGAGGAGTAGAATTGCTTTTAAAAAAAGAATTGGGAGTGCAAATACTATAGTGCTATTTTAGGTTATACTTTATATAAGTTTCTTGTATTTAGTGCTTAAACATGAAAGAATCATGGTTGGTGGACACTCTATTTTTGTTCCTTATTAAGCCGAATAACTGTGTTTGTTCGTTGATCTTTCAACCTTAAACATGAAGTGGTGCCTCGAAAAATGAAAATATGCAAAATATGAAAAAGAGAAAACGGTGACTTAAATATGGATGTCTTCTAAAAATTAGGATTTAGGAATAAGATTTCAAATTTATTTCAATTTACCTAGCTTTAGTTCTTGTTACTACACACATTGGAGTTAGAGATTGTTCTTGTGAAATAGATTTGATTGATTGTGGTTGATGTTTCTTAGTATTCATTAAAAGCACGTTTTAATTAGTTTTTATTGTCTTTATATGACTTCTTTATTTGAATATTTGAGTTTGTATTTTGATTTGTGATTGAATTTTTAAGTTATGTTTTATTACTTTGTTTTAATAAATTGCCGAACCCCGACGAACCTAAAGAACCCGCCAAACCCACCTAAACTTTAATTGAGTGGGTTGATTTCGTACATTGAGTTAATTGGGTGGGTGAAAAAATTTTTCAACCTACCCAATCTTCATTGAATGGGTTAAAAAATGTCAAAAATACACCAAACCCACCTAATGAACACCCGATTCAAACAGGACAAAATCAACGGAGGATTTACCAAATTAAAATTAACAAAAGCACAAAATCAAAAGATAATTTAAAGGCACATATTAACAAGTAGAAAATGCTACCACCATAGATCCATTGCACAAGTAACAATAACAGGAAAGACATGTTTACCTCTCGTTGCGGTTAAGACGTGCACCGAAATAGAAAGCAACAGAAAGCAGCCAAGAGTCACTATGAACAGCTACAAGTGAAAGCCAGTCCTTGCGATTCATTCCATCTCTGGCAAAGTTGATACCAAGAGCTGGCTCGGGAAGCTCTGGTGGAACTTCTTCCGCGGGCAAAGTCACGTCCCAGCTTTCATTTGGATGTCCATAAAGGCACAAATTCTCCTTCTCTAAACCCACAAATATTGATCTAATTACAAATCACAAAAATGTAAACAATTGAAAACACAATATCAACATCCTAAAACTCCATGCGATCTCCAAAATTACAGCATTACAAGAACATAAATCTAAACCCTGAGTTGTGCTTTGAACAGATAAATCTAACAGAGATTTCGATTCTCTAAAAGTCAGCGATCCTTTTCTTTGAATTTCCCTCTTTTTTATATGATGAGTAACATTCAATACACAAATCTTATAATATTGAATATTCTCTAAATCTGATAATTCAGCAGGAACTCCAAAAGCAACAAAACACAAAATTTCAGTTACAACTTCAATTCAATTAGAAACCATAAAAGATGTACCAGAAAAACCTTAAAACTCACGAATCGATCTCATAAACATGCACAAACGTATGAAAAGAGACAGAATTAAAGAAAAGGATCAATATTTTCAAAGCGATAAAGCCTGATCTGCACGTACACATTACCTGGATCACAGAGCCGGTAAAATTCATCAACATCTGAGAGAAAAAAAAATGTATGACGAGGTCAGAAGTTTTCAGATACAAATACGCATGTTTGTATAGTATTTTAGATAGAGAAAGAGAAGAGAGAGAGAGAGAGGATGAGAAGGAATAGGAATTGGAGGACCGTAAGTTAAAGCACCGACGAGGCCGGTCCTACGAGCGCTGTAATCTTTGAAAATTTCTTCGACTGTTCGCGGATTGGAAGCCATTTCCATTGAGGCCAAATTCCGGATCGAAGAAATATTCGTTCTCGGAATCAAAATTCAAACCCTAAAATATATCGAATCCACATCTACAAGAAGAAGAAGAAGAAGAATTGCAATTGCCGAGAGAAAAGAGGTCTCGGATCCAAGAGAACCTGACTGACTGAGAGACGCACGCCATTGTAAACGTGGAGGAGAACAAGATGAAGAAGGGAGAAAGTGTTTGGTCACCTCAAATTATTAAAATATCTAAAGCACCCCTGTATTTAATCTAAATATTATTTTTGGCTTTCTTTTTGTATAAATACTCAAAACACCCTATATCAGTAAAACTAGTCATAAGATACCTCTAAGACGATTAAATTTTTTAAAACACCAAGATTACATTTACCAACTTATATTTAGATACAATTTAAAACATTAAATAAAATAGATCTTAAAACAATTGAAATATTTGTTTGATCATTTTATGTTATATAGTACACATTATGAAAGATAGCCTTGGAGTTATAAAAAAATTAATCACGTCATGAGATATTTTGTGACTAATTTACATACACGTGAGATGTTTTGGACATTTACATAATACAAAAGGTAGATTTGATATTTAAACTAAACACATGGTGTTTTGAGGGGTTTTTTTTTTTTTTTTTTCCAACTCAATATAAAACCACTTGGTACCGAATTTGGTTAGGGATTAGAGATAAAAGAATTAAGTGTTTGGTAATGGGAAAATCTAGACTCAAAACAAGCTTAAAATGGACGCCACTAACAGTTCCCACCTACTAGATAAGTCAAGAACTCACCACTCTAAAGAATCCACCAAAAAGATAAGAGTTTAGATAAAGTTCACAAAGAGAACTAGAAATCTCATTCAATCAAAAGTTCTTAGCCTTACATTCAGTTTTTCCAGCCATATTATACATGAATTTTACCAACCAAAATAAGAAAATTTCAATTACAAAACCACCCAAATTTCATGCTTAAAACAAGGAAAACTCCCCAACAATAACTAGCTAATTTACAATTGACAAATTCTTCACTTTTCAGTTCATGAAAACTAACCAAAACTGACCAAAATCCTCACTAAAACACACCAAAAACATCCCTTTAAAGAGGGAAAAGTAGTTACTTTCATAACTCTCCCAAAACCCTCATTAAACCAACAAATTACTAAGTAACTTACACACACACCCTTAAAACCGAATTTTATAGGGCTGTAACAACAATATTAAAGCTGAAAATAACTTAAAACTCAACAATTAAGTTTGAGGAAGAAAGTTATGCATTCCCATGCAAAGCCATGAAGCCATGAAAGCCATGCAAGGTCAAGTTGCATGAGCCATCCAAAATCGAACTTGAGCTTGAGCCTTTGGGTGCGGAGCTTGAGCTTGAAACATGATCTGCATCATCCTCCCCGGGTTGGAAAGGGCTCACCCTCGAGTCCATAGCCTCATCTTCAATATAAGGAGAAAGATCAGCCATGTTGAAAGTAGCTAAGACTCCATAATTTCCCAGCAAGTCTACCTTATAAGCATTATCATTGACATTCTCCGCTATCTTGAAAGGCCCATCAGCCCTAGATTGCAACTTAGGATACTTTTGGTTTGGAAATCGTTCCTTACAAAGATGAATCCACACCAGATCTCCAACTTGATAAATCACACGCTTTCTATGCTTGTTTACACATTGAGCATATTGTTCGGTGAGTTTAGCAATGGCTTCACGTACTTGTTCATAAAGCTTCTTAATATACTTTGCTCTTTCATCCACTTCACCACTAAAACTGGTATTTGTTTTAAGTGGAACAAGATCCAAAGGAGTAAGTGGATTCATTCCATAGGCAACTTTGAAGGGAGAACAACCAGTTGATTGGCTAGTGGACCGGTTGTATGCAAACTTGGCTTAAGAAAGCAGCAAATCCCATCCGTTCAAGTTCTTCTTGATCAACGCCCTCAATAAAGCTCCTAGAGAACGATTGACCACCTCGGTTTGACCATTGGTTGAAGGATGGTAAGAAGTGCTAAGTTATAGTCTAGTACCCATTTTCCTCTATAGAGTCTTCCAAAAGTGACTAAGGAACTTAGCATCACGATCTGAAGTGATAGTTTTAGGCACACCATGCAACTTGACAATTTCATTGAAATACAAATCAACTACATGCGTTGCATCCATCATCTTGTTGCAAGGGACAAAATGAGCCATTTTTGAAAAACGATCAACCATCATCATGATGGAATCCTTCCCACATTAAGTCCTAAGCAAGCTAAGAACAAAAATCCATGTTAACATCCTCCCAAGGGACAGTTGGAATAGGCAAGGGTGAGTATAACCTGGTATTGCTCCCATGCATCTTTGCTCTCCTATAAATCTCACACCTTTCCACAATTCTCCCTACATCCTTCACAAATTTAGCCAACAGAAATTTTCTTGAACCAAGGACACTGTCTTGTCATGCCCAAAATGACCAGCCAAACCTCCACCACGAGTCTCTCGAATAATAGCTTCACGTAATGAACCATGTGGCACGCAAAGTTGAGTCCCTTCGTATAAGAACCCTTCTTGAATAATAAACTCCTTATGCCCTTCTTGTTGACAAAAGGTCCACACTTCACCAAATTCAAGATCATCCTTGTACAAGTCCTTAACGATCTCGAATCCAAGTACCTTGTTATGTATAGTATTCAACAAAAGAGGCCTCTTACTCAATGCATCTGCCATAATATTTGATTTTCCGGACTTGTGCTTAATGACGAAATTGAAAGATTGAATAAACTCCACCCATTTGGCATGTCTAGAATTGAGCTTGTGTTAAGCATTCAAAAACTTTAGTGCCTCATGATCCAAGAAAATGATGAATTCTTTAGGCAATAGATAGTGACTCCAATGCCTTAAAGCTCTCATAATTGCATAGAACTCCTTATTATAAGTGGAATACTTCTTCCTTGCATAATTGAGTTTCTCGCTAAAATAAGCAATGGGTCTCCCTTCTTGGCTCAAAACAGCACCAATTCCTACTCTTGATGCATTGTGCTCTACTTGAAATGAACTAGCAAAATTTGGCAATGCTAGCATACGTGCTTTCATTAACTTTTGCTTAATGTTGTCAAAGCTCCTTTGTGCCTCTGCATTCCAAGTAAACTTGCCTTCTTTTAGACACTCAGTGATTGGTGCCACCAATGTGCTGAAACTCTTGATGAAATGACGATAAAATAACCATCCCATGGAAACTCCTAATTTCCGTCAAAGTTTTTAGAACTAGCCAAGTAGCTACAGCCTCCACCTTGTTTTCATCAATCTTAGTACCATCTTTGGAAATCACATAACCAAGAAAAACCATAATATCTGTCACAAAATAACACTTCTTGAGATTAAAATAGAGACGTTGTTCGTTTAAGATATCAAATATTTGTCGAAGACGCACCAAATGCTCTTGTAGGTCACAGCAATTGACTAGGATGTCATTAAAATAAATCACAACAAATTTACCCAAATATGGCTTGAAAACATGCGTCATAAGCCTCATAAAAGTGCTGGGTGCATTTGACAAGTCGAAAGACATTACTAGCCACTCATAAAGCCCACAGGTGGTCTTGAAAGTCGTCTTCCATTCATCTCCCGGTTACATGCGAATTTGGTGATATTCACTATGTAAATCAATCCTTAAGAATGTTGTAGCACCATGGAGTTGATCCAAAAGGTTATCAAGTCTAGGAATGGGAAACCTATACTTGATGGTGATTTTGTTGATAGCACGACTATTTATACACATCTTCCAACTACCGTCCTTCTTGGAAACCAATAGGGCCGGAACTGCATATGGGCTAAAACTCTCTCTAATGAATCCATTTACAAGCAATTCCTCCACTTGACAATGCAACTCCTCTTGTTGACTCGGGTTAAGCCTATAAGTTGCTTTGTTAGGCAAAATTGATCCCGGGACTAAATCAATTCGGTGTTAAATTCCCCTAACAGGAGGCAACCCATTAGGAATATCCTCTGGCATGAGATCTTCATACTCGGCCAAGAGTGGTTTGATGATGCCTGGTGGATTAACTTTACTCTCGTTATCTTCCTTTGCAACTAAGATCATCATGGGCTCATCATTCAATAGAGCTTCTGAAATTTGCAAAACCGTCAAGAAAACTTGGCCATCTTCCTTCTTTTCTTTGCTACTAGGTTGTGGTTTCATTGGGTTCAAAGTAATCTTCTTTCCATCTTTGACGAAGGAATAAGTATTCTTGAAACTATCATGCATCATTCTCCTATCAAACAACCAAGGCCGCCCCAATAGGAGATGACATGCATCCATAGGCACTAGGGCTGACAATTTAGGTCACGACATAATAACATGACACGAAACCCGCATGAAGTTAGAGGGTTTGGTTTTCCTTAAATGAGTTTGGATAAAAAAGGGTCAAACCCATCAAACATGATTAAATAAAGGGTCCAACTCGCATGAACCCGCCAACCCGCAATTGACACGAAATAGCCCATTTAACAAATTAATTATATATGGGTTGACATGAATATAACTCATAAATTACCCATTTATAATCTTTAATATATTTATATTATTATATATATTATAATGTTTTACTATTTTTAATTTTGAGTTTTCAAAATTTAAAATTCAGATATAATATATATCTTTTATTTTATATATATTTTTTAAAAAAATTTAACATAAAAAATAAAATCTAGATTTTACTTTATTTTTTTTAGTCTTTCATTACTTTTATAACTTTACTCACCTCACTCAATCGTCCTCCCTTTCCCTCGCGATAACACGACCAGTCATCTCTGATCTTGTCATCATTATTTTATTTATATTTAATTTAAACGGGTTAATTTGGGTCAACACGATTAATACGATTAATAAATGGGTTGGGTTTAGGTTTGAGATTTTAACACAAATATTAAATAGGTTGGGTTTGGATTTGAGATTTTGACACGAATATTTAATAAACACGACACGAACATGACACAATAACACGAATTGCCAGCCCTAATAGGCACTACATCACACCAAATTTCATCTTGGTATGATTTCGCAATAGAGAAAGAAACCAAACTCCTCTTGGACACCGAAACTCCACTTCCATTTTTGAACCATTGAATCTTGTAGGGCCTAGGATGAGGCTCAGTTGACAACCCAATTTTGTCACCATTTCTTTATAAACAACAATGGTGCAACTCCCTCTATCGATAATGACATTACACACTCAGTCATGAGATGTGCAACGGATTTGGAAAATGTTTTCTTGCTGCCAATTCTCTTCTTGATAAGGACTAGTATTCAAGAGACTCTGAATTACTAGAACCTCTCCTTCATCACCATACTCTTCATGCTCTTCAAAATCTCCTTCTTCTTCTTAAGGCTTCTCTTCTTCTTCTTCTTCTTCAACTGCATCATCTCAAATGATAGTGATAGCGCATTTGTTAGGACATTCCGAGGCAATATGCCCAAATCCTTGGCACTTGAAACATTTCTTGGTGGCGTTGGGATTAACCACGGGTTTTGGAATCTGTGTCTTCTACTTGGTGTTGGATGAGGACACTTTAGTTGCTGCTGAAGTAGAAGATGCATAGGGTTTCCCTTGTTTATAACGCTATGGTTACCCACGGTTTTTGATGGAAATCTCCTCGCTTCTTTCTTTTGTTGTTCCATCGTGAGGACCATCTTGTCGAACATTATTAAATGTCAAATAGAGCTACAATTTGATCACATCTGAAATTTCCCTCCTGAGGCCCCCTAGATATCTCACAACGGTTTGCTCCTTCAGTTCTGCCAAATCACATTTGAGCATGAGATACTCAAATTCACATGTATAATCTTCAACCGACATGTTTTATTGCTTGAAGTTGTGAATCTTCAAATAATTATCTTGTTTGTAAGAGTTAGACAGAAATCTCCTCTTGAATTCTCTTTTCATCTTCTCCCAAGCTAAATTATGCGTCGACCCTCTTATCTCGTTCCTTCTTGAGATTCTCCTACCAAAAGGATGCATATCCCTTTAACATGATACCCACCAGTTTAACTTTCTTGTCTTCAGTGAAATCTTTATACTCAAAAATTATTTCCACCGTGTAAAGCCAATCAAGGAAAGAATCAACTTATGCACGGCCATCATACTCCGGAACCTCAATCTTCACTATGTTGTCACGTTGATGGTGTTGATTTCTCCTCCGATATCTCCTATCTTCATCGCTTAAATCCTTTTCCTGAAAAGGATTGATGCCTTCTTCGTCAGTTTCATGTTGATGATCTCATCTTCTTAGTTGTTGTCTTTCTTCCACTTATTGTAGTGTAATATCCATAATGATCATAGGATATAATTAGTTTATAACAAGTAATTAAGCCCATGAATACCACGTAATTACAAATTTGGATGGATTAAACAAAATAAAGAAACATTTAATTTCCATCAATACAATGAAAGGAATAAACAAGATGAATTTGATTCATCATATTTACTCTTAAGTAAAATATACATGTATATGTATTGAGTAATATATGATTATATATGTGTATATGCGTGTGTGTGTCATACACGGTATCAAGAAATTAATCAAGATGACCTTTTTCTTAATATAAAAATGATATATTTAGAATCAATATGCTCAAATTAGTTAATTGAGCACAAAAAGTAACTTTTGACTAAGAAACATACAGTGTCAAGAAATTGATCAAGATGACATTATCTTGACATAAAACTGATATATTTAGAATCAATATGCTCAAATTAGTCAATTGAGCACAGAAAGTAACTTTTGATCAAAAAACACATAGTATTGAAAAACTAGTCAAGACGACCTCGAAAGAATGTAAAACTGATATATTTGGATTCAGCACGCCTAAATTAGTTATTTTAGCATATGTCAAATTTTTCACATAAAATAAGTATACTATTCATGTACAGTGTCAACACAGTATATTGGCATAACCACAAGACCAGAAAAAGAAAGTAAATAGATGCAAAGGGGGCCCATTTAAGTAGTAAATGGAGTCTACAACCATTTCAATATAATTAGAATATTTAAACTATTATTACAATATAGGGACTCTATTAAAACAGAAAAAAAAAAAACAAAAAAAAAGGGAATGTGACCACTTTTAAGTGGTCTGGCTGTGAGTGGTCTGTAACTATTCTCTTCTATCTTTCATTTCTCAACATTCTCTCTAACACACTCTCTGTCTCTGTCTCACATAACCAAACATTTCAATACTTCCGACCATCAAAACAGAGTCCGTTTTCAGCACTTCTCGGCTCATTGGAAAGCTCTTGACGAG
Organism: Antiaris toxicaria; assembly: GCA_035233585.1. Taxonomy (NCBI): domain Eukaryota; kingdom Viridiplantae; phylum Streptophyta; class Magnoliopsida; order Rosales; family Moraceae; genus Antiaris; species Antiaris toxicaria. The sequence continues at coordinate 7,023,484 of CP141163.1, forward strand.
TTGAGTCTAACGAAGTACCAAGTCGACGGTAACTTCGCCGGAGGAAGCTGTTGGGATGTCCATTTCTTTCTAATGCTATAACTTTACCGTCCGACCTCTGATTGAAGTGATTCCAGTTCCTATATGATACGATCGATCTTCTACCCTATAGATCTTCTAGGCAGTGCACCTATTGATTTCTATAATATAGTGGATAAAAATATCGAGTGTCGATCCCACAGAGACTATTGATTACTAGTACTGACACTTTTCTTATTATCTATCCTATAAATTTCGATTGATAATGATCAAATCAAATAAAAATAAAATAAAGATAAACCTAACCAACACAAATCAAAACTGAACAGCAATAACTCAAGAAGAAATCAATTCAAACAAGCAATAACTAGATAAAGAATCCCCCTAAAATGTCTATTGTATTTAAATTGGTAATGTACCAATTTATTTGTACCTCATTGGACCGTGGAAATTCCTTAGTTATGCTAATATCTTTCTCAAGATTATTAACAACTAATCCCAAGTTGATTAATTGAAATCTTTTTCTAATTAAAACCCCAAAATTGTATTAATCAATCAATGAATTTCTCTATTAGGTTTGACCCTAATCCGGAAGATTTACATTGTCCTATCTCTAGAATCACGTGCAACTCCTTTCAATTATGCTAGATCAATTCACACATAGGATTTCTTAATCACAATTGCATGATATCAAACATGAATTAATACACCGGTAAATATTAATTCAATAACAATAAAGAACACGTAATTGAATCTCAATGAAATATGCAAGATAAATTGAATTGAATAAAGATCAAATAACAATATTCATTCTAAGGTTCATCCTATCTAAGTATTAAATAAACCAGTTCATGATCAATGAAATAGCAACACTACAATTCAATTGAATACAAAGAATAAATGAATCCATGAAAATTCCCTTCACTTTAATGAAATCCAACTTGAATTAATAGATTGTTGCTTGTGGGAAGGATTCTTTCTCTAATCTACCTTATCTCTGCTGTTCTAGGGTTTTCTTTTGCAGTCTGGTAGCTCTCTCCCTCAACTGACAGATTCTGCCCATTTTATAGCTCAAAATTCGGCTCTTTGCTCAGTACACGACCTTCGACACGGTTTTAGGGTATTCTTACACGGGCGTGTACCAAGTGACACGGGCGTGTGTACTCTAGACACCAGCGTGTACCAGTTAAGATCACTCAACACGCCCAGCTTCCTGCAACACGACCTTTCACACGTTCCACAGTCCGAGCGGTACACGGCCACTTATATGGCCATGTACCTAACCGTGTTCTTCAACTTTGTACCAAAAAACTTCAAACTACTCCAAATTCGTTCCTTATGCTCCCATTGCTTGAATTAGGACTTGAAAACAAAATATTAACCGATCAAGTGCAAAAGTCCATGAGGATATCCCTAAACCAAGCAATAATGGCCTAAATATTGAACTAAAAGTATGTACATTCTAGCGCTTATCACTATAGCTTCATGGTGATAAGGAAAACAAAACCCATGCCTCGTTTCACCTGAATAGCAGCCGGATCACACTGCCTAAGGCTGCCACATCGCCATCATGACCCTACCATAGAAGCCACTATTTTCATCGGTGGTGATCAACACCACCTGACTCAAAAGGCTCTAAACAATATGAGAAACAAAAGCCCCAAGTCAATTTCATGAAATAATTAGGGGATAGCGGAGATTAGACCTCGCTGCCACCATCCACAATTGGGAAGGTTGATTTTCAGTGATTGGAGCTCCAATTTGGTAAATTAATACCGGAAATGGGTTCCTCTCATCGAAATCTATAAAATGGTGTCTATTTTTACCCACGCTGCCGTGGTCAACACCAGTCATGGCAAGCCAATGCCGGTCAAAGTTTGACCCAGCCACCAAATTTTGAAAGATGGCTCTCTGGCCTATTTTTTTATGTTTCGGACATGTTCGCAGCATCAGATTTGCAAGACAGAATTTCAAATGTACAGAATGATGATTTAAAGTTTGTGTGGTCGAGATCGAACGGCTCTTTTGATCACCGATTAGAGTCAACCTACCCTTTAACGTCGTTGAACAATTTTAGTAATACTTTCGACCACTTTCATTTCTCAATTTATTTGTCAGAATAATTATATGTCATTTTTGGTTTATTGGCATATTGATACTTTAATAGTCTTTGATATTCGATCATATAGTATGATGTTAGTTTAAATGGAAGAAAAATATATATAGATATTTATATGTTTTGATTGATTATCAATATTTAAAAGTTTTATAGTATTTGATATTTAGTTCAACAAAGTGAAGTTAGATTTAAATGAATGCATATTGCCTTGATATGATAAAATTATTCTGGGTGGCATGTCTTGCAGTTATGGTGTGTCGAAATCTTTTATGAATTATTTCTTTCAAGTACGTTTGAGCAGTTTTGGACTTAGGGGAATCTCTGCCCGTTTTTCTACAAATCAAAACATGAGTTTTAAGTAGTTTTGGATTGCGGGGAAACATCAAAAAACAGGGGAAACTCTACTCATTTTTCTGCAGCTCAAAACATGGATTTTAAGCAGTTTTAAATTATGGGAATCGGATAAAACAAAGGAGACTCTGTCCAATTTCCTATAAAAGTACGATTTAGAACTTTTTAAAGAAACAAAAATCTAATCAAGTAATAAAACAAATATTAAGAAATATAAGCCATTGTGCTATCCGGTTTTTATGAAATTTGAACATAATTGACAATTAATTTATAAGTAGTTTTGTGAACTAAAAGGGCTTCTGAAAAAAATATAGAAGTTTTAGATCTTTTAAAACGAACGTTTTACGTTGAGAAAGTTTGGTCAAATTCTTAACAAATTTTGAGCTATAGTTTTTAAATAAAGATTTTTATCATTTATGTCAACGACCAAAATTGTTTTAATGGTTTCAAAAATTTTAAGAAAATAAGGGATCTAGTATGCCAATGTTCAAAAGAAACTTTCAAAAGCTGTTTTTCAACTTGATGTGAGTTGGTACGAAAAAGTATACTACAAAGGTAATCAAGAGAGAATTTATTAACAGACGTTAATTAAATTTTCTATTAAAATTTTATGATAGGGTGTTTAAGTAATAGTTAAACTGATAAGTTAAGCTTAGAAATTTTTTTATAAAATCCAAATAAGGTTTTATGTTGATAGAGTATTAAGTTAATACTCATTAAGAATATATTTTCAGGTAATAAGAATTAGATCGCATATTAACTTAGCAAGTAGAAATGCTAAACGTGGAATCCAGATAAGTACAAACCCCGCCTACAGTATGAAAACTACGATTTTCAAAATAATGTTTTTATATGATCAATGATATCTTAAGACGGAGTATTCCAAGCAAGTTTTCTTATGAATTAGTTTAATTACATGATTTTGCAATACCATATTATGATGTATGATTTATGACTTATGTTGAAGTATGACATATTGCATACTCACTTAAGTAACATGATTAAGATAAGATAAGTTAAAAAGGTGTCGTACCAACTCCTAACCTAAGGGAACGATTCATGTACAAGCTCCAAGTCAAGAAAGATTTGATCTCAACAATGTTAAGACCTTGCAATCCCTAACTTTCTAATGATCGCACGCACCCAGTACGTACACTAATGGCCCACGTGTTAAGTAAGATAATAAGATGATAAATTAAGCAAAAATTGGTCATGCATATATTATTGAATATGTTTGAAAATTTTTTTGGGGGATTTATATTTGTTCTTACTGAGTGTTAGCTCACTTATGATTGTTCATACTATACGTACGAGTCCGATGAACCTTTTTAATGGACTGTGCAAGCGATGAGATTTATGTGAAGGAAAGGGAATGAATACTGCCACGAAGTTTATTTCTGCATATTACAAAAGCTCATATTTAAAATTGATAAGTATATATATATGTGTGTGTGTATTTTTAAGCTTTTGATGAAACTTCAAATATGGTTTAAGTTATCTTACAAATTATTGGTAAGTATATAAAAATATATACACATGTGTGTGTGTTCTCAAGTTTTATGACATTTCAAGATAAGTATAAGTAAGAATTAAAGGACGACCATATAAAAAGGGTTGTTATAATATGAAAAATATATTTATCAATGATTTCATTTACATAAATAGTTTTAACAATTTTCCAAGTTGTGCTTCTTATAATGGTTTTAAAAGTGTTACAAGTTTTAATAAATTCTACACAAGTTATGAATTTTGAGTAAGTTTTATATGTACCCAAATTTTAAGTATGTTTAAAAAAAAATTCTCTGAAATTTTGAAATATAGTTTTAGAGGAAAACAAGTAATTATGTTCAAGTAAGTAAGTTAACGGTCGCATTCAGGTTGGGCCATTACATGTAGTCTCTGTTGGAGCTGGTCAATGGTCCTCCTCAATTCAACCACTTCAAGATCCCGATCTTGTGGTTCTTCATTGCCCGTTTGTTCAACTTCTTCAACAAATTGTCTTCGACATGCTGCCTTCATTGATCTAAACGTGTCTTTGATACCAAAATGGTACTAAATCTGGTTAGAGATTAGGGATAAAAGGATTAAGTATTTGGTAATGAGAAAATCTAGACTCAAAACAAGCCTAAAAAGGATGCAACTAATGGTTCCCACCTGCTAGATAAGTCAAGAACTCACCATTCTAAGGAATCCACCAAAGAGATAAGAGTTTAGATAAAGTTCACAAAGAGAACTGGAAATCTTATTCAACCAAAAGTTCTTAGCCTTACATTCAGTTTTTGCAGCCCTATTATGCACAAATTTTACCAACCAAAACAAGAAAATTTCAGTTACAAAACCATCCAAATTCCATGCTTAAAACAAGGAAAACTCCCTAATAATAACTAGCCAATTTACAGCCGAAAAATCCTTCACTTTTCAGCTCACCAAAACTGACCAAAATTCCTATTAAAACACCAAAAATGTCCATTTGAAGAGGGAAAAGTAACTATTTTCATAACTCTCCCAAAACTACCATTAAACCAACAAATTACTAAGTAACTTACACACACACACACACACACATTTAAAACCGAATTTTATATGGCTATAACAACAATATAAAAGCTGAAAATAACTTAAAACTCAACAATTAATTTTGAGGAAGAAAGTCATGTATTCTCATGCAAAGCCATGAAAGCCACGCAAAGTCGATCTGTTTGAACCATCCAAAACCGAACTTGAGCTTGAGCCTTTGGATGCTGAGCTTGAACTTGAAACATGATCCACATTACCATTCCTACTCTATCACTCATGTGACGATCAGACGAGAGTGTAGATTCTCGTATTTTTTTTAAGAAGTTACTTACTTTTTATATTATTCATTTTGTTTTTATTTAGAATTTATCTTTTATTTAAAGTTTTATATTTTTTATATTATTAGATTAAATTTGATATATAAATCTATACTTTTTTATCATTCAATACCCAAAAACCCTTAAAATAAAAATTAAAAACTTTTGGGTTATTTACATTTTTGTGCTTTGAATTTTTCTTTTATTCAAAAAATATACTCATCATTCAAAAGTCTTGCATTTTGATACCGTTAGCTCCCAGTTAAAACAAAAATCCATAACTTTTATGATCAATAATTAACTATAATCTAAAAATACTTGAAGTATCGTTAAAATTAAAAATGATAATAACAATTAAATAAATTCTAATTTAAATTTAAAGAAAAGAAAAAACAAAACAAAACAAAATTCACTATTGCCAATCTTTGTTGTTTTTGTTTTTGTTTTTTTTAATAAATCATAGTCACTTATTTTTCTCTAACCTTCACATTGCCTTACCTTAAACCGCTTTATCTTGTCCTCTTTCTTATCATGAAAACATTTAGGAAAGTTTTAAATACTAAAACTCAAGCAAATCAACCGCAAAAAACAATAGATTTTTATTGTATTGACCAAGAAAACACAGATTTTTATACAAAATGTAATATAATGTAAAAAAATATGACTTTAATTCATGATATAGTTTATGAATAAAAGAAAATGCAAAGATTCAATGGCAAATAATCTAAATTTTTAATTCAGGATTTTTGTGTTTTTTTTAAAGTCAACATTTATCATTTTGGGTATTTTTTGAAGTTAAAATTAAATGGTGACCACGAAAATGTTATAAATTTATTCAAAATTAATTTGATGATATAAAAATTTCAAAAATACAATATATACTTTTTTGCATAAAAATAAAATATACGACATACAAAGATAAAGTGACTCTTTTTCAGGTGAAATTAAGGAGTGGAGATAGCAAGCAAAAGATAGGGGTGTTTGTTTGAGGGAAGTACCTTAGCTGAAGAACACTTAAATAAACACGTCATAAAGTGTTTTTGATAAGTGCTAGAATGTACATACTTTTAGCATAATATTTAGGCCATTATTGCTTAGTTTAGGGATATCCTCATGGACTTTTGCACTTGATCGGTTAATATTTTGTTTTCAGGTCCTAATTCAAGCAATGGGAGCGTAAGGAACAAATTTAATTTGGAGTAGTTTGAAGCCTTTTTGTACAAAATGTGAAGAACATGGTCAGGTACATGGCCGTGTAAGGCCGTGTACCGATCGGATTGTTGAACGTGTGAAAGACTGTGTTTTTGGGAAGCTGGGCATGTTGGACGATTTTAACTAATACATGCCCGTGTCTAGAGTACACACGCCCGTGTTGCCTTGTACACGCCCGTGTAAGAACGTCTTGAGACCATGTCGAAGGCCGTGTACAGAGTAGGAAGCCGGATTTTGAGCTATAAAAAGGGCAGAATCTATCATTTGAAGGGGAGAGCCGCTAAACTGCAAAAAAGAACCCTAGAACAGTAGAGAGGAGCTAGATTAGAGAGAGAACCATTCCCACAAGCAACAATCCATCAATTCAAATTGGATTTTATTAGAGTGAAAGGGTTTTCTCATGGATTCATTTATTCTTTGTATTCAATTGAATTAGAGTGCTGTTATTTCATTGATTATGAACTGATTTATTTAATACCTAGATAAGATGAACCCTAGAATGAATATTGTTATTTGATATTTATTCAATTCAATTTATCTTGCATATTTTATTGAGATTCAATTACGTGCTCTTTATTGTATTAAATTAATATTTACTGGTGTATTGATTCATGTTTGATATCATGCAATTGTGATTGAGAAATCCTATGCATGAATTGATCTAGTATAACTGAAAGGAGTTACACGTGATTCTAGAGATAGGATAGTATAAATCTTCCAAATTAGGGTCAAACCTAATAAAGAAATTCATTGATTGATTAATGCAATTTTGGAGGTTTTAATTAGAAAGAGATTTCAATTAATCAACCTGGGATTAGTTGTTAATAATCTTGAGAAAGGTATTAGCATAATTAAGGAATTTTCACGGTCCAATGAGGTGTAGATAAATTGGTGCATTAACGGTTTAAATACGATAGACATTATAGGAGGATTCATTATCTAGGTATTGCTTGTTTGAATTATTTTCTTCTTGATTTATTGCTGTTCAGTTTTGATTTGTGTTGGTTAAATTTTATCTTTATTTTATTTTTATTTGAGTTGACCATTATCAATCGAAATTTATGGGATAGATGATAAGAAAAGAGTTAGTACTAGTAATCAATAGTCTTCTGTGGGATCGACACTCGATATTATTATTCACTATACTATAGAAATCGATAGGCATACTTACCTAGAAGATCTATAGGGTAGAAGATCATTATCATTTTTTTTATTTTAATAAGAAAACACATCATAAAGTTTTTAAGTTAACACAGTTGCCTAGAATGGTCCTAATTTCTTTTAATTTTTTTTTCGATGTTTTTCTTTTACTGATTTGTGGTGCCCATGTGGTTAATAAAAATTTAAGGCAAGTAGCTACCCAATAGATGGTGGTTTATGGACATGCAACGAATTTAACTAAGACTCGCTCATCCCTAAGAGATAAATAAATTAATAAACAAATAAAGACAAAAAAGAAAGAAAAATAAGGAATTAAAAAAAAAAGTCAGGCTCTTGCACAATAGCACTGGTGGTGGCACCAAAGAAAAAATTTACTAGGCCTAGCCATTTATGAGATTCAACAGTCCCATTAAAACATGACATACATTAAAATTACCATTACCATAATTAATATATAAAGAAATTGAGAAATGAATCTTCTGTATTTACCTTTTTTAAATCAATTACAATAGGTACATCCCTTCTTAAATGGACTCAAAAACACAAATTAGGAAAGTATAACTATTCACACTTAATATATACAAATGACTAATAACTATAATAATTTACAACTTGCTAATTAGAAATTATGTCCTGATTTGGCTCTAATTCCTTTTTCAATAAATAAGGACCGAATTTTCCACACTTCCCCTTAACCTAGTTTAAAGATATCGTCCATAGCCAGCTTGCCAATCACCTTGTCAAATTGCTTCTTATAGACTCCTTTGGTGAGCAAATTAGCCACCTGTTCAGTAGTTGGCATGTATGTTATACAAATTAGGCCACTATCAAGCTTTTCCTTGATAAAATGTCTATCCGCCTTTACATGTTTGGTTTTGTCATGTAGAATTGGATTATGAGATATGGAGATTGCTTTCTTATTATCATAATACACCTTCATGGGTAGCAAATTAGTAACTTTTGACTCTTATTCTGTTAATCCACATAACCTCAAAAATTCCTTGTGGAAGTGATCTAAATTCTACCATAGTGGTGCTTATAGCTATCACATTTTGTTTTTTACTATGTCATGTAATAAGGTTGCCTCCAACGTAAGTACAATAACTTGAGGTTGATCTTCTATCCAATACATTTCCAGCCCAATCTACATCTATATAAAATTCAACTTGTAGGTGTCCCTGATTTTTGAACAGTATACCTTTCCCTGGAGTTGCTTTAAGATACCTCCGAATTCTGTAAATAGCATCAAAATAATTAGGTCCTGGTGCATGCATAAATAAGCTTACCATGCTAACAGCAAAGGCTACATCTGGTCACGTGTGAGATAAATAGATTAAAGGCTACATCTGGTCACGTGTGAGACAAATAGATTAGCCTACCTACTAATCTTTGATATTGCTAATTGTTCTTCATGTCCTCGGGTTTGGTAGCTTGGAGTTTGGAGTTTACATTGGGCTCGATTGTAGGTAAAAAATCAGTAAAAATGCATCAGAGTGGCACGGTGGAATTATAAAAATTTTTCAAGATCGTTAAATATCTCGTGATGTCATATACAATAAACTAACAACAACAAAACTCATACCTCAAGATGACGCCAAACTGTAGAAGGAGAATGACTAGAGGGCTTCAACCAACTAGCCTTCTCTACTATTCTCCAATTCCCGAATGGCAGAGTGTGTGGGCACTCGGTTCCTCAACTGTTATGCTAGCACTGCTAGTCTTCTTCTGACTACCCAGATCTCTAAAGAACTTATTATCACGATGAGTTATGCAATAACAAGCCTACTCACCTAAGAGTCTGTGGTCTGAGAGAACTAGAGTGGTAGGATCCATATTTATAGACTGGCATGAGATGATCCCTTGAATTCAAATTGGACTAAGAGAAGATTTTCTCCCTTCCTTTCCTAACAAAATCTGAATTCCCTATAGGCCATAATCATGGGAAGATTCAGCGATCCTAGGGGATTTTGCATTCCAAATTTAAACAGGATTTTAACTTGAATTTTATCCCATCATTATCCACTAAAACCAAATTTTCCTTTAGCCCAAGAACAAAGCTAGATTCAGCCATCCAAGTGTGAGGAGAATCAAAATTCAAATAAGATTTCATGTCTGACGACATTGCTTCAGCTTTGCTAAAGCAAAATTACGATTTCCTTTGTTTCAGCCTTCACTGATTGCTTAGCTTCTTGAACCTGTTTCAAGCCACCCTGGACAACTTCGAAAGCTTCTCCCCCATAACACTTACATGCCCTAGACCTTTAAATCCCAAAACACAAAACAAAATCTTCCAAGGGCGTCAAATGGTTACAAGATAACATAACACAACAAAAATACAAACCGACCAAAATAAAGGTAAAAAGACCTCAAAACACTTCCTGAAAACTATAAAACTCCCTAGAAACGAGCCACCTAAGTGTGGAAATATGACCGACTAATTCAAGACTCTCGAGTTATCATACCCCCAAACTTAAAGTGTTGCTCGTCCTCGAGCGACGAAAAAGAAAAAAAGAAATAAAACAACACAAACACAAAATTTCACTAAACACTCAAACACAAAGTATCGATACTCTATTGACACAAAGCTTATATATATAAATTTACACTTGGCTAGACATCTTTTGGCTTCACTCTCAAAATTCACCCCCAATGCTCAGTGTTAGCACTTCATGTGAATCAAATTCAGGTAATGCATACTACCCTCAAATGGTGGTTTTCCAAGTGTGTGCGTGTGTGACTTCATGAAACATGGATGACAGATTGGTTTGGACATGATCCTTGAATCTAATCAAGTGGGTTCAAAATTGATCAAATGCATTCCTCTACTCTTATATGCCAAGTCCCATTCATGTACACACTCTAACAATTACCAAAATGGTGACCATGATCCCACTATCAAATATGTAATTATTCATTTGCATCACCACAGAAATTTTTTTTTTTCCAATGGGATTGATCTTTGTTGTCTGCTTCCTTTCATTTTCACAATTACCTCTATGGAGCAAACACAAAAAATCGGTACTTAAAGGAAGACACAACAAATCATGCAAAAATGCTATTGCACTCATGTTCGAGGTACCGTTTTCGCGAATGCCACTGTGGAGCATACACAGGGCCCCTGTTAGGCCACTAATTAAACTGGTCTATCGTAGGAGGGGCAAAAAGGAGAAAAGGCATGAATTAAGAGGTGAGCTGGAGGATTAGTTAGATTAGCTACTGAGTTGGAGAAAGAGACAAAAGCGGTTAAGGAGGGTAATAGAGTTTTTGAGGGGGGGAATCATGGGTAAGAGAGGGTTTTCTGTGTATTGGAATGAACCTAGCAGACCTGGAGGCCGGAGAACCTCGAATTCTCTACTACATCTATCTTTCTTTTTTTCTTTTTTCTTAATTGTTAAGTTTAACTAAAAGAAGAGTAGCTATAGGAAGAGTTGTTAAGGGAATCTGATCCTGATTTTCAGCATACAATTCTTGAATATTATTTACTTTTTTTTCTCTCATATTCTCTAGCCGATTAGTTGTTTGGCTGTTATATGGTGTATCCTTGAAAATTGGTATCAGAGCAAAGATCCATGGCAGGTACTTCAAAAGATCAGAAGAAAAGAATGGTGGAAAAGGAGCTGGCGAGAAGGGTGGACTCTGTGGAGGAAACACTGCAAATGCTAGCCACTATGACGGACCCACTTCCCAAGATACAGGAGGATGTCGATGAAATAGGTAACCAGATTGGAGAGATGCAGGTAACCCTGAGGAGATTGGAGGCCCTCTTGACGACACGGGTGGCAACCCATGAACCAACACCATCGCCTCTTCCGCGGTCAAATGATGTTCGGGAGATGGATCGTGAACTCCGTAGGGTGGGGCGAGATCTACGAAGGTTTGGGCAAGAAGTGAGGCCAAAGGAAGAATTAAGAGGACCAATGGGGGGCGAGCTTACCGTCTAGTGAACCCACCTGCGCGGCCGTGGAGGGCGGCGAACCATCGAGGCAAAAAGTTAGAAATGCCCATTTTTCAGGGGGAGGACCCTCAAGGTTGGGTATTCCGAGCCGAGAGATATTTCACCATCAATGAGGTAGAAGAAGAAGAGAAGGTGACGGCAATGGCAGTATGCATGGAGGGAAAAGTTTTAGGGTGGTTCCAATGGGCAGATGCCCAGGAGCCGTTTGCAACCTGGAGGGAACTGAAAACTACGGTGTTGCGGCGATTCAGGTGGATTCGAGATGGGGACCCAATAGAGCGACTAATGGCGCTCCGACATGGGGGAACAGTGGTGGATTACAGGGAAGAATTTGAAGGAGTGGCGGCACAATTAAGGGGGGTGCCAGAAGGTGTCTTCAGAGGGGCGTTTTTGAATAGGTTGAGAGAAGACATAATTGCTAAACTTCAGATGCACAGGCCCAATAGTCTATGTGAGCTGATGGATTTGGCCCAATACGTGGAAGAAAAGAATGAGGCGGATGATAAAGTTAGGAGGCTGAAAATAGGCCGTGGACTCAAAAATGAAGTCTGGGGAAGAAACAGCACGGCGGGAGAAGGAGACAGTTCCGGCCGTTCACCCCTAGAGAGCTCCATTCGATCCAACCTGGTAAGGGAAATGGGAACAAGAGGAACCGAGCGGTAGGGAGGGGGCCCAACCAGGGAAGCACCGACGGGGGGTCCGCGAGTTACCGACGGTTGACAGAAGCCGAGGTACAACAGAGGCGAGCTAGGGGATTATGTTTCAAATGCGACAAAAAATTTAGCCCGGGTCACTAATGTAAGAATCGGCAGCTACAAGCCTTGATGGTAGGAGAAGAAGAAGAGGATTAGGGAGACGAGGAAGATGGAGAAGATGAGAAAGGAGCAACACCGGCGGCTAGAGATGACTAGGTAGACCTTTCTCTTAACTCATTACGTGGAGTAACGTCAATAAACACTATGAAGGTCTTAGGAATGTTAGAGAACAGAGAGGTGGTTGTTTTGGTGGATAGTAGAGCAACCCATAATTTTATCTCTTCTACAGTGGTTATCGAATTGAAGATTCCAGTAGAAACCACAACCCAACACAACATCCAAGTAGGTAATGGCTTGTGTTTTAAGCAGCAAGGGGTATGTAAAGGGTTGGAGGTATGGATTCAGGGTCATATGGTGAAGGAAGATTTTTTCCCTTTTGATTTAGGAGGTGCGGACATCATACTTGGGGTGTCTTGGTTAAGCACGTTAGGAGAGGTAAGGGCTGATTGGGCTAAGTATACCATGAAGTTTAGAGTGGGACCAACGTGGGTGACTTGGAAAGGGAATCCGAGCCTTTGTTATATTCCTATCAAACTTCAAGCATTACTGCGGTCAGTGGCTAATAATGGCATGGGATTGTTAATAGGGCTCTGTGAGATGTCTTTTAAGGACACCCCAATGGAAAGGGAAGAAATTCCTGAGGGAATACAGAGAGTGATTCAAGAGAATAGTGAGGTGTTTGAGGAATTCAGTAGTCTTCCACCTCGGTGGGAGTGGGAACATCGAATAGTATTAAAAGAAGGAGCTGACCTACCAAATGTGCATCCCTATCGATATCCGCAAGTGGAAAAAGATGAGATTGAGCAGTTAGTGATGAATATGTTGGATGCAGGGATCATCCGTACTAGTAATAGCCCTTTTTCAAGTCTCGTATTATTGGTGAAGAAAAAAGATGGGAGTTGGAGGTTTTGTGTTGATTACCGGGCTTTAAATCGAGTAACAGTACCTAATAAGTTTTTGATTTCGATGATTGATGAGTTGTTGGATGAGTTACACAGGGTAACAATTTTTTCCAAGCTGGACTTACGTGCGGGCTACCACCAAATCCGTGTTCATGAAGCTGACATAGAAAAGACTGCTTTCCGAACACACGAAGGGCATTACGAGTTCTTAGTAATGCTTTTCGGATTGATGAACGCTCTGGCAACATTTCAAGCGCTTATGAATCGAGTGTTCCAGGCATTCCTTTGCAAGTTCATACTCGTTTTCTTCGACAACATCCTAATTTACAGCCGCTTTCTAAAAGATCATCAACACCATGTTCTCACAGTCCTTGACGTGCTCAAAAAAGAAAGATTATATGCTAACCCCAAGAAGTGTAGTTTTGGTCAGACGAAGCTAGAGTATTTGGGGCATTTGATTTCGGCGGAAGGGGTGTCAGCGGACCCTTCCAAGGTAAAAGCAATTGCAGATTGGCTGCCTTTTAAGAGCGTTCGCGAGGTTAGAGGCTTCCTGGGGCTCACAGGTTATTACCGCCGGTTCGTTCGAAGTTACGGGTCCATTGCTAGACCCCTAATGGCCTTGCTTAAGAAGGGAGGGTTCAAGTGAACAAGGGAAGCAGTTAACTCTTTTGAAGAACTGAAAAGGGCAATGATGGACTTACCTACTCTGGCTATACCAAACTTCTCAGAACCATTTGTACTTGAAATAGACGCTTCGGGGATCGGTTTAGGGGCTGTCCTTTTGTAAAAGGGGAGACCCATTGCCTTTTACAACAAGGCTCTTTCTCCTAATTCACGGCTTAAATCAGTCTATGAGCGAGAATTGATGGCAATAGTATTGGCAGTACAAAAGTAGAGGCATTATTTGTTGGGACAATGTTTTATTATTCGAACCGACCAACAAAGTTTACGCTTCATTATGGACCAACGCCAGCTCCCTACCGAACACCTAAGATGGGTAACCAAGCTCATGGGCTATGATTTTGAGGTGCAATACAAGATTGACGCAGCAAATAGAGTGGCGGATGCTTTGTCACGTCGGCCAATGGAGCAAGAGGTATCCTTAGCTATGTTGTCTGTTCCTCAAATTTGGGATTTTGTGGCAATTCGAAAAATTCAAAGGGAAGCATCGGAATATGCAGCCATCATTAACTGGTTGGAAACAGGAGAGCTAATGGAAATTTATACTGTGAGGAATGGGTTACTATTCTATAAGAATCGGCTAGTTCTCCCCGAGACTTCACCATGGGTTGAAAAGGTGATGCAACATTATCATGACTCAGTAGTAGGAGGGCATTCGGGATTCTTGAGGACATATAAAAGACTGACAGTCGAATTTTTTTGGCGTGGAATGAAGCGGCGTATCCAAGACTATGTCTCTCACTGTGAAATGTGCCAACGAATGAAGATCGAATCATTATCCCCAATAGGACTATTGCAGCCATTACCCATTCCAGAAGCAATATAGGAAGATGTCTCCATGGATTTTATGTTAGGAAATGCCCTAAGCATTAGAGACATTTTGATGTATTCATTTTGAACTGGATAATAAAATTATATATAGAGAGGTTATTCATTACATTGCTATTTGTCCTCGTCTTATTTACATGTTAAAGTAAATGTAAGCAAATATGGCTCACTGACTGCTTGTGTTAAAACTGTTAGAACGTTGCATGCAATGGACTTTTGTATGCGAGAAGACAATGTTTTAAAGTTAGTGGTCTAAACTATGGTCTGTAGTCTATAGGGTTAGACCGAGCATCTAACTCATGTTAAGACTATTATGTTGTCTAAAGCCTTGGAGGGGACGGTTTGTCTTGACTGTCTGGAGCTGGACTCCCAAGTAGAGACATAGATATGTTGCTTGGTGGTGACATACTAGACTGGGACTAAAGCGTGATTGATCTACGAAGTCCGCTTTGAGTGGATCAATCTGCTTTTGACGTTCATTGTGCAATAACCTTAATCCTGAGTAAATGAACTACTTCATGTATATGACTTGTGTACTTTGATGTTCCAATGGCTAAAGCGTCTCAGAGGTAGTAAGCTTATAGACCGGTTCGTTGGGTGCATGACTTGTATAAGATGAAGGGTTTGTTTACAGATATCAGTATCATAGCTCTAAGGAGTTAAATGTATCCTCTTAAAGGCATTATACTGAATGTGAAAATGGACAAGGCCTTGGGTCGTCTGCTGGGCGGATGACTTCTTATTCACATATGGTGAATAATCATTTTCTTAATTCGGTAGTATAATGGAACTTTAAGATAGCCTGATCAGTAGGATTAAACGGACTTTGACCTAAGGCTGATCATGGATATCATATGAGGGTTTTGCATATATGACAAGGTCATTGGATAGTAGCTCGTCACAGGCTTACGTAATACGGTATATAATTAGGAGTTCAGTTTCAGGTTTATAGTGGTGTGACTCTGAAATTAGTGATCATATGATTGAATTGTTCGGTATAGAATGATGATCATATGGAATCATGGGAGCCCGATTATATATGTCCAATCAGTCTCTCTACTAACTCCACATAATTCCTTAACGTTTGGCAAATTGATTTGTGTATGCTATTAGCTGGTTTATTATGCATGGATGGTGATGACACAGGATTAGGATGGTAGACAAGATTCTCTCCGGTTGGATTCAGATTTTGTTTTGGATAATAGAGTACACAATTATTCGAACTCCAAATAAAGTTGCCATGATTTTATTTGAGATTGGGTTGGAGTTGTAGAAAATTATCCATGAGAACAAGAATATGAAACACAACCGTTTTGTGGAATTTGAAATTTGAAATTTGAAATTTGAAATTTGAAATTTGAATTTGAAATTTGAATTTGAAATTTGAATTTGAAATTTAAATTTGAAATTTGAATTTGAAATTCGAAATTTGAAATTTGAAATTTGAAATTTAAATTTTGAATCACAGTCCAAGTAGGATTCGAATTTGTTGTGTGAAAATCCACAAGGTTTGAAATTCGAATTTGAGTTGGATTTGGAGAGGATAATGTTGTTAGAATCCTACTTGAATTTTGAATCCAAATTCTAACAAATGTTGCACGAAATTTTGAGGATAATCCTCAAGGAAATTTCGGTTTTTTGTGGATAGGATTCAAGGGAAAAATTCAAGTTTCAAACCCAGTTGAATTTGGATTCTCTCCTTCCCTGAAAAGTGGCCGAAATTAGGGAGAAAATCTCCTAGGAAAATCGGTTATTTTGGATAAGGTTGAGATAAGATTCAAGCTTAAAAATCCTAGTGGAATTTTTGATTCTCCCTTATCCATAATGGCCGAAATCTTTAGGAGATATTCTCCTTGTGATTTTCGGATTTTTTGGGTTGAAAAAGGGAGATAAAATTCTAGTTAAAATCTTGTTTAGATTTGGATTGGATTTATCCTAAGAAAACCGAATTTTTTGTTGAGATTCTCCCTTGGAAAAGTTCGGATTTTATGGATATGGATAAGGGAAAATATATTTTCCTAATCTAATTCAAATTCAGAGAATCACCTCATGCAGGTCTATAAATAGAGTTCCAACCACTCCAGTTCTCTTAGACCACAGACTCTCAGGTAAGCAGGCTTATTGTTGCATAGCTCATCGTGACAATAAAGTTCTTTAGAGATCTGGGTGGTCGGAAGAAGACTAGCAGTGCTAACATACCGATCGAGGTTCAGAGTGCCCACACACTCAGCCATTCGGGAATTGGAGAATAGTAGAGAAGGCTAGTTGGTTGAAGCCTCCGGTCATTCTCCTCCTGCAAGATTGGCGTCCTTGAGGTATGAGTTTTAATTATTGTTGGTTTATTGTATATGGCATCATGAGATATTTAACGATCTAAAAATTTTTTATTGTTCCGCTGCGCCACTCTGATACGTTTTTACCGGTTTATTTTCCTACATTTTATAGGTGGCCTACCAAAATCCAAAGGAATTGATACGGTGTTAGTGGTAGTTGATAGGTTATCCAAATATGCTCATTTCTGCCCTCTCTCTCATCCGTTTTCAGTTAAACAGGTAGCCGAGGTCTTCATAGCAGAAGTGGTGTGACTTCATGGCATTCCACGCTCGATTGTGAGTGATCGAGGCCCCATTTTCATGAATGGGTTTTGGCGTGAACTGTTCAAAACCCAAGGAACTAAGCTCATGACAAGTTCCTCGTACCACCCAGAGACGGATGGACAAACGGAAGTGGTTAATCGTTGCTTGGAAACCTATTTACGGTGTTTTGTAGGGGATAAACCGCGCTAGTGGGCCATATTTTTGCCATGGGTAGAGTATTAGTTCAATACCACTTTTAACGCTTCAACCAAGTTCACTCCGTTTCGCATCATCTATGGTCGAGACCCACCGGCTCTATACCGGTTCCAAGATGTTCCAGGAACCGTTGCCACTGTAGAAGAACAATTAACTTTGAGGAATGAGATGTTGGACTCTCTTAAATCTCATCTAGTGGCTGCTCAACAATGAATGAAAAAGTTCGCAGACTTACATCGTCAAGAAGTCCACTACGAGGTTGGAGATAAGGTCCTCCTTAAGTTACGACCTTATCGACTCAAGTCCTTAGCTCGCTGTGCCAATGAGAAACTAGCGGCCCCCTATTATGGTCCCTTTGAGGTAATAGAACGAATAGGTGCAGTAGCCTACCGCCTCAAGCTTCCAAAGGAAGCAACTATACATCCAGTTTTTCACGTTTCGCAGCTCAAGAAATTCAGAGGAGATCACGAGGCCACGCATTCCTTGCCACCTTACTTGACAGATGAGTTGGAACTGTGGGTCACTCCTGCTGAGGTCCTGGCTGCACACATTATAATGGTCGAAGGGCGAGAGGAACTGGAGGCTCTAATCCAATGGAAGGATCTTCCAGAGTGGGAGGCCACATGGGAGTCCACGACTAACCTGCGAGAGCAATTTCCCGACTTCTACCTTGAGGACAAGGTGGCTGTTACAGGGGGGTATTGTTAGGCCACTAATTAAACTGCTCTATCGTAGAAGGGGCCAAAAGGAGAAAAGGCATGAATTAAGAGGTGAGGTGGAGGATCGGTTAGATTAGCTGCTGAGTTGGAGAAAAAGACAAAAGCGGTTAAGGAGGGTAATAGAGTTTTTGAGGGGGGAATTGTGGGCAAGAGAGGGTTGTCTGTGTATTGGAATGAACCTAGCAGGCCTGGAGGCCGGAGAACCTCGAATTCTCTACTATGTCTATCTTTCTTTTTTTTCTTTTTTCTTGATTGTTAAGTTTTACTAAAAGAAGAGTAACTATAGGAAGAGTAAGGGAATCTGATCCTGATTTTCAGCATACAATTCTTGAATATTATTTACTTTTTTTCTCTCATATTCTTTAGCCGATTGGCTATTTGGCTGTTATCTGGTGTATCCTTGCAGCCCTGGTACTGATAACCTATGAGCAGTGGAGTACTCAATCCTTTCCAAAATTTTTATTTTTATTTTTATTTTCTATTTATTAATACTCACACCTCAACCACAATTTTTCACGAGCGCCTCTGTGGAGCAAACACAAGGCCCCGTTACTTGGCAATTTGAAACAGCGGAGTATCTCTCTTTTCTTTTTTTTTTTTCAATGAAATAAAACTGAAATTACCTACACATGATCACCACCACAATTAAGCACAATTACACACAACTTTGGCTCTAACATATTCGACGAGAGGTGCACACATTGCCAATTTCAAATCCCTAAATCCTCTCATCACCCAATCAATCAAAATCAACCATGTTTATAACATTCCAACTTTTCATGCACTAAAATAGACCAACCACTAATAGGCAATTTACATCACCAATTTTTGAACCACACTGATGCTAAGCTAACCATTGGAATCAAATTGTTTTGAGTGCTTTTCATTATTACATTAATATGTCAGCCAAATGTATGTTTTTTTTTTTTTAAAGAACAAAAACCAACAGACCTTAAATCAATTCACTATACTGCTGACATAGCACTAACAGCACAAACTAAACATAACACACATAACTAACAAACTAAACACAGATAAACAAACAAAAAAATTAATCGAAATGAGATAAAGGGGTACGGAACTCACTAGCGGGTCAGAGTTATACTCATTTGCTGCCACTGCTTGACCCCTCGCTAGTGTCACGATAAAGATGCTCGGGAAACTTTGGGAAAGAACGGAATTTGATGCTGTTCAAGCGTAAGTTTGTCTCGAGTGCTTGATCCCTTACTTGCATGTATCGCCACATCTCTCTTTGATCCTGCCTCATCTCTTGCAAAGTTTCCATGATCTCAAATTGTGTGCACTCCATTTGTTTGACCCTCGTCTCCAATTAATTGAAAGAAAAATTTTCTGGAGCAGTCTGTGCCGTTAATACTGTCTCTCCTTGTGGCAGTCCTTGTTCAACACCTTCTCCACCTTGGTCCTGCATAAGACGGTTAATCGTTCTTAAGGTGATAGATCCTTTGTTAAGGATCTCCTTAGAGCTATCTACCTGCACATCCGCTGCTTCACAAAGTTTGGTTATTAAATAAGGAAACATCAATGCACTTCTTTCCTTCTGAGCATAAGACAAAATTTCTTTTCTAATCACACTACCCACATCAATTTTTCTTCCAAACATAATTGAATGCAAGAGTGCTAATCTCTCCCAACTTACCGTTTGCCCATGTGTGGTGGGTTTAAGCGAAGCTTTGACAAAATGATACCATACCTTCACCTGAGGTTTCAATTTGTAGTGAAGGACCGTCAGTGATCCTTGCAGTGACCTCGACCATTCCATCCCCGGTACTGTAAGATCAGCCAGTACAGCTTCCAAAGTCTTGTTTCTGCACCTGCAACAAATTTGGAATGCTCGTCCACAGGGACTGTTAGACCATAAAAAGCATTAATCGCTTCCTTGGTAATGTCAACTTCTTGTCCTCTCACATACACAATATCCTGCATCTCTCCAGTTAAATTTGCATAAAATTCA
This sequence comes from Antiaris toxicaria, assembly GCA_035233585.1. Classification (NCBI taxonomy): domain Eukaryota; kingdom Viridiplantae; phylum Streptophyta; class Magnoliopsida; order Rosales; family Moraceae; genus Antiaris; species Antiaris toxicaria. Next base: position 7,043,843 of record CP141163.1, read on the forward strand.
CTAACCAAAATTGGGTTAGCCTCTTCCGGATGCTCATAAAAATTTTCCCACTTTTGCTTCTTTATTGATGAACTTACAAACTCAGGTATTTCTACTTTCTTCATCTGAAAACCTTTCTCTAAATGCAATGTTCTATTTGCAAATTGTTCATTAAACCTTCTTTTTGCCTCATCATTCTTAAATCTAGTAGACTTTTTTCTGAACTCAAACCCACTCTTTCCCTTTCTTGCACAACTCTTTACCGACATTTTTTTAACGCCCTAAACTACCACTAACAGATCACTCTAAATACACTAACAACCTACACAAACCCCAAACTCAAATTCAAATAATCACCTAAATCACACTTCAAGTTGGGGTTGGAAACGCTTACCTGCTTGGCCACTTTTCACCCCTTTTTTTCCTCAAGACGAGGAGGCGGCTGTGGAGATTGCATAGGAATTTCGATGGCTTGGCAGCTGGACAGCGACGGGTCAACGGGACGGTGACACTTTTAGGCGGACTGATGACGATAGCTGGTGCGGCGAAACCTTTGGGCGACGAAGCTTTTGGGTGGACGGTTTTTCCTCAGTGGCTCGGTAGGTGGGACGGTGATGGCTCGTGAAAATGGGGATGGCTTCTCCACGGTGATTCGGTTGCCGGGAAGATGATGGTGCGGCAGGGACAACGCAACGACTGGCTGAACGACCACACCGGCTAGGCAGGCAGGACCTCGACGGCTGGGACGACGATGCTGCAGTTGCGTGGCAAAGCTTTGTCTCTTCGAAGAACCGGCTCGCGACAATTGTGGGGGGTAAAGAAAAAAATTTTAGAGTGAATTGTTTAAGTTTTTGACCTACCTGCCGAACACACCCCCCTTTTATATATATATATGTATATATATTATATATATTTAACTATAATATATATAAAAACTATAATATATTTAAACTATAATATAACATAAAATTTAAACTATGTATATATATAATTTTTTTTATATATATTTATGCTTCAGCTTTGTTATGGCAAAGATACATCAATGTACTCTCTGATCAGCATACATAAATGGTCACTTTGAAACACTTGCTAACAGCTCTGCCACCCCCAAACTTATCCTCTGAGTTCTCTGACACAAATTAAAACTCAAAGTGAGCTAAAATAAGATTGAAAACACACGAAATAAATAAAAAAAAGAAATGAAAAATTAAGGAAATTTCAAAGAAAATAGTGAAATATAAGTACAGAAATTTGAAGAAAAGAAAGGGTTACCTCCGTTAAACGCTTGTCTTTACGGTCGACGGCCCGACCATTCCTGTGCTCACTGGTCTTGGAGGGTGATTGATTTCTTCTCTTTGTCCACGATCCCCCCAAAATAATGCTTGAGGCGCTGGCCATTCATCTTGAATTGCCTCCCTGAGGTTTCCTCTAATAACTCAACTGCTCCATAAGGGAATACTGTAACTATCTTGAATGGTCCACTCCAGCGTGATTTGAGTTTCCTAGGAAATAGCTTGAGTCTTGAATTGAAAAGGAGGACCTGTTGTCCTGCCTCAAACCCACAGGGAAGGATTTTGCTATCATGCCATCGCTTGGTCTTCTCCTTGAACAATTTAGCGTTCTCATAAGCTTGCAATCTGAATTCATCAAGCTCATTCAGCTGTAACATTCTCTTTTCTCCAGCTAACTTCAAGTCTAAGTTAATCTTGGTGACAGCCCAGTATGCTCTGTGCTCAAGCTCCACTTACCAAACACAAGCCTATATGGTGAGGCTCCAAAGGGTATTTTGTAGGCTGTTCTCAACACCCAAAGTGTGTCATCTAGACGTTGAGACCAATCCTTGCGTGTTGGCCCTACCACCTTCTCCAATATTCTCTTTATTTCTCTATTTGACACTTTAACTTGTCCATTTGTCTGAGGATGATAGGTGGTTGCTACCTTGTACTTGACTCCATATTTCATCATAACATTATCAAATAGTTTGCTCACAAAATGCGTGCCATTGTCGCTAATTATTGCCCGAGGTGTGCCAAATCTAGTGAAAATGTTTCTCTTGAGGAACTTCACCACTGCCTTTGAGTCATTAGTAGGTAGCGCCTCAGCCTCCACCCACTTGGATACGTAATCAACTGCCACTAAGATGTATGTATTCCCATAGGACGGCACGAATGGTCCCATAAAATTGATTCCCCAAACATTAAAAACCTCAACTTCAAGAATGTTGTTTAAAGGCATTTCATGCCTCCTTGTGATGTTCCCGGTCTTTTGGCATCTCTCACACTTCATGGCATAGAGTTGGCATCCTTGAATAATGTGGGCCAACAAAAACCTGATTGAAGAACTTTTACAGCCGTTCGAATGGCCCCCTAATGACCTCCATAAGACGAGGCATGGCAATGATAGAGAATATCCTCCATTTCTTCCTCAAGAATGCATCTCCTCAACACCTGATCAGCACACTGCTTGAATAGATAAGGCTCATCCTAATAGTAGGAGCGCACATCATGCATAAACTTCTTCAGCTGCTACTTGGATAAGTCTGGAGGAAACAGTCCGCTCACCAAATAATTCACCAAATCTGCATACCATGGTGCATTAGGCTGGGCTAATGTGAACAATTGCTCATCTGGAAATGTTTCCTTAATAACCTGATCTTCTTGCTCTTCAATGCCATTTTCAAGTCTTGAAAGATGATCAGCCACTTGATTCTCTACACCCCTCCTTTCTTTGATCTCCAAATCGAATTCTTAAAGCAGAAGAACCCATCGAATCAGTCTTGGTTTTGCATCTTTCTTTTGGATGGGGTACTTGACTGTTGAATGGTCAGTGTATACGATGACTTTTGTACCCACCAAATAAGCTCTGAACTTGTCAAAGGTATAAACCACTGATAACAGCTCCTTTTCAGTTACTGTATAATTCAACTGAGCACCTGAGAGGGTTTTACTAGCATAGTAGACTGAGTGGAAGACTTTATTCTTACGCTGACCTAATACAGCTCCCACTACCACATCGCTCACATTACACATAATCTCGAAAGGCAATGACCAGTCGGGTGCCGCTATGATTGGTGCCGAAATGAGTTTTTTCTTCAACTCTTCAAAGGTGTGTAGACAATGTTCATCGAACACAAATGTAGAGTCCTTCTCCAGCAAGCTATATAATGGCTTGGAGATTTTGGAAAAGTCCTTGATAAACCTCTTGTAAAACCCAGCATGCCCCAAGAAGCTTTTGATTCCCTTGACTGTAGTGGGAGGAGGCATCTTTTCTATGGCCTATCTTTGCCTTGTCTACTTCTATACCCTTCTCAGACACCTTGTGGCCTAACATTATGCCTTCTTTCACCATAAAGTGGCATTTCTCCCAGTTTAACATCAAATTTGTCTCCTCATACCGTTCAAGTACCTTTGCCAAATTCTGTAAGCAACCTTCATAAGATTCACCAAACACAGAAAAATTGTCCATGAATACCTCCAGGAAGTCCTTCACCATATCTGTGAAAATAGCCATCATGCAGTACTGAAATGTGGCTGGTACATTGCATAAGCCAAATGACATTCTTCTGAACGTGAAAGTGCCATAAGGACATGTGAAGGTGGTTTTTTCTTGGTCTTTTGGGGCGATTGCAATCTGATTATACCCAGAGTATCCATCCAGAAAGCAGTAATAATCCTTCCCTGCCAGCCTATCCAACATCTGGTCAATAAAGGGAAGTGGGAAGTGATCTTTCCTGGTTGCCTTATTTAGCCTTCTATAATCCATGCACACTTTCCATCCAGTAACTGTCCTTGTGGGGATTAGCTCGTTGTTCTAGTTAGTCACCACTGTCATCCCTCCCTTCTTTGGCACACACTGTACTGGACTCACCCATAAACTGTCTGAGATGGGGTATATGATACCGGCATCGAGCCACTTAATGACTTCCTTCTTAACCACCTCTTTTATGATCGGGTTAAGCCGTTGTTGCTGCTCAATGGATCTTCTATAATCATCCTCCAACAGGATCTTATGCATGCATAATGAGGGGCTGATCCCCTTAATATCAGCAATGGTCCACCCAATGGCCTTCTTATACTTTCTCAATACTTGAAGCAATTCATCTTCTTGCTCTTCAGTTAATGAAGCTGACACAATGACAGGTAAAGTCTCATTCTTACCCAAGTATGCATATCTGAGATAACTCAGTAATGGCTTTAACTCTAGAGTGGGAGACTCTTCAATGGATGGTTTGGGAATCTTCACTTCGCGATCAGCTAGTCCCAAAGACTCGTACTGTTTTCCTCGAACTATGTCCTTCACTTGTACTTCCACCCCTTCTAGTTCTTCATATTGCCTTGGAATTGAATCAATCAGAACTATCAAGGCTGCCTCACAATGGTTGGTGAAGCAACTTTTCTCTAATTCCTTGATCACCACTGAGTCAAGAGTACTGATGGTTGAACATTCTTCAAACTCTTCAGGAAATCTCATAGCCTTCAAAACATTAAAGGTAACTTGCTCATCATTCACCTTCATGGTCAACTCACCCTTTTGCACATCAATAAGTGTCCGTCCTATGGCCAAAAATGGACAACCCAAAATGATGGGGACCTCACAATCTACCTCGAAATCAAGAATGATGAAATCGACTAGGAAGATGAACTCATCCACCTTAACAAGCACGTCCTCAATTTTCCCTTTCGGATGAGCCAATGATCTGTCTGCCAATTGTAGTGTAACAGTAGTTGACCTTGCTTTGCCTACTCCCAGCTTCTTGAAAACTAACATCGACATCAAGTTTATGTTTGCACCAAGATCACAAAGGGCTTTGCCATAGTAATTGTTGTCGATTATGCATGGGATAGTGAAGCTACCCGGATCTTTCAATTTTGGTGGTAATTTATTTTGGAAGATAGCGTTGCTTTCTTCAGTAAGAGCTACTGTTTCGAATTCTCCCAACCTTCTCTTCTTAGCCAGGATGTCTTTCATGAATTTAGAGTAACTAGGCATTTGTTCCAAGGCTTCCACAAGTGGAATATTGATGTGGAGTTGCTTCAAAACTTCTAAAAATTTCTTAAATTGCTTGTCCTGCTGTTGTTTATGGAATCGCTGTGGAAAAGGCGGAGGTGGGTTACTGATTTCTGGATGAACAAGTCTTTGCTGCAGTGTTGCTGTAGCAGAATCGTGAGCAGTTTGTTCTTGATTAACGTCACTTTGTTGTGGCAAAGCTGTGGCAAAACTTTGATTAGGTTGTTTCTGATCTGCACGTGCTTCATCCGCCTTGCTGCTTGATGAATCATTTTAGATTGAAGTAGGCTCCTTTCCTTGAACCTTTCTAGTAGTGGGTTCTTCAAGTACCTTCCCACTCCTTAAAGCAATGGCCTTACAATGCTCTTTACCCTCTCACTTAGGAATTTCGGTGTCATTAGCAAGTGTTCCTTATGGTCGGTTGTTAAGGGCACTTGCTAATTACCCCATTTGATTCTCTAGGCTTCTCAAGGATGCTATGTGACTTTGTAATAGTACTGAATAGTCCTAAATGCGAGTATCTATTTTTGCCATATGTTCCCTCAACAAGTTCTTAATTGTTGTCAACGTGGTCTGTGGTGGTTCTTGAACAAATGGCCTCATGGGTTGGTAGAACCCTAGAGGAAACTGAGGTCTAATTTACATAGGAGCTGATGCTGAACTTGCACCTCAACCATACTGATTTGAAGATGAACTGGGTTGTTGCTTGATTCTTTGATTGAAAGTGTTGGGGTATGAATTGTTGTAGTGCTAATAATTGCCAACATAGCAAGCTAATTCTGGATTAGATGGACACTGATCAAAAACATGCCCCTCACCACAATACACACATGAGACGGCTGCCAACTGTGGAGATTGAGCTCCTTGAGTCGTGCTCATAGACTTCACCATGTTTGTGAGTGCTGAAACTTGAGTTGAAAGAGATGTTAATGAATCCAACTCATATACACCAGCTACCCTTCTTGCTACATTAGCTCTCTCAATAGGTCACTGATAATTAATCTGAGCCATCTTTTCTAGAATTTCGTATGCCTCATTGTATGACTTGGCCAGAATTGCCCCATTTACTAATGCATCCACAATCATCCTGGTTTGGCCATCCAAACCATTGTAAAATGTCTCCATCTGTATCCAGTGAGATCCGATGGTGTGGATACTTCTTAATGAGCTCCTTAAACCTCTCCCAAACTTCATATAATGACTTACCCCTAAGTTGCTGAAAACTGGTGATGTTGTTCCTCAACTTTGCACTTTTGGTAGGCGGAAAATACTTCATCAAGAATTTCTTAGCCAAGTCATCCCAAGTCAAGATAGAATTGGGTGGCAGTGCATTTAACCAAGCTTGGGCTCGATCTCTTAGTGCGTATGGGAATAATCTGAGCCTCAATGCATCGTAATTCACTCCTGACAGCTTGAATGAATCACAGACCTCAATAAATAGCCTCAGATGCAAGTGTGGATCCTCTGTTGGCATACCACTAAACTGCCTTGCTGACTGAAGCATTTGGAACATGACAAGCTTGAGTTTGAACTGTTGAGCCTATATCTCTGGGCGTGCTATTCCTGGATTGAGTCCATCTAGCGCCGGGACTACATAGTCTCTTATAGCTCGGTCTCTATCTTCTGCTAGGTAGAGTGCATTCTTAGTGTTGTTGCCTTGATTTTGGCCCTGATTTGCGTGTTGATCGGCCATTTCTGCTTCTACAACTGATTCACGCTGCTCCCTTCTTCTTGTTCGAAAAGTCCTCTCGATTTCAGGGTCAAAAGGCACAAGATTACCGCCCCTTTGCCTGTTCATAAACCGATGAACCTGTCACCTGAAATCACACACAAAACAAACAAAGTTAGTAAAGAAAAATAACTTGCAAAATTACAAAGATCAATAATCACTTTCCCCGGCAACGACGCCAAAAACTTGTTTGCATTATCATGATAATTATTTACAATTTAGCGCAAGTGCATACTATCGCAAACAAGTAATATAATGATGAAAATGAGTGTCAAAACCCACAAGGAAAGTATTCTTAAATCGATTTAATTTGGTAAGAAAATTAACTTTACTGATTATATTGAGACCAAATGAAACACTAATATAAAAATAACAGTAAAATACACAAATAGTAGGAAAAGTAGAAAGACTAACAAACTACAAATTTAATTACAAAACAAAGATTGAGAATTAAATGATAGTATGGGAAACGACTGATAGCAGATAAGTAATTGAGGATGAACAATCAAATTATGAAAAACGGTTGAGAAACATTTTCCTTTAGGCAAATCCGAAACTATGTTGTAGCTTTGCTGTAGCAAAATTTTTTAGTCAGGTTAAAAAGTCTTCAACAATCTCCAAATCTGACTTATGCATATTCCTATATAAAATCAAATTCAGAGAGTTCAAATTAAGAGCAGTAACCTTTAAGACCCTGAGATGGATGACTATTCCTAGACTATCTACTAAATCAACCAAACAGAACTCTAAATTTAGTTGAACTCACGCTGTCTAATCCTAATCCAATCTCTAAATATTTTCCAATACCTAAAAACCAATTGCAAGTATTTAAAAAGGGCCCATAATCAAACACAAGATAAGCAATGACGAATAAATTGAACAGTAAAAACAAAAAAAATATACCAAGCAATTCTACATCAACATTTCAGATTTACTTCAAGTACTCATGGTTCCCAACCATTAGAACAACTACTCCATAAGATCAATGAAAACCATATTTAAACTATTGTTTAACATCATAACTGAATGATTTATCACAAAAAAATTCGGATTCAAACAAAACTGAGCAAAACACAATCAATTCCCTTCTCCAAGGTTGAAGACCGTGTGTTCACAGAGAAATTCTGCTCCTGACGAACACTTTCGTGTCTGCCTTTGCTGGGTTTTACCAATCTGAACTAAGGAATTCCTCCACAAGTCAGATTCGGTCTTCCTCTTTTTGGAAAAGAAAAACGTGCAGCTGTTGAAGAAATTTTTTTGTACGAAGAATCAGAACCCCATTTTTTACAGAGCATCCTTTTCTATTTATAGCTTCTAGGAATCAACCATATTATCCTCACGTGGATGATCTGATGGCTGGCAAAAATTGTATTAAAAATGATGGATGATGATGATGACACTTGGAAATGGGGCTAATGTCATTAAAAAATCTGCCAGCGTGGCTAAACAGGCTACCCATTCTCGAATTTTCATGTCTGACGACTTTGTTTCAGCTTTGCTATAGCAAAATTACGATTTCCTTTGTTTCAGCCTTCACTGATTGCTCAGCTTCTTGAACTTGTTTCAAGCCACCCTGGATAACTTTGAAAGCTTCTCCCCCATAACACTTGCATGCCCTAGACCTTCAAATCTCAAAACACAAAACAAAATCTTCCAAGGGCATCAAATGATTACAAGATAATATAACACAACAAAAATACAAACTGACCAAAATAAAGGTAGAAAGACCTCAAAACACTTCTTTAAAACTATAAAACTCCCTAGAAACGAGCCACCTAAGTGTGGAAACATGACCGAATAACTCGAGACTCTCGAGTTATCAATTTTCTAGTTTGAATTTTATCTCACCCTTATCCACAAAAAATCTGAAAATCACCTTAGGTTTATCTATAGAATTTCCGGCCACTTTGTGAGGGAGAGAATCAAAATTTAAATAGGATTGTCTAGCTTGAATTTCCCTTCATACTTATCCACCAAAAATTGAAATTTCCTTTAGGCTTATCCATAGAATTTTGACCACCATTGTGAGGGAGAGGAATCAAAACCCAAGTAGGATTTTTTAGCTTGAATTCCCCTTCATCCTTATCCACAAAAACTGAAATCTCCTAGAGTAGATTTGCCTTAACTAATTCGGCCATTCTTGAAAGATTTAGGATTCAAAATTCAAGTAAGATCTAAACAAAATCTTCCTCTCCATTATCCATACAAAATCCGAAATTTACCTTATAGAATTATCCACAACAAATTTGGTTTTCACTTAGATTGTGATTCAAAATTTGAATTCAAATTTCAAATTTCAAAATACAAACTTCAAATTCAAATTTCAAATTTAAATTTTGAATTCAAATTTCAAATTAAAAATTTAAATTTCACATTTCAAATTTTAAATTTCAAATTTAAATTTCAAACTCCACAAAAAGTTATTTTTCAAATTTTGTCCTCATGGATAATTTTCTACAACTCCATTTCAAACTTAAATAAAATCATAGCAACTTTATTTGGAATTCAAATAATTGTGTAGTCTATTATCTAAAACAAAATCCAAATTAAACCGGAGAGAATCTTGTCTTCCATCCTAATCCTATGTCTATACCATCCATGCAAAGTCAACTAGTTAATAAGCATACATAGATCAGTTTGCTATTCGTTAAGGAATTATGTGGAGTAAGTAAAGGGACCAATTGGACATATATAATCGGGCTCTCGTGATTCCATATGATCATCATTCTGTACCGAATAACTCAATCATATGATCACTAATTTCAGAGTCACACCACTATAAACTTGAAACTAAACTCCCAAGTATATACCGTATTATGAAAACCTATGACAAGCTAATGTCCAATGACCTTGTCATGTATGCAAAACCCTCATATGATATCCATGATTAGCCTTAGGTCAAAGTCCATTCGACCTACTGATCAAGCTATCTTAAAGTTCCATTATACTACCAAATAAGAAAATGATTATTCACTATATGCAAATAAAAAGTCATCCACCCAGCAGATGACCTAAGACATTGTCCATTTTAACATCCAGTATAATGCTTTTAAGTGGATACCCTTAACTCCTTATTAGAGTTATAATTCTGATATCTGCAAACAAACCCTCCATCGTATACAAGTTATGCACCCAACAAACCGGTCTATAAGCTTACTACGTCTGAGATGCTTTAGCCATTGGAATATCAAAGTACACAAGTTATATACATGAAGTAGTTTATCTACTCAGGATTAAGGTTATTGCAAAATGAACGTCAAAAGTAGATCAATCTACTCATAGCAGATTACGTAAATTGATCACGCTTTAGTCCTGATCTAATATGTCACAACCAAGCAACATATCTATGTCTCTACTCGGGAGTCTATGTTTTGGACAGTTAAGACAAACCGTCCCCACCATGGCTTTAGACAACATAATAGTCTTAACATGAGTTAGATGCTCGGTCTAACCCGATAAACTATGCACCTTAATTTAGACTGCTTATTTTAGAACATTGTCTTCTCGTATACAAAAGTCTATTATATGCAACGTTCTAATAGTTTAACACAAACAGTCAGTGAACCATATTTGCTTACATTTACTTTAACATATAAATAGAATAAGGACAAACAGTAATGTAATGAATAACCTCTATATATAATTTTACTATCCAGTTTAAAATAAATGAAATACATTAAAATGTGTTTCATGCTTAGGGCATTTCCTAACAATCTTCCACTTGTCCTAAGCCAGTAGATGTGCCATGTTACGCATCCCCATCGCCTCAACATGCCTTTCAAAGCTTCTAGCTACCAAAGTCTTAGTAAAGGCATTGCCAATGTTGTCCTTAAACGCAACCTGACATACATCCACTAATCCTGTCTCCACGTGCCCTCTCCGATCAAGAACACTGATTCTGATGTCGACTTCCTCGAATCCTTGCAAGTCTCGAAGACTCAGTCCGTGTATCCTATGGGTGTTAGGTCCCCTCCAGAATACACCAGCATATAACCCCTTATTCTTTTAAGATACTTGAGTATATGCTTTACTGCTTACTAGTACTTGATTCTAGGATTTGCTTGATATCGACTCACCATACCTACTGCAAAACATATGTCCGGGCGAGTGTAAAGCATAGCATACATAAGACCACCTACAACGAATGCATAAGGGACCGTACACATACGCTCTCTTTCTTCTATGTTTTAGGACAGTCATCTAATGAAAGAGTTAGACTAGCAATCGAAGGTTGCGAACCTTTCTTTGCCTCTTGCATTGCATATTTGTCAATTATTTTATCTATATATGAAGCCTGGGATAATACTATCATTTTATTCTTTCGATCTCTAAAGAGACGAATGCCTAGAACATAATTAGCTTTTCCTAAGTCCTTCATGTCAAACTGTTGGTGTAGCCAAAGCTTAACCGATAGTAAATTCCCTACATCATTCCCAATGAGCAATATATCATCGACATCGAATACCAGAAAAACCACTTTTCCATCCTTAATACGTTTATAAACACAAGGTTAATCAACGTTCTACTCAAAACCAAATGTTTTGATCGCTTAATCAAACCTTTGGTTCCATTAGCGGGATGCTTGCTTTAATCCATAAATGGATCTAAGCAACTTACAGACTTTTCTCTCTTGGCCTTTTACCATAAACCCTTCGAGCTGTATCATGTAGATACTTTCCTCAAGATGGCCATTTAAGAATGTCATCTTGAAGTCTATTTGTCAGATCTCATAATCGAAAGCCATAGCAACAGACAGAAAAATACGGATAGACTTCAGCATAGCTACGGGTGAAAAGGTTTAATCGTAATCAATTCCAACCTTATGCGTATACCCCTTTGCGACCAGTCTAGCTTTGAAAGTTTCCACTCTCCCTTCTGCATCCTTCTTTCTTTTATAGACCCACTTACATCCAATGGGTTTTATCCCATCTGGAAAATCCATAAGTTCCTAAACAGAGTTGGATTTCATAGAATCCATCTTATTATTCATGGTCTGTTTCCAAGATTTAGAATCAACATCATTTATAGCTTCATCATAAGTAACCAGATCATCCTCATGCTCATGAGCTTTAGCTTGGTATACCTCAGCATTATACATGAAGAAATTAGGCTTCTTTGAAACCCTCACACTACGACGAAGTACCCTAAATTGTTAATCGTCTGCAGGTCTTTCACTAAAAGTCGAACTTGTGTCTAAGACCGAAACCTGTGGAGTAGTTCTATCAACCGATAACTTCTCTAGCACCACTTTGCTTTGAGGCTTAAAGTCATTCATGTGACTTTCCTCTAAGAATGTCACATGGGTTGATACAATGACTTTTTATTCCTTCGGGTTATAGAACAGACCTCCTTAGTTCCCTTAGGATATCCTACAAACATACACAATTCTGATCTTGATTCAACTTCTTCGCATCCCCATCCAGTACAAGTGCCAGGCAGCCCCATATTCTCATATATCCAAGGGAGGGCTTCCTACCACGCCACAATTCATACAGAGTTCTAGAAATTGACTTACTTGGAACCTGGTTCAGAATATAGTATGCCTTTTGTAATGCATATCCCCAGAATGATAACAGCAGCATTGACTAACTCATCATAAACTGTACCATATCCAATAAGGTCCTGTTTCTCTTTTCGGTTACACCATTCTGTTGTGGAGTACCAGGTACAGTCAATTAGGATAATATCCCATTCTTTACAAGATATCCTAAAAATTCATCAGAAAGGTATTTGTCACCTCGATCAGATCAAAATGTCTTTATGGATTTACCTAATTGCTTTTCTACTTCCGCACGATACTCTTTGAACTTATCAAAGGTTTCGCTCTTGTGGTGTATCAGGTACACATATCCATACCTCGAGTAATCATCTATAAAGAAGACATAATACTCGTACCCTCCTCGTGCTGCGACGTTCATGGGACCACATACGTCGGTGTGCATAATTTCTAAGAGTTCTTGAATCCTAGTACCCTTAGCTCCAAAAGACCTCTTAGTCATCTTACCTTCAAGACAAGACTCATATCGAGGAAGACGTACCTCCTCCAAAGATTTTAGAGGACCATCCTTCACCAACCTTTGAATCCTAACCTGATTAATATGACCAAGTCTTAAATGCCAAAGGTACGCCTTGTTAGAGTGGGAAACTTTCAACATTTTAGAGTTACCAGTTAATTCAGTGTCAAACAGTGAGTACATTTTTGGTTTGATTAAATATAGGTCTCCATCCATCCATCCAAAACAGATAAAAGACTTATTTTTACAAATATCAACTCTTTTAGTAAAAGAAACTGAATAAGAATCTTTTATTAAACAAACTACCGATATAAGGTTCCTCCTAAAATTAGGAACATAAAAACAGTCTTTCAATAATATAAACCTAAATTTATCAAAATAAAGATAAACATCTCCTATTTCCTCAGCCACCACCAAGCTACCGTCTCCAATCCACAACGAGAGGCTCCTATCACGTAGACTTCTCGTTTCCATGAACCCCTGCATAGAAACACATACATGATTAGTGGCACCTGAATCAATGACCCAAGTGTCTTTAGATTCTTTCACCAAACACGCTTCTAGATATAGAAGTTCCTTACCTTTCTTGCCCTTGGCGGCTAGGAATTCCCAACAAGTCTTCTTAAAGTGACATACCTTCTCACAATGGAAGCACTTGGACTTTTTAGGGTCCTTTGACTTCTTGTTCTTCTTCTTCTTATCCGAGACAGGAGGAAAAGAAGAACTAGAAGTCGGTTGCTTCTTATTTGGCCTCTTCCTCTTTCGTGAGGGTTTGGAAGATTTCGCCAAATTGGCCTCTCCTTTTGATTAGACAGCATCCCCATCCCTGATCATCGGCTCATAAGATTCGAGTTGTTTCATGAGCTCGATGAGTTCTATCTCCTTTGTCGCCGAATTATATGTGGTCTTAAACCCCACAAAATCCTTTGACAGAGTTTTAAACACTATTTCAATCTGGGTGTTGTAGTCCACCTCAACACTATTTTCGGCAGCCTCAGCAAAGAATCCCATAAGAGTGATCATATGGTCCTTCACCGGAGTACCTGCCTTCTACTTAGAGTTCATGATACTGGTGATAGTAGAATATCGAGCTAATTTTTCTTGGCCTCCGAATATGTCCTCCAAGTTCTTCATGATCTCTCTAACAACTTGATAAGTCTTAAGCTACTTTTGTAAAGCACTCGTTATGCTAGCAAGAATGTAGCACCAAGCTATCTCATTGGATTATCTCCAATCAGTATAGGCAACCGGGATCTCCTCAAGCGATGTGTCAAGTTTGGGCTCAGGTGGGCATGGTTCGTCTAGTATGAACTTGGGTCTCTCGCAATTGAGAACTATTAGCAGATTTATTTTCCAATTTTTATAATTATCGCCATTAAATTTATTCTCAGTAAGTATTGAAATGAGGGGTGTCGGTGACATTTTGAACTGAAATAAAATTATACTAGACATCACTACAGAGCCCAAGCAAATATAGAGATAATTTAGCAAATAAAATATATAAGTATGTTCCTACATGAAACTTGAAAAACATGTAGCATTGCAATGGTTATTCTCAGCACCTATTGCCCCAAGTCACCGAGGGGTGGTCATGAGACAAATAGCCGGAACATGGACCTCGTACAATTAATATATATTGTCTTAAATCCTCCAAGGTTAAGACATATATTAATAACCGCTTATTTTGGTCACCAGTTTAGTTAACAGAGTTTCTAGGGAAGGTTAATAACTAAACGAGTCTTGAATGTACAATCATTGTTTACGTAGTCTGATCCATGTCCTACCAAGCCACCGAGTAGTGGTCATGAATAGAATCATGCCCGAACATGTTTTCCACATAGGAGATCTAACCTAGTATACTGGTGGTGTTAAACACCTACCGACGGGTGTGGTCAGGGCAGAACTGATGCGAGACATTACCATACTTTCACATATGGATCAACAATGGAGGTCGTGGGTTTTGTTTCAAACCCTCTCCTACTTAATATTTTGAAAAACATGTAAGTTTTAATTAATATGTATGTTCAATATAGTTTGAGCGGTATTCACCTATCCTATATGGCATGTTATCAAATATACATCCAAGTCATCCATCAATACATATTCATACATCCATGACATGTCACAGAAAAAATAATTGACGTAAAAATAACCAAGTCATAGTCCCATCCTAGAATAAAGAAAATAAAGGTTACAAAATTTCATCCAAAGCATTCTTTGGGTCTTGAAATTTGTTCTGTCTTCATGTATCCTTCTTTATGTAGCCTCTCCATTTATTTCTCATCCTAAGAATCATTTAAAAATTTAAATTTCAAAAATTTAAATTTTAAATTCAAATTTCAAATTCGAATTTCAAATTTAAATTTCAAATTCAAAATTTTAAATAATTTAAATTTCAAGTGTAATAATATGTAATTTCAAAAATTTCAAATTTTCAATTACATATTTTCGTATATGATTTAAAATTAAATCTAAAATTTAAAAATCAAAATTTTTTGTTTTTCAGGCCGTCGGCCCACGGGCCCGGAGGCCCGCAGCCCCGTGGGCAACCCTCAACCCCCAGTGGGGCTGGCAACCCACGCCAGGCCGGGTGCAACCCTTTGCCTGCAGCCTCAGGCTACACGCCCGGGTGTTGCAATAGCCCGCTAGCCTGCACACCCAGGTAGGTGCAGCAGCCCGCCAGGCTACAAACAGCGCCTGTAGCCATGGGCTGCAACCTAGGGCCTCGGCAGCCCCTGGGGGGGGGGGCATCATGGCTGCAGGCACAGCCTGTGACCGTGGGCGGTCCAGCCTTGGACAGGGGCTACCGCAGCTCTATCCTGCCCGAGGGCAGGGGCTGCAGCCCCACCAAGGCCGGTGGCCCATCCCGAGGAGTCGGTCTTCGATTTTCATGTCATATTTCAATTTACCCATTAAGATCTCCAAAATTAATTTGAATCCTAATTAAAATGGAATTTTCCATACAGAAAAAATTTCAACCTTTAAATTAAATTTAACTTTTGGGAAAACATAAATTATGGTCTTCTAATTTCAATCTCCTTCAAGAATAATTACGTAAAAATTTCTTAAACCATTTCCGGTGTATAAAATTCTAATCATAATAATTCTAAGAGACAAAAAATTAAAATCCATAGGAAAATTACGGTGATGATAAACAGCTCCCATAGTTATATGGGAAAATTACGGTGATAATAAACCGCTCCCATGGTTACATAAAAATTCCTAGATACATTTTTCTAAATTCTAAGGAACCATAACTAACACAAACAAGCATGCTTATAATAATTCAAAAAATTAAAATAACCACATACTACATACATAATACATAATAACAACATAAAGGAATCCTAGAATGCCACTCTCTAAATATCAAATCCATACATAAATAAAAAAAACTAACTAATTATCTAATTTATGTACATAGCATAATCACGAGATGGTTCTGATACCAATTGTAAGTAAAAAATCGGCTAAAACGCATAAGAGTGGCCCAACGGAATTATAAAAATTTTTCAAGATCGTTAAATATCTCATGATACCATATATAATAAACTAACAACCACAAAACTCATACCTCAAGAGAACGCCAAACTACAGGAGGAGAATGACTGGAATAAATACTTCCTTTTTTAGATAGTCATCGAGGAAAGCAATTTTTAATATCAACCTAGTATAGTGGCCAATCAGAACTAACTGCTAAAGATAATAGTACTCAAATAGTGTTTATTTTTGCTATAGGTGCAAAAGTTTCTTGGTACTCAAGACTATAGGTCAGGGTAAAACCTTTCGCCACAAATCTTGCCTTATATCTCTCTATGCTTCCATTAGATTTGTACTTCATAGTAAATACCGATTTGCATCCTACAGTCCTTTTTATCTATGGGTAGCTCGACAATCTCTCAGGTTCCACTCCTTTTAAAACCATTCATTTCTTCCAAAACTGTCAATTTCCAATTTTGATCTCCAAGTACTTCCTGAATATTTCTTCGAATAAACAAGTGAGAAATTCTAGAGGTAAAGACTTTATATGTCCATGATAGCTTCTTATATGAAAGGTATTTTGCAATGAGATGTTTTGTACAATGGGTTCTTTTTCTTAGGGCGGTGAGTAGATCTAGACCAAGATTAGAGACAATAGGATTAACCAACGGAAGAATGGAAGGATTCAACGTACCTAGATTTTCAGATTGACCATCCCTTGGATTGTTAGATTGGTCCGATACTGGAATGATTATTGGCCTCCTCTGATGAAATTTCTTGCTACTATAAACTAGAGTCTAAGGTTTTTTAGGGTCTTGTAGCATTTCTCTCTTTGTTTGTGAACCCTCTAAGCTCGACAAAGATAAACTAGAATCTAGTTTTTCCAAATTTTGAGCATTCGTTTCCTCGGCACAGGGTAAAACTATTAGGCAAGGGTTGAGATGTTTCAAAAATCAAAAAATTATCTTCTCTTATTTGATTTTCCCCTTGAAGAAATTTTTTTTTGAAATAAAGGTGTTTTTTTCGAGAAAAGAGACATCCATACTCATGTGAAATTTCTTCATTTGTGGATTATAACACTTATAACCCTTTTTATTGGGTGAATGCCCTATAAAAATACATTTTTTAGCCCAAAGATCAAGTTTGAACTTAAATTGATTAGGTATATGAACAAAGACTGTGCAACCAAAAATTTTTAGAGGTAATTATGAATATATTTTTGCTTGGGAAAAACATTTTTTCAAATATTCAAGAGGTGTTATATATTTTAAAACTCAGGTTAGCATCCTATTGATTAGATAGCAAGCTGTTAGAATAACATCACCTTATAAGTATTCTGGAACATTCATAGAAAACATTAAGGCTCTAGCAACTTCAAGTAAATATTTATTTTTCCTTTCTGCAATTCTATCTTGTTGAGCTCTACATGTGGATTTATGTTGCATCCCTTTTTCTGCAAGAAAATCTCCCAAAATATTTTTAAAATATCTTGTTCCATTATTAGTGTGAAAGATACTTATCTTTGTTTGAAATTGGTTTTCAACCATTGCATAAAAGTTTTTGAATATTTTTTCAATGTCAGTTTGTTCTTTCATCAAATAAATCCAGCACAAACGAGTATGATTATCGATAAAAGTCACAAACCATTTTTTTCCAATATTAGTAGTGATTCTAAATGGACCTCGAACGATGACGTTTTGATAAAAAACAACTTTCATAATAAAAAGTTGAACAATTGAACTTTTTGAACAAAACTAGAAATAAATGCTTAAGATAAGTAAAACTAGGATGTCTTAGTCTATTTTGCAATAACATAATTTATTGACAAACAAAAATTGAAACTCATACTACTGAGGCCCTAAGCCTTTTTATTGTCGACTGAAATTTTATCAAGATAGTAAAGTCTTCCAATCATCCTAGCATTACTAATCGTCCTCCTCTAGATCCGGTCCTGAAATTCACAATGATTTTCAAAGAAAACAACACGGTAATTAGAATCTTTTGATAATTTGCTAACGGACAAAAGGTTACAAGCAAGGTTAGGTACATGCAGTATGGACTTTAGGCATAGTTTTTTAGAGATTTTTATCGAACCTTTTCCTGCAATAGGTGAGAAACTATTGTCTATAATTTTGACTTTTTTCATAACCTGGACATGGTGAATAGGAGTTAAACAAGTTTAAAACACTAGTCATATGATTTGAGGCTCTTGGATCTATTGTCCAAGAAACCAAATTTGAACACAAGAATGCCTTAGGATTATTATCTGCTTGTGCCAAAGAAGCACTAGGAATACTTGAAGTAGAATTGGATTTTACAAGCTTTAAAAGATGATCTATCTGCTCTTTGCTAAAAGGACTAGAATTGGCTTCATTGGTAGAGGGTGTAGATCGAGGTGCCCTATCTCTTGGTTTGTTGCTCTTCCAATTTGTAGGTTTATCGTGAATTTTCCAGTAATTCTCTCGTGTATGGCATGGATGATTGCAGTAGTCGCACCAGACCCGCAACTTCTCCTATAGTTTATGCTAAAAATTGCTAGCATTTATTGGCAGTAGCATTTGCAACAATCAAGGCCGAATTCTTCCACCTCTTCTGTGGCCTTTTTCCCAAGCATCACCAACCTGCAACTTTCCTCTCTTTGAACATCATAAAAAACCTCATAAATAGAAGGTAATAGAGGTCTACCAATGATTCTTCCATGAACTTCATCAAATTCCACATTGAGTCTTGCAAGGAACTTGTAAATTGGACCATCTTACAATGAGTTTTTTGTGATAATTGCAATCCTCTGTAGATTTCCATTCATGCTCATTAAAAAGGTCCAGATCTTGCCGTAACTTTTTCAATGAGTTGAAGTACTTTGTGACAAATCCCTTTCCTTGCCGAATATCTCCAAGTTCCAAAGTTAATTTGAAAATCTAGGACTGATTTCCCAGGTCTAAGTACATCTGAGTAATATTGTCCCACAATTTTTTTGCTATAGAATAGCACATATAATTCAAACTAATATCTTCTTCCATGAAATTGACAAGCCACGTCATAACCATGGAATTTTCTATATCCTGGGTAACAAAGCTTGAATCCTCCTTAGCTGGTGCCTTCTTGTTTCTAGTCAAATAATTAATCTTCCCTTGGCCCCTGATATACATCCTTATAGTCTGGGACCAACAGAAAAAAATTACTCCATTTAATAGGATTGTAGTAATTTGAACAGAGTGTGAAGAATGATGAGCGGTAAGATTAGGTGATCGAGTCTCAGGGGTTTTGGACATCTCAGACAAGGTCAGTTGGGATATGGCTAAAATTTCAAACATAATAACAAAGAAGAGAGTTCAAGTTTTATAGATTGAAAGGAAAGAATATGGCTGAAGCTAAAGCAGAAATAGTTTTTTTCAAAACCCTAGAATCGACTCTGATACTGTGAAGAAAGTGAGAATTAATTTTCTGTATTTACTTTCTTGAATCAATTACAACTAGTATATCCCTTCTCAAAGGACTCAAAGACAAATTAGGAAAGTACAACTATTTACACCTAGTGTATACAATTGACTAATAACTATAATAATTTATAACTCACTAATTAGAGATTATGTTCTGATTTGACTCTAATTCCTTTTACAGTAAATTAGGACCGAATTTTCCACAATATATAAAAGGTTTCCTCCACTTTATGATTTACACCAGATACATGTTGATTAATAACTTTATAATTTTAGTCTTTTTGTTTGTTAACTGTTACTTGCAAAAATAATAATAAACAACACCCAAGTCATGTAATTTGGGCAGTTGAATTATTTAAGTCGATATTAAAGTGTCGTTTGATAAAAAAAAATTACATTTTAATTTCATTCAAATGTAATATAATTTTACACCAAACACAAATTTTTCAATAGTACTACGAAAACAATTACTATTCAAAAGTATTTTAAAACAATCACATCAATTTTTTAACTCCACTATTTATCTCTACTTTTATTAATCACATAAACTTTTTAATTCTAAAATACTTTTCATCTAAACACACATTTTATTCAAATACAAAACAAATACTTTTCAACCAAATAAAACATTCAAAAAACAAATTTTATTCAAATACAATGCGTTTACCAAACGCCCCCTAAATGTGTGTAGATAAATTAAGTGCAGTGTGATTTAGGTGGTTATTCAAAATAAATAAAAAAATATCAAATCATAAGTACGGTTCAAAGAATTTTTTTTAACTATAACTGAAATATTTATTTATAACAGCATCAAACGCACTTTTATTATATGTTTTGATACTATATGTAATGGTTTATAATATAAATTTAATTTAGAAAAAAGTTAAGTTATTTGTATGATTCTTGAATTTTTAAAGAAGATGTCAATTAGTCTCTAAATATTTTTTTTGTTTGAATGGTTCTTGAACACTTTAAGGGTGTTTGGTAAACGTATTATGTTCACATTACGTTTAAATATAATATATTAAATATATTTTGTATTTGGATGAAAAAGTATTTGAATTGTATTTTAGAAGTAAAAATTAATGTGATTGGTAAAAATAAATAAAAAAAATGAGATAAATAGAAAATATGATACAAGTGAAAAAAATTATTTTAAAAAAAATTTTAAAATAATAAATGTATTTGAAGTACTGTTAAAAAATATTATATTTAAATCTAAAATTTTTATGTTTAGATAAAAATTACATTTTATTTAAACGCAATACAAATGTAAAACAACAACGAATTGTCATGTTAAAAATGACGTAACAAGGGGCCAAATCTTAAAATCTATAAAAATTAAAAAAAAAAAAGATGGATTTCCCGTGAGTTGTAACAGGTATTGTTAAGAGAGGAATTTAATAAAATAATAATTTAAATTTAAATTAAAACATAAACCTTAAAAAAATAAAAAATAAAAACCAAAACAAAAATAACAAAATATCCGCATGCTCCTTCTCTGTTTCTCTCTCCCTCCTCTCTCACTCCCTTTTAATGAAGAACCCAAAATGGTTCGTAGGGTGGATGTTGTTGAAGTGGGGGAGAGCTCATCACGGTGGGTCGCAGTAGGTCGGTAGAGATTTTGGGTCGCTACAGTGGGGAGGTTTTGCCAAGGGGGCTTGAGCAACGGGATGGGTACTCAGGTTCGTGATGGAGGGGCTCGTGAGGTGGTAGGTTGCTACGGAATGGCTCACTCGGCTACTTTGGTGCTACGGAGGGGGCCAAATCTTAAAATCTATAAAAAAAAATAAAAAAAAATAAAAAAAAAAAGACGGATTTTCCGTGAGTTGTAATAGGTATTGATAAGAGAGGAATTTAATAATATAATAATTTAAATTTAAATTAAAACATAAACCTTAAAAAAAATAAAAAATAAAAACCAAACCAAAAATAACAAAATATCCTCATGCTCCTCCTCTATTTCTCTCTCCCTTCTCTCTCACTCCCTTTTAATGAAGAACCCAAAATGGTTCGGAGGGTGGATGTTGTTGAAGTGGGGGAGAGCTCATCACGGTGGGTCGCAGCAGGTCGGTGGAGATTTTGGGTCGCGACGGTGGGGAGGTTTCGCCAGGGGGGCTTGAGCAACGGGATGGGTACTCAGGTTCGTGATGGAGGGGCTCGCGAGGTGGCAGGTTGCTATGGAGGGGCTCGCTCGGCTACTTTGGTGCTTGAGTTAGCGACAAAGGGGCTCGCGAGGTGGTCGATTTGCGACGGAGGGGCTAGTAAGGCAGCTAATTGACGGAGGTGCTCTAGCGGCGAGGTGGGTGCTCAAGTTAGTGACGGAAGAGGTGGCGCGGTAGGTCCAAACGGAGGGGCTCGTACGGATAGGTTAGTGGTCGGGTTTGCGACTAAAGGGCTAGCGCAGCTGTGAATTTGGGTGGATGCTTGGCTCACGGGCTGGGTGGTGCTCTAGAGGTGTTGCACATAGAGAGATATGGGTTTCCCAGGGGCGTTCCTGGGTTTTTTACACAGTGAGGATGGAGAAGATAATAAAGTTTTTTAATTTTATTTTGTTTAAAAAAAATTATGAGATAAATGAGCGGTAGTTTAGGCTTTTCAAGAGAAATTGAAGGTATTAGACAAAAATCTGTAAATTTTTAAAAGTTCGCCGTGGAAAATGACCAATTTATACTCTTCCAATTAATTTAAGGACCAATCAATAAAAAAAAAAAAAAAAAAAGAAAAGAAAGTTTGAGACCAAATATCAAAATTAAAGCAATAACCTCAGTATTAAGTTCAAGTATCATTCTAACGATTTACCCTTTAATGAAAATAAAGCTACGGATTAACTTAATCCGTGTGAAGAATATATGTTTAATATGTATTTGTTAAACAAATAATCATCATTTGACAATCAAACAAAAATTAAGGCTTTATTTGTTAAACATATTGTATTTGTATTACATTTAAATGTAATATATTGAATGCAATTTACATTTGGAGGAAAAGTATTTGCATTGCATTTAAATGCAATGTGTATTTGAATTGTATTTAAATAATGAATATGTAATATGATAGGTAAAAGTAAAAAGAAAAAAAAAGGAGGAAAGAAAAAGAGTATTTAGGGGTCGTTTGGCAAAAAAATTACATTTTAATTTTACTCAAATGTAATATAATTTTACACCAAATACAAATTTTGCAACAGTACTACGAAAGTAATTACTATTCAAAACATTTTTAAAACAATCACATTAACTTTTCAATTCCATTATTTATCTCTACTTTTATCAATCACATCAACTTTTCAATTCTAAAATACTTTTCATCCAAACACACATTTCATTCAAATACAAAACAAATACTTTTCAACCAAATACAACATTCCAAAAACAAATTTCATTCAAATACAATCAAAATACAATGCGTTTATCAAACGCCCCCTTTATGTGATTAATAAAAATAATAAAAAAAATAAAATGATAAATAGTAATTGTATTGAATTTAAAATGTGATATGATTGATATTTAAATGTAATATTTTTACATTTAAATGAAAACGATAATACATTCAAATATAATACAAATGTAATCGTAAAAACAAACGACACCTAAAAGCGTTTATTAAAACCTAGGTAACGGAAGATGCGTTTTTTTTTTTTCCATATATATATATATGATACATGATTAGTTTCTATCCTTCAAAAAAAATTAAAAATTAAAAATTAAAAAACTGGCCTATTCTGGGGAGGAACTTGTTAAGTTGTGTATTGCTATTCTAGAAGGACGAGAGTCGATCAATTCTCTTAGTAGTTTCAATACTGTAGCATTATGGTAAGGTTGCCAATTTCAGACTAATCAGTTTGTACTAGGTGGTTATTATAGTGATAGTTAATTGTCTAAGGCTCTATTTGGTAAACGCATTACGTTTTCATTACATTTGAATACAATACATTAAATGTAATTTATATTTAGAGAAAAAGTATTTTCATTGCATTTAAATGTAACGTGTGTTTAGATGAAAAGTATTAAAATTGTATTTAAATAATAAATATGTGATGTGATAAGTAAAAATAGAGATACAAAAAACAAGAGAAAAAATATATGATATGATTAATAAAAATAATTAAAAAAGTAAAACAATAAATAATAATTATATTAGATTTAAAATGTGATGTGATTGGCATTTGAATGTAATACTTTTACGTTTGGATGAAAATTGCAATGTGTTTGAATGCAATATGAATACAATGCTAAAAACATACAGCACCTAAAAGCTATCATCACGAAGATTTAGACTTTTGAGTTCCCTTTGTGATGATGTTCAAGCAATGGTTGCTAGATTTTGGTGGAAATACGGAACAGGATTAGAAAGTCCATTGTTGGCATTGGGAAATAGGAGGACGCCCTGGGTTTTCAGGATATTTCGGTGTTCAACCAAGCGCTCGTGGCCAAACAAGGCTTGTTGATCCTTCAACAACCTTTGTCGCTTATGGCTAGTGTGCTTAAGGACAAATGTTTGAGAAATTTCTAAAGGCCAAATCTAAAAGCGGGGTATCTTACATCTGGCAAAGCATTCTCTAGGAGGATCCAATGGCGATTTGGTGATTGCAGACCTTTCGAGATCTGAGGTGGAGTGGGACTTGGATCAGTCGAACCAGGGGTTGTGGCTTGAAGATGTGTACTTGGCTCTAAGTATACCTTTAGGGAATGGAGAGGGTGATGATGGTTGGTTTTGGCATTTTGATTCGAAAGGTGTGTATCGAGCCCATCGGCATATTTGATGGTAATGGAGACTCGTCGTGTGGCTTCATCTACGATTATGAACCCCAATATGAAGTTTTGGCGTCTGTAATGGAGCCTTGACATCCCTCCCAAAGTTCGGGTCTTTATATAGGGTAGTTTTCATGACACCCTTCCCACCATGGTGTCTCTAAAGAGTAGGGACATGGCGAGTAAGTGCTTACATGCTTATCTATATATTTCATAATCAGCAGCAAAGCAAACTTTCATATGAATTGGCATTTACACGCTTTTCTTTTTTTTTTTTAAGAAATTAATAACAAAAAAAAAAAAAGGAAGAAATCATGTCAAGCATTCTTGAATAACTACAAAATACATGCAAATAAAAAAAGATCATAAGAAACATTATAATGGATTATGATGAGTTTTATGATTTAAAAGTGCTGTATAATAGCTTCAAATTCAATGGGATCGAATACTTCTTTCTCAATTTGTGAACGCACATGACTAGACTATCATTCAACCATTATTACTCTACCATTATTTATCTTCCTTTTTAAGTTTTATTTCTTTTCTTTTGACATGGACAATAAGTACTGATTACAAAATAGAGATGTTAGTCCAGACTTATAAAAAGACGATCGACTTTGAGTGTGAGCAAAATAGAAAAACCTACCTAAAAAAAATTTAGAAAAACTGTAAAATTTTTTAAGGAAAATTTTTTGGGGAAAAAAAAAATTAGGGGGGGGCTACTCTCACTCGGCTAAGGTGCCTCCAACCTTGTTCATGACGAGAAAACTAGAAACAACCGTTATTCGTATACAATCATGTCAAGTTGCTTCATATGAAATTCTTAATCATAATAATAATAATAATAATAAAGTTTTAAAAAAAATTCACGAAAAGGATGTGACCGCACAGCGTCTCAACCTAGAATGATTAGAAAAGGTTTCTGTGCTTCTTTTGCCCTTTATACATTTTAGTTTCCTCTCCCCTCTAACTGTTGATAACCAATTGTGCTCGTAGGCTCTAAATTTTAATAAATCACACCATTATCAACCATATATTGTATCGACGAATGATACCATTCGAAACTTCAAGTTCTGCTACCAAACGAGCTCATATAACGTGTGCAAGGGCATTTTCATCCATTGGTCGTCATCGATTTGACGGATTTATATGTTTCTGATCCCTAGTTGGTCTAGATAGCGTGAAAAGGGTAGCCACGAATCAAGAGAGAAAGTTCAGCTCTTCCTTCAGTGCCGAACTTTTCTTGCTTGGTAATGCTCAAATTTGACGGCCTTCTACTTCTTGTTTTGGTGTGAATGGGATCAAAACGAGAAGTAATCAAGGTGATTAAATTGTTCGAGAACTAAAAGGGAAAAAACCCAACATTTCAAACAAGAATTAAGATGAATTCAAAAGGTGTTCATACCGTCTAACTCGAAGGAAAGAGAAGAATAGGAAAAATAAAATAAAATAAAATAATAATAATAATAATAATAATAATAATAATAATAATAATAGTAATAGTAATAAAATCATTTGATGAAAAAAAATTTTATCTTATTATGGATTTTCAATTCCATATGTTTTCAATAATGAATTATCATATATAGTATCATTAGTTTACATACAGTGATCATGATTTTTAAAAATCGTATTCCACTGCGTTGTGAATATTTTAATCAAATTTCCAACAAATACAAAGCCAGAGACATCTCAGAACAACTAGAAAAAAATTACCACTTGAAATGTAAACACTCTTGATTAGATTTTTTTCTCCCTTTAAATTCAAATCAAGGGGGATACAATTTTAAGAAAGGGGCTTAAATCTATACAAGGGAGTTATGGACGGCATATTCGAATAGAAAACTATTTAAATATAGGAAGAATCCCAACATGTTACAACTTGACCAACTAAAGAAGCGAATAGAAAAGTGAAAAGCCACCAAATAAATAACCAGCTTAATACCAAATCAAAGCCGCTCTCCCATAGAGTTAGTGGTTACATTTCCTAGAGATATAATAACAAATAGATTACGTCCACTTTAAGAATGTTGATTAACTGCTCGCAAATTAACCCCCTTATAAATAAAAATAAATATAAAAGAGTAAACGGTCAAATCAAATATTATACTCAAGCCATAGATAGATCCTTTCTCTTTTCAAGCATTATTGAAAACATACAATGCATCAAAAAGCTTACCTTTCACGCATTCATGTCAGTTGCCCCAATTTGGGTCTTCAGAGCTTTAAAAGTGCAGAATAGAACCTCGCTGATACCTCTTCTTGGCCGATAATTTAAGCCTACAAGGACACTTTTCACATCACAGATACAGAAGAGCTGATTAGGGATGTCATGCCATCATACCCGGCCGTCAACATTAAATCAACTGCTTCAGTTCTTCATGGTAACCAGCACATAGAAGCTGCCGAGGGAAGACGTGTAATGTGTAAAAACAAAGAGGATCCTCTATAACCCTTATGCATAGTTTGCAACAAGATAGGATTCGTGTCACGTCAGTGTGCTTCTTCTACCACAAGTTGTTCCAACTTACTTATAACACTAAAATTCATGGAAAAGGAAATATGAGAATAAGAACATGGGAAATCAAAACACAACTGCTACACGGTTCTTCAAATCTCCAGACTTCACAAAGCATAATTCAACTTTCCAGAATAAACAGTAACAAAGAAAACAAATGCAATCTGAGCACGAATTCAGCAGATGGCAGGGCTACCACTAGTGCTTATGAAGATGTTAATAAACGCTTAATGCCAGTTTTTTGCTCCGAAGTAAGCCGAGAAGGGAACTTGATGTTGAACTTAATTCTCAAGTTTCCCTTTTTGGTAGGTTCCTTGGGAATAGGCATACCCTCTCCTTTAACCACCTCTTCATAGGTGGGACTGATAATAGAGTTGATGGGAATTGTCAGATTTCGTCCATCAAGGGTCGTCAACTGTACTGTGTAACCGGTAAGAGCTTCCACAAGAGATATTTTCTGGATGAAAATAAGATCATTGCCATCCCTCTTAAAGACACCATGAGGCTTTTCATCAATGATGAAGACAAGGTCTGCAGGTATAACACCTCGTTGTTCATTTCCTTTCTCGGGAAAAGTTATTTTTGTTCCTTTCTTCCAACCTGGCCTAATCTCAATTGTTAAAATTTCCTCCACCGTGTTTGGTCTTCTGCAGAAATTGAAACAATAATAGTAGAATCATTACATGTCTCTTAAGTACTCTGCATGTAATATATTGATTAGGAATAGATGAGTATGAACAATGCAAGTTCTCCACAAATTCAGTGCAAAGATAACGCTAAAGCAGCACTAACAAGGGCTAAACCACTTGCTGACTTCAAAAATTCCACAAGATGGCAACTTTTTGCATACACTTAGAGCATCTCTGATGCAAAGCCACATTCATGTGCCAAAGCCAATTCTTGGCATTTATGCAAGAAAACCACTCACCAATGCAATGCTATTTTTAATGCCAAATGTGGCAATTACTATACTTCACCAAGTATAGCAAAGGTCAAATTTGACAGTTGATTGCTATTTGGTTGATGCAATGACTTTTTCGTTTAATTACTACAATATTGTCATTTTTAAATTATTTTAAAACTAAAATTTTACCTCTACAACTTCCAAAGCTTAAAAATTACAACAAAAGTAATTAGAGCGTTTGAAATAGCATTATGTATTAGAGCACAACATATCAAATATGCTATTTTTAGACTTTTTTGTGGTCAAATAAGGCATTGGCATTTGCATTTGCATAAGAAATAGTCTTAAGCATTGCCTAATACTGTAAGTGCTTACCATGCAGCGGGAAATAGGAGGAGCTGGAATGCCAAAACAACAATTTTCAGAAGACATGAGTACGATATCAATTTGAAGCATCAAGGAAGAAAAAACTACCAAGTTTTATTGGCAGCTTCGAGTAAGGAAAATCAAACTCTTAAGATTTCAAATGCAGGCATTCCTTTTAGTTTGAAGTTCAAAGCACCTGGGTATCACTCATCCATTTTTCTTCCTAGTAATTTAAAAATTATACCAAATGAAAATATGATCATGAAATTAGTGAGAACCTCTATGACTACAAAGCAAAACACTGGTTCAACCATAGCACTTTCCTGTGGTATGCTAATTAGAAAATTACAATGTTCAATATTATAATAATGATAAATGATAATACTAATAATACTATTATTATGATTATAAAGATACAATAGGTTCTCACAGGCACTCCCTTCTGACACTTAACCATTATATTTAGTCAGACCATCCCAAGCCATTATATTCCAATTCCTACAGTTAGTAAACAACAGAAAAGAGATTTGAGTTGTTTTCAATTCCACTTTCCTAATAGGTAAATAATTTTTTTCCTTTCCAAAACCATTCCCTTTCCAAATTTTAGTATTCATACCATTAAATAAATAAGATTCATCTTGCCAACCTGGAACTGAAAAAAGTTAAAATATCGTAAACAGATCAAGGACCAGGTTTTAGAAATATAATCATACTTCGAAAAGTTGCAAAAGTTAGCAAATCAAAAGACACCGACATCAATGGAAATTGGGTGTATCAACCGCCACCAAGGAAATCTTAGCAAACCAATGCACAAACAAAACATCACAAACAAGAAAGATCATAAAGATCATAAAAGCCTATACGTGCATAATCTGAAAACCTAATACTTTAAACATATAAGCAAGTCTTAAGACAAGTAGGAATATGATTATGACAACTGGAAAGAAGATGGTTCACCAAAGAGTTGTATCTTACAAGTTTGGGGTTCATTGTCA
This sequence comes from Antiaris toxicaria, assembly GCA_035233585.1. Lineage (NCBI taxonomy): Eukaryota > Viridiplantae > Streptophyta > Magnoliopsida > Rosales > Moraceae > Antiaris > Antiaris toxicaria. Next base: position 7,073,026 of record CP141163.1, read on the forward strand.
ACAAGGGCAAGAATTATCACAGAAATACAAAAAAAGGTGAGCGCATGAACATAGTACTGCCTTGGGCTCATTTATGGCAGAACATAAACCACGGAACGCCTACAAGGAATGAAGCAGTAGCTACAACATTGAGATGCTTGACTAGAGACGCAAACAAGGATAAGGAACAAAAGAATAAACATGATTAAAGATTACAGTCGAACTGAGTACGGATAACATAGAAAAACAAGGTCCTGAATTTAAATTATTCGGTTATATCTAATAAAATCCAGTCTGTACCACTCTTTACACAAATCTAGGAGCTAAATCAGCACAGTAAATGAATCCATAGACATTGGAAAGCAACTAATAAAATCATCGATAACATAGTGACGAATGGTCAAATTACAATAGCCTAATTAGCTTAAAAAAAAATAAAAATAAAAAATAAAACCTATATTTCATAGTTAATGGAAGAAATTTGAAAGCATCAATCAAGAAATCGACAACATTGAAGACCCAAATTGCATCGACTCAAATGGCACATAACACGCAAAACAAAGGGATTCTAAAATGAATTAAAGAACTCAAATTGGTGATCCGAAGCTTTAATTATTACCCGGTGGAATCAGCGACATCCCTAGAAATCTTCATCTTCTTGGTAGTGCCCTTATACAAATCCTCCAAAGTGCAAGGCAACGTCCTCTCAATGGCCTGAGCCTTCCTCATCACGTTCGTCGAACCCTCGCCGGCACCGCCTCTAAACGAAGCGAAGAGGTCTTCGCCGAACATGCTCCTCGGAAACCCCGAACCCCCAGCCCTAGACCCGCCCATATCCCCCATTCCTCCGAACCCCGAAAACCCGAAAAACTCCGAGAATATGTCGTCCGGACTCCTCGTATTGAAACGGAACGTCGTCGGACCGCCGTCCCCGCCGGGAAACCCGCCGGCGCCCGGAGGCGGCACTTGCCCCTTCAATCCCTCCTCCCCATACTGATCGTAGACCGCTCGCTTTTGCGGATCACTCAAAACCTTGGAAAATTAAATTCCAAAAAAAAAATCGAAAGAATTAAAGCGCAATCATTCGAACCTAGTTAAAATCGGAAATCCGCCATGAATCTGAGTAACATATACACACACACACACACACAAAATATCGTCTTACATCGTATGCTTCGGAGATTTGCTTAAATTTGGCCTCGGCCTCTTTCTTGTTGGAAGGGTTTTTATCAGGATGCCATTTCATGGCGAGCTTTCTGTAGGCTTTCTTCAAGTCATCGTCTTTGGCGTTCCTATCCACCTGAAGAACCTTGTAGTAATCTACGCCCATATCTCTCTCTCTCTCTCTCTCTAAAAAGAAAAAAAGAAAAAAAAAGCTTTTTCCTTCCTGTTTTTCCTTCGTTTCTACTTTTTTTTTTTTAGGGTGCTTCTTTCTTGTTCTGGCCGGAGAACTGAGTGTGGTGCGGTGCGGTGCGACGAGTGATGAGTCATCTTCTATAATCAAAATGGAGGGGTGCGACTGGGCCAGGGCTTTTGAATAACGGGCTTTAATTGGCCCTCATTGTGTGGTTTGTTCGACAAAGACGGATTTTCTTGGCCCAATTAACTTCTTACTTCGTCTGCGCTTCAAACTTCAAAACTTCAAAAAAAAAAAAAAAAAAAAAGGTTAAAAAAGCCAACTTCAATGTCAAATTTTACATACCTACTTATATAATATATAAATTAATATTTTTTATTGATAAATCTTTAAAATATGATTAAGTTAATTAATTAGATATACTAATATATAATTAATTAATGTTATATTTTTATTGATAAACCTTTAAAATATTACTACATTAATTAATTATATATGCTCATAAAAATATAACACTTAATTTGATATTTAACAAATTAGAATTAAAATTAGTTCCTCTAACACTATTCAAATTCAAAATAAGTAGTCATCTTTTATATATATATGAATAGTATTAAGAATATCGACTCTAACTTTAATTTTTTGAATATCAACTTTTATGTTATATTTTTATTAGTAGATGTAATCAATTAATGTAATAATAAATTAAATATTTATTAATAAAAGAATAACTCAAATGTCATGTAGGTTAATACTCGAGTTAGAGTTAGTATCACTTTTATTTTTTTTCATTTTATATTTTACGATAAAATCAGATACATCCAACATTTTTTTCTACCTTTTTTTAACAATTGTATTATTACGTAATTGGCTTTATATACTATCAATTTAACACATTTTTATAAAATCATTTTATTTTCAAAATGATTTAAAAAAAACAAATAAAAAGTAACCCTAATTTAACAAAACAAAGAAAAGTGTACCCCTATTTCTTTTGATAAATAAATCTACCGATAATTTTTAGTACGAATTTTCAAAATGATCCTCTTCACTAGATCCGAATCAAAAAAATATAAAACACAATTATAGATAATTTAATTATCTATCCAAAAATTTTATAATCTCAATTATAATAAATTCAATTAATTAGTATACCATTTATTTTAATTTCAAAATATTATTTGAGTTAAAAATTCGTAAAATTTTTCAAAAACTTCAGACACCTGAAATATTAACTATCCCAATCTTCAAAAATAATCCAAACTTACAAAAAAAATATATTACTAATTCCCAAAACAAATTTCAATTTCAATTTCAATTTCAATTTTAATTTCATTATTCAAATCAGATTCAAAATACCAATTGCATAAGTATATTTAGTATATGTTTGGTAAACAAATCTAAGTTAATCTAGCTTTCAAATTATATTACATTGATAATTTTGGGACAATCTAACTTAATTTAGTTTAGTTTAAAACATTTTTTTTTTTAAGTTACATGGTACAATTTAATTTAAAACAAACATTTTTTTAAAACAACACAATACCTCATAACTTTTAAAAAAATACTTTTTTTTTTACCAATACATATTCAGATTCAGAAAATAAGGATGAAATAAGTATGAGTAAGATATTTTTTGTTTGATGTATTTTAAAATCCAATATGTTAGCTAACAGGAGAAGGATAAGATTTGCCTAACCTTTCCGTGGTCTCCAATATGAGAAGGACAAGATTTGCCTAACCTTTCTATGGTCTCTAATATTTGCCTTCAATAACAATGACAATGATAACATTAACATTTTTTTTTTTTGCATACAATTTATTAGATTATAGGAAAAAATATGAATCGTGAAGTTAGTTTTTTTTTTTTAATTATTATTAATATTACAAAATTAGGTAGGTAAAAATTCAATTTAACTACTTGATAAAATTTTTTATTTTGCTAGTCAAGCAAACTTTCTAAGACAAAGTTGAAAAAATTTCAAGTTAAACTATATACAAAATAAACAATTTAACTTAACTTTTAAATTAAGTTAAATTACAAAACATCCGGTCTAACTTAATTTTTTAATTACATTAAACTACATCGGTGATCCAAACGGACTCTTATTATATATTTTCTTTTTATCTTTGTATTTAATATGACTATTGTGATTATTATAATTAATATTACATGTATATATTTGTTGTTATATACATATACACATATATATGCAAATATATGCTGCATTTGTTTTCAATATTGTGTTCATATTGCGTTTAAACGCAATGTAATTTTTATTCAAACACAAAAGTTTCACATCGAATATAATATTTTTTTACAGTGCTTTAAATACATTTACTATTTCAGAATATTTTAAAAATAATTTGTTTCTTCATTTACATCATATGCTCTCTTTATCTCACTTTTTCTATCTACTTTTACCAATCATATCAACTTTTTAATTCTAAAATACAATTCAAATACTTTTCATGGAGGAACGAAATTGGTCAGAACTTATCAAAGCGACGCAGCGGAATTATAAAAATTTTTTAAGATCGTTAAATATCTCGTAATGCCATATACAATAAACTAACAATAATAAAACTCATACCTCAAGAGGACGCCAAACTGCAGGAGGAGAATAACCGGAGGGCTTCAACCAACTAGTCTTCTCTACTATTCTCCAATCCCCGGATAGCAGCGTGTGTGGACACTCGGTTCCTCGATCGGTATGCTAGCACTACTAGTCTTTTTCCAACGATCCAGATCTCTAAAGAACTTATTGTCATTGTGAGTTATACAACAATAAGCCTGTTCATCTGAGAGTCTGTAGTCTGAAAAAATTAGAGTAGCAAGACCCCTATTTATAGACTAGCATGAGATGATCTATTGAATTCAAATTGAATTAGGAGAAGATTTTCTCCCTTATCCACTACCACAAAATCTGAACTTTTCTAAGCCAAAATCAAGTGATATTTTCCTCCACCTTTTAAGATTTTAGATTCCAAATTCAAACAGAATTTTAACTAGAATTTTATCTCATCATTTTCTACTATAACCGAATTTTCCCTAGTCCAAAAACAAGGCTAGATTCGGCCACTCTAATGTGAGGAGAATCAAAATTCAAATAGGATTTTCTAGCTTGAATTTTATCTCACCCTTATCCAAATAAAAACCAAAAATCATCATGTGATTATCCACAAAGAATTCAGCCACTTTGTGAGGGAGGGAATCAAAATTCAACTAGGATTGAAACTTGAATTTTTTCCTACATCTTTATCCAAACCAAAACCGAATTTTCCTTGAGCCTTATCCATAGAATTTCGGCCACTATTGTGAGGGAGAGGAATCAAAATCTAAGTAGGATTTTCTAACTTGAATTCCCCTTCATCCTTATCCACAAAAACCAAAATATCCTAAGGTTGTTATGCCATAACTAATTTGGCCACATTGGTTAGGTTTAGGATTCAAACAAGATTTTCCTCTCTATTATCCATATCAAAACCAAAATTCTATCATATGGGATTATCCACAAAAATTCGAATCCTTCATGGATTGTGATTTAAAATTTGAATTCAAATTTCAAAGTTCAAATTTCAAAATTCAAATTCAAACTTCAAATTCACATTTCAAATTCAAAATTTAAATTTCAAATTTCAAAATTCAAATTTCAAATTTCAAAATTCAAATTTCAAATTTCACAAAAAGTTGTATTTCAAATTTTGTCCTCATGGATAATTTTCTACAACTCCAATTCAATCTCAAATAAAATCATGACAACTTTATTTGGAGTTCGAATAATTGTGTACTCTATTATCCAAAACAAAATCTGAATCCAATAGGAGAGAATCTTGTATTCCATCCTGATTCTATGTCTACACCATCCATGTATAGTCAACTAGCTAAAAAGCATACATAGATCAATTTGCCATTCGTTAAAGAATTATGTGGAGCTAGTAGAGGGACTAATTAGATGTATATAATCGGGCTCCTATGATTCCATATGATCATCATTACGTACCGAACAACTTAATTATATGATCACTAATTTTAGAGTCACACCACTATAAACTTGAAACTGAACGCCTAATTATATACCGTATTACGAAAGCCTGTGACAAACTAATATCCAATGACCTTGTCATGTATGCAAAACCCTCATATGATATCTATGATCATATGATATCCATTCGTTAAGGAATTATGTAGAGCTAGTAGAGAGACCAATTTGATGTATATAATAGGGCTCCTATGATTTCATATGATCATCATTCGGTACCAAACAACTCAATCATATGATCATTAATTTCAGAGTCACACCACTATAAACTTGAAACTGAACTCCCAATTATATACCGTATTACGAAAGCCTGTGACAAGCTAATATCCAATGACCTTGTCATGTATGCAAAACCCTCATATGATATCCATAATCAGCCTTAGGTCAAAGTCTGTTCAATCCTACTGATCAGACTATCTTAAAGTTCCATTATACTACGAATAAGAAAATGATTATTTACCACATGTGAATAAAGAGTCATCCGCCCAGTAAACGACCTAAGACCTTATCCAATTTCACATCCAGTATAATACCTTTAAGAGGATACCCTTAATTCCTTATTAGAGCTATGATTCTGATATCTGCAAACAAACCCTTTATCGTATACAAGTCATGCACCCAACGAACTGGTCTATAAACTTACTACCTTTGAGATACTTTAGCCATTGGAAAATCAAAGTACACAAGTCATATACATGAAGTAGCTTATCTACTCAGGATTAAGATTGTTGCATAATGAACGTCAAAAGCAGATTGATCCACTCATAGCAGATTACGTAGATTAATCATGCTTTAGTCCTGGTCCAATATGTCACGTTGCGAAATTTTTGAGTTTAAATATCGCACGTGAATGTATAAACTCAATTTAGTAGTGGGCCAATAAAATTTTAATTATGAGAATTTAATTTTAAATTTTTGATGTATTAAATATTAATTTAAGGATATTTAGAACATTTTTACAAATTTTACCCAATAATTTTTACCAAATGTTATTTTTCTTTTTCTTTTTCTTTTTCTCTCTCTCTTTCTGGATTCTTCCGGAAAGCACTTCCTTTCTCTCTTTGTTTTTTTTCCCTCACTTGCTCTCTTTGCTCTTCCCCTCTCAAATCTCTCACTCTCTCTCGCTCACTCTTTCTCTCTTTTCTTCTTTCTTTTTCCTCTTTCGCCCATGGGGTTGCCGCCTTCATTCTCGTCATCACCCCCATGCCCGACCACCCAGCCGCACCTCGTCTCCTCGCCACCACCCTAGCTACAGTCGTCAGCTACATCGCCCGGGGTAGTCTCCCCAAGCCGGTTGTCACCGTCGAGACCCATTGCAGCCCAACCACACCGGATCGTCAGGCACCGAAGCTCAACACCGCCCACCTCACTTTCTCCCACTCCGGTCCTCTCTCCTCCAGTGGACCAAACTCAGACCAACCAGCCAAGCCTAAGCCGGACTCCATTTCCACCGTGCCCTTGCCATTCCACGAGCCTCCGCCAACCACGGCCTCGCCCGATTGTTCCTCACTGCCTTGCTGCCAAGACCGATCCTCCTCACGCCCAAGTGCTGCCGCCCTCTACCGCCGTGAGTTCCCCTTTCCCGGCAGGCCGAGTTTCCCAAACAAAAGGAAAATATATATATGTTATATATTTGCATATCTGTATATATATAGTATATAACAAATAACAATAATAATGATAATAATAATAAAATTTGAATGTGTATTTTAAATTAATCTGAGACTTGAAATTAGAATTTTAAATTGCTTTGGGAATTAGGATGGTTTTTCTGCAGGTTAAGCATTTTGGAGCTTTTGGGGAGTCTATATTTTAAGGCAGGTCATGCCAAAATTAAAAATATATATATTTTGGGTACTTGTATTAAAATTTTCGTTTTGAAATTTGGATGTTAAAATAAAATATCATTTTAAATTTTAAAATCAACGGCACACTAATTAATTGAGTTTACCATAATTCAATTATGGAATTCCTAAACAGATAATTAAACTATCTGTATTTCTTGTTTTAGGTACTCATTGATTGAATTTAGAGAGAGATTATCTTGGAATTCATGCATGAAGTTGACAATAGATTAAATTGCCAACGAGATAGGATATCTTACCCCTTCCTTGTAGCCATTTTTGTTTTTAATGATTTGGTCAAAATAATTTAAAGAAAATGAGTTTATAAAGTTTTGAAAATTTTGTTATTTTAGAAAATATCAGTATTTCAGAAATTAAAGGAAAAAATCCGGTCACGGATTTATTTTTAGAAAATTATATGGCATATTTTATCGTGCGAATTTTAATTTCAAATGAAACTTTGAAAATTAGATTTGGTGTTAAAGTATCCGAGAGCCAGCAAACACGTGCGAAGAGTGCACAGCTCAATCGAGGATCACTCATCATGCTTCGGCATGGTGAGGGGGCTCATACGGACAGTACACGAACTAGATGTATTTAGGAACATAATTTGCATAATCATGATTCTACGTTTATAATTCATTATTGCATTGACATATTTAGTATAATGGTTAAAATAAAATGTTGACAAATGTTTTTTTTTTTATATCCTACTGGGCCTTTCGCTCACTATTTTAAAATTGGTAAACCTCTATAAAAGAAAGGTGAATAGAGGACACAAGTGACGCGAAATTACAAGTTGGTGATAAGGACTAAAGATCAGACATGATATTTTTGTACTTTAGGACCAAGTAGGTATAGGAGCATTCCAGGACTATAAATTCTAAACTTTACTTTTGTATTATCATTTATTTTATTTTATCCAAGTATGCATCTGTGAGATATGGATATCTTACCACCTGATATTATGATAAAAATTGAAATACAAATATTAATTAATTTAAAATATACAAGCATAATTTATAAACAAGTTTAAAAAGAGGGTAAAAGGTAAAATATAAAAACTAACAGACTTAGGAATCTAGGTTTATTTATTTATTTAACACCCCATACCTATCATTATCCTGGATTTTTGGGATATGACACATGTTGCTGTTCCGGATTTTGGGACGTGACATGATTTTTGGTATCAGAGCATGGTTTGGGATTTTCATAGGAATTGTATGCATACTTTGAGTAAAATAAAGTACTAATTTACAACCCGAAATTTTTATTTTATAGAATACCGCCAAGATGTAGAAAGGGAACCATCCGGACAACTACTCTAACCCCGACTTCAGCACCGACGCCAGTGCCGGATCAGGCTAATGTCACAGAAGCCATGTATCGAGTATTACAAAATATGGTTGCTCGTGCGAGAGATGAACTGGTCGTTCGTGACATGAACCGGAGCCTACGAGATTTTCAACGATATAGAGTTCCAGCCTTTATAGGTGAAGGTGATCCTTAAGAAGCAGATGATTAGTTTCAAAGTGTGGTAATGAAAATAGATACTATCCAAAACCCACCTGAATACTGGATTGAAATTATTTCCACCTATTTGGATGGTAAAACTAGCATATGGTGGAGACAAATTAGGAGAACGCATAACCTGTAAGAAATGACCTAAGAGATGTTTGAACAGCTATTCTATGATCAATTTTTCCCTGAGAGTTTTAGAGATCAAAAGATTATAGAATTCATAAGCCTACACCAAGGAAATATGATCGTATTCGAGTACGTGTCAAAATTTAGAGAATTGTCCAGATTTGCTTCTACAATGGTGGCGACTGAGCGCACCAAATGTATCAAGTTTGTGCAGAGACTCAAACCATTGATAAGGAGATTAGAAGTGGGTGCGCAAATTTGAGACTATCCGACGCTCATGTCAGCTACCCTGTGTATTGAACAGGATAATCAAAATTTTCAGAAGGAGAGATCTGAAGCTCCAAGGACGTCTGGTGGACCGACTAGAAGTCAACGTGGGAATCGTACTCATGTTAGTGGGGTCAACATTGAAGGTAGAAGAAATGACAGTACTAGTAACACTTCTACTGGAAGATCACACCCATATGAAAGGAGCTGTTATAACTATGGCCAGACAGGACATTTAAAGAGGAATTGTCTTTACAGGCAACAGCAGCTGACTCAACAATTCTAGCAGTCCACCCAATCATCAGTAGGATCTCGTCAGTCTAGATCTGGACAATTTACCCCGGGACAGGTTAAACAGGGACACTTTAACCAAGGACAGTCAGGATTTGGCCAGTCATAATATAGGCCACCACAAGCCCCTTATCAGCCAAATTTTGGACCTCAGTCATTTTAATCACAGTTGAGACCTCAGATGTCCACTAATAGGCAAGCTTCTTCGCAACCACCACAAGTCAGGGCAGCGGAACCCACTGCCTCTAGGAACAATATGAATGACAAAGAAAAAGGGAAAATATATGATGTAGAAGGGGAAGAACCAACCACTCAGAATAGTCCTACGGTTATGGAGGGTATGATCTTGATCTCTTCTAGTTAGGTACATGTATTGTTTGATACTGGTGCCAGTAATTCTTTTATTGCATTCACGTTTGCAAAAGCATTAGAATTAGAAATAAAACCTTTAAAGTCACCTTTGCATCTAAGTACGCCACTTGCAAAAGCTGAAGCTTCATTGATATGTTGGACTAATGTTGTTACGCGAGAAGGCGAGCAACTTAATGTCCAATTCATTATCCTACCAATGACACGCTATGATGTGATTCTTGTATGGATTGGTTAACTCAGAATAGAGCAACATTAGATTGTCATCACCAAAAGGTGATATTATTCATAGAGCCGAACCCGACGGTGATTGAACTCGAAGATCCAGATCGAGTGATGACCAGTAAGCTGCTGAGACTGGCCATAGGTGGTCGACAAAAGTTATCTTGCGCCACGATTATTTTCGCATTAGAAGATGAAAACAACATGAAAAGAGGTGATTACTATACTCCAGTGATGGATGAATTTCTGAATGTATTTCCTGAAGATTTACCTGGTTTTCTACTTGACTGAGAGGTAGAATTCTGCATTGATCTTATTCCTGGAACAGCTCCAATATCAATTTTGCCTTACAAAGTGGTACCTGCGGAAAAAGCTGAATTGCGGAAACAATTGACTGAGTTGGAACTTAAAGGATTCATTCGGCTTAGTAAATCACCATGGGGAGCTTCAGTCCTATTTGCAAAGAAACAAGATGGAAGCTTACGACTGTGTGTCGACTATAGGCAACTGAATAGGGTGACAATCAAGAATAAATATCCTTTGCCAAGGATCGACGAGTTATTTGATCAACTTGAAGGTGCTCAGTACTTCTCAAAGATTGATCTAAGATCTAGATATCATCAATTGAAAATCCAGGAGGCAGATATCCTAAAACATTTAGGACTCGATATGGATCTTACGAATTCTTGGTTATGCCTTTTGGTTTGACGAATGCTCTAGTAGCTTTCATAGACTTGATGAATTGTGTTTTTCAACCATTTCTAGATCAGTTCCATCATCTTTATTGATGATATTCTGATCTATGTGAAGACTCAGGAGGAACATGAACAACACTTAAGGTTGGTCCTACAAACTCTACAGGAACATCAACTGTACGCCAAGAGGGAGAAATATGACTTCTGGTTATCTAAAGTCAAATTTCTTGGGCATGTTATCTCTAGTCAAGGCATAGCCATGGACCCTACAAAAGTCGAGGCAATAATAAAATGGCAATGACCTAGAAATGTAACCGAAATCAGAAGTTTTCTGGGATTAACGGGATATTATCGTAAATTTGTTCAAGATTTCTCACGAATTGCAGCCCCAATAACACGATTGACAAGAAAAGATGTTCGATTTGACTGGGACAGTAAATGTAAGAATGCTTTTCAGGAATTAAAAACTCGCTTGACTAGTGCCCTAGTTCTTATAATTCCCAAGCCTGAAAAACCCTATGAAGTTTATACTGAAGCATCGAAAGAAGGACTCGGATGTGTTCTAATACAGAAAGGACATGTTATGGCTTATGCATCTTGATAATTGATGATGCATGAGAAAAACTATCCAACACATGATTTAAAGTTGGCAGCCATTATTTTTACTTTGAAAATTTAGAGATGCTATCTCTATGGTGTCTTGTTTCGGATTTTCTCTAATCATAAGAGTTTGCAGTATCTCTTTACTCAGAAAGATCTGAATTTGAGACAAAGACGTTGGGTAGAGTATATGGAAGATTATGACTTTACTTTAGAATATCATCCAGGTAAGGCTAACATCATAGCGGATGCTCTTAGCCGGAAAGGTACATGTGTTCTTGTTTCGTTAGCAGTGCTTGATTGGAAAAGAACAGCAGTGGTTGAGGATTATAATCTTCAGATTTCTGAGGATTATGATCCAATCACTCTATACAATTTAGTAACTCCACCTTACCTGATTTAGCAAGTTAAGGAGAATCAACATAAAGATAGCCGTTTGCAAAATGTCTGGTCAAAGCTTCAGAATGGAGAACAACTGGAATATTGGAAAATCCGTAGTGATGGAGCTTTGTATTTCAAACATCATCTAGCTGTTCCACAAATATTAGAATTAAAGAAGGCAATCATGGATGAAGCTCATAAATCTCGATTTGCAATACATCCAGGAGTTATCAAGATGCATAAGGATCTAACGAGACAATACTGGTGGCGAAACATGAAAAATGATGTGACAAATTATGTGAAGACTTGTCAGAATTGTCTTAAGGTCAAAGTGGAACGTCAAAAACCTGGAGGGATGCTACAGTCACTCCCTGTTCTAGAGTGGAAGTGGGAAGAAATTACCATGGATTTTCTTATGGGGCTACCAAAAACACAGAATGGCTTCGATGCTATTTGGGTAGTGGTAGATCGATTGACGAAATCAGCACACTTCATTCTTATCAAATCCACATATGGTAGGAAGAACTTAGCCAAGGTATATTTAGATGAGATAGTCAAATATCATGGAATACCATTAAGTATTATTTCTGATCGAGATCCTCAATTTACCGCTCGATATTGGAAGAGTTTCCAGGCAGCTTTTGGGACAGATTTAAAATTCAGCACCGCTTTCCATCCGTAAACTGACGGACAATCTAAAAGAGTTATTTAGATTCTTGAAGACCTGTTACATGCATGCGCTTTAGATTATGGGAACAAATTTGTCATTAGCAGAGTTTGCCTACAACAATAGCTATCAGTCTAGTATCAAAATGGCACTGTTTGAAGCTCTTTATGGAAGACCATGTAGATCACCCATATATTGGATTAAACCTGAAGATCGAGTTCATACTGGAGCAACTATTATCGAGGAGACTACCAAAAAAATTCGAATCATTTTGGAACACTTAAAAATAGCTCAGAGCCGACAAAAGAGCTACGCTGACAGACAAGGAGACAATTAGAATTTGAGATAGGAGATTTTGTGCTTCTAAAGGTTTCCCCTCGAAAAGGAGTTTCTTGTTTCGGCAAGAAAGGAAAATTAGCTCCGTGATATGTGGGACTATTCCTCATTATTCAACGAGTTGGTAAAGTTACTTATCGTCTAGCATTGCCTTTAGAGTTGTCCCATGTGCATGATGTATTTCATGTATCGATGCTTAGGAAATGCGAACTGGGTCCTACTGCAATAGTTTCACCCGAGGACATTCCAATTCAAGAATATGTTTCTTACGAAGAGGCACCGGTACGAATTCTTGATAGAAAGGTCAAGAGAATACGACATCAAGAGGTAGTGTTAGTTAAGGTTTTATGACAACATCACGGAAGTGAAGACGCCACTTGGGAAGTAGAAAGTGAAATGTTAGAGAATATCCCCATTTGTTTGATAATCTAGATCATTCAAATTTCGAGAATGAAATTCTTTTGTAGGAGGGGAAAATTGTCACGTTGTGAAATTTTTGAGTTTAAATTTCGCACGTGAATGTATAAACTCAATTTATTAGTGAGCCAATAAAATTTTAATTATGAGAATTCAATTTTAAATTTTTGGTGTATTAAATATTAATTTAAGGATATTTAGAACATTTTTGCAAATTTTGAAATTTTTACAAATTTTATCCAATAATTTTTACCGAATGTTATTTTTCTTTTTCTTTTTCTTTTTCTTTTTCTCTCTCTCTTTCCGGATTCTTCCAGAAATCCCTTCCTTTCTCTCTCTGTTTTTTTTTCCCTCACTTGCTCTCTTTGCTCTTCCCCTCTCGAATCTCTTACTCTCTCGTCTCACTCTCTCACACTCACTCTTTCTCTCTTTTCCTCTTTCTTTTTCCTCTCTCGCCCACGGGGTTGCCACCTCCATTCTCGCCATCACCCCCGCGCCTGAAACCCCCCAGTCGCGCCTCGCCTTCGTCGTGACCACCCTAGTCACAGTCATCAGCTACATCGCCTGGGGTAGTCTGCCCAAGCCGGTTGTCGCCGTCGAGACCCATTGCAGCCCAACCACACCGGATCGTCAGGCACTGAAGCTCAACACCGCCTGCCTCACTTTCTCCCATTCCGGTCCTCTCACTCGAACCAACCAGCCAAGCCCAAGCTGGACCGCATTTCCACCATGCCCTTGCCATTTCACGAGCCTCTGCCAGCCACCGCCTCGCCTGGTTGTTCCTCGCCGCCCTGCTGCCAAGCCCGATCCTCTTCATGCCCGAGCGTTGCCCCCTTCTACCACCGTCAGTTCCCCTTTCCCAACCGACCGAGTTTCCCAAACAAAAGGAAAAAAAAAAGATATATATATGTTATATATGTGTATATATGTATATAATAATAATAATAATAATAATAATAATAATAATAATAATAATAATAATAATAATAATAATAATAAAATTTGAATGTGTATTTTAAATTAATCTGAGACTTGAAATTTAAATTTTAAATTGCTTTGGGAATTATAATTGTTTTTCTACAGGTTAAGCATTTTGGAGCTTTTGGGGAGTCTATATTTTAAGGCAGGTCATGTCAAAATTTAAACAAAAAAATATTTTGGGTACTTGTATTAAAATTTTCGTTTTGAAATTCCGATGTTAAAATAAAATATCATTTTAAATTTTAAAATTAACGTCACACTAATTAATTAAGTTTACCGTAATTCAATTACAGAATTCCTGGATAGATAATTAAATTATCTGTGTTTCTTATTTTAGGTACTCGTTGATTGAATTCAGAGAGAAAGACTATCTTGAAATTCGTGCGAGAAGTTGACAATAGATTAAATTGCCAACGAGGTAGGATATCTTACCCCTTCTTTGTAGCCATTTTTGTTTAATGATTTGGCCAAAATAATTTAAAGAAAATGAGTTTATAAAGTTTTGAAAATTTTGTGATTTTATAAAATATCACTATTTCAGAAATTAAAGGAAAAATATCCGATCACGGATTTTTTTTAAGAAAATAATACGGCATATTTTATCGTGCGAATCTTAATTTCAAATGAAACTTTGAAAATTAGATTTGGTGTTAAAGTATCCGGGATCCAGCAAACATGTGCAAAGAGTGCACAACTCGATCGAGGATCTGATAACTCGAATTTCTCAAGTTATGAAGTTACATTTTCATGCTTAGATAGCCCATTTTAGGAAGTTAAAATCACAAAAGTCATGGTTCTTGGCACTATAAATGAGAATTATCAATTTTTGACTTTAGTGGCCATTGATGAAAGTTCATTCTTAGTAGCACATGGGAATCGATCTTTGTTAGAGCATTTTGAAGTCTTTTAACATGTGATATGTTTTTGGAGTTTGGTTTTTGTTTTTGGTGAATGGCAGGACTTTGCAGCGTGAAGAATGCTGAAAATTGGACGTTGCCGTAGCATTGCCACAGCAAAGCTGCAGCAGGCGTTGGCTGACGTGGTCTGCTGAATGTGCACACATTTTAATCCACACTGGCTAAATTTGATGATGTCAATCAATCTTCCAAGTGTCAGCATCATTGCCCAGCACTACCACAATGCACACGGTCAGCCAGAGGATCATCCACATGTCACAAGTAGGGTTTAAAATGTTCCCTTTTTGTACTATAAAAGCTGAGCTGAAAGGAAGAGGACGGGGGGGATATACGGGAAAAAGATAACAGAAAAAGAAAGGAGAAAAATAACAGAATCGGAAGAGAGAAAAACAGAGCAAAAAGGAAAATCGGAAAAGAAATATAAAGTGGAATTGAGAGCAACTTCGGCCGGATCGTGAGGAATTCAACATCTCAAGAAGGAATTCGTCTGGGTTCATTCTTCACAGATCGCATAAGGCATTGGAGCTGTACCAGCTTGATTCGAACCTTGGAAAAGGGGAGATCATTACTGCTTAATTCTGTTTTGCATTGATTTCAGTCTTTCTTTTTGCATAACAGTATTTTGATGTTAAATCAAAGTCGTTTTACGATTTTTGCTGAACTCATGGAAGCTTAATTTAGCTAAGTTGTGAGTCATGAGTACTTGAACAGAATTTGAGATCTGTACAGTTTTGCTTAGTATAATTCTTTTTATTGTTCAATCTGTGCTTATTCTATTTGATCTGGTATTAGATCTTGGAAGGGAATATGATATTAGCAACTGATTCGTGAATGTTGGAAAACGTTTAATGAATTGACTGAGATTGAATAACATGTGTTTGGTTAGTTTTCAGAGTAAAAATTAATCAAATCTGTGGGTAAGCTAGGAATAGTCATCCAGCACATGGTCTTTAAGGATAATGTTCTTAATCGATTTTCTCAAATCTGAATCTACATAGGAATATGCAGACTTAGAATTTGAGAACTAAACGAATATTTTAACATCCTGACTAGAAAGAATGTTGCTATAGCAAAGCTGTAGCACGATTTCAGAACTGTGAAAGGAAAGTGACTTGCAACTTATTTTTTTTTCCAATTGTTTGTGCAGATATAAACCCCGAATTTTATACCTGGAAATTTCATTTTAATTCTTGTTAAATTCTGTTTACCATTTTATTCTTTCTCCATAATTGAAATTCATTTAGTTACTTGTCTAGTTAAGTAGATTTTCTTGTAAAAACAATTACATTTGAATACAAAAGCACTTTCCTCGTGGGTACGACACTCTTTCTCATCATATATTACTTGGATGCGATACGTATACTTGCGTTTAATTGCATATATCACAGATTTGCAAACAAGTTTTTGGCGCCGTTGCCGGGGAAAGTGATTTTGTTGTTAATTTGTGATTTTCTACAAGGAATTTACTTAACAGATTTTGAATACTGTGATCGCAGGTGAAGGGAACACTGGTTTATGAATAGGCGAGGAAGTGGTGAATTAGAAGCTTTTGACCCTGAAATAGAGAGAACCTTCCGTGCAAGAAGAAGGGAGCAACGTAACTTAGCTGCAGGTACTGAAATGGCCGATCAGCAAGCAAATCCAGCCGTGAACCAGGGCAACAATGCTCGAAATGCACTACTCCGAGCAGAAAACAGAGATCGAGCTATCAGAGACCATGCGGTCCCAATGTTAGAAGGGCTTAACCCTGGTATCGCACGCCCAGAAATACAGGCCCCTCACTTTGAGCTCAAACCTGTTATGTTCCAGATGCTTCAATCAACAGGGCAGTTCGCGGGCATGCCGACAGAAGATCCACACCTGCATTTGAGGCTATTCATTGAAGTCTGTGATTCTTTTAAACTGCCAGGTGTAGATGATGATGCTTTGAGACTCAGGCTATTCCCATACTCATTGAGGGATCGAGCTCGAGCCTGGTTGAATGCACTGGCACCAAATTCAATCCTTACTTGGGATGATCTAGCCGAGAAGTTCTTGATGAAGTATTTCCCACCTACAAAAAGTGCGAAACTAAGAAATGATATCACTAGCTTTCAGCAGCTCTCAGGTGAATCATTATATGAAGCTTGGGAGAGGTTTAAGGAGCTTATCAGGAAATGCCCACATCATGGGATTCCTCATTGGATCCAGATGGAAACGTTTTATAATGGCTTGGATGGGCAAACTAGAACCATTGTAGATGCCTCAGCTAATGGAGCAATTCTTACCAAGTCATACAATGAAGCTTATGAAATTCTAGAGAGGATGGCGCAGAACAATTACCAATGGCCTACTGACAGAGCCAATGCCACAAGAAGGGGAGGTGGTGTATATGAAGTAGACTCGATTACAGCTCTTTCAGCCCAACTGTCCACACTCACAAACATGGTGAAGTCTATGAGCACGGCACAAGGAGGAAAACCGCCACAACTGGCAGCTGTCTCATGTGTATATTGTGAAGAAGGACATGTTTTTGAACAATGCCCGTCTAACCCCGAATCAGCTTGTTTTGTTGGGAATTATCAGTGTTATAACAACTCTTATCCCAATAATTACAATCAGGGACACAAGCAGCATGCAGGCTCGACTTCAAATTATTATGGTCAAGGTGTAAGCACATCATCAGTTTCGATGCCAAACAGACCTCAATTCCCTCCTGGATTTCAGCAACCCATGAGGCAGCAAGTTCAAGAACCACCACAGACAACTCTATCAACAATTGAGAGTTTGTTGAGGGAACACATGGCGAAGACAGATACCCGTATTTAGGACCATTCAGCATTGTTGCAGAGTCACACAGCCTCATTGAGGAGCTTGGAGAATCAAATGGGACAGTTAGCAAGTGCTCTTAGCAGTAGACCATAAGGGACACTGCCAAGCGATACCGAAAACCTAAAAAGAGAAGGCAAGGAACAATGCAAAGCCATCGTTTTGAGGAGTGGAAAGAAACTGGAAGAACCCAACACTGGGACAACTAAAAAAGGGGAGCTCACTTTAATCCAAAAGGATAAGCCACAAGAAGAAGTCGCTGAAACACTCCCAACCCAGGTTCAGGCCGATCAGAACGTTGCTACAGCAATGCCACAGCAAGGAATCGTGCAGCAAGAAATGAGAAAAACGCCACCACCTTTTCCTCAACGATTCCACAAGCAACAGCAGGATCAGCAATTTAAGAAGTTTCTAGATGTTTTGAAGCAACTTCACATCAACATACCACTTGTGGAAGCTCTAGAACAAATGCCCAGTTATGCAAAGTTTATGAAGGACATCTTAGCTAAGAAGAGAAGATTGGGGGAGTTTGAGACAGTTGCTCTCACTGAAGAAAGTAGTGCCTTCTTCCAGAAAAGACTGCCACCAAAGTTGAAGGATCCAGGCAGTTTCACAATTCCATGCACAATTGGCAACAACTATTTTGGCAAGGCTCTTTGCGACCTTGGAGCAAGCATTAATTTGATGCCAATGTCGGTGTTCAGAAAGTTGGGTGTAGGTAAAGCAAGGCCAACTACAGTCACCCTACAGTTAGCAGATAGATCGTTGACTCATCCTGAAGGGAAGATTGAGGATGTTCTTGTTAAAGTCGATAAATTCATCTTTCCAGCAGATTTTATCATCCTTGATTTTGAAGCAGATCGTGAGATTCCCATCATTCTTGGGCGTCCATTTTTGGCCACAGGACGAGCTCTAATAGATGTGCAAAAGGGTGAATTGACTATGAGGATGAATGATGAACAAGTCACTTTTAATGTTTTGAAGGCAATGAGTTTTCTTGAAGAATTTGAAGAATGTTCAACTATCCAGGTCCTTGAGTCGGCTGTAATCGAGGAGCTAGAGAAGAACCACCTTGAGACAGATTTGGAAGATTATCTTGAGCCATTTCCAAGACAAGAAGAGTTGAATAATGTGGAAATTCAAGCAAGGAACAATGTAAGGGGAAGACAGTATGAGACGCTGGGATTAGCAGATCGAGAAATAAAGCTGCCCAAACCATCCACTGAAGAGCCGCCCACACTAGAGTTGAAGCCTTTGCCAAATCATCTCAGATATGCATATTTGGGAGATAAAGAAACGTTACCAGTCATTGTTTCTGCTTCACTAACTGAGGAGCAAGAGGACCAACTGCTTCAGGTTTTAAAAAGATTTAAGAAAGCCATTAGATGGACCATTGCTGACATCAAGGGAATCAGTCCCTCATTATGTATGCACAAAATCCTGTTGGAAGACGACTACAGAGGGTCCATTGAGCAGCAACGAAGACTCAATCCAATTATGAAGGAGGTGGTGAAGAAGGAAGTCATTAAGTGGTTGGATGCTGGGATCGTATATCCTATTTCAGACAGTTCATGGGTGAGTCCAGTGCAATGCGTACCAAAGAAAGGAGGAATGACGGTAGTAACTAATCAGAATGATGAATTGATTCCCACTCGAACTGTTACAGGATGGAGAGTATGTATGGACTACCGAAAGCTCAACAAAGCTACTAGGAAGGATCACTTTCCTTTGCCGTTTATCGATCAAATGTTAGACAGATTGGCAGGCAAGAAATACTATTGCTTTCTTGATGGGTATTCAGGATACAATCAGATTGCCATTGCTCCAGGGGATCAAGCTAAAACCACCTTTACCTGTCCGTATGGCACATTCGCGTTCAGGAGGATGCCCTTCGGATTATGCAATGCACCAGCCACCTTCCAGCGGTGTATGATGGCCATTTTTTCTGACATGGTTGAGGACTTCCTTGAGATATTCATGGACGATTTCTCAGTCTTTGGGAATTCTTTTGATTTGTGCTTGAGCAACTTGGCCAAGGTTCTCCATAGATGTGAAGAAACTAATTTGGTGTTCAATTGGGAGAAGTGCCATTTCATGGTGAAGGAAGGAATTGTCTTAGGGCACAAGGTTTCTAAAGCTGGGATTGAAGTGAATAAATTAAAGATTGAGGCAATAGAAAAGATGCCTCCTCCTACCACAGTTAAGGGAATCCGAAGTTTTTTGGGGCATGCTGGGTTCTACAGAAGATTCATCAGAGACTTCTCAAAAATCTCCAAGCCATTATGCAGCTTACTGGAGAAAGATTCGGTGTTCATGTTCGATGAGCAGTGCCTTCATGCATTCGAAGAGTTAAAAAAGAAACTGATTTCAGCGCCAATTGTAGTAGCACCTGACTGGTCATTACCCTTTGAGGTGATGTGTGATGCAAGTGATATGGCGGTAGGAGCTGTGTTGGGCCAACGCAGGAGCAAAGTGTTTCATTCAATCTACTATGCGAGCAGGACACTCACAGGAGCTCAGTTGAATTATACGGTGACTGAGAAAGAATTGTTGTCAGTTGTATATGCTTTTGAAAAATTTAGAGCTTATCTCGTGGGTGCAAAGGTAGTTGTATACACTGATCATGCAGCAATTAAATACCTCATTCAGAAGAAAGATGCAAAACCTAGGTTGATTCGGTGGGTTCTTCTACTTCAAGAATTTGATTTAGAGATCAAGGACCGAAGGGGGGCTGAAAACCAAGTAGCTGATCACCTTTCAAGACTGGACAATGGAATTGAAGGGCAAGAAAACCAGCTCATTAGAGAAACATTCCCTGACGAGCAGTTATTTATAGTTACCTAGTCGACTGTACCATGGTACGCTGATTTTGTCAATTATTTGGTAAGTGGTCTGTTACCTCCAGAATTGTCTAGGCAGCAATTGAAGAAGTTTATGCATGATGTTCGTTCTTATTTTTGGGATGAACCATATCTATTTAAGCAATGCGCTGATCAAGTGTTGAGGAGATGCATTCCTGAAGAGGAAATGGAAGATGTTCTCTATCACTGCCATTCTTCATCATATGGAGGTCATTATGGAGGCACTCGGACAGCCGCAAAAGTCCTGCAATCAGGTTTGTTCTGGCCCACATTATTCAAGGATGTCAACATTTATGCCATGAAGTGTGAGAGGTGTCAAAAGGTCGGAAACATCACAAGGAGGCATGAAATGCCCTTGAACAACATTCTTGAAGTTGAGGTTTTTGATGTTTGGGGAATTGATTTCATGGGACCGTTCGTGCCATCCTATGGGAATACATATATTCTTGTAGCAGTGGATTACGTATCCAAGTGGGTGGAGGCTGAGGCATTGCCTACTAATGACTCAAAAGCAGTGGTGAAGTTCCTCAAGAGAAACATCTTCACTAGATTCGGCACACCTCGGGCAATCATTAGCGACAATGGCACGCATTTTGTGAGCAAACAGTTTGATAGTGTGGTAATGAAATATGGAGTCAAACACAAGGTGGCAACTACATATCATCCTCAGACAAACGGGCAGGTGGAAGTATCAAACAGAGAAATAAAGAGGATACTGGAGAAGGTGGTAGGGCCATCACGTAAGGATTGGTCACAGCGCCTAACCGATGTACTTTGGGCGCTGAGAACAGCCTACAAAACACCCCTTGGATCCTCACCATACAGACTTGTTTTTGGCAAGACATGCCACTTGCCAGTAGAACTTGAACACAGAGCATACTGGGCTGTTACTAAGATTAATTTGGACTTGAAGTTGGCTGGAGAAAAGAGAATGTTACAGCTGAATGAGCTTGACGAGTTCAGATTACAAGCTTATGAGAACGCCAAATTGTTTAAGGAGAAAACCAAGCGGTGGCATGATAGTAAAATCCTTCCCCGTGAGTTTGAGGAAGGGCAGCAGGTCCTCCTTTTTAACTCAAGACTCAAGCTATTTCCTGGGAAACTCAAATCACGCTGGAGTGGGCCATTCAAGGTTGTTACAGTATTTCCACATGGAGCTGTAGAAGTAAGGGAAGAAAATTCTGGAAGACAATTCACAGTGAATGGGCAGCGTCTCAAACATTATTTCGGAGGGAATGTAGACAGGGAGAAGACTTTAATCATTCTCCAAGACCCATGAGCATAAGGGATGGTCGGGCCGTCGACCAAAAAACAAGCGCTCAAGGGAGGCAACCCCTTGCATTAGTCAATTTTATTTTACTTTTAGTTAGTTAGTTGTCTTGCTTTATTTAGTGCATAGCTCTTTAGTTTCTTTGTTTTACTGTGATTCAGACTCTTCATAAAATGTGTTTGTTGCAGGTGATTTGAAGAACAAGTATATGGGTACTGGAGCCACTGAAGATGAAACAGAGACAGAGTGCATGTTTGGTGATTCAGAAACACTGCAATAACAATGCTATAGCAAAGCTGTGGCATTATTATTGCAGTGAAGGTGTCGTGAAACGTAAGTCTGGGTGATGAGGGGAGATATAAAACGCACAGTTTCATTAAAAAAAATTTAAAAAAAAATTAAAAATAAAAAAAAAAGGGGGGGGGGGGGGGGGGGGGGGGCCCCCGAAAACCCTACATAAGGGCCCCTTTATTATTTTCTTTTCCCCTTTCACTTTTCTTTATCTGCCGCCCCCACCAAAACGCCGAACGCCACTCCACGCCGAACACCGAACGCCGCCGAAATCTCCACCATTTTCATCCTTGCCGTCAAAACCGAGTGAGCCACACCATTCCTCATCACATTTTAGTTTCTTTTCCATCCATTTTCGGGTAGTTTCCATGCATACATAAAAGCCGCCGGTTCTTTCTCTAGAAATTCGCCGTTTCTCTCTCTAAAAATCCCACCTCTACACTCCTCCTTTCTCATATTTGTAATCATTCTCACCTTCCCCATTCTCTAACATCAAAACCAACAAGTTGTGTTCACCCAACAACCAACCTTTTGGCGGCATTTTCTCCAACAAGGCCGACACAAAGAGGGGTTTCGAAGGAAACCGAGCGACTTGGAGTCATTTACCGAAGTTCTCTCGCACAAGTTTGAGCGTGCACCGAACCTTTTCACGCCGTCGTCAGCCGCTGCAAGTCGCTCTCCACCGAACATCAATAGCGGAAGATCGTCGCGTAAGAGAAGAAAACCAAATCCTTGGCCGCGGGTCATCCATTGTTATAGGTAAGTTGCTTTCTTACCTAGTCTCACAAGTCCTTTTGAAAGCATAAATTAGGAAGTTAGTGAGATTTAAGTTTGGGGGTTGAACATTGAAGTGTAACATCGGGGAATAATTGATTGTGCATTACTGCATTATAAAAAAAAAAAGCCGGTGAAGAGTATGGCAAGAAAGGGGAAGAAAGTTGTTGAGAAAGAAAAAGAGTTTAAGTGATTCGAAAATGAGGAAATAGAGAAAAGATTTAATAAGAGCTTTGCACAGAGATCGTTATGTCTAGAAAAAGGTTTCCATTTGAAAACAGCAGAAATGCCTGAGTTTGTGAGTTCTGTGATAAAGGTCCATAAGTGGAAAGTCTTTTGTGAACATGCGAATGAGGCTATCATGCCTTTAGTGGGTGAGTTCTATGCGAGCTTGACAGGAAAATTTCAGAACATAGTCCATGTTAGAGGGAAACCGGTGGATATTACAAGGGATGCAATCAATGGGTTCTTGGGATTATCAGGATCTGAGGACGAGCATTCTGAGTTTTTAGCAGATGCAGATAGAGAAGCTTTGGACACTGTGCTGGCCGACTTAACAACAGCTGGAACTGAATGGACAAGGTCACCACAGGGATCTCTAACAGTTCTTCATTGCAGGTTAAATCCTAAAGCTAAGGTGTGGTATCATTTCATTAAGTTTTCCCTCAAACCAACTACCCATGGGCAAACAGTAAGTTGGGATAGAATGGCTCTTCTGCATTCAATTATAATGGGGAGAAAAATTGATGTGGGCAGTATAATTAGGGAAGAAATTTTAGCTTGCGCCCAAAGAGATAGAAGTGCATTGATTTTTCCTTGTTTGATAACTCGGCTTTGTAAAAGTGCTAATGTGCAGATTCAAGAGTTTGATGACTGGATTCCTAACAAGGGGCCAATTCTCTTAAGAACAATTAACAGGCTAATGCAGGATCAAGGCAGTGAAGGAGTCGAGCAAGGGCAAGAAGAAGAAGAAGCTCCTTCATCTGAACCAAGTCCCACCGCAAGCTTTTCACTTGCCCAATTGGAATTGAGGGTAAGCCAGGTGGAATGTGTTCAATACGATATCATGGAGAACTTGCAGGAAATGAAGAGAGATCAGAAGGAGATGTGACGCTACATGCATGCAAGAGATCAAGCTTTGCAGAAAAATCTACGCATGAACAGCAAGAAATTCTGCTCATTTCCTGCATTTCCCGAGCACCTATACCGCAGCCAAGATGAAGGACCAAGTGGAGGCAGCAACTAGGCTGGGGTTAGACCACGTCTGACCCATCAGTAAGCCCACTTTCCATTTCACCACTTTTCTTAGTTAGTAAATGTTTGTTTTGTTAATTTTTGTCTGATTTTATTTTTATTTTATTTTTTTTATTTTATTTTTATATTTTTTATTTTGTTAGTAAGTGTCCTAGTTATGATAAAAAAAAAAAGAAGAAGTCGTGTGCATTAAGGCAAAAAGCAGATCAGTGGTAATTAAATGTCAATTCCAATTAAGTCCCTAGCATTGTTGAAGTATGATCTTATTATGTCATTGATTACTCTTGGAAGTTGATTCAAAAGTTTGGACACAAAGAGGGTTGTTTTGGAAGTTCTCCTGAATAACCTAAGTGGAAAAGTCTTGCTGCCAGTTTGAGGAATTTAAGGTTGATCTTGTGGATCCCTTAATAATGCTATGTTTAGGAGCCTATAAACCCCCAGCAACAATGGTGAATTGAATTTTAGAAAAGCCCTCAAGTGAAGAAGGATACTCCACTGTTTAGACCACTTAGTAACCGGGTGTCTTCATGAGCCCCATGTTGATATTCGCGTCAAACAGTGGTCAGAACATGAGTGTCCGGTTGCAACAGCAATGCTACAGCATAGCTGTGGCATTGTTCAAAAAAAAAAAAAAACAAACAAACAAACAAACAAACAAAATAAAATAAAATAAAAAGAGAGCATTCCGCTGTTTTAAATTTGCCTAGTAACCGGATGTCTTCATGAGCCCCATGTTGACAGTCGCGTAAAACAGCAATTTAAAATATGAATGTAAAAGCCCACTTTGGTTCGTGTTTTCTGTTGAGTAACCGGGTGTCTTCATGAGCCCCATGTTGACATTCGCGTAAAAAAAGCAGAAAAAGACAACTTAGTGTAAAAAAAAAAAAATGAATAAATAAATAAGAAAATTTCCTATTGTTACTGAAGGCAGGGCTCCTTTGTATAGAGTTATAGGAGTTCGTGGGATCAACTTGAAAAGTCCTTAAGCTGGCCACGTTCATGACTTAAAAGCTAAGGGTACCTAAAATGAGTTCTGAACCCCCCTCCGCGTGTTTAGAAAGGAAGTGTTTTGAGTGTAATCTGTGATATGAGCAGTAATTCTTCATACAATGTTCAGGATGATCAGTGAGGATTGGATTGACATGTAATCATTGCTATCTGCTTAATAAATTGTTTTGTCTTGTGTGTTGGTTTTATAATTCTGCCACTGCTCGAGGACGAGCAGCACTTTTAAGTTTGGGGGTGTGATAACTCGAATTTCTCGAGTTATGAAGTTACATTTTCATGCTTAGATAGCCCATTTTAGGAAGTTAAAATCACAAAAGTCATGGTTCTTGGCACTATAAATGAGAATTATCAATTTTTGACTTTAGTGGCCATTGATGAAAGTTCATTCTTAGTAGCACATGGGAATCGATCTTTGTTAGAGCATTTTGAAGTCTTTTAACATGTGATATGTTTTTGGAGTTTGGTTTTTGTTTTTGGTGAATGGCAGGACTTTGCAGCGTGAAGAATGCTGAAAATTGGACGTTGCCGTAGCATTGCCACAGCAAAGCTGCAGCAGGCGTTGGCTGACGTGGTCTGCTGAATGTGCACACATTTTAATCCACGCTGGCTAAATTTGATGATGTCAATCAATCTTCCAAGTGTCAGCATCATTGCCCAGCACTACCACAATGCACACGGTCAGCCAGAGGATCATCCACATGTCACAAGTAGGGTTTAAAATGTTCCCTTTTTGTACTATAAAAGCTGAGCTGAAAGGAAGAGGACGGGGGGGATATACGGGAAAAAGATAACAGAAAAAGAAAGGAGAAAAATAACAGAATCGGAAGAGAGAAAAACAGAGCAAAAAGGAAAATCGGAAAAGAAATATAAAGTGGAATTAAGAGCAACTTCGGCCGGATCGTGAGGAATTCAACATCTCAAGAAGGAATTCGTCTGGGTTCATTCTTCACAGATCGCATAAGGCATTGGAGCTGTACCAGCTTGATTCGAACCTTGGAAAAGGGGAGATCATTACTGCTTAATTCTGTTTTGTATTGATTTCAGTCTTTCTTTTTGCATAACAGTATTTTGATGTTAAATCAAAGTCGTTTTACGATTTTTGCTGAACTCATGGAAGCTTAATTTAGCTAAGTTGTGAGTCATGAGTACTTGAACAGAATTTGAGATCTGTACAGTTTTGTTTAGTATAATTCTTTTTATTGTTCAATCTGTGCTTATTCTATTTGATCTGGTATTAGATCTTGGAAGGGAATATGATATTAGCAACTGATTCGTGAATGTTGGAAAACGTTTAATGAATTGACTGAGATTGAATAACATGTGTTTGGTTAGTTTTCAGAGTAAAAATTAATCAAATCTGTGGGTAAGCTAGGAATAGTCATCCAGCACATGGTCTTTAAGGATAATGTTCTTAATCGATTTTCTCAAATCTGAATCTACATAGGAATATGCAGACTTAGAATTTGAGAACTAAACGAATATTTTAACATCCTGACTAGAAAGAATGTTGCTATAGCAAAGCTGTAGCACGATTTCAGAACTGTGAAAGGAAAGTGACTTGCAACTTATTTTTTTTTCCAATTGTTTGTGCAGATATAAACCCCGAATTTTATACCTGGAAATTTCATTTTAATTCTTGTTAAATTCTGTTTACCATTTTATTCTTTCTCCATAATTGAAATTCATTTAGTTACTTGTCTAGTTAAGTAGGTTTTCTTGTAAAAACAATTACATTTGAATACAAAAGCACTTTCCTCGTGGGTACGACACTCTTTCTCATCATATATTACTTGGATGCGATACGTATACTTGCGTTTAATTGCATATATCACAGATTTTCAAACAACACTCATCATGCTTCGGCATGGTGAGGGGGCTCATACAGGCCGTACACGAACTAGATGTATTTAGGGACACAATTTGCATAGTCATGATTCCACGTTTATAATTCATTATTGCATTGACATATTTAGTATGATGGTTAAAATAAAATGTTGAAAAATGTTTTTTTTTATATCCTACTGGGCATTTCGCTTACTGTTTTAAAACTGATAAACGTCTAGGAAAGAAAGGTGAATAGAGGACACAAGTGATGTGGAATTGTAAGTTGGTGATAAGGACTAAAGATCAGATGCGATATTTCTACACTTTAGGACCAATATGTATAGGAGCATTCCAGGACTGTAAAGTTTGTATTCTCACTTATTTTATTTTATTCAATTATGCATCTATGGGATATGGGTATCTCACCACCTGATATTGTGATAAAAATTGAAATACAAATATTAATTAATTTAAAATATACAAGCATAATTTATAAACAAGTTTAAAAAGAGGATAAAAGGTAAAATATAAAAACTAACAGACTTGAGAATTTGGGTTTTTCTTTTATTTATTTATTTAACACCTCATACCTATCACTATCTTGAAATTTTGGGATGTGACACCTGTCGCTGTTTGAGATTTTGGGACATGACACAATATGTCACCACCAAGCAACATATTTATGTCTCTACTTGGGAGTCTATGCTCTCGACAATCAAGATAAACCATCCCCACCATGGCTTTAGACAACATAATAGTCTTAACATGAGTTAGATGCTCGGTCTAACCTCATAGACTACGAACCTTAATTTAGATCGCTTACTTTAGAACATTGTCTTGTCGCATACAAAAATCCATTGCATGCAACGTTCTAACAGTTTTAACATAAGCAGTCAGTCACCCATATTTGCTTACATTTACTTTCACATGTAAATAGAATAAGGACAAACAGTAATGTAATGAATAACCTCTATATATAATTTTATTATCCGGTTCAAAATAAATGAAATATATCAAAATGTCTTTCATGCTTAGGGCATTTCCTAACAATCTCCCACTTGCCCTAAGCCAGTAGATGTGCCATGTTACACATCCCTATCGCCTCAACATGCCTTTCAAAGTTTCTAACCAATAAAGTCTTAGTAAAGGGATCATAATGTTGTCCTTAGACGCGATTTATCCTATCTCCACGTGCCCTCTAATAATGTAGTACCTCCGATCTATGTGCTTAGTCCACTTATGGTGCCGAGATTCAATTGTGTTGGCAATAGCCTTACTGTTATCACAATAAGAGTGTGATAGGCTTGTCAATACCCGGAATGATCTCAAGGTCTCTAAAGAACTTGTGGAGCCAAACCGCTTCTTTAGATGCCTCAGCCACAGCCACATATTCAGCCTCCATCGTAGAGTCAGCCGTATAACCCTGTTTCACGCTCCTCCACACAATGACGCCTCTTCCAAGCAAGAACACTAATCTTAATATTTATTTTCTCGAATCCTTACAAGTCTGGAAGTCTGAGTCCGTGTATTCTATGGGTGTTAGGTCCCCTCTAGAATACTAGTATAATCCCTCGTTCTCTTTAGATACTTGAGTATATGATTTACTGCTTACCTGTATTTGATTCCAGGATTCATTTGATATCGACTCACCATACCGATTGCAAAACATATATCTGGGCGAGTGCAAAGCATAGCGTACATAAGGCTACCCTCAGTGGATGCATAAGGGACCTTATTTATACGCTCTCTTTCTTCCGATGTCTTGGGATAGTCATCTAATGAAAGAGTTAGATTGGCAATAGAAGGTTGTGAACCTTTCTTTGCCTCTTGCGTTGCATACTTGTCAATTATTTTATCTATATATGAAGCCTGAGATAATGCTATCATTTTGTTCTTTCGATTTCTAAAGAAACGAATGCCTATAACATAATTAACTTCTCCCAAGTCCTTTATGTCAAACTGTTGGTATAGCCAAAGCTTGGCCGATGATAAATTTCCTACATCATTCCCAATGAGCAGTATATCATCGACATAGAGTACTAGAAAGACCATTTTACCATCCTTAATACATTTATAAACATAGGTTTCATTAACGTTCTGCTCAAAATTGAATGTTTGATCGCTTGATCAAACCTTTGGTTCCATGAGCAGGATGCTTGCTTTAATCTATAAATAGATCTAAGTAACTTACAGACTTTTCTTTCCTAGCCTTTTACCATGAACCCTTCGGGCTATATCATGTAGATACTTTCCTCAAGATAGTCATTTAACAATGCCGTCTTGACGTCTATTTGCCAGATCTTGTAAACGAGAGCCGCAGCAACGGACAAAAGAATACAGATAGACTTCAGCATAGTAACAGGCAAAAAGGTTTCATCATAATCGATTCCTATCTTTTGTGTGTACCCCTTTGCAATCAGTCTAGTTTTGAAAGTTTACACTTTCCCATTCGCATCCTTCTTCCTTTTGTAGACCCACTTACATCCAATGGGTTTTATTCCATCCGGTAAATCTACAAATTCCCAAACAAAGTTGGATATCATAGAATCCATCTCATTTTTCATGGCCTTTTTCTAAGATTTAGAATCAATCATAAGTGACCGAATCATCCTCATACTCATGAGCCTCGGCCTGGTATACCTCATCATCATACATGAAAAAATTAGGCTTCCTTGAAACCCTTCCACTACAATGAAGCACCCTAAATTATTGATCGTCTGCAGGTCTTTCACTGGAACTTGGACTTGCGTCCAAGACTGAAACCTGTGGAGTAGTTCTTTCACCCGATAACTCCTTTAGCACCACTTTGCTTTGAGGCTTAAAGTCATTCACGTGACTTTCCTCCAAGAATGTCACATGGGTTGATATAATGACTTTTTGTTCCTTCGGGTTATAGAATAGACCTCCCTTAGTTCCCTTAGGATACCTTATAAACATACACAATTCTGATCTTGGTTCCAGCTTCTTCGCATCCCCATCCAGCACATGTTCCAGACAGCCCCATACTCTCATATGTCCAAGAGAAGGCTTCCTATAATGCCATAATTCATACGGAGTCTTGGGAATTTACTTATTTGGAACTTGATTCAGAATATAGCAAGCCGTTTGTAATGCATATGCCCAAAATGATAACGGCAGCATTGAATAACTCATCATGGAAGGTACCATATCCAATAAGGTCCTGTTTTTCCTTTTGGCTACACCATTCTATTGTGGAGTACCAGGTGCAGTCAATTGGGATAATATCCCATTCTCTACAAGATGTCCTAGAAATTCATCGGAAAGGTATTCGCCACCTCGATCAGATCGAAGTGTCTTTATGGATTTATCCAATTGCTTTTCCACTTCTACACGATACTCTTTGAACTTATCAAAGATTTCGCTCTTGCGGTGCATTAGGTACACATATTCATACCTCGAGTAATCATCTATGAAGGAGACATAATACTCGAACCCTCCTCGTGCTGTAACGTTCATGGGGCCACATACGTTGGTGTGCACAATTTCTAAGAGTTCCTGAGCCCTAGTACCTTTAGCTCCAAAAGACTTCTTGGTCATCTTACCCTCAAGACAAAAATCATATTGAGGAAGACGTACCTCCTCCAGAGATTCTAAAGGACCGTTTTTCACTAACCTTTGAATTCTATCTTAATTAATATGATCAAGTGTTAAATGCCAAAGATACATCTTGTTAGAGTGGAAAATTTTTAACCTTTTAGAGTTATCAGTTAATTCGATGTCAAGCAGTGAGTACATTTTTGGTTTGATTAAATATTGGTTTCTATCCATCCATCCATCCAGAATAGATAAAACACTTATTTTTACGAATATCAACTCTTTTACTAAAAGAAACTGAATAAGAATCCTTTATTAAATAAGCTACTGATATAAGGTTCCTCCTAAAATTAGGAACATAAAAACAGTCTTTCAATAATATAAACCTAAATTCATCAAAATAAAGATAAACGTCTCCCACTACCTCAACCACCACCAAGCTACCATTTCTGGTCCACAACAAGAGGCTCCTATCATGTAGACTTCTCATTTCCACGAACCCCTGCATAGAAACACACACATGATTAGTGACACCTGAATCAATGACCCAAGTGTCTTTCGATTCTTCCACTAAACACACCTCTAAATAAAGAAGTTCCTTACCTTCCTTGCCCTTGGCGGCTAAGAATTCCTGGCAAGCCTTCTTGAAGTGACCTACCTTCTCATAGTAGAAGCACTTAGATTTTTTGGGTTCCTTGGGCTTCTTGTTATTGTTCTTCTTCTTCCCATTTGAGATAGGAGGAATAGAAGAACTGGAAGTCGGTTGCTTCTTATTTGGCCTCTTCCTCTTCTGTGTGGGTTTGGAAGATTCTGCCAAATTGGACTCTCCTTTAGGTTGGACAGCATCCCCATCCCTAATCATCCACTCATAAGCTTGTAGTTGCTTCATGAGCTCAGTGAGTCCTAACTCCCTTGTCGCCAGATTATATGCGGCTTTAAACCCCATAAAATTCTTAGACAGAGTTTTAATCACCATTTCGATCTGGGTGTTGTAGTCTAGCTTAGCACCATTTTCGGCAGCCTTAGCAAAGAATTCCATAAGAGTGATCATATGGTCTTTCACCGGAGTACCCTCCTTCTGCTTAGAGTTCATGATCCTTGTGATGGCAGACTGTCGAGCTAATTTTTTTTAGCCTCTGAATATGTCCTCTAAGTTTTCCATGATCTCCTTAGCAACTTGATAAGTCTCATGCTGTTTTTGTAAAGCACTCGTCATGCTAGTAAGAATGTAGCACCGAGCTATCTCATTGGATTCTCTGCAACGAGTGTAGGCAACCGGGATATCTTCAAGCAGTGTGTCAGGCTTGAGCCCAGGTGGACATGGTTCATCCAATATGAACTAATGTCTCTCGTAGTTAAGAACTATTAGCAGATTTCTTTTCCAGTCTTTATAATTATCGCCGTTAAGTTTTTTCTTAGTAAGTATTGAAATGAGGAGTGTCGTTGACATTTTGAACTGAAATAAAATTATACTAGACATCATTACAAAGCCCAAGCCAATATAAAGAGAATTTAGCAAATAAAACATACAAGTATGTTCCTATATGAAACTTGAAAAACATGTAGCATTGCAACGATAATTCTCAGCACCTATTGCCCAAACCACTGAGGGGTGGTCATGAGACAAATAGCCGGTACATGGACCCCGTCCAATTAATATATGTTGCCTTAAATCCTCCAAGGTTAAGACATATATTAATAACTGCTTATTTTGCCCACCAGTTTAGTTAACAGAGCTTCTAGGGAAGGTTAATAACTAAACGAGTCTTGAATATATAACCATTATTTAGGTAGTCCGATCCATGTCCTACCAAGCCACCGAGGGGTGGTCATGAATAGAATCATACTAGAACACGTTTTCCATATAGAAGATCGAACCTAATATACCGATGGTGATAAACACCTACCGACGAGTATGATCAAGGTAGAATGACATGAGGCGTTACCCTATTTTTACATATGGATCAACAATGGAGGCCGTGGGTTTTGTTTGAAACCCTCTCCCACTTAATATTTTGAAAAACATGCAAGTTTTGATAAATATGTATGATTAATATAGTCTGAACGGCATTCACCTATCCTATATGACATGTTATCAAATATACATACAATTCATCCATCAATACATATTTATCTATCCATGGCATATCACAGAAAAAATAATTTACAGAAAAATAACCAAGTCATGGTTCTATCCTAGAATAAAGAAAATAAAGATTAAAAAATTCCATCCAAAGCATTCTTTGGGTTTTGAATTTTGTTCCGTCCTCTTGTATCCATCTTTATGTAGCCTCTCCATTTATTTCTCATCCCAAGAATTATTTAAAATTTAAATTCCAAAAATTTAAATTTCGAATTCAAATTTCAAATTCCAAATTCGAATTTCAAATTTAAATTTCAAATTCAAAATTTTAAACAATTTAAATTTTATGTGTAATAATATGTAATTTCAAAAATTTTAAATTTTAATTACATATTTTTAAACATGATTTAAAATTAAATCTCAAATTTAAAAATTAAAATTTTTCGATTTTCGACCCGTCGGCCCATGAGGCCCGTAGCCGCCGTGGGGAGTCCCCAGCCCCCGGGGGGGCTGGCAGCCTACAGCCACAGGCCGATTGTAGCCATGCCGGGCTACAAGCAAAGTCTGTAGCCTTAGGCTGTAAGCCCGAGTGGGTGCAGCAGCCGCCAGGCTACAGGCAGCACCTACAGCCATGGGTTGCACACCCAGGTGGGCGCAGCAACCCGCCAGGCTACAGGCAATGCTTGCAGCCATGGACTGCAATCTAGCGCTTGGGCCAGCCCTTATGGGGGCCACGACCACCTTTACCTGCAGGCAGAGCCTGTGGCCGTGGGTGGTCCAGCCTTGGACAAGGACTGTCGCAGCCCCATCCTGTCCAAGGGTAGGGATTGTAGCTGTAAGGATTGCCCCATTCCTGCAACTTAAGTTTCATTTAATGAGAAATTGAGGATTAATTTGATGCATTTTAGGGCAAAATTGAAAAACATGAGCATGTACATGATCGTGTAGGTGGCCGTGTACTGCCTAGACTGTACACGTAAAAATGGCCGTGCAACTGTATATGGCCGTGTAGGTGAACACGGTCATGTACACGGCTATGTACCATTAGTATTGTGCACGTGCGTGAGGCCGTGAAAGTAAACGTAGCCGTGTAGGTGAACACGGTCAAGTACACGACCGTGTAAGTGACTGTGTATTGATCGGGTTGTTAGAAAGTCAGAAGCCGTGTTGGTGTACATGGCCATGTAGTGTGACACGCTCAGGTACGCGGACGTGTAGTGTGACACACCTAGGTACACGTCCGTGTAAGAGGCCGTGTACCAATCGGTAAAATGAGTATGTTCCAAGACACGGCCGTGTTGAGTAAGGCTCAACTGATGCACACCCGTGTAGTCCTATACATGCCCATGTAGGAGGCCGTGTAATGAGCAAAAAGTTACTGTGCAGACCCTTAAAATGTACGAAACCTAATTACTATATGGAGAGTAATTAAGTTCAAAAATACAGTATAATTTCCAATTGAATAGATTAAACAGATATAGTACTGTTTAAATACTATTCATGCAATGAAAGGGGTGATCGACAGTGAACCCAGTCTACCCTATTATGTGTATGAATGTTTGAGACACACAGTGTCAGGAAACTGGTCCGGATGACCATTTCTTGACACAAGACTGGTGAATAGATCGGTAAAACACTCGGACTGAACATCTGAGCATGATAACGAGAGATAACCCTAGTAAGGGTACGGTATCGAGAAAATGATCTGAATGACCTCTTCTCACCTAGAGACTGATAAAATCGGAGTCAGAGCACTCAGACTGGTCAGTTAAGTAAAAGACAGTGAATAGTAAATAGTGAAAAACTCAGTGTCAAGTTATTAGCCAAGACGGCCTTAAATTGGTCTAAAACTAATATATGAGTGGTTAGTGGACTTAATCCGGTTGATTGAGCATAAAACGGAAAATTTAGTTTGAGAGATACACAATATTAGGATGAGAGTTAAAACGACAGTTACTCGCTCCGAAACTGATATATTTGGACCTAGAACGTTCAAATTAGTCGATCAGGCACCTGACACATTTTTTTGAGGTGGGGATACATATATCCCAAAAATTTGTCCAGACGACCTTCGATGGACGTAAAATTGATCAAGATGGAATTAGTACGTCCAAATTAGTTAAGAGAGACTGTGTCTAAAATTTCACCCGAGAATACCTCGATTTACATGTGAAAGGACAACAAAGTATAGACACAACCACAATATAGGATGTGAACAGTAAATTAGACTGATAATAGGCTCTTAAAAAGTATAAAACAACCAGGAATTTAGAGTACAAAAATCGGATTCAGAAATCTAATTTTCGGGTGAAAATTAGAACACTGCCGAGAAAGGACCGAACACCGCAGTATAAAATTAGACTGCGATAAGAAGCCAACACAGATGAAATTTAGCCCTTAGAAACCGTGCCCCTAGCTGCAAAAGGAAGCTGAAAATGGCTGCTCATAGCCCAAAAGGTGACCATTAAAAAATTACCCTAGCCATGACACACTTGAATAAAATATTCAAGAGATTTCAAAAGCTTGGTCAACAAATATTTCTTTATTCCCTCTCCCATTTATGGCCACATCCCTTGATCTTTATGCACTACAAATGGGCAACAATTTGTCCCATGATTTGGCTAATTTAGTAGACAATTAATTAGGATTAAGTCTAAGCAAGTTTGAACAATTTTGCCTGTAAAAGGCACCCTTTACACAAGTGATTTGTTTCCCTTACTTTGGCACCCAAAACATACTTCACTTTCTCCCTCTACTCCTTGCTGCAGCTGGCCACTCTAAGGTCCCCAAACCCCATATTTTCAAGCTTATATCACACCCAAAAGCCTACCAAAAATTAAACCTCATAAGCTTGTGTTAGGAGAAGTCAAAACCAAGTTGGTCTAAGGCACCAAGGGTAAGTATTCAAAACCGATCCTTGTAGTTTTTAGTTTTTTTTTTTGATTTCGTTTTTAAAAGAAATTTTTGATATTGTTTCTAGCAAAAACAGACCCCACTCTTTTGGATTCCCACGACATTTTTGGTTCCTCAAGCCCTAGTTGAAACCGTGCTTGGTTTAAGGCACAAAGGTAAACTGAAAACCCTATCTTGTGTTAGTTGGTTTTAAGTTTTGATCAAGGCCATTTATGTGTATTTGTTTATGCAAATGGTTTGTAATAATTTATTTTGAGCCCTTAGGTGTCCATTTTTTAAGTTTATATGGTTATGATTATGTTTATAATTTTTACAGATGGTTATTGTATATGTGATGTTACGAACGATTAGGAACGTGGCTGGACACAAATCTGTCCCCAGGAAAGGCCACGGATTTTGGCTATTTTGACCTACTTAGGTTCCAAATTTGGGATTTGATAAAATAATGTTTTAAGAAAATTTCAATACGGTCATTTTTGTATCGAATAGCCCTCAGCGAAAAATGAACCTAAGATAGGTTTTTAGAGTGTTTTTCACTAGGTGTCTGAAACTGGGAACAAAATCTGAGCCCAAAAATAGGTACGGGTTTTAATGAAAACGGACCCATTAGATTCTGAACCGGACTTCGAGCCCAACATAAAAGTTGTAGATCTCATCGAAACCTTTGAGATGACCTATGCGTGTTTTAAAAATTTGACCATTTCAGGCCTCAAACAGTGCTGTTTTTACAGAGACGTTAATTTGGGAATTTTTCGAAAAAACTGGGCACAAGCCCACGAACTTACTAGAATTAGGAGCTGTTAGAGTTGGATTTAGGCTCCGAGGTGAACATGGGATTTGTTCATCTTGTCGAGAACAAAAACTTTTATGTTCACCAAAATCTCAAACGAAGTCATTTCAATTAAGTTTCAAAATGATTTTCAAAAATGGTTCAAAAACCACCTTTAAAATGTAACTTTAAAAATGTGATTTATACTTTTCAAAGTAAAATGTGCTTTAACACTTTAAAAAAATAAAAAAATAAAAAAAATACAAACATAGTTTTTATAAAGACGTCCCCTACCTTCTAACGGGGTGATAAGGGGATGGTTCCAAAATAAAAAAATTTTCCCAAAAATTTTTAAGGCAACCTACACTTTTTTCAAAGAGAAACGGTGTATGTAGCCCGGTAGACTACCACACCGAGCAAGCCTTAGTAGCCCAGTAGGCTACTACCCTAAACGAGCTATAGTGGCCTGGTGGGCCATTACACCAAATAAGGAATAGTAGCCAGGTAGGCTACCACACCCTAACAAGCGAAGTAACCCAGTCAGTTACTACACCAGTTACACACAGTAACCCGGTAGACTACTTAGTTACCAACACATGAAGTAACCGGTCAGTTGACTCTGTGGTAAACTAGTCAAGGACCACATTTCGAACAACACTGTGAGAAACGATGATTAATCTGTCAAGTAGACGATTTATCAGACGCGATACGAGTTAGACACCAAATCCCCATAATAGACCAATGGGGTACCGATGAGCCTCGATACCACATAAAAACGCAAGTAATAGTCACTAACAGTATTAGTTACTCTACGAAGATGTTGATAAGGAACATTATTGATGATAGGTGGTTACCTGTAAATTGTAAAAGGCATGAGTATGCTATTTCTGCAATCTGAGTAAATACAACTCCGCCTACGGCATGAATAAAATGATGTTTTACAGTATGTTAAAATATGCATGCCATGCACACGATGTTGCACCGCATATTTAAGAGCATATAGTTTTACAATCAAGTAGATTGATAAAAGAACAAGATAGATACCATACGTCCCTACCACGTAGGACTAGGGACAGCTTAGAGAAGCATGTGGCTAGAAAAGATAAACAAGATGGAAATTATAACCGTGTTGTACTGACTCTTTCAGTCGAAAGGGTTTTAAAGTAAGTTAAATTGGAAAGTTAAGCATCCATCGATGGGTCTCCGGCTTTTTAACCACGGGCATTACCGATGGTCTGTGCACATACAGTACTGACACATGGGCCCTAAGTAGACAAGAAAAAGAAAAGAGAATAATGAAGTATAAATGAACATAACCAGATCATACTTAGTTCATGGTACACCTTAGTTCACCATGCTTCTAGATGCATTCAGATCACGATGTTTCTGTTTTGTATAAAGTATGTAAAGTTTCATATTCATGCTATGTTATGTGATGACTGGATGTGTGATATGTTGAAGTGGTATATGTATCTGGCGTGCTTATACGATTTTAAGTATGTACTATGTTTAAACATGTTTTGCGGATAACATGTTGTATTTACTAGGCATAAAGCTCACAGAGTGTGTTCATACAATAGGTAAGCATCCTATGGCTTAAGCATCTAAGTGAGATGGTGGCGGCAGAGGCGGATGTGAGGCGAGGTTATGGAACACATCACAAGTAAGGTGTCATTTGGTACACACATTTTTTTTTTGCGTTACATTTAAATGCAATGCAATTTTCTCTCAAATACAAAAGCATTTCATTCAAATACCAATCACATCACATTTTAAATCTAATACAATCATTATTCATTATTTTACTTTTTCTATTACTTTTATTAATTACATCATATATTCTCTCTCTCTCCTTTTTTTTCTCTCTACTTTTACCCATCACATCACATATTTATTATTAAAATATAATTCAAATATATTTCACCTAAACACACATTGCATTCAAATATAATGTTAATACTTTTCCTCCAAATACAAATTGCATTCAATACATTGCATTTAAACGCAATACAAATACAATGCGTTCACCAAACGAGACATAAATCTTCCACATAGTTTCAGTATTTTGAATAGCAACAGTAAATAGTATTTGTGAACAGTAACTGGTCTACAGTATTTTAAATAGTAACCATAAACAGTACTTTTGAATAGTAATTGTAAACAGTACTTTTAAATAGTAATCATAAACAGTACTTTTGAATAGTAATCGTAAACAGTACTTTTAAATAGTACCGGTGTACGTATATGCACAGTAAATACGT
Source organism: Antiaris toxicaria (assembly GCA_035233585.1). Classification (NCBI taxonomy): domain Eukaryota; kingdom Viridiplantae; phylum Streptophyta; class Magnoliopsida; order Rosales; family Moraceae; genus Antiaris; species Antiaris toxicaria. The sequence goes on from CP141163.1 coordinate 7,111,710, forward strand.
ATGCAATCAAAAAAAATTCCCAAATTTATGATAATAAGTTAAGTAACTTTAAGTATCAAATACAAGAAAGTATAAGTATCTTTTAAAGTAAGCAAGTTTTAGTGACGGTCCGAGCCATTGAGGTCTTGGGGCGTCACAGTTGGTATCAAAGCGATTTCTTGCCACCCTACCTCACATCGCCGTACTCCTGTCTCATCTATCTAAGTAAGTTAGCTTTTGTTTTTAAATATTAGTATATAAGTTGACGTTTAAGTTATAGTAAGAGGATGGCTGCACCTGCTGACCCCCAGCAAGTGCAAGAGGACCGTGAAGTGAGTATAGCTTTCGCTGCCATGTGACCACGCACATACGACGGTAACAATCCATACGAACTTCCCTATTGGATTCATCATATAGAGGCAATCTTTAAAAGGTGCCATATTCCACCCCGTCTACAGGTGGTAATGGCCAGTAGCCGACTGCGAGGACTAGTAATGATATGGTGGAATGATCGACGCAAGATCAAGGGTCCAGGAATGCAGTGGGCTGAGTTCTGCCAAGATCTCTGCAACTCCGACGGCCCAGCTAAGGATGCAAATATCTGGGATGACATGTATGAGAGAAGGTACCAGGTCTTCTCTGACAATTGGGATGTTTATGAGGAAGAGACCATGGTACACTGCTGTCAGCGGTTTCTGGACACTATGTTACTGAGCATTCCCTTAGACAAGCCATTTACAGAGGTAACCGACCTGCTTTGGAAAGGGATCCCATGGTACGCAAGAGACCTCGTCCAGTACCCTCCGCCACATGAGAACCTGAGATGCCTGGTCCGAGACAAAGTGGACGCCAAGCGTGTGGCACTCAACCCTGCCCTGTTAGAGGCAACACCCTAACCGGCCAACGAAGAGCTCGCGGCCAAACCATAACCAGCAATACCCAAAGATAATGAGGACCCGTTGGAAGATCCCGAGCCAGTTCCTCAGTCTCCCAAGCATCACAAGGAGGAAGATGATGACGAGGCTATTCTCGATGCCCAACCTGACAACGAGGAGGAGATCCCTGATTACCTCAGCGATGATGAATGGATGGAAATGTACGAGCCCCAAGTCATCATCACTAGTAATGAAGAGGGAAGTATCGTCTGGGGTGACGAAGATGAAAACCCCAAGGAGTTCTCACTTGGTGACAATGAGGACGAGGCTATGTCAGACGCCAAGTCTGTGATATCTTCTGAGTAGTAATAACCCTTCTCACCAGAACTTTGTTTTGTAAATGTAAAGGGGAACAGTAGCTCCCCCGTCTAACTTAGTAGTTGTACTTTTGGGATCGTATTTTGGGAAGTGTGTGTCACTCCCACCAACTAAAGGCATGTACGTATATTTTCGAATATATATATTTTGTGAGATGTTTTATGAAAAAGCAGTTAAGTTTGCCCTGAGAGCCTAAACATGATTTTCTACAAATATGGTCAAGTATAATAAGAAGTGTAGGACAGTTCTTGGCACTCATATGATATTCCAATACAATGCAGCAATTGTAATGAACATTACAAAAGAAGAGAGAAAGATATAAAATGAGTATATATGTTTTTACCTATGATTGTTTAGTAAGAAGGAAAATTATATATAATATGAGTCTCAAGTACAAAATTTAAGGAACTTATGTTCTCTTTTCCCGTATGTGATAGGGTTACATAGGTGATAATGACAAGAACAAGAGCCCAAACAAACCAAGTTACGCGAGACGATAAGTTACTAGCACGTCTTGCAATGATGTAGGAAATGATGGTAAATCAATAGCGAGGGCTTAACCAACTTAAGGAGCAAATGAACTGACAATAACAGGCACCACAATCGACGGAGGTGCTAGCCCAAGCAGCTTCAATAGCCCCCAATACACCTGGAGGCAGGTAGTCTCACCAGTCCAGACCCCATCAACACCATCAGCTGTGGCTGCTCCCATAGCAGCCAATGTTCTTGTGCCAGCTCCGAGAGATGGTGACTTATATGAACGATTCATGTGCATGAAGGTGCTAGAATTCAAGGGGACGACGAACCCTATTGAAGCAGATGATTAGTTAACCGACGTCCAGGTCATCCTAGACCTCATAGGGTTGACTGAAAGGGAAAAAGTATTATATGCCTCCCTAGCCCTACGTAGAGGAGCACGCCAATGGTGGAAAACCGTGGCAATCAGAAGGGATGTCAATGCAATGAATTGGACAGACTTCATTGTCGAGTTCAGAGAAATGTACTTCCACGATGAAGCCCTAGCAGTCCAACAGGATGAATTTAACAATTTGCACCAAGGAGTCATGACGGTCATGGAGGCTGTAAGAAAATTCGAACAGCTAGCCCGACTTTGCACCGACCTAGTGCCAACGAAAAAGGAGAAAGTAAGGACAATGCTGAAAATGTTTCAGACAGATATAGCTGTCCAAGTCCGCAGCGGTAACCATAGGGCAACAACTGTGGCCGAATGTGTCAGCAGAGCCATCCGAGCTGAGTATTGGTTGGCCCAAGATAAAGAACGAAGGGCCCAGATTTTCTAGGTAAAAAGAGAAGAGAAGAACCAACTAAGGCAGATCAAGGGAAGGCTGAATTCTGACTTGCAATTCAAGGGACAAAACACAGGGGCCAGCCAATATCATAGATAGTCTAACCAGAATAATAACAAAAGCAAGGGAAACCTAGGAAATCATGGCCAGCAGAGAAACTTCCCCCAAAGGAAGCACAACCATAGGAGGAACAGAAATCAACACCCACTTTATCTAAAGTGTGGGAAGAACCATCCCGGAGAATGCCGCCAGGGCACCAGTAGCCATTACATATGTGGTAAGGAAGGCTACTTTACCAAGCATTGTCGCTCCAACCTACAAAATCAGCAGGGGCAAGTCTGCCCCACTAGCGAATAGCTGCACGCCACCCAAGGAAGGATTGAAGTCCCAACAATCAGCCAAGGCAGATTGCAAGCTCCAGAGCTACAGGGGAGGGTTTATGCCTTCACTCGCGAGGATGCAGAGGTCAGAACGTCAGTTGTGGTCACAGGTCAGCTTTTTATCGCCAACTCTACTGCACTAGTTTTATTTGATTCTGGAGCTACGCATTCTTTCGTATCATCAAAGTTTGTTAGGGAAATAGACCAAAACCTAGATAAGATGAATCAAACTTTTTGAACTGCCCTTCCCTCTGGGGAAGTTTTGTTGTCTAGCTACTGGATAAGTCATGTGCCAGTAGTTATTGGTGGACACGAGCTGAGCATGGATCTAATCGTCATCGAGATATGCAATTACGATGTGATTATAGGAATGGATTTCCTTGCCAAATACCACGCCGTTATAAACTGTCAGATATGGGAGGTGACCTTCAACCCAAATGGACACAAAAAATTTATCTATAAGGGCTTATCGTCAAAGCAGCCAAGGACGATGATATCGGCAATGAAGGCTCAGCAGCTACTATCTAGTAGATGCACCGCTTTCCTCGCATATATAGTAGACACGACCCAGAAAGCAGAGACAAAACCTGACAGCATTCCAGTAGTTCGAGAGTTTGTTGAGGTATTCTCAGAGGATCTTCCAGGAATTCTGCCAAAGCGGGAGATATCGTTTGAAATCGAATTGCTACCAGGGTCGGCATCTATATCTAAAGCCCCCTACAGAATGGCCCCGGCAGAATTAATAGAGCTTTAAGCTCAGTTGAAGGACCTGAAGGACAAAGACTTCATCTGACAGAGCTGCTCACCATGGGGAGCACCTGTATTATTTGTGAAGAAAAAGGATCGAACGTTAAGGATGTGTATCGACTACAGGGAGCTGAACAAGATCATGATAAAGAACAAGTATCTGTTGCCGCAGATCGATGATTTGTTCGACCAGCTCCGAGGTGCTGTAGTATTCTCAAAAATTGACCTACGTTCTGGGTACCACCAATTGCGGATCAGGGATGCAGACATACCTAAGACATCATTCTGAACATGCTACGAACATTACGAGTTCCTTGTTATGTCGTTTGGGCTAACGAATGCACCTGCAGCTTTCATGGATCTGATGAACCGAGTCTTAAAAGAGTTCCTAGACAAGTTTGTCATTGTGTTTATCAATGACATACTCGTATATTCTAAAACAAAGGAGGAGTAGGAGGAGCATTTGAGAGTCATCCTATACAAGCTTAAGGAGCATTAACTATACGTCAAATTCTCCAAATGTGAATTTTGGTTGGAGAAGGTCTACTTCCTCGGTCACATGGTCTCTAAGGAGGGAGTGTCCGTGGACCCAGCGAAAGTAGAAGCAGTTAGTGAATGGCTAACTCCAAAGAATGTAACAGAAGTAGCGGGATACTACTGACGATTTATGGAAGGATTCTCAAAGCTAACCGTACCACTCACAAAGAAAGAGAAGAAGTATGAATGGACTAACAAGTGTGAGAAGAGCTTTTAGGAGCTAAAAGGCCGACTTACGAGCACCCCGATCTTGACCATACCAGATGCTGAACAGGGAGGTTTTGTGATTTACAGCGACACATTTAAGACTAGATTAGGAATTATATTAATGTAAGGTGGTAAAGTAGTCACGTATGCTTCACGGCAACTCAAGAACCACGAAAAGAACTACCCGACACACGACCTGGAGCTTGCAGTAGTTGTCTTTACACTCAAAATATAGAGGCATTGCCTTTATGGAGTCAAATGCGAGATTTACACGGACTACCAGAACCTCAAATACATTTTCACATAAAAGGAGCTTAACATGAGGCAACGAAGATGGCTGAAACTGATTAAGGATTACGACTGTGAAATCCTTTACTATCTAGGGAAAGGCAATAAGGTGGCCGACGCACTGAGTAGAAAGCATACTTCATTACTTATGACTATCCATGCCCTGCCAGAAGCACTACAATATGAGCTATGGAGCAGTGAGATTGAGATGTTAACAGGGAGGTTGTCCAAAATGACCCTCCAGTCGACACTCTTAGAAGAAATTAAAGCTGACCAAGATCTCGATTCATCCCTAGACAAGCTCAAAAAGGAGGTAGTGGAGGACCAGAATTTAGAGTTTCAAGTCTCCAAGGATGGCACACTCTACTTCAGAAATAGAGTATGTGTTTTAAAGGATGAGGAACTCAGGAAGCGGATCCTGTCAGAAGCTCATGACACGCCGTACTCAGTATATTCAGGAGCAAACAAGATGTACCAGGGCTTAAAAGAAAGTTTTTGGTGGCCAAACATGAAGAATGACGTCGTCGAGTTCGTAGTAAAGTGCCTCACCTACCAGAAAATTAAAGCAGAACATCAGTGACCGGGAGGAGAACTATAGAAGATCGAGCTATCAGAGTGGAAATGGTAGCAAATTACCATGGATTTCGTGGTTGGATTGCCCAGGACCTTAAGCGGGAACGATGCCATCTGGGTAATTGTGGATCGACTAACGAAATCAGCTTGATTTTAGCCATGAAGTTGAGCTACTCGGTAGAGAGGTTAGCATAAATATACGTAGCTCAAATAGTAAGACTGCATGGAGTACCCAAATCGATCATCTTAGATCGGTATAGACGCTTTACTTCAAGGTTTTGGCAGAGCATTCAATCTGCAATGGGAACTAAATTGAAGTTCAGCACTACCTTCCATCCTCAAACTTATGGCCAGTCTGAGAGAACTATTCAGACTTTAGAAGATATGTTAAGAGCGTGTGTCTTAGACTTTAAGGGGAATTGAGATTAGAAGCTGCCTTTAATAGAGTTCTCGTATAATAATAGCTATCATTCCTCGATTGGGATGGCTCCGTATGAGGCACTCTATGGAAGAAGATGCTGATCTCCAGTTCACTGGCATGAAACCAGAGAAAAACAACTTATCAGCACCGACTTCGTCAAGGATACCACAATAGACATGAAGTTTATAAGAGAAAGGATGGATACAGCACATAGCCACTAAAAAAGTTACGCGGATAAACGATGAAGACCTCTCCAATCTCAAGGAGATTTAGTTTTCCTCAAGGTGGCACCCATGAAAGGGGTAATACGCTTTGGGAAGAAAGGAAAGCTCAATCCTAGATATATAGGACCCTTCGAGATTCTTGAGAGAGTCAGGAAGGTAGCCTACTAATTAGCGCATCCTCCCTAACTAGCTTCGGTACAAAATGTCTTCCATGTCTCGATTTAAAGAAGTACGTGCCGAATAGTTCCCACATACTAAGCCAAGAGCCAGTTGAAGTACACGCCAATCAAACATATGAAGAAAAACCCATGCAGATTTTAGCCAGGGAAAATAAAGTTCTTAGGAATAAAGTTATCCCACTTGTAAAGGTATTGTGGTGAAACCACAACTTAGAAGAAGCCACATGGGAACGGGAGGAGGATATGAGAAGAGACTTTCTGACTTATTCTAATTTTTAAGGATGAAAATTTTGTAAGAGGGGTAGGTTGTAAGGACTGCCCCATTCTTGTAACCTAAGTTTCATTTAATGAGAAATTGAGGAATAATTTGATGCATTTTAGTGCAAAATTAAAGAACACAGGCATGTACACGGTCGTATAAGTGGCCGTGTATTGCCCAGACTATGCACGTGAAAATGGCCGTTCAACTGTACATAGCCGTGTAGGTGAACACGATTATGTACATGGCCACGTAAGTGGCCGTGTACCATTGGTACTATGCAAGTGTGCGAGGCCGTGCGAGTAAACATGACCGTGTAGGTGAACACGGTCAAGTACATAGCCGTGTAAGTGATCGTGTACTGATCGAGTTGTTGGAATGTCAGAAGCCGTGTTGGTGTACATGACCGTGTAGTGTGACATACCCAGGTACACGATCGTGTACCAATTAGTAAAATGAGTCTGTTCTAAGACACGACCGTGTTGAGCAAGGCTCAACTGGTACACGCCCGTGTAGTCCTGTACATGCCCATGTAGGAGGTCGTGTAAGGGGCCGTATAATGAGCAAAAATTTGCTATGCAGACCCTTAAAATGCATGAAACCTAATTACTATGTGGAGAGTAATTAAGTTCAAAAATACAATATAATTTTCAATTGAATAGATTAAACAGATACAGTACTGTTTAAATACTATTCATGCAATGAAAGGGGTGATTGACAGCGAACCCGGTCTACCCTATTATGCGTATGAATATGTGAGACACGCAGTGTTAGAAAACTGGTCTGGACGACCATTTCTTGACACTAGACTGGTGAACAAATCGCCAGAACGCTCAGACCGAACATCTGAGCATGATAACGAGAGATAACCCTAGCAAAGGTATGGTATCGAGAAAATGGTCTAAATGACCTCTTTTTACCTAGAGACTAACAAAATCGGATTTAGAGCACTCAGACTGGTCAGTTAAGTGAAAGACAATGAATAGTGAATAGTGAAAAATGCTGTGTCAAGTTATTGGCCAAGACGGTCTTAAATTGACCTAAAACTAATATATGAATGGTTAGTAGACTCAATTCGGTTGATTGAGTATAAAACGAGAAATTTAGTTTGAGAGATACGCAGTATCAAGATAAGGGTCAAAATGACCTTTACTCGCTCCGAAACTGATATATTTGGACCCAGAACGTCCAAATTAGTTGATCGGACACCTGATACATTTTTCGAGGTGGGGTCACATAGATCTTGAAAATTGGTCCAGATGACCTCCAATAGACATAAAACTGATAAAGATGGAATCAGCGCGTCCAAATTAGTCAAGAGAGACTGTGTCTAAAATTTCACCCGGGAACGCCTCGATTTGCATGCGAAAGGACAACATAATGTAGACACAACCACAATATAGGATGTGAACAATAAATTAGACTGATAATGGGCTCTTAGATAGTATAAAACAATCAGGAATTTATAGTACAAAAATCAGGTTCAGAAATCTAATTTTCAACACTACCGAGAAATAACCGAACACCGCAATATAAAATTAGACTGCGACAAAAAGCCAACACAGATAAAATTTGACCCTTAGAAACCATGCCCCTAGCTGCAAAAGGCAGCTGAAAATGGCTGCTCATAGACCAAAAGGTGACCATTAAAAAATTACCCTAACCATGACACACTTAAATAAAATATTCAAGGGATTTCAAAAGCTTGGTCAACAAATATTTCTTTATTCCCTCTCCCATTTATGGCCACAGCCCTTGATCTTTGTGTGCTAGAAATGGGCAGCAATTTGTCCCATGATTTGGCTAATTTGGTGGATAATTAATTAGGATTAAGTCGAAGTAAGCTTGATCAATTTTGCCTATAAAAGACACCATTTACACAAGTGATTTATTTCCCTTACTTTGGCACCCAAAACTCACTTCACTTTCTCCCTCTACTCCTTGCTGTAGCCGACCACTCTAAGGTCCCCAAACCCCCATATTTTCAAGCTTATATCACACCCAAAAGCCTACCAAAAATTAAACCTCACAAGCTTGTGTTAGGAGAAGTCGAAACCAAGTCATTCTAAGGCACCAAGGGTAAGTCTTCAAAACCGATCCTTGTAGTTTTTAGTTTTTGTTTTGATTTGGTTTTTAACAGAAATTTTTTGGTATTGATTCTAGCAAAAACAGACCCCACTCTCTTGGATTTCCATGCCCATTTTTGGCTCCTTAAACTCTAGTTGAAACCGTGCTTGGTTCAAGGCACAAAGGTAAACCGAAAACCCGATCTTGTGTTAGTTGGTTTTAAGATTGGATCAAGGCCATTTATGTGTATTTGTTTATGGAAATGGTTTGTTTTATTTTGAGCCCTTAAGTTTCCATTTTTTAAGTTTATATGGTTATGATTGTGTTTATAATTTTTACGGATGGTTATTATATGTGTGATGCGACGAACAATTAGGAACGTGGCTGGACACAAACCTGTCCCTAGGAAAGGCTATGGATTTTGGCTATTTTGACCCACTTAGTTTCCAAATTTGGGATTTGGTAACCATGATGTTTTAAGCAAATTCGATATGATCATTTTTGCATCAAATAGCCCTCGGCTAAAAACGAACCTAAGATAGGTTTTTAGAGTGTTTTTCCCTCGGTGTCCGAAACTGGGAACAAACTGCGAACAAAATCTGAGCCCAGAAATAGGTACAGGTTTTAGTGAAAACAAACCTATTAGAGTCTAAACCGGACTTCGGGCCCAACACAAAAGTTGTAGATCTTGTCAGTACCTTTGAGATAACCTATGCGTGTTTTAAAAATTTGGCCGTTTCGGAGCTCAAACAGAGCCGTTTTTATAGAGACGTAAAACTGGAAATTTTCCAAAAAAACTGAGCATAAGCCCATGGGTTTAATGGAATTAGGAGCCGTTAGAGTTGGATTTAGGCTCCAAGGTGAACATGAGATTTGTTCATCTTGTCGAGGAAGAAAACTTTCATGTTCACCAAAATCTCAAACAAAGTCATTTCGATCAAGTTTCAAAATGATTTTCAAAAATGGTTCAAAAACCACCTTTAAAATGTAACTTTAAAAATGTGATTTATACTTTTCAAAATAAAATGTGTTTTAACACTTTAAAAAAAGAAAAAAAATACAAACATTATTTTTATAAAAATGTCCCCCACCTTTCAACAGGGTGATAAGGGGATGGTTCCAAAATAAAGAATTTTTCCCAAGAATTTCTAAGGCGACCTACACTTTTTTCAAAGAGAAACGGTGTGTGTAACCCGGTAGGCTACCACACCGAGCAAGCCTTAGTAGCCTAGCTACTACCCTAAACGAACTGTAGTGGTCTGGTAGGCCATTACACCAAACAAGGAATAGTAGCCCGGTAGGCTATCACACCCTAACAAGCGAAGTAACTCGGTCGGTTACTACACCATTTACGCATAGTAACCCGATAGACTACTTAGTTACCAACACATGAAGTAACCGGTCAGTTGACTGAGCGATAAACCAGTCAAGGACCACGTTTCGAACAACACTGTGAGGAACGATGATTAATCTGTCAAGTAGACGATTAATCAGACGCGTTACAAGTTAGACACCAAATCCCCATAGTAGGCCAATAGGGTACCGATGGGCCTCGGTACCACATAAAAATGCAAGTAATAGTCACTAACAATATTAGTGACTCTACAGAGATGTTGATAAGGAACGTTATTGATGACAGGTTGTCACCTGTAAATTGTAAAAGGTGCGAGTGTGTAATTTCTGTAATCTGAGTAAGTACAACTCTGCTTATGACATGAATAAAATGATGTTTAATGATGTTTTACAATATGTTAAAATATGTATGCCATACACACGATGTTGCACCGCATATTTAAGAGCATATAATTTCACAATCAGGTAGATTGATGAAAGAACAAGATAGATGCTATACGTCCCTACGACGTTAGGGACAGCTTAGAGATGCACGTGGCTAGAAAAGATAAATAAGATGGAAATTATAATCGTGTCGCACCGACTCTTTCAGTCGAAAGGGTTTTAAAGTAAGTTAAGTCAGAAAGTTAAGCATCCATTGATGGCTCTCTGACTTTTTAACCACGGATGCTACCGATGGTTTATGCACATACGATACTGACACACGGGCTCTAAGTAGACAAGAAAAAGAAAGAGAATAACGAAGCATAAATGAACATAACCGGATCATGCTTAGTTCACGGTACACCTTAGTTCACCATGTTTCTAGATGCATTCAGATCACGATGTTTTTGTTTTGCATAAAGTATGCAAAGTTCCATATTCATGATATGTTATGTGATGACTAGATGTGTGATATGTTGAAGTGGTATATATATCTGGTATGCTTATACGATTTTAAGTATGTACTATGTTTAAATATGTTTTACAGATAACATGTTGTATTTACTGGGCGTAAAGTTCACGGAGTATATTCTTGCTGTAGGTAAGCGTCTTATGGCTTAAGCATCTATGGGCGATGGTGGCGGCGGAGGCGGATGTGAGGCAAGATTATGAAACACACCGTGAGTAAATCTTCCACATAGTTTTAGTATTTTGAATAGCAACAGTAAATAGTATTTGTAAACAGTAACCGATCTACAGTATTTTGAATAGTAATCGTAAATAGTACTTTTAAATAGTAATCGTAAATAGCACTTTTGAATAGTTATGTAAATAGTACTTTTGAATAGTATCATAAATATTATTTTTGAATAGTAATTGGTGTACATATGTGCACAATAAATACGTATGCAATCAAAAAAAAATCCCTAAATTTATGATAATAAGTTAAGTAACTTTAAGTATCAAATGCAAGAAAGTATAAGTATCTTTTAAAGTAAGCAAGTTTTAGTGACGGTCTAGACCACTGAGGGCTCGGGGCGTCACAGCAGCCCCACCAAGGCCGGTGGCCCATCCCAAGGGGTCAGTCTTTGATTTCCGTGTCATATTCCAATTTACCCATTAGGATCTCTAAAAATTAATTTGAATCCTAATTAAATTGGAATTTTTCACACAAACAAAATTCCAATCTTTAAATTAAATTTAACTTTTGAGAAAAAATAAATTATGGTTTTCAAACTTCAATCTCCTCTAAGAATAATTACATAAAATTTCTAAATTGTTTCCGGTATACAAAATTCTAATCATAATAATTCTAAGAGACAAAAAATTAAAATCCATGAGAAAATTACGGTGATGATAAACCGCTTCCATGGTTACAATGAATTCCTAAATATAATATTTCTAAATTCTAAGGAACCATAACTGGCATAAACAAGCATGCTTATAATAATTCAAAAAAAAAATTAAAATAATCACACACTATATACATAATACATGATAACAACATAATACATAATCCTAAAATGCCACTTTCTAAATATCAAATCCATACATAAATAAAAAGACTAACTAATTGTCTAATTTATATACATGGCATAGTCACGAGATGGCTCTAATACTAATTGTAGGAACAAAATCGATAAAAACTCATCAGAGCGGCGTAGCGGAATTATAAAAATTTTTTAAAATTGTTAAATATCTCGTGATGCCATATACAATAAACTAACAACAATAAAACTCATACCCCAAGAGGACACCAAACTACAGGAGGAGAATAACTGGAGGGCTTCAACCAACTAGTCTTCTCTATTATTCTCCAATTCCCGGATGGCAGAAGATGTGGGCACTCAATTCCTCGACCGGTATACTAGCACTGCTAGTCTTCTTCTGACCACCCAGATCTCTAAAGAACTTATTGTCATGGTGAGTTATGTGACAATAACCCTGCTCATCTGAACGTCTGTGGTCTGAGAGAACTGAAGTGGTGAGACCCCTATTTATAGAGTGGTATGAGGTGATCCCTTGAATTTGAATTAGATTAGGAGAAGATTTTCTCCCTTATCCACTACCACAAAATCCAAACTTTTTTAAGCCAAAATCAAGTGATATTTTTAGCCATCTTTTAGGATTTTGGATTCCAAATTTAAACAGGATTTTAACTAGAATTTATCTCATCATTATCCACTATAACTGAATTTTTCCTCTCCCGAAAACAAGGCTAGATTCAGCCACCCTAGTGTGAGGAGAATCAAAATTCAAAAAGGATTTTTTAGCTTGAATTTTATCTCACCCTTATCCAAATAAAAACCAAAAATCATCATGTGATTATCCACAAAGAATTCGGCCACTTTGTGAAGGAGGGAATCAAAATTCAACTAGGATTGAAACTTGAATTTTTTCTGGCATCCTTATCTAAACCAAAACCAAATTTTACTTGAGCCTTATCCATAGAATTTAAACCACCATTGTGAGGGAGAGGAATCAAAATCCAAGTAGGATTTTCTAGCTTGAATTCCCTTTCATCCTTATCCATAAAAACCGAAATATCCTAAGGTTGTTATGCCACAACTAATTCAGCCACATTGGTTAGGTTTAGGATTCAAAATTCAAATAGGATTCAAACAAGATTTTCTTTCCATTATCCATATCAAAACTGAATTCTATCATGTGGGATTATCCACAAAAAATTTGAATCCTTCATGGATTGTGATTCGAAATTTGAATTCAAATTTCAAAGTTCAAATTTCAAAATTTAAACTTCAAATTCAAATTTCAAATTCAAAATTTAAATTTCAAATTTCAAATTTTAAATTCCACAAAAAGTTGTATTTCAAATTTTGTCCTCATGGATAATTTTCTACAACTTCAATTCAATCTCAAATAAAATCATGGCAACTTTATTTGGAGTTCGAATAATTGTGTACTCTATTATCAAAAACAAAATCTGAATCCAACCAGAGAGAATTTTGTATTCCATCCTGATCCTATGTCTACACCATCCATGTATAGTCAATTAGCCAAAAAGCATATACAGATCAATTTTCCATTCATTAAGGAATTATGTGGAGCTAGTAGAGGGATCAATTAGACGTATATAATCAGGCTCCCGTGATTCCATATGATCATCATTCTGTACTAAACAACTCAACCATATAATCACTAATTTCAGAGTCACACTACTATAAACCTGAAACTGAACTCCCTATTATATACCGTATTATGAAAGCCTGTGACAAGCTAATGTCCAATGACCTTGTCATGTAAGCAAAACCCTCATATGATATCCATGATCAGCCTTAGGTCAAAATCCATTCAATCCTACTGATCAGACTATCTTAAAGTTCCATTACACTACCGAATAAGAAAATGATTATTCACCACATGTGAATAAGAAGTCATCTGCCCAGCAGCCGACCCAAGGTCTTATTCATTTTCACATCTAATATAATGCTTTTAAGAGAATACCCTTAACTCCTTATTAGAGCTATGATTCCGATATCTACAAACAGACCCTTCATCGTATACAAGTCATGTACCCAACGAACCGGTCTATAAGCTTACTACCTCTGAGACGCTTTAGCCATTGGAACATTAAAGTACACAAGTCATATACATAAAGTAGTTCATCTTCTTCGCATTAAGGTTGTTGCATAATGAATGTCAAAAGCAAATTGATCCACTCGTAGTGGACTACATAGATCAATCATGTTTTAGTCCCGATCCAATATGTCATCACTAAGCATCATATCTATGTCTCTACTTAGGAGTCTATACTCTGGATAGTCAAGACAAGCTGTCCCCACCATGGCTTTAGCCAACATAATAGTCTTAACATAAGTTAGATGCTCGGTCTAACCCTATAGACTACCGAACAGTCAAGACAAGCACCATTGCATGCAACGTTCTAACAGTTTTAACACAGGCAGTCAGTGAGCCATATTTGCTTATATTTACTTTAACATATAAATAGAATAAGGACAAAAAACAATGTAATGAATAAGCTATATATATAATTTTATTATCCAGTTCAAAATAAATAAAATATATCAAAATGTCTTTCATGCTTAAGCAATTTCCTAATATTTCATCCAAACATAAATTGTATTCAAATACAAAGTAAATACTTTTCATTTGAATACAAAATGTATTCAATACATTGCATTTAAATGTAATACAAATGCAATACGTTTACCAAACGCAGTCATATATATATCAATTTTTTTCTCTTAGGCTTGGTGGGGGCTTAAAAACGTAAGAGTGCACAATGAAATTTTAAATTTTGTTTCTTAAGATCATTAAAAACTCGTATTGTCATATACAATAAATTATTCAATAATCATTATACCTTTAAAGGAAATCACCAAGAATACCTGAGGATGTGATCGAGGAACTTCAACCAACTACCCACATCTATTATTCTCCAATTCTTGGACAACGGAGTCTGTGGGCACTCAGTTTCTTGATCGGTATTCTAGTGCAACTTATCTCCTTCCAACTACTTAGATTTCTGAGAATTTATTATTATTAGTGAGATGTATAATATTAAATTTGCTCATCTAAAAATTTGTGGTCCAAAGAAAATATGAACCTTAAAACCCCTATTTATAAATTTGCATTAACTAGTTTTCAGAATTTTGAAATGGACTAAAGAAATATTTTTCTCTCTCCTCTAACCCCTAAAATCGGTTATTACATAAGAAGAAATACCCTAAAAAATTTGACTACCTTAGAGTAAAGAATGATTCAAAATTTAAATAAGATTCAAACAAGATTTTCCTCTCTCCTTCTTACATAAAATATGAATTTCTTCCCTGAGAAAACTCCCACAAAAATTTGGCCTCAATATGGATTTGTAATTCAAAATTTGATTTAAATTTCAAATTTCATAAATCTTATGATTTTGTCCACATGGATAATTTTCTACAACTCCAATTCAAATTCTAATAAAATTATGACAATTTTATTTGAAATTCAAATACTTGTGTAATCTCTTATCTAAAACAAAATTCAGATTCAAATTAAGGAAAAATCTTGTCTTCCAAACCCTAATAATGGACGCCACCTATGTGTATGCTAGGACAAGATTTTACTCAATCCAAATTCAAATAAGATAATCTTTTAAATTTCAAACATTTATTTAAACAAGATTTTCAAAATTCAAATTAATCTCATATTTATCTTTTGAAAGATAAATACAATTAGTTTAAATTTCAAATATTATATTCTAAAATAAATATTCTGCTAAATCAAATATTTATCGCATTTATTGAATAATATAAAATTATAATTTTGCCCTCAGCACCTAGAAAAAATCACCCACACCTCGAAAAGGGTGACCTAGGGTTTTCTTTTCACTAAATGCTATAATACAGGTAATAAAGAATATCCTGATCAATTACCTTCATTAAATAATTATACGAGGCTAGTAAAGGGACCGATTGGATATATATAATGTGGACTCCAATAATCTATGTAACTATTATTCTATGTTGAATAAACCCACTACATTATTAGTTTCAGAGTCACATTACTATAAACATAAACTGCACTCCCAATTACATACCGTTTTACATAAGTCAGTGATAAAACTATCGTCTAATAACTTTATCATATATGCAACACTTTCACATGATATTCATAATCAGCCCTAGGTCAAAGTCTATTCGACCTACTGATCATGCTATGTTATGTGGTGGCCCGCCCTGCTGTGGAAGCTCTACAGTGCTATTACAGTCAACTCTGTAGTTAACCGCAGTAGTATGCAGACCTCTAGGGTCGCCGGCAATCATGCTTAACTTGAAAACTGCTTGAAAATTTTACAGAATAAAATTTTCTTTCTTAATATCATAAACTATTCGAGAATGTGATAAGAAAATCATGTTAACAAAATAACATGCACATGAATTCATGATTCCCCTATCACATAATCTTGATTTGAAAACGTGTTCTTGAAATTACATATTTAATTCTTTCAAAAACTATACAGTGGAAGACTAAAGGTGACCACAATCCCTCGCCCAATCCCCCTGGCATGCACCTACCCTGTTCGTCGTCCACTGTGTATTACTAATGAACAGGTTTCTTACCTGCAACATGTGAACAAACTGATGAGCTATGGGCTCAGTAAGTTTAAACATAAAAACATGAATCATAACATGCTATACTGTGCTTATGCATGAAACTTGACTCTGAAAAACATGCTCATGGCTGAAAGATTTAGTCTTAGGACATTATCTGAATTTTAGTTCTGGTTTTGGACCCCTGATTGATCGTACCGACATGTTAGCATAATTGGAGCGGTACTTTAATGCTGACCTCTTCAGTCTTAACTAAAGCTAAACATGAAAACCTCCCCGTGGGTCGAGAGACCGGTACGCCAATAACTGGATTAATTACCATCTTATCTGGAGTTCCAACTAGGTAGCTTACTGATTGCCCCCACAGTAGGAACCTGTTACATGATTTACTTGGGGTGTGAGTTTTATTGAACACACTAAGGTACCTTGTGTACCTACATATTTTCGTATACCTGACACCTGTCTGATATGTGTACTTGAAACATGAAATTCTACATGCATAACATGAACCTGACATGAGTATTGTGATGCAAATAATCAATGTCTAACATACACGCCATACAATAACACATGACATCATAAACATAACAAGATTGTCCACGTTGCAGTCAGGACAATGCTTGAACTTATAGGAAGTCTGCTAGCGTAAGCCTCTACTGCTCTGAGACTGCTGTTTCGGGGTCTCTGACTCGAACTCCTATAAAAGAAATAATCGTTGATTATTTCCAATATTCATCTTATACTTAAAACATGGAAAACATGTAATTCACATTTCCAGACTTTTTTTTTTTTTACTTTGACTTCGAACATGCCCTCCTACACGGGCGTGTTCCTGGCCGTGTACTCCTCTGGACTTTACGTGCATGGCCGTGTACTTCGTAGAACATGACCATGTAATTCTTGCATGCTTACATGGGTGAATACACGACCGTGTTTCTGGCCGTGTACTCCTCCGGACTTACATGCATGGTCATGTAATTTGTGCATGTTTACACGGTTACCTACACGGCCGTGTTTCTAGCCATGTTTTCCTACTATCAAACATGGTCTGCTATACGCCCTTCCCATGACCGTGTGCCCCTTGACACGGCCCGATACACGGTCGTGTTCTTGGCTGTGTACCTCTTGAGTCTCAATTTTTTTGAAACATGGTCGTCCATGGGGACATGTTCGGGCCGTGTACTGAACACGCCCTTGTACACGCCGGTGTTCATACCAGAATCAGGATTCTGGGTCCGAAATACTCTGCTCTGATTTTCTAAGGCTTTTATGGCCTTTGTTCTACTTCTTACACTCAAAATCGATCTCAATAAGATCGTTTCAAGATATCAACTACATTTCTACTATCACAAATCCATGGTTTCTTAAGCAAAATTTCACATTTTTCTTATTCATATCTCTTGACTCAACATTTTGAAAAATCTGAACTTTCTTGAAGAAAACTCACTAAACTTGGTTTTCTAAACAATCAACTCATGGATTCATGTTTAAAAACAACTAGACTCGAACCATGTTTTGATTTAACTGAAACTCTCAATATGATTAACTCACATTCTCTTTTTCCACTCAAAACCCCAGATTTTTCCACTCGAAAATGTGAGAAAATGAAGGTTTACCTTGCTTGAAGCTTGAGAACTTCTTGTTGTGGATTCTTGGCTGAAACTTGAGTGATTTCCTGGTTAAAAGAGAAAAATCCGAACTTGAGAGGATTTACTCTTGTGCTCTTTCTCTTTCTTGGTTTCTCTCTCCTTCTCTTTCTCTTTTTCTTTCTCTTTCTTTCTCTTTCTTTCTTTCCTTCTCACTCTCGGTCATTTCTCTTTGTAGTTAAGGGGCGTGATTTAATTTTGCCCCCCTTAAACCCACGTGCCTCACTCTCTCTCTCTCACTTTCTTTAATTTATTTTAAAGAATTATGCTATTTTCTTGGCTTATCTTAGCCATTGATCAATGTGGCTTACATGTGAGCCATAAATCACTTAATAAGTATTTTCCACACGATTTTGTAATAATTTAAAATATCATAAATTGAATTAATTTTTAGTTTTTAAACTATATTCATTAATTCATTGTTAAATTTTGATTAAAACTCAGTTAATCAAAATTTTCATCTGCTCTGTATTCTGTAATATGTCTTATCATGAATGTACATTTATTTACATATCTTGTACAAAATTTTTCGAGAGTGATAAGTTTCTCGGTTATCACATGTTAAAGATCCATTATACTCCCAAATAAGAAAATTATTATTCACCATATGTGAATAAGAAGTCATCTACCCAGTAAACAACCCAAAGCCTTATTTATTTTTACATCCAGTATAATGTCTATAAAAAGATAATATTTATTCCTCATTAGAATTATGATTCCAATATCTATAAATAAACCCTCAATCATATACAAGTCATATACCCAACGAACCGGTTTATAAACTTACTGTAGCACCCGGTATCTTACTTTTA
Source organism: Antiaris toxicaria (assembly GCA_035233585.1). Classification (NCBI taxonomy): domain Eukaryota; kingdom Viridiplantae; phylum Streptophyta; class Magnoliopsida; order Rosales; family Moraceae; genus Antiaris; species Antiaris toxicaria. Next base: position 7,130,442 of record CP141163.1, read on the forward strand.
ACCCTGCTCCGATACCACCTATAGCGCCCCCGAACCAGGCTATGCGAAACCATTACGATCGCGCTCCGTAGCCAATTGCGATTGACCGTGAACCTCGTTGGGTCACCTAAAACCTTCCCTTATTTTTAAACTTTTGATATTTTAGGGCAAATTTTTTTTTCTTTTTAAACTTCTTTCTTAAAATATTTTTCTTCACTTTGCAGAAATACATAATTCCTTAAAATACATAATTTTTCTTTCACAAAATATTTCTGTAAAGTATAATTTACAGAAATATTTTCTTTTAACTTTTCACATAAAATATATCAATTCTCTTTTCTTCAAATCTTCTCTTTCAACTCGCTCAGCGGAAGACTAGTAGCAGAACCATATCCACAGTGGATTCTCTATCCCTATTGGTACACGCAAATCCCGCCATCATCCATTGCACTCTACTACTGAGATATAGGTTTCTCACCTGCAACATAAACAAACTCGTGAGCTAAAGCTCAGTAAGTTCAAACATAAATACGTGACATATAAAAGCTCTTACCACATAGTAATAAGTATATCTGATACCAACTGTGGCATCAGAGTAATCATAACATATAATATAGCTCTGTCACCAACTATGGTATCAGAGTATTAACATAACATATGGCATATACCATTCATTGCTTTAAAACATTCATATATAGCATGGTAAGCATCCTTAACATTTACTTGAACATCATAAACATACTTGACATCATATCATACTTCAAGTTACTCACATTTCGTAAACTTATTCACAACACATCACATACTAGAATCATATACTAGTAATAGTAACATTTATGCATATTCGTAACTTATACAAGTGACATTCATATATATAAAATACTCGTATCATATAGTACCGAGTATTAACCTCTGATACCAAACTGTGGCATCAAGAACTATAAATAGTACTATTTATCAGGAATAGTATCTCAACTTGACTAGACACTACTCACGTCAACTTTGACCAAGACCACTAAACGTATAGTTAGTGTCTATTATTCTCAATTATGGTTCCCAATTCAGTTTTGGGTCATTATCTTTTATTTAGTTCTGGTTTTGGATCCATATTGGCCGTACCGATGGTGCACTACTAAGAGGGACCTATCGACCAATCTTCCAGTCTAATGAGCCCTCGGCTTTATCCACATAGGATTCGAAAAAGAACTCCCAGGTGATCATTACTGGGAGCTGGCATGCCATCAGTGGTTTCATTATCATCTTTCATGCGATTCCTAACCAAATGGCATTCATTGCCCCAAGGTGGAACCCTTATTACCTGTAGGTCTTTTCATTCATTTATTTATGTGTGTGTTAATTTAGTCACACTTTGGTGCCGTAGCATCTCTTACCGTAGTGTACACCTAGTACACTTCTTAGATTCATTAGTTTGTTAGGTGAGTTAGTTAAACTACACCCTAATACCCGTAGGACTTTACAACAAATGTACGATTAGTACATAATTATTACAAAACAGTAATTCCTATTACAGAAAATTAAATGTCTGAACTTATATATACTCATCATGGCATCGTACCATAAAACATTCATACGGTATATAAACATGTCTAGTCAATTCATGTTGCAGTCAATGAAATGCTTGAACTTACAACATATAACACTTAGACCTATCAGTCAATTCATGTTGCAGATAGGAAAATATTTGAACTAACAGATACTCTTGCGCGCATCACCTTTCCCGGGTCCACAAATGTTCCTTCGTTACATCTGGATCGAGTTCCTATAATCAAAAAATCAACGGTTATTTTCAATCTTATTTCATATATACAACTAAATAAAACGTAAAAATTCTACGTTTTATCTCTCAATCATGAACTTAGGAGTCTAAAATCCCATTTTTCACTTTTCCGCTAACCTTTGGCAAAATTACCATTTTGCCCCTAGTGAAATTTTCTCACTTTTTCCTTTCTTAATTCTTGAACCGGGCCTTAAAACTCTCAATTATGGCTTTAGGATACCATTTTTATAATCCAAAATCATCAACACAATGTTTACATTTCCATGTTGCATCCCACAGATTTTTCATGAGAAAGAAGCACAAGAGTTGGTGTTTTTCAATTCTATTTCATCCTTTTCTTTCATCACATTACCACATGATTTTCAACACTAAAAACCAACCAAACTTAATACTTAAAAACAACACAAAACAAGTTGGTAGCCCATGGTTTTTGGTGAGAAACCAACATGAAAATTTCTTGTTTTTGATCTCTAGTTCATGGCTTTATTTCATCATTTCCATCCATTTTTCTTACAATTTCACATGTCAAAATACATATTAATACATAATCATTCCAAAACATAAATTAAGGAATGAAGGGACCAAAATCACTATTAAAATTGTCCCATCGGCGATCGAATGAACCGTTCGGTCTCGAATGCATGAACTTTATTCCACCGTTCTTCACTTTTCAAGTTCCGGTTTGCAAATCCGATGCTGCAAATGTGTTCGGAACGTTAAAAATAAGCCAATGGGCTATTCTTCAAATTTTGGTCACCTGGTCGCTGCTGACCAGCGTTGACTGCTGTTGATTGGAGACGGTGAGGGAAAAGGTGGCCACCATCTTAAAGAGCTCGATGAGAGGAACCCATTGGTGGTGTCAATTTCACCAATCAAGGCTCCTATCGTCGGAAATCGAGCCTCAAAAATTGGCAACGGTAGTGGTGGTTGGTATCCAAAATTGACTTGGGACTTTTGCTGTACGCATCATTCTGATCATCTTGGTACCCACCGTGTCACTCAACTTCGCCGGAATCGACGGATTCGACAACGACGACAATGGCAGCGACAGCGAAGCTTGGGCGGCGCGATCCGGTGGCCATTAAGCTGAAATGAGGCCCAGGTTTTATTCTACTCTTCACCACGAATCCATTGGAATCGGAATCGTGGCATTTGGACGTCAGACGGTGGAGATACGAAGGCAGAATTAGCAACTTGCACGACGATAAGACAAGTGATGAATGACGAATAAGATCTATATGTGCCAAGGGACTGGACGAGGGTTATGATACTGCTATGAGTCTTCCGCTGAGCTGTTTAAAGAGAGTAATGAAATGGATGTTGAAATAATATTTTATGATGATACAGTTTTCAAGTTTAAAGTTTAAAAAAAAAATCTAAAATTTAATCCTCATTTTCACGTTCAAATGAAAAATTAAAATAAGTATGTTAAAAGTAAGATACCAGCTGCCACAGTTTGGTATCAGAACAAGTCAAAAGTAAATTGCCGATGGCCCTACAAGGCGACGGTCCATCACAGTCGACTTCAGAGCTCGACCGCAATGGCACACTAAGTTCCGGTCGTCACACTTACTACCTATGACATGTTTTAGTCATTAGAACATCAAAGTACATAAGTCATACACATGAAGCGATTCACCTACTTAGAATTAAAGTTATTGCATAATGAACGTCAAAATTGAATTGATTCACTCAAGCAAACTACACAGATCAATTACATTTTAGCCCCAGACCGATACATTATCACCAACCAACATATCCACATCTCTAATCAGGAGTCGAAACTCCAGACAGTCAAGACAAACCATCCCCCTAATTGGATTTAAACAATATAATAGTCTTAACATAAGTTAAACACTTAATCTAACCTCATAGACAAAGGACTATAGATTTAGACCACTTATTTTAAAACGTTGTCTTCTCGTATACAAAAGTTCATTATAAGCAACATTCTAACAGTTTAACAAAATTAGTGAGTCATATTTGTTTACATTTACTTTAACATATAAATAACATGAGGCCATATAGCAATGTAATAAATAACTTATAATATACCATAAATTAGTTCAAAATTAATGAAATATGTTAAAATGTCTTTTTCACTTAAGGCATTCCTAACACATGGCTGTAGATGGAGCTCAATAGCAAGGTGAGGGTAGAGCGATGCAGGTGGTTCCAAGCGCAAGGGTCATGCGAACTGGAGGAGATGGCCGCCGGTGAGGAGTACATGGGCTCGTATGGGTCCGGTAGCATCATGGCTGGCCAGGCTAGGCTAGTGAGGAAGCAAGCTAGGTAAGAGCTGCTAATGTGAGGCAATAAGCTCGTGGAGACAATGTGGGCAACATAGCTAAGCAGAGGCTCAATAAGCTCAGGACCGACAATGAGTTAAGGTCAACGACGACAGAGAAGAAGAGGAAAAAGGAGAGAGAAGGAGGAAATTGAGAGCAAGCGAGAGAGAGGGAGGTGGAAGAGAGGGTGATAGAGATCAAGAGAGTCTAGGAGCAAGCTAAGAGAAAGGGAGCTGGAGAGATTTGTAAGAAAGGGAAAATTTTGGGTTCTTATAAAAAAAAATGAAAGGAAACCTTTCTTTTTTTTTTGTTTTTATTATTTATTTTTATCATTTATTTATTAAACTACTGCACGAGGAAGATGTCGGCAGTAGAAGTTTAGAAAAATGAAATCTCACATTTTAAAATTGTAAAATGTTTAAAATTGTAATTTAAAAACAATTAGGGATAAAAATGTAATTTTACATAAAAAGTTTTCCAGACTTCACTTTTAAAAAAATTAATGCCGATTAATCATTTTAAACACATTTTAACACGCTAATTAATCAAATTTAACCTAATAAAACATGATTAATTCTAATGTGTCTTACATGAAAAGTTGAATACGTAAAGGGAATGGTTAAAAAAACGGTTACTGAGGGGGGCGTTTGGTAAATGCATTGCATTTTGATTGTATTTGAATGAAATTTATTTTTTGAATGTTGTATTTGGTTGAAAAGTATTTGTTTTGTATTTGAATGAAATGTGTGTTTGGATAAAAAGTATTTTAGAGTTGAAAAGTTGATGTGATTGATAAAAGTAGAGATAAATAGTGGAGTTGAAAAATTGATGTGATTGTTTTAAAAATATTTTAAATAGTAATTATTTTCGTAGCACTGTTATAAAATTTGTGTTTGATATAAAATTATATTGTATCTGAGTAAAATTAAAATAAAAATTTTCCTCTAAACGCCCCCCTAAAAGCCTTTGTGCCTGGGTAAGTGTGTGATGTTGTAAAGTAAGTCAATGTGACAATGACTGTCTATGTGAACGATATTTCTAGGATCATCTGACATAGTATAGAGCCAGATATGAAAAGTGGAAGAATGGATATGATGTTGGTATTATGCACGTGCAGAACTAGAGTTGGTTCCATGAGTTGGCGACACCTGTAATTTGATTATGGTGTGATGTAAGTAACTTTAAAACCAAATAATCTTTCTTTTTTGTTAATTTTATTATTTCGTTATTTTGATTATGTATTGTCTTGCAATAAACAGCACATCGACATGACTTTCTATTGTTTAAGGAAAAAACAAATGTATTATCCTGACATATCAAGTAGCATTTCATGATGATAGATAATCTTTGGATTCCACCATTCATTAAGCATAACCCTAATTACAGTATAAGAAACTTGAGTACTATTGGAAGCTTGTAGATAACTTGGCAAAATACATGCTTAGTGGTGAGCTAACATGTAATTAGTCATGGTTTGAGATTAATGAGGTCTTAATTTCAATAAACATAACCAAGTTGAAACAATGGGTTCTATTAGTCCTGGACCTTCAAACATGGACTACCGAAGTATACGATTTAATGGATACTAAAGGACCATACAATGGTGATCTCATTTATGCATTTAAAGCCATGTTTAATTTCCTACGATTTTTTCTTGATAGAGTCGGATTGTTCGGAGCCAAGCCCAGAAGTTGTTTGAAGTAGGATCCAATTCCAATCACCATCACGGACGTACCTCGTCAAGGGATTGGGTGTACAATTTCTAGGGGAATTTGGAGGAATCCCCCAAGAAGTGCATACCTCTAGAATTTTGCCCCACCTATAATAGTTTCAAGATTTTTACCATTTTTTAGGACAAGTCAAAAGTTAACATAATATGTATTTCTAAAAATACTCCTAACCAATCAATAAGGTATTACCAAAATAACATTTGGTAATTCATCAGAATATCGTTTGAAAATGTATTGAAATACTGTTTGGTAAGTTGTCAGAATACCGCTTAGTAATTCGTTGGAATATCTTTGATAATCTGCAGGAATACCATTTGGTAATACATCGGAACACCTTGTGATAATTTGTCTGAATACCATTTGCTAATACATTGAAGTAACTTTTGGTAATATATCATTCCAATATTTGATAATCTGCTAGAATACCTTTTGATACCTTTTGATACCTTTTGATAATTCACCAGTATACCTTTTTTTTAAATTTGTAATTTCAAAAATATTGTTTGTCATATTGTTTTTTCACTTTATAAACAAATAATCACAAGATTATTTTTTTAAAATTAACATAACAATTAAAATAACTAAAAGATTAAAAAAATTACATCACAATAACTAAAAAAAAAAAAACAAAAATAAAACATTTAAAAAATAAAAAAAAACACATACGTAAAACTAATTTTTGAAAAATTAAAACAAAAAAAAATAACAAATCTTCATTGAAGCCACCCTCTGTACGACGACAATGTTGACTACGACAACACCAACAAAGAAAGGAGAGAAGAGATTGCTGGCCATTGTGCATTGTAAATATCTCCCGAGATCCATCTATGACCATCAGTGCTGATGACCACAGCCTTGTTAGCGAATCTCCACTGGCAACTCGTTAGGATTCATGACCGTGCTTATGAGCAAATCGATACCGGAGGTTTTGAGTTGATTGTGACGATGGCTAAGGGATGAACTCATGTGACCTTCTCCTCATGACAACAGGGTAGACTAGATCTTGACGGTGGTCTAGAGCATATTATGACGGTGACTTATTCGTGCAATCTTTTCCTCGCAATGACGTGTTTGGTGATCTCAAGCTCTTGTGACTGTGGTTGGCGATGGCCTAGAAGAAACAAGACAAACATGTGGAGAGAGGAGAAAGATGGATAGTGGAAGAAAGAAAGAGAGAAGAGAGAGTAGGGGAAGAGAGAAAATGAATGTAATGACTGCCCCGTTCATGTAACCTAATTCCATATAATGAGAAATTAACGAATAATTTGATGTCTTTTAACACAAATTGAATAACACAGTCAGGTACACAGCCGTGTAAATGGCCGTGTACCGCTCGGGTAGATGAAGGTGTTTCTAGGACATGGCTATGTTGAGCAGTTTCAACTAGTACACGCCTGTGTTGCCTTGTACACGCCCGTATAAGAACCTGTGTAAAAGGCCATGTATTGGGCAAAGAGCCACGATAAAGACTCTCGTAATGTGTAAAACCTAATTACCATGCAACGAGTAATTAAGTTGAAAAATACAGTATATTTTCCAGTTGAATAGATTAAACAGGAACGATAATGTTTAATTACTATTCATGTAGTGAAAGGGGCGACCGACAATGAAATCGGTCCACCCTATTATGTGTATAAGTGTATAAGATGCGTAGTATCAGGAAACTGGTTCAGATGATCATTTCCTAACACAAGACTCATGAACTAATCATCAGAACGCTCGGACCGATTGTCTAAGCACAACAGTGATAAAAAAACCCTAGCAGAGGTATTGTATCGAGAACAATGATCCAGATGATCTCTTCTCGCCCAAAGACTGACAAAATCGGAGTCAGAACACTCAGATTAGTCAGTTAAGTAGAAAACAGTGAATAGTTAATAATAGAAATGACGTGTTAAGTTAATGGCCAAGACGGCCCTAATCTGGCATAAAACTAATATATTAATAGTCAGCAGGCTCAATCTGGTCAATTGAGCATAAAATGAGAATTTTTGTTTGAGAGATACGCAGTATCGGGAGGAGGGTCAAGACAATCTTTTCTCGCCCCGAAACTGATATATTTAGACTTAGAACGCCCAAATTAGTCAATCGGACACCTGACATGTTTTTCGAGGTGAGGTCACACAGATCTCGAAAACTAGTTCAGATGACCTCAGATGGACGTAAAACTGATAAATTTGAAATCAGCATGTCCAAATTAGTCAGGAAAGACTGTGTTTGAAATTTTACACGTGGAGGCTTCGTTTTGCGTGCGTAAGAACAACACAGTGTAGACACAACCACAATATAGGAAATGAATAGTAAATAGGTATAAAATGAGCTCATAGGCAGTACAACCCAACTAGGAATCATCAATACAAAAATCGGATTCAAAAAATCCAATTCCGGATGAAAACTAGAACACTACCGAAAAAGAGTCGAATACCGAATGGCAGAATTAGACTGCGAAGAGAAGACTTTGCAGATAAAATTTTTCCCTAGAAAACTGTGTGCAATCAGCTAGAACACAGCCAAACACAGCCCTAAAAAGTGAGAAAAGTTTTCCCTAAAATAAGGGATGTGTTGGCCACATTTTGGATTAAACAATTCAAGATTTCAAGCCCATAGCCAACAAAATTTTTTTTTTTTAATTTGGCCTTCCTCATGCACGCAGCCCTCAGCCCTTGTGAGGCTGAAATGGGCATATTTTGTTCCCCAATTAGGCAAAAAATGTGGATAATTAAGTAAGATTAAGTTGGGTTAAGTTGGGTTCGTTTTGCCTATAAAAGGCAGACATGACCTTAGGGTGCCACTTTCTTACTTTTGCACCCAAAATACAACTCTTCTCCCTCTTTCTTTTCTTGTTGCAGCCAACTATTCCACAGCACCCAAACCTACCATTTTTAAGTCAAAAATCTAGCCAAAAGCTCACCAAAATTTAGCCCCTTCAAGCTTGTGTTAGGAGGTTTTCAGTCCAAGCCATTTCAAGTACACCCAAGGGTAAGATTCTAGACCAATCCTTTTGTTTTTAGTTATTATTTTAGGTTGATGTTAAGAGAAAATTTTTAGTGTCATTTTTAGCACAAGCCTACCCCGAACTCCCTTGGTTCACATGGCCATTTTTTTAACCCAAGCTTTGATTCGGTATGCTTGGTTCATAGCACGAGAGGTAAAACCAAAAACCCTCCCTTTTTGAAGTTTAGTTATTTTTAAGTTTTTGATCAAGGAATTTATGTATATTTATATGTGTAATGGGTTATAATAAGTTTATTTTGAGCCCTTAACTTTTCATTTTTAAATTTATGTGGTTGTGTGGTTGTGATTTAATTTTTATAGATGGATATGTGTATGTGTGGACGTTTAAGTAGCTGGATACAAATCTGTCCCCAGGTTTAGGTCACAGGTTTTGGCTATTTTGACCATGTTAAATTTAGAATTTGGGATTTGGTAAAACATAAAATTTTAAGAAAATTTCGTTACTGTCATTTTTGTATTAATAGGTTTTGGTAAAAAAGAACATTAAGATAGATTTTTCGAGTGATTTTCATTTGGTGTCCAAAACTGGGATTAAAAATCTGAGCCCAAGAACAGTCTCGGGTTTTGTTAAAAATGACCTATTTAAATTCCGAACTGAATCTCGGGCTCAACATGAAAGTTGTAGATCCCGTCGAAACCTTTAAGAAAACCTATACATATTTTAAAAATTTGGCCGTTTCGGGCCTCAAATAGAGCCGTTTTCAAAATAGTGTAAAACTAGAAACTTTTCAAAAAACTGGGCATAAGTAGCTACTGGTTTAATGAGTTTAGGAGCCGTTAAAGTTTGATTTGAGCTCCGAAATGAACATGAGAATTGTTCATCTCATCGAGGATGAAAAGTTTTATGTTCACCAAATTTACAAACTAAGTCATTTCGAACACGTTTTTAAAACAATTTCAGTAAGTGGTACAAAGACTACCTTTAAAATGCAAATACCAAATTGTATTCTAACCTTTTTAAAATAAAAATATGATTTTAACAAAATGCCCCCACCTTTCAATGAGTTGATAAGGGAACGGTTTCAAAGCACATAATTTTCTCAAATTTTCATAATGTAACCAAGATAATTTTCAAAATAAAACAGTAGAAGTAGCCCAGCAGGCTACCACACCCAAACAAGCTTAGTAACCCGGTAGCCTACCTAGTTAACAACCGGTTCACCAGTCAAGGACTGAATTTGAACGACATAGTACGGAACGATGATTAATTTGTCAAGTAGATAACTTAATCAAATACGATATAAGTTAGATACCAAATTCTCAAAGTAGAACAGTTGGGTACCTATGGACCTCGGTATCCTGCAACGATACAAGTTACGGTCACAAACAGTAGTAGTGACCTAAGAATGATGATAATTAATTTATTGGATAATAAATTAATTAACCAAGTATAAGGAATTAAACTCACTAAAGAGCAAGTTAGTATCGACGGCTATCAGTACCATACGCATTATCTGCTTTGTTCACTGACAATATTAGCGACTCAGCAAGATTATTGATAAGATACGTTATTGATGACAGGTAATTACTTGTAAGCTGACTAAGACGAGAGTACAAGTTTGTTGCAAACTAGGTAAGTACAACTCCGCTTACAACATAAGCAAAATAATTTTAAATGATGATTTTTACAGTATGTTAAGTATGCATACCATACACAAGTTGTTGCACAGTATGTATAAGAGCATATATTTTTACAATCGTGTAGATTGATGAAAAAACAAGTTAGATGCCATACATCTTTATCACGTAAGATTAGGGACAGCTTAGTAGAGCGCATGGCCAGATCAGATAAACAAGACAGAATTTAATAAAACGTGTTGTACCGGCCTTTTTTGTTGAAAAGGTTTTTCAAGTTAAAGTAAGATGAGATAAGCCTCCATTGACGGCTCTTAAGTTAAGTGATCACGGGCATTTTTGATGATCTGTGCGCACTCGGTACTGACACATGGGCCCGGAGCTAGACATAGGCAAGAAAAAGAATATTAAAACATAAATGAGCATAACCGGACCATGCATTATTTCACAGTATGTATTAGTTATAGTTCATTATACTTTCAGCTATAGAAGATATGCATTCAGTACTCGATTTTTTCTGTTATGCATACGGTATGTGATGTTCTGCATTCAGTGATGTATAGTGTTCGGGTATGTGGAATGTTTCAGTGAGATTTGTTGATTTATGACATGCTTTTATGGTTTTAAGTATGTATTATGATTTAAACATGTTTTGCGGACGACATATTATACCTACTGGGAATAAAGCTCACAGTATATATTCATGCTGTAGGTAAGCGTCCTACGGCTTAAACATCAATAGGTGATAACGGCGGCGGAGGCGGATGTGAGGGCAAGGTTATGGATACACCGCGAGTTTAACTTCTACATAGTTTAAGTAACAGCATATTTTGGGAACAGTAAACAGTATATATGAATAGTATATCAAGTTTATAAGTATGTATGTATAAATGAACTCTTAATGATTTAGACTCTATGTTTTTCAATACACGTAAATAAATAGTAAATACGTACGCCTTTAAAAAAAATATTCCTAAAATTATGGTATCTAAGTTAATAAGTTTAAGCAAGTATTAATAGTTTACAAGTAAGTATAAGTATTAGTATAAGTAGTAGTTTTTAAGTAACGATCCGGACCATCCAGGGCTACGAGGCGCCACAATGAAGATAAGAGAGAGAAACGAAATTGGAAATTTTTGTGAATTGGGTGTTATTGTCAATATTAATAAAAAGAAAAAAATGTTAAATGAAAAAATTAAAAAAGGACAAAAATTGTCTATGTATGGTACTGCGATAGCCCGAAGCCCTGGCGACCCCGGACCATCACTTAAAACTTCTCTTAACTGAACTTACTTGAACATACTTAACTTGTTTAAAACTACTATTCTTAGTAGCATGATTTTAGGGTTTTTTTTCGAATAGTCTGTTTTACTATTTACATACATACATATACTTACAAACATATGAAAGTCTGAATATAACTGAGATCAATATACATACATACTTAAACTATTAAACTACTCAAAACATAAGGTTAATTTTTTAATATCGTGCGGAAGTTAACACTGGTGGTGGTATCCACAACCTCAACTCTCACACCCGCCTCTGCCACCATCATTGTTTATCAGTATCCAACTTGCAGGTCTCTTACATACAGCATGAACATACACTGTGAGCTTTACGCTCAGTAAGCACAACATGTCATCTGCAAAACATGTTTAAAACATAAGCCATACTATTAGGCATATTTAAAAACTGTCAATCATGTCACACATTCACACAGAACATGGAAACATATTATGTAGCATCACTCAGAATGCATATCTGTGAACATATCATATCACGTAACCGAGAAGCATGCTAAAACTGTATCTAGGACATAACGTGAACAATGCATGAACCGATTATGCTCAAATTATGCTTCATTATTTATTATCTTTTCTTATCTTGTCTGAGGGCCTTGGTGTCGGTACCAAACTGCGTACAGATCATCAGGTTTGCCTGTGATCATAGTGAGCCTTACACTCGTGAACCTCGTGCCCATTGTATATATAAATACTGTGGGCCTGTAGACCTTATGCCCGATATAAACTATGGGTTTTACGCCCATTATATGTATAAATACTGTGGCCATTGCATCCGGTATAAGCTGTGGGCCTTGTACCCGATATAAATTGTTAGCCCTGTGCCCGTTATAAACTGTGGGCCTTGAGCCAGATATATGTATAAATGCTGTGGACCTTGCGCCCGGTATAAGCTGTGAGCCTTGTGCCCGATATATATTATGGGCCTTGTGCTCGTTATACCGACACCTTAGTTTTATTACCTAATTCTGGAATCATGTCTGTTATACCATGAGCACTACTAGGCTATTCTCTAATCTTACGTGATAGGGATGTAATGATATCTAACTTATACTGTTCATTAATCTAACGCGATTATGAAACATGCTGTGCTATGCAACCAACATACACAATTTACATACTTAACATAGAGTGAAAATATCAATTTTAAATTCATTTCATTCATGCTGTAGACGGAGTTGTACTTACCTGATCTATAGGTAAATTGTACCTCACCTCGTCAATTTACAAGTCACCTCCTGTAATCATAATGCATTTCTATTAAAACTCACTCGTAGGTCACTATGGTCGTTAGTGACTGATAAAATTCTATCGTTGTAGTGTACCGATCCCTATTGGTACTAACTGCTCTCCTCTTGAGAGTTTGATTTTCTAATCATAGTTAATTAATTTATTTACTCAATAAATTAATTAACGTCTCTCTACCTCTTCCTATCTCGGCCTTGACTGGTTAACCGGCTAGTCAACTAACCGGTTACCTCGCATATTGACTGTTTAGCCTATCGGGTTACCTTTACCGATTTTAAATTTATTACTGAGCCACTAATATCATTAGTGACTAAAACATCTATTGATATATGTTACCGATTACCATCGGTACTAAACTATTCTCTTTTTGGAGAGTCTAACCTCTAATCGTGGGTAATTAATTTATCTCTTTAATAAATTAATTAACGTTTCTCTCTCTCTTCTACCTCTGTTTTGATTGGTTAACCGACTAGTCAACTAACCGGTTACCTTGTGTATGGGCTATATGTCTAATCGGCCTAGTTATCTACTCGATTACCTCGTATATTGGCTACGTGGCCTACTGGGCTACCTCTTTCTGACTTGAATGTTGTTACCAAAAAATGTCCTTCATTTTTGTAAAAATCCTTCCCTTAGGTTTTCAATACAATTCCCTTGCACCCCATTGGAAGGTGAGGGTGTTTTTTTCTTAAATCCATTTTCTTGTTCAAAATGAACATATTTTCTTATTTAAAAAGAACATATTTTCTTGTTTAAAAAGAACACATTTTGGTGTTCATGTGAAAAGGTGGTTCTTGAACCATTTTTTGAAAACCATTTATAACTTATCCGAAACGATCGAATTAGCAAACTTGATGAACACGATATTTCACCTCGGAGCTCGAATCAAACTCTAACGGGTCCTAAACTTTACAAACCCGTGGTTTAAACTATGGTCGGTTTTAGAAAATTACCAGTTTTACGCTTTTAGAAAAATTACTCTGTTTAGGGCTCTAAACGGCTGAATTTTTAAAACTTACGTACCATCTTTTAGATTTCGACATGATCTAAAACTTTCGTGTTAAGCCTGGATCCGGTTCGAATTATAAGTTATTCATTTTTATAAAAATCCGAGACTATCCCCTTTCCCCAGGTTTCAATCCCAGTTTTAAACTCCAATTAAAAACTGCTCCAAAAACCTATCTTACTGCCGTTTTTGGCCAAAAACTATTTGATACAAAAACATCCGCAACGAAATTTTCTAAAACTTTTGTATTTTACAAAATCCCAAAATCTATTTGTAACTTGCTCAAATATCCATAAATCCATGGCTAAACCCTGGGACAAGTTTGGTTTCCAACCAAACCCTAAACATCTATACATCCAATCCATTTATAAAAACTTAAATCATAACCACATAAACTTAAAAATAAAATGCAAAGGGCTCAAAATAAACTTATTATAACCCATTGCTTGAAATACACCATAAATTTCCTTGATCTCAAAACTTAAAACAAACTAAATCATAAAAGAGGGGTTTTTCAGTTTTTACCTTTATGTGCTTTGAACCAAGCATAACTGAACCAAGGGTGGGTTACCAAAAATCCGTGTGGCTCTAGGTGAGAAGGGGGTCGAATTTTGGGCTAGAAAAGAACACAAAACATCCTTGTTTAGCCAAGCCAAAAAAAAAAAAAACAACTAAACCACAAGGAAAAGTCCTAGCAACTCACCTTTAATGACCTTGAAATGATCTTGAAGAAATGGCTCCAACACAAGCTAGATTGTGGCTGATTTTTAGTAAGTTTTTGGCTGAGAAAATGATCTATTTTGGCTAAAAGAAGGGTCAGTTTTGCTGAAGAGAAAGGAAGAAAATGTTAGTGCTTTTGGGTGTGCAAAAGAAAAAAATGAACCCTAAGGTCAAGCACACCTTTTTATAGGCAAACCTAAGCAAGTTTAATTAACCCTAAGCAACCTTAATTAAGTTAATTCACTAAGCTTAAGGGGGGTACAAATTTACTGCTGGCTACCCTCACAAAAACCAAAGGTGGCTGCTGAAATTTGAAGCCAAAAATGCAATGAATGCTAGGCAAAAGTTACATGTACATGTCATACACTTTTGCATTTTTTTAACCCAAAAGCTTACAAGCCTATACATTATTTTAAGGGAGCTTTTGCAGCTGCCTTTTTCTGCTTTTATAGCTGCAACACACGGTTTTGGGTGGGTGAAAATTCATCTTTGTTGTCTTCTCTTCACAGTCTAATTTCCTCTGACGGTGTTCAGTCCTTTTTCGACGGTGTTCTAGATTTTGACCGAAAATGAATTTTCTTGATCCAATTTTTATACCGTTCATTCCTGGTTGGGTTGTAGTGTCTATGAGCTCATTTTGTGTCTATTTTACTTTTCATTATGGTACTGTGATTGTGTCTATACTGTGTTGATATTGTGTATGTATAACTAGATTTTTTCGTGCGAAATTGCAAACACAGTCTATCTTAACTAATTTGGATGTGCTGATTTTAAATTTATTAATTTTACGTCCATCTAAAATCATCTGGACCAGTTTTTGGGTACTGTATGTTTTCACCTCGAAAAATGTGTTTTGCACTCAATTGACTAATTTGAGCATATTGAGTCTAAATATATCAGTTTTCGAATGAGAAAAGGTCGTCTTAACCCCTTTTCCGGTACTACGTATCTCTATAACAAAATTTTACGCTTTGTGCTTAATTGACTAAATTGAGCCTGCTGACTGTAAATATATCAGTTTTATGTCAAATTAAGGTCGTCTTGGCCATTAACCTAACACTGCATATCTACTATTCAAAATTCACTATTTTATACTTAACTGACTAATTTAAGTGTTTTAACTCTGATTTGATCAGTTTCTTAGTGAGAATAGGTCATCTTGACCACTTTTCATGATACTGTATGTCGATCAGGCCAAATATCACTACTATGCTTAGATAACCAATCTAAGCATACTGATGACTAGCTCATCAGTTTTGAGTCAAGAAATGATCGTCTAAACCGGTTTCTTGATACTGTGTGTCTCACACGCACACTCACATATACTAAGGTAAACCAATCTCACTCTCAATTACCCCTTTCATTGCATGAATAGTAATTAAACATTTATGTACCCGTTTAATGTATTCAAACTAGCAAATTATACTGTATTCATTAACTTAATTACTTATTACATAGTAATTGAGTTCCATCAACATGGGGGTCATTACAGGTACAATATAGGGGTGATCACGACATATTCACATCATTAATGCTCATTGCTTGGTCAAAGACAAGAGATCGAGTTACTGGGCTATTTAGGAATGCATGCCCTTCTTTTGCGAGTCCTTAGCTTGCCATACATGATACCATGCCCTTTTGAAAAAATCTAAGATGGCTATAAGCGATCTAAAGAAGGATAGCAGTTGGGATGGATTGGAACTGTAGTAAAGTGGGTTTTGTAAAAGTTTTGACTAATTTTGTAGTAGTCACCATGTCATATTTATGTATAATACAGTTAATGACTAATTTATTGCCTTGTAACATAGGAAAAAGTTTATTTGTCTTCTATGATGGAACTACCTTAACGGTCATTATAGTATTTACTTGCGGTCATTGTCACAATGACCATAACATAAAATATCTTATGGATGACATTAGGTGTTAACTGCAATATGAACAGTTCTATAAAAATTATTGACTCTAAGTAATTTTACATATTTACATATTCTAGAACCTATCTAATCCAAGGGAAAAGTTTCTCCATCTCATATGATGGAACTACCATATCGGTTATTATAGTATTTACTTAGGGGTCATTGTCACAATAACCATAACACAAAAATATCTTCACAACAACCTTAGGTGTTACAGTACTTATTGGTTATTACAATATTTACTTAGAGTCATTGTCACAATGACTATAACATAAAAATATCTTCATGACGACCTTAAGTGTTAATTGCAATACAAACCATTCCATAAAAAGTATTAACTCTAAGTAATTTTACGTATTTACATATTCTACAACCTGTCTAATCGAAAGAAAAAGATTTTTCGACTTATATGATGGAACTAACATAATAGTCATCATAGTATTTACTTGTTGTCATTGTCACTGATTGTTATTAAAATTATTCAATGTCATTAATATAATTACCTATTAAAGTTTTGGTAACCATTAAACTAAGAAAAAGTCATAGCAAACCATACAGTATTACAAAAGTCTTAATGGATACATAATAGTAGTAATAATAATAATAATAATAAAAGTAATAATAATGATGGAACTATTACTTCACGCCACTACTTACAAAGGATTTTTGAAACATTGATGATGAGTCTGGATGAATTTATATTGGATTGGTACAAGTTTGCTAGTTTTGTCTATAAGAATGACATCTGCTGCACCTACTTATCTCTGGCTCTTCACCTTGGGATAAAATCCTTGTAATCGAAGGTCTTTCGAGTTGATGCTTTGTTTTGGGATGGTTCATAACACGGTTCCTTACTTCTTTAGAGACATCCCAACCTTTAACATTATTAATCGGGGAAAACTACTTCATAGGTTGTATAAAGTTCCTCTTTTATATAGTACTTTGAGCAATAATTATATGGAAATATCTGTTGCCGGTTACACACCACCATAGCATGAGGACAAGGTATCTGATCCACCTGAAATTGCTTGCAAATATATTTCCTCTGTTTCATACCCATAATCCATTTTTGAGCAGCTGAGTTTGTGACAGAGTACTCAAACCGATCAACTACCCTTGGTTGTAAACAAGCAAAAGGTATTTGCAAAAATTTCTATCAGTCGTAATAACATTTTCTATAATGGTTAATATAAAATTACTCGTAGTTATGATAAAAATTATTAGTATTAGTACTAACTTATCGTTAGTGTTAGACCCAAAGAAAATTGATCAGAAGATGTTTTTTTGCTTTTTGAGCTAGGTTGGAATCAAGTTTTCACCTCTCTTAATGAATATTTAGTTATCAATATAGATATATTTTGTTATTCTCAAAATTTAATGTAATTTTAAAAAAATCATCTTATTTGGATTTGTATATATAAAATTATAGACTTTTAAAGTTTTAAATTTATTGTAAAATTTTAAAGATATAAATAATAAAAAATAATAATGAGTTGAAAAAAATATCAAAAAAAATTAATTTTGGAGACCAAAATTGGCCCCCTCCCCTGAACAGCCTCTCTTATTCTGAGAAATTAATTGTTCTCTTTTTTAAATGGTCCATCAATACTGGACTACGGCCAATACTGATAAACTTGATGGTCTATCATTTGCGAATTTGGTGGCCACTTAGTTATTAATCAATATAAGTCAACAAATATACTGGTCAGTGATAGATAGATCCATAACGGATACACAATCAAAAAAACTAACAAAAATTAAATTTTTTTTTTTACTAAGATAAAAAATGGCCATTTACATATTAAAAAAAAAAAACTTTCTACTTAATAGAATGATAAAAAACAGGTCTTCAAATTAGTTTTAAAAAAAAAGATCATTCACCTAATTTTTTTTCTTTTTCTCAAAAAATTATTCAAAAATTGTTATCTTACCTAAGCTCTTAAATTTAATGTCACATGCATCCTCAAGAATTTAAAGGTAAATTAACCAAGTAATATATTTGATTATGATATTTTAAAATAATAATAAGATTAAAATTAATATAACTAAATAATATAATTTAAATTAATTATATATTAAAGTACCAAATTTACCCCTTAATTTTTTTTCTTTCTTCTTCCTTGCTCTCCTCTACCTCTCATTTTTCTCTCACCTTGTCTCTTTCTCTCTCCAACCCCTCACTCCCCCCTCCTGTTCCCAATGGTACTTTGTCAAAGAACATCATGATGGCAGAGGAAAGAACAAAACGCATCGGTGTGATGATGGCAGCGAGCGGCAAAGAGATCAGATCACAATGAAAATATTAGATTTTCATGAAAATATGAAAAAATACCTATATATCTTATATTTCTAGTATATTCATTTACAGTATTTCTAGTATTTCTATTTACAACAAAAAAAAAACAATAGAATCACAAGAGAACAACAAAAAAATACAAAAAAAATAACAAACAAATATCAACAAATAATTAAAAGTACCAACGACAACACCAGATCTTGTCGGAATCCGTTTTGATCCTTTCAAATCCACCTTAATCTAGTTGGAATCCTCACCAACTACACCAGAATCGCGTGACTCACCATTCTCTCTCCCTTTCCATTGCAAAAATCTCAACTTAACTCGACGAATCCATGGCGTAAGACTTCCGTCGCCATCAACCTTTTCCGACAATTTGTCAGAGGTTGTGATAATTGCGAGCTTGGTCTCTGACAAGATCTTAAGTTCATTGCATGAAATTTCCTCTCCAGCTTCCTCTTTTCAGTTTGGTTGTGAAATTTCAATGGATCGTTGCCGATCTCGGCCTCACGATAGTGGTAATTCTATTAAAATCGCAATCCTGGCGACTTTGTTTTTGCATAGCAACCTCACGACTACAATTGCAATTTTGCGACTTTGCCAAAGCTTCGCAGGTAACAAGCAACAACCCACTGCCATGAGATCACTGGCCGTGCTTGTCATCAAGTTTGTCTTTTTCTTCGACTATGGGCTCGTCTTCTCTAACAATGACTTGGGTTAAAGATTTTAGGGGTTTTTCCCCCTAATTTGAGGAAGGAGAAAAAATGGGGTTTGCAAAAAAAAAAAACTGATAAAAATAATTTTGATATTCTTTCGTATAATAAATTCAAATATGATATGATTTATATCATTTTAAAAATATATTATAATTTTTATTAATATTTTCGAAAATTTAATCAGATCCTTTCCAAAAAAAAAAAATCCATCAAGAATAAATTAAATAAAAAAACAAATAAGCGTTAATTGGGTTAAGTGGGGGAGCCGGGCGTATGGAGATCGAGAGGATCGGGTGAAGAAGCCATGGCAGAGCAGATTGAGCAGTTGGCGTCTGAAATGTACGCGCCGCCGAGGTCAGCTCAGCTGTGGCGAGCGTTGGCGAACTGGATTAGCTTCTTGTTCGAGATTCTTCTTCAGATCCTCAGAGGCACCCCCTCCTGTCTCCCTCACCTTCTTTCCTTCCTCGGTCTCACTCATCATAATCATCGCCTCCTCTCTTCTTCTTCTTCTTCTTCTTCGTCGTCGTGTTCATTCGATCCCTTGCCCGTCTACGAGCTCTCTCTTCATGATTCCGACTCCTCCGTCGAAGATGGTGTCGGCCGTGACATTGATTCTGTTGAGAAGCTCACGGTATGTGAGTTTTTGTTGATTTTTTTGGGTGAAAATTTCGACTTTTTCGAAATTTTCGAATCTAACGTGGAAATGTGTCGGTCTTTTTATATTGGTGATGGTCAATATATTATCAATTGATGATCAATTTAACGTTAGAAATTTTGGACAAGAAAATTTTAATTCCAAGTAACTACGAAAACTGTTCAAGCTTTTGTGCATTGTGTTTTAAGTTTTAGTTTTGTAAGGTTTTTTAATTTTTAATTTTTAATTCTACTGAAATGTGGCTTTGGTTATGGAGGCGAGATAATAGTTGAATTTGTGTTGGAGGTTCAACCAAAGTCATGAAATTTTTTACAGGCATGTATTAAACTAAAATTACAATGCAGCTATCATTTTCTTTCTCCTTTAAAAAAAAAATTTCCGTTTCGTCTCTCTTTTACCTTGTGTATCTGTTTGTATATTTCTTTTTTTCCTTCCAATGAACGAAGATTGTAATTGTATTTAATTCACTTTTCTAAATTTGAGTCCAAAATATTATGGATTAATCGTTGTATTATCGTTTATTTTGGGGTTTTTTTTTTTTTTTTTTGGTTGGGGTGGGGGGTGGTGTGTGGTGTGTTGGGGTTTAAGATTGAAAAAAGAGTTTATATAAAAGTTAAACTTAGGTATAATTATAACTCTCAAAAAACTTCAATGTATTAAACTTCAGGGGAGCAATTAGGAGAAAATGTCAAAAAAAAAAAAAAAGTAATTAAAAACTATTGAGGGCAATGGTGTCTCATCTCTAAGGCAACTTCACCCGCTAGGAGGGACAGAGTCCTCTTCATGATGAGAAATTATTCAGTATATCGGAGTAATTTATATCGTGGAATTAGTAAAGGGATTCATCTTTCCGCAATTGGTTTAGAAGGGATACTAGCTATCCGTGTGTGTTGATGGGTTAATGGATCAGCTTGGTGATGTAGGTGGTTCTTGACTTAGATGAGACACTTGTATGTGCGTATGAGACATCAAGCTTGCCTGCCATTATTAAAACACAAGCAACAGAAGCTGGGTTGAAGTGGTTTGAGTTGGAATGCGTCTCTTCTGACAAGGTGTGTGTCTGTCTATCGTTCTCTCTGTACCATCTATGTTAGGTCTGCTCACCGTTACAACATCGTTAATGTGCTATCTCTGATGAAGGAATGTGATGGTAAACCAAAGATAAGTTATGTGACTGTGTTTGAACGACCTGGTTTACAAGAGTTCTTGAAACGGATCGGTGAATTTGCTGTGCTTGTCCTATTTACTGCTGGTCTTGAAGGTTTGATGGTGTTTAATAGTTTCACTTAAGCTTCTTTTTTCCTTTTTTTTTTTTTTTTTAATTCTAAATTTCTTTTGTTCCCACTTATTCGTTTATACAATTCAGGCTATGCTAGACCACTTGTGGACAGAATAGATGCGGAGAACCGATTCAGCCTTCGTCTTTATCGTCCATCAACAGTTAGCACGTAAGCCTTGCTCATAAGCCATGATTATCTATCTTAAAGTACACAAAAGTGTTTACAAGTATACATGCATGTGTGTCTCTATTATCTCGGTGGTAACTGGTAACAGCTACACATTATTAAAAAAAAAATCATTCAAATTTGTTAGGAGATGCCATTTCCTATTTGCCTAATAGCTTTTACAAAAACTTTGGTAACTTGCACGTTTTGATGCTGACTCCTGCAACACTTACTATTTTCCTTGCGTCGCTTTCTTTTTAGTTGTTTTTATGGAGAAGGGTCCATACTTATAACTTTATTTAAGAAAAGTAACAATATAAACATGATACCATATAGGAATTTCACTTCAACTCTGGATTTAAGTACTTTCTCATTAAGTGTTTGCTGGCATAGTCTAACAGTAATTCTACACCAGTCTCCACCATGAGGTGTGGAGCTTGAATCCCTCACCCCCCAAGTTAAAACACACACACACACACACACACATATATTATCAACTTAGTAGATATCCAAAAACTCATCAATCATGTAAGCAAAAATCCTGCTAAAAACCATCCACTCCATTTATTGGTTATCGAGACTTCATTACCATTAACATCTATGTCAACGACAGGGAATATCGAGAGCATGTGAAGGATCTGTCATGTTTATTAAAGGATCTCTCTCGGGTTGTAATCATCGACAACAATCCATTCAGTTTCTTGTTACAGCCCTCGAATGGCATACCGTGTATTCCATTCTCTGCTAGACAGCCATACGATGATCAGGTAGTATTTTGACTTCTATTTTGAAATGTTAAATGGTTGCATTGAAAAAACTCTGCAACGTTTAGGACTTGAATTTTTGATTCTTTCTTTCGTGTGGATCATGTAGCTTTTGGAAGTCCTGCTTCCACTCCTTAAACATCTCTCCAAGCAAAAAGATGTTAGGCCTGTGCTTTATGAGAGATTCCACATGCCAGAATGGTTTCAAATGCATGGAGTTCCTGGTTCACCAATGTGACGTTATTCAAGTTGCAACAAGGGTAGCAGTCAGGTTCTTCCCAGGCTTCCTCCATTGAGTGCTTATGAAGCATTTCACAGCCAGATGCCTTCGGTTTTATATTAAGAGTTTGCACAGAGGGTACTAAACGGAATTCGAGTTTTGACGTTCTTTTGAGATTACCCGTGAGAGAGAGCTTCCAAGGGAGATTCTTAACAAAGCAAAAGTTGTCGTGCATGATTTCAACTTTGATTTTTTGTAATTAAATATATCTCCCTAGGCTGTAAGATTAATTTGGCAGGCTTGTGAAATGGTTATGGATCAATTTCTATGTGCTCCGAATGCGAGAATGTTCTATTTCCAGTCTCCTCGTTTAGCTATTATGTGAACTTTGCCCGCACTTAGAAGTAGTTTACCGTGAAAGAAAGGTAGAAGTTATAACCAGCCAGCAGGCAGCAGTTCCGTAGGGACATATTTTGAAAGTAGACACATGAATATATAAAAAAAGACGAACACTGCTCAAGGTAAACACAACCCTAAAAGTAAAATGTACACTATCAAAGCATTATTCCCCTTGCAAAATTCCTACGATACACTGTCTAATCGGCCAAGTTATCTTGGAGAGTGGATGTTTAACCGAACCGAGCGGTGACTTATTGGTATATGGAGATCAGCCCTGTTTATGTCCGCTTACAGGGTATGGTACAATATAACGGCATGGCTTTCCCCTCCGAGAAGAAGACGACATGGTTTTTCTTGCATGCTTGATTTTTTTGTCAGAGTTGAAACAAGGATCAGCTCTTAAATCAAGCTGGTGAAACCTCTGTTGTATGTCATTGACGCCAAATTCGTATCTTAGGTTCTCCATTGTTGAGTTGACATGTCAAGAAGTACCAGATGATTCCTTTGATTTTTCTGTGACCACCTCCTTATCTGAGGTGCTCGTTTCTGCAGCCTGTGGCTGACTAGTTTGGGACTGGGAATCAGAAGCAATGCCCAAAGCTACCAATATAGACCTGAAAAAGCAGAAAATACAAATATGAATTATCTCAATTACTAGTTCCTAGTTATTGCTTTCTCACTTCCTGCTCCATGGAGGAAAGTTTTTCTAGGCAAAATGAAAAAGTTGATTTCAATAACCTTGGAAGTGAAGATCGAATATCTGGCTGGCTAGCGTGCGTAACTAATGGTGCTTTCAGAGCCGGAGTTCTATTCAATGCATTTTCAAGTTGTGCAGGAGGAAGCTGCAAAGGTAAAAATACCATCAGAAGAGTTCTAAATTCCGTTGCTGTTTAAGTCCAACATCTAAATTCTGAGGAACAGTTTCATTGCTCCACTAAAAGAAAAGAAAAGAAAAAAGTATTGCTCAAAATAAATTATGGTATACAAAAGCTAGAGTTGAATTGGATGTGCATTTGTGTTTTCCCTTTGAACCATTCTTGTTCTTCTGTCTAAAATATTCCTAAGAATTAATCACTCACTGAGGAAGAACAGATCTAGATTATCAAAACAAAAAGTGACTGAGGTATAGCCTCGGAGCCCGCCTCAAAAACTTAAAATAAACTTCTGACGGCTAAAGCCCTCGTGTCAGATTGTAGCGCACCTCAAAACTGCATTTTCAAACAATAATTAAAATAAACTTCTGACGGCTAAAGCCCTCGTGTCAGATTGTAGCGCACCTCAAAACTGCATTTTCAAACAATACTCTCAAAAGTACGCAGCAAAGCTTCTACCCAAATAAATATAAAATAAACAATTAAACACATCAAGAAGGGATAGAATAAATAGCTCAAGTAAAGATGAGAATACATGGGTTGTCAGAGAATCCAAGGATGCAAATCACTTCCAAAAAAAAAAATTATAATAATAAATAAATAAAGAGCGCAGTAGGCTTCTAGAGACACACCTGAAGTAACACACTGAATGACTGAGGCTTTGTCAAGAATGCGCACTTAACGAAACCTACCCACAACTTGGGGTACTTCCATATCTGCAACAGCTTATTGAGTCAGAAGATAAAAAGAGCAAAAATACCAAATGGAATGCAATTACCTCGACATGATTAGAGTACCTGTTTGCTTACAAGTCGACAGAGAATCTCCATTACAAAATCCACCTGTAACATAAAACAAACCTAAAGCTATAAGACCTTACTAAAATTAAAGTGCCAAGGTTGTAGCAAAGAGACAAAGCTGTCTACCAAATGGAGAAAATACTACTCAACTCCCTTCTTACTAAATGTAAAGGAGAACTTGCTTATTAAATTCTTACCAACGCCGGAAAAGCACCTATGGCTTGTAACACTGTACGCATGAACAGGGTAGGAAGAGGAATTTGCTCAACCTGTAAAAAAGGTCAGACAGCTTTCAGTAAGCTTGATAGTTCTATGAAGGGGGAAAAAGGATAAGAGATTCCAATAGTACAGACCAATTGATTCAAAACTTTAGCAAGAACTTGTTGGGTGAATATCTGCCGCTGTTCAAAGCAAGCATTGCATGCATCTGTGACCTGCTATGGAGTATCATCAGTTAGAATGCCCATGCATCATTAAAACTCAGCAAAGTTTACATGAGAGGAACGTAGGGGTTGGATTTTGAAAAGGCATGCCTTCTTCAATGGAATTGCATCTCTCTCAGGATCAATTCCATGGATAGCAATTAAGACTTCAGCAGGAGCAAGTAGTGGACCAGAATGTGGTGAACCCTGCGCAAATATGTCTTAGTTTATAATTCATATACAAACTCAATTAGCAGTACCATTATTAATGGCACACGGCAATAGTTGGAGATAAGTTCTACAGCCAGACTGAATCCGTCTTCAAACGAATAATCTGAAGCCTTTACCTCTACTAGCATCATCTAAGCTGCGCTTTCTAACAAAATATTGTGCCAAAGGGTAAAAAGGAGTGAATTCATAGTATTATATGACAACTTCCCAAAACAAAATCTGTTGGAGATTTAGTCATTAATATGTAATATTTAGTTGTCAATTTTATTTAGCTGTCATTTTTCTTTTATTAGCTGATTTGGTCAGATTAGGAAAGTGTAAATTAGAGAGATTTGATTAGGCTATTTTTGGGAGATTGATTCCCGTTTTTGATTGCCAGATTGTGGCACACTAATTGTATATATTGTACTACTGCTTCAATGAGAAGATCAATCAAGAATTATTACTCAAAAATTCTTATTTCATGGTATCAGAGCTACGTCGAACCTGGTAACCTTCAAACTTCAACCTTCAACTTTTTTCTTCTTCTTTTCTGTCCATAAGAATGTCCGGAGAACAGCTGAATTCGACCACCGAGGCGTCCTCGACAGCGGCGGATCAAGCATCTCAAGGAACTATGGCAGGATCTTCAACAAACAGTTCGTTTGACAGCCACTCTTTACAAATTACGCAGCACAAACTCAATGGACAGAATTTTCGCGAGTGGTTTCAGTCCGTTATGCTGGAAATACGTGGAAGAGGGAAGGCTGGTTATTTGACCGGTTCTGTTACGGCACCACCGAACACATCACCAACCTACAGCACTTGGGAAGCAGAAAATTCAATAGTCATGGCTTGGCTTATCAACTCTATGGAGCCAAGTATTGGAAGGACTTATCTCTTCTACAAGACAGCAAAGGAGATTTGGGATGCAGTTCAAGAAATATATTCAGACCTAGAGAACACATCTCAATGTTTTGAGATTAGATCTAAGATTCGTAACACTAGACAAGGGAGCCTTATGGTCACCGAGTATTACAATTCCTTGGTTGAATTGTGGCAGGAGATGGATCTCTTTTATGAGATCGAATGGAAATGCTCGAATGATGCTGCGAAGTACAAAAAGATGGTTGAGAAGGAGCGTACTTTTGATTTCTTACAAGGTCTTAATTCTAATCTTGATGAAGTACAAGGACGGCTACTTGGAATGAAACCATTTCCAACCCTCCGAGAATCATTTGCCGAAGTTAGGAGGGAGGAGAGCAGAAAACGCGTGATGATGAATCCTACCAATCCTATCACGACCCCTCTAGTAGAGTCACAAGGTTCTGCACTCGTGGCAAATAAGCAGAGTGGTGGCCGTGGTCCAGAGTCCAAGGAGAAAAGATGGTGTGACTATTGTAATAAGCTTATCATACCCGTGACACATGCTGGGATTTGCACGGGAAGCCAGCTGATTGGAAACCGAGGAATCAGCGTGGTCAGTAGAATCAGCGTAGTCAGCCTAAAGCAGCACACTTGGTGGAGTCAAACACAGAGAATACAGCTGGTGTTAGTCTCTCGGCAGAACAAATGGAGGTGCTGAGACAACTTTTCAATCAATCCACGCTTGGAGCAGGAACAGAAAATAAAAATCCTACTGCAGCCATGACACAAACAGGTAAAACACATCTGAAAAATTGTTGGATTGTTGATACAGGAGCTTCGGATCATATGACTGGATCTTTGGATGTATTTGATGCATATGATAAGTGCAAGGATCAGATTAATGTGTATGTTGCTTATGGGAAGACATCACCTGCTATAGGAAAGGGCACAGTTCGCTTGTCCAATATGACTTTGAAATCAGTTTTACATGTGCCTAAGTTAACCTATAATCTTTTGTCAGTTAGTAAGTTAACAAAGGACATGAACTGTGTTGTAACCTTTTTACCTACTCATTGTGAATTTCAGGACCGTTTTTCGGGGAAGATGATTGGAATTGCTGAGAAGAAAGATGGCCTGTATTATCTCAAAGAAACTCGAGAGTTTGTTAGGGAGAAGTCAAAAAATAAAAGTTCTCTGTTTGTTACTTCTGAGTCTGAAATTATGTTGTGGCATCAACGTCTAGGACGTCCAAGCTTTTCTTATATGAAAGTTTTGTATCCAGATCTTTTCATTAATAAAGAAAATCTTTCTTTTCAGTGTGAACATTGAGTCCTTGCCAAACAAACCCGGGTTCCTTATCCTGTTCATGCTTATTCACCCACAAAGCCGTTTCAGTTGATTCATAGTGATATCTGGGGTCCTTCTAGAACCATTAGTTTGACTAGAACTCAGTGGTTTATCACCTTTACTGATGATCACACAAGGGCTTGTTGGGTATATTTGATGAAAGACAAATCTGAGGCATTTTTCTAGTTCAAACAGTTTCATAAATTTGTCCAAAACGTATTCCAATCTGCTATCCAGATTCTTCGAACTGATAATGGAGGGGAATATTTTTCAAATGAGTTTAGTCAATATTTGGGGGAACTTGGGATACATCACCAAAGTTCTTGTGTGGATACACCCAAACAAAACGGGGTTGCGGAGAGAAAAAATCGCCACTTGTTAGAGGTTGCTCGATCCATAATGTTTGCAAGTTCAGTTCCTAACTCCTACTGGGGGGAAGCCATTCTCACAGCCACTTACCTAATAAATCGTTTACCCTCAAAAACACTAAAATTTCGAACCCCCTTGAGTGTTCTTCGTGATTGTTTCCAAAACATTAATATATTCAATCCTTTTCTCCCAAAAGTTTTCGGATGTACCGTGTTTGTCCACAACAACCAACCTACCCGAAGTAAGCTTGACCCCAGGGCCTTTAAATGTGTTTTCGTAGTCTATTCCCCGACAAAAAAAGGTTATAAATGTTATTCTCCTGTCCTTAAAAATTTTTTGTGTCGTGTGATGTAACCTTTTTTGAGGAACAGCTTTACTACCCCAATAACCTTTCCAAAGGGGAGAATTCAAATGAGAAAGTTCATTGGGATCCATCTGTGTCTTTTCCCATCACACAAGATATCCCTCGTTCCCCTCAGACTACAAATTCGATTGATCAAATTATTTCAGTTCCTGCAAACCCTCCTGCAAACCCTGAAAATGTCCCAAATCTGATTTGTTCTGATCCTGATAATATTCCAAACTCTGAAAATTCCAATCAGCAAATATCAGAACCAAGTCTAAACCCATCTGAACCCTTTTCAACCTCTTCACTTGGTCCTCATAGGAAAGATTTTGTGACAGAAACACCATTGCAGGTTTACTCTCGCAGGCCAAAAACTCTTCAGCAAGATCAATTATTCAGCCGAGATTCGGATAATGAGATGACCAATGACCTGGACTTGCCAATTGCAGTTCGAAAAGGGGTAAGAGCCTGTACCAAACACCCAATCTATAATTTCCTAACCTGTAAGCAGTTGTCTTCGGAATTTAAGGTTTTTACAGCAAAAGTTGATGAAGTTAAGATTTCGAAAAACATCTATGAGGCCTTAAAGGACCCGAGATGGAAAGAAGCGGTGCAGGAGGAGATGAGGGCCTTACAGGATAACAGGACCTGGGAGATGATTGACTTACCCGAAGGAAAAAAGGTGGTTGGAAGCAGATGGGTGTTTACTGTGAAATACAAGGCTAATGGAGAGGTTGAAAGATATAAAGCAAGGCTTGTGGCACAAGGATACACACAAACATATGGGATTGACTATGATGAAACATTTGCTCCTGTGGCAAAGCTCAATTCCATACGTGTTCTCCTATCTATTGCAGCCAACCTTGATTGGAAGCTCCACCAACTCAACATTAAAAATGCGTTCCTAAATGGCAATCTTGATGAGGAAGTGTATATGAAGGTTCCACCGGGGTTTGAAGTACAGGAAAGAAAGGGAAAAGTGTGCAAGTTGAAAAAATCATTGTATGGTTTGAAGCAATCCCCTCGAGCATGGTTCACTAGATTTAGCTCTACCCTCACTCGGTTGGGATACCATCAAGCAAGAGCTGATCACACCGTGTTCATCAAAATAGGAGAAGCAGGTAAGAGAGCTGTTCTTATTGTGTACGTAGATGACATAATACTCACAGGAGATGATGAAGATGAGCTTCACAAGCTTAAGGGTAAGTTGAAGGAGGAGTTTGAGGTTAAAGACCTAGGGCCGTTGAAATACTTTCTGGGTATGGAAGTTGCAAGGAGTAAAGAAGGTATTTTCATTTCTCAAAGAAAATACATTCTTGATCTGCTAAAAGAAACAGGGAAACTGGGCTGTAAACCAGTAGGAACTCCACTTGAGAAAGCATGGAGGAGCAAATTTTCAGGAAAGGAGGAACCTGTGGATGTAGGCAGGTATCAACGCTTAGCCGGGAGACTGATATATTTGTCTCTTACACGGCCAGATATTGCCTATGCCGTGAGTGTAGTCAGTCAATATACGCACTCACCTACCCAAAGGCATTTAGAGGCTGTAAACCATATCTTGAGGTATCTCAAGGGAACGGTTGGACAGGGGCTAATGTTTTTAATGACTGAAAACAGGAGTATTGAAGGATATGTCGATGCAGACTGGGCTGGCAGTGAAGATTGCAAGTCAACTTCAGGATACTGTACAAAACTGTGGGGTAACTTAGTTACATGGAGGAGTAAAAAACAAACAGTTGTAGCCAGAAGTAGTGCTGAAGCAGAATTTAGGGCGATGGCACAAGGAGTTTGCGAAGTAATCTGGTTGGAAAGATTGATGCAAGATCTACAACTTACTGCGAGTTCTCCTAAGTTGTATAGTGACAGTAAATCAGCAATTAGCATAGTAAATAATCCTGTTCAGCATGATCGTATGAAACATGTAAGAATCGATCGGAGCTTTATCAAGAATGAGATTGAACAAGGAGGGATTGATCTATGCTACATTTCCACTCATGAACAAGAAGCAGACGTTCTGACCAAAAGCTTACTGAAATCGAACCATGAAGGTCTTCTTCGCAAGCTTGGAATGCGAAATATCTATTCCTAAGCTTGAGGAGGAGTGTTGGAGATTTAGTCATTAATATGTAATATTTAGCTGTCAATTTTATTTAGCTGTCATTTTTCTTTTATTAGCTGATTTGGTCAGATTAGGAAAGTGTAAATTAGGGAGATTTGATTAGGCTATTTTTGGGAGATTGATTCCCGTTTTTGATTGCCAGATTGTGGCACACTAATTGTATATATTGTACTACTGCTTCAATGAGAAGATCAATCAAGAATTATGACTCAAAAATTCTTGCTTCAAAATCCAAATAGAGTACTAATTTTCCTAGCAAAAGATTAAAAGGAATACCAACACTTGTTCATTTTTTGGAACAATAATACAAATAAGAAAAGCAGAAAAGTTTAGATGCTTGAATAGGGTTCATCGAATGACAACAAACCTAATTTAAGCATCTTAGAAAGATTTAAAAAAAAAAAAAAGGCACGTAATGCTTGTTCATTGTTTGGAACGAGAATAGAAATAAGAAAAGCAGAACACTTTTGATGCTTGTAACAGTAAGAAACCTAATATAAGCAACTTGAAGAAAGAAGAGTTGATACAGTGCAATGGTAGACACAAATGCTTTCCTACATGTTCTATAAGTGCTCCTTTAAAAAGTAGAAAATAAATACGCTATAGTGGTCCAATAAATAACAAATATAGCTTCATCAGAGCATGCCATAGATGAATGTACGACCTTATATAATCTGCTTAAAGGTTTATCCATAAGGAATAATCAGTAAGGACACAAGATGATATGTAAATATTATTCTATCATTGTCTTGCTAATTTAACAAACTCTCAACACTCTTGTAGGAAAGCACCCATCCATCACAAGTCCTCCCTCCTGATACGTGCCCAGAAAATAAATAAATTGAAAGATACCTGCAAAATCCGAGCAAGTGCTGCTTGGAACTTATCCGGAGTAAGATTTACAACTTGAGGAAAGTTCAGCAAGACCTGACAGAAGCTAATTAAATTACTACAAGTAAAAGTTAAGATAGCCAACCCAAAATTAAACAACTTAAAGCATTTAAGGTATGAAAATACCACAATAAGATGGAAACATCTAATGTCTACATAAACCTTAAAAATCAACTGGCAAACGGCATGAAGAGACAAGGAAAACACCCAAGAATTCATCTTGAAACAACCATTGAAGGGGAAAAAAAAAAATCCAACCTTAAGAAGTAAGGAAACATCTAATGCATACAATTATAAAACGAAATAAAAAAATTAAATTAAATTAACTGGCAAACAACATGAACAGACAAGGAAAACAGCCAATGACTCATCTACAAAGAAAGTATGCAGAAAATAATAATAAAGATAATCATGTGTGCCCTATGCCAAAACTTGGGTTAAAGTAAAAGAACCTCATCTTTCGATAGAAAGGGTAATATCGGAATAAGTATCTCCACATCCTGCAATAAATGAGAACCAAACAATATTAGCTCATAAGTTATTATACTGCAATCAACAAAACTGAACGATCTACCTTTAATTTTGAATCATATAACTTCTTAATGGTAAATATCAGTTCTTGAGAGGGAACCGTGCCATCTGTCAATGTATGCAAAACCTGATACAATGTCCCAGAGATGTAGACAGAAAAGGGTGTTATGTTACTATCCTTTAAGGGAGTTGGCCAAATCATTAAAATAACTATCTAAACCTGCATTAGGAGGTTCTCGCTTCCTATGGGAGGATCTGAAATAATTTCTAGAAGATTTGATGATGAGCCCATAGTTCGGACTAGTATTGGGATATGGCGATCAACTGCCTGCAGTAAATAGTTGATAAGTGCAAAAAGTGCGTGGTAGGAATGCAAGGACCATGCAACATCCGGAAGCAGCAAAAACTCAAGGAAAAAAAATGACAGATACAAGCTATTCAAACCTGCTTAACTTCCTTTGATGCACTTTTGTAAGTAAGAAAAATTTCGCGAAAGAGGGAGTGTTTCTGTCATGCAGGTCATCGAGTTACACATTTCATTATATTTGTGGTAACTAAAAGTCAACAATCAAACAAGGAAACAAAAACTGCTAAGATATACAAAGAAAGGCATCACCTTTGTACACAAAGCAAAATACAGTGACGTATACCGCTGGGCCACAGAGACTGAAAGAGATGATGCAGTTTGAGAAGCACATGATTGATGAATATCCGAGGACACATCTTTACTATTGGCACTCGATGATTGAAGTTCATTTAAATGACTTTCTGAATCAGAATCCTGAAATTTTGAAGACAAAATATAAGTTTATATAAACCATAAAATATCTCAAGGTCAAACTTGAATGAGACTCCACATCGGCTTGAAAAAAGAGTATTACCTTCCTAAGTTCAGAAATCGGTCCTTCAGCATCCAATTTTTCTGTTGCTTCACCATTTATTACAGAAAGCAATGTTTGTTTTGCAAAATCTTCTATTCGTTGAGCAATGGATGGCAAAGGATAAAGCTTGTTTGCTACCTTTTAAATGGAAAAGTGCATGAGAAGCCAACTTAAAAAATAAAAATAAAAATAAAAATAAAAATAAAATAAAAAAGAGTAGCAAAACTGTTACATCACGTGCAA
Organism: Antiaris toxicaria; assembly: GCA_035233585.1. Taxonomy (NCBI): domain Eukaryota; kingdom Viridiplantae; phylum Streptophyta; class Magnoliopsida; order Rosales; family Moraceae; genus Antiaris; species Antiaris toxicaria. The sequence goes on from CP141163.1 coordinate 7,163,414, forward strand.
GTTGCAGATAACTTGCAAGTTGCAGATAACGTACCAGACGTATAGCCTTCATGCGCACTTCCTCCATGTTATGAACTGCACTCTTTTATGGGTAAAAATAAATGTCAAAACATATATATATATATAGAGAGAGAGAGACAGAGACAGAGACAGAGACACAGAGAGAGCAAAATAGAAACGATATAATGCCAACCATAAATTATACCAATAAAACCAAGCCAAATCTTGCGAAAGAAAATGTTAATATTATCCAATCCAAAAGCTGTTGAACAGATATTGTCAGAATTCGCAAATGAAAATGCTAAAACATAGACATTTGCATCTGAAGCAGAAATAAGGCAAGAGACAGAAACATAGTTGATTTTTTTATTATTGCTAGAATGCTGAAAAAAAGAAATAGAATCAGATGTAGTGAAGCATTAAAGATGGAAAACCTTTAAAGCAATTTTCAAGCAGGCATCTCGAAAGGGAGGCCTCAGTAAAACAAGACTCCAAACCGTGCTCAGTCCTTGCGTCACTCGGTCCCCACTTTGTAATTCTTTCTCAGCCTTGTCAAAGTTTCCAGGTGAACACATGTTCTCCAGCGATTTCAAAACTTTGTTTGGTAAATACGGAACCTCTCCAAGCAATCTGCTTAATGATTTGTCTGAGGGTGGGAATGAATTTTTTAGCGTTTCCACCTGCATTAGAAAAAAAAATCCTAAGTGGTTATTTTTTGAAAGGGCAAGTGAAATGACATAAGAATACATACCACAGTCAAAAGGAATATCTCGTAAACAGAAGCAGCAGTTCTGGAAGAAAAGAAATCGCAATCATCTTCTGCTTCGCCAAACAACCTGTACAGGACGCGCAATGTCATCTCGTGTCCCTGAAGAAATTTGTTAGTTACAATCAGTTGTACATAAATCAGATAACAGAGAATCCAAATATCATGTGTCATCTATTTTATGGGTTATAACACCAATGATGGACATCAAAGCAAGCACAAGTACAGTAGATGCAACCAGACATGTTGGGGTCATAGATTTGCTTTTTGACTTACAACTTCTCGCACATTGTTGAGAATTTGAATTTAAAATTTCCGTAAACTAGAATAGAGTTAAAGAACTTCACTATCAGGTCTTCACCACACCAGAACACCGTTGATCTTTAGCTCTTACTTTTCCAACCTCTACAACCCATTTACTAATTAAAAACTCCAAAGCAAAAAAAAATGGAAGTTTGCTTCAGTCTTTATAACGGCTTTGTTTTTTTTTTTTTTTTGGCTAAAACAGTCTTATGTCTCATTTGTTTACCGCATTACATTTACATTGCATTTGAACGCAATGCAATTTTCATCCAAACACAAAAGTATTGTGTTCAAATACTAATTACATTACATTTTAAATCCAATACAATCATTATTCACCATTTCACTTTTTCTACTATTTTCACCAATCACATCACACATTCTCTTTCTCTCTCCCTTTTTTCCTCTTTACTTTTATCAATCACATCTAATACAATACAATTCAAATACTTTTCATTCAAACAAACATTGCATTTAAATGCAATACAAATACTTTTGATCCAAACCCATATTGCATTTAATGCATTGCATTCAAATGCAATTCGTATGCAATGCATTACCCAAACACCCCATTTGTAACGACCAAATATAGGTAGCAGAAGACCTAATGTACAAGTAATGGTTAGCACATGGCAAAGAGGCCAAAGAGAGGATTTAAGTCTTGGCTTTACTTGGAAAACAAACATGTCTATATTATATATATATATATATATGTTTAATTACAGGGCTATATCTGGAGACATTGCTGATTACCATTGGTAACTGACCATTGAGGAAGATGACATGTAAGAGGCCAACAGGGATGATGACCAAAGTTATTGGAGTTTCACAAATTTCTAAGCAAAGTCTTCCCAAGGGGATTTCATATCTAATTCAAGAAGAGAGCTTAAATCAAAAATATTCTTTTGGTACATTGACTATGAATATTTGAGCAACTCAATCAGATGAAGGCATTCCAGCAAAGAAAAATCTTGTTAGTTTTATCTCAAAAACGAAATTGTATCTCAAAAACAAAAAACTAATACATATTAAGAACTTGTCGCAAACAAGTAATCGGAAAAATAACACGGAGAATAAATGTGTTTTCATCTATTTTTACATTTAATTTTCTGACTGCAGACTATAAAACTCAGTGTATCAAGTAGCAACCTCAATCTCATAAAAACCCATAGCAAAACAAGAAGCAAAATAAGTTGGCCCAAAAAAAAAAAAATGGAAAGGGAGAAGTAACTTGCCTCGTGATTCATATAATCCTCCAAGATATGCGTCTGTATCAGCTTCCATGGGTCTAGCTCTGAGGGAAACTGAAAAAATCAACATATAAGTTTCAAAACCATATGAAAAGGAGATTAGAAAATTCAAAAAGATGCAACAAATGTTGAGATGATGCCATAGTACGTGTTCCTCATTGCTGAGGACCCCAAAGAGCGGGGGATTCGTGACATATTTTTTTTATTGGCTGTCTTGTGTTTCTAATAAGTTGTTTAGTAGTTGAAATGTTGAATCATACACATAATGCGCTGCTTTGTAAAATATTGCACCAAACCAGGTAAAAAGATAAAAACTTGAAACCATATAAAAAGGTCACAAGTCTGAAAACACGTTTTAAGAAACTTACATAGCTAACCATGCATAATAAAGGCTATCAAAAACAATTTCTATAAATTATTAACATCTCCAAGATTACAAAAAAGGCAATAGAGCTTGAAGATATGAATAATTTGAACTAGAGCAGATATGATCCTCCTAACAGCTTTGCACATGAAATTTTGATAAACTAAGAATAGTATACATAAAGGTCAATTGACCAAGCCGAAGAACCAAATTGAATTAGGAACCGGAAATGAGATTTAGAATATTTAAGAAGCTACAATGACTACCTCAGCTCCCAAGTGTGCAAGCAAAGAAGATCGAATTTGTGAACCTCCAGCAACTGTTACATGCTTATATGCCTCAACAACACGAACAAAAGCTGATTTCTGCAAATTATCCTTCTCGTCATCAGCAAGGTTTACAACAGGTGCAGACATCTTTGGCAGGACAAAATGATGGGACAACCCAACCGAAGTTGCTGTGGAGGAAGCCAAGCTGTTGACATCTGAAAGAGTTGCTTTTGGGCTTAGTTCATCAGACCTATCCGTTGATATTGATGGAAGTGAATTTAGTGGAGACTTTTGACCAAAAACCGCAACTTTCTCTTGACTGGCATCTTCTAAATCTATGGAGACCAATGACGAAACAGCTAGCTGTCCTGACAAATTTTCATTACGAACAGAAGAATCCAGTCCAGGTATTTCACTCTCTATATTCCCCATATCATGAAAAGGAATGGCTAAGCAACTTTTGCCCATTTCAGAAACATCAGAAGAAACAGATAACTCAACAGGCAATAATTGGGTTTCTGCTTCATCATCCTTGCCAACAGAAACAACAGCATTATCTGATATATATTCTTTCTTCACTTCAGGTTTCTGGAAATTGCAATTACCATGAATATGTAAATCAAAGTTTCTAAGAAGCTGAAATAGACAAATCTAACTTATCTATTAAAAATTTATTTAAGAACAGAGTCATAAAACTATTCAAAATTAAAGTAATTGAAGGCACAAAAAAATACTAGAAAGGTTTAAATCAAAATTAGAAGACAAAATCATACCAATGTGTCATTGTATACTGATTGACGAGTATCTACCAATGCAGCTATTTTAGGAAACATGCTAGGAAGTGAGAGAACATTAGCAACAAATGATGGAGGATATTTAACTTGAGAATCACTGCCAACAATACTCATATCCTGCACTGGTTCATCATCTGCTTCAGCTATAGAATGAGCAGGGGGAAGGTTACGCATGCCAACCATCACTACCTCAGCAAGCAAATCAGCTGAGATACTTGAAATGAGAATCTCTAATGAACCAACAGCTTTATCACCTTGAGCAACCAAGGCACCAAACATAGCTACAAGTTGGTGCACAGGACCAGTATCACCATCTCCTATGGAAGTGCTTGGTCCGGTTGAAGAAACGTCATCCTGTGTAACAAAGACAGTCTTATCTAACTCTTTAGCTGATTCTTCTGAGACATTAGGTGTTGCTCTAATTCGTTTCCCTGGTGTATCCTCATCTTTAACAAAATCGACCCTATCCTGTGATCCAGACCTTTTCTTTCCAAGATTGGTTTGCACATAATCATATGCTTTGACATTGGTTTTCTCATCCTGCAAATTTACCAAGTATTAAATGAGGCTCGAAAAGCACAAATGCATGCATGTGAACTTTTTCAACAACATATCATTTAGAGGTGTATACAGATAAACTAACATTACTAATACAAAAAAGAAGCGTGATGACACCTTAGTAGCAGGAGTATCTTCTCGCGTGTCTCTTATACCTCCATTAGCCTTGCAAACTGGCTGATGGACGTCCTCTGCTGACCCTCCAGCATTCATCTCTCTTAAGGCCCCAACTAAACGATCACGCCACTGCAGAAACCAAATTATTTATAACTTGTTAGAAGTTAGAACAAAGCATACGCTAAAAGCAGAAAACACATGGCCCAAAACCCAAAACTCTAACATAGGCTACTTGAAAAGATATGCCAAAGAAGCTGAGGAGAGTAACTTGTGACACTTTATAGACATACGTATGTTAGATACCAAATGTCCCACGTGGAATAATTACAAGATGATGAGTGGGTTTATAATTCCTTGGGTTCCCTTTCCTTGCAAGCCGGTTTTGCAAGGGTGAGTTTTACCTAGTGGGTTCTTAACAGCTTATAAATTTAAAAACGTGAATAGGCATTATTAGTAAATATACATAAGAAAAACAAAGACATACTTTTTTTTATTTAAAAAAAAAAAAAAAAAAACAATTTTTTACTACTTACAAATCAGATCATAAAAAGGACACAAATCAAAATTAAATAACTAGTTCTTGTAAAGATTGCAGGAAACCAAGTCTGAACACCAGTGATACAAGAGGGGAAAATGGGGAAAATAATCCATGAGAGAGTTCACCAGCCATAAACTAAAGAACATGCTTTATAAGTTCAGGAAAATAAGAAAATATACCGGTACAGCACCCGCATGTGTACACTTTAAGCAGCTGAGGAATGCATTTTTTAAAGCATGATGGGACCCAGAAGTATGTACCCCATTAACAATGGAGCTTGAAGGATTCAGACCAAGTAACACTGGCAGAATACGCCCATAGAATGCAGGCCGCTTCTTTGCAATTGCTGAGAGGCTGGAATAAGACATTAGACAAAAGCAGAGAAAAACTTTGCAGTAGCATAACTATTAAACTAGCAGAAACAGTTTCAATCAAATAACTGGATAAAAACAAAATTAATAACATACAACAACCTACACAATTACAGTGATTAGGTTGGAAAGGTAGATGACGTTATGTATTCATGGATTCAAGTATTATACATATGTAGGCATGATATATCTATGTGTGAGTGTGTGTACATGCGTGCGCGCTCGCGTGCACACATACACACACGCACGCATATACATGGAACAGAATCAGAGAATGATTCTAGAACTGATTCTATCAACACAACCCTGAAAATATACGAACTAAGCACTTCAAAATCACTATAATTAGGGCAGATATTGATTTGACCGGATTTACATTACAAGGTTAGCTGCCATTCTTTAATTCAAAAGTAATAGGGGTGTCAAGATGTAGGATGATATCTACATACTGTTCTGCTCACAAAAAAGGAAAAATGTAAATGACCAAAAAATGGTGAATACCTATTGATAAGAACAATGATTGTTGAGTTACTGAGAGAGTTCCCACTAGGTAACCTGAGTTGATCAAGCAATAAACCCAATCTTTGACTAGCCTCAATCGACAAATCTCCAACATTGAGTAAAGGATGACCACCACGAACCCAAGATATATTAAATTCAACCGGGTTTTCTACAAGGCAGTTTACCAATGCTGTGTGAGAAAATATTATAAATTTAAGTTATATTAGTATTTTTTTTTTTTTTTTTATAAATACATATACATATGAGTGACTCATGTGTTAGAATTTAGACATACTTGAGCGCATATATTCATCTGTAAGACCTAAGGAGCCCAAAGGCAGAATCAAGTTTATGTTACCTGCACTAGAGGGGGGATCTGATGAGCCATTAGGATCAGGTGTGTAAAGAAGAATGACTTGCACAACAAACTTCAAAGCTAGCAACCTTATCCCTCCACCTCCGGGCTGGGAAACATGCTTTTACAATGAATAAGACTGTGAACAATGCCAAAGTGAACAATTATCAAAAAGCTCATTTCTTACCTGAAAAGCTATCGAGTAAACTTTCTCCTTAAACTTTAACATCCATTGCCACGATGACTCAAGAGAACTGTCCAATTCACCAGAATGTAAACCCTACTAAAGAAAAAAGGCCCATCAATTATCATCTATAAACTATAAGGATAAATTATAGACCTACTATTGGTTTCCATGTTCAATTAAGTTATGATCTTTACAAATTTTGCTTATAATAAGCCAATCAAAGAAGGCATCCAAAATGTGCGTCGCGAGTCAATTAGTAAAATGACTCAATCACTTTCTTTTATTTGTTAAATAATCTTTCATAATATTTTATTAGCAATATTTCTTCAAAACGACCGAGAACAACCAGTTTTTTAATTAGTCATTCCAGTGTAAAAAAGAAAGAAGGCTATTCACTAATTTCAATTTTTAAGGTTGTCACTTTGGCAAATTCTCCGTCGCACGGAGGTAATTTGAAAAGTAGTTGCAGTATCACGTGCAATAGTTTCGCCAACACATCTCTTCAAATCCCTCGAAGATGGTTCTTCTTCTTAAATTCATTTCTCAATTATGAGGAACCAGTTTTATTATGTCTGAACAATCAAAAGGCAGCCGAATCAAAATATACCTAAAACTATGGACTGAGAGATAAATTCACCTGAATTGCAATTCTCTTAAGAGTGCTACGAAACAAATCAACTCCACAGCTGATGCTTTGTCGAGCAACGGCCGGTGTAGAATCATTCAAAACAGAAATCAACACAGGCACAATTTCAGGCAACAACTCCACGTACTTCAATCCAATTTCACCAGTGATTCTACAGTTGAAAAGAGCAAGTAAAAAAGAAATTTAACTTCCATCATTTCGCGCACAGCTTTCTCGGAAACAAACAGAATAATAACCAACCAAGGGATTCAGGAAGGCGTACTCGGTGGCGAACTTGCGAACGGGACTGAACCTGTCGGAATGAAGCTCGAGGAGGCGAGGAAGGAGGTCGGAGAGCAAATCGGGGTCTTCGTTGACCAAATCGTGCTTCAATTGGCGCAAGCGATCGAGCTTGGAGGGAATGTCGGCGGCGTACTTGGCCGAGTCCAGAAGTCCGGTGAGCTTTTCTGCCGAGCTCGGAATCATCGTCATTCCAACCATGGCATTACGAAACCCTAGTTTGGTTCCGGCTTGGCTGGTTTTTCAGTGGAAGACCACGGAAATGGGTTCGGGGGATTAGAGAGAAATGTTCAGGGTAGTGATAGGGAAGAGGGAAGGGGAGTAAGGGACTCAAATGTTAAAACCAGTCGCTTGGAATTGGGACTGTACATATAAAATTACATGGACACCACCAGAAATTTTCTGTAATGCAAGGGAGAGTTGGGACACTAAAACAAACGTCCTCAAAATTCTCTCCCTTTTTTTTTATATATTTTATCCTTTTTTTTTTTAATCTCTACCTTTAAAATATTATAATAAATTTTAAATTTTAAAAATTTACAACTTTATATATAAAAATCAAATAAGTTAATTTTTTTTAAATTATATTATTACTTTTTATTATTTATATTTTTAAAATATAATAATAAATTTTAAATTTTAAAAATTCATAACTTTATATATACAAACGTAAATGAGATGTTTTTTTTTTTAAATTACATATAATTTTAAAAAATATAAAATAATATTCATATTAATTTTTTTTTTTTAAATTTTTTTTTTTATTTTTTTCATCTTAAATAGTTTTTCTTTCAAACATATTTTTTAAAACAATTTTTTTCCAACTCAAAAATAATATCTCCAAAAACTCCCCTAAACTCCCTTTTAAGTCGTGAGTGTGAGCTTTACATTATAGATCAACTTTTTTATTTTATTAGTAAAAGATTTTTTTTTGGTATTTTTTTTAATCGGCCGAACTCGGGTGCTGTTTCCATCAGATAACAAAATTATGAAAATAACTCTTTTAGTTTATATAATAAAGATTTTTGTCTTAATTCAGATTTTTATCTTTAAATTATTTTTTATTTGATATTATAAAAAAAATTTAAAATTATTAAAGGTAAGGTAATACTTTAAAGATATACTCTTTTTTTTTAATATTTCTCAAAAACCTGATTTTTGTATTAACAAACTATTATCTCATTATTGAATATAAATGCGATATAAATATAATATAATATAATATATGTTTAAGTATCTTAATATCGTAATTAAATATAAATATTTTTAAATTTTAAATCTAAAAAAAATGTTTATATTTTACTTATACCTTAGAATTTTAAGTTCATTCCACTTTATCATTTGAATTTTAAAAAGTATTCCTCTTTTCTTTGAATTTTGAATTTGTTTTGTTTAATTAAGAATTTTAGTTAAAAAATGAAAAAGAAAAAGTGGTTTGTTTAGGTAATTTTGTCTAATGATATTTAGATTGTATTGATAATAAAATTATTAAGGGTTTGTTCACGTTTGACAATTGGAATCTTTATTTTAAAATTTGAAGACGAGTTAGTTTTGGAAATATATATTTAGTAAAAATAAATTATTTGAACTGAAAAATTATAATAATTTAAAATATATTAAAAAATAAAAATATAGATTTTATTTCGTTTTTATTGAAATTTTATGTGATTAAAAAAAATATTTTATTTTAATTTAAAATAAGAAAATTATAAATTTTTAAAATTTGAATTTTTATAAAAATTTTTAGAAAAGTAAATAGTAAAATTTGGGAAAAATACAAAAGAAAACATATTGGAAAACGGGATTCGAAAAGTCCCCCAAATAAGTCCAAAAATACAAGGGTAATTATGCCTTTACAATACCTAATGAGGTTGATTTTAAAATTATTTTTGTTTTTGGTCTTATCCAAAAGTTAATACAGATTTGGTCATATATGAAGATCACTATTTGCATTGTCTTCTTTTTTGATTGGTATATGTTGGTATTTGATTTGGTTTGGGCTCAATCGTGAAAAGTTAAGAAATTGACACATTCTTGGTGCTTGTTGGAGTCGCATAGTAAATTTGAGATGGGATGTTAGGAATTATTTTAAGATTATATTAATATTAGAATTATTATTACGTTTACTTATTTTCTTTATTAGCAATGATAAATTAGGTAGGATAGTTTGATATTTTGTTATTTGTTTCTATATAAATCTTCTTTGTTATTATTTTTATTAAGCAGTTCATGAGAAATCTAATTTATTTTTGGCTCCTCAATTTGGTTCTTAGAATTTACAAAGCTTTCACAAAGCATTGCTCCATCCCTTGACGGATCCACTAAGGACATTTTCCATGCCAATTCACTCGCTTAAGTACGGCCTTTTTTTCTCCTCTCATTAATGCAAGCCGGAAAAAAACATAAAAACAAAAAGAAAAAAAAACCAGAAAAAAAAAAAAAATCCGTTGAGGATAAGGGAAAAGGAGAGAAAGAGGGAGAGGGATGGCAATCCAGTTAATAAACCATCTCTCCTTTAGCACGTCCACTAATTCAAAGCAAAAAACTGAGACGTTGTGGCAACCAAAGCCTTCCTTTTTCAGTCGTACTAATACCAAACCAAGATCAACATCAATCCGAGTGTGTGCATCATCATCAAGCAATGGCCGGCAGCTCGTAGAGTCGGGTGTCGTGAGGCCGATAAGACCGAGCGACGCAGCGGCCGCCATGAGCGGCGAGGGGTACGTGGTGTTGGACATCAGGCCAGTGTGGGAGAGAGAGAAGGCGCGCGTGAGGGGGTCGCTCCATGTGCCTCTGTTTGTGGAGGATACGGATAACAGTCTGCTTACTCTACTCAAGAAGTGGGTGCATTTCGGCTACATTGGGTTGTGGACAGGCCAGTATTTTACTACGTTGAATCCTGACTTTCTTAGGGGAGTTGAGGAAGCTGTTCCTGACAAGAGTGCCAAGTTACTTGTGGCTTGTGGTGAAGGACTCAGGTAATAAGGAAATATCCACCACCTTACCGATAATGCTAATTTTCACCTTTTTATTTTTTTATTTATTTTCAAAAAGAAGTTTTTGACGTCTTCTGTAGTGCAAGTGCCAAGGACTTATTCTGGAATGGATTTTAAAAAATAAAATAAAATTTTAGCTAATAAAAAGCATTTTGTAAATTAATCATGTATGGCATGTTAAGTGTCATTTTGCAAGCTAGTACAAATTTATCAAAAAAGGGGGGAAAAAAAAAGTCCATAATTTTTCTTTAAATTTTGTCTCTGCTTTGTTTGCCGGTGTAATGGAGCTGTAACATTTCGGTGGCATGCACTAAATTAATAATTTATTTCCTTCTCGTGACTTTGGGAATAGAGAGAAACCTAAAATTTTCACGTAGCCATATGGTAAATCTAGAAAGGAAAATGTTACTCAACCCCATGATATCTCACATGAGATAGAGCTCACTGCATGTCTAATTCCTACTCAACCCGATTTTGGGGATGAATAGAATTGTTGACAACCACCTTACAAAAAATGTACTCACTATCACCGCGTACAGGTCCTTGATGGCAGCATCGAAGTTATACGAAGAAGGGTACAAGAACTTGGGATGGTTGGCCGGAGGATTCAATCGAGCAGTAGATGGCGATTTTCCAGACGTTGAAGGGACTGAAAAATTAGAGTACGCCACCATTGGAGGTGTGTCCTACATTTTTCTTCAATTACTCATACTTTTACGAGCAGTGGGCAAGAGCACTAGCTGATATCTACCCGCAGAAATCCCTTTTACCTGTTCCGAACCTCTGTAATTCTCATTTTCAAGAACATATTTTTGATTTCTTTATCTTTTCTCTTAATTTCAAGCATTCTTTCATGGAATCAGATCGATTTAAAACCTTGCGTTATTATCAGGGGTGGAAAATTCCTAGTTTCATAGCTTGAATGCATTTTGCACGGTGGTCTTAATGAAATAACGAGGTTGATACAAGGACAACAGGAGAAAAGCTTAGAATGCAAAATCCAAGAACCTAAGGTACTAAGTTTGTAATTACTCTATTTGTCAATCTCAAAATTAGAATTTAGGATTGTGGAAAGCCCCCTGGAAAAGCAAGGAGGCACTAATTATTGTGCTTTAGGATGTGGTTGATAACCCAACTAAAAATTGATTTACCAATGCTATTGCTTGCCAGGAAAGCAATACATTACACACGTCTATATCTCATGTTATTCGAATTTTGAACAACATTTTCCGGCGTTAAAAATAAGCCGTGTAGCTTTTAGACCGTAAAAATCTTCCTCACCTTCTTCATTTTCCTACGACATATTGGGCAAATGCCATCTGCCTCTGCTATCCTGCAGACAAATAAGTTATTGATTATCCAATATATCCTAAGAAAATAAATTACAGTAACAATTTTTCATTTTCTATTGTTTTTTTTTTTCCTCTGAAAAATGACTTGCATACCACGCTGCATTGACAAATTAGTTGTGGTTCTAAAAACTTAACAACCAGACCGCTCAGATTTTTTTACTTATCCATTGAAATGATTCTCACTCCTGCTACTTGCATTCACCGTTATAATTGCATTGTTGAAGTGCACCAAAGAAATGTATCTCTAACAAGTTGAATTATAAATAATTAGGTAGCAGAAATAGGAAGAATCAGCACCAAGATGTTTCAGCAAGATTACTGAAAGCCTAAGTTTTGAGATACATGATGTTACAACGATATTGAGGTGGACATTGTTAAAAAGATAAACGGTCAAATATCCATAGACAAGTTCGGATTTGTTTCCAAATTTGGTTTGGAACGGTTCAGACTAGTCACATTGTCTTATCAATGGCCATTCTCAACCAAGGGTTAAGGGTATTAAAACTTTTTGATATTCCAGGCTTCACCTGGTTCCAAATAAGTCGAACATGATGTGTTACGTAACTAAACTAAGTACATTATCCAAACCAGGAATCACATGCCTTAGGGATTAACGGAGGCCTGATCAACTCTCATCATTATTTCATAGATTAAATTGTGTTTATTGCTGGTGCATTTTTGAAACCTGAAAATTTAAAGTTAGAGTGGTACCTGGTTCCACATGCAAAACAAGCCACACAATGTCCACATGGAAGGAAAAAGCAGTCTCTAGGGGCATCAAAACATATTGCACAAAGGCGTCGAGTATTATTACTATTTTCTCCATCACCTAAAGACTTTCCCTCAAGAGAACCGATGGGCAGGTGGTCTTCAAGATCCTCCTCGCCATTGGAAGTGGAATCATAAGACGAACCCCAACTTGAAAGATCATCATCTTTGTGAGATAGCAATGGTTCTCTCTCAGATCTTCTCTCTTCGTAATGACCTCTTATTTCATCACGCACACATTGGAGCTTGTTCAAGAAGTTGAAGGCAACTAACATGAGCACAGTCAACCCACCTACAAGAAAGAAAAATCAAGTATAGAACAATATTCATATGTAAAGGTTTACTAAACATTGCCTTAAAAAATGGAAAAAAAATGAAAAGAAAAGAAACATACCTATACCAACAATATATGTGACCCATCTTGGTCCGTAGGAGAGTTTGACATACAAACCATAGCCAGCTGCAGCCTGAAGAAACCAAAATGCCAAATATATTGGGTGTCGTGGGAACGCAAGAACTAAAATGCTTTTTTGCTCCATGTCTATTAAATAAAACAAAGGCATATAAGCCTCCTAATTAAATACAAGTTTGCAAGGATGACACTAGTTAGATTATTTCACATAATGGTGACTCTACTTAAGCTTTTGAGAGATGCAACTGAAGAACCAGATGTCTAAAATTTACATATCCGGCATTTATATTTCACCACTTAACTCAGTCTAGAGCTTGTTGTTAAAACAGCAGAGACTGTGAATTTGAATAGCTGGCAAGTATTTTCTTACCTCTTCTTGGCCGGGAGAGGTTAAGACAGCTGCATTTCCCTTGGGGAACAAAATTTCCATCCTACAAGATCCTTGAGTGAGATTGCATTTGTAATAAGCTTCACTTGTATTATAGCGGGTAGCCTTCATCCCTAAGTGTAAGCGTACCTATTAAATTTAGACATAGATAGCATAAACGGTCAAGTGGCAGAAAACTAGCAAGAAGATAAAAGATGACAAATAACACATGACATATAGATTTGCCAAAATCTGACAAAATACTGAGATCAGGTATTGGATTATTACTACCCTTCTATCTATTAGAAGATACAGACATTTATCAAATGTGCTTTATCAATCATCACATACCATCATGGTGGATGATAATTTTTCCACATCTTTGCAAATTATAGTTTCAAGTTGCATCAACAAATGGAAGTCAAAGGAACAAGACGGCATTGAGACAGTTAAAGGTCATTTTCATCGATTTTCTTTGAACCGCCATACACACAAGGATAAAAGGGGATCAGATTGACAATTTCCCTTCCCCTTTTTGCCACACTCATCCTGATTATGTTTGTCTGTTGTTACTAACCTCACACAGCCCTACAGGTCCTTCAATATCACAATTGGCTCCATTTAGCAGGACTTATAACACTGAGCAAGCTAGATGAATGGTTAAAATTTAGTCAACTAAAATTTCTTAGCATTCTATTATGTGGCATTACCAATGGGCAGAGTCTCCTTAGATTTCCAAAAAAAAGAACAAGGACAAATTTCACTTTTTCCCCAGAACTTTAGGCCTCGTCATGAAATACTTCCCGAACTTTAGTTTGTAACATTCATGGGGCATTTGGTAAACGCACTGCATTTTAATTGCATTTGAATACAATTCGTTTTTTGAGTGTTGTATTTGGTTGAAAAGTATTTGTTTTGTATTTGAATGAAATATGTGTTTGGATGAAAAGTATTTTAGAGTTGAAAAGTTGATGTGATTGGTAAAAGTAAAGAGAAATAGTGGAGTTGAAAAGTTAATGTAATTGTTTTAAAAAAATTTTAAATAGTAATTGCTTTCGTAGCACTGGTGAAAAGGATTGTATTTGAATGCAAAACTTTTCGTTTAATGTAAAATTACATTGCGTTTGAATATGATTAAAATGCAAAACTTTTTCCAAACATCCCCTTAAACCACACACCCCCCTTCCCCCCCACCCCTCCCCCCAATTTGAAAAATTTATGAATTCCCACCTTAGTTGAATTTTGATGGAAAAATACACAAGGCACTTGTTGAAAACATGAGTAGGGGGGGTTGTTAATTATGAAATTACAAAGTTACCCTTATTATTAGGTCAAAAGAGTAAATATTTAGAACTAATTTTCATATTTCCCGTACTGCTATCTTATGTTTAACTTCGTAATTTCACATATAATAAGAGTAGCAAATGCCACATGTGCTAACAATGATTGCCACTTCATAATTTAATATTTAATACAGCTACCAAGTGTGTTTTCTGTCAAATATTTAATTGAGAAGAAACTTTGCAAATGTTTCAAAGTTTAGGGGGGAAGAATGTTACAAACTAAAGTTCAGGAAATATTTTGTGACAAGGCCTAAAGTTCTAGGGAAAAAGCGAAATTTGTCCAAAGAACAAATAAGTTGGTTGATTTATTCCTAAAGAACTACATCCACATTAAACTTTTTATCCATGGACCAGAGATATAAGCTGCTTAAACTTCTCATGATTGTTTTGACTTGGAAACATATCATCTAGGGCTAATTCAATTACCAAATTGGAATAAACAAGAGTTAAAGGGGAAAATATGGATGAAACAAAGTAGAAAAAAGATACATGTTTAAGGAATTACCCCCACGTCCTCTGAGTTCAGGTTACCCACGGAAACATAGTAACTAGAGGAAGTTACTATATCCTGCCTAATCATCCCACTTCCTACGAGAAAAAGATTGAACCTATCAGTAAAACTAAAAAATAAATAAAAAAAAAGACAATAACATTAACTTCTATCACTTATCCTAATTTAAACTTCACCATGAATGACATTCCAAGACAAGGTGGTATTAGGATACGATGGGTTATCAAGCCAATGAGCCAGGCCTTCACTGCCTGCAACATGTGAAAACAGGCAGAAACAACTGAAATCATTTAATAGGAAAAAAAAAAAAAAAAGATTCACATTACGCGCTCAAGAGTACTAAAAGAGGTTATAAAAAGGTGGCATGAATAGAAAAAGTAATTTCCATCAAAAAGTTCTTCGCACACAATGCTCCATTTTTGCCTTTATTGCCTCACAAATAGCATTTTATTGTTTAAACTCTGTCACCAGTAGTGGATGCATAAAGCACTACGAAAAGGTTTGGTGTCGTCACTGCTTTGGAATATTTGGATGGAAAGAAATTTCAAGAGTCTTTGAGGAGAGGAAATTGGAGCTAGAGGATTTGCTTGAGACGTTTAAATTCTCATCAATATGGTGGGCTTCAACTGATAGGGCTTTCAAAGATGTCCCATTCCAATTGATCATTTTAAATTGGAAGGATGTTATAAGACAATAGTTGAAGACAGCTCTCTGTTTTGGTAGCATTTGTACAAGCCTTTCATGTCTTTCATGTGTTCCTGTCATTACCTGTTTTTGGAGGACATCTTGTTCTCCTACTCTTATATAGATTATAAAGTGATTACTAATAAAGAGTGATTTCTTATAAAAATAAAAATCACCTAGCGGAAGCAAAAAAGAGAAAAAAGCCATGTAGCCATTATAAATTACAATGACCTCATGAATCGTGAGTGATGTAATCTCATGATATCAAATTTGATTAATGTAAAAACTAGTATAAAAGTGAGGAAGATAGAATATATTCATGTAAGGTGAAGGACCTTCAATATAAACTTTGGACATACCTTGGGCAATTATAAGGAAAATAGAGGCGTTAGGAGAATGCACGGTATATGATATGTTTATTTGAGACCCCGCATTTAGGTAGTACATCCAATCCTGAAGATAATTACTTCCGTCTCATCAACAAAATTTAGAAGCACAACAACAAATCACTGAGACTAGCTTGTGAAAGGTTAGTTAATTAAAAGAAGAACAACTTACCTTGTATGAATCCGTAGGAACGGACACTTTGTGAGTCTCGAACCAGATTTTGACAGCATCAAGGGGTGGAGATTCATAGAACCCAAATAGTGTAGGCCCAGGCTTTGACTCATTCTGCTCTTCCACCTGATATGGAACAAATTAAGCCATACCAGATTGTCACATATACACCATAAGCTAAATTGAAATGGAAAATATCAGCCCACCTTTATAGACTGCACAAAAACCGCATTTGGTTGTAGAAGAAGTGAAGTATTAGGACCAAGCTCTATATTTGCAGACCCATATACCCCCAAAATGAGTGTCATGGACACTGTAACAATAAATGACAATGTAATTATTAACAATCTAAACCATAGCCATTATATGGGGAAAAAAAATTACAGAGAATTCTATAATAGGAGATGAAAAATATATGCCACTGGTAGGACGCAAAATTTAACCTTTGCATCAATTTTGACTCTGTTAATTCATCATATTTTATTTAAACTGACATGATTTGGTGTCATCCAGTGGTTAAATATTATGTTTAATTTGACCATACAATTAACTACTGTTTCCTACGGAAGGATGGATAATGCTAGGTTCATTTTCAAACTAATATAGAACAGCAAAAATCTCAAATTTAGTTTGCAAAATTAAAAATTTAGACTAGCAATAGTCGCAGACTATACACACACAAAATACTAGTAGTCTCTAAATTCTTTGACATTGCCTATCAGTCCTTCTGGCTTTCGCATTTTCCGTTAAAAGATTTAGGAACAAATAGTCATTAATTAAATTCAAAAAGAGTAACAAAAACTTTTAAAAACTATATTAAACTTTTTGATGAGTTTAAAACTACTGCTCATAATTTTAAACTTGAGGGCTAACACCAGACTTTCATTTGTCAGTTTAGCGATCCACAAACCAAATAATCCAAAACAAAAGTATTTGAAGCTGATTAGAAACGAACCGAAGAACCAAAAGGTGAGAATGACTGCGGTGCAGGACCAGGTATCTTCGCCGACGGCCGCCGATACGTCGTCGTCGAAAACCCGAAAGTTTGCACGGTAAGAAGAGCCGATTCTTTGTTCATCTAGTTCCGGATTTCGAAACTGATCGTGTTGCGGAAACCGACCGCCACGAGCGTCCTCTTCGAGAGCCGGCGAGACGTTGGAAGATGACGCTCCAGCGCCGGAAGAAACCCTGCCGATCGAAGCGGACGAAGACGAACTTGAACCATGCTCTGGTTCTTCCTCCATTCTAGAAGGGGAAAAAATGTGGGTGAGAGAAGAAATTGAAGAGAAAAACAAGGAAATGCCTAACCCTAAGAGGGAGACGAAAAAAACGCACCTCGAATTCGAAGGTCCATGGAGGTTGAAAAGGAAGGTGAAGAAGAACTGAAAACTCACCGATCGGTCTTCTTGTTGCCTCCCAAAGAACGGTAGTTGTGAATGGTAAGACGGTTATTTGAAAATTTTGTTCTGCTCCCACTACTGCCACTACTTCTCAACAAATGGGCCAATGAGCTTCAGGGATGTCAATTACTTCGCGCCTATACCTCACTTTGGGAAACTTTATTTATTTATTAGCGCATTATTATACATTATCAAAAGTAGGAACGATTATACTGTTTTTTTATATAGTGTCGTTTTCACTTTGTCTTTTGGTTTTGGTTTTTGGTTTTGAGGGCTGGGTCTTTGGTCTATTTGCAATCATTGGATTGCTTCACTCTTGTTTGTGATTGGGGTTAACATTGGGCCTGGCTTTCCGGCCTTTTAGGTGGGTGTTTACATCCTTGTCATTATTTGATACTAATAAAAATTATCCTTTTTTTTTTTTATCAAACTTAATAAAATATATATATTATTGATTTTCCCTTTTTCTTATATTAATTATAGTTTTTATTATAGTAACGAAGAATGACAATAGAAAGACATATAAAAATTATAAAACAAACACTAAGCTTCTATTATTATGTAAGTATTATATAATATCTCAGGTAAATAACATTTTATTGTAATAAATTATAATATAATATAGTTAAAACTCATTAAAAGTAAAAGTAATTAATTAAAAAAAAAACAGTTCTCATATATTATATTTATATTTTATTTATCATGAACCATAATAATATTCGGCAGTAAGGCATTTTTACTCATACTTACTAAAATTGTTAATTATTAATTTTAATTTTAGAAAAATTGATATCATATAATTATTTAATATTTAATAATTACCCATAAAATATATAGCGTATTTTTTAAAAATGATAAATTTATAGTATATTTTATTTTTCATTTTAAAATAAATTTAATTGATTTCAAATTTACCCTTTATTTCTTTCTTCTTACTCTCTTGTTGTTTCATAACTAAAGAAGTGCCTCAATGATGGAGGACTGCGGTGACCAATCGCAATCTCAATGATGGCAACAGAGGTCGAGAGTCGTAATGGTGGTGGTGCACGTGCAAGCGGAGGTTCAAGATTGATCGTGAGTCACGATGGTTGTGAGGTTGCGATCTTCAATGGGAAATCCTGACGTCCAGTTGGAAATAGCCCAATTTCAAGTTGATCATGAGCAAATACAGGCCATTCATTGTCATTGCCCACAGCTTAGGACTCTTACACGCTTCGTGCGATCTCTAGCAATATGATAATGTTAGCACTGGTAAGGCGAATTAGCAGCAATTTAATATTAGGGTTAGATTTGATTGAATTTGGGGCTTGGGATTGATTTAGAGTTTTTAGGTTTTTTTTTTAGGTTATTTTGTAATAATTAATAATTGTTTGAAATTTTATAAATATAAAATATAATTAAATATATTTTCACTTTTTTTTTGGGATATGTATTTACCACTTTGTTATTTATTTTGTGGGTTGGAATTATTTAAAACTATGCATTTATGTGATTGCAAGTTACAGTTACACCATGCTTATCTCTGACTAAATATATAAAGCTCGAATCTCCCTACCCTAAATTAATAAATATCGAATTCACTAGTATAAAAGCAAATTTACTAGACAATATATAGATTTACCAAACAATCTTAAAATCAAAAAAATTTCAAATTATAAATATGAAAAAAAGCTAAACATCTGATAAATATTGGATTTCCCGATAAATTTATCAGATTTACAAGCAAATATCATGTGTAATTTTTAATATGTATGCAATATATTATTTCTAATGAGTAAATATATATTTTCTAGTATAAGATGTTGTAATATTTTCTAATATACCTAGTAAATATATTTACTAGTAAATATATATATTTCCTGTTGCTTTGATTTTGTAATGAACGAGTTAACTTGTGACAATGACTGGTTTTGTTGTTGCGTAGTTTTCACAATAGAGGAGTAAGCTCATAACGACTGATTTGGTTTATAGCTAGGCTCGTGGAGGTGAGGTGGATTGTAGTGATTTGGTCTCGGTCCAACCATTATCAAGTCATCAAACAATAAATCCAAAAATCCCATCACCGTAGCCTAGATCGTTACCTAACTCATTACTTAGCCTTATCCCCATCCAACCTAGATTGCACCTAACCTTATGGTCATGCTAGCTCAGATCGCTACCTCGAGCCCTACCCAATCCTAGCAATGTTGGATTTAAGACAGGTTGTGATGCCCTTGGAGATGAGCAAAACACTTTTACAGTGGAAAATCTAAATCTTGTATCAATAATTGATTTATTATTTTCATTCATTTGTAATGACATATTAGGTGATGAAAAAGAAATTGTTTGATTGATGCAAGTAAAAACAAAGAGAAAGTCGTGTTTGGTTTAAATTATTTTTCAAATATTTTTAAAAATGTTTTTACACTTCTTTTGATGAGCGAATATGAAAAGAATTCTTATATAGAATTTGTTTGACAGGTACTTTGAAAATAAAAATGAAAACAAAAAATGGTGAAAATGGTTTTTATAAGAGTATAAAAAATAATTAAAATTTTTCTCATTTTCTTTTTTTTATTTTTTTATTTTTTTATGTAATTCCATTTATATTTTTAAGACTATACTTAACATGTTACATTTAGAAATACAATTCACATTTTTCTTATATCCAAATCCAAATCCAAATCCAAATTAATCTTTCTAAGACTGTGTTTGGATGACATATTCAATTTTATAAAGTGGGAATTTTTTTAATAAAGTGTCTACCTCAAATTTTTTTCATCATTATTCTCATTTTAAAGCAAAATTATTTTTTCAATTTCAAACATGTCTTGTCTTTTAGAAAAAGGAAAATGATTTTTTTTCTAATACGCTCACAATGCACAATTTCTAATATCGTTTTTTTCATTCCAATCAATCTTTTGTTTTCAAAAAAAAATTTTTTTTACATCTAAACAATACCTTATTTTTAAATAGAAAAGTCTTTTATATTAAGAAAATTTTCTTTTCTAAACGTGGACTTTTATCTAAACGAGACTGAAAATATAATTAAACAGAATTTTAAAAATAATCTCAACATTGTTTTTAAGATATTTATTTTTATTTTCATAAAAAATAATCAATTTCAAAACAAATAAAAAAAATATCAGACACTATTGAAAAAAAAGTGTGTGTTTGGTTTTGTTTCCAAAACAGATTTTACGATTTTCTAGAAAATCGATTTCAAAATTGGTGTGAAATTGTGTTTGGTTTGTATTATTTTTGAAAACAGTTTTCAAAACGAATCCAAAATCTCCTTTGTTCCTAACGTAAAATTGAAAACGACTTTTAGTCGTTTTCTTTGATTTCATTTTTTCCATTTCTCCCATTTCTCTGATTTAATTATTATGGTTAATTAAGATTTAATTGATATAATAATTACTTAAATATTATAGTTATTAATTTTTAATTCATTTTTCAATTAAAAATTTTTATTAATTTTTAATTTTTGGTATTCATAATAAATTTTTTTTAAAATCAAACATAAATATGTTTTTATACAATACTTATAAAATGACTGGTTTTCAAAAATATAACCAAACACGGTTTCACTTTTTTGTTTCTCAAAACATACACTCAGAAAATAAAACCAAACACAATTTCAGAAACGTTCTCAGAATTGTTTTCAAAATGATCTCAAATTTAAAGAATTTGAAAACATAACAGATTTCAAAAACAATACCAAACGCTATCAAAGTTTCTCATCTTAGTTTTCATTTTCTAAAATTTATAGAGGCAAAAAAAAAAAATATTTAAAAATACATCCGAACACAATACCATTTTTTAAAAATATGTCCTTGGTTTACTCTGTGCTGCCCGCGGAGCTCCAAGCGAAGCGTTCTCACCTCTAAGGCCTCGAACGGGTTTTGTTTTGTTTTTGTAAATAAAATGAATAACAAATCAAAGTTCCCTCGACAGGCTGTTTCTTTCCTCGTCTCAGCCAACTACGTTAATTTACATTAAACCCCAACCCGCCTCTTAACTTTTCTAAAGCCAATTACTAATTTCCGGGAGGACAAAATCGTAATTACACTTGCCACACGTCAAATCGCCCTCCCAAAGAACTCACTCCACCGGAAAAAAAAAGAAACTTTCCTCTCTCTCTCTCACATCGAGCCTCTGTTCTCCAAAAAAAAAAGAAAGAAGAAAAAAGAACAGATCTAACCCAAAATCGAATTCTCAATTCAAATCGAAAAAAGACAAAGCAAAAACAACCCTAATTTTGTCGAATTCGTCTCGGTTCGAATCGACTCGAATCGAGAGCAGCCATGGGGGATTTCAATCTGGCGCTGGTAATCGTCGCCATAGTCGTTTGCGTGATCGTGTTCCTCTTCAACATCTACCTTCTGGTGAATTATCAGCACCCGGACGATGCGAACCAGGCGTATTTCCCCAAATTCGTCGTCGTTTTGGGCCTCTCCGTCGCCGCCATCTCCATCCTTATGCTGCCGGCCGACGTCGCCAACCGCCAGGCCTGCCGTCACGCGATATACAACGGCGCGTGCAACCTCACGCTCCCGATGAAGGATCTCTGGCTCGCTGTTTACATCCTCGACGCCGTTCTCGTCTTCTTCGTCATTCCCTTCGCGATGTTCTACTACGAAGGCGACCAGGACAAGTATGTGATTTTTTTTTTTTTGATTTTTTGTACACAATGTTGATGAAATAGCTATGGGATATGTGTGATTTTGTTTTCTTTTAGGGTTTCGATTTGTTGAGCAAAATGCTGGTTTCTTTTTTTGCAGGAGTGTTGGAAAGAGGATTAAAAGCGCGTTGCTTTGGGTCGTCACAACCGCCATTGTGTGTGGTCTCGTACTCGGAATCTTATATGGTCAGTTTTTTGAAGTTTTTAGTTTCATTTTGATGTCGCGCGCCCGCGCGCGCGTGTATATATATATAGGATGGTCTCATATTTGATACTGAATTGCATCCGACAATGTCGTGAATGTGAATTTATGTTACTAGAAATGGGAATTCATGTAGGCAATGTAAATGTGAATGTGAATTCTCCTTATTTACATTTCTTTCTATATGAATTCACATTCTTAGTAATTAAACTTCACATTTACGGCAGTGTGCCTGATACCGATGTAGTACTGGACATAAGACTGTGTATATAATACACACAAACATATATCTATGTAATTTTTTTTTTTTAACATAAACTAGATTAGTTATTGTGCTTTTTAGGTGGATTGTCACGAGTATTCATTTGAAATTGCTTTACAAATGGGATTACTATGATTAGTTACTCGTTTGCGGTCAGTGGTTGAATGTGTTCATTTTTGGTTGACCACTAAGTTAGATATTGCATACCCGAATGAAATACTTGGAAATAGATGGAAATTGCCATTGTTCACGAGCTTGAAGTACTGGATCCTAATTAAGACTTACAGAATAGTTTCTAAGAAATTTTTTTCAAATAGATTATGTGTACCCAAATGCGCGCAATTGAAGGCAAACCATAAATAAGAAATGTCCGTTTTGTGGTATCTACTCTTTGTGTAGTTTTTTTGAGGTTAGTGGTATTGAAGGCATGTTGTGGATGTTAGCTTACATTGATACTTTTTTATCCTTTTGTTTTTGGACTGTATTCTGTATTTTTTTACCCCATTCCGCCAACCCCTTTCTCTTTTCAGTTTTCTTCTGCCTCAAAATTCTTTATCTTGTCTTCACAATTTTCTAAAATATTACACTATTCAACGTTGCTCATCTCCAACTGTTAATTGCATTGTTAGATGGTCCAGTCTTATAAAATGGAAATATCCTTTTTTATTTTCTGTGTGTATTTTTTTGAAATACTTCTTAGTTCCTTGTATATCTTCCTAATTTCTATTGGGTTGATCTTGCATTTTCTTTTGCCTTTTTTTTTTTTGGTGGTTGCCATGAATTGTTTTGCCTTGTTTTGTCTTATTTGGTGCTTTCCTGATATCAGGGCTTATTGGCGAGGTGGATTTCACTGTTAGGCACCTCTCGTCAACCACAAATGCCTTTCCCAACCAATGGGAATTCTCTAGTGGTCAACAATGTATAGGTGGCTCACGTCAGGTTTGCCCTTAGACTTAGTATCGTGTTGTTTCGATTTTTCATGCAGTATTACTCTCTCATTGTATGTGGTTTTTTGTTGGTTTGGTTGGCATGTTGTTCTTTAACATGTTCATCCTCCTTATTACTGGTTATTTTGTTGTTTTCTCCTCTTTCCTCTTTCTACAGTGCTCTGCATATACTGCTAATGCTTCATCAGAGAAGACATGGACCATGCGTACAACCTTTCCAGAATATGTTGTTGCTCTTGCTACCATCGTTGGATCTGTTCTTTTCTCTGTAAGTTCTTTCTTGAATAATATATGTGATAAATTGGTGTTGAATGTTTAATTTGTATCAAATAATGACTTTAATTTTTAAAATATACGTTTAGTAGATACAGGGGACACCAGACATGAATATATATTTTTTTTCTTTGGCATATCACAAATGTGTGATATTAATGCAAAAAACAGGTGTTATCTATCCCTGGTCTAATGAAGCAAAATAATTCATCAGATTATGAGTAGATGCACCTTTAGTATGAAATATTACATTCACTTTCCTTCCTACACTGTACAGATATTTGGAGGAGTCGGTATTGCTTGTTTACCCCTGGGACTTATTTTCTCTTTCATTCGGCGTCCGAAGGCTGTTATTACTCGTTCACAGTATATCAAGGTACTGCTGCATTTTTTATATTGCGTGTATGCTCGGGTCTCTCAAAGATAGCCCATGCATGTTTTATTACTTTTTAATGTTTGATTTTGAATTTTTATTTTCTGTAGGAAGCAACCGAACTATCTAAGAAGGCAAGAGAATTGAAGAAAGCAGCTGATGCACTCCATCAAGAAGAAAGAAGTGGCTCTAAGGGCAGAAAATGGCGTAAAAATGTGAAGGCTGTAGAGAAGGTATATCCACCATTATAAGTGTGAAAGTCCATTTCACATATGGGCATAAAGCTTTCTTTCATGCAGTATGCACCATTATATAATGTAAGATGTGTCATTCACATGAAAAAAGAGTACTTCATATCTTTTTTTTTTTTTTTTTGGGATAACCGTGGTGTTTGAGATTTTGTTTTGACTAAAAGAGTACTTCAAATCTTTTTTTTATTTTATTTTGATAACCATGGTGTCCGAGATTTTGCCCTGACTAATCCATGGGACCCATACAAAGCTCCCCCTCCATATGGCTTAGGTAAATCTCGGGCCTTTGGCCCATGAGCGTGGCCCCAAGGAATTGGTATCAGTCAATGGGAATCGAACCTTAGACTTAATGCTTAATGAGGCACCAAGTCCAAGTGATTCACCATTGAGCCCACCCGTTAGGATTCATATGGAATATTATGTAACACCAAGTAAATTATATGGAATACCATTGCTATGTTTGTTTGGGATTCCATTTTTGAAAAATAGAAAATTTTTCATTTCAAGAAAATGGATCTTCTTGAATTTCTGTACCTGAACATCCAAAATTTTTCATTTTTGGAAATTTGAAAAGAGTTATCTCTAGAAAAAGAAAATTTTTTACCCATCCAAACAACTTTTCACTTTTACAAAAAAAATCCAAACAACTTTTTATTTTTTATATCTAAAAATTTTCTATTTTTCAAAAATAAACCTCCCATCCAAACATACCATATATAACACCAAGTTTTTCTCTGTCACTTGGATAAATGTCATAAATTTATGCATCTGGTTGGAAATTGCTCGCTGCAACATTTTTAAGAGATAGATCTATATTGTCATTGGAAATCAAAATATGCTTGCTGAATTTGACAGGAATTGCTTCAGTTGGAAGAAGATGTGAAGCTTCTAGAAGAGATGTACCCACAAGGAGAGAAGGTAATGTACTGGGAAGCACATGGCCATATGCCTCTTTTTCTGCTTGAGGATTAGTATTATATCTTTGCTGATTTTTTTGACTGAATTCAGGCTGAGACTACTTGGGCTTTGACCGTTCTTGGTTACTTGGCCAAACTTGTTTTGGGAATCTTAGGGTGAGTACTGCCATGATCTATTCACTTGATTACTGTACCGAATGTGTAAGGCTGTAACATGATTTCGGCAGATGTATTTGCAGTTATTCCAAATAGTTGTTAGTTCACCTGTTACGATGTCCAGTTTTTACTTTCCTGCTTTTTTGATATTTCATGCAGACAGTGGTTTATATTTACGTAGAGCATGATATAATGATTGGAGTTATATCGTCTTGAGGGAATTTTAGTTAGAAGCTTGTATATGAAAAATAGGGTATTGCATTGAAAAATTGTTAGAAAATAATCTTAAAAAAAAAAAAAAAAAAGCTTGATGAGAGCTTTGTTTATCTTAACTAAAATTTTGTCGTAGACTAGTGATTTGAACAGTCAATAAAAACAAATTGTGGTTTGTCTGATTTGAGAGATGTTTTGCATGTTACGCGAGCTTCCTCAACTTTTCTTTGTCATAATAAAGGCTCTTATCACGATAAAGACGTAAAGACATTGCTATTGAAAGGAAAGTTAAATCTCATTCAAAGTTTGTATAGAACCATTTTAGAGATTTTATTGATGCAACTCAGTTTGGCAAAGCTTTGATCCTGATAAAACTGCTTTGGCCACGCGAGTCTATCTGTAATTGTGATGTTTCAGTTTTAAAATTTGTCTGATATTTGGTTATTAGGAAATGTTACGGCTTTGAAAGTCATTCGGAAAAGTTCAATTATAAGTATAAGTGACAGAATGATGTGTTCAAGTGGCTTTTAAGAATTTGATAGAGTTTACATTTGTGTTTCATTGGATTACATTAAAATTGCCATGTCTGAAAATGGAGTGAAAATTGTTCATGCAAAGCCATGGTTTTCGTTTCCTTATTCTTTTGTAATTTTCAGGGATTTTGATAAGTTCTATTTGTTCGATTCGACCTAACAGTTTGGGCCATGTGTGTTGTCAGGTTGATTGTTTCTGTAGCTTGGGTTGCTCATATTGTCATATATTTGTTGATTAACCCTCCTCTTTCTGCTTTCCTGAATGAGGTTTTCATCAAGCTGGATGATATTTGGGGTATTTCATTACTTATTACCACTCTTTATTTGCACTTATATTGCCTGTTTAGTGAGTATAGTTTTGACATTTTATACTATTCAACCAGGTCTGTTGGGAACTGTAGCGTTTGCATTCTTCTGCTTCTACCTTCTGCTGGCCGTCATTGCTGGAGCAATGATGCTTGGCCTGAGATTAGTTTTCATTACAATTCATCCCATGAAGTAATAAGATTTTCAGTATTATCTTTCTTTTTCCCCCCTCCATTCTAAATAGATTTGAATTAGCACCAAAGTTTTAACAGGTTTATTTGCTTCCATTATTTTGATTATGTGAACCAAAGTTCGTTCAAGTATTTTCTAATATTGTTTGATACTTGTTTTCTTTCCCAGGTGGGGAGCCACTCTTATGAACTCATTTTTATTTAATGTGGGACTTATTCTACTATGCTCCATCAGGTTAGCATCTTTTGCACTCTTTCCATTTTCATTTTATTAGGTTAGGCTGGCCTATTTTTCTTAGTTTTTTTTTTTTTGGGCTAATATTTTAATACAGGACTGGCCTGTCATTTCAAAAGTTTAGTTTAGAAGATAATAAATATAGATGTCAAGACTCTATTGAATTATCCCCATCGTTTTAGTTTCTGTACATTATGAGTGGTCACCCTTTCTTTTAGCTGTTATCTTTTAAGTTGCTATGTTGTAGTGTCAAATTTCTTTCGTTTGGATGGCCCATTCAATTTTGTAGTTGATTTAAATGCAATATTTCTATTCCAATATGCGTTTGGTCACACAACTATTGTGGTGAAAGCACTAGAATTTTTCACTCTTTCACAACTATTCAACTTAAATGTAAATCCTAAATTTTCATTTTTTATTTAAGAAATATTACCATGCTCATTTTTCTACCTCTACAATATTCAAATATTACCTTAACAAAAACTGTTCAAACATACATTTCATTTAAATGCACAATTTAAAATTTTACATTTGAATGCAAACATTCAAGTTGATTGAACATTAAAATATAATAGGTGATCCAAACGAATGCTCATATTTCAGCTAAGACATAAGTTCTTGGCAGCCTTTTAGGCTAAGTGCTAGCTTTGAGAACGAAAGGAGAAGTATTTGCTTGCTGACAAATTTTTGTGCTTTATTAGACAAACACACTTGCACGCTCACCCATGCAAGTGCAATTACTCTTATTTGTTGTGTGGTGGCCGCAGGCCGTGGTTATTCTGTCATTACATATGCAGGCTCAAGTCTTTCTTGAAATTATAGTTTATTGTCTTGTTATCTTTCAGTGTGATCCAGTTCTGCTCCACAGCATTTGCTTACTATGCTCAAGCAACTGCAGCACAGGAAATATTCGGTCACACTTTACAATCTCTTCGGGGGATTAAATACCTGTACAAGTGAGTACAATTTTTTAATGCACCATAGTTTATTCTGATCAATCTTGTACGCCGTATTGCTTTGGTTGGACAATTTTCCTTTTTTGGTTTTTGATGCATCACAGGTACAACGTATTCCAAATTGCATTTATTGTTCTGGCGGGATTGACCTTTGTGTATTATGCTGCCTTTGTAAGTTTTAAACATATCCTTTTCCCCCTTTAGTTTTGTGACGTGTTCATAACAATCTGAATCTAATGGTATCGGTTCTATGAAATGCAGGGATGGAGAAGAAAAAAACCTAGCGGCAGATTCCAACTTTCCTCTTAAGCCATGTTTTTCATGGAGAAGCGCACACTCACATGTTGGATCCATCGGAATTCTAGGTTTTAACGTATGTTTGTAGTGATTTATGTTGTCAGATGTGCATCGCCTAGTTTTGTTCTTTGTTGAAAGATTTGGAGTGGCGTGCGTATCATCTGATTTGAATTGGGTTATGTCAGTGGGAATGGCATTTGATGCCACTGTTGTTTTATGCTTTCCTCTTGTATCTATTTTTTTTTTCCCCTTGATTTGTGCTGAACGCTGACTTGGTCTTGTAATCTAGAGGTCTTTGCCCACATTCAACCTGGTGTTTCTTTCTTGTTTTTATTTTTATTTTTATTTTTTTTCCTTTTGGGGGGAAATATCCTTTGTAATATAGCCATCGAGAACGAGGAGTTGTACGATTATTAGTCATTTATATTTACGAAGACATTCACCTATAGCTTGGGAGGCTGATAATTTGTGATCAACTGTGATATTGACAAGTTTTTTCTTTTGTCGCGGCAAAAGGAAAATGATTTTATTTTTTTGAGTAGATTAGTGTTATGGTCATTAATTTTAATATTAATTTTTTAAATATTAATTTGTATATTATATTTTTATTAGAAGAAATTATCAATTGATGTAATTATATTTTAAACGTTTATAAATTAAAAAATATAAATTTTCATACGATATGGTTGATATTTAAAAATTTTGATTGAAATTGATGTTTTTAACGTAGGCATGCTGCATGTGCCTAGACTATCTTTGGTTATTTTTTATTTGACCAGCTGACACAGCCTAGTTTTAGCTTCTTAGATTATCTTCTATGTGTTTGGATTTGTTAACGTTATATTTGTTATAAAATAATATAATAAAATATTATTTTACTTTATATATTATGTTATTTATAATGTTATTTTTATTTTTTTATCATAATAATTGTGTTTTAGATATTATAAAAGTGAATTTTTAATATTTAAACAAATAAAAATTAAAATATTGTAATAAATATATGACGTAAAAATTAATATGAATTAAAAGTGAAATTTATATTGATTATATTTTAAGATAAATTGTTATAAAATTTAATATATAAAAAATTTAATATAAAAAATAATATTATATTTTTTCATCCAAATCTCAAAATTTATTACTAACATACAAATTTAGCAATACATCAAAGATGCTTTTAAGACTAATAGAATAGTAAATGACTTGTGGATATTCTGTTTTGACATTCACGTGGGACTTTACCATAACGTTTCTTTCTCTGAAATTTCGGACTTTGCAGCCACGGTCTATTTAGAAAATAGAACTCAGAATTAGAACTGACTCTGCAACCATAGCCTCTTTAGAAAATAGAACTCAGAATTAGAGCTTCAATAGTAGCATAAATAAACAGCTTTTCTACTACTACCTTCGCTACAAAAAGAGTAGTGTTTATATATAAGGTATAACACTCTTATGACTTGTTTAATAGAGTTTATATTTTTACTTTTGGTCAGCAGATGAAAAAAAATAAAAGTTATATCTTCTCAATAAGTATTTAGTATCGTAAAACTTTCAAAGTCAAAATAACCTTTAAAATTTTCTAATAATTAATAAAAATCTTACAAGTACATTATAATTTAAATTTTGTTATAATTTCTAAAGTTTACTAAGAAGAGCTTCTATTGAAAGTCACCTTTTTTTTTTTACTTTAACAGGAAATACTTTTAGAGATTACAAGCTCTTCTGACAAATCATCCAAATACTTCTAATAGCTTCTTAGCTTCTAGAAAGCTAAAAGTAACTTCTAAGATGATTTGCTGTATCATGACAATTTATAACAACAAATCTTGAACATGATCAGCAAACTCCAAAGCAAGGTTTATGCAATAATAATATATCCAAATGCATTGGCAAGATCATAAATCTCTTGTTAATCAGTGTTTATTACTCATCATGTAATCCCCAGTGGATGATTCTGCTTGTGCTTATGTCGGATACATTTATAGTTGTCTTTCCACTACCACTGACTGGATCATAAGGTGAATCCTCTCCAAATTCAGCTGGCAATGAGCTATAGTGCAAGCTTGGTTCCCAATCTGCCTCTTTGAGCACCTTCAGTATTTCCTTCACTACCACCTTGCTCGCCTCAGATGAAAAATGTATTCCATCTCTGGACAACAAGACAAAAGAGTACTAGACCAGTTCAAGCAATCTTACCAAGAATTTGTGTAACTAATAACGAGGAGATTCTATGGTGACGCGCACCAACAACAGAGGTATTTGATCTTTGTCATACGATTGAAATAAGACATATTCTCTCATGGTATCCAATCCCATATAATATAAATCACTCCGTTTAAATCCTATGTTCACCGTTCATGTTGCTAATGAACTAATGGGCGGAGACATCCAATTGTAGAATTTCCCAACTCCACTAGATTACGAATGTCCTTATCTAATTGTACTTTTTGGGGCAAATTGTTGAATTGGTTCATGAACTTTTTTTAAATAGGTGAGAATTTGATGTCTAAACTTTATTTTTTGGTAAAAACATCCCTAAACTTTTAAATAGGTGGATGTTTTGTTCTTAATCTATTTTTTGTTTTTAAAATACCCCTTGAACCATTAAAAAAAAAAGTGTTTTGGTCTTCACTTCAAATTTTGGACGAAAGTGATGTACGATGATGGTGTTATAGCTATAGTGGAGGTCATACTCAACAAGCGGAGTACGATGATTTTTATCTATTTTTGAGCAAAAGTATTCTATCGCCCTAAAAAATCATTAAGTTCAAAGCAATTTACAATAAAAACCAATCTTTATAGATTAAAAAAAAAAATCACAAATCATCAAAAATTAAAAAAAAAAAGATAAAGAGATAAATAAAAATATTGTTTCTTGTGAAGAGAAGAATCAATTTAAAATAAAAAGAAATAAACAAAAAAACCAGCATCTTTTATTTTTTTTTTCATGAAAATTTATTTTCTAGTTTATTTATAATTTGTGGGGGTTTTTATTGGGGATTTTATGACTTATTGATTTTTTAGGGTAATATAGTACTTTTGTCAAAAAATTGATATCCTCTATTATTCTCTCTGAGTCGAGACAACCTCCCCATCAATGTCACTCTACCATCGTACCCCATCTTCCTTTAAAAATAAAAATAACGGAAGGATTAAAATACACTTTTTTTAAATAAAGGATCTAGGGATCAAAATTTACCATTTACCAAAAAAAAAAAAAAAAAAAACTTAGGAACCAAACTCTCACCAACTTAATGGTAGACTAAACTCTTACCAATTTAATAGTTCAGGGGTATTTTTACTAACAACTAAAGTTTAGGGACCAAACTCATACCTACTTAAAAGTTTAGGGAACATCCAACAATTTACCCTACTTTCTAATATTACCCTAACAAGGAATTAAGCATGCATTTGGTTCCATAGTTGCATTCAAACACATTTTTTTTTTCTAGTTTTATCTACACACAGTTTATTATTATAACTTTACAATTCAAATTTTGAAAGTATATAACTTTACATATACAAGTCTAAATGGAATATATATTTTAAATTACATAGAAATTCAAGATGAACAAAACAAACCTTCTATTGATTTTTTTTTTACGAACATATTTTAAGTATTTACAATTTTTAGCTCAAGTTATTCAAACATGTACACAAAATGCATAACAATTTAACTGTAATACAATCCCTAACAAACTTAATTTAAACTCGTACACCAAACGTATACCCAGTCTTTTATATCTCTACTTTTATTTCAATGAGGTTCTACTACTCATTAAAAGATTGTAATAGAGAATTTGATGGAGAAGATTTTAAGGTTTTATAATGGTAAAATAAAGGTTGAAAAGAAGGTGAGGTGTTATGTCTTTTTCTTAAAAAAAAAAAAAAAAGAAAATAGTGTTTTGCATACCCGTAAAGATAATTTTTTAAAAGAAATAAGGATGAATTTTGTTGACATTTAGAGAATGTTTAGTAAGTACATTATGTTTGTATACAATGCATTGTATTTGAATGAAAAGTATTTGCATTATATTTGAATGCAATATGTATTTAAATGAAAAGTATTTAAATTGTATTTAAATAATGAATATGTGATATAATGGGTAAAAGTAGAGAGAAACAAGGGAGAGAAAAAGATAATATGTGATGTGATTAGTAAAAGTAATAAAAAAAGTGAAATAATGAAAGTTTATTTGATTTAAAATATGATATGAATAATATTTAAATATAATATTTTTGTATTTAAATAAAAATTATATTATATTTGAACACAATGTAAATTTAATGTGGTAAATAAGTAAGGCATTAAATTCATGAGGTCGTATTTTTAATGGGATTTAATTTTTAAATTATAATTTATGAGTTTATTCATAAATTTAGTAGGACAAATATAATCGCTCTCAATAAACTAAAGGAATAATTGTTGAACTTACACAAAACAAGTATTACGCCAATCTTTTCTTTTCTGGACAAATCAATTGCCTTGATATCCATCTCTTTGCACAACTCTAAGCAAGCTTCTGAATACTGTCGGCACAGTTCATTTGTTCGGTTAAACTCCGCCACTTTGTTCCTACATTTTTTTTTTTGGTTCAAAACATACAAATAATTAAGTTATATGAGCCTAGCTGGGGCATAGACCAGAAGATAAAAGCAACAAATATAGATAACCACGACCACCGTGGGTTTTCACGAATTTGTTCCTCGTTGATTGGAGGAGAACGTACTAAGAAAGATAAGTCGAGTTTTTTCAAAAAGTTCCTGAAAAAATGATTTAAGAAAAAAAAAAAAAAAGAGTATTGTGTCAGTGCAAGAAAACCACCTAGCTAGTTCCCTGAAAATTATGTGTATAAGGTTATT
Source organism: Antiaris toxicaria (assembly GCA_035233585.1). Taxonomy (NCBI): domain Eukaryota; kingdom Viridiplantae; phylum Streptophyta; class Magnoliopsida; order Rosales; family Moraceae; genus Antiaris; species Antiaris toxicaria. The sequence continues at coordinate 7,196,744 of CP141163.1, forward strand.
CAGAAAACAAATCCCTAATATTGTAGCTCGAAGGCGCAAATAAATTGCCAAATATTTTAAGTGAAATAGCTAGTTTCAAATATTTCGTACCTTAAGATGAATAGCAATTTTTCTCATATTTTCCACATATTCAGGAAGTGGCACGTGAGGACCTAAGCCGGATGGATGAGGACACACTGAATCATTACCTCCAAAGTAAACAATCACCAATGAAGGTTGAGTAGCAGCATCCTAAGTAGACAAGATGAATGATGAATTAAAAATAAATATACAATAGTAACATACTTTTTTTTTTTAAATTTAATTTTAATAAATGAGTTGACGTGTTATCTATGACCTCCAACTTAGAAATAATGCTCCAAACTCGTCATGAGAGGGGTTGAACGAACGTACTTCCTCTTAAACAAATTAATGGAGGAGGATATGGGATGGGTTTTCCCCGTGGATGGCTAACTACAACAAATTGCCAACAATTTTTTAGGAGTTTTGATACTTTGTCTCCTAAACATTTCTTGAGTTGGCAAGTTTTCTCTTAAATTTGAATGTTCACAAATTGACTGTAAACTTGATAAAGTGTTGCAGAATCCCTCCATATTGATGTGTTCTTCGTTAGAATTTGAATCGAAAAATATATCCACGTGCATATCACTTAAGCTTGTTTGAAGGTCAACTAGTGGAATTTCATTGAGCAATCAAGCACATTATATCACGTACACACAAAAAATGTTTAGATTTAAACACATGCACTACACAACATTTATCAAATTCTGAATAATTTGCAGCTGAATTACGCCTTCAACCTCAATTTAATGCCCTGTTTAGAGAGCAGAAGGAGGAATTATATAACTTGGGTGTGCTTTTCTTATATACTATACCTTAGGGAAAACTTGGTCTAAAACGTGAAGACCACGCCTTGAATTCCATGCGACATATCCCCGTACCAAAATGTCAGCCTATGCACAACAAAATTGAAGTCGTCATGTTCCTTTCAATTAGTCTTGATGATATATTAATGATAGAGCAGAAAAATACTTATATTTTCATGCACGATGAAATCAAGATCAAGTAATAAGCTGGGAGAAGATAAGTCATTTCTACGATATTCTCTGAAAATCATAGAACTAGGATACTATTTTCAGTCCGAAATACATACTAGAAAGTCGTTCTATAAAAAACAAAAGTTTAAGGGATACAAGAAAAAAAAAAAAAAAAACCCCACAAACGATCAACGAAATAAAAAAAAATACATTAATTTGACGAAATAGTAGTTCAAAGGAACACCAAATAATTATAAAAAAAAAAATCAACAATAAAAAAGGTTCACTGCTAACAACACTTTTTTTTGTTTCACATTAGAACCCTCTGCAATATTACCAGTAGCGCTAACCACCATAGCTTTTTTAAATCAAGTTGTATGAACTATCATACAGTAATTAAGAAATTGTGTGTTTGTATAGCCATTTCATACAGGCATAGCATTACCTCGATATATTCGTTCATATAGAGAATAATCTGTCCCGCTCGAGTTAGTTCATTGGTGGTAAGATATTTGAGGGGGTTCGGATTGGAATTCTTGAATTTGAAACTTGAAAGTATTTCTAACTCTCTATAATAAGTATGACTCATAAATATATCTATCATTATAATATATATATATATAGATATATATATTTATCTGAAATAGGGTAATCGGTACCTTACGAGAGTACAGATCAGAAAGAATGGCACCCCATCCTTGATCTCCAAAACTGAGTTGGACGATTGGTGAACCAAACAACACAAACTGAGGCCTTGCTGGTCCAACCATCTCTTTCTCCTTTACTGTCTCTCTGAAAGATAATGTTTCTCTTAAACATAGTTGAATGTACAAATAGAATGACAAGTATTATATGTGGATCCTAACAACTCCTCTGAAAATTTTTTATGTCGTCTTCCTTTATTATAGAGTTGGTATGCAAAAGAGAATCAAAGTTTATAAAATTATATGAATACCATTTAAAATGTGGTTAATTACACAATTAATTACACAAGTATCCAATTTTTTAAATCATCAACCTTATTTATATATTCTGGTATTACAACTTGATCAATTAAAATATTAAAAGTGGTATCCAAAAAATGGTCTGGCTGAAATTAGGTGGAGAAAAGTTTTTTTACCCCTTATAAAATGAAACAAGGCTATTTAGGATGAAGATCATGTCCTCGTATCTCATAAACAACCAAGGATTGGTTGATGCTGAAAATGACGTCCTCATGTGTTTTTCAAAATAAGAATGAAACAATGATGATCATTGTCTGGTGATCAACAAATGACCAGCCTAAATTATAGGGTACTACCTAAACTCATCATACCCTAGACTTTTAATTTTGATAATTTATACCTATTTATAAATGGGTATTACTTAAACTAATCATTGTCTAGTGATCAATAAATAACCAGCCTAAATTACGGTACTATCTAAACTCATCATATTCTAAACTTTTAATTTTGACAATTTACACCGGAGCTTATAAATGGATAGCAATATAATATATCCCATTGATAACAATGTTGACTTTTTTTTAATGGAAATTGACATCCGCTTGTATATAGATTGTTAATTAAGAGTGTAAAGGTTATTTTATCTCAAAATTTATATTTATAATAAAATTACATTAAAATTTTCTAATTTGATAAAATTGAGATCTTCTCATCAATAAATTTGAGTTAAAATAGACAAAAATAGTTATTCATATTATTAATTAATCAAAGATTTATATATAAATCACATGTCAATTTCAATCAAAAGATTAACATTGTTATCAAATGAGGAAGATTGTTTTAGATTTTTATATTTAAAAATAAATCATCATAATTAAAAATTTAAATAAAAATTATAATTATATGATAAGTTTAAAAGACATTGATGAAAAAAGATCTAAGTCTTTAATTTTTTTATTAGAAGTAGTTTCATTGACACAAACTTAAATATTTAATATGTGGTCAATGGTAAAACGCATTTTTCAAAAACTTCACACTCTTGATATAGTCAGCAAGTCAGTTATGAATTTATAATTTTATTTCAAACATGAAAGACACGTTGTAATATTTTTTAGAATGCGGAAAAAGATAAATTTTAATAATTGAAATGTCAGGGTTGCTTTTTTCTCCATGAAATTATGATCGCACATTTTGTGTTATTATTAAAATATTACGCGTGATCCACGATGCATATCCCATAAACAAAGAATATTTCAAAACCTGCCAGCCGTCTTGATTACTACCTTTCAAATCTCTAACTCAGAAATACTATAACTTAAGGACATAAAATAACATTATGTTTGGAACTGTCACTAATAGACTTGAGAAATTAGTGGTTAGTGGGTTGTTAGAGTGTGATTAATGTGCGTGTATATATATATATATATTTTATGTGAATGTGATAGCAGTTTGGCAGAGGTGAATTAGTGGCACAAAAGAGAGATAACGAAGAGGGATGAGAGTATAGTGCTTAGGAAGGCTGAGGGTCCTCAAATTTCACATGCTATCTTCATATTTTTCTTTTTCCTTTACTTACTGTGTTTCCTTTTGATTTAATAAAGTGATTAAGACAAATTAATGGTTATTATTCTATTGTTGTGCTGGCTTTCTCTAATTTAGAGTGTTGATTTACAGGTCGCTAACAATTCCAACCAGAATTATAGCGATCAATAAATTAAATCAACATGATCATCAGGATATATATTGTTGGAAAAATAGCGATCAATTGAATAATTATTTTCAGTTAGATTATCCATTTAAGTATTAACTTCAGTGCTATTTAAAAAGAGTCTAAAGTTGAATTCTTGATTATATACCAAATTACTAAATACACCAATTGGTTTTTGTCCAGGACTTACATATCATTTTATGTAATATCCCGTAGGTAATCTATAATCAACTCAGGGATAAATTCTGTTTTACCTTTGTCAAGTGATTTATCTTAAAATTGTATTATTTCACTATTTAAAAACCTATTTGTAAATTCATTTAAATGGAGTATCATTCTGTCAACAAAATAAATAAATGATCACTATCTCTCTCTCTCTCTCTCTTTTTTTTTTTTTTCATATCTCTAATAGTACTTTTAAGGAGACATCATTAAGTTTTTTTAGAAGAGTTATGGATTTCATATATGTGAATAATACTCTCCTCATTTATAAGGCATGCCTACAACTTACAGGTTTGGTAACCTTCACAAAATTGAGTTTCACTCTTAGTTTATCAAAAGATACAAGTAACAAAATATGGAGTCGTGTATTCATTTAGGATTAAGATCGATTACATAAGTAATCATTTAGATGAGTTAGAAGCTTCCAATTTAATATATATATATATATCCACTTCTAGGATATACATAAACGTTACCCGATGGCTAAGATAAACTGTCTTGGCAATTGCGAGCAAGCACCCAATATAATTTTGTCAAGGCAAAGTGCCCGTCTATATTTTACTGATTGCTGACTATGAATTCACTTATCATAATAGAATTATGCATATATATATATGTATTACACATGACGCTTTAATTTGTTTGTCTATTAATCAACATATACAAGTAATTAAATGACACAATTAAAACGTGAAAAGGGATAATCTTTAATTTAATCAAAATGTCATAATATGTCCGACATATCTTCATCAGTTAATCCTAATATAAGTATGGTCATAAAAGTTTTTATTTTGATTACTAAAATATGCCACTCTTTTCTTTGATTCCTTATAATAACACATACATATACATGATAAATCTTCAGCACATGATCGAGAATTATATATAGCTCAGCTGATCAGGATTGTTGTCCTAAATTTGGTTGGATATTCATCGCATTTACAACATGTTGAAAATTAAGTTTATTGTCCTCTCAGGATTTGCCCTTATTTATTGTTCTCGCTTTTGTAGTTTCATGAAATTCATAGATGGGATTAAAATACCTAGTACCAAGTTCCATCTTTCTTGATCGACTTTAATTTATGGGATAAATTTATTTTTACTTCTTAAACTTTAGTGTTATTATAACTTTACGATTAAACTATGAAATTGGTAAAAACGCTCTTTGAACTATAAAGTATTGTCATCTTTACTCTTTCCATCAGTTAAATTAATGGAATATTCTCTTGAATTTTAATATTCTTAATAACTTTACTTTTCGAATTTTGAAATCTAGAATTTATTATAGAAATTTAATAAGAAAATAATTAAACAAAAAGAGAAGAGAAGAGGAGAAGAGAAAACAAAGATTTTTAATCTAGGTGTGTCTATGTTCATCGACTAGGAATAATAAAAGAATTCACTATCAAGGCGCATTATGAATGGACTCCATAAATATACAAGTTTACATTGTATAAATTTAGGTAAGTTTCATAATACTAACAAATCTTCTAAGGTCAAGATATATTCTAAATTATAATAATTATAAATAAATCAAAAGTTTATAACAAAAATATTACACATAAAATAATAGCTTTCCCTAATGTTAATATACTTTCCTAATCTTTATATCCCTCAAACTTTGAACTGATAGCAATAATGCTCTTCAAACTTAAAAAAAAAAAAAAAAATCACACACACACACACATATTATTCAGTTTTTGGCCATTTAAAACTTGCATAAACTTTATTTTTTGCGTACTAAATTTTAGTATATTTAAAACTTAACTCTTGAAGTCTAAAATTGATTAATGCATTTATAATATTTGTTTTCAAAATTGAAATCATTATAAAAAAAATAAAAAAGAAGTTTTATATTTAGATCCCTTGATAGATTTTTTAAAATTATTTTTGTAATTAAAAAGATTTTAATTTAAATTAACTTTTTATTATATTAGTGTCACATCAGTTTTAAATTATTAAAATATAGTTGATTTTATAAACAGTTTAAAGTTCGAGAGATATTAGCAATAGTTTTTTAATGTTCGAGGACAAAATTACGTAAAATTTGAAATTTAGAGGATGACAATAAAATTTATGTAAGTTTTATATAACCAAAATATAAAATAGGGGATTTTTTTTTTTTTTTTGCTGGTAGATTGAAGTTCAAGAGATCTAAATATAAAAGTTCTTATATATATATATATATTTTTGTTTTCTTGTAATAACTTCAATTTTAAAAGTAAATCTTATAAATATATTAATCATTCTTAGACTTCAAGAATTAAATTTTAAATGTACTAAAGTTCAGGTAGCAAATATAAAGATTTTTCAAGTCTTATATAGCAAAAATTTTTAAGATTGTATGTTTTTACTAATTGTTTAAAGTTTGACATTCTTGATATCAGTTTAAAGTTTGAGAAGATAAATACCAGTTTTCAAAATTTAAGGGGTAAAATTATAAGAATATTAAAGTTGAGGAGAATATTTCATCCACTTTATGAATGGAAAGAGCAAAGATATTAATATTTTACGATTTAGAGAGCATTTCTACTAATATTTAAAATTTAGAAAACAAAATTATAAAAACATCGAAGTTCAAGAGTAAAAATGAAATTTGACTTAATATTTTTGACTAAGCATAAAATGGGTTAACATCAAAAGTGGTATAGAAGTTCCTAGTTTATAATGTTGATATAGAAATCAACAGAATGCAACAAAATTGTACTTCAAAATTTTTTCAAAGCCATCAGCATACGGCTTCTGTTTTTACCTAAAATTATATTTGTTCTTAATATCTACTTGGAAAATAGTTTTAAACGATTGGGGGCTTCTCAATCACTTCTTCCTTTTATTATCACTTGTTGGATCAAGAGGTATTTGAGCACTGACTGAACCTTTTAAAACTTCTCAATTCTCCTTCTGCTTCCTTGTAGAGTTTAAAACATAAGCGGAGTCTGTTAACTTTTACCTCTTCATCCATCTGTTATGTTTGTTCTCTAAGCAATTTACTTATGATCCTATCAAAAATAAGCTTTGGATTTAATTAATAATACGTATAAATGGGGTCTGTTATCTCATTTACCTAAATAAAGAAATAATACTCATGTGAATATTAGCAGCCTTTTAAGTGAAGTTGTGGCTTTTATATCTATGAGTTAGTATTCGCTGCTCTAATAAAAATGTTGGAAAAAAAAAAAAAAAAGTGGAAGCACAACAACAGGGGATGGGCCGGCTTTATTTTTATTTACGTGATAAAAATATAGATAAGTTATTTATTTAGCATGTAAATACATCATTTAGTAAGTAAATTCAACATAAATAAATTATTTATATGATAAATATATTATTTATTATAAATATTTTAAAAATAAACTATTTATTTTAATTATGTTTTGAAAACTACTATTTATCATATTCTCTTTATTTTAATTATCTAATTCAATAGACAACCTAACTTTCTTTATTTAGCTAAATGGCCTAACGTGTATGCTTTGATTAATTAATTTTCATTTTTACCATATCCTTTCTCTCTTTTTGCCTCATTCTCTCTATTTGAAATGCTAGCGGAACTTCGATGCATTCTTCGTCGCAGCTCTGATAGCAGCTACTAGTATGCAACGATGGCATTGGGCTAGGGGTGGGACCTTTATCACCAAGTTCAGTTGGGAGACTGCACAAAATCAATTTCTGACGGAGAAGGAAGGATTGTGAACAACTTTGGTCGCAATGCGATTGAACTCTATTGGCAATTCAATTTTGGTGCTGGTGAGGTGTGCACCACAACAATTTCGATAGTTGGAGGAGCTTCTTCAGTAGGGAGGTAGCAACACTGGCCGTGGTAGTGTAGATCATATCTCCTACAGATTTGACTACAGTCGCGATCTTGTCCTTGGTGAGACCTCATCAGAAGAAGGAGAGAGAGAGAGAGAGAGAGGGGAGAGTAGGAGTGGGGGAGATATGCAGTATTTTTTTTGGTTTTAATTTTTTTTAAAATTTTTTTAATAGTAAATCAGTGCTGATTGATCAGAAAATTGGTATTTTTTATTATGATCAATTACTAATTAGTCAATTTAACTATATTATATGATCAATTAATAATTGACTATTTACAAAGTCCATTGACTATTTAAAAAAAAAAAAGGCCTTAAACTAATTTTTAATAACATTTGTTTAAAATTTTCTTTAAGAAACAACTACATAGCTATAAATCCTTTTTTTCCCCCCTATAATGTTAGGATTAGGTGTTGGTGTATGATCAAAAAATAGCGAATAATGTAGGGGAATATAATTTTAAAATTTTTCTAGAACCAGCAGAAATTGGCTCCTAACACGATATAAAATAGTAAATTATTATTATAAATTGTTCATACCTATTTGGTAATAACAATTTTCTATCTCCTTCATATGCAATTATCATGAACGATCTCTAAAACAACAATCTTCTCGACATTTTATCTTTCTTGCTATTATAAAAGCTTCTCGACATTGCTATTCTCTTCTTTGAGAATCAGTCGGTTTGTGGCCAATGTGAACTTTTTGGACGTTAAGTTAGTTTTGATTGATATATGATGCTATATAAAATAATCTTTCAATATAATATATTTTTCAAACCTAGCTGATGATAAAAATCTACAGCCTCTCGTCCTTCCGATCTTCCTTATCATTTAACTTTTTTATGATTGATCAACATGTGTGAGTAAGGTGAATTTTCACCGACTTCATTCTCCTTCTAATCTTTCTTGGCTATAGTTCTCCTTCTATAAATTAAAGAGAGAGTATGGCAAAAAAGCTCTTAGTGATGACCCATAAATAATATTTATACCACCACACTTGACTGACACAAAAGGAAAATCTCCTTTATCTAGTCCTTTGCTAAAAAAAAATATAACACATCTCAACCAAGGTACGAGAATGTGTTACCGTCTTATTGCACCTCCCATCTTCCTCTCGGATTTAGACTAGCCAAAATATTTACTTTAAACGGAACCGATATATATTTATTTTATGTTTGAAAATAATTATTTTCCAACGTCAAACGTAATTATTTACTTCAATGACCAAATAAACAATTACTGCAGATCTTTTTTCTTACCTATAAAAATAAATATTTATCATGGAATTGATATATAGATTGTGACATAAAATATGTGACTCAAATATTTAAATAATTTATCAATTAAATAAATAAGAATAATGAAATCAAACATTAGTTAGTTCAAATAATATATTCTGCACAAGAAAATCTTGGGAGGCGGGCCATGGTTGATCTGAGGCTGTTGTGGAGAGAGGGGAGATCCATGAAAGATACAAAATGTTCGTCCTGGTGATTGGACTGTCGTAGCTGCTTTGTTGAGTTTCAATAAAGATCTTTCCCAAAGCCAAAAAAAAAAAATAATAATAATAATAAAAAAAACTAAAAAAAAAAAAAGATGTCACATGAATCTAGAGTTTGAAGTGTGATCTGTTGAAATTGATATGCAAGGATCAAATTGCCTCACAACTCCTGAAATAATGGGACCATCTGTAAAATTTACCCTTTTTTTTTTTTTTTTGGTTTCAACCCCCTTTCTTTCCTTATTTCAATTCATGTCTGCTTATAACAATTCATTTGAAGATAATACTCCGAAAATTTTCAGCACAATCCTTTATAGTACTATTATAGCAATAACACAGTCATCTTCTTCATAAATTTTTATAAATAATTAATCCTTGTCATCATGTATTCCCCAGTGGATGATTCTGTCATAGCTGAACTCGGATATATTCAGACTTGTCTTCCCATCGCAACTGATTGGATCATAGGGCGAATCCTCTCCAAATTCAGCTGGAATCGAATTGTAATGCAAGTTTGGTTCCCAATCTTTTTCTTTGAGAACTTTTAGTATCTCTTGCACCACCACCTTGCTCCCCTCAGCTGTAAAATGTATTCCATCTCTGAGACAACAAGACAATGATATCTTTATATTTATCATAGACCAGCCCTAGTATAAGCAAACAAAGTACTTAAAATATTTCTGATATTTTGTTAAACTAAAGCTACAACATGAAAAGTTATTGCAGGTATAGTCTAATAATAATACCACACCTGACTTTATAAAGAGTTCAAATCTCCTTAACTCTAAATATATATATATAAAAGAAAAACTACAATATGGAAAAAAAGTTAACTCACGACAAGCAAGTAGTACGCCAATCTTTCCTTTTCTGGATTGCAGTCCACAGATCAATTGCCTTGATATCCATATCCTTGCACAACTCTACACAAGCTTTTGAATATTCTCCGCACAACTTATCTTTTCGATTTAAGGCTCCTAAGTTGTCGCTATTTTTGGTTTAGAAAAAGAGAGACAGAGAATTATTATGATACATAAGATCAAATAGAACTTAAGAATAAAAATAGAAATTGTGGCCATGAGCACCTTAAAACTTCGCGGATTTGATCCTCATTGACAGGAGGTGCAGTGAGAAAAATAATGCGGGTTTTCTCTGAAAGACCCTGAAGAATAAAAAAACAGTAAAATTTGTTATGACCACATGGCTTAGTTAGGGTATTTGTAACAGTGTAAAATTCTAAACTTCATGTTAAATCTAAATCATCATAGAACTGCACATTAGTAGTAGGACATCATTTTTGTGCCCTAAAAAAGAAGTTGCAAAACATATCTTGTAGTTAGTTTCAAAGAGTACCTTCAGATGAAGAGCAATTTTTCTCATATTTTCAACATATTCAGGAAGTGGTACAAAAGTGCCTAGGCCAGATGGATGAGGCTGCACGGAATCATTACCTCCAAAATAGACTATGACTAAAGATGGTTGGACAGCCGTATCCTATATTTGAAGATACGGCATGATATCAGCACCAAACGACAACCAAATAGTGATGAGCATGATGAGTTAAAAAAAATGTACCATATGATTAGGAGCTTAATCAATTATAATTTGATCTAGACAAAAGTTGTACCTTTGGAAAAACTTTATCTAAAACCTGAAGAGCACGCCTTGAATTCCAACCGGAATATCCTCGCAACACTATGTCGGCCTGTATTTGCCCGGCAGACAAGATAAGCTATGAGTGACAATGTTTTATATTTCTTTTATGTCATGAAAATTGTTGCATGCAACCATACGCTCTTGTGTAAGTGTAACTAGACGAAAGACATTGGGAGAATATAATTATTTACACATTGTTTGGGAATGTGGATAGTCTCTGCTTAAATTATAGGTTAACTAAATTCAAATACTGATGTGGAAAACATTTTAAATAATGCCCATAAATAGGCTACAGTTGGAGGACTGTAGAAAGTAAAATCTACAATCAAATCGGATCAAGTGAGGTTAGGGTTTATAGTAGTATCGTTGAGTCGCTTAAGCATGTGTTGAGTTGACTAAGTGTGATAGTTGCAAAATAACAGCAAGTAAAGTAGAAAGAAACAAAGAACACACGAAATTTATAAAGGTTTATTCTTAATGTGAAAACTCGTCTTCTGTGGTGACTCTGAGGGTGTTTTACTATGTTGAAGAAAAGTACAATGAATGCCATAGTAATAAGAATAGATAAGAGATGAGGAATATAGCATGTTAAAAGAGATTATAGAAAATAGAGAGAATTGGGTGAAGGATGCAAGAATAGAAGGAGATGATTTGACGTAATTCCTAAATGCCTTGGGCATGTGGTGATGCCTTGTATTTATAAGCATTGATAGTTGACTTTAGACACTTGATCTTATGCCTGATTTGTTGATGGAATATTGCCTTTTTTTTCAACCTTACTTGTTAGGCAAGCTTTATAATAAATACAAAAGTGCCTTTTTGAATTGATGATGCATAATTTTTGCGTGATTCCTTTGTAGAGCTAAATATGAGAAGTTTCCTAATTTTTTTGGGCATTGACCTTAGATTGTCCTTGGGTCGACTCATCAAGTCATTTTCTTGGGTCGCTGGCCTTTGGCTCGAGCTAACAGCCTCTCGGGTTGATATGATCTCGAGCTGTCTTAAGTTGTTGTTGGCTTGATTCTTGCCCTCTTGTTGACCTTGAGATGATGTCTATTGATTGCAATATGACCTCTCTCGACTTGGAAGTTGAGCTTCCTTATTAGGCTAACGAAGCTATTTAGGTCATTTTTAAGTTAATTCTTAATCTTCGAACAATCCGAGTTAATACGTATACGGTACAAGACGAGGTACGAATTTTGACCTCACCAAGAGCCAAACAAGCTATTAGTCATCTCTAAACATAACAGAACCATGTGATTTCTTAACAAATAATATATGTTCACTGATAGGAGAAATTTTCACAGAATGAGGATAATTTTTGCCAATAGCTAGATTGATTAACAGAGAATAAGTGAGCTGAAATACTTAGCTGCTTCTTTATTAGAAGGTTTGGAAAAAAGGATAGGATCAAATAAGATTTACAGTGGAGATCAATAACGATTTTAAGGTAAATTTACAAATGAGAATGATAATAAGAAAATAAAATGTAAAGATCCATTAAATAGAGAAACTTGAACTAAAAATTTTTGAAATAGGGAGCGATACGTCCTATAACAAGTTAGCGGTTTCATTTGACGCAATTTCCGATTAACAAGAGGACATATACGATCTGTAAACTACAGTAATATTACTTTTACCACGTGAACAGCACTTTAAATTTTAGCATATCAAGAAACAGCCACCATAACCAGCACTTTGTTCAAGAAGCTTTTTTGTTTTGAATCAATGCCTACCACTTCAATGGAATCTAGCCTCCTTTTATCTCAATAATTTATTCCAAATACCATGCTTTCGAATAAATTCTAAATTCGGCCCCCACCATATATTATCTACCTTTTAACCTAACTGCATTTTCTTTTTCTTTTGCTTTACTGTCTCTCATATCACTTTCAGCAAAGCCATGGACATTTACTAAACGCAACCAACCCAAATGATTATGTACACAAATTTTTACGCATGTCCAAATTCTATGAAAAGATTATAAGAAAAGAAAAAAAGAGAAGATATATATATTTTTCATGTATAAATTACAAATGAATAGGAAATTCTATGAAAAGATTATAAGAAAAGAAACTTGTGGACACCCACCACTATTAATGAAGAGTGGAAGCTTTGAAAGAATGCCACCACTATTAATGAGGAGTGGGATCCTTTGAGAGAATGTGGATATCAAAGCTTGAATTTAGAAAAATCAATTCCCAGAAGCATGTAAACCACATGAAATTTGAAAACAATCATCAAAGTGATCAACCACAACCACACAACTGTACGAACCTTCAGACCCAGAAGATTCTGGAACAGAAGGCGTATTAACTCCGGCTTTTCACAGTAAAAATATACCTAATATTTCATCAAGTTTTATCTGATCTCAACGAAATCCGATGAACAATATAATTCAGAAACATCAAATTGTCATTTTTCTTTATTTCTCTCTTTATAAAAAAAAAAAAATTGTGCTGCAAAGGATAATGATTCCCGTATATATAACAAGAAAATTGAAGTAGTATATATACATATATATATATGTATGTATCGATAATAAAGTAAGGGCATAATTTCATCGGCTTTTGAAAGGAAGAAGAGCAGAAAATAAGTACCTTACGGGAGTACAAATCAGCAAGAATGGCGCCCCAGCCGCCATCGCTGAAACTATACTGCACTATGGACGAACCAAACAGCACAAACTGAGGTCTCTCTGGTCCTACCATCTCTTCCTCTTTCTCTCTCTTTCTCTCTGCAACAAAATTAAGTTCCTCTGTCTTTCTCGGACTTGAATTTCAGTGTGGACAAAAGTGAGAGAATTGTTACGAATCTCCGTGCCTCGTTGTCAGAAACAATTCTCTCTCTCTCTCTCTCTTCCCAGTGCTTGAAATTTGAACGGAATAAATGGATAAAAGAATCTATTATCGGTCATCCTAGTCCACAAACGACGTAGCTTTAGCATTGTAAGTCTCTAATAAAAGATACGTTATGCTACAGTTTCACTTAGTCACACCCACCACGGGCCTCCCACGTGCACTTTTGTTTGTTCGTTTGTTTTTTTGTTTTTGCGGAAATCAAATACTTTTGTTCATTATTTACATCACTTATCTTTTTCTTGATTATCTTGAAAATTAATTATAAAAAAAAAAAAAAAGCAATTCTACTGAGCCTACTTTATTCTATTGATGAAGTAAAAATTTTCAGCTTTTGGATTGCTTTTGGATAGCTTTGATTAAAAAAATACATCAAAATAAATATGGCATTATCACATCAGATTATATGTGAAAATATTAAAAAAAAAAGAGGCGAAAACTAAAAAAATAAAATTTTCCAAGACCGCTAATCGAGATCTTTTGCTTTTGAGGAAACCATTGTTGGAAATGAAACTAAAAATTGTCCTATCTCCATCGTCCTCATCATCATCGAGATTTCTACCCTCTACCTATTTACATATGAATATATTTTTGTATATGTGTATAAATTTTGCTTTTCTTCTAATATTTGGATGTTTTGATTTTGGGAGTAATAATGAGCAATGATGGAGAAGAAGATTGTCGAGAAATTGATGGAAACGGAGAGTTTTTTTGGGAAGGAGAAGACGAATAACCCACAAGAGACATATCAGTGTCCCAGAAGACATCCTATGCACCGCCAAGAATGAGAATGTTCAGCACGTGGTCCTCACATTTTCCATCTCCCCTATGATTCTTGATCCATTGGTCTTGATTGAGAAGCTTGTTAGACAAAATATGAAAAATATAAAGAAGAACAATATAATATTTCAACTTGTTACAATAAATTGTTATAACATGAATTTAACCTTTAATCGAACTATCAAAATGAATTGAGAAGGATGGTATTAAGGCACGTGAAACACGCTTTTCTTGAAACATGATTCATCACCTCTGATGAGTGCTTAAGAATATGTAGCACATTTGTTTTATGGGATACAACAACAATGACAGTAGCATGAAGCACTATCAGAACCATTGTAGTAAACTCAACTAATACCTTTTCTCTATTACTAAAACCGACTTTAATGGCTGTAAAGAAACTCGAGAAAAGAAAAGAAAGCTAATATTTTGTGTTGTGTTGTGTGTTGTGTTCATGTGGAGAATGGCCCTTTATATAGGCTATCAAATGGGATGTTACAAGCTAGAATTAATGGGATTAATCATCCATTAAACCAAAATATTAACCCCAAGGTTTGTGAGTTTCATTCTTTGACTTGTACTTGGTCATTTTCAAGACTAAATTCGGATTTTCCAGGTGAAAAACCAAAGGCTTTTTGGTTTCTCAAGATAAGAAACTTTCATATTGATACATATTCATGGTAGTCACCATTAAGTTCCATTATTCCTCCCATTAAGTTCCTTAACCAAGCCAAATTCGGTTTTTTGAGAAGAATATGGATGGTCTTAGGCTTTTCTTAGGCCAAAAATTAATAAAAAAAAAAATTGTAAAAGAAACCCCACATGGAATAGGTTTTCTTGACCAACATTCGTATCTACAGGTCGATGGCACGCACATTAGACCCTTAACTAGTTAGGTCTGTATTTGCACCCCCCCGTGCACGTGAGAGAACTTCTTAGATATACATGCTTACTTAGGTCTTAAAGTACAATCACTTATATACACCACTAGGACTTCATTCCTAGTCAATATGAGATTTTTACAATTTCCTTCCATTTCAAGTAGCACCTTTGGAGCATCAATTTCTCATTTACCTTATTACCGTTTTGAACGTGTGAATATTTAATTTTGATCTCTTTGCAATGGAGAATGCAAATCTATTAAGACCCATTCTAAACTCTAATTAGACCCCATTCCAAAATGGACCTTTAACATGGCTTAAATAAGCCATTTTCTAACAATCCTTCACATAAATGAAAGTTAACTGATATTGAGAAAACACAAACTTGACATGGTGAAAGAGTTCTGTGGTCAATAACTGTATAGGATGATAGGTGTTAACCTTTAAACCTTTTCTTATGAGATTATATTTACTTTACTGACTGATCAATAGACGTGATGTTCTTAAACTATTCTACCATTTGTGTAAACAATAATATACCTTACACAGATATCTTCCTGATACAGTTCAGTTCTCATGGTTTTATTTGTTTTGCCCATAAACATTTGCCTTGTTTAGCAAGAGTTTTAAAGAATTGGGCCTTCATAATTCTCCTTTAAAGAAGTCCCGTTTTTCTCTCACATAGGTGATTTCTTACTCGAGAGTAACTTGTATTATTCTGCTCAAATTTCTAATGTATCTGACACATAAAAATCATTAAAAACAAATGTTTAACCTTTTCTCATCTGGGTTTCACTAGTTTTAATATTGGAATAGGCTAGGGTAACCTCTATAGTGAACTGAGCTGGTCTACACAATTTAGTTGTCCCATTAAACCTAGATCTTGGGATTTCCAGTCAACTAGGTTAGGATCTATTGCTTCGACCTATTTTTTTATAGGCTTTAGTCTCATTCCTCTTGATGTTTACTTAACTTGATATCTATTCAAACCTTTGGTCAGTAGATTTACAATATTGTCTTTTGACCTTATAATCAATGACCATGACTCCCGTTGAGGTCAATTGTCTAATGGTATTATGTTAACGAAGTATATTTCTTGACTTACTATTGTACATCGCATTATGTGCTATACTAATGGCTGATTGGCTATCACTATGTACACATATTACATATACAAGCTTTGGCTAATCCAGAATGTCCTTTAAGAAATGTCAAAGTTATTCAGATTCTTTACCACATTTATCCAAGGTGACAAATTCAACTTCCATCATGGATCTGATTATTACCATTTGCTTAGAAAATTTCCATGAAATAACTACACTACTCAAGGTGAATATATATATATACTGCTAGCCTTAGAATCTTGTGTATCGAATATCGAACTTACATCAGAGTATCCTTTTAATATAGCAGGTTCTCTTATGTAATGTAGTCCATAATCATGAGTATATCATAAGTACCTCAATATTCTCACAATTGCTTTTGATTGGTCATCTCCTAGATTACTCATGAATTTGCTTAATCTACTCACAGTGAAGGCAATGTTTGGTTTTGTACAGCTTATTAAGTACATTAGATTGCTAATCACTTTAGCATACTTCACTTGAGATATGCTTTATCAAAGCTTAGTTGTCTCTTTAACTGTCAGATGCCAATTGTTTTACTAAACCTTTCTTTAACTGTCAGATGCCAATTTAAAATTAGGACACCACAGGGACATGAGAATAGAGCCAGAAACAATCGACGTGGATATTCAGTTACACAATTTTCTGTAAGTATAGACTTTATTTACAGTGTGGTTGTTTTATACTATGTATAATGGTTGTTTTATACCTTAAATGGGGAAGACAGGGGAGCGACTTAATTCGTCAACACTCAAGGTCATAACTTTAACTTCATTGATCATTCTTATTATTTGTCATTTGGCCGAAAGTGGAATATCCTCCCATTCGGTCAGAGACTGGTACAGCACATCATTAGTTTCACTTTCTTAAACGTTAAGCCATGGGGTGAGCATGCAAGAATGGCATGTTCAAAAAAAGCATGTATGTAAATATATTATGATGGCATACTTTCACAAAGTGTGTAAATAAACACATCATTATAACATACTTTCGTAAAGTATGTAAATAAACATATCATCATGGTATTATATCATATCATTAAAATAAACATCGAGCTCACATTATACATAGTATAAAACAACCACATTGTAAGTGAGGTCTATACTTACAGAAAATTGTGTAACTGAATATCCGCGTCGATTGTTTCTGGCTCTATTCTCATGTCGCTGTGGTGTCCTAATTTTACTTCACAATTAAGTACATTAGACCCGTTAAGGCCCATCACACTTAGTTGTCTCTATCAAGTTTTAGTCAATAACCATATGGCATCTCAATGAGCCTAGTGGAGGTTCATTTTTCATCACCGAGCCCTCAGGTACTAATTTATTATTTTGCCCCTATTTTAGTGATTCAAGTATTTTTAAATTTAAACTTATTAAATCTTATGAAATTAGCTTTTAGGAATCTTTCTTGTAGTTTTATAGATCCACGAAACCTCTGCCTATAGCCCAAAAACGTCTTCCCATCGAATTACTATCTTATCCTTAAGTTTGACAAAATTACAATTTTACCACTAGACATACCTTTTTTAATCTGGAGTTATTGGGTGGCTTAAAAAAAAAATATCCCTGAACCTTATAAAAATGTTTACAGTGCTCTTAAGCTAAAAAAAAAAAATGCTTTTCATAACTTATCATGTTTCTAAACGTAATTAACTAAAATTATTACATTTAAACCCCTTTATGTTTTTTTTATTTTAAGGTTGTACATTTGGCTATAACATAAAATATATTATTTCATGTATTTATCTAGCTTAATATTCTATTTTAAGGGTGACAAAGATGCTGTGTAATTATAGTCTAAATAGATTTTATAATTTGACCCACCATTTATTTATTTTTGCATTTTAGTCCTTATTTAGCCTTAATTAGTTCCAACACTCTTTGATTCACGTTTTTTATACTTAAAGTCCTTATAAAGTTATCTCACAGGATCAAGGCTCATTTTTCACAAATTTTTATTCCTTACGTTTTTTACCTTAAATTTTTCTATATTTACATTTTGACCCTAAAATGGCATTTTGGTCATTTCTTATCCATTTATCACCAAAATTTGACACAAGGTCTATTTTGAGTCTTTAATCAAGACTGGAAAGTTTCGGATTCAAATAATATTTCTAGACCAGTGAAATTACAATTTTACCCTTGAGGGAAAAATCATCATTTTATGACATTTGTATTTTTGACCAAACTTAAGCTCTTTTTTTTTTTGCTTATGTTAAGGGTAATATTCTGCCCTTCTACATGAGTATGAAAATCTTACTCAAAATACCATTTTCTAATTTCTTAATATTTATGTCAAAAATGTTATTTTTAGTATTTTATCGTCATTAAATTTTGTTTTAGCTTCCTTGTGATGTCAAAAATATTTTCCTCATCATTCATGCTCCCATTAACAGAGGACATATCATATTAATATATCATAATCTCCTATTCTCATGCATCAATACTCATTGCATGTAAAAAAAAAAAAAATCACATAAATATACTTTTCATCCTATTCCATACACTAATCATGTTCTCTAGCCATTTTAAATCATGACAAGTATATGTATTATCTCTCTAGGTAACAAAACAACATTTGATCTATTACCATGTCAAGATTTATATATATGTAAGCATTCATTGTGAAAGAAAAGTTATAAAGAACTTGGTAAACTACTAGTTTACAAGAAATTTACCTCTTAGAAAAATAGTGGCTTTTTAGCTCCTCTTGAGGGGTTTGAACCACTCTTAGATCCTAAATGTAGGGGCTAGAATGGAGACAAAACATTACTTTAGAAAAACATTATTTAAAATATCATTTTTCTTTCTAAAAAACAAGTAGAAAAATATAGGTTTTTACGTTGGTAAGCACTTGGAAAGACTCTTCCTCCTTGCTAAAAATGAACTTGGGAGTCGATGGAAGGAAATAAAGAATATTTTTGGCTTTCCTTAGCTAAGAATTTCGTTCATAGAGAAGGGAGGAGGGGAGAAAGCTTTTCTTTGCTTAGGTGGTTTTTTTATGAAAAGAAAAAAAGTGGTTTTTAGTTTACTTTAAACCATTTTATACTCAAGTCTTATTTTGGGTTAAAAAAATTAAAATTTTCGAATTATAATTTGTCTGAAAATGTGCTCAGCTAAAGAGGGTGAGTTGGAAGGTGGTTTGGTGGTTTTTCATGTATTTCTATGTGGTTTTAGTGAGTAGTCATTCAAGTAGTCCACCATCTTATATTACAATCATTATTTTTCTCTCTTGTCTTTAGGTAGATTTTAAATTATCAAAAATCCCATCTCTTGTTTAGCTTATTTTCTTAAAGAAAAAAAAATTATCTATTTATTTTTTTCTTTTTTTTTTTTTTGGAAAACCTTGCCGCTGGCCCACTGAGAAGGGGAGGGGTGCATGGCACCCCTTCCCTTTATACATATATAAGTTTTTTTTTTTTTTTTGGCTAGTAGTGGGCGTAAGCCTATTGCTTTACTATACCCAGTGGGTATTTGCCACTAGGTGGGGGTGCTCGTGCCCCCCTTTCTTCTTCTTCTTCTTCTTTTTTTTTTTTTAATAATCAAATAAATTTTTTTAATTAATTATTTTTTTTGGATTGTAAATTGCTAAATTTAATTTAATAGGCAAATTTTGGCATGATATAAGATTTATTTCTTTAATTTACAAATTTGTGATTATTTATTCCCTCATTACATAAATATATGTATTCACACATAACGTTTCCATAAAATCCCAATTCTAGAATAGACAATGAGAGTAACAACACATTTTATATATTTTCTTGTCACTATATAAAAAAAATGTTATTAACGATAAAATTCACAATTTAATTCTCTATTTAAAATAAGAATTAATATTGTAAATTTTGAAGTTGTTACAATCTTCCTTCCTTAAAAGGTTTTCGTCCTCGAAAACTAAAACAACTTAGGGTATTTTTCCTTCATATCATCCTCATGTTCCCAAGTAGCCTCTTCCATCCGATGATTCTGCCACAATACTTTGACCAGGGTAATAGTTTTATTCCTAAGGACTTTCTCCTCATGGGCCAAGATTCGAATTGGTTTCTCTTCGTAAGACAGGTCTTCATGAACTTGGATTGACTCATGCTCAATGATGTGAGAGGGGTCAGGGACATACTTTTTCAATATAGAAACGTGGAATACGTTGTGAACTGATGATAGTTCAGAAGGCAGGGCAACTCTATGACTCGGTCGATAATTTCAAATGTCCCGATGAACCTAGGACTTAATTTTTCCTTATTTCCAAAATACATTAACCCTTTCATAGGTGCTACTTTGAGGAAGACAGAATCACCAACCTCAAATTCTAAGGGTCTTCTACGTTTGTCAGTATAACTTTTCTGGCGACTCGGTGCTGTTTCAATCCTCTAACGGATTTTGTGGATCGTGTCCGTAGTTTCTTTGATGAAGTCCATCTTCTCAATCTCCTTCTCTTTAGTTTCATACCAGTGAACTAGAGATCTACATTTCTTACCATACAACACTTCATAAGGGGCCATGCCTATCGAAGCTTGATAGCTATTGTTGTACGAAAACTCAATTAGTGGCAACCTCTTATTCCATGATCCTTTGAAATCTAATACACAAGCTCATAACATATCCTCTAAGGTTTGGACAGTTCGTTCAGTCTGATCATCAGTCTGTGTGTGAAATACAGTACTAAACTTCAATTCGGTACCCATGACTTTTTGGACTTTTTTCCAGAAATTTGAAGTAAACCGACTATTACGGTCAGTGGATATTGGTATCCTGTGTAGCTTAACAACCTCAGAAACATATAATTTTGCTAGTTTTTCGAGAGTATATGTAACTTTTATTGGTAAGAAGTGAGCGGCCTTGGTCAAACGATCGATTATTACCCAAATAGCATCATAACCCTCAGTTGTTTTAGGTAATCCGACCATAAAATTCATAGCAATTTGCTCCCATTTCCATTTAAGAATCTCTATTGGTTGCAGTTCTCCAGTTAGACGCTTATGCTTAGCCTTAATTTTCTAACAGTTCAGACACTTATTCACCTAATCTGCCATATCATTCTTCATTCGGTTTCACCAGAAGTGCTTTTTCAAGTCTTCATACATCTTCCTTGCTCCTGGATGAACAGAGTATGGCATTTCATGAGTTTCAAAAAGGATCTGTTTACGAAGTCCTTCCTCGTGTGGAACACATAGCCTACCCTTGAAATGGAGAATACCATCATCTGAGAGATTGAATTCAGTTTCATTCCCAATTGAAACATTTTCCTTAATCTTAAGGAATTCAGGGTCTAATTCTTGGGCCCATTTTGTATCGTCAAAAGTTGTTAGTTGAAGGGTCAAAATGGACAGCTGGCCCGTAATTAACTCCAAACTAATGCCATTAAAGTCATCTTGAAGTTGTTGAGGCAACACGTTAATCGACATGAGGGTGGCTGTTGATTTACGACTTAGGGCGTCCACAGCTTTGTTCGTTTTTCCCGGATAATAAAGGATTTCACAATCATAATACTTAACCAACTCTAGCCATCTATTTTGGTGCATTGTTCAGTTCCTTTCGAGTAAAGATGTACTTAAGACTCTTGTGATCGATGTATATATAGCATTTAGCTCCATAAAGGTAGTGACGCCATATTTTAAGAGCAAAAACAACTGCTGCAAGTTCAAGGTCATGTGTTGGATAATTTTTCTCATGCTCTTTCAACTGCTTTGAAGTATAAGCCATGAATTTTCCATTTTGCGTAAATACAGCTACCAACCCAAGCTTCGAGGCATCACTATAAATATCAAAATCCCTATCATTGGCAGGAATAGTAAGGATTGGTGCGCTTGTAAGTCTTTTCTTTAGTTCTTGAAAACTTTCTTCACATTTATCAGTCTACTCATACTTCTTTCCCTTTCATGTAAGTGTAGTGAGGGGTAAGGCCAATCTTGAAAATCCCTTAATAAATCGTCTATAATAACCAGCTAATCCGAGGAAACTTCTTATTTCCGTCACATTTCGAGGTGCGGGCCATTTGCTTATGGCATCGATTTTGGCAGGATCAACTGGTACTTCATCTTTAGAGACCACGTGTCTAAGGAAATGGAATTTGTCTAACCAAAATTCACACTTAGAGAATTTGACATAAAGCTGGTGCTCCTTCAGGGTTTGTAGGGCTATTCTCAGATGCTCTTCATGCTCCTTCTGACTTTTGGAGTAAATTATAATGTCGTCGATGAAGACAATCATGAACTTATCCAAATATTCACTAAAAACGCAATTCATTAAGTCCATAAAGGCAGTAGGTGCATTTGTCAAACCAAATGGTATCACGAGGAATTCATAATGGTCGTATCGTGTTCTAAAAGCGGTTTTTGGTATATCGCCCTCCTTGATCTTGAGTTGGTGATAGCCTTAACGTAAGTCAATTTTAGAGAAAATTACTGCTCCTTTAAGTTAGTCGAAGAGATCGTCAATTCAGGGCAATGGGTACTTGTTCTTAATGGTAATTTTATTGAGCTCACGATAAGCAATGCACATCCATAGTGTACCATCTTTCTTCTTCACAAAAAGGACTGAATGGCTTGGATGAATAAAAAAATTTTCCAACAATTCTTATAGTTGCCTCTGAAGCTCCTTGAGTTCAGCTGGCGCCAATCGGTACGGAACCTTCAATATTAGGCCAGCTTCGGGCATTAATTCGATTTTGAATGAAATCTCACGATCCAGAGGTAATCCAGGAAGATCTTCAAGAAAAACATTGATGAAATCCTTAACGATTGGTACATCTTCTGGTAGATGATTCTCCTCATTAGTTGTGTCCACGATATTTGCCAAATAACCTACACAACCACAGGACAACATCTTCCTCGCCTTGATAGCAGAAATTATCATTTTTGACTTCTGGCCTCCTTGTAGTTGAAAGGTAGCTTTACGCTCTTTACAAGCGATCGTAGCTCTATACTTTCCTAAGAAATCCATTCTCAGAATGACATGGTACTCAACTATTTCCAGTATGACTAGATCAGTAAATAGTTCTCTACTAGCTATGTTTGTCGGTATATCACGTAACCTGTGACGTCCTGTGCCCTGAGTGGCACGAATCGTCACTTAAAACTACTACTAATACTGATACTGACTTTACTTTAAAAACTGGTACTTAAAACTTATTTAATTAGATACCATAAATTTAGAAGATTTTTTTTTTTGTTTTTGAATGTGTATGTATTTGCTATTCATATACGTATACTTTAAAAATATAAAGTCTAAATCATAGGGAGTGCAACTATACATGCATACTTATAAACTTGTTTACTGATTACTATTCAAAATATACTGTGTACTCAATATTGTATGAAAGTTTAAACATGCGGTGATATCCATAATCTCGTCCTCACATCCGCCTCCACCGCCATCGTTGCCCAGTGAGGTTTAAACCATAGGACGCTTGCCTACAGCATGAACACACATTATGAGCTTTATGCCCAATAAGTACAACATGTCATTCACAAAACATGTTTAAATCATAGTACATACTTAAAACTATATAAGCATGTCATATACCAACATACATCATTGAAACATTTTACATACCAAAACATCATATATCACTGAATACAGAACTGAACATCCTATACTTGAATACATCATAGAAAACATCGTGTACTGAATGTATATCTACTATAGTTGGAAGCATAGTGAACTATATCATGTACAATACATGGTCCGATTATACTCATATTATGCTTCAATATCCTTTTTCTTTCCTATGTCTAGTTGAGAGCCCGTGTGTCAGTACCGAATGTGCATAGATCATCGGAAACGTCTGTGACCACAACTTAAAAGCCGTCAACAGAGGCTCATCTTACTTAAACTTGAAAAAACTCTTCAACAAAAAAGGCTAGTATGACACGCTTATTAATTTCCAACTTGATTATCTGTTCTGGCCATATGCTCTACTAAGCTGTCCCTAATCTTACGCGATAGGGATATATGGCATCTAACTTGTGATTTCATCAATCTACGCGATTGTGAAACTATATGCTCTTATACATGCTGTGCAACAACTTGTGCATGATTTACATACTTAACATACTGTAAAAATCAACATTTAAATTCATTTTGCTCATGTTGTAGGCGGAGTTGTACTTACTTAGTTTGTAAGCAAACTTGTACTCTCGCCCTTATCACATTATAGGTATCTACCTATCATCATAACGTACTCCATTAACAATTGTAGTTGAGTCACTAGTACCGTTAGTGACTAAAGCAGATACTAACATATGGTACCGATTGTCGTCGGTACTAACTTGTTCTCTCTTCAGAGTTTGGTTTTCTAGGCATGGTTAATTAATTTATTACCAATAAATTAATTAACTGCGTTCTTAGGTCACTATTACCATTAGCGACTATAACTTCTTGTTGTTGTATGGTACCGAGACCCATCGGTACCATATTACTCTACTTTGGGAATTTGGTGTCTAACTTCTATCGTGTTTGATTAACTTGTCTACTTGACAAAATAATCATCGTTGCTTACTATATCGTTCAAACTCGATCATTGACTGGTCTACCAACCAGTCAACTGACTGGTTACCTCGCGCATTGTTAACTATGTAATCTTCCGGGTTACTAAGCCTGTTTGGTGTAGTAGCCTACCGGGCTACCGCTACGCTATATTTATTTTTGAAAATTGTTTTGGTTGTCTTATAAAATTCTAAGGAAAATTATGTTCCTTAAAACCGTCCACTTATCACCCCATGGGAAGGTGGGGTGTTTTATTAAAACCATAATTTTATTTTATAAAGGGTAAAACACATTTTGGTGTTTGCATTTTAAAAGTGGTTTTTGAACTATTTACCGAAACTATTTTAAAATTTACTTGAAATAACTTAGTTTGTAAATTTAGTGAATAAAACTTTTCTTTCTCGATGAGATGAACAACTCTCCTGTTTATCTCGGAGCTCAAATCAAACTCTAACGGGTCATAAACCTATCAAACCTATGGCTATCTTGTGTCCAGTTTTAAGAAAAATCCCAGTTTTACACTTATTTAAAAACGACTCTGTTTAAGACCCGAAACGGCCAAATTTTTAAAACACATGTAAGTTATCTTAAAGATTTCGTTGAGATCTACAACTTCTATGTTAAGCCTGAGATCCGGTTCAGAATTTAAGTTAGTCATTTTTACAAAACCCGAGACTGTTCCTGAGCTCAGGGTTTTTAATCCCAGTTTTGAACTCCAGTTACAAATTGCTTGAAAAACCTATCTTAGTGTTGTTTTTGGCCAAAAGCTATTTGACGTAAAAACCACCGTAAAAAATTTTCTTAAAACTTTATGTCTCACCAAATCTCAAAATTGAAATCTAATGTGGTCAAAATGGCCAAAATACATGGCCTAAAACTGGGGACAGATTTGTGTCTAGCCACCTTTAACGTCCACACACACACATATCCATCCGTAAAATTTAAACCACAACCACACAACCACATAACTTAAAAATAAAATGCTAAGGGCTCAAAATAAGCTTATTACAGCCTATTGCTCAAATAAATACACATAAATTTCTTGATCAAAACTTAAAAATAACTAAACTTCAAAAAAAAGGCTTTTCGGTTTTACCTTACGTGCTATGAATCAAGTACACCGAATCAAAACTTGGGTGACCAAAATGGCCGTGTGAACCAAGGGGGTTTGGGGTCGGCTTATGCTAAAAAAGACACTAAAAGTTTTCTCTTATCCTCAAACTAAAATAACAACTAAAAAACATAAAGATTGGTTCAAAAATCTTACCTTTGAGTGACCTTGGAATGGCTTGGATGAAAACCTCCTAATACAAGCTTAGTGGTGGCTAGTTTTTAGTATGTTTTTGGCTTGCAAATGGTTGGTTTAGGGGCTGTGAAGTGGTCGGCTGTAGCTAGGAGAAGAAGAAGAAGTGGAGTTGTGTTTTGAGGTGCAAAAGAAGGAAAGTGACCCTTTTAGGTCAAGTATGCCTTTTATAGGCAAATCAAACCTAACTTAATCAAACTTAAGCTCACTTAATTAAGCCACAATTTTGCCTAATTAGGGAACAAATTGCTGTCCATTTCAACCCTCAAAAACCGAGGGGCTGCGCATGGAGAAGGGTGCCAATTTAAAAATTCTTTTGTTGGCCATTTGATGGAATTTTTAGTTATTTTAATCAAAAGGTGGCCAACACATCCCTTACTTTAGGGAAAACTTTTCTCTCTTTTTAGGGCTATGTTTGGGGCTCTTTTTGCTGTTTGCACACGGTTTTCTAGGAAAAAATTTCTTCGCAGTCTAATTTCTACCTTTCGGTATCCAATCATTTTTCGGTAGTGTTCTAGTTTTTAACCGGAATCGGAGTTTCTAAATCTGATTTTTATACTGTTAATTCCTGATCGGGTTGTAATGCCTAAAAGCCCATTCTAAGTCTTTTTTATTGTTCATTTCCTATACTGTGGTTGTGTCTACACTGTGTTGTCCTTGCGCACGCAGAACAAGGCGTTCTCGTGTGAAATTTCAAGCACAGTCTCTCCTGACTAATTTGGATATGTTGATTTCAAATTTATCAATTTTACATTCATCTGAGGTCCTCTGGACCAGTTTTCGGAATCTATGTGACTCCGTCTCGAAAAACATGTCAGGTGCCCAATTGACTAATTTGAGCGTTCTGAGTCTAAATACATCAGTTTCGGGCTGAAAAAAGGTCGTCTTGACCCTCTTCCTAATACTGCGTATCTCTTAAACAAAAATTCTTGTTTTATACTCAATTGACTATATTGAGCCAGCTGATTGTTAATGTATCAGTTTTAGGTTAAATTAAGGCTGTCTTGGCCATTAACCTTACATTGCGTTTCTACTATTCACTGTTTTCTACTTAACTAACTAGTCTGAGTATTCTGACTTCGATTTTATCAGTTTCTGGGTGAGAAGAGGTCATCTGGACCATTTTTTTCTCGATACTATACCTCGGCTAGGGTAATTATCACTATTGTACTTAGATGATGGTCTGAGCGTACTGATGACTTGTTCACTAGTTTTGTGTCAATAAATGGTCGTCTGAACCATTTTCTTGACGCTGCATGTCTCATACGTACATACACATAATAGGATGGACCGATTTAGCTGTCGGTTGTCCCTTTCACTCTATGAATAGTAATTAAACATTATTGTACCTGTTTAATCTATCCAACTGGAAAATATATTGTATTTTTTAACTTAATTACTCATTATATAGTAATTAAGTTTCAGGAATCATCAGAGTCATTACAGTGGCTCTCTACTCAATACACTACCTTTTACACGGGTTCCTACACGGACGTGTGCAAGGTAACATGAGCGTATACTAGTTGAAATTTCTCAACATAGCCATGTTCTGGAACATGGCCTCTCTCACGTTTACAGTCCAATCGGTACACGGCCACTTACACGGCCGTGTACTTGACCGTGTTCTTCGAATTTGCACTAGCTAACATCAATTTATTCTAAATTCATTCCTCAAATTCTCATTAAACAGTACTTAGGTTACATGAACGGGGTAGTTTTTACATAATTAGTAATCTAATATTAGGATTTCTACAGAAGGTAGAGAAGCTCTAATAGTATTTTCTATCTTACCCTTAGGATGTTCTAACATTCTAGCAAATACACATGATACAAAGAAATATGATGCTCCAGAGTCAAACAAAGCAAAGGCAACTTGTTTGGCAATGAAAAGCTGACCTGTAACTATGTTTGAAGTTCCTACTGCCAAGATTTGGGCATTTGGTGCTGGAGGAGCTTCTAAGCGTCTCTAATTGATTGACGGGCCTTCAATCTTAGCTTGGATGTTATAAACTTGAGCTCCTAACTGCCTCTGTTGATTCTATTTGTTTGAATAATAGTTCTTGGCATAGTACCCTTCTTTGTCACAGATGTAACATAAATTGGTGTCTTGACGACACTCTCCTGGATGCTTCCTACCGCAATTCTGGCATGACGGGTGGTTATTGTTGTTGTTGCGGTTGTTATTGTTCTTTCGTTGCTGCTGGTTTATTTGGTTCCTATTGTTGTTGTTAAAATTTCCTTTCCTTTTGTTGTTGTTCTGGTTGTTTTGGCCATTACTTGGTCTATTTCTGTTCCCTTGCCCACCTTGGTTATTTCCAGGAGTCTGCTTACTTTGAGCTTTTTTCTTCTTCTTAACCTTCCAGTATTTGGCCCTTTCTGCCTTCGATTGAGCCAAATGACACTCGGCTCGAAGTGCCTGACTCACACACTCAGATACGGTAGATGGGGGTTGGCTACCACTATCAACAATCAAGGCAATCTCAGGGCGGAACATCTTGATCATCTTTCAGATTCTAAGGGTCTCAGTCGGCATTAGCTCCGGGCATAGATGTGCTAATCAATCAAACTTCCTACAAGCCTCCGTAATCGTCATATCGCCTAGCTTTAAATCATCAAACTCATTGTGTTGAGCTCTCGTGGCCATCTAATCACAAAATTGTTTTTTGAATTCTTCTAAGAAATCCTCCCAGTTCGTATCCATTATATTTCTTCTCATCATCACTGTTTCCTATTAGTACCTAGCATCCTTCTTGAGCATATAAGATGCATATAGTGCTTTTTCTTGCTCTGTCAGGTTCATGAAGTTCAGAATAACTTGAAGAAAAGTCAATCAATCCTCTGCCTCTAATGGGTCAACAAAACCCCCAAACTCCTGGGGTTTCATACATCTAAAACGCTCATACAAAGGTTCTTAATTGATAACTTGTTAGGTTCGCATAGCTTGAATAGCTGGGGCTTGTGGTATTGTTGGTTCCGCTGCAAAAGGCGTGTGTGGAATTGGTTGTGGTAGCGGAGTTAGGTTCCCTTCTTGTCGTTGACTTTCATTTTGTTGGGCTAGTTGTTAGGGAAGTGCCCTTGTCTTGCGTTCCTGACTTTCTAGTCTTGCTATCAAGTCAGCAATTATCCCAGCTATACCCATATCAGGTGCCATGCGGGTAGCAGCGGCTTTAAGGCGTACCACTGTTCAGTGATCGTAAACCTATTATTCATAAAATTATGGTTTAGCTTGAAGTTACGTAGTCTATTGGTGACAAGATCTATTACTTTTATATTCCTTTATCACATATTATCTTTATTATACACTTGTTATCATATCATCATTTTGTCATAACATAATTATAATCATAAAAAAATCAACCATTATAATTTATCATAATTATAGTCTCATAATAAACATGTTTTATTCACACATGTACATCATTACCAGCATCATTCATTATAACATACAAAAAGATAGCTATATGAGCTACCATAAGTCACATAGATGTTAATTAGGTTACACAATCATAAAACAAGGATACGTGCTGTCATAATTAATACTACACACCAATTAAGGTTAATAAAATCTTATCACAAAATAGACACTACCCATCCCTTAATAACCTAATAGTCGGTCTTCTACTCCATGCTATGGCCATCCTTGTTGGCGATATGCTCCGGTGGACCATCTCTGGTAATATGGTTAGGCTATTGCTGGAGTGTAGGCTGGGCTACCTGAAGTATGCTTAGGGGTAGCAGGGGAATAGCTAGAACTCAATGGAGCGTAACTAAAACTATTTTGTCTAATGCCACCTCCGCCCTCCTCCATAGGGTCATCCTCTTCAGCAAGATACTCTTCAGGATCTTCTTTAGAATCTTTTTCTATGTCCATACTCTCTATCGCAACACTCTTAATCGAGCATCGACTAGACGATGGAATGTCACATTTTGGAATCTCTACCGAAGCCTTCTTAAGTCATTCATGCCCAACTCCATTGCATACCTCCCCTTCGTGGTGCTCTTGCCCAAATTTCTCATTCTCGCAGTGTTCCACCTTAGCATCACGTTATTCCTCCTGAAGAATGACAACTGTGGCGGCCTGCCCTGCTGTAGAGGCTCTACAGTGCTATTACAGTTAATTATGTAGTTAACCGCAATAGTCTGCAGGCCTCTAGGGTCGCCGGCAATCATGCTGAGCTGAAAACTTTCTTACTAATTTGCGGAATAATTTTTTTTTTCTTTAAATTCATAAACTGTTTGAGAATGTGGTAAGGAAATCATGTTAGCAAAATAACATGCATCTGATCATGATTCCCCTATCACATACTCTTGACTTGAAAACTTGTCTCTTTGAAATTACATTCAAAATCTATACAGCGGAAGATTAAATGGTGACCAACATCCCTCGCCCAATCCTCCCCGGCATGCGTCTTCCCTGTTCGTCGTCCACCATATACTACTGGTGAACAGGTCTCTTACCTGCAACATGTGAACAAACTGATGAGCTATGGACTTAGTAAGTTCAAACATAAAAACATAAACATGACATGCTGTACTGCTGTGCTCATGCATGAACTGGACTCTGTAAACATGCTGTACTGGCTGAAGGTTTAGTTTAGGACATTATCTGATATTTTAGTTCTGGTTTTGGGCCCCTAGTTGGACGTACCGACATATTAGCGCAACCGGGAGCGGTACTTTAGTACTGTCCTCCTCAGTCTTAACTGATGCTAAACATGACAACCTCCCCGTGAGTCGAGAGGCCGATACGCCAATATCTGGTTTATTTACCATCTTGCTGGTGTTCCAACTGGGTAGCATACTGATTGCACCCACAGCCGGAACCTGTTAATCAAATTATTGGGGTGTGAATTAATTAACACACTAGGGTGCCTTGTGCACCTAACTGTTTTCTTGTTCTGGTACTGTCTGGTCTGTGTACTGAAACATGCAACTCTATATGCATGACATGAACTGACCTGTGCTGATATGAGACTGACATGCACTGACATAAACATCGTGATGCAGAAAATCAATGTCTGACATATACGTCATACAACATTCATAACATAATAACTAACAAGCTTGTCCACGTTGTAGTTAGGACAATGCTTGAACTTACAGAAAATCGGCTAGTGTGAGCCTCTGTTGCTCTGGGACTGCTGATTTGAGGTCTCTGGCTTGAACTCCTATAAAAGGAATAATTACTGGTTATTTGTCATATTTATCTTATACTGGAAATATGGCAAAACATGAAAATTTTCCTTTCCAGACTCTTTTTTTTTTTTTTTTCACTCTCTGGCTTCGAACACGCCCTCCTACACGGGCGTGTCTCTGCCCGTGTACCCCTCTGGACTTTTAAGCCTGGCCGTGTAATTCGTGGAACATGGCCGTGTATACTTACACGGGTGGATACACGGCCGTGTTACTAGCCGTGTACTCCTCTGTACTCTTACACGGTTACTTACACGGCCGTGTTACTGGCCGTGTTTTCTTACTACCTAACATGGCCTGCTACACGCCTTTCTCTTGATCGTGTGCCCCTTGACACGGCCCGATACACGGCCGTGTTCTTGGTCGTGTACCTCTCGGGTCTGATTTTTCTTGCAACACGGTCGTGCGTATGGGCATGTTCGGGGTCGTGTTCTGAACACGCCCTTGTACACACCCGTGTACACGCCCGTGTTCATACCAGAATCAAGATTCTGGGTCCGAACTGCTCTGCTCTGATTTTCTAAGGCTTTTATGGCCTTTGTTCTACTTCTTACACTTGAAATCGATATTCATAAGATCATTTCAAGGTATCTACTACATTCCTACTATCATAAATCCATGATTTCATAAGCAAAAATCCCACATTTTGCTCATTTAAAACTCTTGACTTAACTTTTGAAAAATCTGCATTTTCGTGAAGAACATTCACTAAACTTGGTTTTCTAAACCATCTGTTCATTGATTTGTGTTTGAAAACATCTAGACTCGAACCACGTTTCGATTTTAACCGGAAATTTAAACGTGATTCACTCACATTTCCTTTTTTTTCCTCTCAAAACCCCAGATTTTTCCCCAAAGAAAAAACGTGAGAACTAGGGTTTACCTTGCTTTAGTCGTGAGCTTTTCTTGCTGCGGATTCGTGGCTGAATCTCGAACAATCTGCTGTTGGAACAAGGAAATCCGAAATTGCCTTAGATTTCTTTTTCCCTTCCTTTCTTTCTCGGTTTTCTCTTTCTCTCTTTCTTTCTTTCTTTTCTTCTTTCTTTCTTTTCTTCTTTCTTTCTTTTCTCTTTCTGCCGGCTGCATCTGCAGCTAAGGGAATTAATTCCCTCTTTATGCTCACGTGCCCCTCACACTCTCTCCCTTGCTTTCTCTTCTTTCTTTTTTTTTAAATGTGTAAGGGCTTGTTTGGCAAGTTCTTTTGGCCATTGATCCATGTGGCTCACTTGTGTGCCATTGATCTCTTAGTATATATTTTCTACATACTTTTCTATTAATTTTAAAACATCATATATTGAATTAATGTTTAGCTTTTAAACTATATTCATTAATTCATCATAAAATTTTGATTAAAACTCAATTATTCAAAATTTTCCTCTGCTCTTTATTCTGTAATATTTCTCACTATAAATGTATATTTATTTACATAATTTGAACAAATCTTTCCGAGAGTATAGATTTCTCGGTTATCACATTCACCCCTCCTTATAAGATTTTCGTCCTCGAAAATTTAGAACAAGTGAGGGTATGAACGTCTCATCTCATCTTCTCTCTCCCACGTAGCCTCCTCAATGTTGTGATTTCTCCACAATACTTTGACTAGTGGGATGGTCTTGTTTCTCAGCTCCTTTTCTTCTCTAGCCAGTATCTGAACTGACTGCTCTTCATAGGTCAAGTCCTCTTGGACTTGGACTGGTTCATGTTGTAGCACATGAGATGGATCTGACATGTACTTTCTGAGCATGGAGAAGTGGAATACGTTGTGTATTGCTGACAGCTCAGGAGGTAATGCCAACTTGTAGGCAACCTTCCCAATGCGTTTGATAATCTCATAAGGTCCAATGTACCTTGGACTCAGTTTTCCCTTCTTACCAAAACGCATGATCCCCTTCATGGGTGACACCTTCAGAAAAACGAAGTCCCCTTCCTTGAATTCTAGGGATCTCCGCCTTCTGTCTGCATAACTCTTCTGTCTGCTCTGAGCACTCTTCATTCTTTGCTGGATCTTGGCAAATGCATCGCAAGTTTCCTGCATGAAATCTGTTTTATGCAGTTATTTTTCCTTCAGATCATACCAGTGGATGGGTGATCTGCACTTTCTTCCATATAGAGCCTCATAAGGTGCCATCTTGATGGAAGTTTCGTAACTGTTGTTGTATGAGAATTCCACTAGTGGTAGCTTCTTATTCCAAGCTCCTGGAAAATCCATGACACATGCTCGGAGCATATCCTCTAAAGTCTAGATAGTCCGTTCTGATTGTCCGTCTGTCTGAGGGTGGAAGGCTATACTGAATCTCAGTTCTGTGCCCATGGCTCTTTGCACACACTCCCAAAAGTTAGAGGTGAATCGTGCATCCCTGTCAGATACTATGGACTTTGGAACTCCATGTAACCTGACAACATGATCTACGTACAGCTGTGCCAGCTTCTCCAATGAGTAAGTGATCTTTATTAGTATGAATCTGGCAGTCTTTGTCAATCTGTCCATGATTACCCAGATGGCATCGTGTCCTCCTCTTGTTTTGGGTAGTCCTACCACAAAATCTATGGTAACGTCCACCCATTTCCATTATGGGATCTCCAGAGGTTCTAACTTCCCTCCAGGATGCTGATGCTCAGCCTTTACTCTCTGACAAGTAAGGCACTTACTCACAAATCTTGCAATGTCTCCTTTCATCCCTTTCCACCAAAACTGTAGCTTCAAGTCTTGGTACATCTTGGTGGCTCCAGGATGGACTGAGTATGGCGTCTCATGAGCTTCTGACATGATTCGCCTTCGTAGCTCTTCATCTGCTGGCACATGAATTATCCCCTTATACCTGATTAATCCATCTGCGGACATCTCTTCTTGGGAGTCTGTCAGACTTGAATCTTGCTTCTGAGCTTCCTTGATATCATCAAACAATGATGACTTCAGCTGCAGTGCTGACAATTTTCCTGATATCAGCTCTAACTCGAGTGAATGGATCTCTTGCTGCAATGGTCTTGACAACCTGTCAATAGGCAGCTGCTGTGGAGCTGTCGCTTTTCTGCTTAAAGCGTCTGCTACTCGGTTGGCTTTTCCTGGGTGATAAAGGATCTCACAGTCATAATCCTTCACCAACTCCGACCATCTTCTTTGCCTCATGTTCAACTCCTTCTGTGTGAAGAAGTATTTTAGGCTCTGATGATCTGTGTAAATCTGACACTGTGCTCCATACAGATAGTGTCGCCAAATCTTGAGTGCGAACACTACTACAGCAAGTTCTAGATTATGGGTGGGATAATTCTTCTCATGCTCTTTCAATTGACGCGAAGCATAGGCAATCACTCTGCCTTTTTGCATCAATACTGTTCCCAAACCCACTTTAGAAGCATCACTGTAGATCTCATACTTCTCCCCTTCAGTAGGGAGTGTGAGGATCGGCGCGCTTGTCAGCCGTCTCTTTAGCTCTTGGAAGCTTCTTTCACACTCATCTGTCCATATATACTTCTTTTCCTTGTGTGTGAGGGTGGTGAGAGGTGCTGTCAGTCTTACAAATCCCTCCACGAACCTCCTGTAATAGCCAGCTAACCCTAAGAAACTGCGTATCTCTGTCACGCTCTTAGGTGCAGGCCATTGATTGATTGCTTCTACCTTGACTGGATCTACTGCAATTCCCTCCTTGGATACTACATGACCGAGGAAATGCACTCTGTCTAGCCAGAACTCACATTTTGAGAATTTGGCATAGAGTTGATGCTCTCTCAGCTTCTGAAAAACAACTCTTAATTGGGCTTCATGCTCTATGTGATTCTTTGAATATACAAGGATGTCATCGATGAACACAATGACAAACTTGTCTAGATACTCCTTGAAGACTCTGTTCATTAAGTCCATGAAAGCGGCTGGCGTGTTCGTTAATCCAAATGGCATTACTAGGAACTCATAATGCCCATAACGGGTTCTGAAAGCTGTCTTGGGAACGTCATCTTCCTTGATTCTCAGCTGATGATATCCCGATCTCAAATCAATCTTTGAGAACACTGCTGCACCCTTGAGCTGATCGAACAGGTCGTCAATCCTAGGTAATGGGTACCTATTCTTGACTGTAACCTTGTTCAATTCTCTGTAATCTATGAACATGCGGAACGTCCCGTCTTTCTTCTTGACAAACAGTACGGGAGCTCCCCATGGGGCATGGCTCGGTCTGATGAATCCCTTGTCATGCAGATCCTTCAACTGTACTTGCAACTCTTTTAACTCCACTGGTGCCATACAGTACGGTACCTTGGAGATCGGTGCTGTTCCAGGTAGGAGCTCTATTTCAAATGAGATTTCCCGCTCTGGAGGTAATCCTGGTAGTTCCTCGGGAAAGACCTCGAGAAATTCTCTGACAACTGGAACCTCTTCTGTCTGTAACTTCTTCTCTTCTGCTGTATCTATCACATAAGCTAAATATCCAGTACAACCACTAGCTATTAACTTCTTAGCCTTCATTGAACTGATCATCATCTTGCTGCATCTTTTCGAAGAATCGACATATTCGAAACTTTCTTCATCTTCTGGCTTGAACACTATTCTTCTGTGTCTGTAATCTATCGTAGCTTGATATTTTCCTAGGAAATCCATTCCCAAGATCACATCATAGTCTACGATCTTCATCATGATCAACTCTGCATACAGCTCTCTATTTGCCACGATTACTGGTACATGAGGTAACGAGTACTCTGACAACATGATTTCTCCTGATGGGAGAGCAGTTCTAAAAGTCCTTCCCATGTGATCTCTAGGGTATTCTAACTTATCAGCAAATGCACATGATATGAAAGAATGGGTGGCCCCAGAG
This sequence comes from Antiaris toxicaria, assembly GCA_035233585.1. Lineage (NCBI taxonomy): Eukaryota > Viridiplantae > Streptophyta > Magnoliopsida > Rosales > Moraceae > Antiaris > Antiaris toxicaria. The sequence goes on from CP141163.1 coordinate 7,233,063, forward strand.
TCAAATAGTACAGATGCCAAGTGGTTAGCGACAGAAATCTGACCTGTCACCACGTTGGACGTCCCTGCCTCTACTTCCTCTCTGGTGTAGGCCATCACCCTAGCATCTGCCTGTGGAGCTCTTTCTTATCTTTCCTGCACTGCTAGATGTACTTCTGATGGGCTCTTATAGCTCAGTCTGAGTGCATGTACTTGGGACTGCTGTGGGCGTGAAGAGTTTGCTCCTGATGCTGATACTGACTGGCGGTTCATGGGGCAATTCTTGATGAAGTGGCCCTCTCTTCCACACTGAAAACAGGCAGTCGTGCCAACTTTGCATTGACCCACATGTTTCCTCCCACAATTTAGACAGGTAGGGTAACCTGGAACTGTAGTGGTGTGAGTCCTCCTTGACTGACTTCTGTTGTCCTAACTCTGAGTTCCTTGGAAATTCCCCTTTCTTTTCTGTTGGGGCTGAGGGCCTGGATGACTGGATTGCTCTGGTCTTGTGCTCCGACTACCCTTACTGTGTTGTCCAGGTTGAGAGGCCTTAGCCAAGATCTTTTCTTACTTCCTGGCTTCCCAGACCTTTTCTCTCGCTTCTTTCTATCGGGCTAGGTGGTACTCTGCCCTCAAAGCACGACTAACGCAGTCGGCTACTGAAACTGGCGGAAATGGGCCAACGTCAATCAAAGTAGAAATCTCAGGCCTGAACATGCCTATCATCTTCTGTATCTTCTCCCTCTCCGTAGGCACTATATACGGACATAAGCGGGAGAGCTGATCAAATTTCCTGCAAACCTCACTGACTGACATGTTCCCCTACTGTAACTCTGCAAATTCTTTCTGTTGGGGTCTGAGTGATGTAGGATCATAATATTTCTGGTTGAACTCCTCCAGAAACTCTGCCCATGTCATTATAGTCACGTCCCTCCTCATGCGGACTGTGTCCCACCAAAATCTTGCATCCTTCCTTAGAACAAAGGATGCGCACATGACTTTCTCCTCATCTGTGAGTCTCATGAACTCCATAATCATCTGTATGGAAGAAAGCTAATCTTCTGCCTCTAGAGGATTTGTTGAACCCTCAAATTCCGGAGGCCTCATCTTCCTAAATCTCTCATATAACGGCTCTGGGTTTACCCTAACCGGTGGTTGCTGAACTACTTCTGGTGCTGCTGGTGGCACTACTCGCTCTGCTTCTGCTACTGGTTGTGCAGGAGTCCCTACTGATCCCTGCCCCTGTTCTAACTGTTCTAGCCTCTGTCTCAATTCTGCGTTTTCTTTCATCTGGTTTTCTAGAAGAGCTTGCATCTCTTCTAGTCGTTGAGTTAAAGATGGGCGTCCCCTTCTCCTTCTTTGGCCTTGGCCTTGGCCCTGATTTTCCATCGTGCTACTGTATCTCCTATAATCACACGATGAACTTGTGTTAGATCCTGTATAAAAAGGATCCACATGATTTCTTGCATTTATCATAACATCATATACTTACTACAAAGTATAGGTCTCTACAGACCTTTACTTTCATGCATAACTAGCTGCTTATATTAACATAAATTTAACTTACTTGGATCGGTGAACAGGACATGTACGGAGTCAGGCGAGATATGGTCAACCAACTTTTCTGACAATACCCACTGTGCTACAGTAAGTATTCTAAACTAGACCCATTTAAAAACTTGGGCTCTGATACCAACTGTGGCTACGGTTGGTATCCTAAACTAGACTCATCGTAAAAACTCTCTCTGAAGAATGACAACTGTGGCGGCCCGCCCTGCTGTAGAGGCTCTACAGTGCTATTACAGTCAACTCTGTAGTTAACCGCAATAGTCTGCAGGCCTCTAGGGTCGCCGGCAATCATGCTGAGCTGAAAACTTTCTTACTAATTTACGGAATAAATTTTTTTTTTCTTTAAATTCATAAACTGTTTGAGAATGTGGTAAGGAAATCATGTTAACAAAATAACATGCATCTGATCATGATTCCCCTATCACATACTCTTGATTTGAAAACTTGTCTCTTTGAAATTACATTCAAAATCTATACAGCGGAAGATTAAATGGTGACCAACATCCCTCGCCCAATCCTCCCCGGCATGCGTCTTCCCTGTTCGTCGTCCACCATATACTACTGGTGAACAGGTCTCTTACCTGCAACATGTGAACAAACTGATGAGCTATAAGCTCAGTAAGTTCAAACATAAAAACATAAACATGACATGCTGTACTGCTGTGCTCATGCATGAACTGGACTCTGTAAACATGCTGTACTGGCTGAAGGTTTAGTTTTAGGACATTATCTGATATTTTAGTTCTGGTTTTGGGCCCCTGGTTGGACGTACCGATATGTTAGCGCAACCGGGAGCGGTACTTTAGTGCTGTCCTCCTCAGTCTTAACTGATGCTAAACATGACAACCTCCCCGTGGGTCGAGAGGCCGATACGCCAATATCTGGTTTATTTACCATCTTGTTGGTGTTCCAACTGGGTAGCATACTGATTGCCCCCACAGCCGGAACCTGTTAATCAAATTACTGGGGTGTGAATTAATTAACACACTAGGGTGCCTTGTGCACCTAACTGTTTTCTTGTTCTGGTACTGTCTGGTCTGTGTACTGAAACATGCAACTCTATATGCATGACATGAACTGACCTGTGCTGACATGAGACTGACATGCATTGACATAAACATCATGATGCAGACAATCAATGTCTGACATACACGTCATACAACATTCATAACATAATAACTAACAAGCTTGTCCATGTTGCAATCAGGACAATGCTTGAACTTACAGAAAATCGGCTAGTGTGAGCCTCTGCTGCTCTGGGACTGCTGATTTGAGGTCTCTGGCTTGAACTCCTATAAAAGGAATAATTACTGGTTATTTACCATATTTATCTTATACTGGAAATATGGCAAAACATGAAAATTTTCCTTTCCAGACTCTTTTTTTTTTTTTTACTCTCTGGCTTCGAACATGCCCTCCTACACGGGCGTGTCTCTGCCCGTGTACCCCTCTGTACTTTTAAGCCTGGCCGTGTAATTCGTGGAACATGGCCGTGTATACTTACACGGGTAGATACACGACCGTGTTACTGGCCGTGTACTCCTCTGTACTCTTACACGGTTACTTACACGGCCGTGTTACTGGCCGTGTTTTCTTACTGCCTAACATGGCCTGCTACACGCCTTTCTCTTGATCGTGTGCCCCTTGACACGGCCCGATACACGGCCGTGTTCTTGGCCGTGTACCTCTCGGGTCTGATTTTTCTTGCAACACGGTCGTGCGTATGGGCATGTTCGGGGTCGTGTTCTGAACACGCCCTTGTACACGCCCGTGTACATGCCCGTGTTCATACCAGAATCAAGATTCTAGGTCCGAACTGCTCTGCTCTGATTTTCTAAGGCTTTTATGGTCTTTGTTCTACTTCTTACACTTGAAATCGATCTTCATAAGATCGTTTTAAGGTATCTACTACATTCCTACTATCACAAATCCATGATTTCATAAGCAAAAATCCCACATTTTGCTCATTTAAAACTCTTGACTTAACTTTTGAAAAATATGCATTTTCGTGAAGAACATTCACTAAACTTGGTTTTCTAAACCATCTGTTTATGGATTCGTGTTTGAAGACATCTAGACTCGAACCACGTTTCAATTTTAACCGGAAATCTAAACGTGATTCACTCACATTTCCTTTTTTTTCCTCTCAAAACCCCAGATTTTTCCCCAAAGAAAAAACGTGAGAACTAGGGTTTACCTTGCTTTAGTCGTGAGCTTTTCTTGCTGCGGATTCGTGGCTGAATCTCGAACAATCTGCTATTGGAACAAGGAAATCCGAAATTGCCTTAGATTTCTTTTTCCCTTCCTTTCTTTCTCGGTTTTCTCTTTCTCTCTTTCTTTCTTTCTTTCTTTTTTTCTTTCTTTCTTTTCTCTTTCTGTCGGCTGCATCTGCAGCTAAGGGAATTAATTCCCTCCTTATGCTCACGTGCCCCTCACACTCTCTCCCTTGCTTTCTCTTCTTTCTTTTTTTTAAATGTGTAAGGGCTTGTTTGGCAAGTTCTTTTGGCCATTGATCCATTTGGCTCACTTGTGTGCCATTGATCTCTTAGTATGTATTTTCCACATACTTTTCTATTAATTTTAAAACATCATATATTGAATTAATGTTTAGCTTTTAAACTATATTCATTAATTCATCATAAAATTTTGATTAAAACTCAATTAATCAAAATTTTCCTCTGCTCTTTATTCTGTAATATTTCTCACTATAAATGTACATTTATTTACATAATTTGTACAAATCTTTCCGAGAGTATAGATTTCTCGGTTATCACAACAACGCTCTCCTCAGCTTTTTTATCCACATAGATGACAGTTAAACGGAGGTGTTCAAAGTCGTTGTGGTAGTCACAAGAATGAATAGTTGCTTTGATGTTCTCAGGGACACCAAGCAAATAAAGGGAGTTCTTTTCCTCTAGAGAGAATGGAAAAGGGCAGTTACGAATCAGTTCTTTCAGAAACCTCTTGGTATAATCTACCATTCTTTCTCCTTTACATGGCTTCCATGAGTTAAGTATTTCATGGAACTTGATCCCTTGATCCAGACTACAGGGTGCAACTTCATCTAGTGGTTCCTCAACTATCGAAAAATGCATGCGGATAAGACTTTCAAAGGTCTCCTAATCTGTTGTGTCATTGGACCTCTTAGTTGCTTCCCACCATGCTAGAACGGCATAGGTCAGTTGCATAATGGCTAGACCAGTCCAATATTTAGGGTTGATATTACATATATACAGAATAGACCTCGTGTGATGTAGCCAGTTTCGAAGAGCGCACGGGTGTGAGCTTCCTAAAAAATTAATTGGTCAACTCATAACAAAGGTAGCCACTACCGCATCATCGATGAGACCTCAATGTAAACTTGAAGTAGATCCTACAGAGCTCAGCATATCGACAATTTTGCTAGTCATATAATAATAAGTAGATACCTCAACATACTAATGATAAAGAAATCAACTTACTTAAACTGGCGAAGCTGATGATGATAGTAAAAGTTAGGATGACAGGATACCGGCTCTGATATCAACTGTGACAACCCGACCTTTTAGGCCGTCACTTAAAACTTGCTTACTTGGTTATCATCTTATTTAAATCATTGCTTGTTCGTTTCTAGGTCTTCAAAATATCAGGAAATTTTTTTTTCTTAAAAAACCTTGTTTGCAGAAGATATGATTCTTTAAAAGAACATAATAATTAAAAATTAGTTTTAAACAAAACATACTAATGTAACATGTCATACTTAGTCATACCAAAGTATTAAATTGTACTAACATCAAAACAATACTTAACAAAGTTCTCAAAATATATGCGGAATATAAAATGCGAGCAGCATTCATAAAACCCATCATACTTTCACCTATCACTCACCCGCACCGCAAGTCTGTCAATGCTTAATATATTATAGGCAATTTGCCTGAGTTACCTATAGTGGAAAACATAATAAGGCGAGATAAACTCAGCAAGCACAGACGTGTAATCCCACAAAATCATATAATTAAAATGCATGACTAGTTATATAATTGTCCATGTATTCATTTAACATCTTATGGCCCCTTGTGCTCGTACCGGGGTGTGCGCGACTTTAAATGGGGAAGACGAGGGAGCGACCCAATCCATCAACACTCAAGGTCATACCTTTAGGTTCTTTGATCATTCTTATTATCTCCTATTCGGCCGAACGGCAAATCTCCTCCCATTCGGTCGGAGACTGGTACGGCACATCATAAATTTCACTTTCTTAAACGTTAAGACATAGGGTAAGCATGCAAGAATGGCATGTTCAAAAAAAGCATGTATGTAAATACATCATCATGGCATACTTTCACAAAGTGTGTAAATAACACATCATCATAACATACTTTCGTAAAGCGTGTAAATTCTATACTTACAGAAAATTGCGTAACTGAGTATCTGCGTCGATTGTTTCTGGCTCTATCCTCACGTCGCTGTGGTGTTGTAATTTTAAACTGGCATCCGACAGCCAGAGAAAGGTTTTTGAATTATGTTCGTTTATGAACATGTGTTCTCTTAATTAATAATTAATTTTAATTAATTATTAATTTGTCTCTAAATATTTACCTTAAGAGAATAATATCCTTAATTATTAATTAGATAATTATCATAAATTAAATCTTGATTAATAATTAATTAATTTTAAAATAATTATCATGAATTATATATTAATTAATGATTAATTAAATATTTTTAAATTTTCAAATTAATTAATTATTAATCTATTAATTAATTAATATTTAATTCTTTATTCATTATTTTATTTAATTCTAATTTATTTATATTTGGGCCTGTTAGGTGACCATGGGTAACCATGGTCTTCCAACATTATATTAGGCCATTTTTGTGAGTTGTGGACTTATTGGGTCTATTGTAGCTCATTTACTTATAATTGGACTCAAACCTTTTTTTTTTTTTAAGTATTTTTAGTTTTATATCATTTTAGACCCATTAAGGCCCATCACACTTAGTTGTCTCTATCAAGTTTTGGTCAACAATCACATGGCATCTCGATGAGCCTAGTGGCGGTTCATTTTTCATCACCAAGCCCTTGTATACTAATTTATTATTTGCCCCTATTTTAGTGATTCAAGCATTTTTCAGTTTAAACTTATTAAATCTTATGTATTTAGCTTTTAGGAATCTTTCTTACAGTTTTATAGATCCACAAAACCTCTACCTATAGCGCAAAAACGTCTTCCCATAAAATATCCATCTTACCCCTTAGTTTGACAAAATCACAATTCTGCCACTAGACATACCTTTTTTAATTTAGAGTTATTGGGTGGCTTCAAAAAAATTATCCCTGAGCCTTATAATAATATTTACAGTGCCCTTAAGCTGAAAAAAACTGCTTTTCATAACTTATCGTGTTTCTAAATGCAATTAACTAAAAGTATTACATTTAAACCCCTTTATGTTTTTTTTTAAGGCTGTACATTTGGCTATAACGTAAACCATATTATTTCATGTATTTATCTAGCTTAATGTTCTGTTTTAAGGGTGACAAAGATGCTGTCTAATTATAGTTTAAGCAGATTTTATAATTTGACCCACTATTTATTTATTTTTGTATTTTAGTCCTTATTTAGCCTTAATTAGTTCCAACACCCTTTGGTTCACATTTTTCATATTTAAAGTCCTTATAAAGTTTTCTCATAGGATCAAGGCTTATTTTTTTACAAATTTTTATTCTTTATGTTTTTGACCCTAAATTTTTCTATATTTATATTTTGACCCAAAAATGGCATTTTTGTCATTTCTTATCCATTTATCACCAAAATTTGACATAAGGTCTATTTTAAGTCTCTAATCAAGACTGCAAAGTTTCGGATTCAAATAATGTTTCTAGGCTGGTGAAATTACAATTTTACTCTTGAGGGCAAAATCATCATTTTATGACATTTGTATTTCTGACCAAACTTAAGCTCTTTTTTTTTTGCTTATGTCAAGGGTAATATTCTATTCTTCTACGTGAGTATATGAAAATCTCACTCAAAATACTATATTCTAATTTCTTAATATTTATATCAAAAATGTTTTTTTAGTACTTTATCGTTATTAAATCTTATTTTAGCCTATTTGTGATGTCAAAAATATTTTCCTAATCATTCATGCTTTCATTAATAGAGGACATATCATATCAACATACCATAATCTCTTATTCTTATGCATCAATACTCATTGCTTGTCAAAAAAAAAAAAAAATACATAAATATACTTTTCATCCTATTCCATAAACTAATCATGTTCTCTAGCCATTTTAAATCATGGCAAGTACATGTATTATCTCTCCAGGTAGCAAAACAACATTTGATCCTTTACCATGCCAAGATTTATATATATATATATATATGTAAACATTCATTATGAAAGAAAAGTTATGATGAACTTGGTAAACCACTAATTTACAAGACATTTAACTCTTAGAAAAGTAGTAGCTTTTTAGCTCCTCTTGAGGGCTTTGACCCACTCTTAGATTTTTGAAGTAGGGGGCAAGAATGGAGACAAAACATTATTTAAAAAAAATATTATTTAAAATATCATTTTTCTTTCTAAAAAGCAAGTGGAAAAATGTAAGTTTTAACCTTGGTAAGTAGTTGGAAAGACTCTTCCTCCTTACTAAAAATGAACTTGGGCGTGGATGAAAGGAAATAAAGAATATTTTTGGCTTCCCTTAGGTAAGAATTTCATTCACAATGAAGGAAGGAGGAAAGAAAGCTTTTCTTTACTTGGGTGGTTTCTTTATGAAAGGAAAAAAAGTGGTTTTTGGTTTACCTTAAACCATTTTATACTCAAGTCTTATTTTGGGTAAAAAAAATTGAAATTTTTGAATTATAATTTGTCCAAAAACGTGTTAAGCTAAAGAGGGTTTTGGTGGTTTTTCATGTATTTCTAAGTGGTTTTAATGAGTAGTCATTCAAGTAGTCCATCATCTTACATTGCAATCATTATCTTTCTCTCTTATCTTTTCATTTTTATTTTACTTGTTTAGGTGGATTTTGAATTATCAAAAATTTCATCTCTTGTTTAGCCTATTTTCTTAAAGAAAAAAAATTATATATATTTTTTCTTTTTTTTTTTGGAAAACCCTACCAGTTTACAAGCAGCAGGCAGGCAATCTCTTGTTTAGCCTATTTTCTGAAAGAAAAAAAATTATATATATATATTTTTTTTGGAAAACCCTACCAGTTTACAAGCAGCAGGCAGGCAAGTTGCCTGCCTGCCTGCTTTGCTCAGTGGGCCAGAGGCCGCTGGCCCATTGAGAAGGGGAGGGGTGCACGATGCCCTTTCCCTTTATACATATATAAGTTTTTTTTTTTTTTTGGGCTAACACTATACCCAGTGGGAGTTTGCCCACTGGGTGAGGGTGCTCGTGCACCCCCTTTTTCTTCTTTTTTTTTTTTTAATAATCAAATAAATTTTTAATTAATTAGTTTTTTTTTTTGGATTGTAAATTGTGAAATTTAATTTAATAGGTAAATTTTGATATGGTATAAGATTCACCTCTTTAATTCACAAATTTGTGATTATTTATTTTTTCATTACATAAATATATATTCGCACATAACATTTTTACAAAATCCCAATTTTAGAATAGACAATAAGAGTAACAACACATTTTATATATTTTCTTGTCACTATATATAAAAAAAAAGTTATTAACGATGAAGTTCACAATTTAATTCTCTATTTAAGATTAGAATTAATATTGTAAATTTTAAAGTTGTTACACTATGGTCCATAGTTTATGGGGTTAGACCGAGCATCTAACTCATGTTAAAACTATTATGTTGTCTAAAGTTAATTGGAGGAAGGTTTGTCTTGATTGTCTGAAGTTTTGATTCTCAAGTAGAAACATAGATATGTTGCTTAGTGGTGATGTATTGGACTGGCACTATAACAATTAAGGTTTTTTCCGAGAACTAAAAGTCATCACAAAACATCAAAAGTCGTCGCATTTACGTCGACGCTAATACTCCGTTGCAAATGATTTTTTTGCGACAACATGACATTGTCGCCATAACATTTGTGACGACATTCGTCGGAAAAATGTTGTTGTAATTAAGTCAATGAAAATATCAGTTAGTCTAACATAAGAGCTATTTTTTGCAACGACAAAATTTAAAAGTGTTGTCGCAAATATGGTAGTTCTGACCATATTATTTGAGATGAAAATTTTAAATGTCGTCGCTAATGATTTATTTTTTGCAACAATTTTTTGTCACCGCAAAAAAGTTTTTGTCATTGCAAATATTGCTCATGTTACGATGATTTTTTGTTGTCATAAAAAATATTTTGTCTTCGTAAATAACTTTTTTTAAAATTTTTTTTAATAATTTATTATTATTTATTAATTTGATAATTTTATTGATATTTATTGCTGTTTTATACTTAAATTCAAAATAAAGTTGAAATAAGAGAATTATATTAATAAAAATAAATAATAATATTAAAAATATGACATGAAAGTGATACATTTATTAAAGTAAAATGTATTCAATTGTAAAAAAAATATATATATAAATAATAGATATTGATTCATTCTCTTAAATTCATAGCTGACAATATGCCATCAGACTATGAACCAAAAGATGAAAAAGCATTAGTGCCAGAAACAATCTTGCACGGGAGTATAGGGCTTATGCCAATCTTATGTCCTTTGTGTGTACCCAAGACATGCTCAATAATGCCTTCCTCATCTACGGACGTTGGAGCGGATGATCTAGATGCCTTCCTCATCAAATTTTTTATAAATGCTTATTATTCATTTATTTAAATTTTTATTAACAAGTTTTTTCTAATATTTATTACAAAATTTCACATTCGTACTTTTTTGCATTATATCAATTTATTAATTATATTTTATTAAATTATATATTATTATAATTAAGTATGTATTTGTAATTTTTGTATGTTTATTTATGTGATTTTATATAATTATTATTGTAATGGAGGTATATATATCATTAAATTTTAATCTATTCAATTTTTATTTATAATGTGTATATTATGATCAAAATATTATTAATTTTAAGTTATTACTAATTTTATTATTTACCCAGAAATTTCAAATTTTTATTTATAATTATAAATTATGATCAAATTTTTTTTGTTTAACTAATCTTTATTTTTATCTATTTAATCTAACCAAATTTAATATTAATTTAACAAATTATTTGTGACATATATTTCCTCTAATTACAATTTAACCAATCTTAATATACATCAATTTAACATTAACAAAAAGTAAACAAAAATCCAACAATACACTACAATAATACACCATCATAATATACATATTAATCTATATATATCCAACCACAACAAATAATTCAATATCAACATTAACAAAACATAATTTCATTAAAAAATAAAAAAAAAATAAAACCTGCAAAAAGCCAAACTCACAAACAATGGGGGTTGGAAGCGGTGGCGATAAGATACGCTTGGAAGGAGATGGTGGTGATCGGTGGTGGTTGTGAGGCAGCGGCAACGACTGTGAGGCAGGGCCAAACAAGAGAAAAAAGAGGAAAAATGGGAGAAATGTTAGAAGATTTGAGGGAGAGAGGTTGAGAGAGACGGCTTTGAGTTAGAGAGAGAGAAAACGATTGGTTTTGTGGTAGGAAAACACAAAAATGGCGGCTAAAGGCAGAGAAATGGCGAAACCAGAGGAAGAAAACTAGCGAAAATGAGAAAGAAGGCTTGGGGAGAAAATTTATAAACAGTATACATCTTGTTGCAAAAAATCAAGATGTCGTCACGAATACAGGTCAAAACGATGTCATTTTGTGTGGTTTATTAAATATACAGAAGAAATATTCCACGAATGTTCTAGAACAATTAAGGAAACATTTTTTCCAATGACTTTTTCTACATGTCTTCTTAAATACTGTAGAAAAACTGCCAAAAATTCTGTTAATTTTTCGTCAAAATTTGAATTCCCATTTTTTTACGATGATAAGTCGTCACAAAAAAGCAACATCAAATTCATAGTGGTTAGTCGATTGGTATTTATGGTGACAAGTCATCACAAATATCAGCAAAATGTCGTCGCAAATAATGGTCGGTTTCCACGAATTTTCTGGAATAATTGAGGAAAATTTTTTTGCAATGACTTTTTCTATATATCTTCGCTAATACTGTAAAAAAATCATCAAAAATTCTGTCAATTTTTCATCAAAACTTGAATTCCCTTTTTTTTTGCAAAAAAAAAAAAACACATTAAATTCACAATGGTTGGTTGACAATAGTTGTAAATCGATTGGTATTTGCAGTGACAAGTTGTCACAAATATTCGCAAAATGTCATCGCAAAAAATGGTTGGTTTCCACGAATTTTCTAGAATAATTAAGGGGAAATTTTTGCGATGAATTTTTCTATATGTTGTCACAAATACTGTAGAAAAACTGTAAAAAATTCTATCAATTTTTGGTCAAAGCTTGAATTCCTTTTTTTTTTTTTTTGCGATGATAAGTCATCACAAAAAAAAAAAAAAAAACACATTAAATTAACAACGGTTGGTTGACAATGGTCGTAAATCGATCGGTATTTGCAGTGACAAGTCGTCACAAATATTAATAAAATATTATCGCAAATAATGGTTAGTTTCCACGAATGTTTTGGAAGAACTAAGGAAAATTTTTTTGTGACTACTTTTTCTATATGTCGTCACAAATACTGTAGAAAAATTGTCAAAAACTTGAATCTCTTTTTTTTTTTTTTGCAACGACAAGCCATCATAAAAAAAAAGCACATTAAATTCACAATGGTTGGTTGACAACAGTTGTATATCGATTGGTATTTATGGCGACAAGTCATCACAAATGTTAGTAAAATGTCGTCATAAATAATAATTGGTTTCCATGAATGTTCTAGAATAGTTAAGGTAAAATTTTTTACAATGATTTTTCTATATGTCGTCGCAAATATTGCAGAAAAATTATCAAAAATTCCATCAATTTTTCATCAAAATTTGAATTCTACTTTTTTTTGCGACAACTAACATTAAATTCATAAGAGTTGGTTGATAACAATTGTAAATCGATTGGTATTTACAGCAACAAGTTGTTGCAAATGTTACACATTGTCGCAAAAATTAAATTAATAAATTCTCCATTTATATTTGTGACGATTTATCGTTGTAAATATCCCATTTATTTTTGTCCGAATTTACTGTTTTTTTTTTATTTGCGGTGACAAAAAGTTCTAATTAGAGGGAAATATTTAGCGCCATTAATTTTTTGTCGGGAAACTTTCTGAACTTATTTGGGACGACATGTCATCGCATTTTGACATGTCATTTTAACTTATTTACAACGATATGTCATCGCTAAATTTGATTTATTAGCCACGACAAATGTCGTCGTAAATAATGTCGTCACAAAAAACCCTAATTTTTGTAGTGTGGGACTAAAGTGTAATTGATCTATGTAGTCTGCTTGAGCAGATCATGTCACTTTTGACATTTATTATGCGATGACCTTAATCCTGAGTTGATGAATCACTTCATGTATATGACTTGCATACTTTGATGTTCAAATGGCTAAAACATCTTATAGGTAGTAAGCTTATAGATCGGTTCATTGGATATATAACTTGTATACGATGGAGGGTTTGTTTATAGATATTGGAATCATAGCTCTAATAAAGAGTTAAGGGTATCCATTTAAAAGCTTTATACTAGATGTGAAAATGAACAAAGTCTTGGGTCGTCTGTTGGGTAGATGACTTCTTATTCACATATTGTAAATAATCGTTTTATTATTCGGTAGTATAATAGAACTTTAAGATAGCTTGATCAGTAAGTTGAACAGGTTTTGACCTATGGCTGATCATGTTAGGAAATGCCCTAAGCATTAGAGACATTTTGATGTATACATTTTGAACTGGATAATAAAATTATATATAGAGGTTATTCATTACATTGCTATCTGTCCTCGTCTTATTTACATGTTAAAGTAAATGTAAGCAAATATGGCTCACGGACTGCTTGTGTTAAAACTGTTAGAACGTTGCATGCAATGGACTTTTGTATGCGAGAAGACAATGTTCTAAAGTTAGCGGTCTAAACTATGGTCTGTAATCTATGGGGTTAGACCGAGCATCTAACTCATGTTAAGACTATTATGTTGTCTAAAGCCTTGGAGGGGACGGTTTGTCTTGACTGTCTGGAGCTGGACTCCCAAGTAGAGACACAGATATGTTACTTGGTGGTGACATATTAGACCGGGACTAAAGCGTGATTGATCTACGTAGTCCGCTATGAGTTGATCAATCTGCTTTTGACGTTCATTGTGCAATAACCTTAATCCTGAGTAAATGAACTACTTCATGTATATGACTTGTGTACTTTGATGTTCTAATGGCTAAAGCGTCTCAGAGGTAGTAAGCTTATAGACCGGTTCGTTGGGTGCATGACTTGTATACGATGAAGGGTTTGTTTGTAGATATCGGAATCATAGCTCTAAGGAGTTAAAGGTATCCTCTTAAAGGCATTATACTGAATGTGAAAATAGACAAGGCCTTGGGTCGTCTGCTGGGCGAATGACTTCTTATTCACATATGGTGAATAATCATTTTCTTAATTTGGTAGTATAATGGAACTTTAAGATAGCCTGATCAGTAGGATTAAACGGACTTTGACCTAAGGCTGATCATGGATATCATATGAGGGTTTTGCATATATGACAAGGTCATTGGATAGTAGCTCGTCACAGGCTTACGTAATACGGTATATAATTAGGAGTTCAGTTTCAGGTTTATAGTGGTGTGACTTTGAAACTAGTGATCATATGATTGAGTTGTTCGGTAAAGAATGATGATCATATGGATTTGTGAGGGCCCGATTATATATGTCCAATCAGTCCCTCTACTAGCTCCACATAATTCCTTAGCGTTTGGCAAATTGATTTGTGCATGCTATTGGCTGGTTTATTTTGCATGGATGGTGATGACATAGGATTAGGATGGTAGACAAGATTCTCTCCGGTTGGATTCAGATTTTGTTTTGGATAATAGAGTACACAATTATTCGAACTCCAAATAAAATTGCCATGATTTTATTTGAGATTGGATTGAAGTTGTAGAAAATTATCCATGAGAACAAGAATTTGAAACACAACCGTTTTATGGATTTTGAAATTTGAAATTTGAATTTTGAATTTGAAATTTGAATTTGAAATTCGAATTTGAAATTTAAATTTGAAATTTGAAATTTGAAATTTGAAATTTAAATTTGAAATTCAAATTTGAAATTTGAAATTCAAATTTTGAATCACAGTCCAAGTGGGGTTCGAATTTATTGTGGAAAATCCACAAGGTTTGAAATTCGAATTTGAGTTGGATTTAGAGAGGATAATCTTGTTAGAATCCTACTTGAATTTTGAATCCAAATCCTAACAAATTATGGATGAAATTTTGAGGATAATCCTCAATGAAATTTTGGTTTTTGTGGATAAGGATCAAGGGAAAAATTCAAGTTTCAATCCCAGTTGAATTTGGATTCTCTCCTTCCTTGAAAAGTGGCCGAAATTATGGAGGAAATCTCCTAGGAAAATTCGGTTATTTTGGATAAGGTTGAGATAAGATTCAAGCTTGAAAATCCTAGTGGAATTTTGATTCTCCCTTATCCTAAAAGTGACCGAATTTTTTTTGAGGAGATTTTCTCCTAGGAATTTCAGATTTTTTGGTTGAAAAAGGGGGATAAAATTCTAGTTAAAATCTTGTTTAGATTTGGATTGGATTTATCCTAAAAAAAACCGAATTTTATTGTTGGGTTTTTCCCATGGAAAAATTCGGATTTTATGGTTATGGATAAAGGAGAATATCTTTTCCTAATCCAATTCGAATTCAGAGAATCACCTCATGCAGGTCTATAAATAGAGGTCCTGCCACTCCAGTTCTCTTAGACCACAGACTCTTAAGTGAGCAGGCTTATTGTTGCACAGCTCATCGTGACAATAAGTTCTTTAGAGATCTGGGTGGTCGGAAGAAGACTAGCAGTGCTAGCATACCAATCGAGGTTCAGAGTGCCCACACACTCAACCATTCGGGAATTGGAGAATAGTAGAGAAGGCTAGTTGGTTGAAGCCTCCGGTCATTCTCCTCCTGCAAGATTGGCGTCCTTGAGGTATGAGTTTTAATTGCTGTTGGTTTATTATATATGGCATCATGAGATATTTAACGATCTTAAAAATTTTTATTGTTCCGCTGCGCCACTCTGATACGTTTTTTTCGATTTATTTTCCTACAGATCATGGATATCATATGAGGGTTTTGCATATATGACAAGGTCATTGGACAATAGCTTATCACTGGCTTTCGGTATATAATTGGGAGTTCAATTTCAGGTTTATAGTGGTGTAACTCTGAAATTAGTGATCATGTGATTGAGTTGTTTGGTTTAGAATAATGATCACATAGATTCACGGGAGCTCGATTATATATGCCTAAATGGTCCTTTTACTAGCTCACATAATTTCTTAAAGAATGATAATTGATCAGGGTATACTTATTAGCTTGTTGTCTTGTATTTATAAAGAGAAAAATCCGAATCACCCTCCCATAAGATGTAGGCCTTTTTTTCAGTGTGCAAGGGGAGCAAAATTGTAATTTTGTATTATTTAATAGATGAGATAAATATTTATTAATATTTATTTTTGGATAATAAGATATAAAATTTAAACTAATTATATTTGAATTTGAAATTTAAATATGTGATTAATTTGAATTTTGAAAATCTTGTCTTAAAATAAATATTTGAAATTTAAATCCTATTTGAATTAGAATTAAACAAAATCTTGTCTTTGCACATGATAAGGTGACGTCTACATTAGATAAAGGTGGAATACAAGATTTTCTCCTATTTGAATTTGAATTTTATTTTGGATAAAAGATTACACAATTATTTGAATTTCAAATAAAGTTGCCAAGATTTTATTTGAATTTAAATTTAAGTTATGGAAAATTATCCATGTAGATAAAATTCAAAATTCAAAATATTTGTGGAGTTTGAAATTTGAAATTGAAATTTGAATTCAAATTTTAAATCACAAACCTAAAGGGAGCCGAATTTCTTATGGATGAATCCACATGATGGGGATCAATTTTCTTATGGATAAAGGAGAGTAAAATCTTATTTGAATCCTATTTGAATTTTCAATCCCTCATTGCACAAAATAAAAGCTGAATTTTGTAGGGATTCCCACCCTTGGAAGCATCGGTTTTTATAGATAAGCAGGAGATAAAATTCAAGTTTAAATCCTATTTAAATTTTGAATCACTTAATCTCCCAAGGGGGCCAAATCTATGCTTGGTTTTGGCTTATGAGGATTCGGATTTTGAGTGGAAAAAGGAGAGAAAATCTTCTCTTGGTCTAATTCGAAATTTAATAGGTCATCTCATGCAAGATTATAAATAGGGGTCCTTCTACTCTAGTTCTTTTTAGACCACAGACTCTCAAGTGAACAGGCTTATTGTTATATAAATCACTGTAGTAATAAGTTCTTAAGAGATCTGAATAGTCGGAAGGAGGTAAGCCCTGCTAGGATACCAACCACGGATCCAGGTGCCCACATACTCTACCGTCTAAGAATTGAAGAATAGTAGAGAAGGCTAGTTAGTTGAAATCCTTTTGGTCACTTATTTTAGCATCCCAGGTATTTCTTCTGAAGGTATAAAAGATTGTTATTGATTTATTATATATGGCATCATGAGTTATTTAATGATCCTTAAAGAATTTTGTAATTTTACTATGTAATTTTTTCTGATTTTTCCTACAAATTGAGATTGGCAAAGGTAACATCGAGGTTGAGATAGGGGTTGGGACTGACTTTTTTGTCTGAACTACTGGGGATGGCTTAGGCATCACAGTGTTGCTTTTGTCAGGAACAACCACATTCATGTTATTAGCCATGCCATCAACAAAAATTTTCCAAGTTAAATACGAAAATTCAATTTCCAACTAAATAAAAAAAAGTCTCCTCGACAAATTTGTCCTTCTTTGTATGCTAATTTGTTTCAAGATTATTGGACAAAATTTGAAAAATACAAAGAAGAACAATATAATATTTTAACTTGTTACAATAAATTGTTACAATACAAATTTAACCTTTAAATGATCTAGGAAAATAAATTGAGAAGAATGATGTTAAGGGTATGAAACACGCTTTTCTTAAAACAAATTCGTCCCTCCAATGAGTGCTTAAGTATACATTAGACGTCTGTTTTTAGGGGTATAACGACAACAATAATAGCATGAAACATTATCAGAACCATCATAGTAAACTCGAATTAGCACCGTTCTTCTATCACTAAAACCTTCTTCAATGGCTGCAAAGTAACTCAAGAAAAGAAAAGAAAGCTAGTGTTTTATGTGTGTGTTATGTGCTGTGTTCATGTAGAGAATGGCTTTTTATATAGGCTATCAAATGGGATAATATAAGCTAAGATTAATAGAATTAATCAGCAATTAAACTAAAATATTAACCTCAAGGTTTATGAGTTTCATTCTTGGAGTTATATTTGGCCATTTCTAAGATTAGATTCGGATTTTCCAAGTGAAAAACTAGAGGCTTTTTGGTTTCTCAAGATAAGAAACTCTCACATTGATGCATATCTATGGTGGTCACCATTAAGATCTATCATTCCTCTTATTAAGCTCTTTAACTAAGCCAAATTCAATTTTTTTTTAAGAAGAATATGGATAGTTTTTGGGCTTTTCTTGAGTCAAAAAAAAAAATACAAAAATTGCAAAACAAGCTTGCACGAAGTGAGTTTTCTAGTCTGGCATTCGCGTCCCCGGATCATGGGCACATACATTGGGCTCCTAACCCACCAGGTCTGTGATTTGTACCCCCCATGCATGTGAGAGAGCCTCTTAGGTATACATGCTTACCTAGACCTTAAAGTGCAATCACTTATATACACTACCATAACTTTATTCCTAGCCAATGTGAGATTTTTGTAATTTTCTACCATTTCAAGTAGCACATTTGGAGTATCAATTTCTCATTCACCCGAATACCATTTTGAACGTGTGAATATCCAATTTTGATATCCTCGTAATAGAGAACGTAAATCCATCAAGATCCATCTCAAACTCTAACTGGGTTCCCTTCCAAGATAGACCTTAAAATGGGCCTTTAACATGGCTTAAATATACCATTTTCCAACAAGGCCTTGTGTCCGCTCGATGATGTCAAGTAGTGGGTTTGATGCTCAAAAAAGGGACTTAGGTCATGACCCACAACAAAAGGCCATATGGGTAATCTCCCGTGGAGACCCTGGCCAGTTTGGGAAGAGCTTGCCAAATGAGGGGGCCATTGGAATTTATTTTTTAATTTTTTCGAAAATGTTTTGTAAAATATAATCAAGCATGGTAGGGTTTATAATTTGTTGGTATATCTTTTTGATCTCAAAAGCTCGAAAGTAATCTTGATGGTTAAAAATTTTTACACTATCATTTGGGTAGAGTATGCTTACCTTATTGTAGATTACCCTAAAATTTTTTTTTTCTTGGTTTGCTAGGATTAAAAAAAAAGTCTTTGTTTGTATCTTTTAACTCTTGACCATTAGGAGTGTCTATATGAGGGTAGGTTTGCTTTTTCTCATGGATATTGTACCGAATGTAGATCTTTAATTTACTATACATTGTCCACCATATTTTAAAAGGAAAATTGCACTGTATAGACCATATTTGGAGTGGTTTGGAAGTAAATGTAGATGCTGGGATCTATGGTCAAAAATTCAAGGTTAGTTAGGCTTGATTAGACATTAGAATCAGATATTAGGGCCTTTGGATATCGTAATTTAAAGCATGCAAATCAATCATTAATTGAAAAGTATTAAAAATAAATGAAAATGTATAAAATAAAGGACACTGAAATTTGTAAAGATTTATCAGAATGCACTACATCCTCTGTGTTTAAGTTCTTCACTATAATCTGAAATATGGTGTATACAAACGTATAATTAGCTCAAATGAGAATTTTGGCAGAGTAACAATATGTGAGAATACGTATATACCTTTTGAGAGATTCTTTCTCTATTTGTAAAGGAAGGTAAGTTGATAGTGGGTCCTGAAATTTAGGGATTTATTGGGTTATGGATCCACTTTTGGAATTGTAGAGATTATGTGATCCCACGTAAGCATGATCTAAAATTGAGATCGAATTCTTAGGGACTAGACTACTCCTATAAACTGCCAAAAACATGGCTTAACATCAAACGTCAAAATGTGGTAACTACAACATCGTTTGACTTGTCTCAAGAAGGGAGTCGATAGTTGGTTAAGGCATGACTGCTAGGGTAACCATCGATTAACCAATCATTGAAGCATGGGATGGTGCCATGACTATCGACTCGTGACAATAGCACTTGGAGATCAAAGGACTAGTGAATGCTAATTCAAATGTAGCTGTTGTTGGTCAATGGGATGCCAATTGGCAAGCACGTGGCAATGTTCAATGTTCGATGAGTAGATATGTGGTCAATTTATCTTGTCAACTTTAGGCAGATGAAGTCTGACCCCAATAGTAAATAAAATAATTTTAAATCTATGAAAATTAATAGCATAGTCTATGTTGTGTATACATATAATATTCTATTTATCCCTATAACTTTTATTTTTTTATGGTAAATCACTCTTTCTCACTTCCATTCTCTCTCTTCCTTCTCTTTCTCCTTCACTTCTCTCTTCTTAGTAGATCTACAACAATGGCAGTGACGACGAGCTCTGACAAACTCTTCTAAACAATGGCAAGATTGCGATGGTGACCTTTCAATCGCCACCAAATTGTGATGGTGATCTTTCATACCAGATCACAATGGCGACCTTCTAAACTAGATTGCGATAGCAGTTGTGGATCGCCACCAAATCACTTCAGTCACAACCACTATAGAGTTCATAACTAGATGGAATTAGTGATCTAATTTTGGCGTGATGGTGACGATGACTCCCTGGCTCGGAAAGTAGTCTCTGAAAATGACGACGACAATAACAATGAAGGCATGGTCTGAGAGTGATGATGAATGCGACAATGATGGTGAGGTATTGGTGGTGGCGGCAGTTTTTTATTAGATTTAGTGTGGTTCTTGGCATCTAAGGTTTAGGTCAATTTTGGAGCTAGGGTTAGTTTTGTTTAATTTGGGACTATTTTTCAAAATTGATACATGATTTATCAAAATCAGTAAATTAATGATTTACAAAATCAATAATTTATGTCAGTATGTTCAAAAATTTATAGCATATTATATCAGTAAATTAATGATTAATATCTACAAAAATGGAAGCAGTTATTATTTACATGGTAAATATATGATTTATAGAGTAATAAATGATTTACCAAAATTAATATATAAATTATTTACTAAGTAAAAAAAATTGATTTACTAGATAAAATTGTAAATTTTTTGTTTACAAAAATAAATATTACATTTACTTGATAGTTTTTTTTATTTATAAGAGTACTGATAAAGGACTTACAAAAACTTACACATATAAATAAAAGATTTACTAGTAAATCAAATATTTACATGTAATGGATATTTTTAAAATTTTAAGTTTATGTAATTCATGATTTAGTAAAAATATGTTATTTATTAAAAGTCTAAAACTTATACTATTTATTTTTAGTTAAATTAGTTTTTGATTTATTTTCCCTTTTTCCTTTTTTTTTTTTTAAGATGCGTTTAAAGTACTCTAATAATTAGTGTAAATCGTCCACCATTTTTTAAAAATTCTTCTGGCCCAGACACTTCCGTTTGACTTACCTATTATATTTGGTATTTAATTAAAATGTAATGTATGTGTTTTAACATATAGTTGGATATTTTTATTTAAATATTTATTCAAATTGGCTATTTATATTTCAAGACATATTTGGATCACCATCTTATTTTGTATGAAGAAGGAAAATTGTGATAGGAAAATACTGATAATTACTTCCAATGCGGGAAAAGAAAAAAATCGACCCAGTTATTTTCTTGTAAAAAAATAATAAATTATAAACATTACTAAAAACAAAATTATATTTTTTTCCTATTAATTAAAAACTCGCTTTATTAAAAAAAAAAAGTAGTACGAACACGTTTAGAAGTATAGGAAACATAAATTAAACAAACAATTAACTGATCTCTATTTAACATAAAAAATCAATAGTTAATATTATATAATTTCTTTTTCTATTATAAGTAGAGAGAGAGAGTTGTTCATGGGTGGAAATTGGGAATTAATGTGAAAAAAAAAAAAGAAGCAAAATAGAAATAAAACTATTTGGAGTGAGTGAAGTGTAAAACTAGGAATTTACTATTCAAAAGGACTTACAGTCGGGATACAATACTTGAATATCCAAATTAGTATTATATTGTATTAAAATTGAGAAGTGCATCCAAATGCAGCACATGTCACAAAAAAATTGGGAAAGTTCCTTCTGTTGAGATTCTAGGAAATTAGTATCGAATCGTTTGTGATTCTTTTCTTAGTCTGACTGCATTGTTGAATATTAGCCGTGACATCATGTTTAATTTTGGGTGTGATTATATAGCTGTAAATGAGAGTGATTATAGGTGATTGTAGGATATCATCCCCTATGTATTGATTGTACATTGACAGGCAGAGGTGTGAATGAGCAGTCAATCCGAATTCGATGCATTTGAGACCTGTTTTTGTTCAAAACTCTAGCAATACGTGCAAAATTGCCGATAAAAACACGGAGGCAGAACTAGAGAATGCCATGAGTTCGGTTTCTGAGCAATAAAAGTGATTTAGATCGCATCCTGGTAACACTACTGATCTCAATTGATCCGATCTCAATTAATCCTACCATGGAGGAAGCTATTGCTATTACCCAATATTCAGGGGTTGATCAAGTGGAGGTTGCAGAGGGAGCTTTTATCACTGTAAAACCTTACCAAAAACCAAAGCAACAACAAGCCATACACTACAAGGGCTAGAAGTAATTTTGAATCCCACAACAAGCCTTACTTCATGCGAAATCTTTTAACTCGTAAGAATATTCGATTTCTGAGCGTATCTTGTTTTTTCTTAGGTTTCAATGGTTTTAAGGTCGAAATCTAAATATTTCAACTTAGTTTTTGTGTTTTTTTAGAAGTCAACGAAAACTTTAATAGTTTTGAAAAGTCAATATATTCCGATATTAAAATTCAACTCTAAACAATGTACCAAACCACTTATTGATGATTATATATAGAATATAGGTCTTTGAATGATAATCAATGTCTTAAAATGGTGTAAAAGTAAAACTATAATAAAGACAAGTACATCTAATCCAAGTATTCTATTTAAGTTTTGTTATTATTAAAATTGAAAATAACCATAATACCTCTTGTGTTTAGTCAAAATATCACTTATGCCTCCCCTATTATGCAAATACTTTAAGGCTGTGCTTGTTAAAAATTCCTTTCAATTTTTTTTTTCCTGTTTACTTTGTTCAAATCTTGATTCAACAACCAAGAGAGAACTTCAAATTCATCGTCTTCATCGATACAGAAACTGTCAATTTGCTAATTACTCCTCGCAAATTCATCGGAGTTTGGGGCAGCAATGATCCAGAAAGGCAGTCTATGGGAGTAGGGGTGTTCGTCGGGTGGGTTGGGTGGATTTTTGACATTTTTTAACCCACCCAATGAAGATTGGGTGGGTTGAAAATTTTTTTCACCCACCCAATTAACCCAATATATAAAATTGACCCACCCAATTAAAGTTTGGGTGGGTTTGGCGGGTTTTTCGGGTTCGGCAATTTATAAAAATAAAATAATAAAGCATGACTTAAAAATTTAATCACAAATCAAAATACAAGCTTAAATATTCAAATAAAGAAGTCATATAAAGACAATAAGAACTAATTAAAACATGCTTTTAATGAATTCTAAGAAATATCAACCACAAACAATCAAATCTATTTCACAAGAATAATCTCTAACTCCAATGTGTGTAGTAACAAGAACTAAAGTTAGGCAAATTGAAATGAACTTGAAATCTTGTTCTTAAATCCTAACAGAAGGGAGGATCAGGGGAGGTTAATGGCAAGTGGTGGCTAGGGTTGGGCAAGGACAAGGCACGAGACGAACACGGGCTTGGGGAGACAAAAATGAATACGTCGAGGGGTGACGGCCAATGGTCGAAGAAAGGGACGATTGGAGGAGGCTGGTGGGACATCGGGTTTGGTAAGGGCAAGGCACGAACTTTGGCTTGGGGGGAGGTATAAATGGGAAATGATAGTCGGATCAACAAAATTGGCTTAGATTAATCATTATATTTTTTCTAAATATAAAAAAAAAAAAAACACACACACATTCATTGGGTGGGTTGGGTTTTGATCGGGTTTTAGAATTCCAACCCGAACCCACCCAATTTGACATTAGGTTGGGTGGGTCAACCCGAATTCTTTTTGGGTCTGACGTGGACCCAACCCGTCGGGTTTTTCTTGGGTGGGTTGGGTGGGTTATTTGGGTTTTCGGATTTTTTGTTCACCCCTATATGGGAGAATGCCAGCTAGTGAACTTCGTGGACGTTAGAAGCTTCTAAGTGAATAATGTGAACTTGGGTTAGGGAAGTTGGAGGACGTAAGGAGTTCAAAAGTAAAACTAAATGTTTTTTTTTTCTTTTTTTTTTCCCTCTTGAAAAGTAGAAATTAGATGGGAGGAGTAAAAAAAAAAAAAAAGTAAAATGAAATGTTACTTGAGACTCACGGCACAAAACAATGAAAGACAGGTTGGTCATGGAAATAACCTACTCAGGACATATAGTACTCCTCTAAAAGTGTGTTTGGTAAGAAAGAAAAGTGAAAGGAAAGAGAGAGATGAAGGCATAAGTGAAAGAATTTTGGTATTCATAGTTGTTTTGCAGAAGGGAAAATGATAGGGACTCCAATTCCTTTAAAATACGTCAATTTTGATATCCTATAAATTAGAGAGATTGTTAGAGGAATTGTATATCAAATATCATAAGAGAAAAGACCTCTCCTTTTTTTATCACTTTCCTCACTTAGTTAGGTGATGTACCACTCACTCTTTCCTATTTTCTCTCCTTTCAACCAAATATACTTTAAGGGTCACTTTATACTTTATATATTAAAAATTGCAATGACAAAATTAAAGAGATCCAGGAGATTTGGGAAAATTATAACATAGCCTTTTCGATTGATGAGATTGTGAATATATACATGAATTATAAAATACAAAATTCAAACCTTTTTAATTTAAATTATTTCTTTAAATTAAAGATTTCCTTAAATCAAAGATTTATAAATCAAAGAAACCGGATAAATCTAAAACTCGAACATGAATTATAAAATACAAAATTCATACCTTTCTAATCTAAATTATTTCTTTAAATTAAGGATTTCCTTAAATCAAGGATTTATAAATCAAAGAAACTGGATAAATCTAAAACTCAAAAACACATAAATTAAATATTAGAAATTACAATTATTTACATTCTCCAATAAAAATAACCATAAGAAATTCTCCAATAAAAATAACCATAAGAAATTCCTTCTTCTCTCCTCTCTCTCTCTCTCTTCTTCACAATAATTAATCATACTTGGTACTTCGGTGCCATGAGGAGATTAGATCCTCTTCTTATAGCCCTCTCCATAAGCGCTACAAAGATCTTTAACAAGATCTCTTCCACACAGAGGAGATTTCACGCCGCTTCTCTATCCTACGAGGCAAATCTGAGAGATCTCCCCTCCACCACTTAAGGAAGAGATCTCTTACGCTGCTGGTGGGATCATGTGGTGACATTGGTGTTCATGTATATATATATATATGTGTGTGTATATATATGTTATTTTTGCTAGAGAACCAATGACAATTGACCATGCGACTGTTATTTGTATAAATTTTTAATACAACAAAAGACTATCTCATGTACAATGGTAGGATATACATAATTACCGGAGGTTAATTGACTTACTGTCAGTTTCTAAAATCTTTAGTATCAAAAGTAGCCCCACGTATCACAGTAGGATACCAGCTGTCATTGGTGGCTTCCTTGATATCATATAATTCTATTAGGAGTATATGTGGATGGGAGAATGAAGTAAAAACCATATTTCAAACAAATAACATGTTTTTAAAATATTTTTAGTAAATAATGAATAATTATGTAAATAATTAATTTGTATCATATTTATCAGATAAATAATTTATTTACACAACAAATAAATGATATATCAACATATTCATCAAGTAATTGATTTATTTACTTCTTGTAACTACGTTATTTACTTAATAAAATTTATATTTATCTGATAAATATGTTATTTACTTTAAATATTTTGACAACCTGTTATTTATTTAAATAATATTTTGAAATTACTATTTACTATAATTTCTCCATCTTTAAAACCTTTGATATATGAGTTGGAATTTTCTGCAAGAATTATTTTCCAACGACAAAAATTAACTCAACACTTGTCATGTGACATGTACACAGGGCCCTCGATCATAAACAGAGTATGCCCTCAATTATATATGTATACACACACACTCCACTTTGATTTTGTAAACCCTATTGTATTTTTTTTTTTGTCCACCACAAATTATTTATTATAACTTAACATATTGTTTATATCCTTATAGAAAATTGATACCATAATTATCATATTGATCATTAATTTATCATATGAATTAGGGTTGTCCATGTTTGACCCAAACTTGCCAAACCCGTCCAGACTAGGCCTATAGAAACCACCCCCTTAAACTTGTCATACCAGATTGTTATGAATTTGAGCAGACTCGATCCTCCAAATTCGGCATGTATTATAGTTTTGAGGTTTGCCTTTCAGGTTAACTCGAACCCTATCGTCACACATACACACACACACACACGACTTGTTGAAAGCGATGCCGTTCACGCCTAGGTTTAGGTTTTCTTTTGTTGGTTATTTTTTCTTCTTTATTTTAGAATTCGCCCTTTAAATCCCTAAAGCTGTGAGCTGTGCCCCTAAGTCTCCTCAGCTGATTTTGTTCATTACCACTGGTAGTTGAAAATGAACTTTCCATTGTTGCTGTCAGTCTAAAATGTCACCGCTGTTTTCCTTCTTCGCTAATGATAAAAGTCTATTTTTCTCCCTCTATCTCTCTTTGAGTTTGTTTCTTTCTTTTGGGGTTATGATTTTTGTTTTTTGTTGATTTGGGTTTTGTTTCTTTCTTTTTTTATTTTTTGGTTGATTTTTATTGATTTGAATTTTGGGCTGTGCATGGTTAATTTAGGTTTTCAAGTATATGACTCTTATTTACCTTTGTTTTTGACTTCTCTATGTGTATGCAAATATGCAATCCTTAAATCCTTAGAAATCCAGATCTGAAACTATAATCGTTATGAACAGGATGGATATAGTCGGCTCTGGAAATGGTTTCCCAAACTGTAGAACCAAACTCGTCGGTCGAGATTTAAACATTATCAAATCTAATTGACCCGACTCGATTTCATTCCTAATTAGGGTTTATTAAAAATCATATAAAATCATATTATAACAAAAATTAATTAATGAAAAACGCTAAATTAAAGTAAATAATAATATTTCATCAAAATAAGAAAAGAAAAAAGCTCCCCTTTTCTGTTAAACATTTCACCCTAGGATTTATTAGTTTTGGTTTTAGGTTGGGGTCGAAGTTTC
Source organism: Antiaris toxicaria (assembly GCA_035233585.1). Lineage (NCBI taxonomy): Eukaryota > Viridiplantae > Streptophyta > Magnoliopsida > Rosales > Moraceae > Antiaris > Antiaris toxicaria. The sequence continues at coordinate 7,260,271 of CP141163.1, forward strand.
TAAGTGGCACTTGGCTAGCCTTAGACTCTCAGCTTCTAAGATAAGAATATAATCCTATGGGGGTCGTGGGTCACAATATCAGAAGGGTGGTGTCTAGGTGATTTGATTGGGTTCGGATGGTATGCAGATGGGTTGGCCAGGGGTTTTGCTTGCTATGGGTCTCAATCTATTCATCAAGGCAATGCTAGAAGCGGGGAGTGCGACGGTTTGGCATTAGTTGGAGGATGGGATATTACGGTGGTTTACACAAATCCAAACTATAGAAGGGTGTTGGAGTCTTTACTGTTTAACGGTTTTGGTTCTCGGGACGCCACGAATGTTTTGGTGGGCCGCGTGGCTTGGAATGAGGATGGCACCAATGGCGTGTGTTTCCCACCTGCTGACACGATGGAGGCCTTCTATTGGCAGACCCAAATATGTATTGCTTGGCTTTTCCTTACCCTTTATAGTGGTGGTGGCTACTTCATTGATGGTGTTTTTTCCCTTAGAGATTGGACTTCTTTTTGTGTGATGGTGTTTTGTTGTTATTTCTATATTATAATGGTGCATTAAACACTAATTAGTTGTTGCTTTTTATTGTTTTGATTTATGTCTAAGTTCCAGCTAGAGTCTACTTGGTGGATTGTTTATTTCGCTAGACTTATGTCTATGCAAAGTCAGTAGTGGCTTTAGTGTTACAAGGTTGTGCCTCTTAATCAATTGGAAGATTCCATTGATTATAAAAGTTTTCTCAAAAGGAGCCTTATGTGTGCTTGATATTAGTGTGTTAAGGTGCTTTCTTGATTTCAGGCCTCACGCATATATTTTTTGACATGTGATCAAATTTTACTGATAGATCCAGTCTCAATTGATGGTTGTATTTGTTGTATTATGAGGTCGTCGTACCATGTGTGGTTTGTTATATTTTAATATTAATGATATTCCTCTTAAAAAAAACTCTAAATTGAAAGGAAAAACCCTAATCCCTAATAAAAATCCCCGAATTGAAAAAAGAAAAAATGAAAAAACCTACTAAAAAGTTGAAATTTCTATCCCACCCTACCACAAAAAAGTCATCAATGATCAAACCACAATAGTGGTGGAATTTTATGAGGCTAAGGTCATGACGGTGGTGGTAGAGTTTCGCAAGGTGTGATGTGTCTAGGATCACGAAACATCGCTTGCAAAGTTTAGAAATCCATGTTATCTTTGATGCCAACTTACCATAGGAGAGAGGAAAGAAAAAGAGATAAGAGCCACTAGATCTAGAAATCGTCGGGGAAAGAGTAAGAGAGGAGATAGAAAGATATCAAAATCACAATTTTTACAACATTCACCTTATGGTTGCATCAGAGATTGCAATACCATGGGTGATCATCACAATGAAAGGACAAATAAGGAGAGAGAAGAGAATAGAGATAAAGGGGTGGGGAAGTAGATAAGGACCAAAGATGGAGAGAAAGGGGTAGAGGAAGACAAAGGAAAGAGAGATATCAGAATAGATGAGAAAGATATATATAAAGGAAGAAAGGGAAATTCAGAACGAGAGAAAAGTTGAATGTAGGGTTTGAGGGTAAATTGGTGCTTTTATTGTGTTTGATAAAAAAAAAAAAAAAAATGATCAACGGGGAAGAAAATCCATAGTACATGCATAAAAACAAAAGTGCTCAACACATGCATATAAGGGTTTGTTTGCCCAAATTTCCCTCTTTTCGCATAAGATGGGCCAGTAAAGGGAAAAATATAGGGAAATGATGGTAAATAGCAATTTTTAGAAAATAATTTAAGTAAATTATGTATTTATAAGACATAAATAAATCATTTACTTATTACGAAAATGCATTATTTATCAGAATAATTTAACTAAAATAAATTATTTACATAATAAATATATTATTAATTACAAATATTTTAAAAATATACTATTTATTTTAATTATTTTATGAAAACTGTTATTTACTTTAAAATTTCTATTTAATTCTATCTCTAAATAAATAAATAGGTCGCATATGATGTTATAAGGGATAAATTATTGGTTGATCCTTGACCTTTTTAACAAGTGACCGTTTGATTCTTAAACTTTATTTTTTTTGATAAAAATACCCATAAACTCTTAAGTTGGTGAGAGTTTGATCGTTAGTTTATTTATTTTGATTAAAATACATTATAATCTTTTTAACAAAGTGTATTATAATTCTTCCATTATATTTTAAAAGAGAGTGGGAGTACAATGGCCGAGTGACATCGATTTGGGAGGTTGTCTCAATTCATAGAGTGGCATAGGACATCTTTTTTTTTTTTTAGACAAAGGTACTATATCACCAAAAAATTAGTATTATATTAGCCTAAAAAATCAATAAGTTCAAAAATCCCTAAAAAAAATATTCTTTATATATTAAAAAAATTCACAAATCATAAGTAAACTGAAAAATAAATTTTTATAAAAAGATAAATAAAAGATGGTTTTAAATTGATTTGTTTCTTCGTAAAAAAAACAATATTTTTATTTGTTTCTTTATCATTATTTTTATTTTTAATGAGTCATGAATTTTTTTAACTCATAAATATTGTTTTTAGTTGTAGATTGTTTTGAGCTTAACGATTTTCAAGGATGACAAAGTATTTTTGTTTAAATATACATGTTTTTCGCCGTACTTTGGTTGTTAAGTGTGAACTCTCTTATCGCTAACATATCATCATCGTACTCACATCTTCATATAAAATTTGATGTGAGGATCAAAAATTACATTTTTAAAAAAATTCAAGAGTATTTTAACAATAAAAATAGATTAAAGATTAAATTATAAGGTCCCGTTTATTTTATTGATTCGGATATAAAATTTTGATTTCAGTATTATCATTTTTTAAAAAATTAATAAAAATTATAATTAAATCAAAAAGTTTTGATTCATAATTTTATTCTGTTTCAAACTTAACCATTCATGCCCCTAAATAAAATTCAGACGCCAATCTCTAACGAAAATTCATAGAAGAATCCAACAATTACTCGATTATAAAACCTTGGGGGCCTGGGGACGTTCTCAATTTCTATCATTTCTTTAGGTTCCGTTTCCATTCCAACTTTCTACAGAAGTTTGCTGAGGTTCGTTTATGCTGGAGGGGGAACATGGATACAGCTCTTTTCTCCCCGTCCTCGCTTTTCTCTGAGGACGACGACGTCCCTTCCACAGGTACTCCGTCTCTATCTCTCTCTCTCTCTTTCTCTCTCTCTCTATATATATATATAATGTGTGTGTATGTGTGGTTTTTTTTTTTTCCCCCTCTGAGAAAATCACTTTGTCGATGTTGGAGTCATCTTTGCAGGTGAAGAAGTGGAAACCCACCAAAGCTATGTTGAGAGGAAACACGCCTTTCCTGGGATGGTAATGATACTATTTACGATTTTGACTAGTGCCCATCAAACTTAGTTTTGTTTCATGCTTCATTTTTATTTAAATTTATTAATGCCTCAGAAAAAAAAAAAATCGTCAAGATACGACGAAGTCATTGGTATTGTTATATCATGGTGTATAATTCTTTCAAATATGCCTCGGTTGAAACTTCTTCTTCCTCTTTTCAAGCTCTCAGTACTTATATTTTAGTGTTTCATGGTGGATGGTTTGTAGGAAAATGTTTAGAAATATCATCCAAGTATATGGATACTGACTATAAAATTTCAGTTTCTTTCGAGAAATACGACAATCAGTATAAAAATGGTGTTTGTTGTTGTCAAGAGTAAGCAAATTGTTGAGAGAATTAGGTGCTCAAGTTGTTGTTGAGAAATATCTTTTTTATTAGTGTCATTGAAAATAAAAGTAGTTGCATTTACTTACTAAATCTTATGCATATTAATATGTCGGCGAAAACACTCTGCAGCAAGCAATAACTAAGACAAATTCGTTAGGGTAAGAACTTGTTTCCTTCACTGGACATCTTAATCATCCAAAGTTCCACTTGTTTGTTTATATATATGTATATATATTTCCTTTTAGTCATATGTTGCTAAAGCTTGTTAACTAGGTTTGGAACTGGGAGCTTTAATGGTTTGGGCTTCTTCGCAGGAGTTGATCATCCGAGAATTTTCATTTCATGAACTGAATGCTAATTTGCTCTGGCCTGGCACGTTTGCATTTGTGGAATGGTTAGTTGAACATCAGTCATGGATACAAGGGCGGTGTTGCATTGAACTTGGAAGGTATTTCTCAGGGGAGGGCTGATCCAATATAGATGAAGTTGTAGGCAGCATTAGGCTATTAAAGCTTTTATTTCTAGTGTTGGGCATACTGATTAATAGTACCTGTACTTCTGTAGAATTGTTTTCATTTATTCTTCTGCTTAGCTGTACTCAAACCTGTTCATGTTGTTTGTTTAAAGCTCGCTGTGTTTACTATCTAAATATTTTCTCACTTAGCATTTTACCAAATAGTTATGGAAAATTCTTAGGGACAAACATCCTTGAAAATATAAAACGTTTTACATGCATTTCTTTTATGCATAAAACCTTTGCAGCTGTGGCAGTGTTGCTTAAGCTATGGATATATATATATATATATTTTGTTGTACAAAATTATGGACCAGGTTTTGGTTATAGTTTAGTATATTTTCCACCCATGACCGAAGCAAATTCTTTCATTTTGAGTCAATTTGATTTTTTTTTTTAACAAGATTATCCTTCCCTGGATACTCAAGTTCTCATTAATGATTTTTGAGTTAGATGCTGATGTTGAGGTTTGTTTTAATTTGCAGTGGAACAGGTGCTTTGGCAATTTTTCTTCGAAAAGCATTTCATCTTGACATCACAACTTCAGACTATGCTGATCAGGAAATTGAAGACAACATAGCCCATAACTGTAGGGAAAATGGAATTACGCCTGTTCTTCCTCATGTTAAACGTGAGTCTATTCTTTTCCTGGCATAGTCATCCAACTTTGCTCTCGTAACCAATCATAGAGATTATTGTGAAACACCATGGTTGGTCATATTGTTCTTTCAGATGATTCCTTCTGGTCTATTTCAATGTCACGGGTGGTTTGAATTTTCATTCACTCATGATAATGATTAATAAATTCCCTCTTTCTTACATAGTAATAGCTATATATATATATATATTACAAAGAAACTAATTCACATATAATCTGGTCTTCAAAGATCAAACAGTAGTTAATTACCAACAATAAGCATCTAGACTCCCCTGTATTTAACGGAAGTGCGATGTTTTACGTTGTGTTTTGAGGAATGTGATCACCATCTTTTAATTTCATGTTTATCTCCCTTTTAACAAAAATCTAGTGAAACTTAAGGTGCTAAAAGACCATGTTAACCATGAGGTAACCAAACGGTCCAACTTAAGATGCTCTGAGATATGTTAAAATGGTCTTTTCTTACTTTAAGTTTAATGAAATGTTGTCAAAAGTGTGGGTTTTTACATGAACTTGAAAACACAAGAACTTTCAACAAAATCTAGTGAAACTTAAGGTGCTAAAGACCATTTTAACCATGAGGTAACCAAATGGTCCAACTTAAGGTGCTCTGAGATATGTTTAAATGGTCCGTTCTCACTTTGAGTTTGAGAAAATGTTTTTAAAAGGGTGGTTTTTACACGAACTTGAAAATACAAGAGATGGTCGTGGCATTCCTGAAAACACTTGGTAAAACAAAGTATTTCACAAAAGCAGAGAGGAGGTTTAGGCACTTGTCCCTAATTGCTATGACCTGTCCAAGTCCATGGAGTATTCCCCCTTGTGCTTTTCTTCTTCTGCATCAAAATATGATCAAGCTTAATTGGATGTTCCTCATATGGATCTTGTTAGTGATTTATACTACCTTAGTGCTTCTCTTATTAGCATCTTCCTTTTCGTTACTTGTGCTTTGTTAATGGTGATGTAGATGTTACTTGCATCCGATGAAGCTCGATTGCATAATCTCTACGTCGTGATCTTTTTAGCTGCAATTTATAATTATCTTGCTTTGCATACCTTTGTTTGGTTAATGGTGCCAAAGCACGCCACTTGCATAATGGAATCGTACTTCTTATCCTTTACACCATTAAACATGAGTTTTGGTATCAGATATCAAAGAAGGGTTCTTGCACATTGAATTTTCGTAATGAATTGTTATGGAAATATTTAATTGTAATGCATCCAGATCTGGAAATGACTAGATGATTACATTTGTAGATACATGGGGTGACAGTTTTCCAATTACCAATCCGGACTGGGACCTTGTCATCGCTAGTGATATCTTGTTGTGTAAGTTTCTACTCAATCAGATTGTTTAATGCATATTAGTTGACTTGTTTTGTCCCTTCTATAATGATAATCAACTATCAAAAAGATTAAAAGGTCGTCTTCTGTGATCAAGTAACTTAACTGACTGTTTCCTTCTCCTCGGCTGTTTTAGATGTGAAACAGTACACGAACTTGATTAAAACTCTCTCATTTCTCCTCAAATCTTACAAGAAAAAAGGAGACAAAGCAGTTCCTCAGACCAGCAAAGAGCAGGATGGTGGTATTTGCTCACGAACCTTAGAAAGTGCACATAAATTACACACCGAAACCAAACTTTTGCTTATTCTTGTTTACTTAATTTACAGGGCCATTCACAGGGCTGCCCCGGCCAGCATTTCTAATGAGTTGGAGGCGGAGAATTGGAAAGGAGGATGAGTCACTCTTCTTCAGTGGTTGTGAAAATGCTGGTCTTGATGTAACGCATATTGGATCCCGTGTGTATTGTATCAAGCCTAGAGAAAACCAAATCGAGATTGTATAGGTACTGAGGCGAGAACTTGACAGTCGGATTAAGCTACATTTTTTTGGTCTAACTTAGAGAGGGAGGAAATGGACTGGGCTCATTAGTAGTATCTAAGAGTGCTTTATGATTACTCTGCATTCTATATGATCATGTTCTCTGTTAGACTCCAACAGAAATTCAAAGCCATTTTACAGAGTTGTAGTTTGCATTTGGGAACTAAGTGTGTGTTTGGTAGGAGAGAAAAGTGGAAGGAAGGTGAGGAGTGGAGGGATTAGTGGAAAGATGTTTACATTCATGGTTGTTTAGAAGGAGAAAAAAGAGGATGGAAAAATAGGAAGGATTCCAAATTCTTCAAAAAATTTTGATCTCTTCTAAATTAAAGAGATTGTGGAAAGGATTGTATACCAAACATCATAAAAGAAAGGATCTCTTTCCTTTCTCATTTTCCTTGGTAGGTGATGTACCATTCACTCTTTTCTATTTTCTTTCATTCTTACCAAACATACCCTAAAGGGGCATTTGGAACTCTAACTCGAATTGGAGTTTATTATTTTTCTTTTTTATTTTTTATTTTTTATTTTTACAAGTCACTAGTTTTTACAACATAATTTCAAATTCACATCTTTTTTTTTTCCCCTCTTCCGTTCTTAGAAAACTCAAATTTGTTATTAACTTTCTTATTTCAGGAGTTGGCAGAATGATTTTTAATCTACTTGACTATGCTCTGATATTTATTTCACAAATCTCTTTTGGCAAACATGGACTACTAAAATGAAAAAAAATAAAAGTAGAAAAATGAATAAAAAAAATAGGCTTATTGCACCCTACATAATAAGGTTATTCAAAAAATATACATTTGGTGTCTGATTGTTTCAAATGTGGATTGTCAAATTGCATTAAATAGGCAAATGTATGCCCATTTTAGGTCCACAGTCGGTTTTGATAATGGAAATAACTAAATTATATAGGGCAAAAAACGAATGCTAACAATTTTAAAAAATAAACAAAAAACAAGAAAAAATTCTTTGCAACATTTCCTCCCTGAACTTATCGTGAATTGTCCTTGAACAATTAAAAAAAAAAAAAAGGCAATCAACCCCCTATATCTCTATATTAAATAGTAAATTTAAGATTTTAAAAAATGGCCAAATTTGAGAAAAGATTTCTCCAGTGAGGCAATGAATGAAAAAAGAATTTACTAGAGTCCTGCAGTATGAGAAGATAATATTTTGTTAGGTCTGCGTGAAAAATATATTTAAGGTAGGGACATATGTGAGAAGAATTATTTTAAAAGGACAAATTAGTGGAAAAAATATGTTAATAAGAAAATTATGAACACAAAACTTCTTTTAAAAAAATAAATTATGCAAATAAAAACACTATGCCAGCAAGCAAGAGGAAAGCCGTCAAAAAGGGCTATTCTTACTTCTAGAATTACCAGTTTCAAATAGTGCCTCTTGCACTTGTGTGCATATTTTTTTTTTCTTACTTAAAGGACTTGTGTGCTTTTAAATTAACTTGGGTCTCGGTCGCTGAAGGGAAAAAAATTAGGTGAAAGAAGATACGTAAAGAAAATTTGCACGCTAAAAAATTTAGAAATACAAAAGAGTAAATACAATTTATTCAAATAAAAGGTTAATGGAAATACATATAATTCATTTTATTTTGTAACTGGCGTAGTATTACATAAAGAAATTTCTATATTTTGTTTTTTAAACACCTTAAAGATACATATATCTCAAACTACTAATAGTTCTTATTGTGAACAGATTTTAATAGTCTTAATTTTTTTTTTCATAACATATGTTTTTTTTTTCCAAGTTGAGCAAAAAGGTTTCAACTTACAATTTGAATTTTTGTTTGCGCTAGTAAATTAAGGATCTCATTCGAGAATGAAAGACTCAAAAAGAATTATTAGTTGTTCTTTTTTAGCAATTAATTGTTCTTAATGCTCTTATTATTGGAAGGAGAAGACTACCTGTTTAATTGATGAAGCTACGCTTGGTAAGAAGGAAAGAACAGTGAAAAGAATGAGTAGTACATTATTTAAGAGAGGGAGATGAAAAAGGAGAAAGAGATCCTTTTGTTCATAATGTTTGGTATGGTAAGAGATAAATAAAGTAAAAAATTATCTCTCTTATTTGGTATAAAGACGTAAGGAAAAGGAAAGAATATATTTTATTTGTAAAATAATAACTTTACTCTTTATTGATTTACTTGTTTTCTTCTTATTATTTATTCAACCAAGTAAAGAATATTTATCATTAATAAGGATAATATTATAATTTTAGTCCATAATTAATAAAGTAAATTGATTCCCTCTAAAAATCTTTGTAATTTGGAGAGATTAAAATTACGGTTTTTTAAGGGATGGTGACTCTCTTCTTTAATCTTTTCCTTCTTCCCTTTCCTTCTTCCCTTTCCTCCCATCAAACAACTATAATTGTCATAATCCTTTCACAAATCCTTTTACCCATTTTCTTTCTTCCACTTTTCTCTCCTACTAAACATAATCTAAAAGTGTGCCATTACACACATAATTCAGTAAGAGGAGGATAATAAAGAAAGCCAATTGGTTCAAGATCTTTTTGTTGCTGTTCTTAAAAAAAATTCAGTCAGAAGTGTAGTTCCATTTTTCAAAAAGTACATTGATCATGTTTTAAATTATTGAAGATAGCAATATAAGTTTGATTCTTAAAGTGGTTTAAAACTTTTGTTTTCTGATGCATCATCCTGATGCTATTTTTTCTACAATTTTATCTTCTATATATATGTAAATATAGAGTACTATTTGGAGATCTACAAGTTGAAATAATTATAAAAATAAAGAAAAAAGATCTATCAGAAGTGCATTTCCATTTTTCAAGAAGTACATAGAGCATGTATTGAATTATTGAAGATAGCAATACATGTTTAATTCTTAAAGTGGTTTAAAACTTTTATTTTTCGACGCACCATGCTGATGCTATTTTCTATAATTTTATCTTCTATAAATATGTAAATATATAGTAGTATTTAAAGATCTACAAGTTTAAAAATATTTATAAAAATAAAGAAAAAAAATGAGAGTAGGTGCGCCGAATTATATAAACTATAATTTTGTTAATAGAGGCGCATGTAAGAATAGAATTAATAAACCAAAACAACGATTTTGTTGAGAAAAAAATAATAATAAAATCCTATTTATGAAAGTTGAGGTCCAATACTTAAAGGAGTTCTTAAAACTTGTGTCCTCGAGCTTTTTCGTGTTCTGACACTTTCATATATAATAGAATTTTTTTTTAACATAAACTAATTTGTGTCTAAAGTAATTGGGGGGAATGAGTTAAATGGCAGCTAGACTATTGATGAAAAATGAAGAAGCAATCTAAAATGTTGAGTGGGGCACATTCAAAAACAAAAAAAATTTGAGTGTGGACAAAATTAATAGAACTTATGAAGTATACCACTTAGAGCTAGCTCAAGTGATTGTACGAGTGAGTATGTAATTTAAGTTTTGAGTTTTAAAATTATTTATTAATAGTAGTAATTTTTTAAAAAAATAAAACTTATAAAGTATATGCTCTATATTTTAAAATAAAAAAGTTTGAGTTAGGATATGTGCCCCTACTGGTCTTATCGTAGATCCATCATTGTGTAGGCTCTTATCTATTTATCACTGTAAGTTTACGATTCTGAACCAAATATGCGTTTTAGATGACATACTTAAATAGTATAAGATTTGGAAAAACAGCAATTTTAAAAAAGAAAATAATGAAGCAAGCAAATTAATGATGGAAGAACAAGCACACAGGTAGTTGAATGACAAATAAATAATAAAAGAATTATTCTCAATTTCAAATAAGGTGGGAGGGCAATTTATTCATTTAATTTTTAAATTATATACATTATCTCACTTTAGCAACTGAACCTTTAATTTTCACAAATTAATCTCTAAACTTTTAATTTTGACAATTTTGATCCTTGATATTGAAATTGATTAAAGATTTTTCTAATTAGTGCATATAATCATGTTTGAATTCTATGCTAACATGAAATTTCACAAAAATAACTATATTAAGTATAAAAGTTTTCTTCTTATATTAGTAAAAACCCTTAAAAACTAAAACATTTTCACTTACTGTAGTAATTTCTTTAAAACTTTTATTATGTGATAGAGATATGATTATTTATGTTAAATTTCAAAAATCATCCGTCAATTTTAATGCATGTTAGGGAACAGTACCACCAAAAAAAAAGTTTAGAGATTAATTTACCAAATTAAAAATTTTATAGAATATTCATAATTCAGGGATTAAATGGACAAATTATCCTATAATAAAATAGTAGGAGAATGAAGGGAATAGCAGTTTTCAAAAAAATAATTAAAGTAAATGACGAGTTTTGAAAATATTTATAATAAAAAAATTAGATTCATCATGTAAATAACTTCTTTGCATTAAATTTATCAAATAAATGATACATTTATGTACTAAGTCAATAACTTATTTATGTCTTATAAATGCATCATTTACTTGATAAAATTTATATTTATATGATAAATCTACTATCTAATATAAACATTTTAAAAACCTATTATTTGTTTCCATTATTTTCTAAAAGTACTATTTACTTAAATTTCCTAACATACCCGTATAGTATCCGCATCTTCCTATATATTTCCTTGATATACGTATTTAACTATAAATTAATTACCACATGAATTGTGTGCAATAGCTATTATTTTACATTAAAAATAATTATTACAAAAAATTAAAATTATGGTTGCTTATCTATGGTTGGTCAATGACTTGTGCGATGAGTCATTCCGAAGTTTGTTTTTGGCTTTGCAGGTTACCATATTGTACTTTGTTTCATACTCTTTGATGATGTGTGTTAACACGTGTATAGTGAGAGATGAGATACGAAATCTGATCTCAACACAAATATAGTGAGTTAAAATAACCAAATCATTTTTATCATAATTTTGCTTGATTTGCTATTTTAAAGTTCTCTAATTTAAACAAATATATAACTTGTCCAAATGTTCCATATTTTTTAATTATAAATACAGTTTTTTTTTTAAGTGGAGTTTGGGGTTATTTTTTTCCAAAACTCTAAACTCTATATGTGATACCCGTAATTCTTATATACAAGTTAAGCAATAATAATACGTTTGCATTTTATTGTCATAATATTTAACAATTATTAATACAAAATTATTAGTTGATATCATAATTTTATTAATTATGGTTTGAGTTATTAATGTAGTGTGAAGATTCAATGCTTTTTGAGAAGAAGCTCAATGTGCTTAAAAAAAAAATTATTACAATACTTACTTAACAAACTATTAAATGACATGTGGTTCGAATAGTTTTTATATAATTATAGTGTCTAGTTTTACTTTTATGCATATTTAGATTAATATAAAACAACAACAACAATATTGATAGCATAAAAAAAAAATAAAGAAAGAACTGACATGTTCTATTATATTCTAAGTGGTTCTATAATATTCTAGGCTTTTCATTTATCTTTGACACTATTTTCCCTGACTCAACACCGGGAAAGAGGGAGAACTAGTCCCAAATTACTTTTCTTCTACACTATTTTTAGAACTAGATATCTCTAAATGCCTTCCTATTGATATGAAGAAGAAATGAAACTTCGACTCTTTGTTTGCCTATATCTGTAGTTGACCTTCGATTACTTTCAAGACCTTGACAAGTAAGTTGTTTTTGTTCTGCTATCAACTATTTATACATGTATGACTCTATATATATATTGATATTGATATTATTTTTTTGTTGGATGTTCTTTTTGTTTGCATCCGTTCATAAATAAACTTTGTGGTACAAGCAAAATTTGTAAAGCATGTATGATATATGTAAGTGTTCAGAATTCATATTTTGTTTATACATACATACATACATACATTTATATATATATATATATAGACTAACAAGAGATTCAAGAGCTTGGGATACTACTATTTATGTGTATTTGATTCTAGTTCGTTTACGTGTAGCCAAATGAATTATACACAATTATATATTAAAGTATTCAAGTGTTGATATATATATATATATATGTATGTGTAATTAGTTTGAACTTAGTGGAAGTATATATGCTTTTGGTTATTATCCACATATGTGAGTATATATATATATATATATGTGTGTGTGTGTGTGTGTGTGTGTGCATGGATTTCTCTGTATACATGGTGTTAGCATGCATATACTTTTGGAACAAAGTCATCTAGTAGCTTTCGTACGCATTAAAAATATTACGTATATGTATAAAAGAGTGTACATATAGTTAATTTATTATTATGAGTATATCAAGAAAGATATATGTAAATGTGTAAATGTGTAAATTTTTATATACGTAGAAACTTGAATATCTGTTTGGTGAACTTCCTAATCATATCTTGTGGTTTCACTACAACTTGTATTATTTATATAGTACTATAATAGGAGGTGTTTCCACTCTGAATTCCTTTTAGAAAAAAAATTATACCAAGTCTAGATATATATATAATTTGCTTTCATTATTATTTGTTGCCCTTTTATACTGGTTTCCTAATTTTTGGTATATAGTGCTCCATGTGGTTAACGATTTGAAGAATGTTTATTAAATTCATGATGGAGTATAATTATATATGAAAAAAATGTACCATTGATACTAATTTAGTGTATTTCTTAAGTTTTATGGTAATAATATAATGTTATTTGCGTGATTGTGATTAAATGACTGTTCAATTAAAACTATGTAAGCACATTTGGCTCAGTGAGAACATTGATATCTTTAACTTCTCTTACTTTTTCTAAAAACAAGGTAAATAGAAATTTATTTCAACTGCATCACAAGATAAGTAGTGAGATATGTTTTTGTTAGAGTATTTGCAGGCATAAAATTATGGCATTTGCATATTTTTATAAAGTAATCATCGTACAATATGAGAAAAAGATTGTTTGTAGGTGTGCCATGTAGTTTGTTTGTAAGTGGCTTTAATAAGTTCCTTGGCTTAGATGGGAGTTTAATTTGGTCTCATTGGATAGATTAGGACCATTTTGGACCTTATTGTAGTTCTTAGGTTTGGAGAACTATAATGTCTTATGGGTTAGATTGGGACACTTTATATTGCTAGCTAAGGCTCGATAGTATGCATGCATGCTAATTTTTAGGCCTTGGCGGATGGCTCATGGTGTATACAATTTTGTGCACTTAATAAATATTTTTATAAAATGGTAAGTACAATGAAAATTTGATGAGTTTATATATTATACCTTTTTCATCTATTTGCATAGTTTCTACTTATTGGGCATTGGCTCATATAGTATTTATGATGCAGGTGAGGGTATGTTTTAGTATTTGTCGATCTCCATGTTTATGACTTGATTCTATATGGATACTGTTGACCTTTTATGGCAAACTTTTGTTTTACTTTATATGTTTTGGTACTTGAATCAAGCAACTATGGGGATTGTTATATACATATGGTCAACGTTTCATTTTAAGATGTAATTTATTGTATATATATCATATTAGCCTGGATTTGGCTAATAAACCCCTATAGTTATATATAAATTATAAAAGTTTTCAAAAGTTCAAATTTGCACACTATTTTGTATAATAAGTTAAGCAATACTAAGTTAAATCTGACGCCACCTAGCTTAATTATAAATTAGTGGTATGGTTAGGTTTGTGGGTGTCACAGTTTGGTATCATAGTTAAGGTTTAAAGCAATTTTGTAGATTGTCCATATATAACAAGCGCAAGATGGAAAAGCTCAATCGACTAGTAAGTGTTCTTTTTACATTTTGTGTTATATACTTATTTATCATTTGTGGTTATCATTGGCTATTTTAAGTATGTGTAAATGTGAGTGGGTATACTAAAGGAATTAATGGTTAAAACTGGAAGGCAAAGTTCTACTAAGAGATAATGGGGTGAGAGGAATGCCCACTTAGACTATCTTACAAATCTTCTAGAGAAATTCTTAAAAAGAAATGTAAGAGGAGAAATGGAGGCCCCATCTCCTTCCTCACTTGCAACTCTTTCCGAAAGAGTTAAAAAATGACTCTACTGCTGAGAAATTTTAGAAGCTTAAACCACCTAAGTTTGTAGGGGGTGCAAATCCTAAGGATGCTGAAAACTAGATAAGGACTATATAGCGCATGTTTACCTATGCGAAAGTCCCTAATACTAACAAAGTTTCCTGTGTTGCATTTATATTATGTAATGATGCTAGTTTCTGGTGGGACACCATGACAAGTGTGCATGGTGTGACCATTATGACTTGGGAAAGGTTTAGAGAAATATTTGAGACTAAATATTTTATTATAGTTGCTAGAAAGAAAAAGAAGAAAGAGTTTATGAACATAAAATAGGGTAGTATGTCTGTTGATGAATATATCAGAAAATTTGAAAAACTATCTTGTTATACTTCACAATTGGTGATTTCTGATGCTTTAAAGATAGAACAATTTCAAGATGGTCTAAAACCAAAAGTATATGGAGATGTAATAATGGCAGGAATGATTAATATAACTTCCTCTATAATAGCTGAAAGAGTCCTCGATGCAGAACGTGTAGAGAACAAGATTCGAGATAAAGATAGAGAGATGAAGGTAATCGAGGCTAAAGAAAAGGAGGATAAATAGCAAGAAACCAAGAAAACCTTCAAGCCCAATTATCAGAGCAATCAAGGAAAACAACAGCGGAATAAGAAAAATAAAAAGCGAGGTCCATGGAATGGAAATCAAGGTCAAAGGTTTGATTAGACAAACCACCCCAAAACAAAGCAAATGACACAATTGATTGTACCAGCGCAAAAGTCTAAATGTTTGAAATGTGGAAGGTTTCATTTTAGAGTTTGCATGGGTCATTTTGCTAAGCATTGCAGAATAAATGCCCTGAATCAAAAAAAAAGTTCCAGCTAGAGTTTTTACACTCACTGAAGCAAATGCAGAGACTAATCGTTCTGTTGTCTCAGGTTAGATTCTTATCTCAAATGTACCTGCTTACACTTTATTAGATTCAGAAGCAACACATTCATTTATATCCACTAGCTATGTAAGAAAATAGGGTAAACCACCAGACAAACTTAATGTTAAGTATAATGTTACTATTCCTTCTGGATAAATTCTATAGTCAGGTCAAATTCTTAAAGGTTGTATAGTGTTGATTGACAGTAAGGAGCTTTTGTGAAAGGTTTTTCAAAGATAGCTTTACTACTTTCATAGTTGACAAGGAAAAATGTCAAATTCCAATGGATTGATGCTTGTAAAAAGTGTTTTCAAGAGCTAAAACTGAGGTTGATGACCACTTTTATACTCACTATTCCTTTAGACACTAGAAATTTTATGGTGTATAGTGATGCTTCAAAGAATGGATTGGGTTGTGTTTTCATGCAAAATATAAAATTAATTGCATATGTTTTTCATTAATTGAAGGATTACAAAAAGAACTACCTCACTCATGATTTGGAGCTAGCAGTTGTAGTGTTTACTTTAAAGACTTGGAGGCACTATCTTCATGGAGAGAAATGTAAGATTTGTACGGATCATAATATTTTTTCACCTAAAAGGAACTGAATATGAGGCAGAGGAGATGGTTATAGCTAGTAAAAGACTATGATTGTGTAATCAATTACCATCCAGGCAAAGCTAATGTAGTGGCTAATGCTCTGAGTAGGAAATCTTCATCTTGTATGTCTGTGATATCAGTAATTCAATAATCTTTGATGATAGAACTACAGAGATTAAAGTTGGAAATTGTTTCTAAAGGATTGATTAAAAGATTATCTGCTCTAACCCTGAAGCCTACACTTCCAAAAATAATCAAACTAGGGCAAGTTTCAGATCCTTATATGATTTGTTTGTGGAGTGAGATAAAAGATGGGAAAAGATCAGATTTTACTATCTCTAGTGATGGGATAATAAAGTGCGGTAGTAGATTTTGTGTTCCAAAGGACAAGAACATTAAAAAGAAAATTTTATCTAAAGCCCATACCATACCTTACTCTTCACATCCTAGAAGTACAAAGTATAAAGATCTATAGAAACATTACTAGTGGCCAAAAATGAAGAGAGAAATAGCTAAATTAGTTTCAAAGTGTCTTACTTGTCAACAAGTAAAAGAAGAACATTAAAGATCAGCTAGAAAACTAAAGCTTCTATTGATTTTGGAATGGAAATGGGAAAATATTACCATGGATTTCATACATTAATTGCCTCAAACATAAAAAGGTCATGATTCTATCTGTGTGATTGTGGATAGGCTTACTAAGTCCACATATTTCCTTCCTATTTAGTCAACTTTTACAGTGGATCAATAGGCATAATTATACATTAAGAAGATTGTTAGATTCTATGGGCTATCAGTTTCCATTGTGTTAGATAGAGATCATAGATTCACGTCTAATTTTTAAAGGAGCCTTCATAAGGTAATGGGTATTCCGTTGGCTTTTGGCATTGTATTTCATCCTCAGAGCGACAATCAATCAGAAAGAACCATCCAAATACTAGAAGATATGCTAGGAGGTTACATACAGGACTTCAATGAATCATGGGATAAGTATTTGCCACTTGCAAAGTTTGCCTACAATAACAGTTACCAGACTACTATTGGAATGGGTCCTTATGAGGTTTTATATGAAAGAAAATGTAGATCATCAGTTCACTGGGACCAAGTTGGTGAAAGAAAGATTTTGGGTCCACAAATAATACAGGAAGCTATAGAAGTTGTATTGTAGATTCATCAACATATGAAGATAGCTCAGAGCAAACAAAAGAGTTATGAGATCTAGAGTTTTCAATAAGAGACAAGGTTTTCCTAAAAGTAGCACCAAAGGGAGTGATGAGATTTAGAAAGAAAGGAAAATTAAGTCCATGATTTATCAAGCTGTTTGAGATTCTGGAAAGAGTTAAAGACATGGCATATAGACTGGCACTTCCTCCATCATTATACGGCGTACATGATGTTTCTCTGTTAAGAAAGTATATTTCAAATTATTTTCATGTAGTACATTATGAACAACTAGAAGTTAGCCAAGATTTGATGTATGAAGAAACGCTAGTTCAAATTTTGGACCAAAAGGAAAAGGAATTGAGAAATAAGATAGTTCTGTTAGTTAAAGTTTTGTGGAGATATTATACAGTTGAAGAAGCCACTTGAGAAAGAGAAAAAGAGATGAGGAGTAAATATCCACTATTCTTTGATGAGTAAATTTCGGGGTCGAAATTTTCTATAAGTTGTAGAGGATTGTGATGCCCGTAATTCTCACATACAAGTTTAGATAATAATAACACATTTACATTTCATTATCATAATATTTAACAATTATTGATACAAAATAATTAGTTGATGTCATACTTTTATTAATTATGGTTTGAGTTATTAGTGTAGTGTGAAGACTCAATGCTCTCGGGAAAGAAGCTCGATGTGCTAAAAAAAAAAAAAAGTTATTACTACAATACTAATTACTTAACAAACTATTAAATGATATGTGGTTTAAATAGTTTTTATATAGTCATAGTGTCTAGCTTTACTTTTATGCATATATGAATTAATATAAAATAATAATAATAATAATAATAATATTATTATTATAAAAAAGATAAAGAAGTACCGACATGTTTTATAATATCCTAACTGGTTCTATAATATTTTTGACTTTTCATGATTAATCTTTTGCACTATTTTCCTTGACTCAATACCTAGAGAGAAGGAGAACTAGTCCTAAATTACTTTACTTTTACACTATTTTCTGAACTAGAAATCTCTAAGTGCCTTCCTATTGATATGAAAAAAAAAAAAAAAAAATTGAAACTCCAATCGTTTGTTTGCCAATATCTGTAGTCGACCTTCGATTACTTTCAATATCTTGAAAAGTAAATTACTTTAGTTCTGCTGTCAACTAAATATATATATATATATAATGATATTGATTTTTTTTTTTTTTTGGGTGCTCTGTTTGTTTGCATCCGTTTATAAATAAAGTTTGTAATACAAGCAAAATTTGTAAAGCTTGTATGATATATGTAAGTGTTCAGAATTGATATTTTGTTTATACATACATACATACATATATATATATATATAGCCTAAGAAGATATTCAAGATCCTGGGATGCTAGTATTTATGTGTATTTTTTATTCTAGTTCACTTATGTGTAGCCAAATGAATTACATGCTTATCTATTATATGCTTCAAGTATTGATATATATATATATATGTGTGTGTGTGTATGTAATTAGTTTGAACTTAGTGGAAGTATATATGCTTTTGGTTATTGTCCACATATGTGTGTGTACATATATATATATATATGCATGTATGTCTATGAATTTCTATGTATCATTGTCATGTTGTTTGCATGCATATACTTTTGGAACAGAGTCATCTAATAGCTTTCGTACACATTAAAAATATTACATATATGTATAAATGAATCCATTATTGTAAAGCATACAATGCTTTACAACTAAAATTACTGTTGATTTATCATTATGAGTATATCAAGATAGATATATGTAAACGTGTAAATCTTTTTATACACAGAAACTTGAATATCTGTATAGTGAACCCCCTAATCATATCTTGTGGTTTCACTACAATTTGTATTGTTTATGTAGTACTATAATAGGAGGTGTTTCTACTCTGGATTCCTTTTAGAAAAAAAAAAAAAAATTACACCAAGTCTAGATGTATATAATTTGCTTTCATTATTATTTGTTGCTCTTTTATACTGGTTTTCTAATTTTTGGTATATAGTGCTCCATTTGGTTAGTGATTTGAAGAATGCTTATTACAATTCATGATGGATTATAATTATATATATATATATATAAATATACCATTGATACTGATTTGGTGTATTTCTTAAGTTTTATGGTAATAATATAATGTTATTTGTGTGATTGTGATTAAATGAATGTTATATTAAAACTAGGTTAGCACATTTGACTCAGCAAGAACATTTATGTATTTAACTTTTCTTTGTTTTTCTATAAATGAGATAAGTAGAAATTCATTTCAACTACATCACAAAATAAGTAATGAAATATGTTTTTGCTAGAGTATCTGTGGGCATGATATTATGGCATTTGTATATTTTTATAAAGTAATTATCGTATAATATGAAAAAGAGATTGTTTATGTGTGCGTCATGTAATTTTCTTATTTAATAAGTTCCTTGAGTTAGATGGGAGCTTAATTTGGTCTCATGGGATAGATTGAGACTATTTCAAACCTTATTGTAGTTCCTAGGATCTACGAACTATAATATCTCATGGGTTATATTAGGATACTTTATATTACTAGCTAAAGTTCAATTGTATATAAGCATGCTGATTTTTAGGCCTAGGTGAGCGGCTCATGATGTACATAATTATGGATGCTTAATAAATATTTTTATAGAATTGTAAAAATGATGAAAATTCGATGAGCTTATATATCATGCTATATTCACTTCTTTGTATAATTTATACTTATTGGGCAATAGCTTATGTGGTACTTGTGATGCAGTTGAGGGTATGTCATAATAATTGTCGATACTAAGTGGTCGGCGACATACTCTTCATACTTGTGACTTGATTCTATATGAACACTGTTAATCTTACATGAGAACACTTTTGTTTTTCTTTGTATGTTTTGGTATTTAAATCGATCAACTATGGGAATTGTTATTTATATATTTGGCCAACGTTTCATTTTAATATGTAATTTGTTATATATATATAACATTAGCCTGGGTTTGGCTAATAAACCCCCATAGTTATATGTTAATTATAAAAGTTTTCAAAATTCAAATTTGCACACTATATTGTATAGTAAGTTAAGCAATATTAAGTTAAATCTAACGTCACCTAACTTAATTATATATTAACAGTATGTTTAGGTTAGTTAAGCGTCACAGTGTATATATCTCACATTTTCTCTCTTCTATTTTTATAAAAGATCAAACTTTAAGAGGTCAATAATTTTCTTATTTCAAAGTTAAATAACATGATTCTTATCTCATAAGGATGAAAGGAATGAAATTTGATCCATATGATGTGTGTGTGTATACAAGTGATATTAGGGACACCAATTATAATATCAACTTTTTAAGTACTAATTTATTTGTCATATTTTCCTTAGTACATGCAATTAAATGATATAACAATGTTTTAAACACTTAACATATAGGTTGGTACTTAAAGGTCGAGACTAAAGTTGATGTCTTTAGTATTTTTATATATATAATTGTGAATACATTTCAAAATTTTATATTATTATCTATATCGTAGTTAATTTCCTATATACATTTCAGTCAAATATACATTTCCAAACCAACCAACTTCCAAAATTCCAATTCCAATTGTCATCCCAATTAAGCAATTAGCTGCATAATTGATATGCAAATTAAGCGTTTCTTTTTTTTTTTTTTTTTTTGAGGGGGTCCTTTTATTTATTTATTTTTTCAAAAAATGAAAGTTTTTTTAATAAAGTTAAAAAGGTCTATAACTCTCACTTACTATAAATAAATAAAAACATTCTTAAATTTTGAATACGAGAACTAATACTCAAACTCTCTTCCTTCTCACCACCGCGGAGTTTTCAAAATGAAGATCATTCCTGCAAACATATACTGCGTTCTTCATCAGAAAGACTACTAAACGTTGTTTATCTGAAAAAAGAGTCACAGAAAAACAGAGAAGATGACGTATGGATCTAGATATAGGGATGTAAAAACTGAATTAAGTTAAAAAAGTTTACAGCGATCCAAACTGAAGATGTCCTCGTGCATCTACCATCCTATTTTTAACGGAGTTTCTTACGTTCTAGAAAACTCAAAAAGTGACATAGAATCAGATTTTTCCTCCAAATTGGTTTCCTTTATACATAAATCATGTATTTAATTTTAGGAGAATATTCACCATCTGATTTTTCCTCCAATGACAAAAATATACAGTTTTTTGTAATAAAATAGGCCTTGTTTGGTAATTAGATCCAAATCCAAATTTTTGCATTCAATTTTATCTTTTTTTGAAAAGTTAATAAATATTATAATTAAGTCAATCAACTTAAATATAAAAATTTTATTTTATTTCAAACTCAACCTATAAACCAAACCAGCCCTAAGCTTTAACACACATGTTCATGCTCTTCAATGATTTTTATTTTTAAATTTTTGATGGTAACATTATATTGCCTTTAAATACTATTACATTAAAACAATTGATGATTACCATGTAGCCCCCTATGAGTGTGTAAATACCTTCTTCATGATGTGCGAGGTGACATAATTTTCAGACAAGACATATGAAGCAATATGGATTATGGGGGCTGGGGCTAACAAACATCCAGCTGTGTGATTGCTAATCCGAAATAGACAAGCGTCATTATATGTGTCCATATATATTTTAGTCAGTGTTAAACCAAAAAAAAAAAAAGAAAGACAATCTCAATTATGTTGTTTGTTACCAATTTATAGACTCCATTCAATCCGAGGATAAGAAGTTAAAGCAACATGGAAAAAATCCCAAAAATGAGAAAAACCGAAGGAGGTGAAGGATCTTGAGGAAAAACAAAACAAGACATTTGGATATGATCTACTTTCTCGATTTGAGATTAAGAAAGATCTCATTAAAACCCTTTTCTAATAAAATTTAATGCGAAAAATCTACAATAGGAGAAAAAAAAAAAGAATGCCTTAATAATCCAACCTTCTGAAAGTAGAGAAGTAGTGCATACTCTGTGTAAAGGTATAAAGTTCAAATCCCAATCCTCACCTTCAAATTAAAAAAAAAAAAAAAAAAAAAAAAAGCTTGCAAAACCTAATTACAAAAACGGTATAGCTAGACAAACTTGCCATATCCCTTATACTCTGTTGGTAAGAGGAAAAGAAAATAGAAAGGAAAGAAAATATATAAATGAGAAAAAATGTGAAGGGAGAAAAGAAATTGGTTTACTTTATCCTGTTTGATATGGAAAGAAAAAAAGTGACAACCTAAATGACTATTTTGTCAATTATTTAATATTAATTTAGCTTAAAAATAAGGTTAAAAAGGAAAAATTCGACTATGACTATTTGTCAATTATTTAATATTAATTTAGCTTAAAAATAAGGTTTAAAAGAAAATTTTAACTATTTGTATAAGCTAAATAAGTTTTCCCTTCTTAATCTCTCCACTTTTGAAGACAAAATAAACAATGGGACTCATATACCATTTTTTTGTCTCCACTTTTCTATTTCCTCCTTTTATATCTTTCCAACCAAACAACCTAAAATCCTATTTTCTCTTCAAAAATCTTTTTACTCTTTTTTTTCCTCCCCCTTTTCACCTTGACTAAACATAGCATTAGTCTTGAGAATATAAGAGAGCACAATATTTCAAAAGAGTTGGTGTTAATTTCAAAGATGAATTCCAGTAAATGCCAGTTATGCACAACTTGATTACTCATTTCCAATTACATGCTATGACAATTTGTATGTGTTATGATTTTTTTTTTTTTGTATATTTTTGTTACTCTTTAATAATTCAGTCATACAATAACAATATCAATCATGTGATGAAAATGACAATCTCCAAGTGGATTATTATGGAAAGAATTACTTTCTAAATGACTTTCTTAAAGAAAATGATAGCTAAGAAGAAATAAGAAAAAAAAATTCAAATAATATGCATACTTCAATAATATTTAGTTTATGTGTTTATGTGCACATTTACGTGTACGTTTACGAGACATTTAAAATCTAATGGGTCATTAACTGCAGACGAGAAAGACGTAGGACGACACACATATTAATTGCGTCAAAGAAAGTGGAAACGATGTGATTGCATGTAGTGTAGCCATAATTTTACATTAATAAATACCACAAATTCGCTTATCAAAAAAAAAAAAAAAATCACAGATTCAAAGAAGGAAAGTAAAAATGACCGACAAAAATTATGAAACTGTAACAGACAACAAGTGCTATACCTACTGATGCGATGGTAGCCAAGCATATGCAATGTCGTGACAAAAAAATGTATATACATAACAAATGCACTCATAAGATTGGGTACGTTATAAATTCGAAGCACATCAGTATAGCAGATATAATTGGCAAGCATCCAAACAAAGTGGGGTCACCTGTCTGTTGGTCTTGTTTGGTCCTTTCTTGAGGAAACTTCCTAGAAATTGTGCACTTAAAAAATTGGCGGGTCCTTTCTCTTCTTCTCATACTACATGCCATGTCGATTGTGTATGTAAACTGCCAAGGCGAAGTACCCACCATTCAGATTTTCATTACTCATCGGATATCACTATTGTTAATTAGCTTAAAAAAAAAAAAAAAAAACACACACACACACACACACAAAACAAAAACGAAACAAATCTGCGGTTAGTTTTATCCCGCTGCTGTCGGTGGACAACACTGGAACCTACAGGATCCTTTTTTTTTTTTCCCTTTAATGGTACGAGATTTTTAGGTTTTCAACTTGAAAATTCATATAAAAATCGCTTCTTTTCATCGGCTAACCTAATCCGAACGAGATCAAAAGATTGAGGAATTTTTGGAAACTACATGATCTAATAAAGAAACAGTCAAATTTGGCATATTAATTATATATTTTTCCCGCCACATCACAGCTTAAGTACGTCTTTTCTATTAAACAATTAATTACTTTTTTTTTGGGGTGATATAGTGTTGATACCTTATTTTTATCATTAACTGTGCTTATATATAGAAGCAGCTTGGAGTTTAATTTGACATTAGTTTGAAGATAATTAAATCGATAGTTAAATTGGTCCTGTGAACTCAAAAAAATCTTGCAATTAAGAAATAAAGATTGATTTGGACAAACAAATCAATATACTATACTAATGTTCCACAGAAAAACAGCCATTACATTTTAAGAACATTAGGCTATATATTAGCAAATAAAAAATAAAAAATAAAACTGGTATAGCTTGAATAGCTATAAATTAAGTATATAGCTTGAATAGCTACAACAAATTCAATGAAATGCTGTCACATATCATGTTTTGCTGCGTAATGGCAAACTGATTAAAACAAACGAAACAAAATAATTGCTAATTTTGACATGGGAGTGATGAGTGGAAATAACAATTTAATCAGAATATTTTGGTGTGCCTGTCTATTGTGCTCATCCAATCAACATTGTTAATATTTCGTTTTATATAGTTAACCTGGCCAGCAGTTTAACCTATTTGAGTGGCAGTAGTACCACAGATTTCAGTTAATTTAAGGGATACAAACAAACCAAATAGGCGAGCCCATTTATTTAAACATCAATCAAGCTGCTTATATCTTATTGAGAAAAAGGTTGATCAATCGGCTCAAGAGTACGTGATAGCACTACAGCAACGCAAAGCTGAAAATATCATTACAATTTTCGAGTACAATTATCAGAAAACACGTGGAGGACCAAGTAACATATCAAACAACTACGAATGTCATATGGAGCAGAAAAAGGGCATTATACCAAGTCGGCACGTATGTACAAAAAAAATCATGCAGAGAAAATATCATCTCTCCTTATGTCTATGCATGCAATTATGCAGCATGCTCGTGAGGAGTTATGCGTCCTATATACATAGCCGCACAACAAACTCAATAAATTTGTTGAGGTTGATAGATGAAGCTTCCGCGAAGTTGCTACACACACATATATGGATGCCAAGCTTCCAAAGGAAAAATATAATAATAATAAACTAAGAAACCCGGATTAAGTCACAAATTCGAGTCCATAATTCAAATTTTATTGGATAATGTTTTCTCTTATAAATATTTGAGGTATTTTTCCAAAAAATTTTTTGTTGTTTTTTTCAACTTAAAAATACTTTTCACTATTTGTTTTAAATAGTTAAAATAGCTCAAAATTTAAGTCTATACTTTTATTATTTTAAGTTTAAATGAGATTTTTTTTATTAAATTATATAAAATTTTAAGAGAAATAAAAAAAATCTATATTGATATTTTTTTTCAAAACATATTTTATAATTTTACATTTTTTCATTCTAAACATTTTTATTAACCAAACTTATATTTTAAAATTCCATCTCATTTCCAATTGGAAGATTTCCCAAACTCCATCGCCATACGTTCCCATACTTTTTTTTTCCCGGTTTTGGTATCTTAAATATTGATGACGAGATTCTTATAATTGAATGAAGGAAATCATTTTAAAACCTAATAAATTTCACAAAAACAATTATATGTGAGATAATACACTTGTTTTCAAAACCAAGTACATGTGCATCTTAAATAACTATAGTTATAAAATTCTGTATCCCTTTAATTTCAAAAGTTGCATTGTCAATCTTTTAGAATTCATGGATTTCTAAGAGTAACAAAGCCGAAAGCCTAAATAGATAAATAAATGAATAAATAAAGAAAACAAAAAACAAAATGTATATGTGAAAGCTGAAGTAAGCTATATACAGACAGAGAAATTGATAGGGATGTCATACCCCAATTGGAAGTACTGCTTTTAAAGGTAATGTAGGAGCAAAACAGATATGGGTTTCCCCTCTTATTTGTTGGCGATATAATATAAAATATAATATTCGTGATCAGATTGACAGATAACCAAGAAACGGAAAAAATATACATCTTAAATAATTTATGGTTGTGTGTATTTATGTGTGTGTATATATACATATATATATATATATCTTTGTACCTTGAAAAGCCCCTTTTTCTCTTAACCAATTTCCACCTCAGAAACCACCAACCACGCGCATTATATGTAATAATGGAGACTAGTTAACGGTCACTGTAAAAAACAAGCAAAAGATTTCAGAAAATGAAAAAAAAAAAAAAGGAAAGAAAATGTTTCAGCCAGAAATTAAAGTTAAAATACCGAGAATATAAATAAATATATAAATATATACTGCCGTGTGTGATTATGAACTTCTGATGCTTTTCTCAGCATGCATGTGATGGATGGCCATAAATATCTGTGCCGTGATTTCAACTAAGGTAGGGACCGGAAAGTTTGGTAATAAATTCTAGACTTGTAATTATAGATTGGGTTTGCAAAAAGGCTGTGGAAAGAAAAAAAAAAAAAAAAGAACGGCAACAAAAAAATGTGTTACCATATTAAGTTAGAATAATATAATTTCTAAACAACTCTTTGAGTAGAGTAAGGTTTTGAATATTTACTGCTAGAGTACTTTGAGATAGAAGAGTGTTTTTGTCATAATAGTGATATATGATGCGTGTGTATAATTACGTATATATGTATATAGATATATGCATAGATGTTGAAATGTGTGTTTAAGTTAGAGACACACTAGAACCGGAACTAACTTAGAACAGGTTTAGCACAATAGTTTGCAAAGTGAAAAAAAATATTGGGAAAGCTAATTATGCTGTAGGATTGATTTAATAGGTATGTATATTATGTAATACACACACACACATATATATATATACACACTCAAAAGCTTACATTTTGATGCTGTAAAACTGCAGTGGCCAGCTCTCGTACTAATAATAAACATGCTCTGCTACTATGCACCGACCATGAGATCATATGTAGTTAAGTCAATTTCCAACAATATGGCGTAAACAAGTAGAAGACTAACTTCAACAAGAACTTCAAACGGAGACACCAAAAAAAAAAAAAAAAAAAGGCAAACCAAAAACAAAAACAAAAATGAAAAGAGAGTTAGTTATATGTGTATAGCAAACATCCATATTGAGATGCGTATGGATTTGGAGTCTCAAAAAACACTCATAAAACATCTATATATACATAGGCAGATGACACATTAACAGTGGCTAATATTCGTCTGTATAAACCGAAATTTCTTTCTACCTTCGTAACTTTGGCACTTTGTAAGGGCGAGGGAACTTTTGGTCAACTTGTTTTTATTTTCAGCTACTTTCAATGCCACCTAGCTTTAAAATTTGCTTAAGCACATATAAATCAGCCTTTTCAGTCATGATCATGCACGCGTGTGTGTGTGTATATATATATATATATATGCATATATATTTATTTGTATATAAAAAAACGTGGATGATGACGAACGCAGAATTAAATTGACTGGACCGTACATTGCCTGGAATAGGACAAGATTAATTAGCAAACGTGAAATCTTCCAGAGAAAAACTGCGATCTGGTCTGATAAATCCGAACATCAAATCCAGTCTCGCGCTCAAAAGACAGGTTTTTTTTTTTTTTTTGGTTGGTGCAAAATTTCGTTCAACACCAACATTTTATATGTCCTTTAACTTGCAATTTACTTTTAACGAATACATAATTAAGAATGTAATAAGAACACCTTGACAATTATTTACATTTGACCCTGTAAAAATAAGTAAAACACTAGATACCAGTAAGGAAGGTGACGGTTGATAGGATTCCGATGCTTTAGTCAACAGACAAAGGAAGAGAATAAGACATCGAAAATAACTATTAACAATATAAAAATGAATACTAATTTGACCTAGGGATTGATGAGAGAATTAGCTTTGTTTGTTATAATTAATTGAATTTGCGGTCAAAATTAACATGACCACTTATAAGTGATGATTTTTATCTCTTCTTCTTTAGCATATACGTCGAATATTATCTGTCGTTAGTTACCGTATTATATTTTTATTATATTTAAATATAATATATTTTTTTATCTAAATATAAAAATATTACATTTAAATATTAATTACATCACATTTTAAATCAAATATAATCACCATTTATTATTTTACTTATTCTATTACTTTTATTAATCATATCACATATTCTCTTTCAATCTCTTTTTTTTTTCCTTTCTATTTTTACCCACAACATCACATATTCATTATTTAAATTCAATTCAAATATTTTTTATCCAAATACATATTATATTCAAATATAATACAAATACTTTTCATCTTAATATAAATTACATTTAATACATTATAATTAAATATAATATAAATATAATGCGTTTACTAAACATCTACTTCCCTATTTTAATGCTCTCCACATAACTCTTCCAATGCTCCCCACATGGCATTTTTTTACACCTACCACGTAGCACTCCATATACTCGCCATGTGCCACTTCATGTGCTCACCACGTGGTTTATCCTTTATTAAAACAATTCTTTACTTGGATGTAGGCTAATATATTGACAATTACATGCCTAACTTTTCGTACATATAATTTGAATCTCACATTTCTTATTTCAAATAAAAAATAAAAATCCTTTCCAATTAAAGAAAATAACAATTCATTTTAGAAATATCCACATTCAAACATTTTTTTCGTACAAACCCCTCGACTAAAAATTTAGACATTAAACTATTTCATGAGCCAAGTGCCTGCTCCAACTAATATTAACCAATTTTAAAAATTGTTGGAAAAATGAAAGAATTTTTAAGGATTAATTTTGAGTGATGTATCAGTGATGGTTTTAGATGGATTAGTGCAGATATCAAAATGATATTTTTAATATGCTTGAAATGATATGGGTGAATAAGAAATTGAAAGAAAGTTAAAAGAAAAATCTCTTGTCCCCATGA
The DNA here is from genome assembly GCA_035233585.1 of Antiaris toxicaria. NCBI lineage: Eukaryota > Viridiplantae > Streptophyta > Magnoliopsida > Rosales > Moraceae > Antiaris > Antiaris toxicaria. Next base: position 7,289,498 of record CP141163.1, read on the forward strand.
ATAAGAAACACATGAAAGCTACTTGATGTTCGTATAAGATTGCCCGTAGGCTTGTTAATCAGCAGAGAGGCTCTCTTTTACGTGCTTGACAGTACAGTTAATCCAGTACCAGTGTACTAAGGGGGCATTTGGAGAAAGTATTCAATTTTAATTTTATTTAAATATAATACAATTTTACACTAAACACAAATTTTACAACAGTATTACGAAAACAATTACTATTCAAAATATTTTTAAAACAATCACATCAATTTTTCAATTCCACTATTTATCTCTACTTTTACCAATCATATCAACTTTTCAATTCTAAAATACTTTTCATCCAAACACACATTTCATTCAAATATAAAATAAATACTTTTCAATCAAATACAACATTCAAAAAATAAATTTCATTCAAATACAATCAAAATACAATACGTTTACCAAAGCCCCCTTAAAGAACTTGTCTGCGACATCATGTACTCTCTAAGCCAAATTAAACAACCATTTATTTTTAATATTATTTTCACATTAGATTTAAATATAATATAATTTTTATTTAAATATAAAAATTATTGTATTCAAATATAATCACATCATATTTTAAATTTAATATAATTATTATTTATTATTTTATTATTTTATTAATCACATCATATATTTTTTTTTCTTTTTTTTCTCTTTATTTTTAACTATCACATCACGTATTTATTATTTAAATATAATTTAAATACTTTTTATCTAAACACATATTATATTCAAATGTAATGCAAATACTTTTCATTTAAATATAAATTATATTTAATATATTATATTTAAATACAATGTTAACATAATACGTTTATTAAATGATGTCTAAAGAAGAGAGAACGAGAAAGAATGTCGAGTACTGGCCAAATCATATTGTTGAATTGTAATTGCTACTGAATCACTTATTATCCTATGGACAATAGGGAATATAAAGACACTTATTAATGAAAGCCAAACTAATAAACAAGAAACCAGAAATCTTTTATTATTGCGGATAGTTTTAACGGCCAAAAAGATATCTGCATTCTGTGACCAACAAAGCTAAAGTTGACAATTTGGGTCACGACACGAAACCTGTATGAAATTAGAGAGTTTGGGTTTTCATTAAATGGATCTGAATCAAAAAGGGTCGAACCCGTTAAACACAATTAAATGAAGGGTTGAACCCATACGAATCCACCAATCCGCAATTGACACGAAATAACCCGTTTAATAAATGGGTCATATATGAATTAGTACGAACACGACTCATAAATTACCCATTCATAATTTTTATTATATATTATATAAATTTTTAAAGTTTAAAAATTTAAAATTCAAAATTTAAATATAAAATATATATTTTAATTTTTATGTGTATATTTTTAATTTTGTATTTATTTTTTATGATCTAAATTTAGGTGTAACTTAATTGCGAACTTAATTTAATTGTTATAACTTGATTGTTATAGGTCACGAAATTAATTTAGTGATGAAGATATAGGTCACGATACGCATTTGATTTTGAAATTGACATGTTACCCATAGTCTTCGATGCAGGTGTAACTTTACTAGAAGAGAAATCTTAAACAAAAATAACGACAATTTCCCTAAACATGGCTAGCCAGCCAGCATTAGCGAATTGAAAGGTTGCGAAAATTTGACACAGCACAACTGGTTCTAGTATAGTAGCGACATTTTGAGTTTTAGTTTGCGATTTCTTTGACAACTTAGTCTTATTTGGTTATTTTCAGTTTTTAAAATATATTTTAAAAAATGAGAGCAGAAATTTATTTTTACACATTTTCAGAGAACAGCGTGTGTTTGATAATTGTTTTTTGAAAATAATTTTTTAGAAATGAAAATAGAAAAATATATGTTTGGATTGAGTTTTTTAAAAACTTTTTTTTTTTTTAATTTAACTCTATCAGAATCTGGGTTCAAGATTGGGATTCTGGACTCATGTCAGGATCCAATTTCGGAACTAGGGTTAAAATTTGAGAATGGGATCAGGGTCGAAATTCGTGACTGTAATTAGGGTCGATAAACGAGACCGAGATCAGGATTGAGATTGGGGACCATGTCAGGCCCAGATTCGGGATCGATCAGGATCGGGATTGGATCCTCACTTTCTTTTTCTCAATCTCTAATAATTTTTATATGTAGTTATTTTATTAAAAGGACTTTTTTTTTTAGTAATTTTTTAAAAGGTGTTCCCAAATCATGATTGTAATTCTTTTCCTCAGGAGAAGCTCTAGTAATTTTTTTTCTCTTTCTCTTTCACTTGTTATTTTAAATGAAAAGGATTTTGAGCACATGCTAACAAATGTCACTCATAATAAAAGGATTACAAATATCTCAATAACCAAATTGAACTAAAAAAGAAACAATAGTAGGAAATGAAAAGTTACCAAATATATTAACTGATATTACCCACAACATGATAAACCTCACTATTTTCTAGTAATATGCTTAGTCCATATGGCATGAGCAATCTCATCTCACACAGCTGCTATGCTTAGTCCTTGCAGGACTGTTATGTTTAGTCCACATAGCATGAGCAATATCATCTCGCATGGTTGCCATAGCTGTAACTGATCCACCAGATAAGTTCATTACATAGTTTAAATTACTTTTGCTAGCTTTATCTTGTCTATCACTTTCAAGCTCTCTCTCTTTTCATTTTTTAAAAATAGGATCATGTTGAGTTTGTTAACGAATAAAATTATGAAGGATATAACAAGCTATAACAATTAAGAATTATCGATGCAATTTATAAGGTAAAATCAATTTCAAGATTGGAAACTATGCTTTTAACACCACAAAACATCGCTCGATTACATTTCTCAATGAAAAATGCCTAAAATTGAACAACTCTTTGTAACCACGTGATCGATTACCTCTACCTTCAAACTCATTGAAGTGGTATCTTTAACCACAATATGGAGGAATAAAACCCTTGGTGCATGGAAAACTAGAGTCAACAACATAATATTCACCTATTCAACCAAAAAAAAAAATTCAATATAAGCAACAAACTATTCCATTTGCATATGGTGGAAAAAGTAAAAGTCAAGTCATAAATATTTAATACCTTTTTTAGGCAACGAAAAGTTACTTTCAGATCTTGTGCTAGCATCTATGAACGCTCTTGAATCATTTGCGATACCTTCATAATCATCATAAACAAAAGTAAACAACATGTCAAAGTTGCATGCACACAAGACGTTTTGCGTCACCATACTTTTTTGACCTCAGTAACTGACTTGTATATCAAGAGGAACATGTGCTTTATACGTGTGCCATCCATTGCACCAATACAGTTCCACAAACAAAAAAATACGGCAACTTTAATTAGTCAAAAAATACACAAATAAAAGACGTACAAATATATTTTTATGAACTTATGTCATACTAATCTAATAGATTATCTTAAACTATGAATATAGTTTGTACTATCAGTATTAAATGTCCACTCAACATTAGCATGATATTTTGAGTCAGTATACTCCTCTTCTAATTCTCTCTCATCATCACTACTAAGCAAGCCTGAACTAGGAGTACGGTGAAGGGCGCCAGTAGCTTTTGACTTACAATATATAAGTCCTAACAAACTGTAGTGCTCTCATCTTTTCTTGTGAAATTGTGTAACCTTTAGACGTGCCTAAAAACAACAAAAAAAAATGACAATGTCTAAATCTTTTTTAGAGCACAAACGTACTACATGTTTCCTTTAATATATATATATATACACCTTTAAATACACTTGCCAAGTGGCCTTTATAACTCTCACAGTGTTAGTCTCAAGATCCTAACCAAATCTAATTTGGTTCAATTGCTTAGTAAATTCTTGGTGCCTGTTTCATAAACTTTGAAACTTTTGCTTAACATGTTTAAGCGAAAAGTTTCTCTTACTCTTAGCTTTAAGCTCTTCATGAATTTTGAGCCATGTTTTTTATCCAAATTGACCACCCCTCATATTAACCTTATTCACTTCATCAACCATAATATCAACAAAAGTCCTTTCTATAGTCGAACTCCACAATGTTGCATCTTCCACGTCAACAATATCAGTAGCCATCTTGCTAAAAAAAAAAAAAAAGGTAATGTTATCTTACAACAGAAAGTTATGAAACGATTAGTGAAGTTAATAAGATCAGTGAAGTTACTACCATTAAGTTAGTAATAATGTTGAATTAGCTATTGAGATACTTCAATATGCATTAGAAGCAGCTCAAAACATGGTATGCATCAACAAAGCCATGACAAATCCTAGGATCCAACTAAATACACAAGACTAAAACTGACTAGAAATAGTGGATACCAAGACAAATGTACAAGTGAACATTTCTCATCATACCTTATACACTAGAACTTCACAACTAGAATTATATAAGAATCAGAAAAATCATAATATTTTTTCTCAAAACAATCATACAAACAGTGAACATCCAATCCCAGCAAAAAAAAAAAAAAAATCTAGACAGAGATAAAAAAAACTCACTAGATTATAACATGAAAAACACATTCACAAATAGATTGAGCACAAAAACAATCATCTATTGTTGAAACTCCAGTCCAATTGCGAAAGTTCCCTATTCCTGAATTTAGTTTCAAATCCAACAAAACATTCCTAACCAGAATAGCAATTAAGACCTACACTAAAGAGAAATTCACGTACTCCTAAATTGAGCTCATCTCAAGTCAACATAATAGCAATTCAAGAAAGAAAGAGGATTGAAATAGTAGTACCAGGTGGACAATGGAGGTCGATGAAGGTAGCAATAGTGGTGGAACTGTGGATGACAAAAGGTGGATTACTTGATACCCTAACAAGCGCACTGAAAAAGGAGGGAGAGAGAGAGATGATGATGAGCTAGAAGAAGAGAGAGAAGATAGCAAGAGTGAGGATGAAAGGAGAAGAGAGAGAGAGAGAGAGAGAGAGAGATCACCTGAATTGGAAAAATTTTGATGTTTTTAAATAAAATTGAAAACAAAATTTTGTTGTTTTCAATTTTTATTATAATTTTTAACTCTGTTTTTAGAAAAGAGTTTTTTTGTGAACATTAGCCAAACAGTTTGTTTTCTTGTTAGAAAACAATTTTCTATTTTAAAATACAAAAAAAAGTTTTTTAGTTATATGGCTAAACAGGCCATATCTTGGATATTTTCATTTGCTTGTTTTCGGACAGAGAAGTTGATTAATTTGTGTTAGTTAATTTTGGTTTCACATTATAAATTATGGTCAAATTTCATTTTAATATCTAATTTTTTACACGTTCAACCATCTATCCATCTACATGTTAAATTGAATCTCTATGAAAAAGTCCTTCTTTACGATCTTAAATTATAATCTAACCCTCATTATGCCACACATGACCCTATTAAGGTGCCTTTTCTTGTAAAAATTTAAATATTCTGATGGAATAAAGGATTAATTTAGGAAAATCTTGTATATAGAGAACTTGTTTTTGGACTTTTTAAAAGTCAAGTAACAAATAAACAAGATATAGCCATGGTGATGTAGTCATCTTAATGGGTGAGATGAAAGGAGTTTGGGAAGGAATTCTTGAGGAATGTTTTCGTTCATCTTTTATGAATACAAGCCATATGTTTCATGATATTAAAAATTAAAAAAAAAGGTAAGTATAATTTAAGGATTGAAAATAATTTGAAAATAAATTTAATTCTTAGTTGATTGGATGTCGCCATCTCTTTCGTAATAACAATATTAATCATGTCTTCTGGTCACATAATGCCAAAATAAATAAATAAATAAATAATAAAAGACCATTTTAATTACTTTTGGAGTTCAAACTTTTCACTCTGTCCCACTTTATATATCTAGCGCTTTTGTGCAAAAGAGTTAAAAAGACCTCTTCTCGTAGTGTTTCTGAGTGAAAATCTCGTGAGCAAACGTACAATAACGTAAGGACAAAAAAAAGTTAAGATTTTATTCAAAGAAAAGGATTCAATGCTGGTGATTAAAGTAAAAAAGGTTTGAATCCCAGTTGAAAGCTATGTTGGAACAGCTTCTTTTGGATATAAAGACCAGTACTTTGTTTACTCGTAAGTTCTAGAGATTGAATGCTGATGATTGAACAAAAAAGAAACGCAAATTGAAAACATATGCTTGTTTCGTGATATCACGCGCTTAAAAACCAAGGTTGTTAATTAAATTGGTTTCTTTTTATTTTTGAAGGCTTACAAATAACAATCTCACAACTTTTTTTCTTTTTTTTTTTGGGGAATTTCTCATACTTTTTCTTTAAAGCTTATTAATCACACTTTTTTTTTCTTTTTTTCTTTTTAAAGGATATTTTTTATTTTGCAGCTAAACATGCATATTGATAATGATTCATAAAAAAAAAATACACATAGTATGAACCATCCTAATAATATATAATTATCTGTTTTTTTTTTCTGTTGATCATATTTTATTACCAATATTTAGAGGATAAATTATAAAAATAGCACTTCTCAAAATGATATTCTTAGTTTTAGCACTATTTTTGTTTACTTTTTCATATAACATTGTTATATTAGCAAATTCTATTTAATACATTAGCTAGGGTTTTTTAGGTAATGTAAAAGGTCGATTCTGCCTTTGAGGTCAAACACATCAACTTACAACCTCATTCTTTCATCCTCTCCCACCCATTATTTCTATTTATCTCCTCGTTTGCTTCAAACTCTCTCTCTCTTTCATAAAAAAAAAGCCTAAACTCCCTCTTTCATTCAATCTCTCTTTAAAACTCACAACTCTCACTCCTCAAAACGAATCTACAGAGGGTCATTCTTGTTTACCCTCTTTCTTCATCACCGGCCTTCAAAACTTCCTTAACCCGGCAATTATACACCAGATCTGAGGTAAGTCAATTTGTTCTTTATTTATTTATTTATTTATTCATTTTGGATTGCTCCGGCTGGCATTTTGTAGTTTTTCATCTTCATTTTGGTTTAAATCAGCTTCTCCTCCTTGAGCTTGCATTGTGACCATGAAAGGAAATGTTACCATTTTGTGATATCAATTGGAAAAAATGACCAGGCTAAACTAAATATGGGAGGAATCAACAATAGCCTTTGTTAATTTGAGCTTTTAAAAGGATAATAGCTGAAATTTAAGAACCAAAGCTATATTTTAAGATAGGTAACGTTGGAGTCATTTTATGTTGACTTTTGGTAAATACTATTATAACCATATAGTATTAGCAGAACAGAGTCAATGTGAAACTAATTATTGGTAATTACTATAATGACCATGTTGTAACCATTATAATTATTTAGAGTCGTTTTATGTTAACCCCAAGTATAATAACTGAAAGTCATTATTATTTTGACTAACATACAATAGTTTCGTAATACGTGATACAGCTAATTATTAGTAATCATTACGACTTGGAGTCATTTTCTTTAACTATTACTTGAATTTATTTTTATGTTGACTAAAAAATCATATGTATAATATTTGTTGTAATTTCTAGTGTACATTATAATGACCTGGAGTCATTATTATGTTGACCAAAAGATCATTATCTTTGAAATTGTTCAGGACTAGCTGGATTAAATGTCTTTATCACGTTTAATGGACATTTTGATCGTGCTTGGAGATATGTTGGTTGTGAAATAAAGGGAATGCTAGTTCCCATTAACACTATTTATGTTGGTCTCTTGGAGTTGAAATATGCTTAGGATTCGGGCATAAGAAAAGAGTTTAGTCTTGAGATATGTTGTTGAAGTTGGGGCGACTCCTATTAAGATATAGTTTGACTACAATGTCAATACCAAAATACACACAGTCAATATAAAATGACAAGAGGTCATTTTATAAACTACTCTTGTCCTACCACGGTCATTTTAATACCAATAAATACACGATCAACATAAAATGAACTCTAGTCATTTTTGAAACTATTCATATCATAACATAGTCAATTTAACACCTAAATATACACAGTTACCATAAAAAAAACCCCTGGTTAATTTATAAATTCTCATGTCATAACATAATAAATTCAACATAAGAACACATATGGTAAACATAAAATGACTAGAGGTCATTTTAGAAATTACTCATGCCATAACATAGTCAATTCAATATCAGAATATACATAGTCAACATAAAATAAGTAGAGATCATTTTAGATATTACTCATCTTTGGCCATAGTCATTTCAACACCAACATACACACAATAAACATAAAATGACCTCTAATCATTCTCAAAATTACTCATGTCATAACATAATTGATTCAACACCAGAATACGCACAGTAAACGTTAAAAATGCCCCTAGTCAATGTATAAATTCTCATGTCATAACATGGTAAATTCAACACCAGAGCACACACAGTCAACATAAAATGACTAGAGGTCATTTTAGAAATTACTCATATCATAACATGGTCAATTTAACACTAAAATATACACAGTCAACATAAAGGTCATTTTAAAAATTACCCATATTCTACCATAGTTATTTCAATTCTAGCTAACACACAGTCAACATAAAATAACCTCAAGTCATTTTCAAAATTACTCATGTCATAACATAATCAATTCGACACCAAAATAAACACAGTTAACATAAAAAATAGCCGTAGTCAATTTACAAATTCTCATATCATAACTGTGTAAATTTGATACTAGAACACACACAATTAACATAAAATGACTAGAGGTCATTTTAGAAATTATTTATATATAACATGGTCAATTTAACACAAAATATACAAAGTCAACATAAAATAACTAAAGGTCAATTTAAAAATTACTCATTTTCTACCATAGTCATTTCAACACCAGCAAATGCACAATTAATATAAAATAACCTTTGATCATTTTTAAAATTACTCATGTCATAACATTGTTAATTCAACACCAGAATATATACAGTCAACATAAAAAAGGAGTATTTAAATTCTTAACAAATACAAAACAATAATTAAAATAATAATTAAACCATAGAAATTTATTAAGCACGTGAATGTCCTTCAGTTGTAGGTAGAAAAAGATGTCACTATCATACTGGATTTTGACGAGAGCTATCATAGTTTCAACAATGTATCTTAAGACTAAATCTTTTCTAGTATCCAAAATCCAAGTATATTGCTTAAGAACTCCAGGAGACCAATATAAAATATGGTAATGGGTGCCATTACCTGTCTAATCGAAAGTAAAAGGTTATTTGGCTTTGCATTTGTTAGCTCAAGTAATTAGTCATGACAACATTTACTCGATGTCATTATAACAATGACCAAATGTAAAAATATCTTTGCAGCAACCTAAGGTGTTAATTGCAATGCGAATAGTTCCAAAAAAGTTTGGACTTCAAGTAACTATCGTTATTAAAATAACTTAAGGTCCTAATTATAATTAACCATTAATGTATTGATAACCATTATAAAACTAAGAAAAAGTCATAGCAAACCACAAACTTTTATGAAAGTCTTAATGGACACAAAAGAGTAAAATAATAATAATAATAAAACCATCACATCACACTACTACTTGTCTCGTTGTCAGACTACATCTTTAAAGGAGCTGCCATTAAGAGTGCCTTAAGCAGGAAAGATATTTTAATATATTTCATAGATTTTGAACGAGATAATAAAATTATATTTAGAAGTCATTCATTACATTGTTGTATGTCCTTATTCTATTTACATATTAAAATAAATGTAAGTAAATATGGTTCATTAACTACTTATGTTAAACTATTAGAATGTTACATATAATGGACTTTGGTATATGAGAAGACAATATTCTAAAGTAAGTAGTCTAAAATATGATTCATAGTCTATGAGACTAGACTGAGTATCTAACTCATGTTAGGACTATTATGTTGTCTAATACCAATTGGGAGACGATTTGTCTTGACTATCTAGAGTTTTGACTCCCGAATAGAAACATAGATATATTGCCTAGTGTGAAACTAAACTTGCCCCCTTCAATGCTACCCATATTTTCATTGTGCGTACGTAGTATACTGCCCTTAAGTTATTTGTGACAGAGGTCTACTACTCGTTAGACAGGATATATATTTACACATATGTCTGTGTATATATATATGTATATATTTATACTATGTACAATGAGATTAATGTCTAGAAGGTTTTTAGGGTCGATGAATAATTAATTTGATGAATATTTGTCGTATAGTACCCTCATTATTTATTTGCTTCGAAAAATAGAGAAAAAAGCAAATCAGATCGACTGTTAACACGATAAATAATTCAAAAAGTCAGCATATAATTTGATTTGGATATTCTTTTTAGCATATATTATTTACTCTCTCTCGTTCTGTCAATAATAGACAAAATTGAAGCCATCAACTCGTTGGGTTGGTAATAAATTATTCCTAAATTTAATGATCTAAATTTGAAATAATCCAGGTTTTAAGGCCTTTGGCACCATTTGAGGAAACCATGTAGATTGTATCATTTACATAAAAATATTTGAATGAAAATATTTAGGATGAGAATATTTGAATAAATATTTTGATGTAAACATTTACCAAAAAACAAAAAAGAAATAGAAATATTTGAATTTATATTTGATAGTTGTTGAAATTGTCATTTGAAAGGGAAAAAAATTGGAATTTCAAGAATAAGAGCAGTTATTTGCAATTTTTTTTTAATTAGACCTAATTTCAAAATGGGCAATTCAAATGGAATGTTTGAGATGTTCAAAACCCAAACACACATGTACATGAGCACTTTGTTGGATTTTAGCATGTGTCGTAGAATTTTAATCCAACGTATAGGCAATATATCAATGATTATATATTAAAAGCTATCATTTTAAGATTGAGCTCAATTTAAGTGATCAAATAAGGTTTAAATAATTTAAGTCTTAATGCATTTAATTAAAATTTGAGGTCTTATATGTATAAACCAATCCATTATTTCTAATTTTCTAATTGGCTAAAATAGAAATAATGGAAGTTAATGGATAGTTAACATATATACGATTATGGTCCCCAAATTATAGATATATTTCATTCATTTTGACATCTCATTATTAGAGAGAATTAAAAGACTCTTAAAGAAACTCAAAAGACAACATAAAGATTTAGAAGACCAATCGCAAGACTTTAATTTGCTTTCATCATGGGTGATTCAGGTACTCTTCCACATTTACTATTAAATTTTTTATGATACAACATGAATAATCCTAGGGATTTGGTGATGGTTTTCACCATTGCAGGCAATTTCAATAAGTGGTATCTGAACAGATTCATGTTGAATCATTTGGAATTGAATTTTATTCAATTACATGATATTTTGTATGAGTTTTCAGATCTAATGATTTCAGGTATCATGTTGTTTAATTTAATAACAATTTTGGTTATTCTTGTGGTTGTTCTCTGCCAATTCCAAATTCAAATCGTTTACATGTTTTGATTTTAATAAAATCTAGGTTAAAGTTTTCAAAGGATTTTGAGAAAACATGATTTTTAAATTCATATATTAGTTTTATTGACATGGGAATTAAGGTTTTGGTATGAATATTAGGGTTCGTTTATAGAAAGTCATGAAATCACATAAATTTCCAAAAATTTGGTTGTTTTGGTATAAAATTAATGTGTATTCATTATGTTATGTATTAGATTAGAGTTTATTGATGCATGTTTAAGGATCAAGAACTTTAAGAAAGAATTTTAGGGTTAAAATTCACAAATTAGGTTATGATATGTGAATTTTCGACTCCAAATTTTGAAATTTGGAATTCTATACAAACACATATGGACACAGGTAGCATCAAACTGCACAAACTATACAAAATCATATGAACTGTACAAAGATCGTACAGAACTATATAGATTGTGTAAAAAAAATTTAAAGGTTAAAAGGCAGTGCTACAATTATATATTTTTAGGTAATTAAGTTGTAATTTAACTTCAAATATTGGTACATTTATCTCTTTTGAGATATATAGTATTCAAAAGTGAGATTAATTAAAGCAAGATATCTTTAAAGTGACCTATCTTGTGGAGGTTAACTTAACTTAGAATATTAATAAGTTTTTATGTGTATGTAATTCATATGGGTATTGGTTGACCCAAAAGAAAGTTAATGCTTGGCCGAATTTTATGCACACCCGTAATAACAAGAATGTGGTGATTATTCGGTGTACATGTGAGCAATATTTCGACCCAAAGGAAGGTTTATTACTTGACATGCCTTATCGTTAATGTTTGATTACTAGACCAAGAGTACCACTTATAAGTTAGTATTTTTGTCCAACAACTAAATATTAATATTGTGTTCGGTATCTTGTGATGGGCCCTACGTTTTGAAATTATTATTTGCATAATTTGGTACTTATATGAGTCTGTTTGTTTTGTTTGTTTTGTTCTCTGTTCAGTTTCCACTTCTACTGCTAATATCACTGCTAGCTTCAACTCCATTTCTATGTTGAATGGTACCAACTTTAAGGCATGGCAAGAGAGTGACTTGATTGCTCTTGGAGTCGGGGGCCTAACCTTGCATTAAGGGTTGATAAACCCATTGATATTACTGGTAAGATTACCTTAAATCAAAAGAAAGAGCTAGAAAAGTGAGAGAAATCTAATTCATAAGTCTTATGGTCATTAAGTGTGCCATTCTAGAAGCTTTCAGGGGCACTATATCTGATAATGTGGATATGGCCAAGGTTTTCCTTGAGGACTTTGATAAGAGATTTGCTAAGTATGAAAAGGCCAAAACTAGTATAATCTTAGCAAATCTTATCTTTATAAGGTATAAAGGTAAAGGAAATATAAATAAGTACATTATGGAAATGTCTCACCTAGCTTTAAAACTGAAGGCATTGAAGTTGGATTTGCTTGATCACTTGTTAGTGAATTTGGTTCTGATATCCTTTCCAACACAGTTCAACCAATTCAAGGTGAGCTATAATTGCTAAAAAGACTCATGATCCCTTAATGAACTCATATGACACTGTGTTCAGAAAGAGGAGAGATTGAAGTAAGAGAAGACAGAGATTGCTCATTTAACCACCACCCCAAAGGACAAGAAGAAAGACAAAAAGAGAAAGAAGAGTAAGGAAGCTGCAGGTACGGCACTGTAGAAGAAAAACATAAGGAACCAGCTTAGGATGGTTGTTTCTTTTATAGAGTTACAGGTTATAAGAAGAAGTAATGTACTAATTATCATGCATAGCATGCTAAGAAAGGTAAGATTATTAATTTTAGGGAATTATAATAAATAGATCAATTATTTTAGTCAATAAAAATAAATAGCATATTTACTTAACTTAGAAAATAAATAACAATTTTGATTTAAGAGTCATGTAATTTTACAATTATACCCATATTTCTTTCTAAATTTTATTTTTCTCTGTTTCTCTTTCTCTCTCTTTCCTTTTCCCTTTCTTTTTCTCCTCCGAACTTTTGTTGGAGGCTAGACTTCTCATTTTTGTTTTTCTGATGAATTATCTGCTTGTTTCTTGAGAAAATTTTAGGTAGAGAATTGGTAAATAAATGATTTACCAGTAAAATTTTAAAGCTATCTGCTTGTTTCTTGAGAAAATTCTAGGTGAAAAATTGGTAAATCAATGATTTACACACGTAAATAAATGATTTACTAAGTAAAAAATGATTTCCAAATAAATTTACCAAAATTTACACATAAGGGGTATTTTTGGAATTTTAGTTATGGTAAATTATTATTTATCAAAAATATGCTATTTATTAAAGGTCTAAAACTTTTCTGCTATTTACTTTTATTCAATTTTAATTTTGGTATATTTCCCTCCTTCTCCCATAATTTTATTTGTTCAAAGATTAATTTGATTTCGGTCTACACATATGATGAATAGATTCTGGTGCAACAGCTCAAATCAATATGTTTATGCAGGGTTGCCCAAACTATTAAAAGCCTAATAATGGTAAAAGATACATCTACATTGGCGATGGCAAGTTGGTGGAGGTTGAACTGATTGAAACCTTTAGACCTCGTTTGTTTCATTAATTCGGACCTAAAATTTTGATTCTAGTTTTATCTTTTTCTAAAAAGTCAATAAAAATTATAACTAAATCAATCAATTTTGACTTAAAATTTCATTTCATTCTGGACTCGACTCGTGAACCATTCAAACCCTTAGATTATTGTTAAAAACTGGTTCCAATTTGGATTTGATTGAGACTTTCGTTATACCACCTTTTAGTTTGAAATTAAATTTTATTTTAGCATTGGAATTTAATTTTTATTTCAGTATTGGACAATTTTGGTTATTGTTATTCGTTTAGAAATGAAAATTTAGTCTTTTTTATAATTCAAATTAGGTTGGTTTTGGTTCTTTATCAAGTTACAATAACTATATATGCTTGACACGGTTGCTTTGTTTAATGAATCATTGCATGTTAATACAATAGGTATAAAGCACAATTTAACTATCGAGAATTTGGCTTCGATATGGCACAGGAGATTAGGTCATATCTCCAAAAAGAGAATTAAGATACTTGTGTTTAATGGTATTGTCGACCCCTTTGATTTTTCAGATTTTGATGTGTATATAAATTATATTAAAGGGAAACAAACAAATGTCAAGAGATTAGGTGCCAACACGAAATTAGACATCTTGAACCAATATACACAGATATTTATGAGCCATTCCCTATAGCTACACGATATGGTAACAATATTTCATAATGTTTATAGACAAATTTTCACGATATGGCTACCTTTATCTCATTCATAAGAAATCACATACACTAGATGTGTTCAAAAGTTATAAGGCTGAAGTTGAAAACTAATTCAGTAAATTAATTAAAAGTATTAGATCTGACCGTGGTGGTGAGTACTTTGGCAGATATGACAGATTAGGTAAACAACATCTGGGAGCATTTGCAAAATTCCTAAAGGAATGTGGTATTGTTCCATAATATACCATGCTAGGTTCTTCTACTATGAATTGTGTTACTGAAAGACGAAACAGAATGCTTAAGGACATGTGAAGAGTATGATTAGTCTTTCTACCTTGCTTGAATCACTCTGGGGAAAGGCATTACATACTGCAGCATATATACTCAACAGAGTTCTGATTAAAGTGATTAAAAAGACCCCTTTCAAGCTTTAAATAGACAAGAAGCCTAATTTAAAGCATTTGCACATTTAGAGATGTCTAACTAAGGCAAGGCCTTATAGACCAAATGAAAAGAAACTAGACTGAAGGATTGTCAATTGCTATTATGATCCCATGACTAAGTTTATTTTTAAGATAGGTAATGCCTAGTTCTTTAAGGATGTTGATTTTACGGGAGGAGAAAAAGTTAGGGACTTTATTCTTGAAGAAGAATATGTCGATATTCCTCCAAGCGCTATTGACAATGATCAGGAATAGCCTTCTATACCTCACATTGTTCAAGAAGTAATTGTGGATCAAGACAATGTCATTGAACCTCCTGTTCAAGTTTAAGAGGTTGTTATAGAAAGACAAACTCTACGACCTCAAGAGCCAATGTGACTAGGAGATCCATTAGAGAAAAGAGAAGTGTGATTTTGGACAATTACATTGTGTTTTTCCAGGAGCGTGATGTTGGCATTGGAATGGTGGAAGATGATCTAATCAACTTCTGTCAAGCTATGGAAAGTTCTAACTCTCAAAAATGAATTGATGCCATGAATAAAGAGATTAAGTCCATAAAGGACGATGACGTATGGGATCTTGTCCCGCTGCCTAAAGGTGCGAAGTCC
Organism: Antiaris toxicaria; assembly: GCA_035233585.1. Lineage (NCBI taxonomy): Eukaryota > Viridiplantae > Streptophyta > Magnoliopsida > Rosales > Moraceae > Antiaris > Antiaris toxicaria. The sequence continues at coordinate 7,305,189 of CP141163.1, forward strand.
ATTGGCTGCAAATGGATATTTAAGACTAAGAGGGATTCAAAGGGTAATGTGGAGAGATACAAAACACGTCTTATTGCTAAGATGTTCACACAGAAAGAAAGCTTCGATTATAAAGAGACTTTTTCTCCAATTTTATTGAAAGACTCTTTCAGAACTATACTGGCTTTAGTGGTGCATTTAAATATTAAGCTACATCAGATAGATGTTAAGACTGCATTTCTTAATGTCGACATTGATGAGATAATTTGTATAGTATAACCAGAAAACTTTATATAGAGTGATGCAAAGTCAATGGTTTGCAAATTAAATAAATCCATCTATAAGCTTAAGCAGGTGTCTCCTCAGTGATATTACAAATTTCACCAAGCCAATGTTTTATTTGGTTTTGAGATAAATATGTTGGATGATCATATATACCATAAGTTCAATGGGAGTATGACATATCACTTGCCACTAACGATATATGTATATTGCACGAAACCAAAAGATTTCTGGCAAGGAATTTCGAGATAAAAGATCTAGGTGATGCCACTTTTGTATTAGGGATCTAGATACACTGGGATCGCTCTTGGGTATTCTTGGATTATCACAAAAGAGCTATATTGAGAAAATCTTTAAGAGATTCGGAATGCATGATTGCAAACCAGGTGACACCCTTTGTGGCTAAGGGAGAAAAGTTTAGTTTAAGTCAATGCCTTAAGAATGACTTTAAGATTAAAGACATGCAAACGATTTCTTATGCTTCAACTGTAGGAATCTAATGTATGCTCAGGTTTGTATACGTCCAAATATTTTATGCATTGCTGGGATGCTAGGGAGAAATTTAACAAACCCAAGAATGGATCATTGGAAAGCAGCCAAACAAGTCATGCAGTATTTACACAGAACAAAAGATTACATGCTCACATACAGGAAATTTAAACAGTTAGAGATCATAGGCTCTTTTGATTTTGATTTCACTAGTTGCCAACATAGTCGGAGATTCATGTTAGGCTATATCTACATGCTTGTTGGAGGAGTGCTAAGCAGACACTCATAGCTTTTTCTACCATGGCAGCGGAGTTTATAACATGTTATGAGACATCTAGCCATAGAATATAGCTGTAGAATTTTGTCACTGGGTTGTGCATTGTGGATTGCATAAAAAGACCACTTAAGTTATTTTGTGATAATAATTCTATAGTGCTATATTCTAACAATAACAGGAGCTTGGCGAAGTCAAAATTTATAGACATTAAGTTCTTAATTTTAAAAGAAAGAGTTCAAAGTAGATAGGTGTCTATAGAGCACATCGGTACAAACTCCATTATTGTGGATCTGCTCACTAAGGTATAACCACCCAAGGTCTTCATGAGCACACCACTCATATGGGCATTATATCTTTTAAAGATATCTAGTTTTAGTGGGAGTTTGTGTCTTGACTTGCTTTTGACATAGATGCTTATTATGGTTGTTTTAGTTATGGTTTATGGATGTTTCAGTTATTTTTAATAATAAAGTATTCATTTTATATTCATTTCTAAACTCACTTAAAATAATCTCAATAAGGTTTAAGGTTGGATTAGTTAAATATAGGCACACTGAGATCACATTGCATGTACTTTCCATTCTATACATCCATGCTTGATCTATGTCATTTAGTTATATCAATATAGCAACCATTGATGGGTTTAGTTATAATTCAATATAACGAAGGTCGCTTTAATCTTATGTTAATATGATTGATGGACTAGATTGTTTAGGAATGCATTCGGTAATGACAGCAAAATTCTAAGTACTCATAAGGTTATTTAATATGCAATTATAAGATGACACATATAGCCCACATGAGAGAGTGTTGGATTTTAATTTAGCATGTGCTGTAAAATTTTAATCTAACATATGGGTAATATGTTAATGGTCGTATATTATAGGCTATCATATTAAGGTTAAGCCCAATTTAATTGATCAAATAAGGTTTAAATAATATACCTTAATGCATTTAATTAAAATATAGAATCTTATGTATAAAGACTAATTCATTATTTTTAATTTTATGATAGGTTAAAATAGAAATAATGGAAGTTTACAAGCAGTTAACTTATATACGTTATGATCTCCAAATCATATATATTTCATTCACTCTGACATCCCATCATCTGAGAAAATTGAGAGACTTCTAGAGAAATTCAAGAGATAATGTAAAGATTTGAAAGACTAATTGCAAGACTTTGATTCGCTTCCATCATGGTAATACAACATGAATGATCCTAGGGACTTGGTGATGGTTTTCACCATTGAAAGCAATTTCAACACAATTTAGATGGAATATGCCACGTTTCACAAAATGATTAAAACAAACACTACCTTAATTATTTCTTAATGCGTGACATTAAACGGATCGACTTCTATAGTAAGATAGTCATAGGACAAAAAGACCCTTTTTAGAGGTGTGGGATCAACTCTAAGAACAAAATATCATTAAGGATAATTCGGTGAATTCACACATATAAATTTGGTTGCACTTGTTTTATCTATATATTGATGGGATTTTTTTGAGGAATGTTCTAAAAAGAGCACATATTTGGAATATTTCCCTATTTATAATGATTTTAGGATTTGTGTCCTTTTACAATATGAAATAAAAAGTGATTTCATGGTAAAAATCTGAATCATGTGGCAAAACTCTGAAACATGGGCACTACAATCTCCTCTATGGCTCCGTTATGTAGGCATATTTGAGAGGGTAGTAAAAGGAAAAAGGAAAGAAAGAAAAAAACAATAAATATAAGAGGTGTGTGATTTACTATAACCACTAAAAATGGATTTAACTCTCATATCATAAGTAATTAATTTAAATCTTGTATATATGTATTCTTGGATCTTGTTTTATTTTTTTCTATATATAAATTAATTACACTCAATAATTAAAAAAATTAAGCTCTAATTCTTGACGATCCTCACCACGTTGGAGAGAGGCATATGAGAAAATAAGTTACAAAGTATATTTTCTCAAAGAAATCCACATCAGGGGGGGTCTTTTTTTTTTCTATATATATCTAAATATAAATATCCATACATAAATATACACGTAAGATATATCTTTTTCCATTTACCACATTCACAGTACCCCATTAAAAAAAAAAAAAAAAAAGAAACTTCGAGGAAGATGCCGGCTTCACCTGCAATTCTGCATACCTTATTCAGAAGCCTCGGTCTATATAAAACGGTACATTCTTACATCTTCTCACACACCCTCTAGAGAAAATAGTAGTACACAGACAACTACAATCCAATAACAGTTTTAATTTCTCTTCTATAGTGCTTAAGTTTTCTCTTTTGCCGTAAATTTCAATTTTTTTTTTCCTCCGTTGAAAATCAGTAATGGCTTCTAACCATGAACAATGGCTATTAGAAAACGGCAATCCAAAGGGTTTGAGCAAGGAAATGAAGCACGGCAGGACGGCTCACAACATGTCGTCGTCATCGTTGAGAAAAAAATCCGACCTGAAGCTCGTCTCGAAGGTCCCCTCTGGCCTCCTTAGGAAGCTCTTGTCTAACCTGCAAGAGGTCATTTTGGGGACCAAACTTTCTGTTCTCTTCCCAGCTATCCCCCTTGCCATTGCCGCTGAGAGTTATGGCTTTGGAAGAGTGAGTCTACTAATTTAAAGTAAACTTTTATTTTATTTGATGGAACAGTGAATTATACTGGTTCATATGTTTGACAAAGCTAGAAACTGATTTTGGCTTTTTTTTTCCCCCGATGGAACAGTGAATTACTGGTTCATATGTTTGAGAAAACTAGAAACTGATTTTGGCTTATTATTATTATTATTATTATTATTATTATATTACCATTTTTCTTGGCTTAATTTCCAAATACCAACATCCTAATCCATGATTTTGATAATCAGTTACAGTTTATCATTCCTTCCCATAAAACTGACCTTTTTTGAAGAAATGTTTTGGTATTCAATAATTAGCTTTAGAATTTGAATTAAGAAAAAAAAAAAAGAAATTAAGTTTTGTAAAACAAATCTCTTCTTTTTTTTTTTTTAAATTTAAGTGTAATAATTCAAATTCTCCATCCTTTTTATAAAGTCAAGTTTAAAATTACTGTTAAATTATAGTTAAATAACATTATAAATTTCTTGATTCACAAAAATTACATCATGATCTTGTGATCAGTATTCTTACAACTGCATATTCCTAAAAAGGTGTAGGGTCCATTAGCAATATAGAGAAAGAAACTTATAGGGCGTTTGGGTTACGTATTGTGTTTGTATTATTTTTGAATGTAATATATTAAATATAATATATGTTTAGATAAAAATTATTTTTATTATATTAAAATGCAATGTTTATTTAGATAAAAAGTATTTAAATTGTATTGTATATGATGTAATTGATAAAAGTAAAGAGAAAAAAAGGAGAGAGAAAGAGAGTATGTGATGTGATTAATAAAAATAGTAGAAAAAATAAAATGGTGAATAATGATTATATTAGATTTAAAATGTAATATGATTGATATTTAAATATAATACTTTTACGTTAAATGAAAATTATATTATATTCAAATACAATATAAATACAATTAATAAACAAATAAAATATTAATTATAAATTCAGTGTGTGATGACTAATTTTTCCTTTTTAATTATACTTTTTTTTTGTCTTGTACATTATTATCATAGTGCAACAACCACACATACACGCTCCTATAAGCTATATAGATAAATAAAAAAAGCATTAAATTCTATGGATGGTTTTAATCTTATTTTTTCTCTTTTGTTGGTATCCTTTATTGTGAATATGACAGCCATGGGTTTTCGCTCTGAGTCTGCTTGGACTTACTCCGCTTGCTGAACGTGTTAGCTTTCTCACTGAGTAAGCTGCCAAATATTACTAGATATATCTTTCCTTCCAGATAATTATTTTACTTCGATATTATCTTTTCTCTTCTCTCTCTCTCTCTCTCTCTCTCTCTCTCTCTGGCAAATAAGGGTCCTATTTCTTTATACAAACCAATTGACTCTTTTTTTTGTCCATTTTCCTTGTGGGACCGGAAATTTCAGACAAATTGCTTACTTCACCGGACCTACAGGTAATTATTTTTTACTTACTTTATTTTTTTTCCTTGAAAGTACTATTGATATCTAGTTTTAATTTCTGAATTTACTAAACATATATCCCATGTTCCTTGAGGCTATAATATCTGTATGTTATCATAGAAAATCAAGTTTTAAGACTTGATATGGAAATTGTGATGTAACGCAATTTTTTTTATTTATTTATTATTTATTCGTGATATGACTCAAATTAATATCTTTTTTCTCTTCCTCCTAACTCTATCATTGTCGTCGGAGTTCAATTGCGGACTCATCAATAAAGGAGACAAATTAACAACTTATATCTTGCCATCTGATATCATTACTATTATTATTTAGGAAATTGACCTAATATTTAAACAAATTAGAAAAATTGTTCCTTGTCTAATATGTGAAAAGGAGCCGTACGTTTGGCTCAATCTTTTTGACCAGTTGATCTTTTCATCTTTATGTCTAGTATCACATTCCATGCTTATTTTAGGAGTTGAGCTTTTTATTTACCTTTGATCAGTGCATGTGTTTTCCAAAGATAAATGTCAAATGTCCATGATAAGAACCAAATATGAGAATTCCATCATTGTCATTTTAAACCCCAAAAAAAAAAAACAATGATATTAATTAAAGTCAAAGATTTGTACATATTTGTGTCCACATGTACGCAGTAAATACGAAACACACGTATATGTAAAGAAAATTCTAACTTGGTTGATTTCCCAACAATGCCAAATTAGAAGGTGAATAAATCCATGGGTACAGAAAATCATAAAGATTGACAGGAATCATAATCTATTATTGATGTTGATGTCCAACCAAATCCTTACCTTACGACTAGAAAACAATTCAAAAAAGAAAGAAAAAACACTGGCAGAACGGTACTTTCAAGCTCAACTTTTGAATTTCATTTCATCATTGCTTTTATGAGAATTTTTACTGGTAGGGCATAAAAAAAAAAAAAAATTTGTCATTTCATTCTTACAAATGTTAATTATGGTCCTTATAATGTAGTGGGAGGTCTTTTGAATGCGACATGTGGCAACGCGACGGAGCTAATTATAGCAATATTTGCTCTAGCCAAGGGCAAAATAGACGTGGTGAAGTACTCTCTCTTGGGTTCCATTCTCTCTAATCTACTTCTGGTCCTGGGGACCTCTCTATTCTGTGGTGGAATTGCTAATGTCAGAATAGAACAAAAATTTGACAGAGTGAGTAGTACCGTCCTTTTTTTGTTGTTTTTTCCTATCGCTATTTGTTGCGTGATAATGCTTTACGTACACATCACATTCACACTCCAATAGAATCCAAAGAATACAGATGGGAGACAGGCAAAATTTTCTCTCTTTTTAATTTCAGCTCCTTCTTCAGATTAAAACACGAGGAATTTGTGATCGATTGTAATAACGGTTGATCACATTTAATCACAGTAGGACAGTGATTTGATAATTAAAACTTATGTTCTCAGAATTTAAAGCATTGTTGTTTGACATCACTGAATCAGGATTCAAATCTCGTAGACGTGGACTCCACACATGTAAGTTGGGGCTCATGTCTACGAAGTGCAAAGCTAGGCTTCCTAGAACCCCTTAATTTATTCTATTAGTTGATGATGCAATTCTCTAATTGAGAGGATCCCTAATGTTTTACCCCATTTTGATTTTTAAAAATGTGTATGGTTGAAAAGTTTAACTAGTAGTGTTACAAGGTGAGATCCACCAAGTAAAACATCATGATCACAAGTCCCAACATGATCTATGTAGCGCTAAATGCATTTTAATACTATTCTCTAAAAAAAAATCATCTTAATATTTGTTTTTCCCTTATATTAATGTTACCTTAACGACATAAATTATGTTATTGTCATTGGTGATTAATGTCGACTCAATTATGCATGGATCGATTTGCTTGGACTTTGATTACGCAGAGACAAGCCGATGTAAGTTCGTTGATGCTATTGCTCGCACTCTTGTGTCACTTGCTGCCGATGCTATTCCATTTCGCTGGGGCCACAGCTGCTGTGTCGACGGCGGACCCGACACTGCAGCTCTCAAGGGCCTGCAGCATCGTCATGCTTCTCGCCTATGTTGCCTACCTTGTTTTCCAATTGTGGACACATCGCCAGTTGTTTGAAGAGGTAATGAATTAGTAATTAAATTATTGTTGAACTAATCAAGGGCACACATCTGAATTTGGAATTTTCCTTCTTATTTTTTGGATGAAACCGACTATTTATGTGGTGTACAAGTTGTTGCGCTTTTTTTTTTTTTTTTTGGAAGATTCCAATGTTATTTGTCTTGTCTTAACCAATTTCATACTGTTGTGTAGAAGTTAGTACGTGGTCCATATATATACACTTGTATCTAGCGTTGTTTGATAGATAAATATGCTTTTAACCCAATAGCAAACAACTGTAAAACCCACCATTTTACGGCGCACTGGTTTGATTGGAGACAAATCATATAATGTAAGCCGTAAAAGGCCAATTTTTAATCAATAGAACAATTAATTGGCTCCTAGAAAATGCTAGATAGAACCAAGAAATGCCACAAAGTATCACATGATATGTGTCTTATATTTATGACTTGCAAGTGCTATTTCCTTGGCATATATATATCTGTTACCCTTTTGGAATAGTATTAGACAATTTATCAATTAATGTGAAATGTTGTTCAAGACTTAATTAACTAAAAAAATCAGCAAAAAATAAATAAAATAAGTGATTAAAAATTCTAATCATATGATTAATATTGCAAAATTAGCTAATGTACCATGTTTGCAACTGAACAGAATTCCGAAGACGGCGATGATGTATCAGAAGAAGCTTTGGTTGGATTGTGGAGTGGATTTTCCTGGCTAGTCGGAATGACTGTTGTCATAGCCTTGTTGTCCGAGTACGTTGTGGAAACAATTGAGGTAAACTACGCCGTTTTCGCTATACCAATTACACAATGCATACATCAAATTCACATTTTGCTTACTAACCTTTTTTTTTTTTTGTTTTTTACCGATTGATTTTGTTAGAATGCATCGGATTCTTGGGGATTGTCAGTTAGCTTCTTGAGCATAATCTTGCTGCCGATTGTTGGAAACGCAGCAGAACACGCCGGGGCAATCATCTTTGCTTTCAAGAATAAGTTGGTGAGTCCTGGGAATACTACAATGTAGAATAGTACTTGTAGCACTGTTTCTTTGTTACGGATGTAAACGAGACACATTATAGTAGTACGGTAGATGGGAGGTGTTACTTGTAAAATGTGACACATTAGCGGATCACTATTTGTGCCTTAATTCTATTAGAAAAAATTATACAAAATAAGACTACATTGAAGGGAATACAGGGATATGATTATCCTTTTCTAAAAAGATTAATTATGAGCATCTAATTTAGTTTTTTAAAATTTCTTACTAAACAAAATATTAAAATCTAGACCGATCTTATCTTTCTTAATTGCACTAAATAGACACTAATAAATTATCTATGATTCTTTTAACGGTGTTCCTACTGAAAAAAAAAAAAATAAAAAATCTCTGCCACAATATTCTGCATCACTTGTCTTGTAATACGGTGGGTGCATTTTTCAGCATTTTTTTTAAGGTACTGTACGTATATACAATCTAGCTAACACACATATTAAGGAGGGTTTTTTTTTTTTTTTTTTAAGTAATTTGTCTCTTCGTGTAAAAATGCAGGATATTACATTAGGCGTTGCTTTGGGTTCTGCAACTCAAATTGCCATGTTTGTGGTAAGAATTATACAATCCAAAGTGAAATGATTGGTTTTAACCAATGTTTTCTTTTTTGACAAACGACAATTGATTAATTCCGTCTATTATAAATCATGATCAGGTTCCATTGTGTGTGGTTTTTTCCTGGATCATGGGAATCAACATGGATCTCAACTTCAATCTCCTGGAAACCGGCTCTCTTGCTTTGGCCGTGGTTACCACTGCTTTCACTCTACAGGTAACAGCTCTTATTGCTGTAGCAGCGCTAAAGTGCCCACCAATCGACTGCTAAAAACAGTTGTGAAAAAGTTATAACGATCTTTTTATTAGAGTTTTCGCGGTACACTTAAAGATTATATCTCTCTAATATCTAATTTATCTTTTTATCTCATTTTGTAGGATGGAACTTCTCACTACATGAAGGGATTGGTTCTTTTGCTATGCTACATTGCCATTGGGGCCTGCTTTTTCGTATACAAAACCCCACTTCGTAAGTGTGTGTGTGTGTGTGTGTGTGTGTGTGCGCGCGCGTATACGTATGCTTTTACAAAATACAAGGATTATGCAGTTGAACTAATTTTATCTATATTTTTTCCCCCATAGACCAGGGAAGCAATAATAACATGGCATCAAGCAAAGCAACTGAAGCATTCTTCAGATCGGCTTAAGAAGTAAGTTTTACTTCGAATTTCTGTTTTCTTACAAGATCTTTTTTTTTTTAAAATGGTAATCATGTAAATTATCCCTTGAACCTGTTACTTGAACCAACTACCAACTTGTTTGATACGCAGCTTTCGGCCCTTTCTGTGGGGTCGTCAATAATGCTGATTGAGTGAGGAAAGCATTCAATGAACTTGATCAGACAGGGAATTATGATGCATTTGTTATTCTTTCTTATTTTGATTTCGCCTCAAATTTGATCGGTCGCCTGCCGGAAAGCAACACTATTTCCGGGATACATTTTGCTGATGTGACGACCGCCGACATGATGAGCTTTCAAATATTGGAGGGAGGGAGAGAGACGGGGGATATCAAAGGTGAAATAAGATCATGAAGAGAGGTGTTTATATATAAACCGCGTGCATGACCTCTCAGAATGTTTTTATTTCATATCTAAGTTTTTCTTTCTCTAATATCTGTACTGTTTTTATGATTTATTAGTAATATCTAGTACAAGGGATACTTCTTGTAATGAGACAAGATATAATAAATAAAATGGCGAATGTTATTGTTTGTGTTTTCAATCCAGCTTTCCACGTCAATATTTTTATGGATCAAGTATAGTTCCGTACAATATACTATTAAGTTTCATGATTAGTAGTAAAATGTGTTACGGATACAATTTTAAATTATATAGAAAAAGGTAAATTTTATCCGAATGGAGATGGATTTTAGGCTATGAAAACAAGAATGATACTTGGGATATGGTTTGAAGCGATTAAATATAATACTGTTATATAAGAACCATGCTAGCACAGCTTAGGCTAATGACTTAAAACACAACATGAACACGTTGAAATAACATTTAAATTTGTGGTCCAAAAAACCCGTACATGTTAGACGAAGAGTTGTAGACATAAATGTGCATGAACCAGCAGCAAACTTCTCACATGAATCAAAAGTGGAGACAAAGTGAATAAACAAAAGAAAAAATAATGAGTGGTCAAAATATACATTTAGTTTATTGAAACTTCGCGTGCATGGCAGGACTTGGAATGTTTCAAATACCTTTATTTCTCTTTTAAGATGAATTTATTAATAAACAAATGAAGTTGTTTGTGGACATGGCAGGACCAAAGATATGTTCAAAGCATGCCTACCAATTTATAGAATTTAACAATACCTAAATATGAAGCAACTTTTGTTATTTAAAACATGAATATATACCTTGGAGCACCCCTATAAATGGAGCTCAACTTCATTCATCGGGAGGCAAGAAAATAAGAGAGGAAGACCCTACAAATAATAAATTTAACATTGTCGTTACTTTTTTATGACCATATGAACGGACCTGAACTACTCAGGACTATGATCAAGTTGGACTATAGACAAACGATTTGGAGAATGGATACTATAACTGAACATATTAATTCCCGGACTACCTGCTAGATCATAATTGATTCTTTTACAAATTAATATCCAATTAACTAATTTACTACTAGTATAATTCCTCACCAATTTATATTATTTATATTGTTAACATATTTATTTACTTATTTAATTATATTTTCTTTCTCATTTCAAGAATTGTCATCTACGTTTATCATAATTTTTGTTGTTGTTTTTTCTTTTCATTCTACAGCTTAAAGATAATCAACACTGATCAATATTTATTCCGGCTTAAATATGTGCTCATAGTATTTTATTTTATTTATAATCTTTCTTCTATAAGACAAACTATTAGGTAATGTTTACAATCTTTAGCATAAAAAAAAGCCTATCAAGTAATGTCTAATTCTTGTTTTTTATTTATTTGATCATTTCTCTAATCCAAGCTATATTTATGAAGTATCCACACACAACTGGATCATCAACTATTTATTAACCATTTTTTATATTTTCTGGATTATAAATTATTGACTTATCTTGCAACGCAACATGAGTATAGGAATAAAGTGCATTATGTGACAAGAATTACACTATATCTAGGCCAACCGTTGGCCCTACTCGCAGAGACACAATAATAAGCTGGCTTCCACATTAGCATTCGATAAAGAGCAATAAAATTGTGAATTTTGGGTATGCTTGAGGACTTCTGTGTTTATAGTAAAGCTTCTTTCAGATACGTTATATGCCAACGTATTATCATAAATTTTGGTCAAATATTCATCTCATCGATCGGAAGAATTTGCTTGATGTGTTGCCGGTACTTGATCTTGATGCGGTTGAATTCAAGTCGATTTGCACTGATAATCATATAATTATGACATATTTATATGCTTTATTTCTTTTAAGAATAACAATCTGTGCTTTATTGTGTTACTTATGACATTTGAATGTAATCCACAAGATACAAAAAAAATATATTTTTAGCGTGATATTAGAGATATGTCTAACTGATTAAGATACTTGAGAATATATGCAGCATCGATTTTTATAGGATGTATATTTAGTGATAGTGATAAGTCAAACAGACACTTACATATGATGAAGGCAAAGAAAATTCTAATTATGGCATTAGAAGATCCTCAAAGAAGCTAGAAAATATATTTGGCACTTTTTTTTTTAACAATTTGAAATGATCAATGTAGGATAGAGTTTATGACATCATAAAAATGTTGCTTTAGAGAAAATAGGGAGGATGTAACAATTCGAATAAATAGAGCTATTGCTAAGGTTCTTTTAGGTAAGGTAAAGAAAACTACATAACACAAGAGGTGATATTGGGGCCTCTCTAAAGTGAAGGGGAACAAAGTACTGTTTTAGACTTTATAGTTTATACGCCAAAACCAATTTAGAGCAGTGTAAAGTCTTTTTCTATTGCATCACAACTTTATTATCAAGACACAAGCTAATGTTTAAAGTTACTATCTAAAATTATAGGCTCCACAAATTATAAAAGCCATATTACAGAATTTGACCCGTGATTCCAGTACAATATAAAACTGCTCTTCTCATTATCCTTGTCATAGATAAATCTTTCTTTGGAAAATAAACGAGTATAACGTTATAATGAGACTGGGGGATGTTAATGGACGGGAAACTATGAATAAAAAACGTTGTGTAATCAAACAAGTTAATATAAGCATGTTTGCATTGTTATTATGAACCAATGAATGTTGAAAAAAAAAATAGATACGTTCAAGAGAGTTGAAAGAGATATGAGAGAAACTAGAGATTTTGTTTACAATTAAATAATAAGGTATATATGCCAAGAATAATTATGTCAAAAACAAAAATTAGGAAAGCCCCCAAAAACTTAGTGTGCAATTAATTCACTGATATAACTTAATCTAGTTTGAGAGTTAAGTTAGATTAGATATTTCAATCTAACTTGGTTCAACTTGTTTATGTTAGAAATTGTAAAAGTAAAGATAACTTATATTGGAAATTGTACTGAAATAGTGAAAGTAGATATAAGAAATAGTAAAAATAAGCTGTACCAAACTAAACAAAATAGAATCAATTTAGATAACGTAATTTAATTTGTGAGTTAAATCAAATTAAATCGGTGAACTAAAAGAATTCTTACAATTAATAATTAACAAAAAAACACGGAGTGAATAGAACATTGATGCAGCCTCCGTTCAAGCGAAAAAACCTGTTTGAGAGTCTCGTGTTTTGGTGCCGTTCTTAACACAGCCATCCCGGTAAGATTGTGATTTGATAAGAGCGGAAAGAAACAAGTTGATGTGGGCTTACGAAAAACTAAAGCCCAATAGAACGAGCTAGAAGAGAAGCGTGGTAATCAAATAAAAAATTCTGATGATAATATAATCAAATAATCCAATTAGTAAGTTTTATAGTAGCATTTGGAGGAAATAAAATTAATTTGCGTACAAATCTTATAATAAACATTTAGGAATCATTTGGTAAACATATTGTATTTTAATTATATTTAAATATAATTTATTTTTTGAGTGTTATATTTAATTGAAAAGTATTTATTTTATATCTTAATAAAATATATGTTTGGATGAAAAGTATTTTAGAATTAAAAAATTAAAATAATTAATAAAAATAAAGATAAAAAGTTAAAATTAAAAAATTGATACGATTATTTTAAAAAATTTTTAAATAATAATTATTTTCTTAACACTATTAAAAAATATTATATTTAAATATAAAACTTTACGTTAGATTTAAAATTACATTATATTTAAATATAATAGAATAAAAAAAAATTACCACGTGGCTACTTAAGTTATATATACATCGACAACAATTAATGTTTAGTTTTTTTTTTTTCACCGTTTACGAGATCAAATAAAAAAAGGGGTATAGATCTTGCTTTATCAAAACAGTAAAAATGACAATGTAATAATGATGATAATTATGTACGAAATGTTTCGTACAAGGGAGGGACTGATGTTACAGGAGGTAATTTTAAATTACTTAGCAAAAAGCAAATTTTATTGGAATGACGATGGATTTTAAGGTTAAAAAAATAGGTGTGATATTTGGGATATGGTATGGAGTAATTGGGTATAGCAGCGCCTATATGAGGGTCCATACTAGTGCGTTTAGGTTAATGATTTGAGAAGTCCAAAATGCATAATATAAGCACATTGAAATGACGTTTAAACTTTTGATCCAAATAACCCATACATATTGGTATTAGACGTTAATATCTATGAACTAGCAACAAACCTCTCATATGAATCAAAAGTGGAGACAAAGTGAATAAACAAAAAGGAAAAAAAAAAAAAAGAGTGGTGAAGATATCCATTTAGTTTATTGAAACTTGATGTGCGTGGCAAGACTTGGATTGTTTCAAATACCTTTATATCTCTTTTAAGATGAATTTATTAATAAACAAATGAAGTTGTTTGTGGACATGGAAAGACCAAAGGTATGCTTAAAGCATGCCTACCAATTTATAGAATTTAATAATAGCTAAATATGAAGCAACTTCTACTACTTAAAATATGAAAATACCTTGGAGCACCCCTGTAAATGGAGCTCAACTTCATTCATCCGGGGGTAAGAAAATGAGAAAGGAAGAGCCAACTAAAGCCATTAACATAATCTAAGGCAATTAAAAGGCAATTTGTTGTAGATTTTCACAAGTATATTAATGGAATAAGTAATAAAGTGTTAAATAAAGTATCATTTTCATATGGATAATGTTATTTAGTATCAAAATTAGTTAATTTTAATTTTATTTGAGTGATAAAAAATGTTTTGATTGAAAAATTAAATAAATAAAATAAAATTATAAAATAAATGAACATAAATTGATAACACAAAAGCAAATATACAAATATTAGGAATTATGATTTACCATAATTAATCATATTTAATTTATTTAAATATATTATTATGATTTTTGTATTTATATTCGTTGATAGTCAACTATCATATTTGCATTATGTATTCTTTCTCAAGTTACACATAAATTTTATATTTTTTTTATAATTAAATTTACGTAAAACGTAAAGGATTAGTAAATAAAAATTCACGATGAATAGTAGCGTATATTTAAATAGTATCGTATATGTGAATAGTACTATATATATGAAACAGTACTATATATGTGAACAGTAAAATACAAATCCAAATTCAATTATAAAAAGAGTTTGTTGATAAATTTATAATAGTTAATAATATAATCACACAAAAACAGATAGATATATCTCTATTCTATCCTAGATTTTATAATATTTATTTCAGAGCCATTGCATAAAAATCTCCTCTCGGTCTCATTTTATTCTTTGATTCATTCAAAAGTTAGCCAGAAATTTGAAAGTATTAAGTTTAAGAACAAATATGTTAACAAATACGACATTCATAATAACATACTTAATTTAAGTTAAACCATCATAATTAGGCTAAGTCATAGTTCTTAGCAAAAATTTATTTAATTCATAAAGAAAAATAAAATAACACAATAAGACAAATTAAACATAATGACAAAAAGGAAAGAGTCTAGAAAAGTTACTAATATGTGTGCTAGTAGAACCTTCAGAAGCTCTTTCTTTTATTGATACAAAAATTACAACTTAAACTAAAAAGAGACAAATTTATAAGTAAACTATACTACAAGTGGAGCTCTACACTAGAGGCCTAGGCCTTGAAGCTCCCTACTCTTTTGCTTGCTTGCTTGCTTCTTCCCTTATTGTCTTTTTTAAGCCAAAAATTAGCACTATTCCCTCATGGATCAACGACACTTTTTGGTGTATGAATGCATAAGGCACCGACAATTTTTGGTGCCAAGAAGGTAGCAGAAAGAATAAAAAAGGAAAAAGACAAAGGAAAAGAAAAAATCATAAAAAAATAAAAATAAAATGAATATAAAAAATAAAAAGGTAACTGTGTATGAGTTCTATATGTCTCTTTATTGATCCGAAATTAGAATCTGTCATAATTTTTTCATACAAGCTTCAATTTGAGTGATTCTTTTTTTAAAATACTCGTATCAATGAAAAAATCAAAACAAGACCAGTCAGGGGGTTGGACTGCTGATATGAATAGTAACATCCGGTGGGACTCACTTTCAATAAATGATTTTTTGATCACTATTTGACATTACAGAAAAATAAAATACTAAAATTAGACATTTTAAAAATAAAATGTTATAAATAAACTCATTGAAAATATTTAATTTTAAGCTTATGTAATGTTCTATTAAAAAAATAAAGCAAAATTAAATAAAAATCTTACAAAATTTATAAAAAATCTAAATTAAGGAAAACAAAAAATAAATAAATCAAAAACAAATAAAACTCTTAAGGATCAGCTAATTTTTATGTATGAAAAAGTGATAAAATAAGTCTATTTTGTGGAATTATTACAATTCAATGCCAAAAGTCCTTATGTATAAGAAAACTATCAAACTAATATATACATATATATATATACACCATGTCGAGATCCATTGCAAAATAAAAGAATAAACCTTCTAAATTTTGTAATTAAATTTCTTGTTAGTTATAGAGTTTAAGTCTTTGAATGACCAATTCATCTATGGTTAATTAGCTTAAATTCTTAAAAGGTGATAATCATACTCTTCCCAACCGTTCCTTTGACATTATTATCATTCTCTATATTAACCGATTCAGGTAAACCTTTCACCTTTTTTGTTAATTAAATATAATAATATCTAAGTATTTTATTTTTCTATTATTTGTTTACTTGTGTTGGTGTGCTTATAAAACTATAAATTTTATACTAATACATGTATATATATACGTACATGTAGACATATTTGTTTATTTGTTAATTCATTTGTCTTTTTATTTTCATTTTTATTTTTACATATTATGTTTTGAAGCATTAAATCGTTAAGTCTATTTATTATCGTCGGAAATTTACATGCTTGTTCAAGTATTGTTTATTTAAGAGCTCATTTGGTTTTAACATCTAACTTAATCTAATTTAATTTAACTTACAAATTAAGTAAAGTTGGTCATATTGATTCTAATTTAATTTAACTTGCTAGGGCCCACATTCACATTTTCTTATCTTTATTTTTACTATTTTAATACAATTTTAAATACAAGTTATCTCAATTTTTACAATTTCTAATATAAATTTAGCTAACTGAGTTAAAATAAAATAACAAACTTAATTTAATATACAAATTAGATAAAGTTAGAATATTAATTCAAACACACGCTCAATGTTCAAAATTAATTTTATTATTTTATGTTGAGGAATCACATATATTTTAATATTACTTTATCCAAATAGTGAAAGTAAAATAAAAAAATAAAATTTTATGCATGTTTGCTATGTACAAGACATGCCATATTTGTCTAGGTAACATTTATATATGTATATATACACACTAGTTTTGGGAAATGCCTACGGCACTTGTGTACTATATAAACCTTCCTTAAAAAGGCAGCAAGCAAAGATTGAGTAACGGAGAAGTATTTAAAAAAAAAAAAAAAAAAAAACACACACACACACACAAGAGTAAAGAGAAACTGCCAGAAACTACAGTTCAAATAAGGAGATACAAAAACATAGATTTATAAAAATTAAAAAAAAAAAAAAAAAGGCTCATTTTGTGCTTGGTTTGTGGTGGTACAAGCCACATTGTTTATATACATAATGAGCGAAGACACTTTGATAGTCAGCAAAACGAGTAAGTGGTTTATCCTGTGTTTGATCAGAAACTTTGATTTGAGAACTTGCAAACTCGTGTCCGGAAACGTGCTTGTCTGATGCAGTTGAAGTGGATTTATTTGGAACATGAGCTGATTTAGTTGGAGCATCATCAAAGATGGAGTAGATAGTGTATATTTATTTATGTGCACCTTGTTGTTGATACTTTGTGCTTTTGATGAATACTATGTACTTTTTGTTGGTTGAGATTGTGTCCTGTGCATTCTTGATTACCCAGCATATCAAAGAACAAGAATCATTAGATTAACGGCCTTTTAGTCTATATAAAATACAAACAATTAAATTTTATCAAATCTAAAACCGTAAGCATCTCAGTTTGAAGAGCATTATAAAGATACATATATTTAGCACAAAACAAAGAATGTTTAACAAAATCGCTAAGGACTATAATTAATGAATCGGGACTTTGGTTTTGAACAAAAAGACTTAGTTTGATTGTGATATAATCATCTTAATTCTGAGATATAATCATTAGGTTAGACACTATATGATAAAGAAGATGAAAATATGATACCTCAGAAGTGCTATGCATTAGCTCATTTGCGGAACAACGGAGCAGTTTTTCTGCAATGTTATTAAGTTGAGTTGGTGGTAATGAGCCAGAATTGTCTATTTGTTGGACTTGAAGGTGACATCTGTATGAGTTTTCAAAAGAAATGGTTAAGTACAATGATAAATTAAGTAATTGTGTTTTTTACCTTGTCGTTTCAATTGTCTCCTTTTCGTTGCAGAAGAGACATTCGAAGCTTATATAGTTAGAAGCATTTGCGGGTTTGTGACATTTGTTGCAAGCTATGTGCCAGAATTGTTGTGCCAAATTTATGATTGAGATGGCTGCTTTCATCCAAAAGCTTGTTTTCTTGTTAAATATGGTTAGTGAGTTTTAGGAAAAGCGTGAGAAGAGAAAATTTGTACAAAACGATTAAATTATTGTGAATAATTACCATTTCTGGTAGACTTGGAATGCTAGTAATTTCTAAGATCAAGTTGTTTTTAAACATAACCATGAATAAGTAAACAAGTAAGCATGCAGAAAAAATAAGTGCACGTATAATGGTTAACATTTTTTTTTATTATTATATTTTTGTTATATATTCAAGTTATTTTTTTAAAACATAACTCCCAAAACAAAGAGACTTGCTTTAACAATGGAGTTCATTCACATGTGGAGAAAACAAAACAAGAGAGCGAAATATACAAGCACAAAGATCAAAATTAACATTTGAGTAAAAGCACAAAGATCTTAAACGTCCGTATAAGCAATATAGAAAAATGTATACCAAAAGGGGCAAAAAAAAAAAAAAAGAACTGACACCATAGGATTAGTAATTATAATCACTGGCCTTTAAGAATCTCAACATAACAAAATTTAAAAAAAAAATTCATGTTCTAATCTCTGTTTGAGAAGGAAGGAAAAAAAAAACTCTAAATGCCAATTTAAAAACTCAAAATCAGACCCAATATTTAAAAAGTCTTCATTGATATTTTCAAACATAGTAGAAATATAGAATTTGCTAACTATAGAGAATCTACGTATATACACATAATATAACATTACTTGGTCAAAATCTATATATTGCTTAACTCAACTTCGATCGTTCGTCTTTTAATGTTTTGTTGAACCACAGCATTTGCACGAAATTAATTTAATACATATTTTGTGAAGATTTGAGAATGTTATTGAGATTTCTACCAAATACTATTTGTTCTCTTTTGTTCTAACTCTGAGAAAAAGAAAAAAAAAATTGCAGACCAAATTAGAGAGAGTGAGAGGAAGAGAAACAATTAGAGGGATGGAGCGGCTCGGCGGCGAAGAAAGAGTGTGACTCGTATAAGGCGGCTGTGTTCTCCTGAGCGGACACGACATTACTCTACCTGAGCAGAGAATTGATTTTTTTTTTTTTTTTTTTGGCTGAAAACTAAGCAGAAATTAGAGACAAAGTGAGAGAGAGAGAGGGAGAGGAATTTGGCTTCAGAGAGTGAAATAAATAAATAAGGTTAAATAGACAAAATAATTAAATTAAAAAAGGTTAGTAATACTCTAATAATATTCAATAAATTCCACACATGAAAGTAAATTAATAGCGAATTAGTTGACATAATTTTGAAATTAATTAAAAAGACTCACTATAATTCGAACTCATATTGACCATTATTTGGACATTCCTATTGGACATAAATTAAAAACTTATGCCCAACATTATTTGAACATTCGTATTGGACATTAATTGAATACTTATATTAGACATTATTTGAACCCTATTAGACAAACGAACTTGACATTTGTCATAAATTTTTTATGACCATATGAATGGACCTGAACTACTAACCCATGACTCTGATCAAGCTAGACCATACGCAAATGATTTGGAGAATGAACACTACAACTGGATGATATTTTAATCACGGACTACCTACTTAATCGTTTTTTTTTTTTGTGCAAATTAATATCTAATTAATTTATTTATTGCTAGTATGATTTTTCACCTATTTATATTATTTATATTGTTTACATGTTTATTTATTTATTTTTTTTCTCATTTCAAGAATTATGATGGCTCTTGGTACATTTGTCATTATTTTAGTTGTTATTTTTCTTTTCATTCTATAGCTTATAGAAAATCAAGGCTCATTGCTTATTCTGGCTTAAATATGTGCTCTTAATATTTACTTTTATTTATAATCTTCATTATATATGACAAACTATAAGATAATGTCTAATTCTAGTTTCTTATTTATTTGATCATTTCTTTAATTCACTAACAATGGAAATATAAATCCAAGGACGTGACATTATTATTAGAGGCAATCAGATACCTGAAGGTATGAAAAAATAAAACTTAGAATTTATTTTTTCCCCGCGAAATGCCAATATTTCCAACCAATATACCATATCAGTCCAAAATTTATTACAATCATAAGTTCACATAGAATCTTAGTAATCCGCTTAGTTTACCTTAACACTCTATTGGCTTTCACAAGCCTTACAACTCTTTAGGATTATTAACAGATCACATGCACGGTTTTGACAATAATGAAAAGGATCTGGATGCATGCCTGGATGACTGGCCTTTGTGGGATTTATGTCTTCATTAAGCTTGAAGGGTAACTTAATAAAGAAATCTTTATTTTTCCACAGTGGATGGTTGCACTTCTTTAAAAAATCAGCATGAGAATCAGCACACGAAATGCAAATCAATCTGTTCTTGCAGCTGATGAAAGGATCATTAACAGACTGAAAGCAATTAGGGATTGGTTCCCATGAGGTAAAATGTTGTTTATACCCCAGTCCTCCTAGTAACATTCTGAGTCCTTTGCACCGTTGATAGACATCAAAGCCAATGATTAAATCTTTTCCTAGGAGGCTTGATCTAATGACCTTGTGAATAATCGAGCATCCTGGAAAAAATTTCAGTTTGATTGGCTTGCTTATCAAACCTATGCTGAAAATTTCTCCATTAGCAGCATGGAAATACTGCTTCTCCCTTTTCTAGAATTCATCAGGGAGAATTTCAGGATTCATTATAGAGTATGATGCTTCTGTATCAAAGAAGGCTGTCACCATAATTGGTTTTGAATATTTGGAGGGAATGATGGCCATCTTCATTGTAGGTTGAAGCAGCTTCATCAGAGGGAAATGCACTTGGTAACTTTCCATCACCAAGCACTGTTCTATAGCACAAAGAGTTTCTGGACTAATATCATCATCAATAGAGAAAACCGATTCTAGGTCATGATCATTAAGATCAATTCTAGTGGTTTCCTCTATGCGAGGCATCAGTTTAATAGATTTTCCTCTAGGACAGTTCTTTGTAAAATGACTGCATCTTCCACAAATGAAACAACTTTCTTTCTTTTTGAAGGATGTCTTTTTCTAGAGGAACTTCAAAGGGCCTCTTGTTGATCTCTTTGAGAATCTGAAGGTTCTAAATTTTTTTTTCTTTAACCTTTTTCTTGGATGTTGTGGGCACTTGCAGTGGGGATCTTTATCTCTACACTTTATTGTTAGATGCTTGTAACTGCAGACATTTGAAAGCTTCTTTGATTATTTCATGTACTCCTGCAAAAACTTGTTTTGAGAGCACATCTTTTCAAGAGCTTTTAGAATCAGCTGGAACAATTCCCCAATGGTTACCGTGTTTAAATCTTTTGAAGCTGCTACAAGAAGTCTGGTTGTTTCTTCTCCCAAAGGTTCTGATATAGAAGACAGATATGCTTACTTTAGGTTGGGATCGTTTATTCCACTAATCTGGTAGAACTGTTGTGTTACCCTTTTGTGGTGTTTCTCAAGATCCTTCTTGTTCATAGAGCAGCATTTCAATTTAAAAAATTCTGCCTGCATTCTGTCAGTGATTTGTGTGTCTTGGCCACAAAATTCTACATATATATGTTATAAAGCTCCTTCTACTAATTCTACCCGGAGAAATTACAATTGTCGATATTCTTCAAGGCTCATCCACTAATCCTAGAAAGTTCATGTAAGTCTTGAGGCGATGCTTAAAAGCACATCCCGGGTGTCAGCTTATGGTTTCAGAGGTTCCAATAAAATCTAAGTTTTGAATTCTCAGAATCTTTCTCTCCATCTAGTTGGGAATAAATCATCTAGGGAGAAAACTAAAAATTTAGTTTTATCTCCATTCTATTGTTGTGGCAATCTTTGATCATTTTCCTGAGGTAGCTCATCATCTAGAATTTTGTCTCCTTCTTCTGGTGGTTCCTCAGTTACTGGTGTTGAAGAACTTGGCTGAACCATCATTTGTTGAAATGCATATTCTATATCAAAAAGTCCAGATAGACTATCTGATTCTGTGAGCTTTGTTGAGTTTTCAACAATGGAACCTTCATCTGATGTTTCAGATTTTTTTTTTTTTTTGAACTCCACATCTTTTCTATATGGTGTTCATCGTTTGACTCATCAGAGAGAAATTGTTGTATCAACGACTCTGCTTGGTTAACCATCATCTGTGTGAATGTGGTTGTAGGTTCCTACACCTTCAAAGCTTGTTGATAGGTTTTCTTTTGTTGTGGCTATGACTGTTCTTGTTGGCTTGGTATTACTTGCTTGCCCTTTTCCTTTTCTCTCCTTTCTCTTCTTCTTTTTTCTTTATCTTCATCCTCAAGAATCTTTTTGAGGCGAAGAATAGATCCTCCCAAGGAGGTCGATAGTGGCTGAGGAGTCTTTGTCATCATAGTAAATTTCCATGGAGTCGAATCATCTTGTTTCCATCGTTGGCTTTGTAACTCTTCATACTAGGCTTTTAGATCTTTCATCTCTTGTTCTTTTCCAAGAAAGACTTCCATAAGGACAATATTTGAGCTAACAATTCCCATTAATTCATTGTGAAGACTCTAAATTTTGGCTTTAAGCTTTCGGGGATTAGTCCTTGCAAGCTCAAAAAAGAGGTTTGCTATTCAATTCTCTTTAGACCTTTATTCTAGGCAGTTAGAGCTTCTGTCTGCCAGTTCAAGACTTCTTCTACTAGTGAAATCTTCTTTAAATTTCCATCAGCGTCTCTGGTTGTAAGATTAAGGATCTTAGATTGATGATTAGATGTTCCCTGTTCCTCTGTTTTAGAGAAACCTTAAAGAGGATGAAAGTCTTTATCATAAACCTTCGGTTACATCATAAAAGTTAGAATAGGAGCCAATTTTGTTGATCTCAGTCTTGATGTTTTCTTTTGTGCTCTTAGAACTTGCCTTTGACATGATAATCGGGCACTGGATGTTGGCGACTCTGGAGGGAATTCTGGTAAGTCTGATGTATCATTGTCATCATTCCATCCTGTAGGTTTAGGCATAGGTTGACCATAATGCACAGGAGCATTATATTTGACAATATAATCAAACTTTCTTGAAGGCTCTCCAAGAAGCTCAACATTTAGGTCGGAGACTTCTAGGCTTTGTTTGAGAATTTTGTTTGAACATCTGGATCTGGAGGAACTTGACCTTCTTGATCTTTCAAAATATGGTTCTACAAGGACCTTTGTCATCATGCACTACATTGGAAAACAGTCTGGAGCTTTGGTCTCTTTTCTATCAAAGGTAATCTGAACCGTTCCGTCTTTTAGCGTTTTGTAATCAGGCTCCGTGGTTGTCTGGACCATCTGCTGGGGTTGCTGAAGCCACTCATAATCAGAGATCCATGAGCTAGTATGTATCTTCTTGAGATCTTCCATGGAGATTTGTCTGGGAATATAAATGCAGGTCGGTACTTGTTAAGTATCCACCTGAATCATCAAGGCATCGGAGGTGGTCGGTATGGCTAGATCAAGAGCATAGTCTTATAGTCTGTACGCTATTTGGTAGTGAGGAGTAGATCCAATGGATCTGGGATCTTATTCTACACTAATCGTCTAGATCTCCACCTTGAAAACATCAAACAGCCTGTCGTCCCAAAGTGACATGTTGAAATTTGGATACAGTGTAAACATAACTGTTCCAGCATTAAGGGTGGTCTCAATAATGGCGATGCTAGCATGTTGGTATTTTTTTCATTCTGGTGTCTAGAAGGGCTATTCTGACACTAATAGGAAGGCCTTTTTGAGCATGGTAGGTAAAGGTTAAACGGATTGCCTCAAAATGGATATGAGTATATACTTGGAATATTCATTGTGGAGGAAATTCAAGAGGAATTTATAAAGTTACAAATTGGGTTTTGGAAGAAGCAGGAAGAGAACACTAACTAAATTTAGAGGCTTGTACATATTCTTTTGAAGTTTTATAAGATGGTTTAACTATTTGATGGTTTTAGTGAAGGAGAAAAACTATTTAGAGAAAACATGATAAGGGTTTATAAGGGGAAGGGATTTAGACATTATTTTACTATCATCAAGAAGATAATTAATTTCAAAAAGAAAATCTAATTTGGAAGAAGAGGATTTTCTAAGGGAAACAGAAGGTGGAACTTGAAAGGAAGCAGTAAGTGAAAAAGAGGTTTCGTTGATTTCAGTTGAAGAGGTCATGATGAGGAAGGCAGAACTACTTTCATCTCATAAAAACTAATATGATTCTCTAATACGATTAGGGATTCTTACTGAGATATAAATCCAAGTATATGGCGTTGTTAGTAGAGACAAACAGATACCCGAAGGTATGAAAGAATAAAACTTAGAATTTATTCTTTCCCCATGAAATGCCAATATTTCCAACCAATATAACATATCAGTCCAGAACTTATTACAATTATAAGTTCATATAGGATTCTAGTAACCCACTTAGTTTGCTTTGACGCCCCATTAACTTTCACAGGCCTTACAACTCTTTGGGATTACTAATAGATTATATGCAGGCTTTTGACAATAATAAATCCTTTTTTTTATGATTCATATCTCAATAGTAATATTCTACTGATAGAGAATCATATTTCTGGCGTTTATGAAGATTACTAGTAGTCCCTTAGAAAGGGGTTTAGAAAAACATGATGGAAGGACAAAAGAATTTTATTTTTTTGAAGAGGGAATTTCTTACAAACAACGAGCAAGGGAATCAATATTTATAATCCCTTCTCCAACAAATCTTAGGTTACAAACTCTAGTTACTTAAACTATGGTAAAGCAAACTCTAGTTACTCTAACAAATTTTAGTTACTTAAACTATGTTAAAGCAAACTCTAGTTACTTTTTACAATAAAGCAGACTGATGGTTGTTCAGTCTTTTTTAATGCCTTCGTGATCTGGACTTAAATTGGAGATTTCTCAATTTATTTTGAGTTTATCAACAAAGTCTCATGGGTCCTGAGAATTTTGAAAAGCTCGATTAGCCATCTCTGCTACTGAATAGGATTCAGCATCATGGTCTTGATTCTTATCTTCTTGAGGGAACACTTCAGTCGTATTATTGCTGCTTTGGCACATGGGATTGTCAGATGCAGAATCCCGAGGTGTTTTTCTTTCTAGGATGCTTTTCAGAAAGTGTCCTGACAGCTCATTGTATAGTTGAAAAAAGTCTAAGGCCTCGTGAATAACTCTGCAATAATCGGATGGAAACTGGTCCCATGGAGCATCATCTTTTGGTAAGGGCCATAGTTGTTTTAGAATGACTTCATTTCTACAGAACACTCGTTTTTGGATTTCTCGGTATTCTATGCCATCCCGTTTGATGGGATATCTACTGGAGGAGTAAACTTCTTCCATTGGATTACATAATACTAAGTCCCTCTATTTATCATATATGGTGTTTAATGATAACAGAAGAATAGTATAGTATTCATGCGGCATGATGACCTTTTGTTGCATCTAGTGGATAAATGTACAGCTCCCTTTTTTTTTTCCCTCGATCCTTCTCCCATTGTGTAGTTAGCAGTTCATCCTATTCTTTAAGGTTGTCTTTGAACCATAACAGTATATCGATCATTGTCTGATATGCTGGTCTGAAATCTTGTCAGTTAAGGAATGATCTAATGGTTGTTCTGAGTTTTACCGTCTGGACTTCAACTGCTATAGTGAAAACACTAACAAGATACCATATGATATTGATGAACTGTCTGGGTAAAAAGAATTGTTTGGCCCTAACAGGGATGATTTTGGAGAATGGATAGGGTGGATACCTAGATCTTTCAGGTATTCTTCTCCTGTATGTTTTACCAGATTCAGTTGTTGGTGAAGGGCCTTTTCAGTGGCTTTTTTCTTTGGATCCGAGGATTTGAAAATGTTTCTAGCATCGACTGGCTAGGTGCTCATGAAAACGTCTTTGGTTTGGGAAGAGGAAGCCATGTATATTAAAGGGATTTGGAACTAGGCTGTGATGATTGGAATGATTGAAGTTTGAGCAATATTTATAAGAGGCAAATCCTTCCTGGATAAGTAATCCGGAAGTACATTGTCTTTTCCTTTTATATGCTTAATGTCAAAAGAGTATTGATCAAACCATTTAATCAATCTAATCAATTGAGGATTTCTGGTTTCAATCATCCTTGAATTAAGCATACCTTTTGCTACTGTACAGTCTGTTTCCATAGTAAAATGATGCCCGATCAGATGGAATTCAAACTTGGAGATTCCCATCTATATTGCCATTATCTCCTTTAGGATAGACTGGTAATATTGTTGGGCTTCTTTGAATTGTCCACTCTTATATCCACAGATGCTTCTTTTCCCTTTGTCTTCTTCTTCAAAAAGAACAGCACCACAACAGCTGTCACTTGTGCCTGTCTGAAGAATTCTTTTTCCTATGTGGGGAAACTTTAAAGGTGGCAGAGATTGCATGGTCTTCTTTATCTCGGATACCGCTTCTGTCTGTTCTTTTGACCAAGTAGGTGTGTCTTTTTTCAACATTTTGGTGAGTGGGGCTATCATTACAGAGATATTTGGAATAAAGTCTCTGAGATAATTAACGATTCCCAAAAATTACTGGACCTGCACCTTGGAAAAGTTGTTTTCAGGAAATTTTAATAATTCTTGAGCAATATTGGGCTAGGCCTAGTATCTTCCTTGTGTTTTCTTCATGCCCAAAAATTCTATTTCGGGCTGGCCAATTAACATCTTCTTCTCAGAAAGCATGATCCCATATACTTTCGTAATCTCAACAAATTGGCCCAAGAGAATTGATGGGTCTGGATATCCTTTGAGAATAACAGGATATCATCAATGTAGATAAGGGCTTGGCTGATCAATGGGCTATATATTCTGGTCATGGCCTGTTGAAATAATGATGGAGCTGTTTTTAACCCGAAGGGTAAAACGTTCCATTGGAAATGATGGTTTAGAATACAAAAGGCCATTTTGTATCTATCAGATGGGTCTATAACTATCTGCCAAAAACCTACTTTGAGATCACATTTGAAAAATATTTGGGCTTCGACTAGATTAGCAAATAAAGCAGATTTATTTGGTAAGGGAAACTTGTTATCAGAAAGGAACTAGTTCAAGGGTTTATAATTTATAACAAGTCTCAATTTACCTCTTGTTTATTCTGACCTTTTATTGACGTAAAAGGCATGACAAGTCTAAGCAGAGGTAGTTAGTTCAATCAGCCCTTGATGCATAAGTTCTTGACACTCCAAGCAGAGGTAGTTAGTTCGATCAACCCTTGATGCATAACCCAATCATGTTAGAGCCATTTTCTCTCTTTTTTTTTATAATTAATTTCAATTTATAATTAATTTGATCACTGAATCTTGTACATTTCGCTACTAAATAAATTTTGCTATTAAATTATTTGGTCCCAAATCTCATAATTTTCACTACCAAATACATTTTGTTACCGAATATTTGGTCACTGAACACATCTTTCTCCCTCTACCAAATACTAAATTTTACTAGGTAAATTATTCACCTTTAATCAACTACTGGACCATATAAAATGACGTACTTTGACTATGACAATTAATTTTCTTAGGACTTATTTGTATATATATCCCTAAATTTTTTGAATTAGATGATTTAGTTCCTAAATTTTTTTTGACTATTAATCCCATGAACTTAAAATTTTTGACAATTAAGTCATTTTTGTTTAAATTAATTAAAATTAAGACCTTTTTTTTTTTTGTACAAAACTTACACATTATGATCAAAGGCGGAGATTGTTAATTGATTTTCCTTAATTTGAATAATTTTTTTTAATTTTAGGTTTAAATTTAAATATAATTTAATTTAGTTGAAAATTCAAAGGAAATTAATTGAAAACAAGCAAAAATGATCAACAGCACTCTTCTTGGATTGCACATTGATGTGCAAGCTACGTGCAAAAAATCGTTTAAATTATAACTAATTTGAGCAAAAAGGAACTGAATTATTAAAAATTTATAAGTTTAGGATTGCACTTTTCTTGGATTGAATTGATCACATTAATGATCAACAACACTCTTTTTAGATTGCACATTAATGTGCAAATTACATGTAAAAAATCGTCTAAATTATAATTAAATTGAGCAAAAAGGACCGAATTGTTAAAAATTTATAAGCTTAGGATTGCACTCTTCTTGGATTGAATTGATCATAGTAATGATCATCAGCACTTTTCATGGATTGCACACTAATGTGCAAGCTACGTGTAAAAAATCGTTCAAATTATAATTAATTTGAGCAAAAAGGACTGAATTGTCAAAAATTTATAAGTTTAGGATTGTACTCTTCTTGGATTGAATTGATCACATAAATGATCAACAACACTCTTCTTGGATTGCACATTAATGTGCAAGTTACATGTAAAAAATCGTCTAAATTATAATTAATTTGAGCAAAAAAGACTGAATTATCAAAAATTTATAAGTTTGGGGGTTGATTGCCAAGAAAAGAATAAAAAAGGTACAATTGTCAAATTCAAAAAATTTACAAACATCTATATAAATAAGTCCCATATAAATAAGTCTTTTTTTACAGCAACAAAACTCGCTCAGAACAAAAATCTCTAGCTATTAGGGTACAAAGTGGGAGACAAATTCCACAAAACAATCAGCAAATTAATCAGATCAATACAACAAAACATGGCCCAAAGACGAGGATTCCCTAGGCAACCAAAATTTTCATCGCGAGTCCTACAAACAATGGAGACTAAAGTGGAACACAAGTTCCACCAGAAAAATTGGGGACAACAAATTCGTATAAGAATGGTAAAAATGACACCAAAGTTGGGATCATTCAACCATTGGCACTCTGGTGTTGTCGATTTTCCTCCATAATTTTCTGCATCTCTTTTTCACTGGCCGCAATTAGTCGTTTGACAAAGTCATAGGTGGTAAGCCTAATGCTGCAATATATATAAAAAGTATACTGCATAATTAGATAAAAAGAGCACAGTTGCTGCAGCATGTGTAGATATCTACGTTTTGTCGGAATGGTGGTAATAGAAAAGATGCCATGGAGATGAAATAGAGTACGCGATACAAAGAAGTCCGTAAAGGGAAAAGCCATAGACTCCATATTTTGCATTAAATAATATGTACTCATTTCAATTCAAATGTTTCTAATCTAACACAAAGTTTATATTAGCTTCAAAGGATAAGAAAATAAGCACATTACTTCACAACATTCGCATGAGAGCAATCAAGATTGCAGATGATAGGCCAAGTTATAAACTATAGACGGGAAGAAAAAGTGGAAAAGATGCAAAACCTGCTATTTGGTAGATTTTTTAAAGCATTGGGCAAGAAACCTCGATATAAGCCTATCCATCCATCTCGAGCCACGATTCCTGTACGACCAAAAATCAAGACAGATACATGTTATCTTAACCAGTGACTTTTCACCAACAAAATGGCTGGAACTCATAAATCCAAAACTTCAATTTGCGTTGTGAAGTAACATCTTAAGAAAACACACTAATTTGACCTAACACTAACGTCATTGAGTTGATTCACAGAAGAAAAACTAAAAATAATACAAGCAATTTATGAGATAAATATGAAAGTGGGCATATGTAATTGTAGATAAAGAAAGGAAGAGAGAGAGAGAGAGGAGCGCAACCACAGCTTTCCTACTTAGTCAGGAGTCCATTATGGGCAGGTTTAGTAATATGATTAAGATATCAGGGGTTTTCAGATCAAAATAACAATTAGTGCTTCCTTTATAAAAACATAAATACTTATATTGATGACACGCAAGTGCCTAAAACTTGCCTGGAAAGGCATCTAGAACAGTCTTGTAAGGTGTGCCCCTCATTTGCATCTGTCTTCTCATAGTATCCAACGGATAACATGTGAGCGTGGCAAGAGAAGCTGACACCAACGAAGTTACAAGAGAGGCTTCAGCTTTCATTTGAAATTTCTCCGGCAAAGCTTTCTTCACCCTGCCATCAACATAAGGCAACAGCATCTACCAAATTTTATTATTATTTATTTTTTAATTCTAATAAAGAAGATAAATATGTACAAGTATACTCACAAGTCGAACACACAAAAGTTGACAGCAATGTACGGAGCAATTCCTATTAGAGAAGGACCTAGGCCATAGTAAAAAGCTGCTACCCCTTCCTCTCTTAGCATGCTCAGTGCAATCTGAAAAAAGAGCACATTGCAATCCGTCCTTATATGAACTTTGGAGAGATTATCTTGTAATTATTATGTTTGATAAATCATACCGCAGACATGGTTCGATATCCTGGTTCAACTGCTAGACGTAACCTCAAGACATCTAATGGGTATGTTATCTACAAAAAAATAAATAAATAATAATAATAATAAAATAAAACAAACAATATTCAATGTTCGAGGCATGTTTAGCAGATAGAATGATAGAAAAACAGAAGAATCCACAGATAGAAACAAACTAGTTCACAAGTAAAACACGGTATCATTGCCCTGATTACTGTCCTTGCCCCTTTTTCTTAATAAGCCGTAGATACTATCCTCAACAGAATCTAACTAAAGCCAAATAGGAAATACAATGTGCTAACTAATACTTTTAGACACCATTGGAAATACTGCTTACAAAAGTGGATGTCATGCCAGCACAAGCACCTGCTGCAAGCCTTCCAATGACAGAGAGCTCTCCATCCTTCCCTCTAAACAACTTCTGTAGACTCAAAAGTATATGCAATTTAGTCCCAGAGTCATATAACGTTGTTTAGATTTTCCTGAATGTGGTTGACAATTACCTTGTAGGTTTCATAAGCAAAAAGTTGAACTGCACTATAAGGTATGATCCGTATCACCTGGAACAACTCAAAAGAAATTCTAAGAAAATTGATGTAGCTGATATCTATTATCAACATTAGCTGGGAAAATAAAATTTTAAATTTTAAATTGTAAATGGAAATTTTATTTTCAATAAACCTGAGGGAGGTTGCCTTTCCAGTACCCTTTTAGCCCCTCTTCCTTCCCTACCATTGTTATGGCCTGCAAGGCACACACTATTATTAGACAAAAGCACTGATCAAAGAGGATGGTGTCAATTACACATGTCAACGAAGATGTTTGCTATCTACACATTTTTCATCTCTATGTAAACCGATAAATAAGAAACTCAATATTGGCATAACTAACAAACACAGAACCATTTTTTTTTTTTTTTTTTTTGGGAAAACCATGGGGTCCGAGTCTTTGCACTGACTAATCCACGGGACCCATGCAAAGCTCCCCCTCCGCATAGATCAGGTAAATCTTGAGCTTTTGGCCCGCGGGTGTGGCCCCAAGGAATTGGTAGCACTCAATGGGAATCAAACATTAAAGCAACAGTAACAACTTGGGGTTCAAAAACAGCAACAAGTGGTAGCACGCCAACCACTTGGGGTTCAAAAACAGAACAATAAAATAAATAAATAAATATATAAACAACAGCAACAACAACAACAAACAAACAAGCAAACACGGAGAACATAAGCCAACTACTGAACTTAAAGCACGGGATTATTGTAAATTTTCTCTCTCCTCAATCTTTATCAACTTTTAAATCTTCCAACTTTGCACTTCCTAAGCATATACTTGTCGACATAAGATAAAGCCAAAAATTGAAAGGACATAAATGTCAATGGGCACCTGTCCCCTATGAACCTTTCTCATTAAAGAATTCAGCAACAGAGAAATTTTTTCAGCAAAAGGCAAATAGATGAATCAGCCAAAGCCTGAAATGACTTTTCCCACGGAGATAAAGCTCAAGCATGAAATGGTGAAACACATTAAACAAAAATAAAAGGATCACACTACCACGTAGAAGGATATCGCAAGGAACTTTAGCCAAAAAAAAAAAGGATGACACAACGAGATTACTTACTATAATATAAACTCATTTTGAGGAATTATTGACCAAGCATGTATTTCACTTATTTTACTAATCCTAACTATCAATTTTGCGATGCCATTACAAAATATTCTTCAACATAATAATGATGACAAGATCAGTCAAATAACTTATGTCTGAAGCATAAACGATAAGATCTTTGTCATAGAGAGCTTGACTGTAGGAAATATTTGTACAATCAAACGTATGCAAAGCAGAAGGCCAGAGGGAGACGAAGCACAACATACCTCAACGAAGCCAATTGCCTTCTTAGCACTTTCTTGTCCAACTCGTACCCCATGAGTCTGAAAAATAGATCAATTTATCTTTTAGTTCCTAAGCCATAATCATCACAAACACAACCAAGATGACCCAATGCCCGAGCAAAACTAATCCGATGAACTTCATACTAATTTTCACGACATTAACAAATCCAAGATTCTGAAAGTGCGTTACAACGGAAAAAAAAAATTAACTACATAACCAAACCAAGATAAATTCAAAGAAACCAAAAATAAATCAAAATCAGAAATGAAAATAACAAAACGAATAATGAAATTTGCACCATTAGATTGGTAGCCGAGAAAACATAAGAAAATGAAATTCAAATCACATGTTTTTGTGCAATTTAGTCATATTTTGGAAATCAGAAATCCAAATTCGTTTTCTTTAGCAGTGATAGAAAGCCTAGATTAGTAAGTTATATAATTTGGAATTCACACAATTCATCAGCCTCGTTCTTATCGAAAATATTAACAAATTTCCAATTCCTAGATCCTCACAAAATCGAATCACGCCCCGCATTTTCTCGGAATCGGAAAGAAAATTCAAACAGAAGCACTAGCAACACCAAAATTCCAAAATTGAAACATAAATATCCAAAAATTACATGAAAAATCGAGTTAAATGAAGGCAATACCTGCATAAGAAGCTTGATACGGTCGAGCGGAGCCGTGACGGTCTTGGCGGCGGCGCCGGCGACTGCTCCGGCGGCGAAGAGCGCGGCGTCCTTGGGCACCAGAGCGAGAATCGCTAACGGATGCTTCACGAGCTGAGCCGGCGACGGCGCGAACTCCTTCTGTTCACCCTTTTCCACCACCGAGACGCACGCGAAATTACAGGCTCGGACTCTTCCTCTCCCACCAAAACCACCATGGAAACTGAGCCGCGAGTTCTTCCAGAGCGGTTCGCGGTCCGTCGTCTGGAACGGACTGCAAGAAGAAGAAGAAGAGGACTTTAGGCTTGGGATATTCCGCCATAAAAGCACGGGCTTGGAGGTCTCTTCGGTCATAGCTCGGAATTTCGGAGCTCTGAGAATAGAGATAAGGAAAGGAGGGAGAAGCAGTCGGGAAGTCAGTGAGAGAGAGGGAGAGCCCAGAGTGGAAAGAAACGCACTTTTGTGATGTACGTCCGTCTGTATCGGCGGGTATTATATGAAATGAATATCCAATTTGCAATTATTATAATATCATATTTTGAAGCGTTATAGATCCAAAAATAGAAAGTGTTTTTGTGGACAAAAAAAATCTAATGACGCGCTTTGATCACCTAAAATAATTGATTTAAATAGAATGTATGTAGTTTAATATGAGGTTGGATTTCATATTTAAATTATTTTTCAAATCGCGAGTATATAGTTATTTAAATTAGAGATATTGAGTTGAAATTTTTTTATTTATATGAATATTTTAAATAATATTTTTAAAAATAATATTATTCTTCGTAAAAATTGAAAATTAATGTAAAAAGATTATAAAAAAAAAAACAAAATATTATAAATAAAAAACATTTTAATAAATAGGTTAATATTGATTTTATGGTATGGTAATCAGATTTAATATAAAAAGAAATTTTGACTTTTATAATAAGGAAAATTTTATGCCTAAATTATTATAATTTTTATTTCATTATGAAAGATATAACACTTTTATAATAATGTTGTGATTTTTATAGTAAATTCAGGTTTTTATAGTTATATTGGATATGATATTTTAAT
Source organism: Antiaris toxicaria (assembly GCA_035233585.1). Taxonomy (NCBI): domain Eukaryota; kingdom Viridiplantae; phylum Streptophyta; class Magnoliopsida; order Rosales; family Moraceae; genus Antiaris; species Antiaris toxicaria. Next base: position 7,339,436 of record CP141163.1, read on the forward strand.
GAATAAAATGTGTATATCTTAAAAATTACCAATTTTGTGTTTTTTATGATAACTAAATATAAAAAATAAATACAATTTATGATCAAAATGTGTTCAGGTTTATCAAAAGTAATTGACATTTATCAATCAAACAATATCATTAATGTCAAAAAAACAAAAAAAAAAGAAAAAAAAAGAATATGAATAAAAGAAAAATGATGTCAATTATAATAAAAAGACAAAATAAGTACTATATATATTTTTTATTTAAAAGTAAACATTTACGCAATATTATTAAAAAACGAACATATTTTAAAACAATATCCTAATAATAGACTTTTAATCTAATTACTTCGAGATTCGAACTCTACATTATGTAGTGAAATTGGGAAAAAATTACAATTAAATTATATTTACAATTATATATTTTTACATTTAAATGCATGTTTTCTAATAAAATGTATGTTTAAATGACAACATCAGAATTAATTTGAAAGCAAGTAAAATTAAAGGTTTGTTAAAAGATGTAAATTGGTATGTGTATATTCAAATGATTAAAGAGGATTGGTATATTCAAATGGTATAGTTTGAAGGTTGAAAATTATTGGAATAGTAAACGTTAGTAATAAAAGTTAAGAAAAAAATAAAAAAATTAAAACTACTATTATAACTCATAGGGTGGATTAGAATTCACCTCCATACCAGCCTTAAAAAATGTGTATTGGTATGTGTACATTCAAATGGTTAATAGTATTTGTATTGAGGTTTATTTAAAAAGTTGTATATTCAGTAGTGATTCTACATTTAACCCCACCATAAGGTAAAACATTTGAATCCACTTACACAAAACTCAAAAAAAAAAAAAATTATACATTCAAATATAAGGGAGAAGGAGGGAAGGGGGCTAAAAATCAACTTGAATAAAAATAAATAACATAAAAGTTTTAGACTTTTGGTAAATGATATATTTTTAATAAATCATAATTTACCACAACTTAAAATTTTAAAAATACCTCTCATATGTAAATCTTTGATTTACCAATAAATCCTTTGTTTACGTATGTAAATCTTTGATTTATATATAAATTTTTTATTATTACTCTTGCAAATAAAAAATTTACCTAGTTATTTTCTATTATAAACAAAAAATTTACCAATTTTGATAAATTATGGTAAATTAAAATCTGGTAAATCATTTATTTATCAATTTTGATAAATCATTTATTATTCAGTAAATCATTGATTTACTATATAAACAATAAATGTTTTCATTTGTATAAATTCTCGATTTCATATATCATTAGTTTACTAATATAATTAGTTGTAAATTATTCGTTTTATCAGTGTAAATTATTAATTTCATAAATCATTAATTTACTAATTTTTGTAATTCATTTATTTACTAATTTAGCAAATTAATCCCAATTTGAACAAAAACTAACCTTAGTCCTCAAAATTGACCCAAACCTTAATACTTAATACCAACCATCCTGAATTCAAAAAAATTCACCACTACCACCTCACTATTGTCACCCCCATAGTCTGACATCGCCATCATTATTCATCCTCTTTGATCCACCTCTTTTTGAGATCTCAAACCATTGCTCATTTGTTCTTGCAATCTCCACCACTGAGATCCAATCTCCGACGCGAACAAGCTCTAGTTTCTTTGCAAGATCTAGTAGGATTCCTGAAATTCTGATGAAATGCCGCTTCGATCACCATTCTGTTAGCCGCAATAGAGGCTGCAACATAGGCTACAATCATAATCGAAGAAGTCACCATCGCAAGGATATCGCAATTGAAGAAGTTGTCCTCGAATCAGCCTTTTGACATCACAACCTTGCATAGAGAAGATCTCATTTGAGATTGCAAACTACCTCCCGTCAATCCCGTTGCGACTTCAATTGCAAGAGATTGCAAGCTCACGATCCAGAAAAATGGAAATGGGACCTACAAGGTAGTTTAAGGATTATGACATTTTTTTTTTATTATTTGCAGGTGCAGTATAGCTACTAGGAATCCTAAGGTAGTTTTGAATCAATTGTATATGATGACAAGTTGACTAGAGCATTAGACTATCCCAAACATTCAAGTAACATGCATGGTTAGTATAAATTTGTAAGTCAGTCTTGATACTTTAACCCATCAGGTTCAAGATCAGACACTGAACTGGTGGATCTAAAACACTAACTTCAAAAGTTGTAAAAAAATTGTTAGGGATTTGTGTACAAAGCAGGATGTTGTAGTAATGGTGATGATGCTCCACCAATGGCTGACCAATACAACAACTTCAAGGCTAGTTGCACAATTCATGAAAGAGAACTTGGGGTGTCAAATCCACAACCCACGCTGAATGCAAGTTAAGAATGTGACCTTTTTCTTAATGATTCAATAAACTGCGGACATAGGCTTGTTGCAATCTCCTCTAGCATATGCGGATTGTCTTCCAACCAATATAGTTCATAGGATTGTATTAGGTGAGGGAAATGTGTGTGTAACAATTATTATACCAAAAATAAATGATGCACTCCTACCTATTCCAACAAATGATCACTATAAGAATAATCACTTCAAAAGACCAAACTTTTTGATGAAAAAAAATGGTAGCAGAAAACACACTTTCCACTACCAAACTTTGGTAATTGAGATGAACAAGAATTTAGTTATCAAATCTGGTAGCAAAAACTACACAATCTGCTACCCAAAACAATCTGATAACAAATAACATGGTGGGAATCGAAATTTAATTCCTGCCAAAAGTTTTTTGCTACTAACAAAAATATTTGGTAATAAATTTGTAAGATTCGACCACTAAATTTTGATAACTAAATTCACTCTTTGCTACCCAATATAATTTGGTAGCAAAAATGTTGCCGGAAGCTAAATTTTTTTCCTGCTAGTGTCATTTGCTTCCAACTGTGGGAGGCTGAATATAAATATCAGCCACAAAATTTAGGTAGCAAAAAATTACCTTTTGACACTGAATAAATTTTGTTATGAAAAAGGTTCGCAGGAAGAAAAATTTTTCTCACTAATACCATTTGCTCTCAAATTTTTATTTGTAGAAAAATAAGTTTTTTGTTTCCAAAATTTGGAAGCTGAACTCAAGTTTCTACTATCAAGGTTTGGTTGCAAAATACAATCATTTGCAACTTTTTTTTTTTTTTTGGGTAGCCAAAACATTGGCAGGAATCAAAAAATTTTCATGCCAATGGAATTTGCTACCAAATTAATTTTGGTATCAACAAATATTGTTTGCTAGCAAATTTCAGTAGCAAAACAAAAGAATTTGCTATCAAATTCATATTTTGGTGGTGGAAAGTCATTTTTAGCTACCAAAAGTTGTGTTTGGTAGCAAATCTTCTAGACATTTTAAAACTTATATTTTGTACTTATTAATGTTTTTTTTTTTAAGTTTCCCATGAATATGCCCTGTGCGAAGTTTTAACAATCATCCTAGTATATTTTTTATAACAATTATTTGGTAATTTAGCTATTTTGTGTAGGTGTAACAAAATATATTCATGTGTATATATGATCTTGTTAATTAAGTAATGTCTCTTGCTATTTTATTATCTTTTTTACATAAAATAATATATATCAACTTCAAACCTATATTTATGCTATAATGTAACTAAAAAAATGATTCTAAATTAATTTATTTCATCAAAATACTTTTTTTTTTTTCAATTTTCTTAATATACGTCTTTCTACTAATGTTAAAATTTAGTAGCAAAGAATATGTTATTGGCTACCAAACTAATATTTGTTAACAAATAATATAGGTTTTTGCTCCCAAGTTTTGGTAGTAGAAAACAAAAATCTACTACTAAATTCATATTTTGGTGACAAAAAGGTATTTTTTACTAACAAAAGTTGTGTTTGGTAGCAAATATTCTAAAAACTTTAAACCTTATATTTTGCGCTTGAAAATGTTTTTTTTTTTTTTTTTTCCCACCATGAGTATGTCCTTACAAAATATTTAGCCATCATCCTAGTATATTTTGTGTAACAAATATTTAATAAATTTAGCTTTTTCGTGTAGGTGTAACAAGACATTTTCATTTGTACAATCTTGCGAAGTATGTTCTACACAGAGTAGACAATATACTTATACTACTATTTATTATTTTAGTATATAGAATAAGATGTATCATCTTCAAGCCTATAGTTTATGTTAGAATATGACAAAAAAAATGGTTCTAAATTAATTTTTAACATCATAATAAATTTTTTTATTTTTTAAAATTATGTATTTTTGCTACCAAAAAACAATTTAGTAGAAAAAAAATATTTTTTAATACCAAACTAAATTTTGCTAGCAAAAAAATTTATTTTTAACTATCACAAAATTAAAAAAAACATTATAAAATACAAACCCTAAAAAAAAAAGGGTAATTAAGATGAGCGGCTCATTTTTATTACCTAACTTAATAAATAGCTTAACATTTTCTCATTGTGACGACCCGGACCATTCTGGCGACCCCGAACCGTCACTTAAAACTTCTCTTAACTTAACTTAACTTACTTAACTTGCTTAAAACTATTTATCTTAATAGTTTAATTTTATGAGATTTTTTTTATAGTACATTTTACTATTTACGTACATACATATATTTACAAACATATGAAAGTCTGAACACAACTGGGGTCAACATATGTACATACTTAAAACAATTAAACTGCTCAAAACATGAGATTGATTTTTCAATATCATGCAAAAGTTAACACTGGTGGTGGTATCCATAACTTCAACCTTTACACCCGCCTCTACTGCCGTCATCGCCCATCACTATCTAGCTTGTAGGTCCCTTACCAACAGCATGAACACACACTGTGAGCTTTACGCTAAGTAAGTACAACATGTCATCCGTAAAACATATTAAAATATAAGCCATATTATAATGCATATTTAAACTATTAATCATGTCACACATTCACACAGAATATGGAAATATATCATGTAGCATAACTCAGAATGCATATCATGTGAACATATCATGTCATATACTGGGAAGCATACTATAACTGTATCTAGGGCATAACGTGAATAATGCATAAACCGATTATGCTCATATATACTTCATTATGCATTATTTTTCTTTACTTGTCTAAGAGCCCGTGTGTCAATACCGAATACGCATGGATCTACGAATTCACCAAGACTACAAACTTTCTTTTGAGCCACGGCTTGGGCTCATTATATTTAAACTGAAAAACTCCATCTAACTTGAGAGGCCGGTATGACATGTTTAACTATTACCCAATTCTGGAATCATGTCTGATATGTTATGAGCTCTACTAGGCTGTACACTAATCTTATGCGATAGGAATGTAATAGCATCTAACTTATGCTGTTCATTAATCTAACGTGATTATGAAACATACTATGTTATGCAATCATCAAACACAATTTGCACACTTAACATAGAGTGAAAACCACAATTTAAGCTCATTTCATTCATACTGTAGGTGGAGTTATACTTGCCTGTCAGTAGACAGTTTGTACTGTCACCCTTGTCACACTACAGGTGTCTTCTTATAATCATAATGCATTTCTTTTAAATTCCACTCTTAGGTCACTATAGTCGTTAGTGACTAATAAATGTATACTTATAGGGTACCGATCCCTATCAGTACTAACTGCTCTTCTCTTGAGAGTTTGATTTTCTAATCATGGTTAATTAATTTATTTACTCAATAAATTAATTAACGTCTCTCCACCTCTTCCTATCTTGGGTTTGATTGATTAACCGGCTAGTCAACTAACCGGTTACCTCGCATATTGATTGTTTAGCCTATCGGGTTACCTTTACCGATTTAAAACTTATTACTGAGCTACTAATATCTTTAGTGATTAAAGCATCTATCGATATATGTTACTGATTACCATCGGTACTAAACTGCTATCTTTTTGGAGAGTCTAACCTCTAATCGTGGGTAATTAATTTATCTCCTCAATAAATTAATTAACGTTTCCCTTTCTCTTCTACCTCGATTTTGGTTGGTTAACCGGCTAGTCAACTAATCGGTTACCTTGTGTATGGACTATATATCTAATCGGGCTAGTTATCTAGTCGATTACCTCGTATATTAACTATGTAACCTATCAGGTTACTTCTACCAATTTAAAACTTATTACTAAAAAATGTCTTTTGTTTTTGTAAAGTTTCTTTCTTTAAGATTTGAACACGGTTTCCCTTGCACCCCATTGAAGGTGAGAGTGTATTCATAAAACTATTTTCTTGTTTAAAAAGAACACATTTTCTTGTTTTAAAAAAAAAAACACACTTTCTTGTTTAAAAAAAACACATTTTGGTGTTCATTTGATAAGGGGGCTTTTGCAACCCTTTTTCGAAAACTATTTATAACTTGTTCGAAACGATCGAATTTGCAAACTTGGCAAATATGATATTTTTAGTTATCGACAAGATGAACAACTTCTGTGTTCACTCGGAGCTCGATTCAAAATCTAACAGATTCTAAACTATGCAAACCCGTGGCTAAAACTGTGCCCGTCTTTAGAAAATTATCAGTTTTACGCTTTTAGAAATACTGTTCTGTTTGGGACCCTAAACGGCCAAATTTTTAAAACTCTCATAAGCCATCTTTTAAATTTCGACGAGATCTAAAACTTTTGCGTTGAGCCCGAGCTCCGGTTTAGATTCTAAATTGCTCATTTTTATAAAAATCCGAGACTATCTCTTTTCACCAGGTTTCAATTCCAGTTTTTGAACTCTGGTTATAAACTCCCCTGAAAACCTATCTTGTTGCCATTTTTGGCCAAAAGCTATTTAACACAAAAACGACCGTAACGAAATTTCCTAAAACTTTCATGTTTTACAAAACCCTAAAATCTATTTGTAATATGCATAAAAATCTGAAAAACCGTGGCTAAAATCTAAGATAGGTTTGGTTTCCAGCCAAACCCTAAAATGTCCATAAAATCATCTATCCACAAAAACTTAAATCACAACTACACAACCATATAAACTTAAAAATAAGGTCCTAAGGGCTTAAAATAAACTTATTACAACTCATTACTTGAAATACATAATAAATTCCTTTGATCTCATAACTTAAAAAGAACTAAACCACAAAAAGGAGGGGTTTTCGATTTTTATCTTTGTGTGCTTTGAACCAAGCACAACCGAACTAAGGGTGAGTGACCAAAAATCCGTATAGCGCAAGGTGAGAAGGGTCGGCTTTGGGCTTGAAAGGAAATACAAAAATCTCCTTTTATTATCAAACTAAATAACTAACTAAAACCACAAAGAGTATCCTAACAACTTACCTCAAATGACCTTGAAATGATCTTGAAGATTGGCTCCAACATAGGCTAGATTGTGGCTCATTTTTTGTAAGTTTTTGGCTGAGGAAATAGTCTGTTTTTGGCTAGAAAGGAGGTCAGTTTTGTTGAAGAGAAAGGGAGAAAAGTTTAGTGTTTTTGGGAGCTTTTTGGTGTGCAAAAGAAAAAAAGTGAGACCTAAGGCCATACATACCTTTTTATAGACAAAAGCTAAGCAATTTAATTAACTCCAAGCAACCTCAATTAAGCTAATTAACTAAGCTTAAGGGGAGAAAATTTGCTACTGGCTACCCTCACAAAAACCGAAGGTGGGCTGTTGAAAATTGAGGCTAAAAATGCATTAAATGCTTGCTTAAAGTTGCATGTGTTTGTCTATTACTTTTGCATTTTTTATTCCAAAAGCTTACAAGCCTATATCATTATTTTAAGGGACTTTTCAGCTAGCTTTTTCTAGTTTTCTAGCTGCTGCACAAGATTTTTAATGGGGGAAATTCATCGTGTTGTCTTCTCTTCACAGTTTAATTTCCTTCGACGGTGTTCTAAACCTTGGCCAATTGGATTTTCTTGATCCGTTTCTTATTATGATCATTCCTGGTTGGGTTATAATGCCTATGAGCCCATTTTGTGCTTATTTACTGTTCATTTACGGTATTGTGGTTGTGTCTATACTGTGTTAATACTGTACACGTATACCGAGACTTTTTCACGTGAAATTGCAAACACAGTCTATCCTAACTAATTTGGATGTGTTGATTTCAAATTTATCAGTTTTACGTCCATCTGATGTCGTCTGGACCAGTTTTGGGTATTGTATGTTCCTGCCTCGAAAAACATGTTTTGCGCTCAATTGACTAATTTGAGCGTACTGAGTCTAAATATATCAATTTCGGGCTGAGAATAGGTCGTCTTGATCCCTTTCTCGATATGCGTATCTCTCAAATAAAATTTCATGTTCTATACTCAATTGACTAAATTGAGCCTACTGACTATAAATATATCAGTTTTATGTCAAATTAAGGCCGTCTTGGTCATTAACCTAACACTACGTATTTACTATTCATAATTCACTGTTCTATACTTAACTGACTAGTCTGAGCATTCTGACTCTGATTTTGTCAGTTTCTTGGCGAGAAGAGGTTATCTTGACCACTTTTCTCGATACTATATCTCATCAGGCCAAATCTCACTGTTGTGGTCAGATAACTAGTCTGAGCACACTGATGACTAACTCATCAGTTATGTGTCAAGAAATGGTCGTCTAGATCGATTTCTTGATATTGCGCATCTCACACGCACACACAAATGTACTAAGGTGAACCGATTTAACTCTCGGTTGCCCCTTTCACTGCATAAATAGTAATTAAATGTTTATACACCTGTTTGATTCATTCAACTGGAAAAATATACTGTATTTATTAACTTAATTACTTATTACATAGTAATTACGTTTCATGAACATGGGCGTGATTACACTTATTTAGCTAAATGGTCTAATAACTATTATTTTGTTAAATGGTCATCAATTTTGGTCAATCAATTTTTATCAGACTCCACACTCCCCCCTCTCTCGGCATCACGATCTACAAATCTCTCTATCTCTTTCTCTTTGAAATTTGTTCACTATCGCCACCTCTGATGGATTTGCAGCACGATCATCATCGGTAGCGACCACCATTATGCAACGATGATGTTGGGTTCGGAGGTGGGAGATCACATAAAACCGATCTCCAATGGAGATTCACGATTGATGGAGAAAGGAGGATTTTGAGCAACTCCAATGTCAACCTACAATTTAGTTTTGGTGTAGTTCCGGTGATGGTGAAGTGTGCACGATAATGAATTTAGATCACAATTTCCTATTCTGGTGTCGATCTCGATTATGTCCCCGGTAAGACCTTATTGGAAGGGATTTTCTTTCTTACTTTTTTTTTTTTTTTTTTTTGGGTGGGGTGGGGGTAGGGTGTGTGGTTGCTTAACAAAAAGGAGTTCTTAATAAAGAAAGAGGCTTAAAAGAGAGAAAGTCTTTTTTTAATTTTTTTATATAGTAATTCAGTAATTTATTATAGTTAATCATTGATTGATTAAAAAATTAACATTTTGTTTATGGTCAATCAGTGATTGACTATAAAAATTAATCACTAATCATGGTTAACTAGTAATTGAGTAAGAGTCAATCATTAATTGAATAAGAGTTAATCACTAATTGACTAAATATGATCAATCATTGATTGGCAATTTTAAGAAAAAAAGGTCTATTAACTAATTTTAAAAAACTTAGGCCATTCATTAAAAAACTTATTAAAAAAGGGATTTATAACTAAAATACCATTTTTTTATACAAGTGTTTTAATAAATAACCCAGGTTTTTAAAAATTTACTTAAAATGTCATTTTTTTTAAAAATGATTAATCAATTTTCTTAAATGATTAATCACTGATTGATCAAATTATGGTCAATCACTTATTGATTATAAGGTAAATTATTAATTTTCTTAGTCAATCACTGATTAATCAAACTTAAAAAAAATGACAAGTGACTATTTTGTTAAATAAAAAAATTTAGTTATTTGTTAGATTGAATGACTAAAATAGGCCAACAAACCTAATTTTTCCTTTAAAAAAAATACCATTTAGCTATAAATTCCTTTTTACCAAAATGATTAAAGTAAACAACAATGTTTAAAACAGTTGAAGCAAATTTACCTACTAAATTTATCATGCAGTGCTTCTAATAAATAAACTATTATTTATTATAAATGTTATTTACGTGATAAATTTTATTTATCCAAATATTTTTAAAATCTACAATTTATTTTAATTATTTATTATTATTTACTATTTTCTCCCTGTAAGTTAATAAAATGAATGTGGGCCCTCTATAAGTAAGTCTTGGAAAGATAGTGTTTTGACACTTCATACCGACTAAGGCCTCATTTTGGGACAATTTTCACCGTCTGGTTTGCAAATGACTATTTCGGGGAATTTCTAAAATTTAACCCTGTTTGGAGGGACATCCATTTTAAGGAGAAAAAAAAATCTTGTTGCAAATAAGAAATTCTTTTTGTTTTCAAAATGAGATGGCATTTGAAAGTATAAAATTTTTTTTTTCTTTTTAAAAAAAAAAACTGTTTGGAATGAAAAAAAATAGTATTGAGAATAATATATTGTAAAACAATGAAAAAAAAATCATTTTCAATCATTTTCTTTTTTTAAAAAGATATTATCTAAGACATGTTTGAAAATAATATATTTTTTCTTTTTTAAAATGAGAAAAATAAAAAAAAATTTAGATAATCACATTTGTACAAAAAGTTTTCTCTTTCAGGGACATGCTAACAAGACATTTCTACTTCACAATTTTTTTAAATATAAAAACCAACAAAATATGCATTTTAAAATATCTCCCTTTTCAATTATTGTTCCACTAAACATAACAACTTCTTTTCCAAAAATTTCCACCCCAAATCCACGTTTTAAAAACTTTATGTCAACTCCAAAAACTCCAATGAAAGAACTCTGTCTCTAAAAGTTCCCAAAGGACCCTGACAACTCATCTGAACAACGGCTTTTTAAGTTGCTCATTTAGGGGGTATTTGATCGCAACCAACTTTTTTTTTTTTTTTTTTATCATCTATCGTTTAATCTAATTATTAAAAAATATCTTTTAAATTTAATCAATTCAATCCTATTTATTTTATCATCTAGTTTAATTCAATTTAAAATCTATTGAATTGTATTAAATTAAATGATTAGATTATGTTTTGTTTTTATACGAACTTATTAATATCAACTCAAGAAGACAACACGTATTTTGTAGGTATCACTTTAATTTTCTACCATTTATTTATTATATAATAACAAATCAAATTCACTTAATATAATAAATAAAGTAACAACTTTAAGTTAATATTGTACAATCCTTGTCTAAACTAAAACCAAAATACTAGAAAAAAGATAATCAAACAAATATCATATCACAATTAACATGACATTCCCATTAACAAAAAAGCTCTTTCAATTTATGAATTTATTTTGAGTTATTTAATTTTAACTAAGATATCTATAAAGAAAAAAAAACCAGAAAAAGAAAGTGGAAAAATGTTACAAAACCGTGTGTAGAAAAAGGTAAAAAATAAATTAAATAATATATTATATATATTATATAATATAAAATTTAATTATTTTTATATGAAATATAAGGGGGGTGTTTCAAGATATTTTGGAGCCTTGATTTTAAGTGTTAGAGATTAAAATAAGTTTAGTTTTTCTATTTTTTTTAATTTCTAATAATGCATATACATATTTTTAGATATTTATTTTTTATTATATATTTTAAAATTTTTATATACTAATTTTTATACCAATTTTTTTCAAAAATATTTATTTTAAATATAATCTCTTAAATTATTTTTAATTTTCAAAATTAATATATTTAAAAATACATTTTCAAAACTCCTTTTAAATTAAATTTTTAAAATTAAAATTTAATATTTAATCTAATTATGATCCATTCCCAGTCCAATATTATATAGATTTTATATGGATATCAATAAATTGGATTAATTGGAATAAACGGAAGTTGTGCTTATCCAATTGCTGTAGCCATCACTGCCTTGTGCCATTATCCAATCGTCAGGCACCGTTTCCTGCGTCAGCTACAGACATAGATAGCCGTACATTTGAGTGGTATAAACCGGCAATTCGTTCGTTTTCCTTTTTGAAGTCTCCAGTCTCCTCTCCTCTCACTTGTTCCACTTCAGATTCTTCCGCAAAAATGGCTTCCTCTCTGCAACTCCCTACCTCTGCTTTCCAACATTCCACAAGCTTCTGGAGTCGCACGAGACCTTGCCCTCTCCAATTCATCTGCTCTTCCTCTCATTCGAATTGCCCTGATCGTGTCAGGTATAACCCTCCATTCTTGTTCTTCTGTTTGGTTCCCGAGAAACCACATGAATCTCAACTATGTCCGTCTCCAATTGCATTTTTCCGTTTGTCGTTTGGTTTAATTTCTGTGTGGTTTTGTTTGCGTTGCGGTCAGGTGTGGCCATGAACGTGAGAATGTGATACTGGTGGAGAGATACGGCAATGGTACTACGAAGAGGTACATACATACATATATACATATATATATATTGATTAGCTTTCTTTGTGGAGTTACTATATTGTTTATATTTTGAGTTCAATCGCGGTTTCTCGACTAGGTATATGGTGGATGAGGACTTGCAAGTACGAATTTTTCTTGAGGAAAATAGGTCAACTTCTAAAACGTCAGAAAAATCTGAACTCTCAAACACAATTTTGTATTGGGTTCCGGATATCATCAAAGAGTTTATTTTACCTGCTGGCTTCCCAGGTGACTTAACATTGGTTTCTTTTTCATGCCTTTCTTTTAACACTTTAGTCTATTATATGTGTAGAGAATCTCAAAAGAGAGAGAAGGACAAAATTTTAAAAAGAAAAAAAAAAAAAAGGGGAAAGAAAATGGGTTTAAGAAAATGTAGCTTCTGAATAAAATCTTGTTTCTAATAATTTGGTTGAGTCTTTAGTCGTCTAAGTTGTTGCTTTTTTTTCCTATTGGATGCAGGATCCATTTCGGATGATTACTTGCAGTACATGTTGTTACAGTTTCCTACTAATGTTACTGCATGGATATGTCACACATTGGTCACATCTAGTCTTCTAAAGGTTGGTTATCATCTCTGGCCACTAACATTCGATGGTCTTATTTGGTATCCTATTTCAAGTGCTTAAATATCTGAAATGATTAAAGTCACATTCAGAGAATGAAAACTATTAAAATTTCAATTTCAGAACTTCAAATATCCATCAATCTCACTATTAAAAGACTTAAAGTGGAACTCTTTTGTTGTTGCTTGTAAAGGAGAAAATGTGTTTTACAATACAATTCGACAAGTTCAGCCAGTTGTGTTATTTGGATTTTGGTTCATCATTAGTTCAACTTTATTATCACCCTCTGTTAGTGAGTAGGAACCTAGAATTACCGTATTGTCTGTGTATTTCATTCACAGTTGTGCTTACTGTGCTCTACTTGTAGGCTGTTGGTGTTGGCTCATTCTCAGGAAGTACTGCAGCTGCTTCTGCTGCTGCCATTAGGTGAACTTTTACCGTTCTTCTTTCATAACATGTATCTTTGTTCCGCTGTAGTGGATAGCTCTACTTTCATAGTCTCCTCAGATTGAAGCCTTGGGTCTTTTCAAAATTAAAACCTGGGCATCCCGTATGAAAATGTTATTCCAAAGTGTCTTAAGTATTAAAGATTTGCATTGCCATATCAAACTAGCTTGTCCCTGGATTGAACCGTAGGTTATAAGATTGTTTCTGCAGGTGGGTATCAAAGGATGGAATTGGAGCTGTTGGGCGCCTATTCATAGGTCTGGCAGTTTGAGCTATAGGAACATGAGGTTAAGGTGCTGGGGTTTTTTGGTGACTATTGCTCTGTTTTACAGGTGGCCGATTTGGAAATCTTTTTGATGATGATCCTAAACAATGGCGTTTATATGCTGACTTTATTGGAAGTGCAGGAAGGTTGTCTGTTGAGCTTTTTGTTTGTCGATGGCATTAAATTGTAATAAAGTAACGATCCATCTATCTTGCCAATTCCACGTGCAGCATTTTTGATCTTACAACTCCATTATATCCTGCCTATTTCCTGCCACTAGCATCCATTGGGAATCTTGCAAAGGTAATATACTAAGCACAAATAGTCTCCTTTCATAACAGCATGTGAAACATTAATATCTACTATTTCGTTGTGAATGAGTTATCAAAATTTCAAAATATATACATTTTTTTTAGTATAACAATCTTGCAAATCAAGCAGGCTGTGGCTAGAGGATTGAAAGATCCTTCATTCCGTGTGATACAAAATCATTTTGCAATCTCGGATAATCTAGGAGAGGTGGCTGCAAAGGTATGATTTTCTCAATGTATCTTACCCTCAGCATTGATGGTATTCTATAATGTTGTTCTCATATGATGATGCCTTTTCATTTATTTACTTTGACACTGGGAAAAGAATTTGTATAGTAATCTTAAATCCATGTTGTATATTTTCTCTATTCCCTGCCCACAAATTTGTCCATAGGCTCCACTCATCTCAACAAAGCATAATCCCATGCACTGAACTGTTGTATGGATCTATTGTGATTTGTGCTTATGAGTAAGGGCAACATTTTCACTAGGAATTGATCCATGGAAATTTTTGCACTTTATGATGATTTTTCATATGTGAAGCTAGACTGTTAATTGGATGGCTTGTATCAGCATACTAACTGCTGCTGCTGTCAGCTTAAGATTAGAATGTTGTAGGGTATGTGTATGTCAATATAATGGTGTTTGTCTTGATTTATTCCTGGCTTATTCTAAATAACTGTATTGCACTAACTTTCCTTAAATTGTTTTTCATTTTAAGAAATTATCTTAGTTTGACGAAATCTTAAATAGCTGAGGAAATAATTTTTCCTGTTAATCTGTAACATGATTGCTATGTTGATCCTACCAATCCTTTTTCAATCTTATGCATCTCTTTTAAAAGTGAACTGATTTCCTCATAACGTTGCTATTAATTGATATAAGATTTCAGGAGGAAGTTTGGGAAGTAGCTGCTCAGTTGCTTGGCCTTGGTCTGGGCATATTAATCCTGGTATTTTGCTGGAACTTTTTTAAGCATCCTGTCTTCTTTCTCATCACAGAATTTACTTTCATGATGTTTCTTCGGAATGATATTGTGGTGATGAATGCAGGAGACACCTGGTTTCGTAAGATCATACCCTGTTCTAGCACTTACATGGTTGGGCATGAGGCTTCTGCACCTTTGGCTTCGTTATCAATCACTTTCAGCGTTACAGTTTAACACAGTAAGAAGTTGCATTGCCAGTTTCTCTTTCTCTGTCATTCCATTTTCTCCATCTAAGACGTGAAAGAAAAAAAATATGGAAAAACCTTTTCAGGTTGAAGTAGATGGAATGAATCAGCTTCGCCATTCTACATTCAGTTCCTTAAAATCTGAGTATTGACTTTGTATGGTTGGATATTTAGTGCAATATAGTAAAACACTAAAAATAAAAATGTTACCTTTAGGTCATTTCTTTTGTAAATAAACTAATAGAATCTTCTTCCTGTTCTATTTCCCTGACAGATAAATCTTAAGCGTGCTCGTATACTAGTAAAATCACATGTATTACATTCTATGGTGCCAGGTAGAGTTCTAATGGTCTTTTGTCCCAAAAAATAAAATAAAATAAAAGATTCTGCAACACCAATGAACAACCTTTTTGGTAGCTTCGTTTCAGGATATATTGATTGCAATCGGGAAGAAAACATATTATTGTGGCAAAGATTCATGAAGCCACGAATTGTTTTTGGAGTGCCTTTGGAAGAGTTTATGGGTGTTGAGAGATCTGTTTCCGCGGTATTCCTTCGAATTCCTTATTTTATTGGATATAAAAGGGGAAAAAGAAAAGAGGAAAATTTAATTCATACGTTTATTAAATTTATATCCTGTTTGTGACGGTCAGAAAACCTAATGTAGACTTTATTGGTTTAGTTTATGCATAGTGCACCCGCTTTTCAAGAAAGAAAAATATTGATGACGTAATTAGATCTCTTTGGGTTTGTCGAAGTGCTTACGTTGGCAATCCAACTTTAATAATCTCTCCCGTATTTAGTTTATAATTGCCACATCTTCAAGAGGCAGATTGGACTTTTATCCTGCTATTAAACTCAATACCATTCACTCTTTTTTTTTTTAAACTGTTCACTCTTTTGATCAACAGTTGAAGACACTTCTGAAACTATATGAGAAGGAGAAATACATCCTTCTAGTGAACCATCAAGAAAGCGATTTCGAAGTCTTTGTTTCATTCAAGGTATAAAGCATATCATTCTCAGCAACTCTAGAAACTAACAATTCTCAACTTTATTATTTTCTTAACATTATTAAGCTTCAAGTCTTGAATGCCAATGCAGGTTGAGGCAACTAGTGTATCGGTCTTGCGAAGCGTTTGGCAAACTTATTGGCTACATGAGAACTGGAACCGTCAAGATAACACCTTGGATCAGATTGTGCGTAGCCTATCAAAGATGGAATATGGCTTTGAGGATTTCATCCAACAGTTAAAGCAGTCTGGGTGGGATACAAATGAAATCAAACTGAAGGTCCCTAAGGAAGTCTCCATCGATGAATTGAATCCTGTTTGATATATCTTTGTTATCTGCTTGGGATGGAGTTTTCCTCTCAGTGCCTTGCAATAAGTGGTCCATTTCGGCTAGCCAGAAGTGCGGGTCGTAGAGAACTAACCATTGAAGTACTTCTATCGGCATAGTTTTCCACGTGCCAGTTTGCTCCAACGATGAAGTAGTGGCCCTGCAAGGTATTCGGCATGATTAC
Organism: Antiaris toxicaria; assembly: GCA_035233585.1. Taxonomy (NCBI): domain Eukaryota; kingdom Viridiplantae; phylum Streptophyta; class Magnoliopsida; order Rosales; family Moraceae; genus Antiaris; species Antiaris toxicaria. The sequence continues at coordinate 7,356,135 of CP141163.1, forward strand.
GACTTTCCAACAAGAGCTTCCTTTGCGCTGCCTGAACGGTAGTCGTGTGTTGTCAATTTTCATTGTGTACTTTGACAGTCATTCTTAATTGACACTTCTACTCTCGCAAAGGAGTGCTGTGCCCACTGTCAAGTTGGAGAGTCAAAAAACATCAACGATTTGGATGGGGTTTTCTGTTTAAATAAATGTACCTGAAACTGAAATGCAGTATGTTCATTTTTAATCTTAACAACATGCCTATCAAACCCTAAGAGCTGGAGTGCTAAATCGATGTGATAATGATAAATTTTGACAAGTGCGTAATCAAAAAAAAGAAAAAAAAGTGTTATCTAATGGAATGTTATTTTTTATGTTAAATCTGATGTATGATAAATTTGGTGATAAATTTACCATCAAGTATAGATAATACTAAATTAATTGGTGTTTTGACTTTTTATCTAGACAATTAATTATTTCAATTTTAATTAATACAAGTTTACTTCTACAATTTGTCAAAAAGTAAAAATACATTAGAAGCAGAATCACACAGTGGAGTCCAAAGTAATGATATTATTATGATTATAGTAAGAGAAGACTTTTTAAGCTACAAAATTTCTAAATTAAAAGAAAAAATCTATTTTGTCCTACTTTCCTAAAATATAAAAAAATTCGTGATTTTGCAGGCGGGAAAAGCTTGCACATAATCGCATCCCTCGACTCTTGTGAGAGACTGGTCCAAGCCATAATCTGTTGATAATGACAGATATGTTAATGAGGATCAATCAATCTGTCAAACTTGGAAAAGGTTGGGGTGTGAAATTTGGCTGGAAAGGGCTATTGACGATAGCTTGGCCGAATGGGATTGACCGACCTCATCTAGCAAATCTTCATAGGTTGTAAGGATGGCCTAAGGTTTGTAACAACTTCCTCTCCCTTCCTCTGACACTTTTTGCCACTGCTTTACTAATGGCTTTCTGCAAATTGAAGGTTCCAGTTGGTGGGATTCTAGTTGTTAGTGTTGGCTTTCAGGCTGAGTGGACTGACGATCGATTAAAGGGTTGCCTGGACACTAGTTGCGGCTAATTGTAAGACTGCAATCGACCGACGGGAGGTTGAACCAACTGGAATCACGCCTACAGATGAAGATATAAGAAGGGTCACCAATGATGCCGTAGAGCGGATTGTATGACGTGAAGGCCGTAGTCAGCTGAAATCCCCCCGTGAGAAATTATTCAAGTCAGCTTTGTTCTCTTTCATTTTAACATTCGTGTGTGATTCATTTGGTATTGGATATATCATTGTTATGTAATTGCTCTCTCTTGAATTGCATTTACGGTTCACTTAAAACTTAATTGGAAATAGTTATCAAAGCTAATTGCTTCTTCCTGATACATTTAATGACTTTTTTTTTTTTAATTTTTCAGTATTCACAAACTTTTGAGTATGTTCCAAAACTATGTACACAACATTTACAATACCATGAGGTAGAAGCTTTACAACTTACACACTTTTTCATGTCCTAGGACCATGGACATTCCATTTACAATGCCATCAGCTAGAAAATTTACAGGTACAGGGTTCATGTGGCTTATGATTTACAAATATGATCGCAAGTATGTACATATTATTTACAGATATCACAATGAGCTAGAGAATACTCACTGCAAGATAAGTTATTTCCAATGAGGATGAAGTTTATCATCAGTCTTTTTCAACTTGTGCCGGCAAGGGACAATTCTCACTGTCACTTAAACTTTCCAAGGAGGAGACTTTCCATTCTCCATCTCTCCGGTAAGTTGAATACACTTCTGGGATGTGAGCCACTCTCCAATACTCAGTATCTTCCACGTCAGGACCAAGAGTATTGAATAGTTTTACAGGCATATCAAAAAACTCGAGCAATTTTAGCTTGGTTAGATGCTCAATACCTGAGGGAATTTTCTCCAGAAACTTACACGTTTGGATGTTTAGGCCTTCGAGAAATGCCACTGCTTCTGGCTCCACTTGTATGTATTTGAGCTCATCGAACTCATCCAATCCCAAAATCTTAAGCTTTTTAAATCCGCCAGCCCTGAAGCACAATCTGTGTCCAGTGAATGCCTGGCATAGTGTAAGATGAACAAGATTGGGAATGTACTGAAAGTATACCGGTGGATCATCCTTTAACCTGCTCCATGTTAAAGATAACTTGACAAGGCTATGAAGTGAGGGAATCCAGTGAGGTAACACTTCCAATCCTATATAGAGCCGTTGAAGTAATACTGGAGGAGTTGAAAGGTGTTGTAAATCAACGAACTCATCCTTGTTAACAGAAACTATAGACAACGTGCAGAGATAGCTCGTCTTCTCGATAGACGAACAAAGAACTTTTCCATCTTCTCTTCTCAGCTTTAGAATACCTAGCCTCCTCAGTTGAGTTAGATTCCCTAGCTCCTTCACGCTACAGCCTAGATTTACGTCAATGAAGCAGAGTTTTTGTAGGGATTGCAGAGCTCCAATGTTCGCCATAATTCTGAAACCAGATTTAGAGTTGAAAAGTTCAGGAGATACGAACTCATTTCAATTAAGCCAGAGATGGCATAATTGTTGGAGCGCCAGTATCTCAGCAGGTGGTTCAATGACTTGAGAATGCTTAAGATCCAAAGTCTCTAAGTTATGAAGCTTGCCAATAAATCTTGGAACGAACTCATTTCAATATAGTAGGAGATGGCGGAGTCGTTGGAGCTTCAGTATCTCAACAGGTAGTTCAGTGACTTGAGAATGCTTTAGATCTAAAGTCTCTAAGTTATGAAGCTTCCCAATAAATTTTGGAACTATTTTCACTTCAGTATTCCTTAAGCTCAGGTATTTCAAGTAATATAAATTGACAACTTCAACAGGAAATTTCTTTAAATGGGAATTTTCTAGATCCAACAGAGTAAGCAGCCGAAAAACTCTGGGAAATAATGTATGCAGCCGTAATTTCTCAATAACTTCAAACATGAAGAGAGAGCGCAGTTGGGAGACTGAATTATTTGGCTGTAGATGTTGCAATGTGTAATGTATCGACAGGCGTCGAACTCTATCTGACGACTGCACGTTGTGTTCTTTCACAACCGTGGAAGTTTTGATCTCTTGATTTTGAAATGATAACCTCCCGAAGAAGGTCATGAATCCAAAACGTTTTTGCCCTTCCATCGCTTGTAGTTGTTGCCACTTGCATCAAGCTTCTGTTCAAGAGATCATTGAGATAGTCATCTGCAACCTCCTCCAATATTATTCCTCCTTTTGCTTCAATGAATCCCTCCGCTACCCACATCCGAATTAGCCTCGTACGTTCAATGAGATTATCCTCGGGAAAGATGCTCAGATACAAGAAACATGACCTGAGATAATAGGGCAGATCATCGAAACTAAGAGAAACAACCTTTTTCAAATCCTTCAGCTTGTCATTGCCATCGATTTCTGCCCCAAGACTACGAGCAACCACATCCCATTCATCAATCCTTCACGTGTCTTTGGTAGCTAGAACACCACTGATAGCCACAATTGCAAGAGTTAATCCTTCACATCTTTTCAAAATGTATCTACATCTTTCCTCCAAGTGAGAAGGGCAAGTAGTACCTTGGAACGTCTTCCTGCAGAGAAGGTCCAAAGACTCTGATGGGGACAAAGGCTCCAAATTGTATGTCTTGCCTCAGGTCTCTCTGCCAGCTGTGCAGGCTACATCGGTATTTCGAGTGGCGAGCACAACCCTGCTTCCAAAGCTATTATTAGGCAGAGCATATTGTATGGCACGCCAGGAATGCAACCGCCAGACGTCGTCCAAAACAATTAAATACTTCTTCTCTGTAACAGCTCCTTAATCGTCATCTTCAGCCGATTGTTGCTCATGCTGCCAACTGCTGGTGGCACACTTCTTTTTATTGCTTTGTAGAGTTGTTCAACTATGTCCTTGAGGAGGGCTTCAATTGGAAAAGATTGAGAAACAGTGATCCATGCACGCACTTTAAAATGCTTCTTCACCTCTGCATCATCGTAGACTTGCTTCGCCAAGGTGTCTTCCCCAACCCTCCTTGTACAGCCAGAGAAACGACTTCACGCCCCGAACCACCCTTGATCAGCCACCCAACAAGCTGGTTCTTGCGTTCATCAATTCCCACCAGATCTGATTTGTCCAAGAGAAGTGCATCGTCACGACAATCCTCCCAAGTGTTGAGACTACCGGCTAAGCCCAAACCTTGTTTCCCTTGGCTAAACTTATGACAGAGTCTCTTGTGAACCTTGCCGATCTTTCTAAGCCTCAAGTTGATGCTCTTCAAGTCAGCCGCTATCCGGTGACAAGCTTTCGCATTCCTTATACAGCAGGCCAATCTACAGAGAGAGCCATAGAATCCAATTCCGTGGTCATGCCCTTGGAGAAGTGTGTACTCTGCAAGAAGATTCTCCGTTTCATGTGTTATGTCTCTGACTTGCTTAACCCAGATGCTGAGCTCTTCATCAGTCTCCTGATATGTATCTGCAATCCTCAAGAAAGCCCTCATCCGTTCTAACTCCCCTCTTAAACACATAACTTCTTTGCGAACCCCTCCTAACAGATTCACCTCTTTGTCAAAAAGGGTCGCCAACTTCCCGATTAGAAAGTTGACTGGACTCTCCGCCATGATTGCTTTCTTTCGGCTTTCCCACTTAGCTTGTGTCTCTGAATTTGAAGAGAGACATTGGTGTTTACTGACTCTGCAAGCCCACGTAGTAGTGATCAGTTTACAGTTTTATTATAACAACAAAATAATCAGTTTACAATTATCCAAAAAAAAAAAAATCAGTTTACTTCTAGTTCAAGTAACAATGCTTAGTAAGCAACTATTTATTCATTTATTTATCATTTTTTAAAGATAATTCAGTTAATATAGAAATGTCTAGGTAGTTATCTTTGTGTAGGATTTTAACTGAATCATAACGTGGAATACCTGGCAGACAAGCTGATCAAAAAGTTTCTAAAGTTAACTTAGTTGACTTTAGAGCACATACTTGCTTTTCCTCGTAACTTCTTCCTCCTTTTTGCCGACAAAAGCTAATTATTTAACCAAAATTCCAAGAGTACAAACGATGTGGAAAAAAAAAAAAAAAAAACTAGCCATATGGCAGACAACAATTTTTTTTTTTTTAACTATACAGACAATGAAAGCTGAAAATGATCTTTATCTTATCTTAGAGGTATAAACGTTACATGGTTTAGATAGAAATCGTCATGCCTCGCATCGCAAAAACCTCTTGAGAAGTAATTGTAGACATGACTCGACAAAATTGCTATATATATATATATATATTGACTGGTTAAAAACTTTATGTAGTTCATAGTACCACGCTAGATCTTACGTACAAAAATGGGGTAAATCTCAACGAAACTTAGGACTGCACTTGAAAATTGAAATCTGATATCCATAAAAAGTTTTGAATTGAATAATTAACATCCACAAGAGTAAGGAAATTGGTTTCTAAGCTGAGTGGCTTAAGTAACTATTGTAAAACGCCTTTTGACGTTCAAGTTAGACAAACAAAAAAGAAAAATAGATTTTACTAAGAATATGGATAAGGAAAATGTGGTTCCAACTTCCACGTTTCCTTTTGTACATGAAAAGTGGCCAATAAGAGGATTCAAGAACGTCATAAGTTTGTTATATATAAATGGGAAATTCAGGAATTTATCTTTAGTTTAGTTACAGCTGTAGAAAATGTTTCCTTTGTTTATCACATTATATTTTCATTATGTTTAAGTGTAATATAATTTTCTTTCAAACATAAAAATATTATATTTTAATATCAATCACATTCTATTTTCAATTCAATACAATCCTTATCTACTATTTTCATTTTTTCTATTATTTTTTCTAATCACATCATATATTATTTTTTCTAATCACATCATATATTATTTTTTTCTCTCCATTTTTTCTCTTTAATTTTATTAATCACATCACATATAATACAATTTAAATACTTTTCATCTAAACAAACATTATATTTGAATATAATGTAAATACTTTTTATCCAAAAATATATTACATTCACCGTACAATATTCAAATGTACTACAAACATGATAAGTTATCCATACACCCAATAACGATTCTTAACTTTATTGTGTACTCAACCTTAATAAGCTTCAAGTTCTGAATGCCAATGCAGGTCCAGACAACTAGTGCGTGTTTGGTTTTGTTTCCAAAACAGATTTCACGATTCCCTAGGAAATCGATTTCAAAATCGGTGTGAAATTGTGTTTGGTTTATATTGTTTTTGAAAACAGATTTCAAAATGAATCCAAAATCTCCTTTGCTCCCAATGTAAAATTGAAAACGACTAAAAGTCATTTTCTCTGATTTCATTTTTTCTATTTCTCCTTTACCCCAAACGATACCCCGCACCACACCGAGGCACACCAACCTCGCGAACCCGATCGAGCTGAACCCGAACTTCATCCGCCATAATCACCTCATTTTTTTAATGATTTTTAGTTAAATGTTACTTCAACTATTAAGAATTACTTTGTAATGTACTTGTAATTAATTATTATGGTTAATTAAGATTTAATTGATATAGTAATTACTTAAATATTATAGTTATTAATTTTTAATTCATTTTTCAATTAAAAAATTTTATTAATTTTTAATTTTTGGTATTCATAATAATTTTTTTTAAAAATCAAACATAAATATGTTTTTATAAAATATTTATAAAATGACTGGTTTTTAAAAATATAATCAAACACAGTTTATTTTTTTGTTTTTTAAAACATACACTCAAAAATTAAAACCAAATACAATTTCAGAAACGTCCTCGGAATTATTTTCAAAACGATATCAAATTTAGAGGTTTTGAAAACATAGTAGATTTCAAAAACAATACCAAACGGTGTCTTGGTCTTGTGAAGCGTGTGGCAGACTCATCGGCTACAAGACTGCAACCGACGTAGTTCAGAGATCTCGCCGGTAGGGATTTCGCGAGTTCACCGCAGTCATCTGTGGTTTGCTAGCTTGACGAAGGCGTGCGAGATCTGGCGACGACAAGGATCTCCGTCAACTGTAAACGCGTGTCAACCATGTCGTCGTGATTCTCATCGGAATCTCCTTTCACCGGTGATGTGTCTGCAAGAACGACGAGAGAGAGGGAGAAAGAGGACAGCGTGAGTTGTTAAATTAGGGGTAATTTTGGTAATATACAATGTAATAAATGTGAAATTACTTAAATTATGCTATTCTGTACCATTACTTATAATTATGCCATTTATTATCATTCATCTCATTCATGGTCTTATTTTATTAGGGGCCTGGGTTTTTCGAGATTTTTGTTTAGTTGAAAAAAATTTTGAAAAATATAATTAAAGAAAAAAAACTTTTTAAAGGGAAAAAAATAAAATTTTAAAAATTTTTTCAAAAAATTATTAATATAAATATTATTTTATTTGAATTTATATATATAAAATTATAGATTTTTAAAATTTTAAATTTATTATAATATTTTAAAAATGTAACAAAAAAATGATGATAAGGTGGTAAAGATATAAAAAAAAAATGTCTTAAAGACTTTTTTTAGAGTACCTAACGGCCATTCCCTCCTTTTTTTTTTTTTTGGTTATCAATGGAAGGGTCCTTTTTACGTTTTGCTACTTTATTATTTTCTTGTTTCTTTCTTTTTTCTTATTAGATGTTTAAAAAAAAAAACTTTTGTTTTCCCCATAACCAATTACTATTTTTCACATTTTTTTTAATAATACCTCATAGTTAATTTTGCATTTGAATTGTCAAGTTTTTGAATGCTAATGGAACGTGACTAACTAGTCCTATACAAATAAACCCAATAAATCTAATATTTCTTTTTTTTATTCCCTTAAAAGTTCAAATATTTTGTTTCTTATTAAAAAAGTAAAATATTTTTTTCTTCTTACAAGAAAGAAAAATCTAATTTTTTTCTCAGAATATTTTTGAGTCAACTATAATAACACTCTTTTTATTTTTCAAATATCACATAAATATCCTTTTAATCAAAAAATAATAATGATAATCTTTTTCGTTATATGTTGTATTTATATTTAAAAAACAAAAATACCCTTATGAATACGAGTATGCCGTGGCCCTTTATTTGTTTTAGTCTCGCTTTTTTATTTTTTTATTTTAAGAACAGAAGGAAAAAAAAAAAAAAAAAAACCCTAGAGCAGAGGAACGAACGGCCGGCCACCACTAAAACCTCCACCCCCTCCTCGGCAGATTTGGACCCACGCGCCGCCGTTCCCTGTACCGGAGTCCGCCCTTCGTTGGAGCCCAAGCCGCGCGTGTGGTCGCTTGGCTGCGTGTTCACGAGGCCATCCCCGTCCGTCGCCGTCGTACCGTATTATAACGGTATTTTTTTTTTATTGAATTTTGTTTTCGTATTCTGAAAATGGTACAATGAAAATATTTATGTGGTTGTTTTGTTATAATTTGAGAATATGTGATCTGTTTTTGTTAGAATTTTATTTAGTGTAGTTTGATTGGTTTTTGTTATGTGATTTGGAGTTTTCCCCTTTTGCATTTGCGGTTGTGGAAGCTTGAAAAAAGTGTTGGCTGAATATCACCGGCTCAGTTTGTCAACCCAAAGCTTTGGGTGGGTTGGGTTTTAGGAGGTTTCATGGTGTGTACAGGGCGTTGGTCGCCAAACTGGGCTGGATGTTGCAGACGAAAGAGAATAAATGCGTTGGTCTTTCTATTACTGAGAAAGTTGGTATAATTGATAAAATTGGAAGTTAAGACTGGAGATGAAGTTGTGCTGCATAAGGAAATGTCTAGTTGGTGTTGTCCTCTAGGTTCTATAAAGGATAATGAGTTGCTAAAACCTCTGCCTGCCCACTTTATATGTAACTTGATAGATCTTTTGAATTGAACTTCAATTTGTTTGTTGGATCCTTAAATTTCAGGTATTTCACTTTGTTTGTCACTTTTGATTTTACGAAATAATTTTCTGATGCTTGCTACAAGTACACAATATGTTATTTTGTTTATTTCTATAATTTGGGGATTTTTGTTTACGGCACATAGTTTCGGGCCTTTAAGATTCAGAATGCTCTGTCTATTTCTAACTTGTTACTTGAGTTCAGAATTTGACTCTGAGATTTTGAAAGTTTCATTCTTTTTTTAATGGGATTGTTTGTTATATATATATATATATATGTAGCAAAAGAAAACGAGAATGATTTTCCCATGTCTTGATTGAATGTTAGTTATAATTTTTTACAGGACAGTACAAATAATGGATGATGATCAAGAGATGGAAAGGTTTGGAATGGAGAATGATTTCGAGGATGGCCAGTGGATTGGTGGTGAGTTCTACTACAGAAAGCGCAAGGACAAGCCCTTCCAGTCCAAGGATGACGTCCTTTATGGCATCTTTGCTGAACCCGATGCTGATGACTCTGACTTTGGTGACTCTTCCTCTTCCTCCAGAAAGCGCCGCAAAGACCATGATCTTTCTCGCAAGCCTGATCTCACCAAGCCCGTCAATTTCGTTTCCACTGGCACTGTCATGCCTACCCAAGAGATTGACAACCACTCCAAGCAACACAACACCAACAACAACGATAACTATGAAGCTCCCGGTCTTGGTCTTGGTCTTGGTTTTGGCTCTTCTACTACTCCCTCCATTGCTGATTCTGTTGAAGCTGAGGACGAAGAAGAAAGTTTCTTGCCCACTGCATTTGGGAAGAAGATAGAAGAAGGTGCTAAAAGAAGAGAGAAGGAAAGACAAAGGCTTCTTAAATCACAGAACAACAAGTCTCTAACCCTGTCCCAAGGAGGAGTAGGAGGAGGGAAACGTCAATCCGATGTTGGGGCAGTCGGGGCATTTGAGAAACACACTAAAGGCATTGGGATGAAGCTGCTTGAGAAGATGGGATACAAAGGTGGGGGTCTCGGCAAGAACGAGCAAGGCATTGTTGCTCCCATCGAAGCAAAGTTGAGGCCCAAGAATCAGGGAATGGGCTATAACGATTATAAGGAGTCTGCTGAAAATTTTCCATCAATCCTAGAGCTGGAACAAAAACAAAAAGCTCCCAAGGCTTTGTCTGAATTAGGGGGAAGACCAAAGGAGAAGCTTTGGTTGAAGCGAGCACTGCCTAGGCAGAAAAATAGGCAAGATTACATGACAGCTGAGGAGTTGTTGGCTAAGAAGCAGGAACAAGGCGGTAGTGAGACTTTTGTGCAGAAGGTGTTTGACATGCGGGGTCCCCAAATTCGGGTTTTGACTAACTTGGAGAATTTGAATGCCGAGGAGAAAGCCAAGGAAGAAGACATTCCCATGCCCGAGCTTCAATATAATCTGAGGTTGATTGTAGATTTAGCTGAGGTTGATATTCAAAAGATTGATAGCAATTTGAGAAATGAGAAAGAGGCTGCAATTCACTTGAAAGAGGAAAAGGACAGATTGGAGATCGAAGCGGCAAGACAGAAAAGGCAGTTGGACAATATGGAGAGAATCAAGGTCTTATTGGACCAAGTTGGAGAAGAGAATTCAGCGGGAACCTTAACGTTGGAAGGGCTGTTAAAGTGCTTCACCGACTTGCAAAGGAGGTTTCCTGAGGACTACAAGTTATGCAACTTATCGTGGATTGCCTGCTTCTTTGCTTTGCCCTTGTTTATCAGGGTGTTTCAAGGTTGGGATCCTCTTCGAAACCCGTCTCACGGGTTAGAGGTGGTATCTTCTTGGAAGGCTTTGCTTCAAGGAGAGGAATCCTCAGATATTTGGGATTCGGTTTCTATTTATTCCCAATTGATTTTTGAGGTTGTGGTGCCCGCAGTAAGAATCTCTGGGGTTAATACTTGGCAGGCAAGGGACCCTGAACCAATGCTCAGATTTTTGGACTGCTGGGAAAAGTTTCTGCCCTCATCGGTTCTTGATACCATATTGGATGACATCATTATGCCGAAATTAAGGACTGCTGTAGACTCGTGGGAGCCACATCGGGAGACTGTTCCTATCCATGTCTGGGTGCACCCATGGCTGCCATTTTTGGGACACAAGTTGGATGATGTATATCAGACAATACGCTCCAAGTTAAGTAATATTCTTGGTGCTTGGCATCCTAGTGATGGTTCTGCATTTACTATACTCTCGCCTTGGAAGACTGTGTTTGACTCGGCCAGTTGGGAACAACTTATGCGAAGATTCATTGTTCCCAAGTTGCAGCTCGTCCTGCAAGAGTTTCAGGTGAACCCGGCAAATCAGAAGCTCGATCAGTTTTATTGGGTGAAAAATTGGTCTGGTGTTATACCAGTCCAGCTGATGGTGGATATGATGGAGCAGTATTTCTTCCCCAAGTGGCTGCAAGTTTTGTATCATTGGCTTTGTGCGAACCCAAACTTTGAAGAGGTCACGAAGTGGTTTTTGGGTTGGAAAGAGCTTCTTCCAAAGGAGCTTCTAGCAAATGAAAGTATCCGCAAGCAGCTTAATTGTGGTCTTGACATGATGAATAGAGCTGTTGAAGGCATGGAGGTAGTCCAACCTGGTCTAAAAGAGAATCTTAGCTATTTGAGAGCTCTTGAGAAAAGACAGTTTGAGGCTCAGCAAAAAGCATTTCAACAGCAAGCTGCGACAAGCAATATGGATGGTGGTCGAGAGTTGAGCATCAAAGAAGTTGTGGAGGCGTACGCACAACAGCACGGTGTGCTTTTTAAGCCTAAACCTGGGAGGATGCACAATGGTCACCAGATATATGGCTTTGGAAATGTTAGCATCATAATCGACTCTCTGAATCAAAGAATATATGCCCAGACGGAAGAAGCTTGGAACCTGGTATCGCTTGAAAGGTTGCTGGATGTGCAGAATACTAGTATTTCAATGAGACACTAACTAAGATTCATAATAGAGTAGAAGAGTGTGCAGTTAAATCTAATACTGATCTTGATACTTGTATTGTCCTATTGAAGCAATGCATCTGCCCTCGAAGTTATGACTAGTGAGTCCAATCCGTTGAATTAATCCTCCTTGTTGATATTTTGCCTAGTCTGTTTTCTTGCAGATTGTCTTGTAGGTAGTTGCATTTTTTATTCTGTTTAGAATATTCATATTATCTTCTTCTTTATCTAGTTGGCATGCCCACTACAAATTTATGCCTTTTCGTATTGTATGTACAAATACATCTATATAGATATATACATATATCTGTAGGAAAAAACAATCTAAGCTGAAGAGAATAAGGTGAAAATAACATTATACAACATGTATATACACTGAGGTCGCTAGGAGAGGATGGATGGAAAAAGTAGTTGGAAAGTATGCACGTCCAAATTTGAATCCAAGAGCAAACTTGATATTGTCCTACAAGTTTGGGGTAAAACTGTGAACTGGCTCTTCAATCCTTGTCTGAACTGCTTGGAAGACGGCCTTGTGCTCCGATATGCAATTCCAGACGCTATGAATCTTGCCTTCACAAATTGAGATGTTGGTTCATGGTAATGAACATAAGATACTCCATTCATATCTAAATTTCTATCAGAAAGTAGCTTGATATGTAATGCTATATTTATTTAAATTATATTTTATCATTAAAATAAAAATGAAAACGTAATAAGTCTCAATTTAGGCAACAGTTGTGAAACAGAGGAAAATAGGATACAAAAACTCCTCTCCTATTGTGATGCATACCGTGCAACCGGCTTTTGAACCAAAAAAAAAAAGACTTTTTGATGAAAGTGAACAACATTATCCAACATAACAGGATTGTTCACTATTTCAGCTTCATTACAAACGTGACTTGATCAAATGCATTTCATTTGGTGATAATGTTGGTATACATCTTGTGGTTTTTCAGGTTTTCTTATGGTGGTGAGGATTTTTTTAATAATCTTTTTATTGGTGTTTTCCTTTCAATTTTTTTTTTTAATGCCTCTTCTAAAATGGGAGACGGTTAAATGCTATCAATTTTTTCTGTACACGCTCATTCAGGCTGGTGGTCATAAGAACTAACAAGGTGCACCGATATGCCGCCTCTACGGTGGATGGATGGTTGTCATAAGAACCTGCGACCTAAGGTGGTTGCGCACAAAAACTGGTGAGAAAATATTCCATACTTTCTGTCGTATTTGTGGGTTGTGATCTTATACCGAGCAAATGTAAATTTCCAGTCCTGTGAATGATATTTTCACTCTGTTGATATCATCTTACATATTATAAACAAACACTAATTCATTGAATAACATTATGGCCTTGTTTGTTGATAATTTTGGTCAATTTGAGAGTAAAAGTCTTTGTGGTTCCTCTTCTACTTGGATCCTTTAATTTTGTTTGAGGTCGAAAAATCAAAATGCATGATTTGCCTTGCAATTCCATAAAATGGTTCAATAAATGCATGATGTGAGGCAACAATGACTTGAGTTATTTTATTTTATTTTATTTTTGCTAAAGATGACCTGAATGAATTTAGAATCAAGTGATGACTCATGGTTATTATCTTCTCTATCATTAGATATTTCATTTTCTGACATCATCTCTGGGAAAAGTCAGCTAATTTTTTGTAATTTGTAGTTAATATTATGATTTCCAAATTTCCCCTCTTGTAGTTTTCAGCCGATTCGAGCCCAGCTAAAGCTTCGATGATCCAAACTCTATGAAAAAGTTTTGAGTTAGATTTTAGTGCGAACATTAGTACGGTCATACTTGAAGTTTGCTTTAAAGAGAAAAAGAAAAGAAATAGTAGTTTCCGTTCTCATCTAGCAATGTGTCTACTTATAAAATCATGAATAAAAGTTTAATGAAATCTACTGCGTGGAAATGAGGAAAAAGAATGTCAATGCTTACACCCTTTTCGTATTGATTTCTAGTAAAAATGAAATGATCAATATATTGTATTTATTATATATCATCAATAAGTTAACATGATCATATAAGTTACGATTATTCAATCAAGTAAAAGACAGTTTAGTGATTGCATTGACAACATTGTTCTTTTCAAAATTTAATAAACTAAAAAAGAAATTGAATTCTGATCCCCTTTGATTTAACATCATTATGAAATGAATTAATAATATTCATTCTTTTTTTTTTATTTCATTACGTTTTCATGCATTACAACTCAAAATGAGTATCATGGTGGTTCTTGCTAATTTGTCTAGTATATCGGATGAAGACCTAAGAGACTTAGTTGTATTAAACGAGGAAACAAAAAAAAGTAGGACATGTAAAAGGTTTTTAAAGAGTAGTTTCTAAAGTTGTTGGTTATGGTATTTTCTAACAAAGCAGCGGAATGGATTTCCAAAATTTTAAACATAATTCATGACCCCAAATATTTGTTGCATAAAACAATTATTTGAAAATATTAATTATCGATCGACAATTCAATGGTTTTTCACACTACAAAAATCCTCGTATTGCGGTAGAGTCACCAAGGCGTCTCAACCTTCAGCCTTCCTCGCTATTCTCCTCTCTCTGGAATAATTGATCTGGTCTGGTCATCGGTTTAATCCTCAGAAAAATCAAGTTTTTCCTTCCAATCCTTTATGGCTACGGACGAAGGACAGAGATTAGAAATTCTGGAGGGAGGCCTAAAAGAATACGACCATACTATTCTCAACTCTTGAAACTAACTATTGTCTCAGTCTTGTGAAGCGTGTGACAAACTTAGAATTCGTTTGGTTCATAAATTGTGTCTAGAATGAAATGAAATTTTTAGGTTTAAATTGGTTAACTTAGTTATAATTTTTATTAACTTTTAAAAAAAATACAAAACTGAATCCAACATTTGTGTTCGGATTCGAGAGCCAAACGAGACCTTATTTATTGGCTATACGAGAATTGGAACCTTCAGGATAAAACCTTAGATCCGATTATGCATAGCCTATTAAAAATGGAAGATGGCTTTGAGGACCTCATCCAACAGTTTAAAAGCAAACTGGATGGGATACATATGAAATCAAAGTTAAGGTCCCTGAACAAGTCTCCACCGACAAATTGAGTCCTGTTTGATCTTCTCAGACGGTCTTTAAAAATGTCTCTGTTATCAGCTTGGGACCGAGGTTTCTCCCCTGTGCCTTTCAAAAGGTTGTCCCTTGTGGCTAGATTTAAGTGCTGGTGGCAAAAGGTAGGCCTGCAAGGTTATTTGACATGATAACGACCTTCCTACGAGAATTTAGGCATCGCATTCATGGAGAGTTGGTTGTAGTAGTTGAGTTTTAATGGACCTTTGCATTGCCATGAATGATAGTTATGTGTTATCAATTAACATTGTGTCCTTTGATAGAAGAAATGTTGACAAAACTGAAGGGGGTAAAAAATGGATTTGTCATTCTCAATTGAGACTTCTACTCTCGCAAAGGAGTGCTGTGTCGGGATGGAAAATTAAAAATATATATATATATCAATTTTAAAAAAATATACCTAAAACTAGAATGTGGTATAATCATTTTTAACTTTAACAATATGTTTATCGACTGTAACGAAAATAAAGGTATTTAGATTGAAAATAAAAGTAAAGGAATAAAAATGCAATGACTGATTCTTTTTTTTTTTTTTTCCTTGTCTTTTTAAAAGTGTAACAAGAAATAATCTAATTTCATTTCTGGTGATTATTAAAGTTAAGAATAGTGATTTTATTAACATAGTTACTAAAATGTCATTATAATTGAATAATGACCAACTTATATACTTTACGAAGTTATTAAGGGTTTATAATCCGGTCTTGGCTCACCTTTCTCAATGACAATTATGGTAATGGCACCATAGTTACAATGACAAATAACATTTAATTTGGTGCTTAACACTGATTATTTGCAATGTAACATGATAATAACAAGAGATTATATGGTAATCGTGACATAAGAATGAAACCAATGACTTTATTACAAAAATTTATCTGTACACAATGCAATTTTGTGAAAATATAGAGGAAAACTTATAAAAGCACGTGAACATTTAATTTTCTAATGTAATATTGATAACAATACAAGATTATGATAAAATGATCATACTTATTCTACAGCTATTATTGTTTGAATAACTTTGTCAGATGTCCTTTTAAAAAAAGAAATAAACATATCCAAAAATATATAATAGTAATCGAGACAGACTCGTATTAAATTTTATGAAGTTCTAAAGAGAGCAAATCTTTACAATATTGTGCTATCTATAGTAATTTAAGGATTTTTACTCTTTTATAATATTAAATAAAAAGTGATTTTGAAGAAAAAATTTAAATCAGATAATAAAAATTCTTAATTTGTACCTTAAAAAAACTATATTCACAGTTTCCTCAATTCGTTTTATATTCGTTCTCTTTAGTTACATGTCAATCCAAAGAGGACGGAAGTGTTTATCTTTCTTTCTTATTTCTTATATTATGCTTGGAACTCACTAAACTTTCATGATTAGAAAAAAGAAAAGAAAAGAAAAGAAAAGAAAAGAAAGGGAATTTCCCATTTGCTTTGATCGGAGGTAAACATATGATCCAACTAAAACTATAAACACAATCACCCAAAAAATATAAAAAATAAAAACTAAAAGCTATCAACACCACTGTTAACAGCTAACTAGAATGGCTAAAGGGGAAAATAAAAAATAAAAAATAAAAAATAAAACATCAGTTGAAGAGCTATTACTTAATGCTAATTTTCTCTAAGTTTGTACTTTGTCTTCTTGTATAATTCCGTCTCAATAAAAATGCACACGTTTGTCAGGGTAAGACAAGAATTTAAAACTACAGAATTTCTGAATTTCTGGATTCAGTAGCGTAATTTAATTTAATTGACACGTTAAAAACCAAATTTTGAAAAAAAAAAAAAAAAAAAACCTAATTTGTTCTATTTTTCTAAATAAAATAATTTTATTAAATCTCGCGCCAAAAGTATAAACGAAAAAAAAAAAAAAAAAAAAGTGAAAAAACAACAGCAAAAAAACTTCTTCGTCCTTAAACCCTCTTTGATGGCGAAAACCATATAATTCCCACCATTTATTCCCAATTCAGTTTCTCTCTCTTCTCTCCTCCTCCACAGCAAAAGGAAAAAGAAGAGATTTAGGCAAAGAGAGAGAGAGAGAGAGAGAAGAGAAAGGAAAAATGCCTTTCTCTCTGCAACTCTCACTTCCCTCAACAATGGCGAATCCTCTCTCTCCTCCTCCCAACCCCAAACCCATTCCCATTCCCCTCCTCCCGCCAATCTTCCAAGGCCGGCGCCGCCACCTCCTCCGTCCGACTCCCCACGCGCCTCTCCGCGTCTCTGTCCATCGGGCCATCACCGAAGAAGAAGAAGAAGAAGACGATGAGACACAGGAGCCGTTAGGGTTTCTGTCGGAGGTGAACCAAGTGGACGATCTCTATCTCCTCTCCGCCGGTCTCCGGCGAGAGTCTATCCCCAGGCACGTGGCCGTCATCATGGACGGGAACCGCCGGTGGGCTCGCCTCCGGGACTTGCCGGTGGATTCCGGCTACGAGGCCGGTCTCCGGTCACTCAGAGCGGCGGTGGAGCTCTGCTGCAAATTAGGGATTGATGTTTTCACCGTCTTTGCCTTCTCCATCGATAATTGGTTCCGTCCGAAAGTCAGTTCTCATCTTCAGTGTGATTAGTTTCTTTAATTTGTTGTTGAAGATTTGTAGAATTTGAAAGTGAAATTGCATTTTCAATGATATGCAGGTGGAAGTTGAGTTCCTGATGAGTCTATTTGAACAAGGAGTAAGAGAGGAATCGGCGAGCTTTCTGAGGTAAATCGTTGTGAAGCTGATTGAGATTTCCCCGTTTTAGTTTGAAGAAGTGGCTTTTGTTAGTTCAAATCCGTTTTTATTTTCAACATTTTCTTTTGCAATCACCTACGATATGAGCCTATTCGGTAGAGCTTCTTAAAAAATGTTTGGATGATAGCTTCTCCTGTCAAAGCCAAAATTTGAACCAAAAAAAAAAAAAAAAAAAAAACTCTTCTGAACATATTTTAAAATTAATATTATGGTTTAGGTTAAACATTGTAAACTTTATTTAAACATTTTTATTA
Source organism: Antiaris toxicaria (assembly GCA_035233585.1). NCBI lineage: Eukaryota > Viridiplantae > Streptophyta > Magnoliopsida > Rosales > Moraceae > Antiaris > Antiaris toxicaria. Next base: position 7,374,089 of record CP141163.1, read on the forward strand.
TTTATTAGAAATTTTTTAGTCATTTTAAGTTCAAAATCTCCTTTTAAAATATAATTTCCAGACACTTATCAAAAAAGAAGTCAAATTTTTTGTTTCTCTTCTTCTACTGACTAAAAGCAAAAGCTTGACCACACAGGTTCTATATATTTGTCTCTAAAAGCATGCTACTTTACTTCTATTACTTTAGCAACATGAACAGTCGAATGAGAATTTATTTCCGGTGTAACTAAATTCCTCACAGATTAGTAAACACTTAATGAAATTCTGAACTTTTAATTCTGTGGAATGTATTTCATTTTTTTCTTGGAACTAATTTATTATTATTCCCGTGTAACTTAATTCCTGATAGATTAGTAAGCACTGAAATTCTGAACTTTTAGTTCTGTGGAATTTATTTCTTTTTTTTTTCTTGGAACTTATTTATTATTTTTATTATTATTTTTGAATTTATGATATGTAAGCATGCTCTAAAAGTAATCCAAGACATACCCTGGGTGATTGTATTACATAGTGACGATATTTGTTAGCTTTCCTATGAGTTAAAGTACAGAATTTTCTTTGGGGATTACTGGCTGGAAACAATGCGTGAAATGGACTTGACTGATCCGTTTTAACAGGGAAAACATCCGAGTTTCTGTAATTGGGGACACGTCTAAGCTCCCAAGTTCTCTACAGGAATTGATAGCCAATGTAGAGGAAAGCACAAAGCACAATTCTCAACTCCAACTGGTTGTCGCAGTGAGCTATAGTGGGCAGTATGACATTGCTCAAGCTTGCAGAAAGATTGCCCTGAAAGTAAAGGACGGTGTTCTCGCTCCTGAGGACGTGACCGAATCTCTAATTGAAAAGGAACTCGTGACAAATTGTACAAAGTTCCCCCATCCTGATCTACTTATACGGACTAGTGGTGAGCTAAGGCTAAGCAATTTCTTCTTGTGGCAGTTGGCATATACAGAACTGTTCTTTTCACAATCCCTCTGGCCTGATTTTGGAGAATTTGAGTTTCTAGAGGCTTTACGATCCTTCCAATGTAGGCATCGACGCTACGGAGTTAAGAGTATTCAGTAGTTACTTATCTCTCTCTCTCTCTTATGCAAAGGAGGAAGCATAATTTATCCATTATTGACATGCCATCGAAAGCCATTATTTGATGTAGTTCCACTTGAGTTTCTTAATCATCTTACATCGTTAAGGTATATGCAGACATAAAAGAGTTGACTCTGCAAATTGCCTTGGAGTGTGCTGAAATGGTCTGAAGGGAAGTCGCACCTTTTTCCTGGGAGAATTAGAACCGAAACATTACTTTCAAGTTTATGGCTAACAATTTAAGTTACAGAGTGAAAAACAGGTCAAGCACATATGAAGAAATTTTCTGCTTTCAATGACGATATTTGTGTGTTTGTGTTCTTCTGATTGTGAAGTCATCAAAAGTGCAGTTCAAAGCAGATCAGTCAAGAATGAACTCTTTTTTTTTTTTTTTTTGGTTTTCCTTTATCGACTGAAACTGGAAAGGCCATTAGAATTGTTTACAGCTCAATGCCTGTTTACTTGATATTACTTTCAAGGGCACCCGAGGTCACCATCCATGGAAAGCGTTATAAGCTCTTCATACAAGGGCACCCGAGGTCACCAGCCATAGAAAGCATTATAAGCTCTTCATACCCAAGGCCATTTTAGAAGCATGAGCAAAATTGCCGGGATGAAATGACATGTAAAATCACCAACCTTTGCCAATTTTCTTCAAATATTATATAGGTAAACTTTTTGTACTACACCATCTTGACGGAAAAAGGGAAAAGTTGAATGACATAACCTTTGTCGAATTGTTTAACATCTCTGGTAACCGGACTGATAGGCTTTTTCTTCTTATCGTGTAACTTACATGTTTAAAGGTCACTTCTTTTTTTTTTTTTTTTTTTCTCGCTGAAAAACATGTTATTTGATAAAGCAGATATGTCCTATAGAAAGTATTAATTTTATTTTTTTAAAAAAAAGGGATATTTGTGTTGTCTCTTTCTTCTTTTCCATTATATGCCTTCCCAACTCAAATGCTTCATTCTATGATGATGCTACAAAATAATAGCTTTGTCTTGGCCGTGGTTTTTTGCTTTTTGAAACCCGAATTTGGTCATAGAAAAACATCAACCCCATGATTTAACTCCATATGTTCTTGCAGGTGCCAAACAGTATATTGGAAGTTATTCATCATCTAGCAGAAACTAATTGCGCTCATTTTGATCTCCCAGAAGCAGAAGCTAAAAGCTTAAAATAGATCTTTTTCCAGTCACCTCAAAAGGTAACCTCAACCGCAAGGCATTTCTTGGATGTTTTTTTTACCCAAAAAGGTAACTCCAAGTGAATTCCTATAATTTTGGTTTAAATTTTTATGTTTGTTCAACAAAATGCTTAAATGGGCTTCCCCCATTTAAACAAACTGCTTCCAAATTTTTATGTTTGGAAAAAAAGAAATGTTGAATGACATAAACCTTGTCAAATTGTTTAACATCTCTGGTAAACGGACTGATAGGCTCTTTCTTCTCATCGTGTAACTTACATATTTAAAGGTCGCATTTTTTTTTTTTTTTTAGCTGAAAAACATGTTATTTGATAAAGCAGATCTGTCCTATAGAAGGTGATAATTTTTGTTAAATAAAAAAAAAAAAAAAAGGGATATATGTGTTGTGTCTCTTTCTTCTTTTCCATTATATACCCATCCAACTCAAATGCTTCATTCTATGATAATGGTACAGAATAATAGCTTTGTCTTCACCGTGGTTTTTCGCTTTTTGACACTCGAATTTGGTCATAGATAAACATCAACCCCGTGATCCAACTCCATATGATTTTGCAGGTGCCAAACAGTATATTGGAAGTCATTCATCATCTAGCAGAAACCAATTGCGCTCATTTTGATCTCCCAGAAGCAGAAGCTAAAAGCTTAAAATAGATCTTTTTCCAGTCACGTCAAAAGGTAACCTCAACCACAAGGGCTTTCTTGGATGTTTTTTTTACCCAAAAAGGTTACTTCAAGTGAATTCCTATAATATTGGTTTAAATTTTTATGTTTGTTAAACAAACTGCTTAAATGGGCTCCTCCCCCACTGTTCAGATGTAATTTAAAGGTTAAGATTAACTTATTATGATGCATCTTATCTCATATAATCATAAACTAATAAATTAATAAAATTCAAGAAACAAAAATAAAAATAAAAATAAAAAACTGAGATGTTCCAAATCTACCTCTACCACCTCAAATACCTAGGTTTTTGCTGCCACTGAAGTTGGGCAACTCTTTTTTCTGATCGACCTTTGCAATCTCCAATGATTAAGGGTTGCGACAGGAGTTGGGTAGCTCTTTTTTCTGACTGACCTTTGCAATCTCTGACGACTGAGGGTCGTGACTTCCGGGCTTGGTAAGCTATCTTCTCTGATGACGAGGACTGCTCCCAACAATTGGTGATTCACAATCTCCAAGGCGACTGGAAGCATATTTCCCCGACGACCTGAGAGACATCTCCCAGGCACTAGTGTCATGATCTTTCCAGGAACAGAGGTAGTCCCTATAGCCGTTCTTATCGTCGATAGAGAGCATGGTTTGCTCAAGCATGAGCTTCACGCGCGAGATCAAGAACCATTACATGAGTGAGAAGACTATCCCATGACAATGGCCATCGAGATCACCATCTTCGTCACCAAATCCCAAAGCAAAGCACTTCCCATCTTGTCGGAACCCTAGCTCTTTCCAATATCTGAGCATTGGAAAATGCAAAGCCCTTAATTTGAATATTTTGAATTTCTTAATTTGTTATCTTATGAGTTAAAGTGCATTGTAATTATCATGGACAAACAACGTCTAAACTGTTAAATTACATATATATATATGATTAAAAAATAATTACCTATTGGTAAGTACTATTTTAGAGTATCTATGATAGACTCTTCTGTTTTATTATTACAGGTTCTAGCTAGACTCTGCTAAATTAGAAATGGCAGTGGCGTAGGGATTTTTCCAATGGCATTACTCACAGTGTCAAAGACTTGTCGGTTTTCCCATTAACTGATTGAACTTGGATAATAATAACTATTATTTATTGTCTGATGATCCATCCGTTTCAAGTTTATAATTGTACGTAATTAAACTTTCTTTTGTAGTAGCTTTCATTCAGACACATTACTCTTTTTTCCTTTGAGTCATGTTATTGGTGAAGTGGAGCTACCAAATACTACTTGCAAAATAAATCCTTGAGGCTATTAGTAAACGGAGGAAAAAAGAGTACTAGATTGGCCTTTATTAATAATATATGTTTGAAAGAGAACTTGTCAACCAAAAAAAATTAATTTTCTTAATTCACTTCTAGATTGTGTGTGAGGAACTCATGCAAGCAAATGATAACTTCCCTAATTAGTTTTGCTGCTTTTTTAGAACAAATAAATCCCTGAAAGGAGGTTGGCCTATCATTTTCATCCCACATCCGTTTAATTGGTTGCTTAATCCTTGTTTATTTTTTATTACATAGTTCGCATAAGCATTGCCGGTGATAGTCGCATAGTGATTCGAGAAAAGTCTACTTAAAGCTTCCTATGCTTTCAATTCGAGTTCAATCTTGTTCGTCTCACCTGGCTATAGCGAATGTACATACCGATAATTTGTTAAGTTAGTGGTGATTGCAGTTATGTTAATCCTGGCCCAAGTTATGTTGTAATGCTCTTAAACTTTATCACTGTTTTGATTAAGTGGAATTGGACCTGTTCTAATTATTATTTTACTCTATCATTTTTACTATAACCTTATGCAAATTGAAGATAATTATTCTCTTTTTTTTTTTTTTTTGTACTAAGTAGTAATAATTAAAGTTTAATATAGACGGACGTAGATTCTACACTGGCGGCGCCCACAGCAAACAATTTTCTGTTCCAAATTTTTTTTTTTTCTTTTTTTGGCTCGAGTTATATTACATCATCACTATAATTTCATATTAATATCCTTTGGGGCTTTATTATAATTATTCGTTGAGACGATATCGATAACCATAAAATTTCTTTTGACCACACAAAAACCATGATTTATTTAAACAAGTACATGATAGAATCTAGCTAATGCGCTGTACAGAATTATAGTTTATACGTATTTCAATATTCCACCGAATTAGACTTGTAGTATGAAAAGCGGAAAAGACGTGACTTTTATATTTTTTTTCAAAAATTAACAAAAATTTTAATTATTTTTCTTAAGACAAACAATATTAAACTAATGCCCCATTTGGTACACACTTTCAACTTACATTGCATTTAAATGCAATGCAATTTTCCTCCAAATACAAAAGCATTTCATTCAAATACCAATCACATCACATTTTAAATCCAATACAATCACTATTTATTATTTCACTTTTTTTATTACCTTTATTAATTACATCATATACTCTCTTTCTCTCTCCTTTTTTTCTCTCTACTTTTACCTATCACATCACATATTTATTATTAAAATACAATTCAAATACTTTTCACCCAAACACACATTGCATTCAAATGCAATGCTAATGCTTTTCTTCCAAACACAAATTACATTTAATGCATTGCATTCAAACGCAATGCAAATGCAATGCGTTCACCAAACGGACCATAAAAATTCCATTTTACACAGATACATCAAACATATATCCTAAATGTCGTTATCTTTAGAGGAAACACAAAGGAAATTGCGGAAGAAGCCATAGTTTTATCTTCGTAATCATCGTTGATTTATAGGCCAAGTCAATGCCTACGCACTGAGAAATTAAATTATTAATCTGATCAGTTTGGCATTTCAACGGATTAGAAATTAAATAAATAAATAAAACATATCAATTTACCACCTAACCAGCTAATCTTGGGTTGAATTGGAGGTGCTAATTTTATTATTACCCTAATGAATATATGATCTTTATTTATACCACTTCATTGTGTACGAAACAAGGTAATCTTCTGGTTGGAGGTACAAATCCAATTGTTAAGCCAATGAAGAAATGAAATCTATTAGTAGTATATTTAGGATAATCAGGTACATCTACCCCCTAATTTTTATTGCTTTTTAGAATCAGTAGCTTACCACTTAAATTTTTAGTTTCAAAAATTAGTCTTTAAATTGTAAAGTTTTGTAAAGTGTTCTTGAATGATAGATGTTAAAATTTTTTCAGAAATATGTATATATATATTATGTGAGCTTAGTTAAAGAGAATGAAATTTGAAATGGCTATAAGAACATGTATTTCACCTTTACCAGAATGTTTTCTTCTAAACTAATATCATGTATTAATTTATATACATTTTATAGGATTTGCGTATAATTTTTTTATGAAGAACCATCCTTTCAACATAATATGTTGGTTTGATAAACCAAATATAATATTATTCAATGTAATATAGACTTGAAAGGGGGTGAGTAATAGTAGTTTGAAACTAAATTTCTTAATGTTGCAACTTTCTTAACATTAATAATTAATTAGGAAGGTGAAAACAACAATTTGTGATTACTTAGTTTTTGATGTCAGATATTTTTAAAAACAATACTACGTTAAGTACATATAATATTTTATATGTTTAACGTTCGATTGTTATTAATGATTATATCTTAACTTTTTTTTATTAATAATTACAGTACACTTATCTGTAAATTATTCACATTTTAAATTCTATTTTTATTAATTTTAAAATTTATCATTAATGATTAAAAATAGGTTTACATTAATAATATTTTGTATTAAAAATATCGAATAAATTGACAATGTAAATCTCCGTTACGAGGGAAAAAAATTTAGATTGGAAGTCACACATTGCAATATTGCATTTTCATTTTTAAAAATAAACTAGAAACATAAATCTCATAACCATTAAAAAACATCTTAAATATGTTTTTCTTAGTAAATTTAATAATGTTAATTCGCATTTAGTGGATCGTCTAAAACCCGAATATGTACGTAAACTAATGCTCTTTTGGAGGAATATTTGATAGAAATTTTTGGAATTGAAAATATTAAAGATTAAAACATTTAATACTATAAAATAACGTCCGGTAAAGAATGCTGATTTCTTGACATTCAAAATTTTATCTGAAAATTATAAATGGTATTTTTTTTCATACTAAATCTTGCTTAGCAAACACTTATTTGAAGTATTGAAAAATAAAAAAAATTTGAAACATTATAAATGATTGAAATAAACGAAGATATATATCCAAAAAAAAAAAGAGTATATAAAGGATAAGGTTGTAATAAAGCCCTTTTAAAAGGCTCTAGCACAAATTATGGTAGGATTCATTTTTCTAATCGTCTAAATGTAATCTAACAGTTAAGATTTAAATGTCTATAATAAATATAATGTGTCTTACCTCATATTATAGACTAAAAAATTTAATCAAAAAAATAAGGTAAAAAAACCAATCTTCCCCTCCTGCCCTGACAGCAACCACCTTCCCTCCCTGGATGACCCAACTCCCATCGAAGAAGACGAGCCTCCCTATCTCGACAAACGACACCGATACCCTACTCTCTCTCTTTAACACCCCTTTCCCCCCAAACCTTTCCCTCCACAGTCGCAATCTATCATCGGCAAGATGGTCGCCAGATTGGGGAAGTGAAAAATGTGAAGTTCACGCTCCCTGAGTGCTCTATGAGCATACGATGGTGTCGGTAAGGTTGAAATTCCTGGTCATCACTGACAAAGGTGGAGGCATAATGGAGAAGTATTCCACTAGAGTTGTCAGTGTTAAGTGATTTTGAGGCGCGACTTCACCAAGTTTGGATGTTAATAAGAGGTCACTAAGAGTACTAAATTTAACACAATAAAAAATCATAAATGGGCACTGGATAGTTTTTTTTATATATATTTTTGGCACAATGAAAAATCATAATTTTTTCAATATTTTTAGCACAATTTTACTTAATTTTTAAATTAGTATAAGATAAAATATTATTGTAGATGGGATACACAAATAATATCTTCGTCGTCGTTCTTTAATTATTTAAATGTAAATCGTACCAACATAATTTTTAAATGGCACCCTATCATAACTTTATATATATATATATTTGTTATTAATTTTTTTCTTTTTTAAACAGTGGAGATAACAGCCGTGAGCCGACAGCAGTACAAGCAATGGACACGTTGCTCAGTTATACGACGCGTAATAAAACCAGCCCACACTAAAACGCTTTGGCGGCAACTTTCACGACGCCACGTGTCCTCATTTGCCGCTTCCATTGTCTGCTTCCAAACCCATCATGAGGCACGCAAATTCCCTGAACCCCCAACCCCCCACAACTCACTCCACTCGCCTCCCATACGACGCCGTTTCCTTTTAAGACCCGTAAATTGCACGCGCTCTCCACTACTAACACTAGCTGCACCGGGGCTGCGCAGAGGAAAGTGAGATTAAGTCACCCGCCGGTGAGGATCAAGTTGAGGGTAATTCTAATAATTATAGAAAATTATCTTTAATCTTCTTCTTCGGTTCTTTGAATGAATGAATGCTGATGTAAGCCGACGATACGGTAAACACGATACACGATATACATATATATATATATATATTTACGTGCTCTCTAATCGAAAGCCAAGTAAGCCCCACCTCTCTCTCTCTCTCTCTCTAAAAGTTTCGAACAGAGGAGGAATTTCTGGAACCAGAGCTGAGCAGTTCGAGAGTTTTCCTCCATGGCGGAGGATTGAATTGAAAGGAAAAAAAGACGTGTGTTCATGGTGATTTTAGGTGATTAGGTCTTTGATGAGAGACTCCAAAAATGCGCAAGTCTTTCAAGGATTCACTCAAGGCTCTTGAAGCTGACATTCAGTTTGCCAATACTCTGTAAGAACTCTTTCTCTCTATATCTGTACATGTTTATATACATATGTATGCATGTATATTTGTGTGTACACATATAGTTATATATATAGATTATATGTAATAGGCGCAAGGTTTTTTCCGATTTTGAACAAGTACTTGAAATTTTGATTCAAATTCGCGGATCACTGTAGTCAATTTGTTACTTTTGGTGTTTGTGTTCTGTTTCCTTTATTTTCATTATATGTGTAATATATATATATATATATGTCTATGCTAACGGGAAAATATGATTTCCAGATACAGGTGAATTGTTAGTTGGATCCATAATCTGGCTGCTTCTAGTTTCCATTCTCTTTGTTGTTAAGCTTGATGACAGATATTTCTACAGATATTTCTCTAGGGTTTTTGCTATATCCAAGTTGTGGCGTTGTACGGACTTTTTTTTTATTTGCGCTGTAAAAGGTTATACTGATCATGGGACAGGCTGCTGAATGCTTTTCTTTTTTAGTGTTAGTGCAATTAATCATTAAAAAAAAAATCTTGATGCAAGGAAGCGGATTTTCTTGACTAGAAAAGATTTGTGCTTCTGCAAAAATTAAATAACAATGATATTTTCCCCTCAATTTTTGAAGGGAATCTCAACTGATTTGGGATTGGGTTCTAGTTGTAAGATATCTAATGAATGGAATTGAGATCTTATCCAAAGAGGAAGATATCAAATATATGGAGCAGAGCTTCTTTTGTGTATTATATGTACGAAAGTGTTAACAAAAAGCCATTACTTTTGGGGATTGTATTAAGGGGAGTTTTGCATTTGTAGAGTTGCATCTGTTGGAACTGAATGCGCCTTTTATGATTCATATCGGTGTTGCTAAAAGAAACACTGTATCTTGGATTTGCAACGCAGGGCTTCTGATTATCCCAGGGAGTACGATGGCGCCTGCCTCCAGATGAGGTTGTCGTACAGCCCCGCTGCACAATTTTTTCTGTTTCTTGTTCAGTGGACTGATTGTCACCTTGCCGGTGCGTTGGGTTTGCTAAGGATTTTTATCTATAAGGTGAATTTGATTTTGTTCCACACTATATGTCCTGCATATTTGTGTGTGTTCGGTTAGGACGATAGCATCGTTTATCTTGTCATCAGGCTGATAACATCAGCTTTATCCCAGGCGTATGAGAATGGGAAGACTACAATGTCTATCCATGAAAGGAAAGCCAGTCTGAAAGAGTTCTACGGTAAGTTCATAGAAGGAAACCCAACTCCTTTAGTCAAGCACTTGAAACAAATTGTTATTTTTCTGCTTGGATGATTTAATGAATTTTGTTCCTATGCTTTTAAAATATATAGACACACACACATATATATATATAGGTATATCTTGTTGCACACAAATATGCTAACTATTTTAGAAATCTTATTTTTAACATTTTGTGTCTTCAAGAGCAGGTGTCATATTTCCCTCCTTATTGCAACTTCAAAGAGGAATAACAGATATAGAAGACAGGAAACAGAAAGAAATCTGTGCCTCAAAGTACAAGAAAAAAATTGAATTATCTGATAAAGGAAAGGTCTCGGAAATCGATGTAGAGAGAGAAGAAGAGTGTGGTATTTGTATGGAGATGAATACCAAGGTTGTCTTGCCCAATTGCAATCATTCAATGTGTATGAAATGCTACAGAGATTGGTAGGTATACTGTTTATTTGTGTCTTTTTAAACCTTCATAAGATTTTTCTCGGAGCAGTGGCTGAGTATAGACCATAGTTGTCCAGTTGCCTTTTTAGGGTATGTTTAGTAGGAATGAAAGAAAATAGGGAGGGAGTGGTAGATCACCAAGGTGACAGAAATCAAAAGGAGGGTGAGGTTCTTTCTTTTATAATTTTTAGTATGTAATTCATCTAACAATCTCTCCAATTCAGGAGAGATTAAAATTGAGATGTATTGAAGGATTTGGGGTTTTTTTCCCTAATTCCCTATACCCTCCTTCCACTTTTCTCCCCTACCAAACAACTATGAATTTCAAAAACCTTCCGCTTATTCCTCCATTCCTCTCCTTCCACTTTTCTTTCCTACCAAACACACTTAGATTATTGATTGAGCAAAGAGGCAAACAAATATAAGACGAAGGGAAAATTAAGTAAACAATTGAATAAATGAAACAACGGAAAAACTGCATGGTTTTTAATGAAAACGCAAATTGAATCTGTGGTAGTAATGATCTTTTTGCTTCGGCTTTCATATTAAATAAAAACAAGCTGATTTTAACTTTAGAGCAATTTGGCTTTTGTGTATTATCATTTTGAAATTTCATTTTCATTTTCATTCTCATTTATCTGCTGGCTTGCCCTTCTCATGACTATGCACAACATAAAAGACTGCCCTATCTGTTTTTGAATAATTTGATTGATTTTGTTTCTTTTTTCTTTTCTGTACCTGAAACCATACTTATTTAGCCTAGAATTGTGTAACTTTCATCTATAGGCGAGCACGGTCTCAATCGTGCCCCTTCTGCCGGGACAACCTCAAAAGGGTGAATTCATGTGACCTTTGGATCTACACCAGTAGCACCGAGATTGCTGATTTGTCTGCAATCACTAGGGAGAACCTGAAGAGACTTCTCATGTACATTGATAAACTGCCTCTCATTTTCCCTGATCCCGCGTTAGTTTCGTATGATCCTCAACGATGAGAGGCTTCGATATGCACCCCCCATACTACCAAGATTTGTGTTCTCTACACGATACCTATGGACGATTCAGCGTTATTAGTTTGTAACAGAATTTGTAAGTAATATGTGGTTCTTTTTGTATATAATTCTGGAACTTTGTCTGTTTCAATTTCACATTCAAAAGATGTATATATCCTGTTGCCACACATCAGATGGTGTATTTTCTCATCTGGGATTGTGATTGGAAAAACATTTGGTTTCCAGCTCGTAATGCAGTGTATACAAATTGCTCATCTTGGTGTTGTAGATGCTTGATGGATTTTCCATGGGATGTTTGTCTAGACGATATTAGCTAAAAAAGCACACGAGTATTATGTTCGATCAAAAATGTAAACTGCTTCCAGGGCTAGGATTGAAAACAATAAAAATAAAAAAGGTGGACTCTGGTATCAAATCAGATTCATGCAAATCTTCTTTTATTTTCTTTCTATGAAGTTTTTGGAGCAAATTGTGAGTTTGTAGAGAACATTAAGAAACGAATCAAAATGTGGAGGAGACTTTTGAAATTTAACTTACTGAACTGAGTGCACCATCCTTGGTGGAAACACCTTGATACATTTACTCACAAGATCGTCAAACTCGCTAACCCAGTAATATATTGTATTGCCATAATTGATACTTTGCTTTCAACCAAATATGAAAATGTTGACCTCGAAGGGTTGCTAAAGTTTTGGGTTGCTAAAGTTCTGATTCACGGATAATGTTGATGAAAACATCAATAACGACAAATACATCGAAAAAAAAAAAGATACTAAAAAGAAGGAAAAACTTATAATTGATGAAATATCAATAACGAGAAATATATCAAAAAAAAAATGGAAAAGCTTATAATTGTTTATTGAAACTTTAAAAATGTAAAAATAATCAATATTATTTAACATAAACTAATTTTATAACAAAAACAATATATTTTTTATATTAAATATGAGAATTATATCACATAATATAATTAAAAATCATAATAATTATGCATTGATTGTAATTTCAATATGATATTACATACTCATTAGACATTCCAAACTAAATCCAATAACATATCATATCATATAGAAGTAGTTACAAATATAACTTAGTGGTAATTTCATATTTGACTCCACTTAAAAATACAGTATTTGACTCCACCACTCCCAAGTTCAAAAAATATATTACATAGAAAGTAAATATCAAACATAAGAGAGTAAAGAAAAGTTTCAAGCATCTTTAATATTAAAAAGAGTTTCTAACAGATTAGAAATCATTAAGCAGGTGTTGATCATGATCTAAGCTATACATTTGCTAAGATATTACCTTTAAATAATTCTAAAAGTAATTATTAATATATCACATGTATATTTCTCTGTCTTTTTCAACTATTAACCCATAAATTAGATATTGTTAATTTATCTCACTCAATATCAACTTGTGATGGAGAATATAACAATATAGCAAAGAAACAATTATTTTATACTTATAGACTAGACCCTATTCAAGAATTATAAAAAGGATTATAATCATATAAACTTCGTGGAAAAAAGGACGATGAATCTCCTAAATATAACTTTGAACATGAGAAAGAGTTAAAAAATAAATAATTCTGTAATGTTTTATTATCACGATTCTTTTATTTTTATAAATTAAAGAATATTATCACTTTTATTAATATTTTCGAAAAATGAAATATGAATCAAAATTAAAATTAAAAAAAAAATCCTCAAAATTTTAGACATTTTATAAAAATATACAAAAATATCACAAATATTATAGATTTTTTAGATATTGTGAACATATAACAAATATTTTGAGAAGAAATCTTTCTCCCATTATTTATATTAAGATTTCTAAATATGGATAATATCATAGATATATTGATAATGCTTTTAACCAATTGCAAAGTGACAAATTAAAGAAATTTAACAAACCATATTATTGGTATTTAGCGTATGTTTATATCATCAGTTGAATTTAAATATTTTAAAAGACTACATTTAAATAAAATAAATGAATTCAAAAGTAGAATTTGGTATACATATATTCAATCCTAACATATCTAATATATGTTTAGATAGATAGTTTTGTTTAAAAGAACATTTGAACACTAAAAAGTTAAGAAAAAAGCACCATGGATAATTGAAAAGTGAAATTTTATATTTAGATTTGAGCTGAATTTTACCGAATAGCTTAAACCATTTGCATGTACTTGAATGATTCACGAACAACCAAACAAGTATTTATATTTGAGTGAAAAAAAAAAATTCCAATTGAGATAGACACCCAATCAAGGTCTTAATTTTCCATACACCATCTCGCCTTCATCTCATCTAATTTGACTCTTCATTCAAGGTAAAAAAAAAAAAAAAAGGTGAAAGAAAAAAGAACAAAAGACCAGACCAAACCAAACCAAACCAAACGAAGATAACGTACGTCCGTGACTAAACGATTCGTTTGAGAGACATTTAGACGCCCTAGTGACAAACGGGTGAGCAAGAAAAGATATCATCGGTAGCAACAAGTGCAGCTCGCTTAGATTTCACATTTTGTGTCCAAATCATCTGATGTGGTTTGTCCCAGACATCCAGTGCAAGAATCACCCCGGCAGAACCAAGTCATGAGAATGAGAGCACAACTATTTCATCTACCCGTTAACTAACAAGCTTAAGTCACAAACAGTCCTATTAGTCACTTATATGAAATTTTTGCGCACGTACGAACAGATAATTATCCCATTGCGAATGAGCTAATTTACCATTATATAAACACTAACGAGGAAAGCTGCCTTTGTTTATACACACACTCTAGTCACATTATCATTGCAGTAAAAGGCAAAGGTTCCTTTCAAAAAGTACCACAGGCAGCCAAAGGTTAAGGAATGCACATACAAAATATAGGATGCTGTCCCTGGAGTATTAATCGTTGTGCCCAAGACCAATATGTATATGTTTCAGTCCTCGTCGTCCTCGTCTTCCTCCTCTTCTTCATCCTCCTCGTCCCCATGTCCATCCTAAAATGGAACACGAAAAATATTCATTCAGACCTCATGAAAGATTCAAGACAGACAACCAATGGAAATGAACATTCATACAGCTACAGCATCATGTGAAACATCCTAAACAGTGCCTCTAGAAAATAAATGGGAATACCTCTCCACTAGCCTCATCATCGTCATCGTTGATTTCGGATTTTGATCGGTCTGACTCTTCATCGCCATCATCCGCTGTGCTCTCCTGTTATAAAAAAGAAACATTAAAGATAAAATAGTTCCAACAATGACAATCAAAACAATAAAATGAATCCTCTAATTAGAAATGAAAAAGCCAAAAGCACCTGTTTCTTGTTATAGGCCTTCATTTGCTTTTCATACTCAGCCTTCCTTTTTGCAGCCTTGGCTTCGAATGGAGCTTTTTCCTTTCGAGACGGTAGAAATGATAAGGTCAGTAAAATGCAAGAAACATCATACTATAACCTATTATGAAAGTGATAGCATACTAAAATTTGACGAAAGATGTCAAAAATAAATGGCTCCACAATTTCAAAACCGAAATGGTTAACTTGAAAGCCAAAACCCAAAAAATAAAAACAAGTCTTAAAGTGAAAAATGATCCTAAAAACACATTAAAAGAACAGCCTACATAATACTTACAGCATCGGACAGAGATTTCCATTTATCACCTCCAGCTTTTCCAACCTTCATAGGCAGAGAGTATAAGAGACTAGCAAAATCCATTTTTCATCCAGATTTCCTTTTCACAAAGAAGAAATAGGAGGCATATACTTACAGCTGATACAGCCTTCACATGCGGGTTTTCTTTCTTGAACTCTTTCCTGAACTCCTCACTATTACATTAAACATGGTAAGTTTGAAGTAAATTATCTAATTTATGTCTCAAGAAAAGAGATAATAATAATAAAGAGAGAGATACAAACAGGAAAACAAAGAAAGCGCTCGGCGGCCTCTTGGGTTTGTTGGGGTCTTTCTTGGCCTTTTTTTCCTTCTTGGCCATTCGTTTGCTACTCTTGTCTGCCTGGACAGCAGCCTTTCGCTTGCCACCCTTTCTGAAAAGAATTAGAGATATACATAATCCGTCACTACAAAATTCCTGTAACCTCCGTATACACCATTCAGTAAAGAACATCAGATATGGAAGAACCAATCATCTCAGCAATTTCCACAAATCCAATACCCTTAAACAGATAGCTAAGAGCATTTGACTCATCTCTTACAAAGCTAACAAAAAACTTAAAACATATGTGCGAGCGTGTGTGTGTGTGTGTGTCCAGCTCGAAATTTTTAGAATAAAATGAACTAACCTGTCCTCCACAACTTTCAAAACTTCCCTAGAGCTCCTTGCTGCCCCCTTGCCCTTGGCAGCCTTCATTTTAAAATTGTACTTGGGCCTGTTTGTCCAAAGATTTGTAATCTATATTTGGAGTGTTAATTGCCACTTAATATATATATATATACATATATATATATAGGAAATGTCTCGTATGTGGTACTGCCACACACTGCATACCATACAGCACTTGAAATTTTCTATTTCAAATCTTGTAACAATTAATTGATTTACATGTAACTTCCCATTTAGATTCTTATCACATGATATTATTTAGTTATTTGTGAAAAGACAAGTATCACTAAAAAATGTTACATGTTTTAAATCACATGATTGGTACATTACAACACAAGCCACGTTAGCAACCCCTCCCTATATATATACACACACACACTCTTACTGATTTATTAAAAAAAAAAAAAACCCCAAAAAAAAAAAATCAACCACCAACGAGCACAAAACTAGCACAACAAGCTGGGTTAGACTTGCAATCAGAAAAATCAACGCAAACAGAGAAAGCCCATAAACGTTATTTTGACCTCTTCGAACAAAAGGCTAAGTGGACAGTTATTCATATGAAATTTTGGTAAGGAATATAGCAGATATATAACCATACAAAAATTTCAAAGGAAAAAAAAAAATCCAAATACATGTTAAAAGATGTGAACCAGCAAGAATCAAGAACACCAAGAAATGTTCAATTAACTCAAACCACTTTTCAAGTGTTTTAAGCATTTCCAAATCAAACTTTAATCAGCTCAAGCTTAATGATAAATTTGTTCATCTCAATAATCAATAAATTAATTAACTAATTAATTTAATTCCTCCGAATATTAGGTAGGAGAACTCCTCTTGAAAAATTTTTTTTTTTTTGGAAAATAAAAAAGCAAAATTACTAGAGTCTCAATTGCAGACATAAACAAGCTGATATTAGTATTCAACCAAAAATAAAAAATAAAAATAAAGTTGATACTTAATCATGTTCCATAATACCCGGATACAAAAAAGAGAACCAAAAAGTAAACTTTCGTTTCGTTTCGTTTCCCGAACTTTCTCAGCAACCAAACAGAGCTTGAATGAAAGGAAAAACGAACAAGAAAAACATCAACAACAAAAATAAACACAAAGGATTTAGAGAAGCGCGTTACCTGAGAAGAAAAGGAACCGAGAGGTGATTCGCCGAGAGAGAGAGAGAGAGAGAGAATCAAAAGCAACGGAATATCAACACAAAAAGAAAATACCAAAAGGGAAGAGAGAGTAGAGTACGACCGAGCAGAGAAGAGAGAGAGAGAGAGAGAGAGACCCCAAATGGGAGCTTGACGAAGCACAACCGGACCAGCCGGTGAAAACTATGAACTGGCCTTGGGCGTCACATGGCTACACGAGTCAATAGGAGTCGCTGTTGAGCATGCTTTTACCGGCTACACCCGGTTTCCAAGGTTCACAACTAAAGGTTTTTTATTGGCCTTTTTTTTTAATTTTTTTTTAAATGTTGTTAAAAATATAAAAAATGTCGAAGAAGAGGACTACAGATATATATATATAAATATATGATTTTTAATGGGTAAGTGTGATGTTGGGTAATAATTCAATTTTAGAGCCAATTAATCTGATGTAGGCAAAGACAAGGCAGATATTTGTGGCCCGCCGCACGAGCAGACACGTGGCTCGTTCTTGGGAGCCCCCAGAACTGATCAGCTGTGTTTCAGTTTGACCTTGACAGACAGGGATTCACTTTGTTCCTCGGCCCTCTAACTGATTTACAGCTGGGCTTCTACGCCCTTCACGATCATGCTTGTCACACATGAATAAGTAGCCCAACTCCACTTTTTTTATTTTTTAAGGGGGAGGATTTTTTTTTTTTTTTTTTAGGGAAATGGTCATTTAAATTAAATAACATACAAACACTAATACAAACACTAATACAAACACTAATACAAACGATGAAACACTAAAATGTGATAAAGCTTAGCAGGTCACTTACATGAAGTTAGAGTCAACTAACCACTAGCAGTCAACATGTCAACGATGGCATATACATCGCTCTCATTGAAATCACCAACTTTAGAGTTATCATTTGAGATAAATTTGCCTATTTCTTTTCATTCCCGTTTTCGTTCTTTTACTCAGGGGTACGCGGGGTTAGCCCTAGAAGCACAACTTTTTGGATAAGGCGTTAAGGCAACCTTCTAACCCTCGGCCTATCTGTTCTCGTGTAGATTAACACCCTTTTGTTTCCATAAAAGATATAAATCGAGACTCGATGACAAAAAAATTTCTTGATTTTATCAGCAATCCTATTATCGAGCATGTACAAAGTTGTTTTCAAAAAAACAACTACAATCGATAGGATATTTTGATTGATCAAGCAAAAAACAATCACTTGTAACATAAAAGCCTTAACAAACTCCACCTAACCATAATACTAACGAAAATAACAAATAAATATTGTTGGAGAACAACTCAAGTAGAATACAAACACAAATATAAACCAGAGGTGGGGGAATTACCTTTTTTATTACAAAACTAAAATAAAAACACTAAAATAAAGCATGAATTAAAAATAAAATAAATTATAAAATTCTTATCTCATATAGAACAACCACAGCACTGCGTGTTGCAACTTAAAAGAAATTGATTGCTCTATTGGAGGCAAGAGATCAACACATCAGTCCTTGGATCACCAAGTCCTTAATAGATCCCAAACCAATGGAAGCTTGTAGGGCTAGATGTGGCCTGGAACTGCCCAACTAGGACCCTTAGAATCCATCCTTGCCAAAGTCACCAAACAACTAATCACTTTAGCCAACCACAACTTCGTTAGACCAGGACACCGGCAAAGTGACGTTAGCGTGCACGTATTGTGTCATGGTCGACAGCGATGGCTGTGGGAATCCTACGCAAAGAAAAACTCTAGTATTTTGAGAAGTTAGAGAAAAAGGGGGAAAGAGACTAGATTAATTGCACTATAACTTTCAATAGGATATTATTCATCAAATTGTTAGAGATGGAGATTCAAACTCCTTATCTTATGATAAAATCAAGTGTAAAATTATTATTAGGTCATGTCTTTAATCACCTTACTCTATTTTTGCCTTGGGTTAATTTCATTTTTAATTTATGAATTATCAGTCCAATTTCATTTTAGTTTTTGAACTTAAACCATCTAAAAATCAGTCATTGATATTTTGATTTATCTTTTAATAATCCTACCTCCTATAAATGCTTTATGTTTTAATACTTCACTCCCCTGAATTTTTATGTGCTTAAGGAAATTGTCCACAAAGTTTTTGGCATGTGTTTGATGCACAGGTTTAAATTGAGTTTTTTGAATTTGATTTGAGTTGAATTGTTATGCATTTGGTGCACAAGTTTGAATAGTTAAACAAAAAAGTGTAAAAACTTAAAATATGTTTTAAAAAAAAAAAAACAATATGAAGCATGTTTTATTTATCTTGAAATTCTATATTATTTATAAAAAAGTTATATTTGAACTTGTACGTACAAAATTATAGAATTTTAAGTTTGAATTGTAAAATTCAAATGATAAACTGTGAATAGTTAGAAAAAAAAAAGCAAAAAACACAATTGCATTTGTATGCAACTGTGAAACCAAATGTATGCTTAATCATGGTAATTATCTTCCTGTTTTATATCACTAATTGAATTAGTATTGTCATTAAAATGTTTAGGGGTCATTACGAATCCAAAAAGATTCAATGGCAATTTGCATGATAAAAAAGGTGCTTGTGCAAAGTATCAAATATCTTTTTAAGTATAACAACTGATTAGGAGTCAACAAGCAGGCGAGTGCATGTCAAAATTTTTTTTTTAAGAAGGGGGTTGAGAGTATATGAAACCGCAGACCTCCCAAAATTGGGGGGATAGTTTATGGGTAAGGTGAGCCTACACTGGCCAATTGGGTTATTTAAAAAAATTGTAATAAAATAAAATTAAATGGATTTTTGAGATTAAAAAAAGGGAAGGGGGGGAGGGGGGAGAGACAGAGAAAGAAGTAAATAGCAATTCTCAAAAAATAATTCAAATAAATAAAAAGTTTTTAAAATAATTATATTAAACAGTAGATTTATCATGCAAATGTTTATTTACATTAGATTTACAAGTTAAATGATTAGTTTACATCTTGTAAATACGTTAATTACTAATACCAATGAACGATTGATTTAGTTTTATAAATATTCATTTGTCAGCACAAGTAAATGATTGATTTACAACTTGTAAATACGTTATTTATATATTAAATTTTTTATTTTCTTAATTATTCTCTAAAAACTGCAATTTATTATAACTTAAAAAAAAAGAGAGAGGGAGAACATCAATTATAATTAAACGCAAATCCATTAAAAATTAAAAAAAAATTAAAATATAAGCAATCTTACTTAAAAAAAAAAAAAAAATCTTCTTCATTCTCCGTGCATGCATACTCCAAGTTCAAGTAAATTCTCTAAAAACAATCACATTCTCCATGAATGCATCGCATGCTCCAAGTCCAAGGCCATTATAAAAATAACAATATATGTTGTTTTATTATTTTGTGTTGTTGGTTTGTAACCTTTGTAAAGCAAAAGACACAAAACCATCACCCGTTCATATATTTATATTTCAATATGAAATTAATGGACGTTTAATATCATAATTGTATTTGTATTACGTTAAATACGATATAATTTTTACTCAAATACAAAAATTTTACGTTTAAATATAATAATTTTTAATAGTATTACGAAAACAATTACTATTTATTTATTTTTTGAAAATAATTATTTATTAGTTTTTCAATTTTTTTATTCACATCATACTCTTTCTCTCGCTAACTTTTTTTTCTCTATTTTTATCAATTACTTCAACTTTTCAACTCTAAAATACAATTTAAATATTTTTTATTCAAACACACATTTCATGTAAATACAAATCAAATATTTTTCATTCAAATATAAATTGCAGTTCTAAAATTATATTCAAACGCATTACAAATATAATAATTTATCAAACGTCTCATAGACAGGCGTAACAACCAACACCTTCAACAAACAAATTAATTAGCAAACTGCTAACAATTAGTTTTACATGTGTATATATATATATACACACACACATAAACCAAAACAAGACAATAAAGAAAGAAAAACAAACAACTAATTGCCACCACTTAATCATTATAAAAATATACATATAATCGAAAATAAAAAAACGAAAAAAGAAAACCCTTTTGGCAGGTTGAGTTGGGGTTCGACCCACCACACTGCTTGTCAAAGCATATTGACAAGTGGGCTGAGGACGTTGATCCGCCGATGGAGGTGGGTGGGGCGGTGCAGGTTTTGTTCAATGGCACAATTGATTCGCTTTGTGCAACACTAAAATCAACTCTTTCAAAAAGAAAACACACAAAAAAAAATATCCTTAGACACGATACTGTATATAACATCTTTTTTCAAGTAAATTAATTATTAAAAGAAAAGAAGAGGAGAAAAGATACATTATTAAAGATTGGGAATTCTTACTCAATACGCAATTTCAGCAAGCACAAACGATTAAATATAATAACAAAATACATGGAAGGATACTATAGGTAGCGTTTGGTATTGTTTTTGAAATCTGTTATGTTTTCAAATTCTTTGAATTTGAGATCGTTTTGAAAACAATTCTGAGAACGTTTCTGAAATTGTGTTTGGTTTTATTTTCTGAGTGTATTTTTTGAGAAACAAAAAAGTGAAACTGTGTTTAATTATATTTTTGAAAACCAGTCATTTTATAAGTATTCTATAAAAACATATTTATATTTGATTTAAAAAAAATTTATTATGAATACTAAAAATTAAAAATTAATAAAATTTTTTAATTGAAAAATGAATTAAAAATTAATAACCATAATATTTAAGTAATTACTATATCAATTAAATCTTAATTAACCATAATAATTAAATCAGAGAAATTGGAGAAATGGGAAAAATGAAATCAGAGAAAACGACTTTTAATCGTTTTCAATTTTACATTGGGAGCAAAGGCGATTTTGGATTCGTTTTGAAATCTGTTTTCAAAAATAATACAAACCAAACACAATTTCACACCGATTTTGAAATCGATTTCTTAAGAAATCGTAAAATCAGTTTTGGAAACAAAATCAAACACCCTCATAGTATTTCATTTTCCGGTTCTTTTGAATCTTGCTGGTTTTTTGTTTTTAGTTTTTTTTTTTTTCAACTTAATTGATACCAGAATGGTGAGAAAGGAAATCAAATGAATAGATTTGGACTAATTCACTATTTAGAAATACAGAAAACATCATTTAATATATAGAATTAAGGGATAAATTCATCACTTTTAAAAAGTGAATCACTTCATATTTATGTATAAGTCTCCAACCCACATATATTCATAACTTAACGTTACAAGAATAAAACCTTTAAACTCCCAAAACCCTAAAATAAATTTAAAAAAAAAATAACATCTAACCTTTAGACTTTAGAAACTTCTAAGAAAAAAAATACAAATATTTAGTATAACTACTAAAAACTCTCAAATAAATATTTATTTTTGTAATTCTAAATTTCTAAACATAAATGTCTGACTTTTGAGTGCTCCTTCGTCAAAACAAGACCTTTAAAATTCCACCAATTCCTAAATGAATAAATATTGTCAGTTGATTTAAGAGAGATTACATCTTTTGATGTTTCAACTGAATTAGATATGTCCATATTATGATTATCTGTATCATTAATCTTTCTGGGTTTTAGACTTTAGTGTGAGGTAGAGTTAGAGGTGAACAAAAACCTGACAACCCAACGAATCCATCCAACCTAATTTATTATAACTCGAACCCAACCAACTCGATCAAGATCAACCCAATCGAACTATTAATTGGATGGGTTTTGGTCAAATTTTTCTAAATCCAATTTAACCCGAACATTATAATTTATTTATATATAAATAAATATTTTCATATCCATAAAATATAGTGCTTATTTTATATTTTATATTGATCACTTAACACCTTATTATATTTCATTTTGTATGAATTTTTATTATTATTTGTTTATTGCTTTATAACTTTTATACTTAAACATGTTATATATATATATTTTATTTTTGTATTGATTTGTAACTTATGAGATAATTCTAGAGCTTTATAATACTAATATTATGATAAAAATTAGCTTGCTTTTCATATACCTACCCAAACTTGATTGGGTAAGTTGAAAATTCTCAAAAACCCACCCAACCTATTCAATATTCACTCTTAGGTAGAGCTTAGACTTGGGAGCTACTTGGAATTTGGAACAATTGTTGGCGGTATTTTGTTATTATGAAAGTAGTAAGATAACTTTGATAATGTGATTTTGACATAAGCTGTGGTGGCCCGCCCTACGTGGAGGCTGAACAGCATCATCACGGTCAAGCACTGAAACCAATTGCGATAGTCTGCCACTTCATAGGTCGCTGGCAACTTACTTTTAATATACTTTTTTTTTGTTTAACATACTTATTTTAACTTTCCATTTTAACGTGAAAATAATGAATAATTTTTTTTATAATTTAAACTTGAAAATTATATTATCGTAAAACATT
The DNA here is from genome assembly GCA_035233585.1 of Antiaris toxicaria. Lineage (NCBI taxonomy): Eukaryota > Viridiplantae > Streptophyta > Magnoliopsida > Rosales > Moraceae > Antiaris > Antiaris toxicaria. The sequence continues at coordinate 7,397,531 of CP141163.1, forward strand.
TACTATAGTAAACATTTTACACTGTCATAACTTAAATTATATCATAAAAACATCGTTTCAAAATCCATTTCAATGCAACTCAATAAAAGACTTGTAGCAGGACCATTTCCCTCGCCCAGTCCCTTTAGCACATGCAGATCCTGGCCCTCGTCCATTATAAATTTTACTGACGTACAAGTTGCTTACCTGCAACATGAACAAACTTGTGAGCTACAGACTCAGTGAGTTCAAACATAAAAACCAGTAACATGGACCATAAGTTAGAGCATTAAATATAATGTTAGTTCACATTATGCTTATTTATGCTCATTTGTGGGTAATGTTTAAATCTTAGGTCTTTATCTTACATTACGTTCTGATTTTGGACCCCATGTTTTTTGTATCGTAGTGCACGCATAACTGAGAAGGATATTGGGAAGCAACCCACTGACCAATCCTCAACCGTCTACATAATATTAACATAAACATAACATGAGTAACCTCCCCTTGTTGAAGGCCAGTATGCCAAAAGGTGGTTTCATTACCCTCTTTTATATGGTTCCGATCAGGTGATATTCTCATTGCCCCTCGGTATGGAATACTTTATATGTCTTTATTTTATTATGTGTATTTTATTTGATATACCGTTGTGCATATAGCAGTTACATATATAATTTATATCTTATACATAGTATATAAACATGTAAAGTAAATTCATGTTGTAGACAATGAGATGTCTAAACTTACATATATTTTGCTAACATTTCCTTCCTGAGGTCTACTGACGTTCCTTTGTGGCTTCTAAGTTGGATCCTTATAACCAAAATAAGTAACGATTATTTCCAATATTTATTTCATACTTAAAACATCACAAAAATGTAAAAATTCTAAGTCCGAGTCCCTAATAGTGAATTTAGGGATCTAACATTTCATTTTTAACTTTTGTATCAACTTTTATCAAAATTACCATTTTGTCTCTATCTTTTGACAAAATAACAATTTGTCCCTATTGGACTTTTCTTACTTTTCTTAAACTTACATCTTGATTTTGGCCATTAAAACCTTAATTAAGGCCTTAAGATACCATTCCAAGCCTTAACGTCCCTTTTCTCAACTTTTGGTAAAATGACCATTTCGTGCCCAACTTTTGACAAAATGATCATTTCATCCCTAGCATGATTCCTCTTCATAAATATACTTTTCTTTGACTTAAAACTTAATTTTGACTTTTAGAATTTTAATTAAGCCATTCTAATGCCCCAACGGTCTTTTTCTAACATTTCTGAAATTTTTGGTCAAAATGACAATTTTACCCCTAACGGGTCTTTGGACCGTAACATTTTCACTTTAACGTTTTAACGGATTTTCTAAGCCCAAAAATCATAAAATAATTTTTCCTAGACCTTTCTGTGTTTTTACAGCATTAATTGCTGTAAATTCGCCGTCTAATTTTCACCTAACCATTAGGTGGTACTATTCCTACTTTAGGTCGTTTATCCTCTTTTTCTTGCGTTTCGGGGCTCCGAATGGACGTTTCACTAATATTAAAAACATCCGTCACCCTCTCTTCGGCCTAGGTTACCGAGGGGGCTCGCGTTTTTAAACACTGACCACATTTTAACCCTCATTTTCCCAAAATATCCTTCGAGTCATTCTAAAAATTTTGGCAGCGTTTCCGCTTAAATTTTAGGATCACGGCATTGAGGTAACACCTCAAAACCATATACCTACCATATGCTAAACCAGAGGCCCAACTTTTACGTAAAAACACAAATTTTTTACGGAAAAATTTCTATAAAATCCTAGTTATTTCTAACGATATTTCAATTCATTTTTATCCACTCTTACCCTTAGTTTTTGTCCACATTTCCCACACACATTTTTTTCTCATAAAAATCTCATTTCATCACCTAATCATAGCCCACGGTTTTCTTTGATTTCATGCATAGGAATTTAAAGTTTTGAGCTTCTAATTTTTCCTAACTCAATCACCTACCACATACAATCTTTTGAATCAAGAAACTATCAACAATCAAACTTAAATTTTTCATTCAACACCCCTCATGAAGCTCACGGATTTTCTTTGAAAACATTGCACCAATTTTTGTTTTAAAGTTTCCAATCCACTCTTTACTTCAATCACATGCTGCCCTAGCTTGTTAAAGCATAAACTAGCAAAACGAAAGCTTGAAATTCATCACACTTTAACCATATACTACCCACAGATTTTCTTCAAAAAAAACTTAAGAGAAAGCTTAAAAATTGAAGCTTACCTTACTAAGAAGATCACTTGGTGGTGCTTGGGAAGGCTTTTGAACAAGTTTGGTGGGAAAATTTTGAAGAAAAATTGGTTTGGAGGATGGTGGGAATACACAGCAGCAGAGGAGGCAAAAATGGTTGAATTTTTTTTTTTTCTGGTTTCAAGCTAAAACCGTGGCTTAAATGGCAGCAAAAAATGAGGGCTAGTTAGTAAAATTTTTGAGGGCCATTTAGCAAATTTTTTGGGTAATTTAGGCAAACTTTAGGGTTTCATTAGCAATGAAACAAAATTTTTTCTGATTTCTTCTTCATCAATCGACTTTATCTTGCTATTTTCCCAAACTTTTCCAAAATTTTACATGCAATTTTGTTAGCATCCTAATATTTGGATCAAACCTACTTTAAACCCTAACTATTGGATTTCCTAATTCTTTCCACACAATTCTCTTTTCCATTTATGTCATCACATGGTGACATCATTTGGTGCTTTTTGATCAAAGTTTGACCAAAAGTCAAATTGAACAAAACTTTTCCGAAATCGTGTAGGCGGGCTTCTGAAGTCATCTATATTATTGGTTTACCTTAAATCACTTCCGTTTGGCCAAAAATACTTTCCGTAATTATTTTATCTTTTTCCTACCGTTAGTTTACTATAGGTCACCTTTTAGGTTTTTTCGATATTGAATTGGCACTGTTCTTCCTATTTCGGTTCAATAAAATTTTCCATCACTGAATTTCTTTCTTTTAACATTATTAGAACATCTTATTGCGTTCTAAACAACATTAAATCATATATTTTATATTTTTAAATATAAAAATCATTGTATATATACAATGTACATGTTTCCCAAGAACGATAAAATTTCTCAGTTGTCACGTGAGCCTTTGCTCAACCATAGAAGGAATCAAGAAAGCTCAAGTGTCTTCAAGAATGTAATAGTTACCATTAAAAGCATTTGATGTATGAAAAATAGAAGAAAAAAAGACACAAATGACACTATGTTGATACTTCTTAGACATTTTAACATGGTTTTTGGACACTTTCCATCTTTGCCATCCTAAGTTACTAGTCAAAGGTCAAATGATATTGATCAAAAGTCAACATAATATGCTTTATCCAAAATACCCTTATTTATAAAAAAAAAAAAAATTTAAACAAGATAATGAATTTTCCATATTATAGATATTTTATTAGAAAATTTCATGTTTCTATGTGGATAGTTGAATGTCTTTGGCATCGGTCGCCAGTGTTAGTCCCTGTAATATTTTAGTTGAATATTTTGAGTATTCTACTAGAATATTTTCATATTCAATATGGATGATGTCACGTCTCAAAATTCGGGACAATGACGTGTAGGGGGTGTTAAATAAATAAAAGAAAATCTCATATTCTTAAATCTATCGGTTTTTATATTTTACCTTTTACCGTCTCTTGAAACTTGTTTACAAATTATGCTTATATATTTTAAATTAATTATTATCTATATTTGAATTCTTATCATAATGTCAGGTGGTGAGTTACCCATGTCTCACAGATGCATACTTGGATAAAATAAAATAAGTGAGAATATAAAAGTAAAGTTTAGAATTTACAGTTTCAGAATGCTCATATACATACTTGATCCTTGTCGTATATGTAAAGTAAAAGAACACTACTTCAAGTCTTTAATCTTTATCGTCCACTAATGATTTCACATCATCCATATCCTCTAGTCACCTTTCTCTACTTGGGGTTTACCAGTTTTAAAATAGTGAGCGAAAGACCCAATAGGATATTTTTAAAAACACTTTTCAAATATTTTATTTTAACTATCATACTAATAATATATTAATGCAGTACAGAAATATAAACATGGAATCGTGATTATGCAAATTGTGTTTCTAAATACATCTAGTTTTTGTACGGTCCGTATGAGCCTCCTCACCATGCCGAAGCATGATGAGTGATTCTCGATCGAGCTGTGCACTCTTCGCACGTGTGTGTTGGCTCCCAGTGTACTTTAACACTAAATTCAATTTTTAAATTTTCATTTAAAAATAAGATTCACATAATCAAATATACCTTATTATTTTTCAAAAAAATCCGTAACCAGATATTTTTTCTTTAATTTCTAAAATCGTGATATTTTCTAAAATCATAAAATTTATAAAACTTTATAAACTCATTTTCTTTAAATTATTTTGGTCAAATCACTAAAAGACAAAACTAGCAACAAGGAAAGGGTAAGATATCCTACTTCATTAGCAATTTAATCCACTATAAACTTCTCGCAAGAATTCCAAGATAGCCTTTCTCCGAATTCAATCAACGAGTACCTAAAACAAGAATCATAGGTAATTTAATTATCTGTCCAGGAATTCCGTAATTGTAATTACGGTAAATTCAATTAATTAGTGTATCGTTGATTCTAAAAATTTAAAGCAATATTTTATTTTAACACCAAAATTTTAAAATGAAAATTTTTTTATACAAATACTCATGATATTTTTAAAAAATTTTGACATAACCTGCTTTAAAATATAGATTACTCAAAAACTCCAAAATGCTTAACCTGTAGAAAAACAAATTATATTTCTTAAAACAGTTCAAATTTCAAATCTCAAATAAATTTGAAATACTCATTCAAAATTTATTATTATTTTACTTTATATTATTATTATTATTATTATTATTATTATTATTATTATTATTATTATTTGTATATAACTAATATATTTACAGATATACATATGTACATATTTTTCTTAAGGGAAATCGGAAGGGCCGGAAAAAGGGGACTCACAGCGACGATGGCCGGCTGCGCTAAGGCACGACAGTCAATAGTGGAAGAATAGCTAGTTGTAAGGGTTTGGGCTTGGGCACATTTGCATGGAAGACGAATTCGGCTTGTGGAGGCTCGTGAAGTTGCGGCTCAGGATTGGTGGTAACCCTCGACTAGAGGCTTGGGTGGGGCTGTGCCGACGACTAGGATGGTGAAGGAGTGGTGGCGCGGTTCGGGGATGCTGACGATGACTGGATCTGGTTAGCGGGGTCGTAGCGACTAGCGGTTCAATCGCGTGGCATGGCTGTGTTGTGGTTTGGGTTTGACAACAATTGACAATGATGGGCTCTGCAGCTGGCTCGGGAAGAATGATAAAGCTCGACCCAGGCGTGGCTCGAGTTGGCGACTAACGGCGAGACAATGGCGAGGATGAATTGTGCGAGTTCAGCTCCCGTGGGTCTTGGCTATGGCGTCACGAGGGAGGAACAACAAGGCTCGGGTTGGGTCACGGTTGGCTTTGGCCGGTGACTGCTTAGATGGAGTTAGGTGGCTCGCAAAGGCAGTCAAATGGTTGGTGGCTCTCGAGGCTGGCACGGTGGCTCACGGCTTTGGTGGTTGGCTGGCCGGCTAGCTTAGTCAGCGACGGAGAAGATAGGGGCCGATCCTTGTGAGGGTAGCGGAGAAGAAAACCAGAGAGGGAAAAGAAAGAAAAATCTAAAGAGAGAAGGTAAGGAAGTGAGCGAGATGATAGCGTTGCAATATTTTGGAAATTTTGAGAAAAAGAGAAGCGAGATAATCAGTGAGAGAAAGTGACAGCAAAGGGGGGAGTTGGTAAGAAAACACAAAGAGAGAGAGGGAAAGTTGGTTAGAAAGGGAGAGAGATGAGTGTGAGACAGTGAGAAACACGTGGAAAGGAAGAGAAAAAAATAGAAAGAAGAAGAAGATACCAGAAGGTAGGGAAAAAAGAAAAGAAAAAAAAAATTGTGCAGAAAAAATGAAATAACATCTAGTATAAATTTAATGAGTAAAATTTGTAAAAATTTCAAAATTTTATGAAAATGTTCAAAATATCCTCAAATTAATATTTAATACACCAAAAATTTAAAATTGAATTCTCATAAATAAAAATTTATTAGCACAATAATAATTGAATATTATACATTCACATGTGAAATTTAAACTCAAAACTTCGCAACGTGACAAATGATCGTATGTCTTTGGCGCCGGCTGTCGGCTATGGTTGGTCACTAAAATACTTTAGTAAAATATATTGCATACTTTACTAGAATATTTTAAATATTCTACTAAAAAATGTTTAATTTTCAATATAAATAGTCGGATGACTCCAGCTCCAACCAATGGCACCAGTCACCAGAATATTCTAGTAGAGTATACTGCATACTCTATTAGAATATTTTGGTTATTTTATAAGAATATTTTTTATTTTCAACATGAATGGCCAAATGTCTTTGACTGTAGTCACTGACGCCAGTTATATTTTTAGTATTCTACTAAAATATGTTGGATATTCTATCAGAATATTTGTTTGTTTTCAACACAATTAGTTGGACGTTACGACACCGGTCGTCAGAATATTCTAATAGAATATTTAGATATTCTTCTAGAACATTTTCTTTATTTTTAACATGAATTATCAAAAATCTCCGACTTTGATCATCAACTGTTACAAAAAAACTCTAATAGAATAGTTTGATTATTATAATAAAATATATACATATATATTAAAATCCACTTAAAAATCAATCAAAAAATAAATAAAAACTTTATATCAAACAAACAAATTCACAACACACATACATATAACAGCAACAAAATAAAACACAACTTTGTGACAAACAGTTATATCTAAATACAAAAATCTATAAATAAAACTTATAATGATTAAAACAATATTAAGATCTATTGGAATAATCAATCCCATTTACTATTAATTTATTGACCAAGGGTATATTACCATTGATTTTGGAAACATGCCGCAACAAACCAACAATATAAAAGGGGAAATATAGTATGAGAATGCTAGAATCATAACTCATAAGCATGCATATAAACCTCTCATCCCAAAGAAAAAAAAAACAATATTAAAATCATCTTGTACTCAATAATAAATGCACCATAATTCCTGTTTTATTTAGTAAACTTGTGGATATATAACTAACCACTGACAACAAGACAATCAAGAACAAAATAATGGTGTTAACAAACTACTTTAGTCATCCAAAAAAGTAGACAACACAATATATAGAATACCTTGCAAGATAGAATTTTCTTACGAGATAAACAAAGCATTAAATTTTATCCCAAATCTATAATTAAATTTGCTGGGCACTTTCACATGATATTTAGGTATAAAATTCATAACTATCTCTCAACATGAATCATGTAATGAAATCATATGAGTTTCTTTACAATCCATTAGAGAATCCATATTATTTATATAATAACTAAAAAGAAAACTAACTTTACTGTGCTTTGTACAATAAATTTTCAATTTTTCCCTTGTTTAGTAAATTTCTAATTTTGCTCTTAATGTAGTGTTTTATCATTTTTATCCTCCTATTTTATTTGGGTTCCTTTTTTTTTTTTTTTTTTTTTTTTACATATTGGGTTTTTGCTACATAGTTAAAGAGAGGCCCATTTTTACTGTTTTTGAAATAAGAAGACCAAATTTACTGTTTCTTGTCCAGTAAATTTTTAATTTTGGTCTTAATGTGGTGTTTTGTCGTTTTTAACCTCCTATTTTATTTGGGTTCCTTTTTATTTTTTAGCATATTAGGTTTTTGTTATATAACTAAAAAGAAGCCAATTTTTACTGTTCTTTGTATAACAAAATTTTTATTTTTGCCCTTGATGTGGTATTTTGTCATTTTTGTTCTCTTATTTTATTTTGGTTCCTTTTTTTTTTTTTGTAGGGGGCGCGGGCATATTGGGTTTTTAAGGAAGCATTTTTTTTACTATTGTTTGTACAGTGAATTCCCATTTTGCCCCCTGATTTGGTGTTTTGCCACTTTTGCCCTCCTCCTTCACTTGGATTCCTTTTTTTTTTTTTTTTTTTTTCATATTGGGTTTTAAAAATATATTTTTAAAAAAGCACTAACAGGAAAAAAAATATATTTTATTATTTCAGTATTAAAGTAAAAACAATAGAATCCTTAACAAAATATAAACTTACCAAGTAATTAATTTATTTATAATCAACATAAACATTGTTATGCCACACTTATACTATTTTATAAAATAACTATAATTTCCATCACAGTAACGAGAAACAGTAAAAGAAAAGCAAATAAAAGCTGTAACGCAGAATCTTAATATCTGTAATTATGTAAATATTTTGTAAAATGAGAATTTAAAATTATAAATAATTTGTAACATTTGTAATTATATAATCGTATTATAATATAATCTAATATAACACAAACAACATAACTTAAATTTTATACATCTTCAACCACATAATATAATAAATTATAACATACTATAACACTATTACAAATATAAATATTTTATAATATCAACATCTATAATTATAAATATTTTATAACATTTATAACTATGTAATATTTTATAATTATATTATCATATTATAATATAATCTAATACAATACATACAACACTCTATATAATTTAACAAATTATTAAATACCATGGCACCGATGCGGGTATCTTTGCTTGTATTACTTTAAGGGGGCGTTTGGTAAACGCATTACATTTTGATTGTATTTGAATGAAATTTGTTTTTTGAATGTTGTATTTGGTTGAAAAGTATTTGTTTTGTATTTGAATGAAATATGTGTTTGGATGAAAAGTAGTTTAGAATTGAAAAGTTGATGTGATTGATAAAAGTAGAGATAAATAGTAGAATTGAAAAGTTGATGTGATTGTTTTAAAAATGTTTTGAATAGTAATTGTTTTCATAGCACTTTTGTAAAATTTGTGTTTGGTGTAAAATTGTATTGTATTTGAGTAAAATTAAAATTGAATACTTTCTTCAAATGCCCCCTAAAACAAAACATTCAAACATTTGTTGCTGCACTTCTATGAATGGGAACAATTTGATTCAGCCTTTTCCCTACTTCACCATTAAGAGCATACTCATTCGTAAGCCCCAGCAACCCTAGCACGTATAGTTAAAAAAAAGGACAGAAAATTTTTAAAAATAACAATGGTTCATGAACAACAACAACAATAAATCTTAACAAATCTAAGCAAATCTCAACAACAACAACAACAATAGCCGATGGTTCACAAGAAGAAATTGCAAAATTCATATTTGATAAAAAAAAAAAAAAATCTTACAACAACTGGATAGAACATGGCGGCGACAGCAGCAAAAAGCGAGGCCGAATCTCAAATATTGATCCCAACTCATTGCACAAGAAAGTGAAAGAGAACCACAGATATGAGGATGCGAGGCCGAGATCAAGCAAATCTCTGATCCAAACTACATCGATCTTCGATTCTTACGAGATAAAGATGTATGTGTAGGAAAAAAAACATTAGAGTGCGTAGTGGAATTTTAAAAAAAAAATTTTAAAGATCGTTAAATAACTCATGTTACCATATACAATAAATTATCAATAATCATACACCTTCAGAGAAACTCACCAAGAATGCCAAGGAAGTGACCGAGGGCTTCAATCAACTAGTCTTCTCTACTATTCTTCAATTACTTGACAGTAGAGTGAGTGGTACTCGGTTACTTAATCGGTATTTTAATATGGCTTGTCTCCTTCTAACTACCCAGATCTCTAAGAATTTATTATTACTAGTGAGATGTGCAATAATAAATTTGCTCACATGAGAGTCTGTGGTCTAAAGAAAATTAGAGTGCCAAAACCGCTATTTATAAAATTGTATTAGGTGACTTTTGAATTTTGAATTGAACTAAGAAAAGATTTTTCTCTTTCCTAAGACCTAGATGGATAATTCTCCCTAACAGAATTTTTCCCTAAAAAATTCGATCACACAAGGATAGAAAAGATTCAAAATTTAAATAAGATTCAAACAAGATTTTTTCTCTTTCTTGACCACCTAAAAACTAACTTTATCCACACGGAAAAAACCCCACATAAATTCAACCAAGGCAAGAATTTGTAATTCAAAATTTGATTTAAATTTCAAACTCCACAAATCTTGAGATTTTGTCTCCATGGATAATTTTTCACACTCCAATTCAAATTCAAATAATTATGTAATCTCTTATCCAAAATAAAATTCAAATCCAAACTTAGATAAAATCTTGTCTTCTACCTTTATCCTATGTGGACGCCACCTTATACAGTGCCAGGATAAAATTTTGTTCAATTCAAATTTAAATAGAATAATGTTTTAAATTTCAAATATTTATTTTAAGACAAGATTTTTAAAATTCAAATTAATCTCATATTTGATTTTCAAAATCAAATACAATTAATTTAAATTTCAAATCTTATCTTACAAAATAAATATTAATTAAATATTTATCTCATTTATAGAATAATACATAATTATAATTTTGCCCTTCCAGTACCTAGAGAAAGCGCCTACACCCTATAGGAGGGTGATCCGGATTTTTCTCTTTACTAAATGTTAGACAATAAGCTAATAAGAATATCCCGACTAATTACTATCTGTTAAGAAATTATGCAAAACTAGTAGAGAGACCAATTAAACATATATAATGTGGGCTCTAATAATTCATATAACTATCATTTTATATCGAATAAACCTATTACAATTATTAATTTCAGAATTACACCACTATAAACCTGACATTACACTTCTAATTATATATTGTCTTATGTAAGCTAGTGATAAGCTATCATTTAATGACCATGTCATATATACAAAACCCTCATATGATATTTATGATCAGCCTTAGGTCGAGTTACCTTAAGTATCTATTATACTCCCTAATAAGAAAATGATTATTCACCATATGTGAATAAGAAGTCATCTGCTCAGCAGACAACATAAGGTCTTGTTCATTTTCACATCCAATATAATGCCTTTAAAAGGATAACCTTTACTCTTTATTAGAGTTATGATTCCAATATTTGTAAACAAACCTTCTATCTTATATAAGTCATGTACCTAATGAATCGATCTATAAACTTACTACCTCTGAGACGCTTTAGCTATTGGAATATCAAAGTACACAAATTATATATATGAAACGATTCATCTACTCAGTATTAAGGTTATTGCATAATGAAAGTGACATGATTCACTCAGGTGGACTACATAGATCAATTATACTTTGGTCTCAGTCTAACACGTCATTACCAAGCAACATATCTATGTTTTTACTTAGGAGTCGAAGCTCCAAACAGTCAAGACAAACCGTCCTCTTAATTGGCTTTAGACAATATAATAGTCTTAACATGAATTAGATGCTTGATCTAACTCCATATATTACAAATTATAATTTAGATTGCTTACTTTAGAATGTTGTCTTCTTGCATACAAAAGTTCATTACATGCAACATTCAAATTGTTTAACACAAGTAATTAGTGAGTTACATTTGCTTATATTTACTTTAACAGGTAAATAGAATGAAAACATATAGCAATATAATGAATAATCTCTAATATAATTTTATTATCCAATTCAAAAATACATATAAAATGACTTTCTTACTTAGAGCATTCCTAACAATATGATTAACCTCATAATTGTTACCGACATGGCTGATTTCCTCCAATTCCATGAAGCTTTCACCTCTGCCAACCTTAATTTTATGGTTTTATTAAAATCGACCCAATCCTCATCATTTGGTTAGTGAAAGCCGTTGCAAATTTTAGAGGTGGCCGAAATGATGAATAAGAGATGAGCGAGAGAGCAAGCTTCGATCATTGGTGTGAGCTTCGATCAAATCTAGCTGCTTTAACGTCAGTGTCGAATGTGTAAAATTTGGAACTCTTCCACGTGAACTTTGACATGTGCAGACAAAGAAGTCGAGATCAATATTTCAACGAGGGAAAAAAAGACCACAAGATGAAAGGCTGAAGTCGCTGGAGCTCAGTTGACGAGGGCACGTCACTAAAGCTCAGTCAACGGTGACAGTGAAAAAAAAAAGAGAGAGAAACAAAGGAGAGAGAGAAAGAGATCAAAAAGATAGAAAAAGAAAGAGAAATATATCAAAACTCAACCAGTTAGCCTCAGTCAGAACAGGGGTAACATAGGAACTCAATAAAAATTTGAAACTTCAAATTTTAAAAATTGAATCGGTCTCATGTAAAAAAAAATGAAGAAGAAGAAGAGATGTACCAACCATGGACCAAACATCTAAATGATGCACAATTATGACATCTCATGTCTTTTTCTCAAAATGAACATACAAAAAAAGAGCTAAATAGAATTTTTTAACCTAAAAAAAGTTCAGAGTTTATAGGTTATAACCTCAAAATCTGAAGGATTCAATTGTAATTAAAGAGAATAAACTCTTTAATTAAGAGAAGAATTAAAGCCCAACATTCTTAATATATTATAAATTCCTCAAATGAAGGGAGGGAAGAAGGCGAATATTATTTATAAAAACAATTTTCAATATAAAACCTTAAGTCAATTATATTATACTTTGATTTTTACTATATCGTTCTATTAAGATTTTTCTTGTGTTCTTTGAGTTTTACTTAAACATTTTTTAGTATATTGCTTGCTTGATCTTATTTTCTTGTCCAAGAATTTTCATTTATATTGAATGAAATTTTGCTCCAATAACAACTGTTAAACAAAAATAGCATAATTGTAGACATAATAGTTATCAGAATGTGGATTGAGGATCCAAAATCAATAATCAAGAGGGATGAAATTTGACATGTCTACCAAAAATTAAAGAAAAAAAAAAGTTACGAATAACTAAATATGTTTTGTTCTTACTTTTTGTTAATATAAATGTTGATTACTAAAACCATTTTGTCGGTTGTGTATTAAAAATCTCTAGTCAACGTTGCAAATCGTATTTTCCCACGTAGAAAAATAATAAAAATAATAATTTTGAAAAAATCATACAAAATCCTGAGCAACCAAAGGGTGACATTAATATCCCTCCACGAACCAATAAGATTTTCGCTTGCAAATTGGCGGTGCAACCTCAGCCACTTCTCTCCTCCGTGGGCCACCCCAAACCCCACCATTCAAAGGCTCCCCCATCAGATAAGGCAGAAGATAAGGCGGACCCAATCACAACCGTCAGATGGATACGCTTCTCCATCCAACGGCCGAGGAATCGTCACCGTGGATAATCCACCAAAACCCAGATTCGATGGCCCAAAAGAAGGTACATCAAAATAAAATCCTCACCGTCACCACCATTCTCAAATCCCAAACCCAACTTCCTCTATCTCGACGCACCCGGCGCACGTTAGCAAGAAAAAGGATTAATAAGAAAAAGAAATGGCCGCTACCACAGCCGCCGCAGCTACATCCTCGTTCATCGGGACGCGACTCCATGACGCGTGCTACTCAAACGCGGGGCGAGTCCAGGCCCGGTTCGGGTTCGGAGGCAAGAAGAGCCAGGCCAAGAAGTCAGCGGCGAAGCGGACCTCGGACCGGCCGCTGTGGTACCCAGGAGCCCAGGCGCCGGAGTGGCTCGACGGGAGCCTGGTCGGGGACTACGGGTTCGACCCATTTGGGCTGGGGAAGCCTGCTGAGTACCTGCAGTTTGAGCTGGACTCGCTGGACCAGAACTTGGCGAAGAACGAGGCCGGAGCTCTCATCGGGACGAGGACGGAGGTGTCGGATGTGAAGTCCACGCCGTTCCAGCCTTACAGCGAGGTGTTTGGGCTGCAGAGGTTCAGGGAGTGCGAGCTCATTCACGGCAGGTGGGCCATGCTCGCCACTCTCGGCGCTATCACCGTCGAGTGGCTCACTGGCGTCACCTGGCAAGACGCCGGCAAGGTAATAAGAGGTCCTATTGTAAATGCTACATGTGGACATATATTATGTGCATTTGCATCTTTTTTTGGACTTCGACCAGTTAATTCTCATAAGATTCATCATAGTTTTGTTGATTGAGAATTACTATTGAATGCTAGGATATTTTTTTAGATTTATTTTTGAATGGTTAGATATAGGAACATTTTAGATATTAAAATGTTATATTCTCTAATGATGTTGTTAAAGAAGCATCAACTAAATGCCTAGGTGGCCTAGAATTTTTGTTGAGTGTGTCTGATGAAAGTAATAGCTTGGTGGATCTAAAACATATATTAGCTTGATCTTAATTACATTTGTCTTATAAAATAGGTTTTATTGATAAGGAAAAAGAGCTCCATTTTGTTGTGTGACTCGACCAATGAACATAGAAAACACTAATATGTAATTCCGTTGGATTCAAAAATTGTTGTCAAAGAAAAAACTGGAAAATAAAAGACAAATATTGGAAAAAAAATGGTAAAGAACGGGTGTCGAACATGCTACTAGTATCATTTTTTTAAATAAAAAGGAAAAATTAGGTGAATAGACAGATTTTACACACTTTAATGAATGGCCAAAATTTTTTTATTTAGAAAAATGACCTCTAAAAGATTGATCATAATTAATTAGTTATTGATCACATTCAATTAGTGAAAAATATATGATAACATTTATCAATAACTAATCATTTCTAATTTTTGAGGACTAATAAGATTTGTCCATTTTTCAGGTGGAACTAGTGGAAGGATCATCATACCTGGGACAGCCACTTCCATTCTCCATTAGCACACTGATCTGGATCGAGGTTCTACTGATCGGATACATCGAGTTCCAGCGGAACGCTGAGCTTGATCCAGAGAAGAGGCTTTACCCTGGAGGCAAGTTCTTCGACCCACTGGGGCTAGCCGCCGACCCAGAGAAGAAGGCCACCCTCCAACTGGCTGAGATCAAGCACGCCCGTCTCGCTATGGTTGGCTTCTTGGGCTTCGCCGTCCAGGCTGCCGCCACCGGGAAGGGTCCACTCAACAACTGGGTCACCCACTTGAGTGACCCTCTCCACACCACCATTTTTGATACATTCGCCTCTTCCTCTTCTTAGCTGCTCTTTGCGAATATCCCCCTTGTAATCTCTTTTTTTAAGAATGTTTGTAAGTACTTGGCTGAATTACTCTCCGTTCTCTACTTGTGTTGTAAAAATGATGAAAGGAGAACTATCAACTATGGGACAAACATGCATGTGAGCTTTGCCTACTTGTTAATGGGATGGAGGAGTTGGTGGGTTCGTACGCGAAGCTTCACTTGTTGGCCATTTTGAAATTGAACTTAAAGATTATTTCTGAATTTCACGAACAGAAAAAAGAAGGGGAAAATACGAGGTATGAATTACACAAGTCCTCGCTTGAAATTTGATAGTACAATTTAGTCTCTGGCATATCTAGCACATATAAAGCCCTAATTTTTGTTTTTATAAACTTAATATGAGCTTATTTAATTTAAAAAAAAAATTCATAAAAACATAAAAGGTGTCCCACCACTAAGGGGGAGTTTGAGGGAGGAGGCTGGAGACATTATTTTTAAGTTGGAAAAAAGTAGTTTTGGAAAATGTGTTTGGGAGAAAAAACTGCTTGAGGTGAAAAAATAAAAAATTTTAAAAATTTTTTTAGAAAAAAAATACCAATATGGATATTGTTTCGTTCCTCTCGAAATTCTATGCAATTTAAAAAAAATTATCTCATTTGGACTTGTATACATAAAGTTATGAATTTTTTAAATTTGAAGTTTACTGTAACGTTTTAGAAATATAAATAGTGAAAAGTAGTGAAGTTTTGGAAAAAAATTGATTTTTGGAGGCTGGAGAACAGCCCCCAAACGTGCCCTAATTGTTGATAGTGTACTAAGTTAATGTTCTCGACTCCAAGATGAAACAAGGAGTTTCGCTTAATAAACTTCTTATCGACACTCAGTTGAATATCATTCAAATAAAAAGTGTTGACTTTATTCAATCTTGAGATAAGTAATGTCAACTTCAATCATAATTAAGATAAAAGGTATTAAATTGAATTCACCAATGTATAAATACTGATAACAATATAGTGATTATTTAAACTCTATAATTCACAAGATTTACCATGGAAGTCTATCAAGTTTAACTCAAATGGAGATATGGGATGAGGATCAATATAGGCAGGCTATCCATCAACCATCGTGAATATTTATTTGAACATTTGTGTTTAAACTTAAACATTCAAAGAAAAAGAATTATTTTTTAGGGGTTATAAACACTCCTTTTCGGCCTCCTTGGATCCCAGTCACTAATCGACAGACATTGCCTGCAGTTGTAATTAATCGTTTTAGTGAAAGTACCCAATATTTATATTAAAGAGAACTGAACCATTTCTTTGAAGACAAACCTCTACGAATTCTTATATTCTCTATTTTTATGCACTTTAACTTACTGTTCTACTTGAGAGATCATTTATGGTGAGATTATGATCGAATTCTTTGTTACTGGCGAATTTTCTCTATCAGCACTAAAGTTTGATTTTTTTTTTTTTCATCATTTTAAAGTTATTTGAAGGGTGTTTCAGAGGGTTGATATTTGATATTTTCCTTCCAACCAAAACTTATGCAAACAGGGTTTAATGCCTTCCTATTTGTCCCAAATATGGGTCTTGGCAGGAGTATGTTTTTCCTTTGTTATGGGATTCAAGCAGAACGTAAATAAATAAAGTTATAATTTTATTGATTTTATGATTGAAGTACAAGAAAATCCAAATATATATGTGGGTAAATAAAAACCGAATTCCCAAAAAAAAAAAAAAAAGTTATTTGTAACGATGTTGCTCATTCTAATGTCCTATTTGAAACTTAAAAACTGTTTTTAGTTCAAATGAAATGGTGTTTAAATTAGTAAAATATTTCTACTTTTAAAATAGAAAGCTGTTTAGTAAAATTGGATTCATTCCAATAATGAAATGAGAAAAGGTGAATAAGAAGGAGAAAATTGTTAAAAATTTGGACTATATCCTGTTAAAAAATGTTCAAGAAGAAAAAGAAAAGTCTTTTTAGATATGAAAAAATTTTGATATCTAACACAAAAATAGAAAGGGACAAATTTTAACCAAAAAACTTTTTACTCTATTTTCAGACTATATCCAAATTTGGACATGCCATCCACACAAACCATAAGCGGCTCTCCTTTATTTTGGTAATTGACTTTCAACATTTTTTGTTGTTTTTTTAGTGGTTATATTTATACCCGAATATTCATAAATACCCGTGATTAATAAATATTTCATAAATATAAGTATATAATCTATCCTTTTATAGATACTTTTTTATAATACCAGATTCAACCTCTCGTACATCCACCTCCATTATAATTTGTCATTTTTATTTGTTTTATTAAAAATAAAATAACAAATCTAAATAAAAAAAGATACATTCAAATAAAAAATAAATAAAAAGAACAAGAATATTAAAAAAAAACTATAAACAATCATTTTCAAATTATAAAAGCAAAAAATAAAAAAACATAATGCTAATGAGTTAAAATATTAAAAATACAAACTACATACTTCAATAATCGTTGACTCTTTAAAGAGACATGATTTCTTTTATTTTTGTTTCACTTAAATCCTACATTGACATTTTTCACGTAGTTATAAAGACTTCTTAAGAAATAAATTTGTGAATGAAAATTTAGGGTTTATGTTATAAAATTAACATCAATCAAATTTGTAGGGAATCTTTTTTAAAAAAATATTGTTTCCATTTATAGTTAATGTGGTGTACGTTTTTTTTTTTCTAATTATTTTATAAAAAAAAGATTATTTATGTTTATAAGGATGTGGGGTATGAGAAACATTGATAAGTTTTAAGAAAATTTTATTATAGGATAAAAGTGTAGTAAAAATATATAATAATTTAGTGGGCGTATTCATTAATTTTCGTTCTGTAAGATTGGCTATATATGCAAGTTTCGTTGTAGCGTGTATCGTGAATGAGCAGATTCTTTTTCTTTTTTCTTTTTCTTTTTTTTTTGTTTCTTATTGAACCAAAAAAAAAAAAAAAAGAGGAACTTTTTTTTTCTCATCGGGTCCCATTAAAAAAGGCAAACCCTTTGGATCCACTCTACTTCTTATGAAACTATTTGGCGAGAGATAAACAAAACAAAGAGAGGAAAAAAATGCCACATGAAAGGTATTAAGGTTAGATTTCATATCTTATCTCTTATCATATACGTGTTAATATATATCATCAAAAAGTATGGAATGAAGTACAATATAACAATCTCCACAGCTCAAAACAAACTTCAAAACGACTCATTGCACGAGTCGTAGATCAGCCTCAAACAAGCTACCAAACAACTCATTGGATCAGTCATCAAAGCATCTTGCAGGTGGCTCACTAGCCATCCATTTGCAAACCCCAGTTTGAGATTCTTGGGATTTTGTAGATAATTATCTTAATTATCCATCCACAATTTTTGAAATTTGAACAATCCTTCTAATTTAAAATATATTTGAATTTGGCTTCGTAATTTAAATATATAAATTTCAAATAAAGCGATCCACTCAATAAGATTTGGATATGTCAAAGTCTTATTTATATTCAATTTTCAAATGCAAATCTTATTTTTGACAGATTTTCCAAACTCTATTAATAAGTTTCCTCACCAAAATCGGAGGCACCCGATTTTCTCCACACATGCCTACACAAAGGAAATCACCAGTAAAGAGCTCTTAAGCTTGACCGCTATAAACACAAAATTATCACAATTTTTCCTAGATTATTTGTAATCTACAAATTCTATATCATCTTCTCTGTTCCATTCTTAGCTCACATGAGCTTTCTTATATTTTATACATATATAGTGAACACTCATAAAGTACCACCAAGGACTTAACTTATAAGATTACATGTGAATCTCTATAAAAATTATATATCGATTTTTTCTTGCTTTTCTTTATTATTATTATTTTTTTGTATTTATATTACTATATCTCGCATACAATTCAACAGCAGCATGCCAGTCGTCTACTAGCTATTGGCCCTTAATATAAATTCAATTGTAAAATTTCGCCCTTTATAGAGAGTATTGCAATGCCCGCCATAAGGCAGGCTGTGGGGAGTAAAGAAAAGACATTATTAAAATATCTATTTGTGTTTTTAAAGTAGAGTAAAAATATTTCTCACAATCCCTTTCATCCATTACATTGATCTTTTTTCTAAGAGTGAGGTAGCAATCAAATGACCTTGTGTCGTTCCTACATGATAATTCCATGTGTTGGGTTCCTTGTCAAATGACATTTTGTTGTCAATTCAATCAAAAATACTTTTTTTTAAGGAAAACAATGTAGTATGATTAACTATAATTCTTTCTTCAACGCAAAATAATAATAATAATTCCTTTTTGTTTGAACAACATAGGGAATACAATCACGACACCATTAGAAAAAAAATAAAAAAGTATACTTAATTAGTGAATGAGCAACTTCATTGTACTGTTCAAGAGTAAGGCCACTACTGACTCTACTAATAAAATGTCTAATATCAAAAGACAATAAGACCTTCAACCACCCCTAGTGGATGGATGGATAATGGAAAGAATAGCTATAATCATTCTCAATAAAAATGAGGTAAGCCACTCTCAATCGCCAATGAGACTCCTTTTCTAAGAGCAATCAGTCAGCAGGACAGGCAAAGTTCAAAAGGTGCAATAATCTGTTTTTTTTTTAATGTAAAGGGTAAAGTTATAAAAATATTAAAGTTAAGAAACAAAAAGATAAGTTTTTCTAAGTTTTATATAGTTAATATGACAAAATAAGTGTTTTTTTAATGATTTAAAGTTTGAAGAGCATTCTTGTTAATATTTTAGAGTGTATTTATTTATTACATTGTATTTACTTGTATATAAATGTAATGTAATTTTCATTCAAACACAAATATATTATATTTAAATATCAATCACATTAAAATTTAAATTAAATACTTTTTACCATTCTATTTTTTTATTACTTTTATTAATTATATCGCATACTCTCTCTCTAATGTGAGTTTGTTTACTGCATTGTATTTATATTGCGTTTAATACAATGTAATTTTTATCAAAACATAACAATATTACATTCAAATGCCAATAACATCACAATTTAAATCAAATACAATATTTCGCTTTTTTTTTTATAATTTTTACCAATCATATCACATATTCTCTTTTTCTCTGTTTTCTCTCTCTATTTTTATCAATCACATCACACATAATAAAATTTAAATATTTTTTATCTAAACAAATATTACATTTGAATATAATGCAAATACTTTTCATCTAAATACATATTATTCTATTCAAATGCAATGTAAATTCAATGCATTATCCAAATACCCTTATAAGTTTGTACGGTATAAGTACCAAGTTTTAAAGTTTAAGGGCAAAGTTAAAATAACACTAAAGTTTAGTGGGTGAAAATAAAATTTGTCTTTTATTTTTATGTCCGCCTACAAATATGTTGTTTCCGCAATTCTCCATCTGCGATTGCCGCCTCTCTACTTCACTCTCTCTCTCTCTCTCTCTGTATATCTTGTCCGCCAATGACATTGTAGGAATTCGCCTATTCTTGCTTAATTAACATACAAAGATCAGGCTCTCCAATCCATCAGGAAAACTTTAGGTTTAATCTCATCCGAGTAAGATTTTTTTTCCTTAATTTCTTTTTTCATTATACTTTTGCGTTTACAACCTGTTTGATAAAATGTCTCAGAGAATCTGGACTGTGTTTCATTTAGTTAGCGTTCTTTCACGGATGTTTTCTCTCGTTTACTCGGGATATCTTATTTCTAGAGTTTCTGCTTCTTTCCTTTATCTCAGCTTTTCCCCTTGTTATATTGCTGCAAGAGAGACGATTTTAGACTCTCTACATGTTTGAAGATGAATGAAGTTTCAGATAGCTGTTTAATTTTCTATTTGCTAAGTTCAGATTCTGGTGCATTTTTCAATAAATGGAGGCTTGTTTCGTGAAAATTACTGTTATGTTGTCTAGATGGTTCGGTTTTACACCTTAAATGCGACTCTGTGAGGAAGCCTGGACATGGGAACTAAGAATATTTTGTGGAATTGTTCAAAAAAGGCTTTCACATTTGGGCTTATAGGGCTCACCGTTTCGGATAGATATACAAGTGTTGCTGCCGTTAGGGGTGCTTCTATGTCTCCCACATTCAATCCCAGCACCAGTTCTTCGATGGGTATGAAGCTCGTAAACAAAATTTCATAAATTTCGGACACCACGTTGTTCCAATTCATAGTGGAGTATCACTTGCTGCCTGATTATGGATTTTTGCTCAGAGTTTTATTTTATTTTATTTTTTTCTTCTCCGGTTTATGGATTTGATTGCAGATGACTATGTTTTAGTTGAGAAATTCTGTCTTAAGAACTACAAGTTTTCACATGGTGATGTGGTTGTTTTCAGGTAATCCTTCTGTGCTGCTGTCTGAGTATCTTTTCTTTCTTTATAACGAACCATCTTGAGTGCCTCATAACTCATGTAATGCATATGGATGCAATTAAGTTTTGTGTTCGATTCTCAAGATCAATAAACCATTTATTAGAAAATCGAAAAATATGGGCACCATGTATTTTGTTTTGGAGTTTTCAGACACTTTAGGCGATACAACAAAGAGTAAATCGTAGGAATTCTGTTGTGATACTACTCTGGAACCATCTAATTGGTTTTCTTCAAAAACTAGACGAAGCTGATGTTGCAATCTAGGCCAGCCTTGTATTGATACTGAAAAGTTACGGTTCCTGGCTTCCTCTGGTGATGTCTGTTGGCGTAGTTGTAGACTCCAGGAACAGGATTCTAACTGGTATTACATGTTAAATACTAATATCGGTTGATGCATTTCATGTCAACTGATACTGTCACCAAGGATGGACAATAATGAACTCAGCTGCTATAACTTTGCTCAACTAATGGAGCTACTCAATGATATAAACCATCTCTGTGGATTGATGGTGATTAACACAGCAACTATAATTTTGTACAACTGATGGAGCAAATGATACTCTGACCAGAACTATCTTAATCTCATAATGAATCTGGTGTTTAACGTTAAGTTGCCTCATGTTGTTACGTTTCATATATATTCTGAAAGTCCTTTAGTTATTTCTATTGTTGCTATTTTATATTCCTTTTATTCCCACCCGCCAATTTCCAAATCCCACCAAAGTTGGAAATGGTGGAGTACAATATTGACATAGTTGTAACTTGTAACGTCTGCAGCTCCCCCACAAATCACAAGGAGAGACACATCAAGAGAATTATTGGCTTACCTGGTGATTGGATAGGGATTCGCCGTTCCTCGGATGTGCTGAGAATTCCAGAAGGACATTGTTGGGTTGAAGGAGACAATCCTGCCTCTAGTATGGACTCAAATACTTTTGGCCCAGTAAGTTTTTTTTACTCCTTTAATCCATTTTTCCCATTTTAGAAGAGGCTCTTTGCCAATAACATATGTATTCAATGTTTCCTTATGATCATGTGCAAAATACTCAAAATTCCTCCATGGTAAAACTAAAAATTAGCACACCGACTTGATGTGAATCATACATAGCCGTACATTGTGAGTGAACTAAAACAGAAGTTAATAAAAGTTGGTAATTCATTTTTAACTCTACAGAATACTCACAACCCTTTCAAATTTATTCATCCAATCATACTTTTAGCTGTGTTATTTATCTTTTCACCATTCACAGTGCTAGCAGGAAACTAAAGATTACATTTGTGATTTTTTTTTTTTTTTTTGATAACGATGGTGTCTGAGACTTTGCCTGATTAATCCATAGTATCCATCTAAGTGCCCTTTGTACGTGGATCGAGTAAATCTAGGACCTAAGGACTGCTTGCATGGCCACCCAATTGGAATCGGATCTTAGTCCTGGTGCTTTCTGTGGCACTAAGTCCAAGTGATTCACCACTGAGCCAAACCCCTTGGGGTTACATTTGTGACTTTTGAAACTAGCAATTTAGGCTTGCATAATGGTTGAAGACTTCGTAATTGTTTCAGTTAAAAACATATATAGTGAATGTAAATGTTTGAAGTACTGATATTATGGTCTGCAGGCCTTTGCAATTGGCTAAAAATAAAGCTTGTTTATTTAGCTTTCTAACAAATTTGACTATAATACAACAATATGTTTTTGACAGGTTCCTCTAGGTTTAGTTGCGGGAAGGGTGACCCATGTTGTGTGGCCTCCTCAGAGAATTGGTGCTGTCGAGAGAAGAGTTCCTGAAGAAAGAATATCTTCTCGCTTGCGGGATTTTCATTAAATCGCCCGGTTTTGCACAGGAAACATATTTTTGTCAGAATTGTTCATGTCATAAGATTTTTGCGCCCTTATCATTCTTTGCTTTGGATTATTGTTTTTCCAATGAGATGATAAACCCTTATCTGGGCTACATAAGAATTATCAACCCTTTAATCTTTTAGGGTTAAAATCATGAAAGGTCTTTGAATTTCCTCAATCTCTTTCTAGGATTCTTCGGCTGTGTGATGAAAGTTGTACCAAAACTAGTAACTAAATTTAAAAAATGTGCTAAAATTAGCCTCTGTTAAACAGACGGATGAAAAACGACAAGTACAAGTAGTGAATTATTTTTACGACCTGATATTGCCTATGGTTGACGACATTTCTGAGTGAAAAGTTGAGAGTTTTGCTCCACTAAACGTGCAAAAGGAAGTATGACGATGGAGAATAGAGAAACATGATATGGTCATTTTATGATTAATCATTAAAGATTAAGGTCAATTAGAAAATTGGTCATCTAATGATAGATTATTAGTTCTTAGACTGAAACTAATAAGTTTTCACTTCGTCTACGGTTTAACCTTTTAAGAACATGTTATTTTTCATGGGCCAATTCAATACCTGCATCCACACTGATGCTTTGCTATTTTTAGCCCTGTTTGACATTGGTTTTGAAGGTTGTTTTTATATTATTAAAAATTTTATAACATACTAAGGGTTTGGTATACCTTACTTTAGTTTAGCAAATTTAAAAACGATTACAGCGCAGCAGAATTTAAGAAACATATTAGAGGTTGCTTCTATATACCTGCTTCTACTGTCATTATGTGAATTTATTAAAATATTCATAATAATTAATTATAACACCAATCAACCCACCTTTCTTTTAGAACAATTAAAAAAAGAAAAAATTACCCAAACAGCTACTTTTTTCAATATATTGATCAACATTACACAAATTCCTGCATCTTGATTAACATGACATAAGTTTTATTGTTATTAGTATCTGATTTGTTTCATATTGGTCTTTTTTATCATATTGATGCAATATGATTGGTACACAAAAGTACATTTTTTTTATTAGTGTGCAAATGTTAAATTATTTGAGTTTTAATTAGATATTTACATGAGTTTAGTCTTTGTATAGAAATATTAACTGTAATTAATAGTCTATGTGCAGTAATCAAATATTAACAATTATTCTTATCAAGTAATGAGCTTTTCTTTGGATCGACTCATTACTCATAAGGAAAACCTAATAATCATTACATATCTATTATTATAGGTATACCTATTATTTGACCAAATAATAATCTTTTTTTGAGTTAGTCATTATTCACATAAATAATAGATAGATATATCTTAATATTCCAAAATAAATAAATTTACATTATAGAAGTTACTTTGGTAACATATAGTTTCAATCAATTTATTTTAAAATATCATACCTTTATTTCCCAAAAAAAAAAAGTCAAAGTCAATAGTCGACTGGTCAATGTTCAAAACTACCCAAAACAACATTCATTTTTCAATGAAAGAAGTGAATCTACAGAAGTCGAAACATACGTCGTTTGGCTAAACTTGATGTCAATACGACATGTCGTTTCTATTATTTTCAACCTTGATCCGAGTCTGTATTTTGACCCATTTGACCTGGTTGCAGACCCGTCATTTTTCACCCCTTCGGGACAACAAAAAAAGTGTTTTAAAACTCATAATCCTCAAAAAATCAATTTCTAAATGATTTCCAACTTTATTTTCAATTAAAATTGCATAAATATAAACCAAAACCAAAACCAAAGTTTTCATTAAAAAAACCTTAATATGTATATAAGTATTCGTGTGTGTATATGTATCATATGAAATACTATATACATATAAATATATACACAACAAAAATCCAAAAGAAAAGGAATATGTATGTATGTATGTATGTATATATATATATTCACCAAAAATTCCATAAACCAAAATATATATCAACAAAAAAAAAATCGGAATTGTCACACACACACACACAAATAAGTATGAATCAACCAAAAACAAAACATGATAAAACATGCTTCAACAAAAAAAAAAAAAAAAGAAAATATTTATTAATATTTTAACATGATTTCATTCTGATATCACTTATTGGTTTTAATATTGAAAACTATAAATCTCAAAATCACATGGAGATTACATATCTGAATCTATATTGATGAACTAGAATGCGATGGAGTCTTCCGTAGTTAAATTTCCTTAGGTTTATAAGATACTTTATAAATTCTTTCCTTTAATGGAGAAGGAGAAGGAGAGTAAATATGGCATATGATTTAATTTGAGGACTACAACCCTTATAATAACACTTATATATTAACTTAAATTAAAGTCCTATTAACTCTAATTCAATTAGTATTGAGTTTATACACATTAAAACTTATATCTAATAGATATCTTTAAAACTTAATCAATAAATTACTTATTTGACCTATTAAATTAAATAGTCAATAATATAATTGTTATTTAATATATAAGTCGATAACAGGCAATTAATAAAATCTCAACACTTTTTACTAGGGTTTTCAAATTTAGCACCATGTTTTGGATCTTTCACTGCTTTCTCATCTAGTGTCGCTTGTCCTTTCGAGTCTACAAAACTCACCAAAATTCTTAAGATTGCGTCCTCGAGCAGTAAGAAATGTTACATGTTGTGATTGCTCCCACATAAACGCGGACTGGTGTTTTGTTGAGTTTATATTTATCGTCCTATTTTTATTTTTATTTTTTATTTTTTTGAGCAGGTCTAAGGTGGTTACCTCCTGAGGGAAACTGCTTTTTCGAGCCTGAGGAAGATAAGGATCAATAGCGGATGATAATACAGATTTTCTGATTGTTAGAGCTCTTGAGCTGCAAATATGACTTGAGCGGTTTTATTGTCCATACTCCACATCTTACTCTGTTTTTTTTTTTTTTTGCACAAATTTTTTTTTCATGTTCTTTTAGTTCAAATTACCTGTTAGTGGTACCATTACCATTAACCCATTTTTCATATGGCTGATGATGAGGGACAATTTCTTTGTTATGGCACATTTGGTAAAATATTTCATTTTAACTTCATTCAAATACAATACAATTTTACACCAAACACAAATTTTGCAACAGTGCTACGAAAACAATTACTATTTAAAACATTTTTAAAACAATCACATCAACTTTTCAACTCCACTATTTATCTCTACTTTTACCAATCACATCAACTTTTCAACTCTAAAATACTTTTCATCCAAACACACATTTCATTCAAATACAAAACAAATACTTTTCAACCAAATATAACATTCAAAAAACAAATTTCATTCAAATACAATCAAAATGCCATGCGTTTACCAAACGCCTGTTTACCTCCTTTTATTCTAATTTTCAATTGCAAAAGAAAGTGTGTTTTCCTCTGTTATTTTTGCTAAAGAGTAATGAAATTTTGGACGGCAAATTGAGTAGAGTTTATTTTACTATTTTTTTGAATCACTGCATTGTCACTTGATTTAAGGTTAAGTAGAATATTTAGAGATGAATAAATGCCCTCTGCTTCAATTTAATTTGTTAGGTACCTAACATCATACATTTTTTCTCCTTAGAGTAGTTGCTCAGAAGCAAGAGAAGGGTTAAAGGATTAAAATAAAAAAAGAAGGTGAAGAATTGTCCATATGTAATTCAATTTGGTTAGTCAAGCATTAAAAAAATTTGACGAGTTTTACCCACCTCATGTACGCCACGCATTCCATCTATCCAAATAAATAAATAATTAAACACCTTTTAAAGTTTATGCATCGTATTGATACAAGTGATATAATTTGTAGAGATTAGGGAATTCGGAAAATTTAGGCTCGTTTAACTGTATACCCGTTATATTTCTAACTTTTGGCATATCAGTCCCTGAATTGAAACAAATATTATTTAATTGACTATTCAAACTTCAAAATCTGTTGTAATTAATGCTTTGTTTGTTTGACAAACAAATTTTATTTTAATTTCATTCAAATGAAACATAATTTTATACCAAACACAAATTTTATAACAGTGCTACAAAAATAATTACTATTCAAAAGTTTTTTAAAACAATCACATCAACTTTTTAACTTCACTATTTATCTCTACTTTTACAAATCACATCAACTTTTCAACTCTAAAATAGTTTTCATCCAAACACACATTTCATTCAAATACAAAATAAATACTTTTCAATCAAATACAACATTCAAAAAATAAATTTTATTCAAATACAATCAAAATACAATGCGTTTACCAAATGTCCCCTAATTTCAATAAAAAATGGGTTTAAATTTTCTTTTTTTAAGTGGACACCCACTGATTTTTTGGGGTGGGCATAATATACAATTATTCAATTCATCCAACCGAACTAATTCAATCTATCTAAACAAATTCAGATATCCATACATTATTAGATTAGATTTGAATGATAATTTCACTCATTCAATTGGACTGCATTGGATCTTGAATTTTGAAAATCCAATTAATTCAATCCATATACTTATAATTTATATAAAAATGATTAAATTTATGAATACAAAATATGCTTTTGTGTTTTTTTTTTTTGTTTTCTCTCTTTTAATTTTTATAGATATCTTTGTAGGAATTAAATAATTCAAAATAGATTGACAAATTGAAAGAGGCTTTTCTTTGATGGGCTTGTCATGTTAGTTGTTATATGATATTTGTTTTAGTGATTATCTTTTTTCTTTGTGTTTTGGTTTTAATGTGTACAAGGATTTTGTTGTATGAAATTAAAATTTTTACTTTATTTACTATGTTAGGTGATTTTCGTTTTTTGTTATATAATGAATGGATATAGTAGAATTTAATTGATATAACAAAATATGGTTTGTCTCTTTGAGTTGATTTTAATAAGCTCTTATGAAAATAGAAGCATCCTCCAATCATCCGTTTCAATCCAATAGATTTTGAATTGGATTGGATTAGATGTGAAAATAAAGGGAAAATAAGGAAAATAGGCCAAAAGTTTAAGAGAATAAAAATAAATAAGTCAAAGGTTTTTTTTTTTAATGGTGAATAGCATATTTAAGTTTACATTTGAATTTATACTTATTTAAAATCCTGAATATACCCTTTTTAATTTATGGTGTAAATACAAAATTTACACTGTCAACACAATATTTACACTCAATTTATACAATAAAATGCAACATTTACACTCCATGGACTACATTTACCCCTGTCACCGACAGTCGCTATCCATATGCTGAAGACAGTCGCTGTCCATAGGCCATTGCCATTGCTGTTCGTCGTTGCTGATCTCTCCGGTGCAATTGAGTTTGAATTGGTTGTCATCCATTGGAGAAGTCACTATCCCTTGATCTATCTTCTCCTCCTTCCTCTATGGGCACCTTTGATGACCTATTGGTTCCCTCACTACGAGCTCCAATGGCTGAGGAAGCATCACCATGATTGGATCTGTTGTGATTTCGTCAAAGATCACATTATCTTCATAGTCAGACGTAGATTGCAACGGGATCTAGATTGTTGGAGCTCGATCACCACCTCCCACAGCAAATGTGATCTCTAATAAAGAGGAGACAAGATCACGATCTCTCACAATGCTACTCCGATGATGATGACAAGCAGAAAACAGATCTAATCTTTGAGATCACGATTGGGCCCCCACTAAATCAATCGTCATTATGGTCTGGAGAAAGGCGAGTAGAGCCATGATCGCTATCGAGAAAGGAGACACAACTTTAATAGACTGAGACACATTACCAAACTAAGATGTGACTTTGATAGAGGAAGGCGAAAGAGAGGAGGACGTCGATGATGGCGGCTTCCGACAAGGAAGAGAGAGAAACGTAGGATAGATAGAGAATGAGGGAAGAGAAAGAGTGTGTGTGAGGTGGTGGCTATGTGAGAGAAAGGATAAAAATGGAAAAACATTAAATTATATGCATTATATATTTTATTTTCAATGTTTTCAAAATATACTATTTACTTTCACCTGTTTATTTAATTAACTTATTATATGTAACTTCTTAAAAATTAATTGGATTATATTGATTGGATTTTAATATATTTTTTCATAATTAAATAGGAGGATAGGTGATTAAAAAAAGTTGGTTTCAATACAATGCGCATCCTTACCACTTTTCACCATTAGAGAGGCCCTCTTTAATACATCACGGAAAAGGATGTTCACATATATATATATGCATATATATATATATGTATATATATTTTAATTGTGATTTGCGTATGTCCTTTTATTGAGAAGAACAAGCATTTAGTTGGACTCCGTAAAACAAAAACGTCCTCCGTCCATGATGAATTCAAGAGTATTGAATCTAACGAGCGAGGGAGTTTTATTTATTTAAGATCCGATTCAAATTAAAAAAGAGCTTGGCCGGCCTTAATAGTAGCTATGTGCAAGTCATATGTAGGAAAATCCTAAAACATTTACCTTATATTTTTTTATTGGGTTTAATTAGTATGGATTTTAAAGTATGAAAGGTCACTTGGCATGATTTTTTATTTGCTCTTCATAAATAATGTACCAAACACATTTTTTTTTTTGAAACTTTACAAAAAATTCTATAAAATCGTGTCTTGAATTGATTTCCTCTATAAAAGAAAAATGTAAGGTGTCATTGATTTTTTTTTATCAATAAAAAAAATATTTATTTACTATTTTATTAACATTTATCATTTATTTATCATTCAATTATAATTATTACTTTTAAAATTCTCTCGCTCTCTCCTCTCTCTCTCTCTTACAGCCATCACCCCTCTCGTGGAAAGGTCCAACTCCGTTTGCCAACAGCTGCCACTTGTCAGAAAAAAAAAAAAAAAGATTAAAAAGAAGCGCATGTACATAAGAGCAGCTTCTTTTACTTGGCTTTCTATTTGAACAGTACGAATTCACTCAACGTACTGTGCTCTGCTCGTGATACCTGGTAAAGATCAAAAGTTCAAAACATTCAATTCCTTCTCTTCTTCTTTGCAATATTGTTGAATAGAATTTCCCAGTTCTGGAATTAGTTTGTTTGTTTTCTTGGATTTTCTTTCTCATTTTTCTTGGGCACGAAATAATTTTCTTGGCACTAAATTTTGTCGTGAAAATCTTGGTGATTTTGAAGGGAAATTTAGCAAGAAGGAAAAGTTTGGATTGTGTTAGGGAGGTAGAGAGATATGGGAAGGCTTTTTCTGATTGATTTGGACAGTGAAGAAATCTATTCCTGCAAGTTCTGCCGTACTGAGTTGTGCCTTGCTCGTGATGCTCGTTTTGCGGTCTGAATCTAATCCTATTCTTGAATTTTCTATTTAATTCCTCTCTGTTATTGACACTCTTTTCATTTTCAATTTTTTTCTACTATATTCAAGATTTTTCAAGATGACTCTTATTCAAGATTGCTTGATGTTAGATGATATGTTCTTTAAGTAATGAACAGAGAGTTGTATATCAATCACTCACGTACTCTTCTGTTCAATTATGAAAAAATTTAGAACCCGTGTCGGTCTGAAAGTTTTCGTTTTTCGTTTTTTTTTTTTCATAGGTGAAATCGCTGATTTCTTTCGCATGTTTATGTGGTATTGCTTTTTAGAGTATACCCTTTTCATTTTTTGGTTCGTTGAAACTGGTTGGATATCTGGTCTTGCATACGAAAGATCGAACTTAAAATGGTGTAACTATAATAGGTTGAATTTCATCATTGAAACCACGCTTTCAGTCGTCTTTCCCATATTCACTTTTGTGCCTTCCGAACTGTTATGCAATTGAATATTATTATCACTATCTTTGCGAATGATCAGCAGACGTTCTAATCCTATACTTGGCTGTTGGTTAGGGTTATTTTAGCATCCGCGGTGGAAGAGCTTATCTATTTGCTAAAGTGTAAATATCCATTCCTCTTTCAACACTTCATTTACAGTATTGAAAAGAAATGTTGGACAATCTGCTTCATCAATCAAGTCTATTCGTTGCATGATCCTAAAATGCCATTAATTGGATTTGACATGCACAATGTATGGCAGCGTTAATGTCACAGTGGGAGAAGCAGCGCTGCAACGATGGAATGGAGGAGGAATGGTCGCAAGTGCCGACATTCTCTGTGTACGGTGTGGCTCAATTGTAGGAATGAAATTTGTAATAATCCCCTTTCCACTGCATTTTTCAAGTTTAGCGGCATGTTGTGGTTGCGTCGGAACTTTCTCATCCCGCGTTGCTTGTCTTATTCTGGTGGCTATAGAATTCCCGAATGAACTCGAAGGAAAATTTTTGCTTGAGATGTAAGAAATTTAACATGACGTGGTTTTACTCTTCACAGATTATGGATTGTTGTTGAGCTTTTTTGTGTACTGTTGAGCAGGTGTAAGGTGGTTGCCCCTAACGGAACTTGCTTCTTCGATCCTGTGTTACTTTTGCCTTTGGAATGGGGATACTGATTTTCTGATTCGAGCTGCGAAAATGACTCAGAATGGTCTAATTGTGCATACTCCGCGTCTAACTCTATTTGTTTTGCTCATAGTCTCTGTTGTTTTAGTCAATTTCCCTAATAATGTTCTTGAATTGGTATCTTGGTCCTTTAAAATTGTTTACCATTTTTCTTTCAAAATTCCTTTTACAAGTGGGGAAAAGAATATCTTGCGACTTCAAAACCGTACGGTAGATGAAGAGAGGATCGACTCTGTTATTTTTTTGGCTGGTTTATTCTAATTCAATGCAATAATTTGTTATTATGAAATGTTATTGGAGCTTACAAAATTTCCTTGACCTTTTTCATAGAAAGTGTATTTATTTAATTTTTTTAATAGACGGTAAGCATGCTGTGGAGAAAAGTAAAATGAGACATCAATATTGCCGAAATTGTGGGTAGTAAAATGAGCACAACCTCTTTTTAGATAATTACCTAAGGCCTCCAATTAATTAGACCCCTAAGTAATCTAATAATTAGGTCCT
The DNA here is from genome assembly GCA_035233585.1 of Antiaris toxicaria. Classification (NCBI taxonomy): domain Eukaryota; kingdom Viridiplantae; phylum Streptophyta; class Magnoliopsida; order Rosales; family Moraceae; genus Antiaris; species Antiaris toxicaria. The sequence goes on from CP141163.1 coordinate 7,429,727, forward strand.
AAGTAATGACCTCTTAAGAATATATCTTTAAAATTGTTTCAACGAGAGAAATGTTACGTTACTTTATTAAATATTCTCTTTATCACTCTCTATCTTCTTTTCTTGCTCTATGTCCTCATACTTTCCCAGAAAATAAAAAATAATAATGCCTAATGATAAACCTTCTTTTTTGTGGATTATTACCAAACTGCAATCATTGAATAAACAAGTGAAAATTTTTAGAGTATTTTGAGAGTCTATCAAAATACTAATATATTGATAAAGTTAAAAAAAAAAAACTGTATATTTATCTCAAAGTTTTAACTAAATTTTATTTTTATAAAATGTAAAAAAAATTCACCCTTTGAACGGTAAAATTTTGTCTAAAATATAAAATGCCCTTAATGGTATAAGTCAAATACTCCTTAAAATCTAAATACCTATAATTAAGAACCTAAAACTAGATAACAATAAATATTAAAATAATCCTCTCAAAGTTTTTTTTTTTTTAAGCCAAGAATAACTCTCAAACTTGAGCTATGTTTCATTTGAAAAATAGTATCCCGACGGATTTATCTGGGCATGGGCTGGAAATATCTATATGTATAGTATGTATATTGAAAGTACATACAACCCAAGTGAAAAAGAAAAAAAAAAAAAAAGAGAGTAAAATAGTAACCACGTAATTATGAAATACATCTTTCTAAGGATTATTTAGGATTTTTTCTAATGAAATATTATTTGATTATTTGTTTCATATTTTGAAAAAGAAAATATATTAATAATTAGAAAAACCGATTTGAAACACAGATAAAAATACAGAAATAAGAAAAGGAACCTAATATAATGATCATGATAATGACTGTTCCAGAAAAATTTTTAGACTTACTGTGCACGTAAAAAAATTAAGATACATTTGTGTTTTTTTTTTTTTTTTAAAGAAATTTTGGAAGAAAGAGTAGAATAGCATAATTTAATATTTTCATCATGTGTTATTTCTTCAAATATTTTTAACCCAAAATTAGATTAGTGGACAGGTTTCTTTATTAGAGCATAATCAAGTTTTCCTATTCATATCAGTCTAAAAAATTAAAAAAAAAAAACTTTTCATGTCATTATAAAAAAAATATTTTGAGTGATATTTTAAAAAAAATTAAATTATAATACATTCGTGTTCTTTTTTTTTTTTTTTGGAAAATGTTAGGAGAAAGAGTAGAATAGCAGAATTCAAAATTTTCATGTTAGTTGAAGGTGCTTTCCATTATTCTCTCTTTTGATTTCATGTGTTATTTCTTCAAATATTTTTAACCAAAATTAAATTAGTGGACAGATTTCTTTATCAAAGGATAATCAAGTTTCCCTATTCATATCTTAAAAAAAAAAAAAAACTTTTCACATCATTATAAAAAAATATATTTTGACCGATATTTTCCTAATCATATCAGTCTTAAATTTTTCTAAAATTTCTCCTTTTTTATGAATTGTGGGTTTCATATACGAATAATTACGATTTCTTCTTTTTGAATAGTGGCTTTTATATTAATAATTACGTGTTTTATGTGTTAAAGTGTGTTACCTTGGATCCTAATAAATCTCAATGAACAAATATTTTCTTTTTATTTGTAAAAAGAAACAAATATTTTCTTGCTAATCAAACAAATGTTGTAATATTTATGAATGGCAAATTTGTAACAATATATAAGAAGATGGCAAATTTGCTCAACTTTTTTGAGAAAGTGTGAGGACACATGACAAAAAACGAAGATAGAAAGTGTTAAAAAGAGTGATAAAGAGAGTACCCCATTTCTCATACATTAAATAAAATAATTAGTAAATATTTTGGAGAATTAAGTCCAAAAATAGATTCCTGAAAAGGCTTTTTGATTGGAGAGAGCAATTTGTAGAAGGGATTTTTTCTTTAATTCTTTCAATATTCATTATGTATTATTTTTAGTTAATATGCATTTAAAATTTTCATTCAATTCAAATGGCTATTTTAGATTTTAAAAAAAATCGGTTGTTTATGTTTTAAGCCCTCATTATCGATGACTATTAGATGCTAAATATAATGTTCTAAATTTATTTTAAAGCATCATCCAATAGCTTTTCTGTCATATAAAAATAATAACATTCACTTGTATGATCTGTTTCATAAGCATATGTTCACTGTATCTATTTTAAAACATAAAAAAAAAAGATTAAAATAAGTGAATAGACAATTTTATTCAAGTCAAATAAGGAGCTCTTGATTTTTGTTTTTACAAGGAGAAGCTCCTAAAAACTCTCTCATAAATATATAAGGGGTGAATAACTCAAAAGAAAAAAAAAAGTTTTAAATATTCTTAATTAAATATTTAATAAAGCTTTAATATTTAATTAACAAAATGATTCTATTAAAAAATCTTGCTTAAGTCGCTAGACTTTCTTGAGCCGGCCCTCCCCTTCCTTTTCTCTCCGAATCTAACTTTTCTATTTTAAATTGTCCAAATTTTGTTTATAGATTTTGGTTATTGTGGGACTTTAAAATAAGGGTTAGTTTAGATAGAGTTTTGAAAATATAGTTTTGGAGATATTGATTTTGAAAACCAGATATAATTTTAGAGATTGTGCTTAAGATAAATGTTTTGGAAAAAAGTTGTTATAAAAATTAGAAGATTTGAATTTTAAATTATGTGATAAAAAATTAATGTTTGAAAATGCGTATAAATACTGTTGAAAACCAGATATAGGATAAATGTTGAAAATATAGTTTTGGAGATATTGATTTTGAAAACCAGGTATAATTTTAGAGATTGTACTTAGGATAAATGTTTTGGAAAAAAGTTATTATAAAAATAAGAAGATTTGAATTTTAAATTATGTGATAAAAAATTAATGTTTGAAAATACGCATAAATATTATTGGAGGTTTGCAGAAATGTTGGACATAAACAAATTTTAGCTTGGAGATACTAAAATCATGTCTCTAAACCTTTGATCCAAACACTCCCTGATTTAACATCTGAGAATATTAATATGTTTTTCCTAAAAAGTAAGATGGTGTTTAACCAAAATTGACCGTTAACTGAAATAAGAATTAACCATTAATTTAAACATATGCAGGTACAACTTATTATTATTTTTCTTATCTCAAAATGTAAGGTATAAAAAAGCTGGTAATTTCCCCAAATTAATTATGAGTGAGACACGAAGCGTGAGTATAATTTAGTTCAAATCCAATCTTACACGTATCGTTTAGTGCACCTAAAACTACCTAAGAATATTGAGATTTTTTTATAACAAAAGAACTTTCTTTCACTTCTCATTCTAATTTGATATGTAAAATTAAACCCCTGTTTAGATCAATAATTCAAACTTAAAATATTAAATATATTTTTGGTTTTTTTTTTTAAGTCAATCTCAATTTTACTATTTATAATTACTATTATAATTTTGTAATTTAAATTTAAAAGTATATAATTTTATATATACTTTTAGGGGTGTTTGAATAGAATATTTTTTTAGGGGTGTTTGAGGGGTGTTTTTGAGACAAATTTAGACATTTTTTTTATATACTTTTATCCATATCAAAATCCATTTTTTACTATTTATATTTTTAAAACTCTACGCTAAACTTAAAATTTAAAAGTTCATAATTTTGGGTATACAAGTTCGAATAAGATTTTTTTTTATAAATTATATATAATTTTAAGATAAACGAAACAAAATTTATATTGATAATTTTTTTAAACAAATTTTTAAGATTATATATTTTTTTACTCCAAATAATTTTTTTCTCAAATATATATTTCAAAACTCATATTTTTCCAACTTTCAAAATACATCTCCAAAACCTCCTCTCAAACAAATCCTTACAAATTATATAAAATTTTAAAAAAATGAATTAAACTCCATATTTTAAGTTTTTATACTTTTTAGCTTTTACAATTTAAACACCTCATTAAATATATATTTCAATTCAAACACAAATTTCATAATTTATACCAGCTTCCCAAACGAGTGCTAAATCATGGCTTGAGAGGGCAAAAAAATCCCCTCAACTAGTTACAAATACAATATTTAATGGAGAACAAAACCATGCGGGACACCTTTTTTATTTTTTTATTTTTGATTGGTTTTTGTTTTTGTTTTTGTTTTTTGTTTTTTGTTTTGGTCTTATCTCTATCTAATGAATCAAATTTGAACATTCTCTAAAAAAAAAAAAATCAAATTTGAACAAGTCATCCGAATAAGTTTTAGTTTAAAAAAAAAACATTTGCGCAAATAAATATACAAAGTAATTATAATGACTTACATCGTGTGCAAAAGAAATGGTTGACTAAATTAGGTGCTTATTTAAAAAAAAAAAAAAACACTGAAAACTGAAAAATTTTAGAGGAAGAATGAAGGAAATTCTTGTGGTAATTAAGTACTTTTGTTTACTTAGTAGGTACTATTACTTTAGTAACTGATCGATTTTGAATTAAAAGCAATTTTTATATATCATGCGGTAAGTTTTTTACATTAACATGCATATCAAACTATTAAAAATTAGTTTAATTGTTCAAATTAAAATAGTTATTTATAACATAAAAATACAACTCCTACAACATGTTTTGAGCATTTTATCTAAGCATCCTACAAAGTGGATACGTGTCTAAATTTCAGATTTAATCAAATTCAAATAAAAATAAAAATCATATAAGATTTTTTTTTGCTCAATACTATATAAGATTAATAATTTCTAAAATTAGGGTTTATTTGGTTTATAAGTTGAATTTGAAATGTAATGAAATTTTTAGGTTTAAGTTAGTTGGCTTAATTATAATTTTTGTTGATTTTTCAGGATTTGTTTGGATTAGGATTTCAGGATGAAAATTTTGATTTAAGTTTATAATGAGTTGAATCATGAAATAAACCTTGTATTTAATGTTTAAGTTTGAATTAGAGATTTTTATCTTGAACTAAAAGTGCTTGGATAATAAAAGTTAGATTTAAACTTGTATTGTAAATTGTGCTTTCCTTTACTTTTTCATGAAGTTAGCATAATTTTCTTTTTTTTTTTGTATGAGAAAAAATTTCTAAATAATGTTTTTGAATCTAAAATACTGTACAAGTTATAGACAAAAAGACTTAAAACGAAATAACAAACTAAACATAGGATAAAGTTCAAACTCAATTTTTTGATCTTGAATCCTAAATCCAAACGAGACATCTGAAAAAAAAAAAAAAAACTGAATCTAAAAATTTAAGTTCGAACTTGTGAATCAAATGAAGCCTAAATTCAAAGTTTGTTTGTGGGCTGTTAGAGACGAAGTTTTGTTTGTCAGGATTCTTGGAGTTCATATGAGTTTTAGAAAATGTGGGTTTATAGTATAAAATATTGAGAAAAAAAGTTGTTTTGGAGTTTTCCTTAAGTGAAAAAATAATTAGGGGGTGTTTGGGAGATAACTTTTGGACATTTTTTTGGTATTTTTATCCAACTATTCACATTTTTAAAACTTTACATTAAATTTAAAATTTGAAAGTCTATAATTTTATGTATACAAATTCAAATGAGATAATTTTTTTTAAATTGTATCAAATTTTACGAGAAATAAAACAAAATCCATATTGACAATTTTATTTTCAAATAAATTTTTAACATTTTGTATTTTTTTTACTCTAGATAGTTTTTTCCCTAAAACATATTTTTTTAAGCTCAATTTTTTCTTATCTCTAAAAAATATCTTCAAAAATTATTCAAAGGGACCCTTAGAAAAAGAGATGTTTTGAAATGTCTTTTTTTGTTAATTTTTAATTTAAAAAAAAAATTACGAGCATCTATATGCAAACCAGATTTTGTTCTACTCTTTGGCCAGCTCCCAAACAGAGCCTTAAAAAAATTTCCCCCGTTGGTCCTTTTATGAAGTAAGCCAAGTTTTGATCCACAGTGTTCCCGTCCAATCACAAATATTCCTGAACGCACAGTGGGGCCCACAGGTAGAGCCAACTACCCTCTCGAATTTTAAAAAACCTGCACGATTCACAAGGCTGCCACATATTTTCCCAAATACGTTATGTTTGAATAGATAGTTTATTTTTAAAAGGCAAAAAATTTTTAGATTTAGAAAATAAAATTTTATTTAGATTTTTTTTTTAAATAAAAATTATTTAGGTGATTAAAAATTTTTTTATTTGAAGATAATTTTTTTATTTTTAAAAATAAAAAATTTTAGATATTTAAATATAAAAATTTAAAAAAATTTTATTTTTTTAATTTTCAAAAAAAAATCCCAAACAAACATAATAATAATTTCATCATATTTTTTGATATCTGAAAATCTTGTCCAGCTCAGCCAATACCAGCCGTCCGATCACTTTCGTACATCCCAAGGAATCCAACAGCCCACGTTAAAAAAATCTGGGCATCTTTTGAACGGGAAAGTTTGAATTTCCTCGGGCCCCAACCTGCCACCATGTGGTGGGAGAGAATGTTCCTCCACCATTTTAAAATCCTTCCCTCTATTTGGGCATTTTTCACCCCTTTAACTACGAAACTGCCCCTGATTTTTTTGTTAGTCGTATTAATCTCGGTGAGAAATAAATAACGCTGCGGTGTTTGCAATTATTCGTTTTAAGACAAAGGCCATGAGGTTGATTCATTAATGTATTTATTATATTTAGGAATATAAATATTTTCGTTTTTCTTTTGTTAATGGAGACTAACAGAGAGTTTGGCTAATATATTATATTTATATAAAATATAATTTATATTTAGATAAAAAATATTTATATTACATTTAAATATAATATATGTTTAGATAAAAAGTACTTGAATTGTATTATATATAATGTGATTGATAAAAATAGAGAGAAAAAAAAAAGAGAGAGAAAGAGAGAGTATGATGTGAATAATAGAAATAGCAAAAAAAGCAATATAGTGAATACTGATTGTATTGGATAGAGTGTGATTGGTATTTAAATGTAATACTTTAGCGTTGGTTGAAAATTATTTTGCGTTCAAACACAATGTGAATATAAACACCAAATCGTAAACCATTTACGGGTGTTTAGAGAGCGTTTTACAAATATATTTTAAATTTTTTTCAACTTATGATCATTTTTTACTATTTATATTTTAAAACCTCTATATTAAATTTAAATTTTAAAAATCTATAATTTTGTGTATATAAGTTCAAATGAGATATGTTTTTTTAAAAGTTATATAAAATTTTAAGAGGATGAAAACAAAATCCATATTAATAACTTTTTCTAAATAAATTTTAAGATTTTATACTTTTTTAACTACAAACAGTTTTTTCTTCAAACACATTTTTCAAAACTCACTTTTTTCTAACCTCTAAAACACATCTTCAGGACCTTTCCTAAACAGACCCTAAAAAAGATTTATGATTTTGATATTTTGATCGCATTTGGATAAATTATTAGAGTTGTTGAAATGCAATACATTAATTTTTTTTCCTAAACACATTTTTCAAAATTCACTTTTCTCCATCCTCTAAAACACATCTTAAAAATTTTTCCAAACAGACCTTAAAAACGATATCCAATTTTGACATTTTAATTGCGTTTGGATAAATTATTAAAATTGTTGAAACACAATATAATAATGATATTATTGAAATGAAATTATTTGAAGGTTTTCGTTATTTTACTACAACTAAACTCTAATTCAAATCCAAAATTTTCACTTTTAAAAAAATCATGTCATATTTATTTAAATTTATCTTTACACAATTCAAATGAAATATTACCTTTAACAAAAATTATCCAAATACATATTTTTATTTATAATTGGTTGGTCCACCCTAACCAACCTATTCCAAAATTTTATTTTGTCTTTTTCTTTAAAAGTAAAGGTCCATTTGGGAGAGGTTTTAGAAATGTGTTTTGAAGATTAGAAAAAAGTAAGTTTTGAAAATGTGTTTAGCAAAAAAAAAACTATTTAGAGTAAAAAAGTATAAAATTAAAAAAAATTTATTTATAAAAAAAATATCAATATAAATCTTATTTTGTTTTTTTTTAAATTCTATGTAATTTAAAAAAAATATCTCATTTGAATTTGTATACGCAAATTTTGAGTTTAATATAGAATTTTTGATATGTAAATAGTAAAAAATAATTATAAGGTAAAAAAAATTAAAAAAGTGTTTAAAATTTGTCTTCAAAACACTTCTTAAATCAATTTTACTATTTATATATCTAAATATGTCTTAGAAACTCAAAATTTAAAATTCATAATTTTTTTTATTTCAAGTTAAAATAAAATAATTTTTAAAAACTGTATAAAATAATAAACAAAATGAACAAAATTTTTAGTGTTACTTTTTTTGAAACATTTTATAGTTTTACACTTTTTAATTTTAATAACTTATTTTTAACTAAAAATATAATTTAATATACCATCTCAAATTTAATTAAAATATCTCAAAATATAAGACGGAGGATTAATTTAATTACACTATTCAAATTCTATAATCCACTGGCACTTCTAAAATTTAATAAATTAAATAAAAAACTTTCGAGAATTTAATCATGACAAAATAATGGATATTCCACGGGAACTCCGGGCATGCGAGGGCTCGAAGAAAAGAAGGTGCCACGTCATGAAGAAATTTAAATAGACGTAATGGCATTTTCGTTATTAAACGTGGCTCTCCGGGGCATTTCCAACTATATAGTCATTCATTTCATTACCTTTAGAGTGTCGTTTTCAAACCCACTTGTCCGATTTTCTTTACTTTTTAGGTTCACAAACAAGAAACACTCGAGAAAACGACCAAGTCTTCTTCTTGTCTTCTTGCACATAAGACGAAATTCTGATCAAAATTACGAAACTACCATTCCCTCGCTTCTTCTACCTCTTTTGACTCTCTGAAACTCACTCTGTAATACATAAATATATATATATGTATATACATATAGATATATATTACTTTGAGCACTTCATCTTCTAAAAGAAAGTCATCATTGTAGCGGACAAAAACCCATATTTCGATTTTGTTTTTATGTGTGAAAAATGGTTTCTCTCTAATTCCCTAATTAATAAATGCTACTTCTCTTTCTCGATTAATAACAACTATCTCTCTCTCTCTCTCTCTCCCTGGTTTTTTTTTTTTTTTTAAGTTTCTTCGGTTTCAATTTCTCAGTTTCTTGAACAAAAAAAAACTCTCAGTTTCAGATCTGAGAGGCTTCCATTTTTGGTGTTCTCCGAACTAGTTTTGAAAAAATATATATATATATTTAGGAAGAAGTAAAAAATGCAAGCGAAGGGAAGAGAGAGAAGCTTGAGCGAGAAAGACGAAGAGCTGTCGCTGTTCTTCGAGATGCGGAGGAGAGAGAAAGAGAACGAAGAAAATAACAATCTTCTTCTTCTTAGTTCTGAAGAACTCGATGATCTTCCTCATGCTGCCAACGGTGCCGATTTGACTTTCTCATTTTGTTTTTGTTTTTGTTTTATGTTTAAGAAACGGAAGAGATTAATTTGTTTGCGTTTTTTTTTTTTGGCAGAATCCAACAAAAACGAGAACTCGCCAATTTCGAAGAGCGTGCCGTCTTTGCCATTGCAGCGGAAGAGCCGTGTCGACGAGTTTTTGAATTCGGAAAATGAGAAATCTGATTACGATTGGTAATCTTCTGATTTATTTATTTATTTTTCAAAAATTTTAAGGTTGTGATTGTTGCATTCTAAGCGAGTTTATTCATATCGAACTAAATTTGATAAAAGAAAGTTTTGAGCGGAAATCGGTTCCCATTATGGCTCAAAAATTGATATTTTTGGTAGATTTTGATTTAGCTTTGGAGATCTAAATTTTTCCATATTTTATAGGTAAATTTTTGGTTTCTGATTCTGAAACACAAAATTCAAAGAAGCAAGTGCATTTATAATATATCTTTATATATCTGTCTGCTGTGCTGAGTTGAAGAAGAATCTAATAAATATTAATTTCAGTATGTGTAGGGAAAGAATTCTACTTTTAGAAGTCTGTTTTTATTACATGAGAAAAAGAAAAAGGAAAAGGCAGTGGACGCCTAAAGTCGTTTTGTTGCTTAGCATTACAGCATATCAAGGCCTCCTTTTCTTATATTCTTGAGGACCAAATGGAGCCTTATTCCACCAGTTGCTTTTTTGCAGCTCGACTATTTATTTTACTTTAAGCCTTCTTTCATGAATTGTTTTTTAAAGCATGTGGGTCTCTTTTAAGTTTTGTTTCTTTTTATACACTTTCGCAAATCCCATCTTGGAAAATAACAGTCACATGAGAAGAAATCTATTTGAAATTTGAAGAGAACATAATTTGATGACGAAATAATTTGATATTTTGTAGGTCCAGGTACTGAATTAGTTTTTTCGGTTTTTCTTTGGCTTTTATTTGTCAATGGATTTTTGTGCCATTTGGCACTAATATTTCATTTTAACTTCATTCAAATACAATACAATTTTACACCAAACACAAATTTTGCAACAGTGCTACGAAAACAATTACTATTTAAAACATTTTTAAAACAATCACATCAACTTTTTAACTCCACTATTTATCTCTACTTTTACCAATCACATCAACTTTTCAACTCTAAAATACTTTTCATCCAAACACACATTTCATTCAAATACAAAACAAATACTTTTCAACCAAATACAATATTCAAAAAACAAATTTCATTCAAATACAATCAAAATGCAATGCGTTTACCAAACGCCCCCTAGTTTTCGAAAAATCGAGAAAAATGCATACGGATGTGGAGATGCATTTGACTGGACCATAGTGTATAATGTACTAAATTTGTATCGTTTTATGATGTATTTGGTTTAGTATTACATGATTATGTACTATGGTTTCGTATTTATGATAGATATCGATGTCCAGGCTTCTTACACCACCTGGTACACCGCTTTTTTCTTTGGAGATGGAATCACAGACAACTACAACAAGTCAACTTGGGATTCCGGCTACTCGACCAACTGCCCTGAGGTCTAGGGTAAGAAATTTCTAGTTGGTTGCTTGAAGCCTTTTCAGTTTTCTGCCGGCATGACATCTATTTGTAGCATGCTCTCAAATGGTTCATTTCGATGAGTTTTGTAAGCTACTATTTGGTAGTCTCATAAATTTTTGTGGAACTTTATTGTCCCTCATATGACGGACTCGTGGTAATCTCTCCATTTCATATTTATTTCGAGTAATGTTATTTTGGTAAAAGTTTTAAAAATTTGCATGTGTTTCCATGTAATGGGCTGCAGCCGGCAAATATCCAGGTAGAGCCGGCTTTGAGGAAAACCACGGCGTCTAAAAATCCAATTTTGAATTCTGAACTGAAGTCTTCCACTCTTGGAAACAGAAGGCCCTCGTCATCAGAGAGGCTGAAACCTGCCACTCGTAGATCTGCAACTCCGACTGCACGGCCTACATTACCTTCAACAACCAAGCCCTCAAGGTCCTCCACACCAAGTTCCCGGGCATCTGTACCTTCCACTAAGAATGTGGCTCCTCCAGTGAGATCTTCAACTCCAACTAGATCTTCTGCTCGGTCATCAACTCCAACTAGATCCTCTGCTCGGTCTTCAACACCAACTGCAAGACCCTCCTTACCAGCTTCCAACTCGGCAAAAAGATCAGCGACACCTACCCGTCAAACACCAACACCATCAAGTACACCTGGCATTTCTGCTCCTACCGGGCGAGCTTCTTCAGCACCGAAAATACGTCCCACAAATTCAAAAAGTTCAGGGCCTTCACGTGGGCCTTCCCCTACTGTAAAATCTAGGCCATGGAAACCCTCTGAGATGCCTGGTTTCTCTCTTGATGCTCCTGCTAATTTAAGGACTTCATTGCCTGAAAGGCCAGCTTCTGCCTCTAGGGGACGGCCAGTGATTCCTAGTGTTAGATCATCTTCTACTGCTGCTGGCTCCAATGGAAGACACAGACAACAATCATGCTCTCCATCTAGGGTACGGGCTTTGAATGGTGGTGTTACTAGTATCGGGAACTCCAGTCGTACTGTGAGTAAATCATGCTGCAGCGACAATGATGAGGTTAATCCTGTTGTTATTGGAACACAAATGGTTGAAAGAGTTGTAAACATGAGGAAACTAGCACCACCAAAGCGAGAAGATGATAACAATTCAGCTGGGAAGTCGTCCTCTGATAGCTTAGGTTTTGGAAGAACGCTCTCAAAGAAGTCTCTTGATATGGCTTTAAGACACATGGTATGCACCCATTTCCTTCTCAAATTTAATGTTGTTTGTAGCAGTGCTTCCAAAATAATGTCACCTAGCATCGGAAAAAAATGATAATAAGCATGATTGCGTAGAGGTATAAATCCTTCAAATTCACTTGTTATATAATGCAGCTCATCTTAACAGTAGTACAAATATAAAACCGAGTATATACTTGGGTATTGAGAAGATACAACTTACGAGTGTGGTTTGCGCACTAATTTACTTGACACACTATCACAAAGAAGTGTTTGCCACACTAGCATTGTGACTCCGACTTTAATATTGTTAATATGATTAATTCCTTGTTCAGGACATAAGGCGAAGCATGCAAGGTAATCTACGACCACTTGTTGCAAGTATCCCTGCTTCTTCAAGGTATAGTACCAGATCAGGGCAGACAAAAAACAAGACAACTAGCAATTCAGACTCTCCTCTTGCTACAAGCAGTGATGCTAGCTCGGAACCAAGCATCAACAATGCTTTTATGTGTTTAGATGGGAGCGAAGGTAATGATGCCGGAAGCGAGCAAGGAAACCCCTGTTCTGCTGGCCAGCAAGGGGGGTAAATTGTTGGAGATGCTCATGACTCACTACTGCCATTTCTTTGGGCTATCTCCTGCCAACTGAGGCAAGTTATTCCTGTTTATGACTTGATCAGAAAGTAGGCAGGTTTGTGTGTTGTATTCCGAGCATGTTTCTGTTGTGGTAGTGGAACAACAGTCACAAACTTGTTCATCATTAAACTTGTACTTTAGGAATGATCTGTGCAACTATTCCATTTTTGGAAAGTTGAAGAGCTCCTTCAGCTTATTAGTTATTGGAAGTCAAATTCACCCCTTGTCTACTTTTCGGGGATCTGAAGTATGTGTTGGCTTAAAACTTGAGCATTTCTTGGAGATGGTCCAGTTCGGATAAAGTTTTTCGAAACTTCACAGTTTTCATGGATGGCTAGAAATCAAGATCCGTTGCTAATTCCTCTCCATTTTTTATTATTGGCTTAGCCAAGGGGTAAATCCACGCCCAAGAATCCTTTTGCTGACAGAACGCCTACAAATGTTTAGTGTGCGTTTAAATCGGTGAGGATTGTAGGCACTTAAATTTTCCCTTTAAACTGGGAGGAAAGAATTTTGGCTCAGAAAAATTAAACTTCACATATGCAAATACGTAAATGCAAGTGATTATGGATTATATGGTTTCTATTTGTATGCGCATAGGCACGTCTTAACAAGTATTTGTGTGTGTGTGTGTGTGTGTGTGTATGTATACACGAACTTACAAATATATATATATAATCATATGTATACATGCATGCTACAAGTTGATCGGTTGATTACTTTTAGAAATGGGTTTAGCAGTCGATTTCAATGGTAACGAAATGAAACAAAACATCGAGGAATGAGCGGAAATCTTGAGAATGCCTTCACAATATAAATGCAGATGCAACTACATAGATTTATACAAACTTAGATGTCTTTATGATTAAATATAAAAATAAGAAAAATTATGGTGGCTGGCCTATTTAAATTAATAGCTTAACATTTTTTTTAAAATTTGTTTAAATGTTCCAATGTGTATGTTTTGGTCAATTAATTTTCATTTTCCTTAAATCCCCCCTCCCCACTTTTACTCTCATTTTCCCTAAATACCCAACCTCCACAACACCCACCCCCCACCCGCCTTACTCTCTCTATCTCTCTTTCTCTCTTGGTATCCTAGATCTGTAAATCGATCAGGTGCTGGAGGAGGAAGATGGCGGTTGGGTCATCAGCTTATTTCTCTCTGAAATTAACGATCTCCAAAGGTAGGATAAGAGTTCCAATCTTAGCAGCGTCACAAGTTGGGTTCTGATCTCAATCTTTTGCAGATCGCGACCTCGGCGATGGTGGGTATGTTGATGATGTGAGGGGAAACATTTAGGGGCGAGGACAATGACAACAAAGCTTATTTGATAGCTCGATCTCATCAATGTCATGAGTTGTTTGACAGTCTCCATGAGTTGGTGATGACAATGATATCTGAGATTCTGACAATCTCCATGGATCTCCACTCGTTAGCCAGCAACGATGGCGACTTCCAACGAAGAAGGGAGTTCAGTGGGGAGGTTGGTGGTGGCGACGACGATGGTGGCTGGATGATGATGGCAGCGGCGACTACCAATCAAAATAATTTTGGTGATAGACCATAGTTAATTAGTGATTGATTAATAATTAATAAGTGATTGATTATTTACAAAATGAATAGTATTAGGGACACAAACTCTAATTCGAATATATTGAATACTAACTCATTTGTCATATTTTGATTCATAGATATAATCAATTGAAGTAACAATACTTTAAACGCATACCAATAAAATCCTAACAACTTATATGTCATATAAATTAATACTTAAAAGTTAGTATTAGAATGGATGTCTTAAGCATTTTTCTTACAAAAACTTGGGTCATTTGTTGAAAAATTTATTAAGAAAGGGTTATTTAGCTATATATACCAGAAAATAAATTATACACGTTTGACCTACAATAAGTTGGGGAAAAAAAAAATAGCCGAACTTAGAATATTTTTGTTAATGATTGAATATTTGCTATTTGACCGAAGATTTTGGCTTATTTGCATGTATGCCCTTTAAAATTTTTGCATTAGGCAAATAAGCCTCCAAACTACATTTTTTGGTAATTAACCCATCAAACCTCAATTGGAATTGATATTAGATTTTTGGCAAGTTTATGCTTCGTTTGGTGAACGTATTGCATTTGCATTGCGTTTGAATGCAATTTGAGTTTGGAAGAAAAATATTAGCATTGCATTTGAATGCAATGTGTGTTTGAGTGAAAAGTATTTGAATTATATTTTAATAATAAATATGTGATGTGATGGGTAAAAGTAGAGAGAAAAAAAAGAGAGAGAAAGAGAATATATGATATAATTAATAAAAGTAATAGAAAAAGTAAAATAATGAATAGTGATTGTATTGGATGTAAAATATGATGTGATTGGTATTTGCATGAAATACTTTTATATTTGAGGGAAAATTACATTGTATTTAAATATAATGCAGTTTAAAAGTGTATGCTAAATACACCATTAGTATCGATTTTATGGTCCGTTTGATAAACGCATTGCATTTGCATTGCGTTTGAATGTAATGCATTGAATGTAATTTGTGTTTGGAAGAAAAGTATTAGCATTGCATTTGAATGCAATGTGTGTTTGGGTGAAAAGTATTTGAATTGTATTTTAATAATAAATATGTGATGTGATGGGTAAAAGTAGAGAGAAAAAAGGAGAGAGAAAGAGAGTATATGATGTAATTAATAAAAGTAATAGAAAAAATGAAATAATGAATAGTGATTGTATTGGATTTAAAATGTGATGTGATTGATATTTGAATGAAATGCTTTTGTATTTGGGGGAAAATTGCATTGCATTTAAATGCAATGCAAGTTAAAAGTGTATACCAAACGGGGCATTAGTGCATGACTTGCACATGAACCATGGGCTGTCAAGATATTTTTAACATGAGTGGACTCCATCTAACAAAAACTCCACTCGTAGATTTGTTCACCTTTAGATTTATCGTGAAGGGGGGTAGTTTTGTTTATATGGTGTCAATTTTGAACCCAAAAAAAAAAAAAAAGGGACTTAAGCAGCCCTTAATAGTAGGTCACACTCGAGTCATTTGCAATGAAACTATCAAAAATCTAATCTCGTCTTCAATTAGGGGTTAATTGAAACGGATTTTTAAGTTTGAATGGTCAATTAATTTTAGTTCAAGGACTGATTTTCTAAACACGGGAAGTCTATTTGGCAACCATGCAAAAAAATCCTCAAGACTGTTGATGTTAAACTTGTGTCGCATGTTATCCGTGTCCCTCACATACTTTCTTTTTGTTCTTGGGCCGTTGAAACCTTTGACGTGTTTTGATTGACTTTGGTCCTGACATTAACTCGGCCTGACGAAGTCATTCAGCCAAAAAAAAAAAAAAAAAAAAAAAAATGCAAACATACAAATAAAAGCTTACACAAAGCCAACCTCCATGAGATTACTTATTTGCGTTACCATGTTTTCTTTACACCTTTTTTTTTTTAATATTCCCAAAAAGAAAAGTTGTTTGGTAATTGAATAAAATTATATTGTGTTTGATATTACTTTCAAATACAATACCATCATATACTCTAATACTTTTATCATTTATATCACATATTCTCTTTTTCTCTCTCTTTTTTTTTATTTACTTTTACAAATCATATCACATACTTAATCACAAAATGAAATTCAAATCCTTTCATCCACATACATATTACATTTGAACGTAATATAAATACTTTTTATTCAAATACATTATATTCAAATATAATGTTAATGTAATATTTTATCTAAACTTACCATTAGAATGTTTGAATTTTTTTCCTTCAAATTGAGCATTTGTTTGGGAAAGGGGTCCGAAAGTGGAAAATTTTCACTTTTAGACTAAAGTATTCGTTGATGAAAATCAAATCTGTCTAAATTTCTGTGTTGGAGTATAAAAAAAATTTGCACTTTTAGACATCAAAAAATGAGATTTTTTTTTTAGTAATGAAATTTTTTTTCATCCATCTAAACACTTTTATACTTTTATATAGAAAAAACTTTTCTGTCTTAAACAAGATCTTTTTCGTTTCTGTAAATGAACACCCTGTTCAAACAAAAACTAAAATTATGAATTCAAATAGGTTTTAAGAGAATTAAAAAGAAAAAAAATAGGATTTTGGTTTTTAAAAAAATGAAATTTTGTTTGACAATATAATTCAAAGTAGATTAGATAGGTTCTGAATATAAATTTAGATGTACATGAGACTATAAAAGCGTCAATCAAACGTTTTTTATCAAAATAAAATTAAAACAGAACTTAAAAAAGAGGTCTTAATTTCTTTTTTTCAAAGCAAGAAAAATTATGTTGTCTAAACACGTGCAAGAATTTGCAAAAGGTTAGAATCTTGTTCTAGGATGAAGAAGCCAAAAGATAGGAAGCCTTGGAGATTGAACAAGGAGCTTTGACTTTGATTCTTTGTTTTTCTTGGTTTAGGAAAACACTGCATTTCATTTTTAAAATGAAAAAATTTTTTTAAACAAGTATTTATTTTAAATTTTTTTATCATTTTTATTATTCTGAAAAAGAAAAGAGAATCTTGTTTTTTAAACATCGCTTTTATAATAGACTTTTAGTTTCCATCTATTTCAGAGGTCTATTTTTAGAAAATTTTTTCACTTTAGACCAAAATGTTCATTTTTGAAAAAATAAGTCTACTTAATTTTTGTATTTGAGCATAAAAAATGTTCACTTTTAGACATCAACAAAATTTTTTTTTTTTGTAGAAATAGAAATTTTTTTACCCATCCATTCACTTTTTTACTTTTAGACAAAAAATTTGTCAGCCTCAAATAGGACTTTTTTTTCATTTCTATAAATTGACAATCTATCCAAATGGAAGCTTACAAAAAGAAAATTAATCTCTTCTAATCCTCTCACAATATACATTTCCCACTACTATTTTTTCTCATTTCAAATACCTTTTTGTTTCTAAAAAAAAATTTTAAACATTCAAATACCATCTCATTTCAAAATATGAAAAGACTTTTTTCATCCGAAATTTCCTTTTTGAACATGGACCTCCTATTCAAACATCGGATCACTGTTTGTTTCATATGTTGTTTTTTGAAAAGGAAGAAAAAAATAATAAAAGAATATTTTTCTTAACTTTTTTTTATCATTATTCTCATTTAAAAAAAAAAAGAAAACTATTTTATTTTCAAACTTACTTTACACAACACCCTTTTGAAATTCTTTTGACATCTTCACCAATACACTATTCATTGCACTGTTTTTTTTTCTAATTCTAAACAACTTTTTATTTTCTTAAGGAAAATTTTTTAGCTTTCTTCTTAAAATAAAATGACTTTTTCAATTCAAATAAAAAAAATTTCATTTTTGAAAATGAACATGCAATCCAAACAAACCCATAAAACTTGTGAACAAAAATATTGATGCCAACTAAGTAAGAGATTTCCTATTATGTTCTAAAATATTATGTCACATCGGTTAAATAATATATTAATTAAAATAATATAATAATTGAAAAATTTAAGTTGACATAATAAAATATTATTTAGGAAATATGAAAATATATAAATATTGGTCACGAAAATATATGAAATATATAAAATATTTTAATTGTTGTTGCAAAATTATTCCAACTGACTTACGCCATTATTTCTTAATTAATTCTTAACCATGTAGCAAGAAAGTCACTCTGTGTTGTATAACAGGTTTTGTTGTGACAGTCTCACCCCTAACTATAATATGTGATTGTGCCTAGCATAATCTTGGAATATCTACCAAAACCAACAACCCACTTGACCTAAAAAAACAGATACATAAAGAACTTCACGGTTGGTTCCAGAGCTAAAACGTTCACTTTACTTCCAATAAACAAAATGTTCATAATTAAGGAAAAAAAAAAATCGTTATAGTTAGTCAACGCCCTTATATCCTTTCACACTTCGACTTCTGTCTTCTTTAAACCCTCCGGATGCTCTAGATCAAGGGATGACATTCTATCAATAGATACGGTATCCGCAATACCCACCCTATTCAGAGCGGACATTGAGGGTAATATATGGGTAAGGAGCAAGTATGGGGATTAAGATTAACCATTTACACAAATGTGAGGTAGGGGTAGGAAATCTCACTTATATGCAAATCCGCCGTACTTATATTTACCCTTATAATATATATATTTATATGTTTATATATATTTGAATTTTTAGTATTTGATGTTTTTGTTTTCTTTGTGAATTTAATTTATATATTCCTAGAGTTTGTATCTATTTTTAATACTTCAGCTTCATTTTCAATTATTTTTGTGATTATATTACTAAATTTTATGAAACTCATATAAAAATTTATGAAAACTTTAATAAAATTTAATAAAATAAAATTTATTTTCAGTTTCATTATTGAATTCATATTGTGTAAATATTTAGGATATGGGTAATAGCATTTCGAATAGAGATTACCTACCTCTGTACATGCAATAAATTAGGCGGGCACAGGGTGGTATGAAGGGTAAAAAGGGTGGAAGGTATATGGGTGGGGACCACACACCCCTGCCCCACTACATTACCATCCCTACCTCGATTGATATACGACAATGACTCGTGAACCTTTGCCTTGTCCTCCCATTTCATTGCTTTCGCTCACCCATAATGTACTTATGCCACGCATAAGTTATCATGAGCTATTTTAAGTTCTTATAAAATAAGTAAGGTTAATAGCTCATATGGTCCTTGAACTTTAAGTTGGGGACTATTTGGTCCTTGAATGCAAAAAGGTTCATAAACTTTTAAAAAGGGTGTAAACGAGGACTTGACCCTTACATCCATCTAAAAGGGTACGGCTTTTCATTACATATCTACCATGTGACACTACTTTATTCTAAAAATACTAAAATGCCCATACTTTAAAATTAAAAAGAAAGATAAAAATATATATAAAAAGAATTTGTAGAAATTTTCTCGACTTCTCTTCTGCAGACCCATCTGAAACTCTTCCATAATCCCATACCTTTTCCGTTGCTGAAGCCTCTCTACCTTCAATCTCTCCCAGTTGTTGCCTTGGTTTCGCTAATCCTCTTCGCCTTTATAACACCCCTTTAGCGGGAAGCTACAGTTGACTACTTTTAATGTAATATATTAAATAACTTTAGTAGGAAATATAATAATGAGTAATATTAATAATAATCATTCATGTTAAGTAACACATAAAATAGGAAAGAGTTTTTTCTTATAATAATGGATACTAAAATATTTACTTAACTCGTATACGTGCGATTTAAATAGAAAACTAAACTTTAATAATGATAATAAATTATGGAATGAAATCAATTTGGAATCTTATGCTTCATATATCCTTAAGATAGTGGAAAAACATGACCTTAAAAAGAAACTTTAGCAATCTTAAGAACTTTATAAATAAATGATTAAAATAACCAAACTTAATGAATTCAAATTACAAACTTAAAACTCTTTAAAAATAATCATAAATCTTTTCAAATAGGAAAGTTCCAATAACTCACTTACTACCACACATGCTTCCACGTTGAGTCTTCTCCAATCCTAAATTTGGCCTTTCCTCACCTACAATATGCAAAAACTATATTAAGGGAAATGCATAGAAGTACATCAATTATCTCATAAAATGTATAGTTTGTAATATGGGTGTACATAAACTATTAATATTTTGAAACATCATATAAAAACTTCAGTGTACAAGCAGCAAACATACATAACTCAAATATGTATTAAGCAATTTACATTATCATTCTTTATTCTCTTACATCATCTTTCTTACTATTTTCTACTAGTATTGGGCCCTAGCCAACTATATGATAGTGAGATTGAAAGTTCCAAACTCACCACAGCAACTTAAAGTGACAGGTATAAATTAATCTTTCGTGAACTAAATTACAAATCTTGATACTGTATCAAAATGATAACTTTTATTAAAACATTATTCTTTAAAAGAAAACATGCATTTTCATTAAAATATGACTCTACTTACAAAGTATAATACATAAATCTTTTAAAAAAAAATTCCTTATAAAATATTATCATCGAGAAAGTGACATGTACTATTAAAAGAATAACGTAACTATAAAGATATATATATACATATATATAGCACAAGTAATAATTTTCTATTAAACATATTAAAGCTTTCATTAAAGGAATTAATATATTCTTTCAAAATATTACATAAATTACAAACTATTTTTATTTTGAACGAACATGTTACATGTAAGAGATATACTTACTTCACTTGAAGCACTTACTACTATTATTATTTTGTTGACTGGACCCTTTGGAATCTTGATATATTCGCTCTTAATAAAATTTATATTACAAAACCATAGCATAAATATTCTATAATTAGGAAAAATTCTTAAAATCATGAAAGCCTCAAATTCCTAATTCTCCATAAACCCTAAAATTCCAATTCATTAAAAAATTGGTATAAATAATTTGACATCCTATCTTCCTATCCTTTAAATCATCACTCCATATTCTTAATTTCCTCCCTCAAAAACTGTAAAAATTAAATCCTAAAACAACACATAAAAATTAAATTACCTTGAATCTCTAACTAAATTAAGCCTAAAAGTGTTCAAGAAAAGCAAATCCTCATGGTTTGGGTGGTAAAATTTGACAAAAATCAATAATTTAAGGGGAGGAAGAAAAAAGTAGTTTGAGAGAGAGATAGGTTTGTATGAGTATAATGAAACCTAACTAAGAAATTTAAACTTAACTAATAAATCTCTAATTAATCAAAGACTAGAATCAAAAATTGAGTTAAGATTCTAAAGCTAAAAAAATAGGCTTAAACACTACAAACTTAGCCCTCGTATAAATTTTTTTTTTTTTTTTTTTAAGGTGGATGGCAGCCAAGGTAGCCCCTTGCTGCACTGTAGGTTGCCTTTTTTTTTTTTTTTTAATTTTAAATCTAACCTTCTTATAGTATTTTGGTCATAATATTTTACTCTAATATCGAAATCAGATAGTTCAACAACCGTTGAAAAGGTAACGAAATGATCTAAAATATCAAGTACAAATTTTTCTATAATTTGAATGTTTTCCTAATCAAAATATCATATGAATATAACATCATATTATGTCCTACAAAATTCTTAATACGTAACCTTTTCTAATCATACCTTAACTTATCTTACACAAGATCAAACATTCTTGGGCAAGTCTAACAAGCTATACTTTCATGAAAATTTATTATAAAACTCTAAAATTATTACTTTACTTGTCTTTCACATAAAACATAAATTCTTGAGGATATCAAAGTCCTTAGCGTTATTACCTACAAAAACACTTAATTTAATATTAATACTATGATTCTAGTCTATACTTTGTAAACAATTAACTCTTTTACCTATATTAAAATGCTATGAAAAAAAATTAGGTGTTACAGCCACTCTCGTTTTGCCTTCTTTGAAGGGTTATTCATTGCAAATCTCTCTATTTTCCATTTCGTGGGGTTTGTGAGCTCTTTCCACATCAAAGATATTCATTTTCACCGATAAGTACTTCGAAATTTCATTATTTTAGATTTTTTTTAGGAGTTTTTGGTGTTGATTATATTGGGTCATGTCACCATCAGGATCAGAGTTATGGCAAGATCATCGTTGGAGTTGTGTCATCATCACTCATCTGGTCCTATCTTGGCCCGAGAGATGTTGATGGCCAGATTGCAAGATCCAGTTGATCTTTGCCGAGACAGAGCCAAAGTTTCTCTCTCTACCCTCCAGTTGAGGTTCTCCGACAAGGTCATTGATCGTTAACTAAGTTGATGTTTCTCTCTTTCTCTCTCTTGCCTCTCCTCGACTATATCCGAGCAAAATGGAGAAAAGAAATTGATCGACTCTTAGTAGACGTTTGGTGAAAGCTTTTTTTTGGCATTGCATTTAAATGCAATGCAATTTTCCCCCAAATACAAAAGCATTTCATTCAAATATCAATCATATCACATTTTAAATCCAACACAATCACTATTTATTATTTCATTTTTTCTATTACTTTTATTAATTACATCATATATTATCTCTCTCTCTCTCTTTTTCCTCTCTACTTTTAACCATCACATCACACATTTATTATTAAAATATAATTCAAATACTTTTAATTCAAACGCACATTGCATTCAAATGCAATGCCAATACTTTTTCCCTAAATACAAATTGCATTCAATACATTGCATTCAAACGCAGTGCAAATGTAATGCGTTCACCAAACGGGGCCTTATGTGTCACCAATTACATTGTTAAGTTCGTTCCTTCACTATTGAAATCCAAATGTGAAATACATATAAAGGTAAAATTTCACCCAATGCAATTCAAATAGGAAGAAGAAGAGTAGGATGAGTTTTTGTTCTTCTAGTAATTGAGAGAGGTGATTCATGAGATTTACTAATTTGTTTGTTGATTTGATTTGCTGGTGTTGATTTACTTAAGACAAACCACTCAAAGAACCACACATACATCTTTCTTAGTAATTGAGAACCAGTACTTGATGCAAATCATAGCATAAATTCTGGGGATCTAGTTCAAGTACCAATTTGACTAGTTATGAGAACACGAGTAAAGGAGTTCAAAGATGCACTTAACGAGCTGATTCAAGAGATTTGGACTTAAGCAAATTCATGGATACTCACGGAGTATGGGCCACGTGTTTAACAAAGATGCATCAACCTAATTCAAGTCCTAGAAGAATCGGCCCAAGCTAAGCCTAGTTTAAGCAAGCAAAATTAGCATGTTTAAGAATAGTTTTGGTTTGATTGTAAGGCTTGCATCCCAAGTTGTTTTAACTTTCCTTTTCTAGTGTAGGTGAGATTTCTTAGGTGTGAAAAGTTGAAAATAAAGTCATGTGATAGGTAAGAGTCCTTAGGTGTAAATGGTTGAAAATAAAGCCGTGTGGTAGGTGAGTCCTTAGGTGTGAATAGCTGAAAATAAGTTTGTAATTGCAACCTATAAATAAGTTGTTCGAAGGTAATGATAGATGAGTATTCATTCAGAAAGTAAAAGTGCTTATTGTGTTTTCTTTGAACTTATCAAGTTATTCTTGTGGCGTTTAACAACCGAACTTATCATCTAGGTTCTTGAGTTGTTCTTGAGGGTCTTGGTATGGCGTTTGTCAACATCTGTATTTCTTGATTCTTATCTTACTAGGTAACTGGTTAAGGCTCAACAAACTTGCGCCTTGAAGGTCTTAGGGTTTGAAACCATATTGGTGCCTTCATATCAGTACTAAAATAATCTCTTCAAATTTTTTCTTTTTTGATTTTTAACCTTTTGGTTTTGTTGAAAGATGAAGACAAGTTTGACCTTGTTGGATGGTTGAGAAAACAAGGTGGAAAGTTTAAAGCTTTGAGAAGAAGTAAGTTAGGAGGATTGTAGAGAGAGAAAGTGATAAAAAGTTAGTAGGAACTAGAAAGAGAGTTTTTGTTGTTGTTTTAGTCATTTGATGATTAAGTTTCTGGGTTTGTCTCCATTTTAGGATGGGTTATTGAGCTCTAGTCTTGTTCTTTAATGAGGTTGAGGGAGTTCTAGTATCTTTATTTCTTTAATAATTGCTTTAAGGGCAATTTTGTGAATTCAATTAAATTTAAGGCCAAATCTAGGTTTCCGTCAAATTTTTAATGCCTATTAGTAAAAAGGATTGATTTGCATCCTATTAAAGTGTTTGGGGACCTTCTTATAATGATCCGAACCTCGCCAAGAATAACAAGACCCGTCAAGATTATGAACCTAAGAACGTTCTAAAATCAGGTTCGAATGGATGAGAGACCTCAACCCATTGCCTAATGCGAAACAATAACCTTGGTATAATGAAGACGCTACAATCAACTATAGAAGGGTTGATTGATAAGTCAGAAGCTAACGCTATGGAAAATTCCGATAAGTTCAATAGTTCTTCAAAGAATCAAAGAGAATTAGAACTCTTAAATTTATGAATTAAACTGATCTGTCTTTTTTTATTGCCATGGAGACGCCTATTTATAGGCAATTGTTACAAAGAATATTCCATAAAAATTTGAAAATTGATTGCAAAAGATAAGCCTAAAAAGATTCGAAAATTGTTTGAAATTCTGTTACAAAAGATAATCCTAAATCCTAACTGAAATTTGGAAATCTAATCCTAATCAAATTCGAAAGTTTGTTACAATCCTAACCAAAAAATTCGCCTAAATCTTAACCAATGCTTAAAAATAGGAAGGTAGTTATTCTGCCATAAATTCGAACTTCCTTGGTTAAAAAAAACGTCTTGGGCTTGATTGGGCTTGAAAGAATTAGTTGAATTCCTCATGGGCTTGAATCAAGTTAATACATCTTTGTTAATCACATGAATCATGCTCAATGGGTCTCCACGAATTTGATTGAGTTCAGACCTCTTGAATCAGCCCATTAAGTGCTTCTTTAAATCTCTTTGCTCTTGCTCTTATAACCGGTCCAATTGGTACTTGAACTGATTCTCTTGGTGTCGTGTCTTGTATTGCATCACCTTCTTACTAAAAACAAAGTTCAATAACCAAATGGTCACCTGCTTAAAAGTTCAAGGATCACTGGAGCTATTAACCCAAATAAGTAACTTAAATTTTAGCATGATCTAAAGTGATCATTAATGATTTTTGTTAGCATGTAAAGGACAACACAACATTTGGTGTTATATTGGATTTTTTCTTTATCATATTAAAATCACTGATCTATTAAATTGAATTCTCGATCTATACCTATTAGAATGTTTTGTGATAGTCTTATAACGTGCCAACATCATGATCGTAATCACATAACATGTTATTGATACTTGTAATATATGAGTAGGGCTAACAATTTTAGACATGATACGATAACACGACTCAGAAATGACACAAATTAAATGGGTTGAGACTACATGTTTAATGTTGGGTTATAATTGGGTTGACACATATAACACAAATTAAACAGGTTAGAAATGTACTAGCCCATTTAATTCATTTAATATGTTTGACTACATGGGTCATAAACGTGTCAATATGACATGGCTCGTTTATAGCCTGTAGATAAAAAGTTTTAAAATTTTCAATTAAAGAAAACTCTTTTTATATATTTGTTATTAAAAATCCTTCTATTTTTTATTTTATATTTTAAAAACTACCATAATTTTAACCTTATCTCTTTCACCCATAGCTGCATCACAACAATTTTTTTTAATGATTTTATAAGTTAATTGAGTCATAAATAGGTTATTTTCATGCCAAAGCTATCATGACCTATTTAATTATTATGTTCACATGCTATGTTGTGTTTTAAGTATTTTGTATTCATGTTTGGGTTCTCCACACATTTATTAATCATGTCGTATTTATATTTACCCTAATCATGTTACGTTATATCTGTAACGGTCTGAATACGACCCACAAATATGAATTGCTAGTCTTATACATGAGTGTTACTTTGAAAGTGATGAAAAATGTGAAAAAACACATATTCTATGTTGTGAAGTTTGTCTAAAAAGTTCACCAAATGGTTATCCAAATTCTACTCAATTACGATTTATGATAAATATGATATTTTTAGTTTATTCAACAAGAATATTGAATTGTATCCTTTTATCTACTCAAGTTATCATTTCAATTGAATAAAGAATAAACAAAAATTAAATAAATAAAGGGAGATGGGTCAAACTCACAAGTCCGAATACTTGTTCTTATGGATTTTTGGGCCCATTTGGGTAAAGGTTCAGCCATAATTTTGGGAGAAGGAGAGAAATAGGTCAAAATTAAAATTGAAAAAAAAAATAAATAGCAGAAAAGTTTTAAACTTTTAATAAATGGCATATTTTTGATAAATAATGATTTATCATGATTAAAATTTCTGGTTTAAACTAATTGAATGCACGTGGTATTTAATTTATTGATTTTTTGAAGATCAATAATTGTATGCATATGATATTAATTTTGGAAAGATTTTTATTTTTGAAATTTAATAGAATCATGCAACTGATTAACCCAAAAAAAAAAAAAGAACATTATATGTTTATTTACCTATTTTCACCTAAAATTAACAATCACAATTTTTTAAAATTGTATTTGATTCTTATAAAAGTTCTATTAATTTACTGTTACTCAACTCATAACACTTTTTTTTTTTTTTTAAATTAACAAATCCATGAGTTCTTTTAATAGGGTTGTATAATTGAAATGAATATATAACTTGCATTAATTTAATTAGTGGGCATTAAGTAGTAAAGAGCGTGGTTAATTAAATGAGGGAGTCTCTAGCTAAAATAATAATAATAATAATAGGGAACTTGAACTTGTTTTCAAAGGTTTTGTTTTGCCGTTTCGTTTTATCAAGATAGGTTTATTAAACAACATTGATTGGATTTTCCAAAGGAAAAATATTGGACATGTGCAACATTGATGGCTTTCTACGTAACTAATTATAAAAATAAAGACTTTTTTTTGTTATTCAGATTCTGGCGCAAGTTTGTCTTTGTCCGGCCAAAGATGATAGGTAACGCTAGCATTCTATTTTATTCTTTTTATTTTTTATGTTTTTGAGATGGAGCAACCGAATTTTCAATAGAGAAAGAAAAATAATAATAAAAAAAAAACACTAACGGACAAAATACATGAACGAAAGTTTTCAACAACACTACTTAGCTGGAACTCAGCTTTATAATATAGTTAGATATAGATAGATTATAGATATAGATTCAATTTTTTTGAAAAAAATAAAATAAAATAAAATAAAATTGAGAGATAATAGTAATGCTTCGGCTAGGAGTGGAGCCGCGTTTATAGACTTCGGCATGTGAATGCAAAACCTCAAATTGCTGCCACGATGACTGACGACGTCAATTTGGGGTGGGTTTTTCACAAATATCTCATAGATTAACATGAATTTCATATTAATCTTGACTTTCAATTTTACATTTGTTACTCCTATAAACTTTTTTCTATTATTATACATGCAATCTTTATATTGGCGTTTTATAAAAAAAATAAATAAATAAATCATGTGAGCATAAATTAAAACTAAATTTATAATTAAGTTTTCTTTTTTTTTTTTTAAGAAAACTGTATCTCGAAAATATCTATGATATTGTTATAAATCTTTGACTAAATTACAGTTTAGATCCAAAATATATTAATAGAGGTATGATTTTCCTCTAAAAAAAAAAAGTTTAATTACACTTTATTCATAAATAAAGCTCATGTGACAATAATGTGTTTAATTTTGTATAATTTTTTTTTACAAGACATTAATAGAGGGACCAATAATGTAACGGTAAAAAAAAATTAGGAAAGTAAAATGTACAAAATTAAATATCTGAAGTTAATATGAACATATTGTATACTTCTGGGGTCATTTATAAAAATATTCCTATGAATTATTATAAGCGAGAGAGTAATGGTGTGTTTATTTATTGTATTATATTTGTATTACATTTGAACATAATGTAATTTTCATCTAAACGTAAAAATATTACATTCAAATATCAATCACATCATAATTTAAATATAATACAATTATTATTTATCATTTAATTTTTTCTATCAATTTTACCAATCATATCATATACTTTTTGTTTCTCTCTCTTTTTGTTAATCACATCACATATAATACAATTTAAATATTTTACATCCAAATAAATATTACATTTAAATGTAACACAAATACTTTTTATCAAAATATATATTACGTTCAATAAATTATATTTATATGCAATACAAAATGCATTATCTAAATGTCCTTAATTATAATAAAAGAAGTTAATAATTAAGTATTACGGTTGTTTTGATTGCCTAAATGGTTAAACTAATAATTTATGTTATTTTCTCTCAAGTTAATTTAGTTCTTTTTTTCTAGTGCATTAATTTAGTCCTTTTCATGTCCAACTTTTATTGAAAGTTGACGGTAGTCATGTCTAAGGCTTTAAT
Organism: Antiaris toxicaria; assembly: GCA_035233585.1. Lineage (NCBI taxonomy): Eukaryota > Viridiplantae > Streptophyta > Magnoliopsida > Rosales > Moraceae > Antiaris > Antiaris toxicaria. Next base: position 7,458,429 of record CP141163.1, read on the forward strand.
TGTTAATGTATTTCTACCGTTCAGTGTTAGTAATTTTTTTTTTTTTGTAATAATAGTAGTTGTTTTCCTATTGATTGAGTTTGTTTTTAGTCTATTAGATTTATGCTTTAACAAATTAGAAGCTCTTTAGTTATGAATCTATGTGGAGATATTGGTGACTTTAGAACTATCTGTAGCACGATCTCAATAGAGTATGTTACAAGGTCTCAGTAAATTAAAAGCTTTCACCCATTTAATGATTTCAAAAAGAGTATTATACAGGCTTGTACTGATGTCTCAATAAATTTTTCAACATTAAGTCTCATATTACATAGTTTTTCTTGTATTTCATTAACATTTATTCATCAAAACAAATTTTTATCAAGTATTTCGTATTGTGCACACATCTGTGGTTTATATAATATATTTATATATATTTTTTCTTTTTCACACTGGACGATGTTTAAAAAATTTTTTTGTCTGACAATGGTTTTTTTTATTGGATACTGGATTTTGATTTTGTAGTTAAAGAGAAATTACCATCTTTTTTTTAGAGGCTTGCTTGTGGACATTTTTTTAAATATTAATGTTTTATTTGTTTGATATATTTTTATTTATAGTTTAAAAAGAAATATTTTTTATTTTTAAAAATAGATCTTATTAAATGTTTATATCTTTAGATATAAAAAATTTTTCATTTTTAAAAAATAAAATAAATTTTATTTAAAAAAATATTAATTTTTTATCTATCTAAATAATTTTTTATTTTTAAAAAATCTAAATAATTTTTTATTTTTATAAAATAATTTTTTTATTCTTGAAAAAAAGACTGGCCTTACAGACTATCAAAGCAAATTGAAGTACGCATCGACTGGACTATGCATTGTTATTGTTGCAGTTCAACGCTTCATCGAAGGAAGTGTAGACCGTAAAGTCTAGAGTGAAAACAGGCTGCTAAGAGGTTTATTCTTCACCGACAGATAACGGTACACTATAAGTCAAAGTATCTTTTATTCGGGTAACGTATTGGTGTTAAAATTTTTGGATTAGGGTTTATTGATTTTTAAAAAATTAATTATTATTTTTCTTATATTTTACGGAAAAAAAATTCTAACTGTAAAAAAATAGTTTGGTTTGGGTTAAGTCCAGTTTGTTTATAATATTATATTCACATTATATTTAAATATAATGTAACTTTTATCTAAATATAAAAATATTATATTTAAATATTAATCACATTACATTTTAAATCCAATACAATCACTGTTCATTATTTTACATTTTCTATTACTTTTACTAATCATATCACATATTTTATTTCTCTCTTCATTTTTTATCTTTATTTTTACTCATCACATTATATATTCATAATTAAAATATAATTCAAATACTTTTCATCTAAATACATATCACATTCAAATATAATATAAATACTTTTCCACCAAATATAAATTATATTTAATGTATTACATTCAAACATAATGTAAACATAATGCGTTTACCCAATATAGTCTAAACTTACGAATAAAAGAATGCAAAATTGTTTTTTTTTTTTTATCTTTTTCTAAAAAAACCAATTTAGATTTACTTTTTACAGATCAAATTTTAACTTAAAAACTAAAATTTTAAAAGTTTTTAACTTTGTTTTTCTAAGTCCAAATAAAATGATTTGTTTTTAATTATACAGAATTTTGAGACGAATAAAATAAGATCTATTTTGACTTTTTTCAAATGCTTTTTGAGTTTTTATGCTTTTTAACTCCAACTAACCAAATGTAAAATTCAAAAACTCAATTCATTTTCAATTAAAATAACTTCACTTCTCTAACTCAAGCGGACTTAACACCCTTTTAATATACCAGATGCAAACCGGTTGCCAATAAACTTTGCCCTTCAAAATTCTCCGCTACCCTATACTACCTTGACGTATCTTAACTATTTGATTTTTGATTGAGTATAAAAAATTCCACTAAGCGGGCGTTTGGTAAACGCATTATATTTTAATTGTATTTGAATGAAATTTGTTTTTTGAATGTTGTATTTGATTGAAAAATATTTGTTTTATATTTGAATGAAATGTGTATTTGGATGAAAAGTATTTTAGAGTTAAAAAATTGATGTGATTGATAAAAGTAAAGATAAATAGTAGAGTTAAAAAGTTGATGTGATTGTTTTAAAAATGTTTTGAATAGTAATTGTTTTCGTAATACTGTTGTAAAATTTGTATTTGGTGTGAAATTGTATTGCATTTGAGTAAAATTAAAATGTAATTTTTTTGTCCAACAACACCTAAAAATCATCCAATAACTAAGATTACATCCCCTGTTTTGAAACTGTGGGATTATTAGAGATGAATATAAATATGGATAATTGAATGGGACCGTCAGCAATTGTACAAAATTGCCTGAGTAGTCGATGATACGTTAATACTGATTGGCGTGAGTGGTTTGCAGTTTTAAGATTCTGTCGAGTGATAACTGAACCAACCAAGGTTTTTCTTCTTCATCTCCAAAGTCTTTCCTTCTTCTTCTCCGACAACTTTTCCTAGTTTCCTCATTAAAATATAAAAAATGATCCAAATTGATAGCAAATGGTTTTCACTAGTTTCCTCATTTGCTTGATGTAGTTACCAGTTGCTGGATTTGCTGAACCACAAGTGTGGTTTTGTTAATTAACTAATGCAAAACCATGTAAAACTGCTCGATATTAAGCCATATAACTTTATGTTTTCTCGCGGAGGTTTGGGGTTTTGGGGGACGTGGTGTTGTGGTGTTGTGGTGTTTTTGATTTTTTTCATTTCTTGTAAAATATGATATCTATGAAGTTTTCTTAGGACGCATTTGAAATAATGATTGGAGTTGAAGTTTTATTGGATGGAATTAAAATGTATATTTAGCTTAAGTGTGAATTAAAAATAAACAACAATGTAAAAAATAGTATTAAAATTTGGATCTTATTTTGCCTCTCATGTCTTTCTATGTGATTTAAAATAGACAAAAAAACAAAAATCATCTTGTTTGACATGAAGTAAGAAAGCTTTGGATTTTTAAGTTTTGAGTTTTTGAAAATGAAAAAGAGAGAAAGTGAGAGTTTATTTAAAGCTATTTTTCTAAATAGTATTTCATTATCTAAATCCAATATTTTCAATTCTACATCTCACTTTATCTTTTTTATTTTTAGAAAACTTTATATAATTTTCTTCTTTCAAATTGAAAGTAGATGATTTTTTTGTTAAAATATACAAAACAATAAAAAGAATAAAATTAGATTTATTTTGCATATCTTGGAACACATTTCAAAATTTTGCATAATTTTCTATACTACATGACTTGTTCAAAAGTTGTTTCCTAATCAAAAGTCTATCCCTAAATACATATTTTTAATTTGTCCTCTCAAACTATGTCTCTAAAAATTCCCAAAACATATGTTTCCAATTTCAAAAAACTTAACATTTCACTTTCAAATTGAAATTAGACAATTCTTTTATCAAAATACATACAATGACAAAAAAACAAAAAGATCTATTTTACATATTCTTCAAACACATTCCAAAAGTTTACACTATTTTTCATACCACAAAATTTTTTCAAAAAGTTATTTTCTAAACAAAAATCCTTTCCTTAACACATGTTTCTTTTCTCATCTTTAAAACCCTGCCTCTAAAATTTCCCAAACGGCTGATGTAGATTATGGAGTTTTTGGGTTGAGTTCCAAAATTCCTTTAGAAACTTTTTTTTCAAAAGGCCCCCTTGATTTCCTGGAGGATTGGCTGGTATACTGCCGGAACTAACTGAAAACACGAACATTAAAAAAAAAACAAAAACAAAGGGTCGCTGTCAAAGCAGAAAATAAAAAGCTCACACTTTCACATACAAATATTTGGATTTTCTTCATGTTCTGTTCTGGGTGGTGGGATTATTAAATTCAATTTTGTTTTGATAGTCATACAATTTTAGGTCCTTTTGACATCTATGACGATTACTTGTAGTTGCCACCTTTGCCACTCTTTTTTTCATTCAACGATGCATTTCGGTACCCTCCATTTGTCAACTGTTTATCTCTTTTCATTTCCGCCACTTCACCGCTACAACAAACCCCAGCTTTACTACTATTTATATTTCACAGCGTTTTCGGATTCACCTCTTAAAACCCACTCCAACAGATACAGGTATTTTAGTTTACACACCCGTACTTTTTCTCACCTTCTTTTTTCTTTCCCCTTCTTCTTCTAAAATTTTTATTTTTTATTTTTTGGATATAAGACTAAAATTTTGTCTTTTCAAAAAAATTTTGAATTTTGGCTTCTGGGTTCTGAAATTTATAGCCTAATTGAGGAGTTTAAATTTTCTTATAAAATTATTTTTTTAATGCTTTAGGTTGAAGAAGAAATGCACTTGTGGGCTTACCCGAATTGTGTGGGGAAATGGGTTGTGCTTGTTTTGGTGCGCTGAATTGGTGTAAACGAAAGAATGATTTCTATAACCAACAAACTTCAGGTATAATCTAAAATATACTTGATTATTTTTCATGAATAATAACCTCCTTGATTTGATTGCTTATCTCTTTTCACATGGTCTTGATTCTACTTTTGGCCCTTATTTTCCCCCCTGAAATTGAATACTTTGTAGTTTCATTTATTTATTTATTATCGTGATAAAATTGAGAATTTTGTGAGCTTCGGTGGTTAAGCTTTATCAAATAGAGAAGTTTTGAAGCAACAAAAGCTTCTTTGGAAGATTGGCCTTGGCTTGGTTGTGTGAATTATGATTTTTTCTGGTAGTTTTTTTTTTTTTTTTGCGCCCATAATGCTTTCAACCCGTCTGGGACTTGGAAACAGAGTGGAGCCAAACAGAGACCTCATTCTGGAAAAGCCTCGTCCGAGCACTTTACTATCGTGTTTAAGGTCTCTGTGTGTGCGTGTTTGTGTGAAAGAGAGAGAGAGAGAGAGAGAGAGAGAGAGAGCTTAGTAGCTGACTCTATCTCTTTCTCGCCTCTAATTTTTATCGGTTCACATGTTCGATCTCAAATGAATGCGTATAAACATAATTTTTTTGTTTGTGCATGTTTAGGGATTGGCACTAGCAAAGTAAGGCTCTTCTCATATAATTCCTTGAGATCAGCAACAAGGGACTTTCACCCCTCGAACAGAATAGGTGCAGGGGGTTATGGAGTTGTCTATAGGGTGAGATTTTTGTTGTTGAGGCAGTATTTTGTGTGCAGCCATTCTTTCTTCCCTAATTAATCCTTATTTTGGTGTGCTATTACAAACTTCACAGGGAGTCCTTAGAGATGGTACTCTTGTTGCCATCAAGTCTCTTTCTGTAGGATCTAAACAAGGAACAGATGAGTTTTTGACAGAGATTAACATGATATCAAATATACGCCATCCGAACCTTGTTGAGCTGATTGGATGCTGTGTTGAGGGAAATCATCGATTATTGGTATATGAATATCTGGAGAACAACAGTCTTGCAAGTTCCCTGCTCGGTATGATCCTATTAAGTGGTTTTATGTTGAACTGCCTTTCACTTTAGTTGGAATGGTGCAGTACAAAAATAGGATAATTAGAGGGATCGTTTTAATTTTAAAAGTTTATGTTTATTTGAATGTTTTCAATTCAATTTGAATTTGTGAAAGATTATCTTTATCTGAATTTGTTATTGGAATAGGATTTGAAATGAGTTTAGAAGTTTTCTGAAACACTTTATAAACGCTTTTAAAGTCTTGGGAGCTTGAACCCTTTTTTTAAGTAGTTGTGACCTTGTTTTGTTAAAAAGTTGATATGTAATCAATTTTACCAACATTTCCAGAAAGCTTGTTTGTCTGACTTGATTGTAAGATACGTTTTCTGGATCTAGAGAGAACATGGGCAAAATGGAAAGAAGAAGAACAAAAAGAGGAAGAAAAATAAAATAAGCGTATTTTTATTGATAGTACTAGAAATATGTGAATAGAGAGGATTTTGTTATGAAACTGATGAAATTTAACTAAAACAAGGTCTAGTATATGAAGTCCTAAAATACTATAAAGGCTTAAAAGGATGAGTAGATTTCTTCACATATCTGCTCTCTGAAGGTAAAGGTTTAGTATTTAATTGATCTAGTGTTCTAGGCATGGTGACCCTAAAATTGTTTTTACAGGTTCCAAAAGCAAATACATTTTTCTCGAATGGCCAAAAAGAGCTGTGATTTGTGTGGAAACAGCTATAGGTCTTGCATTTCTTCATGAGGAAGCCAAACCGCATATTGTGCATAGAGATATTAAGGCTAGCAATATACTTCTTGATGGAAATTTTCACCCTAAAATCGGAGACTTTGGGCTTGCCAAACTTTTTCCAGACAACGTCACCCATGTTAGTACTCGAGTTGCAGGAACCATGTAAGTTTGAATCTTAAATTTGCAATTTTCTTTTTATCTTGCCTAAATTATCTATTTTCTCTGAAAGTGATCTAAAATCTTGTTCGGGAACATTGTGTTGAATCAATTGATTAGAAGCTTCTTTTCAGCTTTGCAACGTCATTATGCAGTCAAGTATTTGTTTCATAGTTTGATGTTTTAAAAAGGAAATCATTAAGAGTAGCAATTTATAGAGTTTAAATTTAGGTGTTTTAAATACGAACACAGTTAATGTTGATTATTTTTCTCTTCTTGCCTTCCCCTACTTTGCATTTATGAATGATTCATATGCATGAAGAGGTTATCTGGCTCCAGAATATGCACTTTTAGGACAGCTTACGAAGAAAGCAGACGTGTACAGTTTTGGAGTGCTGATGCTTGAAATAATCAGTGGCAGTAGTAGCAGCAAGTCAGCATTTGGAGAGGAACTGTTGGTTTTGGTCGAATGGGTATGTTTATCCTTTAAGTTATCTTCATTTTGAACCGAGCCGAATTTTCTTGGCATTTTAGCTTTTACACGATGCAACTGCAGCATATTAGAATAGAAATCTTCAACTTCTGATCTTTGAAGGAATTTCCTGTAGTGCCCTTTTTTTCCCTTCTAGGAAACTTGGTAATGGCTAAAGTACACTAGATTAAAAATGCCCGGCACTTTGGATGGTCATCTGAGACCTTCATGTTTTTCAAATACGTTTGGTGTTATAGTACCATATGTATATATATATATATATTTTAGTAAAAGAAATCTGTAATTAGTGATGAAAATCTGATATTAAGAGCAGAGCTATTGTATTAATTGCCTATTGAAAGTCTAAACTTTGAGACACCTCTATTTATAGCCTTGCAATGCATCTAAAATGGAGACGAAACATAAGGACCTTAATAATTTTTTGTATAATACTTTAGATAAACATATTATTTTATGTGCTGACGGCAAAAATGAATGCCTTATCAGGCATGGAAACTAAGAGAGGAAGGAAGACTGCTGGATGTTGTTGATCCAGAATTGACTGAATTTCCAGAGGATGAGGTAACGCGCTTTGTTATAGTTGCTCTCTTTTGTACGCAAGCCGCTGCGCACCAAAGACCCACCATGAAGCAAGTAGTGGAGATGCTAACAAAAAATGTTCACCTGAACGACAAGGCGCTTACCGAGCCTGGAGTGTACAGGGCACACACCTCGCGGCATTCTGTGGGTGCTAGTTCGGAGGAGACATCATCTTCACAGGCAGACAAAGGCAAGCAATCAGCGAATCCTCCTGAGGATCCAGCACAGGCAAATGTTTCGGATTATATAAGTGAAATGTTTCCCAGGTGATCATGTGCCAGTGAGCATCATACCGGAAAATCTATTATTCATTTTTACTGGGCAACGCTGCACATTTGTAGATTTAATTTATTTTTTTTAAGGAGGGGTTTTCTTGTCAATATTCATTGTGTTTTTAATTGTTGAAATAAATATGAAAAATAATAGAAATATTAATTCTAATTTTAATTTTTGAAAATTAACTTATATGGCATGTGAGTGTTCTTTTAATGATAAGCGTGAACCAAAAAAACACATTCATGTTTTTAGACATAGTATATCGATTAATGTAGTCTATTTATGATACTAGTTGATAGCATAAGCGAAGCACGCGTGGAATAAACAATCAAAGCAAAATAAAGAAAAAAAAAAAGGTCGAATGGAAGTGATTAGACTATCACGTGATTGATGACGTGTATTTAGATAGTGAGAAAACCAAAAGTTTTATGTTGAAAGAATACAAGTAAATATAGTGATATATACAAAAATAAATAATAAGTAAGTATTACATATATATGGTGGGTTTATGTTACTATCATGAACCATACACATGTGAGGACAATCAGGCGTTTAGAGCGCACTTTGCATGTAAGCATCGTCGCAAGGAGTTCAAGGGTTTTTTTTTTTTTTTATTTACTGTATTTTTTTGGATTAAATCTAGATTGTTTATCTGATCACGTATGATCCAACGATCAGATTTGAAAGGTTATAGTTTTCATCTGAGCCATTGATTAAAAAGTAACGATCCAGCGATCAATTAATTTGTCTGTTGATTAATAATTATATCTATTAAAAACATATACGTTTTTGTGTGAAAAGATATATTTTTACTAGAGATATGTCTATTGTAACTGCTATAATTATTCAAAATAGACATATATATTGGTTATAAATAAATCTCTAATTCTGATATCAATTTAATATTTTATTCTAGAATTTATTAAGATTACTATTTATTAAATTTATGAGTTTGTTGTATCTTGGAGATAAATTTCCTCAAACACCCATTAGCAAACTATTCATAGTAGGGGTAAATAAAACCATAAGAATAGTATTTTTTCCACCCCAAACCTAGAAAATTCTCTGTTCTTCTCTACATCTAAAACCTTTTTCACCCACTTTTTATTTTTTTTTTCCCTTCGAGGGCTACCACATGTCAACCACAAAGTGAGAACCAACAAAATACTATTATACAGCATTGGCTCTTTTAATATATATTAATAAATTAAGGACATGTTTGAAGTTACTTCTAAGAACTAATTATAAATTATTAATCCTTCAAATAAAAAGAGCATAAATTATTAAGTTCATAATCGGTAAATAAAGTTAAATAAGGATGAGCATTTATCTTGATATAATTTAATTGTAGTGGAATGATCTTAACTTAATTATTATACTGTTCAATACAAAAGAGAGATACCTATGTATTCAAATAGACTAAACGAAATTAAAAATAATATATTAAACTGGATAAAATTATATAATTTGTTCTTTTATAAATTCGTTTTGACAAATAATTAAATTTCTATTAATTAATGGCTAATAGTGGATTGACCTAAAATTACACTTATTTGTTGTGTTTTTTACTTGTTATTCTTTTTTAAATTGTTTTAAAAAATTAACTCAACATTTTAGAGATACAGTATCATGGATGGCTGGTGTTACGTTGTCCCCAAGAAAAAATTTTAGTTGTTTTGGTAAATCCATTGGAAATGTTATCTAGAGTGAACTGATGCGACAGAATGAAAATGAGGAGAGTTTCCTTACAAGATCTAATCACATATATTATATATATATATACACACACACACACACACACACACACACAAACACACACTGCGGTGCACCAGTAGTATTGAAACTTCAAATACATGTCAAAGTTTTGCTCGCTTGACAACTGAGAATGGGCTTGAAAGTGTCCAAGGTTGTCAATTTTTTCTCTTTGCTTTTAAAGTGAGTGTTTATGGGGGGGTGTATTTGACCTGTTCAACGATGGCATTGTGCAATTACGGCCGCTTTTAAAGGAGTTGAAATTTAATTTGACGGTAGTGTAGTATTATTTTAATCATGTTACTGTGTGAATTTTTGGCAATGAAAGACGAGGATAGAGTAATATATAACTGTGTAGGGAGTGACTATTTGTGCATGAAACTGTTTATTTGTGGTAAGTGGATATATTGCGGTACATTAGTGTAAATTATGCTAGAATTATTTTCTTTCTCGCCCTCTTAAGTTTTTCTTTTGTCACTTATCATTTTACTCTCTTAGAACAAATAAAATAAATTATTATCCTTTCTTTTATCATCTATTACAAAGATGCCATCCTTTCAAATTATGTTAACTTACTATTTTCTTTACTTCTTGTTTTTGTTTTGCTTTTTTTTCTTTTTTTCTTACCCTATATGCACTCCTTAATACTAATTTCCTCACTATTTCTTATAGCTTAAAAAAAACCGCATCATTTATTTTCCAGTTATTTTTAGATTAATTATATAAAAAAAACCTTTTTTTTTCTTTTTTCTTTTTTGAGTTTTTTTACTTTCACGTATAAATCTTTAAAATAGAAGAACTGGTAAATGCAAGTGGGCCTCTCTCTCTCTCTCTCTCTCTCTCTCTTTCCCATTTACCTTGCATTTTTCTATTAAGTTTCTCTCTTTTCCTTTTTTTTTTTTTTTTACTTTGAAGTTTCTATATTAGATACCATTGCACGTTTTGCAATTAATGTCACTACATTAATTTCTTAAACTCACTGCAATAATTAAAAAAAAAAACATTTTCAGCTAATTACTTAAAAAGAAAAAGAGTCAATTAGATTAATATTTGAAAGATGTTATGTAAATAGAATAATCAGTTAAGATAATAATTTATATTTTCCAAAACAATAAAGAACAATGATGAAACTTTATTAAAAAATATATATATACTTATGAGCAGCATGTAAATAACTAAAGAAAGTGTGAAGTTCTTTGCAAGGCATGTTTGTAATAAATGGTAAATACATGGTTTAGAGTTTGACCTTTTTTTTTTCTTTTGAGAAAACAAAAGGACATATGTCAAAAGAACTTGTAGAGTGATAGAAAAAATGATAAAAAAAAAGTGACCTTTAACATTTTTCGTAACTCTATTCAAATGGGTTAAGATTGATGAGTAATATAGATATCCAAGGAATAGAGTAAAATCCACTTGAACTGCTACCATGTACAAATGCAAACTAATAAATTACAGAAGAACACTACCACTATGGCTTTCCATCTACTCCCATTGCTTTAATTAGATTAAGATGCGCGAATATGAGGATTGAAAACACCATGAATATCATGGACTCTAACTATTTATGAATGTATTACGTGGGATTTCCTTTACAAACTTTCGAATTTAAAGTATTGAAACCAAATTATAAAGGACTAGACGGAGACATATAAACTGCATGTCTGCAACCGAGTTGCTTCCCTATCGTACCTTTTCAACTATACAACTATCCCGTTTTAGTTTTAAGCTATGTTTGTGGTGCTGCTGTTTGTTCTGTTTTTGGCCGTGTGGCTTTGATTGTATGAAAAGACTCTTTTGGCAAAAAAATAAAAATAAAAAAGTAAAAGTAAAAGATAACATGCATGCCTAACTGGAAAATCTGCAGCATGAAGAATTTTTCTCACCCAAACTAAGCCCCACTTAAACCCTTTTTAAGACAGCTCAATATTTGTCAACCGAGCATTATAACATTGAAAAAAAAGGCGCAAAGCGTTTGACTAAAGGGCTTGATTTAACTTCCACCAAACGACGTGTTGTTTAACGGAATCCTATAACTTCTCAGGAAGAAACCAATTCCTCTCTCTAAATTCTTTGTTAATTTCCTGTCAGCGAATCATAATTAAACATGTTATCAACTCCTTAAAGAGGTGCTAGCAGGAAAGGAAAAAAAAAAAAAACTTGTTTACTCCATTACACCTCTTTTTTTTTTTTTTTTTTTAACTTTTCTCTCTCGTCTTAATTTCCTTGGCCTCTATTAGACCCTTTATTTATTTATTTATTTATTTATTTTTTAGTATCATCTTTCATTATCATCTCTCCCATGCTTGTCCTTTTTTCATCCTCTCTCTTTTTTTTTATGGACTCCTTTTTCTTTTTCTTTTTTTTTCCCTGATACCCAAGTACTTGTTTGTTTTTTTTTGTTTTTCCTGCTATCACGATCTGATTATTCTTATTTCTCACTCTTGCTATAAAATCAGATTGCTTATTCACTAGAATGGTCACTAGATACTTTCACTCACTTTCTGGTTTTTTTTTTTAGTTATTTATTATAGAATTAGTTTACTTCATTGGAGAGGACCTATTTGTCTCCATTGGAAGGTTTGGCCGGTGAAGGAGAGAAACAAGGAAAGCTCTAATGGAGCGAGGTTGAGAGGGACCCGCTTAGTGGTGTTTCTGGTTATGGGTTTTTTTTTTTTTTTTTGGAGGGATGACAGTTACGGGTTTAAGACCTTGAGAGTGCTCAGTTTCAAAGGGTGCAATATTAGACTTTTGAGAGCAAGGGTTTTTCAATGGTGGAAATCTCTCACTTTCTTTGTGTTTACAGAGAAGCGATTGGAGTATACGTCTTGCTCGGTGTGAAGAAGAGAACAGAAGAGACAGAAAATTTATCATGATTTGTTGAACAAGAAAATTTTAAGGCAATTTGAAAAAGAAGATTTGGGTTTCACAGGCTGCACCTCTGACCACAATTGTAACCGTAGAAAAATGAATCAACGGTTATTTGTTGTGTTTTTAACTTGTCAATTGGTGAGCTTATTTGTTAAAGGAAAAAAAAAAAAAAACATTTTAGAGATACGGTATTTTAGATGGCTAGTGTTACGTTGTCCCCAAGAAAAAAAAATTTTAATGGTTTTGGTAAATACATTAGAAATGTTATCTAGAGTGAAATGATGCGACAGAATGAAAGTGAGAGTTTCCTTGTAAGATCTGATCTAATCGTATGTAGTATTATAATCTATAATATATATATATAAATATATATATAAGGTTGCCTCCCTACCGCCCCCCTCACGATGCATCCTATTTCGTTTTGTCCTTTTTAATTTCCTTTTCCTATTGTTACTTTTGAAGGACATATTTTGACTTTACGAAAACTAATTTTAAACCAAATGTAAAGTTTTACATTCAAATACAATCATTTTCAACAGTACTACTGATACGGTCAATCTCCTACCCTATAGACCTTCTAAGCAAGTGCACCTATCGATTTTTATAGTACAATGGATAACAATATCGAGTGTCGATCCCACAGGGACTAACGAGTACTAGTACTTACTCTTTTCTTATTATCTATCCTATAAACAATCGATTCATGCTGAAATAATGAAATAAGAATTAAATTAAACCAATCCAACACAAAATTAACTCCAAACAGCAGAAGATCAAGATGAAATCAATCCAAACTAACAATACCTAGATAATGAATCCTCCTAAAACGTCTATTGCATCCAATCCTTAATATATCAATTTATCTACTAATCATTGGACCGTGGAAACTCCTTAATTATGTTAATATCTTTCTCAAGCGTATTAACAACTAACCCCAGGTTGATTAATTGAAATCTCTTCCTAATTAAAACCCCCGGAATTGCATTAAACAATCAATGAATCTCTCTATTAGGTTTGACCCTATTCGAAAGATTTACGTTGTCCTATCTCTAGTATCACGTGCAACTCCCTTCAATTATACAAGATCAAATCAAATATAGGATTTCTCAATCGCAATTGTATGATATCAAACATGAATTACTATACCGGTAAATATCAATTCAATGATAATAAAGAACACATAATTAAATCTCAATGAACTTGAAGAATAAATTAAATTAAATAAAGATCAAATAACAATATTCATTCTAGGGTTCCTCCTATCTAGGTATCAAAGAAATCAGTTCATAATCAATGAAATAACTGCACTACAATTCAATAGACTAAAACGAATAATTGAATCCATGACAAATCCTCTTGATTCTAATGCAATCCAACTTGAATTGATCGATGGTTGCATGTTGGAGTGTTTCTCTCTCTATTCTACCTCCTTTCTGCTGCTCTAGGGTTTATTTTTGCAGTTTGACGGCTCCCCCCTCTAATTGACAGATCCTGCCCTTTTTATAGAGCAAAATTCGACTTCCTGGATAGAACATGGGCTTCGACACGGTCTCTGGCAGATTTTACACGGGCGTGTATTAACCAACACGGGCATGTTCTCCCTCGACACGGGCGTGTGCTTGTTAAATCGTTGAACACGCCCGTTTCTATTGTGCACGGCCGCTTACATGGTTCATGGTCAGCTCTGTACACGGCCACTTACACGGCCGTGTACTAGATTGTGTTTTATGTCTAATATCGCCGAACACGCCCGTTTTCCCGAAATACGGCTTTCCGCACGTTGGTCAGTCCGAGAGGTACACGGCAGTGTACCAAACCGTGTTCTGCTCAACTTTGGTCAAAAAGCTTCAAACTGCTCCGAATCTCCTCCTTATGCTCCCATTGCTTTAGCTAGGACCTGAAAACAACATATAAACCGATCAAGTGCAAAAGTCCATCAAAGTATCCCTAAACTAAACAATAATGGCCTAAATATAGACTAAAAATATGTACAGTTTAGCACTTATCAAATCTCCCCACACTTAAGCATTTGCTTGTCCTCAAGCAAATAATAGTTCTAAATTATAAAACCTTCTAAATATCCCTCTCTCTCTTATCTCAATGCATCTCTCTATACTCCTTCCTACTATGACTTCTGAACCAAATTAAAATACAAGTAAAATCCAACAGTCCTAGACTAAACTTCTATAAACTATCATCTATAAGCAATCATGTTGGCAGTCTTTCCGGAATCAAAAGCATAGGACTCATACCCTCACATAGGATTCACTCATAAAATGCTCAAAGTGTTTAGGGTAGAGAATATATCATAACACTCAAATCAATGCATAGCAGGAATCTTAACCATAAGCTTGCTAATATATCACATCACTATAATTAGATGCATGAATTAAAGGATCCTTGTCATGACTTCAATAAGGTTTGGGTGGCGGTATAAAAAGAATGGAAAGAATAGATCTCAGGTTAACCAAGAAAATAAAAGATAAAGGATCTGTCTATATCAAATCACACAAGAACCTGACTCTCTTGTATATAGAACCTTCAATCAAAACTCAAGTAAGGCGCATAAAACATTATTAACCACAATCATCTTCTGTTCTTACTTATTTACTTCGTTTTTTTTTTGTTTTTTGTTTTCATTTTTTTTTGAATCTCAATGATGCTCGCTTTATGAAATGTTGAACTTGAAAAATATTTGAGCATCTAAGTGGAACTGATCACAACAGAAGATGAAATTTAAACATATACCATGCACCTTTAATCAGACAAGCCCTTGGTTCTGTACTCCTTTTGATCAGATTTTCATGCAATTCAGTTGACTAAGCCCTTCGGTGTAGAACAATGGCTATGGTGTTGGCCAAAAAAGAAAAAAAATGGGGGTATTTGGCTTAAAATTCGGTCAACAGGAAAGGCATAAGACAAAACCCTTCTTTCCAATGCATCTAAAATAGTAACGTGCATAACAAAGCAAGTTCTAGAATCTTCTCACTATGCATGATAATCACACCAAAAAGAAAATAATTAGAGCATATAATGATGAATGCTCATAGGCTCAAATACTCACAAATTTTAGGCTCATGTGTGTGAATCCCATGCAATTCTCATCCAGATTAACTGTCTCAACAACTGCCTATAATGAAGCTCATAAAAATCTAGCTATTTGTGTCATTTTCTGCTTGTATCTTAATCCAATTTAAGGAACCACAGTCATTAAGAGCATGTTGAAACGCGTTTTAACAAGATTAAGATTTCCAAACAGAAGAATTAATGAAAGGGGACTACTTTATGCAAGAAGACTACAAAATGCTTGATTCGTAACAAATAAATTCCACTAAAACCAAAATCCCTTCCCCACACTTAGAGATGTACATTGTCCTCAATGGACATAATTAAAACAGTGAGAAATAAACAGGTAAAATGGAAACAATATGGTAAAAGAACAAGTCAACGTGTACTTCCCTGAATATATGTATATAATGAAGAGGTTGGTACAGTCAACAGAAACGCAGTAGGGATCAATAGACTTGGTTCTCCCGGCCAGACGAAAAAATTGAATTCGAGGCCGACTCCATAAACTACTCATCGGCTACTGGAGGCTCGGGATCCACAGGTGGGGTAGACTGGGGCTCTGTACTGGGTTCTTCAGAAATCGGTCCAGGTCTCGATGGCTCCTCAGGGTCACTAGTGGTGGGATCAACTGCCCGAACGTTAGGTAAGGTCGGGACCCCGAGGTGAGCACACAGGCGAGTCAACGTATCTTCAATCCAGGCCAACTGTTGCTCTAGTCGTATCAATCGAGATGAATGAACTTGCTGCAAAGCCACTGTCCTTCTTAGCATGGGCAGCATTTGACTGCTTAATCTCCCGATGTTTGAGTAGGAAGGGGTGGCCGGGTGTTGGTCTTGTGGTGGTGGTGCAGTGGAGCAATCCCTCTTAGATTCGGCCTCAGTTGCAGGTGGCGGGGTACCCGTTAGAACATAGGTTGGACCACCTAGCCCCTGTCGTCTCTCAACCATCCCCATGGATCTTAAAGTATCCATGTCAATTGGTATCATCTGAGATGCAATGGTCATGGGAGGTAGACGATTAAATAGTCCTAGGTTGCGAGCCAATCGCGTGATGTATGACCTGCAACATACTGCACCCGCTCGTGGCCTGCTTGCCTGGCTATCCAAATACCATGCCCAGGCATGTCCCAAATGAATGGCCACTTTCTCCCTCATACTGTAGATGTAGAAAAGGTCACGTCGAGAGACTACACCGGTGCTTTCTCTCCGTCCACTAATGGTGTGCACTAATAACTTGTGCACGTATCGAAGTTCTGGGTGACAAAGATGGGAGGCTTTGGATCTCGTTGGTGCGTATTCCATCTCTCTACTAATGGACCTCCAATACTATTGGTTATTAAAGTTGGAGGGCCAGTCCACCTGCAGTTCTCGATAGGCGTCGGTTTGGGTAAACTCTTCGGTATAGAAACCACAGTCTATTGAGAACTGCGTATAGCTTCTGTGAAATCTTTCCCTGCCAATCTGAAACTCCATGTTGGGCATGGACCAACTTAGTGATCTCTTGTTGAGGGAGAATGTGGTGAGGAATTCTAAAGTTAACTTTTGATAAGCCGGTTCCTCAATGTCGAAGAATCGGTCCCAACTCCCAAAAGTGACCAATTCCCTCACTTGTTGATCTAAACCAATCTGCTGTAATACTGGCCAATCAATAAACCGGCTATGCTCAAAAGGTTTCTCCAATAGCCTCTCAAGTCTCGTAAGGAATGTTGGAGCCTGAAATTGCAGCAGTGGGTGTAATCCATGTTGTTGTGGTGGGTGTTGCTGCGCATGAGAGGAGGCTTCTCCCCTTTGCCTTTTCCGCGAAACTTCCTTTTGTCGCCGCTGGATTTCTTCAGTACGTCTTGTCATGGTGGCAATTGGGATCCTGTGAAAGAAAACAAAGATAAACTGAAAGTATGCACAATTCAAGCCTTATTCTGAGATTCACACTTTAATATTCAACCGTAGACAAAATTGAACCATATTCGACACATGCAAAAAGGTTAGGAAAATTTAAGCATACTGGTGAGAACGTCCGAGCACCATATTGGACAAAAAATGTGCACTCCCTTCCACAATGTTCGCACGAAAACAATCAAGTAACACAGAGTACTTCTATTAAATCATGCTATCAATCCATCAAATAACCCAGAAATCATGAACGCAAACGAGGAAGAAGAAGGAAGGAATACATACCGTCGTTTTCGTGAGTCGAAGAAGAAAGAAGAACGAAATTTCGCCCAAAATACCCAAAAATTCTTCGAAACAAATCTAATTCTTAAAGGGTATTTATCAAATGATTGGTTAGGATTAGGCTTACCCGGCTTTTCGTGCACAGATCGGCGCGATTCTTCGGTGGAAATTCAGATTTCGGAGAAAGGGGGCGTGTGTGAATGAAACGGTCATGTTTCCAGCAACCGTTCGTATAAATACTGCCTCGACACGTCCAGATACATGGCCGTGTATCAGGCCGTGTCAAGAAAAATAAAAGAATATGGGCTGGTTACATAGCCGAGACATAGGCGTGTTACTTACCTGACGATGAACACGGCCTCTAACACGGGCATGTTTAAGGCCGTGTACTCCTTTGTACAAAATTGTTCAATCTCCTTCTTCCGGACACGGGTGTTAACATGACAAAGACACGATTGTGTCTAATTTGAATTTACATGGCTCTAAACATGGCCGTGTCTATGCACGTGTACTCCTTGGTACGTTGACTCCTATTTTTCCTCTCGCAAACATGCCCGTGTACCTGACAAACAAAACTACACACGGCCTCAGACACGCCCATTAACACGGGTGTGTTCCAGGGAAATTGTTCATGTCAGTCAGTTTTTTTTTTCAAATGAATAAAAACAGAAAGTAAAAAGAAACTAAGAGAAATCAAAACCTAACGAAAATTAAAACCTAAGGGCAATCAAAACCTAACGAAAATTAAATTAAGATTAAAGAAAACATGAAAATGGGGAAACGAGAAAGAAAACCCTTTTGTTGCCTCTCAAGAAGCGCTTGTTTAACGTCTTTAGCTTGACGCATTCACTTTCATCCACTAGTCGGTGTGGAGGTTGAACTCCTCCCTTTGAGAGTTATCAAACTCTCCTCCCAGGAACAACTTGAGGCGATGTCCATTCACCTTGAACGTGCCTTTCTCTGGATGCGTTACTTCAACGGTACCGTAGGGGAAACCTTGCTTGACCGTAAAGGGACCTGACCATCTAGATTTGAGCTTTCCTGGGAATAATTTCAGTCGAGAATTATATAATAACACTTAATCTCCTTCGCTGAATTCTTTCCCTTGTTTGATCCTCCTGTCACTATATAGCTTGCTTCGCTCCTTGTATATCCTCGCGTTCTTATAGGCCATCAAGCGCCATTCCTCTAACTCGTTCACCTGGATTTTCCTCTTTTCTCCTGCAACATCCAAGTTAAAGTTAAGGAACTTAATTGCCCAATACGCTTGGTGCTCAAATTCCACTGGTAAGTGACATGCTTTTCCATAAACTAGCCTATATGGTGTAGTCCCTATCGATGTCTTGTATGCCGTCCTATAGACCCAAAGAGCATCATCTAATTTGATGGACCAATCTCTCCTATGATGCTCTACAATTCTTTCTAGGATTCTTTTCAAATCCCTATTGGTCACCTCAACTTGGCCACTAGTCTGTGGATGGTAAGGGGTTGCAACTCTATGCGTAACACCATATTTTTTTAGAGCATTGATGAACTGTGCATTACGAAAGTGTGTACCTCTATCACTAATGATTGCTCTAGGTGTGCCAAATCGAGAGAATAACCTTTTTAGGAACTTAACTACTACCCTAGCATCATTTGTTGGTAAAGCTTGGGCTTCAACTCACTTAGACACATAATCCACTGCAACTAGGATGTACTTGTTCCCAAAAGAGATTGGAAAAGGACCCATAAATTCAATGCCCCAAACATCAAAAACTTCACAAACAAGAATGAAAATTTAGGGCATTTCATCCCGGTGAGAGATGTTACCTGATCGCTGACAGTTGCCACACAACGCTACGTACCTTTGGGTGTCTCTGAATAAAGTAAGCTAATAAAAACCTAACTCGAGTACCTTCTGCGCTGACCTATTCGCGTGGTAATGTCCTCCTGCCGGACCGGCATGATAGTGTTGCAAAATCTTCCATCCTTCCAATTGCGAAACACATCGCCTAATGATTTGGTCTGCACAGATCTTAAACAAGTAGGGGTCCTCCCAAAAGTAATTTTTCAAATCAGAAAAGAATTTCTTCTTTTACTGATGAGAAAGCCCTTTTGGAAGAATGTCAGCAGCCAAGTAATTAGCAAATTCGGCAAACCAAGGGATTTCACCTGCACTTACCTCTGTCAGATGGTATAGACGTTCTTTAGGGAATGCATCATCGATGTCCTCTTCTGCCAGCTTTTCTAGATTCGGGTTCTTTAACCACGAAAGATGGTCTGCTGCTAGGTTTTCAGCCCCCTTCTTATCTTTAATTTCCAAGTCAAATTCCTGTAACAACAAAATCCACCTGATCAATCTGGGCTTGGCATCTGCCTTATTTAACAAGTAACGCAATGCAGAATGATCAGTATAAACAATGACTTTGGATAAAATTAAATAAGATCTAAATTTATCAAATGCAAAAATGACAACTAGTAATTCATTTTCGGTGGTTGTATGATTCTCTTGAGCGTCCGTCAAAGTCTTGTTAGCATAGTAGATGGGCTGAAAGTGCTTGTCTCTCCGCTGTCCAAATACTGCACCTACTGCGAAGTCACTGACATCACACATCAGTTCAAACGGAAGATTCCAATCTGGTGCGACCATAATCTGGCATTAGTTAATTTCTCCTTAAGAGTGTTAAATGCTTTCAAACATTCTTGAGTAAAGACGAATGGTGCATCTTTCTCGAGCAACTAAGTTAAGGGTCTGGCAATCTTAGAGAAGTCCTTGATGAATCTCCTGTAAAAACATGCATGTCCCAGAAAACTCCTCACAGCCTTAACTACAATTGAGGGTGGTAGCTTTTCAATTGTCTCAATCTTAGCTCTATTTACCTCTATTCCCCTGCTCGAGATTTTATGGCCCAAAACTATGCCTTTTTGTACCATAAAATGACATTTTTCCCAGTTCAAAACCAGATTAGTTTCTTCACACCTTTTCAGCACTCGTTCAAGGTTGTGGAGGTATGCATCGAAGGAATTACCAAGCACAGAGAAGTCATCCATAAACACCTCCATGATGTCTTCTATTAAATCATCAAAAATTACCATCATACACCTTTGAAAAGTGGCAAGTGCATTGCACAACCCAACAGGCATCCTTCTATATGCAAATGTGCCATAGGGACATGTGAAAGTTGTCTTCTCTTGGTCCTCTGGTGCTATAGGAATTTGGAAATAGCCGGATAGACCATCCGAGAAGCAATAATACATATGACCCGTTAATCTCTCTAGCATTTGGTCCACAAAGGGCAGTGGGAAGTAGTCTTTTCGAGTGGCATCATTAAGTTTTCTGTAGTCAATGCACACTCTCCACCCAGTGACGGTTCTCATGGGAATCAGCTCGTTCTTCTCATTAGGTACCACCGTCATTCTACCCTTCTTTGGAACTACCTGCACAGGACTTACCTAAGCGCTGTCAGAGATCAGATAGATCATACCTGCGTCGAGGAGCTTAATCACCTCTGCTTTGACTACTTCCTTCATCTTGGGATTGAGTCGCCTCTGGGGTTGCACTGATGACTTGAATTCATCCTCCATTAGGATTTTGTGGGTGAAAAATGAAGGGCTAATTCCCTTAATGTCGGAAATCTTCCAAGCGATAGCCCTTTTATGCTTCTTAAGTGCTACCAGCAGCTTTTCTTTCTGATCTGCCCTCAATCCGGAGGCGATAATGACTGGTAGTTTTGAATCCTTCTCCAAAAAGGCATACTCAAGATGGTCTGGTAACGCTTTCAATTCCAGAACTGGTGGGTCCTCGATAGAGGGTTTTAACCTCTTCTCTCCACTTTGTTCGATCTTTTCAAACTCTTTCTTTCTCACCATGAGCTCGCTAGCTTCTAAATGTGCTACTTGTTCCTTAATGCAAGGATCATCATTGTTTTCCTCCCTTCCTTGTACAAGGCACAGCTCTAAAGGGTCATCATGGACCAACTTCGTAAACAATCAGAAACGACAATATCAGTGGAGTCAAGAAAGTAACAAGTATCATCCTCCTCAAGGAAATGTCTCATGGCACTATGTATTTAAAAGTTACCTCCTCATCCCCAACCCTAAGGACTAACTTACCATCGCTCACATCTATAATGGCTCTGGTAGTAGTTAAAAAGGGTTGACCTAGAATAAGGGGTACCTCAATGTCCTCATTCATTTCAAGAATAACAAAATCCACAGGGAATATAAACTTATCTACCTTAACCAACACATTCTCAATAATGCCTTTAGGGTATTTAACTGACCTATCGGCTAACTGTATGCTCATCCTAGTTGGTTTAGGCTCTCCCAACCCCAGTTTCTTAAACATCTTGTAAGGCATCAAATTAATGCTAGCTCCCAAATCCACTAATGCCTTATCAACCGACAAACTACTAATGAGACAAGGAATAGTAAAACTCCCTGGATCTTTTAATTTCTTGGGCAGTTTGTTTTGCACAATGGCTGAGCACTCCTCACTTAATATTACTGTTGACAGCTCCTCCAACTTCCTCTTATTTGAAAGCAATTCCTTCAAGAATTTTGTGTACTTTGGCATCTGTGAAAGAGCTTCAACAAAAGGTAAGTTAATGTGAAGTTGCTTAAACAGTTAAAGAAACTTACCAAATTGCTCATCCATTTTATCCTTCTTTAGCTTGGCTGGGTATGGGATAGTGGGTTGGAAACCCTGCACAGGTTTAGGATTCCCATCCCCCTTCTCTTTATCCTCGAATTGCTTGCCATTCTTTTCCTTACCATGTGGTTCTTTCTCTTACCATGTGGTTCTTTCTCAACTCGTAGTTCTTTACCACTCCTCAAGGTAACTGCCTTGACCTGCTCTTTTGGGTTCTTTTCGGTGTTACTAGGCAGGCTCCCTTGTTGTCTCTCTAACACAAGCTTTGCCAACTGACCAATCTGGTTCTCAAGGTTATGAATAGAAGCCTCTTGGTTCCTCAGTGATGTTTCAATGGCTTGGAATCGGCTTTCAGATGTTTGAATAAATTTAGCCATCAATTCCTCCATGCTAGGCTTCTTCTCTTGTGGTTGGTGTTGTTGCTGAAAACCCGGAGGAGGATTATTTCTTTGTTGTCCTTGATTTCCCCAAGAGAAATTGGGGTAGTTCCTCTAGCCTGGGTTATATGTGTTGCTATAGGGATTGTTTTGGGGTCGTGATGCATTACCCATATAGTCAATATGCTCTGGTGTTTGTCTAGCCATAGTTGATAAACCTTGACATTCATCAGTCACATGTCCTCCCCTACACATGTCACACTGCAGGACTTGAACTGGTTGATGGCCTACAGATAATCCATCAATCTTTTTACTCAAGGTTTTGACTTGCCTGGCCAAGGCTGTGACTGCATCAACCTCATAGATTCCAGCAAACCTCTTTAAGTCAGAGATGGGCGTCCCCTTCTCCTTCTTTGGTCTTGGCCTTGGCCTTGATTTTCCGTCGTGCTAGTTTTATCCTATAATCACACGATAAACTTGTGTTAGATCCTGTATAAAAAGGATCTACATGATTTCTTGCATTATCATAATATCATATACTTACTACAACGTATAGGTCTCTACAGACCTTTACTTTCATGCATAACTATCTGCTTATGTTAACATAAACTTAACTTACTTAGATCGGTGAACAGGACATGCACGGAGTCAGGTGGGATATGGTCAGCCAACTTTTCTAATAATACCCACTGTGCTACAGTAAGCATTCTAAACGAGACCCATTTTAAAACTTGGGCTCTGATACCAAATGTGACTACGTTTGGTATCCTAAACTGAACCTATCGTAAAAACTTCGCTTTGATACCAACTATGACTGCAGTTGGTACTCTGAACTAGACTCGTTTTTAAAACATGGGCTCTGATACCAACTGTGGCGGCCCGCCCTGCTGTAGAGGCTCTACGGCACTATTACAGTCAACTCTGTAGTTAACCGCAATAGTCTGCAGGCCTCTAGGGTCGCCGGCAATCATGCTGAACTGTAAACTACTTGCTAATTTTACGGAATAAATTTTTTTTTAAAAAACATAAACTGTTTGAGAATGTGATAAGGAAATCATGTTAACAAAATAACCTGCACCTGATCATGATTCCCCTACCACATAATCTTAACTTGAAAACTTGTTCTTGTAACTATATGGTTTAAATATTCAAAATCTGTACAGTGGAAGATTAAATGGTGACCAATATCCCTTGCCCAATCCTCCTTGGCATGCATCTACCCTGTTCGTCGTCCACCGTAAACTACTAGTGAACAGGTCTCTTACCTGCAACATGTGAACAAACTGATGAGCTATGGGCTCAGTAAGTTCAAACATAAAAACATAAGACATGACGTGCTGTACTGCTGTGCTCATGCATGATACTGGACTCTGTGAGTATGCTCGTGGCTGAAGTTTAGTTTTAGGTTATTATCTGTTATTAAGTTCTGGTTTTGGGCCCCTGATTGGTCGTACCGACATGTTAGAGCAACCGGGAGCGGTACTTTAGTGCTGACCTCCTCAGTCTTAACTGATGCTAAACATGATAACCTCCCCGTGGGTCGAGAGGCCGATACGCCAATAACTGGTTAATTACCATCTTGCTGGTGTTCCAACTGGTTAAAAGAATCACAGACTTCAATGAATAGCCTCAAATGCAGGTGTGGATCTTCTGTCGGCATGCCTGCGAACTGCCCTGCTGATTGAAGCATCTGGAACATAACAGGTTTGAGCTCAAAGTGAGGGGCCTGTATTTCTCGGCGTGCGATACCAGGATTAAGCCCTTCTAACATTGGGACCGCATAGTCTCTGATAGCTCGATCTCTGTTTTCTGCTCGGAGTAGTGCATTTCGAGCGTTGTTGCCCTGGTTCACGGCTGGATTTGCTTGCTGATCAGCCATTTCAGTACCTGCAGCTAAGTTACGTTGCTCCCTTCTTCTTGCACGGAAAGTTCTCTCTATTTCAGGGTCAAAAGCTTCTAATTCACCACTTCCTCGCCTATTCATAAACCAGTGTTCCTTTCACCTGTATTCACAATATTCAAAATCTGTTAGTAAATTCCTTGTAGAAAATCACAAATTAACAACAAAATCACTTTCCCCGGCAACGGCGCCAAAAACTTGTTTGCAGATCTGTGATATATGCAATTAAACGCAAGTATACGTATCGCATCCAAGTAATATATGATGAGAAAGAGTGTCGTACCCACGAGGAAAGTGCTTTTGTATTCAAATGTAATTGTTTTTACAAGAAAATCTACTTAACTAGACAAGTAACTAAATGAATTTCAATTATGGAGAAAGAATAAAATGGTAAACAGAATTTAACAAGAATTAACATGGAATTTCCAGGTATAAAATTCAGGATTTATATTTGCACAATCAATTGGAAGAAATAAGTTGCAAGTCACTTTCCTTTCACAGTTCTGAAATCGTGCTACAGCTTTGCTATAGCATCATTCTTTCTAGTCAGGATATAGAAAAAATTACGTTTAGCTCTCAGATTCTAAGCCTGCATATTCCTATGTAGATTCAGATTCGAGACAATCAATTAAGAACGTTATCCTTAAAGACCATGTGATGGATGACTATTCCTAGCTTACCCACAGATTTGATTAATTTTTACTCTGAAACTAACCAAACACATGTTATTCAATCTCAGTCAATTCATTAAACGTTTTCCAACATTCACGAATCAGTTGCTAATATCAGATTCCCTTCCAAGATCTAATACCAGATCAAATAGAATAAGCACAGATTGAACAATAAAAAGAATTATACTAAGCAAAACTGCACAGATATCAAATTCTGTTCAAGTACTCATGACTCACAACTTAGCTAAATTAAGCTTCCATGAATTCAGCCAAAATCGCAAAACGACTTTGATTAAACATCAAAATACTGTTATTCGAAAAGAAAGACTGAAATCAATACAAAACAGAATTAAGCAGTAATGATCTCCCCTTCTCCAAGGTTCGAATCAAGCTGGTACAGCTCCAATGCCTTAAGCGATCTGTGAAGAATGAACCCAGACGAATTCCTTCTTGAGATGTTGAATTCCTCACGATCCGGCTGAAATTGCTCTCAATTCCACTTTATATTTCTTTTCCGATTTTCCTTTTTGCTCTGTTTTTCTCTCTTCCGATTCTGTTATTTCTCCCTCTTTCTTTTTCTGTTATCTTTTTCCCGTATATCCCCCTGTCCTCTTCTTTCAGCTCAGCTTTTATAGTACAAAAAGGGAACATTTAAACCCTACTTGTGACATGTGGATGATCCTCTGGCTGGCCGTGGACGTCGTGGTAATGCTGGGCAATGATGCTGACATTTGGAAGAATGATTGACATCATCAAAATTGGCCAGCGTGGATTAAAATGTGTGCACATTCAGCAGACCACGTCAACCAACGCCTGCTGCAGCTTTGCTATGGCAATGCTACGGCAACGTCCAATTTTCAGCATTCTTCACGCTGCAAAGTTCTGCCATTCACCAAAAACAAAAACCAAACTCCAAGAACATATCACATGTTAAAAGGCTTCAAAATGCTCTAACAAAGGTCGATTCCCATGTGCTACTAAGAATGAACTTTCACCAATGGCCACTAAAGTCAAAAATTGATAATTCTCATTTATAGTGCCAAGAACCATGACTTTTGTGATTTTAACTTCCTAAAATGGGCTATCTAAGCATGAAAATGTAACTTCATAACTCGAGAAATTCGAGTTATCACATACTGATTGCCCCCACAGTTGGAACCTGTTAGTCAAATTACTGGGGTGTGAATTAATTAACACACTAGGGTGCCTTGTGCACCTACCTATTTTCATATTCTGGTACTGTCTGACATGTGTACTGAAACATGCAACTCTATATGCATGCATGAACTGATATGAACTGACCTGTGCTGACATGAGACTGACATGAACTGACATAAATATCGTGATGCAGACAATCAATGTCTGACATACACGTTATACAACATACATAACATCACAATTTAACAAGCTTGTCCCCATTGTAGTCAGGACAATGCTTGAACTTACAGAAAGTCCGCAAGCGTAAGCCTCTGCTGCTCTGGGACTGCTGATTCGAGATCTCTGGCTTGAACTCCTATAAAAGGAACAATCACTGATTATTTACCGTATTTATCTTATACTGGAAATATGACAAAGCATGAAAATTTTCATTTCTAGACTCTTTTTTTTTTTTACTTTCTGGCTTCGAACACGTCCTCCTACACAGGCGTGTCTCTGCCCGTGTACCCCTCTAGACTTTTAAGCCTGGCTGTGTAATTTGTGGAACATGGCCGTGTATGCTTACACGGGTGGATACACGGCCGTGTTACTGGCCGTGTACTCCTCTGTACTCTTACACGGTTACTTACACGGACGTGTTTCTGGTCGTGTTTTCCTGCTATCTAACATGGTCTGCTACACGCCTATCCCTTGACCGTGTGCCCCTTGACACGGCCCGATACACGGCCGTGTTCTTGGCCGTGTACCTCTCGGGTTTGATTTTTCTTGCAACACGGTCATGCATATGGGCATGTTCGGGGCCGTGTACTGAACATGCCCTTGTACACGCCCGTGTTCATACCAGAATCAAGATTCTGGATCTGAACTGCTCTGCTCTGATTTTCTAAGGCTTTTATTGCCTTTGTTCTACTTCTTACACTTGAAATCGATCTCCATAAGATGTTTCAAGGTATCTACTACATTTTTACTATCCCAAATCCATGATTTCATAAGCAAAAATTCCACATTTTGCTTATGAACCTCTCTTGACTTAACTTTTGAAAAATCTGCATTTTTGTGAAGAATATTCACTAAACTTGGTTTTCTAAACCATCTGTTCATGGATTCGTGTTTGACAACATCTAGACTCGAACCACGTTTCGATTTTAACCGAAAACCTAAACGTGATTCACTCACATTCCCTTTTTCCTCTCAAAACCCCAGATTTTTCCCCCAAAGAAAAACGTGAGAAATTAGGGTTTACCTTGCTTTAATCTTGAGCTTTTCTTGCTGCTGATTCATGACCGAATCTCGATTGATCTGCTGCTTGAACTAGAAATCCGAACATTCTTTGGATTCCCTTTTTCTTCCCTCTCTTTTTCTCGGTTTCTCCCTTTCTCTTCCTCTTTCTCTTTCTTTCTTTCTTTCTTTTTCTCTTTCTTTCTTTCCTTTCTGCCACTACTTCTCCAGCTTAGGGATTAATTAATCCCCCCCTTATGCTCACGTGCCTCTCACTCTCTCCCTTACTTTCATTTTCATTTTTTTTTTTGAAAAAGCAAGGGCTTGTTTGGCTTATCTTTTGTCCATTGATCAATGTGGCTCACTTGTGTGCCATTGATCTCTTAGTATGTATTTTCCACATACTTTTCTATTAATTTTAAAACATCATAAATTGAATTAATGTTTAGTTTTTAAACTATATTCATTAATTCATCATAAAATTTTTGATTAAAACTCAATTAATCAAAATTTTCCTCTGCTCTTTATTCTGTAATATTTTTCACTATAAATGTACATTTATATACATAATTTGTACTAAATCTTTCCGAGAGTATAGATTTCTCGGTTATCACATATGTACCTTGTCTCTTTCCAAACACCCAAAGCCTTAGCAGTTTATTGTCATGATTGAGAGTTGTAATAATAAATTCACTAACTTGAAAGTCTGTAGTTTGAGTAAAATAGGAGTTCTAAAGGTTTAATTTATTGTAAAGGGACTGGGTGAATTTCGAATTTAAATAAGACACTTAAAAATGATTTTTCTCTCTCTTTCTACCTGTTTGGCATTTTTTTCTCTGCTTTGGCAAGTTAAAAAAAAAATCCCATTCTAGGTGTAAAAAACTCAAAATTTGATTCAAATTTCAATTTGCATTTATCTTATGATCTTATTTGCAAGGATAATGTTCCATAAATCTAATTTAAATTCAAAATAAAATAATGATAACTTTATTTAAATTAAATAATTATGTAATAATTATCCAAATAAAATCAATAAGGAGAAAATCTTTTTCCTTAACTTATTTTAGTGGAAAACACTTATTCTTAGTAGATAAGAATAAGATTTTGTTTTTAATTCAATTTCAAATAGGATTATTATCATATTTAATTTAAAATATTTATTTAAATAAGATTATCTAGATATTTATTTAAATAATTAATTTATCCATATTTCTTAATTTAAATCAATATCGTATTTATTTTAAAAATAAATACAATAAATTTAAATTTCAAACCTTATCTTCTAAATAAATATTTATATAAATTAAATACTTATCTAATTAATTAAATCAAACAAAATTATCATTTTACTCTCAGTGAAAAAATGCCTACACTTGTGAAAAGTTGATCTTGATTTTTCTCTTCACTAAGTGCAATAATTTGGTCATAAAGAATATTCTGATTAATTACCATCCGTTAAGGAATTATGTAGAGTTAGTAAAGAGACTGATTAGACATATATAATGTGGACTTAAATAATCTATATAATTAATTATTTTATACTAAATAAATTAATTACATAATTATTAGTTTTAGAGTTATACTACTATAAATCTGAAATTACACTCCCAATTATATACTGTATTATGTAAGCTAGTGAATAGCTGCAATCTAATGACTTTATCATATATGCAATACCTTTATATAATATCCATGATTAACTTAAGGTAAAAGTCTATTTAACCTTTTGATCGCGCTATCTTAAATATCCATTATATATATAATAGGAAAATGATTATTTAACATATGTGAAAAATAAATCATTTACCAAGCAAATGACTTAAGGTCTTATCTATTTTCACATCCTATATAATACCATTAAGAAGATAACTTTTATTTTCTTGTTAAAGCTATGATTCTATATTTATAAGCAAATCTTTCATCAAATATAATTTATGTACCTAATGATTGGGTTTAGTAGCTTACTATTTTAAGACGCTTTAACTTTTAGAACAACAAAGTACATAAGTTATGCACATAAAGCCATTTACTTACTCATGATTAAAATTATTTCATAATAAACATCAAAAGTGAATTGATCTACTTAAGCGAATTACATAGATTAATTACATTTTAATCCAAGTCCAATTTGTCACCACTGTTAGGTAATGTATTTATATCTCTACTTGAGAGTCAACTCACTCTAAACAATCAAGATAAACCATTTTCCCAATTGGCTTTAGACATCATAATAGGCTTAACATGAGTTAGATGTTTACTCTAACCCCATAGGCTACGGACTACAAAATTAGACTATTTACTTTAGAATGTTGTTTTCTTGCATATAAAAGATCATTGCATGCAATATTCTAATAGTTTAATATCAAGTCGTCAACAAGCCATATTTGCTTATATTTACTTTAATATGTAAATAAGATGAAACATATAGTTATAATATAATGAATAATTTCTAATATATTATTAATCAGTTTAAAAATAAATGAAATATATTAAAAATATCTTTCTATCTTAAGGCATTCCAATAAGAGGAAATGATAATGCCTCTTTTTACCAACTATCCACAGATGATGTCTATTAGTTGTTGGAAGACATGGTCGATTTTGACTATTGGTGTTGGAATTATTCAACGAACTACTAAAGTTTAGAGGACAGTTCCAACATTTTAGAGCCATGGCTCGACATCTTTTGTCACCAAGCGAAGTCTTCTCCCATTCTTGAAGATCTTGTCACCCAATTTTTGGAGGATACAAGATTCCATGTAGAAAAGTTAGAGAGGATAGAGACTGATCATGAACTACAAGTCGGGTCTTTAAATTACTTCATTAAAGTCATTACAAATATGGTGGCAATGAAGGATGCACAAGCCACATACATGTATGAAAGCTACCGTGAGGAGCTGAGTACAAGTGGAAGGATGTTAGATTGATTTTATGATGATGATTTAAGAGTGGAAAAGACTCGAGAATTGTCTGTTGACGAAGAATCACAAAATAATGATTTTCAGTCTCCACCTCTTGAATCCAAGTTGTGAAGCCACAATTGATCAAAGAAGAATATGCCTATAAGGAGCTAATGTAGCTTACTTATCCTTCACTGCCTTAAGCACCATTTATTCAAGCTTCCCAAGCCCATATGTTGGAGCCGAGTCGAGTTGAGCATACGTGCTGCTTACTTCCATACCTCACCAAGCTTGAGGACATAAAGAACCAAGACCTATATGTTATGTTGTACGACACGTACTATGGTTGAAAGCCATTCTTTGACATGTACATATTTAATCCTAAAAATACAAGTTATGGAGGAAAGCCCCGCTTTAACCCGATCTAAAGCCATCAAGCCTAGAGCAATTTTGCTAACCACTCTAAGAGGCACAGTTGACTTGCCTTCTCAGCACATGTTTCTATTCCCTTATGCTTCATTTGAATATTTAAGCATTAAGGATAATGGTTGGTTTGAGTGTGGGGGAGGGAACACTTTTATGTTAATTATTTATGGGGTTTTAGCTTTATTTGTGTGTTGGTAGTCATGATTTTTCTTTTTATAAATTGTGTTCTTTTGGCCATAAATTTTTCTTTTTATAAATTATGTTCTTTTGGCCATAAAAAAATTTATTTTTGTCATTTTTCTTTAGGATGTTGAATAAGTTATGAGTTTTATTGAGATAAGATAGCTTTATATTGATGGTGGATACAATCACTTTATGTTTCTTTAGGTCTTTTGAAATGTAATTCATTGAGATTTCTAGGTGCTTAACTTGCATTGATTGAATTTCATTCTTGAATCTTTACATTTAAGCACCATAAATTATGATCACTTGATCTTTTGAGCATTTGGAGAACAATTATGTGTATTAGGTAGGACTTGATATATCATGAACACTAGAAACCATTTGAGTGAAACTTGAGACGAAATCCTAGGTTAGTTGTTGTTAGAGATATGATTTAGGCATTTTCCTTGGATCATTTGGACCCTAAAAGCTAACCTTTGAAAAATTCATCCCATGTTAACCCTGTTGAGCCTTATTACTTATTTCTTTCATCACCCACATATGTACATCTAAATCACTAAATGCATATCCATTTCTTAAACCCATCACTAATAGGCATGTTACATTCTTACATGGATTATTGCAGATAAGTATGGGTTGTGTTTGGAAAGTTGTTGATGGATTGGTTTGCTTTGTTTGATTTTGTTTATGAGTTGTTATTTCTTTTATATATATATAAATTCAAAAAAAAAATATGGCTACTTCCAAACTTCAAAAAGTATAAATAAAAGAATAAGTTTGGGGTATGGCTTTAGGGAGAAAAAGAAAAGAAAAGAGAAAAAAAAAGGTAAGAAGAAAATAATTTCTTATGCCTTTTGCTTTGTGCTTTTGCATTGTTATGAATAAGCTTATATGGGATTGATTGAATGAAAAGAATGATGAGATGGGAGGTTGGTGATTGTTTTCTTGGCATTCATGCAAGATCCATGAGTTATGATATTTGCCTAGGGTGATTCAAGTATAAAAAAAATTCTGATATCATTAACCCTTCAACCTAGCCATACATTATAACCGTCAAAAGTTGAGATTAACACGAAAAAATGGGCCTACTGTAGTTTTTAACTTCACTATCGAGAGATCACTCATAGTCTCCTAAGCACATAGATTTATTCAGAGTTTAATTGGTTGAGTGAGATAGATTATGCACACACTTATATGTTAAAAGTCTTAAGTGGAGTAAAATTGATACTTGATATTGAAATTCTAGATAATCTTAATGTTTTGCATTTCATTTGAGCTTAGAACATTTTACGGCTTCTGATATATTTGCACGATCTTTGATTCAATTCAAAACTCACACTTTATCATTTGTATTTTAGTACTTGACCTGTGTTTTCTTCTATTTTCTTTTAGTTTACCTAAGGGCAAGCAAAGGTTTGAGTTTAGGGGTATTTAATGAGTGAGTATTTTATTAGCGAATTAAGTACTTTGAGCCAAAATAATTGCAAGTTCTCAAGAATTTTTTTTGGTTTAATGTGTTTTTGTAAAAATTGGAAATAAATGAGGACTTTTGCGGAGAATACAGTGAAAATTGACAATTTTGGAAGCACTTGGAAGAGCCTTAAACAAAATAGATCAAAAAAAAAAAAAAAAAGGAAGAACAAGAAGCCCATAAGCACAGGCAGAGGACTTGGGCAGGCCTTGGCTGAGAAGTTTGTTCATAGAAGGCTCCAAATTTTATTTTCATAGTGATGAAAAGGTAAAGTCAAGTTCCTAATACAATTGTACTTAGAAGTTTATATATTTTATTTTCGTATTTTTATTTGGTTTTGTTTATTTTTTATTTCATTTAATTTAAGTACCTAAATAAAGTTAAGTTACGATAATCGTGATATTTAGTAGTAATTCTAAACCCAATCCCTGTAGAGACGATATTCTATTCATCACTATACTATCAAAACTTGATCCGTACCACTATACTATCAAACCTGTTAAACATTTTCTCTTCCTTCTTCGCCTTAAAGAAACTGGCTCTTTGTTCCTTACATTGAGTTATCTATTATTCTACTAAAATAGCTCAACTTATACATTCTACTATAGCCATAGGTAGACTACTTCCATTGCTTTTGTGTAGAGCTATGTCTGTCTGAAACATCTTCGTTATTCTTCTTACTTTTTCCTTCTTCATGGGTACTAGTTCTGTATAGAGGTAAACGAGCTACTCAAATTTCTTTAAAACTTCCATAACAGTCATCATATCCTGACATAGATTGTTAAAAGCATCTTGTTGTTCAACCAACAATTATGCATTCAAGTACATTTCTTTAAACTCATAGATGAACTCATCCCAGCTTATCTTTTCTACATTCCTTCTCATTGTTATCGTTTATTACTAATAATGTACGCCCTTTCGTAAAACAAAAAAAGCACATATGACCTTTTCCTAGTCATTCAATTGCATAAACTTCAAAACTACTTAAAGATCAATTAACCAATTTTCTGCCTCCAGTGGATCAGCTGATCCTTGGAATTTAAGCGGCTTTATATGCTAAAACTTCTTGTATAATTCATTTATGCGAATTTTGATAAGCGAAGCCCCTTACACCACCAGAGCAACTGAAGCTTCTAAAACTTTAGGAATCTTTGGTGCTAGAGGATTACCCTGCATCAAAACTCTTGGAGCTAGTACCTATATAGCAGGTAAAACTTGATTCCTTTTATTCAACTATCCTTGTAACCTTTCCATTTTTCTTTGTTATATTTTGAGCATTTGCCTCATTTTCACTAACTAGGTCATCAGGTCATTAGCTTGCGGTGCTTGTGATTTTTGTCTCAAGTTTGCACCATCGTCATTATTGGCCTAAATCAGATTCCAAAAAGAATCTAATAAGACTTTTTATCATCTAAGAGCAAGAAATATGCATAATCTAAGAGTAAGAAATCAACATAATTCTTACTCATTCATACCTCGCTAATTCTATCATACGTATCCTTACTTTCATTAAAACAAAAACTAACTTACTCGGATAGCAGTGCAGCTAGCGACATAAGATAGGATGGCAAGATACTCACTCTGATACCAACTATGGCAACCCTCTCTTTTGGAGTTAACCAAAAACTTTCTTACATATATACATACATTAAACATATGAACTCAAAAAAATTTTATTTTGGGTACTAATATTTGACATTTAATACTTTTTAAAACCAAAATTTGATATATTTATTCAAACCAGAAATATAGCATAGTTATAAAACTAGATTTTACTTGCTAAATATTATGTATAAATATAATTGAAACTTCTTAAAACACATTCATGGTATGAGGATAAACATTACCTCTGATCTTATCTTTCATCCAACATAACAAAGCTTGATTTATATTAATTAGTTATGTTAAAACTTCTATTTACATATCATCGTACTTAAACTGTATTTCTAACAGTAAGCTGAAAAGAAATATAAACATCCTTTTCATTCTTACAACTTTTAAGCGGAAGCATATCAACTTAGCGGTATACATCTGCATTCCTTATCGTCGTCTCATCGCCTGATCTGTCCATCACTACATACCTGTAGGTTGCTTACCTACAACACGATCATATAAATGTTATGAGCTAACTCTCAGCAAGTACAACATATTCTCACAAAACAATTAAACATTTCATATACATTTCATAAAACATGCGTAAACCATTTATGCTTGCTTATGAAAATGTATCTTTTAACATTAGGGCCAATGTGTTGCATTAGATGCACATGATCATCGCACAAAAAGGTTTGCAAGGTCTTTTGGTACATGACTCGTGGCGAATCCTAACCTCCTCTCAGTCACTGCGAAAGGTTGTATCTAGGTCATTCATGGCAATCCTCTATTGTTAGGTTGGTACAACACCATTTATCTTGTCATATACTCATCATTTCTTGTCACCTTTAACATTCAAAGTGTGTATGCAAATAGCATATCACATAATACAATATCAACCATAGCATAATATCACAAAATTATGCAATCATAACTTGTCATGAAAACATGTTTGTAAACATTGGAAAACATAGTTTCAAAATATTATAAACCATGTCGTAGGCGAGATTGTACATACAACAAATCTGCCAATATTTACTTCTCTAACTCTATTCGTTCCTAATGAGTCTTATCTGTTTCATGTCTTATTACAACGTTTATAATATGAAACGGGCAACATTTCATGTCCTAATTAAGAAATGCCATCTTGATTCTAGATAATTAATTAGGAAAGTCTTAACGTTTTTTATACCTAACGATATTTAATCCCATCATTGGGTCATAATTACCATTTTACCCCTAATAGGATTTCCCATCATTCATTTACAACATCACTTTTACATCCTAACACTAAATCCTACTAAATATTTTTTGAATCCTAATCACTTTTAAGTGATCTTCCATAAACTTTACACTTTAACTTAACCATTTTCTTACCATTTTGTTATTTGAGTGGTTTTAACACTTAAGGTCAATCTCAACCAAAATATTTTCTAGTAATCTTTTATCAGATATCGGATATTTTCATTATTTTCCTTATGACTCGGCTATCAGATAGAAATTTTACTATTACTTAAATCTTTCCAGAAAATTCTAAACATGTCTTTCTCGGATATTTAACCTTTCATCTTCTATGTTTTTCCTTTAAGGGTTTAAGTTTAGAACAAAATCATGTTCTAAACACTTAAACTATAATAATCACTCAAAAACTATAGTTTTAGTTAGACATATACCTCTAGAATCGATGAACTTCAGATTTACACCGAACATGAGCTTGAATCTTATAATTTATGGGAGAGAAGTTTGTGAAATTTTTTTGTTTTTGTGGGAGGAAAAATCGGCAGCACTTATGTGGGTTTGAACATATTTCTTTCTCATTATGTCATGGCCAATTTATAGACAAAAATGATGGACTTCTTAGCAAATATTATTAGGGCAATTTTATGAATAAAAGATGTTGGAAAAAAAATCCCCTTTTTAGCCAAAAATAACCAGCCAACACATATAGGAACTAGAGAGTTCCATTTTGTCTTTTGCTTGTTTCTTCCTTTTTCTTCAAAATTTCATCAAACCTCATCCATTGGTTTGAATTTCTTTAAATCTAAGCCATTGAATCAAGATAATCTTGGTAAAGTAATATATTATAATACAATATAGATATCACAATCTAGTCTAGATTTTTTCTGTCAAAATTTTGACTGATGGTCAAATTAGTCAAATTTCTTGATAAGTATGTCAGAGTGTTGTTTTGGCCATCCAAATTTTGGTTTGGCCTAATTTTACCCCGAACTCCCTCAAAACCCTAATAAAACATTTTTCTTACTTTCTCCATACTTAACTCACTTTCATTCATTTCGGTGTCTTTCCAACTCGAGAAAACGCCTAGTTTCCATCCATTCATGTCCATAGTTTGAAATCAGTTTTTGTAAACCGTGTTCATAAACATGGAGGTTTTATAAGCGTTGATTCTTTTTTATTCATAGGAAAGTACAAATATTACATATCATTATATTTGCATATATAGAATATAGTAAATTCTTGCCGAGAAATTTCCTGGTCATTACATCACTATTCGCTACTAGTGAAAAACAAATCAAGACAATTATGGATTAAGACTCTTAATTGTAGAATTAGAAAATTCTTTAGTCCTATTTGTTAGGATCAGTGTCCTAAAGTCAAAATTTGTTCATGTTTCTTAGACTTTTATCTTTCAATAAAAGTTATTTATTTATTTATTTCCTTGATACTTTTGTCAGTATAGATTTGTTACAAGCAAATAGCACCATGATTATCAGCATATTAACTTTGATATTATGCATAAAGAAGTTTGCAGAAAAATATAATATTAAAGTGATAATTTAAATTTAGAGTCTGCAATTATGAAGTAAAAGTGGACACTTTGACTTCGGCAAAACTATAATGTTTGTCTATTTCCATTTTGTGGGATAGTTTATCTCGACTATTCAAATGGGCCTTCCAAATAGAAATGTTGATATATATGAGCGGTTATCATATATTTTGGACTAGACTTAAAGTGAGATTAATTTGTATAATAATTTTGTTTAAGTTAAATTAATTTACTTTTGATGAATATTCTTGTAGACATTTAATCTTGAGTGAATAAATGATTGCATATCTATATGATGTATGTTTTGATTTATCAAAAGGTTAGCAGCCTAAGTATATGGCAACTTTTACTTGAAAAGTTGGAGACACTTTGCATAAAGAATAACAATATTATTTGTAGATATAGAATCTATAATTCTTTCATAAGAGTCAATGATATTCTCTTAAAGTGTGATTCGAGACTTGATTAAACAATTAGAGATCTTGGTTATTTTATAATTTGTTTACTGAATGATTTGTTATTTATAGAGGATTTTATAAATAGGATTTGATCGAGATTAAATGACAGAAATTTTAATGATAAAATAATTAAGAAAGCAGAATGGGATTTCAAACTTAAACTCAATTATGAATATCTTATAGTGATTTTACATCATAATATTTGTCACGGATAAAAGCACCATTAGTGAGTTTTCATAATTCGGTATAAAATCAAAGAGTTCACTTCATACTTTTAGTGGAGTAGTCATGGAATTTAATAATGTTAGGAAATGCCCTAAGCATTAGAGACATTTTATGTATTTATTTTGAACTGGAAAATAAAATTATAATATAGAGGTTATTCATTACATTGCTGTTTGTCCTTATTCTATTTATATATTAAAGTAAATGTAAGCAAATATGGCTCACTGACTGCTTATGTTAAAACTGTTAGAACGTTGCATACAATGGACTTTTATATGCAAGAAGACAATGTTCTAAAGTAAATGGTCTAAATTAAGGTCTGTAGTCTATGGGGTTAGACCAAGCATCTAACTCATGTTAAGACTATTATGTTGTCTAAAGTCATGGTAGGGACAGTTTGTCTTGACTGTCTGGAGCATAAACTCCCAAGTAGAGACATAGATATATTGTTTGGTGGTGACATATTAGACCGGGACTAAAGCGTGATTGATCTATGTAGTCCGCTATGAGTGAATCAATCTGCTTTTGATGTTCATTATGCAGTAACCTTAATCTTGAGTAAACGAACTACTTCATGTATATGACTTGTGTACTTTGATGTTCTAAAGCCTAAAGCGTCTCAGAGGTAGTAAGCTTATAGACTGGTTCGTTGGGTGCATGACTTGTATACGATGAAGGGTTTGTTTACAGATATCGGAATCATAGTTCTAAGGAGTTAAAGGTATCCTTTTAAAGGTATTATACTGGATGTGAAAATGGACAAGGCCTTGGGTCATCTACTGGGTGAATGACTTCTTATTCACATATGGTGAATAATCATTTTCTTATTCGGTAGTATAATGAAACTTTAAGATAGCTTGATCAGCAGGATTAAACGGACTTTGACCTAAGAATGATCATGTATATCATACAAAGGTTCTGCATACATGACAAGGTTATTGGACAGTAGCTTGTCACAGGCTTACGTAATACGGTATATAATTGGGAGATCAATTTTAGGTTTATAGTGGTATGACTCTGAAATTAGTGATCATATGATTGAGTTGTTTGGTACAGAATGATGATCATATGGATTCACAGGAGTACGATTATATATGTCCAATTGGTCCCTCTACTAGCTCTACATAATTCCTTAAACGATTGGCAAATTGATTTGTGTATGCTTATTGGCTGCTTGATTATGCATGGATGGTGTTGACATAGGATTAGGATGGTGGACAAGATTCTCTCCGGTTGAATTCATAATTTATTTTAGATAATATAGTACATAATTATTCCAACTCTAAATAAAGTTGCCATGATTTTATTTGAGATTGTATTGGAGTTGTAGAAAATTATCCATGAGGGCAAAATTTGAAATATAACTTTTTGTGGATTTTGAAAATTGAATTTGAAATTTAAATTTGAAATTCGAATTTGAAATTTGAATTGGAAATTTAAATTTGAAATTTGAATTTTGAAGTTTGAATTTTGAATTTTGAAATTTGAAATTCAAATTTTGAATCACAGTCTAAGTAGAATTCAAATTCTTTGTGGATAATTCCACAAGGTTAGAATTCAAATTTGAGTTGGATTATGGTATGGAAAATCTTGTTTGAATGCTATTTGAATTTTGAATCCTAATCCTAACTAACTTGGTCGAAAATTGTTGAGGAAAATCCTCCTAGATATTTTCGGTTTTTGTGGATAAGGATGCTGGAAAAAATTCAAGTTTCAGTCCTAGTTGAATTTGAATTCTCTCCTCCCTAGAATTGGCCGAAATTTTTGAGGAAAATCTCAATGGGATTTTCGGTTTTTCATGGATAAGGATGAGATAAAATTCAAGTTAGAAAATCCTATTTGAATTTTGATTCTCCTCACACTTTAAATAGACAAATCTGGACAGGTTTATGGCCTTAGGGAAATTCAGTTTTATTGGATGAATGAGGAGATAAATTTCAAGTAAAAATCCTGTTTGAATTTTGAAAGCAAAGATCCCAAAATGGCTGAAATCTTTTGGTGGTTATTGGCCCTAAAAAATTCAGATTTTTGGTTGTGGATAAGGGAGAAAATCTTCTCCTAATCCAATTCGAATTCAGAGGATCACCTTATGCAAGTCTATAAATAGAGGTCCTGCCACTCCAGTTCTCTTAGACCACAGATTCTCAGGTAAGCAGGCTTATTGTTGCACAACTCACCATTACAATAAGTTCTTTAGAGATCTGGGTGGTCAGAAGAAGACTAGCAATGCTAGCATATCAATCGAGGTTAAGAGTGCCCACATACTCAGCCATTCGGGAATTAGAGAATAGTAGAGAAGGTTAGTTGGTTGAAGCCATTCGATCTTTCTCTTCTTGCAGATTGGCGTCCTCTGAGGTATGAATTTAAATTGTTGTTAGTTTATTGTATATGGCATCATGAGATATTTAACAATCTTGAAAAATTTTTATTGTTCTACTGCACCACTCTGATACGTTTTTACCGATTTATTTCCTACAACTGGTATCAGAGCCATCTCATGACTATACCATGTATATAAATTAGACAATTAATTAGTCTTTTTATTTATGTATATTTAGAGAGTGGCATCATAGGATTCCTTTATGTTGTTATCATGTATTATGTATGTAGTATGTGGTTATTTTAATTTTGAATTATTATAAGCATGCTTGTTTTATGCCGGTTATGGTTCCTTAGAATTTAGAAAATTGTATTTAGGAATTTTTATATAACCATGGGAGCGGTTTATTAACATTGTAATTTTCCTATGGATTTTAATTTTTTGTCTCTTAGAATTATCATGATTAGAATTTTTGTAAACCGAAAATGGTTTAGGAATTTTTATGTAATTATTCTTGGAGGAGATTGAAGTTTGAAGACCGTAATTTATTTTTTCCAAAAGTTAAATTTAATTTAAAAGTTGAAATTTTGATTGTGTGGAAAATTCTAATTTAATTAGGATTCAAATTAATTTTTGGAGATCCTAATGGGCAAATTGGAATATGAAACGAAAATCGAGGACCGACCCCTCGGTACAGGCCACCAACCGTGGTAGGGCTGCAGCCCCTGCCTTCGGGCAGGATGGGGCTGCGGTAGCCCCTGCTCACGACTGGACCACCCACGGTCGCAGGCTCTGCCTGCGGTCGAGGGTGGCCGTGGCCCCCCCACTAGGGCTGGCTGAGCCCCTGGGCTGCAGCTCATGGCTGCAGGCGTCGCCTGCAGCCTGGCGGGCTATAGCGCCCACCCGGGCGCCTGCAGCCTGGGGCTACAGTAGCACTCGGGCGTGCGTCCTAGGCAGCCGTGGGCTGCCAGCCCCTCCGGGGGCTGGGGGCTGGGGGCTGCCCACGACGGCTGTCGGCCTCCGGGGCCGTGGGGCCGATGGATCGAAAATCGAAAAATTTTGGTTTTTAAATTTGAGATTTAATTTTTAAATCATGTTAAAAAATATGTAATTAAAAATTTTAAATTTTTGAAATTACATATTATTACACATGATATTTAAAATTATTTAATATTTGAATTTGAAATTTAAATTTGAAATTCAACTTTGGAATTTGAATTTGAAATTTAAATTTTTTGGGATTTAAATTTTAAATGATTCTTGGGATGAAAAATAAATGGAGAGGCTACATAAAGATGGATACAAGAAGACAGAACAAAATTCAAGACCCAAAGGATGCTTTGGATGGAATTTTGTAATCTTTATTTTCTTTGTTCTAGGATGGAACCATGACTTGGTTATTTTTCTGTCAATTATTTTTTCTGTGATATGTTATGGATATATATATGTATTGATGGATGTTTTGTATGCATATTTAATAACATGTCATATAGGATAGGTGAATGCCGCTCATACAATATTGATCATACATATTTGTCAAAACTTACATGTTTTTTAAAATATTGAGTAGGAGAGGGTTTGAAACAAAACCCATGACATCCATTGTTGATCCATATGTGAAAGCATGGTAACGCCTCGCGTCAGTTCTGCCCTGACCACACCCCTCGGTAGGTGTTTACCACCATCGGTATACTAGGTTGGATCTCCTATGTGGAAAACGTGTTCGGGCACAATCTTATTTATGACCACCCTCGGTGGCTTGGTAGGATGTGGATCGGGCTATGCAAACAATGGTTATACACTCAAGACTCGTTTAGTTATTAACCTTCCCTAGAAGCTCTGTTAACTAAACTGGTTGCCAAAATAAGCGGTTGTTAATATATGTCTTAACCTTGGAGGATTTAAGGCAACATATATTAATTGGATGGGTCCATGTTCCAGCTATTTGTCTCATGACCACCCCTCGGTAGCTTGGGATAATAGGTGCTAAGAATTACCATTACAATGCTACATATTTTTCCAAGTTTCATGTAAGAACATATTTGTATGTTTTATTTGCTAAATTATCTGTATATTTGCTTGGGCTTTGTAATGATATCTAATATAATTTTATTTCAGTTCAAAATGTCACCGACACCCCTCATTTCAATACTTACTGAAAATAAGCTGAATGGCGATAATTACAAAGACTGGAAAAGAAATCTACTGATAGTTCTCAGTTGCGAGAGACACAAGTTCGTACTGGAAGAACCACACCCACCTGGGCCCAAACCTAACACACCGTTTGAGGAGGTCCCGGTTGCCTATACTCGTTGGAGAGAATCCAATGAGATAGCTCGATACTACATTCTTGCTAGCATGACGAGTGCTTTACAAAAACAGTATGAGACTTGTCAAGTTGCTAGGGGAATCATGAAAAATCTGGAGGACATGTTCGAAGACC
This sequence comes from Antiaris toxicaria, assembly GCA_035233585.1. NCBI lineage: Eukaryota > Viridiplantae > Streptophyta > Magnoliopsida > Rosales > Moraceae > Antiaris > Antiaris toxicaria. The sequence continues at coordinate 7,500,751 of CP141163.1, forward strand.
AAGAAAAATTGGCTCGATAGTCTGCTATTACAAGCATTATGAACTCCAAGCAGAAGGCAGGTACTCCGGTAAAGGACCATATGATCACTCTAATACGATTATTTGCTGAGGCTGCCGAGAATGGTGCTGAGTTGGACTATAACACCCAGATCGAAATGGTGTTCAAAACTCTGTCAAAAGATTTTGTAGGGTTTAAGGCCGCATACAATCTGGCGACAAGGGAGTTAGGACTCACCGAGCTCATGAAGCAACTCCAACCTTATGAGCGAATGATCAGGGACAAGGATACGGTCTAACCTAAAGGAGAGGCCAATTTGATGGAATCTTCCAAACCCTTACGGAAGAGGAAGAGGCCAAATAAAAAGCAAGTGGCTTCTAGTTCTTCTAGTCCTCCTGTCTTGGATGGGAAAAAGAAGAAGAAGAACAAGAAGCCTAGATATCCTAAAAAGTCTAAGTGCTTCCACTGTGGGAAGGTAGGTCATTTCAAGAAGACTTGCCGGGAATTCCTAACCGCCAAAGGCAAGGAAGGTAAGGAACTTTACTATTTAGAAGCGTATTTGGTAGAAGAATCGAAAGACACTTGGGTCATTGATTCGGGCGCCACTAATCATGTTTGTGTTTCTATGTAAGGGTTCGTGGAAATGAGAAGTCTACATGATAGGAGCCTCTCGTTGTGGACCGGAGACGGTAGCTTTGTGGTGGTTGAGGCAGTGGGAGACGTTTACCTTTACTTTGATGAATTTAGGTTTATATTATTGAAAGACTGTTTTTATGTTCCTAATTTTAGGAGGAACCTTATATCAGTAACTTGTTTAATAAAGGATTCTTATTCGGTTTCTTTTAGTAAAAGAGTTGATATTCGTAAAAATAAGTCTTTTATCTGTTCTGGTTGGATGGATGGAGACCTATATTTGATCAAACTAAAGATGTACTTACTGCTTGACACCGAATTAATAAATAACTCTAAAAGGTTGAAAGTTTCTCACTCTAACAAGGCGTATCTTTGGAATTTAAGACTTGGTCATATTAATTAGGATAGGATTCAAAGGTTGGTGAAAGACGGTCCTCTAGAATCTCTGGAGGAGGTACGTCTTTCTCAATATGAGTCTTGTCTTGAGGGTAAGATGACTAAGAGGTCTTTTGGAGCTAAGGGTACTAGGGCACAGGAACTCTTAGAAATTATGCACACTGACGTATGTGGCCCTATGAACGTCACATTACGAGGAGGGTTCAAGTATTATGTCTCCTTTATAGACGATTACTCGAGGTATGGATATGTGTACCTAATGCACCGCAAGAGCGAAACCTTTGATAAGTTTAAAGAGTATCATGCGAAAGTTGAAAAACAATTGGGTAAATCTATAAAGACACTTCTATCTGATCGAGGTGGCGAATACCTCTCCAATGAATTTCTAGGACATCTTGTAGAGAATGGGATATTATCCCAATTGATTGCACCTGGTACTCCACAACAGAATGGTATAGTCGAAAAGAGAAACAGGACCTTATTGGATATAATACAGTCCATGATGATCTATTCAATGTTGCCGTTATCATTTTGGGGGTATACATTACAAACGGCATGCTATATTCTGAACAAGGTTCCAAGCAAGTCAATTCTCAGGACTCCGTATGAATTGTGACGTGACAGGAAGCCCTCCCTTGGACATATGAGAATATGGGGTTGCTCGGCACATGTACTGGATGGGGATGCAAAGAAGTTGGAACCAAGATCAAAATTGTGCATGTTCGTAGGGTATTCGAAGGAAACTAAGGGAGGTCTGTTCTATAACTCGAAGGAACAAAAAGTCATTGTTTCAACCCATGCGACATTCTTGGAGGAAAGTCACATGAATGACTTTAAGCCTCGAAGCAAAATGGTGCTAGAGGAGTTGTCGGGTGAAAGAACTGTTCCACAGGTTTCGGTCTTAGACGTAAGTCCGAGTTCCGGTGAAAGACCTGCAGACGATTAACAATTTAGGGTGCCTCGTCGTAGTGGGAGGGTTTCAAAGAATCCTAATTTCTTCATGTATGATGCTGAGGTATACTAGGTCGATGCTCATGAGCATGAGGATAATCTGATCACTTGTGATGAAGCTATAAATGATGTTGATTCTAAATCTTGGAAACAGGCTATGAACAATGAGATGAATTCTATGAAATCCAACTCTATTTGGGAACTTGTAGATCTGCCGGATGGGATAAAACCATTAGATGCAAGTGGGTATACAAAAGAAAGAAGGATGCGGAAGGGAGAGTAGAAACTTTCAAAGCTAGACTAATTGCAAAGGGGTACACGTAAAAGGCTGAAATCGATTACGATGAAACCTTTTCGCCTGTTGCTATGCTGAAGTCTATCCGTATTCTTCTGTCTGTTGCTGCGGCTCTCGATTATGAGATCTGGCAAATGGACGTTAAGACGGCATTCTTGAATGGCCATCTTGAGAAATGTATTTACATGATACAGCCCGAAGGGTTCGTGGCAAAAGGCCAAGAAAGAAAAGTCTGTAAGTTGCTTAAATTCATTTATAGATTAAAATAAGCATCCCGCTCATGGAACCAGAAATTTGATCAAACAATTAAGACATTTGGTATTGACCAGAACGTTGATGAACTCTATGTTTATAAACGTATTAAGGATGGTAAAGTGGTCTTTCTAGTACTCTATGTCTATGATATACTACTCATTGGGAATGATGTAGGGAACTTATTATTGGTCAAGTTTTGGCTACACTAACAGTTTGACATGAAGGACTTGGGAGAAGTTAATTATGTTCTAGGCATTTGTCTCTTCAGAGATTGAAAGAATAAAATGATAGCATTATCCTAGGCTTTATACATAGATAAAATAATTGACAAATATGCAATGCAAGAGGCAAAGAAAGGTTCACAACCTTCCATTGCCGGTCTAACTCTTTTATTGGATGAATGTCCCAAAACATCGGAAGAAAAAGAGCATATGAGTAAGGTCCCTTATGCATCCACTGTGGGTAACCTTATGTACGCAATGCTTTGCACTCGCCCGGACATATATTTTGTAGTAGGTATGGTGAGTCGATATCTAGCGAATCCTGGAACCAAGCACTGGCAAGCAGTAAAACATATACTCAATTATCTTAAGAGAACGAGGGATTATATGCTGGTGTATTCTGGAGGGGACCTAACGCCCGTAAGATACACAGACTCAGACTTCCAGACTTGCAAGGATTCGAGAAAATCGACATCAGGATCAGTGTTCTTACTCGAAGGAGGTGCCATTGTGTGGAGGAGCGTGAAGTAAGGTCGCACGTTGAGTCTACGATGGAGGCTGAGTATGTGGCTGCGGCTGAGGCATCTAAAGAAACGGTTTGGCTCCGTAAGTTCTTTAGAGACCTTGAGGTCATTTCGGGTGTTGACAAGCCTATCACACTTTACTGTGATAACACAGGGGCTATTGCCAACACAAGGGAATCTCGGCACCACAAGAGGACCAAGCACATAGATCGGAGGTATCACATTATAAGAGGGCACGTGGAGACAGGACAAGTGGATGTATGTAAGATCGCGTCCGAGGACAACATTGCCTATCCCTTTACTAAGACTTTGGTGGCTAGAAGCTTTGAAAAGCATGTAGAGGCGATAAGGATGCGTAACATGACACATCTGCTAGCTTAGGGCAAGTGAGAGATTGTTAGGAAATGCTCTAAGCATTAGAGACATTTTATGTATTTATTTTGAACTGGATAATAAAATTATAATGTAGAGGTTATTCATTACATTGCTGTTTGTCCTTATTCTATTTACATGTTAAAGTAAATGTAAGCAAGTATAGCTCACTGACTACTTGTGTTAAAACTATTAGAACGTTGCATACAATGGACTTTTGTATGCAAGAAGACAATGTTCTAAAGTAAGCGGTCTAAACCAAGGTCTGTAGTTTATGGGGTTAGACCGAGCATCTAACTCATGTTAAGACTATTATGTTGTCTAAAGCAATGGTGGGGACGGTTTGTCTTGACTGTCTGGAGCATAAACTCCCATGTAGAGACATAGATATATTGCTTAGTGGTGACATATTAGACCGAGATTAAAGCGTGATTAATCTACGTAGTCCGCTATGAATGAATCAATCTGCTTTTAACATTCATTGTGCAGTAACCTTAATCTTGAGTAAATGAACTACTTCATGTATATGACTTATGTACTTTGATGTTCCAAAGGCTAAAGCATCTCAGAGGTAGTAAGCTTTTAGATCGGTTCGTTAGGTGCATGACTTGTATACGATAAAGGGTTTGTTTACAGATATGGAATCATAGCTCTAAGGAGTTAAAGGTATCCTCTTAAAGGCATTATACTGGATGTGAAAATGGACAAGGCCTTGGGTCGTCTACTAGGCGGATGACTTCTTATTCACATATGGTGAATAATCATTTTCTTATTCGGTAGTTTAATAGAACTTTAAGATAGCTTGATCAACAGGATTAAACGGACTTTGACCTAAGGCTGATCATGGATATCATATGAGGGTTCTGCATACATGACAAGGTCATTGGACAATAGCTTGTCACAGGCTTACGTAGTACGATATATAATTAGGAGTTTAGTTTCAGGTTTATAGTGGTGTAACTCTAAAATTAGTGATCATATGGTTGAGTTGTTCGGTACAGAATGATGATCATATGGATTCATGGGAGCCTAACTATATATGTCAAATTGGTCCCTCTACTAGTTCCACATAATTCCTTAACGATTGGCAAATTGATTTGTGTATGCTTATTGGCTGGTTGATTATGCATGGATGGTATTGACATAGGATTAGGATGCTGGACAAGATTATCTCCGGTTGAATTCATAATTTGTTTTGGATAATAGAGTATACAATTATTCAAACTTCAAATAAAGTTACTATGATTTTATTTGAGATTGGATTGGAGTTGTAGAAAATTATCCATGAGGGCAAAATTTGAAATACAACTTTTTGTAGATTTTGAAATTTGAATTTTGAAATTGGAAATTTAAATTTAAATTTTGAATTTGAAATTTGAATTTGAAATTTAAATTTGAAATTTGAAATTCAAATTTTGAATCACAGTCCAAGTGGAATTCGAATTCTTTGTCAATAATTCCACAAGGTTAGAATTCGAATTTAAGTTAGATTATAGTGAGGAAAATCTTGTTTGAATCTTACTTGAATTTTGAATCCCAATCCTAACTAACTTGGTCAAAAATTGTTGAGGAAAATCCTCCTAGATATTTTCAGTTTTTGTGGATAAGGATGCAGGGAAAAATTCAAGTTTCAATCCCAGTTGAATTTGAATTCTCTCCTCCCTGGAATTGGCTGAAATTTTTGAGGAAAATTTTAAGGGGGTTTTCGGTTTTTTATGGATAAGGATGAGATAAAATTCAAGCTAGAAAATCCTATTTGAATTTTGATTCTCCTCACACTTTAATAGACAAATCTGGATAGGTTTATGGCCTTAGGGAAATTCGGTTTTATTAGATGAATGAGGAGATAAAATTCAAGTAAAAATCCTGTTTGAATTTTGAAAGCAAAGATCCCAAAATGGTTGAAATCTTTTGGTGGTTATTGGCCCTAAAAAATTCAGATTTTTGGCTGTGGATAAGGGAGAAAATCTTCTTCTTATCCAATTCGAATTTAGAGGATCACCTTATGTAAGTCTATCAATAAAGGCCCTGGCACTCCAATTCTATCAAACAACAGACTCTCAGGTGAGCAGGCTTATTGTTGCACAACTCACCGTGATAATAAGTTCTTTAGAGATCTGGGTGGTCGGAAGAAGACTAGCAGTACTAGCATACCGATCGAGGTTCAGAGTGCCCCCACACTCAGCCATTCGGGAATTGGAGAATAGTAGAGAAGGCTACTTGGTTGAAACCCTCCGATCATTCCCTTTTTGCAGATTGTCATCCTCTGAGATATGAGTTTAAATTGTTGTTAGTTTATTGTATATGGCATCATGAGATATTTAATGATCTTGAAAAATTTTTATTGTTCCGCTGCGTTACTCTGATACGTTTTTACCGATTTATTTCCTACAAATAATATGGATGAATTTATTTGGATTAATTAATTTATCTAATATTATATTAGATTTGATTTTATATATCCATCATATCACCTGGCTAGCTCACAAATCCTAGGAAACGTTACTGAATAATTTTTGGTGTACCAGCACTATACTAGAATTTTCCTGGACAAAACGAGAGAAATAAAAATTGACCAAAGCCTTTCACCCGGGTGTAGACATATAGCTTAGGTGGCAGTCTTAGTTAGGGAACGTGCCTATGTGGCAGATGATGCAATCTCAATTTGATTTGGATAATTTTATATGGAATTAATTTTACCGGTATATGTATTTTAACTTGAGAGATTATTTGAAATTTGAATAAGTATTATTATCTTGGATAAGATAACGATAATATATTTAAGATTTACAATTTTTATTAAATTTGATATCTTGGATAAGCATCATAATTTAATTTAAAATTAAAGACAAACATGATAATATTTAGGATTAGATATTATTTGAAATTAAAATGATATGTTAATTAAAATAGATAATTATCTATAGATATAGATAATCTTTTATTTTATTTCTAAATTCAAATTAAGTGGATAACTATTTAAAAAAATTTAATTAATTATATATTTATTGGTGGCTATAAATATTTGATTGATTAAGCAAATTTTTGACAACCACTACTCATTGTTTGCATTTTTTGTAGGGCCAAAAAAGAAAATATTTTTTAGTTTTTCTAGCTCAAGAATTCTCTACCCAAAAAAAAAAAAGAAAAAGATTTTCAGGATTAAGAACAGAGAGACAATAAATAAAAAGGAGGGTTGCTTTCTTAACTAGGAATTCTACCAAGTGTATCCACACACACCCACACATGGGATAGTTATAGTAAGAAAGATTTTAGCTTCTTCTGTGCTATGCCTTTCCCATTTTGCATCCATTAAGTTCCGTTTTATCTTATTTGCATCTCAATTACTTCGAACATCTGACAGACACGGAAGCAAAGTAAAAGAACCTAATTTCTCAAGAGACTAACAAAAAAAGAAAAAGAAATAAGATATAAAATAAGATGAAATTTCATGCTTATCATTCAACATTGTATGCTAACCTACAGCCACTTCAAAAGATGTAAGTCGTAAATATGAAGTCATGAATTCATTTTAAATGATTATCAATTCAAATTAGATTAAATAGAATTATTAATCAAATAAATTCCAATTTATGTCCAACTTAATGTAAATATATCACAAGGACATTAATCAATATATCTACCATAGAGCTATGCTATGACGGCTAAGATAAATCATCTCCCCAATCCCTAATTGGTTGTAGATCCATTACAATCTTGACATAAATAAATTATCCCCTTTATTCTCTTGATTGCATGCTATGAGTTTAAATTATTACCTTGACATTGTATCTTTTCACAAGTAAGCCTCTTATATGTCCAATTTAAGATTTATGGAACATTTGTAAAATGTATTATATTTACATTATATTTTAGCGTAATGCATTGAATACATTTTGTATTTGGATGAAAAGTATTTGTTTTACATTTGAATGAATGTATGTTTAGATAAAAAGTATTTGAATTGTATTTTAGAGTTAAAAAATTGATGTGAGTAGTAAAAGTAGATAGAAAAAGCGAGATAGAGAGAGAATATGATATGAATGAAAAAAGATTTATTTTTAAAATATTTTATAATAATAAATGTATTTGAAACACTATAAAAAAGTATTGTATTTAAACATAAACCTTTTGTGTTTGGATGAAAATTACATTGTGTTTAAACGTAATGCGAACGCAATACAAAAAACAAACGTCCCATTGGTAAGTAATAGCCTAGGACATTTGTTGAATACTTACATATAGTCAACATATAAGTACAACTAAGACGCAATGAATGACATAAATTAAAATCTTTCACTAAACTAAGCAAATGCATCAAAAGTATTCTATCTTAGGGCATTGATCCTAACACGCTGGAGATCATCTTCATGCTCTTATCAAAGAAACCATCATATTTTGTTGTTTCCTAGTGGTGTTGACATACTTAAAACTTTCTCTCATTCTAGTTTGAAAGTGACCTTGTATCCTCGACAATCTATTTGTGACGACCCGCGCCCTCAGCAGCCTGGACCATTAATAAAACTCCTTCTTTAACTCTCATACTTTAAAACTGATGTTTAACTTACTTAACTCGATACCATAATTTTAAGAATTTTTTTTTCTTTTTTGATTGCGTACATATTCATATACGTATATCGTTTACTGTTTCAAATACCGTTTAACTTTTACTACTCAAAATACTATTTAACTGTCACCATTCGTAAACACTGATTAACGATAACTGTTTCAAAATATACTCCTTAACATTACTATTTACATAATACCGTTTACTCAAAATCTTTATGCAGAAGAATACTCGTAGTGTCTCCATAACCTTAGCCTTACATCCACCTCCGCTGCAGCCATCGCCCATAGATGGTCAAGCCATAGGATGCTTACCTACAGCATGAACACACTCCATGAGCTTTACGCCCAGTAAGTACAACATGTTTATCGCAAAATATGTTTAAACATAACACACACTTAAAATCATATGAGCACACCAGTCATCACAGATACCATGTAACATATCATATATCATAGCATTATCTATCACATCATAGAATACATCATCATGTATATCATGCATAACATCGCATATTTTACACAGAACGCATCTTATGAAAGCTAGAAGCATATAGAACTAATGCGTACAGTGATCAATGTATGATCTGATTATGTTCATTTATGCTTTGACATTTCCTTTTCTTTATCTTGTTTACTTTGGGCCCCTTTTGTCAGTACCGTATGCGCATAGACCAATGGAACCCCTGAGGTCATTACATAGGCAGGAGGACCATCAACGGATGCTCAACTCTCTGCCTTTTCTTACTTGTCTTTTCTTACTTTAGCTTTAAAAACCCTTTCGACTGAAAGAGCCGGTACGACACTCCTATTCGTTCCCATCTTTCTTATTTGTTCTACCCATGAGCTTTTCTTAAGCTATCCCAAAGCTTATGCGGCAGGGACATATGGCTTCTAACTTGCTCGTTCATCAATCTACTTGATTGTGAATCTCAGTGCTCTTAGGCATGCTGTGCATCAACATGTGCATGGTATATACTTAACATACTATAAAACATCATTTCAATGTCATTTTATTCATACTACAGGCGGAGTTGTACTTACCTTATACAAGAGGTTATGTACTTGTACTCACACCTTCACCAACTCACAGATTACCACCTGTCATTAATAATCTATCTCAGCAGCACTTTGATGGGTCACTAATACTATTAGTGGCTATTACTTGTGTTTCCTTATGATACCGAGGCCCGTCGATACCCCATTGGCCTACTTTGGGAATTTGGTGATCATCTCCTATCGTAGTAAAATTAATTGTCTTCTTGACAGATTAATCATCGTTCCTTACAATGTTGTATAGAACACGGTCCTTGACTGGTTACCTACCAATCAACTGACTGGTTACCTACCAATCAACTGACTGGTTATCTCGCATGTTGATGACTAGGTGGTCTACCGGGCTACTAGGCGTAACTTGGTGTAGTAACCGGCCAGGTTACTTTGCCTGTTGGGTGTGGTAGCCTTTCTAACTATTATCTATTGTCATAGGGACCTACCAGGCCACTATGGCTCATTTAATGTAGTAGCTTTCAAGGCTACTAGGACTTGTTTGGCGTGGTAGCTTACCGAGCCAACCACACTATTTGGTTTGCTTGTAAAACTCTTGGTAAAATTATGTTATTGGAATTATACCCTTATCACCCCATTGGAAGGTGAGGGATATTTTCTTTTGAAAATTATCTCCATATTTTCAAAGTGATGAAAATACATTTTACTTGAAATATGAAAACACATTTTCTAAAGGTTTGTACTTGGAAGGTGGTTTTGAACCACTTTGAAAATTGGTTTTGGAACTAAGTCAAAACGACTTTGTTTGATGGATTTGTGAACATAAAAGTTTTCGTCCTCGATAAGATGAACAAATCTCATGTTCATCTCAGAACTTAATTCTAACTCTAACAGCTCCTAATTTTATTAAAACCGTGGGCCTAGTGCCCAGTTTTTCTTTCAAAACTATCAGTTTTACATCCTGTTAAAACAGCTCCGTTTAAGGCCCGAAACGGCTAGATTTTTGAAATACATACAAGTCTTTCTCAAGGTCTCGACGAGATCTACAACTTTCATGTTGAGCTCGGAGTCCGGTTCGGAATCTAAGAGGTCCGTTTTTAACAAAAACCGAAACTGCTTTTTGGGGTCAAGTCTTGTTCCCAGTTTTGCTCCCAGTTTAGGCATCGAGTGAATAACACTCGAAAAGCCTATCTCAGTGTCGTTTTTGGTCGAGGGCTATTTGATGCAAAAACGACCGTAACGAATTTTCTTAAAATATCGTGTTTTACCAAATCCCAAAATTAGACCATAAGTGGGTTGAAATTGCCAAAATCCGTGACCTATCTTGAGGACAGTTTTGTGTCCAGCCACTTTATTAAACTTTACACTCATGGCCTTACTTAAATTTTTGTAGACATAATCACAACCACATAAACTTAAAAATAGAAACTTAAGACTCAAAAATAAAATTATTACAACCCATATGCATAAACAAATACACATAAATGACTTTGATTAAAACTTAAAAATCACTAACCACAACACAAGGGTTTTTCGGTTGTTATCTTCTTGGTGCTTTAAACTTTGGCTTGGGTGAGAAAGTGGCTGTTAGAAATCATAAGGAATGGGGTTGGTTCTTGTGCTAACAAACACCAAAATACTATCCCTTAATCATCAACTTAAAACAAAGAACCAAAACCACAAAACCAGTCTAGAAACTTACTCTTGAAAAACTTGAAACAACTTGGAATTGATCCCTCCTAATTCGAACTTGAAGAGGTCTATTTTTGATATGCTTTTAGCAGGGTTTTGAACTTAAAGAATGGTGGTTTTGGGGCTGAGAAATGTTTGGTTGCAGCAAGGGAGAGAGAGAAAGTGTGAGCTGATTTTTAGAGTGTGAAAAGAGAAAACTAAACCCAAAGGTATGACCATTTCTTTTATAGACAAAATCTAATCTCACTTAGCCAACTTAAACTTGATTAATCAAGCCAACTTTAAGCTAATTTCGGGGACAAAATCTACTCCTTTCTGCTTAAATCTATCAGATGGCAGGCGTCCATCTAAGGGGAAGGTGAGGGAGGCATGGTGATGTAAAATATAAGCTTTGCTTGTACAATGTGTCATTAACCACCTCAATATTTTATTAGTCACCTTTTTGGGGTTCCTAACTACTGCAAGTTAGCTGATTTTCCAGCTAGGGTGCACGGTTTTTAAGTTAGGGAAAATTTCATTTTATCTCCTATACTGTGGTTGTGTCTATACTGTGTTATTCTTGCTTACTTGTACCGAAATGTCATCGCGTGACATTTTCAATACAGTCTCTCCTCATTTGGACGTGCCAAGTCCCCTTTTTTTGTCAGTCTTTTAGTAGGAAAAGATTAACCAAATCATTTTCTTGATATCGTATTCTTCGCTAGGATTTTCTCCTCATTACACGGCCTCTTACACGGCTCCATACACGGGTGTGTTCCAGGCCACACGGGCATGTCTTTGATAAACACGGCCGTGTCGCAGAAACATTTCATTTTCCCGATTAGTACATGGTGTTGAACACGGTCTTATACATGGGCATATTTAAATATACACGGGCGTGTCTTTATTCAACGCGGTGGTGTTTTGGAAACTTTTATTTTTCGATTGGTACACGGCGTCGTACACGACCGTGTACCTGGGTATGTCACTCTACACGGCCATGTTTCTCCAACACATCTGCGGACATCTCAACAACACGATCAGTACACGGTCACTTACACGGCCGTGTAACTGACCGTGTTCATTAATATGACATTGTTCACTCGAACCACCTTATGTTCGTGCACAGTACAAATGATACACGGCTGCCTATACGGGCGTGTACCTGGCCGTGTGTAACTTACACGGCCATGTTCAATTACACGGCTTCATGCATGTGCACAGTCTGGGCCGTACATGGCCACTCACACGGCTGTGTATGTGCCCGTGTTCATCAAATTTTGCACTTTATGCATCAAATCGTCCCAAAATTTCTCATTAATTGAAATTTATGGTATAGGGATAAGGCGGTCCTTACAACCTACCCCTCTTACAAAAATTTTCGTCCTCGAAAATTAGAATAAATTCAGGAAATTCCTTCTCATATCCTCTTCCCGTTCCCATATAGCTTCTTCTAAGTTATGGTTCTGCCACAACACATTTACAAGCGGAATGACTTTGTTTCTGAGGATTTTGTCTTCTCTGGCTAAAATCTGCATAGGTTTCTCTTCATACATCAGATCAGCGTGTACTTCGACGGGTTCTCGGCTAAAAATGTGGGAACTGTCTGGCACGTACTTCTGTAGCATAGAAACGTGGAAGACGTTATGTATCGAGGCTAATTCGGGAGGGAGGGTTAGTCTGTAAGCCACCTTCCCAACTCTCTCAAGAATCTCAGAAGGTCCTATGTATCTAGGACTAAGCTTTCCTTTCTTTCTAAAGCGCATCACCCCTTTCATAGGGGTCACCTTGAGAAAAACACTATCTCCTTCCTGAAATTCAAGAGGCCTTCGTCGTTTATCTGCGTAGCTCTTCTGGCAGCTATGAGCTGTATCTAATCTTTCTCGTATGAGCTTCACGTCTTGCGTTGTGCTTTTGACTTAGTCCGTGCTGGTGAGCTGTTTCTCTCCAGTTTCATGCCAATGTAATGGAGATCTACATTTCCTTCCGTAGAGTGCCTCATACGGTGCCATCCCAATTGAGGAATGGTAGTTGTTGTTGTATAAGAACTCTATCAATGGTAGCCTCTGGTCCAATTTCCCTTGAAGTCTAGGACACAAGCTCTCAGCATATCTTCCAGTGTCTGGATGGTTCTCTCAGACTGGCCATCAGTTTGAGGATGGAAGGCCGTGTTGAATCTCAACTTAGTTCAAATTGACTCTTGAATGCTCTGCCAAAACCTCGAGGTGAAGCGTTCGTTGCGATCTGAGATGATCAATTTCAGTACACCGTGCAGTCTTATTATTTGGGCTACATACATCTCAGCTAATCTTTCCACGGAGTAGTTTGGTTTCATAGCTAAGAATCGGGCTGATTTCGTTAATCGGTCTACGATTACCTAGATGGTATCGTTTCCGTTTGAAGTTCTAGGCAATCCGACCACGAAATCCATCGTAACTTGCTCCCATTTCCACTCTGGTAGTTCAATCTTTTGTAGTTCTCCTCCTGGTCGCTGATGCTCTACTTTGATTATTTGACAGGTGAGACACCTTGCTACAAAATTAGCGACATCATTCTTCATTTCTGGCTACCAAAAGCTTACCTTTAGGTCCTAATACATCTTATTTGCTCCTGGATGTACCAAGTATGGTGTGTCATGAGCTTCGGATAGGATTCTTTTCTTGAGTTCTTCGTCCTTCGGAACACATACCCTATCTTTAAAACAGAGTATGCCATTCTTGGAGATCTAAAATTTTGAATTCTATCCCCCTATTGCCTCCTCTTTAAGTTTGACTAAGGTTGAATCGATGTCTTGGCCAGCCCTGATTTCTTCTGGTAGCGTTGATTGGAGAGTCATCTTCGATAAGCTTCCTATTAGGATCTCAATTTCACCACTGTGTAACTCTTTTTGTAGTATTTCTGGCAAAATATGAACTGCTGTGAGCGTCGAAGAGTGCTTCCGACTTAACGCATCAGCCACCTTATTGGCTTTTCCTGGGTGATATAGGATTTCGCAGTCATAATCCTTCGCCAATTCCAGCCATCTTCGTTGTCTCGTGTTAAGTTCTTTTTGCGTGAAAATATACTTGAGGCTTTGGTGGCCTGTGTAGATCTCGTGTTTGACACCATATAAGTAATGCCTCCATATTTTGAGCGCAAAAAACGACTACTGCAAGCTCGAGATCATGTGTCGGATAATTCCCTTCGTGGTTCTTAAGTTGCCGCGAAGTGTATGCGACTACCTTACCATTCTACATGAGTACGGCTCCTAGTCCAGTCTTGGACGCGTCGCTATAGATCACGAATTTCCCTTGTGCAGCGTTTGGGATGGTCAAGATTGGCACGCTCGTGAGTCTGCTTTTTAGCTCTTGGAAGCTTTCCTCGCATTTATTAGTCCATTCGTACTTTCTCTCCTTTTTGGTCAGTGCTGTGAGGGGTATAGCTAGCTTTGAAAAACCTTCCACAAAGCGTTGATAGTAGCCTGCCAAGCTGAGGAAACTATGAATTCCCGTTACATTCTTCGGAGTCGGCCAGTTGCTAACTGTCTCAACATTCGCTAGATCCACAGATACTCCTTCCCTGGAGACTACATGACCGAGGAAGTGGACCTTTTCCAACCAAAACTCACACTTGGAGAATTTGGCATATAACTGATGCTCCTTTAACCTGAGCAGGACAATTCTCATGTGCTCCTCCCTTGTCTTAGAGTACACGAGGATGTCGTCGATGAATACAATAATGAACTTATCTAGAAATTTCCTGAAAACACAGTTCATCAGGTCCATAAAGGCGGCAGGTACATTCGTTAATCCAAATGACATGACGAGAAACTCGTTGTAAGGACCACCCCATCCCTGTAACTCAGTAAATTATTCAATGAGAAGCTAAGGAATAATTTGATGTATTTTTAGTCCAAATACATCAAACACGGTCAAGTACATGGTCATGTAAGAAACCATGTACTGATCGGATTGTTTTATGAGAGAGGCCGTGTGAGTTAACATGACCGTGTAGTTTTATATGATCAGGTACACGGCTGTGTAAGTGGCCGTGTACCACTCGAGTAATTGAGCATGGTCCAAGACACGGTCGTGTTGAGAAAGCCTAGCTAGTGCACGCCCGTGCTAGAACCCTTGTAGAAGGCTGTGTACTGAGCAGAGAGCCAATTTGAAGACTCTCGTAATGCGTGAAACCTAATTACTATGAAATGAGTAATTAAGTTGATAAATGTAGCATAAATTCCAGTTGAATAGACTAAACAGGTGCAGTACTATTTATTACTATTCATACAGTGAAAAGGGGTAACCGACAGAGAATCCGGTCTATCCTGTTATATGTATAAGTGCATGAGATACGCAGTATCATGAAACTTGTCAGGATGACCATTTCCTGACACAAGACTGGTGAGCAGAACACTGAAATACTCGGACCAAACGTCTGAGCACAACAAGAGAATCTCCCTAGTAGGGTACAGTATCGAGAAAATGGTCCGGATGACCTCTTCTCACCCAGAGACTGACAAAATCGAAGTCAGAACACTCGGACTAGTCAGTTAGAACAGTGAATCGTGAATAATGAATAGTGCAAGACACAGTGTCAAGTTACTGGTCAAGACAGCCTTACTTTGACTTAAAACTGATATATCTAGACTCACGACGCCCAAATTAGTCAAACAGACACCTGACACGTTTTTCGAGGTGGGACCCCACAGATCCTAAAAACTGGTCCAGACGACCTCAGATGGACATATGACTGATAAAATTGAAATCAGAACGTCCGAATTAGTCAAGAGAGACTATGTCTAAAATTTCGCCTAGGAACGCCTCGGTTTGCGTGTGAAAGGACAACACAGTGTAGAAACTACCGCAGTATAGGAAATGAATAGTTATTTGGTATAGAATGGACTCTTAGACAGTATAAAACAATTAGAAATCGTCAGTACAAAAATCAGATTCAGAAAATCCAATTTTTAGATGAAAATTAGAACACTGCCGAGAAAGGGCTGAAAAACATAGTAGAAAACTAGACTGCACAGAACCGATTCGGTTGGACTTTTACCCCAACCAAACCATGCCCCCTTTGATTAGGAAAACAGCTGCAAAACCAGCTGAAAATGATCCCTTAAATCAAGGGATGTGTTGGAGTTTTTAGATTAAAAAAAGGGGGTTTAAGGACAAGAGGACCATGACCATTTAATGCAAACTTGCTCCCTTTTACCCTCCATCATGGCTCCGAAATTTCAAGGGCTGCAGCACAGATTTTTGTCCCCCAATTGAGCTAAATTATGGCTTAATTAAGAGGGTTTAGAGTTAAGCAAAGTTGCTTAGAGTTGCCTATAAAAAGGTGCAACCACCCTTAAGTTTCACTTTTCCCATTTGCTCACAAAAACTCTCAAGAAAAATACAGCTTTTTCTCCCCTTTCTCTTCAGAAAATCCGACCCCTCTTCAGCCCCTAAACCATCCATATTTTCACATAACTTTCACACAAAAGCTTGGCCACACAAGTTGTTAGAGATGCACTCTTCCAAGGTAGTTTCGGTAAGACCCTAGAACCGAAATTTTTCTATGGTTTAATTTTTCATCTTGGTTGGATATTAAGAGAAACGTTTTGTTTTCCTTGTGTTATCATTCTAGCACAAATGATCCCTCAACCCCCTTTGTTTTCTATGGAGCCTTGACAACCACCCTTGGCCCGGTTGTGCTTGGATCAAAGCACTCTAAGGTATAAACCGAAAAACCCCCATCTTTTGTGGTTAGTTGTTTTTAAGTTTTTGATCAAAGGAGATTTATGTGTATTTGGTTATGCACATGGGTTGTAATAAGTTATTTGAGCCCTTAGCTTTCAGTTTTTAAAGTTTTTGTGGTTATGGTTGTGTTTACTTTAGTTTACAAGTGGTTTGAGATATGTGTGTGCACGAGTGTGTAGAGGATGGCTGGACACAAAATCTGTCCCCAGGATCAGCCACGGATTTTGACTAGTTTGACCCACTTAGGGTCCAAATATAGGATTTGGTAAAACACAAAGTTTTAAGGAAATTTCGATATGATCGTTTTTCCATCAAATAGCCATTGGCCAAAAATGAACCTATGATAGGCTTTTCGGCTGGTTTTGGTTCGGTGTCTAAAACTGGGAGTAACAAATCTGGACCAAATGAACAGTCTCAGATTTTAATTAAAATGACCCTTTTAGAGGCCGAAGCAGACTTTGGTCAAAACACAAAAGTTTTAGATCCCGACGAAACCTTGAAACCGACGCACGTAGGTTTCAAAAATTCGGCCGTTTTGGGCCCCAAACAGACCTGTTTTCAAAAGTACGTAAAACTGGAACTTTTATAAAAACTGGGCACAAAGGCCACGGGTTTGATGAATTTAGGAGCCGTTAGAGTTAGAATTAGGCTCCGAAATGAACACGAGAATTGTTTATTTCGTCGAGGGTGAAAAGTTTCATGAACGCCAATTTCTCAAACAAAGTCATGTCGAACAAGTTTCAAATTATTTTCAAAAGTGGTCCAACACCACATTTTTTAGCACATTTACAATGTGTTCCCTTTAAATGACTTAGAAATGATTTCAACAAAAACACCCTCATCCTCCAACGGGGTGAGGTGAGACTCGTTTTCAAAAATGTGGGGACACCATACCCCTTTCAAACCATTTCAAACACTTTGCTTTCAAAAAATTGTGGGGACACCATACCCCTTTCAAAATGAAAAATCCTTTTGTAAGAATTTCTAGATTTGAACAAAGTTTTCAAAGGAATTTCACAAAGAACAAGGGACGTTTTAGTAAGATATGGTAGAGGTAGCCTAGTCGGCTACTACACCATAATGCAAGGTAGCCCGGTAGGCTACCACACCCAAACAAGCAAAGTAACCCGAATGGTTACTATACCAAGCCTACACATAGTAGCTCGATAGGCTACCTAGTTGCCAAAACATGAGGTAACCGATCAGTTGACTGATCGGTAAATCAGTCAAGCATCGTGTTCAGAGCAACATTGTGAGGAATGTTGATTTAACTGTCAAGAAGACAGTTAATCAAACGTGACGGAAATTAGACACCAAATTCCCAGATAGGCCAATAGGGTACCAAGGGACCCCGGTACCACATGAAAGATGAGTATAGGCAAAAGTAGCCTAAGGACGTGGTAGTTAATTTATGGGGCCATAAATTAATTAACCACATACGAATAAGTTAACTCTTGAGATAGAGAGTAAGTAGTGCCGACGGCAATCGGTATCAAGTAATTATCTACTTTAGTCACTAACAGTATTGGTGACTTAGAGAAGGTATTAACGAGAGACGTTATTGATGACAGGTAGTAACTTGCAAATTTCTAAAGGCGCGAATACAAGTGCTTGCAATTAGGTAAGTACAACTCCGCCTACAGTATGAATAAAATGATGTTAAAATGATGGTTTTACAGTATGTTAAGTATGCCTTACATGCACACGATGTTGCACAGCATACATAAGAGCATATAGTTTCACAATCGAGTAGATTGATGAAAGAACAAGTTAGAAGCCATAGATCCCTACCGCATAGGATTGGGGATAGCTTAGAGAAGCGTATGGCTAGAACAGTTAAACAAGATGGAAATAAGTAGGTGTGCCGTACCGGCTCCTTCAGTCGAAGGGGTTTCCAGTTAAAGAAAGTTAAGGCCAAAAGTTGAGCATCAGTTGATGGCTCTTCGGTATTAGTTGACCTCGGGCGTTACCGTTGGTCTGCGCGCACACGATACTGACACATGGGCCCTAAATAGACAAGAGAAAGAAAAGAGTACTAAAGCATAAATAAACATAACCGGATCATGCATAGTTCACTGTCCGCATTAGTTCGCTATGCTTTCAGCTACAGTAAGATACATGCTTTTACATGAAGTAATCTGTATGCATATGGTATATAAAGTTTGTATGCTATGATATGATATGTGATGATATGGTATATGCTAAGTGTTATATGTGACTATCTTGCATGCTTATGCGTTTTAAGTATGTATTATGTTTAAACATGTTTTGCGGTTAACATGTTGTACTTACTGGGCATAAAGCTCACGGAGTGTGTTCATGCCGTAGGTAAGCGTCCTATGGCATAAGCCACTGATGGGCAATGACGGCGATGGAGGCGGATGTGAGGCAAGGTTATGGACACCATACGAGTTTAACTTCCGCACAGTTTAAGTAAATAGTATTTTGAACAGTAACAGTACAGTACCAGTAAATGGTACTTTTAAATAGTAATCGTTAAATAGTATTTTTGAACAGTAATGCTTACACAATATTTTTGAGTAGTAATAGTTGAATAGTATTTTCGAATAGCAGCTGATTGATACTATTCAAAAATACTATTCCATAAAATCAACAGTATAAGTATGTTTGCAAGATTATTATTATGTTTCAAATTCTGCTTTTAATAGTACATGTACATGAATAGTAAATACGTGTGCTAAAAAAATTTTTCTTCTAAAATTAGGGTAACCTATTAAAGATATTTTAAGTAAATAATATTCAATTACAAGAAAGTATAAGTAAAAGTAAAGAAACAATAGTTTTACAGTGATGGTCCGGGCCGCCTAGGGCACGGGGCATCACAGTTGGTATCAGAGAGGTTTCCTGCTACCCTACCTCACATCGCTGCACACCTGCCTCATCTGTCCAAGTAAGTTAGTTTAATTATCCTTCAGTATCAGTATATAAGTTAACATCCATATTGTAATAGGAGATATGGCCGCACCGGTAGACCCTCATCACCAAGACGACGATAGGGCAGTAAGTGATGCCTTCGCCGAAATGGACTTAGATATGTTCGATGGTCAGCATAGGCCTTACAAGCTGTTGAGATGGGTTCAGCAGGTGGAGGTAGCCTTTCGTACCTGCCGTGCCCTACCTCACCTGTAAGTGGAGCTAGCAAGCAGCAAGTTAGATGGACCAGCGTTGACTTGGTGGCTGGACCAGCAAAGGGATGGAAAACCAGTGCCAGATTGGGCCACTTTCTACCAGGAACTCCATGCCATGTTTGCACCACCCGCATTCGAGAAACTCTATGGTCCAAATAGGAATTTCGGCACATGGAGAGACATGCACGAGAGGAGGTACGACGTCCTCTCGGGTATGTGGGATGTCAACGAATGAGAGACCATGGCGCATTATTGTCGGAGGTTTAAGGACGCGATGCTACCCTACATTCCCTTCGACCGCTCTTTCTGAGAAGTAGCTGAGCTAGTTTGGAGAGGGGTACCCAGGGACGTTAGGGAACTTGTCCCCTACTCTCCACGACATCAAGATTTGAGGCGTTTCCTTCAAGAGATAAAGTATGCCGAAGTCGATGCGGTCAACGTTGGGAACTACGAGCGGGCACGCAATGCTGCTAATCTTGCCGCTCGTGAGGAGGACCCTATTCCAGCTATACCATTGGCTGAGTACCGCTTTGAGGAACCAGAGGATGATGATGGCATCCCCTATTTCTCCAATGATGACGAGGAGATGGAGGAGTATGAGCCGGAAACTCAAGTCATTATCGCTAGTGATGATGACGTCAGTTCAGGCTCGGAGGACGAGGAGGATCCGGACGAATTCCCCCTCGACGAAAGTGACGACGAAGAGATGTCCGATCCAGAATCAGTGATCACGTCAGAGTAACTGCACTCTACCTCGGTAGTTTTGTCTAAGCTATGTATATGTGTATAGAAGGAAGCAATAGCTTTCCTCGCTAGACCTAAGTTAATGTACTTGTTGAGACAGTATCTTGGGAAGTGTGTATCACTCCCAACAAACCAAAGTTATGTACTTTCTTATGATATATGAAAAGCAACACCATTGTCCAAGGGCTCAGATATGTTTTTTTTTCACACATGAGTATAGTGTGACAGTATGTGCGAGATAGGTCCTAGCACTTAGAAGATGTTTCAATACGATAAGTTAAGATACAAATCGTATTGAACATCACAGTAAAGAAAAAGAAAGGAAAGATATAATATGTATACTTATATTCATGATGATTGAGTAAAATCATTAAGATGATATGTGATACGATTCCCAAGTACAAAGTGTGATAAAAGCAAAACTTATAGTTCTTTTTCCCGTTGTGTGATAGGGTTACATCAGAAGAAATGACAAGAACAAGAGCTTAGACTAATCAAGCCACTCGAAAAGATGAGTTAATGGCACAGCTCACAGCCATGCAGGAGATAATGATGAACCAACAACAAGAGCTTGCTCAGCTCAAGGAGCAAGTCAACCAACAATCTCAGACACCACAACCCGTAGAGGTGCCAGCCCAAGCCGACCCAGTAGCCCCATCAGTCTAGGCAGCTCCAGTACCACCAGTTGTGGTTGCTCCTGCAACAGCAGATGTTCCCTTACCAGTCTCAAGAGATGGTGACTTATACGAGCGATTTCGACGTCTGAAGGCACCAGAGTTTGAGGGGACAACTAACCCTATCGAGGCAGATGACTGGCTAACTGACATCCAAGTCATCCTAGACCTTGTAGGGCTAACTGAGAGGGAAAAGGTACTGTGTGCATCCCTTGTCCTACGGAAAAGAGCACAACAGTGGTGGAAAACAGTGGCTATTAGGAGAGACATTAATGCAATGAACTGAGCAGACTTCATTATGGAGTTCAGAGAAATGTATTTCAATGATGAAGCCTTAGCAACACAACAAGATGAGTTCAACAATCTATGCCAAGGTAGTATGACTGTAATGGAAGCTGTCCGCAAGTTCGAGCAGCTAGCCCGACTATGCCCTGACCTGGTGCCAACCGAAAAGGAAAGGGTCAGAAGGATGCTGAAGATGTTTAGAACCGACATTGCCGTCCAAGTATGCGGTGGAAGCCACGGACCAATAACGGTGGCTGAGTGTGTCAGCCGAGCCATCAGGGCCGAATACTGGTTGGCCCAAGATAGGGAGAGAAAAGCACAGATCTTCAAGGCCAAGAGAGAGGAGAAGACACTGGCCAGACCCAACAGGGGAAGACCGAACCCCGATTCACAACATAAGGGTCAGAATATGGGAAACAGTCAGAGTGACCGACAGTCCCATAACAACAAGAGGAGAGGAAGCCAGAATAACCAAGGGCAACAGAGGAATTTTCCCCAGAAAAAGAACAATCGGGGAGGAAATGGCAGTCAGCACCTTCCTTACCTGAAATACGGGAAGGACCACCTAGGGGAGTGCCGCTTAGGTACTAGCGGTTGCTACATCTGTGGTAAGGAAGGCCACTTCGCTAAGCAATGCCGCTCAAACCCTCAGAATCAGCAGGGCCAAGCCCATGCTAGTAGCGGCCAACTACATACCGCCCAAGCCAGAATTGAAGGTACACCCATCACCCAAGGTAGACTGGAAGCTCCAGAGATGCAGGGGAGAATTTATGCCTTTACAAAGGAGGATGCAGAAGCTGGAACCTCAACCGTGGTGACAGGTCAACTTTCTATTGCCAACTCCACTGCATTAGTATTATTTGATTCTGGAGCTACGCATTCCTTTATGTCATCAAAGTTTGCTACAGAACTAGGTCAGAACATAGACAAGATGAACCAAACTTTCGAACTGCCCTTCCCTCTGGGGAAGTTTTGTTGTCTAGCTATTGGGCAAGACATGTACCAGTAGTTATCAGTGGGTACGAGCTGAGTATAGATTTAATCGTCATCGACATGTGCGACTACAACGTAATCGTGGGAATGGACTTCCTCGCTAAGTACAGCACCATAATAGACTGTCAAAGACGAGAGGTTACCTTCGAGCTGAATGGAAATAAGAAGTTTATCTACAAAAGGCTATCGTTAAAGCAGCCGAAGATAATAATATCTGCTATGAGGGCTCACAAACTTCTATCCAGTGGATGCGTCGGTTTCCTAGCACACATGGTAGACAGTAACCATGAAGCAGAGATAAGGCCTGAAGATGTCCCAATGGTCAGAGAATTTATAGAAGTATTCCCAAAGGATCTGCCAGGACTTCCACCAGAAAGGGAGATATCATTCGAGATCGAGCTGTTACCAGGATCAACCCCATCTCCAAGGCCCCATATAGAATGGCCCCGGCAGAGTTAAAGGAACTCCAGGCACAGTTGAAGGATCTAATGGACAAGGACTTCATTCGACAGAGCTGTTCACCGTGGGGAGCACCAGTTTTATTCGTGAAGAAGAAGGATGGAACATTAAGGATGTGTATCGATTATAGGGAGCTGAACAAGATCACTATAAAGAACAAGTATCCGTTGCCACGAATCGACGATCTGTTTGACCAGCTCCGAGACGCTGCAGTGTTCTAAAAAATCGACCTACATTCCGGGTATCACCAACTACGGATTAGAGGTGTAGACATACCCAAGACAGCCTTCCGTACACGATATGGACGCTACGAGTTCCTCGTTATGTCATTCGGACTAACGAATGCCCCTGCAGCCTTCATGGATCTGATGAATAGAGTATTCAAGGAGTTCTTAGATAAGTTTGTCATTGTGTTTATCGATGACATACTTGTGTATTCTAAGACAAGGGAGGAACACGAAGAGCATCTGAAAGCTATTCTACTCAAGCTAAAAGAGCACCAGCTATACGCCAAATTCTCTAAGTGCGAGTTTTGGCTGGAAAAGGTCCATTTTCTTGGCCACGTGGTCTCCAAAGACGGAGTATCAGTAGACCCAGTGAAAGTCGAAGCAGTCAGTGAATGACCGACTCCGAAGAACGTAACAGAGATCCGCAGTTTCCTAGGCCTAGCAGGCTATTACAGACGTTTCGTAGAAGGGTTCTCGAAGCTAGCTACACCACTCACAGCACTTACTAAGAAGGAGAAGAAGTATGAGTGGACGGATAGATGCGAGAAAAGCTTCCAGGAGCTAAAACACAGACTCACGAGCGCTCCGATCCTGACTATACCAGACGCTGGACAGGGAAATTTTGTAATCTACAGTGATGCATATAAGACCAAACTGGGAGCCGTATTGATGCAGAATGGGAAAGTAGTTGCTTATGCCTCGTGACAACTTAAGAACCACGAGAGGAATTATCCGACTCATGACCTAGAGCTAGCAACGGTCGTGTTTGCACTGAAAATATGGAGGCATTATCTATATGGCGTCAAGTACGAGATTTATACGGACCACCAAAGCCTCAAATACATCTTCACGTAGAAGGAGCTCAACATGAGGCAGCGAAGATGGCTAGAATTGGTGAAGGATTACGACTGCGAGATCCTGTATCACCCAGGGAAAGCCAACAAGGTGGCCGACGCACTGAGTAGGAAGTACTCTTCATCGCTTATGGCTATCAATGCCTTGCCAAAAGCCCTGCAAAAGGAGCTATGTAACGGCGAAATCGAGATTCTAACAGGGAAGTTGTCTGAAATGACCCTCCAATCAACACTCATAGAAGAAATCAAGGCTGGCCAAGACCTCGATTTAACCCTAAACAAACACAAGAAGGAGGCAATGGAGGACCGAAAGTTAGAATTCCAAGTCTCTAAGGATGGCATACTCTATTTTAGAGATAGAGTGTGCGTTTCGAAGGATGAAGAACTCAGGAAAAGGATCCTTTCAGAAGCCCATGACACACCATACTCAGTTCATCCAGGGGTAAACAAGCTATACAAAGACTTGAAAGATAGTTTTTGGTGGCCTAAGATGAAGGGTGACGTCGCTGAATTTGTCGCAAAGTGCCTTACATGTCAAAAAATTAAAGTAGAACATCAACGACCTGGAGGAGAACTGCAGAAAATCGAGCTTCCTGAGTGGAAATGGGAACAAATTACAATGGACTTCGTGGTCGGACTGCCCAGAACATCCAGTGGAAACGACGCCATCTGGGTAATTGTGGACCGACTGATGAAATTAGCTCAATTCTTAGCCATGAAGTTGAGCTACTCAGTGGAGAGGCTAGCAGAAATGTACGTGGCCCAGATAGTAAGACTGCACGGTGTCCCTAAGTCAATAATTTCAGATCGTGATGGGCGCTTCACTTCAAGGTTTTGGCAGAGCGTCCAAGTTTCAATGGGGACTAAGTTGAAGTTCAGCACAGCTTTCCACCTTCAAACCGACGGTCAGTCAGAAAGGACAATACAAACGTTGGAAGATATGTTGAGAGCGTGTGCCCTAGATTTCAAGGGGAATTGGGACCAAAAGCTGCCGCTAATAGAGTTCTCGTACAACAACAGCTACCATTCCTCGATCGGAATGGCACCATACGAGGCACTCTATGGAAGGAAATGTAGATCTCCAGTCTACTGGCATGAGACTGGAGAGAAACAGCTCACTAGCACGGACTTCGTCAAAAGTACAATAAAAGACGTGAAGATTATACGGGAGAGACCGGAGATAGCTCATAGTCGTCAGAAGAGTTACGCCGATAAATGACGTAGACCTCTCGAGATTCAGGAAGGAGATTCAGTTTTCCTCAAGGTGGCACCCATGAAAGGGGTGATGCGCTTTGAGAAGAAAGGGAAGCTCAGCCCTTGATATATAGGACCCTTCGAGATCCTCGAGAGAATTGGGAAGGTAGCCTACAGGTTAGCACTCCCTCTTGAGTTAGCATTCGTGCATAACGTTTTCCACGTCTCGATGCTGAAGAAATACGTGCCTGACAGTTCCCATATACTGAGTCAAGAGCCTGTTAAAGTACACGCTGACCTGACATATGAGGAAAGACCAGTGCAGATTTTAGCTAAGGAGAGCAAAGTCCTCAGGAATAAAGTGATCCCGCTTATGAAAGTGCTATGGCGGAATCACAACATAGAAGAAGCTACATGGGAAAGGGAAGAGGACATGAAGAGAGACTTCCCGGATTTATTCTAATTTTCGAGGACGAAAATTTTGTAAGGGGGGTAGGTTGTAAGGACCACCCCATCCCTGTAACTCAGTAAATTATTCAATGAGAAGCTAAGGAATAATTTGATGCATTTTTAGTCCAAATACATCTAACACGGTCAGGTACATGATCATGTAAGAAACCATGTACTGATCGGATTGTTTTATGAGAGAGGCTATGTGAGTTAATATGGCCGTGTAGTTTTATATGATCAGGTACACGGCTGTGTAAGTGGTCGTATACCACTCGGGTAAGTGAGCATGGTCCAAGACACGGTCGTGTTGAGAAAGCCTAGCTAGTACACGCCCATGCTCAAGCCATACACGCACGTGCTAGAACCCTTGTAGAAGGCCGTGTACTGAGTAGAGAGCCAATTTGAAGACTCTCGTAATGTGTGAAACCTAATTACTATGAAATGAGTAATTAAGTTGATAAATGTAGCATAAATTCCAGTTGAATAGACTAAACAGGTGCAGTACTATTTATTACTATTCATACAGTGAAAAGGGGTAACCGACAGAGAACCCGGTCTACCCTGTTATATGTATAAGTGTATGAGATACGCAGTGTCATGAAACTGGTCAGGATGACCATTTCCTGACACAAGACTGGTGAGCAGATCACTGAAATACTCGGACCAAACGTCTGAGCACAACAACGAGAATCTCCCTAGTAGGGTACAGTATCGAGAAAATGGTCCGGATGACCTCTTCTCACCCAGAGACTGACAAAATCGGAGTCAGAACACTCGGACTAGTCAGTTAGAACAGTGAATCATGAATAGTGAATAGTGCAAGACACAGTGTCAAGTTACTGGCTAAGACGGCCTTACTTTGACTTAAAACTGATATATCTAGACTCAGGACGCCCAAATTAGTCAAACGGACACCTGACACGTTTTTCGAGGTGGGACCCCACAGATCCTAAAAACTAATCCAGACGACCTCAGATGGACATATGACTAATAAAATTGAAATCAGAACGTCCGAATTAGTCAAGAGACTGTGTCTGAAATTTCGCCTAGGAACGCCTCGGTTTGCATGTGAAAGGACAACACTGTGTAGAAACTACCGCAGTATAGGAAATGAATAGTGATTTGGTATAGAATGGACTCTTAGACAGTATAAAACAATTAGAAATCGTCAGTACAAAAATCAGATTCAGAAAATCCAATTTTTAGATGAAAATTAGAACACTGCCGAGAAAGGGCTGAAAAACGTAGTAGAAAACTAGACTGCACAGAACCGATTCTAGCACAAATGATCCCTCAACCCCCTTTGTTTTCTATGGAACCTTGACAGCCACCCTTGGCCCGGTTGTGCTTGGATCAAAGCACTCTAAGGTATAAACCGAAAAACCCCCATCTTTTGTGGTTAGTTGTTTTTAAGTTTTTGATCAAAGGAGATTTATATGTATTTGGTTATGCACATGGGTTGTAATAAGTTATTTGAGGCCTTAGCTTTCAGTTTTTAAAGTGTTTGTGGTTATGGTTGTGTTTACTTTAGTTTACAAGTGGTTTGAGATATGTGTGTGCATGAGTATGTAGAGGGTGGCTGGACACAAAATCTGTCCCCAGGATCAGCCACGGATTTTGGCCAGTTTGACCTACTTAGGGTCCGAATCTGGGATTTGGTAAAACATGAAGTTTTAAAAAAATTTCGATATGGTCGTTTTTGCATGAAATAGCCATTGGCCAAAAATGAACCTATGATAGGCTTTTCGGCTAGTTTTGGTTCGGTGTCCAAAACTGGGAGTAACAAATCCGGACCAAATGAACAGTCTCAGATTTTAATTAAAATGACCCTTTCAGAGGCCGAACCAAACTTTGGTCAAAACACAAAAGTTTTAGATCCCGACGAAACCTTGAAACTGACTCACGTAGGTTTCAAAAATTCGGCCGTTTTGGGCCCCAAACAGACCTGTTTTCAAAAGTGCGTAAAACTGGAACTTTTATAAAAACTGGGCACAAAGGCCACGGGTTTGATGAATTTAAGAGCCGTTAGAGTTAGAATTAGGCTCCGAAATGAACAAGAGAATTGTTCATTTCGTCGAGGATGAAAAGTTTCATGAACGCCAATTTCTCAAACAAAGTCATGTCGAACAAGTTTCAAATTATTTTCAAAAGTGGTCCAACACCACATTTTTTAGCACATTTACAATGTGTTCCCTTTAAATGACTTAGAAATGATTTCAACAAAAACACCCTCATCCTTCAACGGGGTGAGGTGAGACTCGTTTTCAAAAATGTGGGGACACCATACCCCTTTCAAACCATTTCAAACACTTTGCTTTCAAAAAAATGTGGGGACACCATACCCCTTTCAAAATGAAAAATCCTTTCGTAAGAATTTCTAGATTTGAACAAAGTTTTCAAAGGAATTTCACAAAGAACAAGGGACGTTTTAGTAAGATATGGTAGAGGTAGCCTAGTCGGCTACTACACCATAATGCAAGGTAGCCCGGTAGGCTACCACACCCAAACAAGCAAAGTAACCCGAACGGTTACTATACCAAGCTTACACATAGTAGCCCGATAGGCTACCTAGTTGCCAAAACGTGAGGTAACCGGTCAGTTGACTGATCGGTAAATCAGTCAAGCACCGTGTTCAGAGCAACATTGTGAGGAATGTTGATTTAACTGTCAAGAAGACAGTTAATCAAACGTGACGGAAATTAGACACCAAATTCCCAGATAGGCCAATAGGGTACCGAGGGACCCCGGTACCACATGAAAGACGAGTATAGGCAAAAGTAGCCTAAGGACGTGGTAGTTAATTTATGGTGCCATAAATTAATTAACCACATACGAATAAGTTAACTCTTGAGATAGAGAGTAAGTAGTGCCGACGGCAATCGGTATCAAGTAATTATCTACTTTAGTCGCTAACAGTATTGGTGACTTAGAGAAGGTATTAACGAGAGACGTTATTGATGACAGGTAGTAACCTGCAAATTTCTAAAGGCGCGAATACAAGTGCTTACAATTAGGTAAGTACAACTCCGCCTGCAGCATAAATAAAATGATGTTAAAATGATGGTTTTACAGTATGTTAAGTATGCCTTACATGCACACGATGTTGCACAGCATACATAAGAGCATATAGTTTCACAATCGAGTAGATTGATGAAAGAACAAGTTAGAAGCCATAGATCCTTACCGCATAGGATTGGGGATAGCTTAGAGAAGCGTATGGCTAGAACAGTTAAACAAGATGGAAATAAGTAGGTGTGCCGTACCGGCTCCTTCAGTCGAAGGGGTTTCCAGTTAAAGAAAGTTAAGGCCAAAAGTTGAGCATCAGTTGATGGCTCTTCGGCATTAGTTGACCTCGGGCGTTACCGTTGGTCTGCGCGCACACGGTACTAACGCATGGGCCCTAAATAGACAAGAGAAAGAAAAGAGTACTAAAGCATAAATGAACATAACCGGATCATGCATAGTTCACTGTCCGCATTAGTTCGCTATGCTTTCAGCTACAGTAAGATACATGCTTTTACATGAAGTAATCTGTATGCATATGGTATATAAAGTTTGTATGCTATGACATGATATGTGATGATATGGTATATGCTAAGTGTTATATGTGACTATCTTGCATGCTTATGCGTTTTAAGTATGTATTATGTTTAAACATGTTTTGCGGTTAACATGTTGTACTTACTGGGCATAAAGCTCACGGAGTGTGTTCATGCTGTAGGTAAGCGTCCTATGGCATAAGCCACGATGGGCAATGACGGCGGTGGAGGCGAATGTGAGGCGAGGTTATGGACACCATACGAGTTTAACTTCCGCACAGTTTAAGTAAACAGTATTTTAAACAGTAACAGTACAATACCAGTAAATGGTAGTTTTAAATAGTAATCGTTAAATAGTATTTTTGAACAGTAATGCTTACACAATATTTTTGAGTAGTAATAGTTGAATAGTATTTTCGAATAGCAACTGATTGATACTATTCAAAAATACTATTCCACAAAATCAACAGTATAAGTATGTTTGCAAGATTATTTTTATGTTTCAAATTCTGCTTTTAATAGTATGTGTACGTGAATAATAAATACGTGTGCTAAAAAAAAATTTTCTTCTAAAATTAGAGTAACCTATTAAAGATATTTTAAGTAAACAATATTCAATTACAAGAAAGTATAAGTAAAAGTAAAGAAACAGTAGTTTTACAGTGATGGTCCGGGCCGCCTAGGGCACGGGGCGTCACACTCGTAATGTCCATATCAAGTTCGGAAAGCCGTCTTAGGAATATCTTCTTCTGAAATTCGTAGCTGATGATATCTGGATCGTAAGTCGATCTTTGAGAATATGGCCGCGCTTCGAAGTTGGCCGAATAGATCGTCAATTCGAGGCAACGGATACTTATTCTTGATCGTGATCTTATTCAATTCCCTGTAATCGATACACATTCTTAGCGTTCCGTCCTTCTTCTTAACGAATAACACGGGTGCTCCCCATGGTGAATAGCTCTATCAGATAAAAACTTTGTCCATTAGGTCCGTCAACTGAGTTTGAAGCTCTTTTAGCTTGGCTGGGGCCATTCTGTACGGGGCCTTGGATATAGGAGTTGATCCTGGTAATAGTTTGATCTCAAATGAAATCTCTCGCTTCAGCGGTAGCCTTGGAAGATCCTCGGGAAACACCTTCAAAAACTCTTGTACTATTGGTACGTTTTCTGGTGTCGTCTCGGGCTCCGGGGACTTGTCTACGATGTGTGCAAGGAATCCGGTGCATCCACTGGACAGAAGCTTGTGGGCCTCCATGGCATAAATCATCATTCTAGGTCGCTTCAATAATAATCCCTCATAGACAAACTTCTCACGTTCGTTGGGCTCGAAGGTAACTTCTCGTCTTCAATAATCTATGACCGCGTGGTACTTGGTGAGGAAGTCCATTCCTATAATCACGTCGTAGTGGTACATGTCGAGGATAATTAGGTCGATACTCAGCTCCCTTTCGCAGATAATTATTGGCACGTGACGTAGCCAGTAATTAGACAATAAAACTTCCCTAGAAGGAAGAGCAGTTTGAAAAGTCTGTTTCATCCTATCTATATTCTGGCCTATCGTCCTATCAAACTTTGATGATGCGAATGAATGTGTGGCTCTAGAGTCAAATAAAACTAATGCAGTGAGGTTGGCGACAGAAAGCTGACCTGTCACCATGGTTGAGGTTCCAGCTTCTGTGTCCTCTCTAGTGAATGCGTAAATTCTCCCTTGTGGCTCTAGAGCTTTCAGTCTACCCTGACTGATGGAGGGGCCTTCAATTCTTGTTTGTGCGGCATGTAGCTGTCCTCCTATGGTGCGGGTGTGACCTTGTTGATTCTGGGAGTTTGAGCGGCAGTACTTCGCAAAGTGGCCTTCCTTGCCACATATGTAGCAGCTGTTAGTGCTTAGGCGGCACTCTCCTGGGTGGCTCTTCCCACACTTCAGGCATAATAATTGCTGATTACCATTTCCCCCACGATTATTCTTCTTCTGAGGGAAACTTCTCTGCTGCCCTTAGTTACTCGAATTCCCTTTTCTCTTATTATTAGGAGTGGGCTGTCAGTGGTATTAACTGGTCCCTGCACTCTGTCCTTTATGCTGGGAGTCAAGAGTCGGCCTTCCCTTGAACTGTTTCGGCTGATTCCTCTCTTCTCTTTTTGCTCTGAAAAGCTGGGCTCTTTTCTCTATGTCCTGAGCCAACCAGTATTCAGCTCTGATGGCCCTACTAACACATTCAGCCAAGGTCGCGGGACTATAGCTGTTGCTGCAGACTTGAATGGCGATGTCCGTTTGGAACATCTTTAGCATCTGACGAACTTTCTCCTTTTTGGTTAGGATGAGATCCGGGCACAGTCGGGCCAGTTGCTCAAACTTCCTTATAGCCTCCATGACTGTCATGTTGCCTTGGTGCAAATTGTTGAACTCATCTTGCTATACAGCTAGGGCATCGTCATTAAAATACATTTCTCTAAACTCGGCAATGAAGTCAGCCCAATTCATTACGTTGATGTCCCTCTTGATCGTCACGGTTTTCCACCATTGATGCGCTCCTTTACGTGGGGCGAGGGAAGCACACAATACTTTTTCCCTTTCGGATAGCCCTACGAGGTCTAAAATGACCTGGACCTCTGTTAACCAGTCATATACTTCAATAGGGTTCGTTGTCCCCTCGAATTCTGGCACCTTCATGCGCCTAAAACGTTCGTATAAGTTGCCATCCCTTGAAGCGGTCACAGGAGCATTAGCCGCCGTGGGAGCAGTCACGGCTGGTGGTACTGGTGGAGTTTGGACTGGTGGTACTGTTGGGGCTGCTTGTGTTGGCACCTCCACAGGTTGCGGTGCTTGTCGTTGTTGGTTCATTTGCTCTCTGAGCTGGTTAAGCTCTTGTTACTGATTAATCATCATTTATTGCATCGTTGCAAGACATGTAAGCAGTTCCTTGTCTCGTGTTGCTCGGTCACCTCAGGCTTCTGGTCTTGCCATTGTTGCCTTTATCACCCTATCACATAATGAAAAATAAGAACATAAGTCTTTTAACTCTTGTACTTGGGACTCGTAATACTTATCATATTCTTTAATTTAAACATCATGGGTAAAAATGTGTGCTATATCTTTCTCTTCCTTTTTTGTTCTTATGATATCTAATACGATTACCGCATCGTATTCATGACATCCTCTAAGGGTCAGGAACCGTCCTGTACTCCTTATTAGTCTTTTGGCCTTACTTGTGGAAAGAGTCATGTGTAGGCCTCTAAGGTAAAATAATACTTCTTTTCACTAAATATTTCACAATATATATATACATCGAAAAAGCGTACAGCTTCTAGCTCGGGGGGAGTGGTACATATTTCCCATAATACGATCCTAAAAGTACATTTTCTAAGTCAAACGGGGGAGCTATTGTTCCCCTATACATTCTCAAAACAATGTTCCCATATGAAGGGTCCTTACTACTCCGAAGATAGTGTAGACTCGGTGTCCGACACTATCCCGTCCTCATCATCGCTAAGTGGGAATTCTTCAGGATCTTCATCTATATCTCCCCAAGCAAAATCGGCTTCATCGTTGCTAGCGATGATGATTTGGGGTTCAGTTATCTCTTCCAACTCTTCGTCGCTGAGGTGATCGGGGATTTCTTCTCCCTCTTTATTAGGCTGGGCGTCGGGAATAGGTTCGTCGTTATCTTTGGGTATGGTTGGGTGTGGTTCAGCCGCGGGCTCTTCGTTGGCCGGTTGAGGTGCTGAATTTGCCAAGTCAGGATTGAGTGCTACTTACTCAGCGCCCACTATATCCCTGACCAGGCGTCGTAGGTTCTCATGTGGTGGGGGATACTGGACGAGGTCTCTTACGTACCATGGGACCCCTCTCCAAAATAGGTCGGTCACCTCCACAAAAGGCTTGTCTATAGGGATGCTCGGTAACATGGCGTCTAAGAATCGCTGGCAGTAGTGTACCATGGTTTCTCCCTCGTAAATGTCCTAAATGTCGGAGAGAACCTGATATCTCCTCTCATACATATCATCCCAGATGTTCGCATCCTTAGCTGGGCCATCGGAGTTGTGAAGGTCTTGGCAGAATTCAGCCCACTACATCGCTGGACCCCGATCCTGCATCGATCATTCAACCATGTCATTACTGGTCCTCGCAACCGGCTACTGGCCATTACTACCTGTAGACAAGGTAGAATGTGACACCCTTCGAAGATTGCCTCCATATGATGAATCCAATAGGGGAGTTCGTATGGATTGCTGCCGTCATATGTGTGCGGTTGCATGGCAGCAAAGGCTACGCTCGCTTCTCGGTCCTCTCGTATCTGTTGGGGGTCAACTGGTGCAGCCATGCTCCTACTACAACTCAATCATCAACTTACATACTAATATTTAAAAACAAAAACTAACTTACTTGGGGGTCAACTGGTGCAGCCATGCTCCTACTACAACTCAATCGTCAACTTATATACTAATATTTAAAAACAAAAACTAACTTACTTGGACAGATGAGGCAGGCGTTCGGTGATGTGACGTAGGGTGGCAGGAAACCGCTCTGATACCAATTGTGACGACTTGCGCCCTTAGTGACCCAAACCGTCAATAAAACTCCTTCTTTAACTCTCATACTTTAAAACTGATGTTTAACTTACTTAACTCGATACCATAATTTTAGGAAAATTTTTTTTCTTTTTTTATTGCATACATATTCACGTACGTATATCATTTACTGTTCTAAATACTATTTAACTCTTACTACTCAAAATACTATTTAACTATCACTATTCGTAAACACTGATTAACGATAACTGTTTCAAAATATACTCCTTAACATTACTATTTACATAATACCGTTTACTCAAAATCTTTATGCGGAAGAATACTCGTAGTGTCTCCATAACCTCAGCCTCACATCCGCCTCCGCCGACGCCATCACCCATAGATGGTCAGGCCATAGAACGCTTACCTACAGTATGAACACACTCCGTGAGCTTTATACCCAGTAAGTACAACATGTTTACTGCAAAACATGTTTAAACATAACACACACTTAAAATCATATGAGCACACCAGTCATCACAGATACTGTTAGTGGCTATTACTTGTGTTTCCTTATAGTACCAAGGCCCGTCGGTACCCCATTGGCCTGCTTTGGGAATTTGGTGATCAACTCCTATTGTCATAAAATTAACTGTCTTCTTGACAGATTAATCACCGTTCCTTACAATGTTGTACAGAACACGGTCCTTGATTGGTTACCTACTAATCAACTGACCGGTTATCTCGCGTGTTGACGACTAGGTGGTCTACCGGGCTACTAGGCGTAACTTGGTGTAGTAACCGGCCAAGTTACTTTGCCTGTTGGGTCTGGTAGCCTTTCTGGCTACTATCCTTTATCATAGGGGCCTACCGGGCCACTATGGCTCGTTTAATGTAGTAGCTTTCAGGGCTACTAGGACTCGTTTGGCGTGGTAGCTTACCGAGCCAACCACACTATTTGGTTTGCTTGTAAAAACTCTTGGTAAAATTATGTGATTGGAATTTGTACCCTTATCACCCCGTTGGAAGGTGAGGGACATTTTCTTTTGAAAATTATCTCCATTTTTTCAAAGTGTTGAAAATACATTTTACTTGAAATATGAAAACACATTTTCTAAAGGTTTATATTTGGAAGGTGGTTTTGAACCACTTTGAAAATTGGTTTTGGAACTAAGTCAAAACGACTTTGTTTGAGGTTTTTGCGGAAACAAAAGTTTTCGTCCTCGACAAGATGAACAAATCTCGTGTTCATCTCGGAGCCTAATTCTAATTCTAACGGTTCCTAATTTTATTAAAACCGTGGGCCTAGTGCCCAGTTTTTCTTCAAAAACTACCAGTTTTACATCCTGTTAACACAGCTCCGTTTAAGGCCCGAAATGATCAGATTTTTGAAATACGCATAAGTTATTCTCAAGTCTCGACGAGATCTACAACTTTCGTGTTGAGCCCGGAGTCTGGTTCGGACTCTAAGAGCTCTGTTTTTAACAAAAACCGAAACTACTTTCTGGGGTCGGGTCCTGTTCCTAGTTTTGCTCTCAGTTTGGGCACCGAGTGAAAAACAAGCCTATCTTAGTGTCGTTTTTGGTCGAGGGCTATTTGACGTAAAAACGACCGTAACAAATTTCCTTAAAATATCATGTTTTACAAATCTCAAAATCGGACCCTAAGTGGGTTGAAATGGCCAAAATCCATGTCCTATCTTGAGGACTGTTTTATGTCCAGCCACTTTACTAAACTTTACACTCATGGCCTTACTTAAATTTTTGTAGACATAATCACAACCACGTAAACTTAAAAATAGAAACTTTAGGCTCAAAAACAAAAATTATTACAACTCATGTGCATAAACAAATACACATAAATGGCTTTGATCAAAACTTAAAAATCACTAACCACAACACAAGGGTTTTTCGGTTGTTACCTTCTTGGTGCTTTAAACTTTAACTTGGGTGAGAAAGTGATCGTTGGAAATCACAAGGAATGGGGTTGGTTCTTGTGCTAACAAACACCAAAATACTTTCTCTTAATCATCAACTTAAAACAAAGAACCAAAACCACAAAACCAGTCTAGAAACTTACTCTTGAAAAACTTGAAACAACTTGGAATTGATCCCTCCTAATTCGAACTTGAAGAGGTCTGTTTTTGGTATGCTTTTAGCAGGGTTTTGAACTTGAAGAATAGTGGTTTTGGGGCTGAGAAATGTTCGGTTGCAGCAAGGGAGAGAGAGAAAACGTGAGTTGATTTTTAGAGTGTGAAAAGAGAAAACTAAACCCAAAGGTATGACCATTCCTTTTATAGACAAAATCTAATATCACTTAGTCAACTTAAGCTTGATTAATCAAGCCAACTTTAAGCTAATTTTGAGGACAAAATCTGCTCATTTCTGCCTAAATCTATTAGATGGCAGGCATCCATCTAAGGGGAAGGTGAGGGAGGCATGGTGATGTAAAATATAAGCTTTGTTTGTACAATGTGTCATCAACTACCTCAATATTTTATTGGTCACCTTTTTGGGATTCCTAACTATTGCAAGTCAGTTGATTTTCCAACTAGGGTACATGGTTTTTGAGCTAGGGAAAATTTCATTTATCTCCTACACTATGATTGTGTCTATACTGTGTTATTCTTACGTACTTGTATCGAAATGTCATCGCGTGACATTTTCAACACAGTCTCTCTTCATTTGGACGTACCAAGTCCCCTTTTTTTGTTGGTCTTTTAGTGGGAAAAGATTAATCAAATCATTTACTTGATATCGTATTCTTTGCTAGGATTTTCTCCTCGTTACACAGCCTCTTACTCTGCTCTATACACGGGTGTGTTCCAGGCCACACGGGTGTGTCTTTAATAAACACGGCCGTGTCGCGAAAACATTTCATTTTCCCGATTAATACACGGCGTCGAATATGGTCTTATACATGGGCGTTTTTAAATATACATGGGCGTGTCTTTGTTCAACACGGTCGTGTTTCGGAAACTTTTAATTTCCGATTGGTACACGGCGTCGTACACGGCCGTGTACCTGGGTGTGTCAGTCTACACGGCCATGTTTCTCTAACACGTCCGCGGACATCTCAACAACACGATCAATACATGGTCACTTACACAGCCGTGTAACTGACCGTGTTTATTAATATGACACTGTTCACTCGAAACACCTTATGTTCGTGTACAGTGCAGATGATACACGGCTGCCTACACGGGCATGTACCTGACCATGTCTTACTTACACGGTAATGTTCAATTACACGGCTTCATGCACGTGTACAGTCTGGGCAGTACACGGCCACTCACACGACCGTGTATGTGCCCGTGTTCATCAAATTTTGCACTTTATGCATCAAATCGTCCAAAAATTTCTCATTAATTGAAATTTATGGTACAGGGATGGGGCGGTCCTTACACTATCATCATGTGGTATACTCTTAGGAAATCCATTCTCAGATTAAGATCGCAGTCAAATATTTATATGATGGTAAATTAAGGGGGTGTTTGGTAAACGCATTGCATTTTAACTGCATTTGAATACAATTCTTTTTTGAGTATTGTATTTGGTTGAAAAGTATTTGTTTTATATTTGAATAAAATGTGTGTTTAGACGAAAAATATTTTAGAGTTGAAAAGTTGATGTGATTGGTAATAGTAGAGATAAATAGTTAAAGTTGAAAAGCTGATGTGATTGTTTAAAAAATTTTTGAATAGTAATTGTTTTCGTATCACTGTTGAAAATAATTGTATTTGAATGTAAAACTTTACATTTGGTAAAAAATTAGTTTTTGTAACACCAAAAAACGTTTACCAAACATTACCTAACATAGAATATCTTATCGGCAACAAATATCAATACAGGATGTATTCTCCAAGAGTACGCATTTATTTAGTGCTTTGTTTAGTTTAAGTTCAGCTTGGATTAGGGGGTGTATTGTTGGGGGGAAGTTTGCATTTTGAAAGTATATTTTGGACATTTTTTTGATTCTTTTTCTATCTTACGCTCACTTTTTAATATTCATGTCTCCAAATCTCTATATTAAAATTAAATTTTAAAAGCCTATAACTTTACATATACAAGCTCAAATGATTTTTTTTTAAATTGCATAAAATTTTGAGAAAAACGAAATAATATCCATATTAATAATTTTTTTAAATAATTTTTTTAAAATTTTACACTTTTTCATTCCAAATAGTTTTTTTTCCCAAACATAATTTTCAAAACTTAGTTTTCTTCAACTTCTAAAATACATCTCTAGAACCTCCCCCAAAAGGACCCTAAGATAAGTCCAAGTTAAAGTTGAGCATTTGATATTTTAGTTTAATTTAAAAGTTTAGCTTCATTTTAGTTTAAACTTATAATAGAAAATGTTGAAATAGTAAAAATAAAAGTGACTTATGTTGAAAATTATAATAAGATAATAAAAATAGTTTAAAAAATAGCTTGGTCTTGATTCAAGTAAAAATATAAATTAAAACGGAGTATCATATTGATACATGTCTATTTGGTAAACCGATTTAAGTTTGATTTAACTTGAATCAAACTAAATCAAGAATTTGATTCTAGTATTAATTCATAATTTTATATTTATAAATAAATTTAAATGAGATAATTTTTTTTAAATTATATAAAATTTTAAAAAGAATGAGATACACTTAATATTATTATTTTTAAATATATATTAAATTTTATTCCTTTTTAACCTCCAATAATTTAAATAAAACAAATTAACTTAAACCTAAATTTTTTGGTACGTACTCGCACAACACATAAAGAGCAAGCGACGTCAAAAGAAGCCAATTGGCCAATAAATAAACGACAAACGCAGCTGTTTGAAACGTAGGCAGAGAGAGAGAGAGAGTGAGGGGGAGGAAGGGAGAGAAGAGGAGACAAGAAA
Organism: Antiaris toxicaria; assembly: GCA_035233585.1. Classification (NCBI taxonomy): domain Eukaryota; kingdom Viridiplantae; phylum Streptophyta; class Magnoliopsida; order Rosales; family Moraceae; genus Antiaris; species Antiaris toxicaria. The sequence goes on from CP141163.1 coordinate 7,539,327, forward strand.
AGGGTACTCTCCCAGTCAGTGTGAGTCAGTGGAGCGAAACAAGAAGCGCGAGGCTGGCAAACCTAACAACAACGGATTTTGCAAAATCCCTTCGAATCGTTGGGAAAATTTCCTATTGTTTGGATCAATTTTCCCGGAAAATTTTGAGGATCTGATTCGTCCGAATGAGTCGTTTAGGGTTTAAATCCTTGGTCTATCATGGCGATTTGTGTTTGGGAGAATTGGATGTTGTTTCGGTGAAGGACAAGAATTTCCAGTTCCCTAACAACGAGATTCGCATCCACCGCATTTCCCCTCAGAGCGAACGATGTCCTCCTCTCTCGATTCTCCAAACGATTTCTTCATTTTCCGTCTGTTGCAAGCTCGAATCTTCTTCCGCCGTCGAACAGCCGCATTTAATCAATCTTCATGCCTCTTGCCACTACGAATTGAAGGTCCCTATTCGCCGCTCAATCTCTTGGTTCCTGATTTTTTTTCTTGTTTTCTTAAAATTTCTGTTTGGTCGCCGAGAAAATTTACTGTTGGAGCTACTTTATTAGTTTCAACTTTCAAAATTCAAGAGAGAGGCAATTGTATTGATTCCTTTGCTGATTTTTTTTTTTTTGGTCCTTTGTTCGAATTTCTGTTTGGTTGCTGAGAAAATGTACAGCGGTTTTAAAATATGGTTTTTCTTTTGTTTCCATGCAGACGGCCGTGGTATTGGTTGGGGAGGAAGAGATTCATTTGGTGGCGATGTTGAGTAAGCAGAAGAAGTATCCTCGGTTTTGGTGCTATTCAGTTCCCAAAGGATTGTACAATGCTTCCTTAGGAATGTTGAATTTGCGGTGCCTGTCAATTGTATTTGATCTCGACGAGACGCTGATAGTCGCCAACACCATGAAGTCCTTCGAGGATAGGATCGAGCTTCTGCGAGGTTGGATTGCTCGCGAGGTTGATCCAATACGTTTAGCTGGAATGCAGGCCGAGATGAAGCGTTACATGGACGATCGATTTATCCTAAAGCAGTATGTGGAGGGCGATAGTGTTATGGATAACGGAAGGATGATTAAGGTTCAAATGGAGGAAGTTCCTCGGCTATCTGACAACCATGAAAGGATTTATCGGCCTATAATCAGATTGCCGGAAAAGAATATTGTTCTCACTCGCATTAATCCCGAGGTCGGAATGTCTCTCTTACTGCTGTTTGTTTAATTGTGCGTTATTATCTACTTCATTTTATGCGCCTGTATGTTTTCCCATCGCCTTTGGATTTAGTTTTATTCAATTCATCTTAGGAACTGCATTTTGGAATGGGAAAGATGGGAAATATATAGTTTCATGACTGTATGTTTAGCATTTTGCATCTTGGAATGTTGAGAACTTGATTTAATGGAAATTCATAAATCTACACCAAAAATTAGACTAAATTGGATACTTGGCAGAAAATTACTGTTAGAAATTCCCCACCCCAAAAATAATTACTCTTAGAAGTTTCCCCACCCCAAAGATTGGACCTTGAGTTCTATTTATATAATTTGTCTATTTGTTATTTCTCTTGGGACACCGCACAATATTGGAAGCCTCACGTCCCTTGGCTTGATTAGGAATAAATGTGCCTATTCCTTTAGTGGCATTTTAAGAAAATTATGATATTTTCAAATACTCTAGAGATGAACCAATTCGTTTGAGCAATTATTTTGTATTTTGTCAATCCAAATGCAGATTCGTGACACAAGTGTTCTCGTGAGGTTACGACCTGCATGGGAAGATTTAAGAAGTTACTTAATAGCAAAAGGAAGAAAAAGGTTTGAAGTTTATGTTTGTACTATGGCTGAAAGAGACTATGCTTTAGAAATGTGGAGACTTCTTGACCCTGAGGCTCATTTGATTGGTACAAGGCAACTTCTAGATCGTATTGTTTGTGTCAAATCAGGCAAGCTCTCCTTTCATGACAATCTCTCACTCCTTAATGCTTGAAACCTTGTTGCATTCTAAAATGATTTGCCAGTTGCAAATATATTAATTTTTTGTTAGCGTAAGAAAAAATTGAGACTACACACTGGAGGTTGCTTCTTGTAGTCAATTGATTGAAGTATTTGCAAAAGAAACTAAGTTCGTTGATGATTGCCACTATGAAAGTTTGTTGCTAACATCTTTTATCTCTCTCTTTTTTGAACAACCGTGATATTTTCATTCAACCAAAAAATCTTTATCTCTCTCTTGCCTCTGCACAAAATAACGGACAATCTTGAATCTTATTATTAAAATTTAGGATCCAGGAAATCGTTAATCAATGTCTTCCAAAATGGTATCTGCCACTCAAAGATGGCAATGGTAATTGATGACCGCTTAAAGGTTTGGGAAGATAAGGACCAACCTCGAGTTCATGTAGTCCCAGCATTCACGCCTTATTATGCTCCTCAGGCAGAGGTTCTGAATTCTATCATTTTGAACTTAGAATTGCAATCTGAGATAAGTTTTTTTCTTGCATTCTTTTTATTTATTTATTTTCCGTCGGTTTCTCTGATAGACAGCAAATGCCGTTCCTGTCTTGTGTGTTGCGAGAAATGTTGCATGCAATGTCAGAGGATGTTTTTTCAAGTAAGAGCTCATAACAATAGTTTATTGGTGTTTCTTTATCTCTGGGATCTAAGATGTGCCATCTATGTTTCTTGACGTGCTCCAGAGAGTTTGATGAGAATTTGCTGAGGAAAATAACTGAAGTTTTTTATGAAGATGATGTGGTAAATTTACCTCCACCTCCTGATGTGAGCAATTACTTAATGTCGGAGGTATACGAACTTTAAAATATTGGATTTCTGATTGGTTTAGAATATGGCAGCTTTCACCAGCAGTCCATTTTTACTTTACCACGGCTGCTTTTTGGATGTCAGGATGCTGGTTTTGTACCAAATGGAATTCCTCCTATTAGTGAAGGAATGAATGGCATTGAAGTTGAACACCGACTGAGCCAATCTGTAAGCTTCTTTTTCTTGAGTTTGATGGTATGTTGTCTGCTGAGTGATGGTAGCAAAATGAATCAAAATGAATATATACATATATAATTATATCCTACCAACAAAAAAAAATGTGTATGTATGCTGTAGTATTACCATCAATGCTTTTGCCGAATGAATATAGGGAACAATTTCTTTCTGTCTATCCATCCACCTCTTTATCTATCTAAGAAAGGAAAACAGAAATTTATTTTTTTCTTTTCCTTTTTTTTTTCTTTTTTGCATTTCTGTGATTTTTTCTTCTCCCCTCCAGGATGATCGGCATGTTATGGAATCAGCTACTCATTCTTCGACAAATACTGTCGAGTTAAGATCTGAATCCTCGCAGGCATCTGTTCCAATTCTTCCAAACGCTAACCCTGCTTCTTTGGGACCACTTCTGCCATCTCAGAGTATGGGAGTCACTTGGATAATAATTTTATTTGTTTTTGTTAGCACCATACATGATATTATGCCATCCATCTTTTACTGCATGTAATCTCTTTTCGATTCAATTTTGTCATAGGACCAGGTTTGCTTGGACCTCCTGTTAGACGAGATAGCTTTTCTGATCGTGATCATGACGTGAAGAGAGGAGTTGGTACCATGAAATTTGGTCTAGGAAACAGCTCTGGTGAACCCCCACTTCTATCCAGATTACCGCCTCAACTTTCAGCACCTCCAGTACAAGCACAGGGAGGTTGGTTGGTAGAGGATGACATTAATAGAGGAGCTTTAAGGAATCGTCCCCTGGGGCTTGTTCAAGAATCTGATGTATTAAAACCAGAGAAGCAACGCACTCATCAGAATCCTTTGCATACAACTTCAGGCTCTATTCCCACTGGTTTACTCTTACAAACTTCTGAAGTGAAGAGTGAAGAGGTTTGCTTAGAATTTTCTCTCCTTTTGTTTTCAACCATAGTTGGCCTCAACAATCTATAAAGCTCACCTTCTTATCTGGTTAAAACATGCTCATCTACAGATTCTCAATGGGAATAATTTGCAAAAGCAAAATCTTCCACTTGCTAGTCAGTTATCTGGTAGGTCATATTGTAGAGAAGTTTATGTATTTGATTAAGCACTATAGACCTTAGTAAGAATAATTGTTTTCCACATCCATGGGCTTGTGCTGCCAGGTTCTGTTTCTTGATAGTTACTTATCGGCACTATAAATTTTATAAGTTTATAAAGTATATTACAGCAGAACTCCATACAAGAACAAATTATGTTATGTTTTTAGCTAGTTGTTAACTTTTTGCAGATGCTGGGGTGTCTCAAAGTCAGGGAGCTTCAAACAGTAGAGATGTCCATACTGAAGGCAGCAAAGTGAACCTGCTACCATCCCCTTTATCCATTGGAGTGCTGCAAGAAATTGCACGTAGATGTAGCTCAAAGGTATTACTGTCTAAGTTTGGATGCCTTTTTGTTTTTGTTTGTGTTTTTGTTTTTAAATTTTTCCAGGAGTTAATCTATAATATATTGCACTTTGCAGGTTGAGTTTAAGTCTGTTCTAAGCACTAGTAAGGATTTGCAGTTTTCTGTAGAGGTTAGTACTCTGAGCTTCCTCTCTGTTCCTCTCAAGTTTGTGTTTGTATTATCTTTACTGCTCATGGTCAATTTTTGATACTGCAACAATGGTTGCATCATGTTGATTTCTGTTTGTTGGGAATCTTGTGATGAACGTTTTTCCAACCCTTAATTGATAAGTGTTTCTGAAGCTGGTATCCAGATTGTAAATCAAATTAAGTTACTTGAAATCAGGAAAATTGATAAATGAGGAAACATCTTTGGCTGTTCTTTGGATGTCGCATGCTCATTGTTGACTCATTGGCTTAGGTTTTGTTCACTGGTGAGAAGATAGGTGTTGGAATGGGTAAGACAAGAAAGGATGCTCAGCAGCAAGCTGCTGAAAATGCCCTTCATAACTTGGCTGGTAAAATATCCTTTAACTTGTATATTCATTTACTTTGCATCAATCGATCTTGTATTTATGCCTTCTGTATCAGTTAGTCTTCTGTATGCTTTGTTTGTATTCACTTGATCTCAAAGGACCTTCTTCTTTAGTTATTATAATTAAAGACATAGAAGTTAAAATCTCTGCCTGCACGCTAACACTCTGGAGACTATGGGTCCTAGTACCCTAAAAATATGGTTAAAAATAACATCAGAGGTTAATTACTGAAAAACTTGCCTTGGATTTTCTTTGTGAGAGTAATAAGGGATTGTTGGATTGCTGATGGCCTTTGCGTAGAAATATACCCAACAAAAGAAAAACATAAGAACTATTATTTAAGGGAAAGTTTACTTTCCCCGTGCACATAAATGAAATTTGACAAGAAAAGGTGCTGCAATATAATATGAATATAGAATTGCATTATATTGACAAAAAATGCTGAATATAATTTTTTATGGGTGGAATTGCAGAAAAATATGTAGCATATGTTACATCTCGTTCTGGAACCATGGACAAAGATTTTGATAAACTCTCTCTTAAAAATGAAAATGGATTCCTATGGGACACTGCTAATCCTGGATCAACTGAACCGATCAGAGAAGATGAAGTGCCCAAAGAAAGCACTCCTGAGGTGGGGATTCTTGATGATGCTTTCAGTAGTTGATTTGATTTTCTATGCTGGTGGTGCTTGGATAAAGGGTATGTGGGCAAGACATTTCCTGATAAAGGTCTGTGGCCATCTTGTGAGAACCACTTCTTTTCTTGAATTTTGCTTTGCACCAAGATGTGATGGCTAAAACACTGAAAGGGTATTGAGCTGACTTCATGTCCGCTACTGCTACCATGTCCAGGCTCCACTAATTCATGTTTTAAAAGGTAAGGGCTTGGTGGTCAGTCCCTAGTTCTACCCATTATCCAAGTACACCCAAGTAGTCAGTTCAACTATTTTCTTTTCTCTCATTTTCTTCTTTTGACCCATACTGTTTAGTAATTCACTTGTTAATATTTGATACCTTGTTGGTTCACAAGGGAGGGAAAAAAATAGGTTTTCCTCTCATGGTCATTGTTGTGATTCCAAAACAAGGCAAATACAATCTGTAACTGATATTTTTCCCCCTTTTAGGCAGTTGGTTGGCTTGAATTTGTTTGAAGTTTCTTTTCAAACTCTTTCAAATAACTTGTGTGTGTTTTGGTCAAAGTTTGTTCAGTCGTTGAGCCAGTAGCAGGTTTTCTTCTTCTGTTAAAAATTTTAAAACATCATAAAAGATCTCTGCAATTGTTTTTTTAACCATTTTTGTCCCTTCCGACCCCCTTTTTATCTTGAAATATTCTCTTCCTCATTTGGCCTGACTGTTTTCCAAGAATTAATGACAAATGATAAATACATGTAGGCTGCTGAAAGTGAACCTGGAAGTACATCTCCCACAGCACTAAATCAGCAGAATGTGCAAAAGCGTGCCAATTCCCCCAGGTAACATGGTACTGAGGTGAATCGTTTTTACGTATGAGCATTCACCCTTTTTTTTCCCCCCCTGTTGAGTTGTTTGTTGCTTTACAGTTCAAAATTCGTAAACATGTATTCTAATTTATCACCTTTACATTTATGCCTGTTTTGTGGAATTGTTTAATGCCAATTTAACTAATGGTATCCCGTAGGTTGTTTAATCATTTGAGTTCTTTGAAACTCAAGGGTCTAGTTATTTCTTGAATGGATTTATAGCTAAATAGCTTTTTTTTTTAACAAGTTTTTTAACAAATGACCCAAAATTTTAAAGTTAGTTAAAAGGCTGTTTTCTTAAAATGTTTAATTAATTTTCTTATATAGCCAATCACTAATTAACTAAATTACGGTCAGTCATTGATTGACCATTATGTAAATTTCTTGGTCAATCAATGATTGACCAAACTTGAAAAAATGATGACAAATAGCCATTTTGCTACATAAAAAAAAAAAAAAAAAAAAAAGTTCAGCTATCTATTTGATTGGGTGATCAAAATGGATCATCTAGCCTAATTTTCCTTTCTCAGATATATGCATTATTCATTAGTCTTCTTGAATCTCTTGTTTGAGGATGTCTTCTCTTCTGGATATCTCTTTTGGAGTTGTTGTGAGGACTCGTGATATCTGCATATGACCCTTTATTTTCCCTGTACTTTATATATCGCCCTCAATTTCTTTTTATTGCTATCCACGTCCAGATTGCTGAGCAACATTGATATAAGTTGCGTGGCAAAAACAGAAATCTAATCATATTGGTGATCAATGTCATTCTCTTTTCAATTACGTAAGGAATCCCACATTCTTAGACCCCCTGGATATTGTACTATGAGGACATCAAAAAATCAACTCCATGTGCTTATTTTTAATTTTAATGAATGTGCATGACAAATCTACCTTCACAGTGAAATGGTGGTGAGCATGGCTCCTTTTGGATTCTGATTTTAGAATCTTGTTCCATCCTTCCAGATTGCAGCAATCTGCTCCAACTAAACGATCAAAGGAAGAACTTAATAAAGGTTCACAAAATTTGTCCACTTCGTGGCAGCAGAAAAACAGACATCATCCCTCTTCATGAATCTCTGGAAGATTTTTGTAGAAGCAGGAAAAGGATAGGTGTGGGGCTGACAATTGAGCATCCACAGTACAAAGTGTTTTTCGTCTTAACACAATTGAATTGGCTAACACAGGTGAATTTTTGTCTCTTATTTTGTTGGGGAAAAGGTGGAATATATATATTTTTGAATTTCGGCCCACTTTTTTCTTGAGGGTGGAATTCGCCCTGGAACTTGTATTGTTTATCTTTTGGCTCCATATATATATATATATATATCATCACAGCCAAGTGCTTTTCCTACGTTCTCTAAGCACTACTTCTAACCGGTTTGGTATAAGATGTAAGAACACCGCTGCACTAGCCTCCTGTCAAATGCTCTTTGTCAGCTAATTCTCAAAACATTTCTACTTCACATGATCGTTTTTGTAGAAAGTTCATGAGGAAGCTAATTTCACCTCTAGTTTTGGGTAGATGTGGTAAAGTTGCAATTTGGCACTTGATAATAATAGAGGCAAAGGTTCTGGTATGACCCTGGTTTACTTGATTAAAATAGAGGTTCCTTAATTGTCCAGGGAATACTGCCCTTGAACCTGGTTGGTGTCATTTTTTCCTATTTCAGTTGAAAGCACACAAAATTATAATTAAGAAAAATAATTTGACTACATTTAAATTTTATTTATGAAAAGGGGCAGACTATGTAATAATTTTTGCTTCATCACAATTTTTTTAATTACGATATAAAAAGACTCGATAGTTTAAGGACTAATAAAAAAATTTCCCTTTAGTGAATGTTGTTTAGGCTTCAGTAAAGTTTCTTTATTGAGTTTAATTTTATTAATTATAAAATAGCAATGGGGTCTTATATATTGTTTTAGACATTTTTACAATAAAAAGAAAATATGACATGTTTGAAAGGCCTTCTAATTAGACATTTATATAAATAACTTAAAGAGGTAACAGAAAATTTATGGAAGCTAAAAGAAATAAATATCTTATTCACGAAATTATTAAAGTAAATAACATATTTTCCTGTTTATTAACTAAATAATTTATGGCTGGTATATATGCTATTTATTTTAACAATTTATTATTTTAACAATTTTATAAATATTTTTTTTTCTCTAACTTTCGTATATTTAGTAAATATATATTCCCTTTTATGAGGCATGAGTAGCATTGTTCATATTTCTATTCAAAATCCTCTCTATTTTTTGAACATAATCTTCTTGTGATAGGGTCTAGGCTCTCTGTTTAGTGCGCTGGTATATCAAACACACAAGAAAGATAGAAGAAGATATGTATTCTGTATGGAAAAGATTGATAACGAAAACAATTATTGACAAATAAGACAATTTGAAATTTATTCGTATTTGAAATTTAAATCTAGATAAAATTCAAACATATCCCTAAAATTATGGGTAGATAATAACGGTAATTATTCATGAAATCCCATTAATCTCGGATTGGGGCTCGCAAGCTGTTGGTTAGCGAGTTGTTGAGGTGATAGTTTGGTGACTGATCTAGTGAGTCATTTGACTACTTGTCTGAAGTTGATCTGCGATTAGTTTGTGACTCGTGAGATGAGTAAGTCTGAAGCTTGTTTTGGACTCTAAAAGTTGTCATATTGTGTTTTGTTTCGTATTCTCCAATATCATGTGTTGACTTCTATACATTAAGAGATGAGGTATGAAATCTGACCTCAATAGCAAGCCTCTCACTTTGTAGTCAATAAAAATTGGCTTATGGAGTATTTCGATAAGTTACGTGTCAATACTAAATACTCGAATAACTTATGAAATCTTGAAACTTGGTATTCGTTGCTTTTCTAGGACCAAAAGAAGAAATCCGTAAAGAAAATCAAAAGGAAATAAGATTAGACATATTATGGCTATGGAGGCTTAACCCAACTCACTTTTCTCAATTTCCATGTCGCTCACAGGGCTCATTCTACTATTAAGTCCTCTATTGGTAATTTGCTTATTCCAGGCTTCACCTCGTGCTCTCGCTTGATTGTTTTGCCAATCTTGTGACTTGCTAGTTACTCGTGGTGCAAGTGTTAAGTCAAAGAAGGAGGCCAAGGATCATCATAGCATTAGACAGTCTATGGCTTAACTTAACACTCTCCACACCTACTGCGATGGCAAGCTGTTCGTGGAGGAAGTGAACAAGGAGATTGCATAGTTAGTAAGTTGTTTCTCGGACTAAGAAGACATTGAGCTCCAGGCCAAACTGAACAAGGTCGTGGCTGGAGCTGCATAGGTGATTGGTGAGGGACTGCACGAAGAGTCTTCCACTCCTAAGGTAGTGGCTGAAGAGCGAGTTGTTGATTTATGATGCCATGGATGACGAGCAACTAGCCCCCTGAGTCCTTGCCTTTTGCGCCTATGCGGTTAGGCATTTGATATCTTGTTCGTGTGATTTGTGATTGACTTGTAATGTAAATTATGGACTAGCATGGCATATTGTCGACTTATTAGCTAGTTGCTAGCGAGTCGTTGCCAAGTCATGTTTAAGTTGATTGAATGACTTGTTGGTCTGTCGCAGGCGAGTTGTTGGTGACTGCCAGGTTGCTGTCTTGTGTTAAATGTTGTTGATTTTCACAAGTGCACGAATTAAACAAGTAGTAAAGTGATGAGAAAAATAATATTCTCATGAGAACAGTGTTATTAAGTATTGACTTAGTTAATGTTAATTTTATTTGAACAATCGAAAAAAATATTATAAGTGAAAAATTAAACAAATAAAATAAAATTATAAAAATAAATGAACATAAATTAATGACACCCAAACAAACACATGAATGCTAGAAATTATGGTTTCGCCATACTTAGTCAGATTTAATTTTAGTGTATTATTATAATTTTGTGTTCATATTTATTAATGGTCAATTATCCTTTTTGTTTTATGTATTTTTTCTCAAGTTATATGTAAAGTTTACATTTTTGTAATTAAATTTATATAAAAGATTAATAAATTAAAATTCATAATAAATAGTATTGTATATATAAACAATATTGTATATATAAACGGTATCATATATACGAACAGTGTTGTATATGTGACTAGTAAATACAAATTCGAATTCAATTATATAAAGTGTTCATTGAGAAATCTATAGTAATCAATAATATAATCACACAAAAACATATAGATATATCTCTGTTCTATCCCATATTTTATGGTATTTATTCTAAAGTCATGTTACAAAAATTGCCTCTCAGTTTCATTTTCTTCCTCAAATCATTTAAAAGTTAACTAGAAATTTGAAAGCATTAAATTTGAGAATAAATACGTCAACAAATATGACAATCATTATAACATGCTTAATTTAATTAAACTATTATAATCAGGCTACATCGTAGCTTTTAACAAAACTTATTTAATTCGTAATGAAAAATAAAATAATACAACAAAACAAATTAAACTTAATAATAAAATAAAAATAAAATAAAAGAGTCTAGAATGGATACTTGATATTTGTGCTAACAGAACATCTAGAAACTCTTCCTTTTATTGATACTAAAATAAAACTAAACAAAATAAAATAAAATTTTTTTTAACTTCATAGAAAGCTTTATTATTACACCCTAACTCTCACATCCTATTAAATCTTCTTATATTTGATCTCATATCTTGGATCTATCCCTTCTCGATCTATTTTGTAGCCTTGTTATAGGCATTATTTTAATACTATTCCACTAATCCCGTGTGAAAATGAGGAAAAAAGTTGGTTGTTATAGTAACTACAGTAGTTATGCAGAAAAAGTCAACTTTGCTACAGTAAGCTATAGTGTTGCGGCAGAAAAGGTCAGCTTTGCTACATTGGCTATAGTAGCTATAATGAAAAAGTCAACTTTGCTATAGTAGCTACAGTGTACACACGAAAAAAGTCGGCTTTGCTATAGTAGCTAGTGACGGGTGTATGTGATTAGGAAGGATCCGATATGGTACGGTGCATGATAAACTTGATTCTAATTTACTGAAACCAAGATAATGCCATACGTGTCACATTCTTATTGGTTCTTTTCTAGTTTTTGCCGTGTATCGCATCATTATTAGACCAAAAAATTGAGCTCATATGATTTTAGGTGCATTAGATCCTTTTCTTGAAACATAATAATATGCGTGAGATCCAAGTGTCTCCTTATTAATCTAATCTTAAAAATTACTATAACTTCTTGATATGAGTTCTGATTGAAGTAATTCTTTTTTTAAAATGATCGTATTGATTACAGGATCAAACAAGATCAGTCAAGTTCATAATTTCCTGACATAAATAGTGACGTCTAGTGGGACTTATTTCCAACACATAAATTTTTTACTACAATTTGACACTGTAAAAAAAAAAAAAACAAAGGACTATAATTAGATATTTCCAAATAAAATATTATAGGTAAACTCATTAGAAATATTTAATTTTAAATTTATTTAATATACTATTATTAAAAGAAAAAGATAAGATAAAATTAAATAAAATTAAATAAAACTTTCATAAAATTTATAAAAAAATCTAAATTAAAATAAAAAACAAAATAAGTCAAAATAAATAAAAAATAAATGAAATTTTCAAGAATAAGTTAATTTTTATATATGAAAAAGTGGTAAAAGAATCTTATTTTATAGAGTTATCACCGAGTCACTTGTCGAATTGTGACATTTTCATATCTACATTATCCAGATCTAACAGTTGAGAGAACCTGCTAGTTAACTCTTAATTGCACCAAGTTGAATAATGTTTATTGTTGAAGATAAATAGTTTGTTGATTTCTTAATCGATTGTAAAATCGACCGCAACGATGGTAGTGTAGGTTACAACCTGATGGTTGGCATCGTCTCAGAGACTGGCATTAACTTGTTAGGTTGATTATGGCATGATTGTCGACTTTTAGCTTGGAAGCTATGGTAATATACCTCATTGGGTGAAGCACCAGCCTTGCTCAATGGCCTTTTTCCCATACATGGACTGCCACTGTTATCGCATTGGTGTAGTGGGTGTTCTTTTGGCTTTGACATGTCATAAAACACTTTGTAAGGGTGCACTTTTAGCAAAGGATACAATCAGCCTTAAATTATCGCAGGCTTAAATACCTAGGCCAGGACTTGTATAGATAGAGGTGATCGATCCATGATAAGTTTGTGTGTGATGGCAGGGTTATCAGTGATTTAGGGAGTTCCACTGAGATCAGTTCTTAATGCAACTTAGTTTGAATTAGACAATCTATGCCAGCGGTTTACATCTTACGGTCTATCTCGCTCTCTGGATAGGAGGCTTTTGTGTTTGCTGCGACTTACTACAACTTGGTTAATGGCTTCGAAACAGACGATCGGGTTATGAGTCGATAGAGGGAGCTTTGGATCATGTGATATACCCCGTGATTCGTAGTCATTTGTAAGTCTTGATAATTCGTGAATCACAAGACTCTTGAGTCGTTGACGAGACTCATGTGTCAAATTAATTGAGAGTCGCTCATAATACTTGTGTGTTAAGGTGACCAAGAGTCGCTGATGAGACCTTGTGTCAAGGTGACCGAGAATCACTGATGAGACTCGTGAATCGAGGTGATCGAGAGTCACTATTAAGACTTGTATGTCGAAAGACTCGTGACTCGCTTGTGAGTTAAATGTTGAAATACTTGTGAGATGATTATGAATTGTATTATCACATCAAAATATGAAATATATGGAAGCGGAAATATCAAAGTAAAGCAAGTTGTAACAAGATTGAATCAAGATTGGGTAGAATTAACTAAGGAATTTGAGTCGATATTGATAGCATGGGGTTTTGTTAATAAGGGATCAGAGATCAATGCTTCCAATGAAAAGTGGTTGTGAACTTTGAGTGGCATAAATCTATCATTTATGCTCGAGTTGTTTTAACTTGTCGGTGGTGCATAAGTTATTGTGACTCGTCAACGTCTCATGAGTCGTTGCAATTTGTCAATGGCTCGTGTTGACCTTTTTCTAGTAAGTCATTAGAAAAGCTTGTTAGGCTTCTTATGATGTCGTGGTCTCTCAAGATGATTCCTATTCTAGTCAAAAATTTTAATATTAGAAAGAAAAATCATTAAACTGGAAAATATTATAGTATGAATAAATAAAGATAAGACAAAAACAACAAGGTATTGTGGAGTTATCTTGGTGGAGGCCGATCAATAGTGACTAGTGACTAGGCGCGTCAACGATTGATGACGGAGGACATTAGGGACTAATGATTGGAGACAATTCACGCCTAGCGGATGTCTAGTAAATGGTTGTTGATTCATTCTATGCAACTTGCAAGAGATTCATTGGGACAAATGATGCCAAATCATGACTATTGTGAAACCGGTGAAATTCACTAGTCGCGGTGTCAATTCACGAGTTTGGGATGGCAGGTCGTCAGTGAACCTTTGATTAGTTGCGTTAGACGACAATAATTATGAAAGAAGGAAGATTTTTGCATGGGACTTTTGCTCTAGGAGCTGAGCTTGCAAAGTGACTGGTGTATTCATTCATGCCGACGAATTTTGTAAAACTTTTGACATCCAAATTTTCGACCAAAGGCCCACAGTGGGTGTTAAACTATAGAAGGTGAAATCTACAATCAATTTTTTTTAGGGCCATTGGCTAATTTGGCGTCAATTGTTAAAGTGATCTATCACCTAGAAATGATTAAACATGTTGTGCATAAATGAAAAAAGTAAAGTGTAGAAAAAAAAAAAAACAAAGAGATAGATTTTAGAGGTTCATCCTTAACCTCATAAGCTACATCCTCTTTGGCACTTTGAGAACCTTCACTATGTATGATGTGATGAATACATGTTAGTTCATAAGCAAGAATGAAATAGTGATGAAGAAAGGTATTCATGGATTACAAGAAATCTAGGGTCACCAATGTGTCATGGTGAGTTACTGTTGGAGAATTCTAGGAAAATAATAATGGTTGCGTATTCTATGTATGTGTATGAATGCATGCCTCTGATTATTATGAGGACACCTGCGTGTAGAAAATCTTGTCATAAGTAGGATTTGTAATTGAAATTCAAATTTAAATAAGATTCAGACTTATCCAAATCTTCTTGTGAGTAAATCTTCTATTTAAATTTTATTTATTTAGATTAGAGAGTCAAATTAAAATATGTTTTGGGTTGGTAGGATTATTCAAATCCCTAAACTCATTGGTGGATAATTATAGCAATTATCCACAAAATCCCATCAATTTTGGATTGGGGTTAGTAGGCGGCTGGCTAACGAGTTGTTCTGGTAGTAGCTTGGCACCTGATCCAATATTTAATTTGGTAGCTTGTCTGAGGCTGGTTTGGGACACATGAGATGATTCGTTTGAAAACTTGTTTTGGGCTCTGGAGGTTGCCACATTGTGTTTTGTTTTATACTCTTTGATGACATGTATTGACACACATATAATAAGAGATAAGATATATATGTGACCTCAACTCTTAACATATACAAGTTAAAATGATATGGTTTTTATTTTTATTTTATTTTTATAAATTATATAAAATTTCAAGATAAATGAAACAAGATCCATATTGATATTTTTTATTCAAACATATTCAAGTTATTATACTTTTTAACTCCAAATAATTTTTTTTTCTTTTTAATTTAAATGCACAACTCAAATTCATCTTCACTAAAATAAAAAATTTTCAACTGAAATTGGTGAATTAGACCAGAGAGATAATATACACAGTAGAATTTTAAAAATTTTATTTAGATCGTACTAACTTGGGTTGTCATATATAATAAATTATTTTACAATCTACGTACCTTAAAAAGAGAATAATAGGAACATCGCAGAAGGTAATTGAGAGAGTTTTAACCAACTATCCTTCTATACTATTATTCAACTCCTAGATGGTGAAGAGTGTAAGCTCTTGGTCACTCAATTGTATTCGATGCGTGACTTTCTCCTTCCAATTACCCAGAATTATTGGAACTTATTATTACTATTAATGGAAAAATGATAATAAGCTCGCTTATCTTAGATTCTATGATTTGACTAAAATAGGAGCCATTGTGGTCCTATTTACGGTGAATGGACTGGGTAGAATTTGAATTTAAATAGGATATTTAAAAAAGATTGTTCTCTCTCCTTTATCGAATATGAGTGATTTTTCCGAGCACTGAAGGACAAAATATGCACCCACTTTAGGTATAGGGAATTCAAATTTCAATATCCATTCATCTTATAATTTTATTTACATGAATAATGTTCTATAAATCTAATTTAATTTCAAACAGAATCATGATAACTTTATTTAAATTAAATAATTATGTAATAATTATCCAAATAAAATCAATAAAGAGAAAATTTTTTTCCTTACATTATCCTAAGGAAAATGCCTACTACACGTAGACTAGGATAAGATTTTATTTTAATTCAAATTCAACTAGGATAATAACTATATCTAGTTTTAAATTATTTATTCAAATAAGATTATCTAGATATTTAAATTGATTATTCAAAAAATTAATTTATTCATATCTCTTAATTTAAATTAATATTAAATTCATCACAAAAAATAATACAATTAATTTAAATTATAAATCTTATAATTCAAATAAATATTTATTCAAACTAAATATTTATCAAATTAAATTAAATGAAACAAAATTTTCATTCTACCCTCAATGTAAAAAATGCCTATACCTGTACAATAGGTGATTCAGATTTTTTTTTCTTCAATAAGTCCAAGAACTAAAGCCACAATGAATATTCTAATTGATTGCCATTTATTAAGGAACATTTTTAGGCAGTAGGGTATATGGGAGTCTAGCTTTAAGCTCTCACCACTTTTGATTTTGGTTCATTGCACAAAGTTGAATGGTTAGAAAGCAAAAGAAGAGAGAGAGAGAAGTATTTTCGAATAATTGACTTCTACAGTTCTACTATTTTTGACAGATGTATATAAAAGTTTTTTAAAGATGTACAGAATTATAATAATTGAAGTGGGGTGGGTGGGGTGCCTCTAAATGCTTTTTAAGGGAGCTCTTTAAATTATCACAAAAGATAAAAGGGGAAAGAAAAAGGTGATAATTTGCAATATAACTACTATGTTACTAAAGAAAGTCAGACCACTTTATTTTTTTTAAATATTATTATAAAGCATTAATAACATAAAAAACTATTCAATATTTATTGTTATGTTAGAAGAAGATAAGGATAAGATGAAGAAAAATTTGTAGTTATAATAATAGCAACTTAAAAAATTTCTAACTATACCATCACTTCACTATCAAAGAATCATAAAGTTTGAATTTAACTTTCTCTCTCTCTCTCTCTCTTAAAGAAATGAGAATATGTTTTCAATAAATTAACTTAATCTAGATAAAAATAATGATAAATCTTATCATAACCTTATATTATAAGATCATTTTTATCTTATTTCTCGTTTTATAAAAACTCTTTCTCGAGTTTGAATTAAGTCTAAATTTTGTTTGGAATTCTATCTGTGTTCAAATAAGAAATGTCTAGTCATTTGTAAAAAAATGTTTTTTGTCATATAATCTAAAAATAAAAGGTAGAGTAAATTTTAATCAAATAACAAAGATATTAATGCGATACTCTATCACAAACAAATACAAATGAAAATATAAACAATGCATGGATTTGACTTAAAACTACCTTAAATAACTAAATATCAACCCTACAAACTTCAACAAAAAAAAAATGTAAAAAATAGTGTGTGAGAGGCATAAAAAAAATGTAAAAAATAGTGTGTGTGAGGCATGAGAGTAGATGAACTGAAAAGAAATGAAGAAAAAGAGGTATGTATGTGTGTGCATGTGTGAAAAAACAATCAAAAAAGGAAAAAGGAAACAACGAGGGGAAAAAAAACACCTTTTTAAACCAAAAGAATATAAAGAGAAGAAAAAACACAAAATAAAATTCCCATTACAAGAAAGGCAGTCAGCAGTAGATAAAGGAGAGAAAGAGAGAGGAAGACAAAAAATCCAAAACCAGCCAAATATGAGAAAGGTAGCTAAAACAAAGTAAAAAAGTAAGCTAAGGTTTCCTAGATAGAATGATTAAAAGATCATGGCCAAGAAGGGTCCAAGAAATTAAAATAAAGGTAAAAAAGGAAATTCACATGGGAAATTTAAAAGGACCAAAACCCCATAACTAAATAGGGGTAATATCGGTACATCACTGTCTAAGTAACAATGAATGAATAGTATTTTTTCCCTTCACTTAAGTGTATATAATAATGTGTAGTTAACAAAAGTTGTAGTTCCATTTTTTAAATGTTTATTTTTTTGATATTGAGAATCTTTTTTTTTTTCCTTTGAAAGTTTCAAGTTTAATACTCCTACTTGGTATCACACTTTACCCACTCTCTCCCAATTGCCCAACCAATGACCTCTGACGAGCTCTAGCTTTCCCTCCTTTTTCCCAGCACCTCTCCTATCTGCCAATTTCTATCTTTCGTGAGGATCTTTCTTTTCCTCTCTCTCCACTCTTAAATGCCCTCATTGTTTCATTTTTTGGAACACACAAATAAGCAAACACACATCTCACGAGACAAATCGACCACGACTTGTAGAAGTAGGAGTAAAGTGAACTCATAAATAGATTCTATTAAGTTATCATTTATAAATAATTGCTAATTAAAAGAGAATTTATGGACGTTTATAAACCACCCATTATCCTTACTCCCTATTGATGCACTTATAAAGTAAGATAATATTATTTTTTATACTTTTCTAATAAATACAATATTGATGTAAATGTATTGGAGATAGTCTTATTTTATGCTCTAATATAATGTTATTTTTATTTTTTGTCATCAATATTATCTTTGGAACTTATAAAAATTAACTTCTTGTACTTAAATAATTAAAAATTGAAAATATTGTAATAATTATATAAAAAAACACTGATAACATCTGATAACAATAACATCTGATAACAATTAAGCGTTAAATTTGATATTAGTTATATCTTGTGGTAACATTGTTACAAACTTATATATGATAAATTTAACATCAAAAATAACATTATATTATAGAGTATTTTTTTTTTTTTGGACAAAACATCAAAATTTATCATTAACACGGTAATTTAACATTATATTAGAAATATTAATAATTAGCTCACCCTTATTTGCCAAGATTCTGGTCCATAAGTCAGCAGTGGAAGAACTAACCTTGCATTTCCACGGCAAGAAAGACCGAGACTTATGCCTAGGAGTTGTAAAGATGCTTCAACTAAATCAAATTTCTTCTCAAAAAGCGAGCTATCCTTTGTTAGCGTACGCTGTGGGGCAATTAGATTGTCAATATATCCTTGGTCATTCGAACTCGTTCATTAATTTGATATATCCCAGTTCCACCTTTCGTTCACCTTGTCTTACAATAATCAGTACCATAATTACTTCTTTATTTAAAAAAAAAAGCGCATTATCAAGACTTTTACGCTACTTGGTGTCTTGAAACTCGTATGCATCTCTACGTTTTTTGTTGCTTGGAACCCTAAGTTCATGTGCTTATATTTTATCGGAAAAAAATTAATAAAGTTGGCTGACAGTAAAATATTGTCAAAAGAAATATCATTCTGACGTTGTGTTTCTTAAATCTGACTGAAGATTTACGTTTCTAAGAAGTTTAAATGAGGAAAAAAAATGGAAAAACATGAAGCTCGGTAGACTTCGCGAAAGAAAATGGAAAGAAAGAGTGACGTGAATGCCAAGTAAAGTTGGGAGATTTGGTTTGAGCAATGCATGTGGATACGTGTGACCCTTTGGAGTTGGATCGTGTGGATCATAAGTTTGATCATAAGTTTAAAAAGGAAATTAAAAAAATAAATTTAAATTATTGCGAGAGAACACGCTGTCAAATACTTTTTTAAATGGTACCAAAAAGTACTCAAAAACCGTCTCAAGATGGTTATCCAAACCACCACTAAGAGTACAGATAATCTGATTAGTTTCCATTTTGGTGTACTATTCAAATCAAGAACATTTGAAAGCAATCTTTAGAACCTTCACTGTAGAGCTTTCACTGACGAAATTCGCTTATTGATTCAATATCACAAAAGAATTACATGGGTACCTCTCTATTTAACACGATACTATTCAAATCTAATAATACAAAAGTTGAGTATTCTCACAGAACATACACACAGATTTCAACATTGAGATACTAGAACAACCTGAAACTAGTCAGAAACTTCTGCAGGGCTTTACCGGCCCATTGGAGATCATTGCTCAGGATATCATCATCGTCCTCTGTCTCAGAGTCAGATCTCTCTTCTGTTTTCGAAACAAGAGACTTTTCTTGCAATTCATTTTCAGGATTCTCTTCCTTACGATAGTCGAATATTTTATCAGTTCCATTGTCGAACAGGAGACTCTCCGGTTCTTGTTTCTCATCCGACTGAATCTTTTGATTTCAGTTCATGCAAAAGAAGAGATACGCAGTGTCACTGATTATATCAGGATAAGAAGTTTAGATAATAATTTGGATATGGAAGTATAATGTAATGCTTTATACAAAGAAATGGCTACGCATGAAACGTCTTTAGCTCTTATTGTCTTGAGTTTTATGTATCAATAGTGAATCTTATGCTTCGGTGAGGATTCTGACTGACTCGTAATAGCTGTTTTTAAGAATTGCCAGCAGAAAGCAGAAAAAAGAAATGCTCAAGGAAACACTTAATAGCATAGTTTTAAGTTTATGTTACAAGGAACTCAAGTTTGACATGGAACAGAGAAAACTAGAACGCTTCTCGCTCGCATTTTGCATTCAGCAAAAGTGTGATATAAAAGGATTGCGAAATTGGAACAGGAATCATACTTTTGATGGACACTCAAAATGAAATTCAATGTAATCAAAATGTAAAACTCACTAAACGTGCCTTGCCATACATCATATTATTAAATGAACTATTCTCTACTGAAAACATTACTTAGATGGACTTCTCTTTCTAACATAGATTCCACGAACATAAAATTTGACACCGTATGCAGTCAGCAGCATCATATCTCAAAGACTTTGGATCACGGTTTCTGGGAATTGAATGGACCATTATTTTAGACAAAGGTAGACTAGTGAAGAAGACATGACAAGAAAAAGAACTTCACACCCATCAAGCAGTTACCTCTGGCAAATCATGATCCTTAGCTTCAAAGGCTTTGGTAGATTCATCAAAGGAAATTACTTCCTCAACCTGATGATGGTTTTCTTCTTCGGTTGGCACTGACGGGGGTGAAATCAAGCCAGGAACCAGGACAGGTTCTTCTTTATGGTCAACTAGGTTGGTGCTTGCCAGATTCTTGGCCGTTTCAACTGTACTGTTATTTCCTAAAATTTCATCCACTATTGGTTCATTGTCGTTTGAAAGATTGGTGAAGTTCTCATTACTAGTGTCAACTCTCTTTTCACTGAGTACTTGAGGACTAAAATTCAGTCTAGGATAGTTCTTTGCGTCACTCATATCATCGGCAACAGAACTTTTCAGATTCTCCTGCAGTTGAGGAATGTTATCCGCAACAAGCTGTCCCTTGATTGGTTCTAGTAATGGTTGCTCACCCTGATTTGAATCCTTACTAGAAACTGCTGACTCAACGTTTTCTTTGATAACTAATTCCTCTTGTACAGACACAATTGTCATTCCTAAGTTTACAGAAGAATCCTCCTTTTGGATAGCAGCTTGTCCTTCCTCACTTATTATCTGAAGTTCAGCATTTTCCCAATCTTCGGAGACCGTGATTGTATTTTTTGTTTCCCAAGTCTGAAAAACTCGATCAGGACCTGGTTGCCAGACGATTTCCCCACTACCGTCCTTAAGTATGAACTTGAACTGGATCAACTTTCCAACAGGTATATCCTGTAAAAGTACAAAGCAAGAACCACATCAAATTATTGTGCAACATTTTTATATCCATTGTTCTTCCTAAATTTCAACTCACCAGCTCAACGGTCCACACATGGCCTTCCGACCAGTTTAATGGAACTGCACTCTCCGGATCCCACAAACCAAACATAGAGTCATCCCCCACAATGAGAAATTGTTCGCCAAACACGCATTCTTTCAGTAACTGGAATTTGACATGAACCGTACTGGATTGATCTGCAAAACAAAGATACAACACTAAGACCAAAGAATTTAGAATAAATACTGGGAAAGAAGAAAAAGTAACCGAAGTAAGAACTTACATCTTTCCTCAGTTTCAGCATTTTCTATCCCAAAATCTACCTGAAAAAAGTGAAATCAGACAGCACTATCAGTGCCAACAATATCACTTGTCATCCTAAAAGAGAAAAAAAATCAGTAAGCCAATATTGATTCTATATTTTATTTTCATTTATATCATTTCGGTGGGGAATTGAACATGGAAATTTAATTAAAACCCCAGAAGAAGAAAAACCAAATTTCCCTTAAATTTCTAGTCTTTTTTCGAAACCAAGTGAACAAAACTTGCTTCCAGAGCCAAAAAACAAAGTGAACAAAATTTGCTTCAACAAAGGGGAAAGATAAAAGAAAGAACTATGAAAAAATCTTTCAGCAACCTAATAAAGTTAGATTTATTCCTTTTTTGATCTAAATATTTTATAAAAAAAAAAAAAAAAACCATTGATTTTGAGGGTGGGGGGGGGGGGGGGGGGGGGGGGGAAGGGCACTGCTGCTAATGACAGAAGCAGAAAACGAAACTTCCCAATCACAGTCTTAATCATTGGGAAAATAACCTACAAAACAAAAACAGAGAACTTATCAAAAGACCATAAATGTTACAATAAAAACAAACTAAATAAACTCATAAGAAATGAATATAAAACTAAAAAAAAAATTGGAAGGTTAAAAAGATTATTAAAGACCTGGGTTTTGGATGAGATGCAAGAAATCGGGTAAATAATAGCCTTTCTCTGTTTGACAAGATCAGAATTCAAGAACCAGAAACCAGAAACTTTCCGAGTCCGAAGAAAACAGTTTTCGAATGATTTTCTGACAAACGACGAAGAACAAGAAGAAGAAGCAGATCCTCTCTCCAAGCATAACCTGCAAATCGGGCTCATTAGGGCTTTCATTACTCCTCAACTCAGTAGCAAACTCAGTAACACACTCACTCACTCAAAAGGCCGTTCTCCTTTCAGTTCTCCCTCCCCGCTTTCTTTGTTGTGAAACGCGTGTAATATATTTGCGGTGGGTATCAACGACTTGCATAGTGGTGGGGTCGTTGCCCTGAGATTTGATGACAGATCTGGTGCCACGTGGATAGACGACATGAGATCGGGTGATCATTGAGGAAGGAAAAATTTTGGAGAGATAAATTGAGAGGAATTTAGTAAACACATTATTTTTTTTAATTGTGTTTAAATATAATTGTTTTTAAATATTATATTTAATTGAAAAGTATTTATTTTATATTTGGATAAAATGTGTGTTTGGATGAAAAGTATTTTAGAGTTGAAAAATTGATGTGATTAATAAAAGTAAAAATAAATAGTTAGAATTGAAAAGTTGGTGTGATTGTTTTAAAAACTTTTAAATAATAATTATTTTTGTAACATTGTTAAAAATAATTATATTTAAATGTAAAACTTTACGTTTAGTATAAAATTGATTTTCATAACACCAAAAAATATTTACCAAACGTGCTTTGAAATAAAATATAAAAAATTAAAATATTAATAATAATAATGGATAAAAAAAATAAAAAATATTATAATAATTAATAGGTGTGGATCTTAAATAAAGTATCACTTGATTTACAGATTAAATCAAAAATAAAATAAAATTTTTAAATTTAAATTAATTAATTTAATTATAATTTTTATAAATTTTAAAAAAATAAAATTAAAAATAAAAATTTAAATTCAGATCTAATTAATAACAAAGCCTTTAACTCTTAATAAATTTAGAATATTATACCATCATATTTATATAATATATGTAAATTAATGAATGTTTTTTTAAATTTGAATTAAAAAATTCAGACTTTATATTTTTTAAATAAAGTCTGGTATATAATTCATTAAACTTTCCATTTAAACTGGTTTCAAATTGACTGTTAGTGGTTTCTTCAATTATAGTCGGTGGATTAACAACGGGAAGAAGCCACGTATTCCATTTAAACTTTCAAGTTGGACGTTGTCACATGTCGCTCGTGATTCATGTAAATTCTCTCTCTCTCTCTCTCTCTGTGTCTTTGTTTTTGGAAAAAATTACTTGGCATTGTCTTGTCTTTACTTTTATGTCGGCTGAGTATTATTTTCGTGCAACACTAGTATATGGTATTATTTTCATTTATTTTGAAAAATAGAATACCTCAAGACTTAATGGGGTATTTGGATAAATATTCTATTTTAATTTTACTCAAATACAATACAATTTTACATCAAACACAAATTTTATAACAGTGCTACGAAAACAATTACTATTCAAAACATTTTTAAAACAATCACATCAACTTTTTAATTCCACTATTTATCTCTACTTTTACCAATCACATCAACTTTTCAATTCTAAAATAATTTTTATCCAAACACACATTTCATTCAAATACAAAACAAATACTTTTCAACCAAATACAACATTCAAAAAATAAATTTCATTCAAATACAATCAAAATACAATGCGTTTACCAAATGCCCCCTAAGAATGATACTGATATTTGTATTTAAAACTGTATTTAATTTACTATATTTATAAAGAGACTAACCCCTCGGTTGATAATTGTATTGTATTCATACGACATTGAAATGTAATATAATTTTTATTTATATATAAAAGTATTTCATTTAAATATCAATCACATTATATTTTAAATCTAATATAATCATTATTTATTATTTTACTTTTTCTATTACTTTTATTAATCATATCACATATTTTCTTTTTCTCTCATTTTTTTCTCTATTTTTATCCATTACATCACATATTTATTATTAAAATATAATTCAAATACTTTTCATCCAAACACACATTATATTCAAATGTAATGTAAATACTTTTCCACCAAATATAAATTACATTCAATATATTGCATTTAACGTAATACAAACATAACGCGTATACCAAACAGAGCCTACTTTGAGTAGATATATAATGAATTGTATTTGGGTATATTTCAAAAAACATGTGTAAATTACTTTTCATTTTCTTCGCAAAAAGCACTCTCACCATTTTTTGTTTTCATTTTCGTTTTCAACGCTATAAAATTTTTTGTTTTCACGCCTAAGAGACATGCATAAACATTTCTAGAAATACTTAGAAACAAAACCAAAAGCCAACTAACAATTTCTTCTTATTTTGACAAACCACAAAATTGTTAAATTATGCTTTCTATCATTTTTTTTAAAGCAAACTCAAATCATGTATATTTTCTTTAAAATCTCTCTCTCTCTCTCTTTCACTCACTAACCGCTTCTCTCTATCTCCTTGTTTATTTGTCTCGAATATATATTACTATTAGGCAAAATATGAAGAATAAAAAGAAGAACAATTTATCTTATCAACTTGTTATAATAAATGAAATGTTACAATACGAATTCAACCTTCTACCAAACTTGAATGGAATCAAAGATGATGTCGAGGCACGTGAAGCACATTCTCCCCTCCAAGAGTGCTTGAGAATACATAGGACGTCTGTTTTCTAAGATACAATGACAACGACAACAACGGTAGCATGAACCACTATCAGAACCGTCACACCGAACTCGAACTTACACCTTTCCTCTATCACCAAAACCAACTACAAAGCTGCAAAGAAAGAAAACCACGAAAATAAAAGGAAGAAAGCTAGTACTTTGTGTGTTTGTGTTGTGTGTTTGTTCATGTAGAGAATGGCCTTCATATAGGCTCACAAAATGGGATGTTACATGCATGGATTAATGGGATTAATCATCCATTAAACCAAAATTTAACCCTTAAATTCATGAGTTTCATTTCTTGCATTGCACTTGGTCATTTCCAAGTCCAGGTTCGGATTATCCATGGTGGAAACCGAAATCCTTTTGCATTCTCAAGAAAAAAAAAAAACTCTCACATTCATACATATTCATGGTGGTCTTCATTAAGCTCTATTATTCCTCCCATTAAGCTCCTTAACCAAGCTAATTAAGTCCTTAACCAACCAAAATTCGGTTTTAAGGAGAATATGCATGATCTTGGGCTTTTCTTAGGCTGAAAAAAAAAAAAAACAAAACAAAGCTTGCACGAGGTGGGCTTTTCTGGTCTGACATTCGTATTCGTAGGTCGCGGGCGTACACAATAAGCTCGTACCACACAAAGTCTGGGATTTGCACCCCCTATGCGTGAGAGAGCCTCTTAGGTATGCATGCTTATTTAGGCCTTGAAATGTAATCCTTTATATACACCACCATGGCTTCACTCCTAGCTAATGTGAGATTTTTTGCAATTTCCTTCTAAGCTACCATTTCAAGTGGCACATTTGGAATATCAATTTCTCATTCACCCGATTACCATTTTGAGCATGTGAATATTCAATTTTGATCTTCTCGTAACGGAGAACGCAAATCCATCGAGACCCAGTCCAAACTCTAATTGGTCCTCATTCAAAATCAAGCTCAAAATGGATCTTTAACGTGGCTTAAATAAGCCATTTTTCCAATAATCCTTCACATGAATAAAAATTGATTGATGACAAAAAAACACAGGCTCGACTTGGTGATAGAGTTCTGCGGTTGATATCTGCATAGGATGGATAGGCATTAACTCTTGAACCTTCCTTTGTGAGATTATATTTACTTTACAGACTGACTAGTAGACGTGATGTTCTTGAACTGTTCTGTTATTTGTATAAATGATAATATAACTCACACAGATATCCTCCTGATACAGTTCAGTTCTCATGATTATGTTCATTTTGGCCATGAACATCTGCATGGTTCTACAAGAGTTTCTAAAGTATTGAGCCCTTATAATTCTCCTTTGAAGCGGCCCCACTTCTCTCTCACATAGGTGATTTCTTATTCGAGAGTAACCCATATTACTTTGCTCGAATTCTTGACACATCCGACGCATAAGAATCATTAAAAATATATGTTTAACCTCTTCTCGTATGGGTTTCACTGTTTTTAATCATAGGAATGGGCTGGGGTAACCCTTATAGTGAACTGAGTTAGTCTACATAATTTAGTTGTCCCATTAAACCTAAATCTTGGGATCTCCAGTCAACTAGATTGGGTTTCCATTGCTTCGACTTATTTTTCTATGGGCTTTAGTCCTATTCCTCTCAATGTTTTCTCAACTTGATCTCTATTCAAACTTTTGGTCAACGGATCCACAATATTATCTTTTGATCTAGTCAATGGCCATGACTCCCATTGAGATCAGTTGTCTAATGGTATTATGTCGATGACGTATGTGTCTTGACTTACTATTATACATTGTATTATGCGCTCTACTAATGGCTGAGTGGCTATCACTGTATATGTATATTGTAGGTACAGACTTTGGCCAATCCAGAATGTCCTTTAACAAATGTCTAAGTCATTCAGCTTCCTCATCATATTTATCCAAGGCGACAAATTCAGCTTCTATTGTAGATCTGGTTATTACTGTTTGCTTAAAGGATATCCACGAAATAGCTACACCACCCAATGTGAATATATATCCACTGTTAGCTTTAGAATCCTGTGTATCAGATATCCAACTTGCATCAGAGTATCCTTCCAATACAGTAGGTTCTCTTGAGTAATGTAGTCCATAATCACGAGTATATTTTAAGTACCTCAGTACTCTCATAATTACTTTCCAGTGGTTATCTCCTAGATTACTCATGAATCTGCTTAATTTACTCACAGTGAAGGTAATGTCTGGTCTTGTACAGCTCATTAGATATACAGACTACCAATTACTCTAGCATACTCCATCTGAGATATGCTTTGTCCTCTATTTTTAGACAGATGTTGACTCACATCAATAGGAGTTCTGGCTATACCAGAATCATCTTTGTTGAACTTGTCAAGTATCTTATCTATATAGTGTGACTGAGTTATTATGAGACCATTAGGCGACCTTATTATTTTGATTCCCAAAATTACATCAGCCAGCCCTATGTCTTTCATATCAAACCTTGAGTTCAACATGTGTTTGGTAGATTTGATCATCCAATCATTACTACTCACAATTATTATGTCGTCAACATACAAATAAAGAATGACATAACTGTCTTCAATGTTCTTGATATAAACATATTTGTTACACTCATTGATTTTAAAATCATTTGACATTATGACATCATCAAACTTTTTATGCTATTGTTTTGGTGCTTGTTTTAGTCTATATAATGACTTCACTAATTTGCAGACTTTCTTTTCTTGTCCTAGAGTTATAAAACCTTCAGGTTGCTCCATATAGATTTCTTCCTCCAAGTCTTCATTTAGAAAAGCCATCTTCACATCCATTTGATGAACTTCAAGATTCCGTAGTGCGACAATTGCTAGTATCATCCTTATAGATGTTATTCTCGTCACAAGAGAATATGTGTCAAAGTAATCAAGGCTTTCTTGTTTTCTATAGCCTTTTATCATAAGTCCGGCCTTATATTTGTCAATTGTTCCATCTACCTTCATTTTTCATTTGAAAATCCATTTTGAACCAAGTAGCATATTTCCCGATGGAAGGTCTACTAGTTTCCAAGTGTGATTTTGTGATAAGGCACATTTGCCATATTTTTCTCATCGGTAATTTATTGGTTTTTCCGAGTTTATGTTTGGTATTTTGGTGTGTTTTGTTCACAATTGAATAGGTAGGTGATACAAGTATTTGGGAGTGTTTCTAAAGCTAAAAGATCAAGTTATGGCAAGTTCCGTTTCGACTGCAGCGAGAAAAGCACCCGAGGAGTATTTTGTGCGAGAGCATTTTGGCTGCAGCTGGAATCAATTTGGCTACAGCCGGAATCATTTTGGCTACAGTCGGAATCAATTTGGCTGCAGTGAGATTGGTTAGGGCTGCAGCGTGTTTCGCGTAAAGTTTTGAGAAATTTTGAAGCCCGAAACTCGCCACGGCGAGTTCCTTTTCCTTCGCGGCGAGTTGCGATTGAATTGTTACGCGTTTTAAGACTTTTTAGGTTGGTGTTTCTCATATAAATAGCCAATTTTCGACCTAAGAAAGGATTTTTAGCAGATGAACGAACCCTAGAGAGCTTGGAGGCCATTCTAGCCTAGAGGAGGTGGATTTGGAGATTGAAGATAGCTTCTCAAGAGTTTTCATCTCTTAATTCCTTTCTTTCTCTTTATTATTGATATGATGAACACCATGGCTGTTTCTATAGTGAACATGCTTGGCTAAATTTTTAGTTAAGGATTTGATGTAGTCTAGCCAAATACTATGTTTTGAGTACCAATCTCATTTATTTAATTTTTCCATTTAGTTTATTTGTTCTATTCCGTTCTTAATGCTTCTAAATTTTTTATCAACTTTTAAATGATATTGAATTTGATATTTAGTGTCCGAGAGGGGGAATATTGAATTGGAATATAGATAGAACAACCTAGGCTAATTAACTGGTTGGGAAACAGTTAATTGTCTTGAAAACCATTCAAAAGAATCAAGTTCTTAAGGGATTTCTATTTCTTAATTTTGGTGCAGGAATGTGGAAATTGGGATTTAGGAATACATTTGATTTAGCGCTCGGAAGAGGGAATTAAATACATTAGGATTCTTGGTTTATAAACTAAGAAAATAAATTGGTGTTTGGCATGAAAAGCATAGTTGAAAGTTAGGTAAAATCAAATCTCTAGTGTTTAATCATATTGGTTTTCTTGCACATTGTCATTCATTGTTTTATTTTGTTAATTGTTTCTTTTTATTTATTTATATAACTTTATAACTCAATTTAATCAGTTTCTAAATAAAATTGATATCTCTCATATTACAGTAATTAATAGGATTTAAATATTTTTTTCCTGTAGATTCGACAACCCTTCTCATCATTACACTATTAAAACTTGATACCGTTCACTTGCGGTTTTGCATACTTAAAAATATCGCAACAAAATGCTCCCGCACAAAACACTCCTACGGTACTTTTCTCGCCACAGCCGAAATGGAACTCGCCGCAACTTGATCTTTTAGCTTTAGAAACACTCCCAAATACTTGTATCACCTACCTATTCAATTGTGAACAAAACACACCAAAATACCAAACATAAACTCAGAAAAACCAACAAATTACTGATGAGAAAAATATGGCAAATGCGCCTTATCATTTTGCAAGATGAAATCTATCTCACTCTTTATGACCTCTTTGCATAAAGGACCCTCAATTGAGCTTATAGCTTCTTTATATGTTTGAGGTTCAGTTTATAGCATGTAGATTAGAAAATCTGGTCAAAAAGACTTTTTAATCCTTGCCCTTTTGCTTCATCTAGGCTCTTCCTCTGTTTCTATGATTTCATTGTTTCCAGAGTTTTGACTATTATCTTCTTTAATAGTCTCAAAAGTTTATTTTGACGAACTTGGCTCATCTTCCTTAGTCTCACACGGAAATACATGTTCAAAGAATGATGCATTCCTAGACTCCAACATCGTGTTCTTATGTATATCAGGGTTTTTAGATTCATGCATAAGGAACCAATATGCACTACTGTTATGAGCATACCCAATGAAGATACAATCAACCGTTTTAGGATCTATCTTCATCCTTTCCGGCATTGATGTCATTACCTTGGCCAAACACCACCACTCTTTTAAGCATCTGTAAGAAGGTTTCCTTCCTTTCCATAGTTCATCTTATCGAATTTCTTACGTAGAACCTTATTTAAAAGGTAATTTGTCGATAAAATGGCTTCCCCCTGCATGTTTTATGGCAACTCAGAACTTATTAATATTGCATTCATCATATCCTTTAAAGCACGATTTTTACGTTCAGCTATGCCATTTAATAGGGGAGAGGATGGTAGTATGACTTCATAAATAATTCTATATTGTGCACAAAATGCATTAAATAGTTCTATATATTCACCATCTCGATCACTTCTAACCATCTTAATCTTTTTATTAAGTTGGTTTTCAATTTCTTGCTTATAGAGAGTAAATTTCTCTACAGCTTCATCTTTGCTTTTTAACAAATATACATAGTAATACTTTGTGCTATCATCAATGAAAGTGATAAAATACTTATTACCACCTCTAGTTTTAACAAATTTTAAGTCATAAATATCACTATGTATTAGGTCCAGTGGTTTTAGATACCTTTCAATCATTTAGAATGATGACCTTGTTAGTTTTGTCTCTACATAAGTTTCATATTTATGTTTTGAGTCAATATGAAATGTGGGTATGTGATCCAAGTTAATTAATCTACGCAACGTATCATAATTAACATGTCCTAGTCTACCATGTCATAAGTTAGAAGACTCAAGCATATAAGCAGAAGACTTTCTATTTTTATTCACTTTATTGGGTTTTACAGCTATGGCATTCATTTTCCACATGCCATTTTTTATATAACCCCTCCCCACATACATTTCTTGTTTGGACAAAATAATTTTATTAGCCTCAAACACCATTTTGAAGCCATGCATGCTCAGCATCGTTCCAGAGATGAGATTCTTCTGGATATCGGGCACATATAGCATATTATAGAGCTTTACTTCCTTGCTCGAAGTCATCTTCAAGAATACCGTTCCTTGACCTTTGATCTCATAAGTTGCGGAGTTGTCCATAAACAGCTTCTCTCCAGTTTTCAACGAAACTAGGTCAGCAAATTCAGCCTGATCATAGTAGATGTGTCTTGTAGCCCCAGTGTAGAGCCATCACTCTTTTAGGTTGGAGTAAACCAAGTTCACTTAAGAGACCATAGTAGACAAGCTGATGTCAGACACCTCTTTTGAGATAGCGTCCACCAAGTTAGCCTCCTTCTCTTTGTTACGTTTTGGTAGCCTGCAGTCCATCAACTTATGCCCAACCTTGTTATAGTTGAAGCACTTTCCTTGGAATTTCTTCTTGAAAACTCCTCCCTTTGATCCCAACTTGGCTCTCGGTTTTCCCTTCTTTTTAGAGCCATCATGCTCCACCACATTAGCCTTAGTAGAGTTTACAGTTGCATTGGAGAACTTCTTCTCGGACCGTCTATTGTCTTCTTCGATACGGTTTGACAACTAGTTGCTCCACGGTCATCTCTTTTCTCTTGTGCATCAGGTAGTTCTTGAACTCCTTCTAGGCGTGGGGTAGCTTATCAATTAGCGCAGCTACCTGAAAGGATTCACTGATGGCCATTCCTTTGGAATGTATCCCATGGATGACAAGTTGGATCTCTTGAACTTGATTAATCACAGTTTTTGAGTCCACCATCTTGTAATTCAGGAATTGGCCTACTAAGAACTTTTTAGCACCTGTGTCTTTGGACTTGTATTTCTTGTCCAAGGACTTCCATAGTTCCTTAGTTGTTTTCTTCAAGCTATACACATTGTAAAGCTCATCAGACAAGCCATTAAGCACATAGTTACTCACAGGAAGTCAGAATGATTCCATGCATCAGCTGCTTAAAATACTTATGCATCCACTTCATCCTCTCTAACACTAGGAGGATCCTATTTTAAGAATCTCGCAAGATGCAACATTGTCAAGTAAAACAACATCTTTTGTTGCCACGTCTTAAAGTTCAACCCAATGAATTTTTCAGGCTTCTCATTGTGGTTCACAAGAACTGAAACAGACAAAGACCATATCGAAGTGAATCCAGGAGTTAGGATCGAGTTTGTTGTTTAAACCACCGGGAATGGATCAGGCATCATAGTGTTGCTTCCGTTAGGAACAACTACGTTCATATTGTCAGCCATTCCTTCAACAAAAAAATTTCAAGTTAATACGAAAATTCAAAAATTTCCAACAAAAGGAAATGTCTCCTTCACATATTTGCCCTACTTTGTATGCGAATCTGTTTTAAGATTGTTAGGCAAAATATGGAGAATACAAAGAAAAATAATTTATCTTATTAACTTGTTATAATAGACGAAATGTTACAATACAAATTCAACCTTCTACCAAACTTGAACGGAATCAAAGATGATATCAAGGCACGTGAAGCATATTCTCCTTGAAACAGATTTGTCTCCTCCTAGAGTGCTTGAGGATACGTAAGATGTCCGTTTTCTAGGATACAACGACAACAACAGTAGCATGAAGAACTATCGGAATCGTCACACCGAACATGAACTTGCACCTTTCCTCTATCACCAAAACTGACTACAAAGCTGCAAAAAAAGAAAACCATGAAAACTGACTACAAAGCTGCCCTACTTTGTGTGTTTGTGTTGTGTGTTTGTTCATATGGAGAATGGTCTTTATATAGGCTCACAAAATGGGATGTTACATGCATGGATTAATGGGATTAATCACCCATTAAACTAAAATTTAACCCTTAAATTCATGAGTTTCATTTCTTGCATTGCACTTGGCCATTTCTAAGTCCAGATTTGGATTTTCCATGGTAGAAACCGAAATCCTTTTGCATTCTCAAGAAAAAAAAAATCTCACATTCACGCATATTCATGGTGGTCTCCATTAAGCTCCATTATTCCTCTCATTAAGCTCTTTAACCAAGCCAATTAAGTCCTTAACCAACCAAAATTTGGTTTTAAGGAGAATATGGATGGTCTTGGGCTTTTATTGGGCAAAAAATAAAATAAAATGTAAAACAAAGCCTGCACAAGGTAGGTTTTTTCAATCTGGCATTTATGTTCGTAGGTCGTTGGTGCACACAATGGGCCCCCAACCCACCAAGTCTGGGATTTGCACTCCCTACGCGTGAGAGAGCCTCTTAGGTATACATGCTTGCCTAGACCTTGAAATGCAATCCCTTATATACACCATCATGACTTCACTCCTAGCCAATGTGGGATTTTTTACAATTTCCTTCTAAGTTACCATTTCAAGTGGTACATTTAGAGTATCAATTTCTTATTCACCCAATTACTATTTTAAGCGCATGAATATCCTATTTTGATCTCCTCATAATGGAAAACGCAAATTCATCGAGATCCGATCCAAACTCTAATTGGGTCTCATTCAAAATTGGACCTCAAAATGGGCCTTTAACATGCCTTAAATAAGCCATTTTTTCAACAATTACCACAGCATGATATATATGGTTTGATGAATTAAATCTCTGTAACACCCTAAAATCTTACATGTGTATTAATTGACTTGATATAGACATTTACATATCTATATGTGCATTTGTTTTAAATTGTTTTCTTAGTTATGAATTGATTACTTAAGCAAATTATAATTGAGTATAAATTGTTTGATCTAAATGATGTTTTATGTGTGTCTTTGCACGGGAGAGTTGGAAATCCTTAAGAGAGAAATTGACGTGATAATAGTATTTTGAACCATTTCATGAGCTATTCCTTGTATTTTGAGCAATTAACATTATCAACTTAATTATTACATACTTAGTTGAATATTT
Source organism: Antiaris toxicaria (assembly GCA_035233585.1). Taxonomy (NCBI): domain Eukaryota; kingdom Viridiplantae; phylum Streptophyta; class Magnoliopsida; order Rosales; family Moraceae; genus Antiaris; species Antiaris toxicaria. The sequence continues at coordinate 7,573,192 of CP141163.1, forward strand.
TATAAATGTTTACCTTCTAAGTTATAAAGACGATTATGTGCTATAGTATTTGTGTAGTAAGTAACGAGTAATTTTCTTATTAAGTTAAATATTGTTATTTTGATTTTGTGTCAATATAACATATCCCAATATATAACCATCATCCAATTCAAAAATGTGTCTTAGTTGAAGTGTGATCTTGTATTTAAAAAATGTGTGTAAATAAATTGGTGATTTTAAGGAATGCATGAAAAAGAATATATTTTTAGAATATTATCTTATTTATGTAGCTTCAAGATTTTTTTTTTATCTTTATAAGATAAATCAAATTTCATTCAAAATGTGTATTTTCAAAAATACCCTCAACTAATCAATAAAGTATCTAGCAAAATACCTATATATTGTGAAATTTTGAATTTAAATTTTACATGAGTGTATAGTAATTTAAATATTAGTATGTCAATATTTTTTAAAAAACTTTTGGGCATTCAATTTGAAATTTTCAATGCATTTAATATCAATTTAAAGATATTTTAAACATTTTGACAAATTATAAAAATTTAATAATTTTACTCTTAATTTTTATAAAATTATATTTTAACTCCAAAAGTTAAAATTAAAAAAAAAAAAAGGTAGACGTGGGGAATTCCACGCCAACCACTTGCACACACACAACACACAAACACAGACACACACACATATATATATATATATATTTTGAGACGAAGTTGATATATGTTATAAAAATATTGAATTGCTCACAGCATCTATTGGTAGAGGACTCTAATCTAACCAAAACGGTTCATGATCTAGATGTTAGGAATGCCCTAAATAAAAAAGATATTTTTATGTATTTTACTTATTTTGAGCTAATTAATAATATATTAGAAGTTATTCATTACATTACTATATGTCCTCATCATATTTACGTATTAAAATAAATATAAGTAAATATGACTCACTGATTATTTATTATTAAATTGTTAGAATGTTACATACAATGGTCTTTTGTATGCAAGAAGATAGCATTCTAAATTAAATAGTCTAAATATATAATTCATAATCTATAGGGTTAGAGTGAGTATCCAACTCATTTTAAGACTTATCTGTTGTCTAAAGTCAATTAGAAAGATGGTTTGTCTTGACTGTCTGAACTATTTGACTCCTGAATGAAGACATAGATATGTTGCTTGGTGGTGTATATTGGATTAGGACCAAAGTGTAATTAATCTACGTAATCCGCTTGAGTAGAATAATTCACTTTCGATGTTTATTATATAATAACCTTAATCCTAAGTAGGTGAATCACTTCATATGTATAAATTTTATACTTTGATATTCCAAAGGCTAAAGTGTCTTAAAGGTAGTAAGTTCATAGACTGGTTCGTTAGGTATATAACTTGTATATGATGGATTGTTTGTTTATAAATATGGAATTATAGCTCTAATAAATAGTAAATGTTATCTTTTTAAAGATATTATATTGTATATGAAAATAGATAAGGCCATGAGTCCTTTGCTTGGCAAATGACTTCTTACTCATATATGGTGAATAATCATTTTATTAATCGGGCATATAATGGATCTTTAAGATAGTGTGATCAATAAATCGAACAGACTTTGACTTAAGATTGATCATGGATATTATATAAGAATGCTACATACATGACAAGGTCATTAGATGATAACTAATCACTGGTTTGTATAATACAGTATATAATTAGAATTGCAGTTTCAAATTTATAGTGGTGCAACTCTGAAACTAATAATTGTGTAATAAGAATGCTACATACATGACAAGGTCATTAGATGATAACTAATCACTGGTTTGTATAATACAGTATATAATTAGAATTGCAGTTTCAAATTTATAGTGGTGCAACTCTGAAACTAATAATTGTGTAATGAGTTTTTTTGGTATAAATAATAGTTACATGAATTATTAGAGCCCACATTATATATGTGTAATCAGTCCCTTTACTAATTCTGCATAATTATTTAACGGATGGTAATTGATCGGGGTATTCTTTATGACTTATATTCTTATATTTAGTAAAGAGAAAAATCAAAGTCACCTAAACCTAGGTGTAAGCGTTTTTATCTGGGCCAAGGGCAATATTATAATCCTGTTTTTGTTAAATAAATGAGATAAATATTTAACTTATATAAATATTTATTTTGAAAGATAAGATTTGAAATTTAGATTAATTGTATTTTTTTTGAAAGATGAATATGAGACTAATTTAAATTTTGAAAATCTTGTTTTTAAATTGAAAGATTATCCTATTTGAAATGAAAAAATCTTGTCCTTGCACAATTGTAAGTGGCAGATTTTATAGGATTTGGAAGACAAGATTTTCTCCTAATTTGATTTTGTTTTAGATAAGAGATAATATAATTATTTGAATTCAAATAATGTTGCTATGATTTTATTTTGAATTCAAATTGGAGTTTTGGAAAATTATCAATGCTGACAAAATCACAAGATTTGTGGAGTTTGAAATTTGAATCAAATTTTGAATTTCACAACTTATGGTGGATCAATTTTTTGGGTCATATTCCCCAGGGAAAATTTTGGCTATCTTATAGGGGAGAGAGAAAATTTTTTTCTAGAATCCTATTTGAATTTTGAATGTCCCAAACCTAAAGGTGGCCGAATTTTTTAGAGGATTTTCACTAGGTAGATTCGGTTTTTGGGTTTAGGAGGAGAGAGAAAAATCTTTTCTTGAGTTATATTCAAATTCTGAAAGCCATCTCATGCAATTATATAAATAAGACTCCTAAGGTTTTTTTTTTCTTTAGACCACAGATGCTCAGATGAGCAAATTTATTATTATACCTTTCACTTATAATAATAAATTCTTAAAAATCTGGGTAGTTAGAAAGAGACAAGCCACACAAAATACTAATCGAGAAACCGAGTACCCACACACTTCACCTTTTGGGAATTAGAGAATAATAAACAAGACTAATCGGTTGAAGCCTCTCAATAACATCCTACAGCGTTTCTAGTGTTTTCCTATTAAGGTATAATGATTGTTGAATAATTTATTATATATGGTAATACGAGTTTTTAACGATCTTAAAAAGTTTTTTAAAATTCCATTATGCATGTCTTATTATTTTTCTTTCACTGGACCTATAGCAAATGATGCCAAGCTATGAGAAGTCTTATTGGCTGGTGTATAGAGACGACAAAATTTAATCTTAGGAAGATAAGATGAAAAACTAGATACATCTAACAGCAGTTGTCCATATTCATTGTAAAATATACACTTCTTATTCAAAGACTGACTAACTGCTAATGCATCCGATTTCCCTATGTGAGGATTTAGACCAACATTTTAGCCCATGATAATGACGTTTTTAATGCCAGAGCCTCTTCTTCTTTAGGAGTGAAAGATCCTTAAATGTTCTTCGCAAGAGCAACCATGACAAAATCTACCACATCCTGAATAATCGCACCAACTCCAATTTGATTAGATCCTTTTGGTACAACTTCATCAACATGATTAGATCCTTTTGTGGCAACATCATCAACATTCATTGTTTACGTGTGTTGAGATGGAGGAAGCCGTTTTGCTGAGGCCATTGTTGAATTAGCTGTCAAGGCTACAGGCTTTGAGCGCACCAGCCTAAATTCAGTTAAATAATTTAAAGACCGGTCAACTACAGCAACAGAAGTTCTAACAGCCGCACCATGCAATCTTCGATTTCTTTCACCCCAGATAGACCATACGAAGCCGAAAAAATTTTCAAGCTTAGTAGTAGAAAAGGAAGTAGCCAACAAATGAACAACCTCCTTGAATGAGAGATGAAAAAGAGCTTTGAATTTCAAAGTGAATTGAGAATTCCTCCAAACTGACTTAGCATGTTTGCATTGGATCCCCACCGATTCCCAAGCAGAGTTACAAGCTACACAACTTGCCGAGTCAAAAACTTTTCTGCAACGAAGACCTACAGCTGTAGGAAGGGCATCATGATAAGCCCTCCATGCAAATGATATATTTAATCTAATTGGGCAAGTTTAAAGACTAGAATTAGATAATAAAATATCAATATCAAAAAGACCTTTTATAACGTTCAAAGTATCTACACTATCTGATAAGTTTAAACAAAATTAATATCAAGGCATGGCGTTTGCACATTCTTCTAATAATTTCGAATAAGCCAAGTATATATTATACCCATTATCTGTCAATAGATAGGAAAATTGGAGTGAATTGGAAAAAAAATAATTTTTACTACAATAAAAAATAAATTATAAAAATACCAAAATTGATATTTTTTAGAAATTTTGTCGATATTTATGCAAAAAATTTTAGAAATTTCCAGAATATTTTATCATTTAATACTAAAACTTTTATGAAAATCGGATATTTCCTTAAAAAAAATCGATATTTATGGAAATTATTATGGATATTTTGTGAAAAAGATACTGCATTCTTGTTTCCATATCGGTACTTCAAAATTACAGAAATTTTAGCCAAAACATCGATAAAAATTTCGATTTATTAATAATTGACTATACAAGAGGACTTCCGATAGTCCGAGACGTTTGAACATCTATGTTAAAAACAAAAAATATTCTAGCAGAGAGTGTACTTTTTTTACTAGAATATACAATATGCTCTACTAAAGTAATTCCGATAATCGGTGCTGGAGACATTTAGTCGTCTATATTGAAAATTAAAAATATTTTAATAGAACATATACTTTACTCTACTAGAGTAGAGTAATTCTAGCAATTGGTGCAGGTAATCGGAGTCGGAGACGTTTGACTATTCGTTTTGAAAACTAAAAATATTCTAATAGAATATATAGTTTGCTCCATTAGAGTATTTTGAAAATGTCCTAAGAAAGAACGACATTTAAGATGTATTTCATTTATTTTAAACTGATTAATAATATCTTTGAGGTTTTTTATTACATCTTTACTATATTATCCTTACTCTTATTTATATGTTAAAGTACATGTAAGCAAATATGTCTTATCGACTACTTAGAGTTTAAACTATTAGAATTGCATGAATGAATAGGTAATAAAGTAATAAGTAAAGTATCATTTTAACGAGTAAAGTATTATTAAGTATCAAAATTATTAATTTTAATTTTATTTGAGTGACCGAAAAATATTATAATTAAAAAAAATTCAAAAATAAATGAACATAAAAAAATCAAACACACAGATGTTAGAAATTTTAGCTTGACTGTAATTAATTAGATTTAATTTTATATAAGTATATTATTATGATTATGTGTTCATGTTTGTTAATGATCAATTATTATTTTTACTTTATGTACTTTTTCTCAAGTTATATATAAATTTTACATTTCTATAATTAAATTTATGTGAAAGATTAGTAAATTAAAATTATATATAAACAATACCGTTTACATGAACAATGCTATATATAAACAGTACCAGATTTATGAACAGTGTAATATCTATGAATAATACTATATATGTAAACAGTAAAAATAAATTTAATTAAACCATCTCAATCAAGCTATATTATAACTCCCAACAAAAATTTATTAGTTTATAATGAAAAATAAAATAATATAATAGAATAAATTAAACATAATGATAAAATAAAAATAAAAGAAACGAGTCTAGAATGGATACTTGATATTTACACTGACAGAACCTCTAGAAACTCCTTATTCTAAAAAAAAACTAAAAAAAATAAAAAAATTTTTTTTTTTAGCTTCATAAGAAGCTTTATTTATTTTTACACTCTAACTTTAATTCTAATTCTCTCTATCTTTATCTCATCTCGATTTTGTGTTGTGTCTTTAAGCCTCCCCAAATTTCCCTTTTATAGGCATAGTTTTTTTATCATTCTACCCAACTTCAATACAAAATTTCCAAACTTACTATAGTAGTCGGTGTACTTTTAAACTTGCTACAATAGTCAACACACTGTAGCTACAGTAGTTGGGGCATGTGATTAGGAAATATCTAGTATGGTAGGGTGCATAATAAACTTGATTTTAATTTACTGAAACCAAGAAAATACCACGTCTCATACTCTTATTGGTTCCTTTCTATCCTCAACCATGTGTTGCATTATTATTAAACTTAAAAAAATGAGCTAATGTGATTTTAAGTGTACTGTTTCCTTATTGATCCAATCTTAAAAATTATTATAACTTTTTCATTCGAGCTCCAATTAGAGTGATTCTTTTTTTAAAATACTCATCTTAATAAGATGATCAAACAAAATCAGTTAAGCTCATAGTTTTCTAATATAAATAATGACGTTCAGTGGGATCCACTTCCAACACATGAATTTCTCATCTTAATTTGACATTATAAAAAAATAAAGTACTAAAATTAGGTATTTCTAAAATAATTGCTATAGGTAGAATTATTGAAAATATTTAATTTTAAACTTATTTAATAAATTATTACTAAAAGAAAAATAAAAGATAAAATAAAACAAAATTAAATAAAAATTTCATAAAATTTATAAAAATCTAAATTAAAATAAACAAAATAGAATAAATTAAAACAAATAAAAACAAATAAAATTCTTAAGGACAAGCTAATTTGTATATGTGAAAAGTGATAAAAAAGTCTCTATTTTATAGAGTTATCAAGAATGTTGCATCTAATGGTTTTTATATGTGAGAAGATAATATTTTAAAGTAAGTAATCTAAATTTATAGTTTGTAGTTTATGGGGTTAGAGCGAGTATCTAACTCATATTAAGACTATTATGTTGTCTAAATCGAATTGGGAAGATAGTTTGTTTTGATTGTCAAGAGTGAACTGACTCCTAAATAGAGACATAAATATATTGCCTAGTAGTAGTAATATATTGGGTTTGGATTAAAGTGTAATGTAGTCCGCTTGAATAGATTAATTTACTTTAGACATTCATTATGTAATAACCTTAATCCTGACTAAGGAAATAACTTTATATGTATGATTTGTGTACTTTAATGTTCCAAACGCTAAAACGTCTCAAGGTAGTATGCTATTAGATTGGTTTGTTGGGTATATGATTTGTATATAATATGAGCTTTGTTTATAAATATGAAATCATAGCTCGTATTAAGAATAAAGATTATTTTCTTAATGATATCATCCAGGATATAAAAATGGACAAGTCTTGGGTTGTTTGTTTTGCAAATGATTTATTATTCACATATAATGAATAATCATTTTCTTATTAAATGTATAATGAATTTTTAAGATAGCGTAATCAAAAGGTTAAATGGATTTCGTTTGGCATAGAGGACAAAACTTTTGAAACCCATGTTAGCATCGTGCCATGCCTCATGAATTTCTGCCTTGCATGAGGGATCCAGAAGCCATACTTCAAGGAATCTAAATGGTCTCAGTCACTGTCCTCATTCTACTTGAGTATCTTGCACAATCAGAGCATGATTCGATGAATGAATTGGCATGTATTACCTTCTGGCATGTGAGAACTCTGTCATCTAGTCTACACTTCATATCGCTCTATCTAGATGTTCTCGATAAGTAGTTGGGCCCTGCCCAATACTCTAAGAGGAAAAACCTCCCACCGAACACAAATCCACCCCGCCTGACTCTAGAAGAAAGTCTCGCAAAATGGTCCTCATAAAGGCATTCGATAAACCTCCCTGCGTTCTATGTATCTTCTTGCTTGGATCCAGAATCTCATTACGATCTCCAATTACCACCCAGGCCTCTTAGCCTGATCCACGTGTCCCTTTGAAGCATTCCAAAACACATATTTCATTTGTGCATAAGGCGGCCCACAACAACAAAAAACAAAGACCACAACAGGACTCCCAAATCTAGAAAACACTGAGGCGCACTATATTATTGGAACTGAAATTAACATCCCTTACCACACTATGTTTTCGCAATACACACAACCCTCCATCTAAACCATCTGAACTTATAGCTGTACCTCCATAAAACCCCATCCTACATCTCATTACCTCTACACGATCCATATTTATTTTTGTCTCCATTAGAAACACCAAGTCTGGATTATGAGTCTGAATAAAGCCCTATAGAGCTGCTCCTACCCGGTCCCTAGCTAGGCTCCATCAGTTCAAGGAAAACACAATCATGGTGAATCTGGGGGCATGGTTAGGCATGTCTCCTCAACCTCAGTAAACAAAGCCTCTATTACACCCAGGTGTCGAAATGTCCGTAGAATTACCACTATTCAATTGTGCACGGCCTGCTATTCCTCTGGACCTAGATCTAGATCCTATTGTATGGGGTTTGAAGGACTTTTTCTTCCTCGATTGTTCAACATAGTAATATCTTGAAAGAATGGGTCCTTTAAGTTGTAATCCAAAGCTATGATATGCTTTCGAGGTGGTCCTTCATAATGCTGCATTGTCAAATCATTTTTCTCGATTCCACCCTTACGATCAACCACCCTACTCTGCTTAGATTTGCCTCTATCCTCTTCCACCGGAAACAAAACCAATTTCCTTTTCCCCGGGTTAGAATGATCCCTCAGAGCGGGCAATATTTTAGAGCTCACTTCCTCGCATACAGCATTGACCTCTTGGCCGAAAGGATTAAAACAGGACCGCATCAAGTTACAAAATCATGCCGGACCTACAAGAATCTGAGAATGCTGACTCCCCCAAGCCTCCTTAAGTCCGTTTGCTCTCTTAGCTTAGTCATTTGTTGAATAATTAATTATAACCTCCTAACCTCTAGTTGTCATCTCCTTTGGATTCATAATTTTGCTGGTTGCTCCCCTGCTATCTTCCCACTAATCTCCATCAAATCCACCCTAGACGTTCCCAAAATAGGTTTTTAATCATCTACCCTCTTCTCGATGATGCATACTCATTCATAACTTGGCATTGGCCAATAGGTAGGGGCATATCTAAGGCCCATAAGATTGTCCCTCACCACCAAAGATCCTGCAGCTCTCGCCAAAATCCCTGCTTGCTTACCAGGCCTATATTGCCCCCTCTAACTCAAATTCTTATGCTTACCAGCTATAGGGAGTTTAGGTCCAACTTTATTTTCCATCTCCAGTATGTGACCAGAACAGGACAACCTCTTCGAGTCCACTTTCAACCAAGGACCTAAAGCACGAACTCTAGGCCCATTCTTGAACTCTGTCAGGATAGGGTTGTCCCGGTTACACATTGCCTATTCATGACCAATAATCTCACAACTATAGCAAACATTTGCAATAGCTTATCCTTTAACTGGACCAAAATAGCGGAACCATCCTCTCGTTTTAGAAAGAACCCAGGTAGTACCGGTTTTGCAACGTCTATTTCCACTTTAAACCTCACAAACATAGCAAGGGAGAAATCACTTTCTGCTCGACCAGCATACTCCAAAAACTCACCAGCAAAAGTGGCTAGAACTCTAGCTGATGCCTCGAACTGATTATGAGGAGGGAGTACATGAGCTTGAATCCAAAAAGGACTAGTAGAAAAATTTACATCCCAGAGCATTTGGTCTAGCAGCCATTGTTGAAAGATGAGCTGAATCCCTACTAACGACCACGATTGATTTTCTATAACGATTGAGACATCACTCCCATGATTGCAATGGAATTTGATGATGGAAGGTTTGATCTCCTGAACAAACCAACGCTCCCGTATTCTCCAAATCTTGCTAAACACCTATAGGATAGTTTTCTTGCTTAGAGGTTTCCTAGTTAAAGCCTTCGCCAGAAGAATATGGTAAGAGCCTAAACCAACCCTCTGTGATTGCTGGTTCTCCGGGAGCTCCAAGAAGCGTTCCGAGGAAAGAAGAGTGATGGTTTGCTTATAATTCTATTAGGAATGGTTCCCATATAGCATGCGATGTAAATATGGATATTTTATTTTGAATTAAATTATAAGAATTTCATTATTTTATGAATATTTTATAAATATCATGTAAAATTCCACGTTTATTTACGTAAATATTGTATATAAGTATTATATAAGTATTATATGTATTTACAAGAAGATAATCTCTAAAAATAATAATCAAAATATGTTTGTAATAAACATAGTTAAAATTCAGAATTTTTTTTTTAAATATTATAAGTGCATGTCATTTTCATTAAGAATAAAAAAAGATCTTATCTAGATCATTAATATGACAAAATATTAAATGAGAGCATTTTATATAATGTGATTATCTAAAAATGGGACAAGATATAATTTGAATATCTGATAATTATTGTTAAGTATGGAGAATCAAATTATATCAAGTGATGGTCATATATTGAACTATTTTAATCCTGATTTATTATCAGACACCTATTTATGGATCTATATTTTTTGACTTACTTGGTAAGGATTTTGAGTTTACAAATTATATTCTTTGTACCTTGGAGACATGTTGAAGTAGGCAGCTAGAAATGTTAATATATGAGATGGAATCCATTCCTTCTTCCAATATGAGCAGAAAAATACTTTTCTTAAGTGTTGATTCGGTCTTGAATGGTAAGAGCGCTCAATTTATAGATTGGATTCATGAATTTATTATTCATTAGAGAATTAATTGTACTAAAAGATAAAGATATAATTAGAGAGGTTAACATGTTTCATCTAGTTCTAATTATCGATTGTTTATTAGAGAAATAATCTATATGTAGTGACTATATCAATGAACATTTCATTCATAGAATTAAGTTATATTTGTAATTTCAAAAGTGCATTCATAGAATTAAGTTATATTTGTAGTTTCAAGAATGCAATTCCATATTTTTAGTAAAATAGCTTTGAAATTAATTAATTAAATACTTTAATTAATTATTAATTTTTTTGAAACTTACAATTAGAAGTCTGAGTTGCTCGTCATCCTTGAGCAAATTGTTAAACAAAGATGAATTAATAGAAATTAATTAAATGATTATTTAGGTCTCGTTTGGTGAACGCATTGCATTTGCATTGTTTTTGAATACAATGCATTGAATGTAATTTGTATTTGGAGGAAAAATATTAGCATTACATTTGAATGCAATGTGTGTTTGGGTGAAAAGTATTTGAATTGTATTTTAATAATGAATATGTGATGTGATGGGTAAAAGTAGAGAGAAAAAAAGGAGAGAGAGAATATATGATGTAATTAAGAAAAGTAATAAAAAAAGTGAAATAATAAATAGTGATTATGTTGGATTTAAAATGTGATGTGATTGGTATTTGAATAAAATATTTTTATATTAGAGAAAAAATTGCATTGTATTTAAATACAATACCAAAAAATTGTATTGTCCAAACGGGCTTAGTTATGTAATTTTTGTAACACACTTTGATGGGACTAAAGTAGGCCACACGCCCAAGCCATGCAGTCATGGGGCCGGGGCAATGGAACAGATAGAGAATCCTTCTGGGATCAGTTGCTTGCTCTTCAAAACATCCAATTACTTATAAGATAAGTCGGGCAGTAGAATTAGAGTTAATTGTTAATTAAATTTTGAATCAAACAAAATTGAAAAAAGGAAGGTTGGACTTATCGTAAACCTGTTCTGCATGAAAGGTGGCGCCAATTTTGATTGGAAAAAAAAAAAAATAATACGCTCTGTATGTTTTTATGGAAAAGTCTTTGTAATCTACGATCTATATACCGATTCGCTTCCGTACTATTTTGTTTAAAAAATTAATGCTTTGATAGTGTGTACAGTAAAACAGTTGACTTTTGTGAGTTAGTAACCATTGGGACCAGGCTCCCAAGAGATACAGCTAAATCTATTTAATAAATTACACAAGAAGTGGTCAAACTTACGACCCCCCCAACCGTAAGTTGTGGTCGTCAATCTAGCTATAGGGACACCTCAGTCTAATTTTAGCAGTGGAAAAAAAAAAAAAGGGTAAATTTACGTTTTAATAACTTAAAATTTGTTTTTCTTCGAAAAGTATATTATGCTATTTAAAATAACTTTTTGTTAAAATAAACTCATTTTTAGCATCATGTTTTAAAAAAGTTTTATTTTTTTTTTTACAATATTTTGTCTACAAAAATTTAAATATGAGTTTAATTCTATGATCCAAACATACACCAAGTCTTGCAATTTATAAGATCAAATTTGATAAACTTTAAAACAAGTAATGCTCAGCAAAATTGGGACCTAATCCATGTAGTTATTTTTTTGGGGAGACGTTGTAATAAAGCCCTTATGAGCAGCTCTATCACAAATTATAATAAAGTTCACTTTTTAATTATTTACAAACCATTTAGATATAATCTAATGATTGAAATTTGTTTGTGTATCATAATTATAGTGTAACTTAAATCATATAATTAAAAATTTTAAAAAGAGATCAACCAAAAAAAACCCAACCCTTCCAACATCCCTGCCGGTGACCCTCCATGGCCACCTACCTCCCCTTGCCACGACCTTCCCCAGTCACCCTGTTCATGACGACCTTGCACAGCCACCACCCCCTGATTGCGAGATCAGCCCCAACCCTCCCCAACTGCCCCTGGCTAATGACCCTCCAAGACTAGCACCCCATGACGACAACCCCCAGCCTCCCCTCGTCCCCTACCATGATAAATTTTCCCTAGCCCTCCCCCCAGTTGATGACCTCCAACCTCCGCAGTGAGATTGGCCCCAGCCCCCTGGCGACGAGATCATCTCCAGCCACCCCTTGCGATGAGGTCAATTCCAGAAACATACACTCGTCATCGACCCATCATCACCAACTTGTCGCCGTCGCCATCTCACTATGGTAGAGATCTAGGCATGATCTTACCATTCGACCCACTGTTTTCTCTGATTGTGAATCCTCTGGTCCCCAGGCAGCTTTTGTTTTTGACTAAGAGGGAGAAAGAAACTAAGAGGGAGGGAGGGAGGGAGGGAGGGAGGGAGGGGGTGGGGGTGGGGGTGGTTGTGAGAGAGAGAGAAAGAGAGACACTAGTGGAGGGGTCACCTATGGGGGGCCACCAATCGTGGGGGTCGGACGATTTCACTAGTGGGTGGTGGTGGTCAATAGTGTTTGTGAAAATGGTTTTTAATTTTTCTATTTTTTTCAATTGTTTTTTATTTTTTATTTTTTTAGTCTCTAATCCTATGATGTAGTGTGTATCATAGTTACCAAACACATGTGACATTTTAGCTATACGATTATATTTAAACGGCTTATAAAATGAGCCGTACGATAGGGTTTATAAAAGGGTTCCTATAGTAGCATTTCCCATATTTTTGAAGTCTGTGAATTTTACATGGAAACTAAATTAAAACCCTAATTTCTCCTTGGTAGTCCATGTAGCTGTATATGGTTGAGCAACAACATATTCTAAAATTTTAGGATGTACATACATGGCATTCCTCATCTTAGCCAGCCATTAAATGATGAGGAAAAAATGATATGAGCCGGGGAAGAATTATCAACATTTAATAGATGAGAACATTTTAAATTTTAAGTCTTGCCATTCAAGATATATATATATATATAATGTCTCAAGTTGGATAGCTAGACTTATTCGTTAGCTAGATCTGTCCTGTAACATCCTATTTAGAATCTTATAATTACAACTAATTTATATATATATAACTTTTTATTTATAATATTATAACATTACTAGTTATAAATGACAAACATTATTAAAAAAAATATTAAATTAGAATTAACTGAGTGTTATAGTAACATATAAAAACAAGTTACATGTTTCGTGTTATGGTATCTACAACAGGCTTAATTATTACTAATTAACATTAACTGATTTATTGACGTTTTCAAAACAATTTGCCAATTCTGCTCACCTACTTCATGCTAGTGCTAGCTCCACAATGAACCATCCTCCATTATCTTTTGAGACAAAGACTATCTACTAATTTCGAATACGATGAAGATACGAGGAAATCGCGTTTTTACCTAGCTAGGCACTTTGGATAGTTAAATTACTAAATGATTATTCTCTTTAATAATTACCTAGGACTTTGATAAAAAAATAATTAAAGCCGCATCAAGTTTAAGTCGTACCATGGTCTACCATGCCATGTATACAATTCAAAGAAGAATGTATTTAAAATTAATTTCCAATTACAAAAACTAATTAAAAAAAAGTTATAGAACAAAAATTTCTCTATTTAAGCATTCTTCTCCAAGAATCATGCATGCACATATTACCAAAAAAAAAAAAAAATTCTCTTTTTTTCCCACCACTTTGTTAAGCCTTCAACCATGAATCTTTCTCAATATCCATGCAAGACTTCGATCCTATCTTGTGCACTTTTCCAAACTCCATTTCTCTTATTCTTGTTCGTCACACTATTGCATTTACCATTATCCGCTTTTGAAGCCAAGATTTCCTACGGAAATGAGACGGATCGGCTTGCCCTGCTCGCCATCAAAGCTCAAATTCTTGACGACCCTTTTGGTGTCATGAAGAAATGGAATGACTCTTTCCATTTCTGCAACTGGGAGGGCGTTACTTGCGGTCATCGTCACCAAAGAGTGAGCGGCTTGAACCTTAGTTCCTATGCCTTGGTCGGTTCACTATCTCCTTACATAGGAAATCTCACTTTCCTCTCGAGCCTTGCCCTTAATTTCAACCATTTTCACCAACAAATCCCACGGGAAGTCGGCCATCTGTTCAGGCTTAAGTACTTGGATCTCTCCAACAACTCGTTTTCGGGAGAAATCCCAGCCAATCTCTCTGGATGTTCTAGGCTTGTTTGGCTCCGTTTGGGGTTTAACAAGTTGAATGGGCAAATCCCATCTCAGCTAGAATCGTTGCAGATGCTTGAGAGAGTTCAACTTCACTACAACGATCTAAGTGGACCGATGCCGGCATCATTGGGCAACCTTTCCTCTGCTAAATCTCTGTCTCTAGCAGTGAACAATTTGGAGGGACACATACCGGACACGTTTGGCAAGTTGAAGAATTTACAATTTCTTGGATTCGGCGTTAATCGACTAACCGGTACAGTACCTCCTTCTGTTTATAACCTTTCATCCATGTTAAAGTTTAGTGTGCCATATAATCAACTTGAAGGAAATTTGCCCTCAGACTTGGCCTACACTCTTCCTAATTTACTTGTCTTGAATGTTGGTCACAATCGATTCACCGGAACCCTGCCAAATTCTTTGTCCAATGCTTCAAATCTTCTTGAATTGGATACTAGTGGAACCCAATTCAGTGGAAAACTTACCATTGATTTTGGTGGTTTAACAAATTTATGGTGGCTGGTTCTTGCTTCGAATTCTCTTGGAACAAGAGACGTTGATGACTTGAAGTTCTTCGAGTCTTTGACCAAATGCAGGAACTTAAAAGTGGTTGATCTAAGTGACAATCATTTTGGAGGAGAATTGCCTAGTTCTATATCCAACCTCTCATCCACACTTCTTACTTTGAGGCTCGGAAGCAATCAGTTGACTGGAAGCATCCCTGAAGGATTCGACAACCTAGATAACTTGACCGAGTTAACGTTAGAGAAAAACAATTTGACGGGGAGAATTCCTTTAGGTGTTTATAACCTCAAGATACTACAAAAACTCGACCTGTCCGAAAATTCGTTTTCCGGCCCCATAATATCATCCCTAGCCAACATAACTAAACTGTATTCACTCCATCTTCAGAAAAACCACTTCACAGGTCCTATTCCATCTAGTATCGGAAGCCTTTCGAACTTGCAGGACCTGGACCTTTCTCAAAACTACCTTAACGGAACCATACCAAAAGAAGTTGTTAGTCTTTCTTCTCTAACGATTTCTTTGAATCTAGCTCGAAATCAATTGACTGGTTCCATTCCTTCTGAAGTGGGGTTTTTGAAAAATCTTGGTTACTTTGATGTTTCAGAGAATACATTGTCAGGTCAAATTCCAAGAGAACTAGGTAGTTGTGTAAGATTAGAGCAACTTCACATGGAGAATAACTTCTTTGAAGGAACTATCCCTCAATCTTTTAGTTCGTTGAGAGGACTTGAGGACTTGGATCTTTCACATAACAACTTGTCTGGCCAAATTCCGGAATACTTCCAACATATCTCCTTCACAAATCTGAATCTTTCTTTCAACAACTTTTCGGGTCGAGTACCGACAGGTGGAGTTTTCCAAAATTTGACTGCCATTTCATTAGCAGGAAACAAAAAGCTTTGCGGTGGTATAACGGAACTACATTTCTCAGCATGTGCCGAGTCAAAGAGAGGAAAGTCGTCTCAAAGGCTCAAGTTTTTGATCGCTTCACTCTCTGGACTTCTGGGATTGGTTCTGATCATGTCTATTCTCATCATCGTTCGCTTAATGAAGTGGAAAAGACACTCTTCATCTGCAGCAGTTTCGTCAACCAAGGATTTGCTGTCAAATGTGTCGTATGGAAGTCTCCTTAAAGCTACTGGTGGATTTTCTTCTGCCAATTTGATTGGCAGTGGTAGCTTCGGTTCTGTCTACAAGGCCATTCTTGATCCAAATGAAACAGTTGTTGCAGTAAAGGTACTCTACTTGCAAGCACGTGGAGCATTACGGAGTTTCCTAGCTGAATGTGAAGCCTTGAGAAATATTCGACACAGAAATCTCGTGAAAGTATTAACCGCTTGCTCGAGTGTTGATTTTCAGGGCAATGATTTCAAAGCTCTTGTCTATGAGTTCATGCCTAACGGAAGTCTCGAGAGTTGGCTTCATCCATGTCCTATTGAATATGATGTAGATAGTGAACTAAGGATGCTGAGTCTTTTACAAAGGTTAAACATCGCCATCGATGTGGCCTATGCTTTGCACTATCTTCATCACCAATGTCAAAAGCCAATTGTTCATTGTGATCTAAAGCCAAGCAATATTCTGCTTGACAATGATCTCACGGCTCACGTGGGAGATTTCGGTTTAGCAAGGTTCGTTCTGGCAGCCGGAAGAGGATCGGAAGTGAAAGAAAGCAGTTCGGTTGGACTGAATGGAACTGTTGGATATGCTCCACCAGGTAATTTAACTTCAGTGCAACGTAAATAAAGTTGGTCCTTTTCAAAAATAAAATACAATGCAATGAAGTTTGTGAAAAATACTTGTTTTCAATAAAATGTTTTGATGCAAAAGGTTACCACTTCTGAACTTCTTGTATGAAAATGAAGGCTCAACACTTTTAGTCCAAAACAGCCTAAAGCTGTATTAAAGAAAGCAACCCAATTAAAACAATAGAAAGCATGAGAATTTTAATTACTTGTTGATAGATAACTTATGAAAAGCAAAAGTCAAATTACCCTATATTTTTTGTTTATGTTTTTGGGTAAATTTTTATTCGTTTTTGTTTTTTTGTTTACGTAGAATATGGCATGGGAAGTAAGGTTTCAACATATGGGGATGTATACAGCTACGGGATACTCTTGTTGGAAATGTTCACAGGGAAAAGGCCGACTGACGAAATGTTCAAAGACGGGTTGGATCTCCGTAATTATGTTAGGAAGGCGTTATCAACAGGACAAATATCAGAGGTCCTAGATCCGATCTTTGTGCTTGGAGGAGAAGAAGAAGAAGAAGAAGAGGAAGCAAATAGCAATGAGATCGTTAATGGCGAAAAGGATAGAAGACAATCGTGCTTGGCTGAAATTCTAGGGGTTGCAGTTGCTTGTTCTGTGGACATGGCCCGAGAACGAACGGACATTAACAATGTTGTCGAGGAATTGAAGTTGATCAGAGATTCCCTCATTAGGTCCTCTTGAAACTAGCCTGTAAAAGTTTTTTTAATTGCCTTTTTATGCTTACTAAACATGTGAGTTTTTGCAAACAAAGACATAAATTTGCACTGTTTTTTTTTTTTTTTTTTTTTTATCAAAAGAAATTGAAGAAAAAAATAAACTCCTAAAAAAAAATTTCTAGGTTTGTCCAATTGTCTAGAAACCTTTTAGTACTATTTTTAATTTTAATATTACAGCTATTCCACAGGTTTACAATTGTTTCTTTGCATTGGACCATGAACGTCAGCCAAAGCAAAAGAGCTTAGTCAAATAAATGTTAAGTTACGTAAAATAGTACTAGAGAAAGTTACCATATGCTCGTATTCTAAAATCTGAACTAGTTCTCATTTAAAATAAAAAATGAAGTTTTTTTGAGTTTTTTTTTTAATAAATTGAAGGCAATGGAATTCGGACTCTATATTATTTGAAAGAATCAGATGTGAAATTATCATTAAATTATGTTTAAAACTACTAAATAAATTTATTTGTTACTCACTTTTAATCTTTCAATTAAATGATCATCTGAAATAATATTTTAAAAAGTCTATTTTCAGAGTCTCATTTTATAATATATTTATTTTTTTAATATTATTGGATAAATATCTATTTTTAAACAAATAAATGTCTATGGTAATAATTTTACCCTTTTATCGTAATTGACATTATTTACTTTTATTCAGATTCTTTTTTTTTCTTTTTTGTTTTTTTAACTATAGTGATGAATTTTTTAGTGACAACTCATCGTTACTTTTATACAAACTACTATAAATAAAATCAATTACATCTTGATAAGACAGACTAGTTTTTTATTAAACTATATCCCATCATTTTTTTTATAATAAATCAAATAAATAAAGTTAAAATTACTTTTTTTTATAAAATCTCATTACTAAAAACAACATATCAATATAATTTTTTTTATTTGTTGATTATCAATTTTTTATGAAGTGTAATGTTGTTTTTATAAATATTATTTGAGACATTAATATAAATTAAAAAAAAAAAGATAGGCATATTTCAACACAATACCTCTAAGTTAGGCATCTATATAAATAACCCTAGCGAACTAGGTTCCTTTAATTTTTAAAATAAAATGCCTTCACCAAAACCTATAAGCCTCGTATGATGCATGCCATAAATGCAACATTTTATAAAAGAAAATTGTATAATCAAAAAACCAAATTCAGTTATATCACCTCATTTGAAACCAAATATATATATATATATTAAATTATACACATATTTATTTGTACAAATAAACATTGTATTTTGCAAGTTTGATAAACAGAGCTCCCTTGCTCTGTAGTGAATGTATTTCTGCAAAAGAAAGGAATTTCCGCTTCGAATTTGAAAGGCAGTCAAGAGAAGAAAATCATACTATAGTATCCGTTCAAAAATAAAGCCTTTTTTTTCTTTTTCAGACAGGGAAAGAAAATGGAGAAGACAAGGAAGGAAGAGAGAAAACTATGCCTTCCCTCTCTTTTTGAATTTGAGATAAGATTCCCTAATTGCATGCATCTTTTTGACAACTTCACCCATAAGCAACCTCTCTCTTGGATCAACGTTTGAGCACAGCAATCCAATACGCATCACCGCGACCAAGCATTCTTCCATTCTTCTTTTACCGCTAACTCGGTTATTGCCGTCTTCTATTATGGTTTGCTCTTCTAAGTCACTTAGATTTCTCATATAATCATCATCATCATCATCATCACTGGCCTCTACAAGGAGCAATGAAGGGTCAACTACATCCATGATGTGATCAGGAAAAGCCATATACGTGAACTGATGAATGCTGAGACCGTCTTTGAACATGTCATTCGTTGGTCTTTTTCCTGTGAACATTTCTAGCAGCAGAATTCCATAGCTATAACTGTCTCCCAAAATGGAAACTTTGCCTCCCATGCCATACTCTGAAATTCAAAACTTTCACTTAGTTGTTTGAGCCAAATGCATTGTTGAGAATCATAATCCACAAGGAAAAAAAGGATAAAAAAAGAAGAGGAAAATAGAAAAAAAGGAATAATGTTAGTGATCTCAACTTTTTAGCATCAACGGACTTGACATTGTGATGTAAATGTATATTATAAAAATACATATACTAGTATAAATATAACAACTAACCATATAATCAATATTTGAATGTCAACTCGGTGACGAACGGTTTTACATTGTATCATAATAAGTAGTTGATTTTAGCTTCTTTGAAAAAGATTCATACCTGGAGGAATATACCCAATTGAACCTTTTAGCCCAGCTTGCAATGTTTCTTTATTGCAAAAGTTTTCTGACGCTTCAAAGAGGAAACTTGCAAGTCCAAAATCACTGACATGGGAAACCATGTCATGATCAAGTAGGATGTTGCTTGGCTTTAGATCACAATGAACTATAGGCGATTGGCAATGGTTGTGGAGATAATCCAACGCAGAAGCAACGTCAATTGCTATGTTTAATCTCTGAACAAAGTTCAATCGTTTGATTTGGTGTTGTTCGCCGTTTCTTGGATGCAACCATTCGTCTAGATTTCCCTTAGACATGAACTCAAAAACTAGGCTTTTAAAGTCATTTCCTTGACGATCAATGCTTAAGCAGACTGTGACAATCTTGAGAAGATTGCGATGTCTCACACTTCTTAAAGCTTTGCATTCATCAACAAAACTCTCCAAAGCGCCTTGTTGTTCAAGGTTCAATACCTTAACTGCAACCAATCTTTTATCTCCGGCAAGTAGTCCTTTATAGACAGATCCGAAACTACCAGAGCCGATCATATTTTCCTCAGAGAAACCATTAGTTGACTCAAAAAGATCCGAATAAGAGATGTGAAATTGCGAATTCTCCGAAGAAGATGTAGTCATAGCTCCCCGTCTTGAACGTTTTACGAAATAACAGAAAATGATGAAGCTACTCAACAGTATGACCAATGTAGCTAAACAAATTACTAGAATTGCTACATGTTTTGAAATCATTGTTCTGAAGGAGGGAGGCTTATCACTGGGGCATACAGGTAAAAGTAGTTCAGGGATACCACCACAAAGCGCGTTATTCCCAACCACCGACACAACTGATGCATTTGAGAAAATTCCTTCTCTTGACATTTCACCTTCAAAATTATTGTGAGAAAGATTGAGATGCTTGAGAGATGAAAACTTGCTGAGAAATTTAGGAATGGGTCCAGAAAGGTTGTTGTGAGAAAGATCAATATCTTCTAATCCTCTTAGACGTTCCAAAGATTTTGGAATTTTTCCTTCAAATTGATTGTCCTCCAAATGCAGGCTGCTTAAAATAGCACATTTTCCAAGGCCGCCGGGGATTTCACCAGACAACTTGTTTGCAGAGACATCCAACTCCGAAAGATTATCTAGCTCACCAACTTCATTTGGTAGCGAACCTGTCAGTGAATTATTAGACAGGGTCAAAGAAATGGATAGGGTGGAAATTTTCATAACCTCTCTAGGTATGGTACCGTTGAGATTGTTGCTTGAAAGGTTAACTATGAGCAAAGTCTTGCATCTTCCGAGGCTCGGAGGTATGTTTCCTTCGAGCATATTCTCCTCCATAAAGAGCCTGGTCAATGAAGTAAGGTTACCTAAGGAGGGAGGTATGAGTCCAGAAAACTTGTTGACATTCAAATAAAGACCGTTTAGCCTCTGAAGCTTTCCGAGCTCATCAGGTACATCACCACTCAATTGGTTACCTTCCAATCCCAGAAGAGACAAGCTTCTAAGGTTTCCAATACCTGGAGGAATTCTTCCATATATCACATTGCTCCCAATGGTAAAACTTTCTAGACGGGTCGAGAGGTTGGCTATTGTTGAGGGCAATTTTGCTCCAAAATTATTCCGTGCAAGGCCCAAAAGTTGTAGAACGGTACAGTTGATCAACGACCGAAGAATGTCTAGATCACCAGTTTTTCCACTTCCTAGTCTGTTATCATCAAAATTGAGTCTTGTTAAGTCTCTCAAGCGTCCAAGGTTATGGGGCAGAGCCCCGGTTAGAGCATTTCCACCAAAGTCAAGCACCTGAAGTTTGGAAGCATTTGACAAGGATGGAGGAATACGCCCGATAAATTTGTTAACTCCACCAGCAAACACCACAAGATTAGGGAGAGTAGTTCCTACATCTGGTGGTATTTCTCCTTGCAATTGATTCTGAGCAACAGTGAAATAGAATATAGAAGAAATATTATAAATCAAAGAAGGAACTGTACCAGACAAATTGTTGCCCCACACTAAAAATCCTTTCAAGCTTTTTAGACGGCCTAGATCTTCCGGTATGCTTCCATGGAAATTGTTCAATGCAAGTGTAAGACCATACAAAGAAGAGAAGTTCCCTATCCAAGCAGGGATAGTCCCAGTAAGGTTGTTTGCACCTAAACCAAGGAGAGTTAAATCCATCAATGAACTGAGCTGGTCTGGAATTGTCCCAATAAGATGGTTGTGTGCCAGTTCGAACACTTGAAGCTCTTTACAGTGACTTATATTGGCTGGGATCTTTCCTTCCAACGAATTGTAAGTGAAGTTGATATGCCGCAGGTTACTCAGACGACCGATTTCTTGAGGGATTTCACCTCGGAAGCTGTTGTATGGCAGGTTGATTCCCGTAAGGCGAGTAAGATTTCCTATGGAAGGTGGTAGAGAACCCGACAAATTCTGGTTTTCCAAGTTCAAGACCATGACTCTTTCACTGTTGGGGCTGCAAGTTATGCCAAACCAATGGCAGAAATGGACAGATTCATTCCATAACTTCATGATCCCATGAGGATCCAGAGTTATCCGACTCTTGAAGTCGAGTAAAGCCAGAAGATCGGAATCGTTTCCATATGTCGGTGATGCCGACGAAGCCAAATCTTTGCTCATGCACAGGAGAACAATACCAAGAAACAACATTGGCAAAAAAACCAACCTGGATTTCATAAAGTAATGCTTCATTTTTTTTTTCCTGGAATTTTACTGATTTGTTAGAGATATCAAATCCCCGTGCAAATTTGATAAAAGTAGAGAAAGCGTTTGAAATTACACAAACGAAAAAGCTAGTAATTAATTTCTGCAGACTTTGGACGACGTAGAACAGACCATATTTATATCGGGCAGGTCCAAGTTGTCTGGTTGGGACATTTATGAGTAGATTATGAAAATCTGGTTGCAGTTGGGATTCATTTAGAACTTATTAGCCACCTAGCAAGTTTAGAAGATTGTTCTTCTCTGGGACAAAAAATATGTGCCTGGGCATATATATATTAACCATGTTGAAATGAAAAACGTATCGTATAGTGGTAATTATTAGTATGTTATTTTATTTTATTGCAGTAGTGACTGAACCAGAAAGAAAAACTGTTATAATTTTTTTTTTTTAAACGTCAAATTAATTAGAATCTGACTGAGGAGTGTGAACCTTAATTTGGTGGATTGGTTAACTTACAAATATAACTTGCAAGTACGTGACGCTTTCGAATTTAACTTTCTCTAATTACTTCAATTATCATTTTTGTGGAAGCAAAAATATATATTCTGTTGTAGTTTGTAAATTTTGCAACTTTCTGTTGACTTCTAAATTAATTTCCCTTTTTTATACAAAAACTTTGCCTTCTTTACATCAATAAATCATAAGGTTATTTTGTTAAAACTGAAGAATTAAAGCATGTGTTTAGTCCATTTGAGTTGAATAATTTAGAATGATGTTGAGTTGTGTGTTTAGTTGGTTGAAGTGTTGTAAAAACTTGAAATATTTTTTCAAAAAACATTTATATAGATTTTTTCTTGTTTGTCTCAACTTGTAAATACAAAATTATGTAATTTTAAATTTTGAATTTTTAAGTTATAATTGAAATTGTAAATAATGAAACTGAGTAAACATTTTAGAAAAAGGAAAAAACTGAATTAAGTTTTTTTTTTTTTTTTTAACTCAAATTACTGTACTAAACAATGAAACTTTTTATAAATCTTAGTTAGCATCTTAAAAATATTTAAAATCTTAATTATCAGTAAAGAAAAACTAATACTATTTGTAAAAATTGAAAATATTGTTTAAAAAAAAAAGAAAACATTAATTATCATTTGGAATAACAATTTAGTTTTGTTTAACCTAAAAAATTATTGTGTGTTTGGTATACATTTTTATATTGCATTACATTTAAATGCAACGTAATTTTTCCCCAAATACAAAAGCATTTTATTCAAATACTAATCACATCACATTTTAAATCCAATACAATCACTATTCATTATTTCACTTTTTCTATTACTTTTATTAATTACATCATATATTCTCTTTCTCTTTCTTTTTTTCCTTTCTACTTTTACCCATCACATCACATATTTATTATTAAAATATAATTCAAATACTTTTCACCCAAACACACATTACATTCAAATGCAATGCTAATACTTTTCCTCCAAATACAAATTGCATTCAATACATTACATTCAAACGTAATGCAAATATAATGCGTTCACCAAATGGAGCATTAGTTAACTTTTCAAAAACTAATTATAATTTTTATTGACTTGTAAGAAGAAGATAAAAATAGTGCAAACTAAACCAGGTTAAGCCGGAGAGCCATAGGCAAGTATATCTCGGTATCTCTAACCAGTGCATATTCTCCAAAACTAATGAATATTCCCAAAACTAATTTATAAAAGTATTAATGTTTCAATTTGACTTTATTGAATTTTACTTTGCGAGTGGCCTAACAATTATGACCTAAGTTGTGGAAAAAAGTCTAGTAACTAACATAAATTGTCAAATCTAAACCTAATTAAAATGCTTGAGTTTGTACAAACTACAACTGGAAAAATCTAAATGAGGGAAGAATAATTGAATCACGCCTGAGTGTCAGCGTTGTGTTATGATCTTACCGGGGGGGAAAAAAGATGTGTCAAATATCATTGAAATACCTTAATATTACTGAGTCAATTGACGGGATTAAAAGAACTCATATAAATTAAACCATCCCACTTAACCTTTTCTGTAATCAAAATATACTAAATCACTATCAGTTACTGCTGTGAAAACTATAGAATACTCTTTAACACTAGCAGTGAGTGCCATGCCATTACCTATTGATGTAAAGAATTCAGCTCAAATTGGTTAAAAGAAATCATAAAGTATGTGCTAATTACTTTTCATGTCTCTCAGCAGCCACCATAATTCGAAAAACAACATTGTTCTAGAACTTATCACAGTAATCGGCTGTTATACAACTTTTTGATTAAAAAATAAATTAAAATAAAATCTTCTTGAAGATCTTGATAATCAAGAATATGCTGTCTTTACTTGAGCATTCAACGCGTCGATATATGAAGTTTTTATACTCCTGAACGACACTCGCATAATCCCACATATGTATATACATATATAATTATCCACGTAAACGTAGCTCCCTTGCTCTGCAGTGAATTTATTTCTGCATGGAAGACAATGTTACCATCATGCCGATACAAAAATAAAGCTATTCTTCGCAAACAGAGAGAAAATAAAATTAAAAATAAAAAAGGAAGAAAGAAAGAAAACTATATGGCTATACCTTCCCTTTGTTCTTGAATTTGAGATAGGAGTCCCTAATTGCATGCATTTTGCTGACAACCACATTCATAAGCAGCCTTTCTCTTGGTGATACACTGGAACACTGCAATCCAACACGCATCACAGAGACCAAGCATTCTTCCATTCTTCTTTTACCGCTGACTAGGTAATTTCCGTCTTCTATAGTTGTTTGTTCTTCTATGTCACTATTATTTCTCTTATCATCATCGTTATCATCATCACTAGCCTCTTCAAAGAGCAAGGACGGGTCAACAACATCCATGATGTGATCAGGAAAAGCCATGTACGTGAACTGGTGAATGCTGAGACCGTCCGTGAACATGTCATCCGTCGGTCTTTTACCGGTGAACATTTCCAGCAGCAGAACACCATAGCTATAGCTATCTCCTAAAATGGAAACTTTGCCTCCCATGCCATACTCTGCAATTCAAAACATTTACCAAGTTGTCAGAGCCAAATGCATTGTTGAGAATTCATAATCTACAAGGAAAAATGGATAAAGAAGAAGAAAACATTTAAAAAAAAAAAAAGAGGAATAATGCTAGTGATCTCAACTGTTTAACATCAATTTACATGACATTGTGATGTAAATATATATAACGAAAATACATCTACCAGAGTAAAAACGACAACTAACCACCATATAAATCAAAGGTTTTTTGTATGTCAACAAACGACCATTATAAATCATTGTAAGTAGTTGATTTAACTTCTTCAAAAAAGATTCATACCTGGAGGAATGTATCCAATTGAACCTTTTATCCCAGTTTGAAATGATTGTGTGTTGGAAAAGTTTTCCGACGCTTCAAAGAGGAAACTTGCAAGTCCAAAATCACTGACATGGGAAACCATTTCATGATCAAGTAGGATATTGCTTGGCTTTAGATCACAATGAACTATAGGTGATTGGCAATGGTTGTGGAGATAATCCAACGCAGAAGCAACATCGATTGCTATGTTTAATCTCTGGACAAAGTTCAATCTTTTGATTTGGTGTTGTTCGCCGTTTCTTGGATGCAACCATTCGTCTAGATTTCCATTAGCCATGAACTCAAAAACTAGGCTTTTAAAGTCATTTCCTTGACGATCGATGCTTGAGCAGACTGTGACAATCTTGAGAAGATTGCGATGTCTCACACTTCTTAAAGCTTTGCATTCATCAACAAAACTCTTCAAAGCGCCTTGTTGTTCAAGGTTCAATACCTTAACTGCAACCAATTTATTATATCTGGCAAGTAGTCCTTTATAGACAGAACCGAAACTACCAGAGCCGATCAGATTTTCATCAGAGAAACCATTGGTTGACTCAAAAAGATCCGAATAAGAGATGTGAAATTGCAAATTCTCTGAAGAAGATGAAGTGATTGCTCCCCGTCTTGAACGTTTTACGAAATAACAGAAAATGATGAAGCTAGTCAACAGTATGACCAATGTAGCTAAACAAATTACTGGAATTGCTACATGTTTTGAAGTCATTTTTCCGAAGGAAAGAGGCTTATCATTGGGGCATGCAGGTAAGAGTAGTTCTGGGATGCCACCACAAAGCTCGTCATTTCCAACCACTGACACAGCTGATGCATTTGAGAAAATTCCTTCCCTTAACAATTCACCTTCAAAATTATTGTGAGAAAGATTGAGATGCTTGAGAGCTGAAAACTTGCTGAGAAATTCAGGAATGGGTCCGGAAAGGTTATTGTGAGAAAGACCAATGTCTTCTAATCCTCTTAGACGTTCCAGAGATTTAGGAATTTTTCTTTCAAATTGATTGTCCTCCAAATGCAGGCTGCTTAAACTAATACATTTTCCTAGGCTGTTGGGGATTTCACCTAACAACTTGTTTGCAGAGACATCCAACTCCGAAAGATTAGCTAGTTCACCAACTTCATTTGGTAGCGAACCTGTTAGTGAATTATTAGACAGGGTCAAAGAAATGGATAGGGTGGAAATTTTCATAACCTCTCTAGGTATGGTACCGTTGAGATTGTTGCTTGAAAGGTTAACTATGTGCAAAGTCTTGCATCTTCCGAGGCTCGGAGGTATGTTTCCTTGGAGCCTGTTCTCCTCCATAAAGAGCCTGGTCAATGAAGTAAGGTTACCCAAGGAGGAAGGTATTGGCCCAGAAA
Organism: Antiaris toxicaria; assembly: GCA_035233585.1. NCBI lineage: Eukaryota > Viridiplantae > Streptophyta > Magnoliopsida > Rosales > Moraceae > Antiaris > Antiaris toxicaria. The sequence goes on from CP141163.1 coordinate 7,600,427, forward strand.
ACTTGTTGACATTCAAATTTAGAGCGTTTAGCCTCTGAAGCTTTCCAAGCTCATCAGGAACAATACCACTTAATTGGTTACCTTCCAATCCCAGAGAAGTCAAGTTTAAAAGGTTTCCAATACCTGTAGGAATGCTCCCATGTATCACATTCCTCCCTATAGTAAAACGTTCTACACTGGCCGAAAGGTTGGGTATTGATTTGGGTAGCACTCCTCCAAAATAATTCCCTGCAAGACCCAAAACTTGTGGGACGGTACAGTTACTCAACAGCCTAAGAATGTCTAGATCACCAGTTTTTCCACTTCCTAGTCTGTTGTCGTCAAAATTGAGTCTTATTAAGTCTCTCAAGTGTCCAAGGTTATGGGGCAGATCCCCAGTTAGACCATTTTCAGCAAAGTCAAGCACCTGAAGTTTGGAAGCATTTGACAAGGACAGAGGAATACGCCCCGTAAATTTGTTAACTCCACCAGCAAATACCACAAGATTAGGGAGAGTAGTTCCTACATCTGGTGGTATTTCTCCTTGCAATTGTTTCTGAGCAACAGTGAAATCGAATATGGAAGAAATATTATATATCAAAGAAGGAACTGTACCAGCCAAATAGTTATCCCACACGACAAATTGTTTTAAGCTTTTTAGACGGCCAAGATCTTCTGGTATGCTTCCATGAAAATTGTTTAATGCAAGTGAAAGAACATGCAAGGAAGAGAAGTTCCCTATGCAAGCTGGAATAGTTCCAGTAAGGTTGTTTGCACCTAAACCAAAGAAAGTTAAATTCATCAATGAACTGAGCTGGTCTGGAATTGTCCCAATAAGATGGTTGTACTACAGATCCAACCCTTGAAGCTCTATACATTGACTTATATTGGCTGGGATATTTCCTTCCAATGAATTGTAAGTGAAGGTTATATACTGCACGTTACTCAGACGACCGATTTCTTGAGGGATTTCACCTTGGAAGCTGTTGAGTGCCAGGCTAATTTCCACGAGGCGAGTGAGATTTCCGATGGAAGGCGGGAGAGGACCGGCCAAACTCTGGTTTTGCAAGTTCAAGAACATGACTTTTTCACTGTTTGGGTGGCAAGTTATGCCAAACCAATGGCAGAAATGGACAGATTCATTCCATAACTTCATGATTCCAAAAGGATCCAGAGTTATCCGGCTCTTGAAGTCTAGTAAAGCCAGAAGATCTGATTCGTTTCCATATGCCAGTGATGCTGATGAAGCCAAATCTTTGCTCCTGCATAACGTAGCAATACCAAGAAACAATATTGTCAGAAAGTAATGCTTCATTTTTTTTTTTTCTGGAATATTACTGATTTTTGGAGATACCAAATCCCGAGTGCCTATTTGATAAATTATAAAGCGTTAAATATTTCAAAAATGAAAAAAGCTAGATGTTAATTTTTGTAGACTTTGGACCACGTAGAATAGCAATGATTAGTGCCATATTTATATCATGTAGGTCCAAGTTATTTAGTTCAGACATTTATTAGCAGATTATAAAAATCTGGTTGCGGTTGGGATTCGTTAAAAACTTTTAGCCAACTAGCAAGTTTTGAAGATTGTTGTTCTCTGGGATAGAAATTATCTCTGATGATGAACAGATGGTAATATTCATATGTGTCTTGAGCATATTTTATAACGTTGTTTAATGAAAACTATTCTGTAGACTATAACAGTGACCGTTCGTGTTCGAAGTTAACACGAAAGAAAGGAAAAGCTGTTATATTTTTTTTATGTCTAAATAATTAGAATCTGACTCAGCTGTGTGAGAGATAGGCAACATGGCGTCCCATTGAAAAATAATAATAATAAAAATAAAAATAAAAAAACCCACTCCATTGACCTGTTTAAGTTGACTGGGACGGGGGCTATGGGTTCAAATATCCACTGGTGGAGGACGGTGGGGACGAGGGGGGTGCATATCTGAACTTTTCAGAATTTCTATTTTGGTCTCAAATTTACACAATTTTTCTCATATGATAAAATGTTTAATAATTTTATCCCTTATATATTTCTATTGAAATTTTTAGTTCTTACGTTTATATGAATATTTAAGAAAACTTTAAACTTCATCCAAATATTTTTATTTTTAAATACTCATATTTAAAATTTAGTATTTTAAATAAATCAAAATCAATTATATTACTATATAAAATTCATAATTTTTGAAGCTCTAAACTTTAAAATAAAATTAAATTCTACTACAAACTCAGTTTATTTAAAAAAAACCAAAGATATAAATAGATAAATAATGATAAAAGATTTTAATATTATAATTTTGATTTTTTTTTTTTTTGTTTAAATCATACCTCCCAAAAAATTTTTTGATTCCACCTCAACGAACATCCACGGAGCACCCTGTTTACTCATTGGCTATATATTTTCATCTTGCATATTATAAAATTAATATGTGTATATATATATATATACATATGCGCGCGCGCGCGCGCGCAAGCATGGATGTACGTGCGGCAGGTAGTTGCCTTGTAGGCCAGTAAGAGGAAATGCATGAGGTGGACACTTGACAACGATAAAGGAAGAATAGCATGGCATCGTGGAGAAGTTTGAGCATCTTTAATTTAATGTAATGATAAATTAATATATTAATAATAAATTTTGATATTTAAATAAAAAAATACTTTCTAATATAATATTATCTTTTATATTAAATTTGTTATATGTTAAATTTTATGGTAAATTTATTATAAGGAATAGACAATATTAAATTTTACTTTTTATTCTTATTAGTTGTTACCTTATTATAATAATTTTATTTTTCATTTATTTAAATACTAAAAATTCACTTTTACAACTTTTAAAATATAATAATGATAACAAAAAGTAAAACTAATATTAAAAATAGTATAATATATTGAAGCATAAAATAAAATAATACTATTTATCATACTATTTTGTAATAAATATAGCATTAGTATACACAAATGCATTGAATATGGTTTTAATTTAGTGAAAAAGATGTCAGACAAGGGAATGATAAAAGAGCAATATTAGAGAGCATTAATAATATTTAATATCACTTACTAATAAAGGGTGAGTCCCACGATATAAAATCTTCCAATGAGGCTCACTTATCTATTAGTGTGATGTTCAATAGCACCAGTGTTCTAAAGCATTTTTCATAATAAAATAAGGGAATTTTTTTTTTCCGTTGCTTAAAACAATCTATTCTATGCAACTTATTGCTTTTTTTTTTTATTATTCTTTAACTTTTATGGTATATAGCGCTGATGCCCTCCTTAAACTTGTCACCTTTTGACTACTTACCCTCGTAGGTTTAAAAAAGTTTCTTTGCTCTAAACCATAAAAGTCAACAAAAGCAAAAAGTGTTTGGTCAAATTAATAATATTTTCCATAGATAATTTCTAAAATCAACTTCTTTATTCTTTTTTAATTTACATTAGAAAATGAAGTTTTTAAGCTTTGTAAAACTTTTTTTTTTATTTCATTATTGATACTTGCAAAATAAAATGCCTTAAGCAACGTCTATAAGCTTGACATGGTGCATGACTCATTTCAATAAATTTATAATATGACGGGAAAATCATTATAAAAGAAAATTCACCAATCAAAAGACAAAAATTCAATTATACCACCTCATAAAAGAATAAATTATACATATATTTATTTGGGAGAAGGCTACAATAAGAACTTCAAAATAGTACTTATAATAGGTTTTTTTTTTTTTTAAAACTGTTCAGATGTAATTAAAGAATTGAGATTTATTTATTTATAATAGTTATAATGGACCTTAATATATAATATTATGAAAACAAAAATTAAAAAAAACTCAAAAATTAATTAAAAAAAAACTCAAAAATCCCCCTTTCTTCTCACCCTTCCCCCCAACCATCACCTTAACACATGTCATTGCATATATTAATTGTGATGATAAATCTAATGTAAACAAACGAAAATATTTTATAACGACTAGTTATTAGCAATGACATATGTCGTTGCTAATAATGTCATCGTTAAATACCATGTTTGTAGTAGTGTCATCATCTTCTTGCACTTTTCACAATGACTAATTAAAGATCCTTCCTGATGTAGCTCCAGCTTCATAGCTCCACCTACAATAGTCTTCCCAATCAATTTTAACAAATTCTTAACTCTTTCACCTTTCATAGTTACCAAAACACCTATCTAAACTTCCATAAAACCATTCTTAATAGGATACTCATAGCCCAAAGTATCCAAAAGACCCAAAGAAATTAAACTTTTCCTTAAACAAGGAATATGCCTAACATTCACCAATGTCCTTACAACTCCATCAAACATCTCTAACTTCACAATACCTATTCCAATGGATTTAGCACTCAAATCATTAACCATCAAAAGAGCACTAACATCACACGGCTCATAAGAATGAAACCTCTCTATATGTGAATACATATAGAATAAATATCCCGAATCTAAAATCCAAGAGTCAAAAATATCTTCATCAGTAGTAACAAAATAAACATCACTTGCACTATCAAACCTATCACAAATAACATTTATTGATTCTTTCTCTTGAGCTTTTGGCTTCCTCTTCTCTTCAAGGTGCTTTGTCAATTCTTCACAATTTCTCCTAACATGCCTCTTTATGACAATAAAATTAACTCGATTACAAACGGTCATCTTTCCTATCATAGTATCTCCCTCGTATCTCACTCCTACTCCTATTTGAATATGACTTCATTACAAGAACTTGTTTTATATGAGATGAACTACTAGGCGGTTTTATGTTTGCAGTCTCTAACAAAACAATCAACACCTCATCCAGTGTCAATGTATTTTTGTCAACTAACAATGTAGTAACCAAAATCTCATATGATTTGGGTAAGGACGCCAACAAAATTACCACTTTATCTTCCTCATCAATTTTGACCTGTACACTTAACAACTAAGCTATTCACCTATTATATTGTTTATATGATACTTTTAAAGAATAAACTAATTTATTTTCGTTTTTGAAAATCCCTGCTATTAGCTTAACTTAGGTTTCAAAAGTTTGCTATGAAATGCTATTTCCAAAAAAAAGGAAAAAGAGAAAAAGAGAAAAAGAGAAGTTTCACCAATAGAAAGCATCATTGTCAATGTGCTATATATAACTATAAATTATAATCGAATAGTTTGGTAAGTTAACCAAAACTAACCGATCTCTTTAAATCACTAGAATATCCTAAATTCAAAATACATATAACTAAATACAATAGTTAGATTTCTGAATAATATGTACCAAATTTAGGCGGTAATTAATATGATTGCTAGTAATCAAGTATTTTAGAGCTTCAATTCACATTAGTTTCTTCAATTTTTTATCTTAATTTTTGGAAATGAATTAACTTTTCAATTATGAAATATTCAAACAATATAGACGCATCTTGTGTGAGGGCATGCTATGAATACAGGTAGGGAAAGAGAGAGGGAAAGGCGATAGCTTCTTTGTAATTATAATTAAAAAAAAAAAAGCTAATATCATATTTAGTTATAAGCAGGGACGATTCATAAAGAAAGAAGCAAGCATGCATTACATAAGCATGATTTCTTACCTTTCAAATATTCCTTCCAATCTCAATCTGTACAGAAGTCAATTAGATAAGCAGTCACTAGCCGTTTATAACGTAATTATTATGAATTAAATGGATGCCTAGGGAATATACATATATATATACATATATAATATATATATATATATTAAGTCGAATCATTTCTTAAATATTAAGAACTTATATTTGCTGTACCCAATATATAATACTACGCCATATTTATCATATAGATTAAGCTGAAGCCATTTCTCAATATGCAATTATCGAGAATTAAATTAGTAAGTTTCCCCATAATACAGATCTCTTCTGATTAAAAAATATATTCAGTATATTTATTTTTATCTTTTTCCACCACATCTTATCTTACTCATTTATCAAAAGAAATATGCATTTCAATATAAATAACACGCGTACAAGTCAGCATATAATTTTAGTTTTTCTGAAGAGAACGCATATATGCACATAACACGTTATTTATTCTGGGGAGCTAATTGGTCTCAAATATATCTGTACGTATATGGTAATGCAGGACGACTAATTACAAAATTTATTGACAGTAAAGTTCCTCCAAAACATGTTTACGAAACTTAATTTAGGCCGGTAAGTCGAATTAGGATGACACAGTACTGTAAGCTCATATCTTCCTGGTCGTATTCACATATTATTTATCATTATTGTCATTGTAATGTCGTGCCTGACAGAGCTTTTTAAAATTTTCTTTCAGCTTTTTAAATTTAAAGCTATTTCTGATAATATTTGAATAATAATATTTGAATAATCTTTCAAAAATGCTTCTAAATTCGTAGATGAGCTTCTAGTCAATGCTATATACGACTTTGAATAGGATAAAATCTACAATCAAATCAAATCGAGTCGGATTAAAGCCCACGATTATATCATTGAGTCGACTAAGCGCATATGGAGTTGACCGAGCATGTTAGTTGTAAAAGTAAAGAAAGACAAAGAATAAATGAAATTTATAGAGGTTCACTCTTAAAGTGAGAGCTAGTCGTTTATGGTGACTCTAGGGGTATTTTACTAGGTTGATGAAAAGTACAATGAAGGCCATAACAATGAAAAATGAAAGATAAGAGATGAGGAATACAATATGTAGAGAGAGATTGTAGAAAATAGAGAGAACTAGGTGAAGGGTGTGGGAATAGCGTGGATTCTGGGGTGATTCGATGTGAAACTTGGTTGCCTTGGGCGTTTGATGTGCCCTATATTTATAAGCATTGATAATTGACTTTAAATGCTTGATTCCATGTAGAATATGCCGGATTTATTGATGAGAAGTTGCCTTTTCTGCTCCAAGTTGACTTTCTTTATTAGACAAACTTTATAGTAAACGAGAAAGTATCCTTTTAAGTTGATTCTTAACTTGATAGTGTATGATATTTACTTGATTCTTTTGTAGGGCTAAATATTACAATTTTCCTAATCTTTCTGAGCATTAACCTTGGATGGTCTTTAAGTTAACTTCTTGAGTCGTTTTCTCGGGTCGCTGGTCTTCGGGCTTGAGCTAACTAGCTCTCTAGTCAATTCTGCTCTTGGGTTGCCATGAGCTGCTATTGGCTTGATTTTTAGGTTGATCTATGTGATTTGCATTATCATGTATACAGTAAGAGATGAGATACGAAATCTAATCTTAACAAAAAAAAAAAAAAAAACTCTTTTTAGTATATTTTGAAATTTACGCCAGAGTGTTAGTAATATACTAAGAACTTCATGTGATTCTAGTATTTTATTGATCATTAGAAATTTTTAAAATCATCTTGACCTTTTTAAGCTATTTTCAAAATATGATTCCAAGCACTTAACTAAACAGTTAAAGCTTTTGTTTCACTTTCTACAAACTAAAAATAAAAGTAAAAACTCTACCGAAAGTTTATAGGTTATAGATGGCTTACTATGTAAATTAATACCCCGTCTAAATGCAAGCTTAGATAGTTAGGCCCCTTTTGAAAAATCGAATCTTGTAATTAATTAGCTTGCTCTTGTTCGGTACAGCAGACCTAGTTAAACAGAATAATGATAGTTAGAATGCGAATGTCAACTGACGTTCGCCTAATTGGTAAGGTTTGGTTGGGTTTACGACGGCGAGATCATAGGATCAAATTCTGGAACAACTAATAATATATAAAAGTATATGTATTGGTTTTAAGGAAAATAAAGAAAGCTCTACCAATTGATAATTGAGTATTTTATTTATCATAAAGAAAGAGTTTAGTATTTAACTTATCAAATGCTTACAACTAAATAGTGTTTTATGTGGGAAGTTGTAGAGGAATAATATGGAAAATAGACACCTAGTTCACTCCTTAAAAAATATATATAGTTCATTTGTTCACCGTTAGTGTGATTTAGTTTAGAAATTAAGTCAAGTTAGTTTTTTTATTTCAGTTTAATTTAGTTTGATTGATATTAAAAATTATACTGAAATAAAATAAATAGAGATAAAAAAAGATAAAATGTATAATATCAAACAAAACTAAATCAAGCTAAATTATATAAATAGTGACTCTAACTTGAAAGCTAGATCAAGTCAGACTTTGGAACAAAACACACGCATAATCTTGGAAGTTGCATCTCAAAAAATCACAAATTTTAGATTTTTTAGACGTGGAAAATTGTTCCCCTCCATCATTTCTTCAGGATTAGATTTGAGAAACGTATTTCACAAGGCAAAGAAAAAGAAAAGAAGAAAAATGAAAGGAAAAAAAGAAAGTGACTACATGGCAATCACAATGGAGGAAAGGTATAACAAAGTCTTTATGGCACTTTCATATTTGTATAATAGTTAAGAGAGTATGCATTTTAATAAAGCAAAGTAAAAAAAAAAAAATTGTTACATAGTAAATGTTGAAAGTGTCATGATTAAAATATTATAGAAGTGCTATTGAAATTTTATTTACTTAAAAAATAATACATATGTATATTTATACAGATTCCAAACCAATGATGTGGACTCCTATAAGAGACGAAAACGACAGCAAAATGTCCATAACGTGGCCTAGTTGTTTACATTATTTGTAGTCACGCCAACATTAAGCTAATTACGCTTGTAAAAAGAAAAAAGAAAAAAACGTAATGAGCTAGTTAGACTTATCAATCATAACAACAACTAATTATACTTATTAATAATAAACAAATACTCTCTCTCTCTCTCTCTCTCTCTCTCTCTTCTTTCAGTTTTTGGGTTTCTATTCTATTATATATGTGTATATTTATTTATTTAGGTAAAGGGATTTGGACATAATGTCTAATAATAATGAGTGTGAAATTATCTCCGAATAAAATCTGTGATCACTTAGTTATTTTATAGTTTTATAGGGGCATATATATGGAACTGCTACGTATTAATGTATTTCATTGCCTCTAATCCACCTTTTTTTTTTTTTTTTCCTCTTTGAGAATAGAAAAGAAGAAGTGTACTACTTCTGACATTTAGACGCCATAGTTGACCATGAGTGAACCACGTGGAACGTCTGATTTATAATAATCTGATAAAAAAAGATCCTTGAAAACAAGATATAGTTCACAAAAGTTGGAAGTAACTAGACTACGGGGACATTCCACCAACTTACAATCTTATTTAATAATGGGTTTTCTCGTCTTTTATATGCTATTATTGATCCAATGGCCTTTGTTTATCTTTTAAACAAACCAACATGTGTTGCATTATAAATGGATCGAGTGCGATCTTCTAAACATAAAAATAGTATTTCGCACTAATATCACAGTATAATTAATGAACTTTTTGCTTTCCATTTTTTGCATTCGTATTTCCATTAATTTTTTTAATTTATTTTTCATTTTTAAATAATATAATGGGACAAATAACAGATAAGAATGTTATAAAAATATCAACTTAGTTGGAATATATAACACCATCATTTACAATAACAATAATAATAATAATAACAATATCGACAATAACAACGACATCAACAACAATGAACCTTTAGCATCGCGTATGTCACAGATTTTTAACAGCCATGTATTTTGGGTAACTACAAGTTTAAAAAGGAATGAGAAATTAGGGATGTTCACCCGATAAAATCTGTTCTATTTTAAATATTCAACGTCTGATCTAATTGAAGATTGGTTTTTGAAAATCTCATCAAATTCAATTCGTTAGTAATGTGTCATCCAATTTAATTCAATTCATTTAAAGTCAGTTTGAATTGATCGGTTTGACATTTATCATAAATAATTAAAATATTTAATTTTAAACAAAAACACGAATTATATAACATGTGGAGATATATTATAATATGTTAAAGAATGAGAAAATAAGATAATAAGGATTTTATTTATATTAATATCATAACATGTTGATTTTAAAGTTTTTATTTGATATATAAAGGTACATAAAAAAATATAAATACTAATTTTCAACCTAATTTTATAAAAAGATAAGTATTATTTTGCATGATTTTCATGTATAATATATATGTAAAGGTTAGATTAAATTGGATTGGATGTTTTAAAGCTAAAAAGTGCATCAAATCCAATCTAGATTGGTTTTTTAATTAAGATTGGTTATTCACAAAAAATAGACTGAATTGGCTTAGATCGATCGATTTGGTCAGTTAATTGGATCTAATGAACACTCCTACAACGAGTAAAACATGTAGCTATTTTTCTTTCAACACAATAGCTATAAGATAATTTAATTTTGGGTTTCCACGCCTTTCCCCTTTTTAAGCTTATTGGTAAATTACCATAAAACTTTAATTTTGATCCATTGTTACTAAATTTAATAAATATAAGTGTGCACGAAAAGTGATGAAATTAAATGATAAATTTACACAAAAAAAAAAACAAAAAAGGTCTTTATGTGACATAACATGTTCTCTCAATATTGAGCTATAAAGCCTATGTGAGCGTCTTTTTCATCCAAATCGTAACAATTACCATAGATCAGTTGGTGGTACTTCGTTACATTTAATCAAGTTAAAACTTATCAAATAAAATTTAAAAAAGAAAAGTTCCCCAAAACCCACAAATTAGGTTCTCTCAAACTGAGTGAACAATTTTCAATATTCATGTTTGTATATACAATAACAAAGGTTATAGGAGTAAAAACTAGAGAGTTCTGACGTTATATATGGATCCCTTGTGATGTGAATTGCACAAACATCCTGACCATTAAGGTGGTGACGACTTGAATCCAACACCTTTAATCGAGAGAGCAAGCGCCGGATCACCTGCTTAGTTACTCGGTTGTCTGCCAAAAATCATGTTATTCAACATTATTAACTCCACGATAAATTGTTAAAAAACTACACGGCATGTACATGTCATTCGTACGAAAGCATCTCTTGGATAATAAGCACAATACTCATATCATATACTGATTAGAACAGGGTTTAACTTATTTCAATCAATCTTTTCACTTATTATTAAATTCTTGGGAATACTTATATATGGACCCCAGCATTAACACATGATTTACGCGTTTGGTGTCTAATTGTTTCTAATCTGCCAAAGCTGACTTTTATCCCAAAAAAATAATAATAATAAAAATCAAAATAAAACTACTACTATAATACCATTGAATGGTTTAAAAGATGGACCTCAACCTGAAGATATTAAGACCAGACCGTCATGAAAAATATAAAATAAAACCATTTTAGCAAAGTCTTATTCTTTCTAGTCGTCAAAAACCTTCCCTATAGGCTCCGTGGGAGTTTCTTGGAATTAGCCTCCTTTTTTTCCTGTTCATTTTTAGCATATAGAAATATAATTTATTTCCACATACAAGTTCTCTGACGACAACGACAATGAGATCAAGAATATCGAAAAACATGTCCGACAACAACAAGGTCCAAATTTTCTCGACCGTTTTAGTTTCTCTAGTAATCCTCGTCCTCTATGCCAATGGTATTATCTTCAGTTATTTCAGAGACATACAGACTATTTCGGAGGCACAACAAATCACCAAGTATTCCATTAGCATTCCTGGCAACATTCGACTGCGGTCCGTAAAGGAAGAATTAACGGAAAGAAAAAAGGCGAATTCTAATCCTTTCAACCAGCCACTCAACGTCACGGAAGGAGAAAGAATTGCTTGGCTGCAGAGAAGACTGCCAAAGCTCGGGATTTTCAAGTCAGACTTGCTGTCCATGCAATTCCATTCCAGGGTGTTGCAGTTCCTCAATTCAGAATGCGAAGTTCGGGTGTTCATGACGTGGATTTCTCCGGCGACGAATTTTGGAAGCCGGGAATTTTTAGCCTTGGAGAGCTTCTTCAAGGCACACCCAAAAGGGTGTTTGGTGATTCTTTCAAGGACTTTGGATTCAGTAAAAGGTTACACAATCTTGAAACCGCTCATCGATCGTCGTCTCAAGGTGCAAGCGGTGACGCCGGACTTGTCGTTTTTGTTCAAGCACACCCCGGCTTTGACTTGGTTGGAGGACCTAAAGAAAGGGAACAAAGATCCTGGTGAGATTTCATTAGCTCAAAACTTGTCTAATATCATGAGACTAGCTGTTTTGTACAAGTATGGTGGTATTTATTTGGACACAGATTTCATTGTTCTCAAGCCTTTAATTGGATTAAGAAACTCAATAGGAGCACAAAGTATTGATTTCTTGTCCAAAAACTGGACGAGATTGAATAACGCAGTTCTCATCTTTGACATGAATCATCCACTTTTGTTGAATTTCATTGAGGAATTTGCCTCGACTTTTGATGGAAACAAGTGGGGCCATAACGGCCCGTACTTGGTTTCAAGGGTGGTCCAGAAAGTGGGGACTGGCCCGGAGTTCAACTTCACTGTGTTGCCTCCGATGGCCTTTTATCCTGTGGATTGGACTAAGATTGGTGGGCTTTTTGAAAGGCCCACGAGTGAGGGCCAACTGAGATGGGTGAAAGCCAAGGTGCTTCAGCTCAGTGGGGAGAGCTATGGGGTGCACCTGTGGAATAGGCAAAGTAGCAGTTTGTTGATTGAAGAAGGAAGTGTATTGGGAAGATTAATCTCAGATCATTGTGTCAGTTGCAACGACATTTATAGTTCTTGAAAGACTTCTTCTGAGCTGGTAAATGGTGAAGCGTCTGCAACAAATCTGCGGCCAAGCCCTGCACTGGAAAATTCGAATGGAATGCTCATTTACTTAACAATGTGGAGATGCATTTTGCAAAGAGTTTATTATTTTTATTTTATTTTATTTTTTTTTTTGGTTTTCACTTGTATTTTATTTTTTGTTTGTGTTTTCCCTGCTGTAAATAAGATTATTAGGTTCTTTCTTTTGTCTGCAAATAAGATCATTAATTGAATTTGCATCAAGATAGCCAAATAACATAGTAATACACTCCCTATGCACCACAATTAATAAAGTATGATTCTCTATGAGATTGATCGTCTATTTGTACATCATGTTTTCTATTTCTAAAATTTGTTTATCTTCTTCTGAGATGTTCGAAAAAGAACTACAAATTATGCATAATAATTATACTAAATAATTTTCTTTTGCAAGTTACAATTCTAAACTTTCTCAACCTCAATTTGAACATAAATTCTCAACATTTCCACAATCTAAATATGGGCAATCTCTTTAACGACTTTCTTCTTGTCAACTTGCGGTTCTCAGTTCTTACATTTCTCTTCTTTCACTCTGAAATAGAGTCATCTTCTTCAACAAACCGTGAATCATTCCGACACAGGTTGATAGATGCCCATGAATCGTAAGTTTCATTCTCTAAATCACTGCCCCATAGAGGAATACGCTTAATTGTAGGTGAACCACTATAATCCATGAAATAAGTTGCTAAACTAGTGTGCTCCATGTCGAATAATCTCCTTAAAGTTGCACTTCCACTTCTCATCAAATTGATCAAACTGTTAGTTTTATGAGTTGATGACAGCGACAAAGTAGAGGAAGCAACTGAAGAAGAAGAAGATGAAGATAAGTAGAGAGACTTCTGATATTCAATTATTCTCCTGATCGTTTCTTTTTGAGTTTCTGTGTTTATAAAGAAACTGTCATGTTCATCTTTTTCCTCTGTTATCTCTGATATCTTCATAACCTTAAAGTCTTACGTTTATATAAAGCAATCTAACTGATACGGCACAGATTTAAAGAGAAGTACGAAAGCTAGAAGAACGATGAAAATTCCAAGGAATGGAACTAACATGTCTGGAAATTTCTTGAACTAATTTCGTAAAGCCTGCTGGGAAATATATAATTAAATAATGGTGTTAAAAAAAAAAAAATTTATAAGCCGGCAATCCAGAATATGCTTTCAGGAAGGTTTGTTTGTCTACAACAAGGACAAATTAAGATTGGGATATAGATCCTCTGAACTCCAAGCAAAAGTTGAGTTAAATCAGGAGAAGTATTTATCAATAAAGAATGTGTAATGAATACAAGCCAAGGGAATCCTTATGCATACAACCAACCGTAAAACATTCATCTCCGCCCCCCTTTTTTTTTTTTTTAAGGAAATAGGGCTTGGCTTGTAACATGCTTATATATATATATATTTTTTCAAAAATAACATTAACGATGTTCTCAAAATGTTGATAAAACTTTCGTCCACTCTTTTCACTTTATTTATTTTAAAAGAAAAATAAATAAATTAAAAGGGACCCAAGAAAACTTTTTACTTTTCTTCCCCAACTTTTTTTTTTTTCTTTGGACTTTCTTTCAAATTTTTTTCCATCCTAAATTCTGGACTCCAAACAAGCCCTTAAATTAACCCAAAAAATATATATTTTTGTGTAATTAATTTCTACAATCCACAATTAATCAGTGAGTCAACGACATTAGCGACAAACAATAGCTCTACAACACATGGGCAAACCAACCCAAGTCCAGATTACAACTGATACTAATCACAAGGCCAGACTCAAGAATCATCATCTTCCATGGTGACATCCATCTCCACCATCACAATTTCTTCGACAAGCACAGTGCCTGACCAAAGTCAGCAAGTGCTAAGCCATTGATCTTCTCCACCTTCCAAAAAAAAAAAAAAAAAAACCCCTTACCCACAGGATTCATAAGCTTTCTGCAAACAATTTCAAATCCAAATCTTCCCAAATCGTCGTCGTTTAGGAAGATTATACCTTCCGTCATTGCAATGCCGACGAAGTCAAAACTCCTACAGCATCGAGCCTTGGCGTTGGCAGCACCGAGGACAACGGGTGGCAGTGAATCGAAGGCGAAAAGTTTGAGATTTTAGAAATGATTTTGAGGATTGACGAGGGGCCAAATATACTGAAAGCTTCATCAATTGTACGGATGAAATTGCGGGCTAATCTAAAGCTAAAGCGACCTTTTAGCTGCTTCTAATTTTGGCAATGATTTCAATGAAAATTCTTTTTTTTTTTTTTTTTAAACCAAACATAAGGAGATGTTTGGAGATTTTTTTTTGAGTTGAAAAAAAAGTTATTTTGAAAAATATATTTGGAGGAAAAAATTGTTTGGGATAAAAAATAAAAAATTTTAAAATTTTTTTTAGAAAATAAATATCAATATAGATATTATTTTGTTCATTTCGAAATTTTATATAATTTTAAAAAAAAAATCTCATTTAGATTTATATACGTAAAGTTATAGACTTTTAAAGTTTATAATATATTATAACGTTTTGAAGATGTAAATAGTAAAAAATGATAATGTATTAGGAAAAATGTGTTTTGTTGTCTCCAAACAAGCCCACCAAACCGGCTCAAAGTCTTATATATCGTTTGTTTATTGTATTGTATTGTATTTATATTACGTTTAAATACAATATAATTTTTATTTAAATATAAAAATATTATATTCAAATACTAATCACATTACATTTTAAATCCAATACAATTATTATTTATCAATTTACTTTTTTCTATTATTTTTATCAATCATATCACATACTTTTTTTTCTCTATTTTTATCAATTACATTACATATAATATAATTTAAATATTTTTTATCTAAATAAATATTATATTTAAATATATATTATATTTAATGTATTGTATTTAAATAAATGTGATACTTAAAATACCCCGTTAGCTTTGGAGTGCCAGGGAATTGATTTCGGACCCTAAAATGCATTCTCAAACGTACCCAAAAAGTCATTCTAAATATCCAAGACCTCAAGCGACTTAGGGCCCGTTTGGTATTGTTGTCTGTCTCTATTTTTTTAATAATATGTATTCATATGTATGAGATCAACGTTCCTTATCAAAATGAAAAGAGTAAAAAGTACTAAGCACATGAAGGCAGTATCTTTCTCATGTTAAGGCCTCGTTTGGTGAACGTATTATATTTGTATTACGTTTGAATATAATACATTAAATGTAATTTATATTTAGAGAAAAAGTATTAACATTGAAGTTGAATGCAATGTGTATTTGGATAAAAAGTATTTGAATTATATTTTAATAATAAATATATGATGTGATGAGTAAAAGTGGAGAGAAAAAAGAGAGAGAGAGAATATATGATGTAATTAATAAAAATAATAGAAAAAGTGAAATAATAAACAGTAATTATGTTGGATCTAAAATGTGATGTAATTAGTATTTTGAATGAAATATTTTTGTATTTTAGAGAAAATTACATTGTATTTAAATGTAGTGTAAAAAAAATACTTATACCAAATGGATACTAATAATACGCTTTTATCTAACAAAAATAAAAATCATTTTACGGTAGCCTCGTTGAAGCCACATATTCCAATTATAATTGATATTTATTTACAGTTTTATGTTTATATTACGTTTAAGTATAATATAATTTTTATTTAAAGGTAAAAGTTTTATATTCAAATATAATATTTTTTAATAATATTTTAAATATATTTATTATTTTAAAACATTATAAAAATAATTTTTTTCATTTATATCATATTCTTTTTTTATTTTAATTTTTTTTATTTATTTTTACTAATTATATTAATTTTTTTAACTCTAAAATATAATTCAAATATTTTTTATCTAAACATATATTACATTTAAATATAAAATAAATATTTTTTATTAAAATATAAAATATATTTAATATATTATATTTAAATATAATATAAACGTAATATATTCTTCAAACAGCTTCTAAGCTATTAATATCAGACGACAATTATCAAGACAAGCTATACATACAGTAGTTAACAAGTACAGTTTTGTTTTTTATTTTTATTTTTATTTTTTTTTTCTTTTATCCTTTTGGTAGAAAACAAGTACCTTCTAAATAGAGAAAGGAGTCCGGTAGGTAGAAAAATGATGAACTGGGAATGTGATATTTGGAATAGACATTGCACGTCTTACATTAAAAGTACTAAAAACGGTAAATTGTATATCGATTTGTATTTTTCTCTCTCGATTTCCATTGTAATACTAACAAGTGAACAAAGAAGTTCCGAAAAACCAAAAAAAAAAAAAAGGTCGATAAAGCACAAGGAAAGATATCATAATTGCATTTAATTATTATTATTTTCACAATTAAGTTACTTTTCTTTGTGATCTAGATTATAACTTGTTCAAGTTTTTATCAAATCCAACAGCAAAAAGATGAGATCATTTAGACAAGAATTTTGAAGTTAAATTTATCTAGAAGTAGCATCTTGTGACGTATTCATAATGTGAAATGAGGTCAATTCAGAGTCACATTGTTCTTCATAAGCATCATAATCAGAGGGATTTGGGACATACCCAGCACGCTTCATCTGTTTTAAAAGAGACTTAAGAAGTGAACGGATTTCTTTCCTTTTCGGATGTCTCTTGTCTCTCACTAAGAAAACATGTACACGACCCTTCAGCTCAATCCAACTACAACCTGGCTGTTTGACAACTCCTCGTTCCCTCATCAGCTTCCTTACTTTAACAACATCACCCCATCGTCCAAGCTCAGCATATATGTTTGACAAAAGAACGTAAGGGCCGGAGTTTGTAGGGTCTATTTCCAAGAGCTTTTCTGCCACAAACCTTCCTGAGTCAATGTCACGATGAATTTTACACGCACCAAGCAAAGACCCCCAGATTACTGCATCAGGCTGCATTGGCATCATCTCAATGAGATTTTTGGCTTCATCAAGATGACCTGCTCGACCAAGTAAATCAACCATACATGTATAATGGTCCTTCAAGGGTACCAAATTATACTTCTCAATCATTGAGTGGAAGAAATGACGCCCTTGGTCGACTAGTCCTGCATGGCTACACGCACATAGTACACCAATCATTGTGACATGGTCTGGTTGTTCCCCTGATGCCAACATTTTGCTGAATATTCCAAGAGCTTCAGCCCCATAACCATTTTGTGCATACCCCACAATCACGGCATTCCATGAGACACGATCCCTCTCCACCATGTTTTCAAAAACCTGACACCCATCTCCAATTGACCCACATTTCATGTACATGTCTATCAGAGAGTTCCCCACAAAAATATCAGACTCTTCCCCTGCTCGGAAACGAAATCCATGCTTCACTACATGAGTGTGAGACTGCTTACCAAGCTGCAGGTCAGCAAGATTTGCACACGCATTAAGTAGATTTCCAAATGTGTAGTGCGTTGGCCATACTGACACTCTCTTCATTAGGAGGAAGAGTGAGAGTGCCTCTTCATTTTCCCCAATCTGTGTGTACCCTGAAATAAGTGCATTCCAGGAAACCACATTCCTCTCTACCATCTTTGTGAACATTAATCTTGCAGTTTTGAGGCTGGATGCTTTGGCATAACCACTTATCATGGAGGTTTCAGAGACCACATTCCTAATTGGCATCCTGTTAAAAATCCATCTAGCTTCATGCATCCTACCACATTTCGCATACATATCAATCATTGCATTGCCTAATATGAGATCATCTCTGAATTTATCGCACTTCATAACACGGTCATGAATTTGCAGACCTTCTTTTACAGCCAACAAACTCGCACATGCACTTACCACACTTGCTAAAGTCATTTCATCTGGTTCAACTCCACAATCCATCATCCTCCGAAAAACTTCAAGAGCTTCACTTGCTGGGCCATTCTGCTCGTAACAACTAATCAAGCTGTTCCAAGAAACAATGTTCCGCTCTTCCATCCAATCAAAAACTTTGCGTGCACAGGTTACACTCCCGCATTTAGAGTACATATCAATCAGAGCAGATCCCATGTAAACATCTAAAGAGTAACGAGACTTCGCTATCAAAGCATGGATTTGGATACCCATTTCCAAATCTCTTAATCCTGCACAAGCACTTAGAGCACTACCAAAAGAGTAATTATTTAGAACGAAATCCTGCCCATGCATCTTAACGAGACATTCCAATGCTTCTTCATACCTCGCGTGCTGGGAAAAACCCGTGACCAAAGAATTCAATGTGCATTGGTCATGATCACGCATCATCTCAAAAACCCGCACAGCTTCATCAAGTAAACCCACCTTGGTTAACACGCAAATAATGGAATTCCCAGAAAACGTGTTTTTGTTAGGCATTTTGTCGAACACTTTGCGTGCATCATCCAAACAACCACATTTTCCATATGCATCAATGAGCCTATTCTGTATGAAAATTTCCGAGGAGAATTGGGTCTTAATGATACGGGCATGGACGCGACGTGTATCGCGAATAGACCTGGAACAGACGCAAGAATCTAGAAGTTTCGCAAAGGGTGTGGAGTCGAGGAAAGAGAGGTCACCCGGGAGCTGTTTGAACAATCCATGTCTTCCCATTTCATTGTTGAGGAAAACAAAACATTCATGGGCATACTTCAGATGAAGCTTTGGACATTACGGAGTGAGTTCAATGCTGCAAAACAACCGAAACTTGTAAGCAGCAATGAAAGTAAATCTGCTGTTAAGACCTCCAGATAGTAATATGTTTTCCTTTTACATTTGACTGTTGTTTGTTCCATGCAATAAAACTAAAACCTGTTGAGAATTGTCGTAATAGTAATGCCTGTTGAGCACAAAGTGAACAAACTAACTTCTATTATTAGTGTAATAGAAAATACATCAAAACCACGTAAAGAAGACAACACTACAAAATCATAACAGTACACTCACAAAACTAGCTCTCAGCACCTTAAAAAACATATATATATATATATATATATATGAAAGCACTATAAATATAACAAAGAAGACTTGCTGCCTCTGCTTGGCCGTTCTCCAAATGGAATACATCAGCCTATTTATAGGCGAAAGGTACTTGGGCTCCAAGTTTTGTATGGCTGATAACAATTTGAAACAAGATAAACTTGTTACATTTGGCATAATCCAAGGCAACAAAAAAATTGTTTCTCCATGAAGCTTTGCTGCAACTTTATTTATTACTAGTTGGGGCCGCGTGCTCCTGCTCATGTGCTTTGATAGTTAACATTATTCCTAATAACTTGTAACTGCGACTTCATTTGAGTAAATCAAGCAAGGCAACTTAATTTCTAAAAGATTCGCATTTTCAAAGGTATTGATCACACGAAATATCCAAAAACATTATGACAAAATGTAAAAATATAAAAATGAAAAAAAAATAACAAAAACAACAAAATCCTGTGTAGAAAATATATAAGGAACAGTTAAGTTGTATTTTTTTATTCAACCCCAGTGGTATCAATGGCTCTGATGCAGAAATTACATATCATGGACAAAAACATGGTCAATACACATTATTTATAATAAATTCACTATAGCGGCTACAGTGAAGCTACAGTAACCTGTTTTTCCCTCGTTTATGCCCGACTGTTCTTTTAAGCCATGGGCTTTTTGGTTATTTCCCCCGCGACAACCCTAGCCCCCCTCTTTCTTTCTTTCATTTTGCTTTGCCCCTTACTTGCCACTGTCTCTCTTTTTCAGCCACTTTTGCTCTTTGTCTCGCTTGTTTGTTTGAAGCATGGGTTTTTTGGTTAATTTTTCCATGCCAACCCTAGCTCCCCTCCCTCTTTCTTTCATTTTGCTCTGCCGCTCATTTGCTGCTAGCCCTCTCTCTTTTTGGGCCTCTTTTGTTCTTCATTTTGATTTTGTTCTTCATTTTGATTTTCGGAGGTTTCACCAGAAATGATCTTCTCCTTCCTTTTTTTTTTTTTCCTTTTCTTTGCCCTTTATTTGCCTTCTGCCTTATCTCTTTCTGCCTTTCTCGCTTTCTCTATTAGTTTTGGTTCTCATTCCCGTTTTCAAGGGTTTCGGCGTATAAAACCATAGCCTCACCTGTTTTCTCTTTGGCCTGCCCTTCATTTGACGTGTTGCCTCTTTTTTTTTTTTTTTTTTTTGCCTCTGTTGTTCTTTCTTTTGGCCTGTACTGTATTTTGGTTTTCCATTAGCCATGTCGATGGCCTGTTTTGGGAGTAGATTTTTAGGGGGTTTTGGGGGTGGATTTTTGGGGATTTTTGGTTTTGAGGTCTCTGGCCCCTTTTGG
The DNA here is from genome assembly GCA_035233585.1 of Antiaris toxicaria. NCBI lineage: Eukaryota > Viridiplantae > Streptophyta > Magnoliopsida > Rosales > Moraceae > Antiaris > Antiaris toxicaria. Next base: position 7,621,326 of record CP141163.1, read on the forward strand.
CATTTCCTATTTTAGGGGTGTGTTTGTCGGGGATTTTGGTCCTGGAATCCCTAACTTTCCTCTACCTTTTGCTTTTGGTGTTGTTGGCCGTTTGGCCAGTTGATTTAGGAGCTGGGTTCTTTAGGTATTTTGACTGCAAAAAACCCAGCCCTCCTTTTCCCTCCTTTGCCCCTCACCTGGCACTGTCGATTAGCCTGTGGTTTGACTATTTTTGTTTGTTTCTCATTGGTGTTCGATGCTCTTTTTTTTTTGGTTATTTTGTGTTTATTGTTGGTGTGATGTTTTATGGTGTTTGTTGGTTGGTTGTTATGTGTATTTGTGTGTGTGTAGGTTTTGGAGGCTTCATTATGTGGTAGTTGTTTTTGATGCTGTTGATTGTATGGGCGAAGATTTTTTGGGCAAAATTTGTTAGTCAATTGTCTGAATTGTTACGTATATGGAGTTTGATGTATGTTATATATTATGTAATTTAAATATACAGAAGTTGTCAACTCTATTGTAATGGCAGCTGTTTTTTTTTTTTTGCCCTGCTGATTACGTGAAACCAATTTATTTTGGCATTTTGCTCAGTTGGATTGTGCTACGTTTAAAACTATGAATGAATATTCAGTTTTCACCTTCTGTGTTTTTTTGCTTGGCTTAGTTGGTATTTGTAACCGCATTTGTGTATTTGCGCTTGGAATCCTGTAGAGGTGGAGTTAGCATTGAATTATGTATTTATTGTAGGTAATGATTTCGTTAAAATTATATACGCTGAATATGAGTATTCTATACCTTGCATTTATGGTATTGGTGATGAGGTGTCGTGCTACAGTGTTATCCAGTTATTTTGTATTAGTATTTCAGCTTAAGCTATTACAGATGCAATTAATGGTACGTTCTTTTTTGTTTTTTCATGACATGTACTTCGAAAAATGAATCAGCACTGCGTCTTGTTCTTCTGTTTTCTAGACTTATCCGTATAAGATTACGTGTCTCCATGTGATTATTAATATACTCCTCAGTTTCACTGTATACTTTTGTGGTTATATATATAAATGATTTCTACTGTATTGCTCTGGCTATCAATGTAGTCTCACGTCCTTTATTCAGCTTTGCTTATTGTTATTTCTCTTTCCGTGAGTTCATTAAGTGCTCTGAGTATTGCCTCTGTCTTTTTCACATCTGTATTTGCTGAAGCTTGCACGGTTGGCATTGATATAGACCAGGTATTATTTATTGTTTCCTACATATTAGAATTTGTCAATGCTTATTTATGACAAACTATTAAGTTTGTGTGTTTGTTAAGCATGTGTGTGTCTATATGTCTATGTGTGCGCGTGCGTGTTGTACTTATATTTTGTATTCATGCAATAATCAATCTTGCCTTCTTCTATTTAGATTGCTTTGTCAAATCATTTTTAACAACTTTGTTGTCATTCGTTTATGCTTAATAGATATTCCTGTGTTATTGCTACTGCTTTTGCTTCCTCTTTTTTCCCATGTTTTTAAGTTATGGATTATGTTTTTGTTTTCGATTTCCTTTTTTCTTTTTTCTGGTCTGGATATTCTAGATTAAATTATTTGTTTTATGTGTATCTTTATTTATTTTTTTCCCTGTCATTCCTCTATTGTTTTTATAGTGTTACTTGGTTGGCGATGATGAGTGCATATTCTTCAGTGCATTGAATTTGATATAAGTTGTCTAAAAGTTGCTGTGAATCTCTAATTATATATATATGTGAGTGTTTTGTGGCTAAATGTGATAGGAAAGTTTTATTATATTATTATCGTAGCCTTTTACTTTTTTCAATCTTTTGTTTTCTCCCTTATCAAATAACTCAAGTGTTTTTTGGCCAACGTTTTTACTACATCTTTCAATCATTTTAGACCAATGCAATAGAGCAGTCTTCTAAGCCAATTCTCTGTTTTGAAACTGATTTGGTGCACGTAATTATTCTATATTAATTAACTACACTATTATCAAGTTATTTTATTACCTAATTCCACTAATGCCACCTTTGTCAATCGTCTGTTTTCTTCCTAATTAAATAACTTAGGTTTTTCTAACTCATGTTTTTACTGTGTCATTCGTTTCTTTTCGACTAATACAATAAAGCTCTCTTTTATGCCTATTCCCTATTTTAAATCTGAATTTGTATACTTAATCACTCTATATTAATTAATAACATTATTATGGAGTTGTTTTACTACCTGATTATACTATTTTGAATATGATATTATCCCTTACTGTATTTCATTTTCTGCCTTTTTGAAATAGACCTCATGAGTCATTTGGCTATAAAAACATTAGCTATTTTGCTATCTTTTCCTTTCACTTGCCGTTGCCCTCTCCTTTTTCATGTAGATATTCTCTATTTTGAATCTGATTTTGTGTACTTAATTACTCTCTATAAATTAATGACATTATTATGAAGTTGTTTTATTACTTAATTACACTATTTTGAGTATAATATTATCCTTTAATGTATTTTACTTTCAGCTATTTTGAAACAGATTTCATAAGTCATTTGGCTATGAAAACCTTAGCAATTTTACTATGTTTTCTTTTCACCTATTGTTGCCCTGTTCTTTTTCATGTAGATTCATGTCTGCCTTTGTCTACTTTATCCCTGGCATTGTTTAAGTTTTTGTTTTAGACCTATTATTATTCTTCTTCTTATTTGTTCATCTGGTAGCTTTTGGATAACTAAGCAGATAATTCCGCACATTCAATATAATATGCACATGGTATAATTTGTATGACAAGCTTCTTGGTTATATAATATAACATCCAATTTTTTGTAATTACCGCTAATACATACTTTTTGCAAAGTATTTTAACTGGCAGCTAATAAATGGATTGTGATATATAATAAAATAAGTTTGTCATACAATGTTGACATTGGCAACTTCCTAAGCCAACTTTTGAAACTTACTTTACATACACCCACGTCTACAAGTATTTGCAAAGCTATATATTTATATATATATATGTTTGCTGCCTTTTTTGAATAGTGAAAGAAAAGGAAAAGAAATGTGATGTGGAAAGAAGGACAAGGGTGTTTTCATTTCTTTTGTATAAATTTATTCAAATGTATTAGATCAAGTTTAAGCCATTGTATTTGAATATATAATTGTTATTAGATAAATATAAATTATTAGCTATTATGCTGTAATCCTTAAGCATGTTATAATAAGATTTTGTGTTATTATATATGTGCATTAGTTATTAAAATGGTATTTGTCAATAGTAAGTAGCAAAGAAATTGAGATACGAAAAGAGAGAGAGATGAGGAGATCATTTAAAAATAAGCAACTATAGCATGATTTAAGAATTTAGTACCGTAAATTTGACATTGTAGGTTTTAAAAAATAAAAATAATTTTGATTAATTATTAATTACTTTTAATTAACTTTTATAAAATTAAAAAAAAAACTATTGAAAAGCAAAATTAAAAAACAAGAAAACTTATAAAAAATTTAAGAAGCAAAATTAAGAATAAATTTAAATTGTTTAAAAACATTTATAATTAATATATTTAAACATACAGATATCAAATTTAAAAAAATGATATAATAGACATTAATAAGGTTGTTGTAAGGTTGAAAATATTTTCTCCTTTATATCAAACAGATGGTGATAAAAGGACAGGAAAAGGCTTTCTGTCGACAAGTGGTTGTCAAAAATGACCTTATCGTTTTAATCAATGTGGAAATCAAGTATTTAGAAACACAAAATATTTAGAAAATGAAAACAGAGCCGTTAGAAATTCCTCCTCAAATATCTCCGGGCTAAGAATAAACAAGAGACAAGCTTTATTAGAATCGACGAACCAAGCCTCTCTTGCTGATCAGCCATCAACATCAACAACGTACAATGAATAATGTAACTCTCTTACTCAAAAATATTTATACATATGTGTGTATATATATATATATACATATACATGCATGTGTTAGAATAATATAGCTACTATTTAACTATTATTAAATTAATTTTAACTATGATTTTCCTCATCCTTTTTTCCTTTCTTCCACCCTGTTTTCTATTTAATCTTTTTCATAGATATGGCAAATACATATATTGATCTTGAAAAATTACTGTTGCATCTGTAAATATTATAGCGCGTTATTTTGGATTAAAGAGGGTATTTATAAAAATAATAAACTAAAATTTAATTTATGTTGTCAAGATGAAAAAATTGTATTACCTATGACAAAAGAAATTCTAATTACATTAAATAAATTACTTGACTATTATGAAGGATCTGTAAGTGCATATTTTTGAAAAAATATAAGAACCTTTAATTTAATGTTTGCATTTACATTCTTTGGAGCAAATATAGAAACAAGTGCACATAATCTAAATGGATCATATATTTTCAAAATAAATGAACAAATACACCATCTAATGGGATCATTATTACCAATTGATAATAATCCTCCAAAATTTGCTCAATTATATATATATGATACTAAAAATGAAACTCAAAATCGAATTGCAGCATTTTCATTTGAAGATGCAAAAATAGATTTAATAAAATCAATAATTGAGAGCTTGATCAAAATGCTTGATGAAAATAACAAATTAGTAAAATTCTTTCGAACTGTCAGAGACGTATATAAAGAACAAGAAATTCTATCGATGAAATTAAGATTAATGGGGCGATGAAGTACAGATAGTAACCAATACGAATTACTTACATCAAATGATATTGGAGGTCTTATAGTAGGAGATATAGGTGAATATGAATAAGGAAGAGATATTATAATTCAAGAAAAGACAAATAACTTACAAAGAATTACAAAATTACATCGTTCCTATATGGCTTTGTAGTATCCACTACTGTTTCCATATGGAGATGATGGTTATAGAATAGATTTAGATTGGAATACAAACAATACAAATAAAAAACCATCAACAAAAAGAATACCCATGAGAGCATTTTATTATTATCAACTACAACAACAACTATCTCAAAGCAATATCTTATTTAAAAGTGGAAGACTTTTTCAGCAATATATTGTAGATGTATATGCAACTATTAAAGAAGATTGATTAGAGTACATCAGGAAAAACCAAAGCAATTTAAGATCTGAAATGTATCAAGGAATTCAAAATGCTATAACTAGAGGAGATACAGATGCAAGAACAATAGGAAAAAGAATAATTCTTCCATCCAGTCATATCGATAGACCAAGATATATGATTCAAAATTATTAAGATGCAATGACAATGTGTAGACATTATGGAAATCCTGATTTGTTCATAACATTTATATGTAATCCTAAATGGTCTGAAATTACACGAGCTTTAGCTACAATCCCTAGTTAAAAACCAGAAGATAGACCTGATATTACTATAAGAGTCTTTTAAATGAAGCTAAAAAACATATTATCAATTATCAAATCAGAACACATATTTGGAACAATAATTACAAGTAAGATGTATTAATTATATCTTATTTTATTTTATATATTTAAAATTCTCCTTATAAAATACACTAAAACAAACAAAAGGAAACAAAAAAAAAAAAAAACCGAAAAAAAAAGAATCAAGGGAGGGGAAAAAAAAAGAAAAAAGAATGGAAAAAAAATGGAAAAGAAAATTAAAAAAAAAGGGGAGGGTAAAATAAACTTTAATAATAATATAAAATTAATACCTTTTTTCTTCTTTTTTTCCTCTTTTCCATCTTTTCTACCTTCATTTTTTATTAAATATTTGTTTATTTCTACATATTTATATTTTGTGGAATTATTTCTACAGATTTATATTTTGTAGAGTTTCAAAAATGCGGTTTGCCATATTGTCATTTTTTATTTTGGTTATATCATAATGAAAAAAATATCTGAACCATTTAAAATAGATGAACTTATCTCAGTTGACATACCTGATCCAGAAAAAAATCCCTACGAATATAATATTATAGATGAATTTATGATACATGGTCAATGTGGCATTGTGAAAGCAAATGCACCATGTATGAAAAATACATCATGCTAAAAAAATTCCCCAAACAATTTAAAAATAAAACAACAATCGAAGAAAATGGATTTGTAAATTACATACGTAGAAACATAAATTTTTTTATTCAAAAAGAAGGTATTAAATTAGATAACAGATTTGTTGTCCCTTATAACAAAGATTTGTGTTTAAAATTTCATGCATATATAAATGTTGAAATATGTTCTCAATCTATGCTGATTAAATACTTATTCAAATATTTAACAAAAGGACCAGATCGAATACAAGCTGTAATAGAAGATAACATATGTGTTGAACAATCTGGACAAACTACATATAAAGAAATAGACGAAATTAAAAATTATATTAATTGTCGATATATAACACTATATGTAGTTATATGGAGAATATTTGAATATCCAATACATAATAAAAATCTAGCTATACAACGACTATTAATTCAGTTGTCAAAAATGCAAAACATAACATTTCAATCAAATTAACAACTTACAAATATAATAAGACAACTAGGCATCCATAAAACAGCATTAACTGAGTGGATGGAAACAAATAAGTCAAATATTAAAGCAAGACAATTATCGTATATACAATTTCCTACTAAATGGGTATGGAATAATAAAAATAAGATTTGGTACCAAGGTAAATAGGTCATACAATTGGAAGAACTTATTACATTCATTCTAGTTCAGGAGAACTATATTATCTAAAATTATTATTAAATCATTCAAAAGGTATTGAAAGCTACGAATCTCTTCGTACAATAAACAATATAATATATCCTACATATCAGGCAGCATGTAATGCATTAGGTTTATTAGAAAATGATAAAGAATGGGATGAATCAATATTAGAAGCTTCATTTTGGTCAACATCAACGCAAATAAGACAATTATTTATAGTAATTCTATTGTTTTGTAATGTTAATAATCCAACAAGGTTCTTTGAAAAGCATTGGAAACTTATGATAGAAGATATTTCACACAGAGTCAAAACATTATTCAATAACCCAAATTTTATAATTCCTGAAAATGAATTATATAATTATGTATTATATGAATTAGAAAAATTATTAAATACAAATTCATCTACTTTAACAAATTTTAACTTACCGCTTCCCACAGAATCATTAATTGATGATTTAAATAATAAACTACTACGTGAAGAACTTAATTACAATGTGAATAAATTAAAGGAAGAAAATACTATCTTAGCAAAAAATTTAAATAACGAACAACGATATATTTATGAACAAATTATTGAATCACTTCAAAACAAAAAACAAAACTTATTATTTATTTACGGCCATGGAGGAACAGGTAAAACATATTTGTGGAATGTAATTATTACTAAAATAAGATCAAATAACGAAATTATACTAGCAGTTGCATCTTCAGGAATTGCTTCATTATTATTACCAAAAGGAAGAACAACATATTCTAGATTTCGAATATCATTATCAATGGATAAATTTTCAACTTGGCATATAAAAAAAGGTTCTCAACTAGCAAAATTAATTGAAAAAACATCAATAGTTATTTGGGATGAAGCGCCCATGAATAATAAATATTGTTTCGAAACTCTAGACAAAACATTTCAAGATCTCAAAGATAATTTTAATCAACCATTTGGAGGAATGACAATTATTTTAGGCAATGACTTTCGACAGATCTTACCAGTTATACCCGCAGGAATAAAAGAACATATAATAAATACATGTATAAACAATTCATATTTATGGCCATATTACAAAATACATACATTAACACAGAATATGAGATTAAAACACCCAAACATAACAACATGGGAAAAAATAGAAATAAATGAATTTTCAGGCTAGGTATTAAGCATTGGAAATAGCACAATAGAAGGAATAAAATGTCTAGAAAATGAAGATGCTACATGGATTAAAATTTCAGAAAAGAATATAATACATTACGACTCAAATCCAATTGAAAAAATTTCTAAAATAATTTATGAAAACATAGAAAATAACTATAATAACATTGAATACTTATAACAATGAGCTATAGTAACTGCAAAAAATAAAACAACAGATGATATTAACAAATATATACTATCATTAATATTGGGTGAATCAAAGTCTTATTATAGTTATGATACAATAATATCTTCAACTGAGAATATTGATGAACTTAATCTATTATATCCAGAAGAATACTTACATACACTAAATTTTAACCGTGTACCACCACATGAACTAAGTCTTAAAATTGGAGTTCCAATAATATTGTTACGAAACCTAAATCAATCCATAGGTTTATGTAATGAAACAAGACTTATTATCACACAATTAACACCTAGAATTATATAAGGACAAATAATAAGTAAAAAAGACTTAAATGAAAAAGTTTGTATTCCTAGAATTGAAATAATTATTAACGAGTCTAAATGGTCTTTTAAATTAAAAAGACGACAATTACTCATAAAAATTTGTTATGCTATGACGATAAATAAAAGTCAAGGCCAATCACTGAATAAAATAGGTATTTACTTAGAAAATGGTATTTTTAGACATGGTCAATTATATGTAGCATTATTCAGAGTAATAACGCCTGAAGGACTGTATATATTAATTCATAAATCAATAGAAAAATACCCAGGTCATGTTAAAAATATTGTTTACAAAGAATTCTTATACAACATTTTATAAAGACAAAAAAATAGACTCATCAATTCAATAATGTAAAAATATGATGCCATTCATAGCAATTTATCATTTCTAAATAACAAAAACATAATCAATTCATTGAATATCATTACTACAAATATTTTGTAGTGATTTAAGCAGCATAACAACACCAATATGATCACTGTGGCCAAATGAATTATACGGATCAATTGAAGCCGCATCAGCAGATTATAGCGTAATACTGATTATACAACAGGCTGGCTCATTAGCCTAGATTGTGTCTTAGTCAACAATGAGGTAAGAAAATCTTTCAATATTGTTTTAGGTTATATTCTTTTACTTTTATAATATGACATCTTATATGAAATCATAATTTATAAAAATTTACACATATGTTATATCATATTATTTTATAATACATAATTAAGTAAATAATAATACATTTATAAAATACAGTATGAAGTAATACATGGATCAATTAGAACTCAGCATGCCGACTACTTATCGGAGAAAATAAATGAAGGACAAATATATCAAATCAGCAATTTCAACGTCGCTCTAAATAATCCAAGACACAAGATCATACCTCATTGTGCAATGCTGCAATTTGCAAGAGTAACATCATTTATTCCAGTAACTGAAGAAATAATAAATATTCCATTGCACAAGTTTTATTTCACAGAATTTGACCAGTTGCCTCCTAAAACTGATATCAATGATGTGTTATCAGGTAATATCTATATACTTTATATATATATATATATACATGCACATACATACACACATCTACACACGCACACACACATACATTATTAACAAAAATTCCTATCCCTATTTTCTTTTTTTTATTTATTTATTTACACACTAATATTAGTTTCAATTTTATATTCATCAGATATCATCGGTATGCTAATTAAAGTTCAAGAAATTGAGCAAACAAATATTAAAGGTAAAATGACATCGAGACGCACATTAACGCTGCAAAACATAAGGTAATCATATTAATGCTATTTATAATAAATATCATAAATAAACATTTACTAATTATTGGTATTATATTTTCATATTAATTTTCTTCCAATTGTAGGAGTGAAAAATTACAAGTAACATTGTGGGGAGAAATTGCGGAAAAATTCAATGAAAATGTTTTGAAGACCTTGGATACTCCAATAATAACAATTTTCACTTCAATGATTGTAAAACAATACATGGATAATTGACTACAATTGCTACATTACATTTTTACACACACATTATCATATTAATAAAATATAACTAACCATGGCTTTTCTTTGTTCAACAGGAAACACATATGTTGCAAGTACAAGTGCAACAATGTATTATATCGATCTAAACACATCTGAGATAAAAACATTAAAAACAAGGTAATAAACATTTTATTATCCTTATGTCATACATTATACAAAAATAATTAAATTTTATTATATAAACTTATAACAAATACATTTATTCACTTTACAAATCTACAGGTTTCATCACACAACACAACATATAGACTTTGTCCCCGCTTCTGTCAAGCAAATCCAACTATTTGAACAGCAGAAACAAGAGAATAGAAAAACAGTTAACGAGCTAAACAAATTAGATCCTCTAGAACATCAAGTAAGTATAAATAAGCTAATATTTTTAATAATCAAAGTGAAAAATGCATTAAATACTAATATATAACTCTTATGTACAAAGGGAACAAGATTTATAGTGAGAGCAACAATATTCCAATTTGAAATACAACAAGGCTGGTATTACAACTCCTGCCATCAATACTACAAATAAGTAAGAGAAGTAGAGAGTGGATGATGGTGTGATACCTATGGCCATTTAACAACAATACCAGCACCATGGTAAACAAACTTAATTTAATGCATTGCAAAAATATCATTAATAATTAATTAACCTTTACTCTCACTTTTTTCCAACAATATTTTCATTCCTTTTTTTTTTTTCTACATATACATTTATCTCTTCATCTCTTATAAATTTATTTATAGAATATTGCTTATTCCATCATAATACACTAAATAATTTCTGTTACATTTTATGATAGGTACAAACTAAATACAAGAATTCAAGACGAAATGGTTACAAAGTAATAACAATATTTGGAAGAGCAGCGCAAGCATTGATTAAAAAACCATGTTCTACATTAACAATAGCGAAGGCTATACAGATTCATTCGTGTTAGCACCTATAATCGAACAACTAAGAGGCTAGACAAAAATATTTCAAGTATATTTCAAACCCAGGGAAGCGCTTATCGACACTATTGTATCAAACATTTTTGACGATGATGATTATACACCATAACTCCCACCCCCTCCATTAGCAGTTGCATTAGATCCGAAAACATTTGAACCCGAAAACATTATCGCAAGGTAACAAATCATTATTAGAGTACATTTAATGATATACTTGAAAAAAAAACAGCATTAATAATAATAGTTTTCATTCTTTCAGTGGAAAAGCAAAAGCAGTGGGCTCATCAACAAAACGAAAACTAGCCAAGTAATAAAATTATCTATAATTAAAACAAATATTTTTATAGTATTAATTAAAATTATTAAACTTTATTCAATAATACTTCTACTCTTCTTTAAACTAAAAAGATATTTTTTGCCAACACTTTTTTTTTTATTTTTTTCGCAGTAGTGAGTAGCAGCAACAAAAAGGCAAACAAAATTGTAATAGTTATATATTATTACTATAGCTGTATAAATACTATGTATAATCTCATATATATGATATTGTATAATAATAAAAATAATGTCATGTAAATTATATAGCCTATACATTATTATTATAATTGTATAAATACTACGTATAATCTCATATATAGAGTATTGTATAATAACAAAGATAATATCATGTAAATTATATAATCTATACATTATTACTATAATTGTATATATACTATGTATAATCTCATATACATAATATTGTATAATAACAAAAATAATATCCTGTAAATTATATAGTCTATACATTATATATGTAAGGACCGCCCCATCCCTGTACCCCAAATTTCATTTAATGAGAAATTTAGGAACGATTTGATGTATTTAGTGCAAAATTTAAGGAACACAGGAACATACACGGCCGTGTACTGCCCAGACTGTGCACGTGTATGAAGCCGTATAATTGAACATGGCCGTGTAAGTAAGACACGGTCAGATATACGTCCGTGTAGGAAGCCGTGTATCATCTGTACTATTCACAAACATAAGATGGTTCGAGTGAATAGGGTCGTATTAATGAACACGGTCAAGTACACGGTCGTGTAATAGACCGTGTACTAATTGGGTTGTTAAGACGTCAGCAGACGTGTTGGTGGAATATGGCCATGTAGAGAAACACGCCAAGGTGCACGGCTGTGTGTGATGCCATGTAAAAGTCAAAAAATAAAATTTTCTGAGATACGGCCATGTTGAACAAAGACACGCCCGTGTATCATGCACGAGCCCGTGTATGGGATCGTGTGTGACACCGTGTACTAATCAGGAAAATGAAATTTTTCCATGACACGGCCGTGTTTAGCAAAGACACACTCGTGTAGCCTTGAACACGCCCGTGTAGGGAGTCGTGTAAGAAGCCGTGTAAATAGAAGAAAAACCCTAATAAGGAATATGGTATCGAGAGGATGGTTTGGTTGACCTTTTCCCACCAAAGGACTAATAAAATGGGCTCAGCATGGCCAATTTAGTCGAAAGAAACTGTGTTAGAAACGTTACACCCAAAAATACTTCGGTATGCGTGTACGAATACAACATAGTGTAGACACAACCACAGTATAGAGTATGAGTAGTAATTTAGTATATAATGGGCTCATAGAAAATATAACTAACTAGAAATCATCTACATAACAATCAGATTCAGAAAATCTGACTTCCGGATGATTATTTGAACACTAACGAGAAAGGACTGAAAATCACAGTATAAGACTGGACTGTGAAGAGAGCAACACAGATAATTTTCCTTCACCCAAAAACCGTGTACTCTAACTGGAAAACCAGTTGGTTTTTAGCAGCTAAAAACCCCAAAAAGTGACAAATAAAATATTGGGGTGGTTGATGACACAATTGTATAAAAAATTACCAAAAATTTCACATCACCTTACCATCACCATTCCTTTCTCACCCTCCCCCTTAAATGGACACCTACTTTCTGAATTCGAGACTGAAATGGGCAAGTTTTTATCTCAAAATTAGCCTAAAGTTGGCTTGATTAATCAAGCTTAAGATAGCTAAGTGAGATTAGGATTTGTCTATAAAGGAATGGCCATACCTTTGGGTTTAGTTTCCTCTTTCACACTCTAATTTTTTTAGCTCACGTTTTCTCTCTCCCCCTTGCTGCAATTGACCACTTCTCAGCCCCAAAATCACCTATTTTCAAGTTCAAACTCTTGCAAAAAATACACCAAAAACAAACCCCTTCAAGTTAGGATTTAGAGGGATCATTTTCAAGTTGTTTCAAGTCTTTCAAGGGTAAGATTCTAGACTGATTTTGTGGTTTTACTTCTTTGTTTTAAGTTGATGATTAAGAGAAAATATTTTGGTGTTTGTTAGCACAAGAATCGACCCCCATTCCTTGTGATTTCTAGCGGTCACTTTCTCACCTAAGCCAAAGTTCAAAACCAAAAAGGTAACAACCGAAAAACCCTTGTGTTGTGGTTAGTGATTTTTAAGTTTTGATCAAAGTCATTTATGTGTATTTGTTTATGCATATGGGTTGTAATAATTTTATTTTGAGCTCTCAAGTTCCTATCTTTAAGTTATGTGGTTGTGATTATGTTTACAAATTTTTACGTAAGGTTAAAAGTGTAAAGTTTAGTAATGTGGCTGGACATAAAACTGTCCTCAAGATAGGCTACCGATTTTGGCCATTGCGACCCACTTAGGTTTGATTTTAGGATTGGGTAACATGATATTTTAAGAAAATTTCGTTATGGTCATTTTTGCGTCATATAGCCTTTGGCCAAAAACGACATTAAGATAGGCGTTTCGAGTGTTTTTCACTTGGTGCTCAAACTGGGAGCAAAACTGGGAACAGGACCCGACCCCAGACCACAGTCTTGGGTTTTATTGAAAACGGACCCTTTAGAGTCTGAACCAGACTTCAAGCTCAACACAGAAGTTGTAGATCTCGTCGAGACCTTGAAAACGACCCTCGCGTGTCTTAAAAATTCGATCGTTTTTGTCCTTAATCGGAGCCGTTTTCAAAGAAGTGTAAAATTGGAAGTTTTGTAAAAACTGGGTACAAGGCCCATGGATTTAATGAAATTAGGAGCTGTTAGAGTTAGAATTAGGCTTCGAGATGAACACGAAATTTGTTCATCTCGTCGAGGACGAAAACTCTTATGTTTGCTAAAATCACAAATGAAGTCGTTTTGACTTATTTCCAAAATAGTTTTCAAAAGTGGTTCCAAAAATTACTTTTAAAATACAAGTATTAAAAATGTATTTTCACATACCTCAAATAATTATGTATCTTAATATTTCTAATATATGGACAAAATTTTCTCACAAAAACGTCCCTTACCTTCTAACAAGGTGATGAAGAGACGGGACACGATTTGTACCAAGAATTTTTATAAGTAAACCAAAATATTTTCTTGAGCAAACTAAAATAATGAGGGTAGCTCGGTAGGCTACCACACCAAAAGTGATCTAGTAGCCCAGTAGGCTACTACACCAGTTGAGCCATAGTGGCTCGGTGGGCCACTGTACAAAAGAATAGTAGCCAAGAAGACTACTCCATCCAACAGGCAAGTAACCTGGCCGGTTACTACACCTAGTTTACGCTTAGTAATTCGGTAGACCACCTAGTTGCCCATGCACGAGATAACCGGTCAGTTGACTAGTAGGTAACCAGTCAAGGACCGTGTTCTGTACAACATTGTGAGAAACGATGATTAATATGTCAAGAAGACAGTTAATCAAACGATAATAGGAATTGTACACCAAATCCCAAAGTAGGCCAACAGGGTACCAACGGGCCTCGGTACTACATAAAGACGCAAGTACTAGTTACTAATGGTATTAATGATCCAGTAAAGGTGCTGATGAGTAACGTTTTTGATGACAAATGGTAACCTATGAGTTGATAAAGGTGCGAGTACAAGTACGAAATTGCTTGCAATTAGGTAAGTATAACTCCGCCTACAGCATGGATAAAATGAATTTAAATGATGATTTTCCAGTATTTTAAGTACGTATCATGCACACGATGCTAAACAGTATACATAAGAGCATATAGTTTCACAATCGAGTAGATTGATGAAAGAATAAGATAGAAGCCATACGTCCCCGTGCGTAGGCCTTGGGATAGCTTAGAAAAGTACATAGCTAGAACAAATAAGTAAGATGGAATTTAATAGGCGTGTCATACCGGCTCTTTCCGTTGAAAGGGTTTTCAGAGTTAAAGTAAGAGAAGGCAGAGAGTTGAGCATCCGTTGATGGTCCTCCAGCCTATTTAGTGACCTCGGCGTTACTGTTGGTCTGCGGACACTTGGTACCGACACAGTGGCCCAAAGTAGACAAGTTAAAGAAAAGAAAATATTGAAGTATAAATGAACATAACCGGATCATGCATTGATCACCATATACATTAGTTCTCTATGCTTTTAGTCCCCATAAGTTGCATTCAATATATGATATGTTATGTTATGCATTCAGTATGATGTGATGATATATTTTAAGATGCGATACATGATACTATGATATATGATATGCTATATGGTATCCGTTATGACTGGTATACTCATATGATTTGAAGTATGTGTATGTTTAAACATGTTATACTTACTGGGCGTAAAGCTCATAAAGTGTGTTCATACTGTAGGTAAGTGTCCTATGTCTTAATCACTTATGAGTGATGACAGTGGTGGAGGCATATGTGAGGGGAGGTTGTGGACACGTTGCGAGTATTCTTCCGCACAGTATGAGTAAATTGTATTTTCAATGGTGACAGTTAAATAGTATTTTGAATAGTAAAGGTTAAATGGTATTTTGGAACAGCAAACAGTATATGTATGAATAGCATATTTAAATAGTATCTGGTGAATAGTAATCAGATAAACAAGTATACAAAATTGAAATCCTTATGTTCTTTTTCAAATTCTACATTTTAAAAGCATACGTACGTGAATAGTAAATACGTACGGGTTAAAAAAAATCCCTAATATTTCGTATTAAATCTAATATAAGTTATATGTAAGTATAAGTATCAGTTGAAGAAAGAAAGATTTTAGTGACGGTCCAGGGAACGGGTTGTCACAGTTGGTATCAGAGCGGTTTCTTGCCAACCTACCTCACATCGCCGAACGCCTGCCTCATCTGTCCAAGTAAGTTAGTTTTTGTTTTTAAATATTAGTATATAAGTTGATGTTTGAGTTGTAGTAGGAGGATGCCTGCACTAGTTGACCCCCGACAGATACGAGAGGACCGGGAAGCGAGCATAGCCTTCGCTGCCATGCAACTGCATATATATGACGGCAGTAATCCATACGAACTCCCCTACTAGATTCATCACATGGAGGCAATTTTTGAAGGGTGCCATATCCCATCCCGTCTACAGGTGGTAATGGCCAATAGCCAGTTGCGAGTACCAATAATGACATGGTGAAATGATCGACGTAGGATCAGGGGTCCAGCGATGCAGTGGGCTGAGTTCTGCCAAGACCTTCGCAACTCCGATGGCCCAGCTAAGGATGCAGACATCTGGGATGATATGTATGAGAGGAAATATCAGGTCCTCTCTGATATTTGGGACATTTACGAGGGAGAGACCATGGTACACTACTACCAACGATTTTTAGACGCCATGTTACTAAGCATCCCTGTAGACAAGCCTTTTGCGGAGGTGACTGACCTACTTTGAAGAGGGATTCCATGGTACGTAAGAGACCTCGTCCAGTATCCCCCGCATTATGAGAACCTACGATGCCTGGTCAGGGATATAATGGACGCTGAGTGAATGGTACTCAACCCCGACCTGGCAAACGCAGCACCTCAACCAGCCACTGAAGGATTCATGGCTGAACTGCAGCCAGCAGTACCTGAAGACAATGGAGATCTGATGGCAGACCTCAAGCCAGTTCCTCAATCTCCCGAGCACCAGATGGATGAAGACGGCGACGAGGCCATCCCTGATGCTCAACTTAATGATGAGGAGGAGGAGATGCCCGATCACATCAGTGACGATGAAGGGGTAGAGCTGTATGAGCCCCAGGTTATTATTGCTAGTGACAACGAAGGTAGTATTATTTGGGGAGATGAAGATAAAAATCCCGAGGAGTTCCCTCTGAGTGACAGTGAGGATGAGGAAATGTCAGACACCGAGTCTGCGATATCTTTAGAATAATAGGGACCTTTCACACGGGAATATTGTTTTGAAAATGTATAGGGGAACAGTAGCTTCCCCGTCTGATTTAGAATATGTACTTTTGGGATCGTATTCTGGGAAGTGTGTACCACTCCCACCAAGCTAGAAGTTGTACGCATTTTGATGTATGTATATATATTGTGGAATATTTGATGAAAGAAAGTATTATTTTGCCCTAGGGGTCAGAACATGGCTTTTCCACAAGTAACACCAAAGGCTAATGAGGAGTGCAGGACGGTTCCTGACATTCAGTGGATGTCTCGGATACGATGTGGTAATCGTATTAGACGTCAGAAGAGCAAGAAAGGAAGAAAAAGATATAATACACATATTTTATCTAAGATGCTTAAGTTAAGAATATGAGATGTAATATGAATCCCAAGTACAAGATTTAAAAGACTTATGTTCTTGTTTTCCGTATGTGATTGGGTCACATAGGTGAAAATGACAAGATCGAGAGCCCATAACAACCAAGTTACGCGAGATGACGAACTGCTTGCACGTATTGCAACAATGCAAGAAATGATGGTGAACTAACAACAAGAGCTCAACCAGCTCAGGAAACAAATGAACTAGCAACGACAGGCACCACAACCAGTGGAGGTGCTGACTCAAACAGCTTCAACAGCCCCCAACACACCTAGATAGCAGGTGGTCCCACCAGTCCAGACCCCATCAGCACCACCAGCCATGGTTACTCTCAAAGCAACCAATGTCCAGGTGCCAAGTTCGAGAGATGGTGACTTATATGAATGATTTAGGTGCATGAAGGTGTCAGAATTTGAGGAGACAACGAACCCTATTGAAGCTGACGATTGGCTAACCGATGTCTAGGTCATTCTAGACCTTGTAGGGCTAACGGAAAGGGAAAAAGTGATATGTACATCCCTCGCTTTATGCAAAGGAGCGTGTCAATGGTGGAAAACTGTGGCAATCAGGAGGGATATCAACGCAATGAATTGGGCAGACTTCATTGCTAAATTTAAGGAAATGTATTTTAATGACGAAGCTTTAACCGTCCAGCAAGATGAGTTCAACAACTTGCGTCAGGGTAACATGACAGTCATGGAAGCCATAAGAAAGTTTGAACAATTGGCTCGACTGTGCCCAGATCTAGTACCGACTGAGAAGGAAAAGGTCCGTAAGATGCTAAAGATGTTCCAGACAGACATCACTGTCCAAGTTTGCAACGGCAGCCATAGCCTCGCGACTATGGCTGAATGCGTCAGTAGGGCCATTAGAGCTGAGTATTGGTTAGCCCAGGACAGGAAGAGGAGGGCCCAGCTTTCCAAAGCAAGAAGAGAAGAGAAGAATTAGCCAAGGTAATTCAAGGGAAGGTCGACTCCCGACTTATAGCACAAAGGGCAGAATACAGGGACCAGCCAACACTACCGCCAGCCCAACCAAAATAATAAGAGAAAAAGGAATCCAAATAACCAAGGGCAACAGAGGAGTTTCCCTCAGAAGAAGAACAACTATGGGAAAAATAGTAATCAGCAATCACTATGCCCGAAGTGCGGGAAGAACCACTCGGGAGAATGCCACCTAGGCACTAGCGGCTGTTACATATGTGGCAAAGAAGGCCACATCACGAAGTACTGCCGCTCGAACCCCCAAAATCAACAAAGCCAAGCTCGTGCCACAGGAGGACAGCTACACGCCGCCCAAGCAAGAATTAAAGGCCCCTTCATCAACCAAGGTAGACTAGAAACTCCAGAGACGCAGGGGAGAATCTACGCGTTCACTAGAGAGGATGCGGAAGCCGGAACTTCAACAGTGGTGACAGGTCAGCTTTCTATTGCCAACTCCACTGCATCCATTTTATTTGATTCTGGAGGTACACATTCATTTGCATCGATAAAGTTTGCTAGGAATATAAGCCAGGTTGTAGATAAAATGAAACAAACTTTTCAAATTGCCCTTCCCTTTGGGGAAGTATTGTTATCAAATTACTAGCTACGCCATATACCAGTAATTTTCTGCGAACGGGAGCTAAGCATCGACTTGATCATCCTCGACATGCACAACTACGACGTGATTATAGGAATGGACCTCCTCACTAAGTACCACGCTGTCATAAATTGTTGAAGACGAGAAGTTACCTTCGAGCCGGACGGACATGAGAATTTTGTATACGAGAGTTTATCATTGAAACGGCCAAGAATGACGATTTCTGCCATGAAGGCCCACAAGTTTCTATCTAGTGGATGCAGCGGATTCCTTACCCAAGTCATAAACACGTATTAGGAAGTTGAGACAACACCAGACAATGTACCTATAGTTTGAGAGTTTGTGGATGTGTTCCCCGAAGATCTCCCAGGACTTCCACCAGAGCGAGAGATTTCGTTCGAAATCGAACTGTTGCCAGGATCAGCCCCTATATCTAAGCTCCCATACAGGATGGCCCTGATAGAGTTAAAGGAGTTTCAAACCCAGTTGAAGGATCTGGTGGACAAAGGATTCATCTGACAGAGCTGTTCGCCGTGGGGAGCACCTATATTATTCGTTAAGAAGAAGGACGGGACCCTGAGAATGTGTATTGACTACAGGGAGCTGAACAAGATCACGATCAAGAATAAGTATCCTTTGCCTCGAATCGACGACCTATTCGACCAACTCCGAGGCGCTGCCATATTTTCAAAAATCGACCTACGATCCAGGTGTCATCTGCTACAAATTCATGATGAAGACGTATCCAAGACAGCTTTCCGAACACGGTATGGACATTATAAGTTCCTCGTCATGTCATTTGGACTAACGAACGTGCCTGCAGCTTTCATGGACCTGATGAACCATGTCTTCAAGGAATTTTTGAACAAGTTTGTCATTGTATTCATTGATTACATACTAATGTATTCTAAGACAGAGGAGGAGCATGAGGAGCACCTGAGGGCCGTTCTAGTCAAGTTAAAGGAGCATTAGCTATTCGGTAAATTCTCTAAGTGCAAATTTTGGCTGGAGAAAGTCCACTTCCTTAGAATTTGGTCTCCAAGGAAGGAGTATCCGTAGACCCAGTAAAAGTTGGAGCAGTTAGTAATTGGCCGACTACGAAGAATGTAATGAAAATTCGTAGTTTCCTTGGTTTAGCAGGCTACTATCGACGCTTCGTGGAAGGATTCTCGAAGTTAGTCGCACCACTCACAGCACTGACCAAGAAGAAGAAGAAGTACAAATGGACTGATAAATGCGAGAAAAGCTTCTAGGAGTTAAAGAATAGACTCACGAGTGCTCCAATTTTGACCATATCGGATGCGGCACAAGGGAATTTTGTGATCTATAACGACGCGTCCAAGACTAGGCTAGGAGCCGTACTTATGCAGAATGGTAGAGTAGTCACGTATGCTTCGCGACAACTCAAGAACCACGAAGGACATTACCCGACACATGACTTAGAGCTTGCAGCAGTCGTCTTTGCGCTCAAAATATGGAGGCACTACTTATATGGTGTCAAATGTGAGATCTACACCGACCATCAGAGTTTCAAGTATATCTTCATGCATAAAGAACTTAACATGAGACAACGAAAGTGGCTGGAGTTGATAAAGGATTATGACTGTGAAATCCTATATCACCCAGGCAAAGCCAATAAGGTGGCCGATGCACTGAGTCGAAAGCACTCTTCAACGCTCGTAACGGTTTGCGTTTTACTGGAACCATTACAAAAAGAGCTACACAGTGGAGAAATTGAGGTCTTAATGAGAAGATTGTCTGAAATGACTCTCCAGTCAACCCTTTTGGAGGAAATCAAGGCCGACCAAGACATCGATTCAACCCTAGTTAAGCTTAAAGGGGAGGTGACAAAGGGACAAAATTCAGAATTTCAAGTCTCTAGGAATGGCATACTCTATTTCAAGGATAGGGTATGTGTTCCGAAGGATGAAGAACTCAGGAGAAAGAACCTATCCAAAGCCCACGACACACCATACTCGATACATCTAGGAGCAAATAAGATGTACCAGGACCTAAAGGCAAGCTTTTGATGGCCAGGAATGAAGAACGACGTCACTAATTTTGTAGCAAAGTGTCTCATCTACTAAAGAATCAAAGTAGAGCATCAGCGGTCGGGAGGAGAACTGCAAAAGATTGAACTACCAGAATGGAAATGGGAGCAAGTCACGATGGATTTCGTGGTCAGATTGCCTAGAACTTCAAACGGAAATGATGCCATCTGGCTAATTGTGGACCGATTAACGAAATCAACCCGATTTTTAACTATGAAGCTGAACTACTCAATGGAGAGGCTAGCCGAAATGTATGCGGCCCAAATAGTTAGGTTCCACGGTGTACCAAAGTTGATCATTTCAGATCGTGATGGACGCTTCACTTCGAGGTTTTGGCAAAGCATTCAAGTATCAATGGGCACCAAGTTAAAATTTAGCACAACTTTCCATCCTCAGACTGATGGCCAGTCTGAGAGAACCATCCAGACGCTAGAAAATATGGTGAGGGCTTGTGTCTTAGACTTCAAGGGAAACTGGGACTAGAAGTTACCCTCGATAGAGTTCTCATACAACAACAGCTACCATTCCTCAATCAGGATGGCACTGTATATGGCACTCTACGGAAGAAAATGCAGCTCTCTATTACATTGGCATGTAACTGAAGAGAAACAGCTCACCAGCATGGACTTCGTCAAAAGCATAACGGAAGACGTGAAGCTCATACGAGAAAGACTGGATACAGCTCATAGCCGCCAGAAGAGCTACGCAGATAAACGATGGAGACCTCTTGAATTTCAAGAAGGTGATAGTGTTTTCCTTAAAGTGGCACCTATGAAAGGGGTGATGCGCTTTGAGAGGAGAGGAAAGCTCAGTCCTAGATACATAGGACCTTTTGAGATTCTCAAGAAAGTTAGGAAGGTGGCCTATAGATTAGCCCTTCCCCCTGAATTGGCCTCGGTACATAACGTCTTTCACATTTCCATGTTAAAGGAGTACGCGCCAGATGGTTCCCATATTCTGAGCCAGGAACCAGTAGAAGTACACGTTGATTTGACGTACGAGGAGAGACCTAAGTAGATTTTAGCCAGAGAAGACAAAGTCCTCAGAAACAAAGTCATTCCGTTTGAAAAGGTGTTGTGGCGGAACTACAACTTAGAAGAAGCTACATGGGAATGGGAAGAGGATATGAGAAGAAACTTCCCGAATTTATTCTAATTTTCGAGGACGAAAATTTTTATAAGAGGGGTAGGTTGTAAGGACCACCCCATCCTTGTACCCTAAATTTCATTTAATGAGAAATTTTGGAACGATTTGATGCATTTAGTGCAAAATTCAAGGAACACAGGCACATACACAGCCATGTGTATGGCCGTGTACTGCCCAGACTGTGCATGTGCATGAAGCCGTGTAATTGAACATGATCGTGTAAGTATGACACGGCCAGATACATGTCCGTGTAGGAAGCCGTGTATCATCTGCACTGTGTACGTACATAAGATAGTTCGAGTGAACAGGGTCGTATTAATGAACACGGTCAAGTACACGGCCGTGTAATAGACCGTGTACTGATCAAGTTGTTGAAATGTCAACGGACATGTTGGTGGAACATGGCCATATAGAGAAACATGCCAAGGTGCACGGCCGTGTGTGACGTCGTGTAAAAGTTAGAAAATAAAATTTTCCGAGACACGGCCGTGTTAAACAAAGACACGCCTGTGTATCATGCATATGCCCGTGTATGGGATCGTGTGTGACACTGTGTACTAATCGGGAAAATGAAATTTTTCCATGACACAGCCGTGTTTAACAAAGACACGCCCGTGTAACCTTGAACACGCCCATGTAGGGAGCCATGTAAACAGAAGAAAAACCCTGGTACGGAATATGGTATCGGGAGGATGGTTTGGTTGACCTTTTCCTACCAAAGGACCAATAAAATGGGCTCAGTATGACCAACTTAGTCGAAAGAAACTATGTTGGAAGCGTCGCACCCAAAAACGCTCTGGTATGCGTGTGCGAATACAACACAATGTAGATACAACCACAGTATAGAGTATGAGTAGTAATTTAGTATAGAATGGGCTCATAGAAAATATAACCAACTAGCAATCATCTGCATAACAATCAAATTCAGAAAATCTGACTTCCGGATGATTATTTGAATACTAACGAGAAATGACCGAAAATAGCAGTATAAGACTGGACTGCAAAGAGAGCAACACAGATAATTTTCCTTCACCCCAAAACCGTGTACCCTAATTGGAAAACCAGCTGGTTTTCAGTAGCTAAAAACCCCAAAAAGTGACAAATAAAATATTGGGGTGGTTGATGACACAATTGTATAAACAATTACCAAAAATTTCATATCACCTTACCATCATCATTCCTTTCTTACCCTCCCCCTTAAATGGATGCCTGCTTTCTGAATTGGGGACTGAAATGGGCAAGTTTTTGTCCCCAAAATTAGCCTAAAGTTGGCTTGATTAATCAAGCTTAAGATAGCTAAGTGAGATTAGGATTTGTCTATAAAGGAATGGCCATACCTTTGGGTTTAGTTTCCTCTTTTTACATCCTAATTTTTTTAGCTCACGTTTTTTCTCTCCCCTTACTGCAACCGACCACTTTTCAGCCCCAAAACCACCTATTTTCAAGTTTAAGTTCTTGCCAAAAATATACCAAAAACAAACCGCGTCAAGTTCGGATTTAGAGCGATCATTTTCAAGTTGTTTCAAGTCTTTCAAGAGTAAGATTCTAGACTAATTTTATGGTTTTAGTTCTTTATTTTAAGTTAATGATTAAGAGAAAATATTTTGGTGTTTGTTAGCACAAGAACCAAACCCCATTCCTTGTGATTTCCAACGGTCACTTTCTCACCCAAGCCAAAGTTCAAAGCACCAAAAAGGTAACAACCGAAAAACCATTGTATTATGGTTAGTGATTTTTAAGTTTTGATCAAAGTCATTTATGTATATTTGTTTATGCATATGGGTTGTAATAATTTTATTCCCCACCTCGAAAAACGTATCAGGTGCTTGATTGACTAATTTGGGCGTTCTGATCCCAAATATATTAGTTTCGGGGCAAGTAAAGGTCGTCTTGACCCTCATCTTGATATTACACATCTGTTAAACTAAAAATCTTGTTTTGTACTCAATCAACCAGATCGAGTCTACTAACTGTTCATGTATCAGCTTTTGGTCAAATTAAGGCCATCTTGGCCAATAACTTGACACTGCGTTTCTCTCTATTCATCATCCACTGTTTTCTACTTAACTGACTGGTCTGAGTGCTCTGACCCCGATTTTGTCAATCTCTAGGTGAGAAGAGGTCATTTGGACCATTTTCTTGATATCGTACCCTTGCTAGGGCTATCTCTCGCTATTGTGCTCAGATATTCGGTCTGAGCGTTCTGGTGATCTACTTACCGGTCTTGTGTCAAGAATTGGTCGTCCGGACCAATTTCCTGACACTGCATGTCTCATTCATTTATACATGTGTTAGAGTGGACTGGGTTCAGTCGGTCGCCCCTTTCACTACATGAATAGTACTTAAACAGTACCGTATCTGTTTAGTCTATTCAATGGGGAAATATACTATATTTTCCAACTTAATTACTTATTACATAGTAATTAGGTTTCATGCAATTTGAGGGTCTGTGTAACGGCTTTTTGCTCATTACACGGCCTTCAACACGGGCGTGTATAAGGTAACACGGGAGTGTACTAGCTGAAGTTTTTCAACACGACCATGTTTCAAAACACAACCTTTCACACGTTCACAACCCGAGCGGTACACGGCCTCTTACACGGTCGTGTTCTTGACCATGTCTCAATACACGGCCATGTTCAGTTACACGGCTTCTCACACGTTCATGAACTGAGCTGTACACGGTCTCTTACACGGCCGTGTACCTGACCGTGTTCTACTATACGGTCATGTATACTTACATGGCTACACACACGTACACAGTCTAAGTGGTACACGACCACTTACACGGTCGTGTACCTGACCGTGTACTTTAAAAATTGCACTAAAATGCATCAAATTATTCTTCAATTTCTCGTTAAATTGAAAATTAAAGTACATGATTAGGGCGGTCCTTACAATCTACCCCTCTTACAAAAATTTTCGTTCTCGAAAATTAGAGTAAATCCTGGAAGTCTCTTTTCATATCCTTCCCGCTCTCACGTAGCTTCTTCAAGGTTGTGGTTCCACCATAATACTTTAACAAGCGGAATCACTTTATTCCTAAGAACCTTATCTTCCCTAACTAAAATCTGCACGGGTCTTTCTTCATAGGTTAGATCTGCATGTACTTTAACTGGCTCTTGGCTTAGTATGTGGGAACTATCCAGCACATACTTCTTCAACATCGAGACGTGGAAGGCATTGTGTACGGAAGCTAGTTTGGGAGGAAGTGCTAATCGGTAGGCTACCTTCTCGACCCTTTCGAGGATCTTGAAAGGTCCTATATATCTGGGACTGAGGTTCCCTTTCTTCCCAAAGTGCATCACCCTTTTCATGGGTGCCACCTTGAGGAAAACTGAGTCTCCTGCCTGAAATTCGAGAGGTCTTCATCGTCTATCCATATAACTCTTCTGGCGGCTATGCGCTGTATCTAGTCTCTCTCGTATAAGTTTCACAGCTTTTGTTGTATCCTTGACGAAATCGGTGTGGGTGAGCTGTTTTTCTCCGGTCTCGTGCCAGTGAATCGGAGATCGACATCTTCTTCCATAAAGTGCCTCGTACGGAGCCATCTCAATCGAGGAATGGTAGCTATTATTATACGAGAACTCTATCAATGGCAGCTTCTGATCCCAATTCCCCTTGAAGTCTAAGACACACGCTCTCAACATATCTTCTAACGTTTGTATAGTTCTCTCAGACTAACCGTCAGTCTGAGGGAAAGCGGTGCTGAACTTCAATTTGGTTCCCATTATGGCTTGAATACTCTACCAAAGCCTTGAAGTAAAGCGTCTATCGCGATCTGAGATGATCGATTTGGGTACTCCGTGTAATCTTACTACTTGAGCGACGTACATTTCTGCTAACCTCTTTACTGAGTACTTCAACTTCATGGCTAAAAATTGAGCTGACTTCGTTAGTCGATCCACAATTACCCAGATGGCATCGTTCCTGCTTGAGGTTCTAGGTAATCCGACCACGAAATCCATGGTAATTTGCTCCCATTTCTACTTTGGTAGCTCGATCTTCTGCAACTTTCCTCCCGGTCGCTGATTTTCTGCTTTAATTTTCTGGCAGGTGAGGCACCTTGCTATGAACTTGGCGAAGTCATTCTTCATGTTTGGCCACCAAAAACATCCTTTCAAGCCCTAGTACATCTTATTTGCTCCTAGATGTATTGAGTACGGCGTGTCATGAGCTTCTGACAGGATCCACTTCTTGAGTTCTTCATCCTTTGGAACATACATTCTATCTTCGAAATAGAGTATGCCATCCTTAGAGACCTGAAACTCTGAATTCTGGTCCTCTATTTCCTCCCTTTTGAACTAGTGCAAGGATGAATCGAGGTCCTGATCGGCCTTGATTTCCTCTATGAGCGTTGACTAAAGGGTCATTTCGGACAACCTTTCTGTTAACATCTCAATCTCGCTGCTCCGTAGCTCCTTTTACAGTGCTTCCGGCAGGGCCTGGATGGTCATCAGCGTCGAAGAATGCATCTTGCACAACGCGTCGGCCACCTTATTGGCTTTTCCTGGGTGATATAGGATTTCACAGTCATAATCCTTTACCAGCTCCAGCCATCTTTGTTGCCTCATATTAAGCTCCTTCTGCGTGAAAATCTACTTGAGGCTCTGGTGATCCGTGTAGATCTCGCACTTGACGCCATATAGGTAATGCCTCCATATTTTGAGCGTAAAGACCACCGCTGCAAGCTCCAATTCTTGCGTCGTGTAGTACCTTTCATGGTTCTTGAGTTGTCGCGAGGCGTATGCGACTACTCTACCACCTTGCATTAACACGGCTCCTAGTCTAGTCTTGGATGCGTCACTGTACATTACAAAATTCCCTTATTCAACATCTGGTATGGTTAGGATTGGAGTACTCGTGAGTCTGCTTTTTAGCTCCTGAAAGCTCTTTTTGCACTTGTCAGACCACTCGTACTTCTTTTCCTTCTTGCTTAACGTCATAAGTGGTGCAGTTAGCTTCGAGAATCCTTCCACAAAGCATCGGTAGTATCTCGCTAAACCTAAGAAGCTGCGGATTTCGATTACGTTCTTCGGAGTCAGCCAATTGCTAACTGCTTCTACCTTTGCTGGGTCTAAGGACACTCCTTCACGGGAGACCACGTGACCGAGAAAATGAACCTTCTCTAGCCAAAATTCACACTTAGAGAATTTGGCATACAGTTGATGCTCCTTAAGCTTGAGTAGGACGGCTCTCAAATGCTCCGCATACTCTTCCTTTGTCTTAGAATATACAAGTATGTCATCGATAAACACAATGACAAACTTGTCTAGGAACTCCTTGAATACTCGGTTCATCAGATCCATGAAAGCGACAGGTGCATTTGTCAGCCCAAACTACATAACGAGGAACTCATAATGTCCATATCGTGTTCGGAATACTGTCCTGGGGATGTCTGCTTCTCGGATCCGTAATTGGTGGTACTCGGAACGTAGGTCGATCATGAAAAATACGACAGCGCCTAGTAGCTGATCAAACAAATCGTCGATCCACGGCAACGGATACTTGTTTTTAATCGTGATTTTGTTCAGCTCCCGGTAGTCTATGCACATTCGCAACGTTCCGTCTTTCTTTTTTATAAATAAGATCGGTACTCCCCATGGCGAGCAGCTCTGTCAAATGAAACCGTTGAGTTTGAAGCTCTTTCAATTCTGTCGGGGCCATTCTGAAAGGGGCCTTGGATACGGGTGCCGATCCTGGTAACAGTTCGATTTTGAACGATATCTCCCACTCCGACGGAAGTCCTGGAAGATCTTTGGGGAATACTTCTGTGAATTCCTTTACTACTGGTACGTTGTCCGGTCTGGTTTCCTCTTCCTAGGTAGCATCCATTATGTGTGCGAGAAAACTAGTGCATCCTCTGGATAGTAGCTGGTGAGCCTTCATTACCGATATCATCGTCTTTGGTTGCTTCGACGATAAGCCCTTGTAGACAAATTTTTCGTGTCCACTCAGGTGGAAGGTCACCTCCCATCTCTGACAGTCTATAACGGCGTGGTACTTGGTGAGGAAATCCATTCCTATAATCACGTCGTAGTCGCATATCTCGATGACGATTAGGTCCACGCTCAGCTCGTGCCCACTGATAACTATTGGTACGTGACGTATCAAATAGCTAGACAACAAAACTTCCCCAGAGGGCAGGGCAATTCGAAAAATCTAGTTCATTTTATCTAAGTCCTTGCCTAACCTTCTAGCAAATTCTGATAATGCAAAAGAATGCGTAGTGCCGGAATCAAACAAAACTAGTACAGTGGAGTTAGTGACAGAAAGCTGACCTGTCACCACGGTCGAGGTTCCTGCCTCTGCATCTCACGAGTAAAGGCATAAATCCTCCCCTGCGGCTCTGGAGCTTCCAATCTGCCTTGGCTAATCGCTGGACCTTCAATCCTTCCCTGGGTGGCGTGCAGCTATCCGCTAGTAGGGCGGGCTTGACCTTGCTAATTTTGTGGGTTTGAGCGGCAGTGTTTAGCGAAGTGGCCTACCTTGCCACATATGTAACAGTCGTTGGTACCCTGGCAGCATTCTCTTGGATGGTTCCTTCTGTATTTTGGACAAGGCGGGTGTTGATTTTTGTTTCCTCCTCGATTATTTTTCTTCTGAGGAAAGTTCTTATGGCCTTGATTGCCTGGATTCCCTTTCCTCTTATTGTTGTTGTTGGATGGCCGGTTGTGTTGGTTGTTTCCCGTACTCTGCCCTCTGTGCTGAAATTCAGAGTGCTGTCTGCACCTGGTCGACTTCGATTGGTTCTTCTCCTCTCTCTTTGCCTTGAAGATTTGCGCCCTCCTTTCTTTGTCTTGGGCTAGCCAATACTCAGTCCGGATGGCTCTGCTGACACATTCAGCCATGGTTGTTGGCCCATGGCTGCTGTTGCAAACTTGGACAGTTATATCCATCCGAAACATTTTCAGCATCCTCTTGACCTTCACCTTCTCAGTCGGCACTAGGTCGGGGCAAAGTCAGGTTAGCTGTTCGAATTTTCTTATGGCCTCTATGACTGTCATGCTTCCTTGGCGCAAATTATTAAATTCATCCTGCTGGACTGCTAAGGCTTCGTCGTTGAAGTACATTTCTCTAAACTCGGTAATGAAATATGCCCAGTTCATTTCATTGATGTTCCTTTTTGTATTTGTTTATGTACATGGGTTATAATAAGTTTATTTTGAGCCCTTAAGTTTCCATTTTTAAGTTTGTGGCTGTGTGGTTGTGTTTACAATTTTTACGAATGGTTATGAGTATATGTGATGAATTGACCGTTTAGGAAGTGGCTGGACACAAATCTATCCCCAGGAAATAGCCATAGATTTTGGCTATTTTGACCCCTTAGGGTCCGAATTTAAAAGTTTTAAGGAAATTTTGATACGATCGTTTTTGCGTCAAATAGGTTTTGGCCAAAAATGACATTACGATAGGTTTTTCGAGTGGTTTACACTCGGTTCCCAAAACTGGGACTAAAAAGTTCGAACCCATAATTAGTCTTGGGTTTTGTTAAAAATGGACCACTTAGAGTCCGAACCAGACTTCGGGGTCAGCACGAAAGTTGTAGATCTCATCGAGACCTTGAAAACGACCTGTACATATTTTAAAAATTTGGCCGTTTCGGGTCTCAAACAGAGCCGTGTTTAAAGTAACTTAAAACTAGAACTTTTGGCAAAAACTGGGCACATTGGCCACGAGTTCAATGAGTTTAGGAGCAATTAAAGTTAGATTTAAGCTCCGAGACCAACATAAAAATTGTTCATCTCATCGAGGATGAAAAATGTTATGTTCGCTAGATTTGCAAATGAAATCGTTTCAATCAAGTTTCAAAATAGTTTTCAAAAGTAGTTCAAAAACCACCTTTAAAATGCAACATCAAATATGTGTTTTACACACTCTAAAATAAAAATGGTTTTCATAAAAACATCCCCCACCTTCCAACGGGGTGGTAAGGGGACGGTCTCAAAACAAAGAATTTTTCCAAAAATTTCATAAGTCAAACAAAACAATTTTTCAAAATAAAACAGTGTAGGTAGCCTAGTAGGCTATAACACCAAACAAGCCACAATAGCTCGGTAGGCTACCACACCAAACGAGCCTTAGTAGCCCGATAGGCTACCACACCCAAACAAGTCCTAGTGGCCTGGTAAGCCACCACACCAACCAAGCCATAGTAGCCCGGTAGGCTACCATACCCAAACAGGCAAAGTAACCCGGTTGGTTACTACACTAAGTTTACACATACTAACCCGGTAGGTTACCTAGTTACCAACGCGCAAGATAACCGGTTAGTTAACTGGTCAGGTAACCAGTCAAGGGTCGTGTTTTGAATGAAGTGGTAAGGAACGAGGATTAATCTGTCAAGTAGACAATTAATTAAACACAATGGAAGTTAGATGCCAAATCCCTAAAGTAGGCCAGTACGGTACCGATGGGCCTCGGTACCATACGACAGTACAAGTTACAGTCACTAACGGTAACAGTGACTTAGCAAGACTATTAATGAGGAACGTTATTAATGACAGGTGGTAACCTGTAAACTGATAAAGGCGTGAGAACGTGTTAGCTTGCAATTTAGGTAAGTATAACTCCGCTTACGGCATGGATGAAATGATTTTAAAACGATATTTTTTACAGTATGTTAAGTATGTATGCCATGCATACGTTGACGCACAGCATGTATAAGAGCATATAGTTTCACAATCAAGTAGATTGATGAAAGAACAAGTTAGATGCCATACGTCCCTACCGCGTAGGATTAGGGACAACTTAGAGAAGTATATGACTAGAACAGATAAACAAGATAGAATTCAATATGTATGTCATACCGGCCTTTTCAGTTGAAGAGGTTTTTAAGTTAAAGTAAGTTAAAGCAAAGTTGAGCACCCGTTGATGGCTCTTTAGCTTTTTAGTGACCTCGGGCGTTACCTTTGGTCTGCGCACATACGATACTAACACACGGGCCCTAAGTAGACAAGAGAAAGAAAGAGAATATTGAAGCATAAATGAACATAACTGGATCATGCATTGATCACAGTATGCATTAGCCATAGTTCACTATGTTTCTAGTTACAATAAAATACACTCAGTACATGATGTATACTGCTATGCATAAAGTATGTAAGTTCTGTATTTCAATGAGATGATATGTGGTGATCTGCTATGTGTTATGTTGCATGATATATGTGGATACCTAACATACTTACATGATTTTAAGTAAGTACTACATTTTAAATATGTTTTGCGGTTAACATGTTGTACTTACTGGGCGTCAAGCTCACGAAGTGTGTTCATACTGTAGGTAAGCGCCCTATGGCTTAAGCATCTATGGGTGATGACGGCGGCGGAGGCCGATGTGAGGCGAGGTTATAGATACACCGTAAGTATTCTTCCGCACAGTTCGAGTAACAGTATATTTTGAATAGTGATAACAAATAGTATTTTGAATAGTAATAATTAAATAGTATTTTTGAATAGTATCAGTTAAATAGTATATTTGGAATAGTATTTAATTAAACAGTCATTACAAGTATGTATGTACAATTGAAATCCTTATGTTTTTCGATTCTGCATTATAATAGTATACGTACGTGAATAATAAATACATACGCGCATAAAAAAATCCCTAAAATTTATGGTATCTAAGTAAGTAAGTTTAAATACTAGTTTAAAGATAAAGTAAGAGTAGCAATTTTAAGTGACGGTTCGGGCTACTGAGGACTCGGGGCGTCACATACCGTTAGTGACTAAAGTAGATAAATCGCTTGGTACCGATTGCCATCGGTACTAACTCACTCTCTATCTCGAGAGTTTGCTTCTTTAGGCATGGTTAATTAATTTATTACCTCATAAATTAATTTATATCGTTCCTAGGTCACTATTTTTGTTAATGACTATAACTTGTGTTACTATGCGATACCGAGGCCCATCAGTACCTATTGGCCTACTTTAGGGATTTGGCATCTAACTTTTATCGTGTTTGATTAATTATCTTCTTAATAGATTAATCATCGTTCCTCACAATGTTGTTCAAAAACACGGTCCTTAACTGGTTTACCGGCTAGTCAACTGACCGGTTACCTCACGCATCGTTAACTAGATAGCCTACTAGGTTACTATACGTAAACTTGGTGTAGTAACCAGCCTGGTTACTTTGCCTGTTTGGGCGTAGTAGCCTACCGGCTACTATACCTTATTTGGTGTGTTAGCCTACCGGGCTACTATAGCTTATTTGATGTGGTAGCCTACCAGGCTACCCACATTGTTTTGGTTATTAAGAAAATAGTTTTGGTTGACTTATAAAATTCTTGGAAAACTGTGTATTTTGAAACTATCCCTTATCACCCTGTTGTAAGGTGGGGGACGTTTTATTAAAACCTCATTTTTATTTTAAATAATGTGAAATGCTTTTTGGTGTTATATTTTAAGGATGGTTTTTGAACTATTTTTTAAAACTGTTTTGAAACTTGATCGAAACGACTTTATTTGCAAATTTGGTGAACACGAAATATTTCATCTTTAATGAGATAAACAATTTTTTTGTTTACCTCAGAGCTCAAATCTAACTTGAACGGGTCCTATTCTTACTAAATCCATGGCTATTGTGCCTAGTTTTTGTAAAAATTCTAGTTTTACGCTATTTTGAAAACGGCTCTGTTTATGGCCGAAAACGGCCAAATTTTTAAAACAAATGTAGATTATCTTAAAGATCTCGACGAGATCTACAACTTTCATGTTGAGCCCGAAGTCTGGTTCAGACTCTAAGTAGTCCATTTTTAACAAAACCCAAGACTAATTCTGGGTTAGGATTTTTTTTTGTCCCAATTTTGGGCACCAAATGAATACCACTCAAAAATATATCGTAATGTCGTTTTTGGCCAAAGGCTATTTGAAGCAAAAATGACCATATCGAAATTTCTTTAAAACTCTGTATTTTATCAAATCCTAAATTCTGACCCTAGTGGGGTCAAAATGGCTAAAATCCATGGCCTTTTTCTGGGGACAGATTATGTCCAGCCACTAAAAAAAAAACATTCATACTCGCATGTGTACACATCCATTCGTAAAAATGTAAACACAACCAGACAACCACAAACTTGAAAATGGAAAGCTAAGGGCTCAAAATAAACTTATTACAACCTATGTACATAAACAAATACACATAAATTTCTTGATCAAAGACTTAAAATCAACTAACCACAAAATAGGGTTTTCGGTTTTTACCTCTTGTGCTTTGAATCAAGCACACCAAAATAGGGCTTGAGTGACTAAGTGGCCATGGGAAACCGAGGAAATTTGGGGTTGGTTTATGCTAGCAAGGCACTAAAAATTTTCTCTTTAACATCAAACCAAAATAATAACTAGAAACCACAAATAATTGGTCTAGAACCTTACCCTTGATCACCTTGAAATGGCTTGGAAATGGTTCCTCCTAACACAAGCTTGAAGGGGTTGTATTTTGGTAAACTTTTGGCTTGGTATTTGGCTTGAAAATGGTGGGTTTTGGGGACTTAGGGCAATCGACTACAACAAGGAAAAAGGGAGAGGAAGAGTTGAAATTTTTGGAGTGTGAAAATGAAGAAACAAAGCCTAAGGCATGGACACCCCTTTTATAGACAAACTCTAAGCAAGCTTAGCCAAACTTAAGCTTGATTAATCAAGCTAACCTTAAGCTAATTTGGGGACAAATTTCTTCCCAATTCAACCTATCACCACCAAATGAGCTGTGGCCATAAATGGAGGGAAGATTAAAAAATTTAGTTGTTGGTATGTGCTTGATTTGTGAGATTGTTTATTCAATGTGTCATAACCTTCCCTTTTTTTTTTATTTCCACTTTTTGGGATTTTGTGCAGCAAAACCAGCTGGTTTTCAGCCAAGGCATATGGTTTTCTAAGGCCAAAATTCATCTGCATTTGATTCTCTTCGCAGTCCAGTTTTCTACTGTGGCGTTCGGTTCTTTCTTGGCAGAGTTCTAATTTTCATCCGGAATTGGATTTTCTGAACACGATTTTTATACTGATCATTCCTAGTCGATTTATACTATCTAAGAGCCTATTCTACACCAATTTACGATTCATTTCCTATACTGTGGTTATGCCTACACTGTGTTGTACTTACGCACGCATATCGAGTTATTTTCACTCAAAATTTTCAACACAGTCTCTCTGGACTAATTCAGACGTGCTGATTTTAATTTTATCAGTTTTACGTCCGTCTAGGATTGTTTAGACCAATTTTTGAGATCTATATGATACCATCTCGAAAAACATGTCAGGTGTCCAATTGACTAATTTGGGCGTCCTGAGTCTAAATATATCAGTTTCGGGGCGAGATAAGGTCGTCTTGACCCTCTTCCCGATATTGCATATCTCTCAGACAAAAATTCACAGTTTGTGCTCAATTGACCAAATTGGGCCGGTTGACTGTGAATATAACAGTTTTAAATCAAATTAAGGTCATCTTGGCCAGTAACTTGATACTGCGTTTTTCACCATTCACTATTCATTGTTTTCTATTCTAACTGACTAGTCTGAGCATTCTGACTCTGATTTTATCAGTTTCTGAACGAGAAAAGGTCATCCAGACTATTTTCTCGATATTGTACTTCTGCTAGGGTTTCTATTACTATTGTGCTTAAATGTTCGGTCTAAGCATTCTGGTGATCTGTTTACCAATCTTGTGTTAGGAAATGGTCATTTGGACCAATTTCCTGATATTGCGTATCTCATACACTTATATACATATTAGGGTGGACTGGGTTCACTGTTGGTTACCCTTTTTACTGTATAAATAGAAATAAACAGTACCGTACCTGTTTAGTCTATTCAACTGGAATTCATACTGTATTTTTCAACTTAATTACTCATTACATAGTAATTAGGTTTCATGTATTTTGAGAGTCTGTATAGTGTCTCTCTGAATTACACGGCCTTCTACATGGGTTCTAATACGGCGTGTATTGTTCGAACACGAGCATGTACTAGTTGAGCTTGCCCAACACGGTCATGTCCTAAAACACGCTCATTTACTCGAGTGGTATATGGCCACTAATATGATTGTGTACCTGACCGTGTTATACTACACGACTATGTTCACTCACACGGCTTCTCTCAAATATACAGTCCGATCAGTACACGGCTCTTTACATGGTCGTGTACCTGATCGTGTTCTGTGAATTTGCACCAAAAACATAAAATTATTTCTCAATTTCTCATTATATAAAAATCAGGTTACAGGAATGGGATAGTCCTTACATTACCAAGCTTAATGACAAGTTGAAAGATCCATGACCCTATGAGCAACTTCAAAATGTACCTCAAAATGACAAGTAAGTTTAAGTTTGAACTTAAATATGTTAAATAATTGAATCATCTAATGATTTCACTTACTAACAAAATTTTCTATAACTATGTCTTAAACAGGGGTGAATGTGTATTATATGCAACTAAATTTATAGAGTTGGACTCCACGGGTATTCGTTTTGATGTGTTAAGTAAGGAAACTGTTTCTTTCTTTAGAAACAAGATGGCTGTTGAAATTTTTGAAAACGATTGGGATCCATGAAGAAACCTTTGTTATAAAATCTTAAGCCACTTCTTTTCTATTAGAATGTTTCTAATTTTTATTTTGTTATTAAATCTTAGGCCCTTTTTTTTTCTTTTCTGTAAGTTTGAATTGTTTCAATTAGTTAATTAATCAAGCTATGTAATATAATACAAATTATGTGTTAACATCATTTATGCCTTCTCATTTTATTTTGCATAGCTATTTAAAATAAATGGTTTTGAATCATACAATTTGTAACAACCAAAAAAAATTAGGAACTAATCTTTGTAGGGATTATTAGGGATTAAAAAAAATACTATGACAATAATAGTTTATGTGTATATATGAATATGTATATAAACCATTAAAAAATAAAATAAAAAAATGATATAAGAATATGTGTATATATATGTATATTTATATATACACATATAATAGTTTATATGTATACATATTATTATAAATATGTATACTACTATAAAAAAATGACAACAAGAATTAAATGAAAGAAAAAAAAAAAAAGAAGACAATAAAAATTAATAGAGGAAAAATGAAAACAAGAATTGAAAGGAAAAAAAAAAACTAGCAAACAATAACTCAAGAGATGATAAAAACGATAACCACAAGAATAGACATATATATAGACAGCAACATCAATAAGGATGTTAACAGTAACAATAAAATGACTAAAACTACAACACTGACTGTTTGATTTTTTTTTTCTTTTTTTCTTTTTGGGTTGTATAATACTTTATAATTATATTTAATTACTTTAGATCTAAGGAATGATTATGTTTTTAATGATTTTTGGTTATGTTCATACACAAAAACCATATTTGAACTATTTATGCTAAAGGATGTCAATAGTAACAAAAAAATGATTAAAACTACAACAATGACAATTTGATTTTTTTCATTTTCTTCTTTTTTTGGATTGTATAATACTATATGATTATGTTTAATAGCTTTAAATCTAAGCGATGATTATGTTTCTAATAATTTTTGATTATGTTTATGCACAAAAATCACATTTGAACTATTTATGTTTAAGGATGTCAATAATAACAACAAAATGACTAAAACTATAACAATGACTGTTTGATTTTTTTTCTTTTTTTTTATTGTATAGTACTTTATGATTATATTTAATAGCTTTAGATTTAAGGAATAATTATGTTTCTAATGATTTTTGGTTATGTTCATGCATAAAAATCACATTGAACCTATTTGTGTTCGGGTGACAACCCATTTCAAAACCTATCCAAACTTTTCACTAATGATTAGGCTCAAATGACCACATAAAGGACATTTTTAGGTCTCATGGTCAATGAAAAAATTTTAGATCTAGATGTTAGGAACAAGTTTTACTTAAATAACGATTCTCAAATTCAAAGTTTAAGACATAGTTTCAAGTCATTTTCCAAACAAGCTAAATTAGCTTCAAATATCATGAAAGCACTTGTAATAAAGGTATTCTCTTGATTTACAAAAAAATAGTTAAATCGAAAGTGTAAAGTTTATCAACGATGTAATAGTACTTAAGGTATTATGAATATTTTTTATTCAACTTCCTAAACTTTATTTATGTAAACTATGTGTCAACATCACTTATGTCTTCTCATTTTATTTTGCATTGCTATTTAACATAAGTGGGTTTTTTTTGTAGATTAATTTAAAGTTTCAAACACCTCTATTATTCAGCCGAAATATGTGACTGGAGTCGAATCATACAATAACTGAGTCTACCAAAAGGTATAAAGTTCCCATCATTTTTAGAATGCATCAAACTAGTTATGATTGGATTTTTTTTTTTAATTTTAAAAGGCTAAATTAGTTTAGAAAAACCAAAAAAATTTACAAAAAGTTCCAATTGAATTTTTTTAATTAGATTTTGTTCAAATTTTTGACAAACTCTACCATTCGGTCGAGACATTCGACTAGCGGTGGAATCATGTAATTAATAGGTCTATCGAGGAGCAAAAAGTGTCTACTTGTAGCGGAATGAAAAAAAGCCTAGTTATAATTTGTCTTTTTTATGTTAAACAATTAAATTAGTTTTAAAAATCATAAAAAATTAAATATATTACAATTGAGTTTTTTTATTATATTTAATTAAAAATTTTTACGAACTTTATTGTTCAGTTGAGACACTCAACTAGCGGTAGAACATGCAATTATTGGGTTTACCAAAGGGTAGAAAGTTTCTATCATCAGTAGAATAAATAATACTAGTTGTAATTTAATTCTTTTTATTCTAAACAAGCTAAATTAGTTTCAAATATCATGAAAGCCCTTGTAATAAAGGTATTCTCTTGATTTACAAAAGAATTAGTTAAATCGAGAGTGTAAAGTTTATTAATGATGTAATAGCACATAAGGTGTTATGAATATTTTTTATTCAACTTCCTAAACTTTATTATGTAAACTATGTATCAACATCACTTATGCCTTCTCATTTTATTTTACATAACTATTTAACATAAATAGTTTTTTCTTAGATTAATTTAAAATTTTAAAGACCTTTATTGTTCAGCCGAAAGACAAACGACAACAAGAATTGAAAGGAGAAAAAAAAAAGACAACAAGAATTGAAATAAGAAAACAAGAATTGAAAGGAAAAAAAAACTAGCAAATAATAACTCAAGAGATGACAAAAATGACAACCACAAGAATAGACATAGATATAAACGGCAACATCTATAAGGATGTCAACAGTAACAATAAAATGACTAAAACTACAATAATGACTTTTTGATTTTTTTTTCTTTTTTTTAGGATTGTATAATACTTTAAGATTATGTTTAATAGCTTTAGATCTAAAGCATGATTATATTTCTAATGATTTTTAGTTATATTCGCGTCTATTTATGTTTAAGGATGTCTACAGTAACAACAAAATGACTAAAACTATAACAATGACTGTTTGATTTTTTTTCTTTTTTTTTAGATTGTATAATACTTTATGATTATGTTTAATAATTTTAGATCTAAAGAATGATTATGTTTCCAATGATTTTTGGTTATGTTCATACACAAAAATCACATTGAAGCTATTTATGTTTGGGTGACAACCCATTTCAAAACCGGTCCAAAATTTTCACTAATGATTAGGCTCAAATGACCACCTAAAGGACATTTTTAGGTCTCATGGTCAACTAAAAATTTTAGATCTAGATGTTAGGAACAAGTTTCACTCAAATAGCAATTCTCAAATTCAAAGTTTAAGACCTAGTTTCAAGTCATTTTCCAAACAAGCTAAATTAACTTCAAATATCATGAAAACACTTGTAATAAAGGTATTCTCTTGATTTACAAAAAAATTAGTTAAATCGAAAGTGTAAAGTTTATCAATGATGTAATAGTACTTAAGGTGTTATGAATATTTTTTATTAAACTTACTAAATTTTATTTATATAAACCATGTGTCAATATCACTTATGCCTTCTCATTTTATTTTGCATAGCTATTTAACATAAATGGTTTTTTTTTTTTGTAGATTAATTTAAAATTTTGAACACCTCTATTGTTCGGCTGAAATATTTGACTGGAGTTGAATCATATAATAACTGGGTCTACCCAAAGGTATAAAGTTTCCATTGTTTGTAGAATGCATCAAACTAGTTATGATTGGATTTTTTTTAATTATAAAAGGCTAAATTAGTTTAGAAAAACCAAAAAAAATTACAAAAGTTCCAATTGAATTTTTTTTTAATTAGATTTTGTTCAAATTTTTGATAAACTTTACTGTTTGGTCGAAACATTCGACTGGCAGTAGAATCATGCAATTAATAGGTCTACCGAGGAGTAGAAAGTATCTACCTGTGGTGGAATAAAAAAAAACCAGTTATAATTGGTATTTTTTATTTTAAATAACTAAATTAGTTTTAAAAATCATAAAAAATTAAATATATTGCAATTGAATTTTTTTATTATATTTAGTTAAAAATTTTTACGAACTCTACTATTTGGTTGAGACACTCGATTAGCAGTAGAATTATGCAATTATTGAGTTTACCAAAGAGTAAAAAGTTTCTATTGTCAGTAGAATGAATAATACTAGTTGTAATTTAATTCTTTTTATTCTAAACAAGCTAAACTAGCTTCAAATATCAAGAAAGCACTTGTAATAAAGGTATTCTCTTGATTTACAAAAAAACTAGCTAAATCAAGAGTGTAAAGTTTACCAATGATGTAATAGCACTTAAGATATTATGAATATTTTTTATTCGACTTCCTAAACTTTATTTATGTAAACTATGCATCAACATCACTTATGTCTTTTCATTTTATTTTGCATAGCTATTTAACATAAATGATTTTTTTTCTTAGATTAATTTAAAATTTTAAAGACCTCTATTCTTCAATCAGAAGACAAACGAAAACAAGAATTGAAAGGAAAAAAAAAAAAGACAACAAGAATTGAAAGAAGAAAAATGACAACAAGAATTGAAAGAAGAAAAATGACAACAAGAATTGAAAGGAAAAAAATAGCAAACAAGAACTCAAGAGATGACAAAAACAACAACCAAAAGAATAGACATATATATATAAATGGCAACATCAATAAGGATGTCAATAGTAACAATAAAATGACTAAAACTACAACAATGACTTTTGGATTTTTTTCTTTTTTTTTTTTTGGGATTATATAATACTTAATGAGTATGTTTAATTGTTTTAGATCTAAGACATGATTATATTTCTAATGATTTTTGGTTATATTCGTGGCTATTTATGTTTAAGGATATCTACAGTAACAACAAAATGAAACTACAACAATAACTATTTGATTTTTTTTTCTTTTTTTTTTTTGGATTGTATAATTGTGACAACCAGAAAATTTCATCATTCTCAGAAAATCAGTACATGGAATGTACACGATGAATTCCATATCTAAAATATGAAATGTAGTGATTTTATGTGTGTAAGAGTGTGTGTCAAACATAGTATCAAGAAATTAGTCAAAATGACCTTTTCTTAATATAAAATTGATATATTTAGAATTAGTATGCTTAAATTAATTGATTGAGTATAAAAAGTGATTTTTTATCAGGAAATATGCAGTGTCAAGAAATTGGTCAATATGACTTTTTCTTGAAATAAAACTGATATATTTAGAATTAGCATGCTCAAATTAGTCAATTGAGCACAAAAAGTAATTTTTGACTAGGAAATCACAGTATCGAAAAACTGGTCAAGATGACCTCGAATGAATGTAAAACTGATATATTTGGGTTTAGCATGCCCATATTAATCAGTATAGCCTATGTTAAAATTTTCACTAAAAAAAAAGTATAAAATGGCAGAAAAATTGGATTTTTGCAAAAAGGCCCCTATATTTTTCTTTCTCTCTTTTTCTCCCACACCACCGAAAGTGGACAGTAACCACGAACCAGAAACGGCGTCCGCGCTGGTCTCGTTGGAAAGCTCTTGCCGAGCTGAATCCAACGATGAGTCGAGTCGACGGAACCGCCGCTGGAGGAAGCCGCACGCGCCACCCAAAGCCGTCAGATGCGTGAAAATTCCCGACATTGTATCTCTACCATCTGACCTCCGATCAAGGTGATTCTAGTCCCTATAAATTCGTGGTAAAGAGGAGAACAAAACCCATGTCTTGTTTCACCTCAATGGCTACCAGATCACACCGCCTAACACCCCGTCACCGTCGTGTTGCTGTTATGAAACTCATCGATTCTGGCAGAGGTGAGTGACACCACCCAACCCAAAATGCTTAGAATGATGCGGAGAACAAAAACCCCAAGCCAATTTCAAGAATCGATGTTGGGACGGCAGAGATCGGACCTCGCCGTAGCCGTCTGCCGTTTGAGGGTTCGTTTTCGGCAATCAGAGCTCCGTTTTGGTAAATTGACATCGAAAATGGGTTCCTCTCATCGAGATCTATGAAATGGTGTCCATCGTTACTCACACCACCGTCGGTCAACACAGGTCAGCAGTCGATCAATACCGATCAACGATGACCCAAACCCCAAAATTTAAAGAATGACCCTCTGGCCTATTTTTGATGTTCCAGACATGTCCGCAACATTGGATTTGCAAGACAGAATTTTAAAGGTGAAGAACGATGACTTAAAGTTTATACGCGGAGGATCGAACGGCTCTTTCAATCGCCGATTGGAGTCAACCTACCCGTTGAATATCGTTAAATGACTCCGGTAGTGATCTCGACTACTTTCATTCCTTAATTTATTAATTGGAATGATTAAATATTAATTACGGATTATTGGTATGAAAAATGATCGAATAAGAAAATGTATGAAATGTAAAGATTTTAATATAAAAAGTTTGAGTTTTTACGCAAAAATTAGGCCTCTAGTTTAGTATGTGGTAGATTAGAATTTAGTTAGATGGTTTTGAGGCATTTCCTAAACGCTGAGAACCCAAAAATTAAGTGAAAATACTGCCAAAATTTCTAAGACGACACAAAGGGGTATTTTAGAAAACGAGGAATTAAAATGTAGTCAGAATGGAAACCTGAAACCCCTCGGTGACCTAGGCTCGAGAAAAAAGTATAGACATTTTGAAGAATAGTAAACCGAGAATTTGTGGTAATGAATGTTGTAAACATATGATAAGGTATAAGAAAAATTATTTTATGACTTTTGGGCTTAAAAAATCCAGTTTAAGCAATAAAATGAAAATGATACGGTCCAAACACCCGTCAGGGGCAAAGCAGTCATTTTGATTGAAAATTTCATGAATGATAGAAAAAGGACCTAATGGACTAGAATGGCTTAATTAAGATTCTAAGGGCCAAAACCAAGTTATAAATCAAAGAAAAATATGTTTGTGATGAAAAATCCCGTTAAGGACAAAATGATAATTTTACCAAAAGTTAGCACAAAAGTTATAAATGGGATATTAGACCCCTAAGCTCATGATTGGGAAATGAAACGTAGAATTTTTACGTTTTACTAAGCTCTGTGTATGAAATGAGGATTTAAAATAATCGTTATTATTTCAGTTACAGGGACATGCTCTAGATGTGGTGAAGGGACGTCTGTGGAGCAAGAAAATAAGAAAGGAGATACGAGCAGAAGTATCTATAAGTTCAAACATTTTCATGTCTGCAACATGAATGGACGGTTATGTTTATGTGTGATATGTTGTAAGTTTCAAACATTTGCATGTTTGCAACATAAATGGATAGTTATGTCTATATGTTATATATTGTAAGTTCAGACATTTTATTATCTGCAACATGAATTTACTTGACATATTTATGTTTATGTGTGATATGTTGTAAGTTCAGACATTTTCCTGTCTGCGACATGAATTGACTCCTATGTCTATGAATTAACATGTCTATGTGTTATATCTAAGTCATACACGAGTTAACTTGACATGTCTATGTGCTATGTATAAAATGTAAATAATATATGTAAGGTGCTATATGCACAACAATATGTCTAACAAAATAAACACAATAAAAGAAAGAAATGTAAAGTGTTCCATACCAAGGGGCGATGAGAATGCCACCTAGTCGAAACCATATGAAAGATAGGAAGGAAAGATAAGAATAAAAAAGATAATAAGACTGAAACTTTAAACGTTGGCGTACCGGCCTCCAAAGGTGAGGTTTCATGTTTATGGTTTCCAATCAGACGGTGGTGCATCCCGGGTGCGGAAGTTTAATATTTAAGTTTAAAGTACGACCATCAATGGGACCTGTAAGTGAAACTAAAGTAAAGAAAAGAATAGAATGATAAGAAAGAAAGAAAGAAAGAACAACTAAAATGAAAGAATGAAAAATAAATAAGCATAATGAGACTAACATAAGTTGACATGCATAAGTAATGCATGTTATTTGTTATGTTAATGATCCGTGCCATGTTTTATGTTAAGGATGTTTAAGCATACGTAAGTATGTTTATGATGTTTAAGTATATTTACGATGTTTTACATATTTAAGTATGATAAGTGTATTCATGATGTTAAATGTGAAAGTATATTAAGGATGTTAAGTATGTTAAGTATATTTAAGATGTTAAAATACGTTAAAGTATTTTAAGTATGAAAGTATGTTCATGAGGTTAAGTATGTTCACGATATTAAAGTATGTTAAGTATGAAAGTATATTCACGATGTTAAGTATGTTCAAGTGTGTACAAGTATGTTTACAATGTTATGTACGTTAAGTATGAAGTTTAAAATAATGTATGATATATGTTATGTTAATGTTCTGATGCCACAGTTGGTATCAGATATGCTCTGTCCTATATGATAAGAGTATTTATAAGTCATATATGTATATTGAAACTCATGAGCTAATTGCTCTAAATTATGGTCTATGATCTAAATTACTGGTCTTTATGTTTGAACTTACTGAGTTTGTAGCGCACAAGTTTGTTCATGTTGCAGGTAAGCAACCTGCACAATGATAAGAAAAGTGATGGATGATGAATGAGATCTGCATGTGCCAAGAGACTGAGCGAGGGTTATAATACTGCTATGAGTCTTCCGCTAAGCTTTTTAAAAGAATGCAAAGTTAAAAAAATGTTGAAACGAAATGTTTATGATATAATAAAGTTAAATTATGTAAAATGTTTATTCTAGTAAATATTTTACGATGATACAGTTTTCAAGGTTAGTTTAAAGTTAAAAAAAAATTATTCCCTATTTTCGCGTT
Organism: Antiaris toxicaria; assembly: GCA_035233585.1. NCBI lineage: Eukaryota > Viridiplantae > Streptophyta > Magnoliopsida > Rosales > Moraceae > Antiaris > Antiaris toxicaria. Next base: position 7,665,663 of record CP141163.1, read on the forward strand.
AAAATGGGAAGTTAAAATAAGTATGTTAAAGAAAATATGTTAAAAATAAGATACCAGCCGTCATAGGTGGTATCAGAGCAAGTTAAAAGTAAGTTACCAATGACCCACGAGGTGACAGTCTATAGCAGTCGGCTTCAAAGTTCTATCGTGATGGTGCCGTTTAGCCTCCATGAAGGGCGGGTTGTCATAATAATAATTTATAATTATGTTTAATAGCTTTAGATCTAAGAGATGATTATATTTCTCATGATTTTTGCTTATGTTTATGCACAAAAATCACATTTGAGTTATTTATGTTTGGGTGACAACCCATTTCAAAACCTATCTAAAATTTTCAATAATGATTAGGCTTAAATGCCCACCTAAATAACGTTTTTAGGTCTCATGATCAACTAAAAAGTGTTAGATCTAGATGTCAAAAACAAGTTTCACTCAAATAGCGATTCTCAAATTCAGAGTTTAAGACCTAATTTCAAGTCATTTTCCAAACAAGCTAAATTAGTTTAAAATATCATAAAAGTACTTGTAATAAAGGTATTATCTTGATTTACAAAAACTAGTTAAATCGAGAGTGTAAAGTTTATCATCAATGTAATAAAATATATCCAATTACTAGGTCTAACAAGGAATAGAAAGTTTTTACCATGAGTAAAATTTGAAAGAGTCATAAAATATAATTTTTTTTTTTTGAAATAAATGATTATAAGAGCTCATTCTACTATAGTAGGTGGATCCTTTTGTGCCTTCTTTTGTCTTTTTGCTTGAGATAAATCCATTCCCGATGTTATTGCTTTGAGGGGGCAAGTAGACTTGTTATGTCCAAGATGTCCACATGTGGCACATTTATTCTTTCATCTTGTCTCTCCAACTGAAGGAATCCTTTTTGTTTTTGTTTTTTTTTTTCTGTCATGTTTTGTATTCAAAGTTAGAGGTAATACATTAACAAACTCATTTTCTTCAAGGATATCCCACTCGGATGTTAGAGGAACTGGGTAAATGATTTCAGAATAAACCAATGATCAATTGTTTACTGTGTAACATTGAGAACTAAGGCCTCATACACTTTCTAAGTCCTCCATTGCTGCTAATGCATGTGCACACGAAAGTCTATCAATATCAAAAACACGATAAGAACAACGTTTTTGACCTAAATTAACAACTACATCGAGTTTACCTCCAGTCACTTTGTACTCAAACATGCTAAGGGCCTTTGCTGTCATCTTTTGTGCTTTAATGAATCTCTCTCGTAAGGTTGCCTCTACCGTTGGTGTAAAATATGTTTCACAAGATATTGCTACTTTTCGATACCTATAAAACCAATCAGATACCAACTCTTGGATTATGTCTAACATGGAAATTAGAGGATATGCTCTAGCTTCACATAACGCATGATTGATTGACTCAGTGGCGCCTGTGGTCATAATTTTATATCGTTCACTACCAAAATAAGCTCTTGACTAATGACTCACCTCCATATTTTTTGTCAAATATGCCGTAACTCTTGGATACCTACTCTGAATCTCATTCCAAAACTGATTAAATTGCAAAACTTGATAGGCTTGAGCGGCTTATTTGAATAGATCAATGGAGTCCATACAGTTGAAATGCCCTTTAAGATTTTGTTGAATATGCCATATAAAATACTCATGATGTGCATTCTTGTAAACATTACCCACTGCATTCTTGATGCTTTGGTTCCTATCTGAAATGAAAACTAACTCACCATTGTCTGGGATAATCTCTTGAAGCTTTATTGAGAACCATGTCCATGAGTTATCATTCTCTGAGTCCACCACACCCTAAGTAATAGGATAAAAATGGCGATCATCGTCTTGTGCTATTGCGACAAGTAAACAACCCTCGTATTTGGCTTTTAAGAATGTTCCATCTATTGAAATAACCTTCCTCATGCATGCAAACCCTGTAAGTGCTACCCCAAGAGCTATGAAAAGATACTTGAACTTGTTGCTCTCATCTAGTTCTAAATGGGTGATAGTGCCAAGATTTATCTTTTTCATCATGTATAAATAATGAGGAAGCAACTCAAAACTCTCTTATGATGAACCCCTCATAGGATTGTTAGCAATTTGTTTCCCTTCTAAGCTTTCTAATAACTAACCTCAACCCCAATATTGCTCATTACTTCTATTATTGACTTAGGGGCTGATGTTTCCTTAATCTTTTTGAAGTTATTTCTAACCACTTCTGCCACTACTACAGCACTTGTTTGTCGATGCCTCTTCTTCTGTTTCTCCAAGCTACATATATGAGTGTTGTAGTATGTCCGGATGGTGAAGAAGTTTGAGTTCAACACCTTAATTGCTCGCAATTTCCACTTGTAATTCTTGTTAATACATTTAACCACATATAATGTCTTAGATGATTTTACTATCTTCATTTCAAAGTAATTCTTCATGGCAGGTTGTTGTAAATTGTTCTTCAACTCATCCTTGCTCTCAAACTCTTGACCGATATTGAAGTTTGTACTGTCTATGAAATTGGGAGACATAGGTGCTTCAAGATGGATTGGTTCATAGTCTTTCACATTACAAAATTCTAACTCTGAACTTGATGCTAGTGCTAGTACTGGTGTTGGTGTTGATGTTGATGTTGATGTGCGTGGATTATCAAACACCATATTTGACCCCTCTGTTCCTGTTAGATCCATCTTTTCAATGCCCAGCATAGTAGGAGCATTAAAAGCATTGTTCTCCATGAACATACAGTCGAAATATTGTTCATGATACAGCTCTTTAGGAATAGCATTGTCAAAACCTTTGTTCTCATTACAGTCACGATCCACCTGATTGGTCCCTTCATGTAATTCATCTTCCAAATCATTAAGACCTATAATGTCTGCACCGAGTTGGACCTAGTTGCCATTTTCATCTTTTTGATAAATTCCACTCGTAATGACCATTTAAGGTTTTTTTTCATCACGGTCTATTAAGAAACCTAAGACATCATCATCATCTCTTATATAAACAGGATCTAATGCATCCCTTTGTGTAGACATGAAACTTAGTTTCTTATCTATCTTACTTCGATCCACTTTAAGTTTTACGTATAATTTGTTGATCGACTATGCGAACTTAATCTCTGTGTCAATAACAAAAGCAGTAGGATTTTGACCATTCTCGTTAATCCATCGATACGAGCTTTCCTCTTCCTTCCACTCTTCACCATAATAAATAGTGATTACTATTTGATTCATTTCCTGTAGAAAAAAATTAAAAATAACTTAAACACTTTTTTAGAAATGAGAAGAAATCATTAAAACAAATCAAAGACTCTCAAATTAAATCAAATGTTTCCAACTTAAAAATTTTATAAAAAAAGTCATGCAATTATCACGATAAAAATAAATCTCACTACTCGAACTTGATTGTTGCTTTTATGTTTGAAAAAGACGACCAATCATTAAAAAAATATCAAATAATCAAGCAAAAATATAACTACATAGCACTAAAGCTTTGTTGAATTTTTAAAGCTCAACTCTATCGTTATAGTATGGCTCTACAGCATAGACAATGTCTCTACAGCCACCGGCAAAGTTCATTGTATTACCTTTAAAACAAAATTTTATTGCCTCTTCAAACTTAATTATTACTTTCACATTGTGAAATAATAATAAACCATTTAATAACATCCAAATAATCATGCACAAATATAATAACAGAGCTCTACAAATTCTATTAACTTTTGATAAATGAACTCCACTGCTATAGTGTGGCTCTACTGCATAAATAATGTTTCTACTGCTAACAGTAGAGTTCATTGTGTCATACTAAACCTCGAGCTATAACAAACTTTTAGAGCTTTGAAAATCACAAATTTGAGTTCCAAAATACAATATTCACTTTATTTCTTTTAAAAAACATAGAAAATAAAAAATTATAAAAAAAAAGTCCCACTATTATCACAATACAAAAAAACTCATTATTCAAACTTGATTGTTGCTTTCATGTCTAAAAATGACAACCAACCATCAAGAAAACATCAAATAATCAAACAAAAATATGGCTACATACCACTATAGCTCTACTGAAATTTTAACAACTAAACTCTACCGCTATAGTATGGCTCTATAGCATAGACAAGGTCTCTACTACTATTGGTAGAATTCATTGTGTTACCTTCAAAGTGAAATTTTATAGTTTTATTACCTATTCAAACTTGATTGTTTCTTTCACGTTTTGAAATAAACAATAAACCATTTAAAAACATTTAAGTAATCAAGCAGGAATGTGACAACATAGCTCTACAAGCTTTATTGAATTTTGGTAAATGAACTTTACTGTCAAAGTGTGACTCTACTGTATAAAAAATGTTTCTACTGCTAATAGTAAAGTTCGCTATATCATCTTCAACCTCCAGTCATAACGTTTTAGAGCTTAAAGATCACAAATTTAAGTTCTAAAATACAAAAATCACTTTATTTCTTAAAAAAAAAAACAGTGAATAAAAAAGCACCAAAAAATTCATGTTCTAAATGAAAATTGTAAGCATAAAACTAAATTGATAATGGGTTCAATTTACCTTCAAATTCCTAATAAGATTTTGAGTGTAATTGCTCCACAAAATGGTTGAATCAAACGAATTTGCCCTTATCTTTATGAAAAATTCTGAAAAAAAAAAAACTCTCCAACATCTTCACCACTCAACCATTTGTTCTTCTAAGCACCCACAAAGAGCAGCCAACACCCATGCATCCCCTCCTCCCTTTCTTGAGCAAACGTATAGGTAACAAGAAACGTATAATGAATTTAATTTTTATTATGTATTTAAACTGTTTTATATATATTTAGTTTTCAATTAATTTATTTTTTTATTAAAAAGGGTAATTTTGAAAATCAATAACTTTCATTAAAGTTAAGGTTATATAGTAAAAATTCTAACTTTTAAGATCATGGATTTAAAGCTTATAACTTTTAAGATTATATAACAAAAACATCAGAGGAATTTGCCTCAATTTTTTATGGAAACAAGTGGGACCATAATGGGCCATACTTGGTTTCAAGGGCAGTGTAGAAAGTCGAGACTGGGCCGCAATGGCCGTTTATCCAACGGATTTGACTAATATTGGTGGGCTTTTTTAACGGCCGAAGAATGAGACTCAATTGAGATAGGTGAAAGCCTAGGTGCATCAGCTTAGGTGGAGAGTCATGGGGTGCACCTGTGGAATCGGCAAAGTAGCAGTTTGTTGACTGAAGGAAGTGTAATCTAAGATCATTGTGTCACTTGCAACGACATTTATAGTTCTTGAAAGACTTCTTCTGAGTTGGTAAATGGTAAAGCTATCTGCAACAAATCTGCAACGAAGTCTTGCACCGGAAATTTCGAATGGTATGCTCGGTTACTTAGCGATGCGGAGTTGCATTTTGCAAAATGTAAATTTTTTTTTTTTTGTTTTGTTTTCATTTATAGTCTTGTTAGATTTTCCCCTGGTGTAAATAGGATCATTAGGTTTATCAATTATAACTAATAAATAATGAGTCATTGTATTATAAGAACCTAATGATCCTATTTACACCAGGGAAAAATCTAACAAGAATATAAATGAGTCATTGTATTATAACTAATAAATAATGAGTCATTGTATTATAAGATCGACTGTTTATTTACATATCATGCCACCATTGATGTAGTGGTACCCTTAATATTGTTCTTTTTTTATACATGAAATTTGCTTGTCCTTCCTTTGAGGTATTCAAAAAAGAACTACAAATTTTGCATAATAATTATACTTATCAATTTCTTCAGCAAATTGCAATCCTAAACTCTCTCAACCTCAATTTGAATATAAATCCTATATATTTCCACAAGCCAAATCTAGGCAATCTCCTAGATGAATTTTTTCTTGTCAACCAGCGGTTCTCAGTTCTTATATTTCTTTTCTGAGAGCTAAAAACCTTATGCCCAAAGCTACACTTTGAGGTAAGGTCATCTTCTTCAGCAAGGCCCAAATCATTCGAGAGTCAAAACAAGTTGATAGATGCCTATGCATCATAGTTTTTTGTTCTCTGAATATCCCAGAGAAGAATCGGTTTAATTACAGGTGAACCACTATAATTATTGAAGTAAATTGCCATACTAGTGTGCTCCATGTCAAATAATCTCCTTAAAGATGTGCTTCCACTTCTCATCATATTGATCAAACTATTAGTTTTGTGAGCTGATGACGACGACAAGATAGAGGAAGCAACCGAAGAAACAAGAAGCTGAGGACAAGTAGAGAGACTTCTTATACTCAATTATTCGTCTGATCTTTTCTTTTTGAGCTTCTGTATTCATAAATGAACCACCCTCATCATTTTTCTTCTCTATTATCTCTGATATCTTCATAGCCCTAAGAGTCTTATGTATGAAGCAATACAACTGATACGGCACCAATTTAAGGAGAAGCTTAAAAGTTAGAAGAACAATGAAAAACATAAGACTAAAAATGTTTGGAAATTTCTAGAATTAATTTTGCAAAGCCTGCTTAGAAAAATAAAACAAACTAAAGTCCTTAAAAAATTTGTAAGCCGACAATTCAGAATATGCTTATATGAAAGGTTTGTTTATCTTCCAAGGACAATGATAGCGATAATGATCTTCTAAACTCCAAGCAAAAGTTAAGTCAAACGATGTCTGTAGACGATATATCGATTTTTAATGAAAATTTTAAATTAGAATCGATGACTTTTTACAAATTATTTAAAATTTTTATTAACTTAAAAAAAAAAGACAAAAGTTAAATTGAAAGTTTTGATCCAAACCTAATGACCAATCGCATGCTGAATCAAGAGAAGTATTTATCTAAAAAAGAAAGTGTAATGAATGCAAACCAAGAGATCCATATACATTCAACCATAAAACATTTATATCCGGGTTTTTTTTTTCTTTTTTTAATTTCGTTATGATAAAAACTCTAAGGCATGGTTTGTTACATACTTATTTCTCTGTTTTTCATAAACCAAAAATAAAATGAATGATATTGACTAATATTCTCAAATTGTTACTAAAAATTTCATTCACTCTTTTCACTTAAAAAAAAAAAGAAGTAAAACAAAAGGGATAATACAAATTATATTTTTTATCAAAGATATCTACTTTAATTTCAAAAAATTAAAGTATTTTAAAGAATTAAAGAGTTTAATTTGATAAATTATATTTATCAAATTATATTTTTATTAAAAAATTCAATCAATTAATATAATAATAATTTAAATAATTATTAATATAAAAATAAGTCATATTTCATATAAATTTACCCTCTAAAATTAAAGTAAATAGCACTAATATTTTTCATCCCACCATGTCTGTCATAAAGTTCTTTTACCCACGTTGCTACATCAAACAATTAGGCAAACACTAAGCTGATAATTCACACATAAAAATTCAACATTTGCATAAAATTGACATCACAGTCACAAATAATTCTATCCATCAAGAAAGAAGAGGGAAAAAAATCATTAGAAAAAAAAAGAGCAACAAAAGAAGAAGAAGAAGAAAAATTCAACCTGAATAGAGAATTGTAGGAAATCCTTACAAGCTAGTGTCATAGTTTATCCCTCAAATATTACAGATCAAACAGAAAATAAAAGACCCAAAAAAGAATCAGAAAAAGGCGTTTGGAATTTCAATTAGTTGGAGAAGAGAGACTCGTCGATTTCGATAGTGATTTTCTCATCGCTATCAAACTTATCTTTCCTCGGCGGCGACGGCGGAGTCGGTACCCTCGGCGGTCCTCTCCCTTTCTTCTTGTCCCTCGGCCTTGCCTGATTTTCCATTTTTCCCACAAAAAATTAATACCCAAACAAAAAATCCACCATAAATCCACAAACCAAAAAAAAAAAAAAAACATAAAGCTTCTTACATTTCCGTAAGAGTGATTGAAGCGCTTTCCTCTCTCGGTTTTCCTATCGCCTCTTCCACAGTACACTGCACAAAAAACAAGAACAAGAACAGAAAAATTAGGGAACAAGATTCGAACGAAAGGAGAGAGAATTTGGAAGAAAAGTTTTTTGATTTACCTGAAGGGAATGGCAGAGGAGAAGCTGCGGAGATGGATGAAATTGAGGAAGAAGAAGAGAAAGAGGGAAGAGAAGTGGAAAGAGTTTGGGATTGGGAAAAGGAAAAGCGAGATGCGAGAGGAAGGGATTGAGAGGGGAATGGGCAGGAGCCCAGTAAGAGTGACGCCATGACTGGAGCTAAGAGCTAAGATACATAGATTTGAAAGAAAGGGATAAGATTTTACTCCTTTAGGGGGAAATTACTCTCAATTTTTGGTGGACCTTTTTCGTCCTTGGATACCTACAAGTTGGGCTGGGCATGAGGGTTTAGGCCCAATTTCTGGTTAGGTCGCTAAGGGATCCCATGTCATTAGGCTGTGATCAAGGAGGGCAGGGTCACTACTTGGTAAATCATTTTGTGAAAAAAAAAAAAAAAAAAAAGAAAGCCTTTTCCTATCTACTCTTTCGCCCCTTTAAATTGGGTAGTGTAGGGCGAATTTTTCTTGTCGTGGTTTTGGGTGCCGTTGAAGTTTCCTATTTACTTTATTATCAATTTTAATCCATTGAAAATAAAAAACTAAAACTATAAATACATCTATATAAGGTGGTGTTTGGTAAAAAAATTACATTTTAATTTTATTCAAACGTAATGCAGTTTTATACCAAACGTAAATTTTATATGCAAATACAATTCTTTTCAACAGTGTTACGAAAACAATTACTATTCAAAAGTTTTTTAAAACAATCACATCAACTTTTTAAATCCACTATTTATTTCTACTTTTACCAATCACATCAACTTTTTAACTCTAAAATACTTTTCATCCAAACACACATTTCATTCAAATACAAAATAAATACTTTTCAACCAAATACAACATTCAAAAAATAAATTTCATTCAAATAAAATTAAAATACAATGCATTTACCAAACGTCCCCTTAGTATTCAATTTTGCATGTATTAATATTGTTCAAATTTTATACTTAAAAAATCTATGTTGGAAATATCATGTATAATATCTTAAATATAAAAGTAATATATAATTAAACCAGACAAGTAAATGGAGAATGAGATTAGGAATCCTTAAACCCGTCCCGCTTCATAACTTATAATAAGTTGAACTTTTGACCCTTTTAATATAACTATACATTTTGAAAACTACGAGAGACAAATTATCAAAGCGTGATAAGTTCGGGGACAACAATACTAATACCCTAAATATTACACATCTTCGGAAAAAAAAAAAAGTATAATCTCAACATAAATTTATACCAAAATCAATGGTTTCACAAAATGAAAACTAAATTTTAGCAATGATACCACATATATGTCTTCTAAAAAATAACAAAGTCGAAAACAATAAAGAGCACATACTAACTACAATAGTCAATCAAGGTTATTAAATAAAATAGACATAATAAAGGATATAACATAACCAATAAAAAGATAGAAATAATAGTAATTTCATACCTATTTCCATCATAAAGTATGAAGTTCAAATTGTTCTATCTATAATTTTTTTTAAAAAAAAGGGAGGGAAAAAAATAACCCAATGAGGAGAATGAAGGATTTAAGAGAGAGACATAGAAAGAAAACCAGAAATCTTAATAATTATTCCTTAATCATAAATTACTTTCTAAAATTACAATCATTATTAAGTTATTTATAGAAAAAACAAATAATAAGATAAATCTAACCAAAATCTAAATAATCCTAGAATATAACATAACCTTACATTTAAAATCAAATACTAATTAAGATAAACTATTCCTAATAGATAACTATAGAAATTCAAAGCTTATTTTTCATTACACAAATTTTCGAAAGCTTTCATTTTACAGGCATCACACAGATCAAAAATAAAATAAAATAAAAATTGATTACAGGCATCACATTGTCATAACTATAAATAGGCTTCATTCTAGCAAAAAAATAAAAAATAAAAATAAAAATAGAAAGGTTTCATTGTGTAAGTGGTGGCATATTAATTTGGAATGTCTTAATCTCTTCAACACTCATTCATGTTTTATTTATTCATTCATTTGCTAAAGTTTCCTATTTATGTTCCTAGCACTAAATTAGATTATCAACACCTCATGCACAAATTTGTCCACCGATATCACTTTCATTGGTCTAATTATAATGTCCTGATATTACATCCACTCCCATATCTTTCGCACACATTTAAAACGTCCCGAATGCTTTATCTTTCGAAGGACCAAACAAACTAATATAAAACATGAGAATGAAACATATGTATATATACATATGTATTTTATTACTATGCACATGATGTATATTTTCTCTTACCATATCATGGCCATGCAAAGATTAACATCTAAGGTGTATGGTAACCGCATACTTATCTCCCAACCAAATCCAAAAATATTTGTCTTCTTTGCCACCATCTCAATTGCCATCATACTCTTGTTCATCATCCGTTTAGACATCTTTCACATTTCTGATCCTTCTACTTACCTTAATTTTCAGTTTCACTCTAAAGATAATGGAAACATTCTCAAAGCACAAAAGACAGATCACCAATTAGCCAAGCTAGACGAAATCCCGTCAATCTCTTCCATTGATCGTCCGCTAGGTATCGACAAATCAACGACAGACTCCGCTGTTACTGACGAACATGATCCCTTCATTCCTCCGGCGAATATCAAGACGGAAGAGAGAATCGAGTGGTTCCGGCGAAAGCTGCCGGAATTCGACATCCTCAACTCGGACAGGTACTTGACAGCGCGGCCGTTTCATGGTCGGGTGCTAGAATTCTTGAGCCACGGTTGCAAGATACGGTTCTACATGACATGGTTGATGCCGGCCAAGCTCTTCGGCGAGAGGCAATTCCTTACCATGGACAGCCTCTTCAAAACCAACCCCAAGGCCTGTTTGGTGATCATATCTACTAGCCTTGACTCTATCACAGGGTACAGAATTCTAAAGCCCCTACTCGACCGCGGGTTTCGTATTCTGGCCATCGCGCCAGACTTGCCCTTTCTTGCAAAAAACACCCCGGCGGAGAATTGGCTAACAGAAATGAAAAGTGGTACAAAAGACCCCGGTTCTGTTCCATTGTCTCAAAACCTGTCGAATCTGATTAGGCTCCTAATGTTATACAGATATGGCGGCGTTTATCTAGACACGGATATCTTGGTTCTCAGAGACTTCTCGGGGATGAGAAACTCGATTGGAGCACAAAGTACAAACCCGGTGACAAGGGAGTGGATAAGACTAAACGGCGCTATAATGGTGTTTGATATCTTCCATCCACTTTTACTCGACTTTTTACAGGAATTTGCATCGAATTTCGACGGGAACAGGTGGGGCTACAACGGGCCATACTTGGTTTCCAGAGTCATTGAGAGAATAATAAACAATATATCATGGAAAGGTTACGAAAATTATAACTTCACAGTATTGCCGCAAAGGGCTTTTTATCCGGTGAATTGGCTGAATATAGGCAAGCTAATGAAGAAGCCGGAAACTGAGCTGGATTCAAGATGGTCGGAGAGAATATGGAAAGATTTGAAGAATGAGCAAACATACACGTTACACCTTTGGTACAGGGAAAGTAAGGACTACAAGATCGAAGATGGGAGCGTTGTTGCTCGATTGATCTCAGATCATTGTATTGTTTGCAACAAGATATCTTCTTAGACGAAAAGCTCAGGTTTGCAGGTAGCTAGGAGAGATACCTGATTTAAAGATAGGTCCATGTATACGTATATTTATATGTATATGTATATAATATGAACTCCAAGTTATATTTTGCTGAACAGTGAAATTTGCATTCTGTTTGGTATATCGTGTTGGGATGAAATTTTTAAAATTGAAAACTAATTATAATTTTTATTGATTTTTTTTTAAAAGACAAATTAAGATGAAATTTTTGTATTCTAACCTCATAATAAACTGTAAGATTAAATTTGTAAAAGAAGAATTGAGATAAGAATAAACTATGGAAATTTTTTTTACATCAAATAGAAAATAATTTTGCTTTGGAACTTGAAAATAAGAAAAATGAGACAATGGAATAAATTTTTAATTTCTTTTTGAAATTACCAGAATACAATTAGTATTCATAATGTAAATTCTCCATGACTGTTATCTATTGTCTCATTCAGTATTCTATTAAACACGAATGTCCTTGCAAATAGCAAGTGTCTTGACCTTCCGATCTTTCTTGCCACTCTTTTAGAACCAACAAATGTGTGGGTACCAGTGAATTCTCTTGAACGTCAATTCTTCCTGCCGTCTCTCTTAGTTCTGGCTTCCCTTATTCTAAAGACGAGAGTAAAGAAAACTTAGATGCGGTCAAAAAAGATCTAGCCTAGCATAGACTATAAGGATGCATTCGTAGGCTTTTTTTTTTTTTAACTATTATTCCACCTTATAAACAAAAGATCTCTCACCCTCTATGTAGGGAATAGGTGCGTGGTGCAGCCTACAACTGAGAAGTGCGATGTGTCAGCTTTTTACACTGAAGAATCACCGATTACAATCTAACTTCTAAAATCTTATTTTAGATTTATACATATTTAATTTTAACAAATAAAATAAATATTTTTCATATAATAATTATTATTTTTATAAATAATTCATGAATCATAAACATCTTTTCAAAGTTAATTTCTATTTATTTATTTAAAACTAATTATTATATCTTTTATATATAAAAAATCATTCAAAATATTCTTTTTTATTAAATTAAAAATGAGAAGGGCCTAGATAGAGTGAGCTTTTTAAACGATTTTTTATATATCAAGTGAGTATTTTGAACGATTACAAATAAATAGGTACTAATTTAAATAAAAATCTATAAAGACTATTCATAAAAATAATAGCTTTAATTACTTTTCATGAAATTTAAGCTTTCATTGAAATTAAAAATAGATATATATAAAAAGAGTATTTTAAATGATTTTTTATATATCAGATGACACAATAATCGATTTTGAATAAGTAGAAATCAATTTGAATGAAGTCTATAGTTTAGAGGTTATTCAAAAATATAATTCTAATTATTAATTTTAACAATCAAAACAAATAAATTCTACACAATATTATCTTTTAACAGTTGTAATTAACAATTTATATGTAATTGATTTCCATATTATCACGTAAAATATAAATTATACAAATATATAAATATTTGACTTGCTTAAACAAGCCACACGGTGTCCTAGACACTATCTGTTGACGCCGCATCTAGCACCAGTAACTTGTACCAATTTTAACACAATCCCAAAAGACTATAAATAATGACCATGAATATTATAAGATTCATTTGTTTCATATTCTAATTTAATTTATAAATTAAATTAAATTAATTAAATTAATTTTAATTTAATTTAATTTATTTTTATTATTTTTTATTTTAATTTTTATTATCTCAATATAATATTTAATATAAGTTAATTTTATTTTCAGAATTTTTAATATAAATATACTTAAAATATGTCTAAATAAAATAATCAATTTAACTTAATTTATAAGTTAAATCAAACTAGAATATTAAACTAAATACCTACATAATTATTCAACCAAAGAATCTTGGAGCGAGCAAAGGATCAAATATACCTACATAATTGAAGCTTTATCAATTAATATTTAATTAGATAAATATTTTAATTAATTAAATATCATCATTAATTTTGTTTTGAACCTATAAGAAACCAAAACTGCATTTCTAAGATTCTATATATGTATATAATATGAGAAGCTTTATAAAGAAGTTTTTTTTTCCACTGGTATAATTTTGTTTTTAGCTACTGTAAACTCATAGACACCTTCTTCAACAATTACATCCAAATCAGACGGGCGTTGTTGAAAATTCATACTGAGTGCACTAAGTTAATCTAATTAAAGACCAAACTAACCATAAAAAAGGCTTAACCATATGCTGCTGTTATAGCCTGGGCCTTGGTTTGGCATTTTAAAAGGGAGGGAAGAAGTAAATGGTGTTTTTACAGTAAAAATAAATAGCTGATTTTCTAAAACAAATTTTGAAACAAATACGAGCAAATAGCAAATTTACTTAGGTATATTATCAATTTATTTGTTTCTAGTCAATATATTTACCTAATAAAATTATTACTGCTATTAATTTCAAATAGCTTAAAATTATTTTATTTTTATGTAATTTCGTAAAAATGTTATTTGTTATAATTTTTGTTCTAAAAGTAACGCGTAACCGTACAGCGCCCAGTACCGTATTACCATATTACCATTGGATTAAGCCCTACCAGTACACTACCGTAGATTTTCCTATTAACAATGATAATTTTCTCTTGAAACATATATCGATCAAGTATCCCATTCTAAGATATATATATATATTTATATATGTGTGTGTCTATAAATATATTTATGACATTTGTATACCATAAAATAAAATTTAATGACTGGAAAATCTTGACGATGAAATAATATCAATTTAAGAAATAATTTTGAGGGAGAATTACATTAACATCCTTTATATTTTTTTTCAAAATTACAAGGTGAGCCTGCGACCAAAAATTAATAATCAACACTCCTTATCTCTAATTTTGTTAAATTTAAGTTTGCAATGATTAAAAATACCCCAAAAAAAAATTCCAATCATTAATCTTATTTAACTAAATCATTGCCCTTCATTCTTATTAGGCTTCACTCAAGGAACAAAAGAGAAGCAACACAGGCAAACAACCCCCTTCACCGTGCTTGTCCTCGATGAATCTGGCATCGTCGCATTGTCGCCATCACCACACAGTTGTAATCGTCGAAGTCCTGTAACGCCTAGTCCTTCACCATGTTGCCGGCCGCCCAAGACTACTACTCTTACATCGTGAAGCCTCACTATGAGCTCGTCAACATATAAAATTAAGTATCCCGATTAGACTGAGACTCAATATCTGAACGCATCCCACACCGAGACCCTATGTCAATTTCTTGTCATTAAAGAAAAATTATAAATGTCTAAAGCAAATAAAATCGAAAACATACAATCCCGACAGAAAATCGTGCCCAAAAAAATAAACCGCTAACTAGTATAAATTAACACCTGAGGGTTAAGTCAAGACTTACCGAAATGCAACATGAAAAATTTACCAAATTAAGTTTCAATTAAGATAAATATTTCTCTTTTTTTATTATAAAGTCTCCCATTCTAATTTTATATATGTGTGTATACACAAATGTATTTATGCATACATTTAATGCATGAAGTGATCTTTAAATTTATTTATTGATGATCTATTCAGTAATTAAGGCGGTTGAAATTGGCATTTGCCTTCAATAAATCAAAGTGTGATGAAATTATTTTTTCTATAAAAACAGGGAAAATTAAATGACTGAAAATTGGTTGTGAAACAATACCAAATAATTTAGAAAATGATTTGATGAAAAAGATTGAAATATTCAACAAATTAAACCTCAATTGTAATGTCACAATTATGAATAAATGGTAACAATTTACATAATATCATTAACACCAAAGGTCCCCACTGCTATCGTTTCAGTCACTAGGTTAACTTATGGCTGATGAAATATTGAGGAAATACGCTAATGATAACTAGTTAATTCTTTTCATTTATGATGATAACATAATGAATGTTTAAAACATTTCCAAGTCCACGTCTACATATAAATGAGCTACATATATATAAACTAAGCACTGTTATAATTAGATCATGAAAGCCTCCAAAATTATTTATTTCAGCCTAATTTGCAAATATATATATTTATAAGCGTAATTCCTTCCCTACTACCAATATTTCTTAATTTACACTGTACACTTCTTTTGATTCGCATACACAGGCCATGGGGAAAAAGCAATCCAATAAAGCGTTTTTGAAGCGGCTTAGCCGTACAGTGAAATCACCTATTTTCTTCATCCTTTCATTCACTGCCATATTCTTCATGATTTATGCAGACAGCAACATGCTGTCCAAAGCTTCGTTATACCCTTTTGACCTAACCACTTACGAAATCTTCGAATCGCAAGACGACATCGGAATTCAAGACACCGAGGAACTCCTGCCAGTCGTCTCCGGCTTTAGTAGTAATCGAACAGGAAAAAACGTCGACGATGACGACCTGGGAAACGATGATCGCGACGTTCTAATCCCTCCGCCGAACATCACAGTGGAAGAAAGAATGGTGTGGTTCCGTCGAAGATTAACGGAAACTGAAATACTCGATTCCAACGACTTGACACAGAAATTCCATAGTAGGGTTTTGGAATTCCTTAACAACGGGTGCAGTATTCAGCTATACATGACGTGGTTCGCCCCCGCGAAGAATTTCAGCCGACGACAGTTGTTGTCTGTCGAAACCCTACTCAAAGCACACCCTCAAGGTTGCCTAATGATCATCTCAAGAACCATGGATTCCAGACGCGGTTACAGGATTCTTAAACCGATTACAGACCGCGGTTTCAAAGTGCTCGCAATCACTCCTGATGTCTCTTTCCTGTTGAAGAACACCCCGGCGGAGACATGGCTAGAATCGATGCGAAATGGGACACAAGACCCCGGCTACGTTCCTTTCACTCAAAACCTCTCCAATCTACTAAGACTCGCGGTTTTGTACAAGTACGGAGGAGTTTATTTAGACACTGATTACGTGATCTTGAAAGATTTCTACGATTTGCGCAACGCGATCGGAGTTCAAAACGTTGATTCGAAGACCAAGAAGTGGACAAGGCTAAACAACGCCGTCTTGATCTTTGACATAAACCATCCTCTTTTGCGAGACTTCATGGAGGAGTTTAGTTGGAACTTTAACGGAAACAAGTGGGGGTATAACGGCCCGTATTTAGTCTCGAGAGTCGTCGAAAGAGTAGGGAGTAAACTTGGGTACAGCCTCACCATATTGCCGGCCAGGGCATTCTATCCAGTGGATTGGATGAATATACAGAAGTTTATGAAGAAGCCTCAGAATGAGTCGGAGGTAAGGTGGGTTGAGAGCAAAGTTAACGACTTAATCGACGGTGAGACTTACGGAATTCACCTTTGGAACAGGAAAAGCAAAGACCAGAAGATCGAAGAAGGAAGTGTCTTGGCTAAACTGATCCTGGATCACTGCATTATCTGTCAGGATATTTATAGCTAGTTGATTAGAAGCTGTAAAATATTTGAAGTATATGATATGCTAAAAATATGGGGATTTTTTTTTATTTTTGTTTTATTTTATTTTATTTTTTTAATTTGAGTTCAAAGATGGTAATGATCTGCCTTTGGCTTGGATAAATATGAAGAAATTGTTCACTTTAATTTCCGAAATTTTATGTGACTAACCATGTATTATTAAAAAAAAAAAAACAGAATTGTTTTTTTTGGAGGATCTAGAACCAGAAAATAGGACATTTGTTAAGTTATTACATCACACAAAATGTTAGGAAAATAAGCATCATTGCCTTTAAACTTCGTACAATACTCAAAATATTGGAAAATTAAAGAGTTCAAGTATTCTGAAACAGGGAATTTATTATTATAAAGCAAAATTACAAAAGCAAACTAAATACATATAGGGTTAAATTCACTACCCCCTGGGATGTGTACTTATCTCACTTTAACTCCCAGCGTTTATTTTTAAAGGTCTAGCTACCTTGATGTTTCAGAAATATACAATTTCGACCCCTATTTATCAATGAACTGCCTATTTTCATGTTGAATGTAATACGGAAATGAGATGTGAGGATTATAAAAATAAAAATAATAATAAGATGGTTAAAGTTAGAGAAAAGGCAAAAATATATATAGCTACGAAAATAAAAACCGGATTGTGTTACCCAGTTCATATCTATCATATTTTTTGAATATATGTATAGATTTTTTTTTCCTACAAAAATCATTTTATATATTTTAAAATCCCCAAGTGCCGTTCTATTGTTGGAGGACTAGATTCCACATGAAAATGGACAGTTCATTATAATAGTGAGGTCAAAACAGTACATTTCGAGAATATTAGAATATAGTTAGACCTCTGAAGTGAATCTCGAATGCTAAAAGTAAGAAAAACGAATATCCTCAAGTGCTATTCGTATTGAAGGGGATAAAAAAAAAAAAAAACACCTAGTACGCATGCAGAAAAGTCTTTTGACTGTTTTAGATCCGATTTACAATTAACACCATTTCAAAAACCACCAAAGAAAGACTCACAATATTCTATCGCCACAAAAGTGATCTTGACGCTCTTGAATACTCATGGTGTGTGTGATTATTACAAACGTATTTAACCCAACAACTACAAATATCCACAACTAAAGAACTCTACGGAACACTAGGAGAGAGAGAAATAAAGAGGAGCATTTCATGACATCACATCCAAAATTGCTTAGCCTATCTAGATGTATATAATTACTTCCATATGGGAAGAGGGAATATATCTAGATAGGCACAATATATGAAAATTATCACCCTTATTAATTGGCAGAGAGTAAATACCCTGATTTACTCAATCAGTCTTACTATTGGGATTATTATCATAATATTCCAAAATTGATATTTCCCTTATGATATTTTTTTTCAAATAAAATCCAACCAATTATCTACTAATTACTAACTATCTACTATATAAACTTGCAAATCAACTACTACTAACAGAACAAGGAAACTAAAAGGAACTACAAGAATTTCCTAGAAAAAGAAAAACATAGCTTTGAACTATTATCCTAATTATAACAGCTTCATGTCTTTGTCCTCCAATTGGAAGTTAAGGAAGAAAAAAAAATATATTGTGGAAATTTTCCCCACCAACCAAAAGGGTAGTTTAGTAGACTACCACAAGTAATGTAATAGATATCGCCAAAATCAACATTGACGATGATGGTCTCCTGTCGCCAATGCTGGCAATCGATATAGAATATTCCGGCAGGGTTTCTGTGGTGCACATTGTGCTGTATTTTGTTTGTTCTATTGAAAATTGGAAAATGGGACTAGACGAAATCTTACTTTTGTTGTGTTTAATGTCTTGTTAAGAACAAGTTACTAGCTCGATCCATTAAATTAGTAAATTCTCAATGATGATATTTTACCGTCTCTTCAAATACTTTTTTTTGTTTAATTTACTTTGTTATTTTTTCTTTCCTATCATTTTTAATGTATCTTTAGATGTCAACAATCCGTACTCCGTAGTAAAGCATAACACAAGGACCATAGAAGTCGTCAGCAAAAATGACATGAAAGGGCTTTAATGTGCTAATGATGCACGGGTTTTTACTAATAATCTTGAAAAGAGAATTACTGAGAAAAGAGGCTAGAGTTGTTCCATGTAATATAGAATCCTACAATTTTGATTCAAAAATAAAATTGCCATTAATAGTGATAGAATTCCAGACATGTGGACTGTATGTCAAAATAAGTAAGATATTCGAAGCCTCCAACCACATTTTTCGGAATCTGAATGGTTTTGGACGTGTTTGCATATTGCTAGTAAGAGAAACAACTAAGGGATTCTGGTCGAAATGTTATCTCCACAAAAAACAGCAATCAATTTTGTGTGAAGTGGAAAGTCATTCTCGAGATCAAAGGGCTCAAGCAACATGGAGCTGGTTTGGTACTGCTGTGGATTTTGAAAGAACTGCTTTTTGTTATGTTAAAGGAAAAAGCAGTAATGACATTAAGTAGTTGAGTTTTTGGTAAACAATAATTGTAAAAGTGTTGTTGATTTGAAAAACAGTATGATAGTTGTCGCGTGTTTTCTCATGTGTGCTCGCAGGTGAATGGGTTGCTTTAAGTAATAAAGTGATAAAATTGTTAGTATCATCTCACAAAGATTGAACTTAATAAGAAATCAACTTAATACCGTAAGTAAAATAATCCAATTTTATCAAAGTAATTAAAAATTAAAAAAGAAATGTAAATTAAATAATTAAAGAAAGCTAGAAAACTTAAAAAATAATACTGTTGGAGAAAATGAATTGCAGGGAACTCCTTGGATAAAAAGGCTATGGGAATATGACTTCGTTTAACTAGGTTGCACTTATTCAATTTAATAGTTTTTTGGTCGCGTCCACTCAAATAATTAATCTTAGACTATCTATTATAATTTCACTCATTCTTTCAAGTGTTGAGTAAAACAAAATGTAAAATTAACCAATTTGATATCCCTATCTAAATTAATTAATTAACCAATTTGATATCCTTATCTAAACAATTTGATATTGGCTTTCCAAACTCAATATCCTATAAGTTGTATTTCCCAAGTTCTAGCATATGAAAATCATTCTACCAAGTCAATTTCCATAAATCTAAACTATCAATTTAATAGATAATTAAATTGAAATCATAATCAAAAGAGACACAAATGAATTGATATGAAAAATCAACCAACATGTATTTAAATCATGAAAGCATAATAAAATGTCAAACTACACCATACCCCCTAGCTTAGATGTTTAACTACACATAGGAGTTCTTGAATCCATAATCACATATACACCAAACAAGTAATCCATTGATCAACACAAGTTCAACACAATATTGCAAGAAAAAGAGATAAAAGAAAGATGAAGGGAAGAAGAAGTGAACACTAGTTATAGAATCAAGCTTCCAAGTCTTCAATTTTCCAAGAAAATTTCCAAGGGCTTGCAATTTTCGGTCTCATTCTTTGCGCTTTTAGGTCTCCAAAAGCTCTCATATAGTTTTAGTGCCCTTTCCTTTTATACTCTCCCAAAATGTCATGTTTTTGCACAAGTTCTAAGGCTCCAGGTGTATTTGGCATTATAGCGGGCTTTTAGGAATGTAGTACCACCTTATATTAATTAAAGTTTCTTTGGTAGAACTACAGTAGGCTACGTGCGGTTGCAACGCCACAAAACATGACAGAAATGGGCATAGGTTGATGTTGTGGCATAAAATGTTGATCAAGACTTTGGATTTTGAGTAGAAGTTGATCAACCATATGTTTATAAACTTATAAAGAATGACAAGGTAGTTTTTTGGTTCTCTATATTGATGATATATTACTGATTAGAAATGATATAGGAACCTTATCATCAGTCAAACTTTGGTTATCTAAATAATTTGACATTAAAGACTTGGGAGAAGCTAATTATGTTTTAGGGATTTGTCTCTTTAGAGATTGAAAGAACAAAATAATAGCTTTGTCTTAAACTTCATACACAAATAAGATAATTGATAACTTTGCAATCCAAGAGGCAAGGAAAGGTATTCAACCTTCTGTTACTAGTTTAACTATTTCATTAGATGATTGTCCTAAGACAACAAAAGAAAGAGAGTATATGAACAAAGTCTCTTATGTATCCATTGTGGGTAGTCTCATGTATATTATGCTATGCACATACTTGGATATTTGTTATGTAATTGGCATAGTAAGTTGATATAAGTCAATATTAGTTGAACCCCGGAACAAAGTATTGGTAAACCGTAAAGCATACACTTAAATATCTTAAAAGAATAAGGAACTATATGCTAATATATTATAGAAGAGACCTAATACCCATATAATATATGGATTTAGACTTCCAAATTTGTAAGAATTCGAGAAAATCAACTTCGGGATCTGTGTTTATACTAGCATGAGGCACCATTATGTAGAGAAGTGCAAAATAAGGTTGCACTGCTGAATCTATGATGGAAGCAAAATATGTGATTGCTACTAAGGCTTCAAAAAAAGTAGTCTAGTCTGCAAGTTCTTTAAAGACCTTGAATCATTCCAGATGTTGATAAAACTATCACACTTTATTATGATAATAGTATAACTGTTACCAACACAAAGGAATCAAGGCACCATAAACAAACCAAACACATATATCGGAAATACTATATAATTAGAGAGTACATAGGGGATGGACTAGTAGATGTTTATTAGATTGCATCCAAGAATAATATTGCTGATCATTTTATGTGTTTGGTTGGTGACAAAAAGTTTTGAAAGGCACATCAAGTCTATGAGGATGTGAGACAAGACATATTTACTAGTTTAGGGTAAGTGAGAGATTATTGTGAATGCCCTAAATGTGAAAGATATTTTAAATATATTTCATTTATTTTGAACTGATTAATAATATATTTGAGTTTTTTTATCATACCTTTGCGATACTGTCCTCATAGTTATTTTTATGTTAAAGTAAATATAAGAAAATATAGCTCATGTTTATTAGATTGCATCCAAGAATAATATTGTTGATCATTTTATGTGTTTGGTTGGTGGCAAAAAGTTTTGAAAGGCACATCAAGTCTATAGGGATGTGAGACAAGACATATTTACTAGTTTAGGATAAGTGAGAGATTGTTGTGAATACCCTAAATGCAAAAGATATTTTAAATATATTTCATTTATTTTGAACTGATTAATAATATATTTGAGTTTTTTTATTATACCTTTGCTATACTGTCCTCATAGTTATTTTCATGTTAAAGTAAATATAAGAAAATATAGCTCATGGACTACTTGGTGTTTAAACTGTTAAAATATTACATATAATAGATTTTGTATGTGAGAAGACAATGTTCTAAAGTAAGTAGTCTAAATCTATTCATAGTCTATAGGATTAGAGTAAGTATCTAACTCATATGAAGACTATTATATTGTCCAAATCTAAGTAGAAAGATGGTTTGTCTTGACCATTTAGAATAAACTGACTCTTAAGTAAAGACATAAATATATTACTTAGTGATGATGATATATTAAACTTGGACTAAAGTGTAATTAATATATGTAGTCCGCTTGAGTAGATTAATTTACTTTTGAAGTTCATTATGCAATAGTCTTAATTTTGAATAACCAAATGGTTTTATATATATGACTTGTGTATTTTGATGTTCCAAAGGCTAAAGTATCTCAAAGTAGTAAACTATTAAATTAGTTCATTGGGTACATAACTTGTACATGATATGAGTTTTGCTTATAGATATGAAATTATAACTCTAATAAGAAGTAAAGATTTTTCTCCTGACGGCATTGTATAAGATGTAAAAATGAACAAGGCCTTGAATAATTTGCTTGGCAAATGATTTATTATTCACATATGGTGAATAATCATTTTTCTATTGGATGTATAATAGATCTTTAAGATAGCGTGATCAAAAAGTTGAACAAATTTTGACCTTCAATTGATCATGTATATTATGTGAAAGTGTTGCATATATGATAAAGTTATTAGACTGTGACTATACACTGGCTTATATAATACGATATATAATTGAGAGTACAGTTTCAAGTTTATAGTGGTGAGACTTTAAAATGAATAATTGTGTAATTAATTTATTTGGTATAAAATAATTAATACATAAATTAAGCCCACATTATATATGTCAAATTGATTCCTTTACTAGTTCAATATTATTTTTTACCAAAAAGTAATCAATTGGAATATTCATTACTACTTTAATTCTCATACTTAAACAAGAGAAAAATTCAAATCACCTTCTATATGGTATAGGCGATTTTTTATATTAAGAGTAGAATGAGAATTTTATTTTAGTTAATTAATTACATAAATATTTAGTTTAGATAAATATTTATTTAGAAGATAAGATTTGTAATTTAAATAAACTGTATTTATCTTTTGTGGTAAATATATGATTAATTTAAATTAAGAGATATTGATAAACTAATTATTTGGATAATTAATTTAAATATTTAGATAATCTTATTTAATAAATGTTTTAAATTAAATATAATAATATCCCATTTGAATTTGAATTAAAACAAAATCTTATTATTGTGTACACATTGTAGGTGTTTTCTACTAGGATAAGACAAGGACAAGATTTTCTGCTTATTGATTTTATTTGGATAATTATTACATGATTGTTTAATTAAAATAAAGTTGTTATGATTTTATTTTAAATTTAAATTGAATTTATTCATTATTCATGATTTTATTTATTTTTTATATAGTTTATTTGTAATACCAATAAAGAATGATATTTGGAGGATCTATAATCTAAACAGCTATATCTATTCTAAACTCTTTCTAATTTTTTTTTATTTTTTTATGATGATTATGTTAGTTCAGTTTATTGTTTTATTTCATTTTCTATTCTGAGTTAAAATAAACTTTTGCCAAGAATTATAACGTATTCTAATTATAATGATTTAATTAGAATAAACGTATCTTTATGATTGTTCTATTTGTTGATGTATTTATTTTTGAACTTAATGCTTTTAAATATCCGGTCAACTTTTAAATGATTTGAGGAACAAAATAAAATGGAGAGGAGATTTTTGTGATATGACTTCAGAATAAATATTATAAAATTTATGATAGAATAAAGATATATCTATAATTTTTTGTGTAGTCATTTTATTAATTACCACTTATTTTAACAAAAACTTCTTATAATTAAATTCGGTATGTAAATTAATTATGAAAATGTAGAATTTATATATAATTTGAAAAAGAGTATATAAAGTAAAAGGGTAATTGATCATTAACAAAATATGAACATATAATCATTTTAATAGACTTAAATAAAATTAAATCTGATTAATTATGATGAAATCTTAATTCCAAGCATCCTTATACTTGATTGTTTTCTCCAAATTAATTTCTACATCTTTTATTTGATTAGTGATTTGTTTTCTTTTTATTTTATTTATTTCAGTCTTGTTTTATCTTAATTTATGTTAATATTTAACTTGATTTTATTTTTATTAATTTTGGTAATCATTTTGTTTTATTTAACAATTAGTTTTCTTTATTAAAACATTATAGTTTTTTTGTGGATTCTCAAATGAGGATAAAGTTAATTAATTTTGGCAGTTAACAATTTTATCCTTAAAGGATCGACACCCTACTTTACCACTTATTATTTGTTATGATATTGTTCGCTTGTAATAAATCCATAACACTCATTTAGGCGACTTTTCCTATACTCGTCCAATTCCCTATTTATTATAACTACGTATTTGGAAAAAGAAAATGATTAATCTGTCTTTTAGTTAAAAAAATTAATTATACTTGATTAATATATATATAATAATTACATATTAATAGCTTACTTGGATAGTTGGTAGAGAGTTTATTATTCTTTTTTAAATAAAAAAACCAATAATACTTAAAGATAATTATTTATAATATTAACTATGTACATGTATTTATAAATATATGAAAAAAGAGAAAATCATTTATCCAATCTGATCTTCGTTTTGATAAATATATATATATATATATATATCAGGTCACGGGATGGATCCTCAAAAAATATTGCCATCACTAAGTGGAAGAAATTCAAAGGTAAAGCTCTATCTCTCATCCTCCATTTCTTTAGCCCCATTTTCTTTTTAAACAATTTTGAATGATGGGTCGTTTTCATTTCAAAAGATTTTTCTGTTAAACATTACATATCAAGCTCATTTTCTCTACAATCACCTTACTTTCGCACTAACTAAGTAGAACAGAGCATTCCTCTATTTTCCTACCCATTTCCCCTGTTGAAAGGGGAAAATAAAACCACATCTAAAATTCTATCCAAACCAGTTTTCATCAAAGGTCTTTCCCACAATCTCAGTGCCACATTTTTTGTCTAACCCTAAAGACTTTTCTATGTCTTTCTTTTTTCCCTCACAGGTTCATCGATTCCTCACTGACATGCAGAAACCTCGTCTCTGCAGAGCAAAAGGACCAACGCTTGACCCATCGACGATTGCTGGCGTTGCGACCAAACTGGGCTGCAAACCACCAATGTCTCGCCAACTTTGGCTAGATTAAAAAAAATTAGAGAGAAAAATGGTTGGGCTTACGGTGTTGGAGAGAGAAATTAAAAAAAAATGATGTGACAATCATATTGAGTTATCAATATTTCAATGGTAGGGCAAATAGGAAAGCAAAACAAGGATAACAGATCTGAGTTACTCAGCTGTCGATATGTATATTTTCAAAAACATCCTATTTTCGCCCAAAATTCCTCCCCTTTGAAGTTCGAGCACTCTTCCTTTATTAGCCGTCAGGGAGGGAGCGCTCTCCTTGCCAGCTTGGCGATCAGAATCAAGTTCGTACATGGAATCCTGGACAACCATCCTAGTGGTTTAGATAAATTATAAGAGCAGTCAATTATTAGGGTACGAAATTCAAGTGTATCACACTATTTCTAGTATTATATCTATATATCATCAACATTATTGAGTTTAGATACCTCAATATTAGTGTTTCATCTTCATTATTAAATCGAGATACCAACAAGTAGTGATTAAATGTTATTTAATCTTTACAATATTTTAAGGGAAATTTTTCCATTAAATATTACAATACAAATTTAACATCAGATGTAACATTATATTAGTGAGTATTTTTTCCTTCAGCAATATCAAGATATACCTATTTTATTTCAAAATTGAAGTTCAAATCTCTTAAAAATAATCACCTCCAAAAAAGATAGAAATTACTTAGATAAAGTTCAATCACAGTTTTTAGACAATTATATTAAAATAAAATAGCCAAATATTTTTTTTAAAGAAAGTGACCGATGGTCAGATTTGGCAAACAATTATTGATTATAATCGATTAGTAATTAAGCTGTCAATTGCTCTCTTTTAAGTGATAGATTATTCTGAGTATTCTTGTGGTTGGAAAGAGAAACTGCCTGCGATATTGAAGAATCAGTGATGGAGTGACTACAAATATTAGGGGTGGCAAATCGTGTCAACAGGTCGTGTTCGTGTCGTGTCTGACCCGTTTGTTAACACGAATACACTCGACACAAACACGATCCGTTTAATAATGGTGTCAAAAATCACAACCCGAACACGACCCGTTAATAAATGGGTTGACACGTTTATGACGCGTTTATTAAATCGGTCATAAACATGTCGTGTCGTGTCGTGTCGTGTCTGCTAAACCCACTTACTAAAAGGGTCATAAACAAGTCATTCAATCTGTTATTGACCCATTTAACTAACTTGTTATTGACCTATTTAATTAACCTATTATTGACTAATTTAACTAACCTATCATCAATTTTAACATTAAAAAAACTTATTAAACACCTAAATAACGATCAAGTTATAACAATCAAATTAAGTTCACAATCAAGCTACACCTAAATTTAGATCACAAAAGATAAATACAAAATTAAAAATATACATATAAAAACTAAAATAGATATTTTATATTTAAATTTTGAATTTTAAATTTTTAAACTTTAAAAATTTGTATAATATATATTAAAAATTATAAATGGGTAATTCATGGGTCGTGTTCGTGTTAACCCATATATGACCCATTTATTAAACATGTTATTTCGTGTCAATTGCGGGTTAGTGAGTTCGTGTGGGTTCAACCTTTTATTTAATTGTATTTGACAAGTTCGACCCGTTTTGATCCAAACACATTTAAAAAAAACCCAAACCCTTTAACTTCGTGCGGGTTTCGTGTTGTGTTATCGTATCGTGACTCAAATTGCCAGCCCTAACAAACATACCAATTCGGTGGGAAAGAAAATAGCAAAGCAAGTCTAGATATTCCATGATGACTCTTTTTAAGGAAAAATTGTGACAGAAATGTGATTATGTTTTATAAAATTATTTAGAATAGTTTTTAATTTTGTCGGTCAAGTTTTCTGAGAAGTTAAATAATGTATCTAGATTTTTCGAATCAGCTCTATCTAGTGAGACCCTGTATTCTGGTGATGATTTTTATTTTTATTTTGGTAGGGTACCATTAGAATATTATCGATAACATGGCAGTCGCTATAAACTTTGCTAATAAGGTAGATTAGTTTTAGTAACATAACATGTTATTAGGGATAACACGATATACTACCACCGGTACCATAACCTAGCATGATGTATTTGGAGTATATTTTTGGCATTTCAGATTTTTTTTTTTTTTACTGTTATATTTATTTCAAATTTTTTCATAAAAAAAAAGTAGGGCTTGATAATGATATTTTGTCTCAAAATGATGATAACTCTCTAGACTTGCTAGAAAAGTGAGAAAGAGGTAAGTAGCATGTTTATGGAAGTTACAATAACGTACCTATAAGATTATTAAGTGTAGGAATATGTTGCATGTAATGCTAAATTGTTTTAATAAAATACTTTTTAATAAAATATTATTTTTGATATTAAATTCATTATATGTTAAATTTTGTGATAAATTCATTATAAAGTATAATTAATATCAAATAAAATATTTAATTTTTGTTAGTTATTGTCTTTATTTTTTTATATGATTATTACAATACTTTTATCTTTAAAGTATTTAAATATAAAAATTTTACTTTTACAATATTAAATATTTTATATGATTATTACTATATTTTTATATGATAAAAAATAGAAATAATATTAAAAAGAATATTATGTAATATATTAAAAAGATAGTATTGTGTTGGGTACCAAGTTTCCTACTGTGAGCCAAGTCGCACGAATCCGTAGCAAAATCCATTGATTGTATATTCGTATTAACAAGTAAAATGCTCAATTATAGCACATACAATAGTCGCTTAAGTGCATAAAAAATTGCCCAATCAAATTTAAATAAAATAATAAATAATAATAAATAAAGAATGTATAAGGTCTCGTTTGTTTCATTGATTCAGACCTAAAATTTTGGTTTTAATTTTGTCTTTTTCTAAAAAATCAACAAAATTTATAACTAAGTTAATTAATTTCGACTTAAAATTTCATTCCATTCCGAGCTGGACTCGTAAACCATTCAGGTCCTATAACATATAAAATTTAACAAGGTCGACCTTAAAGCAAGTGCTACATCCATTATTGGGCTTTTAACTGTTGAGCCAAAATAGGACTATGCATTGAACCTGCAACCACTATAACCATTGAACCCACCAGCACCAAAATCTACCAGAAAACAGGTTCAAAACCACACCGATCTGACCATATATGGAAACAATTGTGGTTTAGATTTTGCTTGAATAATTAAACCAACCCAACCCAAATATAATAATCCCTAATACACATACAACACTGTTTTTACCCCTTCTTGAAGGTTGAAATTCAAAACATACCTTATTACTTCCATTTGTTAGGAAATGCCCTAAACATGAAAGACATTTTAATGTATTTCATTTATTTTGAATTGGATAATAAAATTATATTTAGTAGTTATTCATTACATTCCTGTTTGTCCTCATTCTATTTACATGTTAAAGTAAATGTAAGCAAATATGGCTCATTAACTGCTTATGTTAAACTGTTAGAATGTTGCATGCAATAGACTTTGGTATGCGAGAAGACAATATTCTAAAGTAAACAGTCTAAATTAAGGTCCGTAGCCTATGGGATTAGACCGAGCATCTAACTCATGTTTAAACTATTATGTTATCTAAAGCTATGGTAGAGACAGTTTGTCTTGACTGTCCGAAGCATAGACTCTCGAATAGAGATATAGATATATTACTTGGTAGTGACATATTAGACCGGGACTAAAGCGTGATTGATCTGTGTAGTCCACTATGAGTGGATCAATCTGCTTTTGACGTTCATTATACAATAACCTTAATCCTGAGTAAATAAACTACTTCATGTATATGACTTGTGTATTTTGATGTTCTAATGGCTAAAACATCTCAGAGATAGTAAGCTTATAAACTGGTTCGTTAGATGTATGACTTGCATATGATAAAGGGTTTGTTTACAGATATTGGAATCATAACTCTAATGAAGAGTTAAGGGTATTCTCTTAAAGGCATTATATTGGATGTGAAAATGGATAAGGTCTTGGGTTGTCTGCTAGGTGGATGACTTTCTATTCACACATAGTGAATAATCATTTTCTTATTCAGTAGTATAATGGAACTTTAAGATAGTTTGATCAGTAGGTTGAACGGACTTTGACCTAAGGCTGATTATGGACATTATATGAGGGATTTGCATACATAATAAGGTCATTGGACAATAGCTTGTCACAAGCTTTTGTAATACGGTATATAATTGGGAGTTCAGTTTCAAGTTTATAGTGGTGTGACTCTGAAATTAGTGATCATATGATTGAGTTGTTGTGTACAGAACGATGATCATATGGATTCATAAGAGTCTGATTATATATGTTCAAGTGGTCCCTTTACTAGTTTCACATAATTCCTTAATGGATGGCAAATTGATCGGGATATACTTGTTAGCTTGTAATCTTGGATGGATATATGGTGGATGACAAGATTCTCTCCTAATTGAATTTGTATTTTGTTTTGGATAAGAGATTACACAATTATTCGAATTTCAAATACAGTTGTCATGATTTTATTTGAATTTGAATTGGAGTTGTGGAAAATTATACATGAGAGCAAAATTTGAAATTCAAGTTTTTTGTAGAGTTTGAAATTTAAAATTGAAATTTGAAATTTAAATTTGAATTTTGAATTTGATATTTGAATTTGAAATTTAAATTTGAAATTTAAATTTGAAGTTTGTATTTGAAATTTGAATTTTTTGAAATTTAAACTTTGAAATTTGAATTCAAATTTT
The DNA here is from genome assembly GCA_035233585.1 of Antiaris toxicaria. NCBI lineage: Eukaryota > Viridiplantae > Streptophyta > Magnoliopsida > Rosales > Moraceae > Antiaris > Antiaris toxicaria. The sequence goes on from CP141163.1 coordinate 7,696,045, forward strand.
GAATCACAAATCCAAGTGGTAACCTAATTTTTGTGGATAAATCCACATGGCAATTTCGGTTTTCTTATGGATAAGGGAAAGAAAGATCTTGTTTGAATTCTACTTGAATTTTGAATCCTAATCCCTATCAAAGTGGCCGAATTTGTTGAAGGGAATCCCACGCTAGATGGAATCAGTTTTTGGTGGATAAGGATGAAGGAAAATTTAAGTTTCAATCCTATTTGAATTTTGAATCTCTCCCTCACATGGTTGGCCGAATTTCTCTATGGATAATGCCAAAGGGATAATCGGATTTTGTAGATAAGGATGAGATGAAATTTAAGTTAAAATCCTATTTGAATTTTGAATATAAGATCTCCTAGGGTGGTCGAAAATCTAAGAGAGATTTAGCTTAAGGGAGGTTCGGATTTTATGTGGAAAAAGGGAGAGAAAATCTTCTCTTGGTCTAATTCAAATTCAAGGGATCATCTCATGCAAAATTATAAATAGGGGTCCTACTACTCCAGTTCTCTTATACTATAGACTCTCAGGTGAGCAGGCTTATTGTTGCACTAATCACCGTGACAATAAGTTCTTTAAAGATCTAGGTGGTTGGAAGGAGACTAGTAGTGCTAGTATACCAATCGAGGATCCAAGTGCCCACACACTTTGTCATCCAGGAATTGGAGAATAGTAGAGAAAGCTAGTTGGTTGAAGCCATTTGGTCATTCTCCTCCTGCATCCTTAGCGTTCTCTGAAGGTATAAATTTGTTATTGTTGATTTATTGTATATGACATCACGAGATATTTAATGATCTTAAAATTTTTTTTGTAATTTCGTTGTGCAATTTTTATCAATTTTTCCTAGACCGTCATTCTCTTTTTTCTCTTGGAAGGAGCCCTAGATCACTTTCCCACCTTAATATCTCACCTCAGGCTAAGTCTGTCTTGCGACGACAATTATAGCTCATATGGGATTCGATGCCTACATTTTGTTTCTATCGCAACCTTTTTCCTTTAGTTTGATATGTTTTCGGTGTCCCACCACCACCGATGTCCCAGACAAAAAAGGCTAAAATACAATACTAAAAAGACTAAGAAGAAGGCCCAAGAAACCCAATTGGCCCTTTGTTGAAATTGGCCCAAATCGCTCGGGTAACTGGTCCAAACCCAAAACTGACTCAATTAGGTAGGTTAAGATGGGTTCGGTGGTTTTGTAGGTTGGTAGCGGTTCTTAGGTAGTCATACCCATAACTTACGGGTTGGGTTTCAAAACGGGCAAAACTCACCCAACCCAACCATTTTCACCCCAAAGCCGAAACACAATTTTTGCACTGATACGCAAATAGCAATTAGGTTGTTCCGGTAGACATATCACCTACATATACCCTTATAAAGTGTTAGGAATGCCATAAGTTAGGAAGATATTTTAAATGTATTTCTTTTATTTTAGATTGATTAGTTATGAACTTGAGTTTATATCATTGCTATTCCATTCTCAGTCTATTCATATGTTAAAGTATATATAAATAAATATAACTCATTGACTACTTGATATTTAAATTATTAAGATATTGTATATAATGGACTTTATATATAAAAAGACAATATTTTAAAGTACTCTAAATTGATAATTTGTAGTCTAGGAAATTAGAATAAGCATTTATCTCATATGGAAACTATTATGTCGTTTAAATCCCATTGGAAAAACGGTTTGCATTGACTATCTAGAGCGAATAGACTCCTAAGTAAGGACATAGATATATCATTTAGTGGCGGTGATATATTGAACTAGGATTAAAGTATAATTAATCTATTTAATAAGCCTGTTTTCATAAGTTAATTTACTTTTGATATTCATAATATAATTACTTTAATCCAGAGTAAGTAATTGACTCCCTATTTATAACTTGTATACTTTGACATTCCAAAGGTTAAACCGTCTCGAAGTAATAAGCTATTAGATCGGTTTATTAGGTACATGACTTATACTCGATGTGAGCTTTAATTAAAGATATAGAATCATAGCTCATTTTAACGGCATTATATGGGATGTGGAAAATGGATCAGGTTTTAGTCATTTGTTTTACAAATAATTTATTATTCATATTGGTATGAATAATCATTTTCTAATAAGATATATAATGGATCGTTAAGATAAAATGATCAAAAAGGTAAAATAGATCTTAGTCTTAACTTAAAGTGTCTCAAAATAGTAAGCTAATACCTCCTTGTATTAACAACAATATATTCTTCATTCTCCCCTTTCATCTCCCTATATATATATATATTTTAAAACATCTTCATGTTTTCTTGAGGATTCTAATCAATCAATAACCGTTGTTAAAGCAAAATCCTAAAAACTTTTTCATCTGGTATTTTGTAGTGTTTAATTGAATAACTCAGCATGGAACATGGACTCAATGGTGCTCGCAAGAAGAAAATTCATTGAACCCTCATTTAAAGAATGGTCAAGTACATAAATGAAAAAAAAAAAAAAGGGCCTTTCCTGTGTTGGATATGCACCTTAATAATATAGAGCTATTTTGTGTTGCTTTGAGCATAAAACTATAAAGAGGTTCATGTATCTTTACATGTGGGACTGAAGAGAGAATATCAAGGAGTAAAGAGTGGCACGTGACAAACAGCCAAGCATAGCTTGTGCAGCCCATGTGAGTTTAGGTCAAAGGAGAGCCACAAAAGAAGTTGTCCACAATGCATTTAAAAACCCAGACACGCCCATACTCTTTAGACCTTATATATATATACATATTTATATTTATATATACATAAAATCCACTTTGGAAAGATGCTAATAATAATGACATTGCAAGCCAAGGCAGCATGAACAACAAAATCTTTTATAATATCCCACCCACTTGTTTTTAAGTGAGAACAAAAAAAAAAAAAAAAAAGGAAAAGAGGAACCTAAAACATATATATCTTTAATTTAATTAGCATCATGCTTTTATAGCAAAGGAATCATCATCACAATGCAACACACTATTTTCGTTATCAACTAATTTAACAAATAATAGAAAATCAAAAAGTCCCAAAAAAGGGGGAAAAAAGAAAAGGCACACATCACATGCAGGGGAAATATAATTACTATCTCCCCATGTATGGTACAATATGGGAGTGAGAGTTTCTGTCCAGCAAGAGAAGGTTGATTTTAGTGATGGGGTTGCGCGGTGGCGTTCCCCGGCAAAGTCGGGGCCTTGCATTGGTAGCACTTGGCGAAGAGGCCGAAGGTGTCGATTTGCTTGATGAAGTTGGTCATGCTCGCCCATCCACCGAACCCAAACCCCACCACAAGCACCCAAACAACCACGAAGGCATTGACCACGTACATTCCTGTCCAGCTCGGTAAAAAGAACGGGGGCTTCTCTGCCGCATTCTGTTAAAACATTAAAATAAAAAAATTACTGATTAGTAGTACTCTAACCCTCACAACAGAACATGTCACAGCAAAAAACTGAATTTTGTTTGATTACTTGTTTTTCAGCCATATGCCATGTTTCGTTTTAATTAGTCCTACTTACCTAAAACACCTACAATAGTCTCATATTTATTTGTAATTAGAAACCTAATGAACCGTGTAAGATGAATAGACCACCAGTTTCTTGTGACTTTAAATGTAGAGATTTTATGTTAGAATCTAATTTTTTGTGCTATCAATAAAAATTAATTGCTTTCTAGCCAAACAAAAAAAATGATAGAAATCAATTGTCAAATTTGGTCTGACTATATGTCGCGCTGACATAAATTTTTAATGTGACACTTAGACCAAATCACTTAAAAAAAAAAAGGTGATCAAAATGGTTAAAAATTAATTCTTATGGACGATGTAAAGTAACAGAGCATACCGTGACATTTCATTAATAGTATATAAGAATATAAGGGGTCCAGTTGAAAAAGGAGTCAAATCCGCCAGCTCAGTGGAGATAGTACTTGACTCAAACTGTGGCGTATAACTAAACGAAAAGGACTCTCCACCTATCTCAATTCTTCTCGTAGCATTTCAAATCCAAGTAGTAAATGCTCTTGTACACTTGCTGCTCTCTCTTTCTCTCTCCTCTCTCTCTCTCTCTCTCTCTCTCTCTCTCTCTCTTGTGTGGGAACAGGCAGTCTCGCAACTACGGAATGTGGGCATCCCCATCAAACCCGGGTACCCACTCATTCTTTAATGACCAAAACACCCCCAACCAAACGAGATAATTTCGAAAAATTCCTTGTCGACTTTTACACCTCCCCCATCATCATCTCATACACACTCAAACAGCTTTACATGGGCCACTTCGGAAATGGCCCATCATCTAAATCTGGTTTAGGCTAATTCAACTGTAGAATTCACGTTGATAATTATCTACACTAAAAAAGAATTATTTACCATGTAGCTAATCCTAGGTGAAAAAAGTAATCTTAAATTTTTACCTGTCGAGCTGGAGCTTTTCTGTAAGTGAGCATATGGGCCAAAGAAGGGATGATATAGACGGTGAAGCTGACCAAAAGAGCACCAACGGCAGAGTTAATGGGGCCAAAGAAGGGGAAGATTATAGCCAAGAACCAAATCGGTATCACAACTGGTAGTCTAGCCAGTGCCCTCAAACAGATGCTCCTTGTGTCATGCATCCCTATCACCTTCTCCCACACAAAGTACAATGGCGTACATGCGAACCCAAATGTTATAAACTGCAGCCACAAAAATAAAAACAAAAAAAAAAAAAAAAAAGTTCAACACTTTCTTTAATTTTTGGTTATCAAAATTTCGTTACAAAATGTGATATATTCACGAATAGTTAGTAGGGTAGATTGCTCATTTATATTTGTGCAAATTTCATTTATATTTTTTCTTTTTGTAGCTTAAATGACCTTAGATTATTTAAATATTATTACAATGGTTCTTTCTGTTAATTTTCAGATAGTTTCCATCAATAATTCAATTAGATGCTAACTAATGGATTCTGCCAAAAAAAAAAAAAAACTATAACAACGTTTTTAATAATTAAAGGTCGCTACAGCTTAAAAACAAATTATGGACTAAAGCTGAACAAACTTGAAAATTTACCCTTATAATAATAACAATAACAATAATAATAATAATAATAATAATAATATTATTATTATTATTATTATTATGTGACAAATTAAAAAAAATTATAATAGCGACCTGATGAATGAGCATTAAAATAACCGCGGAGTCGCGGAATCTCGACTTGGGGAGGAGGGAGAAGGCGTTGGAGTGGTTGAGGAGTTCATCTCCAAATGCCCAGTAAACGCAGGCGGCTGACGGGAGTGTTAGGGTAAAAACATAAAGTGTGGCCAGCAAATATATGTACTTGAATTTCTGAGGCTTCCACATGGCGTGCATGATTTCCCTGTGACATATTTATACAATATAAGGAGGATTAATAATTTAGAAGCTATACGGTCCAAAAAACAAATAATTCTATTTATATCATGGGCTATTCCAAATGGGGTAATTATAAATTATTTTCCAAGTTTTTACAATATGATGACGATATTGCCCCTGATGTCATTTCTGCCTCCAGGACTAAATAATTCGAGTCCATGATGAAGAAATTATGCATTGGGTAAAAGACAAAGGAAACTAAATCGCTGAAAAGAGATAACGAAAGAAAACAAACTCTAGTTGTTTGTAAAGTTGGGACCAGTTTTTTTCACTGTGCAAAAATTTTTTCCCCAACAGTAGCGAAGGGAGTAAGGGTTTAAGGTATTGTTGGTTCCGTTTGGTATTGTTTTTGAAATGTTTTCTGTTTTCAAAAAAATTGAAAATGAGAATGTTTTGAAAACTGTGTTAAGATCATTTCTGAAACTGTGTTTGGTTATGTTTTCTGAATGTATATTTTGAAAAACATAAAAATGAAATTTTGTTTGGTTATATTTTTTCAAAACCCATTTCATTTTTAAAAAACCCAAAAAACACAATATTATTTTTTGGAAATGAAAACAAAAAGTGAAAACAACTTTTTATCGTTTTCAAAAAACTCAAAAAAACAACATAATTGAAAACGGTGTTTTCAAAACGGTTTTGAAAACGTTAAATAAACAAACGTTATTTTGAAACCGTTTTCATTTTCTGCGTTTTTGAAAATGAAAAATCATTTTCAAGAACAAAAACAAACGCCCCCGTTGTTTTCCCGAGCAAACCAAAAAGGCCGTAGAGAGAGATGCATATGTGTGTGTGTATATATATATATATATATAGATATAATTTTGTCTGTGGGTCTCGAACACCGAGATGGCCGGCAAAAGCTGCAAACAGAAGCCACGTAGAAACAAATGAAGAAGAAAAGCACAGAAACAAAAAAAAAAAAAAAGATTATAAAAAAAAAAAAAAAACTAACACAGTCACGGCATGACCACCGAAGGTGTACAGTATATTGGTGGCTCCGGTGAAGTAAAGCACAAGCTTGGTTGGACCAGAGTGTACAACGCCTTCAGCCTGTAACGCAAACACAAGAATAATCAAGATTTTTTTTTTTTTTTTTGTAATTATAATTTTTACCTCATAGCTTTACTTTTTACTCAAAACCCAAAAAGTAAAAGCGTAAAAAAAAAAAGAGGGACAACAATGATAACATTGGCTTCAAGATCCGAAACATTGATATGACTGAAAAAAAAAATTTTAACCTACAATACAACAAGTTCATGTAATTTTATTTTTTTACCTGGCCATGAAGAAGAGAGGCAATAGCGAGGTACCAAGCGGTGTAAGTGGTCATCCCAAGGCCAAGAAAAGACCAAATCCGGTAGTTGTGGAAAGAGGGTATGAACACAGTTGTGGCACAGCAAGCCCCAAAGATGTACGTCCATGTCCTCTTGTCCAAATTATCGTTGATGTAGTAAATGTTACTGTTTTCTCATACAACCACCAACAACATATCTCAAAAATTTTGACCCAAACCCATTTCATATAATTTATTACAAAAACTTGTTTTTCAATTCACGTACAAAAGTAACAACTTCTTCTTCGTCTTCTTCTTCTTCTTTTTCTTTTTTCTTTTATTTTTTTTTTTTGGCAAATTTACCTTGCACAAGCTATGAGTTGGATGACAGATCCAAATAGCAAGAAAGTACAGTTGAAGGCAAGCCCCGCGGCTTTCCAATAAGGGCCGAGTAACCCATCAAGCACTTCGAACCACTGCAAGTACAATATTTCAATATTTTAATTTATTTTATTTTATTTTGATGTGATTAGGTATTAGTGGTGGTGAGAAAATACACATCATTACAGCGTTACAAATGACCAATAATATATATCATTTACCTGTATAACATGGTTTTTGAAGCTAACATTCTCTTTCTCTTTACGGCTTCGGTACTCAACATAGAGCACACTGATCAGATAAGCGGTCCAGCTTCCTAGCAGACCATAGAAAATCTGAAGAATGACTCCCGAGAGCATACCCAGTTGAGAGAACGAGTATGGCAGTGTCAAGAGGACTTGGGCAACCTACAAACATATTTCAGCTGATTTTATTTCTTCTACTTTTTTATTAAAAATTTTTTGGACAAATTAAAAGAAAAAAAAAAGTGGGATTTTTCTTGTTTTTGTATTTATTATGAAGAGTAACAGATTATGTTGTTGTTGTAGTAGTAGTACTTGATTGGAAGCGCAACTAAACCAAGCGTCCCAAGCAGAGCCGCCATGCCAGAGAAAGCTCTTGACACTGAACATTGACTGATTCTCGTCCTCTTCTCTGGCTTCTTCCTTGGGCTCATGATGGCCATCGGATTCAGTACTAAAGTTTGAGACTATGGCTTCCTCTGCTTGCTTCTGAGGCAACATTGTCACTCTGTTCCTTCTTTTCACGCAACGTCTAAATCTTGGTAGATCTGAAAACGCATAAAAAGACATATGGAGTTAATATGAGACAAAACAAATGTAACCAAGAGAGAAGGGAAAAAAAAAAAAAAAACCCCCCGCAACCCCAGAAAACGAAAGCCAATAAGAAAAGACCACCCCCCTCTCCCCCACCCCAACTCCAAGATCCAAATTCCAGAGAAAATTCCCCCACAGAAATCCAAAAGCAAACGGATAAAAAATTAAAAAAAAAATCTAAAACTTGTTTTTTTACGAACTAGGCTGACCAACAGAGAAAGAAAACTCATATCAACAACTGATTTACCTTGCACGAAATGTCACTTTCTATGGTTTGAAGGGAAAAGAGAGCAAGTGAGCAAAGCCTGGCTCTTTCACTCTCTTCCAAACAGAAACGTTCTTATATCTCAGCTTGACTTTAATTTATCAGCTGCTTTTTCGAACGAGGGAAAAAAACAAAGTCCAGACCCAGAGTAACACTAGAGGTAAAGAGAGATTTAAATGCGTAGAAATAATTACAGAATCTTGAACTACAGACTAAAAACTAGGCTTAAAGATATGATCCACCTTTAATGCAGCTACCAATCCGCACAGACAAAAGGCCAGTGCCTAACCCCCCAAAAGACGGCGAGAGAGACCTCAAAAGCAGGAAAAATAAAAATAAAAAATTTAAATTTATAAAATAAAAATAAAAATGAACACAAATCTCTGTCTAGAGAAGAAGGGGATGAAAAATAGAATACCCTTTTGGCTAAATTGTATAGGATTTTCTAAAGAAGTTTCTGTTTGGCTTTGAAGAACAAGTTTGAACGAGTGAGAGTGATGAATGTTGAGAGATCGGGTAAAGCTAGAAAACAAAACGGGGAGAGGGAAAAAAAAATGAAAATAAGAAAGGGAGAGAGACGAAACCCCAATTCCTTGTATTCGTATTCCAATTCGATTCTTTGGTGACTGACAGAGAATTTGGAGGAGTTCAAAGTGAAAGAGCACGTTGTTTCTGATCAGTAAGGATCAACTTAAAACGATGGACCTTCCTTTTTATAGCACTAAAGGGGCTTCTTCAACGGCTCTGATTATATTTTTAGTCAAAATTTTCCCAAAATGAAAATGACCCTTTTTTTGTTTTTTTTGTTTTTTTTATTTTCAGATTGCAATTTTTTTGATTAAAATTGTGGGTTATTTCCCCTAAAAAAAATTGTGGGTTTTTTGTTTGATATTTACCATATGTCCATTTTTTACCTTTTTAAACTCCATTTTAAGATATACAGCGGTATGTCAACCTTAATACCTTATCAAAAAAAAAAAAGAGTTCTCGCAAAAAAAAAAAAAAAAAAAAATCCCTCTTACCCTTCTTTATCCGTTTAAAGAAAAGGAAAAACTAGGCCGGATGACCCTTTTTTGTTTTGGTCGCTCCTTTAAAAAATAATCGGGGGTTTTTTTTTTTTGGTAAATAGTTGATTTCTTCTATTAGTTTTACGAGATTTGTGGTCTGTCAGAGGTATACTAATAACAGTCAATAATTTATGGACAGATCCGTCACGGCGAATAATATAAAATTATAAATATTAATTTTAATTTTTAGATATTAATTTATAATATATAAATTATTATTATTTTATTAATAAATACTTAAAATATTATCATATTATTTATCACATCTTTAATAAAAATATAATATATAAATTAATATTTTAAAAAATTAAAAATAAAATTAGTATCTTTAATATTATTAAAAAATAATTGGTAATATATCACTAATAGACTGAATTATTATTATTATTATTATTATTATTATTTCATATTGGTTATTGTTAAAAAACAATTGAATGAAAAGGGATGCAAATTAAAATATTGTTGATCCTAAAATTTTGAGAATTTTTATAACAAGAGCCAGGGGGATTTGTTTCTAGTTATGAAATATAAATCAGTTTTTTTTTTTTTTTGCTAAATAAATTTCAAACAGATTAAATCAGCGTAACGCTTTATTTTGATAGTAATATGGATATGATCGATTGTTCAGAAATATTTACCACCAATAAAATACCTTATTAGTATTATGCTGGTAAAATTCTAGTAATTTCACTGTTTTATTAAAAAGGAAAATAGGTTATTAATTTCATTAACCTATTCTTTGGAGTAATGGTGAGAAACCAACCAGATCCAAATCTCAGTCAATAATTCAAGGGAGCTTAAATAATTGCCCCAAAAAATAATTAATATCCTCTCACAGCTGAATTTTTTTTTTCCTCTTTCTGCTCCTTATAATTAGTATTATTATTATTATTCTTATTATTTTTCATTTTTCGAATTGGGTTTTAATTTTAATTAGGATCGAGGCTCAGGCTCCGTCAACTTCCTCCTCTGTCCCCCCACAACACAAAGATGGCAAATCCCACGCGTTAAGATTCTTCAATGCATAAACCCAGCTGTTAAGCCCCGTTGGGAATATGTACGTAGGCGTTTGTCGGCCACGCGCCCCCTGGCGAGTGGGTCCAACAGCTCCTGATAATAGGTGGATACGATTGGATTTTTATTTTTCAATCGTGGGCCGCCTAATCCAGCCAACCGGCGATTATGGAGGCCCATTTTCAATTTTTCATTTTTTTTTATTAATTTTTAATTATTATTTTTTTAAGCAAGTGTGCTCGGCGCAGCGCACGCGTATATTAATGACGAAGATATGTTCGAGCCAGCCTAGCCGAGCCGAGCCAAATCATGATGGCGGCTCTGCCCACGCCACGCCGGGTCTTCGCATGCTTTAAAAGGAAGGACACGCGCACAATGAAGAAGCCAAAGCCCCCACTTACCCGGCGGGTCATCATATTTGAAGATGCTCTTTAATCCGACGGCTCCGAGCGGCCCATTATATACGGCCGGCCCCACCCCATCACTTCCCACTTTATCCTAGGATTCAATCTTTCTGGGTTTTTTTTCCCCCGCATTTTCTCTGACAATAGTAAAAGGAGCCCTGAACAAAAATCCAACATGTTCAGTGCGTAATGTTGTACAACTTATATTCTTTATCTAAAGTTTTTCGCTCTAAATATATCTAATCACCTAAATTATACCATCTTATACAAAAATTATTTATTTATTTATTTATTATAAGATAATATAATATAAATGATTAAATATAATATGATATGAAAAATTTTAGATAAAAACGTAGATTTAATATTGTGAGGACTGGTGTTATTCTAAGAAATATATCCTTTTTTCTTTCCTTTTTTTTTTTTTTTCCTCACTGTGTAAAGAGCGGAGTTCATCCTTTCCTTTTTGTACCCGATAAGCATTTGTCGTTTTCCTTAGAAAAGACATTGTAGTTTGTAGACAGTAAGTACTTGACAGCTGGGAGAAAGAAATAGTAAAAGATAAAATTAATTATAGCTCTTCAGATGGTATCGAATTTACCGATCTTGATTTGGTTTAAGGATAAATCTTCACTTTCACATTTCTCACTTTCATATTATATTTGATGTTATAATTTTTTTAATTTAACGTTAATTATTTATTTAATTTTATAAAAATACTTTTTATATTCACAAGTAAAATTATATTTAACAAAATTATAGAATTATAGTCTAATTTATAAAAGAAATGGTTTTCTTTGATATTTATAAACTTATTATTAACTTAAGCTATAATTAATGTCGGATTACCTCAACAATCCTGACATTTCACCCAAAGTGGATTGAGATTTCTTTACTAACTTAATTATAATGTTGCTTGATATTGGTTTTTCTTAATTATAATATGATGGTCTCATTATAGATTAACGAACAAGAAAAATAAATAAATAAATAAATAAATAAAGATTGACAAAGGAAATTAGACTCCTTGGTTATGCATTAGGCGAACTTATCATGGATTTGACATAAAATATATTTAAAGAAAAAGGTTGTCGCATGTTGCATGCCCAAATAATCATGCTCGTGTGAAATTAGGTCCAAAAGGGTTAAAGGAAAAATAGAATAAGATAAGAAAAGGGAGAGGGAGAGAGAAGAGAAGGTGGCTGCCGCAAACAAAAGGTGGTGGAAACGGTAGCGGTGGAGCCCCTAAGCCACCATGAGTTTTTGGAGTACTATAAGAAAGAGAGAGAGATAAAAGTTGATGCTATCATTCATTCATATCTATATATATCCCATGTAAAATGGTAGTGAGAAAAGTGTTTAGTCATATTCCTTACAAAACCCCCACGTTGCACCCTTCAAACGGGGATTTGTCGGCTTGGTGAGGGACTCCCTCTTGGCCATCTCAAAACACATCCTCCACTTCCACTTCGATTTTTCTGCCACTCAAATTCTCACATATCTTTTCCTTTCCCCTCATTTTCATCTTTTGTAAGAGTGTTATGTATACACATAAAAAAAAGACATATATAATATATATATATATACACACACAAACACTACTAGAGTGTGAGAGTGCCTTCAAACATTTTGACTACTAAAGGTGAATTATGGTGAGGTGGTTCCTACCAATGAAAGAGAGCCGTTCAAGATTTGTCAAACCCCATGAACATATTTTATACACGTAAGATATTTCTCTTTTTTTTTTTCACCCTTAATTTTTAACTTTGGAGGGCTTAGTGGAAGAGGTAATGATTAGTGATTGGATTTTGACGCCACTAAACTCTTTAGCTATGGGCATCAAAATTCGGAGCATGTTCAATCGTTGCCCCTCGCATGGGACCCAATATCCCAATTCATATTTTAATCTCTTGTCACTTACACCCACATACACACACACACTTTTTTTTATGGTCAATTTTTAACCTAGTGATGTACACGCGGACGTTACACATTCGCCAAATTGGTAAGATTGTTAGCGTTGAGATTCGAAAGCCTGTCATAAGTATCTCTTGGAAGTTTAAAGAGAAAACAAGAGCTATATATACATATATACATTCCATCTGCACGTAAAAGGTCACCACCTAGAAAACCCTTTTCTTCCAATATTTACTTATTATACTCCTTGATTTGATTTCTTTCTAGCTCATTTTAGATTTCTATTTCTTGTTGAACTTACTTCTCTTTCTTCAAGACTTTATGGAATTTGAATTATTATCTATGAACTTAGCAGGGTTAGTACTTTTCAGCATTCCGCATTGTTTTATGCACATAAAATTGGGTGAAATTAGCGATATTGTTCTATGAGGTTTGTAGGGTTCGTTCCTTTTACTAATTTTCTTTTAATTATCAATTCCAAATACCGAAAAGATTCTTTTTCATTTAATTTAATTTTATTATTATTTTTTGGTGGGGGTTACATTTTATGTTATAAAAACTGAAGTACTTTTTCTTTTTCCATATTTAATTAAATTCATGTAGTCTCATGGAGCTTTTACGTGTTATATATATTGTTGGTGCAAGCAAGTTAATAATGCAACCATCAAATGGCTATAGCTAGTGGAAACTTTTGTTGGTTACTTTCTAGGGAGAAGGCTTTTTGGATCAAACGCATTTGTAAAACCACATGGAGAATCTTAAAATATATATAGAGATAAGTTAGCAGGAATAGGGGCTATTGGGTGGGGGCCAGTACATATATACCTTAAGACGGAAAATGCCTTTTTATGAGTTCTTGGATAGTGCTGTTTGAGAGCTAGCTCTTTGATGCCTCCACTGACACATGTTATAACCTTTCACTTTTATGGAGAGCCATGTAGGTGCACTACTCACCCGGCCATAAAACCTTTTAACTTGAAACCAAAGCTTGATTATTTAGCTCTTTGCATTTGTCTAGTCTAGTATTTAGAGAAATTTTTAATGAACCATTCATATTATAGACCATGTATATATATATATATTAGTGCAATGACTTTTTTTATTCACATAGAAAAAAAAAAGATGAATGAAACAAGATCCTAATTGCATTTTATTAACACATTTTGAATTTTTATATTATTTTTATGTGGCGGCCCGCCCTGCTGTAGAGGCTCTACATGGCTATTACAGTCAACTCTGTAGTTAACCGTAATAGTCTGCAGGCCTCTAGGGTCGCCGGCAATCATGCTGAACTGAAAACTTGCTTGCTAATTTTGCGGAATAAATTTTTTTTCTTTATATCATAATCATAAATTGTTCGAGAATATGAGAAGAAAATCATGTTAATAAAATAACATGCACATGAATAATAATTCCCCTATCACATAATCTTAACATGAAAACTTGTTCTTTTTGAAATTACATTTCAAAACTATACAGCGGAAGAATTAAAGGTGACCACAATCCCTCGCCCAATCCTCCCCTGCATGCATCTACCCTGTTCGTCGTCCACCGTATACTACTGGTGAACAGGTCTCTTACCTGTAACATGTGAACAAACTGATGAGCTATGGGCTCAGTAAGTTCAAACATAAAAACATAAACATGACATGCTGTACTGTTGTGTTCATGCATGAAACTGGACTCTGTAAACATGCTCTTGGCTGAGAGGTTAGTCTTGAGACATTATCTGATATTTTAGTTCTGGTTTTGGGCTCCTGATTAGTCGTACCGACATGTTAGCGCAACTGAGAGCGGTACTTTATTGCTGACCTCCTCAGTCTTAACTGATGCTAAACATGAAAACCTCCCCGTGGGTCGAGAGGCCGATACGCCAATAACTGGTTTAATTACCATCTTGCTGGTGTTCCAACTGGGTAGCATACTGATTGCCCCCACAGTCGGAACCTGTTACATGATTTACTGGGGTGTGAATTATATTAACACACTTGGGTGCCTTGTGCACCTACCTGTTTTCGTGTTCTAGTACCTGTCTGACATATGTACTGAAACATGCAACTCTACATGCATGACATGAACTGACATAGATATCGTGATGCAGACAATCAATGTCTAACATACACGTCATACAACATACATAACATCATAATATAACAAGCTTATCCACATTGCAGTCAGGACAATGCTTGAACTTATAGAAAATCCGCTAGCATAAGCCTCTGCTGCTCTGGGACTGCTGTATCAGGATCTCTGACTTGAACTCCTATAAAAGGAATAATTACTGATTATTTCCAATATTCATCTTATACTGGAAATATGGCAAAACATAAAAATTTACATTTCCAGACCTTTTTTTTTTTTTTTTACTCTTTGGCTTCGGACATGCCGTGCTACACGGGCGTGTCTCTGGCCGTGTACCTCTCTGGACTTACATGCATGGCCGTGTAATTCGTGGAACATGACCATGTATACTTACACGGGTGGATACACGGCCGTGTTATTGGCCGTATACTCCTCTGGACTCTTACACGGTTACTTACACGGCCGTGTTTTCCTACTGTCTAACATGGTCTGCTACACGCCTTCCCCTTGACCGTGTCCCCCTTGATATGTCCCGATACACGGCCGTGTACCTCTCAGGTCTTATTTTTTTCTTGCAACACGGTCGTGCATATGGGCATGTTCGGGGCTGTGTACTGAACACGCCCTTGTACACGCCCGTGTTCATACCAGAATCAAGATTCTGGATCCGAACTGCTCTGATCTAATTTTTCTAAGGCTTTATAGCCTTTGTTCTACTTCTTACACTTGAAATCGATCTCCATAAGATCGTTTCAAGGTATCTACTGCATTTCTACTATCAGAAATCCATGATTTCATAAGCAAAAATTCCACATTTTGCTCATTTACACCTCTTGACTCAACTTTTGAAAAATCTGCATTTTTGTGAAGAAATTTTACTAAACTTGGTTTTCTAAACCATCAACTCATGGATTCGTGTTTGAAAACAACTAGACTCGAATCATGTTTCGATTTTAACCGAAAACCTCAACATGATTCACTCACATTTTCCTTTTTTCACTTAAAACCCCAGATTTTCCCCCCGAAAAGCAAGAGAAAAATGAGGGTTTACCTTGGTTGAATCTTGAGAGCTTCTTGCTGCTGATTCGTGATCGAAACTCGATCGATCTGCTGCTTGAACAAAAAAATCCGAACTTGTTTGGATTTCCTTTTTCTTCCCTCTCTTTCTCTTGGTTTCTCCCTTTCTCTCTTTCTTTCTTTCTTTCTCTTTCTTTCTTTCTTTCTACCGGCTGCTTCTCTTTGCAGCTAAGGGGATTAATTTGCCCCCTTTAGCTCACGTGCCTCTCCCTCTTTCACTTGCTTTCTTTTATTGTTTTATTTTTTAAAAAATGCTAGGGCTTGTTTGGCTACTTCTAGCCATTGATCAATGTGGCTCACTTGTGTGCCATTGATCTCTTAGTATGTATTTTTTCACATACTTTTCTATTAAATTTTAAAACATCATAAATTGAATTAATGTTTAGCTTTTAACTATTTTCATTAATTCATTGTCAAATTTTGATTAAAACTTAATTAATCAAAATTTTCCTCTGCTCTGTATTCTGTAACATTTCTCACTGTAAATGTACATTTATTTACATATCTTATACAAATATTTCCGAGAACGTAGATTTCTCGGTTATCACATTTTATGTCACAATTTATTTCCGATTCACGTCTTTTCCAAACACACATTTCCAACATTCAAAACTCCGTCTTCAGTTATCATTCCAAACAATACCTAAATATGCAACAAATATTTGATCTCCATACACAGTATTCCGGCTATATAGCTTCTCTTCAACAAATATTTCATCTTTTGTTGAAGAGAAGTACCAACGTGAGTGGACTATTGTAAGTCTTCCCGGGAACGAGAGATTCTACGGTTGGGTGTTACTGAGGGGTTGTTGTTTTGATCCATAAAATTCCATAAACTCATGAATATATACACAATCTGATTAAATTCTAAGCTCATGAAAAATTGCCTATGAGTGGGGATCTCATTGTATAATCTAAATCCAAAATTAATTCCTATATTCCCAATATGAATAATCTCTTTACTTTATTGTATGTTCAAAGGTATCATATACGGATATGTTATGAAGCTAAAATAGTATATTACTCTCCTTGTACTTCCATATATATATATATATATATATTCATGTACAACCGCTCTTGCAAGCTAATTTATGCATGTAATCAACTGGCTGTAAGGAATGTATAATTTGGTCCTTTTTTTTTTGGGTGTTTTTGTTTCGGGTGGGGGGGGGGGGGGGGGTGGTGGTGGGGGTGTGGTGGGGGTTGTGGTGGGTGGTGGGGTGGGGTGGTGTTGGGGGTTGTGGGTTTCTTGGCGGGGTGGATGCCGCCTGCTTAACATAGTTGCAGAATTTATTTAATAAATAGCCGCAATGCCAAGTGTTATATTAGGTGGTTGTGCAATTGATTGTTATAATTAAGGAGTTTCATAAATAATAATATTAGTAATAAGAATAATATGATCTCTATCATAAATTTTAGTATTTTTCCCACTTAATTTTTCTTGAATTTCAAAAACTTCCACTTTAATATCTAAATTTTAGATTAGTCCTCCTTATTCCTTTTTATTAGAATTTTAGTTAAAAATACAAAGAAAAATTGGAGAATTAATCTAAATCAAGCAGAAAAATATTACGTGGCTATATTTAACCCTCTCTTTTCTTTATGTTTCGAATATGTAAAATTTTAACAAAGAAGATTAAGTAGCTGGACTAGTTCAGATTCAGGTGAGAAACAGCCTCAAAATTTAAGGGACACAAATGAAAATAATCTAAATAATATTAATACTAATAGAAGATTCATACATCTGCATATACTTTATTATAAAACACGCAACTGATATAGAAAAGAACGTGATAGCTAGATTGTTGGAAAATAGAAATAAAAAGAAGCCAATGAACGAAGTGTTTATATGAACAAGTAGCTCAGGCTGAGTCTCTTTTTTATTTTAATGTATGCTATATGCAGGTTTATAGCTCTTCAAGATGTCAAGTACAGTAGTTAAGTGGTCGTGATTGATTATTTTAAGGTAGTTCACGTTCTTCTTTTTTTTAATCTTATGAATTTAAATATAAAATAAATGGTATATATTTTCTATCAATCATTGTATGGTGGCTTAAATCCTTACTTTCCTTTCTTTTTCTTTTTTCCTTTTCATATTCAATTACCAAAGCTAGCCTTTTCATATACATCTAGTACGTACAAACTCTTTGTACAAGTGTAAAAATTAAAAAAAAAAAAAGGAAATATTTCAAAGGTCGTACATATCATTTATTAAAGAATTGAAGTATATCTATAAATGGACCGTGAAATTGATAGAATTAGTTTTGAAAAATATGTATTTTGTAAAGTTTTACCAGTCCTCTCTTTTCCCAATAATAATACAACAAAAATTCCCAATTCTTTGTTGATTAGGCTACTCCAGTAATAAAAGCACACATGTTTGTATGTAAAATTTGCGTTGCATACAATTACATATTCTTTTTTCTAAGTGTTTAAGGAGTACTATTACGTAAACTACAGCATCATGCACGGACGCATATATGTATAAATGAATTATTCTACAAACAATAATTCTAATATTAAACTTTTATTTTTCTCATTTTACTAATTTGTACAATATGTATGAGTTAATATTTTTTATTAATACATATTTAAAAAATTTCTATATAAATTAAAATAAAAAAAATACATCTATAATTTATCAATAAAAAGATTGCATTTCACTGACAAATGAATACGTATAAAAAAAAAAAAAGGAAATTAATGCTTCTAACATTATTTAAAAATATATATACTAGTTTCACATGGTTATTTTAGGAAGTGTTATTTAACATGAAGTTTGTACATGGGTTTAGTATCTAATTTTAGGAGGAATATTATACTTTAATTATTGGTGATAAATGACTACACGGATAAAGCGAATTCGGAAAAAAGAGACATCGAACCAGTGCTTGAATATATATACCTGCTTCGCTTACAGAAAAATTGACCTATCATGAGTCCTTCCCACAAATAATAGGTACCTAAAATCGTCAAGTTTTTGGTATTGGTCCCCCATACACATATACGAGACATAACATCAAAGCAATAAATGGGTACACTTACCTATATTCTTTTGCACTAATTTTTTTTTTTAAGACTATTTTAAGTGTCTTTCAGAGTAAGTGTGATTCTGGACTTTTATGTTTCACACTCTTCTATAATAGATCGTCCTTTAGGATTTCAATTGAATTCCCTCTCTTTTAATAATTTCGAATAGTGTAGTTCAAGTGAATGCTATTTATGTAAGCATATTATAAGAAGAATAAGTTCAAAGTTTTAGAATTACCCCACTTGTACAGTGGCTTCTCTCTTCGAGCACATAATTTAGAAACTACCTAGAATCTAACGTAAGAATGGAACATCATTAATTCGAATAAATGTTTTATTTATATAAAGGCTCATTTCAATCTAACAAAGTAGGGCAAATTTCACTTTTTACCTTATAAACTTTAGATCTTGTCATAAAATATTCTTTGAACTTTAAAATGTAACATTCTTTCCTTGTAAACTTTGAAAAGTTTACAAGTTTCTTTCCTCAATTGAATTTTTGATAGAAAAATGCATTTGGTAACATGAGTTACGGTATAAAATGTGAATTTATAAAGTTACTAATAAGAGAAAGGAATGGTAAAAAAAATAACAATTGACCCTAAACATTTGCTCGTTTGACTTAATTATGATGGTAACTTTGTAATTTCATATTTGATACCCCTAACACATGCTATCATTAAGTGTCACATTCATTTTGCTGTCAAAAATTCAACTAAAGAGGAAATTCAAAACTTTCGAAAATTAGAGGGGAAAGAATGTTACAAATTGAAGTTTAAGGGAAAAAAGTGAAATTTATCCAATAAAGTACTTATAACTTGATCAAGAACTGGTTTCCTTTTTCTCTTGGTAAATCCCTAAAAATCAGTAGTCTATTAATGGAAAAGAAAATTAATTATAAGTATTAAGAAAATTAATTATAAGTATTAAGACATGACTGAAATGAGGTTCTCATTGGAGTTAACTTAGCGGGTAAGAAGCGGACTTTAGGGTTTTATGTTCTATATTTAAAACATGAGAAATTTTATTAAAATTAATAAAGTAGACATATGTAAGATCTCATACAAAAAAAATTAAAAAAAAAAACCATGGAGTTCAGTGTTCAATTACAAATGGATGTTCGTTAAAAATTAGAGGATTCTACAGAGGCTAAAGAGTAAAGATTCACTTAACTACTCAAAAGATATGAGAACTAGGTTGTCAACTAAAACTAAGCGACTTAAATCTGCAGAACATAAAATTATTAGGCTTCTCCAACGCACACCTTTTTGCCTTTGGAAAGTAAGAATGGTAGTGGAGCTATTCTTCAACCAAATATCATTTTCACACTATTATGGTGTGAATAGAAAAGGGCTTTTTACTGCTCACTCAACACTAAATTTGGTGTCATTTGTTATAATTTGTGAAGTAGTAAATAGTATAGAATTAATAAAAAGGAATATATATATATGGAGAGAGAGAAATAAATATACGTAGAATATTCTTTTTGTTTTAAAAATGGTGTAATAGATTAAAAATGAATTTATTGTTTAATATAAAAATTATCCCATTTTGATGTTTTAGGTTAGAGATGCTCTTAGGCTACTAAAATGCATAAAAAATAGATTTTAGCTCATTTTTATTTGTAGTTAGTGTTTTTTTTTTTTTCCAAAAAAAGAGCAACTTGGGGTGGAAGGTTTAACCGCAAATGCCAAAGAAATTGTTCATCACAATTATTCTCCTAATTGTTCTATGAAAAGTTTTACCATAAATTATTGCCCATTGCATATTATGTTTTATAAAAATATTTGCACTATAAATTAGTTACATTAGTAATTACAATCTGTTGTTCGCAGTGAAATATTAGCGCCCGAAAATGAGTATCAGCTACAAACAAAAATGAGATTTACACATGGAATAGAGTGCCTTGAAAATCAAGAAAAAGTAAAAGTTAAAATTTAAAAATTAAAGTGATAAAAGTTAAAATTTAAAAATTAAAGTGATCAAGAAAATTGGCAACGTACAATATGTATGATTTTCCGTGATGTGTAATGCTTTTATATGTCTATATATATAGGATACTTTCATGGTAGGGTATGTTATTTTGATCCCACTGTTAATATTAATGGTTACGAAAAATTGTACTAACTGTTGGGCTGGGGGTGGGAAGAAACGTAATTTATCATTAAAGTATATATTTGAAAAGAATTGAGGTAAGATTTTTTTGCAGGGACAACCAATTGATTTTGTCCTATTCTAAATGTCATATAACGATAAAATTGATTATATATATTACATAGAAATACGAAAAAAAAAGTGTGATTCATAAAGATTTACTAGCTATAATTCATAGTTTTTTTGCTCCAATTTTTAGGGACGACCGTACAAATTTATGTTTAGTATATATAAAAAGTATGAAATTAGATATTATAAAAAACATATTCTACACAATACTCTTACATTCACTTTCTATTGTGTATATATACGGAAAACAAAATATAGTATCGAAGGACAAATATATACAATAATTATAATTTTTTATTTAGAAATTTGTAATAATTAGTAATTGCTTCATAAACTTTTATTTTAAATCTTATAATATTATATAGACTATTTAAATATTAATATAAATGATGAATATTATTGAAAATATTATATTAGAGTCGCTTAATTCTTATAATATCTCATAAAACAATTACAGGTGCCGTTTTATAATAGTAATGGGCAACAACATATCCCTATAAACTATAATCAGGTGCTCCATCTAAAATCGATTATCAATAATTTGCAACCTTTGCCCAACCTAATGTTTGTCATTTAACGGAGAGGGTAGGTTATCACGTGTAACAATGACCACCAATTTCCGTTTGCTTCCCTATTTTAAAATTTTCCCATTACTAATCATTTAGATACGTAGGAGCCTTAGCTAGCTAAGGCCGGTGCTAAGAAAATAGATGTTTTCTACTTCACTAACTAGTTCTATTGTATAAGAATTTCTGAGGTGCATATTTTATAATAGCTTTGAACAAACTTTGAAAATTGATTTGTTTGCACTGAATGTTTTAATATAGGTTGTCATATGTCTCCTTTTTAATTTGTTAACATGTGAAATGATTGACTGGTCAGTGGAAACTAAAAGGGCAAAAAAATTGCTTGATACTCTCCCATGTGAAATGGACTAACTATTTTTTTTTTTTTTTTGATATTAAAACGAGTGAATTGGAGAACCTTATCTTGACCAGATAATTGATATAAAAAAAATTATTCTCGCAAATTTGAAATTCGAGTGTTAGGAGAAAAAGATATATAATGTTTTTTCCGACATGAATGAACAACATGACAACTAGTCAAACTAATCAACATATATATAAATATATATATATATATATTATTCGTTGGCTTTACATTTTCTTCTTTTATGTTGAGAATATGTACAGAGGGGATAGGTATCTAGTCACATTTTTCTTTCCAAGTTTATTAATTTAGTAATTTGTTTGTACATATATTTTCTCAGCAATAATATAGAAGATTAAACTAAGATTAATTTGAAGGTCATCAGCTTCCAACCAACTTCATATTATGGCGAATAGAAATCTTGACAGATTCATGTAGTGAGGACTTCCTCAGGTTACATTGTCATAAACAAATTTAATACTGCAGAGAAAATCCATGTTTGCTAATAAACAAAATGAAAATGACATCTCAACAAATTACTTACATCCACTTGCTTAGGACTACAAACATATCAATTAGTCCCTAAAATATTCTTCATTAAGATCATATTCAACATTAATTACATCGAGCAGATTTATAAGCAGCCTCAATATATGGGTAGGCGTGTCTGTGTCATCAAGAGAATATTAATATTATTGATGATTTGGAAAAGAATTCTATTGGAAAAAAGAGAGGATGATAATTTAATCGTTTCTCAGGTGCCGTATAGTTAATGCGGTTTTTTTGTTTTAATATTTTTTTTTTAGTCTTTGTGTGGAAGTTTTTTTCCTCCTAAATTCTTTTGATGAGTTTCATTGATATTATGTCGTCGGAATTTACTTTTGTCATAAAGGATATATTTTCAACGTCATTTAATTTTTTTGTTTAATAAATTGAGTGATGTGATAATCATTATATAAATATTTAAATGATACCGATTTTGTGGTGATGTCTTAAAATTTTGTTTGGGTGATTTTTTATTTATTTTTCTTTTTTTTTTTCCAAAAAAAAAAAATGTTGTAGGAATTCCAGTTGAACAGCTTCATGTATACTTCAATCCATTGTCATGTAGTCCATCAATAGGGGTCCCAAATTCTCATAATAACGACTAAGCAAATTGTTCCCCACAGGACACAGAAAAAGCCACTTAACGAAAAACACTCTACATAATATTCTTCCTTGTTTGCATTTGCATCAGCATGACGATTCGACAAAGAGAAAAACGCTTTATTATATCCTTTTACTCAAAACATAAGACAATCTATATACATATATATCATCATGATATGCATGAACAATTTTATTAATACAAAACACTTAAAGAAGAGATTGATTAGAAAGACCACAGTGGTATTCTTATGCTAAGTGGGATGTAAAAAGTGAAACTTGTGGGTTTTCCGATTCCACTTATCCCGAAAAAGGTTTCTTAGGTTTTATTAGAACGATTTTGTCTTATGATTTGCTTGGACTTTTCGGATAGCTAAAAAGAAAAGGATAAAAAAAAAAAAAAGGCAAAAGGGAAAGTGGGTAGGGGCTACTTCCTCGTTCCTTTTATATTTTCTTTTTCTTTTTCATTTCCCTTATTCCCTTTCGAATCTCTCTTTTTTTTTTTCCCATTTGGTGGGGGCTAGTAAGAACCCTAGGACATTATTTATCTCCCAAACCTACCCACAAAAAAGGACTACTTTTTTTTTTTCAAACTATGATCAATGCAATTTAATGAAATGCAAATTTTGTTTATATGCAATAATAACGTGCATTTATTTTCTCTCTCTCTTTTTTTTCCTCAACAATAACATGCGAAGAGTTGTTAACATGAAGATTATGCTTGTTTTTTTGTCCCTCTATGCATCAAGTGGATTTACTACCAGCAATCATAGTTGCCGGCTGAACAAATAATTTACTCGGTATAAATATTCAATCTGTCACGTTAATACATTTTGAATTTCATTAAAATATCTTGTTTTTATGTTTGTATGTAGTAATACATATATGTTTTTATGTTATAATACATATATGTTACAGTTAACATGTAAAAATGAAAAAGATAAAATATATGTGTGTGTGTGTGTGTGCATGTGTGTATATGATATATAATATTGGCTGTGACATAATAGATAGAGCATATATAACAAGTTGTTGAAAATTTTTAACTATAATCAATATAATTAAGCTTTGAATTCTCTTGTTGTACCGTACATTAGATGTTTAGCTACAACTGCTTTGATTTTACGTGTTTTATTGCTCCCACAAGGTTATGAACCCAATCAATGAAGCAACAGTATTCAAATATATAAACGGCTAGTATTACATAATTTCTTAACGACTTGAAAATTTCCCAACTAATCAAATAGAATATATTATAAGCTTAAAGCGTTACAATCTAAGATGATTGAATCCTACCCATTAAGGAAAGGTACAACAAAATCTTAGATTTGTTCCTGTGTACAATATACATTATGGCAGTAAAGTATGGCTTGAGGGAGAAGAGGAGTTAATCCCAAGTGATCATATAATATCTATATATATATATTTATATGAATTAGGGCCGCCACCATGGCTAGCTTGTTTTGGCAAAGCACCTTGCGGCGGCGCTGCCGTGGGTTGTGTCTATCATTAAATTCCTTGCAATATGCTAAATTTTATTAGCCGACCAAAACTTGCCTTTCACCAATTTGAAGCAAAATTAATGTACGCAGACAACTTGCTTTACATGTAGAATTTCGAGTATAATCATAATTAAATTTGACTTCTTCCTTATTCGTCGGTTTTCGATCTCGTACCATTAACGTAATTAAGTGTATCATGTCTTTACTAATTATGTTTGCTTTCTAATTAAGCCATCTCCAAAGCGCCAAAAATTTGATGTTCGGAATCCAAACATGCGACAAGTTCCATGCGGAGGAGCAAGAACTAAGGTTTTTTCTTTAATTTTTTTTTTCACCTAAATATTTGAGACTTTGCGTCAGCCTTACACTTCTGTACGTAGATTCCTATTAAGAAATTGTTTAATTTAAATCGTACCTTTCCAAGAAGAGGAAAAATCGTTTTCGTCAAACTTTAGCGATTTTGCTATTGATCATTTTAGAACTTAGAGCATGCACATCGGCCGAAATTTTAGATTACTTTTTTTTGTTTTTTGGTTGAATTTTAGATTACTTTATTTGGCATTTGAAATAATTAGAAAACACACTTCATTTTTTTTCCTTTCACACCAACCTAACAACCACCAAAATAATAATAATAATAATAATAATCTAGAATATTGGAGATAAAGTGCTCACGTCTGGAGCTGGCCTAACGAACTAGCCAGCAGCTAATACTACTTTTCTCCCGGCTCCCCTCTTCAAGTATATATTTATTTATCTATTTATTTTTTGTACTCACTTTGCATGGGCGATATTACATTATCAAACGATGACTGATGGATATCACGAGTTCATGTCATACAACAGGAATGCTTTTTTCAAAACACTTTTCTTTTTTTTTTTTTCTAATACATTATCACTTTTTATTATTTATACATTCAAAACATTATAATAAACTCTAAATTTTAAAAGTTCATAACTTTGTATATATAAGTTCAAATGAAATGATTTTTTTTAAATTACATAAAATTTCGAGATGAATAAAATAATATTCATATTGATATTTTTTTCTAAAAAAATTTTAAAATTTTTTATTTTTTCACCCCAAACAATTTTTTCCTCCAATATATTTTTCAAAACAACTTTTTTCTAACAAAAAAAAAAAAAAAAGTCTCTAGGTTGTTGTCCAAAAATGGGCCCTAATTATAACACTTCCTTCTCATATATATATATATAATTTTGACACTTCAGCTTTTTTTTTAAATTATTTTTTTTTCACATATAAAAATTTAGGCAAGATCTCATGTGTATTTGTCGTAACGGACTGGCAATATGACATAAATTTAATAATTTAATACTAAGATCACGAATTTATAACGTTACATTAATTAGTTGAACATGTTATTTGGAAACATCTCCAAATAGTATCAATTTATACATAAAATTATAGAGTTATGTGGAAATCAACTAGTGATTACATGCATGTAAATAAAAAGTTATATCTACTGAACCTATACAGTTTTCGTATAATAGACTATTTTTACAAATTTATTATTGTAAAGGGCGACGTCCTTGAGTGTTGGATAATGGATATGATACAAGCCATACTTTTGATGGACAACAACATTAGTCTGACTTTTTTTTTTTTAAAATGGAAATGTTAATTCTCCAAAAGAAATATATATTAAGCTTAAATAAGGTGAAGCTACGGTTCGCCCATTCAAGTTCAGTTCCTTTGCAGTAAACCGGCATGTTGGAGAAGAGGTCATATCTCAATGCTCAATGTTAGTCGAAGAAGTGTGCTGAATCACCATGGAATTGGGGGATATTGAAAAACTACCTTAACAAGAAGATGAGCGTCAATATCTAGTGTCACTGATCCAAATGCAACGCTTGGGTGTGTGTGTGTCTCAACGCCATGGGGATATTTTCTCTTACATTTGGCATTTGCAATGGTGATGAGAAAAAGCAGAATTTGCAAAATCATTTGGGTTTGATGGAACTTCAAGGAGAGACTGCCAGGCTATTGAAGATGTACTTGCTTTTGGCACAACATATAAAACTAACAAGTGGCAGAATTGTCTCTCCCGGTGTTTGTTGTCCCTGATCGTTACTTGGAATAACCTAAAGTTAAAAAATGTATTTATTTAATTATGGGTTTGATCAAAATAAATATTAACTTTTGAGTTTCGATTATTAGATCAATTTAGTCCCCTAACTTGCTTCACGAGCCTTCCGGACGTTTCTACAATTCGGGACAATAAAAAAACCAGCCGCATACAGAGTCGAGATCAGGCATACTGCTAGAAGATACTGTTTGTGAAGGAAAAATTGGAGAAATATTATATGTAACGAAAAACATAAAATGAATGATTTAAAAAGTTTTTTGTGCTATCTGGATCAAACAAAATCATATTGCTATATACAATAATTAATTTATACATAAAATACATATTGGTTTGATAATAAATTCTAGATGATTAAGTTAGTTTCCAAATTATGAGTAACAACTAACTGATTTTCTCTATTATGACTTTTCTATGTACGGGTGTGTAAGCACACTTTTTAAAATTTTCAACCAAGGAAGTAACATTCCTTTCTGATCTACCATCTCTTCATTTTTAATCTTGAAAATCCTAGTTTTGTAGAGAATTCTTGAGTTGGAAAAGACTTAAAATTCCTCCCTTCCCTCCCCACAAAAAATGCAAACAAAGTGAGATAATAGGCATCAAAAATTTACTCTATCAATCAAATATTTATAACTACCTATAAATATTTAAATAATTAATTTTTTTACAATCATTATCTTCTAAATTTGAATTTTGAATCTAAAATAAAAGATTATTTATATCATTAGATGATTATGTATTTAAATTCATAGACTATTTAAATTCTAAATAATTCTATATATCATCTTATCTGCTTTTAAAATTCAAATTAAATTGTGGTTCTTATTTAAGATATCAAATTTAATTCAAAATTTAAATTTCAAATATTTTATTAATACCTTGTCCAAGACAATAATAATTATTTAAATTTAAATAATTTCTAGAATTAAAATACCCCTTCATCGGTAGAATTAATTCCATCTAAACTTATCCAAATTAAACCAAGATTGCATTCCTGCCACATAGGTGCAGTCCTTGACTACGTCTACTTCTTGTGGTCTGTGCCTGCATTAAGGAAGAGATCTGGTGCCACTTGCTTCTTTTTGTCCTATTAAAAATAGCTCCAGTAAAGTAAAATATCAGAACATTAAAAGTTATTCTGCAATATTTATTTGAGTTTGTGAGTTAGTAAGGGAACTTGATGGACATATAAAGTCAAAATTAAAATAATATTAGACAATTAATTATCAAATTAATTTATTCATATTAATAAAATTTATGATTACTCTATTAAAATTATGAAGTTGAACTTTTTGATTTTAAACTGAATTATGAAAAGCTCACTAATAGTGTTTTTTTTCATAACAAATATTATGATGTAGAATTCTCATAGGATATAGATAATTAGGTTTAAGGTTAATTCCATTTTATATTCTCAATTATTTTATCATTAAAGTATCCGTCATTTCATCTTGATAAAACTCTATTTATGAAATCCTCCTCAAACAAATATCATTCAATAAACAAATTATAGATTGATTAGAATCTCTTATGTTTAATCAAGTCTCAAATGATATTTTAAGAGAGTATCATTGACTCTTGTAAAAGAGCTATGGATTCTACATATATGAATAATGTTATTATCCTCTATGCAATGTATCTCCAACTTATCGAGTCAACGTTGCCATCCTTCAGCACCTAATCATTTGATAAATAAATAAAAAACCACATAGATATACAATCATTTATCCATTTAAGATTAAGATGTCTATAAGAATATTCGTTAAAGCGAATTGATTTATCTTAGATGAAAGTATTATACATATCAATGTCACTTTAGATCCAGTCAAATACATACAACGAATTCCTCATATATATATATATCAATGTTTTCACTAAGAAAACCCTTTCTGATAATTGAGAAAAATTATCTCATAAAAGTATAAGTAGATAAACATTATAGTCTTATCAAAGGTAAAGTACCCATTTTTATTTCACGACTGAGGATTTTAAATTTAGATTATCAATTCAATATTATATTCTCCCACATACTTCCTTATTTATTATATCAAAGTTAGTATACATATTATCTTGGTACAATTTGCTTGCTATAAGTCTATACTAATAGAAGTATCAAGAATAATCGATCGATATATGAAATAAATAAATTATTAAATAACATTTATTTATAAACATATGTTTAAAAGTCTATAAACAAATTATCAGTTTAAGCACTAATCCTACCATCTGGGACGTTAGGAAGCGTGTTTCCATATAACACTGATATGTGTATATATATATATATATTTTGATAATATGAATACTAGTTGTACATAAAGTATATTATTTCAAGTGTTGAGTAAATTAATGTGCAGTAATTATTTATTTTAACAATTAAAATAAATTTTATAATAATATAAAAGAATATTTAGTTGAAATGTTGTTAATGTATGTATGTATAGGTTTGTTCTAAATTAAATCAAATTAATTATTTTGGTAGTTCAAGTGTTGGATTGTGAGGAGGATATACACTACATTGTAAGCGATTGACATGTGGCACCCCCTTTGTAGGGGAAGCGCACCCACTCCTAAGGCTTATAAGAGAATTTTGCCCTCCTCTCATGTGGAATTCTACTGTTATAATCAAGGAGTAAGAAAGACATCCATAAGCTATTTTCTAGCCTGCTTAGGGCTCTCCAGACTATTTACCATTAAAGCTAAGAAAACCATAACCAAGAAATTAAAGAACTGACAGCAAGATGAATCAACTGTTCCCAATACTAATTGAAATTTTGGAGAATAGAATAACAAGGAAGACAAAGGTTAGAGAAGGTCAACCGTTATATATCGAAAGCGGAAAAGACAGTAAATATTATGCCCAATAGATATCTACAGTACCTATAGTGAATGCATGACTATTTTATATAAGTAACATGAATCATGGGTGCCGTGAGAAAATTTTAAAAAATCTTATTCCGACTGCGTTTTTTGTTTTTAGGGTCAGGCCACCTAACAATAAGCATGCATCATTTTCTTTGTTTGGAAAAATTAGTTATGTAAAATGTTTAGATGTGTTTTCCTATGAAGCCCATTAGGACCACTCAACAATATCTTAGCAATTTTAGGATTCCTTTGATTGGTTGGTTTAAGTTGGAGAATTTAAGTTATTTTAATTGGAGTTAAGTTGATTTTGGATTTGTATGTTTGGTTGAATATGAACTGTTTAGAGTTATAAGATATAAAATCTTAAAATGTATTTGGATAAAATATCAATAAGGATCTTATTTGTTCATCTTAAAATTCTACGCTTCTTAAAAAATATATTTCATTGACTTAAAATAATAAAATTATGAACTTTTTTTGAAAGAAAAATGAATTTTAAGTGAGAGTTGGAGATGTAAACAGTAAAACTGAGTTTATTTTAAAAAAAGAAATACAAAAAAAATTGAAGTTGAATGGTTAGAGCAAACCAACCAAACGTGATCTTAAACTTTTTTTTTTTTTTGGTTGGTAAGACACTACATTAACACTTTACACATGCCAAGGTTTGGTTGTTTGATTTTGAAAACCTAACCTTTAACCCCCTTCCCTCACTAACTAGACTAACCCAGTGACTTAACATGATCTTAAACTTGCATTCATCTATATATATATATATATAAACATTTATATAAACTAGAATATAGTTGTGGGACAGAAATAGGCCGTGTATATGACTAGTTTAAGTTCTGACTTCTTACAATTAACCCCATCTCTATTATTCACTGCTTGGGTTATTGAGAGAGGAGACCCTAATGGTACAATGCAATAGAGACCCAAAGGCCTCTCAGCGCGGTGAAGAAGGACAATGCGTGGTGGTGAAAGCTGGAAAGCAACATTAAGCATACATATATATATATATAGCGTGTATATATATTACCAAAGGTGGTGATATATATACATATATCCATTATTAGTTTGCCAATCCATAAAAAATAAAAAAAAAAGAAAATAGACATATTAAAAGCTTAACATATGATAATAATAAAGGGATCAAAGAGTGCAATTGTAGAAAAATTCAAAATCAATATCTTACATTCTAATAACATGTTAGTTTATCAATTTATCTCAAATGCTTTTACAATATATATACTTGGTGCTCCAATTCAAACTGATGCAACACTTCTTTTGATTTGAAGTTTTGAATACGTTTACACATTGCAATTTTCATGTGGGCCAATTTTCTCCACTCGGCAAAACGCGTAGATCAAGCTGGACAAATATCA
The DNA here is from genome assembly GCA_035233585.1 of Antiaris toxicaria. Taxonomy (NCBI): domain Eukaryota; kingdom Viridiplantae; phylum Streptophyta; class Magnoliopsida; order Rosales; family Moraceae; genus Antiaris; species Antiaris toxicaria. The sequence continues at coordinate 7,726,939 of CP141163.1, forward strand.
ATTTCCGAACCACCACCAGATATTACGCACACCAAAGACGTTTGTCTATCTACACAACATTGATGGCCAATAGATATTGTGTTTAGACGGACTAAAATAATTGCAAAATCGACGTGTACGTTTATAGTCGGCGGTGAATATAAATCCTGTCTCTGAAAGTTGGTCCCTCAAAAAACTGAGTGCGGAATTTTAGTGCCTGTGGACCTTGATTATATATGATCACCATCATTTCTAGATATTAGATTCCTTTATGTCATGGTTTTGAAAAAAAAGTAGTAGTGTGCAGCTGGCATGAAAATTGAAATTTGCTTCGTTGGGGAGGCATATTAAATCAAAGAGAAAATTGGGGGAGAGTTCACTTTTAGACATCTCCTCATAATTTTTCCCACCTTAATATTTAAGCCAATAATTTTAACCATTTATAATTTCAAATTTTGTTATTATTTTTATTTTTATTTTTATTTTTTGCCCCCATCTCTCATCTTTTTTTCCTTCTCTCTCCCCTCTCTCTCTCTCTCTCTCTCTAATTTCTCTCTTCCCCCCTCTCTTCTCAACAACACCACTACTGGTGATCTCTCTCTCTCCTCCTCTAACGTCTCCACACGCTCTTTCTCGCTCTTTCCAATATACACTTCGTTGTGCCATCACTGCTGCCATCTCTGATCGAGGAGCTGGTTGTGAGTGGCTCATCTTCCGATTGAACACCAGACATGATCAGCGAGTGACTGGGGCATCGTGAGCACGAAGGAGTTCGTGATCATGATCCATTGCGATTTGAGATTGTGAATTCGCGCGACGTGACAAAGATCTCTTGCAGCCACCATCAAATCGGACAGCTCGAGGCAATTAATCGCTCTTTGCTGCTATTGATCTACCTTGTCGAGAATCATTGTGGACCGGAGCAGCTGCGACTTGACACGAGGCCCTTAAAGCTCAACAAGTCGACTCCGTGAGAGAGAGAGCTAAGTCGTGATTTGTGCGAGCCCCATACCACCTCTTTCTTTAACTCGCAATCTCAGTCGGAAGAAATTGCGATCTCCAGCTCAGCGCCGGTGGTGACTAATGAGGCAAAGAGAGAGTGGGAGATTGAAGCTCACCGTTGCTGAAGCTCAATGAGTGCGAAGAGGAAATCGGGGTGTTGAATTTGAAGGAAAATGAGAATATTTGAAATTTGGATTTAGGATTTTCTTTTTCTTTCATTTTTCAGCGGGAAAATGTTGGAGATCATCATTAGAAAAGTTGTAGCTGTTGGATTTCATTGTTAAGTAGGCATTCAATTTGATAATTTGGTGGTTTGGTTTGTTATTGGTGGTCTATTTATCTATTTTCTTGGTTTTGTTTGTTTGTTGAGAAAGGTTTTGGTATTGCAGGAGAAAATGGAAGTTTTTAGTAATAAAGTATTTGTAGGGAAAATGAAACTTTTGAATGATGTGGATTTGACTACAATCCGTTGCAGATTTTGCTAGAATCTGTTGAGAGTTCTCCATTGTGGAGGTTGAGGATTCTAACTCCACTCTAGATTCTCTAGAATCTATTGTTGATTCTTTTAGAATTAATTGTTGATTCTATTGTGGATTCGACTAGAATCCATTGTGGATTCTGTCTTTTCAGTGACTGGTTCTTCCATCTTTTAGTTGAAATGAAAAAAAAAAAAAAGGCTACTGGACCAGCAATCAACGACCAATCGGTGTCTACTACTGGCACTATAGTTGGTCAAAAAGTATTTCAATAAATATAAAAAAGAAGAAAAAAAAATAAATATGGATATTTTTTTCAATTTGCTATTTTTCTCTTTTAATTATTTGATAAAATATTATAAATAGTTAAAATTGTAAACTTACACGTTATGATGGGTAAAATTATAACGGGTAGCACATTCTGCAAATCACTCTAAATCAAACGCCAATACTGAAATTCGTTTCATATGTGTTACTTATTGTTGGGAAGCTTTAAATATACACACATGTTTGTACGAGTGTATGCTTCTGGATTGGTAGTGTTGAGAAAATATTAGAGACTCGAAACACATAAAGAAATACACTTTCTTTAAAGCGTTATTTGCCCTCTCACCGTAGAGATTGCTTTGGGTTTCAGTAGCAAATCGCTCTTAGGATATGACAAGCCTCACGTAAATTTTTAGTAAGCAAAACTAAAAATTTATAGAAAGAAAATAAGAACACAATTGAGTATCTGGTAAAGAAAGAATAGAGGAAAATTGAAAACGAAAGGAAAAAATAATAATGATTATTTTAAACGTTTTATGATTTCCCTTAATATAGACTCAATGGCATCCATTCATCAACATATACAACTGTTGATACAAACAGTTGTTTTAATTTATTTTTATTGCTGCTATATCTGAAAAGTCATATCTTTTCAGAAAAAATATATTTGAATGCTAATTTTGAAAAGTCACGTTTTTTCATAAATTCAAAAATTCAAAATTCAAATTTGAATTATTTTATTTTTATTTTATAAAAATAAATAAATATTAATTACAGCATTTAATCTCTACACGACACGTGTCACGTGCCAAGTGCCAAATGTGCCTAATAAGAGCCAAAAGCGCCTCTACAGCCTCACTGCCCGCGCGCGCGCACGTGTGCGAGTTGTGTAGGCATGTCCCTTTACTTACTACATCATTAGCTCACTAGAAATGTATTCTCTTATAAAGAGCTATGACTCTTTATCTTCTTTTTATGTGGGACTTTAGCATGTCTTTTTGCACTTATAGTTAAATAATTCCAACAATCCCCACTTTTTTAAATATAAGTGTAAAATATTTTCCCAGATATCAATAATGATGTTTATGAATAGAGTAAGATATTTTTCGATTTGAATTTTACCTTAGTGTAAGTACCACAAAGTATAAGTCAAAATTTCTGGTAGCTTTAAACTTTGAACTAGCTATTCCTTTGATAAAAAACCAGTGATACTACACACATAAACACCTATATGTTCTTATATTCTACACAATACTCGTTTAGCACTTTTAATGGCCATGTGCTCATCCTGTTTTCATGAACTTTTAAAAAAATAAACTCCATAACTCTTTTGAGGCGGCACCACCTCAAAGCTCACATAGGTGAAGTTCTTCCAGTATCCTTGTTACATTTAAGATACTTATTTTATACACTGAACTTCATTAAGAGTTTCATCAAACTCATCCCTCAGACTGTAACAACCAGCACTAATTATCTTAGACAGGGCTATATTAATTTAGTGCTGAATACCTTTCACTTATCAATGACTTGTTTGTACCATTTGAACCTTAAATTACTCATTTCGTAATGTTAGGTAGGGTTGCCATCATTGGTGAACTTTATTCAAGGAGTTTAAGCCCCATCTCTCTAGATGTTGATCTAACCAATTCTTTTGTAAGAGTTTTGGTAAAAGGATCCGCGAGTTTATGACTGGATTTCACAAATGTGAGAGAAATAATTCCATCTTTGATTAATTTCCTCACACAGTCATGTCTTAAACTAATATGTCTAGACTTCCCATTATATATTTCACTATACGTACGCGCTAGAGTAGCTTGACTATCACAATGTGTAGAAATCACAGATAAATTATTTCCAATTAATGGGATTTCTAGAAGAAGATCCCTAAGCCACTTAGCCTCATTCCCTGCTACTGCTAAGGCAACAAATTCTGATTCTATTGTTGAATGGGTAATACATGTTTGTTTCTTAGATTTCCAAGAAACTGCAGCTCCTCTAAGAGTAAACACCCATCCTGAGGTTGACTTATTGTCTCCTACACTCGATATCAAGCTTGCGTCTGTATATCCTTCTAAAATAGTAGGGAATTTAGAATATTGTAAACCAAGATTTTTTGTTTTAAGAAGGTAGCCAAAAACCCTGCTAATGGCTTTCCAATACTCAACACTTGGATTGCTAGTAAACCTACTTAGTTTACTAACTGCGAATGCTATGTCGGGTCGTGTACATTGCACCGTATACATCAAACTACCAATAGTACTAGCATATTCAATTTGAGCCACTGCTCTTCCATAATTCTTTACAAGTTTTATGCTTGGATCAAAAGGAGTATTAGCTTCTTTAATTTTTAAATGACTGAAATTGTTCAATATTTTTTCAATATAGTGGACCTGGGTTAAAGTGTAACCCCCACTATTTTGAATCACCTTAATACCTAGAATTGTATCGACTTGTCCAAGGTCTTTTATCTTGAATGTGGAAGATAGAAACCTCTTTGTTTCTATTATGTCTTTCATATTATTGCTAATGATCAACATATCATCAACATAAAGGCAAATAAAGATATAACACTTATTACACACTTTTGTATATAAGTATTTATTGGAAGTATTATGTACAAAACCATTTGAAAGAACAGTAGAATCAAATTTTTATGCCATTGTTTGGGTGCTTGTTTTAAATCGTATAATGATTTAACAAGCTTACACACTTTATGTTCACTTCTGTGAAGAATAAATCCTTCGGATTGTTCCATGTAAACCTCCTCATCACCATTTAACAATGCAGTTTTCACATCCATTTGATGAACATAAAGATTATGAATTGATGATAGAGAAAACAAAACTCTAATTGTAGTTATTCTTGCCAGAGGTGCATATGTGTCAAATATGTGTCAAAATAGTCAATTCTTTATTTTTGTCGATAACCTTAGCTTTAAAGGTATTAAGAGTACCATCAGTATGATACTTCTTTCTAAACACCCATTTATAACCAATGGACTTAGAATCCGGTGGTAAATCAACAAACTCCCAAGTGTGATTGGACATAATAGAATCCATTTCATCTTTGATCGCATCCTTCCAAAAAGTAGAATCTCTTGAAAAGTTTGATTTTTTCGTTCAGCCAAACCATTTTGTTCAGGTGTTCGTGGTGCTGAACACTCATGAACAATACCATGCTCCTCACAAAAAATATTGAAATCATTTGGAAAATATTCACCACCTCTATCACTTCTAAGAACTTTTATTTTCCTCCCCAATTAATTTTCAACTTCTGCTTTGTAAGCTTTAAATACATTAAAAGCTTCATCTTTGGTTTTAAGTAGATAGACATATGTAAATCTAGAACAATCATCAATAAAGGTAATAAAATATCAATTACCACCTCTTATTAACATACCATTTATCTCACAAATATCTGTATGTATAAGATCTAATAATTGAGATATTCTTTTAACACTATGAAAAGGTTTCTTTACCATTTTTGATTTAATGCAGATTTCACATTTTTTAAAATTATCAACATCACATGAAAACAATCCACATTTAATCATCCTTTTCATAGTAGAAATTCCAATATGTGCTAATAATGAAATAGAATCAACCATATAAGTAGAAGCAACATTTTTATTATTGTTATTGTCATTAGTACAAAGTTTGACCATTCCTTCACTTGAATAGCCTTTCCCAACAAAAACACCATTTCAGGACAAAATTAACTTGCCCGATTCATACACAAAAATTTAATACTAGGTTTTCCTAAAAGATCCCCACTAACTAAATTTCTATTCATATCAGGAACATGAAGTACATTAGTTAAGGTAATTTTCTTCCCGAAAGTGAAAACGAGTTCCACATTCCCTTTGTCAATCACTTTGGAGCAAACTTCATTTCCCATTTGAATCTCGTGTCCATCAACTTCTTGATAGGTTTTGAACAATGACCCATCATAGCAAACATGAATAGTGGCACAAGTATCATACCACCATCTAGGAACTTTTCTATGGACAGTATTGATTTCGCTTACAGTAGCGACAATCTCTTCTTCTTCTTTAACAGAATTTACTGCCTCATCTTTTGGGTTCTTTTTGTACCTGCAATCTCGAGCATAATGCCCTAGTTTGCCACAAATAAAATAATTTTTGGAATTCTTGTTGTTGTTATTGTTTTTCTTGAATTTTTCTTTATCCTTTTTAGAACCCAGAAAATTTCCTTTCTTATGGTTGTTCTTTTTAGGATTAGACTTGTCAACAACATTGGCTTTGGAGGTGCCAACATAAGAATTGTCTTTCTTATCTCGTGCCTTTGATTCTTCCTCAATTCGAAGATGTTTCTAAACCTGTTCCAAAGAAAAATCTTTGAAGTTGTGCAGAATCTTCTTTCTATAGCCTTTCCAAGTCGATGGCAATTTTGTAATAATTGCATCAATTTGAAACGACTTAGGAAGATCTATTTTCACAACCCTCAATTTGTTAACAATAACTTACAATTCATGAACTTGAGGTAGAATAGGTTTATCATCAACCATTTTAAAATCAAAATATTTCAAAATTAGGAACTTTTTGGTACCTTCCTCCTCTGCTTTATATTTGAATTCCAGTGCAGTCCAAATCTCTTTTGCAGATGCAGTATCTGTGTAGAGATCATACATACGGTCAGATAAAGCATTGAGAATGTGGCCGCGACATATGAATTCGTCTTCAACATGCTTCTTGCATTCAGCCTTCAATTCTTCAGAGTCTTCGTCAGTGGGCTCTGGAATTGGTTGCAAATCCAGATCAAGAACATAGAAAATCTTCAATGCAGTCAATAAAAACTTCAATTTGTCTTGCCAACGAGTAAAGTTTGTTCCATCAAAATGATCCAGTCTGATCAAATCTTGATTCATCAGTTTGATGGTGGCAGTAGTAGTTTCGGTCTCCATGGAAATAATGCTTTAAAATTGTTGAGAAAATGTTAGAGACTTGAAACACGTAAAGAAATACGCTTTCTTTAAAACGTTATTTGCCCCCTCTCTGTAGAGATAGCTTTGGGTTTCAGTAGCAAATCGCTCTCAAGATATGATAAGCCTCATGTAAATTTTTAGTAAGCAAAACTAGAAATTTACAGAAAGAAAATAAGAACACAATTGAGTATCTGGTAAAGAAAGAATAGAGGAAAGCTGAAAACGAAAGGAAAAAATAATAATGATTATTTAAAACGTTTTCTGATTTCCCTTAATATAGACTTAACAACATCTATTCATCAACATATACAACTGTTGATACAAACAGTTGTTTTAATTTATTTTTATTGCTGCTATATCTGAAAAGTCACATCTTTTCAGAAAAAATATATTTGAATGCTAATTCTAAAAAGTCACGTCTTTTCAGAAATTTAAAAATTCGAAATTCAAATTTGAATTATTTTATTTTATAAAAATAAATAAATATTAATAGCAGCATTTAATCTCCACGCGACACGTGTCACGTGCCAAGTGCGCCTGATAAACGCCAAAAGCGCCTCTACAGCCTCACTTACCACATCATTGGCTCACTAGAAAGATATTCTCTTATAAAAAACTATGACTCTTTATCTTCTTTTTATGTGGGACTTTAGCATGTCTTTTTACACTTATAGTTAAACAATTCCAACAGGTAGGTGCATCGCATCAATGTATAAAAATAATACTAGTGTTCAGGTAAGATTATTCCATCATGCTACAGCTGTAAGGATCAATTAGGTATACTATCAAAAGTGTGGTTTTGCAATATTTATTGTCTCTATACACACTTAAGCCTGTTTGGATGCCTTTTAGAGACTTTTTTTTTTTTTGGAAAAAAGTTGTTTTAAAAAATATTTTTGGAGAAAAAATTCTTTGAAATGAAAAAAATGTAAAATTTTAAAAAAATTTTAGAAAAAAAAATCAATATGAATATTATTTTATTTATCTTGAAATTTTATGTAATTTATAAAAAAAAAATCATCTCATTTGAATTTGTATATACAAAATTATGAACTTTTAAAATTTAGTGTTTATTATAATATTTTAAATATGTAAATAATAAAAAGTAAGGACGAGGTGAAATAAAATTGTTTTAGAGACATTGTTTTTTGGCCCCATACACCCCCTTAATATGTGTAGGCCTGCACATGAGATTGACACGAATAGTTTCATAGGTAATTTTTAGTACTACAATCACGCGACTTTTCTTGTATTCATGTAAAAACTATATATTTAGGGTTTTTTTTTTCTTTTTCTATTCATGTATTATAGACACCTCGTTAATCGAAAAAAATAAAATAGTAATGATTTCAACATTTCTATATCCCAACTAATCTCTCTATCGATTAGTTATGTTTTAGGACTCGTTTAAGAAGATAAATTAGAATCCATATTCGATGAATTGAAAATGATTGAAACAGTAAAAGTTGAAGAAAAAAAAAATATAACAACTCATAATTGATAGGTTGAAATCCACTAAACAGGCTCTTAATTTAGCAATTGTTTTAGTCTCCTAATATTGATGGAAAGAGGAATCTTGCAGCCAAAGTTTAAGAAAAGGTAAAATGGAAAAAAACAGCAAAGCTCCAAGATATCATCCTATAGCTGGGCCGCCGCCCCCCAACGTGTTCCTTTTTGACATCCCACCTTGCCTCAAATCCTCAATCTATGTCACGTTAAGCCCTTGGTGGCCCTCCCCCCTACTATTCAAGCTTACCAGTGACCAACCACGAAACCCCCAAACCCTTCCGCCGCGTGGCGGCCCCCCCCCCCCAACCAAAACAACCACCCGTTGCGAGCTGATCTCCCTAGTTTGAGCGCATTATCTTCCCCGCACGAGCACAAGCTGTCCTCGCTACCCTAGCCATGAGCCAAGACACCATTATCCTCCCTCCCACTCTGGCTGTAGATAATGAAATTGTTGTGTATGTGTCTTTTTCTTTTTCATAGAAAAAATATATATATATTTTTATAAAGAATTGATCTAAGAAGTTGAATTATGATTATTTTAAAAAGTGTTATATATTGACTTTAGAAAACATTAGTTATAAGTTGTTGTACATAAAAATAGTTATAGATTGCAGAGTGAGTGTTTTTGAAATTATTATGATTGGCACATTGAAAAAAAGAATTTAAAAAGGGGCTTTTTTGAGGGAAAAAATTAACACAATACTCATTATTTTTTATTAGTAGTGCATAATATAATTTTAGGAGTATATATAAGATCGCTCAATAATTAAAAAAAAAAAAAAGGTAAGATCACTTTAACATTTAAATCTATAACATCTCATATCAATTTCGCAATTTACAAAAGTGTTTAGTATCCACCAACATTACTATCAAAAAGTGACTGCTTTGCTAACAAAAAAGGAAAAAAAAAAAATCAAAAAGGGACTTTTAAAATAACAAAGAAGACGAAGAAAAAAAAAAAAAAACCTTTATCTTGTCGTTGGAGAGCAAATTGTAGTGCTAAATAAGGCAACAACGCTAGTTTTTAACTCTAAATGTAGCTAGCTAGAAACGTTTTCCAATCTAGTTATGGCATTTTAATTTATGATCAAAATTGGCTTTACAGCATCAACTAATGGAGGTGATATCTCTTTAATTCCTTTGAAAATTAGCATAATCCCCATCTTCATATATCCAATTCCTGATTTTTAGTATGTCTGGCTAGTTGACTTTTAATTAACAGATAATCTGAAGAGAAGTTCTTGTGTGAGTGTGTGTGTGTTTTGTTTTGTTTTTTTTTTTTCCTTCCTTTCTTTTTTTTCCTGGCCATGTGCTCTAAAACTTAAATTGAAATATCTTATTATCGAAGAGGATGTTATGTAACGTGCATGCAAAATTATTATATAAAAAAAAGGTTGACTTTCTTTCTTTCTTTTTTATTTTTTATTTTTTTCGATTGTGCGTGACAGAGTGGACTTGGTATGGTTTGTTTGACAAGGCTGTACACAAGTTGAAGCAATGAGTAGAGTGATGAGGTTGTGTAGTATAAAAAAGAGAGGGACTCGAAAGCAACAAAGGAAATAACAGGGATACCAAATCAGTAATAAGATGGACTCTTTGGAATAGAGAGAAAGGGGTAATAATAATAGAGCGAGAGATTAGGAGAAGTGTCAGATGCCCGACTTTATGCGTACATTGCCATGTGAATGATATTGGTCTTGGAGTGAGTGGTGTGGCACTTGCACATGTCATATATGATTTATATATATGTATGTGTATATCTATGTATATTTATATGTTACATGCGTAACGTTTTAGATACATAAGAGATAGATGAAAAAAGAAGGAAGGGTTAATTAGGCTCGGGGCCTCATTGCACGCCGAAAAAGGGGCTGCTATACATCTCCGCCAAGCTTCGATTGTTTCGTGATGTTCTTCACATCAATTTGTGTGAGAGAGAGAGAGAGAGAGAGTGATTGCGGTCAAACAAATTATATATGTTGTGAGGAATACATCATAAAAAATAAAAAGTTGGAAAGGCAGATTCATAAAGATTTTGCAGGTTAAGGAAGAGTATACTGATGAAATACTATCAAGTGGGCTTGAGACCCACATAGTGCCACAATTGTAAAAACAATAAATTGAAGAAAACTCTTAAAAATCTCTCTCTCTCTCTCTCTCTCTCTCTCTCTCTCTCCTTCTTTTTCCTTTTTTTCTTTTCAACCGTTTGTTTAGCTATAATTAAATACCTATTAAGATCATTATGACGATGAAGATAATTTAAGATATTTATCAAAATCACATTAATTTTAGAATTTGCAAATATATGAATTTGATTAATTAGAGGAGTATTAAGAACAATGCCATGCCCAATAATACAATTAATATCAATTAAGGCTTATGTTAATAAGACTGGTAGCTATTCCAATGAACAAATTAGGCACGACTACTATATATACATATATATATATGTATGTATGTATACAAAACATCATTGACGAGAAAAATAAGTATTCTAATTTGGTTAGTACCCTTTCTTCTATCTGTTAAGAATTACGACAGAGTAGTCGATAAATACCTAGAGCAGTAAACTTGATTTTATCAAAGATGATAATAACGTGAACTCCAACTATTTATGAATTGAAAAGACCGTTTCTTATCAAATAATATTAATAGCGTTTTCAAATATATAAAGTGGGTGCAAAGGCATACAATCTCCAAATTAAATAACAAAATAAAAGTTACCAGAGGACAAGGATTTACCCTTTCAAACAGAAACGCTACAGGACTCTACATATATGTAAGGTAAGATGAATTATTTTTCAATAAAATAAAAAACATTGTGTGCCAGGTAAAGAAGATAATCACAGTGTCTAATCTTTGAGAAATTACATTACTAGATCAAATAGAACAAGTAGTGAAGAAAAATCATAGAACAGGCTGACCTATTAGCAGCCATTATCAACGATTTAAAAAATATATACATATAAAAACAAAAGCAAAAACTATTTTTTTCGTTTATTTGCTTTCCCAAGATGACACTGCAGTTAGCGCCGGGGCTATTCAAGCTGCTATAGAATAGTGTTTAATGGCACATGCCAACAATAATTGTACCAACCATCGTAACAGAAAACCCGTTGCAGTACGTACAAAATAAGTGGCGCAGTTAGAAGTGATCTAAAATTTGTATGCATTATAAATCAAGTCTAGAGTATTAATGTCGCAATCTTCGAGGCAAATCATGGTTATAATTTAAGTCTTAGACTGATGATGAGCTACTCACAACTGATTATTTGTATTAATTGGCGCTAACAAACTAAGGGAGTGTTTGGTAAACGCATTGCATTTTGATTGTATTTGAATGAAATTTGTTTTTTGAATATTGTATTTGGTTGAAAAGTATTTGTTTTGTATTTGAATGAAATGTGTGTTTGGATGAAAAGTATTTTAGAGTTAAAAAGTTGATGTGATTGGTAAAAGTAGAGATAAATAGTGGAGTTGAAAAGTTGATGTGATTGTTTTAAAAATGTTTTAAATAGTAATTGTTTTCGTAGCATTGTTGCAAAATTTGTGTTTGGTGTAAAATTGTATTGTATTTGAATGAAGTTAAAATGAAATATTAGTACCAAATGGCACCTAAGTTTATACGTTGTTATATATATATATATATTTTGTATAGGTAAGTTTATGTATTGTTATTAGTTCATTATGTATTAGGTAAATAGATAATATAACGAGACTAACATGGGCTAAGACTTTATTTATTCAGCCTTTTGCAGGGTATGCATCGTGATCTGAAGCAAAAGTTGGACTGGATGTATGAGTTGGTTTTAACGGCACATTTGGTACTATAATTACATTCATATTGTATTTAGATGTAATACAATTTTCATCTAAATATAAAAATTTTACGTTTCAATATAATATTTTTCAACAGAAAACAATTATTATTTTTTTATTTTTTGAAAACAATTATTTATTAGATTTTCAATTTTTTTATTTATATCATACTCTTTCTCTTTCTAACTTTTTTTATCTACTTATATCCATTACAACTTTTCAACTTTAAAATACAATTCAAATACCTTTCATTTAAATATAAAATGTATTTCTAAAATTGTATTCAAATACAATGTGGATGCAATACGTTTACCAAATGCTCCATAAATATGATTATTTATCAGTTATGTATATCTGCACATATTATATACTACACAGTTGACACCTTGGATTCTCATGAAAATTAGTTACCCTAAATTGAATTTCATTTAACCTTGATAAAACCTTGACAACTTTGGCAGTTTGGACTAAGAAAACATGTAAACTGAATAATTAAGTTCTTGCTGCGTTTGAATGCTTTGTAGGCCTGAAATTATAAATAGAGAATTCTTCAAGAAATAAGATGAATTTAGTTGTTGCAATATTAAAATTATGCCAAGTTTCTTTGGAATTTGATCTCAACGATTTTAGTCACATATTTGTTTTATTGTTTTTTTTTTCCTCGAAAACTTTGAGAATTTGTTCGTTTCCCATTTGTCGCGAGAAGTTCATTCATCAGGTTGGAAATCTAGAAATTAGACGGCTTTATATGATAATGACTTCATTTCTAAGCCTATGCAAAGGCTTTCATGTGGACTACAGCGAAAAGCATTGATCGAAAGGCACTCCGAAAAGCTTTCATGTGTATCATTCCAGCCTGTTGGCTTCCATCGCTAGGGGTTGGATTAAGGTGAATACGGACGGTTCTATTAGTGGTATCCTAGGTGGAGTGGGACGCGGTGTTGATTTTTGTACTTTCGGAGGTTTCATCGAAGGTTCTTATTTTGCTCTTCTTGGCATTGCCTTTGCATTTGAAGCTGAGATTATGTCTTTTATACTAAAAATTGAAAACAAGTTGCAGAGTTTTACTAGAATAAATTTTGGGCTAACATTTATTTTGTTTAAGTGATTACTTTACTTTGTAATAATTCTGCATTGGTGCCTTAGAGATTTAGAAACAGATGGGCCTTGCGAACTGCTAATCAATAACAGTTTGAGTTCCTCATATTTACAAAGAAGGGAATTCGACTATATATAGACGAGCTTGCTTCCATTGCTCTTCAGTTGGAGGACTTTCCCTAGTGTATGGTTGTGCTAGAATTCTTATCTTCAAGGGTTAATTGGGATATGTCTCCTATTCTTTTCTACTACTTCACTGGTAATTTTGTGCATTGTAGGTGGATTGCTCTTTTGTATTTAGGTTCCTATTCTAGCATATAGACTCATTTATCCTCCTTCATATGCTTTTCTCTCCGGTTTTTTACTAATAAGGTTTTTTAATAAGTTCTATTATAGATTCTAATTTTCAAAGGTGTATTTTCAAGTTAATCTTCTGACGACAGTTCTTTCTAGTGGAGTTTTTTTTTTAAAAGCTCATTCAAGTTGAGTTTGCCCTTTTCTGCTCTTTGATGTGATTATCAACTTTTGTATTCCTTTGCTTTTCGTTCAATAAAACTGAGTTTGTCAATGGTGGAAGGGGATTGACAAGTAGCCAACCTAGGTGGGATGCTTTAGTTATCCCTGATATCAGTTGCTTATTCTCTTCAATTAGTTTAAAAAAGTTCAATTTTGTGTTGCTTCCAATGTCATCTCATTTCAATTTGTGATGGAACTAGCAATTTTTATCAGTAGGGCTAACAACTAAAAAAAATAAATTAGTTGAAATAAATAGTTATTAATGTGTTGCATATTATTTCGAGTTATTTTTTTGTTTAAATTTGAAACGACCTTTTTTTCTCTTTTAATAAAATATTCCGTTATTAGGATTTTTGTTATTAAATTTTTGTTAGCATTTTAGTATCAAAGTTGCAATATAAATAATCACAATTATTTTATTTATTATTATAATTTTATCAATAAGGTAAGATCAGATTTGTTGGTTTAAACTTCCAATCAGTTGGTTAAGGTAGGACCGATTTAAGTTCTGACTAAATTCAAATACTATTTTGTTTAAAATTTGACATACTATTTTGAAGTAGACGATTATCTGAAAATTTTGAGTTATCTTGTGGTTTATTCTAGATTTTTTTTTATTAATTCAACTTTGCGTTAGTGGATCTTATCTCACATTTTTCTATTTACGAATACCAAAGGAACGGATAATATAAAATTGTTATTGTTTTTATAGGCTAGCAGATAATATTCGTTTATACATGCAATTTGAATTTTTGAATGCAGATAGTCTCGTCTTGTCCAACAACACAAAGAACTAGTCCATTGAGATAAAATAAAATAAAATAAAATTCAAGAAACTGATCAACCGGAAATCTGTTTTCAAGTTAGATCTTCTATAGATATATGAAATTAGATTTAGTGGAGTGAACCTACATGTAATATTATCATATCTAGGAGTATAATATTTAATGATCTCATGTTGGGATTAATGTTTTAGAGCTCATATTGTGAGAGAAATCAGTGCATTTCCTAAAGCTTAAGTTTCACAGCTCCCAATCTATTGTTGTGCAACATGACGATTTGGAATAGGGTTGAGGAGGTGCTAAAGGCGGATCCAAGTTTAGAGCACATCAAGGACTGAACAAAACCAAGATTTGAATATATTAGGTGGACCAAAGGCAAGCTACAGACTTGAAGTAGGGCCGCAAGTTTGAAGGTGAGCTATTAAATGAGAAGCAAACTAGGGTTATAAGTTGGCGGACTTTCATAGAAAACTAATAATTTCAATCTATTGTAAATGTAATTTGCTATTAATGAAGTTTTCCTGTCTTTAGTATCTGTGATTTTCTTATTAACAGCTTTTGTTACCACGTTAAATAATCACAATATCATTGTGTCAATTATTTTCTTTATGATTATTTACGTTTTATGCAATTTTTATTCTGTTAATTAGTATAGTCATGTTGTTATATCCAGACCATTCTTGTGTTAACCGTTGATCTATAATTTTCCTTTTTTTTTTATAAAGAATTCGATATATATTTTGATTAGAAGCAAGGATGATATATGGTTTTTTTTTTCCACCTAAAGGAACGATGATATAATGTATGCAAACTACAATGTATCAAAATTGTAATAGTCTACTTTTCACATGTAATTATAAGTAGTGAATAGCTAGGGCCACCTAGTTGCCCATGCTCCTAATGTGCGACACATTGCAGTAGTTTACAATTTTTAAGTCCAAATTTCTTGACTACCGATTCGTACTAAACATTTCCTAAGTAAAACTAGCTTCTGATTGGTAATTTTTCATACTTATCGTTCTCTAGTTTGTCAGGAAACCAACTTTCCTAGCGATCTTGGGAATCTCTTTAAGGTTTGGGAATAACTTCGTCCATTTTCATGCAAAAAGTACACGTTATGCTATCGTAAGTCTTACAATAGCACTAGGCTACAATAACGCCTACATGGGTAACAGCTAGTCTGGTAGCCCTTACAGAGAAAATGCGCCCCATTTTTAACAAGATTAAATCTACAATTTTACAAAAACTTTTATAGATATAATTTCACGCAAAAAAATGTTAGGGTTATTTTTATAAAATTAAATAAATAATTAATATTAAATTAGAAGATAAATCATAATATTAAATTAAATAAATATAATTATTATATTGTGATAGGTATTATGTATGATGTTATATGTGAAATTGTATTCTTAATCAAATATAACATCATCCAACTATTAACTATATCTTCATCCACATTCTTCTCTTTCAAAATGCCCTGGCTAGCAACATAGTTTTGTCCCTTGCGTCTCACCTGTCTTCCGCATAAATCGGGGTAACTTTTTATTTATGATTATGTCATTTCATTTCAATATTGCACATCGTTTCCGTGTGGAAGAAAAAAAAACAACTCAACCAGTGGCTGTGAGAAGATCTGTCTTAATATCCTAGTCGTTGACTAAAAGGTCTATAACATCATCCATATTTTCATAATATTATTTATATTTTAAAATCTTGACATAAATAATGAGAAAAAAATTTCTTTCAAGAGTATTAATTAAATATTTATAATATTTAAAAATATCTATAATATCCATAAATATTTGAGATATTTTTGGACATTTCTATAAAAAGTCCAAAAACTTGGGAAATTTTTTTTTTAATGTCAATTTGGGAGAGTTGATGATGATGATGGGAACTTTGGGAGGAGTGGAAGTATACTATCAGATCAAATACGTTTGAGTCTATCACTGAAGAAGAAGATTTTATGCACATAAGATGAAAATCAAGGTTGTAGGCAGTAGGTGAGAGTATTGGAACAATTAGAAAACAACATATAATAAGATGTGGTGTGACTCAAATGAGTCCAACTAATGAGGATTTTATTACCTTAAGTCTAGATTCCATAAGCTTAACGATTGAGTAAAATTCATATGGTTATAATCTTTCTTATAGTTTTCGGATGAGGTCTAATTTAGAAGTGCAACACCTAGGCGGTTTTTTTCGATATATTGATATCCTCTACCACAAATTGATATCAAGATATTATTATATATCCATCCAGATTACTCATCAAATTGGATAAATAGAAACTATTTAATTTATGGGTTAAAGTTAAAAGGGACCAAAAAACATATATATGACATATTAACAATTACCTTCAGAACTATTCAATGGTAATAATTTGGCAAATATACTGTTTAGATCAAGATTAGATTCTGCCTAATATTTTTCAACTTGTTAGAAACTCTTTTTGATATTAAAGACACTTAAAATTTATATGCACTCTTTTATGTTAGATATTTACTTCTTATGTAATATGTTATATTATTGTATTTTGTTTGTAATGTGTATCAGTATATAATATTATATTAAAATTATAATCAATGTATAATTATTATGATTTTCATATTATATTATGTAATATAATTCTCATATTTAATAAATAAAATCTATTGTTTTTCTTATAAATTAATTCAAATTAAGTAATAATGTTGTTTTTCATTTTATGAAGTTTCAATAGAAATTATGAATTTTTCCTTGAGTATCCTTTTTTTTTTCCAGAATATCCAATGATATCGAAATTTCTATTAATATTGTGGGTAAATCAAATTCTTGTATATCCCATTTACGGTATTTTCATGTTGAGAGTAGCACGACCAAAATCACTTAGGGAATTTCTCCGGATTTTTGTGGCCACTAACTAGAGAAAAAGCATTTTTAAATGTCATCGCTTTCTAGAAAAATGTTTTCAGAATTAAAGGGTCCAATTTTTATTAAAAGAATTAATTAGAGAGCAATAGATAATATATTAACGACTCATCTGCATATATATATATATATTTTAAATGTGATGTTACGAAATGAAAGGGAAAAAGCCCTTTTGGATTCTTTTGGATATGTGTGGTCAATGGAGCGGCATTTGACAAAGAGAAGTGGCAATTTAGAGTCTATGGATCCTGAGGGGAAAATGCGTGGGGCCCTTTAATCTAATAAAGAAGGGCATAATAGACTTTGGGACCCACTTAGATGTGGAAAGATAAGGATGCATATTTTGGATTTAATGCCTGCCCTACTGGCCCCTTCCTCTCTTAGTCACAGCCCTGCAATTTTGCTCTTTTGCTTAGCTGTGTGGGGGTAGCTCACTCTTCACCTTGCCAGGTCCCATTGGAATAGTTAATGTTGTGAAAATCCCCAAGCAAAATTTAGATGACAAATAATTGCTGTTGTTAATGAATTGTTGCATTAACGCAATAATTAGAAGCTATTTCTTTTTTAATAATAATAATAATAAAATCTTAAAAGATTAAAATTTAGAAAAGAGAAAGGCTGATCAATTTGGTTATTATTATTATTATTATTATTATTATTATTACTGGCAAAGTCTGTTGGATTCTTGGCTTCGTCTCCTTTTCTTCCTGGATTGGCATGTTTAGAGCTTTGATGATCTTTCTGCTCGATGTATCTTGTAAGCAAATTGATTGTGTACTCCTTTTCTCTTTTCTAAATTTTAATCTTCTGAGATTTTCTAATTAAAACTTTTAACGAGTTCTTTATAGTTTTACCATCCGCAGTAGATAATTACCCGGTCAACTGTGCTTTTTTTTTCTTTTTTTTTTTTTTTCATGTTGTAGTTTATTTGCATATATATTTTTTTTTTGGTTTGGAAAATTTTGCTCTGATTAAATTTTGCTTTTGTTGAATCAAAGCAAAATTTTCCAATTATATGAAAAATATTGGAGAGAGAGAGAGATAGAAAACAGAGCAAAGGTGAGGGGTTAATCGAAGGCCGGTGGCCAGTATATCGCTCGGCTATTGGCCTCCATCTCCCGTCTTGAGGATCTCTCCTCCCAATCTACATGGTGGTAGAGCTCGTGTCACCAAAGTCGGAGTGGATTGCTGGGGAATCTCACAGGCAAGAGTGAGTTGTAGGGGAGCCTTGGTGTTCAACCTCGACAGTGGCTAGAGTTGCAGCTCAAAGGGCAAGATTGTGGTGCACCGTATCGGTTAGAGTTGCTGGGTCAACAGCTGGTGGTGCAACCTGTGTCCGCAACACATGAGAGTTTTCTGACTATTTCTCCAATAGTGATAGGCTCTGCTTTGATGGGCCGAAGGATGATGGATCTTCTAGGTGTTTTTTTATGTATTGGTTGGGTTATTATGGTGTTTTTAATAAGGGTAATGCTTTCCTACCCGACCCTCATTAGTTTTATTTTTGTGTCTACTGCCATCTATAGTGTGCTTTGAAAGTATGCATAGATTTGTTTCGCTGGAGCTAGCTCGAGTCGAGTTTTACCGAATAGAGGGATTTTCAAAAAGAGCTAAATTTGTGCTTCATTTGTAATGCCGAGGTCGACGTACATTCCCTCGTAATCGAGCCTCCGGCATTCACTCAAGCAGGTGCCTTCCTTTGTGCTTTATTAGTGGTCTGTTGTTAAGGGTCCATAATTCTATAAAATGGGATCATTCTTTAAGGTGCATAATTTTCCTTAGTTGAATAAATTTTCCAGTTTCAAAAAAAAAAAATTTTGCTTTTGTGGCTCCTTTGAGTTGTATTTGGATTTTTTTTTGTTTATTTATTTAAAGGTCTGGATACTAGTAAAAATCTCTCTCAGTCTTCAAAATAAATAACTCAGTAATACTATTTTTTCCTTATTTAGATGCTCTTATATTGTTACATATAGCTTAAGCTTTTGAAAATGTAAAATCACAACGGATCAATCAAACTATTTATTTAGTAAAGTTATCTGGCAACTGGCTAGATTGAGTTGTGAGATCATGTAATTTATTGTGTAGTTTTGTGCATCTTAAATGGGCAAAAAGGGGATCAAAGGATTCAAGCATCACTGATTGTCAACTGCATTTCAATATTGGCTGAACTGATGGTATAAGAGAGGTGAGAAAGAGAGGTGGGAGAGAGGGTACATATTAATTATTTGGAGGCATCGAAGACAGACATTCGAGGGGGGGACCCTCGTGACTATCACGTGCTCACCCTCCTAAGTCAATAGACAGCTGCCCTATAAAATCCTCCCTCTTAATAAACCTTCGAGTCATCTGCGGGCTCCACCTCCCTTGACGAATCATGGGCTGCCACGTCCACGCGCTCTTAACCACACCATGTGAATAACACGTCTTCGCAATCTTCAAAACATTTTAGCATTCACTTGGAGTTGGGTGCTTTGGGTCTCCCATGTAAAAATAGATGTACAGATCTATTCGTAGTGGATGCAAAAGTCAAAATCTGAACGATACTTTTATTAGAGTGAAAAACAAATTATTTTTATTAGTTGATGACTAATTTTTGCTAGTCACGTGAAACTAAATACCGGCACAATTTTCAAATAATGTTATTCTCTTTACAAATGTATACAAGGTGCATATTGTCATGGTAATTGATAAACACATGAGTTATAGAAACCAAACCATGTAAAAACTGGCAAATAGAAGGAAAGAGAAGACGACTGTGAAAGGGCCCATATTTTTCATTCTAGTTAGGCCCAGAGGCCAAGAAAGGGAGAAAAAAAAGAAAAAAGAAAAAGGCCTCCAATTTCGTTGAGAGCCCTTGACTTGTAGTATTTACATAATCTAAGCCATTATTTAACATTCATCCAAACTATATCTCCTTCAATTTAATATTGAATCTCTAGGTTTTGTTTGGGGTTTTTTTTTTTAATCAAAATGTCTACAAATTTATCAATGCAATAGAAAGTTGCCACCACAAGATCTAATATCCAACCTCAACGTGAGGATCTCCATATACAGATCACCACAGAAAGTTGTCGTCGTAGTCTCTATGACTTGCAACTACAAACTCACGAAGGCTCCATCATCGCGATTTTGGCGCCATGATCTCGTCCTCATAAGGACGTAGCGATCTTACTATCGCCTTGATTTGGCCCTCTCGAAGTTGCGATCTCGTTGGGCATCGCCATTTGAGCTTGTCTTTGTCTTGGAAAGGAGATCTATTGCATATCTTCTTTTTTTTTTATTGTATTTTTGTATTTTTTTTAGGTAATATTTTTTGATATTTTCAAAATTAATACTGAAAAAACTAATACTAAACACAATTTCAGAAATAGTCTCAACATGATTCTCAAATCATCCTCGTTTTCCCCTTTTTAAAAATCAAAACTTAGCTTGAAATAATACCCAACATAACCCTGCCCTAATTTTTCAGATTTTAGTACTTGTAACTCAATGTTATCACTAACAATAATAGACAATTTTTCATTTTTTTCTTTAATTTAATTTTCGTAATGTTGGTAAGATTGAATGCTATATAGGAAAATATTTACATGGCAAAAATTTTTATGCCCTACTAGGGTTTTGTGCAACCCCTCACGAGTTTGGTTTAGCCAACATCTTAGGGCTTTTGGGCTGCTGCCATGCTATCTCAAGACTACCAATGGTGTCTAGTGCAAATATCGCTATTGGCCCACAACCAATCCTCATCGTTGTCAGGCCACACCTTTACCATCATGGATTCCTTTGAGATGGAAATTCAGTGGACCGACTTAAAATAATATTGATTAATGTAATAATTGCATTTGAAATAAATTAATTTACTTTGACGGATATTCTTGTAGATATTTTAATCTTGAGTGAATAAGCAATTTATATTCTTGTAGATTCCTTTTGATTTATCCAATGGTTAGACGCCGTATGATGGGAACTTTGCTTGACAAGTTAGAGTTGCATTGCATGGATGATGACAATGCTTTTAATAGATATAAAATTTATAGTTCTTTCATGAAAATCAATGATATTCTCTTACAGTGTCATTCAAGACTTAATTAAACAATATAAGATATCTCGGTCATTTTTAATATGTTTATTGAAGGGTTTTTTTGTTTATGAAATCCTTTATAAATAGGGTTTAATCAAGAAGAAATAACAAAAACTTTAATATTAAAATAATTGAGAAGCTAAAATAGAATAATAACCTTAATAACTATTTACGAATATTTTATGGAGATTTTATATTATAATATCTATTTATGAGCTTTCATAACAAAAAGTAACAGCTTCATATTTTTAGTAAAATAGTCATGAAGTTTAGTAACATGAATAAATTAATTTGGGTCAATTAATTTATCTATTATTATTTTAGCTTTAATTTTATGCATCCATCAGGCCCCTTACTAGCTCATAAATTTCAAAAAAAAAAAAAAAAGGTTATAGAATAATTTTTGGTGATCCAACACTATATAGATTTGTCTCAGATAGACCGGTGGAGCAAGAGAAAAACACTACTCTCTCTCTTGGGAGTGGGCATCGGTCACAAGGACAGTTTGAGTCTATGATTGCACTCATATGGTACAGTGATGTAATCTCAAGATTTTATAGATAATTTCAGGAAGAATTAATTTTACCAGTAAGGTATCTTAATTTTAAAGTATTTGAAATTCAAATAATTATTATCTTAGACAAGATAATAATTATTAATTATATTAAAATTAAGTTTGTTATCTTACATAAAGGTCATAATTTAATTTAAATTTAAAAGTAGATAATATAATATTTTGGATTTGATACTCTTTAGAATTTAAATGGTATTTTATTTAAATAATAATTATCTATTGATATAAATAAAAGTTCAATTTTTGGAGAAAATCATTATCACAAATAAATTAATTAAATATTTGTTAGGTGATATACATATATTTGATTGATTCGTAGTTTCTTATTATTCCTACCCTTAATATGCATTTTTTGAGAGAGAAGAAAGAGAAAATTTTTAGTTTTTTTTTCCTTAGAGATTCTCAATAAAATTAGGGTTTTCATGAGAGAAAACTATAAGATGGCTATCTAAAGGAGTATTGCTTTTTTATTGGAGATTTTGTCATGTGTATTCACACATACCCGGGCATATAAGAGTCATAGTTCGGGAGATTAGGTGGTTGGTATTAGAAGATGGCATGATCATCAAGAATTGACAACTAATCAATATGAATTGATTTTAGTTAACCATAGTGTATAGTATAATTTTCCAATCTCTCCAAGTTAGCCCTTAATGGAAAGTCAATGGGCACAATAAAAGACAATTACTAGTTAGGATTGAAGGCAAAATCCAACAGAATCAATCAACGAAAATTAGACAATCAGTCCCTATAAATAGGAACGTACTCCACAAAAGGGATGCCCTTTTAAATGCACAATTCCCATAATTTACATTGTATCCACTGTATTCACCCGCTCTCGCTATATTGTATCAACTCCCCTCTCTTTTCTTCCCCATTCTTCCTCGAAACCACTATTGTATCGATTTCAATAATACCAAGTGGAAGCTCTTGAAGGCCTTACAAAGGATGTAACCCAGAGATTAAAAGTGAATCTTTATATAACTGCGTGTCTTTATTATTTGGTCATTGGTCCTAATTTTCTACAATTGTAGATTTGACGTTCTCAAAACCACAAAAATAAATAAATAAATAAATAAAACAAAAACAAAACGAGATCAATCCTATTCAAACCAGAAGCACAATAGCAATCCTAAGAAAATTCCTACATCATCGGTATATATAGATTCGGTTCTAGTTTCCTAAAAGCTCAATACTACATTCTTGGCTATATACCGTATCATTAAAGATCAATACTATTTTATCCATGGATCCCAATGGGTTATTAATAAACGAATTAAAAACAACTTTCGTTTTATCTTTTTGATCATCTATAAAATTCCATTATTAATTCACTTTTGAAAAACTCTTTTTTTTTTTAATATTTGATGCAAATAATCATGATCTGGATGTATATGATTCAATTAAAGCATTAAAAGATTAAATCACTCTTAAATCAATGGGCAATGTTTACTAATTTGAGAGTTGGTGGAATCTTAATGGTCTTGATTTGAGGACTCATAAGCTTAATATTTATGTTTGAGAATTTAGTAGTTCAAAAGTATTTGTATTTATTTCTAGGCATTTCTTAAGTCTAAAATTTCGATATTACTTTTGAATTTCCTTGGAGTTTTGGAAGTTTAAAGGTTTTTTTTTTTTTTGGTTTTCAATATTAAGTCATGAATATGTGTTTTTTTTTTTTTGGTTTTTAATATTAAGTCACGAATATGTGTAATTTTGGAGGTCTATAAATAGGCTTGCAAATATTTTAGTTAAAGAAGGAAGTTAGTTGTTTAATTAATAGAAAACCTGAAATATTTTTAGTTTTATCCCAAAATTCTTATCTCTTTACTGGATTTCCATGAATGGCAAATTTATCCCTTAAGTCCGTATCTTGGGATAATGTTTTCTACATCCTAGGATGGTATTTTCTATATTCCTAAGTGGTGAATTAGTATAAGTTTATTTATTTGTTTCCCTTTCACACTGTTCTAGTATCATTTGGTATTAAAGCAAATTTGAAACTAACTTTGGCATGTTTGATCTTGCATAACATTCTTCCTCACAGTAAGTGATAAATCACAATTTATCTTGTATTTTCCTTTGGTATTTTGTTATTTTTTCAGGATCATGCTTGGTATTTTTGGTATTGTTGTTCATATTTTGATAGGTTTAGGTGGCATGAGCTTGGTGATAGAGAAAATCATAAGTCACATGCAAAGTGGGCATAATTGGGATCCAGTTGCAGCGAGCTTCACGCAGGCTGCAGTGAGAAAACAGCCTGAGGCTCAATTTTCTGCTGAACACTGGGCTGCAGCAAGAATAAATTTGGCCGCGGCGAGAGTTTTGCGCTGCAGCGGTAATTTCATCTGCTCCAGCGAGTTTTGGGGGGCCAGTATAGATGGATTGCATCTCACTGCGATGAGAGATCTTGGAGCTATAACGAGTTACGAAACTTCCGTTTACGCGAATTATGACTTCTAGGGCAACACAGAGGATATAAATAGCCCAAGCTCTACCGAGAAAGTGCAGACTTTTTGGTCGAAGAAAAAAAACCCAAAGAGGAGATTAGAAGCCATTCTAGCCAAGAGGAGGTGGAGTTCATGATTGGAGAACAAATACCAAAGAGTTTTCTTCTCTTTTCTTATTAGATTTTTGTGTTACAATGAACACCATGTTAATTGATGTTTTAATATTTTGTCTAGGGATTTAATGTAGTCGAATCTAAAACTATGTTTGGATTGTTTATTTGATTTCAATCAAGCTTTTGATGTTATTCATATTATTTTATGCTTAATGCTTTCGATCCCTTGATCACGAATTAAATAAAATTAGATCTAAATCTTTGCTTGGGAAAGGGGGTTTAAATTGGATCATGGGTAGTATGACCTAGGAATGTTGATTGGTCGGGAGATGGTTGAATTCCTTAGAATCCGTTATATAGAGATCATGAACTTAATGCATTCATGGTTTTAAATTCTAGATAGGAATATTGGAATTAAAATCATGAATAGTTTTGATTATGCTTGAGAGAGGTAATTGAATATTTTGGAATTTTCGGATTATAACATTTAATGGTTGAAAAAAAAAAAAGAAATCATATGTGCATGAAGAACATAGTGGAAGATTAGGTGGAGTTAAATCCCTAGGGCTTCGTTATTTTGGGTTTTTTCTCTTGCATTGGTCAATTTTTTTTTTCTTTGGTTGTTCTTTACATTTTATTTCAATTGATATTTTACTAAACTAGCCTATCATTGTCTAGATAAGATTAGTTCATTTAATCCACAATATTTAATAGAATTTAAATATTTTCCCTGAGGACGACAACTCCACTCACCACTATATTAACAAAATTTGACACCGTACACCTGCTGTTTTGCATATCTAAAAATATCGCAACAAGTTTTTGGTGCTATTGCCGGGGAAAATATAATTTAAATTTTGTTAATATTATGCTAGGTGATACTAGTCTTAATTTAGATTTGTATTCTTTTTATTAAACTTGTTTACTTGTGTTCTACAGGTGAACAGGTACTTGTATGGTTCGGTCTCACGAAGGTGATTTAATTCCTTACAATCCAGAGATTAAAAGGGCTGCTAGGAGAAACCGAGCTGAAAGATGACAAAGGTAAGCTCTTAAGATTGAGACAATGGCAGGCAATTAGGAACAACAACGAGTGATTGAACAAGCTCAAGCTCAACAGGATGCTATTCGAAATTATTTCAGGCCTGTGGTGAATGAGAATTATTCAGGCATTACTCACCCGCATATTGCTGCTAACAATTTCGAGTTAAAGCCATCTCTGATTGCAATGGTGCAGCAGAATCAGTTTGGGGGAGCACCATTGGAAAATCCTCATGCTCATTTGGCCTCATTCTTGGATGTGGTTGACACAATAAAGATGAATGGTGTTTCTAAGGATGCCATTCGATTGCACTTGTTGCCATTCTCACTAAGGGACAAGGCAAAGGCATAGCTACAAAGTCTTCAGCCAGGAAGCATTACTACTTGGGTATGATGCATGAGAAATTTCTATCCAAGTATTTTCCTTCAGGAAAAACAGCTCAGCTGAGAGCTGAAATTGGCACTTTCAGGCAGCAAGAATATGAGCCCCTCCATAAGGCTTAGGAGCATTACAAGGAATTGTTGTGCCGATGCCCCCAGCACGGTTATGATGATTGGGTGCAAGTCCAGATGTTCTATAATGGAATCAATGCTCAGGCAAAGAACTTCATTGATGCTACTTCAAGGGGGCAGTTTGTGGTCAAAATTGGCACCAGAGGCATTTGAGTTGGTTGAAGACATATCTACCAACAGTTTTCAATGGCCTTCAGAGCGTAACATTGCAAAGAAGCCAATAGGGGTTTTCGAAGTTGATCAGTTTACTGCTCTATTAGCCAAGATTGATGCATTGACCAGCCACTTTAACTCTCTCAATACAGTAAGAGCAGGACCTAGCGCTGGGGTTGAAACACATATGGAGCAGGTGCAGTTTGTGAACAACAGGAACTTTGGCTATAGGGGTAATCAGACTCAGGGGAACAACAATAATAGCTATCCTAATAATAGGAACCAACAGTTGCTATCCTTTGGCAACAACCGTAATATTCTCCAACCACCTCTAGAACAATTCAATCAACAGGTTGAAAAGAAGTCATCTATGGAGGATACTTTGAATAAGTTCATGATGGAGGCTGCTAAATTATTCCAGTGCAATGACACTAGAATTAACAGCATGGAGTCTTAAATGGAGAATATGGGGGTTACACTGAAAAATCTGGAAGTTTAGATGGGCCAAATAGCTACTACAGTGAATGCTCATTAGAAAGGGAAACAACTCCCTAGTGATACAGAGAAAAATCCAAGGGAGCATTACAAAGCTGTAACATTAGAAGTGGGACAGAGCTTGGAGAGGTTTCTAAAGAAGTAGAGCAGGTGAACACTGAAGATGAAGCTCAGATTGATGAGCAGGCAAGTAAAAACATTATAGTAAAGATGAAGTCAGAGGAGCACTCAGGAAAGATTGCATACAAGCCTACTCTTCTCTATCCACAGTGCTTTCAGAAGAAGAAGTTAGATGAACAGTACTCTAAGTTCCTTGACATCTATAAGAAGATTCAGATTAACATTCCATTCATAGATGCATTAACTCAGATGCCTAATTATGTGAAGTCTATGAAAGATATCCTATCAAGAAAAGGCGTTTGAGGGAATTTGAGATAGTGAATTTGACTGAGGAGTGCAGTGCTGTTTTGCAAAAGAAATTGCCTCAGAAGCTGAAGGATCCAGGGAGCTTTACAATTCTCTGTACTATTGAAAATTCTTTCTTCAAGAAGGCATTATGTGATCTTGGGGCTAGCATTAACTTGATGTCGCTTTCTATCTTTAACAAGCTAGGAATAGGGGAGGCCAAGCCGTCTACCGTCACTCTCCAATTGGTAGACTGATCGTTGACGTATCCGAGAGGTATAGTGGAAGATGTGTTAGTAAAGGTGGATAAGTTTATTTTTCTGGCTGATTTTGTTGTGCTTGATATGGAAGAGGCTAAGGACATTCCACTTATCTTGGGAAGGCCATTCTTAGCGACAGGAAAGGCGTTGATTGATGTGCAAAGTGGTGAGCTAACCTTAGGGGTGAATGGTGATGAAGTGGTTTTCAACATTTACTGTTCTCTAAGGTATCCTGATAAGATGGAGACTTGTAACAGAATTGATGCCTTTGGAAGGGTTGATGAAGTACCAATGCTAGCAGTTCCTAAAGATCCTCTTGAGCGATGCCTGACTCTTACAACTATTGAAATCGATGAGGTCACAGATGAAGATACCCAATTGTTTCTAAATGCATTAGAAGCTTTCCATGATAAAGTAAAATCTCAACCAATCAAGGAGGAATTGAAACAGTTGGAAAAGGAGAAGCCAAAGCCACCAACTCTTAAGCTGAAACAGTTGTCTGAGCATTTGAGATATGCCTATTTAGGGATTGATTATACTTATCTAGTGATCATTTCTGCATCTTTGATTCCACTTGAAGAAGAGAAGCTACTTAGAGTGTTGAGAGAGCACAAGTATGCTATAGGGTGGACTATATTTGACATCAAGGGAATTAGTCCATCAATAGTCATGCATAAAATATTGATGGAGGAGTCGTATACTCGTTCAGTTGATCATCAGAGGTGACTAAATCCGGTGATGAAGGAGGTAGTCAGAGCTGAAGTTATAAAGCTACTCAAAACAGGGATCATATATGCTATCTCTGATAGCAAATGGGTAAGTCCAGTTTAGGTGGTGCCAAAGAAGGGAGGCATGATGGTAGTTAGAAATGAGAACACCGAGATGATATCTACAAGAATAATGACAGGGTGGCATGTCTATATTGACTACTGGAAACTCAACAAGGCTACGAGGAAAGACCACTTCCCTATTCCTTTTATCGATCAAATGCTGGATAGGCTAGCTGGTTTTAAGTATTATTGCTTTCTGGATGGTTATTCTAGATATAATTAGATTATTATAGCTTCAGAAGATCAGAAGAAGACCACATTCACTTGTCCCTATGGTGGTTTTGCTTTCAAACACATGCTGTTCGGGTTGTGCAATGCTCCAGCTACCTTTCAAAAATGTATGATGGTGATATTCTCTGACATGATTGAGGAGATAATGGAAGTCTTATGGATGACTTTTTAGTTTTTGGGAAGTCTTTTGACAGTTGCCTACATAATCTATCTCAGGTGTTGAAACGTTGTCAAGACACTAATCTCGTTCTTAATTGGGAAAAATGTCATTTTATAGTGAAATCGGGTATTATGCTGGGACATAAGGTGTCTGAACAAGGATTAGAGGTGGACAGAGCCAAAATTGCAGCAATAGAGAAACTTCCCCTGCCGAAGAATGTCAAGGGTGTTAGAAGTTTTCTGGGTCATGCAAGGTTTTATCGACAGTTCATTAAAGATTTCTCGAAGATTGTGAAGCCGTTGTGTAATCTTTTAGAAAAAGATGCTGAGTTGGTGTTTAATGAAAGTTGCTTGGAAGCATTTGAAACTATAAAGAAGAAGCTCGTTTCTGTGCCAATCATAGTGACACCGGATTAGAGCCAAGAGTTTAAGATCATGTGCGATGCGAGTGACTATGCAGTGGGGATAGTTTTGGGCCAATGCCGAGACAAACTTTTTTGAGCTGTCTACTATTCAAGCAAAACTCTAGATAATGCTCAGCAAAATTATATGACCACTGAAAAGGAGATGTTAGCAGTGGTATTCGCACTGGACAAGTTCCGGCCATATATCGTTAGTTCAAAAGTGATTATTCATACAGATCACATTGTAATCCGGTACTTATTTGCTAAGAAAGATGCGAAGCCGAGGCTTATCTGTTTGATCTTAATGTTACAAGAGTTCGATGTTGAGATCAAAGATAAGAAAGGCAGTGAAAATATAGCAGCAGATCATCTCTCTCAGCTTGAAATGAGTGAGCCAGAGTAGAAAGCCTCTATTCAAGAAACTTTTCTAGATGAGCAGTTGTTTAAGGTCTCGACGTCTCTTCCTTGTTATTCCGCATTGTTAATTATTTGGTGATGGGTAAATTTCCACCAGACCTCTCATCAGCTCAACAGAAGAAATTTCTGCATGATTCTCACACATACTTTTAGGATGACCCATTGTTGTTCAAGCGCAACAATGATCAAATTATCCGGAGGTGTGTGCCAATGGAGGAAGTCTTGAATATTCTGCAAGGCTACCACGCTTCTCCCTATGGTGGACATTTCGGTCCTTCATGAACGGCCGCTAAAGTACTACAATCTAGCTTTTATTGGCCCTCTTTATTTAAAGATTGCTACACCTTTGTAAAAACATGTGATAGTTGCCAAAGGATTGGGAACATCTCCTGATGCCACGATTTGCCGTTGACCAATATCATGGAGGTTGAAATTTTTAACGTTTGGGGGATAGATTTTATGGGGCCGTTTCCCCCATCATTTGGCAACCTCTACATTTTGCTTGTAGTTGATTATGTCTCAAAGTGGGTGGAAGCTGTTGTCACAACCACCAATGATGCAAGGGTGGTGCTGAGGTTCCTACACAAGAACATCTTCATGAGGTTTGGCACTTCCGGGGCCATAGTAAGTGATGAAGGTACCTATTTCTGTAATAATTTATTTTCTAACCTTCTTGCCAGGTATGGGGTGAAACACAAGGTGGCACTAGCATATCATCCACAAACAAATGGTCAAGCTGAGATTTCCAACAAAGAGATCAAATTGATTCTAGAAAAGCAGTCAGCACAAACAGAAAGGATTGGTCACAGAAGCTGGATGATGCTTTAGGGGCATATTGGACGGGCTTTAAAACACCTATTGGTATGTCACCATACTGATTAGTGTTTGGAAAAGCTTGCCATCTTCCTGTGGAGCTTGAACACAAGGCATATTGGCTAGTTCAGAAGCTCAACTTTGATTTAAAAGCATCAGGAGATGGAAGAATTCCACAATGATGCATATGAGAATGCAAGGATTTATAAAGAGCGGATGAAAAAGTGGCATGACAAACAGATCATTCGGTGAGAATTCAAGCCGGAGCAACATGTCTTATTATTTAATTCAAGGTTGAGACTATTTCCATGCAAGCTGAAATCCAGGTGGTCAGGGCCGCAGTGGAAAAAGTACATCCATATGGGGCTATCAAGATCAAGGCGGCAGATGGCCATTCATTTGAGGTAAACGGCCAGAGACTTAAGCTTTATTATGGTAATGAGGAGAGGAAGATTTCACAAATCTACCTCGATGAATCGAAGTGATTGTTGCAAGATAAGGTCAAGTCTGGCTGAAGAGATTGAACTTAGAGCTTGTTGGGAGGCACCCCAGCCATTCTATCTTCATTTTTATTTTACTCTAATCATAAAAAAAAAAAAAAAAAAACTAGTTGCAGTGGATAAATCCCAGGCTGCAGCGAGAAGAAATGTGAAATAAGCCCTCTCGGGCCAGTTTTAGGCTGCGGCAAAATTAAAATGTGCCGCAGCCATATCAAACTCGCAGCAACAAGAAACGAAACTTGCTGCAGTGAGTTTTGCTGCTTAAAAAGGCTCCATTTTTCCGCTCTCCAAATGACACCTCTCTCTCAATTTTTTTCATTTGCCTTCATCATCCCCTCCTCAAACCAACCTAAATCCATCTCTGTCTCTCCCAAATCCTTTGCCTCCCTCTTCTAAACATCTCCAATCTCACAAATCTACCCAAACAAACTAAATAACTCTTCATCTCCAAATGTTAGGTGAAAAGAAATCCGGCAATTTTCTATTATTTTCGGTGACCTTCCATTATTTATGGTAAGATTTTTATTCAGTGACATTCCTCTTGGATTTTGGGTAAGTTTTTCTCCACATCTAGTGTTTTATTAGTGATTGTAATTGTTGAGAAATTTCTTGTTGGTTTGGTATTGCGCCTTGAAATTATTGGTGGGTTGTGATGTTGAAACGGATTGTGGGTTAGAGAAGTTACGTTGGGTAGTTGAAGTAGGTTGGTGGGGTCTAGTTTGACGTGGTGCATGTGTGAAAACTGGGATTTTCGAAAGATGCCATCGAGGACTAAAGGAGGTAAAGGGAAGGGTGTAGCTTCGTCATCGTTGGGCCGCACCGCTTACGATTATGATCATTTTCTTTCACTTCATGTGGAGAAATGATTTTATGACACGGTGTTAAAATGGTTGGTCATTCCGGAGAAGGGTTTTGATTTACAGCCAAACAAGTTTTGCTCTATCCATGATGAAATTATGAGGCGGCAATGGGAGAAACTTTGCCAACATCCAAAACGGGCACATATGACGGTGGTTAGAGAGTTTTACGCCAATGTTTATGAGGCATCAGAGGGGGTTACCGTAGTGCGAGGTGTTCAGGTTCCTTTTGATTTAAATTCTTTGAACGCATTTTTAGGGTGTAAAGTGCTCGAGAGATGTGAGCTTGAGATTGCCTTATAAGAAGTTTTGGATGCTGCTTTCGCCATAGCAATTTGTGGGTGAAGGGTGCCATGGACTGTGAAGCGAGGGGTTTGTAATACCTTGCCCTCAAAGGAGTTGAAACCAAAACTTAAGGTTTAGTACCAATTCATTTATAAGAGACTATACCCTGTTAAGCATATGTCCGATATTACGAGGGAGCGCACATTTATGTTATATGCCATTACAAGAGACAAGGACATTAATGTGGGTCTATGCATAAATTCAGCTATCCGCCATGTAGTGAGAAATACATCGATTGGGTTGCCTTTTCTGAGTCTTTTAATGGAATATGCCATCTTTCTTGGCATCAATATAGCCTGAATGGAATTCATACCACCAGTGGGGTTGTTAAATGCAACGACTATTCGGCGCCTTTGTAAGGAAGTGCCCATGCCTGAAGATCTTGATTTAGACGGCGATGCCGAAAGTAAGGACGAGGAAGACACAGAATTTACAGGCCAGAACATCTCGAATGAGCCCATACCAGGTCCACCATAGTGAGTTACACTTGAGGTGGTCTCTCAGCAGTTATGGGATCAAGCACAACAATGGTACCAATGGCGTCAATCATCCGATCAACATTGGGAGCGGCACCATTGGGACATGCAACGACTAATCCAGATGCAAGAGGCCAATAACTTGTACCAGGCCCAATGCTTCCAAGTATTGGACCAATGGTATCATAACTCGAGCCATTATGCTCAATGGCCACACATGGCTACCGTACCCCACATGCCTATATATGCCCCTCTAAAACCTTGGCAGCCACAGCACCCACCGCCCTCGCCACCACCACCACATCACCCCGATGGCGGACTCCATGACCAAGATGCCAGCTCCGATGAATAAGAGGTGGGCCACTAGCCCCCGTCTCCCAGGTATGATTTTTCTCTTTTATCTTTATGTCACATTGGGACATTGCTCCATTTAATTTGGGGGGGGGGGGGGGGGGGGGGAGTCATACTTATACAGTGCATTATAGGTCTTTTTCATGTCATTCTACATTTTCACCTGTTAGTTTTCTTTTGGTTGTTGTTTTTGTTTAGTTTTTCACTTTGTTTGGTATATATGTTGTGATACCTTGATTTATGCATTATGGTCCATAAGCAAGTAACCTGTATTTGACCAGAAGTCATCCATTAGAATCTAAAAGCAATTTCACCTTTCGAATGAACAAAGGTAAATGCTCACTTTGTTGGACCCTAGCCCTGAAAAATTCCCCAAAGTGTTTTTCCAAGATGAACTTTGTGTAAGCCCAATATTCCAAAGGGTCGCCAACCTAGAACTAGTTTCCTCTTCCCTAAGATGGAAAAAAAAAATTTTTTAGTCACGGTCACATTCGGGAAATGATTTTAGGCATTAGGGTTGCGATTAAGCCTTTTCAAGCCAACCTTGACAAGAATGATAACCCTTAGTGGCCCTATTGAGCCTTAGCTTTTTTCTTTGACACCCACGTTATCAACCATATCCTGTTTTTATTTTATTACTCATTTACTCCTTCTTTGACCCATTGCTTTAATATATGATGCATCTTGAGTGAATTGTGGGTTGACATAAGGAATTTTTTTTTCTTTTGTTATTTTATTCTTTGAAATCTTAAAAAAAAAGAAAATATATATATATATGGATGGTTGGTGCTTGAGACTAATAAATAAATAAATAAATAAATAAATAAATAAATAAACCCTGGTAATCAAAATACCTTATTGGGGTTATGAAACAAACAAGCACTAATATTAAAAAAAAAAATTTTTTTTTTTGGGATTTTTGGTTGATAGATCAAAGGTGAGTGTAGGGGGTGTGAGGAAGGGTTCTGTAACAAATTGGGAGATCATTGGGAAATATCAATTGAGTGGCTTTGGTGAGGTTTGAGATGATGCGAACATGTTGGGCAATTAAACTTTAAATTATCAAATCATTTACCTATTAACCCAGCCCTGTTGTAGCCCAAATTAAAAACCTATTTGATCCTGAATGGTGTACTTATGTCCATATTCATGGAGGTGAGGTGTGGGAAATTAGCCTATGGTGTTGGTCATATCATTCATATCACTCAATTCATTCATCCATTGTGTGAAAAATCCTTAGTTGTTGGCTTGCAAGAATTTGTTTCGGGAGGCATTTTGGTAATTGATCTTGGCTGGGAACTTGAACTTAATAACACCATTTACTGGTGAATTTTGCTTGGCAGATTCTTTTGGAGGACAAGTAGGTATGATCTTTGAGGTTTAGATCATTGGACTAAATTGTTGTTTGTGGGTTCTTGGTGCATTAGTTTTGGTATCACACTATGCCGTGTCTACGCTTAAGCCATAGGATAGATATATTTTTTTGGTTTAAGTTTTGCTCGGGACTAGCAAAATATTAAGTTTGGGGGTATTTGATAAATTACTATTTATCTTGTATTTTCCTTTAGTATTTTGTTATTTTTCCGGGATCACGCTTGGTATTTTTGGTGTTGTTGTTCATATTTTGATAGGTTTAGGTGGCATTAGCTTGGTGATAGAGAAAATCATAAGTCAAATGCAAAGTAGGCGTAATTGGGATTCGGCTGCAGCGAGCTTCATGCAGGCTACAGCGAGAAAATATCCCGAGGCTCAATTTTCTGCTGAACACGGTGCTGCAACGAGAATAAATCTAGCCGCGGTGAGAGTTTTGCGCTGCAGAGGTAATTTCATCTGCTGCAACGAGTTTCGGGAAGCCAGCATAGACGGATCACATCTCGCTGCGGTGAGAGATCTTGGAGCTGTAGCGAGTTGCAAAACTTCTGTTTACGCAAATTATGACTTCTAGGGCAACAACATAGAGGATATAAATAGCCCAAGCTCCACCGAGAAAGTGCAAACTTTTTGGCCGGTTCAAAGAGGAGACTAAAAGCTATTCTAGCCAAGAGGAGGTGGAGTTAACGATTGGAGAACAAATGCCCAAGAGTTTTCTTCTATTTTCTCATTAGATTTTTGTGTTACAATAAACACCATGTTAATTGATGTTTTCATGGATACTATGCTAGGCTAAATATTTTGTCTAGAGATTTAATGTAGCCGAATCTGAAACTATGTTTGGATTGTTTATTTGATTTCAATCAAGCTTTTTGATGTTATTCATATTACTCTATACTTAATGCTTTCAATTCCTTGATCACGAATTGAATGAAATTAGATTCAAATCTTTACTTGGGAAAAGGGGTTTGAATTGGATCATGGGTTGTATGACCTAGGAATGTTGATTGGTCAAGAGATAGTTGAATTCCTTAGAATCCGTTATATAGAGATCATGAACTTAATGCATTTATGGTTTTAAATTCTAGATAGGTATATTGGAATTGAAATCATGAACAGTTTTGATTATGCTTGGGAGAGGTAATTGAATATTTTGGAATTTCCGGATTATAACATTTAATGGTTGAAAAAAAAAAAAGAAATCATATGTGCATGAAGAACATAGTGGAAGAGTAGGTGAAGTTAAATCCCTATGCTTTGTTATTTTGGGTTTTCTGTCTTGCATTGGTCAATTTTTTTTTCTTTGGTTATTCTTTACATTTTATTTCAATTGATATTTTGCTAAACTAGCCTATCATTGTCTAGATAAGATTAGTTCATTTAATCCACAATATTTAATAAAATTTAAATATTTTTCCTGAGGACAACAACTCTGCTCACCACTATATTAACAAAATTTGACACCGTACACTTGCAGTTTTGCATATATAAAAATATCGCAACAGCAAGGCATGGTCATTTCATTTCCCAAGAATTCCTAGCCGGTGATGATATGGATCAAGAGATTGGAATGGAGGAAGTAAGAAGAATCATTGTGAAGTTGCAATGACGCTTTAAGCAATGTGAAGGTCGAACTCCACTCATACATGAAGAATTTATCTCTTATCCAATTTTTGATGAAAGTGATGATGAAGAAGATGAAAGGTTTAATCTTGGTCTAATCTTTGATGAAAGTGATGGAGAAAATGTAGATGATATTCTTGATTTATTTTTAACAAATAATTTTAATAACGATCAAGTTGGTGTGTACGAGGCAAATGAAAAGATTGATCAATAATATTTGCCTGAAGATAATCAAATAATATTGGTAATTCAACATTCATATCATGATCCATACTTGCTTGAATATGTTTACTTGAAGAAAGCAAATGTTGGCACAATTGTTTTGCCTAAGGATTCTGCTTCTACTAAAGAGTACAAAATAGTGTATTCTCAAGATTGGTTTATGGAAGTTTTAAAGATAATTGTTCTCTATTCCTTTGATGTTACTTTGAATTCGAGGATGAATTCTTTTCAACCAAGGGAGAATAATGCAGATAATCATGACATGAACATATATGATTAATTTGAAGTATCAAAAGATTAATCATTCTTAAATTAATTGGCAATGTTTATTAATTTAGGAGTTGGTGCAATCTTAATGGTCTTGTCTTGATGAAAGAGAAATCAAAAGCCTAAAATTTATGTTTAAGAATTTAGAAGTTCAAAAGTATTTGTATTTATTTCTAGGAATTTATGAAGTCTAAAACTTGGTATTACTTTAGTATTTCTTTTGAAAGTTTAAAGGTTTTTTTTTTATTTGGTTTTTAATATTAATTCATGAATGTGTGTGGTTTTTGAGCCCTGTAAATAGGCTTGTAGCATTTTAGTTAAAGAAGGAAGTGAGTTGTTTAAATAGAAAATCCAAAGTGTTTTCAGTTGTTTAACCAAAATTCTTATTTCTTTAGTAGATTTTTAAGAGTAGCGAATTTGTCCCTTAAATCTATATCTTGGAATGGTGTTTTCATATCTTTAAGTGGTGAATTAGTCTAAACTTATTCGTATCCTTAAGTGATGAATTAGTCTAAATCTATATCAATGTTTTTGTATCTTTGAATAATGCTCTCATTATTTATAAGTTATGCCTCCAACATATATGCTAAACTTCGACCATTCTTGTTTCACTCTTAGTACATCAAAGGAAATAAGTTATATATATGGAGCCGTGTATTCAATTCAAGATTAAGATTGATGACATAAATGACGATTAAAGTAAATTGATTTAGTTAAATAGAATTATTAGACAAATAATTTACACTTTAAGTCCTGTCCAATATATACCCACCACTGGGACATATGCATACTTTCAATCTTGGAGACCCAGCTCCAACTGCCAAGATAAGGCGTCTCTCAAATTGAACAAAGCACCCATGTCTATGAATTTAGATTATTACCTTACATTCATATCTTTCCATATATAATCCCTTTGTGTCTACAATTAAAGATTTAGTTAAATAATAATACGGGACATTTAATTTGCTTGTAAAGAATCAACATCTGAGAGTCAATAGAACACAATTGATACTACGAAATATATAATTTTTTATCGCAACAAAATATCATAAATACATCTAATGTATTCTATCTTTGAGCACAAAATCTGACAAAAAATACGTGTGACCAATAGGATATATAAGAGGAGTCGATTACTATGCATAAACTCTATGATGTATACCAGTCAAGGACGAGTCTCGTTAGGCAATTCATTCTGAGAAGTTCATTTATTATGGACCACTATGTGGGGATCAGTCAACGTTACTTAGATAACTAGCTCATGGGAATAAGACCATAATATAATTCATATGCATCCATATGCATGTTACACTTTTCATTGTTTTGCGCTATAATTATCTCTAAAAATTACGGATTAGCTAAAGTATTGAAGTGCTAACCCGTTGTCTTGTAGATTTCCCCTCTCATGGTGTTGTAAGTAATCCGTTGAAAATATGACATACCCTTATATGATCACCAACAACCCTGCTAACTTCAGAACCACTACTGATACCAAGACTGCTTGGCAGCACTCTGATCACCTAATTCCGGTGTCGATTAGCGAGCAGAACCCTTACACAGTTAGTCACCAAGACACCTCCATAGTATGTATATATAATGATAATTTCCTTTTAGTGTTTTTATCCCCTTGTGTATGCTATACACTACAGTAAAAGTGGTTTTTGGGACCAAAATATTAGTGGCAATCTTTATATTTTTTTATCATAGAAAAATTTTTTTGCGACTAAATTTTTGGTTCATTGAGTGGTCGTAACAGCTCAGTTGTAGAAAGTTTTTCTTGCGACCAAAATTTGGTTGCCGAAAAGCGTGTCTTTTACAACCAAAATGTTAGTCATCAAAAATTGATTATTTGGTCACCAAATGTACATGATTTTTGTGATTTTTTTTGCGACTAAATACGGTATGGTTTACTGCCTACTAATTAGTCGTAACAAGTCTGTTGTGCGACAAAAATATTTGGTTGCTAAAAAATCAACATTTTAGCTATCAACTTGTGGATGCAAAAAGGCATTAATTTGGATGCCATCGAATTCATGCCATGAAGCATGACTCCTAATTATAGAACTTTTGCAACCAAACTCACTGCAAATATTTAGTCTTTCAAACGATGACAAAAATCATCACTGATTATGTACAAATCATTGCTATAAAATTAACAGCGATAACGTGTCATCACTAATTATTTTTTAGCGATTACGCTGTCGTTGTCACTGAATTTGTGAAGTACAATGAAGATAATGTTGTCGCTAAAGTGGGACAAAGTTGTTGCTGTTCAACCTCAGGAAAAAGATAAAAGCTAACGTGTCAATTACAATTAGTCACGACGGGTTCAAAATTGTCATTGCCAATGAAGTTGAGAAGCTGACTTGGTTGTAATGTTTAGGAAAGACATTTTCAAATTTTTTCGTCGCTATATGTTTTTATTTTTATTTTTTTACTTTACATTATAATTTAATTTAATTTTTAATGTTGATAATTTTTATTTTTATTTTAAATTGTATTTTATTTTATTTTATTTCTAATTTAGCATCACTATTTATTTATTTAATATTTACTGGCTTTACTTCAAAAATTTTAATTTTGGCTTCTGATATAGTGTTTAATTTAAATTATTAAATACATATATTAAGTTACTACAAACATCCACGTTACACAAAGCATAACAAAGTTGAACAGCAGTACATAGTAAATATTCAGTCAATAATAGAGGAAAAAAGACAGCTAATACTAGTGTTGCAAATTTTTCTGCTCCTCTTCTTCATTATCTTTGTCTTTAATACTATTTTAAGGATGTGGTGGAGAAACTATATTGAAGGGGGGAGCTGTATAATTTAACCTAAAGGTCAAATCCATTTGGGACAATTCCCTTTACAAGAATGCAACAATTCCCTTTACAAGCTCAATCTAACCTAAAGGGGCACACATGGCACAAACCTCTAACTCTGAAGATCAAGACATCAAAGAGATCAATGCCATCACCACTCATAGAGGCAAGATTTTGGATGATCCACTAACAACTATAGCCACTTCAATTGGTCAAGAAGTTGCCCCCCAAAAGATGAGGCAACCGATTTTCCAGTTCAAGTGCCTTTCTCACAAGATCTGTTAAATACTGGGAAAGTGATGGAAAATCAAGATCCTAAACAATTCCCTTTACAAGTTTAATCTAACCTAAAGGGGCAACACATGGCACAAACCTCTAACTTTGAAGATTATGACATCAAAGAGGTCAATGCTATCACTACTTATAGAGGCAAGATTTTGGATGATCTACCAATCACTGTAGCTACTTTAATTGGTCAAGAAGTCAGCCCCATGAAAGATGAGCCAACTGATTTTCCAGTTAAAGTGCATTTCCCCCAATATCTACGACCTACTGGGAAAGTGCTAGAAAATCAAGATCCTATGTAGCCAACTCCTCTGAAGCTATTAATAGCATCAATCCTTACGGTCCACAAAGCAAAATATTCTAAATCAATTTTTGTTGGACAAATATGCCGAATTGCTCTACATCTAACCAAGTTTAAAGTCATCATTAACAAAGACTTGTATGTGGTATGACATGACACCTATTACGGATGGAAGCCTTTTTTTTTTTTTTATAAAACACATTTTTGAAGTCAATCCGATGACTATAAATCAAGTGCTTCTTAGGAGGCAACCCAAGCTGTCTTTGCATGTTTATTTTCTGTTTTATTTTCACATTTTTTTTCACTTTTCTAGCTAAAAATATAGAAGGTACACTATCAAATTCGAGAAAAAATTGCCCTCTCTTCCTTAGATTGCATTGCTAAAAATATACAGGTGTAGATTGGAGAAGATAAGCTACTTATGCACTTTGGCATGAGGATCTACACTGGATTATTGAGGCTAAGGTATAGTTGTCAGGTGAATTTCCTGATTCATTTGATAAACATATGCTAGGAAGAAGAAAATGTACTTTTGCCAAGAAAAGAAAAGTAAAGAGAATGAAAGTCTGTTTTAGATGTGCAAGATGTTATTGTAACAAACACTACAAAAATTCAGTTTATAGGAATGACTTTCGTAAACTGAGATGACAAAATTTAGTTCATAAAGCATAGTTAAATTAAAGAGTCATTGGATCATATTATTTTGTTTCTTGATGCACATCCAAGTAGATAAGGTCACAGTGTCATTCTTGATTTATAAAGTTTATTTGTAGATGAACAAGAGTGCTACAGTCTAGGAAATCTGATGAAAAAAAACCCTGTTTGCTAGTTTATAAGAAAACTAGATGAGAAGCTTATCTTTGACTAATAAAGGTTGTTTAAGCCTTTATTGGACATAAAACTAGAGGAAGATGTGAGTCACAATCACAATTATTATATAAAATTTTGCTTATTTTTCTCATGTTTCACTATTATCATTATCATCATTTTTTTCTGCATCGAGTGTGCATTCTTGACTTTTTGTTTTTGCTTCGAGTATGTATTTTGTCTTTTTCTTCTTTTGGCATCGAGTGTGTATTTTTAACTTTTCTTTTTTTATTTTTCAAATTTTTCTAGACAACAACCGATCTAACCCCTGATAGACTCAACTCAGCGTCCTACTTCCTCCCTTTATAAATACATATATATTTTTACCATTGTCATCATACACATCTTCATTTGTAAGGTTAGAAAGAAATGAGTTACGATGGAAGGTCCTTCAGTTCATAAGTTTAAAACTATTTATGTTTTCAATAGACTCAACTCAGCATCCTCCTTCCTCCCTTTATAAATACATATATATTTTCACCATTGTCATCATACACATCTTCATTTATAAGGTTAGAAAGAAATGAGTTACGATGGAAGGTCTTTCAGTTCATAAGTTTAAAACTATTTGCTTTTTCAATAGGACCAGTCTTGAAAAAGATAGAGAGTTTTTTAAAGTAGCAAACAACCTTGGCAAGGTGTTAGCTGTCTGAAAAATTAATCTAGTATTTTAGGGAGGAAGTCTTAGGTTAAACTAAGTTGTGTGTTTGTTTAGGTTGAGCACTAATTCTTAATCAATGAGTTATATGTTTGTTTAAAGAAAATTTTGTGAATATGAAATATATCTGATCTCACAATTCCTAGAATTTGTTTAATTTTCTTTCCAAGCAAAATCCCATACAATACAAATACTACAAAAATGATTTAGGCAATTTTTTTGGAATGTTTGAGCATTTTAAACCAACTCTGAAATATCTT
The DNA here is from genome assembly GCA_035233585.1 of Antiaris toxicaria. Taxonomy (NCBI): domain Eukaryota; kingdom Viridiplantae; phylum Streptophyta; class Magnoliopsida; order Rosales; family Moraceae; genus Antiaris; species Antiaris toxicaria. The sequence goes on from CP141163.1 coordinate 7,768,387, forward strand.
TATCCCAAGTTTATCCTTTTGAGCCTTGATTTATATAACTTTTCCTTTATCACTCACATTTTTGGCCTAGTCTTTTAAATAAAATGTCTAATATTTAGCACTTAAGTATGCTGATCATTTTAGAAATTATTTTAAGCTTTGTCGAAATTTAGGAGGAAAGTTGAAATTACAAAAAAAAAAAAAAGAAAAGAAAAAGAAAACGAGCACTATACCCTTTATTTATCATAACAAGTTTAAAGATGTATTAGCTCTTAAAAAAAAAAACAAAACAAAACAAAACAAAAACAAACAAAAAAAAATTTTATTTTTTACAAGGGAAAGTTGTAAATAAGTTTAGGGTGTTACTTGGATGTAAATAAAAAGCTCTACAAAATATCCTAAAATGATTAATGTGTTGACAAGTAATTTGAGTTACATTATTATCACATATCTTACATTCACCTAATTGAGCCCTAATGACCATTAATTTTGTGTTTGTCGACATTAGCAGAGAGATAAATGAAAACTATACCCATGGGATTTGATAATCATGTAAGATCAATTGTTTCGCTCCTCATAAACTCATATAAATTGCATACAATTAAAAGAAAAAGAAATTCTACACACATAGAGAGAATATCCAATCATCAGTAGATATACTCTCAAATTAAAATCAAATTTTTGATCAAAATTTATGTTTTTCTGTAGGCCATATCTTTTATCGTAACTTATGAGGAAATTTCTAGAAATCACTATTATTAATACAATATTTTCTTTTCTTTTCTTTTGCTTAATAACAAGCAAAATCTTAAGTTTGGGGGTGTGATAACTCTACAAAATATAGTTATTTTACCACATTTTTATGTACAAAAATTAGCTTATCTTTGAGAATTTTAGTTGTTTTTTATTTGTTTTGATTTATTTTGTTTTGAATACTTTATTTTAGCTAATTTTATACACTGGATTTTTTCTAATTTCATGCACTAGATTATAGTTAATGTACATTGTAATAAGCTTAAAAAGGTTGCGTGAAGGTTAGGTGAAATAGTGTAAAATTATGCATATAAAAGGGCATTTTTAGGGAGGCTTGAGTAGATGTAGAGATACATTCTTTCTCTCTCATTTTTGTCTTGCTTTCATTCTCATATTTTCTCTCTAGAATTTTGTGGGAATGCTTTACAAGTTCGGCTAAAATTCTTAGGTGAGGCTAGAGATATTCCTATATGTGTAGTGAACATATTTAGGTTTTGATTCTCTAATTATTTGCAAGCTTTAGACATTTGAGTATATTATTTTCTTTTAACTTATTTGTTTCTCATATCAATATATTATGTTGTCAACTTTTATATAAATTTTAGTCAAGCTCTTTTATGTGATTGTTGCATGGTATAATATATTGATAAATATTGTCTTATAAGTAGTCTTTTCCTACAATATCGTCAGTGACATATTGTTGCTTTTAGTTTTCTTATAAGATAATTTTTTCTAGTTCTTAACATAAGAATTTTATTTACTCGAATACATTTTGATTCATAAGTTCTTCAATTTTTATATTCCAATTGATTGATTGTGATGTGAAACTTTCAATTGAGTCAATTTATAAATCAAAATCCAAATAAATGAATGAAGCATATAGGAGATTCTCGATGTTTTACCACTTTTAATTAATAAATTTTCTCCATTTTAAATTGTATTTTCTTTTAATTAAATTGTTATAAAATCATAAAAACACTTCTTTATTTTTTTATTTGATTGCATATTTCTCTAACACTTTTGTTCCACTAATCTCTTTTGTTTATTTTTATCTCCTCCTCATGAGATTAGCCATTCTAATTGTTCTATAATTGATATTTTTGTTTTGTCATAATTTGAGCATAATCACCATTTGAATAGATTAATTCAATTTTGACATTAATTATGTAATAACTTTGATCCTGAGTAAGTAAATGATTTCAAGTTTATGATTTATATACTTTGATATTCCAAAGGCTAAAGTGTCTCGAAGTAGTAACTTATTAAGCTAGTTCATTAGGTACATGATTTATATTTGATGTGAGTTTTACTTATAGATATAGATTCATAACTCCCATAAAGAATAAAGACTATCCTCTTAATAGCATTATACAAGATATAAAAATGGATAAGACTTTGAGTTATTTGCTTGGTGAATGATTTATTATTCACATTTGATGAATAATCGTTTTCTTATTGGATGTATAATGGATCTTTAAGATAGAGTGATCAAAAAGTTGAACGGACTTAGATTTTAAGTTGATCGTGGATATCATATGAGGGTATTGTATATATGACAAGATCATTGGACTACGACCACACATTAACTGTGGTGGCTCGCCCTGGTGTAGAGGCTCTACAGTGCTATTACAGTCAACTCTGTAGTTAACCGTAATAGTCTGCAGGCCTCTAGGGTCGCCGACAATCATGCTGAACTGAAAACTTACTTACTAATTTTGCGGAATAAATTTTTTTTTCTTTATAATCATAAACTGTTCGAGAATGTGATAAGGAAATCATGTTAACAAAATAACATGCACCTGAATCATGATTCTCCTATCACATAATCTTAACTTGGAAACTTGTTCTTGTAACTACATGGTTTAAATATTCAAAATCTGTACAGCGGAAGACTTAAGGGTGACTAAATCCCTCGCCCAATCCTCCCTGGCATGCATCTACCCTGTCCATCGTCCACCGTATACTACAGGTGAACAGGTCTCTTACCTGCAACATGTGAATAAACTGATGAGCTATGAGCTCAGTAAGTTCAAACATAAAAACATAAAACATGACATGCTGTACTGCTGTGCTCATGCATGAAACTGGACTCTGTAAACATGCTCTTGGCTGAGAGGTTAGTCTTAGGACATTATCTGATATTTTAGTTCTGGTTTTGGGCTCCTGATTGGTCGTACCGACATGTTAGCGCAACTGGGAGCGGTACTTTAGTACTGACCTCCTCAGTCTTAACTGATGCTAAACATGAAAACCTCCCCGTGGATCGAGAGGCCGATACGCCAATAACTGGTTTAATTACCATCTTGCTGGTGTTCCAACTGGGTAGCATATTGATTGCTCCCACAGTCGGAACCTGTTACATGAATTATCGGGGTGTGAATTTTATTAACACACTAGGGTGCCTTGTGCACCGACCTGTTTTCGTGTTCTGGTATCTGTCTGACATGTGTACTGAAACATGCAACTCTACATGCATGACATGAACTGATATGAACTGACCTATGCTGACATAAGACTGACATGAATATCGTGATGTAGACAATCAATGTCTAATAAACATGTCATACAACATACACAACATCATAATATAACAAGTTTGTCCATGTTGCAGTCAGGACAATGCTTGAACTTACAGAAAACCCGCTATCGTAAGCTTCTGCTGCTCTGGGACTACTGATTCGGGGTCTCTGACTTGAACTCCTATAAAAGGAATAATCACTGATTATTTCCAATTTTTATCTTATACTGGAAATATGGCAAAACATGAAATTTTACATTTCCAGACTTTTTTTTTTTTTTTACTCTTTGGCTTCGAACACGCCCTCCTACACGGGCGTGTCTCTGGCCGTGTAACTCTTTGGACTTACATGCCTGGCCGTGTACTTCGTGGAACATGGCCGTGTATACTTACACGGGTGGATACACGGCCATGTTACTGGCCGTGTACTCCTCTTGACTCTTACACGGTTACTTACACGGCCGTGTTTCTGGCCGTGTTTTCCTGCTGTCTAACATGGTCTGCTACACGCATTCCCCTTGACCGTGTACCCCTTGACACGGCCCGATACACGGCCGTGTTCTTGGTCGTGTACCTCTCGGGTCTGATTTTTCTTGCAATACTGTCGTGCATATGGGCATGTTCAGGGCGGTGTACTGAACACGCCCTTGTACACGCCCGTGTTCATACCAGAATCAAGATTCTGGGTCCGAACTACTCTGCTCTGATTTTCTAAGGCTTTTATGACCTTTGTTCTACTTCTTACACTTGAAATCGATCTTCATAAGATCGTTTCAAGGTATCTACTACATTTCTACTATCACAAATCCATGATTTCATAAGCAAAAATTCCACATTTTGCTCATTTACACCTCTTGACTCAACTTTTGAAAAATCTGAGCTTTCTTAAAGAAAACTCATTAAACTCGGTTTTCTAAACCATCAACTCATGGATTCGTGTTTGAAAACAACTAGACTCGAATCATGTTTCGATTTTAACTGAAAACCTCTACATGATTCACTCACATTCTCTTTTTCTCACTTAAAACCCTAGATTTTTCATCCGAAAAAGCAAGAGAAAACGAGGGTTTACCTTGGTTGAATCTTGAGATTTTCTTGCTGCTGATCCTTTACTGAATCTCGATCGATCTGTTGCTTGAACAAGAAAATCCGAACTTGTTTGGATTTCCTTTTTCTTCTCTCCTCCTTTCTCGGTTTCTCTTTCTCTCTTTCTTTCTTTCTTTCTGCCGGCTGATTTGCAGCTAAGGGGATTAATTTGCCCCCTTAAACTCACGTGCCTAGCTCTCTCTCTCTCTTTCTTTCATTTATTTATTTATTTTTGAAATGTGCAAGGGCTTGTTTGGCAATTCTTTTGGCCATTGATCAATGTGGCTCACTTGTGTGCCATTGATCTCTTAATATGTATTTTCCACATACTTTTCTATTAATTTTAAGACATCATAATTTGAATTAATGCTTAGCTTTTAACTATTTTCATTAATTCATTGTCAAATTTTGATTAAAACTCAGTTAATCAAAATTTTTCTCTGCTCTGTATTTTATAATATATCTCACTATAAATGTACTTTTATTTACATATTTTGTACAAATATTTCCGAGAATATAGATTTCTCGGTTATCACATTAACTTACGTAATACAGTATATTATTGATAGTACAGTTTCAGATTTATAGTGGTGGGACTTTGAAAATAATAATTATATAATTAATTTATTTTGTATAAAATAATTAATTAAATAGATTATTGGAGCCCATATTATATATGTCTAATTGATCTCTTTACTAGTTTAATATAATTACTTAATGGATGATAATCTATCGGATTATTCATTGTGACTTAAATTCTTGAACTTAGTAAAGAAAAAAAAATTTAGAACACTTTCTACAGGGTATAGGCATTTTTACATAAAGGATAGAATAGAAATTTTATTTTATTTAATTAATTAGATAAATATTTATTCGAAAGATAAATATTTATTCGAAAGATAAGTTTTGATTTTAAATTAATTGTATTTATCTTTTATAATCAATAAGAGATTAATTTAAATTAAGTGATATGGCAAAATTAATTATTTGAATAATTAAATTAAATATCTAGATAACCTTATTTAAATAAATATTTTAAATTAAACATGATTATTATCTTATTCGAATTTAAATTCAAACAAAATCTTATCCTACTCTACATGTGGTAGGCGTTTTCCACTACAATATTATATTAATTTAAATTAAGAGATATGAATAAATTAATTATTTAAATAACCAATTTAAATAATTAGATAATCTTATTAAAATAAAAATTTTAAATTAAATATGGTTATTATTTTATTTGAATTTGAATTGAAACAAAATTTTAACCTAGTCTACATATGGTAGGTGTTTTCCATTAAGATAAGGCAAGGAAAAAGTTTTTCTCCTTACCGATTTTATGTAGATAATTGCTATATAATTATTTAATTCAAGTAAAGTTGTCATAATTATATTTTGAATTTAAATTGGATTTATGGAATATTATTCATGTAAATAAAATCATAAGATAAATGGAGATTGAATTTTAAATAAAATTCGGATCACTATTATCTTATAGTGGATGATTTTTTCTATCTTCCTAAGATAAGAAAAATACCAATTTGAGGATAAGAGAGAGTGAAAAATCTTTTTTAAGTGTCATATTTGAATTTGAATTTGAATGCTACCTAATCTATTTATAATAAATAGGAGCATAGGGCTCTTATTTTTGATAGACCATAGGCTCTAAGGTAAGAAAGCTTGTTATTATTCTTCCATTAATAATAATAAGTTCTAGAAGCTTTGAGTGGTTGGAAGGAGAAAGCTACACATATAATACGATTGAGAGACTGAGTGTCCACACACTGTGCAATTCGAGAGTTAGAGAATTATAAAGAAGGCCAGTATGTTGAAGCTCTCTTAGTCACTTTTTCAGGCGTTTCTGTTGATTTCTCTCTAAGATATATAGACTTTAGAATTATTTATTATATATGGCAACTTGAGTTAGTATGATCTAAGTAAAAATTTTTAAAATTCCATTGCGTAAATTACCCATTTTTCCTACATATTAAGCGTACTCCTTTTGTATGCCACTATTGAGTGCCAAGAACAGTTTGCAGAATTCTCCTCTCATTTGTCCTTTAAAAAGAGCTGGACAATATCTGTGACTAATGAGCCTATCTTTTCTTAACCATCCATGACTACAAATGAATATATCAAGTAGTTAGAAAAAAAAATGCAAATTATTATTTATGTAACTTCAAATAACATTTTAGTTACATTACTTACATGTATCGTAGCTACCTTATCATGAATAATTTAGTAGTCATTTAAATAATTACCTATCATACTAATTTGAAAATCATTAGACTGGAAATAATTAGGACATCAAGACAAATGTGCAGGATTTCTGGTGGTCCTAGGAATTCAAGCTCGTGCGGTGTTTAGTCTATTTTTCCACCATGTTTTTTAAACTACCTATGCATGTTGTTCTTCCAATCGCGATATGTCCTCTCGGTCTCACGATGGAAGACATTCAATGTGTCATCGATCAATTGAATATCAAACCATTGTTTTTCAGTATCACACAAATATATGTATTAAATAATAATTATATGCTTTTTTTCTTATGAAACATAATTAATAAATACAAATCTACCTTTATCATGTCAGGAATTACCAACGACTTTATACATCTCACTGACAATGTCAAAAGTCACAGGTAACGGGCCTTTTGTGGCCATTTCTTGGTGGATCTTAAACCCCCTTGTCACTACTCGACCTCAATGAACTCGTCGAGGGGGGGTACGCTACATGCAATAAAAATTATGTTACATTGATTTCATTTATAAAGAAATTGTTAAAGTTATTAAGTTTATACAATTAAAATTTGTACTAGATTTAAAAGGTGCTAAAAATCACCTCGAAAGACCCTTATAAAGGCTTAGATCCCACATGGATCTTGCATATATCACAACAAGACCAATCATCAGAACCTATTACCAGAAAGTGGTCATGTTAACAACATATAATGTACCAATGTTGTTAGTTAATTTACTAAATAGGAAGTAAAAAATCATAACAAAACAATTAGAGAGAAAAATACATAAATACTAATCGTCATCACTGCTTATTTATGCAATGATATCTTCATTATTATTCATATCATCTCTATCTTCTTTATCGAATACCTCATCTTCAGCATTGCTTTAGAGTTCGAAGATAACATTTAGTTGAATACATCCATCTCAAATGAACTAGGTCACCTTGTTCAGCATCTTCTGGCAGAGCATATCAACTTCAAATGCATCAACTTCACGATAAAACTAAAAGAAGAATACTTTGTACGGCCTGATACAATTTGATCTCCAATTTTATGAACATGTCTTCGTGTCCAACGTGTGATATATAACACGCTCTACAATAATTAAGGTTTTTTACAAGAACAAAATGTTGTTGCAAATAGTGGGGAGTTGCCGCAAATGTCTGTTTGCAACATATTGTTGCATATAAGTTGACGTTAATAACCAGTTGTAAATGAATTTTTTGTGACAACAAAGCATTGTAACAATAACAATAACGATGACAATTGTTGCTTAAATATCATTATAACTACATCGTCAACAGATTGGTCAGGCTAACATGACATCTATTTTTTACAACCACAAATTCAAAAAATGTCATCGCAAATAAGTGTGATCTTGTTGACGTGGCACAAAATATTTGTGATTACATTTTTTGAAAAGTCATTGCTAATAATTATTGTGTTATTGTTATTTACGACGACATATGTCGTTGCAAATCAATTTTATTTTATTTTATATAATTTTTTATTATTTATTATTTTATTGAGTTTGTTAATAGATGTTATTGTTATATATTTAAAGTCAAGATTAAGTAAAAATATACGAATTATAATAATGAAAATAAATCATGTCATTAAAAAAGTTTATTGAAAGTCATACATTTATTTAAAAAAAAAAACTCAATAAATTAAGTATAATGTATTAAATTGCAAAAAAATATACATATATAATGACAACTAGTGATTCATTTTCCTAAATTAGTGGCAGCATCACTAGTGTCGTCGTCGTCATCTATAACAACTGGAAGAGGTGGAGAACCTGGACGGACATACGGCTCAGGCCAGGTAATAGGCGGGAACTGGATATTTGGATATATCTAAGCCATTAAGTCTTGCATCATCTTCTGGCTCTTATACAACTGTAGATTTTGCTCGTACTATCGTCACGAGTATTGTTCTACATGAGCTAAAGATATGCCGTTCAACTGTGAATTAAAAGATGAAGAAGCGCTAGAGACAATCCTACGCAAGAGTTTAGGGCCTATGCCAATGTTATAAGCTTTACGTGTACCTAAGATATGTTCCATAATTCCTTCCTCATCTACGAACAATGGCGTGATGAACCCGAAGCAGACTGTATCCTTTAGGTTTCTCTCTTCCCCTCCATCACATGCTACACATTAAAAAGTAAACACATGTTTTAACTATAGGGGTTTAATTTGAATAAGAAATTATAATATTAAAAAAAACTTACAAATATTTACTCGACTTGGGGTTTAACCCAAAAATCTAGATAATGATGTGCGTTGCCCCAGTTATTTATGGTAGACATTGGCTGCTAAGTCCTCATGTTGGCCTATCCAACAATTTAAATGTGTTGATATAGCATTATTCTATTACAAAAAAAAAAAAAAAGGTTTACATCGAACAGAAAATTAACAAAATCTTATTAACATTTTTCTGATGATGCTGGGCAATTAATATGTGACCATGCAAGCTGGACTAATTCTGGATACTGCGATTATTTTTGTTTGTCTTCTACTTTTTTCATTTATGATTATAGTCAACATTAGCAAAAATTTAATAATTATATGTAATCAACCACCAACTTAGTTGATCTATAATTACCTGAAACTTGTCGAACATGAATCTATCGCAATAAGAACCTCAGTAATCTTGATTTCTGAGGTTAGTAGGGAGTGGCTCTAATTGCATTTTCATTTACTGCCGTACTAAGAGGTTTGAAGTGGCTGTGAAGGTTACTCTTCCAATCTTTGTAGCATTTAAAAGCATCTCTATCAACTACAAAATAGAGAATACTATTACAAGCACACCTGAAGAATAAAGGAAGACATACCAAAACACCTACCAAAAGCGCAAGTGAAATATAATGACAAACATATAAAGTACAATACTAAACTGTCCAAATAAGATAATTCAAGTATCAATCACTACATACCGATCCTCAAATAGGTTTAAAGGTAATTCATGAATATACATGCAAAATACAAATAAATAAGTTGTGCCTATGTACAAAATTTTTATTTTTATTTTTTGACAATTATACAGCCATAAATCACAACATAGTGAACAAAAAAACTATGTAGTAAATTTTATATAAATTTATGATGTTTTATGAAAATTTATTAATTATATTATGATTCTAACTAAATTTTTACTTTTATACTTTTTTTTTCTTTCACCATGATCCTTTATTTATAATAAAATTTTTTAATTTTATTTATCAATTTTTTTAAATCTTATTAATCATTTATTTAAATTTATTATTAAAAATTTATTTTATAATATTTTTTTAATAATTCCATAGACTTATTTTTTTATATCATATCAACTTTTATTTATTTTTAATGAATCATATTTTTCATTTTTAATTCAATTATATAATATTATAATTTAGTATTTATTTGTAATTGTCCATATGGTTTTTTTAAATATTTGCATAATTAATATTGTAATATAGTATGTATATCATTCTTTTTTAAGTTAATTATTACACTTTCCATGTAAATATTATTTTATTTATAATTTCAATATTTATTTATAATTATTAATTATTTTCAAAATATTATTATTTTTAATTTTTTTTACCAATTTTAAACTTTTCATTTATCCATAAATTTAATTTTTGATTTTACCAATAAAGTTTCAAAATTTTTTTGTTTAACCAATTATAATTTTTATCCATTTTATCTAATCAAATTTAATCATCAATTTAATAAATTAATTTTTCAATATATATTTTCTTAAAAATATATAATCAATTAATATTCAATATCAATATATTCAATCAAACCAAAACTTTTTCTAACAAAACACTACAATAAAAATATTATCACAATCTAGATATCAATATCAACATATTCAAACCCAACAAGCAACCCAACATCAACCAAAAAAAAAAAGACATAATTACATTAACCAACAACAACAAATAACTTACAAAAATCCAAACCCACACACAATAGAGGTCAAAAAGCAGTGGTGAATGGAGGTGGAGGACATGCGACTAGCGACAATACCGTTTGGGGCAAAGGAGGAAGTGGCACCCGTAGCGGGGGGATCGCAGAAGTGGCTGCAGATAAAAAGAGAGAGGTTGGAAAAAACAAGGGAGGGAGGGAGAAACAAAAGATTTTGGCCGAAGAAAGAGAGAACAGATGTTTTTTGGCCAAAAAAAGGAGAAAGGACAACAAGAGAGAGAAAGGACAAGAAAAAAAAAAGTAGAGAAAAATGAGAAAGAAGGCTCAAGTTCCAAGTTTATACACATATGTCATCACAAAAGATTAAAATGTCGTCCCAAATATTGATCAAAATAACGTCATTTCATTACGGTCATTAAATATATTGTGCAAACATTCTACGAATGTTCTGGTACAAGTACCAAAATTTTTTTTGCGATGACTTTTTTAAAATGTCATCGCAAATAATGTTGAAAAACCATCAATTAATCTGCCATTTTTTCATCAAAATTTGAATACCAAATTTATTTACAACAAAATGTCGTCGCAAATACTACAATAATAAATGGCATCAGTTAGTTGATGTCAGCTATAACCATTTAGTATTTGCCATGATATATCGTCACAAATAAGCCAAAATATCATTCTATTTTTTTGTCAAAATTTAAATTTCAAATTTATAATGTCATTGCAAATACTACAGTAGTAAATGGCAAGGATTGGCTGATGCGAGTTATAACCGTTTAGTATGTGCGATGACAAGTCATTGCAAATAAGGCAAATATTCTGTCTTTTTTTTTGTCAAAATTTAAATTTTAAATTTTCATTTGTAATGAGGAAAAAAGCCCCTGATAAATGTCATTAAATATTCAATATCACTTGTAATCAACCTATATTTTGCGACGACACGTCATTGCAAATAACTACAAATTGGCAGGAATAATTTTTGCGCCATGATATTTTTGGTGGTAAGCTTGATTAATAACGACATGTCGTTGTAAATATATATGGATATATTTATGTTGAAGTTGCAACAATATATTATTGTAAATAATGAAATTAATACAACGACATGTCGTTTTTTAAAAAAAGACATTTAGTTGTGACGACATATCATTGTAAATCATCGCTAATAACGTCATCGCTAAATCCCCTTTTTGTAGTAGTGACGCACCAGAAGAGCAAAGGAAGATGACTAAAAACATCTACCAAATGTGAGAGTGATTATGAATGACAAATGTGTATACTTACAGTCCTAAACTATCCAAATGAAACAATTCAACAATCAATAAACTCTATGAGTATCAGTACTTAAACGAGTTCAATGGATTGCATGAATGCAAACGTAATATGTGTATATGTTTCACTTTAGTTTGTATATACGTACGACTCATTTGTGACGCTATAGTTACGTTAGAAAAGAAATAAATATAAAAACATTTGTAATTTTTTAAATAAATTTAGGAAATCTTATCACGTTTTACAAAATTTTATGACGTTTTATTCAACCGTTTCAATTTATTTCATGAAAATTCTTTATTATCACTTAATAGTTAAATATTAAATTATTAATTCTTCATATTAAGATTTTAAAATAATATTATTTTATTAAATTTACCAATTTCACACAATTTATTGGAATTTAATTCTGTTATTAATTTTCATTTTAAATTTTCAAAAGTCATAAACCTTATTGGATTTTATGTTTTCCTAACAAAGTAAGAATTTTGAAAAGTTATATTAATCTGTTAGTTATTATTAATTTTCTTATTCACTGTATATAAACATTATTTTATTTTAATCTTTTATAGTATTACCCATTTTAAATGATTTTACAATTTTGGTACATATTAATCTTTTATTTATTATTAATTTTTAAATAAATTCATAAGGATTATTTAATTTTAATCTTATCTAATATTTTAATTTCAATTAGTTCAATAAAATTAATATTAATCTTTTTCCATTATTATTAATTTTAATAAAATTTATAATAATTTATTATAAATTAAATTTTATTAACAACTTTATTCCAAAATCACCAAAATCACCAATACATTCATATAAATAAAAAATATTAACCAACATCAACACATTCGCAATAACTAATCAAATTTTCACAAAATATCATATTCAAAATACAACCACAAACCCACAAATAACCCACAAAATTCCACAAATAACCAAACTCTTTCTACTAAATTTCCTCCAAATCCAAACTTTTTATGCTCAAATTGCACAAAAATCCAAACTTGTTATCCTAAAATCCTACAAAAACATGATATCGTCACTAAAAATACAAATAAAACAAAAACAATACAGCTTCCGCAAATACTAAAGTTTTCATACTAATATTTCACAACAACCAAAACATTTTATATAACAATTCCACAAACTCACAATTTGCGTATTAGTTTAAAAAAAACCACAAAATGGGAGTTTGGACTCTGGGAATGGAAGCCAACATAGCAGCGGCAATGAATAGCAGCAACGGCTGAGGTGGTGGTTGTGCCAGCGACAATAGGTTTTGGGATTTGGGCTTCAAAACTTCAATAAAATGCAAAGAGAGAGACAGGGAGGGACAATGAGGAGGAGGGACGATGAAAGAGGAGGAGGACGAAATTTGAGGCCCATTTGTTTGGAGAATCGGGTAGGCTGAGGGAGAACACATAAATTTTTTCAAAGAAAATGAGGGAGAAGAAAGCTCTCGGGCTGTTATATTAAAAAGAATTAGTTATGAGAAAAGTCGTCGCTAAATATGTGTGATATGACACCATTTTTCAAACCCTACTTAATTGATTCTTCAAAACAATTATCTGTCGTTGCTTAACATTATTTAAATTTATGAATTTTTAAAACACTGCCATTAATAGCCGCATTTTTTTCATTGGGGAATTGCAAAAAAATTTAGCGACAACTTATGTCGTTGCTTAAAATCTACCATTAAAAACCCTTCGACCAAGTGGATTTTAGCTTGTCATCTAGTTGGGATAAACATAATTATATATCATTGCTAAAATTTTCTTTTTGATGCATAGGATTGGCACCATTGTTGTTGGTGGCAGGAGTAGTTTTTAACGACGACATGTTATCGCAAAATATTTGACTTTTCCTAACGTAGTTTTCTAAAAAGATCTGATCATTATTGTTGTCACTATAGTTGTTTATTATAGTGACGACATTTAGTGATGATATGTGTAATGACCGCCATTTTCATGGTACCTACTTACCATGTAATAAATCATTAAGGAATAAAATAGACATAATTTAATGCCTTTTAGTGCAAATTTAAGTAACACGGTCAGGTACACGGCCGTGTGAGTGACTGTATGCCATTCGGACTGTGTATCTGTTAGTAGCCGTGTGAGTGTGCATGGCCGTGTAGTGTAACACAGTCAAGTACACGGCCATGTAAGAGGCCGTGTACCGCTCGGATAGATGAATGTGTTTTAAAGACATGGCCGTGTTGAGTAGTCTCAACTAGTACACGCCCGTGTCTGAAATGTACATGCCCGTGTTGCCTTGCACACGCCCGTGTAAGAGTCCATGTAGAAGGCTGTGTAATGAGCCGAGAGCCGCTGTAATGACTCTCATGAATTATGAAACTTAATTACTATGTAATGATATAATTAAGTTAATAAACACAGTGTGCTTTTCAGTTGAATGAATTAAACGGGTATAGTAATGTTTAATTACTGTTCATGTAGTGAAAGAGGCAATCGACAGTGAAATCGGTCCACCCTATTATGTGAGTGTGCGTTGAGACACGCAATATCAAGAAACTGATCCAGACGACCATTTCATGATACAGAACTGATGAGCTAGTCATCAGTACGCTCAAACTGGTCATCTGAGCACAGCAGCGATAATTGCCCTAATAGATGTACAGTATCGAGAAAAGTGGTCTAGATGACCTCTTCTCGCCCAGAGACTGACAAAATCGGAGTCAGAATGCTCAGACTAGTCAGTCAGACAGAAAATAATAAATAGTGAATAGTAAATAGTGGAAAACGCAGTGTCAGGTTAGAGATCAAGACGGCCTTAATCTGGTATAAAACTCATATATTAATAGTCAGCAGGCTCAATTTGGTCAATTGAGCACAAAATGTAGATTTTGTTTGAGAGATACACAGTATCGGGATGAGGGTCAAGACGACCTTTTCTCTAAGGGTGTTCATTAGGTGGGTTGGGTGGATTTTTGACATTTTTCAACCCACCCAATAAAGATTGGGTGGGTTGAAAAATTTTTTCACCCACCCAATTAACCCAATATACAAAATCGACCCACCCAATTAAAGTTTGGGTGGGTTTGGCGGGTTTTTCGGGTTCGTCGGGTTTGACAATTTATAAAAATAAAGTAATAAAACATGACTTAAAAATTTAATCACAAATCAAAATACAAGCTCAAATATTCAAATAAAGAAGTCATGTAAAGATAATAAGAACTAATTAAAACATGCTTTTAATGAATACTAAGAAACATCAATCACAAACAATCAAACCTATTTCACAAGAATAATCTCTAACTCCAATGTGTGTAGTAAAAAGAACTAAAGCCAAGTAAATTGAAATAAACTTGAAATCTTGTTCCTAAATCCTAACGAAAGGGAGGATTAAGAGAGGCTAGTGACAAGTGGCGGCTAGGGCTGGGCAAGGGCAAGGCACGAGACGAACACGGGCTTGGGGAGGCAAAAATGAATACGTCGAGGGGTGACGGCCGATGGTCAAAGAAAGGGACGATTGGAGCAGGCTGGTGGGACATCGAATTTGGTAAAGGCAAGGCACAAACTTTGGCTTGGGAGGAGGCATAAATGGGAAATGACAGTCGGCTCAACAAAATTAGCTTAGGTTAGTCATTATATTTTTTCTAAATATAAAGAAAAAATTTCATTGGGTGGGTTGGGTTTTGGTCGGGTTTTAGAATTCCAACCCGAACCCACCCAATTTGACATCGGGTTGGGTGGGTCAACCCGACTTTTTTTTGGGTCTGACGTGGACCCAACCCGTCGGGTTTTCCTTGGGTGGGTTGGGTGGGTTATTTGGGTTTTCGGATTTTTTGTTCACCCCTACTTTTCTCGCCCCGAAACTAATATATTTAGACTCAGGACACCCAAATTAGTCAATGGGGCACCTGATACGTTTTTCGAGATGGGGTTATACAGATCCCGAAAACTGGTCCAGAAGACCTCAGATGGACGTAAAACTGATAAATTTGACATCAGCACGTCCAAATTAGTCAGGAGAGACTGTATTTGAAATTTCACACGAAAACGCCTCGTTATGCGTGCACAGTGTCAACACAGTGTAGGCCTAACCACAGTATCAAGAAATTGGTCAAAATAATCTTTTCTTGATATAAAACTGATATATTTGGAATCAGAATGCTCAAATTAGTCATTTGAGCACAAAAAGTAATTTTTGATCGGGAACCATGCAGTATCGGAAAACTGGTCGAGACGACCTCGGATGAAGATAAAACTGATATATTTAGGTTCAGCACGCTCAAATTAGTCAGTATAGCCTATCTTAAAATTTTTTAAAACATTAGTATAAAGGGATGAAATTCTGGATTATTGTGAAAAGGGCTCCATAATTTTTCTTATCTTCTTTTCCTCCCCCACAACATCCGCAGATGAACAGTAACCACCAATCGAATACGACCTCTATTTTTTAAACCGTCGGTACCATTGGAAAGCTCTCGACGAGCTGATTCCAATGGTGTGCTGAGTCGACGGAACCGACGCCGGAGGAAGGCACACACGCCGTTCGAAGACCGTCGGTGGTGGAATTTTCAAACAGCCGTATCTCCGCCGTTCGACGTCCAAATGCCACGATTCCGGTCCCAATGGATTCGTGGTGAAGAGTAGAACAAAACGCAGTTCTCCTTTTACATCAACAGTTGCCAGATCGTGCCGCCCAAACTTGCCCGTCACCGTTGTTATCGCCGCTGTGGAATCCGACTATTCCGGCGGAGTTGAGTTGCAAGTGGGTACCAAAATACTCAAAACAACATATGGATTGAAAGCCCTAAACCAATTTTGGGCAACAACGTTGGAAAACGAAGATCCAACCACCGCCGCTGTCGTCGATCTTCGAAGCCCGATTTCTGGCGATAGGAGTCTCGATTGGTTAAATTGACACCACCAATGGGTTCCTCTCATCGAGCTCTTCAAGATGGTGGTCACCACTTCCATTGTCGTCGTGGTCGACGTCCGTCAACGACGAACGGAGACCAAAAATTGAAGAATGGCCCGTCGGCCTATTTTTGACGTTCCGAACACATCCGCAGCATTGGATTTGCAAACCGGAGTTTCAAAAGTGAAGAACGCCGATTCAAAAATTGTGCGGTCAAGACCGAACGGTTCGTTCGATCGCCGACAGGAACGATTTTGGTAGTAGTTTTGATCCCTTGATTCTTCATTTTATTATTGGCATAATTATGTATTAATTATGGTTTACTGACTTAAGGAATTGTAAGAAAAAGGGATGAAATGTCGAAAAAGAGAATGTGAGGAAATGTGAATATTTTTACGTAAAAAGCTGAGCTTTACGTAAAAAATTCGGCCTCTGGTTTAGTACGTAGCAGGTTAGAATATGTTAGATGGTTATGAGGCATTTCCTAAACGCCGGGAACTCAAAACTTAAGCAGAAATGTTGCCGAAATTTCTAAAACTGCACAAAGGGGTATTTTAAGAAACGAGGAGTGAAAATGTGATCAAGATGGAAACCCGAGCCCCCTTCGATGACCTAGGTCCGGGAAAGAAAGACGGACGTTTTGAGGATTAGTGAACCGCCTAATTAGAAATCTCGAAATGTAAGAAAACGACCCCTATGTCGGAATAGTATCACCCGAGGGATGGGTGTGAGCTAAGCGTAAAATTTAGAGCGGTTAAATCGGTAAAGGTAACCCCATAGGCTAAATGGTCAATACGCGAGGTATTCGGTCAGTTGACTAGTCGGTTAGCCAGTCAAGGATCGACTCTGAACAGGATAGTGAGAGACAGTGATTAATTTGTCAAGTAGACAAATTAATCAAGCATGATTAGAAATTAGATATCAAAATTCCCAAAGCAGAGAAGTTGGGTACCGATAGGCATCAGTACCACACAACGATGGAGTGACCTAAGAGCGATGTTAATCAATTTATTGGGTAAATAAATTAATTAACCATGATCAGAAAACCAAACTCTCAAGAGAAGGACAATTAATACCGATAAGGATCGGTATTACTAACGATAGAGTTTTTATTAGTCACTACTGACCACAGTGACCTAAAAGGGAATGTTAATGTAATGTATTATGATTACAGGGAGGTACCTGTATTGTGACGAAGGCGAGAGTATAAACTGTCTGATGACAGGTAAGTACAACTCCGCCTACAGCATGAATAAAATGAATTTAAAATGATGGTTTTCCAGTATTTTAAATATGTATCATGCACACGATGCTGCACAGTATACATAACAGCATATAGTTTCACAATCGAGTAGATTGATGAAAGAACAAGATAGAAGCCATACGTCCCTGCCGCGTAGGCCTTGGGATAGCTTAGAAAAGCATATGGCTAGAACAGATAAGTAAGATGGAATTAATAGGCGTGTCGTACCAGCTCTTTCTGTTGAAAGGGTTTTAAGAGTTAAAGTAAGAGAAGGCAGAGAGTTGAGCATCCGTTGATGATCCTCCAGCCTATTTAGTGACCTTAGTGTTACCATTGGTCTGCGTGCACTCGGTACTGACACAGGGGCCCAAAGTAGACAAGATAAAGAAAAAGAAGATGTTGAAGTATAAATGAACATAACTGGATCATGCATTGATCACCGTATGCATTAGTTCCTTATGCTTCTAGTTTCCATAAAATGCATTCAGTATACGGTATGCTATGTTATGCATTCAATACGTGATGATGTATTTTATTATGTGATAAATGATGCTATGATATATGATATATTATATGGTATCTGTGATGACTGGTGTGCTCACATGATTTTAAGTATGTATATATTTAAACATGTTTTGCAGTAAACATGTTGCACTTACTGGGTGTAAAGCTCACAGAGTGTGTTCATGTTGTAGGTAAGCGTCCTACAGCGTAAACATCAAGGGGTGATGATGGCGGCGGAGGCGGATGTGAGGATGAGGTTATGGATACACCGTGAGTATTCTTCCGCACAATATGAGTAAATAGTATTTTGAATGGTGATAGTTAAATAGTATTTTGAATAGTAAAGGTTAAACGGTAATTTAGAACAGTAAACAGTATATATGAATAGTATATTTAAATAGTATCTGGTGAATAGTAATTAGATAAACAAGTATATAAGTGTGTATATATAATTAAAATCTTTATATTTTTCAAATTCCGCATTTTAATAGTATACATACTTGAATGGTAAATACATACGTGTATATAATAAAAAAAAATTCCTCTAAATTTATGGTATCAAATTCAGCAAGTTTAAGTATCAGTTTTATAGAAGAAGTATAAATAAAAGTTAAACAAGTAGTTTTTAATGACGGTCTGGGCCATTGAGGGCATGGGGCGTTACAATATGTCATTGCTATATTGTTTTTTAATAACGATATTTGTCATCACTATATATGTCGTTACATTAGAGCCTTTTTATAGTAGGGACTTGGATTGCCTAAAATTTATTTTATTATTTATTTTTTGCAACCAACATATTGGTTGCAAAAACTCATTTTATTTTAAAGTTATTAGAATCTTTAGTAACTAAATATTTGGTCACTAATTGTGTAACAACTTTTCATTTGAAATTCTTTTTTAAAAATATAAGGTAAATTTAAGTAAAACAAAGTACATTATTTGATGTAACTATTGTTAGTAGTAACATTAAAGGAATAAACAAAACAAATAAACTATTTTTAACAACCATTTTTATACTTCACAAATCCGAATATTGGTTGCTTGGTAAATGAAGTTTGCTACCATACAAAATCGCGAGATAAAAAGCGTAACACAAAAAATTATGATGTTTTGGTTGAACCAAAATATGGTGGTAGGTTATGCAATTTTTATTGGTATATCAAGGAAACTTTGGGAAGTGCAATACCTATATTGGCACAAGGTGATATTGTTCAAGTGTGCCTAGTATAATTTTATCAATGAAAAAAAAAAAATACATAATTTCATATTACAAGTATTGATGTTAGCTTAGAATATTATAAAGATGATCCTTTTGTCTTGCAACCCAAGTTACGCAGGTCTATTATTTAGATTATTGGAAAAAGGGCAAGACTTGGAAAGCGGTTGGAAAGTTAAATTATCGACATATTTGGGATGCACTATTAACAATTAAAATTGGTGAAGACGGGGGTGAGAAAGACACTATTGTCAATGCAGAAGCTTATAAAGAAGAAACCTCAAGTGACATCACTATAACATTTGATGCCACTGATACAAAAACTCGTCTTGTTTGAGAAGAGATTGAACCAACTGAAGTTGAAATAGTAGATGTTGAGTTGGAAATAGATCCCAATAATAAGATCTTATAAGAGTTAAGTAGAGAAGAAAATGACGATGATGATTCAGTACTTGGTGATACAAAAGACATAACTGAAATTGAAGAAAGTTATTAATTATAAAGGTGTGTATTTTTGCAACTTTTATTTGCTATTTAATCCTAGAAAGTGCAATAGAAGTCATAATAATAAAAATCAAGATATTTAATTAGTTGTCTTTTTTTTTTTCTTTTGTAGGTTGGAGGAAAATAAAAGCCAAGAACTCAAGATTTATATCTAGGTCATTATATGCAGATTATGCCTTTAAAAAGTTGAACCAGGATGTAATCAAGACCATATTGTTTGTTTTTAATTTAGTTTTTTCTTTTGGAAATATTCATTTTTAATCCTCGTTGATTATCTTTAATAAATTAGTTATTCAAGTTAATACTTTTCTTTTAGAATATATAATTATTATAGAATGAGCAAAAATTTTTTTGCCATCACTGTTTTGATTGCTATAGATAGTGTTAGACACATTCTACTCCCAACATTCCTTCACATTTTGGTCGCTAAAATAACGAGACCTTTAGCTACCAACATATTGGTGGCTAATTGTCTACTATTTGTGACCAATTTTTAATCGGAGAATATTTGTTTACCTGCCATTATTTTTATCCATTGCCACCAAAAAAATTTTATTTTTCTTTTGGAAATATTCATTTTTAATCCTCGTTGATTATCTTTAATAAATTAGTTATTCAAGTTAATACTTTTCTTTTAGAATATATAATTATTATAGAATGAGCAAAATTTTTTTTGCTATCACTGTTTTGATCGCTATAGATAGTGTTAGACACATTCTACTCCCAATATTCCTTCACATTTTGGTCGCTAAAATAACGAGACCTTTAGCTACCAACATACTAGTGGCTAATTGTCTACTATTTGTGACCAATTTTTAATCGGAGAATATTTGTTTTCCTGCCATTATTTTTATCCATTGCCACCAAAATTTTTGAGATAAAAAATTAATTGGTCTCAACAAATACGTTTTTGCAACCAAAAATTAGTTGCGGAAAAACATGGTTGTAAGACGGTGACAAAAGCAACCAAAAAGCTTTTGCAACTCAAAAGTTGGTCGCGAAATTTGATTGCTTAAGTTGTGTTTTTCTGTTCTTCTAGTTTACTCTCTCTCTTTCTTTCTTTCTTTTTTTTTTTTTTTTAAGTCTGCCGCTTCCTTCTCGAATTATGTTATGATTTTGTCTCCACTAAAGACACATTCAAGAAATGCACATTAAAAAAGAGTAATAATATCCATGATTGTTCATTCTAAAGGTATATATTAAAGTTAAGATCTTTTACCACAAGAGAGAGAGAGAGAGAGAGAGAGAGAACTAAAGTTAAGAAATATTGAAGTGCATTTCCCAAATTAATTACAAGTTTTAATTTCTTATTGAGTTTACACTATCATATGCCTCTTTTCATATTGCGGTAATAGATTGGACAACTTGTGGCAGACATCAAGAAAATCCACGAAGCCTCCTTGAATATGTGCAAGTGGAGAGGAAAAAAAGAAAAAGATTCCAGACAAAGTCAAGAAAAAGTGGCATAGTGGATTCCCCATCAAAATTTCCAAATCTCTTAGCGTTGTCCAATTGCTCGTCATGTCTTCCATAACGAATTTTTTCAGAGGTTTTTGATATTCATGGCCTAGGAAAGAAGCTAGCTAGTGACTAAACAAAAGAAAGAAAACAAGCACGTATGGATCGAGTACCGCTTTAAGATATGTGTATATATATAATTGTGTCGTAATTCAACTATATCTTTTGGTTAGACTGAAAACGACTACATATTGGTTACCTTAAGACAGTTGGCGAATATTCTTTTTAGATGTCCTAAGTTAAAGTCTACTTACAAGCTTCATCCACTTTGTCCCTTTCATTAATTGACATATTTCGGATGAAAACCTAGGGCATCATATAACTTTATCAATTGGACTAAAACTCCGTGTTAGTAAAACGCAAAGTACATAACTTCATCGTTAAGGTTAAATACAAAAGAGATAGTCGACATAGTAGGAGGAAAAAAAAATTTTTTTTTCATCATATTAGCCAATTCGGCTATGCAGGAGCATAATAACATATAAGTAAATGGCTATCCACTAGGACTAGCTCAATAAAAGATTTATGGTCTTAAGTCTTAAGTTCAAAACTTGATAGTTTTTTTTTTAAATAAATAAAATGGATGTCTGTGTAAAAAAGAAAAATAAATAAATTGTTAACCATACCACAAGTTGTGATTAAGTATAGAATAAATCTAAACCTAAAATACATGCTAAAATATACGAGAACACAATTGTATGGCACATGTTTTTCTCAACTTCGTTGCCTCTCGCATCTTATGTTCCCAAGTAATACTTAAGCTTGGACAAATAATGTGTATCAACTGTGAAACTACGCTGCTACTGGAGGCACAACAGACAATTTGAGCAAAGTTCAGCCCCGAAGTATGCCTTTTTTTTTTTTTAGAGAAGTGTGAAAATAACACCTTAAGTACACATATTAAGGATTTTTACTATATAATTCGAATTTTTATTCCGAAATCACTTTTTATTTAATATTATAAAAGAATAAAAATTATGAAATCATTATAAATATAATAATTTTAGACGTGTTATTTTTACCGCATTCTTAAGAAAACCCTCAATTTTTTATTCAAGCCCAATGGAAATGAAAATGGGCTATCCTATCCAGCATAAAAAGGGGATAGGTGATTTGGACGATTGTAAGACCCAAAAAAAATTTTCCATTTATTTATTAAGATTTACGTGCAATTAAAAGAAATTGTTAGGTTGTCAAGTCAAAGTTTTAATTTTATCATTAATGGTTCTACATTTTTTTTTTAAGTCAGGGATAGGGGGATTCAAACTTTTCATTTTTTGGTAAAATTAGATTTGATAATATTACTACGCTATGCTTGCAACCACTAATACTTCAAAGTTTTCTTATTTTAAGAAACTCTCACTTTTGCCCTCATAATTTCTGAAAAAAAAAATCAATTTTGTCACATTTTAGAAAATTAATTTAAATTATAGCCTTAGAGTTTTCAGTAGTTTACGTGTTATATCATGTAGTAAAGCATGTACAAATAGCTTATCCCATTCAATTGCACTCTAGGTGGTGCAATTCTACGTAATATACATGTATACATATGTATAGACTAAATTTTATTTTCATTTTTCTTCTGTATCCCTCTCTAATTTCTTTCCTCTATTCTGTTTCTCTTATGTTGTCCATTTTCTTGAGTCAGTAGAAACCAACCGATGAGTGAGTATTTCCCTCATAAATCGAATACGTTTGAGTAACTCTCCCCTCTCTTCCTTCTCTTTTCACACTGCTCTCTCTGCCAGCGTCACTCTCTACGATTTATGTCTCCTGACAAAACCAGGTTCGAAAGGTTTGGAACCATGGCACCGTCTACGGTGATGGAGCTACTACCAAAACCAGATCTAACAAGATCTCATGGTTTGCAACCCAATCTCTGATCTCTCTTTGCCAATCGGCCTCTATCACCACGATCTCAGCATTTCGCTCTTCCCAACATAAGCATCTCGTTATCTCCTTCACCGCCGTGCTCTCTGCCGATTCTGCTATCTTCTTTGCTACCGCATTCTTTGCCACCTTGATTTTTGTTCTTAGCCATGCAGCACAATCTAGCCGTCGGGGGTCTCTCTTGGTGTTCTCCTTCTTCTACCTTATTTCTCCATTTCAACTCACGATGAGATCCATGGATATGTCTCCCATGCTCGATCACAAATCTGGCCAGTATTTGACGAGATTGTGCTCGAGATCTAGCAAATCACCGCCTCTTGCGCTCATCCGGAGATCCTCGCGTCAACGGAAGTCGGCACTGGCCAAAACTTAACTCCACTGGTAATTTTGTAATCTGAACCAAAGAAGTTATGTACATTCCAATTCCAACTTATGATTAGGTTTGGTTATGATCATTTGATGAATCAGTTTTATACCAATAATTTCAATATGATGCACATGATATTTTGTTAGTTTAAGAGTTGTTTAACGTTTTTCTAGTTGTTTTTAGTCTTATTTTTGCAGGTTAGAATATTAAGAAGATTGAGAGAGACATTAAGAAGATTCAAAGAAAAGATGAAGAGCTTGAAGATTGAGAGATTGGCTTCATTAAATTTTTCTCTTAATCTTTCTTCTCTTTCAATTTGATTTGTATTTTTAATGATGTCAATACTCATTTTGGTTTGTGCTTTTTATTTTCAATTATGAACCAATTACTTTTTCTAGCGTTGTAATTGGAACTCAACATATATCTTGAATCAATTTATTATTCCTCTTTATTTTTTTTATTAATTGATATCGAATTGTTCGTTCTATCTTTTGCTTAATGCTTCTAATTAATTAGTCACTAATTATGTGACATCTCGTGCCCTTAGTGGCCTGGACAGTCACTTAAAAATTATTACTTGTACTTTTACCTTAAAACTGATACTTAAACTTGCTTACTTAGATACCCTAATTTTAAGAATTTTTTTTTATACGCATACATATTTACTATTTACGTACGTATACTAATAAAATACGGAGACTACATCATAGGGAGTTTCATTACACATACACACTTATAATACTATTTAACTGTTACTATTCAAAAATATTGTTTAACTGTTACTATTCAAAAATACTATTTAACAGTTACTATTCAAAAATACTATTCAACTGTTACTATTCAAAAATACTGTTCAACGGTTACTACTCAAAAATACTATTTACTCGAACTATGCGGAAGATTAACTCGCGGTGTATCCATAACCTCGCCCTCACATCCGCCTCCGCCACCGTCATTGCCCATTGTGGTTTAAGCAATAGGACGCTTACGTTCAAATGAACACACTCTATGAGCTTTACGTCCAGTAAGTACAACATGTTAACCGCAAAATATGTTTAAATATAGTACATACTTAAAATCAGATAAGCACGTCAAGTACTAACATACAACACTGAAATATTTCACATTACCAGGATATCACACAACATGGGATGCAACACTGAGACATCATATGCATAACAGATATTATCATGAACTGAATGCACATCTACTATAACTGGAAGCATAGTGAACTATATCATGAACAATGCATGGTCCGATTATGCTCATTTTATACTTCATTATTCTCTTTCTTTCTTGTGTCTACTTAGAGCCCGTGCGTCAATACCGAACTGCGCATGGATCATCAGGAATGCCCCTAATCCTGGGCCTTGGCCCGTTATGGATATATGTTATGGCCTTGGCCTATCATACATTTTGAGCCTTAGCTCGTTAGATTTTGTGGGCCTTGGCCCGTTATACTGACACCCTTATTCTCATCTTTCTCAATTCTTTATCTGATCGTGCCACATACTCTGTTAGGCTATCCCCTAATCTTACGCGATGGAAATGTATGGCCTCAACTTGTTTGTTCATCAATCTATGTGATTGTGAAACTATATACTCTTATACATACTGTACAACAATGTGTGCATGGCATACGTACTTAACATACTGTAAAAACATCATTTTAAATTCATTTTATTCATGCCGTAGGCAGAGTTGTACTTATCTAGTTTGCAAGCAACACGTACTCTCGCCTTGTCAACTTACAGGTTACCACCTGTCATCAATAACGTATCTCATTAACACTCTTGTTGAGTCACTAATACTGTTAGTGATTAAGGCAGATAAAATTGTTTGGTACTGATTGCCGTCGGTACTAACTCGCTCTCTATTCAGAGTTTGATTCTCTGGGGATATTTAATTAATTTATTCCCAACAAATTAATTAATGTCGTTCTTAGGTCACTGTTATCGTTAGTGACTATAACTTGTGTTTCTGTATGGTATTGAGGCGTATCGGTATCCTATTGGCCTACTATGGGGATTTAGTGTCTATCTTCTTATCGTGTTTGATTAACTTTGTCTACTTGATAATTTAATCATCATTACTCATAATATTGATCAAACACGATCCTTGACTGGTTTACCGACCAGTAACTGATCGGTTACCTCGCATGTTGTTGACCGTATATCCTACCGAGTTACTTTGTGTAACCGTGGTATGGTAACCCACCAGGTTACTATGGCTTATTTGGTGTGGTAGCCTACCTGGCTACCCACACTATTTTAATCATTTTGGTTGCCCTATAAAATTCTTGGAAAATTGTGTGCTTTGAAACTGTCCCCTTATCACCCCCTTGGAAGGTGGGGGACATTTTTATGAAAATTATTTTTATATTTTAAATGGTGTAAAACACATTTTGGTGTTTGTATTTAAAAGGTGGTTTTTAAACCATTTTCGAAGACTGTTTTGAAACTTGATCGAAACGACTTAGTTTGTAAATTTTACAAACATAACATTTTTCGTCCTCGAAAAGATGAACAGTTTTTGTGTTCACCTCGGAGCTCAAATCTAACTTGAACGGGTCCTAATCTTACTAAACCCATGGCTATTGTGCCCAGTTTTTTTTTTAAATAAAAATTCCAGTTTTACGTCTATTTAAAAACGACTCTGTTTGAGGCCCAAAACGGCCAAATTTTTAAAACACGCATAGGTCACCTTAAAGGTTTCGACATGTTCTACAACTTTCATGTTGAACCCGAGATCTAGTTTGGACTCTAAGTGGTCCATTTTAAACAAAACTTGAGACTAATTCTGGGTTCGGATTTTTAGTCTCAATTTCGGGCACTGAATGAATACTACTTGAAAAACCTATCGTAGTGTCGTTTTTGGCCAAAACTGCAAAAACAACCATAACAAAATTTTCCTTAGAATTCTATGTTTTACCAAATCCTAAATTCGAACCCTCAGGGGGTCAAAATGGCCAAAATCTGTGGCCTTTTTCTGGGGATAGATTGTGTCCAGCCACTCGAAAACAAACGTTCATGCTCACACGTGCATACATTCATTCGTAAAAATGTAAACATAACTACACAGCCACAAACTTGAAAATAGAAATCTAAGAGCTCAAAATAAACTTATTATAACGCATTTGCATAAACAAATACACATAAATGGCCTTGATCAAACTTAAAAATCACAAACCACTAAGAAGGGTTTCGGTTTTACCTCTTGTGCTATGATCCAAGTACAAATCCGAACTATGGTTTGAGTGACCAAATGGCCGTGAGGAAACCAAGGAGATTGGGGTCGGTTTTGTGCTAGTACAGATACCAAAATAATTTCTCTTAATATCAAACCAAAACAATAACTACAAATCACAAAGATTGATTCGAAATCTTACCCTTAAAGGAACTTAGAATGGCTTGGATTTGATTCCTCCTAACACAAGCTTGTGGGGGCTGATTTTTGGTAAGTATTTAGTTTTGTTTTTGGCTTGAAATTATGGGGTTTTGGGGGTTTAAAGGCAATCAGCTGTAGCAAGAGAAATGAGAGGAAGGAGTTGTGATTTTTCTTGGGTGCATAAGTAAGAAAACAAAACCTTGTGTCATGTATGCCTTTTATAGGCAAACTTAACCCAACTTACTTAAGCTTAAATCAAATTAATTGTCTACATTTTTAGCCTAATCAAGAGACAAAAATCTATCCATTTCAACCCCATAAATGGGTGCGGGTTGCGCATGGAAAGGGGGAAGAATAAACAAAGATTTATTGACCATGTGCTTGAAAACCCTTGGTTATTTTATTCAAAAGTTATCATAACTATTATTTTAATGCCACCTTTTGGGCTATGTGAGCAGTCAAATTCAGCCACTTTTGCAGCTAAGGGGTACAGATTTTTGAGGCCAAAATCTATCTGTGTTGGCTTCTATTCACAGTCCAATTTCTACCGTTCGGTATCCGACCCTTTTTCGGCAATGTTTTAGTTTTCACCCGGAATTAGATTTTATGAATCCGATTTTTGTATTGATGATTCCTAGTCATTTTATACTGTCTAAGAGCCCATTCTGTAATAGTTTACTATTTATTTCCTATACTGTGGTTGTGTCTACACTGTGTTGTACTTGCGCATGCATACCGAGGCATTTTCACATGAAATTTTTGACACAGTCTCTCTTGACTAATTCGGACGTGTTGATTTCAATTTTATCAGTTTTACATCCATCCGGGGTTGTCTGGACCAGTTTTCAAGATCTATGTGACCCCACCTCTAAAAGCGTATCAGGTGTCCGATTGACTAATTCGGGCGTTTTGAGTCTAAATATATCAGTTTCGGGGCGAGAAAAGGTCGTCTGGACCCTCATCCCGATACTGCGTGTCTCTCAGACAAAAATTCTCGTTTTGTGCCCAATTGACTAGATTGGGCCTATTGACCGCTAATATATCAGTTTTATATTAGATTAGGGCCGTCTTGACCATTAACCTGACACTGCGTTTTCACTATTTACTATTCACTGCTTTCTATTCTAACTGACTAGTCTGAACGTACTGACTCCGATTTTGTCAGCTTCTAAAGGAGAAGAGGTCATCCAGACCATTTTCTCGATATTACACCCCTGCTAGGGTTTCTATTGCTGTTGTGCTAAGATGTTCGGTTCAAGCATTCTGGTAATCTATTCACCAGTCTTTTATCAAGAAATGGTCATCCGGATCAGTTTCCTGAAACTACGTGTCTCATACACTCTTACACATAATAGAGTGGACCGAGTTCATTGTCGGTCGCCCCTTTCACTGCATAAATAGTAGTTAAACAGTACAGTACTTATTTAATCTATGCAACTGGAAATTATACTGTATTTTTCAACTTAATTACTCATTATGTAGTAATTAGGTTTCATGAATTTTGGAGAGTCATTGTAATGGCTCTCTGCTCATTACACGACCTTCTACACGGGTTCTAACACAGACGTGTACAAGGCAACACGGGCATGTATTGTCCAGACATGGGCGTGTAGTAGTTTAGCTTGTTCAACACGGCCATGTCCTAAAACACATGTATTTTACCCGAGCAGTACACGGCCACTTACACAACCGTGTACCTAACCGTGTTACACTACACGGCCATGTTCACTCACACGGCCTTTCTCACATATATAGTTTGATCGATACACGGCCGTGTACTTGATCGTGTTTCTGTGAATTTGCACTAAATGGCATCAAATTAACCCAAATTCATTCCTCAATTTCTTATTATATAGAATTTAGGTTACATGAATATGGGGGTCCTTACAACCTACCCCCCTTACAAAATTTTCGTCCTCAAAAATTAGAATAGGTCAGGGAAGTTTCTTTTCATATACTCTTCCCGTCCCTGTATGGCTTCTTTGATGTTGTGGTTCCACCACAACACTTTTGCAAGTGGTATAACCTTATTCCTAAGTACTTTATCTTCTTTGGTTAGGATTCACATGGTTTCTCCTCGTATGTCAGATCCTGAACTTCATAAATTTCTGCTAGTCTTCCTACTGAGTAGCTAACTTTCATGGTTAAAAATTGAGCTGATTTTTTCAATCGGTCCATAATTTCCTAAATTACGCCATTGTCGCTTGACGTTCTTGGCAATCTGTCTATGAAATCTATCGTAATCTGCTCCCTTTTCAGCTCGATTTTCTACAGTTCTCCAGCAGATCGTTGATGTTCTACTTTAATCCTCTGGCATGTGAGGCATTTGGTAACGAACTCGACAACGTCGTTTTTCATTCTCGGCCACTAAAAACTTTATTTTAAGTCCTTGTACATCTTATTTGCTCCCGGATGTACCAAATATGGCGTTTCACGAGCCTCTGAAAGGATCCGCTTCCTGAGTTCCTCATCATTTGGAACACATACTCTATTTCTGTAATAGAGTATGCCGTCCTTAGCGACTCTAAACTTTAAATTCTGGCCTCTGTAGCTTCCTTTCTGAGTTTGATCAGGGACAAATCAAGGTCCTGGCCGACCTTAATTTCCTCTAGGAGCGTCGATTGAAGGGTCATTTCAAACAACATTCCCATCAAAAACTCGATTTCGCTGCGACATAGCTCTTTCTGTAACGCTCCTGATAGGGTGCTAATGGCCATAAGTGATGGAGAACGCTTTCCACTTAGCGCATCGGCCACCTTATTGGCTTTCCCTAGATGGTATAAGATCTCGCAATCGTAATCCTTTATCAGTTTCAGCTATCTTCACTGCCTCATCTTAAGCTCCTTCTGTGTGAAGATGTACTTGAGGTTCTGGTGGTCCGTGTAAATTTTGCACTTGACATAGTCTAAGTAGTACCTCCATATCTTGAGTATGAAAACTACTGCTGCTAGCTCGAGATTGTGTGTAGGGTAGTCCTTCTCGTGGTCCTTGGGTTGTCGTGAAGCATACACGACCACTCTACTACTTTGCATTAACATGGCTCTTAACCCAATCTTGGGGGCATTGCTATAAATCATGAAGTTTCCCTAACCAGCATCCGGATTGGTCAGTGTTGGAGTACTCGTGAGTCTCTGTTCAGTTCTTGAAAGTTCCTCACACTCATCGACCCACTAATACCTTTTTCCCCTTCTTGGTCAACACTTAAAGTGAAGCGGCTAGCTTCGAAAAGTTTCGACAAAGCACCGGTAACATCCTGCTAAGTCTAGGCGACTACGGATCTTCGTCATGTTTCCTCAGAGTTGGCCACGCACTAACTACCTCAATTTTCGCTAGGTCGACAGATACTCCTTCTTTGGAGACCACGTGGCCTAGAAAATGGACTTCTTCCGGCCAAAACTCATACTTGGAGAATAAGGCATACTACAGATGGTCCTTTGATATGCATAATACTATCCTCAAATGTTCTTCACGCTCCTCCTTTCGTCTTGGAGTATAATAGTATGTCATCGACGAATACGATTACAACTTATCCCAAAAGTCCTTGAACACCTGGTTCATTAATTCTATAAAGGCTGTTGGATCGTTTGTCAGTAGTAGCCTCATCATCACTAGCTATAATGACTTGACACTCATATATCTCCATCTATTCGCCTTTGCTGTAGTAGTCAGGGGTCTCCTTCTCTTCATCATTCCCCATCTTGGGATGGGCGTCAGGAAGGTTCTCGTCATCATCGTCGTAAACCTCCACCTTTAGAAGGTGTTCGGGAGACAAAGGGGTTGGTTCGGGTTCTTCCATGGTTTCCCCTAACGTCCTCAAGTGCTCTTAGCTGATGCTCGGCCTTAGTTTCGTCATGAGCTTTCTTCAACATATGTTGTAGAAGTCCATATCAGTTTCCTCGTGGTGTACCGCATACTTTATAATTGCATCACTGGACATCAGCTACAGTCTCTCAGTCCGATGTGCAAATTCTCGTATGTACGCTACTCTAGGGAACTTAGGTGGTTTCACTTTCCTGCTTTTCCAATAAGAAAATTAGGGCTGATGCTGGACTCCTCTCGAAGATTTGCTAGATCGTGATATGGCGAAAATCGACCCAATTAAGAGCTCATCCTAGTAACAAGAATCCCAATGCACACGAGAGTATCTTTCTGAAAGATATCAACAGCCAACAAGACTCAGTTATCCTGATCAATGGCGTACAATCGGGGAATCATCTTGATAGCCTGAAACCAGTCCTGACATTCCCATAGAGTGTAGGAGTACTGTTTGTCACTCAAAACTTAGTGGACAACTTGCCCTGAAGATCCATACCATTTGGCAGTAATCCATGCTCCTACTCTGAGCAGTTCTTTAGCATTGCACGGTCGTGATTTTATGTATAGTGATCTCAACATCTCTTTTAACTCTTTCTTTTTCAGTTGCACTCTAGTGACGTGTCAAAATATTATATCTAAGCCTTTAGGTAAAACTGCACTACTTTTTATATCGTTTTAAAAGTACATAACTTTAGCCTATTGGGAATGGTAAACACTTCCAGGTACATAATCTCAAAAGGACATGTTAGGTTAGATCTAGCGGTGATAAGTTACTACTTCCCATTGTACATATATACACAACTAAGAAAAGATCCTGCCTTAGTTGTCTGGGGTTTCCAGTCTGCCTTGTGTGATTGAAGGCCTTCAATTCTGGTCTAGATAGCATGGAGTTAATTATTTATGGGAAGAGTTGGGTTTTGTTGATTCTGCGGGTTAAAACAATCACTTGTTCCTTGGCGGCATTCTCCTGGGTGCCTCCTTCTGTATTTCAGGCACGTTGGGTGCTTATTATCGTCTCCTCCCTGTTCGTTTCTCTTCTGGGGGAAGTCCTTTTGTGAACCTTAGTTGCCCTGATTCCCTTTCTTGTTGTTGTTGTTGTGGGATTGCCTACTGTTTTGATCGGTTCCCACGTTTTGCCTTCTCTCTTGAGATTCCGAGTTCTGCTTCCCTTATGCCGGCTTGTTTGGAGACCTTTCCTCCCTTCGAGCTTTGTAGATCTAAGCCCTTCTCTCTTTGTCCTGAGCTAACTAATACTCAGCTTGGATGGCTTGACTGATGCATTCTGCCATTGTTGCGGGCCCATAGCTACCACTGTAAACTTAGACGGTGATGTCTATCCTAAACATTTTCAGTATCCTCCTAACCTTCTCCTTCTCTATCGGTACTAAATCTGGACAGAGTCGAGCTAGCTGCTCGAACTCCTTACTGCCTCCATGACAGTCATGCTTCCTTGGCGTAGATTATTGAACTCGTCTTGTTGCGCTGACAAGGCCTCGTCGTTAAAGTACATCTCTTTAAATTCATCGACGAAGTCTGCCCAGTTCATTTCATTGACATTTCTTCTGATGGCCACGGTCTTCCACCATTGCCGTGCCCCTTTGCGTAGGGCTAGGGATGCACACAATACCTTCTCCCTCTCTATTAATGCTACGAGGTCCAGGATGACCTGGATATCGGTCAGCCAGTCGTCAGCCTCAATGGCATTTGTGGTTCCTTTGAATTCTGGTATTTTCAGGCGTCGGAATCGCTCATAGAGGTCACCTTCTCTAGGAGTTGGCACAAGAACATTGACTGTTATGGGAGCAGTCACGGTTGATGGTGCCGGAGTCGCTTGGGTTGGAGGAGCCGTTTGCTCCCTAAGAATATTAGGGGCTACTGGAGCTTCTTGGATTAGTACTTCTATCGTTTGAGGTGCCTAAGGCTGTTGGTTTAATTGCTCCCTGAGCTGAGCGAGTTCTTCTTGCTGATTCTCCATTATCTCTCGCATAGCTGTGAGCTGCGCCATTAATTTATCCTCCCAGGATGCTTGGTTTGTCCATATACGTGTTCGAACAATTTTATCCTTTGAAACCCTCGTCCTCTGGTAAGGCTCTACTGGCGTAGCCTATACTGATGCAGCCATAGTTACACGTTATGACTTACATTTTTTTATGTATTAGTACTGTAAAATAAAAACTAACTTACTTGAACAGATGAGGCAGGCATGCGGCGATGTGAGGTAAGGTGGTAGGTAAACCACTCTGATACCAACTGTGACGTTCGTGCCCTTAGTGGCTCGGACCGTCACTTAAAAACTACTACATGTACTTTTACCTTAAAACTGATACTTAAACTTACTTACTTAGATACCCTAACTTTAGAGATTTTTTTTATATGCGTACGTATTTACTATTCATATATGTATACTAATAAAATATGGAGACTACATCATAGGGAGTTTCATTACACATACACACTTATAATACTGTTTAACTGTTACTATTTAAAAATACTGTTTAACTGTTACTATTCAAAGATACTATTTAAGGGTTACTATTCAAAAATACTATTCAACTATTATTATTCAAAATACTATTTAACGGTTACTATTTAAAAATAATGTTCAATGGTTACTATTTAAAAATACTATTTAATCGAACTGTGTGAAAGATTAACTCGCCGTGCATCCATTACCTCGCCCTTACATCCGCCTCCGCCGTCGTCATTGCCCATTGTGGTTTAAGCCATAGGGCGCTTACCTACAGCATGAACATACTCCGTGAGCTTTACGCCCAGTAACTACAACATGTTAACTGCAAAACATGTTTAAACATAATACATACTTAAAATCAGATAAGCACGTCAAGTACTAACATACAACACTGAAATATTTCACATTACCAGCACATCACATAACATGGGATGCAACACTGAGACATTATATGCATAACAGATATCATCATGAACTGAATGCACGTCTACTATAACTGGAAGCATAATGAACTATATCGTGAACAATGGATGGTCCGATTATGCTTATTTTATGCGTCATTATTCTCTTTCTTTCTTATGTTTACTTAGGGCCTGTGTGTCAGTACCGAACTACGCGTGGATCATCGGGAACGCCCCTGATCTTGGGCCTTGGCCCGTTATGGATATATGTTATGGCCTTGACCTGTTATACATTATGAGCCTTAGCTCGTTACATTTTGCAGGCCTTGGCCCGTTATACTGACACCCTTATTCTCATCTTTCCCAATTCTTTATCTGATCGTGCCACATACTCTATTAGGCTATCCCCTAATCTTATGCGATGGGGATGTATGACCTCTAACTTGTTTGTTCATCAATCTACGTGATTGTGAAACTATATGCTCTTATACATACTGTACAACAACGTGTGCATGGCATACGTACTTAACATACTGTAAAAACATCATTTTAAATTCATTTTATTCATGTCATAGACGGAGTTGTACTTACCTAGTTTGCAAGCAATTCGTACTCTTGCCTTGTCAACTTATAGGTTATTACCTGTCATTAATAACGTATCTCATTAACACTCTTGTTGAGTCACTAATACTATTAGTGAGTAAGGCAGATAAAATCGCTTGGTATCGATTGCCGTCAGTACTAACTCGCTCTCTATTTAGAGTTTGATTCTCTGGGCGTGTTTAATTAATTTATTATCCAATAAATTAATTAATGTTGTTCTTAGGTCACTATTACCGTTAGTGACTATAACTTGTGTTTCTGTATGGTATTGAGGCCCATCGGTATGCTATTGGCCTACTATGGGGATTTGGTGTCTATCTTCTTATCATGTTTGATTAACTTTGTCTACTTGACAATTTAATCATCGTTCCTCACAATATTGATCAAACATGGTCCTTGACTGGTTTACCGACCAGTAACTAACCGGTTTCCTCATGCGTTGTTGACCGTACATCCTATCGGGTTACCTTGTGTAAACTTAGTGTGGTAACCCATCGGGTTACCATGGCTTGTTTGCTGTGGTAGCCAACCGGGCTACCCACACTGTTTTAATCGTCTTGGTTGCCTTATAAAATTCTTGGAAAATTATGTGCTTTGAAACTGTCCCCTTATCACCCCGTTAGAAGATGGGGGACGTTTTTATGAAAACCATTTTTATATTTTAAAGGGTGTAAAACACATTTTGGTGTTCGTATTTAAAAGGTGGTTTTTGAGCCATTTTCGAAGACTGTTTTGAAACTTAATCGAAATGACTTAGTTTGTAAATTTTGTGAACATAACATTTTTCATCCTCAACAAGATAAACAATTCCCGTATCCACCTCGGAGATCAAATCTAACTCGCATGGATCCTAATCTTACTAAACCCATGACTATTGGGCCCATTTATTTTTTGTAGAAATTCCAGTTTTATGTTTTTTTAAAAATGACTATGTTTGAGAGCCCAAACGGCCAAATTTTTAAAACATTTGCAGGTCATCTTAAAGATTTCGACGTGTTCTACAACTTTCATGTTGAACCCGAGATCCAGTTCGGACTATAAATGGTCCATTTTTAACAAAACTTGGACTAATTCTGGGTTTGGATTTTTAGTCCCAGTTTTGGGCACCAAATGAAAACCACTCGAATAACCTATTGTACTGTCGTTTTTGGCCAAAACCTATTTGATGCAAAAATGACTGTAATGAAATTTTCTTAAAACTCTATGTTTTACTAAATCCTAAATTCAGAACCTAAAGGGTTCAACATGGCCAAAATCTATGGCCTTTTTCTGGGGACAGATTGTGCCTAGTCACTCTAAAACAAACGTTCATGCTCACACGTGCATACATCCATTCGTAAAAACATAAATACAACCGCACAATCACAAACTTAAAAATGGAAATCTAAGGGCTTAAAATAAACTTATTATAACCCATTTGCATAAATAAATACACATAAATAGCCTTAATCAAACTTAAAAATCACTAACCACCAAGAAGGGTTTCGGTTTTACCTCTTGTGATACGATCCAAGCACAAATCTGAACTATGGCTTAAGTGACCAAATGGCCATAGGGAAACCAAGGAGATTGGGGTTGGTTTTGTGATAACCGAGAAATCCATACTCTCGGAAAGATTTTGTACAATTATGTAAATAAATGTACATTTACAGTGACACAGTTTACAGAACAAATAGCAGAGGAAAATTTTGATTAATCAAGTTTTAATCAAAATTTGAAAATGAATTAATGAATATAGTTTAAAAGCTAAGCATTAATTCAATTATGATGATTTAAAAATTATAGAAAAGTATGTGAAAAATACATACTAAGAGATCAATGGCACACAAGTGAGCCACATTGATCAATGGCTAAAAGAAGAAGCCAAACAAGCCCTTACACTTTTAAAAAAATAAAAAATAAAAGAAAGTAAGGGAGAGTGTGGGAAGCACGTGAGCAAAAGAGAGAAAGGGAATTAATTCCCTTAGCTGCACAACAGCCGGAAGAAAGAAGGAGAAAAGAAAGAAAGAAGAAAAGAAAGAAAGGAAAGAGAGAAAGAGGGAGCCGAGAAAGAGAGAGAGAAAAACAAAGGAAATCCAAAAAGTTCGGATTCCTTGTTCCAGTAGCAGATAGATCGAGATTCGATCACTAAGCAGCAGCAAGAAAGCCCACGATCAAGCAAGGTAAACCCTCGTTTTCTCTTGTGTTTTTTTTTCGGATGGAAATCTAGGGTTTGGGTGAGAAAAAGAGAATGTGAGTGAATCACATTTAGATTTTCGGTTAAAATAGAAAATGTGGTTCGAGTCTAGACGTTTTCAAATACGAATCCATGAACAGATGGTTTTGAAAACCGAGTTTAGTGAAATTTCTTCACAAAAACGCAGATTTTTCAAAAGTAAAGTCAAGAGGGATTCATAAGCAAAATGGGGAAATTTTGCTTATGAAATCATGGATTTGTGATAGTAGAAGTGTAGTAGATACCTTGAAATGATCTTATGAAGATCGATTTCAAGTGTAAGACACAGAACAAAGGCCATAAAAGCCTTAGAAAAACAGAGCAGAGCAGTTCGGACCCAGAATCTTGATTCTGGTATGAACACGGGCGTGTACACGGGCGTGTACAAGGGCGTGTTCAGAACACGGCCCCGAACATGCCCATACGCACAACCGTGTTGCAAGAAAAATTAGACCCGAGAGGTACACGGTCAAGAACACGGCCGTGTATCAGACCGTGTCAAGAGGCACACGGTCAAAGAGAGGCGTGTAAGAGACCGTGTAAGAGGACAGAGGAGTACACGGCCAGTAACACGACCGTGTACCAACCCGTGTAAGCATACACGGCCATGTTCCAAGAATTACACGGGCAGGCTTAAAAGTCCAGAGAAGTACACGGGCACGAACACGGCCGTGTAAGAGGGCGTGTTCGAGTCCAGAGAGCAAAAAAAAAAAAAAAAAAAAGAGTCTGGAAAGGAAAATTTTCATGTTTTGCCATATTTCCAGTATAAGTTAAATATGGTAAATAATCAGTGATTTTTCCATTTATAGGAGTCCAAGCCAGAGACCCCAAATCAGCAGTCCCAGAGCAGCAGTAGCTTACGCTAGAGGATTTTCTGTAAGTTCAAGCATTGTCCTGACTGCAACGTGGACAAACTTGCTTTATTACAGTATTATGTATGTTGTATGACGTGTTGCTAGACGTTGATTGTCTGCATCACGATGTTAAGTCAGTTTATGTCAGTCACAGTACAGGTCAGTGCATGTCAGTCATAGCACAGGTCAGTTCATAGCAGTTCATGTCATGCATATTGAGTTACATGTCCCAATACACAGACCAGACAGTAACAGAACAAGAAAACAGTTAGGTGTACAAGGCACCTTAGTGTGTTGATTAAATCACACCCCAGTAAATAGATTAACAGATTCCGACTGTGGGGGCAAGCAGTATACTACCCAGTTGGAACACCAGCAAGATGGTAATTAACCAGTTATTGGCATATCGGCCTCTCGAACTACGGGGAGGTTATCATGTTTAGCATCAGTTAAGACTGAGGAGGTCAGCACTAAAGTACCGCTCCCGGTTGCGCTAACATGTCGGTACGTCCAATCAGGGGCCCAAAACCAGAACTAAAATAACAGATTAATGTTCTAAGACTGAACCTTTAGTCAGTACAGCATGAGTATAGCAGTCAGCATGAGTACAGCAGTTAGCATGAGTACAGCAGTTAGCATGAGTACAGCAGTACAGTATGAGTACAGCATGAGCACAGTAGTACAGCATGAGCACAGCAGTATAGCATGTTAGTTACATGTTTTTATGTTTGAACTTACTGAGCCCATAGCTCATTAGTTTGTTCACATGTTGCAGGTAAGAGACCTGTTCACCAGTAGTTTATGGTGGACGACGAACAGGGTAGACGCATGCCGGAGAGGATCGGGCGAGGGATATGGGTCACCAGTTAAATCTTCCGCTGTGCAGTTTTGAATGTAATTTTCAAAGAGACAGTTTTCAAGACAGGAGTATGTGATAGGGGAATCATGATCAGTTGTTAACATGATTTCTTTATCACATTCTCAATAGTTTATGTATTTAAAGAAAAAAAATTTTATTCCGCAAAATTAGCAGTAGTTACAGTTCAGCATGATTGCCGGCGACCCTAGAGGCCTGCAGACTATTGCGGTTGACTTCAGAGTTGGCCGTAGTAGCACTGTAGAGCCCCTACAGTAGGGCGGGCCGCCACAGGTTTTGTGCTAACAAAGACACAAAAATAATTTCTCTTAATATCAAACCAAAATAATAACTACAAACCATAAAGATTGATTCGAAATCTTACCCTTAAAGGAACTTAGAATGGCTTGGATTTGACTCCTACTAACACAAGCTTGTGGGGGCTGATTTTTGGTGAGTATTTAGTTTGGTTTTTGGCTTGAAATTATGGGGGTTTGGGGGTTTAAAGGCAGTCCGCTACAGCAAGAGAAATGAGAGGAAGGAGTTGTGATTTTTCTTGGGTGCAAAAGTAAGAAAACAAACTCTTGTGTCATGTATGCCTTTTATAGGCAAACTTAACCCAACTTACTTAAGCTTAAACCAAATTAATTGTCTACATTTTTAGCCTAATCAAGAGACAAAAATCTATCCATTTTAACCCCATAAATGGGCACGGGCTGTGCATGGAAAAGGGGAAGAATAAACAAAGATTTGTTGACCATGTGCTTGAAAACCCTTGGTTATTTTATTCAAAAGTTATCATAACTATGGCATTATTTTAATGCCACTTTTTGGGCTATGTGAGCAACCAAATTTAGCTGCTTTTGTAGCTAAGGGGCACGGACTTTTGAGGCCAAAATCTATCTGTGTTGGCTTCTATTCGCAGTCTAATTTCTACCGTTCGGTATCCGACCTTTTTTCAGTAGTGTTTTAGTTTTCACCCGGAATTGGATTTTCAGAATTCAATTTTTATACTGATCATTCCTAGTCATTTTATACTGTCTAAGAGCCCATTCTACACTAATTTACTATTTATTTCTATGCTGTGGTTGTGTCTACACTGTGTTGTACTTGCGCATGCATACTGAGGCGTTTTCGTGTGAAAATTTCGACAGAGTCTCTCTTGACTAATTCGGATGTGCTGATTTCAATTTTATCAGTTTTACGTCCGTCCAGGGTTGTCTGGACCAGTTTTTAAGATCTGTGTGACCCCATCTCTAAAAACATGTCAGGTGCCAGATTGACTAATTCAGTCGTTCTGAGTCTAAATATATCAGTTTCGAGACGAGAAAATATCATCTTGACCCTCATCCCGATACTGCGTATCTCTCAGAAAAAAATTCTCATTTTATACCCAATTGACTA
Organism: Antiaris toxicaria; assembly: GCA_035233585.1. NCBI lineage: Eukaryota > Viridiplantae > Streptophyta > Magnoliopsida > Rosales > Moraceae > Antiaris > Antiaris toxicaria. Next base: position 7,808,313 of record CP141163.1, read on the forward strand.
GATTGGGCCTACTGACTGCTAATATATCAGTTTTATGTCAGATTAAGGCCGTCTTGTCCATTAAATTGACACTGCATTTTTACTATTCATTATTCACTGCTTTCTATTCTAACTGACTAGTCTGAGTATTCTGACTCTGATTTTATTAGTTTCTAGACTAGAAGAAGTCATCCGAACCATTTTCTCGATATTGCACCCCTGCTAGGGTTTCTATTGCTGTTGTGCTAAGATGTTCGGTCTGAGTATTCTGGTGATCTGTTCACCAATCGTTTGTCAAGAAATGGTCGTACGGACTAGTTTCCTGACACTGCGTGTCTTATATACTATTCAATTGGAAATTATATTGTATTTTTCAACTTAATTACTTATCATGTAGTAATTAGGTTCCATGAATTTTGGAGAGTGATTGTAAAGGCTCTCTGCTCATTACACGGCCTTCTACACGGGTTCCAACACAAGCGTGTACAAGGAAACACGAGCGTGCATTGTCCAGACACAGGCGTGTACTAGTTGAGCTTGCTCAACACGGCCATGTCCTGAAACACATTCATTTTACCTGAGCGGTACACGGACATGTACCTGACCGTGTTACACTACACGACCATGTTCACTCATGTAGGATAATAAATCGGTAAAAACGTATCAGAGTGGTGCAGCTGAACAATAAAAATTTTTAGACCGTTAAATATCTCATGATGCCATATACAATAAACCAACAACAATTAAAACTCATACCTCAAGGACGCCAATCTTGCAGGAGGAGAATGACCAGAGGCTTCAACCAACTAGCCTTCTCTACTATTCTCCAATTCCCGAATGGCTAAGTGTGTGGGCACTCTGAACCTCGATCGGTATGCTAGCACTGCTAGTCTTCTTCCAACCACCCAGATCTCTAAAGAACTTATTGTCACGATGAGCTGTGCAACAATAAGCCTGCTCACCTGAGAGTCTGTGGTCTGAGAGAACTGGAGTGGTAGGACCTCTATTTATAGACCTGCACGAGGTGATTCTCTGAATTCGAATTGGATTAGGAAAAGATATTCTCCCTTATCCATAACCATAAAATCCAAATTTTTCCATGGGAAAATCCCAACAATAAAATTCAATTTTTTTAGGATAAATCCAATCCAAATCTAAACAAGATTTTAACTAGAATTTTATCTTCCTTTTTCAACCAAAAAATCCGAAATTCCTAGGAGAAAATCTCCTCAAAAAATTCGGCCACTTTTAGGATAAAGGAGAATCAAAATTCCACTAGGATTTTCAAGCTTGAATCTTATCTCAACCTTATCCAAAATAACCGAATTTTCCTAGGAGATTTCCTCCATAATTTCGGCCACTTTTCAGGGAAGGAGAGAATCCAAATTCAACTGGGATTGAAACTTGAATTTTTCCCTTGAACCTTATCCACAAAAACCGAAATTCCATTGAGGATTATCCTCAAAATTTCTTCTATAATTTGTTAGGATTTGAATTCAAAATTCAAGTAAGATTCTAACAAGATTATCCTCTCCAAATCCAACTCAAATTCGAATTTCAAACCTTGTGGATTTTCCACAATAAATTCGAATCCCACTTGGACTGTGATTCAAAATTTGAATTTCAAATTTCAAATTCGAATTTGAAATTTGAAATTCAAATTTCAAACTCAAATTTCAAATTTCAAATTTCAAAATTCAAATTTCAAATTTCAAAAAAACGGTTGTGTTTCAAATTCTTGTTCTCACGGAAAATTTTCTACAACTCCAATCCAATCTCAAATAAAATCATGGCAACTTTATTTGGAGTTCGAATAATTGTGTACTCTATTATCCAAAACAAAATCTGAATCCAACCGGAGAGAATCTTGTCTACCATCCTAATCTTGTGTCATCACCATCCATGCATAATAAACTAGCCAATAGCATACACAAATCAATTTGCCAAACGTTAAGGAATTATGTGGAGCTAGTAGAGGGACTGATTGGACATATATAATCGGGCTCCCGCAAATCCATATGATCATCATTCTTTACCGAACAACTCAATCATATGATCACTAGTTTCAGAGTCACACCACTATAAACCTGAAACTGAACTCCCAATTATATATCGTATTACGTAAGCCTATGACGAACTACTATCCAATGACCTTGTCATATATGCAAAACCTTCATATGATATCCATGATTAGCCTTAGGTCAAAGTCCGTTTAATCCTACTAATCAGGCTATCTTAAAGTTCCATTATACTATCGAATTAAGAAAATGATTATTCACCATATGTGAATAAGAAGCCATCCGCCCAGCGGACGATCCAAGGCCTTGTCCATTTTCACATTCAGTATAATGCCTTTAAGAGGATACCTTTAACTCCTTAGAGCTATGATTCCGATATCTGCAAACAAACCCTTCATCGTATACAAGTCATACACCCAACGAACCGGTCTATAAGCTTACTACCTCTGAGACGCTTTAGCCATTAGAACATCAAAGTACACAAGTCATATACATGAAGTAGTTCATTTACTCAGGATTAAGGTTATTGCACAATGAACGTCAAAAGCAGATTGATCCACTTATAGCAGACTACGTAGATCAATCACGTTTTAGTCCCGGTCTAATATGTCACCACCAAGTAACATATCTATGTCTCTACTTGGGAGTCCAACTCCAGACAGTCAAGATAAACCGTCCCCTCCAAGGCTTTAGACAACATAATAGTCTTAACATGAGTTAGATGCTCGGTTTATCCCCATAGACTACAGACCATAGTTTAGACTGCTAACTTTAGAATATTGTCTTCTCGCATACAAAAGTCCATTGCATGCAACGTTCTAACAGTTTTAACACAAGCAGTCAGTGAGCCATATTTACTTACATTTACTTTAATATGTAAATAAGACGAGGACAGACAGCAATGTAATGAATAACCTCTATATATAATTTTATTATCCAGTTCAAAATAAATGCATCAAAATGTCTCTAATGCTTAGGGCATTTCCTAACAATCTCCCACTTGCCCTAAGCCAGTAGATGTGCCATGTTACGCATCCCCATCGCCTCTACATGCCTCTCAAAGCTTCTAGCCACCAAAGTCTTAGTAAAGGGATCGGCGATATTGTCCTCGGACGCGATCTTACATACATCTACTTGTCCTGTCTCCAAATGCCCTCTAATAATATGATATCTCTGATCGATGTGCTTGGTCCTCTTGTGGTGCCGAGATTCCCTTGTGTTAGCAATAGCCCCTGTATTATCACAGTAAAGTGTGATAGGTTTGTCAACACCCGGAATGACCTCAAGGTCTCTAAAGAACTTATGGAGCCAAACCGTTTCTTTAGATGCCTCAGCCGCAGCCACATACTCAGCCTCCATAGTAAAGTCAGCTGTGCAGCCCTGTTTCACGCTCCTCCACACAATGGCGCCTCCTCTGAGTAAAAACACTGATCCAGATGTCGATTTCTTCGAATCCTTACAAGTCTGGAAGTCTGAGTCTGTGTATCCTACGGGTGTTAGGTCCCCTCCAGAATACACCAGCATATAATCCCTCGTTCTCTTAAGATACTCGAGTATATGCTTTACAGCTTGCCAGTGCTTGGTTCCAGGATTTGCTTGATATCGACTCACCATACCTACTGCAAAACATATATCCGGGCGAGTGCAAAGCATAGCGTACATAAGGCTACCCACAGCGGATGCATAAGGGACCTTACTCATACGCTCTCTTTCTTCCGATGTCTTGGGACAGTCATCCAATGAAAGAGTTAGACTGGCAATGGAAGGTTGTGAGCCTTTTTTTGCCTCTTGCATTACATATTTGTCAATTATTTTATCTATATATGAAGCTTGGGATAACGCTATCATTTTGTTCTTTCGATCTCTGAAGAGACGAATGCCTAGAACATAATTAGCTTCTCTCTAGTCCTTCATGTCAAACTGTTGGTATAACCAAAGCTTGACCGATGATAAGTTCCCTACATCATTCCCAATGAGTAGTATATCATCAACATAGAGTATCAGAAAGATCACTTTTCCATCCTTAATACGTTTATAAACACAAGGTTCATCAACGTTCTGCTCAAAACTAAATGTCTTAATTGCTTGATCAAACCTCTGGTTCCATGAGCGGGATGCCTGCTTTAATCCATAAATGGATCTAAGCAACTTGCAGACTTTCCTTTCTTGGCCTTTCGCTACGAACCCTTCGGGCAGTATCATATAGATACACTCTTCAAGATGGCCATTCAAGAATGCCGTCTTGACATCCATTTGTCAGATCTCATAATCGAGAGCCGCAGCAATGGACAGAAGAATAAGGATAGACTTCAGTATAGCAACAGGCGAAAAGGTTTCATCGTAATCGATTCCAGCCTTTTGCGTGTATCCCTTTGCAACCAGTCTAGCTTTGAAAGTTTCCACACTCCCTTCCGCATCCTTCTTTCTTTTGTAGACCCATTTGCATCCAATGGGTTTTATCCCATCCGGCAAATCTATAAGTTCCCAATTAGAGTTGGATTTCATAGAATCCATCTCATTGTTCATAGCCTGTTTCCAAGATTTAGAATCAATATCATTTATAACTTCATCATAGGTGACCGGATCATCCTCATGCTCATGAGCCTCGGCCTAGTATACCTCAGCATCATACATGAAGAAATTAGGTTTCTTCGAAACCCTCCCACTACGACGAGGCACCCTAAATTGTTGATCGTCTGCAGGTCTTTCACTGGAACTCGGACTTGTGTCCAAGACCGAAATCTGTGGAGCAGTTCTTTCACCCGATAACTCCTCTAGCACCACTTTGCTTCGAGGCTTAAAGTCATTCATGTGACTTTCCTCCAAAAATGTCGCATGGGTTGAGACAATGACTTTTTGTTCCTTCAGGTTATAGAACAGACGTCCTTTAGTTCCTTTTGGATACCCTACAAACATGCACAATTCTGATCTTAGTTCCAACTTTTTCGCATCCCCATCCAGTACATGCGCCGGGCAGCCCCATATTCTCATATGTCCAAGGGAGGGCTTCCTGCCACGCCACAATTCATACGGAGTTCTGGGAATTGATTTGCTCGGAACCTAATTCAGAAAATAGCACGCCGTTTGTAAAGCATATCCCCAAAATGATAATGGCAGCGTTGAATAACTCATCATGGACCGTACCATATCCAATAAGGTCATGTTTCTCCTTTCGGGTACACCATTCTGTTGTGGAGTACCAGGTGCAGTCAATTAGGATAATATGCCATTCTCTACAAGATGTCCTAGAATTCATCGGAGAGGTATTCGCCACCTCGATCAGATCGAAGTGTCTTTATGGATTTATCCAATTGCTTTTCCACTTTAGCACGATACTCTTTGAACTTGTCAAAGGTTTCGCTCTTGCGGTGCATCAGATATACATATCCATACCTCGAGTAATCATCAATAAAAGAGACATAATACTCGAACCCTCCTTGTGCTGTGATGTTCATGGGGCCACATACGTCAGTATGCATAATTTCTAAGAGCTCCTGAGCCCTTGTACCTTTAGCTCCAAAAGACCTCTTAGTCATCTTACCCTCTAGACAAGACTCACATTGGGGAAGACGTACCTCCTCCAGAGATTCTAAAGGACCGTTTTTCACCAATCTTTGAATCCTATCCTAATTAATATGACCAAGTATTAAATGCCAAAGATACGCCTTGTTAGAGTGAGAAACTTTTAACCTTTTAGAGTTATCAATTAATTCAGTGTCAAGCAGTGAGTACATCTTTGGTTTGATCAAATATAGGTTTCCATCCATCCATCCAGAACAGAACAGATAAAAGACTTATTTCTACGAATATCAACTCTTTTACTAAAAGAAACTGAATAAGAATCCTTTGTTAAACAAGCTACCGATATAAGGTTCCTCCTAAAATAAGGAACATAAAAACAGTCTTTCAATAAAATAAACCTAAATTGATCAAAATAAAGGTAAACATCTCCCACTGCTTCAGCCACCACAAAGCTACCATCTCCAGTCCGCAACAAGAGGCTCCTATTATGTACACTTCTCGTTTCCACGAACCCCTGCATAGAAACACAAAAATGATTAGTGGCGCTCGAATCAATGACCCAAGTGTCTTTCAATTCTTCCACCAAACACGCTTCCAAGTAATGAAGTTCTTTACCTTCCTTGCCCTTGGCGGCTAGGAATTCCCGGCAAACCTTCTTGAAGTGACCTACCTTCCCACAATAGAAGCATTTGGACTTTTTAGGGTCCTTCGGCTTCTTGTTCTTCTTCTTCTTCTTCCCATCCGAGACAGGAGGATTAGAAGAACTAGAAGCCACTTGCTTCTTATTTGGCCTCTTCCTCTTCCGTGAGGGATTGGAAGATTCCGCCAAATTGACCTCTCCTTTAGGTCGGACCACATCCTCATCCCTGATCATCCGCTCATAAGCCTGTAGTTGCTTCATGAGCTCGGTTAGTCCTAACTCCTTTGTCGCCAGATTGTATGCGGCCTTAAACCCCACAAAATCTTTAGACAGAGTCTTGAACACCATCTCGATTTGGGTGTTGTAGTCCAACTCAGCACCATTCTCGGCAGCCTCAGCAAAGAATCCCATTAGAGTGATCATATGGTCCTTTACCGGAGTACCCACCTTTTGCTTAGAGTTCATAATGCTGGTGATAGCGGACTGTCGAGCCAACTTTTCTTGGCCTCCGAACATGTCCTCCAGATTTTCCATGATCTCCCCAGTAACTTGATAAGTCTCATGCTGCTTTTGTAAAGCACTCATCATGCTAGCAAGGATGTAGCATCGAGCTATCTCATTGGATTCTCTCCAACGATTATAGGCAACCGGGACCTCCTCAAGTGGTGTGTCAGGTTTAGGCTCAGGTGGGCATGGTTCGTCTAGTACGAACTTGTGTCTCTTGCAGCTGAGAACTATTAGTAGATTTCTTTTCCAATCTTTATAATTATCGCCATTCAACTTATTTTTAGTAAGTATTGAAATGAGGGGTGTCGGTGACATTTTGAACTGAAATAAAATTATACTAGACATCATTACAAAGCCCAAGCAAATATACAGATAATATAGCAAATAAAACATACAAGTATGTTCCTACATGAAACTTGAAAAACACGTAACATTGCAACGGTAATTCACAGCACCTATTGCCCCAAGCCACCGAGGGGTGGTCATGAAAACAAATAGTCAGAACATGGACCCCGTCCAATTAATATATGTTACCTTAAATCCTCCAAGATTAAGACATATATTAATAACCGCTTATTTGGCCACTGGTTTAGTTAACAGAGCTTCTAGGGAAGGTTAATAACTAAACGAGTCTTGAGTGTATAACCATTGTTTACGTAGCCCGATCCACGTCCTACCAAGCCACCGAGGGGTGGTCATGAATAAGATCGTACCCGAACACATTTTCCACATAGGAGATCCAATCTAGTAAACCGGCGCGGTACACACCTACCGAGGGGTGTGGTCAGGGCAGAACTGACGCGAGGCGTTACCATGCTTTCACATATGGATCAACAATGGAGGCCGTGGGTTTTGTTTGAAACCCTCTCCCACTCAATATTTTGAAAAACATGCAAGTTTTGACAAATTATGTATGATCAATATAGTATGAGCGGCACTCACCTATCCTATATGACATGTTATCAAATATGCATACAAAACATCCATCATATTTATACATCCATGACATATCACAGAAAAAATAATTGACAGAATAACCAAGCTATGGTTCCATCCTAGAACAAAGAAAATAAAGATTACAAAATTCCATCCAAAGCATTCTTTGGGTCTTGAATTTCGTTCCGTCTTCTTGTATCCATCTTTATGTAGCCTCTCCATTTATTTCTCATCCCAAGAATCATTTAAAATTTAAATCTCCAAAAAATTTAAATTTCAAATTCAAATTCCAAATTCGAATTTCAAATTTAAATTTCAAATTTAAATTTTAAACAATTTTAAACATCATGTGTAATAATATGTAATTTCAAATTTTTAATTACATATTTTTAAACAAGATTTAAAATTAAATCTCTAATTTAAAAATCAAAATTTTCTGATTTTTAGACCGTCACACCGCCACCCCCGAAGGCGGCAGCCGCCGTGGGCAGCCACTAGCCCCAAAGGGGCTGGGAGCCCACGGCTGCCCTCTATGTGCAGCCTTGCTGGGCTGCAGGACAAGCCTGCAGTGCCTGCAGCCAGAGGCTGCACGCCCAGGCTGCGGCCAGCCTTGGGCAGGCCGCGGCCACCCTCGGCGGCAGGCCAAGCCTGCGGCCGTGGGTGGTGTTGGCCTGCACAGGGGCTGCGCAGCCCCATCCTGCCCGAGGGCAGGGGCTGTAGCCCCACCAAGGCCCGTCGGCCTATCCCGAGGGGTCGTGTCTCGATTTTCGTGTTATGTTCCAATTTACCTATTAAGATCTCCAAAAATTAATTTGAATCCCAATTAAATTGAAATTTTCCACACAATCAAAATTTCAACCTTTAAATCAAATTTAACATTTGGGAAAAAATAAATTACGGTCTTCAATCTTCAATCTCCTCCAAGAATAATTACATAAAATTTCCTAAACCGTTTCCGGTATACAAAAATTCTAACCATAAAAATTCTAAGAGACAAAAAATTAAAATCCATGGGAAAATTACTGTGTTAATAAACTGCTCCCACGGTTACATAAAAAATCCTAGATACAATTTTTCTAAATTCTAAGGAACCATAACCGGCATAAACAAGCATGCTTATAATAATTCAAAAAATTAAAATAACCACATACTTTATATATAATCCATGATAACAACATAAAGGAACCCTAGAATGCCACTCTCTAAATATCAAATCCATACATAAATAAAAAGACTAAGTAATTGTCTAATTTATGTACATGGCATAGTCATGAGATGGCTCTGATACCAATTGTAAGATAATAAATCGGTAAAAATGTATCAGAGTGGCGCAGCGGAACAATAAAAATTTTTAGATCGTTAAATATCTCATGATGCCATATACAATAAACCAACAACAATTAAAACTCATACCTCAAGGACGCCAATCTTGCAGGAGGAGAATGGCCGGAGGCTTCAACCAACTAGCCTTCTCTACTATTCTCTAATTCCTAAATGGCTGAGTGTGTGGGCACTCTGAACCCCGATCGGTATGCTAGCACTGCTAGTCTTCTTCCGACCACCCAGATCTCTAAAGAACTTATTGTCACGATGAGCTGTGCAACAATAAGCCTGCTCACCTGAGAGTATGTGGTCTGAGAGAACTGGAGTGGCAGGACCTCTATTTATAGACCTGCATGAGGTGATTCTCTGAATTCGAATTGGATTAGGAAAGGATATTCTCCCTTATCCATAACCATAAAATCCGAATTTTTCCATGGGAAAATCACAACAATAAAATTCGGTTTTTTTAGAATAAATCCAATCCAAATCTAAACAAGATTTTAACTAGAATTTTATCTTCTTTTTTCAACCAAAAAATCCGAAATTCCTAGGAGAAAATCTCCTCAAAAAATTTGGCCACTTTTAGGATAAGGGAGAATCAAAATTCCACTAGGATTTTCAAGCTTGAATCTTATCTCAACCTTATCCAAAATAACCGAATTTTCCTAGGAGATTTCTTCCATAATTTCGGCCACTTTTCAGGGAAGGAGAGAATCCAAATTCAACTGGGATTGAAACTTGAATTTTTCCCTTGAACCTTATCCATAAAAACCGAAATTCCATTGAGGATTATCCTCAAAATTTCGTCCATAATTTGTTAGGATATGGATTCAAAATTCAAGTAGGATTCTAACAAGATTATCCTCTCCAAATCCAACTCAAATTCGAATTTCAAACCTTGTGGATTTTCCACAATAAATTCGAATCTCACTTGGACTGTGATTCAAAATTTGAATTTCAAATTTCAAATTCAAATTTCAAATTCAAATTTCAAATTTCAAAAAAACGGTTGTGTTTCAAATTCTTGTTCTCATGGAAAATTTTCTACAACTCTAATCTAATCTCAAATAAAATCATGGCAACTTTATTTGGAGTTCGAATAATTGTGTACTCTATTATCCAAAACAAAATCTGAATCCAACCGGAGAGAATCTTGTCTACCATCCTAATCCTGTGTCATCACCATCCATGCATAATAAACCAGGCAATAGCATATACAAATCAATTTGCCAAACATTAAGGAATTATGTGAAGCTAGTAGAGGGACTGATTTGACATATATAATCGGGCTCCCCCAAATCCATATGATCATCATTCTTTACCGAACAACTCAATCATATGATCACTAGTTTCAGAGTCACACCACTATAAACCTGAAACTGAACTCCCAATTATATACCGTATTACGTAAGCCTGTGACGAGCTACTATCCAATGACCTTGTCATATATGCAAAACTCTCATATGATATCCATGATCAACCTTAGGTCAAAGTCCGTTTAATCCTACTGATCAGGCTATCTTAAAGTTCCATTATACTACCGAATTAAGAAAATGATTATTCACCACATGTGAATAAGAAGCCATCCGCCCAGCAGACGACCCAAGACCTTGCCCATTTTCACATTCAGTATAATGCCTTTAAGAGGATACCTTTAACTCTTTAGAGCTATGATTCCGATATCTGTAAACAAACCCTTCATCGTATACAAGTCATGCACCCAACGAACCGGTCTATAAGCTTACTACCTCTGAGACGCTTTAGCCATTGGAACATCAAAGTACACAAGTCATATACATGAAGTAGTTCATTTACTCAAGATTAAGGTTATTGCACAATGAACGTCAAAAGCAAATTATTCCACTCATAGCGGACTACGTAGATCAATCACGCTTTAGTCCCAGTCTAATATGTCACCACCAAGTAACATATCTATGTCTCTACTTGGGAGTCTAGCTCCAGACAGTCAAGATAAACCGTCCCCTCCAAGGCTTTAGACAACATAATAGTCTTAACATGAGTTAGATGCTCGGTCTAACCCCATAGACTATAGACCATAGTTTAGACCGCTAACTTTAGAACATTGTCTTCTCGCATACAAAAGTCCATTGCATGCAACGTTCTAACAGTTTTAACACAAGCAGTCAGTGAGCTATATTTGCTTACATTTACTTTAACATGTAAATAAGACGAGGACAGACAGTAATGTAATGAATAACCTCTATATATAATTTTATTATCCAGTTCAAAATAAATACATCAAAATGTCTCTAATGTTTAGGGCATTTCCTAACAACTCATACAGCCTTTCTCACATATACAGTTCAATCGGTACACGACTTCTTACACGGTTGTGTACTTGACCGTGTTCTGCGAATTTACACTAAATGACATTAAACTAACCCAAATTCATTCCTCAATTTCTCATTATATAGAATTTAGGTTACATGAGTATGAGGGTCCTTACAAATTAGATTGATTTAATAAACCCTAATAAACTTAGAAAAGGGATTTTTGTATTTAATCAATGTGTAGAAAGCTTGAGTTTATATAAAATAGGAATATACCTATATAACATGTGTAACTATTGGGACAGTTTTTACTTAATGAATCAATCTAATTCTCATATGAATATAATGATTTTATCAATGGGATATTTCCAATTGAACATTGGAAATGACTTTTAGATAATTTAAGACTCCCAGTTAATAGTTTGATTCGATTAAGTTATCAATGGGAAGGTAGAGAGGATCGAGTGAAGTGTTGGGTAAAGATTGCAATGTAGAAGAAATTAGTAAGACATGCACAGTGGAATTTTAAAAATTTTTCAAGATCATAAAAAAAACTTGTGTTACCATATACAATAAATTATTTAACAATCATTATACCTTAAGACAAGATCACCAGGAATGCCAAAGGATGTGACTAAGAGGCTTCAACCAACTAGCTTTTTTTATTATTCTCTAATTCTTAGACGGTGGAGTGTATGGGTACTCAATTTCTCAATTAGTATTCCAGTGCAACTTATCTCTTTCTAACAATTTAGATTTCAACAAATTTATTATTATGAGTAAGAAATATAATAATAAATTGCTCATCCGAGAGTTTATGGTCTAAAAAAAATAAGAGCTACAAGGGTCCTATTTATATAATTGCACTAGGTGGTTTTTCCTTACCCAAAAACCGACTCTCTATAGGGCAAAGACCCTTCAAAAAATTCAGTTCCACAAAGAGAGGGAAGATTCAAAATTCAAACAGGATTCAAAAAAGATTTTTCTTTCTCCTCCCTTGTAGATTGGCTAAATCTTCCATGGGGTAAATCACCTCAAAAATTTGGCTTCTACAAGATGTGGAATTCAAAATTTGATTCAAATTTCAAACTCCACAAATTTTATGATTTTGTCTACATGGATAATTTTCCGCAACTCCAGTTTAAATTCAAATATAATTATGATAACTTTATTTAAATTCATACAATTGGGCAATCTCTTATCTAAAACAAAATCAAATTAGGAGAAAATCTTGTCTTTTAAATCTATAAAACTCCACCACCTCCTTTAGTATGCTAAGATAAGATTTTGTTCAATTCAAATTCAAATAGGATATTCTTTTAAATTTCAAAATATTTATTTAAACAAGATTTTCAAAATTTAAATCAATCTCATATTTATCTTTTGAAAGACAAATACAATTAATTTAAATTTTGATTCTTATCTTGCAAAATAAATGTTCACCCAAATTAAATATTTATCCCATTTATTGAATAATACAAAATTATAATTTTACCCTTGGCTCCTAGAGAAAAAACATCCATGCCTTTGAATAGGTGATTTGGATTTTTCTCTTCACTAAATGCAAGAATACAAGTAATGAAGAATATTCCAATCAATTACTATCTGCTAAGAAATTATGGAAAGCTAGTAAATGGACCGATTGGACATATATAATATGGGCTCCAATAATCTACATAACTATTATTTCATATAGAATAAACCCATTACACAATTATAAGTTTCAGTGTCATACCACCATAAACCTAAAATTATACTCCCAATTATATATCATATTATACAAGTCAGTGATTAACTATCATCCAATGACCATGTATGTGCAATACACTTATATGATATCCATTATCAATCTTAGGTCAAAGTTCGTTCGACCTATTGATCAAGTTACCTTAACGATCTATTATATACTTGATTAAGAAAATGATTATTCACTATATGTGAATAAAAAGTCATCTACCAAGCAAACGATGTAAGGCCTTATCTATTTTTATATCTAGTATAATGTCTTTAAGAGGATAATATTTACTCCTTATTAGAGTTATGATTCCAATATCTATAAATAAACCCTCCATCATATACAAGTCATGTATCTCACAAACCGGTCTTTAATCTTACTACCTCTGAGATGCTTTAGCTTTTGGAATATCAAAGTACACAAGTCATATACATAAAGCGATTCACTAACTCAGGATTAAGGTTATTACATAATGAACATAAAAAATGAATTAATCTACTCTAGCGAACTATGCAAATTAATTGCACTTTGATCCCAGTCTAATATATCACCATCAAGTAATATATCTATGTCTCTACTCGGGAGTCATTGCTCTAGACAGTTAAGACAAATTGTCTCCTCAATTAGCTTTAGATAACATAATAGTCTTAATATGAGTTAGATGCTCACTTTAACTTCATAGATCACGGACTATATATTTAGACTCCTTACTTTAAAATGTTGCCTTCTCGAATATAAAAATCCATTATATGCAACATTTTAACGATTTAACAACAAGCAATTAATAAGTCATATTTACTTGCATTTACTTTAACATGTGAATAAGATAAGGATATATAGCAATGCAATGAGTAACTTCTAATATATTATAAATTAATTCAAAATAAATGAAATAAATAAAAATATCTTTCCTCTTTAGGACATTCTTAACATGCAATACGAGGTTTCATTCTATTAGTGGTCTTAATTGTTACTTGGTCAACTTTAATTTTTGTTTTATTTTATTTTATTTTCATTATTTAATCTATTATATAAATTAAATTAAGGTGATACAATTTTAGTATGTAGCAAATATATTAGTAATTCTCCATGGAAATGATACTTTACTTATTAGTTTATTGCTTATTTGCGATAGGCGCACTTATGTTGTAAAATCCACAACATCATTTCAATCTTATATATGTGTTTGATCTTATGTAAGTGATTTTTATTTTCATTTCTTATTTTAATTCCAGTTCATTGTGTTTGATGCAAGTGAGAAATTAGCTAATTAATTTTAAGATTGGTTCAATGTTGGCTTTATAAGTGTACATGTTTAATTGAGAAACTGTTGTTGAAAAATAGTTTATAAAATTTGTTTCATTCTTTGTTGGTATATGAATTGTTTAGTAAAAGTCTTGCAACCGACACTAGGAGTCAAAGTTGGAGATATCCAGCCTTACATATTAAAAGGTTAAAATATTTTGATAGAATATGCACATTATTCTATTTAAATATGAACTACAATCTATAGGAGTAATTCTGATGATTGGCATAGGTGTTTGGAGACGAAGACATCCAGCTATCCATATTAAAAACTAAAATTATTCAAGTAAAGTATGCATAATACTCTACTAAAATATGAATAATACTTTATTAGAGTATTTCTACCGATCAAAGCCGAATTCATTTGACCATCCATGTAGAAACTGAAAATACTCTAGTAAAGTATGCACATTACCCTATTAGAGTATGAACTATATTCTACTAGAGTAATTTTGGCAACCAACCCAGCGGCCGGAGCTGGAGACATCTGACCATCTATGATAAAAATCTAAAATATTATAGTAAAGTAGGCACATTACTCTATTAGAAGAAAAACTATGCTCTACTAGAATAATTTTGACACCAACACCGACGGTTAGAGTTAGAGATATTTGGCCATCTATGTTGAAAACTAAAAATATTTCAGTAAAGTATGCTATATTAAAATACGAACTACATTCTACTAGAATTATTCTGATGATTGGAGCTAGAGACATTTAACATTCCATGTTGAAAACTGAAAATATTCTAATAAAATACGCATATTACTCAACTAAAGTATGAACTATATTTGACTAGAGTAATTCTTACAAATGGTGCTAGCTGCTATAGTTAGAGACATCTAAAATTATTCTAGTAAAATATGCTCATTACTCTACTAGAGTATAAACTATACTATACTAGAGTAATTTTTATGATAAGCATAAGCGATCAGAGCTGGAGACATTCGGTCATCTATATTATAAACTGAGAATACTCTAATAGAGTATGCACATTACTTTATGAGATTTTGAACTATACTCTACTAGAGTAATTCCAACACTGGTGCTAACAGTTAAAGCTGGAGGCATCTGGCCATCCATATTGAAAACTAAAAATATTCTTGTAGAATATGCATTTTACTCTATTAGAGTATGGACTATATTCTACTAGAATAATTCTAGTGATTGGAACCGGAACATTTGACTATTTATATTGTAACTAAAGACATTCAAGTAAAGTACTCTAGTTGAGTATGAACTATACTTTTCTAGAGTAATTACAACGATCGGCACTAGCACCTGGAGCTAGAGACATCTGACCATCCATGTTGAAATCTAAAAATATTCTAGTAAAATATGCTCATTACTCTTTTAGAGTATAAACTATAGTCTACTAGAGTTATTCCAACAACCAGCACTAGGGGTCAGAGATAGAGACATATCTATGTTAAAAACTACAAATATTCTAGTAAAGTATACACATTACTTTATAGAGTTTGAACTATACTTTACTAGAGTAAATTCCAGTGCCAGTGCCTTCGGTCGAAGCTAAAGCTAGTGACATTTAGCCATTTATGTTAAAAAATAAAAATATTCTAATAAAGCTTGCACATCACTCTACTATAATATGAACTATATTCTACTATAGTAATTCTGGCGACCAAAGCATGAGACATTAGACTATCCATGTTGAAAACTAATAATATTCTAGTAGAGTATGTATATTACTGTACTAGAGTATGAACTATACTCTACTAGAATAATTTTGATGACCAACGCTAGCAGTCGAAGCCAAAGACACCAGGCCATCCATGTTGAAATCTAAAAATATTCTAGTGGAGTATGCATATAGTTCTACTAAAGTATGAACTAAACTCTACTAGTGTAATTCTGGTAGCCAAAGTGAGAGACCAACACATTATATAAGGTATTGTTGTTAATATTCTAAGTAATAGGGGTAATTTGGGTAAAACATGTTAGGTCGACCTTTGACTTTGTTAAGCATATTAGGTTGACTTTTGAATAGAGTTATTTTGTGTCATCTTCGTGAAGTGGCCAAATTATGTGTCATTTTAGTAAATAAGTGTTTTAATTTGTGTTATTTTGGTGCTTTCCCTTTTCCTTTTTGGGGTTTTCAAAAGGAGTGAGTTGGTTTTTTATTTTTTATTTTTTTATTGGGTTTTTCAAGTGGAGTGTGGCAATAGAGAGCTCTTTCTTAGTATCTGGTAATGAGAGAAGAAAGTTGAAAGAGAAATATCAGCTACAAAAACGGATGTTAAAAAAATTGAAATTAAGAAGCTGCTAGAGCAAAGCTCGAGGATAGAATCAATTGAAGCAAGAAGAAAAAGAAAAAGTAGAGAGGAGAGAAAACGACCTACCTATTTGTGTATTTTTGGTTTAATTCTTTCCTTTCTTTTATCTTCTTGTATTTTGAGATGCTAAAAATTATGTTGATGATTTGTTTGGATTGTTTCATGAACTTTTATTTTCTAGGGTTTCATTGTAGCCTTGTTTTGAGCACATGAATTATCTTGTTTTCAATTAATTAATTTATGACCGTTTCTTATATTGTTAAGTGTCCCATATTGTGTTTAATGGTTATAAATGATTGGCCACCATTTGCCTGATTTGGGATTCAATTTGAGAGAAAAAAGTGAAAATTATTTCAGCCTATTATGGATGCCATGAGTAATCTATAGGATAGAGATATCAATAGGACTTTAGTAGTCTTATATGGGTTTCTTCAGGCTTAATGAATTTTAATAGGTTTAGAATCTTCATAGATATGTAAGAGATTGCTTGTTGAGATATTTTGTTAATGCTTAAGAAAATTTAGTAGATAAACTAGAGAAACTTGACTATCAACAATAGGGATTAGTCATTTTTAATGTGAATAGAAAATTCATGTAGGACTAATGGTTGATGAATCGGAGCCCTAGGTTTTTACTATCAATGAATCAAATTTATCATTTAAATTATGTCATTTTAATTTAATTTTGTTTTAATATACTTTATTTTAATTCTGTCATTCTCAATTTTTGATTGATCAAATAAATTATTATTTAATCAATTAAGTGCTTAATGGTAATTCTGCAATCTTTGAGTGACGATCCTTGTACTTATTCACATTATTAGTTGAAACCATTCGTGTAATTGCGAAATTTCCAATCAGGAACCACTGTATGAAACTACTATAAGAGTCGAATTGCAAGTTCCAAACCTAATTAGGCAACTCTATAATTGTAACTGTAACGAGCTTTGGCCTAACACGTACTTTTGAGCTACTAGAAGCTTGGTGCAACAACTATTATTTGGGACAAGTTTTGATACACACCTCCTTATTATCTTTTATCTTTAATATTTCTTAACTTAATCTTTCATAAACAATAAGGTGTGTACTATAACACAAAACACAACTTTCTTTATTAAAAAAAAAAACATTGAAACTTTTGTAAAAAAAAAAAAAAAAAACATATTTTATGAAAGTTTTGTACTAATTAAAAAACATATTTATTTTTAAAAAACATATTAATCTATAATCTCCACCTTTCGCATTCCCTATTCTCTCAACCCTTTTCATCCTCTCCTATTATCTATTCCTTCTATCAAACATAATTTTAATAGTGCATTTGGTTGGACAGAGAAATGGAAAGAGGGAGAGGATAGAGAGAGAAAGTAAATCTAATATTTGATCAGAAGAAGGGAAAATAGGAAGGGGTAGATGAAGGGTTGGGCTCTTCTCATGTTTAATTAGGAGGAAAAAAAAAAGGTGCCATAAAGTGAATCCTTCCATTAGTCAAAGGGAAGCCCATGTTTGTTTATTGCATTATGTTTAAATGCAATGCGATTTTCATCCAAACACAAAATTATTTCATTAAAATATCAATTATATCACAATTTAAATCTAATATAATTACTATATACCATTCCTCTTTTTTATAACTTTTATCAATCACATCACATATACTCTTTTTCTCTCTCTTTTTTCTTTTTATTTTTATCAATCATATCAAATACAATACAATTTAAATACTTTTCATCTAAATATAAATTATACTCAATACATTGTATTCCGGTGTAAAGCAAACACAATACGTTTACTAAACATCCCCTCAATCATCAATTACCATCGTGTAACCTCAAAAATAAAAAAAATGTAGCACAGATCAATTCTAAAAACCGTCGATAAAATATATGCAACAGTACTCACTATTCAGAGGGAAATATTACATTTATCTAACCAGCCAAAAAATAAATACTACACGATCTATCTCTTTTCAACATATAATAATAACTAATTAGTTCAGAAAAATATTAATTAATTAGAGTCTATTTCATTCACCGATGTAGTTTAATATAACTAAAAAATTGAGTTAGATCGGACGTATTGTGATTTAACTTAACTTAAATGTCAAGCTTTATTTTGTACATAGTTTAGCTTGAAATTTTTTTAAATTCGTCTTGAAAAGTGTGCTTGAATAAAAAAAATAAAAAACTTTAAGAAGTAGTTAAATTGAATTTCTACCTACCTAATTTTTGTAATATTAATAAAAAAAGTAACTATACGACTCATTTTTTTCCTTCCATCTAACAGATTGTAAACAAAAAAAAATCAAATAATCATCAATGTTATCATTATCATGGTTATTGAATATCAATATGGGGGATCATAAAAATCTGAAACAAATTTGATCCTTTTCTCGTTAGTTAACATGTTAGATTTAAAAATACATCAAACAAAAAAGAAAATTTCACCCTCATTCTTTGAATCTGAATATATATTTGTAAAAGAAGAAAAATACAAAACAAAGTTTATTTTAAACTACAAAATACTGTATAGTTTTAAAAAAAGAATTTTATGAAGTGAAATTATACCATATAACTTTAAAAAGTTAATTTAAAAATTAAATTAAGTTAGATTTACTCATCAAGCATCAAGCATGCACTAACTTTTTTCTTTTTTCTGTCTCTTTTTTTTTAATTTTTTTGGAATTTTTTTCTGCATCACGTTGGTCAAACATTGGTGTGTTTGTTGTTGTATTCTAAGACACGCGTCAAATGAACTCGGTTGAGGACGGCAATGGTCGGTCATCAGAGCTTGCGACCTACTGGTTGTCGTTTTGCCGGCTCCAATTGTGTGGCTGAGACCCCGAGATATACTCTAGACACAGCCCATAAAAGCTCATTTACGTGGGTGGTCCAATTTTAGTCGGCTCACGGAAATGATAAAAAGTGATAATAAAATAATAATAATAATAATAATAATGATAACTACTCTAGGGTTTTACTATCGCTTGGAGACAAACCCGTCCACTATCGTTGTGGATAATAATCATTGTGCCTTTGTTTATTTAAATTAAATACAAATATTTTCATAAAAACATTTAAATTTTATTTGAAAATGATTTTCATCTATTTTTTATAAGTTATAATAATATTTTTTTTATCTTTTTTTCCTTCATTTTTACTCCCATTTTCTATAAGCCATGACACAAATATTGTTATTATAAAGTTTTAGAGATGTAAATAATAAAAAATAATGATGAGATAAAAAAAAAATACTAAGACTCCATTTGATAAACATATTACATTTACATTGCGTTTAAATATAATACACTGAATATAATTTACATTTGGAGAAAAAGTATTTGTATTGCATTTGAATATAATGTGTGTTTAGATGAAAAATATTTAAATTGTATTTAAATAATAAATATGTGATGTGATGGATAAAAATAGAGAGAGAAAAAATATGTGATGTGATCAATAAAAAATAGAAAAAGTAAAATAATAAATAGTGATTATATTGGATTTAAAACATAATGTGATTGGTATTTGAACACAATATTTTGCGTTTGAATGAAATTGTATTACATTTAAATGTAATACGAATGCAATGCTAAAAACAAATGATACCTAAAAAAGTTGTTTCAGATACCAAAATTTGGTCTCCTAACGGGCTATTAGGAGAGAACATTTGGGTGAAAATATTTAAATTTTAAATAGTTGATAAGGAATTTGAATTGTTAGAGTTAAAAAGTGTAAAAATTTGAAGTATGTTATGAAAAAAAAAATCAATATGAAGCTTATTTCATTAGTCTTAAAATTCTATATAGTGTAAAAAAATATTTTATTTTGATTTGTATTTACAAAGTTATAGATTTTAATGTTTGAATTATAAAGTTGTAATAATAACTGTAAATAATAAAACTGACATTTCAGGAAAAGAAAAAAATTGAAAACTGGGCCAATTAGATGGAACAATTTTAAATGGAAAAATAAAACATGGATATGTAGATTTGGCATGTAGATGGAATCGTTCCCTATTTGCAAAAATGGGTGAAACAAACATGGGCTAGATTATCATTTTGATTAAAAAAAAATTCCAGAATTGTGCAACCAAGTATTAGCATGTGCCCAAGTATTTTCAAATGGGCTTGTTGAACGCTGATAGAATGGTCACTAAAAACCCTAAGAGCAAGTCCCTCGCTAAGAGTGTGTTACCCAACCTTATCAAATGTGTCAATGGTAAGGATAGTCAGAGTGTGATCTCACACATTCTTAATCAAATATTAGACCAACTGAAAATAAGCCTTCAAATTTAAGACCTCCAAGAGAACCACCCAGCATTTAAAATTTTATTTGGCACAATAATTGTTTTTTTTTTTTTACGAAAGTAAAAAAAGACCAAGGAGGGGACTACTGGCGTTAGCATATCCACTTGGGCATGACTAAAGGGCCCCTACAAATGCTAACAGAAATGTTCAATTTACCCACTAAATGATGCAGGTTACTCCTCGACGAGGAGCTTATCATCGACCAGCCCCATCAAATAGTCTAGTGATAAGGTTAGATGGGGGTGTAGTCTCAAACACTGTACAAGTACCAAAGGCATCCAATCGAGTACTAGATTAATAGGAAACAAGGCTTCACATTTAATACCTACCAGAGAGTAACCCAACACTCAAACTTGGTAATCAAGCACTCGAACCTTAGACCACAAGCCCACCATCGTTAATCTTAACAGTAGGCTATACCATGCCATACTGCTCGGTGGTTGGCACAATAATAATTGATTAAAGCAATATACCATCTAGCATTTCTTTTTCCCGCCCTAGTCATTAAATTAGCTAAATTTAATCGATATTCCACTATGTAACAAAGTTTATCTAGTTCTTCATATTATAATTAATTATGAATAATTTAACAAACATGCATCTCTCAACTTTGTTGGATACATTCCTCTTTGAGCTATGGTATTGAAGTTAGGCATGCTATTCTTGTTTGTAAAATGATTCTCTGGCCAAGTACAGCTACAAGGCAATCAGACGTGTGTGTATGTATATGTATGTATTTATGTACGTACACACACACACATATGCGCATGCGTGATAATTCTAAAGTTAAAAACACCATCTTTACATTTGTTATCGACTTGGAGAATTATATTATATCCCCATTTTTTAATTTAAAAAAAATTAAAAATTAAAGCCAACCCATATCATCATCTTCCTCAAATGATAAACTCACCTTTGATCCAATGTAAACTTTCGATGTATTGATGCGTAGTCTCACAGTTAAACAAAGATTGTATAACTTAATTATAGACATACGTATATATATATGCAGTTTGAAGGTTTGGACCCATTTTTTCAACTTGAATATGTTATTAAACTCGTCACGTTACTATTTTCCAATTTGCCTGTACAAAGTTATTTGCATTTATTATATATACACGGGCAAAATGATCATACTCCACTAAGAAAATTAAAGTGCGCGCACACAATGTGCATCACGCTAGCCACTTTGGAAAGCCACAGTCACATCAAATCAAACCATTAGAGTACTCATACATCTATCCTTTTTCCCATGCATTACTTTAAAAAAAAAATTCATTAAACTTTGGTTGTAAGTTACGTTAACTTCCTAAATAAAAAATGAAAAGAAAAAGTTACAGTAACTTCCAAAAAGTCAAGTAAAAGCAAAAGGGTAGGTAAACGACATATATATGTAAATACATATGAAGAAAAAATGAGCAACCTATGCTAGCCATACAAGTAAGCAAAGACAAGGACATCCAATTCTAAATAAACAAACAAGTTTTCTAAGGCCCGAATGGAAGGTCGGTGGTGTGTCAACAATAATGCACATTTCATTATTCTCTTCTGCAAAAAGTGAAGACGATTTATACTATATGTACATATATAAAATAAAATAAAATAAAATAAAATAACCACACACATACACAATTCTCATGTTAACTCCTAAACCTTTGTCCTAACCCCACGCTACAAATACCCACCCCATTTGCTCACAGTTGTTTCAACATAACACAAAGAGGCCTTGCTTTTCAATCAAATCCACTATCTCCATTCTCTACTCTCGCAAAAGCCGTGAAACAAAGAAATACAAGCGAGAGCAATAGATAGGAAAGATAATGGAGGGAAAAGAAGAAGACGTTAGATTAGGAGTGAATAGATATGGAGAGAGACAGCCCATTGGGACAGCAGCTCAGAGCCAAGATGTCAAGGACTATTCGGAGCCACCACCAGCGCCTCTGTTCGAGCCCGGGGAGCTCTCATCCTGGTCGTTTTACAGGGCCGGCATAGCCGAGTTCGTGGCCACCTTTTTGTTCCTTTACATCACGGTTTTGACAGTAATGGGGGTGGTAAAATCGCCCACCAAATGCTCTACCGTGGGAATCCAAGGCATAGCGTGGGCTTTCGGCGGAATGATTTTCGCCCTTGTTTATTGCACAGCCGGTATTTCAGGTAAAAATTTTGCAACTATAACAAATGATTTTATGGCTCTATCTTTCACTTGCTATCAGTAGTCCAGTAGTTTACTTATGTTGTGCCTTATGTGCAGGGGGTCACATTAACCCGGCGGTGACTTTTGGGTTGTTGTTGGCAAGGAAGTTGTCGCTGACGAGAGCGTTGTTCTACATGATAATGCAGTGTTTGGGAGCCATCTGTGGTGCCGGCGTGGTGAAGGCCTTCCAGAAGACTCAGTACATGTCGCACGGCGGTGGCGCTAACACTGTCGCTGTCGGATATAGCATGGGAGACGGCCTTGGTGCCGAGATTGTGGGCACATTTGTGCTTGTCTACACTGTGTTCTCCGCCACCGATGCTAAGCGCAGCGCCCGCGATTCCCACGTTCCTGTAAGCAAAATCTCTCATAATTGCATTGCATAAAATCTATAATTTTGTTTCCTAATAAAATCTACCGGAGATATATTAACATTTTTTCTATGCATAATTTTGTGGTCTTGATACAATGGAAATTGGACATTCCAGATTTTGGCACCGTTACCGATTGGATTTGCAGTGTTCCTAGTTCACTTGGCCACCATCCCTATCACAGGGACGGGCATCAACCCAGCAAGGAGTCTTGGGGCTGCTATTATTTACAACAAACAACATTCCTGGGACGACCATGTAAGCATTTTTGTCCCCTCGTTTTATATTTGTTAATATTATAAAACTGCTTCACATAATTACGTTTTTTTTCTTTTTTTTTTTTTTGTGGTATAAGATTTTACTTATCTGTCATGGAAGAGTGTTCCGGTAAATTACTTTTAATAATTTATCAAAAACCTTTTGTTTCAAATGCAAAAATGGTAGGCATCTTATACTCTAACGTCCAAGAATAATTTTAGTAGATTATTATTTATAATATAACCGATTATGTTTTATATTTTTCCAGATTTTTTTATTCTATATATCAAAGTTTTTTTTTTGTCTTCTAGCAAAATAAATTACTGTAATCTACCAAATTATTTTCCATTTTCAACAAAAACCAAAAAAATTGTTGACCGTCTCTAATGCCAGTCACTGGAGAGTATTTTGTCATATTACCGAAATTCCAGGGGGAAAAAAAAAAAAAGAAGACACTCATAGATTTTAAACTTTAAAACTAATACCTGAACTTGTTTCAGTGGTTGAATTAGCCCTAGCGGGGCTCTAAGCATCTACGTCATTAATTATGCTAATTTTTCATTCAATCAAACAACTTGTTGCAGTGGATTTTCTGGGTGGGACCTTTCATTGGAGCCGCTCTCGCTGCTTTGTACCATCAAGTTGTCATCCGAGCCCTTCCCTTCAAGTAATGCAATATCAATAACGGAAGCTATTTCCCTGCAAAATGATCTGTCGACCTATATATATGTATCTGTAACCCTGAAAAAGATGTGCTGCTTTTTAAGTACCCTGTTTTATCCAATAAGTTATCCTTAATGATCTGTTTTCTTCCTGAATGTAAGTTATTAGCAAGCAAACAAGATGGCACGTATTGGTGGTCCTTTTTTGACTAAATTACACCACCTGCTTTATCCGAGATAACTTATGCGTTTTACGTAAATTGCAAAGATCCAATCAATATCTATATATATATATATATCCAATCAAGAATCCGGTGATACCATTTTGCAGAATTAGGCTAGAAACAGTTGCATAGATACAGGTTCTCAGTCGCTTTAATTTAGCGGGGCAATTTAATTTTACCCTACTGTGGTTATTTAATGCAAGATCCCATATTCTAGAACAACAAATCATTATTACCCAATTCAAAGTGGGTAAATCCTATCCTAAAACCACCAGCATACGAGAAATCACATAGATCAATACACCTAGATTAGTTTAGAAAACCATGACTGATAACAGCTCGGAATGGAAACACATTTTTAAATCACTCACTAATTGATAAAATTTTAACTACAACGTAAAATTAGGTGATTTGAAAGATTGTCACTCAAAACGCACCTCTGAAATATTGTCCTATACATGGTGACTTCAGAATATTTATCCTATCATAAAATGAGTAAAAATAAATAAATATTTTTTTTTCCAAATTGCCCTCCACCAACCATAAAAGTAATTTAGTAGATTATCATTGGTAATTTATTGTATTACCGGTGGTAATCTATCAGACGTCTCTAGAATCAATATGGGTTACCTCGGGTCTTCACCCATATAACTTGATCTCCAGTTACTGGAGAATTCTTGTAGATTACAAGGGTAATCTACCATATTTATTTTTCATTTTGATAAAAAATTCTCAAAAGTCTCTGCCTCTGATTCCTATTGTCAGAGATTAATTTGATAGATTCTTTTGATAATCTACTGATTATTTTTTATATTCTACCAAATTATTTTTTTCTATTCTAGCGGATTCTTTCTTGTATTCCACCAAATCAGTTATCATATGCCGCTAGAGTCAATGTGGGTCTCCGTTGTTCCCTGGTCTTCGCTTGCTGACCGTTGGAGACTATTTTGGTAGATTTCTTTGTTTTATTTTTTGAATGATTTTTCTCATATTTTTAGGTTCTCTTTTCCTTACTTTTCACTTTCATTTTGCCGGCAACTTCTTTTTTTTTTTTCTTTAATTTTCTCTTCATTTGATGCTCGACATGTCATAATTTTCTCTCTAGCAGTATGTTTAGCCGGAAGGAGAAGCGCGATCTACCATTTGGCTGGAGGGACCAAAGGAAGTATAGAATTGCATAAATAACTATTTTTAATCCTTTCAATTCTCTATTCCTCTCAACAAACAATATAAAAGATTTATACAATCTTCTCCATCGTTCCTCCTCACTATCCCTCCTCCTCTCCACCTATACTAGTAAACATATCCTTAGGGTATGTTAGGGAGGAAGGAGAGAATAAAAAGGTTGAGTGGTAAATCATTTAGCTAAGAAAAATGGGGAGTGAGGAAGAGGTAATTTCTCTTATATTGTTTGGTATGAAATCCCATCAACAACCTCTCTAGTTTAGGAGAAATCAAAATTTGGGTATTTTGATGGATTATAAGTCTTTCCTCTTATTTCTTCCTTCCATTTTTCTTTGTTACCAAATAATCACAAATATTAAAATCCTTCCACTAATCTCTAAATGTCTCTCCCTCCTTTTACTTTTATCTCTTACTAAACGCACTCTTAAAGTATTTTTTTTGCCTAATCTCTAATTTCAACTTTCTCACCAACAACTCTTATCATTTTAATTATGATCAAATCTAATTATGAGGAGTTTCTTTTCATGATCAAATCTACATGTCCTTTTGGGTTTTTACAGCAGATTAAGGGTTGTTGTGAAATTTTTATGTTATTATTATTATTTTTAAATATGAGTTATTTCTTCATTATTTCGTTGGATATTATTTGTGTGATTATATTAGTTCCATCGCTATGTATATAGTAGTTTCATCTCCTTACAACATATTGTATCCCTTGCTGAATGGTATAAAATATTCTAATAATTTTATGTTGAATGGTAAAAAAAATTTGATCTTGAAAAACATAAAGAAAGCTGCAAATTTTACGTAAGAACAAAATAACTTATATTTTGAATTATATTTAACATAATAAATATTATACAATCTTGCTTCTACGATGACATGCAAAATTTTGAGCTTATAATATTACTTTTTTATATTCTTTTTGAAGTAAGTTTTTATGTATAATTTTTTCCATATTGGTGGTTATATTATTATTATAAAGCCTTCAACTACAACTCAATATGTGCATTGCACATGCTTTT
The DNA here is from genome assembly GCA_035233585.1 of Antiaris toxicaria. Classification (NCBI taxonomy): domain Eukaryota; kingdom Viridiplantae; phylum Streptophyta; class Magnoliopsida; order Rosales; family Moraceae; genus Antiaris; species Antiaris toxicaria. The sequence goes on from CP141163.1 coordinate 7,835,086, forward strand.
AACTAGTATTACAGAAAAGTTGCAATGAATAAACGAGTTACAAAAAATACAACTTTAAAGGAATAGAAAAACTGAATTTGTGGAAGCATCGGTTTTGGAAGTTTGAGAAAAAAGAGGGGCAAAATAAAAAGGCTCAAAACAGAACATATGATCAAATTTAAAAGAATAGAAAAACTGAATTTGTGGAAGTATTGCTTTTTGAAGTTTAAGACAAAGGAGGGAAAAAAGCTTAAAATAGGATGTGTAATTGATGCCCGGTCAACCTGTCAGATGGAGTACTTTTGTCATAGAAGTTCTAGGCTAGTAAAAAAAAAAAAGGCTCAACTTTGTTGAAATGGAGCAGAATTTATAAAGAGAAATTCTTCAAATATGAACACGCAACAAAAACCTAACGCTTTCTCAAAAGATTTCTATCCCAAATTCTTCAGTTTTTTGCTGAAAATTCAAATTTCTTCAAGAGGGTTTCTACTTTGATCAAAGCTACAATGTGGAAGATAGCCTAAAATATAATATACCTTAGCTGACTTAGGAGTTGAAGATTAGAGAAAAATGAGTGAGGGAGAGAACGTGTGAGGAAGGAGAAAGAGAGAAAAGAGTGAGACCGAGACCGCAAGAGAGATGGGAATTATATTGCGACAAGCTATTCAGGTTGTATGCCACCATTTAAGCTCATGAATTGAAATTTTTTTTGGTTTTGTAAAAACTTGCAATAAATATATCTAGTTTTCCCACATATAAGAGTCTGCAAATAAAAATAACTTTCTTTTTTTTCTCACTCTCCGTCTATTCTCACTTTCCCACACTCCCCTAATTGCTTCCCCATCTGCTGCCATTGTTTAGTCCCCCTGTCCTGCCCCTACTTCATCAGTGAGATATTGCGCAATTGAAAATAAACTGGTGTCACCCCACGACTACAAAGGAGGCTAGATCTTCCCCACTTGCCGGAGATGTGTGGGACAGATCTCCGGCAGATGCACGACCAATATAATTTTTGTGTTTTTTTTTTTTTTTTATAGTTTTTCTGTAATTTTTTACTAGAATTTTTGGTGTCATGACAGACTACTCCCAAGTATCACAGTAGGTTACCATTGGTTGCACGGTCGGTTACATCCTGGTTGCCGGAATTTTTGGTATCCCACTAGACCGACTCCAACTATCACTGCAGGATACAGGCTGTCAGGCTGTCACCCACTAGCTATTTTTATTTGTCAGAATTTTTAATATTACGGCAAATCAGCTCTTAATTCTAATTAAGGAAAAGTACTTGCAGTTTTAAAAAATTTGATTGAAGTCACTAGCAGATTTTTTATAATTAATTGTCATTGATAGTAATTGCTAGTATCATATTACAAAACTCAATTTGGTTTTTTGAAATCTCTGGATTGGATCTTTTATGAAACTAATCTGACGTTTGGGCCTCTATAAAGCTTTTTAAACTTAAAAAAAAAAAAAAAAAACACTGCCCAAGTAACGGTCAATTTTTATCTATTAATTAATGAGATACAATTTTCTCCCCCTTCCCCATTTTGACACAACTTACAATATTTTATTTGAAAAATAATAAAAATATTAATTCTAATTCTAACTTTTGACTAGTAATTTATATAATATGTGAGTTATAATATTTTATTGATAAATATTTAAAATATTAATGATTAATTGATTGAATCTTTCAATAAAAATACGATATATGAATTGATAAAAAAATTTATATTAGAATTGATATCTCTAGCACTATTTTTTCTATATTTCTTATTTTACTGATTTATTTGCTCATTTGTGATTTGTCTTGTGTGCCTCTACTTTGTTTTAATTGTCTATCTCATGAATTCATTTATTTGTATAACTCTTTTTCTCCCACCCTCTCTCTCTCTCTCTCTCTCTCTCTCTCTCTCTCTCTGATTCTTTCCTTCTGTTCTCTGTCTAACAGTGGTCGCTCGCGTGAAGGCGGCAAAGAACGATGGCTATAATGAAGCCAAATCTAACAAAAGTTGCAGACCTCATGCTTCAGAGCTGCCTAGCGAAATCCGGCAAGCAAGGACGGTCGCCGGTGTTCTTATCATTGATTAGTTTGTTTTGTTTTGTTTTGTTTTGTTTTTTTTATATGGAGTGAATTAATATAATTAGTTGCTCCATACTAGAAAATTTCGTCAAGTGATATTTCAATAAGTAATGAAATTCAGAAAGTCACTGTGTTTAAATTTAGAATGCTTTGGTGCGGTCATCTTTATGGCCCCGTGAAGATCGTGATCCGTGCAGGCTAATGGTGTCTGACGGTGGCACAAACGTTGATGCTCCACGTATGGAATTTGATCTGAATTGTTCTCGAGTAATAGAGGAACAATTATAATCTTGTCCTATTTTTAAAAAATTCTGATAGAATATAATTTTTGAATTTTGATATTCAATATTCTATAAGAATATTCTTTGGCTCCTAGAATTAGAGGTATTTAACCATTTATATTGAAGGTAAAAAGTAGAAAGTAATCCAATAGAATCTATTTGACACTGGTAAGTAGAGTCAAAATATCTAATCATAAATTTTGTAAACAAAGAATATTTTGGTATACTAACTAAAATATACTATTGGAATACTACGGTAATCGACGCTGGCAACTGGAGTCGATGTCTGGTGAGCGATGTTTGGCCATGTTGAAAACAAAAATAATTTAGTAAAATATCTAAAATATTCTACAAAATATTACGATAATTGGTACTGGCCACTGAGGTTGGAGATGTTTAACCATTCATGCTAAAAACAAAAAATAATATAGTTGAATATTTAAAATATTTGACTAGAATATTTTGATGACCAGCACTAAAATAGATGACAAAGACTTCCAGTCATGCATGTTGAAACCAAAACCTATTCTATTTAGAATATCCAAAATATTCTATCAGAATATTTTAGTAATTGGCACCGACGATTGCACCTTTCGGCAATCCATATTGAAAACAAGGAAAAAAATTCTAGTGTAATATTTTGGATTCTACTAAATATTTTGATAACCAATGCCAACAAACATAGTCAGACGTTATCGATATTGAAAGTAAACAAATTATGGTATAATATCCAAAATACTTATACTAAAATATTCCAACAACAGAAGACATTTAGCTATCCATAATGACAACATAGATATTATAGTAAAATATTCAAAGTGTTATGGTGATTAGAGCTGGAGACGTCTGAAAATCTATATTGAAAATACATAATATTCTAATAGAATATGTAATATATTTTATTATAATATTCTAGTAATCAAAACCACCTCCAATCATTTATGTTGAAAACAAAGAAAATATACCTACGTTCAAGATTATATATATTAAATATATTCCATTAAAACATTCCAGTGATTGGCATTAACCATATGAGTTGAGACCAACATTGTTAGCGGTCTAATAGATTTTTCAATCAATAATAATAATTTAGATAAAACTTATTAGTCTGAGTTTTGAAATACTTTTTATTGTTGGTCCTCACTTTTTATTGCTTGTATGGCACGGCTAAAAACTGGTTTTGATTAATGTAATTTTGGCTAAAAATTAGTAAACGAATGTCTTCTAGTTCCTTCTTATAAAATAATTAAAAAAAAACTTCTATTGCCAATATTGTTTTGTAGAATTATTTTAAGTTGCAGACTTGTAGTAAACTTTTCTGTTTAAACAGACATTTAATTGCTGACAGGTAAGTGATATGTTGACTAAGGATAGAGTCATAAACATATTTCAGTGGTGACGTATACTAAATTTTTTTTAAAATATAATAAATAAAATCAAAGTATAAAAATTAAAAGGTAAAATCTTAATAAGAATTATGTGAAAATTTCTACTTTTAGTGATGTTATGTAAGAATTTTTAATTTTAGTGAGGTTATGTAAGAATTTCTAAATTTAATGAGGACAAAACAGAGAAATTAAAAAAAATATATAAGTGGAGGTTATGTGAGAATATATATTATTTTATTTTTAGTGGGGGTTAAATAGAAGCTATATAAAATTTTTTTTTAATTTTTAGTGGAGACAAATAGAAAAACTATAAAATTTTTGGGTTGTATTGGGAAAAAAAAGGTCAGTGGGGCTACAATCCCCCATCTCAATGTAAATCTGCCTCTGTGTTCACGTGTTAATAAGCTTAGGCCACGTTTGGCCATGCTTTTCAAGCAGCCAAAAGTTCTTAATGACAGTTGTTGTAATAATAAACTTAATACTCATTTGATTTGTAGATTTGAACAGAAATACAAATATTTATGAGAGAAAATGATATAATAAAAAGTTTGGATACAATATACTAAACAACCGACACCTTATAATCTCGTTTAGGCTACAGCTTAACTAAATGAACCAAGTAATTATAACAATCAATAAGGTCTTTGTCTGTGAGTCCAAAGTAGATCGTGCCATCGTTATTAAGACTGTTGCATATCCAACCAGGGAATTAAATAAGCGCAATGTTAGCTAGCTATCTTAAGCTCTAAAGTAATGTACTTTTTGATTTGATATCGACATGCAAAATTGACGCCCTTGATTTTATCCACTCCAATGTCATATGGAATTCGCAAGGATGTTTTCTTGCTGATTTCAAATTATAATTGGATACGTGCTACTTATCATATTTATGTTAATATGAATAATCTATAAATGTCTCCTTGCGCGATAATCAAACCATAAAAACAATACAATTATTACATATTTATCTCTCAAGATAATTAAGCTGAAAAAAATACACCACCGTTTAGATTCTATTTCTATAATTGTCAAATCCATATCAGAAAATTTACTATTACATACATTTTTTTTAATTTGATTTTAATCAAACGTGATTTTCAGAAATGTACTGTCAGAATGAGATGCAACCATTAAAATGTCCCACCATATTTGAGCAGTGTAACAAGATTCCAAAGTCTACGTGTCCATCATTAACCAATTGATCATCAGCACGAGTGAATTAATTGTAACCAATTTCTTACTGTATAATAAACCCCAGTATAACACTGCAATATTAATTAAGTCAAACTTCGATATTGATCTAATTTGTTCAAGCTGCAAGTTTGTTTAAGTTGATTAATAAGTATCCCAGCAAATTTGTTCAATGACAGCTTCAAACAAAGTAAATTTTTTTTAATTAATTTCCTACACAGTAAATGCTTATTCTATGTGTTGGCATTAGACTGGTAATTTAGGTCACGACATAAAACCCATATAAATTTAGAGGGTTTAGGTTTTCCTTAAATGAGTTTGGGTCAAAAAAGGTCAAAATTCGTCAAACATGATTAAATAAAAGGTCGAACTCACATGAACCCACTAACCCGCAATTGACACGAAATAACTCGTTTAATAAATAGATCATATATAGGTTAACATAAACATGATTCATAAATTACCCATTTATAATTTTTAATATATTTATATTATTATATATATTATAATGTTTTACTATTTTTAATTTTGAGTTTTTAAAATTCAAATATAAAATATATTTTTGATTTTTTATATATATATTTTTTAAAATTTTTTAACATAAAAAAAAAATCTAGATTTTACTTTTTTTTTTTTTGTTAGTCTTTCATTACCTTTGCTGCTCTACTTACCTCACCTCATCGCCCTCCCCTTCTCTCACTTCATTGACTTTCGTGACAACACGACCAGTAGTCCTTAACCTTCTCGTCGTCAACCCCCCTCCTGTCCTCTCACCCCGTCGTCCTCTTCTACCCCTCCCCTCCATTCACTTCACCCCATCGCCCTCCCTTCCCCTCACCCCATTGACCTTTGCAATAACATGGTTAGTCATCCCTCACCTTTGCTGCTCTACTTACCTCACCTCATCGCCCTCCCTTTCTCTCACTTCATCGACTTTTGTGACAACACGACCAGTAGTCCTTAACCCTCTCGTCGTCAACCCCCCTCCTATCCTCTCACCCCGTCGCCCTCTTCTACCCCTCCCCTCCACTCACTTCACCCTATCGCCTTCCCTTCCCCTCAACCCATTGACTTTTGCAATAATATCGCTAGTCATCCCTCACCCCCCCCCCGCCCCCCCAACCTTACCCGATCGTCCTCTCCTCTCCCTCACCACAACACTATATATTAGTTTTTTCCTTTTGAATATAATATAAAACAAGAGTTTTCAAAACTAATAAAGTACAAATAATATGAATTTTAAAACTTTATAAATAAATTTCATTTGTGTTTCATAAAAGAAAAAATATGTTGTCTAATAAACATGTTAAGGTATCGCAATCATATTAAATAAGTCATTATTTTATTTATATTTAATTTAAACAGGTTAATTTGAGTCGACATGATTAACACGATTAATAAATGGGTTGGGTTTGGGTTTGAGATTTTGACATAAATATTAAATGGATCGAGTTTGGGTTTAATAGAATGTGTTAACTAAGGAGCATAATACGACACAATAACACAAATTACCAGCCTAGTTGGCATGTACCCACTAAGGGTGACATTCCTACCGATGGATACGGGTGCATGTCTAAAATAAGATAGGTATGATAAATTTTATATGGGTATAGGGGGCCAAACTTAATTAATTCCAAGTCAGGGACAGTATATCCACTCTCAGTTTTTATATGTGCATAATTGGATTATAATATGTAATACGGTTTGTTTTATATAATTTAGATTGCCTTCTAATAATTAATATTTAAGAATTTATTGGATTAATTTTTATACTTCGATTGGTGATTGTGGAAGCTTGGATTTGGTTTTTAAAATTTGATTTGTATTCGTAAGAGACTTGTGATCATGTGCTAAATTTTATGTTTGGCCAAGTCAAATTCCATTGATTTTTGACGTAGTTCCAAAGTTTTTTTTTTTTCCGAAGATTTTTTTTTAACAACTCTCACTATAAGAAAAAGCATTTTTAGCGATAGGATGAACATCGGGTAGGTTAGATGGGTTTTTGTGATTTTTCAACCCACAGAATGAAGATTAAATGGGTTGAAAATATTTTTTTACCAACCCAATCGACCCATCCAATTAAGATCGGATTGGGTTTGGTTGGTTCAGTGGATTATGTATTTTATTAAAAATAATAATAATAAACGATACTACAAATTCAATAACAAATGAAATTTAGGGGGAAAAGGAATCAAACTTGACAATTTTCAAATAAATTCTATCACAGACTTTGCATAAAAATTTTTTTTTTAATATAATCTCATTAATAGTTAAATATAAAATAAATATAAATTATAAGAATTACTAAAAAATATAAAGATACTAGAGCAATTAATGGTATTTTTCACCAAATTATATAAAAATTACATCCATATTGAACATCAAGTAATACATTCTATATATTCAAATAATTTGAATAACACTTAGAAGTAAATATCATTAAGCAAAAAAAATATAATATTGGGTGGGTTGAGTGGGTTTTTGTAATTTTTTTAACCCATCCAATAAATGGTGAGTGAATTGAAAATTTATTTTACCTACCCAATCAACTAAAAATAACAAATCAACCCACTCAATTAAGATCAGATTAGGTAAATTAGGTGAATTTGTTGGATAATTGGGTTTTTTGTTCACCCCTATTTAGAGATAATAGTTTTAGAGACGAAACTAATTTCGTTTTTGAGTGCTTGTTTTATAGACAAAGCAAGAGTTGTCTTTAAAATTTTTTCCTTTTTTGAATTTTTGGTTAATTTTTCTTTAAAGACAAATTATTTAGTCTCTAAATAGAACAGTCAGACATAAAATAGTAATTTAGTTCTATTTTATTTTGGAAGGAAACTTTCCCTTCAAAATTATTTTATTGGGAAGCTTTTCGATATTCAGGAACAAAATATATTTGTCTCTAAAACTCATTTATAGGGACGAAATAACTTTTTATCTCTAATATGTCTTACGATTACTTTTAAATACAAAATAATGTTTGTCTCTAAAAGTATAATAAAGCTTATTTTAAAGACTTGATAATAATTTAGTCTCTAAAATATTTAGAAAGGATGTACCTATCAAAAACAATTTTATCAAAAGTTTGTCAATTTTTTAAAGATGAAACTTTTTCGTCTCTAAAAATAATTTTTTAAGATAAAGCAATTATTTTGTCTTGAAAATAACATTGTTATATTTAGAGACAATATAATATTTGTCTCTACAAAACAATTTTTGTCTTATAGAAATTAAACTTAATTATGAAATGAAAATATACTTTTTCTTTTTTGGAATAGATGTGGCAGAACGATGGCTTTGATGGTGGCCATTCAATTCAAGGTTTTATTTTTTTTTTTTTTTTTCCATTTTAGCTTACGATTAGTGAAAGCTTGAGAAAAAGCAAGAGAGAGAAAAAGGGGGGGAATAAGAGAGATCATCCCACTAACTTTTTGGCACACTGATTTCAGCGGGTATGTTGATTTTTAAAGTGCTAAGACATTGGTAACTAGATTTGGGGACTTTTCATTACTTTATGATCTTTAGCTATGAGGTTTGAGAAGGATTTAGTTGATTGAGATATTTTTCTTTTTTGAAATTTGATTGAGTTGTTTTTACTTTAAAAGAAAATAAAATTAAAAAGAAAATGAGGAATTCAGGACAAACTTTTTGTTAAGAGGGAGGTTGTGATAAGAACCTTTTTTATATTATCTATCAGAGAGTTCATTTTTTATGCCATTCAAATATAATTGTATGGCGAAAATATTACATGTTCATAGTAATTATGGTATAAACTAACTTGGGCTGATAATTTCATATATGACATGATAACACACCTCGAAAATGACACGAACTAAATAGGTTGGGGTTGCATATTTAATATTTGATCATAATTAGGTTAACACATATAACTTGAAATTAAATGAGCTAGAAATGTGCTTGTCTGATTAACCTGTTTAATATATTTAATTATATGGGTCGTAACATGACATGGTCCGTTTATAGTCCATATATAAAAAATTTTAAATGTTTTAATTAAAAAAACTCTTTGTATATATTTGTCGTTAAAAAAAATCCATATTTTATTTTATATTCTAAAATCTATCCTAGCCCTAACCTTGTCTTTTCTACTCACAACAACCTTTTTATAATGATTTTATTAGTTAGTTTGGTCGTAAATGGGGTTTTTTTTTTTAATGAAATCACCCCTCTTCTGACCTCTCATTATAAAAGCTTGACCTGGCGAAGCCATGCCAAATCCATCAACTCCCCCTTTAGCCTCCCATTGCAAAAAAGTATTATGGTTAGACAGAGTTTGTAACAATCTCTGTGTTACGAGTGACTATCCTTTAACCGATCAAATATTCCATCGATTGTAAATTTTTTTAAAAGTTTTGTACATACTTGAATATAGGATTGTTAAGGAATTTGAGAAATTTCCCATCATTGGATCTCGTCTTTTAGCTTCCTCAAGCTTCATTAGATTTTATTAAGGAAATCAGTCACAAGTTTGTTTTATCTTTCATATTAATATTTGTATCTTGTTTTAGCTTAAGTGATCATTCCACATTAACAAAGAAAAAAAAACTAAACAACTAACAAGGAACATGATTTTACCTCTAAATAAATGTCTCCAATATATTCCTAGTTAAAACCTTAATTTTTAAATACTATAATTTAGGGCTAATTTTACCTCTAAAAAAAGTTTTCCTAATATATATAAACCAAAAAAAAATTATATAATGTCAAGCACTTGTAAATTTTAAAAGAATAGATTATAAACATGAACCATAGAAAAACACTATATGATAAATTATGCATATATAAAATTCTCAGTGATTTTTTCTTTCATGAATAAAAATCGTAGCTTTTTATCCAAGGTAACTGAAGTTTGTCAAAATAATTAATCAACATTCAAATTCAATTACTTTCCAAAAAATTTAAAATTATAAAACATAATTACATAGAAAGAATAATTGTCTATAGTTTCAAAAATAAACCAAAAAGTTGTATATAAGAAAAATAGAACTGAAAAAAAAAATAATAAATTAGGCACAGTATATTTATTAAATAGAGGAGGCAAACTACCAGTAAAAGAAAAAAAAAGAAAAAGAAAAAGAAAAACATAAAGGCAACAAACAGTTGGTGGTAAACTATTTAGAAGAAGAAGAAGAAGAGGTAGTTGGTGGTAGAACGGCTTTGGAAAAAATATCTGGCGCTTTTTTTTTTCATTTTAAAATTTGAACTTCCTAGATAAATAGTTTTATACTCCTTTACATTCCCAAATCTTTAAAAATTTATTCTTCGATTGTTCTTTACTCATCTGTTTTCTCTTCTCTATCTTCGACCTTTGCTTTCAGTTTTTATAAAATTTATGAATATTTCGACAAGAAATACAAGAAGGGGAGATTATATTGAAGGACCAAATTCGTGTAGTTTCTCAACATTTCAGAAACAAGGTATTGTATTTTTCATATCTGAAAAAAGATTATAATTTTTAATTTTTTCAAATTTATACATATGATTTTTTTTTCTCACCTAGAGATGGAAGAAAATTTATCAGATGGATGATAAAATAATTCGTCTTTTATTAGATATGTCTCACTATAATTGTCAAGTGGTTTCTAAAATTTTGCATCACGGAGTTTTTGATGGTTCTGCAATTCTGATTCTAAAAGAAATGTAGGTCTCTTGATTTCCTTTGCTTGTTGGTTTTGCCCTTGAAATGGGAAGTTTTGACAAATTCAAGTGCATTTTGGCTTTTGTTTCTGGATGTGAATTTGATTTAAATAAGAGTTCATATGAGTTCATTGATTATCGTAATCAATAATAAGATTTGCTTGATGTGTCGACTAAGCTCTGTTATTTGTCTTGTTTTCTTATCTGGATGTGCAGGCATTGTTTGCACATGCTTGATTAAGATAAATTAAGGTAACGTCCAAGCGTGACGTTTGTGGGGAAGAAAGAGATTGATGGATGAACAACTATTTGATTCTTGTGTGCATGATAGCTAGACTTGAAAAGAATAGAGGTTGTTGGCAAGCATTGACAAGAAGACAGAGTGGTGGATTGTCTCTTAGTCTACTTCTTTTCATTTTCATTTCCCTAAAAGATATATGTCTATTGATTCTTTTGCGCATGATTTGTTTTTTCTATTGTGCCCAAATGAGAGATGCCAATGACAAGTTTGACAAGATTAACATGAGAGATGTGTAATTTTTTATTTGTGTCATGTATTTTATATCATATTTCGAGCCTCTGGTGCTATCAGAAAATGTTGATAGCCTTTGGTATTCTTCACCATGTTATTAATATTTATTTATTTATATTGCTCATGATGTTAATAATATTTATTTGTTAGCATTTGTTTCGTTGCAATACATTTATTTATTTTATTGTTTGTTATTGAAAACTGGTATTGTATAATTATGAAAAAAATGTAGAAAATAAAAACATTTAATAATTAAAATCTATAATATTTTTTAATAGAAAATAAAAACCATGACATCTAAAAACAAATTAGTGACTTTTTGAAAATAAATTATTTCCTTGCTAAAAAATATTAGAGAAAAAAATATCTCTACAATTAAATAATTTAATATTATGTTTGATATTAATTTCAAAAACCAATTGATTTTGTCCCTAAAACCAGAAATTAGAGACAAATTATCATTAATTTTGACATATTTTTGTCTTTAAAAGGTCTTTTAAGAGACTATAGTTTTTTTAATGTTTAAAAGTATACACCTTTACCCAAAAAAAAAAAAAAAAGTTTGTCTCTAAAAGATAAAAAGTTTGTCTAACAAAATTTCCAATTGACTAACTTTTTGTCAAATAAGTTATCTTTTGACACGAACATACATAATTACATAAACAAAATTTGTCCATGAACACTATGTTTTGTCAGACAAATTTAACATTCGTCTTTTGTACCTATAGATAGTAGTTTTTAGAGACGAAATATGATGGAACTAATTTTTGTTCTCTGGAAATTTTAGAGAAAAATAAAAGTCTCTTATGAAACAATATATTTCACCACTAAAAGTGAGTTTTATTGTAATGTCTTACCAGAATAAATGGATAGGGAAAGAGGATAACTCTTTTATTACGTATTTCTTGATCTCAATCTAACTTCAAATTAAGCAGTGTAGAAGTGGGCATGGGGTCAAAAGTGAGTTGGGTATTGAGGTGTGATTGGCTTTACCTGCCTCGTCTTATTATCATTCCTAGCTTGTATGCATTAGTTCACAGGATATTAACAAGGCACATGAGGCAAGATAACGCTTGTCACCTCATAGGCTAGGACTATCATGTTGAATATTTTTCATAATAATATTCATTTATTAAGATATGTTTACCTATCATAAGTAAATGACAATTATCCTATGATTCATTTGTAATGCTCACAGAATTAGAAGTGTATGCAGAATCAAGAAAAATATCGCTCTTGTCCTTATTATTATTATTAAAAGAGTGACCAAAACAAACAAATACGTACATACGTAGCTTGAAGTCCGCTTAACACTCAGAATTTTACCTCTAGACCACCACACATTAGTGGTTTAGACTCTAATCTCCTTCAACCTAACTTACTTGTTAAGAATATATAGTTCCGTGAAGAAACTGATAATATTATCCTTGATATTTAGGGATATCTAGGTTATTTATTTTTTATCCTTATATAAACTGCAAATGATCCAACCTAACTTACTTATGTATATAGTTTAACAATGATAGTTACAGTTGCCATGAAATATGTGAATAGAAATATATATAGTTCATTATTAGATGACTTACCTCTATAAATGTCGATATTGGTTTTAATTATTGTTTGACTTAATGCTCGTCACCCACTAAAATCAGCAACAAAATAAGCCGTCTAATTAGGTGAGACAAAGGGGTAGCATCATAAGCCTTTGAGGGCTAAATGTGACTACGAATTTAGAATCTTCATTTACAATGAGAATGACACTCCCATACGCTAAACCCTAAAATTTTATGATTTGAATTACATACCAAGTATTTAATTTCAACAGAATTCTCCATAAAGGAACACCACGTTTGGCACCACTCTTAGTCTTGAGTTTTGCCCTTCTTAGCCATTTTAATGTTTTGCTCCTTAATTTGTCTCCATCATGTCAGCTTGATGAAGTACGCCAAATTCATTTGTAAATAAAAGCATATACCAAAGTTAAATAGTTCTACTTTTCTTATTTCATTACATTATTAGTATATGGTTATGAATTATGAGTGTTGTGATTGTAGATATATCATATGTTACTCTATTATAAAATGTAGAGTTATAATTATCCCACTTTTAAGTTCAAATAAAAAAATCTACTGCCGAATTTTAATTCTTCTCTCTAAGCAAAGCATGAATATCTTCAATTGCTTAATTAAGGCTGTCCAAGTGCGGAAACGTGACCACCCTACTTTAGTGATTCACAAGGGTTTAGACCCTAGAGTACATTATGTAAATGTTAGTTTTTACTTTCTTATCTTCTTAGAATTAACTCGTCATGTACCCCATGTGCTTAAGATAGGATGCCAACCCACACCCCCATAACATTTTTATTTTTTTGAGACTCCACTTCGTTGAAAGTCTACATAAAGAGAGTGAAACCAACTGATCTATAAATATATATACATATATATATATTTATATAAGAAATAAACCATGGAAAAGGCTGATGAGATCCTAAGCTTTCAACTATATGTATTTGCAAAAACTGAATAGCCTCAGTCAAATGTTTTCATCCCTTTGTGGCAAATTGTATGAAAATATGTAAACTTGGAATTACTTTCTCTCTTTATTCGTGATCCGTCGTGGCTAAAGCTTCAAGGACTAAACAGAGAAAAAGATATCCCAAAGATTGGCAATTTAACAATTGCTAGAAAGATATGGAGATAGTTGCTTCCGGTATTGATTTAGCATAATTATTTAATTTGCAAAATAGATTTGATCTATAATTCTGAAAAGAAGAAGCCTTACAGGCAGATGCACGCAATCATTTTCCTGTTCGTTTTAGGATAAATTTGTATGCATTTTCAAAAAAAGAAAAAGTTTATGTTGTGTTACCCACCGAATAATTTACACTTGTTTAAAAATATATATAATATTTTTTTATATTTATAATATAGTCAATGGAGACTTGGAGTAGGGCTAGAATTTTAGTAAGTGTGACCCCTTATTAGAATGCACTGAAGTCTCTTGACGTCAAATTTTCCTTTTCTTTTCTGCTGAGATTAAAAAAAAGAAAAGATAAAAGACCTTTTAATATAAAGCAAAATATGGTGATGCCATTTAGAATAAAACATGGTGGAATTATAGTTAATTTCTAACAACTGTCAACATTAACTACCGTATTTGGTTTTGACAGATAAACCCACATTTAACACTGTTAAACTTTCAAATCATTTTGTTTAAGTTTTTTAATGTTGTACGAAAATATAATCTATATGCAAGTATGCATGACACATACAGCTAGTGGCGAAGATGTGTAAGAGACGATCATTATACACTTAACGAATTCAATAATTATTCTAATACTTACTTATCAACAGATCTCATTATTTTAATTTTGTGATATGGATAAGATAGTCGTAACAAATTAATTAGTTAATTAAAAACATTTATGACAATTAACATAGTATATTTTTATAATTTGTGTGATTATGGCTTAATAAAAAAAAACCAATAAAACCCATTATATATAGAGATTCTATGGTAAGACCTCCTATTTTATAATATTGTAAGAATTATTATTTTAGTAATTGAATTAAATTTTCATCTGTGTGATCTATGACTGAAATAGTTTTTGTTAGTATTATAATTTTAAGGTGGATACTCACATATTAAATAATTAAAGAATTAATTTAATTATTAAAAAAACATTTTTTTTTACTGATAATGTCAAAATAAAATGACCTATCATCAAAGGACCTTATATTGATATTATTTATTTACCTATTTAGTTTTCTTTCTAATATATATATATATTGTATGTATGTACGTACGTACGTACGTTTGTATAAGGCCATGTGTATATATATATACACACACAAGTGTGTGTTTGTAGATAGTTAATATGAAACATAATGCAAACACGTGGTCATCAGAGTCGTTGGTAGGAGCTTATTAAATGTGGAAGTGTGGAGAGCCAGAGGGTTTCCTAACCTCAACAACAAAATCCGCAACTAACAACATTACCTTTTCTAATGGCACTGCAGATTTATATATATATACAATTTCTTGCTGTACTTGTGAGATTGAAAGACATCAATTTTATTATTTCTTACAAGTTAACCGTTTCTTATGAGATTGAAAAGCATCGAGTTGGTTGATGTTAACATCCACCCCATAGGAAACTTGTGCACTAAGAAAAATTTTCAGATATTAATTCTGTTGATTAATCAAAATAAATAAATAAATAAATAAATAAGTAAATAAAGTTTAATTATATATTTTTTTTGTATTGTTTAGTCAAAAGTAATTACAAGGAAAAAGATAAGCTCGACACATTTAGAAATAAAGCACCCACTTTGGTTAGCTTGCATTCAATTAAGTCAAGCACATCAACTTTTGTGCGTGAGAGATCTGTTATAAGTTTAATTTATTTATATTTTTGTTTCTGGCTCGGCTATATCTTTTTGGAGCCATTATATAAATGGCTGGATACTAGCTATATATTAATTTATTACTTTTGTTTTATTTGTTTTTAGATGTAAAAACAATGCAGCCGTACGTATTTCCTTGTATCGTGAGGAATATAAATTAATTACCCTTTTTATTTAAAAAAATAGAAGGCAATTTTTCAATTATGTTTCAATAAATATCTTTATTAGTATTGTTAAATCAAATATATATATGTCCTCTTTCCTTAAATACGGGTTACAAATAATTAATTTAATTACCATTACTTAACTGAGTAATGGTAAATTAGTGATTAGCTAAAACAATGTTTTACTGAGTAAATTAATTGATTTTATTTTATTTTATTTTTTTGATCTCTCACTTTTATATCTTCCCCGCCCGCCGTCTGCCCTCACTTCTACCAGCACACCGAAGCTATGTACTATCCTCGCTATCGAGTCATTGTCACAGCACCATTGTCGTTTTAGCCCCACGTCAGTGATCTCGTCTGTGTAGGGAAAGCCAAGAGCTCCTCCGTGCATAAGAAAAAGAGATCAGTCCTTGGAGACTCCCACACATGGAGGGTCATACTTGAACGAGATGGTAGAGAGAGCGGCAAAAATACGAGAGAGAATAGGCTATTCTAAAATTTATTAAAAAAAAAAAAGGGCGACAATTTTTTGAAGTGGCTGAAAACATGCAATCTGCCCTAATTTCTCTTTCTTAATTAATAATTTAACAATTTAAGATAATGCATTGAACTAGACAAATTATCTTTAATCATTTCTATTTTGAAGATTTCTATGCATGATAGGCACTGGTAGGGTTTTATTTTTCAACCGTAAGCTCTATATAAAAAATTGCTTAAATTCTTTACACATATATATATTTTATTTTGAATGACTTTGAAACAGTAAAAATAATGAACATCTCGTATGGGGCCCTAACGTAAACAACCTTTACATTGTTAACAATTGCAAAATTCAATTATCCTTAATTATCATATCCCGCTGGATAGGAGATGTCATTCTTGGACCTGTGATAGAAGGAAACAGCATGGGGTGATGAGGCATAGGGTGCGAGGTGTAGCGGCAACAGGTGTGAGGTGTAGAGATGTAGGGACGACAACCGTCAGGAGAGAGCTAGCGCAAAAGCACACGAACAGTAATCCTTGGGAGCTTGAGAGAGTATTGAAGCAACAACGACACGGCAATCAGCGAGAGATAGAGTAGAAGCAGGGAAGGGATAATTTTTGTTATTGGCGTAGAGGCACAGAGAAAGGATGATATTCGTTGTTGGTGATGACAAGGAGCTATACTTGTTGGAGCTAAAAAGCTCACCATAATAATAATAAGAATAATAATAATAATAATAATATTATTATTATTATTATTGTTATTAATATTATAAGTGAACATTATAATGAAGACGAAGAAGAAGAAGAAGAAGAAGAAGAAGAAGAAGAAGAAGGAGAAGTAGTGAACATTATAAGTGTTGAATTGACGATGTGCCTACAATGAAGAATTGAAATATATATATATATATGATTCACTGTAAGGAACTCTATTAGTAGACTTCATATAAATACAAATTAAAATATTACAATTAGTATCTCGATACAATATGTGTAACTTTAAAAATAAGTATAATCAAATCAAATCTTCTAAAATAAAGAACTAAATTACAAACTATAAATATTATAAATAATTTGAAATTTCAATTATTAACCATTATGAAATTTTATTAATCATACATTAGACACGACTCAATTTATTGATTTATAACATAGTTATAAATATGGGCTAGACTAAATAAGTCGACCTGTTACCTGCAACTTTTGGATCGAGGGTGAGTCCGACCTTAGCCCAGTGCAAGTGCAAGGGTTGGACTAAGCCTTACTTTCGAGCCCGATGAGCTAACTCATTGCCTGCTTATAATTTTTTCAATTAGTGATAATTAATTTATAACAGATATATGTATTATGTAATATATATATATATGTGTGTATAAACAATATATTGCTTTTAATTTTGTAAGAAAAAAAGATTTCATTCTTAAAAAAAAATGGAATATGACCAAGGCCAACACTTTTGCTTGCAAACTGCCAAGTGCTAAATGCCAATTTTATTATTATATTATAAATAAAATCTTAAATTTTTTAAGGGAGAAAAAAAAGAGAAGTTATATACATATAATAAAGAAATTGACCGTTGCACTTTTGCAATGGTCAGTAGACAATTGTTTGCAACTTGCCTTGCCTGGGCAAGTGCAAGCATGAAGCATTTTTTATGGGATTTTTTTGCAAGTGCACAGTTTGCTCAAATAATACAGTAAATAAGTATAATATCATCCCACAAAGACTGTTATCACAAAAAATCTTAAGGAAAAGTTAAACTAAATAATTGTAAAATCTAATAATTAATTATAATCAAAATATAACTAACGCGATACCAGGAAATAAAAATATGGAAACAACGTGTGTATCACAGAGACTGTTATCACTAAAAATCTTAAGGAAAAGTTAAACCAAGTAATTGCAAAATTTAATAATAAGCTATAATCAAAATATAACTAACGCGATACCAGGAAATAAAAATATGCAAAAAACGTGTGTATAAAAAAAAAAACAAATTAACAACCAAGCTAAAATGAATTGACTGAGAATCAATTTCCCCTCCCTTGTAATCTGTCAATGTATGCTACAGCAACGCTACAGTAATGTTCCTCAGTTAACCTAGAATTTAATATTTCATAAGATTCTTCCGAATTACTTATGGTTCTACCTCTTTCCTTTATATTTAATATATTCCTATGCCAAAATAAAATATGAGGTTAAATTAAAATCACATTCATGATTGGTTATGTGAGATAAATATGCATTCCTGCTTAACTTGCAAAATCTAGCTAGTTCTTTTTACAAAACTAACCAAACACATATCATTCAATACCTGTCCAATTCCAATCAGTTTTCCAACCGATTAAAATCTCAGTTTTATGCTAGAGATGGCCAGTTAATGAACACAAAATAAACAAGTAAATTAATATTGAATAAACTGATTAATATTAAAATAGCAAGCTAAGCATTCATTTCTTAATTACAAGTTCGGGTACTTTATCATCCCAGCCAAAAGTAAATTTAGTTCATGGCTGTTTGTCCACAGAAAAACTCAGTGAATCTAGACATTATCCAAGAAGGGAAAAAGTGGAAATACAACCAAAAATAAATTGGAAAAGGGAACAAACGGAGTTGTCAAGCACACAGTGTTGATCGTGGTACTTCTAGCTACCCCTTCAGGAAATAGCCGAAGATCCCTTTCCTTTTTTCGTGTACTCTTTCCTTCTTTGAACCTGTCCTTTTTTCTTTCCTTTTTCCGATTCACATGCTGCTTGTCTGTCGTCACTATTTTGCCTCTAGCTAAAGGCAAAATGTCCTTTTTAAATGCTAGGGTAAAAGAGGAATGGACATGTGTCTCCAATCCAAAGGCTGAGATTTTGCTTGGTTTCTTTAGTGATAGACAGCTCACTTACTTGTCTTTTTCTGCCTCAGGTCAGCAACTAAATATACTGCCAGCTGTGCTTTGACTTATCAACCTGGTTTATTAAACTCTGCCCAGTTGCTCCTGCAATGCTGCAGCATCACCTGAAATCAAGCATCCTTACTATTTTGCTCCAATCTTGCATTTCCTTCTTACCCAAAGCATAAAACTTCTTTTCCAAAAGGCCTTTAACATTTCAAATCTGTAAAATATTTCAAAACATTAAAAACTTACTTGAAAATCTAAATTCAACAATCTAAAATAAAATTTTGCATTTGACACTAGAAATGCTATAGAAAACTAATAAATCACTAAAAACTCAGTGGACCAAGCACACTTTTAGTCTTGAAAATAGCTATGATAACAGAGTTATCAATTTTGCAAGTTGAAATAGTCAATCTGCCATTGCACTTGTAAAGCATAATTTTGTAATCTTTTTTGGTAACTTTTTTCTTCTAAATACCCCATGTCTTCATCCTTTTTTCACATCCTTGATTGGGGGAATCTCGAAATATTAGATCATAAAATCAATCTATCATTCGATCCAAAAAAAAAGCAAGCTTCAAACCTAAAATAATAATAATAATTATAATAATAATAATAATCCGGGGATCCTATGTTAACTCTAGAAATTAAATCTTCCAAGCTTGAATAATGGTCCTAATGGTCAAGAGACTTTACAAACTACTATCTGACTCTGGGTTCTTCTCCTTCATCTGGATTTCTAGCTCTTCACTCCTCTATAGCTCTCCGCTAGTGAAGAGCAAACGACTCTAATCTAACAACTAGCAATAATCCAAAGAAGGTACTAGTTAAGCGCCATAATAAGATAAAAAAGAGAAGCAGCAAAGTAACAAAGGAGAAAGAGAAAAAACGCACTTACATTTCTTTATGATCTCGAGGAATTGATGAAATCGTCTTAGGTCTTGAGAAAGCAGAGTGACCCTTACCCATCGGAAGAGGAGAACTAACAACTCAAAGATTTGAATGCATGTCTCACGAAGTTAGTGGATTGACCTGATCTTGAACACAAAACTTGAAAAATGAGATAAAGAATATGATTGGCGAAGTTGGGACAAAGCACAGTTAGTGATAAGCTGGTACTACTTTCATTATTTTTATTCAATAAATATCTCTTCACAGAACTAGTAAATCAAATATACTAAGAATGTAGGCACATGTTGGCACAATTTTGTAAATAAGAGATATCTCATCCGGTTGAGCTGTCGCAATCAGTCTTTCTCTTCTTGTTCATAGCATATTCGATTGTGGCATTAGATATTTTAAACTTCACCACCATGCCCATTGCATGGATGGATCCTCTGAAGTACATATTTGATAAGCCTTCGTTTGCTAAACAAAAGAAAGAGGCACTTAAAGTAAAGAAGCAATAGATGACCTTTAGCAGAAGAATTAAAGCTAACACAAGCAAGAGCCTCAAAGAGCAAGAAAAAGACCACTGATTATATATTTTCTTACATATTTGATTTGATAAGGACTTCACCTTATCTAACTAAGATAAGAAAATGAACAATCATAGGTAGAAAGGTAGCCCTTCAGGTAATCTTTTAATTGACTATTTTTTTCATCACTGGTATGAAGGAAGATAAGTATAAGTCTTGTCTGTAGGCAGAATAGAGTATGCTATTAGGCAATATGGCAAGCAGTAAGTGCTATTTTCTAATTATTAAACAAAATGGTCCTTCAAAAGAAAGCAAGCAAGTCGGTACAGATACCTCCAGTTTTAGAGTTGGGAAGAAAGCAACCAACCAGCAGGGGGAAGGCCAGTGAATAAATCAAGTATTGTTGTTGAGGTCTTATAGCTGAGCTGAGCAGTTACATTGGAGCTAGCTTGGCAAAAGATGAGCTCAAGCTTCATCATTGTTTGAGTAGAGCAAGAGTTTCTTTCTTCTTCTCTAGTGAAGTAGCTTACTATTGCTCTGTGTGCTAGCCCCTCTATGTCTTTGCTTTTATGCGAATGCCCTTTTGTTTTCTCTGTGTGCTCTACACATTTTAACTAGTAAGCAAGCACAACAAAGCAGCATGAGTCTTTTGCACTAATGCCATTAGTTGTTAGGGAATGGATTGATAGATTTAGTGATAAACCGTCTCATCTCAAATGAGATGTTGGAAGGCAAATGAATGGGACTGAGGGAGAATATCCCCATTAATATTGATGTATGATAAACTAGACTTGCTATTCTTTTCCTCCTCTTTCTAAAAGAGGATCTGGTGAGACACGAGAGAATGGATCATATTGTTATAGGTTTGCCTACAATACTGAATGTCTTATCGTAATTAATACCATAAAATTAGGTGATTTTGCCACTAATCTAGCCTTAAGGAGCGTGATACTCCTTTAAGTAGCTTGGTTTGAAAAGCCATTTCATACCAAGGAAATTCAATTTTGATGGGCATAAGTGTCCAAGTCGAGTTACCATTTCTCTTGGTTTGCCTTGTGCTAGCAGAGGCAAGAGCTAGTCAAGGCATCTATCTACCAGTGAAGTAGATCTTGAAAGAAAGGAAATCAGAATAAAAAAGAGATTTTTGGAAATTTGAAGAGACTGAGCAGTGTAGTGATTTACTAAGCTGGGATATGTTATGAGAGATTTGAATTCTTCTTTCTTCCATGAGGAAGAGATGGGTGGGAGTAGGAGAAGTCAAAGTACTGACCTCCACCAATGTTTCTTATATATAAGATTTGGGTGACCCTGTGGCGGCCCGCCCTTGTTGTAGAGGTTTTACAGTGCTATTACAGTCAACTTTGTAGTTAACCACAATAGTATGTAGGCCTCTAGGGTCACCGGCATCATGCTTAACTTGAAAACTACTTGTAAATTTTGTGAAATAAATTTTTTTTCTTTTTCTTAATACATAACTTGAAAACGTAAACATGTCTTGTTCGAGAATGTGATAAGGAAATCAAGTTAACAAAATATCATATACATAGATCATGATTCCCCTATCACATAGTCTTGACTTAAAATCATGTTCTTAAAATTACATGTTTAAATTTTCAAAACTGTACAGCGGAAAACTCATGGTAGGACCACAATCCCTCACCCAGTCCCCCTGGCATATACATACCCTGTCCGTCATCCACCATGAACTACTGGTGAACAGGTCTCTTACCTACAATATATGAACAAACTAGTGAGCTATGGGCTCAGTAAGTACAAACATAAAAACATGAATCATAATATGTAATGCTATGCCCATGAAAGAAACTTGACTCTGAAAAAAGATTTATGGCTGCATGTTAAGTCTTAGGACATTATCTGAAATTAGGTTCTGGTTTTGGGTTCCTGATTGGTCGTACTGTAAGACGTGCATGACTGGAAGCGGTATATTAGTGCTGACCTCTGCAACCTGAACTAAAACTGAACATGAAAATCATGGGTCGAGAGGCTGGTACATCAATAACTGGTTTAATTACCATATTTTCTGAAGTTCCAACTGGGTAGCATACTGATTGCCCCACAGTAGGAACCTATTACATGTTTTACTTGGGGTGTGAGTTTTATTAACCTCACTATAGTGCCTTGTGCACCTACATGTTTTCGTGTGCTTGGTACTTGTCTATCATGTGTACATGAATTATCTACTTGAAACATGAATTTCTACATGCATGATATGAACTTGACATGAGTATCGTGATATAGTCAATCAATGTCTAATATACATGTCAAACAACATATATAACATCATAAACATAACATGATTGTCCACGTTACAGTTAGAACAATGCTTGAACTTACAGAAAGTCTGCTAACGTGAGTTTCTGCTGATCTGGAACTGCTGTCTCGAGGCGTCTGACTTGAACTCCTATAAAAGAAATAATCGTTGATTATTTCCAATATATATCTTATACTTGAAATATGGCAAAATATGAAAAATCATATTTCCAAACTCTTTTTTTTTTTACTTCGAACACGTCCTCCTACACGGGCGTGTTCGTGGCCATGTACTCCTCTTGACTTAAGTGCATGGCCGTGTAATTCATGCAACATGGCCGTGTACCTCATGCATGTATACACGGTTACCTACATAGCCATGTTTCTGGCCGTGTTTCTTGCTGTCAAACATGGTCTGTTACACACCCTTTCCTATGGCCGTATGCCATTCTACACGGCTCGATACACGGCTGTGTTCTTAGCCGTGGACCTCTCGGGTCTCAAACTCTCTCGAAACATGATCGTGTATATGGGCATGTTCGGGACCGTATTCTGAACATGCCTTTGTACACGCTTGTGTTCATCTCAGAATCCTGATTCTGAGTCCAAAATCATGTCTTCTGTTTTTCTAAGGCTTTCATGGGCTTTGTTCTACTTCTTGCACCCAAAATCGATCTCTATAAGACCGTTTCAAGTTATAAACTACATTTCTACTATCATAAATCCATGGTTTCATGAGCAAAATTTCACATTTTGCTTCCACCAAAATCTTGACTCAACATTTTAAAAATCAAAACTTTCTTGAAGAAACTCAACTGAAACTTGGCTTTCTAAACCATCAACTCATGAATTCGTGTTTAAGAACAACTAGACTTGAACCATGTTTCGATTTAACCGAAAATCTTAGCATGCATAACTCACATTCTCTTTTTCTTCCTTAAATAACCCAGATTTTTCACCCAAAAATGTGAGAGAAAAAGGGGGTTACCTTGCTTGAAACTTGAGGACGTCTTGCTGTGGAAATCTTAGGCTGAAAACTTGAAAAATTTCCTTGCTTGAAGAGGAAATCCGAAATTGGTGGAAAGGAAAACACAGAGGAAGGTTTTTCCTCTTCTGCTCTTTCTCTCTCTCTCTCTTTCTTTCTCTTTCTTTCTCTCTCTCTGCACGACCCCCTTTCTTTTGCAGCTAAACTAAGTAAATTAATTCACTTAGGCTACTAAGGGAGCCCCCCTCACGTGACCTCTCCCTTCTCTCACCATTTTCTTTAATTTCTTTTAAAGAAATTGGAATTTGCTAACTAATCTTGGCCATTGATCAAGATAGCTTACATGTGAGCTATTGATTCTTTAATATGTATTTTTCACATACTTTTCTAATAAATTTAAAACATCATAATTTGAATTAATGCTTAGTTTTTACACTATGTTCATTAATTCATTGTCAAATTTTGATTAAAATCTAATTAGTCAAAATGAAAACTCTTTATTCTGTAACATGTCTCATCATGAATATATATTTATTTTTATATCTTGTACAAAATTTCCCGAGAACGATAAATTTCTCGATTATCACATTCACCCCTCCTTATAAGATTTTCGTCCTCGAAAATTAAAACAAGTGAGGGTATGAAAATCTCATCTCATCTTCTCTTTCCCACGTAGCTTCTTCAATGTTATGGTTCATCCACAATACCTTGACTAGTGGGACGGTTTTGTTTCTCAACACCTTTTCTTCTCTAGCCAGTATCTGAACAGGCTGTTCTTCAAAGGTTAGATCCTCTTAAACTTGGATTGGTTCATGTTGTAACACATGAGATGGATCTGACATATACTTCCTTAGCATTGAGACATGAAATACATTGTGTACTACTGATAGCTCAGGAGGTAGTGCCAACTTGGAGGTAACCTTCCCAATATGTTTGATAATCTCATAAGGTCCAATGTACCTTGGACTCAGTTTTCCCTTCTTACCAAAAAGCATAATCCCCTTCATGGGTGATACTTTCAGAAATATGAAGTCCCCTTCCTTGAATTCTAGGGATCTCCGTCTTCTATCTGTATAGCTCTTCTGTCGGCTCTGAGTACTCTTCATCCTTTGCTAGATCTTGGCAACTGCATCGAAAGTTTCCTGCATAAAATCTGTTTTATGCAGTTGTTTTTCCTTCAGATCATACCAGTAGATGGGTGATCTCCACTTTTGTCCATACAGGGCCTCATACGGTGCCATCCTGATGGAAGCTTGGTAACTGTTATTATATAAGAATTCTACTAGTGATAACTTCTCGTTCTAAGCTCCTGGAAAATCCATTACACATGCTCGAAGCATATCCTCCAAAGTCTGGATAGTCCGTTCTGATTGTCCGTCTGTCTAAGGATGGAAAGCTGTACTGAACTTCAGTTCTGTGCCCATGGCTCTTTGCAAATACTCCTAAAAGTTTGAAGTGATAACTTTTGATTGTGATAACTTCTACTAGTGATAACTTCTCGTTCTAAGCTCCTGGAAAATCCATTACACATACTCGAAGCATATCCTCCAAAGTCTGGATAGTCCGTTCTGATTGTCCGTCTATCTGAGGATGGAAAGCTGTACTGAACTTCAGTTCTGTGCCCATGGCTCTTTGCAAATACTCTCAAAAGTTTGAAGTGAACTGTGCATCTCTGTCAGATACTATGGACTTTGGAACTCTATGTAACCTGACAATATGAGCTACATAAAGGTGTGCTAACTTCTCCAATGAATATATGATATTCATTGCTATGAATCTGACTGTCTTCGTTAACCTGTCTACGATTACCCAGATAGCATCGTGTCCTTCTCTTGTTTTGGGTAGCCCTACCACAAAATCTATAGTAATATGCTCCCATTTCCACTCTAGAATCTCCAGAGTTTCTAATTTTCCTCCAGGATGCTGATGCTCAGTCTTGACTTTTTGGCAAGTTAGGCATTTACTCATGAACTTCGCAATATCTCCTTTCATCCCTTACCACCAAAACTACAGTTTTAAGTCTTGGTACATCTTGGTGGCTCCAGGATGAACTGAGTATGGCGTTTCATGAGCTTCTGACATGATTCACCTTCAAAGTTCTTCATCTGCTGGAACGTGAATTCTCCCCTGATACATGATTAATCCATCCTTGGACATCTTTTTCTGGGAGTTTGTTAGACTTGAATCTTGCTTCTGAGCGACCTTGATATCATCAAATAATGATGACTTCAGCTGCAGTGCTGACAATTTTCTTGATATCAGCTTCAGTTCAAGTGAATGAATTTCTTGCTGCAATGATCTTGATAACCTATCAATGGGCAACTGTTGTGGAACTGTAACTTTTCTACTCAATGCATTTGCTACTCAATTGGCTTGTCCTGGATGATAAAGGATCTCACAGTCATAGTCCTTCACCAATTCCAACCATCTTCTTTGCCTCATGTTTAACTCCTTCTGTATCAAGAAGTATTTTAGACTCTGATGATATGTGTAAATCTGGCACTATGCTCCATACAGATAGTGTCGTCAAATTTTAAGTGCGAACACTACTGCAGCAAGTTCTAGGTCATAGGTGGGATAATTCTTCTCATGCTCTTTTAGTTGGCGTGAAGCATAGGCAATCACTCTGTCATCTTGCACCAATACTGCTCCCAAACCCACTCTTGAAACATCACTGTAGATTTCATACTTCTTCCGTTCAGTAGAGAGTGTGAGGATCGGCACACTTGTCAGCTGTCTCTTCAACTCTTGGAAGCTTCTTTCACATTCATCTATCCATACATACTTCCTTTCCTTGCGTGTGAGGGTTGTAAGAGGTGCTGCCAATTGTGTAAACCCTTCCATAAATCTCCTGTAATAACCAGCTAACCCTAAGAAACTGCATATCTCTGTCATGTTTTTAGGTGCAGGCCATTTGTTTATCACTTCCACCTTGATTGGATCCATGGTAATTCCCTCATTGGACACTACATGTCTGAGAAAATGTACTCTATCTAGCCAAAACTCACATTTTGAGAATTTGGCATAGAGTTAGTGCTCTCTCAGCTTCTGAAAAACAATTCTTAACTATGCTTCATGCTCTGCGTGAGTCTTTGAATATACAAGAATGTCATCGATGAACACAATGACAAACTTGTCAAGATATTCCTTAAAGACTCTGTTCATCAAGTCTATGAAAGTCATTGAAGTGTTCATTAACCCAAACGGCATTACTAGGAATTCATAATGCCCATAACGGGTTCTGAAAGCTATCTTGGAAACATCACCTTCCTTGATTCTCAGCTGATGGTATCCTGATCTCAAATCAATCTTTGAGAATACTACTGTACGCTTGAGTTGATCGAACAGGTCATCAATCCTAGATAATGGATACCTATTCTTGGCTGTAACCTTATTCAACTCTCGATAATCTATGCACATGTGGTACGTCCCGTCTTTCTTCTTGACAAACAGTACGGGAACGCCCCATGGGGAATAGCTTGGTCTGATGAATCCTTTGTCAAGCAGGTCTTTCAACTACACTTGTAATTCTTTTAACTCCACTGGTGCCATGCGATACAGTGCCTTGGAGATCGGTGCTGTTCCAGGTAGGAGCTCTATCTCAAATGAGATTTCTCGTTCTGGAGGTATTCTTGGTAGTTCCTCGGGAAAGACTTCGAAAAATTCTTTGACAATCAGAACATCTTCCGATTGTAACTTCTTCTCTTCTGCTGTATCTGTCACATAAGCCAAATATCCAGTACAACCACTGGCTATTAGCTTCTTAGCTTTCAATGAACTGATTATCATCTTGCTTGACCTTCTTGAGAAATCGACATATTCAAAACTTTCAACACTATTCTTCTATTTCTGTAATCGATCGTGGCTTGATATTTTCCTAGAAAATCCATTCCTAAGATTACATCGTAGTCTACTATCTTCATCATGATCAACTCTGCATAAAACTCCCTATTTGCCATGATTACTGACACATGAGGTAACAAGTACTCAAACAACATGATTTCTCCTGAAGGAAGAGCAGTTCTAAAAATTCTTCCCATGTGATCTCTAGGGTATTCTAACTTATCAGCAAATGCATATGATATGAAAAAATGAGTGGCCCCAGAGTCAAAAAGTGCAGATGCCAAACAGTTAGTAACAGAAATCTGACCTGTCACTACGTTGGACGTCCCTACCTCTGCCTCTTCTCAGGTGTAGGCCATTACCCTAGCATCTGCCTAACGAGCTATTTCCTGTCTTTCTTGGACTGTTGGAGGCACTTCTGATGGGCTTTCATAACTTAATCTAAGTACATGAATTTGTGACTGTTGTAGACGTGAAAAATTTGCTCTTGACACAGACTGGTGGTTCATGGGACAATTCTTGATGAAATGGCCTTCTTTTCCGCACTAAAAACATGCAGTTGTGCCAGCTCTGCACTGACTCATATGTTTCTTCCCACAATTAGGATAGGTGGGGTTACTTGGTACTGTAGTGAGGTTAGTCCTTCGTGACTGATTTCTGTTATCTTGACTTTGCGTTCCTTGAAAATTACCCTTTCTCTTCTGTTGGGATTAAGGGCCTGGATTACTGGACATATCTGCTCTTGTACTCTGATTGCCTCTACTGTGTTGTCTAGGTTGAGAGGCTTTAGTCAAGATCTTTTCTTTCTTCCTGACTTCCCGGACCTTTTCCCTCTTTTCTTTCTGTCGGGCAAGATAGTACTCTACTCTCAAAGCACGACTAACACAATCGGCTACTGAGATTGACGGGATTGGGCCAATGTCAATTAAGGCTGAAATCTCAGGCCTAAACATGCCTATCATCTTCTGTATCTTCTCCCTTTCCGTTGGCACTACATACGAACACAAACGGGAGAGCTGATCAAATCTTTTGCAAACCTTACTGACTGACATGTCACCCTGCTGTAACTCTGAAAACTCTTTCTGTTGTGGTCGTAGTGATGCTGGATCATAGTATTTCTGATTGAACTCCTCTAAGAACTCTGCTCATGACATCGTGGTCACGTCCCTCCTCATACGGACCGTGTCCCACCAGAATCTTATGTCCTTCCTAAGAACAAAGGATGCACACATGACTTTCTCTTCCTTGGTTAGTCTCATAAAATCCATAATCATCTGGATCGAAGAAAGCTAATCTTTTACTTCCAGGGGATTGGTTGAACTCTCAAATTCCAGAGGTCTCATTTTCTAGAATTTCTTGTATAGTGGCTCTTAGTTCACCCTTGCTGGTGACACTACTTGTTCTGCCTCAGTTGCTGGTTACGCAGGAGTCCCCACTGATCCCTGTCCCATTCTATCTGTTCTAACCTCTGTCTTAATTCTGCATTTTCTTTCATCTAATTTTCTAGAAGAGCTTGCAACTCTTCTATTCTCTGAGACAGAGTTGGGCATCCCCTTCTCCGTCTTTGGCCTTGGCCCTGGTTTTCTATCATGCTACTTTATATCCTAAAATCACACGATGAATTTGTATTAGATCCTCTACAAGAGGATTCACATCATTTCTTACATTAATACATCATCATATACTTACTACAAAATATGGGTCTCTACAGACCTTTACTTTCATGTATAACTAGCTACTTATCTTAACATAAACTCGACTTACTTGGATCGGCGAACAGGATATGCACGGAGTCAAGCGGGATATAATCTACCAACTACTCTGATACCAACTGTGACAATGGTTGGTATTCTAAACTGGATCCATTTTAAACTTGGGCTCTGATACCAACTGTGGCAGCCCGCCCTTGCTATAGAGGTTCTATAGTACTATTACAGTCAACTCTGTAGTTAACCATAATAGTATGTAGGCCTCTAGGGTCGCCAGCATCATGCTTAACTTAAAACTACTTGTAAATTTTGCGGAATAAATTTTTTTTTCTTTTTCTTAATACATAACTTGAAAACATATATATGTCTTATTCGAAAATGTGATAAGGAAATTATGTTATCAAAATATCATATACATAGATCATGATTCCCCCATCACATAGTCTTGACTTAAAATCATGTTCTTGAAATTACATGTTTAAATTTTCAAAACTATACAGTGGAAAACTCATGGTAGGACCACAATCCCTCGTCCAGTCCCCCTGGCATATATATACCCTGTCCGTTGTCCACCGTGAACTATTGGTGAATAAGTCTCTTACCTGTAACATATGAACAAACTAGTGAGCTATGGAGTCAGTAAGTTTAAATATAAAAACATGAATTATAACATGTAATACTGTGCTCATGAAAGAAACTTGACTCTGAAAAGAGATTTATGGCTGCATGTTAAGTCTTAGGACATTATTTAAAATTAAGTTCTGGTTTTGGGCCCCTGATTGGTCGTACTGTAAGGCACGCATGACTAGGAGCGGTACATTAGTGCTGACCTCCGCAGTCTGAACTGAAACTGAACATGAAAACCTCTCCATAGGTCGAGAGGCCAATACACCAATAACTGATTTAATTACCATCTTTTCTGAAGTTCTAACTGGGTAGCATACTGATTGCCCCACAGTAGGAACCTATTACATGTTTTACTTGGGGTGTGAGTTTTATTAACCTCACTATAATGCCTTGTGCACCTTTATGTTTTCATGTGCTTGGTACTTGTCTATCATGTGTACGTGAATTATCTACTTGAAACATGAATTTCTACGTGTATGACATGAACTTAACATGAGTATCATGATGCAGACAGTCAATGTCTAACATACATGTCAAACAACATACATAACATCATAAACATAACATGATTGCCTGCGTTGCAGTCAGGACAATGCTTGAACTTATAAAAAGTCTACAACGTGAGCCTCTGCTGATCTGGGATTGCTATCTTAGGGCGTCTGACTTGAACTCCTATAAAAGAAATAATCGTTGATTATTTCCAACATATATCTTATACTTGAAATATGGCAAAATATGAAAAATCATATTTCCAGACTCTTTTTTTTTTTTTTTACTTTAAACACGTCCTCCTACACGGGCTTGTTCGTGGTCGTGTACTCCTCTGGACTTAAGTGCATGGCTGTGTAACTCATGCATGCGTACATGGTTACCTACACGGTCATGTTTCTAGTCGTGTTTCCTGCTGTCGAACATGGTCTATTACACACCCCTTCCCATGGCCGTGTGCCATTCTACACGGCTTGATACACGGCCATGTTCTTGGCCGTGGACCTCTCGGGTCTCAACTCTCTCGAAACACGATCGTGTACGTGGGCATGTTCGGGGCCGTGTTCTGAACACGACCTTGTACACACCCGTGTTCATCCCAAAATCCTGATTTTAAGTCTGAAATCCTGTCTTCTGTTTTTCTAAGGCTTTCATGGCCTTTGTTCTACTTCTTGCACTCAAAATCGATCTCTATAAGACCATTTCAAGTTATAAGCTACATTTCCACTATCATAAATCCATAGTTTCATGAGCAAAATTTCACATTTTGCTTCCACCAAAATCTTGACTCAACATTTTAAAAATCAAAACTTTCTTGAAGAAACTCAACTGAAACTTGACTTTCTAAACCATCAACTCATGAATTCGTGTTTAAGAAAAACTAGACTTGAACCATGTTTCGATTTAACCAAAAATCTCAGCATGTATAGCTCACATTCTCTTTTTTTTTCCTTAAATAACCCAGATTTTTCACCCAAAAACGTGAGAGAAAAATATATTACCTTACTTGAAACTTGAGGACGTCTTGCTGTGGAAATCTTGGGCTGAAAACTTGAACAATTTCCTTGCTTGAAGAGGAAATCTGAAACTAGTGGAAAGGAAAACATAGAGGAGGGTTTTTTCCTCTTCTGCTCTTTCTCTCTCTCTCTTTCTTTCTCTTTCTTTCTCTCTCTCTACACGACCCCCTTTCTTTTGCAGCTAAACTAAGTGAATTAATTCACTTAGGCTGCTAAGCGAGCCCCCCTCACGTGACCTCTCCCTTCTCTCACCATTTTCTTTAATTTTTTTTAAAGAAATTGGAATTTACTTGGCTAATCTTGGCCATTGATCAAGATAGCTTACATGTGAACCATTGATCCCTTAATATGTATTTTTCATATATTTTTCTAATAAATTTAAAACATCATAATTTGAATTAATGCTTAGCTTTTACACTATGTTCATTAATTAATTGTCAAATTTTGACTAAAATCTAGTTAGTCAAAATTTTCATCTGCTCTTTATTCTGTAACATGTCTCATCATGAATATACATTTATTTATATATATTGTACAAAATTTCCCGATAACGATAAATTTCTCGGTTATCACAGACTCCTTTTTTAAGGGCCCACTTTAAACTTTTCCCAACTGCAGAGATAGTGAAGAGATTATTGCCAGAAAGCTTAATAGAGTATTGGTTAATAATAGTAGGCTTACTACTTTCTCGAACTTTGAAGCAAACTTCACTAAGCCAGGTATTTCCGATCATAGCCCGTGGGGTGTTACCATTTGGCAGAAGTATGTCACATGAAAAAGGCCTTTCAATTTCTATAATTTTTGGACTGCCCACCCACTAGGGAGTTTTTCCTTTTAGTTGAGAAAATTTGGTAACAAAAATCCTTTAATCTACCCCTAAATATAAGAACGAAGATTTGAGAACCAAAATGAGCATATAGAAAAGTGGGATTTCGATGGCACTATCCAATAAATCTAATAAAAATTAGATAGAACTTTCATGAAAAGAGGTATTTTATCTTTATTCTCACTCTCTCTATCCTTTAATTCTCACAAGTTCATAACTTTCTTTTATTTAAGTACTTAATGTCTAATTATGTAAGATAACACTCTTTTTCATTAATAAAAATTAAAGATTTTATCATCAATAAGTTATCTTGTCTTATTTAGATTTTTTTTTTTAATCTTTTACATAATATATTTTAAATGTTTATTTAAACCCCATTTACTTTGCCTGAATTTAAGTCATTCAGGCTTTAGCGTTGGGCCCAAATTTAAGCCCATTGGGTAGGGTTTATACTAGGGGTGAACAAAAAATCCGAAAACCCAAATAACCCACCCAACCCACCCAAGGAAAACCCGACGGGTTGGGTCCACGTCAGACCCAAAAAAAAATTGGGTTGACCCACCCAACCCAATGTCAAATTGGGTGGGTTCGGGTTGGAATTCTAAAACCCGATCAAAACCCAACCCACCCAATGAATGTGTGTTTTTTTTTTTTATATATTTAGAAAAAATATAATGATTAACCTAAGTCAATTTTGTTGATCCGACTGTCATTTCCCATTTATGCCTCTCCCGAAGCCAAAGTTCGTGCCTTGCCTTTACCAAACCCGATGTCCCACCAGCCTCCTCCAATCGTCCCTTTCTTTGACCATCGGCCTTCACCCCTCAACGTATTCATTTTTGTCTCCCCAAGCCCGTGTTCATCTTGTGCCTTGACCTTGCCCAACCCTAGCCGCCACTTGCCATTAGCCTCCCCTGATCCTCCCTTCTGTTAGGATTTAGGAACAAAATTTCAAGTTTATTTCAATTTGTCGGACTTTAGTTTTTGTTACTACACACATTGGAGTTAGAGATTATTCTTGTGAAATAGATTTGATTGTTTGTGGTTGATGTTTCTTAGTATTCATTAAAAGCATGTTTTAATTAGTTCTTATTGTCTTTATATGACTTCTTTATTTGAATATTTGAGCTTGTATATTGATTTGTGATTAAATTTTTAAGTCATATTTTATTATTTTGTTTTTATAAATAGCCGAACCCGACGAACCCGAAAAACCCGTCAAACCCACCCAAACTTTAATTGGGTGGGTCGATTTTGTATACTGGGTTAATTGGGTGGGTGAAAAAATTTTTCAACCCACCCAATCTTCATTGGGTGGGTTGAAAAATGCCAAAAATCCACCCAACCCACCCGACGAACACCCCTAGTTTATACTTTAAAATTCAAGCCAAACCCAGATCGCTAATTAACTAGGTCTTGCCTAGTAATACCCTAAAGGCTGTTAAGATCGATCCGAGCCAAGCTACCTAGGCGCTCGAATTTACACCTCTAGTTTATACTATACCACTTTGTCAAATAGTGCGTCCAAATATTATCTTTATAAGTTATGTGTGCTTTTGACTTATTATCCCACTAGTGTGGACACTTATGTGAAAGGAGGTACCTAACCATTGTTTTTTATCTTATAAACCTATTAGTGTTTAGGATGGGTCTGATCCTCTTTGAAAACCATATAAATTAGAAATATGTCACTTTTTATTTAGATACATGTCTTTATTAGGTCTTAATTGAGGCAATTTTCTTGATAGTATTTTGTCATTTAATCCAAAACTTCCAATTCTATATCTCATCTTCCCTCTTTTACATTTTCAAAAACACTAAAATTTTAAAAATCAATAAATTT
Source organism: Antiaris toxicaria (assembly GCA_035233585.1). NCBI lineage: Eukaryota > Viridiplantae > Streptophyta > Magnoliopsida > Rosales > Moraceae > Antiaris > Antiaris toxicaria. Next base: position 7,869,168 of record CP141163.1, read on the forward strand.
TTCATTTCAATTCAAAATGAGTTTATTCTTGTGTCAACAATGCTCACAATGACGAGAAGGAATAAAAAAAAGACCAAATTTACATTTTTTTAATACATTTCTAATTTTTATACTATTTTTTGTGTCACAAAACTCTTTCAAAATTCACCCCAAGTACACTTATGTCAAAAGAAAGAGACGAAAAAAGAAAAAGAGATATAGCTAGCAAGTTAACTAGCACGCACCTCTAATTCACATTGTTCACGTGTACTTATCAAGCAGAATAAGTGAGGGTAAGGGAACACTACTAATTTCCATGATCTCAAAATTAAAAAAAAAAAGAATAATTGAGACTAAATCAAATAAGCTTAATTAAATCAAACAAAATCTCTAGGTAATGGAAATGAGAAAGGTCATTTTCCATTATGTAATTTGGTGGAAGAGAAAGAAAACAGAATTAAAAATGTCTGATCAAATGTGTTTTATATTTATTAGGGCGAGTTTATTTTGTATTAAAGGGAAAGAGAAGGTGAGTAGTTATTCAGTTTCTCTATTAATCATGTGTTTACTTATAAAATGGATAATAAAAATTTAGTGGATCCCATATAATATAGGAAATGAAAAAGGTGAATATCAATCCTAATATCCCCTTGGCACTGATTGCTTGAATAGTAATTTACTTATATACCCTTAATAAGTTTTCATATGTTAGTGATAGTTAGATTATATGAAAGAATATTTTAGTAATTATATTAACAAATTAGCATTATTAAGGATAGTAAACAAAAAAGAAAAAAGGAATGGAATTGTTTGCATTTACACCATCTAATATAAGTAAATATTAGAAAGGGAATCGATGATCCTTATTCCTATTCCTTCTTTTACTTTTCAATCCTATTACCTTTCCTATTACATTCCTGCATGGTTTGATAAACTCACCCTTATAACCTCATATAAATTAAGAGATAAATGATAGATTAAGGTCAAACTAAGTATTTATCCATATGATAACTCTATGAAATAGAATTATTACAGCCATTTGGGGATGCAAAAAGATGTTTGATCCATTTAGTTCTTAACATTTTTATAGTTAACTAAAGCATTTTTTGGTTTTTAGTGCAGTCTTTTATTTTAGAATGTTAAATTTAATTGTTCAAGTTAGTTTATATTACTTTTAAGTGTTTTGCAGAGTTGAAGTAGTGGAAGGTTGTTTGGATAAGGAGGTCAAGTTGCAGTTATGATGGAATTGCAAAAATTGGAGAAAAATGACAAGAAAGACTGATTTCAGGCGTTGCTACAGCAATGCTGTAATATTACTGTAGCAAACTGGGCAGAAAATGTTCATATATTTTGACAGGTCAACATACAACTGGCAGCCAATTTTATTGGTGAACTGGGTAGAAAGGACAGGCCTATGAGCTGTCTTAATCCAAGGACACCAAATAAAAGCTCAACCATTAGATTATGTACACATGTACATCCTCCATTTGCCCTAGCACTTAAAAGGAATCATGTTGCATTCAGAAAGGAGAAGGCAGACAGGGGGCAAACAGAATATACGGAAAAGAGCAGGACAAAGAGAGGAAAACCCAAAAGAGAAAGGAAACATACAAGGATTGGAGGAGATTTCGACATATTCCGGAAGGAGAAATTAAAAAGTAACTGTATACCGTGTGCACGTCTATTTGTCAATCTTTCCTCCATTTTCGGTTGTACTCTCGTTTTTACTTTTTCCCATACAATGTTTCTTTTTCCGGTGGGTTTGAACAATCAAGCATGAACTAATTTCCTTTAAGACTGTGAGGATAAAGTACCCATTTTTGTGACTAGATTTGTATGTTGAGCTTGCTACTTTAATGTTATTTAGTTTATTCAACATCATTTTGTTGGTTTATTTGTGTTCTTTGACTGGCCATCTTGAGCATAATACTGTAATTTCAGTTGGTTGGAAAACTAATTGGAATTAGACAGGTGTTGGATAATGTGTGTTTAGTTGGGTTTGTGCAGTAACCTAATTAATTTTGTAAGTTAAGCAGGAATGCATGCTTGTCTCATATAACCTTTTGGAACCTAAGCTTAATTTGACTTCATACTCCATTTAGCATAGGAATATGTTGAAAATGAAGTAAGAAGTTATTAGCATAAGTATTTCGGAAGAAACTTATGGAATTTTAAGTTCTAGGTTAACTAAGTAACATTGCTATAACAATGCTGTAGCATTGCCATAGCATACTGAGTCAGGTTGTAGAAAAAGAGGAAATTGAATCTCAGTCATTCCATTACCAATTGTTATTAAGTCTGTTTTAATCTGTTTGCAGTTGCTTTGTGCATTTTCTATTTCATACTAGTATAGTGAGTTTAAGATAATTTTAATTCTCCATCAATTCTTGCATATTCTTAATTTTGATTTTAATTTAGATGATGTGGTGATAACATTCTCTGTGGGACGATATCCGTACTCTTGTACACTGTATTACTTGTATGCGACACGTGCACTTGCGTAGCATTTTAAAGAAAGCAACAATAAGTATTTATCCATATTTTGTCTTGTTAAAAATTTTCCATCCACTTTTTTCCTCAAGGTTAGGGAGGATTAAAAAGTGGTGGAGCCCATAGATTTTTCAATTTCATTTCCTTCCTAATTTCCTCTATACCAAACAACCAAAATTTCATTTTCCTTTCCAAAATCCTTCCTCTACTTTCCTTCATTTCTCTTTTCCACTCTATCAAACAAAGGTTAAAAGATTTAAATCAACCCATAAAAAAGAGGGAAACAAATCGGAATTCATTGGTCAAGCGGAGATTGAATTCTTTGTTAAGTAGTCACACATTCATAGTTCATAAACAAGCTAGCAGCAGCTGTAATATTGATTGAATAAAGTCCCTTTGATCATTAAGAAAAATGCCAGAGTTCCTCGCTAGCTTGATAGGACACTAGAAACCAAAAAAAAATGTAAAAAGTACAGTAGTACTGCAATTCCAAAGCCTAACTTCGAGCATGATATGTTGTCACATATACTAGCTTTTTGCAAATTCCAAAATGTGTTACTTTTTTCGAGCAATTAATTTTATGTTTTCAGATAAATTATACTTAAGTTGTGAGATTAAAATCAATAAACCTTAACCTTGAGGATATTAGTGTCTAAATGAGTTTTAGGAGATTATCGTATAGAAAATGCCTATAGATATTACACATTATTTGCAGGCGTTAAAAAATAGGCACACATGAATAAACACTACTAGATATGGTTCAAAAGCACACCGTATCACTTACAGAATCCTTTTAACCCTACAACGAAATTAATCTTCAAAATAATGTCATTGCTTATAGTTTTTCAACAAATATTTGAGTGATGTTGAGGGAGAGTTATATAAAACGTTTAGGTTAGAAAAGTGAAAGGAAGTAAAGGGATGGATAACTGCATGAAGAATGGTAGAATTGCTTATTTGGTAATAAGGAAAGAGAATGAAAATTAAAATATGGTGTATAAAAGGTCAACGCGGTTCATTGATTTTTATCCATATAAAGAGGACTTGAAATACCTTTTTTGTCTTTGGTTTTAAAGTGTATAGCAATATAAGTAAAAAAAATAATATTTGTACAAATGTCTTTTTTTTTTCTTTTTTTAATATACCAAACGACCTCAAAAAATTAATAACCTTTTTATCATTTCAATTTTCTATCTCTTATAAGTTCTCTCCTTTCTATTTTCTTTTCATTTGTATCAAGGGGAGTTTTAATTCTAGATATCTTAATACATTTATATGAAAATACTTTGGCAAATTTAGTACCCCAAATACAGTTCCCAACTACATTAACGTGGAAAAATTGAACTCAACCTTAAGTAAATGGTGAATTTATCAGGTAAGCCAAAAAACCCACAAGAAGCGACCTAAAGCCGAGCTTTAATGAGCGGCGCGGCCGGCAACTATAAACTAAAAAGTTGGCCAATTGAATGACTTAATGTGGGTGTGGTCTAGACTTCCAACTACTACTTGGACCCTCTCTCCCTCCTCTCACAACTGCCCTAATCTGCACGCAAAATAAGTCTCTCCTACACACCGTTTTACCCTGCCTCTCTGCAAAGTTGTAAAAATTAATTTAAAAAAAAAACCATATATACAGATTATATATATAATATAATAACATTTAAATTAAATAAAATAATTCCTTTTGACAATTCACTCTCAACCACATAATATATTCATGGTAGCGGCAACTTCGCCAATATGGCCCTTCCTTGATCTCCTCTCCTTTTAAAAGCCCCATACATCTCTACTACACTCTTCACTCCCATAAGCCAAAAACATCATACAACATAAACATTAGAAAACACAAACAACGTTTCTATTTTTATTTTCTTCATCTTTTTCCACCACCGTTTATCTCATTCTGTCAATGGGGGCTCACCGCCGGTTCGATCCGATCTCCAAATGCAGTGCCGAGGGCCGGACCAACCAGGCGGTGGCTGCCGACCTAGACGGGACTCTCCTCGTCTCCTCAAGCGCCTTTCCATACTACATGCTCGTCGCCCTTGAGGCCGGAAGTCTTCTGAGAGGCCTCATTCTCCTCTTTTCCGTTCCGGTTGTGTACTTCACGTACCTTTTCGTGTCCGAGGCCGTGGCTATCAAGATCTTCATCTTCATCTCCTTTGCCGGGCTCAAAGTTAAAGACGTCGAGCTCGTTTCACGCTCGGTTCTTCCGAAATTCTACGCCGAGGATGTTCACCCGGACACTTGGAGAGTGTTCAGTGCCTTTGGGAAGAGATATATTATCACTGCCAATCCGAGAATCATGGTTGAGCCATTTGTTAAGAGCTTCTTGGGTGCTGATAAGGTTTTGGGTACTGAATTGGAAGTGACCAAGTCCGGACGAGCCACGGGGTTTGTGAAGAAACCCGGCGTTCTTGTTGGAGAACATAAAAGAGAAGCTCTTGTCAAAGAATTCGGGACAACCATGCCAGATTTAGGCCTTGGAGATAGAGACACCGACCATGATTTCATGTCACTCTGCAAGGTATGTTAATGCATTATAATTTTTTTTTTTTTGTTTTTTATTTAATATTTTTTTCCAGCTGGGATAAAATTTTTGTGAATAAGTTTTGTTACTTTAGCACTGTTATTTTTATTTATGAATTTGGCATGTTCAAGTGTTAAATGCATGTTTTTTGCAGCAGTTTCCTGGCTCAACAAGGCAGCACTAATAAATTGCTCTTTAAGATTTATTAAAAGTTGGTGAGGGCGTTAATGATAATAGTGTTTTTGTTCACGAACACCGTCTTTTCTATCTTCTTTTATGAATATGGTGTCTGAATTTTATTATTGTCGATAAATTTTTATATGGTCCACAATATTGTAGTGTACATATTTATGGACACTTTCAGCTTGTCACCATTTTAACGGTTTCTATTCTTGAAAACTGTTTTGGCCTCCCGTGGTCTCTTCTTTGTTCTAAGTTTGCAAAACCTTATAACCAGTTGGCACCTCGCTTTTCACTCAATTTTCAAACTTTTTTCCATATTTTTTAAAACAATATTTTCTGTCGTAAAAATTTAAATTTACTGTTTAAAATACCTAGACCCAAGCTTAATTTATATTTATTAATAAATGAATTGCAAGTAATACTGTTCACGTTTATTAACATCCCGTACGACAACTTACAATACATAAGACGTTCATGTCCAATAGGACCTTCACAGTCGATATTAAATATGAAACTACTCCCACCAAATAACTCATGACCATGTTGGGAACTAAAGTGGAAAATTCGTGTATGCATATATATATTTATATATATATGTGCCTGTAAAAACATATATCATTTTCATTATTGATTTTATTTTCAATAGAGGTGAACAAGAAACCTAACAACCTGATTGATTCGACAAACCCACTCAACCTAATCCATTACAGCCTGAACCCAATCAATTTAATCAAGAGATCAACTCAACCCACCCAACCTAACTATTAATTAGATGGGTTTGGATTGTGTTTTTTCAAAACCAACTTAACCCGAACCCATCTAATCTATTAATATGTAAAAATAAATATTTTTCATACCTCATGATATATAATATTTATGTTATATTATACATTAGTTAGTTGATAACTTGTTATATTTCATATTGTATAAGTTTTTATTATTATTTGTTTGTTAGTTTATAACTTTTATATTTAAACTTGTTTTACATATATTTTATTTTTATGTCGGTTTTATAATTTATAACACTAATATTATACTAAAAGTTAATTTTCTTTTCATATATTTCTTATTTTGGTTGAATGATTAACTATATTTGTTTTTTTTATTTTTTTATTTCTTAATTATGTTCAACCCAACCAATCCACTTAAAATTTAATTGGGTGGGTTGATTTTAAACTTTGAATTAATTAGGCGAATTGAATTTGAAATCAATTCACTCGAACTTGATGGGATGGATTAAAAATTTAAAAAAATCGACTCAATCTACCTAATATTCACCCCTAATTTTCTATTTCTTTTTTAACTTTTCGAGGCTTTTTACGAAGCACCACGTAATAATAGTTTGTTCCAACCGTCCATGCAGGGGGGAAAAAAAAAAAACACTTCACCAAAATGTTAAGAAACCCATATGATTAGTTTGTAGTAGGCCCACCAGAAAAGGAATTGAAAGGAAGGAATATTACTGATCGCATTAGACGATCCATTATGGAAAATTGCAGCAACTTATAGCAGGCCCCACCAAACATACATAGGTTTGGGAAAATTGACAGGAGTTGGAAACAAAGACAATTATTTATAAACCAAACTAAGGACCTAAAGTTAAGATTCAATGAGAAATTATTGACCTATATTTTCTACGTAGTTAGTGTAATACTTTAAAAGAGAGTGATTGTTTGGTAGGGATGAACAAAATTAAAACCATATTAATATTAATTGTTATCATTGATTATAGACCTTCCCACATCATCATCAAATTTTTCTTTAAATTTGCATGCCTTTTTTGTTTTGATGTGATTAATTATGATGCATCAAATTATTATGAGCTACACAACATCAATGCTGACCAAAAATCATCAAAAAGGAACATAGTATCCATCAAATAATTTTTTATATATTTATTTTCAATCATCAAATTTTATTTAATGTTTTAAGGGAAATTTCCATAACATAATGTTTTATTAGATACCACCCATGAAAACTATTGTATTCGCAGTTGGATTATAATTATATAGATTTGATCTATGAGTGGAGTAATTTTGTATCATGTGTTGCAAATTTTTAAAATGACACTCATAAATCAAAGCATAGAAAACCAAATCCAACAGTTAAAAACAATTCCTATCGATAACGTATAATAAAAAAGAACGTCCTATCGAAGAAGATTTAGTTTTAAGATGCACACATATATTCTTTAATCTATAGAATCTAGAGAGAGAATAGAATAAATATTTCTCACTGTTAAACTAAGTCTCATTTTTTTCTCAACAAAGAAAAGGAAAAGAAAAAAAAAAAAGAATATCTTGCCTAATTCCGTGGAATTATTTGACTTGTAGGAAGGATACATGGTACCAAAAGCAAAGTGTGAGGCACTCCCAAGAAACAAGCTTCTAAGTCCAGTGATATTCCACGAGGGCCGCTTTGTGCAAAGACCAACCCCACTAGTTGCCCTCTTGACCTTCTTGTGGCTCCCAATAGGAATCATCCTCTCCATTCTAAGAGTGTACCTCAACATCCCTCTCCCCGAGAGACTCGCCTGGTACAACTACAAGCTCTTGGGAATCAAGGTCGTCGTCAAAGGCAACCCCCCGCCGGCCCCGAAGAAAGGGCAGAGCGGCGTCCTCTTCGTCTGCAACCACCGCACGGTCCTCGACCCCGTCGTCACAGCCGTCGCCCTCGGGAGAAAGATCAGCTGCGTGACGTACAGCATAAGCAAGTTCACCGAGATCATATCCCCCATCAAGGCCGTGGCATTGTCTCGGGAGCGAGAGAAAGACGCCGCCAACATCAAACGCCTTCTCGAGGAAGGCGATTTGGTGATTTGCCCCGAAGGGACAACTTGCCGAGAGCCTTTCCTGCTCAGATTCAGTGCGCTTTTCGCCGAATTAACCGATAGAATTGTCCCCGTCGCCATTAACACCAAGCAAAGTGTTTTCTACGGCACGACCGTTCGCGGCCACAAGCTTTTGGACCCTTACTTTGTGTTCATGAATCCCATGCCTACTTATGAGATCACCTTCTTGAATCAACTGCCTGCAGATTTGACTTGCAAAGGAGGCAAATCGGCCATTGAAGTTGCTAACTACATTCAAAGGGTTTTGGCTGGGACGTTGGGATTTGAGTGCACCAATTTGACTAGAAAGGATAAGTATGCCATGCTTGCCGGGACAGACGGGAGGGTTGAGTCCAAGAAAGAGAAGGCCTCGGTCGATATAACTGATAAGAAGTAATTAATTTGATCCAATTCCAAAAGATATATTTTCTCCTTCTTCTTCTTCTTCATCTCTATATAATATGATATTGGTTTTTCGAATACTGTTCCGAAAAGGTTGTCTGATCATGATCATAAAATAGCAATAAGATTGATCTGTGATGTTCGTCTGTAAAATCACGGTGTTTGTATATGATTATGTTGGAATTTTAATTAGTAGAAAGATATTCTTATTTTTATTTTACCAATTTTTTTTATTAGATTTTAGTTTGAATTTCAAAACATTACTGTTGTTATCTCTACTTTGACCACATTATTATACCTAATTATCCTAATTATATTATTTGACATGACTAAAGTCGCTCATTTCTGTTGGAATCTATAAATTTACCGTCCAATTATTACACATGTCGAAAATGATAAATATTTTGAGATCGAACTTATCTTTAAAAGCAAGATCAACAAAATATATAAACAACTTAATGACCAACTAAATTTATGATCTAACGACATTCCTCACTTGATGTGTAAAAGCCACGGTCTAAAATCTATAATCACCTGTAAAAATCTAATTATGATATTCCGAGAAATGTGCTTGGTTAGAACTATCTCTGAAAACTACCTCAAAGAGCATGGTGTTGCCCGTTTTGACAATTGGGACAAATACAGCTTCTAACAACAAAAAGCTAACATGCCACATTGTAGGTCCACAATATTTAATGCTTTTATCTCAACTTTATCCCCACTACTACTGCACAATTACCCAAATCTTATTAATTGACAAGATCCAAAGTCGCTCATTTCTATCGGGATATTACATCATGATTTATATAAATCAATAATTCAGTTATTATACATGTTATAGTTGACAAATATTTTTGGATAGAACTCAGAACTCATCTTGAAAAACTAGTTTAAAAAATAGTGCTTAATTCAAACGTAAATAATATAAAAACTTTAGATCTAACAACGTTTCTCACATGACACAAGTGTAATATATATATAAGCCATAGTCCAAAACCCATTATTGTCTGTAAAAATCTAATTACGATGTTATAACAAATGTATTTGGGTAAAATTCACCCTTAAAAATTACCTCAAAAAAAGATGGCGTTGCCCAGTAATTTGACATTGGGGATAAATAATACAACTTCTAACAACAAAAGGTTGACAATTATTTGTGTACTTACACTATCTGTTATAATGTTTTTTCATTTTTATTTTTTATTTTTATAATTAAGCTCCCAGCAGGGTCTTAGCCCTAATCCAACCCTCTCACTAAACTCAGGATCTCAATTGTGTATTAATTTAGCCCGAAATGGATTGAAAAATTCAAATTTTATTAACTTATTATAAAAAAATAAAATTTAAACTAAAAATTTAAATCTGAATCAATAAAGTAAGCAAACTCTCGTGATGCTTCATGTTAGTGGACCAACTTATGGGCCACTAACTGTTATAATGTTAGCCAAAGGAAAATATGGTACATAAATTTGTAATAAATTTATACAACTCATCCACTATATCACATGGCTGCGCCCCACGGCTAGACTTTACTACTATATTTATTATAATAATTTTTCATTCTTTTTGGGGGTAAAAGAAGGTAGTTGTTGCAGTACTAGTAGTGTTGGTTGTGACTGGCTGCAGCCATGCTCCAGCGTGTGGTTATTCATGAAAAGTTGTGAGCTGTGGGCTGCCGATTTAGGTGCCCAGTTTAAATGCTGCTTTCAATAGCTTTGCTGTCACCGTACCAGTCAATTAAAATCCAATGAGACAAATTTATCAAAAAGAAAAAAGTATATATCCAAGGGACAATTTCTGACCACCCAATATAATAGAAAAGTCGTACCAAAAGTTCAATATTGCAGCTCTTATAATTTGGAATGTTTATTTATCCTGACGCTGTTCCGGCGAAGTGAGGTTGAGGAACGATCTCTGACGACTTAGAGAGCTGAGATTTCACCGGAGATTGGTCGTTGACAAAAACTAGTCTAAGTACAAAAATATCTACACGTTATATTTGGAAGTATCTAATTCACAATTATAAGTTGATTAGAAACCCATAATCTTGTAGTTATTAAGGGACCGTTTAGTAAACGTATTATATTTTGATTGTATTTGAATGAAATTTGTTTTTTTAATGTTATATTTGGTTGAAAACTATTTGTTTTGTATTTGAATGAAATGTGTGTTTGGATGAAAATTAGTATTTTAAAGTTGAAAAGTTGATGTGATTGGTAAAAGTAGAGATAAATAGTAGAGTTGAAAAATTGATGTGATTGTTTTAAAAACATTTTGAATAGTAATTGCTTTCGTAATACTGTTGTAAAATTTGTGTTTGATGTAAAATTAAAATGAAAAATTTTGTCCACATGCCCCCTAATTGGTTAATTGAACGTGGGGTATACGACCTGGCTTTTTTTTTTTTTTGGTTATTATTTTAAACAATTAGTCCCTGAAACAGAACCACCTTATTATTTTGATTTCTGAATTTTTAATTGTTGACACGTTATTCTATGGATTAAAGATTTTAATTTTGACGTCAATGATGATAAAATTGTTTTAGAGTTTCTGAAGTTTAATTGAGATAATTTTAATTTGTGCAAAATTTTTTATACTTTTTTTCTTATTAACAACAATGAAGAGAGAATATTGTATTGTATACAAATATTCTTTTTTTTTTTTCATATTTCAAAGTTATCATGCAATAGATATAAGACCATGAACTCAATTATCCACGAGACTCTTTTTAAACGGGATTAGAAAAATCCAACCTAAGTAATAATTTTATGTTTAGTATGTCATAATATATGTAAATTTGAGTAAGAAGTAGAAGTAATTACTATTATATAGTAATTAAAAATTTAATACCATAGCTTTTTTATCTTTTAACTTAAAGTCCTATAATATAAAAAACATAATAACTACATAGATGAGATATACTTTGAATACTCCGAAACCGTGATCGAAAACTCATTCCATCCTTATTCATTTAAATGGGTTGACAAAATAGTGATGGGTATTTTTTTCTTTGTGAGGTGGTTTAGTAAGAAGACCATCCTATCCCAAACCCACCTCCTAATTATTCCTAAACACATTGTTGTAGAAAACCCAAAAATAAATAAGAGATAAAAATAAGAAAAATCAAACACCAGAGAATTTACGTGGTTCGACAAAAAACGACCTACATCTACGGGTAAGGAGAGAATTTTATTATCTGAGAAAAACTAGTATAAAAGGTGACGCTTATGAAACCCTATCGGCCCAAGCCTTCCGCTTTCGTCACAGACCTCATGAAAAATTCCCTTTTGATTCATACTTCCAAAATATATCGGGTTGAGTCACAATTCAGATCAGGCAAATAAATAATTTAAGGCACTCAACACGCATCATAATATATCTTCCATATTTGAAAAATTTTCATCAATTTTAGTATCAATAATTAAAATTGTTAAAAAATCAAAATTCAGGGAATATTTTGCTATAGTTGAAAGTAATGGTCTAAAGTTAAACAAATTTCATAGTTTAATACTAGAGGTGTTAGAAACTATGGTTTTGTTTTGTTTTGCTTTGGTTTTTTTTTTTTTTTTGGTTGGAAGCAAGATCCTTCTTTATTTCAAAGCTTAATTCCAATAATAAATTTATACTATTAATCTTATCGATGTGAACTTTTGATAGAAATTATTCCTATATAATTCTTCTTTTTATTTACAGAGTACAGATTTTAATTATCAGATATGTCAAACTTCTTATTTTTTTGTTTCAAAAATTGTGTCATGTCATATATTGAAAAGTCAATAAAGTTATTCGTTTGTTAACAATTTATTCTCTTAATATAAACGAAGAGCTTATTTGTTTTAAAGATTCACTTTCTATTATAAATACTATTATAAATACTATTATTGTTGTAGAAAAGAGCAGGACAATTTATTTAATTATACATATATACATCATGTATATAATGTAACCATTTACACAATAAATTAGTTAATACTTATATATATACATATATATTAATTTATAACGAACAATAAATAGTGTTGGCATTTAGTGGATTATCATTTCGTTTCAAATTCTAACACCCTTACACTAGGATTTTCTGTCCTCTCTGACATCCCCACACACACACACACACACACATATATATATATATATATGTATGAAATAAGAGCAATTTAAGATGGGTAAATCATGGATACCAATTCAAGGTTATGTGGTATGGGTAAATCATGGATACCAATTCAAGGTTATGTGGTATCGAACTAGGAGGTCTTGTTTTGGTTACGGTGAAGATGCAATTTTTGGGTTAACGTGGTCCTTCTTAATATGAGCTGGATCAGAAGCAGTGGGCCACAATTAAGTCTCCACTTTCCACCAGATTGGGTCCGGGCCCATCTGAATTTGAGCATCTTACTTCGTTAATACTATTATACATGAACCTATATTAATTTATAACGAACACTAAATAGTGTTGGTATTTAGTGGGTTATCATTTCGTTTCAAATTCTAACACCTTTACTCTAGGATTTTCTGTCTCCTCTGACATACCCATATATATATATACACACACACACACACACACACACACACACAGAGCTATGTACGTATTGTATGAAATAGAAGCAGTTTAAGTCGGTGTACATCATGGGTACCAATTAAAGGTTATGTCGTATCGAACTGGGAGGTCTCACTTTGGTTATGTTGAAGATGCAAGTTTTGGGTTAACGTGGTCCTTAATGAGGTGGATCAGAAGAAGTGGGCCATAATTAAGTCCCCATTTTCAACCAGATTGGGCCCCGGCCCATCTGACTTTGAGCATCTCTAGTTTGCAACAATCTCAAGCACGTGGGGTGCGATAATCGTCATTAATCTCATTTACTTTCTCGCCCTCCGCACGGCAACATATGGAACCTCACGAAAAGTCAGCTCATTTTGAGCGCCACGTTCACGTTCGTGAGGTGGGGTTAGGATTTGTGCTTATCTCAGTCATCTATGGACGTTTGATAAATACATTATATTTTAATTACATTTGAATATAATTTATTTTTTAAGTATTATATTTAATTAAAAAATATTTATTTTATATTTAAATGAAATGTGTGTTTGGCTGAAAAGTATTTTAGAATTGAAAAGTTGATATGATTGGTAAAAATAGAAATAAAAAGTTAGAGTTAAAAAGTTGATATAATTGTTTTAAAAACTTTTGAGTAGTGATTGTTTTCGTAACACTGTTGAAAAAGATTGTATTTGAATGTAAAACTTTACATTTCGTATAAAATTGATTTTCGCAACACTAAAAAACATTTTCCAGCCATGCCTTTACTCTCCCCACGAGCACCGTCAATCGTTGTTGGTCTTGCTAGAAATCACTGGTCAATGATCACGAAAGACCAACTACAACATTAATTCCTTTTGGGAAAATTTTATAGTAGGACATGTTGTTTTGCACATTTAATTTGTTAACCTTTTGTCTGAATTTTAATGGTATAATGTGTGAGTATTTACGGTGAGAATAATACACTAATATGACAAAAAAAAAAAGTTACTCATATTTATACCTCAAATCGTTAATATTTGATCTATAATATAGCTAAAAGAAGTTGCCCTGTCAATAGGACAGAACAACGTGCTACATAATACAATTTTCCTTCTTTTGTTTTGAACACAAGCCAAATAATGCCAAATTTTGGAATCTAAGTAAGAAAGCCAAACTACAATACAATGTTTTATAATGAATTTGACATATACTCTATATTTTGACAGAGTTTTTACTTGTGTCTTTTACCAATAGAAGAATAAAAACAAAAGTCCTAAATTTTAGTAAGTGTTTGAAACAAAAAAAAAAAAAAACGGATGAGGTCAAAATGATTTTAAATTTTTCTGATAAAAATATTTAAAATAAGTTTATATAATTTTTAACTTAAACTTTGTTATAAGTTTTAGAGTTTATTTAGAATAGTTTTTACCAGAAATCACATTTTTTATTTTTAACTTTAACTGAAAGCTCTTCTAGAGCCTGATAGATCATCTAAATATTTTCAGAAACAGTTTTTGGTTACAGTAAACTAAAAACAGTTTCTAATAAGTTTTTGTCAAACAAGCTCTTAAACACCAAAATACACACCGGAACCTAAAGGGATTTATTTATTTATTTATGTTTCCTAAAGATCCAAAAGGGAAGTTGATTATACAAATATGAATTTTTAACGCATTAAGAGGACCAATTCAAATAATTATTGCTATCATAAAACAAAATCAAACCTTATCTGTATGCACACACACACACACACACACATATATATATATATATAAAGTGGCACGAAAAACTGATTATGTCTTTGAGAATTCATTATTTTACGTGGCAAATAAACTTTGCGGTAGGCAACCAACATATTTGAAAGATCAAAAATCCATTATGAGTGATTAGTTACAACTTCTCTAAAGACTAACAAGATTCCTCTTACTAGAATTCAAAATTTCAATGGCTTCTCAAAATCACTGTTCTAACGAATCTATGGACAAATGTCCAACTAACTGGCTCTTCATTACATATATATATATATAAATATATATATCTTACACGAAAGTTACACGGTTGGAAGACTATATTTGGAATACTTTTGTCGTTTTACTGATCCAAAGTAAAGTGGAAAAACGAAGACTAGATCTGGTACAATGCCTTGGAAAGCTTGACAAACCTCATGCACAAATTTTTCGAAAAGCATGTTCCTCCGAGCATGATGATTTGTCAGTTTATTTAGTCGATAAGATTACTTCAAAGGGAGAGAATCCCGGTGGGTTTGAAACGTTAACTCAATCTTATTGTGTGGATATTCTGTTACTGGTTTTGTATGGTCACAAAAAAAATTATCTGAACATATATATATGCATTCCGAAGAATCGAAATTAGAAGAAATGGAATTGGAAAACATGGAAAATATCAGCGGACAATAAAATAACGGAACGTGCTAAGAAGACATTGAAGCTCCAAGAAATGATCATTAGAAGCTTTGATGTGATCATAGTTACTAATGCTACTGTTTCTGTTAAAGTTTTCTTTATATTAATATTATATGTTTTACCTTTTGCTATATCAGCATAGACACTTGTAAATTATTGCACTTCAAACCACATTTGTGGAAATAGGTCAACTTTTAGTATTTTTTATGCATAGTTTACCAAAAGATACCAGATTGTGTGTTGTACAATCTTCCCTAGGTTTTCTTGTTCAGATCCTATTGTTCTATGAAAAATTTTCTTGCACTCTGGTCTCTTTGTTTACAATATTACGTTCCCATTGTGTTTAAATGCAATACTTAGATTCTATTATTCTATAATAGATTTTCTTGAACTCTGACCCATTTGTTTATAATATTATGTTCGCATTGCGTTTAAACCCAATATAATTTTTATCCAAACACAAGAGTTTTATGTCCAAATACAATGCTTTTCACCAGTAGTTTAAATACATTTACTATACCAAAATATTTTGAAAATAATTTTTTTTCTATTTACATTATATTCTTTCTCTATCTTACATTTTCTATCTACTTTTACTAATCACATCAACTTTTCGACTCTAAAATACAATTCAAATATTTTTTATCCAAACACACATTGTATTCAAATACAAAACAAATACTTTTCATCTAAATACAAAATACATTCATAGCATTATGTTCAAATATAATGCGAACGTAATATGTTTACTAAACAATCTAATGTCATTAGCGAAGGTGAGCAATGTGGCAATAATTTGGAGTTGTATCCTTGTAAGGATTCACTAGAAATATTTCACGATTGTACTTTATTCGTTATAGGAAGGCTTAAGATTTGGCTTTAAGATTTTAAGAATCTTCTTGTCCTCTATATTTCTTTTTCCAAAAGAAGTTCCAAAGAATCTATATTTGCTTCTGTGATAGGATGAAACTAAATGCTTTGCTTGCTGCACTAAATATATGCTTCGCCCTACATGTTTAGAACTAGGAAAAGGTTGCTGGTTCTGCCAAGGAATAAAATCGAAAAAGGCACCAATTTAAATAGACGCTGCAAAATGATCGAGACCGATCTAGGTAGCCAACCAGGTGATGAAACAGAAAATATACCACATAGTATATTAAATTTTTCTATGTACATATAATTTCTTGGAGATCATGAAGATAAGTTTAATTTGTTGCTCCAAACTATGAGTGCAAGTCTCCACAAGTTAGCATTGACAAGAGATATCTAAACCCAGTTGCAGGTAACCCCGTGTTGAGGCTATCGAGATATATCCAATATATATAATATTAATAAATATATATATATATTCTTGTGAAACTATAAGCATATGCACGTGTAAAATTTGCCCAAGTTTTCTCTCGGTAAAATTTTCCCAAGTTATCTTGGTTTCTTGACCATTCTACTAATTTTTTAGTACAACATTTGTTTTCCCCTTTCTATCCATCTTGATCTTTCGCCATTCAAGCTAATTATTGTCTAACATGGAATCGATTTTCCGTCTCTTTTCTCAAACTGTTTCAAAAAAAAAGTGGGAGCATACAAAAGTTCTTCCAAAATATGGCATCTTCCTTTCTTAAAATCACTGGTACGTACAGAGTCAAGAGCCTTAATGCACAGAACTACACACATAATTTTTCTGCTTAAATCTCAAACGTTGTATTTGCACTACGTACTGGTTCCCTATTTAACCCAACATCATTGTGTAGTTCTGATCTGGGTAGATATATTGGCCTTGTATGCAATATCGACTTTGATAACGTACTTAACCGATGTTTGGAAGCTTAATTACACACATGCGGCTGCAATTGTCAATCTGTTTTGGGGTTTTACGACGATACTGCCATTCACTATGCAGTATGTTGTGGACGCTGTCATGGGTAATTATTGGATGGTCTTCCTCTCTAACTTTGCCTACAGCATCGTAAGTTTCTTCCTTGTGTCCAAAAAGTATTTTTAACTAGTACTAGTCAATTCCAAGTATATACAGATGTTAATTAGTCAACATCTGATAATCAATTCGGTATCAATCAGGGGTTAGGATTTTTGGCAATGTCAACTCCACCAGTCCTTTCCAGAGTAGAAGGCACTTGCAGTGAGTACAAGCCAGAGTGCATAGGCATGGGGCAAAAGACCCTCTTTTTCACTGCACTTACTCTTATTGCTGTAGGAATGTCTGGTCATTTGACGTCTTTAAATGTTCTCGCTGAGGAGCATAAGAAGTCGTCGAGCGAAGATTTGCACAAAAAGTCATACTATTATTTGGGCATCTTTGCAGTGATCTTAGTCCCTATCATTGGAGCTATAGTGATTCCTTACTTGAAGTCATGGTCAATTAGATTTGGGATCACAGCCATATGTTCAGTGATGGCCACACTCGTTTTCTTGACTGGCTCATATGAGCATGACCAAGCTCAAGGAAGCCCTTTAACTGCCGTGTTTAGGGTCGTTGTCGCCTCAGCATCGAAAGCATTCCACAAATGTCCGAGAGATGCGTCTGAGTTGTATCAGGGGCATGACACCAGTGGTAATAAAATCCGTCATTCTCGTCGCCTCAGGTTTAATTCTCTTTACCTTGTCAACTTTCCCTTATTGCAAGGTCTATAAGGATATAATACACTAAAGTATTATAAATATTGATTTGTGAGACTGGATTCTACGCTACAGGTTCCTGGACAAGGCTGCAATTGTTTTAACAGATCAACAACGAAATCATAGGTGGAATCTCTGCAGCGTGACAGAAGTAGAAGAAACCAAGATCATCATATGCATGATTCCTATGTGCACGACCTTCTTCATTTTGGGAGTCGTATCTTCCATCGGAAACACATACTTCCTCGAACAAGCAAACCACATGAAGCGCAAGCTCGGCCACTTGAGCGTCCCTCTGACCATCCTCATATTCTTCCGCGATCAAGCAAAGTCGCTATTCGCCAATTGTTACGTCAGAATTGCTTCTAATGGATCAACACCAAGCCGGTATGCAGCCCGAGTTGGAATTGCAGTGTCGATGATATTCGCGGTAAACTGTTGTATTACTGCTGCCAAAGTAGAAAACCGAAGGCTAGACGTGGTCACTAGCCACGGCTTGGTTGACAAACCGAAAGAGAGAATTCCCATGAGTATGTTTTGGTTGGTCCCGCAGTTTCTCCTTCTCGGCGGCCTGGATGGGATTTCACACGAGAGCATTGATCTCTTCTTCAGCGATCATGGCCCCGCCTCGATGGATCGGTATATGACTCACTTTGCCATGGCTGTTTTCGGAGTCGGAAACATGGGAAGCGTCTTGTCGGTTTTTCTGGTTGATAAGATTACTTCTAGAGGAGGGAATCCTAGTTGGTTCCAAGATACACTCAATCAGAGTCGCCTGGATAACTATTACTGGGTTTTGGCTGCATTGACTGCGGCCAATCTTGTTTGGTATATTTTAATGGCTGTTTGGTACGACAGAAATATAAGATTGGAAGAGAGGGAAGAGCCAATGCATAATCCAAGTATGGAGTCGTTTGTTGATTAATGTTCAATATGTGATGCGTTAGAGATTTTGATTTTTTAATTCGATCTGGGATGAATATTTTTGTTCTTTCTTTTGTTGAAACGTGAGTAAATAAAAGGCTTTCTTTCTTTCTTTCTTTCTTTCTTTCTTTCTTTCATTTTTTTTGTTCTTTATAACAAATTGTAGATAATATTCTTTGTATGTCTTGATCGAACGTTTCGTTTCAGCTATTTGTCTCACTTTTCCACATTGAGGGGCTTTGGCCAATCAGAAAGCATTTGGATATTGAAACTGAAAACAGAGTTGAGGTGTGTCTTCTCCTTTTCCAATAATTACTTGTTTAAAATTTTCATTGAAATCAAGCCACCTTGCCCAAATAACTTCTTCTTCTTCTTCTTCTTCTTCTTCTTCTTTTTTACTTCGTTTTTTAAATTTAACTACTCTCTAGACTATCGAAAGAAAACATCTGCGTTTATAATTTATTTATGATCATATAAAAAATCAGTAGTGGAGCTTGAAATTTTTTTATAGTGGGACATGAATTGAACATTTTTTTTTTAGAGGAATTGAACAAAAATTTTAAAGTAAAATAATTATACAATTTTTAAAGTTTACTATTCAAGAAATTATGAATTTAAACAATATTAGAGTTGCTTTTTTTTTTTTTTGTTTACTTAGTTTTTAATAAGTATGCTAAATGTTAAATTTTGGGATATAACCTAAAATTTGCTAATTTGACTCAATATGTATAACTAATTTAAAATTTTCAACAAAGCGAATTAAGAAAATAATTGCAAAAAGTTTTTTTTTTTTTTTCTTGGGGTTCAAGGGAAAAGGAACCCCTTGGGACTTTGGAGCATGGTTCAGCTAGCCCCCAAGCCCGAGGTGGCTCTACATTTACTAATGAATATAAATTACGACAAAAAACTTTATATGAGTGGAAAAAATTATGATTGATGAAACGGAAATAACGTTAGCATTATCATCTGACGATCCATTATTTAGTGACAACACTAAAGAAAAAATTCAAAAATAAACAGAGCAACCTTTCTAGTGGAGAGAGCATAATACTATTCATAACATTGTTGAAAGTGCAAATTATTATTTCACCAAATCCCCAAGAGTAAGGCACTTGCATGATCATCTTGATCAACAACTAATTTACTATTTAGATTTCATTTTCTTGATATCCTGGACTAACATTTCCAAGTTTTGGTAAGAAGTTCCACTTGGACTAGCACTGTCCCAAGCCAATTTGCTCATCCTATCCATTGTCGTTTGAATCATCTCCTTTTCAGTTTCCATCAATCTCCTTATTGTCGTTTCTGTCATCGACCTCTCGCATGCCTTCAAATCAACTCCGATTCTCCAAACCTGGCCCACATATCTATTTGTGATCCGTTGATCACCAAAGCGGGGCCAAACTATACCCTCCATGGTTCAATAATCCAACCACAGTTTTGTGGGCCAAGACCCGTTCCTGTGGAGCCCAGCCCACAACACATCATTTTTCTGTCGTTTTTCCCATCTGGGGCTGAATCACCTGCTCACGATCCTCCACATCTTCAAGTACATCCGGCCTCAGCACCAATAGGAACCGTTGGTTGGTATTGACCAGCGCGTGCCAAAACTTAGTCAGCTGGTTGAGCGTGGGCTTCACCAAGCTTCTGAGGCTAACGTAAAGGACGGATCTTGGTGGCTGAGAGTCGAACCACGTCAGGCAGTGGTGGTCCGCCTTCCAAATGGAGCCGTTGGATTGAAGGTGGGTGAGAGCGCGTGGAGAGGCGCGAGTGTATGGGGAAGAAATGGGCAATGTGAGGGAGACAAGGTGATTCGATGTCGTTGAAGGTGTTGAGAACGAGAGCTGAAGCTCTTCTCACTTGATCTCGTTGATGAAGAGCCGCACAAATCCAGGTAATTCTTTTCTCAATAGGCCCTCCAATGCCGGTATGCCATGTATTTCATGATTCAGGTTGTCATCTATGTATACATTAACAATAAAATTTCATAATTGATGGTAGTTAAAAGTATAAAGTATGAATCTCATTCTTATATTAAAAAAATGAAAATGAAAATGAAAAAAAAAAAAAACTTGTATAGACACTTTGTATATGAAAAATGTTAGTATCTAATTTTATGTGACGTTTGGTATTATAATTATATTCGTATTGTGTTTAAATGTAATGTAATTTTTACCCAAACGTAAAAGTTTTACATTCAAATACAATACTTTTTAATAGTATTACGAAAATAATTTCAATTTCTTTGTTTTTTAAAAACAATTATTTATTTGTTTTTTAGTTTTTTTCTTCATATCATACTCTTTTTCTCTCTAACTTTTTTTATTTACTTTTACTAATCACATCAACTTTTCAATTTTAAAATATAATTCAAATACTTTTCATCCAAACACATATTTTATTCAAATACAAATCAAATACTATTTATCTAAATACAAAATACATTCCTAAAATTGTATTTAAACACAATACTAACGTAATATGTTTACCAAACGCCTCATTAATCTTTTATAATTAAAGTATAGTATCAATTAAGAACTGTGTATGAGTTAGGATTCAAATAATAAGCCTGTATTATGATAGACTGGAACCTTTGTTTTGGATGTTGAAGATGGTTAAGTTGGCTAAAATTTTGAGGAAAAGACAAAATCCTCTTATCTATGTTTGATAGATTGGAATCCACTCCTAAACAAGCAGAATTGGAGTTAGTGTCCATAGCAATAGAGCCAGAACATTGTTTTAATAGGGCATATACTACAAAATAAAGTTTTTAGGTGGATTTACATGGGGATAATCAAATTTTAATCAGGTAAAATAAGGAAATGAAAAAGTTTACATAAGTAAACTTGATAGAAATAGTTCACTAGTACCAAAAGCTCCTACTTAATTATAGATGACTCAATATCAACTTTGTGATTCTTTTGGTATAATTATTAAATGAGGGAGTATCATGTTTGATTTCATAATATATTATAAGGGTCGATCTTAGGAGAGGTATTGGAAATATAGTTTTGAAGACGTTTTGAATTAGAGATAAATTAAGTTTTTAAAACATGTGTTTAGTAAAAAAAAAAATATAATAGTGTAAAATAGGTCAGGGAGCAAAACATTAATATAAATATTATTTCCTTATTCTCAAAAAGCTATATAATTTTTTAAAAAAAATCCATCTAATTGAAATTTAAAATAATAAAGTTGTACATTTTTCAAAGGGTGAGTTTACCATTTATATTTATTTGTGTAAATAATAAAAATTAATTTACAGTTAAAAAAAAAAGTAAATTTTAGAAATGCGATTTGACTTCCTCGAACGCACTTAAATATGTCGATAGTTCTTGAAATGGGCACCAGTAATTAGACAGCTGTATCATAAAACCTTATGAAAGTTATCAATGAAAGTTTTTTTTTTTTTAATCCGATTGAATTAATTAAAACATTTTTACACCTTATGTGGAATTTGAAGAAAAGAAAAATCTATAAATATAAGTGAAAAGTCATGTAATTATGATTGATTCAAGCATTTTTGCACTAATACGTTTTCTGAGTTCAAAAAATTTTCTTTTGTTTAGTTCATTTAAGTGTCAGCTTTCAGAAATATCGAGCAAATTTGAGGAAGGGAATTCCTACCGGAGAAAAATTGAGAGACGAATTTGATTAATAAAAATGCAGACCTTTTCTTTTCTTTTCTTTTCTTTTCTTTCTTTTTTCCCCCTTTTTAAGTGGAAATTTCCACGTGCTCAATTTTGTACAAAAGTTAACAATTTGAGGTTGTTTGTTTAGAATTTCATATTCAGAGGTTGATTTTAAAAATTTTTGGTTTAAGGACAATTTTGTTTATCCATAGTAAGTTTTTGTTATTAAAAAAAAAAAATAATAAGAACCCTTAATCAAAAGTCTTTCAAGCCAGTTGCTGGTCAAAAAAATATGGGATTGAACAACTAATTTCCTCTAAATGAGCTGAAGAGAAAAGGAGAAAAACATAAAAAAAAAAACCCACCCACATGATGTTAAGTAGGGAAAAGAGTTGAACAATAGTGCAATGCTAAAATGCTAAAATATAAACAATAGTGTGGTGTTTGTTTTCTATATTGCGTTAGTATTATATTTAAACGCAATACAATTTTTATCCAAACGTAAAAGTTTTATATTCAAATACAATATTTTTCTACAGTATCTCAAATATATTTATTATTTTAGAATTTTTTAAAAATAAAATTTTTAAAATCCATTCACATCATATGCTATCCCTATCTCACTTTTTCTATTTATTTTTACTAATCACATCAACTTTTCAATTTTAAAATACAATTTAAATACTTTTCATCTAAACACATATTATATTTAAATACAAAGTGAATACTTTTTATCCAAATACAAAATATATTCAATGCATTGTGTTCAAATGTAATACGAACACAATACGTTTACCAAACACCCAAATAGATAATATAATAAATAGTAATTTTCAATTCATAACTGAAATGATTAATGAATTTTTAGACTAATTAGAATAAATAGTAAATTTACTAAATAAATACATAATTCTTCTAATAAATAGATTATTAAATTTACTATTTATCTTATAATTTATCATTTGTTACTGTTTATTTCAAATATTTTAAAAACATGTCATTTTACTTGCATTGTTTATGAAAGCTGCTATTTACAAGGCAATGAACTACCTGAGAGATGGAAATATTTTTCAACTCACCTGCGAAAGGAATTAGACCTTGTTTGATGAGATTGGAATATAAGGACAAGCGTGTGTAATAATTTAGATTTAAAAATATTATATATAAATCTCCTCTAATATAAAAAAAAAAAATCAATCTTATGAAAAGGTAAAAAGAAATATAATTTTTAATATAAATTCAAACTTAACTTTTATTATTCAAACACCTTCAATTTTCTGATTTAAACTTAAATATCAAAAATAAAATTTATTTTATGATTCAACTCATTTCAAACTTAAATTAAAAATTTTTTTTTACTCGAAATCTTTTACTAAATAAGCCCTTAGTTACCGTATTCATACTCGAAAAGTCATACGTAATGCCCTGTGGGTGAACACCAGGAAAGCCATCGGCGATGGATTCAAAGTGAAGATTGGGGAGGGAGGGGAGGCTGCTGGCTATGCAGCTGTGGTTTGTGGGTGTTGACAGCGGTGAAACGAAAACCGGCTTTGCTGAGCAGCTCGGCAAAGTGTAGAAAGGGTATGTAATGATGTGGCCTTGTACAGGGAAGGGGAACATCGCCACATGACAAGGCTGTTCCGCCATAATTACCTACTTTATTTTTTATTTTTTATTTTTTATTTTTTATTTTCTCTCGTTAGCCTTAAATAAACAACCTTGATATTGTATCAATGAATTAAAAATTGAGGCTTGGAAGTGCATATTTGGATTTTATTGTCAAATTTGATACTAGACAAACAAATTAAAAAAAAAATGGTAAGAAATTAATGACATCAACACATGTTCTTAATCCTTTACTTGGGAAAGAAGAACGTCCGAATGGCCCCGCTCGCTGGCATCTTTTTTGTGTTTTTGGTTTAAGTCTATTTTTTTCATAGGCTTTTACTCTGTAGCCTGTGGGCAGTTACAGCAGATTTTTGTGTGTTTTTTTTTGTTTTCTTTTATATTTTAATAAAATACTAGTTGTGAGCAGAATAAATAAGGAAAAAAAAAGAAGCCATGTGATAATGATTGAACAATTACATAATCTATTACGTAACGATGATATGATTGTTATGTGACAATGAGAGAGTCGAACGAAATGAAGGATTAATTTTTTTAAATATTGTTTAAAGATAACTGAGAGATTTTTATACTTGGTAAGTGTAAGAAAAAACAACACTAGAATTGCACAATAATAAACAAGGTTTGCCAATTTTTGATTCGAAATAAGCAGGGTTTGTTAGGGGACATTCATTTTTAATGCTTACATTCAAACATCTCGCTTTTTTTTTTTCTTTCTATGTTCAATAAACTCAAATTTTAAAAATTTATAATTTTTTCATTTTAAATTGAAAGGAAATAATTTTTATGTAAAAATACTCGTAACGACAAGATGAACAAAATAAAATTCAATTTGTATATTTTTTCTTGAACAAATATCAAATTTTTGCACATTTTTTATATCATTGTTCATTTCCAAACCCCCTCCCCAAAACTCGCATTTTTAACCCAACCTCCAAAACCGTTTCTAGCTATCAAACAAGCCCTTATGATTTAAATGGAAGCATTTTAGATAGAAAAATTAGCACTGTTAATAAACTTCCAAATAGTCAAAATGTTGGCCCCTAACATATAGAATTTTGTCTAAATTTACAAATGGCAACATTTTATAATATTTTATACCATTTCAAATGTTATTTCTCAAACACAAATTTGAAATGTTAGAAAATTAAAACATTTAAAATGTTGGGAATGGTTGAAATAAAGGAAAACAAATTTTTTTAAAAAATTTTAAGAATCAAACTCAAGTTGCTATGTCGAATAAGTTACTACATGATCATCATATTTTTTGACAAACAAAACCATGCTTTTGATAAGTGATCATAGCTAGAATTTTAAATCTATGGAGGCTAAGAGTTGGTTTGGTATATGAGTTGAGTTAGAAATGGAATAAAATTTTAAGTCCAAACTGGTTGATTTAATTATAATTTTTATTAATTTTTAAAAAAAATATAAAGTTGAAATAAAAAATTTAAGCTTAAAACTGTGAAGAAAACGGGGTCTAATAATTAAAACAAAAGATAAATAATAATTAATGTCACCGAATCAACACTGCTTTTTCCGATCAATAAAACCACCAACCATTGAATTTCAAATAATAATAATAATAATAATAATAATAATAAGTACCCCTTTTTGACGCTTTATTTTTTATTCTTACTTATGTTAATTCAAGTTTTTACTATTTTTAGCGTTTCAAAACAAAAAAAAAAATTACACAACTTAGAGCTATCATTTTATTGTGTTAATATCATAATAATAATTTTTTTTATGAGTATTATAATAATAATTTTGATAATGATAAATCTTTAATTTTAAAAACATGCCTTTGAAAGAATATATAAGTAAATTTACAATAATTTATTTCAATTCAAGGTTTGAGTGAATGCATGAATGAGATTAGTTGGGACTCCAATTCCGAATCCTAGAGTCTTATAAACAACTTATTTAGCATCTCTTTTACTCACATGATTGCTTTTAAAATGAAAAATTTTCTTATTTTAAAATGAGAAGTTACTTAAAAAAAAAAAGGAATATCATTTAGATGTGTAATTTATTTATAATTCTAAAAAGGTGAAATTTCTAAATATGATGATAGGATAGATATTATAAAAAATCATTTACATTTTTTAATAAATGTAATAATATTTGATCATATATTAATAGAGTACAGATATATTTTGTTCCTCCCTTTATTATGGAAAAAAAAAAATACATAGTACAGGAGTATTTATAAAATGTCTGTTTGAATTATATATTTTCATTTAAATGTTGACTTATTTGCATGGGACTCCCTAAATCTTTTAAATTTGATAATTTAGTCATTAAACCTTTTTTTTTTTTAGCAATCAAACCTCTGAATTTTTAATTTTTGACAATTTAGTTATTTTTACTTAAATCAATTAAAATTAGGATAATTTTTGGTACAAAACTTATATATTATAGTCTAAAAGAGACATTATTAATCAATTTTACTTAATTTGAATACAAATTTCTTTTTGAAGTATATGTTTAAATTTGAATTCAATTTAATTAAGTTAAAAATTTTAAAAGAAATTATATTGAAAAGAGGTAAAAATGTTCAACAATACTCTTTTTAAACTATAATTACAAGTTATGCATAAAGAATCATCTAAATTTTAATAGATTTGAGTAAATGAATTAAATTATCAAAAGTTATAAATTCAGAAATTAATTATTAAGAAAAAAATTTATAAATTAAATTATCAAATTTAAAAAATTTAAGTACATCGATGCAGATAAATATTAAACCTTCATAAAACTTGAGTGCCTACTTCTAAGTAGCCCAAAATATAAAATAAAATAAAATATGTTTGGGTAAATTCCGTTAACCCAGTAGAGCTGTTCCCCTTCTCCCCGTTACTGCCCTTCTAGTCCTGGAATATACAAGGGCAAGATTAGTAAGGGTAAAATAGTAATTTTAAACTACGAAACATTTAACAGTCCGAGAGATGCTTCCTTTGTTCATCCCCTCTGTTTGAGCACGGAAGAAGGCTCTCCGAGAGGGTCCCGAAACAAAACAAACAAGAAACTTCTGAGTGTCACAGCGAGAGAGGATCCGAAAATCGTTTCAACAGAGATCAGAAAAACAAAAAAACGAAAAACAACAAAAAAAGAAGCAAACAAAGTGTTGGATCGATGGACGTCATAAAGAGTCAGCAAATATCGTCGAGACCAATCGAGAAGGTGATAGTGCACCCGTTGGTGTTGCTGAGCATCGTCGACAACTACAACCGAGTCGCCAAAGACACTCGCAAGCGAGTCGTCGGAGTTCTCCTCGGAACCTCCTTCCGAGGCACCGTCGACGTCACCAACAGCTACGCTGGTTCTCTTCTTTTAACTTTCATTTCCTGATTCTGAGTTTACTTCTTCCTTTTTTTTGTGAACTCTGGAGTTGTTGATTCTTTCTTATTATTAAATGGCGGATTAATTTGGAATTCAATTTTTGCTTTTTTTTTTTTATGGGGTTAATTTAGCTCTCTCAGTGGCTGGAATGAAAGTTAGGGTTTTTAGACTAGGGATGACTTTAATTGTTTGATTTTTGAAGCAGTGTGATTGGGGATTCGGGGTTGTTTTTGCTTATGCTTTTAGGTAGAAGAAGAAGAGAAAGTAAAATCTTTCGATTAGTATCTGTAGGATGCTTACTGAGACAAAATTAGGAATCTAAAAATGAGACTTATTAACTTTAAGCAAACTTATAAAGGCCGGTGTAAGTTTTAAAGTCTTACGAGCTTTTTCCAGAAGTTGCGTTTTTTAGAGAAGTCGCATTTTGTGAGTTTGACTTGAGGCATTTTACAGAGAATTAAAAAAAAATAGAGATAATTCTCTTTTATGCCTTGAACTTTGTAATCATTCTTATTTTGTTGTCCGTACTTTAAAAGCTCTCACTTTATTTTCTGCGTTTTGAATCAGTATGAATCGCTTAGCTTCTTTTATTAGAATTTTGATTGGAAACATACTGAAATAGTGGTGAATTAGTCTTACAGAACCACTTCCATTAGATATTCTAACATAGGTGGCTGGGAGGGACTAATTTAAAATTCAAAGAGCAAAGTGAGAATGACCCTAAAGTTTAAGGGTATATACGAAAAGGATGAATCTATTAACACATCTTTCTTTACTTTCCGCACCTGTTATTAATTAAATTCTTTAATTATAAAAAACAAATAAAATAAAATAAAATAAAAAGATAATAATAATATACTTAATTACATAAATAAAACTCTAGCATAAAAAAAAATTCAATTACATTTAGATTTCGAAATAAATAATTTATAAATATAACTAATTTATAAATATTACTAATTTGAAACTTATAACAAAAACCTTAATTTTCACATTTTTTTATTCAAGTAAACTAATATGCTATTTATTTTCAAAAGTTTTTAAAAATAATATATATGCAATAATTTTAATTTTTATAAATTTAAAACCAGTCAGGAATATTTTTTGTATCTTAAACAAACTTGGAGGATACCTTTTGGATTTTTTTTTCTTATTTTTTAAAATTTATTTCCTGTCCATTTCAATTACTTTTGTTTGATTTTTTTTTTTCCTGAATAAATTTCATTTTTATTTAGTTATCTTCATGCTTTTCTATTTGTAGCATATAGGTTATTTTTAAAAACGTTTGAGACCTCATATATTTTAAATTTATATATGATATTAGGAATATATGAATATTTAATTTTTTTTTTTTGAAAACTTTTCTTGCTGAATCTTTAATCTATTATATATATATATGTATGAATATGTTATGTTGTTTGTCTTTTTTTTTTTTCTTTTTAAAACTTTTTTTCCTTGTAATATTTTTAATTTAACCTACAATAGAATATCAAAGCCAAAAAAAAAAAAAAAAGGTTTGAAAAGAAATTTGAAATGGTGGAGTACTTTTTATTTTATAGTAATTACAAGTAATTTTGGAAATGAAATGGATGTGTGTTAAGTAAATTCAATCATTTTGAATTTAAGAGGGTGTGTGTTTAGAAGGGTGGTGTGGAGAGTCGAGAGAGGTGTATCAATATGAGAGTAAATATCAATAACAAAAGAGCTTAGGCTTTACAGAAAAACACTTTTGAAAAACCATATAAACACTTAGAGAAGCAACTTGAAGCAATGCCAAACAGGCTCTTTGTATCGCTCTTGCTTGTTAACAATCTCTCTCCATCTCTCATTTTAGGACTAGGATTTATGTTGTGGTGAGTTTTGTATAATTTGCACTGGTAATTTGATATTATTTTCCAAATCAAACTTTAGATTGCAAATAACTTAGGATGATACTTGTTTGACGAACTTGAAGATCGTAACAAAGAGAATCAGATCTTTCAAGACCTAGAAATATGGAAATGTAAGCCTTTAAACTTTGATTCCGCATTAATATATCCCATAGTTAGGATAGATGGGTTTTGTAGTTTTGAATGTTTGGATGTTTGTGGTACATAAACTTCAAATTTTGAACTTAAAAACAACGGAAAAGATTACAAGTTTTTCATAATGATTGAGGTTCAACCTTCGCATTCTTTGTTTCTATGTGATTATTTGTACTTTAATGTTAGGGCATACTTTTATGCCAAATGTAGCTGCTGCATTGGTTGAAATTTTGCAAAATACGTGAGTAAAAATTAGCATTTCAAGCTACAACATGAAGCTCCAAGACTTTTATTGTCGTGGAGGCTGTTAGATGTTGATTTGTTATGCTTTATTGTTGACTTGTTGTAATTTAAAATCTGTATCGGTCATTTTATTATGCGTTATTGAAAGGAAACCTTTACTTTTGTGTCTAGCAATTTTTTATGCTTGTACCACGATTTAGGTGTTGTGCAGTCCATTTTGGAAATTATTCATGCTGAATAGGTTTATGCAAGTTATTTAAGCTATGGATTTAAACATTTATCATCGAGAAGGATATCTACAATTTTTTAGTGGTTCATGCTTTTTTTAACATTATTTCACCATTGTAAATGTATGCTATTGGTGAAATACCCTCGGGACTTATTCCTAATTTCTTCTGTAAAAGTTTTGGATGTGGATTTACCACCAAGCTAAACTTGGAAAATTAAATTCCTTTCCCTGTTCGTTTTTTACATGATTTACTGTGTAATAGACAACTTTGTTTACTTGATTTTCGTTTTTTTTTTTTTGTTTTTTATTCCAGTGCCCTTTGAAGAGGATGAGAAGGACCCTAGTATTTGGTTTCTTGATCACAACTACCATGAATCAATGTTTTCGATGTTCAAGAGAATAAATGGTAACCATCCCTGTTTTAAGTTAAATGATCGCTTTCTAAATTTTCAATGGGATTGTTACTTATTTCTTCTGTGGATTTCTTTCAATGTTCAGCCAAGGAGCACGTTGTAGGTTGGTACAGTACAGGACCAAAGCTGCGGGAGAATGATCTAGATATTCATAGATTGTTCCACAAGTAAGATCATTAGTATACAATTGGGGTGAACTGCTTATAGTTGGTGTAAATGTTTGCATGCAATTACTATTTATAGCTGTCTAAATATATGAATCATTTATATTAGCATTTGAGTTTATTTGGGTTCTACATTCACCAGCATGGTTTTTCATCTAGATTAATAACTTATAATTAGGTTCATGTTTGTTTAGCTAGTATGGCATCCCATAAATGTTTGTTTATTTCTCATTTTTGTAACCAAGTCTTTATGGTATTGAAGCTATGTTCCAAATCCTGTTTTGGTCATCATTGATGTCCAACCTAAGGAGCTGGGAATACCGACCAAGGCCTACTATGCTGTTGAAGAGGTTAAAGAGGTAGAAATTGCATCATTCTTATGTAGCTTCTGCGTTAATCAGTTATGTTGTTTTGCTGTTTGTTGACAGGTATTATAGACGTGTCTACTAGTAAAAAAGACGATATCACAATCTGGCTAATGAAATTTACTACTATTATAGTGTCTACTAGTAAAAAGGACGATATCACAAACCGGCCAATGAAATTTACAAGCTTATCTTCTTCTTCTTCTTCTTCTTCTTCTTGTTCTTCATTTTTTTTTTCTGCCCACTATCACCATCTAAACATCTACCGACTTATCCTACTAATCCTACTTGATTGTGGTAACAGAATGCTACACAGAAAAGCCAAAAGATTTTTGTCCATGTGCCCTCAGAGATTGCTGCTCATGAGGTTGAGGAAATAGGTATGTGTCTGGATTTAATGATGAGTAATAGTAACTATACTACCTCGCAATATTTGGAATTTTAGAGATGAACTAGACACTTCTATTGATCATTACCCCAGTAGTGTTCATATAAAATTTAATCGTATCAATATGGCATCCAATAACAGGAGTGGAACATTTACTGAGGGATGTGAAGGACACAACTGTTAGTACACTTGCAACAGAGGTCAGATCTTTGCTCCTTTTTTCTTTTTTTGCTAGGCTGTCATCTTTTATTAACAACTGCAGGAGTAAGTATCAGTTGCTTTAGTTGTATTAATACCAGACTTTAAAAAGTGATTTTACCTTTTCTTCTGTTCAGGTTACTGGAAAACTTACTGCCTTGAAGGGTTTGGATGCACGCTTACGAGAAATACGTGGTTACCTAGATCTTGTTGTATGTGAGAAGCTTCCATTGAATCATGAGATACTTTACCATTTGCAGGTACTTTCTGCAAGTATTCTGTCAGCGCTCTTTTTGTGCCTGCTATCCTGCTTTTGCAGTTTTCTTTTGCATGCTTTGCTTTGCCAATTCTGCATTTTTAATCTTTTTGTTCTGTGACTTCAGTCGTTCAGTAAGTTCATACTTCAAAGTAACTTGTATTTAAAAATTACAGGATGTGTTCAATCTGCTTCCAAATCTCAACGTGACTGAGTTAGTCAAGGCATTTGCAGGTATAACATGCACACAGAAATAGATGTGCTCAGTTTCTAATAACTTCATGTCCAATCTGATTATATTTGAGGTCTTTTTTATTAGCACTCTCCTTGTCTTTTGCAGTAAAAACAAATGATATGATGCTGGTTATATATCTTTCTTCTCTCATCCGAAGCGTTATTGCACTCCACAACTTGATCAATAACAAGGTACTAAGTTATTTCTTCTGACTTTTTTACCTGTTTGTTGATCAGAGGCATCCAATAACATGTATTTCAATTACTCGTTTCAACTTGCTTGTGTACATGACTTGAAATTGAAACTATGATTGTCGTTGTTTGAAAGCACTTTGACAATTTGTGGCTGTAAGTAAAAGTCGTTGCATATAGCTCGTCAAAATTTTGCGTTTGCTACGCTTGAAACAGCGATTAGAAGGTTCATCAGGATCTTTTGTTCGTTTTGTTCTTTTCCTTTTTTTTTAAACCTCGATTTGGATAGTGCATTGGACGGGCTTCTAAAAGTGCAACTGCTGGTTTTCAGATTCTAAATAAAGAACATGAGAAGGCCGAGGACGCAAAGCAGGCAACAGTTCCATCGGTCAGTGGAAGCTGAAAATTTTATTTTACTGGTATTTCAGACTTTAACTAGGACAATTTTAGCTTTAGGGATAGCAGGCACCAGTTTTTCTTACTATTACTTAGGCTTCTCGTTGAGACTATTTGTGAATTCTCCATATTTCATGTGTAATACAATTCCAGTAATTACCTTATTTGCAAAATACGATTATGAGGGGGGGAAAAAGGTTAAAAAAATTCGTATAACAAGAGCTATGGAATGGAAAGCGCTGTCAAGTAATCACACAAGCATAAAAGCAGAAATTATCAGAAAATGCAAGGAAAAAAGAGAGAGACAGAGAGAATGAAGAGATTATGGAATCGAAAATTCTGGAAAAAAATTTATATGTTCAATAGAGATATCAGGATCTGGTAGTTAATAAAAGAGAAAATTGGAAAACAGTTCCTCTAATACACATCTTGCTCTAAGTTATGAGTGGTTTGAATTATTGACCTGTCAACTTTTTTTTTTTTTTTGGACTAATTAATAAAATTAGAGCCTTTTATTGGCATTATTTTACTTACTGCACGTTTGGTAAACGTTTTTTGACATTATAAAAATCAATTTTACACCAAACGTAAAGTTTTATATTTAAATATAATTATTTTTAATAATGCTACGAAAATAATTACTATTCAAAATTTTTTTAAAATAATTATATCAAATTTTCAACCTTAATTATTTATCTTTACTTTTATCAATTATATCAATTTTTCAACTCTAAAATACCTTTCATACAAACATACATTTTATTCAAATACAAAACAAATATTTTTCAATTAAATACAACGCTAAAAAAAAATTGTCTTCAAAACTTTTATGAAAATTTAGGATCACATAAATAATTATAGAATTTTATGATATTAATTAAGTATCAAAATTAAAAAAAAATTAAAACACATTTATTTACATCGCAATAAAGTGTTAACATCATATGTTTTGTGGACGTCAATTCCAACATAATCCGCTATTTTCCTATTACTCCCTTGAAAAAAGATACATTAGTGCTCATTAATACTTTTACAATCTGACTTGTTTTTTATTAAAAAAGCACTAAAACAACCCATCTCAGGAGTTTTGGTTGTTTAGAAGTGCTCTTTTTTTTCATTTTTGCGACTAGAATTTATGAATGAAGAGGCAGCTACAAAGGACTGACAGGCATCTTGTCTCAACACAAAAAAGCTCCCATCTGAAAGAGGAGGGCTAAAAGAGCTAGCCTCTCCCAATTTCAGTAATATACAGTCCTTATATGGTATTTCACTTCATCCCAACTATTAGGGCATCTCCAACCTACTCCTATAAAAGCGCTAAATGCTAAGCTGGCATCAAAATTCACTTTCAATCCAGTGTCACCTTAGACGCTATTCCGGCATTGATTAACAACGTTGTGCTACTGTACCACACTAGAAATAGCACGACACCGTAAGGATGATGCAATCACGTTATCCTTTTTTTCTATTATTTTTTTGTTTTAAAATTTTTTTAATGATAAAAAAACAGCTTAAAACAGTTTTTTTTATTTTTATTTTTTTGCTGCATTTTATTTTGTTTTTAAATTTTAAAAAAATGTACTATAAAAAGTTTGATAAATCCCATTTTTACCAATGTATGATATTTAATAAAAAAAATTTTTTGCAATTTTTTTATTATTTTTGGATGATTTTATTGATTTATAATAAATCTTCAATTTTAATATGATTAATGTTAAGATTCAATAAAATACATTAGAATAAATATGATACAAAATATTAAGATAAACCATTACAACTCATAAATTTAATATTCAAACATTTAAACCCACAAAAATTTAAAAAAAGCACACATATTATGAAAGCACATAATATTTTAATGCTTTTACACTAAGAAAATAACAGTACTCTTAATTAAAATTATAACTGAAATTAATATAACCAATAGGACATAATAGCCAATAGGGCTTAGATGTATTTTGAGATATTTAGAGTTGTTTTTCTTGAGCTCTTTTCTGCAAAATCCTAGTCCATTTGCACATAACATACTCATATACACTTGGATCAGTGATGAAATTCACATCCATGAATATATATTTATCTTTTTCTTTCAATTCCTTTAAGGCTAGTCTTTTAGCCTCATTTGCCTTTTTATTTAATTTTGCTTTCTTTACCCTAATAGGTCATTCAAATGAATTGCCACTTGCATCGTCATCATTTAAGTTCAAAGAAAATAATGACAATCCAGGAGATGTCGAATTGAGAAACTCTGAAATTGAAGTGTCTGACTGTGAAAAGTTGAAGTTATTAGTTTGCCTCACAAATGATGATATAGAATTGTTGGCATGGTTACTAAATTTTTTAATGTCTTTAAGGATGGACTCAGACATAATCAAATTTGAATCCTTTGGAGCAATTCTTATCCATTCTGAGTAATGCCCTTGCTCGGTCATACTACAAGTAAATATAAGTATAAGTTTATTTGCGAAAAAAGTACTTTATGTCTAACTTAATTTAAACAAATACTTCCAATGTCTTGTTTTGAAACACCACTTGGATTCATGCGCTCAATTTGCCGAATACATCCCCATAACTTGCTTGTTTGTCGGAGAATAAGCTACATTCATGACTGTAGGTCCCTTTTGGACCGACTCGTGTTGTTGTAACTTTTCTCCACCTGGGACTAAAATTGATCTCTAGATTGGTTTATCCCAGTAATCAAGTCTTGATAAATATCAAAATATACAAAACATAAGTGTATATCTTTTTCATGACTATAATTTCTCATTCATGCTGATGAAGCTATTGAGCTTTTCACAGATGGTTAGTTTGAAAATAAAGAAAGAAAATAGACATTAGAAGGAAAATAGTTTCAAGAAGATTAGATTAAGACTGCAAGAGTGAATTTTCATTGATGGGATGCTATAGTATTCATATAACCAATGAAGAAGATAAGATCAGATAGTGAAATCTAATCTGGCAGTTAAGATGAGAATGAAATTGAATGATTAGGATCAATCTAGTATAGATCCCTTATTTATACACATTGGAAATGATGGAGCTAAGATCAGATAGTAAAATCTGATCCGACTATTGAGATGATGATGAAATCCTTTAAATAGTCATGATCAATCTGGTACATATCCCTTATCTGTACACATTGGAAATAGTAGAGATAAGATCAAATAGTGAAATATGATCCGACAATTGAGATGATGAAATCCATCAAGTGGTATCTGGTACAGATTCCTTATCTGTACTCATTATAAACAGTAAAGATAAGATCAAATAGTGAAATCTGATTCGACAGTTGAGATGTGATGAAATACATCGAATGGTTATGACCAATTTGGTACGGATTCCTTATATGATATAATATTAATGTTAACATTTAAAAAAAAATTAAACTGAATGTGAAAAAAGCACAACCCTGTCACTTTCATTTCATTAAAAAAAAAAAAACCTTATATTGTTTCTCCACCTTCTAAAATGAACGGTCCATCTTACTTTTTATCTTCCACTTTATCTACATGTTTTACTATTAAAGATGAGGTTAATGAAAAGTTGCAAAGAGATCTTGAAGCGATGAAAGCATCACATTCATTGATGGTCAAGTTGTAGCTAACAACAACATTTTACTCGCTCACTATCTCAATGAACAAGCCAAGCAAGTGACTTATAAAGGATCGGTCAATGGTCATATAGTCATAAATCATGATTACAAAAGTGTCGATCATAGATTATTCAATGATTATTTTTCTCCAAGCCCCTAATATAACGAAAAGTTGTTTCACCAACAATATCAAATGTCTAAAAGTTTATTCCTTCGTATTGGTGATGCTATGAAAGGTCATGACAAGTACTTTCCACAACAAATGGATGAGCTTGGTAGATTAGGATTGTCTACTTTACAAAAAGTAACTATTGTTTTGGTTGCCAACATATGGATTACCGAGGGATGTTACTGATGAATGCTATAAAATAGGAGAGTCAATAGCAATTGAAAGCTTAAAGAGATTTGGTTGAGTTATTGTGGTGGTTTTTTCGTAGCAACATTCCAGGTTAACGATTGCTAATGATGTTGCCAATCTACTCCATATCAGAAAATGTCATGGGTTTCTAGGAATGTTGGGTAATCTGGATTGTATGCATTAGGGGTGGCAAAAATATTCAATGGCATGGGCAGGATAATACTCATGTCATAATGGAAAACCCACTATTATTTTTGAAGCTGTTGTTGACTATGATCTTTGAATATGGCATGCATATTTCGATATGCCAGACTCCAACAATGACAGTAATGTGTTAGAGGCATGCCATTTATTTTCCAACCTCACTCAATGTATTGCTCCTCTCGCTCAGTATGTAATTAATGGAAAAGAATTTACCATGGATTATTACTTGGCTAATAGTATATACCCAAAAATGATCTACCCTTATGCAAACTATTCATGATCTATAGGGTCTGAAGAAACAATATTTTGCCAAAAAAAAGAAAAGCATGTAGAAAAGACATAAAACATGCCTTTATAGTTCTCTAATCATGTTTTACCATTGTAGCAGGGCCAACAAGATTTTGGAAAAAAAAAAAAAAGAAAGATATTTTGCATGATATAATAACAGCGTATATAATGCACAGCATGATAATCCAGGATGAGTGTGATGTTGATGTACTAATTCAAGAAGCGATGAAAGCACTACCCCATAAGTTCAGATGGTGGTAGATGAAAATATCCGTTTTCAACAATTTCTTGCTTGACATAGACAAATCAAGGATAAAAAAGCTCACATTGAACTCATAAATGTGTAAATTGAACATTTGTAGGAAGAATATAGTAATTCAGGAGAATGATATAAGTATCAATATGTATTTGTATTTTTATATTTACATTTATGTTAATTAAATGTAATGTTTTTGTCTTGTTTGATTTAATGAAATGTAATTTTTAATTAATATAATACTTAGTAAGCAAAAAATTTTAGTTAATTAAGTATAATTTATTAAGTTATTATTAATTTACCTGAGCATTAAATTATTAAAAATATGTTTAAAGACTTGTATGTTAAAAAAAAAGATATAAGAAAATAATTTGTGAAATATATTAATTGTTTGAAATTAAAAAAAAAGGAATATACGAAAAATATTCCTTTTAAAATAACTTTTGAAGTTGATAGGTTAAATAGAGTTAGAGATACACTATTTTAGTGTTAGAGTAACTATAAAACAAAGTAATGAATTAGATATGAACTTAGCTAATAGCTAGTGAAAAGGAACCTACATTAAGGACTAATTATATGTAGGGAAACCACCAACGTAGTAGCACAGTGCCATTGGACTCGCTACAAAAGGGTTTGGCAACTAATAGATCTCAAGTTAACCACCATTGGAAACGCTCGAGGCTTTTCTAAATTTCTGACTCAATATTGAAGTGTATATCGGTTAAACCCGTGGGTTTGAATAGATCCCGGTTTCAAACCATATTGTTGGTTTTCAGAACTTGAAATCGTGACCAAATTAATCAAGAAAGATTCAGTTGGTATTCTAACAATTCGAGATTCAATTTTTTAGTTGGTTTGCTTTGGATTGTTTGGTGTAGAAGATCATCTAGTATACATATATTAACTGGACATGTTATCCGTTTTGACTTTTAACAATAATTTGATGTTAAAAAAACATTCCATAAATTAATATTGGATTTTTTGATTTGATAATACTGACTTTTGAAATCGATGAAGTACCGTTTGGGTTGGAAAACGTATTTTTACAGGGTTAGGGACTTTGGAAATAAATATATAGTGAAATAGAAAATAATACAAAAATTTAAAATGTGTTAGGGGAAAAAAAATTTATAAAATAGACTTTATTTTATTTCTCTTATCATTGTGAGTATTTTGATATAAAAATCATATTTGAAACAAAAAGGTTAATACATTTAAAGTCTAAGTTTTTTTGAAAATGGAAGACAAAAAAGGAGATGTAAAAATATGATTTTTGAATCTAGACGGTGTATTACCGTCTGAAAATATAACCCTATACGAGCCCTAATGCTTAACCATAACGTAAAGTCCAAAGCTTTAATGACATTGAGCATTAAACATAATAAGGTACTAAACTACTAACCAAAATGAATTTGAAGTCTAAAGTTTAACAGCGTAGTTTCACTTTCCAACTATTTTTCTTTTTAACTTTTAACAGCCACAATATAATATATATATATATATATATATATAACAAAGAGCTTGATTGACTCGATTTCAGACTGAATCCTAAATAACAAACTAAAAAACCATGTCGAGAAGGACTCGATCAGTTCAGTTTCATCAGGTCTAAAGTTTTGTTAATGTTGGACCATAGATTTTTATTGAAAAGGGGTCACTTTGATTTTTCTTTCTTTTTTTAATAGTCCAAACATTAATTAGTTATTAATAAGGGTAAGGTGACGCGCTTCCTTTCTCCAGTAAGTAATTAGAGCTAAGGATTTTTATAAGAAGAGGAATTAAAATATAATTTGATGGATTGAAAAAAAATGGAATAATAAAAAATTGAAAAAAAATATATATATAATAACCTATATTTAATGAATTAAAATCCACCGTAATACAAGCTTTTAATGCTGATATTTCTTAACGTGAGTTAACTCTTGTAATCACGTTCTAATAGTAGTACTACGGTCACCACTATTCACATTTTGTAATCAAAATTTGACGTGGGAAAAGAAAAACACGGTATTTTTTGGTCCATGCTAGAAACATATTATTAATTCCACTTGATTGTTTCGCTGCACTTACTTCTAATTTCCAAATATCCCCAAGTACTACGTAGCTATGATGCCTAACAATGTTCTTTTACGAAAATCCATGGCAAAGTACAATGTAGTGGGTTTATAGTATCACTCTCATCAAATGCATCTCTTTTGATAGGTTCTTTTATAAGTGCACGAAGCTCATCATTGCAATGACAGCCTACTTTTATCTCTATTGCAAATTTCAATGTAGGACGACGGCCCATGTGGTATAACCATGATATGCCATGACTCCTAGCACAAAATTCCAAACTTGTGTGTGTGTGTATACAAATATATATATATATATATATACATATATTGTAGGTTAAGAAAACCAATTCATGAGTT
The DNA here is from genome assembly GCA_035233585.1 of Antiaris toxicaria. NCBI lineage: Eukaryota > Viridiplantae > Streptophyta > Magnoliopsida > Rosales > Moraceae > Antiaris > Antiaris toxicaria. Next base: position 7,908,893 of record CP141163.1, read on the forward strand.
ACACTGCATGAATGATCATTTCGTATTCTTACATGAATCTCAATCATAAATTTGCAAAGTACCATCAAATTGATGTTAAAGCCTTTTGGAAATCTAGTAGCATTAATTTTTTAGGCTATATAATGTGAAGTCTACCATCTTCCCTTTCCAAATTTTGTGACCCTATTTGTAGGAGTCATTCTATGATATATGAGTCATTCACGCAGCAGGGTTTGGAAAATTTTTTTCAGCGGAAACGCTATTAAGAAAGTAGAGATGTATATATTTTTTAAATAAAGATGTAATTATATATTTCTAGTATTAAGTGCGGACACAATGAAAAGATGCATAATTAAATTCTACTAGAATGGAAAAAAAAATTGAGAGGGTTGCAATTGTGCATGAGGATAAATTGGAAACAGAGCTAAAATTTCAGGGAATATGGTTAAATATCAATTCTCCAAATGTGAGTGGAGGTGCCCCCACTCACTTGTGCATAACTTCACGACTCTCCGCGGTCCTCATATAACTAATTAACAGATGAAGAATTGGATAACAAGAAAGGATTTCCTAAACTATATTAATAGACTCATTTTACAAACATGATCTACTTTAAATCGTAAGATTGAGATCAATGATCTTATAATCACATGATGTGTTTTGGCCTAAAAAATACCTTCTAACTGATAATGTTCTAAAATTTGGTATCAAAGTAATTATTTTTTTGTGAACACACAAATAAATAAACGCACACATCTTACGAGACAAATCGATCATATGATCATTAAAAAGAGAAATTATGTGAACTCGTAAATGGACCTACTAAGTTAAAATTTATAGACAATTATTAATTAGAAAAGAACTGGCGAGCGCTTATAAATCATTCGTAACCCTTGATCTCATGGTGACTATCAATTTTTTTGGGCGAAGTGCGTGATTGCTTGCTTGTGTGTCCACCAAAAATAATATTTATTTGTTGCTATTAGAATTCTTGTTTATTTGGTGGGTCAAATCTTAGACAATGATCCTAACACGCGTAAAGGCTAGAGTAGTGCCCAGCCCACAATGCCTGCTTGCGCAAAGGCAAGCCAGGAGCAGGCATATGCCCCTTCTGTCGGCATTGGGTAAGGATCTTTTTATTAATTTTTTTCTTCTTTTTAATTTTTTTTTTCTTTCTCTCCCTTTAGAAAAGAGTATTATTCTATATGCTCTGCAAGTTGTACAAGCACTAAAAAAATGTGGTTGGTGCACATCCTTAGCCTACAAAGTCCAAACTATTTTATTTTAATTTATTTTATATAAAAGTGCCAAAATAAAAATTAAAGTGGACGGAAGAAGAAGAAGAAAATGCAGAAAAATTTTAGTTAATGGACTTCCCTTAATTAATCAAATTACAATCCAATGTGCGATTTAGAGAATCTTTCCATTTATGGAATGTCCTAATTTCCCAAAAAATGGTCATCGTCAATTGAAGCAGAATTTTTATTAAAAATTAAAACAGACTCTTGAAAAAAGGTATAATATTTTAAGTAATTATTTTACAGAAAAAAGGAACTTAACCACAATTCTATAATTCAACCACATATTAATTTGAATGGTATTTTTATAAAATTAAATAGATAATTAATGTTAAATTAAAAGATAAATTATAATACTAAGTAAAATAGATGTAATGATTAAATTATAAATTTTAATGTGAAACAGATAAATATAAAATTATATATCTGATCAAATGGCATAACCTGTTCTTTTTCTTTCTTCTTTATTTATTTTTTCTTTTGAAAAACAGAGTATGAATTTAACTAATAAAGATGTACGAAGATTTTCTTTTCTCTTTCTTTTATTTCTTTTATTTTTTTTATTTTTGTTGTGTTTGAGCCTATTTGGATTGCTATGTAGTCTGATGTAGGATAAAAGTTAAGTTAAAATATACGTTTTATAATTTAACTTAATTTCTTTTAAATTAAAACGGATATTTTGTGATTTAATTAAAAGTTAGACGGATGGTTTTGTAATTTAACTAAACTTAAAAGTTAAGCTAGATTGTTCATTTTATACATAGTTTAACTTGAAAATTTTTTAACTTTGTCATGAAAAGTGTGCTTAACTAGAAAAATAAAAAATTTTAACAAGCAGTTAAATTTAATTTCTACCTACCTAATTTTTATAATATTAATTAAAAAAAAAAACTAACTTCATGACTCATCTTTTTTCCTTTCATCTAGCACATTATACGGAGAAAAAAAAACAAAAACAAAAACAAATAATCATCAATGTTATTATTGTTATGGTTATTGAATGTCAATAGTGAGGATTATGAAAGGTGAGACAAATTTTATTATTCTCCCATTAGTTAACATGTTAGATTTAAAAATATATCAAACAAAAAAACTCTCACCCTTACTGATCTCACATCTATTCCATGAATCTAAATATGTATTAAAAAAAGGTAAAAAAAAAAAAAAAGCTTGTTTCAAGCTATGAGGTATTATATAGCTTAAAAAAAAAGAGTTTGTTTTAAGTTAGATTGGTACGGTTTAACTTTTTTAAAAAAGGTTTGTTTTAAGTTATATTGGTATTATTTAATTTATAAAAAAAATATTTATTTTAAACTAGACTAAGTTAAATTAGATTGACCTAAAATGAATAATGTAATGTAACATAAAAGCTAGATTAAATTAAACCTTATTATCAAATTGACCCTTTGTTTTAGTTTTTTTTTTTTTTTCCTCTCCTCGTGGAGGGTCAATTTTCTTTTCTTCTTTAGTGAGTGGGAAAAGAGTCATTAGAAACAAACAAAAGAAACAGAAGGGCATGTCAGCAGCTGGTTGAGACTCATTGGAGACTTGTTTGAGTTTCACAACTTTTATTCTCTCCTTCGTTTGCCAGCCTAAACCGACCAGAAAATTATAGCTTATTCAAAAGCCGGTTTGTTTAGTAGTCTTCCTTTAAACTTGGGAGTGACATTTGTGAAGTATTTCTATAGTATATTACTTTCCAGTTTCCACATAGTTATGCCTCTACCTAACCCATAATCTATGTTTTATTTTTTAGCAAGCATAATGAGAACCCTAATACTTAATTAATATACCTTAAACTCAATCATTTAACTTTAAGTACAAGGTGAAATCTCCTTTTTGTTTAAAGTAATCAAACAACATAATTCCTTCTCCCTTTTCTCTCCCACTTTTAAATTGCATCCATATACCTTGGAGATTGAGATCCCAAAGTGAGTGCTTTTATTATAGCAAAGACATTTGGGCAGTTGCTTTCCATAGAAAGAGGAGGAAGAAGAAGAAGCAGCTACATGGGCAATTTTCTTTTCTTATTAAAAAAAAATAAACAGAATTTATTTGGGCATTTGATCAGTGAATTTTGCTTAAAAATTGCAAGTGATGTACCTATCACTTTGCCACTTCTATTTGTTGGAAGAGAAAGTAGAACCACACCTTAATTTAGGTATTCGAATGACGTGTTATGTTTATATTATATTTTAATTGTGTATATCTTAATTTTAACTCAATTCGAACACAAACTGTGAAAGAAAATATTTGAAAACCATGACACTACCACTTAATTGGTTGACATGACGTGACTCAAAAATGGCCCATGACACGAAATTGATTTATAAACTTATAACTGAAATTATAAAATATTAAGCAAATGATGTGACGCAACCACTTAAGTTTTTAATACTTTTTTTTCCAAAATTAAAATAAATCTTACAACATGCTAATGTCTACAAAAATTAAGCAAATATCAAATACAAGATCATGAGAAATTTTATCATAAGATTACATATTCATAACAAGGTTATATTAAATAAATATGGTTGAAATATTACATGTCGTGTTCAAATTAATATCATCACTTTTAACATTATTACCTCTTTTAGAGACTTTCATTTTTTTTAATACTTTTTTCCACCTTATCATCAATTTTTTATTATTCATATCTTTAAAATTTTATAATAAATTTTAAATTTTAAAAGTTCATCTCCAATGATTTTTTTAATTTAAATTATATAAAATTTTAAAAGTAACGACATAAAATTTATATTGATAATTTTTTTCTGAATAAATTTTTAAAATTTTATACTTTTTCACCTTAAAACAGTTTCTTTCAAATATATTTTTCAAAACTGATTTTTTTCTAATAGAAAAACTGTCTTCAAAATTCCTCAAAGAACCTTTCGAATCTTAGAAAATGGAAAAAAGAAAAAAAAAAAAAATCAAAACCTTGGTAGTAGTACACTTTTGATCCCCTTCCCCACCTAATTTGCTTTTCCAACAATTGTAGGCTGAAACATAATTGGGACTCCTGGGACATGAGAGGTCTAATCATAACTTTTTTCTTGGGACTTTATTAAGAAACTTTATTTCATTTGTTGCACAGTTTATTATTGTGTACCAAGGGAAAGTCAAGAACTTTGTCATTGTGAAATTGGACCTTTAAAAGTGATATCTGATTTTTTTTTTTTTTACCGAAAATATATTTGATTAAATTGCTACATGCTAGTTTTGGATATTTCAGAACTTGAAGTTGAGAATAACGTCGCGCGCAATGAAAATAAGTAAAAGCCATGATTTTTTAATACATGTTTAGAATCATATATATATTTTAAAAGGAGTTTAATAAGTCAAAATAGGTTTTAATTTTTTTAATAAGCAAAAAAAATGATATTAGAATGTCATTTATAATTTTACGTTAAAACCTAATATAAGTGTTAAAGTATTATTATAAGAACTTCTTTGAGAAGTCATATTTTGTGATTTAGAAACTTGAAATTAAAAGCTTTTCAGCAAATTATTTATTGGATATAAAAAGCCAAAAACAACTTTTAAGGAACTTTGACAAACCAACCTTATAACTAGCAAGGTTTCACCAATCACATATCTTGTTCTTTATAAAATTTACTTATATATATATTTTAATTTTAACAGTTAATCTTTCCCAAGGATTGAGATATATCATTTTATCAAATGGAGTCGCCTTCATAAGTTTCTAATTATTTTAACAACAGCGCGTTCGAGAAATACCCAATAAAAAAAATGTTGATCACATGGGCACGTTTGTTTGAGTTGGGACTTAAATTTTAAAACTAATAAATTTTGTGTGATTATAAAAAGGGAATTTTTTTATTAGGAAAATCTATAGTAGGGTACGTTTTATATGCCCTATTGATAGGTTAGCTTTAAAACTATTAAGATTTGATTCAATAGAAGAGGTATTGTTTGTGTATATTAACTATTATGCACCTTACTTCATTGAAAGTAAATGATCAAGCAAAAAAAAAAAAAAAAAGAAATAAAATAAACCAAGTTTCTAAAACCAAATCTAATGAAATCACCCCGGATCTACGGTGATCCCCTTACATTTGGCGAGCAAAATGCCTTATCTCTGTAGATTCCTTTGGTTTATTTTTTTTTATCAGATTTCATTTTTTTTTCCTAATGGAAAAAAGCGATAGTATTAGTATTCCACAAAATCAAACCACTCTGCTCTAAAACAAGAAGTAAAGTTTTTGTTGATAAGATAAGTTTTTTAAATTTTTTTTTAGAATCAAACACTGATGAGAAGTCATTGTTGTGTTGTGTGGTGCTTTGACGGCTACGGTGGTGGTGAAGGTGTTGACGAAGCGAAAGCAAAGTTTGCTTCGAACAAGCTGACGGTGGTCAGGAAAGTCGACCCTTCGAAGCTCTAGGAGATATTGGTAGAGAAGACCAAGAAGAAGGTCGATCTGATCTCTTCGCAATTGAGCAAGAGACGATGACCCCTCGACCAAGAAGAAGGTCGCGATCTATTCCTAAGCAAACGCTGGAAAATCAAACAGGAAGGGGTAGTGGTGGAGAGTTTTTTTTTTTTTTTTGAAAGAGATCTAGTAACGAAAAAATAATTATGTGTGTTGAAGTGTATACTAAATTTGATATACCTTATTTTATTCTATGACCATTCATTTTATTATATTATCATTATATATCCTTGAATTATACCCTATTAACGGTGTATATAAAACGCACCTTACTACATATATATATATTTTTTTTTTTTTGTTAAAAATTTTGAAAGATTATAAAAAAGGGGAATTTTTTTTGGCTAGAAAAAAGAAAAGAAGGAATTTTGAAAGCGTGAAAGGAGTGAAATTGATTGATTTGATTAATGATTTTCATTATATTTCTCTTGAAGAAAATTGGATTGCTTCCCATTGCTATAAAAATTGCAATATATGCAATCCTATTCCTAAATTAGAAGTGCTTCTATTTCCAAATAGATTATTATCTTGATTTATGTTTGCTTTTCTTATAAAGATTCTCCGTGTCCATGTAACTAGTAAAAGGATGCTGGAAACCTACTGCACCCAACAGTTATGCATGGCCAGAAGAAAAGAAAAAAAAGAACCTTCTTTATCTTCTTCTTTAGCGTTTTCTCCTCCCTCAATAATGCAAGCACCTCCAATTATTATCATCAACTTTTTGTAGGTGTTTGTTTTTCACTCAGCTTTATAAACAATAAAACAAAATGGTGTACTCCATTTTTCTAGCCCTCTCTTTCTCTCTCCTTTCAACCCTATTTTCCTTTTTACTTTTAATTGTTGTGAAAACTTTGAGATATTTTAGTAATAAAGATAATAATCGTGATCTTTGCGTTGGAAATGAAACCAAGATTATAAATACCTCCTTATCGAGAGTTTCTAACCATTTGAATTTGAATTATATATATATATATATGAGAACCAAATTCAAAGCTTAGTGGACGTTTGATACAAGTCTTTTTTTTACGTTATATTAAATATAATGTAATTTTCTCTTAAATACAAAAGTATTTCATTCAAATATCAATCACATCACATTTTAAATATAACACAATCACTATTTATTATTTTATTTTTTCTATTATTTTTATTAATTACATCATATATTCTCTCTCTCTTTTTTCTTTCTACTTTTACCCATCATATCATATATTTATTATTAAAATATAATTTAAATACTTTTCACTCAAACACATATTACATTCAAATACAATACTAATACTTTTTTTTAAATACAAATTATATTTAATGTATTATATTCACATATAATATAAATATAATTCACCAAAACGTGACCTTAGAAAAGAAAACAACTTTCTTTAAGTTTATCTAACAAGACACTAATATAAATTCATGTTATTGAACAAGTATGTGTCAATGAGAATAATGTTGCGCCACTAATCAGAAATTAAAAAAATTAAAAAATTAGTTAATTAATTTAAGAGACTTGTCTCGGATGGTGCAGCTAAACAACAACAATTACTGCCACCACAAGACACCATTTTTTTCCAATTTTTCTGTCAAGGCCCTTGTGTGTCCATCTTGTTTGAAATTACTAAAATGCCCTCACGCATATTCTCTCACAAAAACAAAATGGCCAATCACAGGCTGTCAATTTCAACGCTGATTTTTTGGTTGGGGTTAAAGCATTTCTCTCTCTCTCTCTCTAACTTTCTCTCTCTAGCTTTCTCTTTCTCTCTCCATCTCTATCCAGTGCGCCCACAGACACCATGCCCACCAATCACAACTCAACAGCTTTTGACACCTCTTTTCATTTTCTATTGTTCTCTCTGAAGCCCATCTTCTGTTTTGCTGTTGATTTGTTCCTGTTCCATAGATCGATTCCTGTCTTTGCAAGTACAAACCCCCCGGGCTCACTAGCATTTTTGGGTTTCAGTTTATTTACTTCTTTAACTCTTTCTCTCTCTCTCTCTCTCTCTCGCTTCAAGTACCACAAAGGGAAAAAGAAAAAAAAAAGGGTTTGGAAATGAAAAAGAACTACGAATTAAAAGCTTCCTACCCAGTTTTTATTTTCTTGGTATTTTTTTTGTACTTGGTTTTTAAAAATCTTTTCCTTTCCTGTATAAGGAAGCTCTGAACTCACAGAACTTGTTCTGGGTTGCGCTTCTTTTGTTCTACTTTACTGGGTTTTGTTAGCTTTTTTGGATCTGAATATGTAGGTCTAGGGTTTATCTTTTTTTCTTTTAGAGGGAAAAATACAAATCAAGATCTGATTTTTTTTTTTGTTTCTGTAATTTTCCTTGGGCTTTGGAAAGTTGAACCCTTTTCTTGATTCCCTTATGTGAAAAGGGCAGTTAGATTCCATTCAAAATGCCATCTCAATCCATGACTCTTTGCTCATATTAAAACAAGAAACACTCCTCTGCTCTGCATTTCCCATCTGGGTTTTTCTCTCTCTTTAGAAGTTCCAGTTCAAAGAGAGAGATATTGAGAAGAAAAAGAAAAAAGCAAAAAAAAAAAAAAAAACCCATAAAATAACTATGTACAGAGGAATTCAGATTCTCTCTCCAGCCACATATCTCCAGAACTCAAATTGGCTGTTCCAGGAAAGCAGAGAGGCCAAATGGACAGCTGAAGAGAACAAACGGTTTGAAAATGCACTTGCTCTTTATGACAAGGACACTCCGGATCGGTGGGTGAAAGTTGCAGCCATGATTCCTGGTAAGACAGTTGGAGATGTTATGAAACAGTACAGGGAATTGGAAGAAGATGTCAGCGATATCGAAGCGGGTTTGATCCCGATCCCCGGGTACACCTCAAACTCCTTTACATTGGAATGGGTTAATAACACCAACAACAATCTGGGTTTTGACGGGTTGAAGCAATTCTACTGTGTTGGTGGCAAGAGAGGCACTTCCACTAGACCTTCTGAGCAGGAGAGGAAAAAAGGTGTCCCTTGGACTGAAGAAGAACATAGGTATACTTTTCTTTACTTGTGGCTTTTAAAGATTTGAATATTTTCTTTTATTATTATTATTATTGTTTTTTCGCTCGATCTAGTTCTCTTGTTTTAGATCTTAGTGACTAAATTTAGTTCAATATGTAATGGGAAAGTTCATTTTGTTGCTGTTTTTTTGACGGGTGAAACTGCAGGCAATTTCTGCTGGGGCTTAAGAAGTATGGTAAAGGTGACTGGAGAAATATATCGCGGAATTTTGTTACGACAAGGACTCCGACTCAGGTGGCGAGTCATGCTCAGAAGTACTTCATCAGACAACTTACAGGAGGTAAGGATAAGAGAAGATCAAGCATCCATGACATTACGACCGTCAATGTTCCGGACTCTAAATCTCCGTCGCCGGACAGTAAAAGATGTTCTTCACCGGATCAGTCTGCGGCAGTTATGCAGCCTCTGCAGCAGCAGCAGCAGCAGCATCATCCGAAAATCAATGCCGGGGTTAAGCAGCAATATGACTGGAAACCATCGATCGAAGATTTGCCTGTGGTTATCAATCCGATGAATGGGAATGCTCTCCTTGGACCCCTTTGTGGGATTTCTTCATACGGACCTAAGTTCCAGGAGCAAAATTATCTGAGTGGGAATCTCCGTGGATCACAGTTCGGACCTTACAGTAGTACGCTTTATCAGGTGCAATCTATGCATCATCAGTGAAAACCAATTCTTGGAGTGGAGGTTTTTTCGAGTTCCGCAGATATTTTAGGTCCCGGAACTTTGTTCTTTGGAGGCTGAACTCTCACCATCCGTTCCATATTGTGGTTTCTGTGAATATATTTTTAACAAGGACTTCGAATTAGTCCTTCTAGCAATTAAATTAGGCTCTATGAAGAGATCTGTTAGTTCATATTTGAATTTCGTATTCAAATTGTGAACCATTAAACCATAAAAGTGAAAGCTTATTTAAAGTTAAGGTTAAGCTTTTTATTACTCTTGATGTTTTCTACTTCTGTTGCACTTGGAGTGAGTAAATTCAAGAAAGTATTTGGATTGAGTTTTGCTAGTGTAACACAACCAGTTCTATTCTGAAAAAAAGTGATCTAAAAATTAATTTTTGAGTTGCTAGAAAAATTAATAAAAGAAATAAAATTAAGGGTACTTTTCTACGGAAACAATTGCCCCATGTGATTGGTCATGAAGCATCTGGAACGTATTTCCTTTGAACATTTTGTTTGCGTCCAAAGCACAGTCCCTGCAATAAAATTCACACTTACTCTTCCTCATCTATCAACGTGTCTCATTTACTTTCACTAATTAGGTATACCCTATGCATTCCATGGATAAGACTGCGATTTTCTGAGTGGCAACCTAAGTTCCTTGGTGCAAGTCTAAAGCACGATGTCATGCATGTCATCGAATGTGCTTTAAGATCCTATTCGACTTCAGGTCATGCATGATTTTTGCTGTATTTTAGCACAGTGTCCTCATGTCGTCGAATGCTGAGTCAAAATGCATTTCATCATATTCGACGCGGTTTTTAATCCGCTCTCCTCTTTACTAAATTCGATTAGGATCTACGCATCTAGCGGTGACTGTAATTTGTCGATCCGGCGTCGACAACCTAATCTTGACCCGATCCTGCAATGCAGAGACCAAGAGCCACTTGTTTAAGCATCTCATGCTTCATTCTGTCTGCTTTTTTTTTTACTTTTGTTCTTTCCATGAGGATGAGGGGCATTTCTCTTGTTCTCTTCAGTGAGATTGATTATTATGCTGAGGTGAAAGAAGATCCTCTCTAGGCTCCTAGGTGTGTTGGGGTGTGTAATCAAACCAAAAAAAAAAAAAAAATCAACTTTTGCTCTCAAAATCTTTTTGCTTGTTTCTTTGTGTCCACTTTTATCAAGAAGGGGCCAATCCATTTAGACTAGGCAAATAATGATGGTTTTATAATGCTTAAAACTGTATTATTACCAATAAAAGGAGCTCTGTAAAGGCCAATCCTGTTTCAAATCCCTTATTCTCTCCTGAGGACCGCATGCATTACAAGTAGGGTATCTAGAGCTATATAATTAGGTCTGATTATATTAATTAACAATTTTTTTTTTTTTTACATACCAAGGGAGGTTTTAATAATATTCTTTTTTTAAAAAGCTCAGGATGGGCTTAAAGATTTTGTCATTGAGTGGGGAAATTATTATCTTATTTTTCTTTACTAATAAGGGTAGTGTCATATGCCAAAGAATCTTCTCCAAGTCAAGCACAATTGTAGACTGAAATGACCTAAAAAAAACTGATCAAAGTAATGGTATTGGATTTTATTTTATTTTTTATAGAATCCCGTCTAAAAGAAAGTTATAACTGCTCATTTTCAACCATTATTTGGTATAGCCATTTTCATAAGAATCTTCTCCTTTGCTTGGTAGAGGGGTTAACTTTTAAAAAATAGAAATGTTTTCGCTCTTAAAAAAGGGTTTCTTCTAGATTTTCATATTTAAACATCCAAAAATTTTCTTTTTTGAAAAATAAAAAAGAAGTCTCTTTTTAAAAAAATAAAAAATTTTTTACCTGTCCAAACAACTTTTCACTTCTGAATAAAAATCTAAATAAATTTTAATTTTTAAAAGTGAAAATTTTTTATTTTCAAAAAATAAAGACCATATGCAAACAAAAGCTTCTTCTTCTTCTCTTCTTGAAGTGACCAAAGAATCTTCTTAAGGGGTTTGTTTCGCAAAATATCTTAGAAGCTTCTTTTGGATTTCTAATGCTAATAACTAATTCAAGAAATGTTTTGGATGATCTGTTAAAAGAGTTTTCAGAGTCTGAATTTTAGTCAAAGCCAGAAAATACGGCTTCTAATAAAAGCATTTTTTTAATAGACTCTAAAATTTATAATAAAGTTTAAATTAGACATCATAAACTATATTTTAATATTTTTTATTATTTATTAGAAAACTTTAAAATCATTTTAACAAAACACTTATTAAAAAGTCAAAGTTTTGCTTCTTTTCTTCTACAAGCTAAAAAAATAAGCAAAAATTCTTCCAAACAGATAACTTTTCAAGCACAAATATTACAAAATACAGGATGAAACATTGCGTTATCCCTTTAAAATTTCTCAACCTCTTAACATGTTTCAATTGAATTTAATGTCATAAACAAGACAAGATGCCTGGTTTATCTTGACGAAAAAATTTCTTCACAACTATTCCTAATTTCATTTGAAGGCAGTCCTCATTTGCTATTTCTAACCGAAACTCGCACTCAAGGGAGGAATGGTAATTACAAAAATGCAGGATTAAAAGTTGCAATAATGCACTAAAACTCGAGGGAATAATTTCCTTTTTTTTTTTTTTTTTTTTTTTGTAAATCAAGAGAATATTTCTTAATCATTTACAACTACGTACAACAGAAACACGTATGGGATCCACATTTGTATGCAGTTGCCAATAGGGACAGTTGGTTGTTGGCATTTTTCCATAGAATTAAGGACCACAGAATCACAGCACTAATGCTGTTATTTTCTGATGTGTGTGTGTGTGTGTGTGTGTGTATCATGAAATCAGATTTCATGAAAGGAAGTTTAGAATGAATGAGTGGAAATGAAATTAGCAAGGACTGTTTGGTTTCTTCTACCTACTTGTATAAGCATTTTGGATCCCTTTGTCTGGTTTCTGGTGACGTTAATCGTTGGCACTAACTTTGTTGCTTTTTTATAGCATTTCATGAAAAGAAAAAGAAAAAGAAAAAGAAAAAGAAAAAGAAAAAGAGAGAGAGAAGCAAATACAGTGCCCACCAAAGTGGTTGCACAAATGATTTAGGCCCCACCCACTAGACAAAACACTTTTGAGGGGCAACACCATCACACCCCCATGGCCAGGCCTACAATATTTAGCAATGGCAAAAAAAAAAACAAAAAAAAAAAGTGTCGCATTCTGTAAATGACAATTTTGCCACTTACTTTTTATAAAAGAGAGCAACTTTTCTGCATGTTGCATAGGAAAGCACTTTGGGGATACTTATTCTAATTTTGATGAGAACTCTTAGGCTGATTTAAGACCACATAACTGGTACTCTCACAGGCCCACAATTTTTTGGCTTTCTTTGTTTCCTTCAATGTTTCTGAAAATATTCTGATTCTTCCTCTCCTAATAATAATTATTATAGGTAATTCAAGGGGTTTTGGTCCATAGGCAGTAGGGAATAATCCCTTGTGTGGGCTTTTAATTTTGACTTAACACACCAAAAAAAAAAATTTTTTTTTTTTAAAGAAGAAAGAAAGTCGGAAATGCATTTTAATACCATAACAATCCTCCAAAGCTTAAAACATATAGCTTCTGCAAATTTTGTATTAGAACAAATTAAACATGTTTCGATATATGTTTTGTCAAGAAAGTGGTATTTTTATATTATTTGGAGGCACTGGCCTTTTGCGTTAACAATTATATTTTCTATTGACAATTTTGTTGACACACAAAAAGGGACTATATATGAGCTGCTATGTGTATGATTTGGATGCAATTGCAATTTAAGGGGTGCAGTTCCTTGTCATGCCCTCCATCTTTTGGTGCAAGGAATTCGAAATCCTTCTGCTTTGTTGTATAGGCCATTCGTAGCACTTCTAAGCTTATATCTCATAGTTTATATCAAGTTTCCTAATGGTGGAAGAAAAAAAAAAAAAGAAGTATTCGTCTTCAAAAGTTCTAGTATAGATATGATGCTATTTTTGTAGAATATAACAAAGATGGCAGATTGATTATTAGAATATTAATTTAAGGTTACTAAAGATTTCTCCTGTTGACTGTGAGTTTGTACAAAATAATTATATTTTGAACTGCAGAACATATAAAAGTTACATGCATGGCTGAGAAGCATGCTCAACGGCCAATTTTAGTAGATATTGGTAGCAATTATATTTGACAATATATGTTGTTGTAAACATGATTTAGTGGAAAATATATATCAGACTACACTATAAGTGACAATTTACTCCCTTTTTAAGTTCTAATAATAATAATAATAATAATAATAATAATAATAAGTACAATAATAATAATAATAATAAAAGTAATTGTAGTAATAATAATAATTATAATTATTGTTGTTGTTGCTGCTGTTGTTATTGATTTTGGGATTTTCAAATCTAACTTTTGTTAACATTTTTATTATCAATTTAATTAATTGATAATTTCAGTTTAGATGCAATTGATTCTTGGACAATTTCAAATTTTGTAAAGGTCTAAATTTTATATTTTATTGGCATGGATTGCATTTAAAATGCAGGATGATTGAATATAGAACGAATCTGATCTCCAATCACATTCAAAATAAATGTGTTTGATTCCTGAGTTTGTATTCGAATACTGCAAGTTTATATAAAACGATCCATGATCAATATTTGAATTTCTGTATTGATCTAGTGATTAATTGTGTCTATATTCATTTGCAATTTATTCTGACTTTAGTTGGATGAATTTCGTGTTAATCTATTTAAAGATTTCAAGGAAAAGATATCAGGTTCAAGATAGAACTGATCTGGTTTAAATTTGCGGATAGAGGAGATTTGTTTTTGCAAATTTAAATTTTTGAATGCATAAATTCTCATGTTGTTCGCACAATGGAGAACCAGTGCAGTACTATCTATACGCAGGTTACAAGATTTTCAAGAAGATTTAAAATTCAAGAATCCGACTAGTTGAAAACCATTTTTAAGTTGGATCTTCTGTAGACATGATCCTAGAGTTAGTGGAGTGAACCTAGACACATTCTCATATCTAAAAGTTTATTTTTCAAGTAATCTCATTTTGAGATTCATATGAAAGAAAATCAAAGCGTTTTGTAAGGCTTAGTAAGTTTCATAGCTCTAAACCTGTCGTTGTGCAACGTAACGATTTGGAGTAAAGTCTAGAGGTGCTGAAGGCATAGCAAAGCTTGGAATATGTCGAGGATCGATGGAGAGCAATCAAGTTTGAAATAGGTTAGTTGAATTAAAAGAAAGCTGCTAACTTGATGTAGGACTCTGATTAAAGGAGGATCACCGAAAGAGAAGACGACGTGGGCTATTTATTGTGGAGTTTCGAGTAAATTTATCATTCTAATATTTATAATTGTAATTTGTTGTCAGTAATTAAGTTCTCCATTTGAGGAGGTAGGTTCATCATCGGTAGTTTTTATCCAGTCAGGTTAAAAAATGATATGATCATCCATTTGACTATTCTCTTTACTATTATTTAGTTTACGTAATTTTTGTTTTGTTGACTAAACAGGACACTCGTGTTGTTTATCTAGACAGCACTCGAGTCAAACTTCGATCACGTCCCAACAATTATCAGAATAATATAATATGGTGACAAAGGTTATATAATACCACTTATCTCTGATGGTGCATGGCCTAACTAATTAATATTAGATCAATTTTAATGTATACTTTGGCTTTCCAAGTACATAAAGTAGCCAATAGAAAACAAGGAATTGAAAAAAACCAAGAGAAAAGAAAAAGGATTTTCCACCAATGGAAACTTATCGATCAAATCGAAACAGATGAGATTTGTTATTTAACTCTTGACAAACAGGAAAGAATCAAGTTGCAACGCAGGAATGGAGAATTTAAGGGATATGGAACCATACTGGAGGCTCAGCTCTGTCGGCAAGGGATATCATTGAGAATATGTACATATTATATATGTATATACACGCGCACACACACACACACACAACATATTCTTTCATAAATGACGTAAGGAACATAATTTTAAATGACGTGAGGTACAGATTTTTAAAGACTGCTGTATAACCTGAATTATCTTTACAATTTATACACTGTATTTACAACAGCTGACTACAGTAGTCAATGTTTTTAAGCTTGATATACTGCTACTGTGGCGGCCCGCCCTACTGTAGAGGCTCTACAGTGCTATTACAGTCAACTTTATAATTAACCGCAATAGTCTGCAGACCTCTAGGGTTGCCGGCAATCATGCTGAACTATAAACTATTTGCTAATTTTGCGGAACAAATTTTTTTTTCTTTAAATTCATAAACTGTTTGAGAATGTGATAAGGAAATCATGTTAACAAAATGATCATGATTCCTCTATCACATACTCTTGACTTGAAACTTGTCTTGTTCGAAATTACATTCAAAATCTATACAGTGGAAGACTATCGGTGACCAAATCCCTCACCCAATCCTGCCCGGCATGCAACTTCCCTGTTCGTTGTCCACCATATACTACTGGTGAACAGGTCTCTTACCTGCAACATGTGAACAAACTGATGAGTTATGGGATCAGTAAGTTCAAACATAAAAACATGAAACTAACATGCTATACTGCTGTGCTCATATATGAAACTGGACTCTGTGAATATGCTTCTGGCTGAGAGGTTTAGCCTTAGGACATTATTCTGTTATTAAGTTCTGGTTTTGGGCCCCTGATTGGACGTACCGACATGTTAGCGCAACCGGGAGCGGTACTTTAGTGCTGACCTCCTCAGTCTTAATTGATGCTAAACATGCAAACCTCCCCGTGGGTCTAGAGGCCGATACGCCAATATCTGGTTTATTTACCATCTTGCTGGTGTTCCAACTGGGTAGCATACTGCTTACCCCCACAGTCGGAACCTGTTAATCAAATTACTAGAGTGTGAATTAATTAACACACTAGGGTGCCTTGTGCACCTAACTGTTTTCTTGTTCTGGTACTGTCTAGTCTGTGTACTGAAACATGCAACTCTATATGCATGACATGAACTGACCTGTGCTGACATGAGACTGACATGCACTGACATAAACATCGTGATGCAGACAATCAATGTCTGACATACATGTCATACAACATACATAATATCATAACTAACAAGCTTGTCCACGTTGCAGTCAGGACAATGCTTGAACTTACAGATAATCCTCTAGCGTGAGCTTCTGCTGCTCTGAGACTGCTGATTCAGGGTCTCTGGCTGGAACTCCTATAAAAGGAACAATCATTGATTATTTACCATATTTATCTTATACTGGAAATATGATAAAACATGAAAATTTTCATTTCCAGACTCTTTTTTTTTTTTTTTTACTCTCTGGCTTCGAACACGCCCTCCTACACGGGCGTGTCTCTGCCCGTGTACCCCTCTGGACTTTTAAGCCTGGCCGTGTAATTCATGGAACATGGCCGTGTATGCTTACACAGGTGGATACACGGCCGTGTTACTGGCTGTGTACTCCTCTGTACTCTTACACGGTTACTTACACGGCCGTGTTTTCTTACTGCCTAACATGGCCTGCTATACGCCTTCCTCTTGATCGTGTGCCCCTTGACACGGCCCGATACACGGCCGTGTTCTTGGCCGTGTACCTCTCGGGTCTGATTTTTCTTGCAACACGGTCGTGCGTATGGGCATGTTCGGGGCTGTGTTCTGAACACGCCCTTGTACACGCTCGTGTACACGCCCGTGTTTATACCAGAATCAAGATTCTGGGTCCGAACTGCTCTGCTCTGATTTTCTAAGGCTTTTATGGCCTTTGTTCTACTTCTTACACTTGAAATCGATCTTCATAAGATCGTTTCAAGGTATCTACTACATTCCTACTATCATAAATCTATGATTTCATAAGCAAAAATTCCACATTTTGCTTATGAACCTCTCTTGACTTAACTTTTGAAAAATCTGCATTTTTGTGAAAAATTTTCATTAAACTCGGTTTTCTAAACCATCAACTCATGGATTCGTGTTTGAAAACATCTAGACTCGAATCATGTTTCGATTTTAATCGAAAACCTCAACATGATTCACTCACATTCTCTTTTTCCTCTCAAAACCCCAAATTTTCCCCTTAAGAAAACGTGAGAAACTAGGGTTTACCTTGCTTTAATCGTGAGCTTTTCTTGCTGCTGATTCGTGACCGAACCTCGATTGATCTGCTGCTTGAGCTAGAAATCTGAACTTGAATGGATTTCTCTTTCTTTTCTCTCTTTTTCTCGGTCACTTTCTCTCTTTCTTTTCTTTCTTTCTTTTCTTCTTTCTTTCTTTTCTCTTTCTGCCGGCTGCTTTACAGCCAAGGGGATAAATTAAACCCCCTATCTCACGTGCCTCATTCCCTCACTCTCACTTTCTTTCTTTTTTTTTTTTTTAAAATGTAAGGCCTTGTTTGGCTAGTCTTTTGTCCATTGATCAATGTGGCTCACTTGTGTGCCATTGATCTCTTAATATGTGCTTTCCACATACTTTTCTATTAATTTTAAAACATCATAAATTGAATTAATGCTTAGCTTTTAACTATTTTCATTAATTCATTGTCAAATTTTGATTAAAACTCAATTAATCAAAATTTTCCTCTGCTCTGTATTCTGTAACATGTCTTACTATAATTGTACATTTATTTACATATTTGTACAAATAATTCCGAGAACATAGATTTCTCGGTTATCACAGCTACTGATATAACTGCTTGAGTTTTGCTTCTACTTTTCGTTTTAATAGTTCTTTTCTCTATAAATTATGCTGTACCGGTCAGATTTTTTTGCAAACGAATTTGGATACACGCACGAGAGGTCTGTTATACGCCGGCATATAATATGCGATGATGATGGGGCTACTAGGGCTGTCAACCGCTGTTAAAAACTTTTACAATTTTGTGGGGTTCATCGAATATATATAATAAATTTTAAAAGTTAGTTTGAATTATGAATTTAAATTAAAAAAATTTAAATTAAGTTTAAAATGACTTAGATTATATAATGAACCTTATATTTGATGTTTACATTTAAGTTAAAAAATTTTATCTTAAATTAAAAGTGTTTAGATAAAAAAAATAGATTTGAATTTGTATTAAAAATTATATTTTTCTTTATATTTTTATGTGGCTGGTATAATTTTTTTTGTATAGAAGAAAATTTGTAAATAGTATTTTTAAATTTAAAATATTGTATAAATTATGAACTAAAAAAAGTTTAAAACAGAATAATAAATCAATTAAAAGATCGAGTTCAAATATAATTTTTTAAATTCAAAACTATGATCGAAACTAATCCTATTTTCTCCTTACACAACCTTTCACCTTCTGATTCTGCCTCTCTCTTTCTTCCCTTCTCTCAGCTTTATCTGACAGGAAACAAAGTTGTGAGTTTATGGCAATTCCATTTTTTAATTGTTTATTGTGAGAATTTTTTTTTCCTTAGAAGAGCAAAGAAGAAATCTTCAAGATTCCACGTAAGAAGAGAAATCGAAATAATATATTATGAGAAAGAGAGATTTGAATAGAACAAGGCAGTAAGGAGAGAGAAAGATCTGAACCGAATGAGACGGACACAGAGAAAGTTGAACTGCGTACAACAAGGTGAAGTGAAAGCAAGCTTTTTTTTTATTTTTTATTTTAACACTATTTTTTGGTGCGTGAGAGGAAACTAACTCATGTCCCTGCAGTTGTGGGTATTGTTTGGTAGGAAAACAGACAACAAACTTTTAGAAGAAGAAGAACGAAAGACTAATGAACTTTGATTTTTTGTAGTTTAGGATATTGATCTGAAAATTTGACTTAGATAAATAAAGTATCAATGACCATAGAGATGAATCAATCCTCAGCAATGGCGGGCTGATAAGAAGTGGACCCTACTTTTTATAAAACTTATCAGGAAAACTACGGGGGCGTTTGTTTTTGTTCTTGAAAATGATTTTCCATTTTCAAAAACATAGAAAATGAAAACGGTTTCAAAATAGCGTTTGTTTATTTAACGTTTTCAAAATCGTTTCAAAAACACCATTTTCAACTATGTTGGTGGCGTTTGGTATTGTTTTTGAAATGTTTTCTGTTTTCAAAAAAATTAAAAATGAGAATGTTTTGAAAACTGTGTTAAGATTATTTCTGAAACTGTGTTTGGTTATGTTTTCTGAGTGTATATTTTGAAAAACATAAAAATGAAACTTTGTTTGGTTATATTTTTTCAAAACCCATTTCATTTTCAAAAAACCTAAAAAACACAATATTTTTTAAAAATGAAAACAAAAAGTGAAAACAACTTTTTTTCGTTTTCAAAAAACCCAAAAAAACAACATAGTTGAAAACGGTGTTTTCGAAACGGTTTTGAAAACGTTAAATAAACAAACACTATTTTGAAACCGTTTTCATTTTTTGTGTTTTTGAAAATGGAAAATCATTTTCAAGACCAAAAACAAACGCCCCCGTTGTTTTTTTGGATTTTTTGAAAACGAAAAAAAGTTGTTTTCACTTTTTGTTTTCATTTCCAAAAAATATTGTGTTTTTTGGATTTTTTGAAAATGAAATGGGTTTTAAAAAAATATAACCAAACAAAATTTTATTTTTATGTTTTTCAAAATATACACTTAGAAAATATAACCAAACACAGTTTCAGAAATGATCTTAACACAGTTTTCAAAACATTCTCATTTTCAATTTTTTTGAAAACAGAAAACATTTCAAAAACAATACCAAACGCCACCTACAATTTTTCAAAAAATAAATAAACATCAGGACCCACAAATACAATCAGTCGCCCTCTTTAGGGCCTACTGCTAAAAACATGTCGATTTGTCTATGTTGCTGCTTTGACTCCAGTCCTTTGTTCTTCACAGTCTATCCCAATCAATCGGCCCCTATTCACCTAACTCACGCCCACGCCAAAAATATATATTTAACATGAGTAAACCATATCGGTACCTTTTATGTTTTTACAAAATTACAAGACATTTACTTAACCATAAGAAATAACACCAAGACATTTAAAGGGGTTTTTTTTTTTTTTGTAATTTTAGTAGAATATAGAGTTCACTCATATATATATATATATATTGAACTTAAAAATAAGGGATTAAAACTTTTAACCTTTTGCTAGAGCTGGATGTGAATTTACTGCTAATTTATACCTATAATTATATATATATTTTTGATCATATAAATTTGAAAAAATAAAAATAAAAATAAAAATAAAAGGATCATGAAATTCAACTTTAAAATATATTGTATGAGTAAAGGTGAATGAGGTTTTCTTTTTTGAATATGAAGACCATTCTCATCGTCCATGCATGTTTTTATATTAGGTAATAGAGACTTTATTATTCTTTAAAAAGAAAATTTTACTTCACTGAGCACATTATTCTTTAGGAGAAAATAAATAGCAGTTTTTAATAAATCATTAAAATCAATAATAATTTTCTAAAATATTTAAAATAAATAACAGGCTAGGTAAAAAGCAATTTACTATATAAGTTACATTTACTTAATAAATTTAATATGTATCTTATATACTTTAAAAACATGTTATTTATTTCAATTATTTATTAAAAATTTCTATTTACTATATAAGTTACATTTACTTTATAAATTTAATATTTAGCTTATATACTTTAAAAATATGTTATTTATTTCAATTATTTATTAAAAATTGCTATTCACTATAATTTTTGATATTATTATTCGTAGAAACAAAGAAAATCAAAACAAATTAAAAAAAAATGTGACATCGCATATTGTTTGTAACAAGTATTTGAAAACAAGTGACAGAGATAGGATTTATTGATAGGGAGTCACAAAATTTTTTAATCAAGATTATATTAACATCTTCACATATGATCGACGCCACCAGTTTGCGATTCACAAACTCCACTCGCCGTCATGATCTCTTGCACATATTACCCTGCCCCGCAGTCTTTTTCCTTTCTCTTCCCCTCGTTGTTTCTTTGTCTTCCTTATTTCTCTCTCCATCACATTTGTAGCTGCTGATTGACATGATATCTGATAGCGAATTTCCTCTCTGGCTGTTGCGGAAGGGTGGCGTAAATCTATTCTTTTTATTAATTATTTATTTTGTTATTTTTGTAATTTTTTGTAAATTTTTGTGATAAAATAAATTAGGTATTTTGATTTTCTTCATTTTTGTGTTAATTTAAAAAAAATAATATTGTGGTTGTTTGCTTACAAAGTGAGAAATCATATGACAAATAATATTTTCAAAATAATAAATTTCGAAAGAAAAAATATTTGAACAAACCTAATATAAAAAATATTAAAAATCTAGTAGAATACTAGATGATATAGTTTCAATGGATTACCAAGTAATACCAGAATGCCTTTTTAGTTAGTTATGAGTATTTTTAGAGAGACGCATTAAGTTGACCTTTGATATTTTTTAAAATAGGGCAAACATCCACATGCCATTATAGACGGGGTAAAATTCCAAAGGCTCAAGAGGTCTGTATTTTTTTAGGCAGTCCTGAAGTTTCCCATAAAATAAAACTATTTCATTTCTTAAAATCTAAAAAGTTTCCCATTTAATAAAATATAGAGAACCATTAACTCAAGAGAGGTCAAGACAAATTAACACATCTACCCATTATATTAAAATTTAAAAACCCCCACTATATTAATTTGTTTTAAATTCTCTTTCAAATTGAAGAACTTCATCCTTTCATAACCAAGTACTATATGAAGATGCTGCTTTATTCCAAAAACAAGTAATATCATCAAGCATGCTATACTAAAGCAGCATAGGCCCCTATCTTTGTTTTAACAACTATCATGCACCGACTTTTAAAGTTCACAACAAACAAGTATTAATTCAGAAACTAAGCCCTTGTTTGGCACATAATTATGAATCGAATTTCTCAAAAGGATTCTAAAAAGATTCTGATATAAATTTTTCATTACTTTAAAATCCGCATTGTGCTAATTTTTCTCCGTTCATATTGATCCAAAGACATAGAATATATTTTAAATAGAATATATTTAGAATGTGCATTTCAAATTAGATTCTAGACAAGTGGTAAATATCACAATACATTTGTCCCTAATGTTGGAGTAAAATTTCGTCTAACACTAAATGAATGTTCCTGAACTAGATGACAAGCAAAATAATCCAGAATGTTAAGCCAAAACACAAACACAAGAAAATCTTAAAAATATTATAGTAAAAACCGGTGTCCAGTATGGTTATCTCAAGGATTTGTATTGAGAGTTATTTCTTATCTTTTTTTTTTCAATTCAGGAGAATTTATAGCATATTAAGAATAAAGGAGTTTAAATGTCACGTCCCCAAACCCGGGGCATGACGTTTTGGGGATGAATAAATGATAGTAGATCTTGATTCCATACGTCTACCGATTTTATCTTAAAACCATTTACTGTCTCTTTAATTTTTTTAATTATTATTATTTTTGAATAAATTTATTTTATAAAAGTTGGGATACAATTATAAAATCTTCAAAACTTGTCAAAAGATTCAAAATATTCTCAAATTAATATTTAATACACCTGAAAATTTAAAATTAAATTCCCAAGGTAAAATTAATTGGCACACCAATAATTTACATTTTTTTTTACAATCACGTGTGAATTTTTAACTCAAAAAATTCGCAACATGACAATTCTCCCTTCCTACGAAAGAATTTCATCCTCGAAATTTGAACAATCTAGACTCTCAAAAAAATTGGGATATTTTTCAAACATTTTATTTTCTAATTCTCAAGTAGCATTTTCTCTACTATGATGCTGCCAAAAGATTTTGACTAATGCAATATCCTATCATCTATTGATTTTGACCTTCTTATCGAGAATTTCTATTGATATTTCATCGTAGGAAACATCTTCTTGGATTGGAATGTTTTCAAGCGATACTATTGTAGTAGGACCCAGTTCGCACTTCTTTAGCATATATACATGAAATACATCATATACATGTGATAACTCCAATAGGAATGCTAGGCAATAAACTGTTTTGTCGACACGTTGAATAATGAGAAACGGTCCTACATATCATAGAGTTAGTTTTCCTCTTTTTGCCAAAACAAGAAACTCCTTTTCTAGATGAGGCTTTTAGAAGCACAAAATCACCTACCTTGAATTCCAATGGTCTTTGTCGTTTATTAGCATAGTTTTTTTGTCAACTCTGAGCTGTCTTTAAGTGCTCTTAAATAATTCAAATCTTCTTAGTAGTTTTTGCAACAATATTTGCTCCAGTATGAACTTGGTCTTCGAGTTCGATCCAACATATAGGAGATTTACATGGTCTTCCGTAACGAGCTTTGAACAGTACCATTTTAATACTGGACTAATAACTGTTGTTATAAGCGAACTTTTCTAACGACAGATTATCAATCCATTTGTTTCCATAATCCAAAACGCATGCATGTAATATGTCTTCAAGAATCTGAATAACCCATTCAGATTATCCGTCAGTTTACTGATAAAAAATAGTGCTAATCTTCAAATCCATTCCCAAAGCTACCTAGAAACTTTTCTATTATCGAGCAATAAATCGACTATCATGATCAGAAATGATATTTAGCGATACTTCAATGTATTTGACTATCATGTCAAGATATACTTTTGCTAAGTTCTTCCAATCATATGTTGATTGACTTCTCAATCCCATAACACTCTATATCACTAAAATCTTATTAATCTAATATTATAATTATAATACCTCTCCCGAGCTGGTAGCTCAAAAACAGTGTTAACTAACTAAAACCCCAAAATTTATACAAATAATGCCATACAACAAAAAACCTCTCATTATTAAGGAGACAAATATTGTCTGTACACTACAAAATCTGAAACTTAAAATTTCTTAGTCTTATCAAGGAATTCTAAAATCTCAGGCTAAATCAAACTCCTCATAATCATCATGAAAAATCCTACAATGGCATCATATGAACTATATGAGTGAACGTTTGGTAAAAATACCAAATAAACGTTTTCATAATAAATAAACTTCTTTAACTTTATCTTTAAAGTCATTCTATATGATGCCAATCTTGTGCTATTAGAACCCTCACTTTCCGTATGGCTTCCTTCTTAGAACTCTCCTCTACAAGGAATCTGATCTATATCTTAATCATCTCACTTGCCAATTCCTAAGGGGCATCCTAATAACCGTGATGTTACCACGTAACCTTAAGCAATGCAATTTCTTATTGTTGAATATTCCTAACCTTTTTATAGGGAATCTAAACTGTTACACTATTAATGAATCTGAATTTTCCCAATAGATTATCTTTGATCTTGTCTACAAGATCAATGTAACATTCCTACACAAACAATTTATAATATCTCAATACTTTGTGAGCAAGTCCATACCGAGTATCATAACCTAAAAATTATATGTAAATAGCTAAATCAACCTTTAGTTGCTCACCTCACGTGTGATCCCACATGACCAATGAACAGGTATTATTTGTATATAACTTGTACTGAGTGCAAAATTAATAATCTAATTGAGCTCTTTAGGCTCCACACCCAAGGCACTCATGAATGAAACAAAATTAGAGAATGTAGACACTAGAGGCTTCCCCACAGCCCTGACCTTCGTTCTAACGTCTTCTCGTATTTTGCTAGGGTCCATCGAATTTGTTATGTGCATCACTACTATTGAAGTCTCGGTCATCTTTCTCTAAATGTGTTACCATTGTCATCGTTATGGTTACGAATCCACAAGACCATAAGCAACTTTCAGATTCTGCCCTTGAGATCATTCTAAAATGTGATGTATTACAACAACTCTATTGACAACTGTTAGAGCAAAATGGAATAACTCACTAAAATGCATCCGTACTCAACACTAACTTATGTCCCCACTACAAAGTTAAGGACTCGACAACCTTTTGATCACGATAGCTCTGCAGAAAGAATCACTGATAGAAATGCTTGAATTCAACCTGAGGCATGCCCATGGGATTTTCTTGTTGATGTACATACAGCGAGCTTGCTTTAACCAGATATCAACTTTACCATCCAAATAGGTGGAAATGGTTTCAATTCGGTGTTCAGGCGGTGTCCATATGGTATCTATCTTCATGACCACGCTCTGGAGTCAATCATCGATTTCTTGGGAATCGCCTTCTCAAGTGAAAGCTGAAATTCTAAATCATTAGAAATCCCACAAGCTCTAATTCATGTCATGTACATTCGGTTCATTCCTTGCACGAGCAGCTGTGTTCTGACATGCCTGATACAAAGCTTCCGTAACATTTTTCACCTATTCTGCCTTTGACGTCGGCATTATTGTCGGAACATTTCTATTCCTACGTCGGTGGTATTTAAAAAAAAAAAAATCTCGAACTATAAGTTTGTATTTTATTTTACTTCAAGTATGCATATAATTCCCATGAGATTCTAAACTTTGCTTTGATACTAAAACAATTGTCACGTCCCAAAAACCTGAGGTGTGATGTTTTAGGGATGAATAAATAAATCAGATTAGGAGATCTCAATTCCCCAAATCTATCAATTTTATCTTAAAACCATTTACCGTCTATTTAATTTTTTTTAATTATTATTATTTTTGAATAAATTTATTTTATAAAAGTTGGGACAAAATTGTAAAATCTTCAAAACT
The DNA here is from genome assembly GCA_035233585.1 of Antiaris toxicaria. Classification (NCBI taxonomy): domain Eukaryota; kingdom Viridiplantae; phylum Streptophyta; class Magnoliopsida; order Rosales; family Moraceae; genus Antiaris; species Antiaris toxicaria. The sequence continues at coordinate 7,934,936 of CP141163.1, forward strand.
TGTCAAAAGATTCACAATATTCTCAAATTAATATTTAATACACCTGAAAATTTAAAATTAAACTCTCAAGGTAAAAATTAATTAAAATTTTTATTTTTTAAACTCATGTGCAAATTTTAAACTCAAAAATTTTGCAAATGTGACATTAAATCTCTTATTAATTAGAGAGTTTATTTTCTCTTTAATTACAATAAAATTCTTGACCTTTTGATGATTTAATATATAATAACTCCAAAACATATAACATCTTAAATATTGTATGTAGATGTTTGAGCTCCCTAAATAAACTTCTATTGATTTTCAACTGCTACCGTTTTATAGACAATTGAGCTTTCCCTCTTACGTCTGGTATGGTCTCAAGTGAACTTCTTTTTAGGTAGACTTTTACCTCATAATTAGGTAGATTTTAAAGTTATAATAAATAGACTCCTACCTCTTTGATAAGTAGACTTCTATTTTATAATATGTAGACTTTTACATCATTTGCTAGGTAGGCTTCTACCCAGATATACTTCTACTTAAGCATATGTTTAGGTAGAATTCTACTTAAGCAAGAGCTTAAGTAGACTTTTACCTGGGTCTAAGCTTAGGTTCAATCTAATATTAATAACTTTATATTATGATGAAAATTTCACCTAACACCCAAGATCCTTTATCAAATACATACTTGTTTTCCTATACATTTCTTTAGTCATCTCACCATTTTGAATTTTCTAAATGACCTTCCTGAAATCATCATCATCAACTTCCTCTAGTTTCCTTGAGCACCAAAGATCAAACATAAGATCTGCAATAGATGACATTAAACTACCAACACATATTTAGGTCAATTTAAGTTTATGTCGAGAAACAAGTTAAGACATCATCCAATATGTTGATGACTTTGTACATTTACGTGGACAATTCATCCATTTTCCTCCTTTTCAACGTCAAAAGGTTTTGTACACAAACCAAAAAATAAAAGGAAAAAAAAGGACTTGAGAGGAGGAAAAAAAGATCTAAAACTTTGACCATTTTTAGATGGAAGAAAGTTTAATAAACAGGAACCAACCTAGTAACGTATTGCAAGCCCTGGTGATACAACAAACTCCTATGTATCTTAATTTGATCTTAAAAAAAAAAAATTAAGACAAGAAAAAAAGAAGGATATCAAATAAAAGGTTCTTAAATAATATAACAGTCAATAAATAGTATCACATCCAAATCAACACGGAGATCAGCAATGAACTTGGTTGTCATTTCATAATTGCAAAGGAATAGCATGACTACATTATAACCAGCAATATAGATTCACTACTACAAAAAAGGTTTTTGCGATGACATTATTAGTGATGACAATTGTCATCGCTATTAATATATATTTAGCAACAACATATCATCGCAAATAAAGGAATTTATATAAAAAATGACATGTCGTCTCTATTAGTTAATGCGATGATATGTCATTACAAATAATTCATTTTATGTGATGATATTTCGTGACAAATAAGTTCAGAAAGTTTCCTGGCAAAAAAATAATGGTGCGAAATATTTTCCTCCAATTAGCTTTTATCTGCGACGACAAATAAATAAGATATTTAAATTTTGACAAAAATTAATGGGGCATTTTTTACGACTTGTCGTCGTAAATACCAATAGATTATAGTTGTCAGTCACAAATAGATGAGAATTTATTATTTTATTTTTTGCGACTATATGTCATCGCAAATAAATATGACAAGCATATTTTAACGAAAAAATAATGTGACAAGTCATTGCAAATACCAATCATTTACAGCTGTAATCAACTAACAGTTAGGAATTTATTGTTTCTTAAAAAAAATTGAAATTTAAATTTTGACAAAAATTTGACAGAATTTTTGGCCGTTTTTCTACAGTATTTACGATGACATATACAAAAAGTCATCCCAAAAAATTTTTCCTTAATTGTTCCATAACATTCAGGAAATATTCCTTCTGTACATTTAATAACCTACATAAACAACATCATTTTGTTTAATATTTGCGACAACAATTTGTTTTTTTGCGACGACATATCATCGCAAAAAAAAAAAAAAAAAACTGTTTATAAATTTTCTGCTCGAGCCTTCTTCCTCATTTTCACTAATGTTCTTCTTCTATTTTCTCTTTTTCTCTACCTGTCGCTAGCCTCTCTCTATTTTTCGGCCAGAAAAGTGATCATTTTTTCTCTCTTCGACCCAAAACTGTCTCTTCTAAACTCTCTTTCTCATATCTTCTAACCTTTTTCCCATTATTCCTCTTTTTTTTCTTGTTTTGCCGCCCCTCACAACCGCTACCGCCACCTCTCTGATCGCCGCTGCCTCCTTCCAAGCATCTCTAGTTGCCGCCGCTTCCAACCCCTATTGTTAGTGGGTTTGGATTTTTGTAAGTTTTATTTTTTTGTTTTTTAATGAAATTATGTTTTGTTAATGTTGATATTGAATTATTTGTTGTGTTTGGATATATAAAGATTAATATCTAGATTGTGATAGTGTATTATTGTAGTGTGTTGTTGGATTTTGGTTTAGTTGTTTGTTAATGTTAAATTGATGTATATTAAATGATTAAATTATTATTAGAGAATATATATTGAAAAATTAATTTGTTAAATTGATGTTAGATTTGGTTAGATTAAATAGATAAAAGTTTGGTTAAACAAAAAAATTTTGATTATGGTTTATAATTATAAATAAAAATTTTAAATTTATGGGTAAATAATAAAAATTTTTAATAACTTAAAATTAATAATATTTTGATCATAATTTATAATTATAAATAAAAATTGAATAGATTTAAAATTAACGATATATATACCTCTGTCATAATAGTAATTATGTAAAATCACATAAATAAACATATAAACAATTATAAATACATACTTAATTATAATAATATTTAAAATAAAATATAATAAATAAATTGATATAGTGTAAAAAAGTATGAGCGTGAAATTATGTAATAAAGATTAGAAAAAACTTGTTAATAAAAATTTAAATAAATAAATAAATAATAAGCATTTACAAAAAATTTGATGATAAAATAAAAAAATCAATATTAATCTTGAAATATGTTTCAAGGAAAAAAAGTGTAACACTAAAAATGTATTTAGAATAAAAAAATTAATAAATTTTTATAAAACATCATAAATTTATATAAAATTAAACATATAATTTTGTTCTCTATATTGTGATTTGTAATTTTATAGTTACAAAAATAAAATATACAAATTTCATACATGGGTACAACTTGTTGATTTGTTAGAAAAAGTTTTGGTTTTGTTGTTTATTATTATTTGTATAAAATATATATATTGAAAAATTAATATGTTAAATTAATAATTCTATTTAGTTAGATAAAATAGATAAAAATTACGATTGGTTAAGCAAAAATATTTTGAAATTTATATTAAAATTAAAAAATTAAATTTATGAATAAATGATAAAAATTGGTAATAAGTTAAAAATAATAATATTATTAAAAGAATCAATAATTATAAACAAATATTGAAATTGTAAATGAAATGATATTTATGTGGAAAGTGTAATAATTAGTTTCAAAAAGAATGACATGTATATATCATATTGTAAAATTAATTATGCAAATATTTAAAAAATAAACATATGAACAATTAGAATGAAACTAAAGTATAATATTATTTAATTGAATTAAATAATAATAAATATGATTTATTAAAAATAAATAAATAAATTGATGTAATCTAAAAAAGTAAGTCAATGAAATTATGAAATAAATATTATAAAAAATTAGTTAATAAAAATTTAAATAAATAATTAATAAACACTTAAAATTTTGATAATAAAAAAAATTATAAATAATGAATTATGTTAAAAGAAAAAAAAGTATAAAACTAAAAATTTAGTTAGAATGAAACAAAGTATAAAACTAAAATATATATTGCGATTGTTGATTATTGTTTATAATTTTAATCTCGCAAACAAATATTAATATATAAAATATACAAATTCAAATATGTTATTTAACTACATTAATTTGTTAATTGATTGATTTGTCTGGACTAGTCATGATGTCAGCTGGCTTTTCAGAGGGAGCGCAGCCTCCACTTGGCCCTTTTAGATTGCCATCACACTACGAGCGCAGCCTCCGTCTCCTTTAGCTACTACGGACGATGATGACAACAATGATGATGATGCTAGTAGTACTGTTGTCAACTTAGAAGATTGAATCACTAGTTATTATTTATGTATATATATTTTTTACAATTAAATACATTATACTTTATTTATTGGTTTTTTTTAATAAATGTATGATTTTGATTTAATTTTTTTAATATTATGATTTATTCTCATTATTATAATTTGGATATTTCTACTTAATTTTGAATTTAAATATATACTAATAACATATATTAATAAAATTATTAAATTAAAAAAATGATAATTTATAAAAATATTATACAAAATAAAATAAAATTTATTTGCAATGACAAATGTCGTTGCAAATACTAATTCACTAATCACTATTAGTGAAGACATATAAAAAATTTTCTTCACAAATAATTAGTCATTCACCTTTTTTTGCGACGACATTTTTCATTTTTGTCACCACAAAAAATGGCTGCCATGTCAATCTGACCGATCTTTCGACGATATATTTGCAACAATACTTTTAGCGATGATTGTCGTCACTATTGTAATTACGACAACGACTTGTTGTCACAAAAAATATATTTGCGATGGGGTATTAGCGACAACTTATTTACGACGATATGTCGTCGTAAAAGAATTATTTGCGACGACTTTACACTTTTTGTGACGACATTCTGTTCTCGTAAAAAACCCTAATTGTTGTAGTGATTGTGAAAGCATCATATTTTAGAACTTGTTTGATAACATTTGTGTTTTTTTTTTTCTTGAATCAAAATGAAAAAGTGAATATTATCAAAATTATGAAAACAAAAAACATAACTAATACCAAACAAGCCCAATAAGGCTGCTTTTAAAATGTTGACTCCCATGCCTGGTGTGCCTTGATCTGACAAGCTTCCAAAGAGCTTTTTTGCACGTTAACACAATTTTAATGCATTATGTTACATTTCTTAAATGGTTCAATGTGTGCAAAATGTAGAAAGAGTTATCAATTTCAAGGTAAATGGTATAAACAATAAAGATTGAGCCATTAAAGTTGACAATATTCCATTTATATTGTAACGCCCCCCTAATAGGACGTTACATTTATGTCACTTAATGATATAAAACTCAAATTTCAAACAGACTTGGAATGTGTCAAGAAGTACAAAGAAACAAAAAGAGGTTAAACTATGCTTTTTGATCAAAAAATTCTATAGTTTACTACTGAAAGATTGAGATAGTAGAGTTTATTGTTATTTACGACTGATAGTTTTAATAGAATATTGGAGATAATATCTTGATTAATTATTTTTCATTGTCTAGTGGTGGGAATTGATCTTTTGACTAAGTTTTCTTGTTATTGTTTATGTCTTTAATTTATTTATGTTTTGCTATATTTATTTTCTTTATTAGCTTAATTCATAAAACTTTCCTTTTACATTCTTGTCTTTTAGTTTATTTAGAGTTCATTGTTTTGTGTAATTAGGTTTAGCATTAATAATAAATTAATTAGACTCAATTCTTATGGAAACAATCCTTTCTACCATTATACTTCTTAATATCTTAGTGTTAGTAAGGTTTAAATTTGGTATGGTAACAACATATGTCAACCTTCAAAATTTAGCCACATGGTGGCCACCTTGCACTAGTGAGCTTATTCAACGATTAGTCACATAGACGCCACCTTGCACCAATGAACTTGTACAATAATTCCATGTCATCAGCAAATATGGATCATTGGATTCGCCCACCCTCTCATTCTCCCCTTGTTAGATATTACAGATGACTCGTCCTTGAGTCTAGTGGATCAACATCTTCATTGTAAGGAGAGATCAAAGAGTGGCTTCATCCTTCAGTATTTCACTTAATCATATACCATCTTATTCTTTATTGTATCATTCTTTCTTGTGTGGAAAGAATTCTACCTCGAATTCAGAGCATCTTTAACTGATGAGCATGGAAAATAATCTTCTTCATAACTTCCACAATCTAATCTTCAGAATATATTATTGTGTACTCTTTATTAGAATCCATAGGCAAATCAATTGTGGTAATATTTACCTCCTTAAAACATCCATATTTAAGCAAGTACGGGTCATGAAATGAATATTGAATTGCCAATAATAAATTTGGTCATGAAAACATCTTTTTCGTTTGACTTGTTCATCATAATTTGACCATCACTTAAATTACTATAGGAAATAAATCAAGAATATCATTTTCATCTTCAATATCACTTTTGTCAAAGATTGGACCAAGATTAAATCTTTCATCTTCTCTATCGCCTTCGTTAAAAATTGAATCAAGATTTTAATCATAGCAACATTAAAATGACAATTCCATATCATTAGCAAATATGGATTGTTAGACTCGTCAACCGTATCACTTAACATGATTTCATTTAAATACCAAAAAAAAAAAAAACGATTATAAACAGTGGATAAAACAAGAAAAGTTGGAAATAATTTTTTTTTTCTATAAAACATAAAATCGATAACTTCATAATAAAATCATAGTAATGGAAAACATACTCAGCATAATAAATCTTTCAAATCCAACCTAATAAAATCTCAAAACAAACTAACATAAATTTTTAAAAAATCACTTGTCTTAAAACTTGCAAAACCATAAAAAATATATAAATTCCAACTTAAAATAACAGTCTTTGGTTTCCCGACCTTAGAGACGGAGTTAATAATCATAAAGGTCTTGACAAAGGTGAGCCCATGAGAGGAGAATAGGCATTGTGGGAAGGAGAAAGGCAGGAATAAGGTAGTTGACAGCAGTACATGGTTGTCACACATTGAGGTGGTGTTACAGCAGCTCGAATTCGGCAACCCAGTTTCTCTGAACAATGTAGATTATTTTATCAACAAGAACTTTTTCAATGTGATTATTATTATTACTTTTTCTTTGCATGTTTAGGTTTATATATAATAATGATGACGTCTTCGCCATTTTTTTTATATAAGTATTTTATTTCTGTTTGTTATTTTCTTATAATAAATGTAGTTTTTCCACCTTCTCATTGGTTTTTTGTCTGCCAGATTAGAGTCTTAGATGTGTTTTGATTCTGTTAGAGATGCTTCTATACAAAGTTGATAGTATCCCTAATGCTACTGAGTTTTGGCCCTCGAGAGATTGGTAAATTCCATCAATTGTTAGGATTTTTTCAGAAAAAGATTTACATATACTTGATTTCAGTGTGCTAAGGTATATACTTGTTATCCTTAAGCATACATCTTTCTTTTTAAGCGTTATCAGACTTTACTAAGGATCTATTCTTATTGAAGGGTTTTATCTCATCTAATATGGAGTCGTTTGTTATATTTTATATTTTTTGTATTTCCTTAATGAGGTTAGTGAAATTCGCTTTTTTTTTTTTATAAGAAATGTGTGAATGTATATTAACTACAAACTTACCTTATAAATATTGTCGTCAATAAATATTTACATACCTGAAATATGCTAATTTTATCCCTTCACAAATATGCTATTATTACTGTGAAGAATTTTTAAAAACACGCATTTGCCACTATTTCTGTTATCAGCAATATTAAAGACACCAATTATAATCTTATTTTTTTTTTTAATATCAACACTCATGTGTTATATATTTATTAATAAATATAATTAATAGATATAATAATATTTAAATATTTATTAATAAAAAAATAAATAACTTAAAAAATTAAAATTAGAGTGGATGTTCGTATCTTTTCAGCTATTATTTAGGTACTCTTAAGGGAACAAGCTATTGCCCAGTCCCATATATGATTGGGCTGCACACGAAAGCCCATCTTTGGCCTCCAGGCAAAATATCCGAGTTGATCTCAGCCATCAGTAGCCTCGTTGTTTTCGGCAACTTATGTTGTTTCATAGAAACAACTAAATGACTATATTAAATAAATAAAATTAATCTTTCCCTTTTCGGCTGCTAGGGGGCAAAGGAAATAAAATAGAAAACACTCAACTAAAAGAAAGATTGATTCTTTGGGATCCTTCCTTTCCTCGAATGGAACGAACAGAGATAGAATCAGACTAATCCCCTAAATGTCTTTCTGAATATTCCTCAATTATAGCTATCCTGGGTTGGACGAATTATTCGAAGAAGATCGCTTAACCGTAGCAAGAGCGCGAAAAATTGAACGTTTCCTGTCACAACCTTTTTTTGTAGCAGAAGTATTTACCCGTTCTTCAGGAAAATATGTTGGTCTAGCAGAAATAATTAAAGAGTTTAAATTGATCCTTTCAAACGTGAGCGACGAGCAAATAGAACACCTTTCAGAAGTGTCAATGCCGTCCCATGAATGGTAAATGCATGAATGTGATAGACCAAAAAATCTGCAATTCCTAAAAAAGTGCTGCTGTTGGTAAGAAGTTATAAGTTTTATTGGCTGATCTATTGTTAAATTAGGATATTTTTTTGTGGAACTTCATTATTCATATTTGATGGTCATTCTTTTGTTGAGCTTATATTCATTTGTTGACTTTGTCGTGTTTTATATCTTTTTTAAAAGCTTGCTTCAATTGCATGATTTCTTAACATATTGTCCTTAAAAGTTATATGGACATTGAAGGGTAACACATGACTACCATTCTCAGCAAGTTCGAGAGTTGTGTGGATCAAATTACCCTCGCTGTTAGCTAGGCCAGGCCCGCATTGAAATCCTAGACAGAATTGGTCTGACTCTTGGGTTAGGACTGAACATGGCAGATGATATAGGCTACAGGGCGGTCCATGTAGACATTTTATGTATTTTTGGGGGCCGAAAAAAAAAAAACACCACATTTTACTAGCACTTTGCAGGCGACAGCCGCCCTGTGGGCCACCGTCTAATGAGGGAAACTTAAAAAAAATATTACAAAAATATGTATTGAAATGATTTTTACTATAAAAAAAAAAGAACTCTGGTAAAAAATACTATCAATAAATATTTTATTTATTATTAAATTTTTTTTTGTCATTTTATTAGTAAATAGATAATTTATCAAACGTATTTTATTTACCAAATATAAATATTTTATTTTTCAAAATCATAAAATGTAATATTGATTTAAATATATTTACCTTTGTTAGTATACCGTTAAATCACAGGATTTTGTTGCAGCATATTGTTTAGGAACATTATTATTATTATATTAGCATAAATTATTGATTTATCGATGCTAAATGAATGATTGCTACATTCCATTTACCACTCTCTCTCCTCCCCTAACCTACGTGACCCCCCGTCCCTCATTCTCTTTCTCGCTCCACCCTCAACCCACGTGACCCCCGTTATCTCTTTCTCTCCCTCTCTCTCTTCATTCCTTTCCTTGCAGCTGCGTGGCAAGGGCCGTAGAGGACAATGACGGATGGCATCGAAGGGGTTGGCCACGACGACCTTGGAGATGACAAAGGTTTGGATGTTCTCTTCATAAGTTCAAGATCACTTTCTCTTCGAATGTCAGGATCACAATCGAAAGTCGTGATCAAAGCTGCAGATCGGGGCTCCGCCACCACCGCCACCGCCGTTCATATCGAGATCTAGCAAATTGGTCATTGGAGAAGGAAAATCTCCACCACATGATTTCCTTTCTTCCCGGCATCGCGATCTCACCATTAGTGTTGTGATCTGCAATCGACATTGTGATTTCAGCTCCTACAGAAGCGAGCCTTGTTGGAGTTCCATCGCGAAGGAGCTATTTGCAACGCGTCGGAGAGCTGTGCTACCATCTGAGCTCTTCCAAATGATCTCCGTGGAGCACTGCTCGGCAGGCCAGTTATGATGTAAGCTTCTAGTGAGGAAGAGAGAGAGAAGTGCAGGAGAGAGAGAATCAATATGGGGAGGGAGAGAGAGAGAGAGAGAGAGAAGAGAGAGCAAATGTGAGAGAGAGGGGTGAATGATGAGAGAAATTTTAATTTACCGAGCTTATTATAGTATTTTTTACAAAAGTTTTTATGTTGTAAAAAAAAAAAAATCAATCCACACTTATAAATTTTGTCATATAACCTAATTTTCCCTCCTGCAAGTCCAAGTTGGCATACCATTTCCTTCATCTGAGACGTGCTAGGCCAGCTCACTTCTTTGTATGTGTCGGCACTGGCCCCAAAAATTAACTCAAAACTGCTGTAGAGATCGATTCTAGACTATCAAAACCACTCACTGACCATTCATGCATTCTTCGGTTTGGCTTCCCAACCAAGAGTACGTCAGTGATTGCTCATGACAGTTTTGATCATCATCGGTCGGTCCCCACAGTTGATGGTTAATTTGTACACCCATTGCCTAGGACAACTTTTTAAAATATATTTTTAAATATAATATTACGTTTGTGTCTATTTAAAAAAAAAAAATCATTTCATAAGTTCCTGATTTGTCTTTTTTATTCTTACAAATATAATCTTTATTTGGTAAGCTATGTATTCATCTTTCATTTTTCATCTTTTTTATATATTCTAATTTAGTCTACTTTATTTGAACATTTGACCTTTACAACAAATTTTATATGGTGATAAAAAAAAAAGGAATCATTTTTAAAATTTTTAAACAATTTTATTTATTCACCTTTTAAATTTCTTTTTTAACTTAATTACTAACCTCATTAAGAAAAAGAAAAAGTGTGTTGGTTGGACTTCTAGGACCATCTTCGGATGCGTCTTTGGACCTTGACTCTAAAATTTGGTTATAAGACTTGTATCATTATAAGCTTTTTATAGAGGTGGTTGGGTTTGGCGAGGTGACATCATTGGGGCGGATCTGACTTCGCCGGGGTATCACCACTTGTTCCCCAAAACATTCTTCGTACTCTAATGGTCATCTTGTTAGTTATACTTTCATTAAAGGTTTGCAGTGATCGTGTTTTAGGCTTTAAGTTTTTATGTTTTGGTCTAACAAAGGTATCAATTTTTTTACCATGTAGTTTTAGTATTTTTTGTAATAATGGAAGTAGTTCTCTTACCGTTGAGGTTTGTTTTTGGTCCGCTAGTTTTAGGTTTTAGCGAGTTAAAAATTATGTTAAGTCTATAAGGATATGTTGGTGGGCTTAGAATTACATTTTATATGCTTTCGATGGATCAAAAGCTTATTGATTGTAGAGGTTTCAAAAAGAGCTTTATATGTATTCAAATTGATATATCGATAAATTTTCTTGATATTGGGTCTCATCTTGCATCATTTTTCCTATGCTTCATTTAAATTTACTTATAGAACCAGTTTTTATTGAGCATTTTGTATTGTATATCATGGGATCACCTGCATCATTAGTGTCTGTAAGGTTTTTTTAATTAAATGAAATTTTACCTTAAAATAAATTACTAAATATATATTATAATTATTATTTTTGGTTCTTAAACTTTTGGTTCGTTATTATGATGCATCTCTTCTTATTCTCATATCATGACTTTTGGTTCTTTATTATATTTCCTTGTTGTAATAAGTCTCTTTCCTTCGTTTGATTTCTCTGTGAGAGCAGATTTTAACTACCATATTATATAATTATTTTTTTGCTTCATTATCATTATTTTTAATTACGATATAAAAAGCTCAATAATCTATAAATTAATGAATTTTTTTTCCTTTCTATAATGAATATAGTTTCTTTTTTTTTTTAATTTCATGTAAAATTTAATTTTTTCAAAAAGGATATTGTCTTTTAAATCAAGAAAATACAAATATCAATCATGATTTGAATGACCTAATAACACAAAGAAACTTAACTGCAATTAGTTATTAGTAAATTCTAATGAAGCACATAAAGGGGTAAAACATATACCAAATTCCAATAAAAAAAAAATCAAAAAAACATACTAATTATCAAGCACTCATATAGGTCTTTCAACAGCACTACTATAATTGATGGAAAACTCTGATTAATTAAGGCCAAGAAATCTATAGCAAAAAGGTCACCACCAATACAAACTCTAACAAATTGGACATACATCCAATGTGAAAGCATATGGAGATCACCTCTATTATTACAAAATTGAAACAAAAATATAGCCAAAAAAAAAACACCTAAATGGTGGAACTATCATTGTTTCTTTTTTTTTAAACAAATAATTATCACAAAAGTGAGAAAAAGCGTTGACTGCATGGATTATACCTCCAATGCTAAAACAAACAACATGACAAAAGACACCAAAATGTATTCCCTCTAACAATGAAGCCATCCTTACCACCAATGCCACAACCGTAGAGTCTAAAGCATCTTTTCTAGGATTGGGAATTTGATTGCCATCCAAGAGGTGGAGTGGGACTCCGGCCCTAAAGGAGAAAACGTAGGATGTAAACCTTAGTGAGAGAGAGAGAGGGGGAGAAGGAGGGAGATAACAGCTATAAAATTTTATTCAATTCACCATAAAAGGATAATAGTGTTTTATATGTACTGTTATTGACATTTTACTCTAAAACAAAATTTTAAACATTGTTTACATACTCGGACTACTATCTAGAAATTCATGTAAATAACCTTTAAAATTAATTGCAAAACTATTATTGTATGTCATTTTTTAGGGCTTTTTTCTTTCTTTCTAAATTTTGGCAGGTAAAGCTCCATTTCCTTAGCATGCCAGTCATGCTTCTTGGTTTTGTGCTCCATTCTCTTGAAGAGAGAGCTACCTAGGTTTTAAAGGGGAAAATGGGAAAAAAAAAATTGCAAGGCTCAAAGCTTCTTGTGATATGAAATTATGAATGAACTTTTAGTAATCGAGAATTTCTTTCATGTATTAAGGGAAAATACATTGAATAGCATATTTAAAAGGCATTGATGAAAATTATATTATATTTTTAAAAGGATGATAAATAATAACATATATTTTTGTTGTTGTTAAAATAATTTTTTTTCCCATTCTTACCCTTGGCTTAATCTTTCTCTTCCTATTTCTCTCTTTGTCTCTCCCTCTCTCTCTAAACAGTCATATACTTGATTTACACTCTCTTTCTTTCTATAAAGTCACATACTTGATTTACTCGCTCTTTCTTTCTACCCAAACCTAACGACGACAGCGATGGCTGTAGCGCCAGTGGATTTCATAACAATGGCAAAGGATTTCGGTGATGCGACAGCAATAGACTGGATGCAAGCTCCAGTAAATTCACAATCTGGCTGTAATTGTGATTTGCTCACGAACACAATCTTGCTAGAGAAGGTGCAGGCCAAGATTGCCATAGCAAGGCTTGGGTTTCCTTCGCGACTTTTAGGTTTGTAATTTTGGAACTCTTGTGGCAGCGTTGTTCGTAAGGCTGATGTGATGAGTTCTATGTCCATGTTAAATGGCCAGTGTCGACACCATGATAAGTTCGATGTCCGATCCTTGACAGTTCAATGGCGATGATGACCTTGGGTCTTTGATTATGGGTGGTGAGGGGTTGTTCAATAGTGTTTGGGAAATGGGTTAGGATGTTGGATGTTTAATTTTCAAATCTGAGATCTGTTTTGGGGATTGTTTTTGAATTTTAGGACTGATTTGTTATTCCCTTGTTATTCTAGTTTTTTTTTTAACTATGAATGGAAATATAGGAAATACTAGAAATATTGTTAATGAATATAATGAAAATATGCAAAATTTACTAGAAATATAGGTATTTTCTCATATTTCTATGGAAATACAATATTTCCATCGTGATATAATCTCTTCGTTGTTATCGCCATTTGATTTGGTCTTGCTATAACTGTCGTGATGTCTTTCACCATAGTACCATTAGGAACAAGAGGGAAGGAGGGAGATAGAGAGAGAAAGAGACAGAAGAGAGACAAAAATAGAAAGTAGAAGAGAGAGGTAAGGGAGAGAAAAAAGTGAGGGGTAAATTTAGTATTTTAATATATAATTAATTTAAATTATGCTATTTTATTATATTAGTTTTAATTTAGCTATTATTTTAAAACATCATAGTCAAATATGCTATTTAGTTAATTTACCCTTTCATGATTTAATCTTGTTATTTAAAGCCATCAATGATGTAGTCATTTTGCTCGAGTGCTAAAATAAGCAAAACTCTAGAAATTGTTACTGAAGTTAATCTCAGTGTTAAGATTTATATATTCAATTTTCTATTTAGTAGAAAAGGCCCTTTCAGTTATTAAGATAGGTCTAAATTAGTTATTATGATGTACCATGCCCTTAGTGGTCTGGACCGTCACTTAAAACTACTACTTGCACTGATACTTAGCAAAGTATTAATACTTACTTGCAAAGTATTAATACTTACTTAAAATCTATTTACTTAGATACCTTAATTTTAGGGGATTTTTTTTACGTATGTATTTACTATTCACGTATGTATACTTTAAATATGCGTCGTCTAAAACATAAGGGGTTTAACCATACATACACACTTATATTACTATTTAACTACTACTATTCAAAAATACTGTTTAACTGTTACTATTTAAAAATACTGTTTACTCAAGTTATGAGGAAGATTTACTTACGGTGTATCTATAATCTCACCCTCACATCTACCTCCGCTGCCGTCATCGCCCATTGTGGTTTAAGCCATAGGGCGCTTACCTGTAGCATGAACACACTCTGTGAGCTTTACGTCCAGTAAATACAACATGTTAACTGTAAAGCATGTTTAAAACATACTAAAAATCATATAAACATGCCAGATATCACATATCACATACCAGATCATCACATATCATAACATTGAATACAAAACTTCACATACTATATGCATAGCATAATACATTGTATACTGAACGTATCTTACTATAACTAGAAGCATAGTGAACTATAACTAATGCGTACCGTGAACAATGCATGGTCTGGTTATGCTCATTTATACTTCAATAATCTCCTATCTTTATTATGTCTACTTAGGGCCCGTTATATTTCTATACATAAGGTGGGCCTTGTGTCTGTTATATTTCTATACATAAGGTAGACCTCGTGCCCGTTATATTTCTTTACATAAGGTGGGCCTCGTGCCCTTTATATTTCTATACGTAGTGTGGGCCTTGTGCCCATTATATTTATATACATAGTGTAGGCCTCGTGCCCATTTTAATTATATACATAATGTGGACCTCGTGCCCGTGTAACGACACCTTAATTCCATTACCCAATTCTTTATCTGATCGGACCGTATGCTCTACTAAGCCATCCCCTAGTCTTACGTGATAGGGATGCATGGCATTTAACTCATGCTTTCATTAATCTATGTGATTATGAAACTATATATCTTCTTAACATGCGATGCATCAACAGTACATGAATTGCATACTTAACATATTGTAAAAATCATCACTTTAAATTCATTTTATCCATGTCGTAGGCGGAGTTGTACTTACCTAGTTTGCAAGCAATTCGTACTCTCACCTTGTCAACTTATAGGTTACCACCTGTCATCAATAACGTATTTCATTAACACTCTTACTAAGTTACTAATACTATTAATGACTAAGGCATATAAAATCACTTGGTACCGACTGCCGTCGGTACTAACTCACTCTCTATTCCGAGTTTGATGCTCTATACGTGGTTAATTAATTTATTATCCAATAAATTAATTAATGTTGTTCTTTGATCACTATTACCGTTAGTGCCTATAACTTATGTTTCTATGTGGTACCGTAGCCTATCGGTACCCTATCAGTCTACTTTGGGAATTTGGTGTCTAACTGTTATCGTGTTTGATTAAGTTTGTCTACTTGATAATTTAATCATCGTTCCTCACAATATTGATCAAACTCGGACCTTGACTGGTTGATCGACTGGTAACTGACCGGTTACCTCATGTGTTATTGACCGTATATCTTACTAGGTTACCTTGTGTAAACTTGGTATGGTAACCTACCGGGTTACTATGGCTTGTTTGGTATGGTAGCCTCTTGGGCTACCCACATTGTTTTAGCCATTTTTGAAAAATCGTTTTAGTTGCCTTATAAAATTCTCAGAAAATTATGTGCTTTAAAACCATCCCCTTATCACCCAGTTGGAAGGTGGGGGACATTTTTATGAAAACTATTTTTATATTTTAAAGTGTGTAAGACACATTTTGGTGTTTGTATTTAAAAGGTGGTTTTTGAACTATTTTCGAAAATTATTTTGAAACTTAATCGAAACGACTTAGTTTGCAAATTCGACAAACATAACATTTTTTGTCCTTGATGAAATAAACAATTTTCGTGTTCACCTCGGAGCACAAGTTTAACTCTAACGGCTCCAAAACTTATTGAACCCGTGGCTAATGTGCCCAGTTTTTGCAAAAAATTCTAGTTTTATGTCATTTTAAAAACGGCTCTGTTTGAGACCCGAAACCGCCAAATATTTAAAACACGCATTAGTCATCTTAAAGATTTTGATGTGTTCTACGACTTTTGTGTTGAGTCCGAAGTCCGGTTCAGACTCTAACTAGTCCATTTTTAGCAAAACCCAAGACTAATTCTAGGTTTGGATTTTTCAGTCCCAGTTTTGGACACCGAATGAAAACTGCTCAAAAAACCTATCGTATTATTGTTTTTGGCCAAAACCAAAATGACCGTATCGAAATTTTTTTAAAACTCAATGTTTTACCAAATTTCAAATTCGGAACCCAAGGGGGTCAAAATGGCCAAAATCCGTGGCCTTTTCTTGAGGACAGATTATGTCCAGCTGTTTTCCTAAACATCCATTCTCACACATTCATAAATCCATTCGTAAAAATAATATAAACATAATCATAACTACATAAACTTAAAAATGGAAAGCTAAGGGCTCAAAATAACTTATTACAACCCATGTGTATGAACAAACATATATAAATCCCTTCATCAAAATCTTAAAATCAACGAACCACAGGGCATAGGGTTTTCGGTTTTTACCTCTTGTGCTTTGAACCAAGCACAAATCCGAACTAGGGCTTGAGTGATCAAATGACCGTGTGATTCTTGGTGCAAAAGGGGTCGGTTTTGTGCTAGCAAGACACCACAAAAATTTCTCTTAACGTCAACCCAAAAATAACTACTAAAACCACAAAGTTTTGGCCTAGAACCTTACCTTTGGTGCTCTTGAAATGGCTTGGAATTAAAGACCTCTAACATAAGCTTGAAGAGGTTAGTTTTTGGTAAACTTTTGGTGGAATTTTGGACTTAAAAAATGGTGGGTTGGGGCTTAGGAATAGTCAGCAGTAGCTAGAGAAAGAAGGAGAGAATGGGTTGTGTTTTTGGAAGTGTGAAAATGAAAGAACCTAAGCCTAAGGCATAGCCACCCTTTTATAGACAAACTTAAGTAAGCTTAACCAAACTTAAGCTTGATTAATCAAGCTAACTTTAAGCTAATTTGGGGACAAAAATCTGCCTCATTTCAGCCCATCCCACCGAATGTGCTGTAGTCATTAAGGAGGGGAAAATTAAAAAATATTTGATGATAAGTGATGGAAATGAATAGTTGTTTAATGGGTTTTGTGTCATAACCTACCTAATATTTTATTGCTTCTTTTTAGAGTTCTTGTGCAGCAAAACCAGCTGGTTTTCCAGCTAAGGACACATGGTTTTGGGGCCAAAAAAATTTATCTGTGTTACTCTCTTCGCAGTCCAGTTTTCTATTGTGGTTTTCAGTTCTTTTTCGGTAGTGTTCTAATTTTCATCCGGAAATCGGGTTTTTTGAATCCGATTTTTATACTGATGATTTTTAGTTGGTTAATACTGTCTAAGAGCCCATTCTATATCAATTTACTATTTATTTCCTATACTGTGGTTGTGTCTACACTGTGTTGTCCTTTCACATGCGAAACGAGGCCTTCCTGTGTGAAATTTCAGACACAGTCTCTCTTGACTAATTTGGACGTGCTGATTCCAATTTTTTCAGTTTTACATCCATCAGAGGTCATCTGGATCAGTTTTCGAGATCTGTATGACCCTACCTCGAAAAACGTGTCACGGCCACTTACACGGCTATGTACCTGACTGTGTTACACTACACGGCCATGTTCACTCATACAACTTTTCTCACATGTATAGTTAGATCGGTATACGGCTTCTTACACAGTCGTGTACCTGACCGTGTTCTACAAATTTGCACCCAATGGCATCAAACTAACCCAAATTCATTCCTCAATTTCTCATTATATAGAATTTAGGTTACATGAGTATGGGGGTCCTTACAACCTACCCCCCTTACAAAATTTTCGTCCTCAAAAATTATAATAGTTCTGGGAAGTTTCTTTTCATATACTCTTCCCGTCCCCATATGACTTCTTCTATGTTGTGGTTCCACCATAACACTTTTACAAGTGGTATAACCTTATTTCTAAGTACTTTGTCTTCTTTGGCTAGGATTCACATGATTTCTCCTCGTATGTCAGATCGGCATGCACTCCGTGTAGTCTCACTAGCTGAACTTCATAAATTTCTACTAGTCCTCCTACTGAGTAGCTCACTTTCATGGTTAAAAATCAAGCTGATTTTGTCAATCGGTCCATAATTTCCCAAATTACGCCGTTGCCGCTTGATGTTCTTGGCAATCCGTCCACGAAATCCATCATAATATGCTCTCATTTCCACTGGGCTAGCTCGATTTTCTGTAATTCTCCAGCTGGTCGTTAATGTTTAATTTAATTTCTCTAGCACATAAGGCATCTAGCAACGAACTAAATGACATCATCCTTCATCTTCGGCCACCAAAAACTCTCTTTCAAGTCCTTATACATCTTATTTGCCCCTAGATATACAGAATATGGCGTTTCATGAGCCACTGAAAGGATTTGCTTCCTGAGTTCCTTATCATTTGGAACACATACTCTATCTCTGTAATAGAGTATGCTGTTCTTAGCGACTCTAAACTCTAAACTCTAAATTCTGGCCCTTTGTAGCTTCCTTTATGAGCTTATTCAGGGACGAATCCAGGTCCTGACAGGTCTTAATTCCTCCTAGGAGTGTTGATTGGATGGTCATGTCTGACAACCTCCCCGTTAAAATCTCGATTTTGCTGCTACATAACTCCTTCTGTAACGCTCCTGACAGGGTGCTAATGGCCATAAGCGACGGAGATCATTTTCCACTTAGCGCATTGGCTACCTTATTGGCTTTCCCTGGATAGTATATGATCTCACAGTCGTAATCCTTTACCAGTTCCAGATATCTTCACTGCCTCATATTAAGCTCCTTCTGCGTGAAGATGTATTTGAGGATTTGGTGGTCCATATAGATCTCACACTTAACGCCATATAAGTAGTGCCTTCAAATCTTAAGTGCAAAAACGATTGCTGCTGGCACTAGGTCATGTGTGGGGTAATTCCTTTCACAGTCCTTGTCATTGTCGTCGTTGCCTTCCACCTTTAAGAGGTGTTCGGAAGACGAAGGAGGGCTGGTTAGGGCTCTTCCATAGGTTCCCCTGATGTCTTTAAGTGTTTTGGGTTGATGCTCAGCCTTGGTTTCATCATGAGACTTCTTCAACATATGTTCTAAAAGTCCATATCAGTTTCTTCGTAGCACATAACATACATTAGAATTGTGTTACCAAACATCGGCTATAGTCTCTTAGTCGGATGAATAGATTCCTATATACCCGCAACTTTAGGGAACTTAGGCAGTTTCACATTCCCGCTTGCCCATAGAGAAAAACTGGGGCTAATGTTGGACTCCTCTCGGAGATTTGCTCGATCGTGGTATAATGAAAATCGACTCAGTTAAGAGCTCATCTTGGTCGCAAGAATCCCAATGCACATGAGAGTATCTTCCTGAAAGATATCAACAACCAACAGGACTCAGTTATCCTGATCAATAGAGTACAATTAGGGAGTTGCTTTGATAGCATGAAACCAGTCTGACATTCTAATAGAGTGCAGGAGTACTGTGTACCACTCAAAACTTAGTGGACAACTAGCACTAAAGATCGGTACCACTTGACAGCAATCCATACTCCTACTTTGAGCAATTCTTTAGCATTGAACGATCGTGATTTTGCATATAGTGATCTCAACATCTCTTCTGACTCTTTCTTTTTCAGTTGCACTCTAGTCACACGTGAAAATATTATATTTAGGCCTTTGGACAAAACTACATTGCTTTTTATATCGTTTTAAAAGTACATAACTTTAGTCTATTAGGGGTGGTAAACACTTCCAGGTACATAGTCTCAAAAGGACATATTAGGTTAGATCTAGCAAGGGTAAGCTACTGCTTCCCATTATACATATATACACGCCTAAGAAAAGATTCTGCCTTAGTTGTCTGGGGCTTCCAGTCTACCTTGTGCGATTGAAGGGCCTTCAATTCTGGTCTGGATAGCGTGGAGTTGATTATTTGTGGGACGAGCTAGGTTCTGTTGATTCTGCCGGTTGGAATAACAGTCCCTCGCGTAGTGGCCTTCCTTGCCACAGATGAAATAGCCACTTGTTTCATGTCTGCATTCTCCTAGGTGTCTCTTTCCGGATTTTGGGCACGACGGGTGTTTGTTGCCGTCTCCTCCCTGATCGTTCCTCTTCTGAGGGAATCTTTCTGTGAACCTTGATTGCCCGGATTACCCTTCCTCTTATTGTTATTGTGGGGTTACCTGCTGTTCTGGCTGGTTTCCACGTTCTGCCCTTCATGTTGCGAGCCGGGGTTCTATCTCCCTTTAGTTTGCTTAGCCTGCATCTCCTCCCCTTTTCGAACCTTGAAGATCTAAGCTCATCATTCTTTATCCTGAGCTAACCAGTACTAGGCCTAGATGGCTCTACTGACGCATTCAGCCACGGTTGCAGGCCCATGGCTACCGCTGCAGACTTGAACGGCTATGTCTGTTCTGAACATTTTCAATATTCATCGGACTTTCTCCTTCTCAGTGGGCACTAGGTCAGGACAGAGTCGGGTTAATTGTTCAAATTTCCTGACCGCCTCTATCACGGTCATACTGCCTTAGCGCAGGTTGTTAAACTCATCTTATTGTGCCGCCAGCGCCTCTTCGTTAAAATATATCTCCTTGAACTCGTCAACGAAGTCTGCACAACTTATTTCATTGACATTTCTCCTGATGGCCATTGTTTTCCACTATAACCTTACCCCTTTTTGTAGGGTAAAAGATGCACACATCACCTTTTCCCTTTCAGATAATCCTGTAAAGTCCAGGATCATTGTAATGTCCAGTAGCTAGTCGTCGGCTTCAATGGGGTTGGTGGTTCCCTCAAACTTTGGAACCTTATTGCGCCTAAATCGCTCATATAGGTCGCCTTTCCTTGGGGTCGGTAGAAGAACATTGGCTGTTGCAGGAGCAGCCACAGTTGATGGCGTTGGAATCGTTTGGGCTAGAGGAGCTGCTTGCTCCCTGAGAGTGTCGGGGGCTACTAGAGCCTCTTAAGACTGCCACCTCAGCCGATTACGGTGCCTGGGGTTGTTGGTCCAACCATTCCCTAAGCTGGTTTAATTCCCGTTGTTGATTCTCCATCATCTCTCGCATAGCTATGAGCTGCGCCATTAATTCATCCTTCCGGGATGCCTGGTTTGTCCGTGTACGTGTTTGAACCGTTTTGTCCTTTAGAATCCTAGTCATTTGGTAGGGTTTTACTCACGTAGCTTCTACTAGTGTAACCATAGTTACATGTTATAACTTACGCTAACTTACATATTAATATTGTAAAAACTAACTTACTTAGACAAATGAGGCAAGCGTGCGGCGATGTGAGGTAGGGTGGCTGGAAACCTCTCTGATACCAACTGTGACGTCCTATGCCCTTAGTGGTCCGGATCGTCACTTAAAACTACTACTTGCATTGATACTTATACTTTCTTACAAAACATTAATACTTACTTAAAATCTATTTACTTAGATACCCTAATTTTAGGGGATCTTTTTTTTTGTACGTATTTACTATTCACATACGTATACTTTAAATATTGTCTAAAGCATAAGGGGTTTAACCATACATACACACTTATATTACTGTTTAACTACTACTATTTAAAATACTGTTTAACTGTTACTATTCAAAAATACTATTTAATGGTTACTATTTAAAAATACTATTAACTGCTACTATTTAAAAATACTGTTTACTCAAGCTGTGTGGAAGATTTACTAGCGGTGTATCCATAACCTCGCCCTCACATCTACCTCCATCGCTGTCATCACCCATTGTGGTTTAAGTCGTAGGGCGCTTACCAATAGCATGAACACACTCCATGAGCTTTACGCTCAGTAAGTACAACATGTAAACCACAAAACATGTTTAAAATATAGTACATACTTAAAATCATATAAACATGCCAGGTATCACATATCACATACCAGATCATCACATATCATAACACTGAATACAAAATTTCATATACTATATGCATAGTAGAATACATCATGTACTGAATACATCTTACTATAACTAGAAGTATAATGAACTATAACTAATGCGTATCGTGAATAATGCATGGTCCGGTCATACTCATTTATATTTCAATAATCTTCTTTCTTTCTTATGTCTACTTAAGGCCCGTTATATTTCTATACATAATGTGGGCTTCGTGCCCATTATTTTTCAATACATAAGGCGGGCCTCGTGCCCGTTATATTTCTATATATAAGGTGGGCCTCGTGCCTGTTATATTTTTATACATAGTATGGGCCTCGTGCTCGTTATATTTATATACATAATGCGGGCCTCGTGCCCATTTTAATTATATACATAATGTGGGCCTCATGCCCGTGTAACAACACCTTAATTCAATTACCCAATTCTTTATCTGATCGGGCTATATGATCTACTAAGCCATCCCCTAGTCTTATGTGATAGGGATGCATAGTATTTAACTCATGCTTTCATTAATCTACACCATTATGAAACTATATACCTTCTTAACATGCGTGCATCAACAGTACATGAATTGATACTTAACATATTGTAAAAATCATCACTTTTAATTCATTTTATCTATACTGTAGGTGGAGTTGTACTTACCTAGTTTACAAGCAATTCGTACTCTCACGTTATCAACTTACAGGTTACCACCTATCATCAATAACATATATCATTAGCACTTTTATTGAGCCACTAATACTGTTAGTGACTAAGGTAGATAAAATCGCTTGGTACCGACTGCCGTCGGTACTAACTTGCTCTCTATTCCGAGTTTGATGCTCTATATGTGGTTAATTAATTTATTACCCAATAAATTAATTAATATCGTTCTTTGATCACTATTACCATTAGTGACTATAACTTATGTTTCTATGTGGTACCGAGGCCCATCGGTACCCTATCGGTCTATGTTGAGAATTTGACGTCTAACTGATACCGTGTTTGATTAAGTTTGTTTACTTGATAATTTAATCATCGTTCCTCACAATATTGATCAAACTCGGTCCTTAACTGGTTGACCGACCCGTAACTGACCGGTTATCTCGTGTGTTATTGACTGTATATCTTACTAAGTTACCTTGTGTAAACTTGGTGTGGTAACCCATCGGGTTACTATGGCTTGTTTGGTGTGCTAGCCTACCGGGCTACCCACATTGTTTTAGCCATTTTTGAAAAATCGTTTTGGTTGCCTTATAAAATTCTTGAAAAATTGTGTGCTTTAAAACCATCCCCTTATTACCCTGTTGGCAGGTGGGGGATGTTTTAATGAAAACCATTTTTATATTTTAAAGTGTGTAAGACACATTTTGGTATTTGTATTTAAAAGGTGGTTTTTGAACCATTTTCGAAAACTATTTTGAAACTTGATCGAAACGACTTAGTTTGCAAATTCGGCGAACATGACATTTTTCGTCCTCGACGAGATGAACAATTTTTGTGTTCACCTTAGAGTTTAAATCTAATTCTAACGGCTCCTAAACTAATTGAACCCATGGCCAATGTGCCTAGTTTTTGCAAAAAATTCCAGTTTTACGTCATTTTAAAAACGGCTCTATTTGAGGCCCGAAACGGTGAATTTTTAAAACACGCATAGGTCATCAAAAAGATTTTGACGTGTTCTACAACTTTCATGTTGCTCCTGAAGTTCGGTTCGGACTCTAAATGGTCCATTTTTAGCAAAACCCGAGACTAATTCTGGGTTCAGATATTTCAGTCCCAGTTTTGGACACCGAATGAAAACCACTTGAAAAATCTATCGTAGTGTTGTTTTTGCCAAAACCAATTTAATATAAAGCGATCATATCGAAATTTCCTTAAAACTTCATGTTTCACCAAATCCCAAATTTAGACCCTAAAGGGGTTCAAAATGGCCAAAATCCGTGGCCTTTTCTTGAGGACAGATTGTGTCCAGCTATTTTCCTAAACATCCATTCTCACACATTCATAAATCCATTCGTAAAAATAATACAAACATAACTACGACTACATAAACTTAAAAATGGAAAACTAAGAGCTCAAAATAATTTATTACAATCCATGTGTATAAACAAACATATATAAATCCCTTGATCAAAATCTTAAAATCAACGAACCACAAGGCATAGGGTTTTTGGTTTTTACCTCTTGTGCTTTAAACTAAGCACAAATCCGAACTAGGGCTTGAGTGATCAAATGGCCATGTGATTCTTGGTGCAAAAGGGGTCGGTTTTGTGCTAGCAAGACACCACAAAAAGTTCTCTTAACGTCAACCCAAAAGTAACTACTAAAACCACAAAGTTTTGGTCTAGAACCTTACCCTTGGTGCTCTTGAAATAGCTTGGAATTGAAGACCTCTAACACAAGCTTGAAGAGATTGGTTTTTAGTAAAATTTTGGTGGAATTTTGGACTTGAAAAATGGTGGTTTGGGGCTTGGGAATAATGGGCAGCAGCTAGAGAAAGAAGGAGAGAATGGGTTGTGTTTTTGGAAGTATGAAAATGAAAGAACCTAAGCCTAAGGCATAGTCACCCTTTTATAGAAAAACTTAAGCTTGATTAATCAAGCCAACTTTAAGCTAATTTTAGGAGAAAAGTCTACCCCATTTCAGCCTATCCCACTGAATGTGCTGTAGCCATTAACGAGGGGAAGATTAAAAAATGTTTGATGGTAAGTGATGGTAATGAATTGTTATTTAATGGGTTTTGTGTCATAACCTACCCAATATTTTATTGCTTCTTTTTCAGAAAACCAGCTGGATTTCTAGCTAAGGACACACGGTTTTGGGGCAAAAAAAAATCATCTGTGTTGCTCTCTTCGCAGTCCAGTTTTCTATTGCGATTTTCAGTCCTTTTTCGGCAGTGTTCTAATTTTCATCCGGAAATTAGATTTTCTGAATCCGATTTTTATATTGATGATTTCTAATTGGTTTATACTGTCTAAGAGCCCATTCTACACCAATTTAGTATTCATTTCCTATACTGTAGTTGTGTCTACACTATGTTGTTCTTTCGCACCGAAACGAGGCATTCCTGTGCGAAATTTCAGACACAGTCTCTCTTAACTAATTTGGACGTGGGGATTCCAATTTTATCAATTTTGCGTCCATCATAGGTCATCTGGACTAGTTTTCGAGATCTGTGTGACCCCACCTCGAAAAACATGTCATATGCCTGATTGACTAATTTGAGCGTTCTGAGTCTAAATATATCAGTTATGGGACGAGATAAGGTCGTCTTGACCCTCTTCCTGATACTGCGTATCTCTCAGACTAAAATTCATAGTTTGTGCCCAATTGACCAAATTAGGCCCACTGACTGTGAATATATCGGTTTTAAGTCAAATTAAGGCCGTCTTGGCTAGTAACTTAACACTGCATTTTTCACTATTCACTACTTTCTGTTTGAACTGACTAGTCTGAGCGTTCTAACTCCGATTTTGTCAGTTTCTAGACGAGAAGAGGCCATTTAGACCATTTTCTCGATATTGTACCCCTGCTAGGGTTTCTATCGCTGTTATGCTCAGACATTCGGTCCGACCGTTCTGGTGATCTGTTTACCAGTTTTATGTCAAGAAATGGTCATCCAGACCAGTTTCCTGACACTGTGTGTCTCATACATTTAAACACATAGTAGGGTGGACCGATCTCACTGTCGGTCACCCCTTTCATTGCATGAATAGTAATTAAACAGTACCATACCTGTTTAATCTATTCAACTGGAACATATACTGTATTTTTCAACTTACTTACTCATCATGTAGTAATTAGGTTTTATGAATTTTGGAGAGTCATTGTAACAGCTCTCTACTCATTACACAGCCTTCTACACGGGCGTGTATAAGGTAACACGGGCATGTATTATCTAGACACGGACGTGTACTAGTTGGGCTTGCTCAACACGGCCATGTCCTGAAACACGTTCATTTTACCCGAGTGGTACACGGCCACTTACACGACCGTGTAGTTGACCGTGTTACACTACACGGCCATGTTCACTCATACGGTCTTTCTCATGTGTACAGTCCGATCGGTGCATGGCTTCTTACACGGTCGTGTACCTGACCGTGTTTTGCGAATTTACACCAAATGGCATCAAACTAACCCAAATTCATTCCTCAATTTCTTATTATATAGAATTTAGGTTACATGAGTATGAGGGTCCTTACAGTTATGATACTCAGTAATCATAATGATATTATTGTAATGAACTTTTAGAGGGTTAGAGAGAGTAAGTAAAGAGAAAGGCTTTGAGGATTGCTTATGTGCTTGAGGTCTAGGGCCAATGTTGGTTGTCTCATTAGGCTATCTGTCTTCAAAGCTTATAGGTAGAGATTGTCGGGGTGTCCACTACCAAGCTTGTGCCATTAGAGGGGTAGTCGTAGGCTAGTCTAGAGCCATGTAGGGAGAGAGAAATGTCATTTGTAGTCCTCAAATTTGGGCACGTCCACCATAAGCACTCATTGAAACCACAAGTGTTGGATCGTGGGATGGTGGTAAGTGTGATTGTGGCGAGCGTGTTGCAGCATTAGCCATCGTGGGTGGCATATTCGTCTCACACTCAGATCCCTTTCGACGCCATTTGTGAAGAACTACCACCGTTTAGGTACATCTATCTCGACTGCTCCGTTGTTGTTGTTCATCTTTCCAACATTGATGGAATTGGATTTGCAAGTCAGATCCACAATGTTTCATTTTTTGTTTGTGCTTTTACTATTTATGTATGTAATAAGGATAGTGGTTTCCCACCCAACCCTCTTTTAGTATGTATTTGTTTTATACCGCCATCATAATTGTGTTTGGACAATGTGTATAGGTTTGTTTTAATTCCATTTGATTTGTTTCTATATGAAGTATGTGATGACCTTAGCGTTTCGAATTTCTGGTACTCAATTGATCAATTTTCATCGATTGAAGAGGTCTTCGAAAAGAGCCATTTAAGTGCTTGATTTGGTATGCTGTGACACATTCCCGTTATCGGGATATTAAGATATCTGACATTTGTCTTCTCTTTGAGTATCATCAGATTATACTGATAGATTTGGTCTCATTTGAGGGTCAAGATCTTTGTAATGCAGGATCATTTGTATAACATTGTGGTTTTTGTTGCCTTTCTTAAATGAATGTTCTATTTATTACATTGTGTATTACTTTTAAATGAATGTTCTGTTTTCCAAAAATAAGATATTGTTGTACCTAATAATACAATCATGCAAATATAAATCACAATGGTTTGCACTAGACAATGATAGAAGTCAAGCCTAATTATGGTTGCAACCATAATTTGTAGTAATACCATGCTGTATTCCATTATAAGGAGTAGGATTCAAATCTTTACACCCAGTTCAAAAAAGAAAAAAAATGTCAAGCCTAATTAATCATAATCATATAAGCAATAACTTGAGAAAAAATATAAAGGGGAAAAACTTCGGTTTTGAAATAAAATATGTGTAATTGAATAAAAAATTGAAACAAAAATTTAAAAAATAATTGGAAAAAATGAAAATATGTTTACTAACAATAAATATTTATCATTTATACGTTCACATTTATAGAAATTCATTTGCTAATTAAGATGGTTTAAAGGTAATTCTATTAACACATCCTTTGACTTTTCACACTCCCCTTCTAAACACTTCCCATCTTAAATTTAAAATGATTAAATTTACTTTATACACACTCATTTCATTACCAAAATTACCTTTAACTACAATAAAATAAAAAGTACTCTATCATTTTAAATTTATTTTTTCAAACAAACCTTTTTTTTGGTTTATTTTGATGTTCTATTGTATATTATATTAAAAATTATACACCAAATAAAGTTTTAAAAATGAAAAAACAACATCACATATTCATGTATATGTATATATATATATTTCTATTTACATATAACTATAATAGATTAAAATAACGATTTTGCCAAGAAAAAAAACTTAAAAAAAACAACATATAACTTATTCATATACTCATATATATACATACTAAAAGAAAACAACATATATATATATATATAACAAAAGAATGACATTTAAAACCGGGAAAAAGAAAGAAAAAAAAAAAAGCCAACGAACAAGATGTAAAAAGAAATACATGCACAAAGAAAATAAAAGAAACCACAATATAAAATGTATACAATAAAAAAAAATCAATTACAACATTTAACGCACCTCAAATTTTTTGAACTACTTATTAAAGAATAAAAATTTGAATGAAAATTAAGTTTTTATTGCAGGTTTTAAAATAGTAATGTTTATAAATTATTTATTTAGAAATTTAATATATATATATATATGTACATGTGTGTGTGTGTGGAAAGGGGGAAAAAATAATATAATGACTTTTCTTTTTTATGATTAATTTTTACTTATGCAATTGAGTACATTATAGTTGTCCTTTTATATCATTTTGTTTGATGATTTTTTTGTAATTAAATAATTTAATAAATAAGAGGTATGGAAAGTCCAGAGGAATATGCTAATAAAATCACCTATGGTTTAATTATGGTGTATGAAAGGGTCATTATGTAATTATAAGGGTCCATTTGGATGCTCATGTGGAGACTTTTTTTTATTAGAAAAAAGTTGTTTTAAAAAATATGTTTAGAAAAAAAAACTATTTGAAGTGAAAAAAAAATGTAAAATTTTAAAAAAAATTTTAGAAAAAAAGAAAATCAATATGGATATTATTTCATTCTTTTCAAAATTCTATATTATAAAAAAAAAATCATCTTATTTGGACTTGTATATACAAAGTTATAGACTTTTAAAATTTAGAGTTTACTATAGTGTTTTTGAGATATTAATAGTGAAAAATGATGTGAGGTGGAAAAAAGTTGTTTTGGAGACATTTTTTTTATACCCCCCAAATGCCCCCTAAGTCTTAATTTAGCTATTCTTTTGTAAAATTTTAGTGCACATTTGGTGAACAAATCTAACTTAATCTAGCTTTTAAATTACATTATATCGATCATTTTGGGACAATCTAACTTAGTTTAGCTTAAAACAATTTTTTTTTTAAGTTAAACAATATATCATAGTTTAAAGCAAACATTTTTTTAGACTTACATAGTACTTCATACCTTAAAACAAACTTCTTTTACCTTTTTTTTTTTTTTTTTACCAATACATATTCAAATTTAGATAAGTAGGGGTAAGATTTTTTTGTTTGATATTTTTTTAAATCCAAAATGTTAGCTAACAGGAGAAGGACAAAATTTGTCTCACATTTCCATGGTCTCCTATATTAGCATTCAACAATCATGATAATAACTATATTGACGATTTTTTTTCTTTGCGTACAATCTATTAGATGGAAGGAAAAAATGTGTCAATTATATACAAAAAAAAAAAAAGAGTCGTGAAGTTATTTTATTTTAATATTACCAAAATAAGATAAGTAGAAATTCAATTTAATTACTTGTTAAAATTTTTTATTTCCCTAGTTAAGCACATTTTTCAAGATAAAGTTAAAAAAATTTCAAGCTAAACAAAGTATAAAATAGACAATCTAACTTCACTTTTAAGTTAAGTTAAATCATAAAACGTCCTATTTATTTTAAAAGTTAAATCATAAAATGTCTAATCAACTTAACTTAAAGTTAAGTTAAATTACAAAATATACTATTTAACTTAAAAATATTAAGTTACATTAAGTTACATTGGCTTTATGTCTAACTATCTCATTATTTCCATTTTTTAAAATAGGATCCCTTTTTGTAATTCTTGCAAATAAGCGAAAGGGGTGAAGAGAAAGACTAAAGTCCAAAGATGAAAATATTGCTTCAAACCAGTTCGATGGTGTGTTAGGCATGGCCTTATTATATTAATAGCTATGTCTTGGCATCTTTACAGGATGGGTGATTTCGAGGATTGTCTTGAAAAGAGTACATTTATAAAATATTATCTTATTTTAATGACTTCAGGATTTTTATGTGCTTACAAGATAAGCCATAGATCAACTTAATATGTCTTTATAAAATACCCCTAGTCAATAAAAAAATGGTATTTGATAGTATATCACATGGTTGAATACCTTTTTATAGTCTACCATAGTACTTTTAGTATTCAACATTGCCTTTAGTCGCAAAAGAGTACTATGGTGATAGTCTACAAAAATATGTTTTGGTAATACACCAAACTATGTTTGGTATTCAACATGGTCATCGATAGTTGGCATTGGTCTCCAATTGCTAGAGAGTATTCCACTTCTCAATGAAATACTCTTTGAATTATGGTAAAATACTCATTGTTATTCTATTGAATTTTTAGTATTACTTATCAAAAAAGTAGATTTTTTTTGTCCATCAGATTCTTACATATCAAATTATTTTAAAATATATTATTCTAAATGATTATTTCAAATATATTAGCATATCATTTTTTTAATTTATCAACAAACAATATCATACAAAATAAAAATTATTAGATTAATAATACCACTTCTTTTTAAAAAAAATTATATTAGAAAAAAAAAGAAATAAAGTTCTTAAAAATTAAAATAAGAAAAAAAATTTAATTATTTTCAAAACCACCAAAATTTGAGAATCCCTAAATTGTACGAACCCTAATTTTCATATCCTATCTTCACCTTCTTACGGTATCTAAAGTGAGAAGATCGGCTGTGATATATTTTGTAAGGTTGAGATAGGATTTAGAGGAACAGATAGGGAAAAAGAGGTGATAGAAAGAGCACGACGGGGAGAGAAAGAGAGAGGAAAGAAAGTTTTGGCAGAAAGAGAAAGAAGGGAGAAAGAGAGTGCAATGGAAAGAGAAAGAGAGGGGAGAGATAGAACACGAGCTATGCTATTATTGGTGACACTGCTGGTCATGACATATGTAATATCCGCCATGATTATGGACATAATTATTTTGTAATGAGTAATTAAGTCTATGAGTACTGTTTAATAATCAATTTGAATGGATTAAACGAAATAAACAAACGTTTACTTTCTATTCATACAATGAATGGACAACCGAAAATAAATCAGTTCATCCTATTTACTCTTAAGCAATATATATATGTGCATATAAATATATATGTATTGAATAATATGTTATTACATGTGTGTCCGTGCGTGTAACACGTAATATCAAGAAACTGGTCAAGATGATCTTTTCTTAACATAAAACTGATATATTTATAATTAGTATGCTCAAATTAGTTATTTGAGCACAAAAGTGAAATATGAATGAAAATTATGCAGTATCAAGAAAATAGTCAAAATGACATTTTCTTAACATAAAACTGATATATTTATAATCAGTATGCTCGAATTACTCAATTGAGTATAAAAAGTGAATTATGAATAGAAAATACGCAGTGTCAGGAAATTAGTCGAGATGACCTTTGCTTAACATAAAACTGCTATATTTAGAATTGGTATGCTCAAATTAATCATTTGAGCACAAAAAATGGCTTCCGAGTAGGAAACTAGCAGTATCCAAAAACTGGTCAAGAAGACCTCAGATAAGCATAAAACTGATATATTCATGATTAGCTCGCCCAAATTAGCCAATACAGCATAAGTTATGCAAATTTCATACAAAATAAGTACATTTTACCTATGCGGTGATAGTACTGTATAGGATACAACTACAGAACCGAAAAGGAATAGTAAGCAGATGCAGCGAAAGCCCATAGCACCTACAACCTTTTTAGATATGATCAGAATGAGAATCGGATCAAGAAAATACCTATTCGGTAAAGGTTAGAATACAACCGGGTAATTACTGAACACCGTTATAAGAAACTAGACTGTTAGAAAAGCTTTTACAGATAAAATTTACCCTACTAAACTTGTGTAATCAGTCAAGAGACAAGAAGTGATGGGAATCCCTTGATTTAGGGAGAGTAGTTTGATTTTTGGTTTTAAAAAAGGGATTTTGGGAACATGAAGTACATGGCATTAAGGTGTGCATTTATTGCCAAATTTTTGGCCATCCCTGTAGCACCAACCAAATCTCTTCATGGGACAAGGGAAGGCGGGGACAACTGAGTTTTTTTCCCATTAAACTTGACTAATTAGGCTTGTAAACTCATTTAAAGTTAGCCTATAAATAGGCCACCAAGTCTTTAGAGGTTACTTTTCTTTCCTTGCATTTTATAACCATCAAAAAGGAACATAAGCCCCTCCCTTTTGTCTTGCTGCTGGCCGAACCCCTCTCACCCAAAAATACACAAAGTTTAGCAACAAAATTACTTGGTTGGAAGCCCATTTCTCAAGCTACACTAAGGTAATGCACTAAACCTTTCCTTAGTAACACTTCCTTTAGTTAAGTTTTGATCTCAAGAGATTTATGGTGTATTTATACTCATAGGTTGTAATAATTTTTATTTTGAGCCTAAGATGCCTTATTATGTTGATTATGTGGTTGTAAGGTTGTGTTTATGATTTTATGGCTTATGATGTATATGGATCATTAGGGTTACACACAAAAAAAAAACATTTAATTTGCCATTTTTTTTAGCTACGGTTTTCACTATTTTCGAACATGATAATGGTAAAATCTAGAAAAGTGTAAAACACAAAAATTTTAGAAAATTTTGTTCTAGAAATTTTTATGTCTAATGAGCCTTGGCTAAAAGTGAGGTTAAGATAGGTAAACGGGCCATTTTCTGGCCAAAGGTCAAAACTGGGATGGTAAACCTAAAAACAAGGGTAGTTTCGAGTTTCACTATTTTTGAGTTTCACTATTTTCGAGTATGATAATGGTAAAATCTAAAAAAGTAAAAAACATGAAAGTTTTAGCAAATTTTGTTTTGGATATTTTTGTGTTAATGAGACTTAGCTAAAAATGAAGTTAAGATAGGCTAATGGGCCATTTTTTGGCTGGAGGTCAAAATTGGGATGGGAAAACCTAGAAACATGGGTAGTTTCAGGTTTTTGCAAAAATGAGCAAGCTTAGGTTCGAATCGAATTCTGGGCTCAATATGAAAATGTAGATCACATCGAAAAATTTAAAATGGATCACATAGATATCAAAAATTCTGCTGTTTTGGTATCAAAACAGAACGTTAATAATTGGCCTTAAAAACTGGAAAATTTTCTAATAAGGTGGAAAGATAGCCACGAGTTTTAGATGTTTAGGGCCCGTTATAGTCCGAACCAACCTCTGAGCTAAACACAAAAGTTGTCCATCTCGTCGAGATCTTGAAGTCTTGAGTTCGTCAGTTTTTCAAATTATGTTTCTACGAGCAAGTAGTAAATAGATTTTCAGAAGAGGTTAAAAAAAATCATGTTTTTGACTTAACACCAAGAAAGTGTGCTTTAAAACGGGATAATGGATTTAAGTAAATACCCCCACCTTCTAACACGGTGCAAAAAGGGGATTATTTTTAAATTATGAAGAAATATGTTTCTAAAAAATAAACGATACTCTTGTGAACGATTTTCCAATCGGTAAGATTTTTAAAGAGATACAACAATTAGTTGATTAGCCAATTAGCTAGCATTACCGAGAGAGAGAGAGAGAGAGAGAGAGAGAGACGTTAATTAATTTATTAAAAATAAATTAATTAACTCCAATTAGAAGGTAATTAATCAAACTCTCAAAAAGAGAGTTATTTAGAACTGAATAGAATCGGCAATAAATGTTAACCTAGTGATTTAAAAACGAATATTAATGAAATACGTGATGATTTCAGATAGACACTTGTATCACGACAAAGGCATAGTACAAAATTGCCCGTAGGACAGGTAAGTACAACTTCGCCTGCAACATTAATAAAAGTGTTTCATAAAGTTATTTTTTTTTTATGATAAGCATGACATTCATTCTTTAATCATGTACGATTAACAAATGTCATGATAAAAATCATGACACAATTAAAGTGATTATGTTCTTCATAATTGGTTAATTATTAACAAGTTAAGATATGTTAAGTATATCATACCAACCTCTCAACCTAAGGGGAGGTTTTCATATACAAGCTCCAAGTTAAGAAAGTTTTGATCTCGGTGATGTTGGGGCCTTGCAAACCCTAATTTCCTGATGATCGCACACACTTAGTACTGACACACGGGCTCTCATGACATGTTATGATAGATAATTTATAAGACACAACATAATGAATTCATAATGAAACATAATTGGTTCATGCATGATTCATGAAATGTTTTTAAGCTGATGATTTTGCGGAATAGCATTGTACATGTTGAGCGTAAAACTCATTACGTATGTTCATGCTGTAGGTAAGAAATCTATAGGTTAAACTCCAATGGATGATAAAGACGGCAGATAAACGTGGAGGATTAGGTTATCGATATCATCATAAGATTCACTTCCGCGATATGTTAAGTAATCTTTTATTTTGAAAAACAGACTTATATTAAGTAAGACCAATTTAGTACTTTCTAGTATGTATGTTTATTTATGAGCTGTATTAAGACCCTTACGTATAAAATATATATATATGTATATTTATATATGTATATAGTAAAGCACATGAGATAGTAAAAATAAAATTCTGTGAAAATTACAATATTAAGATAAGTAAGTTTAAGCATGGTTAAGTGACGGCCACGTCATGGCGGGTCATCACAACATGTGTAAAGGGTTTTTGACAATGTCATGTAGGCAAAGGAAAGAGATAATGGGCGGACGAGAGAGAGACTCAACTGTGGGAGAGCAAAATGGGTGGAGAGAAGGGAAGAGAGAAAAAGGGGGAAATGAGAGAAAATAGATATGAGAGGAGATAAAAAGGCTTGGATAAGATCTTTTGGTATTTTAGTCATTTTATTATTAAGTAAAAAAAAAGTTAAACAAAAAAAATTAAAGAAAGGGAAAATTTTCAAAACATGAATTAAAGGTGGGCAAAGTCTTTAGCAAATGCAAAAAAAAAAAAAAAAAAAAGTTGTTTGCTTAATTTTTTCTTACTGGAATGCAGTACATACATTATATATATCGTTGACAACACTAAAAAAAATTATCATAACAATCACTAAAAAATTTAAACTAATACGTCCAAATAGAGTGTATAAATTTATTATTGCTAAGAAAATGATCCTTATTAAGTATAATAGTAAGTAAAGGTCATTCCTATAGAGGATTGGTTCTAATCAATTAGTTATGAACTCTAAACTTAAGGCACAGTAAACTTGTGGAGGGAATGGGGTTTGGTTTTAATTAAATGAAATAAAACTAAAGATTGCAAAACTAGAAATTAAATAAAGTTGTAACAATAATGATAACAATTGGTTAAGAAATCAATCTCCACCCCTACATGTACACTTGTAATTTATAAATAGAATTATCTCCAACTTTCAATTGTAACTACTAAAATTAAATAACAATAAGCTATGTTATCTCAATCTTTCCTTAGTTTGTCGTGAAATGAAACAAGCTCTTTATTTAATCTCTATTCATTAAATAATCTACAACAAACTTTTAGATTCAATCTAGTGGAAGCTTTAAGATAAGAGTTAATTTATCTTAGGTTATATTCCAAATAAAGTGGCATAAAAGCCTCTCACAATTATTAACCACAATCGCTACTAATGATTAGAAAAACAAGATAATTATGGATCATGACTCCTAGTATATATAGCAATAGATAATTATTCAAGTTCTATTTAGTTGTCTGCTTAATAAAACAAGATGGAAATCAAAGACAATAATTGAACACAAACAATTTCAATTGGAAAATAAAGTTTAAAAGTTAATTAAATGGGCATGTCAGGGGTTTTGAGATCCCTTCAACCAAAAAAACATCTACCCTAACATGATTGGAAAGAATGAAAAGAAAATAAAAACAAATGACATTAGGAGTTCAAAATAATGAATGAATAAAAGAACAATAATTGTCTTTAACAATCTCAACGTAGATGATCCTTTTCTGAGTTACCACTTGAATCTCTCTTTCTATCCTTTTTAAACACCTAAGACTTAAAATAAAATAAAAAAAAACTGATAAAAGGTCTTTGATTCAGTCTTAGAATGACCTATTTATAGGCTTCCAAAGTTGGGGTCAATAGTGTAAAATTTGGAATGCTTTTTTAAAATTTAAATTAGCAAATTTTACATTGCAAGGCCACAATGCCCATTCCTTAGCACTATGGCGCTCAGTAGATCCTTCATTGCATACTTTTCCCCAGTTTTCCTTTCTAGCTTTGTGCAACACCTCTTTCTAGATATGAAGTGTTACTCACCAAACTATTAACTTAAAACAAATTTTCATAAACAAACTACCATTAACGAAAACATGGATAGATTTTTTTTTTTTAACAAAATTGAATAATACTCTTAAGTAAATAATAGCTATCTCTAACAAAATTCATAACCAAACAAACTATGTTTTACAAAACAAATGAACTAAACAGAAACTGAAAGATAAAATACTGAAAGTAAATCTCTTTAAATCAATTTAACGAAAACTTAAACATTTAAAACTAAAATAGTTCTCCCAAGATTTTCCAATAACTTGTGTCTGCCAACACATTGATATCTATTCCAAGTTTCCTCTATCTATGTTATAACTACACCTTTGTTCTTACCTGAAACATGTGAAATTAAACTAATAAGAGAATACTTAATAAGTGTATTGGCTATCTCACAAAATACCTTAAAACTTGCAAGTATAAAAACACTAGTCTGATAGAATAAGTCTACCATGAAAAAACACATAAAACAATCACCAACAATAACCATAATCAATTATGTTTGATCTCTCATATGCCTAATTAATATCTTTTCCATTAGAAGAGCCCTTAGGCAATGTACCAACTTGATGCATGTAATTTTGCTAGAACTGAAGAAGCGACCTCCAAACTCAACAGAGTAGTTATGGGAGGACTGAAGCCAAAAGTTAGGGAGGATCAATCCTCAGTACATGCCACCTAATTACTATCTTGTAATTAAATCTGTTTATGCATATGTAATAAAAGGTTCTACTAACTGAATTGAGACTGAAACTTAAACTAAAACTAAAATATTTACAATTTTAAAATAATCTTCAATTGAACCTATGTACATAGGATAAAATATATGAGCCAGTATAATTGAAATATATATCTGCATATATCTAACAAACTAAACTGAAATATTTAATCATATAAATATGATATCTAATAACTAGCATCATAGCACACATATAAAAATTGTTATCTACTCAAAATATAACATACTGATCACATGTCATGCTATGAAAAAATTTCATTTATAATAAATACATCTCAAAACCCTTTTAATTTTGAATCAATAGGTTACAGGTAAACGATGTACTTATCTCATTGAACAAACCTACAAAATTTGTTATTTTGGTAATGTGATGCTTCGGGACCTTGATATACTTGCTCTTAACTAATTTCATGATACAAAATTATAGTATTGATATTCTATCATTAAGAAAAATCCTAAAAATCCCAAAAATAAAAGTCTCAATTTTCTAATTTTCCATAAACCCTAGAATTCCAATCTTATAAAATTGACGTTAACAATTTGAAATTCTATCTTCAAACTCCTAAATACTTCTATCTACATCATCAATTTCATCACCCAAGTCAATAATTTATCAATCTCTCAATTTTGATGGAACCCTAAAATTTAAAATCCTCA
The DNA here is from genome assembly GCA_035233585.1 of Antiaris toxicaria. Taxonomy (NCBI): domain Eukaryota; kingdom Viridiplantae; phylum Streptophyta; class Magnoliopsida; order Rosales; family Moraceae; genus Antiaris; species Antiaris toxicaria. The sequence goes on from CP141163.1 coordinate 7,972,808, forward strand.
AATCCATAAAAAATGAAAAACATAGGTACCTTAAATCTCCAATGAAATTAAGCCTAGAAGCATTCAAGAGAAGCAATTCTTCAAGGTTTGAGTGGTGGAAATTTTGAAGGAAATCAATCTTTTAAGGGGAAGAAGGAAGCGAGAGGTTTGAAAGAGAATGAGAGCAAAAGTTCTGAGAGAATACGTATAATGGGTTTAAACTGATGGATTTAAACTTAAATAACTAATTTATAAATTTTAAGTGCTAGGTTTAAAAGTTAGATGTTAATCTAAAGGTCAAAATAGACCTAGAAAACCCACTAGATCGGAATAAGAGTATTGTAAACTTTGTCAATTATAAGGGTGGTATTTGTTAAAAAAATTAAACTTAAAATAAATAAAATTAGAACAACAAATACTATTAAGTTGTGTTTGATTTTGTTTAAGTGCTTTTGAAAATGTTTTTGTAATCTTTTGAAATGTTTTCTAAATATCATTTGTTCCCCTAATGCTTTGAAAAAGAAAACGAAAACGAAAATGGTAAGAATCATTTTTGTGAAGAAAATGAAAAATGGTTGAAAGTTGTTTTCTCATTTTTAAGATTATTTAAGTTGATACATTTTTTCATAATCATACCCAAACACATTTCATTTTTTTTTTTCTTATAACCAAATCACTCCCTCTAAGCATGACCAAACACAGTATGAAAAACATCCTCAACATCATTTCCAAAGGTATTCATGTTTCTATTTTCATACCAAAAAAATAAAAATATTTTCAAAAAAAATGAAAACAATATCACGCGTCACTTTAGTTATCTCTCAAAAGGGGATGGAACCTAATTCCTTCTTTCAAAATACAATACATATTTTAGCTTTTGGGCTAAAACTCATTTTGGAACTCTAGGTTGAAAGTTGTCCTTGTAATGATCCTGTTAGGATTTTTCCCCCCATTCAAGAACTATCCTCATTTCTTACGTGACTGATCACCAGTTGGCGGAGTCTTCATTTGATGACCTTCGTGAATTGTTGACAGATAGTTGATAAGGTGTATAATTCGGGGAACCACTTACAAAAATCACCCAAATACTTATGCGAGCTCTATAAAATATTGACATGATCTTAAGCAATATTGACCGTTGTTTTCTTCCCAATAGCATACGAATGATAACTCACAAAGAAGATTTTTTATTTACTTTTAATATCTGCTAGAGAAGGGATTGGTAGTGATGATGCGAAGATGTTTTGGTGAACTTTATTTTATATGAACTAAAGAGATTGAAAACCAAACGTATAGATGGTATTTCCGTGGCTTGATTTTTCCATAAATTCTTTAAGTCGACCATGAAATTAATTAGGATTGGGTCTTTTCCGAATCAATTTGAAATCAATCAGGTGGGAAAAGGTTATTTTAAAATCAGAAAGTAATCTTTGTTTTAAATTTTGAAATTATCAAATAAATCATATAACTTTATCAAACAATTTAATTATAGCAAAAGTATACATAACAGTAAAAATCACAATTTAAAAACAATACTGCTTGAAAAATCTTTATCAAGAAATCCCGTAATATCATGATCACGGTATCGATTTTCTAACTCATAGTATATGAGTGCTACTAGAATACCCACGGAGTTTCAAAGCAACAAAGCCCCTAAAAGAAACTTGAAAGCAAAGAAGAGAGAGAGAGAGAGAGAGAAATATCATGTATTTTTTTTTTTTTTTGATTAGGGGTTGTATTTATTATGTTGAGATAAGGGAATATTTATAAGATTTTATCAGAAATCCCAATTTCTTAGTAATAAGTAACCTACTCAGTTAGTAACTCCATTAATAAGCGATTACGAGTTGTTGATTTATATATAGATTTGTTTATTTATATATTTATTTAAATAAGATAAATCACTAAGCCCACAAGGGCACCATATTACCCACTACCAACAAATTAGAATCAGCTCTAGTTCGACTGAGATTCCTCTTATACGGTGGACTTACTTCATTGAAGAAGCAACAAGTTCCTTTGAGATCATTTCTTTCCAAATACAACTGGACTCTTCAATACCTAGAAGATACAATTTAGTCTCCCACATATTTCGGATGAGAAATCAAGTGTGGATAAACTCGCCTCGTATGCGAATTAGACTAACACTTTTGGTGTGGACTCCTTTTTTCTTGTTTTTTTGCCTTTGCCTTTAATAAGCTATACTCATTTTTGTTATCCTTTTCCAGACTCACTTTTTCTTTCCTACTTATAGGAATGAGTGAAAGTAAATGATGATAGTACTGAAGGAGTGTCAAGTGAATGCCTTGGTGCAGATAATGATTCATGTCATCATCAGTTATTTTTAAAAAGTTGTTAAGTCATTACCCATTTGTTCAATTATGCACTTTTATTTATAATTAAAAAAAATTTCTGCGTTCTTAGTGTTACTTATATAGAACATCCTATAATTCACGAGAAAATCATAAACTAAGAACGCAGTGCTAATTCACGAGAAAATCATAATCTAAGAATCTGTTGTAAGAGGCATATGCAACCGCCATTATGTTAATTATCATGAAATTCAGCAAACGCCATTAGATATTATCTTGTCCAAATAAAAAAATTTTAGTTCGGGAAGCAACTTGAGTCCAAAGTCAGCATATGCCTCTTACAACAGATTCATAATTAAAATGACTTCTTTCCATGTCTCATTGCTAAATTTATCGTCGGGGAAGAGATCCAAGACATTAAGAAAAGAATTGTTTGCTCATTTAACCTGCATAATCATTATTTGAATCATGAGTTTCGGTCATCCAGAATTGTTGATTGTCACTTCAAATTTATTTATCAGCATCATGAGTTTTTGCAAAAACTTACAAAATATTTACAACATGTTATGTAAATTTTCATCAATCATAAACATGAGATAATTTAGATCGTACATTTTCCCGAATACTATAGGTTTCAAGTGCAGCATATACATTTTCAGGGATATAATTAATATTTAAGATCTTTTTTTTTTTTTCATCCAAAAAGGCTTTCACGATCTCACACGCTATCCATGGACGGAGCTAGCATCGGCCAGAAAGGCACCGCAGCCCAACAATCCAATCAAAAAAATTTTTTTAAATGTTTTTAAAATTTTCATTTACACCCAAAGTTTTTACATTTGACTATATTTTTATATTTCACTTTTTTTTTCCTTCTATCCGTTATTGTTTCAAATTTTAAAAATTTAAATAAATAAAAAATGCTAATAATTATGAGTTCATATGAGATTTTCCTATGTAAATGTTTTAATATTTGTTACACTACTAATTGTATCACAGAATTAATTTTGAGTTAACTCAAGCCACCTAAAAAAATTTGGGTCCATCCTTGAAACTATCTAGTTCGAAGGACAATAAGGATGGTTATAAAGGCCGTTTGATTTGGAGCTTCAAACATACAGAGTAGTTGTTTGCCAATTTGATTTATTTTCGATTACAAATTACTATCCAACGTATCATGAGTATTTGTAAAAGATATAAAATATGCAAACCCTAATTAATAGCAGTGTTTTTGAAAAATTCAATACTATTATTACATCTAATTTTTCATGTTACTAGGACAAAGATTAATATGAGAAAAAATATATTAACAACATGAAAGTGAAGTTTGATACCAAAATTATCATATACATATATATTGTCTTTCGATTGAGAGGAATAATTCTTAAAAGATTAAAAAAACAAACAAATATCAACTTTATTGAATAATTAGTATAATATGTTTAGGTATAGCAAAAAAAAAAATAAATAAATAAGTACAATAGTGTTTAGATTAATACTTTTTCATAAAATAAGCACACAATGTCGGGCTTAATGTGAGTCAAACCTGAGTGGCTAGTACCCGAAAAAGCAAAAACAAAAAAAAACAAAAAAACAAAAAACAAAAAACAAAAAACAAAAAAGAAGACAGCATTATTGCATAAACGAACTCAGCACGGAGAGCACTACAGATTTTCTTGGACAAAATCATGCAAATTTGAATCCTGAAAAATGAAAGATAAAGCTACAAATTATTATTGGTCGGACAACAAAATATAACCTTTTGAAACTCGTGTTCTATTTTACATTATAGATTATAAGTTATTAAACGTTAGATCTAGGCAATTATATATATATAAGACGTGATCACCAGTCGCAAATTGTTGGATATATATAAATATATATATAAACAAAAGTGAAACATATTGGTCAAGACCTTTTAGTGCACGAGCGACAAAAATGGTGAGAAATTGGTACACCAACCCGTGCGACACGAACACAGGCAACATCATATAGTAAGCCGCCTTTGTTTTTTCTTATTTTTTTTCCTTTTTTCCCTCACTAATTGGTTTAATTGTCTACCGGCTATGCCCACTTAGCGCACTAAAAGATTGACCAAAACTTAATCATTACTCCATCAACAAGGAAAACATGGAACTCTACACAAACATGCCATTTTCCTCAATTTATCCACTTGTCTTGAGGAAGATACGAAGAAGAAAGAGGAGTTGCCTATTTGGGTTCCAACTCATGATTCTTACTCTTACAAAATATATATATACATTTATAAACAATATCATATTTGTGATATAATATTGTTACAGTATTAATTTTTCTGGAAATTTAAATCTATTAGGAATAGCACAAAGCCAACCTTTCATTTGAGTGGAGGCGTACACTAAGCCTTTGTTTGACAAGAAGAAACAAAAAAGGAATGGAAAGTAAATTTATGAAAGATTGGTAGAAAGGAGTGAAAGAAAATACAAAACTTATAAAATTATTATTTTATTCACTTATTAATAATATTTTAGTTTGAAAACAAGGAAAAAAAATTAATTTCAGTCATTATCGAGTGGACTTAAATTTTCCTTCCAATATTGGAAAGATAAAAATTGATGGGCTCACTGTGATATCTATTCACTCTATTTTCGTTTTCCTCTTTTATTCCTTACACCAAACAAACTTTACTTTATCATTTTCATCCAATTATCACTCCACCCGCTTCCTCTTTTTCATCATACTAAACACAACCTTTTTTAGAAATAAATAACATAAAGAAATCATATCACAACATTTTTCCAGAAATACCAAATATATACATGTAAAAAAGAATCATAAAGTATGTTATAATAAATTATTTCCACTCCTGATTAGAAGGTTGGTTGAACGTTTCCAAATTAGTGGACAATTTGTTTATGATATGTTAAGGATAACAGTTTCAAACCCCAACTTCTTTTCACACCCAAGGTGACGTGAATTTTCTTCCTTTTTTTTTTTTTTTTGTCTTGGTAAATTTTTACAAGATTTACATTGGTTAATACTTATAAAAGATCGTGTCTACCAGTAAATACATGATAACTAACTGACAAGTAAATTGATATATGGCATTGGGTCATGACACAATCGAAGATGGGTTAATTTGGTTCAGCATATATCTGCAATTAAATAACAGGTCGAATTATAAATTGAATTATCCAACTTAGAGTTGACCTAAATTGGTAGAAGTAATAAACGGTGTCAAATAATTAAATCGTTATACATGACCCTTCAGAACTAGTTATAGATACAATGCATAGTCTAAACGAATGAAAACTTTTTTTGTCTGCAAATGGAGAGAGAGTGTAATTGAAATTAGAATCAACAAGCACATCCTAAATAGGTTAACATCTATTAATTGATTCGTTCTCCATCAAACTCAAATGCAAATAAATGAAATTACATAACTTGTTACAATAACTGCATGTTTACCCTAAAATCACTAGACTTATGGTTGATACTTTGAAGAAAGAAAAGCATAACTTTCTTAGCAATATATATATATATATGCACACACACACGCACATATATATAGTTACTTTTGTTGGGTTACTTGCTTGAACTTGTCACTGTGCAAGAGGTTCCTCCTTAATTTAATGGCTTTTTTTATGAATTTGGATATTGAAATATTCAAACTCTGTATTTTATGATAGAGTCAAAAGTGGAATTATCATGGACTATACGTGTAATCACAAGAGCTTTTCATGCATACATATATATTTTTTGAAGACCATCTTCATTCAAGAAGATATAATAGTTTGTTTGTTGGTACTGCTTGATTTCAGCTTAATTCTAGTGTGGGTAGCTAGAATTTACGAAAAATATAATATCTAATTAAAACCGAAAACCATGTTCTAAAACGTAGCTTGGAAGGGTAGTAATGGATTTAAAATTGCCTTTAAAATTGAGAATTGAGTAGGAGAATTAAACTTCTCTGGCTAAGGAGGTGTTGGTTGACTTTCTGCTGACAGAGAAAATTGGAAAGTCTTTATTTTGCGGTTTATTTAAGTTTAATCTAGAGATTGTGGCAAATTTTCTGGGAATATTCAATCAGATTTGTCTCCATTTGGAATTTAAATTGATTTTTGTCTATTTTAATTTGTAGGTAGTTCTCCATCTAATACTTGTAATTTGTATTTATATGTGATCAATTAATGCTCCTTAGTGAATTTTCTCTTTTTTTCTATTTCTTAGTCCAAGAAAGCAGGCATATTATTGAATCTCGCAACAATACATGTGGTCACTTTTTATTTTTATTTTCTCTTTAACTTTTAACAGTGTCTTCTCATTTTTTTTTTCTTTATCAAAAGGTCAAACGGGAAAAAAATTTTGAAAACAAAATATCAATCTTAAGGATGCAGGCGTATATTTCCAAAAACTTTAAGGTGATTTCATAGTGAAAACATAAGTCAAATTATACAATGATGATTAATTCAGTAACTAGCTCATATATATATATATATGGAGAGAGAGAGAGAGAGTAAACACTATTCGTATCTGTAACTATCGCATATGTATATTTAAACGATTATGGACCTGTTTACCAACAAGTGAGTGGTGTTTAGCTTGACGGTGTCTGTGCATGATTAATAAATGTGTTATGCTTCCATGGTATATTTTGATATTATCATTATTAAATGAGTAAAGGGGAACAGTATGCTTTTTTGTACACAGTGAAAGAGAGAGTGAGAGGGGGAGAGAGAGAGAGAGAAAGAAGGAAAGAGAACACACCTGTTAACCAAAATTTGACACCCTAGGTTAATGGAGAGAGAGAGATACCTATTTTCTGCAACTTTAGTACGTGAGTAGAAGAATAATAATAATGTTAGAGTCCACTGAGTTGGAAGTACTTATCCAATATTGATTATGTGATGGCACAGCGCAGAGAATAATTGGACGACATATCCCCAAACAATATTGTCTTCCAGAGACCCAATCAACCTACATTATTGGTTATACTCATATATATATATATATATATATCAGCGTTGCCTCTCGTTTCTTTTTCCTTGGCTCCATCAAAGGACTACTACTAGGGAAAAACAAGTAGTCCCTGATCAACTCGCCAAGTGGGAAGGCAATTCGACAAAGTGTTTTGATCATCAACATGGATTTTGAGCCAATTTATATATAGCCAAAATGGAAGGTAGCTATAGCCAACAAGCCAGACTTGATTTTGAAGGCACATGGGCCACCACACCGGCAATCAGCCAAGTTGTTTTTCAAAAAATGAAAAATAAAAAATAAAAAATAAAAATAAAAATAAAGACATTTAAGCATGCCAAGAAATTCTGTTGGCTAGTTTGTCACTCTCATTTCTTATGAATCAACTGAAAATGAAAGAAACCTACGTAGTACACAATGGAAAATGTCTCTTGATCACATGTTAATCCATAAGTTTGATTTCACATTTTGACATGATCAAATATAGTACTTAATCAGTTATAAATCATAACCACCTAGTAATTTATATTTTTAATTTTTCAACCAATCTTAAGTTGCCAAATACCACAACACATGCATGCATGCCGATTCCCATGGGATATAGGGAGTACCATAAAAGCATGTGATTATGTATACGTAGGGCTCATATTTCTAACAAAAGGTTGCGTAAATGATTGAAAATTACAAATAATATTACCAAGAAAAATGTAAATAGAGGCACCGCCCCCCGTACTGAACACTATGAACAATATACATACAAAGAGTGTTAAATGGTTTGATAGAATTCAACTAATTCAATCTAGATGTGCCACAACATCCCAGTAACTCATCAATACGGAACAAATTAGCAATCTAAAACCATCTCTAATCACATCTAGTATGTCATACAAATAGGCAGAAATACTAACACATAATTACTGATAAATTTTGACTCTGATACTATGTTAAACATAAATTGAGGTAAAACTTATCTACAAAAATTTGTTTAACGAGAGAGAGAGTGCTTAATCTATGTATAAATACAATAATAACTCAATAATTTGTAACATAAAGACAATTTCACGATCAAAATAACAAAGTAAACCCTATCGGTAAATCCCATAAATCTCTTGTCATCAAATCTATTTATTATAATGCTTGGACCGGTAGTTCCTAGCATTTACCCTATTATCCAACGTGCACAATTGCAAATCATTAATGAGGACGTGGCCAAGTGAGAGCCAAATATTGGGGACAGTGACGGCTTCCGCCAACTGTTTTAGCCATCTAGTTAATAGGAGGGGTGACCTGCCTATTTGTCACCTTTCAAAGCCCAAGTCATTGAATCTGAATATCTTCCAACTGTACAAAAACACGCACACACACGCACATAGAAGAAGGAAAGAGAGAGAAAGAGGATAAGCCAGCTTGTCAGTTACTTAAGTTGTTGGACATAAAAAGCTTGGTTGTATCAGCTTGTCAATCTCAAACGATACATGAGTTGTTTGCACACTTCCAAGCCATTGAACCTAACTCACTAGGAGAAGAGAGAGTTTGAGAGCGATATATATTGTTATATATAGAATGCATGGCTCTTTATATAACTGAAAGGAAAATCCCACGTCAAAATATGTCGACTTCTTTTCTGTATATAATCTTGTCGGCGGGTTATTATTTTTAAGACAGATAAGACCACGACAGTAACAAATATAAACTTTTCGATTTTATGGTCCCCAATGCCGTTGCTTCACTTTTGTCTACCTATAGTACTCTTTTAAAGACACACTTTGCTTGACATGATTTTTAATATTAAACAAAACTTTATTTTTTCTTTGGTTATTCGTATTAATTTTTTATTTTAATTATTGTTGTTGTTCTTATTTTTGTTTTGGATTTATGCATGTCTTAATTGAGTTATGTAGTCTAGTGAGACCATAAAATGCAACAAGGTATAGTAAACCTACTAGTATTGATCATACATTCCACCAACACGACATTTTTATTTTTTATTTTATTATTAATATTTGAAAGAAGGAGATTGGCATTGGTTGTCCCAGCAAAATGGTCCTATGATCATCTAATAATGATATTTGTCGTATGGAAAACTTGGTGGTAAATTTCTCAAAAAATATAGTCGATGTTAAATTTGGCATATAATTTTTATTGATCAATCAATCGATGTTTCAACTTTTTCATCTGATCATTATTATTTTATCATTTAAATTATTAAAACACTAAAACTTTATGTTTACAAATTTTAAAGCTTAATGACATGATTAAATGTAGATATAGTTTTGGAAGTCGAATTATAGATTGGATTACAAATCTTAAATATACTATTTTTTACACTTCTTTAACAAATATAGCGTTGTCATGAATAATAGCCGGCAATTTGTGTTCATGGGTCAATATGTTGACTCGTTTATGACACGACACTTTTTTCTTGTTATGGCTAAAGGTGATACAACTTGTTTAGACCTAACACAAATACGATACGATTATGAAATAGGAATTAAGTACACAAACACGAAATTAATATATAGGCAATATGATGCATTGACGTATTTAGTAAATCGATCATGGTGGGTTGACACAAAAGAAACCCATCTATGCCTTGATCATGACCCAGTTAATAGAAAATAATACAAATTTAAATGATGTTTTAAAACCAATAAAATTAACATGCATTTAGAATTAGTTATAAGTGAATCTAGTGTATGATATTATGAATGGTGTAACAAAAAAATATAAAGTCCTAAAGTTTTCATAACAATTAACAACAAACACACAAAAATATATAAAAAAATTCTAAAATTTTTTATTGTATGAGTTATAAACAAGTCCTATCGTATTAACACATTATCTAATTATATTGTTAAACAAATTAAACAGGTTAAGCGATCTATATGAAACCAACCAGTTTATTCACCGTGTTATACATGTTAACCCAAAAATGACCCAATTATAAATCGTATATGTCAAAGCTATATATTTTGTATTGTTTTCAAGCCGTATCATCATATTAAGCCTAATGAATATATGTTGGAGATAGTCTTGGAACTGTTAGTCTCTAAGCTATATGAGCATAACAACATTTTGGTTTCTGAATTTTTTTTTTTTTTTTTTTTTGGGGAAGATCAGTTGAACTTTCGTTGTTTTTCTTTCAAATTTTTTTTTTTTTTTTTATTTTTGGCCGTTTTGGTCTTTGACCATTGAATTGACAACAAATTTCTACGATTTAACAGAAGTAATCATGTGTCCATCAACGTAATAACTTGACTTTCACTGAACAGTTACATTAAATGTAAAATGATCTCTTACAGGGATAAAGAAAGGCGACCTAGTTCAAAGAGTTATTAAAAACCCTTGAAAATCAAAATAACTTTCTGTAAAACTATCAACTACTATACGGTAGAAATGTAATTATTTTTGTTACATTTTAAAAACCGTTTGTCAAATTAGTTTGGTCAAAAAAACTGTAAAAATAACACAGCCTAACAATAATACTCCGCCAAACTCCACATAAAAGTTCAAAGTTCGAATTTCTATATAAGTTTTTAAGTTATCTTTTAAGAATAAAAGTTTAAAGATTAAAATATTACGAAACTCATAATAATGTTTAGAGGCCAATAATATCCATAACTTCACAGAATATATAGTCATTGTCAGCTCATTTTTTATAGGTTAAGCTTCTAGGAGAATTGTCAAGTTAACAAATTTAAGTATTTTTGGTTAGTCCTGAGTTGACATAGGTGAATACTATATATCTATTGGATTTGGTGCACAGCTCCATCACATTATAGATTAGATTAAAAGCAGAGTATTTATTTATTGTATACCTCAACTACATCTTGTGGGCTGATAATTCTTTAATTAAAAATAAAGGCTTACAAAGATCAAATGTAAAATATTAAAGTCAATTCTAACTATATATATACAAACCGGCTTTGAAAAGAAAAAGAAAAAAAAATCTAAGAAACAAACAATTTTGCCCATTACTTATACAATATCCTTCAGCTTGATTAGCAAAGCATACAAGAGCAATAGTACCAGATACATGAGATTCTCAATCTTTATCTTAGCAACCTAATTATTGTTAATATAGTAATCATTAGATTCATGCACCTGAACAACAACATAATGATTAGCATACCAATAATTAAGCTATTATTACTAAAATGTGTTAAACTCGCACAAAAACCAGGATAGTGGGAAGATTAGTATCTTTGTAGAAAGCCAAAGCAAACAACACCATAATTAATAAATATTTTATACTATGCAAAAATTATGTATACATTTACGTTTTTGTTGCCACTGTCTTTTGTCTCCTCTGTTGACCTTGTAAAGATGGAATACCAGATTTGCATTACCATTAATTATATATACTAATGCCAGTCACTATCCCCATTTTTCTAATTATTTCTCTCTCTTCTGACATCATCTTTAATATGTTTATGTATATTGATATTATATTTATTACAACAAAATTTATGAAAAATAACACTACCTTACTTTAAAATCTAATTTATAATATTATTTGTAATATTTTCATTCAAATTTTAAAAATTTTCATTGACAAAATTAACCTTGCATTGAAGATGGTATAAGTCAAACATTAAATCTAACAATCTTAGGTTTCATGATATCAAAATTTTTTCTATTTATTATTTTCTAAGTAAAATTTTAAAAAATTAAAAAAAAAAAAAGAGAGAGATAATTCTAGCTAACAGCAATGTGGCTTTTTCCTAGAATGTAGAAAAGTGTAGCGTCGGAAAAAAAGCACAAAACAAAATAAAATAACAATCAAGGACCCAAACCCTGTAAAACAAAAGTCATAATCCTTAAATGAGACTGGATCCACTAGTAATTTTGTAGTACAAAAGTTATCACAAACTCTATGTTGAGACAAATCAAGCAGAACTAAAATTAAACTAAATATATCATCAAAACATAAATAAGACAGAGGTAAACACAAACTGTAAACCAAAAGAGGTCAATGGGAAAACCACTGCTTTTATAACAAATAAAAAAAATCAAAACACAAAGCTAGTGAGAACTCCAAAGATCAAACCAATAATATCGAATCCCTCAATGCTGGAAATAGGTGAAGTACAGCAGGAACAATGTTGGAAAAAAAAAAAAAAAAAAAAACTCTAGAAATGGCAATGAAGCAGTGGCGTGTGGAGCATACATGTTGCTGGCGTTGGGCGATGACCACCACATGCGTTGGACAACCTTCTCACCTCTCTCCCACGACCTAGTTTCTAAAGTATTAATTGGATCTCACGACTAACTAGTCCCAGGTCTAAGGTAGACGAACAACAACTTTTTCCCTTTTAATAGCTCCATTCCAATGACTACTCACCTAGCCAATGGCAGAACTCAACTTTGGTGACCCTTACTACAACGTAGGCTATTACCTTACTTACTTATACTTATCTTCACTTATAATTACTTAAAGGTAGTACCTAAAATTTGAGCTTTTTTTTTTTTTAATGAGAAACTAAAAACTAAACTTATATAACTTCATAAAACTATGTACAATCATATCTTATAATTCGATAAGGTTTATAACATGCATACCTTTTGTGTTTCCTTATAGTTATATACGTACCATCACTTCCTAAATATAATAAAAATACTAATTGATTGGTTCTTTTATGTCTCATACTTAATATTATAATACTTACTCATAATAATTTTCAGATTTATATAATATATTGAAATATAATTGTAGAAAATAATTGTGTAGTGGTATTCGGCCACACTGCCTTCACCATCATTCGTAACCTGTAATGTTTTGCATTATCTATACTACAAGTTTTTTACCTATAGTATGAATAAATCAGGTATCAGTTAGTATAAGTATATTATCGTATGAAAAACATATATCGTGTATGGCATGTAAGGATGCATGATCCACTTATACTTCATTATGGAAAAATAATGTAATCCTATTATACTCAATTATGAATCCAATTATTTCTCATTATCTTGCTTAACTATAGACCCTTCGGGTGAGTTTGGTTAAAGGTAATGACATAGAATGGGAATGGGAATGGAAAGGAAAGACGATTTAATTGTTTGGTTTTGATTTTATAAATACAATGGAATATATTATATTAACTTTTAATTAGACAAAATAATATGGGTTGGAATGGTCATTCCTCCCATCTATGGATGGAATGACGATTCCACCAAATTGGTGGAAAAGTCATTTCAAAAGAATGGTCATTCCTTGTATTCCAGTCAACCAAACATCAGAATTTCGATTCCATTCCATTCCATTCCATTACATTCTTTTCAATCAAACTCACCCTTCATGTGTACATATTGGATGGGCACAATCAATGAATCGGAAGTTAAGGTTTGTAAGATCATTAACAATACTGAGATCATAACTCTCATTACTTCCTCGACGAACTTTGGATGTTGACAGCCTAGCAAAACGTCAGACCACTGGCACTACCTTCTCCCTGCAAAAGGGAGTTGCAGAGAAAAAGAAGAGGAAGAAGAAAGAGAGAAGAGAGATATATTAGAGAATTTTTATTACTATTGTACCGTTAAATTTTTTTCCGTAGAATAAAACAAAAATTTTAATAATCCAAAAAATATTTATTTCTTAGGAATGATCCAAAATATATTAATTGTTGGTAGGGTATTTTTTAGTCACCCTTTTATTTTAAAAATAAATAAAAAAAGTCCTCCTTAACTTTATTCTACCTATGCAATGCAAAATGTTCGATGAAATATATGCTAACCACTATTTTTTTCGTTTTTCCGGCTATATAAAATGGACATTCATTTTATTATTTTGATATTAAACCTCTCAAGATTTAAACCGATAACGTAAGATCATGAACTCCTTTCTATCCATTAAACTACTGCCAACAAAGTATATACTTACCTCTGGATTATTCTTATACACCTTTAGAATAAATAATTGGTTATATTATATATATATATATGTATATATTAGGTTTGTTATTTCTATCTTTGTTTCTTTGTATGTATCCCATCCCAGAGATACATACTTGTAACTACCTGATCTCTGTCTTTTCAAGTGTACCTCAACAATTAATATAAATATACCCTTTAATCGTTATCTTCTAGCTAGCCACAAAATCATAAATGGTTAATTAATTAGTCTCTTAGCTAGGGTTGACGGATGAACCTCTGTTTTAAGATGTAATAATTCTTTTTTTTTTTTACTTTTTTATTATCGACCGATGAACCTTTGTTGTATTCCTTAATTAATCCGAAGCAATCTGCAAATCTTGTATATAATAAACTCTGCAATTTTTTTTTCCTTGGAATATAAATATTTACAACAGACATATCGAATCATAGCCTTCCAAGTCTGGTAGGGTTTGGCAATATTCTTTATTATATGTTTTCCATTGAAACGACAGAAGATGCTAATTTATCTCTCTAATATATTACCTTTTTCCTTATAATTATCTTCTCTTTTTTTTTTTTTTGTAAAAATGATAATTATCTTCTCTTTTATAGTGTACATATATTCTCTATTTTTATTTTGATTGATTTGGAAATTATGATATCATGATCACAAATTTATGTTTTATTGCCGTGAGAAAGACTATCGAACCCAAAATAATAATAATAAAGAAAAGAAAAGGTAATAAAAAGAAAGAGTTAACAATACTAAAATTTTATTTATGTACTTAACTCCACTTAAAGATGCAAAATTCAAAACCTTCAAATATCAAATTCAAAAAAAAAATTATTACAAGAAAAAAAATCTCATTTGGCTATAAAATTTGTTACGTATTTTCTCTAGTAGTCCACTTACACGTTCTCTCACTCAATTTGTTACATTTCAATTTATTAAAATTATTTATCTAATTTTATTTTCTTACGTAGTTTCACTTAAATATTTTTATGTCAAATGTGCATGCTTTTATTTATTTACTTTTTCTTATGTTTATGTTTGTTTCCACCCCATAACTTACACTTAATTAGAAATTTGAGTAAAAATAAGCTAAAACGATTTTGGAATAATAATTTTAACCTGTAAATTGAGTGACTCTCTCTCTCTCTCTCTCTCTCTCTCTATATATATATATAGAAAATTTCACATGCATAAAATGAAATTTTTTCACTAATTTCTTCAAATTTTATTTAAAATTTGAAAATAAAAAAGCATATTCTTCTTTTGCTAAGAAAAATAAAGCTCAAAAACATGTCATTAACTAATAGCTTAAAACTTTTCTGCTAGGCATATTTTACTGAAGTTGATAAACTCCATCTGTAAATTTATAAGTAAATAAATAAAAGTTGACAAACTACGTAAGTAGCAAAACCAAAACATAGAATGAAAAGGACATAAGACTTATTTCAGGAGTGATTCACAGCTAAATTAGTTTAGTGGATATAGTGAGCCTTGTTATTTAATACTATATAGATGATGCATTAACTATAAGTCTATTATTAAAAAGAGATTTATCTAAGGTTAAAATAAATAGGACAAAAATTTGGATACTTGATAATTTTAAATAGTGAGAAAATATACATATGTGTATATATATTTTGTGTATAATTGGTGAGGGAAGTAGCCAACTGCCTAGTACTTTGAATTTTTTAAGG
The DNA here is from genome assembly GCA_035233585.1 of Antiaris toxicaria. Taxonomy (NCBI): domain Eukaryota; kingdom Viridiplantae; phylum Streptophyta; class Magnoliopsida; order Rosales; family Moraceae; genus Antiaris; species Antiaris toxicaria. The sequence goes on from CP141163.1 coordinate 7,988,644, forward strand.
AGTCTTTAATAATAGGGTATCAAAAAATATTTTATTTACATGACACCATAATTTGTTATAATTAATTAATATTATATGATTATGAAGTGGCTTTTTTTTTTTTTGTTTTTTTATTTCCGAATTAAAGATGCTGTAAGTGACATGTGAGGCAAAGAAGACGGGACCAAATAGTATTTATATTTTAAGCTATATATATAAGCACGGAAAACCATTTTCCTTCTTGAGTCTTTTAAGCGCACATGCTAACCATGTGGTAGTCACGTCAACACCATATGGCGTGACTTAACCCGCCAGATCTACGTGGGGTTAGTGAGAGTTATCCACACAGAAATTTTTTGTTATTTTATTTTTATTTTAAAAATTTTATAATTATTATATTTTTGTTTTTATTAAAAATTAAAAATTCTTATATAATTCTCCTCATTAAAAATTAAAAATTCTCATGTATCTCTCGTTAAAAATTAATTCTATCAAAAAAAAGTTTATAATTTTTTTTTGTTTTGTCTCTTATTAAAATTAAAAATTATCATATAACACTCATTAAAACTTATTTTTTCTTAAAAAACTTTTAATATACATTTTTATTGAAATAAATTTCTGACTCTATCCTACACGTGATAGATTTTTTCCTTTTTTCCCTTTAATTCGAACATATGAACTAATATTTATTTTTAAAAAAAAAAGGGAAAGAATACAGTTAAAAAGGTCGCCTTTCTTATGCACACTTGACCCGCGTAGTCCTATTACCATTATTTACTGTAATTATTTATTCAGTTCCGCCACTTTACGTCAAAAAAATAAATAAATAAATTGATCAAAATTTAATTTTAATAAAAATAAATAATAAAAAAATTTGAGTAACCAGCAAATAGCATATTTTTAGTAAATCAAAATTGAACACAACTTAAAATTTCAAAAATATCATTTTGTGTAATTTTTTATAAATTTATTTGATAAATCACTTTTTGATTAAGTGAATAATTTATTTATCAATTTTGATAAATTTTGATAAATTTATCCGGTAAATCTTTTTTTTTACTTGATAAATTATTTATTTAACAATTTTGATAAATCATTAATTACTCGATAAAAAAATTATTTACCACATAAACAAGAAAAAACTTTTTATTTTGTAAATCATTAATTTATCGATATAATTTCTTGATTTTATAGTAAATTATTGATTTACTGATGTAATTAAATATAAATTATTAATTTACTAATATAAATTATTGGATTTGTAGTAAATAGTTGATTTTAATTATTAATTTATAAAATAAATCGTTCATTTACCTTAAAATTTCTTCAAATTAAACCCCTAATCCTAACTCTAATTCCAATCAAAGCCTAGCCCTAACCACAATCCCAACTTTCCTAGAATTCACAAACCACAAGCTCTTTAGTTGAACAATATAATTAATTGCAGATCCTGATTTACAATATAAATTCTTGATACTGTAAATTATTATTTTATCAATTTTGACAAATCATTTATAAAATAGTCCCAAATTAACTCAACCTTAGCTCTCAAATCCTTAGCAATTCACCCAAAATCCAACAAAACCCTAACCCTCAAAATACTCAATAATCAGCCCCTTATTAGGTGTGCTCTAAGCGGATAAGACATTTTAATATATTTTACTTATTTTTGAACTAATTAATAAAATATTTTAGAGGTTATTTATTACATTACTATAAGTTCTCAATCTATTTATATGTTAAAGTAAATATAATCAAATATAACTCATTGACTGCTTATGTTAAACTGCTAGAATGTTACATATAATAATTTTTGTATGCGAGAAGACAATATTCTAGAGTAAGTGGTTTAAGTCTATGGTCCGTAGTATATGATGTTAAAGTGAGCATCTAACTTATGTTAAAACTATTATGTTATCTAAAGCCAATTAAGGGACGATTTATCTTAACTATCTGAAACTTTAACGTCCAAGTGGAGACATAGATATATTACTTGGTGGTGATGTTTTGGACTAGGATTAAAGCATGATTGATCTGCATAGTCCGCTATGAGTAGATCAATCTGCTTTTGACGTTTATTATACAATAACCTTAATCCTGAATAAGTGAACAACTCCGTGCATATGGCTAGTGAATTTTGATATTCTAAAGGCTAAGACGTCTTAGAGATAAGAAGCTAATGGACTGATTCGTTGGGACACAGTACAAATATGATGGAGAGATTACTTATAGATAAGGAATCATAGCTCTTATATAGAATTAAGATTATCCTCTTAAATATCCATTATACACTCGATAAGAGAATGATTATCCATTATACGTGAATAATAAGGTGTCTGCAAAGCAAACGACTCGAGTCTTTGTCCATTCTCACCAATCTAACATAAATCCACATGGAGAGTTTGGATTTTCTTGTAGATAAGGGAGAAGAAAAATTTTGTTGGAATCCTGTTTGAATTTTGAATCTCCCTTCCTTATAAAAAAAACCGAGTTTATAGAGGGCTTATTCTCTTGGAAATTTTCTTTTCTTTCTTTTTTTTTTTTAAGGTTGTTGGGAGAGAAAAAAAAACTTGTTTCAAATCCTGTTTGAATTTGAATCCTTCTAAATTTTGGTGGCCGAATTTCCTCAAGGAGATTCCCTATGAGGAAAATCGATCTTGGGAGCTTTTAAGAGAGAGAAAAATTTTTTCTTAGTCTAATTTAAAATTCACAAAGACATCTCATGCAGTATTATGAATAGGGTTTTTCCACTCATATATTTTTTTTTAAACTACAGACTCTTAGGTGAGCAAACTTATTATTGTACAAATCATGTGACAATAAGCTCTTAGAGATCTGGGTAGTCAAAAGGAGACAAGTCACATTGAATGTCGATCAAGGAAACGGGTGCTCAAACATTCAACTGTCTTGGAATTGGAGAATAGTAAAGAAGGCTAGTTGATTGAAATCTTTACTCGTGTTGTCCTCATGTGTATCTGACGTTGACTCTAGCAGCCAAGGTATTTTCTTCAAAAGGTATATTTGATTATTGATAATTTATTATATAGGGTAACATAAGTTCTAAAGATCTTGGAAAAATTTTTAAAATTCCGCTATGTATATTTTTCATTTTTTCCAACACCCCTGCGCAGACGGTAGCTGGCCATCGAAGAAGACACCGTCGGGAGGAGAGTTGTAGTCCGACGATCTTCATCCACTAAAGAAGACATCATCGCAAGGAATCATAATTGATGTTATCAAGGAATCACAATCTCGATGTTATCAGAGAATCGCAATCATGTAGATCTAACAATGGTGACACGATCTCCGCTATCACATAAGCCCATCAGATTACAAATCCAACGCCACCACCTTTGTTGAGCTCCCATTCAACCTTGAGATCACAAGTCGAAGAAGTTGTCCTCAAGCATTAAGATCGCAAACCAACTCCCGTTGATCTCGTCGTGACCTCAACTGCAAGAGATTGTGATCTTGTTACCTAGAAAAATGGCAACACAACCTTAAGAAAAGAAAAGAAAAGAAAAAAAAAACACCAAAAAAGCATAAGAAAAAGACAATCGTGGCCTTTGGCTTCCCCAATGAGGATCGCAACTAGATCTGCAATGGTGACGACAATGGGGGGTCGGAGAAGATGATCAGTGCTAGGTTGACTTGCTGAAGAAAGACTACAGTGAAGAGAGATGGAGAGAGAGAGAGAGAGGGAGATCTTGGGGGGGGGGGGGGGGGGGGGGTGAGGGAGAGAAATTGAAGGGATGAAAGAAGAGAGTGTAAATAATCAAAAATCAATGTAGGGGTAATATGAGGATATTACTTATATTAAAATTAAATAATATTATAAATTTTAAAAGTTTAAAATTCTGTAATTTGCTTTTAAAACACATGAAAAATGATACATTTACTACAATTTAAAAAAAAAAAAAATCATGTTGAAAATGTGGGCCCTACTCTCTCTCCGTCTGATCGAATTGGTCTTAAGCCCACTAAGCTTAACTCTTTCTTCTGTAGTCTCTATATTTTACTGTAGTAATAAATAACTATCGAATTTTTCTAAGATATTTCGTAAATAGAGTTTTAAGTAAATAATAAGTTTTTAAAATATTGAGTGGATTGTGCTAAGTAGCACCTTTTCTATTAACTTTACTATGTAATTATTTGCTTAATAAACTACTATTTATTCTTTTTTCATTAATTTAAGAGGATTTAAACTCCACACCTTTAAATGGAATCAAGTCTATTATTATCACTACATTACATCTACAACTACTTTATTCTAAATATTTTTAAATATACTATTCACTAAAAATTTTTTACTGATGCTGTCTACTTGTTTCTCCCATTTTCTAATTAGTAAATTTATTTGTAAAAATCGATTTTTTTTCAATTGAAAATCAACAACTTGATTATAAAAAAATATGCATCATTAGAAATTTCAAGTAGTTTATCTATTGATAAATGATAAAGAAACAAAATCACACGTTGTTCCTAAACCAATGGGATTTTCAAGGTTTGCACTCTCGATTGGCCTTTTTTCCCCCTTCCAAAAAGAACTTCAACTCCGATTGTGAGTGCTAAAATTTAAATTTTTATGAGAGAGAACATAATTGTTTGAAAAAACAAAAAGAAAAAAGAACACCCGGTTAAAATGAGTTGTCAAATGAGAGTTATAAATTTATTTTCCAAAAAAATAAAGTATAATAATCACACTATTCAATCCAAGAGGAGCATTAATTTCTTTTTTTCTATTCTTTAAAAAAAAAAAAAAAAACCCTTACAGGAATAAAGAATGTCGTACCCATATAAATTCAGAAAACCCCTCCACATGGTACTGTAGTTTTCTTATGAAGTGGATTATCCATATACGCTCAACGTGATGGTAAACCATTCAAATTCTACATTAACGATGAGAATGAACCGTCTGACTATTCTCATCTAGTTCTTTAGTGCTAAACAGTATTTACCATATAAAAAAGATGGAAAATGCTTAATTGGACAGCATCCCATCCAGGGGTGCCAAAAGATGAAGGGCTATGCTAAGAAGAGATAAATTCCCTACTACAAATCAGATTAGTCAGTCCATCAAAACCAGTAGACAAGTCCAACATCCAGAGCAAGTTAGGGGAAAGAAAAGACAGGTGATCAGTTACAAAACTTTGAATGACCTCCTAGAAGTCATCAAGTATCCTATTCCAAGAAGAGACAAGCTACTCAAACGAATAAATGGGGAAAGAATTTTCTCAAAGTTAGGTTATATGAAATCAATCTACTGGAAAATTAGAAATTATAGAAGAAGATAGGCATAAAGCAGGTACCTCTACAGATTCTCATCATCACTACAAATGAAATGTAATATATCATTTGATCATACTGCTCTTTCAGAATTTCAACATAAAATAAAATTTATGAGATTTATGCTCCAATCAAAAGGATGTATAATACCACTAATCCCATCAAGTTATGCAACATTTCTCAAAATTAAGTATAAATTACTCGTTTGATCTTTAATCTTCTTATGAAGAAACATGTCACTTGTAGTTAACAAATGTAAGTTAAATCATATAAATTTGTTTACTTAATTACCCTTAAATATTACATCATATGTGATTAGTATGATATTTTCTATTAAATTTTTAATATGGATTGACAAAATGAACTATTTTGCCCTGTTTTAAAGAGAGTTTATGGATGTAGAAGACCAAATTGCAACTTTACATAAAGATTAGGGGTCAAACAAGTAATTTATCTCAAAATAAAAATTAAAAAAAACTCTAAAAATAATTTTGCATTATTATTTTTTTTAACAGATTTTGATACTACGCGATTAAACTATGTTTTAGGGTATTCGCACACTAGTATTTTTGAAAGCAAAAGGGGAAAGAGAAGAAGAAAGGAGAGAGAGAGAGAGGCGCGGATTGTGGCCCAATTATGTTGGCATATTGGCACTGCTTTTAGGAATTGTCATAATTGGTGGAGGAGATTTTAATTGACCTAAGTATTGTTTAAACAAGATTAATTTAAGATAGAACATTATATAATGGCCGCATATGCTTTTGAATCCTCAGCTTAAAAAAAATTATAATTATACTTTTTCTCTTTTTTCTTTTCAAGTTCTTATCCATCAGACTAGACAACTATAAATATTTTGTCACTTTTAGATTTTGCTTAGATATGTTCAAGAGCACTTAATGTTAAATTATTTTCTAATTATATATGTTAAAGTGACGACTTATGTGGATGACTGTCATCAATATCTCACATATTCTTTCCACCAATAACTTATATGTGTTAGAAAGACAAACTTTGGAATGTATAGGGATTAGAAGATATACGCAAATATATATTTTATAAGGATTTCAAAGCAAATATATATTTTATAAGGATTTCAAAGCAAATATATTTATATTGGCTCAAATAACCTTATAATGCTAAGAAAACTTAACCCCGATTTTACAAATTGGTTACAAGCTTTTTAGGGAAAATCACTAAACAACCTTCATTTTTTTTTTTGTTAGTTTTTATTTATTTTGTTTTTAAATAACTGTTTTTATCTTAAGACAAAAAAAAAAAAAGGATCTTGTTTATGTAATTATTTACACATTGTAGAAGATAAATCTCCAATAATTTCTAGTTGATAAATATTTTTCAAGAAAATAATCGAATTATATTCTTATTTTTTACAAGTAAAATAATATTCTTATTTATCCACCATAAACAAAAGTAAGCCTGAAATAAAAGAGTGTAAAAATAAAATACAAATAGCTGGAAACCGTAATAATAACTCTTGAGGATTTTTTTTTTTTTTTTTTAGTTTAGATATTCTTTTATTATTCTATCTTGTTTTGTTATCGTGTTCCAAGCTGATATGGCATTTAGTATATCTATTTTCAAAATTTTATACAGGGTAAACTATTATTTCCCAAAACACAAGTATATTGCAGTAGAAAACGAATGAAAACAAATATAACAATAGAAATTGTTATTGTCCGAAAACTGGATAGATCTAACGGTTATAATTTTATATTTTAAATCATGCAAGAATTAGTTGAAATACATTTATTTTATATAAAATTATATGCGACATGATAGTACTATTTAGAACAATTAAAGAAAATGACATGTATTAATAAAAAATATTATATCAAAATCAACTAATATTATATTAATGTAAAAAAAAAGGCTATAAGTATTGTTTTTTAAGTATGTCGGATACATACGTGACAACGAGATAGTATATATATATATATATATCAGTTTTGTAATTTTTCCCTTCTAAATTAAAATCAAGATTATATTTGCAACATGCAAATAATTTTCTAGGGATTTTCTCGCTTATTTTTAGCGCACATCAGTGTAGAAATTACAAGAACCAGTCACCCCTTTAATATTATTGGACGATGATCAGTAATTTTGAAATTCTCTTTTTTAATTAACCAATAAGGACTGGCTGGGCAAATCACAATGCTCATAAACGACAATATTGGGTGCTAAACAACTTAAAGCAATACATAAATATTACTATATCCGAATAAAAGAAAATTATGTCGTCAAACATTTTTTTTTTTTCCCACTTGGAGTTAAAGAACGTTTTAAAAGTTATAGCTTTGCATGTCTAAAGCCACAGTTCCTTTTTTTTTTTTTTTTTTTTGGGTCGATAAGTTTGTTGTGCTCTAAATACATTCATTTGTTTAAATCACTGCCAAAAAGTAGCCGGATTCTCCGTCTCTCTCGATCAAATGATTACTGAAGGAAACAATGATTCTGTGGAGAGAGGATAATACGAGACATCACATTGTTTATATCATCGTTTTTTTTTTTTTTGGTGTAAAATCTGATTAAAAAATGTTTGCAAAATATATAGAACTTTATGTTTATTTGATAAAAAGTTCGTAAAGGAACAATAGATTTTAACATACCCTAAGCGTCATCAAAAGGGTTCTACAGACACAGACAAAAATGTTTTTTTTTTTTTTTTTTTTAAGATCATACAATCAGGTTCTACTCTTCGACGATAAGCACATACCCCAATTTCAACAAATATGTAACAATAATTATATAAGAGGGCATGATTTAAAACATTTTAAATCGAGTACTGGACTGACATAGAACTAGTCTTTATGGTTAAGAGTCGTCCAATGCGCAAATCTTTGAACCCCTTATGGTGGTCCATCATTGCTAGACCCCACTCAAAGGAAGAAACAAAATATTTGCAATTTATCAAACATTGTTTTCTTTATAAAGATCACATTGCTAGATTATGGAGTTGTCTCACATCAGCAAGTTATTGGATTGTTGTAGTTTACACATATGAATTCAGTGCCCAATTTCTTGAAGCTATCTTTTTAGATGAGTTTTATATAAGCCTAATTAACAATAAGGGTAACAAGAGTCAAATTTTGCAAGCACTCCATATTTAAAAAAAAAACTTTTAACTATATCATTTTTGTAGAACTAAATATCACTTTTAGTAATAATCTCATAAATAATATACAATTATCACAAATTTTTAATGTGACCAAAACTTTTAATCACAAGATTTTTAGTCAAGATGAAAGTTTGTCACACCGTACTAAAAAACTTTTTGCTAAAACTTTTATTCATAACAAAAATTTGAAACTAAATACATATTAATCATAAAGTAAAAGTCGCATTAATTATATAAAAATATTATAACTAAAAATGTTATAAAAAAATATTATGACTAAAAGTCCATTATTTTATAGTGGATGGTAGGCTTGGACACCAGTTCATTTACATTAACTATGGCATGAGGGAGGTTGTTAGAATATTAGTTTGTCACACATAGCTAAGTTATTGGATAATAATTGTGTTTATACGTGAATTAAACACATTTTTTTAACAAATATTTAGGATGAGTTATATCTAAATTTATTTAACACACAAAATGTACTTCTCTCAAAAGTTCACACATGAGATATGTGAAATGAAAATTTTAATGCTGTAAATAATGTGAAATGGCCGTTTAAAGGTTGAAATATAACCAAACAAACACGTTAAATCTACATTAATTTGTTCACGTTTAAAATGAAAAATGAGGAATAGCCGTATGGGAAGCTTCTGTTGCTCGGAAGAGGCATGTCGTGTTCGTAAATGTCAAAACTGCCGGCCTAGCCAAGCCTCTTTAGTTTTATTAAAAAGAAAAAAAGAAAAAGGAAAAGGAAAAAAGAAAGAACAGCGCACGAGCATGCATATGCCACTTATATTATGTGATATTATTAGTCCATTGAATGCATGACGTACCATGAAAATTGAACCTAAATACCTACTCGTGTATATCGTGGAGGGCGACACCAAACATATTTTATCAGTAATTTTATATTTGATTTTTAATGATAGAGTCATAATTTTTTTCATAAAAATTCTACATAAAAAGAAAAGTATTTTTTTAATTAAAAATAATTACATTTCCTAATTATTGAGTAAAGGCACAACTATAATTTTTCTTGTAAAATTGAAGCACGATGATATATTTTAAAAATTGAAGAGGCAAGGGTGTCATTTGTCTTGCATTAACAAGGTACACCCAAAACTTTGAAGAAAATATGGAGACGACATTTATAATTTCAAAATAATATGGCTTCAACAATTTTTTTTTTTTTTTTTTCCCTGAGAGCTTCAACACAATTGACTCTATCATATTGTTGCACTTCATTTTCACCACAAATCCTATTCGTTTCTTCTGCAGTTGAAAAGAAATAGCTATATCCTCTTGTCAGCATAGATTATACTACACACACCTCTTATATATATATATATATTTATATATAAAACCCTAATAACAACAACCACCCAACGATAAAATTGCGTCCCAGGTAGGGATACTTGATGGATTCATAAAAGTATGATGTAGATTAGTCATGTGATGGAGACCACGACGCCTTTTGTTTTTTTTTTTTTTTTAAGTGTGGTTGATTAATTACTTTTAATGCTAAAATAACATTTATTAGTTTGTGTTGGAGCTTGTTATCTTTTAGTGTTGTTCTATACTAAAAACTTTTATTTTTGTTTGCTTGAATGCTTGTCTAATAACATTTTTCATATAGTACATATTATTGGTAGATGATCACCTAAAATCTTATTTAGATATTTTTCTTTTTGTTATTTAAGAATTATGTCCATAATATCAGCACGAAAACAGTAGTTCTGCTTAGTCAATTACGTTATCCTGATATGTTTTTATCTTATTCCTTTTTCTTTTCTAATTTTATGTAATTTGTGATTCAATTGTTAGATTTCAACAATAAATAACCATATGCTTAGCAAATAAATATACGAAAATATATATATGTGTGTGTGTCCGTATGTGTGTGTGTGTGTATATATATATATAGTTATGCTGAAAGATAAGACCAAAACCTCTGTAGTCTTTTCGTCATAGACAGAAGATACAGGGAAAAAGGAATATTTTACTATTTAATCTTGTATTGGAGCGTATCAGAAGGTATTCTTTTATTTTGGATAGTTTCAATATTTCTTCAAAATTTTAAATGCATGATAAATTTTTACTTTTTTATGGCTCAAAAAAAAGGGTACCTTTTAATTTTTTATTACAAAAATAATAAAAAATTTGAATTACGCCGATCCATTTATTTATAAGATGTAAAGGGTACATTCCTTAATTTAAATGTTAAAATCAGTTATTGTCCAAAAATATAAATTTAAAATTCGAAACTCGAAGCTAATCTTGAGAATATCGAAAATATATGATATACTTTTTAATTATAAACTCAAAAATACAAACATGTTTTAATGATAAAATTCTTTAATTTTTTTCCTTATCTTATCATCATTCATCAGCACGTATTTGCAGATATATGATTCAAATTTAAACGGAATATGTTGTCTTTGTTATTCGATCATGATTTCCCTTCTAATTATTCTATTGAGCTCTCGGAGGGTTGAATTAAGTTAAGAAAGTATAGGATCAATATCAACTCCACCCCTGAAATTTAATATCTTTTTAATTTCCTTTTTTTTTTTAATTTGAAAGTAGAAAGATTTGAACTCTATCCTTTAAGTGGAGTCAAACATTATATTATTGTTATACCTGCATCCATCTCAATTTCCTTCTTAAACTTTAAAATCTACCATTTTAGCTCTTAAAATCAGTGCAATTTAATCATGAAATTTCAGTAAAAAAAAAAAAAAGAGAGAATTAGTCCTACTTACCATGTCAGTTGGAATTTCTATCATAAACAAACAGAAAATGTCACATGTTCACATTTAATCCCCTTTTTTCTTTTTTTTTTTTTTGACAGCAAAATTTTATTTGAGGCTTTAAGTGAATTATGTGGAACTAATTCAAAATTTATACTGCATAATAAAAGTTTGTAAGCTCAAGGAAAAAAGATAGAATAACTAATAAATTTGAAAACAAAAGAGAATAATATATTTGGAGTGAACTGTATTTAAAACCTTTAATATTTTTTTAAAATCTAGAGACATTCTATTGATTAAAATTAATAATATTAATACCTCTTCTCTTTAACACTAACTCTACCTTAAATTCTAAATCTGCTAAATTTATATTGAAAATGATTAAAATACCTCTGATAAATCTCATCCATTACAAGATTAAATATCAACCTATCATTTTTATTGGCTTACTTAGAAAGCGAAAGTAACCTGGCAACCATGGGAGGAAACCAGTCTTCACAGCCCTCCCACCCTCCAACGGAGCTTCCTCTAGGCTGGTCTAGAGGCGCCGCGCCGCCATGTCATCTGAGTCCGTCGCTTGTCAAGCCTGCCGTCGCCCTGTGAAGCCGACCCCGTCCCACCCTCTCGACCTCTCCTCGGCTGATTTGGACCACCGCGCCATCGTTCCTCGCGTCATGGTTCGCCTGTGCCATACTTTTCTTGCGCCCAAGGCCGAGGCCGTCAACCTCTGTAATGAATCCCCCCACTATGGGCACGTCGTCCCTCCGCCGTGGGTCATCCAAAAATCGTGAATATTTTTTTGACTTTTTGTTGTTGGATTTGTATTCAAATTTCAAACTAGAATCACATGTGTTTTTCTGTCAGAATTTTGTTGAATATGATCTTTGCTAAAATGTTTTTTATTTTTCTTAATAATGTTTTGTGTGATGTGATTAATTTTAAACTTGTGAATTAATAGAATTTTTTGTTTGTTCGTCAGATTTTATATTTGAATTTCATTGAACAATTGGAGAATATGTGATTTTATGATTTTTTTTTGGTTAGAAATTCATATAAAGTAGTTTTTTTTTTTTTAATCTTGATAGAGAAAAATCTTATTTTGTCAGCATGTGTATTTTTTTTTTAAACAATTTCTTTGAATCTCTCTCTCTCTCTTTTTTGGTTTAAATTTCTTAGAATTTTTTTAGGGAAGAATTTCTTATAATTTTATATGATAGTAAGCTTGAATTAAAAAAAAACGTTCAAAAAAATAAAAAAAAAACCTTTTTTTCTTATTAGAAGGCAAATTACGATTACAAATATATATAAATATATATATATATACACACCAATTCAACACATTTTTGGTGTTAACTAAAGGTAAAAAGATCATTTTAGAACTATATATTTATTGTTAGATATGATAAGGGTATTTTTGATATTTTAAATATAATTAATGTTTAAATTAAAAATCAAACTAATAGTCAACTAATAAAAAGAATATATCCGTGATTTTTTTTAATTATTAAAAGGTTGATATTATTAATTTTAGTTAAAAAGATACCTCTGTAATTTTAGAAAAACACAAGAAATATCAATGTAGTTTTCTCTAATATTTGCTGTATCCAGTATTGTCGGTTTTGAAGAAAATTCATGGCTTTCACTGGCATTATCAGATTGGACATAAGAATCAAAGTTAGGCGCATGGACTTTCTCTCATGATCTTCACAACCTAAAAAGTCTACTTTGGAAATCTCAGAGAGTTTCGAACTAAACATCTGTTTGGCATGAAAATGCACAGCTTCTTCTTCTTCTTCTTCTTTTTCTTCTTCTTCTTCTTCAGTGTATAAATTTATTTGATGCCAAACTTTCTTCTTCTGCTTCAGTGTATAAATTTAATATTATGATCCCAAAGATCTTTGGCACATGAGTGTCTCAGAATTGTGTGGAAATCAAGGAAGAATTAATTAATTTATAATAACTAATTTTGTTGATTTCATGCAGCAATTATCTGAGACTTCATTTCCGTCTGAAGCAACAAATAATATTCAGATAGTTTGCTTTAAAATAAAAATAAAAATAAAAAATAGAAAAGCCACCCAAGTGCTAAAAAACAGACATGCAAGACCACCACGTATTTAGTGCAATTGACAATTCCCTTCCCCACTCCCCACACACACCACAACACACACCACCCCCCCCCCCCCTTTGGTTTTGCAATCTCCAATTATTTAAACCACTTTTCATTCCCAAGTTTACAAATTCTAGTAAAGTGAACAATCATTAGGAGAATTTTGTCAGGAATTCAAATTAATCTTTTTGTTGACTGTAAAATAATAATGATGAAGTGTTTTTTTTTTTTTTTTTTACATACAATGATCTGATAATTTTTTGATAGGCTACAATGATCTGGTCTTAACGCCTACCCAAAAAGGAAACATCTAACGATAAAAAGAAATAGATTTTTTTTTTTTTTAATGAAGTTGAAGTGTGAGAATTTTAACTATGCATATTTAAATAAAGTCAGTACAATATTATTGTTAAATTATATATGTAATCTTAAAAAAAAATAGATTTTTTCTTTATAAAAAAAACCTAAAATAATAGCAATCAAGCAATATAACTAAGATTACTTTTTAATGGTTTTTTTTTTTATACAACATTGCATTTATATTATATTAAAATGTCAAGCAGTAAATATAATTTGCGTTTGGCTGTTCTGCATTTATATTGCATTTAAATATAATGTGTCTTTAGATATTTTGTATTTGTATTATATTTAAATATAGAATATATGATATAATTAATAAGAAAAAGATAAAAAAAAAGAGAAAGAGTATGTAATGTAATTGATAAAAATAAATTGAAAAAGTAAAATAATTAATAATAATTATATTAATTTTCAAATTTAAATATTTTGACATTTAAATGTAAAACTTGTTAAATTAAATACAAATTACATTATATTGAAATTCAATGCAAATGTAATGATAGAACCAAACACTCCTGAATCTTTCGGCTTTCACAAGTACTGTGCAATTTTTATAGTCATATGTAAATAAAAACATATCAAAATAAAATATATATATATATATATTTGACAACCAAAAAATAAAATAAAATTTGCATAAATTGTATCATTTAAATCTTTTTTCTTTTTTTTTTCTTTTTCAAGAAAAAGTAGATTCACACTTGCGAGTGTGTAGGTGAATTCATATACTATGCAAAAAACTAATGCTGAACTTATTCGGCATGAAAACATTACTAAAAAGCATACGTTTCGTAAATACAAAATCATGACATGATTTTGATTTGAAATCGTCAAGAAAAAAAAATGTATTTTTCAATGTACAGTTTTTAACACGAAGATGCCACAATATTTTTTGATATTTACAAAAATAAAAACAAATAAAATTATGAAGCAGAGCAATTATAAAAAAAAAAAAAAAAAACTTTTAAAAAGACTCATTAAATCATAATTTCTATATAATTTATTATTAAACAAGAATTTATGACACTTGTAAACAATCGAAATCCTAAACAAACTATGCTTAACTACCTGATTTTGGCCACAAAAACACCGAGAAATTGACATTTGCTGGAGTACATGTACTAATTTGGTCCCGTTACATCAAAGTGTCGTCTCTGTGTTCGTACTGCTTAACCTTTCTCGCCACGTCACCAGACATGTTCGATTTTATTATTAGATGATTTCAATTATTTTAGTCTTTTTGTTTTCTTATATATTTGGTAAAAAATTAAAAATAAAAAATAAAACAAATAATAAAAAGAGGGAAAATCGGTTTTGTAGAGATGAGCAGAGGAAACTACCATTACCAGCCACATTAGCCCCCAAGTGCATGAATCCGACCTCCCTCCCCACCTCTATTTAAACCCCACTTCCTCCGCTTCTTCTTCTCAGTGCTCCCACACTCAAAAAAGGCCCGAATCCCAAGTGACAAAAAACAAAAACAAGAACAAAGAAAAAATGCCTTCTTCTTCTATAATTGTGGTCTCGAAATGCACAATTGTTCCCGAGCAGAACTCGACAGTCAAATCCCTGAAACTCTCCGTTTCGGATCTTCCCATGTTGTCCTGTCAGTACATCCAGAAGGGTGTCCTCTTCACCTCCCCGCCTTACTCCATAAACGACCTCATCAACTCCCTTAAACAGTCCCTCGCAGTGGCTCTCGTCCACTTCCCTGCCCTCGCCGGCCGTCTCTCCACTGACGACGCCGGCCACGTCCACATCCTCTGCAACGACGCCGGGGTCGACTTCATCCACGCCAAGGCCAAGCATCTCTCCCTCGCCGCCATTCTCCCTCCGGACCACGACGTTCCCGATTGCTTCAAGGAGTTCTTCGCCTTCGACCGGACTCTCAGCTACTCCGGTCACTCCAAGCCTCTGATGGCCGTCCAGGTCACCGACCTCGCCGACGGCGTCTTCATCGGCTGCACTGTCAATCATGCCGTCACCGACGGCACCTCCTTTTGGCACTTCTTCAACACCTTCGCCGAGATTTGCAAGGGAGCCAAGAAGATCTCCAAGACTCCCGACTTCAGCCGCGACACCGTCTTCAACTCGCCGGCGGTGCTCCGATTCCCGGCCGGCGGGCCGAGGGTCACCTTCGCCGGCAACGAGCCGTTGCGGGAGAGGATCTTCCACTTCAGCAGAGAAGCGATCAAGAGCCTCAAGCTCAGAGCCAATACGGCAGCGAAAGCGACGTGTAACGGCTTTTCCGAATCGGCCGAGATTCTGGGAAAGCAGTTAAACGATCGGACGGCCGAGATCTCGTCCTTCCAGTCCCTCTGCGCGCAGCTGTGGCGGTCGGTCACGCGCGCGAGAAGGCTGGAGGGGACCAAGACGACGACGTTCCGGATGGCGGTGAACTGCCGGCACCGGGTGAGCCCTCCGATGGAGCCCCACTACTTCGGGAACGCGATCCAGAGCATTCCGACGTACGCGGCGGCGGCGGAGCTGCTGAGGAACGAGCTCGGGTGGTGCGCGGGGCTGCTGCACCGGAACGTGGTGGCGCACGATGACGCTACGGTGAGGCGCGGAGTAGGGGATTGGGAGAGGGAGCCGAGGCTGTTCCCTCTGGGGAACTTTGACGGCGCGTCGATAACGATGGGGAGCTCGCCGAGGTTCCCGATGTACAACAACGACTTCGGGTGGGGGAAGCCGGCGGCGGTGAGGAGCGGAAGGGCGAACAAGTTCGACGGCAAGATCTCGGCGTTTCCGGGGAGGGAAGGGAACGGGAGCGTGGATCTCGAGGTGGTTCTGGCGCCGGAGACCATGGCCGGATTGGAGACCGACGACGAGTTCATGCAGCACGTGTCCTCCTCCGCCGCCGCCTGGATGTGATTGATCTGTGATCATTTCAAGGCTCAAAGGGAAGGGGGTGTGAAACGACGACCCTTTGGGCCGGGGTTAACAACCATTTGACTTGTGGTGGTCAAGTTGTGTAATACTTGGTGGGGTTTGTATATTTTGCAGCTTTGCTCTCTCTTTTTCTTTCACTAATGGTCACTTTCTCCACGTGACTTCTGAGAAATGGACGCTTATATAAAATATATATTTATATATGTAGTATAAAAAAGCTTGGTTTTATTTACACTTTTGTTGTTTTAACTTGGGTTTTATTTTTTTTTTTTTTTGGGTAAATTGGGTTGGCGTTCATAGCTTAGCTTAGACCTCGTTCAAAAAAGGCAGTTACCCTTTTTTGCAGTCTCTTTCTTTCTCGGGATACAGGCGCGTCTTTGTTTTCAAAGGGAAAAGCAACACAAACTCTCGCACAAATAATAATTACCTCATTACGATTTATCACATGATAATTACCTCTGAATTTGTCTTTTTCGTTTTGCAGCAACCATTCAAAATGAAGCTTCTTATTGCCTTCTTTTTTAGCCCTTTTAGCTTTCTTAAGATTGGAATTAGTCCAAGATACCATATTGACTTGGGATAGCTATTGATGCGAATCTCGTTATTCTTAACGAGACTCGTTAAGAATATGATCTCAAAAACGTTCTAAAGTCAGGTTCGAATGGATAGAAGACCTCGACTCGTTACTTCAATAAAAATAAGAATCTTGGTATATTGGACCTCAACCCGTTGTTTAATGCGAAACAAAAACCTTAGTATAAGGAAAACGCCACAATCAACTATGGAAGGGTTGATTGACAAGTCAGAAGTGAATAGCACCGAAAATTTCGATAAGTTCAAATAGTTCTTCAAAGAACCAAAGAGAATTAGAACTCTCAAATTTATGAATTAACTGATCTGTTAACTTATTTTTTTTTATTGCCATGGAGACACCTATTTATAGACAATTGTTACAAAGAATATTCTTAAAAATCCAAAAATTTATTACAAAAGATAATCCTAAATCCTAACTAAAATTTGTTACAAAAGATAATTCTAAATCCTAACTGAAATTTGTTACAAAAGATAATCTTAAATCCTCCTAAATCCTAACCAAAATCACGCTTAACTAGAAATTTGAAAAAAAAAAACAAAAATAAAACTAAAACAAACGTCATGGGCTCGTAGACGTCATGGGCTTGTATTAGTTGAATTCCTCATATGTTTGAATTAAATTAATACATTCTTATTGACCACATGAATCATGTTCAATGGGTCTCCACGAATTTGATTGATCCCAAACCTCTTGAATCAGCCTCTTAATTGTTTCTTTAAATCTCTTTGCTCTCGCTCTTGTAACTGGCCCAATTGGTACTTGAACTGATTCCCCTTAACGTTGTGCCATGCTTTGCATCACCGTTCTTTGGTTCATATCATTCCCCTCCTCTTGAAAAGGATTTGTCCTCAAATCATCGCCTAATAAGGATTTGTATGCATTGTCATCGATTAGTTCAAGAACTTAGAAAGGACCATCCCTTCTAAGAAGTCCCTTGGAACGTCTTTGTGTCGGGATTCATTTCTTCCTTACGCATAGCCAAACCCAATCTCTGGGATCAAAAACTAATTTGTGAAGCATTTTATTGGCTTAACCTTGAAGCTTCTTAGTCTTCTCGGGATTACTACTATAGATTTGTCGGTTTGGATTGGAAGCTTTGGGCACAAAATCAATTTGATGTTTGAACCCTCAGATAAATGGTAATCCACGTAGTGCTTTCTCACAAAAGACATCCTCGTATCCTTTTGTATAGCAATCCTTTTGTTTTCTCTCTGATTTTCTCTCAATGGCCATAAGACTCTTCTCTTTTTTTTTGCTCGCTTTTCTCAGCCTCTCTCTCTTTTTCACACTCTCTTTTTTCTTCACTTTCTTTTTCACTTTTTATCTTTTGGTTGCTCTTTTTTTCACTCCTTTTCTTTTGTTCACCCTATTTTTGTAACCTCACTTGATCTTCATACACTTGTTGTGGTGTCAGCGGTACAAGAGTGATTGATTGATCGTTGAGCATGAACGAATACTTGTTGATGAAGCCATCCATGTTGACATACCAATCAAACTGCTTTTCTAAATCGTCAGGGATAGTTTTACCTTGGAACGAGGGAATCTTC
Source organism: Antiaris toxicaria (assembly GCA_035233585.1). Classification (NCBI taxonomy): domain Eukaryota; kingdom Viridiplantae; phylum Streptophyta; class Magnoliopsida; order Rosales; family Moraceae; genus Antiaris; species Antiaris toxicaria. The sequence goes on from CP141163.1 coordinate 8,007,299, forward strand.
ATCTTAATGCTACTCAAATTGTTGTCTTCTTGATTCCTAACTCTTGTAAATCGCCCTCCATATCTCCTATTACCCACAACCAAATCTTGATCATCTTCTTTATCAAAACCATCCTTATAATACTTTTCATCTTCATCTCTCACTCTTCAAAATTGAACTCTTTCTCTTTTATACACATTAGGAGCATTTTGTGGCTGCTTCAAACATGCAATCTCTATCCGATCCAACCGTTCATGCACTCATTCTAATTCAACTCTTAATAGGGGTGAATAAAAAATCCGAAAACTCAAATAACCCACCCAAGGAAAACCCGACGGGTTGGGCCCACCTCAGACCGAAAAAAAAGTTGGGTTGACCCACCCAACCCAATGTCAAATTGGGTGGGTTCGGGTTGGAATTCTAAAACCCGATCAAAACCCAACCCACCCAATGAATCTGTTTTTTTTTTTTTATATATATTTAGAAAAAATATAATGATTAACCTAAACCAATTTTGTTGATCCGATTGTCATTTCCCATTTATGCCTCCCCCCAAGCCAAAATTCGTGCCTTACCCTTACCAAACCCGATGTCCCACCAGCCTCCTCCAATCGTCCCTTTCTTCGACCATCAGCCGTCACCCCTCGACGTATTCATTTTTTTCTCCCCAAGCCCGTGTTCGTCTCGTGCCTTGCCCTTGCCCAACCCTAACCGCCACTTGTCACTAGCCTCTCCTGATCCTCACTTCTGTTAGGATTTAGGAACAAGATTTCAAGTTTATTTCAATTTGCCTGACTTTAGTTCTTGTTACTACACACATTGGAGTTAGATATTATTCTTGTGAAATAGATTTGATTGTTTGTTGTTGATGTTTCTTAGTATTCATTAAAAGCATGTTTTAATTAGTTTTTATTGTCTTTATATGACTTCTTTATTTGAATATTTGAGCTTGTATTTTGATTTGTGATTAAATTTTTAAGTTATGTTTTATTATTTTGTTTTTATAAATTACCGAACCTGAAAAACCCGCAAAACCCACCCAAACTTTAATTGGGTGGGTGAAAAAAATTTTCAACCCACCCAATGAAGATTGGGTGGGTTGAAAAATGCAAAAAATCCACCCAACCCACCCGACGAACACCCCTAACTCTTAACATCCGTTTCATCTCTCTTATCAATTGCAATTGCAGGTTTGGAATAGTTGGTCGTGGTGCCTCTACAGTTGAGTTTTCTTCTTTATTGCGTGATATATTTAAAATTTACAAAATAAGGTTAGAAACCTTACAAGCACTCCCTCACGTGTTTCACTCGAGAAAAGACAATTCACTCACTCTCATGTTTGTCACTCAAATGACTTTTACCCTCTAATATGCTCACTACTTCTGCTTTTTTTCACTCGTTGATTCTCTTTCGGTTCCTTTCAAACTAAACAAACGATAATCAAAATTTCCAGCAACAATTTACTAAGAACCCACAAAGAAACAATAAGTATACAAATTGACAGACAAGAAAACAATTTCACAAAACTGAATCTTTTTTGATGATGAATCAACATTGTTTTTTCTGATTTTTTTATTTGAATTTTTTTTAATCAAAAACTAAAATAAACTAGGATTTAAAGGGGAAAAAATAGTATAAGAAAGACATAAAATTCAAACAAAAATGGAGTAGAAGAAATTTAGCAAACTAGAATTTACAACAAAAAAAAAAAAATTTCGGTAATCCATACAGTCCGTACCGTTATTCTTTTTTTTTTTTTTTTGAGAGACTAGAAGAACAAGGAATTAATATGAAAAGGAAAAAAAAAATTTAAAAGATAGGCAAACCTGACCTAGAACTTAAGCTTTGATACCAAATGATGCGAATCTCACCAAGAATAACGAGACTCGTTAAGAATATGACCCCAAGAACATTCTAAAGTCAAGTACGAATGGATGGGAGATCTCAACCCGTTGCTTCAGTAAAAACAAGAACCTTGGTATATTGGACGTCAACCTGTTGCTTAATGCAAAACAAGAACCTTAGTATAAGGAATACGCTACAATCAACTATGGAAGGGTTGATTGATAAGTCAGAAGTGAACACCACGGAAAATTCTGATAAGTTCAAATAGTATTTCAAAGAACCAAAGAGAATTAGAACTCTCAAATTTATGAATTAAACTGATCTGTTAACTTATTTTTTTTATTGCCATGGAGACACCTATTTATAGGCAATTGTTACAAAGAATATTCCTAAAAATATGAAAATTTGTTACAAAAGATAATCCTAAATCCTAACTGAAATTTGTTACAAAAGATAATCTTAAAAATCTGAAAGTTTGTTATAACGGATAATCCTAAATCCTAATCAAAATCACGCTTATCTAGAAATTTGAAAAAAAAAACAAAAATAAAATTAAAACAAACGTCATGGGCTCGTTAGACGTCATGGGCTTGTATTAGTTAAATTCCTCATGGGCTTGAATTAAGTTAATGTATTCTTATTAACCACATAAATCATGCTCAATGGGTCTCCACGAATTTGATTGAGCCCAAACCTCTTGAATCAGCCCCTTAAGTGCTTCTTTAAATCTCTTTGCTCTCGCTCTTGTAACTGGCCCAATTGGTACTTGAACTGATTCCCCTTGACGTTGTGCCATGCTTTGCATCACCGTTCTTTAGTTCATATCATTACAGATCAGTTTAATTCATAAATTTGAGAGTTTTAATTCTCTTTGGTTCTTTGAAGAACTATTTGAACTTATCAGAATTTTCCGTGGCGTTCACTTTTGACTTATCAATCAACCCTTCCATAACGAGACTCGCCAAGAATATGACACCAAGAACGTTCTAAAGTCAGGTTCGAATGGATGGGAGACCTTGACTCGTTGTTTCAGCAAAAACAAGAACCTTGGTATATTGGACCTCAACCCGTTGCTTAATACGAAATAAGAACCTTGGTATAAGGAAGACACCACAATCAACTATGAAAGGGTTGATTAATAAGTCAGAAGTGAACGTCACGGAAAATACCGATAAGTTCAAATAATTCTTCAAAAAACCAAAGAGAATTAAAACTCTCAAATTTATGAATTAAACTGATCTGTTAACTTATTTTTTTTATTGCCATGGAGACGCCTATTTATAGGCAATTGTTACAAAGAATATTCCTAAAAATCTAAAAATTTATTACAAAAGATAATCCTAAAACCTAACTGAAATTTGTTACAAAAGATAATCCTAAAAATCTGAAAGTTTGTTACAAAAGATAATCTTAAATCCTAACTGAAATTTGTTACAAAAGATAATCTTAAAAATCTGAAAGTTTGTTACAACAGATAATCCTAAATCCTCCTAAATCCTAACCAAAATCACGCTTATCTAGAAATTTGAAAAAAAAAAGAAAATAAAATTAAAATAAACGTCATGGGCTTGTAGACGTCATTGGCTTGTATTAGTTGAATTCTTCATGGACTTGAATTAAGTTAATGCATTCTTATTGACCACATGAATCATGCTCAATGGGTCTCCATAAATTTGATTGAGCCCAAACCTCTTGAATCAGCCCCTTAAGTGTTTCTTTAAATCTCGTTGCTCTCACTCTTGTAACTGGCCTAATTGGTACTTGAACTGATTCCCCTTGACGTTGTGCCATGCTTTGCATCACCATTTTTTGGTTCATATCAGCTAGTCATATTCTTCATTTGTTTTTCATCATCTATTATGTATAACCAAGTGAAGCTAAAAAAACGTTGTTATAAGTACAATGAACTTGCTGTTTTACCCTTTACCTTCCTTTTAATGCCAGCTTTTTTGGTGAGGTATTCTGATGGGTTAAAACGTTGCTAATATTTTGGTAGGTAGCTTTCTTCTTTTGCCCTCTTTGTTTCCATAGTTGTCTGATGTTTTACTTGGGCCATTTTTGACTTTTTAATGAGTCAAAACCTTATTCACACTTTGCCCTTCTCATTCCCTCTCTTTTGTTTTGTCTTTTTCGTCTATCACTTTTCTTTTTGTTTCATTTTTACCTTGATTATTTTCTTTTCTTCGCTGTTTGTTTTGCTCTTTTGGTTCCAACCTATCGTTTTCTTTCTTGGTTTTTTTGCCCTTTCTCAGTTCATAACTTATTTACAATCAACAAAAATATTTTTACGTTACTCTTATAATATTATCTAAAATAATTATAATTTTTGTCACAATGACAAGGAGGAAAAAAAAAAGATTATATAGAAGCTGTGACAAAAAATATAATCATCTATAAATACATAAATATTTTGTAATACCAATATTAATAATTATAAACAATTTCTAATATCTATAATTATAAAACATTTTATAATAATATAATTATATTATAATATAATCTAATGTAATATATATTACATAATTTATATTTTATACATCTTCAATCATGTAAGATCTATAGCTATTTCACAATATTTATAACTATATAACTTTTTTTATTATGTGTTTATATTATAATATAATCTGATATAATACATATAATACAATTTAAGTTATATATATCTTTAATTAAATGATATAACAAATTTAAAACCCTCACACCGCCAGCATAGGTACTTTTGCTTCTTTATATCTTAATTTTGGCTCAACTCTAATATGACTCATGAACAAATTGTGCAACAAACACAATATATCCACTCGATGGGTTAATAGTGCACGATTTAAAAGTAACCTGTGATATAAAATTGGCCCGTACACTCTTGACATGAAAATAATAAAACTTTTCTTGTGTCGTTTTTATACATTTTGAAAAACAAAAGTTTCAAAAAAAATTAAGCAAAATAAAAGTATAAAATTATGATAATAAATATCATAACATCACAAAGTTCATAACAATGCTATAACCTCCAAAGAAAAAATGACGTGTCGCATTGGGATTAGTCCTATATAACCTGAAATTAATCCACACATTTTTTTTAAACCCTAACCCACAAAATTCGAAGGTGAGCCGTATTGCTGGCCTTAGGATGTGTTGTGAAACTACTCAAAACTTGAAAAGTGTCAGTGCTTTAATTAACCTTTTTAAAGCTTATTAGCAATTTAAAGACGTATACTCTCTTCAATGTACTGATATGAGTTGACATTAATTATATCCCACTACTTTTTTTTTCTCCCCAATCAAACAAACCACTACTTTCGTTGTGGTAGAATTTTTTATGGCAGTACTGAATTATGCTTTAGGAAAAAAAAATTTTTTTTCCGGCAAAATAAAGTGTAATTCGTTTTCTCTTTGCCAAAACAGTCTTTTATTGTTTATAATTAGATTCCCGAACCATATCATGAAAGAAGAAGGTGCAATGACAGTACTGCAATGAATTCCTTGCCTGAGGACACAGTCAAACGCAAAAAGACGTAAGGGACCAAATTGGATACTGATATTAATTGTCTTTTTCTTTTTTGGCTAAAGTAATATATATGAATGTCTTCTTTCTTTCCCTGTCGTTTATGCAATAGGGCCTGTGGATTTTGGTCACTTTGTTCTTAGCACTTGACAAAGAAACAATAAACTTTTTAAGATTTACTCCATCCAACTATGACAGAGACAACATAGTGGAGTGGTTCATTTTGTTTGGAGCCCTCCAAATTGACCCTATTAAACTGACCTCAACCATCGAGTCCAAAGTGCTTCCTTGTGTTGGAGGTGCTTATTTGCTTTTTTGAAACTTGTTTCAACCATAAAATAACTAGAAGATCAAATCTAACGTGCAAAGCATGATCGAGCTTTTAATCTAATAAGAGTGAACGTTTCAGTTAAGATCCCCTTATCATCATATTACCACCTCTGAACCTTTGTTCTACAAAAATATCATTGGTCTTCGTCACCTGAATACCGAGTTAAACTCACAATATTGACCACTAAAGGTGCCACCAAGTCAAAGCACAACATTTGGAGCCCAAACCATTTTTGTCCTCGTAAAATTGCATACGAGAAGAGGCCAAGAGTGCGTTATTTGCTGTTAACATTTAAATGATTGACCTTTGTGGGGTCTAAAAAAACGTGTTGTTTTTTAACAATTGAAGCCCAAAGATTTTAACAGAAATAGATTGGTAAGATTTTTCTTCTTGAGTGCTAATGGAAAACCATATAATTTTCTACTAGATATCCTATGTTTCGGTGACAAAAAATTAGGGCTTGAAAAGTTGAGGTGCCCCAAGCCCTATGGGCAAAGCAAAGAAGGTGTAAATAGCCCCCATGATTGACCCTATGAGAACGACCTCAACCAGCCAAATTCGTCTGCATGCGTGAACCGTTGGGGGGAATGCACCAAGAAAGTTAAACACTTAGTTTATAGCCGTGCCTACAGATATTGATTAGTATTAGAGGTCATGACAAGTCAAAAAAACCCTTTGTTTGGCTGATTATTAGCAATTATCTGTGGCTCGCCACGTGTCCTATAGTTACAGCCGTTACGGTTGCAAGAGTTGGGATTTTGGAATGGAAACTGGCATCACCCTTTACGCTTTGGCTAGGCACCTCGTCTTATGCTCAAGGTAGACGTCGACACCATTTTAGACTTGGGGCAGCCGCAATGTTCCCTTGAGGGGTGGATGCGGGTGTGACCTTGCGCTTGAGATAGCCCTCAAGTAAACTCCATGTTATGCTCGAGGAAAGCGTTGTGTTAGTGAACCCAATAGGTAGAACTCACTCTTCCAAAACCAGTTTGCAAGGGGAAGTAGCCCAAGGGCTTATAAATCCAGTATTTATCTTATAATCTTTTCATGTGGGACAATTGATATGCAACAGGTTGATCCCACCATTGCATGTGAACGGCAACACCACCCTCAGCTCAAGGTTCCACACTAACCTTTTAGACCTTAAACTTAAAAAGTATGAACAAGTTGGAAGCAAGGACGCTATTGCAAATCATGTATATACAAATAGATAACGCGCATGTGTACCCAGATAATCCGAGGTAATCAGTATAGGTGTCATAGGGAATCTGACCATTTTACATATATATTGCATTTCACTACTCTTCAGAAGTAATCCAAGGTAAGAGTGCCCTTTGAAGGTGGACGACCGGTGTAAGTATTTAGAATTAACTCAAGTCAATAATCCTTTGCTACCAAAAAAAAAAAAAAAACATTGCCATTATCATTATATTTTTTTAGTACTAAGATTGATTAGAAAATAGCTATTAGATAACTATCATAAAATGTATGGTCTTGCTAACCAGGTTTACAGTTTTAACGTACAATATCTAGAGCTTGTTGCAGGAATCCAAGTTTGATTGACATTGGTACCTTGTATTTCTGTTTTTGACCGACAGAATCCTTCGTACTGAAAATATTATAATAGTAGTATTTTATAATTTTAATATGTAATGGGATTGTGGTATATATAAACATAATTTCCCTTTAAATCAAATTTAAAGTACATTACAATTTTTATAAACACTTGTAGAATTGCATGTAAAAATGCCAATATGGAAAAGTACTGAGAATTTTGGAAAAGAGCTGAGAATTTGGTCCTATTATACACAACAAATGAATCTATCCCAATCAATCACACAAATTCCCCAAGGACTTCTTTCAAGTCTAATGAAACAAGTTTACAAACAAGCAGCAACTGAAACTACTGAATTGGATTGTTTTCACCTGTAGTCAACTTCTGGAGATGGCGGGAAAATACGTTTAGCCAGCCACTGAAAAGGCCTCAACAGTTGTGCTCTCTTCTTCCGCCAGAACCAAATGGCAGCATTGTATTGCTCGTTGCGTATCTTACGAGTCGCTGCCTTCCAGTCATACTTCTCCATCTCTTCACGTGCTGCCTTTCCAATTGTTTCCCTAAGTTCCTGGTTGTGCAACAGAGGCTGTAATTTGCTTAAGCAGTCATTGAGATCTCCGGGGTTGAAGAGAAAGCCAGTCTTCCCCTCCTGATCTGCAGGAATTATGTCCAGGATTCCACCTGCACGGACTGCAACCACAGGAAGACCGGAAGACATTGCCTCCAAAACAACAAGCCCAAGTGTCTCAGATTCAGAAGGCATGACAAAAACGTCCCCGCTGGCATAAGCCTGAGAGAGCTCTTCACCTCCTAGCATTCCAGTGAATACTGCCGGCATACCACAGAACATTTTCTCCAGGTCCTCTCTGCCATGGAAAGTGCGTATTTAATAAAATAACATGCAAATAAATTCCAATGCTAAGTCAATTTATAGGTTTAAACTTCTCCAGTTTCTCATCAAAGTGGAAATCATTTTGGGAAAACAAGAAAAGAAAAGAAAAATCTGAGACCATGAAGAAAGAACGAGGTTTGGGGATCCAACTCTTAAACAAGGAATAAAGATTTCTCTAAGAGATTAAGCTCCAAAAAGCTAAATCGGGAAATGAACTAGTATTAAAAAACCGAAGTTTCCAGAGTATCAATATATACCTGTAAGGTCCGTCTCCAATAAAGGCAATTCGTGCTTCTGGAAGTTTTTCCATGACGCTGTTAAATCAAGTACTAACAAAGGTCAAAATGCAGGAAACTACTTGTGCACATAACTGAATGCAAATAGAACTGACAGCATATAATGACCACAAGTAGGAATGGGAAACATTCTAATAGATTTTAAATATCTCATTTTATGTTTGGCAAACATTATGGATTAAAAGGAGCGTTTTTAACACATCAGTTGCCTTGATTCTCTATGCTACCATAATTTCTACCAAAAGAATAAATGGAGAAAAACTTGATCTGTTTCCATGTGGCAAGATTAAAGTAGTAGTAACTACCTCTTGAGAAAATCCAAACTTTTCTCAACTCCAAGTCGCCCAACATGAACGATCAAGGGTCTTTCAGGTTCCCCGTTGCTGTTTAAAACAATAACATAGCATTAAAAGAAAGTCCCAACTCTTAAGGGAATGAGATAGAAAACTGATGAAGGGCCTTACGTCAATCTTATCCGCATTTCATGAGAGCGGAAACGGGGATGGAAGCTTTCGGAATCGACACCCTTGTTCCAAAGACGTATCTTATTGGCTGAAAATTAGCAATAAAACCTCATGTCACTAAGAAATTCTAATGGATAATCAGTGATACATGCAGTCGCTCAACCAGCAGAAATATATTTATATGACAATAAAACTAAAATAGCTATGACAATAAAATTAAAAAGTCGGACCAAAAAAGCTCAATGAAAAACAATAAAGTACGCAATTTTATGTTTACCTGCTGTCACTCTGGCTGCTTGGAGGTCCCTTCCAATGGCAGCAGATGGAACCAGAGTAAGATCGGCTGCTCTATGCAGAAACTCTAATACGAAATACCAAATTGTTAATCACATATGGTAATATTTAATATTGTGGAAAAGAAAGGAAAGTCTACATACTTATTATCAGCCACATCGGTTTCACCAGCCAACTAAATGTGTATCTTGGGATGTATCTGCAGATGGATGCAAAGAATAAATTTCCACTCTAGGCATCGGCAATATGTATGGCTTTCTAAATCTAAGAAATTTGTAAGTTGATTGCAAAATTTAAGAAGCAGCAATAGCATTTATAAGATAAATCTGAATAATAATGAAGATCCCATAGAAAGCAAGAAAACCAAACTCACACAGGTACATGAGTGTGATAAGACATCACGATGGGAACGCATAACAGCTTTGCAATAATTAGAGCGCCAAAAACCTATAAGGTAGAAAATGTGAGCCATGATTTTTTTGTTCATTTGTATCAAAATATGAAACAAAAATAACAATAAATTTAGCAGGAACATTAAGGAGGAATAAAGAACTTGCCATTATCCCAGGCGATGACGCATGTATTATGTCAGGCTTAAACCGAGCAACCTCAGAAATTATTCTTGGACTTAATGCCAGAGACAGTGGTACCTTCTGATACCAGGGACAGGGAAAACTGAGGGAGCAAAAGAGAGGAAACAGAAGAGAGAAAAATATACAATTAGGAATTAAAGATTACAATAATGAATAAATTAAAAAAGAAAACAGAACCATCAAAACGTAAATGTTGTCAGAACTTAGATTGCATAGCAACCTCCGGGATCCGATTAACTTTGCTCCATAAAATTCCTGGGGCACTCCTTCATGTGTTGTCACAACCATCACCTATATCATTATCAGAAAGCCAAAGCTGTGACTACTTCCAAAGTAAATCTAATATTTAAAATTAAAAAAAAAAAAATCCTCCAAGCTTTTTAAAGATTATATCCAACCTGACTTGAAATAACTAGTATAAGAGCATCTCCAAAGGAATGACAAATTTCATGTACCAAAAAATCAAATTTTGACATTTGGGAAGGAAAACCACTCTCCAATGTAGTGTTATTTTTAATCCTAAACCAAGTGTAGCAATTTCCAAATTTGACATTTGATTGTTATGGGTTGATGCCTTGGCTTTTTCATTTTATCATTATTGTATTGTCCTTTTCAAATGATTGAAATACTAAAAGTTAACTTTTACAAGCTTCAAAGCTTAATAATGATGACAATGGCAAGATATAGTATGAAAGATAGCATTACGCATATAACATTCAAATATGCTATTTTCACAATTTTTTGTGAATAATATAGCATTGGCATTGGCACTTACGTTAAAGATGGTCTAAGAATGTATTCAAGTTCAGTTAAATGGATTTTACTGTTGGTTACCAAAGAAAGTGGTAACTGCATAATATATACCCAATTTTGTTGAACAAGTTTGTATATAATATAGGAGAGAGCTAAAAACAACATACCTCATCACCCATTTCACGCAAGTTTCTAATAAAATTCTGAAACCGATTTTTATATCCTGACACATATCTGCAAGGTCGATAAATAAATAAATTGTTTGTTATTGTTGAGCAAAAAATAAAACAAAAAGTTCTCAGTAAACACTCTGTTCCACTCTGTTTATTAAACAGGGCACACACTTGAAGATGTTTACAAAATAGCTTATCATCAGGAAACACAAAATGATTAATAAGAAACATAATGTGCATGTCCATAGCAGTGTAGCTCATAATATATTCCTAATCACGTCAAGCTGTTGTCATAATTTTATACATGAACCCTAGAAGAGCAGACTATAAACACTTCTCTCTACAACTATGTGTTTCCTACCATCCTTCAAAAGAATAGCGCAAATATTGATTCCCCACTCCATTACCCCGCTTATCTACAAAAGCAGTTTTAAGTGAGTAGCATCGGCATGTACCAAAAAAAGGGTGAAAACTCCAATGCAGTTCTAGTTCTTAGTGTACAATGTCCAATATGCCACCAATTACAAATTATCAATTGAACTCATCCAATGATCAGGAGTGTTGATGGGTATCTAGCAGCACCAACAAAACGATAACAAAACAGCGGCAATGAAGCAATAAAGATATAGTCAAATGAGCAGTGTTCGCAAGTTCCCAACTATTAGCAACTGACAATTTACCGGCTCAGATTAACAACCATGAAGAGTGGACATAAAATATTTAAATAGACTTTTTTGGTTTAGTTATGAGAATTAAACAGAGGATGCAAATTATGAATAGCAAGACCAAGAGACTACAACAAGGCAACCAAAATCCATCAAAGAAAAGCAAAAGCAAAACCAATACAAAAACAATAAACATAGATGTCGAAAATAAAAGCGAAGAACACCTGTAATGTTTATGAGCAATAATGTCGTGTAAGACGAAACAATCTGGAAAACAAGTAATAAGCCTATACAATTATTGACCACAGATATTAATCAAGTTATGATAACTTGATTGACTAAGAGAAGTTGAAAGAGGAAAAAGGAGATCATCATACGCAGGAATATATAACAAATGAAACACTGAGCAATGGTAAATGTTCACACGAACAGCTGGCAAATGGGCTTGAGTAGAACTCATCCCAATAGACAAGTTGAAAGAAAGGAGATCATCATACACAGGAATATATAACAGATGAAGGAGTAAAAGTACACATGAACAGCTGGTAAATGGGCTTGAGTAGAACTCATCCCAAAAACTAGCTTATGGGAAAAGGGCCCCCAATCCGCATATAAAACACCACAATAGCTCCGCAATTTAGTGATTTAGGACAAATTCACAATCTAACATCCTTCCTCATACCTAGTGTGTCATGCAAATGGGCTGGGTCCAATTCCACTATCGCCTATGAAATCTAACTTTAATATCATGTTAGTTTACCAATCACCCCAACAACTAGCTATTTGGAAGGCTAACTATAGTTCTACATTCTAACACCCCTCCTCACATGCAGCCCAGACAACAGGCAAACATATGATTAAATATCAATCAAAAATCCCAACACAACTAAGAATCCTAAAACATATTAAAGATCCAACATGTGATAATATTAACCATTAGGGATAAAGGATGTAATTACGGGATTCGAACTCAAGACCTCATGGTATGATATTATGTTAAATGGGCTTGTGTAGAATTCATCTTATAAAACTAGCTCAAGAGCATAGGTGTCCAATCCACCACAATTGCCCTGTAATTTAGTGACGCGGGAAAATTTTCCAATCTAACAGCAGCAGCTGGTACAACAATGCTACCAAAAGTTAAATCATCATCACTAAACTTGAGTCCAAACCAGGAATCAGCACAATGACACAAATGAGCAAAGCAAGAGTCAATGTTCACACTAGTATAATCTGGTATAGGAAGCTAGAGAAAAAGTTCAAAACTTTACTACATAACACAAGAAAATCTTAAATACCAATCACAAAAAATGATTCAAAAATGTCATAATGAAGTAAATGAAAGCAGAAACTGAAAAAGTTTGAGCAAAACAAAGAGACTCACGCAAAAGGAGAAGGCTCAACAAAGAGAGCAATACGACGAGGAGTGGAATTGTTCTCGGAGTCCAAAAGAGGAGGACCCTCTTCCTCTTCTTCAGGCCTAACCTCCGTAATAGTCATATTATCACTTGCTTTAGCCCCAAGCTTTGTCCTTCTCCTAGCTCCTCTCACAAAAAGGCAAGTGGGTTTTGCTCTAGAGGATTGGAAAGGAGGAAATCTGACACAAACAGGAGCTGAGAAAGAAGAACAAGAAGAAGAAGAAGTAGAAGAACGAGTAGTGGCTATGGAGAAAGGTGGTGGAGGAGAGAGAGAGGGATTTATAGAGAAAGAAGTGGAGGCCATGATGATGAATAATTGAGAGAGGAGTAAGATACAAGATGGAGTAGAGGAATTTGGCTTTGGAGGTGGTGGGATTTTTGAAATATTTATTTTTTATTATTATTATTAATTTTTTCAAATAAGTTAAGCAAAGCGGCGGTGGGTTTGGGTTTGGGTTTTTGGAGGAAGAATGCGGTCCTGGAAGGGAATCCGTGTGAGAGGGGGAAGAGACTTTTGGAATGGATATTCTGTTAGAGGAATCATATTCTAATGGAGGAATCAAATTGGAAGCTCTCTCAGTATATGCTTTTCGGCTATTGGGTATAAAGTACATGAACAAATAGGCATCGATCTTTTTTTCTCGCACGCTTGGAGACGGCATTTATTCCTACACACCATCCTCTCCCCATTGATTTTCTTTTTTTTTTTGGTGGATATCCTCTCCCAATGGAATTTATTCATATAACATGGGATTTCCCCAATTCAAAAACAAATTCTTTGGTGGTTTTTTATTTTTGTATTTTTCTTTTCTTTTTTGGGTGTTTGATTCTAACTTTTAAGGTCCAAACCAGATTTTTTAAGTTTATTTTTATGTTTTTTTGAAAAATCAATGAAAATTATAACAAGTTTTTAAAAAATAAATCATTTCCAACTTTAAAATTCAATTTCAAGCCTTGGTTATTATAACTTTATGTTGGAGTTATGTGTAAATTATGTTGAGGGTGTTTGGTTTTGTTTCTAAAACTGATTTCACGATTCTCTAGGAAATCAATTTCAAAATCGGTGTGAAATTATGTTTGGTTTGTATTGTTTTTGAAAACAGATTTCAAAACGAATCCAAAATCGCCTTTACTCCCAATGTAAAATTGAAAACGGTTAAAAGTCGTTTTCTCTGATTTTATTTTTCCCATTTCTCTCATTTCTCTGATTTAATTATTATGGTTAATTAAGATTTAATTGATATAGTAATTACTTAAATATTATGGTTATTAATTTTTAATTCATTTTTCAATTAAAAAATTTTATTAATTTTTAATTTTTGGTATTCATAATAAATTTTTTTTAAATCAAACATAAATATGTTTTTATAGAATACTTATAAAATGACTGGTTTTCAAAAATATAACCAAACACAGTTTCATTTTTTTGTTTCTCAAAACATACACTCAGAAAATAAAACTAAACACAATTTCAGAAACGTTCTCAAAATTGTTTTCAAAACGATCTCAAATTCAGAGAATTTGAAAACATAACAGATTTCAAAAACAATACCAAACGCTACTGTTGTTTTTGTATTTTCTACAGTAACAATAAAATATATTGGATGCTTTCCTATGAAAAAACAATAAAATATGTGGGTTTTCTTGTAAAGAATACCTACTATTGCAAGTATTTAAATACTTGAAGTAGTTTTACTATATTTCAAAGTTTCTTGCAAGTATACTCTACTAAAAAAAAAAATCTAAAATGGCAATAATCATGTGCATTTTCAACATTTGATAGTTGCTATTTAAGAGAGAGAGAGAGAGAGAAAGAGAGAAAAAAAAGCTTCTTACTGTTTTTATATTCGTTTATATCCTAAGAAATAAAAAAAAGAAACTCATAGTTTTTTCGTGTGATATTATCAATGATGCCCATTATTTATTTAAGTTCTTATCTTGGTTGTTCTTCTCAATTGTTTCGTGCCATATTCTCCTACTTCAAGCATCTTGTCACATCCACTACGGAAAATAGGATTGTAGATTTGCTATTATGAGTTTTTTTTTTTTTTAACTTCAAGTGAGAGGACTGAGATTTTACTTACACTTTATGATACTTTATAATTGAAGTCGATGACGAAAATAAATAAATAAGCTCATTGGGACATTAGGGATGTTTCAATACAAAAAGTTTAACACCATAAACAATACTCTGTAGTTATATACTAAAAAGAGAGAGGAGAAAAGATGTAATTTTGTTCATTATTTGTTTAGCGAAAAAAAAAAAAAGTTAATGATTTTTCTTCTTTTACTTATAATAACTTCTATAAGTGTCCCTGCCATGCCATTAATTATTCAACTATGAATACCTACAAACTATGGTTTGCCAAATTACCAATTCCCAGCTAGCCCGACAACCGGAGTATCCTTATCACTACCACACGGCAAATTCCAACTAAGAGCAATACTCAAGCGTTTCCAACGTTTTCAAGTTTTCAATGAATGTGATAGGCTAGGCTAGTCGTTGATTACTTTAAATTTGTCATCACATGATCTTATAGAACAAAATATGTCTTTTCAAACCTTTCTTGAGACAATTTAACAATTTTTAAGTGCATATTTAAACATTTTTGACATAAATAATTAATTAATAATCAAGCGAAACAATTTATAGATAAGAAAATGAGACAATAAATACAATCTCAGAACATGAAATATATGTTTGTCTCTCTACACTTCACGGAAAAAAAAAGTACACGAGTTAGCAACACCAAAATACGAGGTATGGTTGGTGAATTTCAAGTAATGATATATTGCCAACAGCCTGCCAACGATATTTTTACCTCACTTTGGGCTGGTGGCCCTGGCCAGGCTGGGATCTTGGCATACTTGGCCGTGGTTGTGTAACATTATTCTAAAGATGGTCCCCATTGAACGTGCCATTTGGTTCGCACAATTGACTTATTTTTTTTTCCCCTTCTGCCCAGCCCCTCTACTTTGGTACCACTGTTTCCTGATGATGGTAAAAGGTTGTGCAGCTTGTGCATCATGCTTCCTTTGTCTCCCTAGAGAATAGCCTAATGACTAAGCACTAGCACTCTTTGTCCAAAATTTTATCTCCAGTCTGGTTTAGAAGACTGTTATTGTGAATGGGCAATTGCAACATCGTATTGACAAAGAATCATGTTTTTTTTTTTTTAAATTTATACATGAATAAACTGTGCGTGATGGGACGATTAGTTGTATAGCTATTCATATTTATGAATGTCCTCATTAAGTGTTTTTGTATTTGACAGATAATTACAAGTGCTGTCTAGGAAAAAAAACAGCATGATTGTACTATTTAATTAATATACTAAATAATAAATAAAGTAAATAGTCATAAAAAGAATAATCGACATGACGATATATGATTATTCAATCTTGGAGAAGATCAATCCAACTCAGGTCTACAATAGCAAATGAGAATTGATCTTCCTTAAATATCGGAGCATCATAACATATTCTCTGGGAATAATCCTTTGTTCCATTAATTATTCAACCATGTGGGTCATGTACGTAAATGATGTAGTCCAATGGCTCGAATTTGTAAAACAAAGTGGCGGTGGTAAGGGTGATAATTATATAAATATGCATAAATATTGTATATTGTTGAAAGTTTGAATGATATGCATATATATGATTTGGGTTACAAATTAGTCACATGTCATGATTTTGCAAATTGAAAGCTACTTCTTCAAAGTTACCTTTGGCCTCTTTGAGTTATTTTATTTTGCCACCATTTGCGTTCCCTGAACATTTGAAAATTACTCACTCTTAAGGCTTGTGCTTTCATTGTCGTTCACTACAAGAAAGCATCTTCTAGGACAAAAAATGTCATTGCTAAAATCAAAATATCATAGTTAAAGATTATCAATGACGACAATTTCATCGCCAATACATGATGATTAAAGACTTTTAGTAATGACATTTGTCGTCCCTGATTTTAAACAATATTTAGCAACAACATAATTGTTCACAAAAATTTGAATTTCTACATTTATAGCAATGGCAAATTTTTACCTTTTTTTTTTAAAATAATATCTTTTATTACTTTTAACAATGACAAGTCATTGCCGAAAAAATTTTTTTTAATGTATTTTTGTAACCTACCCATTATGAACCTGCTATATCCCTGCTAATTCACCATACACATTCGATTCATTGCTCATTATATACTTGCAATATATGTTATAAAAGAATTAAACATAAGCAAATTAAACCACAATGTACTTAAGTCTTTAAATATGTGTTCATAATCCCACACCTAAGTCATAATATAGCACCAGACCTAAGTCATTATATAATCTAAATACTAATAGAAAAACCTATGTAGCACCAAAACTAATATCCTAAATCAGTGGTCTCATCATCATCATCGTTTTCTTCCTGAAGTGGATGAGAAAATATAGAATGTAATGGTGGAGGAAGGGGGCAGGAAGGCATAGGTACATCCAAGCCTGGCATCATACGCTTAAACACGACCATCATTTGCGCTTGATATTCTGTTTGTTGCGCATTGTACCGAGACTGTTCGTCCATCCATTGTAGCACATGTGGAGGGCCTTGTTGCTATGAAAGAGCTTCATGAAGAGCAGCAGCTACAAGGATGGATTTTCTTATCCTTGGCCCTACTCCTTTCCTCTGGCCTCTATGTGATCCAAGCATACTTTCAACTATCTCTTCTTCATTCACTAGGTGTGATGTCTAAGACGAGCCCGAGGTAGCAGCCTATGGTTGTTGAGTCTGCATCTCTTTCTTTTCATCCTCCACATTCAACTTAATATAGTTAACTACATTTATACCAAAAAAGCTTCGCTGCAGAAGTGATTACAAGTAGCCTCCCAACGTGCTAATGACCGTACGTTGGCGGGACGTTGCCTCTTCACAGTAACTACAATCTTAACCCCCCTAGCTCCTTGAAGTAATCATGAAGGTCATTTTTCCACTCCTCATACCGGTCTTGTGCATTACGATCTATTGATGCCGCCAATATAGGTGTCAAATTGAACTCAAAAAGATTATGCAATTTCATTTATAATTACCAAAATTAATATAAGCTACTAAAAACATTATAAATTGAATTTGAAAATATTATTACCCGTGCTTCAAATTAAAATCTGATCCTCGTGCTTACCAGGGACCTTCTTCCAACTATCATAATATGAAGGAAATTTAGCCAGCACCACCTGCCCAATGCAATTGCTTGAGCGAGCTACATTTATACTTAAGCCTTTATATGTCTTCCCTTCGGTGTAAAGGAAACTTCCCGGAGCCGACACTCCTGTGGACTTCTTTATTTTTTGTACATCCATGAACATTCTTTCCACCTGTATCCAGGGCTGCAAAAAAATAGAAATATTAAACTTTGTTTTAAAGATATAATACATTTAATAAATATGTATGAAAATACATTCATATCTGACTCACACTACGCTGGTAGTCTTCTGGGCCCTGGTGGAGGTTCTAAACCTCTTGCAGATCCAGCACAAGTAGCAAGAGGTCCAATCATTTTGAGACCCATTAATGTAATAAAGTTTTTAAAGCAGCATATTTTAAGATGAATAACATCAAAAACAATTATTTTAATGTAAAAATTTATTAGTAATGTCAGTAACAGGTTGCATATAGAAGTACACTATTCCTTGTCACTACTACTCTCGTTGTCAATTTGCTTGGAAATGATATCTTTATTTTTTCCACCTGATCCACCTCAAGCTCAATGTCATTATTTGGTTGTTCTGCTTCGATAAATGTTGCATTCTCGATAACATTAGGGTCAGCATCATTTCTTATGAATGTTGTTGAGTCCAAATTAGGCAGCTCAACTACCATTTCAAAATTTGAAGAAGTGTCTTGTAACACCTCTATTGAACTAGAGTCTTCATGTTCGGTGTCAGGAAGATCCCACACATGTCGATGACCAAACTGTTGGACGACTCTCCAATTAAGGCCATTGAGTTGATACTCTACGTAACACACTTGTTCTGCTTGTGATGATAATATAAAGGGATCATCTTTCCAAGCCTTGGCATTGAAAAACACACTCGTCAAGGTTTTATAGTATAATATCTTTTTTCTTTCTTGAATCAGTGTCAAACCATTTACACTTAAACAACACAACTGAACAATCGCTCACGTATTTGAGAACCAAGACATCTTCTAGTTGACAATAATATGTGCTCTCATCAATACTAGGTCCACGTACCCCAGTGTTTTGTATTTTTCGCCTAATGTCACGATTGTTGCACAGAAACTTAACCCCATTAAGGAGTAGGAGAGTGCAATGTCATTAGGACTAGACGCCAAGGCAAGCATTATAACTGAACAATCGCTCACGTATTTGAGAACCAAGACATCTTCTAGTTGACGATAATTTGTGCTATCATCAATTCTAGGTACACATTCCCCAGTGTTTTGCGCTTTTCGCCTAATGTCACGATTGTTGCACAGAAACTTAACCCCATTAAGGAGTAGGAGAGTGCAATGTCATTAGGACTAGACGCCAAGGCAAGCATTTCATCTAGGGTTTATAATTCGTATTATCATACCGTATTATGTTCTTTAGTTAATATTATTATACTAAACTCATACCCGACTCATTTAATATTCACGTCAAAATCTCAACTCCAAACCCAACCCATTTATTAATCGTATTAATCGTGTCAACCCAAATTTATTCAAATTAAATATGAATAAAATAATAACTTATTTAATATGATTGTGATATTTTGACATGTTTATTAGTTAACATATCTTTTTTTTTTAATGAAAAACAGGTAAAATTTACTTATAAAGCATTAAAATTCATAGTTTATGTATTTTATTAACTATGAAAACTTTTACTTTATATCATATACAATTAAATAAAAGATAATATATATAGTTAATCGTGTCAATCCATATAAGGAGATAAATTCAAACCCAACCTGTTTATTAATTGTATTAATTGTACCAACCCATTTTTGATCTAAACCAATTTATAGAAAATTCAAACACACTAATTTCGTGCCGTGTTTGTATCAATATATTGTATCATGATCCAAATTGCCAATCTTAATTTCATTAGTGACCTCAGTTGAATGATTTATCCATAAATTGTACATCTGAAATAAGAAGTTTATTAAAATTAGTAGATCTTTCAATATGATATATTACATAAAACAAGTCTGGGTTCCCTGTACATGTCAATATTTACCTTTATGTAAAACCATGCTAAAAACTCATCTATCTAAACCTTATTCAAATTTCGCCAGCCAGTGGCTTCAACCTCTCTCAAATGTTCCCTATATGAAGTAAATCTCATAAATATTGATTTATATTTCGTCATGCAAATTTAACAATTAAAAAGATAAACTTAGCCAATATATCTTCGAATTTCCGGAAAAATTATTCAAAATACATCCATACATGTTACAATTTTTCAAAATAAGCGCATTCACTTAAAATCTTATGTGTAAGAACAATGATTAATTCGCAGGTACAATAAATCATTAAAATGATCATGAGAATGTCAATGAAGTTGATATCATCAAAACATTTAGAAACAGCCAAGGTCCAACATACCACCCTTCATGTTAAAATTTTTCAAAATTTATAATAATGAAAAAAAAAAAAAAAAAAAAAACCTAACTAGTTAAACGACCATATATAGAGTACTCATAATTTCTTTTCCACCACACAATTTGAATACTTTTCATTGAATGTAATGATTGAAAGCTTTCATGGCAAAAGAAAGGCATAATTCTCAGCATCAAAAAAATATATATATAGCTAGTTTTGATCTCGTCTCAATCTCATGCTCAGCTCATTGTAAAGTTGAAGTTTATCTTAGCCAACCGCCCACTGATAAAGAATTACTTTTGTTCTTCGGATTATGCTCATCTCCTCTTTCCTTTATACAAAATAGAGTGATCAAATTCATACCCATTACCATAAATTTATCTACAAATTCATCAATCACAAATATATAAGAAATCAAATACTTACCAAGAACCACAACTCAACGGTGCGGTTCACTCAACGAACTGGCGGCGGCGACAATCGGGCGCAGCAGAGCGACAAACTAGCGGCGGCGACACACTCGAATGAAAAAAAGGAAGGAAAGGAAACAAGATTGTCAAGGCAGCCAAAAAAAATGAAGGAAAAAAAAATGAAAAGGATCGAAAAGAATTTGGGAAACTTTAAGAGAATGAGGAGAAGACGAAGTGGGAGGAAGAGTTCGTCGCTAGGAAAACATTTACACGAAAACGGCACCGTTTTCTGTTAAAATGATCCATCTGGAAAGCAAAATTTTTGTAGCCATTTGTCGTCGCTGTATTTAAACTAAAAAATTCGGCAAAAATAAAGAGCGCGAATGTTTGGAAGGGGAAAAAAATTGATTACATTTAGCGACGATAACGATATTGCTGATTTCTATTTTTATGTTGTCCTTGAAACTTTTGTCGCTAAAAGTTCTCATTTTGTAGTGCGTTACCTTCCAAAGCTTGGTAGTGCTGTGCTGACTTTCGAGTAAAAAAAAAAAAAAAAAAAAAAACAGGAAGTAGTAGATATATTTTTTTTTTGGTCAAAATTTAGATATTACATGTTTTAATTAAAAATAATCTTATATGAAATAATAACAAAATAGAAACATTTGTGTACTTTGAATAATGAGATGAAGGTCAAAATAGCATAATACATTATATAATTTTAAAATTATAGTAGAATATAAAATATTAGTATTAAATAATATAATTAAGACAAATAGTCAGATTAAAACCAAAAATATCTATTAGTTTTTCTCTTCTCTAAGTCCATCTTTCTTCTCTTGTTTGTCTCTCCCTCTCTATCCATCTGCCTTTCTCTTGCTGTCCATTGGAAAACACAACAACAACGGCGATGGTGCATGCCAGGATTAGAAGGCGACATGACCGACGATAGCGCCTATGTCGAGATCTTCAACATCAAAATCACGACAAGATCCTGATGCTAATGAAATTGCTTGAGATTTGTCAGGACAAAGAAGAAATCACGATTGTGACGGTGTCCCAACAGCAACGATTGCTTCATCTCTCTCCTTTCATTCACTATCCAAGATCCATCATCATCTTCTACAATCCGAAATTAGAGAACCATCACCAGACAGTCGCAATTTCATGGCCTGCGATCGCATTGGCTTAGATTGATTTAAATTACAATCTCCATTTATCTTATGATTTTATTTGCATGAATAATATTTCATAAATCTAATTTAAATGCAATATAAAATTATGCTAATTTAATTTGAATTAAACAATTATGTAATAATTATCCAAATAAAATCAATAAGAAGAAAATCTTTTTCCTCATCTGTCCTAGTGGAAAACGCCTATACCATGTATATTAGGATAAGATTTTGTTTTAATATAAATTCAAATAAAATAATTATCATATTTAATTTAAAATATTTATTTAAATAAAATTATCTAGATAATTAATTTATTCATCTAAATAATTAATTTATTCATATCTCTTTATTTAAATTAATTTCATATTTATCACAAAAGATAAATTCAATCAAATTAAATTATAAATCTTATCTTCCAAACAAATATTTATCCAAACTAAATGTTTATCTAATTAATTAAATGCAATAAAATTCTGATTCTACTCTTAGTGTAAAAAATGCCTATACCTTAGGAAATGTGATTCAGGTTTTTCTCCTTATTAAGTTTAAGAATTAAAGCCCAAATAAATATCCTAATTGATTACTACCCATTAAAGAATTATATTGAGTTGGTAAAGTGACTAATTAGACATATATAATGTGGGCTCAATAATTTACATAATTAATTATTTATTATCAAATAAATTAATTACATAATCATTAATTTTAAAGTCATACACTATAAACTTGAAACTACATTCTTAATAATACACAATATTACGTAAATCAGTGCATAGTTACAGTCCAATGTCCTTTTCATATATGCAATACTCTTATATGATATTCATGATCAACTTAAAGTCAAAGTTTATTCAATGTTTTAATCATGCTATCTTAAAAACTAATTATACATCCAATAGGAAAATTATTATTCACCGCACGTGAATAATATATTATTTGCCAAACAAATGACCCAAGGTCATGTCCATTTTCACATCCTGTATAATGTTGTTAAAAGGACAATTTTTTCTCATTATTAAAGTTCTGATTCTATATCTATAAATAAAGCTTATATCGTATACAAATCATATACCTAAAGAGCTAGTCTAATAGCTTACTATTCCAAGGTGCTTTAGTCTTTGGAATATCAAAGTACACAAGTCATATACATAAAATTATTTGCTTACTCAAGATTTAGGTTACTGCAGAATGAATGTCAAAAATGAATTAATCTATTCAAGCGACCTATATAGATTAATTACACTTTAGTCTAAGTCCAATATATCACCACCACTAAGTAATATATCTATGTACTGAGGAGTCGGCTGGTTATGGTCAAGATAAACTATCTCTCCAATTGGATTTAGACAACATAATAGTTTTCACATGAGTTAGATGCTCACTTTAACCCCATAGACTATGGACTATAAATTTAGACAGCTTATTTTATAATATTGTTTTCTCGCATATAAAATCCATTTTATGCAACATTCTAATAGATTAAACACCAAGTAGTCAATGAGCCATATTTGCTTATATTTATTTTAACATGTAAATAAAGATGATGACAATATAGCAATAATGTAATAAAAAATCTCAAATATATTATTAATCAGTTCAAAATAAATGAAATAAATATTAAATGTCTTTCTCTTTTAGGACATTTCCAACATAAGACATCCTATTTTGTGAACTTCTCTTGTGTGCATAAGTATGAGAGTTTAAGAGTTTCTTGTGTACTTTGTGAGAGCATCTTCAAGGGTAATCAAATCTTTTGTTTTTGAGAGAGTTACTCTTTTTGTAATCTCCTTATTTTGATAGTGGAAATTTCCTTGCCATCCTTGCTCTTGGAATAGGCTAAAGCCGAACCATGTAAATTTTCTTTGTGTTGCTTAATTTCTCTTCAGCTTTCTTTATTTCTTATTTTGTCCTAAAATCCTTTATATTTGATAGAATTCCTAACAAACTAGTATTAGATCCATTAGTTCTTTGTCTTCTTAATTTGTAAACTATTTTAAATTCACTCTTTAGTTATTATTGGAGTGTGTGTGTGTGTATTTTTTTTTTTCTGTTGGCCCTCTAATTTAAGTTGAGATTCTGTCAAAATTTGTTTTTGGATTTTCTTTGTTATGGTGACAAAATTTGAGATTGAGAAATTTGTTGGGATGAACGATTTTGGTGTATGGCGCTTAAAGATGCGGGCCTCATTAGTTCAACAAGGATAGCTTAAGGAGCTAAAAGGTAAGGAGGAATTGCCAACAACAATGATTGATGATGAAAAAAAAGATGCATTAGCTTGTGCACACAAAGAAATTCAGCTTTCATTGTCTAATGAAGGGTTGCGAAAGTTGCCAAACGAGACATCGGATACAGATTTGTGGCTCTGGCTTGAGAGCTTATACATGACAAAATCTCTCACTAATCGACGATATCTGAGTAGCAATTGCACACACTTTGTATGGATGAAGGTACGTTTCTTAAAGATCATCTATATGAATATAATAAAGTCGTTCTAAATTTGAGAAATATTATTGTAAAACTTGATGATGAAGATTAAACCTTAATTTTGTTATTATATTTACCTCCATCCTGTAAGTATTTTGTTGATACTATGTTGTATGGGAGATGTCAAGGCATCTTTGAATTTCAGAAGAATTAAAGAAAAGATTCTCAAGCAGCTGGAGTAAGAATCAGTACCTAGTGGTTGGTTGCAAGAGGAAGAACCAAGGAGAAAGGCCAACAAAAGAATAGAGATAAGGCTAGATCAAAGTTCAGATCCAGATCAGATAAATGTCATTATTGCTACAAGAAAGTGCACTGAAAGTTTGAATGTCCAAAGCTCAAGTATAAGATGGAGACTTCTAATAAAGTATTGACTTCGGGTGATTCTGTGTGCGTTGCAAAAGATGGTTCCAACAACAATGATATTGTTCTATCAGTATCTACAAGTTGCTTCGCTAACTCTTGAGTTCTTAATTAAGGTTGTTCATACCACATATGTCCCAACAAAGACTGGTTTTGTACTTATCAGTCTATTGATGGAGGCGTCATCTTGATGAGGAAAAATGTATCCTGCAAAGTAGCTGGTATTGGTACAGTAAGAATTAAAATGCATGATGGCATTGTCACGACTTTGATTGATGTTAGACATGTCCCTAATTTAAATAAGAATCTTGTTTCTTTGGGTACTCTTGACTCGCAAGGCTGCAAATTTTCAACTGAAGATGGAGTTCTAAGAGTTAGTGAGGGTGCTCTTGTATTGCTCAAAGGCAAACTGATGAAACTCCATGTTCTTCAAGGTAGCACAATCATTGGTGATGCTATAGTTTCTTCATCATCTTTGGATCGAGAATTAGATTCTACTTCTATGGCACATGCGCTTGGGCTACATAAGTGAGAAAGGAGTGATTATTTTGAGTAAGCGAGGATTTCTTTATAGTCAAAAGACTAGGAAGCTTGACTTTTGTGAGCATTGCATCTATAGGCAGCATCAAAGAGTCAAGTTCAGTATGGTGATTCGCAAGATGAAAGACATGATGGATTATATCCACTCAGATATATGGGGTCCTGGTACCATTCTATTGAAAGGCGATTCCTAGTATTTCTTGACATTCATTGATGATTACTCGAGAAGATTTTGGTTACATTTTCTTAAGTTTAAGAATGAGGCAATTCTGGCCTTCATGAAGTGGAAAGCTTGTATTGAGAAGCAAAGGGGTGTCGTGTAAATCTACTGACAAGTACACGAGTCGCACAAACAATAAAGAGTGAGTAAAGTTTTATTTACACAAGGATTATATTTAATTTTGAGTTAATTATTAAAATTAATTAATTCTAAAATTATTTCAACATCAAAACTAAAAATTATAAATGCTGGATAAGAGAAATAAATGGAGAAAAAAAACTAACTAAATTACAATCAACAAAAACATAGCTCTAGGATCGCAATTTCACCCAAACAATTTCTTTTTTTTTTTTTTTTTCCTCTTAAGTTCCTGACTAATCTTGTGCTGCGTAGTTATTGATATATTATTTCTCATCTACGAATCTTTTTTTTTTTTTTTTTCCGATTCCTTTGCCTATACCCTGTTTGATGCACTCTGTAGTCTCAATTTTATTTGATTCTTTCAACAACCAAGAAGCAGTAGATTGAAGTATGTAAAACTTTATTTTTTGATCAAATATTATAAAGATCTTTAAACTTATTTCCCCTTGAAGAATAATTTTTAATTTATTTCGTATTTTGTTTTTTAATGATCATTATAATACATTGAAATTACATTATACTTTTGTTTTTTAGATTTATGACGGAATTTTGTTTAACCGTTTATTATCTTAATAAAAAAAATTTAATATAATTTATGTCCCTACTAAAATTAAATCCGTGATCCATCCCAAAATTGGACAACAAATTTCTCTCTCTCTTACTTTTTTTCTATCCTACGTAGCATTGACTTCCTTTTTAATTTCTAGAGCTATGTTTTTGTTTAGTATATTCGATTAGTTCCTTTTTTGAAATGTTCAATGGAATAATTGGTAGTATCAATTTCATAGTCATCGATAAGTATTGGACCCTCATTCATTACGCCCTTGATTTTTCTCTTAAATTGTTGGGTTACATATATAGTTAATGACCTGCCATAAACGGACCCTCGTCTATAATTTCTCGTGGTGCATTAATCTTCCAAAATTGATAATTCCTTAATTTACTTCCTCTTATCCCCCCTATGTAACTTACTATATTAATTAGAATTCATCCATTTATTAGTATTCCAAAAGTAAAATATTTGTGGTAAATCCCCATATTCAGTCATTGACCACCTCCTGATTCCATTTTTTCTAACCGACTGTATTCAAGGGGAAAAAAAATTCTACATTTGGTACATTCATTCCTCCATTGATATTCCAAATATTAATTTAAAAGTTATACTAAAATAAGAACATAATATTAAATGCATTTATGTTAAATAGTCGTGTAGTTGTCACTCACGAAAATTCAGCAACTGACATGGCCCTTATCATGTTTTACTGTAGAGTTCTGTATATACGAGACATTTGCAAATTGTGAATTTCACCAATATCTTTCACTCTACGAACGCTAGAAAACTCTCTCTACCAAACATGGGTCAATTTGTAACGCAACCTACCCAAGCCTTGCTTGTTGCATTATTGTTTGTTTCTTCTCTACTTTGCACTGGTTCAATTAGGCTAGATGTCGAAACTGATCAAAATGGCGAAGACAAACACAGCGTGGGAATTGGTCCGCTCATCAAACCCGAAACGATGGTCGTGATCACGAACTACTTACCGAACAATCAGAGCCTCACCATCCATTGCAAGTCGAAAGACAACGATCTCGGAGTCCATGTCCTGGCACCAGACGGCGGCTCCTTTAGATGGCTTTTCCGGATGAATTTTTGGCATACTACACTATACTTTTGCGGTATGAACTGGAGAAATGGCGCTGTCGTGTTCGACGCGTATAAAGCGAAGAGGGATTACAACAGGAGATGTAACTTCGACTGCGACTGGAATGTGTTTGAGTATGGCATTTATGGCTACACAGATCATGGTGGGCATGATCTAACTATCCCTTGGAACAAACCAAGCGTCTAATAATAATATCTATATGCGTATGTACGTAAGAGAAATAATTTATCCTATTTTATACTTGGAGTTTTTGTTAAATGAAAAACTTTGAATAAAACAGAAAGGAGTAAAATATAAGGCTTAAAGTAGTATGCATAATATTTTACTCCATTTTCTTTTTCTGCTTGCAATCTTTTTTTCCGTCCTGAAAATTATTATCAATTAATATATGAAAATGAAATTAAAAGATGATGCATAAATTGTGTAATATAGCACCGGTGCCCCCCTAAATTTATCACTTTTTAGCAATTTACTCCCTCAAACTTTTAATTTTAACAATTTATATCTTGAACTTGTTAAATTATTATTAAAAAAAAAAGGATGGATATAGACTATAAAAAACTGTAAAATTATAATTTAATTTTTAGACATGCTAAAACAAATATTATTCTATTGATTGGACACTATATTATAACAACAAATATTACATATATCATATAATATATTTAAATATATATATTTTTTAATAAAAAGTGGTTGATCTTTTATTACTGAATCAAATCATCAATGACAATACGAGAAATACAGTCAAGCACTTCTTCCAGTCAAATATACTCATTCTTGTGAGGCAATGCATGTCGAGCCAAAGTGTGGGCTGCACCATTCGCAGTGCGATGGATAGCGCAACAAGAACCACCTCCGGCAGCACTAATCGAATTCCATCAACAATAATAGGGCCTTCTGGAGCCAATTCCCTTTGGCTATTAATGCTTTGGATTACCTGTACAACATCACTTACCATAATAGCAAATTTAAGCCCACTATCCAAAGCAAATTGCAGACCTTCACGGAAAACCATACATTCAGCAAGGAAAGGTGAAAAAGCTCCCATGACAAAACCATCGTTGCCCTTGATAACAGCACCTATACCAATACCATTTGAATCTGGAATGACAGATGTATCCACATTGAGCTTTAGAGAGCCCTCATTTGGAGCTTTTCATTTCTTACTTGTTTGTTGGATGGCTTGTTTGGCTTGTTGATAATTATGAAGCCAAAGAGCAGCATCTTCTAAGATAATACTAGCTTGTTTAAGCCATCCTCCATGAACAATTTTCGAACCATAGAAACCAAAGCACAGTAATAAAATCATAAAATCCTCTCTTTTGATCAAAGATTGCATGTGCATAAGGAAATCCACTGTGATATTGCCTCTGAAGTTTGCTATGGCTCGGAAAAATATGCTCTGCTCCCCGACTTCCATAATAGACTCACAATACACTAGAGCATGGAGTGTGGTCTCTTCACTGTTGGGAATATAAATAAATTCCAATTCTCCTTCAAGATCTAACTGATGCAGAAAAAATAAAAATTGACACTAATAATTTTATCTCATAGAAAACTTTTCAATTTAGAAAGGAAAAACCACAGCATAGATAGAAAAAACTTTTACTATAAAATAATGGGTATATAACAAACTCTTAAATTATAATAGTAACTTGAGATATTCTTAACAATAAAATTCTCTTACACTTATAAATATGATAATCTCACTATTTTCTCTATAAAATAAAACACTTTCTACATACATAAAATTCTTTCTCAGCAGTTTTATTTTCTAGCTACTTAAATTTCTCTCAACAGATTTACTTTTTTTTTCCTGCTTGCTTATTGCTTCTTTTTGATCTGCTTGAATTTGAGAAGCAAATAAGGGCTCTATTTACAAAGCCCCAATACGGATAAAGAATGCGTAAAGAGTTCTCTTTTTTTTTTTCTTCTTCTTTTTTATTATTTATGTGATGTGGGCACTAAAATGGTGCGCCCAGTATTTTTGACTAAAAAAACCCCAATAATTCCTCCCTTTTCCCCCTCTTTTTTTTTTTTTGTTCAACCTATGAGAGAGTAAATTAGTTGCAAGTCATTATCAACTTTAACTTATCCTGATAAGCTTGGAACATAACCCCAGCTTGTGTCAAATATTCATCTTTGTTTGCATATCTATTGTATTTTTCTCAGTTTGAATCTTTTGCACTTAGAAAAGCTTTTTCTTAAGTGCTTCACAAGTCTAATGATATCTGATGTCATTGTGCTTCGTTTTGTAGTGGTAGGTCACATTTTTACTTAGATCAATTGCACTTTAACTGTCGTAATAAATCACATACCCATCTTGCTTTAAA
This sequence comes from Antiaris toxicaria, assembly GCA_035233585.1. Classification (NCBI taxonomy): domain Eukaryota; kingdom Viridiplantae; phylum Streptophyta; class Magnoliopsida; order Rosales; family Moraceae; genus Antiaris; species Antiaris toxicaria. Next base: position 8,036,970 of record CP141163.1, read on the forward strand.
CCCATATATTTGAGAAAATTGTTTAACTACAACATTTCTTTTCCCACTTCTGTAAGCCCTATGTACTCAGTTTCTATTGTGGATAGAGTAATATATTTTTGTAGCTTGGACTACCATGATACAGCTTTCACTGCAAAAGTAAACAATTACCCAAATGTAGACTTTCTACCATCAAGGTGACCTCCTATGTCTGAATCTACATATGCTTCTAATACTAGTTTTCCTTTTTCAAGGCTTAGTCACATTTTAGATGTGCCCCTTGGATATTTGAAAATCCATTCAATAACTTCCCAATGTTCCTTGTCTGGGTTTGCTGAGAAAAGGCTCACAACCCCTACTGCATGAGTGATATCCGAAATTATACAAACTATTACGTATATTAGACTTCCAACTGCTAAAGAGTAAGGAATAACTAACTTCTTCTTTTTTTCTTCTTTTGAAGAAGGATATGTTTTCTTGATGAGTTTGAACTAACCACCAAAAGGTGAAGACATTGGCTCTGCTCTTTCCATGTTGAACCTCTCTAAGTATCAATTCATCATGGTTCTCTTAAGATAGCTACAACATTCGCAATCGCCTATCTCGGATAATCTTCATTCCCAAAATCTATTTGACTGGACCCTGTAATAGAAGGACCCACAATCTTTCATTATCATTGATAGAATATGGCGTGAAACCCATCCTGCCTAGGGGTCTTGAAAGTACCCATCTCAAAGAGAGTAGTCTGGAATTCCTCCCCATCAAAAGGGTGCTGCAGCATTGGGTTGGTCGACTCATCAACTCTAGTCGGCATGCAGCTAAGTGCTTGGAGAAACCCCATATCTTCCTCCTCTTCAGTAATTGCCAGCCTCGTCCACCTACTCATCACATCATCCATCTTGACAAATCTCACATAAGGCACTAAAGAAAAGTGGGACAAAACCTATCACTCAATCGAGATAGGAAAACCACTCTGATAACCAAAGCGTTAGAGTAATCCCACAAATAACCTACATTTGAAGCTTACAATGAGGGGAAAAAAAATTTTAGTTATAATGAATAATTTTTATTGAATTGTTGACTTTAAATATTAAAAACATTTAAGTTATTTTTTTAGTAAAGATACCTCGATTGTACGATATTTTTTTTTATTAATTCTAAAAAGGTAGATACACTTGGTTTGTGGGATATACTAAACCTTACCTCTCAACATATATTTAGTAAAATATAAAAAAAAAATACATACAAATAAACTAAAACAAATAAAACAAAACTATATAACAATAATTTTGTTATTTTTTGTGAAATTTCTCATGATATTTTCATAAAATTTTGTGAATAATTACGTATTTTTATGATTGATCAGTCATAATATCAATATTTTGTGAAAATATTGCAATATTTTTATGGATTTTTTTTACGTACTTTTTTTTGTATCGGGGAACTCAAATTTGTAAAATTTTATCTAATTTTTTTTATGGAATTTTGGGATTTTTTTCATCATTTGCTATCAACTAATAGATCTTACAGAAAACAGAAGGAGGTTGCATTTTTTTTTTCAACTTAGAATATAATAATCCATATGACATCTTTATTATTATTATTACTATTTTTCATCTGATACATCAATATTATAGCTTCATGAATAACGCACAACAAGCCTTTTTTTTTTTTTTTTTAAACTAAACATAAAAGACTATTTCTTTACCCTTCCAGTTCTTTTTTGATAAATACTCTCCACTTCTTTGTACTATGTAGCTTGTTCTATATTTTTTTCTTTTATTTTTAACATTAACATCTTAATTTCTGATAAAATTTATATATTTAATTGAAATTATAAATCATTGTTAACATATGTATTTATATACTTTCATAGAATAATAACTAGATAAAAATGATTTTTTATACTTAAACATGTAATTATATTCAGTTTCAAGTATTTTATTTTGAAAAAAAAATGCAAAAAAAAAAAAATAATAATAATAACAAAGGGGGTCTGAATGGTGCATTTTAATATCCTTGGAATAATAAGAAATTTTTTTAAGTAAAGGAATGGTAAGTGTTAGTGATATAGTTTACGTGTGTTTTTAAAATTAGATAAATTGCTTTCATGTTTCCCAAATTTTTTATGAAGGAATCGATTGATTCTTATTCTTATTTTTATTTTTATTTTAATTAAAACATCCTCAAGCTTTTTGAAAGGATGTAAAAGAGTCATACCCTAACTACCTTTTAACCCTTACACAAAAAATTATCACAAAAATTATAATTTTTTTTTAGAGTTGAAAAAACTAACCTTAAAATATCAAATATAAAAACATAGTGAATGAACACATCTCGAAACAAAACCGGACCGTGGGGATGGATGGGGTTAAAAAAAGAAAAGTCTTCAAATTACCACTTTCAACTACTTCACTTTTAATTATTTATATCTTCAAAATATTATAATATATTTTAAATTTTAAAAGTTTATAATTTTTTTATATATAAATTTAAATGAGATAATTTTTTAAATTATATATAGTTTTGAGAATAACGAAATAATATATATATTAATTTTTTTTATTAATTTTTTTTAAATTTTACATTTTTCATTCTAAATAATTTTTTTCCCAAATATATTTTTAAAATAATTTTTTTCTAATAAAAAAAAATCTAAAAGAACATCTAAACCCTAAATAAAATTTCACAAATGCAAGTTCATCCTCCCACATTTAAAAAAAAATATGTAATTGAAAATGAAAAAAAAAAAAACATAAAAAAAACCCTCTTCCTCTCGCTCTCCGTCTGCGATACCTCCAGTAGCCCCTATTACGTGAGCCCATGCACCCACCCGCTGGGCAAGTCCCTCCGTCGCGAACGCGCCACGCCGCGCCGCCGACCAAACTCCTCTGTTGCTAACCTGACGTGCGAGCTCCTCTGTCGTGAACCAGCCGAACTCTGCCCCTTCTCCCTCAGCCCAGCCGCAGGAGCGTGTGAATGTGATCCCTTCTTGGCATTTTCAATCTTGTACTGTTATCTTTTCTGTTCGATTATATTATATTTAGTTACTTTGTACTCTTTTACTCTATCTGTTGTTTGCGTATTTTGAAATTTGAAGCAAATCCCAGATTATTTCATTGCGCACACAAGATGTTCGAAGATATTACTCGTCATTTGTTACTTGATTGTTTGTTATTGTAAGTATTTTTTTTTTTCTGGGAGTTAAATTGGGTTTATAAGTGGAAGGTGAATGTGACCCAGAGTTGCTTCTTGTTTCTGTATAAATGCAAAACTATTTTTAGCTAACAATTGGTTGGTGATTCATTCAAATATAATTTGTTTATCCATATATTTATTTTGCAACTTTTGAACACATTTTTTTTCTTGATAACTGTATTGTCTGAGACTTTGTCCCGACTAATCCACAGCACCAGTGCAAAGTATTAGAGAGTGACTAATCCATACTTATTATAGTTATAGAAGACATTTTTATTGTTAGAGATGAGTCCTCGTGCTTTCGTCAAATCTATATAATTTTGGATTATTAGGCCCTTTTTTTATTTTTTATTTTTTTTTAAGTAGTCATTTTGCTTTGTTATATATGCCCATCTCCTATTATTGGAAAGGAAAATTTGAAGCTCGGCTTGGAGAAGTTAATTTGTCAAAATAAAATTACAATTAGAGCTTCTTCTTTACATATTTAAGATCTTCTAATCTTTGACCTAATTATGGCCTTTTGGGAATTTGGTGTATCCAGTTTTAACATAAAGAAGTACTTGATGTTATAACATGGGAAAAGCTTCAAGAGATAAGAGGGTACATTTTGTTAAGCGGTCATCCTCTTCTTTTTCGTTTGCAGTTTTTAATTATAATTGATGAATTCATTTTGGTTGAACTAATTGATTGATTTGGCTGCAGGGTATATATTATCGTAAAGCAAAAAAAGAAGGTTGGCGTGCTCGAAGTGCCTTGAAGCTTCTTCAGATAGATGAGGAATTCAACATATTTGAAGGCAGAGGATGCAATTTCAAAATGAAAGTTTTTGTATCCCAATGTCTTTTGTCTCGCGGAACAAATAAAATCTACTTATGTTCGTCGTGCATTCAAGATGAGGTCTCAATTGTAGTAATAGCACCTATTTGAACTGAAATAGAGCCTTGTTCATGGGAAATTCTAGTTTTATGTATAATTATAATATACTATTTGCAAGATTTTAAATATTTCTTTTAATACAAGAAATAGCAATGGAGCTGAATTATACACATAACCATGCAACTGTTTTGATTTCAGGAGTCAAGCGTGTGGTAGATCTCTGTGCCGCCCCTGGTAGCTGGAGTCAGGTATCAAAGATTGAGATCCTAAAACATAAGGGATTTGTGCTTTAACCCAAAAACAAGTACATCATGCATATATCAATTTCTTTCCTTTTTTTATGTTATTTTGGTGTGTTTGGGTATTTGGTTCCCAATTTTATGTTGAAACATCAAACAAGCTTCATGCATTTTGTCACACTGAAGTTGTCAAGCATGGTGGAATGGGGAGGTGATATGCAAAGGCTCTTGATCCATCTTTGATTTCTATTTCTCATGTGTAGGTTTTGAGCTGAAAATTGTATATCCCAGCAAAGCTTGCTCCCGATTCTAAGTAAGTTACTTTGTCTGTATCAATCAAATGTGTTATAAATATATACATATTGGTATGATGTATGTATATCTAAATGAAGCTAGAACATGATAAAGTTGGCAGATTATTTAGACTGTGATTATTTTTATTTTATGTTTTTGTTTGTAAAGCTACAACTGGGAATTTTGAGTATTGAAATCCTGACAATTTTTGGGTATTTCATTTCCACTTTTCAGACTTACTCATTCAGCTTTAATTTACACACTGATGTGTTTTTGCATTTCTATTACAATCCTTAATTCCATAAAATCATATACAGAACGTAACTATTAAACTCGTATTCTTTAAATGACCAGCCTCTTGAGAATATCATAAATTTGTTCATCACAGTTATATGCAGGGATGGTGATCTTCCTATTATTGTTGCTATTGATTTGCAGCCCATGGCTCCAATTGAAAGTGTGATTCAAGTACAAGGCGACATAACAAATGCTCAAACAATTGAAGTGTTAGGAAACTGTTATGTAATTATTTTTGCCTTATGACTGTTGGTTTTATAGCATGAGATTTAGTGCCCGTACATTTTCTTACAATCCTTTTTAACTTCTTGGGGATGTTTATGTTGAGCGTATGTGAAACCAGATTAAAACAGTAATTTGATAATTGTCACACGCGTAGGTTCACATTTACATGAGACATTGATTCTATATGACTTTGTTTCATTTCTTGAGATTCATCCTTTTCTTCCATGATTTTTTATATAATGATGATATTGGAAGTTTTAGTTGTAGATAAAAACAACTTCAATTTTTGTGCTGGAAAATTAATGGTGATATGCTTTAATTTATCTCCTTTTTCTCTCCCTTTTTAAAGGTCATCAGAAATTTTGATGGTTGCAAGGCTGATTTCGTTGTGTGTGATGGTGCTCCTGATGTTAAAGCTTTGTTGTTTTAAATTGCCAGAGTATTACTTCTTTAGCAACAACTTCTACTTACATTAAATTGAACTTGTGCTGATCTACAGTTACAGGGCTTCATGACATGGATGAATTTGTTCAATCGCAAATCCTACTAGCAGTAAGTTTTCATGTTTCTGAAATATTGACATGTTTTGCAGCGGAAGTAATGATTTTAATTCTGGATGATAGTATTCCTTTAATCCATTTTAGGAATAAAAAAAGTAAAACAAAAAGTGTTTATTTATTTGCTTCAATAGTCAGTTTGTTTTACATAGATTTTCCATAATATTATGTGGCATATCCATTTTGTATTTATTGGCTTGCAGCAAGTTTTTATCATACAATTTCTATGTTGCATATTTCTATCACTTTGTTTACTAGCACAAGCAATTCAGCTGCACTAGCGTAATGATGACAAACAACAGCTTTCTAGCTTTATGCTGGAGTTCTATTGAGTAAAATAGTTGGGATAAAATTCTGACGCGGTTGATCTTCCTTTATATTTAAGGTTACAACTTGTAGTAACAGATGAATGTTGCTACCATACCCTGCAACCTAAATCTCGTGTTTTTGTTTTCCTTAGCAAGAGATATTTCCATGCTCACTGTAGTTTTTTGCTGTATTATCAAGCTTGTTGGATTTATTATTTATTCTTTTCTGGGAACAATGTTTTGAATCTTGCTGAAGCAAGTGGTTTTTTGATGCAGGGTTTAACAGTAGTTTCTCATGTACTAAGAGAAGGTGGTAAATTTATTGCTAATATATTTCAGGGGAAAAAAAAGAAAAACACAAGTCTTCTGTACTGCCAGGTAGTTGCATATTGTTGAATTACCAAGTCTGTGTCCAGACTGAAATTAGGTATTATGTGTGCAATATATTCACTAATTTTAAGCTTGCGTATACCCCTCTTCTAGCCTGGTTGTCCTTTTTTACTTGGATACAAGGTGTTTTCAGGTTAATATTTGTTTTGATAGATCATTATTCTCTGAAGTTTTGAATTAGTAGGCAAAAGTTATCACATGCATGGCGTGCTAATGTAAATACATGGGTGGACAATTAACATATTGGCCGCTCACTATATCTTTGAATCGATTTTTTTTACTCTTTTTCTTGTGTTTATTGTTTGTAAAGTGTTCTATCGGAAACAATGACCATGGTTTCCTAGCATTTACTTGTTTTGTTTTCTTGTTGCAGCTAAAATTATTTTTCCCTGCAGTAACTTTTGCAAAACCAAAAAGCAGCCGTAATTCCAGTATAGCCAATACATTAGACTTTTCTATACAATATACTGGTTCTTTCCTTGGTATTATTTCTATTCTACTACATCTCGGTATGGGGTTTTCTAATTCGGCTCAGACCCTAGTGAGGAATTTGGCCACCCCTAATCGGGTCAAATTGTCCACCAAAAATCCAGGCTTGCTGTGATAATCTCCTTCTCTGTTAAGAAACCTTGAATGCTTGGTCAGTACTCTGTGTTATAGTCTGATTCCATGTTCAACATCACCAGTTTGGTCCAGGGGGACATTGCCTCCATGGGATCCATAAAATTTCCAGGATGCCAGTGTTGTGGGTTGGTGGTTGACATTTTATATTAACAGTTCTCTTCATGTGTTATACAGAGGCATTAGCAGTTTGTGAGAATTATTCCCCTTCTGAAGGCTTTAACCCAAAAGATCTCCATCGCCTCTTAGAAAAGGTGGGAAGTCCCTCTGGAGTAGATGATTTAGGTAATCATGTTCTCCCCTATCAAGTTTATATTCAGCATCTTTCGAATAACAATTTTCTTGCTATATTTTGAAATTTATGTTATTCGGGTTTTGAGCCGAGGCCTGAACTTGGGACCTGGCTAACAGCTAGGGTGATCCCTGGGGCTCAGCCCATTACTCAGGTTTGGCGCTATTCTAGCGGCTAGTTACGTCTTGAATTGGATGTCTATCAGTTTTGAACTTCTGATTCTCAGAGGGACGGTAAGTTATTCTTTCCTATGCTCTAATAACGCCTTACGACTAATGTCATTACCTATCTTGGTTTTGAGGCAGATTGTTGTAGTGCTTGGCTAGAAGGACCAACTAAGGTGTATATTCCGTTCCCAGCTTGTGGGGATCTAAGTGGGTATGATTCGGACCGCTCATATCCACTGCCCAAAGTCGCAGAAGGGACCTACCACAGCTTGGATCCGGTACTGCCCCAAATTGCCCCGCCTTATGAGAGAGCTCTTGAATTGAACAAAGCTTCCAGTCAGGGCATCCGAGAGCTTGAAAAGCTTTCCTTGGATTTGGGATCATTCGAATTCTTCAATTTTTATTTTTATTTTTATTTTTATACACGGGCCAGCAAATTCTATATGATTAGTCTATCAGATACTTCGTGGGTTATGGTTCTTTTATCGTCGTACTACTTGTAATGTTTGAGAAAATTGGGTTGTACAGGTGGGCCTAAAAAATTGGAATATAGCATACCATGTCGTTTTTTCTACACTATAAAAAAACTATAAAATGAGAAAGTAAAAATACAAATTACTGGATCGTATTGTTTCAGTGCAATTGGTGATGCATAATCAGTAATGGTATATATATCTATAAAAATGTATATTTGTTTTTGGAAAAATACTAAGGAAATATCAATTTTTAAATACAATTTACATAGTATGTGAGACATTTTTTTTATTAATAAATATTTAAAATATTATTATATTAATTAATTATATTTTTTAATTAAATTATGATATATGAGTTGATATTTAAAAAATTAAAATAAAGGCTACAGACAGTGTTTGTAATATTATTCTTGTTTTTATTCATACTACTCTTTTTAATTTTTGGGTGAAAAGTAAGTGAGAATTTAGACAAGCCCACTGATTTGGGTACTGACAGTGACTTCCACTCCTGGGTCAGGCCAGCTTGCCCAATCAAAAGAACCGTTTTTGATCAATTAGTTGGATCAAATTATAACTTGGAAAATTTTCTATATGCCATATTTTCTTGTTATCTTCGAAACTATAAAGATTTGATATTAGCTTCTCATAAATTTTAGAGCCCGTTTGGAGATCAAATTTTGGTCTTCAAAACAACTTGGTTGATATCTTTTTTATCTTATCATTAGTTTGTACTATTTATATATCTAAAATACTTAGTAAGCCACATTTTAAAAGTCCAGGGTGTTTCGGGGGGTAAAAAAAAATGCCACTAAAATAACTTTTGTCTACCTCATTATCACTTTTCAATATTTATATCTTCAAAACGGTACAGTAAACTTCAAATTTTAAAAGTTTATAATTTACGTATACAAATCCAAATAAGATGATTTTTTAAAAATTACATAGAATTCTAAGTGGAATGAAACAATATCCACATTGACATTTTTTTTTAATTTTTAAATTTTACATTTTTTTACTTTAAACAGTTTTTTTTCCAAATATATTTTTCAAAATAACTTTTTTTCAACCAAAAAAAAAAAAGTTTCTAAAGCAGCATCCTAACGGGCCCTAACTTTACGTATGCAAGTAAGTTCTAATGAGATTTTTTTTTTAATTGTATAGAATTTTAAGAGGAATGAAATAAGATTTATAGAGATAATTTGTTTCTGAATAAATTTTTAAAATTTTATATTTTTATATTCTAAATAGTTTTTTTTTCAAATATATTTTTTAAACTTTTTTTTTTAAATATCTAAAACTTCCCCAAAATAAGCTCTGATCTTTTGAGTCTTCAATTTTTTTTGTTACTGTTGTTGATCGCTTCTTTTGTTGATTTCAAGTTTTGTGCAATATATATACTTGTACATTGCGTTTATGGAGAAATATATAGAATTTCTTTTGTTATGTGAAAACCACTGTAAGCTTGTGCTTACTTGTTTTGGGAAATATCACTTTTATTTTTTTTATTATTATTGTTTTGCTTTAATCTTGTCCACCATTAATTTTGTTCTTTTTGTCACGTAGAACAAGTCAGCAAAACTTCTCAAAGTTGAAAGTAAAATTGTTTTTGCATCTTTAACCGTACAAGTAGGTATTTAATGTCTAATCCTCTATTTACAGCAAATGTTTTTGTGTAAAAACGAGGTACAGAGATCAGGAAATAAAAAATATATAAATATAAATATGTTATCAAACAATTATTGCTAAATATTTAGCTAAAAAAAAACCTCTGTTTATTTTATATTTTCAACCAATATTTAATTGAGATTGATAGATAATTGGGAAACCAATTTAAATTAAGAGTAGCATTAATTAATTATATGATCTCCCATTAAATAATTAATTTAAATCCCAATAATATTTATCCTTTTATTCAATATATTATCTAGATAAACATGTCACAAAATATTTCGATTAGACATAGGATTTTCTGATTATAGGCATGCTCCACCTCAAGGATATAAACCTGTGAAAAATGTTTTTAAGGAGAGAGAAAACTATTCTAATATCATAGTTTGATTGAAACACTAGCGACTAGTATAAATAAAGGTCATAGGTCTCCATTTATACAGAGAATAATAGCAAATAAGATTCTTCAGTTGAAACTTAAAAAACCCTAATGAATTTCTTGTTGTTTCAATAATAATAATAATAATAATAATAATAAAAACTATAATAGAAGCATCCATATGTTCTTTAAAGATATATTAATCTAGACATTATTGGTGTATATAGCAACATGAGTTAGCGATCCATGTGTTTGAAAAATTCTTAAGAGCTCCACGGCACCACCACCAAATCACCTTCTTGATGAATATTTTCCAACATACTATTGAAAAGAAAGGATTATCCTTAATTTAAATAGTGATCTTCAATTCATAGAACATGCCTCATGACAACAATTTAAATAGTAATCTTCAATTCAAACTAATCTGAACAAAATTATTCTGATTATTTTTCAAAGATTTCTACTAAATGCCATTTAAATTTAGAAAGAAGTAGGTCGATTTTAGTACCTCAAAGCACACAAAGACAAGTTTCTCCAGTCGTGAGGGAAATTTTATTTAGCGGGACCCGAAAGACAATAGTGGTAGCTCTTGAAGTAATGAAGCACCAGTACCAGCAGCTCTATCCAAAGCCGATCCTGCAGAGGTGGAAGCAACATCCCAAGGCTCGATGAACTTAGTTCTAACATATTTCACCTCTTCATGATATTGTTGTACAGTAAATGCTGCTCTTTCAGGCATTTGGATCCCCTCCAACTCCATTGCGACTTCTTTCATAGTCGGTCGATTCCTTCCGTTCAAATTCAAGCATCTATGTGCAAGATTGGCAAGTTGTCTGATCTCTTCTTTTGGGGCATCCTTAATAACTTGAGAGTCAATTATTTCAAATACTTTATTTGCCTCCATTTGCATAACAAAATATGTAGCTAAATTTCTTCCTTCATCTGACCTTGTTGCGGATATTGCTTTTTGTCCAGTTAAGAGCTCAACAAGAACCACCCCAAAGCTGTAAACGTCACTCTTCTCAGTGAATTGGCTTGATTGGAAGTATTCTGGATCCAAGTAACCAAATGTGTCGTATACTATGGTGGTGAGGTGAGTTTGCTCTAAGGTAATTGTTCTTGATGTGCCAAAATCTGCAACTTTTGCTCTATGTTTCTCATCGAGAAGTATATTGGTCGACTTGATGTCTCGGTGGTAAATTGGATAAGATGCTGCTGAATGTAAATAAGAAAGAGCTCCTGCAACTTCTGTGGCAACTCGTAAACGCATTTTCCATGTAAAAGGAAACTCCTCATTTTGGTCATGAATATATTGGGATAGGGTTCCATTTGGTACGAATTCGTAGACTAGAAGAGGAACTTCTGTCTCTAAACAACATCCCAGCAACTGAACAACATTCCTATGATTGATTTGGGAAAGGATGACAACCTCATTAATGAATTCGGAGAGCTGGGCTTCATCAACCACTTTAGACTTCTTTATGGCAACAATTTTTCCATCTTTCAACATTCCTTTGTACACAGTGCCCTGACCTCCTTCGCCAAGAATTCTGTCCATACTGAAATTATCAGTGGCTTTCTCCAACTCATTCGAAGTGAACACCCTGGTTTTCTCAACAGTGCCTTCACTAGAAGATATTTGTTGTTGTAGCAACAGGCCACCATTGCGTTTGAAAAACTTTTGCTTGCGTTTAATGTCTGTTCTTCTCTTTATGAATTTGTATAAGCCCCATACACCAAAAAGTAGAAACAATGCACCAAGAGCACTGCCGAAGCCTATATGACTCAAGTAAGACATACATATATATTAATAGAAGGACAACATAGTACTAACAGGGAAGTAAGTATATCGATATAATAAAAAAAGAATCAATATATCTTTAGTCTAATAATCACGAAACTTCAAAGCCCATGAAGAAATTATGGCTTATAGAGAAAGATGTCTAGGAGGAAAAATGATCGTGTGACTTGTAAACAGAGTTTTTCAACTGAATATCAAATTACACAAATATAAAAGAAATCTATGTCAAGATAAAAATATAGAGTGAGAGAATTTAACCAAAATTAATAGTAATTACAGGGTGCATAGCACCATAAGATTCTTACCCAAAAAATAAAAAAAATAAAAAACTAGCTTCTGACACGTGCCTAAAGGCCTGTGTTGTTGTTAAATTTGAGAAGAAACCAACACAATATTGGGTCATTTAGTTGGAGAGATGTTGAGACAAACTTAAAAGTTTTGGAGATATTAAAGTGTAATTTTCAAGTTTTCTCCTGTCTTTTCGAGTTTTCTCTAAACCAACGTTGAGACACACTTAAAAGTTTTGGAGATGTTAAAGTGTAATTTTCAAGTTTTCTCCAATCTTTTCGAGTTTTCCCTAAACCAACACAATTATAGAACTCTGAGAATATTTAAAGTAAAAAATGAATATGTGATCATATTTATAAAAATAAGGAGAATTTAATCATATGAAGCCTACCGATATAAAAATGGGAATTTGATGAAAACTAATCAAATTATGTCATTAACAAGATCAATTCCTTGAAAATGACACATAGGAATTGGGTAGTATGAGGGATAAGTTTAGGCCTACTTTAGGTATTTTCTCTCCTAGGTTTCCAATTAGGGAATACAATTGAGCATAGTGTGCCACCAATTCGTCTACTCGCCATCATTCTCATACATCACTAATTGTCATTGTTACCATCCTTTTATATCATCACTGATCATCCATTCATTGGTGTTTCTAGCTTTTCATCTTTTTTCTTCTTAGTCTTATAAGAATTTAAAACTATCAGAAAATTCCATTGATTATAGAAGTATTTTGAAAAAAACGCTTATACGAGCTTAATGTTGGCATGTTGAGGTGCTTTCATATTTTCAGACCTTTAGCATGCGTTTCTTCCCTTGTATGTCATCAAATTGTACCAATAGATCCAGTTTCAATTGAGGATTGTATTCGTTGTACAATAGGATCATCGTATTATCGCGTATGGTTTGCATTATCATTTTAGTTAATGATATTTCCCCTTTCAAAAAAAAAAAAAGTATTTAACAATCAAATATAGCTTCTCTATTAAGGTAAAATACATAGGGGTGTTTTTTTTATTTATTATTATTATTTTTAAAAAGAGTTTGTGGCAGTTGATATTATTTGTCTTGATTAAGGGGTTGTCATTGTAATTTTTGCAAAACATAAAGGATGATAGTATATAACTAGCTCTTGATTAGTAATGATAAGAGTAAATATCTAACATTAATGAAAGAAAAAGTATCTTAACTAAATTGGCTCCTAATTCCTATCTTATCTAGTAGAAACCTCCCATTCAAATTTTATTATAATAATTAAAAAGAAAATGAAATTCAAAGTTGTTGTACCCACAGAATCTCATAAATTCTTATAATAATTAATGGATATATCTCTACAAGCATTAAAAAGTAAAAAATCGAGGAGAGAGTGAAAGGAAGATACCTATGAAGATGAACTTGCGCTTGTAACTGCAATGGTAGTCCCCATAAGTGTTCACACAAGTGGACCCTCGCCCACACGGGGATGGAGACTCAGCGCATTCATTGATCTCTAGCAGGCAAACCATAAGATAAGATCAACATAAGAAGCTGTAATGTCAGTTTCCTAATAATCTCTGTAAGCAAGTAGGTTTACCTTGATTGCATCCCCCAATTAGATACGGATTTCCTCGCAATCCGCTGCAGTAACATGTTAAAGTCTTCGAATATTGCTCAGATATATCCCGGTTGACGCAGTAGTGGAAAGGGTCTTTACTATATGACATATTTCTTTTAAATAAGTCGAAATCTGTATAATTCAGGTACCAGCTGTGACGCCCCGTGCCCTCAGCGGCCCGGACCGTCACTGTAAACTCTATTACTTGCTTCTTTAAAAACGATACTTAAACTTGCTGAATTTAAGACTATAAATTTAGAGGGATTTTTTTTTTTTTTTTTATATACACGTACGTATTTACTATTCACGTACGCATACTATTAAAATGCGGAATTTGAAAAACATAAGGATTTCAATTATACATACATAATTATATACATGTTTATCTGATTACTATTTACCAGATACTATTTAAATATACTACTCGTACATATACTGTTTACTGTTCCAAAATACCATTTAACCTTTACTATTCAAAATACTATTTACTCATACTGTGCGGAAGAATACTCGCGGTGTATCCATAACCTCATCCTCACATCCACCTCCGCCATCATCATCGTCCCTTGATGTTTACGCTATAGGATGCTTACCTACAGCATGAACACACTCCGTGAGCTTTACGCCCAGTAAGTACAACATGTTAACCGCAAAACATGTTTAAAACATAGCACATACGTAAAATCATAGGCATGACATATATCACTTAATAAATCATATATCATATAAGCATATCACATATCAGCTCACATATCATGTCATCACATAACATGTCATAACACTGAATATAAAACTTCACATACTATATGCATGACAGAAGCATCGTGTACTGTATGCACTCTACTGAAAAAGAAAGCATAACGAACTATAACTAATGCATGATCCGGTTATGTTCATTTATGCTTCAAACTTTTCTTTTCTTTTCTTGTCTATTTAGGGCCCATGTGTCAGTACCGTGTGCGCGCAGACCAACGGTAACGCCCGAGGTCAACTAATGCCGAAGAGCTATCAACTGATGCTCAACTTGTGGCCTGAACTTTCTTTAACTGGAAACCCCTTCGACTGAAGGAGCCGGTACGACACACCTATTTATTTCCATCTTGTTTAACTGTTCTAGCCATACGCTTCTCTAAGCTGTCCCCAATCCTACGCGGTAGGGATCTATGGCTTCTATCTTGTTCTTTCATCAATCTACTCGATTGTGAAGCTATATGCTCTTATGTATGCTGTGCTGAACTCTCACTTGGACCGTAATGCGGCTTGAACACTTCGCCAAAATCTGGAGGTAAAGCATCCACTACGATCTGAGACGATCGACTCTAGTATTCCGTGCCGTTTCACGAACTATGCCGCATAGATTTCTACTAGTCGTTCCACCGAGTAGCTAACTTTCATTGCTAAAAATCTAGCTGATTTCGTCAGTCTATCTACAATCACCCAGATTGCGTCATTATCGTTTGACATCTTCGGCAATCCGACTACGAAATTCATCGTAATCTGGTCCCATTTCTACTCGGGTAGCTTAATTTTCTATGATTATCCTGCTAGGCGCTGGTGTTCTGCCTTAACCTTCTAGCACGTAAGGCATCTGGCGACGAACTCGACAATGTCATTCTTCATTCCAAGCCACCAAAAGCTTTCCTTCAGGTACTTGTACATCTTATTCGCCACCGGATGTACAGAATATGATGTCTCGTAAGGTTCCAAAAGGATTCGCTTCTTGAGTTCTTCATCTTTTAGAACACACACTCTATCTCTGTAGTAGAGTATGTCGTCCTTAAGGATCTTAAACTCTGAACCATTGTCCTCTATAGCTTCCTTTTTGGACTTGAGCAGGGACAAATCAAAATCTTGACCGATCTTGATCTCTTCTTGGAGCGTCGATTGGAGGGTCATCTCAGACAATCTCCCTATCAAAATCTTGATCTTGCTGTCGCATAACTCCTTTGTAGCGCTCTTGACAAGGCACTAATAGCCATAGGCATAGTAATATACTTCTGACTCTACGCATTGACCACTTTATTGGCTTTCCCCGGATGGTATAGGATCTCACGGTCGTAATCCTTACCAACTCTAGCCATCTACGCTGCCTCATGTTGAGCTCTTTCTGCGTGAAGATACATTTGAGACTCTAGTGGTCGATGTAAATCTCGCACGTGACTCTGTACAGGTAGTGCCTCCATGTTTTTATCGTAAAAACTATCGCTACTAGCTCTAGATCACGCGTTGGGTAGCTCTTCTCAAGGTTTTTGAGTTGTCGTGAAGCATACGCGACTACTCTACCACTCTGCATCAATACAGTTTCCAACTTGGTTTTAGATGCGGCGCTTAAATCACAAAGCTTCCTTGACCAACCCTTGAAATGGTCAGCATTGGAGTGCTTATGAGTCTTCATTTCAGCTCTTGAAAGCTTTCCTTGCACTTGTCGATTCACTTATATCTCTTTCCCTTCTTGGTGAGCGCTGTGAGCGAAGCAGCTAACTTTGAGTAGCCTTCGACTAAGTGTAGGTAACATCCTGTTAGTTTAAAGAAACTGTGAATTCCCGTTACGTTCCTCTGAGCTGGCCACGCGCTAACTGCATCAATTTTCATCGGGTCCACAGATCCTCCTTCCTTGGGGTCTACGTGGTCTAGGAAATGGACCTTCTCCAGCCAAAACTCGTACTTGGAGAACTTGGCGTATAACTGATGGTCCCGTTACATGCGCAAAATGATCCTTAAGTGATCTTCCTTCGTCTTAGAGTGTATAAGTATGTCATCGATGAACACAATGACAAACTTATCCAAATAGTCCTTGAACATGCAGTTAATCCAGTTCATGAAAGCTGCTGGTGCGTTCGTCAATCTGAGCGACAAGAACAGAAACTCGTAATGTCCGTACCGCGTTTGAAATGCTGTTTTGGGTACATCTTCATTCCTGATTTGTAGTTGATGGTACTCGGGATGTAGATCGATCTTCGAGAACACTACAGCGTCTTGGAGCTGGTCAAATAGATCGTTAACTCGCGGCAACAGATGCTTATTCTTAATCGTAATCCTGTTCAACTCTCTGTAGTCGATGCACATTCTCAGTGGTCCATCTTTCTTCTTCACGAATGGTATGGGTGCTCTCCAGGGTGAATAGCTCTATCGCATGAATCCCTTATCTATTTAGTCCTTTAGCTGGGCTTGGAGCTCCTTTAGCTCTATAGGGCCTATTCTGTAGGGGGCCTCAAAGATGGGGCTGATTCTAGTAGACGTTCAGTCTCGAACGAGATCCTGCGCTCTGGTTGGAGTCCTGCAAGATCTTCTAGAAATATCTCCATGAATTCCCTGACTATCGGTACGTTGTCGGGTCCTATCTCTATTCCTTGAGTCTTATCTGCTACGTATACTAGGAAGTCCGTGCATCCACTGGATTGTATCTCGCGAGCCTTCACTGCTGATATCATCGTCTTTGGTTGCTCTGGCGACAAACCCTTGTAGATGAACTTTTCACATCCGATTGGTTCGAAAATGATTTTTCGCCTTCAACAGTTTATGACAACGTTGTGTCCTAAGCCTTTTTTTTTTTTTTTGGCATAGTGGCCTTTCTTGCCACAGATGAAACAACCACTTACTCCTTGCTTACATTCTCCTGAGTGCCTCTTTCCGCATTTCGTGCACGTCGAGTTGGCTATCATTTCCTTCCTGGTCGTTTCTCTTCTGGGGAAATTTTTCTGTGAATCTTGATTGCCTTAATTCCCCTTTTCTCTTATTGTTGTTATGGGAATGCCTACTATTCTGGCCGGTTCCCACATTCTGCCCTCTGTATTGTGACTCGGGGTTCTGCTTCTCCTGAGCCTGCTCGGCTTGCGTTTTCTTCCCCTTTCGTGCCTTAAAATTCTACGTCTTTCGCTCCTTATCATGAACCGACTAGTACTCAGCTCAGATAGTCTTGCTGACACATTCTGCTAGTGTCGCTGGTCCGTGCCCTCCGCTACAGACCTAAACTGTGATTTCCGTTCTAAACATCTTCAGCATTCGTTTGACTCTCTCCTTTTGGTCGGTACCAAATCTGGACAAAGTTGAGCCAACTGTTCAAACTTCTTGACTGCCTCCATAACAGTCATACTACATTGGTGCAGGTTATCGAACTCGTCTTACTGCGCTACTAGTGCTTCCTCGTTGAAGTACATCTCCTTGAATTCCTCAATGAAATCGCTCCAGCTCATCTCTCTGATGTTCCTCTTAATGGTTACTATCTTCCACCACTAACGCGCCTCATTGCGCAGGGTGAAGGGTGCGTACATCACTTTCTCTCTCTCTCTGTTAACCCTATAAAATCCAAGATTACTTGGATATCCGTTAGCCAATCATCGGCCTCTATAGGGTTGGTGATTCTTAAGAATTCTAACGCTTTCATGCGTCGGAATCTTTCATACAAGTCGCCTTCCCTAGGGATTGGCAAAAAAAAGAAAACAATTGCTGTTATGAGAGTAGCCATTACTATAGGCGCTAGTGCCTCCTGGGCTGGAGGAGCTGCTTGTTCCCTTAGAGTTTCTGGGGCTGCTAGAGCCTCCTGTGCTAGCATCTTTACTAACTGTGGTGCCTGGGGTTGCTGGCCCAGCTGTTCCCTAAGCTGGTTTAGCTCCGGTTGCTAGTTCTCCATCATCTCTCGCATGGCTGCGATTTGTGCTATCAACTCATCCTCTCGGGATGCTGGATTTAACTAAGCTCTCATTCTTGTCATGTTTTCCTATGTAACCCTATCGTACAGCGAAAAAGGAAAATATAAGTCTCTTAAATTCTATACTTGGGACTCGTATCACATATCATTTTCTTTCTTACTTAACAATCTTACTTAAACATTATGGATATAAATATACCCACTATATCCACCTTTCTTTCTCTCATACTGTGATGTCAATACAATTGTCGCATTGTATTGGGACATCGTCTGAGTGCTAGGATTCATCCTGCACTTTCTGTCATATCATACTCACGCTGTGGAAAAAAAATTTATATCTGGCCCCTAGGGCAAAGCTTTACTACTTATCTCATAATATATTTCACATAATATATATACATATATTCAAGATTCTAGTTCAGTGGGAGTGACACACACTTCCCCTATACGATCCCAACAAGTACATTATGCTATAACTGACGGGGGAAAGCTATTGCTTCCCTCTATATATTTTCAAAACTAACATTCCCGCAGAAGGGTTACTACTATTGGAAGGACAATCCTGATTCAGTATCAGGCATCTCCTCATCATCACTATCGCTGAGTGAGTACTCCTCTGGGTTTTCCTCTTCTTCTCAGTCGAAACTGATCTCGTCATCGCTGGCTATGATGACTTGGGGTTCGTACATCCCCATCTATTCGTCATTACTAAAGCAGTTGGGGATCTCCTCTCCCTCATCGTCGGGATGGGCATCGGAAAGAGTCTTATCATCTTCCTCTTCCATGGGGTGTTCGGGAGACATACGGGCTGGTTCGGGGTTCTCCATTGGCTCCCTATTGCCCTCGTGTACTTCTGGCTGGTGCTCGGCCATGAACTCTTCATCGGCCAGTTGGGGTGCTGGTCCTATCGGGTCACCCTCCATAATGGCGGCTGCTATAATGCCTTGGGCTTGTGCAGGGTTCCCGGGGTTGAGCACTTTTCTCTCAGCATTCACTATCTCCTTGATAAGGCTTGCTAGTCCTGCTTGATCGCTCTTCTAATTTTGTTTGGCAAGGTCTCATTCTCTCTTTAGGTCTTCTCCTGTTTTGATCCACTTTTGTCTCGGCATGTATTGTAGAAGTCCATTTCGGTTCCTTGTAGCGAACAGCATACGTTAGAACTGTATCGCCGGATATCAGCTGCAGTCTTTCAGTCCGATGAACAAATTCTCGTATATCCATAACTCTAGAGAACTTAGGCGGTTTCACTCCCTGCTTGCCCATAGAGAAAAACTGGAGCTGATGCTGGACTGCTCTCAGAGATTGGCTCGATCGTGGTATGGCGAAACTCGACACAGTTAAGAGCTCATCCTGGTCATAAGGATCCCGATACACACGAGAGTATCTTCCTGAGAGATATCAACAGCCAACAGGACTCAGTTATCTTGATCAATGGCGTACAATCGGGGAATCACTTCGATAACGCGAAACCAGTCCTGACATTCTCATGGAGTGCAGGAGTACTGTTTGCCATTCAAAACTTAGTGGACAACTAGCCCTGAAGATCGATACAACTCGAGCAGCAATCCATGTTCTTTCTCTGAACAGTTCTCTAGCACTGCACGGTCGTGATTTTTCGTATAATGATCTCAGCATCTTTTCAGCTTGTCCTCGCCATCATAGATTTCGTCGTCTCATTACTATAAAATGTTATCTTCAATAGATAAACATTTACCGACTAAAAAATAAAACTAACTTACTTGGACAGATGAGGTAGGCATGCGGTGATGTGAGGTAGGATGGCAGGAAACCGCTCTGATACCAACTGTGACGTCCCGTGCCCTCAGCGGCCCGGACCGTCACTGTAAACTCTATTACTTGCTTCTTTAAAAACAATACTTAAACTTGCTGAATTTAAGACTATAAATTTAGAGGGATTTTTTTTTTTTTTTATATACACGTACGTATTTACTATTCACGTACGCATACTATTAAAATGCGGAATTTGAAAAACATAAGGATTTCAATTATACATACATAATTATATACATGTTTATCTGATTACTATTTACCAGATACTATTTAAATATACTACTCGTACATATACTGTTTACTGTTCCAAAATACCATTTAACCTTTACTATTCAAAATACTATTTACTCATACTGTGCGGAAGAATACTCGCGGTGTATCCATAACCTCATCCTCACATCCACCTCCGCCATCATCATCGTCCCTTGATGTTTACGCTATAGGATGCTTACCTACAGCATGAACACACTCCGTGAGCTTTACGCCCAGTAAGTACAACATGTTAACCGCAAAACATGTTTAAAACATAGCACATACGTAAAATCATAGGCATGACATATATCACTTAATAAATCATATATCATATAAGCATATCACATATCAGCTCACATATCATGTCATCACATAACATGTCATAACACTGAATATAAAACTTCACATACTATATGCATGACAGAAGCATCGTGTACTGTATGCACTCTACTGAAAAAGAAAGCATAACGAACTATAACTAATGCATGATCCGGTTATGTTCATTTATGCTTCAAACTTTTCTTTTCTTTTCTTGTCTATTTAGGGCCCATGTGTCAGTACCGTGTGCGCGCAGACCAACGGTAACGCCCGAGGTCAACTAATGCCGAAGAGCTATCAACTGATGCTCAACTTGTGGCCTGAACTTTCTTTAACTGGAAACCCCTTCGACTGAAGGAGCCGGTACGACACACCTATTTATTTCCATCTTGTTTAACTGTTCTAGCCATACGCTTCTCTAAGCTGTCCCCAATCCTACGCGGTAGGGATCTATGGCTTCTATCTTGTTCTTTCATCAATCTACTCGATTGTGAAGCTATATGCTCTTATGTATGCTGTGCAGCATCGTGTGCAAGATACATACTTAAAATACTGGAAAAGCATCATTTTAAATTCATTTTATCCATGCTGTAGGCGGAGTTGTACTTACCTGTCAGCAGACAGTTTATACTCTCGCCTTCGTCACAATACAGGTACCTCCCTGTAATCATAATGCATTTACATTAACATTCACTCTTAGGTCACCGTGGTCATTAGTGACTAATAAAAATTCTCGTTATGTGGTACCGATCCTTGTCGGTACTAATTGCCCTCTTCTTAAGAATTTAATTTTCTAATCATTGTTAATTAATTTATTTACCCAATAAATTAATTAACATCGCTCTTAGGTCACTCTATCGTTAGGAACTAATAAACTTATCGTTGTGTGGTACTGATGCCTATCGGTACCCGACTGCTCTACTTTGGGAAATTTGATATCTAATTTTTTTAATCGTGCTTGATTAATTTGTCTACTTGACAAATTAATCACTGTCTCTCACTATCCCATTCCGACTTGGTCCTTGACTGGCTAACCAACCAGTCAACATACTGAATACCTCTCGTATGACCATTTAGCCTATCGGGTTACCGTTACCGATGTAATCGCCCCAAATTTTATACTTCGATCGCACCCGTCCCTCGGGTGGTACTATTCTGACATAGGGGTCGTTTTCTTACATTACGAAATTTCTAATGGGGCGGTTCACTAATCCTCATAATGTCCGTCCTTCTTTCCCGGACTTAGGTCATCGAGGGAGCTCGGGTTTCCATCCCGATCACATTTTCAGCCCTCGTATCCTAAAATACCCCCTTGTGCCGTTTTAGAAATTTCGGCAGCATTTCCGCTTAATTTTTAGGTTTCCGGCGTTTAGGAAACGCCTCAAAACCATCTAACCTATTCTAACCTGCCACGTACTAAACCAGAGGCCTAATTTTTACGTAAAAGCTCCGCTTTTTACGTAAAAATATTCACATTTTCTCACATTCTCTTTTTCGATATTTCACCCTTTTTTCTTACAATTCCTCAAGTCATTAAACCATAATTAATACATAATTATTTCCAATATTAAATTGAGGAATAAATAGATCAACACCACTACCAAAATCGTTCCCGTCGGCGGTCGGACGAACCGTTCGGTCTCGACCGTGCAATCTTTGAATCGTCGTTCTTCACTTTTGAAACTCCAGTTTGCAAATCCGATGCCGCGGATGTGTCCGGAACGTCGAAAATAGGCCAACGGGCCATTCTTCAATTTTCGGTCTCCGGGTCGCCGTTGACCGGCGTTGACCGGCCGTTGACCGGCGTTGACCGGCCGTTGACCGGCGTTGACCACGGCGGCGATGGAAGTGGCGACCACCATCTTGAAGAGCTCGACGAGAGGAACCCATTGGTGGTGTCAATTTCACGAATCGAGGCTCCTATCACCGGAAATCGGCTCTCGAAAAGTCGGCGACGGCGGCGGCGTTGGATCTTCATTTTTCCGGCGTTGTTGCCCAAAATTGATTTGGGGCTTTTGATCTACGTGTTGTTCTGAGCATTTTGACACCGACCTTGTAACTCAACTCCGCCGGAATAGCGAGATCCGACGGCGGCGATGGCGACGGCGACGGCGAACCTGGGGCGGCGCGATTCGGCGGCTGTTGACGTGAAATGAAGCCTGGGTTTTGTTCTACTCTTCACCACGAATCCATTGGGACCGGAATCGTGGCATTTGGACGTCGGACGGTGGAGATACGGCGGTTTGAAAAATTCGGCCACCGGCGGCTTTGGGCGGCGCGTGCGGCGTGCTCCGGCATCGGTTCGGTCGACTCGGCCCACCGTTGGAATCAGCTCGTCGAGAGCTTTCCAATGGTGCCGGCGGTGTAAAAAACGGAGGCCGGATTCGATAGTTGGTCACTGTTCATCTTCGTGTGGTATGGGAGGGAGAAAATCTGATTTGGAAAAATATGGGGGCTATTTTTCTATAATCCCCAAAATTTCCTCCTTTATACTAATTTTTTTGAAAAATTTTAAGATAGGCTATACTGACTAATTTGGGCGTGCTGAACCCAAATATATCAGTTTTATCTTCATCCGAGGTCGTCTCGACCAGTTTCCCGATACTGTATGGTTCCCGGTCAAAAATTACTTTTTGTGCTCAAATGACTAATTTGAGCATTCTGATTCCAAATATATCAATTTTATATCAAGAAGAGGTCATCTTGATCAATTTCTTGATACTGTGGTTAGGCCTACACTGTGTTGACACTGTGCACGCATAACGAGGCATTTTCGCGTGAAATTTCAAACACAGTCTCTCTTGACTAATTTGGACGTGCTGATTTCAAATTTATCAGTTTTACGTCCATCTGAGGTCTTCTGGACCAGTTTTCGGGATCTGCATGACCCCGTCTCGAAAAACGTGTCAGGTGCCCGATTGACTAATTTGGGCGTCCTAAGTCTAAATATATCAGTTTCGGGGCGAGAAAAGGTCGTCTTGACCCTCATCCCGATACTGCGTATCCCTTAAACAAAATCTACATTCTATGCTCAATTGACCAGATTGAGCCTGCTGACTATTAATATATCAGTTTTGTGCCAGATTAAGGCCGTCTTGGCCACTAACCTGACACTGCGTTTCTCACTATTCACTATTTACTATTCACTGTTCACTATCTGACTGACTAATCTGAGCGTTCTGACTTTGATTTTGTCAGTCTATGGGCGAGAAGAGGTCATCTAGACCACTTTTCTCGATACTGTACATCTATTAGGGCAATTATCACTGCTGCGCTCAGATGACCAGTCTGAGCGTACTGATGACTAGCTCATCAGTTCTGTATCATGAAATGGTCGTCTAGACCGGTTTCTTGATATTGCGTGTCTCAACGCATACTCACATAATAGGGTGGACCGATTTCGCTGTCGATTACCCCTTTCACTGCATGAATAGTAATTAAACGTTATTATTCCTGTTTAATTCATTCAACTGAAAAGCACACTGTACTTATTAACTTAATTACATCATTACATAGTAATTAAGTTTCATAATTCATGAGAGTCATTACAGTGGCTCTCGGCTCATTACACAGCCTTCTACACGGACTCTTACACGTGCGTGTGCAATGCAACACGGGCGTGTACATTTCAGACACGGGCATGTACTAGTTGAGACTACTCAACACAGCCATGTCTTTGAAATATATTCATCTATCTGAGCGGTACACAGCCTTTTACACGATCATGTACTTGACCGTGTTACACTACATGGCTATGTACACTCACACGGCTACTAACAGAAACACAGTCCGAATGGCATACGGTCACTCACACGGCAGTATACCTGACTGTGTTACTTAAATTTGCTAAAGGACATTAAATTATGTCCATTTTATTCCTTAATGACTTATTACATGGTAAGTAGGTGCCATGAAAATGGCGGTCATTACACCAGCTCAGGTTGAAAGGAACATAACCCATATTAAGGATTTCCGTAGTACTCGTCGAACGATTCTTATAATTAGACCAATAGAAACGGTCCACCATGAAAGCAAATTTGCATTCTTTTTCTCTTCCATACTGATTTTGTTCAGCTGCGCTAATGGTACCGTTGTCAAACAAGATTTTGAAGGCGTCAGGAATATCACCAATGTCGGTTTCGCAACAGTCTGTTCCATCACAGAGAATTTGATTACTTGTTGTTCTATTATCATTTGGTGAGCAGATCGACGTGCACCCACTTTGAGAGTATATGTTACCTGCACTTGAATCAATCTTGGCAAGGACACCACAACTCACTGCAACGAAAATGTTTTTCAAACCGACATAAAAAGGCATTTCTGTGAAATTCAACGCTTTTCGGGTTTCCTTGTTAGCGCAATTGAAGAAACTTATTGGGTTTTTGACCTGTAATTGTCTTCCCTCTGAGTCATAGGGATTCGTATAAAAATCTAAAATATCGAGCACCTCCCATTGGGTTTGCTTTAAAAAAGGCGTATGAGGGGTCGTAGATTTGTTGCAGAATATTTCAAACCATTTGTCAACAGAACAATGAGAGCCGATTCCAAAAGGAAATGGGATTTTCACGTTCCCACATTGTGCTTCGCAGGTATCTTTTGCAATACTAACATTCAGCGGTGCTCCTGCTGATGCTGATCTTGATGCTTGTGTTATACGTAGCATGCAAGTTACGGCAGTAACTAAGAACTCCAAGACAAGCAATACTTGTCTTCTTGTCATCTTGATCTCCTGGTCTTTTAACTATCTTCACGTTTCTAGTTGATAATGTAGATATTAGTAGTTACTCGACATGGATTACAGAAAAAATATATACAAACTGCTATCAATTTAAAATAAGAAAACTTAACCATGAAGCTTAAAACCAGAACAACAATTGGATGGAAAAGAATAATGACACGTGCAACCAAGCAAAAGGCTGACATGCTAGCAATATGTGACGTTAGTCGTTCACTCAAAACTAAAAACAGAGTAAAAGGTTGAAATTAGACAGAACAATTGACCAATTGTTTATGAGTCTGAGGAGGCATTTGGAGCATGCACTCCACCTGAAGTTTTGAAAATGTTTTATTAAAAATGATTGAATGTTCAAAGTTGTACATTTAGGTAAAAATAAATTATGATAATTGAAAAATACAAAATCTTGGAATGTGTTTGAAAAAACATATATATTTTATTTTGCTTCTCACTTTTTTTATGAAATTAAAAAAAGATTATTTTATTTTGGTTTAAAATAAAAAAATTTTGAATTTTTAAAATTTAAGTTTTTTGACAATGAAAAAAGAAAAAAAATTTAGAAATGTAAATACTGAAATTGATATACTTTTGGAGAAAAAACATAGAAAGATTAGAAAATTCTAGTCGAAGTGTGTGCTCCAATTGACAACTAATCTGTTTTTTTTTTTTTTTTTAGATAATTGTCTCCTATTATATTTTTTTTGAAACAAGTCTCTTATTATATTTTGACACCTGAAAATAGGATTTTTTTTTTGAAAATGTGACACCAAATAATAATTACACACACCACATATATGATTAATGTTGTGTTTTGAAGACCCATTCAATATATATTATATCACTATATAATACAATACAATACAATATATATTTATATAACTTATATATTTTATTCCCATACCCATTTATTTTACTATTTATCAATTACTCGTTTTTTTATCTATTTTTATCAATCAAATCACATATACTATCTCACTAATATATATATATTAAAATGATTATTTAAATATAAACAACATAAATACACGTTATATTTAAATATAATAAATAAATAGAACATCCAAATACATATTAATATTTACTAAGTTAAAATAACTATTCAAATATAAAAAATTTAAATATATATTACATTAGAATAAGTTATATAAAGGACTTCCATCATGGTTCCTTTATGGATTAAAAGGGGTTTCGTTCAAGTTTTTACAGAGTTTTGTAAGGATTTTTTTTTCCCCGTTTCTTTAACCTAGTTAAAAAGGATTTCGTTCTTTTTTTTTTTTTTTTTTTTTAAGTTTCGCAAGTAGGGGTGTTCGTCGGGTAGGTTGGGTGGATTTTTGGCATTTTTCAACCCACCCAATGAAGATTGGGTGGGTTGAAAAATTTTTTTACCCACCCAATTAACCCAATATACAAAATCGACCCACCCAATTAAAGTTTGGGTGGGTTTTGCGGGTTTTTCGGGTTCGTCGGGTTCGGCAATTTATAAAAACAAAATAATAAAACATGACTTAAAAATTTAATCACAAATCAAAATACAAGCTCAAATATTCAAATAAAGAAGTCGTATAAAGACAATAAAAACTAATTAAAACATGCTTTTAATGAATACTAAGAAACATCAACCACAAACAATCAAATCTATTTCACAAGAATAATCTCTAACTCCAATGTGTGTAGTAACAAGAACTAAAGTCAGGCAAATTGAAATAAACTTGAAATCTTGTTTCTAAATCCTAACAGAAGGGAGGATCAGGGGAGGCTAGTGACAAGTGACGGCTAGGGTTGGGCAAGGGCGAGGCACGAGACGAACACGGGCTTGGGGAGATAAAAATGAATACGTCGAGGGATGACGGCCGATGGTCGTAGAAAGGGACGATTGGAGGAGGCTGGTGGGACATTGGGTTTGGTAAGGGCAAGGCACGAACTTTGGCTTGGGGGAGACATAAATAGGAAATGACAATCGGATCAACAAAATTGACTTAGGTTAATCATTATATTTTTTCTAAATATAAAAAAAAAAAAAACACATTCATTGGGTGGGTTGGGTTTTGATCGGGTTTTAGAATTCCAATCCGAACCCACTCAATTTGACATTGGGTTGGGTGGGTCAACCCAACTTTTTTTTGGGTCTGACGTGGATCCAACCCATCGGGTTTTTTTTTGGGTGGGTTGGGTGGGTTATTTGGGTTTTTGGATTTTTTGTTCACCCCTATTCGCAAGGGAGTTTCAGTTTTTTTTTTTTTTTAGTTTTTTTTTTTGAGTTTCATAAGTGTGTTTCGGCCGCTTTTTTTTTTTTGTCTCTTTTTCTTGTTTTGTCGTTTTGTCCGTCCTTTTCTTTTTCTTTTTTTCTTTTTTCTTTTTATTGTTTTCTACTTTAGTTTTTTAATTCTTCTTACTCTTTCTTTCTTTCTTTCTTTTTAAATTCGTTTTTGTATAACTTCACACGTATCGATGCTCCAACTGATTACATGCAAAATTTCAATATTCTTGAAATAACTTTGTTCTGACATCTCTCCATGTAAGTGTTATCCCTTTTTTTTTTTGGTTAAATTTCTCTCTCACTAGTCTTTTTATATACCTTTGTTTTGACATGCGTTTTCATTTTTCTCTTTTATATAGCTGTGAGATTTTTTTTTTTGAAATTTGCGTTGTGTGATTTTTAAATTTTCAACAATTATAAGGGCATTAAAAGATTTTTAAATTTTTGTTTTTTCTAAGAGTTTTAATTTTTAAAGTTATAGTTGTATGCCACAATGTGTTGACAATTAGCCAATCTCCGAAGGAAAAAATTTGTGTTGGGGAAAAATTAATCTATTATCCTAACATAGATAATAGTGTTAAACTGGGGGATCCTTCATGCACTCCACGTTGCATCCCGTTACGTCGGATTTTTTTTTTTTTTTTTTTTGCTTTTGTGTTTTTTCTTTAAAACTTCTTATTCATTTTTAAACTTTTTTTTTCCAGTAAAATCATAGATTATTTCTTTCAAAAATAATATCATATATTATTTACGTTTTTATATCAAGTATTTTTCTCTTACTCATAAAGTATATCTTGTGTTCTGAAGTTTTCTATAGTTATACTATCATATTATATGTAATATACAAATTTACATCATTTCTTAATCAACGCTTAATTTTGACCAATAAATCTCCAAAATACGCTTAAAAAAGGAAAACTAAAATTAATTGTTATTTGTTTTTTTTTTATATCTTGTATTTTGTTTTTATTAAGAAAATATTTCATGTATTTTAAAGTTATTTATTTTATTATCATTAAAATTATTTAATATGTAAATATATACTTTTTTGCGATTAACACATTATTTTATCCTGCATTTTGTTTCATTTTAAATGTGTATCAACAAATATTTTTTCTTCTATTTTATACACATTAAGTAATAATCTTTTCCAAATAAATCCTTACTTAAATATTTTTGTTATATCTTTTGAAATATTATTTTATCAAACATGATTTCGAACAAATTTTAGTTTGGACCTTATCCAAGCACCATATTTCACTTTTTGTATACATCAATAAGAGTATGATAAGAAATAAATGAAAAATAATATTGATAGAGAATATATATGTATATATATATATCAATAGAAAAGTGTGAAGACAGTAGTATTCCATAATCAACTTCTGTTAGGCTCTTAGTAATACATTTGACCGTATTAGAATTTCTATTATTTTATAATAATACAATGTTTGGTAAGATCATTATATTATATAAAAAAAAAGGATTATGAAATAATATGATTTATTTTGTACTATTTAATATGAAATATTTTTAGTGTATTATATTGTATTGTTTCATACGGTCAAGTTCATGCTTTAGGGACTAGGATGGGATTTCAGAATAAGATCATATTGGGTTTCAGGATTAGGTTAGGTATTCGAGATGAGGGTTGAGGTCATTTTTAGGATGGTGGTTGAGACTTGAGTCGAATAAGGAGCTGTGGTTGAGTTTCGATACAGAGGTTAGGTTTGAGTTTTGAGAAGGGGGTTAGGTTTAGGTTTTAAGATGAAGGCCAAGGTCATGTTTTGAGACTAAGGTTGAGATTGGGGTTGGGTTTCTGGACAGAGGTCAAGGCCGATGTCAGGTTTCGGGATAGAGGTTGGAAGTATTGTCGAGTTTTAGATCATGGGCTAGTGTCTTGTTTCAAGATAAGGGTTGGGATTAGATTCAAGTTTCGGGAAGGGGGAAGGGGTCAGGTTTCAGTATGAGGACTAAGGTTGGGACTAGGGTCAGTTTCAGGATGAGACCTAGAGTCGAATTTTAAGACAATGGTTGTGGTTAGGATCAAGTTTTGAGACCATGGTCATTAGTAGATCTAAGGTAGGGGCATTACTTTTTCCTTCTTGGAAGGAAATGTTTTTTTCCATTAGATGAGCATCAAATGGTGAAAAATATATGTGCTCATCATAAGCAAAGTGAGACCACATCCACCAAATCTAATTAAACCAAAAAATAAAATTCCAAAAAAAAAAAAAACAAATAAAAGAGCAGATTAGTCGAGCGAAGTGGAGAAACTCCTACCACCTAGGATGGACCATAGGATGTGTAATAATCGAATATTTTGATAAAGAATTTTGTGAATTAGTAGTGTAATTCACTAAAATTCCCTATGTAATTATAAACTTAGGTTATATTTTAACGTAATGTATTTAATAATATGTTTTGATGATGTGATAAATAAATTAAAATATCACAATTTATGATTTCAAAGTTATGATATAATGTGACAAAAAATAAAGTGATAAGATGATTTTATGGTATGACAATTTAATGTCATATAAAGTAAAGTTGTGAAAATTTAGTAACTTTACAACGTGGAATATTATGTATATATGATATGACAATTTTATAATTTGTCACTTAGCATAAAATCACATTACCTTATTAAAGTGAAAGGGTGATTGTGACCAATTGAGAAATGTCCTAGTGGATGTTAAATTCTCAATATAGTATCCAACAAACTAGCAGTATAATAGGAGTAAATTAACAGATGAAATTTTTACTGCATGTTAAAGGCAATATTGGAACTTGGGCATCAAGACATAAATAGAGTATAAGATTTATATTGTCTACAGTAGATAAACCTATAAATACCACTTCTTAAAAGTGTAGAAATTTAGAGATTAGGATGGATCACAGATAATATTTTTATTGATCCACTCTATCAAGTACAAATACTTGGAGACCAAGTTTTAATTGCAGTAAGAATTTATACAGTTAAGCCTTCTAATAGTATGAGCTTTGGAAAGTGTGTTAGAGATAGACAAAGGGAAATGCTGATGGACTCCACAAGTAGATCAAATTATATCTGTTATGGATAATTTCTAGAAGAAAATTCCTATTTATCTTACTTAAAGAAAATGGGATATATTGATCCATTGCTTAGTAATAGGATTAGAACAAATGAGATCAATGGTTGAGATTCAACCTACAGGTTGCTTTAATCTTTTTCATTTTTTGCGCACCAAATTTTACAACTCTAAGTTTTACCATTCAACTTAATAGTA
The DNA here is from genome assembly GCA_035233585.1 of Antiaris toxicaria. Lineage (NCBI taxonomy): Eukaryota > Viridiplantae > Streptophyta > Magnoliopsida > Rosales > Moraceae > Antiaris > Antiaris toxicaria. The sequence continues at coordinate 8,067,892 of CP141163.1, forward strand.
ATAGTAAACACCATTTGATTGAGGTTTGAATACTTAATTAATCATGTTTAAGTAGGTGGAAAATCTTAATGAGAGTAGAGCATGATTAACCAAGTTAATCAAATCTCATTATCTATTGGCCTATAAGTAGGAGCTTTCACCACCCATTTCACCACACCAAAATCTTCTAGCTATAGTAATTCTTCTCTATTAATTTCTCTTTAGTAAATTCTCTTAATAAAATTTTCTTAGTAGAATTTTCTTAGCTCTTTAGAAATTTTCTCACACTTTCCCTCCCTTTTTCTCTCAAGCCAAATATCCCTCTTAGCGCTCATATCCAAAGATTTTTTTTCCAAAGCTCCTTCACAAAAATTGATCTCTATAATGTCTTAGGTGTGGATCAGTAAAAGAACGAGGTCTGAGATAGTTTTTTGAATTGTACCTCTTGCATTTTTTTCTATAAAACTTATGTTTCTTTTATGTGTCGGGGGCTAAGAAAATATTATTTTGTATTTTAGTTTTTGGAATTGTTATAAGGCTTGATTTGGTTTCACAATTGACCTAAACTCTAGGCTCTATATTGTTGGATACATATTTATTAGTTTGATGTCTTAACGGGGATTTGACAATGATTATAGTGTGAATGTGGTTATGTTGTTATTATGCTTACGGTATGTAGTGTTATGATGTTGGAATTTTAATTATGTTAGAAATTATCATGAGCATGGATATTAAGTTGTAGTTATGGTCATAAGGATGGTTATAGATTATAGATATTTGATGATTTGATTCCGATATGGTTAGCAACACAGTTTTGGAAAATCGAACAAAATCAATATTGATTTTTGATCATTAAAGAGTTTGTGTTGAAATGAGTTCCATTCAAAAAGGAAATTTGTGGGAGCTAAATATATTATGTGTTATAATGTATGAAAGTGTTCTAAAGATTTCATGGATGGGAAATATGAATTTCGAAATGTTGATTTTTTCATTTCAATGAAAATAATCTTAACAATTGAAAACATTAATTCTTAAATTTTTATGAAAATAAGAATCTTACATACAAAATTAGACAATTTTATAAACATGAGAATTTTAGATGACATAAAAACAAATGTTTTGAAGAAATTTTTATCATAATCCTTACGGTTTAAGCGATATGAATTTTTCAAGAAGAAGTTGAAAAGGGAAAACATGGGAAAAATCTGGATTGCACCAGTCCAATATTGGGCACCACAGAGCTACCAAATTTATGATTTTGACACAAACATTAAGATTGGATTCTTTTTAATCTAATCTTGATTAAAGCAATTAAGAATTATTTTAAAAACTCTATAGTCACAAAACCATGCTTTGTGAATGCCTAGTTAGAATGAGTTACAATTTCTTTTTTTAACAAAGGAACTTAGATAAAATTATTGAAAAATAATACAAGTCTTGGAAATTTGCAAATTTGTACAGAGTGTTGAAACACTGTGAATAAGGTAAGTACAAATCTTGCTTTCATTATGAAAATATTAGTATTTTCAAATTACGTATTAGGCACACGATAAGCATGATATTTGTACATGTTAATTATACTATGCTTTTATACCTCCTATGTGAACTTGAGTTTGGTTGTGTGATATGCTGTAAGATTGTTCTATGTAAGGAAACTGATTATTAAGTAGGACCTTTATAACCTATCTAGCCTTTTCTGGAAACTTTTTAGATTCTCTAAGATCGTTTTGTCTAAGGAGACTAAAATTTAAGAGGATGCAATATGACCCCTCCAGCCTTTACTAAGAATCTTAGTAGGAACTATTCATATAATTATCATATAAGTTTCATCAAGCAAGGAGTTGATTTGAATATGTGGTGGAATGTTATAATATATTATTAAGCATATGATCTGATAATTATATTTATGCCATAATCATGTATATGTCACACTTTTACAAAAAATGACATACTTTACCAATATGCCATGGACTAAGTTTATAAATTTACATGTCATGTCACTCTCTATGCATCATGACAAGATCATGACTTAAAAGCCTTAGCCTAATCTTGGAATAAGACCTTAAGTAAGAGTATGATAATAAGCATACTCGAATATAATTAAGTTAAAGTTAAGACTAATTTTAAATAAACAAATTGTCGTACCAACCTTCAATTTAAGGAAGGAGTATGTTATTGTTATGATCTTGGATTTGCTAGGGTCTTATAAATCATAGATCCTAACATATTGTAGATTGCACACACCCAGTACGTACACATAGGGCCTATAAATAAGTAAGCAAATGACAAGTTATAATAGAAAAATAATTAGACCTATATATGAGTACAATTGGATCATTCTCATGCATATGCATTGCATACTATATGTTTTCATATGAGATTATATTTGTACTTGTTGACCAAAAGTTTTTTGAATCTATTCATATTATACGTAAAAAGCCTACGGCATAGTTGACGATAGGTGTTGTAGACAAAGGGCAATATCGAAGGCGGTATGAGATACCACTACGTACATATCTTCCCCAAGCATATTTTATGATATTAATATCATATAATTGATTTGTTTGGAAACTTTCCAGTATGTATTTCTTCAATTCAAAATCAACTTTTGGGTTTCTTGGAATGTATTTGTGACATGAATGTAGGGGAAGTAGCTAGAGAGTTGGGACTTTGATGAGACAGATATGTATCCACTTAAATTTTGTTATCAATTAAAAAATACCGGTTCTTTGAACTTTGATTTAGTCATTTTGCTCTTTTGGTTATTCATACATAATTGAAATTCAGTTTTTTACTCTTTCATTGGGAAATTGGTGCACTTCCTTGTTTTATACTCAATCATCATGCTGTGGACATCAACGGAGACAGATATCTAGATGTAGTATTCATAGTGTGGATAGAAGTAGCAGCATTTTTATTACTTCATTTTTTGTTCCCTACCAACGCCGTAACTTCTAGTGGGATAACGATTGTTAATAACATAATGGCTTCTTATGGCTTCATTTTCCTGTAGAATTTTGTTCAACATTTTTCTCCTTTAATTTGTCCATATGTTGAACCTATGTATAAAACTAAAAATATAGATATACACTTTTTTTTTTAAATAAAGAAAATACTCTTATGAATTCATATATGAAATCTACTTTTATTTATTAACTGTTTTACTTGATACGAGTCATTTGGTAATCATTTACTAAGCAATAATTTGTAAATGTCATTTCAATTAAATATAACAATGGTTAGAGACCAACTTTATATGTTATTTTTAACATCGATCAATACCGTTGTTAAAAATGTTGATTTTTAATCACAGTCTCTACAATGTCGGTATAAAAACCATTGCTAAATAATTTTTTAACGACGGTTTTTGACCAATGTTAATTAACAATTTTGTAGTAGTGATAATATATAAATAAATCAGGACTAAACATAAGAAGATACAAAAACCATGTGTAAGATAATAAGTATGTGATAAACACATGAAGTAATTTGTGAGAAAGACATGTGTATGTTATGGATCTATTTAAGTTATAAATTAGTCATTGTGTATTATTATGAATAAATATCTATGTTAAGTTTAAAAAAATTTATCTTAATTTTCCAAGTATTACCAAGTCTATGTAAATAGTATAAGTAAAAATAAGTCTAAGTGAGTAATGTAATGATCTACGTAGCTGCGTCGTTATAGAATGGTCGCGATTCACCTTGGGCCGAACCTTATCACAACAGAGGATGCAATTTTATCATGACTTAATCTTGATTTTGTCACGACCTAGAAACCAAACAGGTTTGTTGAAGGGAAGGTGTATGACACTTCATCAGCATTTGGGAAGACGGGAGATCGCACAGTCAGAGGATTAAGATCTCATCCAGGGGGTGGTGGAGATCTTGTTAGTTTAGTGCCGCCATTAGAGGGTCGTAGGGAAATCGAACAACAAAGGCTAGAGCAATCATCGTAGTGGCCGGGGGGTGGGTGGAGGCCCACTGTGTTCGCACCATCTTAAGCGTACCGCCATCGGAAGAGGAGTAAAAGTTGTCGAAGGTGGTGGCAGCTGGGCAAAAGGGAATTTTCTTCAACTCAAATTTTTTTTAAATCTTTTTGTACTTTTATTCATTCTCTTATTAGTTTTTGTTATTAAAAAAAAAAAAAGAAAAGAAAAAGCCAAGTGTGGGGTTACTTTTATAGATTGTTTTCTAGCGTTGTCCACTTTCACCACGTGAGACATGAAATTTGGAAGATCGGTTTGATGGACGAAAGGGAAGGAAGAATGAGTTGTTATTGGACTTTCCTTAAAAAAAAAAAAAAAGGTATTTCATTGTATTATTAGATGAAAAAAAAAATTTTTTTTTATCAGATGCAGTTTTATCTATATTTGTTTTTATGAGAGCACGATTTTGGGTCATTGACTTTTGATCGAAGGGTTTTAAATTTCATTCCCTACCGATAGGGAAAAGGTATCATCGCCCACCATAGAATGCCCTTAATGAGGTGTTGGTTAAATTTAATAGGAAAGAGAACCTTTGGGGCAACTCTTTGGAGACATGACATTTAGTCTCATTATTTATGGACAAAAGAAGGCCGAAAAATCTATCAGCCAGTGCCGTAACATGATTTTTAAGGATTCATGCTTTTTTATAATGTCAAATAAACAGTATTTTTGATAAAAATGTAAATCATGAGATAAAAATCTTAAAAATATATTCATGAAAGAGGATACTCTCATAAATTCCTCTTTTTGGAATATATAATCATGGGTTAATGACATAATTATATTCTTTAGTTATAAGTATTGCTAAATATATCCCTTTGTTTTTTGAAACTATATATATAACTTTAAAAATGAAAAATTTTATTTCAATTTCATATCTTGCACATTTTGTGTGATAATCGAGAAATCTACGTTCTCAGAAATATTTTGTACAAAATATGTAAATAAATGTACATTTACAGTGATACAGATTATAGAATACAGAGTAGAGGAAAATTTTGATTAATTGAGTTTTAATCAAAATTTGATGATGAATTAATGAATATAGTTTAAAAGCTAAACATTAATTCAATTTATGATATTTTAAAATTAATAGAAAAGTATGTGAAAAATACATACTAAGAGATCAATGGCACACAAGTGAGTCACATTGATCAATGGACAAAAGATAAGCCAAACAAGTCCTTGCATTTTCAAAAAAAAAAAATCAAAGTAAGGGAGAGAGTGAGAGGCACGTGAGCATAAGGGGGGGATTAATTAATCCCTTAGCTGGAGAAGCAGCGGCAGAAAGGAAAGAAAGAAAGAGAAAAAGAAAGAAAGAAAGAAAGAAAGAGATAAAGAGAAAACCGAGAAAGAAAAGAAGGGAAAAAGAAATCCAAGGCAAGTTCGGATTTTCTTGTCCCAGCAACAGATCAATCGAGATTTGGTCAAGAATCAACAGTAAGAAAAGCTCACGATTAAAGCAAGGTAAACCTTAGTTTCTCACGTTTTTCTTTGGGGGAAAAATCTGGGGTTTTGAGAGGAAAAAGGGAATGTGAGTGAATCACGTTTAGGTTTTCGGTTAAAATCGAAACGTGATTCGAGTCTAGATGTTTTCAAACACGAATCCATGAACAGATGATTTAGAAAACCAAGTTTAGTGAATATTCTTCATAAAAATGCAGATTTTTCAAAAGTTAAGTCAAGAGAGGTTCATAAGCAAAATGTGGAATTTTTGCTTATGAAATCATGAATTTGTGAGAGTAGAAATGTAGTAGATACCTTGAAACGATCTTATGGAGATCGATTTCAAGTGTAAGAAGTAGAACAAAGGCCATAAAAGCCTTAGAAAATCAGAGCAGAGCAGTTCGGACCCAGAATCTTGATTCTGGTATGAACACGGGCGTGTACACGGGCGTGTACAAGGGCGTGTTCAGAACACGGCCCAGAACACACCCATATGCACGACCGTGTTACAAGAAAAATCAGACCCGAGAGGTACACGGCCAAGAACACGGCCGTGTATCGGGCCGTGTCAAGGGGCACATGGTCAAGGGGCACATGGTCAAGGGGAAGGCGTGTAGCAGACCATGTTAGACAGTAAGAGAACACGGTCAGAAATACGACCGTGTAAGTAACCGTGTAAGAGTCCAGAGGAGTACACGGCTAGTAACACGGCCGTGTACCCATCCGTGTAAGCATACACGACCATGTTCCACGAAGTACACAGCCAGGCTTGTAAGTCCAGAGAGGTACACGGACAGAGACACGCCCGTATAGGAGGGCGTGTTCGAAGCCAGAGAGTAAAAAAAAAAAAAAAAAAAAAGAGTCTGGAAATGAAAATTTTCATGTTTTGCCATATTTTCAGTATAAGATAAATATGGTAAATAATCAGTGATTGTTCCTTTTATAGGAGTTCGAGCCAGAGACCTCGATACAGCAGTCCCAGAGCAGCAGAGGCTCACGCTAGAGGATTATCTGTAAGTTCAAGCATTGTCCTGACTGCAACGTGGACAAGCTTGTTATAATATGATGTATTGTATGTTACATGACGTGTATGTTAGACATTGATTGTCTGCATCACGATGTTTATGTCAGTTCATGTCAGTCTCATGTCAGCACAGGTCAGTTCATGTCATGTATGTAGAGTTGCATGTCCCAGTATACATGTCAGACAGTACCAGAACACGAAAACAGGTAGGTGCACAAGGCACCCTAGTGTGTTAATATAATTTACACCCTAGTAAATTATGTAACAGGTTCCGACTGTGGGGCAATCAGTATGCTACCCAGTTGGAACACCAGTAAGATGGTAATTAAACCAGTTATTGGCGTATCGACCTCTCGACCCACGGGGAGGTTTGCATGTTTAGCATCAGTTAAGACTGAGGAGGTCAGCACTAAAGTACCGCTCCCGGTTGCGCTAACATGTCGGTATGACCAATTAGGGGCCCAAAACCAGAACTTAATAACAGATAATATCCTAAGACTAAACTTCAGCCACGAGCATGTTCACAGAGTCCAGTTCATGCATGAGTACAGCAGTACAGCATGTCAGTTTCATGTTTTTATGTTTGAACTTACTGAGCTCATAACTCATCAGTTTGTTCACATGTTGCAGGTAAGAGACCTGTTCACCAGTAGTATATGGTGGACGACGAACAGGGAAGTTGCATGCCGAGCAGGATTGGGCGAGGGATTTGGTCACCGATAATCTTCCGCTGTATAGATTTTGAATGTAATTTCAAAGAGACAAGTTTTCAAGTCAAGAGTATGTGATAGGGGAATCATGATCAGGCGCATGTTATTTTGTTAACATGATTTCCTTATCACGTTCTCGAACAGTTTATGAATTTGAAAAAAAAAAAATTTATTCCGCAAAAATTAATAAGTAGTTTACAGTTCAGCATGATTGCCGGTGACCCTAGAGGCCTGCAGACTATTGCGGTTAACTACAGAGTTGACTGTAATAGCACTGTAGAGCCTCTACAGCAGGGCGGGCCGTCACAGTTACTATCAGAGATAGGTTTTTACGATAGGTTCAGTTTAGGATACCAAACGTAGGCACAGTTGGTATCAGAGCAGTTCGATGGGTCTAGTTTAGAATACTTACTGTAGCACAGTGGGTATTATTAGAAAAGTTGGTTAACCATATCCCACCTGACTCCGTGCATGTCCTGTTCGCCGATCCAAGTAAGTTAAGTTTATGTTAATATAAGCAGCTAGTTATGCATGAAAGTAAGGGTCTGTAGAGACCTATACTTTGTAGTAAGTATATGATGTTATGATAATGCAAGAAATCATGTGGATCCTTTTTATACAGGATCTAACACAAGTTCATCGTGTGATTATAGGATAAAACTAGTACGATGGAAAATCAAGGCCAAGGCCAAGGCCAAAGAAGGAGAAGGGGACGCCCATCTTTAACTCAACGACTAGAAGAGATGCAAGCTCTTCTAGAAAATCAAATGAAAGAAAACGCAGAGTTGAGACAGAGGTTAGAACAGTTAGAACAGAGGCAGGGATCAGTAGGGACTCCTGCACAACCAGCAGTAGAGGCAGAATAGGTAGTGCCACCAGCGGTACCAGAAGTGGTTCAGCAACCACCGGTTAGGGTAAACCCAGAGCCGTTATATGAGAGATTTTGGAAGATGAGGCCTCCAGAATTTGAGGGTTCAACAAATCCCCTAGAAGCAGAGGATTGGCTTTCCTCAATACAGATGATTATGGAGTTTATGAGACTCACAGATGAGGAAAAAGTCATGTGCGCATCCTTTATTCTAAGGAAGGATGCAAGATTTTGGTGGGACACAGTCTGCATGAGGAGGGACGTGGCCACAATGTCATGGGCAGAGTTTCTGGAGGAGTTCAACCAGAAATATTATGATCCTGCATCACTCAGACCCCAGCAGAAAGAATTTATAGAGTTACAGTAGGGGGACATGTCAGTTAGTGAGGTTTGTAGGAAATTTGATCAGCTCTCCCGCTTATGTCTGTATATGGTGCCTACAGAGAGGGAGAAGATATAGAAGATGATAGGTATATGCAGGCCTGAGATCTCTATCTTGATTGACGTTGGCCCATTTCCGCCAGTTTCAGTAGCTGACTGTGTTAGTCGTGCTTTGAGGGCAGAGTACCATCTAGCCGACAGAAAGAGGAAAAGGAAAAGGTCTGGGAAGTCAGGAAGAAAGAAAAGATCTTGGCCAAGGCTTCTCAACCCGGACAGCACAGCAAGGGCAGTCAGAGTACAAGACCAGAGCAGCCCAGTCATCCAGGCCCTCACTCCCAACAAAAGAGAAAGGGCAATTTCCAGGGAACCCAAGGACAAGACAACAGAAGCTAGTCACGAAGGACTAACACTACCACAGCTCCAAGTAACCCCACCTGTCCAAATTGTGGGAGGAAACATGTGGATCAGTGCAAAGCTGGCACGACTGCCTGTTTTTAGTGTAGAAGAGAAGGCCACTTCATCAAGAATTGCCCCATGAACCGCCAGTCAGTATCAGCATCAGGAGCAAATTCTTCACGTCTGCAGCAGTCCCAAGTACATGCACTCAGACTGAGCTATAAGAGCCCATCAGAAGTACATCCAGCAGTACAGGAAAGACAAGAAAGAGCTCCACAGGCAGATGCTAGGGTGATGGCCTACACCAGAGAAGAGGCAGAGGCAGGGACGTCCAACATGGTGACAGGTCAGATTTCTGTCGCCAACCACTTGGCATCTGTTCTATTTGACTCTGGGGCCACCTATTCTTTCATATCATGTGCATTTGCTGATAAGTTAGAATACCCTAGAGATCACATGGGAAGAACTTTTAGAACTGCTCTCCTATCAGGAGAAATCATATTGTCAGAATACTGGTTACCTCATGTACCAGTAATTGTGGCAAATAGAGAGCTGTATGCAGAATTGATCATGATGAAGATCGTGGACTATGATGTAATCTTGGGAATGGATTTCCTAGGAAAATATCAAGCTATGATAGATTGCAGAAACAGAAGAATAGTATTCAAGCTAGAAGATGAAGAAAGTTTCGAATATGTCGATTCTTCGAGAAGATCAAGTAAGATGATGATCAGTTCAATGAAGGCCAAGAAGCTAATAGCCAGTGGTTGTACTAGATATTTAGCTTATGTGACAGATACAGCAGAAGAGAAGAAGTTACAGCCAGAAGATATTCCAGTTGTCAGAGAATTTCTCGAGGTCTTTCCCTAGGAACTACCAGGACTACCTCCAGAGCGGGAAATCTCATTTGAGATAGAGCTCTTACCTGGAACAGCACCGATCTCCAAGGCGCCGTACCGCATGGCACCAGTGGAGTTGAAGGAGTTACAAGTGCAGTTGAAGGATCTGCTTGACAAGTGATTCATCAGACCGAGCTATGCCCTATGGGGAGCTCCCGTACTGTTTGTTAAGAAAAAAGACGGGACGTTCCGCATGTGCGTAGATTACAGAGAATTGAACAAGGTTACAGTCAAGAATAGGTACCCATTACCTAGGATTGACGACCTGTTCGATCAACTCAAGGGTGCAGCAGTGTTCTCAAAGATTGATTTGAGATTAGGATATCATCAACTGAGAATCAAGGAAGATGACGTTCTCAAGACAGCTTTCAGAACCCGTTATGGGCGTTATGAGTTCCTAGTAATGCCATTTGGGTTAACGAATGCGCCAGCCACTTTCATGGACCTGATGAACAGAGTCTTCAAGGAGTATCTTGACAAGTTTGTCATTGTGTTCATCGATGACATCCTTGTATATTCAAAGACTCATGCAGAGCATGAAGCCCAGCTGAGAGTTGTTTTTCAGAAGCTGAGAGAGCATCAACTCTATGCCAAATTCTCAAAATGTGAGTTCTGGCTAGACAGAGTCCATTTCCTCAGACAGTAGTATCCAAGGAGGGAATTGCAGTGGATCCAGTCAAGGTGGAAGCAATCAATAAATGGCCTGCACCTAAGAGCGTAACAGAGATACGCAGTTTCTTAGGGTTAGCTGGCTATTACAGGAGATTTGTGGAGGGATTTGCACGATTAGCAGCACCTCTCACCACTCTCACATGCAAGGAGAAGAAGTACATATGCACAGATGAGTGTGAAACAAGCTTCCAAGAGCTAAAGAGACTGCTGACAAGCGCGCCGATCCTCACACTCCCTACTGAAGGGAAGAAGTATGAGATCTACAGTAATGCTTCCAAAGTGGGTTTGGGAGCAGTATTGATGCAAGAAGGTAGAGTGATTGCCTACGCTTCGCGTCAACTGAAAGAGCACGAGAAGAACTATCCCACCCACGATCTAGAACTTACTGCAGTAGTGTTTGCACTCAAAATTTGGCGACACTATCTGTATGGAGCACAGTGCCAGATTTACACAGATCATCAGAGCCTAAAATACTTCTTCACACAGAAGGAGTTGAACATGAGACAAAGAAGATGGTTGGAGTTGGTGAAGGATTACGACTGTGAGATCCTTTATCACCTAGGAAAAGCCAACCGAGTAGCAGATGCCTTGAGCAGAAAAGCGACAGTTCCACAGCAGTTGCCCATTGACAGGTTGTCAAAACCACTGCAGCAAGAGATTCACTCGCTCGAGCTAGAGCTGATATCAGGAAAATTGTCAGCACTGCAGTTGAAGTCATCATTGTTTGATGATATCAAGGAAGCTCAGAAGCAAGATTCAAGTCTGACAGGCTCCCAGGAAGAGATGTCCACTGAAGAATTAATCATGCATCAGGGGAGAATTCATGTGCCAGCAGATGAAGAACTACGAAGGCGAATCATGTCAGAAGCTCATGAGACGCCATACTCAGTCCATCCTGGAGCCACCAAGATGTACCAAGACTTGAAACTACAGTTTTGGTGGAAAGGGATGAAAGGAGACATTGCAAGATTTGTCAGTAAGTGCCTTACTTGTCAGAAAGTCAAGGCTGAGCATCAGCATCCTGGAGGAAAGTTAGAACCTCTGGAGATTCCAGAATGGAAATGAGAGAATGTTACCATGGATTTTGTTGTAGGATTACCCAAAACGAAAGGAAGACACGATGCCATTTGGGTAATCGTGGACAGATTGACAAAGACAGCCAGATTCATACCAATAAAGATCACTTACTCATTGGAGAAGCTGGCACAGCTGTACGTAGATCATGTTGTCAGGTTACATGGAGTGCCAAAGTCCATAGTATCTGACAGAGATGCCCGGTTCACTTCAAACTTTTAGGAGTGTGTGCAATGAGCCATGGGCGCAGAACTGAGGTTCAATACAGCCTTCCATCCTTAGACAGACGGACAATCAGAACGGACTATCCAGACTTTAGAGGATATGCTCCGAGCATGTGTCATGGATTTCCCAGGAGCTTGGAATGAGAAGCTACCACTAGTGGAATTCTCATATAACAACAGTTACCAAGCTTCCATCAAGATAGCACCTTATGAGGCTCTGTATGGATGAAAGTGCAGATCACCCATCCACTGGTATGATCTGAAGGAAAAACAACTACATAAAACAGATTTCATGCAGGAGACTTGCGATGCAGCTACCAAGATCCAGCAAAGAATGAAGAGTGCTCAGAGCAGACAGAAGAGCTATGCAGACAGAAGTCAGAGATCCCTGGAATTCAAGGAAGGGGACTTCGTTTTTCTGAAAGTGTCACCCATGAAGGGGATCATGCGTTTTGGTAAGAAGGGGAAACTGAGTCCAAGGTACATTGGACCTTATGAGATTATCAAACGCATTCGGAAGGTTGCCTACAAGTTGGCATTATCTCCTGAGCTGTCAACAGTACACAACGTGTTCCATGTCTCCATGCTCAGAAAGTACATGTCAAATCCATCTCATGTGCTACAACATGAACCAGTCCAAGTCCAAGAGGATTTGACCGATGAAGAGCAGCCAGTTCAGATACTGGCTAGAGAAGAAAAGGAGTTGAGAAACAAGACCATCCCACTAGTCAAAGTATTGTGGAGAAATCACAACGTTGAAGAGGCTACGTGGGAGAGAGAAGATGAGATGAGACGTTCATACCCTCACTTGTTCTAAATTTTCGAGGACGAAAATCCTATAAGGAGGGGTGAATGTGATAACCGAGAAATCTACGTTCTCGGAAATATTTTATACAAAATATGTAAATAAATGTACATTTACAGTGATACAGATCACTGAATACAGAGTAGAGGAAAATTTTGATTAATTGAGTTTTAATCAAAATTTGATGATGAATTAATGAATATAGTTTAAAAGCTAAACATTAATTCAATTTATGATGTTTTAAAATTAATAGAAAAGTATGTGGAAAATACATACTAAAAGATCAATGGCACACAAGTGAGCCACATTGATCAATGGACAAAAGATAAGCCAAACAAGCCTTTGCATTTTCAAAAAAAAAAAAAAATGAAAGTAAGGGAGAGAGTGAGAGGCACGTGAGCATAAGGGGGGGGATTAATTAATCCCTTAGCTGGAGAAGCAGTGGCAGAAAGGAAAGAAAGAAAGAAAGAGAAAGAAAGAAAGAGAGAAAGAGAAAACCGAGAAAGAAAAGAAGGGAAAAAGAAATCCAAGGCAAGTTCAGATTTTCTTGTCCCAGCAACAGATCAATCGAGATTCGGTCAAGAATCAACAGCAAGAAAAGCTCACGATTAAAGTAAGGTAAACCCTAGTTTCTCACGTTTTTCTTTGGGGGAAAAATCTGGGGTTTTGAGAGGAAAAAGGGAATGTGAGTGAATCACGTTTAGGTTTTCGGTTAAAATCAAAATGTGGTTCGAGTCTAGATGTTTTCAAACACGAATCCATGAATAGATGGTTTAGAAAACCAAGTTTAGTGAATATTCTTCACAAAAATGTAGATTTTTCAAAAGTTAAGTCAAGAGAGGTTCATAAGCAAAATGTGGAATTTTTGCATATGAAATCATGGATTTGTGATAGTAGAAATGTAGTAGATACCTTGAAACGATCTTATGGAGATCGATTTCAAGTGTAAGAAGTAGAACAAAGGCCATAAAGGCCTTAGAAAATCAGAGCAGAGCAGTTCGGACTCAAAATCTTTGTTCTGGTATGAACACGGGCGTGTACAAGGGCATGTTCAGAACACGGCCCCGAACATGCCCATATGCACGACCGTGTTGCAAGAAAAATCAGACCCGAGAGGTACACGGCCAAGAACACGGTCGTGTATCAGGCAGTGTCAAGGGGCACACGGTCAAGGGGAAGGCGTGTAGCAGACCATGTTAGACAGTAAGAGAACACGGCCAGAAACACGGCCGTGTAAGTAACCGTGTGAGAGTCCAGAGGAGTACACGGCCGTGTATCCACCCGTGTAAGCATACACGGCCATGTTCCATGAATTACACGGCCAGGCTTAAAAGTCTAGAGGGGTACACGGGCAGAGACACAGCCGTGTAAGAGGGCGTGTTCGAAGCCAGAGAGTAAAAAAAAAAAAGAGTCTAGAAATGAAAATTTCCATGTTTTGTCATATTTTCAGTATAAGATAAATATGATAAATAATCAGTGATTATTCTTTTTATAGGAGTTCGAGCCAGAGACCTCGATACAGTAGTCCCAGAGCAGCAGAGGCTCACGCTAGAGGATTATCTGTAAGTTCAAGCATTGTCCTGACTGCAACGTGGATAAGCTTGTTATAATATGATGTATTGTATGTTGCATGACGTGTATGTTAGATATTGATTGTCTGCATCACAATGTTTATGTCAGTTCATGTCAGTCTCATGTCAGCACAGGTCAGTTCATGTCATGCATGTAGAGTTGCATGTCCCAGTATACACGTCAGACAGTACCAGAACACGAAAACAGGTAGGTGCACAAGGCACCCTAGTGTGTTAATATAATTCACACCCCAGTAAATTATGTAACAGGTTTTGACTGTGGGGCAATCAATAAGCTACCCAGTTGGAACACCAGCAAGATGGTAATTAAATCAGCTATTGGCGTATCGGCCTCTCGACCCACGGGGAGGTTTGCATGTTTAGTATCAGTTAAGACTGAGGAGGTCAGCACTAAAGTACCGCTCCCGGTTGCGTTAACATGTCGGTACGACCAATCAGGGGCCCAAAACCAGAACTTAATAACAGATAATATCCTAAGACTAAACTTCAGCCACGAGCATGTTCACAGAGTCCAGTTCATGCATGAGCACAGCAGTACAGCATGTCAGTTTCATGTTTTTATGTTTGAACTTACTGAGCTCATAGCTCATCAGTTTGTTCACATGTTGCAGGTAAGAGACCTGTTCACCAGTAGTATATGGTGGACGACGAACAGGGAAGTTGCATGCCGGGCAGGATTGGGCGAGGGATTTGGTCACCGATAATCTTCTGCTGTATAGATTTTGAATGTAATTTCAAAGAGACAAGTTTTCAAGTCAAGAGTATGTGATAGGGAAATCATGATCAGGCGCATGTTATTTTGTTAACATGATTTCCTTATCACGTTCTCGAACTGTTTATGAATTTGAAAAAAAAAAAATTTATTCCGCAAAAATTAATAAGTAATTTACAGTTCAGTATGATTACCGGCGACCCTAGAGGCCTGCAGACTATTGCGGTTAACTACAGAGTTGACTGTAATAGCACTGTAGAGCCTCTACAGCAGGGCGGGCCACCACATTTTGTGGATGAAAAATTTTGTGGATGAAAATATACACTTAATTAAACTAAATTTATTTTTTGGAAAAAATTTTTTCTTGAGAAAAAATTTTGAAAAAATATTTTAAACATTTAAAACCATAAAATTCAATATATATTTTTTTTTGGAAATTGGAGGTTTTGTTTTAGGGTTGTAATGTTTTTTAAATGTATGAAATGTTTAATGAATTACTTAATAGTATTTATGTCATATCGCTCTTTTTTTTTTTCCATACGCAAAATATATGAGGATGAAATTGGATTAAGTTATTTAAATTTAAAAGACACCTTTGTAGTTGATTTTGGATGATGTTGAGAAACTGGAATGCTATTGTTGACTTTGGAAACTGGTTTGAAGAATAGTTTAACTATGAAAAAATAAAGACCTAGGCACAGAACATATTAGATATTGTAGCATCAATAAGGACTTTATTTGGATTTTTTATTTTTTATTTTTAATTATCAGAATATTTGTATTTAGTCAAACTTTCAATAAAATTTAGTACAGATTATTGAGTGTAGCCTCAGTGATATTTTTAAACATTTGACTGCACAAGCTGACAAGGGGTTTTTTTTTTTTTTTTTGAAATAAAAGCAATATTAAGTGACAACCAAAATATTTAGAAAGAAAACACAATATATATTCAAGGTATTTTTTGTTTAAAAAAAAAAGAAAATATTTAAACACATTCAACTAATTAGTTAATACTTGCAAGGTATAATTGTAAGAATAACTTGTAAACTAAATTTAAGCAAAAATGCAGACAATATTAGAAAAATTACGCTATAAATATTATTTCGTGTAACTGAGTGGATTTGATCATGTTAACCAAAAGACCATAATTTAACTCCATCATATTCTCTAGTCTTTTTCTTTTCTGTTTACGAGCCCAAAGCACAGAGAAAGAGACAATATACTTACCAGAAAGGTGGCTGTGTGTGTCTAATTCCCACGCAAATCCAAAATGGAGATTTGATTGAAGAAGCAAGTAACAAAGAAGAGCAAGGATTACTGAATCAAGAGATCTTGATCAGTACTTGATTTTTAGACCGTATGAAAGAAAACCTCTTAAGCTAGGGAATGAAGTCATAGTTTGCGGATTGATCTTAAAAACATTTTATAAGAATGGTACTGAAGAAAAATCTCCAATAAGCTTTAATGGCGATAAGCTTTAGAATACTTTCCAAACGATAGACCTGACTAGCGAAAGCATTGACTATGGAAAACGAAAGTCATGGTGAGTAGGATATTTCGTTAGAACTGGGGTAGCAACTTGTGCAACACGAGCGAGCTGGTCGTTGGGGATAATGTCTACCAAAGGCAATGCATTATTGTACTACTCCAATGCCAGTGGGAGAGAAAGAACCCAAATAGAACACTAGTATTTGGGGAGAAATTGGTAATTTTGATAGCAATGTCTTACAAAAAATCTTCAAAAGTTTTTCTTTTCTTTTTCTTTTAAATTTTAGTCAAGATAGTTTTTGTTTTATTGTTTTTTTTTTTCTTTTTCAGTCAATTTTAAGGGCAATTTAATTAGCTCGCTTAAATTAAGAAATTAGTGTTATTTTGATTAAAATTGAGTTGAGTTTTTAAATTATAGGTTTACTTAAAAATTAACTATTTGTGTTTAAAAAATATAAAAACTTAAAATACGTTTGAAAAAATATATTAATATAAATTTTATTTTCTTTATTTTAAAATTCTTTGTATTTAAAATAAATCATTTCATTGAAATTCTCTGGTTTCTCACAAATGTTTACAGTAACCAAAATCAATATCACAAGGGCAAGCGCTCGTACCACAAAGGTGGTTAGAACTTGACCTATGATCATACTCTCAACAGTCATATCATATAGTTTGATTTTTTTTTTTTCCCTTCACCTTAAAAAATCAAAACCAAGTTATATTTTAGAACCACAATTTAAAATATATATATATTCAAATGAAACAAAAACATAATTTCCTTTCCTTTTTTTCTATAAAAACTGTAAAATATATATATATATATTTAGGAATAATTTCAAATCTGATACCGGATGTGATCTGTAACTAATGTATATGTGAACTTTAGTTATTAAAAATATGAACTTACATAATAGAAAATACAAAAATGAGCATGTTGAAAAACATTTTGTAAATGTCAAAATCCCTATGTTTACATTTACTTATACATAAATTTACATTTCTACTAATTGTAGTTCATATTTATATCAGTATATTAGATCATGTTCCGTATCAAATTTGAGACTTTATATGTATATTTAAACAACCAAAATCTAAAGATGGAAAATAATTTTGTGTAAAGACAGTAACAAAAACAACATTAATATGTAATATATAACTATCACACGGTAACGATTTACCTTCCAAAACTGAAAAACAATTAAAAAATAAATGCATATTATTTATAATAACTAAAATTGGGAACTGATTCACTGTTTCTTATACAGTGCCATCCTCAATTTGCCCCTTAGACTAGATGTGATAACTGAGAAATCTACGTTCTCGGAAATATTTTGTACAAATATCTAAATAAATGTACAATTATAGTGAGACATGTTACAGAATACACAGCAGAGGAAAATTTTGATTAATTGAGTTTTAATCAAAATTTGATGATGAATTAATGAAAATAGTTAAAAGCTAAGTTTTAAAATTTAATAGAAAAGTATGTGGAAAACACATATTAAGAGATTGATGGCACACAAGTGAGCCACGTGGAACAATGGCTAGAAGTAGCCAAACAAGCCCTTACATATAAAAAAAAAAAAAAAAGAAAGAAAGTGAGAGTGAGGGAGAGTGGCACGTGAGCTAAAGGGAATTAATTCCCTTAGCTGCACAGCAATCGGTAGGAAGAGAAAAGAAAGAAAGAGAAAAGAAAGAAAGAAGAAAAGAAAGAAAGAAAGAAAAGAAAAAGAGAAAGGAAACCGAGAGAAAGAGGGGGAAGAAAAAGGAAATCCAAAGGAAGTTCGGATTTCTTGTTCCAGCAGCAGATTGTTTGAGATTCAGCCACGAATCCGCAGCAAGAAAAGCTCACGATTCAAAGTAAGGTAAACCCTAGTTCTCACATTTTTCTTTGGGGAAAAATCTGGGGTTTTAAGTGAAAAACAGAGAATGTGAGTGAATCATGTGAGGTTTTCGGTTAAAATCGAAACATGATTCGAGTCTAGATGTTTTCAAACACGAATCCATGAACAGATGGTTTAGAAAACCAAGTTTAGTGAATATTCTGCACGAAAATGCAGATTTTTCAAAAGTTGAGTCAAGAGTTGTAAATGAGCAAAATGTGGGATTTTTGCTTATGAAATCATGGATTTGTGATAGTAGGAATGTAGTAGATACCTTGAAACGATCTTATGAAGATCGATTTCAAGTGTAAGAAGTAGAACAAAGGCCATAAAAGCCTTAGAAAATCAGAGCAGAACAGTTTGAACCCAGAATCTTGATTCTGGTATGAACACGGGCATGTACACGGGCGTGTACAAGGGCGTGTTCAAAACACGGCCCCGAACATGCCCATACGCACGACCGTGTTGCAAGAAAAAAATCAGACCCGAGAGGTATACGGCCAAGAACACGGCCGTGTATCCGGCCGTGTCAAGGGGCACACGGTCAAGAGGGAGGCGTGTAGCAGGCCATGTTAGGCCGTAAGAGAACACGGCCAGAAACAGGGCCGTGTAAATAACCGTGTAAGAGTACAGAGGAGTACACGGCCAGTAACAAGGCCGTGTAAATAACCGTGTAAGAGTACAGAGAAGTACACGGCCAGTAACACGACCGTGTATCCACCCGTGTAAGCATACACGTCCATGTTCTACGAATTACACGGCCAGGACTAAAAGTCCAGAGGGGTACACGGGCAGAGACACGCCCGTGTAGGACAGGCGTGTTTGAAGCCAAAGAGTAAAAAAAAAAAAAAAGTCTGGAAATGAAAATTTTCATGTTTTGCCATATTTCCAGTATAAGATAAATATGGTAAATAATCAGTGATTTTCCTTTTATAGGAGATCAAGCCAGAGACCCCAAATCAGCAGTCCCAGAGCAGCAGAAGCTTACACTAGAGGATTTTCTGTAAGTTCAAGCATTGTCTTGACTGCAACGTAGACAAGCTTGTTAGTTATGATGTTATGTATGTTGTATGACGTGTATGTTAGACATTGATTGTCTGCATCACGATGTCTATGTTAGTTCATGTCAGTCACAGCACAGGTCAGTTCATGTCATGCATATAGAGTTGCATGTTTCAGTACACAGACCCGACAGTACCAGAACAAGAAAACAGTTAGGTGCACAAGGCACTCTAGTGTGTTAATTAATTCACACCCCAGTAATTTGATTAACAGGTTCCGACTGTGGGGGCAAGCAGTATGCTACCCAGTTGGAACACCAGCAAGATGGTAAATAAACCAGATATTGTCGTATCGGCCTTTCGACCCACGGGGAGGTTTGCATGTTTAGCATCAGTTAAGACTGAGGAGGTCAGCACTAAAGTACCGCTCCCGGTTGCACTAACATGTCGGTATGACCAATCAGGGGCTCAAAACCAGAACTAAAATATCAGATAATGTCCTAAGACTAAACCTCTCAGCCAGAAGCATGTTCACAGAGTCCAGTATCATGCATGAGCACAGCAGTACAGCATGTCAGTTTCATGTTTTTATGTTTGAACTTACTGAGCCCATAGCTCATCAGTTTGTTCACATGTTGCAGGTAAGAGACCTGTTCACCAGTAGTATATGGTGGACGACGAACAGGGAAGTTGCATGCCGGGCAGGATTGGGCGAGGAATATTGGTCACCGATAGTCTTCCGCTGTATAGATTTTGAATGTAATTTCAAAGAGACAAGTTTTCAAGTCAAGGGTATGTGATAGGGGAATCATGATCAGATGCATGTTATTTTGTTAACATGATTTCCTTACCACATCTCAAACAGTTTATGAATTTAAAGAAAAAAAAATTTATTCCACAAAATTAACAAGTAGTTTACAGTTCAGCATGATTGTCGGTGACCTTAGAGGCCTGCAGACTATTACGGTTAACAACAGAGTTGACTGTAATAGCATTGTAGAGCCTCTACAGCAGGGCGGGCCGCCACACTAGACTTGTGATGGAGGTGTTTTGGTCATCTTGCAACAGTTGGCTTGGTTTGCCATTTTTTCCATTAATGCATTGAATTCTTTGCTTCCCTTGGTAGGGGTATTGTTGTCCTTTTGGTGTTTTGGTAGGGTATTTTTTCCATTTTTTTCCTTGTATAGCGCCATCCTCAATTTGCCCCTTAGACTAGGTTTGGGATGGAGGTGTTTTGGTCATCTTGTAGCCATTGGCTTGGTTTGTCATTTTTTCCATTAATGCATTGAATTCTTTGCTTCCCCTGGTAGGGGTATTTTCATCCTTTTGGTGTGGGTAAGGTAGGGTTGAAGTTTTGTTTCATTTTGGGCTTTGTTGTTTTGCCTCGCCATCGCCTCCTCTCTGTGCTTCCCTTTCTTTCTTCGTTTCGTTTGTTGCTATTTCTCTTTCTCCTTCGATTCTTCTTTTCTTCTCCTACTCTATTTCTCTTTCTCCTTCAATTCTTCTTCTCTTCTTCAACTTAATCTTTTGCTTATGCTCCATTTATGCTTTCTTCATACCGAAATTTCTCAACCCTATTGAATCCTCATTGGTTTTGTTTTATTGTTCGTTTTGGGATTCATTTTTTTGCCTCACGGCCGTCTCCTATTTGTTTTTCTCCTTTCTCTTCTCTGACTTAATCTTTTGCTTATACTCTATTTTTGGTTTTGCTTTGTTGTTTATTATGCTCCATTTTTGGTTTCTTTAATCATAAATTTTCCATCCTCTTGAATCATCATTGGATTTGTTTTGCTATTTTGGTTTCCCTGCAACCTTTGGGATGGTTTCCCATTCTTTGCCTTTGCTACATTGCATCATTTGCTTTGTCTGGTAAGGTCATTTTTGGGTTATTTCGATGTAGAGATTTTAGGGTTTTATTTTTTTTTTTTTTGGGTTTCAGGGTACTTTCCCTTGCTTCATGGTCGGCTTTCATCCTATGATGCTCTGGTATGTTTCTTTTTTTTTTTTTTTTATTTGATGCATGTTTTTTCCGTTCTTTATTTATAGATTTGCATCTTTATGTATTTTGATTTTTTTTTGTTTTGTTCCAGGTTATGTGGTGGTTGTTATTTGTGCATGTTGGATTTGGAGTTGATTGAGAAAAATTCAACATAGTTTTTTTTGCTCTCCTTATTTGATAGTTTGGTTTTGGGTTTTTCTGCTGATTGGTATAATTTTGTTGGATGTTTTTATAATGGTTCTTTTGCTTGAGTGTTTATATTTATAGTTTTGCTGTTGCATTGGCTGCTTGCATTTTGCTTTTCATATTGTTATAGGTTTTTTTGATTAGTCTCAATATAAGTATTTTCCCTTTTTTTTTTTGTTTGTGTAGTGTTCAACTATTGCTGTTAGAAACTTTTTTTCCCCATTAGATTTACAATAATCAGTTAGTTTTCAATTTAGTTTGTTACATCTCTTAGTTGGATTAAAACTGGTAATTTGTTTTTGTTATAATTAGTAGTGATCTTTTTGCTTTGATTTGCTTTGTGTGTAATTAATTAGTCTCTGCCATTAGTTAAGCTCGATGTACTTTTTGTGTATGCATTGAATGATTTAGTATAGTGTAGCTTGATAAAAACAAAAAGGAAAGACTTTACTTAAGTTTGGTTGAAGTGTTTTCCTTTTTTTTTTCTTCTAATTTAATTGCTGTGATGTTGCTATCTGGCTACCCTCTTGATGCCTTCTCTCAATTGTAATAGAACTCTACCTTTTGTTTCTGGAGCCTGCTTAATGTATATATGTGTTTAACTATGATTAATGCAATATGATTGTAAGCAACAGTTTCATTTCTTTGTTTATAAATAATGGTCTTATTTTTTTCTTTTCTTTGTATATTTGGTTTCATTTCAGTCTCTGTTCCATGCTGCTTGCATCTACTTCTCTGTTTCTTCATTGTGTTATTCACAACTTTTATATATTTCCTCTCACTCATTTTCTAGTAACAATAAATACTCTTTATTCTTGGTTGGTATTCCGTTAATTTTGTTTTGTTTGCATGTTAGTTAATGCTTACTTTATTTTTTAGTATGTATTATATGTTTGTGATTTCTGTATGCTTTTAATATTATGTATTTATATCAGGCTTTCTTTGTTGTTTGGATTTTTTTGGTTTTTATACCTTCTGCACTTCCCACTTTTTTTTTTTGTGTTGATGTTTTGAATGTATGTGCTTATATATATATATATATGTATATATATGTATACCTCTATGTGTATGTGTGTGTCTCTATGTCTGCGTGTGTGATTGTGTGTGCGTGTGTTTTGTTTTTTTTGGGTCCTCCGGGGAAGAGATGGTTTTTCCTAATTATTATGTTGATATTACTTTTTGGTTTTAGCGATGATGATCATAATTAATTTGAAATGTTGAGGATTTTTGATTATGTTCAAAAGATGCTATGAATGGGAATTTGAAATTGCTGCCTTTAGTTGTTTATTTTATTGATGAAAACTTATTTGGTGGAATTGACGTTTTGTTTTATCATTTTTATATAGTGACCCATTTGATTCTATGTAAACCTGGATTGTGGGGTTGGTTTGTCCACTCTACACTCCTATTTGTAATTGAAATTCAAATTGAACTTGACTCTTTGTTTTTATTTGTTTTTTGGACGTTATTTGGCATGTTTTTATGCCCTTGTCCATCGGTTTCTTTTCTCTCTGCCTTTGATTGATAGGGGCGTTGTTGTGTCCTATTTTTTATAATCCTCCATATTCACTTGGTAGCTTTTTGAATAAGAATCTAATAATCTTTTGCAGTGATCTTTTTTTTTTTTTGTTTACATAGTATAATATATGTAATGGGTTATATATTTGACAACATTTTATGAAATCTTTGATTGTCACCAAATTTGATAATAACATTTGGTTGGACAGTCCTGATAGGGTTTAAAAAATGTGTGTTAGAAAACTTATTGCATATTATTGAATCTGTGAATGATCTGAGCCAATAGCTATCACCTCTATAAATTTAAGCTTTATTTAAGCTTTTTCCTTCTTCATTAAAATTAATTTTCTGTGATTTTACCTCTACTTAACAAATATTACACACATGGGCAAAAAAGAGAGAATCATTGTTTTATTATTTGGAATGTACCAATTTAAATTAATAGAATTATTTTATAGATTTTCTTATGCATGTTTCTTATAGTTTTTTTGTAATTAACAGGAATGTTATTTATTATTTGCGCGGAGTTGAATCATTGTATGTGATAACCGAGAAATCCATACTCTCGGAAAGATAATTGTACAAATATGTAAACAAATGTACATTTACAGTGACATAGTGTACAGAATAAAGAGCAGAGGAAAATTTTGATTAATCAAGTTTTAATCAAAATTTGAAAATGAATTAATGAAAATAGTTTAAAAGCTAAGCATTAATTCAATTTATGATGTTTTAAAAATTTAATAGAAAAGTATGTGGAAAATACATACTAAGAGATCAATGGCACACAAGTGAGCCACATTGATCAATGGCTAAAATAAGAAGCCAAACAAGCCCTTACAACATTAAAAATAAAAGAAAGCAAGGGAGAGGGTGTGAAGCACGTGAGCAAGAGATAGAGAGGGAATTAATTCCCTTAGCTGCACAGCAGCTGGAAGAAAGAAAGAGAAAAGAAAGAAAGAGAAAGAAAGAAAGAAGAAAAGAAAGAAAGGAAAAGAGAGAAAGAGGGAGCCGAGAAAGAGAGAGAGAAAAGCAAAGGAAATCCATTGAAGTCCGGATTTTCCAGTGCAAGCAACAGATCGACCGAGATTCGGTCAAGGATTAGCAGCAAGAAAAGCTCACGATCAAAGCAAGGTAAACCCTGATTCTCACGTTTTTCGTTTGGGAAAAAAATCTAGGGTTTAAGTGAGAAAAAGAGAATGTGAGTGAATCACATTTAGATTTTCGGTTAAAATCGAAATGTGATTCGAGTTTAGACGTTTTCAAACACGAATCCATGAACAGACGGTTTTGAAAACCGAGTTTAGTGAGATTTCTTTACTAAAACGCAGATTTTTCAAAAATAGAGTCAAGAGAAGTTCATGAGCAAAATGTGGGATTTTTGCTTGTGAAATCATGGATTTGTGATAGTAGAAGTGTAGTAGATACCTTGAAACGATCTTATGAAGATCGATTTCAAGTGTAAGAAGCAAAACAAAGGCCATAAAAGCCTTAGAAAAGCAGAGCAGAGCAGTTCGGACCCAGAATCTTGATTCTGGTATGAACACGGGCGTGTACATGGGCGTGTACAAGGGCGTGTACAGAACACGGCCCCGAACATGCCCATACGCACGACCGTGTTGCAAGAAAAATTAGACCCGAGAGGTACACGGTCAAGAACACGGCCGTGTATCAGACCGTGTCAAGAGACACACGGTCAAAGAGAGGCGTGTAAGAGACCGTGTAAGAAGACAGAGGAGTACACGGCCAGTAACACGGCCGTGTACCCACCCGTGTAAGCATACACGGGCATGTTCCAGAGATTACACGGGCAGGCTTAAAAGTCCAGAGAAGTACACGGGCACGAACACGGCCGTGTAGGAGGGCGTGTTCGAGTCCAGAGAGTAAAAAAAAAAAAAAAAAAGTCTAGAAAGGAAAAATCTCATGTTTTGTCATATTTCCAGTATAAGCTAAATATGGTAAATAATCAGTGATTTTGCCATTTATAGGAGTCCAAGCCAGAGACCCCAAATCAGCAGTCCCAGAGCAGCAGCAGCTTACGCTAGAGGATTTTCTGTAAGTTCAAGCATTGTCCTGACTGCAACGTGGACAAGCTTGCTTTATTACAGTATTATGTATGTTGTATGACGTGTTGTTAGACATTGATTGTCTGTATCACGATGTTATGTCAGTCACAGCAAAGGTCAGTTCATATTGGTGCATGTCATGCATATAGAGTTGCATGTCCCAGTACACAGACCAGACAGTAACAGAACCAGAAAACAGTTAGGTGCACAAGGCACCATAGTGTGTTAATTAATTCACACCCCAGTAAATAGATTAACAGGTTTTGACTGTGGGGGCAAACAGTATGCTACCCAGTAGGAACACCAGCAAGATGGTAATTAACCAGTTATTGGCGTATCGGCCTCTCGAACCACGGGGAGGTTATCATGTTTAGCATCAGTTAAGACTGAGGAGGTCAGCACTAAAGTACCGCTCCCGGTTGTGCTAACATGTCGGTACGTCCAATCAGGGGCCCAAAACCAGAACTAAAGTAAAAGATTAATGTCCTAAGACTAAATCTTTAGTCAGTACAGCATGTTTACAAAGTCCAGTCAGCATGAGCACAGCAGTCAGCATGAGTACAGCAGTACAGTACGAGTACAGCAGTACAGCAGTACAGTATAAGTACAGCAGTCAGCATGAGTACAGCAGTACAGTATGAGTACAGCAGTACAGCAGTACAGCATGAGCACAGTAGTACAGCATAAGCACAGCAGTATAGCATGTTAGATACATGTTTTTATGTTTGAACTTACTGAGCTCAAAGCTCATTAGTTTGTTCACATGTTGCAGGTAAGAGACCTGTTCACCAGTAGAATATACGGTGGACGACGAACAGGGTAGACGCATGCTGGAGAGGATCGGGCGAGGGATATGGGTCACCAGTTAAATCTTCTGCTGTACAGTTTTGAATGTAATTTTCAAAGAGACAGTTTTCAAGACAGGAGTATGTGATAGGGGAATCATGATCAGTTGTTAACATGATTTCTTTATCACATTCTCAAACAGTTTATGTATTTAAAGAAAAAAAAAAATTTATTCCGCAAAATTAGCAGTAGTTACAGTTCAGCATGATTGTCGGCGACCGTAGAGGCCTGCAGACTATTGCGGTTAACTACAGAGTTGGCCGTAGTAGCACTGTAGAGCCTCTACAGCAGGGCGGGCCGCCACATTGTACAATCAAACATTTGATATATTTATTTTTATGTGAGTAAATAAACATGTAATGGTAGAAGAAAAATTATATTTGGTTTTGAAATTATTTATCAGTTGATTTATTTAGCATTTTTTACATTTTATTTTAACGTTTTTATTCTCTGTTGTTCCATGTATGGTGTTAATGGAAATATTGCTGTAGCATTATATTTAATAAATTAGTGTTCAAGTATTTAATTTTGCTTGAATCAATAATTATATTTAAAAATGCAATCAAAACATTTAATAAATAATTGCAAAGCTTATAAATGAAACAATTAACTAACCAAATTAATGAACAGTATTGAACACTAAAAAAAAAAAGATAAATATAATATAGGTATATATTATATGTAACAAAACAACTACCATACGTACGCATACATAAAACTAATTCATTAACATAAAAGGTTAGGAAAAAAACTGATTTGTTAAAATAGGAAAACCGAATAATTAGTAAAAGTCATGTTATCAACATAAAAAAAAAAAAAACACACATACGCATAGTGCGTTAAAATAACTAAAAAAATAAATCAAAACAGAACAAATAAGACGACGAAAGAAAGAGATAAAATATTTAATAAAAAATAAAACTGCAAATTAGATAATGTTTCAATAAACATAAAACAATGATGATTTTTAAAGCTAATATTTACAGCGTCTATAACATAAGTTGTATAAAACTTATTTAAATTATTTACATTATACGTGATAAGTAAAAAAAATTAGAATTGAAAACAATTAAAGATTATCATCAGTTAAAAGCTTCGTATATGTCTATAAAATTTAAGCCTGCTATAAATTAAAATATTGTTAATAATTAGTGTACACAATTCTAAACAAATAACTGTATAATTAAATCTTAAAAAAAAATTTCACTAACATTAACATTTTTTCCATGATGTTAAAATAGTCTTTCATCCTTTATGATCAGATAGATAACAAACGACAATCAAAAACTCATCTAGAATCAAGCTATCAAAATAAATGGTGCTATCATGTGCACTTAGAACAAGTATCCACATCTAGAAACAATGCATCTTCAAGCAAACAATATGAAGTATTTAATATTTCGTGTGCAAGTGTTCCCTGAACCAAATTTACAACAATGCCAAAATGTATGAACTTCGCTACAAGTTGAAAAAGGTCATAACTCAAAAAACTATAGCTTATTTACTTTGATTTTCAAAAAAGCGGGCGGGGGTGGGGTGGTGGTGGTGTCGTGGGTGTGGTTGGGTGGGGGGGAGGAGGCGTTGGGAGAGAGGGGAAAAGAAAAGGGCCAAATAGAGAGAGAGAGAGAGAGAGAGAGAGGGAAAAGAGGAGATGGGGAAAAAATCAGTATGTTATTATAATAATAATTCCTTATACATTTTTAGCTTTTTCTCCATTGCCTTGATAATATTTTATAGGTACGACTTACCCATATTGCAATCTTGGAGATTGCTCTTGCGTTTGCAAACATTGCAGTGCTCTTTTTTAGTTCGACGAACGCATTAAAAAAAATAATCTATTCAAATTTAATTTATGTTGTAAAGATAAAAAAATCAAATTACTCTTTATTAAAAAATCCCCCTCTATATTAGAAAATTTGCTTGATTATTATGGAGGGCTTGCAAGTACACATTTTTTAAAAAAATATAAGAATTTTTAATTATATACTTGCATTTACATCATACAGTACAAATATAAAACAAGATAAAAAAAGCTCAAATGATCTATATATTTTTAAAATAAGTAATCAAATATATCATCTCATGAAATCTTTATTACCAATTGATAATAACCCTCCAAAATTTGGGTGTGGGGGCCGTTGTGGATGGGAGAGAGGAGAAAAGAAAAGGGGCAAAAAGCGAGAGAGAGAGAAAGAGAGTGGGAAAAGAGGAGAAGGGGAAAAAAATCAGTATGTTGTTATAATAATAATTCGTTATACATTTTTAGCTTTTTTTCCATTGTCTTGATAATATTTTATATGTACCACTGACTCATATTGCAATCTTGGAGATTGCTCTTGCTGTGGAGACCCGCCCTGCTGTAGAGGCTCTATAGTGCTATTACGGTCAACTCTATAGTCAACCGCAATAGTCTACAGGCCTCTAGGGTCGCCGGCAATCATGCTGAACTGTAAACTGACTGCTAATTTTGCGGAATAAATTTTTTTTCTTTAAATACATAAACTATTCGAGAATGTGATAAGGAAATCATGTTAACAAAATTGACTCATGATTCCCCTATCACATACTCTTAACTTGAAACTTGTTTCTTTTAAAATTACATTTCCAAAACTGTATAGTAGAAGATTTAACTGTGACCAATATCCCTCGCCCAATCCTGCCCGGCATGTGTCTACCCTGTTTGTCGTCCACCAATACTATTGGTGAACAGGTCTCTTACCTGTAACATGTGAACAAACTAATGAGCTATGGGCTTGGTAAGTTCAAACATAAAAACATGAAATTGATATGCTGTACTGCTGTGCTCATGCTGTATTGCTGTGCTCATGCTGTACTGCTGTGCTCATGCTGTACTGCTGTGCTTATGCATGACTGGACTCTGTAAACATGTTGTACTGCCTGAAGGTTTAGTCTTATGACATTAATCTGTTATTTAGTTCTGGTTTTGGGCCCCTGATTGGACGTACCGACATGTTAGCATAACCGGGAGCGGTACTTTAGTGCTGACCTCCTCAGTCTTAACTGATGCCAAACATGATAACTTCCCCGTGGGTCGAGAGGCCGATACGCCAATAACTGGTTAATTACCATCTTGCTGGTGTTCCAACTGGGTAGCATACTGATTGCCCCCTCAGTCGGAAACTGTTAATCAAATTACTGGGGTATGAATTAATCAACACACTAGGGTGCCTTGTGCACTGTGGCGGCCCGCCCTGCTGTAGGGGCTCTACAGTGCTACTACGGCCAACTCTGTAGTCAACCGCAATAGTCTGCAGGCCTCTAGGGTCGCCGGCAATCATGCTAAACTGTAACTACTGCTAATTTTGCGGAATAAATTTTCTTTTTCTTTCTTTTTCTTTAAATACATAAACTGTTGAGAATGTGATAAAGAAATCATGTTAACAACTGATCATGATTCCCCTATCACATACTCCTGTCTTGAAAACTGTCTCTTTGAAAATTACATTCAAAACTGTGCAGCGGAAGATTTAACTGGTGACCCATATCCCTCGCCCGATCCTCTCCGGCATGCATCTACCCTGTTCGTCGTCCACCGATACTACTGGTGAACAGGTCTCTTACCTGCAACATATGAACAAACTAATGAGCTTTGAGCTCAGTAAGTTCAAACATAAAAACATGTATCTAACATGCTATACTGCTGTGCTCATGCTGTACTACTGTGCTCATGCTGTACTGCTGTACTCATACTGTACTGCTGTACTCATGCTGACTACTATACTCATACTGTACTGCTGTACTTATACTGTACTGCTGTACTCATGCTGACTGCTGTGCTTATGCTGACTGACTAAAGATTTAGTCTTAGGACATTAATCTTTTACTTTAGTTCTGGTTTTGGGTCCCTGCTTGGACGTACCGACATGTTAGCGCAACCGGGAGCGGTACTTTAGTGCTGACCTCCTCAGTCTTAACTGATGCTAAACATGATAACCTCCCCGTAGTTCGAGAGGCCGATACGCCAATAACTGGTTAATTACCATCTTTCTGGTGTTCCTACTGGGTAGCATACTGTTTGCCCCCACAGTCGGAACCTGTTAATCTATTTACTGGGGTGTGAATTAATTAACACACTTGGGTGCCTTGTGCACCTAACTGTTTTCTTGTTCTTTTACTGCTTGTCTGTGTACTGGGACATGCAACTCTATATGCATGACATGAACTGACCTCTGCTGTGACTGACATAAACTGACTTAACATCGTGATGCAGACAATCAACGTCTAACAACACGTCATACAACATACATAATACTGTATTAAAGCAAGCTTGTCCACGTTGCAGTCAGGACAATGCTTGAACTTACAGAAAGTCCTCTAGCGTAAGCTGCTGCTGCTCTGGGACTGCTGATTTGGGGTCTCTGACTTGGACTCCTATAAAAGGCAAAATCACTGATTATTTACCATATTTAGCTTATACTGGAAATATGGCAAAACATGTAATTTTTCCTTTCCAGACTCTTTTTTTTTTTTTTTTACTCTCTGGACTCGAACACGCCCTCCTACACGGCCGTGTTCGTGCCCGTGTACCCCTCTGGACTTTTAAGCCTGCCCGTGTAATCTCTGGAACATGCCCGTGTATGCTTACACGGGTTGGTACACGGCCGTGTTACTGGCCGTGTGCTCCTCTGTCCTCTTACACGGTCTCTTACACGCCTCTCTTTGACCGTGTGTCTCTTGACACGGTCTGATACACGGCCGTGTTCTTGACCGTGTACCTCTCGGGTCTAATTTTTCTTGCAACACGGTCATGCGTATGGGCATGTTCGGGGCCGTGTTCTTGAACACGCCCTTGTATACGCCCGTGTTCATACCAGAATCAAGATTCTGGGCCCGAACTGCTCTGCTCTATTTTCTAAGGCTTTTATGGCCTTTGTTCTACTTCTTACACTTGAAATCGATCTTCATAAGATCATTTCAAGGTATCTACTACCTTTCTACTATCACAAATCCATGATTTCATAAGCAAAAATCCCACATTTTGCTCATGAACTTCTCTTGACTCTATTTTTGAAAAATCTGCGTTTTAGTGAAGAAATCTCACTAAACTCGGTTTTCAAAACCATCTGTTCATGGATTCGTGTTTGAAAACATCTAGACTCGAACCACATTTCGATTTTAACCGAAAATCTAAATGTGATTCACTCACATTCTCTTTTCTCACTCAAAACCCCCGATTTTTCCCCAAATGAAAAATGTGAGAACTAGGGTTCACCTTGCTTTGATCGTGAGCTTTCTTGCTGCTGCTTAGTGATCGAATCTCGATCTATCTGCTGCTGGAACAAGGAATCCGAACTTTTGGATTTCCTTTGCTTTTCTCTCTCTCTTTCTCGGCTCCCTCTTTCTCTTCCTTCCCTTTCTTTCTTTTCTTCTTTCTTTCTTTTCTCTTTCTTTCTTTCTCTTTCTTTCTTTTCTCTTTCTTTCTTCCGGCTGCTGTGCAGCTAAGGGAATTAATTCCCTTCTCTCTTTTGCTCACGTGCTTCACACCCTCCCTTACTTTCCTTTATTTTTTTTTTTTAAAATGTGTAAGGGCTTGTTTGGCAAATCCTTTTGGCCATTGATTAATGTGGCTCACTTGTGTGCCATTGATCTCTTAGTATGTATTTTCCACATACTTTTCTATTAATTTTAAAACACATAATATGAATTAATGTTTAGCTTTTAAACTATATTCATTAATTCATCATAAAATTTTGATTAAAACTCAATTAATCAAAATTTTCCTCTGTTCTTTATTCTGTAATCTATGTCACTGTAAATGTACATTTATTTACATATTTGTACAAAATATTTCCGAGAGTATAGATTTCTCGGTTATCAC
Source organism: Antiaris toxicaria (assembly GCA_035233585.1). Classification (NCBI taxonomy): domain Eukaryota; kingdom Viridiplantae; phylum Streptophyta; class Magnoliopsida; order Rosales; family Moraceae; genus Antiaris; species Antiaris toxicaria. The sequence goes on from CP141163.1 coordinate 8,099,492, forward strand.
ATGCACCTAATTGTTTTCTTGTTCTGGTACTGTCTAGTCTGTGTACTGGGACATGCAACTCTATATGCATGACATGAACTGATATGAATTGACCTGTGCTGTGACTGACATGAACTGACCTGTGCTGTGACTGACATAACATCGTGATGCAGACAATCAATGTCTAACAACACGTCATACAACATACATAACATCGTAATAAAGCAAGCTTGTCCACGTTGCAGTCAGGACAATGCTTGAACTTACAGAAAGTCCTCTAGTGTAAGCTGCTGTTGCTCTGGGACTGCTGATTTGGGGTATCTGGCTTGGACTCCTATAAATGGAAAAATCACTGATTATTTACCATATTTATCTTATACTAGAAATATGGCAAAACATGAAAATTTTCCTTTCCAGATTTTTTTTTTTTTTTTACTCTCTGGCTTCGAACACGCCCTCCTACACGGGCGTGTCTCTGCCCGTGTACCTCTTTGGACTTTTAAGCCTGGCCATGTAATTCATGGAACATGCCCGTGTATGCTTACACGGGTGGGTACACGGCCGTGTCTCTGGCCGTGTACTCCTCTGGACTCTTACACGGTTACTTACACGCCTCCCTTTGACCGTGTGCCCCTTGACACGGCCCGATACACGGCTGTGTTCCTGGCCGTGTACCTCTCGGGTCTGATTTTTCTTGCAACACGGTCGTGCGTATGGGCATGTTCGGGGTCGTGTTCTGAACACGCCCTTATACACGCCCGTGTTCATACCAGAATCAAGATTCTGGGTCCGAACTGCTCTGCTCTGATTTTCTAAGGCTTTTATGACCTTTGTTCTACTTCTTACACTTGAAATCGATCTTCATAAGATCATTTCAAGGTATCTACTACACTTCTACTATCACTAATCCATGATTTCATAAGCAAAAATTCCACATTTTGCTTATGAACATCTCTTGACTTAACTTTTGAAAAATCTGTATTTTTGTGAAGAATATTCACTAAACTCGGTTTTCTAAACCATCTGTGCATGGATTCGTGTTTGAAAACATCTAGACTCGAATCACATTTCGATTTTAATCGAAAACCTAAATGTGATTCACTCACATTCTCTTTTTCTCACTCAAACCCTAGATTTTTTATCCGAAAAAAAGCAAGAGAAAAACGAGGGTTTACCTTGCTTAAACTTGAGATTTTCTTACTGCTAGTCTTTGACTGAATCTTGAGCGATCTCTTGCTTGAACTAGAAATCCGAACTTGAATGGATTTCTCTTTTTCTTCTTCCTCTTTTCTCGGTTTTCCTTTCTCTCTTTCTTTTCTTTTCTTTCTTTTCTTCTTTCTTTCTTTTCTCTTTCCACCGGCTGCATCTGCAGCTAAGGGAATTAAATCCCCTTTCTCTCTCATGCTCACGTGCCTCACACTCTCTCCCTTACTTTCTTTTATTTTTTTTTAAATGTGTAAGGGCTTGTTTGGCAAGTTCTTTTGGCCATTGATCCATGTGGCTCACTTGTGTGCCATTGATCTCTTAGTATGTATTTTCCACATACTTTCTACTAATTTTTAAAACATTATAATTGAATTAATGTTTAGCTTTTTACTATTTTCATTAATTCATTATAAAATTTTAATTAAAAACTCAATTAATCAAAATTTTCCTCTGTTCTTTATTCTGTAATCTGTGTCGCTGTAAATGTACATTCATTTACATATTTGTACAAATATTCCCGAGAACGTAGATTTCTCGGTTATCACACTTGCATTTGCAAATAATATCAAAAACTTTATTTCAATTTCATATCTTGCACATTTTGTGGATGAAAAACAAAGGGGAAAATATAATATTAATTAAACTAAATTTATTTTTTGAATAAATTTTTTTCTTGAGAAAAAATTTTGAAAAAATATTATAAACATTTAAAAACATAAAATTCAATATTTTTTTGTTTTTGAAATTAGAGGTTTTGATTTAGGGTTTTTATGTTTTTTAAATGTATGAAATATTTCATGAATTACTTAATAGTATTTATGTCATATCGCTTAATTTTTTTGCCATACACAAAATATATGAGGGATGAAATTGAATTAAGTTTTTTAATTTAAAAGATACCTTTGTAGTTGATTTTGGATAATGCTGAGGAACTGGAATGATGTTGTTGATTTTGGAAACTGGGTTGTCGAATAGTTTAACTATGAGAAAATCAAGACCCAGGCACAACAAGGACTTTATTCGGATTTTTTATTTTTTACTTTTAACTTTCAGAATATTTGTAGTTAATCAAACTTTCAATAAAATTTAGTATAGATTATCGAGAGTAGCCTCGGTGATATTTTTAAACTTTTGACTAGACAAGCTGACAGGGTTATTTTATTTTATTTTTATTTTAATAAAAGCAATAAGTGACAACCAAAATATTAGAAAGAACGCACAAGATATTTAAGGTATTTTTGGTCTTAAAAAAAAGAAAATATTTAAACACATTCTGGTGACGTTGGGAATAAAATTTTATTTTAATTTTACTTAAATACAATATAATTTTATACCAAACACAAATTTTATAACAGTATTACGAAAACAATTACTATTCAAAACATTTTTAAAACAATCACATCAATTTTTCAACTCTACTATTTATTTCTACTTTTATCAATCACATCAACTTTTCAACTCTAAAATACTTTTCATCCAAACGCACATTTCATTCAAATACAAAACAAATACTTTTCAACCAGATACAACATTCAAAAAATAAATTGCGTTCAAATACAATCAAAATACAATACGTTTACCAAACACCTCCTCAACTAATTAGTTAATACTTGCAAGGTATAATTGTAAGAATAACTTGGAAATTATATTTAAGCAAAAATTCAAACAATATTAGAAAAATTACGCTATTAATATTATTTCGTGTAACTGAGGGGATATGATCATGTGAACCAAAAGACCATAATTTAACTCCATCATTCTTTAGTCTTTTCTTTTCTGTTTACAAGCCCAAAGCACAGAGGAAGAGACAATATACTTACCAGGAAGGTGGTTGTGTGTGCTTAATTCCCACGCAAATCCAAAATAGATATTTGATTGAAGAAGCAAGTGGCAAAGAAGAATAAGGATTACTGAATCAAGAGATGTTGATCGATACTTGATTTTGGGACCACATGAAAGAAAACCGATTCAACTAGGGAATGAAGTCATTGTTTGTGGGTCAATCTTCAAAACATTTAATACATTTCAAACGAAAGGCCTGACTAGTGAAAGCATTGACTATAGAAAACGAAAGTCATGGTGAGTAGGATATTTCTATAGAACAGGGGTAGCAACTTGAGCAACACGGGCGAGGTGGTCGTTGGGGATAAAATGTCTACCAAGGCAATGCATTATTGTACTACCCCCACGCCAGTAGGAGAGCAAGAACCCAAATTGAACATTAGTATTTGGGGAGAAATTGGTAATTTTGATAGGAATGTTTTAGAAAGAATCTACAGAAGTTTTTCTTTTTTTTTTTTAATTTTAATTTTAAGACAAGATAATTATTGTTTTATTGTTCTTTTTTCTTTTTCAGTCAATTTTAAACACCGTTTAGTTGACTTACTTGAATTAGAATATTTGAGTTATTTTGATTGATATTGAGCTGAGTTTTTAAATTATGGATTTACTGAAAATTAATTATTTATAATTAAAAAGTATAAAAACTTAAAATGTATTTAAAAAAATATATTAATATAGATTTTATTTCTTTCTTTTTCAAATTCTTTATAATTAAAAAAATCATTTCATTGAATTTCTCTGGTTTCTCACCACTATTCACAGTAACCAACACCGATAACACAAGGACAAGCATGCTGCAAAGGCAGTTAGAACTTGACCTATGATCATATTCTCAGTAGTCATATCATATGGTTTGAATTGTTTTTTTTTTTTTTTTTCCTTCACCTTGAAAAATCAAAACCAAATTATATTTTAGAACCACAATTTAAAATATATATATTCAAATGAAACAAAAATGTATTTTCCTTTCCTTTTTTTAATCCATAAAAACTGTAAAATATATATATTTAGGAATGATCTCAAATCTGATATCAAATTTGATCTGTCACTAACGTAAATGTGAACTTCAGTTATTAGAACTGTAAACTTACAAAATAAAAAATATAAAAATAGAGATATTAAAAAAAATTATGTAAATGTCAAAATCTCCATATTTACATTTGCTTATACATAAATTCATATTTCTATTAATTGTAGTTTACATTTATATCAGTATGCAAGATCATATTCAGTATCAAATTTTGAGACTTTATATATATATATTTAAACAACCATAATCTAAAGATCGAAAATGATTTTTTTTTTTAAGATAGTAACGAAACCAACATTAATATGTAATATATAACTATCACCAATAACCATTAACCTTCCAAAATTGAAAACAGTGAAAAACTAAGGGCCTGTTTGGCCATGTAACTAAAAAATTGTTTTCTTTGTTTAAAAATAGAAAATTGTTTTCTAACAAAAAAATACATTATTTGGCTAATGTTTTCAAAAAACTCTTTTCTAAAAACAGAGTTAAAAAAATTAATGAAAACTCAAAACAACAAAATGCTGTTTCAAGTTTTTCAGGAAACATGTATGATATCTCTTTATCAAGTTCTCGCAATCTCCTCTCCTAATCCATACAAGTTCTCTCTCTCTCTCTCTCTACGTTTCTCATTCTTGCTATTTTTCTCTGCTCCCGACTCATCATCATCTCTCTCTCTCCCTCCTTTTCAGTGCATTTGTGGATATCAAACTCTATCATGTGGATAAATCTCTAATGCACTCTAGAGAGAATATAAGAAAGGACTTGAGTTTTTTTGGTGTGACTTGTTAAGAATGGAGGTTCGCCTTTTATAGGCTTCAGGAGAAAACATGGCCATAAAATATGGAATTGGTTAACTTAATTTCCAATACTAATTGAGGCTATTAGTATTCAATTATAAATCACATTTAATCCTGCAATTAATCTAAGCTATTACAAGAACATAATTCTAAAATTAATCCACTTAATTTCAGAATTAATCTCATTTATGAGGCTTCATTAGTAGTTTTGATGCTCAGATTAAAATTCTCACAAGCATGTGGATGCAAATTAAAAGTTAATTTCTCATTCACCTATTCATCATTTTGAGCATGTGTATATACCATTTTTTTTAGCCCGTTATATACATGTTGCAAGTCCCGCTCAAAATTATGCTTCAAAAAATGATACCCAATATACGTGGGTTTTCCGGACCATTTTTCCAACACCTATTTCACATTACATATGGTATTAGCTTCTCAATGATTTTACTAAAGCTTTTAAATGAAAAAGTATGAGATTTTAAAGAAAAGACTAGGGAAATAGGTCAAGAAAGATGTTTAAAGACTCTGGCTTGAAGTCTAACTAGATTGTTCTTTTTAAGTGAATTGTCAAATAAAATTTGTTGAAACTGAATTATATACTTAAGAAGCCTACTCGTTTAGTTTCTTGAGTCTTCAATTTTTTTGTTACTGTAGTTGATTGCTAGTTTTGTGCAACATAAATACATGTATATTGCTTTTATGGAGCAACTAGTAGGTTCGCATGCGTGAAAAAATTCCAGCAAAATAAAAATTAAAAATATTTCATAATTTTTTAAAAAAATTATTTTTGTTAAAAATTGCTTCATGACGAGTTTGGGACTCGCAACACGATGAGCTTGGAGGTATGGATCAAAATGCATATTCCCTGCAAAACTTAAGCAAATGTTAGAAAAAACCCTCTCGATTTTGATCTTCTAAGCCTTAACCCTCACTCAATGAATGGTGTTTGAGATAAAACTGAAAGTTTGGCTTAGAGACCAAAAAGAGATGCACTGTCGTATTTATACAGCTTTTCCCATTAAAAGCCATTTCCAACGTGCTAACTGCGGCCACAAAAATCTCAACCATAATTTTGAATGTTGAGGACGTGATTTTCAAACGTGGATCACATCCGGTTGGTTACCGGTTTTTCAGGAGAAGAAAAACTAACATTCTCCCACTTGATTCACATGTATGATTACTCATGACATCAAGAAACAAAACACATGAATCATGGCGATAGGTCCTCTACATGCGAGTATTATCTTCCATGTATCACAATGTATTATGTTTCTCAACAATGGCCCATACAACTTTATGAATAAACCCTATGTTTATTCTTGGTCCAGAACTTAATAATTTTTCTCATCAACATCAAATATATATAAATTATGTGTACACAACCATATATGAGAAAATATCATAATCAGAGTTTCTTTAATAACATCATTCTTACAATGAAAATTACATTAAGGAACCAAGTCCCATTCTATCTACATGATCCTTGAATTTCAATGGTAGCATGCCTTTAGTCAAAGGATCGGCAATCATTAAATCAGTGCTAATATGCTCAATGATGACTGATTTATCCTTGACACGTTTTCTTGTGGTTAGATACTTGATGTCGATGTGTTTGGATCGACTACCACTTTTATTGTTCTTAGCCATGAAGACAGCAGCTGAATTATCACAATATATCTTCATTGGCCTAGAAACAGAATCCATAATTCTAAGCCTAGAAACGAAACTCTTAATCCATACACCATGTGAAGTAGCCTCAAAACAAGATACGAACTCGGCCTCCATAGTGGAAGTAGCAGTCAATGTCTGTTTTGCACTTCTCCAAGATACAGCTCTACTGGCTAGCATGAAAATGTATCCTGAAGTTGATTTTCGTGAATCAATGCAGCCAGCGTAGTCTGAATTTGAGTAGCCAATGACTTCCAAATTATCAGTTCATCTGTACATAAGCATGTAGTCTTTGGTCCCTTGAAGGTATCTCATTACCTTCTTTGCAGCTCTCCAGTGTTCTATACCTGAGTTACTCTGATATCTACCCAACATTCCAACATCAAATGCAATGTCAGGTCTAGTGCAAACCTGAGCATACATCAAGCTTCCAAAGGCCGAAGCATAAGGAATGTTTTTCATTTGTTCCCGCTCAAGTTCATTTTTCGGGCACTGATCTAAATTGAACTTGTCACCCTTCACAATCGGAGCCACACTTGGTGAACAATCCTTCATTCGGAACCTCTCTAAAATCTTGTTAATATAGGTCTCTTGAGACATACCTAGAATACCACGTATCCTGTCTCGATGTATCTTAATTCCAATGACATAAGATGCATCACCCATATCTTTCATATCAAAGTTGTTAGAGAGAAATTGTTTCACCTCATATAGCATACCATTGTCATTACTTGCAAGTAAAATATCATCTACATATAGAATAAGGAAACAGATTCTGCTCCCACTAACCTTCTGGTATATACATTGATCCACAATGTTCTCTATAAATCCAAATGAAGAGATAACATTATGGAATTTCAAATACCACTGACGTGCGGCCTGTTTCAATCCATATATAGATTTTTTAAGCTTGCAAACCAAATGCTCATGGCCACTAGATGAAAAACCTTCTAGTTGTTTCATGTAAGCCTCTTCCTCTAGTTCTCTATTGAGAAACGCTGTTTTCACATCTATTTGTTGCAACTCTAAGTTAAAATTTGCAACCAATGCCATGATAATACGAAGAGAATCTTTCTTAGATACAGGAGAAAAAGTCTCCTTATAATCGACCCCTTCCTTCTGAGTGAATCTCTTAGCAACGAGTTTAGCCTTTTATCTTTCAATGTTACCTAATGAGTCCTTTTTAGTCTCAAAAACCCATTTACATCCAATGGCCTTTGCACCCTTAGGCAACTCAACAAGGTCCCATACCCCGTTTGATGACATGGAATTCATCTCGTCTTGCATAGCATCGTACCATAAGTTTGATTCATTAGAACTCATGGCTTGTGAAAATGTTTCAGGATCATTTTCGGCTCCAACATTAAAGTCCAATTCCTGTAGATACATAATGTAATCACCAGGTATTGCTGACTTTCTTGTTCTGGTAGATCTTCTTAATGTTGTGTCAACACTCTCTTGAAGATTGTGTTGATCAACTGGTTGTTCATCCATTTGTGGTACTTCCTGAACAATTGGTTGTTCATCCATTTCTGGAATTCCTTAAACAACTTGATCTACTGGATCAATATCAACAGTATGTGGAATCTCAATAACTGGTTGTTCGATATCCGTTCGAACTTCAGGGGTATCGACAATGACAATTATTCGATCTCTTGATGTGGAAGGTTGATTACTAATATGATCCTTATCAAGAACGGTGTCCTGAAAATGATCACTCCCACTAATCATGTCATTCTCAAGAAATTTTGTATTTCTTGATTCCACAATCCTAGTGCTGTGCGATGGATAATAGAATCTGTATTCCTTGGATCTTTCGGCATATCCAATAAAATAGCCACTAATAGTCCTCGGGTCTAGTTTCTTCTCTTGTGGATTATACACTCTAACTTCGGAAGGGCATCCCCAAACACGTATATGTCGCAAACTCGATTTCCAACCTTTCCATAACTCAAATGGCGTCTTAGGGACAGCCTTGGTTGGAACTCGGTTTAATATATACACAGTCGTTTTAAGAGTTTCAGTCTACAATGACACAGGGAGTTTGGCATTATTGCGCATACTTCTCACCATCTCCATCAAGTTCCAGTTTCTTCTTTCACCCACACCATTCTCACTAGGAGATCCGGGATTGGTGTATTGAGCAACTATTCCTTGCTCTTGAAGAAACTTAGCAAATAGACCAGGAGCTTGTCCATCCTCAGTGTATCTACCGTAGTATTCTCCTCCTCTATCAGTTCTCACAATTTTAATTTGTTTTTCATATTGTCTTTCTACTTCGGCCTTGAAAACTTTAAAGGCATCTAATGCTTCGTTCTTATTATGAAGTAAGTAGACATACATGTAATGTGAGAAGTCATCAATAAGGAGACAAAGTATTTTGGACCATTTTGTATGTTCATGTCCGGACAACAAATATCTGAATGGATGATTTCTAATAATTCAGAACTTCTGTACACACCCTTTTTAGATATTTTGATCTGCTTTCCCTTAATGTAGTCTACACAGATCTCAAAATCAGCAAAGTCCGGAGTACTAAGTATTCCTTCATTTACTAATCTTTTGATCCTATCCTTAGAGATATGTCCCAATCTCCGATGCCACGACATAGAAGAATCCTCATTTATAACACATCGTTTAGAACTAACATGAACATGCATAGCATCATTAGTGGCATTATTTCGCAAATTAATAGAAAAAAGACTATTACATAAAATACCATTGCCAACAAGAGTAGATTTATAAAATAAACTAAAAGATGTCTGCGAAAAATTAAAGGAATATCCCAAAGGTACAAGTCTCGAAATTGAAATCAAATTCTTCAAAAAACTTGGAACATAAATAGTGTTTTCAAAACTTAAAATATAGCCACTACCTAAAATTAATTTGCATGTTCCAACGGCCTCCATATGTGAGCCCATTTTATTGCCTGAAAAAATGCTTTGCTCACTTCCCATTGGCCTCCTTAGGTTTCGCATACCCTGCAAGGTATTCGAAACATAGATTGTAGAACCAGAATCAATCCACCATGTGTTATAATTAATATCAACCATATTAGATTCAAAGCAGACAAGCGAGATTGATTTACCTTTCTTTTCAAGCCAGGCCTTAAATTTAAAGCAATCCTTCTTTAGGTGTCCCTTCTTTTTACAAAAGAACACTTGGATTCCTTCTTGAATTCCACAGTAGGAACAGCTTTCAATGCCTTCCCCTTTTTCTTCTTAGCCTGGTTGTTGTTCCTATCCTAGGTCGTCAAATGCACATTTTCACCCACCTCCATAATCAGCCTCCCTTCTTCCTGAACACACATGGCCATCAACTCATTGATGGACCATTTATCTTTATGTGTGTTGTAGGATATTTTGAAGGGCCGATATTGCTGTGGTAAGGTGTTTAGTATATAGTGCACCAGAAAGGTCTCTGACATGTCAACCTCAAGTGTCTTAAGTTGAGTCGCTATGTCTCTCATCTGCATTATGTGCTCTCGCACTCCTTTAATGCCACTAAGCTTAAGTGACAAAAATTTCAGTATCAAGGTGCTTGCAAGTGCCTTGTCAGAAGACTTGAATTGTTCATCAATGGCCTGAAGCAATGGCTGGACTTTGTTATACTTTTCAACTGAACCACGAATACTTGCAGAGATTTTTGTCTTAATGAACATCACACAAAGGCGATTAGAACGTTCCCATTTTTCATAAAGATCAACTGCATCTGGCTGGCTAGTTTCTGTAATGCCAGGTGGTTCGTCTTTCTGAATAGCATAATCAATATCCATACTCCCCAAATGAAGGAGAACTCTCTCCTTCCAAATCAGATAATTATCACCATTTAGTTCGGGAATTTCACATTTTATATCTGTAATAGCTGTAGGTTGTGATGCTGCAAAAACCAACATACATGCTTAATTCACAATTTTTTGATACTTAAATAATTACAAATTATGTTCTACCAATGCAAAACATACATTAAGACATGAATCTAGCGACATGAAACTTGCCTGTGGGCTAAAGTCCTATTCTATTAGATTCATCTCAACTGAATAATAAAACTATCAAAATTACGTTCCTTCTCTTAATTCCTGTGGGTAGATTAAGAAATATAATTTTGATATTTTATTATAATTAATTATACATAATATAACAAAATTTCATATAGGATAAATTTCATCATATCATATATAATTAATTACAACTAATGTTATGATGTGATTTCAATTCTTTAAATAATAATTTCAATTAATTAAGGATGCTGTGGTTACTCCTTAATTAAACAAAATCATATAAATCACTTAACATTAACAAGCTATATTATTGCATGAAACCTTAAGCAATATAAATACTAAATTGATTATAAATATACTCATATTATTTATCACAATATTGCATGTATAAAAGAACAATAATTTATACATACAAATAAATTGAATTAAAACTAACAATAATATAAGCACATAAATACCAAAATTAAATTCACAAGGAACTTTAAGAAATTATTCTCCAAATGTGCATAAATTAATTTAAAATTGCATGTACAACAACATAAATTATACATACAAAATTAAACTATACAAATTAATCATGCACTAACAAATAAATAATTTAAAATAAAATAAAATAAAATTCGGCAAAAAATAAATAAATAAAAAAATTTTATTTTTGTTTTTATTTTTTTATTTATGATGTTATGATGACATCATTACTACTGTGGCGGCCCGCCCTGCTGTAGAGGCTCTACAGTGCTATTACAGTCAACTCTATAGTTAACCGCAATAGTCTGCAGGCCTCTAGGGTCGCCGGCAATCATGCTGAACTGTAAACTACTTGCTAATTTTACGGAATAAATTTTTTTTTCTTTAAATTCATAAACTGTTTGAGAATGTGATAAGGAAATCATGTTAACAAAATAACATGCATCTGATCATGATTCCCTTATCACATACTCTTGACTTGAAAACTTGTCTCTTTGAAATTACATTCAAAATCTATACAGCGGAAGACTATCGGTGACCAATATCCCTCGCCCAATCCTGCCCGGCATGTAACTTCCCTGTTCGTCGTCCACCATATACTACTGGTGAACAGGTCTCTTACCTGTAACATGTGAACAAACTGATGAGCTATGAACTCAGTAAGTTCAAACATAAAAACATGAAACTGACATGCTGTACTGCTGTGCTCATGCATGATACTGGACTCTGTGAACATGCTTCTAGCTGAAGGTTTAGTCTTAGGACATTAATCTGTTATTAAGTTCTGGTTTTGGGCCCCTGATTGGACGTACCGACATGCTAGCGCAACCGGGAATGGTACTTTAGTACTGACCTCCTCAGTCTTAACTGATGCTAAACATGCAAACCTCCCCGTGGGTCGAGAGGCCGATACGCCAATATCTGGTTTATTTACCATCTTGCTGGTGTTCCAACTGGGTAGCATACTGCTTGCCCCCACAGTCAGAACCTGTTAATCAAATTACTGGGGTGTGAATTAATTAACACACTAGGGTGCCTTGTGCACCTAACTGTTTTCTTATTCTGGTACTATCTGGTCTGTGTACTGAAACATGCAACTCTATATGCATGATATGAACTGACCTATGCTGTGACTGACATGAACTGACATAGACATCGTGATGCAGACAATCAATGTCTAACATACACGTCATGCAACATACATAACATCATAACTAACAAGCTTGTCCACGTTGCAGTCAGGACAATGCTTGAACTTACAGAAAATCCTCTAGTGTAAGCTTCTGCTACTCTGGGACTGCTGATTTGGGGTCTCTGGCTTGATCTCCTATAAAAGGAAAAATCACTGATTATTTACCATATTTATCTTATACTGGAAATATGGCAAAACATGAAAATTTTCCTTTCCAGACTCTTTTTTTTTTTTTTACTCTCTGGCTTTGAACACGCCCTTCTACACGGGCGTGTCTCTGCCCGCGTACCTTTCTGGACTTTTAAGCCTGGCCATGTAATTCGTGGAATATGGCCGTGTGTGCTTACACGGGTAGATACACGGCCGTGTTACTGGCCGTGTACTCCTCTGTACTCTTACACGGTTACTTATACAGCCTTGTTACTGGCCGTGTACTCCTCTGTACTCTTACACGGTTACTTACACGGCCATGTTTCTGGCCGTGTTCTCTTACTGCCTAACATGGCCTGCTACACGCCTCCCTCTTGACCGTGTGCCCCTTGACACGGCCCGATACACGGCCGTGTTCTTTACCGTGTACTTCTCGGGTCTGATTTTTTTCTTGCAACACGGTCGTGCATATGGGCATGTTCGGGGCCGTGTTCTGAACACGCCCTTGTACACGCCTGTGTACACGCCCGTGTTCATACCAGAACCAAGATTCTGGGTCCGAACTGCTCTGCTCTGATTTCCTAAGGCTTTTATGGCCTTTGTTCTGCTTCTTACACTTGAAATCGATCTTCATAAGATCGTTTCAAGGTATCTACTACATTTCTACTATCACAAATCTATGATTTCATAAGCAAAAATCCCACATTTTGCTCATTTACAACTCTTGACTTAACTTTTGAAAAATCTGCATTTTCGTGAAGAATATTCACTAAACTTGGTTTTCTAAACCATCTGTTCATGGATTCGTGTTTGAAAATATCTAGACTCGAACCACGTTTCGATTTTAACCGAAACCTAAACGTGATTCACTCACATTCCCTTTTTCCTCTCAAAACCCCAGATTTTTCCCCCAAAGAAAACGTGAGAACTAGGGTTTACCTTGCTTTAATCTTGAGCTTTTCTTACTGCTGATTCGTGACCGAATCTCGATTGATTTGCTACTTGAACTAGAAATCCAAACTTGAATGGATTTCTCTTTCTTTTCCCTCTCTCTCTTGGCCACTTTCTTTCTCTCTTTCTTTCTTTCTTTTTTTCTCGTCTGCCTCTCTTTGCAGCTAAGGCAAAAGTGAATTAATTCACTTTTGCTGCCGTGGGATTTGAGATCCCCTACCTCACACACGTGCCTCTCCTTCTCTCATTTTCTTTCTTTTTATATTTTTAAATGTGTAAGGGCTTGTTTGGCAAGTTCTTTTGGCCATTGATCCATGTGGCTCACTTGTGTGCCATTGATCTCTTAGTATGTATTTTCCACATACTTTTCTATTAATTTTAAAACATCATGAATTTGAATTAATGCTTAGCTTTTAACTATATTCATTAATTCATCATAAAATTTTGATTAAAACTCAATTAATCAAAATTTTCCTCTACTCTGTATTTTGTAATCTGTATCACTGTAAATGTACATTTATTTACATATTTATACAAATATTTCCGAGAACGTAGATTTCTCGGTTATCACAACTACTGTATGATGACGTTATCTTCAGCCTAAACAAAATGACAAAAATAGAAGAAAACGACAACAATTTTGGGCTTTGAAAACGACATGTTGTTTTTCCATCTAAATGCATTTTCCAACTGTCAAAACGACGTGTCGTTTTTATTGAATAAAAACGACATGTCATTTTTCCCAGATGACATCGGCCGTTCACCTCATAAAACGACGTGTTTCTCAGCCAACAAAACGACTTGTCGTTTTTCTGGTCGTCTTCAACCTTTAGCCGGGTCTGTTGACCCGTTTTCAACCCGAAATGAAACCCGACGGTTTCTCGGCCTCTCGGACACCAAATTAAGCATTTCAAAAGCCTAAATTTAATAAAATTCAATTTCCTAATGATCAATAACATTTTTGTTAAGTTTGAAAATCAAAATTGGATTATCCAAACTTAAAAACCATGAACGACGGTTATGGAAGAAAAAATCAGAAAAATTCGAAAAACTAATTATGCTATCAAGGCAGAGGTATTCAAATCTCTGATACCAAATGTAAAATCAACCAAATGAATTAAACAATTAATTCGAACACAATGCAAAGGAATGGGCTAAATATTACCTCCGGCCATTGATGCAGTTCGGTTTTGGAATGAAAGTTCACTGCAAAACTTAAGCAAACATTAGAAAAAACCCTCTCGATTTTGATCTTCTAAGCCTTAACCCTCACTCAATGAATGGTGTTTGAGATAAAACTGAAAGTTTGGCTTAGGGACCAAAAAGAGATGCACTGCCGTATTTATACAGCTTTTCCCATTAAAAGCCTTTTCCAACGTGCTAACTACTGCCACAAAAATCTCAACCATAATTTTGAACGTTGAGGACGTGATTTTCAAATGTGGATCACATCCGGTTAGTTACCGGTTTTTCAGGAGAAGAAAACTAACAACTTTTTCATATATAGAGATTGATGAAATTTGGGTAAAATCGACAAATAGTATTGTCTGAAGTCCTGTTAGCTGCTGCATTAGAATGAAGCCTGTCAAAGTCCTATCTAGCATTTATTTTGTTATTGTGCATTAAGGATATCATTCGCATAGGATTTATTGAAACTAGCTACATTAGTCTTTTCTCTACCAAACCTAGAAATCTGGAATGTTTTAGTTTTTTTATACTTCAAAAATTTGCTTACAAATTTGTTGATTTATTGTCACTATTTTTTAAATGAATTCTATATTTACTGTAAATATTTTTGTGCGAATATGAAGATTAGAAAATAGGAAATGAATTTAAATACATATGTATATATATGTTATTAAACAATTGTGGCTAAATATTCTGCAAAAAAAAAAATGTAGCTAAATATTTACTTAAGGAAATAACCTGTGTTATTACAAGTCGCATTTAACAACAGTTATTCATATTGACTTTTGCTAAACATGATTTATTTTTAATGAGTCTTAAAAAAGATGACACTGTTAGGCAAAATATGGAAAATAAAAAGAAGAACAATTTATCTAATCAACTTGTTACAATAAGAAAAATGTTACAATACGAATTCAATCTTCTATCGAACTTAAACAGAATCAAAGATGATGTCGAGGCATGTGAAGCACGTTTTCCTTAAAAAAAAAATCGTCCCCTCCAAGAGTGCTTAAGGATACGTAGGACGTCCGTTTCCCGGGATACAACGATAACGACAGAATCACGTAGCACTATCGGAACCATCACACTAAACTCGAACTTGTACATTTCCTCTATCACCAAAAATGACTACAAAGCTGCAAAAAGAACTCAAGAACAAAAGAAAGAGAGAAAACTAGTGTTTTGTGTGTTTTTTTCATGTGGAGAATGGCCTTTTTATAGGCTCACAAAATGGGATGTTGCATGTATGGATTAATGGGATTAATCACCTATTAAACCAAAATTTAACCCTTAAATTCATGAGTTTCATTCCTTGCATTGCACTTGGCCATTTCCATGTCTAGATTCGGATTTTCCATGGTGGAAACCGTAATCCTTTTGCATTCTTAAGAAAAAAAACTCTCACATTCATGCATATTCATGGTGGTCTCCATTAAGCTCTCTTATTCTTCCCATTAAGCTCCTTAACCAAGCCAATTAAGTCCTTAACAAAGCAAATTCAGTTTTGAGGAGAATATGGATGGTCTTGACTTTTCTTGGGTTGAAAAAAATAAAAAAAATTACAAAACAAAGCCCACATGAGGTGGGCTTTTCCGATCTGGCATTCGTGTCCGCAAGTCGCAGGCACACACGATGGGCCTTTAACCCACCATGTCCGGGATTTGCACCCCCCCTGCGTGTGAGAGAGCCTCGTAGGTATACATGCTTACTTAAGTTTTGAAATGCAATCCCTTATATATACCACCATGGCTTCACTTCTAGCCAATGTGGGATTTTTACAATTTCCCTTCCAAGCTATCATTTTAAGTGACACATTTGGAGTATCAATTTCTCATTCACCCAATTATCACTTCTGTAGTGAAATTGGAGGAACGGCGCTGTCGTGTTCGATGTGTATAGTGCAAAAAGGGATTACAACAGGAGATGTAACTTCGACTGCGAATGGAATGTGTTGGAGTATGGCATTTATGGCTACACAGATCATGGTGGGCATGATCTAACTATCCCTTGGAACAAACCAAGCGCCTAGTAATAATATCTATATGCGTATGTACGTAAGAGAAATAACTTATCCTATTTCATACATGGAGTTTTTGTTGAATGAAAAACTTTCAATAAAACAGAAAGGAGTAAAATATAAGGCATAAAGTAGTATGCATAATATTTTACTCCATTTTCTTTTTCTGCTTGCAATCTTTTTTTCCGTCCTGAAAATTATTATCAATTAATATATGAAAATGAAATTAAAAGATGATGCATAAATTGTGTAGTATAGCACCCGTGCCCTCCTAAATTTATCACTTTGTGGCAATTTACTCCCTCAAACTTTTAATTTTGATAATTTATATCTTTAATTTGTTAAATTGTTATTAAAAAAAAAAAAAGGATGGATATAGACTATAAAAAACTGTGAAATTGTAATTTAATTTTTAGACATGCTAAAACAAATATTATGGTATTGATTGGACACTATATTATAACAACAAATATTACATATATCATATAATATATTTAAATATATATGTTTTTTTAATAAAAAGTGGTTGATCTTTTATTACTGAATCAAATCATCAATGAAAATACGAGAAATACAATCAGGTACTTCTTCCAGTCAAATATACTCATTCTTGTGAGGCAACGCATGTCGAGCCAAAGTGTGGGCTGCACCATTCGCAATGCGATGGATAGCGCAACAAGAACCGCCTCCGGCAACACTAATCGAATTCCATCAACAATAATAGGGCCCTCTGGAGCCAATTCCCTTTGGCTATTAATGCTTTGGATTACCTGTACAACATCACTTACCATAATAGCAACTTTAAGCCCACTATCCAAAGCAAATTGTAGACCTTCACGGAAAACCATACATTCAGCAAGGAAAGGTGAAAAAGCTCCCATGACAAAACCATCGTTGCCCTTGATAACAACACCTATACCAATACCATTTGATTTTGGAATGACAGACGCATCCACATTGAGCTTTAGAGAGCCCTCATTTGGAGCTTTTCATTTCTTACTTGTTTGTTGGATGGCTTATTTGGCTTGTTGATAATTATGAAGCCAAAGAGCAGTATCTTCTAAGATAATACTAGCTCGTTTAAGCCGTCCTCCATGAACAATTTTCAAACCATAGAAAAACAAAGCACAGTAATAAACATCATAAAATCCTCTCTTTTGATCAAAGATTGCATGTGCATAAGGAAATCCACTGTGGTATTGCCTCTGAAGTTTGCTATGGCTAGGAAAAATATGCTCTGCTCCCAGACTTCCATAATAGACTCACAATACACTAGAGCATGGAGTGTGGTCTCATCACTGTTGGGAATATAAACAAATTATAATTCTCTTTCAAAATGATGCAGAAAAAATAAAAATTGACAGTAATGATTTTTTCTCATAGAAAACTTTTTAATTTGAAAAGAAAAAACCACAATACATATAGGAAAAACTTTCATTATAAAATAATGGGTATATAACAAACTCTCAAATTTTAACAATAACTTGAGATATTCTTAACAATGAAATTCTCTTACACTCATAAATATGGTAATCTTACTATTTTCTCTATAAAATAAAACACTTTCTACATACATAAAATTCTTTCTCAGCAGTCTTATTTTCTAGCTACTTAAATTTCTCTTAGCAGATTTACTTTTTTTTTTTCTGCCTGCTTATTGCTTCTTTTTGATTTGCTTGAATATGAGAAGCGAATAAGGGCTCTATTTACAAAGCCCCAATACGCATAAAGAATGCGTAAATGAGTTCTCTTTTTTTTTTTTTCTTCTTTTTTTTTATTATTTATGTGATGTGAGCACTAAAACGGTGCGCCCAGTATTTTTGACTAAAAGAACCCCAATAATTCCTCCCTTTTCCCCCTCTCTTTTTTTTGTTCAACCTACGAAAGAGTAAATTAGTTGCAAGTCATTATCAACTTTAACTTATTCTGACAAGCTTGGAACATAACCCAAGCTTGTGTCGAATATTCATCTTTGTTTGCATATCTACTGTATTTTTCTCAATTTGAATCTTTTGCACTTAGAAAAGCTTTTTCTCAAGTGCTTCACGAGTCTAATGATATCTGATGTCATTGAGCTTCATTTTGTAGTGGTAGGTCACATTCTTACTCAGATTAATTACACTCTGACTGTTATAATAAACCACATACCCATCTTGCTTTAAACCCATATATTTGAGAAAATTGTTTAACTACAATATTTCTTTTCCTACTTCTGTAAGCCTTATGTACTCAGTTTTTGTTGTGGATAGAGCAATATATTTTTGTAGCTTGGACTACCATGATACAGCTCTTACTGCAAAAGTAAACAATTACCCAAATATAGACTTTCTACCATCAAGGTGACCACCTATGTCTGAATCTACATATGCTTCTAATACTAGTTTTCCTTTTTCAAGGCTCAGTCACATTTTAGATATGCCCCTTGGATATTTGAAAATCCATTTAATAACTTCCCAATGTTCCTTACCTGGGTTTGTTAGGAAAAGGCTCACAACCCCTACTGCATAAGTGATATCCGAAATTATACAAACCATTGTGTACATCAGACTTCCAACTGCTAAAGAGTAAGGAATAACCAACTTCTTCTTTTTTTTCTTCTTTTGAAGAAGGATACGTTTTCCTAATGAGTTTGAATTGACCACCAAAAGGTGAAGACATTGGCTCTGCTTTTTCAATGTTGAATCTCTCTAAGTATCAATTCATCATGGTTCTCTTAAGATAGCTATAACATTCAAGATCGCCTATCTCGGATAATCTTCATTCTCAAAATCTATTTGACTAGACCCACAATCTTTCAGTATCGTTGATAGAATATGGCATGAAATCCATCCTGGCTAGGGGCCTTGAAAGCACCCATCTCAAAGAGAGCAATCTAAAATTCCTCCCCATCAAAAGGATGCTACAACAGCATTTGGTTGGTCGACTCATCAACTCTAGTTGGCATGCAGATAAGTGCTTGGAGAAACCCCATATCTTCCTCTTCTTCAGTAATTGCCAGTTTCGTCCACCTACTCGTCACATCATCCATCTTGACAAATCTCACATAAAGCACAAAAGAAAAGTGGGACAAAACCTATCCCTCAATCGAAATAGGAAAACCACTCTCATAACCAAAGCGTTAGTAACCTCACAAATAACCTACATTTGAAGCTTATAATGAGGGGAAAAAAATTTTAGTTATAATGAATAATTTGTATTGAATTGTTGACTTTAAATATTAAAAACATTTAACTTAATTTTTTAGTAAAGAAACCTCGACTGTACGATATATATATTTTTATTAATTCTAAAAAGGTAGATACACTTAATTTGTGGGATATACTAAACCTTACCTCTCAACATACATTTAGTAAAATATAAAACAAAATACATACAAATAAACTAAAACAAATAAAACAAAACTATATAACAATAATTTTGTTATTTTTTGTGAATTTTCTCATAATATTTTCATAAAATTTTGTGAATAATAACGTATTTTTATGATTGATAGTCATAATATCAATATTTTGTGAAAATATTGCAATATTTTTATGGATTTTCTTACATACTTTTTTTGTATCGGGGAACTCAAATTTGTAAAATTTTATCCAATTTTTTTATGGAATTTTGGGATTTTTTTCATCGTTATTATCAATTAATAGATCTTACAGAAAACAAAAGGTTGCATTTTTTTTTTCAACTTAGAATATAATAATCCATATGACATCTTTATTATTATTATTACTATTTTTCATCTTATACATCAATATTATAGCTTCATGAATAACGCACAACAAACCTTTTTTTTTTTTTTTTTAACTAAACATAAAAGACTATTTCTTTACCCTTCGACTTCTTTTTTGATAAATACTCTCCACTTCTTTGTACTATGTAGCTTGTTCTATATTTTTTTCTTTTATTTTTAACATTAACATCTTAATTTTTGATAAAATTTATATGTTTAATTGAAATTATAAATCATTGTTAACATATGTATTTATATACTTTCATAGAATAATAACTAGATAAAAATGATTTTTTATACTTAAACATGTAATTATATTCAGTTTCAAGTATTTTATTTTGAACAAAAAATGCAAAAAAAAAAAAATAATAATAACAAAGGGTGTCTGAATGGTGCATTTTAATATTCTTGGAATAATAAGATATTTTTTTTAGTAAAGGAATGGTAAGTGTTAGTGATATAGTTTACGTGTGTTTTTAAAATTAGATAAATTGCTTTCATGTTTCCTAAATTTTTTATGAAGGAATCGATTGATTTTTATTTTTATTTTTATTTTTATTTTAATTAAAACATCATCAAGCTTATTGAAAGGATGTAAAAAGAGTCATACCCTAACTACCTTTTAACCCTTACACAAAAAATTATCACAAAAAAATATAATTTTTTTTTGAGAGTTGACAAAACTAACCTTAAAATATCAAATATAAAAACATGGTGAATGAAAACATCTCGAAACAAAACCAGAACATGATACGGATGGGGTTGAAAAAAAAAATCTTCAAATTATCACTTCCAATTACTTCACTTTCAATTATTTCAATCTTTAAAATATTATAATAAATTTTAAATTTTAAAAGTTTATAATTATTTTTATATATAAATTTAAATAAGATAATTTTTGTAAATTATATATAATTTTGAGGATAAAGAATTAATATCTATATTATTTTTTTTATTAATTTTTTTTAAATTTTACATCTTTCATTTTAAATAATTTTTTTAAAATATATTTTTAAAATAACTTTTTTCTAATAAAAAAAAAATCTAAAAGAACTTCTAAACCCTAAATAAAATTTCACAAATGCAAGTTCATCCTCCCACATTTGAAAAAAAAAAATATGTAATTGAAAATGAAAAAAAAAAAAAAAACATAAAAAAAACCCTCTTCCTCTCTCTCTCCCTCTCTGCAATACCTCCAGTAGCCCCTATTACGTGAGCCCAAGCACCCACCCGCCGGGCAAGTCTCTCCGTAGCGAACGCAACACCAAACTCCTCTGTTGCTAACCTGACGTGCGAGCTCCTCTGTCGTGAACCAGCCGAACTCTGCCCCTTCTCCCTCAGCCAAGCCGCAGGAGCGTGTGAATGTGATCCCTTCTTGGCATTTTCAATCTTGTACTGTTATATTTTCTGTTCGATTATATTATATTTAGTTATTTTGTACTCTTTTACTCTATCTGTTGTTTGCGTATTTTGAAATTTGAAGCAAATCCCAGATTATTTCATTGCGCACACAAGATGTTCGAAGATATTACTCGTCATTTGTTACTTGATTGTTTGTTATTGTAAGTATTTTTTTTTTTCTGGGAGTTAAATTGGGTTTATAAGTGGAAGGTGAATGTGACCCAGAGTTGCTTCTTGTTTCTGTATAAATGCAAAACTAGTTTTAGCTAACAATTGGTTGGTGATTCACTCAAATATAATTTGTTTATCCATATATTTATTTTGCAACTTTTGAACACATTTTTTTTCTTGATAACTGTATTGTCTGAGACTTTGTCCCGACTAATCCACAGCACCCATGCAAAGTATTAGAGAGTGACTAATCCATACTTATTATAGTTATAGAAGACATTTTTATTGTTAGAGACGAGTCCTCGTGCTTTCGTCAAATCTATATAATTTTGGATTATTAGGCCCTTTTTTTATTTTTTATTTTTTTTTAAGTAGTCATTTTGCTTTGTTATATATGCCCATCTCCTATTATTGAAAAGGAAAATTTGAAGCTTAGCTTGGAGAAGTTAATTTGTCAAAATAAAATTACAATTAGAGCTTCTTCTTTGCATATTTAAGATCTTCTAATCTTTGATCTAATTATGGCCTTTTGGGAATTTTGTTTATCCAGTTTTAACATAAAGAAGTACTTGATGTTATAACATGGGAAAAGCTTCAAGAGATAAGAGGGTACGTTTTGTTAAGCAGTCATCCTCTTCTTTTTCGTTTGCAGCTTTTAATTATAATTGATTAATTCATTTTGGTTGAACTAATTGATTGATTCGGCTGCAGGGTATATATATTATTGTAAAGCAAAAAAAGAAGGTTGGCCTGCTCGAAGTGCCTTGAAGCTTCTTCAGATAGATGAGGAATTCAATATATTTGAAGGTAGAGGATGCAATTTCAAAATGAATGTTTTTGTATCCCAGTGTCTTTTGTCTCGCAGAACAAATAAAATCTACTTAGTTTCCTCATGCATTCAAGATGAGGTCTCAATTGTAGTAATAGCACCTATTTGAACTGAAATAGAGCCATGTTCATGGGAAATTCTAGTTTTATGTAAAACTATAATATACTATTTGCAAGATTTTAAATATTTCTTTTAATACTAGAAATAGCAATGGAGCTCAGTTATACACATAACCATGCAACTGTTTTGATTTCAGGAGTCAAGCGTGTGGTAGACCTCTGTGCCGCCCTGGTAGCTGGAGTCAGGTATCAAAGATTGAGATCCTAAAACATAAGGGATTTGTGCTTTAACCCAAAAACAAGTACATCATGCATATATCAATTTCTTTCCTTTTTTTATGTCATATTGGGGTGTTTGGGTATTTGGTTCCCAATTTTACATTGAAACATCAAACATGCTGCACGCATTTTGTCACACTGAAGTTGTCAAGCATGGTGGAATGGGGACGTGACATGCAAAGGCTCTTGATCCATCTTTGATTTCTATTTCTCATGTGTAGGTTTTGAGCTGAAAATTGTTTATCCTGGCAAAGCTTGCTCCCGATTCTAAGTAAGTTACTTTGTCTGTATCGATCGAATGTGTTATAAAAATATACAGATTGGTATGATGTATGTATATCTAATGAAGCTCGAACATGATAAAGTTGGCAGATTATTTAGACTGTGATTATTTTTATTTTATGTTTTTGTTTGTAAAGCTACAACTGGGAATTTTGAGTATTGAAATCCTGACAATTTTTGGGTATTTCATTTCCACTTTTCAGACTTACTCATTCAGCTTTAATTTACACACTGATGTGTTTTTGCATTTCTATTACAACCCATAATTCCATAAAATCATGTACAGAACGTAACTATTAAACTCGTATTCTTTAAATGACCAGCCTCTTGAGAATATCATAAATTTGTTCATCACAGTTATATGCGGGGATGGTGATCTTCCTCTTATTGTTGCTATTGATTTGCAGCCCAGGGCTCCAATTGAAGGTGTGATTCAAGTATAAGGCGACATAACAAATGCTCAAACAATTGAAGTGTTAGGAAACTGTTATGTAATTATTTTTGCCTTGTGACTGTTGGTTTTATAGCATGAGATTTAGTGCCCGTACATTTTCTTACAATCTTTTTTAACTTCTTGGGGATGTTTATGTTGAGCGTATGTGAAACCAGATTAAAACAGTAATTTGATAATTGTCACACACGTAGGTTCACATTTACATAAGACATCGATTCTATATAACTTTGTTTCATTTCTTGAGCTTCATCCTTTTCTTCCATGATTTTTTCTATAATGATGATATTGAAAGTTTTAGTTGTAGATAAAAACAACTTCAATTTTTGTGCTGGAAAATTAAGGGTGATATGCTTTAATTTATCTCCTTTTTTTCTCCCTTTTTAGAGGTCATCAGAAATTTTGATGGTTGCAAGGCTGATTTCGTTGTGTGTGATGGTGCTCCTGATGTTAAAACTTAGTTGTTTTGAATTGCCAGAGTATTACTTCTTTAGCAACAACTTCTACTTACATTAAATTTAACTTGTGCTGATCTACAGTTACAGGGCTTCATGACATGGATGAATATGTTCAATCGCAAATCCTACTAGCAGTAAGTTTTCATGTTTCTGATATATTGACATGTTTTGCAGCAGAAGTAATGATTTTAATTCTGGATGATAGTATTCCTTTAATCCATTTTAGGAATAAAAAAAGTAAAACAAAAAAGTGTTTATTTATTTGCTTCAATAGTCAGTTTGTTTTACATAGATTTTCCATAATATTATGTGGCATATCCATTTTGTATTATTGGCTTGCGGCAAGTTTTTATCATATAATTTCTATGTTGCATATTTCTACCGCTTTGTTTACTAGCACAAGCAATTCAGCTGCACTAGTGTAATGACGACAAACAACAGCTTTCTAGCTTTATGCTGGAGTTCTATTGAGTAAAATAGTTGGGATAAAATTCTGAAGCGGTTCGGAAAAATTTCTGATGCGGTTGATCTTCCTTTATATTTAAGGTTACAACTTGTAGTCACAGATGAATGTTGCTACGATACTCTGTAACCTAAATCCCTTGTTTTTGTTTTCCTTAGAAGAGATATTTCCATGATCACTGTAGTTTTTTGCTGTATTATGAAGCTTGTTGAATTTCTTATTTATTATTTTCTGGGAACAATGTTTTGAATCTTGCTGAAGCAAGTGGTTTTTTGATGCAGGGTTTAACAGTAGTTTCTCATGTACTAAGAGAAGGTGGTAAATTTATTGCTAATATATTTCAGGGGGTTGAAAAAAAAAAACAAGTCTTCTGTACTGCCAGGTAATTGAATATTGTTGAATTCCCAAATCTGTGTCCAGACTGAATTAGGTATTATGTGTGCAGTATATTCACTAATTTTAAGCTTGCGTATATCCCTCTTCTAGCCTGATTGTCCTTTTTTACTTGGATACAAGGTGTTTTCCGGTTAATATTTGTTTTGATAGATCATTATTCTTCGAAGTTTTGAATTAGTAGGCAAAAGTTATCACATGCATGGCGTGCTAATGTAAATACATGGGTGACCAATTAACATATTGGCCGCTCGCTATATCTTTGAATCGATTTTCTTTACTCTTTTTCTTGTGTTTGTTGTTTGTAAAGTGTTCTATCGGAATGGGGTTTTCTAATTCGGCTCAGACCCTAGTGAGGAATTTGGCCACCCCTAATCGGGTCAAATTGTCCACCCCTTATCGGGTCAAATTGTCCACCAAAAATCCAGGCTCGCTGTGATAAACTCCTCTATTAAGAAACCTTGTATGCTTGGTCAGTACTCTGTGTTATAGTCTGATTCCATGTTCAATATCACCAGTTTGGTCCAGGGGGACATTGCCTCCATGGGATCCATAAAATTTCCAGGATGCCAGTGTTGTGGTTTGGTGGTTGACATTTTATATTAAAAGTTCTCTTCCTGTGTTATACAGAGGCATTTGCAGTTTGTGAGAATTATTCCCCTCCTGAAGGCGTTAACCCAAAAGATCTCCATCGCCTCTTAGAAAAGGTGGGAAGTCCCTCTGGAGTAGATGATTTAGGTAATCATGTTCTCCCCTATCAAGTTTATATTCAGCATCATTCGAATAACAATTTTTTTGCTATATTTTGAAATTTATGTTATTCGGGTTTTGAGCCGAGGCCTGAACTTGGGACCTGGCTAACAGCTAGGGTGATCCCTGGGGCTCAGCCCATTACTTAGGTTTGGCGCTATTCTAGCGGCCAGTTACGTCTTGAATTGGATGTCTATCAGCTTTGAACTTCTGATTCTCAGAGGGTCGGTAATTTATTCTTTCCTATCCTCTGATAACGCCTTACGACTAATGTCATTACCTATCTTGGTTTTGAGGCAGATTGTTGTAGTGCTTGGCTAGAAGGACCAAATAAGGTGTATATTCCGTTCCTAACTTGTGGGGATCTAAGTGGGTATGATTCGGACCGCTCATATCCACTGCCCAAAGTCGCAGAAGGGACCTACAACAGCTTGGATCCGGTACTGCCCCAAATTGCCCCGCCTTATGAGAGAGCTCTTGAATTGAACAAAGCTTCCAGTCAGGGCATCCGAGAGCTTGAAAAGCTTTCCTTGGATTTGGGATCATTCGAATTCTTCAATTTTTATTTTTATTTTTATTTTTATACACGGGCCAGCAAATTCTATATGATTAGTCTATCAGATACTTCGTGGGTTATGGTTCTTTTATTGTCGTACTACTTGTAATGTTTGAGAAAATTGGGTTGTACAGGTGGGCCTAAAAAATTGGAATATAGCATACCATGTCGTTTTTTCTACACTATAAAAAAACCATAAAATGAGAAAGTAAAAATACAAATTACTGGATCGTATTGTTTCAGTGCAATTGGTGATGCATAATCAGTAATGGTATATATATCTATAAAAATGTATATTTGTTTTTGGAAAAATACTAAGGAAATATCAATTTTTAAATACAATTTACATAGTATGTGAGACATTTTTTTTATTAATAAATATTTAAAATATTATTATATTAATTAATTATATTTTTTAATTAAATTATGATATATGAGTTGATATTTAAAAAATTAAAATAAAGGCTACAGACAGTGTTTGTAATATTATTCTTGTTTTTATTCATACTACTCTTTTTAATTTTTGGGTGAAAAGTAAGTGAGAATTTAGACAAGCCCACTGATTTGGGTACTGACAGTGACTTCCACTCCTGGGTCAGGCCAGCTTGCCCAATCAAAAGAACCGTTTTTGATCAATTAGTTGGATCAAATTATAACTTGGAAAATTTTCTATATGCCATATTTTCTTGTTATCTTCGAAACTATAAAGATTTGATATTAGCTTCTCATAAATTTTACTCGAGTTTTTAAATAAACTAGTACGAGATTGGTCAAGTTATTGCCCATCTTATTTTTATTATTGCTACGTAAAGGAGGAGACTAGAGAAATAGGTGAAGAAACATGTTTAAAGATGGCTTGAAGTCTAACTACGTTTGCTCTTTTTAAGTGGATAGTAAAATCAAATTTGTTGAAACTGAATTATAAACTTTTTAGAGCCCGTTTGGAGATCAAATTTTGGTCTTCAAAACAACTTGGTTGATACCTTTTTTAGCTTATCATCAGTTTTTACTATTTATATATCTAAAATGCTTAGTAAGCTCCATATTCTAAAAGTCTATGATAGGGTGTTTTGGGAGGTAAAAATAAAATGTCACTAAAATAACTTTTGTTTACCTCACTATCACTTTTCACTATTTATATCTTCAAAACGTTACAGTAAACTTCAAATTTTAAAAGTTCATAACTTTACGTATACAAATCTAAATAAGATGATTTTTTTAAAATTGGATAGAATTTTGAGAGGAATGAGACAATATCCACATTGACTTTTTTTTTTTCTAAAAAAATTTTAAAATTTTACATTTTTTTATTTTAAACAGTTTTTTTTTTCCAAATATATTTTTCAAAATAATTTTTTTCCAACAAAAAAAAAAAGGTTTCTAAAAGAGGCATCCTAACGGGTCCTAACTTTACGTATGCAAGTAAGCTCTAATGAGATTTTTTTTTTTAAAGTGTATAGAATTTTGAGAGGAACGAAATAAGATTTATAGAGATAATTTGTTTCTGAATAAATTTTTAAAATTTTATATTTTTATACTCTAAATAGTTTTTTTTTCTTCAAATATATTTTTTAAAACTATTTAAAAGAAAATTTTCTAAAACTTCCCCAAAATGAGCTCTGGTCTTTTGAGTCTTCAATTTTTTTGGTTACTGTTGTTGATTGCTTCTTTTGTTGATTTCAAGTTTTGTGCAATATATATACTTGTACATTGCGTTTATGGAGAAATATATAGAATTTCTTTTGTTATGTGAAAACCACTGTGAGCTTGTGCTTACTTGTTTTGGGAAATATCACTTTTATTTTTTTTATTATTATTGTTTTGCTTTAATCTTGTCCACCATTAATTTTGTTCTTTTTGTCACGTAGAACAAGTCAGCAAAACTTCTCAAAGTTGAAAGTAAAATTGTTTTTGCATCTTTAACCGTACAAGTAGGTATTTAATGTCTAATCCTCTATTTACAGCAAATGTTTTTGTGTAAAAACGAG
The DNA here is from genome assembly GCA_035233585.1 of Antiaris toxicaria. NCBI lineage: Eukaryota > Viridiplantae > Streptophyta > Magnoliopsida > Rosales > Moraceae > Antiaris > Antiaris toxicaria. The sequence continues at coordinate 8,127,793 of CP141163.1, forward strand.
GTACAGAGATCAGGAAATAAAAAATATATAAATATAAATATGTTATCAAACAATTATTGTTAAATATTTAGCTAAAAAAAAACCTCTGTTTATTTTATATTTTCAACCAATATTTAATTGAGATTGATAGATAATTGGGAAACCAATTTAAATTAAGAGTAGCATTAATTAATTATATGATCTCCCATTAAATAATTAATTTAAATCCCAATAATATTTATACTTTTATTCAATATATTATCTAGATAAACATGTCACAAAATATTTCGATTAGACATAGGATTTTCTGATGACAGGCGTGCTCCACCTCAAAGATATAAACCTGTGAAAAATGTTTACAAGGAGAGAGAAAAGTATTCTAATATCATAGTTTGATTGAAACACAACGACTAGTATAAATAAAGGTCTTGGGTCTGCATTTATACAGAGAATAATAACAAATAAGATTCTTCGGTTGAAACTCAAGAAACCCTAATGAATTTCTTGTTGTTTCAATAATAATAAAAACTATGACAGAAGTATTGATATGTTCTTTAAAGATATATTGATCTAGATATTATCTTTGTATATAGTAACATGACTTAGCGATCCATGTGTTTGCAAAAGTTCTTAAGAGCTCCACGGCACCACCACCAAATCACCTTCTGTTGCATTGATGAATATTTTCCAACATACTGTTGAAAAGAAAGGATTATCTTCAATTTAAATAGTGATCTTTAATTCATATAACATGTCTCATGACAACAATTTAAATAGTAATCTTCAATTCAAACTACTCTGAACAAAATTATTCTTATTATTTTTTAAAGATTTCTACTAAATTCCATTTAAAACTTAGAAAGAAGTAGGTCGATTTTAGTACCTCAAAGCACACAAAGGCAAGTTTCTCCAGTCGTGAGGGAAATTTTATTTAGCGGGACCCGAAAGACAATAGTGGTAGCTCTTGAAGTAATGAAGCACCAGTACCAGCAGCTCTATCCGAAGCCGATCCTGTAGAAGTGGAAGCAACATCCCAAGGCTCGATGAACTCAGTTCTAACATATTTCACCTCTTCATGATATTGTTGTACAGTAAATGCTGCTCTTTCAGGCATTTGGATCCCCTCCAACTCCATTGCGACTTCTTTCATAGTCGGTCGATTCCTTCCGTTCAAATTCAAGCATCTATGTGCAAGATTGGCAAGTTGTCTGATCTCCTCTTTTGGGGCATCCTTAATAACTTGAGAATCAATTATTTCAAATACTTTATCTGCCTCCATTTGCATAACAAAATATGTAGCTAAATTTCTTCCTTCATCTGACCTTGTTGCGGATATTGCTTTTTGTCCAGTTAAGAGCTCAACAAGAACCACCCCAAAGCTGTAAACATCACTCTTCTCAGTGAATTGGCTTGATTGGAAGTATTCTGGATCCAAGTAACCAAATGTGCCGTATACTATGGTGGTAAGGTGAGTTTGCTCTAAGGTAATTGTTCTTGATGTGCCAAAATCTGCAACTTTTGCTCTATGTTTTTCATCGAGAAGTATATTGGTCGACTTGATGTCTCGGTGGTAAATTGGATAAGATGCTGCTGAATGTAAATAAGAAAGAGCTCCTGCAACTTCTGTGGCAACTTGTAAACGCATTTTCCATGTAAAAAGAAACTCCTCATTTTGCTCATGAATATATTGGGATAGGGTTCCATTTGGTACGAATTCGTAGACTAGAAGAGGAACTTCTGTCTCTAAACAACATCCCAGCAACTGAACAACATTCCTATGATTGATTTGGGAAAGGATGACAACCTCATTAATGAATTCGGAGAGCTGGGCTTCATCAACCACTTTAGACTTCTTTATGGCAACAATTTTTCCATCTTTCAACATTCCTTTGTACACAGTGCCCTGACCTCCTTCGCCAAGAATTCTGTCCATACTGAAATTATCAGTGGCTTTCTCCAACTCATTCGAAGTGAACACCCTGGTTTTCTCAACAGTGCCTTCACTGGAAGATATTTGTTGTTGTAGCAACAGGCCACCATTACGTTTGAAAAACTTTTGCTTGCGTTTAATGTCTCTTCTTCTCTTTATGAATTTGTATAAGCCCCATACACCAGAAAGTAGAAACAATGCACCAAGAGCACTGCCGAAACCTATATGACTCAAGTAAGACATACATATATATTAATAGAAGGACAACATAGTACTAAAAGGGAAGTAAGTATATCGATATAATAAAAAAAGAATCAATATATCTTTAGTCTAATAATCACAAAACTTCAAAGCCCATGAAGAAATTATGACTTATAGAGAAAGATGTCTAGGAGGAAAAATGATCGTGTGACTTGTAAACAGAGTTTTTCAACTGAATATCAAATTGTACAAATATAAAAGAAATCTATGTCAAGATAAAAATATAGAGTGAGAGAATTTAACCAAAATTAATAGTAATTACAGGGTGCATAGCACCATAAGATTCTTACCCAAAAAATAAAAAAAAATAAAAAACTAGCTTCTGACACGTGCCTAAAAGCCTGTGTTGTTGTTAAATTTGAGAAGAAACCAACACAATATTGGGTCATTTAGTTGGAGAGACGTTAAGACAAACTTAAAAGTTTTGGAGATATTAAAGTGTAATTTTCAAGTTTTCTCCTATCTTTTCGAGTTTTCTCTAAACCAACGTTGGGACACACTTAAAAATTTTGGAGATGTTAAAGTGTAATTTTCAAGTTTTCTCCAATCTTTTCGAGTTTTCCCTAAGCCAACACAAGTATAGAACTCTGAGAATATTTAAAGTAAAAAATGAATATGTGATCATATTTATAAAAATAAGGAGAATTTAATCATATGAAGCCTACCGATATAAAAATGGGAATTTGATGAAAACTAATCAAATTATGTCATCAACGAGATCAATTCCTTGAAAATGACACATAGGAATTGGGTAGTATAAGGGATAAGTTTAGGCCTACTTTAGGTATTTTCTCTCCTAGGTTTCCAATTAGGGAATACAATTGAGCATAGTGTGCCACCAATTCGTCTACTTGCCATCATTCTCATACATCACTAATTGTCATTGTTACCATCCTTTTATATCATCACTGATCATCCTTTCATTGGTGTTTCTAGCTTTTCATCTTTTTTCTTCTTAGTCTTATAAGAATTTAAAACTATCAGAAAATTCCATTCATTGTAGAAGTATTTTGAAAAAAACCCTTATACGAGCTTAATGTTGGCATGTTGAGGTGCTTTCACATTTTCAGACCTTTAGCATGCGTTTCTTCCCTTGTATGTCATCAAATTGTACCAGTAGATCCAGTTTCAATTGAGGATTGTATTCGTTGTATAATAGGATCATTGTATTATCGCGTATGGTTTGCATTATCATTTTAGTTAATAATATTTCCCCTTTCAAAAAAAAAAAAAGTATTTAACAATCAAATATAGCTTCTCTGTTAAGGTAAAATACATAGGGGTGTTTTTATATTTATTATTATTATTTTTAAAAAGAGTTTGTGGTAGTTGATATTATTTGTCTTGATTAAGGGGTTGTCATTGTAATTTTTGTAAAACATAAAGGATGATAGTATATAACTAGCTCTTGATTAGTAATGATAAGAGTAAATATCTAACATTAATGGAAGAAAAAGTATCTTAACTAAATTGGCTCCTAATTCCTATCTTATCTAGTAGAAACCTCCCATTCAAATTTTATTATAATAATTAAAAAGAAAATGAAATTCAAAGTTGTTGTACCCACAGAATCTCATAAATTCTTATAATAATTAATGGATATATCTCTACAAGCATTAAAAAGTAAAAAATCGAGGAGAGAGTGAAAGGAAGATACCTATGAGGATGAACTTGCGCTTGTAACTGCAATGGTAGTCCCCGTAAGTGTTCACACAAGTGGACCCTCGCCCACACAAGTTTGGAAACTCGGCGCACTCATTGATATCTAGCAGGCAAACCATAAGATAAGATCAACATAAGAAGCTATAATGCCAGTTTACCAATAATCTCTATAAACAAGTAGGTTTACCTTGATTGCATCCCCCAATTAGATACGGATTTCCTCGCAATCCGCTGCAGTAACATGCTAGAGTCGACTCGTCGTCGCAGTAGTGGAAAGGGACTTTACCATATGACATATTTGTTTTAAATAAGTCGAAATCTGTATAATTCAGGTACCAGCTCAGGTTGAGAGGAACATAACCCATATTAAGGATGTCTGTAGTACTCGTCGAACGATTCTTATAATTATACCAATAGAAACGGTCCACCATGAAAGCAAATTTGCATTCTTTTTCTCTTCCATACTGATTTTGTTCAGCTGCACTAATGTTACCGTTGTCAAACAAGATTTTGAAGGCGTCAGGAATATCACTAATGTCGGTTTCGCAACAGTCTGTTCCATCACAGAGAATTTGATTACTTGTTGTTCTATCATCATTTGGTGAGCAGATCGACGTGCACCCACTTTGAGAGTATATGTTACCTGAACTTGAATCAATCTTGGCAAGGACACCACAACTCACTGCAACGAAAACATTTTCCGAACCGAGATAAAAAGGCATTTCTGTGAAATTCAACGCTTTTCAGGTTTCCTTGTTAGCGCAATTGAAGAAACTTATTGGATTTTTGACCTGTAATTGTTTTCTCCGCGGGTAATAACGCTGAACGTCAGGGTCCGTATAAAAATCTAAAATATCGAACACCTCCCATTGGGTTTGCTTTAAAAAAGGCGTATGAGGGGTCGTAGATTTGTTGCAGAATATTTCAAACCATTTGTCAACAGAACAATGAGAGCCGATTCCAAAAGGAAATGGGATTTTCACGTTCCCACATTGTGCTTCGCAGGTATCTTTTGCAATACTAACATTCAGCGGTGCTCCTGCTGATGCTGATCTTGATGCTTGTGTTATACGTAGCATGCAAGTTACGGCAGTAACTAAGAACTCCAAGACAAGCAATACTCGTCTTCTTGTCATCTTGATCTCCTGGTCTTTTAACTATCTTCACGTTTCTAGTTGATAATGTAGATATTAGTAGTTACTCGACATGGATTACAGAAAAATATATACAAATTGCTATCAATTTAAAATAAGAAAACTTAACCATGAAGCTTAAAACCAGAACAACAATTGGATGGAAAAGAATAATGACACGTGCAACCAAGCAAAAGGCTGACGTGCTAGCAATACGTGACGTTAGTCGTTCACTCAAAACTAAAAACAGAGTAAAAGGTTGAAATTAGACAGAACAATTGACCAATTGTTTATGAGTCTGAGGAGGCATTTGGAGCATGCACTCCACCTGAAGTTTTGAAAATGTTTTATTAAAAATGATTGAATGTTCAAAGTTGTACATTTAGGTAAAAATAAATTATGATAATTGAAAAATACAAAATGTTGGAATGTGTTTGAAAAAAAAAATATATTTTATTTCGCTTCTCACTTTTTTTATGAAATTAAAAAAAGATTATTTTATTTTGGTTTAAAAAAAAAATTTGAATTTTTAAAATTTAAGTTTTTTGACAATGAAAAAAGAAAAAAAATTTAGAAATGTAAATACTGAAATTGATTTACTTTTGGAGAAAACACATAGAATGCTCAGAAAATTCTAATTGAAGTGTGTGCTCTAATTGACAACTAAATCTGTTTTTTTTTTTTTTTTTAAGATAATTGTCTCCTATTATATTTTTTTTGAAACAAGTCTCTTATTATATTTTGACACCTGATAATAGGATTTTTTTTTTTGAAAATGTGACACCAAATAATAATTACACACACCACATATATGATTTATGTTGTGTTTGGAAGACACATTCAATATATATTATATCATTGTACAATACAATACAATATATATTTGTATAACTTATATATTTTATTTCAATACCCATTCATTATATTATTTATCAATTACTCATTTTTTATCTATTTTTATCAATCAGATTACATATACTCTTTCATTAATATATATTGAAATGATTATTCAAATATAAACAACACAAATACACATTACATTTAAATATAATAAATAAATGAGACATCCAAATCCATATTATATATTCGTTCGATTAAAATGACTATTTAAATATAAAAAATCTAAATATATATTACATTAGAATAAGTTATATAAAGGACTTCCATCATGGTTCCTTTATAGATTAAAAAGGGGTTTCGTTCAAGTTTTTATAGAGTTTTGCAAGGATTTTTTTCCCCCGTTTCTTTAACCTAGTTAAAAAGGATTTCGTTTTTTTTTTTTTAAGTTTCACAAGGGAGTTTCAGTTTTTTTTTTTTTTTTGAGTTTCATAAGTGTGTTTCAGCCGCTTTTTTTTTTTTTTTATCTCTTTTCCTTGTTTTGTCGTTTTGTGTGTCCTTTTCTTTTTCTTTTTCTTTTTTTCTTTTTTCTTTTTATTGTTTTCTACTTTAGTTTTTTAATCCTTCTTACTCTTTCTTTCTTTCTTTCTTACTTTAATCCTTCGTTGCGTCTGGATTGGGTTCCTATAACCAAAAGAATCATGATTATTCTTTCCACACTTATCTCATACATAAAACTTAATAAAACATAAAAATTCTACGTTTCATTCCCTGATATAAACTTAGGGGCCTAATATCCCATTTATAACATTTTTGCTAAACTTTGATAAAATTACCATTTTACCCCTAACGTGATTTTTTTTTTCATCGTAACCTTACTTTTCCTTGATTTACAACTTAGTTCTCGCTCTTAGAATCTTAATTAAATCGTTTTAAATCCGTTAGGGCATTTTTCTATCATTCCTGGAATTTTCGGTCAAAATGTCCATTTTGCCTTTGACGGGTCTTTAGGTCGTATCATTTTCCTTTTAAATGTTTAGACTAGATTTTCTAAGCCCAACAATCATAAAATAATTTTTCTTAGGCTTTACCAAGCTTTTACAGTATTAATTGCTGAAATTCTCGGTTTACTTATCCTTAGAACATCTGTCATCCTTTTCGGAGCCTAACTCATTCATTAATCCTTAAAATCGTTCGAGGGGGCTCGGGTTTCCATCCCGATCACATTTTACCCCTCGTTTCCTAAAATACCCTTTTTGTGCCGTTTTAGAAATTTCAACAGCATTTCCGCTTAATTTTTAGGTTCCCTCGAAACCATCTAACATATTTCTATTTTACCACGTACTATACCAGAGGCCTATATTTTTACGTAAAACTCAACTTTTACGTAAAAATATTCACATTTCTACATATTTTCTTTTTCATCATTTTCATCTATTTTTCTTACAATGTCACGTGCCAAATTACATAATTAACATATAATCATTCCAAAATAAAAATTAAGGAACGAAGGGACAGAAATCACTACCAAAATCATCCCATCGGTGATCGAATGCACCGTTCGATCTCGCGTGCACAAACTTTGATTTTCCGTTCTTCACATTTAAAATTCTATCTTGAAATTCCGACGCCGCGGATGTGCCCGAAACGTCGAAAATAGACCAACGGGCCACTCTTAAATTTTTGGGGTCCGGTCGCCGTTGATCGGCGTTGACCGGCGGCGGCGTGGAGAAAGGAGGCCACCATCTCGTAGATCTCGACGTGAGGAACTCATTGGTGGTGTCAATTTCACCAATCGAAGCTCCTATGACCGGAAACTAACCCCCGAAAGTGCGACGGCGGTGGCGTGCTTGAATCACCATTTTCCCGACTTTTTTTCTTGAATTTAGCTTGGGGCTTTTGTTCCTCATGAAATTCTGAGCATTTTGGTACCCACCACATCACTAAACTCCGCCGGAAACGGTGAGTTTCACGACGGCGACGGCGCGACTTCGGGTGACGCAATCCGGCGGCTGTTGAGATGAAACAACACCTGGGTTTTGTTCTACTCTTCACCATGAGTCTTTTGAGACCGGAATGACCTTGATCGGAGGTCGGACGGCGGAGAAATCGGTGTTTGAAAATTCCGACCACCGTGACCTTCGGGCGGCACGTGCGGGCTACTTCGGCGTCTAATCCATCGACTCGACCCACCGTTAGACTCAGCTCGGCGAGAGCTTCCCAACGGTGCCGGCGGTGTCGAAAATGGATACCGTTTCCGGCGGTTAGTTACTGTTTATTTATGGGGGTGTGGGGGAAAAAAGAGAGGAGAAGAAAAGTTTATGGACCTTTTCTTCAAATTTTTGATTTTTCGCCCCTTATATACTTTTTCGTCCAAAATTTCAACATAGGCTATCCTGACTAATTTGGGCGTCCTGAATCCAAATATATCAGTTTTATTTTCATCTAAGGTCATTTCGACCAGTTTCTGATACTATAAATTCCCGGTCAAAAATTACCCTTGTGGTCAATTATTAAATTTGAGCATGCTGATAGGCTATTTTGACTAATTTGGGCATGTTGAATCTAAATTTATCAGTTTTAACTTCATTCAAGGTCATCTAGACCAGTTTTCTGATACTGCCTGTTTCTCGGTTAAAATTTACATTTTGTGCTCAATTGACTAAATTGAACATACTGATTCTAAATATATCCGTTTTATATCAAGAAAAGACCATCTTGACCAATTTCTTGATACTGTGTTACACACACATACACACATAAAATCACTACAATATACATTTTAAACATGAAATACATTATGTACATTTCCTGTACCGATTTTCCGAGAATGATGAAATTCTCCGGTTATCACAATTTCACTTTTTGTATACATTAATAAGAGTATGATAAGAAATAAATGAAAAATAATATTGATAGAGAATATATATGTATATATATATCAATAGAAAAGTGTGAAGACAGTAGTATTCCATAATCAACTTCTGTTAGGCTCTTAGTAATACATTTGACCGTATTAGAATTTCTATTATTTTATAATAATACAATGTTTGGTAAGATCATTATATTAGAAGGAAAAAAAAAAGGATTATGAAATAATATGATTTATTTTGTATTATTTAATATGAAATATTTTTAGTGTATTATATTGTATTGTTTCATACGGTCAAGTTCATGCTTTAGGGACTAGGATGGGATTTCAGAATAAGATCACATTGGGTTTCAGGATTAGGTTTGGGATTCGGGACGAGGGTTGAGGTCATTTTCAGTACAGTGGTTAAGACTTGAGTCGAATAAGGAGCTGTGGTTGAGTTTCGATACAGAGGTTAAGTTCGAGTTTTGAGAAGGGGGTTAGGTTTAGGTTTTAAGATGAAGGCCAAGGTCATGTTTTGGGACTAAGGTTGAGATTGGAGTTGGGTTTCTGGATGGAGGTCAAGACCGATGTTAGGTTTCGGGATAGAGGTTGGAAGTATTGTCGAGTTTTAGGTCATGGGCTAGTGTCTTGTTTCAAGACAAGGGTTGGGATTAGATTTAAGTTTCGGGAAGGTGGAAAAGGGTCAGGTTTCAGTATGAGGACTAAGGTTGAGACTAGGGTCAGTTTCATGATGAGACCTAGAGTCGAATTTTAAGACAATGGTTATGGTTAGGATCAAGTTTTTGGACCATGGTCATTAGTAGATCTAAGGTAGGGGCATTACTTTTTCCTTCTTGGAAGGAAATGTTTTTTTTCCATTAGATGAGCGTCAAATGGTGAAAAATATATGTGCTTATCATAAGCAAAGTGAGACCACATCCACCAAATCTAATTAAACCAAAAAATAAAATTCCAAAAAAAAAAAAAACAAATAAAAGAGTAGATTAGTTGAGCGAAGTGGAGAAACTCCTACCACCTAGGATGGACCATAGGATGTGTAATAATCGAATAGTTTGATAAAGAATTTTGTGAATTAGTAGTGTAATTCACTAAAATTCCGTATGTAATTATAAACTTAGGTTATATTTTAACATAATGTATTTAATAATATGTTTTGATGATCTAATAAATAAATTAAAATATCACAATTTATGATTTCAATGTTATGATATAATGTGACCAAAAATAAAGTAATAAGATGATTTTATGGTATGACAATTTAATGTTATATAAAGTAAAGTTGTGAAAATAAAGTAACTTTACAACGTGGAATATTATGTATATATGATATGACAATTTTATAATTTGTCACTTAGCATAAAATCACATTACCTTATTTAAAGTGAAAGGGTGATTGTGACGAATTGAGAAATGTCCTAGTGGATGTTAAATTCTCAATATAGTATCCAACAAACTAGCAGTACAATAGGAGTAAATTAACAGATGAAATTTTTACTGCATGTGAAAGGCAATATTGGAACTTGGGCATCAAGACATAAATAGAGTATAAGATTTATATTGCCTACAGCAGATAAACCTATAAATACCACTTCTTAAAAGTGTAGAAATTTGGAGATTAGGATAGATCATAGATAATATTTTTATTGATCCACTCTATCAAGTACAAATACTTGGAGACCAAGTTTTAATTGTAGTAAGAATTTATACAGTTAAGCCTTCTAACAGTATGAGCTTTGGAAAGTGTGTTAGAGATAGACAAAGGGAAATGCTGATGGACCCCACAAGTAGATCAAATTATATCTGTTCTGGATAATTTCTAGAAGAAAATTCCTATTTATCTTAATTAAAGAAAATGGGATATATTGATCCATTGCTTAGAAATAGGATTAAAACAAATGAGATCAATGGTTGAGATTCAACCTACAGGTTGCTTTAATCTTTTTCATTTTTTGTGCACCAAATTTTACAACTCTAAGTTTTACCATTCAACTTAATAGTAATAGTAAACACCATTTGATTGAGGTTTGAACACTTTAATTAATCATGTTTAAGTAGGTGGAAAACCTTAATGAGAGTAGAGCATGATTAACCAAGTTAATCAAATCTTATTATCTATTGGCCTATAAATAGGAGCTTTCACCACCCATTTTCACCACACCAAAATCTTCTAACTATGGTAATTCTTCTCTATTAATTTCTCTTTAGTAAATTCTCTTAATAAAATTTTCTTAGTAGAATTTTCTTAGCTTTTTAGAAATTTTCTCACACTTTCCCTCCTTTTTTCTCTCAAGCCAAATATCCCCTTTAGCGCTCATATCCAAAGATTTTTTTTCCAAAGCTCCTTCACAAAAATTGATTTGTATAATGTCTTAGGCATGGATCAGTAAAAGAACGAGGTCTGAGATAGTTTTTCGAATTGTACCTCTTGCATTTTTTTCTCTAAAACTTATGTTTCTTTTATGTGTCGGGGGCAAAGAAAATATTATTTTGTATTTTAGCTTTTGAAATTGTTATAACGCTTGATTTGGTTTCACAATTGACCTAAACTCTAGACTCTATATTGTTGGATACATTTTTATTAGTTTGATGTCTTAATGGGGATTTGACAATGATTATAGTGTGAATGTGGTTATGTTGTTATTATGCTTATGGTATGTAGTGTTATGATGTTGGAATTTTGATTATGTTAGAAATTATTATGAGCATGGATATTAAGTTGAAGTTATGGTCATAAGGATGGTTATAGATTATAGATATTTGATTATTTGATTCTGATATGGTTAGCAACACAGTTTTGGAAAATCGAACAAAATCAATATTGATTTTTGTTCGTTAAAGAGTTTGTGTTGAAATGAGTTCCATTCAAAAAGGAAATTTGTGGGAGCTAAATATATTATGTGTTATAATGTATGAAAGTGTTCTAAAGATTTCATGGATGGGAAATATGAATTTCGAAATGTTGATTTTTTCATTTCAATGAAAATAATTTTAACAATTGAAAACATTAATTCTTAAATTTTTATGAAAATAAGAATCTTACATACAAAATTAGACAATTTTATAAACATGAGAATTTTAGATGACATAAAAACAAATGTTTTGAAGAAACTTTTATCATAATCCTTACGGGTTGAGCGATATGAATTTTTCAAGAAGAAGTTGAAAAGGGAAAACATGGGAAAAATCTGGATTGCATCAGTCCAATATTGGGCACTACAGAGCCACCAAACTTATGATTTTGACACAAACATTAAGATTGGATTCTTTTTAATATAATCTTGATTAAAGCAATTAAGAATTATTTTAAAAACTCTATAATCACAAAACCATGCTTTGTGAATGCCTAGTTAGAATGAGTTACAATTTCTTTTTTTAACAAAGGAACTTAGATAAAATTATTGAAAAATAATACAAGTCTTGGAAATTCACAAATTTGTACTAAGTGCTGAAACACCATGAATAAGGTCAGTGCAAATCTTGCTTTCAGTATGAAAATATTAGTATTTTCAAATTACGTATTAGGCACACGATAAGCATGATATTTGCACATGTTAATTATACTATGCTTTTATACCTCCTATGTGAACTTGTGTTTGGTTGTGTGGATATGTATGCTGTAAGATTGTTCCATGTAAGGAAACTGATTATTAAGCAGGACCTTTATAACATGTCTAGCCTTTTTTGGAAACTTTTTAGATTCTCTAAGATCGTTTTGTCTAAGGGGACTAAAATTTAAGAGGGTGCAATGTGACCCCTCCAGCCTTTACTAAGAATCTTAGTAGGAACTATTCATATAATTATCATATAAGTTTCATCAAGTAAGGAGTTGATTTGAATATGTGGTGGATTGTTATAGTATATTATTAAGCATATGATGTGATGATTATATTTATGCCATAATCACGTATATGCCACACTTTTACAAAAAAATGACATACTTTACCAATATGCCATGGACTAAGTTTATAAATTTTCATGTCATGTCACTCTCTATGCATCATGACAAGATCATAACTTAAAAGCCTTAGCCTAATCTTGGAATAAGACCTTAAGTATGAGTATTATAATAAGCATACTCGAACATAATTAAGTTAAGGCTAAGACTAATTTTAAATAAACAAATTGTCGTACCAACCTTCAATTTAAGGAAGGATTATGTTATTGTTATGATCTTGGATTTGCTAGGGTCTTATAAATCATAGATCCTAATGATAACTCGAAATTCTCGAGTTATGGAGTCACATTTTCATGCTTGGATAGCTCATTTTAGAAAACTAAAGTCACAAATGTCATTGTTCTTGGCACTATAAATGAGAATTATCAATTTCTGACTTTAGTGACAATTGATAATAGTTTATTCTTAGCAGCACATGGGAATCGATCATTGTTAGAGCATTTTGAAGTCTTTTAATGTGTGATATGTTTTTGGAGGTTGGTTTTTATGTTTGGTGAATAGCAGGACCTTGCAGCGTGAAGAGTGCTGAAAATTGGACACTGTCGCAGCATTGCCACAGCAAAGCTGAAGCAGGCGTTGGCTGACGTGGTCTACTGAATGTGCACACATTTTAATCCACGGTGGCCAAATTTGATGATGTCAGTCATTCCTCCAAGTGTTAGCATCATTGCCCATCACTACCACAGTGTCCACGGCCAGCCTGAGGATCATCCACATGTCACAAGTAGGGTTTAATGTTTTCTTTTGTCATATAAAAGCTGAGCTAAGGGAAGAAGACAGGATATATGGAGGCAGGGATAACAGACAGAAAAAAAAAGTGGAAATAATAGAATTAGAGGAGGTGAAAACAGAGCAAAAGGAAGAACGGAAAAAAATATAAAGTGGAATCGAAAGCATTTCTGCCTGGACGTGAGGATGCCAACGCCTCAAGAAGGAATTTTTCTGGACCCATTCTCACGGACAGTAGAAGACACTGAAGCTGTACCAGCTTGAATCAAAACCTTGGAAAAGGGAGATTATTACTGCTTTTGAACTATTTTGTATTGATTTCGATCTTTCTACTTGCATAACAGTATTGTGATGTTAAATCAAAGTTGGTATATGATTTTTGCCAAACTCATGGAAGCTTAATTCTGCCGGGTTGTGAGTCATGTGTACTTGAACAGAGTTTGAAATCTGTGTAGCTTTGCTTAGTATAATTCTTTCTGTTGTTCAATCTGTGCTCATTTTATTTGATCTTGTATTAGATCTTGGAAGAGAATCTAATGCTAGCAATTGATTTGTGAATGTTGGAAAATGTTCAGAGATTGGACTGAGATTGAATAGCATGTGTTTGGTTAGTTTTCAGAGTTAAAATTAATCAAATCTATGGGTAGTCTAGGAATGGTCATCCATCACATGGTCTTTAAGGATAATGTTCTTAATCGATTTTCTCAATTTTGAACCTACATAGGAATATGCAGACTTAGAATCTGGGATTTATACGTAATTTTTCTATATCCTGACTAGAAAGAATGATGCTATAACAAGGGTTCAGCACGATTTCAGAGCTGTGAAAGGAAAGTGATTCGCAACTTATTTTTGACGATTGACTGTGCAGATATAAACCCAGAATCTTGTACTTGGAAATTTCAATTTAATTCTTGTTAAATTTTGTTTACCATTTTATTCTTTTTCCATAATTGAAGTTCATTTAGTTACTTGTTCTAGTTAAGCCAATTTTCTTGTAAAAACAACTACATCTTAATGCAAAAACACTTTCCTCGTGGGTATGACACTCTTTCTCATCATATATTACTTGGATGTGATACGTATACTTGCGTTGATTTGCATCTATCACAGTTTTACAAACACCTAACATATTGTAGATTACACACACCCAGTACGTACACATAGGGCCTATAAATAAGTAAGCAAATGACAAGTTATAATAGAAAAATAATTAGATCCATAAATGAGTAGAATTGGATCATTCTCATGCATATGCATTGCATACTATATGTTTTCATATGAGATTATATTTGTACTTGTTGAGCAAAATTTTTTTGAATCTATTCATATTATAGGTAAAAAGCCTACAGCATAGTTGACGATAGGTGTTGTAGACAAAGGGCAATATCGAAGCCGGCAAACATATCTTCCCCAAGCATATTTTATGATATTAATATCATATAATTGATTTGTTTGGAAACTTTCCAGTGTATGTATTTCTTCAGTTCAAAATCAACTTTTGGGTTTATTGGAATGTATTTGTGACACGAATGTAGGGGAAGTAGCTAGAGAGTTAGGACTTTGATGAGGCAGAGATGTATCCACTTAAATTTTGTTATCGATTAAAAAATACCGGTTTTTTGAACTTTGATTTAGTTGTTTTGCTCTTTTGATTATTCATACACAATTGAAATTCAGTTTTTTACTCTTTCATTGGGAAATTGGTGCACTTCCTTGTTTTATACTCAATCTTCATGCTGTGGACATCAATGGAGATAGATATCTGGATGTAGTATTCGTAGTGTGGATAGAAGTAGCAGCATTTTTGTTGCTTTATTTTTTGTTCCCTACCAATGTGATAACCGAGAAATTTATTGTTCTCGGAAAATTGTGTACAAGATATGTAAATAAATGTACATTCATGATGAGACATGCTACAGAATACAGAGCAGATGAAAATTTTGATTAGCTGAATTTTAATCAAAATTTGACAATGAATTAATGAATATAGTTTAAAAGCTAAACATTAATTCAAATTATGATGTTTTAAATTTAATAAAAAAGTATATGGAAAATACTTATTAAGAGATCAATGACTCACATGTAAGCCACATTGATCAATGGCCAGGATTAGACAAGCCATTGTAATTTTCTTTAAAGAAAATTAAAGAAAGTGAGAGAGAGAGTAGAGGGCACGTGAGGTAGAGGCCTCAAATAGCCCAAGTGAATTAATTCACTTCACTTGGCTGCAAAAAAAAGAGAAGCGGCCGAGAAAGAGAAAGAAAGAGAAAGAGAAAGAGAAAAAAAGAAAGTGAAAGAGAGACAGAGACAGAGAAAAGAGAGAGAGTAGAAGAGGAAATCCTTTCAAGCTCGGATTTTTCTCTTCCAACAAGGAAATCACTCAAGTTTCAGCCTAAGATTTCATAGCAAGAAGTTCTCAAGTTTCAAGTAAGGTAAACCCTCGTTTTTCTCATCTTTTCTTGGGTGAAAAATCTAGGGTTTTGAGTGGAAAAAGAGAATGTGAGTTTAGCATGTTGAGATTTTCAGTTAAATCAAAACATGATTCAAGTTTAGTTGTTTTTAAACACGAACTCGTGAGTTGATGGTTTAGAAAACCAAGTTTTAGTGAGTTTTCTTCAAGAAAGTTCTGATTTTTTTTTTTTTTAAATGTTAAGTCAAGAGATGTATAGAAGCAAAATGTGAAATTTTGCTTATGAAACCATGGATTTATAATAGTAGAAATGTAGTTACACCTTGAAATGGTCTTATAGAGACTGATTTAGAGTGCAAGAAGTAGAACAAAGACCAAGAAAGCTTTAGAAAAACAGAGATGAGAATTTCAGACCTAGAATCAGGATTCTGGGATGAACATGGGCGTGTTCATGACACGGCCCCGAACATGCCCACATGCACGACCATGTTTGAGAGAGTTTAAGATCCGAGAGGTATACGGCCAAGAACACATCCGTGTAGCCACCCATGTAAGTATGTATGAGTTACACGGCCATGTTGCATGAATTACACGATCATGCACGTAAGTCTAGAGGAGTACACGGCCAGGAACACGTTCGTGTAGGAGGGCGTGTTCGAAAAAAAAAAAAAGAGTATGGAAATGTGATTTACATATTTTGTCATGTTTCAAGTATAAGATGAATATTAGAAATAATCAATGATTATTTCTTTTATAGGAGTTCAAGCCAAACACCCTGAGGCAGCAGTTCCAAACCAGCAGAGGCTCACGCTAGCAGATTTTGTGTAAGTTCAAGTATTGTCCTGGCTGCAATGTGGACAATCATGTTATCTTTATGATGTTATGTTTTGTTGTATGACGTGTATGTTAGACATTGATTGTCTACATCACGATACTCATATCAGGTTAATGTCATGCATGTAGAATTTCATGTTTCAAGAAATGATTCAAGCACACATGTCAGACAGGTATCAAGTACACGAAAATATGTAGGTGGACAAGGCACCTTCGTGTGTTTAGTAAAACTCACACCCCAAGTAAAACATGTAATAGGTTCCTACTGTGGGACAATCAGTATGCTACCAAGTGGAACTTCAGACAAGATAGTTATTAAACCAGTCATTGGCGTACCGGTCTCTCGACCTACGGGGAGGTTTTCATGTTCAGCTTCAGTTAAGGCTGAGGAGGTCAGCACTAAAGTACAGCTCCTAATCATACTAACATTTCGGTATGACCAATCAGGGGCCCAAAACCAGAACTTAATATCAGATAATGTCCTAAGACTTAACTTTCAGCCATGAGCATGTTTATTCAGAGTCAAGTTTTATGCATGAGCACAGCATTTCATATTATGATTCATGTTTTTATGTTTGAACTTACTGAGCTCATAGCTCACTAGTTTGTTCACATATTGTAGGTAAAAAACCTGTTCACTAGTAGTACACGGTGGATGACGGACAGGGTATGTACATGCGAGGGGGAACTGGGCGAGGGATTATGGTCCTACCATGTGTATTCCACTGCACAGTTTTGAAAGATTTAAACATGAAATTTTAAGACATGATTTCAAGTCAAGATTATGTGATAGGGGAATCATAAATTCATGTACATGTTATTTTGTTAACATGATTTCCTTATCACATTCTCGAACAAGTTATGATATTAAGAAGAAAAATTTATTCCTCAAAATTTACAAGTAATTTTCAAGTTAAGCATGATGCCGACGACCCTAGAGGCCTACATACTATTGTGGTTAACTACGGAGTTGACTGTAATAGCACTGTAGAATCTCTACAGTAAGGGCGGGCCGCCACAGTTGGTATCAGAGCAGTTTTATGATGAGTTTAGTTTAGAATACCAACCATTGTCACAGTTGGTATCAGAGCCCAAGTTTAGAATGGATTTAGTTCAGAGTACCAACCGTTACCACAGTTGGTATTATCAGAGAAGTTGGTAGACCATATCTCGCCTGACTCCGTGCATGTCCTGTTCGCCGATCCAAGTAAGTTCAGTTTATGTTAAGATCAGTAGCTAATTATGCATGAAAGTAAAGGTCTGTAGAGACCTATACTTTGTAGTAAGTATATGATGTTATATTAATACAAAAATGATGTGAATCCTCTTATAAAGGATTTAATGCAAATTCATTGTGTGATTATAGGATATAAGGTAGCACGATGGAAAACCAGGGTTAAGGCCAAAGACGGAGAAGGGGACGCCCAACTCTGTCTCAAAGATTAGAAGATATGCAGGCTCTTTTAGAAAATCAAATGAAAGAAAATGCAGAATTAAGGTAGATATTAGAATAGCTAGAACAGGGGCAGGGATCAGTGGGGACTCCTACACAACAAGCAGTTGAGACAGAACGAGTAGTGCTACCAGCTGCACCAGCAGTGATTCAGGAACCACCAGTAAGGGTGAACCAAAAGCCACTGTACGAGAGATTCTGGAAAATAAGGCCTCCAGAATTTGAGGGTTCAACTAATCCCTTGGACGCAGAAGATTGGCTTTCTTCGATCCAGATGATTATGGAGTTTATGAACTAACAGACGAAGAGAAAGTCTTGTGTACATCCTTTGTTCTTAGGAAGGACGTAAGATTTTGGTGGGACACAGTCCGTATGAGGAGGGACGTGACCACGATGTCGTGGACGGAGTTTTTGGAGGAGTTCAACCAGAAATACTATGATCCTGCATCACTCCGACCCCAGCAGAAAGAGTTTTTAGAGTTACAACAGGGTGACATGTCTGTCAGCGAGGTATGTAAGAGATTTGACCAACTCTCTCGCCTATGTCCGTATGTGGTGCCGACAGAAAGGGAGAAAATACAGAAGATGATAGGCATGTTTAGGCCCCAAATTTCAGCTTTGATTGATATTGGCCCAATCCCGCCAATCTCAATAGCCAACTATGTTAGTCGTGCTTTAAGGTCAACTTGGACAACACGGTAAGGGCAGTCAGAGTACAAGACCAGAACAGTCCAGTAATCCAGGCCCTCAGTCCCAACAGAAGAGAAAGGGCAATTTCTAGGGAACCCAAAGTCAAGACAATAGAAGCCAGTAACGGAGGACTAACCTCACTCCAGTATCAAATAACCCCACCTATCCTACTTGTGGGAAAAAACATGTGGATCAGTGCAGGGCTGGCATAACTGCATGTTTTTAGTGTAGAAAAGAAGGTCATTTCATCAAGAATTACCCTATGAACCGCCAGTCTGTGTCAGGATCAAATGTTTCACGTCCACAGCAGTCACAAGTTCATGCACTCAGATTAAGTTATGAAAGCCCATCAGAAGTGCCTCCAGCAATGCAAAAAAGACAGGAAAGAACTTCTCAGACAGATACTAGGGTATTGGCCTACACTAGAGAAGAGGCAGAGGCAGGGACGTCCAATGTGGTGACAGGTCAGATTTCTGCCGCTAACCACTTGGCATCTGTTCTTTTTGACTCTGGGGCCACTCATTCTTTCATATCATATGTATTTGCTGATAAGTTAGAATACCCTAGAGATTACATGGGAAGAACTTTTAGAACTGCTCTCCCTTCAGGAGAAATCATGTTATTCGAGTACTGGTTACCTTATGTGCTAGTAATCGTGGCAAATAGGGAGCTTTATGTAGAATTGATCATGATGAAGATAGTAGACTACGATATAATCTTGGGAATGGATTTCCTAGAAAAATACTAAGCCATGATCGATTGCAGAAACAGAAGAATAGTGTTCAAGTTAGAAGATGAAGAAAATTTTGAATATGTTCATTCTTCAAAAATGTCAAGCAAGATGATGATTAGTTCATTAAAAGCCAAGAAGCTAATAGTCAGTGGTTGTACTGGATATTTAGCTTATGTGACAGATACAGTAGAAGGGAAGAAGTTACGACCGGAAGATGTTCCGATTGTCAGAGAATTTCTCGAAGTCTTTCCCGAGGAACTACCAGGAATACCTCCAGAACGGGAAATCTCATTTGAGATAGAGCTCCTACCTGGAATAGCACCGATCTCCAAGACGCCGTACCGCATGGCACCAGTGGAGTTAGAAGAATTACAAGTATAGTTGAAAGATCTGCTTGACAAGGGATTCATCAGACTAAGCTATGCCCTATGGGGTGCTTCCGTACTGTTTGTCAAGAAGAAAGACGGGATGTTCCACATATGCATAGATTATTAAGAATTGAACAAGGCTACAATCAAGAATAGGTATCCATTACCTAGGATTGATGACCTGTTCGATTAACTCAAAGGTACAGCAGTGTTCTCGAAGATTGATTTGAGATCAGGATACCATCAGCTGAGAATCAAGGAAGATGATGTTTCCAAGACAACTTTCAGGACCTGTTATGGGCATTATGAATTCCTAGTAAGGCCGTTTGGGTTAACGAACGCTCTAGCGGCTTTCATGGACCTGATGAACAGTGTCATCAAGGAGTATCTTGACAAGTTTGTCATTGTATTCATCAATGACATCCTTGTATATTCAAAGACTCACGTAGAGCATGAAGCACAATTAAGAATTATTTTTCAGAAGCTAAGAGAGCATCAACTCTATGCCAAATTCTCAAAATGTGAGTTTTGGCTAAACAGAGTACATTTTCTCGGACATGTAGTGTCCAAGGAGAGAATTACAGTGGATCCAATCAAGGTGGAAATGATAAACAAATGTCCTGCACCTAAGAGCATGATAGAGATACGCAGTTTCTTAGGGTTAGCTAGTTATTACAGGAGATTTGTGGAAGGGTTTGCACGATTGACAGCACCTCTCACAACCCTCACACGCAAAGAAAGGAAGTATATATGGACAAATGAATGTGAAAGAAGCTTCCAATAGTTGAAGAGACGGCTGACAAGCGCGCTGATCCTCACACTCACTACTGAAGGGGAGAAGTATGAAATCTACAGTGATGCTTCAAGAGTGGGTTTGAGAGCAGTATTGATGCAAGATGGCAGAATGATTGCCTATGCTTCGCGCCAACTGAAAGAGCACGAGAAGAATTATCCTACCCATGACCTAGGACTTGCTGCAATAGTGTTTGCTCTCAAAATTTGGTGACACTATCTGTATAGAGCACAGTGCCAGATTTACATGGATCATCAGAGTCTAAAATACTTCTTCACACAGAAGGAGTTAAACATGAGACAAAGAAGATGGTTAGAGTTGGTGAAGGACTATGATTGTGAGATCCTCTACCATCCAAGAAAAGCCAACCGAGTAGCAGATGCTTTAAGCAGAAAATGTACAGTTTCATAACAGTTGCCCATTGACCAGTTATCAAGACCATTACAGTAAGAGATTCATTCGTTTGAGCTGGAGCTGATATCAGGAAAATTGTCAGTACTGCAGCTGAAGTCATCATTGTTTGATGATATCAAGGAAGCTCAGAAGTAAGATTCAAGTCTAACAGACTCCCAGGAAGAGATTTCCAAAGATGGATTAATCATGTATCAGGGGAGAATTCGCGTTCCAGCAGATGAAGAACTTCGAAGGTGAATCATGTCAGAAGCTCATAAAACGCCATACTCAGTTCATCCTGGAGCCACCAAGATGTATCAAGACTTAAAACTACAGTTTTGGTGAAAAGGGATGAAAGGAGATATTGCAAGGTTCGTGAGTAAGTGCCTTACTTGTCAGAAAGTCAAGGCTGAGCATCAGCATCTTGGAGGAAAGTTAGAACATCTGGAGATTCCAGAATAGAAATGGGAGCATATTACCATGGATTTTGTGGTAGGGCTACCCAAAACAAGAGAAGGACACAATGCTATTTAGGTAATCATGGACAGGTTAACGAAGACAGCCAGATTCATAGCAATGAAGATCACTTACTCGCTGGAGAAGTTAGCACACCTTTATGTAGTTCATGTTGTCAGGTTACATGGAGTTCCAAGGTCCATAGTATCTAACAAAGATGTACGGTTCACTTCAAACTTTTGGGAGTGTGTGCAAAGAGCCATGGGCACAGAACTGAGGTTCAGTACAACCTTCAATCCTCAGACAGACCGACAATCAGAACGAACTATCCAGATTTTGGAGGATATGCTCCGAGCATGTATAATGGATTTTCCAGGAGCTTGGAATGAGAAGCTACCACTAGTAGAATTCTCATATAATAACAGTTACCAAGCTTCCATCAAGATGGCACCATATAAAGCCATGTATGGACGAAAGTACAGATCACCCATCCACAAGTATGATCTGAAGGAAAAACAACTGCATAAAACAGATTTCATGCAGGAAACTTGCGATGCAGTTGCCAAAATCCAGCAAAGGATGAAGAGTGCTCAGAGCAGATAGAAAAGCTATGCAGATAGAAGATGGAGATCCCTAGAATTCAAGGAAGGGGACTTCGTATTTCTGAAAGTGTCACCCATGAAGGGGATTATGCGTTTTGGTAAGAAGAGAAAACTGAGTCCAAGGTATATTGGACCTTATGAGATTATCAAATGCATTGGGAAGGTTGCCTATAAATTGGCACTACCTCCTGACCTGTCAGTAGTGCATAACGTGTTCCATGTCTCAATGCTCAGAAAGTACATGTCAGATCCATCTTATGCGTTACAACATGAACCAGTCCAAGTACAAGAGGATTTAACCTATGAAGAACAACCTGTTCAGATACTGGCTAGAGAAGAAAAGGTGCTGAGAAACAAGACCATCCCACTAGTCAAAGTATTGTGGAGGAATCACAACATTGAAGAAGCTACGTGGGAAAGAGAATATGAGATGAGACTTTCGTACCCTAACTTATTTTAATTTTCGAGGACGAAAATCTTATAAGGAGGGGTGAATGTGATAACTGAGAAATTTATCGTTCTCGGAAAATTGTGTACAAGATATGTAAATAAATGTACATTCATGATGAGACATGCTACAAAATACAGAGCCGATAAAAATTTTGAGTAACTGAATTTTAATCAAAATTTGACAATGAATTAATGAATATAGTTTAAAAGCTAAACATTAATTCAAATTATGATGTTTTAAATTTAATAAAAAAGTATATGAAAAATACTTATTAAGAGATCAATGGCTCACATATAAGCCACATTGATCAATGGCTAAGATTAGACAAGCCATTGTAATTTTCTTTAAAGAAAATTAAAGAAAGTGAGAGAGAGAGTAGAGGGCACGTGAGGTAGAGGCCTCAAATAGCCCAAGTGAATTAATTCACTTCACTTGGCTGTAAAAGAAAGAGAAGCGGCTGAGAAAGAGAAAGACAAAAAGAGAAAGAAAGAGAAAGAGAAAGAAAAAAAGAGAAAGAGAGAGAGAGATAGGGAAAAGAGAGAGAGCAGAAGAGGAAATCCTTTCAAGTTCAGATTTTTCTCTTCTAGCAAGGAAATCACTCAAGTTTCAGCCTAAGATTTCATACCAAGAAGTTCTCAAGCTTCAAGCAAGGTAAACTCTCATTTTCTCACGTTTTCTTGGGTGAAAAACCTGGGGTTTTGAGTGGAAAAAGAGAATGTGAGTTTAGCATGTTAAGATTTTCGGTTAAATCGAAACATGATTCAAGTCTAGTTATTTTTAAACACGAACTCGTGAGTTGATGGTTTAGAAAACCAAGTTTTAGTGAGTTTTCTTCAAGAAAGTTCTGATTTTTTTAAATGTTGAGTTAAGAGATGTATAGAAGAAAAATGTGAAAATTTACTTATGAAACCATGGATTTATGATAGTAAAAATGTAGTTACACCTTGAAATGGTCTTATAGAGACCGATTTCGAGTACAAAAAGTAGAATAAATGCCAAGAAAGCCTTAAAAAAACAGAGATGAGAATTTCGGACCCAGAATCAGGATTTTGGGATGAACACAGGCGTGTACACGGGTGTGTACAAGGGCGTGTTCAGAACACGGCCCCGAACATGCCCACATGCATGACCGTATTTGAGAAAGTTTGTGACCCGAGAGGTACACGACCGTGTGGCCACCCGTGTAAGTATGTATAAGTTACACAGTCATGTTGCATGAATTACACGGTCATGCACGTAAGTCCAGAGGAGTACACGGCCAGGAACACGCCCGTGTAGGAGGGCGTGTTCAAAAAAAAAAAGTCTGGAAATGTGATTTACATGTTTTGTCATATTTCAAGTATAAGATGAATATTGGAAATAGTCAACGATTATTTCTTTTATAGGAGTTCAAGCCAGACACCCTAAGGCAGTAGTTCCAGACCAACAGAGGCTCACGCTAGCAGACTTTCTGTAAGTTTAAGCATTGTCCTGTCTGCAACGTGGACAATCATGTTATGTTTATAGTGATATGTTTTGTTGTATGACGTGTATGTTAGACATTGATTGTCTACATCACGATACTCATGTCAGGTTCATGTCATGCATATAGAATTTCATGTTTCAGGAGATGATTCAAGCATACATGTCAGACAAGTATCAAGTACACGAAAACATGTAGGTGCACAAGGCACCTTCCTGTATTTAATAAAACTCACACCCTAAGTAAAACATGTAATAGGTTCCTACTGTGGGGCAATCAGTATGCTACCTAGTGGAACTTCAGACAAGATGGTAATCAAACCAGTCATTGGCGTACCGGCCTCTCGACCCGCTGGGAGGTTTTCATGTTCAGCTTCAGTTAAGGCTGAGGAGGTCAGCACTAAAGTATCGCTTCCAGTTATGCTAACATTTCGGTACGACTAATCAGGTGCCCAAAACCAGAACTTAATATCAGATAATGTCTTAAGACTTAACTTTCAGCCATGAGCATGTTTATTCAAAGTCAAGTTTCATGCATGAGCACAGCATTTTATGTTATGATTCATGTTTTTATATTTGAACTAACTGAGCCCATAACTCACTAGTTTGTTCACATATTGCAGGTAAGAGACCTGTTCACTAGTAGTACACGGTGGACGATGGACAGAGTATGTACATGTTAGGGGGAACTGGGCGAGGGATTGTGGTCCTACCATGTGTATTCCATTGTACAGTTTTGAAAGATTTAAACATGAAATTTTAAGACATGATTTTAAGTCAAGATTATGTGATAGGGGAATCATGAATTCATGTACATGTTATTTTGTTAACATGATTTCCTTATCATATTCTCGAACAAGTTATGATATTAAGAAGAAGAAAAAAATTATTCCGCAAAATTTACAAGTAGTTTTCGAGTTAAACATGATGCCAGTGACCCCAGAGGCCTACATACTATTGCGGTTAACTACAGAGTTGTCTGTAATAGTACTGTAGAACCTCTACAGTAAGGGCGGGCCACCACAACCAACGCCGTAACTTCTAGTGGGATAACGATTGTTAATAACATAATGGCTTCTTATGGCTTCATTTTCTTGTAGAATTTTGTTCAACATTTTTCTCCTTTAATTTGTCTATATGTTGAACCTATGTATAAAACTAAAAATATATATATACGCTTTTTTTTTAAATAAAGAAAATACTCTTATGAATTCATATATAAAGTCTACTTTTATTTATTAACTATTTTACTTGATACGAGTCATTTGGTAATCATTTACTAAGCAATAGTTTGTAAATGTCATTTCAATTATATATAACAATGGTTAGAGACCAACTTTATATGTTATTTTTAACATCAATCAAAACCATTGTTAAAAACGTCGATTTTTAATCACGGTCTCTACAATATCGGTATAAAAACCATTGCTAAATAATTTTTTAACGACAGTTTTTGACCAATGTTAATTAATAATTTTGTAGTAGTGATAATATATAAATAAATCAGGACTAAATATAAGGAGATACAAAAACCATGTGTAAGATAACAAGTACGTGACAACCACATGAAGTAATTTGTGAGAAAGACATGTGTATGTTATGGATCTATTTAAGTTATAAATTATTCATTGTGTGTATTATTATGAATAAATATCTATGTTAAGTTTTAAAAAATTAATCTTAATTTTCCAAGTATTACCAAGTCTATGTAAACAGTATAAGTAAAGATAAGTCTACGTAAGTAATGTAATGATCTACGTAGCCAGGTCGTTATAAGATGGTCGCAATTCACCTTCGGCCGAACCTTGTCACAACGGAGGATGCAATTTTATCATGACTTAATCTTGATTTTTTCATGACCTAGAAACCAAACAGGTTTGTTGAAGGGAAGGTGTATGACACTTCATTAGCATTTGGGAAGACGGGAGATTGCACAGCCAGAGGATTAAGATATCATCCGGGGGGGTGGTGGAGATCTCGTTAGTTTAATGCCGCCATTAGAGGGTCGTAGGGAAATCGAACAACAAAGGCTAGAGCAGTCATCGTAGTGGCCGGGGGGTGGGTGGGGCCCACTGTGTTCGCACCATCTTAAGCATACCGCCATCGGAAGAGGAGGAAAAGTTGTCGAAGGTGGCGGCGGCTGGGCAAAAGGGAATTTTCTTCAACTCAAATTTTATTTTAAAATCTTTTTGTACTTTTATTCATTCTCTTATTAGTTTTTGTTATTAAAAAAGAAAAAAAAGAAAAGCCAAGTGTGGGGTTACTTTCAAAGATTGTTTTCTAGCGTTGTTCACTTTCACCACGTGAGACATGAAATTTGGAAGATCGGTTTGATGGACGAAAGGGAAGGAAGAATGAGTTGTTATTGGACTTTCCTTAAAAAAAAAAAAAGTATTTCATTGTATTATTAGATGAAAAAAAAATTTTTTTTTTTTATCAGATGCAGTTTTATCTATATTTGTTTTTATGAGAGCACGATTTTGGGTCATTGACTTTTGATCGAAGGGTTTTAAATATCATTTCCTACCGGTAGGGAGGAGGTGTCATCGCCCACCATAGAATGCCCGTAATGAGGTGTTGGTTAAATTTAATAGGAAAGAGAACTTGTGAGGCAACTCTTTGGAGACATGACATTCAGGCTCATTATTTATGGACAAAAGAAGGCCGAAAAATCTATTAGCCAGCGCCTTAACATGATTTTTAAGGATTCATGCTTTTTTATAAAGTCAAATAAACAGTATTTTTGATAAAAATGTAAATCATGAGACAAAAATCTTAAAAATATATTCATCAAAGAGGATACTCTCACAAATTCTTTTTTTTGGAATATATAATCATGGGTTAATGACATAATTATATTCTTTAGTTATAAGTATTGCTAAATATATCCCTTTGTTTTTTGAAACTATATATATAACTTTAAAAATGAAAAATTTTATTTCAATTTCATATCTTGCACATTTTGTGGACGAAAAATTTTGTGGATGAAAATATACACTTAATTAAACTAAATTTATTTTTTGGATAAATTTTTTTCTTGAGAAAAAATTTTGAAAAAATATTTTAAACATTTAAAACCATAAAATTCAATATATTTTTTTTTTTGAAATTGGAGGTTTTGTTTTAGGGTTTTTATGTTTTTTAAATGTATGAAATATTTAATGAATTACTTAATAGTATTTATGTCATATCGCTCTTTTTTTTTTTCCATACGCAAAATATATGAGGATGAAATTGGATTAAGTTATTTAAATTTAAAAGACACCTTTGTAGTTGATTTTGGATGATGTTGAGAAACTGGAATGATATTGTTGACTTTGGAAACTGGTTTGAAGAATAGTTTAACTATGAAAATATAAAGAGCCAGGCACAGAACATATAATATATTGTAGCATCAATTAGGACTTTATTTGGATTTTTTATTTTTTATTTTTAATTATCAGAATATTTGTGTTTAGTCAAACTCTCAATAAAATTTAGTACAGATTATTGAGTGTAGCCTCGGTGATATTTTTAAACATTTGACTGCACAAGCTGACAGGGTTTTTTTTTTTTTTTTTTTAAATAGAAGCAATATTAAGTGACAACCAAAATATTTAGAATGAAAACACATATATTCAAGGTATTTTTTGTTAAAAAAAAAAAAAGAAAATATTTAAACACATTCAACTAATTAGTTAATACTTGCAAGGTATAATTGTAAGAATAACTTGTAAACTAAATTTAAGCAAAAATTCAAACAATATTAGAAAAATTACGCTATAAATATTATTTCGTGTAACTGAGTGGATTTGATCATGTTAACCAAAAGACCATAATTTAACTCCATCGTATTCTCCAGTCTTTTTCTTTTGGGAGAAGAAGGAAAATAGGTCAAAATTAAAATTGACTAAAAATAAATAACATAAAAGTTTTAAATCTTTAATAAATAGTATATTTTTGGTAAATAATGATTTACCATAATTAAAATTCTAAAAAAACCCTTTATGTGTAAATCTTGATAAATTTATTTGGAAATCATTTTTTACTTAGTAAATCATTTATTTACATGTGTAAATCATTGATTTACCAATTCTCCACCCAGAATTTTCTTAGAAAACAAACAGATAGCTTTAAAATTTTATTGATAAATTATTTATTTAAGTGTATAAATCATTGATTTATCAATTTTCCACCTAAAATTTTCTCAAGAAATAAACAGTAAACAGTAAAAGTAGATGTTCATTATATGATCATGGCATGATATTTGTGCTTAGATCTTTGATTGTGATGACATAAAGAGAGAAAGGGAAAGAAAGAGAAATAAAATCTAGAAAAAAATATGAGTATAATTGTAAAATTACATGACTCTTATATCAAAATTGTTATTTATTTTCTAAATTAAGTAAATATGTTATTTACTTTTATTAACTAAAAAAATTGACCAATTTATTACAATTTCCCTTTTCTTTTCTGTTTAGAAGCCCAAAGCACAGAGAAAGAGACAATATACTTACCAGAAAGGTGGCTGTGTGTGTTTAATTCCCACGCAAATCCAAAATGGAGATTTGATTGAAGAAGCAAGTAACAAAGAAGAGCAAGGATTACTGAATCAAGAGATCTTGATCAATACTCGATTTTGAGACCATATGCAAGAAAACCTCTTCAGCTAGGGAATGAAGTCATTGTTTGTGGATCGATCTTGCAAACATTTTATAAGAATGGTACTGAAGAAAAATCTCCAATAAGCTTTAATGGCGAAAAGCTTTAGAATAGTTTCCAAACGAAAGACCCGACTAGTGAAAGCATTGACAATGGAAAACGAAAGTCATGGTGAGGAGGATATTTCTTTAGAACTGGGGTAGCAACTTGTGCAACACGGGCGAGGCGGTCGTTGGGGATAACGTCTACCAAAAGCAATGCATTATTGTACTACCCCAATGCCAGTAGGAGAGAGAACCCAAATAGAACACTAGTATTTGGGGAGAAATTGGTAATTTTGATAGGAATGTTTTAGAAAGAATCTTCACAAGTTTTTCTTTTCTTTTTCTTTTAATTTTTAGTCAAGATAGTTTTTGTTTTATTGTTCTTTTTTCTTTTTCAGTCAATTTTAAAGAAAATTCAGTTGGCTCGCTTAAATTGGAAAATTGGAGTTATTTTGATTGAAATTGAGTTGAGTTTTTAAATTGTGGGTTTATTTAAAAATTAACTATTTATAATTAAAAAGTGTAAAAACTTAAAATGTATTTGAAAAACTATATTAATATAGATTTTATTTCCTTTTTTTTTTAATTCTTTGTAGTTAAAATAAATCATTTTATTGAAATTCTCTCGTTTCTCACTAATGTTCACAATAACCAAAACCAATATCACAAGGGCAAGTACTCGTACCACAAAGGCAGTTAGAACTTAACCTATGATCATATTCTCAGCAGTCATATCATATAATTTGATTTTTTTTTTCCTTCACCTTGAAAAATCAAAACCAAGTTATATTTTAGGACCACAATTTAAAAAATATATATTCAAATGAAACAAAAATGTTGCTTTGCTTTTTTTCCATAAAAACTGTAAAATATGTATATATATTAAGGAATGATCTCAAATCTAATACCGGATGTGATATGTCACTAATATAAATGTGAACTTTAATTATTAGAAATGTGAACTTACATAATAAGAAATATAAAAATGTGCATGTTGAAAACCATTCTGTAAATGTCAAAATCCCTATATTTACATTTGCTTGTACATAAATTCACATTTCCTCGGACATGTAGTGTCCAAGGAGGGAATTGCAGTAGATCCAGCCAAGGTGGAAGCGATAAACAAATGGCCTGCACCTAAGAGCGTGACAAAGATACGCAGTTTCTTAGGATTAGCCGGCTATTACAGGAGATTTGTGGAAGGGTTCGCATGATTGGTAGCACCTCTCACAACCCTCACACGCAAGGAAAAGAAGTATGTATGGATAGAAGAATGTGAAAGAAGCTTCCAAGAGCTGAAGAGATGGCTGACAAGCACGCCGATCCTCACACTCCCTACTGAGGGGGAGAAGTATGAAATCTACAGTGATGCTTCAGGAGTGGGTTTGGGAGCAGTATTGATGCAAGAAGGCAGAGTGATTGCCTATGCTTCACGCCGATTGAAAGAGTACGAGAAGAATTATCTTGCCCACGATCTAGAACTTACTGCAATAGTGTTCGCACTCAAAATTTGATGACACTATCTGTATGGAACACAGTGCCAGATTTACACAGATCATCAGATTCTAAAATACTTCTTCACACAGAAGGAGTTAAACATGAGGCAAAGAAGATAGTTGGAGTTGGTGAAGGATTATGATTGTGAAATCCTTTATCATCCAGGAAAAGCTAACCGAGTAGCAGATGCATTAAGTAGAAAAGCTACAATTCCGCAGCAGTTCCCTATTGATAGGTTATCAAGACCATTGCAGCAAGAGATTCATTCACTTGAGCTGGAGCTGATATTAGGAAAATTGTCAGCACTACAGCTGAAGTCGTCATTGTTTGATGATATCAAGGAACCTCAGAAGTAAGATTCAAGTCTAACAGACTCCCAGAAAGAGATTTCTAGAGAAGGATTAATCATGTATCAGGGGAGAATTCGCGTTCCAGCATATGAAGAACTTTGAAGGCGAATCATGTCAGAAGCTCATGAAACGCCATACTTAGTCCATCCTAGAGCCGCCAAGATGTACCAAGATTTAAAACTACAGTTTTGATGGAAAGGGATGAAAGGAGACATTGCAAGATTCGTGAGTAAGTGCCTTACTTTTCAGAAAGTCAAGGCTGAGCATCAGCATCCTGGAGGAAAGTTAGAACCTCTGGAGATTCCAGAATGGAAATGGGAGCATGTTACCACGGATTTTGTGGTAGGGCTGCCCAAAACAAGAGAAGGACACGATGCTATCTGGGTAATCGTGAACAGGTTAACAAAGACAGCCAGGTTCATACTAATGAAGATCACCTACTTATTGGAGAAGCTAGCGCACCTTTATGTAGCTCATGTTGTCAGGTTACATGGAATTCCAAAGTCCATTATATCTGACAGAGATGCACAATTCACTTTAAACTTTTGGGAGTGTGTGCAAAGAGCCATGAGCACAGAAATGAGGTTCAGTACAGCCTTCCATCCTCAGATAGACGGACAATCAGAATGGACCATCCAGACTTTGGAGGATATGCTCTGAGCATGTGTCATAGATTTTCCAGGAGCTTGGAACAAGAAGCTACCACTAGTGGAATTCTCATATAACAACAATTACCAAGCTTCTATCAAGATGGGACCGTATGAGGCCTTGTATGGACGAAAGTGCAGATCACTCATCCACTGGTATGATCTGAAGCAAAAACAACTGAATAAAACAGATTTCATGCAGAAAACTTGCGATGCAGTTGCCAAGATCCAGCAAAGGATGTGTTAGGAAATGCCCTAAGCATTAGAGACATTTTGATGTATTTATTTTGAATTGCATAATAAAATTATATATAGAGGTTATTCATTACATTGTTTTTTGTCCTCATTTTATTTATATGTTAAAATAAATGTAAGCAAATATGGCTCCCTGACTGCTTGTGTTAAACTGTTAGAACATTGCATGCAATGGACTTTTATATGCGAGAAGACAATATTTTAAAGTAAGCGGTCTAAACTATGGTCTGTAGTCTATGGGGTTAGACCGAGCATCTAACTCATGTTAAGACTATTATTTCGTTTAAAGCCTTGGAGGGGATGGTTTGTCTTGACTGTCTGGAGCATAGACTCCCAAGGAGAGACATAGATATGTTGCTTGGTAGTGACATATTAGACCGAGACTAAAGTGTGATTGATCTATGAAGTCCGCTTTGAGTGGATCGATCTGCTTTTGACGTTCATTGTGCAATAACCTTAATCCTGAGTAGATGGACAGCTTCACGTATATGACTTGTATACTTTGATGTTCTAATGGCTAAAGCGTCTCAAAGGTAGTAAGCTTATTGTGACACCTTAAATTTTATTTAAGGGTCAATATATAATTTAAATAAAATTAGTGTGCCGAAAATTAATTAAAAATCTTTTGGAAACCCTAGGTTGGTTTCCTAGTCAAATTCTGCTCAAAAAGTCAACAATTTTAACTTCAAAAACCCTAAAATATTCGGCCATCACTTGGGATTTTAATTAAAATTTAAATCCCACAAATCCAAAAATGATTCAAATTCAAATTTCATCCCTTAAATATAAAGAAGAAATTCGGCCATAAAGTGTAGGGAATAAAGGAGATTTTATTTGAATTAAAAGCTAGGTCAAAACTCAATCAAAATTCAAATTATTTTTACCTAAAAAAACTAATGGATAATTTCGGCCACTTAAGGGGAAATAAGAGAGAAAAACCCTAGCCTCAAAATAGCACAAAAACTTTCCCTTTTGCCCTCAAAAGATTCGGCCAAGCAAGGAAGAGAAAGGGAAAGAAAAACCTAGTATAAAAACCCTCTTTTAACTCTCATTCACCCTACCTTTCACTCTCAAAAATTCGGCCAGCCTCCTCTTGTTTCCTCTCTGAATTTTCTCTCCCAAAACACCCCTAAAACAGCAAACAAAACCTACCTAAAGGCAGCTCAAGGATTTAACAAATTTTGAGACAAAAACAAGGTGAGAAATCAACTTTTTCCTTCCTTCTCCTTTTGATTTTAAATCCGAAATTTATATGGTTTTCTCCACTGTTTTCCCCACTGTTTTGAAGACTCTAACACTCACACAAATTCAACCAAAAAGGAGACCAAGTATCAAAAATAGTACAGCACAAACAAGGTGTGATTTCTCTCTCTAAAACCCTAAAAATTCTGCCTCATTGATCCTCTTTCAAAAACCCTATTATCACACGTGTAAATTTTATGATTTTTGCCAATTTGATTCTTGGGTTGTGTTAACGACATATAAATAAGGTTCTCCACAAAATTTCGTGATCATTAGATGAAAATTGAATTGAATTGAGGCTAATTGAAATTTGGACACAGAAAAACGGAAATCTGGAAAATTACTATATAAACAGTAAATTTTTGTCAGCCATAACTTGAGTTTTAAAAATGATTTTCGAGTGATTCTTGAGCCTAAAATTAAATTCAAGATGTCCCCTAAATGCCTACAAAATTTCAGAACCAAACTCATCCGTTTTCCTAGTCAAAATATTTTTCTAAGATAGGTGGACAGAACTGCCAGTTTTTGAACTGAAACTGAAACCCAGATTTTATGCCTGAAAACAACCCCTCGGATTTTGGCCTAATTGAATGACCAAACGATGTCTAAAAATTATAAAAATTATATGGAATTAAAGCTACGGATGTCTAGTTTAACATATTAAAAATTTAGAATTTTTGGGATTAAAAATGAATTAATATTGATTTTACAATCAGCCTAGGTTAGTCTGTCCATGTCCAGTAATATCCTAACTTAGAGTTTTTCATAAATTTTAAATTCCAAATGTTTATTAAACGTTTTAAAATCTTTTGTGGCACACTAAAATGATTGGATGATTATGTCTAAACCTAGACTGATCATATGTTGTGATTATAGGATTTATTTGACGTTCTTGCTAGATTTGTGGATCACGTTATTGTAACGCTTGTGTGATAATCGAGGTAGGACGTTCAAGCCTTTTCTGAGAGTAGTCAAGTGTTTTAAATTTTCCTGTTTTATCGATGGCATACTGTTTTTTTTTTAGTTTATGAAATTATTATACTATTTTTGATGAAATAAACGCATGCAACATGTTTTGTAATAAATGTGTATTTTAAAGCGTGTTTTGATTAATGACATAATATAACTTGGTAAATTTCATCTTTTGAATAATCCGGTAAACATAATTGAGCTCTAGTTCACGATCATTGTAAATGATGCGTGCGTCCCAAAGTTGACGCCATGGGGAAGGTCTCTAAACCTACGCAGGGCCGTTCCGCCTATTTAGACCGTAACGAGATGATCTAGAATAATTTAATTTGAGGCACGTATATTATAGCTACGACAAGTCCTCACTCAAAATATGATGGTTTATTTTAATGATTTATTATTTTAATATTGGGGCACGTATATTGTAGCTACGCTAAGTCCTCAGCAGAATCAAACTTGTATTAAAAATGTTTTCACGAAATTATTGATTATTTTTTAGAATGATTATTATGTCATATATTCTTAAATTGTTGATTATCTTTGGAAATGAATATTATGTCATACTTTTAAATGTTACCTGTTTAACCCACCTTTGTTTATGTCCTACTGAGCCAGCGCTCACGTCCATTTTCTTTGTGATTTCGAAATGACTACTTCCAGGTGTGGGAGGTAGCAATTCCGAAAATCGTTGAGCTATCCGTTTCTACCGAAGATGATGCTATCCGTTTTCTCCATCTTCCTCTTTCTGTTTCTCGTTCTGATGTAATGAGACATTAAGTTTGGACTTTATTTCACGTTATTTAAATTTTATGCTTGGGAATATTTTATGATTGGTAATTTCTTTTGAAAACCGACTTTGTGTTTGACTTCCGCATTAAAAAGTATTTATTTTCTACTTTTTTTGTATTATGTGGTTATGATGCTACTTTATAAATAATTAGGCTTAACTAAATTATAATGTTGACCCGCTTTTCGTAATAAATATTTTTCCTTAAATCTCGGGTTGATATTATGGTTTGGCTGTCGTGTCATGTGTCTAAATTTTGGGCCGTGACACTTATAGACCGGTTCGTTAGGTGCATGACTTGTATACGATGAAGGGTTTGTTTATAGATATCGAAATCATAGCTCTAATAAGGAGTTAAGGGTATCCTCTTAAAGGCATTATACTGAATGTGAAAATGGACAAGGTCTTGGGTCGTCTGCTGGGCGAATGATTTCTTATTCACATATGGTGAATAATCATTTTCTTTATTTAGTAGTATAATAAAACTTTAAGATAGCCTGATCAGTAGGATTAAATGGACTTTGGCCTAAGGCTGATCATGGATATCATATGAGGGTTCTGCATACATGACAAGGTCATTGGACGATAGCTTGTCACAGGCTTACGTAATACGGTATATAATTGGGAGCTCAGTTTCAGGTTTATAGTAGTGTGACTCTGAAATTAGTAATCATATGATTGAGTTGTTCGGTAAAGAATGATGATCATATGGATTTGTGGGAGCCTGATTATATATATCCAATTGATCCCTCTACTAGCTCCACATAATTCCTTAACGTTTGGCAAAATTGATTTGTGTATGCTATTGGCTAGTTTATTATGCATGGATGGTGTTGACATAGGATTAGGATGGTAGACAAGATTCTCTCAGGTTGAATTCAGATTTTATTTTGGATAATAGAGTACACAATTATTCGAACTCCAAATAAAGTTGCCATGATTTTATTTGAGATTGGATTGGAGTTGTAGAAAATTATCCATGAGAACAAGAATTTGAAATACAATTGTTTTGTGGATTTTGAAATTTGAATTTTGAAACTTGAATTTTGAAATTTGAATTTGAAATTTGAATTTGAAATTCAAATTTGAAATTTGAAATTTGAAATTTGAAATTTAAAATTCAAATTTTGAATCACAGTCCAAGTAGGATTCGAATTTGTTGTGGTAAATCCACAAGGAATGAAATTCGAATTTGAGTTGGATATGGAGAGGAAAATCTTGTTAGAATCCTACTTGAATTTTAAATCCAAATCCTAACAATAATGGATGAAAATTTTGAGGATTATCCTCATGGAATTTTTAGATTTTTTATGGATAAGGTTTAGGGAAAAATTCAAGTTTCAATCCCTGTTGAATTTGGATTCTCTCCTCCCTGATTATGGCTGAAAATTTGAGGAAGATTTCCTAGGAGATTTTCGGTTATTTTGGATAAGGATGAGATAAGATTCAAGCTTGAAAATCCTAGTGGAATTTTGATTCTTCCCTTATCCTAAAGTGGCCGAAATTTTGTTGGGATTTTCCCCTTGGATTTTCGGATTTTTTGGTTAGAAAAGGGAGATAAAATTCTAGTTAAAATCTTGATTGAGTTTTGAATAGAAAAATCCTAAAGTGGCCGAATTTTCTTGTTGGGATTTGGCCTTGATAAATTCGGATTTTTTGGTTGTGGATAAGGGAGAATATCTTCTCCTAATCCAATTCAAATTCAGAGAATCACCTCGTGTAAGTCTATAAATAGAAGTCCTGTCACTCCAGTTCTCTAAGACCACGGACTCTCAGGTGAGCAGGCTTATTGTTGCACAACTCACCGTGATAATAAGTTCTTTAGAGATCTGGGTGGTCAGAAGAAGACTAGCAGTGCTAGCATACTGATCGAGGTTCAAAATGCTCACACACTCAGCCATTCGGGAATTGGAGAACAGTAGAAAAGGCTATTTGGTTGAAGCCCTCCGGCCATTCTCCTCCTGCAGATTGGCGTCCTTGAGGTATGAGTTTAAATTGTTGTTAATTTATTATATATGACATCATGAGATATTTAACGTTCTTGAAAAATTTTTATTGTTCCGCTGTGCCACTCTGATATGTTTTTATCGATTTAATTTCCTATAGAATGAAGGGTACTCAGAGCAAACAGAAGAGCTATGTAGATAAAAGACGGAGATCCCTAGAATTCAAGGAAGGGGACTTCGTATTTCTAAAAGTGTAGCCCATGAAGGGGATTATGCGCTTTGGTAAGAAGGGAAAACTGAGTCCAAGGTATATTAGACCTTATGAGATTATCAAACGCATTGGGAATGTTGCCTACAAGTTGGCATTACCTCCTGAGCTGTCAGCAGTGCACAATGTATTTCATGTCTTAATGCTCAGAAAGTACATGTTAGATCCATCTCATGTGCTACAACATGAACCAGTCTAAGTCCAAGAGGATTTGACCTATGAAGAACAGGCTATTCAGATTCTGGTTAGAGCAGAAAAGGTGCTGAGAAACAAGACCATCCCATTAGTCAAGGTATTGTAGAGGAATCACAACATTGAAGAAGCTACGTGGGAAAGGGAAGATGAGATGAGACTTTCATACCCTCACTTGTTCTAAATTTTTGAGGACGAAAATCTTATAAGGAGGGGTGAATGTGATAATCGAGAAATTTATAGTTCTCGAAAAATTTTGTACAAGATATGTAAATAAATGTACATTCACGATGAGACATGCTACAGAATACAGAGCAGATGAAAATTTTGATTAACTGAGTTATTAGTCAAAATTTTACAATGAATTAATGAACATAGTGTAAAAGCTAAACATTAATTCAATTTATGATATTTTAAATTATTAGAAAAGTATGTGGAAAATACATATTAAGAGATCAATGGCTCACATGCAAGCCACATTGATCAATGGCCAAGATTAGAGAAGCCATTAAAATTTCTTTAAAGAAAATAAAGAAAATGATGGAGAGAGAGGAGAGTGAGCACGTGAGTTAAGGGGGGGGGCCGCAGTAAATCACTTCCCTTAGCTGAAAAAGGAAACGGGTGTGCAGAAAGAGAAAGAAAGAAAGAGAAAGAGAAAGAGAGAGAGAGAGAGAAGAAGAGGAAACCCTTAAACAGCTCGGATTTCTCTCTTCAAGTAGCAGATCGTTCAAGTTTTCAGCCAAGAATTCACAGCAAGAAGTTCTCAAGCTTCAAGTAAGGTAAACCCTCGTTTTTCTCACATTTTCAGGTGAAAAATCTAGGGTTTTGAGTGGAAAAAGAGAATGTGAGTTTAGCATGTTGAGATTTTTAGTTAAATCAAAATATGCTTCAAGTCTAGTTGTTTTTAAACACGAATTCATGAGTTGATGGTTTAGAAAACCAAGTTTCAGTGAGTTTTTTCAAAGAAAGTTCGGATTTTTCAAAATGTTGAGTTAAGAAATATGTAAAAGCAAAATGTGAGATTTTGCTTAAGAAACCATGGACTGATGATAGTAGAAATGTAGTTGATACCTTGAAACGATCTTATTGAGATCGATTTTAAGTGTAAGAAGTAGAACAAATGCCATAAAAGCCTTAGAAAAACAGAGCAGAGACTTTCGAACCCAGAATCCTGATTCTGGTATGAACACGGGTGTGTACACGGGCGTATATAAAGATGTGTTCAGAACATGGCCCCGAACATGCCCACATGCACGACCGTGTTTTAAGAAAATTGAGACCCGAGAGGTACAGGGCCAAGAACACGGTCGTGTATCGGGCAGTGTCAAAGGGTACACTGTTATGGGAAGGGAGTGTAGCAGACTATGTTCTACAGCAGGAAAACACGGCCAGAAACACAGCCATGTAAGTAACCGTGTAAGCATGCACGAATTACACGGCCATGTTCCACGAATTACACGGCCATGCACGTAAAGTTCAGAGGAGTACACGGCCAGAAACACGACCGTATACCTAACCTTGTAAGCACGCATGAGTACACGGCCATGTTGCATGAATTACACAGCCATGCACGTAAAGTCCAAAGGAGTACACGGCCGTGTAGCCAACCGTGTAACACGCATGAATACACGGCTATGTTGCATGAATTACACAATCATGCACGTAAAGTCCAGAGGGGTACACGGCCAGGAACACGCCCGTGTAAGAGGGCGTGTTCGAAGTTTAAAAAAAAAAAAGAGTCTGGAAATAGGATTTTACATATTTTGCCATGTTTCTAGTATCAGATGAATGTTAGAAATAATCAATGATTATTTCTTTTATAGGAGTTCAAGCCAGACATCCTGAGGCAGCAGTTCCAGACCAGCAGAGGCTCACACTAGCAGACTTTCTGTAAGTTCAAGCATTGTCCTGACTGCAACGTGGATAATCATGTTATGTTTATGATACTATGTTATGTTGTTTGACGTGTATGTCAGACGTTGACCGTCTGTATCACGATATACCAGTCAGTTTCATGTCATGTATATAGAGTTTCATGTTTCAAGTACACATGTCAGATAGGTTTCAAGTACACGAAAACATGTAAGTGCACAAGGTACCTTAGTGTGTTTAATAAAACTCACACCCCAAGTAAAACATGTAACAGGTTCCTACTTTGGGGGCAATCAGTATGTTACCCAGTTGGAACTCCAGCAAAGATGGTAATTAAACCAGTTATTGGCGTACCAGCCTCTCGACCCACAGGAAGGTTTTCATGTTCAGCTTGAGTTAAGACTGAGGAGGTCAGCACTAAAGTACCACTCCCAGTTATGCTAACATGTCGGTACGATTAATCAGGGGCCCAAAACCAGAATTTAAATTCAGATAATATCCTAAGACTTAACCTTCAGCCAAGAGCTTATTTTACAGAGTCAAGTTTCATACATAAGCACAGTATAGCATGTTATGATCATGTTTTTATGTTTGAATTTACTGAGCTCATAGCTCACCAGTTTGTTCACATGTTGCAGGTAAGAGACCTGTTCACCAGTAGTATACGGTGGACGATGTACAAGATATGTGCATGGCAGGGGGAACTAGGCGAGGAAATGTGATCCTACCATTAGTATTTCACTGTACAATTTTGAAAGATTTAAATATATAATTTCAAGACGTGATTTCAAGTCAAGATTATGTGATAGGAGAATCATGAATTCATGTACATGTTATTTTGTTAACATGATTTCCTTATCACATTCTCGAACAAGTTTTTATATCAAGAAGAAAAAAAATTATTCCGTAAAATTTAGCAAGCAGTTTTCAAGTTGAGCATAAGCCGGCGATCCTAGAGGCATACATACTATTGCGGTTAATTACAAAGTTAACTGTAATAACACTATAGTGCCTCGACAGCAGGGTGAGCCGCCACAATAATAACTAAAATTAGGTATGGATTCACTGTTTCTTGTATAGTGCCATCCTCAATTTGCCTCTTAGACTAGGCTTGGGATGGAGGTGTTTTGGTCATCTTGCAGCTGTTGGCTTGGTTTGCCATTTTTTTCATTAATGGATTGAATTCTTTACTTCCCCTAGTAGGGGCATTTTCATCCTTTTGGTGTGGGTAAGGTAGGGTTGCAGTTTTGTTTCATTTTGGGCTTTGTTGATTTGCCTCACCACCACGTCCTTTCTATGCTTCCCTTTCTTTCTTCATTTCGTTTGTTGCTATTTCTCTTTCTCTTCGATTCTTCTTTTCTTCTCCTACTCTATTTCTCTTTCTCCTTCGATTCTTCTTCTCTTCTCTGACTTAATCTTTTGCTTATGCTCCATTTATGCTTTCTTCAGCCCAAAATTTCTCAACCCTGTTGAATCTTCATTGGTTTTGTTTTTTTATTTGTTTTGGAACTCATTTTTTTGCCTCACGGCCACCTCCTATTTTTTTTTCTCCTTTCCCTTCTCCGACTTAATCTGTTGCTTATGCTCCATTTTTTGTTTCACTTTGTTGTTTATTATGCTCTATTTTTAGTTTCTTTAATCTGAAATTTTCCATCCTCTTGAATCGTCATTGGATTTGTTTTGCTGTTTTGGTTTCCTTTCAACCTTTGGGATGGTTTCCCATTCTTTGCCCTTGCTGCATTGCATCATTTGCTTTATCTGGTAAGGGCATATTTGGGTTATTTCGATGTAGAGATTTTACGGTTTTATTTGTTTCTTTTTTTTTTTTTTGGGTTTCAAGGTTCTTTCCCTTGCTTCACGGTCGGCTTTCTTCCTCTAATGCACAAGTATGTTTCTTTTTTTTTTATTTGATGCATGTTTTTTCCGTTCTTTATTTATAGATTTGCATCTTTATGTATTTTTATTTTTTATTTTTGTTCTAGGTCATGTGGTGGTTGTTATTTGTGCATGTTGGATTTAGAGTTGACTGAGAAAAATTCGACATAGTTTTTTGCTCTCCTTATTTGATAGTTTGGTTTTGGGTTTTTTTTTGCTGATCGGTATAATTTTGTTGGATGTTTTTGTTTAATGGTTCTTTTGCTTGAGTGTTTATATTAATGGTTTTGCTGTTGCACTGGCTACTTGCATTTTGCTTTTCATTGTTATAGGTTGTTTTGATTAGTCTCAGTGTAAGTATTTTTCCCTTTTTTTTGTTTGGATAGTGTTCAGCTATTACTGTTAGAAACTTTTTTTTTCCCCATTAGATTTACAACAGACAGTTAGATTTCAATTTAGTTTGTTACATCTTTTAGTTGGATTAATACTAGTAATTTGTTTTTGTTATGATTAGTTGTCATCTTTCTGGTTTGATTTGCTTGTGTGTAATTAATTAGTCTCTGTAATTAGTTAACCTGGATGTACTTTTTATGTATGCATTAAATGATTTAGTATGGTATAGCTCAATAAAAACAAAAAGGAAAGGCTTTACTTAATTTTGGTTGAAGTGGTTTTTTTTTTCTTCTAATTTATTGCTGTGATGTTGCTTTTTGGCTACCCTCTCGATGCCTTCTCTCAATTGTAATGGAACTCTACCTTTTGTTTCTGGAACCTGCTTAATGTATGTATGTGTTTAACTATGATTAATGCAATATGATTGTAAGCAATAGTTTTGTTTCTTTGTATATAAATAATGGTCCTGTCTTTTTCTTTTCTTTGTATATTTGGTTTTATTTCTATCTCCGTTCTGTGCTGCTTGCATCTGCTTCTTTGTTTCTTCATTGTATTATTCACAGCTTTTACATATTTCCTCTCACTCACTCAC
Organism: Antiaris toxicaria; assembly: GCA_035233585.1. Lineage (NCBI taxonomy): Eukaryota > Viridiplantae > Streptophyta > Magnoliopsida > Rosales > Moraceae > Antiaris > Antiaris toxicaria. The sequence goes on from CP141163.1 coordinate 8,169,371, forward strand.
TTTCTAGTAACAATAAATACTCTTTGTTCTTAGTTGGTATTCGGTTAATTTTGTTTTGTTTACACGTTAGTTAATGCTTATTTATTTTTTAATATGTATTATATGTTTGTGTTTTCTGTATGCTTTTAATATTATGTATTTATATAAGTCTTTCTTTATTGTTTGGATTTTTTTTGTTTTGTTTTTGTACCTTCTGCACTTCTCCCCTTTTTTATTATGTCGATATTTTGTACGTATGTGTTTATATATATATATATACATGTATATATATGTATACCTCTGTGTGCATGTGTGTGTCTCTGTGTATGCGTGTGTGATTGTGTGTGTGTGTGTTTTTTTTTTTTTTTTTTTTTGGTCCTTTGTGTGCATGTGTGTGTCTATGTAAACCTGGATTGTGGGGTTGGTTTGTCCACTCTACACTCCTATTTGTAATTGAAATTCGAATTGAACTTGACTTTTTGTTTCTATTTGTTTTTTGGAAATTTTTTGACATGTTTTTATGCCCTTGCCCCTCGGTTTCTTTTCTCTCTACCTTTGGTTGGTAGGGGCGTTGTTGTGTCTTGTTTTTTAAAATCCTCCATATTCACTTAGTATGTGACGGCCCGCCCTACTGTAGAGGTTCTACAGTGCTATTACGGCCAACTTTGTAGTCAACCGCAATAGTCTGCAGGCCTCTAGGGTCGCCGGTAATCATGCTGAGTTAAACTGACTGCTAATTTTGCGGAATAAATTTTTTTTTCTTTAAATACATAAATTGTTTGAGAATGTGATAAGGAAATCATGTTAACAATCATGATTCCCCTATCACATGCTCTTGGCTTGAAAACTTGTCTCTTTGAATATTACATTCAAAATCTATACAGCGGAAGACTATCGGTGACCAATATCCCTCGCCCAATCCTGCTCGGCATGTGTCTACCCTGTTCGTCGTCCACCAATACTACTAGTGAACAGGTCTCTTACCTGCAACATGTGACCAAACTGATGAGCTATGAGCTCAGTAAGTTCAAACATAAAAACATGAAACTGATATGCTGTACTGTTGTGCTCATGCATGACTGGACTCTTTAAACATGCTGTACTGGCTAAAGGTTTAGTCTTAGAACATTATCTGTTATTGAGTTCTGGTTTTGGGCCTCTGATTGGTCGTACCGACATGTTAGCGCAACCGGGAGCGATACTTTAGTGCTGACCTCCTCAGTCTTAACTGATGCTAAACATGATAACCTCCCCGTGGGTCGAGAGGCTGATACGCCACTAACTGGTTAATTACCATCTTGCTGGTGTTCCAACTGGGTAGCATACTGATTACCCCCTCAGTCGGAACCTGTTAATCAAATTACTGGGGTGTGAATTAATTAACACACTAGGATGCCTTGTGCACCTAACTGTTTTCTTGTTCTGGTACTGTCTGGTCTGTGTACTGAAACATGCAACTCTATATGCATAACATGAACTGACCTGTGCTGACATGTGACTGACATGAATATCGTGATGTAGACAATCAATGTCTAACAATCACGTCATACAACATGCAATATACATCACAATGTAACAAGCTTGTCCACGTTGCAGTCAGGACAATGCTTGAACTTACAGAAAATCCTTTAGTGTGAGCCTCTGCTGCTCTAGGACTGCTGATTTGGGGTCTCTGGCTTGGACTCCTATAAAAGGAAGAATAACTGATTATTTACCATATTTATCTTATACTGGAAATATGGCAAAACAAGAAATTTTCCTTTCCAGACTCTTTTTTTTTTTTTTTACTCTCTGGCCTTGAACACGCCCTCCTACACAGCCGTGTCCATGCCCGTGTACCTCTCTGGACTTTTAAGCCTGGCCGTGTAATTCGTGGAACATGCCCGTGTATGCTTACACGAGTGGGTACACGGCTGTGTTACTGGCCATGTACTACTCTGTACTCTTACACGGTTACTTACACGCCTCCCTTTGACCGTGTGCCCCTTGACACGGCCCGATACACGGCCGTGTTCTGGGCCGTGTACCTCTCGGGTCTAATTTTTCTTGCAACATGGTCGTGCATATGGGCATGTTCGGGGCCGTGTACTGAACACGCCCTTGTACACGCCCGTGTACACGCCCGTGTTCATACCAGAATCAAGATTCTGGGTCCGAACTGCTCTGCTCTGCTTTGCTAAGGCTTTTATGACCCTTGTTCTACTTCTTACACTTGAAATCGATCTTCACAAGATCGTTTCAAGGTATCTACTACATTCCTACTATCACAAATCCATGATTTAATAAGCAAAAATCCCACATTTTGCTCATTTACAACTCTTGACTCAACTTTTGAAAAATCTGTATTTTTGTGAAGAATATTCACTAAACTTGGTTTTCTAAACCATCTGTTCATGGATTCGTGTTTGAAAACATCTAGACTCAAATCACATTTCGATTTTTAACTGAAAATCTCACATGATTCACTCACATTCTCTGTTTTTCCTCTCAAAACCCCAGATTTTTCATCCGAAAAAGCAAGAGAAAAACGAGGGTTTACCTTACTTGAACTTGAGATTTTCTTGTCGCTGGTCTTTGACTGAATCTTGATCGATCTCTTACTTAAACTAGAAAATCCAAAATCTCCTTGGATTTCCTTTTTCCTTCTTCCTCTTTTCCGGTTTCCCTTTCTCTCTTTCTTTTCTTTCTTTCTTTTCTTCTTTCTTTCTTTTCTCTATCTTTCCGGCTGCTTTGCAGCTTATTAGGTGAATTAATTCACCTCACGTGCCCCTCACTCTCTCCCTTACTTTCATTCTTTTTTTTTTTTTTAAATGTGTAAGGGCTTGTTTGGCAAGTTCTTTTGGCCATTGATCTATGTGGCTCACTTGTGTGCCATTGATCTCTTAATATGTGTTTTCCACATACTTTTCTATTATTTTTAAAACATCATGAATTGAATTAATGCTTAGCTTTTAACTATTTTCATTAATTCATCAAAAAATTTTGATTAAAACTCAATTAATCAAAATTTTCCTCTGTTCTTTATTCTGTAATCTGTATCACTATAAATGTACATTTTATTTACATATTTGTACAAATATTTCCGAGAACGTAGATTTCTCGGTTATCACATAGTAGCTTTTTGAATAAAAATCTAATAATCTTTTGCAGTGATCTATTTTTTATTGTTTACATAGTATAATATATGCAATGGGTTATATATTTAACAACATTTTATGACATCCTTGATTGCCACCAAATTTGAGAATAACATTTGGTTAGGCAGTCATGATAGAGTTTAAAAAATGTGTGTTAGAAAACTTATTACATATTGCTGAATCTATGAATAATCTGAGCCAATAACTATCACCTCTATAAATTTAAGCTTTTTCTTTCTTCATTAAAATTAATTTTCTGTGATTTTGCCTCTACTTAAAAAAAATAATTACACACATGGGCAAAAAAGAGAGAATCTGTGTTTTATTATTTGGAATGTATCAATTTAAATCAATATAATTATTTTATAGATTTTCTTATGTATGTCTCTTAGTAGTTTTTTTTTTGTAATTAGCAGGAATGTTATTTATTATTTACGCAGAGTTGGATCATTGTACAATTAAACATTTGATATATTTATTTTTATGTGAGTAAATAAACGTGTAATGGTAGAAGAAAAATTATATTTGGTTATGAAATTATTTATCAGTTAATTTATTTAGCATTTTTTACATTTTATTTTAACATTTTTATTTTCTGTTGTTCCATGTATGGTGTTAATGGAAATATTGCTGTAGCATTTATTTAATAAATTAGTGTTCAAGTATTTAATTTTGCTTAAATCAATAATTATATAAAAAAATGCAATCAAAACATCTAATAAATAATTGCCAAGCTTATAAATGAAACAATTAACTAACCAAATTAATGAACAGTATTGAACACTCAAAAAAAAAAAACCAAGATAAATATAACATAGGTATATATTATATGTAACAAAACAACTACCATACGTACGCATACATAAAACTAATTCATTAACATAAAAGGTTAAGAAAAAAAACTGATTTGTTAAAATAGGAAAAACAAATAATTAGTAAAAGTCATGTTATCAACATAAAAAAAAAAAAAACACGCAAACGCATAGTGCGATAAAATAACTAAAAAAAAAAAAATCAAAACAGAACAAATAATCAGACAAAGAGACAACGAAAGAAAGAGATAAAATATTTAATAAAAAATAAAACTGCAAATTAGATAATGTTTCAATAAACATAAAACAATGATGATTTTTAAAGCTAATATTTACAGCGTCTATAACATAAGTTGTATAAAACTTATTTAAATTATTTACATTATACGTGATAAGTAAAAAAAATTAGAATTGAAAACAATTAAAGATTATTATCAGTTAAAAGCTTCATATATGTCTATAAAATTTAAGATTGCTATAAATTAAAATATTGTTAATAATTAGTGTAAACAATTCTAAACAAATAACCGTATAATTAAATCTTTAAAAAAAAAATTTCACTAACATTAACATTTTTTCCATGATTTTAAAATACTCTTTCATCCTTTATGATTAGATAGATAACAAACGACAATCAAAAACTCGTCTAGAATCAAGCTATCAAAATAAATGGTGCTATCATGTGCACTTAGAACAAGTATCCACATCTAGAAACAATGCATCTTCAAGCAAACAATATGAAGAATTTAATATTTCGTGTGCAAGTGTTCCCTGAACCAAATTTACAACAATGCCAAAATGTATGAACTTCGCTACAAGTTGAAAAAGGTCATAACTCAAAAAACTATAGCTTATTTACTTTGATTTTCAAAAAAGCCGGGGGGGGGGGGGGGGGGGGGGGGGGGGGGTGTGGTGTCGGGGTCGTGAGGTGTGGGGCGTGGGGAGGAGGCGTTGGGAGAGAGGGGAAAAGAAAAGGGCCAGAGAGAGAGAGAGAGGGAAAAGAGGAGAAGGGGGAAAAAATCAGTATGTTATTATAATAATAATTCTTTATACAGTTTTGGCCTTTTCTCCGTTGCCTTGATAATATTTTATAGGTACCACTGACCCATATTGCAATCTTGGAGATTGCTTTTGCATTTGCAAACATTGTAGTGCTGTTTTTTAGTTCGACGAACGTATTAAAAAAAGTAATCTACTCAAATTTAATTTATGTTGTAAATGTGCGGCTCGCCCTGCTGTGGAGGCTCTACAGTGCTATTACAGTCAACTCAATAGTTAACCGTAATAGTGTGTAGGCCTTTAGAGTCGTCGGCATCATGCTTAGCTTGAAAACTGCTTGAAAATTTTGCGGAATAAAATTTTTTTTCTTAACATAACAACTTGTTCGAGAATGTGATAAAGAAATCATATTAACAAAATAACATGTACATGAATCATGATTCCCCTATCACATAATCTTGACTTGGAATCATGTCTTTAAATTTACATGCTTGGGTTTTTAAAACTATACAGCGGAAGACTCATGGTGACCATAATCCCTCGTCCAATCCCCCTGGCATGTATCTATCCTGTCCGTCGTCCACCGTGTACTACTAGTGAACAGATCTCTTACCTGCAACATGTGAACAAACTGATGAGCTATGAGCTCAGTAAGTTCAAACATAAAAACATGAATCATAACATGTAATACTGTGCTCATGCATGAATCTTGACTCTGAATAACATGCTCATGACTATGTGTTAAGTCTTAGGACGTTATCTAAATTTTAAGTTCTGGTTTTGGGTCCCTGATTGGTCGTATCGACATGTTAGCATAACTGGGAGCGTACTTTAGTGCTGACCTCCTCAGTCTTAACTGAAGCTGAACATGAAAACCTCCCCGTGGGTCGACAGGCGGTACGCTAATAACTGGTTTAATTACCATCTTGTCTGGAGTTCCAACTGGGGGGCTTACTGATTGGCCCACAGTAGGAACCTATTACATGTTTTACTTGAAGTGTGAGTTTTATTAAACATACTAAGGTGCCTTGTGCACCTACATGTTTTCGTATACTTGAAACCTGTCTGACATGTGTACTTGAAACATGAAATTCTACATACATGACCTGAACTTGACATGCAAATCGTGATGTAGACAATCAATGTCTAACATACACGTCATACAACATAACATAGCATCATAAACATAACATAATTGTCCACGTTGCAGTCAGGATAATGCTTGAACTTACAGAAAGTCGGCTAGTGTGAACCTCTGCTGGTCTGGAACTGCTGCCTCAGGGTGTCTGGCTTGAACTCCTATAAAAGAAATAATCGTTGATTTTTTCCAATATTCATCTTATACTAGAAACATGGCAAAATATTTAAATCCTATTTCCAGATTCTTTTTTTTTTTTAACTTTGAACACACCCTCCTACACGGGCGTGTTCCTGGCCGTGTACTCCTCTGGAATTTACATGCATGGCCGTATAATTCGTGGAACATGGCCGTGTAATTTGTGGAATATGGCCGTGTAATTCGTGCATGCTTACACGGTTACCTACACGGTCGTGTTTCTAGCCGTGTACTCCTCTGGACTCGTGCATGGCCGTGTAATTCATACAACATGGCCGTGTAATTCATGCAAGCTTACACGGGTGGCTACACGGTCGTGTTTTCCTACTATCGAACATGGTCTATTACACGCCCTTCCCATGACCGTGTACCCTTTGACACGGCCCGATACACGGACGTGTTCTTGGCCGTATACCTCTCGGGTCTCTATTTTCTTGAAACACGGTCATGCATGTGGGCATGTTTGGGGCCGTGTTCTGAACACGCCCTTGTACACGCCCGTGTTCATACCAAAATCAAGATTTTGGGTTCGAAAATCTCTGCTCTGTTTTTCTAAAGCTTTTATGGCCTTTATTGTACTTCTTGCACTCAAAATCGATCTTAATAAGATCATTTCAAGGTACCAACTGCATTTCTACAATCATAAGTCCATGGTTTCTTAAGCAAACTCTCACATTTTGCTTTTACATATTTCTTAACTCAACATTTTGAAAAATCAGAACTTTCTTGAAGAAAACTCACTGAACTTGGTTTTCTAAACCATCAACTCATGAGTTTGTGTTTTAAAACAACTAGACTTGAACTATGTTTCGATTTAACCGAAAATCTCAACATACTAAACTCACATTCTCTTTTTTTTCCCTCAAAACCCCAGATTTTTCCACCCGAAAATGTAAGGAAAAGAGGGTTTACCTTACTTGAAACTTGTAAACGTCTTGCTGTGAAATCTTGAGCTGAAACTTGAGTGATTTCCTTGCTAGAAGAGAAAAATCTGAACTTGAAAGTATTTCCTCTTCTGCTCTCTCTCTTTCTCGGTCTCTCTCTCTTTCTCTTTCTTCCTCTTTCTTTCTTTCTCTCTCTCGAGCGTTTCTCTTTCTTCTGCAGCCAAGTGAAGTGAATTAATTCACTTAGACTGTTTGGGTTTGAGGCCCCTCACGTGCTTCTCCTCCTCTCTCACCATTTCCTTAAATTTTCTTTAAAGAAAATTTCAATGGCTTGTCTAATCTTGGTCATTGATCAAGGTAGCTTACATGTGAGCCCTTGATATCTTAATATGTATTTTCCACATACTTTTTTATTAAATTTAAAACATCATAATATGAATTAATGTTTAGCTTTTAAACTATATTCATTAATTCATTATCAAATTTTGATTAAAATTCAGTTAATCAAAATTTTCATCTGCTCTATATTCTGTAACATGTCTTATCATGAATGTATATTTATTTACATATCTTGTACAAAATTTTCCAAGAACGATAGATTTCTCGATTATCACAGTAAAGATAGAAAAATCAAATTACTCTTTATTAAAAAAACCCCTCTATATTAGAAAATTTGCTTGATTATTATGGAAGGCCTGCAAGTATACATTTTTGAAAAAAAAAATATAAAATTTTTAATTATATACTTGCATTTACATCATTTAATACAAATATAAAACAAGATGAAAAAAGCTCAAATGGTCTATATATTTTTAAAATAAATAGTCAAATACATCATCTCATGAAATCTTTATTACCAATTGATAATAACCCTCCAAAATTTGCATGGGGTCTAGGGGCGTTGTGGATGGGAGAGAGGAGAAAAGAAAAGAGGCAAAAAGAGAGAGAGAGAGAGAGAGGGAAAAGAGGAGAAGGGGGAAAAAATCAGTATATTGTTATAATAATAATTCTTTATACATTTTTAGCTTTTTCTCCATTTTCTTGATAATATTTTATATGTATCACTTACTCTTATTGCAATCTTGGAGATTGCTCTTGCATTTGCATTTGCGAATAATATGAAAAACTTTATTTCAATTTCATATCTTGCACATTTTGTGGAAGAAAAACAAAGGGGAAAATATATAATTAATTAAACTAAATTTATTTTTTGAATAAATTTTTTTCTTGAGAAAAAATTTTGAAAAAATATTATAAACATTTAAAAACATAAAATTCAATATTTTTTTTGTTTTTGAAATTAGAGGTTTTGTTTTAGGGTTTTTATGTTTTTTAAATATATGAAATATTTCATGAATTACTTAATAGTATTTATGTCATATCGCTTAATTTTTTTGCCATACACCAAATATATGAGGGATGAAATTGAATTAAGTTTTTAAATTTTAAAGATACCTTTGTAGTTGATTTTGGATGATATTGGGAAACTGGAATGATGTTGCTGATTTTGGAAACTGGGTTGTCGAAAGTTTAATTAAGAGAAAATCAAGACCCAGGCGCAATAAGGACTTTATTCGGATTTTTTATTTTTTACTTTTAACTTTCAGAATATTTGTTAATCAAACATTCAATAAAATTTAGTACAGATTATCGAGTGGAGCGTCAGTGATATTTTTAAACTTTTGACTAGACAAGCTGACAGGGGTTTTTTTTTTTTTTTTTTAAATAAAAGCAATATTAAGTGACAACCAAAATATTAGAAAGAACGCACAAGATATTTAAGGTATTTTTGGTCTTAAAAAAAAAAGAAAATATTTAAACACATTCAACTAATTAGTTAATACTTGCAGGGTATAATTGTAAGAATAACTTGGAAATTATATTTAAGCAAAAATTCAAACAATATTAGAAAAATTACGCTATTAATATTATTTCGTGTAACTGAGGGGATATGATCATGTGAACCAAAAGACCATAATTTAACTCCATCATTCTTTAGTCTTTTCTTTTCTGTTTACAAGCCCAAAGCACAGAGGAAGAGACAATATACTTACCAGGAAGGTGGTTGTGTGTGTTTAATTCCCACGCAAATCCAAAATAGATATTTGATTGAAGAAGCAAGTGGCAAAGAAGAATAAGGATTACTGAATCAAGAGATGTTGATCGATACTTGATTTTGGGACCACATGAAAGAAAACCGATTCAACTAGGGAATGAAGTCATTGTTTGTGGGTCAATCTTCAAAACATTTAATACATTTCAAACGAAAGGCCTGACTAGTGAAAGCATTGACTATAGAAAACGAAAGTCATGGTGAGTAGGATATTTCTATAGAACAGGGGTAGCAACTTGAGCAACACGGGCGAGGTGGTCGTTGGGGATAAAATGTCTACCAAGGCAATGCATTATTGTACTACCCCCACGCCAGTAGGAGAGCAAGAACCCAAATTGAACATTAGTATTTGGGGAGAAATTGGTAATTTTGATAGGAATGTTTTAGAAAGAATCTACAGAAGTTTTTCTTTTTTTTTTTTTAATTTTAATTTTAAGACAAGATAATTATTGTTTTATTGTTCTTTTTTCTTTTTCAGTCAATTTTAAACACCGTTTAGTTGACTTACTTGAATTGGAATATTTGAGTTATTTTGATTGATATTGAGCTGAGTTTTTAAATTATGGGTTTACTGAAAATTAATTATTTATAATTAAAAAGTATAAAAACTTAAAATGTATTTAAAAAAATATATTAATATAGATTTTATTTCTTTCTTTTTCAAATTCTTTATAATTAAAAAAATCATTTCATTGAATTTATCTGGTTTCTCACCACTATTCACAGTAACCAACACCGATAACACAAGGACAAGCATGCTGCAAAGGCAGTTAGAACTTGACCTATGATCATATTCTCAGTAGTCATATCATATGGTTTGAATTGTTTTTTTTTTTTTTTTTTTTCCTTCACCTTGAAAAATCAAAACCAAATTATATTTTAGAACCACAATTTAAAATATATATATTCAAATGAAACAAAAATGTATTTTCCTTTCCTTTTTTTAATCCATAAAAACTGTAAAATATATATATTTAGGAATGATCTCAAATCTGATATCAAATTTGATCTGTCACTAACGTAAATGTGAACTTCAGTTATTAGAACTGTAAACTTACAAAATAAAAAATATAAAAATAGAGATATTAAAAAAAATTATGTAAATGTCAAAATCTCCATATTTACATTTGCTTATACATAAATTCATATTTCTATTAATTGTAGTTTACATTTATATCAGTATGCAAGATCATATTCAGTATCAAATTTTGAGACTTTATATATATATTTAAACAACCATAATCTAAAGATCGAAAATGATTTTTTTTTTAAGATAGTAACGAAACCAACATTAATATGTAATATATAACTATCACCAATAACCATTAACCTTCCAAAATTGAAAACAGTGAAAAACTAAGGGCCTGTTTGGCCATGTAACTAAAAAATTGTTTTCTTTGTTTAAAAATAGAAAATTGTTTTCTAACAAAAAAAATACATTATTTGGCTAATGTTTTCAAAAAACTCTTTTCTAAAAACAGAGTTAAAAAAATTAATGAAAACTCAAAACAACAAAATGCTGTTTCAAGTTTTTCAGGAAACATGCATGATATCTCTTTATCAAGTTCTCGCAATCTCCTCTCCTAATCCATACAAGTTCTCTCTCTCTCTCTCTCTCTCTCTCTACGTTTCTCATTGCTCCCGACTCATCATCATCTCTCTCTCTCCCTCCTTTTCAGTGCATTTGTGGGTATCAAACTCTATCATGTGGATAAATCTCTAATGCACTCTAGAGAGAATATAAGAAAGGACTTGAGTTTTTTTGGTGTGACTTGTTAAGAATGGAGGTTCGCCTTATATAGGCTTCAGGAGAAAACATGGCCATAAAATATGGAATTGGTTAACTTAATTTCCAATACTAATTGAGGCTATTAGTATTCAATTATAAATCACATTTAATCCTGCAATTAATCTAAGCTATTACAAGGACATAATTCTAAAATTAATCCACTTAATTTCAGAATTAATCTCATTTATGAGGCTTCATTAGTAGTTTTGGTGCTCAGATTAAAATTCTCACAAGCATGTGGATGCAAATTAAAAGTTAATTTCTCATTCACCTATTCATCATTTTGAGCATGTGTATATACCATTTTTTTTAGCCCGTTATATACATGTTGCAAGTCCCGCTCAAAATTATGCTTCAAAAAATGATACCCAATATACGTGGGTTTTCTGGACCATTTTTCCAACACCTATTTCACATTACATATGGTATTAGCTTCTCAATGATTTTACTAAAGCTTTTAAATGAAAAAGTATGAGATTTTAAAGAAAAGACTAGGGAAATAGGTCAAGAAAGATGTTTAAAGACTCTGGCTTGAAGTCTAACTAGATTGTTCTTTTTTAAGTGAATTGTCAAATAAAATTTGTTGAAACTGAATTATATACTTAAGAAGCCTACTCGTTTAGTTCTTGAGTCTTCAATTTTTTTGTTACTGTAGTTGATTGCTAGTTTTGTGCTGCTCGTCCTCGAGCAGTGGCAGAATTATAAAACCAACACTCAAGACAAAACAATTTATTAAGCAGATAGCAATGATTACATGTCAATCCAATCCTCACTGATCATCCTGAACATTGTATGAAGAATTACTACTCACATCACAGATTACACTCAAAACACTTCCTTTCTAAACACGCGGAGGGGGGTTCAGAACTTATTTTAGGTACTCTTAGCTTTTAAGTCATGAACATGGCCAGCTTAAGGACTTTTCAAGTTGATTCCACGAACTCCTATAACTCTATACAAAGGAGCCCTACCCTCAGTATCAATAGGAAATTTTCTTATTTATTTATTTATTATTATTATTATTATTTTTTTTTTTTTTTTTTTTTTACACTAAGTTGACTTTTTCTGCTTTTTTACGCGAGTGTCAACATGGGGCTCATGAAGACACCCGGTTACTCAACATAAAACTCAAACTAAAGTGGGCTTTTACATTCATATTTTAAATTGCTGTTTTACGCGACTGTCAACATGGGGCTCATGAAGACATCCGGTTACTAAGCAAAATTAAAACAGCGGAATGCTCTCTTTCTATTTTATTTTGTTTTTTTTTTTTTTTTTGAACAATGCCACAGCTATGCTGTAGCATTGCTGTTGCAACCGGACACTCATGTTCTGACCACTGTTTGACGCGAATGTCAACATGGGGCTCATGAAGACACCCGGTTACTAAGTGGTCTAAACAGTGGAGTATCCTTCTTCACTTGAGGGCTTTTCTAAAGTTCAATTCACCATTGTTGCTGGGGGTTTACAGGCTCCTAAACATAGCATTATTTAGGGATCCACAAGATCAACCTTAAATTCCTCAAACTGGCAGCAACTTTTCCACTTAGGTTATTCAGGAGAACTTCCAAATCAACCCTCTTTGTGTCCAAACTTTTGAATCAACTTCCAAAAGTAATCAATGACATAATAAGATCATACTTCAACAATGCTAAGGACTTAATTGGAATTGACATTTAATTACCACTGATCTGCTCTTTTTTTTTTTTTTATATCATAACTAGGACACTTACTATCAAAATAAAAAAAAAAGTATAAAAAAAAAATAAAAATAAAATAAAATAAAAATAAAAATCAGACAAAAATTAACAAAACAAACATTTACTAGCTAAGAAAAGTGGTGAAATGGAAAGTGGGCTTACTGATGGGTCAGACGTGGTCTAACCCCAGCCTAGTTGCTGCCTCCACTTGGTCCTTCATCTTGGCTGCGGTATAGGTGCTCGGGAAATGCAGGAAATGAGCAGAATTTCTTGCTGTTCATGCGCAGATTTTTCTGCAAAGCTTGATCTCTTGCATGCATGTAGCGCCACATCTCCTTCTGATCTCTCTTCATTTCCTGCAAGTTCTCCATGATATCGTATTGAACACATTCCACCTGGCTTACCCTCAATTCTAATTGGGCAAGTGAAAAGCTTGCGGTGGGACTTGGTTCAGATTAAGGAGCTTCTTCTTCTTCTTGCCCTTGCTCGACTCCTTCACTGCTTTGATCCTGCATTAGCCTGTTAATTGTTCTTAAGAGAATTGGCCCCTTGTTAGGAATCCAGTCATCAAACTCTTGAATCTGCACATTAGCACTTTTACAAAGCCGAGTTATCAAACAAGGAAAAATCAATGCACTTCTATCTCTTTGGGCGCAAGCTAAAATTTCTTCCCTAATTATACTGCCCACATCAATTTTTCTCCCCATTATAATTGAATGCAGAAGAGCCATTCTCTCCCAACTTACTGTTTGCCCATGAGTAGTTGGTTTGAGGGAAAACTTAATGAAATGATACCACACCTTAGCTTTAGGATTTAACCTGCAATGAAGAACTGTTAGAGATCCCTGTGGTGATCTTGTCCATTCGGTTCCAGTTGTTGTTAAGTCGGCCAGCACAGTGTCTAAAGCTTCTCTATCTGCATTTGCTAAAAACTCAGAATGCTCGTCCCCAGATCCTGATAATCCCAAGAACCCATTGATTGCATCCCTTGTAATATCCACCGGTTTCCCTCTAACATGGACTATGTTCTGAAATTTTCCTGCCAAACTCGCATAGAACTCACCCACTAAAGGCATGATAGCCTCATTTGTATGTTCACAAAAGACTTTCCACTTATGGACCTTTATCACAGAACTCACAAACTCGGGCATTTCTACTGTTTTCAAATGGAAGCCTTTTTCTAGACATAACGACCTATGTGCAAAGCTCTTATTAAATCTTGTCTCTATTTCCTCATTTTCGAATCTCTTAAACTCTTTTTCTCTCTCAGCAACTTTCTTCCCCTTTCTTGCCATACTCTTCACCGGCATTTTTTTTTTTTTTTAATGCAATAATGCTCAAATCACTAATCTCCAATGCTGCACTTCAATGTGCCACCCCCAAACTTAAATCTCACTAACTTCCTAAATTATGCTTTCAAAAGGACTTGTGAGACTAGGTAAGAAAGCACCTTACCTATAACAATGGATGACCCGCGGCCAAGGATTTGGCTTTCTTCCCTTGCTCGACAGTCTTCCGCTCTTGATGTTCGGTGGAGAGCGACTTGCAGCGGCTGATGGCGGCGTGAAAAGGTTCGGTGTACGCTCAAACTTGTGCGGGAGAACTTCGGCAATTGACTCCAAGTCGCTCGGTTTGCTTCGAAAGCCTCTCTTTGTGTCGGCCTTGTTGGAGAAAATGCCGCCAACAAGGTTGGTTGGTGGGTGAACACAACTTGTTGGTTTTGATGTTGGAGAATGGGGAAGGTGAGAATGATTACAAATATGAGAAAGGAGGAGTGTGGAGGTGGACTTTTTAGAGAGAGAAACGGCGAATTTCTAGAGAGAGAACCGGCGGCTTTTATGCATGCATGGAAACTACCCGAAAATGGATAGAAAAGAAACTGAAATGTGATGAGGAATGGTGTGGCTTACTCGGTTTTGACGGCAAGGATGAAAATGGTGGAGATTTCGGTGACGTTCGGTGCTCGGCGTTTTGGTGTTCGGCGTTTTTGGTGGGGGCGGCAGATAAAGGAGAGTGAAAGGAGAAAAGAAAATAATAAAAGGGGCCCTTATGTAGGGTTTTCGAGGGCCCCCCCTTTTTTTTTTTTTTTTAATATTTTTTTAATTTTTTTATTTTTTTATTTTTTATTTTTTATTTTTTTAAAATTTTTTTTTTTTTTTTTTTTAATGAAACTGTGCGTTTTGTATCTCCCCTCATCACCCAGACTTACGTTTCACGACACCTTCACTGCAATAATAATGCCACAGCTTTGCTATAGCATTGTTATTGCAGTGTTTCTGAATCACCAAACATGCACTCTGTCTCTGTTTCATCTTCAGTGGCTCCAGTACCCATATACTTGTTCTTCAAATCACCTGCAACAAACACATATTATGAAGAGTCTGAATCACAGTAAAACAAAGAAACTAGAGAGATATGCACTAAATAAAGCAAGACAACTAACTAACTAAAAATAAAATAAAATTGACTAATACAAGGGTTGCCTCCCTTGAGCGCTTGTTTTTCGGTCGACGGCCCGACCATCCCTTATGCTCATGGGTCTTGAAGAATGATTGAAGTCTTCTCCCTGTCCACATTCCCTCCGAAATAATGTTTGAGACGCTGCCCATTCACTGTGAATTTTCTTCCAGAATTTTCTTCCTTTACTTCTACAGCTCCATGTGGGAATACTGTAACAACCTTGAATGGCCCACTCCAGCGTGATTTGAGTTTCCCAGGAAATAGCTTGAGTCTTGAGTTAAAAAGGAGGACCTGCTGCCCTTCCTCAAACTCACGGGGAAGGATTTTACTATCATGCCACCGCTTGGTTTTCTCCTTAAACAATTTGGCATTCTCATAAGCTTGTAGTCTGAACTCGTCAAGCTCATTCAGCTGTAACATTCTCTTTTCTCCAGCCAACTTCAAGTCCAAATTAATCTTAGTAACAGCCCAGTATGCTCTGTGTTCAAGTTCTACTGGCAAGTGGCATGCCTTGCCAAAAACAAGTCTGTATGGTGAGGATCCAAGGGGTGTTTTGTAGGCTGTTCTCAGCGCCCAAAGTGCATCGGTTAGGCGCTGTGACCAATCCTTACGTGATGGCCCTACCACCTTCTCCAGTATCCTCTTTATTTCTCTGTTTGATACTTCCACCTGTCCGTTTGTCTGAGGATGATACGTAGTTGCCACCTTGTGTTTGACTCCATATTTCATTACCACACTATCAAACTGTTTGCTCACAAAATGCGTGCCATTGTCGCTAATGATTGCCCGAGGTGTGCCGAATCTAGTGAAGATGTTTCTCTTGAGGAACTTCACCACTGCTTTTGAGTCATTAGTAGGCAATGCCTCAGCCTCCACCCACTTGGATACGTAATCCACTGCTACAAGAATATATGTATTCCCATAGGATGGCACGAACGGTCCCATGAAATCAATTCCCCAAACATCAAAAACCTCAACTTCAAGAATGTTGTTCAAGGGCATTTCATGCCTCCTTGTGATGTTTCCAACCTTTTGACACCTCTCACACTTCATGGCGTAAATGTTGGCATCCTTGAATAATGTGGGCCAGAACAAACCTGATTGCAGGACTTTTGCGGCTGTCCGAGTGCCTCCATAATGACCTCCATATGATGAAGAATGGCAGTGATAGAGAACATCCTCCATTTCCTCTTCAGGAATGCATCTCCTCAACACTTGATCAGCGCATTGCTTAAATAGATATGGTTCATCCCAAAAATAAGAACGAACATCATGCATAAACTTCTTCAATTGCTGCCTAGACAATTCTGGAGGTAACAGCCCACTTACCAAATAATTGACAAAATCAGCGTACCATGGTATAGTCGACTGGGTAACTGTAAATAACTGCTCGTCAGGGAATGTTTCTCTAATGAGCTGGTTTTCTTGTCCTTCACTTCCATTGTCCAGTCTTGAAAGGTGATCAGCTACTTGGTTTTCAGCCCCCCTTCGGTCCTTGATTTCTAAATCAAATTCTTGTAGTAGAAGAACCCACCGAATCAACCTAGGTTTTGCATCTTTCTTCTGAATGAGGTATTTAATTGCTGCATGATCAGTGTATACAACTACTTTTGCACCCACGAGATAAGCTCTAAATTTTTCAAAAGCATATACAACTGACAACAATTCTTTCTCAGTCACCGTATAATTCAGCTGAGCTCCTGTGAGTGTCCTGCTCACATAGTAGATGGAATGAAACACTTTGCTCCTGCGTTGGCCCAACACAGCTCCTACCGCCATATCACTTGCATCACACATCACCTCAAAGGGTAATGACCAGTCAGGTGCTACTACAATTGGCGCTGAAATCAGTTTCTTTTTTAACTCTTCGAATGCATGAAGACACTGCTCATCGAACATGAACACCGAGTCTTTCTCCAGTAAGCTGCATAATGGCTTGGAGATTTTTGAAAAGTCTCTGATGAATCTTCTGTAGAACCCAGCATGTCCCAAAAAACTTCGGATTCCCTTAACTGTGGTAGGAGGAGGCATCTTTTCTATTGCCTCAATCTTTGCTTTATCCACTTCAATCCCAGCTTTAGAAACTTTGTGCCCTAAGACAATTCCTTCCTTCACCATGAAATGGCACTTCTCCCAATTGAGCACCAAATTAGTTTCTTCACATCTATGGAGAACCTTGGCCAAGTTGCTCAAGCACAAATCAAAAGAATTCCCAAAGACTGAAAAATCGTCCATGAATATCTCAAGGAAGTCCTCAACCATGTCAGAAAAAATGGCCATCATACACCGCTGGAAAGTGGCTGGTGCATTGCATAATCCGAAGGGCATCCTCCTGAACGCGAATGTGCCATACGGACAGGTGAAGGTGGTTTTAGCTTGATCCCCTGGAGCAATAGCAATCTGATTGTATCCTGAATACCCATCAAGAAAGCAATAGTATTCCTTGCCTGCCAATCTGTCTAACATTTGATCGATAAATGGCAAAGGGAAGTGATCCTTCCGAGTAGCTTTGTTGAGCTTTCGGTAGTCCATACATACTCTCCATCCTGTAACAGTTCGAGTGGGAATCAATTCATCATTCTGATTGGTTACTACCGTCATTCCTCCTTTCTTTGGTACGCATTGCACTGGACTCACCCATGAACTGTCTGAAATAGGATATACGATCCCAACATCCAACCACTTAATGACTTCCTTCTTTACCACCTCCTTCATAATTGGATTGAGTCTTCGTTGCTGCTCAATGGATCCTCTGTAGTCGTCTTCCAACAGGATTTTGTGCATACATAATGAGGGACTGATTCCCTTGATGTCGGCAATGGTCCATCCAATGGCTTTCTTAAATCTTTTTAAAACCTGAAGCAGTTGGTCCTCTTGCTCCTCAGTTAGTGAAGCAGAAACAATGACTGGTAACGTTTCTTTATCTCCTAAATATGCATATCTGAGATGATTTGGCAAAGGCTTCAACTCTAGAGTGGGCGGCTCTTCAATGGATGGTTTGGGCAGCTTTGTTTCTCGATCTGCTAATCCCAGTGTCTCATACTGTCTTCCCCTTACATTGTTCCTTGCTGGAATTTCCACATTATTCGACTCTTCTTGTCTTGGAAATGACTCAAGATGATCTTCCAAATCTGTCTCAAGGTGGTTCTTCTCTAGCTCCTCAATTACAGCCGACTCAAGGACCTGGATAGTTGAACATTCTTCAAATTCTTCAGGAAACCTCATTGCCTTCAAAACATTAAAAGTGACTTGTTCATCATTCATCCTCATAGTCAATTCACCCTTTTGCACATCTATTAGAGCTCGTCCTGTGGCCAAAAATGGACGCCCAAGAATGATGGGAATCTCACGATCTGCTTCAAAATCAAGGATGATAAAATCTGCTGGGAAGATGAATTTATCGACTTTAACAAGAACATCCTCAATCTTCCCTTCAGGATGAGTTAACGATCTATCTGCTAACTGTAGGGTGACTGTAGTTGGCCTTGCTTTACCCACACCCAACTTTCTGAACACCGACATTGGCATCAAATTAATGCTTGCTCCAAGGTCGCAAAGAGCCTTGCCAAAATAATTGTTGCCAATTGTGCATGGAATTGTGAAACTGCCTGGATCCTTCAACTTTGGTGGCAGTCTTTTCTGGAAGAAGGCGCTACTTTCTTCAGTGAGAGCAACTGTCTCAAACTCCCCCAGTCTTCTCTTCTTAGCTAAGATGTCCTTCATAAACTTTGCATAACTGGGCATTTGTTCTAGAGCTTCCACAAGTGGTATGTTGATGTGAAGTTGCTTCAAAACATCTAAAAACTTCTTAAATTGCTGGTCCTGCTGTTGCTTGTGGAATCGTTGAGGAAAAGGTGGTGGCGGTTTTCTCATTTCTTGCTGCCCGATTCCTTGCTGTGGCATTGCTGTAGCAACGTTCTGATCGGCTTGAACCTGGGTTGGGAGTGTTTCAGCGACTTCTTCTTGTGGCTTATCCTTTTGGATTAAAGTGAGCTCCCCTTTTTTAGCTGTCCCAGTGTCGGGTTCTTCCAGTTTCTTTCCACTCCTCAAAACGATGGCTTTGCATTGTTCCTTGCCTTCTCTTTTTGGGTTTTCGGTGTCGCTTGGCAGTGTCCCTTGTGGTCTACTGCTGAGAGCACTTGCTAACTGTCCCATTTGATTCTCCAAGCTCCTCAATGAGGCTGTGTGACTCTGCAACAATGCTGAATGGTCCTGAATACGGGTATCTGTCTTCGCCATGTGTTCCCTCAACAAACTCTCAATTGTTGATAGAGTTGTCTGTGGTGATTCTTGAACTTGCTGCCTCATGGGTTGCTGAAATCCCGGAGGGAATTGAGGTCTGTTTGGCATCGGAACTGATGATGTGCTTACACCTTGACCATAATAATTTGAAGTCGAGCCTGCATGCTGCTTGTGTCCCTGATTGTAATTATTGGGATAAGAGTTGTTATAACGCTGATAATTCCCAACAAAACAAGCTGATTCAGGGTTAGACGGGCACTGTTCAAAAACATGTCCTTCTCCACAATATACACATGAAACAGCTGCCAGTTGTGGCGGTTTTCCTCCTTGTGCCGTGCTCATAGACTTCACCATGTTTGTGAGTGTGGACAGTTGGGCTGAAAGAGCTGTAATTGAGTCTACTTCATATACACCACCTCCCCTTCTTGCGGCATTGGCTCTGTCAGTAGGCCATTGATAATTGTTCTGCGCCATCCTCTCTAGAATTTCATAAGCTTCATTGTATGACTTGGTAAGAATTGCTCCATTAGCTGAGGCATCCACAATGGTTCTAGTTTGCCCATCCAAGCCATTATAAAACGTTTCCATCTGGATCCAATGAGGAATCCCATGATGTGGGCATTTCCTGATAAGCTCCTTAAACCTCTCCCAAGCTTCATATAATGATTCACCTGAGAGCTGCTGAAAGCTAGTGATATCATTTCTGAGTTTCGCACTTTTTGTAGGTGGGAAATACTTCATCAAGAACTTCTCGGCTAGATCATCCCAAGTAAGGATTGAATTTGGTGCGAGTGCATTCAACCAGGCTCGAGCTCGATCCCTCAATGAGTATGGGAATAGCCTGAGTCGCAAAGCATCATCATCTACACCTGGCAGTTTAAAAGAATCACAGACTTCAATGAATAGCCTCAAATGCAGGTGTGGATCTTCTGTTGGCATGCCTGCGAACTGCCCTGCTGATTGAAGCATCTGGAACATAACAGGTTTGAGTTCAAAGTGAGGGGCCTGTATTTCTGGGCGTGCGATACCAGGATTAAGCCCGTCTAACATTGGGACCGCATAGTCTCTGATAGCTCGATCTCTGTTTTCTGCTCGGAGTAGTGCATTTCGAGCGTTGTTGCCCTGGTTCACGGCTGGATTTGCTTGCTGATCGGCCATTTCAGTACTTGCAGCTAAGTTACGTTGCTCCCTTCTTCTTGCACGGAAGGTTCTCTCTATTTCAGGGTCAAAAGCTTCTAATTCACCACTTCCTCGCCTGTTCATAAACCAGTGTTCCCTTCACCTGCGATCACAGTATTCAAAATCTGTTAAGTAAATTCCTTGTAGAAAATCACAAATTAACAACAAAATCACAATTCCCCGGCAACGGCGCCAAAAACTTGTTTGCAGATCTGTGATATATGCAATTAAACGCAAGTATACGTATCGCATCCAAGTAATATATGATGAGAAAGAGTATCGTACCCACGAGGAAAGTGCTTTTGTATTCAAATGTAATTGTTTTTACAAGAAAATCTACTTAACTAGACAAGTAACTAAATGAATTTCAATTATGGAGAAAGAATAAAATGGTAAACAGAATTTAACAAGAATTAAAATGGAATTTCCAGGTATAAAATTCAGGATTTATATTTGCACAATCAATTGGAAGAAATAAGTTGCAAGTCACTTTCCTCTCACAGTTCTGAAATCGTGCTACAGCTTTGCTATAGCATCATTCTTTCTAGTCAGGATATAGAAAAAAAGTACGTTTAGCTCTCAGATTCTAAGCCTGCATATTCCTATGTAGATTCAGATTCGAGACAATCAATTAAGAACGTTATCCTTAAAGACCATGTGATGGATGACTATTCCTAGCTTACCTACAGATTTGATTAATTTTTACTCTGAAACTAACCAAACACATGTTATTCAATCTCAGTCAATTCATTAAACGTTTTCCAACATTCACGAATCAGTTGCTAATATCAGATTCCCTTCCAAGATCTAATACCAGATCAAATAGAATAAGCACAGATTGAACAATAAAAAGAATTATACTAAGCAAAATTGCACAGATATCAATTCTGTTCAAGTACTCATGACTCACAACTTAGCTAAATTAAGCTTCCATGAATTCAGCCAAAATCGCAAAACGACTTTGATTAAACATCAAAATACTGTTATTCGAAAAGAAAGACTGAAATCAATACAAAACAGAATTAAGCAGTAATGATCTCCCCTTCTCCAAGGTTCGAATCAAGCTGGTACAGCTCCAATGCCTTAAGCGATCTGTGAAGAATGAACCCAGACGAATTCCTTCTTGAGATGTTGAATTCCTCACGATCCGGCTGAAGTTGCTCTCAATTCCACTTTATATTTCTTTTCCGATTTTCCTTTTTGCTCTGTTTTTCTCTCTTCCGATTCTGTTATTTCTCCCTCTTTCTTTTTCTGTTATCTTTTTCCCGTATATCCCCCTTGTCTTCTTCTTTCAGCTCAGCTTTTATAGTACAAAAAGGGAACATTTAAACCCTACTTGTGACATGTGGATGATCCTCTGGCTGGCCGTGGAAGTCGTGGTAATGCTGGGCAATGATGCTGACATTTGGAAGAATGATTGACATCATCAAAATTGGCCAGCGTGGATTAAAATGTGTGCACATTCAGCAGACCATGTCAACCAACGCCTGCTGCAGCTTTGCTATGGCAATGCTACGGCAACGTCCAATTTTCAGCATTCTTCACGCTGCAAAGTTCTGCCATTCACCAAAAACAAAAACCAAACTCCAAGAACATATCACATGTTAAAAGACTTCAAAATGCTCTAACAAAGGTCGATTCCCATGTACTACTAAGAATGAACTTTCACCAATGGCCACTAAAGTCAAAAATTGATAATTCTCATTTATAGTGCCAAGAACCATGACTTTTGTGATTTTAACTTCCTAAAATAGGCTATCTAAGCATGAAAATGTAACTTCATAACTCGAGAAATTCGAGTTATCAGTGCAACATAAATACATGTATATTGCTTTTATGGAGCAACTAGTAGGTTCGCATGCGTGAAAAAATTCCAACAAAATAAAAATTAAAAATATTTCATAATTTTTTAAAAAAATTATTTTTGTTAAAAATTGCTTCATGACGAGTTTGGGACTCGCAACACGATGAGCTTGGAGGTATGGATCAAAATGCATATTCACTGTAAAACTTAAGCAAACGTTAGAAAAAGCCTTCTCGATTTTGATCTTCTAAGCCTTAATCCTCACTCAATGAATGGTGTTTGAGATAAAACTGAAAGTTTGGCTTAGGAACCAAAAAAAGATGCACTGCCGTATTTATACAGCTTTTCCCATTAAAAGCCATTTCCAACGTGCTAACTGCGACTATAAAAATCTCAACCATAATTTTGAACGTTGAGGACGTGATTTTCAAACGTGGATCACATCCGGTTGGTTACCCGTTTTTCAGGAGAAGAAAAACTAACATTCTCCCACTTGATCCACATGTATGATTACTCATGACATCAAGAAACAAAACACATAAATCATGGCAATAGGTCCTCTACATGCGAGTATTATCTTCCATGTATCACAATGTATTATATTTCTTAACAATAGCCCATACAACTTTATGAATAAACCCTATGTTTATTCTTGGTCCAGAACTTAATAATTTTTCTCATCAACATCAAATATATATAAATTATGTGTACACAACCATATATGAGAAAACATCATAATCAGAGTTTCTTTAATAACATCATTCTTACAATGAAAATTACATTGAGGAACCAAGTCCCATTCTATCTACATGATCCTTGAATTTTAATGGTGGCATGCCTTTAGTCAAAGGATCGGCAATCATTAAATCAGTGCTAATATGCTCAATGATGACTGATTTATCCTTGACACGCTCTCTTATGGTTAGATACTTGATGTCGATGTGTTTGGATCGACTATCACTTTTATTGTTCTTAGCCATGAAGACAGCAGCTGAATTATCACAATATATCTTCATTGGCCTAAAAACAGAATCCATAATTCTAAGCCTAGAAACAAAACTCTTAATCCATACACCATGTGAAGTATCCTCAAAACAAGATACGAACTCGGCCTCCATAGTGGAAGTAACAGTCAATGTCTGTTTTGCACTTCTCCAAGATACAGCTCCACCGGCTAGCATGAAAATGTATCCTGAAGTTGATTTTTGTGAATCAATGCAGCCAGCGTAGTCTGAATCTGAGTAGCCAATGACTTCCAAATTATCAGTTCGTTTGTACATAAGCATGTAGTCTTTGGTCCCTTGAAGGTATCTCATTACCTTCTTTATAGCTCTCCAGTGTTCTATACCTGGGTTACTCTGATATCTACCCAACGTTCCAACAGCAAATGCAATGTCAGGTCTAGTACAAACCTGAGCATACATCAAGCTTCCAATGGCCGAAGCATAAGGAATGTTTTTCATTTGTTCCCGCTCAAGTTCATTTTTCAAGCACTGATCCAAATTGAACTTGTCACCCTTCACAATAGGAGCCACACTTGGTGAACAATCCTTCATTCGGAACCTCTCTAAAACCTTGTTAATATAGGTCTCTTGAGACATACCTAGAATACCGCGTATCCTGTCTTGATGTATCTTAATTCCAATGACATAAGGTGCATCACCTATATCTTTCATATCAAAGTTGTTAGAGAGAAATTGTTTCACCTCATATAGCATACTCTTGTCGTTGCTTGCAAGTAAAATATCATTTACATATAGAATAAGGAAACAGATTCTGCTCCCACTAACCTTCTGGTATATACATTGATCCACAATGTTCTCTACAAATCTAAATGAAGAGATAACGTTATGGAATTTCAAATACCACTGACGTGAGGCCTGTTTCAATCCATATATAGATTTTTTAAGCTTGCAAACCAAATGCTCATGACCACTAGATGAAAAACCTTCTGGTTGTTTCATGTAAACCTCTTCCTCTAGTTCTCTATTGAGAAACGCTGTTTTCACATCCATTTGTTGCAACCAATGCCATGATAATGCGAAGAGAATCTTTCTTAGATACAGGAGAAAAAGTCTCCTTATAATCGACCCCTTCCTTCTGAGTGAATCTCTTAGCAACGAGTCTAGCCGTGTATCTTTCAATGTTACCTAATGAGTCCTTTTTAGTCTTAAAGACCCATTTACATCCAATGGCCTTTGCACCCTTAGGCAACTCAACAAGGTCCCATACCCCGTTTGATGACATGGAATTCATCTCATCTTTCATAGCATCGTACCATAAGTTTGATTCATTAGAACTCATGGCTTGTGAAAATGTTTCAGGATCATTTTCGGCTCCAACATTAAAGTCCAATTCCTATAGATACACAATGTAATCACTAGGTATTGCTGACTTTCTTGTTCTGGTAGATCTTCTTAATGTTGTGTCAACACTCTCTTAAAGATCGTGTTGATCAACTGGTTGTTCATCCATTTGTGGTACTTCTTGAACAATTGGTTGTTCATCCATTTCTGGAATTCCCTAAACAACTTGATCTACTGATCAATATCAATAGTATGTGGAATCTCAATAACTGGTTATTCAATACCCGTTTGAACTTTAGAGGTATCGACAATGACAATCATTCGATCTCTTGATGTGGAAGGTTGATTACTAATATGATCCTTATCAAGAACGGTGTCCTGAAAATGATCACTCCCACTAATCATGTCATTCTCAATAAATTTTACATTTCTTGATTCCACAATCCTAGTGCTGTGCGATGGACAATAGAATCTGTATCCCTTGGATCTTTCGGCATATCCAATAAAATAGCCACTAATAGTCCTCGGGTCTAGTTTCTTCTTTTGTGGATTATACACTCTAACTTCAGAAGGGCATCCCCAAACACATATATGTCGCAAACTCGATTTCCAACCTTTCCATAACTCAAATGGCGTCTTAGGGACAGCCTTGGTTGGAACTCGGTTTAATATATACACAGTCGTTTTAAGAGCTTCAGTCCATAATGACACAGGGAGTTTGGCATTGCTGCGCATACTCCTCACCATCTCCATCAAGGTTCGGTTTCTTCTTTCACCCACACCATTCTCACTAGGAGATCCAGGATTGGTGTATTGAGTAACTATTCCTTACTCTTGAAGAAACTTAGCAAATGGACCAGGAGCTTGTCCATCCTCAGTGTATCTACTGTAGTATTCTCCTCCTCTATCAGTTCTCACAATTTTAATTTGTTTTTCACATTGTCTTTCTACTTCGGCCTTGAAAACTTTATAGGCATCTAATGCTTCATTCTTATTATGAAGCAAGTAGACATACATGTAACGTGAGAAGTCATCAATAAAGGAGACGAAGTATTTTGGACCATTTTGTATGTCCATGTCCGGACAACAAATATTTGAATGGATGATTTCTAATAATTCGGAACTTTTGTGCGCACCCTTTTTAGATATTTTGATCTACTTTCCCTTAATGCAGTCCATACAGATCTCAAAATCAACAAAGTCCAGAGCACTAAGTATTCCTTCATTTACTAATCTTTTGATCCTATCCTTAGAGATATGTCTCAATCTCTGATGCCACGACATAGAAGAATCCTCATTTATAACACATCGTTTAGAACCAACATGAACATGCATAGCATCATTAGTAGCATTATTTCGCAAATTAACAAAAAAAGACCATTATATAAAATACCATTGCCAACAAGAGTAGATTTATAAAATAAACTAAAAGATGTCTGCAAAAAATTAAAGGAATATCCCAAAGGTACAAGTCTCGAAACTGAAATCAAATTCTTCAAAAAATTTGAAACATAAACAGTGTTTTCCAAACTTAAAATATAGCCACTACTTAAATTAATTTGCATATTCCAACGGCCTCCACATGTGAGCCCATTTTATTACCTGAAAAAATGCTTTGCTCACTTCCCATTGGCCTCCTTAGGTTTCGCATGTGATAACCAGGAAATCTACGTTCTCGGAAATATTTTGTACAAATTATGTAAATAATGTACATTTACAGTGAGACATGTTACAGAATGAAAAGCAGAGGAAAATTTTGATTAACTGAGTTTTAATCAAAATTTGACAATGAATTAATGAAAATAGTTAAAAGCTAAGCATTAATTCAATTTATGATGTTTTAAAATTAATAGAAAAGTATGTGGAAAATACATACTAAGAGATCAATGGCACACAAGTGAGCCACATTGATCAATGGACAAAATATAAGCCAAACAAGGCCTTACAAAAAAAGAAAAAAAAATGAAGGTAAGGGAGAGAGTGAGTGGCACGTGAGCTAAAGGGGGGGGAATTAATTCCCTTAGCTGCACAGCAGCCGGCAGAAAGAGAAAAGAAAGAAAATGAGAGAAGGAGAGGCACGTGTGTGAGGTAGGGGATCTCAAATCCCACGGCAGCAAAAGTGAATTAATTCACTTTTGCCTTAGCTGCAAAGAGAGGCAGACGAGAGAAAAAGAAAAAAAGAAAGAGAGAAAGAAAGTGGCCGAGAAAGAGAGGGAAAAGAAAGAGAAATCCATTCAAGTTCAGATTTCTAGTTCAAGCAGCAAATCAATCGAGATTCGGTCACGAATCAGCAGTAAGAAAAGCTCAAGATTAAAGCAAGGTATACCCTAGTTTCTCACGTTTTTCTTTGGGAAAAAATCTGGGGTTTTGAGAGGAAAAAGAGAATGTGAGTGAATCACGTTTAGGTTTTCGGTTAAAATCGAAACGTGGTTCGAGTCTAGATGTTTTCAAACACGAATCCATGAACAAATGGTTTAGAACCGAGTTTAGTGAATATTTTTCACAAAAATGCAGATTTTTCAAAAGTTAAGTCAAGAGAGGTTCATAAACAAAATGTGGAAATTTTGCTTATGAAATCGTGGATTTGTGATAGTAGGAATGCAGTAGATACCTTAAAACGATCTTATGGAGATGGATTTCAAGTGTAAGAAGTAGAACAAAGGCCATAAAAGCCTTAGAAAATTAGAGCAGAGCAGTTCGGACCCAGAATCTTGATTCTGGTATGAACACGGGCGTGTACAAGGGCGTGTTCAGAACACAGCCTCGAACATGCCCATACGCACGACCGTGTTGCAAGAAAAATCAGACCCGAGAGGTACACGGCCCAGAACACGGCCGTGTATCGGGCTGTGTCAAGGGGCACACGGTCAAAGGGAGGCGTGTAAGTAACCGTGTAAGAGTCCAGAGGAGTACACGGCCAGTAACACGGCCGTGTACCCACCCGTGTAAGCATACATGGCCATATTCTACGAATTACACGGCCAGGCTTAAAAGTCTAGAAAGGTACACGGGCAGAGACACGCCCGTGTAGAAGGGTGTGTTCGAAGCCAAAGAGTAAAGAAAAAAAAAAAGAGTCTGGAAAGGAAATTTTCATGTTTTGTTATATTTCCAGTATAAGATAAATATGGTAAATAATCAATGATTTTTCCATTTATAGGAGTTCAAGCCAAAGACCCCAAATCAGCAGTCCCAGAGCAGCAGAAGCTTACACTAGAGGATTTTCTGTAAGTTCAAGCATTGTCCTGACTGCAACGTGGACAAGCTTGTTAAAATATGATGTATTGTATGTTGCATGACGTGTATGTTAGACATTGATTGTCTGCATCACGATGTTTATGTCAGTTCATGTCAGTCACATGTCAGCACAGGTCAGTTCATGTCATACATATAGAGTTGCATGTCCCAGTACACATGTCAGACAGTACCAGAACAAGAAAACAGATAGGTGCACAAGGCACCTTAGTGTGTTAAAATAATTCACACCCCAGTAATTTGACTAACAGGTTCCGACTGTGGGGGCAATCAGTATGCTACCCAGTTGGAACACCAGCAAGATGGTAATTAACCAGTTATTGGCGTATCGGCCTCTCGACCCATGGGGAGGTTATCATGTTTAGCATCAGTTAAGACTGAGGAGGTCAGCACTAAAGTACCGCTCCCAGTTGCGCTAACATGTCGGTACGTCCAATCAGGGGTCCAAAACAAGAACTAAAATATCAGATAATGTCCTAAGACTAATCCTCAGCCAGTACAGCATGTTTACAGAGTCCAGTTCATACATGAGCACAGCAGTACAGTATGTTAGTTTCATGTTTTTATGTTTGAACTTACTGAGCCCATAGCTCATCAGTTTGTTCACATGTTGCAGGTAAGAGACCTGTTCACCAGTAGTATATGGTGGACGACGAATAGGGAAGTTACATGCCGGGCAGGATTGGGCGAGGGATTTGGTCACGATAGTCTTCCGCTGTATAGATTTTGAATGTAATTTCAAAGAGATAAGTTTTCAAGTTAAGAGTAGGTGATAGGGGAATCATGATCAGATACATGTTATTTTGTTAACATGATTTCCTTATCACATTCTCGAACAGTTTATGTATTTAAAGAAAAAAAAATTTATTCCGCAAAATTAGCAAGTAGTTTACAGTTCAGTATGATTGCCGGCGACCCTAGAGGCCTGCAGACTATTGCGGTTAACTACAGAGTTGGCCGTAATAGCCATGCAGAGCCTCTACAGCAGGGCGGGCCACCACATCGCATACCTTGCAAGGTATTCGAAACATGGATTGTAGAACCAGAATCAATCCACCATGTGTTATAATTAATATCAACCATATTAGATTCAAAGCAGACAAACGAGATTGATTTACCTTTCTTTTTAAGTCAGGCCTTAAATTTGGAGCAATCCTTCTTTAGGTGTCCCTTCTTTTTACAAAAGAAACACTTGGATTCCTTCTTGAATTCCACAGTAGGAACAGCTTTCAATGCCTTCCCTTTTTTCTTCTTAGCCTGGTTGTTGTTCCTATCCTGGGTCGTCAAATGCACATTTTCACCCACCTCCATAATCAGCCCCCCTTCTTCCTAAACACACATGGCCATCAACTCATTGATGGACCATTTATCTTTATGTGTGTTGTAGGATATTTTGAAGGGCCCATATTGTTGTGGTAAGGTGTTTAGTATATAGTGCACCAGGAAGGTCTCTGACATGTCAACCTCAAGTGTCTTAAGTTGAGTCGCTATGTCTCTCATCTGCATTATGTGCTCTCGCACTCCTTTAATGCCACTAAGCTTAAGTGACGAAAATTTCAGTATCAAGATGCTTGCAAGTGCCTTGTCAGAAGACTTGAATTGTTCATCAATGGCCTGAAGCAATGGCTGGACTTTGTTATACTTTTCAACTGAACCACGAATACTTGCAGAGATCTTTGTTTTAATGAACATCACACAAAGGTGATTAGAACGTTCCCATTTTTCATAAAGATCAACTGCATCTGGCTGGCTAGTTTCTGTAATGCCAGGTGGTTCATCTTTCCGAATAGCATAATCAATATCCATACACCCCAAATGAAGGAGAATTCTCTCCTTCCAAATCAGATAATTATCGCCATTTAGTTCGGGAATTTCACATTTTATATCAGTAATAGCTGTAGGTTGTGATGCTGCAAAAACCAACATACATGCTTAATTCACAATTTTTTGATACTTAAATAATTACAAATTATGTTCTACCAATGCAAAACATACATTAAGACATGAATCTAGTGACATGAAACTTGCCTGTGGACTAAAGTCCTATTCTATTAGATTCATCTCAACTGAATAATAAAACTATCAAAATTACGTTCCTTCTCTTAATTCCTGTGGGTAGATTAAGAAATATAATTTTGATATTTTATTCTAATTAATTACACATAATATAACAAAATTTCCTATGGGATAAATTTCATCATATCATATACAATTAATTACAACTAATGTTATGATGTGATTTCAACTCTTTAAATAATAATTTCAATTAATTAAGGATGCTGTGGCTACTCCTTAATTAAACAAAATCATATAAATCACTTAACATTAACAAGCTATATTATTGCATGAAACCTTAAGCAATATAAATACTAAATTGATTATAAATATACTCATATTATTTATCACAATATTGCATGTATAAAAGAACAATAATTTATACATACAAATAAATTGAATTAAAACTAACAATAATATAAGCACATAAATACCAAAATTAAATTCACAAGGAATTTTAAGAAATTATTCTCCAAATGTGCATAAATTAATTTAAAATTGCATGTACAACAACATAAATTATACATACAAAATTAAACTATACAAATTAATCATGCACTAACAAATAAATAATTTAAAATAAAATAAAATAAAATTCGGCAAAAAATAAATAAATAAATTTTTTTTATTTTTTTATTTATGACGTCATGATGACATCATCACTACTGTATGATGACGTTATCTTCAACCTAAACAAAATGACAAAAATAGAATAAAACGACAACAATTTTAGGCTTTGAAAACGACATGTCGTTTTTCCATCTAAATGTATTTTTCAGCCGTCAAAACGACATGTCATTTTTCCCAGATGACATCAGCCATTCACCTTATAAAACGACGTGTCGTTTTTCTCAGCCAACAAAATGACTTGTCGTTTTTCTGGTCGTCTTCAACCTTTAGTCGGGTCTGTTGACCCGTTTTCAACCCGAAATGAAATCTGACGGTTTCTCAGCCTCTCGGACACCAAATTAAGCGTTTCAAAAACCTAAATTTAATAAAATTCAATTTCCTAATGATCCATAATATTTTTGTTAAGTTTGAACGTCAAAATTGGATTATCCAAACTTAAAAACCATGAACGACGGTTATGGAAGAAAAAATCAGAAAAATTCGAAAAACTAATTATGCTATCAAGGCAAAGGTATTCAAATCTCTGATAGCAAATGTAAAATCAACCAAATGAATTAAACAATTAATTCGAATATAATGTAGAAGAATGGACTGAATATTACCTCCGGCCATTGATGCGGTTCGGTTTCGGAATGAAAGTTCACTGTAAAACTTAAGCAAACGTTAGAAAAAACCCTCTTGATTTTGATCTTCTAAGCCTTAACCCTCACTCAATGAATGGTGTTTGAGATAAAACTGAAAGTTTGGCTTAGGGACCAAAAAGAGATGCACTGCCGTATTTATACAGCTTTTCCCATTAAAAGCCGTTTCCAACATGCTAACTGCGGCCACAAAAATCTCAACCATAATTTTGAACGTTGAGGACATGATTTTCAAACGT
This sequence comes from Antiaris toxicaria, assembly GCA_035233585.1. Lineage (NCBI taxonomy): Eukaryota > Viridiplantae > Streptophyta > Magnoliopsida > Rosales > Moraceae > Antiaris > Antiaris toxicaria. The sequence goes on from CP141163.1 coordinate 8,200,928, forward strand.
GGATCACATCCGGTTGGTTACCGATTTTTCAGGAGAAGAAAAACTAACAACTTTTTCATATATAGAGATTGATGAAATTTGGGTAAAATCGACAAATAGTATTGTCTGAAGTCCTGTTAGCTGCTGCATTAGAATGAAGCCTGTCAAAGTCCTATCTAGCATTTATTTTGCTATTGTGCATTGAGGATATCATTCGCATAGGATTTATTGAAACTAGCTACATTAGTCTTTTCTCTACCAAACCTGGAAATCTGGAATGTTTTAGTTTTTTTATACTTCAAAAATTTACTTACAAAGTTGTTGATTTATTATCACTATTTTTTAAATGAATTCTATATTTACTGTAAATATTTTTGTGCGAATATGAAGATTAGAAAATAGGAAATGAATTTAAATACATATGCATATATATGTTATTAAACAATTGTGGCTAAATATTCTGCAAAAGAAAAATGTTGCTAAATATTTACTTAAGGAAATAACCTGTGTTATTACAAATCACATTTAACAACAGTTATTCATATTGACTTTTGCTAAACATGATTTACTTTTAATGACTCTTAAAAAAGATAACACTGTTAGGCAAAGTATGGAAAATAAAAAGAAGAACAATTTATCTAATCAACTTGTTACAATAAGAAAAATGTTACAATACGAATTCAATCTTCTATCGAACTTAAACGGAATCAAAGATATGTCGAGGCACGTGAAGCACGTTTTCCTTAAAAAAAATTTGTTCCCTCCAAGAGTGCTTAAGGATACGTAGGACGTCCGTTTCCCGGGATACAACGATAACGACAGAATCACGTAGCACTATCGGAACCATCACACTAAACTCGAACTTGTACCTTTCTTCTATCGCAAAAAATGACTACAAAGTTGCAAAAAGAACTCAAGAACAAAAGAGAGAGAGAAAACTAGTGTGTTTGTGTTGTGTGTTTTTTTCATGTGGAGAGTGGCCTTTATATAGGCTCACAAAATGGGATGTTATATACATGGATTAATGGGATTAATCACCTATTAAACCAAAATTTAACTCTTAAATTCATGAGTTTCATTCCTTACATTGCACTTGGCCATTTCCATGTCTAGATTCGGATTTTTCATGGTGGAAACCGTAATCCTTTTGCATTCTTAAGAAAAAAAACTCTCACATTCATGCATATTCATGGTGGTCTCTATTAAGCTCTATTATTTCTCCCATTAAGCTCCTTAACTAAGCTAATTAAGTCCTTAACAAAGCAAATTTAGTTTTGAGGAGAATATGGATGGTCTTGACTTTTCTTGGGTCGAAAAAAATAAAAAAAATTACAAAACAAAACCCACATGAGGTGGGCTTTTCCGATCTGGCATTCGTGTCCGCAAGTCGCAGGCACACACGATGGGCCCTTAACTCACCATGTCTGGGATTTGCCCCTCCCCCCCCTACGTGTGAGAGAGCCTCGTAGGTATACATGCTTACTTAAGTCTTGAAATGCAATCCCTTATATATACCACCATGGCTTCACTTCTAGCCAATGTGGGATTTTTGCAATTTCCCTTCCAAGCTATCATTTTAAGTGACGCATTTGGAGTATCAATTTCTCATTCACCTAATTATCACTTCTGTAGTGAAATTGGAGGAACGGCGCTGTCGTGTTCGATGTGTATAGTGCAAAAAGGGATTACAACAAGAGATGTAACTTTGACTGCGAATGGAATGTGTTGGTGTGGCGACCCGCCCTACGTAGGGTTAAACAGCACTATTACAGTCGGCTACTGTTGCCAACTGCAATAGACTGTAACCACTTGGGTCGTCGGTAACTTACTTCTAACTTATTCTGATACCAGCTAAAAATTTTTTTTTTTTTTTAACTCGACGTGGAAATTCTATTTTCGTAAAAACATTTACTATAGTAAACATTTTCTTTCTTTATCATAACTTGATATACATCATTTTAATACTCTTTTAAACAGCTCAGCGGAAGACTCATAGCAGTACCATAACCCTCACCCAGTCACTTGGCACATGCAGATCTCATCCGTCATCCAACGCTTGTCTTATCTTCGTGCAGGATGCTTACCTGCAACATAAACAAACTTATGAGCAACAGGCTCAGTAAGTTCAAACATACATTCATGACGTGTAATAATCCACACTACATAGCGTAGGATGAATCTAATACCTGCTGTAACTTCTGAATATTCATAACGTATATCGTACATTACTTAACACTATGAACATACTTCACGTCACAATCACAAACATATTAACTGCACTCATCATACTTAACCTCTTGAACATGCTTTCATTTTTGAACCTCGTGAACTGACTGGACTCTGTAAACATGATGTACTGCTGTACTCATGTTGTACTACTGTACTCTGGACTCTGTAAACTTACTGTACTGCTGTGCTCTGAACTCTGTAACTTACTGTACTGCTGTGCTCTAGACTCTGTAAACATGCTGTACTGTTGTACTCATGTTGTACTACTGTACTCTGGACTCTGTAAACTTACTGTACTGCTGTGCTCTGGACTCTGTAACTTACTGTACTGCTGTGCTCTAGACTCTGTAAACATGCTGTACTGTTGTACTCATGTTGTACTACTGTACTCTGGACTCTGTAAACTTACTGTACTGCTGTGCTCTGGACTCTGTAACTTACTGTACTGCTGTGCTCTAGACTCTGTAAACATGCTGTACTGTTGTACTCATGTTGTACTACTGTACTCATACTGTACTGCTGTACTTATACTGTACTGCTGTACTCATGCTGACTGCTGTGCTCTGGACTCTATAAACTTACTGTACTGCTGTACTCTGGACTCTGTAAACTTACTGTACTGCTGTGCTCTGGACTCTGTAACTTACCGTACTGCTATGCTCTAGACTCTGTAAACATGCTGTACTGTTGTACTCATGTTGTACTACTGTACTCTGGACTCTGTAAACTTACTGTACTGCTGTACTTATACCGTACTGCTGTACTCATGCTGACTGCTGTACTCATACTGTACTGCTGTACTTATACTGTACTGCTATACTCATGCTGACTGCTGTGCTCATGCTGACTGGACTCTGTAAACATGCTGTACTGACTGATTGTTTAGTCTTAGGACATTAATTTTTTACTTTAGTTCTGGTTTTGGGCCCCTGCTTGGACGTACCAACATGTTAGCGCAACCGGGAGCGGTACTTTAGTGCTGACCTCCTCAGTCTTAACTGATGCTAAACATGATAACCTCCCCGTAGGTCGAGAGGCCGATACGCCAATAACTGGTTAATTACCATCTTGCTGGTGTTCCAACTGGGTAGCATACTGATTGCCTTCCGCAGTCGGAACCTGTTAATCAAATTACTGGAGTGTGAATTAATTAACACACTAGGGTGCCTTGTGCACCTAACTGTTTTCTTACTCTGATACTGTCTGGTCTGTGTACTGGGACATGCAACTCAACATGCATGACATGAACTGCTATGAACTGACCTGTGCTGTGACTGACATGCACTGACAGGTGCTGTGACTGACATGCACTGACATAGACATCGTGATGCAGACAATCAATGTCTAGCATATACGTCATGCAACAAAACATACATCACAATCATAAACGTATCAAGTCAATTTACATTTGACTTGAACATAATACATAGTTCATAACATGACTTTCGTGACATTCATATCATAGTGTCTTGACACTAAAACTGCACATAGAACACATAAACATAGACCTAACATGTCAGTTTATGTTGCAGACAAATAAATGCTTGAACTTACTGTTACTTTGCTATTATCTCCTTTCTTGCTTTCTGGATCCGCAAACGTTCATTCGTTGCGTCTGGATCGGTTCCTATAACCGAAAGAATCAGGGTTATTCTTTCCGCACTTATCTCATACATAAAACTTAATAAAACGTAAAAATTCTACGCTTCATTCCCTGATATAAACTTAGGGGTCTAATATCCCATTTATAACATTTTTGCTAAACTCTGACAAAATTACCATTTTGTCCCTATCATGATTTTCTTTTCTTATGCTTTACCAAACTTTTACAGTATTAATTACTGAAATTCTCGGTTTACTTATCCTTGGAACATCTGTCATCCTTTTCTGAGTCTAACTCATTTATTAATCCTTAAAATCGTTCGAGGGGGTTCGGGTTTCCATCCCGACCACAGTTTGTCCCTCGTTTCCTAAAATACCCTTTTTGTGCCGTTTTAGAAATTTCGACAGCATTTCCGCTTAATTTTTAGGTTCCCGGTGTTTAGGAAACGCCTCAAACCATCTAACCTATTTCTATCTTACCACGTACTATACCAGAGGCCTATATTTTTACGTAAAGCTCAACTTTTACGTAAAAATATTCACATTTCTGCATACTTTCTTTTTCATCATTTTCATCCATTTTTCTTACAATCTCACATGCCAAATTACATAATTAACATATATCATTCCAAAATAAAAATTAAGGAACAAAAGGGACAGAAGTCACTACCGAAATCGTCCCATCGGCGATCGAATGCACCGTTCGATCTCGCGTGCACAAACTTTGATTCGCCGTTCTTCACATTTAAAATTCCATCTTGAAATTCCGACGCCGCGGATGTGTTCGGAACGTCGAAAATAGGCCAACGGGCCACTCTTAAATTTTTGGGGTCCGACCGCCGTTGACCGGCGTTGACCGGTGGCGACGGCGGCGGCGGTGGAATGTGGGTAGTCCATCTTAAAGATCTCGACGAGAGGAATCCATTGGTGGCTTCAATTTCACCATTCGACACCTCTATCGCCGGAAATCACCTTTCGAAAGACCGGCGGCGGCGGCGGTGTTGGATCTCCGTTTTCCGGCGATCGTTGCCCAAAATTGATTTGGGGCTTTTGATCTACGTGTTGTTCTGAGCATTTTGATACCAACCTTGCAACTCAACTCCGCCGGAATCGTTGGATTCCACGGCGGCGACGGCGACGGCGACGGGCAGTGTTGGGCGGCGCGATCCGGCGGCCGTTGGGCTGAAACACCACCTGGGTTTTGTTCTACTCTTCCCCACGAGTCTTTTGAGACCGGAATCACCTTGATCGGAGGTCGGACGGCGGAGAAATCGGCGTTGGAAATTTCCGGCCACCGTGACCTTCGGCGGCGCGTGCGGGCTGCTCCGACGTCCAATCCGTCGACTTGACCCACCGTCGGACTCAGCTCGGCGAGAGCTTCCCAACGATACCGGCGGTGTCGAAAACGGACACCGTTTCCCGCGGTTAGCTACTGTTCATTTATGCGGGTGTGTGGGGGGAAAAAAGGATAAGAGAAGAAAGTTTGTGGGCCTTTCTTCAATTTCTGATTTCTCACCCCTTATATACTTTTTCGCCCAAAATTTCAACATAGGCTATCCTGACTAATTTGGACGTCTTGAATCCAAATATATCAGTTTTATTTTCATCTGAGGTCATTTCGACCAGTTTCTGATACTGTAAATTCCCGGTCAAAAATTACCCTTGTGCTCAATTATCAAATTTGAGCATGCTGATAGGCTATCCTAACTAATTTGGACATGCTGAATCCAAATTTATCAGTTTTAACTTCATTCAAGGTCATCTAGACCAGTTTTCTGATACTGCCTGTTTCTCGGTCAAAATTTACATTTTGTGCTCAATTGACCAAATTGAACATACTGATTCTACATATATCCGTTTTATATCAAGAAAAGACCATCTTGACCAATTTCTTGATACTGTGTTACCCACACATACATAAAATCATTACAATATATATTTTAAATATGAAATACATTATGTATATTTCTTGTACTGATTTTTCGAGAATGATAAGATTCTCCGGTTATCACAGTTGGAGTATGGCATTTATGGCTACACAGATCATGGTGGGCATGATCTAACTATCCCTTGGAACAAACCAAGCGCCTAGTAATAATATCTATATGCGTATGTACGTAAGAGAAATAACTTATCCTATTTCATACATGGAGTTTTTGTTGAATGAAAAACTTTCAATAAAACAGAAAGGAGTAAAATATAAGGCATAAAGTAGTATGCATAATATTTTACTCCATTTTCTTTTTCTGCTTGCAATCTTTTTTTCCGTCCTGAAAATTATTATCAATTAATATATGAAAATGAAATTAAAAGATGATGCATAAATTGTGTAGTATAGCACCCGTGCCCTCCTAAATTTATCACTTTGTGGCAATTTACTCCCTCAAACTTTTAATTTTGATAATTTATATCTTTAATTTGTTAAATTGTTATTAAAAAAAAAAAAGGATGGATATAGACTATAAAAAACTGTGAAATTGTAATTTAATTTTTAGACATGCTAAAACAAATATTATGGTATTGATTGGACACTATATTATAACAACAAATATTACATATATCATATAATATATTTAAATATATATGTTTTTTTAATAAAAAGTGGTTGATCTTTTATTACTGAATCAAATCATCAATGAAAATACGAGAAATACAATCAGGTACTTCTTCCAGTCAAATATACTCATTCTTGTGAGGCAACGCATGTCGAGCCAAAGTGTGGGCTGCACCATTCGCAATGCGATGGATAGCGCAACAAGAACCGCCTCCGGCAACACTAATCGAATTCCATCAACAATAATAGGGCCCTCTGGAGCCAATTCCCTTTGGCTATTAATGCTTTGGATTACCTGTACAACATCACTTACCATAATAGCAACTTTAAGCCCACTATCCAAAGCAAATTGTAGACCTTCACGGAAAACCATACATTCAGCAAGGAAAGGTGAAAAAGCTCCCATGACAAAACCATCGTTGCCCTTGATAACAACACCTATACCAATACCATTTGATTTTGGAATGACAGACGCATCCACATTGAGCTTTAGAGAGCCCTCATTTGGAGCTTTTCATTTCTTACTTGTTTGTTGGATGGCTTATTTGGCTTGTTGATAATTATGAAGCCAAAGAGCAGTATCTTCTAAGATAATACTAGCTCGTTTAAGCCGTCCTCCATGAACAATTTTCGAACTATAGAAAAACAAAGCACAGTAATAAACATCATAAAATCCTCTCTTTTGATCAAAGATTGCATGTGCGTAAGGAAATCCATTGTGGTATTGCCTCTGAAGTTTGCTATGGCTAGGAAAAATATGCTCTGCTCCCAGACTTCCATAATAGACTCACAATACACTAGAGCATGGAGTGTGGTCTCATCACTATTGGGAATATAAACAAATTACAATTCTCCTTCAAAATGATGCAGAAAAAATAAAAATTGACACTAATAATTTTTTCTCATAGAAAACTTTTTAATTTGAAAAGAAAAAACCACAATACATATGGAAAAAACTTTCATTATAAAATAATGGGTATATAACAAACTCTCAAATTTTAACAGTAACTTGAGATATTCTTAACAATGAAATTCTCTTACACTCATAAATATGGTAATCTCACTATTTTCTCTATAAAATAAAACACTTTCTACATACATAAAATCTTTCTCAGCAGTCTTATTTTCTAGCTACTTAAATTTCTCTTAGCAGATTTACTTCTTTTTTTTTTTCTGCCTGCTTATTGCTTCTTTTTGATTTGCTTGAATTTGAGAAGCGAATAAGGGCTCTATTTACAAAGCCCCAATACGCATAAAGAATGCGTAAATGAGCTCTCTCTTTTTTTTTTCTTCTTCTTTTTTTTTTATTATTTATGTGATGTGAGCACTAAAACGGTGCGCCCAGTATTTTTGACTAAAAAATCCCCAATAATTCCTCCCCTTTCCCCCTCTCTTTTTTTTGTTCAATCTATGAGAGAGTAAATTAGTTGCAAGTCATTATTAACTTTAATTTATCCTGACAAGCTTGGAACATAACCCAAGCTTGTGTCGAATATTCATCTTTGTTTGCATATCTACTATATTTTTCTCAATTTGAATCTTTTGCACTTAGAAAAGCTTTTTCTCAAGTGCTTCACGAGTTTAATGATATCTGATGTCATTGAGCTTCATTTTGTAGTGGTAGGTCACATTCTTACTCAGATCAATTGCACTCTAACTGTTGTAGTAAACCACATACCCATCTTGCTTTAAACCCATATATTTAAGAAAATTGTTTAACTACAACATTTCTTTTCCTACTTCTGTAAGCCCTATGTACTCAGTTTCTGTTGTGGATAGAGCAATATATTTTTGTAGCTTGGACTACCATGATACAGCTCTTACTGCAAAAGTAAACAATTACCCAAATGTAGACTTTCTACCATCAAGGTGACCGCCTATGTCTGAATCTACATATGCTTCTAATACTAGTTTTCCTTTTTCAAGGCTCAGTCATATTTTAGATGTGCCCATTGGATATTTGAAAATCCATTTAATAACTTCCCAATGTTCCTTGCCTGGGTTTGCTAGGAAAAGGCTCACAACCCCTACTGCATAAGTGATATCCGAAATTATACAAACCATTTCGTATATCAGACTTCCAACTGCTAAAGAGTAAGGAATAACCAACTTCTTCTTTTTTTTCTTCTTTTGAAGAAGGATACGTTTTCCTAATGAGTTTGAATTGACCACTAAAAGGTGAAGACATTGGCTCTGCTTTTTCAATGTTGAACCTCTCTAAGTATCAATTCATCATGGTTCTCTTAAGATAGCTATAACATTCAAGATCACCTATCTCGGATAATCTTCATTCCCAAAATCTATTTGACTAGACCCCTATAATAGAAGGACCCACAATCTTTCAGTATCGTTGATAGAATATGGCATGAAACCCATCCTGGCCAGGGGCCTTGAAAGTACCCATCTCAAAGAGAGCAATCTGAAATTCCTCCCCATCAAAAGGATGCTACAACAACATTTGGTTGGTCGACTCATCAACTCTAGTTGGCATGCAGCTAAGTGCTTGGAGAAACCCCATATCTTCCTCTTCTTCAGTAATTGCCAGCTTCGTCCACCTACTCATCACATCATCCATCTTGACAAATCTCACATAAAGCACAAAAGAAAAGTGGGACAAAACCTATAACTCAATCGAGATAGGAAAACCACTCTCATAACCAAAGCATTAGTAACCTCACAAATAACCTACATTTGAAGCTTACAATGAGGGGAAAAAAATTTTAGTTATAATGAATAATTTGTATTGAATTGTTGACTTTAAATATTAAAAACATTTAAGTTAATTTTTTAGTAAAGAAACCTCGACTGTATGATATATTTTTTTTTATTAATTCTAAAAAGGTAGATACACTTAATTTGTGGGATATACTAAACCTTACCTCTCAACATACATTTAGTAAAATATAAAACAAAATACATACAAATAAACTAAAACAAATAAAACAAAACTATATAACAATTCTAAAAAGTTTTGTGAATAATAACGTATTTTTATGATTGATCAGTCATAATATCAATATTTTGTGAAAATATTGCAATATTTTTATGGATTTTCTTACATACTTTTTTTGTATCGAGGAACTCAAATTTGTAAAATTTTATCTAATTTTTTTTATGGAATTTTGGGATTTTTTTCATCGTTATTATCAATTAATAGATCTTACAGAAAACAGGAGGTTGCATTTTTTTTTTTCAACTTAGAATATAATAATCCATATGACATCTTTATTATTATTATTACTATTTTCCATCTTATACATCAATATTATAGCTTCATGAATAACGCACAACAAACCATTTTTTTTTAACTAAACATAAAAGATTATTTTTTTACCCTTCCACTTCTTTTTTGATAAATACTCTCCATTGCTTTGTACTATGTAGCTTGTTCTATACTTTTTTCTTTTATTTTTAACATTAACATCTTAATTTCTGATAAAATTTATATATTTAATTGAAATTATAAATCATTGTTAACATATGTATTTATATACTTTCATAGAATAATAACTAGATAAAAATGATTTTTTATACTTAAACATGTAATTATATTCAGTTTCAAGTATTTTATTTTGAACAAAAAATGCAAAAAAAAAAAAAATAATAATAATAACAAAGGGTGTCTGAATGGTGCATTTTAATATTCTTGGAATAATAAGATATTTTTTTAAGTAAAAGAATGGTAAGTGTTAGTGATATAGTTTACGTGTGTTTTTAAAATTTGATAAATTGCTTTCATGTTTCTTAAATTTTTTACAAGGAATCGATTGACTTTTATTTTTATTTTTATTTTTATTTTTATTTTAATTAAAACATCGTCAAGCTTATTGAAAGGATGAAAAAAGAGTCATACCCTAACTACCTTTTAACCCTTACACAAAAAATTATCACAAAAAAATATATTTTTTTTTTTAGAGTTGACAAAACTAACCTTAAAATATCAAATATAAAAACATGGCGAATGAAAACATCTCGAAACAAAACCAGAACATGGTACGGATGGGGTTGAAAAGAAAAAAACTTCAAATTATCACTTTCAACTACTTCACTTTCAATTATTTCAATCTTCAAAATATTATAATAAATTTTAAATTTTAAAAATTTATAATTATTTTTACATATAAATTTAAATGAGATAATTTTTTTAAATTATATATAATTTTAAGGACAAAGAAATAATATCTATATTAATTTTTTTTATTAATTTTTTTTAAATTTTAAAATTTTCATTTTAAATAATTTTTTTAAATATATTTTTAAAATAACTTTTTTCTGATAAAAAAAAATCTAAAAGAACTTCTAAACCCTAAATAAAATTTCACAAATGCAAGTTCTTCCTCCCACATTTAAAAAAAAAAATATGTAATTGAAAATGAAAAAAAAAAAAAAAACATAAAAAAAACCCTCTTCCTCTCTCTCTCCCTCTCTGCAATACCTCCAGTAGCCCCTATTACGTGAGCCCAAGCACCCACCCGCCGGGCAAGTCTCTCCGTCGCGAACGCAACACCAAACTCCTCTGTTGCTAACCTGACGTGCGAGCTCCTCTGTCGTGAACCAGCCGAACTCTGCCCCTTCTCCCTCAGCCAAGCCGCAGGAGCGTGTGAATGTGATCCCTTCTTGGCATTTTCAATCTTGTACTGTTATCTTTTCTGTTCGATTATATTATATTTAGTTATTTTGTACTCTTTTACTTTATCTGTTGTTTGCGTATTTTGAAATTTGATGCAAATCCCAGATTATTTCATTACGCACACAAGATGTTCGAAGATATTACTCGTCATTTGTTACTTGATTGTTTGTTATTGTAAGTATTTTTTTTTTTCTGGGAGTTAAATTGGGTTTATAAGTGGAAGGTGATTGTGACCCAGAGTTGCTTCTTGTTTCTGTATAAATGCAAAACTAGTTTTAGCTAACAATTGGTTGGTGATCCATTCAAATATAATTTGTTTATCCATAAATTTATTTTGCAACTTTTGAACACATTTTTTTTTTCTTGATAACTGTATTGTCTGAGACTTTGTCCCGACAAATCCACAGCACCAGTGCAAAGTATTAGAGAGTGACTAATCCATACTTATTATAGTTATAGAAGACATTTTTATTGTTAGAGATGAGTCCTTGTGCTTTCGTCAAATCTATATAATTTTGGATTATTAGGCCCTTGTTTTATTTTTATTTTTTTTAAGTAGTCATTTGCTTTGTTATATGTGCCCATCTCCTATTATTGAAAAGGAAAATTTGAAGCTTAGCTTGGAGAAGTTAATTTGTCAAAATAAAATTACGATTAGAGCTTCTTCTTTGCATATTTAAGATCTTCTAATCTTTTAACTAATTATGGCCTTTTGGGAATTTTGTTGATCCAGTTTTAACATAAAGAAGTACTTGATGTTATAACATGGGAAAAGCTTCAAGAGATAAGAGGGTACGTTTTGTTAAGCAGTCATCCTCTTCTTTTTCGTTTGCAGCTTTTAATTATAATTGATTAATTCATTTTGGTTGAACTAATTGATTGATTTGGCTGCAGGGTATATAGTATCGTAAAGCAAAAAAAGAAGGTTGGCCTGCTCGAAGTGCCTTGAAGCTTCTTCAGATAGATGAGGAATTCAATATATTTGAATGTAGAGGATGCAATTTCAAAATGAATGTTTTTGTATCCCAGTGTCTTTTGTCTCGCGGAACAAATAAAATCTACTTAGTTTCCTCATGCATTCAAGATGAGGTCTCAATTGTAGCAATAGCACCTATTTGAACTGAAATAGAGCCATGTTCATGGGAAATTCTAGTTTTATGTATAACTATAATATACTATTTGCAAGATTTTAAATATTTCTTTTAATACAAGAAATAGCAATGGAGCTCAATTATACACATAACCATGCGACTGTTTTGATTTCAGGAGTCAAGCGTGTGGTAGACCTCTGTGCCGCCCCTGGTAGCTGGAGTCAGGTATCAAAGATTGAGATCCTAAAACATAAGGGATTTGTGCTTTAACCCAAAAACAAGTACATCATGCATATATCAATTTCTTTCCTTTTTTTATGTCATATTGGTGTGTTTGGGTATTTGGTTCCCAATTTTACGTTGAAACATCAAACATGCCGCATGCATTTTGTCACACTGAAGTTGTCAAGCATGGTGGAATGGGGACGTGACATGCAAAGGCTCTTGATCCATCTTTGATTTCTATTTCTCATGTGTAGGTTTTGAGCTGAAAATTGTATATCCTGGCAAAGCTTGCTCCCGATTCTAAGTAAGTTACTTTGTCTGTATCGATCGAATGTGTTATAAATATATACGTATTGGTATGATGTATGTATATCTAAATGAAGCTCGAACATGATAAAGTTGGCAGATTATTTAGACTGTGATTATTTATATTTTATGTTTTTGTTTGTAAAGCTACAACTGGGAATTTTGAGTATTGAAATCCTGACAATTTTTGGGTATTTCATTTCCACTTTTCAGACTTACTCATTCAGCTTTAATTTACACACTGATGTGTTTTTGCATTTCTATTACAACCCATAATTCCATAAAATCATGTACAGAACGTAACTATTAAACTCGTATTCTTTAAATGACCAGCCTCTTGAGAATATCATAAATTTGTTCATCACAGTTATATGCAGGGATGGTGATCTTCCTCTTATTGTTGCTATTGATTTGCAGCCCAGGGCTCCAATTGAAGGTGTGATTCAAGTATAAGGCGACATAACAAATGCTCAAACAATTGAAGTGTTAGGAAACTGTTATGTAATTATTTTTGCCTTATGACTGTTGGTTTTATAGCATGAGATTTAGTGCCTGTACATTTTCTTACAATCTTTTTTAGTTTCTTGGGGATGTTTATGTTGAGCGTATGTGAAACCAGATTAAAACAGTAATTTGATAATTGTCACACACGTAGGTTCACATTTACATAAGACATTGATTCTATATAACTTTGTTTCATTTCTTGTGCTTCATCCTTTTCTTCCATGATTTTTTATATAATGATGATATTGGAAGTTTTAGTTGTAGATAAAAACAACTTCAATTTTTGTGCTGGAAAATTAAGGGTGATATGCTTTAATTTATCTCCTTTTTTTCTCCCTTTTTAGAGGTCATCAGAAATTTTGATGGTTGCAAGGCTGATTTCGTTGTGTGTGATGGTGCTCCTGATGTTAAAGCTTAGTTGTTTTGAATTGCCAGAGTATTACTTCTTTAGCAACAACTTCTACTTACATTAAATTTAACTTGTGCTGATCTACAGTTACAGGGCTTCATGACATGGATGAATTTGTTCAATCGCAAATCCTACTAGCAGTAAGTTTTCATGTTTCTGATATATTGACATGTTTTGCAGCAGAAGTAATGATTTTAATTCTGGATGATAGTATTCCTTTAATCCATTTTAGGAATAAAAATAGTAAAACAAAAAAGTGTTTATTTATTTGCTTCAATAGTCAGTTTGTTTTACATAGATTTTCCATAATATTATGTGGCATATCCATTTTGTATTTATTGGCTTGCAGCAAGTTTTTATCATATAATTTCTATGTTGCATATTTCTACCGCTTTGTTTACTAGCACAAGCAATTCAGCTGCACTAGTGTAATGACGACAAGCAACAGCTTTCTAGCTTTATGCTGGAGTTCTATTGAGTAAAATAGTTGGGAAAAAATTCTGATGCGGTTGATCTTCCTTTATATTTAAGGTTACAACTTGTAGTCACAGATGAATGTTGCTACGATACTCTGTAACGTAAATCCCGTGTTTTTGTTTTCCTTAGCAAGAGATATTTCCATGATCACTGTAGTTTTTTGCTGTATTATCAAGCTTGTTGGATTTCTTATTTATTCTTTTCTGGGAATAATGTTTTGAATCTTGCTGAAGCAAGTGGTTTTTTGATGCAGGGTTTAACAGTAGTTTCTCATGTACTAAGAGAAGGTGGTAAATTTATTGCTAATATATTTCAGGGGGGAAAAAAAAAGTATTCTGTACTGCCAGGTAATTGAATATTGTTGAATTCCCAAATCTGTGTCCAGACTGAATTAGGTATTATGTGTGCAGTATATTCTCTAATTTTAAGCTTGCGTATATCCCTCTTCTAGCCTGATTGTCCTTTTTTACTTGGATACAAGGTGTTTTCAGGTTGATATTTGTTTTGATAGATCATTATTCTTTGAAGTTTTGAATTAGTAGGCAAAAGTTATCACATGCATGGCGTGCTAATGTAAATACATGGGTGGCCAATTAACATATTGGCCACTCGCTATATCTTTGAATCGATTTTCTTTACTCTTTTTCTTGTGTTTATTGTTTGTAAAGTGTTCTATCGGAATGAGGTTTTCTAATTCGGCTCAGACCCTAGTGAGGAATTTGGCCACCCCTAATCGGGTCAAATTGTCCACCAAAAATCCAGGCTCGCTGTGATAAACTCCTTCTCTGTTAAGAAACCTTGTATGCTTGGTCAGTACTCTGTGTTATAGTCTGATTCCATGTTCAATATCACCAGTTTGGTCCAGGGGGCCATTGCCTCCAGGGGATCCATAAAATTTCCAGGATGCCAGTGTTGTGGGTTGGTGGTTGACATTTTATATTAACAGTTCTCTTCATGTGTTATACAGAGGCATTAGCAGTCTGTGAGAATTATTCCCCTTCTGAAGGCTTTAACCCAAAAGATCTCCATCGCCTCTTAGAAAAGGTGGGAAGTCCCTCTGGAGTAGATGATTTAGGTAATCATGTTCTCCCCTATCAAGTTTATATTCAGCATCTTTCGAATAACAATTTTCTTGCTATATTTTGAAATTTATGTTATTCGGGTTTTGAGCCGAGGCCTGAACTTGGGACCTGGCTAACAGCTAGGGTGATCCCTGGGGCTCAGCCCATTACTCAGGTTTGGCGCTATTCTAGCGGCCAGTTACGTCTTGAATTGGATGTCTATCAGTTTTGAACTTCTGATTCTCAGAGGGACGGTAAGTTATTTTTTCCTATCCTCTAATAACGCCTTACGACTAATGTCATTACCTATCTTGGTTTTGAGGCAGATTGTTGTAGTGCTTGGCTAGAAGGACCAAATAAGGTGTATATTCCGTTCCTAGCTTGTGGGGATCTAAGTGGGTATGATTCGGACCGCTCATATCCACTGCCCAAAGTCGCAGAAGGGACCTACCGGAGCTTGGATCCGGTACTGCTCCAAATTGCCCCACCTTATAAGAGAGCTCTTGAATTGAACAAATCTTCCGGTCAGGGCATCCGAGAGCTCGAAAAGCTTTCCTTGGATTTGGGATCATTCGAATTCTTCAATTTTTATTTTTATTTTTATACACGGGCCAGCGAATTCTATATGATTAGTCCATCAGATACTTCGTGGGTTATGGTTCTTTTATTGTCGTAGTACTTGTAATGTTTGAGAAAATTGGGTTGTACAGGTGGGCCTAAAAAATTGGAATATAGCATACCATGTCGTTTTTCTACACTATAAAAAAACTATAAAATGAGAAAGTAAAATTACAAATTACTGGATCGTATTGTTTCAGTGCAATTGGTGATGCATAATCAGTAATGGTATATATATCTATAAAAATGTATATTTGTTTTTGGAAAAATACTAAGGAAATATCAATTTTTAAATACAACTTATATAGTACGTGAAACATTGTTTTTTTATTAATAAATATTTAAAATATTATTATATTAATTAATTATATTTTTTAATTTAATTATGGTATATGAGTTGATATTTAAAAAATTAAAATTAAGGCTACGGATAGTGTTTCTAGTATTATTCTTGTTTTTATTCATACTGCTCTTTTTTATTTTTTGGTGAAAAGTAAGTGAGAATTTAGACGAGCCCACTGACTTGGGTACTGACGGTGACTTCCACTCCTGGGTCAGGCCAGCTTGCCCAATCAAAAGAACCGACGGTGACTTCCACTCCTGGGTCAGGCCAGCTTGCCCAATCAAAAGAACCATTTTTGATCAATTAGGTGGATCATATTATTACTTGGAAAATTTTCTATATACCATATTTTCTTGTTATCTTCGAAACTATAAAGATTTGATATTAGCTTCTCATAAATTTTACTCGAGTTTTTAAATAAACTAGTACGAGATTGGTCAAGTTATTGCCCATCTTATTTTTATTATTGCTACGTAAAGGAAGAGACTAGAGAAGTAGGTGAAGAAACATGTTTAAAGATCAAACATGTCTAACTACGTCTGCTCTTTTTAAGTGGATAGTAAAATCAAATTTGTTGAAACTGAATTATAAACTTTTTAGAGCCCGTTTGGAGATCAAATTTTGGTCTTCAAAACAACTTGGTTGATACCTTTTTTATCTTATCATCAGTTTTTACTATTTATATATTTAAAATGCTTAGTAAGCTCCACGTTTTAAAAGTCCATAATAGGGTGTTTTGGGGGATAAAAAAAAAATGTCACTAAAATAACTTTTGTCTACCTCACTATCACTTTTCACTATTTATATATTCAAAACGTTACAGTAAACTTCAAATTTTAAAAGTTCATAACTTTACGTATACAAATCCAAATAAGATGATTTTTTAAAAATTGCATAGAATTTTGAGAGGAATGAAAAATATTCACATTGACCTTTTTTTTTTTTTTAAATTTAAAATTTTACATTTTTTTACTTTAAACAGTTTTTTTTTTTCCAAATATATTTTTCATAATAACTTTTTTTCAACAAAAAAAAAAAAAGTTTCTAAAGCAGCATCCTAACAGGCCCCAACTTTACGTATGCAAGTAAGCTCTAATGAGATTTTTTTTAAAAAATTGTATAGAATTTTAAGAGAAACGAAATAAGATTTATAGAGATAATTTGTTTCTGAATAAATTTTTAAAATTTTATATTTTTATACTCTAAATAGTTTTTTTCTTCAAATATATTTTTTAAAACTTTTTTTTTTTAATCTCTAAAACTTCCCCAAAATAAGCTCTGGTCTTTTGAGTCTTCAATTTTTTTTTGTTACTGTTGTTGATCGCTTCTTTTGTTGATTTCAAGTTTTGTGCAATATATATACTTGTACATTGCGTTTATGGAGAAATATATAGAATTTCTTTTGTTATGTGAAAACTACTGTGAGCTTGTGCTTACTTGTTTTGGGAAATATCACTTTTATTTTTTTTATTATTATTGTTTTGCTTTAATCTTGTCAACCATTGACTTTGTTCTTTTGTCACGTAGAACAAGTCAGCAAAACTTCCCAAAGTTGAAAGTCAAATTGTTTTTGCATCTTTAACCGTACAAGTAGGTATTTAATGTCTAATCCTCTATTTACAGCAAATGTTTTTGTGTAAAAACGAGGTACAGAGATCAGGAAATAAAATATATATAAATATAAATATGTTATCAAACAATTATTGCTAAATATTTAGCTAAAAAAAAACCTCTGTTTATTTTATATTTTCAACCAATATTTAATTGAGATTGATAGATAATTGGGAAACCAATTTAAATTAAGAGTAGCATTAATTAATTATATGATCTCCCATTAAATAATTAATTTAAATCCCAATAATATTTATCCTTTTATTCAATATATTATCTAGATAAATATGTCACAAAATATTTCGATTAGACATAGGATTTTCTGATGATAGACGTGCTCCACCTCAAAGATATAAACCTGTGAAAAATGTTTTTAAGGAGAGAGAAAAGTATTCTAATATCATAGTTTGATTGAAACACAGCGACTAGTATAAATAAAGGTCTTGGGTCTGCATTTATACAGAGAATAATAGCAAATAAGATTCTTCGGTTGAAACTCAAGAAACCCTAATGAATTTCTTGTTGTTTCAATAATAATAATAATAATAAAAACTATGACAGAAGTATTGATATGTTCTTTAAAGATATATTGATCTAGATATTATCTTTGTATATAGTAACATGAATTAGCGATCCATGTGTTTGCAAAAGTTCTTAAAAGCTCCACGGCACCACCACCAAATCACCTTCTGTTGCATTGATGAATATTTTCCAACATACTGTTGAAAAGAAAGGATTATCTTCAATTTAAATAGTGATCTTTAATTCATATAACATGTCTCATGACAACAATTTAAATAGTAATCTTCAATTCAAACTAATCTGAACAAAATTATTCTTATTATTTTTTAAAGATTTCTACTAAATTTCATTTAAAACTTAGAAAGAAGTAGGTCGATTTTAGTACCTCAAAGCACACAAAGGCAAGTTTCTCCAGTCGTGAGGGAAATTTTATTTAGCGGGACCCGAAAGACAATAGTGGTAGCTCTTGAAGTAATGAAGCACCAGTACTAGCAGCTCTATCCGAAGCCGATCCTGTAGAAGTGGAAGCAACATCCCAAGGCTCGATGAACTCAGTTCTAACATATTTCACCTCTTCATGATATTGTTGTACAGTAAATGCTGCTCTTTCAGGCATTTGGATCCCCTCCAACTCCATTGCGACTTCTTTCATAGTCGGTCGATTCCTTCCGTTCATATTCAAGCATCTATGTGCAAGATTGGCAAGTTGTCTGATCTCCTCTTTTGGGGCATCCTTAATAACTTGAGAATCAATTATTTCAAATACTTTATCTGCCTCCATTTGCATAACAAAATATGTAGCTAAATTTCTTCCTTCATCAGACCTTGTTGCGGATATTGCTTTTTGTCCAGTTAAGAGCTCAACAAGAACCACCCCAAAGCTGTAAACATCACTTTTCTCAGTGAATTGGCTTGATTGGAAGTATTCTGGATCCAAGTAACCAAATGTGCCGTATACTATGGTGGTGAGGTGAGTTTGCTCTAAGGTAATTGTTCTTGATGTGCCAAAATCTGTAACTTTTGCTCTATGTTTCTCATCGAGAAGTATATTGGTCGACTTGATGTCTCGGTGGTAAATTGGATAAGATGCTGCTGAATGTAAATAAGAAAGAGCTCCTGCAACTTCTGTGGCAACTTGTAAACGCATTTTCCATGTAAAAGGAAACTCCTCATTTTGCTCATGAATATATTGGGATAGGGTTCCATTTGGTACGAATTCGTAGACTAGAAGAGGAACTTCTGTCTCTAAACAACATCCCAGCAACTGAACAACATTCCTATGATTGATTTGGGAAAGGATGACAACCTCATTAATGAATTCGGAGAGCTGGGCTTCATCAACCACTTTAGACTTCTTTATGGCAACAATTTTTCCATCTTTCAACATTCCTTTGTACACAGTGCCCTGACCTCCTTCGCCAAGAATTCTGTCCATATTGAAATTATCAGTGGCTTTCTCCAACTCATTCGAAGTGAACACCCTGGTTTTCTCAACAGTGCCTTCACTGGAAGATATTTGTTGTTGTAGCAACAGGCCACCATTGCGTTTGAAAAACTTTTGCTTGCGTTTAATGTCTCTTCTTCTATTTATGAATTTGTATAAGCCCCATAAACCAAAAAGTAGAAACAATACACCAAGAGCACAGCTGAAGCCTATATGACTCAAGTAAGACGTACATATATGTTAATAGAAGGACAACATAGTACTAAAAGGGAAGTAAGTATATCGATATAATAAAAAAAGAATCAATATATCTTTAGTCTAATAATCACGAAACTTCAAAGCCCATGAAGAAATTATGACTTATAGAGAAAGATGTCTAGGAGGAAAAGTGATCATGTGACTTGTAAACAGAGTTTTTCAACTGAATATCAAATTGCACAAATATAAAAGAAATCTATGTCAAGATAAAAATATAGAGCGAGAGAATTTAACCAAAATTAATAGTAATTACAGCGTATATAGCACCATAAGATACTTACACAGAAAAAAAAAAAAAAAAGCTTATGACACGTGCCAAAAGGCCTGGGTTGTTATTAAATTTGAGAAGAAACCAACACAATATTGGATCATTTACTTGGAGAGACGTTGAGACAAACTAAAAAGTTTTGGAGATGTTAAGGTGTAATTTTCAAGTTTTCTCCTCCTTTTTTGAGTTTTCTCTAAACCACCACAAATATAGAACTCTGAGAATATTTAAAGTAAAAAATGAATATGTGATCATATTTATAAAAGCAAGGAGAATTTAATCATATGAAGACTACTGATATAAAAATGGAAATTTGATGAAAACTAGTCAAATTATGCGATCAACGATATCAGTTCCTTTAAAATGACACATAAGAATTGGGTAGTATGAGGGATAAGTTTAGGCCCACTCTAGGTATTTTCTCTCCTAGGGTTTCCAATTAGGGAATACAATTGAGCATAGTATGCCACCAATTCGTCTACTCGCCATCATTCTCATACATCGCTAATTGTCATTGTTACCATACTTTTATATCATCACTGATCATCCTTTCATTGGTGTATTTAGCTTTTCATCATTTTTCTTCTTAGTTTTATAAGAATTTAAAACTATTGGAAAATTTCATTCATTGTAGAAGTATTTTGAAAAAAAAAAACCTTAAACGAGCTTGATGTTGTCATGTTGAGGCGCTTTCATGTTTTCGGACCCTAAGCATGCATGTCTCCGCTTGTATGTCATCAAATTGTACCAGTAGATTTAGTCTTAATTGAGGATTGTATTCGTTGTACAATAAGGTCATCGCATTATTACGTGTGGCTTATATTATCATTTTAGTTAATGATATTTCCTCTTTCAAAATTAAAAAAAAAAAAGCATTTAACAATCAAATTTAGCTTCTCTATTATGGTCAACTACACAGGGGTGTTTTTTTTTAGTTTATTATTATTATTTTCAAAAAAGTTTGTGGCAGTTGATATTATTTGTCTTGATTAAGGGGTTGTCATTGTAATTTTTGCAAAACATAAAGGGTGATGGTATATAACTAGCTCTTAATTAGTAATGATAAGAGGAAATATCTAACATTAAGGGAAGAAAAAGTATCCCAACTAAATTGTCTCCTAATTCCTATCTTATCTAGTATAAACCTTCTATTCAAATTTTATTATAATAATTAAAAAGAAAATGAAATTCAAAGTTTTTGTACCCACAGAATCTCATAAATTCTTATAATAATTAATGGATATATCTCTACAAGCATTAAAAAGTAAAAAATCGAGGAGAGAGTGAAAGGAAGATACCTATGAGGATGAAGTTGCGCTTGTAACTGCAATGGTAGTCCCCGTAAGTGTTCACACAAGTGGACCCTCGCCCACACGAGTTTGGAAACTCGGCGCATTCATTGATATCTAGCAGGCAAACCATAACATAAGATCAACATAAGAAGCTGTAATGCCAGTTTCCTAATAATCTCTGTAAGCAAGTAGGTTTACCTTGATTGCATCCCCTAATTAGATACGGATTTCCTCGCAATCCCTTGTTGCAGACACATGTTAAAGTCACCAAATATTGATCAGATATATCCCGGTTGACGCAGTAGTGGAAAGGGTCTTTACTATATGACATATTTCTTTTAAATAAGTCGAAATCTGTATAATTCAGGTACCAGCTCAGGTTGAGAGGAACATAATCCATATTAAGGATTTCCGTAGTACTCGTCGAACGATTCTTATAATTAGACCAATAGAGAAGGTCCACCATGAAAGCAAATTTGCATTCTTTTTCTCTTCCATACTGATTTTGTTCAGCTGCGCTAATGGTATCGTTGTCAAACAAGATATTGTAGGCGCCAGGAATATTACCCATGTCGGTTTCGCAACAGTCTGTTCCATCGCAGAGAATTTGATTACTTGTGGTTCTATTATCATTTGGCGAGCAGATCGACGTGCACCCACTTTGAGAGTATCTGTTACCTGAACTTGATTCAATCTTGGCAAGGACACCACAACTCACTGCAACGAAAACGTTTGCCGGATCGACATAAAAAGGCGTTTCTGTGAAATTCAACGCTTTTTGGGTTTCCTTGTTAGCGCAATTGAAGAAACTTATTGGATTTTTGACCCGTAATTGTTTGCTGTGCGAGTAATAACGCTGAGTGTCGGGGTCCGTATAAAAATCTGAAATATCGAGCACCTCCCATTGGGTTTGCTTTAAAAAGGGCGTATGAGGGGTCGTAGATTTGTTGCAGAATATTTCAAATCCTTTGTCAACAGAACAATTAGAGCCGATTCCAAAAGGAAATGGGATTTTCACGTTCCCACATTGTGCTTCGCAGTTCTCTTTTGCAATACTAACATTCAGCGGTGCTCCTGCTAATGCTGATCTTGATGCTTGTGTTATACGCAGCATGCCAATTACGGTAGTAACTAATAACTCCAAGACGACCAATACTCGTCTTCTTGTCATCTTGATCTCCTGGTCTTTTAACTATCTTCACGTTTCTAGTTGATAATGTAGATATTAGTAGTTACCCGACATGGATTACAGAAAAAATATATACAAACTGCTATCAATTTAAAATAAGAAAACTTAACCATGAAGCTTAAAACCAAAACAGCAATTGGATGGAAAAGAATAATGACACGTGCAACCAAGCAAAAGGCTGATGTGCTAGCAATATGTGACGTTAGTCGTTCACTCAAAACTAAAAACAGAGTAAAAGGCTGAAATTAGACAGAACAATTGACCAATTATTTATGAGTCTGAGGAGGCATTTGGAGCATACACTCCACCTGAAGTTTTGAAAATTTATTCGGGGACGTTTGGTAAACGCATTGTATTTTGATTGTATTTGAATGAAATTTGTTTTTTAAATGTTGTATTTGGTTGAAAAGTATTTGTTTTGTATTTGAATGAAATGTGTGTTTGGATGAAAAGTATTTTAGAGTTAAAAAGTTGATGTGATTAGTAAAAGTAGAGATAAATAGTAAAGTTGAAAAGTTGATGTGATTGTTTTAAAAATATTTTGAATAGTAATTGTTTTCGTAGCATTGTTGTAAAATTTGTGTTTGGTGTAAAATTGTATTGTATTTGAGTAAAGTTAAAATGAAATATTTTTGTCAAATGTCCCCTTGTTAAAAATGATTGAATGTTCAAAGTTGTAAATTTAGGTAAAAATAAATTATGATAATTGAAAAATACAAAATCTTGGAATGTGTTTGAAAAGATATATATATATATATTTTATTTTGCTTCTCACTTTTTTTTATGAAATTAAAAAAAGATTATTTTATTTTGATTTAAAATAAAAAAGTTTTAAATTTTTAAAATTTAAGTTTTTTGACAATGAAAAAAGAAAAAAAATTTAAAAATGTAAATACTGAAATTGATTTACTTTTGGAGAAAAAAAACATAGAAAGATCAGAAAATTCTAGTCGAAGTGTGTGCTCCAATTGACAACTAAATCTGTTTTTTTTTTTTTAGATAATTGTCTCCTATTATTTTTTTTTTTTTTAAACAAGTCTCTTATTATATTTTGACACCTGATAATAGGATTTTTTTTTTTGAAAATGTGACACCAAATAATAATTACAGACACCACATATATGATTAATGTTGTGTTTGGAAGACACATTCAATATATATTATATCACCATATAATACAATACAATACAATATATATTTGTATAATTTATATATTTTATTCCAATACCCATTTATTTTACTATTTATTAATTACTCGTTTTCTATCTATTTTTATCAATCAGATCATATATACTTTCTCACTAATATATATTGAAATGATTATTTAAATATAAACAATACAAACACATGTTACATTTAAATATAATAAATAAATAAATAGGATATCCAAATACATATTAATATTCACTCAGTTAAAAAAGGACTATTCAAATATAAAAAATCTAAATATATATTACATTAGAATAAGTTATATAAAGGACTTCCATCATGGTTCCTTTATAGATTAAAAGGGGTTTCGTTCAAGTTTTTACAGAGTTTTGCAAGGATTTTTTTTTTCCCCGTTTCTTTAACCTAGTTAAAAAGGATTTCGTTCTTTTTTTTTTTTTTTTAAGTTTCGCAAGGGAGTTTCGGATTTTTTTTTTTTTTTTTTTTGAGTTTCATATGTGTGTTTCAGCCGCTCTTTGTTTTTTGGTCTCTTTTCCTTGTTTTGTCGTTTTGTGCGTCCTTTTCTTTTTCTTTTTTTTTACTTTTTATTGTTTTCTACTTTAGTTTTTTAATCCTTCTTACTCTTTCTTTCTTTCTTTCTTTCTTTTTAAATTCGTTTTTGTATAACTTCACACGTATCGATGCTCCAAGTGATTACATGCAAAATTTCAATATTCTTGAAATAACTTTGTTCTGACATGTCTCCATGTAAGTGTTACCCTTTTTTTTTTTGTGGTTAAATTTCTCTCTCTCTAGTCTTTTAATATACCTTTGTTTTGACATGCGTTTTCATTTTTCTCTTTTATATAGCTGTGAGATTTTTTTTTTTTTTAAATTTGCGTTGTGTGATTTTTAAATTTTCAACAATTATAAGGGCATTAAGAGATTTTTAAATTTTTGTTTTTTCTAAGAGTTTTAATTTTTAAAGTTATAGTTGTATGCCACAATGTGTTGACAATTAGCCAATCTCCGAAGGAAAAATTTGTATTGGGGAAAAATTAATCTATTATCCTAACATAGATAATAGTGTTAAACTGGGGAATCCTTCATGCACTCTACGTTGCATCCCGTTACGTCGGATTTTTTTTTTTTTTTTTTTTGCTTTTGTGTTTTTTCTTTAAAACTTCTTATTCATTTTTAAACTTTTTTCCCGTAAAATCATAGATTATTTCTTTCAAAAATAATATCATATATTATATAACTTTTTATATCAAGTATTTTTCTCTTACTCATAAAGTATATCTTGTGTTCTGAAGTTTTCCATAGTTACACTATCATATTATATTTAATATACAAATTTACATCATTTCTTAATCAACACTTAATTTTGACCTATAAATCTCCAAAATACGCTTAAAAAGGGAAAACTAAAATTAATTGTTATTTCTTTTTTTTTTTATACCTTGTATTTTGTTTTTATTAAGAAAGTATTTCATGTATTTTAAAGTTATATATTTTATTATCATTAAAATTATTTAATATGTAAATATATACTTTTTGCTATTAACACATTATTTTATCCTGCATTTTGTTTCATTTTAAATGTGTATCAACAAATATTTTTTCTTCTATTTTATACATATTAAGTAATAATCTTTTCCAAATAAATCCTTACTTAAATATTTTTGTAATATCTTTTGAAATATTATTTTATCAAACATGATTTCGAACAAATTTTAGTTTGGACCTTATCCAAGCACCATATTTCACTTTTTGTATACATCAATAAGAGTCTGATAAGAAGTAAATGAAAAATAATATTGATAGCGAATATATATATGTATATATATATATCAATAGAAAAGTGTGAAGACAGTAGTATTCCATAATCAACTTCTGTTAGGCTCTTAGTAATACATTTGACCCTATTAGAATTTCTATTATTTTATAATAATACAATGTTTGGAAAGATCATTATATTATAAAAAAAAAAAGATTATGAAATAATATGATTTATTTTGTATTATTTAATATGAAATATTTTTAGTGTATTATATTGTATTGTTTCATACGGTCAAGTTTATGCTTTAGGGACTAGGATGGGATTTCAGAATAAGATCATATTGGGTTTCAGGATTAGGTTTGGGATTCGAGGCGAGGGTTGAGGTCATTTTCAGGACTGTGGTTGAGACTTAAGTTGAATAAGGAGCTGTGGTTGAGTTTCGATACAGAGGTTAGGTTCGAGTTTTGAGAAGGGGTTAGGTTTAGGTTTTAAGATGAAGGCCTAGGTCATGTTTTGGGACTAAGGTTGAGATTGGGGTTGGGTTTTTGGACAGAGGTCAGGGCCGATGTCAGGTTTCAGGATAGAGGTTGGAAGTATTGTCGAGTTTTAGGTCATGGGCTAGTGTCTTGTTTCAAGACAAGGGTTGGGATTAGATTTAAGTTTCGAAAAGGGGGAAAGGGGTCAGGTTTCAGTATGAGGACTAAGGTTGAGACTAGGGCCAGTTTCAAGATGAGACCTAGAGTCGAATTTTAAGACAATGGTTGTGGTTAGGATCAAGTTTTGGGACCATGGTCATTAGCAGATCTAAGGTAGGGCATTTCTTTTTCCTTCTTGGAAGGAAATGTTTTTTTCCATTAGATGAGCATCAAATGGTGAAAAATATATGTGCTCATCATAAGCAAAGTGAGACCACATCCACCAAATCTAATTAAACCAAAAAATAAAATTCCAAAAAAAATAATGATAAAAGAGTAGATTAGTCGAGGGAAGTGGAGAAACTCCTACCACCTAGGATGGACCATAGGATGCGTAATAATCGAATATTTTGATAAAGAATTTTGTGAATTAGTAGTGTAATTCACTAAAATTCCCTATGTAATTATAAACTTAGGTTATATTTTAACATAATGTATTTAATAATATGTTTTGATGATGTGATAAATAAATTAAAATATCACAATTTATGATTTCAATGTTATAATATAATGTGACCAAAAATAAAGTGATAAGATGATTTTATGGTATGACAATTTAATGTCATATAAAGTAAAGTTGTGAAAATAAAGTAACTTTACAACGTGGAATATTATGTATATATGATATGACAATTTTATAATTTGTCACTTAGCATAAAATCACATTACCTTATTTAAAGTGAAAGGGTGATTGTGACCAATTGAGAAATGCCCTAGTGGATGTTAAATTCTCAATATAGTATCCAACAAACTAGCAGTATAATAGGAGTAAATTAACAGATGAAATTTTTACTGCATGTGAAAGGCAATATTGGAACTTGGGCATCAAGACATAAATAGAGTATAAGATTTATATTGTCTACAGCAGATAAACCTATAAATACTACTTCTTAAAAGTGTAGAAATTTGGAGATTAGGATGGATCACAGATAATATTTTTATTGATCCACTCTATCAAGTACAAATACTTGGAGACCAAGTTTTAATTGTAGGAAGAATTTATACAGTTAAGCCTTCTAAAAGTATGAGCTTTGGAAAGTGTGTTAGAGATAGACAAAGGGAAATGCTGATGGACTCCACAAGTAGATCAAATTATATCTGTTATGGATAATTTCTAGAAGAAAATTCCTCTTTATCTTACTTAAAGAAAATGGGATATATTGATCCATTACTTAGAAATAGGATTAGAACAAATGAGATCAATGGTTGAGATTCAACCTACAGGTTGCTTTAATCTTTTTCATTTTTTGCGCACCAAATTTTACAACTCTAAGTTTTACCATTCAACTTAATAGTAATAGTAAACACCATTTGATTGAGGTTTGAATACTTAATTAATCATGTTTAAGTAGGTGGAAAACCTTAATGAGAGTAGAGCATGATTAACCAAATTAATCAAATCTCATTATCTATTGGCTTATAAATAGGAGCTTGCACCACCCATTTTCACCACACCAAAATCTTCTAGCTATAGTAATTCTTCTCTATTAATTTCTCTTCAGTAAATTCTCTTAATAAAATTTTCTTAGTAGAATTTTCTTAGCTCTTTAGAAATTTTCTCACACTTTCCCTCCCTCTCTCAAGCCAAATATCCCCCTTAGTGCTCATATCCAAAGATTTTTTTCCAAAGCTCCTTCACAAAAATTGATCTCTATAATGTCTTAGGCATGGATCAGTAAAAGAACGAGGTCTGAGATAGTTTTTCAAATTGTACCTCTTGCATTTTTTTTCTCTAAAACTTATGTTTCTTTTATGTGTCGGGGGCTAAGAAAATATTATTTTGTATTTTAGTTTTTGGAATTGTTATAAGGCTTGATTTGGTTTCACAATTGACCTAAACTCTAGGCTCTATATTGTTGGATACATATTTATTAGTTTGATGTCTTAACGGGGATTTGACAATGATTATAGTGTGAATGTGGTTATGTTGTTATTATGCTTATGGTATATAGTGTTATGATGTTGGAATTTTGATTATGTTAGAAATTATTATAAGCATGGATATTAAGTTGTAGTTATGGTCATAAGGGTGGTTATAGATTATAGATATTTGATGATTTGATTCCAATATGGTTTGCAACACAGTTTTGGAAAATCGAACAAAATCAATATTGATTTTTGATCATTAAAGAGTTTGTGTTGAAATGAGTTCCATTCAAAAAGGAAATTTGTGGGAGCTAAATATATTATGTGTTATAATGTATGAAAGTGTTCTAAAGATTTCATGGATGGGAAATATGAATTTTGAAGTGTTGATTTTTTCATTTCAATGAAAATAATTTTAACAATTGAAAACATTAATTCTTAAATTTTTATGAAAATAAGAATCTTACATACAAAATTAGACAATTTTATAAACATGAGAATTTTAGATGACATAAAAACAAATGTTTTGAAGAAATTTTTATCATAACCCTTACGGTTTAAGCGATATGAATTTTTCAAGAAGAAGTTGAAAAGGGAAAACATGGGAAAAATCTGGATTGCATCAGTCTAATATTGGGCACTACAGAGCCACC
The DNA here is from genome assembly GCA_035233585.1 of Antiaris toxicaria. Classification (NCBI taxonomy): domain Eukaryota; kingdom Viridiplantae; phylum Streptophyta; class Magnoliopsida; order Rosales; family Moraceae; genus Antiaris; species Antiaris toxicaria. Next base: position 8,229,683 of record CP141163.1, read on the forward strand.
AAACTTATGATTTTGACACAAACATTAAGATTGGATTCTTTTTAATCTAATCTTGATTAAAGCAATTAAGAATTATTTTAAAAACTCTATAATCACAAAACCATGCTTTGTGAATGCCTAGTTAGAATGAGTTACAATTTCCTTTTTTAACAAAGGAACTTAGATAAAATTATTAAAAAATAATACAAGTCTTGGAAATTTGCAAATTTGTACTAAGTGCTGAAACACTGTGAATAAGGTAAGTGCAAATCTTGTTTTCAGTATGAAAATATTAGTATTTTCAAATTACATATTAGGTACACGATAAGCATGATATTTGCACATGGTAATTATACTATGCTTTTATACCTCCTATGTGAACTTGTGTTTGGTTGTGTGGATATGTATGCTGTAAGATTGTTCCGTGTAACGAAACTGATTATTAAGTAGGACCTTTATAACCTGTCTAGCCTTTTCTAGAAACTTTTTAGATTCTCTAAGATCATTTTGTTTAAGGGGACTAAAATTTAAGAGGGTGCAATGTGATCCCTCCAGCCTTTACTAAGAATCTTATTAGGAACTATTCATATAATTATCATATAAGTTTCATCAAGCAAGGAGTTGATTTGAATATGTGATGGAATGTTATAGTATATTATTAAGCATATGATGTGATGATTATATTTATGCCATAATCACGTACATGCCACACTTTTACAAAAAATGACATACTTTACCAATATGCCATGGACTAAGTTTATAAATTTTCATGTCATGTCACTCTCTATTCATCATGACAAGATCATGACTTAAAAGCCTTAGCCTAATCTTGGAATAAGACCTTAAGTAAGAGTATGATAATACGCATACTCGAACATAATTAAGTTAAGACTAAGACTAATTTTAAATAAACAAATCATCGTACCAACCTTCAATTTAAGGAAAGATTATGTTGTTTTTATGATCTTGGATTTGCTAGGGTCTTATAAATCATAGATCCTAACATATTGTAGATTGCACACACCCAGTACGTACACATAGGGCCTATAAATAAGTAAGCAAATGACAAGTTATAATAGAAAAATAATTAGATCCATAAATGAGTAGAATTGGATCATTCTCACGCATATGCATTGCATACTATATGTTTTCATGTGAGATTATATTTGTACTTGTTGAGCAAAAGTTTTTTGAAACTATTCATATTATAGGTAAAAAGCCTGTGGCATAGTTAACGATAGGTGTTGTAGACAAAGGGCAATATCGAAGGTGGTATGAGATACCACTACTTACATATCTTCCCCAAGCATATTTTATGATATTAATATCATATAATTGATTTTTTTGGAAACTTTCCAATGTATGTATTTTCTTCAGTTCAAAATCAACTTTTGGGTTTCTTGGAATGTATTTGTGACACGAATGTAGGGGAAGTAGCTAGAGAGTTGGGACTTTTATGAGGCAGAGATGTATCCACTTAAATTTTGTTATCGATTTAAAAATATCGGTTCTTTGAACTTTGATTTAGTTGTTTTGCTCTTTTGATTATTCATACACAATTGAAATTCAGTTTTTTACTCTTTCATTGGGAAATTCACTTCCTTGTTTTACACTCCCTTGTTTTACACTCAATCATCATGCTGTGGACATCAATGGAGACAGATATCTGGATGTAATATTCATAGTGTGGATAGAAGTAGCAGCATTTTTATTGCTTCATTTTTTGTTCCCTACCAACGCCGTAACTTCTAGTGGGATAACGATTGTTAATAACATAATGGCTTCTTATGGCTTCATTTTCTTGTAGAATTTTGTTCAACATTTTTCTCCTTTAATTTGTCTATATGTTGAACCTATGTATAAAACTAAAAATATATATATATAATTTTTTTTAAATAAAGAAAATACTCTTATGAATTCATATATGAAGTCTATTTTTATTTATTAACTGTCTTACTTGATACCAGTCATTTGGTAATCATTTACTAAGCAATAATTTGTAAATGTCGTTTCAATTATATATAACAATGGTTAGAGACCAACTTTATATGTTATTTTTAACATCGATCAAAACCGTTGTTAAAAACGTCGATTTTTAATCACGATCTCTACAATGTCGGTAAAAAAACCATTGCTAAATAATTTTTTAATGACGGTTTTTGACCAATGTTAATTAACAATTTTGTAGTAGTGATAATATATAAATAAATCAGGACTAAATATAAGGAGATACAAAAACCATGTGTAAGATAATAAGTATGTGATAAACATATGAAGTAATTTGTGAGAAAGACATGTGTATGTTATGGATCTATTTAAGTTATAAATTATTCATTGTGTGTATTATTATGAATAAATATCTATGTTAAGTTTAAAAAAATTAATCTTAATTTTTCAAGTATTACCAAGTCTATGTAAACAGTATAAAGTAAAAATAAGTCTAACTAAGTAATGTAATGACCTACGTAGCTGAGTCATTGTAGGATAGTCGTGATTCACCTTGGGCCGAACCTTCTCCCAACGGAGGATGCAATTTTATCATGACTTAATCTTGATTTTGTCACGACCTAGACACCAAACAGGGTTGTTGAAGGGAAGGTGTATGACACTTCATCAGCATTTGGGAAGACGGGAGATCGCACAACCAGAGGATTAAGATCTCATGCTGGGGGGTGGTGGAGATCTCGTTAGTTTAGTGCCGCCATTAGAGGTCATAGGGAAATCGAATAACAAAGGCTAGAGCAGTCGTCATAGTGGCCGGGGGGTGGGTGGGGGCCCACTGTGTTCGCACCATCTTAAGCGCACCACCATCGGAAAAGGAGGAAAAGTTGTCGAAGGTGGCGGCGGCTGGGCAAAGAGTGAATTTTCTTCAACTCAAAATTTTTTTTAAATCTTTTTGTACTTTTATTCATTCTCTTAATAGTTTTTGTTATTAAAAAAAGAAAAGCCAAGTGTGGGGTTACTTTCAAAGATTGTTTTCTAGCGTTGTCCACTTTCACCACGTGAGACATGAAATTTGGAAGATCGGTTTGATGGACGAAAGGGAAGGAAGAATGAGTTGTTATTGGACTTTCCTTAAAAAAAAAAAAAAAAGTATTTCATTGTATTATTAGATGAAAAAAAAATTTTTTTTTTGATCAGATGCAGTTTTATCTATATTTGTTTTTATGAGAGCACAATTTTGGGAAACTTTTGATCAAAGGGTTTTAAATTTCATTCTCTACCGGTAGGGAAAAGGTATCATCGCCCACCATAGAATGCCCTTAATGAGGTGTTGGTTAAATTTAATAGGAAAAAGAACCTGTGGGGCAACTCTTTGGAGACATGACATCTAGGCTCATTATTTATGGACAAAAGAAGGCCGAAAAATCTATTAGCCAGCTCCTTAACATGATTTTTCAGGATTCATGCTTTTTTATAATGTCAAATAAACAGTATTTTTGGCAAAAATCTAAATCATAAGAAAAAAATCTTAAAAATATATGCATCAAAGAGGATACTCTCACAAATTCCTTTTTTTGGAATATATAATCATGGGTTAATGACATAATTATATTATTTAGTTATAACTTTAAAAATGAAAAATTTTATTTCAATTTCATATCTTGCACATTTTGTGGATGAAAAATTTTGTGGATGAAAATATACACTTAATTAAACTAAATTTATTTTTTGGATAAATTTTTTTCTTGAGAAAAAATTTTGAAAAAATATTTTAAACATTTAAAACCATAAAATTCAATATATTTTTTTTGAAATTGGAGGTTTTATTTTAGGGTTTTTATGTTTTTTAAATGTATGAAATATTTAATGAATTACTTAATAGTATTTATGTCCTATCGCTCAATTTTTTTTTTTCCATACGCAAAATATATGAGGTATGAAATTGGATTAAGTTATTTAAATTTAAAGGACACCTTTGTAGTTGATTTTGGATGATGTTGAGAAACTGGAATGATATTGTTGACTTTGGAAACTGGTTTGAAGAATAGTTTAACTATGAAAATATAAAGACCCAGGCACAGAACATATAATATATTGTAGCATCAATAAGGACTTTATTTGGATTTTTTATTTTTTATTTTTAATTATCAGAATATTTGTATTTAGTCAAACTTTCAATAAAATTTAGTACAGATTATTGAGTGTAGCCTCAGTGATATTTTTAAACATTTGACTGCACAAGCTGACAAGGGGTTTTTTTTTTTTTTTTTTGAAATAAAAGCAATATTAAGTGACAACCAAAATATTTAGAAAGAAAACACAATATATATTCAAGGTATTTTTTGTTTAAAAAAAAAAAGAAAATATTTAAACACATTCAACTAATTAGTTAATACTTGCAAGGTATAATTGTAAGAATAACTTGTAAACTAAATTTAAGCAAAAATGCAGACAATATTAGAAAAATTACGCTATAAATATTATTTCGTGTAACTGAGTGGATTTGATCATGTTAACCAAAAGACCATAATTTAACTCCATCATATTCTCTAGTCTTTTTCTTTTCTGTTTACGAGCCCAAAGCACAGAGAAAGAGACAATATACTTACCAGAAAGGTGGCTGTGTGTGTCTAATTCCCACGCAAATCCAAAATGGAGATTTGATTGAAGAAGCAAGTAACAAAGAAGAGCAAGGATTACTGAATCAAGAGATCTTGATCAGTACTTGATTTTTAGACCATATGAAAGAAAACCTCTTCAGCTAGGGAATGAAGTCATAGTTTGCGGATTGATCTTAAAAACATTTTATAAGAATGGTACTGAAGAAAAATCTCCAATAAGCTTTAATGGCGATAAGCTTTAGAATGCTTTCCAAACGAAAGACCCGACTAGTGAAAGCATTGACTAAGGAAAACGAAAGTCATGGTGAGTAGGATATTTCTTTAGAACAGGGGTAGCAACTTGTGCAACACGAGCGAGCTGGTCGTTGGGGATTGTACTACCCCAATGCCAGCAGGAGAGAAATTGGTAATTTTGATAGGAATGTTTTAGAAAGAATCTTCAAAAGTTTTCCTTTTCTTTTTCTTTTGAATTTTAGTCAAGATAGTTTTTGTTTTATTGTTTTTTTTCCTTTTTCAGTCAATTTTAAGGACAATTTAATTAGCTCGCTTAAATTAAGAAATTAGAGTTATTTTAATTAAAATTGAGTTGAGATTTTAAATTGTAGGTTTACTTAAAAATTAACTATTTGTGTTTAAAATATATAAAACTTAAAATACATTTGAAAAAATATGTTAATATAAATTTTTTATTTTTCTCAAAATTTTTTTGCAATTGAAAAAACCATTTCATTGAATTTCTCCCGTTTCTCGCCGATGTTCACGGTATCCAAAACCGATATTGCAAGGGCAAGCACTTGTGCCACAAAGGCGGTTAGACCTTGACCTATGATCATATTCTCAGCAGTCATCATATAGTTTAAATTGTTTTTTTTTTTTTTTTCCCTTTACGTTGAAAAATTAAAACCAAATTATGTCATAGAACCACAATTTAAGAAAACATATATTCAAATGAAACAAAACTTAATTTTCTTTCACTTTTTTTTCATAAAATCTATAATATATATTTAGGAATGATTTTAAATTTGATATCAGACGTGATCTGTCACTAATATAAATGTGAATTTCAGTTATTAAAAATGTGAATTTATATAATAAAAAAATATAAAAATATAAATGTTAAAAAATATTCTGCAAATGTCAAAATCTCTATATTTAAATTTGCTTATATATAAATTGACATTTCTACTAACTGCAATTCACATTTATATCAACATATCACATTATATTTAGTATCATGTATTATATTTGAGCAACCAGAATCCAAAGACGTGGAAAACGATTTTGTTTAAAGACAGTGACACAAACAACACTATTATGTAATACATAAGTATCACACAATAACGATTAACCTTTCAAAACTGAAAACAGTTAAAAAAATAAATGCGTATATACATAACTAATTATAATACTTTAATATACCGAAGCTGCAATCAATAATGAAAAGATACAAGTCCGGAAACGTCCTTTATATATATATATATTGAAAAATTTGTACACATACTGTAGTGAAAACCGCATTCAAAAAATACAATTGAAAATTTTGTATACATTCATACTTTAAAATAGACGTTTAATATGTATAAATATTATATATATATATGTATATGTTTTTCTAAAGACAAAAAGAATCAGAACGCCTTAGCAAAAAATGAGAATCAAAACGGTTTTTCTCCTCTCGTACAAACTGGAACAAAAAGTGTATACACACACACATAAAACATGTATACTGATAATAATATACAAGAACAAAACTGAATAAAAAAATGCCGTAATCAGTGATTTCCTTCCTAAAACTAAGACCTGTAAACAAAACCAATAAACAATAAGGAATGAAAACTACTGACGAAAATTTTCCTTTTTCCAAATACCGGAAAACACAAGGAAAACAAAACACCAACAGTATACAAACAAAGCATTTCTCTTGTTGAATCTGATAACTCTATAAAATAAAATTATTTTATCACTTTTTCTTACATAAAAATTAACTTATCTTTAAGAGTTATATTTATTTTTAATTTATTTTTATGTTGTTTACCTTAATTTAGATTTTTTATAAATTTTGTGATATTTTTATTTAATTTTGTTTTATTTTAGTAATAATACATTAAATAAGCTTAAAATTAAATATTTTTAATAAGTTTATCTATAGCATTTTATTTTGAAAATGTCAAATTTTAACACTTTATTTATCTATAGTGTCAAATAGTATTAAAAATTTTATGTATTGGAAGTGGGTCCCACTGGATGTAATTATTTATATCGACAGTCCAAGCCCTTAATTGGTCTTGTTTTGATCTTCTAATCGATATGAGTATTTTAAAAAATATATATTAAAATCAGAGATCGTATGAAGAAATTTTAATAGATTCTAATTTTGGATTAATAATGAGATAGTTGGGACTCATACATAGTTATTGGTTTATTTTTTATTTATTTTTATTTTTTATTATTTTTCCTTTTCCTTTGTCTCTTTCTCTTTCTTTTTTGCTGTCTTCTTCGCACCAAAAATGGTTGGTGCCCTATGCATTCATGCGCCGAATGCTTATAATGCACAACTTTCCTCGTGCATACTAAGAATGTGAAAGAATAATGCAATTTTTGGCTTATAAAAGGCAGCAACGGAAGCAAGGAAGAAAAGAAAAGGAAAATAGGGAGCTTCGGAGCTTAATCCTCTAGCGTAGAACTCCACATGGAGCATAGGTTACTTATAATTTTTTTTTTTTTTAGTTTAAGTTATAATTGTCGTGTCAATAAAAGAAAGAGTTTCAGGAGATTTTGCCAGCACAAATATCAGTAACTTTTTTAAACTCTTTCCTTTTATTTTGTCATTATGTTTAATTTGTCTTATTATGTTATTTTATTTTTTTTTATGAATTAAATAAATTTTTACTGGGAACTATGACGTATTCTGATTATGATGATTTAATTAAATTAAATATGTTATTATGATTGTCATATTTGTTAGCGTACTTATTCTTAGACTTGATGCTTTCAAATTTCAAGCTAACTTTTGAATGATTTGAGGAACAAAATGAAATCAAGAGGAGATTTATGTGACATGACTCTAGAATAAATATCATAAAATCTAGGATAGAATAGAGATATATCTACCTTTTTTTGTCTGATCATATTATTAACTATCACAGATTTATAAACAAACACTTTTTATAATTAAATTCGGATTCGTAGTTTATTGTTCACATGTACAGCACTATTCACATATATGGTACTATTTATCATGAATTTTAATTTATTAATCCTTTACGTTTTACGTAAATTTAATTATAAAAATGTAGAATTTATGTATAACTTGAGAAAGAGTACGTAAAGCAAAATGGGTAGTTAACTATCAACGAATATGAACACAAAATCATAATAATATACTTAAATAAAATTAAATCTGATTAATTACGATGAAACCATAATTCCTAATATCTATATATTTGTTTGTATGTTATTAATTTATATTCATTTATTTTTATAATTTATTTTATTTATTTAATTTTTCAATTACAACATTTTTCGGTCGCTCAAATAAAATAAATTAACTTATTTCAGTACTTAACAACACTACACTTGTGGGAACGATATTTTATTCATCACTTTATAACTTGTTCGATTCGTGTACTTGTAAAAATCCACAACAAGTTTTTGGCATCATTGTCGGGAATAGTTAGTTATTAATATCGATACCAATTGATTTTAATTTTAATTTGAGCTTTATCTTTCTATTGTTTTCCATTAAGTGTTTGGTTAAAAAATCAAAAAATAAAAAAAGGTGGGGCATGGGGGATTTTATATAAGGCTTTTATAAAAATATCTTATCAATTAATCCTCACAAATTTTACCTAACAATATTTAGAACTTCATAATGCCTGGTTGAGATTTAAGGATTTGCTAATTAGATTTCCATATCATGGGTTTTTTAAAGAATGTCAATTTGAAGTCTTCTTTAGTGGGCTATGTTACACAACTAGGCAATGGATTAAGAGGGAAGATGGTACCACCTCTTTCTACTAATAATCCTTAGATGAAACATATTACATATTACAAGGTATGACAAAATTCTATAAGTGAAATTATTCAATGAACAATTAAATTTGGGATTATAATATAAATATTATGGAGTCATGAATTCACACCTAAATTTAAGAGATGGAGGTATCCTCTAAATTTCATAGCCTAGTTGCTCAATATATAGAGAAAATGAATCAACTTATTAATGGGGTGGATGATATTCTAGAGGAGCTATTCGATATTGTAAGGCATACAGAGATAGTGGTGGAGGAATTTAGAGCATTGGGAATGTGGCGGCCCGCCCTGCTGTAGAGGCTCTACAATGCTACTACGGCCAACTCTGTAGTTAACCGCAATAGTCTGCAGGCCTCTAGGGTCGCCGGCAATCATGCTGAACTGTAAACTGCTTGCTAATTTGCGGAATAAATTTTTTTTTTAAATACATAAACTGTTCGAGAATGTGATAAGGAAATCATGTTAACAAAATAACATGCACCTAATCATGATTCCCCTATCACATACTCTTGACTTGAAACTTGTTCTTTTTGAAATTACATTTCAAAACTGTACAGCGGAAGATTTAAATGTGACCACTATCCCTCGCCCAATCCTCCCCGACATGCGTCTACCCTGTTCATTGTCCACCAATACTACTGTTGAACAGGTCTCTTACCTGCAACATGTGAACAAACTGATGAGCTATGGGCTCAGCAAGTTCAAACATAAAAACATGAAACTAACATGCTATACTGCTGTGCTCATGCATGAAACTGGACTCTGTAAACTGTGCTCGTGGCTGAAGGATTTGTCTTAGGACATTATCTGTTATTTTAGTTCTGGTTTTGGGCCCCTGATTGGTCGTACCGACATGTTAGCATAACCGGGAGCAGTACTTTAGTGCTGACCTCCTCAGTCTTAACTGATGCTAAGCATGCAAACCTCCCCATGGGTCAAGAGGCCGATACGCCAATATCTGGTTAATTACCATCTTGCTGGTGTTCCAACTGGGTAGCATACTGATTGCCCCCACAGTCGGAACCTGTTAATCAAATTACTGGGGTACGAATTATATTAACACACTAGGGTGCCTTGTGCACCTACCTATTTTCGTGTTCTGGTATTGTCTGATATGTGTACTGGGACATGCAACTCTACATGCATGGCATGAACTGACCTGTGCTGACATGAGACTGACATGAACTGACATGGATATCGTGATGCAGACAGTCAATGTCTGACATACACGTCATACAACATTCATAACATCATAAAATAACAAGCTTGTCCACGTTGCAGTCAGGACAATGCTTGAACTTACGGAAAATCCTCTAGTGTGAGCCTCTGTTGCTCTGGGACTGCTGATTCGGGGGTCTCTGGCTTGAACTCCTATAAAAGGAATAATTACTAATTATTTACCATATTTATCTTATTCTAAAAATATGGCAAAACATGAAAATTTTCATTTCCAGACTTTTTTTTTTTTTTTTTACTTTCTGGCTTCAAACACGCCCTCCTACATGGGCGTGTCTCTGCCCGTGTACCTCTCTGGACTTTTAAGCCTGGCCGTGTAATTCGTGGAACATGGCCGTGTATACTTACATGGGTGGATACACGGCCATGTTACTGGTCGTGTACTCCTCTGGACTCTGACACGGTTACTTACATGACCGTGTCTCTGGCCGTGTTCTCCTGCTGTCTAACATGGTCTGTTACATGCCTTCCTCTTGACCATGTGCCCCTTGACATGGCCCGATACACGACCGTGTTCTTGGCCATGTACCTCTCGGTTCTGATTTTTCTTGCAACACGGTCGTGCGTGTGGGCATGTTCGGGGCCGTGTACTGAACACACCCTTATACACGCCCATGTTCATACCAGAATCAAGATTCTGGGTCCGAACTGCTCTGCTCTGATTTTCTAAGGCTTTTATGGCCTTTGTTCTACTTCTTACACTTGAAATCGATCTTCATAAGATCGTTTCAAGGTATCTACTGCATTCCTACTATCACAAATCCATGATTTCATAAGCAAAAATTTCCACATTTTGCTCATTTACAACTGTTGACTCAACTTTTGAAAAATCTGCATTTTTTGTGAAGAAGTTTCACTAAACTTGGTTTTCTAAACCATCTGTTCATGGATTCGTGTTTGAAAACATCTAGACTCGAACCATGTCTCGATTTTAACCGAAAACCTCAACATGATTCACTCACATTCTCTTTTTCCTCTCAAAACCCTAGATTTTTCCCCCAAAGAAAACGTGAGAAACTAGGGTTTATCTTACTTTAATCGTGAGCTTTTCTTGCTACTAATCCTTGACCGAAACTCGATCAACCTGCTGCCTGAACAAGAAAATCCGAACTTTCCTTGGATTTCCTTTTTCTTCCCTCTCTTTCTCTCGGTTTCTCCCTTTCTCTTCCTCTTTCTTTCTTTCTTTTTATTTTTCTTTCTTTTCTCTTTCTGCCAGCTGCTGTGCAGCTAGGGGAATTAATTTCCCCCTTTTAGCTCACGTACCTCTCACTCTCTCCCTTACTTTCATTTTCTTTTTTTTTTTTTTTTGAAAATGCAAGGGCTTGTTTGGCTTATCTTTTGTCCATTGCTCAATGTGGCTCAGTTGTGTGCCATTGATCTCTTAGTATGTATTTTCCACATACTTTTCTATTAATTTTAAAATATCTTAAATTTGAATTAATGCTTAGCTTTTAACTATTTTCATTAATTCATTGTCAAATTTTGATTAAAACTCAGTTAATCAAAATTTTCCTCTGCTTTTCATTCTGTAACATGTCTAACTATAAGTGTACATTTATTTACATATTTGTACAAATATTTCCGAGAACGTAGATTTCTCGGTTATCACAGGGAGCATCCACTTCCACAACAGATACCCCAACAGAAATCATACATCTTTGCCACCTTGAAGAGCCTGTACCAAAAAAGGAGCCTACACTAGAAGAGGAGCACTTGGAGTTGTTTCATAATAATGAGACTCTAAGTGAGGAAGGGATCAAAGGCTTCATCATTGAAGAAAATTCACAAGAAAAAGTTTTTAAAGCCCAACCTATGCCAACACTAATCTTTATAGATCCTATGTGGCCAACTCCTCCGAAGCCATCAATAGCATCAATCATTATGGTCCACCAGGCAAAATATTCAAAATCAGTCTTTATTGGACAAACACACCAAATAGTTCCACATCCAGCCAAGCTTGAAGGCATCTTCAACGAAGACCTATATGTGGCATCGCATGATACTTATTATGGACGGAAGCCACTTTTTGATAAAACGAGTCTTTAAAGTCAAGCCAGTGACTATAAATCAAGAGCTTCTTAGGAGGCAACCTAAGCTATGTTTACTTTACCTTTCTTTTATTTTTTTTATGTGTTTATCCTTTATTTTATTTTCACTTTTTTTTCACTTTCTTTTCTACACATATGGAAGAAACTTTACCAAAACCCAAGAACAGGTTCCCTTCTTTTCCTAAGGATGCATTGCTAAAAATATATAGGTGCAGATTGAAAATAATGAAGCTGCTCATGCATTTTGGCATGCCAAAAGATCTGCATTGGATTATCTAAGCTAAGGTACAGTTATCAAGTGTATTTTCCAATTCATTTGATAAACATATGTTAAGAATAGGAAAAAGTAATTTTGTCAAGAAAAGAAGAACAAAGAGAATGGGAGTCTATTTCAAATATACAAGATGGAACTGCAATAAACACTGCAAAAATATAAGAATATCCTCCATAAATCGATATGATAAAATTCAGTTCTTAAAGGATGATTTGAGTAAGGAGTCATTGGATTATTTCCATTTGTCTCTTGATGCACATCCATGCGGACAAGTTCAACATGTCATTCTCGATCTACAGAGTTTATCACAAACGAATGAGAAAGATACAGTCTTGAGAATCTGATATTAAAAGACCCTGTTTGCCAGTTTATAAAAAAAACTAGATGGAAAGCATATCCTCCACTTATAGATGTCGTTTAAGTCGTTTCTGGATATAAAATTAGAGAAAGATGTGACCCACAATCACAATTACTATATAAAATCTTGCTTTCTTCCTTTTACAGATTTCCTTTCTATTTTATTTTTTTTCATGTTTCATTATTGTCATTATTATCATCATTATTTTTTGCATTGAGTGTGCATTTTTGACTTTTGCTTTTTACATCAAGTGTATATTTTTTACATTTTCTTTTCAGATTAAGTGGCTATTTTTGACTTTCTCTTTTAATTTTTAAAATTTTTTTGATGACAGTCAATCTAGCCCTAATAGACATAACTCAACATCCTCCTTTTTTCACGTTATAAATACACATGTATTTTCATGTTATCATCACACACATTTTCATTTGTAAGGTTAGAAAGGAGTGAATTGAGATGCAAGGTCCTTCAGTTTATAAGTTTAAAATTATTTGTGTTTTTAGTGGGACTAGTCTAATAAAAGATAGAGAGTTTTTAAAAGTAGTAAATAACCTTGGCAGAATGTTAGTTACTAGACAAATTAATCTAGTGTAGGAGAGAGGAAATCTTAAGTTAATAGGTTGTGTGTCATCTAGTGCATATAGAGAGGTAGCAAAGTCTTAGGTATCATTCCTAGTGCTTTAGCTGACAAAAACATTATTAGTTACACTTCAGGTAATGAGTTAAAGATCTCGTCCATGCACGAGAGAATGGCTAACATGATGTATAATGCAGATGCATTTATCTCTTTATCTAGTGGTTTAGGAACACTGGAACAAATTTTTAGCACTACATCTTAGGCCCAACTCAATCTTCATCAAAGGTCATTAGGATTATTAAATGTTAATTGTTTTTATGATGATTTGTTGTCTTTTCTAGATCATGCTGTGGAATAGGAATTCATTACACCATCATCTCGAAAAATCCTAATCTCTACTCTGACTACTGATCAGATGATTGACCAACTACAGATTGCTATGCATGAACCTGACCTATTCATGTCACAGGTAGTATGGTAAACTATAACAACAAAAACAACAAAAAGCGAGGGTTGGATCTGACGTTCTGATTGTAACATTCCTTAACTCTTTAGTTTTACTGATAACATATGATTTTCTATTTTAGTTTTAGTTTGTAAGTTTTTACTTTCAATAATACCAAATCAGGTGAGATTGTTTATCTATATTAGACATTGGGGATAATGTCTTAAATAAGTTATGGAGAAGGAATAGCTTGATTTTTTTTTCCTTGAATGTTCATTTAGTTTCTTGTGTTTATAATTATTATTATTTTGTGTTAGTAAAACCACCAGATCCATTATTTATAAGATGATTAAGTAAAGAGTTACTCGTAGTACTCTTAATACATATCTTATAGTAATGATTGTTTTTTTGTGTCATTGTCCTTGTTTAAAAATATTAAAAACAAGAGTAAAAAGGTTAAAAAAAAAAAAAGAGGTGATTTCACACAAATCTGATGATGAAAATTTTGGTTTCTTTATTTTATATAGTTTTTCTAAAAAATAAAAATTTTGGCAAATTTGCATTTACATTTTTGAGTTAGTTTAACTTAGTTGAGATATTAAACATTTAAGCACTAATTCTTAATCTAAAAGTTATGTGTTTGTTTAGAGAAAGTCTTGTGAATATGAAATATTTCTAATCTTACAAATTTTAGAATTTGCTTGATTTTCCCTCAAGACGAAATCCCAGACAATACAAACACTAAGGAAATGATTTAGGCAATTTATTTTATAATATTTGAGCTTTTTGAGCTAACCCTGAAATATTTTTATCTTTAGTTTACCCTTTTAAGCCTTGTATTATATAACTTTTTTTTTTGCCACTCACATTTTTAGCCTAGTCTTTGTAATAAAATATTTAACCTTTAGGTCTTAAGTATGTTAATCATTTTAAAAATTATTTTGAGCTATGTTAATCAAAATCTAGGAAGAAGGTTGGAATTATGAAATACGAAAAAAAAAGGAGTACTACATAATTGTTTAGTATAATAAGTTTGGAGATGTAATTGCTTTTAAAAACAAAACAAAACCAAAAATAAAAAAGTTTTATTTTTGACAAAAGAAAGTTGTAAATAAGTTTGGGGGTATTACTTGGGTAAATAAAAGCTCTGCAATAGATCCTAAAAAAATTAATGTGTTGAAGGATGATCTGAACTACATAATTATCATATATCTTACCTTTACTTTAGCTGCATATTACAAGTCTAATAAAGTTTTAATGACCATTGGTTTTGTATTTGTCGATATAAGTGGAGAGAGAAATGAAAAATGAACTTATAGGATTTAATCGATATTGATTGTTTCACATCCTCACAGACTCATCTAGATTACACACAATCAAATGAAAAAGGAATTTTACACACACATATGGAATATCCAATTGTAAGTAGACATACTCTTAAATTAAATTCAAATTTTTGGTCAAAGTTTATGTTTTTTTATAAGCTATATCTTTTATAGCAACTTCCAAGGAAATTTCTGAAAATTACCATTGCTAATATAAAATTTTTTCTTCTTTTCTTTTCTTTTGTTCGAGGATAAGCAAAATCTTGAGTTGGGGGTATGATAATTTTATAAAATATGGTTATTTTACCACTTTTTCTTATACAAAAATTGATTTATCGTTGAAAGTTTTATTTGTTTTTGATTTATTTTTGTTTTGTTTACCTTAATTTAGATTTTTTTATAAATTTGTGTGAGATTTTTATTTAATTTTGCTTTATATTAGTAATAGTACATTAAATAAGCGTAAAATTAATATTTTCAATGAGTTTATTTATAACATTTTATTTTGGAAATATCTAATTTTAGCACTTTATTTATTTGCAGTGTCAAGGTGTTAAAAAATTTATATGTTGGAAGTGGATCCCACTGGATGTTACTATTCATATAGCAATTCAACCCCATGGCTGATCTTATTTTAATCCTTTCATTGATACGAGTATTTAAAAAAGAATCATTGAAATCAAAGATCGTATGAAGAAGTTATGGCATATTCTAATTTTAGATCAATAAAAAAAACAGCTGAGATCCATGCACAGTTACTTTTTTTTTTTAATTTTTTTCCTTTTCCTTTGTCGCTTTCTCTTTCTTTTTTTGCTCTTCTGTCTTCTTCACACTGAATATGGTCAGTGCCATATGCATTCATGTGCGGAACGTAGGTGATGCACAACTTTCCCTCTGCTTACTAAGAATATGAAAGAATAGTGTAAATTTTTTGCTTATAAAAGGCAGCAAGGGAAGAAAGGAAGAAAAGAAATGGAAAATAAGGAGCTTTGGGGCTTAACCCTCTAGTGTAGAGCTCTACATGGAGCATAGGTGCTTATAATTTTTCTTTTAGTTTAAGTGGTAATTGTCGTATCAATAAAAAAAAGAGTTTTTAGAGGTTCTACCAATATAAATATCTATAATTTTTCTAGACTCTTTTATTTTATTTTATCATTATATTTAATTTGACTTGTTGTATTATTTTATTCTTCTTTATGAATTAAATAAATTTTTGCTGAGAACTATGACGTAACCTGAGTATGATGGTTTAATTTGATTAAGTATATTGTTATGATTATTGTATTTGTTGGTGTATTTATTCTTAAACTTAATACTTTCAAATTTCTGACTAACTTTTAAATGATTTGAGGAATAAAATGAAACCGAGAAGAGATTTTTGTGATATGACTCTAGAATGAATACCATAAAATCTAAGATAGAATAGAGATATATTTATCTATTTTTGTGTGATCATATTATTATCTATCATAGATTTACTAATAAACATTTTTTATAATTAAATTCAGATTTATTTTTTTCTATTTACATGTATAGTACTGTTCACATACATAGCACTGTTCATATATAATACTATTCATGTATGTGATACTATTCACATGTATTGCATTATTTATCGTGAATTCTAATTTCCTAATCCTTTATGTTTTACGAAAATTTAATTATAAAAATGTATAATTTATGTATAACTTGAAAAAAAGGGCATAAAGAAAAAATACTAATTGACCATCACCGAATATAAACACAAAATCATAATAATATACATAAATAAAATTAAATCTAATTAATTACGGTTAAACTATAATTCCAAACATCTGTGTGTTTGTTTGTGTATTATTAATTTATATTTATTTATTTTTGTAATTTTATTTTATTTATTTAATTTTTTAATTATAACATTTTTCGATCATTTAAATAACATTTTATTTATTTAATTTTTCAAATAAAATTTTGGTACCTAATAACACTATCCTTGTGAGAACAATACTTTATTTATTGCTTTATTACTTGTTCAATTCATGTACTTGTAAAAATTCACAACAAAATCCAACAATCTATTCATCATTTATGGAGTATCTGTTTTAAAATTGTTATCAAAATATAATAATATGATACGAATGAAATTGAAAATAAAAGAAAAATAAAATTGTGAAAAACAGGAATTGTTAGAAATATAAACAATCAGAATAGGAAACGTGGATGAAAAGCCAGGGCAAGTGTAGCAAATGCTTTTCTTAAAATAAATTTGTCTGCTCATTGTCGGTGTCAAAGGTTTTAATGGACGTCTGTCTCCTAAGATATAATGACTACAAATAGCAATCGAACACTATGAATCTACATTCTGCGAAATAAGTATTAGCCTAAACTCTATCACACTGATAAATACCTAATGCACTCTAGAAAGAATATAAGAGAGGACATGAGTCTTTTGGTGTGACTTGTTAAGAATGGAGGTTCCCCTTTTATAGGCTTCAAGAGAAATCATGGCCATAAAATGTGGAATTAGTTAACTTAATTCCCAATACTAACGGAGGCTATTAGTATTCAGTTTTAAATCACATTTGATCCTGCAATTAGTCAAAGCTATTACAAAGACATAATTCTAAAATTAATTTGAGTTATTTATGAGACTTTATTAACAGCTTTAATACTTAGATTAAAATTCTCACAAGCAGTTGGGTGCAAATTGAAAGTCAATTTATCATTTACCCATTCATCATTTTGAACATGTATATATACCATTCCTTTTAACCCATTACATAAATATTGTGGGACTCGCTCAAAATTATACCTCAAAAAATGATACACAATATAAGTGGGTTTTCCAGGCCATTTTTCCAACAACTATTTCGTATTACATAGAGTATTAGCGTCTCAATGATTTTAGTAAAGCTTTTAAATAAGAAAGTATGAGATTATGAAGAAAAGACTGGATCATAAATTGTTCAAGAAAGATGTTTAACTACTCTGGCTTGAAGTCTAACTAGATTGTTCTTTTTAAGTGGATTTTCAAATAAAATATGTTGAAACTGAATTACATACTTTAGAAGCCTGCTTGTTTAGTTGTTTGAGCCTTAAACCTTTTTGTTAATGTAGTTGATTGCTAGTTTTGTGCAACATAAATACTTGTATATTGCTTTTGTGGAGCGGCTAGTAGGTTCGCATGCGTGAACTAATCCAGCAAAATAAAAAATTAAAAATATTTCATAATTTTTTCAAAAAATTATTTTATTAAAATTTCCTTTATGACGAGTTTAGGACTCGCAATATGATGAGTTCGGAGGAATGGATCAAAAAGCATGTTTATGCTTTTAAATATAACTTATATATATATATATCTCTATAAATTGATATAAAATAGAACAAAAAGGTTAAAAACAAATTAATATTTTCTAAAGTGATGATAAATGTTAAAAGAGAAAGTGACTCGAAAAATTTTTCGTCCGATTAGTTAAAATAAACTAATTTTTTCTAAAACGATGACAAGTGTCAAAAATTGAAATGGATTGAAAAAGTATTTAATTGTGTTGGCCCTTTTGCACGTAGATAGAATAGACGTATAGAATGCCTTTTGTTTTGTGAAGACCATGGGAAATATCAAGTTATCTATCATTTATTTTTGTTCTTTTGTTACAGAGAGTCACAACACTCCTAAAAGTTGAAGTAACATTATTTTCACTAGTTTGACCTACAAGTAAGTACTCAAGATCTCATCCGCCAAATAAACATTTAGGGCATGTTTTGGAGCTGTTCTTGAGTCTCTAAAAATCTTTTTTTTTTTTTTTTCAAAATTTCACTACTTTTTACTATTTACATCTCTAAAATATTACAATAAACTCCAAACTTTAAAAATTCATAATTTTATTTATACAAGTCCAAATGAGATAATTTTTTTAAATTACATAGAATTTCGAGAGGAACGAAACAATATCCATATTTATATTTTTTTTCTAAAAAAATTTTTAAATTTTTTTATTTTTTCACCTCAAACAGTTTTTTCTCTCAAACACATTTTCCAAAACAACTTTTTTCCAACCCAAAAATAATGTCTCCAGCCTCATCCGCCAAAGTCCCCCTTAATTTTTCATTAGATGCTTTGTTGCGTTTTATGAAGGCGACTATTAATTCTCATATTTGCTAAATTGTTTCTTGAATCTGAGTCATATAATAGAGCTGATGTTTATTCTTTTCTTTTTTTTTTTTTTTCAAATTATATCTTCGAATGATAAGAATAGATATTGCTATGTTTGTTCATATGCAGTTTCATGCAAATCAAACTTCTTCACATATGGAGATTGATGAAATTTGGGTAAAATCGGCAAATAGTATTGTCTGAAGTCCTGTTAGCTGCTGCAAAAAGTATTTATTGAAACTAGCCACATTAGTCTTTTCTCTACCAAACCTGGAAATCTGGAATGTTTTAGTTTTTTTATACTTCAAACATTTACTTACAAAGTTGTTGATTTATTGTCACTATTTTTTAAATGAATTCTATATTTACTGTAAATATTTTTGTGCAAATATGAAGATTAGAAAATAGGAAATGAATTTAAATACATATGTATAGATATGTAATTAAACAATTGTTGCTACATATTCTGCAAAAAAAAAAAAAATGTTGCTAAATATTTACTTAAGGAAAAAACCTGTGTTATTACAAGTCACATTTAACAACAATAACTCATAGGAATTGTTGAATGTAGAGTTCTTTTGACTTTTGCTAAACATGATTTACTTTTAACGACACTTGAAAAAGACAACACTTGCACAACTGTCGTTAACATCAATTTTTAATGTGAATTGATTTATTTAAATTGAATTATTAATTATATAAATTAAATATTTAAGTCCATACACCTTTGGTACTCAACGATCTAAATTATTAACGTTTACTTTCCAACGATAGGACGTAAAAAAGGGGTGCTAAAGCTCACAAAGACAGGCCTGTCCAGTCACGAGGGAAATTTTATTTAGTGGAATCTGAAAGAGACAAGTGACGGCAGTTCCACCCAAAACCGATCCTGTAGAAGTGGAAATAACATCCCGAGGCTCGCTGAGCTTTTGGTTGAAAGTGGTGAATTGTGTCATTTTGTTTTTAAAAAGACTTAGGATCTCTTTGAACGAGATTCTGGACATGTATTTTAAAAGTTGAAGAAATGTGAGTTTAAAAAAATATTTTTGAAAAAAAAAAACTATTTGGTATAAAAAAAGTGTAAAATCTTACTAATTTATTGTAAAAAATTTAGTCTCTATTTGTATTGTAATTTTCATCCAAACGTAAAAGTATTGCATTCAAATGTCAATCATATCACATTTTAAATTTAATATAATCACTATTTATTATTTTATTTTTATATTATTTTTATTAATCATATCATATACTCTTTTTCTCTCTATTTTTACCTATCAAATCACATATTAATTATTTAAATACAATTTAAATACTTTTCTTCCAAATACACATTATAGTCAAATACAATGTAAATACTTTTCCTTCATATGTAAATTACATTCAAACGTAATGCAAATGCAATATGTTTATCTAACGGAGTCTTATTAATAAAGATCTTATTTTATTCATCTTTAGATTTTATGCAATTTAAACATAAAATCATTTCATTTGAACTTATATATGTAAAATTATAGACTTTTAAATTTTGAGTTTAGTATAAAGTCATAGAGATATAGTAAAAAGAAGTTGTGAGATAAAAAAAAACTAAAAAATGTTTAAAATATGTCTTCAAAACACCTTAAATACCCATTTAAAAGGAAAAAAGATAAAAAAAAGTGTAAAAAAAATATGTAAGAAAAAAAAAAGCAAGAAGCCAAAAAGCAACAGCAAGTGTACAACACAAGATGGAAAAAAAAAAAAAGGGAAAAAGAAAAAAGAAGGAACCGGGAGGAAGCACGTAGGAAGGAGGGAAAATAGTCCTCTCGAATTTTATATAGTAAAGATAAAAATAAAGATTAGTTAAAAAGTGGACGAAATGAAAAATAGCAAACAATTTTAGCGAAAAGCAAAAAAAAAAAATAACAAAGGGTTATTTACATTTTTATATCATGTATTTTATGATTATTTAGAAAATTTATTATGTGTTTTCAATTTTTACATTTTTATACTATTTAATTATGTTTAATACATAATTTGTGATAACCGAGAAACTAATCACTCTCGGAAAAATATTGTACAAAAAAAATGTAAATAAATGTACATTCATGATGAGACATGTTACAGAATACAGAGCAGATGAAAATTTTGATTAACTGAGTTTTAATCAAAATTTGACAATAAATTAATGAATACAGTTTAGAAGCTAAACATTAATTCAATTTGTGATATTTTAAAATTTAATAGAAAAGTATGTGGAAAATATATATTAAGAGATCAAAGGCACACAAGTAAGCCACATTGATCAATGGCCAAGATTAGCCAAACAAGCCCTTGCAATTTTCTTAAAGAAAATTAAAGAAATGAAAGAAAGTGAATGAGGGAGTGAGGCACGTGAGGCACCTCAAACCCAAGCAACCCAAGTGAATTAATTCACTTGAGTTGAACTGCAAAGAAGCAGCCGGGAAGAGAGAGAAAGAGAAAGAAAGAACGGGAAAGAGAGAGAGAGACCAAGAAAGAGAGAGAGCAGAAAGGGAAATCCAACCAAGTTTGGATTTTTCTCTTGTTACAGTAGATCGATCGAGTTTTTCGGCCAAGAATCAACAGCAAGAAGTTCTCAAGCTTCAAGTAAGGTAAACTCTTGTTTTCTCACATTTTTCAGGTGGAAAAATCTGGGGTTTTGAGAGGAAGAAGAGAATATGAGTAAATCATGTTGAGATTTTCGATTAAATCGAAACATAGTTCGAGTCTAGTTGTTTTTAAACACGAATCCAAGAGTTGATGGTTTAGAAAACCAAGTTTAGTAAGTTTTCATCAAGAAAGTTCAGATTTTTTAAAATGTTGAGTTAAGAAATATGTAAAAGCAAAATGTGAGATTTTGCTTAAGAAATCATGGATTTGTGATAATAGAAATGTAGTCTATACCTTGAAACGATCTTATTGAAATCGATTTTGAGTGTAAGAAGTAGAACAAAGGCCATAAAAGCCTTAGAAAATCAGAGCAGAGCATTTCGGACCCAGAATCTTGATTCTGGTATGAACACAGGCGTGTACAAGGGCGTGTTCAGAACACGGCCTCGAACATGCCCATATGCACGACCGTGTTTCAAGAAAAATTGAGACTCGAGAGGTACACAACCAAGAACACAGCCATGTATCGAGCCGTGTCAAGGGGCACACGGTCATGGGAAGGGCGTGTAGCAGACCATGTTCGACAGCAGGAAAACACGGCTAGAAACACGGCCGTGTAGGTGACCGTGTAAACATGCACGAATTACACGGCCATGTTCCACGAAGTACACGGCCATACACATAAAGTCCAGAAGAGTACACGGCCATGAACACGCCTGTGTAGGAGGGCATGTTCGAAGTCAAAGTAAAAAAAAAAAGTCTGGAAATAGGAATTTCATATTTTGCCATGTTTCCAATATAAGATGAATATTGGAAATAATCAGCAATTATTTCTTTTATAGGAGTTCAAGCTAGAGACCCCGATACAGCAGTCCCAGAGTAGCAAAGGCTCACGCTAGCAGATTTCCTGTAAGTTCAAGCATTATCTTGACTGCAACGTGGACAATCTTATTATGTTTATGATGTTATGTATGTTATTTGACGTGTATGTCAGACGTTGACCGTCTGTATCATGATATACATATCAGTCTCATGTCATGCATGTAGAAGTTCATGATCAGTAGATGTTGTACGTACACATGTCAGACAGGTACCAAGTACACGAAAGTATGTAGGTGTACAAGGCACCTTAGTGTGTTATTAAAACTCACACCCTAAGTAAAACATGTAACAGGTTCCTACTGTGGGGGCAATCAGTATGCTACCCAGTTGGAACTCTAGCAAGATGGTAATTAAAACAGTTATTGGCGTACCGGCCTCTCGACCTACGGGGAGGTTTTCATGTTTAGCTTCAGTTAAGACTGAGGAGGTTAGCACTAAAGTATCACTCCCAGTTATGCTAACATGTCGGTACGACCAATCAGGAGCCCAAAACCAGAACTAAATATCAGATAATGTCCTAAGACTAAGCTTTCAGCCAAGAGCATGTTTTCAGAGTCAAGTTTCATGCATAAGCACAGTACAGCATGTCATGATTCATGTTTTTATGTTTGAATTTACTGAGCCCATAGCTCATCAGTTTGTTCACATATTGCAGGTAAGAGACCTGTTCACCAGTAGTACACGGTGGACGACGGATAGGGTATGTATGTGCCAGGGAGATTAGGCGAGGGATTGTGGTCACCTTTAGTCTTCCGTTGTACAGTTTTGAAAGAATTAAACATGTAACTTCAAGAACACGTTTTCAAGTCAAGATTATGTGATAGGGGAATCATGCTCCATGTGCATGTTATTTTGTTAACATGATTTCCTTATCACATTCTCGAACAGTTTATGAAATTAAGAAAAAAAAAATTATTCCGCAAAATTTACAAGCAGTTTTCAGTTAAGCATGATTGCCGGCAACCCTAGAGGCCTGCATACTATTGCGGTTAACTACAGAGTTGACT
Organism: Antiaris toxicaria; assembly: GCA_035233585.1. Taxonomy (NCBI): domain Eukaryota; kingdom Viridiplantae; phylum Streptophyta; class Magnoliopsida; order Rosales; family Moraceae; genus Antiaris; species Antiaris toxicaria. The sequence goes on from CP141163.1 coordinate 8,253,150, forward strand.
ATAATAGCACTGTAGAGTCTCGATAGCAGGGCGGGCTGCCACAGTTGGTATCAGAGCCCAAGTTTTTAAAACGAGTTCAGTTTAGAATACCAAACGTAGTCACAGTTGGTATTATAAGAAAAGTTGGTAGACCACATCCCACTTGACTCCGTGCATATCTTGTTCACCGATCCAAGTAAGTTAAGTTTATGTTAAGATAAGCAGCTAGTTATGCATGAAAGTAAAGGTCTGTAGAGACCTATACTTTATAGTAAGTATGTGATGATATGTTAATGCAAGAAATGATGTGAGTCCTCTTGTAGAGGATCTAATATAAGTTTATCGTGTGATTTTAGGATATAAGGTTGCACGATGAAAAACCAGGGCTAAGGCCAAAGGAAGAGAAGGGGATGCCCATCTCTGACTCAGAGACTAGAAGAGATAAAAGCTCTTCTAGAAAATCAGATGAGAGAGAATGCAGAATTAAGACAGAGGTTAGAACAGCTAGAACAGGGGTAGGGATCAGTAGGGACTCCTGCACAACCAGTAGCTGAAGCAGAACAAGTAGTACCACCAACGGCACCAGAAGTGGTTCAGGAACCACCGGTCAGGGTGAACTACATAAGAGATTTCGGAAGATGAGGCGTCTGGAATTTGAGGGTTCAACCAATCCTTTGGAAGCAAAAGATTGGCTTTCTTCGATCCAGATGATTATGGAGTTTATGAGACTCACAGATGAAGAGAAAGTCTTGTGTGCCTCCTTTTTTCTTAAGGAAGGACGCAAAATTTTGGTGGGACACAATCCGTATGAGGAAAGACGTGATTACAATGTCATGGACGGAGTTCTTGGAGGAGTTCAATCAGAAATACTATGATCCTGCATCACTCCGACCCCAGTAGAAAGAGTTTTCAGAATTACAGTAGGTTGACATGTCCGTCAGTGAGGTTTGCAGGAGATTTGATTAACTCTCCCGCCTGTGTCCCTATGTAGTGCCAACGGAAAGGGAGAAGATATAGAAGATGATAGGCATGTTCAGGCTTGAGATTTCTATTTTGATTGACATTGGCCCAATCCCGCCAATCTCAGTAGCCAACTGTGTTAGTCATACTTTGAGGGCAGAGTACCATCTAGCCCGACAAAAAGAAGAGAGGGAAAAGGTCTGGGAAGTCAGGAAAAAAGAAAAGATCTTGGCTAAGGCCTCTTAACTTGGACAACATGGTAAGGGCAGTCAGGGTACAAGACTAGAACAGTCCAGTAACCTAGGCCCTCAGTTCCAACAGAAGAGAAAGGGCAGTTTCTAGGGAAATCAAAGTCAAGACAATAGAAGCCAGTCATGGAGGACTAACACTACTACAGTTCCAAGTAACCCCACCTGTCCAAATTGTGGGAGGAAACATGTGCGTCAATGCAGAACCGGCACAACTGCATGTTTTCAGTGCGGAAAAGAAGGCCATTTCATCAAGAATTGCCCTATGAACCGCCAGTCAGTATCAGGAGCAAACTCTTCACGTCCACAGCAGTCATAAGTTCATGCACTCAGATTGAGTTATGAAAGCCCATCAGAAGTGCCTTCAGCAGTGCAAGAAAGACAAGAACGAGCTCTTCAGGCAGATGCTAGGGTGATGGCCTACACCAGAGAAGAGGTAGAGGCAGGGACGTCCAACATGGTGACGGGTCAGATTTTTGTCGCTAACCACTTGGCATCTGTTCTATTTGACTCTGGGCCACCCATTCTTTCATATCATATGCATTTGCTGATAAGTTAGAATACCTTAGAGATCACATGAGAAGAACTTTTAAAACTACTCTTCCATCAGGAGAAATCATGTTATTCGAGTACTGGTTACCTCATGTACCAGTAATCGTGGTAAATAGATAGTTGTATGCAGAATTGATCATGATGAAGATCGTAGTCTACGATGTAATCTTGGGAATGGATTTCCGAGGAAAATATCAAGCTACGATAGATTGCAGAAACAGAAGAATAGTGTTCAAGCCAGAAGATAAAGAATGTTTTGAATATGTCGATTCTTTAAGAAGGCCAAGTAAGATGATGATCAGTTCATTGAAAGCTAAGAAGCTAATCGCCAGTAGTTGTACTGGATATTTAGCTTATATAACAGATACAGCAGAAGAAAAGAAGTTACAACCAGATGATGTTCCTATTGTTAGAGAATTTCTTGAAGTCTTTCCAGAGGAACTACCAGGAATACCTCCAGAACGGGAAATCTCATTTGAGATAGAGCTCCTACCTGGAACAGCACCGATCTCCAAGGGGCTGTATCGCATGGCACCAGTGGAGTTGAAAAAGTTACAAGTGCAGTTGAAGGATCTGCTTGATAAGGGATTCATCAGACCAAGCTATGCCCCATGGGGTGCTCCCGTCCTATTTGTTAAGAAAAAAGACGGGACGTTCCACATGTGTATAGATTACTGAGAATTAAACAAGGTTACAGTCAAAAATAGGTACACATTACCTAGGATTGATGACCTGTTCGATCAACTCAAGGGTACAGCAGTATGTTCAAAAATTGATTTGAGATCAGGATACCATCAGCTAAGAATTAAGGAAGGTGATGTTTCCAAGACAGCTTTTAGAACCCGTTATGGGCATTATGAATTCCTAGTAATGCCGTTTGGGTTAACGAACGCTCTAGCCGCTTTCATGGACCTGATGAATAGAGTCTTCAAGAAGTATCTTGACAAGTTTGTCATTGAGTTCATCGATGACATCCTTGTATATTTAAGGACCCATGCAAAGGATGAAGCATAGTTAAGAGTTGTGTTTCAGAAGCTGAGAGAGCATTAACTATATGCCAAATTCTCAAAATGTGAGTTTTGGCTAAATAGAGTACATTTCCTCGGACATGTAGTGTCTAAGGAGGGAATTACAGTGGATCCAATCAAGGTGGATGCGATAAACAGATGGCCTGCACCAAAGAACGTGACAGAGATACGCAGTTTCTTAGGGCTAGCTGGCTATTACAGGAGATTTGTAGAAAGGTTTGCAAGATTAGTAATACCTCTCACAACCCTCACATGTAAGGAAAAGAAGTATGTATGGACAGAAGAATGCAAAAGAAGCTTTCAAGAGTTAAAGAGACAGCTGACAAGTGCACGGATCCTCATACTTCCTACTGATGGGGAGAAGTATGAAATCTACAGTGATGCTTCAAAAGTGGGTTTGGGAGCAGTATTAATGCAAGAAGGCAGAGTGATTGCCTATGCTTCACGCCAATTGAAAGAGCATGAGAAGAATTATCCCAACCATGATCTAGAACTTGCTGCAGTAGTGTTCACACTCAAAATTTAGCAACACTATCTCTATGGAGCACAGTGCCAGATTTACACGGATCATCAGAGTTTAAAATACTTCTTCACACAGAAGGAGTTAAACATGAGGTAAAAAAGATGGTTGGAGTTGGTGAAGTATTATGACTGTGAGATCCTCTACCATCCAGGAAAAGTCAACCAAGCAGCAAATGCATTGAGCAGAAAAGCTACAGTTTCGTAGCAGTTGCCTATTGATAGGTTATCAAGACCATTGCAGCAAGAGATTCATTCGCTTGAGCTGGAGCTGATATCAAGAAAATTGTCAGCACTACAACTGAAATCATCATTATTTGATGATATCAAAGAAGTTCAAAAGCAAGATTCAAGTCTAACAGACTCCCAGGAAGAGATGTCCAAAGATGGATTAATCATGTATCAGAGGAGAATTCACATTTCAGCAGATGAGAAACTTCAAAGGCGAATCATGTCAGAAGCTCATGAAACGCCATACTCAGTTCATCCTGGAGCCACCAAGATGTACCATGACTTAAAACTACAGTTTTGGTGGAAAGGGATTAAAGGAGATATTGCAAGGTTCGTGAGTAAGTGCCTTACTTATCGGAAAGTCAAGGCTGAGCATCAGCATCCTGGAGGAAAGTTAGAACCTCTGGAGATTCCAGAATGGAAATGGGAGCATGTTACCATAGATTTTGTGGTAGGGCTACCTAAAACAAGAGAATGACATGATTCTATTTGGGTAATCGTGGACAAGTTAACCAAGACAGCCAGGTTCATACCAATGAAGATCACTTACTCATTGGAGAAACTAGCACAACTTTATATAGCTCATGTTGTCAAGTTACATGGAGTTCCAAAGTCTATAGTATCTGACAGAGATGCACTATTCACTTCAAACTTTTGGAAGTGTGTGCAAAGAGCCATGGGCACAGAACTGAAGTTCAGTACAGCATTCTATCCTCAGACAGACGGACAATCAGAACGGACTATCTAGACTTTATAGGATATGCTCCGAGCATGTGTCATGTATTTTCCAAGAGCTTGGAACGAGAAGCTACCACTAGTGGAATTCTCATATAACTATAGTTATCAAGCTTCCATCAAGATGGCACTGTATGAGGCCCTGTATGGACGAAAGTGTAGATCACCTGGAAAAACAACTACATAAAACTGATTTCATGCAGGAAACTTGCGATGCAGTTACCAAGATCCAGCAAAGGATGAAAAGTGCTCAAAGCAGACAGAAGAGCTATACAAATACAAGACGGAGATCCCTAGAATTCAAAGAAGGAGACTTCATATTTCTGAAAATGTCACCCATGAAGGGAATTATGCATTTTGGTAAGAAAGGAAAACTGAGTCCAAGGTATATCGGACCTTATGAGATTATTAAACGCATTGGGAAGGTTGCCTACAAGTTGGCACTACCTCCTGAGCTGTCAGCAGTATACAACGTATTTCATGTCTCAATGCTCAGAAAGTATATATTAGATCCATCTCATGTGCTACAACATGAACCAGTCCAAGTCCAAGAGGATTTGACCTATACAGAACAGCCTGTTTAGATACTGGCTAGAGCAAAAAATGTACTGAGAAACAAGACCATCCCACTAGTCAAGGTATTGCAGTGGAATCATAACATTGAAGAAGCTACGTGGGAAAGAAAAGTTGAGATGAGACTTTCATACCCTAACTTGTTCTAAATTTTCGAGGACGAAAATCTTATAAGGAGGGGTGAATGTGATAACCGAGAAACTAATCACTCTCAAAAAAATTTTGTACAAAAAAAATGTAAATAAATACATTCATGATGAGACATGTTGCAGAATATAGAGCAGATGAAAATTTTGATTAACTGAGTTTTAATCAAAATTTGACAATGAATTAATGAATAAAAATTAGAAGCTAAACATTAATTCAATTTGTGATATTTTAAAATTTAATAGAAAAGTATGTGGAAAATATATATTAAGAGATCAAGAGCACACAAGTAAGCCACATTGATCAATGGCCAAGATTAACCAAACAAGCCCTTGCAATTTTCTTAAAGAAAATTAAAGAAATGAAAGAAAGTGAGTGAGGGAGTGAGGCATGTGAGGCACCTCAGACCTAAGCAACCCAAGTGAATTAATTCACTTGAGTTGAACTGCAAAGAAGCAGCCGAGATGAGAGAGAAAGAGAAAGAAAGAACGGGAAAGAGACAGAGAGACCGAGAAAGAGAGAGAGCAGAAAGGGAAATCCAACCAAGTTCAGATTTTTCTCTTGTTGCAGCAGATCGATCGAGTTTTTCGGCCAAGAATCAACAGCAAGAAGTTCTCAAGCTTCAAGTAAGGTAAACTCTCGTTTTCTCACATTTTTTGGGTGGAAAAATCTGGGGTCTTGAGAGGAAAAAGATAATGTGAGTAAATCATGTTGAGATTTTCGGTTAAATCGAAACATGATTCGAGTTTAGTTGTTTTCAAATACGAATCCATGAGTTGATGGTTTAGAAAACCAAGTTTAGTGAGTTTTCATTAAGAAAGTTCAGATTTTTCAAAATGTTGAGTTAAGAAATATGTAAAAGCAAAATGTGAGATTTTGCTTAAGAAACCATGGATTTGTGATAATAAAAATGTATTCTATACCTTGAAACAATCTTATTGAGATCGATTTTGAGTGTAAGAAGTAGAATAAAGGTCATAAAAGCCTTAGAAAATCAGAGCAGAGCATTTCAGACTCAGAATCTTGATTCTGGTATGAACACGGGCGTGTACAAGGGCGTGTTCAGAACATGGCCTCGAACATGCCCATATGCACGACCGTGTTTCAAGAAAAATTGAGACTCGAGAGGTACACGACAAAGAACATGGCCGTGTATCGGGCCACGTCAAGGGGCACACAGTCATGGGAAGGACGTGTAGCAGACCATGTTCGACAGTAGGAAAACACGACCGTGTAGGTGACCATGTAAACGTGCACAAATTACACGACCATGTTCCACGATTGTTAGGAAATGCCCTAAGCATTGAGACATTTTGATGTATTTATTTTGAACTGGATAATAAAATTATATATAGAGGTTATTCATTACATTGCTATCTGTCCTCGTTTTATTTACATGTTAAAGTAAATGTAAGCAAATATGGCTCCCTGACTGCTTGTGTTAAACTGTTAGAACGTTGCATGCAATGGACTTTTGTATGCGAGAAGACAATGTTCTAAAGTAAGTGGTCTAAATTATGGTCTGTAGTCTATGGGATTAGACTGAGCATCTAACTCATGTTAAGACTATTATGTTGTCTAAAGTCTTGACTGTCTGGGGCATAGACTCCCAAGTAGAGACATAGATATGTTGCTTAGTGGTGACATATTAGACCGGGACTAAAGCGTGATTAATCTACGAAGTCTGCTTTGAGTGGATCGATCTGCTTTTGACGTTCATTGTGCAGTAACCTTAATCTTAAGTAGATGGACAGCTTCATGTATATGACTTGTGTACTTTGATGTTCCAATGGCTAAAGTGTCTCAGAAGTAGTAAGCTTATAGACCGGTTCGTTGGGTGCATGACTTATATACGATGAAGAGTTCGTCTACAGATATTGGAATCATAGCTCTAATGAGGAGTTAAGGGTATCCTCTTAAAGACATTATACTGAATGTGAAAATGGACAAGGCCTTGGTCGTCTGCTGGGCGGATGACTTCTTATTCACATATGGTGAATAATCATTTTCTTTATTCGGTAGTATAATAGAACTTTAAGATAGCCTGATCAGTAGAATTAAATGGACTTTGGCCTAAGGCTGATCATGAATATCATATGAGGGTTCTGCATACATGACAAGGTCATTGAACAATAGCTTGTCACAGGCTTACGTAATACGGTATATAATTGGGAGTTCAGTTTCAGGTTTATAGTGGTGTGACTCTGAAATTAGTGATCATATGATTGAGTTGTTTGGTAAAGAATGATAATCATATGGATTTACGGGAGCCCGATTATATATGTCCAATCAGTTCCTCTACTAGCTCCACATAATTCCTTAACGTTTGGCAAAATTGATCTGTGTATGCTATTGGCTAGTTTATTATGTATGGATGGTGTTGACATAGGATTTGGATGGTCGACAAGATTTTCTCTGGTTGAATTCTGATTTTGTTTTGGATAATAGAGTACACAATTATTCGAACTCCAAATAAAGTTAACATGATTTTATTTGAGATTGGATTGGAGTTGTAGAAAATTATCCATGAGAACAAGAATTAGAAATACAACTGTTTTGTGGATTTTGAAATTTGAATTTTGAAATTTGAAATTTAAAATTTGAAATTCGAATTTAAAATTTGAAATTTGAAATTCGAATTTGAAATTTGAAATTTGAAATTCGAATTTGAAATTTGAAATTTGAAATTTTGAATCACAGTCCAAGTGGGATTCGAATTTGTTGTGGTAAATCCATGAGGAATGAAACTCGAATTTGAGTTGGATATGGAGAGGAAAATCTTGTCAGAATCCTACTTGAATTTTGAATTCAAATCCTAACCAAATATGGACCAAAATTTTGAGGATTATCCTCAATGAATTTTCGGATTTTTGTGGATAGGGTTCAAGGAAAAATTCAAGTTTCAATCCTAGTTGAATTTGGATTCTCTCCTCCCTGATAATGGCCGAATTTTTGGAGTAAATCTCCTAGGAGATTTTCGGTTATTTTGGATAAGGATGAGATAAGATTCAAGCTTGAAAATCCTAGTAGAATTTTGATTCTCCCTTATCCAAAAGTGGCCGAAATTTTGGTGGAGATTTTCCCTTTGGATTTTCAGATTTTTTGGTTGAAAAAAGGGAGATAAAATTCTAGTTAAAATCTTGTTTAGATTTGGATTGGAATTATCCTAAAGTGGCCGAATTTATTGTTGGGATTTTTCCCTTGGAAAATTTAGATTTTGTGCTTGTGGATAAGGGAGAATATCTTCTCCTAATCCAATTCAAATTCAGAGAATCAGCTCATGCAGGTCTATAAATAGAGGTCCTGCCACTCTAGTTCTCTTAGACCACAGACTCTCAAGTGAGCAGGCTTATTGTTGCATAACTCACCGTGACAATAAGTTCTTTAGAGATCTGGGTGGTCGGAAGAAGACTAGCAGTGCTAGCATACCGATCGAGGTTCAGAGTGCTCACACAGTCAGCCATTCGGGAATTGGAGAATAGTAGAGAAGGCTAGTTGGTTGAAGCCCTCCGGTCATTCTCCTCCTGTAGATTGGCGTCCTTGAGGTATGAGTTTTAATTGTTGTTGGTTTATTGTATATGGCATCATGAGATATTTAACGATATAAAAATTTTTATTTTTCTGCTGCGCCACTCTGATACGTTTTTATCGATTCATTTTCCTACAGAAGTATACGGCCATGCACGTAAAGTCCAGAGGAGTACACGGCCATGAACACGCCAGTATAGGAAGGCGTGTTCGAAGTCAAAGTAAAAAAAAAAAAAGTATGGAAATAGGAATTTCATATTTTGCCATGTTTCCAGTATAAGATGAATATTGGAAATAATCAGCGATTATTTCTTTTATAGGAGTTCAAGCCAGAGACCCCGATACAGCAGTTCCAAAGCAGCAGAGGCTCACGCTAGTAGATTTCCTATAAGTTCAAGTATTGTCCTGACTGCAACATGGACAATCTTATTATGTTTATAACGTTATGTATGTTGTTTGACGTGTATGTCAGACGTTGACCGTCTGCATCACGATACACATGTCAGTCTCATGTCATGCATGTAGAAGTTCATGATCAGTAGATGTTACAGGTATACATGTCAGACAGGTACCAAGTACATGAAAGCATGTAGGTGTACAAGGCACCTTAGTGTGTTACTAAAACTCACACCCCAACTAAAACATGTAACAGGTTCCTACTGTGAGGGCAATCAGTATGCTACCCAGTTGGAACTCTAGCAAGATGGTAATTAAACCAGTTATTGACGTACCGGCCTTTCGACCCACGGGGAGGTTTTCATGTTTAGCTTCAGTTAAGACTGAGGAGGTCAGCACTAAAGTACCACTCCCAGTTATGCTAACATGTCGGTATGACCAATCAGGGGCCCAAAACCATAACTAAATATCAGATAATGTCGTAAGACTAAGCTTTCAGCCAAGAGCATGTTTTTAGAGTCAAGTTTCATGCATAAGCACAGTACAGCATGTCATGATTCATGTTTTTATGTTTGAACTTATTGAGCTCATAGCTCACCAGTTTGTTCACATGTTGCAGATAAGAGACCTGTTCACCGGTAGTACATGGTGGACGACAGACAGGGTATGTATGTGTCAGGGAGATTGGGCGAGGGATTGTGGTCACCTTTAATCTTCCGTTGTACAGTTTTGAAAGAATTAAACATGTAATTTTAAGAACACGTTTTCAAGTCAAGATTATGTGATAGGGGAATCATGCTCCATGTGCATGTTATTTTGTTAACTTGATTTCCTTATCACATTCTCGAACAGTTTATGAAATTAAGAAAAAAAAAATTTATTCCGTAAAATTTACAAGCAGTTTTCAGTTAAGCATGATTGCCAACGACCCAAGAGGCCTGCATACTATTGCGGTTAACTACAGAGTTGACTGTAATAGCATTGTAAAGCCTCGACAGCAGGGCAGGCTGCCACATAATTTTTCATCCTTCCTTGACCAATACTTTATTTGATCTTATAATATGTAAGTATCCTTACTAAAACTATACATATATACATTTTTATGCCCTACATTTGTTTTTATTCAAAAACTATATTGTGTCTGTTAACATTCTACATTTTTACATTATTAAATTGTATTTAGTTCATAAATCTATATTTTTTTTATTAATACTTAATTTTAACATCAAAAATATCTAAAATACCCTTTCAATTAAAAAATAAGTAGTCTAAAAAAATTCTAATTTAAATTAAAAATAACCTATCATTACCTTCCTTTCAACTAGCCACTAGCCTAAACAGATTAACTGTCACCAACTGACAACGATCGATGCCGACAAAAACCGACGATAGCAGTCACGGACATCATCAGTCCGTGAAACCAAATCGTCTAACACATTGGCGGTTGGTGGGTGGTTCTAATGGTCTAGCACCGATAACTGACCGCAGATGTTGCCTATCTTCTTCGTCTGTAGCATCTTTCTTCTTCTTCTACCTTTCTTCTTCGTTTCGGGTAATTCCCACCGCTCGCTACACTTACTTCAGTCTTTCGTTTCTTTTCTACCTGAGAAAAACATTAAAATTCAGCGCACTATGCCTACATATCCAACCCTACTTCTTATTAACACAATTTTAAGCACAATAATTTACAAGCCCACAACCTGACCTAATATTACAATTAAAAATCCTAACAGCCCTATAAATATTACAATTAAAAATCCCTCCACCGCCTTTCTTCTTCTTCCTTCCTTCCTTTATTTTTTTTTGGCAGTTGCGTCGTGTCAAATAGTCATTCACCATCTTTGTTTTCCTAGAATCGAGAAGCACCAACTGATGAAAAGTGATCACTTTCGTGCAGTTTTCGGGCGGCCTCCACACCGTCTTTGGTTGGTGACAATTTCTTGTTTTCAAGAAATTAAAAATGTCAATTGGTCACCGAACTGACCATTTTTGTCAATGACTGACCAATGCACGTGCCAGCTAGCTCTAACTCTGTCTAGTTGCAGGAACATGTGGTTACGGTTGAACATTTAAGTTGCAAGTAAAGCAGGGTCGAAAACGACCGCCCAAAACCATCCGATTGATCGGTGACACGTCAACACTGACCTTCTCGGCCAATTAACCGTATTGAGAGGCAAATGGCGCAGGCGGTTGTGGTTTTTGAGATTTTCCCACGGGTGGTAACCAAATCGCACTGGACTGATGAAATAAAGGAGCAACAAAAATCACTAGTTGTGCTTCCTCCTCCCTCCTCTCTTCTTCTTCTCTAGTGGCCTCTTCCTTCTACTGCCTGTCGTTGCTTTTTTCCCCTTCAACTCCACTCTAAATCTCTACAGTGTAAAGAAGAACTTGCACAAAATGACTACTTTTGGACCGTATTTTAAAAAATAAACACTTTATTATATATATTAAAGTGATGGGAAAATCCTTATTTATATACTGTTCTAGGAATTGTAATATGCCGATTTTATCTCGTGAATATGAGTTTTTTTGTCTTTTTATATTTATTCATATGAATTTCTATTTATACCTTTTAAAAAATCCATATTAATTCACTATTTCTATGATAGTGATGTATCGATTTTACTCTTAATTGATTATGAATTTTTAGCTTTTTTACATTTTTTTATGTGAATTTTCTTTTTTGTCTTTTATTTTCTTTTTATCATATCTAGGATTAGACAATGGTGTTTTTTTTAATTAATAAAAAATAAAAGTATTGATAGGATTGCGATTACTAACTGTATTTATTTATGCATAAAATATGTAGTTGGGGATATGACTAACCATACTTTATTTAAAAAGATTAGAAATAAACATAAAGTCACGGGGTTATGGAGAAAAAACTTTTCAATTTGTCAAAAAAAAAAAAAAAGAAAAGAAAAATAGTATAAAAAATGAATAGTTAACACACATAAATGAAGTAGGTATACGTAGTAGTCTTTTTTATTTACATTAATATCTTTGTTATTCTAGTTTGAATTATGTAAAGAAGTGAAATGAACAAATGACTTAAAATCTTATAGAAGTCTAAGTAATAGGGCTTTTGAATGTCCCTTTAAGGAAGTATAAAAGAATGTGTTGCTATAATTCATAACGAAAAAATAAAATAGAATAAAAAATACAAAAGTATAAAGGAAAATGATAATGATTGCGATTTATGATAATTGTTACATTACTAGCCAATCATTATGACAATAGATAAACAAGGCAATATTACAAGAGTATAAAGCAAAAAAAAAAAATTAAAAGGCTCCTTGAGAAAGCTCCATAACAAATATGAGAACAAAATTTATGATAATTAAAATAATTAGAAGTAATAATAAAATACTAACCATGTTGTGAAATTTTTTTTATTTAAGAGAAGAACTTTAGTGGGACAAATGAAAGAATTAGAGATATGAAAAAGAGATGAGATATATGTTTGTAAAAACTTGAGAATAAATGGATTTATAGGGTAAAAACTAACCGTTTATAACTGTTGGAAGTGGATGGGAATTTTTAAATTTTTGTATAGTTGTATTCTTGAATGATGTAAATAACATAAATACAAATAGAAAATATATTCATTAAATATAATGTATTTATAAAAATTTAGAATGAATGAATTTATAAGGTAAAAACTAGTTATTTATAACCGTTGGAAATGAGGGGAAATTTTGAATTTTATTTAATTATATTCTTGAATTTTGTATAATTATGTTAATATGATGTTAGCCTTTTTTGAGTCTAAAAGGTAAACATCTTATTCAACTCATCCATCAACATCTAAAAATCATAACGAAAATTCAAATTAATTTAAATATTGTAGGAATATGGGAATGATTTTTATATAAGACAATAATATTGTGGCGGCCCGCCCTACTGTAGAGGCTCTACAGTGCTATTACAGTCAACTCTATAGTCAACCGCAATAGTCTGCAGGCCTCTAGGGTCGTCGGCAATTATGCTGAACTGTAACTACTGCTAATTTTGCGGAATAAATTTTTTTTTTTAAATATATAAACTGTTCGAGAATGTGATAAAGAAATCATGTTAACAACTGATCATGATTCCCCTATCACATACTCCTGTCTTGAAAACTTGTCTCTTTGAAATTACATTCAAAATCTATATATGCAGCGGAAGATCAAATGGTGACCAATATCCCTCTCCCAATCCTGCCCGGCATGCGTCTACCCTGTTCGTCGTCCATCAATACTACTGGTGAACAGGTCTCTTACCTGCAACATGTGAACAAACTAATGAGCTATGAGCTCAGTAAGTTCAAACATAAAAACATGTAACTAACATGCTATACTGCTGTGCTCATGCTGTACTGCTGTACTCATGCTGTACTGCTGTGCTCATGCTGTATTACTGTGCTCATGGTGTACTACTGTGCTCATGCTGACTGGACTCTGTAAACATGCTGTACTGACTAAAGGTTTAGTTTTAGAACATTAATCTGTTATTTTAGTTCTGGTTTTGGGCCCCTAATTGGACGTACTGACATGTTAGCGCCACCGGGAGCGGTACTTTAGTGCTGACCTCCTCAGTCTTAACTGATGCTAAACATGATAACCTCCCCGTGGGTCGAGAGGCCGATACGCCAACAACTGATTAATTACCATCTTACTGGTGTTCCAACTGGGTAGCATACTGATTGCCCCCACAGTCGGAACCTGTTAATCAAATTACTGGGGTGTGAATTAATCAACACACTAGGGTGCCTTGTGCACCTAACTGTTTTCTTGTTCTGATACTGTCTGGTCTGTGTACTGGGACATGCAACTCTATATGCATGACATGAACTGATATGAACTGACCTGTGCTGTGACTGACATTAACTGACATAACATCGTGATGCAGACAATCAATGTCTAACAACACGTCATACAATATACACAACATTGTAATAAAGCAAGCTTGTCCACGTTGCAGTCAGGACAATGCTTGAACTTACAGAAAGTCCTCTAGCGTAAGCAGCTGCTGCTCTGGGACTGCTGATTTGGGGTCTCTGGCTTGGACTCCTATAAATGGAAAAATCACTGATTATTTACCATATTTATCTTATACTGGAAATATGGCAAAACATGAAAATTTTCCTTTCCAGACTCTTCTTTTTTTTTTTTTTTTACTCTCTGGCTTCGAACACGCCCTCCTACACGGCCGTGTCCGTGCCCGTGTACCCCTCTGGATTTTTAAGCTTGGCCGTATAATTCGTGGAACATGCCCGTGTATGCTTACACGGGTGGGTACACGGACGTGTCTCTAGCCGTGTACTCCTCTGTACTATTACACGGTTGCTTACACGCCTCCCTTTGACCGTGTGATCCTTGACACGGCCCGATACACGGCCGTGTTCTGGGCCGTGTACCTCTCGGGTCTAATTTTTCTTGTAACACGGTCGTGCGTATGGGCATGTTCAGGGTCGTGTTCTGAACATGCCCTTGTACACGCCCGTGTACACGTCCGTGTTCATACCAGAATCAAGATTCTGGGTCCGAACTGCTCTGCTCTGCTTTGCTAAGGCTTTTATGGCCTTTGTTCTACTTCTTACACTTGAAATCGATCTTCATAAGACCGTTTCAAGGTATCTACTACATTCCTACTATCACAAATCCATGATTTCATAAGCAAAAATTCCACATTTTGCTTATGAACCTTTCTTGACTTATCTTTTGAAAAATATGCATTTTAGTGAAGAAATTTCACTAAACTCGGTTTTCTAAACCATCTGTTCATGGATTCGTGTTTGAAAACGTCTAGACTCAAATCACATTTCGATTTTAACCGAAAACCTAAATGTGATTCACTCACATTCTCTTTTTTCTCTCAAAACCCCAGATTTTTCCCCAAAGAAAATCGTGAGAACTAGGATTTACCTTACTTTGATCGTGAGCTTTTCTTGCTGCTGATTTGTGACCGAATCTCGATCAACCTGCTGCTTGAACTAGAAATCCGAACTTCAATGGATTTCTTTTTCTTCTTTCCCTTTTCTCTCGGCCACTTTCTCCCTTTCTTTCCTTCTTTTCTTCTTTCTTTCTTTTCTTCTTTCTTTCTTTTCTGCCGGCTGCTTGCAGCTAAGGGAAATAAATCCCCCTTCTCTATCATGCTCACGTGCCTCACACTCTCTCCCTTACTTTCTTTTATTTTTTTAATGTGTAAGGGCTTGTTTGGCAAGTTCTTTTGGCCATTGATCCATGTGGCTCACTTGTGTGCCATTGATCTCTTAGTATGTATTTTTCACATACTTTTCTATCAAATTTTAAAACATCATAATTGAATTAATGTTTAGCTTTTAAACTATTTTGATTAATTCATTTTCAAATTTTGATTAAAACTTGATAAATCAAAATTTTCCTCTATTATTTATTCTGTAATCTGTATCACTGTAATTGTACATTTATTTACATATTTGTACAAAATATTCCCGAGAATGTAGATTTCTCGGGTATCACAAATATCTCTCACTACAACGTGTGAGTTTTTGGTTAGTTTAAACTAATTTACAAGTTTAAACAAAATTAGAAATGCAACATTTTTTTATTTGTCTTTCTATTATTTTGTAATTAATTTTGTAAAAAATACTGTTTCCTTTTTAAGAGAAAAAAAAAAAGGAAATATAACAAAATATGATATTTTTAAATTTTATTTTTTAGGGGGGACGTTGATCGTTGCTATTTTTTAGGGAGAGTATTGAGTATCGCGTTCTCATCAGTTTCACCTTTTTTTTTTTCGTTCAAGAGAGTTTTGGTTTCTCTTAGTATTTTTCTCTTTCTTTTTTTAACTTTCACATATTTAAATGGCTAAAACTAATATGTATTTTCTACTTATTACGTTTTTTTTATTTGCTAGCTGTATATATTTTTTTAACATATCTTTTCTATTTTTTTTTTCTTTCTCTGAAATAATTGACATAGTTGTTACTATAATAATCACATCATTATAAAAATGATGCTACCAGTATAACTCATCATTGTGGTAATTCTTATGTTTGTTTTAGGGGGAAAAAACCTATTAACATGATGTTTATGATAATGACGTATTAGATTATTATAATAAAGACCATATTGATCGTGCCATCAAACAAAAATGAAACATATTAATTAAACATATAGTTTTATAATATATTATGCTTATCAATATGATGTTGACTCCAATACAGAAAATCAATAAAAAAAATATTTGTAAAAATCAATTTGAAAGTTTAAACTATGAACGAATTTCATCGCTCAAAAATTCATAATCTATCTTTCCAAACCTATATGACGTTGTACATAAGTAACCTTTACCACTATATATCAACATGATTAAATAAACATCCAACTAAAATGAAATATGTTCAGGAAACAAAAAATGAATATATTTATAAAGAAAAGGGGAGGCTGCACGGCCATTAAAAGACCAGCAGTATATTTTTCTCGATAAGACAAATGATAATATGATCAATGGAAGCCTTAAATGGTGGGAGCTCATTCTCTTTAGTTGTCATGGTTACCTTACATTCAAGAATTGAGTTGTCATCATTCCCCTACATTCAAGAATCGCAAATTCATAGTACTAATGAATACTTGTTGTATTCTTTGTTATATAATGAATGGATTTATATTACATCGACTAAGTCATTATAAAGAAATAGCATATTGGCCTAATTAATATGATATTGAAAGAGAAAATAAAAAAACCATAGCAAGCAACAAAACATATTCTATTTCGAAAAAAAAAAAAAAAAACCATGTTCACATAAATAACAAACTACATACTTTGGTTGTCAAGTAACCACTATTATGCAATCTACTTGACTATAATTTACGCAAAAAAATCTCAAATCTTAGTTGATCTTACCAACTAGACTGAGTTAGTCATTACATAACAAGTACACAATCTACGTGACTACAATTAATACAAAAAAATCTCAAACCTCGGTTTGGTCTTACCAACTATATTGACTTAGTCATTATACAACAAGAAAATATCAAAGATTGTATGAAACCAAAAAAAAAAAAAAAAAAAACCTAAAATATGTCAAAAGTGATAGTGTATTTACCATAATGACTAACAATTATAAGAACAAACCAATGATTATGGGGACAAATCAACACTATTAGTGCTGAAGTGCCATCTTTTAATGTTGGTTTCTTATGGAAAGACCCCTGTCTTAAAACTAACATTTTCTTAGTCCACGAGTTGGCGAGTCTTGGTGATTTTTACAGTGTAAACGATGTTGAAGTGCCATCTGTTAGTGTTGTTTTTTTTTTTTTTTTTTTTTTTTTTGTTGGATGCCGAATGTGGAGTCGACGAGGATGAGATGGTTAGACAGATTATGATGATTTAGGGCTTTGAACTATCCAAGACAAAGAACAACGGGTTTGATTGTTTACCTAATAGCAAATTAGGGATTTAGGGTTAAAAGATTTAAGCAACATCACGTAATAATAGATTTTTTTTTTTTTTTGAATTTGAGGATGAGGAGATTAAAATCCTTTACCTTATAATGAAGTTTGGATTTACCTCTAGACTATATCTACAACCACTAATAATAGAGATTTTTGAGTATTTTGAGAGATTTGATATTCAAGAATTATTTTAAAATATAATTATTTAAAAAAAAATAAAGGTTATTTTAGTCATTCGATAATGATAAGTTACTGTTTTTGTTCAATTTTGCAAAAAAAGTTCATATTTCGACATTTTCTATGTAAATAGTTAAGTATTAAAGAAGAATTTATGCAAAATAAATATTTTAGAATACCTAATCCAACTTAAGCTAACTCATTCTGACCCAACCTTAGAAAGCAGAATGTGATCCTTCCTTAAAAAAAAAAATAATAATAAAAATGGAAGGCATGGTTCAATTTAATGCACAAAAGTTGGAACAAATTGTTCCATTCTACCATCTTTCTATTGGATTCAACGTGCATTTGGTTTATTGATCTAATTTAATTTAATTTAAAATTAAACCAATATCTCGTTTGTTTATCGCATTGCATTCACATTGCGTTTAAATGCAATACAATTTATATTTAAACGTAAAAGTATTGTATTCAAATACTAATCACATCACATTTTAAATCTAATACAATTATTATTCATTATTTAATTTTTTCTAATACTTTTACTAATCACATTCTATACTCTCTTTCTCTTTTTTTCCTTCTCTACTTTTACTAATTACATTATATATTATTATTTATATTCAAATACTTTTCATTCAAACCCATATTACATTTAAATGCAATGTAAATACTGTTTATTCAAATACAAATTACATTCATCGTATTGTATTTAAACACAATGCATTTATCAAATATTCTCTAAATTTGATATTTTATTTCAATTTAATTAAAATTAAATCGGTAATTCAAATGAATCATAGATTTTTATATCATCCTTTTATATCTTTATAATAATATTACGATATATTAAAAAAATATATTTTATTCTAATATAACATCACATTAATTAAAAAATATATTAGTTATTTACGTTATGATTAGAGCAAGAAAAATGAGACCTAAAATAAAAACATCTGATAACCCCTTTCTTTTAGCTCTAGTCCCCCACCTCCCTCTCCCCAGTCCTCTCCTTCATTTTCACGAGAGTCTCTCTCACACTCCGACAAAAAATCCCCAACCCCCCATACCTCTCATCTCGCCGGCGGCGACCACGCCAGCCACCGAGCCGCCGAATCCTGAAGGTCCTCTCACCAGTCATCGCCGCGGCACCGCCTGCGATCTCGAAACCCAGCCTCCAAACTCGTGCCTACGTCGCCGAGCCCGAGTCTGCCGTCTTGGCTGCGCCCCACCGCCGTCACCTTGTCGCCTACGATCCCCAACTCCAGTTCTCTCTCTCTCTCTCTCTCTCTCTCTAAGGTATTCCCACTCTTCTTCTCTTCTACAGTTTCAGGGTTGTCTATAAACAAGGCCATTCTTGTAACTACATAACTACATACTATACATATACATACATACATACGTACGTACGTACGTGCATACATACATATATTTACATATATATATATATATATAGATGTAGGATTGTGTTGTTCCTATCGATGCAAAAATAAAAGTTGTTGCAATTTTTAGTTCAAAATATACAGATGTTAAATTCCAACAGAGCTTAAATAGGATTATTGCTTAGCATTTTCCATCTTGTAATACTATCTTTTCTGGGTTCAATCTCTTTTTACTCTATTCTTCTGTTTATTGTTTGCGTATTTTAAAATTTAAAGCAAATCCTAGATAACATCTTTATGAACACAAGATGTTCGAAGAAATTACTCGTCATGTGTTACTAGATTGTTTGTCATTGTGAGTGTTCTTTATTCCAGGTCTTAAAAAAAGGGTTAAAAGTGGAGGGTGAATGTGACAAAGACTTGCTTCTTGTTTCTGTATAAATGCAAAACTAGTTTTAGCTAACAGTCTATGGGTGTTTCATTTATATTTAATTTGTTTATCAATTTCTTTATTTTGTACCTTTTGAGTACATTGTTTCAATTTTACTTGCATGGGAATGTAGATGTATCTGATTAATGACCAAGGAACGACGGTTAAGATCCTATAAGCTATTGATAAGGTATTAGGGAATGACTAATTGATACTTTGATTATGGTTATAGAAGACATATTCATCTTTAGAGATAGGTCCTCTTGCTTTCCTCAAATCTATAAAAATATTGGACTAATTGGTCCTTTTTTTTTTTTTTTTTTTGGTGTTAACGAAGTCAATTTGCTTGGTTATATATCTTTATCTCCCATTAATGAAAACGAAAATTTGAAGGTCCACTTGTAGAAGTTAAATTTTCAGAATAAAAAACAATTTAGAGCTTCTGCTTTACATATTTGAGATCTTCTTTTAATTTTTGGACTAATTATGGTCTTTTGGGTATTTTGTTTATCCAGTTTTCACATAAAAAGGGACTTGGTGTTTTAACATGGGAAAAGCTTCAAGAGATAAGAGGGTACGTTTTGTTAAGTAGTCATCCTCTTCTTTTTCATTTGCAGCTTTTAATTATTACTGATTCGTTCTTTTTGTTTGAATTAATTGATTGATTCAACTGCAGGATATATATTATCGTAAAGCAAAGGAAGAAGGTTGGCGTGCTCGAAGTGCCTTTAAGCTTCTTCAGATAGATGAGGAATTCAACATCTTTGAAGGTAGAGAATGAAATTTCAAAGCATCTTTGAATTCAACATAATTCAACATCTTTGTATCCCTATGTCTCTTATCTCCCAGAACAAATAAAATCTACATAACAACCTTTTCCTTTTGCATTGAAGATATAGACTCAATAGTAGTAAGAGCTACTTAATTATTTGAACTGAAATATAGCCGTGTTCATGGGAAATTCTAGTTTCATGTATGATATACTGTAACCAAGATCTTAATTTATTTTCTTTAATACAAGAAATAGCAATGGAGCTCAATTATAAACATAACCATGCTATTGATTTGATTGCAGGAGTCAAGCGTGCGGTAGATCTCTGTGCTGCCCCTGGTAGCTGGAGTCAGGTATCAAAGATTTGATATGAGCTTTTCCTGTTTATGGCAACCGTCCAGATGAGCTCTCTGTTTTTTACTTCTTTGCTAAAACCTAAGGGATTTGTGCCTTAATCCAAAAACAAGTACATTATACGGACAAGAATTTCATTCCCTTTTTCTTTTAATTTGGTTTGTCTCGGGCTTTGGTTCCCAATGTTTACGTTGAAACATCAAACATGCTTTGTATATTTTTCACATTAAAGTTGTTGAGCATGGTGGATGGAGGAAGTAATAAGCAAAGCCTCTTGATCCATCTCTGATTTATATTTTTCATGTGCAGGTTTTGAGCCGAAAATTGTATCTCCCAGCAAAGCTTGCTCCTGATTCTAAGTAAGTTAGTTTGTCTATATTAATCAACATAAAGCAGGAGTGTGTTATAAATATTTATATACATAATGGTATGATTATGTGTGTCTGAATGGAGCTTGAACATTTGGAGACTGTTATTACTTATATGCTGTCGGCCATAGTTAAGAAATCACATTGCTAGAGTTTGTGTTCTCATAGTTATTTATTTTTCGTGTGTGAAGCTACAACTGAGAATTTTGAGTACTATAATTTTTGGGTCTTTAGGATGAGTTCTTTTCCACTTATCCAATTCACTCATTCAGCATTAATTTAACATTGATGGGTCTTCAGGATGAGTTCTTTTTCACAATAACAATCCTTAATTCCATGCAATCATATACAGAGCATAACTACTGAACTCATTTTCTTCAAGTGACCAGACTCTTGAGAATATCATAAATCTATGATTCATTACCATATGCAGGGATGGTGATCTTCCTCTTATAGTAGCTATTGATTTGCAGCCCATGGCTCCCATTGAAGGTGTGATTCAAGTACAAGGCGATATAACAAATGCTCGAACAATTGAAGTGGTATGAAACTATTATATCCTTATTTTTGCCTTATGGACCTTGGGTTTTATAGCCTGAGATTTTAGTGCCCGTACATTTTCTTTCAAATCTTTTTTGACTTCTTGGGGAAGATTTTGTTAAGCTTTTGTGAAATTAGATTAAATAATAATTTTATTATTGCCACATGTGTGGGTTCACAATTTACATAAGACATTGATTCTAAACAACTTTGTTTCATTTTATGAGCTGTGTCGTTCTTTTTTACCCCACGGTTCTTTTATATTATGGTTGATATTGGAAGTTTTTGTCGTTGATAAAGAACTTGAATTTTTCTGCTGGAAAATTAATAGTGACATGCTTTAATTTGTCTCCTTTTTTTTTTTCCCCCTCTTTTCAAAGGTCATCAGACATTTTGATGGTTGCAAGGCTGATCTCGTTGTGTGTGATGGTGCTCCTGATGGTAAAGCTCGGTTATTTTGAATTGTCTTGAGTATTATTTCTTTAACGACCTCTACATTTGTTAACTTGAACTTGTGCTGATCTACAGTTACGGGGCTTCATGACATGGATGAATTTGTTCAATCGCAACTCATACTAGCTGTGAGTTTTCATGTTTCTGACATATTGACATGCTTTGCAGTGGAGCTAATGATTTTAATTATGGAAGATAATATTCCTTTTTTAGGAATAGAAAAACGTAGAACAAAAAAAGTGTTTATTTATCTGCTTAGTGAGTTTTTTTTTAGTGAGTTTGTTTTACATAGATTTTCCATATTATTATGTGGTAAAACCATTTTGTTTTTAATGGCTTGCAGCAGAGCTTTCGTTATCTAATTTCTATGTTGCATATTTCTGTCACTTTGTTTACTGGTAGAAGCAATTCGGCTCACTTGCGTGAGGATGGGTAAACAACAGCTCTCTAGCTTTATGCTAGAGTTCTATTGAATAAAATAGTTGGATAAAATTTCGACGTGGTTGATCTTCCTTTACATTTAAGGTTACGACTTGTAATCACATTTGAAGAATGTTGTCATCATACTTTGCAACCTAAATCCTCCTTGTTTTTCTCCCTTTTTTTTTTTTTTTTTATAATCTTAGCAAGGTGAACACTGTAATTCTTTGCTGCATATTTATCAAGCTTGCTGGATTTCTTATTTGTTCTTTTCTGGGACGCACTAGTTGTGAACAATGTTTTGAATCTTGCTGAAGCAGTATGATATTTGGTAAAAAATGGTGGTTTTACAATGCAGGGTTTAACAGTAGTTACTCATGTACTAAGAGAAGGTGGTAAATTTATTGCTAAAATATTTCGGGGAAAGGATACAAGTCTTCTATACTGCCAGGTAATCAAATTGTTGCTGAAATTCCCAAATCTGTGTCCATACTGAAATTTGGTATTATGCATGCACTGTATGCACTATTTTCAAGCTCGCGTATATCCCTCTTTTAGCCTGGCCGTCCTTTTTTACATGTATGGCATGCTATGGTAAATGTACGAGTGGTTAATAGATATATTGGCCTCCCGATACATCTTTGAATTGATTTTCTTTACTCCTTTTTAGGTATTTGTTGTTTGGTGAGTCTTCTTTTGGAAACAATGGCCATAATTACCTTGAATTTACTTCTTGTTTTGTATTCTTGTTGCAGCTGAAATTATTTTTTCCTACGGTAACCTTTGCAAAACCAAAAAGCAGCCGTAATTCCAGTATAGGTAACACATTATATTTCAATTTTGCTTTCGTTTTCCTTTCTTTACCGTTAAATGCTTGGTTCTTTCAAATTTTGCATGATTTCTGATCTAAAGCATCTTGATATGGTTTCTGATTCGACACTGACTCTAGCAAGGAAAATGGCCACCACTGATTGGCACATTGTCTGCCAAAAAATCTAGGCTCACTGCAATAAACTCGTTCTCTGTTATGAAAACTGGTGTCCAAAGTCTGAATTTCGTGTTTTGATCTGATTCTATTTTCAAAATCCACCAGTCGGTACAGGGGGACATGGGCTCCATTGAATTTCTTGGATGCTGGTGCTGTTGGTAGGTGGTTGACTTTTTCTATTAACACTTCTTTTCATGCGTTATACAGAGGCATTTGCAGTATGTGAGAATTATTCCCCTCCTGAAGGCTTTAACCCCAAAGATCTTCATCACCTCTTAGAAAAGGTGGGAAGTCCCTCTGGAGTAGATGATTTAGGTAATCATGTTCTTCCTTATCAAGTTTATATTCAGCATCTTTCGAATACCAATTTTCTTGCTATATTTTCAAGTTTATTTTATTCGGGTTTTGAGCCAAGGCCTGAACCTGGGACCTGGCTGACAGCTAGGGTGATCCCTGAGGCTCAGCCCATTACTTTAAGTTTGGCGATATTCTAGCAGCCAGTTAAGTCTTGAATTGGATTTTTATCAGTTTCGATCTTCTGATTCTCAGAGGGTCGGTAAGTTATTCTTTCCTAACCTCTGATAACGCCTTACGACTAATGTTATTACATATCCTGGTTTTGAGACAGATTGCAGTAGCGCTTGGCTGGAAGGACCAAATAAGGTGTATATTCCATTTCTAGCTTGTGGGGATCTTAGTGGGTATGATTCGGACCGCTCATATCCGCTGCCCAAAGTCGCAGAAGGGACCTACCAGAGCTTGGATCCAGTACAGCCCCCAATTGCCCCACCTTATAAGAGAGCTCTTGAAATGAAGAAAGCTTCCAGTCAGGGCATCCGGGAGCTTGAAAAGCTTTCCTTGAATCCGTGATCATCCGATTTCTTCCATCTTTTCAGAGGCCATCAAATTCGAGATGATTATTAGTATATTAGACACTTCATGGCTTTTGGTTCTTGTATTCTCACGCTAATTAATGTTTGAGAAATTTGGGTTGTACAATTGGGTCGAAAAGATTGGATTAAAGCCTACAATGTTGTTTTTTCTTACACATGCGTGATAGTAAAAGAAAATTATAAATTGACAAAACGTAAATTTACAAATTACTGGATCTTGTAGTGCTTTTAATGCAACGGTGATGCATCATCGCTGTGTGTGTATGGGGAAGGATTGTTATTTGGAACTCTTACAAAATGATATTTGTAACCTGTTTTTTTTGGTGAGATATTGTAATAATTAGATGATTTTTATATAATATTTTTCAATATTCAAAATAAAATGATACATAGGAATTAATTAGTTTTTATAAGTTTCTTTTGTTAGATGTATTTGACCTGTCTTATATAAATGTATACAGTATTTTTTTCATTCCTCTTTTATCTTTTTTTTTTTTTTTTTTGGCTGAAAAGCAAAGTGAGAATTAGTTAAACGTACTGATGGTGGTCCTGACAATGACTTTTCCTATGATTACAAGGCAGATGCTGGCACAACAGTCTAGGGGCCAGCCTTTGGCCATTCAATGGGACCGTCGGTATCTTTGGGTTGTCGGGCGGTGAAATATCAAACATGATCTTGTTTCCTTTTTTTTTTTTTTTTTTTTTTTCTCTCTCATAGGTACGAAGTGTTTTTTCATGTTAGCAGTCTTTTAATCTTTCTTCTTTTTCCAACATAATTTTTTACAAAATTAATAACTGTCTCCTCGTTTTATTTTCATGTTTTTGTCAATGGTTGAGCATAAATTTCAATATAACCAGTTTGCATTAATGGTGGTTTCCGTGAATTTATAGCGTTTGGTGAAACACATACATTGGAGAATTATGAGAGCAATCAATAACCAAAAAAAAAAAAAAAAAGAAGGAAAAAACAAAACAAAACAACGAACAATTTAATTCTCATCTTTGATGTAATTTTTATCTGCCTCATAAAAAATAATTTAATCATAAACACAAATTTCACTTTCATTTGTACAAGATGAAATCTACTAATCAAGAAAACCACTGGCTAGCAAACTAGTAATTTGAAGAAACCGAATTTGTCCTCTTCAAGGAAGAAGAATTTAAGAACTCAATGCAATCTTCTAAGGCCTCAGCTCGATGAGAATCGATAGGGTCCGACACTGACCGACACCTTGTTAGATTCGAGGCCGACACTTTACCTGACGACCTCCTCTTTGATACCAAACAAATTGCTCTTGCAACTTTAGCCCTCAGGCTGCGAAGAAACTCTACCGGCGAGTAGTGTTTCGAATCTTTCGGAAGCTTAAGACCCCATATTCCTGCGGTACTATGGACCCTTTTGTGGCTAGAACTGCTTTCATCTCTTGATCGGATGGAAACGCTGTGCTTGAGAAGATCGCTCATCGGTTTGTCGTTGACATCGGGACTAAAACACACTCTTCTGTCATTCCTTGACATTTTAGAAAAATGAAATAAATAAATAAACAAATTATCTGAGAGAATCCCAATACTGAGAATTGGGATGTACTTCTGTTTGGGAGAAAGGAAAGGGTGGGAGTGAGAAAATATTGATGTTTATAAGAGAGGGGAAATGTGAGGAGTGGAAGGAGAAGGTAGAAAAATTTATATGAGAAGAGAAGACAGTTGGATAGGTTGTAGGGAGTATTTATGATGGAATTTAATTTGTGAAAAACGAGAGAAAAGAGGAAGGAAAAAGAGGATATGAGAGAGAGAATTTCTGGTTTTCTTTCCCCCCCTTACAGCTGAGAGAAAAATGTATATAAACGGTAGAATAGAAGTGGTGTAATTGTAGAAAGTGTGCGCTTGTTTGACTGAATAGCCAATTTAGCAGAGTTTTGTTCACGCAATTACAGGTAATATATATTCGTATACGTGCATGATCCATGCATGCACCGTATTTTACTCCTATTTCATCAATCTATATATAAATATATATCACGCCATAAATATTGAACAATCTATATGCAAATGTGTTAGAATTAATGTTATGTGTGGCACACAAAATAATGATATAAAATATAGGAAAACTGTAGTAAATAGTATTTTTTTTGAAAGTAAATAGTATAATTTGAAACTATTAAAAATTTATAACATAATCTAATTTTAGTAATTTTAATGTAGGTAATATTTTAATTCTATCTTTTATTTTTTCAGATTTTCCCAAAACTTCCTCATTTCTCTCTCCTCCACCTCCTCTCTCTCTTCGTCTCTCCTATGAGTCCAATCTCTGCCTCCTGGGTTTGTGGTTTTTTTGCAAGTCATTCTCATTGGAGTCGCAATCTCAACCAGTCGTCTAGATATCGGAGTTCATGATTGCCATTTTTCTTGGTTGTGAGCTTGCGATTTCTTTTTCATCACTGGAGGCTATCACGAAGATTATCTCGATTGCGATAATGACAAAGAAATCACGACTAGCCGTGAGGACATCGAAGTTCATGATTGCTATTTTTTCTTATCGTGAGCTTGAGATATTTTCTTCACCATCACCGATCTTGGTCGTTGGATTATGCAATCTCAACCTCACGATTGGCTCTAGCTATCTCAGTCTTATGATCGTGATCTCTTTCTTATCTCTACAATCTCTGATGGCCATCACCCTCGAGATCTGGCTGCGGTCTCCTTGCTCTCTCTCTCTCTCTCATTGTCGATAGTAATCGCCTCAGCCTGTGGACGTTGCCAAGGCAGCAGAGGGAGCAACTTCCAGATCTCTAACAGTGAAGGTCACAAAGCTAAATCCATGTTTCATGATCTCAAGCTGAGCTTCGATCGCGGCCATCAATTTCTATTATCGCTTTTGGTGGCGATAGAGTAGGGCAGATTGATGACAACAACTGATTTGGGAATGGTTAAGTCAATTTGGGGACTAATTTGTTTAATTAAGGGAATATTTTGTAAAATTGCTAAATAAATGGTTTATCAAAATTAGTAAACTATGATTTACAAAATCAATAATTTATACTGATAAATCAAGAATTTACATTTAATTATACTGGTAAATTAATGATTTATAAAATCAACGGTTATTTGTTTACGTAATAAATAAATTATTTACTGAGTAATAGATGATTTACTAAAATTAGTAAATAAATTATTTACTAAGTTAAAAAGTGATTTACCGAATAAATTTATCAAAATTTGCACATAAAGTTATTTTTGAAATTTTAAATTATGGTGAATCATAATTTACTGGAAATATTTCATTTATTAATAGTCTAAATTTTTTCTGCTATTTATTTTTATTAAGGTTGAGTTTTGGTCTATTTACCTTCTTCTTCCTAAAATATATCATTATTTTTGCAAGATACTAAAAAAAAAAAAAAAACTATATGTATATATAGAAGGACAGTCTTTGAATACCAATAGATTTTCATTAGATTTAACTTAACTATTTTCATACCTTTAATTTAATACAATTTTGGTTTGATCAAACAGTTAAAAACGATGTCCTACATACCACTTAGGTAGTCTACCAAATAATTCTCATTCTTTTAATTGCGTATGATAAATTTTGTGCTTATCACAAGAGCAAAACTAAACCTATGACTAGTTAAAAGAAATGTGTTTGGTCAAGGAAAAGAAAGTGAGGTGGAGCCGGTGAGGGAAGAGAAAAGCGTGTGTAATGTGAGGTTTTTTAAAGAGAGACAAAAACAATTTGATACCCTTCTCATCAGGGCGTCACTTTTTATGTTGTCGTTTAATTTGGTCCTACACTCTCTCCTTTTGTTGCTCTCGTCTTGGCATCTATCTTGATTCTGTTCAGAATATCAAAATTCTCGAAATTATAGACCTGACTTCTCCTGTTCTGGATCAAATTAGAAAGAGAATATTATATAATAAAAGAGAATCTGTTTGAATATATTTTGGAGGGGCCGAGATGTGGGCTTGGCCTTGGCGTGAATATTAGGGAATTCGACTTTTTTTTTAATTTACCTTTTCTTTTGTTAGTCTCTTTTGCAGAAGAAATCGCTGTTAAAGATTCTGAATTCTGTGAGTGTTCTTTTTGACTAGATAGGTGCTCATTGTATCAAAAGCTTCCCCGGTTCCCTATACTTGGAGTGCACTCTTGGTCAAGACTACCTTCCTCTTATACTTTTACATTCTTTCTTTTATATGTGTTGTTAATGCACAAATAAACTACATAAATTCGATTGCAAGGATGTGTAAGAATAGGTATAATTTTAAAAGGTTATGTTTGAGAACATGAAATGAAATGACCCCTCACCGAATAAAGGTAAATTAGGAAAGAAAAGAAAAGGAAAACTTAATTGCAATTATGAACTATAAATGGAACCAACTAATTTCAAGTGTAAGGCTGATTTTGATTGGTTGTTTGAAAAGAGAAAAGAGGATTTTAAGATTATCTTTTCAAGTTTGTGTGTCTAAAATGATGTTTAATTTAACCAACTATATTAAATCATATTATATTTTTGATTGATAACTTTTTTTTAAAGACGTATCATATAATATGTGGCTTGTTAAATATCATTTTGAGGCAATTGAATAAGAGATTTTTTTTTTTCTCTTTCTTGAGAAAAGAAGCTTAAAAATGTGGATTTCGTATGTGGGAGAAAATTTTTGTTCTAAATGGTTAAGCTCTTCACATAACTCAATGAAAATGTTGACTTTAGCACATTGAAGTGGCTTTCCTATTTCAACTAAAAAGGGGCGCTCATTAATCATGATTTGCGTTCAGATCTCCGTGTGATTTGTTTATTTATTTGTATTGAAAAAAAAAAAAAAAAAGAGATCTCCATGAATTCTACGAATTAATTATGAAGAAAATCATGCCACTGTTATCATTGCGTTCAGATAGATTAAAAATAGAAATTGTTAGTTGCTTTCCATCCCCTCAAGCTTGCAATTTTTCAGAAATATCATTTGATATTTTGACCTCTTTCGAAAAACAATATTTTGGATTCTATAAATATTTTGCAAAATTATCCCATGCATGTACATAAGAGGCCAATACCAATTTCTAATAACTAATGTAAATGTTAACGTTAATATAAATTTGATACACAAACGTCATCAAAATATTACATTTGACAGAAGAATAATAATTTTTTAATACTAATTTACGTGGTATATAAGATATTTTGCTTTTTTTGGTGTATAGAAATTTTCATATATTTATTTATTAATCTAAAAAAAAATACATCTATAAGATATCATATTATGTTCCAATATACTAATGCCACTTTAGATGGCTTATATATAAGATATCATATTAATGAAACTCTAATTCAGACAATAAAAAAAAAGCAAAGAATAACATGGGTCAACCGAACTTCAGTTAAAAAAATTCAGTTTGTTGAATCTCATCATTCTGCAGTAGAAGCTAGTCAGTTAAAAATCTCAAATGATTGTGAGGAAACTTTTCAGAGGAAAAGTTGCTTGCAGAAAATTTGAAAATGCAAGAGAAATCATTTAAATTGCTTGTCCAAGAAGTACTCAATTTGCTCAGTTATGGGGCATTTAACTCAGCAAGCGGCACGGGAAACATGTTAATGAGATTCCAGGGCCAATTGTATCAAGAATGTGGACTTGTGATGGCATGTCAAGTCTCATAAAATGGGGTGACTTTTGAACATCTCTAATTAATGAAGACCCCAAATCTCCATAATGGGCTTGAGCCAACCTATCATGTGGAAATAGCCCTTTCATAATGCACATTTATGGATTTTTGACTCATGATTTTTATTTTAGAAATGTGTGTTTTTTTGTTTTTTTTGTTTTTTTTGTTTTTTTTTCATTTCTCAAAAAAAAAAAAAAAAAAAAAGGGAATGAATGCGTGTTAGTTTTCTTCCATCATCATCCTTGGTCACGTGTCCTTGCTTTTATTCTTCTTTTCCTTCCTTCTTTGCTTACCAAATAACCAGAAGGAAGTCCAATTGAAAACTCCACTTTCCCTTTTTTTTTTTTTCATTCGTTTTTTATTTCCTTTAGCCCTATTAAATATATTTTTCCATACAATCTTCTCAACCATCAATTTTTTTTTAATTGTTCCTTCCAATTAAACTTCTTTCATATGTACCACTAATCTCTTACGGCAAATATAATAAAAGACAATGCACTTTCTACAATGGCTTTCGTCCTCCCACACAAGTTGCCAAGTGGTATTTTTAATTTTTAAATTTAAAATTTTTCTGCTTTGCTTTGCAATTCTTGTCACATTCGCACACACGAAGCCTGTGCTATCTAGCTAGGTAATGCAAAGGCATCAATTTTATATGGGGGCTATTTAAGCTCTTGTACTCATTTTTTATACCGTTATTTCATACATAGTGAAAACCTTCTAAAACAGTAGATATAGCTCTCACTTTAAGAATACTCTCTTTAAGTTAATAATAAAAAAAAAAAAACTCTGCTCACATAAGCCCTGACAACATGAAAAATCAGTGCCAAAGTAATCAACAAATAAACCAATACATTATTCTTTCTTTATCTCAACCATTTTTTGTACGCAAGAGTACTTATACCTTTTAGTCCTTTAAAATCTTCACTTTAGTGCTTGTCAATGATACAGGTGTCAAGTGGGTGTTCAAAGAATTTGAACTCAGACACTCAAAAATCTTCTATATAATATTTAGCAAGCACTACTACAAAACATAGCTTTTAGCGATGATAAAAATCATTGCTAATAAGGAAGAATTTAGGATGATAAACTGTTGCAAAAATGCGTCATTCATTTATTTCTGTCATGTTATCGCTTTGTTTTTAAGGACAATATGTTGTTAAACAGCAATGGGTTTTCTGCCCCTACGGGGTAGAGCGACAGAAGTTTTGAGAATTCAAGAGAAGGTCACGGCGAGACGAGCCGTTTATCATTACGATAGGTGTCAAGTGGAATAATATACTATTAGTGATAATATATCGTCACAAATACAAAAGATCGTGTCCCATCGTATTTGTAACGATATGTCATTGTAATTAGCATTTTACGTCAAAACTAATTTAGCACGAACCCTAATCATCACCAGTTTACTATTAATTTCGACAACACTCTCATCACAAATAGGTGTTGTAGTACATCTTGCATGGGTATGTTAGAGTTGAATGTGGTTGGGTTTTTTGCAACAAAACTACTTGTGTTTTTAATTTTTCACAAAAACATAATGAAAATATTGGCAATTTCCAAAAAAGTATTTATAATAACCTTAAAATATGTTGTTGCAAAAGTGGGCTCTAGAAACTTCCACCAAAAACATGATGATTTTTTTTTATTTTAACAAAATTTTGGAGAAAAATTATTAGCAACGACATGTCATCACTAATATTAGTCCTAGAATATTCCTAAAATAATCTTCATAAGGTGAAATTGAATGGCGTCATTTTAGGAATTATTAGAGATGAATTGTATGCTATTAGCATCAAAATCGACATGATATCGTTGCAAAAAGTTCTAGGTATAAACTCAAACACAGGGCCTTCTTCCCTATTTTTTCTGGTTTTTCTCTGACTTCCTCTTAGCCTCTCACCCTCTTTCCACTATTTTTCGCCATAAATCTCCTCACAAAATCTAAAATAAAATCGCCATCGACGGAAAGCTATCCACCGCTACCTCCTGCCACCACCACCAGTGTTCTTGCCACCAAATTTATTCCCTATTAATAATTCCAACCCCCGTTTTTAGTGGGTTTTGGTTTTTCAAAGTACGTTTTTATTATTATTTTTTAATAAACATGTGTTTATTTTAGTTTTTTGGGTTTGAATTTGGTTTTGATGAGGTTGATAGTTAGGATTATGATGGTGATGGTGATGGTGATGGTGATGGTGATGGTGATGAATATTTATTTAGTTTTTATAGAATGAAGATGACGGCGATTATTGGAAATTGATTATTGAATTTGACTGTTGGAAAATTTGTTTATGGAAATTGATTATTGAATTTGGCTAGATGGAAATTTTAATAATTAGCAAATTTAAAAAATTATGTAAAGTATAATAGTTGATAAATTAAAAGATAATAAATAATATTGAAAATTTTATTAAATATATAAATTATTGAAATTATAAATAAATTTCTATTCATATAGAAAGTTTAATAATTAGAAAATTAAAAAAATGATTTATTTAGTTTTAAAATGTTAAAATTGTAAAAAAATTTAAACAATAGGATTAGTTATAAACTAGAAAGGAAAGATCAATAATAAAAAATATTGAAATATTTTATTAAGTTGATAAAAGTTGTAATTAATTATATTATAATATTAAATGAATATTTTAAAAACTAGAAATAAGAAGAATTAGAATTAAATAAAAAAAATCAGTATATGACAATATCAAATAAATATTTTAGAAAATAAAAATATGAAAAATTAGATAAAAAATAATAACAAATTTAAAAATCATTATGTGCCAATAATTAAAAGAATATGTTAAGGAGAATTATATAAAAATTAGTAATAAATTAAAATCCATTGTTAACAAATACAAGAAATTATAATTTGATATATAATAGTTTATGTATAATCATTAGAAGATTTCATAAGATTTGATAAAATGTAAGATATATATTTTTTTATCCCAAATGTGTGAGATGCGACTAGATAGTCACAAAAACAACGTATACAGGTATGACTTTATGTTTTCATTTTGCAAGTGCATGCATGAATTAACTTTAGATTTGTTCGAAGCTCAGTATGTAGTAATTGATGTTTGAATTATTCTGTTGGACAGTTTGGTATTGTTATTTGTATGTTTGTCATTCAATTTCACTCGTACCTTTGTTAAAGGTTTTGGTACATTTTTCTTTATTGTTTGAGTATGTGTTTGATAGCATAATTAGGAGAATTAAAAGGAAATATTGTCAAAATTTTTATAGAAAATGGGCATTATGAGATGAGTGTTACAATGTGTAAATTACGATATTGAGGATACTGAGTCTATAAATATTAATTTAGTAGTAAAACTACTAGAGATTGACACCTTAACGTGGAATGGACCTAATGTATTATCTAATATTGTCACCTTTAATGTTGACGCAATCTTAAAAGACAAATCTCCCATAGAAGATGATAACTTTGATATAATGGGAGAGGATGATAAAACTTTAGATGAGTATGCTGAAGAGGAAGTCATCGAGTCTGAAGACAATGATGACATAAATGATGGTGGATATATTAAACACATGAGCAGTGTCACGGCCCAAAATTTAGACACGTGACACGGCAGTCAAATCATAATATGAACCCAGGATTTAAGGAAAACATTTATTACGAAAAACGGGTCAACATTATAATTTAGCTAAGCTTAATTATTTATAAAGTAGCATCATAACCACAAAATAAAATAAAGTAAAAAATAAATACTTTTTAATGCGGAAATCAAACACAAAATCGGTCTTCAAATGAAATTACCAACCATAAAATATTCCCAAGCATGAAATTTAAATAACGTGAAATAAAGTCCAAACTTAAGGTCTCATTACATCAGAATGAGAAACAGAAAGAAGAAGATGAAGAAAACGGATAGCATCATCTTTGGTAGAAACGGATAGCTCAACGATTTTCAGAACTGCTACCTCCTGCACTTGGAAGTAATCATTTTGAAATCACAAAGAAAAGGGACGTGAGCACTGGCTCAGTAGGACAGAAACAAAGGTGGGTTAAACAGGTAACATTTAAAAGTATGACATAATATTCATTTCCAAAGATAATCAACAATTTAAGAAAAACATTTTTAATACAAGTTTTATTCTGCTGAGGACTTAGCGTAGCTGCAATATACGTGCCCCAATATTAAAAAATTAAATCACTAAAATAAACCATCATATTTTGAGTGAGGACTTGTCGTAACTATAATATGTTAGGAAATGCCCTAAGTATTAGAGACATTTTGATGTATTCATTTTGAACTGGATAATAAAATTATACTTAGAGGTTATTCATTACATTGCTATCTGTCCTCGTCTTATTTACATGTTAAAGTAAATGTAAGCAAATATGGCTCACTGACTGCTTGTATTAAAACTGTTAGAACGTTGCATGTAATGGGCTTTTGTATGCGAGAAGACAATGTTCTAAAGTTAGCAGTCTAAACTATGGTCTGTAGTCTATGGGGTTAGACCGAGCATCTAACTCATGTTAAGACTATTATGTTGTCTAAAGCCTTAGAGGGGACGGTTTGTCTTGACTGTCTGGAGCTGGACTCTCAAGTAGAGACATGGATATATTGCTCGGTGGTGACATATTAGACCGGGACTAAAGCGTGATTGATCTACGTAGTCCGCTATGAGTGGATCAATCTGCTTTTGACGTTCATTGTGCAATAACCTTAATCCTGAGTAAATGAACTACTTCATGTATATGACTTGTGTACTTTGATGTTCTAATGGCTAAAGCGTCTCAGAGGTAGTAAGCTTATAAACCGGTTCGTTGGGTGCATGACTTGTATACGATGAAGGGTTTGTTTGCAGATATCGGAATCATAACTCTGAGGAGTTAAAGGTATCCTCTTAAAGGCATTATACTGAATGTGAAAATGGACAAGGCCTTGAGTCGTCTACTGGGCGGATGACTTCTTATTCACATATGGTGAATAATCATTTTCTTAATTCGGTGGTATTATGGAACTTTAAGATAGCCTGATCAGTAGGATTAAACGGACTTTGACCTAAGGCTGATCATGGATATCATATGAGGGTTTTGCATATATGACAAGGTCATTGGATGGTAGCTCGTCACAGGCTTACGTAATACGGTATATAATTGGGAGTTCAGTTTCAGGTTTATAGTGGTGTGACTCTGAAATTAGTGATCATATGATTGAGTTGTTCGGTACAGAATGATGATCATATGGAATCACGGGAGCCCGATTATATATGTCCAATCAGTCCCTCTACTAGCTCCACATAATTCCTTAACGTTTGGCAAATTGATTTGTGTATGCTATTGGCTGGTTTATTATGCATGGATGGTGATGGCACAGGATTAGGATGGTAGACAAGATTCTCTCTGGTTGGATTCAGATTTTGTTTTGGATAATAGAGTACACAATTATTCGAACTCCAAATAAAGTTGCCATGATTTTATTTGAGATTGGATTGTAGTTGTAGAAAATTATCCATGAGAACAAGAATATGAAATACAACCGTTATGTGGAATTTGAAATTTGAATTTTGAAATTTGAAATTTGAATTTTGAAATTTGAAATTTGAATTTTGAATTTGAAATTCGAATTTGAAATTTGAATTTGAAATTTGAATTTTGAAATTTGAAATTTGAATTTTGAAATTTGAAATTTGAATTTTGAATTTGAAATTCGAATTTGAAATTTGAATTTGAAATTTGAATTTGAAATTTAAATTTGAAATTTGAAATTTGAAATTTGAAATTTGAAATTTGAATTTGAAATTTGAATTTGAAATTTGAAATTCAAATTTTGAATCACAGTTCAAGTAGGATTCGAATTTGTTGTGGAAAATCCACAAGGTTTGAAATTCGAATTTGAGTTGGATTTGCAGAGGATAATCTTGTTAGAATCCTACTTGAATTTTGAATCCAAATCCCAACAAATAAGGGATGAAATTTTGAGGATAATCCTCAAGCAAATTTCGGTTTTTGTGGATAGGATTCAAGGGAAAAATTCAAGTTTCAATCCTAGTTAAATTTGGATTCTCTTCTTCCTTGAAAAGTGGCCGAAATTAGGGAGAGAATCTCCTAGGAAATTCGGTTATTTTGGATAAGGTTGAGATGAGATTCAAGCTTGAAAATCCTAGTGGAATTTTTGATTCTCCC
This sequence comes from Antiaris toxicaria, assembly GCA_035233585.1. Taxonomy (NCBI): domain Eukaryota; kingdom Viridiplantae; phylum Streptophyta; class Magnoliopsida; order Rosales; family Moraceae; genus Antiaris; species Antiaris toxicaria. The sequence goes on from CP141163.1 coordinate 8,289,062, forward strand.
TTATCCATAATGGCCGAAACTTTTGTTGAGATTTCTCCAAGAAAAATTCAGATTTTTTGGTTGAAAAAGGGAGATAAAATTCTAGTTAAAATCTTGTTTAGATTTGGATTGGATTTATCCTAAGAAAAACCGAATTTATTGTTGGGATTTTCCCATGGAAAAATTCGGATTTTATGGGTTTGGATAAGGGAAAATATCTTTTCCTAATCCAATTCAAATTCAGAGATTCACCTCATGCAGGTCTCTAAATAGAGGTCCTACCCCTCCAGTTCTCTTAGACCACAGACTCTCAGGTGAGCAGGCTTATTGTTGCACAGCTCATCGTGACAATAAAGTTCTTTAGAGATCTGGGTGGTCGGAAGAAGACTAGCAGTGCTAGCATACCAATCGAGGTTCAGAGTGCCCACACACTCAGCCATTCGGGAATTGGAGAATAGTAGAGAAGGCTAGTTGGTTGAAGCTTCCAGTCATTCTCCTCCTGCAGATTGGCGTCCTTGAGGTATGAATTTTAATTGTTGTTGATTTATTGTATATGGCATCATGAGATATTTAACGATCTAAAAATTTTTATTGTTCCGCTGCGCCACTCTGATACGTTTTTACCGATTTATTTTCCTACAATTGGTATCAGAGCCATCTCATGACTATGCCATGTACATAAATTAGACAATTACTTAGTCTTTTTATTTATGTATGGATTTGATATTTAGAGAGTGGCATTCTAGGGTTCTTTTATGTTGTTATCATGTATTATGTATAAAGTATGTGGTTATTTTAATTTTTTGAATTATTATAAGCATGCTTGTTTATACCAGTTATGGTTCCTTAGAATTTAGAAAAATTGTATCTAGGATTTTTTATGTAATCATGGGAGCAGTTTATTAAGACTGTAATTTTCCCATGAATTTTAATTCTTGTCACTTAGAATTTTTATGGTTAGAATTTTTTGTACACCGGAAACGGTTTAGGAATTTTTTATGTAATTATTCTTGGAGGAGATTGAAGATTGAAGACCGTAATTTATTTTTTCCAAAAGTTAAATTTAATTTAAAGATTGAAATTTTGATTGTGTGGAAAATTTCAATTTAATTGGGATTCAAATTAATTTTTGGAGATCCTAATAGGTAAATTGGAATATGACACGAAAATCGAGACACGACCCCTCGGGATAGGCCGACAAACCTTGGTGGGGCTGTAGCCCCTGCCCTCGGGCAGGATGGGGCTGCGACAGCCCCTGTGCAGGCCCACACCACCCACGGCTGCAGGCTCTGCCTGCAGCCAGGGGTGGCCGAGGCCTGCCCAAGGCTAGCCGCAGCCTGGGCGTGCAGCCTCTGGCTGCAGGCGCTGCCTGCAGCCTGCCGGCTGCTGCGCCCAGCCTGGGCGTGCAGCCTGGCGCTGCAGGCTTGGCCTGCAGCCCGGCAGGGCTGCACAGGAGGGCGGCCGTGGGCTGCCAGCCCCTCCGGGGCTGGTGGCTGCCCACGGCGGCCGCCGCCCACGGGGGCGGCGGTCCGACGGTCCAAAAATCAGAAAATTTTGATTTTTAAATTTGAGATTTAATTTTAAATCATGTTTAAAAATATGTAATTAAAAATTTGAAATTTTGAAATTACATATTATTACACATGATGTTTAAAATTGTTTAAAATTTAAATTTGAAATTTAAATTTAAAAATTCGAATTTGGAATTTGAATTTGAAATTTAAATTTTTGGAGATTTAAATTTTAAATAATTCTTGGGATGAGAAATAAATGGAGAGGCTACATAAAGATGGATACAAAAAGATGGAACAGAATTCAAGACCCAAAGAATGCTTTGGATGGAATTTTGTAATCTTAATTTTCTTTGTTCTAGGATGGAACCATGGCTTGGTTATTCTGTCAATTATTTTTTCTGTGATATGTCATGGATGTATAAATATGTATTGATGGATGTTTTGTATGCATATTTGATAACATGTCATATAGGATAGGTGAGTGCCGCTCATACTATATTGATCATACATAATTTGTCAAAACTTGCATGTTTTTCAAAATATTGAGTGGGAGAGGGTTTCAAACAAAACCCACGGCCTCCATTGTTGATCCATATGTGAAAACATGGTAACGCCTCGCGTCAGTTCTGCCTTGACCACACCCCTCGGTAGGTGTTTACCGCCGCCGGTATACTAGATTGGATCTCCTATGTGGAAAACGTGTTCGGGTGCGATCCTATTCATGACCATCCCTCGGTGGCTTGGTAGGACGTGGATCGGGCTACGTAAATAATGGTTATACACTCAAGACTCGTTTAGTTATTAACCTTCCCTAGAAACTCTGTTAACTAAACTGGTGGCCAAATAAGCGGTTATTAATATATGTCTTAACCTTGGAGGATTTAAGGTAACATATATTAATTGGACGGGGTCCATGTTCCGGTTATTTGTTCTCATGACCACCCCTCGGTGGCTTGGGGCAATGGGTGCTGAGAATTACCGTTGCAATGCTACATGTTTTTCAAGTTTCATGTAGGAACATACTTGTATGTTTTATTTGCTAAATTATCTGTATATTTGCTTGGGCTTTGTAATGATGTCTAGTATAATTTTATTTCAGTTCAAAATGTCACCGACACCCCTCATTTCAATACTTACTGAAAACAAGTTGAATGGCGACAATTATAAAGAATGGAAAAGAAATTTATTAATAGTTCTCAGCTGCGAGAGACACAAGTTCGTACTGGACGAACCATGCCCACCTGGGCCCAAACCTGACACACCACTTGAGGAAGTCCCGGTTGCCTATAATCGTTGGAGAGAATCCAATGAAATAGCTCGATGCTACATCCTTGCTAGCATGACGAGTACTTTACAAAAGCAGCATGAGACTTATCAAGTTGCTAGGGAGATCATGGACAATCTGGAAGACATGTTCAGAAGCCAAGAAAAATTGGCTCGACAGTCTGCTATCACCAGCATTATGAACTCCAAGAAAAAGGTGGGTACTCCGGTGAAGGACCATATGATCACTCTAATGGAATTCTTCGCTGAGGCTGCCGAGAATGGTGCTGAGTTAGACTACAACACCCAGATCGAGATGGTGTTCAAGACTCTGTCTAAAGATTTTGTGGGGTTTAAGGCCGCATACAATCTGGCGACAAAGGAGTTAGGACTAACCGAGCTCATGAAGCAACTACAGGCTTATAAGCGGATGATCAGGGATGAGGATGTGGTCCGACCTAAAGGAGAGGCCAATTTGACGGAATCTTCCAATCCCTCACGGAAGACGAAGAGGTCAAATAAGAAGCAAGTGGCTTCCAGTTCTTCTAATCCTCCTGTCTCGGACGGGAAGAAGAAGAAGAAGAACAAGAAGTCAAAGGACCCTAAAAAGTCCAAATGCTTCCATTGTGGGAAGGTAGGTCACTTCAAGAAGGCTTGCCGGGAATTCCTAGCCTCCAAGGGCAAGGAAGGTAAGGAACTTTATTACTTGGAAGCGTGTTTGGTGGAAGAATCGAAAGACACATGGGTCATTGATTCGGGCGCCACTAATCATGTTTGTGCTTCTATGCAGGGGTTCGTGGAAACGAGAAGTCTACATGATAGGAGCCTCTCGTTGCGGACTGGAGATGGTAGCTTTGTGGTGGCTGAAGCAGTGGGAGATGTTCACCTTTATTTTGATCAATTTAGGTTTATTTTATTGAAAGACTGTTTTTATATTCCTAATTTTAGGAGGAACCTTATATCGGTAGCTTGTTTAATAAAGGATTCTTATTTAGTTTCTTTTAGTAAAAGAGTTGATATTCGTAGAAATAAGTCTTTTATCTGTTCTGGATGGATGGATGGAAACCTATATTTGATCAGACCAAAGATGTACTCACTGCTTGATACTGAATTAATTGATAACTCTAAAAGATTGAAAGTTTCTCACTCTAACAAGGCATATCTTTGGCATTTAAGACTTGGTCATATTAATCAAGATAGGATTCAAAGATTGGTGAAAGATGGTCCTCTGGAATCTCTGGAGGAGGTACGTCTTCCCCAATGTGAGTCTTGTCTAGAGGGTAAGATGACTAAGAGGTCTTTTGGAACTAAGGGTACAAGGGCTAAGGAGCTCTTAGAAATTGTGCACACTGACGTATGTGGCCCCATGAACGTCACAGCACGAGGAGGGTTCGAGTATTATGTCTCTTTTATAGATGATTACTCGAGGTATGGATATGTGTATCTGATGCACCGCAAGAGCGAAACCTTTGACAAGTTCAAAGAGTATCGTGCGGAAGTGGAAAAGCAATTGGATAAATCCATAAAGACACTTCGATCTGATCGAGGTGGCGAATACCTCTCCGACGAATTTCTAGGACATCTTGTAGAGAACGGGATATTATCCCAATTGACTGCACCTGGTACTCCACAACAGAATGGTGTAGCCGAAAGGAGAAACAGGACCTTGATGGATATGGTACGGTCCATGATGAGTTATTCAACGCTGCCATTATCATTTTGGGGATATGCTTTACAAACGGCGTGCTATATTCTGAACCAGGTTCCAAGCAAATTAATTCCTAGAACTCCGTATGAATTGTGGTGAGCCAAGAAGCCCTCCCTTGGACATATGAGAATATGGGGCTGTCCGGCGCATGTACTGGATGGGGATGCGAAAAAGTTGGAACCAAGATCAGAATTGTGCATGTTTGTAGGGTATCCAAAGGGAACTAAAGGAGGACTGTTCTATAACCCGAAGGAACAAAAGGTTATTGTCTCAACCCATGCGACATTCTTGGAGGAAAGTCACATGAATGACTTCAAGCCTCGAAGCAAAGTGGTGCTAGAGGAGTTATCGGGTGAAAGAACTGCTCCACAGATTTCGGTCTTGGACACAAGTCCGAGTTCCAGTGAAAGACCTGCAGACGATCAACAATTTAGGGTGCCTCGTCGTAGTGGGAGGGTTTCAAAGAAACCTAACTTCTTCATATATGATGCTGAGGTATACCAGGCCGAGGCTCATGAACATGAGGATGATCCGGTCACCTACGATGAAGCTATAAATGATGTTGATTCTAAATCTTGGAAACAGGCTATGAACAATGAGATGGATTCTATGAAATCCAACTCTGTTTGGGAACTTGTAGATTTGCCGGATGGAATAAAACCCATTGGATGCAAATGGGTCTACAAAAGAAAGAAAGATGCGGAAGGGAGAGTGGAAACTTTCAAAGCTAGACTGGTTGCAAAGGGATACACGCAAAAGGCTGGAATCGATTACGAGGAAACCTTTTCGCCTGTTGCTATGCTGAAGTCTATCCGTATTCTTCTGTCCATTGCTGTGGCTCTCGATTACGAGATCTTGCAAATGGATGTCAAGACGGCATTCTTGAATGGCCATCTTGAAGAGTGTATCTATATGATACAGCCCGAAGGGTTCATAGCAAAAGGCCAAGAAAGGAAAGTCTGCAAGTTGCTTAGATCCATTTATGGATTAAAGCAAGCATCCCGCTCATAGAACCAGAGGTTTGATCAAGCGATTAAGACATTTGGTTTTGAGCAGAACGTTGATGAACCTTGTGTTTATAAACGTATTAAGGATGTAAAAGTGGTCTTTTTGATACTCTATGTCGATGATATACTACTCATTGGGAATGATGTAGGGAACTTATCATCGGTCAAGCTTTGGTTACACCAACAGTTTGACATGAAGGACTTGGGAGAAGCTAATTATGTTCTAGGCATTCGTCTCTTTAGAGATCGAAAGAACAAAATGATAGCGTTATCCCAAGCTTCATACATAGATAAAATAATTGACAAGTATACAATGCAAGAGGCAAAGAAAGGCTCATAACCTTCTATTGCCGGTCTAACTCTTTCATTGGATGACTGTTCTAAGACACCAGAAGAAAGAGAGCGTATGAGTAAGGTCCCTTATGCATCCGCTGTGGGTAGCCTTATGTATGCTATGCTTTGCACTCGCCCAGACATATGTTTTGCAGTAGGTATGGTGAGTCGATATCAAGCGAATCCTGGAACCAAGCACTGGCAAGCAGTAAAACATATACTCAAGTATCTTAAGAGAACGAGGGATTATATGCTAGTGTATTCTGGAGGGGACCTAACACCCGTAGGATACACGGACTCAGACTTCCAGACTTGTAAGGATTCGAGGAAATCGACATCTGGATCAGTGTTTTTGCTCGGAGGAGGCGCCATTGTGTGGAGGAGCGTGAAGCAGGGCTGCACAGCTGACTCTACTATGGAGGCTGAGTATGTGGCTGCGGCTGAGGCATCTAAAGAAGCGGTTTGGCTCCGCAAGTTCTTTAGAGACCTTGAGGTCATTCCGGGTGTTGACAAGCCTATCACACTTTACTGTGATAATACAGGGGCTATTGCCAACACAAGGGAATCACGGCACCACAAGCGGACCAAGCACATCGATCGGAGATATCATATTATTAGAGGGCATGTGGAGACAGGACAAGTGGATGTATGTAAGATCGCGTCCGAGGACAACATTGCTGATCCCTTTACTAAGACTTTGGTGGCTAGAAGCTTTGAGAGGCATGTAGAGGCGATGGGGATGCGTAACATGGCACATCTGCTGGCTTAGGGCAAGTAGGAGATTGTTAGGAAATGCCCTAAGTATTAGAGACATTTTGATGTATTCATTTTGAACTGGATAATAAAATTATACTTAGAGGTTATTCATTACATTGCTATCTGTCCTCGTCTTATTTACATGTTAAAGTAAATGTAAGCAAATATGGCTCACTGACTGCTTGTGTTAAAACTGTTAGAACGTTGCATGCAATGGGCTTTTGTATGCGAGAAGACAATGTTCTAAAGTTAGCAGTCTAAACTATGGTCTGTAGTCTATGGGGTTAGACCGAGCATCTAACTCATGTTAAGGCTATTATGTTGTCTAAAGCCTTAGAGGGGACGGTTTGTCTTGACTGTCTGGAGCTGGACTCCCAAGTAGAGACATGGATATGTTGCTCGGTGGTGACATATTAGACCAGGACTAAAGCGTGATTGATCTACGTAGTCCGTTATGAGTGGATCAATCTGCTTTTGACGTTTATTGTGCAATAACCTTAATCCTGAGTAAATAAACTACTTCATGTATATGACTTGTGTACTTTGATGTTCCAATGGCTAAAGCGTCTCAGAGGTAGTAAGCTTATAGACCGGTTCGTTGGGTGCATGACTTGTATACGATGAAGGGTTTGTTTGCAGATATCGGAATCATAACTCTGAGGAGTTAAAGGTATCCTCTTAAAGGCATTATACTAAATGTGAAAATGGACAAGGCCTTGAGTCGTCTACTGGGCTGATGACTTCTTATTCACATATGGTGAATAATCATTTTCTTAATTCGGTGGTATAATGGAACTTTAAGATAGCCTGATCAGTAGGATTAAACGGACTTTGACCTAAGGCTGATCATGGATATCATATGAGGGTTTTGCATATATGACATGGTCATTGGATGGTAGCTCGTCACAAGCTTACGTAATACGGTATATAATTGGGAGTTCAGTTTCAGGTTTATAGTGGTGTGACTCTGAAATTAGTGATCATATGATTGAGTTGTTCGGTACAGAATGATGATCATATGGAATCACGGGAGCCCGATTATATATGTCCAATCAGTCCCTCTACTAGCTCCACATAATTCCTTAACGTTTGGCAAATTGATTTGTGTATGCTATTGGCTGGTTTATTATGCATGGATGGTGATGGCACAGGATTAGGATGGTACACAAGATTCTCTCCGGTTGGATTCAGATTTTGTTTTGGATAATAGAGTACACAATTATTCGAACTCCAAATAAAGCTGCCATGATTTTATTTGAGATTGGATTGGAGTTGTAGAAAATTATCCATGAGAACAAGAATATGAAATACAACCGTTATGTGGAATTTGAAATTTGAATTTTGAAATTTGAATTTTGAATTTTGAAATTTGAAATTTGAATTTTGAATTTGAAATTCGAATTTGAAATTTGAATTTGAAATTCGAATTTGAAATTTGAATTTGAAATTTAAATTTGAAATTTGAAATTTGAAATTTGAAATTTGAAATTTGAATTTGAAATTTGAATTTGAATTTTGAAATTCAAATTTTGAATCACAGTCCAAGTAGGATTCGAATTTGTTGTGGAAAATCCACAAGGTTTGAAATTCAAATTTGAGTTGGATTTGCAGAGGATAATCTTGTTAGAATCCTACTTGAATTTTGAATCCAAATCCCAACAAATAAGGGACGAAATTTTGAGGATAATCCTCAAGCAAATTTCGATTTTTGTGGATAGGATTCAAGGGAAAAATTCAAGTTTCAATCCTAGTTGAATTTGGATTCTCTCCTTCCCTGAAAAGTGGCCGAAATTAGGGAGAGAATCTCCTAGGAAATTCGGTTATTTTGGATAAGGTTGAGATGAGATTCAAGCTTGAAAATCCTAGTGGAATTTTTGATTCTCCCTTATCCATAATGGCCGAAACTTTTGTTGAGATTTCTCCAAGAAAAATTCGGATATTTTGGTTGAAAAAGGGAGATAAAATTCTAGTTAAAATCTTGTTTAGATTTGGATTGGATTTATCCTAAGAAAAACTGAATTTATTGTTAGGATTTTCCCATGGAAAAATTCGGATTTTATGGGTTTGGATAAGGAAAAATATATTTTCCTAATCCACTTCAAATTCAGAGATTCACCTCATGCAGGTCTATAAATAGAGGTCCTACCACTCCAGTTCTCTTAGACCACAGACTCTCAGGTGAGCAGGCTTATTGTTGCACAGCTCATCGTGACAATAAAGTTCTTTAGAAATCTGGGTGGTCGGAAGAAGACTAGCAGTGCTAGCATTCCGATCGAGGTTCAGAGTGCCCACATACTCAGCCATTCGGGAATTGGAGAATAGTAGAGAAGGCTAGTTGGTTGAAGCCTCCGGTCATTCTCCTCCTGCAGATTGGCGTCCTTGAGGTATGAATTTTAATTGTTGTTGATTTATTGTATATGGTATCATGAGATATTTAACGATCTAAAAATTTTTATTGTTCCGCTGCGCCACTCTGATACGTTTTTACCGATTTATTTTCCTATATAATATACGTGTCTCGAATTGAATTATCCTAGATCATCTCGTTACGGTCTAAATAGGCCGAACGGCCCTGCGCAGGTTTAGGGACCTTCCCCTATGACGTCAACTTTGGGACGCACGCATCATTTACAATCATCGTGAACTAGAGCTCAATTATGTTCACCGGATTATTCAAAAGATGGTATTTACCAAGTTATATTATGCCATTGATCAAAACACGCTTTAAAATACACATTTATTACAAAACACGATGCATGCGTTTATTTTATCAAAAACAGTATAATAATTTCATAAATTGAAAACAGCATGTTATCGATAAAACAGGGAAATTTAAAATACTTGACTACTCCCAAAAAAGACTAGAAAGTCCTACCTCGATTATCGCACAAGCGTTGCGATGACGTGATCCACGAATCAAGTAAGAACGTCAAATAAATCCTATAATCACAACATATGATCAGTCTAGGTCTAGACATAATCATCCAATCATTTTAGTGTGCCACAAAAGGATTTTAAAATGTTTAATAAACATTTGGGATTTAAAATTTGTGAAAAACCCTAAGTTAGGATATTATTGGACATGGGCAGACTGACCTAGGCTGACTGTAAAATCAATATTAATTCATTTTTAATCTCAAAAATTCTAAATTTTTAATATGTTAAACTAGACATCCGTAGCTTTAATTCTAATTTTTATAATTTTTAGACATCGTTTGGTTATTCAATTAGGCCAAAACCCGAGGGGTTGTTTTCAGGCATAAAATTAGGGTTTCAGTTTTCAGTTCAAAAACTGGCAGTTCTGTCCACCTATCTTAGAAAAATATTTTGACTAGGTCACGGATGAGTTTGGTTCTGAAATTTTGCAGGCATTTAGGGGACATCTTGAATTTAATTTAGGCTCAAGATTTACTCGAAAATCATTTTTAAAACTCAAGTTATGACTGACACAAGTTTACTGTTCATATGGTAATTTTCCAGATTTCCGTTTTTTCCTGTCCGAATTTTAATTAGCCTCAAACCAATTCAATTTTCATCCAATGATCATGAAATTTCATGAAGAACCTTATTTATATGTCATTAACACAACCCAAGAATCAAATTGGCAAAAATCATAAAATTTTCACATGTGATAATAGGGTTTTTGAAAAGGGATCAATGAGGCAAAATTTTTAGGGTTTTAGAGAGAGAAATCACACCTTGTTTGTGCTACACTATTTTTGATGCTTGGTCTCCTTTTTGACTGAATTTGTGTGAGTGTTGGAGTCTTGTTTTTGTCTCAAAAGTTGTTGAATCTTTAAGCTGCTTTTAGGTAGGTTTTTGCTTGCTATTTTGGTGTGTTTTGGGAGAGGAGAATTCAGAGAAGAAACAAGGGGAGGCTGGCCGAATTTTGGGAGAGGAAGGAAAGGTGAATGAGAGTTGAAAGAGGGTTTTTATACTAGGTTTTTTCTTTCCTTTTTGCTTCCTTGTTTGGCCGAATCTTTTGAGGGGCAAAAGGGAAAGTTTTTTGTGCTGTTTTGAGGCTAGGGTTTTTCTCTCCTTATTTCTCCTCAAGTGACCAAAATTACCCATTAGTTTTTAAGGAAAAATAATTTGAATTTTAATTGAGTTTTGACCTAGCTTTTAATTAAAATAAAATCGCCTTTATTTCCTATACTTTAGGGCCGAATTTCTTCTTTTTATTTAAGGGATGAAATTTGAGTTTGAATCCTCCTTGGATTTGTGAGATTTAAATTTTAATTAAAATCCCAAGTAATGGCCGAATACTTTAGGGTTTTTTTTTTTGAAGTTAAAATTGTTGACTTTTTGAGTGGAATTTGACTAGGAAACCAACCTAGGGTTTCCAAAAGATTTTTAATTAATTTTTGGCACACTAATTTTATTTAAATTATATATTGACCCTTAAATAAAATTTAAGGCGTCACAAGCAGTGATGATGAATATAAATTATGTATAACGATTATTGCTTTTCTTATTATTTCTTTTTAATATTACAAACAAACATAAATGTATAGTATTTGTACAATAAGTAAATACGATATTAAACTAATTTTAATTTGTTAATAGACATTCATGTCTAATCCAATTGTTGCTTGTGCTAGCTCTTCAAGGGTAGTGCAGCCTATACCCAATCCTTGTAGACTCCAATCACATTGTCAGTTCGATATGCTACATCTTATTACAAATTTGTAAAATTTATTCATTCAATATTATATAATAAGTAAATATGGTAGCAAACTAATTTTAATATAAAATGGTGATTGATGTTTACAACACCAAATGCCATACCTCAACCACATATAGGTCGAGGGAAGGTGAAGGGTTATAATTTCGTAGTAAAGGTGGCGAAGGACGGAAAGATCACCCTCAAATTTGATGAAGAAAAGGGGTATTAGGCCAATTCAGTTCCTAGTTTGATAGTACAGTCAGTATTCGCACCAGGGATATGCATGAGCCATTTTATAATGCTTAGAAAGATGTAGACTCTAGCATAAGAGACAGATTCAGGAGCACATATTGGTATTTATTCAACTTCATTACTTTAAATTTTTGCTACAATTAAATAAAATAAAACAACTTAACATGTTAAATGTGTTGCAAGATAACATTGATTATAACTACAAAGATGGTATCCTCTGTGCTATAATTGATAGGGAGGTAGCTAAATGCTACAAGGATTGGAATAGTGACTTGTGCGACCACTTCAAAGAACTTGGTGGGGGGAAAAAAATGAGGTAGTAGTTAAAGTCAACCCCCCTAAGGAACCTGACGAATTAAGACCACTGGGGCTCTTACTGCAATAGGTTCATGTCTGCTAAGTTTCAGGTAATTATAGATCTACTAAGTTGTTGTGGTGGCCCGCTCTTCGTAGAGATCATATAATACTATTACAGTTAAGCTTCATAGCTAACTACGATAGATTGTACTCTCATGGGTCACCGACTAATCTCTCTCTCTTTAAAACATGACATTTTTTGGGGATTTTTTTTTAAAACATCATGTAAAAACATTATCCACTAATCACTTTGTTTACAAGTACAAAGTAATTTACATAATACAGTACTTTCGCAAAATATATATTATTACACAAGACTGTTTCTCTTTCCTCTCTTTGTTAACGCTCAGCGGAAAACTCTGATTAGACCATATACCTTGACTTCCCATCCCATTTGACACTCGTTATCCGTCCGCCATCCAGCCATACAAAGCTAGTGAGCTGGTTGCTTACCTGTAACATAAGCAAAAATGGTGAGCTACAGGCTCAGTAAGTTCAAACATGCAAGAAATAGAATTTCTATGAATAGTACTATTCATCATGAATAGTAATGTTGACCACTATTTATCGTGAATAGTAACTTTGACTACAACACAGTATATCAATAGTACATCAACCACAGTGTTAGTACTCTCACGAAACTGTGTTATGCTTAATTATGACATAGTTTCAGTTTTAGGTAATTATCTTTAATTATGTTCTGATTTTGAACTCATGTTGGACGTACCATTTTAGTACGCATGACTGGGAGTGGTACATTAGTGCTGACCTCCACAGCCTTAATCTCATCATCATAGCCCCGAAGGCAAAGTTTACCTCCCTATAAGGAAGGCTGGTACGTCAAAAGTGGTTTCATTATCGACTTTTTAAAGTTCTAACCCGGTGACTTCATATTGCCCCGTGGTTAGGAATGATTCACATTTTAATTTCACGTGAGTGAGTTTTATTAACCTCGCTCTAGTGCCCGAAGCATAATTTATTATGTGTCCCATTTCAATAGTGCCCGTAGCACATTGCGTCTCTCTCTCTATTCTATAATAGTACTCGTAGCATATATGTATCTAACTTATAGTTAGTACATCAAAGTTAGCAATAATAATACTACATGTTATAGACAGGTAAATGTCTGAACTTACTTCATCCGTTTCTTCTTTTTTTTCCTTCCTGGATCTTTAATCGCTCTCCTTGTGGGTCGATTTTGGGATCCTACAGACAAAACCTTGTTTGTTAATTTCATTTCCATTTATAGTTTTTATTTTTATTTTATTAAAAAGCTTAAATAAAACCTATTTATAACTTTTTAGGCTTTATTTATCATTTTTCCCATTTTTCTCAACTTTTAAAAAATTATGATTTTGCCTATATATTTTGGTAAAATTTCAATTATGCCCCTGGCGGGGTTTTCTCGATCTAGACTGCACTTTTGGCTCTCAAGAACTTTTCTGACTCTTTTCTTATTTATTACCGGGTTCGTTTCTATTTTATTTCCATTTTTCACCTTCCCGACTCTCGGGAAGCACTATTCCGACCGTTACGTCGGTTTAGTGATTTTCTATCGTTTCGGAGTCTCAAATGGACGTTTTACTAGTATTTAAAACGTTCATCTAGACTTTACCGATTTAGGTTTCCGAGACTCGGATTTTCCGTACCCGACTCGAATCTTTACTACGTTTCCCAAAAAAAGGCCCTCCCTCGGGATCGGTTTTTTAGTTTCACTCGCGTTTTACATTTTTAAGGAGGTGAGTTACTATTCACGAACCACCCTTTAGGTTTCTCTTATTCAATTTTCATCAAGGGACTCGGGTTTTCGACCCGACCTTAAACTTTTACTCTCGATTCCCTTTTTACCTCAAATGTTGTTTTTCGAAATTTCGGCAGCATTTCGACGTAAATTTAAGGTTATCGGCGTTAGGTACGCCTCGAACCATATGTACCTGCCACGTACTATATCAAAGTCCTATTTTATGTAAAAGTTTCTCAAACTTTTATATAAAAGCTCACACATTTTCCAATTCACATTTTGAACCACATTCAACAAAATTCTTTCAATTTTACCCTTAGGTTTAGCCACGGTTTTCATACTCAAAACCTAACCAAAACTTTTCAATCTTTAACCAAATTTATGCGCTATTCAAAGGCTATTACCTAGCACATTTTTAAGCCATTTTCCATGCATTTTACAACATAATTCTTAAGGTTTTTCCAACACACATAACCCACGGTCATTTTATGTAAAACATGCATAACATTTTGTTTCATGCTTTCAACCTCATAACCAATATTTCCATAATTCATTGCATGATTTAAACAATCCAAACATCAAGTTAATCATGCAAAAATGTTCACCAAACCCTAACTACACCACACGGCCATATTAGGGAATTTAGATACCAAAATTTTTCCAAGCTTTCTAACCATGCAAATCATGCTTTCCATTTAACCAAAACATGATTTAAAGCATTACAACACTTAATTAACAACAATCCATGAACAACCACACAAGGTAACCCATGGTTTTACCATTGAAAAACCAACCAAAACTTTGTTTTTCTTGAAACAAAATACATGGTTTTTCTTCTAATCAAACCATTAACAAAACCCAAGCACCAAATCAACCAAATAAATCACAAATTTTCTCATCCTCCAAGCCATCAAACCCACGGATTTTTCAATAAAAAAACAAGAAAAATTTCAAACAAAAGATGGCTACCTTGATTTCTTGCTTCCCTTGACTTCAATGAAGAGTTTGCTACCACTTTTGTGAAGAAAATTTGAAAGTTTAGCTTGGTTCCTCTTGGTTGCTCACGGGTTCACTCTAGGATTCACTTAGAAAATTTTTTCCTCTTTGTTTTGGCTTTGAAAGGCTATGGGTGCCTTTGTATCAAAGTGACCGACTTAAGTAACAAAGGAAACCAATTAATTTGGCTTCTAACCAATGAAAATTCAACACATTTCATGCTATTTCTTTCCATATTTCCACAAAATTAATTTGGCTAAGTTTTGGCAAAATCTAGGCCTTTAGATCAAAAGCAAATTCAATCTTGGCTATTAATGCCACCAACCACTATATTTAATCCATTAAATAAATGGCTTTATGATGTAATAAATGCAAAGTAAAAACTTTGACTTTGACTTTACTATTCATATTAATTCGATTACTTTTTGACCGATGTCGGTTCGAGCCGAAATTTTCCTGAAATCGTCTCGGCAGGTTCCTGAGGTCTCCTGTGCAGTCGGATCAATTTATATTGCTTCCGTTTGATCAAAATCAATCCCGGAAGTTTTTTATCTTTTTAGTGCACCATAATGCGTCGATTAGGTTTTCAATGTCGTTTTTGGCACCGTTCCACCCGTTTTAATTCAGTGAACTTTATCAACACTGAATTCTTATCCGTCAGTATTGTTAGAACATTTTAATACATTCTACACAATATAAATACATTTATTTCACTCTTTAAATGGTACAAATTGTTATATACATACATTTGTACATTTTCTTCCGAGAATGCCAGAATTTTCCGATTGTCACAGTTGTGATCTATTATATATACTAATTTTAAACTTTACTAATGTTGAATATAATTATAAAAAAAAAGTCAGAAATAATAAAAAACAATCGTAGCAACTAGAAATGATCAAGCTTGCATGGTCAGAAATCATACTCCCAGCATCGCGACAAGAAGATTAATAAGTTTTTTGATTTTTGTTCAATTTATAAGTTAACTTTGATAATTTAATATACTATTTTAACACATTCAAATTATTCGACAGGTCAACACGGCAACCCAATAGCCGATGTTTACCATAGACAATTGGGCCGATATGAGTTGTCATGGGAATACTAAGATTAACCCTAAGAAGAGCAAACTTTTGTAAGTATTTTTATTTTTTTATATTATCTTTTCTTATTTTAATTAGTCTGGGTATTTATAACATGTATTTACTTTAATTCGCGTGGAATATGATGAAGAGGGAGAGAGAGAATCTAGAGGATATAGTCTACTTCTAGTTCATCTAGACCTATGGTTAACGAGGAGGGAATTTTGGAACAGCTCCTAGGTACACATAGAAAACACAAGCTTGGAGTAGACCCTACACTCCTTTAGAGGATTCATTTTAGTGTTGCTTCATCCTTTGGTTCCCAGTCAGACAAAACATTTTCGGCATGTGTTGACCTATATGTGGAAGAGTATTTACGAAGATTGTATGAGCAAAACCTACAGATGTACGAGAACTAGATGAAGATGATGGAATTGATGGCCCAGTTGCACCCTAATATTCAATTCTTGCTCATTACTCATCCTTAATCTTATGTCCTTCCAGGTCTTCTGCTTCCTTCGGATGTTATTGAGGACAATGATGATGAAGCTAATGATATCGTAAATTTAAGGAATTAGATTGTGTTTTTTTTTATTTATCTAAACTATTTTATATTTTTATAGATTATATTTACGTTATTATGTTTGGTTTTATTTTATTAATGAAATAATTTATTATCATTTGTCTATTTTAATATTAATTTATTTTTATAGTTATAATTTGATTAGTTCAATTAAATTTTGAATTTAAATATATAGTAATAAAATTTATTAATAAAAATAACAAATTAAAAATTAATAAAAATTAATAAAAATTATTATAATATTATAAATATTTTATTAATTTAAAAAAAATTATTTCTATGACAATTTGAAAAAGTAGTAAAAAAAAAGAAAGCCACATTAGCATTGGAAACTTATTTGTGACAATATTTTTTTGAAAAAATCATCACTAAAATTGAGGTTATGTCAGCCCAACGCAACTTTGACGATATAATTGCAATGACTTTTTTGCAATGAGCTAATATAATTATAACCGCATAATGTCATCGCAAATTAATTATTTACAATTAGTTATTAGCGACGATATATGTGTCATGATCATAAAAAAAAAAAAAAAAATTTACGATGATATATATATATATTGCAACGATTTTTTGTCAGTATAATGACCCTGTGTCTTGTAGTGAAGTTGAAACTATTTTTTGTTATCAAGATCAAGGAATGAATCATATGGGTACATGCAAGCTACAGAAAAAAGTAACTCAGTACTTACCTTAGCGAAGTGATCATTTAATTCTTGAAATCGGAGTAATTGCGTATCAATCACAAAATAAAATAACTCCACTCGATATTGATGTCAATTAGTAACTTCTTGAGCCCTGCGTCGTGATTTACCTCATCCTCTAAAGATAGCATACATGTTAGGAATATCATTGTTGTGCTATCGGCATAATAAAGATATTTGATCAAAAAAGAAAATCTTACCCACTCTCTCACATCATTTGTCATCTTTGTCTGCATATTGTGGCTAAACTTATGATGTTTACAATATCTAAATCTTTGATTTTGCAATGCCTTTGATAACTCATTTGTAACTAACAAAACATTTCTCATCAAATGAAGACAAAAAACAAAATCAAATAATTGGATTGAATCCAATAAATAGCTTGCTTCACATCTTGGTACAGAACCCATTCCATCATCAACAATTATTTCAAGGACCTCTATTATACATGAGAACATGGTAATCTAACTAATTAATGTACCATATCTTGAGCCCCAACGTGTGTCCCCACTACGTTTTAAAGAGGTTTGTCATTTTAGTCCGTATCCACTTGCAATCTCACCATCTTTAATTGCATGTGCAATTATATTGGATTGCTTATCATGAAAAATGTCTTAACTTTTAGGTGAATCGCACACAGTATTTACCACACTGGCAACCAGACTAGAAGGGTTATGCAATTGGAATATGCTTCTTGGCCACATATACAAGATATAACTGAAGTTGATGGGCAAAGCATGAATAAAATACATACGAGTTTTCTTTTAAAGTAAGATTTTTGAGACCATTGAGCCCACCTTGTTTATTACTAGTCCCATTATATCCTTGTCCCTGCAATCTTATGCTCAAACGATACGTTGAAAATAATCTATCAATTATTGCTGCCTTGAATAAAAGAGCTCTGTGGTACCAGTAACATGCTCAAAACCAATAACGTGTTCAACTAGATGACCTTTTCTATTCACATAACAGAACTGTCATTTGCTCTTTCATTGAAACATCACCGGCTTTACAACTAGAATTGAGAACGATACATCTCCAATATCATTAATGATAGCATTGACAGTTACAACAATAGCAATATCACAATATCATTATGGATATGTGGAGACGTTAAGTTGAGATCTTCTGGAGTATTTTGTCCAAAAGCATCTTCGTCATTGTGAATAACAAGAAATTGCAAAAGCTCAAGAAAGTATCTTGATTGCTTGATTCCTCACCTTCATCATGACCATGAAAGACAAGACTTTATCTTAAAAGAAATTGAAAACAATCCACCGTCGTAGTTAATTTAGTCCTTGAATTTTAATACAAATGGTCCATATGTTAGATTTAATTTGGGATAAAAATTTTCCCCATTAACCCATTAATCCGTATTAATCTGTCTTAAATGAGGTGGGAAAACCCTATCTGAATAGATGGGTTCGGGTTATAAATTAGTTAAAAGTTTAACCTATTGCAGATTACGTGATGGAAAAGGGTTTAAGGGTGCTCAAAACGGACTCCATGTTTAACTATCCCATTCAATCATGTATTGCTTTTATGTTTAAGAAATTGTAAACTATGTTTTATGATATGTTTGATTTAATTATTAAATTTTTATAGATTTAATTATTAAATTTTTATAGATTTAATTAATATATGAAGAATTGAATATTATATTTTTGATTTATTTTAACTTAAAAGTCTAATGTAGATGTTTTTTATTTTTTATTTTAATTTTTGTATGATGAAAATAGATAATTAGGTAATGAGAACCCGGAAGTATTCTAAACCCATAATAAGGAAAACATATCTAACCCCTGTTACCTTATGGGGCAAATATGAGGAGTATTTTCATTCGTGGGGCACGGTGACAAGAAGGTTGCTCTATCTCAAACCCTCTTAATTAATTGCCATCCTTAAAATTGACTTATGAAGAATCTCTGAACTTTCTTCTCTTCTAAAAAAAAATAGTTTCTATACATGAAAGATATTTAGCTTTTTTTTTAGACTAAAAAAATTTTCAAAATTATCCATCTATTATATAACTAGATGAAAAACATCAGAAATCTGTAGTTTAGCCCCATTCTTAATTGTTTTGAAAACAAAATTGATTCCTTTTATAGAAAAAAGTGTTTAGTAAACTTGTTGTTTTCCTTTTTTAGTGTTCTTTTTAACTCGTGTCAATACAAAAATAATTGTTTTTAAAAACTTTTTAAACAGGATTTTCTCTACATTAAAACTTATTGTTCCAAATTGGGACTAAATTTGGGGCTTGGTTAACTTATGAATAGCTTAACTTCATTATCATTTTCTTTTCTTAATAATAACAAATAATCGTATATTTTTATAAAGGTAATATCCAGGGTTGGAGGTTAGGATATAGGCTAGTATTGAAGAATAGTCGAGGTTGTGATTAGAACTTTAATGGAATTAACATTAATCAAATTCCATCATTCAGTATTGTCCCAACTTCAACCATACTTAAGCTTTGTGGCCCTGATTTCTTTTATTTGAGGAGAAATTTGTTTAAAAAATTATTTAAAAAATAAATTAAAAACATTGACCCAAAAAAAAAAAAAAACGCACACACACACACACACACACACACACACACACACAAAAACAAAACAAAACAATATCAAATCAAGATTATTAAAACAGTTTTCTATAAAAAAAAAATACCTTTTGCATTATATATAAGTAAAAAAAGGTTTAAAAAAATAATTTTAAATGCGGTTAAATAAATTCTGATAAAAACAAATACTCTGCCACATTTCCTATCTGGATTTTTTTTCTTTTTTTTCTTTTTCTTTTAATTAATATTCAAATTGCAAAGTAGCCCAATTGGTGGAGTTAAAAAAAAAAAAAAAAAAAACTATATCTCTTCGTACATTTTCTATATGTCCAATGCCATCTTAACGCTCTATTGATCCAATGTCATTGACCAACGCACTTTTTGACGTAAATTCTTATTATTTTTCCCTATGTAAATTCAAATGTTTGCTTCCTAACTAAAAAAGATATAAACTTTTTATTTTATATCGCTAATTTGTGCATTTTTTTTCCAACCGCTTGACCTTTAATTTTCAACTCATGATATATCTATTTAGAAATGTTCATATACTTATGCATCAATTAATTCTTTAATTTAGTTTTTTTGCTTGAATTTTCTTTATTTAGTTACAATATTTTGAAAAAAGTGTTAACTGGCTGTTCTAAATTGAATTAGAAAAAAGTCTAGGAATCTTGTTTTAATTTAGTTTAATTTAAATGTAATATTTAAAGTTAATAGATGATATAGTAAATCATATAAAATACCATATCATGAAATATAATTAATACATGCACTTGTTTTTATAGTTTTTTCTATAACCATCAATTGTAAAAAAAAAAAAAAAGAGTAATCATTGAAAACTCTTGTATGTTTGTACATATATTAGTAGTGACACATAAACATAAAGATTTAGGAAGTTAGAATCATAAATACGAGATTTAGGAAGTTAGACCTCATAATTATGATGTCAAAAATATAGAAAAATATGAGAAAAAAAAACTTAAAATGTTTTCCATGGTCTCCAAAGACAAAATGAGAAAATAAGTAATAAAATTTGAAAATTTGATACATGTACAGTGTTACGTAAAAAGAGACATAATATACATCGGTTGTATAGTTTGGCATTTATATTTCGGAATTACTTCGTGAGTCAATTGCTGGATTGGGCCTCAGCCGGAGAACTCTAGTCGTATTTTGGATTTTTTTTTTTTTTGCATTAGTTTTTGTTTTTGTTTTTGTTTTTGTTTTTGTTTTTGTTTTTTCCCACTTTATTAAGTCGTATTTGGACAAAGTGATCATAAAAAGCAACTTTGACTGTGCAACTTTCATACGTACATTAAGAAAAAGTTTACATATATAGACAATCCAAATACAAAAGTCCTTTCAAAGGGAAAAAAAAAAAAAGAAGGAAATTCTGCTTTCTTTTGTGCATAATTCAACAACCAAAATGCTCAAGCAATTTTATTTTAACAAGTTACGCTTGAGCGAAGTATTTCATTCACTCAAGAAATAATAAATCGGAACTTCAGTTCTCTTATTTTTCCAATCTACTTGTCGTTTGATTAATTTTTGCCTTTTTTCATATGTATCTGTCTTGTTGGCTGCGGAGATCCCTCTGCTTTTATGGTGAGCTATGTATACATATTTCTTTCCTTGGAAATCATTATATATATCAACATTTTGGAAGATCGGATGGAGGTGGTAAAAGTGATTCATTTGGTCCTTTTCCGTTCTCCACCAAAAATGCCATCTTAAGCCCCCATGTTGTGTGCACTTCCAAATGGCAATGCAGGAACCAAACTCCTGCTCAACATTAATATTATATTGTTCCAAAATTTAGTTAGTCCCCTCTATATTAATACTTAAATTTGATTTGTTAAAATGCCAAAGAAATCAATACCCAAACTTGCTTTTAAATTTTTATAAAGACCAACATATCAAAATTAGACCAATAATACTCTTAATTTTGGAGCAAAAGATTTTTTTTAAAATAAAATTTCCAATAAAGTATGAAAAAAGTCGAATCACGTAAAAGTTATATCAAATTTAAAATATATATATATATGATAATTTAATAGAAATTATAAAAAAATAACAGTTAAAAAATAGATATTTAGATGACAATCCAAATCCAAAAAATTTAATTCGTTTTGCCTTTTTTTCTGAAAAGTTTTGAAAAGTATTAAAAATAATAATTTTAATTCCAACTCTACCACTCAAGTTTTTTATATTATTTCAAATTAAAAAGTAAAAAAGAAAAAGAAAAAGATGCACATATATATATATATCAAAAGTCAGAAAAGAAAGAGTAACTCATGATTAATATGAATTATGTTACCTGGATTATCAGCGCGGAACCTAATAGCGGTCCATCCACCAGAAGGCACACTAACTGTGTTCCTCTCAACAGGATCAACAAGATTGAAGCTCTTGGGATCCTTGTTCGGATCGTAATTCCCCAATCCCTTTCCGACGACGAAGAAATTGTATCCATGGAGATGGATAGGGTGGTTCTCAGGGGCAATAATCCCTGTGTCCTGCAAAACCAGCTGCACCGTCTCGTTGAACTTAACCCTGTACAATTTTGTACCATTGTTCGTCGACAGATTCGCCGGCGGAGTCCCCGTATAGTTGAAAACATGCGGCGGATTCCCCGGAAAATCGGTGGTGAAAACTCCCTTGGTCTTGAAATAATGCGCCTGAAGAAGAGCCGTCGTTGGCATGACAAATGTGATGTTGTTGATGCTGGCCACGGCTCGGCTTCCGTTGCCGGCCTTGCAGGTCGGACACGGGTTGATCCCGAGGCCGACGGTGAAGAGCAGGTTGTGATCAATGGTTAAGGGAACATTGGCGGGGAATTTTTTTGAATTGAGGCTTTTGAGGGCTTTGATGAAATTGTTGGCGACTTGTGTGGCGTTCTGAGGCGGCGGGACGGTTAGGGTTGTGGGGGCGCTGGCGAGGGTGCCGGCGTAATGGAGAGTGGCGGTGGCAGTGGCGTTGTCGACGGCGATTGGGGAGTCCATGAATGGGGAGGCGGCGACTAGGTACTTGCCGGAGTTTTGGTCGGCGGTGATTAGGGCGTTGGTGGTTTGGCCCGGGGCGATGACGATGGTGTCGATGGTGAAGGGCTTGACGTAGGTGGCGTCGACTTCAACGATGGTAAGCTTGTGGCCGGCGATCTTGAAGAAGAGCTCTTCATTGAGGGCAGCGTTGATTATGCGGAGGAGGTAGGTCTCGCCGGTTTGGACAGGCAACGTGAAGCCGCCTGCATGGAGTACCACGTAAAAATGAATATTTTGTGACATATATTTTAGCTCAAAGATATGTGAGTACATGAAGTAACTATGTCACGTGATAACAATGATCGTGTACCAATATAATGCGATTGCAAAATTTGTTATGTACTACATATATTTGATGTAAAAGTTAACACCGAATATAACAAATATCAAATACCAACTTTTGATTGCTATATAAGGTTAACTTTTCAATCTAATAATTACAATACTTCATATTTCGAATTATTTAAAAATAAAAGTTCGTATTTACAAGTTACAAAACTTAGTAATTATGAAAAATAAAACAAAATTTAAATGTAACATTCGAAATAGTGTCATGCAAGTATTAGAGGACAAAATAAATGATTATTTTCATGTCTTTTATGTAGCACACATTATACATATATCATTAGAATTTGTATGTGCCTAACAGATGGTCCCGTTGTTCACTTTTTTTTTTTAATAACTTTCTCCAATTTAATTTTCATAACTAGGATTTCCCACTAGGAAATTAATTTTATCTAGTTAATAAATAAATTACTAACCTTGTGAAGGACAATTTGAAACAGGACCCGGATGGCCGTTGATGGTGTGAGCGTCCGAGACGTTAGGTGCCAAACCTGATTTGAGAGCTTCATTGATGACGTTTTCAGTATCGGATTTCCACCACTCAGCTGCAATTTAATGTCATTGATTAATATTAATTTGTTAGTTAATTAAGTCTCAAGTTCTACGCTTTAAGTCAATTATTACGGCCATAGTCCGTTATAATATTACCAAATCATTCTTAATCTGTTCCCTTAGCTAACCAGCACCCTTTACATCATTTAATTATATACATACATTTTGTTAAAAACAAATACATAGAATTATTGGTCACCTAATATAACGACCACTTCCTTGTGGGGTTTAGGAAAGGGATACGGCACGCCAAGCTTCGGCAAGATTACAATGGCGCCGTGAACTGTGGCTCTAAGCCAGAGAATGTGAGCGTGCCAAAGGAGGGTTCCGCGTTGCCCGGTTATGGTGAAGTTGTATACGTAGCTTTGTCCCGGTTGGATTGGGCACTGAGTGATGTATGCAGGCCCATCTGCCCATCCGGTTCGGATTTGCCTGACTCCGTGCCTATCAGAGTTTCCCAAAAAAAAAAAAAAAAAATCATTTTTATCTTTATAAAAGTGTGAGAAGTGGCGAACAATCGTAACTACATATATATATATATATATCCTTATCGAGCTTAACTATAAATGCCTTCACAATATTCACATTTAGTCAAAATTTTATGTCAACTTTGTACTTTGTCTCACGAATGACTGATAGTAAACATTGAGTAATCTGAAAACAGAATTAAATACTTAAGGACTCGACCCTAAGACTGAAACACCCTATCTATCAAACTATTTAGAAGTAACACCAAAAATAAATAAATAAATAAAATTTTAGTCACAATATTTTTTATGATACTTTTAGTCACAATATTTTTATATGATTAAATACAGCTTTTAGCACAAGTTTGTGATTAATATGCATTTAATCACAAATTTTTGTTATGACTAAAACTTTTAGCCAGCATGATTAAGTCCCATTGGCCGTGGTTAAAAGTTTTAGTCACAACAAAAATTTATGATGAATTGTGTATTAGTCACAAAATTGTGACTAAAAATGATATTTAATCACACAAAAATATTGCGATTAAAAATATTATAAGAAAATTTTGTGATTCAAAAAAATTTTTTTTTGGTAATGTTAAGACTAATATCACTTGCTATCACTTTCATGGTCAGAATTTTTATACATTGATGTTACACGCATATCACACCTACGTACATGTGAATATATGTAAATATTAATTTTAATACAACATAGCACATTTCATTTTAAAGTAATGTTAGCCTTACCAGTGCAAGCTAACGTTGTATTTGACGTGGTTAACGACTTTGACAAGAACAGTGTCGTCTTCTCTGGCGTAGAGAGTGGGACCGGGGAATTTCCCGTTGACGGTGACGATTGGCTTGCTTGAACATAGTCTGTTCTTATTCCTCGTTACCACCTGCGTTGGTTAGCCAGAAGTATATCGATGAGAAAAGGTTAGCTAATGAAGCTTCTTCGACTTTTATTGGCCAGCTTATAAAAATAAGTTGCGTTAAATTTAGAAAGTTACTAGTAGACAACCCTTTGATACGTTAGTAACTTAGGAATACAGAATTGTGCTTTTTTGGTTTTGAGGTTGTACCTGTCATGTACTGCTTTTTCAATATTTGCTTAATATATATTACCTTCAGGGAACACATGATTATTAATTGACACTCTGATTTAATTTTTTATATAAATTTTCTCATGCCACGTTACTCAAAATCTTTTCTTTTTTATTCCCTCAACAGGAAACGAACCCCGTAACCTTTCTCCAAAGTTCCACCTCTTTTAAAAACTCTGTGTCACTGGACCAAACAATCTTAGGAATACTTAAAATGATTATCATGACACATGAAACTGTTTTTGCTGAAAGTGGTTGGTTCCATAATTTTGTCCCACGAAGCATTTAAAAGTTGCCAAAGGCTTTTCTAATACAAGTGTAGTTAGTTGAAGAAATTAGCCATGATAATGTACGTGAAATTCCAATAGCAATCATGTTCTCAAACAGTAGTACCGCACTAGCCCATTAAAGCAATGATCCATAACATTTTTGTAGTACTTACATATATGTGTGTGTACATGTATATATGTATATATATATATTCAAATAAAGGTCCTTAAAAAAAACTTAAAAATATCAACATTAATACCCCCCTTTCTTCACTTTCTCATGAAAATGTTG
Organism: Antiaris toxicaria; assembly: GCA_035233585.1. Taxonomy (NCBI): domain Eukaryota; kingdom Viridiplantae; phylum Streptophyta; class Magnoliopsida; order Rosales; family Moraceae; genus Antiaris; species Antiaris toxicaria. Next base: position 8,314,635 of record CP141163.1, read on the forward strand.
AACTTACAATTTCTTAGACCAAAGTTCGAAAACAGTAAATCAACAATATAACATTTCTAACTTACATTGAACTTGAAGTTCCGGACTCTGCAATCAACCAAAGCAGGAGAAAAGCATATTGCCACAAGAATCAAAAGGCGAACCCAAAAAGAGTCCATTTCTGACCTCTTTGAGTACAATGATCTCTCTCAATCTCTCTCTACTTTTTTCTTTGTTATTTGTTTTGCTTTGCTTATTTTCTGGCTTGTTGCATTCATGTATGACTAGCCAGCGCAACCTTATAAAGGATGACAAGGGCCCATTGATGCCACGTCGTTTTTCTTTGGTTAGGTGGATGGTGATATTCTTGAGTCACAAGATTCTAATTCACATAAAAACTAAGAAGATTTTTGCTCTTCTATTTAATTTCTTATATGTTACATAAAGTAGTTTTTGCAATATATAAAGTAGGTTTTAGTTGTACTTAAGCTCCTATTTTTAAGGTGCCTTGGCAAGTTACATTCCCTATCCGGCTATATTCTTGTTGGTTGGTTTCTGTTTAGACTTTATAATCATTAATAAATATTGTTCTTTTTATTTTACTTACAAATGGCATTAATTTTTGGTGTGTTTATTATTCATCTAATTATTGAGAGAAGTTTTGTGCCATCAACTCAGTTGGTACAATTGGTACAGGATAAAAGGGTCATTTTACATATCTGATCATGTTTGAGATTTTCTTTTTGTTTCTTTTACATATTCTTTTTTTTTTTTAAGTGTTTTTTGCATTGAAAAGAATAGTTAAACTAAAACGCAATATCTAGAAATGCTATATATTCTTCAACCTTAACTAACAAAAAGGTTCATGTATGAGTCTTAATTGACAAAGTGGTTATTTTCAAACTCTAAAAAATTTAAAAAATTATCACTTATGGATGAAACTTTGAAAATGAACAAATATTAAACATTTTCAATAAATTAATTGTTTACTAAATGCGGAAAACATTAAGCAGAAGTACATTTTACATTTAAATTTTTTGGTCTATATAAATTCAGTGCATGGTTTTGTAACATTCTAACATTCTAGAATGGATTATTATTTAAATATATAGTTGAAGAGTCAAACATCAACAAAGAAGCAACTAACGGTTTTCCCATTGGCTCTCCATTATTTATATATATTTTTCACCTAAATTTTCTTTTAATCTTGCTCTCAAATAGAGTTGGGTGTAGTTAGCTAAAGCATTACAATAGAGTACAAGGTAGGTAATGTACATTTTGATAGATTAATTAAAAAAACGTCATGAAAACGTCGAAGAAGAATGGAGAATTAAAACCACATTAGGATGCTTAGAAAATTAACAAAATAATGAATGGTTGGGAAATGCTTTTCAGGTCATGCTCTGATAGCAACTAAACAGATCACGGACATGATAGTTTGTCCGAAAGCCAATCTAGACCAACTGCCGGTGAGCAAACTAGTTCCAAAGTCCAAACTCATGAACCTTCTCATGGTCTTCTTCTTCTTTTCTTTTTCTTTTCTTTTTTCTTTTTAACACTTTTATATTCCTCCAAGAACTCTCTTTCTCCCACACAAAATTTGTTATTACTGTGACCTGTCCACTAAGAAATTTAATTTGTAAACAATTTAAAAAAAAAAAAAAGAAAGGAAGAGATTTATTATTATTTTTTTTTATATTCTCATTCTTTTGTGCTATTGTCAAATTTTAAACCAAAGACTTAATTTTGTAGTTGAAGGTATCGTTTGGCGATAATTTCACACATAATTATATCTAGGTGTACAGGTTTGAGTTTGCCCACCCCCAATATTGAAAAAAAAAAAAATCTTTAATTACTTTTTTTTCCTTAATAGGACTTTAATTAGCTGTGTAACTCTATATTATACAATAGAAAAAATTTTATTTAAAAGATGATAGAATAGCATTCAAGTTAAACAGTTGTTGTATATAGGGGTGTTCAATGAATTCATCATAATTTGCTAAATCTTCTAATCTGTCTAATTAGACTGGATTGAAAAACAAACAGAGTAAGATATTTTTAATACATAATTACGAATTAAGTCCTAATATGCTTTATTTGATTCGTGAAAACCCCATTTATACAAGTAAAGCTCACATTTTACTGACATAATATTGTCTAGTCATATTATGGATGTCAATATAAATATATAATAGTTTTAGTATAATACTTTGTGACTTAAAAATTTCCCTTCATTTTAAAATATGTTCTTCAGAAAATAATCTTCTATTCCTAAAAATTACCAATTGAACCATTGACGCTCCAGCCAATGGTCTTCCTGGAAAGAAGCAACCGCAAATGCCAGATTTACACGTATTTTTTTATTAAGCAGTAAATATTATTTAAAAATAGAAAAGAAAAAAGCCTTTACAAACGGAAAGGAAGAAAAAGAAAAAATTTTTAATAAGTCTATGAAAAAGTAAGTCTATGAAAGTCTATGAAATTATTAAATAAATATTATAAAAAAAACTTTTTAATAAAAATTTAAATAAATGATTAATAAGATTTTAAAAAATTGATAATAAAATAAAAAATCATTATGAATGATGAATCATGATAAAAGAAAAAAAGCACAAAAGTAAAAATTTAGTTAGAATTAAAATAAATTTAATTAATTTTTGTAAAACATCATAAATTTATATAAAATTAACCATATAGTTTTTTTATGTTGTGATTTGTAACTGTATAATTACAAAATAAAAATAAAAATTTCATACACAGGTATTATTTGTTGATTTGCATTTTGTATATATATTCATGAATTACCTTTAAACCCATTTGAGGATCGGTATGTAGTGATTGATACTTGAATTGTCTCATTTGAACAGTTTAGTATTGTACTTTATGTGTTTGTTTTTATTTTTTGCTCGTGCCTTTAGTAGATGTTTCAGTATGTCTTCCTTTGTTCTTTGGGTGTGCGTATAATACCACACCTAGGAGAACTAAAAGGAGATGCTGCCGAAATTTTTACAGAAAATGGACGTTGTGAGATAAGTGACACAATGTGTAGATTACAATACTAAATAGGATTGGGCCCGTTCTTGTAGGTTTGGAGTAAAGGTGATATGTAGAATTGCATATGCATACATACATTATATGATTGTTATTAATGATTATGAATGTTATTGTGTCTATAGTTGAAATGCCGATAGATTAGTGTTAAATATATATGAAGAACCGATTGTCAGATGGGTTTTAGGATGGGTTGTCTTCTTTCATCGAGATCGCAAAGAACTATACAAATTCCATTAGGTGTATCAGTTGTACCTGCATCAGTGTAGAAACCATGAGATTATGCCAATAGAAATAGTAAGGGCGCATGTACATCGATTTGGCTTTGATACAATGTACATTAAATGGATTCGCCACGGTGAAGTTAAACCAATTTCAAATTTTGATTCAATTGTCAGTGAACCAATTGACGAGATGTTTGTAGGTATAAATGATATTGCTGGGATTGATGATGATGATGATATATTGGATGAGACAAAAGTGGGTATAGAGGAAAAGCAGTATGATGAATTCAAGGATCTCTTAGTCGAGATATAAGTGGGATTGTATCCAAGTTGTACTAAGTATTGATCATTAAATTTCTTAGTGAAACTGATACATGTAAAGGTGTTATATAAACAGCCTAATGAGTGTATGGATGTGATGTTGAAACTTTTGAAAGATGCTTTCCTGGATGGGAATAAATTACCTAGTTCCTATTACGAGTCAAAGAAACTATTGAGTAAACTAGGATTAAGTTATAAAACAATCCACGTATGCAAGTATGATTGTGTTTTGTTATGGAAGGAGAATGCTGACTTGCAGTCATGTCCAGTCTGTAATACAAGTCGATGGAAGAGTAAAAAGAGAAAGAAAGTTTCGTAGAAAGTACTTTGTTATCTCCCTTTAAATGATTGATTGAAGTGTTTGTATGCTTCTTATCACATTGCTAAAGAGATGACGTAGCACATATATGGGCAATTGAAGGATGATGACCTAATGCGTCATCCAGTTGATGGTCAAGAGTGGAAATAGCTAGATGAAAAGCATCTTAACTTTGCACGTGAATCGATAAATATATGATTAAGGTTAGTTACGATAGGTTTAACCCATTTAAATATATGAGGCTCTTGTATAGTATGTGGTCGGTGGTTATGACTATTTATAATTTACCGTTGTAGTTATGCACCAAGGACTCATACAAGATGTTAATATTGTTGATACTTGATCCAAATGCTCCTAGAAAGGATAGATGTGTTCTTGAAGCCCCTTGTAGATGAGTTAAAAGAAATGTGGGATGAAAGGTTTATTATGCATGACACTGTTTCGAATGCAAGCTGTGTTGCTAATGACAATGAACAACTTCCCTGCCCATAGTAGTTTACCTGGATGGAATGGTCAAGGGTGTTTAGCATGTTTGCCCTGCAATGATAGAACCCCATCTAAGTGGATAACGAGTAAAACTTATTTTATTGGGCATCGCCAATGGTTTCCAATTAATCATAGATTGAGAAACAATAGCAAGTTTGATAGTAAAGTTGAACAACGACCTCCCTTGTGACGCCTCGAGCCCGCGGTGGCCTGGACCGTCACTAAAAACTCACTACTTCTTTATAAGATACTTGTACTTTCTATCAATTGATATTTAGTTAGATACCATAATTTTTAAGGATTTTTTTATACTGCGTATGTATTTACTATTTACATATAGTACAATTATATGTTGCTTATTGAAAAATACCACTTAATGGTTACCATTCAAATATACTATTTAACGGTTACTATTTATAAATACTATTTAATAGTTACTGTTCAAAAATACTATTTATCGGTTACTATTCCAAAAATACTATTTATCGATTACTATTCCAAATACTACTTAACGGTCACTATTTAAAAATATTGTTTAACCATCACTATTCAAAAATACTATTTCACGATTACTATACACAAATACTCTTTACTCAAAAATTATGCAAAAAAATACTCGCGGTGTGACCACAACCTCCCCATCCGCCTCTGCCGCCGTCATCGCCCATAATGATTAGCCATAGGACGCTTACCTACAGCATAAATATACTTCGTGAGCTTTATGCCCAGTAAGTACAACATATTTACCGTAAAACATATTTAAACATAATACATAGTTAAAAATCACATAAACATATCATATACCATGCCATAAATCACATATCATCACATAACATACCATTGAATATAAAACTTCACATAACATATGCATCACAAAAACATCGTGTACTGAGTGCACCTTACTGTGACTGGAAGTTTAGTGAACTAATGTGTATGCATGATCCGATTATGTTCATTTATGCTTCAATATTCTCTTTTCTTTCTTCTTGTCTATTTAGGGCCCACGTGTCAGTACTGTGTATGCGTAGACCAACGGTAATGCCCGAGGTCACTAAAAAGCCGGAGAGCCACCAACGGATGCTCAACTATCTGCTTAACTTATCTTAAAACCCTTTTAACTAAAAGAGTCAGTACGACACGCCTATATATTTCCATCTTGTTTATCTTTTCTAGCCACATGCTTTTCTAAACTGTCTCCAATCCTACGCGGTAGGGACGTATGACTTCTATCTTATTCTTTCATCAATCTACTTGATTGTGAAACAACATGCTTTTAAATATGCTATACATCATCATGTGCATGGCATACATACTTAACATACTTGTAAAATCATCATTTTAAACACATTTTCATTCATGCCGTAGGCAGAGTTGTACTTACCTAATTACAAGCAATGCGTACTCATACTTACGCCTTTATTAGCTTACAAGTTACCATTTGTCATTAATAACGTATCTTATCAGCGCTTTTACTGAGTCACTAATACTGCTAGTGACTATTACTTGTGTCTCTATGTGGTATCGAGGCCCATCGGTATCCTAATGGCCTACTTTGGGGATTTGGTGTTTAATGTCGATTGCAATTGACTAACTGTCTAATTGACAGACTAATCACCATTCCTTACCATTTCGTTCAGAATACGGTCCTTCACTGGTTACCGATCAGTCAACTGACCGGTTACCTCGCGCGTTGGTAACTGGGTAGTCTACCGGGTTACTATACATAAGCTTGGCGTAGTAACCGGCCGGGTTACTTTGCCTATTTGGGGTTGGTAGCCTTTCGGGCTATTATTCTTTGGTATAGTGGCCTACCGGGCCACTATGGCTCGTTTGGTGTAGTAGCGTATAGGGCTACTAAGACTCGTTTGGTGTGGTAGCCTACCGAGCTACCCGCTCTATTTTACTTTGAAAAATTGTTTTGGTTTACTTAAGAAAATTCTTGGTAAAATTATGTGTTTGGAACCCGTCCCCCCCATCACCCAGTTGGAAGGTGGGGGACGTTTGTATAAAAACCAAATTTATATTTTAAAGTGCTAAAAATACATTTTTATTTGAAGTATGTAAAACACATTTTAGATGCTTGCATTTTAAAGGTGGTTTTGAATCACTTTTGAAAATTGTTTTGGAACTGAGTCGAAACGACTTTGTTTGTAATTTTTGCAAACATGAAATTTTTCATCCTCGACGATATGAACAAATCTCGTATTTACCTCGGAGCCTAAATCAAAATCTAACAACTCTTGAATTTATTAAACCCGTGGCCTATGTGCCCAGTTTTACAAAAACTCATAGTTTTATGTCTTATTGAAAATGGCTCTGTTTAAGGTCCAAAACGGCTAAATTTTTAAAACACGCACAGGTTGTTCTTAAGGTCTCGATGAGATCTACAACTTTTGTGTTGAGCCCGAAGTCCGGTTCGAATTCTAAAGTGTTCGATTTTAATGAAACCCGAGACTATTTTCTGGGTTCGGATTTGTTCCCAGTTTTGTTCTCAGTTTTGGGCACTGAGTGAAAACTACTCTAAAAACCTATCGTAATATCGTTTTTAGCCATAGGCTATTTGACAAAAAAACGACCGTATCAAAATTTTCTTTAAATTTCATGTTTTATCAAATCCTAAATTTGGACCTAGATTGGTCAAAATGGCCAAAATCTGTGGGCTTTCCTGAGGATAGATTTGTGTCCAGCCACATTATTAAACGTTCATGCATCTCACATACTCATAACCTTACCTAAAGATTGCAAACATAACCACAACCATATAAACTTAAAAATGAAAAGCTAAGGGCTCGAAATAAAATTATTACAAACCATTTCGCATGAATAAATTCACATAAATGACCTTAATCAAAAACTTAAAATCACTAAATCACCAAAAGGGAGGGTTTCGGTTTTTACTTCTTATGCCTTGAACCGAGCATAACTTAAACTAAGGCTTGAATTGCAAAGTGGCCGTTGGAAATCAAGAAGAATGAGAGTCGGTTTTATGTAATCAAACACCAAAAATATTTCTCTTAACATCAACTTAAAACAAAGGAACTAAAACCACAAAGATAAATCTAGAACCTTACCCTTGAGAGACTTAAGATGACTTGGAATTGAAGATTTCTAACACAAGCTTGAAGAGGTTGGCTTTTGGTAAATTTTGGCTGTGTTTTAAACTTGAAAAATAAGGGGTTTTGGAGTTGGAAATGGTTGGCTGCAGCAAAGGGGATGAGAAGGAATGAGTTGAAATTTTTGGAGTGTGAAAATGAAGAAACTAAAGTCCAAGGTATGGCTATCCTTTTATAGGCAAACTTAAGCAAGTCTTAACTAAACCTAAGCTCACTTAATCAAGCTTTTCTTAAACTAATTTAGGGATAATAACCTATCCATTTCAGTCCTAAAATCAGATAGGCATGCATCCATTTAAGGGAGAGGGTGAGAAAGGAATGGTGATGGTAAGGTGATGTGAGTTTTAACAATTGTTTATACAATGTATCATAAACTAACCCAATATTTTTTTTGTCACTTTTTAGGGTTTTTATCTGCTGAAAACCAGCTGGTTTTCCAGCTAGAGAACATGGGGTTTTATACTGGGGTTTGTATCATAAATTCATCTATGTTGCTCTCTTCGCAGTCCAGTTTTATACTGGGGTTTTCGGTCTTTTCTCAGTAGTGTTCTAATTTTCATCTAGAAATCAGATTTTCTAAATCCGATTTTTATACAAATGGTTTCTAGTTGGTTTATATTGTCTAAGAGCCCATTCTACAATAAGTTGCTATTTATTTCCTATACTGTGGTTGTGTCTACACTGTGTTGTACTTGTGTACGCATATCGAAGCATTTTTACGTGATATTTTCAACACAGTCTCTCTTAACTAATTTGAACGCATTGAATCCATTTTCATCAGTCTCTAGGTGAGAAGAGTTCATCCTGACCATTTTCTCGACATTGTACCCTTGCTAGTGTTTCTATTACCACTTTGCTCAAGTGTTCAATCTGAGCATTTTTGGTGATCTGTTGGCTAGTCTTGTGTCAAGCAATGGTCGTCCGAACCAGTTTCTTGATACTATGTATCTCGTACATACATACATGTAATAGGGTAGACTGGGTTCACTGTCGGTCACCCCACTCATTGCATGGATAGTACTTAAATAGTATTGTATCTGTTTATTCTATTCAACTAAAAATTATACTGTATTATTCCACTTAATTACTTACTGCATGGTAATTAAGCTTTGTAAATCACGAGAGTCAATTCAATGGCTCCTTAACCCTTACACGGCCTCCTACACGGTCTCCTACATGGGCGTGTTCCAGTTAAGCTTGCTCAACACCGTCATGTCTTGGAATAATTTCATTTTTCTCGATTGGTACACGGCCTCGTGCATGGCCGGGTACCTGGGTGTGTCGCACTATACAGCCATGTTCACTAACAAGGCCTTTAACATTTCAATAACCCGATCGGTACATGGTCACTTATACGGTCGTGTAGCAGCCGCTGGTGCCTAGGCGGCATTCTCCCGGATGGTTTTTCCCATACTTTGGGCATGGTGGTTGTTGACTACTATTTCCCCTGCGATTATTCTTTTTTTGGGGGAAATTCCTCTGTTGTCCCAGGTTACTCTGGTTCTCTCTTCTTTTGTTGTTGTTGTGGTTGGACCGTCTGTAATGCTGGCTGGCCCCTGTGTTCTGTACCTTGTGCTGTGAGTCAGGATTCAGCCTTCTCTTGATCTGCTTTGGCTGGTTCTTCTCTTCTCTTTTTACCTTGAAGATTTGGGCCCTTCTCTCATTGTCTTGGGCTAGCCAATATTCAGCCCGGATGGCCCTGCTGACACATTCGACCACGGTCGCGAGTCCATGGCTGCCGCTGCAGACTTAGACTACAATGTCTGTTCAGAACATTTTCAGAATCCTCGGGACCTTCTCCTTTTCGGTTGGTACTAAGTCTAGGCAAAGTCGAGCCAATTGCTCAAACTTTCTTACGGCCTCCATGACCGTCATGTTATCTTGGCTTAGATTGTTGAACTCGTCCTGTTGGACCGCTAGGGCTTCATCGTTAAAGTACATTTCCCAAAATTCAGCAATAAAGGCAATGAAGTCTGCCTAATTCATTGTATTAGCATCCATCCTAATTGCTATGGTCTTCTACCACTGACGTGCTCCTTTGCGTAAGGCGAGGGATGCACATAGCACTTTTTCCCTCACCATGAGCCCTACAAGGTCTAGGATGACCTAGACGTCGGTCAATGAATCATCAGCCTCAATAGGGTTTGTCGTCCCTTCGAACTCAGGTACTTTTATGCACCTAAACAGCTCGTATAGGTCACTTTCTCTGTGGGCTGGTACTAACACATTGGTTGCTGTGGGAGCAGTCACAGCTGATGGTGCTGGTGGGGTCTGGACTGGTAGGACTACCTACTCTCCAGGTGTGTTAGGTGCTATTAGAGCTGCTTGGACCGACACCTCCATCGATTGTAGTGCCTGTTGTTGTCGGTTCATTTGTTCTCTGAGCTGGTTAAGCTCCCGTTGTTGATTTATAATCATTTCCTACATCGTTGCGAGACATGCCAGGAGCTCATTATCTCACGTAGCTTAGTTGGTTTGGGCTCTTGTTCTTGTCATTGTCACCTATGTAACCCTATCACATAATGGGAAACGAAAATATAAGTCTTTTAACTTTGTACTTGGGATTCGTAATACATATCATCTTCTTTCTTACTTAACAACCTTTACTCAAATCTCATAATTACACGAATTATATCTTTCCTTTCTTCTCTTACTCTTGTGATGTTTAATACGATTGTTGCATCGTATTGGGACATCATCTGAATGCCAGGAACCATCCTGCACTCTTTATTATACTTTGATCATACTTGAAAAAATCATATTTAGGCCCTCGGGTGAAATAATACTTCTTTTCATAAATTATTTCACAAATATATATGTATATATATCAGAAAAATATGTACAAACTTCTAGTTTAGTGGGAGTGGTACACACTTTCCAAAATACAATCCTAAAAAGTACAATTGCTATGTCAGACAGGGGAGCTACTGTTCCCCTGTACATTTACAAAACAAGGTTCCCATGAAAAGGATTACTACTATATGAAAGATATCCCAGACTCAGCGTCGGATATGATCTTGTCCTCATTGTTGTCAAGCGAAAACTCCTTGGGGTCTTCCTCTTCATCTCCCAGACAAGGTCAATCTCATCATCACTGGCAATAATAACCTGGGGCTCATATATCTCTATCCACTCGTTGTCGCTAATGTGATGGGAAAATTCCTTCTCCTCATCATCAGGTTAGGCGTCAGGGATAGCCTCGTTGTCATCTTCCTCCTCGGGATGCTCGGGTGACTGAGAGACTGGCTCGGGTTCCTCCATCTGATTCCCGTGGTCCTCGGGTGCTTCAGGTACTGTCGGCTGAGGTTCGGTCGCAAACTCCTCGTCGACCGATTGGAGTAGTGCATCTGTTGGGTCGGGGTTGAGGGCTACTCACTCGACATCCACTATGTCTTGGATAAGGCACCTCAAGTCTTCATGCGGTAGAGGGTAGGGAACAAGGTTCCTCACATACCCTGGTATCTCTCCCCATAGCAGGTCAGCTATCTCCGAAAAAGGTATATCCTGAGAGATACGAGACAACATGGCATCCAGAAATCTCTGACAATAGTGCGCCATGGTCTCTCCTTCATAGAGATCCCAAGTGTCAGAGAGAATCTGGTATCGTCGTTCGTGCATATCCTCCCATATGTCTATGTCTTGGGCTGGTGAGGTACTATCGCGGAGGTCACGGTAGAATTTGGCCCACTGCATAGGATGCCCGATCCTGCACCGTCTGTTCCACCAGGTTAACGCTAGCCCTTCCAGTCTACTACTGGCCAGAATCACTTGTAGGTGTGGTGGAATATGGCATGCCCCGAAGATAACCTCCACATGATGGATCCAGTATGGGAGTTCATGTGGGTGGTTGCTGTCATAGATGTTTGGCCGCATGGTGACGAAAGCTAGACTCGTCTGTCAGTCTTCTTGCACTTGCTGAGGGTCTCGTGGTGCAGCCATAATCTCCTATTATAAATTAACGTTAACTTATGTACTAAACTTTGAAAGTAAAAGCTAACTTACTTGGACAGATGAGGCAGGCATACGGTAATGTGAGGTAGGGTCGTAGAAAACCGCTCTGATATCAATTGTGATGCTGCCTCAAGCTCTTGGTGGCCCGGACCGTCACTAAAAACTTGCTACTTCTTTATAAGATACTTGTACTTTCTATCAATTGATACTTAGTTAGATACCATAATTTTTAGGGATTTTTTTTATACTACGTACGTATTTACTATTTATGTACAATATAATTATCTGTTGCTTATTCAAAAATACCACTTAACGGTTACTGTTCAAATATACTGTTTAACAGTTACTATTTATAAATGCTATTTAATAGTTACTGTTCAAAAATATTATTTACTAGTTACTATTCGAAAATACCACTTAACAGTCACTATTTAAAAATAATATTTAACCATCACTATTCAAAAATACTATTTAATGATTATTATACATAAATACTGTTTACTCAAAAATTATGCGGAAGAATACTCGTGGTGCGACTACAACCTCTCCTCATATCTGCCTCCGCCGTCGTTATCGCCCATAATGATTAGCCATAGGAAGCTTACCTACAGAATGAACATACTCCATTAGCTTTATACCTAATAAGTACAACATGTTTACCATAAAACATGTTTAAACATAATATATAGTTAAAAATCACATAAACATGTCATATACCATGCCATAAATCACATATCATCACATAACACGTAATTGAATATAAAATTTCAAATAACATATGCATCACAGAAACATCATGTACTGAGTACACTTTACTGTGACTGGAAGCATAGTGAACTAATGCATATGCATGATCCGATTATGTTCATTTATGCTTCAATATTCTCTTTTTTTTCTTCTTGTCTAGTAGGGTAAAAGCCGGAGAGCCATCAATGAATGCTCAACTTTCTGCTTAACTTATCTTAAAACCCTTTCAACTGAAAGAGCCGGTACGACACGCCTATATATTTCCATCTTGTTTATCTTTTCTAGCCACATGCTTTTCTAAGCTGTCCTCAATCCTATGCGGTAGGGACGTATGGCTTCTATCTTATTCTTTCAACAATCTACTTGATTGTGAAACTACATGCTCTTAAATATGTTGTGCATCATCATGTGCATGGCATACATACTTAACATACTTGTAAAATCATCATTTTAAACACATTTTCATTCATGCCGTAGGCAAAGTTGTACTTACTTAATTACAAGCAATGCGTACTTGTACTCACGCCTTTATCAGGTTACAGGTTGCCACCTGTCATCATTAACATATCTTATCAGTACCTTCGCTGAGTTACTAATACTGCTAGTAACTATTAATTGCGTCTCTATGTGGTATCGAGGCCCATCGGTACCCTAATGGCCTACTTTGGGGATTTGGTGTTTAATGTCGATCGCGATTGATTAACTGTCTAATTGACAAACTAATCACCGTTCCTTACCATTTTGTTCAGAACACGGTCCTTGACTGGATGCCGATCAGTCAACTGACTGGTTACCTTGTTTGTTAGTAACTAGGTAGTCTATTGAGTTACTATGCGTAAACTTAACATAGTAACCGGTTGGGTTACTTTGCCTATTTGGGGTTGGTAGCCTTTCAAGCTATTATTCTTTGGTATAGTGGCCTATCGGGCTACTATGACTCATTTGGTGTAGTAGCCTATAGGGCTACTAAGACTCGTTTAGTGTCGTAGTCTACCGAGCTACCCACACTATTTTACTTTAAAAAATTATTTTTGTTTACTTATGAAAATTCTTGATAAAATTATGTGTTTGGAACCCGTCCCCCCTATCACCCCGTTGGAAGGTGGGGGACGTTTTTATGAAAACCATGTTTATGTTTTACAGTGTTAAAAATACATTTTTATTTAAAGTATGTAAAACACATTTTAGATACTTGCATTTTAAAGGTGGTTTTGAATCACTTTTGACAATTGTTTTGGAACTGAGTAGAAACGACTTTGTTTGTGATTTTGGAAAACATGAAAGTTTTTTTCCTTGATGATATGAACAAATCTCGTGTTTACCTCGGAGCCTAAATGAAACTCTAATGGCTCCTAAATGTATTAAACTCGTGGCCTATGTGCCCAGTTTTTACAAAAACTCTCAGTTTTATGTCTTATTGAAAATGGCTCTGTTTAAGGCTCGAAACGGCCAAATTTTTGAAACACTCATATGTCATTATCAAGTCTCGATGAGATCTACAACTTTCGTGTTGAGCCTGAAATCCGATTTGGACTCTAAGGGGTTCATTTTTAATGAAACCCAAGACTACTTTCTGGGTTCGAATTTGTTCCTAGTTTTGGGCACCGGGTGAAAACTACTCTAAAAACCTATCGTAATGTCATTTTTAGCCGTAGGATATTTGAAGGAAAAATGACCGTATCAAAATTTCCTTTAAACTTTATGTTTTACTAATCCCAAATTTGGAACTTAGATAGGTCAAAATGACCAAAATCCGTGGCCTTTCCTGAGAACAGATTTACGTCCAGCTACATTATTAAACGTTCATGCATCTCACATACTCGTAACCTTACTTAAAGATTGCAAACACAACCACAATCATATAAACTTAAAAACAGAAAGCTAAGGGCTCGAAATAAAATTATTATAAATCATTTTGCATGAATAAATACACATAAATAACCTTGATCAAAAACTTAAAATCACTAAATCACCAAAAGAGAGGGTTTCAGTTTTTACCTTTTGTACCTTGAACAAAGCACAACTTGAACTAAAGCTTGAATGGCAAAGTGGCTGTTAGAAATCAAGAAGAATGAGGGTTGGTTTTATGCTATCAAACACTAAAAATATTTCTCTTAACATCAACTTAAAACAAAGGAACTAAAACCACAAAGATAAATCTAGAACCTTACCCTTGAGAGACTTAAGATAACACAAGCTTGAAGAGGTTGGCTTTTAGTAAATTTTGGTTGTGTTTTGAACTTGAAAAATGAGGGGTTTGGGGGTTGGAAATGGTTGGTTGCAGCTAGGAGGATGAGAGGGAATAAGCTGAAATTTTTGGAGTGTGAAAATAAAGAAACTAAAGTCCAAGGTATGACCATCCTTTTATAGGCTAACTTAAGCTAGTCTTAACCAAACCTAAGTTCACTTAATCAAACTTTTCTTAAGCTAATTAGGGGACAAAAACCTTCCCATTTCAGTCCCAAAATCATATAGGCATGCGTCCATTTAAAAGAGAGGGTGAGAGAGGAATGGTGATGGTAAGGTGATGTGAGGTTTAACAATTTTTTATACAATGTGTCATAAACTAACCCAATATCTTATTTGTCACTTTTTGAATGTTGAAAAACAGTTGGTTTTCCAGCTAAAGAACATAGTTTTGGGGTCAAGAAAATTCATCTGTGTTACTCTCTTCGCAGTCCAGTTTTATACTGCGATTTTCGGTCCTTTCTCAGCAGTGTTTTAATTTTCATCTAGAAATCAGATTTTCTGAATCCGATTATTATACGGATGGTTTCTAGTTGGTTTATATTGTCTAAGAGCCTATTCTACACTAAGTTGCTATTCAATTCCTATACTGTAGTTGTATCTATACTGTGTTGTACTTACACAAGCATACCGAAGCGTTTTTACGCAAAATTTTCAACACAATCTCTCTTGACTAATTTGAACGTGTTGAATCCATTTTCATCAGTCTTTAGGTGAGAAGAGGTCATCCAGACCATTTTCTCGACATCGTACCCTTGCTTAGGTTTCTATTGCCGTTTTACTCAGGTGTTCGGTCTGAGCATTTCTGGTGATCTGTTCACCAGTCTTGTGTCAAGAAATGGTCGTCCGAATAAGTTTCTTGACACTACGTATCTCATATATACATACACGTAATAGGGTAGACCAGGTTTACTATCGGTCACCCCACTCATTGCATGGATAGTACTTAAATAGTACTGTATCTGTTTAGTCTATTCAACTGGAAATTATACTGTATTATTCCACTTGATTACTTACTGCACAGTAATTAAGCTTCGTAAATCATGAGAGTCATTTTAATGGCCACGGCCTCCTACACGGTCTCCTACACGGGCGTGTTCCAATTGAGCTTGCTTAACACGACCGTGTCTTAGGATAATTTCATTTTTCTCGAGTGGTACATGGCCTCGTACATGGCCGTGTGCCTGGGCATGTCACACTACACAGCCATGTTCACCAACATGACCTCTGATATTTCAACAACCCGATCAGTACACGGTCACTTACACGACCATGTACTTGACCGTGTTTACCTACACGGTCATGTTTACTCACATGACCTCACGCACGTATACAGTGCCAATGGTACACAATTACTTACACAGTCATGTACCTAACCATGTTCACCTACACGGCCATGTACAGTTATATGGCTTTTAATATTTGAACACCCTGATCAGTACACAGTCACTTACACGGCCGTGTAGCTGATCGTGTTCATCTATATGACCATGTATAGTTACATGTCCTTCCTCTCACACATGATCTGGACAGTACACGACCACCTATATGGCTGTGTACATGCCCGTGTTCCTCAATTTTACACTAAAATGCATCAAATTGTCCATCAATTTCTCATTAAATGAAATTTAGGTTACAGGAATGGGGCGGTCCTTACATCTCCCACCTCAGAAATCCATTTAGCAAATATTGGCTCAATTAGATCAGGTTGGATTCAGATTACCTAGTAAACATGAAAAATATAGAGGAAAGAACTAGAAGAGATATCTGACAGAGCTTAATTGGATAGAGAAGTGTATTTTTTAGGAATTACTTTACTGCTCCTCATTGTCTGTATGTCACCATTTAGATGTCATGCATATTGAGAAGAACATGTGTGAGAGTTTGTTAGGATACAGACAAGACGAGGATCGACTTATAAAATATGGGGGTAAGTAAGAAGCTGTATTTGTATAAGGAAAGTGATCGTTGGATGAAACCACATGCGACATACACATTAACCTCAGATGATGCAAAAAAGTTTTATGTGTTTTAAAAGTCAATAAGGTTTCTAAATGGGTTTGCTGTTAGGAAATACCCTAAGTATTAGAGACATTTTGATGTATTTATTTTGAACTGGATAATAAAATTATATATAGAGGTTATTCATTACATTGCTATCTGTCCTCATTTTATTTACATGTTAAAGTAAATGTAAGCAAATATAGCTCCCTGACTGCTTGTGTTAAACTGTTAGAATGTTGTATGCAATGGACTTTTGTATGCGAGAAGACAATGTTCTAAAGTTAGCAGTCTAAACTATGGTCTGTAGTCTATGGGGTTAGACCGAGCATCTAGCTCATGTTAAGACTATTATGTTGTCTAAAGCCTTGGAGGGGACGGTTTGTCTTGACTGTCTGGAGCTGGACTCTCAAGTAGAGATATAGATATGTTGCTTGGTGGTGACATATTAGACCGGGACTAAAGCGTGATTGATCTACGAAATCCGCTTTGAGTGGATCGATCTACTTTTGACGTTCATTGTGCAGTAACCTTAATCCTTACTAAAAGGACAGCTTCATGTATATGACTTGTGTACTTTGATGTTCCAATGGCTAAAGCGTCTCAAAGGTAGTAAGCTTATAGACCGGTTCGTTGGGTGCATGACTTGTATACGATGAAGGGTTCATTTACAGATATCGGAATCATAGCTCTAATGAGGAGTTAAGGGTATCCTCTTAAAGGCATTATACTGAATGTGAAAATGGTCAACGCCTTGGGTCGTCTGCTGGGCGGATGACTTCTTATTCACATATAGTGAATAATCATTTTCTTTGTTCGGTAGTATAATGGAACTTTAAGATAGCTTAATCAGTAAGATTAAACGGACTTTGGCCTAAGGCTGATCATGGATATCATATGAGGGTTCTGCATACATGACAAGGTCATTGGACGATAGCTTGTCATAGGCTTATGTAATACGGTATATAATTGGGAGTTCAGTTTCAGGTTATAGTGGTGTGACTCTGAAATTAGTGATCATATGATTGAGTTGTTCGGTAAAGAATGATGATCATATGGATTTGCGGGAGCCAGATTATATATGTCCAATTAGTCTCTTTATTAGCTCTACATAATTCCGTAATATTTGACAAATTGATTTGTATATGCTATTGGCTAGTTTATTATGCATGGATGGTGATGACATAGGATTAGGATGGTAGACAAGATTCTCTCCGGTTGGATTCAGATTTTGTTTTGGATAATAGAGTACACAATTATTCGAACTCCAAATAAAGTTGCCATGATTTTATTTGAGATTGGATTGGAGTTGTAGAAAATTATCCATGAGAACAAGAATTTGAAACACAACTGTTTTGTGGATTTTGAAATTCGAATTTTGAAATTTGAAATTTGAAATTTGAAATTTAAATTTGAAATTTGAAATTCAAATTTTGAATCACAGTCCAAGTGGGATTCGAATTTGTTGTGATAAATCCACAAGGTTTGAAATTCGAATTTGAGTTGGATATGGAAAGGATAATCTTGTTAGAATCCTACTTGAATTTTGAATCCAAATCCTAACTAAAGTTGGACGAAAATTTTGAGGATTATCCTCAATGATTTTCGGTTTTTGTGGATAAGGTTAAAGGAAAAATTCAAGTTTCAATCCCAGTTGAATTTGGATTCTCTCCTCCCCAGAAAGTGGCCGAAATTTTGGAGTGTATCTCCTAGAAAAAATTCGGTTATTTTGGATAAGGATGAGATAAGATTCAAGCTTGAAAATCCTAGTGGAATTTTGATTCTCCCTTATCCAAAAGTGGCCGAATTTTTTAAGGAGATTTTCTCCTTAGAATTTTCAGATTTTTTGGTTGAAAAAGGGAGATAAAATTCTAGTTAAAATCTTGTTTAGATTTGGATTGATTTTATCCTAAAGTAGCCGAATTTTATTGTTGGGATTTTCCCTTGGAAAATTCAGATTTTGTGCTTATGGATAAGGGAGAATATCTTCTCCTAATCCAATTCGAATTCAGAGAATCACCTTATGCAGGTCTATAAATAGAGGTCCTGCCACTCCAGTTCTCTTAGACCATAGACTCTCAGGTGAGTAGGCTTATTGTTGCACAGCCCACCGTGACAATAAGTTCTTTAGAGATCTGGGTGGTCGGAAGAAGACTAGCAGTGTTAGCATACCGATCGAGGTTCAGAGTGCCCACACACTCAGCCATTCGGGAATTGGAGAATAGTAGAGAAGGCTAGTTGGTTGAAGCCCTCCGGTCATTCTCCTCCTGCAAGATTGGCGTCCTTGAGGTATGAGTTTTGATTATTGTTGGTTTATTGTATATGGCATCATGAGATATTTAACGATCTAAAAATTTTTATTGTTCCGCAGCGCTACTCTGATACGTTTTTACCGATTTATTTTCCTACATTTGCTTCAAATCTTAGAAACAATTTTTCCGCCAGTATTTTTTGATATTATGGTTGATTTAGTTATGCACTTGCTAGAAGAAGCCATTTACCGAGGCTCTATTCATTTTAGGTAGAAGTATCTATTTGAATGCTTCCTTGGGTCATCAAAGAAATATGTTAGGAGTCATGCATGATTAGAGGGATCAATTGTTGAGATCTATATAGTCAATGAAACTCTGAATTTTTGTTCAATGTATCTAAGTGGTATTAGGACAAGAATTAACAAACCTAAGATAAATTGTATAGAGGATGAAAATGATAATGTCAAGAAGATTTCTGTCTTTGAAAATCGGTATCGTCCAATTAGGATAATGACCCCAATCATCTGAGACAATAATTTACATAATAAAGTCAAGTGGTACATATTACATAATTATTCATAAATTCAACAATACATCGAGTAAGTATTACTCTAAATTTCATTACGTAGTTATCTCAAATATAGTTGTATTACTCACTAAAATTCTCTAATAAATAGTGACACAAGAAAGAGTTGGAGGAAAGTGGTCGTACTGGATCAATGGATAAAATTTAATCTAAGAAATTTCCAAGATGGTTTTGTAATAAAGTATACCCTTATCTTATAATTTTGTACATCATAAATTGAATATTTAGATTGTCTAACAATTATTAGTTTCTAAGAAATTTTGTTACTATTGATAGGTGTCAAATATTAAAGATTACAATATTTGACTACACAATTGGTTTTACTTTCATCTGGGTCAAGCATATCTGTTAAAAGCTAATTGGGGTGTGTGGTGAATGGAGTCAAGTGTCTAACATATAATCAAGATATTAATCAAAATACCCAGAATAGTGGTATTTGTGTTCGTGGACCAGAGAAACCAAACATACTATAGAATCTTAGAGGAGATTCACAAATTATCCTATATAAATGACAATTTCATTATTCTTTTTAAGTGTAAGTGGTTAGACATTTGTTAACAAAAAAAAAAAAAAAAAGAGTTCAGCAATATAAGAACAAAGCAAGCATCTTTGTTAAGGACTCATGGTATGGAAATGAATTATTGATATTTGCATCTCAAGCAGAACAAATTTTTATGTGGATGATTTGTTCAACGGGCCAAACTAAAAAGTTGTTAAACACTTTGGACATCGACATATATAAGATATTCCAGAAGTGGATGCAGATAAAGTGACGGTAGTTCAACATACCAACTCTTTAAATGTTGACTTAGTTATAGAACTACTAGAGATTGACATGTTGGCATGGAATCGACTGGATATAACATCTAATGTTGTCACATCTGACATTGAGGCAATCTTAAAAGACAAGTCTCCCGCTCAAGAGGCTGACTTTGATATGCTAGAAGAGGATGATGAAACTATATAAGAGTACAAAGAAAAGGAGTTTATCGATTTTGAAGATAATGATGACAATAGTGAGGGTGATAATGTTCAATACATAAGCAGTGACAATAAATAGAAAATTTATATTGTGATTGTTGATTATTGCTTTTCTTATTATCTCACAAACAAACATTAATATATAATATGTACATATTGAAATATGTTATTTAACTAAATTTAATTTGTTAACAGTTTGATATATCTAGTCCAATTGCGATGTCAGCTGGTTGTTCAGAGGGAGTGCAGCCTCTACTTGGCCTTTTTAAACTGCTATCACACTGCAAGTCAGGTATGTTGTAATCATTATTGTATAATCAGTAAACATTACACTAAATTACTTTTGATTTATGTTCATAGCTACAAATGTCGCACCTCAACGATGTGGAGGTTGAGGGAAAGCTAAAGGTCATAAGATCGCAGCAAAAGTGGCAAGGGATAGAAAGATCCCCCTCAAGTTTGATGAGGAATGAGGTACTTGAAAGGCACTTGATAAGTATAGTCCCTGGTTTAATAGTGTGGTTGGTATTTACATTAGAGATATATGTGAGCCATATCACAATATCTGGAAAAATGTTGACCTCCGTCACAAGAGAGAGATTCAGAAGTGCATGCTGCTATTATTTAACTTCATTGTTATTAACTTTTTTCTAAAGTTATTTATAATAAAATCAATTAACATATTTACTGCATTGCAGAATTGGTTTAATCTTGATTATAACCACAAGGATGGTATCCTTCATTCTATAGTTGATAGGGATGCTTCCAAATGCTATAAAGATTGGAGGCACAACCTCCACAGCCATTTTAAAGCATTTGATGGGGCAGCAAATAAAAAGGCAATTAAAATCGCAGCTTCCTCCCCAACTAACCTCAGGAATCAAGATCACTTGGGTTCCTATTGCAACATGTTCATGTTTGACAAGTTTCAGATAATTGTAGATCAACTAAGTTGGTGTTGATTATATATAATCATTTCATTCTTACTAATGCTAACTATAATCATAAACAGAAAAAGTTGGAAACAAACAAAAGCAATCGCAGCAACTAGAAGAAGTACATGGTTACATATTAATTGCCCAACATCGTTAGAAGAAGGTTAGTAAGATTTTGTTAATTTCTGATTCTATGCAAACTTTTCTTTGGTAATAGAATAATACTATATTAACACATTTGAATTGTTAGACAAGCCAAAATGGGGACCCAGTAGCCAATGTCTGCCAAGATAATTGGGGCGACATATCTCATAATCAGGATACTTGGTTTAACCCTCAAGCCGAGTAGACATTTGTAAGTTTTTTTTTTAATATTATAAATTTTTATTCAAATTAAACCCTGTAGTTATAACATATGCTTACTTTTTAATGTGTAGTATGCGATGGAAGGCGAAAGGGAATCCCAAAGGACACAGTCCGGTTTTGGATTATCTGTGCCACCATCAGTAGATGAGGAAGGCATTATAGAACATGTCTTGGGTACAGGTAGAGGTCATGAGATTGGCGTAGGCCTTACACTCCAGCACAGGATTGTCTCTGGCATTTCTTCATCTTCTAGTTCATAGTCCGACAACAAATCTTGAGCTTATGCTAACCTGCACATCGAACAATACTTGCGATGACAGTACAACCAAAATCCATAACTGTATAAGAGCCACAAGATGATATAGCAGATGTTGGCTTAGATGCATCCAGATATTTAGTTCCTCGACTGTCTCTCCACCCAAGCCACATGTCTCTCTAAGTTCTCTGCCTCCTCCACTGTTGCAGACGATGATGACAACAACGACAACGATACTAGTGATGTTATTGCCAATTTAAGAGATTGAATCACTAGTTATTATTTATGTATTTTTTTAACAATTGAATACATTATATTTTATTTATTGGGTTTATTTTTTTATAAATGTTTGACTTTTAATCAATTTTTTTAATATAATGATTTATTTTCGTTATTATAGGTCACATATTTCTACTTACTTTTTAATTTAAATATATAACAATAGCATATATCAATAAAATTATCAAATTAATAAATATTAATAAATTATTAAAGAAATTATATAAAATAAAATAAAATGTATTTGCAACAAATAACAATTTAACCTATCATTATTAGCAACGACTTTTAAAAACATGTTAACGCAAATAATTTGTGCCACGTCAGCCAGATCACATATATTTGCAACAACATTTTAAATTATTGTGGTTGCAAAAAATGGCTGCCATATTAATTTAATTGATCTTTCGATGACGTAGTTGCAACGATATTTTAGCGATGATTATCATCGCTATTATTATTACGATAACGCCTTGTTGTCCCAAAAATTTCATTTGCGACGGTGTACTAGCGTCGACTTATATGCAATGACACCTCAGTCGCAAAAGACTAATTTGCGATGACTTTCCACTTTTTGCTATAACATTTTATGCTCGTAAAAAACCATAATTGTTGTAGTGTTTGATATTGGGATGATAAATAATTTGATCATTAAACATTTTTTGTTGCATTAAATTGATTCTTTCGCATGTGTTTTTTGTCATTGGAGTAACGACATTGTCAACAACGGAACTTCTCTCACTTCTTATATTGTAGTTGTCTAAAACCATTGCCACATCCTCACCATCAGTTTTCTTAGACTCATTTGGATTATGACCCGATGCTCAAACATTTTAAATTTGAGCAATAATGTATTTTCAGCCTATGTATACCAACAATCTGAATCAGTGCATTTAAATATGCTTTTTACAGTGGTTATTGGTGTAATTTAATAGTAATTTCATACTTAATTCTAGTATAAGATGCAAAGTTTGAACTCCTCATCTCCAAATTCAAACGTAAAAAGTTTTTTACGACAATGTTCTGAGAATTCTGCAAAAAAAAAAAAAAAAAAAGCCCAAGAATGTTGAAGAAAAATATGTAGATCCTAATAATAATAAGTGCGAAGGACCAAGCAAGTGCGTGCATGCTATGGAATCATTATGCACTTGCCTTTAAGTAAGCTTCATTCTGGCCTTAGGTATTCTCGTTCCAAAAGTAAATTAAACGGGGTTGCTTTAGGGTTGGCTGTTAGGACAATGTAATCCTAATCCAACTAATACCAATAAGTTATTTAGAGCAAAAACGAATATTTAGTCTTTAAGCTCTATCTTTCCCTTGATTATTGACCGGGAGAAATTAACAAACCAAATAAAAACTAAGGGATTTAATTGCAACAGAGCCATAAACTTTTCTGAGGAGACGTGAATTGTACCAAAATTCTAAGCTAAAACTACAATTGAACAATCTTTTGTCTATGCTTATCTGCAGGTATATTTTTTTTCCCTTGTGAACCAGGTTTTTTTTTTTTTTTTGAATTTGATGGTGAGGAGATTTAAACTCTACACTCTCAAATGAAGTTGAGTATGGAATTACCGCTGGATTATACTTATAACTACCTTATGAATTACGATTTTAATAGAGTTTGGTTTGCTTTTTAAAATTTAGATTCCAAAAAACTATGAAATTTCTTTAATAGTATATAGTAAATGATTTATTTATTTGGAATTTTAACAGGCACTTGAAAATCAATGCTAAGGGTGTCACTGAAGTTTTTCTTTAAAAAAAAAAGTATGTAAATATAGTACAAAAATTTTAGGCCGCAAAAAAGAGATCAAATTGTTTTTTGAAAATAAATGATTTGGGACTGGGTGACAATTTCTGTAAGGGTAAAAGAAACCCGAGTCTCATATTGTAAAAACACAATAATAGTCATAAACAAATAATGGTATTAAATCATTCTACTTAACAAATTTTATTTTAAGATGAAAGCCCAATTATTTAATTAACAGTCTCAAATTCCATTTCTTAGGTTTGATCTATTCAATAAAAGATTAGTGACTCCTAAGAAAGCACCATTTGGTTTGGGGGGGTGCTGCGTGTTAAGAGTGCCTCCAATATAATACCAAATTAATGTGTAAATGGTAAATTTTGTTATTTGAATAAAAAAAGTATTCTTTAATGCAATGCTAGATTTTATTCTAAATTTGTCATATGCTAAACTTTATGGCAAATTTATGTGGCAAATTTGCCATAAGGCATAAGTAATATCAAATTTCACTTTTGATTCTTATTGAATGTAGTCTCATGTGATATTACGATAATTTTATTTTATTTTATTTGTTTAAATACTAAAAGTTCAATTTTATTACTTTTAAAGCACAATAATGATAACAAATAGTTGAAATAGCATAATGTATTGAAGTATTAAGTAAGATAATGCTTTTTTTTTTTACAATATTTTGTATCAAATATAGCATTAGCATACACAAATATATTAGAGATGGTTTACAATCCAATTGGGTCACTTCACTTATGCCTCGTTTGTTTACCGCAAAAAAGCAATGCAAATTTCATTGCATTTATTTTTTTTTTATAATATTTTGTATCAAATATAGCATTAGCATACACAAATATATTAGAGATGGTTTACAATCCAATTGGGTCACTTCACTTATACCTCATTTGTTTACCACAAAAATGCAATGCAATTTTCATTAAAATGCAAAAGTATTGTATTCAAATATATTACATTTTAAATATAATACAATCACTATTTCCCATTTCACCTTTTTATTACTTTTATCAATCATATCACATACTCTTTTTCTCCTTACCTTTTTTTTTCTCTCTACTTTTATCAATTACATCACATTAAATGTAATGCATTCAAAATCAATGCAAACGCAATGCGTTACCCAAATTTTGCATTAACAGGTTGACCAACCCTTTAACAGTTTCAAATTCTACTTCTTTTCTCTAATCTTCATAGTTTCATGTAGCTCTGTCCCCTTTTTGTTATCGTTACTTTTATATTTTTGTTATCCAAACTTTAGGTCTTGTAAAGATGTATCTTTTGAGTTTTCAAAAGTAGCTTATGGTCCTGTAAGGACGAGACATTTACATCAGAGGAATTTCGTTATATGTCAATATAAGGGGTGAGGACTAAAGAAGTAAAATAATATGATTAGAAATGACAAATTTAACCCAACGACATCAATTAGTATAAAATTGAAAGATTATAACCTTATTTAAATTTAAAGTCTTTATTATTAAAAAAGATCTAACACTAAGGTAAAAAGAATTTAGTAAGAGTAAATTAAAAAGAAAAAACTTTAACTTATATTGCTGTCTCTATTTCCCCCTTCTATGGCAAGCATTTCGTCCATAAAACTAATGAAAACATAAAATGATGTTACACATCCATGTTTGAGGATAAAAATTCGATAGTTTGAAATTCGATGGACATATTGTTATCTAGATGCTGTCTTGACTTTTATATTTGCGGGATAGGTCAGGGGAAAAAAGTACTTCTAGTAATTCATCTATTTATTTTTGGATCTTAAGGTTTTCTTTTTTTACCTCTTTTTTGATTTGGTTGCCAGCAGATGGAGATATTTCTTGATTTTTGTTGATGGTCAAAAACTATCAATAAATCAAATTCTCACCACGTAATACTATGTTCGTTTCTCCCATGAATCAAAATTATCAAAAGCAGTAAAAAGGATAAATACAAAGAGATTTATAGAGGTTCACCTTAATACAGGCTATTTCCTATTTTGCTTAAGGAGAGGTTTTCACTATTTTAGAAAGAAAGCACAAAAGTTTTTCAGAGTGAATTAGGATATGGGGGATTGTTTACATTATATATTCCCTCTCTCATGATACGTGACGGTTAATGAAATCAACACCTAGACTAACCCATATCTAATTTGGATGTGTCATTGGACTCTACCACATTCTTCATTTCTTAACTACTATTTAGCAGTTATTCTCCATGTTTCTAGGGAGTAGTAGGGTCATGGTCTCTTTGTAAAGGTTTGATACTCCTAATGTAGAGTTATGAGAAATATTCTCATCAACATAAGTCTCTGAATCTATGTTTCATTTGGTCTGGAAGACTTTGGGTGCAATTCCTGAATGTCAAGTAGTTATCTTGAAAGTTGGAGTTGCCTATGCCTAGAACTTGTCTTAGAGTCCTCGCAGTAGATGATTCTAATACTTCTCACAGTAGAAAACTCCTATGTCTTATTGGGATATGACAACAAGTATTAAGACTATAAAGAATAGCCTCTCCTTTAGAGTTAGTCTCGACGTAAATTAATTAGATTATAAGTTATCCTCTCCCTTAATCAATTAGTCATTCAAAGATAGCATTGACTCCTAGATGTCAATCAAAGACTCCTTGTGATAGAACATCGAGCACTTCTTGTAATAAAGAACATTACTCTTTGTAATATAAGATTTTGATCACTCTTTACTAGTAGAGGATACTGAGCACTTCTCACAGTAAAGGATACCAAGCATTCCTCAATGTATAAGACATCAAACACCTTGCGGTAGAGGATACTGAGCACTCCTCAATGTA
This sequence comes from Antiaris toxicaria, assembly GCA_035233585.1. NCBI lineage: Eukaryota > Viridiplantae > Streptophyta > Magnoliopsida > Rosales > Moraceae > Antiaris > Antiaris toxicaria. The sequence continues at coordinate 8,341,296 of CP141163.1, forward strand.
GGGGACTTCAGACACCTCATAGTAGAGGACTTTGGACACCTCGCGATAGAGGATATTAAGCCCTTTAGGTAGTATCGGACTTCAAACACCTTACAGTAAAGGACTTCAGACACCTTGTGATAGAGGATATCAAGCACTCTATGAGGTATAGGACTTTGAATACCTTGCTGTAGAGGACTTCAAATACCTCAAAGTAGAGGATACCGAGTACTTCACGCAGTAAAGGTCTTCGAACACCTCGCAGTAAAGGATACTGTGCACCTCTTGACATAGAATATTTAGTACACCTTGCAGTAAAGGATATCGTGCACTCTTCAATGTAGATGACTTCTAACACCTTGCATAAAGGATACTGAGAACTCCTCGTTGTAGAGGATATCGAACACTTCTCACAATGAAGGACATTTTAGCCTCTATTGGAGTATAATAATTGCCCCCCCAGCTTGGAATGCCTCTACTCTTGGCTTTGAGATGCTTCAAGATCTTCCAATTAAAGAGTCTACGATGCTTTTTATGTCCGATTGGTGATGTGCCTTATGGTGATTTAAGTCTTAGGGGAGAATTTTGGTTGAACCATCATGATGAGTAGGTGAAATTGAAAAACATACCTTTTGACAAAGTTTTTGTCTCCATAAGTTTTAGAAATTTGAGTATTATGGCTCATTTTTCAAATATACATTGAGAGCTCTTGAGTTCTCAACATATTGGGTTTTTACCCTAATAAAATCATAGGGCTGTTGAACTTTTCTCCCTCTTTTAATATTTGGTTTTGTACTCTCCCTCTAACATTCCTTCTTTGTCTTCAACATAGGCTCTGGAGCTCTTTTATATGGGCACTTGTGCCTTTTTGCATCTTGATGAATTGATTGTTTATCTTGTTTTACCCTCGATGTAGAGAGCATATTCATCGTTATGGGCTTAAATGCCTCCACAATTTTAACTCTGCTATAAGAGCATATTTGCTTTGCGATGTAAGATTTCTTTGAAATCTTTTAAATTATGGGCACAACTATTTGTTTTGTTCTTTCATATTGTAGTCTCTCCTACAAGAGCAATATTTTGTATTGCTCTAACCACGAGACCAATTGTGTCTTGGGGGGGGAGGGTAAAAGTTTTCAATTCTCCTCAGTATAGGCCCAACCATGGGGTTTCCCCATTGTCTACCCCCTTTATTGAGTAGTAACTTTGTTACACTTCTTGACATGTAGCATAAATTGGAGATTATGTTGAACTTATTGAGGCTTATCATTAATGTGAATTCTTGAACATGCAAACACAATTTAACACAAAATTCTAGACTAGGAATTAGAAAAGAGTGAAACTTGAATACATGAACAAAAAGAAAACAACGTATCTAGGAAAAATATTTCAAGTGTTCAGCATTTCAAGTGTGTTTGATCTCCTTAACATTGAGCATTTCCAACTAGTAGGTCCTTGGTTAAATAATCTCCCTAATTTTGTAGGGGCCTTTTAGTTCATCGTCCAAGTGTCGTCTCTTAAAGCGATCATACCGACGATCTCCTTTACCCCTTAAAGAAGAAGTACTCTCTGACATTCCTTGTTTTCTCCTATTCTTCTTCCTATTAAGTCTTTTGCTAAACTGGTTTATGTTGATCACATTTTCTAGTATTACTATCTTGCTTTTGAGAACAAAGCTTTTTGCCTCTTCGACGTTGATGAAATTTTAGGCCTTCTCCAAGAATTCTTAATATGTTCTCAGTAGCTTTTGGTTTAAGTCCTTGTAGAAGGGGATATTATGTCTCATGCTACTCAAGGCACTTATGAGTGCCTCATTGTCTAAATCTCCTCAGTAGAGATCACCTCTATGTAAAATATGTGAGCCAATCTTTTAGGGTTTCCTGTGGGCCTTAATATATGATGGAAAAGTTTTACTTAGGAGGAGTAAACTTCTTTATTCCTAGGAACTAGTAAGAGAAAGCCTTTTCAGATTTTTCCTACTTGTTATAGAGTTTGGCCTTAACTTCACAAACCAACGTCGAGTAGTCCCAGACAAGGTGTTCTTGAAATCCTTGCATATAATCTCTTCAAATAGCCATGCAAGACCATGTGCCAACGTATAATTCTAGATAGTCGTCTGAATCAGTCTTCCCCTTGCAGAGGGCTATTTGGGGAGCTTAAAATCTCTTACAGAGAAGGACTTTTATAATCTTCAGTTTGAATGGGTGATTGCAGGTATCTGGGACTTTGTTCTCCATGTGCATTGCTTTTTCTAGTTGACTAAGGCACTCTTTTATCTCCCTCATCGCAATTCATCAAGAAACATTGGCTCTACGTGCTTATAAGTAGTTTTGAAGATCTCCTCAGTTTTGCATCAAGGCTGATTCTTTGGGAGCGACATCGTTCCTTGGAGGCCTTAGAGTCCTCGCATTCTCCACCTCTTTGTTGCTTAACCGTTGCAGCCTCTCGCTTTAAGGCTTTCCTTAGAACACTCCTTTGTCTGCTTCCCATGAACTCTTATACGAGTCCTCAATGTCGAGGCTTTCTATGAATGCCCAGTGATCTCCTATGTTCCCTCTATATATGTCTCCTAGTGCTTATTTGCACCATTCTCTCCCACAGGGTCTACCGGGTCTCTTTACTAGGGTTGGGTTTCTTGGTTATTTGTCACCCAATTCTGGAAGGTGTTGACAAAAGTGCCAATGATTTAAGTGAGTTGATTAATCCTCTAGTCTACATGAGTTGGTTGTCTTCCTTTCTTAGGGGGAGCATCATCTTGATTTCCTAGTGCATTCTCCATGGTAGGATGACAAGTTCTTCAAAGTTGAAAACAAGGATCTCGGTGCTCAGGCCTTTCCTCTATGCCAATTATTGATGGCCAAAATCTATCAACAAGTCAAATCCTTATCACATAGCACTTTGTCTGTCTCTCCCACAAATTAAAATTACCAAAAGTAGTAAAAAAATGAATACAAAGAAATTTATAGAGATTCATTTTAATACAAGCTACGTCCTCTTTGTGCTTAAGGAGAGGTTTTCATTATTTTAGAAAGAAAGTATAGGAGTTTTTCAAAGAAAATTGGGATCTATCCTTTTTTGGGGCTTGTTTAAATTAAAATTTCCCTCTCCCATGATACATGACAATTAATGAAATCAACACCTAGACTAAATCACATTTAATTTAGACACATGTCATTAGACTCTATCACATTCTTCATCTCAACCACTATTTGGCTGTTATTCTCTTTGTAAAGGTTTGACACCTCTAACGTAGAGTTATCAGAAATATCCCTGTCAATGTAAGTCTCCGAATCTATTTTTCAACTAGTCCCAAGTTCTTTGGGCAATTCCTCAATGTCAAGTAGTTATCTTGAAAGTTGGATTTCTCTATGCCTAGAGCTTGTCTTCAAGTCCTTGCATTAGAGCATTCTAATACTTCTTACAGTAGAGAACTCCCATCTCTTTACTAGGATGTGACAATGAGTATTAAAAGTATAAAGAATAACCTTTCCCTCTGGAGTTAGTCTCGATGTAGATTGATTAGATTATGAAATATCCTTAGTCTCGATGTAGATTGATTAGATTATGAAATATCCTCTCCCTCAGTTAATTAGTCCTTCAAAGATAACATCGACTCCTAGAGATCATTCAAAGACTACTTGCGGTAGAACATCGAACACACTTTGTGGTAGAGAATATTGAGTACTCCTTGTCGTAGAGGACTTTGATCACTCCTCACCATGCAGTAGAGGATATCGAGCATTCCTCACCATTAAGGACATCAAACACCTCGCGGTAGAGGATACCAAGCATTCCTCAACATAGAGGACTTTAGACACCTCACGGTAGAGAACTTCAGTCACCTCTCGATAAAGGATATCAAGCAATTTACGTAGTAAATGACTTCGGACACCTCACAATAGAGGATACCATGCACTTCTTGACGTAGAGGACTTTGGACACCTTGCATAGAGGATACTAAGCACTCCTCATGATAAAGGATATTGAACACTTGTCACAGTAAATGACATTTTAGTCTCTACCAGGATTTGACAATTTTAAAGAAGAAAAACGTTTAATCTACTATTATTTTCATATTTAGTAGCATGAAGTAGATTTTGTTTCACTTTCAAAGGAATAGAGCCTTACCAACAAATGCGTGTTTGCAAAGAAGTCTACCAAGAAAATAAGAACAAAAACACAAATAGAAGAAAACAAATTTGTATATTTGTTGACCATATTTCACCCACTCGATAAAGCTCAAAATGCTGCCCAGCCCCACCGAAGAGAAAATTAAAAAGAAAAGAAAAGTTTCCTTTCTATTTTGAAGAAACTCTATCTGATCCTATTTCTGGGCTTTCCTTCTATCATTAAAGGTCTAATAATAATAATTAATTAATCATAATTAACTAGAACGCTTCTACAAGAGCAAGAGGTCTGAAATCCAACAATATAAAGAAAAATGAAATTTAATAATAGTTATAAAATAAAAAAGCTTTGATTTTCCAATCAAAAAGTAAATATAAGAAGAGTTTACATCACATTTGTACTTGATCGTAAATTTCTCACAAAAGTTTAGTCAAATGAATGATGTTTTTTTCTCGGGGAAAAAAAAATGATTTTTAGACTGTCTCTAAAAAAGCCAAAAGATCTAGAGTCGCTTTTGCATTATTGCTTGTGCGACATTCTTCAAAACCGTTAATAAAAAGGAAAATTGACATCCAATCTCTTGAATTAACAGTAATATGACACTATAATTACGTTAAAGGTACTGACATGTATGCCTTTCCTCAAATGAAAACGCAACTTTCATCTTAATATGTTGGGGATTTTCTGTTTATGTTTTTGCTAACAAAATCGAGAATTTCAAGTGTTTAATCAGCGGGAAGGGTAGGAAGATTAATTGTGCATGTCATAGTATTCTTCAAGTTGGATTATGAGAATCCATCATGAGGTGATAAGCAGCAATCAATCTTCAATAGAACTCTGATAATATTAGAATTTAGCACATGATATGGCAGCTTGGTTGGGATACTCGGAAGCAATATTCTCTGAGTTTAAATATTATACTCTAGATTCAAATTAAGTGTGACAATTCACGTTAACCGGTTGTGTTCATATATATATATTATATGTTTAAAAAAAAAAACTAAACCTAAATATAGTCTATTTTTATAAAAGTCAGAAAATTTATATTAATCATGTCAATCCACATAACTGTTTAAATTAATAATTATATAATAATTAACTACTTACTTAGCATGATTGATATACTTTTAATATGTTTATTAGAAGATTTATTTTTGAGAGAAATAGGGAAATAGCAGGTTTTGGGGAGATTAGAAATAACTAGCTTATTTTAAATCCAAGAATTCATAATTTCGGATTTACACCAGCACGATCATCCTCCTCCCTATCGCCATTGCCATCAACATAGCAGTGTGGCGTACCTATGGCAATAGGAGATCAGCGCTTACACAAGCAACTATGCCACTGATGAGAGCCGCAACTATGCGAAATCGCCGGCGAGCGCTATTGTATTTTCTCCACCCCAGCTATGGGTTTTCAATCCTAATTTCCTCCTAGCCCGACTACATAATTGTCACGAGCTCTGATGGCTGGTTTGTCTTCTCTGGTGACGACGACTTGCAGATTTAGGAGGGTTGGTCTTACCATTTCAATACAGCTTCGTCATGGCTGAGTTTGCGTGGAGAAACAAATTGAGGAGAAAAAAAAAATGGAAGAAAAAGAAAGGATAGAAAAGGAAAATCATGTATCTAATAAGGGAGAGTTGGCACAACAATTTCAACTTATAAAAAAAAAAAAAAAAAAAAACCTCCAATTATTTTAGTATTTTTCTTCAAAAATAAACTCAATTTCGTTATTACATCTTCAACTCAAATTTAAAAACTTATTTTTCTTCAAATTTTAAAAATCTATAATTTTGTTTTTTCAATTCGAAATAAGATAATTTAAAAAAAATGCATAAAATTTCAATAGAAATGCAACAAAATTTATATTCAAATTTTTTCTAAATACATTTTAAGTTTTTATACTTTTTAACTCTAAATAATTCACTTTCAATTAAACAAATAATTCTAAAATTTAATACAACTCCAATAAAAATAGCTTCAATTCTCCAACTCAAATGGATCAATTAAATGGACTCTAAATTATTTTATTTTACAGGGATGGACCGATAACTAGATAGCATTTTTTATGTTATAAAATATGCAATATTTGTTTATCCAATATAAAATATTAGGTAAACTAAATGTAACAAATAACGAATTTTTTTTCAGGAAGAGATTTTTTATTCTCTATATGTATAATAGAATCTAAACTGTATTTCTTTTTTATTATGTTTTCTTTCCCTTTTCTCTAATTTTGGTAGGAAACCCTACGCCTTTTCTCCCCACATTTTTTGCCATCTCTCTCATTTTGATATTTTGGTTTTTGCTCTTCCTTTCCTTCTTTCATGTATAGTTTTCTTCTTATCATCGCCTTTCATTGTTGATTCGGTTTTTTTTTATTTCTTTTGTTTTTCTTCTTCGTTCTTCCTTTGTTTGACAACCCTAAGCCTTTTTCTTCCCTTTGTTTTCATTCTTTTTCTTCTTCTTTTTTATTTTGTTCAAAAATCATAGGTTTTTTTTTTCTCATTCTTAATTGCCTTTCTCATTTTATCGGTTTTGAATTTTTGTTCTTCATCGCCTTCTTTTATGGTTGATTTGCCTTCTTCTTTCATGGCAGATTTGCAATTTTTTTTTCCTTTTTTTCTTCTTTTTTATCTGTTCGAAAACCCTAGGCCTTTTTTTCGTCTTATTTTTTTCTTCTGTTCAAAAACCTTAGGCTTTTTTTTTCCCTTCTCATTCTCTGTAACCTGTCTCATTTTGCCGGTTTTGATTTTATTTTATTTTTTCCTTTTTAGTGCAGATTTTTATTATGTATTTTTTGGTGGCTGATTTTAATTTGGCTTTTGTGTTTCATGATTGATTTTCCTTTTTTCTTTTTATTTTATTTTATTTTATTTTATTTTTTGTTTCACTTGATCTACCTTTGATTGTTTCATTTCATGGAAATTTTTTTTTTTAGTTTTCAGAAAATTTGTGCATATTCAAATCTTAGTGAAGAAAGGATTCAGGAGGTTGCAAAAGCAAATTTATTTGCATTTGATTTTATATTTTATTTGAATGTTTTAGTGTTGATGTATATTGATGCTTTTGAAATCGTTTTGTATCTGACTGAGATTTTTTTGCCTTGCATTTATGGTGTTGGTGATTATCTGTGTATCCTATACTACTGATCTGTCTACTTATATGGGTGATATGTGTTACTTTAGAGAATGAATTTGACTCACCACTGATAATCTATTTTATTTATTAGAAAAAAAATTTTATAGTTCTTTTGGGTTTGGTTGAGGTGGTTTCTGTTTATTTATTTTTATCTTTTTTATTTTTTAAGCATCTTATAATTGAGAAGAGAATAGAAATATATATTTTTATTGCTTTAGTTTTTGTGTTTTTCCTTATTACCATGTTATTTGATTTTTATAAATTAATAAATAAAAGCTGATATTTTTTGGTTTCCAAAACCGCCTCTATCTAATTATGTGTCCATATTTATTATTAGAATTTTAATTTATTTCATTCTTTTTTTTGTGGCCTATAAATATTGGGAGTGTACAATAGTTTGCTTTGTATACTTGGTTTTGTCTTCCTCTCTCTTTGCGAGTTCTTTTACTCTCTTTTTTTTTTTTTATCCCTGTTCCTTATATTCTCTTTGTTGGTGTTTGCCCATTTAGTACAAGGTAATATAAAGCTATTTTTAATCAGTCTCAGGTACCATTAATGTCTTCAATATTATTTTCTCTCTATTTGTTGATCTGATCATGTTTTGTTTGGTTGTTAATTAATATCTATTCTTTGTTTTGTACATGTATAGTTCAGAATACCATTTTATTGCTTTTCCAATTTTGTTTGCATTTAATTAATGAATAATATTTGTTCTTTATTCGTTATGTTTTTTATTTATCTGCACTTTTATTTTGTTCTTAACTCATGCTATTATTTAGTTAAGAATCCATTAATAAAAATTCAATTACTTTATTGATGATCATATATTTTTTGACATGCTGAGTATTATAAGATAAAATTGGTAAAAACGCATCAGAGCAGCGTAACGGAATAACAAAAATTTTTAAAGATCGTTAAATATCTCATAATGCCATATACAATAAACTAATAACAATAAAACTCATACCTCAAGAGGACGCCAAACTGCAGAAGGAGAATGACTGGAGAGCTTCAATCAACTAGCATTCTCTACTATTCTCCAATTCCCAGATGACAGAGTGTGTAGGCACTCGGTTCCTCGACCGGTATGCTAGCACTGCTAGTCTCCTTCCGACCACCCAGATCTCTAAAGAACTTATTGTCACAGTAAGTTATGCAACAATAAGCCTGCTCACCTGAGAGTTTGTGGTCTAAGAGAACTGGAGTAATAGGACCTCTATTTATAGACTTGCATGAGGTGATCCTTTGAATTCGAATTGGATCAGGAGAAGATTTTCTCCCTTATCCACTCACAAAAAATCCGAATTTTCTAGGCCAAATATTAAGGATAATTTTCGGCCATTCTAGGATTTTTACAATCCAAATTTAAACAGGATTTTAACTTGAATTTTATCTCCTCATTTATCCTTAAAAACCGATTTTCCTTAGTGCCATAAATAAGACTAAATTCGGCCATTAAAAAGTGAGGAGAATCAAAATCCAAATAGGATTTTCTAGCTTGAATTTAATCTCACCCTTATCGTTTAAAAAACCAAAAATCTCCCTTGGTTTATCCATAAAATTTTCGACCAAACTAGGGAGGGAGATAATCAAAATTCAACTAGGATTTTCTTACTTGAATTTCCTTTAAACCTTATCCACAAAAATCGAAAATATCTTGGAGGATTTTTCTCAACAAATTTTGGCCACTTTAGTTGAGATTAGGATTCAAAATTCAAGTAGGATTCAAACAAGATTTTCCTCTCTATTATCCAAATCAAATTCGAATTCTAACCCTGTAGAATTATCCACAAAAAATTCAAATCCTTCATGGATTGTGATTCAAAATTTGAATTCAAATTTCAAAGTTCAAATTTCAAAATTCAAACATCAAATTCAAAATTCAAATTTAAATTTTGAATTCAAATTTCAGATTTAAATTTCAAATTCAAATGTCAAATTTAAATTTAAATTTCAACTTCAAAATTTAAATTTTAAATTTCAAATTTCAAATTTCAAAATTCAAATTTCAAAATCCACAAAAAGTTATATTTGAAATTTTGTTCTCATGGATAATTTTCTACAACTCCAATTCAATTTCAAATAAAATCATGGCAACTTTATTTGGAGTTCGAATAATTATGTACTCTATTATCCAAAACAAAATCCAAATTCAACCGGAGAGAATCCTATCTACTATCCTAATCCTATGTCAACACCATCCATGCAAAGCCAACTAGCCAATAAGCAAACACTGATCAATTTGCCAACAATTAAGAAATTATGTGGAGCTAGTAGAGGGACCAATTGGACATATATAATCGGGCTCCCGGGAATCCATATGATCATTATTGTGTACCAAACAACTTAATCATATGATCTCTAATTTTAGAGTCACACCACTATAAACCTGAAACTGAACTCCCAAATATATACCGTATTATGAAAGCCTGTGACAAGCTAATGTCCAATAACCTTGTCATGTATGCAAAACCCTCATATGATATCCATGATCAGCCTTAAGTCAAAGTCTGTTCAATCCTACTGATCAGACTACTTTAAAGTTCCATTATACTACCGAATAAGAAAATGATTATTCAACATATGTGAATAAGAAGTCATCCGCCCAGCAGACGACTCAAGACCTTGTCCATTTTCACATCCAGTATAATGCCTTTAAGAGGAGACCTTTAACTCTTTAGAGCTATGATTCCGATATCTGTAAACAAACCCTTCATTGTATACAAGTCATGCACCCAACGAATTGGTCTATAAGCTTACTATCTCTGATATGCTTTAGCCATTGGAACATCAAAATATACAAGTCATATACATGAAGTAGTTCATTTACTCAGGATTAAGGTTATTACATAATAAACGTCAAAAGTATATTGATCCACTCATGGCAAACTACTTGGGAGTCTATGCTTCTGATAGTCAAGATAAACCGTCCCCACCATGACTTTAGATAACATAATAGTCTTAACATGAGTTAGATGCTCGGTCTAACTCCATAGACTATAGACCTTAGTTTAGACTGCTTACTTTAGAATATTGTCTTCTCACATACAAAAGTCCATTGCATGCAACGTTCTAACAGTTTTAACATAAGCAATCAGTGAGCTATATTTGCTTACATTTACTTTAACATGTAAATAGAATAAGGACAAACAGCAAAGAAATGAATAACCTTTATATTATAATTTTATTATCTAGTTTAAAATAAATACATCAAAATGTCTCTTATACTTAGGGCATTTCCTAACAATCTCTCACTTACCCTAAGCCAATAGATGTGCCATGTTTTGCATCTCCATCGCCTCTACATACCTTTCAAAGCTTTTAGCCACCAAAGTCTTAGTAAAGGGATCGGTAATGTTATCCTCAGACGCGATCTTACATACATCTACTTGTCCTATCTCCACATGCCCTCTAATAATGTGATACCTCTGATCTATGTGCTTGGTCCTCTTATGGTGCCGAGATTCCCTTGTGTTGGCAATAGCCCTAGTGTTATCACAGGAAAGTGTGATAGGCTTGTCAACACCCGAAATGACCTCAAGGTCTCTAAAGAATTTTCAGAGCCAAACCGCTTCTTTAGATGCTTCAGCCACAGCCACATACTCAGCCTCCATCGTAGAGTCAGCTATGCATCCCTGCTTTACGCTCCTCCACACAATGGCGCCTCCTCTGAGTAAGAATATTGATCCTGATGTCGATTTCCTCGAATCCTTGCAAGTCTGGAAGTCTGAATCTGTGTATCCTATGGGTGTTAGGTCCCCTCCAAAATACACCAGCATATAATCCCTCATTCTCTTAAGATACTTGAGTATATGCTTTACTGCTTACCAGTGCTTGATTCTAGGATTCACTTAATATCGACTCACCATACCTATTGTAAAACATATGTCCAGGCGAGTACAAAACATAGCGTACATAAGGCTACCCACAACGGATGCATAAAGGACCTTACTCATACGTTCTCTTTCTTCCGATGTCTTGGAATAGTCATCCAATGAAAGAGTTAGACCAGCAATGGAAGGTTGTGAACCTTTCTTTGCCTCTTGCATCGCGTACTTATCAATTATTTTATCTATGTATAAGGCCTGGGATAATGCTATCATTTTATTCTTTCGATCTCTAAAGAGACGAATGCCTAGAACATAATTAGCTTCTCTCAAGTCCTTCACATTAAATTGTTGGTGCAACCAAAGCTTAACCGATGATAAGTTACCTACATCATTCCCAATGAGCAGTATATCATCGATATAGAGTATCAGAAAGACCACTCTTCCATCCTTAATACGTTTATAAACACAGGGTTCATCAACGTTCTGCTCAAAACCGAATGTTTTGATCGCTTGATCAAATCTTTGGTTCCATGAGTGGGATGTTTGCTTTAATCCATAAATGGATCTAAGTAACTTACAAACTTTTCTTTCTTGGCCTTTTACCATGAACCCTTCGGGTTGTATCATGTAGATACTTTCCTCAAGATGGCCATTCAATAATGCCGTCTTGACGTCTATTTACCAGATCTCGTAATCGAGAGCCGTAGCAACGGATAGAAGAATATGGATAGACTTCATCATAGTAATAGGCAAAAAGGTTTCATCATAATCGATTCCAGTCTTTTACGTGTACCCTTTTGCAACCAGTCTAGCTTTGAAAGTTTCTACTCTCCCTCCGCATCCTTCTTTCTTTTGTAGACCCACTTATATCTAATGGGTTTTATCCCATCCGGTAGAGCCACAAGTTCCCAAATAGAGTTGGATTTTATGGAATCTATCTCATTGTTCATGGCCTATTTTCAAGATTTAGAATTAACATCATTTATAGTTTCATCATAAGTGACCAGATCATCCTCATGCTCATGAGCCTCAACCTAGTATACCTCAACATCATACATGAAGAAATCAGGCTTCCTTGAAATCCTCATACTATGACGAAGTACCCTAAATTATTGATCGTCTACAGGTCTTTCACTGGAACTCGGACTTACGTTTAAGACCAAAACCTGTGGAGCAATTCTTTCACTTGACAACTCCTCTAGCACTACTTTGCTTTGAGGCTTAATGTCATCCATGTGACTTTCCTCCAAGAATGTCGCATGGGTTGAAACAATGACCTTTTGTTTCTTCAGGTTATAGAACAGACCTCCCTTAGTTCCTTTAGGATACCCTATAAACATGTATAATTCAGATCTTGGTTCCAACTTCTTCGCATCTCCATCCAGTACATGTATTCTCATATGTCCAAGGGAGGGCTTCTTACCACACCATAATTCATACGGAGTCCTGAGAATTGACTTGCTTGGAATCTGGTTCAGAATATAGCATGTCGTTTGTAATGCATATCTCCAGAATGATAATGGTAGCGTTGAATAACTCGTCATGGACCTACCATATCCTATAAGGTCTCGTTTCTCCTTTCGGCTACACCATTCTGTTGTGGAGTACCAGGTGAAGTTAATTAGGATAATATCTCATTCTCTAGAAGATGTCCTAGAAATTTATCGGAGAGGTATTCGCCACCTCGATCAGATCAAAGTGTCTTTATGGATTTACCCAATTGCTTTTCCACTTCCGCACGATACTCTTTGAACTTGCCAAAGGTTTCGCTCTTGCGGTGTATCAGGTACACATATCCATACCTCGAGTAATCGTCTATAAAAGAGACATAATACTCGAACCCTCCTCGTATTGTAACATTCATGGGGCCACATACGTCAGTGTGCATAATTTCTAAGAGTTCCTGAGCCCTAATACCCTTAGCTCTAAAAGACCTCTTAGTCATCTTACCTTTAAGACAAGACTCACATTGAGGAAGATATACCTCCTCCAGAGATTCTAGAGGACTGTCTTTCACCAACCTTTGAATCCTATCCTAATTAATATGACCAAATCTTAAATACCAAAGATACGCCTTGTTAGAGTAAGAAACTCTTAACCTTTTAGAGTTATCTATTAATTCAGTGTCAAGCAGTGAGTACATCTTAATTTGATCAAATATAGGTTTCCATTCATCCATCCAGAACAGATAAAAGACTTATTTTTATGAATATCAACTCTTTTATTAAAAGAAACTGAATAAGAATCCTTTATTAAATAAGCTACTGATATAAGGTTCCTCCTAAAATTAGGAACATAAAGACAGTCTTTCAATAATATAAACCTAAATTCATCAAAATAAAGATGTACTTCTCCCACTGCCTCAGCCACCGCGTCCGCAACGAGAGGCTCCTATCACAGAGACTTTTCGTTTCCACGAACCCCTGCATGGAAACACACACATGATTAGTGGCACCCGAATCAATGACCCAAGTGTGTTTAGATTCTTCCACCAAACACACTTATATATATAGAAGTTCCTCACCTTCCTTGCCCTTGACGGCTAAAAATTTTCGGCAAGCCTTCTTGAAGTGACCTACCTTCCCATAGTGGAAGCACTTGGACTTTTTAGGGTCGTTGGGCTTCTTTTTCTTCTTCTTCTTCTTCTTCTTCCCATCCGAGACAGGAGGATTAGAAGAACTGGAAGCCACTTGCTTCTTATTTGGCCTCTTCCTCTTCTGTGAGGGTTTGGAAGATTTCGCCAAATTGGCCTCTCCTTTGGGTTGGACAGCATCCCTGTCTTTGATCATCCACTCATAAGCTTAGAGTTGCTTCATGAGTTCGGTGAGTTCTAACTCCCTTGTCGCCAGATTGTATGCGGCCTTAAACCCTACAAAATCTTTTGATAGAGTTTTAAACACTATCTCGATCTGGGTATTGTAGTTCAGCTCAGCACCATTCTTGGTAGCCTCAGCAAAGAATCTCATTAGAGTGATCATATGGTCCTTCACCGGAGTACCTGCCTTTTGCTTAAAGTTCATAATGCTGGTAATAGCAGGCTGTCGAGCTAATTTTTCTTGGCCTCCGAACATATCCTCTAGATTTTCCATGATCTTCCAAGCAACTTGATAAGTCTCATGCTGCTTTTGTAAAGCACTCGTCATGTTAACAAGTATGTAGCACCAAGCTATCTCATTGGATTCTCTCTAACGAGTATAGGTAACTGGGATCTTCTCAAATAATGTATCAGGCTTGGGCCCAGGTGGGCATGGTTCATCTAGCACAAACTTGTGTCTCTCGCAACTGAGAACTATTAGCAAATTTCTCTTCTAGCCTTTATAATTATTGCCATTCAGCTTATTCTTAGTAAATATTGAAATGAAGGGTGTCGGTGATATTTTGAACTGAAATAAAATTATAATAGACATCATTACAAAGCCCAAGCAAATATAGAGATAATTTAGCAAATAAAACATACAAGTATGTTCCTACATGAAACTTGAAAAAACATGTAGCATTGCAAAAATAATTCTCAGCACTTATTGCCCCAAGCCACCGAGGGGGGGTTATGAGACAAATAACAGAACATGGACTCCGTCCAATTAATATATATTGCCTTAAATCCTCCAAGGTTAATACATATATTAATAACTACTTATTTTGGCTACCAGTTTAATTAACAGAGCTTCTAGCGAAGGTTAATAACTAAACGAGTCTTGAGTATATAACCATTATTTACGGAGCTCGATCCACGTCCTAACAAGCCACTAAAGAGTGGTCATGAATAGAATCATGCCTGAACATATTTTCCACATAAGAGATCTAACCTAGTATACCCGCGGCTATAAAAATCTACCAAGGGGTGTAGTCAGGGCAGAATTGACGCGAGGCGTTACCATACTTTCATATATGGATCAACAATAAAGGCCGTGGATTTTGTTTCTCCCACTCAATATTTTGAAAAACATGCAAGTTTTGACAAATATGCATAATCAATATGGTTTAAGTGGCATTCACCTATCCTATATGAAATGTTATCAAATATGCATACAATTCATCCATCGATATATATTCATCCATCCACGACATTTCATAGGAAAAATAATAGATGGAAAAATAACCAAGTCATAATTCCATCCTAGAACAAAGAAAATAAAGATTACAAAATTCCATCCAAAGCATTCTTTGGGTCTTGAATTTTGTTCCGTCTTCTTGTATCCATCTTCATGTAGTTTCTTGATTTATTTCTCATCCCAAGAATTATTTAAAATTTAAATTCCAAAATTTAAATTTCAAATTCAAATTTCAAATTTGAATTTCAAATTTAAATTTTAAATTCATATTTTAAACAATTTAAATTTCATGTGTAATAATATGTAATTTCAAAAATTTAAAATTTTCAATTGTATATTTTTAAATATGATTTAAAATTAAATCTCAAATTTAAAAATCAAAATTTTTGATTTTCGGCCCGTCTGCCCACGGCCACCGTGGGCAGCCCCCAGCCCCCGGGGGGGCTGGCCATAGGCCTGGTATAGCCCTGTCGGGCTGCAAGCCCAAGTGGCCACAGCAGCCGCTAGGCTGCATGCAACGCCTGCAGCCATGGGCTGCACACCCGGGTGGGTGCAGCAGCCCGCCAGGCTTAAGGCAACGCCTGCAGCCATGGGCTGCACGCTCAAGGCCTCGACCAACCCCAAAGAGGGCCACGGCCACCCCTAACTGCAGGCAAAGCCTGCGACCGTGGGTGGTCAGGCCTGGACAGGGGCTGGTACAACCCCATCCTGCTCGAGGGCAGGGGCTGTAGCCCCATCAAGGCTGGTGGCCTATCCCGAAGGGGTTCGTCCTCAATTTCTGTGTCATATTCCAATTTACCTATTAGGGTCTTCAAAAATTAATTTGAATCCTAATTAAAATGGAATTTTCCACACAAACAAAATTTCAATCTTTAAATTAAATTTAACTTTTGGGAAAAATAAATTACGGTCTTCAAACTTCAATCTCCTCCAAGAATAATTACATAAAACTTCCTAAACCGTTTCCAGTGTACAAAAATTCTAATCATAGTAATTCTAAGAGACAAAAATTTAAATCCATGGAAAAATTACGGTGATCATAAACTACTCCCATGGTTACATAAAAATTCCTATATACAATTTTCTAAATTCTAAGGAACCATAACCGGCATAAACAAGCATGCTTATAATAATTAAAAAATTAAAATAACCACATACTACATACATAATACATGATAATAACATAAAAGAATCCTAGAATGCCACTCTCTAAATATCAAATCCATGCATAAAAAAAAAGACTAACTAATTGTTTAATTTATGTACATGGCATAGTCACGAGATGGCTCTAATACTAATTGTAGGATAAAATTGGTAAAAACGCATCAGAACAACGCAAAGGAATAACAAAAATTTTTAAAGATCGTTAAATATCTCATGATGCCATATACAATAAACTAACAACAATAAAACTCATACCTCAAGAGGACGCCAAACTGCAGAAGGAGAATGACTGGAGAGTTTCAACCAACTAGCATTCTCTACTATTCTCCAATTCTCGGATGACAGAGTGTGTGGGCACTCGGTTCCTCGACCGGTATGCTAACACTGCTAGTCTCCTTCCGACCACCCACATCACTAAAGAACTTATTATCACGGTCAGTTATGCTACAATAAGCCTGCTCACCTGAAAGTCTGTGGTCTAAGAGAACTGGAATGACAGGACCTCTATTTATAGACTTGTATGAGGTAATCTTTTAAATTCGAATTGGATTAGGAGAAGATTTTCTCCCTTATCCACTCACAAAAAATCCGAATTTTCTAGGCCAAATATTAAGGATAATTTTCGGCCATTCTAGGATTTTTACAATCTAAATTCAAATAGGATTTTAACTTGAATTTTATCTCCTTATTTATCCTTAAAAACTGATTTCCCCTAGTGCCATAAACAAGACTAGATTCGGCCATTAAAAAGTGAGGAGAATCGAAATTCAAATAAAATTTTCTAACTTGAATTTAATCTCACCCTTATCCATTAAAAAACCGAAAATATCCCTTGGTTTATCCATAAAATTTTTGGCCAAACTAGGGAGGAAGAGAATCAAAATTCAACTAAGATTTTCTCACTTAAATTTCCTTTGAACCTTATCCACAAAAACTAAAAATATCTTGGAGGATTTTCCTCAACAAATTTCAGCCACTTTTTTTAGGATTAGAATTCAAAATTCTAGTAGGATTCAAACAAGATTTTCCTTTCCATTATCTAAATCAAATTCGAATTCTAACCCTATGGAATTATCCACAAAAAATTCAAATCATTCATCGATTGTGATTCAAAATTTGAATTCAAATTTTAAAGTTCAAATTTCAAAATTCAAACTTCAAATTCAAAATTCAAATTTAAATTTCGAATTCAAACTTCAAATTCAAAATTCAAATTTAAATTTTGAATTCAAACTTCAAATTTAAATTTCAAATTCAAATTTCAATTTTCAAATTTCAAATTTAAATTTTAAATTTCAAATTTCAAAATCTACAAAAAGTTGTATTTCAAATTTTATTCTCATGGATAATTTTCTATAACTCCAACTCAATATCAAATAAAATCATGGTAACTTTATTTAGAGTTCGAATAATTGTGTACTCTATTATCCAAAACTAAATCCGAATTCAACCGGAGAGAATCTTGTCCACCATCCTAATCCTATGTCAACACCATCCATGCAAAGTCAACTAGCCAATAAGCATACACTGATCAATTTGCCAACCATTAAGAAATTAGCTAGTAGAGGGACCAATTAGACATATATAATCAGGCTCCCGTGAATCCATATGATCATTATTCTGTACCAAACAATTCAATCATATGATCACTAATTTCAGAGTCACACCACTATAAATCTAAAACTGAACTCCCAAATATATACCGTATTATGAAAGTCTATGACAAGCTAGTGTCCAATGATCTTGTTATGTATGTAAAACCCTCATATGATATCCATATTCAGTCTAAGGCCAAAGTCCATTCAATCCTACTGATCAAGCTATCTTAAAGTTTCATTATACTACCGAATAAGAAAATAATTATTCACCATATGTGAATAAGAAGTCATCTATCCAGCAGACGACCCAAGGCCTTGTCCATTTTCACATCCAGTATAATGTCTTTAAGAAGATACCTTTAACTCCTTAAAGCTATGATTCCGATATCTGTAAACAAACCCTTCATCGTATACAAGTCATGCACCCAACGAACCAGTCTATAAACTTACTACCTCTAAGACGCTTTAGCCATTGGAATATCAAAGTACACAAGTCATATACATGAAGTAGTTCATTTACTCAAGATTAAGGTTATTGCATAATAAACGTCAAAAGCAGATTGATTCACTCATGGTGGACTACGTAGATCAATCACGCTTTAGTCCCGGTTTAATATGTCACCACCAAGTAATGTATTTATGTCTCTACTTGGGAGTCTATACTCCAGACAGTCAAGATAAACCGTCCCCACCATGACTTTAGACAGCATAATAGTCTTAACATGAGTTAGATGCTCGGTCTAACCCCATAGACTACAGACCTTAGTTTAGACTGCTTACTTTAGAACATTGTCTTCTCGCATACAAAATTCCATTGCATGCAACATTCTAATAGTTTTAACACAAGCAGTCAGTGAGCCATATTTGTTTACATTTACTTTAACATGTAAATAGAATAAGGACAAATAACAATGTAATGAATAACCTCTATATTATAATTTTATTATTTAGTTCAAAATAAATACATCAAAATGTCTCTCATGCTTAGGGTATTTCCTAACAAGTATTATATAGCTTGTTTTAAAGTTATCGTGGATATTAAGCTCTTTTGTTTAATGCTGAGTTTAGTTCCTGGCAATGGTTTTTTGGTCTTTTTGCTCTTTATGGGACTGCTTTGATAGAATTGTCTTTTTGTTCATAGTAACATTTGATTTATGGCTTTGGTTTTTCCCTTTTTGCTATTGTAGTTGAGTTTGATATCTGGTATTAATATTCTGGTCTTCTTGCTATCCCCCCTTTTTCTTCTTCTTGCCTCAATAATTTTTATCATTTAAGTTGAAAACCCTAGGTCCTCACTTATTTCATTCATGATTATGTATTTGGTGTTAATTCATTTTCACTTGTTCCTTTCTTGGCTTTAGGTCCTTTGTCATTCAATCAGAAAAACATAGGCTTGCTTTTTTGTTTGGTGGCTGGGCTTGGTATCTGGCACTAGTTTTTTGGTCTTTTTACTCCATGGTAGTTGCCTTGATGAAATTGCCTTTTTGTGTGTGGTTGGACTTGATTTCTGATAATAGATTTTTGGTTTTTTATTTATTATTATTATTATTTGCTGTCCACTGTGTGACCTTACTTATTTACCCTTGCTTTTTTCTCTCTTGCTCCCTTCTTGCCTTTGGTTTTTTGGTCATTTTACTGGTTTTCTGCTCTTCTTCTTACTCTATTTTTGCCTTTTATTTTTTTAATTCACTTAGTAGCTTTTGGACAAGTATATAGTTTACTTCGGTCATTTACTTTATATTGTGTATCTAATATAATGCACGTGACAACCTTTGATTTTGATAACATTTTATGCATTTATTTGGTTACATGTATTTTTTTTTTTTCAAAAACATTTTATGAGGTGGCCAAATAAATGATTGGAAATGTGTAAATTTGCCACATTTTATTGATATTGCCAAATATCTAAGTCAATTATTATTATTTTCATAATTTGTTTTTGTTGTTATAATCTTCATTCTTAGCTTGGTTTTATTGGTTAAATTATATAAAATTATATTTTTTTAAATTAACATAATATATTGTATTTTTTATTATTTTGCTGTCTATTTCTTTATTTTTTTGCTTTATAATTATTAAACATATAATTTTTATTTCTTATTCATAATATAATTATCATATATAACAAACACTTAAATTTGATAATTGAAAAAGTTTAATCTGTTTGGTCGTGTATGAAGGAACTAGGATGTTACAGCAAAACAGAAGTTAAATTTTGTATTAAATTTTTGTATTAATTATTTTATAGAATTTTTTCTATATTGGTTGTCTATTTTTGATATAGTCATGGTTAATGCTTTGTATATTTAAACTTAATCATTGTAAATTTGTAATTAATTTAGATA
This sequence comes from Antiaris toxicaria, assembly GCA_035233585.1. Classification (NCBI taxonomy): domain Eukaryota; kingdom Viridiplantae; phylum Streptophyta; class Magnoliopsida; order Rosales; family Moraceae; genus Antiaris; species Antiaris toxicaria. Next base: position 8,361,535 of record CP141163.1, read on the forward strand.
CTGTCACATTATTTTAGTTAGAGTAAATTAGAATTAGAAAGATGTAATTATATTTGAACTAGTCATCGTTCAAACTATATGTATCAAAGATATAATCTGAAATTTTGGAAAAAAAAAACTTGTTCAAAAATGACATAGTCATATTTTCTGTAAACAAAAAAGTTAAAAAAATTATAATGATATAAAATACAAATAGATTTAGTTCCAAATCAATACGAATAGAAACATAAAAAGAGTTAATATTTAGTAGGAACTAAGTCACCAACTTACCATAAGGGGATTTTTTATCCAAAAAAAAAAAAAGGCATGCAAGAAAAGTTATGCAAAATAAGGTAACCAAACCAACTTAAAAATACAGTAACTATTAACGGTTATTGAAAAAAAGTATATTGATGTAGAATACAGAGAAATTTAGTTCTAAGTCAATTAATTTAGTGATAGGTTTTGCAACAAAAATAAATAATTTACAGATAAAAAGATAAAAAGACTTATCATTTGGTAAGAACTAAGCCACCAACTAACTGTAAGGAAATTTTTTACCAAAAAAAGAAAAAAAGAGACGCATACGAGAAAAATAATGCAAAATGAAATAAGTAAAGTAACTAGAGAAAACAATTAATACTTTAATTGGTCTTAATTAATTTTATTATTTAAAATGTGAAATTGCTAATGTGGAAAAAAAATTAATAAAGTATATTTTTCAATTGTATTATGACGTACATAATAACTTGACATGGAATTTTAAGTTGCTTCAAACTGCCGTTACTTAAAAATATAAAAAATAACTGCAAATATTAAACATAAACTTAATTTAAAATACCAAAACACTAATTACATAATTAAAATAACTAATAAATACTTTAATATATGCAAATTAGTTTTTTTTTTTCAAAATTAAAATTTTCAGTACGAAAAACAAGAGGTAAAGTATTTTTTTTTAACTATTTATAGTTTATTTAATAATTTAAGATTTTGGAACTGAAAATCACTTAAAATTGTTATCAATCAAAAACTTTACAAATATTTATTAAATTAAAAATTAAAGTAATTTAAAATGTTAGTTAATAATTAGTACTAATTTAGTTAAACATATACTTCTTAAATTAGATTTTAAAAGAAGATTACAAATATTAGCATCTTCATTATAAATTCTAAATAACTTTTTATTTTTAATAATTAGAAGGATAATAAAAGAATAAGAAAAAAATCCTCCACCATCAAATCCTCAACGTAAGTAGTGCAACTATTCCCATTGAAACAAGATTCCATGTCTAAAAACAATAAATACTTAAGTGAACGATATGGAAACAATTAGCGTTTACCAAATCAATTTAATTAATGATCAATTAATTTATAGTATTAAACATGAGATAGAATAAATAATCCAATAACAATTGATAAAAATCAAGGGGAAGAATAAATCAATTCAAGTTACATATTGAGTTCTAATTGCAATCCTAGAAAAAGAAATTAATTCATAATTGAAATAAAAAGTACAACCCAAAAGAGTATTGACATCATTGAAATTGTAAATAAAATGAGAAGAGAAGAAAGATTAAGAAAAAAATTTTATGAAGCCAATCTCTTATTCTTCAAGCTCATTGTCTTCTCTTTGAATCTCGTTAGCATCTCTCTCACTCTCAAATTTCTCTAAAGTTCTAAAACTGAAGAAGAACTCAACCTTAATCCCTCCTAATTAAAGACTTATTATAAAAAGGGCAACTTTGAAATCAAAAACTTCACAAAAAGAGAAATTGCCATGAACAAGGGTTGTAACGCCCAAAACCGAAAACTGTAGTGCTTGGAATTTGCTTTTGCCAGCGTTGTAGTGCTCACTAGCCAACATTGTAGCACGTAGTTATATCTCTAGATATTTTCAATATATATATATATATATACACACACACATATGTTTTATCTTTAGATGAGGGGATTTAAATTCTAAATCTTTTAATAAAACCAAGTGTTGTATTATTAATAAACTGTATCTACAACCATAATCTACTTCAAATATGTTAAAACATCGTTATTTACTTTAATTATTTACACAAAAATACTATTAATTTACTACAATCTCCCTTAAATATATAGATGTACTAAATTATTTAATACTCATGAACAAAAATTAAATCTTCGATCATTTTATAGATTGTTTTTATGTAACGACTAATTTATCACCTTTATTCTCCACTCTGAAATTTTGATATAGGATAGAGCAATAAATAAAAGTACTAAAAAAAAAACTTTTCCAATTATTGAAAAATAAATGTTTCGTCAAAACTAAAAAGAAAATGTAAAAGAAAAAACCGTGCATGCTGGAGGTATGAACATTAGAATTGTTTTTTAATCTTCACGAATAAATAGTTGCAACAGGCAAGTACTAATCAATGATATCATCATATTGCATTAGATTAAAAAAAAAAACTTTCTTTATTATTATTATTGTTTCACTTGCAAGCACCATTAAGATTTTCGAATAATAAGAACAATTTGTGAAAAAAGATATTGATGGAGAGAAATTATGATTTACAAAGAAGAAATTTCGACTAAAAGAAATGTTACAAAAAATGTCATAAGATGACATTATATAGTATTTATTTATTTATTTATCCATTCATTTTAGAATAACAATTTTGGTACCCATGATGATATTGTCCCATCGAAATTCACTAGTTGATCATCATTTTGAAATCCATCGTGATACTAACCGATGACCAGTATCACCGCGAGATGGTCATTTGCGGATAATCACCTCAGTTAATAGGATATCAGTCGGTAACCACCTCAATCGGCTAGGTAATAACTGATTACTGATTTGTAGCCACAACCCGTTAAATTATATCACATGATTAATAAAAAAATTATCACAAAAATTCATTACAAATAACAAAAACAACAACAACAACAAATACCATAAAACATACACCAAAATGAAAAAAATAAATAAATTAGAAGAAAAAAATTTGGTGTCATAACCACTGCTCACACGAGGGGGAGATCGGATCTCTCCCTTGGTGACAAGGCCATTATGGCATACGAGGGAGATTGGATTTCAATAGTGTTGTGTCGCGTGTGTGAGGGGGAGAGGGAGAAGAGAGAGAACGAGAAAGAGAGAATAATTTTTAATTTAATTTATTATATTATTATTGTGGCGTATTTTAATATATTTTTAAATTATATAGTAAAAATTAATTTACACTCAAATTCTATGGGATATGGCCTGAATTATCCCTATAAAATTATCCCTATAAAATTAGGGAAAATTTAAGGAATGTCTCAAAAATTATATATTTTTAGAATATTACCTTATCCATTATGATTTCAAGATTTTTGTCTTATTTAAGACAAGTCAAAAGCGACAGCTACCCTCAATCCGACCAAAAAAAAAAAGTATTATAGATTTCAGGTATAACACCATTTGGTATACGTCAAAATACCATTTGATAATACATCAATATACTATTTGATAATATATAGAAAGAATTCTATGTAATACTTTTTTGATAATTTATCTAAATACCATTTTGTAATTCACTAAAATACCTTTTGATAATTCGTCAGATTACCATTTGATATTCAACTAAATTTTTAATATTTCTTATATTAAATTATATTAAATTTTTTTGGAATTTATTATTTCAAAAATGTTATTTTTTTCATATTATTTTTTCGCTTTACAAACAAATAATTACAAAATTATTTTTTAAAAAAATTAACACAACAATTAAAATACTAAAAAAAAAATTACATCATAAAAACTATAAAAATAAGAAAATAAAATATCTAAAAATACAAAATAAAAAATCTAAAAAAACACCCGCCACATGGTGATGGGGAGATCTCGGCAATCGGCCAGATCTCGACAACAACGAGATCGTAGTAATCTTTCGAGGAAGAGATAGCAAGGACGACCAGATCACGGTGACAATTTCCTCATAAAAATGCCGAGTCCAAGGCCGACCCTAGAATTCGAGTTGAGTTCAAACTTCATCTGGTTTTCGGGTCAGATTTACACATGCGTGTCATTATCCGATTTGCTAAGATATCACCCCCCTTTTGTCCTTCGAGAGTGTACCACGAAAATCAAGGCTAAAGTGCCGAACTTAATACAGCCAGCATCTGACCTTTACTGAAACGATAATGGCCATCAATAATTGCAGAATCAATAAATCTGAAATCCCAATTAAATGTGCACATAAATTTAATGACATCTAGATATTGTTACCACACCCTACAGAGCTAACAAAAGGGACACAAATTCATTGTTGCATTCAATAGTTAATTGTTTTAAGGAGTCGATTTTGAATGGCGTGCCGTACGTCCATAAAATACTGCGTAGGTAAATACTTACAATCAATAACTTAGATCAAAATATAACTTTGGAAATTTAATATAATACCGTATTTTTGTGTTATTTCGATATTTACTAAAATATGATGCTATTTTGGCGTCCTCAGCATAAGATTTGTGCTCTTGCTTAAAGTAGATTCATTACTTTTTTCAGCAGAGTGGTAAATGGCTGAGGAAGACATTTATGCTAAAGATGGAACTGTTGATTTCCGAAATAGGCCAGCTATCAAGAAGGAAACAGGAACCTGGAAAGCTTGTCCTTACATAATCGGTATATATATATATATATATGCGTTTTGTTTGCTAAAATATATTGTTTCTCTTTCTTTCAATTGGTTATGTGTAGTAGCTTACATCAATGAGACGGCTGAGTTTGTTCTATATACAGGAAACAAATGCTGTGAGAGATAAGGTTATTATGGTATGAGCACAAACCTGGTTAGTTATCTGAAATCGGGGTTAAATCAGAGTAATGTTGTGGCCGTAAAAAATGTCACGAATTAGTCCGGCACATGTTATGTCAAAACATTGCTTGGAGCCTTTCAGGCTGATGCCTACCTGGGAAGATATTGGACAATTGCATCCTTCTCTTTCTTCTACGTTTTTGTGAGTTTTGCACCACTAGAGATGACATTTTTCCAAGCGGATAGGGACAGAGAAAGGCAGAGGCGGATTTAGCTTAGGCCAAGTGGGGACTGTAGCCCCCCACTAAAATTTTTTCTTTTAATTTAACCCCCAAAATTTTATAATTGTGGTATTTGTCACCACTAAATAAAAATTGTCACATGACTTCCAAGTTTTTCTATTTTGTCCCCGTTAAAAATTAAAATTTCTCATATAATTCCCATTACAATTTTACTTTTTGGTTTTTATACTTTGATGTTATTAATTAGTTAAAAAAAAAAAATTAGTGCGTGCTCCCCCTTAAAATATAGTTCTGGCTCCGCCTCTGAAAACAGAGAACCGAGAGCAAGGATCGGGGAAAGTATAGCCCTTGAACCAGGGTTAGGGCGAGCTTTCCTGTCCCTACCGTGACCCAATATACTTATTTCGATACTTTAAAATATATGCTTATATCTATTTATATATTATTTTTATAATAAAATATATGTAAATTTTATCACTAAATATTGGACTAGAGTAATTGAATTTTGATATGTTCTGTTAACGTTTAATTTTAGAAGGAATTTAGAATGTATTTTATATCCAATTTTCATCTTTTGTTTTATTTTTATTTTTATTTTTCACGGCATGGCATTGTTGACATTGTCAGCATCAGTGCAAGGACCAAAACCATCTTGCAATGACAAGGATGTCTGCCATCCTACAGGCTCACAAACTGCAGTGTTCTTCGTGGGACTTTACATGATAGCTATTGGCACTGGCGGGATCAAGCCTTGTGTCTCGTCCTTTGGAGCTGATCAATTCGACGACAACGATGAAAAGGAGAAGAAGAAAAAAGGCTCTTTCTTCAACTGATTCTACTTCTCAATCAACATCGGTGCTCTCGTTGCTTCCTCCGTCCTCGTTTGGATACAGACAAATGTTGGTTGGAGCTGGGGATTCGGTATCCCATCAGTGGCGATGGTGAGCTTCTTTTCCGGTACGAGGTTGTACAGAAACCAACAGCCTGGTGGCAGTCCCTTCACGCGCATTTGCCAGGTGATAATGGCTTCCTTAAGGAAATTCAATGTGGAAGTACCAAATGACAGATCGTTTCTGTATGAGATCGAGGATGAGGAAACCGCCGTCAGAGGAAGCCGCAAACTTGATCATAGAAAACAGTTTAGGTAAACTTTTATGCTCTTTAGCTGCCTAAATTTTCACATGATAGCATGACTGATAAATTTTACTATTGATTACCTAGTTTCTTAAATTATGCCGCGGTTGAGACCAAATCCGATGGGAAAAAAGGCACGGTGAATCCGTGGAGACTTTGCACTGTAACCAAAGTTGAGGAGCTCAAGTCAATTATAAGGTTACTGCCAATATGGGCAACTGGCATAATATTCTCAGCAGCCTATAGCCAAATGGGAACTTTGCTTGTCCTACAAGGAAACACAATGGACCTGCTGCTTCTCTCTCCCTCTTTGATACCATTAGTGTGATCTTCTGGGTCCCGGTCTACGACTGTTTCATAGTTCCATTTGCCAGGAAATTCACCGGTCATAAGAACGGCTTTACCCAACTTTAACGTATTGCTGTAGGACTCGTGATCTCCATCTTCGCCATGTTTGTTGCGGGGACGCTAGAGCTTGTGAGACTTCGCGAGGTGAAAACACACCACTACTATGAACTTAAGCATGTCCCCATGTCAGTGTTTTGGCAAGTCCCGCAATTTCATCATCGGTTGTGCTGAGGGTTTTTTGGCGTTTATCGGGCAAATTGAGTTCTTCAATGAGCAGGCTCCTGATGCCATGAGGAGCCTTTGCTCGGCGCTTTCTCTCACAACCAATGCGCTGGGAAACTATTTGAGTACTTTTCTTGTCAATGTTGTGACTGAATTGAGTACAAGGATAACTTGAACCACGGTCATCTTGACTATTTCTCCTGGCTTTTGGGTTTATTGAGTGTGCTTAATTTGGGAGTGTTTCTTCTAGTGGCTAAGTGGTATACGTACAAGAGTCCAATGGTATCTGGCTAGTTGATTAAGAATACTACTTTTGTGGTTCATCCCGTCGACGGAGTGGACCAATGGCTATGACAAGAAGTGAACATGAACTCTTCATTTCAACTTGAATAAACAGGCCATTTCATTGGAACTAGCTAGCTTGCTTTTTTTTTTTTTTTTTTTCCCCAACTTAGTCTTAGAATCATGTTCTTGCTGATGTCTTTATACGCATTAGAAGCGCATAAATTATTTGAGAGTAGTACTTGAAGATCAGATCGAAAACATCGATAAGAAAAAATAAAAATAAAAATACAAAAGTGTAGAGCGCAAAATCTATAGTGAATCTGTTTTATGGCAAATGACCGATTTGGACACCATTTAATGTAAATCCATGCTTGTAATTAGCGATGAAAATGTAAATAAAATGCAGCAAATAAATAGTGAAGACAAGATTTGCAGAGTTCGTACTTACCAGTGGGCTATGTTAGCCGGGAGTTGTAGATTTTCCAAGATTTACAAGTACAAAACAGTTTCGGAAAATATGGACAATGATGGAGGAGAAAACATTTGAGAGCTTTTGGGAGGATTTGACAGAACTTGGTAGTGATTGTGTGTCCTTCATCAGTTGAGATACCTTATTTTTATAATTACAACCCATTAAGGACCCCTTTGACGTGTAGGATCGAATTAGATGGGATAAAGAGTATAGGATTCAAGTGAATAGTAGAAGATAGGATTGAATTTTGGGTTTTATTATTCCCTGTATAGTTATTGAAATACAAGGATTGGATATGATTAGCATTTTTTTAACACTAACAAAATAAGTTTAATTTCATGTCAATTATTTGGTATTCATATAACAAAAAATACATATAATACTAAAGAGACAAATATGTTTTGTTTTTTAAGTAATAATAATCAATTTTTATTTTTTGACTAGAAATTTGACAAAACTTGAGAATTAGAAAATTCGAACTCTACAACTTTATATAGAACTTTTTTTTTTTTTTTTGACAAAAATGAAATTTATAATCGAATATACATGAGTACAATAACACATAGAATAAAATTTTTTTAGTTTGAAAGTGAGAATTTAAACTTTATATTTTTCAATATATATAGATTATTAGTTATTTAATTTGTTAAGTCTGATAATAATAATAAAAACCTAATGATTGTAAATATACAATTAGCCGGAAATTCTTTTTGTTAAATGTGGGCTTCCTAAGTGGTGAAGTATTTTTGTGTTCTTATGAATACGTTTAATATGATAAACAATTAGAGTGAACTATACTATTACTTTCTATATGTTCTCAAAATTACAAAAACACTTTCTTGATCAAAACTTATCAAGTCAACACCTCTTAAATTTAAAAAAAAAATTTATAGAGATATCTTTTCTATTAGTTGACTATTAATTTAACTGTTAATTACCTTTAAAATAGTAAAAATGCCCCTATTTGTATTAAAAAAATGTTTTCAGCCATTAAACTAATTATTAAATGATATTTTTATCCTTCTTTGACATAAACAATGATTTTCAAATTGATTTTTAAATATTTAAAATCATATTTTACACCCTTTTTATGTCTTTTTTGAAAATTGTTTTTTATTATTATTGGATAGATAATTTACAATTGTTAGATATATTAAAAAAAATTAAGTAGTATATAATTGTAAAACATACACATGACAATAATATTTATAATACAAGTTCATTTTTATAAGAAAAAATAAAATATATTGTTCCCAAAACACAAAATGGGGAGTTCTATAATGGAAAACATGTGCTTTTTCCTCATTGATGAGAAAAGAAATTTCAACCATCCGATTGCCTTTTCATGGCTTTGATTAAAATGGTATACCCAAACTACTCTAGAATAAAACACACAAGAAATTTAAATTAAAAAAAAAATCCATTATTTCCCCTTCCCTCCCATTCACATCCACGGTCCACCATGAAGCTCAGTAATGGTTTGCATTTGTAGATTTCCAGAAAAGAAAAGAAAAAAAAAATCATTAAATTTAAGCAAAGAAGAAGAACCACTACCATTGCAATTCCAAATGAACCACCACTCTGTATTCTGACTTCTCTTCCCCATTACTCCTCAACACTTATCACTATTCAACGCTACTCAAAATTATTAAAAAAAAAAAAAAACCCTATGATGTAAAATGGAAGATTCTCTCATTCTTCCCCTTGGTTACCACGTTTGTCACTTTCTCACTCTTTTTCACCCTTTGAATTTCCATATGCAAAGAAGAACCATCAGTAATGCTTGAATTTCAGTCTCTCCCACCATGAGGGACTCATAGCATCTTCTCCACTACTTACTCCGCTTCCATAACCACAGCCTATTGAGTAACAACGTATTCACTTTGCAGGCATCATAGTTTCTAGTGATAAAGAAGATATTTACAATTTAATGACAAACCCAAAGATGACAGATCCCACTCTGCCCAACAGTCATGGAGCCTTAAACAATTTCAAGAACCACCTCTTTAACAAAGATAACAGATCCCACTTCTGTTGATCGACTCCGGCACAGGAAGGAATGGCTGCTCAAGCGATAATGGGCTCACCAGTGGCAGTGAACTTCACGGGCGATGACAACCTTCACAAAGGTAAGGGCTACAGCTACCTCGGACCCGGCTTCACGATTCCTTCATGACAGTGTAGGCGATAGGAAGATAAATGGTGGCGACGATGGGGATTGCTTCACAGGGCCACAGCCTGGGACGCCGTATTAGACAAAATATGAAAAATATAAAGAAGAACAATAAAATGTATCAACTTATTACAATTAAAACAAAAAATTATAACACAAATTCAATCTTCAACTAAACTAAAACGGAATGGAAAAGGATGATATCGAGGTACGTAAAATACGATCTCCTTAAAATAATTTCGTCCCCTCTAACTAGTACTTGAATGTAGTAGGACATACATTTCTTAGAATGCAATGACAATGATGATAGCATAAAATACTATCGGAACCATTAAAATGAACTCAAACTAACACCTTTCCTTTATCACCAAAATCAACTTCAAGGCAGTAAAGAAACTCGAGAACCAAACAAAAGAAAAAAATAGCTAGTGTTTTGTATGTTTGTGTTGTGTCTATGTTCATATATATGGAGAATCACCCTTTATATAGACTATCAAATGAGATGTTACAAACTAGGATTACTGGGATTAATCACCTATTAAACCAAAATATTAACCCCAAAGTTTATGAATTTCATTCTTGAATTGTACTTGGTTATTTCCAAGTCTAGATTCGTATTTTCCAAGTGAAAACTGAAGTCTTTTTGGTTTCTTAAGAGAAGAAACTCCTATATTTATAGTGACCACTATTAAACTCCATAATTTCTCTCATAAAGATCTTTAACTAAGCCAAATTCGGTTTTGAGAAGAATATGGATGGTCTTTGGCCTTTCTTAGGCTAAAAAAATAAAAAATAAAAAAATTATAAAACAAAGTCCGCATGGAGTGGGCTTTCAAATCCGACATTCATGTCTGCCAGTCATAGGTGCACACATTGGGTCCTTAACTCACCAGGTCTATGATTTGCACCCCTTACGTGTGATAGAGCCTCTTAGGTATATATGTTTGTTTAAGCCTTAAAGTGCAATCATTTATATACACCACCATGGCTTTATTCTTGACCAATGTGGGATTTTTATAATTTCCTTTCAAACTATCATTTCAAGTAGCACATTTGGAGTATCAATTTCTCATTTACCTGATTGCCATTTTGAGCGTGTGAATATTTGATTTTGATCTTCTCGCTAGGGAGAATGCAAATCCATCGAGACCTATCCCAAACTCTAATTGGGTTATATTCCAAAATAGACCTCAAAATGGGCCTTTAACATGGCTTAAATAAGTCATTCTCGAACACAGTGAACATAGCAATAGCGACTTTGACACCGTTTCACGACCGTGACCTGCGCCCTGATTCGTGATGGTGACTTGGGCCCTGCTTCGCGATCGCTCTGGCATAGGTAATGAATCCTTCACGAAGCGATGGCGACAACTTCACGATTGGTTCGATGGTCTCCAGTGCAGATTTTTTTGATGAGGAGTGTGGTGGATCATGGGAGAAGGGTAGTCTCTGAATATGCTAAGGGGGCATAGGTTTTTTCTTTTTAAATTAGATTAGATTAAAAAATATTAGAAAATAAATTAAAAATCATTAATTAAAAAAATAAATGGTTATGAACTTCTTCAATAAGATCAATATTAAGATTTATTTTGATATTTTAGTCATTTAACATCTAAAAAAATAAATGGTTATGATCTTCTTCAATAGAGTTAAAGAGAGTGAGCCTTCGTGTAATTAATTTTGAATGATAAGGTATTTTTGTAATTTTGAAAAAACACAGGAATCTCAATATTTTTTTGTTAACTTTGGGCTTCCTCTGTGGTGAAGTTTTTTTTATATTTTATGAATACATAATATGATAAACAATAATTAAAAATAATTGAAAAAAAGACATGAGATACTATAATTGTGCACTATTTAGACGTTTTTGTCATAGTTGGTATACCTTTTCTTTTTCTAACACAATGATAGTTTCAATTTGAGAAATAATTTTTTCCTCGCTTATTGATTTTTGATTTTGCCCTTAGTTGAGGGGTTCTTTCAATTTCTCTCACTTTCTCCCTCTAACTCTCTCTCTCTCTCTCTACATATATATCTCTCTCTAAAATCCCTCACTTTCTCTCCTCTTGTTTGTCTCTCTCTCCCTTTCGTCTCTATCTCTGTATAAACCTCGTTCTCTTAATCTCTCTTTCCCCTGCTCTCTTGTGCTCTTTCCTTTGTAGACGATTCACAATGCCACGCTATTTTTCCGTCAGCAAATCACGACGCCGCAATCATTGATTGTTCCCTCCTTTTGTCCACAACAGTGAAGATCTCCAACGGCCTTTGATTGTCTTCAGAAGCCTTTAATCTTGTCATTTTTGCGATTGGGGTGTTTCGCTCATTCTAATCAAATCATAGCTAGATTTGAGGTGAACTTGTTTCTTTCTTTAGATTTCTTCGTTCAGATCTGTGTTTGTGAATTTCTTTGTAAAAATCAACTGTAAAATCAGTGTCAGAGCTTGCACACTAGGAGACGCCAGAGACAGTCGAATCTATCTGCTTTTCGTCACTCTCTCTCCACTCGCAAGTCACGATATATTGGTCCGGTTGCGAGACGCATTTTTGCTATCTGGAACGGTGGTGTGGCGAAGATGTGATCTGCCGTTGCGATCACAATCTCATGCACTCATCAAAGCATGCCTAATCGAAGACAGATGACCAGATCTACTAGCCGGAGAGAGCATTACGAATGCCTCTACCTTAGTCTTGCCCTCGCAAACACCACCGACATCAGTCTGGCTGCTGTCGCCGTCACCGTCGTGGGAGGGTGACGAAAGCACAAGCTGTAGATCTGTCGGTTAGGTGTCTCTTCTCTCACCATTTTCGTGTCTTCTTTTTTTTTTTTTTCAATTTCAACATCAATGACTATGAATGGTAATGATTAGAATCATCAATAAATTGTCACCGAAAAATCTTTCCCGATCGTCAAGAAATGGCATCGGAACTGAATTCAAATCGGTTCCAAATTCAAATTTGAATCTTACAGGCTTCAGACTAGTTTCATTGGTCTTTGTTTTGTGTTTGTTTCTAGTTTGTGTTTAAATCTTAGAGGTTTCAGTGATACAAATTTAAATTCAAATTACTTGCTATGCTTCATTGGACTATATGATTAACTCTAGAGAAACAAAATCTGACTTAATTCTATAACTGTAGAAAACTATTGCAAACTATAGGGAGATCTTAAAGGAAAAAAAAAAAAGATAGAGAAAAATGACATAATTTTTTGTGGCTGGATTAATGTGTGCAAATGTCTTAGACCTTGATAGTCTAGAATTTTCTTATTTAGTAAGTGTTTTGGTTTCTTGGTCACAATTTATCATCCATGTTTGAATATTTTGGTGGTATAAACTTACCTTTGTACATGCCTATATGCATGAAATGAGACTTTTCATAGACAAAACAATACCTAATCAATTGCCTTGAATATCTTTTTTTTATTTAATTAGATTTAAAATATTATAGATTACTTTTTGCTTTTTCATATGTCCTTCAGTAGCTAAGCTTTTTTTAAAGATTTCATGTAACCTAATATATATTGAAATATTGTATATTATTACTTGATGCTAATTGTTTGTGAGATTTATATTTTTCCTGTATGTTCTTTTTAGCACAACCAAGCTTAATTATGTCATATATTAAAAAATTAAAATATTTTGATCAAAGACCTTAAAAAATATTCTGATAGAATATCAAATATGTTCTAGTAGAATATTATCAACCGATGATGATGATGCATTTAGAATTAAAAAAACAATATTTTAGTAGAATATTCAAAATATTCTAATCAAATGCTTATAATATTCTATTAGAATATTCCAATGACCAAAATATTGACTAGCATTGAAGCGTCTGATCGTTTATGTTAAAAAAAAAATTCTATTAGAATAACTAAAATTTTCTACTAGAATATTCTAACAATTGACACTAGTAATCGGAGCTGAGGACATCTTATCATCTATTTTGAAAATCGAAAATTTATTATGGGTATTTAGATAACACATTATGTTTGTATTGCATATAAATGCAATACATTGAATACTATATATGTTTAGATGCAAAGTATTTTCATTGTATTCAAATGTAATATTTGTTTGGATAAAAAGTATTTGAATTGTATTGTATATAATGTAATTGATAAAAGTAGAGAGAGAAAAAAAATATAAAGAAAGAGAATATGTGATTTGATTGAAAAAAGTAATAGAAAAAGTGAAATAGTGAATAACGATATATTGGGTTTAAATTGTGATATAATTGGTATCTGAATGCATTTTACGTTTGGATGAATATTATATTACGTTCAAATATAATGCGAATGCAATATAGTAAACAAACATACCTTTAGTAAAACATACAAAATATGCTAGTAGTGTACTCAACATATTCTATTAAAATATTCCGACAACGGGTGTCAGCAATCAAAGTTGGAGATATTCGATCGTCTATATTATAATAGAATATGCAGTGTATTTTACTAGAATATTCTGATTATCGGCATTGATGGTTGAAGTTGGAGATATCTGACCGTTCATGTTGAAAATTAAATATTTTTTAGTAGAATATCTAAAATATTCTGACAACTGGTGCTAGCTGCTAGCGATTGGAGCCTGAGCTGGATAAATCCAACCATCAATGTTGAAAATTAAAAATATTTTAGTAGAATACTTAAAATATTCGATTAAAACATTTTGGTGACCTATGTCGTTGGTCAGTATCGGAGACATTTGATCATCTATATTGAAAATGTGAAATATTCTTATAAATATTTATAATATAGGTAATTTGATGTCTTATTTAATTTTTTTAATTAATAAGAGTATTTTAGATAAAATATATTATGTTCATCTTTGACCAACATCGTTAAAAACCTTTAACTAGTACCTGTGGATGGATGGTAAAGAAAGCAAGTGTTCAATTACCATGTCAAAAATATCTAAAAGGTATCAACATGGTGGTATTTGCGTCTTCTTAAATTAATTGGCATCTGTATTCTATAACAATAAAACTCTGAATAAATATACAATTTCTCCTAAAAGTTTTATTTGTTCCATTTTGTCACCTCGTTTTTTCTTGGATATATATTATGGATAAATATTTTGAACATATGCATGAATCCTTTTATAACTTTTCCAAAAAAAAAAATCACACACGCGTGCGCGCGCTAAACAAAACAAAATTACCGTTTGTAAGTTTTTGGTAGACGAAACTGTAACGTTGTTAATTTTCCAAGATTCTCTTGCTCTGAAAATATGTGTCATTTTTCCCTTGAAAAAAAAGCTTTTATTTAATTTCCTAAAGGGCATGCAAATCCAACAAAGATAGAATCAAACAAAATAAGCAACTTCACCAGTTTCAAATAAGGATTTGATTCTTTTTGAAAAAGAAGCAATTTGAAGCTTGCAAGTTTCAATTAATAATGTTGGCATCTATAAAATCACAGTAACATAGTCGGTGATCAAGTTCTCATATCATACCAAGACAGAAATTCATCAATCATGCTTTCCTAAACCTAACCATAAGAATCTTTACCTATTCATGTCTTATAGCACTAGCTTGGACAGGGCTTTTATATAAACACAACGAAAACAATAGGCTACCATGAATTTGGAAGGTGAAAATACCAATTATGGCACTCTCATCAACTATTTCAATTTTGATTTTTTCTTTTACGACTTCTTTTATTATTATAATTTTTTTTTTTTTTTTTGCATCAACTTGATAGTTTTGCTTTATAAGATTCATGTGTCAAGCTATTAGATCACCATGCCTAATGGAAAATGTTTATTAGTATGATCATCCAAAGTAAATTGTTGTCCTCCACCGTTAAAAAAAATTGTTGCATTGCAAAGTTTAATAAAGCACTCTGAAGGATTAAAACTGAGCTACATGATTGCATTTTTAGGAATGGAATCTTTATACAATTACTAGATTGAAGCACACCCACATTAAACATTTAAAGTTTCTAATTTGAATAAAGGGGCTTGTTTAAAATTGATATTGGAGATGTTTTCGGATTTTCAAACAAAGATATGATCAAAAGTGGGGTGTTTGGTAAACTATGCATTTGCTCAAATTTTGAAAATTATTGTGCAATGACAAAACTTGATAAAAGTAAATCATAGATTGCTTTGACACAGCTATTTAAATATGCTTAAATATCCTTAATAATACATTATAATTTTTAATCTACTAATTTTATTTTTCTTGAGTAAGCAAATAAAAGTTTTAAAATGCTTGCTTAAAAGTTAAACTTTTATTAAACTTTAATAAAAAAAATACTAGAAAGGTAATATTGTAATCCGTTAGCTTTATAAAACTTTGCAGTCTTGTTATTTTTAAATTTGGATGGCATTTTGATTAAATATGTTCTTAAATATGCACTACTTATGAAATATCCATCGAGAAGAAATCTCATGTAAATAAATTGAACTGACAAGACCATAAGGTTGCGTAGGCAATTTCTTAAGGCTTCAGTTTGAACCAAAATCCACATATTTTTTGTTGCATTAATTGTCTTATTTAATAATTAATCGATTCTCCTTAATTAGCGCTCAATTTGTTAAGGTGTTAAAAAAAATCAGCAAGAATTTTTGGAGAGTCAATGATAACATAACTTTAGGATTAATTTGAAAAAAATACTAGTAATTTTTTTTATTTTACTTAGGAAGATTTAAACCCTACACTTTATAATAGAATCGGATAGAGAATTATCATTAATCTATGCGTATAATTAAATTACTATTAAATGTTCTACTTAATCTTGTTTACTAATGCCATTAATTTTTTTTTAAGGAAACAAATCTTACAAATTTGCTTTTAAAAAAATCCTCAATGTTTACGTATAAGGATATATTTATTCACCATCTATTTAACTCTCAACAGAAAGGCAAAAACAAAATCTCCAACTAAAAGGTCATATTTCTTACTTTAAAAATTATAGGAAAATTAATTTGTCTTCATAATGATTTTCGCCAAAGAAAGGAGAAAATAAGATGGAAGTGGAACCCAAGTAATTTCATACGGAAAAGATAAAGAATGCATGATTCGTGGAAAGAAAACAATTTGATGAAAATATTGGTGATAATAAAACACAATCTGTGGAAAAATCTTTTATAACCGAAGATTTTACAGGTGGTTATATTGATACGTCATTTTTTACTATATCCAATGAATAAATATGAATAATAATGCATGCTTTTAAAAATAATTTATATTAATACTACACAGATAATAAACTAGGAGTTCAAATGAATAAAATACGGTAAGTAATTATTTTTCATCAAATGTCACGTTACTATTTGTAGAATTTATATTATTTTTTTAATTTTTAATAGAAAATAGCTGTACGGTGGGAAAAATGGCAAACGATGACTGCCAACTCTTAATGAAAACTCATAAAACGGTGGTTTGTCAACATGTGGAATCTATTTATCTAAAGAAAAATGTGTGTGAACATCATCGGTGCCACAGACGTCATTAATAAAATATAACGGTTAGTCTGGGGGATGTTTGGAAACTCTTTTTTTTTTTTTTTTTTTTTTTGAGAATTTGAATTAAGAAAAGTTATTTTAAAAATTATGTTTGGAGGAAAAAATTATTTAAGGTAAAAAAAATAAAAAATTTTAAATTTTTTTTTAAAAAAAATATTAATATTGATATTATTTTGTTTTTTTCAAAATTTTATACAATTTAAAAACAAATCATCTCATTTAAATTTGTATATATAAAGTTATGGACTTTTAAAATTTGATATTTACTGTAATATTTTTAAAATATAAATAGTAAAAATTGTTAAAATGTTAAAAAAAATGTTTTAAATATCTCCAAGATAATACGCAAACGAGATCTTAAAATTATTATAAAAAATTTTTGAGATATTAAATTTTTGAAACACGGTCGATTAAAAAAAAGGGCAAAACACGGTCACCAATGATACTCCAAACTGTCCCTAAATAAATTTATTTAAACTTTATTATGTCGAAATAAATCTTAAAGATTTTGATTAATCTTTTTCTGGTTTTAATTTTTGAAAAGCCCCCGGAAGATCTTTTTGCTGAGTCCCCCAGTTTTGGTCGAGTCAAATGAAATGGTTTCCAATTTCACAGAAAAAAAAAAATGAAGAAGAAGTTAACCGAAACAATGAATAAATAAGGTATAAAACAGTCAACACGAAGCCAAAAAAATGAGAAAAGAAAAAAGAAACAAGAAACAAGAAACACGCGCGTATATTTGCTTTCGATTTGGCTATTGCTGTTGAACCGGACTACTACTTCTACTACTGGAATTGCCAAACCACCCTATAAAAACTCCACTTTGTTTGTTTTCTTCCTCTCTTTTATCTGTCATTATTCACTACTCGTAAGGTATGTACGTATTTTTTTTCCATAAATATCTTTCTCTACGTTTTTCTATATATATATATATCACTCTTTGTATTTTTCGCAGTTTCTTGGTTACATGCATTGTGGCTCAAGGTATTTTCTCTCTCATATTTTTTCTCAAAAGGATTAAGGGGTGGGTTTTGTGTTTTGCCTCTCAAAATATATCTGAATTCCGTTTTCTAATAGGCTAAAAAGTGTTGATACAGAGAACAAGAAAATTTTGGCATTTTAAGAGACCAAAATAGAGCAGGGGTAAGTTCTCCTGTTTTTTTTCCCTTTATTTTCTTGATATTTCATCATAAAAATCTTCGTTAACCGGGAGGGGGGGGGGGGGGGGGGGGGGGGGGGGGGGGAATGTTCTTAGGAATATTAGTAGTGCGAGGATTTTCGTTGCGGAAGACAAAAGAAAAGAACCGTTCGTCTAATTTTATGAAAACTCTTCTCAGTTTTTTTTTTTTTTTTAATTTTAGTTTTTAATTTTAATTTTTATTGTTAATTTTTGCAATTTTTAAGATGCTATTTAAACGTACATGGTTTTTTTTTATTGTATCTTGATTTGATTAGTAAATTTAAAAAATAAAAAAAAAAAGGGAGTGGGTTTGGAGTGTCTGTTTTTCTAGTTTGTTCCTTCATGATCGTGAATCTTACATGGGTTTTGGAGAAATAAGAATGAAATATATGGAGGTCCGAACGTATACGAGTCGAACATCGTTTTTTTATTTTTTATTTTTTGCTTGTAGAGTCAAACCCATTTACCATTATTAAATATACATTCTATGGAATTTGGAATTTTACAATTTTGAGCATCTTACAGGTCTCATGAAATACTCAAGTTTTAGGCCCCTTTTACTTACTTTTAAAGAGAAATATCATAATGTGAGAAATATTACAATGATTCTAGTTGTAGCTATAGTCTAACAGTTAACAATTTCATATTTGATTTCATCAAAATATGCAAATATTGAATTTTCTATCCCAATTTAAAAAAAAAATGTCATGATTATTTTGAAATTTTCCTGAATTTTTGTTTAATTTGTCTTTTGGAAAAATTATTTGAAACTTTAAATTGATGTTTAGGGAAAGGTCATTTACATTTCATAGCATAATATATATGATATCATGCTCTTGTAATCTGTATGTTATGTTTGGTAATCGAGTATACTAAGTTGGTCATAGGGATACCCCTATGCACAAATTTTTTATATGTTAGGAGATACCCTTTTCAACTAACTAAATGCACTAGCAAAAGAGTCGAATGCGTCCATTACTTTCATATTCATTATAAATGATGACATTATACTCGTGGGTTGTGTTTGCAAGAATTTATTCCAACAATTGGCATGATAATGTTGTAGGTGAGTTTTGCAGAAAAGTGCGAAGCAAAGACGAGGCCTTGTGGCAAAGACCAGAACTGAAAGCAATCAATGGAAAAAGATGACATCTACACGAATGATGGAACTCTGGACATCAACAAAAACCCGGCTAATAAGAAGACGACCGGACATTGGAAAGCCTGCCGCTACATTCTCGGTATGATTTTCTCTTTTTCGCGTTTAAATTATGCCGTAGCGCTTTAATCTCTGGTTTCTATATGTTATGTGGTGTCACTGGATGATGCTTTTGCAGGCAATGAGTGTTGTGAGAGGTTGGCATACTATGGAATGAGCACCAATCTGGTGAACTATCTTGAGGAACGTCTCAACATGGGAAATGCCGCTGCAGCCAATAATGTAACAAATTGGGCTGGAACCTGTTATGTAACCCCATTAATCGGCGCCTTTCTTGCTGATGCATACTTGGGAAGATACTGGACAATTGCTAGTTTCTCGATTGTTTATGCATTTGTAAGTTTCCTACCAAAGCCACTTTCGTTCTAGAGTATTGAAATATGCTGGACTACTTTGGAGTGTTGAACTTTTTGTGCAGGGGATGACGCTCTTGACATTGTCTTCTTCCGTTACTGGACTGAAACCATTGTGCGACAAGGCTGGTTGTCACCCAAAAGCATCACAGAGAGCTGTCAGCTTTATAGCCCTGTATATGATTGCACTTGGTACTGGTGGAATCAAGCCATGTGTTTCGTCTTTTGGTGCTGACCAATTCGATGAAACGGATGAGAAAGAGAGGAAAACGAAGAGTTCTTTCTTCAATTGGTTTTACTTTTCAATCAATGTTGGAGCGCTGATTGCTTCCTCGGTCCTTGTCTGGATTCAAATGAATGTGGGATGGGGTTGGGGATTCGGCATCCCCGCAGTTGCAATGGTCATTGCAGTTGTGTTTTTCTTCACCGGTAGCAGGTTATACCGTCTTCAAAAACCCGGAGGAAGTCCCCTTACAAGGATTGCACAGGTTATAGTCGCATCATTCCGGAAATTCAGTGTACAAGTCCCTAAAGACAAGTCCCTTCTTTACGAGACTGCTGATGAGGAGTGCAATATCCAAGGAAGCCGTAAGCTTGAGCACACCAACAAATTAACGTATGATTCTAACTTCCTAGCATGCACCATTCTTTTTTAAGTCAACAATAAGATTCTTTACTCTTACTAACTTTTATGCCCGGTATGCTGAAATCTAGTGTGTATCAGGTTTACTTATCAAATGAGATAAAAAGATAGGTGAGGTTTAAGTGAAAGTTCTACAAATAGTTGGATTGTGTAACTGCTTAACAAATTCAGCTGATTAAAGGCTGTACGCTGGAGTTGACTCTCCCCCCTCGAAATGTAAAAGGGAGTTCTCTAGTTTGAAACAAATAAACTGTCGAGGAAGAATGAATAAACTAAGCTGCCTACTTTATTGTATTTTTAAGATATCTAATTCATTTATATGTGGCTCTTCTGACACTCAATTTTGTCACATTGCAGCTTCTTTGACAAGGCTGCTGTGCAAACCGAGACTGATGAAATAAAGGGCGGGCTGCCAAACCCGTGGAGACTCTGCACAATCAGTCAAGTCGAAGAGCTCAAATCTGTTATTAGGTTGCTTCCAATATGGGCATCTGGGATTGTCTTCTCCACAGTTTACGGCCAAATGAGCACCATGTTCGTGTTGCAAGGGAACACATTAGACCAACACATGGGTCGACACTTTCAGATCCCATCTGCTTCTCTCTCTCTATTTGACACTCTTAGCGTCCTCTTCTGGGCTCCGGTGTATGACCGAATCATTGTTCCATATGCAAGGAAGTTCACCGGCCGTGAGCGAGGCTTCACTCAGCTACAAAGAATGGGAATAGGCCTTATCATCTCCATCTTTGCCATGATATCTGCTGGGATTTTGGAGGTTATTCGTCTAAGCATTGTGAGGAGGAACAACTACTATGATCTGAAATACATTCCTATGTCAATATTCTGGCAAGTCCCGCAGTACTTTCTCATCGGATGTGCTGAAGTTTTCACCTTCATCGGGCAATTGGAGTTCTTCTATGACCAAGCACCGGACGCCATGAGAAGTATGTGCTCCGCTCTCTCCCTCACAACGGTTGCATTGGGAAATTATTTGAGCACCATGCTTGTTACCGTTGTAACCAATGTGACCACACGGAATGGAAATCTTGGCTGGATCCCGGATAACTTGAACCGAGGCCATCTTGACTACTTCTACTGGCTCTTGGCGATTCTTAGTCTTCTCAACTTCTTTGTGTATCTTTGGATTGCCAAGTGCTACACTTACAAGAAGGTAGTGGGGCGTCCAGGCTGATACTAGAGTCCAGACTCGTCTACCTAGTTACTTTTACTTTGGCGCTTTAATCCTTTACGTTTTATGTTAAGGTTTTGGTTCCATTATTTGTAGATAATTTAGGAAGTGTGTGATTGGTTTAGTGCAGATTTAAAGCTTTTGTTAGTTGTCCTTTTTCTTTCCCTAAGTTGCTTAGTGTTATATGCTAATAAGCAGTGATTGTTTGAAAGGTGACTTGTACGATCGCCCCCTCAAAAGCCACATATTTAAATTATTATCCCTTTTATAATAGTTTTTTTTTTTTTTAATTCTATTAGATAAGTATAGAGGGTTGAAATCCAAACTAGTATTAAAAGAGGTTTAAAAAAAATAATGGGGCGTTTGGTTTTGTTTATGAGAATGACTTGGAAAATGAAAACGACCCCTAAAGAGCATTAATTTATTAAATGTTTTTAAAATTATTTTAAAAACACTGTTTTCAACTATGTTTTTTTTTTTTGATTTTTTGAAAATAAAAAAAAAATTTTTACTCTTTTGTTTTCATTTTCTCCTTCCTTCTCCTTTCTTTCTCTCTGCCTGTGCAATGTCAGTGACAAAGACCAAATCCGACGATGACCTCCATCTCTGATGAAGGACGATGACAACGACGGCTCCCGCACAATGATGACCATCAACTCGCGGCGACAACTATCGACTCACGACTCAAATCTCGCTATTACCACCCCTTAGGGTTCAAACCACTAATGTCTTCCACTTCTATCCCTTGTTACAAAACTCACTACCAAATGTCTTTTTTTTTTTTTAATTATAACTAATAAATTATTTTTTTATTTTTTTAAAATTAAACATAAATATGATTTTATAAAATATTCACTTATGAAATAGGTTTTGAAAAATATAATCAAAACAATCATTCTATTTTTATGTTTCTCAGAACAAATATTCAGAAAATATAACCAAACACAACATCAAAAACAGTGTCAATCTAATTTTTAAAACATTCTCATTTTCAATTTTTTTTTTGAAAACAAAAATATTTTAAAAACAACATCAAATGCCACCATCATGTCCAAGGCTGTTTCCACATTTTCTCTATTTGTTTTAAGGGAGAAGGAGGGAAATAGACCAAAATTAAAATTGAATAAAAATAAATAACAGAAAAATTTTAGACTTTTAATAAATAGCATATTTTTGGTAAATAATGATTTACCATAACTAAAATTTCAAAAATACTCCTTATGTGTAAATATTGATAAATTTATTTAGAAATCATTTTTTACTTGGTAAATCAATGATTTACCAATTCTTTACACAAAATTTTCTCAAGAAACAAGCAGTTAATTTTAAAATTTTACTAAGTAAATTATTTATTTACGTGTGTAAATCATTGATTTACCAATTCTCCACCCAAAATTTTCTTAAGAAATAAGCAGATGATTTCTCAGAAAGACCAAAATGAGAAGTCAAGCCCCCAACAAAAGTTCGCAGAAGAAAAAAGAAAAATTAACAGCATAAAAGTAAAAACAGATCAAAGTAGTGAAAACAGTAAACAGTAAAAACAGATGTTCATGACATGATCTTTGGTTTTTCTTTCTAGATAGTAGATTTTCAAGATTTCTTTGATCTTATTATGCTCTAGAAGATGTTGTAGGAGATCTATTTGTGTTTGGATATTTGATTATGAACGATGACATAGAGAAAGAAAGGGAAAGAGAGAGAAATAAAATCTAGAAAAAAATATGGATATAATTATAAAATTATATGATTCTTAAATTAAAATTATTATTTATTTTTATAGACTAAAAGAATTGACCTATTTATTATAATTTTTCTTGTTTTAATTTATTGTATTTTCCATCTAGTTGGTGAAGGCCCATAAAACTCTGCAAGGCATTTTCTTGGACCACTTGACACTCTCTTCGATAGAAAGGAGAGAAAAGGAAAAAAAAAATGAGAGAGATTTATTAATTAATTTATTTATTTTTGGTGTTTGATAAGGAAAAAAAAAAGAAAATGTGTGATTTTGGGTAATTTATATATATTACACATCTATTTATATCATTTCATTTTTAAAATGGACGATTATTAACTAAAATTTTCCAAATTCATCGTTGCTTTAAAGTTTTTCTTTAAATTATCTCTAGCTATCAATTTAATGTGGGGTCTATCAATATACTTTTTTCGTAATTAATTTTTTTTTCTTTCCTGTAAATCACCATCCTGCCAAAATAAACCCCTTATTTTTGTAGCGGAGAAAGAGGTAAATAGTAATTTTCAGAAAATAATTTTAAGTAAATAGTTGGTTTTATAAAAAATTTTAGCAAATAACATATCTATTATATAAATAATTTATTTACGTAAGATTTATCAAATAAATTATACATTTACAAATCCATTAAATAAATTATTTACTTTTTTACTAGTTAAATGATTTATTTTCATTTTGTAAACATATTATTTATCTTATAAATTTTTCATTTACCTAATAAATTTATTATTTACTACAAATATTTTAAAAACATGCTTTTTTTTCTATAATTAATTTTTGAAAAATATTATTTACTATAATTTCGATGAGTATTGAAGATCCAATATATTCTTGACTGATGCAACAAATCACTGATATTTCTCAACACGCAATTTGGCTCTTAGTACCATTACCCGCCACAATATCCTTGATATTGGCTCAAAAAAAGAACTTTGAAATAGTTCAAAATAAAAAATTAAAATTCCTTGAATGTGACTTTACACCAATCTTCGCATATATATATATATATATATATTTTTTGACTTGCAATCTTTACATATTTTGCCACAAGGTTTTTCTGAGAAATACTCCAAAAAAAAGCACATCTTTAAAATTTTGCTCTATTTATATTGGTTTTAGGATTTTATCCTCTTATAATATCAAATAAAAAATAATTAACAATGCAAAAACCTAAACTATAAGACAAAAATCCTAAATATATACGCTAAAGGGGTTATCCATATCTTTAGCAAATAAAAAAAAAAAGGTGGTTATTCTTACAATTTCATCTATTGTTGTTATCATTTCTTGGTTTTTACCTTTAGCCCATCAGAGTCTCAATTTTAGGATGTTATGAGTAAATTACCAATTTATTAAGTGTAAATGTTCATCTTTCAAATTCCCCTCATAATTAAATTATCTCCACTTTGTGTTAGTATTCCAAAACCCTTCATAACCTTCTAATTAACACTCCATAAGTGGCATTTTTCGCTGTAACTCAAGACTTTCGGCTTTCTTTACTTTATGATTCTATATCTATGTCTATGGTCCTTGTGAGAATTAAATATACACAGACAATAATAACAATAAGATGAATAATATTAGCTTTTCTCTTTATTTCTCTTGTATCTCTCTTTTACTTATACAAATTTGCAGTTTATCTTTTATGTCATTTTGTATTTGTTTTATAACATTGGACAATTACATGAAAAATGACCCCAAAAAAATAAGTCAAGACAATCTGTATTGATTTATGTTGAAAATATGACCCAAAATATATGTTGAAAATTAGTCTATTTAATAGATATTTGTTCTCAGATCTCTAGCCAGAAAAAAAGTTGAAAGAAAAAAAAAAAAACTAACTATATGTAGGAGAATTCTTATTGCAACAAATTAAAGCGAATAGAACACAACATAATCAAATGTTTATCAATTTTCATTTTATTATCATAATTTTCGTGCTTTCCATAACCTAAGACGATTCTCAGACAATCATATGTGAACTCCTACCAAAAAAACATTTTCTTATACAGGAGCGGTGAAGCACACAAATTCCTAGCTCAACAAGTGCGGAGCTCACATTTGCTAGGGACATTATCACAATTCCCTAACCCTACTAGGGTAGAGCCTATTCTCTTAAGGATGGTAATAGGACGGGAGCAGGATCACGAATCCTTTCCACTTCCATTCTCATTCATCAAAATAATTCTCATCTCAGCTTTCATCTTCACTTAAGGAAAGATGAGGATTAGGCTAAGAAATCATCAATAAAGGTGTCTTCCCTTTGTCTATCCCAATTCTCATATAATATTTGTAACCCACAAAAAATTTCAACTAGTTAGAAACAAAAAATAAGTTGAATTTTATCATAAATTCAATAATCTCACAAAAAAAAAACTAAATTTCAACAAAATACATGTAAACAACAGTATTTGAGATTAGAATTAATACTATAATACATGTTAAAAATAAATCATGTGTAATTTTTTTGTAAATATATAAATAGGGTTGAGGAATGTTCCCTCAACCCCGATTTTGGACAAGAACCCTAGACCCTGTTAAAAATCCCCCATCACCACCGTATCAAGGGATATCCATGTTGCCCTGTCCCTAGGTGAAAAAATGCCTTCAGTTCTACTATATATTACATACCCAGAGACTCGCAAAGCCCGTTGACATTTTTGTTTTCATACCTTATTATAAAATCCCTTGAATGCATATATCTTCATTTCTTTTTTCCATGCAGATGTACATAAGTCTGCATTATTTTTTTGTATCCGTAAGATTTTTTTATTGAATGAAAATTTATATCCAAAAAAAAAAAAATTCAACGAGAAAATTTATATTAAAAAAAAACACTAAACGAAACAAATTGTGGAGCAGCCTCAAAAGAATCCCATCTTTAGAGATGATCCAACGTATTTAGTTTTAACAACAGGTGAAATAAAAAAGAAAAATAAAAAATGATTGTTTTCATCCACGTCTCGTTTCCTAAATTTTGAATTAACCCTTTACTCCTTTCTTTAAAATTTTAGCTAAAACAGGCTGGAAAAAGATGAATCAAGTGCCATACGCCATCTATTTCCGTTTGTTTTTAATAAAAATCTTTATTAGAATAGGTTTAGGATTAAATGCCTTTATTTTTCCATCTGTTTTAACCAAAATTCTAATGAAAGGGATCATACAAGGCAAACTAAAAGTTTAAAGGGCAAAATAAGTCTTTTAAAGTCGGTAAAATAAGAATGATCATGAAGTAAAAAGGTATTAACAAAAAAAAAAAACACACTCACGCAACAAGGAGGTGGAGTTGGAACTGTTGTGCTGCTACTTGGACATTTTTTTCTGACAAAACAAACGATATAAAATCCACTATCATTTCCCCCTTTTTTTATTTTAATTAAAAAGATAAATAATTGAAATTGCCATCAGAAAGGGATAACGCCCAATAAATGAGAGGCCCAAAAGTAGTTCCACTGTGTGTAGAAAATATTATTATTTTCTTTCTTTCTTTCTCTTCGTTCCCTTCAAGTCCAAACCCAACCCCCCATTTCTTCTTCAACACAAGAAAAAAGAAAAATATGATTGCACTCAAAGCCATTCAAACCACTTTTACCGCTAAACAAACCACTCCTTTCCACACAACTAGACTCTCCAACAACAAAAAGAACTCAACCCTTTGTCTCTGTAAGCCCACTGATTCTGACTCCGACGGCGGCTCCTCCCCTGAAGGAGACACTCGGAAGCAAGAGCTACTAGCCCGCATAGCTCAGCTTCAAGCTCAAAAAGTCCGTCTCACCGATTACTTGGACGAAAGATCCGCGTATCTCACACAATTCGCGGAAGAGGCTAATGCCGAGTTCGACAAGATTGGAGAAGATGCTTTGAAGGAACTTGAAGAGGCTGGTGACAGGGTCTGTTTATTTTCCTAGTTGTTTGTGAAAACACATTACCATGAACAAGACATTCCCATATATATATAAATATATATATATATATGAGCACGACAAACAAACTTGTTTATTCTTTTATGGTTGAGCAGATAATGGAGAACATTAAGAGTCGTATGCAGGAGTTTGAGGAATCTGCAGAGCAGAACAGGCAAGAAATTGAGGAGAGTGAAAACAAGGTGGCGAAGATTGAAGACCAGATGGAAAAAGACCGAAATGAAGGCTTATTCTTCAAGAACCTGAGACAGAGAACACCCCAAGAAAAATTGGCTGCTAAGGAGGAAATGGAAAGGATTAAAAAGCTTGCAAAAGAGAGTGCAGGATCGAAAGTCAGGAGAAACATTTACCTCGCATTGATTGGTGTGTTGGTCATTGCAATAGCTGATTCTTTCATCTCTTCTTCATCGAATTGGCAAAAAGTCACAGTTCTTGGGGCGATTCTGGTGGGTTTGATTTCTCAGGTCATCTATGAGCAAAATATGATATCAGACATAAGAGAAGCAGAAAAGGGTAAGCAAGAGGAAGAAAACAAGTGACATCCGTGCTTTACTTCTTATAGTGTGAGAAAGTTTTTTCACAAATAGTTTTGGAGGAATATAGCATGATAACATAGACCCAAGTATAAGCTAACGACTTGGGCTTGATACATCAGGCGACTAGCTTTTGCATCATCATCATCAGTTGGTCATGGTAATAGTACTAAAATCACCAAAACCGTGCAAATGGATTGCCATTCTGATGCTTGTCCCAGATTTTATCTACCATGATTACAGTAAAGCGATAAGATTAATATAGTTTGATATCAGTTATTAAGCACATGATAACAGTCGATTAAGCATAATCAATCACATGATAACAGTCCAATTATATATTCTTATATTTCATTTCTACGTAAATGTAAACTAACCAAATACATCTGCCCAGTAGAGCTGGCAAGCTTACAATTAAAAGCATAACACTTTCTATGACATAGTTGTACAAAGGCATGATAAAAATTTTTAGGAAAATGCACAGCAAGTAACTATATGTGCGGTTCTTTTTATTTTATAATTCGGAGACACCTCAAACTGTTCAATTTTCCGATCAACATCTTAACATGAGCTCGTTAGAGTGTTCTAAAAAAACACAAGAATGTGCAAAAAAATGCAGATAATCCAGAAATAAAAAATAGTTGGCCATTTGAGCTAGAAATTGGTAACCTGCACCAGGATAGCAATCTGGATTCTGGGGCGGTCACAGCTTCACCGAATAATTAATTTTGTCATTTGTTCAGGATCCGCATAGAATAAAAATGCAGTCTGCATCAGGAAACAATTTTTGCAATGACAACAAGAGAGTAGGAAAGACTACAAAGAGAAAAACACATGCTACAGCAACAATTGGAACAGAAAAGACTAGTTCAGTCTCTCGTAAATTTCACGTAAACACACTAATACCTGCATCTATCTCACATGATAAGCCGTTCTTAGTTTCTTTAGTAATTTTGTGACTTTTATATAGAGACTGCAAATCATAGCATCTTATACATAAATTGCAGCAACTATTCAACACGTTTCGAGGTCCACAGTGCTAAACTCCTGTCAAAAGCTTAAAGATATGTGACCCTCGAAGCAACAAGTGCAGGTGATGAGTTTCATCAAAAGAAGCCAGAGGTTACTAAAATCACAAAGCTATTTCAATCCCAAAAGGATCTCTTCTTTACCCCATTGTTAATTATCGCTCTTACAAGAATGTTCCATGTTATACCAGTTGGAAGAATTCCATGATTTAAAGCATCCTCCAAAAACCTAATGGCATCTGCTAATCTATTGCACGAGCAAAGCCCCTTGAGAGTAATATTATAAGAAATGATATCTGGTTGTAGCCCACATTTTAAAATACGAGCCCATATATGAGATGCCCTGTTACAGTCTCTGGCTTTGAAAAATCCGTCCATGAGGGTGTTATGTGTCACAAGATTTGGAATGCAATTCAACTGCTTCATACGAAAATAAAGTCGCAAAGCATCTTCCACTTTGCCTGCAGAGCAGAGCCCATGGATTACAATGTTGTGCATTCTCACATCAGGCTTTAAACCCTTGTCAAGAACTTGTTGCCACATGTTGAGAGCCATGCCAATTTTCTTACCTTGACAAAGGCCATCTATCAACAAGCTGTATGTTATCACATCGGGCTCCCAACCATTTTCAAGCATTTCTTTCACAAAAAGGTATGCATCGGTAAATTTTTCTGCTTTGCATAAACCATTTATGAGAGTATTATAAGAGACAACTGTAGGAGAGCAGCCCTTGTTGCTCATTTCACGGAAAAAACGAATTCCAGCTTCAAGTTTGGAAGCTCGGATGAATCCATTGATCATTGAATTGCAAACATGAGAGTTCAGCTTATGGCCATGTTTACCCATTTGATCTACTACTATTGAAGCTTCATCTAATTTTCCTTCTTTGCATAGCCCATTAATCATTGAGGAATAAGCAAAAGTATCTAAATCAGCTTCCTTACTTTCTGCCTCTTCTAGTATGACTAAAGCCTTGTTCAAATAATCATTTGTACACAAACCATGGACTAGTATACCATAAGTTGTAGAATCTGGGATAAGGCCTTTCTTAAGAAAGTCCTCCCAAACAGAAACAGCTTCATCCGCCTTACGATTCTCAAACAACCCTTTGAGTAATATATTATAACTTACAACATTTCGACACCCACTCCTTCCCATAGCTTCCCACAACTCAAAGCACTCCCTGATCCTCCCTGCTTGACAAAACCCGTTAAGCATTGAATTATACGTGACAACATCAGGCAACACGCCACTCTCAACCATCTCTCTATAAACTTTCTCAGCCTCATCAACTCTTTTAGCTTCGCACAGCCCATGAATCAACGAACTATAAGTAAACAAATCGCACTCTCTCTCATTCTTCTTCATCCTATTCCACATCTCAAAACTCTCATCAAACTTGCCACAGTTGCACAACCCATGAATCATAACATTATAAGTCACAGCATTCGGATAAACCTCCGACCCTTCCACCAACCTCTCCCAAATCTCTTTCGCCTTCTTCAAATCCCCTTCTCTCAAAAACCCATGAATCAAAACATTATAACAAGTCACATCAGGTGTAACTCCTCTCTCAGGCATTTCGTCGAACACCTCCAAGGCATTCGACAACTTCCCAATCTTAGCAAGCGCATTGATCAAAGTACCGTAGCTAAACACATCAGGCTTCAAACCTTCACTCCACATCCAATCCAACAACTTCTTCGCCTCCTCAAATTTCCGTTTCTTACACGAAACTTTGATCAAAATATTATAACTCTGCAAATTCGGCGAAACCACACGAGACCCAAAAGAAGACTTGAAGAATTCCTCCGCCTTATCCCACTGGTTCGACTCAACGAAAGCATTGAGCAGAGAATTGTACGACCTTACCTCCGGTTCGCACCCAAAAATCTCGTCCATTCGTTGGAACACATCAAGAGCTTGATCGGGCATGGAATTTTTCCCGTAGGCCTTGATCGCCGCCAAGGCGACGTCTTCTGGGCACTTGCATTTGTGGGTCCGAATAAGCTCGACGAGCCGACCCACATGAGAGAGGAGGGTCGGGTCCATCAGGCGGCGGAGGAGGTGGTGAAAGACGGCAGGGGAGTGGGCGTAACGCGGGTGGCGACTCGCCGAGTAGAAGAAGACGAGTGCTCTGTGAGTGTTCTTCTCTGCTTTGAGGAGCTTCAGAAGTTGGTTTGGAGAAAGGAGTTTGGGGAGTTCCGCCATGGCAGATGGTTTTTACGTCGTAATTAATGCCTTTGGGTTTCTTCTTCTGCTCATTGTTATGGCATTGGAATGTTGAAGATTTCGTCCGAGGAAAATGCCTTTGGTCTTTGGGACAACTCGAGTGAGAAATAGTCTTTTTCTGGGGTTGGACTTGGTTCTTTTATGGGCCGGGTGAACAAAACCGATGTTAAACTCGCTAAGATCGGACCGGACCAATAGGGTGTGCACGGTCAGTCTAGTCTTCTCAAACCGTTAGATTTAGTCGATCAGATTGTTTTTTACAACTTGAAAAATGCAGAATGGACCATATCATTTTCTGCTTACAAACCAGCAAAGATCACACCGTTCGATTTAACCACGATGTGAACCGTTTGTTGGATCCAATCTTGGCCCAATACTGAGAGGGAGTTTAGAACACCAACTAGTATTGGAGTTTTGGAAATGTTCTGATTGAAGTTCAGCAACTGTTTGGAAATATGCATTTAAGTTAAAAATGAACTATGATAATCAAAAGTATAAAAACTTGAAATATATTTGAAAAAAAATAGCAATTTAAATCTTGTTTCGTTACTCTCATCATTTTATGTAACTTTAAAAAAAATTATTTCATTTTGATTTGAAATAAGAAAGTTATAAACTTTTACACTCTATTTGGTCGGAAGGAATGAAAATATGAGGGAGAAAAAATTTAAAAAAGATGAAATATTAAAATAATAGAAAAGTAATTAGTTTTCCATTATGTTGTTTGGCAAGGGAGAAAAAGGACAGAAAAATGAAAGTATTTATAAACTTACATTGCTTCACTTTAAAAATAGAGATAAAAAAATAATTTTAGTCATCTTAGAATGGATTTAAGTTTTGGGAGAAAGAGGTAAATAGGTCAAAATTGAACTTCAATAAAAATAAATAACAGAAAAAGTTTAAACTATTAGTAAATAGCATATTTTTGGTAAATCATGATTTACCACAATCTAAAATTTCAAAAATACCCCTTTGTATGTAAATTTTGGTAAATTATTTGATAAATCACTTTTTAATTTGGTAAATTATTTATTTATCGATTTTGATAAATTTTGATAAATTTATTTAGTAAATGATTTTGTAAATCATTAATTTACCATGTCAATAAGAAACTCTTGATTTTGTAAATCATTAATTTATCAATATAATTAAGTGTAAATTATTAATTTACCGATATAAATTTTTAATTTTGTAGATCATAATTTATTATTTGATTGATTTATTATGTAAATCATTTATTTACCATGTAAATCTTAATTTACCAATTTGTAAAAAAAAATCCCAAATTAAACAATCCCTAACCCTAAATCCTAAATTGACCTAAACCCTAGCACTTTACCTTAAAATCATTAATTTATCATGTAAATCATTAATTTATTAATTTTGATAAATTATTATTTACAAATTTTGTAAAACAGTAAAAAAAAATAGTATGAACCTTAACTTTAGCCACCAAAATTGTCCTAAACTCCAAACCACTCCAAATTTACCAAAAAAATTGCTGCCACACTTTATCGTCACCGTCGCTCTTGGAGGCGCCGCCATTCTCGAAGACACCATCATCACTATCGATGTTCTCAGAGATCACCTACCAAGCTAGGGTTCGTTGTATCAAAAGCTTCTAAGATCTAGAGTTCGTGAGCTCATCGCAATGGTGACTTGAAAACTCCACCGACTAATGGAATCTCAGGAGCCATCGAATCAAATCAAGTCACAATCTAACCGAAATCGTGACTTTCCACTCGGGATCTCTTCCTTTCAAACGAGATCTAGTCATATTCATGTAGATTTGGTGAAAAGCCATTGCGATCTGGTCACCAGGCTACACCAACACCATCACATGTCCGTTCAACCTACAAACTGAAAACAAAAAACAACAATCGTAGATAGTGATGGATTTGAAGCCTCCAACAATCTCCCGCATGATTAAGATTATATCAAGCTATCGGACTCCGGCATGAGCTGAGATTCGCAAAGATCTATCGAGCTTACGATATCGCAATTTTCCCATGAGCTTGTGAAGGTCCAATTGTTACAAGCTTACGATTTTATATCGACCAATCAATCGGAAATCACAACAGAGAATGACGGAAACAACAATCATTATCGGATATGACGACCAGAATGACGAAAAAAGGGGATAGCATAGAGAGTAATACTCAGAGCAGAAAGAGAGAGAGAGATGAGAGGAGAGAGAAGAAAAAGAGAGAAATGGGTTGGTTTTGGGGGGAATATGAAAAATATAAGTCAAAAACATATTTTAGAGGTAAAATGAGAATATTATTTGTATTAAAATTAAATATGCTATAAATTTTTTAAGATTTTAAATTCTGTTATTTACTTCTAAAACACATGAAAAATAGCCTATTTCCTACGATTTCTCTTAAGTTTTTCACCCACTTTAGGCATGAATAAAATGATTGGGCCACACCACAAAATTCTTTTTTTTTCATCTTATTTTCTTTTCCCTCCTTTTTTCCTTCTTACCAAACCTACTCAACCATAGTCCATTTAATAATCGCTCCTCCTACTTCCTTTCTCCTTCTTTTCCATCCTACAAACATGATATTAATGTTTGAGTTTTTTGAAAATTAAAAAGAGAGAGAGAGATTTGAAAATGTAAATAATAAAATTGATTTCCTTTTGAAAAAAAAAAGACAAAAAATATTTGAAAAACTCCAACTGTGGAGGTTTCAAACGGACCCTAAGAGTGGCATCTAGACTTTTTGAAAAGAGTTTTGGAAGTTGTGATTTTTTCTTTCATTTTTGTTTCCTTTCAAATTATTAAAAAAAATTGTTGTAATGTTTAAGTTATTTAAATTTTAAAGAATAAAAGTTGAAATATGCATGTTAATATATTTTATATTTTACATTCTTTAAACTTAAACTCTAAATGAAAGTAAAATACAAACAATAATTACATACTTTTTTTTAATAAAACATATACATATATATATAATCATCTAAATAAACAAAAGGATATCCCAAATATTCCAAACAACAAATTCCAAAGTCCAAACAAGCATAAAAACATTCAAAGTTCCAACTTTTTTTATATACCTGTAAATGTGTATTTTATATATAGTACATGATAAAGAAACGATATTGCCATGTTTAAATCGTTCCATAATACTAACACATCGGACCAGACTGTTTATATAAAGTATATAGTGACAGCATAATAACTAGGAGAATCCAGATTATCTTCTTAATGCTCTTATTGTCTTTAAAATTATTGTCGGGATCTTTTAAGGCAATCCTTAATTTGAATAAGTTGAAGACTTAGATGTACGAATGTATCTTGAATTTTTCAAATTTAACAACTTAGTTTCTAAA
Organism: Antiaris toxicaria; assembly: GCA_035233585.1. Classification (NCBI taxonomy): domain Eukaryota; kingdom Viridiplantae; phylum Streptophyta; class Magnoliopsida; order Rosales; family Moraceae; genus Antiaris; species Antiaris toxicaria. The sequence goes on from CP141163.1 coordinate 8,396,020, forward strand.
TTTTTTTGGCAATTATTTAGATATTTTGGTAATTCGATCTTTTTTACTCAAATTTGTTAAAATTTGGACAATTTTTACACGTAACTTACATATTATAGTCCAAAAAAAGTGTTGTTGATCATTTTTGCTTATTTCCAATATAATTTCCTTTGAAATTTTTAACCTAATTAAATTATGCTCAAATTTAAACATAAATTTTAAAAAGAAATTTGTATTCAAATTAAGTAAAAATGATTAACAATGTCCTTCTTGAACTATAATATGTAAGTTTTGTACTAAAAATTATCTTAATTTTAATTGATTTAAGTAAAATAACTTAATTATCAAAAATTATAAGTTCAAGAAGGGTTGATTGCCAAGAAAAAAAGTTTATGGACTAAATTGCTAAATTTGAAAAGTTTAGGGGAGCACCCATACAAGTAAGTCTAAGTTATAAAGGTTCTTTCCCATTAGAGTTAGCTTAGCAGATGGGTGAGGAGGAGTTTGAATAAAAGTTCATAGGTTCAAAATCTAAGCGCATGTTTGGTTGTGTTGTGTGTATTTTTGTGTGTGCTTGTAATTGTATAGATTGCTACTAAGTAATAAAGTGACAGATAGCAAGTATCGTCCAATCGAAATTGAATTTTAGAAACTAACCGCAATTAAAATGACTTAATTTTATCTAAGCAATCAAAATTAAAAAAGAAATTTAAACTAAACAAATAATGTAAACTAGAAAATGAAGAAATAAACACTAATGGAGAAAATAGATTGAAGAGAACTCAATGGTAAATGGATTTAGGGGGGTTTTGATTTCACTTTACCGGGCAATGCTTAACCAATTCAATAGTCAATTAACAAATTTCATCCAAATCATTAATCATAGATTTCCAAAATTAATTTTACTCCCTCTCCCAAGTGTAATGTAAAATACTAATATACACAACAAATCAAATTAACATCCCTATTAATTCAATTAATTAGGCATTTATTAAGCTCGAACTTATTCTAGTGATTATCTAAATTATATTAACCTCCTGAATTCAATATCAAATGAGTTGTGTTTCTCAAGGTCCAATATGTGAAAATGACTCTCTCAAGACTAAATTCACACATTTAACATTTTTAATAAATTAGGTAAATAAATTAGAACATGAAGCAAAGAAAACACAAATGATTTTATATGAAATTCAATTAACTAGTATTGAATCTTCAAAACAATGCTAAGATAAAGCTACATCAATTCCCTTAGCATAAAGAGTTTAGCTAGTCATTGAAATGCCAATTTACATAGCCAAAATCAAACAAAGCGTCAAACCCATTGTTTAAGCACAAATCAAAAAATAAATACGAGTTCAAGAAAAAAAGGAAGAGAAAGAGGAAGAGAAAATGAAGAACTAGTGATGAACAAGCTTCAATTCTTCAATCTCCCTTGAATCTCTTTCAAAAGCTACTAGGTACTTGAGGCATTTATATGAAATTTTGGTCTCTAAAAAGGCCCCTTTGATTTCAACTCATTTCCCCTTATATATCCTTCTTAATATGTCACATTTTTACCTTAGAATTAACTATCCACGTGTGCGGGCCCTGCAGTAGGTGTTTTTCCTACGGCAAGGCTGCTGGAGATAGCTAGGGCTATAAAGAGAGGCACTGCAATGCATGTGAAGACAAGGGTATGATGCAGCGTGCCCAACAAGCGTTGCAATGCATATGAACGGGCTTACCTGCGCTCAGTGGCAGGTTGCAATGCATATTTAAGTACTGCAGCCTGAAACCTCGAATTCTCTGGCCTTGCTAAAGCACATTGCACATTACAGCAAGCATTTGTTGCCCTATAATCCGTCCAAATCTTCTTAAATCCCCTTTTTTGGTGTTTTAAAATCCTAATTTGGCCCTTTCTTGTAAACTACCTACAAAAACAACATAAACAAAATAAATACTAATAAAATGCTCAAAAACTAATACAATAACTATGAAGATAACTTTATAAAATCAATTTATCATGTTGCAAGGCTCTAACCCAAAAATTACAACTTAGTTTTCATCTTTTGTTAAAAAGTCAACAAGTTTTACTATTTAGCAATTTAGATACTCAATGATTAAGATTATAACTTAAAAACTCAAATTTTAAAAGTCAATAACTTTGCGTATAAAAGTCAAAATAAGATGATATTTTTAATAATTTATATAGAATTTCAAGATGAAAGAAACAAAATTTATATTGATATTTTTTAACTAGAACACAATTTCAAATTTTACAATTTTTGACTCTAGCAATTCAAATACATAGCTCAGCTCCAAGGATATCTCTAACCCAAAACACCAAATTTTATACCAAAATAATGTAACTGTCATATTAAACTGTAAACTCATATCTCCAACCCATTATGCCATTTCTAACACCAAAAATAATATTTCATGTATATTTTCTTTTTTTTTTCTCTTTTTATATTCATTTTTAATAATTCCATACAATTTATTACTTTACATATTCATCCAATAAAATATATTTTATTATTTAACAATGTCGTAAAAAATAATAAAATAACAAATTATATTTTACTAACTAAAAAGATCGATTTACTATTAAAATATTAATTAAAAACAAAATTAGATTTAAAAAAACGTTGTGAAACAAACATTATATTAATAACTAAACATAAATTCAAAAGTTAAAAAAAAAAAGATATTGATATCTATTTAAAATGCTCAATCAATGTATTACAAAGCATAATATGAGCATATTTATCCTTGATTTGTCTATATCCAGCAAGGAAGTATTGAAATCAGGTATTTTTCACCTACTACCATTTCAACTGTTGACAAATCCACTTCCATCACATCTTTAATTGTTGCATTAAGATTATATTCATTCACGATTATCATGTTGAGCATAACAATGCACGTAGTCCTTATGTCACGCAACCCATCTTTTCTCCAAGATTGTATCAGTCCTACTACAACTGCAAAACATGATTGGAGAACTTTGAACACACATTTTACATCTTTTCTACACGCTTCCTATTTCATGGCAATAAACTTTTTCTTCCGACCGCATGGCTCATGAATAGTTTTCATAATAAAGGATCATTTTATGTATACACTATCAGCTAAATAATAACCAATGTTATATTTTTTTCCTTGAATAACAGAATGAGTGAGAGTGAAAAAACCTTAAGCGAGATTGGAAAAAAGATGGGATGACTCCAACATATTGATATCATTATTGGTGCCCGGCAAACCAAAATATGTGTGCCATATCTAAAGATCATAATCTGCTATAGCTTTGAGATAATAGTTGGTGATCCACTACGACCTACATATTGTCCAACCTATTCCATTGAACATTTTTTTTCCATTTTGAATGCATATAATCAAAACTTCCTAACATTCCTAGAAAATCACGCTATTGACCAACATGGGGTAGCTTGGCAACATCATTAGCAGTAGGTGATCTTAGACACTACTCTGTAAAAATCTCCACAATAGCACAACAAAATCTTTTCATGCGAAACATGGCTATTACTTTCTGTAAAATTGATAATCCAAGTCTACAAAGCCCATTACTTCATTGTTGGAAGTAGTTATCATGACCTTTAATCGCATCAACAATACATAAGAACAAACTTCAAGAATGTGATATCGTTCACAAAACAAGTCATCATTGTAGCGTGGGTTCTCGAAGAAATAATCATTGAATAGATTATGATCTTCATTTTCTCAATCGTGATGGATTACTACATGACCTAGAATTGAGCCACATAGGTCACTTGTTTGTTTTGTTGATTGAGATAGTAGTCGATGATCATGTTTTTATTAGTGATTGCATAATATATCACTTCTTCTTCTATAATGAGATTATTTATCACTGATAGATCATCATCATCATTGAAAGATGAAGTTGAATTTGATAGATATGATGGACCTCTAATATTGGAATTCAATTTCAAAGTAAAAAAAAAAAGGCTAAGTTTGTCGAGTATCTAATTTCGAGAAAGGAAAGGAGAATATGAGGTTTTAAAACAATAATTAAATAATGTGACTCATATTCATAATAGAGAATGTTGTTCATAGGGGAAAAAAAGTCTAATAAGCTAATAAGGTTGAAAATTTAATTTGACGGTTGACATGATAATGAAATCCATATAATGATTTAGTTTAATAGTCTAGATTTTCTTATTTGAACTCATTAGAATAAATGAAGAAATTATTCTCTATCTGAATTATTATCTGAATTTATTAAAGAATATGTAAAGCTAATAAGATTCTAAAAAATTTATTCTTTATTTGAATTCTTATCTGAATTTGTTTAAGAACTGCAAAGCTGATAAGATTCTTAAAAATTCATTCTTTATCTGATAAGACTCTGAAGAATTAATTCCTTATTTGAATTTCTTCAAGAACGTGTAAAACTGATAAGATTCTTAAGAATTTATTCTTTATTTGAATTCATGAATTTTCTTCTTCTTGGCTATAAATAACAACAATGAATTCTATTTCAAAACATGCCTTCTAATTTTCTTTAACCATTGCACCTCTCTATCCATTAACTTATGAAAAAAGAAAATATCTATTCGACCTTCTAGATACTACGTTGATGGAGATGCGCTCCTCTGTTAAGTTTGTTTAGATATTTCTCAAGACCTTATTACAAGTGTATGCCAATCTTCAGAAGCGATGGGGAAATTGAATGGTTGCATCAGACAAGTTGAAAATATACATCCAAGTGGTGTTTCAGAGTAATATTTTTGTTTTATTTCTATCAATTCGAATACTTAACTTTACATATATAATAATTTGTAGTTAAGTCAAGCAAAAATGTTACCCATGCAAGATCCCAACTTCAAAGAAGAGTTCAAATTTGATCATGTGTGGAATATAGTTAAGGATTTTGAAAAATTTAAAGATAACATCACTACCGCAAGAGAAGTTTGAAATATGCCTTATTAGAGTCAAATAATCCCGTTCTTGAGTCTCTTATGCCAACATCTCCCTGGCTATTATCATTTTCTCTCAATTTAAATGATGATGATGTTGGTGGTTCTTCATCCCAACAACCCGTCGAGGTGATGAAAGCCAACTTAAAGAGAAAAAATGTTGAACAAATTTCAACTGTTATCAATAGTCTCAAAGAAGAAAATTGACAACTTTTGGAGGTGTTAAAAAAGACAAGTTCGGACAGGTAGTAACAATTGGAAATCCAAAACAAGAATTTGGCATTGAAAGAATTTAAAGAAAAAAAAAATTTTGTTGTGAGATTTGAACTCAAACTATGATCCAAATATTCATGCATATATTCAAGCTGAACAAGCATGAATTTTACAAAAAAAGCTGAACAACAACAAAATTTTGTTACAAGATTTGAACTCAAACTATTATCCAAACATTCATGCATATATTCAACCTAAACAAGCGCGAATTTTACAAAAAAGAGCTGACCAACAACAATCCTCAAAGCCTCCTTCTGCATCTAATGATTTTGGTCAATATTTCAATATATTGGTGGCTTTGGAACCAATCTACCAGAGTATTAAGTTGTTGGTCCAGAATATGTCTAATTTCATTGTTTTATATTACAAATTTTGCATTATGTTTGGTTGGTAGTCTATTTTTAATAGTATGTAGTTTTAATTGTAGGTGTGTATGTATGACATTTTTTAAATTATGTAACTTCATTTTGCATTATTTACATGTTAATTTTTTCATATTAAATTAACTATAAAGCAAAATTGACAATGTGGGATACAAAAGAAATTTTCTTTCATTTTATGGTCACCAAAATGAAAAAAAAATTATTTAAAAATAAGAAATTGGGATAACAATAATAAAACAAAAAAAGCAAATAATATTTTGAGCACTTTTTGATAATTAAAAAATAAAAAGTAAATAAAAAATATTAAAATATTATGCCAAAAATGGCGTTAATGAATAGTGGAGATGCAACTGGTGATTGCCTAAATATCGACGTTGAAAATGGCACTAGGTTGAAGCCAGCAACCCACGTCATTCCACCTTTCTCACGCCAAAATGGCATGGGTTAGAGTTGGCCTAGCTACAATCCAAACTCAAATTTTTAAGATCAATCCTAGCTAAAATGTGTTTCATTTTTCTAATAAGTTAAAGTTATATGTCCCAAACTATTAAAGAAAAGGTTACAAGGATTCTTAAGCAGACTTTAGTTTTGAGAGACAGCAAGAAAATACCATAAATCAAAAAACACAATTTAGGAGGTGTAATGTTCACCGCTCACCTTCTAAGTTAATATACATATATGTGTATCACCTATAGGGATAGATGGGTTGATTGAGGAGTGAGTCTTTACTATGCCTCTCTTTTCATCCTTTCATGTTTGAATCTCATAATCTCATGCCCGCACTAATTTAACTGTTAAAGGACTGAAAGGTTGTGCAAACAGTAGTACACCTGATTGGATATTTAGATAAACTAGTTAAAAGCTTATCGTCATTCATTATGTCTAAAAAAAGTGTTTCCTATCTGTAGAGACATAACTATTAAAATAATGAAAGGACCATCACCCGAGCCTTTATATATATATATATATATACACACTGTGTGTGTACGTGGATGGGGTAATTAGAGGATTTAAAAGGTTTTTACTATTTTTTGTACACGCTCAACGGGTTAAATTGATAAATTTTATTTTCCTTTTTCTTCATATTGATTGTTTTTAGAGCAACTGCTAGTATTCAATCATTTATGCAATTAACTCATTATCAACGTCAAAAATTCGTGTTACAACATCACTGAACGGTTCGAACTCGACTCAAATAGCTGACCGAAATTGACTCTATTTAATAAAATTCCAAATTTGAAGACTAATGTTGGTGTGGTACCGGCAGTAGTCTACGTGGTACAACTGTAATGTACTGTAGTATTGATGATGTCTATCGTGCTACCTACGAACATTGCCCAAAAAGGAGAAAAAAAAAAAAAGAAGAGAGAGAGAGGGAGACAAAAAACGGAGGGCGGAGCATTGCTGAGGATTCGAGTGCCATGGATCTCAATACTGCAAGATATCCTCATTACAGAAGAATTGTTTTTAATATGCATTTGAAGTTTTCTTTATCATTTTTTCGATTGGACATGAGAGAAATTCAAAATTAAGACCATAATCTACAGTTAGTTGTCAAGTTACTAATATATACAACACTTAAAAGCGCGAATCTTTTTTTCTTGGATAAATTTTCATCATGCACAAGTTCTTGATTACAAAAGGCGAAACTCCGTAAAAAGCAGCAGGAACGGATCAAAGTCCTCCTTGTAGACTTGTAGGTTTTTTTTTTTTTTTTTTTAATGATGAATGTTGTAGACTTGTAGTTTTTTTTTTTTTTTTTTTTTTTGGTAAATAAGAAGTTGTAGGCTTTTAGTTGTATCATGGGAAGATCCCTCTTCCACATTATAAGGGAAAGCTGATAACAGTGTTCTTCTTATTTGTTGTTGTACTGCGATTCTGCCTAGTGTAAGACCCTGCCATATTTGATAGAATAAATTTCTTGTAGTGTGGTTTCGTAATAGAGAAAAGTAGAAGTAAGGAAATAGGTGGAGAGATTAGTGAAAAAAATTATAATATATTATGATTTTTTTGGTAGAAAAATAAAAAGAGAATTGAAGCAATTAATTCAAATCTTTCAACATTTCAATTATAATTTTTGCTAAACTAAAATTATAATTGGAAGGATTTCACACCAAACAATATAAGAGAAAGGATCTCTCTCCTTTCTCATTTCTTTCATGGTGATACACCACTTATCTCCTCCTACCTATAAAACGTACCCTTGAGAAAAAAAAAAAATAGTAGTTCAGTGTTCTATAAATGTGTTGTGGTCAAGAGTAAAATGCAAACCATTCTTCTAACTAAAATTGAGTTAGGTTTTTTTTCTGTTTCATTTATAGGTCTTTGTACTTTCAAAATAAAGGGATAAGATGAAAAATAGGAGCAATTTTGAATAATCGTGAACATAAAAGTGTCCCATTGACCTACGTTTTAGAGTACTATATATCTATATATATATTTTCAAGAAATAACGAATACAATTTAAGATAAATTTATTATGAAGAAACAATGAACATAATTTAAGACAAATCTATTTATGAAAAAATATATATACAAAAAGTCTCAACTTTAGTATTAAATGTGATCCGAAATATTGATATAAATGTGAATTATAATTAATAAAAATGTAAATTTAAGTATACACATTCAAATGTAAACACAGATATTTTCACATTCAAATGTAAACATACCCTTAAGGAATAAATAAATGTGCGGCAGTCAAGAGTAAAATCCAATTCATTTTTCAGAATAGAGCTGAGTCAGGTTTTTCTGCTTCATTGGTGGGTCCTTATACTTTCAAAAATAAAGGGATAAGATAAAAAATTGGAGCAATTTCGAATAACTGTGAGCATAATAGTGTGAACATAATAGTTTTCCATTGATCCACATTTTAAAGTACAATATATATACACCTTTAAGGCAAATCTATTTATAAATAAATATTTGTATACATAAAATCTTAAATTTAACATATGATATGATATAATATATTGATATAAATATGAATTATAATTAATAAAAATATAAATTTATATATAAACAAATAAAAATGTAAAGATTCTCATATTCGTGAAATATTTTTAAATATATTCATTTTTATATTTGATGTCAAATTTGAAATCATTTATATATATTTTTTCGATTAGAATTAAAAGTAAATGCGGATTTTTTAAAGAATTTCCTAACTATTCTATAGAGTCTAACAGGCCACTTCAATCCAAATGACTAATATTGATTTTTGAGCACCAAAAATCCTTGGTGTAAATGCAAAAAAGTCATACATGGGGCTTCTTTTTGTTTTAATGCTGACAAGAAATGTGGTGGCTTAATTCAAAGACATTAAAGCTGCAAAAGGAGCATAAAACAATAGAAACGCAGCTACAAATCATTAAAGGAGGATCATGTAGTGATGCTATTATTCATTGACCACTACACATTAGATAGCGTATAAACATTGACTCATAACTCTCGTGAATTATATTTGTAGTCAAATGGGAATACACGACATTTAAGAAAACATTAAACAAATGATCCAGCAAAACAATGCCCAATGCCAAAGTGTAGACATGAGCATTACAACCGTTGACAATTAAGTTCACTACTACCTTAAACAAATGATTATTTCACCCCCACTTTGTCCATTATGAGATTAATGGGAAAACAAGTAACTTGGGCATGTCCTTAATTTATGAGCCTTTAATATCTCTTTTTTTTTTTTCTTTTCTTTTTGTTCTTACCTCTTCTTTATTTCTTTCTTTCTTTCTTTCTTTCTATCATCCTTTTATCCATTCCATGAAGGAACATGTTGGGATGTTTTCTTCCCTACTTTTTTGACTTTGGAGGCTAAAACTTGTTGATCATAGATCTTTTTGCGTATGCAGAGAAAAGGAGAAAGCACATTAGTCTCTAAAACTTAGTGAGTAAAAAAAATGTCGATTAGTTTGATTCCTTGCACATCTTGGTGGGGAATTAAGAATCTTTTATTTTTCAGATGTAATCATTACCCAGGAGGTCCCCTTTCTTTCTTTCTTTTTTTTTTTTTTTTTTTTTTTTGGTGCTAATGGGATTTGAGCTTTTTTTTTTTTTTTTCCATGGAACTTCATTGTGAAATCTTCAATCGAATTTCGTTTCCTATACAATGGTTCAATATATCGTGACAAAGATTTTATAGCCTTATCTTTTCCTTTTTCTTTTTGTGTTCTTTACCTATCCTTTTTGCATGATTTCAGAAAAACTCTCTTTCCTTGCCCTTTTATTTTCCTCCTATTTTTCACTTTAACATTTGATCCTGAAACCTATGTTATTAAATAGATTCGGAGAAAAATTAAGGATCCACTGAATTGGCAGAAAAAATATTTATCAGATATCCTACGCAATTCAGAAGGATTAGAGTAAAAGAGAGGTCTATCTTGAATTGTTTAAACAAAAATTTCAACAAATTGCTTTTTATGTCACACTAGAAATTCTGCATGATTTTTTTTTTTTTTTTCTGACTCTTCTATTTTTAACAATACTCTTCATCAGCAAAACATGAACACTACAAACAAGGTTGATCTATGAATCATGACCATATTCAAACATGATTTTGTACCACTTTCGTACAGACACAGACCCTAAATGGTTTTAAAAAAAGAAGAAAAAAAAAAAGATGCGAAATCATTTGAAAAAAAAAAAAAAAAGAAGAGAACAGAACAAAACTCTACATCTATTTCTGCATAACTGGGATTTTGCAGTAAATTGTTGCAGTAAAGGCTTCTCCTGCGTGCCTCTCTTTGATCATTAGAGAATTCGCCATTCAAATAACAAGTTAGTTCCTATATATATTTCTAAAACAAAAATAAAAAAGCTTAAATCACAGGAATGAGAGAATAATAAGACAATTAAGTTTGCAGAATTGACCTTCATAGACCTATATGATAGATTATTAGATTGAACTCAAATAGACAGTCATAGCAAGTTCAAACAAAAAATGGACAAGGGAGTATAAAATGACAAATTGGAATGACCATTTAGAGACCAAAAGTGGAGAAAATTGATATTCGCAATTGACCAATACATATCAACAATTTCAACTTCAACAGTCCCATGATTTAAGTTGTATTATTCCTGATACACAGTGGGGTATAGCTGACGGTCATTCTCTGCATTCTCCTTCACATTCACATGAAGATAAAAATATAACATCATCAACTACTGCTTTGACACAGCCATATAGCAAAATAGTTCTTTTCAAGTGATGTTCAAAGAGAAAGCAAAAAGAAACAAACAAACAAACAAAAAAAATTTTAAAAATAAAAATAAAAATGAATTGTATGTATATTTCATTGGCATGCGACAAAATCAGTTTGGTTCTTCTCAAACAAAGGACGAGGAATCAAAAACAAAACAAATCAAAACCAAACCGAACTGTATTCTACTGTCTTTGCATCATAAATTTTGCAAAACCCAGGTGGGGAAAATGATGAGCCCACCAATCTACCACCACCGGTTTCTTTCTGGAACAAGAACACGCCAAATAAACAAACAAAACATACACTCCTGTTCCTATTCCTTGAAAAAGAAAATAAAACAAAAAAGAGACATTACATGGTCATAGATACAATCCATAAAGCCACCTAACACATTGCCTTTATCTTATCAATTTCAGACGTACATATTAGTGAAGCCCAAATTCATCCAAATAAAACATGATTAAGATTTGTTGAAGGACAAGAAACACATGATATTTTTTTTTATTTTAAGTATAGCAGCAGAGTGAAGAAGAAGAAGAAGCGTGCTAATATAATATCACAATAAAGAAACAATATCAGAATTTTTTTTTTTTTTTTTTTTAATAATCCAACCAACCAACCAACCAAGAAGAATACAAAGGCATGTGTGGTTTTACACAACAACGAAGAAGAAGAAAAGAAAAGAAAAGGCAGCAAAATTAACGACATTAATTAATAATAATAATCACCCCCCCAAAAGAAAACATCTTATGAACCTTAATAATTCAGGTTTAGCAGCAGCTGCAATGGTAGCAGAAGTGTAAAAGTACTCTCTGGATCATGATCAGTACATTCGCAGTACGCTTCTGGCTATGGAATGTGCCTGGTTGTACCTACTCTTCCCATTAGCACTTCTCCGGCTACTTCTCATCGGCGTCAAGTAGAATCTCAGCAGCCCATTTTCGACATTGTTCGGCGAATACCGGGCGCTTCGATTTCGCTCCAACCCCAGCTCTTCCTTCTTCTTCCTCACATGCCCATTGCTCTCGGCATTGCTCTTCCTCATGCTCCCGAACGGCCCGCCGCCATTCCTCCAGCTGACGCTGCTGTTGCTCCGAACCACTTTCGGATTAAAGTTGTTGAACCCTCCTCCTCCGATGCCGCCGCCGCCTCCTCCGTTTCGCTCCGAAAACGTCTCCGACAACGACCTCTCGACTCCATTCGCTCTGCCGCTGTACCTGTCGTCTTCCTCGTCCTTGTTCCCTCCTCTCCTGTGAATGAACCCCCAAATATTCCACGCTTTGCTCCACCTCTTCGACTTCTTCGCACCTTTGTCTTCGAAATTCTCCGAGTAGTCGTCCCTCAGCGAATTCGAGTTCGAATCCCTCCCAGGGAAGTAATCTCCGATTGCGGGAGACACTTTCGCATTCGAAACCGACTTCATCTCATCGATCTCAGCAACCACGGCCTGCGCCGTCTTACGAATTGAGTTCGACCGGTCGAGGCTACGTCGACGCCTAGACGACGAGTCCGAGTAGTAATCCCGGGTCTGCGCAGATCCACCGGGGACAGTCTCATCCTCATTGATCGAATTCATCGGGTCCTCGACGGGGATTTGATTGTCGGACCTCGAGACGTGGACGACCGGAGCGTCTTCGACGACGGAGACCATAGTCGGCATCCTCGGAAAGGTTCTTCCAATCAAGTAGCCGTCCCAGGAGGCCCGAGGCTCATCGAAGGAGTACCGCGGGTCGTCGAACGATATCCTACCGGCATCGAGCGACATTCGGCCGGCGTCGAGGGAGAATCTCGGGTCGGTGTCGCAGGATCGACGGCCGAAGCCATAGTCGGCGATCTCCGACTGCGTTTCCCTGAACTGCCTCCCGATTGGCTTCTCCACCGGCAATGTGGCCGAAGAGGCGCCACCGTTCTGGCGCTTCTTCAGCTTCTGCTTTTGCCTCCATTTCTGCAATTTCTTGCTAAAAACCGAAGCCGCCGACCAGAAACTCCCAGCGATCTCCTTCAAATCTCGCTTCTTCGTCTGCGAATCGAGATCTATGTGGTCCTTCATCGGCTTCAACTCCAATAACTCCTCCACTGGCTTTTCCCTTTCGTAATCTTCCTCTGCTTCTTCTCCTTCTTCTTCTTCTTCTTCTTCCTCTTCTTCCTCAACAATTTCTTGAACTCTCTCTTCAATCACATTCGGCTCCTCCAAAACCCTAATTCCGTCCTCGTCCTCGTCCTTGTCTTCCTCTTTCTCTCCTTCCTCCTCGCTCTCGTTCTCGTCCTCCTCCTCTTTCGACTCCAAAACCGGACCTTGGACGGTCGACGAAGAAGCTCCGTTATTCCGACCGGAATCTGGCTCGACGATCGACGACGAAGAAGTCTCTTTCTTCGCCGGATTCCGCTCGTCGTCTTGGGAGAAGAGAGTCCAGAGAGTGTTCCGAACCCTAACGTCGCAGGACTTCCTCTGCGGCTCGAAAACGCCGGAGAAGTAACCCTCGTTGTTCTTCGATGCCGAAAACGACTTCGTCCGCCGGAGCTCGGGGAAGAACGACGCTGCTCGGTTGGCTCCAAGTCCTCCGCCGCCGCCGCCGCCTACTCCGGTGGGGGGCTTGAAGATGGCCTTAAGAGCGGCGGCGGCGGTGGAGGTGGTGGGAGGTTTTCGGGAGGACGAAGAGGAGGCAGAGGAGGAGTGATCGAGCACGGCGAGGCGCTCGCAGAGGCATGAGGGGCAGAAGCCGGTGAAGTGCTCGTCGGGGTGGCGGGAGCAGGAGGTCGACGGGTGGTGGTGCTGCGGCGGTAATGGCGGTAGCAATGGCGGTGCTGGTTCGATGGTGGGATTCATAACCGGCTATGGTGGTGTGCAATGTCCCCCACTCTGATGCTCATGTTACGGAGAGAGAGAGAGAGTGTGTGTGTGTGTTTTAGAGAGAGAGAGAGAGAGAGACTTTCAGGTTTCAGTTCAGTGAGAGTGAGAGAGATGATCAGATAGAGAGAAGGAGAACGGACAGCGAGACTGTTAGAGAGAGAAAGAAATGTATGAGAGAGAGAGAGGGGAACTGTTTGGTTTCAACGGACAGTAGTGAGAAAGTGTGAGAAAGTGAAGAGGAAAATATTGTGATAGAAACAACAACGGCAAAAATAAATTAAATTAGAAAAATAAAAGAAAAATAAAAATTGGGAGAAAGGAAAAGACAAGAAAAATCTCTGAGTAGAGAATTACTGAAGTAGTATGTCCCACTTGTCTCACTCTCTCTTTACTCTAAGGGCACCCGCTTCGTAAAAAGACGATTTTGGGCCTATTAGTCTACTGAATCTTCAACCGAGGTCAAGTCCTTCAAGTTCTGTTTGGCATTTGGATTCTTGTGAATTAGTTTTTTTTTTTTTTTTAAGAATAAAAAATATGTGCATTTGAAAACTATAGATTTTTTTGAAAGATTACGATGAGGATCAATAAATATATTCCACTGGTTGAACTCGTATTTAAGTCAGTTCTTATCTAATTAAACGATTAAAATATTAATTATTTATGATAATTTTGATACATCATATTCCATGAAAGAATGGACTAAAAAAATTAAAAAAATAAAGCAAAAAAAAAATGAAAAAAATTGAAAAATAACCCTCCACTGGCAACTCCCTAATTGTAAAATCCTTCCACCAACCCCCTCCCCTAACAATCCTCCACCGACTTCAACGCCCCCTTCCCCCCATCGCTATAAATATCTACAAAATCACCTTCGACCCATGAAATCTTCCACTGATGGCCACTAGGAACCTAATCCAGTGCCCCCTAACTTCCCATCAATGCCCTAACCTAGTAAAGTTGTGCCCCGTTCGATTTGGCTAAATGGCAACTCACCGACGACCACCATCTTAAGCCTAGTGCCGTCGCAGTCCACCATCAAGCCCTCTTCTCTCTCTTTCTTTCCCTTTCGGTCTTGTTGTCCCTCTTGATTTGGGGTGGTTTTTCTAGCAAGATCAAGGGTTGGGGGTCATCATGGGGCTGGGAGTGGCTAGGGTCTTCATCGAGGGTGGCGGGGTGGGTTCGCGGGGGTTAGTGGGGGGGTGTGTGTTAGAGGTTGGCTTAAATTTTTTTATAATTTAATACTATAAGTTAAGGTCTATTATAACTATCATACATAAGAATTAACCATTTGATTAAATCTGAATGGTCAAAAAATGGTTCTTATCATAAGTTGTGATCGAGTATATAAATTTAACCCTACCACAAACTTTCTCATTTTTTAAGGTAAAATTTTCATTCAACTTAAAAGTCTTACAAACACCAAAATAATGCGGATGACACTGTGATAACAATACAAAAAAAACCGGTTTCATCAATAAATTCTGATGAAGTATGAGGAAAATTATGCAAGATGAAACCTAATACCAGAAAAAGTTTTCAACACATCAATTTAAGCATGCATAAGATTCTTTTTGAAACTACTATAACTGATGGAAGCTTTCAATCCATCGAATGCCTGTAACATGAAGCTTTAAAGCCACCAACATATCCATATAAACTTATAACTAGTAGAACTTCTAACTCACTAACACCTAAGTCTAGAGGACCAAAAAACAAACTCAAACAGTGGAAGAACTACCTTTATTATTATAAAGAAAACACTAAAAATATATAGTAGAAAAATCGATATTTTTATTAGACTAAAATATCAATCAAAAATCGATCTTCATTTTTAGTTTGAAACCAAAGTTGTTGGTTTCCAAGGAGCGAAACCACGACCGACCGATGTGAAGGAGCTTCAGCTCAGTTACCAAGCTTTAGTTTTGGTGAAGCGTCAATTGACAAAATCAACAAGGGGCTCAGTTTGGCAACGAAGTGAGGCGATACAATCTCTAGCTGGCATAAGAGAAATAGAGACCCAAGGCAAAAGGAGGAGGGGTTTCGACGATGAAAGGAGCACTACTAGACTGGAGGTCAAAGTCAGAGAAGAAAAATAAATTTGGTGCTAGCCTGTCACCGGAAAAAACACCTGTAGAAGTCAAAATTGGAGAAAAAGAAGAAGAAATTTGGCTAGTGACTCACCAACGAACATGAAGAAGCTAGCGAAAACAAAGAACACTACGTCAGAGTTAGAGAAATCATCCCACATACCTAACATCATTTAATTTGGTTTAAAATTAAAATCGAGATGTTGGCACCAAAAATTGACCTAAGTAACTCAGTTCTCCAACCAAAATATTCTGTTTTTGGCATCAATTTCATGAGTTCAATTTCAGTAGTTAGTGCGTCAGTCAGTGTTGGTTTGTTGATCTCCGTAAACAATCTTAACATAAACAAATAAAGTCTAAAGCACAACCATTGTGAGTCTTAAATGAAAATACAATCGATAAGAAGACCATCAAAATAGGAGAAATGCTTTGGGAGATAAGCAGCAAAGCTGGTGAAATGCCTTTAAACAGCAAAATATGAAAAACACGTACTATCATTATCAACGTTCGGAGCTAACACTACCACCTCTACAAAAAGCCCACCACCAATTGGAGCAAAACCCCCAAAAAAGATAACCACCAAAAGAGAAATGCACCCAAAAGAAAAAATGCTTTCAAGAGGTATGGGTTCCATCCTCTTAATGAAATTAGATCTACCACAACAAAGTTACCTTGTCAAACACAACCACAACCATTAAAAAAACCACACTGATACAAGCCTCATAACCAATTTTCAAGGTCAAAGGTCCAGCAATGCACCCGGAGATGATCCTAGAACTCCGACCAACTCATTTTCTCCTTTCTCTCTATCTCCCTCTCTCTTTCTTTTCTTACTAGGATCGGTTGCCTACTCCCTTTATTAGATGTATTTTTGTTGTTTAACGAAAAAGGAAAATTTTATATAAATATATAACATATTTTTTTGTTTTTTTAGTATATAATTTATTTTGGACTTAAGGGGACATGCAAAATGTGTAATAAAATCAAACCTAATGGCAATCTTAATTAATTTAATTAATCAAAAATTCTTTTTCAAAAAATCGTAAAACAAAAAACTTTTGTTCATTTAAGTAGAAAACAAATAGACCTATTGAAATTTGAGATTTTTTTTGTATTATTGTATTTCTTTGGACTTAAAAAAAATTAGAAATTAAATATTTTTTCTTTCTTTTTTCTTTTTTCCTTTCTTTTTTTTCTTTTTCCTTCTTAAAGTTAGTTTGATCTTTTTACTGGTGAAAATTATGTCCACAATATGGAATATGGATTTGATATGAGCTTGTACTATATATTCTTTTTAGACGTGTTAAAGATCAACTTAAATGATATTCTTTTTAAATAAACCAAAGTACATAATATATTTCCAAAAAAAGAAAAAAAACGAGATTACATGACTTATAAGGAAATGTAGCATTGAAATTTTAGTTTTATGTTTTTTTTTAGGGAATTTTAGTTATATAATTCAAGAGTTTATATTGAGAATAAAAATAAGATCAAGAGCACTAATTTTAAACTTAATTTCATTTTCTTTTTACTAATGTAGATCACTCTAATCTCTAAAACTGCACACCAAATAATTATTTTTTAAAGAATGTAAATCAATTATTAATTATTGGGTATTTTCTCTTGATTGGCCAATATTAATATGTGTTTTTACGAATCAATAGTCAAGTATAACTAATCACTTATTAACTAGATAGATTAATCAACATTTTAATAATCATCGATTATTTTTTTAAATTAAATGAATTTTGGATTTTTTTAAATAAATGTCTAAAAATATCCATATGCTTAATTTTTCCTTGAAAATAAGGTAGTTATTGTCATTATACCAAATTTGTGTTCAATGTATAAGTTTGAAATGTAAAAATACAAAGAGTTATAATATTTTCCTTTTAAGCATTTTCTTAATAAATGTTCCAAGTTTTATTAAATTAGACAATTGATATTTTTCAAGAAATTTCAGGTCATAATAGCAGCTTATTTACCAATATTAATATGTATTAACTGTTTAATCACGGATAAATTAGATGATTAATTAATATTAAAAATGATCGGGGGCCATTTTTCTTATAAATAAAAAAAATCTAACTTTTTTTAATAAATGTCCAAAAACTATCTAAATATTTTGTTTTTCGCGGAAGGAAGATAATCGTCTGTCATTCTAAATAATCTGTTCAATACATATAATTGAAATGCCAAAAAAAAAATAATAATAAAACAAAACAAAACAAAAACAGAGAGAGATATAACCGATAAAATATTTACTTTTTCTTCGTCACAAGCTTGCAATAAGGAAAAAATAATAATAATAATAAATAAATAAATATAAAAATGCATGAATTGGAACAAGAAATTCCTTAATAAGGAGGGTTGGGTTAGGCTAACCTGAGAAAGCAAAGGGGGTCTCAGTAGCCGAAAAGGATAAGAGAGGATAAAGGTGTGCCCAAATTAGTTGCCTTTTTTTTTTTGTGTGCTTTTTGAGCTGATTTTTATTTCTTTTATTAAATAAATATATAAATATATATATTTTTTCTTCTGATTTGTGCTTTGGAATTTCAAAGATTCCTGTCGAGAGAAGGAAAAAAAAAGTAAAAGCAAATCACGCCATCACTATGGGAGTTGAGAGAAGAGAGAGAAAGTAAGAGAGAGAGGGAGAGGAGGTGGGGGGTGCTGGCTGGCACAGTTCTCTCTCTCTCTCTCTCTCTCTCATTTCGCTTTCTTTCCTTCTTTCTTTCTTTGTTTCTTTCTTTTTCTCTTTCTCACCCTTTCTTTCTTTCTTTCTTTCTTTTCCTCTTTTTCTTTTTCCTGTTTTGGGTTCTTTTTGTTTTTCGGCCTTTCTTTTTCCCTCCCAAACAGCATTCCATCGTTTTATTGTTTTCCCACTTTGGATTTATTCTAATTATAAGCAACAAGAAAACAAAATGATGTTTCACCCATTGGGTGCACAAACCCATCACCAGTGCACTGCAGCCACAATATTGAAAACATGCTTCACGTCAATGTTTTTCTTCTCATTTATCGTTTATATATATATATATATACACACACCAAAAAAAAAAAAAGTTATGAAGAGCCTCAAGAGAAACCAATCATACTTGAGAAATTTTTAAAAAAATCATACTTGAAAATTTCCGAAATCTAAATTGTTAAAAATCTGACAATTTAGAATAGTGTAAACAAAATTCTCCATCTTAATTTTTAGGTCTCCTTTTTTGTTTAAAAGAAATGGATAAATAATGTCCTATTGTCATTGTTATGCTTTTTTATAAGAAAAAAAACGTATCTATACATTCTTCAAACCAGCGAAATGAAAAAAGTGCAGGTTATATTTTTTCTATACTTAGGGGGCGTTTGGCGTTTGGTAAACGCATTACATTTTGATTGTATTTGAATGAAATTTGTTTTTTGAATGTTGTATTTGGTTGAAAAGTATTTGTTTTATATTTGAATGAAATGTGTGTTTGGATGAAAAGTATTTTAGAATTGAAAAGTTGATGTGATTGGTAAAAGTAGAGATAAATAGTAGAATTGAAAAGTTGATGTGATTGTTTTAAAAATGTTTTAAATAGTAATTGTTTTCGTAGCACTGTTGTAAAATTTGTGTTTGGTGTAAAATTATATTGTATTTGAGTAAAATTGAAATTGAATACTTTCTCCAAACATGCACTTAATTTTCAAGAAAACCCAAGTCATCAAACTAAAATTGATATTTCATTAGAGCGGCATAACGTTGCATGCATGTTACAAAAAAGGGATATTTTACCTCATCTAATACATTGGTAATGTATCTGTTTATACTTAAAAATTATGAAAAGATGTAATTAAACTTTTTTTTCTTTTAATTTTTCTTGTCCCTTTTGCTCAAAAAAAAAAAAAATCTTTTCTCCCTAATTGGACTGAAAGAATGGGACTTGAGCTAGGATTGGCTTTTATGTTGGCTTGCCTTTTTATATTTGGTAAAGGGTGGGTAGTACTTGATCCGCCTGCTTGCAAAGGAGTCGAAGAGTCACCTCTCAAAACACAAACATGGAATCAGCTTAGCACTTGGTGAAATCCATAGGTTCCCTTGATCCATTTCTTCGAAAGGGAAACCAGCTTTTTCTTTTTCTTTTTTTTTTTTTTATTCATTAACTTAGTTTCAAATGGATAGCTCCCCTAAATTCATTGTTTTCCTTCTTCTTTGATCTTTTTATTTTTACGTTTATAACACCAATGATTTGCCTTTTGTTTTCGAATCCATGATTTACTTGTCTGCTTTTACAAAATCTTAGTTATATCCTTTGAGACATTGAGAGTTGGTTTTGACATCATTTGTTTATATCTCAACATTAATACGAAGGCGTTTAGTCTGCAGTAACAAATGTTATATATCAAATAAATGGAAAAGTGTTTGGAGGTTTTATGGTTTTTTAAGAAACAAATATATGGTATGATTGTTTTTTCATACTTAATTCGTGCAAAGTTTCAATCCTTTCACAATAGATTCAAAAAAGAAAGAAAGAAAATAAACATGCTTTACTATATTTTTTTTGCTTGAACATGCTTTACTATATTTTTTTGTATCTTTGTATGACAAATACTTTTTCTTCCCCGCTGAAATTGTCAATTACTCTTAAAAATATGTTCTTAGTGTGCTTGGTATGGTTCGGCAGAGTAACTTATTATTTTTATGTATATACAATATTCACGCTATTCAAACTATATATATAACTATTCAACCAAAAAAAAAAACTATATATATATAACCAAAATTTCCTTAGAAAAAAGTGTAATCAAAGCTAGGCAAAATTTCAAAGAACTTTCAACGTCGGTGAAAAACATCAAAAGGCAGTCCATAAAATTACAAAAGCTTTGACTAAGGTGACGATCTTGTATTAATTTCCCTTATTGAGGTTACATGTATATACATCTATGGGATAAAAAGGTGATTACACGTGCTTCATGAATGTTAATTTAGTTAATAATAGCTTTATTAGGAATGCTTAAGTCAACTAAACATATCAAAAACTATATTAACACTCACTAAAAAAACGTAATGTGAACCGGGTAGTTATCTTAATCACGTAATCGATAGCATGATAATTATAAAAAGAGACAAAAAGAATTTTTAGCTTTTATATATATATATATATAACTTGATGGGCTTGTAGATATATATATGGCTTAGATAATCAATGGATCAATAAGGAAAAATAATAAAAGATGGAACAAGGACGAATTGGGTATTTAAGTAAGCTGCTAAAATAATACTATATTTGTTTGAGATTTTCATTTTTAAAAAATAAAAAAATTTATTATAAAAAAAATCTTTTTAAATTTTTATATCTGAAAATTTTTATTTATCTAAATAAATTTTAAAATAAATCTAAATAATATTTTATTTTTTAAATATAAAAATTTTTCTACTTAAAATTTCCAAGTTGGGGATTAAGCAGAATAATTGGGGGATGAGTGCTCACGTGTCGACGTCCGGATTACGTATATACGCGTGCAAGTATTGACACGTCATCTTTTGTCATTCCTGATTGGACACTTATTTAAAAGCCTGGGTCCCACCCAAGCAGGCTCTACTGCTCCGGTGTATCTCACGGCAGGTGAGATTGAAGGCTGCGTATTTCTCGCCAATATAACACCAAAACAATAATGAAAATAAAATTTGTTATCTATTCACACGTGTGGCTGATGTCAGTGAAAATAGCATCTCACTTCACACGAGTGAGATCATATTTACTTTGTGAATTGAAGAATTTATTATTTTTCTTTATCGAAAGTGCAAGTTATTCTAATATAATATAATATTTTTGTGCTCTAGTTGATTCATTATTTTAACATGAATATTTATAAATATATTGATTTTTTAAAAATTTAATTGGACTTAAAATATTTTGCTTTTTCAATAAAATAAAAGTATAATTAATGTCACAGTTTTTTTTAATGAATTTATAATATTTTTTGACATAAAATGGGAGCTTGAGGTCACATTGAGTTCAAAATTTGTATAATCTCATCTCTCACAGTATAAGTATCGTGTTAGATAGTTCAAAAATCAAGAAATTTTTGAATTAGCCTAAATCCGAGTCTTGGGCCATCATTAACTGAAGAAGAAATGTAACTTTCGAGCTGACGAATATTGGCTTTTGAGTTGATCATCACCTACTAGGTAGAAGACAACTAGAGGACAACGACCTTTCAAACCCTGGGCTTAGGTGCCGTTTGATAAAAAAATTACATTTTAATTTTACTCAAATATAATATAATTTTACATCAAATATAAATTTTACAACAGTGTTACGAAAAAAATTATTATTTAAAACATTTTTAAAATAATTACATCAACTTTTTAATTCTACTATTTATCTTTACATTTACCAATCACTTCAACTTTTCAACTCTAAAATACTTTTCATTTAAACACACGTTTCATTCAGATACAAAACAAATACTTTTCAACCAAAGACAACATTCAAAAAACAAATTTTATTTAAATACAATCAAAATGCAATGCGTTTACCAAATGTCCCCTTAGATTGACCAATGACTCAAGATGATTCCACAATCAACTACACCAGCATTTAACAATTTGTGAGTTGAAGGGGCCAACGAAAATTGGGAAGACGTACATATGAAATATTTATGAAAACCTTCCATTTCAGGACATATCTTATTCAAATTCAAACTCTTTCAAATTTAATAGATGTGAATTCTAAAAATGAAATTACCCAATTTCAAGATAAGGAAAGTATTTTAGAGATCGAATCCTATTAGAATTGAGAAACTAATAACATGTAACAAACATTTTTTAACATGGGAGAATATTTCTCAAATACCCTAGGGATGTTTGCTACATAATCAAAGACAAATTTTCATGCCTACAGCCACTTTATTCTCTCTCTCTCTCTCTCCCCCCTCTTTGTTATTACGAATTTCTTCTCCATTATTCTCTTCTTCATGGGTTTTGAAGCTATCTTGTAATATTTTCTCTTAAACAACACATAAAATTACTTAGCTCTTATATCGAAGATGAAATTTTATAAATCTTATATATTTTTTAATTTACTCTCTGCACTTTAAAATGTATCATGCTAATAATTTTTGTGAAGTCGGCCATCGACCCCTAACATAAATTGTAGATTATATGGATATATGGATGGTAGTTTTATCCCAATAAAATATTTCCACAACGTGGAGTTAAGAGTGTAGTATAATAATTTCTATATATATTATTAAGTCTCTTAAAGCAGGTGATGGTCAATTTTTTTTATACCCTTTTTGCCCTTCACTTTTTTTTAGAGGGCAAAATGAAACTTTTCAAGCCATCTAGAAATTATGTATAGTTTTAAATGTTAAATTTCATAAAAAAAACATATTAAAAATAAAAAAATTTATAAATTTACAAATAATATAAATTTTATAGTAAAAATAAAAACTATCAATAGAATTTTTTTATCTAACCTATTTTAGAATTCTTCATTAAAAATAAAATAAAATAAAATTACAATGTAAAAATAACAATTTTTAGAGTATGTTTGGCAAAGTTTTCTAAAAGGTGCATTTGATTTCTTAGGTCCAAAAGTTGTTTTTAAAAATATTTGATTGATTCATTAAAAGAGCTTCTTGTTAAAGTGCAAAATATTTCCCATAAGAAAAGTTTTTTTAAATAGATTTTAAAATTTATATAAGTGTTTAAGATATGCATAATTATAAACTTCATTTTAACATTTGTATTATTTATTATAAAACTTTAAAATTATTTTGATTTCGAAAAAAATATTAAAATTGCGATTATCAAACACTTATTGAAAAGCCACATTTTTTGTTTTTCTTCTAATTAAACTTCATTTTATGATTTTATTAATTATTAGACAACCTTAAAATCATTTTGACTTCACAAACTCTTTTAAAATTATGGTTTCCAAAATTTTACCAAAAAACCACAGTTTTTGTTTATCTTCTAATTAAAAACAAAAGTAGCCAACCTTAGCAAAAAACAAGAGAGAGAGATAAAGAAAGAGTCGATCAGAGTTTTAGGACCACCTTTAGGCTCGTTGTTAGACTTTTGACCTTGAAAAATGGTTACTGGACTTGTATCCTTATGGGTTTTTTTTATGGCGGTGGTTATGTTTGGTAAGGTAGCTTCGTTGATGTGAATTTAAGTTTATTTAGAGGATGGAATCTAGACGATTTGGAGGTGTTTATTGGCATATTTCTCATCTAGTGGTTGTCCTTTTTCGAGGTTTTGTTTCAAATGGTGGTGGGCTTTTTGTGTAGAGCTGGCAATTCCGGACGTTAATGGCACTAATGAATGTTTTTCACATTTTGCTATTTGAAGGCATCTCATCGGCTTCACCACTTGTCCCTCAAAGCATTCCTCATACTCTAATGATCCTCTTGACCACTGTACTTTTATTGAAAGCTTATGGCGGTTGTGTTTTAAGCTTTAATTGTTTATGGTTTAGTCTAATAAAGGTGTCAATTTTTCCGCTACATAGTTTAGTATTTTCTTTGCCATAATGGAGATGGTTCTTCCACTATTTGAGTTTGTTTTTAGTCCACTAGATTTATACCTTAGTGAGTTAAAGGTCTACTAGTGATAAGTTTATGCGGATATGTTGGTGGCCTTAGAACTACATGTTACAGGCTCTCGATGGATCGAAAGTTTCCATCAATTGTAGTGGTTTCAAAAAGAGCCTTATATGTGCTTAAATTGATACGTCGAGGAATTTTTTTATAACGTGTTTGTATTGGTTCTTCTCTTGCATCATTTTTCACATTCTTCATTAAAAATTTACTAATGGAATCAGTTTTATCGAGTGCTTTGTATTATATATCACAGAATCATCCGTATTATTTTGGTGTTTATAAGATATTTTTGTTGAATAAAAATTTTACATTAAAAAAAAAAAGTAAAAACTTTACAGGACCATTTAGGGGGACTTTTGGAGATGGGGTTTTGGATATTGGGATGAAAGTGTGTGTTTAGGGAGAGAAATTTTGGAAAGGAAATATGGTATAGAATTAAGGAAAAAAATGCAAAATGGATCTTGCTTTATTCATCTCATCACTATAAGCATTTTAACACAAGAACAATCTCATTTCAATTTAAAATAAGAAAGTTATTAACTTTTAACATTCCAATTTCTTGAAAAGGAAAGAAAGAGAAAGTGAATATAAAATTGGAAGTTTTGGATTCAAGTTAAGGAAAAAAAAAAAGCAAAATGAATTTTATATTATTCATCTCGTTACTTTAAATATTTTGACGTAATAATTATATTATTTTAATTTAATATAAGAAAGTTATTATTAACTTTTAACATTTTAGTTTCTTGAAATGGAAAAAGAGAGTGGAATATAAAATTAGAGGTTTTAGATTAGACAACAAATCTCCATTTAAAAAAGAAAAAGTCTAAAATGGACCTTAGTGAAAGCTTTTAATATAATAGTAATATTATAAACAACAAAAATTAATTTGTTTTACCATTGATGATCATGGTATGATTGCAAAAAAAGTTTACTTAGAATTTTCACTTTTATCATATCTTAAGTTTGAGTCGTAATACATATAATAGTTTAGACTTAAACAAAAAAAACTATGGTGGCGTTTGGTATTGTTTTTGAAATGTTTTCTGTTTTCAAAAAAATTGAAAATGAGAATGCTTTGAAAACTGTGTTAAGATCATTTCTGAAACTGTGTTTGGTTATGTTTTCTGAGTGTATATTTTGAAAAACATAAAAATAAAATTTTGTTTGGTTATATTTTTTCAAAACCCGTTTCATTTTCAAAAAACCCAAAAAACACAATATTTTTTGGAAATAAAAACAAAAAGTGAAAACAACTTTTTTTCGTTTTCAAAAAACAAAAAAAAAACAACATAGTTGAAAACGGTGTTTTCGAAACGGTTTTGAAAACGTTAAATAAACGAACGCTATTTTGAAACCGTTTTTATTTTCTGTGTTTTTGAAAATGGAAAATAATTCTCAATAACGAAAACAAACGCTCCGTATGTGTTATCTGTTTTTGAAGTTTGAGATCTATTAACTGTGAGATCTAAAGTCACGTTATTTATCATTCTATTAATATGATGAATCGACTCATTGAATAATCCTTAGTACGAGGATGTGAGTACACTATCAACTTTCTTTTTATTTAAAAAAATTATTTTTTTTTGGAAAATCATTAATTATAAAAAAAAAAAAAAAAACAGTGGCTTCCTTTCCACTACATGTTGCGACGTGGCAAGGTGACGGTGATGTATGCATGCATGTGTGGCAAGCAGGGCGTGCATTGATGGTCAGAGGAAGAAATAAATGAGATATTCGTGATGAGGAATATATATATATATATAGATTGAACAAAGTCACAATTAATTGAGGTTACGATCATTCATTCACATTACAGATCCCCCGCCGCTGCGTCACGAGACATGTCATTAACCCGCCGGCTTAACTGCAACAACCTTTTCTTTTTCATTTTTTTTTCCTACCTAATTTAAAGCACTACTCCTATAACTTTCAGTAAAAAAAAATACTACGCCTATAATGCTAGCTAGCCAGCTATTATTATTTCTATCTCTATTTTTCTTTTCTTTTCTTTTCTTTTTGCTAAATCAATGAAATTATAGAGATAGAATGTAATGCAACTTCAAGAATTAAATATTATGTCTCCTACGTAAATTATTATTGTGTATATGTACACATATACCTTCTGTTGCAGCGGAATCGGATTGATTTAAATTAAAAATCTTACCAATGATGATTAGTCTTAACACAAAGCTCATCAAAACTCCTTGTTGAATCCAGAATCAATCAAGATCCTGAATATTTTATATATTCTTAGGAAATTATTTGGTTTGTCCTCAACCCCCTATTTTGGTTTCTCTGTTTTCTGTTGCAACTCCCTGGATATTCATATAATCTCCCTATCGCTACAAAGAGAGGCTGGAGCCAAGGAGACAGGGTGGGACATTGGGTTGAAGGGAGTATACCTGCACTTTTGAGAAATTTTTTTAGCTCCAAATTTTTATAATTTTCTATTATCATAAAATATTTTATAATTTTATCCCTTTTTTACCTTCTTTGAAATTTTTTATTCGATATTATATTTATATGATTTTTTAAGAAAACTTTAAATTTCACTCTTTTTTTAATTTTAAATATTCATATTTAAAATTTAATATCTTAAATGAATCAAAGGGAAGTCAATTATATCATTATATAAAATTCACAATTTTTTAAATTTTAAACTTTAAAATGAAGTTAAACTCTATTACAAGGTTAGTTTACTAGAGAGAGAGAAAAAAAAGATACAAATTAATAAATGATGGCAAAATATTTTAACATTATAATTTTGATTCAAATTGCTTGTGTAAATCACGACCCTTGAAAAAATTTCATGGCTTTGCCATTGGCTCCCACTTAAAATTTTTGTTATTTTATTTTTATCTCAAAAATTTTATAATTTTTATATTTTGTCCCCATCAAAATTTAAAAATTCTTATATAGTCCTTCCTTTGTCTCCTATAAAAATTAAATTCTCACAAATCCACTACTACAATTAGTTTGATAAAAAAAAAGTTTATGATTTTTCTTCATTGCTCCCATCAAAATTAAAAACTCTCACACAATCCGCTAAAATTAAAAATTCTCACACTACCCCCACTAAAATTTATTTTTCTTTAAAAACTAAATTTTGGTGTATGGCCCTACTGAAATAGGTTTTTGCCTCCGCCCTTAGCTATGAACATGAACTTCACCAAGTGAGGAGCTCCCTTTGACCTAGTGACCTAAGGGCTCCTTTCAACTTTGGCCTCTAAATTTAAACATTTTGTAAAAAAAAAAAAAAAAAATTGTTTTTCGCATCCTGAAATTCGTTATTTACAAAATTTGAATAATTTTTTCAATTACAATGATAACTTAAGTTTTTATTTTTTTAAGTTTCACATTTCAGACATGCAATCTTAGATAATAAATATATTATATCACTATATAAATTAATAATTTCTTGAAATCTAAACTTTATTATTAAAATTTATTTTCAGGAAAAAAAATTATCAAAGATACAAACAGCTAAAAGAAAGTCACAATTTCATTAAAAATAATCCTTAACTCCGCCACTTATTACACCCAGCACATGCCTTACCACGCCAACAGTCAAATATGTCCATCCATCCACATGGTACAACTCAATAGAAAACATCGATTGATTATGTTCATTTTTGAAGCTATATTTTGTAAGTAGTAGCAAATATCACTTTAATATCAATTTTTAAATATCAACTTATATATCATATTTTTATTAATAGATACAATTGATATAATGCTCTAAAAAACTTACTAATAAAAAAATAATTCATATACCACGTATATTAATACTTAACTGTTAGCATTTTTCATTTTGTAATGAAACAACTCTAATATTCCACTCGATCTCATGTAGGAAAGGGCTTGATACAATATGTAAGATTCACTAAATAAAGTCTATTTATGCGAGACTACCTGACTAACTTGACGGTTTACATAGTATCTTAATTTGCAACATGAATTTATTTAATTACGAGTCTCTTATGCAGGTCTGAACATATAAAGGGGAATCGAAATACATGATCTAAGATCTCACATATTCGTCACATCTATATACATACGCATGTATGTGTGATACACGAGTCCGTTTAATATGTGTGATACACATAACACTTCCTCTAATTTTTTTCCTTTTGAATATGGATACAAGTAAATGTGTTGATTATTCAGTGTGAGCGGAATTATAATCTTCTATATAAAATTGGAGCGCTATTGAAACTTTAACAAAATTTTAAGGGTACATATTTAATTTTCAAGTATGAGTAGGGGCAATTCTCGAGAACGGGGATCCACCACTGATCATTGTTAATGTTTATTTATTTATTTTGCCCTTTAGATATATATATATATATATTTTCACGTAAAACCATGACGTTGTCAATAATATGAAAAACATAAAATACATTGCACAATATTGCTCGTAAATTTTTAAGAGGGTAATTATGCACAGCTTTCAAAGCTAGAATTAACGCTTTTGAAGAATTTGGTTGGACCAAAGTTCCATTGATGTAGTCTAAAAAAAAAGGTAGTAAAGGACTACTGTTTATCCTCACGAGGATAGGTGGTGAAGTAATTAATTAATTAACTACTAAATTCTATATCTTTTGTGTTTGATTTTGATGAAGGGGTCGATCTAGGCCAGCGTATGGTATGCGTATTTTTGCATGGGAATTGTTGGATTGAGGCGTAAAGCTTCCTCCTGTCCTCCCCACCTTTACCTTTTCCTTTTCTAATAAAGTAGACTTGAAAAATAATAATTGAAAAAAAAAAAAAGAAAGAAAGAAAGAGGTAGCAAAATCAGAAGGACAATTTAATGGACAACTAGCAAATGGGTCATTAGGGCTTGTCTTTCTTTTCTCCAATATAATTCAGATATATATTCTCTATTAGAGCTTGAATTTTGTCTTTCTAAGGGTTAGCCTTTGTTTGTTTTGTAGAATGTAAAGGAATAAGTATCTTATCATTCCCATATTCCTCCAATGATCTCAAAAGTGGATATATATATATATATATGAGAGTATATATGTTATATGTGCTAGTCTAGTAGTGGGAGAGAACTAGAAACTGATTTATTAAATATTTGGGACAAAAATTCTCTTCCCAGCGTGGTAGGTACTACTGGGGACCCTGACGGTTTATCTGATATTGCATTCCACTATGCAACATATAGATTTATCTATCCTTTTTAGCAATATATGATGACAAATGTTATTTTCAAAATTACATCTTTTTGTTTTTCTTTCAAGTGGTAGGTGCAATTTTTGTGTTTATGTTTTGTTTGCTTTCAAGTTTGAAAATAAATGGCCTATTGTGACAGTCCATGTCCACTATAGTCTTATACATAGTCCCCACCAAATATATGTTGCTCACTTAAATTAATTTGACAAAATAAGCCTCATGTCTCTCTCAAATCAATCATTGTAAGGTCCATATATTCTTATTTTGCATGTTTACGAATTGAAGTGATATAAATATGACATCCATACCAAATATTCGTGCAAATTATTCTTTTGGTTCCTTACAAGTACTACTTTTGATGGTTTCAAGTTAAATAATAGAAAAAATAGGAAAAAGAAAATAGAAAAGTTAGAAAAGTGCTTTTGATGCTTAGTGGAATATTCAAAAGAAAATTCTTTTGGAACTATTCAAAAAATTAATTAACAAATTAATATCTCATCTTCCTCTTTTATAAATTGAACTCGGTGTGATTCATTGCTAATATAATCCAACTCCAAGGTCTTAGGGACAAACTTTCATGTGGCAAAAAGCAAAGTTGCATATGTACAAGTAGTGTGTATTTTTATGAAAAGTATACGTGTATATTTATATACACACGTATGTATGCACATATATATATATCAAACAGTGAATACATTATAAATATTTTAATTATTTGAGTTTTTCCTCTTTGCCTCTTTGCCTATTTGTTTACTTTTTACTTTTACTTTTACCTTTACCTTTAGGCATTCTAAATACATTTATTTTAATTTATTCAAATAATTTTAGGCCTTATTTATTTCAGTATTTAATTAATAAGCATAGAGTTCTCATGAGAGAATGATAATCACTTTACATTTTAATACTTGTTTGATTCATGATCGTAATACTTGTTTAATACTTGTTTAATTCATGATCGTAAAAATAATGCAACAACTTTAATCTATATTTTTATTGATAATATTAGCTGGTAACATGCAATATATATATTTATATTTACGTATTAAATAAAACGTGCCACTGCGTGTGAAAGATATACATATATATATATGAAAGATATATATATATATATAAAAGGAGAAAAGGGGATCAATATACACCCTAAAATAATTTACGCCCGCCGGACTTTTCTTTTTTGGACAAATAAAGAATCAGAGAATTCTTACCGTTTGTTTAATGTTTGCTTATCATAGTATGATTATACTGATTTATTATTCCCAAATGACAACGCGTGAATAACAAAAGAAAATTATATATATGTCTATATATACATAGAGAGAGATTGATATATGTGCGTGTGTGTATATATATATATTTATATATATTCTTGCATGCATGTCATGTTAGATTTGGGCGAAGATTATTGAAGGGAAGTGTGTCTGAAGGGGTTTCAGTCTGGTTATGTCAATTTGTTTTTTGTTTTTAGACATGACAAGGAAAGGATCTTGATCATCAGTTCTGTTGGACGATGCAACAGCAAATATTAGGTGAATAATATGCTTTACATAAACATATATTTTTTTGGATTTGGATTTTCATATATATATATATATTTTTAATATAGATAGACATGTTTTGGGTGTAGAAAGAACTGGAGATTCGATAGTGAGGCAGAGAGCGGGCAGAGCTAATATAGTGTTTTGTCCCTCCAAGTAGCTTTATGCAGTGAGAATGAGCTTTCTTTGCCTTCTTTAAAAATTTGTCATTTTGTAAATGAAAAGAACAAGAGAAAAATATTCAGTCTTTCTTAAACCCCCAACATAAGATCATATGCTTCAGAACATTAATAAGAATTTAGCTGACAAAAATGTTGGAATACCCCGCTGTAACACTCTGGTTCTATGCTAACTTTTTAGTGTATTATGATCATAATGAAAGAATAATGAGATAACATATGTATATTATCACAATATATAAATATATATAGATATATATATATATACGCACACGCACACCCCACATATTGTTATGAAAATGTTATCTGCATCGTCATAATCTAGTATACCCTACCCCATTTGGGAAAAGGAAATGGGAAATAAAAAAGAAAAATGAAAAACAAAACTGTGATCCCTCTACCCAACACCCATCACTTTTTCTCTACTCTCGATAAAAGTATATTCTTCAGGCTGATTTTTATTTCAGCCATATATATGTTTTTGTTGCTTTTTTCCCACTTTTCATTTCATAGAATATATGGGTTTTCTTAAATTCTTTTACTTGGAAAACCCCAATTTTTGCATTTCAAAAAAACTCTCTAAAATATATAAGTGCCAATTATTTGGGTTTTACTTAATAAAACAAAGGATAATGGTGTCCTCATTTCTTCCTTCCTATGTGATTTTCAAAACCTAATTAAAATACAATATAACTTGAGTCACATTCTCATTAATTATCCTTAACGATTTGAACATGTTA
Organism: Antiaris toxicaria; assembly: GCA_035233585.1. Classification (NCBI taxonomy): domain Eukaryota; kingdom Viridiplantae; phylum Streptophyta; class Magnoliopsida; order Rosales; family Moraceae; genus Antiaris; species Antiaris toxicaria. The sequence continues at coordinate 8,427,952 of CP141163.1, forward strand.
AACATACTATACATAGATTATAAGACAAAGCGTGACCACTAATAACTGAGTGAGAGAATTATAAAGCAATGATCCTTTTAACGTTATGTTGTTGAAAAAAAAAAAAAAAAGAATTTATTTTGGAAGGGATTACAGCTCTTAGGCTAATCAAATAGAGCAAACATAGAAACATGGGCACCCAAAGATAAATTCCACAAATTTCGCGGAGGCCATTATGTCCAATTATGTTGTCCTTAATATACGCCTGGACCATTATTGCTTATAATCATGCAAACCATATCCACAGATCAACAAAAAGTTATTCTCTTAGCTAGTGACATATAGTTCTTATGACGACCAATTTTATTCTCATTTTTTAGGGCGAAACGAACCTAAAGATAAAGGGTTTTCATTTTTATTTTTTATTTTATCTAAATATTTAGAGTTAAGTGAAGTCATATACATAAACACACATATATAGGAATGTATATATTGCTAACTGTAGAAAAAGAGAAAAAGTGAAGCTCATCATTACATATGGAAAATGAATACAAAAGGACAATCGAATTGAGAGGCCTTTGCCCCACACGCATACACAGCGGAATATAAATCAAAGGCTTTTTCATTTTTGCTCAATTTAAAAGTAATAATAATAATAATAATAATAATAATAATAATAATAATAATATTAATATTAAAAGAAATAAAAAAACAATGTACAAAATGATGGTCCACTTTAAACAAAGCCTCCATCTTGGACCCCAACATGCCTGTGCAAAAGCCAATCCACATTTTGACCCCACTATGATGTATTACATTATTATGAAAACATTTGCCAAAACATAATATTCTTTTAGATTTAGGATGTTGAGGTTTATGTTCACGAGCTTCTATATTTTTGTTAATAATTTACCCTTTTTAAATATTAAATCTTTAATATTAAAGTAAAAAATATATATATATATACAAAACTGATAATACTTGATACAAATCTGATCATGCAATTATGTTTAATTAATCAACATTAATGTAAAGTTTTTAATGCATGTGTGACATAATTGATTAAAAGAATCCATTATCCATCCCCATTTGCACTGCTAATCATTCCACATGGTTTATTTTTAGTCCTTGGATCTTGGATAAAAGGCTGAATCAAACTCTTGTTTATTTTAGGGGGGTTGGAGAGATATTTTGTTATTATTCAGGTTTTAGTGGATTTGGATCCTAGTAAGGGCATGTTTGTAGTGCCTAAGATGAAACATCATTTGGCTATGTTATGGCAATATATTAAGTTAGGGCACACACATGAGAGATAGGTCTATATATAATTGGTGGTCACTTGGTTGCCCCAAGAATTTTAACTCGTGCAATTCCTATGATAGCCTTGAAAAGAACTATATGATTATACAAGTAGAGTGAAGGAATCCCAAGAAAGAATGTAGAGTTTGGCATGTTACTAAAGCAAGACAAAGGCAAAGAGAAGCATATATTGCTACAGGGTAATATTCAAGGCATACCTTCTTAGGGATTTACAAATATCCCAAACAGATCTTAGGGTGTGGGTTATTATTATTATGACTAGTGTTTGGGGAGCTATTTCAATTTTTTTTTCCCTCTGGCATGCCTTGAAATTTAAAATAAAAAATAAAAAAGGAACTTTGCCCTATAGTTATAATAATATATATATTTACATATATTCGGATTTGCATGAAAATCATCAGCAGAAAATGGCGTTTTCAAAGGTGAAGGGGAGGGAAAAAGAAAAGTTGGTCTTTGCTTTATTATTGTTATTTTTTAATCCCTTTCTCTTTTTTAATGTTAAAGTGGAGAGAGGCTGATGATTTTGTGCTTGGAAAGGATGTACACAAAAGAAAAAGATAAGTTCACACAACAAAGTATCCAAATTTTGTAAAAATTTCTTTTTTTGGGCATTTCTTTTAGGATCGTAGCTACATCAATTGAAATTTATCGGAATAGTTTATTTAGTGTACATTTTTAGAATTTTTATCACATAGTTTAGATTATTGTCTCAAAACTACTTTTTTTTTTATTTCATGTTGTAAGAGAGCAAAAGTCTACACCATGAAATAATATTTAAGAGACATGCTTTTTTTGGGGGCATTCTTTAAAATCTAATGAGATAAATAGGTTAAAACTTAACATCAATAAAAATAAATAGCAAAAAAGTTTGAGCTACTATTTAATAATATATTTTTAGTAAATTATGATATGCTATCAATTAAAATTTTAAAAATACTCCTTATGTGTAAATTTTGATAAATTTATTTAGTAAATCACTTTTTAACTTAATAAATCATTTATTAACCGATTTTTGTAAATTTTAATATTTATTTGATAAATCATTTTTTTATTTGGTAAAACATTTAGTTACCAATTTTGATAAATAATTTATTTGTTATGTAAATAAACAATTGTTGATTTTGTAATCATTAATAAACTGGTGCGATTAAGTGTAAATTCTTAATTTATTGGCACAAATTTTTGTTTACTAATTGATTGATTTACCGTGTAAATTATTAATTTACTGATTTTGGTGAACCATTATTTATCGATTTTACAAAATAGTTCAAATAATAGTACAAACCCTAACTCTAGCCCTCAAAATTAATCTAAACCCCAAACCACCCCAAATTCAACAAAAAATCCCTCACAACACCTCACCATCACCGTCGTTCTAAGAGGCGTCGTTGTCATCATTGACGTTCTTAGAGACCACCCATCATGCGAGGGTTCGTGTGATTAGAAGCTTCTGAGATTTGGAGTTCGTGAGGTCAGCGCGACAATGACTTTGGCTGGAGAAGACAATTGCGACAATCAAAGCTTCTTAAAGCTCCAACGACTCATGGAATTTGAAGCACCATTGGATCGCTGTTGCCATCATTGTTGCATCCCATAGATCACACTTGCTCGTTAGAGATCATCATGCGAGATCACTTGATTTGTGAATGGATTCACGATCTAATTGGAATGCAACTCTCTGTTCAGGATCTCCTCCTTCCATTCATTGGAATTCAATCTAAACTCTGGTTTCTTTGCTTTTGCAGCAAGATCTGGCCAAACTCATGCAGATATAGTGAAATGTTGCCACGATCTTTTTTTCAGATTGCACCAACACCGTGAGAACTTTGTTCCCTCAACCGCGATCTATAGCATTTAGGTGATCGACCCCAATGTTCTCTGTGCATTGCTCTCGGCCGTTCATGGCTCTAAATTCCTAAGTAATCACCGCAATAATAGTCCTTATAGTCAGAGGAAGTAGAGAGAGAGTGGACAAGATGGAGGAGAGAAAGGATGAGAGATAAAGGGAAAGAGAGAGAGAGAGAGTAGATGTGAGAGAGAGGGTTGAGTTATGGGGAGAAAATAAGGGTAAAAATGGAATATTACATAGATATAGAATAAATTATGCTATTAATTTTGGAAGGTTTGAAAATCAGCTATTTACCTCTAAACTTACTACAACTCCCCCTACATCAATTGATACTTAAGGTGTATTAATGGGCCTATTGGATTGCCTAAGCTGGGCTTTCATTGGTTGAAGCTTGGAATCTTATTAGTATTTTTAAGCCTCGTTTTTAGTCTTAATATGGACCTTTCTTGATCCTTAAAAATGTGCAGTTAAGGTTTCAATTCTAGCATCCAATTCCTATTTCTTATGTTTTCTTTCATCCAATTCATGTCACCATCTGAATATTTTTGCTTTTCCCTCCATCATGGTCCTCTTCTTAAGCAAGTACTTGAAAATCAAGAAATCATGTAGTTGCAAGTATAGTTTAGTAGTAATTCTATGCTTAACTCGTAGAGTTTGTATCCACACCCAACTTTAGGGTAAAAAAAAAATAAATAAATAAATCATCCCTTTGGCAAGCATATCTAGCTTCTGAAAGAACTAGTCTCTTATTTCTGTCATACAGTAGTTCAGCATGCAATGTTTTCGAGTATATCATGTAGAGACATAGGCTAGGGATTAACTTTGATTAACTTCTCCACGATTGCTAGAGGCAGTCAAGCTGCCACAGCACATAACTGAGCTCCAAGTCTGCTTGAAATGCCTTCTCCGCTGCAAATAACCGAACTGCGTTTTCCGTTGCAGCATCCAAAGCTTTTCCCTTTTCTTGCCTTCTCGGCATGTCTGCTTGCAATAACTTTTCCCTTTTCTTCACTTCCGCCAGAACCATATTCCTTCCGTTCTTCTCCCGCTTCGACACGTTTGCCTACTGTGTTCAAGCGTTGGGCGGAGTTTTGCAGGTCCTGCAATTGGCACCGGCGTTAGTCACGCTAAAGACTTTTGATTATTTCTTAAGTTATACAAATTAGAGTTCCATTCAACTAGTTTAAAGACTTTGTATCCCAAGAACCTGTCTTACCAGAATGCAGTCCGTTATTATTATTATTTTTTTGTTTGCGTTAACAAGCCGGTTTACATGAGCCTGTCTGTTGTTAATCATCCCAAGATTTACCACCTATATTTTTAAAGGGTAAGTCAAGAAGTCTCGTGAAGCCCCCAATATAGTCGCCATGGACGGTATAGCAAGCAGAGTGCCTTCTCCTCTTCTAAGAATTTCCTCTTTCTATATGTCAACAGTGACACACGCCAAATATCGATAGAAAAACACACACACACACACACACACACACAAATCCATCCAGAGTAAAGTTTACTGTTTAATTTCAATTGGCATTCCATTTTTCAACTGCTATGAGTCGTCTAGATACAGACAATGTTTCGTTTGAAATAAAACTTATTATTTACAATCTGCTATGCTACGTCAAGCCCCTTAAGGCCTTAATTCTTGGTTCTAGCTAGCACTACATGAAAGGTACAAAACTTGCTGATAGTTGATAAACTGCCGTCGTGTTTCTCAAGAATATCATTTTCTTCATACCTCATGTCGTAGACGTCGATATATATATGTTTCAAACTTGCACCCAGTTCCATCTGAATGCAACTTCTCTACCACATCAGGGACTTTGTTAGCACTAGTCTCATGACACTCGCTCACATTACGCAAGCCACCTCGATCGGTTTATCAAACATAGATTTAACCATCAAGACGCGCATGCTTATTTGAGACATGACCATTACCTTCAGCCATGACTTGGCTCCCAAGACCAAAGAAGGGCTGACAATTATTTGGGATCTCAGATCTGCTTTAAACTGCTAAGAGAACCATAGTTTTATTTGTAAGCAAGTTCAACTATTTACAAATATATTCAATAATTTGTAATTAATGTCCACGAACCCCTACAAAACTGCCATATCAATACTACACCGCACGCTAAAAATAATAAATTCAAACTTGCTTAAATAATCAATAATCACCTGCCTTTTATAGAACTTAACTTGTCTAAAATCTAAAATGTTAATCGGAGAATCTCCTACACTAGATCAGCAATACAAAGGATAAAAATTCATTATTTTCATATTTAAGAGACTTATCACATTTGGGGTGTTTGGCACTTATATTGCATTTGAATGCTATGTAATTTTGATCCAAATATAAAAGTATTACATTTATATACCAATCACATCACAATTTAAATCTAATACAATCATTATTTACCATTCTACATTTTTTACTATTTTTACCAATTATATTACATACTTTCTTTCTTTTTATGTTTACCAATCACATCATATACTCAATATTCAAATATAATTTTTCACCCAAACAAACATTACATTTAAATGTAATGTAAATACTTTTAATCCAAACACATATTACATGTAATATATTATATTTAAATATAACACGAATGCAATACGTTATCTATACGCCCCCCTAGTACAAGGTTTGGCCTTTAACCCAAATTCAGCACATCCAACATAGAGTATAAGCAGAGGTCCAGTGCTTGTCCATAACAAAGCTGCTGAAATACAAGTGAAATGTGACACCATCGGTACGGAGGTATAAACTCACTAAACACCAACAAATGATTGAATTCGTAGTTAATATTTAACTATTTTTCTACTGGACCTTTACAGTATCGTCGTTGCAGTAAAGTTTAACTACCAAGTCTGAGATGGATTTGTGAGGTTCCTTGACGCTTAGGATGCCAAAATATCCACAATTGAAAAAAAGCACGAGAGAAGAACTGTTGGGTAAGCCTAGAGCTTTGCTACAATATTAATGCACCGTTACAAGGGATCGGTGCAACTGTGGCAACTGAATTTCGCCTTGTTTTCCCTTCAAGTTCAATCTGTCGAATCTTGAACGCAGCGCACCATCACGCTTTCCGGTACTTATTCGGCTTTCTTGGAGAAACTACTATAGCAAGTAAAGTTTCCGGTATCGAACTAGTGAATGCTATTGTTTATGGACTGTTGTGTCTTACTGAAAACAATAGTTAGTCTTTTTTTTTTTTTATAAGAAGAAGACAATAGTTAGTTCCGTTGCTACATGTATTGCCCAATTATATGTTCTAAAAGAACACTATTCACATCGAGCAGAGTCAGACATGACAAAATTCAGAGGTGGCGCGCCAGACCGCGCCGCGCCCGCCCCCCCCCCCCCCCCCCCCCCCTCTCCTACCTTGGAGGTTCGAATATGGAGCCGGCCTTTAATTCGTGTGTCTGTTCAGCATTTTTCGAGCAAATATGACTTCAAAAAGAGCATTACTACACGTCCTAACAGAAATTCAGGCAAAAAGAAATTTACTATAAAAAAATTATCCTAGAGAAAAGCAAGGATTCTAAATATAACATAACCTTTAGAATAATATTAAAAGATACTACGGGTAATAAACATTATTATTACTAGAAAATGAGTATCAATAAAGTGAGTCCTATTATGTAGCCCATTTTCTATTAGATCACCGATGCCTTCTAGTATTGCTCTATTTCTTATTTTTTTGCCCCACCAAAATCCGCGTGTCCTGAAAGCATATGAAGTGCCACGTTTTTTAGCATACATCTAGGGTGGGTGCTAATACACAAGCAGAGACTCTATTAGATCTTTTCCCAGTTAGACGCTATTAGAGACTCTAAGAAAGCAATTTTTATGTATCAATATCAAATAACAAGGGCTTTAACAAACAAACATGATCGTTGACAAAAACTGGATGGAAGTTAACAATAAATAAAACTTCAACTGTCAAAAAGAGAGTAAACTTTTCAAAAAGTAAAACAGTTCATTATTATCATGAAAACTATTTAACCATTTAATTATGTCTAATTACATCTTCGATAGAAGTGTAAGAAGAACTTCGAGAATTTGAAGCCATTGATTTTTCCCAAATAGTTGATTTTGCCAATTGAAAAAGGACAAAAATTAAGGAGAATATCGGATTTGAAGAATAATTCATGGGTGAATTTTTTAGTCATGGTGTGGTATGCTATTTATAGAATGGATGAAAGTAAGATAAGAATTTGAAAAAAAAAAAAAAATTATGACAGTTAAGATGGTGAGAAAATCTTTTGAACAATCTAGATAATAAAAAGAAATATTTGATATCATATCTGCAAACATTGAGGCTCGTGAAGATCAGATTAAATTTTGATTAAAAAAAGAGCAAACAAAATAATGGTTAAATTTGAAAAGAAATCAATCGAACAATCTAGATCTAATGTGAAAAGATATTTGATATCTTATCTGCAAACATTGAGGCTTGTGAAGATTAGATAAGATTCTGATTAAATAAAAAGGCAAAAAAAAAAAAAAATCAGGCAACTGAATTTGAATGGAAATCCATCGAACGATCTAGATTTAATAAGAAAAGATATTTGATATCTTATCTGCAAACATTAAGGCTTGTGAAGATCAGATAAGATTCTAATTATAAAAAAAAAAAAGCAAAATAAAAAAAATCGAATGGTTGAATTTGAAAGGAAATCCATGGAAGGATCTATATTTAACAAGAAAAGATATTTGATATCTTGCATATAGTGAGGCTTGTGAAAATTAGATAAGATTTTGATTAAAGACACAAAAAAAAAAAAAAAATCTAACAGTTGAATTTGAAAAGAAATCCATCGAACTATCTAGATCTATAATGAGAAAAGTTATTTGATATTATTTGCAAACATTAAGACTCATAAAGATTAGATAAGATCTGATAAAAAAAAAACAAAAAAAAAAAAGAAATCCATTGGTTGAATTTGAAAGGAAATCCGTAGAACGGTCTTAGATCTAACTAGTGTAGATGTCATATCTACATATATCAAGGCTCATAAAGATTAAATAAGATTCTAATTAAAAAAAGAAAAATAGGAGAACAAATCCAACGGTTGACACGGTGATGAAATCAATGGAATAGTTATGATCTAATTAATCCAGATATCTTATTTGAAAAACATTTTACAATAATTATAAAAACCTAAACTAAATTTCCTAAAATTCATTTAGTTTCTTCATCCATCAAAAATGAATTTCAATATTACAGGATCTTATGCATCATCTTCTAATTCATCTTCATTCTCTAATGGTGAAAATGAAGATGACAAAGAGTTGATGGATGATCTCCAAGCCACTAATACAGAATAAAAAGTGATATTTCGTATTCCTGCTCAATATCTCAACCAATAGAATACCCAAGTGACCCATGGAAGCTCAATTCCATGTCATATATTGATCAATTGTGACCAGAATAATGCTGATTGTAATTTGTTCAATGACTATTTTCCCAAAAAACCAAGATACGATGATGCAATGTTTCATAGATGATTTCGAATGTCTCGAAGTTTATTCCGTGGTATTGCTGATGTTGTGAAAAATCATGACCACTACTTCATGCAACAAAGGGATGGGCTTAATAGACTCGGAGTGTCTACTTTTCAAAAAATAGCGGTTGTGTTTCGGATGCTAGCACATGGCATACCGGCAGATGCTATTGATGAGTACATCAAAATAAGAGAGTTTACTGCAATTGAATGTTTGAAGAGATTTTTCCGTGCTGTTGTGGAGCAGTTTGCAAAGCAGTTTCTGAGATCACAAAGTCCTGCGTCAATATTATTATTGGCTGGACATTAAGCATGACGCTTTTTCTTTGGCAAAGGAAGTGTGAAAAATGCCAAAGGTTTAACCCGATCCCGAAGGCGCCCCTAGAGAATTTGATGACCGTGGTGAGGCCCTGGCCCTTTGTAAAGTGGAGTATTGATCTTATAGGCCCCTAAATATGACATCTTGTGGTCATAAGTTTGCTATAGATGCTGTTGACTACCACATGAAGTGGGCCGAAGCAGAGCCATTAACCTCGGTCACGGAGGCCATTTGCACGAACTTTATATGGAAGAATATCAATTACAGGTTTGGGGTACCATATTCTCATTTCATTGACAACAGTAAATAGTTTGACAATGCCATGACAATCAAGTTATGTGAAGCTTTTGGCATCAGGAAACAGTTCTCGTCACTCAGCATTGGGACCTGATCACCGTCACGGGTTGTTGGATCAATCACCGTCAAATTGTTTCACGACCGTTGTGTTGCATAATCCAACAACACAGGCAACTCGCAGCCATCAGGCCACTGAATTTACCACTGTCGTGGAGTTCACACCAACTGGGCTGGCGAATCATGGCTGAGTGACAAAGGAATCGCGACGGAGTGATAAAGGAATCATGAATCACCGGCAGCCCATGTCGGCGGCGATGGAGCTCCTGTGATCTAGAAAACGGAGGTTGTGATTTGGCTGGCACGACTTTGAGAACGTCTTCGGAGGTGGGGAGAGAGAAGGGTGGCTCGAGGGGTCACGTAGGGCATCAAGGGTGCAAGGGGAGGCTCTGTGAACGACGCCAGAGAGCCTCAGATTGTGGCGGAGATGACGAAGAATGGTAAAAATCTAGGTTTTCATTTTTTTTTTGTTTTTCATAATTATTCCTATCATCAAATGTAATAGGATGCACGACAAATTGTGTGTGTGTACAACATCTCAACCATTAAAAACCTTTTCCCACCATAGAATTTCTCTACAATTTTTCTTAATTTTGTAATCTTATTATATTATTATAATATGTAAAAGTAAAATATAAATAGCGAGTTATTTGATAAAATTATTTTAATAGGCAAATGACTAAAAAATTTTTAGTGAGACATATTTATAAAGACACAAAACTTAGGTATGTTTGATAAAAATGAGAGAAATAAGAAGGAAGGAACATCAGATCACCTAGTTGAAGGATATAGGAAATGCCGGAAATGCCTTTTCTCTTATGTTGTTTGGTACGCAATTCCTCCATTAATCTCTCCAATTTAGGAGAGAACAAAGTTGAAGTGTTTTGAAGTATTAGGAGTTCTCATGATCTCTTCCTTTCTCTTCTCTCTTATAAACAACCATAAATGTCAAAATCCATTCACTAATCCCTCCACCTCAATTCTTCTTTCCACTTTTCTCTCATACTAAACACACTTTAATGGAAAAGTAAATAAGATGATAAAAATGAAAAAAAAATAGAGGTAAGTCAAAAATAATAATAATAAGACACTTTTATTTGTTATAACTAGCCAAAAACTTGCGCATTATAGCAAAAAATATTTTTGCATTATATAAAAATCATTCTTATATTCTTGTAATACTTAAATTAATTTGATTTTTCGTTATGATTTTTAGATATTGATATCTGAGTTGAATAAGATGTTTGCCTTTTAGATTTAAAAAAGGCTAACATCGTATCAATCCTAGATCGAAAAATATTTGTTGAAAGAGTCTTAAAATTTCTATATCTTTCACTTGGGCATCCTTTGCTTCCAAACATGAAATCTTGATCTGGATAAAGAAAATTGCACCACTCATGTTAATGCTTTGATATTAGAGGACCTTTTCTCATTCTTTGGTTATTCATCTATTATTAAATGTATAAAAAATGATTTAAAATTTACAAATAAAAATATTAATATTTGTAATTTTTAAAAAAATCTAATTTAAGAAGTATCATTTAAATATAATAATACTAATTATTAATTAACATTTTAAAATAATTTGATTTTTAATTTTTATAAATATTTTTTAAAATTTTTATTAATAACAATTTAAAGGGATTTTCAATTTCAAACTGTTAAAATTTTGTATTTAGTGGATATATCTACTATTTGTATTTAATTTATCTACATCATTTAAGAATACAATTATATGAAATTTAAAAATTTTCCTCTACTTCCAATGGCTATAAGCTACTAGTTTTTACATTATAAATTCGTTCATCTTCAAGATTTTACAAACACATTGTATTTAATGGGTACATATATTATTTGTATTTATTTTATCTGCATCATTGTATTTATTTTATTCTAGTTTTTGTTACAGAGCTTTCTTAAGGTGCCTTTCAATTTTTCATTTTACTTTATAATCTTGTAAACTTCTTTTATTTATCACTATAATGATTGGTTAGTAATATAACAATTATCATAAATCTCAATCAAATGCCAAAGTAGTTAAAATCATTTTGCTTGTTCCTTCCAAATTGAAAACCTTAAACTACTGTTTATGGTCCCTAATAGTCTCATGAATTAAAACACACTCTAACACACATCATAGCAAGTGACAGAGTCCAAAACATAGTCATTGCTTTATTATACTGTCAGTTCTACATGTATTTTATTTTAATGTAATTTTAGTTAGATTTAATAGTTAGAAACATGTAATAATGAAGGGAATATTTATCATATAAAGATATAATGATAATGATAATAAAAATTATGTAAAAGCATATATTATCAATTAACAAAACTTTATGATTATTATAAGCATGTATTTTATTATATGTTATAATGTTCTTTTTATTTAGAAACATCTACAATCTATAGTAAATACTTATAAGACTTACATTACCAATATAATAATAATAATAATAATAATAGTAAGAATAATAATAATGTGAAAGAATAGTATTACTTAACAAAACAGAATGATTATTTTATTGTCTCCCTCTATCGTTTATACACATTTTTGCTTCTCTTTAATTGTAAATTCAAAACATATATTCAAACATGTAGAATCTTTATTCCCTGGTCTTTATCAATTGCATAGGTGAGGATACAAAATTGAGACAAGTTAAACAAACTGACAATTATTTAAGTCCGTAAGTTTATTGTTTTTTTTAACAAACAACCGTAAGTTGTCTTTACACAAAAAAGGCCCAAAACTTTTTTTCTAGAGGCGATGTTGGGTTTTGGAATTTCTAGAGTTTGTGGGAAGGGATATTTGTGTTTGGAAAAACATTTAAAGGCAGTGGGATATATGGGATTTTGGGTTTAAGCTCTTATCACTTTTGATTTTGCTTCACAACACACAGTTAAAAGGTACTTTTCCTTTTTTCTTTCTTAACTTCCTTGTTCATCTTTCTCTCGCAATAATTAAATAATTAAATGCATGTACATGTTACACGGTATGTGAAAGCTTAGCTTAGCCTCTACTTACACTATTTTTGGGTACGGTACTACTTCCTTCCCCCCCAAATATCCCTTTTTTTTAATATCATAATATAATATAATATAAATAATAAATATATACGTGTTTGAAAAATTTGTCTCATAGTACAGCCAAGTTGATAGTGTCATCATTATATAAAATATCTACTTTTTTTAATTTTACCTGTCTACTAATTCTTTGGCATTATCTACTAAGTCCTTAGCATTACTCAATTATTGATCAAGTGCTCCAACATATGTAGTTTTCACATGGCATTATCAAATTGTACATATTTCAAAGTAAGTTTTGTTAACGACCAGGTGTCCCAAGACAAGGTTTAAATTTATTTTCCTTTTCTTTTCATTTTTTAAGTTAAGCTAAATCAATATATTGATATCTGTAACTGTATATAGAAATTAGAGTTTTTTTACCATAGCTACTCTCACGTTTCCATTATTTAAAGTCTTTCAAGTTATTTTGAGGTTAGCAATGGATTTTAAAACATTTTATATTTATTAACTTGACTCACTATGCAAACATTTTTTTTTCAACTTCTTTTTTCTTTATTTAAATAAGAAATGATTGCTAGCAAGTGGAGGTGCTATCACCATAATTTAGCTTTTAAAATTATCGACTATAGAATGTCTTTTAAAGTTGTCGACTATAGTATATATATATATTTTTTTTTCTAAAGTGGATGTTTTATCACTATAATATAGCTATAAAGTTGTTATCTTGTTTTTTCTAACTGTGTTTAATTTTTTGGAGAAAATTGAAAAATATGCTTCTTAGCATTGGTATCCAAAACTTTGGTGGAAGATAATGTTAAATGATTAAGAGACAAAAATGATTAAGAGTAGTTAAATACTTTTTGTAATGATATCATAATAATATAATATTATATAATATGATATGATATGATAATAAATATATATATATGTGTGTGTGTGCATGTGTAAGAAACAAAGAATTGGAGGAAGATAAGGAAAGTAATAGAGTGATTTGAGTGGTTACAATTGTTTTTGTTTTTTATGCAAAGTTTTTCGAATTGTATTCAATTTTTTCAGGAAAACTGAAGAATATACTTCTTAACATTGTTATCCAAGGTTTTATTGGTAGACAAAGTTAAATTATTGAAAGAGAAAAATGATTAAGAGTAGTTGAATACTTTTTGTAATGATATCATAATATAATTATATAATATAATATGATATAATAAAATAATAAATATATATGTGCATGCATGTGTAAGAAATAAAGTATCAGAAGAAGATAAAAAAAGTAGTAAAGTGACTAGGGTAATTAGGATTATTTTTGTTATTTATGCACAGTTTTTCTAACCGTATTCAATTTTTAAGAAATTAAAGGATATATTTATTAGTATTGGTATTCAAGACTTTAGCGGTAGACAAAATTAAATCATTGAGGGACAAAAATGATTAATGTCTTTCATCATATCATCTAAAAATAAAAAGTAGAGTAAATTGTAATCAAATAACAAAGATATTAATGCGATATTCTATCACAAATAAATACAAATGAAATCATATAGAGAAAATATAAAAATTAACTAAAAACTGCCTTAAATAACCAAATATTAACCGTGCAAACTTCAACTATGAAAGTGTAAAAAACATTGTAAGAGAGGCATAAGTGTAATTGAACTAAAAAGAAATCTGTAGACATTGAGGCTCGTGAAGATCTGATAAGATTCTGATAAAAAAGAAAAAAAAGAAAAAAAAACACTAGTTGAATTTGAAAGGAAATCCATCAAACGATCTAGATTTAACAAGAAAAGATATTTGATATCTTATTTGCAAACATTGAGGCTTGTGAAGATCAGATAAGATTCTAATAAAAAAACAAAGCAAAATAAAAAAAATTATGATGGTATAATTTGAAAGGAAACACATGGAACGATCTAGATTATGATATCTTATCTGCATATAGTGAGGTTTGTGAAAATCATATAAGATTTTGATTAAAAAAAAAAAGAAAAAAAAATCTGACGGTTGAACATGGAAGGAAATCCATCGAACTATCTAGATCTTATAAGAAAAGTTATTTGATATCTTATTTTTAAAAATTGAGACTCATGAAAATTATATAAGATCTAATAAAAAAAAAAGCAAAAAAAAAAAAAAAAGAAATCCGATAGTTGAATTTGAAAGGAAATCCATCGAATGGTCTAGATCTAACCAATGTAGATGTCATACCTACATACATCAAGGCACTTGAAGAACAAATAAGATTCTAATTTATAAAATAAAAAAAAAAAAAAGGAAAACAAATCCAACAGTTGACATAGTGATGAAATCAATCGAATGGTTATGATCTAATCGATCCAGATATCTTATCTGAAAAACATTATCTTCAATAATTATAAAAGCCTAAACTGAATTTCTTAGAACTCATTTACTTTCTTCATCCATCAAAAATGAATTTCAATATTACAGGATCTTATGCATCATCTTCTAATTCATGTTCATTCTCTAATGGTGAAAACGAAGATGATAAAGAGTTGATGGATGATCTCCAAGCCATTAATACAGAATAAGAAGTGATATTTCGTATTCCTGCTCAATATCTCAACCAATAGAATACCCAAGTGACCCATGGAAGCTCAATTCCATGTCATATATTGATCCATTGTGACCAAAAAATGCTGATTGTTTCGATGACTATTTTGCCCAAAAACCAAGATACGATAATGCAATGTTTCGTCGATGATTTCGAATGTCTCGAAGTTTATTCCTTGGTATTGCTGATGTTGTGAAAAATCATGACCACTACTTCATGCAAAAAAGGGATGGGTTTAATGGACTCGGATTGTCTACTTTTCAAAAAATAGCAGTTGTGTTTCAGATGCTAGCATATGGCATACCGGCAAATGCTATTGATAAGTACATCAAAAATAAGAGAGTCAACTGCAATTGAATGTTTGAAGAGATTTTTCTGTGCTGTTATGGAGGTGTCTGTAGAGCGATATCTAAGATCACAAAGTCTTGCGTCAATATTATTATTGGCTGGATGTTAAGCATGACGCTTTTGCTTTGGCAAGGAAGTATGACAAATGTCAAAGGTTTGCTTTGATCCCCAAGGTGCCCCAGTGAATTTGACGGCCGTGGTGAGGCCTATAGCCGTTTTCTAAGCGGAGTATTGATCTTATAGGCCCCTAAATATGACATCGCGTTGTCATAAGTTTGCTATAGTCGCTATTGACTACCACACAAAGTGGGCCGAAGCAGAACCATTAACCTCGGTCACGGAGGTCGTTTGCCCGAACTTTATATGGAAGAATATCAATTACAGGTTCTGGGTACCATATTCTCTTTTCTTTGACAACGGTAAATAGTTTGACAATGCCAAGACAACCAAGTTATGTGAAGATTTTGACATCAGGAAACACTTCTCATCACTCGGCATTGGATCCTGATCACGGTCACGGGTTGCTGGATCAATCACCGTCAAAAGTTTCACCGCTCGTGTTGCCTAATCCAACAGCACAGGGAGCTCGTAGCCATCAGGCCACCGAATCCACCACCGTCGCGGAGTTCACAACCACTGGGCTAGTGAATCGTGGCTGAGTGACAAAGGAATCATGACAGAGTGATAAAGGAATCATGAATCACGGGCAACCCATGTCGGTGGCGATGGAGCTCTTGTGATCAAGAAAACGGAGGTCGTGATTTGGCTCGTACGACGTTGAGAACGTCGTCGACGGTGGGGAAAGAGAAGGTTGGCTTGAGGGGTCACGTAGGGCATCAAGGGTGCAAGGGGAGGCTGCGTGAATGACGCCGATGAGCTTCAGACTGTGGCGGAGACGGCGAAGAATGGTACAAAGTCTAGGATTTCAATTTTTTTTTTTTTTTGTTTTTCATAATAATCAAATATAGTAGGATGCACACATAATAACAACAAATTATGTGTGCATACAACATCTCAACCATTAAAAACCTTTCCCCACCGTAGAATTTCACTATGATTTTTCTTAATTTTATAGTCTTATTATATTATTATAATTATTAGTTTTGAGGCATGTCCGTTGCATGTGCATATTTAATTCAGTATAGTTTTTAGTACGTGAATGTAAAATATAAATAGAAACTTATTGAAAAAATTATTTTAATAGGACAAATTAAGAAAAAATTTTTAATGAGACATATTTAAAAAGATACAAATCTTAGGCATGTTTGGTAAGAAGGAAAGAAATAGAAATGAATGAGCGATAGATCACCTAGTTGAAGGAAATAAGAAAGGAAAGAGAGGTCCTTTCTCTTTTATTGTTTGGTATGCAATTCCTCCATCGATCTCTCCAGTTTAAAATAGATCAAAATTGGAGTGTTTTGAAGGATTAGGAGTTCTCATAATCTCTTCCTTTCTCTTTTCTCTTATAAACAACCACAAAATGTCAAAATCCTTTTACTAATTCCTTCACCCTAATTCTTTCTTCCACTCTTCTATTATCCCAAACACACTCTAAGGGAAAAGTGAGTAAGATGACAAAAATGAAAATAAAAAAAATAGAGGTAAGCAAAATAATAATAATAATAATAATAATAATAAAAATAAGACAATTCTATTAGTTAGAATTAGCAAAAAACCTGAGTGTTGCAGCGAAAAATATTGTTGTATTATACAAAAATCATTTTCATATTCTTGCAACGCTTAAACTAATTTTATTTTTTTTATTGTGATTTTTGGATATTGATGTCTGAGTTGAATAAGATGTTTGCCTTTTAAACTCAAAATAGATTAACATCGTATCAATCCTGGATCGAAAACGTTTTTTAAAAGAGTTTTAAAATTTTTATATCTTTCACTTGGATATTCATTACTTCCAAACATGAAATCTTGATTTGGATAAGGAAAATTACACCACTTATGTTAAAGCTTTGATATTAGAGGAATTTTCTCATTTTTTTTGTTATTCATAAATTATTAAAAATACAAAATGATTTAGAATTATCAAATAAAAATATTAATATTTGTAAATTTTTTAAAAAATATCTAATTTAAGAAGTATCATTTAAATATAATAATACAATTATTAACTAACATTTTAAACTAATTTGATTTTTAATTTATATATATATTTTAAAATTTTTTTATTAATAATAATTTAAAGTGATTTTTAAATTCAAATAGTTAAGTTTTTGTTTTTAGTGGATATATATACTGTTTGTATTTATATTATTTACATCATTTAAAAATACAATTATAAAAATTCAAATATTTCCCTCCACTTTCAACAGTTATAAGTAACTAGTTTTTATCTTATAAATTCATTCATTCTCAAGTTTTTACAAACACATTATATTTAGTGGGTACATCTATTATTTATATTTATTTTATATGTGCCATTCAAGAATATAATTATATAAAATTCAAAATTTTTCCCCGATTTCAACAGTTATAAATGACTAGTTTTTACCTTATAAATTTATTCATTCTCTAATTTTTACAAACACATATCTTATTTCTTTTTCATCTCTCTAATTCTTTCATCTACTCTACAAAGTTCTTCTTTTAGTTAAAAAAAATTTCACAACATGATTAGTGCGTTATTATTGCTTCTTATTATTTTAATTATCATAAGTTTTATTTTCATTTTTGTTGTGGAGCTTTTTCAAGGGGCCTTTCAATTTTTCATTTTACTTTATACTCTTATAATGCTCCCTCTTTTATTTATTAACATAATGATTAGTTAGTAATGTAACAATCATCATGAATCTCAATCAAATGCCAAAGTAGTTGAAATCTTTTCCTTCCAATTTGAAGACTTTAAACTACTGTTTATGGTCCCCAAAAATCTCATAAATTTAAACATACTCCAACACATATCACAGCAAACGACAGAGTCCAAAGCATATTCGTTGCTTTATTAAACTGTCAGTTTTATATGTATTTTTTGTTTGATTTAATTTTAATTAGATTTAATAGTTAGAAACATGTAATAATAAAGTGAATATTTATCATATAAAGATATAATGACAATGATGATAAAAGTTATGCAAAAGCATATATTATAAATTAACAAAACTTTGTGATTATTATAAGCATGTATTTTATTGTATGTTGTAATGTTCTTTTTATTTGAAAACATCTACAATCCATAGTAAATACTTATAAGACTTACATTACCAATATAATAATAATAATAGTAAGAATAATAATAATGTGAAAGAATATTATTACTTAACAAAACAGAATGATTATTTTGTTTTCTCCCTCTCTCATTTACACACCTTTTTGCTTCCCTTTAATTGTAAATTCAAAACATGTTTTCAAATGTTTATAATTTTTGTTCCCTAGTCCTTGTCAATTGTATAGGTGAGGATACAAAATTAAGGTAAGTTAATCAAATTGACAATTATTTAAGTTCGTAAGTTTATTGTTTGTTTGTAACAAAAAACGGTTGCAAGTTTTCTTCACACAAAGAAGGCCCAAAACTTCTTTTGGAGATGTTTGGTTTTGGAATTTCTAGAGTTTGTGAGGGGGGAGATTTGGTTTTGGAAAAACATTTTTAGGTAATGGGTATATGGGATTTTGGCTTTGAGCTCCCATTTTGCTTCACCGCATATAGTTAAAAAGTACTTTCCCTTTTTTCTATCTTAACTTTCTTATTCATCTTTCTCTCGTAATAATTAAACGTATTTACATATTTCACTATACATATAAAAGCTCAGCTAAGCCTCTACTTACACTATTTTTGAGGTTTTTTTTAATATCATAATATAATATAATTAATATAATAATAATTATATATATGTGTTTGAAAATTTTGTCTCATAATACGGCCAAATTGATAGTGTCATCGTTATATAAAATATCTACTTTTTTTATTTTACCTATCGACTAATTCTTTGTCATTATCTACCAAGTCTTTAGCATTATTCAATTATTAATCACATACTCCAAGATATGTAGTTTTCACATGACATCATCAAATCGTACATATTTCAAAGTAACTTTTCTTAACGACCAAGTGTCCAAGATAAGGTTTAAATTTATTTTCTTTTTCTTTTCATTTTTTAAGATATGCTAAATCAATAGATTAATACTTATAACTGTTTATAGAAATGAGATTTTTTTTTTTTTTATCGTAACTGCTCTCACCTTTTCACTATTTAAAGTCTTTTAAGTTATTTTAAGCTTAGCAATGGATTTTATAACATTTTATATTTTTTAACTTGACTCACCATGTAAATATTTTTTTTTTTCAACTTCTTTTTTCTTTATTTAAATAAGAAACGATTGCTAACAAGTGGATGTCCTATCACTATAATTTAGCTTTTAAAGTTATTGACTCTACAATGTCTTTTAAAGTTGTCCACTATAGTTTTTTTTTTTTTCCTAAAGTGGACGCTTTATCACTAAAATTTAGCTTTAAAGTCATTGTCTTGTTTTTTCAAACTATGTTCAACTTTTTTAAGAAAATTGAAAGATATACTTTTTAGTTTTGGTATTCAAGACTTTAGTGGAAGACAAAGTCAAATAACCGAGAGACAAAAATGATTAAGATTAGTTGAATATTTTTTATAATGATATCATAATATAATAATATAATATGATATGATATGATATGATATAATGATAAATATATATATATGTTCATGTGTAAGAAACAAAAAATAGGAGGAAGATAAGAAAAGTAATAAAGTGACTAAGGTGGTTAGGATTGTTTTTGTTTTTTATGCAAAGTTTTTCTAATCGTATTCAATTTTTTCAAAAAAATTAAAGGATATACTCATTAAAATTAGTATCCAAGGCTTTAGTGGTATACAATGTTAAATCATTGAGAAAAAAAAATGTCTATCGTCATATCATCTAAAAATAAAAAGTATAGTAAATTATAATCAAATAACAGATATATTAATGCGATACTCTATCACATATAAATACCAATGAAATCATATAAAGAAAGTATAAACAGTAATTGTAATTTACTCAAAATTGCCTTAAATAACCAAATATCAACCCTATAAACTTTAACAAAAAAAAGTGTAAAAAGCAGTGTATGAGAAGTATCAGAGTAAATGAACTGAAAATTACCTTAAATAACCAAATATCAATCCTATAAACTTTAACAGCAAAGGTGTAAAAAACAGTGTATGAAAAACAATGTATGAGAAGCATGAGAGTAAAATAAACTAAAAAGAAATGGATAAGAAGAGGTATATATGTGTGTGCATATGTAAGAAACAATCAAAAAAGGTAAAAGGAAATGAGGAAAAAAAATACTTTTTTAAATTAAGAGAATACAAAGAGAGGGAAAAAAAACCACTAAAAAACAATCACATCATCCATGAAAAGCAGTCAACAACAGATAGAGGAGAAAAAGAGGAAGATAGAAAATCCAAAACCAACAAATGTGAAAGAGGCACATAGAGGAGAGAAACAGGAAGACAAAAAACTCAAAATCAACTAAATGTGAGAGAGGTAACTAAAACAAATCAAAGAAGTAAACAAAGATTCCCTAGGTAGAATGACCAAAAGACTACGGCTAAAAAGGTTCCAAGAAATTAAAATAACGGCAAAAAAGGAAATTCACATGAGAAAATGAAAAAGGACCAAAAACCCATAAAAGGAAATAAATTGAAGTTTATCAATATTGCCCCTCATTGGTTGTGGATTATTTGGACCAAAAAAACACTATGTTTTACACTTTTATGGGTTTCTCACGTTTGGTTAGTTTCGGATTTTTTGTCTTCCTCGCCTTTTTCTCTGTCTGCTATTGGCTATCATTTATAGATGATTGGATTTTTTTTCCTCCTTTTGTATTCTCTTGATTTAAAAACTCTTGTATTTTTTTATTTCCGTTCTTCTCTCTTCCCCCAATCTATTTTTAGGCCCTAGGTTGTTTTTTTTCTGTCCTCAGTTTTTTTTTTTATTTTTCATCGCCTTTCTCATATTATCACTTTTAGATTTTAATTTTCCCCTCATATTCTTAGTTTAAAATTTTTTTATTTTTGTTCTTCTCTGTTCCCCTAATCTATTCTAGGACCTATGTTTTTTTTTGTTTTTGTTTTCTTTCCTCAGTTTTTTATTTTTTTCATTGCTTTTCTCATACTGTTGGTTTTAGGCTTTGACCCACTTATATTATATTATATTATTATGATATCATTAAAATAAGTATTCAACTACTCTTAATTATTTTTGTCTCTCAATTATTTAACTTTGTCTACCACTAAAACCTTAAATACCAATGCTAAAAAGTATATTTTCAATTTTCCTTTAAAAATTGAATACGGTTGGAAAAACTTTGTATAAAAACAAAAACAATTCTAACTACCTCAATCACTTCATTACTTTCCTTATCTTTCTTTACCAGCTTATCCTTCCCTGTCTCGTACTTACTCTTGTCTTTTTCCTCACTTTTGACTATTTCCTACTTTCTCATCCATCAAAATATTCTCCACCCACTTTTCCTTTCTTTCTCATAAAGTATGTTGTCTATTATTGAAAACTGATGGTTCATCTTTGTTTTTTACACATGCACACACATGTATATTTATTATTATAATATATCATATTATATTATTATATTATAATATCGTTACAAAAAATATTCAACTATTCTTAATCATTTTTATCCCTTAATGATTTAACTTTGTCTATAATAAAAGCTTTGGATACTAATGCTAAGAAATATATCCTTTAATTTTTCTGAACATGGTTAGAAAAACTATATATAAAAAACAAAAACAATTATAACTACCCCAACAAGTTTATTACCTCTTCTTCTTCATTTCTTCTCAGTTCATTTACCTCATGTCTCTCACACACTATTTTTTTATTTGCATGGTTGATATTTTATTATTTAAGGTAGTTTAGAGTCAATTATAGGTACTGTTTATATTTTCTCTGTATGATTTCATTTGTGTTTATTTGCGATAGAGTATCACATTAACATTTTTGTTATTTAATTATAATTTACTCTACCTTTTATTTTTAGATGATATGATAAAAGATATTTTTTACAAATGACTAGACATAATCCTTATATATGTGTTAATGGAATAAATGGTGAAACACAAATTAAATAATACATAATTAGAAGAAAAAAATGAACAAACGTAATAAAAAAAATGAAATGGAACACCCTTTAGCTAGCCACTATAAATAATAATGCAATTTTTTTCCCCTTTCAACCACATCATGACTATACATCATACATTGCCTTATATCTATTCTATATCAAACATCAAATCTTACCTACTTTCACTGCCTAATCGGATTCAATAGTATGCATGTAAAGTTCATATTCATCAACATTATTTTATTATTAGGGCTCATGGTGGTGGGTGGCATGATTGCTATTAAGTTTTAGACACCTTATTTTATCAAAACATAAACCTAATTCCTAGATCAAGTAATTATAACAATTAAACATTAATTTTAGAATTCAATAATCCTAAACACGGATATATTAGAATTCAAATATATTCAAGCATAACAAAAATTACTATTATGATTACAATTTTGATTTTGATTTCTTGATTTTTTTTTTTTTTTTTGGAATTAACTCTAATGATTTTTGTTTTAACTTTCTAGGACTTCAGTAGATATAATAACGTGGAGAAAACATAATAAAATAATCTTTGAGTGGGAAGAAAGCGAGTAAAAAGGTCTAATTTTAAAGGGGGAAGCTTTCAACCAAGCAGTGAGTTTTGGTTTGGTTGAAAGTATGTAGAAAGGTAAAAATATTTGGCACTTTAATATATAGTACAGATTAAGAATTGTCTTATCAAAATAAAAAATTAAAAATTTAAGGCTAGTTGTGACATATCAGGTGGGAGGTACTGTAACTTTTCTCTGCACAAATACATACATGCATCATATGTATACACATATATTAAGGTAAAACACAGAAGCGGCAGAAAATTAAGTATGGATTGCTACATATATATTAAGCTAAAACACAGAAGTGGGCAGAAAATTGAGTATGGATGGCAACGTAAAGATTTGAGTCCCAAATCTCGATAATTACTTTCAACTTCAAAGTTACCGGGTTGTGGCTTGAGAAAAGCCAAGAATAAATCGTGAGAATTGCAAAAATGGGTAGTTTACTTTGCTCCTATATTTTTGGAAATCATATCATAATTGCCATGACAAATGCTTCAATTGAGGTTATTAGAATATGAAACAGCATGAAATAATGTAGTTTGGCTGCTCCACCAAGTCCATGTACGTGAGAGAAATTGATGTTGATGTTGATTTGTCTATAACATATTGACATATTCCTCTCTTCTGTTTTTTCTCCTTTAAATCATTGCAACCTTCCGCTGTTTATGGAGAAATTGATACAACCAAATGGGTTTCAATCATATTTTAAGTTGATTTTTTTTTTTTAAATGTTGCCAATGATCACTTAGGTATATGCCTTGGGGAGGATAGGATGAGACTTGAATTTGAAAAAGCATGAGTTCAATCCGGCATTACATAAAAAATTAAAAATAAAAAGAGAGTTGATTTATCTTTTCCATTTCTTGTTACTACTCAAGCTTTGTTCCATATGCAGGTTGGTTATAATGGTGAAGAGACTCCAAAATTCCTACGAATAACAGAAAATACCCCTCACACCAACCAAACGTTGTTCAACTTCTAATTTATATTTCCTCAAGTTAAAATTCATGGCTCAGTCATCCCATTGCATAATTCCAAGCGCTCGAAATATTGACCTTCAAGTTCGCAACAATATATATTCACCGATGGCAATCCCTTCTAGCATGCCAACGAGAGACAATTACAAATGTATACGAAAAACCCTCTAACTTAAGTATCCTTACAAAAAAGATAGTGTAACAGGTATTGCTAATTAGGCAGGTCCTACAAATGAAAACAGAGTGAAGAAATAACAACTCTGATCCCCAACTTCATTTTCTCATCTCTTTCTCTTGGCAGAAGTCCCTGAAACTCGTGTGGTAGTCTTATTTTCTGTGGCACCGGAACCACCTTTTCGTCTTCCTGTTGGTGTTTTCTTTGTGCTCGAGTTTCCCAAGTCCTTTAAATCCAAACGTGCTTGGACTCCTTCAAACCACAAGGACTCAGTTACCAGTTTATTCATATGATTTATCAGTCGCAACAAAAAGCTCAAAATGAACGCATGATAGCATATGTACGTCCACACAAATAGGGGTAGCAAATCATCAATTCAAGACAGTATGGCCTACCTTTCTTGTTCAAGCTTTGAAGTTTCTTTTGCAGCTTCTCACCCACGGCAGAGTCATCTGAAACATTTTAAACAAAAATTCAGCTACGAATACAAATATAGATCAGACTCTAAGAAAACTCAACTGCGTACTACTTTTTCTTCATGCTTTTAGGCTACTGGTTCCTTTGTTAATTGGGTTATAGATTCATCAATCAGAAAATGACAACTGTTAGAACAACATTTTAGGGAATATAGAAAATTTTTTTTTGTTTTTATTTTTTTTATTTTTTTGATTTAATTTAATTTAATTTAATTTTTTTTGGAGAACATATGGGAAAACCAAACACGCTGATAGTACTGACTCTCTGCTGGACCATTTAAGGGGTGACAAATAAAGCAATTCACATGCTCTTAAAGAACCAACATACGGCACTAAGCAAAAGGACGTAATTTCTCCTCTTCATTGTTTTCCCCTAAACCTTCATCAGATGGTTCTAGGATTGCTGCAATCCGCTGTTTAGGGGGAAATTTTAATTCTGGGAAGAGTGACAAAATCAGCAGCTCGTACCGTCCATGACTTGCTTCCTTCTTTGTATGCTCTTGTCAGAGCTGCTTTAACAGCAGATGGTATGCCACCCGATGGATCTGGGCACCCCTGTTCAGTATATCATCAAATCATGTAAATTTTCAAATAAACAAAAATACAGCTGGATATTAACCGGACCAATCAAAGTGCTATAAGAATACCTTAAACTTGGATAACGGCACAATAGCATCAAAATCGTCCTGACTAATAGAGTAAGTATTCATGAAATCCACTACTTCCCGGACAGCTTCATCCTGGTTGTCATTTCCCAAAATTAAAAAAAAAAAAATCAACATTAAGTAATACAAACAATTCAACAATGATAGATTCAAATTGTTCATACATCGTTAATGAAATGAACTTTGTTTCAACCTTTGGAAGCACACGGAGTGGTTCGATCAATCATTTCAGAAGAAGAGTAAGGTTGATGCAAAATATGACACAACATAAAGAGAGCCAGTTCAAGTACCAATTGGGTCGTTTACAAAGGCGCGGGCTAAGAAGTTCAAAGAAGCACTTAATGGATTGATTCAAGAAGTTTGAACTCAAACAAATTTGTGGAGGCCCATTGAACATAGTCCACAAGGAAGCATCAATTTAATTCAAGCTTTAGAAAATCTGGACGAAGCCCAATAAAGAGGACGTTTTTGGCAAACTAAGGGGAAGATAATTTTGCTACAAATGACTCTTTCCTTTTCTAGTGTTTGGCTTGCATGCCAAGTTTTTATTCCTTACTTGGCCGAAATTGTAGAAGTCAAACTTTCCTTTTATTGTTTTAGGCGTGAATTAGGTGAATTAGGAGTAAGTTTCTCTATTTTTTTCACTCATTCAAATTCTGAGAATATTAGCAGAATATTAAGGGAATATTAGGAGAATATTTCATTTAGTTTCCTTATTATTTTAGGGTATATTTTGAGAATATTCTTACAATTCATGCCTATAAAAAGGCGTCCACAAGTAATGAAATGATAACATCAGTTTTATTCACAAATTTGAGAGTTCAATTTCTCTTTGGTTCTTTGAGAGCTATTCGAACTTATCGGAGTTTTCCGTGGCATTCACCATCGACTTATCAAATGGATTTCCATCACCGTTTGTGGCGTCTTTGTTATACCAAGGTTCTTATTTCGCAATAAACAACAGGTTGAGGTCGTCCTATACCGAGGTTCTTATTTTTGTTAAAGCAACGGGTCGAGATTCCATCCAAAGCCTGAGTCTTAGAACGTTTTTGGGGTCCTAATCTTGTTGGGTCTCAATTTTCTTGACGGGGTTCGCATCATTTGGTATCAGAGCTAGGCTCTAAGTCAAGTTTTCCTATCCCATTTAATTTCATCCCTTTCTCTTTTCAATTCCGAATTTCGTTTATTAAAAAAAAAAAATTTCGTGTATGTTGGTTTTTTCCTGTGTGAGTTACCAGTTTAAGATTGGTAGATACTAATCTATTTTCTTTTGTGTACATGTTATTCAGATTGAATAGAAAGAAAGAAAGTAAAAAAAAAAAAATCAAGAGGATCCGAAAAAAAAAAAAGTATTTTGACTCCACAACGAAATTTTTGTTTGATTTCATATATTTAGGCTTTCAATATTCCAAAAATCAACTTACCCCACAGACTAAAATTTTTTTGGTAAAATTTTTGTATTTCCAAAACGTTGCTTTTTCGTTGTAATCCTTACTGTCTATAACCAGATTGCCTTAGTATAGTCTTTAGCAATTTGTCGCGAAAAAATTTTTGGTACTGATTTGAGTAGCTCCACAAGAACCGAGTGAGAAATTGTTACGAGTGGAAAAAGGCAAGAGTGGAAAGAGTATTAGAGGGTAAAAGCCAGATTTGTAAAGTGAAACACGAGTGAAATTGAGTGAACCCATTCCTCGAGTGAAACACGTGAGGGAATGTGTGAGGTCCTTTCTATCTTTTTTATCTAACTTTGTTTTGCAGCAAACATGTCTCACAACAGTGAAGAACAATACCGAAGGAGTTAGGGAAATGCCCGATCCCAAGGTGTTTATGGGGGCTATGGTAGGAGAGATGAGACAGATGATGAGCGGAGAATTAGAACAGATTCATGAGAGGTTAGACCGAATAGAAAATTCACGTGCAGAGCAACCCCAACACATTCCACAGGCATGTAGGATGGGGAGAATGCCACCTAGAGAAGATAGGGTAAAACATGAAGAGGATCATTATGAGGAATATAATGATGAGAATGACTACGGTTCAATAGCAAATTATAGGAGACATGGTGGTTGGGAGGATGAAACGAGACAAGGTAGACGGTTTAGAGAAGTTAGGAAACGAGAAGATAATAGCTTGGGTAGCATTAAGATGAAGATCCCGTCATTCTAGGGTAAAAGTTATCCCGAAGCTTACCTCGATTGGGAGAAAAAGATGGAGTTAGTGTTCGACTGCCACAACTACTCCGAAATAAAGAAGGTAAAACTTGCTGCCATTGAGTTCTCTGACTATGCTATTGTTGGGTGGGATCAGTTAGTTTTGAACAGTCGACGAAATGGAAAGCGTCCGATAGAGACGTTGGAAGAAATGAAGGTGGTCATGAGGAAGCGATTCGTACCCGGTTATTATTGCCGAGAGCTGTATAAAAAGCTACAAAGACTTAAACAAGGTAATCGGAGCGTAGAGGAATATTACCAAGAGATGGAGATTGCGATGATCAGGGCTAATGTCAAAGAAAACCGAGAGGCTACTATGACAATGTTCTTGAATGACTTGAATCAAGATATCCATGATCGGGTAGAGATACAGCATTATGTAGAATTGGAGGACATGGTACACATGGTAGTTAAGGTAGAGCAGCAGCTCAAGAGGAGGGGAGGCACACGACCATCTTACAATCCAAGCTCCGCCCCATGGAAACCGAAGGAGGAAAAACCAGCTGCAAAACCCAAATTCGAGCCCAGACAAGAGACGACTAGTCATGTGTCTCAAGGTAAATCCGACTCTTCCAGTTCTCGTAACCGTGACGTTAAGTGTTTTAAATGTCAAGGCAGAAGTCACTTTGCAAGCTAATGTCCAAACAAGCGCATCATGATCTTATGCGATGATGGTGAGTACGAGACCAAGGAGGAGAGTGAAGAAGACGAAATGCCACCATTGGAAGATGCTTATAACGTTAAAGAAGAAGAAGCCGAAATGGGAAAGTTAGTGACAGTAGTAAAACGAGTCTTAAGTGTGCAGGTAAAAGAGGAGGCAGAGGTGCAGCGCGAGAATATCTTTCATACGAGATGCTGCGTCGGAGACAAGGTCTGCAGTATAATTATTGATGGAGGTAGTTGTACTAATATTGTCAGCTCCTTTCCTGTAGGGAAGTTAGGACTCAAGACCACTAAACATCCCAGATCATATAAGCTGCAGTGGTTGAATGACAGCGGAGAGACTAAAGTGAACAAACAAGCTATGATCTCATTTCGCAACGGGAGGTATGAGGATGAGGTATTGTGTGATGTGGTCCCAATAAAGGCTTGTCACGTGTTATTAGGAAGGCCATGGCAATTTGATAGAAGGGTGATACATAATGGCTTCTCAAACAAGTACTCATTCGTTCACAATGGTAAGAACTTTAATCTTGCACCCTTAACCCCTAAATAGGTATATGATGATCAGTTGCAGCTTCAACAGTCATTTGAGAAACAAAGGGAGAGTGAAAAATTAAAAGAAAATGAGAGAGAAAAAGAAAGAAATAAAAAAATTGAAAATCAAAAAGAAAAAGAGAGGAAGGCCGGAAAAAGTGAGAGTGTCCAAGCCGATAGGGGTTCGTTTTGGTGGTAAGAGAAAAGGAGAGTGCGGCCTTGCAAAAGGAGAGCTATGTGGCAAGAGTGAATATGGTGAGAAGAGCGTTGGTTTTAAGGCAGCCTATGCTGTTGTTGGTGTATAAGGATGCGCTTTTGAATACTAACGAACTTCATGATTCTTTGCCTAGTTCTGTTAACTCAACTCTCTTTTACAGGAATACCATGATGTGTTTCCCAAAAACATTCCAGCAGGTTTACCACCTATTCAGGGAATCGAGTATCAGATCGATTTCGTATCGGGATCCACAATTCCTAACAGACCCGCTTATAGAAGTAATTCAGAGGAGACAAAGGAACTTCAAAAGCAAGCTCAAGAATTGATGGACAAGGGGTACGTTTGAGAAAGCAAGAGTCCGTGTGCATTTCCGGTGATCCTAGTGCCAAAGAAGGATGGGACGTGGAGAATGTGTGTTGATTACCGAGCTATCAACAACATAACGGTAAAGTATCGTCATCCTATCCCTCGCTTAGATGATATGCTAGATGAATTGCATGGCTCTTGTGTGTTCTCTAAAATTGATCTAAAAAGTGGCTATCATCAAATTAGAATGAAAGAAGGAGATGAGTGGAAAACTGCTTTTAAAACAAAGCATGGTTTGTATGAATGGTTAGTTATACCCTTTGATTTAACAAATGCACCAAGCACTTTTATGAGACTTATGAATCATATTTAACGATCATTTAGAGGTAAGTTTGTTGTCATGTACTTTGATGATATACTCATTTATAGTAAAAACTTGGATGATTATGTAGTACATTTGAACTCTGTTTTAGATGTGCTTAGAAAAAAAAAGTTGTATGCTAATCTCAAGAAATGTACATTTTGCACAGAAAAGCTTGTATTTCTTGGTTTTGTTGTTAGTGCTTAAGGTATACAGGTCGATGAGGAGAAAGTAAAGGCGATTCAAGATTGGCCTAGCCCAATGAACGTCGCCCAGGTGAGAAGTTTCCATGGGCTTGCAAGTTTCTACCGTCGTTTCGTGAAAGATTTTAACACGATAACAGCTCCATTGACGAAGGTAATAAAGAAAAATATTGGGTTCAAGTGGCAGGAAGAGCAGGAAAATGCCTTTGCGTTACTGAAGGAAAAATTGACTAATACTCCTTTACTTGCTTTACCTAATTTTGATAAAACATTTGAGGTTGAATGTTATGCCTCTGGAATAGGTATTGGTGCTGTTTTGATGCAGGGAGGAAGACCAATTGCATTTTTCAGTGAGAAGTTAAGCGGGGCAGCCTTAAACTACCTTACGTATGACAAAGAGTTGTATGCATTGGTTCGAACTTTGCAAACGTGGCAACACTATCTTTGGCCCAAAGAATTCGTGATCTATACTGATCATGAATCATTAAAGCACCTAAAGGGCTAACACAAGCTGAATCGGAGACATGCGCAATAGAGTGAGTTCATTGAGACCTTTCCCTACATCATCCGGTACAAACAAGATAAGGAGAATGTGGTTCCCGACGCACTTTCACGCAGGTATGCATTACTCTCTACACTTGATGCAAAATTGCTGGGTTTTAAACAAATTAAAAATTTATATGTTGATGACCCTGAGTTTTGTGAGGAATACCGGGATTGTGAGAAACATGGTAATGGTAAGTTCTTTAGGCATGATGGGTTTTTATTTTGAGAGAATAGGTTATGTGTGCCTAATTGTTATGTGTGCCTAATTGTTCTTTGAGGGACTTACTAGTACAGGAATCCCATGGAGGGGGACTGATGGGACATTTTGGAGTTGCAAAGATTTTAGCTGTTTTGCAGGAACACTTCTTTTGGCCACACATGAAGCGAGATGTCGAGAGGATTTGTGGTAGGTGTGTCACTTGTAGACAAGCTAAATCAAGAGTGCAGCCAAATGGTTTGTATACCCCTTTGCCCATTCCTAGTGCACCGTGAATTGATATTTCTATGGATTTTGTGTTAGGTCTGCCTAGGACTAAACGAGGGAGAGACTCAATTTTTGTAGTCGTGGATAGGTTTTCAAAAATGACACATTTTATTCCATGTCACAAAACAGATGATGCGAGCCATGTTGCAGGTTTGTTCTTTAGGGAGATTGTGCGATTGCATGGTATACCTAGGACAATTGTGTCAGATAGGGATGCTAAGTTCTTAAGTTATTTTTGGAAGACCTTATGGGGAAAATTAGGCACCAAATTGTTGTTTTCTACTACATGTCACCCCCAAACTGATGGTCAAACAGAAGTAGTTAATAGGACTTTATCTACCTTGTTGAGAGCTATAATTAAAAAGAACATAAAAATATGGGAAGATTGTTTACCGCATGTTGAATTTGCTTATAATCGTGCTGTTCATTCTGCTACTAAGTTTTCACCATTTGAAATTGTTTATGGTTTTAATTCGTTGTCACCATTGGATTTAACATCATTACCTGTTTCTGAACGTGTTAACTTAGATGGAAAGAAGAGAGCTGAATTTGTTAAGCAGATACATGAGAAGGCACGACTCAACATAGAACGAAGAATTGAACAGTATGCAAAATAAGCCAACAAAGGGCGACACAAGATGGTCTTCGAATCTGGAGATTGGGTGTGGTTACACATGAGGAAAGAACGATTTCCCGCACAAAGACATTCCAAACTGCTTCCGATAGGAGATGGTCCTTTCCAAGTCCTGGAGCGCATCAACGACAATGCTTACAAACTAGACCTACCTGGTGAGAATAATGTAAGTGCAACTTTTAATATTACTGATCTGAGCCCCTTTAATGTAGGTGACGATTTGAGGACAAATCTTTTTCAAGAGGAGGGGAATGATGCAAAATATGACACAACATCAAGGAAGTCAGTCCAAGTACCAATTGGGCCGGTTACATGGGCGCGGACTAAGAAGTTCAAAGAAGCACTTAATGGATTGATTCAAAAAGTTTGAACTCAAACAAATTCGTGAAGGCCCATTGAGCATAGTCCACAAGGAAGCATCAATTTAATTCAAGTTTTAGAAGATCTGGACCAAGCCCAATAAAGAGGACGTTTTTGAAAAACTAAAGGGAAGATAACTTTGCTGCAAATGACTCTTTCCTTTTCTAGTGTTTTAGCTTGCATGCCAAGTCTTTATTCCTTACTTGGCCGAAATTGTAGAAGTCAAACTTTCCCTTTATTGTTTTAGGCGTGAATTAGATGAATTAGGAGTAAGTTTCTCTATTTTTTTCACCCATTCAAATTCTGAGAATATTAGCAGAATATTAGGGGAATATTAGGAGAATATTTCATTTAGTTTCCTTATTATTTTAGGACATATTTTGAGAATATTCTTGTAATTCATACCTATAAAAAGGCATCCACAAGCAATGAAATGATAACATCAATTTTATTCCCAAATTTGAGAGTTCAATTTCTCCTTGGTTCTTTAAGAGCTATTCGAACTTATCGGAATTTTCCATGGCATTCACCATCGACTTATCAAACGGATTTCCATCACCGTTTGTAGCGTCTTCGTTATACCAAGGTTCTTGTTTCGCAATAAGCAACGGGTTGAAGTCGTCCTATACCGAGGTTCTTGTTTTTGTTGAAGCAATGGGCCGAGGTTCCATCCAAAGCCTGAGTCTTAGAACGTTCTTGGGGTCCTAATCTTGTTGGATCTCGTTGTTCTTGACGGAGTTAGCATCATACTCAATCCACAACCATTAACAACACTGCTTGATTAGAATGGAAGAAGAAAACGGGATAAAAAGAATGAAAATTCAACCATTGTGACCAAACAAAGATCAAAGGAACATACAAATTCAGAATAGAACCATGAGGTCAATAGATACTTTTGACCCTCAAAATGTGCATGACACATTAGTTAGGGGCACATCAACTGTATCCCATGTGAGACTAGATTACCATAATTCAAATAAAGAATGGAGAATCACTTTCCAGAATCTGTTTCACGAGAAGCAAGAAAATGGACATGCAAATCCTTCGAAAGTCTCATATTTTTGCCTAATGTTGAGTTCTTTCCGAGCCACCCACCAAATCTGTTAAAATTCCTTTCACCCTGCAATCAAATGGCCATTTTGGTGCAAAAGAACAAAATCAAAGCTACACCAATTAATTTCCCTCAGTATGCACGACCAATTTTTAATCAAAACCTTCTTCCATGGAGTGTTCATAAGTCGGCCAAAATTTTGGACTCCTAAAAAAAATGACAATATTTTTCTTTTCATTCATGTCCATTTTGTGATAAATCATTGATTTACTAAGATAAATCACTCCATGTGATTCTTAACAAATCTAAAAAATTATGCACCTTTTCTGAGAAGAGATGTCCAAAATGAGCATTTGTCACAATTTTCCAAAAGATTATCATAGAGATAATATCAAAGTCAAAATTTGTCAACAGTCACATGTATTTGTAGGGATTGTATTTTTCCATGATTACAACCAAACAGATAGTTCAATAATTTCCCCCTTCCCAAAATAGGAGCACACACCCAAGTGGTTTTCCTATTTAATATTACGGCAAAAAATAAAATATATATAAATATATACAATGATACTTATTAATCACAACTGAAGGAGAATAGCAAGGAGCCTTAAATGGAGGTTCCCAAAATCAAATTGGCAAGTCAACACTTGATAATTTTAGAAAGCATTTGCAGAAAATATAAATGCCATTACCTGCTCAAGTGTCTCTCTTTGCCCATGCAATAGTGCAGAACTAATTGCAACAAAATGAAAAAGAAAATAAAGTATATTAATTAGAAGGGTAAAAATGTAAAATAATAAATAATTCAATTCCCAGATCTGAACATAAAACATACGGAATTATGCAGGATGAAAGGGCAGAATCTTGACAAAGTTGCCATTGCCGATACTTCCTGATCTGCACATTGAAAATGTCTCCATCGCCAATAGACTCGGCGGCACAAGCAATCAAGCTCATACGCTTTATCGCATTATCATGTTTACCAACTGAATTTAATCTATAGTTAACATAATTTTCCTGCCAAATAATTGAAAAGGAAATTAAATTTTTATTATATGTCACAAAACAACAGGTCTAATAACATAACATCAGCAGAAGACAAGATACTGAATTATTGTACATAGACAAACAGTGAGAAAGAAAGAAAAAACACTTGGTTTTTTCTATAAAATTTTCCAGCATTTTTAATCACATGACCAGATATGGTAAAATGGTAATGCAAAAGTGATTTTGTCAAAAATAACCTGTATAAGAAGAGGGACTCGATCAGGATCACTCATTCTAAGGTCAATCCTCTCATCCATAACTTTCCCACATTAAAACCAAAAAACTTACAAGGATAAAAGACTGGTCAGCTCTTATTTGATTCATCTAGATACAGAGAAAAACAAAAAGAAACATGACAAATAAAAAAGCCATGTTTCAAGCTAAACATGTCCAATTGAAATATTCACATGTAATCAATAAAATTATCCATATGGAAGATTTCCAGCAAAATAAAATTAAAAATATTATCATCAATGACTACCATGAACAAATGCACAAGTACAAATAATTTTTCTAACAAGACACTTTAGCAAGTACAGAGAGCCGAATACGAAGACCACGAGATAAAACTCATACTTATCAACAGCTGTAAATGGTGAAATATCTTCATCCTTTGTACTGGTAAGTAACCGCTCTCTCACATCATCATATTTTTTGACCAACATTGAGAGGATCATATAATGTAACTGATTTAGTGCCATGCACATGTCTCTGTTAACTCTTGCTGCAAGTTCCTCTACAGCAATCTGGAAAAGGAAAATTGAATAGTAAAGGATAGTTTACCAATCAATCCCAAAAGCTTAAACTATTAGGAGGTATGGCAACAAAACAATAGTTTTATATTTCAATGATTGTAAATATTATTTACTAAGATTTTGGGAAGAGAGATTACTAAAGAAAATGCAGGTTAACCCCAAAAAGAGGAGGATAGTATCATCAGAAAGAGGACAATTGCAAAGACGGTCAACTTCAACGTCCTAAAAAAAATGGCAACTGATGAACCAAAAACTTCAATGATATTCAGTAAGGGATGTATATCCCTATCCTATAAATTACCATGTAACTCCACAAGACGTACGGTATTAAACTGTCATGGAATGGCCACATCATAAATTTATAATTCAAACCCTATAAAAACAATCATAAAATAAGCTCCTTTTAGAATATCCACCTCGTTAACTTGAAGATCTTCAGCAGTAGCAATTTGCATTAACCTCTTTGCCATCTATCATCGTAACCCAAACATATTATTAGTGACAATTGTATGCGATAACTGACGTGGAAAAAATTAGAGACTCAAGAGATCAAAAATTGGATTTTACTCGTATTACAAATGTGGGAATATGGAAGCATGCACACACATGCCATATATTCATACACATTTGTGCAGATAAAGACATGCAAGTCCAGATGTACATAGGGCCAGTTCGGGCTCACCTTCAGAAACATATAAGTCATTTGGAAGTATTTCCAGTTAAAGTTGGTTTCCATACTTTAGTCCGATTATGAGAGGGAAAAAAAAAAAAACTACTTATCGTGGCCTACATGATACATGCATTCTCTTACGATTTATCTATAAGCAACATACCTAAGAGATGATCTAATTCTAGGTGTATGCTACATCAGTGAGGAATAGGGATTATCTTGCTTCATATATATTGTACAAGAACATGTACAAGTATGTCTGTTTGCGTTTGTGTTTCAGTACACATCAAACTAGAAATCAATTCCAGCCTATAAAAATCTTTAAAAAAGTAATATTGTTAACATTCTAGGCAATAAAAATCAGAAGAAATACTAACAACACAGACTATAGCCTTTTGAACATTTCCAAGTGGAACAAGAACCAATCAGTAGGTCTGCAATTTATCAGAAGAAAAGATCATCTGAGGTAACTATTTTTTACACATGCTTTCTAAAATCCTATTCTATTCAAGTAACAAATACGTTCAGTACCACCATAAAAAGAATCCAAATAAAACAAAACAAAAACTATAGCATGTGATAGGAAACTAAAATAGAAACCTGTTGCTTGGTAGGCTTCCAAAAGCCGAGAAGCAAACAGTAGTTCACATGACCTTTCAGTTTCTGACTGTAGCGATCAATGCAAATACAGATAATGGGAATCTTGGATATCTTGATGCTGGAAATAAGATCAGCAATACCACCCCTATCTCCAGCAAACATTCCATCGACCCCGTCCATAATGAGTACAATTTTTGGATGCTTTGTACTGCATTCTAACTACTAATTAACCTAAAAAAGAAAAAAAAAAAAAATTCTTTGGTGAACGCACAGTGTGGATGTGCTACTTTATTTAGGTGGGTGTCCTGTCCTCCTTGCCTTGAACTTCATTATCCTTTTATGATTAATGAAGTTATGATTCTCTTCAAATAAATAAACAAATACATATAGGCATATGTGGTTGTATGTATTTATGTATGTACAACTTAACAGTTCAAGACATATAAGTGAAAACTCAAAAACAACCAATCCATGTTAACACTTAGGGCCTTATTGCTAACAAGCTCTTTTATTGCATTTATATTGCTTCCCCCGATTCCTTTTTCAATAATGGCATCAGCCTTTCCCTGGCTGTCACTAGCATTTACCTTAAAAAAAATTTGTGCTGTATGAATCAGGAAAACACCAATGTATTCAGTGACATACTTTGCCATATTATAAGCTTCCAGAGGTCCAACATATGCTGATAAAATAGACATCACCTCAAATAGTCTGGAAACCAAGCATATGACTGACCGGCTTCACTGACATTGTTTCCCCCATACCAAGTGTTCCTCTCAATAGTATAGCCTTTTTTGCACCAGAATCCTTTGCTGCTTTCCCCTTTTTCTTATTTCCTGTATCAAGAAACTGCTCATGCCAACATGCTAACCAATCATGAAGCTGCTTGACCTAGACATCATATACCATATAGTGTTAATTTTAATATCAAATCTTTCTAGATAAAAACATGTCAAAGTGAAAAGTGAAGCTAGAAATAGTTAACATACTTAACGGATGTTTGGGAAGCGCATTGTGTTTGCATTGTGTTTGAATACAATACATTAAATACAATTTTGATTTAGATAATAAGTATTTGCATTGCATTTGAATGTAACGTGTGTTTGGATGAAAAGTATTTGAATTGTATTTAAATTATGAATATGTGATATGACTAGTAAAAGTAATAAAAAAAAGTGAAATAATAAATAATGATTATATCATATTTAAAATGCGATATATTAGTATTTGAACGCAATATTTTTGCGTTTGGATGAAAATTACATTATATTTGAACGTAATGCGAATGCAATGCAGTAAACAAACGAGCCATTAGATGCAGGACATGGTGAATATCATGATGCAAAATGATAACCAATACATAACAATGACTGATTTCCAATGACGTCATTTGCAGCCTTTGGCCTATATTTTTCTGTCCATGTCAAAGCAGCAATGTTGAGCAGTCTGAATCTTTTTCCTATCAAGGGAGGCATCTGATGCAGACCTTTGTTGGCAACATTTTCTGGTGCTGAGCTAGCCAGTGCAATCTTGTAAAGAACCAAAACAAAATGCAAAACTTGTGAGAGAACGCCCAAAAGATACAGATAGACATTTGGGCAAGTTAAAATGTAAGAACAGATGTGAAGAATATAACAAGAACAATAATAAAGCATGATCAAAGGTAATTCCAAACATGTATCACGTATTACTAATCACAAATTTAAAATAAAAATGAATATTTGCTATTTTAGGTGAAAATGGCTACTCAATTAAGGCCTCTCTTTAGAGTTCAGATATTGAAACATAAACTACTTGGTTACCGGATCGTACTCTTACTTTCTGTTTTCTGCAGGCTTTTCTTTGATTGTGACACATCAGCATCAACCATGGGTTTCTTTGATCGTTGCATAGGTTTAGCATGACTTGATGCATGTATCAGATCAAATAGCCCGTCTTCACTGCAAAAAGGCATGCAGCATTGAGTGAAGAAGAGATAAATTAAAGGGCATAAAGAGTAAGTTGATAGATGTCTCTTACAATCAATTGATCCAAGATAACATACCCAAACTCTTTAGCTTTTTCAGATTTTCTTCCCCCAATATCTTCATCACGCAGAAGATAGTTCTGCAAAGATACTATGTTAGTCACTAGCCAGTAGTTTCATGTCAAACCCAAGAAACATGAGAGTCAGAGAAGTCTAAATTGACCATTTTCTCGCTGACAGATCAGGTAACACAGCCACCATGACATTTGATCAAGTCTTCTGCTTCCCCTCTTTCCAAACTGCAACCACAGTAAAATTTCAACATACATTCTGAAGCTGAATCTAATTAAAACAATGACAATAATCATCGTGATCCAGCTTAATCCTCCTTGGAATGGCATTATAAAAATTTCATTGATTTGCATGAATTGTATTTATACTTCATAGTTATAATTTACAAAGAAATAACTGTACTTAAGATTTGTTAGAAACGATACCAAGAAGCCACAACTCATGTTCACAAGATCTATAACAAAAGGTTGAATTATTTTAAACAAAAAAAGCAATTATTAACGATAATCACAAGTAGAGAAATACTATTCTACAACTTCATCATAGTTTGATGGAAAGGACTTTCTTTGCCCACAAAATAAGTTTGCAAGGCAGAGAAAAGTTACAAGATCTACCTGTCAAGTGTACCACCAATTACAAAAGTAAAACCAGCTAAACAGTCCGAAGCACCTTCAGGAACTTCCTGAAATGAACCCAAAAAAAAAAAAATCCAAATTAATGTAAAGAACTATGAATAAAATAAAATAAAACCAATTTAACTAATAAACCAATCGAGAAAGCCCTAAATTTGAACTTTTGCCCTTTGTGTGGAGGATCATTCCCTTCTCCAAAGTTCATAAATCCACCACGTCCTCTTCCACCAGCTGGAGCTGCCAAGGCACCTCTTCCACCACCACGCCCACCTGATTTGGAAGGAGTTTCTACACGTTTCACTAAATCATCATCGTCACTTTCATTAATATCCATTGGTTTCTGTCCGTCCCCCTTCCAATTACACCCTTAAGTGTCTTTCGTGAGGTGGCAGCAACTGAATTTTTCCTAGTGTTGGGCAAGACAAAGTCGTCTTCATCATCATCAACTTTCTGAATCATTTTTGCAGGCGAGGGTTTTACCGTCTCCTCATCATCAGTTTGAGTCTTTATTTTGGCTGGAACCTCAACCTTCTCCTTTTCATCTTTAGGCTTCTCTGCAGAAAAATACTCGATAGTTTTTCTTCGGCCTGAATTACCTTGGCTTCCTTGCATCTGGTTGCTCAAAATCAAATCAAAAATACATAAATAAATAAATAAACAAGAGATATAATGAAAATTACGATTCTATTACTAATATCACTCCTCCTCATAAATAAGTTTTGGGTGATTTCCCTTTGCATGTCTTCTAATGTGAAACCTGCCAACTAGAAAATGAAATTCTACTCCGCTGGTGGCAAACTCAACATGTGGCGACCAGAAATTCAAAATTTACTCACTCCCAATACATTGGCTCTGCCAGGACAATCATTTCGAACAGTACATGAGAAATCTTGTTCATTTTTCATTTGTGGCCAAAAAATTCAAAAATTTACACACTCCAGATACATAAGAAATGCAGTTGACATTTCATTCGGTAAACCAAAAGATTCAAAATTT
Source organism: Antiaris toxicaria (assembly GCA_035233585.1). Taxonomy (NCBI): domain Eukaryota; kingdom Viridiplantae; phylum Streptophyta; class Magnoliopsida; order Rosales; family Moraceae; genus Antiaris; species Antiaris toxicaria. The sequence goes on from CP141163.1 coordinate 8,467,523, forward strand.
ACACATGCTCAATAAAAAAGAAATGTGGTTGACATTTCCTTTGGTGACCAAAAATATTCAAAATTTACACTCCGCATCGGAATAAAAGATTCAAAAGGGTATTTTAGCTGTCACCTTTCGATTTCAAGTTTTCTCGGCAACCAAGGAAAGGGATAATCCAAAATTACACCAATATTATGTCACAAAAGGCCGAGCCACACAACAAAATAGACACTTATTGAAAACCCAGTGCTGTAAACTATACGCTGGAACTTACAAACACTGAAAAACAACATAACAAAAACATTAACAATCACAAAAAGGATTACAATGGCTAAAGCCTACGTCAGAACTCACCAGCTTTTCAGGCGGAGGTTGAACAGATTTTGAGGCCAAATTGACATTGCCCTTTTCGTGGGACTTCATAAACCACTCCTTAATATCTGATTGTGACTTTATAATTACATATAACACAACAAATAAACCTAAAGAAAACAAAAATCAAACAACAAAGAAACAGAAACAGAATCGAAATTCAATTCAACCCTTTATTTCATTTTCAAGGACCCAAAAGGGGGGGGAAGAAAATGAAAGAACCAACTTACCATTGCATGGCACAATATACACCTTCGATTGAACTCAATTTGCCATGCAAGAAACTGCGAAATCCAAAAATTGTGGATCAGAATCTTTTTCTCGGTAGTATTTGTATATATTTAAACCAAACACAGGAAAAACACAAAAAAAAAAATCCCAAAAGAGGGGCCAAAACTCTCTGAATTAACCCAAAGCCAGCAACAAAAAGAATTGATGATTAAACATAAAGCAATCTAAGTTCAATTATAAACTGTACTAGAGCAAATCATCATTTACTTGAGGAAACAAAACAAATGCATGTAAATTTACTTAAATCCCACGTCAGAGGAAGAAAGAGCCAAGCAAATAGTAAAAGCTAAAACCCATCACAAAAAAAATTTGACAAAAAAAAAATCATACCACCCAAAGAAAAAAGAGAAAAGAAACCTAAAAAAAAAATGTCACAAAAGAAACGTAAAATTTCTTACATTTCTGCTTGAAGAAGCGCCAATGCGGAGGAAAGAAATCGTAGAGTTCAGTTTGGTCCTTCGCAAAGTTTTAAGAGAGAGAGAGAGGAGAGAGAACGTGATAGCACTCATATTAAGAGTGGCTTCATAATGATCACACTTACATTTTGGCTCTAAATCAGCTTCTTCAGAAGATTCTCCTAGATCCATTTAATTAACCTGTAGGTCTTCTTCTTCACTGCTCTCATCAAAACTAGAATATTCTTCATCACTCTAATTTAAGAGCTGTTTTTCTATTAATCTTTTGATGTTTTCATCTATTTGGAGTTCATTTAGTTTTGCTTTTGTCCAACACGTCCTGGCGTAATGGCCTAATTTCAAGAAAGAAATATCTTCCAAAATGAAATTATCCAACAAAGAACTTATAATTATTTTGATTATATAGAAACTTAGACGCAAACACTATACTATCAAAATACCCAAAACTCCCATTCTTGGTTCATTACGCTTAAAATAGGAAACAGGTTCATCAAAGAAGACCTTTCCAATTGGTTTATAGATTGATTTGGTTATTTTGGACCAACCACAAGTATCCTCCCAGAAAAAATTGTTAAAGGATTCAACTACTTCTCAAAGAAAAATTCTACAAAAGTAGCAGATCCATAAGACAGTTTTCCTCTATTCACCAGCTTACACGAGGTACCTTAGATATTTAAATGGGAATATATGATCCTCAAGGATATCGATGATGATATTCCTAAACTTGGAAGGCTGTACCTTGGAAGATGGTGAGACAATTATGATTATAAACACCTGACTTAGAAAAACCTTAATCTCATCCTTATTAAAGGAGATTCTGAAGAAATGACTCCTAATATGGAGTCTTTAGCTATCATAGATCTTATTTGCTCCTTAACCAAGGAAAAAAGAAAGCTACGAGCTGTTTTCTATTAATCTTTTGATGTTTTCATCTATTTGGAGTTCATTTAGTTTTGCTTTTGTCTAGCACATACTGGCGTAATGGCCTAATTTTAAGAAAGAAATATCTTCCAAAATGAAATTATCCAACGTATGCCTTACAGTTATTTTGATTATATAGAAGCTTGGGAGCAAACACCATACTATCAAAATACCCAAAACTCCCATTCTTGATTCATTACACTTAAGACAGGAAACAGATACATCAAAGAAGACCTTGCCAATTGGTTTGAGATTGATTTGGTTATTTTGGACCCAGAAAAAATTGTTAAAGGATTCAACTACTTTTCAAAGAAAAATTCTGTAAAAATGACAGATCCATAAGACAGTTTCCTTCTACTCACCACCTTACACGAGGTACCTTCGATATTTAAATGAGAATATATGATCCTCAAGGATATCGATGATGATATTCCTAAACTTGGAAAGCTGTACCTTGGAAGATGGTAAGACAATTATGATTATAGATACCTGATTTAGAAAAACCTTAATCTCATCATTATTAAAGGAGATTCTGAAAAAATGACTCCTAATAGGGAGTTTTTAGATATTATAGACCTTATTTGCTCCTTAACCAAAGAAAAAAGAAAGCTACGAGCTATTTTTCTATTAATCTTTTGATGTTTTCATCTAGTTGGAGTTCATTTAGTTTTGTTTTTGTCCAGCACATGCTGGCGTAATGGCCTAATTTTAAGAAAGAAATAGCTTCCAAAATGAAATTATCCAACGAAGAACTTATAGTTATTTTGATTATATAGAAGCTTGGAAGCAAACACTATACTATCAAAATATCCAAAACTCTCATTCTTGGTTCATTACGCTTAAGATTGGAAATAAGTACATCAAAGAAGACTTTGCCAATTGGTTTATAGATTGATTTGGCTATTTTAGACCAACCACAAGTATCCTCCCAGAAAAAATTGTTAAAAGATTCAACTACTTCTCAAAGAAAAATTCTATAAAAGTGGCAGATCTATAAGACAGTTTCCTTCTATTCACCACCTTATATGAGGTACCTTGGATATTTAAATGGGAATATATGATTCTCAAGGATATCGATGATGATATTCCTAAACTTAGAAGGCTGTACCTTGGAAGATGGTGAGACAATTATGATTATAGACACCTGACTTAAAAAAACCTTAATTTCATCTTTATTAAAGGAGACTCTGAAGAAATGACTCCTAATAGGGAGTCTTTAGCTATCATAAGACCTTATTTGCTCCTTAACCAAGGAAAAAAGTAAGCTACTACCTAAAGAAAAAGAGAAACTTAAGCAACTATTAGAAGATTCATTTGACAAAGAAGATGAAATGGAGGACATCTCTCCGATTTCAAATGATGAAGAATATCAACTTAATCTAACAAAATAGTCGCAAGACCCTTATGATTAAAAAAAAAATTGGGAGGTGGTGGCACCTAATAATAATAATAAAATAAACATATTCTCCATCTAACTAACTTGATTATGAAATTCTTCTCCCGAACGTAACCGTCTATGTGCTATATAATCAAGATGGTCCCCCTTTTATTTTATTCTCCACTTCTTTTAGACATCGACCTTATCCGCGTAATAATAATAATAAAACATGCATATTCTCCATCTAACCAACTTGAATATGAGATTTTCTCCCAAAGGCAACCGTCCATGTGCTGTATAATCAAGATGGTCCCCCCCCCCCTTTTTACTTTATTCTCCACTTCTTTTAAACATCGACCTTATCCACAAAAAAAGTTGTCTCCCATTTATCTTTGTCCTCTTCTCTTCAAATTTCTCACAAAAAAATCTTGTGAGCCTACAGGAGCAAGAATATCCTCTATAAAAGGAGTAAAGTTCAATTCAGAAGGAGTAAGCAGAAGAAAAAGAAGAATATAAAATTCTAAGTGTAAAATTCTAAACAAATTTTTCCACTTCAAGTGAAATTCTTGAGTGAGTCTTTGTAAAATATTAAGTTGTGAGTGAGTTTTTTGAATTTGTGTGAATTCTTGAGTGAGCCTTTGTAAAATAGTAAGTTGTGAATGAGTTTTTAAATTTGTATGAATTCTTGAGTGAGCCTTTGTAAAATCCCACTTGTGCCAGAAAATCTATTTCACTCCAAGGTATCCTTCTGGGAACTGCTAACTTGGATTTGACTATGTTGGTTTGGAACATAGTTGCGAATCCTTTTTTGTTCCTAATTAAGGATTTCATATTTATAGATGGGCTTATGGTATTCATATTGTTACGGTATACTCTATAAATAAGAGCTAGATTACTTGTTTCTTCTTTCATGTTAAAGCCTTGAGTTTTGATATCTATCATGAGAGCTATAATTACATTTAGGTCTTTTAAGTGGATTGTGAAGTTAGGAAAACAATAATAGGATATTGGTCCCTTGCTTAAGGTTGACTCTACACTTCCTAATAAGGAATCTATGAATCTTTTATGACTCTTGTCTATTAAACATGATCAAACTGACTTATTTAGTCCTTCCCTTGTTAAGAGTTTTGTAGCTATTTATACTAAACCATAATGGAGATAACCATATTTTTCTTTATATTGATTTGCAAAATCTTGTGATATTAATGGAACCTCCATTACCTCACCAATTATAGGTAGAGCTTCTTCAATTTTTTTAATAATATAATCTAATTTATAATTAAAAGATACTTCATTATAAACAGACAAAGTGCATACTTGAGGAATATTCCAATTATTTAAATTTTTTTCTATATTTTTTATAATAAATAGTTCTTTATTCTTTAAAGCACCGGAAGTACTGGACTTAGAATAAGCTCTAAGGGATCTAGAAGAGGAAGATATAGATAGACTTCTAAACATCCTTGTCATATTTAGGTGGCGTTTGGTATTGGTTTTAAAATGTTATCTGTTTTCAAAAAAATTGAAAATGAGAATGTTTTGAAAACTGTGTTGAGATCATTTCTGAAATTGTATTTGATTATATTTTCTGAATGTATATTCTGAAAAATATAAAAATAAAATTATGTTTGGTTATATATTTTGAAAACTCATTTTATAAATAAGTGTCTTATAAAAACATATTTACTTTTAATTTAAAAATAATAAAAAACAAATTATTAGTCATAATTAAAAAAAAAAAAACTTTGGTAGTAAGTTTTACAATGAGCGATAGGGGTGGAAGAGATTGGTGGTCTGAACTCTAGGTGACGGTGATGACTAAATTTAGATCATGAGTCGATAGTCATTATCACAAGAGGGCTGTCGTTATCGTCACTAGCTCATGGTCATCAGCCTTCGTCGAAGATGAATACTATCGTTAAACATGATCATCACTGACGCTGTACAAACAGAAAGAGAAAGAGAGAGGAGAGGAGATGGAGGGAGAAAACGAAAACAAAAAGGTGAAAATAACTTTTTTTTGTTTTCAAAAAACCCCAAAAAACAACATAATTGAAAACGATATTTTCGAAATGGTTTTGAAAACGTTGAATAAATAAACACTATTTTGAGACCATTTTCATTTTCTGCGTTTTTGAAAATAGAAAATCATACTCAAAAACAAAAACAAACGCCCCTTTAGTTTTTTAAGACTCGATCAACGTCCTATAATAGTACTACAAATGGCTTTCCAATGCCTAATTCCCTATTGCGTGATGAGAGTCTTAATAGAACTAAGTATGAACAAAAATATCTAAACAGTTTTTTATTTCTCTTAACCCTCTATTACCCCTGAAAACTTGGCTCTGATACCAACCTATACCAATGTCTTTAAGAAGTAGATATAATTAAAATAGATATAAGCAAATTCAATGATGCAAAATTTTACAACGAAAAATAATAACAGAAAAAGAACTGAAATTGAAATAAAAGCTTTTTCTTACATTACAGGACCGAAGTTATATACAAGTGATTGCTTGAGACTGGATACTTATTGTTCAGGCTCTAGTGGTCTTGTAGACTGGTTTATAAATTCACTCACAACTTAATATTTTACAAAGACGCACTCAATGATTCACACAAATTTAAAAACTCACTCACAACTTAATATTTTACAAAGGCTCAATCAAGAATTCACACAAATTTAAAAAACTCACTCATAACTTAATATTTTACAAAGGCTCACTCAAGGATTTCACTCGAATTGGAAAAACTTGCTTTGAATTTTACACTTAGAATTTTATATTCTTCTTTTTCTTCTGCTTGCTCCTTCTAAACTGAACCTTACTTCTTTTATAAATGATACTCTTGCTCCTGTAGACTCACAAGATTCTTTTGTGAGAGATGACTCATCCTTATCATGAGGTAACAAACTTTAATAAGTGGAGGTATCACGAGAAGGTTTTTGAGAAACAGACAAATGACTCATCATGCTTTAATAAGTGGAGGGGTCACGAGAAAGTTGAAGAAAAGAGGGTAAAGATAAGTGGGAAACAACTTTTTGGATGGACAAGGTCGATATCTAAAAGAAGTGGAGAATAAAGTAAAAAGGGATCAATCTTGATTATACAGCACATGGACGGCTACCTTTAGAAGGAGAATCACATAATCAAGTTGGTTAGATGGAGAATATATATATTTAACTATTATTATTATTATTATTATTAGGCCCTTTTTTTTATTAATCATAAGAGTCTTGCGAATATTCTGCTAAATTAAGCTGATATTCTTCATCATTTAATATAATAATATTTTTTTTTTTCATTTTTTAATCATAAGCGTCTTGTGAATATCCTGCTGGGTTAAGGAGATATTCTTCATCATTTGAAATCAGGGAGAGGTCCTCTATTTCATCATCTTTATCCTACAAATCTTCTAATAGTTACTTAAGCTTCTCCTTTTTTTTTTTTAGGTCGTAACTTTCTTTTTTCCTTGGTTAAGGAGGAAATAAGATCTGTGATAGCTAAAGACTACCTATTAGGAGTCATTTCCTTAGAATCTCCAATAATAAGGATGAGATTAAGGTTTTTCTTAGTCCGGTGTCTATAATCATAATTGTTCCACCATTTTCCAAGGTACAATCTTCCAAGTTTAAGAAGGTCATTATCGGTATCCTTGAGAATTATATATTCCTATTCAAATATCAAAACACCTCATATAAGGTGGTAAATAAAAGGAAACTGTCTTCTAGATTTGTCACTTTTACAGAATTTTTTTTTTTTTTTTAGAAGCAGTTGAATTCTTTAACAACTACTTCTAAGAGGATACTTGTGATTGGTCCAAAATAACCAAACCAATCTTTAAACCAATCGGAAAGGTCTTCTTTGATGTACCTATTTCCTGTCTTAATGGTAATAAACCAAAAATGAGAGTTTTGAGTATTTTGATAGTACAATGTTTTCTCCCAAGCTTCTATATAATCAAAATAACTATAAGTTCTTCGCTAGATAATTTCATTTTGGAAGATATTTCTTTGGGGAGGACTTTTATTCCAATGTGACAAAGAAAGTATTTTATGAATGCATAAAGAGGAATAGGCTATTTAGGTGGTATTTATCATCTTATGGGAGAAAGTAATAGATTCAGTGTCTATTAAAATGGCTTCATACCATTCCCTAGATTTAGGGAACGTGAGAGGATGTAAGTGAAAGGGTAAATAAAAGGCCACTATTTCAGCAGTAGATTTAGTGAGGTCTTGATTTTCTATTGTGATTATTATTTTGTGTCCAATCTTCTTGTACTCCCATCTCTTCTTTTTAGAAGATGATTAGCTTAAGGAAGAAACACCTAAAGCTGCCTTCAAAGGAGCCCCGCAAAGATTCAAAGATTGTAATCTTTTAGATACTTCCTCACATACCTTGATATGTGGTTTTTTTTAGTTGGTTTTTACTCTAATCCTCCAAATTTTGGCTAGGATCTAAAACAGGCTTTGGGATTTTATTTCTTTTATATAAGTATATTGAATCACTATCTCCATAAGTGACTAAAAATAAATATTTTCCATTATCTTCCCCAAGTGGTCCTACATTAGGATCTCCCATATCGTATCTCTCTTTCAGAGATCGTGTAACTCTGGTATATTGAAATTCTAGTGACTCTTCAGGGTTATATTCTTTCTTAAGAATTTCTTTTTCTAAAGGGTATAAATATTTTTCTTCTTTATTTATTCCCTGCCACTCTAGTATAGTGGAGAAGTATATTTGGACTAAGTCACATTAGCTTCAGAGATTATTCCCTTTCTAGTTACTTTAAAGGGATACAATAGGCTAAGAAATGGGGCTCCTAATATAGCAAGTCTAGAAATATTTTTACTGAACAAGAAGCTGGTTTGAAAACAAGCTCCTTCTAAACAAACTACTGCATCTGATAATTTACATTGGATTGGCATTTTTCCTCCATTGGCAGTGTTTAGGATTTGAGTGGTCTCAGTAAAGTATTTTGTAGGAACTAGTCCTTTACTAATACAAATTTAGACCAGCACCTGAGTCTATAAGGGCTTCTATTTTTATAATATATTCTTTGGCTATAACAATGGTGACTTTAGCATACCACTTTTGATTTATAATCTTATCTATAGAATTAATAGATTCCTCATTTTTTGAGGAAGATGGGACGTCTTTGAATAATTCAACCAACTTCCTTTCATTTTCCTTTTCATCTTTTTCTGAGATTGGATGAGAGAAATCCCTGAAATTAAGGAGTTCAAGGTTTGAATCCTTGCTTTGAGTTCTTTAAGTTCTTTTTTAGTTTCATTGATATCTTTTTTAAGATCTTGATCAGTAGGTTCTTGTTTAGGTCCTTCTAGCTCTACTCTTTTTAGAATTTCTCTGAAAGAGTAATGTTGGGATTTTTCTTGAAAAGTTTTTTGAATTTTAGTATCCTTATATGGAGATCTCTCTTTTGTAATAAGGATATATTCTTTTAATGCCTTTTGTTTTTTTTTTTCCTCTGGAAAAAACAGAATTCACTGGAGTCAACACGGCCATACAGAAACAGAATCGAAATTCCATTTAACCACTTATTCCATTTTCAAGGACCCAAAAAAGGAAAAAATAAATGAAAGAACCAACTTACCATTGCGTGGCACAATATACTTCGATTGAACTCAGTTCACCATGCAAGAAACTGCGAAATCCAAAAATTGTGGATCAGAATCTTTATCTCAGTAGTATTTGTATATATTTAAATTAAACATAGACGAAAAACACGAAAAAAAAATTCCCAAAAAAGGGGCCAAAACTCTGTGAATTAAGCCAAAGCCAGCAACAAAAAGAATTGATGATTAAACATAAAGCAATATAAGTTCAATTAAAAACTGTACTAGAGCAAATCATCATTTACTTGAGGAAACAAAACAAATGCATGTAAATTTACTTAAATCCCACGTCAGAGGAAGAAAGAGCCAAGCAAATAATAAAAGCTAAAACCCATCACCAAAAAAATTTGAAAAAAAAAAATCTTACCACACAAAGAAAAAAGAGAAAAGAAACCTAAAGATAAAAAAGTTGCAAAAGAAACGCAAAATTTTTTACATTTCTGCTTGAAGAAGCGCCAATGCGGAGGAAAGAAATCGTGGAGTTCAGTTCGGTCCTTCGCAAAGTTTTGAGAGAGAGAGTGAGGAGAGAGAGAGAGTTTTTTTTTAGAGAGACAGAAAGATTTAGTCGATGACATAATAGCAAACTTTTTTATGCAGACCGGCGACGGCAATCTGGCGACGACGAAAACGACGGCGACCTGCCGAGTCAAATTCCCGCGAGTAAAAGGGCGAGAGAGGGGCGAGGGAAAACGCCAGAGGGTGGTTTTTTTTTTTTTTTTTTGGTTGCGTGTACAACCTATTTTTATTTTTTTTTCTAACAAAAAAACCTATTTTATTTTTATTTTACCAGCGAATCCTATTTTTATTTTCTTTTTCAGTTATTTTTAACTCTTTCTCACTTCTTTTTTTTTTCCTTCCTTTTTATTTTTTTATTTTTTAATTTTTCCCTAAAATTGCATATTTTCAAATATGTATTTGAAATGTTTTAATTTTGGTACTTCTATATGTTATTTTATCAAAATGACCATTATAAATATATTTTATTATTAAAAGGATTTGAATAATATATTAGGTTCACGTTATATTATATTTAAATCTAATACATTTTATGTAATATATATTTGGATAAAAAATATTTAAATTATATTTAAATATTAAATATGTGATGTGATAAATAAAAGTAAAAAGAAAAAAGGGAGAGAAAAAAGAAAATATATGATATGATTGATAAAAGTAATAAAGAAATAAAATAATAAATAATAATTGTATTGAATTTAAATTATGATATAATTGATATTTGAATGTAACGTTTTTGTAATTAGATGAAAATCGTATTAAGTTTAAACGCAATACGAATATAATGCAAATATCAAACGCACCTTAATATAATCAAATAATTTTCTTAATATTTTTGTATGATGTAATTTTCAACAATTAAAAAAATTAAATATTAATGAAACTTAAAAGGGCCTTTCATGAATTCTAAATATGAATATTAAAAAATTGTTAGCACAGACAATCTATAAAATATGGAAAAATTATGTTAGATAACCTATTTTGGTCACCTAATTTAATAAATAGCTGAATTTTTTATTATTTAGTAGAATAGTCATTTTTTATTTTTTATTTTTTTAGGTTTGGTTAATCATAATTAACTAAGAAAATTAATATTTTACATTATAATCAATCAACAATTGACTATAATTTGATCAATTATTAATTCACTATTTAACAAAATTGATTTATTGTTTTAAAAAAATTATTTTAATTAATTTTTTAAAATTTAGGTTATTTTTTAAAAAAACTTGTTAAAAAAGATTGTTTAGCTATAAATTTCTAAAATATACACTGCTAATTACACACATACAAAGCATGTGTCCCGTTAATCTATATAAAAGCATGAAAGCACTTAATAACAGTGCTTTTATCCTCCATTCAATAACGGCAACACCCACCACATGGCAATTTCTTTTTTCAATTTATAAAAAATAAAAACTAATTTGTTTTTATATTTTTTGAATTTTCTTCGTTTACCCTTTCTTGTAAACATATTCTGGATATAAATGCAGCATTCCCAATGGATCATTCAGACCTACACTGCCTGAGTGATTTTTTTTTTTTTTAATAAAGAAAAGGCTCTTGCAGTGGTTTCTTTATTACCTTAATAAATGCTCTTAACAGATAGGAAACACTTTCTTTAAACATAATGGAGGACAATAAGTTTTTAATTAATTTCTCCTAATATCTAACCAGGTCAATTACCGCTTGCATAACCTTCTTGTGGTTCTATAGTTAAACTGGAATAGGTATAAAGCTGCAAGATTCGAATCTGGGAGGATGAGAAGAAACGTCTAACAAAGACTCACTTCTCGACCAGCCTATCCACTGCTACGGATGTTGCCTGAGTGATACTTGCCTCCGTAACTTCCACACTTGAGCATCACAATATTGCACTTTAATAAATTTCAACAACTCTATTTGTTCTCGTTGTAAGTACTTGTGTGTTTACTATTCTAATTTTGAAGAAAAAACAAATTTTAGGGATGTTCTAGGGGGTGTTTGTTTTTGTTCTTCAGAATGCTTTTCCATTTTCAAAAACACAAAAAATGAAAATGGTTTCAAAATAGCGTTTGTTTATTTAACGTTTTCAAAACCGTTTTGAAAACACTGTTTTCAACTATGTTGTTTTTTTGGGTTTTTTGAAAACGAAAAAAAGTTATTTTTATTTTTTATTTTCATTTCCAAAAAATATTGTATTTTTTGGGTTTTTTGAAAATGAAATGGGTTTTGAAAAAATATAACCAAATAAAGTTTCATTTTTATGTTTTTCAAAATATACACTCAGAAAACATAACCAAACACAGTTTCAGAAATGATTTTAACATAGTTTTCAAAACATTCTCATTTTCAATTTTTTTGAAAACAGAAAACATTTCAAAAACAATATCAAACGCCAAGTGTCCCGTAACATGTTGTGCACAGTTTATTTTGATCTTATTGGTGTTGCTTAGGTGAAGGGCATTTGACTGGGTGGGTAACCTGTGTAATTGGTTTAGCCGGTTAAGAGGGCACTTTCATTTAAAATCTTTGAATGTCATAGATAAATCACGTCGTGTGTGACGACTAGCTTTTGTTTTATTTTCTTTTTACATGTATTTATATATATATATATATATTTTAGGGAAAAGGGGGGCTCTCTCGCATGCAACTCCCTTGTCCTCTTTCACCTGCATAGACCGTGTCATTCACCTTACTTCTTTCTTTCTTATTTTTTCAACAATGTCCTTTTATAGTTATGGAATGTGGAAATTTTGTGTAGTTTGATAATCTGCTTATTTTTTGGGTGTTTTTTTCTGTTAATTTCAAAATTTATCCCAATAGATTACTTGTGTTAATCTACCTGATTACTATTTGGCAATTGACGCCATGACTAGAGTTTTCTAGACTTTTTTTTTTTTGAAATCAAATAATAATTTGATTAATTATGAAAATATATTGACAAAATAAGTAGAGGATCCGGGCAGATTTCTTAATTATTTCAAAATGAATTTAGAAAGTATTTTGTGGTTGTGCTGTCCACGAGCATGGAACCAGGCTTTGCAAAGGTGAGTTTTTAATCAACTTGATTTCTAGGATTTTTAGGGCTTGTATAAAAAGGTGGATTAGAATCCATATTTAATAGATTGAAAAGGATTAGAATAGTAAAATCTGAAGATAAAAGTTTAGGAAAAAGATAAAAAAAAAATTATAACAACTTATATTTGATAGGTTGAAATCCACACCTAAACAAGCTCTTAGTAATGGTCAAAATCAACAAAATTTCTCCTCCCCACACTGTGGGAATTCCTTTTGGTTTAGTTTATAGTGAATTATCGAAATGTCGAAATAAGGGAGCTTTTATGGAATTACCGAATGCTACATTTTTTACTTGAGATATTTGTTGAGTTGATTTTTGTGTTTAAAATTTTTGTTATCTGTTGTTTGATTGTCCAACAAATGCTTTGCGTTTTTCTAGGTTCCTTTGATATGGTCGAAGGCAGAATTTCTTTCTTTTGGGCACCACATTGTGAGAATTGCTCATGATTTAGTTTATGGTCAATGATCAGAGTGTCATTAATGGAAAGCTTGTGTCAAGATTGTGTTAAGTTTCATGAATGAGCTTTATATGGCAATGGATTTGAGAAAATAACTGAAGATTTATGTCTTTTATTTAAGATTTTTGTTGGAACAAAGCATTTAATCTAGTTTAACAGTTACAACTGAAGATATTAGCTTTTGTACCTCATTGAAAGGGCTTTCTTTTCCATCCCCAATTGTTTCTAGTTCGTTTTGCAATTTGTTTAACCTTTGGCAACAAATATTGTTAATCCTTTTGGTTTCTCTTTACAATTTAGTTTGATTCCTTTACAGGGTGTCACATTCTTTTGTTGACTATGAGCGCGTATCCCAAACGTTCAGGAGAAATTTTTGTGTTCGATGTGGAAGTAAGTTCTTCTTCACACTATTTGTCCATTAGGTTGCTAGTTTGTCTTCAGCTCCTTTTGTTTTTCTTTTTATTTTTTGAGACTTCTTTCTGTTAGGTTTTTAATATTGACAATTATGACAATTTAAGAAAAACCAAAAATTATTTAGGAATTTAAGTGCAGGTTGTATTACAAAATATTACAACTATGTTGCGAGTTTAAAATATATTGTGACTTGAAGACTTTGGGATATTTGACTTGGATTGCTAATAACATAGCGAATTCAGTTTGAAAACGATCAGGATAGATAATTATGGAATGGATAATGTTGCAGAATTATAAAAAGGAAAATCTTGTGGATTTGTTTTTCTAAAAGGAAAATCTAAATCCTATTTAAATTAGGATTTCAAAGATTCTAAGACTTGTTCTTTAAATGGCTGCAATTTTGATGAAAATTGTTATGCAAAGAATTTTGGAGATCAATGTGTAATATATTGAGAAAATACTCAAATAGAGTTGAAAAATTTGTTTCCTAAATAGATTTGAAATTCAAATTTTGGGATTGTTATAGAATATGTTGCAATATTATCTTTAACAAGTTCAACATTCGAATGAAATCCAAATTTCAAGGATTTGATCTAAGTTTTGCATTGGTATTTTGTGCTACTATTATACAAAGGTCTCAATACAGAATATTGTGCACAAGCTTAGAGAATAATCCGCAGATTTGAGGTAATTTATTGTTAGTATTTTTACGTCTTTCAAGAGAGAGGTTTAAAGCTTTCGGGAGGAGATAAAATCAATTGAAGAGAGTTCAATGAAGCTTGCAAAGAGATCTTGCAGAACACATTCAGTGATTGGATTTCAAGATGATCGGCAGTACCAATAAAGAGGAATTTTTATATTGCATAAAACCATTAATGCTTGTAATCGCTCATCAGTTAGTAAAGAGTTCAATGTCTTGGTGTGGTCTCAAGGAGTAGGAAAACCGAATCTCATAAAAACTTGTTTGTCTCATTTATTTACTTGCTTATGATAATTAATTAATTGGATTAATCAATTAAATTAAAATCAGATCTTATAATTGATATTAAAGTAGGTTACTAATGTATTTTCTAGGTTAGATTTTGAGAATTGATTTATTTTGCAGGTATGGATCTTTTACATGAAGGAGGATTAGTTTAATGTCCACCACTTCTAGATGGAACAAATTATCCTTACTAAAAAGCCTGGATGAGGGCACAAGATGAGAAGGCATGGCGTGCGGTTTTGACAGGATGGACGCACCCCACTGCAAAGGATGATGAGGGTAAGACTATTCTAAAACCTAAAGAAACATGGTCTAGTGATAATGACAGATTGGCTAATAATAACTCTAAGATGCTACATGCTACTTTCAATGTGGTGGATGCTAATTAGGTCAAACATTTTTCCACTTATGAAGCTACCAAAGAAGCTTGGATCATATTGCAAGCTGCATATGAAGGGACTATTGTATTGAAGATGTCTAAACTTCAAATTCCAGCAACTCGATATGAAAACCTCATAATGCTTGAAAGTGAGACAATTGCTAATTTCAATGCTAAATTCTGTAATATTACTAATGAAGCTTTTGCTTTATATGAAAAATATTCTGAGACAAAATTAGTAAGAAAGGCATTAAAATCTCTATCAGATTGGTTTGCGTATAAGGTTAGCTTAAGATGGTAGTCCTATAAGATTGGATGAATTAATTGCAAACTTTTGAGATGAATTTAAAACAAAATAAAAGGGACAAAAGTAGAGTTGTGCAAGCTGAGATTTAAGACTCAAGTGATGATGAGAAAGTTGATGATAAGGCAGATTTAATCGAATCTCTTGCTTTACTTACAAAGAATTTCAATAAGATGTGGAAGAAGATGAAAAAGCAAAACAAGTGACCAAATTTAGGAAACTTTATCCCTAAAAAAAGAGAAGACTGTGGCCAATACCTCTGATCTAAAAAATAAAGGTAAAAGAATTCAATGTCACGAATGCGAAGGTTTTGGTCATATCCAATTGGAGTATGTTAATACGCTTAAGAAAAAGGACAAGTCATTAAAAATAACTTGGAATGATAAAGAGTCTGAAGGTAGTAAAGAGAAAGATGTAGATCACATAATTAATCATGTGACTCTCACTAATTGCATGGGAGTTAGCCCTATAGATTGCTTGGGTATATTTATGTCAACACATGTTGTAACATCTTTTAACACATAGAGTAATGTTACAACACCTCCTAGCATACCAAATGAAAAATATGTTGAAATTGATGGTCTGTACTATTCAAATTCTGAATGCAATAGTGGAGATAAAAAATTCAATGACAATGAAATTGAGAAGGCTTATAAGAAGATATATTTCAAGTAGATCCAGTTATGCAAATTGAATAAGAAAATAGAAGATCGTGTGACTAAATTAGTGAATGAAAGAATTCTCTAAAAAAGGTTGTGATTAACTATATAGTTCAAGTTGCAACACTATTGACTAATTTCATTTGATCCTCTTATCGATACGAGCATTTCAAAAAAAGAATCACTCCAATCGGAGTTTAAATGAAGAAGTTATAACAATTTCTAAGATTGGATCAATAAAGAGACAATGTATCTAATACTACATGAGCTTACTTTTTCAGTCCAATAATGACGTGACATGTGACGAGGCCAGAAAGGAACTAATAAGAATCTGACACATGACATTCTCTTAGTTTTAGTAAATTAAAATCAAGTTTATCATACACCCTACCATATTGGATCCTTCTTAATTATATGCATAGGGCACTATAGCTACTATAGCTATTGTAGCAAAGTTTGAAAACTTTGCACCGACTACTGTAGTAAGTTTGAAAATTTTGTGTTGTGTGTACATAGATTACTATAACAAGTTTGAAAATTTTATGTTGAACTTTAGTAGAATAATGCAAAATTATGCCAATTAAAAGGTATTTTGCATTTTGGGGTAGGTTTAAACACAAACAAAATTAGAGAAGATAATAGATAGAGATAGAAAAAGATCTAAGTAAAAAAAAAAATTTTCTTTTCTCTTGTTTAGTTTTATTTTAAAATGAAAAGTTTTTTGAAGATCTATCAACACAAATATCAGTATCCCTTTTAGACTCTTTTCTATTATTTTTATTTCATCATAATTTTAAATTTGTTTAGTTATGTTATTTTATTTTTCATTATGAGCTACATAAATATTTACAAGGAACTATGATATAGCCTTATTATAATGATTTAATTAAATTAAATATGTTGTTATGATTTTCATATTTATTGGCACATTTATTTTCAAACTTAATGCTTTTAAATTTCTAGCCAACTTTTGAATAATTTGAAGAACAAAATGAGATCAAGAGAAGATTTTGTGACATGACTCTGGAATAAATATCATAAAATTTGGGATAGAATAAAAATATATTTATGTATTTTTATGTGGTAATATTATTAATTACCATAGATTTCTCAAGGAACACTTTTTATAATTGAATTCGTATTCATATTTTTAACTCTTCACATATACATATACAGTACAGTTCATATATACGATACTATTCAAATATATAATAGTACTGTTTATATATAATACTGTTCATATACAATAGTTAAAGTAAGTTCAATGAAGTTTGTAAAAAGATCTTGCAGAACACGTTCAGTGATTGGATTTAAAGATGATCGATGACAACAATAAAGAGAGAGTCTTTATATTACATAAAATCATTAATACTTGTAATCGTTCATTAGTTAGTGAAATGTTCAATGTCTAGACGTCGTTTCGAGGAGTGGGGAAATCGAACCTCATAAAAACTTGTCTGTCTTATTTATTTATTTTATTTTGATAATTAATTAATTAATTTAATTAAACTTGATAAATAAGTTAAAATCAGATCTTACACTTTCTTTTGCACGTGTTAGTAAATCGAAGTCGAGTTCCTATGGTGACCATTGCATGGCTGAACCGAGATTGGCAACAATGTCTGCAGAAAACAAAAGAAAAATCTTAAAATCGAAGTACCCTCTTAGCCTCTCTTGTGAAATTGATTTGTGTTTTTATGTAAAAAACTTATAATTACTCTGCCAGCCATATGACTTTTCGTTTCCTTTACTTTGTTTCTAACTGGTTAGTGCTTTCCTGATCCTCTTTGGTAAGTTCATGAGCAAGAGGATACGGGAGAATTTTATGTCCTCGCAAAAGTTACTAATTTCCTTAATCTCTATATAATCATTTTTTCTCTTTGGGATGCTAAAAAATTTTATTGGGAAAAAACAAAGGTACAATCTCAGCATATCCGGTCCTTTGGGATGGCATGTAAACTAACAGAGAAAATGGTTGTGAAGTTCAAAGGTTGAAACTTTTAGATTATTTTATTTCTGGATTTCATATGTAAATTCGTAAATTATTCTTGTTAATCTACTGCATGCTCAATACCGTTGCTTCAGTTTGATTTTTTTTCAGGGGACAACAACGAAGTGGATGATGTTGTTAATCTTTGAAACTTGTATTCTGACAAATACGATATCCTTATTCTTCCAAACTATTACAGGGAAGGGTTTTGACGCCTTTGGAACAAAACTCTAAATGACATATGACGAACACACTCCAAAAGTAAAACGACCATCCAACATGGTGTGCTTTGGAAGAGAATAAACTACAAACGACACTAAAAAGAATTAAGCAACAAATACCATATCTCCTGCATCTGCAAGCCTATAATCAAAGGTTTGTTTTCATTAAGAATCAGAAAAGATTCACAACTTCACTGAACTAAAAATTTTTCCTTCAAACTTTATCCTCTTTTTTTTTTCATCCCATTGTCGAAACTTGAATCATTCCTTGCAGCAGAGTCATGAGTTTGTGTATTTTCTCCTAACTATATTCGTCAAACCGACTGCAGTGTATAGTTATAGAAGAATTGGGATTGTTGGTTATTACCTCAAAGGATTAGAAATATTTAACTTTTCACGTTTAGAAACATGGTTCCAAGTCCCAACCAAAAAGATACTCCTTTTCTATGGTCAAGAAAAAAAAAATCTGAGCGTTAGGGAGAATTCAACGATTAAAAAAAAAAGGAGAGAGAGAGAATTCAAGTGCAAGAAAGTAGTAGATCATAATTTATAGAGATTCACCTTCGATGTCAAAACTACATTCTCTTTGGAGTCGGGTCAAATTTTACCATGTAAAAAGAGTACACTAGAGATTATGTATACTAGAAAGAGCTTAGTGTTTTCTAGGTATCTCAGAAACCTATTTGTAATCTTCTTCAAATACAAATATTCGATTATTGTTGTTAATCACTTCTTGTATAACCCGCACATTTTAAGCTTTATCCTCTTTTCTTGTTTGAATGAAGCCTGATTAATATTCTGATGTGAATCCTATGATTTGAAGAATTATATCTCAAAATCAATTAAAGCAGCACTTTTTTCTGCAGGATAACTATTCAACTCCCTCCTTTGAGTCAGTGCACTAATTTGGGTATTGGGAAGTAAAAAATTCTTTAGGCTATTTTGTATGAACATTTCTTTATTTTTTATAAATTTGACAATTTAGTCTATAAATTTTTTTTCTTTATAATCAACTCTTAAAATTATAATTTTTGTCACATTCACTTATTTTTGCTCATTTCCTTTAAAATTAGGATTTAATTTTGCATGCAATAGTCCAAGAAGGGCATTATTGGTTACTATTATTTAAATTCAATACAAATTTATTTTGAAATTTAGATTTAAATTTAAGTTATAATTGAATTAGGTATAACTTTTCAAATAAATCTATTCAAAATTAGATAAAAATGACCGATAATGCTATTTTTGGGCTATCACGTGCAAGTTATGTGTAAAAAATTATACTAATATTAATGTACATGAGCAATAAGGACTAATTGTTTTAAAAATTGTAAGTTTGGGGAGTTAAATTGTCAAGAAAAATAGTTTAAAGATTAAATTATTAAATTTGAAAAGTTTAAAGTGTATTTCTCATAAATAAAAGCCAATTCTTTAACTGGATGAGATGCTGAAAAGTTGAATTTAGCCTTCTAATGGGATTAAGTTAGATGATTATTTAAAAAGAAGGACCATCTAAGGATTAAGTAAGCCTTTTTTTTTTTAACCACCGGTGATGGTGATATGATAATAAAGAAGGCTTATTTAGAGTTTTCTCGTCTATTAGATCTCAGGTTTGCGCTGTAATACATGCAAAAATATAACATTTAATTAAAATGACTATGTACTGTCTGCTCTTAAAGCCTGTAGTCTACTAGTTATAAAATCCTAAGGTCAGGTTCTTTACCATCCTCCTTGTATAACCAGTGGACTCCTCCAATCCCCTTTTTTCTCTTATAAAAAAAAGGGTGTTTTTTTTTTTACCAAAAATAATGTAAGTTTATATTATATAGCAAAAAGAAAAAAAAAAGGTCGATCACATGGGAGTCCCATCTCACAGACTACTTATTTCTCCAAGCTATACCATACGCCATGTGCAAAGGTGTTTGGTGTCACTTTATCTAAGGCATGTAGTAGAGTTTTTGTTTACTCTTTTAGGTTATATAAACCTAAAATTAGATTTCTTGTCGTCCCATATATATGACTAATGGGCTCCCTCAATCCCCCCTTTTTTTTTTCTTATTAAAAAAAGTAAGTTTTTTTTAATACCAAAATAAAAAAGTAAGTTTATATTATTTAGCAAAAAGAAAAAAAAAGGGTAAGTTTATACTTTTGGAACAACGTGGTCGGTCACATGGGATACTTACCTCATAGACTACTAATTTCTCCAAGCTTACCATATGCCATATGCAAAGGTGTTTGGTGTTGCATTATTGAAGGCGTGCAGTGCAGATTTTGTTTATTCTTTTAATTAGAACAGGAAAAGGTTAGGCTTTTTTACATAATGTCTCATGAATTTTCGCATAATTAAAATTTACCCTCTAAATTTTGTTTTGGTAATTTTCCCCTGAAATTAAGAATGAATTACAAACACTCCAATTGATAACAGTATTAATATTTTCTTTAGCACTAGTAAACATGTGACTTGAACATTGATAATTACTCAAGAACAAGAAAAGTAATTGTTTAATCAATTTTAATCCAAAATTGTAATTAAAACAAATCTTTTCAAAATATTATATTTTGCTAAAACTTAAATAAAGACATGGAACTCAATAAATTTAAATTAAATTAGAAAAAAATGACTACTATTATTAAATTAGATAAAGACATGTGTAAGTAAAATGTTAATTTCCATTAAATAAATACACTATTATTTTGCATAGGAGGTGGTTCGCTATATATTTTTAAGTTTAGAAGACAAATTATTAAAATTAAAATGTTAATAAATAAATTACAATTAAATAATAAAATTTAGGGAGTATCAACCCTATTTAGCCCTATGTTAATATTTAGAATCATATATAAGCAAATAAAAATTAAAAAAAAAAAGAAAAGAAAAAAACTACTTCCAAGAATTCCAATTAAATAAGTATTTAGATTTAGTGGAATGAGAATAGTAGTGAATGGATTTAAGTTTTATAATTGTTTAGATTAAAAATCCTCAATAAACTACAACTCTTTTGTAATTGAAATTGTTAAAGTCGTAATCCGTACTAATACAATAGAGAAAAGTCGTCTTCCTTTTTTTCCACTTTTCCCACCTTGATTACATAGGTTAGATTAGATACTACTTTAATTTTCCTTCTATGGCTTGGTCATATTTGATAGATGATCTTTTTACATCTTTAAATTCTATTTAATTCCCTCATTTTTCCATTCTCTAATATTTTATTATGTTGTTCCTTGCCTCACTCAAGTGGTAGGTTGTTGGCTGTGAATTGTGAATTGTGATTCATGTGAATCAAGTATCTGTCGAACATTATTCTTAAACAATCTTTTTTTTTTTTTTAATTTGCCCCCCTCATCCCATCGTTAAGAGAAATTTGCCTATTAAAGCTAAGGGGTTGTTTGGATGAACACCTTAATTGAAATTTTTACTACAAATATTTCTTTGGTTTGTGATGAAAGCATTCAAGCACGTTTCAATGGTTTTACTATGGTTCTACTGTTAAAAGCAATTCAAATTAAATTCACCAAAGACAAGGAAGTGATTGGGATATCAAAACAATAATTTCCGACCAGGCCGATCAAATGGTACTCGGGCAAGCCAAGTACACCATCAACGGAATTTTTTTTTTTTTTTTTTCTTTCAGTTTGGAATTTTCACATTCTAACTTTGGTGATAAGTATTATACTTGGGTTTCAGGATCTCAAAGGACAAAAAACAAAAAATTCATTTGCGGTCAAAATGTGAAGAGTTACATTCAAAAGGATAAGAGTAAAAACGAATGATTTTGATTCCCAAACGTAAAATTGAGAGAGAATAGAGTATATGGTCGAGTCATTTGCTAGGAATATTATCAAATGCAGTGCAACATTTGTCAGCAAAAAATTGTTTTAAAAAAATTTGTAATGAAACATGCGCTCCTGCTAGAGGGTATTCTCTAGCCCATATAAAATATTTCAATCCTTGAAGTCAGCACGATCAGTGTATCTAATCTTCTCCACAATTAATTCAACCATAAATCTAGCGACTTATTTATTTGTTTTTGATAGAAAATGAATCTAGCAGCTTATTACAACTAGGTGCAAAATCTCTATTATAAAGGTTTCCAATATATACAATTATATTTCAAACTCTTAAATTATCTGGTTACAAATAAAATTTAATCATAATTTAACGTTCATTTTTATTAAAAAAATATAAAATTTAATTCCTTAAGTCAACTTCGAGTTAAAAAATATATCAATCACTCCGTCTAAAAATTAGATGCTAATTATAATAATGCTGAATCTTAAATCCTCAAATTCAAGTAAACAGGTTAGGTTGGCAAATGAGAAGAAAAAAGTGCATCAGTAGATACAAAAAAATAATTAGACAACTGATTGGACCAAATTCGGTCCAAACATCACAATTAAACCGGTTATATTATAAAAATAAATATCCAAATCAGTCATTTTATACTCTGATGACATTAAAAAAACAATGAGTAACAAACCAAGGGGGTATTTGACAAAAATTTTATATTTTAATCGTATTCAAACGTAATGTAATTTTACACTAAATGTAAAGTTTTATATTTAAATATAATTTTTTCCAATAATATTATAATATTTAAAAATATAATTACAAATATAATTACATCAACTTTTCAACTTTACTATTTATCTTTATTTTACTAATCACATCAACTTTTTAACTCTAAAATATTTTTAATTTAAACACATATTTTATTTAAATATTAAATAAATACTTTTTAATTACATACAATATTTAAAAAATAAATTACATCCAAATATAATTAAAATATAATATATTTATGAATCGATTTATAAAAAATGAAAAAAAAAAATCGTACCCTACGTATGATTTGGTCCCGTTTTTCCATGCGAGTTTGGGGATATCATTGGACTCGGTAGTAGGTAGTGCTGCGCCAGACTGATCCCCTAGCGCGTGCAATGTGGTTGGTGATGATGTACACGTGATATCCACGTAAGACTTAATTAGTGCACAAATCTATCCTCTTTTTTTTTTTTTTTTTTTTTTTTTTTGAGAATTCTATAATAGGGCGCGTAAAGAATTATTGTGGAACATTTTCTCGAAAATGTCAAAGTAGATTTCAAAAAGAGGGAGAAAAATATCCTTCCAATTTTTATCTTACAAAAATATCGGCCAAAGTCAATAATATAAATAAGTGGCGTGAATTTGACGATACATTAAAGTTATGGCATGTTATTGAATTTTCTATGATCTTGTCTATAAGGTGGATGTATATATCTACGTTGAAAGTGTGTTTGACGGGAAGAAAAAAATAAAAAATAAGAGAAAAATAAAGAGATTAGTTTTAAAGATTTTGATATTTATAACTATTTTATAAAAGAGAAAAAAAGGAAGGAATGAATAGCATAAGGACTCCTAATCTTTAAATATTTTAATTTTGGTCTCTCGTAAATTAGAGAAACTTTTAGAATGATTCAATTTATCTTATTGATTATAAATAAAATCTATTTTTTTATTTTTCCTATATCTTTATACTAAAAGGTTATTTATTTTTTCATACAAACAAATAATTAAAATATCACAAATAAAAAAAATATCGTAAGTGTAAATTGACAGAAACACTATAGAAATATTAATATCGATATAAAAATTAAAAAACTAATAGATATTAACTTAAAATAATGAAAATTTATAATATAATTATTAGACATGCTAAAACAAATATTATTATATTGATTGAATATTATTTTGTAATAAAAATATTTGCATTTATCATGTAATATAATTAAGGATGTATATTTGCCTCATTATGATATTTATAATAATTAAAAGTTTTAGTTTAGTTGAACAATTTGTATTCAATTATTGACTCTTAAATATAAAGAACATTTAAGTGAATTTTCTAAGAGTCCATTTGGATTAAGTTTTGGATATTTTTATTATTTGAAAAAAAGTAGTTTTAGAAAATATGTTTGGAGAAAAAAATTACTTGAAATGAAAAAAATATAAAATTTTAAATATTTATTTTTAAAAAAATATCAATATGGATATTGTTTCGTTCCTTTCAAAATTCTATATAATTTTTAAAAAATCATTTTATTTGAACTTGCATATACAAATTTCAAATTTTTAAAATTTGAAATTTACTATAGTGTTTTAAAGATATAAATAGTAAAAAATGATATGAGGTACAAAAAAGTATTAAAAAATGTGTTTTGAAGACTTTTATTTGTGAGCCAAACAGGATCTAAGTTAAAAAACTTTGGCCATACAAGGAATTTTTTTTTATTAATTCTAAAAAAGTACATGCACCTAATCAGGAAAACATGCTAAACCTTATCCCTCAACATACATCTAATACAATATAAAATGCAATACATATAAATAAAAAAAATTCATACACATATCAATTTTTAAAATTATAAAATAAAAGAAGTAAACAAAAGATGTTACAATAAAAATACAAAAGAACAAAAGAATATCGACGTCAAAAAAAAACATACTTTAGAGTATTGCAGTAATTTCACGATATTTTGTGAAATTTCTTATGGTATTTTTCTAAAATTTAGCAAAATTATATATTTTATAACTGATAAGTTAAAATATCGATGTTTTGCAACATTTTCCATAATATTTCACGATATTTTGATAAATATTCTTTCACTTACCTTTTCAAATTGAGAAATTTCATGATACTTTAATCATTATATCAAATATCATAAAAGAAAATAACATTTTTCTCTTTTTTTATCTCTTATTAATATATCACTAATTCCTTTCACTTTTTTCCTCCCATCAAACATAGCTTAGCCTTGCAAGCTCAACCCCCTGCACGACTATTAATTATTGCGACCAACCTTAACTTTTGTGTTTTTCCTTTTCTTCCTTTCCGCTTTTGCTTTTTATTTTTAAGTGGTGTTTTATGTTTATTGAATAATACCATATCACATAAAAAAAATTATAATTTAATTAATATTTTTATTTGAAACTTTGATTTTATTTAATATTTTTTATTTTATTTAATTTTTTAACTGATATAACATGATAGTTTAATTACTGTAAAATTAACTTATTGTTAGATTATTAATAGACATGAGATCAAATTTCTATCACCAATAATCTTATACCAGGGCCAAAAAGAAAAAAAAAAGACATGAGAAGAAATAAAGAATATAAAATGTACAAACTAGACTCAATTATACATAGTTTTTCTTTTTTAAATTAAAAATAAGAAATTCAAACTTTACATTTTTGAAAAAGTGAGATTTAGATTTATTACCAACTATCCTTATAATCATTTGTATCTAATTTCGAAGGTATAGACCTTTATAAAATTTATTATTTGCATATTATTTTTCTAAAATATAATTATTATATAATCTGGTCAAATTTATAGAAGTTAACAAGTATAGTAGAAGGATTTTCAAACATTTTCGTATGTTACAAATTTATTAACCACCACGATAATTTTTTTATTAAAAAAAAGAGTATTGTAATATGACCTTTTATTTTGTAATATCAAATGGAAATTGCTTTTTAATCATTAAAATAGTTTTTGGTAAACAGAAAACTAATTTAGTTATAAATCAATTGCTAAAAACATTAATCTCGTGACTAAAAGATCAAATTTTTGCTGATAGGATGAAATAAAAAATTTTAACTTAAAAAGTCCTGTTATAAAACAGAATTGTTGCATGTTTACAGATTTTTTTTTTTTCCTTTTTGAACTTTAGCCTCGTTTTAGAACATGGACTCGAAATCAAGGTGGCGTTTGGTATTATTTTTGAAATGTTTTCTGTTTTCAAAAAAATTAAAAATGAGAATGTTTTGAAAACTGTGTTAAGATCATTTCTGAAATTATGTTTGGTTATGTTTTTTAAATGTATATTTTGAAAAACATAAAAATGAAATTTTGTTTGGTTATATTTTTTCAAAACTCATTTCATTTTC
Source organism: Antiaris toxicaria (assembly GCA_035233585.1). Lineage (NCBI taxonomy): Eukaryota > Viridiplantae > Streptophyta > Magnoliopsida > Rosales > Moraceae > Antiaris > Antiaris toxicaria. The sequence continues at coordinate 8,493,434 of CP141163.1, forward strand.
AAAAAATCCAAAAAACACAATATTTTTTGGAAATGAAAATAAAAAGTAAAAACAACTTTTTTTCGTTTTCAAAAAACCCAAAAAAATAACATAGTTGAAAATGGTGTTTTCGAAATGGTTTTGAAAACGTTAAATAAACAAACGCTATTTTGAAACCGTTTTCATTTTATGTGTTCTTGAAAATGAAAAATCATTTTCAAGAACAAAAACAAACACCCCCAAGAAATCCAAATTTTAGTTGGAAATCCAAATTAAATTGAGAGAGAGAGAGAGAGATAAAAATGAATATGATTTGGGGAAAGAAAATGAAAAACATGATTTAAATTTGATTTTCATTCCAAATCACATCAAACGAGGACCAAGTCTCACCCAGAACAACCGCACCAACAACAAAACAAGTGATCCCAACGACCTTATTTTTCCCTTCCCAACAACCCTCTCCCTTATGTAACATATACGTGTATCAACACTCGTTTAACATTTTTTTATATAAATGTCGTAAATACACAAATCTCTCTCTCTCTCTCTCTTCTTAAACTTCCCTCCCTATTTCTCTCTCTACACCAATGGCGGCAACAAGTTTTACGCCGCAACCATGTCGTCTCTTGACACCCCGAGCAACTCTGAAGAGTTCCAGGAAAACCCAGTTGGGATTCGCGCCCAGAATCGAAGCCCCGAAGCCGATCAGAAGGGAAGGGTTTGTGTTTTCCGTTGGAGTTGGGAAGTACAGAGGAGGGGAGGCTTTGCGGAGGAGGAGATTGGAGGTGAAATGCACGGCGGACGGAATAGAGAGGGGAATGCTGGGGGGGAGGAGATCAGACGGAGGACGAGGAGGAGGAGGAGAAGTGGATATAAAAGTCAAAGTCAGCATTCCGGAGAGGCTGAAGGTGGTGGCTATGGTGGCCTGTGTTATGTGCCTCTGTAATGCTGACAGAGTTGTCATGTCTGTCGCTGTCGTTCCATTGGCTGCCGAGCTTGGCTGGTCCAACACTTTCCTTGGCATAGTTCAGGTACTTGCAAACCACCCTCGGGTTAATTTTTGTTAACGGCAAAAAAAAAAAAACACCATACCATTTTTAACAAAAAAACACAATACCATTTTTATGTGATATGTTGACCTTTTGGATAGATAGAAGCTAAGGGGACTTTTGGTAAATATATTACGTTTTAATGTAATTTATTTTTTTAATGTTATATTTGGTTGAAAAATATTTATTTTGTATTTGAATAAAATGTGTATTTGGATGAAAAGTATTTTAGAATTGAAAAGTTGATGTAATTGGTAAAAATAGAGATAAACAGTGGAGTTGAAAAGTTAATGTGATTGTTTTAAAAAACTTTTGAATAGTAATTATTTTTGTAACACTGTCGAAAAGGATTGTATTTGAACGTAAAACTTTGTATTTGATGTAAAATTATATTGTGTTTGAATATAATTAAAATGTAAAATTTTTGCCAGGCGCTATCTAAACCTTTCGAAATCCCAAATTCAACAATTTTTTCCTGTTTTTATTTTATTTTATTTTATTTTATTTTTTCAGATTTTAAATTGAAGTGGCAAAATTTTGAAATCTTTTGTTGTTTCTTTTTTTTTTTTTTTTTTTTTTTCCATTGAAAGTAACTTTCAAAGACCTCTAATATCATATCACCACCTATTCACTTAGCTCATACGTAGAACCCATCCTCTATTAAATTCGGAGTCGGGACTCAAGAAGCCTGTCAACATTTCTGCTGTTGATATAATCTTTTTTTTTTTTAATTCAAAAGTTGTCATGTGTAATCTTGTATTGATCTTGGGTACGTACACGAATGTTGGGATTAGATTAACAAAAAGAGTAATAATGTTGGAGATCTTTATTCTTGTGCTAATTTTTTAGCTTTAACTGAACCTACAAATGTGTTGGTTGTGTTGGTACTTACAAAAATCATAACTTACGGACATCACTTACCATTTAATAAAGTTGATGCCTCTATCATTAATTATAGTCATGGAAATTTGTGGTTTACTAATGAAGCATAGTTTTGCTCTTTCTTGGTTTCACATTTCCTATTTTCTTACGGCATGTGGGTTAGTTGTCATGTTCATGTTCGTAGAAGTTTTGATTCCTTGTTGTAATAGAAGTTGTAATGGAAGTTGCAATAGAAGTTTTCTTACGGCTTGTTGTGAAAGTAGAGTTGGGGTTGGAAAAGGATGTTGACCAGGGGAAGAAAATGAAAACTGAAAAAGTTTGACCATGGGGGTTGTTGTGAACTTGTGCTTGGTGGTAGTTAAGAGATTTAGAACCGTGTCGATTTGCCGCCTCATGTTCAGCTGTTGGTCTTGGTCCCCACCGTGGATTGAATATTGATCCCATGGCTTACAATCCATTAATGGAAATTCACTTTTTCAAATTTTCAAGAAAAATTAAAAAAAAAAAAAATTTCTTGACAGTAAGGAGTATTATATCTGCTGGGACCCACCTCCAACAACCATTCTAGGCTCACTTTGTTGTTATTTGGGGAGGGAGTTGTGTGCAATAAAAAATAATTTGAGGCCCACATCCTTTAATGTAAATGTCTTCATTTTTCACTTTTGAAGTGCAAACTCAACCCCATCACTGTCTGGGTTGTTGTGTATCGCAAGTGGGAACTTCCTATTATATTAATTACAGTAGCAAATAAAGTGAAAATATATATATATATGATTGTAGGCGTAATTTAATAATAATATCATATCTTATTTTATTTAAATATTTAAAAATATAAAGTTTGAATCTATTTCTAAATAAAAAAAAAAAAGTTTGCTCAAAAATATGGACATGAAAATGACGCATAATATGGAAAATGATTCTTGTGGAACCAATTAGTTCTGGTAGTATGCCAACTTTGTAAAGATTGCACCACTTCCTAACAAACCAATAAAATTTTTTTTTACTTTCTTTTTATTTGTGTTCTTTGACCCTTTGATATATCGAATTTATGATGACAATTTAAGCATGGATTGATGCATTCTGCAGTCATCGTTTCTTTGGGGATACATATTCTCTTCGGTGATTGGAGGAGCGTTGGTGGACAGATATGGAGGAAAGAGGGTGATGGCATGGGGAGTTGCTTTTTGGTCTTTGGCCACAATGCTAACTCCATGGGCTGCCAACCACTCCACAGTGAGCCTGTTGGCTGTTCGCGCCTTCTTTGGCCTCGCCGAAGGTGTAGCCCTGCCCTCCATGGGCACCCTCTTGTCCAGGTAATTCCTCATTATATTGTTTGTGTTGATTGTTGGATAATCACTGGAGCTGTTTCAGCACAAGCTGGATGTCAATCTTGCATTGTACTTCAATCATCTGTCAAATTTTGTAGTCATTTTTCCTGTCAATCCTTTTTTTTTTATATATAATTATTTTCCTGTCTAAAATATGAAACTACAAGTTGGATTTATGACTTTATCATGCTCATTTAAGTGTTCAAGAAGATAATTTGCATGTGACACCAAAAATTTGACATGGGATTTGAGTTTGTCCGGCATTGCTGGCATTTCGTGCTAGCTTTTCTTGTGGAAAAAGCTGTGCATTGCTCCATGAACCTTAACGCTTTGAGCTAAGTAAGTGTCACATCGAAGTAATTTTCTCCCGAGTCAGGCGTTAAAATGGAGAGGATATCTGAAATCTGAATGATAAGGAATAAGGAGTTTAGACGTATGAAATTTTTCTTTGGTGATTTGGCAGGTGGTTTCCAAGCCAAGAGAGAGCAAGTGCTGTTGGCATTTCTATGGCAGGATTTCATCTTGGCAACGTCATCGGGTTACTACTAACTCCAATTATGCTGTCATCAATGGGAATTTCTGGCCCATTCGTTCTCTTTTCTTCTATTGGGATGCTCTGGTTGATAACATGGGCATTTAAAGTCTCAAATGATCCAAGAGAGAGCCCTTTTATCACCACATCAGAGCTCCGGTTAATCCAAGCTGGGAAAACCAAGTCCCCGGTGAAGAGCAACAAACTCCCACCTCTACGGCTTCTTTTATCAAAGTTACCGACATGGGCTATTATTTTTGCCAATATAACCAACAACTGGGTGAGTTTTTTCTCTACAGATGGCTTAGATTGCTAAGAACTTCTAAAATTCTTGTGAGCTTAGATTTGAACCTTTTCTTAAAGGCGGTCTATATTGCAGGGATATTTCGTTCTTCTCTCATGGATGCCTGTTTATTTCAAAACCGTAAGTAAATGTGTCTTGTCTTGGGTCATAGCAAACCATTTATTGCAACGATATTTAGCTTTATAATATTCTTTTCGTCTTGACCCTTCTTGGCGGATACAGGTGTTTAATGTGAACTTGAAGCAAGCAGCATGGTTTAGTGCCGTTCCATGGGGAACCATGGCGGTTTCTGGCTACATTGCCGGTGCAACATCAGATCACTTAATCAGGAAAGGCTACTCTTTGACATTGGTCCGAAAGATCATGCAGGTAACTCTTGGAACTGTCGTTCATTAGTAAAAACATACTGTCAAATTAGGAGTCCAGTCCCTGATGATATCGTAGGTGTCTCGATGAACTACTACAAATGAGCATTTTTCAACCGACGAAGGATTTCTCTCCCTCTCTCTCTCTAATCTTTTCGCCCTCATCGATTCTTTTCTTTGGTTAGATGGAACATTATAATTTTACGGAAGTTCCTAATCTACGCATTAGCATTTAAATTTTGTTTCTGAATCAATTTCAAAAGCATTTGTATATTTGTAATATTCACTCTAATGACACCTACTTGTGAATGTAACAGTCCATTGGTTTCCTTGGGCCTGGGGTGGCTCTGCTCTGCTTGAATTACGCAAAAACACCCGTAGTTGCAGCCGTACTCTTGACAACAGCCTTGAGCTTAAGTTCTTTCAGCCAAGCCGGCTTTCTCCTCAATATGCAAGTAAGTAAATATCTGATCATCAAAACATCATTTTTATAGCTATAGATATCACCAAGATAATCAGCTCATATCCAACCATTTTCAACTAAACTTTGTTAAAGCTTACTGATTTTGCTCTTTTTCATTTTTGAACCAGGACATTGCTCCCCAGTACGCCGGATTTCTCCATGGTATGTTTTGTAGTGGACCTTATCTATCTGCTAAATGAGAAATTAGCTCATTGTGATTCATTTTTAGGTCTGCCAGGCTAATCTCTCTCTCTCTCTCTCTCTCTCTCTGTGTAAACAGGCATATCAAATTCAGCCGGAACGTTTGCAGCTATAGTCAGCACCGTGGGAACCGGTTATTTTATACAATGGTTGGGATCGTTTCAGGCATTTTTATCTGTCACCGCAGTTCTATATTTCGTAACAGCCATATTTTGGAACCTATTTGCTACTGGGGAGCGTGTCTTCTACGACTGAAATGTCAACCATTTAAATTCATTTATTCGCTGCTTAATTTGACGAGGAACATCTCCTAGGGGAGAGAGGAGAAAATGAACATAAATTGTTCAATGGATTCAAAATCTTGTTTATTTATTCTTTTGCGCGTGCGTGACCGTAAGTCTCAGACTTGGTCTGTCCGCCAAGCAAGAACACGAGTACCGCTTCTTACTCTGTCCTTGCCTTTAGTTTTTGTTCTATGTGTATAGGCAAATTCAGTTTTAAGAAGGAGAGTAGTATAAATTATATGTTAAATTCAGTTGTAAGACAATATGTTGAATAAACTTATCAGCATTGAAATTCAGGCATCTTTTAACATCTCAATCATGAACTTCACTCTCTTTCGACGTTCAGAAAATTAACTTTATTGAAATTTTACTCAAAAGTCGTATGCTGTACCTTACTTTCTTAGCAAGATAAGGTGAAAAGAAGACAACAAAATCATGAGCAGCAATCACAAATGTTGTTGGGAAAGAGTTCCAAATTCATAACATCATGCAAAGGTGATAAAATTCATGGAAAGGAATCTTTACGAAAGTTTGGAGGAAAAAGAACTTCGTTACTGGCAATAAGAGTTAAGCAGCGTAAAGCTCTAGCGATTCAAGTGATTTGTACACTTTTTCTAGGCAAAATGGTGAATTTAGAATCGTTATTAAGGTGGTTGCAAAGCATTATATCGTCGTATCAAAAAATGGTCTTTCTTTTTTTTTTTTTTTTTATTTAGAGAATTCCCTATTACTTATTATTACTCCATTTATAATAACTTCAACATTTTTATCTTCCCGTAAACTAAGTCTAATATCAATGTTATATCTTCCTCAAATTATCCTTGGACACCCAAAAAGATAATCAGTATCATCCATGGGTCATTGATAAATTCTGATAATTGACACTAGTTTTGGTAGACTACTTTTGATAATATATCAATTTCTTTTTATTTACAATACAAGATGGTCACTCCTCTACGATTTTGGTCACCAGAGAGTAACTTGGCGATAATCTACCAGATTATGTCATATGCTTTATCAAATTATTTTTTATATCCCATCGGATTAATTACCGTAATCTACCAAATTATTTCAAAAATTAATATAATTTACCGTAATTTAGCTAGAGCTTACAAATTATCGTCAACAAAAGAACAAAACAAAATAAAAATCCGCAAAAAACTTTCAAGCATAAAATCCGATTCTATACGACTCTATCACGATGATCGGAGAGAAAAATGATGGTGAGACACAGTATTTGGATCTGCAGAGAGAAATACCGGTGGTCAAGATTGCATTACCCAGACCACAACTACACCGAACCACAACGCGGGAGATTGCGACGGCTGTCATCAAGAAGGAGAGAGTGAGGAGGGAGAAAGGAGAGAGAATAGAAAAGGGGTACAAATGGTGAGGCCAGAAAGGGTCGAAGAGAGAGAGGAGGGGAAAAGTCTTCATACAGAAAGACAAAATAAAAAAAATAAAAAATAAAAAATAAAAAAAAACAAAGGGTCAAAATTTTTTTTCTTTTTTCTTTTTAGAAATATCTTAAAAATAAAACATATCTTTGAAAATTAATTTTAGAATTTTTTTTCTTTTTTTTTATAAAATTAAATAAAAAGTGATTTTATGGTTAATTTTGAATTTTGAGGTAAAAATCTTAATTGTACACACTAAAAGAACTATGCTGATTATATTTTCAAATTTATCTAAACATGTACAAGTGGTTGTTCCATAATTTACACTTTTCTTTAGGAGGTGTTTGGTAAAAATTTTACATTTTAATCATATTCAAACACAATACAATTTTACATTAAAATATAAAGTTTTACATTCAAATATAATTCTTTTCAACAGTGTTATGAAAATAATTACTATTCAAAAATTTTTTAAAATAATCACATCAACTTTTTAACTCCATTATTTATCTCTACTTTTATCAATCACATCAACTTTTCAACTCTAAAATACTTTTTATCCAAACACACATTTCATTCAAATATAAAACAAACACTTTTCAATCAAATACAACACTCAAAAAATGAATTGCATTCAAACGCAATTAAAACGCAATGCGTTTACCAAACACCCCATTAGTATTTTGGGTCTATGAATGAAAGATGTGGTGGGCTTGGGAAACAAGGACCTTAGTGCCCACTAATAACTAATAAAACTTAGGAAAATTGTACAATATAGGTCATTTTATTTCTCCATTTAAGGCAAATAGAATAATTTGAAATTATTGGAAATTAAAAGCATAATTCAATTTCAATATAGGTAATATTTCCATTTTATCTTCTCTTTCTTTTTTTCCTCTCTTTCTCTTATTTTCTCTCTCAATAACATTTCTCTTACCTCATATCTCTATCTTTTTCTCTCTTCATTTCTCTCTTTGTTGCGGATGTGATCGCTGAAATCTAGTAATTGGTTTTCATCATCTAGCATCATGATCTTTCGACCTCGCAACTACTCTAAGTGTCACCGTTGCAAATCTGTCGCGATTATCGCCGGAGAGCCACCAATCCAAGCAAGAGCAACAAGAAACTTCGTGGAGGATACTCAGGTTTGAAATCTTCTAGGCATGATCCTTGCACTAGAAGCTTTGTGGAAATAGCTTTTCAAATACACGTGTTTATATTTTGGATTGTTTTCATAAATAATCCATGAATTATAGATCTTCATTTAAGTTGGTTCCCGTTTGCTTGAAACAAGTCATTATATCTCCTGATACATAGAATTTCGTTTATAATGCCCTTTCATTATATTAGAAATGGAAAGTGTATTTTAAACAATTTTCTAATTAGTTTTTGAAAAGTCAGACAACTTTAATATAAAAAACTCAACTTTAATATATGCACCAAACGAAAGCTAAGGGTTCGTTTGGTGAACGCATTGCATTTGCATTGCGTTTGAATGCAATGTATTGAATGTAATTTGTATTTGGAGGAAAAGCATTAGCATTGCATTTGAATGCAATGTGTGTTTAGGGGAAAAGTATTTGAATTGTATTTTAATAATAAATATGTGATGTGATGGGTAAAAGTAGAGAGAAAAAAAAGAGGGAGAGAGAATATATGATGTAATTAATAAAAGTAATAGAAAAAGTGAAATAATAAATAGTGATTGTGTTTGATTTAAAATGTGATGTGATTGGTATTTGAATGAAATGTTTTTGTATTTGGGGGAAAATTACATTGTATTTAAATGCAATACTAAAAAAATTTGTGTCCCAAACACTAGCTAAATTTTTTACTATTGTTTTTTTTCTTCCTTTGACCCTATGATAACAGAATCAAAATACCCTACAAACCCTACCTTTCTCTTGTCTCCCTTTTTCTCTACGCCAATCTATACCATCATTTCTCATTAACTGAAGAGCTTGATCAAACCACATTTCTTCCAATTGCAATGGTTTTACAGTTGTGATTCAACATGGTGACTTTGAATGCTATAAATTTTATAATAACAAATTTTCGATGACGAGAGTTTTGCCAAGAAAATTAAATTTTATAGGGATTTATAATTAAATGGCTTTGTTTAAAGAAGTTTTTTAACAACTGGTCCAAGTTTTTAAAAATTAGTTAAAAGACATTTTTTTCTTAAAATTATCAATCAAGTTAGTAAATAATTAGTTAGTGATTAACCATAATATATTACTGATTAACTCATGGTAAATCGATGATTAACCCTCAATCAATCATTGATTAACTCTTAACCAATCTTTAATTGATTATAATCAAAATCACCAATTTTCTGATCAATCAGTGATTAACTATGATTAATCATTGATTTATCGTTAAAAAATTAATAAAACAAAAAAAGGACTTTGGTTCTCTGCTGTAACTATCCTCAAAATTAAGGGCATAGCTGGACGAATTGTAGTTGAAGTCGAAGTAGTTATGGTGCCTCCGACCACCACGTCTGAATTATGAGATCAGGCCGAGGCATAGCTTACGGATCTCCAGAAGCTTGCGTGCCATCGATTTCAACCATAAGCACAGCAATCGTGGTGTCTGGTCTACGTCGTCTCGAGAACCTTGTGTTAGACGCTGCTAGTGGAGGCACATTGCCAACAGATTCGACAACGATGAGGAGGAGAAAGTAAGAGCAAGGAGGGACATGACAGCAAATTTAAGGATCTCTCGAGCTTAGGTTTGACGATCGGAGTTACGATGACAATGCTATCAACAAATCTAAGATTGGTAAAGTCCAGCGATAGAGGATTTTTAAGCTTTGATGGCTAGTTGGTCTTCTCCAGCGACTTTGAGATGTAGGATGCCCTAAGAAAGAGAAAGAAGTGGAGAGAAAGGGGTATGGGGAAAATGAAATTTGATTGACCAAAATATAATAATTAGGCTATTCACTTAAATGAAAGAAAGTTAAGCTATCTATTAAATTACGTGGTCATCCACCTTAATTACTCAATTTTATCGAATTGTAATTTCAAAAATATAATATCATTGTGATAAAAAAATATTGAAAATAAAATAGTTTTCTATAAATAAAATAAATAAATAAAAGAATCAAAGGGCATTGGGTGAGGTGGCACGGATTCTAACCCAAGGTCTTCAATAGCTAACAAATCCTTACTTTTAAAAGCATGCACCATATAAACTAGATGTTGCACCAGCCATGATTCAAATATGAGACCTGAAAAAAATTGAAGACATTAAGTAGAAAATCCCCGTCTTTATATCAATATTGGTGGTAAAATGAAAGAGAGGTTAACCCTTATTAAAAACATTTTCTAGTCATCTAGAAATTTGATATTATTGTCTTCTAATAATATTAGTATTTTGTGCACAAGTTGATTTTGAAAGTAACTGTATTTTACAACTGATTTTTTTATAGTTTTATAAAAAAAATAAATTATAATTATAATTAATTTTTTAAAAATCAAATAAAATATAATTAAAAATTTTAGGTCCCATTTAGGATATTCGTTTTGCCTTCTCCAAAACATCTTTTTTTAACACATCATCACTTTTTACTATTCATATATTCAAAAACGTTATAATAAACTCCAAACTTTAAAAGTCCATAACTTTATGTATGCATGTCCAAATAAGATGATTTTTTTTTATAAATTGCATATAATTTCAAGATAAACAAAACAATATCTATATTGATTTTTTTTAATTTTATTTTTTTCACCTCAAACAGTTTTTTTTTCTCAAACTTATTTTCCAAAACAACTTTTTTCCAACAAAAAAAAATATCTCTAGGTTGTTGCCCCAAAACGGGCCTATTTTATTTTAAACCCAATTCGTTATTCAAAGTCACTAGTTTAAGAAAGGCTTTTTAGTTGGTGGCTTTTGGTTATCGACATTACATTTGGTGTTAATTCCCCTATGCTTATTCTCAACTATTTCAAGCTAGAAAAACATATAGGTGGTATTTGGTATTATTTTTGAAATGTTTTTTGTTTTTAAAAAAACTGAAAATAAAAATGTTTTAAAAATTGCATTGAGATTATTTTTAAATTATATTTGGTTATGTTTCCTGAGTATATATTCTGAAAAATACAAAAATAAAACTTTGTTTGATTATCTTTTTGAAAACTCATTTTATAAGTGAATATTTTATGAAAACATATTTATGTTTAATTTTAAAAAATAACAAAAAATAATTTATTAATCATAATTAAAAAAAAAACCCTTTGGTTGTAGGTTTTGTAATGAGAAGCAAAGGTGGAAAACATTAGTGGTTTAAACCCTAGGTAGTAGCGATAGTAAGTTTTAGGTCACGAGTCGATAGTCATCACCGTAAGTAGATGGTTTTCGCAGGGAGGAGCCGTCATCGTCGTCGCTAATCCATGATCGTCGCCTTTTGTTGGAGATGAAGGCCATCGTCAGATAGGATCATTGTCACTGACACTATACAAGCAGAAAGAAAGAGAAAGGAAAAGAATGGAGAAAATGAAAAATAAAAATAAAAATAACTTTTTTTATTTTTAAAAAACCTAAAAAACAGAAAATGATGTTTTTGAAATAATTTTAAAAATATGTAATAAACAAATATTAATTTAAAATCGTTTTTATTTTTTATATTTTTAAAAATAAAAAATCAATTCTAAAAAATAAAAACAAACAGGCCCATAACATGTGCCACTAAAGGCTGGGGACACGGATGTACCTCCTTGGCGGATTCATCAATCACTTTTTAGTGTTTGTACTTGGCGTCCAATGGTTCTCAATACTAGAAAACGACAGCATCAATCCAGCATTAGAAAATTCTTCCAGCGTAAACGCCAAAACTTCACTGCACCCAATGCACATATTCTGTTCACTTCTCTGCTTATTCTGCACAGTGTGATAACCCCCAAGCCAATAGAAAACCAAGAAGATTCGTCGTTCAAGGGCGTGGCCGAATAGGGAGATTTCACGTTATTTCTTCTCAAAATAATGATAAATTTTTCTTTAAAAAAATAAAATTCTTATTTTATTTATTTCTATGGAGGAAAAATAATTAAAAAAAAATGTCCACGCCCATCTACTCTCTGAATAACACATACATATATGGATAAAATTATAATTCGAGATTTGTAGTTAAATAGTATTTTTTTAAAGTTTTTTTAATAAATGATATAAGCTTTTAAAATTAGTTAAAACGATGTTTTTAATTAATAATATCAAATTATAATTAATTATTAATTAATTATAATATAAATAATTGATTTTATTAATCAATTATTTATATATAATAGTTATTTATTGATTGGTTAAATTAAAAATAATAAATAATTTTTTATTAAATAAAATAAAATTTGATTATATATTAAATTAAGAGATTAAAATACATCATTTAACCTAATTTTGTTGTTAGCTTTAAAATATTGTTTTTATAAATTAATACTTACATAAATATACAGTACTCTACATAATGGTGAACGCAATGATAACCCCAAAGCAAACTGTTGTGGATGAGACCCTAAACCTACTTTTGGTATTTTCCACACACGCATTCTTAAGAGAGTTACAGTCCAACCTTCCAGGTCTCAAAAAAATAACAATATTATTCCTTTTCTCAAATATTTCATTTCATATCCTTCGATTCTGAAAATAAACAGCGGTTGGTTGCTGTATAAATGATAATTCCAGAAAAATCCTAATCTTTTCTCGAAGATTCTCTTTGGTGAAATCCTTTGGTCAACTCAAGAACAAGTCTTCTGGAAATTGGAATCGGCTCGATGAAATTGGTGACACTCAGAAAGTTTACTGGAAAGGGCTCAAAAGTTTCAATTCCTTGACGATTAGGGGGGGACAAAAAAAATAGAAAGAAACCCGGATTTGTAATTTGGGTTTTGAATTTCGGTGACACCCAGAAGCTGATATAGCTCGAAGTCTCTGTTTCCTTCAAATTTGGCAGACCCGGATTGCAGTTTTTGAATTCAACAAGATTCCTGACTTGGGTTTAGTTGAGATTGGGAAAAGAAAAGGTTATTTGTTTCCTCTTGGAATTGAAGATATGAATTTCAGGAGCTTGGACGAGTTTTGGGCATTTTATGTGACACAGCACTCTAAACCAGCAACAAGGCGTTGGCATTTTGTGGCCACACTTTCTGGTATCTTCTTCTTGATATGTTCAATGTTGTTTAATTGGTGGTTCTTAGTTTGTGTGCCTTTCTCTAGTTATGGATTAGCCTGGTACAGCCATTTCTTCATAGAAGGCAACATTCCTGCAACATTTGGCCATCCGTTTTGGTCATTTCTTTGTGACTTCAGGATGTTTGGATTGATGCTTACTGGGAATATGGAAAAAGAGATCAAGAGGCTTGGAAAAAGGCCTGTTTTGCAGGCTTTCTAATCATTTATAAGCAATTCTGTTTTATGACTATTTACTGCTGCTTTTTTTTTCAATAAGTTTTTGTGTATTTTGAAGCATGCCTTGCTTAAATACCAAGTATAGTATTGAAACATGTTTTTCTTGAATCTAGAAACTCTAAATTGGGCATCTCTATTGTAAATGTTTAGCAGAGATGTTTTGGATGTTAATACTTAATAACTGTTTGTTATGAATGAACTTTGTCTAGTGATAATCATTATTGCTGGTTTTCAGCCAATAAGAAATTATCATGTAAAAGCGTATAGGTTGGTGTGTTATCATTTGTTTCATTTACGAGCTACAGAATCACTGAATTTGTAATAGCTAAAAAACTAATAGCTAAGATCATTTATGATAATTCATAGTATGGTCCATGGCCAATTTGACACAGTGAATTTGATCGAAATATGGAGACTTTTTATGTGTTTTCTTTCTCTCGCTAGATTGGTCAACTTATTTAATAGGGATTTAGCTCCTAAGCAATAAGTAAAATTGTTCGAAATTATCTATTTTCACTAGCTATGAGTGTGTAGGAAAATCGAAAACGCCGACAACCGCCCCATAACCGTTGGCACTGACGCAGGCGATTTGGTGCCAAACCAGCGTTACGGTAACTAGTTTAAATCAAAACCGACTGTTATTGTGGTGATCGATTTTGATTGGGGGGCTTTTCAAGATTACAAGTAAAAAAAAAAAAAAAGGTTTTTAATTAGAAAGTTCTGATTACAGATGATGTCTCTCTTTCTTTTCTACTCATAGGTCCTAAAACCACCCCTATTCCGTCATTGTCTCTCTCTTAAATCTCATAGACCATGTAAATCCTACATAAATGTGAGTTCAATGCGGCTACCCCCATGTTGATAGATGACGATTTAACTTTTTGGAAAATTTGATGAGGTTTATTTGGTTGGACTGGCAACCCGTAAAACCATCTAATGCAAACCGAGCACACACTTACCACAAGCCATTAGAACTAGTTCAGAACGTTTATTAAGCTAAAGTGGTTACATGCTATGTTGAAATTCACTAGCCATGCATCATCCAAGAGCTTGAAAACTGGGTTGGGGAGGGTGGGGGTTGGTGGGGGTGACGAAAAGAAAAGATATTACAGGTTATTAGATGTTGGAAATATAAGCATGTACTTTGATTGCAATACAAACTGGCTCAGAGCAATCAGGACATCGTTTGTAGCTTCTAAGCTATTGCTTCAGAAATCATCCTTGAAATCATTTTAAGAATACGAGTGATGCGTTGAATCGCATTTCATGCATTATTAGCACGATCAAAATTAAGCACTGCCACTACCGGGTGAGGCTACAGCCAAGTAATGGGGTGTTCATGGGAGTAATTTTCTGAAAAAAACAAAAATTTCAGCTAAGTTTTAAAAAAATCAAACAACCCCAAACCGAAAAACTCATTCTCTAATCTATGCCCTAGATACATGCTAAATCTCTTTATTCCAAACAACACTATTTCCAAACAACACTACAATGAAGCCACTTAACAAAGTATTCAACCTTGGTAGTGTTCACGCATCAGCACTATAAAAAGTTAGGATTCATTTCTATAATAATGGCCTAAAATCGGGTAACACAGTTGTGACAGCATATTGCAGATAATAATATTTAAGTAGCGTTTGTTTTTGTTTTCGAGAATGATTTTTCATTTTCAAAAATATAAAAAATGAAAATGGTTCCAAAATAACGTTTGTTTATTCAACGTTTTTAAAACCATTTCAAAAACATTGTTTTCAACTATGTTGTTTTTTTTAAGATTTTTGAAAATGAAAAAAAGATGTTTTCATTTTTTATTTTCGTTTTCTCCCTCCATCTCCTCTCTCTCTCTTTCTCTTTCTATCTGTACAGCGTCAATGATGATCATGTCCAATGATAACATCCATCTCCGACGAAGGCTGATGACCATGAGCTAGTGACGATGACGACAGCCCTCTTGCGACGATGATTATCGATTTATGACTTAAATGTAACCATCACCGTCACCTAGAGTTCAGACCATCAATCTTTTCCACCCCTATCGCTCATTGCAAAACCTACCACCAAAGTTTTTTTTTTTTATTATTAGGACTAATAATTTATTTTTTATTATTTTTTTAAAATTAAAAATAAATATTTTTTATAAAATACTCACTTATAAAATGAATTTTCAAAGTATATAACCAAACAAAATTTCATTTTAATGTTTTTCAGAATATACACTTAAAAAATATAATCAAACATAATTTCATAAATGATCTCAACACAATTTTCAAAACATTTTCATTTTAAATTTTTTTAAAAACAGAAAACATTTCAAAACCAATACCAAACATCACCTAAATGATTTTTTTTTTTTTTTTTTTTGGGAATATCGTTCATGAAGTATTTGTCTGGAGCTAAAAGATTTAACGACGTGCATGTGTGCAACCAGGGGTAACGAATATAATGATAGATGCACAAACTTCCTAAAAAACTATCTATGAGTGAGAAAACTTCCAAATAAATTAAAAGAAACAAAAAAGGAAAAAGAAATATAGATTTTAGGGACCTGAAAAAAGTCTATAATATATAACTCAAAATGATCTTATGTTACAACTCCCGATTATCTACCATCCAAATATCAAATTCAGCTCGAGCCAACCACGTTTTAGCCCAATGAATTCTAGCAGAGTTTGGCCATCAAAGTAGTTCAACCATCATTAATTCATCGCCAAGTTTCTGTCATTGGTTGTGATGGAGATTTTTATCACATTCTCATAACTTCGATCTGCATTAGAAGTGGACATGCGGTGAACATTACAAGTCAGTGTTCCGCGAAAATGATGGCAAAGGCATGGCCTCCTGTGGGCGAAGAATCACAAGTACACCGAACATCCCAAGCATTGGGAGGACAAGGAGCCACTTCAATAGTCTATAGTAATACATATGGAACGTGAGGGAGAAGTCATCGTAAAAATAGAGTCCATTCTTGTCAACCATCTCCACCAAAACAGTACCCGTTGTCCTTACTCCAACTGTTGGAAGCTTTATACGATGTTTTCCTGGGCTATTGATAATCTGGTTCTGTTTTATCCTTCTCTCGCCTTGGTAATTACCAGGAACTAACAAGGTGGTCTACACAATTGCGACAATAAATAAAAAGTGAGGATTTAAACAGTTGAGTTACCTATAAAAGAAAGTATTAAACTCTATCGCAACTTTGACCATGTAATTTAGCAGGGAAAGTAGCAACTTACTGTGACATTATATGGTCCCTGGGTCCCAGACGGGTGTCTATAGTTATCAACTATCTCAATGTCCACCCAAAAACTCTTGCCTTCCTCATCGCGGAAAGCTCTGGATGAATGTGAAACATATATGCCTTCACGGTTATGCCTATTTGCAACGTTATTTCTACCTTGATTATGAGATCTCCATGCCTGATTGATAAAATACCAAGAATATTTAGAGGAAGAATAAATAAATAACCACAAATGAACTTCAGACCTATTTCACCTTTAGGGGATGATGAGAAGCAGGTGTTGAGAAGCAAAAAACATTGCCATTCATGGTTGTCACGATTAGATCAAGATCATCTCCACCATCAACATTGTCCGCCAAGACCATGCTATATCTGTCATGAAAGGATTAATGAATAAGCTAACTTTTAAACCAAAAGAGAAAAAACAAGAAAAAGAAGAATTGATAGTGCTACTCCACATCACCAAGGGATCTAGGATTATCTTACGAAGTTTCACCAATATCAACAACATCCGCACATGATGTTCGTCCATCTATTAGGTACAAATAACCGTCAAATGACGTGGTAACAAGAGTGAGTCCATTGGATTTCTCTCCACGTTTGCTCAGATCTACAAGAAGAACTTTATTCATCACTCTCCCATGAGTTCTGTATGGATAAGGTCGAACAATTGATCCATCCTTTCCACTAAGAACATATATATTCCCAGATATTGTTGGAACCACGACATCAGTATGGCCATCTCCATCAACATCACCGATGGTAGGACCCTGGGCAAATATGATTGCTGTTATAGATTCATCCAACTCAGAAAAATTAAAAGAACCAAATCCATCTACATTCAGACATACGTTTTCATCTCTATGTTCCAACATGATCCTGATCTAGAAACCTAAAAAGCAATAACATGTGAAATCCAAGATGTAACAAAGAACCTCTAGGTTTTTAACAAACTAAAAGGTCATCTCGGCACTAACAATCTCACTTGCCACTTTGTGACAATGTTAATTCATCTAGAAATCTACAAAGTTAACGTGTTAAACCCAAGACTTCTAACACGCATACAGAAACTAATAATCCCACTTGCTATTTTCTGATATGTTAATTCATCCAGAAAACTAAAAAGAAATTAAGATGAGAAATCCAAGGCTTGCCAGTTGAAACACTAAAGCTCAGACATCTAAAAGTGAAATACGTTTCTCAGGGCAACAAAAAAGTCATTCCACAAGTGTAACCAGAGCAAAAAGACATTCCACTAAAGGGGATACATTGAATAGATAAACAACATACATTCTTCTGCCCTGTTTAAGATTTCTCGAATATGATATGAGAATAACTACAAATCAAATTACCCCTGTTTGGATATTGATTCAAATTGGAATGTGAAATAAGTCTAAAGGAACATTGATGCTGCAAGCCTGCAACTCTATTTGCCAAGTAAGAATTGAGATATATGAGGCGTTTGTTTATAGTTTTGCGTTTGCATTGTGTTTAAACGCAATGCAATTTTCATCCAAAAACAAAAGTTTTGCATTCAAATACAATACTTTTCAATAATACCTCAAATACATTTACTATTCCAAAATATTTTGAAAATAAATTTTTTTTCCCCTATTCACATCATATTCTCTCTTCATCTCATTTTTTCTATCTACTTATATCAATCACATCAACTTTCAACTCTAAAATTGAATTCAAATATTTTTCATTCAAACACACATTGCATTCAAGCGCAAAGCAAATACTTTTCATTCAAATACAAAATACGTTTAATGCATTACGTTCAAACGTAATCTGAATACAATACGTTTACTAAATGCCCCATTAGAAAAGACAAAATCCTTTAGGGGGAAAAAACAGTAATACGTACCTTCTCTAATTATATATATATCAATAAAATTGTTGTCTCTTAGAAAAAATTATAATTATTGTCTCTTATAAAATATGTGTATTTATAAGAGTAGAAGTGATAATTGCCATGTAAAATCTGCACAAAATTCGTCAAGTTTTCACCTGATACAGCCAGTATAATAACACGTAGACAGCTTATTAATAAGATATTGAGGTTAATTATGTTTTTTTTTTTTTTTTCAAATCTTCCCAAATTTACCTGGGGAATCAAACTCTTAAGATGTTTTGCCCAAATTTCTTCCCCATTCACAGTCCATGCAGCAACATTTCCATGTGTATCAGTAGTCACTAATTCAATTTTTCCATCATCATTTATATCAGCAGCAACAACACCTCCCTGAATTTCAGCCATTTCAAGAGGAAACTTTGTCCTGACATTGCCTGAATAGCAGGAAACAAATTAGCAAAAACATCAATGGACACACACAAAAAGCTGGAGGAAAAATCTTAGATGTTTGGTGTGATGAAATAAAATAAAATCTTAAATTTCGCATTTTTCCCTGACCATATAAAGTTAATATGTTTCTTGTCAGGTGATGTAATCTTATTCCACGAAAGATACTGAAAAGCACAAGCAGTAAAATGCCATAAATCATATATTTCACAGAAAATTACACAAAGCTACAGCAAATGAAAATATTGTTATCCAAAATAGAAAATAAAAAATCATCAGTGGCAATATAGAAACGCATGCAATGACATTTAAAAAAAAAGAAAGAAAGAAAGAAATGTATGCGATGACTATTTACTTTTAGGGTTCGTTTGGTGAACGCATTGCATTTGCATTGCGTTTGAATGCAATGTATTGAATGTAATTTGTATTTGGAGGAAAAGCATTAGCATTGCATTTGAATGCAATGTGTGTTTGGGGGAAAAGTATTTGAATTGTATTTTAATAATAAATATGTGATGTGATGGGTAAAAGTAGAGAGAAAAAAAAGAGGGAGAGAAAATATGTGATATAATTAATAAAAGTAATAGAAAAAGTGAAATAATAAATAGTGATTGTGTTAGATTTAAAATGTGATGTGATTGGTATTTGAATGAAATGTTTTTATATTTGGGG
This sequence comes from Antiaris toxicaria, assembly GCA_035233585.1. Lineage (NCBI taxonomy): Eukaryota > Viridiplantae > Streptophyta > Magnoliopsida > Rosales > Moraceae > Antiaris > Antiaris toxicaria. The sequence continues at coordinate 8,512,838 of CP141163.1, forward strand.
GAAAATTACATTGCATTTAAATGCAATGCCAAAAAAATTTGTGTTCCAAACGCCATGTTAATAATTAGTTCAGGCAGAAAGCTGGAAAAAAAAATTATGTATAACTCCTATACACTTATATCAGTTCAAAATTCAATAAAATAGTAACAGTGTTGTCACGATTATTCAACATGATTTAATCGTGTTTAGAATTTATGCCAAGTCATGCACTAGCAATTTGATTTTGTAACTAAGAAAGTGCATGCACGCCACACATACATAGGATAGAAATACAGCCACGCTGCATAAAACAACACCAAAACTAAAAAACAGATTAAGTTATTACCATGATGATCCAAGACATAGAACAAGCCATAAGAAGTCCCAACAAGAATATCCATGTACCCATCACCATCCAGGTCAGCAACAGTTGGAGAAGAATAAATGTAAGCACGGTAATTTCCCTTGTCCGTACTCAAATCTAGTTCTGCTGTCCACCTTACTTGTTTTGTGTCAAGATCAAAAACAACAATTGAACTAGCTAAGTATTTTCCAATATCAATGTTACCCAACTCCTTCAAGTTCTCTGAGTTTCCATAATACCTGTGATGATGAAAGATTAGAAACAGAAAGTTTATTTAAGTCTAGTTTAAAAACCATTTCATTAAATTTATAGTGCATTTGGTACCGGTTTTGTATTCGTATTGTGTTTAAACGCAATGCAATTTTTACCTAAATGTAAAAGTTTTATGTTTAAATACAATACTTTTTAACAGTGCTACGAAAACAATTACTATTCATTTGTTTTTTGAAAACAATTGTTTATTAGGCTTTCAAATTTTTCATTCACATCATACTCTTTCTCTCTCTAACTTTTTTATCTACTTTTACCAATCACATCAACTTTTCAACTCTAAAATAGAATTCAAATACTTTTCATCCAATATATGTTTCATTCAAATATAAATCAAATACTTTTCTACCAAATACAAAATGCATTCCTAAAATTGTATTCAAACGCAATGCGAACGCAATACGTTTACCAAACGCCCCATTAGTTTCCTAATAATTTAATTATATTGATCTTCCTCATAAGGTATTCTTGTTCCTTATCAAAACTCAAAGAGTACTGATTAATTTCACATCAACAACGTAAAATGTATATGATACCCTAAATGGGCAGGGGGAGAAGCTCAACAACTACTAGTTTTTTTTTTTTTTTTTTTTTTTTTTTGGGTGTTGCGTTTTAGGGGATCAAAATTTTAATTCAGCAATATGTAGGTGTACACACACACATACATAATTTTATATATATACGTTATATAACTATCAAAAGAAACTTACTCATGATCGAAGAAGTAAGAAACGGCAACAACCATTTCTGGAACTCCATCTTTATCAATATCTGCTATAACCTGACAAAATGTGAAAATCTGTCAATACACAACTCAAACAATAGTCTGTTTACAAACACTTGCCCACAAATATGAAAAACAGAGAGTTAAAGCTCACAGGAGTACACAGGATATGCGAATCAATGTTCACATAATCCTCTAGCCTTTCATGTTCTCCTTCCTTCCACTCCTCATCACCCCACATTGACTCGTCAACCAAATCATCATAGTCATAATTGTACTCATCAGCAAGCTCATCACTCTCACGTAACAGGTCGAAAGATGAATCAGCCTCTGCTTCCAAGCCTCCTTCATTTTCAACAGTCGCGGCATGGACATCCTCATTACCATCGTTTTTTGATTGAGACTCTTTTGATCCTTCTGAATTGTTATCTTCCAAGAGCCGTCTCCCTGTGCTTGTTCCATTTGTAACAGTTGTTGATGAACTTATGTTTACAGATGAATTATTTTCACCAGCAGGTTGCTTGATGGCAGTTCCTATTTGACTTCCATTTGATTTTATTTCATTCTCTGTTAAAATAGTAGCAGGGACTGGACTGCCTGTATTATTTCCCTTTGTTTCTGCAAAGGGTAACCATGATATCCAGGTAAAGTAAATACTACTAGAAGAAATACCTTTCCACAACATACTAAGGCAGGTCTTCTTAGAACTCCTTTATACCATAAAAATTCATTTTACATTTAATCATGAGAAGCAAACAAGCAGAGGCTGGTGTGAGGAGAAAAATATAAAGTAAAACTAAATGTAGGTTTCACTTACGATGCATTGATTTTGCGCTTTCAGCCTCCCGGATAATTTGGTCATCATGAACATCTGGATGGGAACGGTCCACTGGATCTGGATCAAGACCAACATACCAGTTCTTTTTTACTTTCCTACGAGGTACTACCAGTTTATCTACCATCATGTAGCCTGAGACCCTAGAAAATTTCATATAGAAAACTTGCGTTTTTGAGCTTGCTAGTTGCTAATGACCAAAAATTACCTCAAGAGGAAAATTATATTGCAATGATTGAAGTTAAGTACCTGAAGAAAAGCACTTCCCCATTATAGGACGCCAAAGCTATTTCTCTTGAGCCATCCTTGTCAATGTCGTACAGGAGAGGACTGGCATGCACAGTTGACTGGTGGAAAGCAGGCCAACCTGATAAATCATTTCACAAGTATTTAATTTCTTTTCAATTCAAGCATCTGTAACGGAAATCTCATACCACATGTCATTACAAATATCACAGCCTATGACACATTTACAACAAGTTCTAAAACGCATTCTTAATATTTACCACATTTTACGTACAAATAAAAACTCGTCTAGTTTATTGGCATTTCTAGTAAAATATTAACCAGACAAATTCCCACACATAATGATGAGTCGTTTAATAAATGCATTGCATTTGAATACAATTCATTTTTTGAGTGTTACATTTGGTTGAAAAGTATTTGTTTTGTATTTAAATAAAATATGTATTTGAATGAAAAAGTATTTTAATTGTATTTTAGAATTGAAAAGTTGATGTGATTGATAAAAATTGATTAAAAAATGTGAAAGTGAGAGAATAAGATGTAAACTAGTTTTCAAAATACAATTTGAATTTGTATCACTGTTGAGATATATTGTATTTGAATGTTAAAATTTTTCGTTTGGATAAAAATTGCATTGCGTTACGCAATGCGAATAAAAAACTTTTGCCAGACGGAGCATCGTTTAGTACCATAAACAAACAACAAATTGTTAGTGAAAATTCCGCTTCACACCGGAAGTCGAAGTAGACAACTGAATATCCATACCTGGTGTTTTGTCTCCGTCTGAACCATCTAGAACTTCGAGGTAGTGAACAAAAGAAGGCACCACTATTTCAAGTTTCCCATCACTGAAAAGTGAAAACTCAAACATTACAGCCTATGACACATTCAAAACAACTATGAAAACCCCTCGATTTTCACTATAATCGCCCACAAAACATACATCCTTAAAATTTAGCAATTCCCATCAAAAAAATTCAAGAGTTTCCTGTACCTGTTAATATCAGCGATCAAAGGAGTTGCATAAATACTAGAACTAACTTCCGTTTGCCATCTTAACTCCAAATTCTTCGAGCACTTTGAATTTAACAAAGCATCTTCATCACTGATCAGACACGAAAATACAAATACGAAAATGAATTGAAACAATTTCTTCCAAAATCGGAGAAATTACGATCAAATCAAGCGAATTTCAGGAGATTCAATTACAAAATCAGGATCAGCATTGGAAAAAAGCTTACATGTTGGGATAACCAAGGGAATCGTCGCTGGCCTCGCGGTCTCGAAACGTGTTTTTCTTGGTCTCGTCGCCATGGCAGAGATTCGGGGCAATGCACAGGACGAGACAAATCCAGAAAATTACAGAAATGAAACCCCTGGATTTCATATCATCGAATCGGAAAACAGAATTTGGAGAAAAGCAAAACCCTAAAGAAGAGTGTTGAGCTGAAGAGAGAGAGAAAGGTCAGCTCCGAGTCAACGAATCGAGGACCAATTGGAATGTGCTTACAGGCTTCTCTCTCCTCCTCCTCTTCTTCTCCTTCCTCTCTCTCTCTCTCTCTCTCTCCCTGTGTGTGTGTATATATATATATCTATATAGATATATATATATCTAGTACGGTGGCCGGTGAAAATAAGTGCGGGGTAAGAGAAGTGCGAAAAGGATGGTATGTTGTGGGCTGAGCTGCGGAACACACCGGAGCATGAAGGGAAATGAGACGAAATACTAGACTCTAGTTCTAGACGAAGGGGGTTTGAAGATTTTAGACACTTTTGAACATTTCCTTTTTTTTTTTTTTTTTTTTTCATTTTCATGAATTCGGTCGGATTATCCAATATTGTGGTAAAATCCAACTGTTAATATTTGTGACATGCGTGAAAAACATATTACAAAAATCAATTTTATATCAAATATAAATTTTATATTCAAATATAATCTTTTTTTAACAGTATTATAAAAATAATTACTATTTAAAAGTTTTTTAAAATAATCACATAAATTTTTTATCACTACTTTTATCAATCACATCAACTTTTTAACTCTAATATACTTTTCATCCAAACACACATTTCATTCAAATACAAAACAAATACTTTTCAATCAAATACAATACTCAAAAAATGAATTATATTCAAATACAATTAAAACGTAATGCATTTACCAAACATCCATTTAACCCGCGTTTGGGCAATGCATTTTTTTAATATTGCATTTAAATGCAATGCAATTTTCCCCCAAATACAAAAACATTTCATTCAAATACCAATCACATTACATTTTAAATCCAACACAATCACTATTTATTATTTCACTTTTTTTATTACTTTTCTTAATTACATCATGTATTCTCTCTCTCTACTTTTTTTCTCTCTACTTTTTTTCTCTCTACTTTTACCCATCACATCACATATTCATTATTAAAATACAATTCAAATATTTTTCACCCAAACACACATTGCATTCAAATGCAATGCTAATGCTTTTCCTTCAAATACAAATTGCATTCAATGCATTGCATTCAAACGCAATATAAATGTAATGCATTCACCAAACGATGCCTTAATTTGAAAAGGGTTTAAAAATGCTAGCACACATCTTATTACACTTGATTATAACTTAAAAACAAAGACATTTTTTAACAAAGATTTTGGTTCTCTCCCTCACCGCTATTGTCACGTTCCAAAATCCGGAACCACGACAGATGTCACATTCCAAAAATCCGGGATAGTGACAGATATAAGATTTTAAATGAATAAATGAAAGGAAAGCTCAGATTCCTAAGTCTGTCAGTTTTTATATCTTACCCTTTACCGACTCTTTAACTTGTTTATAAATTATGCTTGTATATTTTAAATTAATTAATATTTATATTCATTTTTTTTTTCACAATATCAGGTGGTGAGGTACCCATATCCCACAGATGCATACTTAGATAAATAAAATAAGTAAAATCACAAAAGTAAAGTTTAGAATTTACAGTCCCGGAATGTTCATATACATACTTTGTCCTAAAGTACAGAACACTACTTCAAGTCTTTAGTCCTTGTCGTCCACGGACGGTTCCACGTAACTCGTGTCTTCTAATCACCTTTATCTCCTGGGGGTTTACCAGTTTTAAAACAGTGAGTGAAAGCCCAGTAGGATATTTTTAAAAAAATATATTTCAACATTTTAATTTAACCATCATACTAAGTATGTCAATGCAGTACCGAATTATAAACGTGGAATCGTGATTATGCAAATTGTGTCCCTATATACATCTAGTTCGTGTACGGTCCGTATGAGCCTCCCTCACCATGCCGAAGCATGATGAGTGATCCTCGATCGAGATGTGCACTCTTCGCACGTGTGTGCTGGCTCCCGGTATACTTTAACACCAAATCCAACTTTCAATATTTCAAACGAACATATAATTCACATAATAAAAATATGCCGTATTGTTTTTCAAAAAAATCCGTAACCGGATATTTTTCTTTTAATTTCTGAAATCGTGATATTTTCTAAATCACATAATTTTCGAAAATTTATGAACTCATTTTCTTTAAAAGATTTTTGGCCAAATCATTAGAACAAAATTGGCTACAAAGAAGGGTAAGATATCCTACCTTGTTGGCAATTTAACCTACGATCAACTTTTCGCACGAATTCCAAGATAGTCTTTTTCCTTGAATTCGATCAACAAGTACCTAAAACAAAAAACACAGATAATTTAATTATCTATCCAAGAATTCGGTAATCGAATTACCGTAAACTCAACTAATTAGTATGCCATTGAATTTTAAAATTTAAAATGATACTTTATTTTAACACCGTAATTTTAAAACAATAATTTTAACACAAATATCCAAAATATATATATTTTTTAAAAATTTCGGCATGACCTACCTTAAATATAGGCTTCCCCAAAAGCTCCAAAATGCACAACCTGCAGAAAAATTTTCCAATTCCCATAACAGTTTAAATTCCAAATTTAAATCTCAATCCCAAATAAATTTAAAACACTTATTTAAATTTTATTATTATTTTTATCATTATTATTTATTATATAATATATATATATATATCCACGCACAGATATACCTATAATATATACATATATTTTTTCCTATTTTGCTTGGAGGAGTTGGCTGGCCGGTCGGAAGGGAACTCACGGCGGCGGTGGCACTCGGGCTTGACGGTCAGCAGCGCGACGAGGGGCAACCGGCGAGGTGGGGACGAGCGGCGAGGCACGGGCTTGGTGGTGTCGCGAGGAAGGCGAGGCGCGGCTAGGCGGTCTTTGGTCGGCTGGACTTGGCGGCGGTACGACGAAGACCCGGTGGCGCTTAGATGGAAACGGTGGCTGTTCGGCGTGGCTGGTTCGGACGGGACGGGGAGGAGCTGGCTCGGGCAACGGTCGCAGAGCTTCAGTCCCGGTCGGAGTCAGGCGGTTGGCGGTGGCTCGGGCTCGGTCAACGTTTGGCTGGGCTTGGATTCGGCGTCTCGTGGTGGCGAGGAAGGCGAGACGCAGCTGGGCGGTCCGTCGTGGGGGGCTTCGGGTGCGGGCGTGATGGCGAAAATGGAGGCGGCGACCCAGGGGCGAGAGAGGAAAAGAAAGAAGAAAAGAGAGAGAGCGAGCGCGAGAAGAAGAAGAGGAAAAAAAAGAAAAAAAAACAAAGGGCTAAAGAGGGAGTGAGAGACCGGTGAAAGAGTCGGTGAGGGGGAGTGAGGCAAGAGAGAGTGAGTAAGGGCGTGAGTCGGTGAAGAAAAAAACAAAGAGAGAAAAGATATTAAGAAGAGAAAGGGGAAGAAAAAAAAAACATCCGGATAATTCCGGAAAGAGGAAAGAAAAAAAAAAGAAAAATAACAAAAATAATATTTGTTAAAATTTTATTGGGTAAAAATTGTTAAAATTTTAAAATTTGTAAAAATGTTTTAAATATCCTCAAATTAATATTTAATACTCCAAAAATTTAAAATTGAATTCTCATAATAATAAAAAAAAAAATTTTTATTGGCACACTAATAAATTGAGTTTTTATACATTCACATGTAAAATTTAAATTCAAAAATTTCGCAACGTGACAATTCTCCCCTCCTACAAAAGAATTTCGTCCTCGAAATTCAAATGATCTAGATTTTCAAACAAATGGGGATATTTCTCTAATATTTCGCTTTCTACTTCCCAAGTGGTGTCTTCACTTCCGTGATGTTGCCATAAAACATTAACTAACGCTATCTTTTGATGTCGTATTTTCTTGACCTTTCTATCAAGAATTCGTACCGGTGCCTCTTCGTAGGAAACATCTTCTCGAATTGGAATGTCGTCGGGTGAAACTATTGCAGTAGGACCCGGTTCGCATTTCCTAAGCATCGATACATGAAATACATCGTGCACATGGGACAACTCTGATGGCAACGCTAAATGATAAGCAACTTTACCAACTCGTTGAATAATAAGGAACGGTCCCACATATCGTGGAGCTAATTTCCCTTTCTTGTCGAAACGAGAAACTCCTTTTCGAGGGGAAACCTTTAGAAGCACGAAATCTCCTACCTCAAATTCTAATGGTCTCCGTCGTCTGTCAGCGTAGCTCTTTTGTCGGCTTTGAGCCGTTTTTAAGTGTTCTCGAATAATTCGAATTTTTTCGGTAGTCTCCTCGACAATAGTTGCTCCAGTATAAACTCGATCTTCAAGTTCGATCCAACATATAGGTGATCTACATGGTCTTCCGTAAAGAGTTTCGAATTGTGCCATTTTGATGTTAGATTGATAACTATTGTTGTAGGCAAACTCTACTAATGACAAATTATCAATCCATTTGTTCTCATAATCTAACGCACATGCACGTAACATGTCTTCAAGAATTTGAATAACTCTTTCGAATTGTCCGTCGGTCTACGGATGGAAAACGGTGCTGAATTTCAAATCTATCCCAAAAGCTGCCTGGAAACTCTTCCAATATCGAGCGGTAAATCAAGGATCTCGATCAGAAATAATACTTAATGTTATTCCATGATATTTCACTATCTCGTCTAAATATACATTGGCTAAGTTCTGCCTACCATATGTGGATTTGATAGGAATGAAGTGCGCTGATTTCATCAATCGATCTACCACTACCCAAATTGCATCGAAACCATTCCATGTTTTTGGTAGCCCCATAAGAAAATCCATGGTAATTTCTTCCCACTTCCACTCTGGAACAGGTAGCGGCTGTAGCATCCCTCTAGGTTTCTGACGTTCCGCTTTGACCTTAAGACAATTCTGACAAGTCTTCACATAATTTGTCACATCATTTTTCATGTTTCGCCACCAGTATTGTCTTTTTAAATCCTTATACATCTTGATAACTCCTAGATATATTGCAAATCAAGATTTATGAGCTTCATCCATGATTGCCTTCTTCAATTCTGGTATTTGTGGAACAGTTAGACGATGTTTGAAATACAAAACTCCATCACTACGAATGTTCCAATGTTCCAGTTGTTCTCCATTTGAAGCTTTGACCAGACATTTTGCAAATGGCTATCTTTATGTTGATTCTCCTTAACTTGCTGAATCAAGTAGGGTGGAGTTACTAAATTGTAGAGAGTGATTGAATCTTGATCCTCAGAGATCTGAAGATCATAATCTTCAACCACTGCTATTCTTTTCCAATCAAGCACTACCAACGAAACAAGAACACCTGCACCTTTCCGGCTAAGAGCATCTGCTACGATGTTAGCCTTACCTGGATGATATTCTAGAGTAAAGTCATAATCTTCCATATATTCTACCCAACGTCGTTGCCTCAAATTTAGATCTTTCTAAGTAAAGAGATACTGCAAACTCTTATGATCAAAGAAAATCCGAAATGAGACACCATAGAGATAGCATCTCCAAATTTTCAAAGCAAAAATAATAGCTGCCAACTCTAAATCATGTGTTGGGTAGTTTTTCTCATGCGCCTTCAATTGTTGAGATGCGTATGCTACAATATGTTCTATCTGCATTAGAACACACCCGAGTCCTTCTTTCGATGCATCAGTATAAATTTCATAGGGTTCTTCAGGCTTGGGAATTATAAGAACTAGAGCGCTGGTCAAGCGAGTTTTTAATTCTTGAAAAGCGTTCTCACATTTACTATCCCAGTCAAATCGAACATCTTTTCTTGTCAATCGTGTCATTGGGGCTGCAATTCGTGAGAAATCCTGAACAAATTTCCGATAATATCCCGCTAATCCCAGAAAACTTTTGATTTCGGTTACATTTCTAGGTCGTTCCCATTTTATTATTGCCTCGACTTTTGTAGGGTCCACGGCTATGCCTTGGCTAGAGATAACATGCCCAAGAAATTTGACTTTAGATAACCAGAAGTCGCATTTCTCTCTCTTAGCGTACAATTGATGCTCCCGCAGAGTTTGTAGGACCAACCTTAAGTGTTGTTTGTGTTCCTCCCAGGTCTTAGAATAGATCAGAATATCATTAATGAAGACGATGACTAACTGATCTAGAAATGGTCGAAAAACACGATTCATCAAGTCCATGAAAGCTGCTGGAGCATTCGTCAAACCAAAAGGCATAACCAAGAATTCGTAAGATCCATACCGAGTCCTAAATGCAGTTTTTGGGATATCTTCCTCTCGAATTTTCAATTGATGATATCCAGATCTCAGATCAATCTTTGAGAAGTACTGAGCACCTTCAAGTTGATCAAATAACTCATCGATCCTTGGCAAAGGATATTTATTCTTGATGGTCACCATATTCAGTTGCCTATAGTCAACACACAGTCGTAAGCTTCCATCTTATTTCTTTGCAAATAGAACTGGTGCTCCCCATGGTGATTTACTAAGCCAAATGAATCCTTTAAGTTCTAGCTCAGTCAATTGTTTCCGCAATTCAGCTTTCTCCGCAGGTGCCATTTTGTAAGGGGGAATTGATATCGGAGCTGTACCGGGAATAAGATCAATGCAGAATTCTACCTCTCGGTCAGGTGGCAAACCAGGTAAATCTTCAGGAAATATATCCGGAAATTTATCTACCACTGGAGTGTAGTGATCACCTCTTTTCACGTTGTTGTCACCTTCCAATGCGAAAATAATAGCGGCGCAAGATAACTTTCATCGACCACCTATGGCTGATCTCAATAGCTCACTGGTCATCACTCGATCTGGATTTTTGAGTTCGATCATCGTCGGGTTCGGCTCTTGATAACTCGAATTTCTCGAGTTATGGAGTTACATTTTCATGCTTAGATAGCCCATATTAGGAAGTTAAAATCACAAAAGTCATGGTTCTTGGCACTATAAATGAGAATTATCAATTTTTGACTTTAGTGGCCATTGATGAAAGTTCATTCTTAGCAGCACATGGGAATCAATCTTTGTTAGAGCATTTTGAAGTCTTTTAACATGTGATATGTTTTTGGAGGTTGGTTTTTGTTTTTGGTGAATGGCAGGATTTGCAGCGTGAAGAAATGCTGAAAATTAGACGTTGCCGCAGCAATGCCACAGCAAAGCTGAAGCAGGCGTTGGCTGACGTGGTCTGCTGAATGTGCACATATTTTAATCCACGCTGGCCAAGTTTGATGATGTCAATCATTCTTCCAAGTGTCAGCATCATTGCCCAGCATTACCACAACGTCCACGGCCAGCCAGAGGATCATCCACATGTCACAAGTAGGGTTTAAATGTTCCCTTTTTGTACTATAAAAGCTGAGCTGAAAGAAGAGGACAAGGGGGGATATACGGGAAAAAGATAACAGAAAAAGAAAGGAGAAAAATAACAGAATCGGAAGAGAGAAAAACAGAGCAAAAAGGAAAATCGGAAAAGAAATATAAAGTGGAATTGAGAGCAACTTCAGCCGGGTCGTGAGGAATTCAACATCTCAAGAAGGAATTCGTCTGGGTTCATTCTTCACAGATCGCATAAGGCATTAGAGCTGTACCAGCTTGATTCGAACCTTGGAAAAGGGGAGATCATTACTGCTTAATTCTGCTTTGCATTGATTTCAGTCTTTCTTTTTGCATAACAGTATTTTGATGTTAAATCAAAGTCGTTTACGATTTTTTGCTGAACTCATGGAAGCTTAATTTAGCTAAGTTGTGAGTCATGAGTACTTGAACAGAATTTGAGATCTGTACAGTTTTGCTTAGTATAATTCTTTTTATTGTTCAATCTGTGCTTATTCTATTTGATCTGGTATTAGATCTTGGAAGGGAATCTGATATTAGCAACTGATTCGTGAATGTTGGAAAACGTTTAATGAATTGATTGAGATTGAATAACATGTGTTTGGTTAGTTTTCAGAGTAAAAATTAATCAAATCTGTGGGTAAGCTAGGAATAGTCATCCATCACATGGTCTTTAAGGATAACGTTCTTAATTGATTTTCTCAAATCTGAATCTACATAGGAATATGCAGACTTAGAATCTGAGAGCTAAACGTAATTTTTTCTATATCCTGACTAGAAAGAATGATGCTATAGCAAAGCTGTAGCACGATTTCAGAACTGTGAAAGGAAAGTGACTTGCAACTTATTTCTCCCAATTGTTTGTGCAAATATAAACCCCGAATTTTATACCTGGAAATTTCATTTTAATTCTTGTTAAATTCTGTTTACCATTTTATTCTTTTTCCATAATTGAAATTCATTTAGTTACTTGTCTAGTTAAGTAGATTTTCTTGTAAAAACAATTACATTTGAATAAAAAAGCACTTTTCTCGTGGGTACGACACTCTTTCTCATCATATATTACTTGGATGCGATACGTATACTTGCGTTTAATTGCATATATCACAGATTTGCAAACAAGTTTTTGGCGCCGTTGCTGGGGAAAGTGATTTTGTTGTTAATTTGTGATTTTCTACAAGGAATTTACTTAACAGATTTTGAATACTGTGATCGCAGGTGAAGGGAACACTGGTTTATGAATAGGCGAGGAAGTGGTGAATTAGAAGCTTTTGACCTTGAAATAGAGAGAACCTTCCGTGCAAGAAGAAGGGAGCAACGTAACTTAGCTGCAGGTACTGAAATGGCCGATCCGCAAGCAAATCCAGCCGTGAACCAGGGCAACAACGCTCGAAATGCACTACTCCGAGCAGAAAACAGAGATCGAGCTATCAGAGACTATGCGGTCCCAATGTTAGAAGGGCTTAATCCTGGTATCGCACGCCCAGAAATACAGGCCCCTCACTTTGAGCTCAAACCTGTTATGTTCCAGATGCTTCATTCAGCAGGGCAGTTCGCGGGCATGCCGACAGAAGATCCACACCTGCATTTGAGGCTATTCATTGAAGTCTGTGATTCTTTTAAACTGCCAGGTGTAGATGATGATGCTTTGCGACTCAGGCTATTCCCATACTCATTGAGGGATCGAGCTCGAGCCTGGTTGAATGCACTCGCACCAAATTCAATCCTTACTTGGGATGATCTAGCCGAGAAGTTCTTGATGAAGTATTTCCCACCTACAAAAAGTGCGAAACTAAGAAATGATATCACTAGCTTTCAGCAGCTCTCAGGTGAATCATTATATGAAGCTTGGGAGAGGTTTAAGGAGCTTATCAGGAAATGCCCACATCATGGGATTCCTCATTGGATCCAGATGGAAACGTTTTATAATGGCTTGGATGGGCAAACTAGAACCATTGTAGATGCCTCAGCTAATGGAGCAATTCTTACCAAGTCATACAATGAAGCTTATGAAATTCTAGAGAGGATGGCGCAGAACAATTACCAATGGCCTACTGACAGAGCCAATGCCGCAAGAAGGGGAGGTGGTGTATATGAAGTAGACTCGATTACAGCTCTTTCAGGCCAACTGTCCACACTCACAAACATGGTGAAGTCTATGAGCACGGCACAAGGAGGGAAACCGCCACAACTGGCAGCTGTCTCATGTGTATATTGTGGAGAAGGACATGTTTTTGAACAATGCCCGTCTAACCCCGAATCAGCTTGTTTTGTTGGGAATTATCAGCGTTATAACAACTCTTATCCCAATAATTACAATCAGGGACACAAGCAGCATGCAGGCTCGACTTCAAATTATTATGGTCAAGGTGTAAGCACATCATCAGTTCCGATGCCAAACAGACCTCAATTCCCTCCTGGATTTCAGCAACCCATGAGGCAACAAGTTCAAGAACCACCACAGACAACTCTATCAACAATTGAGAGTTTGTTGAGGGAACACATGGTGAAGACAGATACCCGTATTCAGGACCATTCAGCATTGTTGCAGAGTCACACAGCCTCATTGAGGAGCTTGGAGAATCAAATGGGACAGTTAGCAAGTGCTCTTAGCAGTAGACCACAAGGGACACTGCCAAGCGATACCGAAAACCTAAAAAGAGAAGGCAAGGAACGATGCAAAGCCATCGTTTTGAGGAGTGGAAAGAAACTGGAAGAACCCAACACTGGGACAGCTAAAAAAGGGGAGCTCACTTTAATCCAAAAGGATAAGCCATAAGAAGAAGTCGCTGAAACACTCCCAACCCAGGTTCAGGCCGATCAGAACGTTGCTACAGCAAGGAATCGTGCAGCAAGAAATGAGAAAACCGCCACCACCTTTTCCTCAACGATTCCACAAGCAACAGCAGGACCAGCAATTTAAAAAGTTTCTAGATGTTTTGAAGCAACTTCACATCAACATACCACTTGTGGAAGCTCTAGAACAAATGCCCAGTTATGCAAAGTTTATGAAGGACATCTTAGCTAAGAAGAGAAGATTGGGGGAGTTTGAGACAGTTGCTCTCACTGAAGAAAGTAGTGCCTTCTTCCAGAAAAGACTGCCACCAAAGTTGAAGGATCCAGGTAGTTTCACAATTCCATGCACAATTGGCAACAACTATTTTGGCAAGGCTCTTTGCGACCTTGGAGCAAGCATTAATTTGATGCCAATGTCGGTGTTCAGAAAGTTGGGTGTGGGTAAAGCAAGGCCAACTACAGTCACCCTACAGTTAGCAGATAGATCGTTGACTCATCCTGAAAGGAAGATTGAGGATGTTCTTGTTAAAGTCGATAAATTCATCTTTCCAGCAGATTTTATCATCCTTGATTTTGAAGCAGATCGTGAGATTCCCATCATTCTTGGGCGTCCATTTTTGGCCACAGGACGAGCTCTAATAGATGTGCAAAAGGGTGAATTGACTATGAGGATGAATGATGAACAAGTCACTTTTAATGTTTTGAAGGCAATGAGGTTTCCTGAAGAATTTGAAGAATGTTCAACTATCCAGGTCCTTGAGTCGGCTGTAATCGAGGAGCTAGAGAAGAACCACCTTGAGACAGATTTGGAAGATCATCTTGAGCCATTTCCAAGACAAGAAGAGTTGAATAATGTGGAAATTCAAGCAAGAAACAATGTAAGGGGAAGACAGTATGAGACGCTGGGATTAGCAGATCGAGAAACAAAGCTGCCCAAACCATCCACTGAAGAGCCACCCACTCTAGAGTTGAAGCCTTTGCCAAATCATCTCAGATATGCATATTTGGGAGATGAAGAAACGTTACCAGTCATTGTTTCTGCTTCACTAACTGAAGAGCAAGAGGACCAACTGCTTCAGGTTTTAAAAAGATTTAAGAAAGCCATTGGATGGACCATTGCTGACATCAAGGGAATCAGTCCCTCATTATGTATGCACAAAATCCTGTTGGAAGACGACTATAGAGGATCCATTGAGCAGCAACGAAGACTCAATCCAATTATGAAGGAGGTCGTAAAGAAGGAAGTCATTAAGTGGTTGGATGCTGGGATCGTATATCCTATTTCAGATAGTTCATGGGTAAGTCCAGTGCAATGCGTACCAAAGAAAGGAGGAATGACGGTAGTAACCAATCAGAATGATGAATTGATTCCCACTCGAACTGTTACAGGATGGAGAGTATGTATGGACTACCGAAAGCTCAACAAAGCTACTAGGAAGGATCACTTTCCTTTGCCGTTTATCGATCAAATGTTAGACAGATTGGCAGGCAAGGAATACTATTGCTTTCTTGATGGGTATTCAGGATACAATCAGATTGCTATTGCTCCAGGGGATCAAGCTAAAACCACCTTTACCTGTCCATATGGCACATTCGCGTTCAGGAGGATGCCCTTCGGATTATGCAATGCACCAGCCACTTTCCAGCGGTGTATGATGGCCATTTTTTCTGACATGGTTGAGGACTTCCTTGAGATATTCATGGACGATTTTTCAGTCTTTGGGAATTCTTTCGATTTGTGCTTGAGCAACTTGGCCAAGGTTCTCCATAGATGTGAAGAAACTAATTTGGTGCTCAATTGGGAGAAGTGCCATTTCATGGTGAAGGAAGGAATTGTCTTAGGGCACAAGGTTTCTAAAGCTGGGATTGAAGTGGATAAAGCAAAGATTGAAGCAATAGAAAAGATGCTTCCTCCTACCACAGTTAAGGGAATCCGAAGTTTTTTGGGGCATGCTGAGTTCTACAGAAGATTCATCAGAGACTTCTCAAAAATCTCCAAGCCATTATACAGCTTACTGGAGAAAGATTCGGTGTTCATGTTCGATGAGCAGTGCCTTCATGCATTCGAAGAGTTAAAAAAGAAACTGATTTCAGCGCCAATTGTAGTAGCACCTGACTGGTCATTACCCTTTGAGGTGATGTGTGATGCAAGTGATAAGGCGGTAGGAGTTGTGTTGGGCCAACGCAGGAGCAAAGTGTTTCATTCCATCTACTATGCGAGCAGGACACTCACAGGAGCTCAGTTGAATTATACGGTGACTGAGAAAGAATTGTTGTCAGTTGTATATGCTTTTGAAAAATTTAGAGCTTATCTCGTGGGTGCAAAGGTAGTTGTATACACTGATCATGCAGCAATTAAATACCTTATTCAGAAGAAAGATGCAAAACCTAGGTTGATTCGGTGGGTTCTTCTACTTCAAGAATTTGATTTAGAGATCAAGGACTGAAGGGGGGCTGAAAACCAAGTAGCTGATCACCTTTCAAGACTGGACAATGGAATTGAAGGGCAAGAAAACCAGCTCATTAGAGAAACATTCCCTGACGAGCAGTTATTTACAGTTACCCAGTCGACTGTACCATGGTACGCTGATTTTGTCAATTATTTGGTAAGTGGTCTGTTACCTCCAGAATTGTCTAGGCAGCAATTGAAGAAGTTTATGCATGATGTTCGTTTTTATTTTTGGGATGAACCATATCTATTTAAACAATGCGCTGATCAAGTGTTGAGGAGATGCATTCCTGAAGAGGAAATGGAGGATGTTCTCTATCACTGCCATTCTTCATCATATGGAGGTCATTATGGAGGCACTCGGACAGCTGCAAAAGTCCTGCAATCAGGTTTGTTCTGGCCCACATTATTCAAGGATGCCAACATTTACGCCACGAAGTGTGAGAGGTGTCAAAAGGTCGGAAACATCACAAGGAGGCATGAAATGCCCTTGAACAACATTCTTGAAGTTAAGGTTTTTGATGTTTGGGGAATTGATTTCATGGGACCGTTCGTGCCATCCTATGAGAATACATATATTCTAGTAGCAGTGGATTACGTATCCAAGTGGGTGGAGGCTGAGGCATTGCCTACTAATGACTCAAAAGCAGTGGTGAAGTTCCTCAAGAGAAACATCTTCACTAGATTCGGCAAACCTCGGGCAATCATTAGCGATAATGGCACGCATTTTGTGAGCAAACAGTTTGATAGTGTGGTAATGAAATATGGAGTCAAGCACAAAGTGGCAACTACCTATCATCCTCAGACAAACGGGCAGGTGGAAGTATCAAACAGAGAAATAAAGAGGATACTGGAGAAGGTGGTAGGGCCATCACGTAAGGATTGGTCACAACGCCTAACCGATGCACTTTGGGCGCTGAGAACAGCCTACAAAACGCCCCTTGGATCCTCACCATACAGACTTGTTTTTGGCAAGGCATGCCACTTGCCAGTAGAACTTGAACACAGAGCATACTGGGCTGTTACTAAGATTAATTTGGACTTGAAGTTGGCTGGAGAAAAGAGAATGTTACAGCTGAATGAGCTTGACGATTTCAGACTACAAGCTTATGAGAATGCCAAATTGTTTAAGGAGAAAACCAAGCAGTGGCATGATAGTAAAATCCTTCCCCGTGAGTTTGAGGAAGGGCAGCAGGTCCTCCTTTTTAACTCAAGACTCAAGCTATTTCCTGGGAAACTCAAATCACGCTGGAGTGGGCCATTCAAGGTTGTTACAGTATTTCCACATGGAGCTGTAGAAGTAAAGGAAGAAAATTCTGGAAGACAATTCACAGTGAATGGGCAGCGTCTCAAACATTATTTCGGAGGGAATGTGGACAGGGAGAAGACTTCAATCATTCTTCAAGACCCATGAGCATAAGGGATGGTCGGGCCGTCGACCAAAAAACAAGCGCTCAAGGGAGGCAACCCTTGCATTAGTCAATTTTATTTTATTTTTAGTTAGTTAGTTGTCTTGCTTTATTTAGTGCATATCTCTTTAGTTTCTTTGTTTTACTGTGATTCAGACTCTTCATAAAATGTGTTTGTTGCAGGTGATTTGAAGAACAAGTATATGGGTACTGGAGCCACTGAAGATGAAACAGAGACAGAGTGCATGTTTGGTGATTCAGAAACACCGCAATAACAATGCTATAGCAAAGCTGTGGCATTATTATTGCAGTGAAGGTGTCGTGAAACGTAAGTCTGGGTGATGAGGGAAGATACAAAACGCACAGTTTCATTAAAAAAAAATTAAAAAAAAAATTTAAAAAAAAAAGGGGGGGGGAGGGGGGCCTCGAAAACCCTACATAAGGGCCCCTTTATTATTTTCTTTTCCCATTCATCTTCCTTAAACTGCCGCTCCCACCAAAACGCCGAACTCCACTCCACGCCGAACGCCGCCGAAATTTTCACCCTTCTTCGTCCTCGCCGTCGAAGCCGAGTAAGCCACGCCGTTCCTCATCAAATTTTTTTTCCATTTCGGCTTCTTTTCCATCCATTTTCAGTTTTTTCCATGCATGCATAAAAGCCGCCGTTTCTCTCTCTAAAAATCCCACCTCCACACTCCTCCTTTCTCATATTTGTAATCATTCTCACCTTCCCCATTCTCCAACATCAAAACCAACAAGTTGTGTTCACCCACCAACCAACCTTTTTGGCGGCATTTTCTCCAACAAGGCCGACACAAAGAGGGGCTTTCGAAGCAAACCGAGCGACTTGGAGTCAATTGCCGAAGTTCTCCCGCACAAGTTTGAGCATGCACCGAACCTTTTAACGCCGTCGTCAGCCGCTGCAAGTCGCTCTCCACCGAACATCAAGAGCGGAAGACTGTCGAGCAAGGGAAGAAAGCCAAATCCTTGGCCGCGGGTCATCCATTGTTATAGGTAAGGTGCTTTCTTACCTAGTCTCACAAGTCCTTTTGAAAGCATAATTTAGGAAGTTAGTGAGATTTAAGTTTGGGGGTGGCGCATTGAAGTGTAGCATTGGAGATTAGTGATTTGAGCATTATTGCATTATAAAAAAAAAAATGCCAGTGAAGAGTATGGCAAGAAAGGGGAAGAAAGTTGCTGAGAGAGAAAAAGAGTTTAAGAGATTCGAAAATGAGGAAATAGAGAAAAGATTTAATAAGAGCTTTGCACATAGGTCGTTATGTCTAGAAAAAGGCTTCCATTTGAAAATAGCAGAAATGCCCGAGTTTATGAGTTCTGTGATAAAGGTCCA
Source organism: Antiaris toxicaria (assembly GCA_035233585.1). Taxonomy (NCBI): domain Eukaryota; kingdom Viridiplantae; phylum Streptophyta; class Magnoliopsida; order Rosales; family Moraceae; genus Antiaris; species Antiaris toxicaria. Next base: position 8,531,917 of record CP141163.1, read on the forward strand.
TAAGTGGAAAGTCTTTTGTGAACATCCGAATGAGGCGATCATGCCTTTAGTGGGTGAGTTCTATGCGAGCTTGACAAGAAAATTTCAAAACATCGTCCAAGTTAGAGGGAAACCGGTGGATATTACAAGGGATGCAATAAATGGATTCTTGGGATTATCAGGATCTGGGGACGAGCATTCTGAGTTTTTAGCAAATGCAGATAGAGAAGTTTTAGACACTGTGCTGGCCGACTTAACAACAACTGGAACCGAATGGACAAGGTCACCACAGGGATCTCTAACAGTTCTTCATTGCAGGTTAAATCCTAAAGCTAAGGTGTGGTATCATTTCATTAAGTTTTCCCTCAAACCAACTACCCAAGGGCAAACAGTAAGTTGGGAGAGAATGGCTCTTCTGCATTCAATTATAATGGGGAGAAAAATTGATGTGGGCAGTATAATTAGGGAAGAAATTTTAGCTTGCGCCCAAAGAGATAGAAGTGCATTGATTTTTCCTTGTTTGATAACTCGGCTTTGTAAAAGTGCTAATGTGCAGATTCAAGAGTTTGATGACTGGATTCCTAACAAGGGGCCAATTCTCTTAAGAACAATTAACAGGCTAATGCAGGATCAAGGCAGTGAAGGAGTCGAGCAAGGGCAAGAAGAAGAAGAAGCTCCTTCATCTGAACCAAGTCCCACCGCAAGCTTTTCACTTGCCCAATTGGAATTGAGGGTAAGCCAGGTGGAATGTGTTCAATACGATATCATGGAGAACTTGCAGGAAATGAAGAGAGATCAGAAGGAGATGTGGCGCTACATGCATGCAAGAGATCAAGCTTTGCAGAAAAATCTGCGCATGAACAGCAAGAAATTCTGCTCATTTCCTGCATTTCCCGAGCACCTATACCGCAGCCAAGATGAAGGACCAAGTGGAGGCAGCAACTAGGCTGGGGTTAGACCACGTCTGACCCATCAGTAAGCCCACTTTCCATTTCACCACTTTTCTTAGCTAGTAAATGTTTGTTTTGTTAATTTTTGTCTGATTTTATTTTTATTTTACTTTTTTTTATTTTATTTTTATATTTTTTTTATTTTGTTAGTAAGTGTCCTAGTTATGATATAAAAAATAAAAAAAAAAGAAGAAAAGAAGAAGTCGTGTGCATTAAGGCAAAAAACAGATCAGTGGTAATTAAATGTCAATTCCAATTAAGTCCCTAGCATTGTTGAAGTATGATCTTATTATGTCATTGATTACTCTTGGAAGTTGATTCAAAAGTTTGGACACAAAGAGGGTTGTTTTGGAAGTTCTCCTGAATAACCTAAGTAAAAAAGTCTTGCTGCCAGTTTGAGGAATTTAAGGTTGATCTTGTGGATCCCTTAATAATGCTATGTTTAGGAGCCTGTAAACCCCCAGCAACAATGGTGAATTGAATTTTAGAAAAACCCTCAAGTGAAGAAGGATACTCCACTGTTTAGACCACTTAGTAACCGGGTGTCTTCATGAGCCCCATGTTGACATTCGCGTCAAACAGTGGTCAGAACATGAGTGTCCGGTTGCAACAGCAATGCTACAGCATAGCTGTGGCATTGTTCAAAAAAAAAAAAAACAAACAAACAAAATAAAATAAAAAGAGAGCATTCCGCTGTTTTAATGAGCCCCATGTTGACACTCGCGTAAAAAAGCAGAAAAAGTCAACTTAGTGTAAAAAAAAAAAATTGAATAAATAAATAAGAAAATTTCCTATTGATACTGAGGGTAGGGCTCCTTTGTATAGAGTTATAGGAGTTCGTGGGATCAACTTGAAAAGTCCTTAAGCTGGCCACATTCATGACTTAAAAGCTAAGGGTACCTAAAATAAGTTCTGAACCCCCCTCCGCGTGTTTAGAAAGGAAGTGTTTTGAGTGTAATCTGTGATATGAGCAGTAATTCTTCATACAATGTTCAGGATGATCAGTGAGGATTGGATTGACATGTAATCATTGCTATCTGCTTAATAAATTGTTTTGTCTTGTGTGTTGGTTTTATAATTCTGCCACTGCTCGAGGACGAGCAGCACTTTTAAGTTTGGGGGTGTGATAACTTGAATTTCTCGAGTTATGGAGTTACATTTTCATGCTTAGATAGCCCATATTAGGAAGTTAAAATCACAAAAGTCATGGTTCTTGGCACTATAAATGAGAATTATCAATTTTTGACTTTAGTGGCCATTGATGAAAGTTCATTCTTAGCAGCACGTGGGAATCAATCTTTGTTAGAGCATTTTGAAGTCTTTTAACATGTGATATGTTTTTGGAGGTTGGTTTTTGTTTTTGGTGAGTGGTAGGACTTGCAGCGTGAAGAAATGCTGAAAATTAGACGTTGCCGCAGCAATGCCACAGCAAAGCTGAAGCAGGCGTTGGCTGACGTGGTCTGCTGAATGTGCACACATTTTAATCCACGCTGGCCAAGTTTGATGATGTCAATCATTCTTCCAAGTGACAGCATCATTGCCCAGCATTACCACAACGTCCATGGCCAGCTAGAGGATCATCCACATGTCACAAGTAGGGTTTAAATGTTCCCTTTTTGTACTATAAAAGCTGAGCTGAAAGAAGAGGACAAGGGGGGATATACGGGAAAAAGATAACAGAAAAAGAAAGGAGAAAAATAACAGAATCGGAAGAGAGAAAAACAGAGCAAAAAGGAAAATCGAAAAAGAAATATAAAGTGGAATTGAGAGCAACTTCAGCCGGATCGTGAGGAATTCAACATCTCAAGAAGGAATTCATCTGGGTTCATTCTTCACAGATCGCATAAGGCATTAGAGCTGTACCAGCTTGATTCGAACCTTGGAAAAGGGGAGATCATTACTGCTTAATTCTGCTTTGCATTGATTTCAGTCTTTCTTTTTGCATAACAGTATTTTGATGTTAAATCAAAGTCGTTTACGATTTTTTGCTGAACTCATGGAAGCTTAATTTAGCTAAGTTGTGAGTCATGAGTACTTGAACAGAATTTGAGATCTGTACAGTTTTGCTTAGTATAATTCTTTTTATTGGTCAATCTGTGCTTATTCTATTTGATCTGGTATTAGATCTTGGAAGGGAATCTGATATTAGCAACTGATTCGTGAATGTTAGAAAACGTTTAATGAATTGATTGAGATTGAATAACATGTGTTTGGTTAGTTTTCAGAGTAAAAATTAATCAAATCTGTGGGTAAGCTAGGAATAGTCATCCATCACATGGTCTTTAAGGATAACGTTCTTAATTGATTTTCTCAAATCTGAATCTACATAGGAATATGCAGACTTAGAATCTGAGAGCTAAACGTAATTTTTTCTATATCCTGACTAGAAAGAATGATGCTATAGCAAAGCTGTAGCACGATTTCAGAACTGTGAAAGGAAAGTGACTTGCAACTTATTTCTCCCAATTGTTTGTGCAAATATAAACCCCGAATTTTATACCTGGAAATTTCATTTTAATTCTTGTTAAATTCTGTTTACCATTTTATTCTTTTTCCATAATTGAAATTCATTTAGTTACTTGTCTAGTTAAGTAGATTTTCTTGTAAAAACAATTACATTTGAATAAAAAAGCACTTTCCTCGTGGGTACGACACTCTTTCTCATCATATATTACTTGGATGCGATACGTATACTTGCGTTTAATTGCATATATCACAGATTTGCAAACAGCTCTATGAATAATATCACCTTTCGATGATGACAATCTAATGTTGCCCTATTCTGAGTTAACAAATCCATACCAAGAATCACATCATAGTGTCTTATTGGTAGGATAATGAATTGGACATTAAGTTGTTCGCCTTCTCGCGTAACAACATTAGTTCAACATATCAATAAAACTTCGGTTTTTCCAAGTGGCGTACTTAGGCGCAAAGGTGACTCTAAACGTTTGATTTCTAATTCTAATGCTTTTGCAAACGTGGACGCAATAAAAGAATTACTGGCACTAGTATCAAACAATACGTGTGCCCAACTAGAAGAGATCAGAATCATACCCTCCATAACCGTAGGACTATTCTGAGTTGTTGGTTCTTCCCCTTCCACAGCATACATTTTCCCTTTTCCCTTGTCATTCATACTGTTCCTCGAGGTAGTGGGTCCCGCGGGCCTGAATTGTGGCGGTTGCGAAGAAGCCTGCCTACTAGTGAACATTTGAGGTCTCCACTATGATTGAAATGACTGGGGTCCAAAATTTGGCTGATAAGGGACTTGTGGTGGCCTATATTGTGGCTGGCCAAGTCCTGACTGTCCCTGGTTAAAGTGTCCCTGGTTAACCTGTCTCTGAGTAAATTGTCCTGATCTAGATTGACGAGATCCTGCTGATGATTGGCTGGACTGCTGGAATTGTTAAGCCGGCTGCTGTTGCCTAGAAGGACAGTTCTCTTTAAATGTCCTGTTTGGCCACAGTTATAACAGCTCCTCTCATATGGGTGTAATCTTCCGGTAGAAGTATTACTAGTACTGTCAGTTCTTCTACCTTTAATGTTGACTTCAAGTAGGTTCACCAGATGTCCTTGTAGTTTCATATTTCTCCTTCTGGAAATTTTGATTATCCTGTTCAATACGCAGGGCAGCTGACACGAGCGTCGGGTAGTCTCGAATCTGCATACCCACCACTAGTCCCCTTATCGATGGTTTAAGTCCTTACTCAAACTTGATACATTTGATGCATTCAATCACCACTATCGTAGAAGCAAATCTGGATAATTCTCCAAATTTTGACACGTACTCGAATACGGTCATATTTCCTTATTGTAGGCTCATGAACTCTACAATCTTTTGATCCCTAAAACTCTCAGGGAAAAATTGATCGTAGAATAACTGTTCAAACATCTCCCAGGTCATTTCTTGGAGATTGTGCGTTCTCCTAATTTGTCTCCACTATATGCCAGCTTTACCATCCAAATAGGTAGAAATAATTTCAATCCGGTATTCAGGTGGGGTCTGGATAGTATCCATCTTCATTACCACACTTTGGAACCAATCATCCGCTTCTTGAGGATCACCTTCACTAGTAAAGGCTAGAACTCGAAATCGTTGGAAATCTCGTAGGCTCCGGGTCATGTCACGAACGACCGGTTCATCTCTCGCACGAGTAACTATGTTTTGTAATACTCGATACATAACTTCCGTGACGTTAGCCTGGTCCGGCTCTGGCGTCGGTGTTGAGGTCGGGGTTGGAGTAGTTGTCGGGACAGTTCCCCTTCTACGTCTGGGCGGCATTCTATAAAATAAAAATTTCGGGTTGTAAATTAGCATTTTATTTTACTCCAAGTATGCATATAATTCCTATAGGAACCCCAAACCATGCTCTGATACCAAAAATCCTGTCACGTCCCAAAATCTGGAACCGTGACAGGTGTCACATCCCAAAAATCCGGGATAGTGACAGATATAAGATTTTAAATGAATAAATGAAAGGAAAGCTCAGATTCCTAAGTCTGTCAGTTTTTATATCTTACCCTTTACCGACTCTTTAACTTGTTTATAAATTATGCTTGTATATTTTAAATTAATTAATATTTATATTCATTTTTTTTTTCACAATATCAGGTGGTGAGGTACCCATATCCCACAGATGCATACTTAGATAAATAAAATAAGTAAAATCACAAAAGTAAAGTTTAGAATTTACAGTCCCGGAATGTTCATATACATACTTTGTCCTAAAGTACAGAACACTACTTCAAGTCTTTAGTCCTTGTCGTCCACGGACGGCTCCACGTAACTCGTGTCTTCTAATCACCTTTATCTCCTGGGGGTTTACCAGTTTTAAAACAGTGAGTGAAAGGCCCAGTAGGATATTTTTAAAAAAAAATATTTTAACATTTTAATTTAACCATCATACTAAGTATGTCAATGCAGTACCGAATTATAAACGTGGAATCGTGATTATGCAAATTGTGTCCCTATATACATCTAGTTCGTGTACGGTCCGTATGAGCCTCCCTCACCATGCCGAAGCATGATGAGTGATCCTCGATCGAGATGTGCACTTTTCGCACGTGTGTGCTGGCTCCCGGTATACTTTAACACCAAATCTAACTTTCAACATTTCAAACGAACATATGATTCACATAATAAAAATATGTCGAATTGTTATTCAAAAAAATCCGTAACCGGATATTTTTCTTTTAATTTCCGCAATCATGATATTTTCTAAATCACATAATTTTCGAAACTTTATGAACTCATTTTCTTTAAAAGATTTTTGACCAAATCATTAAAACAAAATTGGCTACAAAGAAGGGTAAGATATCCTACCTCGTTGGCAATTTAACCTACGATCAACTTTTCGCACGAATTCCAAGATAGTCTTTTTCCTTGAATTCGATCAACAAGTACCTAAAACAAGAAGCACAGATAATTTAATTATCTGTCTAAGAATTCGGTAATCGAATTACCGTAAACTCAACTAATTAGTATGTCATTTAATTTTAAAATTTAAAATGATACTTTATTTTAACACCGTAATTTTAAAACAATAATTTTAACACAAATATCCAAAATATATATTTTTTAAAAATTTCGGCATGACCTACCTTAAATATAGGCTTCCCCAAAAGCTCCAAAATGCTCAACCTGCAGAAAAATTTTCCAATTCTCAGAATAGTTTAAATTCCAAATTCAAATCTCAATCCCAAATAAATTTAAAACACTTATTTAAATTCTATTATTATTTTTATCATTATTATTTATTATATAATACATATATATATCCACGCACAGATATACGTATAATATATATATTTTTTCCTATTTTGCTTGGAGGAGTCGGCCGGCCGGTCGGAAGGGAACTCATGGCGGCGGGGGAAAACGGTGGTGGCACTCGGGCATGACGGTCGGCAGCGCGGCGAGGGGCAACCGGCGAGGCGGGGACGAGCGACGAGGCACGGGGAGGCACGAGCTTGGTGGTGTCGCGAGGAAAGCGAGGCGCGGCTGGACGGTCTTCGGTCGGCTGGACTTAGGCGCGGTGCGGCGAAGACCCGGTGGCGCTTGGATGGAAACGGTGGCTGTTCGGCGCGCTGGTTCGGATGGGACGGGGAGGAGCTGGCTCGAGCGACGGTCGCAGAGCTTCGGTCCAGGTCGGAGTCAGACGATTGGCGATGGCTCGGGCTCGGTCAACGTTTGGCTGGGCTTGGATTCGGCGTCTCGTGGTGGCAAGGAAGGCGAGACGCGGCTGGGCGTTCCGGCGTGGGGGGCTTCGGGCGCGGGCGTGATGGGGAAAATGGAGGCTGCGACCCAGGGGCGAGAGAGGAAAAGAAAGAAGAAAAGAGAGAGAGCGAGTGCGAGAAAAAGAAGAGGAAAGAAAAAAAAAAAAAACAAAGGGCTAAAGAGGAAGTGAGAGACCGGTGAGAGAGTCGGTGAGGGGGAGTGAGGCGAGAGAGAGTGAGTGAGGGCGTGAGTCGGTGAAGAAAAAAACAAAGAGAGAGAAGATATTAAGAAGAGAAAGGGGAAGGAAAAAAAAACATCCGGATAATTCCGGAAAGAGGAAAGAAAAAAAAGAAAAATAAAAAAAAATAATATTTGTTAAAATTTTATTGGGTAAAAATTGTTAAAATTTTAAAATTTGTAAAAATGTTTTAAATATCCTCAAATTAATATTTAATACTCCAAAAATTTAAAATTGAATTCTCATAATAATAATAAAAATTTTTATTGACACACTAATAAATTGAGTTTTTATACATTCACGTGCGAAATTTAAATTCAAAAATTTCGCAACGTGACAGCTATCGATGATGCTATAACAAAAAAGCAGCCATACTCCCTCCCCTAACAACCATCGATAAACCTAATGTTCGGTCCCGATCATCATTGTAAGCTACCGAACTCGATCTCCATCGTAGAGGTTCGTAACACTAGGCTGCGAGATCGAATGCCATCGTGGAGGTTCATGACCACTTAATTGCCAAATTAATCACCATCTTAAAGTTTACATGCTACCATATCGATCACTGTCATAGAGTTTGTAACCAACAAGCAGTCAAAGCGTGGTTGAGTTATAACAAAATTGCGACTAGGTGCGAATAGCAACTTGGTTGTGACGGAGCTCCTTCATTGCCATTTAACTTTGGCTTTTGGATATGAGAGTGCAATCTAGGTTGACGGGATCATAATCGATGACAGAGATCGTGAGCTGGCAAAAAGGTTGCTCCAGCTTGCACTCTTGCTGGGTTGAGTGCACAGTGGTGGGAGAGCGACGCTGTGATGTTAGATGGCAGTTGACGAGACCTTCAACAATGCTCTTTTTTTTTTTTAAATTATTTTTCAAGGTAATCTTGTAGTGAGATTTATTATTAATTTGGTGTATCTATGCAATCTCAACCATTGAAAAAGCATCTAATGTTCATAAAAATTTGGCCCCATTAATGGAGAAAAGAAAGTGATTCTCATTATAGAACTCCTTTTTTTTTTTTGTTCTTCAAAAGTAAAAGAAAAATAAAATAAAAGTAGGATTATTCTCACTTAACAATTGAGGATTATTTCTATTATTATAGGCTCAACTTAATAATAATTATACGGAATTGTAGGTTGAGTAGGCAAGCATGTTATCCGTTATTTTGGCCTTAATGCCAATCGAGCTCAACTAGTCAAAATGTTAGGCCCGAGCCTAGTCTAGCACAAGCATAAAGGTAGACTAGGCCTTAGTTTTAAGCCCTGTTCAACTTGTTCGCCTACCTGGCTAGGCCAAGCCCAAAGCTCACCTTTTTTTTTTAATTATTGTAAAATTAATTTTAAATATATAAATGTATTAAGTAATGAAAAAATATATAAACAAAATGTTACTTTTAATTTTGTGGGAAAAAAAAGATGTTATTTTTGAAAAATAAAGTAGGATTTGATTGATATTCATTTGCTTGCAAATTGTAAATTGTCAAGTATCAACTATATTATAAACAAGATATTATATTTTATAAAGGAAAAAAAGAACTTATTAAAAAAAAGAATATTACTGTTGCACTTTGCAATGATAATTTGACAAGTACTTGCAACTTGCAAAGAATATTATGTAGGCAGCAACTATGTCTTTTTTTTAAATTATTAAGTACTTAATATCTAATTCTAACAAAAAAAAAATACTTAATAATTAATTGTATAATAATAATATTGTACTTTTTTTTCACTAATAAAGATTGAACATTTAGCATGCGTTTGGTTAACGATTTTTTTGACATTGCATTTAAATGCAATGTAATTTTTCCCCAAATACAAAAGCATTTCATTCAAATACCAATCACATCACATTTTAAATCAAACACAATCACTATTTATTATTTCACTTTTTCTATTATTTTTATTAATTACATTATATATTCTCTCTCTCTTTTTTTTCTCTCTACTTTTACCCATCACATCACATATTCATTATTAAAAAACAATTCAAATACTTTTCATCCAAACACATATTGCATTCAAATACAATACTAATGCTTTTCCTCCAAATACAAATTGCATTCAATGCATTGCATTCAAACTAATACAAATGCAATGCGTTCATTAAACAAGGCTTTAATCATTAATAAATTGTCTTGTCTTATTTAATTTTTTTGTTTATTTTATCTTTTACAAAACAATTATTAATATATATTTTTTAAAGCCTGTTCATCCTACCTAAATTTAAGCCGTTGAGTTTTAGGGTTAGGATTCGGACAAGCTCAGCCTGCCAATTGACCAAACCAGAACCAGTCCAACTCAATTTTTTTGAAAGGCCCGTTTAAGTTAGGGTGAGCCATCTGAATTTACAACTTTATAATTATACATTCAATTATAGGTGAACACCGGTCGATAACCGGCATTTTCCGTCGATTCAGTTCACTAACCAATCTTGGTGGTTTCCACAGAGCAATACCAAGTACTGACTGACAAGTCCAAAATCAATTTGGTTAACCATCAGAAATTAATCAGTTTTGCTTTGGTCGGTATGTCAGCTATGGAAGTCAGAGATGCAAAGGGAATATGCGTGATAAAGAGAAGAAGAGTAGAAGAATCAGCAAAGAATAGTGGTGACTATTAATGGCAAAGATGAATGGTTGCATCAGAGAAGAAGAAAAGGCACTGGCGAAGCTGTGCTTTCATTGTTTTGAGTCAAAAAGCTAAGGGGACATTTGGAGAAAGTATTCAATTTTAATTTTACTCAAATATAATATAATTTTACATCAAACACAAATTTTACAACAGTGCTACGAAAACAATTACTATTCAAAATATTTTTAAAACAATCACATCAACTTTTCAATTCCACTGTTTATCTCTACTTTTACCAATCACATCAACTTTTTAATTCTAAAATACTTTTCATCCAAACACACATTTCATTCAAATACAAAACAAATAATTTTTAATAAATACAACATTCAAAAAACAAATTTCATTCAAATACAATTAAAATGCAATGCGTTTACCAAACGCCCCTTAAGGTTATCAGGAGTAAAAAGATTTTGGGCTTGGGCTTAAAATTGGAAGGAAAGAAAAACGAGTCTTATATGTTTGGATCTAGGCTTAGAGCCTTAAACTTGAGAACACATTCTATTATTCTGTTTCTTTGCCATCCTTTTCTTCCTTTGCAGTAGCAGCCATGTTAGTTGATGAAGCTAAACATCTAAATTATGCAACACAATTTAAAAACAAAAATATATATTAACACCTCGGTCAGTTCAGTATCAAACCGAACCCAAAAAATGGAATTGAAAACCGAGCTGAGTTGTTCAGTTTTCCAACTGAAATTTTCAGTTTCAAGGTTTAGTTATGGATTGTTGGTGCAAACGATCAATGTTAGCATTTCAATTTCTTTGAACAATCCTATATCAAACTCTACCTAAACGGTGTAGAATTCAAATCTTTCTCACCCCTAAGTTCAAAACAAAACAAGATCCATATTACCTGTCTGCATCATAAGTTGAATTTAGGGTTGATTATGTTTTTGTACTATGTATTTTGCTTTTATTTAAGTAATTTACCTTATGTTTTGAACTTTTGTATTTCCATATCATCAAATTACGTTTAATGGGTGTTTGGTGGGACGATTTAATTCAATCATGATTGTACTTTTTCAGTTTATTCATTATTCACAGTTTTAATTATAACTTTACAACTTAAACTTTAATGGTATATTTAGATAAAGCATTGCATTTAAATATAATACATTTTCATCTAAGACACATATTGCATTCAAATGTAATATATATTTTGATGAAAAGTATTTGAATTGCATTTTATGATTGAGTAAGTAATGTGATTGATAAAAGTATATAGAAAAAAGGAAGAAAAAAGAGAATATGTGATATGATTGGTAAAAATAATAAAAAATTAAATAGTAAATAATAATTATATTGGATTTAAATTATGATTAGTTAGCATTTGAATGCAATATTTTTGTATTTGGATGAAAATTACATTGTATTTGAATGCAATGCTACAACCAAACACAACAAAAAATCTATAACTTTACATATATAAGTCCAAATAAGAATATTTTTAATTATATAAAATTTTGATATAAACGAAACAAATCCCATGTTGATATTTTTTCTAAACATATTTCAAGTTTTTGTACTTTTTAATTTTAGTCATTTAAACACATACACCAAATGTAAACTATTCAACTTAAATCCAACTCAAAAAATTTAATTCAGTGCAGTGCATCAAACATATGCTTAATATATAAATTTATACCCTTTTTTCAGTTAACATTTAATTTTGACCTTAAAATGCCTAAATTACCTTTAAAATGAAAAACTAAAATTAAGTATGAATTATATTTTTACACCAGTATTTTGTTTTTATTCAAATAATATACATGCCTTATAAAGTTCTATATTTTTATATTATTAGTTTAAAGTAGTATATATATATATATGTTTGGATTAACACTTAATTTTAACATTAAAAATACCTAAAAGATAGGGATTGTGGCATGACCAGAAAGACTACGTGGTGGTGGGTGGGAAAAGCTTAACTGATTATAAGGTGGAGTTAAGAAATCTAGGATTTTTATATTTTAATTTTTAAAGATCAAAATATGATGTTAATTGAGCAAAAATATCGATTAACCTATTGTGTGTAATATAATAATAAAAAATACATAAATTTAAATGCAGGTATAATTCTCTAGAGAGATGTTTGATAAGTGTATTGCGTTTGAATTGTTTTTAAATGCAATGTACTGAATGTAATTTGCATTTGGATGAAAAATATTTATATTATATTTGAATATAACGTGTGTTTGAATGAAAAGTATTTGAATTATATTTAAATAATGAATATGATATAATAAGTTAAAGAAAAAAGAAAAAAAAGAGAGAAAAATAGAGTATGTAATCTGATTAGAAAAAATAATAGAAAAAATAATATAATAAATAATGATTATATTAGATTTAAAATATGATATAATTAATATTTAAATATAATATTTTTATATTAAAAATAAAATTATATTATATTTAAACACAATATAAATATAACCTGATAAACATCTTAAACATAAATATATTATATCTATTATATAAAAAGAGCCAATAAGTTTCTTAAGTGAGTTTCGTACGTTTTTTTTATGAGGTTGAAAACGGTTTTTAAGAAGTATTTTTTTTTATGTTTTTTTTTATGTGCTTTGGCGTCTTGTCTACATTGATAGACCTCTGTATTAATTGACTTTACCTTTCGATAGGTGTTGGCCACTACATCAAAAAAAATATGATTACAATTATTAATTAAAAAAAAAAAAGCTTGAAGGAGTTCAAGTATCTACATATGTTTTTTTTTTTTTTTTTTCATTCTACTTTAGATAGTGGTTTTAATAATGACCTACCTATTATTCTTAAAATAAATAAATATTTTAAGAAATGCTTAAATAATGTATTATAATTGTATTATATTTGAATATAATATATTAAATATAATACATGTTTGGATAAAAAGTATTTACATTATATTTAAATATAATATTTGTTTGGATGAAAAATATTTAAATTGTATTGTTGTGATGTGATTGATAAAAATAGAGAGAAAAAAAAAGAGAGAAAGAGAGTATGTGATATGATTAGTAAAAAAGTAGAAAAATTATAATGATAAATAATAATTGTATTAGATTTAAATTTATAATGTGATTAGTATTTGAATGCAATACTTTTTTTGTATTTAAATGAAAATTGTATTGTATTTAAACGCAATATAAATTTAATGTAGCAAACAAAAGTAGCCCTAATTTTTTAATTGAAAACATATAAATAGAATTAAAACATTTTTTTATTAGAATCTTTTATCATTTATTTTAATTATTTATCACCAAATACTTTTACCTTTTATTTGTTTTATTATGGTGTTTCATTTTTAATAAAATGCTTTGTTAGAATCTTTTATCATTTATTTTAATTATTTATCACTAAATATGTTTTACCTTTTATTTGTTTTATTATGGTGTATCATTTTTAATAAAATGCATAAAAATTTATTGAAAAAAGATAAATAGCTTTTTTTAGAAAATAATTAAAATAAATAATAAGCTTTTAATTATTTAGAATAACTAATAAATTCATTAGATAAATTATTTATTTACATCTTTTAAATACATAATTTACTTGATAAATTTGTTATTTCCTTCAAATAATTTTTAATCTTACCATCTACTTCATTATTTTCATAAAAATTTAAATTAATGTTTATTTTAAATATATATATTTTAATTATTGCTATATAATTTATACATGATACATATCATTATTGGATACCACATGCGCAAAGCGCGTTTTTTAGCTAGTAAAAGTAAAATAAATGATATAAAAAGGTAGATAATTCAAATAATTTTAGGTCAAAATTTTGTGTTGATCAAGAAAAAGTGTAGATTTATATACTAATCATGATCTAAAGGTATAAATATGTGAAATTCTGAATAAAAATAAAATACAGGGTATATAAATATAAATTACCCTTAAATAACATGTGTGTTGTGTAAACAAATAAAAATGGGTGTGATACCTATTTTTAGAAATTGAAAATTTGTAGAATGTTTTGATTGTACACTCAATTGGAATATTTTTTCATTATAATACAAAGTTCATTTAGATGTTAGTGTTTTGTATTTATATACACAATTTTTTCAACAAACTTCGATATAAACACTATTCAGTATTTAAATTTACACATTCCATTACACACATTTTTTACATCTTTACTTAACATGTATTCAAATGTATTCGAATACACTCATTACATTTGAATATAATATCAAATACAATAGCACATCCAAATGCACCCTTAGATTTGGTTGAGTTGAATTGTTATGAATAATGAAATATTTAGGTTCATTTAGGGGAATTTTTGAAAATAGAGTTTTGGAAGTTGGGTTGAAAATATGTGTATAGGAGAGGACTTTGGAATAGTTCTATGTTATAGAAAATCATACAAAATTTTGAAATGCATTCTAAAAAAATATGTACAATATTTGTTTGTCTCGTCATTGTGAGCATTTAACATAAGAATTATCTCATTTTGATTTAAAATGAGAAAGTTATGGACTTATAACGTGCGTTTGATTCACCGATCTAGCTTAATCTAATTTAAAAATTAAGTTAAAGTAGACATTTCATTCTAATTTAGTTTAACTTTACTTGCATTAAAGATTGTAAAAATAAAAATAACTTGTATTAAAAGTTGTACTGAAATAGTAAAAGTAAAGATAAACAATAGTGAAAATGAGCCCTACCAATCTAAATTAAGCTAAAATTAAACTAAATTAAGCTATAATTAGGTAATTTAACTTACAAGCCAATCGGTGAAGCAAACAAATTCTTAAAGTTCGAGTTTTTTAAAATTGGATGAGAGAGAAAGTTAGAAGTATAATCATAAATTTTAAATTAATGAGGTATTTGGGGGCGTTTTGAAGATAAATTTTGGATTTTTTTTATTACTTTTTTCTACCTCACAACCACCTTTTACTATTTATATATTTAAAATTTTACACTAAACTCAAACTTTAAAAATTTATAATTTTGTATATACAAGTTCAAATGAGATTTTTTTTAAATTACATAGAATTTTAAGAAGTACGAAACAAAATTTATATTAATAATTTTTTTCTGAATAAATTTTTAAAATTATACTCTTTTTTACTACAAATAATTTTTTCCCTAAATACATTTTTTAAAACTCTCTTTTCTTCAATCTCCAAAACACATCTCTAGAACTTCCTTCAAACGTGCCGTAAAAGGCAAATTGTCATATATAAAATTTGTCCCAAATAAGGTCTTAACAGAATTCATTCTAATAATTAGTCAACCAAACACCTATTTCATTTAAATGAAATTATGCAAATTGGTCATTCTGTTAAAATTTTTTAAAATTTAATAGAAAATGTCACAAAATTCTCATGTAATTTACTATTTAAGAGTATTAATATATTTTAAATGATTCAACTTACATGTTTCATATACATGATTTATTCAATCCAAATTTTTTTACATTTTTTAGTAAAAAGAACCAAAATAAATCTTTTTAAAAGTTTATACACTTTTTAGAAAAAAAAGATTAGGACAAAATTATAACTTCGTAAAAATATTAGAGACCAAACAATTAATTTATCCAAGCAAATTAGGTAAAAGTATATCTAAGTTAGGAATTATCGTAAAGTTAAAGCTAAACAGAGATATCATGAGAGTAATGAGATAGTTAGAAGGAAAGTGAAAATAGAAAATTGTGTTATTTCACACTTTCTTTGGCTAAGATAAATGATTTTGAAACTCTAATAAAAAAAAGACTAATAATAAAATACTTTTAAAAGTCTCATAAAAATGATAATAAAGATAAATTACTTATAATACTCTTATAAAAGAAGAGTTATGATGATAATTACATAAACACTGTTTTAATTAAATAATAATATGATAGCGATAATAAATATAAATAAACTCAAAATATATTAATATTATGAAATTAACACAAAACTAGTTAAAAAATAGACTAAAAGCAAACCGTCAAAGCAAGATCTTTTGTTTCACATTATTAATAAATACCAGTTATATAATTTGTGTAGAATAGATAAGCAATACAAAAAAAGTGCCATGTGACATCGACTAAGCCACCAAATAACTAATGGCATGGCAGCTACATGGTCGCCGTAAAGGGGGATCAAAGGAGCCAATTATATAGCAGTTTATATAGCATGTACAAAATAATTAAATAATTAAAAAAATTATTATCTAACATTGATTGGACATCCAGGTAGTTGATATGTAACAACCATGGAGGAAGAACCAGTGACTATTTTATACAGTGACTTTTTTACATGTAGCTTATAATCTATGAATATAAATAAGTAAACTAAATTTACAAAATTATGAATATCTTAAAAAATAAAATTATTATTAAAATTAACTTTTAAAAATAAATTATTACAAATATTAGCAGCATATTAATATTAGTAGCATAGTAATAAATTTTCTTATAATACCAATTGAAGAAGTACAATTACAAATTTCACAATAATTCTCTTAATTGAAAGTATCATGAGAATGGTTTTTTTTTCTTTTTTTTCTTTTTAATAAAAATAACAAGTAATTTTTTGTGAGGGAGAATCTAACAAGTAATTAGATATTATTTTATATATTAAGAACTTTATAAAAAAAAATGGAAGATTAAGAATAAACAATTAAATAATTTGAGATTTTAAAGCTTGCTTGCGTTGGAGTTCAGTAACTGTAAAATTTAAATTGATAATTGTCAATGGAATTGACAATCGCCAATGGAGTGGTTGAAGATGACGACTATAGCATTCATATATCATCTCGTTTTCCTCACCATCCCTGCACCGTTGCCTCTCATTGAAGGACCATAAACTAACTCAAAAAGCAGGGGCATTTCTTAAAGGCTGCAAAGGAGTGGAAGCAATCGCTAAAAGAAGAGATTCCATACGTTTAAGTATGTATATAATTTTATATTAATGCAAGAGATACTAATACAAATCTCAACTTTTGAATACAAACTTACACGTCATATGAGTTGTAATTCTTTCATTCGTAAATATATAAAATATTATCATATCAATTAATTGCAACTACCAATAGCAATATAACATATGAGTTGATAACAAAAAAGTTAAGATTAGAGTTAATATCCCTAATACTATTTTTAATTTTAACATGAAAAATATTAAGGGCACCAAGTGATAGAGCGAGACAAAAATTTTAGTGTAGGCGTAAAATAAATAACAGGATTATTTTCATAAATATCCCATAAACTATAAATCTTTATTCAGGTTGGCCTATATTTGTTTAAAATTAGTCATTGTGCCCTTCAATATATAGAAAATCGTTTAAAATGCCATTTTGTGTATATTTGTTTATGATTTTAATAAAAGTTTGAATTTCATAAAAAGTTGATAAAGAAATTATTTTCATAAATAACCCATGAACTATAAACTTCCATTCAACTTAATTTCTATCTGTTCAAAATCGTTTAACATACCCCTTGATATATAGAAAAATTTTTAAAATGCCCATTCTGTTTCTAATTTGATAGAAGGACCATTTAAATGAATTTATATATATTAGAGGATACAATGATCAGTTTTAAAAAAATAAGGACCAACTCAAATAGTAGTCTATAATTTAAAGACTACTTATGAAAATAATTCTAAATAATATTAATCTATGAAAGCTAAAGGATAAAGTTTTAATGGGGCTATATGAAAATTTTTAATTTTTAGTAGGGGCTATATAGAGATTATTAGTTTTCAATGGGGTAAAGTAGAAAAATTTTGAAATTTTTTTGGTAAAATTAAAAGCAAAATATGTAAGCAGGGGCTGCACCCCTAAGTCAACTATTGGGGCCATCAACTTTAATATTAACTTTTGAATACTAACCTATATAGTATGTGTGAAATTATTCTTTTATTGGTAAGTCTTTAAAGTATTGTTACATTTATTGATTGTATCAGTTATTAAAAATATAATTCATAAGTTAGTACTCAAAAAATTAGAATTAAAATTGATGTCCCTAATGCTTCTTTTTTAACTTATATATAATATTAGAGTTCATATGAAAAAGGGACTAAAACCTTTATTTGAAGGTTTAAAAGTATTAGAATAATAAAAGTTGAAAGTAAAAATTAAAGAAAAAGAAAAAAAAAATTACCATAGCAACCCATGGAGTAAGCCCTTAGAAAAAGACATCTTGTCATAAACTTTCAACATCAAAATAAGATTTTTGTTGTGATTTTTTTTATGCTAAACTAGATACATATTTGGCCATAAAAAGATAAACCTTTACTACATCACTTACAATCCAAAAACGTAATTAAAAAAGTTGACAGCATGCAACATTAGCAACCACTTAGATCAATCAATTTCCCACTTTAAAACCACAATAATCGACACCTGACTTTTAAATCTAAACGATCTCAACTACAAATCCAAGATAAAACTAGACTCTCATTTCACTAATTAATGTCGTATAACTGCCAATCCGTTTGGATGGGGTGTTTGTTTTTGGAAAATGGAAAATTTTTAGATATGAAAAATAAAAAGTTGTTTGTAATTTTTTTTAAAAGTGAAAAGTTGTTTGGGTTGGTGAAAACTTTTTGTTTCTACAGAGCTCTTTTTTCATTTTTCAAAAATGAAAAATGTTGGATGTTTAGATACGGAAATTTAGGAAGGTTCATTTTTCTTGAAATGAAAAATTTTTCATTTTCCAAATTTGAAGGTGTCAAACAAACGGAGAGTAAATAAAAGTAGAAAATGCAAAACTGATTGAAATACTGGGAATCTAAGTTGTGGCAGTTGTCTTAAAACTAGTACAATAAGTGTTGCAATAATTTTCTTTTGGTTTTCTAAGCTTCAAAAAAAAAAAAAAAAAACAACAACACAACTCTCGTAAAGATAACTCATTTATTTGGAAAAAAAAAAAAGGGTTTACCCATTTTTATACTTTATATTTATTTTTATTTAAAGATTATATCCTGCAATCTGAAAGTTATATTTTTAAACCATCATATTATGGTTAATTTACAAATTTGTACTTCTAACACTTACTTTGAAAAAAAAAAAAGAAATATCATTTAACAGAAAAACAAATTTAAATTATTCATCTTTTTGCACCCTTGTATTTTTCTTTTATCTAGTAATTATACCCTATATTTTGAAGTCACACTTCTTTTATACTAAAGTTATTATATTTAATACATAAAAAATTATTTCATACTTTCTTTGTGAATGTCAAATGAACTTTATGCACATGCTACCACTTGACAGTTTTGTGAATATATATGTAATCTTGTCAACACAAATATAGTGTCGTCCAAAGAAAGACCAATGCTTATTTTTCAGTAAATTGATAGAGCATAAGATCATGATAGACAAAGCTAGTTTTTCTCTTTCCCTGCGACAGTATGTAAAGTATCGTCATCTTATTCATTGTTTAGATGATATGTTAGATGAGTTACATAGTGCTTGTGCATTTTTTAAGATTGATTTAAAGAGTGGGCATCATCAAATAAGAATGAAAGAGGATGATGAATGGAAAACTACTTTTAAAACAAAATATGATTTATATGAGTGGTTAGTTATGCTATTTGGACCAACTAATGTATCGAGTATTTTCATGCAATTAATGAACTATGTTTTGTGTTTCATAAGTTGATTTGTTATTGTTTATTTTGATGATATTCTCATTTATAGTAAAAACTTGGATGATCATGTTGTATTTAAAGTTAGTTTTGAATATACTTAGAAAAGAGAAGTTATTTGCTAACTTGAAAAGTACACCTTTTGTACCTATAAGCTTGTGTTTCTTAGTTTTGTTGTGAATGCCTAAGGAATACAGGTTGATGAAGAGAAGATCCGCATAATTCAAGAGTAGCCAAGCCCCACAAGTGTAAGTAATGTTCGTAGTTTTCATGGACTCGAAAATTTTTACAGGAGGTTCGTGAAAGACTTTAGTAAGATGACAAACAATCCACTACTTCCCACCCCTATCACCACCCACCTCAGCCCATCTCTACTGTTGACCATCGTTACCTCTTTGCCTAATGTTGATGCCTGCTTTTGCGCAAGGCCCATTCTTATGATGCCCAGGTTCACTCCTGCAATAGACCATATCCGTGGACCCAAGCCATGCTCAACAAACCTTTATGGGTTATGGTTTGGTGGGCCATAAGAAGATGCATGGAACTGCTTATTTATCAACCCAAAATTATCTTTAGTACCACTTAGGCAGTCTTAAGAGTATTTTAGTTATAAATAAGTGAGTGGTCGATAATAATCCTAAAATAGCCTTCCTTACCCTTAGTATTTAAAAGTCTAAAATAATTATTGTAAAGTCCAAATGTTATAAGAAATAGCCCATTAATGTATTTATAATACTGTAAGTCCAAAAACCCATACTTTAAGTCCAAAAGCCCATATAGGAGTCCATTCTTCTTAGGTGTGTTGACGCCTATAGGATAAAACTTAAGACTCCGTTAGAATTTTTATATATTTTTCACGGCTAGAGGAAGATTTATCTGGCCGAAGAAATATTTATCTGGTCAGGGGAAGATGCTATTATCCTTTGGACAAGTGAATAAGATTTTCCCTCTTACAGTAGCTTTGAAAATTCCTTTGACTACATGTTAACCTTTCACTGACAACTCTATAAATTAAGTTATTTTACCATTTTTTTCATGCATAAAAATTGACTTACCTTTGATAGTTTTATTTGTTTTGTTTACTTTAATTTAGATTTTTAATAAAATTCATGAGATTTTTATTTAATTTTACTTTATTTTATCTTATCTTTTTTTAGTAATAATATATTAAATAAGTTTAAAATTAAATATTTTCAATGAGTTTACCTATAATATTTTACTTTGAAAATGTCTAATTTTAGTATTTTGTTTGTTTGCAGTGTCAAATTATAATAAAAAAATTTATGTTTTGTAAATAAGTCCTACTCGATGTTACTATTCATATCCGAAAATTGTGGCTTAATTGGTCATGTTTTAATCTTCTCATCAATACGAGCATTTAAAAATAAAATCACTTAAATTGAAACTCATATGAAGAAGTTATGGTAGATTCTAAATTCGGATCAATAAGAAAATAGTTGAGATCCATGCATAGTTTTTTTTTTTTAATCTTTGTCTTCTTTCTTTTCTTTTTCTTCTCTACACTAAAATCGCGTGCACTGAATCCGTGCCAACTGCCCATGCTCTTGCATCGAAAAATTTGAATTTTTTGTGTGCAACAATGTGTTTTACTACCGCTAAAAAGGTAAGGAGTAGAGGGGGAAAGATAAGAGATGGAAATATGATGGGGAGTGAGAGTTAAAGTGTAAAAATAAAGTTTCTTATAGGCTAGAAAAGCTTTTTTTTTTTTGTTTGGTTTTATTTTAAAATGAGGAGTTTCTAGAGATTTTGTCAGCACAAATATCAAATATTCCTTTTAGACTCATTTCTTATATTTTTATTTTGTTGTGTTATTTTATTTTTCATTATGAATTAAATAAATTTTTGTTAGGAGCTGTGATATAGCTTGATTATGATGATTAATCAAATTAAGTATATTATTATAATTGTTATATTTGTTAATGTATATATTTTCAAGCTTAATACTCTCAAATTTATGGCTAACTTTTGAAAGATTTAAGAAACAAAATAAACCGAGAAAAAATTTTTATGACCTAGCTCAGAATAAATATTATAAAATCTAATATTGAATTGAGATATATCTATTTATTTTTGTGTAGTCATATCATTAACTACCATAGATTTTTTAATGACTAATTTTTATAATCGAATTTGGATTCATTTTTACTATTCTCATATATAGTGCTATTTACATATACAGTACTGTTTATCTTAAATTTTAACTTACTACTCTTTTACATAAATTTGATTATAAAAATATAAAATTTAAGTATAACTTGAAAAAGAGTATATAAAGCAAAAAGATAGTTGACTATCAACAAACATTGATACAAAATTATAATAGTATACTTAAATAAAATAAAATTTGATTAATTATGATAAAATTATAAGTTTTAGCATCTGTGTGTTATCAATTTATGTTCATTTATTTTTGTACTTTTATTTTATTTATTTAATTTTTTACTTGTAATATTATTTTTCGGTCACTTAAATAAAATTAAAACTAACTAATTTCGGTACTTAATAATACTATTTTTATGAAAACAACACTTTACTCATCACTCTATTACTTATTTGATTTATGCACTTGCGAAAAATCATAATGTTCACCCAAAAATAGGTTGCCATTATAAACCTCTGGAGAGATTTAGACCTTTAAATAGAAGCATGATAAGATGAGCATTCTCTGGAGCATTCTATTCTCCTAAGGAACTTGCTCCGGTCAACTAAAAAGACTAGATACTTATCTTGACCTATTATTTTAGGTACCTTCCAGCCCCCAAAATAGAATGCCAGTCTAATCTTTAACCAAAAATATATATATATCATTAGTTTAGCGCGGCCTTTACCGGAGCATAGGGCAGTGTGCTCTGGCACTGTCTTTGTAGATGCCATTCACCTCTAGCACATCTTTTCTTCAGATGTCATTTTCCTCTAACTGAGTCACCTTAAGGCTCTTCCATCCTTTATAAATGCCTCTCATTTTCACTCCAAAAAGGAAAACCATTCTTTTCTGTTATCAAAACTTTGTCAAAATCATCCTAGAACTTAGAAATTCATCATTATCTTCCTTCTCACCACTTAGGGTTCATTTTTCATGCATGCTCACTTATGAAACCGCTGCCAGATGTTATCTTTCTTATCGCCAGAGACAAGTTTCTTCCACTTCATAAGGATCTCTATCAAAAATCCCCATAGAAACACTTTCGAAACTTAAAAAATCACCTTATTATAACCTCCCTCATCTCATCATTTTTATCCGTTCTTATTCTAAGCTGTTACTAGGGGTAGCCTTACTTTTCCATTTCACTACCACTATTTGTCTTTTCCTCCTACCTCTCACATTGACTTATGATTTCTTTTGTATTGTTATTTTTACCATTATTACAAGTTCAAGAAGATGCCTTAGTGGTTCATACAAGTAAGGAGGTCCTTACAAATCTTCTTCCTTTGGGTCTCTTTGTGTCTAGTTGGCCTTATCAACAAGTTGGAACACATCATCCTCTATCTAACTGTGCCTTAGGACATGTCAACACTGCCATCAACCATTTGGAGGACGCCATGTCTTTCACCCTTGCATGTCATACCATCGGGTTTGTCGGGCTCTAACACCTAACAAGACTTGTATAAATGCCTGATAATAATGGGGTGAAGGTGCAGGGTGGAGACAATGTAGGGCTTGTAAATCCCCATCGACACCTATGTGAGGACAACACTTGGTAGAGTTAAGATCATAAGGAACTCTTATGAGGCTATTCTAAGTTCACAAGGCAATGTAATGAGATGGTTTAAGTTATTCTAGTAAAAATCTGAATTTGTTATTTAGAAGTATAATTTATAAATTCTACATTTGTTCTTGTGTGGTTGATTTACTTAATTTGGTATGTAAAAAATTCTCAAATGCTATTAGGGCATGAATGAGGTGGGATCAAAGGTGGGATGAGACAACACAGTTGGTAGCAGTAGGTTAGTGTAAGATCATGTAGCGATTAGGGTAAGATAAGTAGTGATAAAAATTTTATTTATTTTTTTAAAATAAAAATAGAATATCTTTTATTATTGTTTTATTTTTAAATTTAAGGATTAAAATTTAGCATTTGGTTGAGCAAAAAGCATATATTTATATATTAAATATTGTTGTGCTGTAAAAAAAAATATTTGTTATAGTTGCGCTATGAGTTTAAAGTTGCTATATGCAGATGTAGGTAAGTTTTAGATAAATTTCTTTTTAAGTTGTTGTGAATATCAGAAGTAACATTATAGATGTTTGGTAAACTAGAAATGAAATTACTATAGAGACGTATTATGACCAAAATGACCATACTTTTTTATTTAATAAATATTTTAATTTACAAATTCTTCGTATGTAATAAAATATTTTAATGCACATTTTTTTTAAAGTAGAAATAGTTTAGTTGCATATTACTTACAATTTTTTTTTTCATACACATCCATTTTAAAATTATACTAATAAAATTAATAAATATAATAGGTTAATTCTACAATGGGGTAAGGTTAGTTAACCCAATTGATATACTAACTATTTTCAGTTATTGGATTACTCTTAAATGGTTTGGATGTTGCGATTACACATAAAACATTGTGCACCCAACTATGTCTAATTATAGCCAACATTAAGAAAAAAAATCTCAATCAATTAGTCTTGTTGAAGAAATTCCTCTTCCAAAACCCATTAGCCGGCGATGGAAGTGAGTCATCCTGCCGTGAGATTCAAAGGTCAGCAAAGAGCTCGCCTATGCTGTAACCTATGGAGTGCGATTTTCACCTAGGATGGAGGACCAAGTATACAATAGCGTGAAATAGAGATGTGGTTTCCAGCTTGGCTCGAACTTGCAGATTTGAGGTTGTAATCTAGTAACAGCATACACAAGCTCGTGTTTGGGCAACAGTAGCCCACTTTACAAGGAATAGTTTGGATTTAATAATAATCTTTATGTTGCTGGGTTTGAATAATGAATTCTATTTTCGATGACAAAGATGTAACTCGTTCCAAGACAAGTCTCTTGCCCTACTATACAAGAAATGGGTTGGGTTTGATGGTTTATTTGATAAACTCTTAGCTTTGTTTGTCTTAAAAGTTAACTTGCTCTCTTATATATATATATATATATATATGTGAAAGTCTGCACTTTATAGGAATGATTTGATGGAGGGTTTTGGGGCTTCATCACCATTGATGAAGAAATATGAGGAATGATCAGAGGAGACGATGAACCCATCATTCAAACAAACACAAGCAATTTTTGTTTTTCCATTTTTCTTTAAATTGAATCCTATACAACATTCTTTATTTTATATTCTTGCATTATTGTCTTCTAAACCATAGTGATTTAATTAAATGATGGAAGATTTTTACACTATTCATGGGGTAAAGCAACCTTATCTTATGGTAGAAGTCTCCAATATAATAACAAAAAAGAAAAAAAAAAGAACTTTAGTTACAAAAGAATTAGTAAATAGAAATTATTTTTTGAAAAAAGAATAAATAATTTTTAAATAAAAGTTAAACATAATTTGTTTTGTTATTATTGAGATGAATAAAAGGGGTATATTGAAGATTGTATTTGTTACTAAGAATATTTTGATAAATTCAAAGAATTACAACATAAATATTTGTATAAAACTAACGTACGATGTGTTTTTTAAATTTTGTGACAGGACAATAATTTTTAGAACCAACTAAATCATAACAACGTTTATCAAACACCGTTAACCTATTATAGATTATTTAATAATCCAAAAACAGTCTTCATAACTAACATGGCGTTTGGGACACAAATTTTTTTGGCATTGCATTTAAATGCAATGCAATTTTCCCCCAAATACAAAAACATTTTATTCAAATACCAATCACATCATATTTTAAATCTAACATAATCACTATTTATTATTTCATTTTTTCTATTACTTTTATTAATTACATCACATATTCTCTCTCCCTCTTTTTTTCTCTCTACTTTTACCCATCACATCACATATTTATTATTAAAATACAATTCAAATACTTTTCCCCCAAACACACATTGCATTTAAATGCAATGCTAATGCTTTTCCTCCAAATACAAATTGCATTCAATACATTGTATTCAAACGCAATGCAAATGCAATACGTTCACCAAACGAATCCTAAGTAAACCGTATAAATGTAAAATGTTAAATATATAATATACATTTGGAATAAAAACAAAACATAAAATATTAAAAAATAAATTATATTTAGTTTTAATTTTTCTAGGTAAATATTACTTAACGATATTTTGGATATATTAAGTGAAAAGTGTTGATTAAAATATATAAAATCTATTTTTTAAATTAAAGATATGAGATTCAAATTATGCATCTTATGATAAAACTAGGTGTATATATTAAATCTGTTTTTAATGATATAAAAGTATAAATTATCAAAAGTTAAGTTTATATTGAATAAAATCAAAATAACTTAATAAAATCAAAATATAAGTTATTAAGTCATAAATTGCGTGTTTACTGGTCAATAATCTAATTTTAGAAAAATGAATTAATGGGGTGTTTGTTTATAGTATTGTGTTCGTATTGTATTTAAATGTAATGTAATTTTTATTTAAATACAATTAAATACAATACTTTTTAACAATGTCTTAAATACATTTATTATTTCAACATATTTTAAAAATAAATTTTTTCTTATTCACACCATATTATCTCTCAATTTCACTTTTTTTTATCTAACCAATTGCATCAATTTTTCAACTATAAATTACGATTCAAATACTTTTCGTTTAAACACACATTATATTTAAATGCAAAGCAAATAATTTTCATCCAATTATAAAATACATATAAAACATTGCGTTAAAATATAATGCGAACACAATATATTTATCAAACACTCCATAAGTTCCTAATTTTAAAATATAATCTTTTCTTGTGTATGTAAGAATTAAATAACGCGAGTTTCATTTAAAAATAAGGAATTAAGTTTATTCAAAAAGAAGAATTTGTCTCCCACCTACTGCCTATGAAATTTAATTTATTGCTGTAAAAAGTAAGTAGAAAGTAAGTAACTTCTACATCAAATATTCCCTTATTTTTATTTAATTGTTTTTTTTAATCTAAGCATAATCTTACAGCAAGAGTAATTCTATTTTTAATCTCTCAAATTTTTAAAAAAATAAATAATATAATTGGAATTTAATTTCTAAAATAACTTAATTTATTGATAAATCAATAAACATATTAATTAAATTCTAAATAATTATATTCTCTTTTTACAAAATATATTTCATTTTTTTTAAATTTCTATTATTAAAAAATTTTATATTTTAAAAAATTCATTTCGTTGTATACTCAAATACCAACGGCAACGAACCCTAGTTTATATTTTCAGAATTAAATCAAAATATAAGTTATTAAGGGAACATTTGGTAAACGTATTATATTTTAATTATATTTAAATAAAATTTGTTTTTTTAATATTATATTTAGTTGAAAAGTATTTGTTTTGTATTTGAATAAAATGTGTATTTGGATGAAAAGTATTTCAGAATTGAAAAGTTAATATGATTGATTAAAATAAAAATAAATAATAAAGTTAAAAAATTGATGCGATTATTTTAAAAATATTTTAAATAATAATTATTTTTATAATACTGTTATAAAATTTATTTTTAATATAAAATTATATTATATTTAAATAAAATTAAAATAAAATATTTTCCCCAACTTAAGTCATGAAAAAGTAAATAAGATTTACCTCCCAAACTATGTTACAGTCCGTAGGACACCGTGCAAAACTCCCCAAATTTCCTTCATCTCGGCTCTCTCTCTCTCTCCACTCTTCTTTCTTCTCTCTCTTGACA
Source organism: Antiaris toxicaria (assembly GCA_035233585.1). Taxonomy (NCBI): domain Eukaryota; kingdom Viridiplantae; phylum Streptophyta; class Magnoliopsida; order Rosales; family Moraceae; genus Antiaris; species Antiaris toxicaria. The sequence continues at coordinate 8,559,382 of CP141163.1, forward strand.
TGGATTGATTAATACTCAACCCTTTACTTGGCACTCTCTCTGTCTCTCTCTCTCAACCAACAACCCCTTTCTCTCTCCTCTCGCGCTCTCTAGGGTTTCGCAGAGAGCGTCTCAGAATCGTAGGGTTTTGTTGAAATTAGACGACAATAAGCTCCTAATTCCTGATCGTGGAAGTCGTAATTCCGTTCGTCTTTCGTAGAATTTAGTTTCTGTTTGTTTCACTGGGATCGTCCTCTGGACTCGGAAATTCTAAGGTTTGAACTCTTTTTCTTTAGTCTTCTCGAATTCGAACCTGTACGGGAGATTGGAATTCGGTGAATTTCTTGTTTTTAGGGTTTTTGAGTTGGCGTACGATATTGCTTGAACTCGATGAAATTTAAACCAACTCCTTAGACATTTTTAAATTTGCATTAGGGTTTCGGAAAAGAAAGAAAATTTAATTTTCTCGACAGATTAAGCGGAATACGATACATGTTTTTCCAAAAAAAAAAAAAATTTTTGCTTATAAACGTACGTGATTTTCTCAGATAATTGGGTATCAGTTATTAGTCATATTAAAAAATATATATATAAATTCTTGATTTTTGGTTAGTTAGCTATTATTGTTAATGTTTACGTTTTCTGGGCATGCAATGTTAATTCAAAGTTCGATTCAAATGGCAAATAGGTATTATAAGAAGAAAGTGAGTTGATGGGCCTTGGATAATTTTTATTGGTGAGTGTTGCGTGACCGATTATGAATGATTGTTGCGATGGACTTGAATGCCTCCCCGGTGCCTGAAGAAGACGAAGAGACTTTTGATAGGCATATAGAGCAGTATACTGCACCCGAACCTGAAGAACGTGTAGAGACTGCAGTTGACATCGCCCGTCGGGTAATATTTTTCTTGTTTCTTGTTTGGTTGGCATGCCTCCTGATCGTGATAGTTTGAATTGTCTTCGCTTTGTAGGCTTATAGTGTCAAATCTGAATCAATCAAGTTTTGAAAGTAGTGGTACTCTGGTTTTCCACATATTGTCTCAAAATAATGTGCTTGTGCAGAACTAGTAATGTCAATGTAAATCACACACAGTCACGTTTTAGCAATCAGGAGCGAGCTGATATTTTTAAAAATCCAAAAGGATTTTAACGAGTTGCACTAAGTGCTTTTGTATGGACTCAATTGAAACTAAGTACTATTAAATGAAAGAAAAAAAAAAAATTTTAATAACAAGGGCAGAATTGAGCCTCAAGTTTTTTTGCCATTGTGAGACGAAGCGTAAGTCTCAAAGAATGCCAATAAAAAATATTAAGAGAAATGATAATAGTTATGGTTAGAGTAATGCTCATAATCATCATGGAAACAATATATTTAACTAATCAATCCACAAAAGCTTAGTCTAGTTCACTACTAGGGGTATAAGATAGACTAAACAGTCAAACCCTAGTGTCAAAGTCTCTAACTCACTGAAAGCCTGGGTCTCCCATCTCGTCATCATCACTAAGTGGATTTTTAAGAGAATCATCACCATGATGGATAGTCTGTTTGGAAACTACATTCATTGTGTATTTTATTCAAATCTGATACGGTTGAATACAATATGCGTTTGGATGTTTTCTTCTTATATTGTATTCAAATGTAATGTATTTTTGGGTTGGTTTATACATACATTGTAAGGTATATAATGTGATTGGATTAGTAAAAGTAGATAGAAAAAGAGAATGATGAATAGTGAATATTTGTATTTGAATACAATATATGAGGTACCCAAGCATATATTGCATTGCATTTGTATACAAGATAGAGTGAAGTGTGTTCCCAAATGGACCATGAATCCCTTATTGTCCTCGAATCCATGACTGTCGAATTCTCCCCATGACTGTGGAAGAGAGAGGGTACAAGAGAAGAAAATTGAGTGAATAAGCTTGCTGCTACTGTGAGTTCTCCACTCCAGATTTTGTAGCTATAGGTATGGTTAGGTAGTTTTAGGGTTTTTGTTTTTATTTTTATTTTTTTAAAGAGAAAATTGCCTACTCCGATGGCAACCATTTCTTCATCCATTGACCAATATGACATGAACTTTATTTTTATTAGTGTTTGATTTGTGTCATATTGGTCTAGCGTTAAATTTTTGTTTCATGTTGGTGGAATGATCTTTAAATTTGTCATTCAGGTGCTTTCCCCTTTTTTTAGTATTAATTAAGGCCTGTCATCTTCTAATTTTTAGAGACCAAGTGATTTGGGCATGTTTTAAACTCTGGTCCCAGCATATGTAAGGCTCAAAAACTGTTTAGAGCCTCTAGTTAGAGAGGTATGAGCCTCGTACGCCTCCTGAGGGTAACTCAGGGGGACAGACTTCACAGTGATGAGGCATAGACCTCCCTTTTAGGCCATCATAGCATAAGCTTTGAGGCCCTAACGAATCATGTTTTATAACTGATATCTTAAGTAAGGGTGTGTCTTAAACTTTTTGGTTAATGCATTTTGGAACATGTACATTCTTTATCCCTCGTTGTTCTTGCTGGAACTCCTCTATGCTTCTATCTCCTTCCCCTGTTAGACTGCTTGCTAGATTGCTGGCAGACATGTATGGATTATAAATCATATGTAATCACACGTCCAAAAGAAACATTTTCTGGGAATTAACTGTAGTTCTGCCCAAGGAACTGATTTTAATTATTTCTTTCTTTTTGTTTATGGTTTGAATTTCCTTCATGTGTGCCTGTACTTTTCTTCTTTTAGGAACGTGAAGAAAGACGTATGCGGCTAAAAAGAGACCGCATAGATGATAGGCCAATGCAAACATCTCAACCATCTTACTATGATCAATCGTTTCATACAAAATCACTCAAAGCTTATGATAAGAGCAGGCTGCCCCCTGGTAATTTTTTGGTTTACTTATTTACTTGTTTGTGTTCCAGGACAGTGATTAAACAACCAAAGGACATTCATTTTGAAGTTGCATGATACTGTATTTTAACTGCTTTAGAGCAATTTATGATGTATGTATGTCATTTGACCTAGAAATACACTAGATTAGCAATCGTGGGTCATTTAGAGTATGTTGAATCTTTCTATTGAATACTTGTACAGTTACATGATGCAAATCTGCAGGATCTCTTGAAAACTCTTATGTGCGTTTTACAATTTTGCAGCTAGAGTTTATTGAGAACTTAGTAGAATTTGTATTTGTAGTTAGTTGATTAGAAAGTTCTGATTTGATTTTAGGAAGGTTAAATTTTAACGTTTGTTCAGTTAACAAAGCAGATCAATAAGTTTGCCTACAGATTCTTAGGGTTATGGAGTTGTTATCCTGCATTTACGTTAAACAGAAATGTCATTCTTAAGTGTTCTCCATATCTTGGTGGTTGTTTATTGGTTTTGTAATGGCAGGTTGGTTGGATTGCCCTTCAGCTGGTAACGATATATATGGCATGATTCCTTCTAAGGTTCCACTCGGTGAAGCTTATAATGATTGTATTATTCCTGGTAAAAGATACTCGTTCAAACAAGTAATTCATCAACAGAGGGTTTTAGGAAGAAAAGTAAGTAATCTGCGATAGAAAAGTTCTTTTCCATTACAATGTTTTATTTATATAGCTTTCTTATTTGCTATTTGAATGGTTATGCAATTTTTCAGCTTGGTTTGGTGATTGACTTGACAAATACTACCCGTTATTACCAAACATTGGATCTGAAGAAAGAGGGTATTAAACATGTTAAGGTCAGTGACTCAGCGGTTTGAATTATATTTTTATTTTATATAACATTTTTTTTGTTTTCATGAGTGTTTCATGGATGATACGTTTTCTTCCCTCATATATTCTGCCTGTGGTCTAGATCCAATGCAGAGGCAGGGGCTCTGTACCAGACAATCCATCTGTTAACCAGTTTGTCTATGAGGTCTGTTTTCTCATGAACATGCCTCTATCCATTCTATACACGTATATGTTATAATTTTGATCGTTTCTTTACTATTATTTGGTGGCAAATGCTATTCAGCATTTAGCATATATAATGAATTTCAAATAATTTCATATTTGAGTGCATTGTTCATGCGTCATTCTAGAAATCAATGACAGATAATCATGCCTTGATTTGATGCATGTTACAACTAGAATACAAATGGCATGCATGATACACTATGTGGTTGTTTGGTTTATTTTATATTGTTGTATGTATGGATTATTTCTTTTGCATTCCTTTACTTTCTTGTTCTTTGAATGATATAATTTTCACTGATCTATGGAAAAAACTACTAATTCTTTTGAAGTGCAAATTTCATATACCTTATTCAACAAAGTGGTATCTTAATTTTGAAAACAACTACTCATTTCTGTTTCTTCTCCAGGTTTCACAATTCCTTTTGCGTCAGAAACACTCAAAGAAGTATATACTTGTTCATTGCACACATGGGCACAATCGGACAGGATATATGATTGTCCATTACCTGATGCGTTCACAGCCATCTATGTCTGTCAGTCAGGTAAGTTTCATGCTTAGTTGTGTGTGTTTTGGTTGGTTTTTTTGCTCAATCACTCTGTTTATGTATCCTTGTTTCTTCTCTGATCTTACAGGCAATAAAAATGTTTGCCGAGGCACGCCCTCCGGGCATCTACAAACCTGATTATATTGATGCATTATATGCATTTTATCATGAAAGGAAGCCCGAAAAGGTTCTTTGTCCACAAACGCCAGAATGGAAAAGATCTTCTGAATTTGATCTTAATGGAGAAGCAGTGCCAGATGATGATGATGATGGAGGTTCAGCTGCTCCAGTGCATGTATGCTTATTCTTTATTGTAACTTGCACTTACTGATATGGATTTCTACCATATTTATATTGCAATAAATATAGAAGATGGTGCATAATTAATGCCCTCTCTCTTCTGGTGGGTAGACAAAGGCTTTTGTCATATGTAGGGGGCATATGATTTAAGAGGAAAGTGAAATAGATAAGCAGGAAATTTTGTTACCCTGAAAATTTGCTGATTTATGATGTCTCTTATTTTGTTACCAGTGTGGCATGGTGAAAATCATTGGTTGCATGTTTAAGGAGACATCATTGTCTTCTTATATTTCAATTTAAATGCCACTTTTCGTGGTTAAACCCTAGATGCCTTACTTGATGTTACCGGTTTGTTTCCCAGGAGTTAATAATCATATCCCTGTTCAATTGATAATGGTCGTATAAGAATGTCAGAATATCTGACCCATAATAATTTATTACAGGTTTTGACTGTACTCTCCACCTCTCTTGGTTGCCTAAGTGGTTTTGAATCTGGTTTCTTTGAAGTGGTTATGAAACACTCTTAAATCTCTTCAATTTTAGCTTGAATAGCATGACACTTAGTTGTGTTATTGTTGGTTTTATATTTAACATTATTCATGTGCATAAATATCCTCTGCACCTAGCCAATTTTGTCTTTTAAAGTGAATGCTTTACTTGTTCTGTTATGTAAATTGAAATGGGCATTTGTTGAGAAAAATTACTCCTTTTGTGCCTTGATTCAGTTATGGTGAGGTAACTCATTTGTTTAGTTTTGGTTATTTCTTCTGCTTATTCCTTTTATTATGGTTTATATTTATGCACTGCTCATCACTTTAGCCCTGACGTGCGTCTTTTCCGTTTTTGTTTTGTTTTGTTTTGTTTTTTTCATGCTCTTGTAGGAGAGTCGTGAGGCAGATGTAGTAATGACAAATGATGATGTTTTGGGAGACGAGATACCTTGGGACCAGCAAGATGCACTGCGGCACTTTTGCTACCAATCTCTTAAGTTGGTTGGTGGGGTATGAGCCTTGTGATTTATTAGTTTTTATTGTTGCAAGCAGTCTTTATGCTCAAGTATGTCTGAAATTTATAATAATAAGCACCTCATAATCAAACACCTTAGTAGTTTAATTATCAACTTATTTTGATTGTATATTGCTTAGAAAGCTACACATCAGTGTGCATGTACGTGTGACAAAAGTGCATTATGTAGTTGTTACTTTCTTCCATGGTGCTGTTGTTTTGTTTGTTCCCCACCCAGTCACTCCCTCCCCCTTACATCGTGCTGTTTGTGATTACGTCTTGTGTTATTTATTGATTATTTAATCTTAAAATTTTATGCCTTCTTTTTCATCCCGAGGTCTATTTCCTGAGTTGTTTTGTTATTTGTTCCAACTTCCTCTACAGTATTTGTAACTTTGTGACTCATTATTTTCTATTTCAGCCTAGAGGAAACTCCCAATTTCCAGGTTCACATCCAGTCTCACTTAACAGGTTCAACTTCAAGTTCTCCTTTTTAATTGTATATGTATTCTCATTGTTTCAATGAATGTTGTTACTGTCTACTCATTGTTTAGTTCTGTGATCCACTTAAGTTAATTTAGATTCATTCTTTTTTGCCTTTATTTGTTTGTGGATGATGGTTTATCTTAGAATCATAAAGAAGAGAATTAGCCGCACGCATGTGCTTGTGCGCACGCATGCACACACACACACACGCACACAAAAAAAACAAAACGGAATGAAAAAAGCAGAAAAATGAACAATAACCAAGAGGGGAAGTTTCAGACTCAATTGGATTTGTTTTAATATCAATGGGACTCAATAATAAATGAAGCATACTTATTCAAGTAGTCAACTAAATTAGGCATTTAATTAGAAAGTAGGAAAAGCTTCACTCTTGATGAAATCAATCAATTTAAATTTCACCCTAAATCAGAAATGAAGTAACTAATTAATGTGTATGTGTGTGTGTGTGCGCACCATACCTTATTGACATGGTAATTCAATAGATATGTAGATGACAATTGCAACCTGATTTTGAAGACCGAGGCACTTGAGGTCCTCATGATATAGTTTACCCTCTCAAGATCGCAACAGAAGAGGAAGTTGGTCCAGTAATCATGATATAGTTCTTTTTATTCTCAAGTCAATGATTTGTGACAATCACTATTTTCTGTTGTGGATGCAGGGACAATTTGCAGCTTCTGAGACAGCGTTATTATTATGCGACATGGAAAGCTGATGGGACACGATATATGATGCTAATAACTATTGATGGATGCTACTTGATAGATAGAAGTTTCAACTTTAGAAGGGTCCAGATGAGATTTCCCTGCAAACCAACGAACGATGTATGCTTGCACTTTTTTGAAAGTTAAAATTGGACCCATAAATGTTGATATCTAAAGCTTGAGGTGATACCTTCTTTTATCTGTTCTAAGGGTTTTGCCGAGAAGACTCATCATTTCACATTACTTGATGGAGAGATGATAATTGATACCCTGCCAGATTCACAGAAGCAAGAGAGAAGATATCTCATATATGATCTGATGGTGATAAACCACAATTCTGTCATAGAGGTTGGATTTATAGTTTTTAGTTTGTGCATATTTTCTCTGCTGTAATACCTTTTTTTTTTGGTTCTACCATTTCCTTTTTGTTTCTCTTTAAACAGGATAAATTTAATTCAAGGGGAAAATACTTTACAAGTCTGTCTCTAATGAATGGAGTTTACTTCAGGCTTTTTCGCTTTTGCCTAGCTTTTTCTTGCATGTCTAACCTTTATGGGGAATGATGCAGAGACCTTTCCATGAAAGGTGGAAGATGCTTGAGAAAGAAGTCATTGAACCTCGTAATCAGGAACGCCACGGTATTTACCAGAGCAGGAATCCTTGTTATAGATATGACTTAGAACCGTTCAGGGTACGATTGATAATTTATGATTGCTTAAATGTATTTTCTTTTATTTTTATAGAAGTTCATGCTAAGATTGATGAACGCAAATGTTTTAATAGGTGAGAAGGAAGGACTTCTGGTTGCTCTCTACTGTTACAAAGCTTTTGAAGGAATTCATTCCCCGGCTGTCTCATGATGCTGATGGTCTAATTTTTCAGGTGGTTTGAGGATCAGAAATATCATTAATTGATTTGAAATTTTTCTTCTTATAAGAAATGTTATACATACTAGGTCTAGATATGCTGTGCCCATTGTTAAAATTGCATGACAGGCGTGCCTCAGCATGAGGTGCTAAAAAAAAAGAATTATGGAGTAGCCTCATATGTAAGGAAAGAGGTGAACTATTTGAGGCGGCAACTGAAGGCCCCTGACCTCTATTTATTTATTTATTTTTTTTGTGGAGGCTCACAACCCTCTTTCTGTGTTGCTTTGTTTTTGGGCCAACTTAAAAAAACGCCCAAAGCCCATAAATTAGTGTTTGGCTAAAAGAAGTCCCAGAAATATTATACAAAATAAAGCCCATAATTGCTGCAGAAAAAATTTTGAGAAATTATAGTAAATAGCAGTTTTTAGAAAATAATTAAAATAAATAGCAGGTTTTTAAAATATTTGCAGTAAATAATAGATTTACTAGATGAAGACAAATAAATCATTTTCTTGGAAGGTGTGTGTATATATATATATGTATATATTTATATATTGAGATTTACACCAGCCTCAATAAGAAAATGGCTTAGTCAATTGCACAATTTTAATGCCTTGGCTGTGGCAAAATTATTATTATTATAATAATAATAATTATTATTATTTTAAACAAGCTATGGCAATTTTTTGTTCTGATAATTTGTTGTTTCTGGCTCGTTCCTAGTTTTCTTAGTCCAATGCCATGGAAAAGGCCTTTCAGTTGCTAGTGTGTGATTGTAGAGGTTATCTTATTCAATCTTTTTTTTTTTGTAACTGTTGATGCCTGGGATGTATTCTACGTCCTGAATACAGCATATTGAGTATGGCCAGCATGTTTTAGATAGTTAAGTTAATGATTTAATTAGTTTATTAGGCATGGCAATGTACTCTTATATTCTTTACCTGTCAGGGCTGGGATGATCCATATGTTCCGCGCACTCATGAAGGCCTTTTGAAGTGGAAGTATCCAGAAATGAACTCTGTTGACTTTCTATTTGAGGTGGTTCTGTCAACTATATTTTGTTACTTTAGCTTTTGAGTATCATTTTCTTGTGATCAAGAATCTTCCTTTGTGGACAGGTTGGGGATGATGATCGGCAGCTACTTTTTCTTTTTGAACGAGGGAAGAAGAAACTGATGGAAGGAAATAGAGTTGTATTTAAAGGTCAGTGATTTCTTTAGTTTTTTACTTTGTCCTTTTGCACTTCTAATATTTTTATGCATCCCTTGTTTTGACGATCCTAAACTTTGTTGGAGACCTTTAATTCTGCTCCCCAACAACCCCCACAGCCCACCCAAAACCTTTTTTTTGTTTTTAGGAAAACATGTATAAGAGAGTGTGGCAGACATGTTTGTTGAACATTGGACCAGAGTCTTAGATGTAGGCACAGTTATGACTTTCAGTGTTTTGTTGTTCATCCTCGACAATTAAATCATTTGGTGAATTGTATGATCAATTTTCTGGGTAGGATTCTTACCAAAAAGGAAAAAAATTTGTATAAGAACACAAAGTTGAACAAAATAGGGAAAATTGTTGTAATTTTAAGATGGAAATATGCCTTTCCTTTTCAATTAACATTTCCCATTGGACATAGCAAAGTATATGTATCACCCTATACATGGCAAGGATGTTAGTTGTATTTGAGGACTTTTGGCATTCAACCTATTTTTGTGACATTTTCTCAAGGCCTTCTAATTTTGGATTGGACTTCTGGCCTTGTTTTTGTCTTGAATGCCTTGTACTTGCCTGCCTCGTACTTGCCTGCCTCATTAGAGTATCAAGAGAGGCGACAAACATCATTTGCTGCAACCTTAAATATCTATTTTCTGCTGACTATACAAAAAAGTACATTGTTTTCAAATATTAAAGTATAATTTCAGAAGAACAAGACGTTCTGGAGTGACTTCAGAATAGTGAGGTATTCAAAGCCTATTCTCCTATGATTAGATTTGCTGTAGTGTACATTCTAATGCTTTGTAAAGACATGGGTTGACGTATGTGTTGTCTACTTGAATTTGTGACATGAAATGACTGGCTTGTGATATTCTTTTTTTTTTTTGGTTCCTTTCGATTATGTATATATTTGTTTTTGAAAAGAGGCAATACTTCATTAAGTCAAAAACAGTATAATTTCATTAAAAGGGGAAAAAAATGGAGGGCAAGTGTAAAAAAATGAATAAATTGAGAGAACAAGCATAAATATAAGTTCTAGTATTGCTATCTGCTGCTTGGCTAGAAAAGTTATTTTTAATTGAAATAAAAGTTAAAATTTGAATTTGCAGCTGTAGGACTAGTCACTGGTGGTTGGAATTTATTCTTTTTATTTATTTTTCATTAATCGGCATGCTTTTTATATGTTGCTGCTCTCTGGCTTATGACAGTAGTGTACCTTTGAGGCTTTATGAATAACTTTGAAGTATTTTTGAATTTATCATGTTTTGCATACGTTGGTCTGTAAAATTGTTTGGGACATTGGTAGTTGGTGTTGGTGGAGCTTTTGCTTATTTATGGGTTCAAATATTTCCGAAATTCTTCTAGTTGTTGTCCATTTTTAGCAGTTCGCAAGTCCCCTCTTTAGAATCCATTAGTGAACTATTTCCAGTACTGTGCTAATATGTTAATTCACTTTTTGTGTCTGATTCTTTGTTTACGTGCTGCTTACATTTTATTAGTCATGCAAATCCATGTTTCTGATTGTGTAACTCCCATAAACGGAAAATTCAGATGGATCAGATCCCTCAATTTACTCCGGGAAAATTATCGAGTGTTGTTGGGATTCTGAAGAACAAGTGTGGGTATCAATGCGTGCCAGGATGGACAAAAATACAGCAAACGATATCAACACTTACAGAAAGGTTACTAATCTCTCACCTTTTTTCTCTTATGTTCTCTGGCACTTTGGGATCCGATCACTTTATTTGTTGCTAATATTACTTGAGCTTGACCTATTGGATGTGAACTGATTCTTCTTCCACTGATTTCTCACAAACAGGTTATGCGGAGCATAAGGGACAACATCACAGAAGAGGTCCTGTTGAATGAGATATGTGAGATTATTCGCTTACCTATGTATGCTGATAGGATTCGGAGTGATAGCAAAGCTGCCCACCAGCATGCCAATTCAGTTCGGAGGAGGTGATTAGAGGTGAGAAATAATTGAGTGTTGATGGCGTGCCATCCTAGCACCTGCTCTTGCATGTCGTTGAAAGGTTGTGTTTTAACATGAAATCGAGTTATTTCCGGCATGCCCATTATAGATGACTCTCGAGATAATTTCATGTAATTAGCTACAGTTAGCTATTAGCCATATTATTTCAAAAGCGTAGTGCTGTGCTGGTGAGTTGCATGATCCAGCAGCTGGTACCTCTGATAGCCCTCAGAATCAAGAGCTTTAAAGACTGTTTCGTTCTAGTAGTTGATCTAGATTAAGTTGTTTAGGATTAGGTTCCCCATGTATATTAATTATATATGATATTATTGTAAGTTGTTTAAAAAGTAGGCATTTTTTGCACATCCAGTTTTGCCTTTTTTCCATTTTTATGTGAATATACTTTGGAAACTGTTGAAGTGTACCTTTACCTACAGCCCTTTTGTTCTGCTGTATTCGATCAAAATGCACTTGGTTCATCTGGATCTAAGTTCTATGCTATTATAGAGTAACCAGGTTATCAATATATTTTTTTACTTTTTTTTTAGGGATATAAAAAGTACGTTATGAATTGATTCTGAAATAATAATAATAATAATAAATACACAAAAATGGCGAATATGCTTTTAAAAGAAAATCAATTTAGTTGTTCAGTTAGAGTTGGTTAACGATTGGGAGATCGTATGGCTTGGTTAAGCATTTGTCGATTTCCTGCCTTGGGAGGAAGGGTGCATGTTGGACTAGTTCTGGTTCCGGGGAAAAAATAGAAAAAGATCGGTTAAACGACAGTAGTTAATTAGAACATCCGGGGGCAGAGGTTGAGGTTCAAGAAATAGTAAATAGTCTTGTTAATAAGCGAGTATATAGCACCCAAAGAATTTCAGTTGCACTTATGCATAACAGTACGAATTGGGTTCAAGCTTTTCCTAATCCCTTCTTATCAGTGGACTCTTGGCGTGTATGAAAAAGTGCAGTTTGTTTGAGAATTTTCCACCTCTACCTATCTCTGTATCTCTGAGATGTTCGGATTTTTCAAAGTTCTATGGATATGCAGGAGAGAAATGCTGTCTCCACTTGAACCAATATATAACTTTTATTTGTTCAAATATAATTAAGCCGACCTATGTCAAGAACAATGAATCTCTTATGCAAGTTTGTTATTACGGGTAGTTTCTACAAAGCAAAGGGCCGGATTAATGGTGTATACAAAATTTAAATCCTTAATGTGGATGCTACATACTTGGTTCTCATCTAGACCCTTCTCTAATGCAGCATGGTTAGGATGTTTTAATTTTGGCATTAAGTTTGAGGTATTACCCTTTTTCGTAGTTGTCTTTTTCAAAATATTTAGAACTTAAAAGATTTAAATAGAAATAGTATTTGAAATAGTAGTATGTAATACTATCTCTATTATATTTATTTATGCCATTGTTATATTTGTCATAAAAGAATGAAAAATAATATTAACGTATAATGTTATTTCTATATATATATTTTTACTTTTTGTCGTTATTATTATATTTTATTACTTGTAAAAATAAAATTTTGTACGCAAATAAATTACAAATGAAAATGTTTATATAACATAACATAAAAAAGTTAAGGCAATAACTAAGGCAAACCATAAATTCGACATCAAAGATATTACTTCATTAAAGAGTATTTTTTAATAAAATGTTAAACTTTATTGTCGATACAATATTTAATTATTATATTAAAGATGCTCTTATGAAATATAAAATAAAATAACTTCTCAAATTTGTTTATTTGTTTTTTTTTTTTTTCATATTACTCAATGTCAAAGATTTTAGGAGCATTTTGAAAATACATTTTAGACACTTTTTTAGTATTTTTTTCACCTTACAACTACTTTTTACTATTTATATCTCCAAAATTTTATAATAAACTCAAATTTTAAAAATTTATATCTTTACCTATATAAGCCTCAATGAGATATATTTCTTTTGAAATTACATAGAGTTTCAAAATAAGTAAAATAAGATCAATATTAATAAATTTTTTAAATTTTATATTTTTTCACTCTAAATAATTTTTTTTTTCCTTTAAACACTTTATTTTAATTTCACTTTTATTTAATCTTCAAAATACAAAACCCTAAATCCCTCCTAAACACCCTGTAAGCTTGACACTAAACATGAGCAAAGGAGGCCCGATTAAACCCAATCCCCAAAAAGTGCTAGTCCCATTTTTATACGAAAAATGCTCGAAATAAAATAGAAAGAAAATGAAAATTCCAATATTAGTGCCAGCTAGAGGTCACCTCCGGGTTAGAAGAGAATATTTTCGGAAATTAATGATTACTGAATGATAAAAGAATAATATAATAGCTATGGAAATTAAAAAGCCTAGGACAGGCATATGAACCGGTGAAATTCTAGGATTTTGACAAATTTTCCTATTATGGTATCTGTTTCGTCTGTTTTATCATATTTTATTGATAAAATTATTTTTGAAAAAATTATGCATATTATTATTATTATTTTTAGCAGTTTCCTATTTATATTTTGTCTTATAAACAAAGATGCCATTTTGTAGGGGTGACAAATCGTATTGGTGGGTCGTGTTCGTGTCGTGTCTGACACGTTTGTTGACACAAATACGCTCGACACGAACACGACACGTTTAATAATCGTGTCAAAAAACGCAACCCGAACACGACACGTTTATAAACGGGTTGACACGACACGACACGTTTATGACCCGTTTAATAAACGGGTCATAAACGTGTCGTGTTGTGTCGTGTCAACCCGTTTATAAACGTGTCATAAACGTGTCATTCAACCCGTTATTAACCCATTTAACTAACTTGTTATTGATCAATTTTACTAACCTATTATTGACCAATTTAACTAATCTATCATCAATTTTAAGTTTTTAACAGTAAAAAAACTTATTAGACGCCCAAATAACAATCAAGTTATAACAACTGAATTAAGTTCATAATCAAGATACACCTAAATTGAAATCACAAAAGATAAACACAAAACCAAATTAAAGTCTATAACCAAATTAAGTTCACAACACAAGTTATAACTATGCTAAAACAAGTAAATAAATCTAAATTCAAGTGTCATGCATATAATTAAAAGACAAAAACCAGAAAATAAATTTAAAGTTCAATAATATCCATATCTGAAAGTCTATTCAGCAGTGGCTGCAGCATAAGCAGATTGTCCATCTTCCTCAGCTACAGCAGAGGTTGAACCTTGAGAGGGGGGCTCCTCATCCTTCAAGCTAAAATTGAAAATGTCTTGTGTGAGGTCTTCCACCTCATCTTCAAAACCTACATTAAAATTTTAATATCAGTTCAAATCAAATTAGAAAAATATAACATAAAATTAATACAATTGATAATTTGATATTACCTCCTCTACCATATAACCAATCTCTAGTACAAACTAGTGCCTCAGCCGTGTTAGGTTTAAGTGAGCTACGAAATGCATCAAGAACTCTACCACCAACACTAAAACAAGCTTCTAAAGCAACAAAGGAAACAGGGACAGCCAACACATCACAAGCCATAGCAGCAAGTTCAGGATATCGAAACTGATTTGAGTTCCAAAAGTTAAGCACATCTAATTTCATGTTCCTGTTCATCCTTGGCTCATCCAAATAAAGTTCTAATTATATTTTTTGGTCAAAACTACCAAACTCATAAGTAGACATCTCATCAAATTCCTATATGAATATTTGAAACAAGAATAAGAACATAAAGTTAAGAAAAAGCAAAAACTTATTATAAAATATAATGACTCATAAAATGCTAAAAACGAACATAAAAAATTTAGACATTACCCTGAATAATGCATCTGCAATAGTGTCCACCATTTCGCTTTCCTTGGCATAAGCATCAGAGTTGCTAGGTTTTCGGCTAGCTGTCTTTTCATCCTCAGGCTTTTTCCTTGTCATGTATTCTTCGAATAAACCGAACAACTTATTCTTCAATCGAATGCATTCCAAACAGTCAGGTCCATAAAGCTTTTTATAACTAAAGTCAACAAATTGAAGCTTGTATCGGGGATCAAGCACACAAGCTATAGCCAAGGTGAGATGGAACTCAGACCAATATTTTTGAAACTCGATCCACATTTGATCGGTCATATCCCGTAAGTAGTCATCATTAGAATCACCAGCAAACTCTCTAAGCTTCTTCAAATGAAAGCAACATTGCCAAATAGAAGGGAAGAACAAATTAGCAGTGGGATACTTAGTTGCAGAGAATGAGAGAGTCGCATCATAGAACAACTTCAAAAAAGCTTTAATTTTTTCAATTTTTTCCCAGTCTGCACTAGAAGGACAATGCTTATAATTTGAATCACTTAACTCCAAATGCTGAAATGCACGACGGTAGTGAATAGCACTCTCAAGCATAAGGTAAGTGGAATTCCATCTTGTTGGCACATCTTGACACAATCCCTTCTTGTCGCCCATTGAAACCAACTTCACACACTCCAAAAATTTTTGCTTTCTAACTTGGGATCCTTTAACATATTTGACACTATCACGAATCTTGGTAATAGAATCATCAATATGCTTTAGACCATCTTGCACAATCAAGTTAAGAACATGTGCACAACAACGCATGTGAAAAAGATCGCCGTTGCAAAGAAGAACTCCTTTCAAGTTCAATTGTTCTCTTAACATGTCAACAGAAACAGCATTTGCAGCAGCATTATCCAAAGTCACACTAAAAACTTTGTTCTCCACTCCCTACTCACAAAATAAACTATAAAGTTTTTCAGACAAAGCAACACCATTATGTGGAGGTGGCATAAAACTAAAGTTCAATACTTTCTTTTGCAAACTCCAATTCTTATCTATGAAATGGGCTGTGAGACAAACATATCCATCACTAGTCAAAGAAGTCCATGCATCAGAGGTAAAACTAATTCTACCGGGTGCATCCTCTAACATGTTTTTAATCTTTAACTTTTCTTTTTTGTACAATTTCAAAGCATCAGCCTTTGCCGTATTTCTAGAAACCAACTGTAACTGTGGATGCAAATATTGAAACAGAGATCTGATTCCGACATATTCAACAAAGTTAAAAGGCAAATCATGCATGATCATATCAGAAATAATCAGCTCACGAAACCTTTCTTGACTAAATTTACCTACTTGAAGTGCCATTGCACCACCACCAGTTTCTTGAGCAATCAACATTTGCCCCATATCTTGGTAGGAGGTTTTCAAACAACTGTCAATGTGGCGTCTCAAATTTCCTGTTCCATATTTGCTCTCCGCAAGATACACCGATCCACATTTTATGCATTTGGCCCTCTGTTTTTTGTCGTCACCCATAGGAAGCAATTTAAAGTGCCTCCAAACAAATGAAATCAGCTTCCTTTTCCGTTTCAAGGCTTTATCAGTGCCTTGGTTAGTGAAACTGGAGCCATCGATTTCCTCAACTTCGACATCGACACTTTGGGACTCCATGGAATCAAGATCAATATCCATTGCAAACTTAATCTACACAAATTCAAATACAATCAATATAACACATAGCAAGTTTATGTTTTGTAAAAAGAAAATTTAATTTTTAGTTAATACAAGTAAATATTGTACAACATAATATAGCCTTGGTAAATTATAATGGAAAAGAAAAAAAATATTGTACAGAGCTGAGATGGCGTGCAACTGTGGAAGGTAATTAATGATAAATTGGTAAATATTTGGGGGTTATGTTAACAATACCACTGTGTGAGTATATTTAACATAACTACTTTACACGCATGCAATAGATATCAATAATATTAAAATTAAATACGGAAGATACTATATATGATTGAAATGGGATTCTGCCAAGTGTCATTCGTTTTGATATAGATATCATCAAATAGCAAAATACTGGTCAAATACAATCAAAATCAAGTCAAAGAGAAACATTTTGATTCTGACATTTTTAACTTCTATCTTCATCATTTTCTTTTTTTTTTTCTCTCTCCCTAAAGAAACTTTTTTTGTTTTTGTTTTTTGTTTTTTGCAATTTACAGGCGGGTTCATTCTCAACTAATAGATGTGTTTCTTAGAAGCGTGAGAGGAGCATGTATATCAAATAAAATGAAAGCTATTAGATAAAGGGAATAGATGGGAAAGTTAAATATTAGTAAGTAAATATAGAAGATGTAACATATGATATTTATATCATAATATAACAATGGCTTTGCAAAATATTACAACAAGAGATCAGTAAATTGAATTGCACGTGTGCATTCTACCATGTTATCTTTCACAACCAGTGTAAAACTAAGTACTAAAATGTTCAAAGAAATTATTGAAGAGATTGCATAGGATGACGGCCAAAATTAAGCTGCACTCTTATTTAACTAAACACTGTGACGCCCACATATATCCAACAAAGGAGATTTCAGTGTACATATAAATTGAAGTTAGTATGAAAATAGACAACCTATAAATCAAAGGAATTGTTTGCAACAAGTAGGTGCTCTGTAACTAAAAGAAATAGCAACGATTGCAGTTGTTAGACAGATGGTCCTGAGAGTCAACTCTTTAATTTAAAAAAACAAAATGGGACAATACGAAGTACCAAGTGCATATTGATAAGCAAGTACCCACTTTGAGCCACTTGCCAATAGCTAAATTTTGTCCAATGTTCTCACTTATGATAAGAGGAAAAAAAAAAAAAACAGAATTCTCTATCTAGTATTATTGAATTTCTTAATCACAATTCCATCCAATTCCAAACCATGTGAAAGAGCATTCTTTTTGAGATGTGCCACTCATATAATTCACAACTACATTGCTCAAACTCTTGTTTGTCATCTTACTCACCTCTCCTAATTCTCAAAAAACATTTCTCCAAAAGAAAGACCAATTTCCAAAGTACAACTAAGAACGATCTCATCTCTTTGGAATTACTAGTATGGTTGAATTCGGCTTTGAAGCAGAAATTTGAAATTTATACAAGGGAAGTTGGCTCTTCCTATGATTCCTTGAATGAGCTAGTGAACTTCATCTCCTATGATTCTTTCAAATTTTTGAAAACGTCTTATTTGTTACAAATGACAGCAAATATAAAAACGACAACCACGGGTCCATGCACAAGACTAATAGGAAAACCATAATTCTAAGATCCAAAAACGTGTAAACACAGTAAACGACAATTGTTAAACTACTTTTCATGGAACCAAAAATGCTTTTACTTTTACAGTTAGCATGAAAGCACAAAAAAAATGGAAAAATACCAAAAAATAGAGAGAATACCTGATTTTTTTTCAAGCCGTGAGATGAGGGGAGGGGCTGGGTGATGGCGACGGTGTTAGCGTGAGGGGACGGGAGAGGGAGGGTAATATGGCGTCAATGGGTTGAGACGAAGGGACGGCCAGACGAGACTCAAGGGATGGAGGCAGAGAATCGACAACTTGCAAGACAAGAAAATGAAATGCAAGGTAAGCAAAAAAAAGACTTATTCTACGGCATCAGAAAAATGGAAATAAAGAGAATACCTTATTTTTTCGAGCCACCAGACAAGGGGAAAGCGATGGCAACGGTGAGGGGACCAGAAAAGTGTGGTGATGGCGACGGCATTAGGGTGACCGGAACGGAGGTCGACGCGATAAACAAAATGCAGGGGAAATGTATCGATAGGGGAAAGGGAGGGCGATGCGGCGGCGATGAGCTGAGACGAAGGACAGCCGGACAAGACTCAAGGGAAGGGAGGTCGACGCGGTGAACAAAAGGGAGGGGGAATGCATCGAGCCGTCGACGATGGGGTGAGTCTGTGAGTGTGAGGGGAAGGGAAATGGAAGGCAATGTGGCGGCGATGGGCTGAGACGAGGAACGGCTAGCCGGACTCAGGGGAAGGAGGGCTGGGAGGCAGAGAACGGCAACATTTGAGAGGAAATGAGGAATGAAATTATTCGAGAAAGGGAAAGGCAGGCTGAAGGGGGAAAATGAAAATGGGAGGCGGAAAGTGGAAACCGAAATCAGGGTTTCCTAAAATTTTTTTAAAATATATGTATAAAAATAATAAAATCTATATTATTATGTTTAAATTTTAAATTTTAAATTTTTAAAACTTAAAACTTTATATAATTATAATATATATTAAAAATTATAAATGGGTAATTCATGGGTCGTGTTCGTGTTAACCCATATATGACCCATTTATTAAACGGGTTATTTCGTGTCAATTGCGGGTTAGTGGGTTCGTGCGGGTTCAACCCTTTATTTAATCATGTTTGACGGGTTCGACCCGTTTTGACCCAAACCCATTTAAAGGAAACCCAAACCCTCTAACTTCGTGCGGGTTTCGTGTCGTGTTGTCGTGTCGTGACCCAAATTGCCAGCCCTACCATTTTGTGATAAAACGAAAATTATTGAATGAAGATTTCGAGTTTTACTCTTCTTTTTCTAATTTTTGATATTTTATATGAATGAATCGATCTTTAGGAGTCTCTATGATATTTTGTGTGATTTTTTGTGAATCAACAGATTAAATTAATATATGTATTTTATTTTCGTTGTTTTGATTATTCTAATATATGCTTGTCATACATCAAGAGTTAAGAGTAGCAATTTGCATGACTGTCTTGTGAGGCTTTGCCGATTACAAGGTGATGACCACCACTCGCCGGTCTTCGTAAGGGGCGCCTATTGTCGTTCGCCACTGGCAAGACAGTGCTGGTCCAAATAAATTTGGGGACTTGAACGAAAATTCTAAAAAGGGCCTTCTTCAATTTTTTAAAATTAAAATCTATTACAAAAATAATAAAACCTAGTTCCAATCAATTTTCTTGCCTTGTTAGATGAAAAATTGTTAATTAATCTTTATTTTCAAGTCCATCCCGGTAGATTTGGTTTAGAAACTAGATCATTAATCAAAAAAATAATAAGAAACAAAATACTTGAAAAAATCCTGAAGTAGTGTTAAAGAATAAGAAGTAAAGCAAGACCAATTAGGGATTTTACTCATTCTTTAATATATAATTTTAGGTAAATATTTAAAGACTCTTTAAGGGTTTCTCTTTTATTATGTGCTGTTGATGCATATTTAAGAAAAAAAAAAATCACACACACACACACACAAAGACTGTTGATGTTACTTAGGAAAAAATAAAAAGCCATTGACATTTTTCTTTGAAAAAAACAAAAGAAGGAAGAAGAAAGAAAAATCCATGAATGTGCTTTGGGAAGGGAGAGACATATAACTCTTTAATGAAGAAAGATATTACAATCGTTTCAACTAAATCCATTTATTAACAGCAATAGATCCAAATTTTTAATCTATATTAAAAATTAAAAAAATGACCATTGATCTCTCTTATAAAAAAAAAAAAAAAAGGATATTATGTGCACAAGATTTTTGAATTCTAGAGACACGATCTCATGCCTCACGGTTTATTTATTTATTTATTTTACTTCACAATTTAAAACTTGCTGTTAATATTTTTTTTAAAGAAGTAAATAACAGTTTTTAGAAAGTAATTAAAATAAATAACAGATTTTTAAAATATTTGTAATAAATAACAAAATTTTCTATTTATTAACATTATATTTATCAATAAACAATGCATTTACAAACTAAGTAAATAATTTATTTATATTTTATAAATACATAATTTATCGAATAAAATTTTCTATTTACCTGATAATCTTCTATTTCTTTTAAATATTTTGAAAACATACTATTTACTTTAATTATTTCATAAAATTGCTATTTACATTTTCAAAAAAGAAAAAAGAAAATTATTATTTACTATAATTTCTCCCGACTAATTATGGGTCTTAATTTATTAACGCCTTAGACAATTGCTTAAGTGGCCTAGGAAAAGGGCGGCATTATTATCGGTCATCCTTTTATTGGTATGTAATTAATTTACGTGGTAATCCTTACTACACACACTAGTAAAAAAATGACAACTCACATACTAAATAAGTTGGGTTAGCTTAAATTGATAGGTGTGCGAGTGTAATCCAAGATTCGATCCTTGGAATTTTCATTTATTAATAGTAGTAAAAAATCGGACAAATTTCATATTTTTCTCCTAAACTTTAGGTCTTATTACAAAATGTTGCTTGAACTTCAATTTGTCACATTTTTCTCACTAAACTTGGAACATTTGCAAATTTCCTCCCTCAATTGAATGTTTGATAGTAAAATGCCCGTGACACTTGTTGGCAGTATGAATTGGGAGATGTTAAGAATGATATTACAATGTTACCCTTATAACTAGGTCAAAAAGGTAAATAATTAAGACTGATTGTCATTTTCTCCAATACCACTTTTTTGTGTTTAACTTTGTAATTTCATATTTAATAAGAGCAACAAGTACCAAGTGTGCTACCAACGGATGCCATTTCGTAATTTCATGTTTAATTATGCTATTAAGTGCATTTTTTTGTAAAAAAAAAAAAAGATATTAACTGGGGGGAAATTAGCAAATGTTTCAAAATTCAAACGAAAAGAATATTACGAACTAAAATTTGAGAGGTATTTTATGACAAGACCTAAAAGTCATCGAGAAAAACGAAATTTGTCCTAAAAAATTTTAAAGTTGGTCAGAGTTGGTGGCATTAACATTTTCCTTACTACAATTAATTTTGGGGAGAATTAAGTAAATAGTAGATTTTAGAAAAAAAAAAAATCAAAGTAAATAATAGGTACATAAAATATTTGTAGTAAATAGCAAATTGTTGCATGAAATCATTCGCAAGTGCATGAGTTGCATAAGTAATAAAGAGTGAGTAAAGTATCTTCTGATGAGAATCTTGTCAAGAATAACGAGACTTGTCACAATTAGGAACCTAAGAACATTCTATAATTAGATTTGGATGGAAAGATCACAATCTGTTACCTATATGAAGGTAAGAACTATGGTATAATGAAGATGTCACAATCAATTATGGAAGGATTGATTGATAAGTCGATGGTGAATGCCATGGAAAATTCTGATAAATTTGAATAATTCTTTGAAGAAACAAAGAGAAATAAAACTCTCACTATTTTTTTAATTAAAACAATATGTCTTTCATTACTGATAAACATGCCTCTGTATAGGCAGCTTTTACAAGTTTTGAGTTTCCTAATTGTCCTTTAATAATTCAAAAATTACAAAAATATAACTCTGGAAAATTCCTAAATCAGACTTGAATCATGCCAAAAATAGAAAAGGAAAGTTGGAAATTCTAATGGTTTTATTATCAGCCATTCACACTTAAGGAAAAGTCAATAACTTAGCATGTAAGGCAATCCTAAGAAGGAAAAAAAAAAAAAAAGGAAAGTAATCAACTTAGCTTGCAAGCAATTTAATTAAACCAAAACATGCCAATTTGCTTGCTAAGATTAAGCCTAACTTTGGTGGGTTCTTTTAGGACTTGAATTAGATTGATGCATTCTTGTTGAACACATAGACTATGCTCAATGGGCATTTACGAATTTGCTTGAGTCCAAACTTCTTGAAACGGCCTGTTGAGTGCATTTTTGAACTTCTTTGCTCGTGCTCTCGTAACCGACCCAGTTGACATTTGAACTTGATCCCTTGAAATTGTGTTATGATTTGCATCATCTTTCCACAAGGATTGCATTTATTAGGATTGTGTTTAATTTAAGTTAACTATCAAAATTAACTAACTTTAGAATTATTAGAACCATTGAAATTAAAATTAAAAATGAAATGGAATGCTAGAAAATAAATTAAAAAAATAAACGGAATTAAATGCAATACCTAGGCTCTAGTACTGCAATCTCATCCAAAAATGAGATCATTTGAATTAAATTTACTCACTGATTCATTAATTTCAATTTGTTGAATTGTTAACCGAATGTACTAATTTAGCTACAAGCCTCTTCCGATAAACTAGTAAGCTCATATTCATACATGGAACAAATAAACAGAAATTCATTAAGTTCAAGTATTTACAATGACTACACACATTAAGAATATATTCATATTCCTAATTGTGTATGAGACCCTATTGTTGATCAAAACCATAAATCCACTTTCCAATTTCATTAAGGTTCAAAAACATCACCTAATATTTATCACTAAAAAAAAAGGCAGTCAACTCTAACAAGGAGATAAGAGAGAAAAAGAGGAAAAGAAAAAGCGAGTCAGTTGGAGTTCTGAAACTGCTTTTAGGCGTGTCATTGGACCTCTGATCCTGAAAATGCTTTTGGATGGTGGTAGTTGTGTTTGGCAAGATGGCTTCATTAGTAGAAGTGGTGGTGTTGGCTTCGAACATTGATGGTGGTGGTGTGTGTTTTTCACATTCTGTTGTTTAAAGACATTTCATCAGTTTTGTCACTTGTCCCCTAAAGTATTCTTCCTATTCTGATGGTCCTTTTTGTTGATTGTACTTTTATTGAAGACTTACAACGGTTATATTTTTGGCTTTAGGTGTTTATGTTTTAGTCTAATAAAGACATCAATTTTTCTATCATGCATTTTTAATATATTCTTTATTAGAATGAAAGTGGTTTTCCCACCGTTTGAGTTTGTTTTTAGCCTATCAAAATTATCTATTGATAAGTTAGAAGTTTCACTAGTTATGAGCCTATGTGAATATGTTGGTGGCTTTAGCGCTACGTGTTATATGCTCATTGATGGATCGAAAGTTTCTATTAATTATAATGGTTTCAAAAAGGGCTTTATGCATACTCAAATTGACGTGTCGAAGAATTTTTTCAATATTGGGTGTCGTCTTGTACCGTTTTCCCTATGTTTATTAGAATTTACGATGAAACTGGTTTTTACCAAGTGTTTTGTATTGTGCATAATTATTCACGTTATTTTGGTATCTGTAAAACTTTTTAATTGAATTAAATTTTACTTAAAAAATCACTTAATTAGTGGTCAACTAATTAGAAGTATTAAACAAATAATATGATTAACAATTCCAACTAATCAAGCAAAATAAAAAAGCAAAAATTAATAAAATCCACCGTTTGGACAATATATGATCCTAGATTATTGAACTTAAAAATTTTCAAAGCTAAAATCTTAAAAATCTAAAAATCTAAAATCACAAAATCTTCCATCATCATAAAAATATAAATTGAAAATTAAGAGAAGAAAATGGAGAAAACTTCTCTCAAACTTGGATATTCATATCAATGAGTTTGTAAAATTGGAACTAGTATTTGAAAATATTTTTTTCTCTCTTTCTCTTGCTCTTTTTCTTCTTCTTCTTCTTCTTCTTCTTCTTTTTTTTTTTTTTTTCCCCTTTTCTTTCCTTTCCTGCTGCTTGTGCCAAAGGGCGCGCTTTTTTGCTCCCCCTTTTTTTGGCACGACGACCTTCGCGAGCTGGAGCCCACAGGAGCCGCGGCGGAGTATGGTTGGGCAAGGGAGGCGAGTGTGCACGGGGCTCGGATGAAGCGCGCCGCAGGGGAATAGGGAGACCCGAGCCTTGGCCTAGGCGGCCTGACGCGAGACGCGCGACTGTCGGGTGTGTATCACGCGTGCTTTTGGGGAGATCAGAAGCTGATCGAACGGCTATGGAGGCGTGTGTGTGGGAATAGTTCCTCCTACGAGTGGGATTCGTGGGCTTCATAATTTAATTTGAATTTTCGATGCTTTTTGCAGCCATTTTTGCCCCCAAATTGGAATTTAAACCCACGTTTGGATAACATATTTTTTTGACATTATATTTAAATATAATATAATTTTCTCTGAAATATAAAAATATTTCGTTCAAATATCAATTATATTACATTTTAAATTTAACACAATCACTATTTATTATTTTATTTTTTTATTACTTTTCTTAATTACATCATATATTCTCTCTTTTTTTTTTCTCTCTACTTTTACCCATCACATCACATATTCATTACTAAAATACAATTCAAATACTTTTCACCCAAACACACATTACATTCAAATGCAATGCTAATATTTTTCCTCCAAATACAAATTACATTCAATGCATTGCATTCAAACGCAATGCAAATGCAATACGTTCATCAAACGGGACCTAATTCTAATTTTCACCAAGTTAAACCAGTTATGAAGACAACAATTATTTTTGAAGAGAAAGTTAAATAAAATCATACTAAAATTAATGTTAATCTAAATAAAATAAAATTACACAAAATAAAATAAATCAAAATACACTACATTCTAAATTAAAATTAAATTAAATTAGCTTAAAATAAGTAAAGTTGCTCGAGAGCATAATTAATTTAATGTACAAAAATAATAAAAATAACTTGAGTTCATAAAACTATCACAAATTTATCATATAAGAAAGTTATTTACGTCAATTTTATTAAGTAAATAATACATTTACGTATTAAATAAATAATTTATTTACACTTTATAAATACATTATTTACCTAATAAAATTTATATTTGTATGATTAGTTCACTTTTACTACAAATATTTTAAATACATACTATTTATTTTAATTATTTTCTAAAAACTATAGTTTATTATAGAAAAATATTAAAGACATTAATTATAATAATAAGTTATAAGTATCAATTTATGTAATATATCATTTATTAGTTAGAGTTTGGACACATTAATTATTTATATCTATAAATAAAAATATAACATTTAAATTAATAATCAAAAAATTAGATGATAACTTATATCAAATCTTTATTATAAATTTTTTTTATATTTTTTTTCCTTTAAGCATGCGTGGGAGCCGAGCCCGGTGGCACATGTTTGCACGTTTTGCAAGTGCTCTTTGCCTTAGGAGACAAAGGAAAAAGCCAGAAATAGAATAAAACACAAGCGTAGTAAGAGTAAATGGCGTCTGCAGGTCGGAGCCCCCAACTGAGGAAGGATGCGGTGACAAACAGGTGGGTCATCTTCTCCCCCGCAAGGGCCAAACGCCCGTCCGACTTCAAATCCAAGTCGCCCTCAAACCCTAACCCCAACCCTAACCAGCAATGCCCCTTCTGCATCGGGCACGAGCACGAGTGCGCTCCCGAGATCTTCCGTCTCCCCCCCGACAACCCTGACTGGAAGATCAGGGTCATCCAGAACCTCTACCCTGCCCTCGCCAGGCTGAATCCCGACTCGTACCCAATTCCATTTCGTCACGACTCCGACGCCAACTCCGTGGTCCTCGACGGAGTCGGATTCCATGACGTCGTGATCGAGTCGCCGCTTCACTCAATTCACCTCTCCGATCTGTCGCCGCTGGAGATCGGCGATGTTGTTCTTGCCTATAGGACGAGGATTCGGCAGATCGCGAGCTGCGATTCGATCAAATATGTTCAGGTTGAATTTCGTCTCGACGATTAGTTCTCTCATATATTTTGGATTTTTCCTTTCTGCGTGCTTCATTTACCCTTGTATCTTTCTTGCTTTCAAATTTTATTTTTGTATGGCCGACAAATTCTAATACTCTAGCACCAGTTTTTGGATTAACAAGGATGTATATTCGTTTGGATGTCCCATTCAACTTTGGTATTGCGTTCCTATGGATTGGATGTATTACAATATGCATTTAGATGTTCTCTTTAACTATTGTACTCAAAAGTATTGGGTGTTTGGATTTTTTACATTGGAATAATCATTCTAATGGGTATTGATGGAAGAGAGTTTTGTGATGTGATTGGTAAAAGTAAAAAGAAAAAGGGAATGGATGATAGTAAAATGAGTGGGTCTGTTGGTCAAATGGATGTTTATTCAAATACAATATTTCGAGTGACCAAATGAATATTACATTGTAGTAGAATTGAAGGGGTGATCTGAATGAAGCATAAAAGTTCAAAGTGCAAATTGCAACCGTGTAATGAGTAATAAGCTCAAGGTGCATCGGTGGAATTTAGCCTACTCCGAAATAATTGAGTTGGTTTCATGGTGGCCACGACACGAATTTATCAGTTCTTGTTGGAAAAATACTTGTGGGTTTTACTGAACATGGATTCCTTTTCTTTTATGAAATCTCTCTTATAATCTTTTTTCCATGTTATTTTGGCATTCAAGTTGACATCAGTTCTATGCTTTGAAAGGTTTTCAAGAACCATGGTGCATCAGCCGGGGCATCAATGAGTCACTCTCACAGCCAGATGCTGGCTCTGCCAATTGTACCCCCTGTTGTTTCTGCACGGCTTGATAGTATGAAGGAGTATTTTGATGAAACGCAAAAATGTAGTGTTTGTGAAGCCCAAGGAGAGGATTGTTTGATCGATTCTTCAACCCACTTTATTGCGGTTGCTCCTTTTGCTGCAACTTTTCCTTTTGAGATATGGATTATTCCTCGTGATCACTCTCCTCATTTTCATGAAATAGATGACGAGAAGGTAAGCAAAAGGCCCATATTCCTTCCACAATCGGATTGTCATATTTTGATTTGCTTGTCTGTAAACTGAGATTATACATTTTTGCTTTTACAAGTTAGGTATGTATGTGATTTAAAACATTCCATTTGTAATAGCAGCTTGATTATAAATTGGGGACTGATTTGCAATTTTCAAAAATAAGAAAATCAATCATGTTTTCCTTATACTCTTGGCTATATTTTGAACTTTGGTTTTTCCACAGTAAAGTACACATTTTTTGAGGAAATATTTTTCCTTGTTTGGCTCATAGATTTGAAATCTACTTTGCAAATACTACCAGTCGTAGTAAGAATTTCTAGTTGTGGGCAAACTGTTCCATCTTGTGACTGGTTTGCCGTGGCCATGGATAAGTGGTGAAAATGTTGAAAGAGTAGTGGCAAAATTATGTGCTTGGTTGGAACATAACGAGTGAATACGAAATGAGAGAATGCAATATTTTGTCTGTTACGATATTTGAGTCTCATGATAATAGGGGTAAACAAAGGTGTGATTATGTGAAGCTTGACCCCTATAGCAAATGAAATTGGGTCTTTTAGCTTGGAGGATTTAGCAAATGGCCTTAAGGACGCTGAAGAAAAGAAAATCATCTTTATTGAAGTTGCTTTTCATGTGGATATTCGCTGATTAATGATTTTGTTAAATGGTTCTTACTTAAATTTTTTTGGCAATCAAGTTACTTGTACATTTTAGCGTAATTTGTGGTATTTCTACATAATAGATTCATGTGAATGTTTAAGTTACTCATAAGATTGCTCAATGGTGGACTTTGCAGGCAGTTGACCTTGGTGGGCTGCTGAAACTCATGCTTAGGAAACTGTCTTTGCAGCTGGATGATCCGCCGTTCAATTTCATGATTCAAACATCCCCACTTGAGGTTAATGCATCAGAACTATCTTATTCTCACTGGTTCTTACAGATAGTGCCCCAACTAACTGGCGTAGGAGGGTTTGAAATTGGAACCGGATGTTACATAAATCCCATCTTCCCAGAGGAAGCTGCAAAAGTTTTAAGGGAAGTAAATGTCTCGAAATAGGAATATAATATTCAAAATCACAATTTCTATCTAAAATCACATTCTAACAAATTATTGTTCTTGTGAGTGACAAGTATCCACTTTCAATCGGGTTCTTTCGGCACGGCTTGTTACATGTGTAGTTGTAGATGAATAAAAAAATGAGCCAAAAAGGAGAGGGGTCTGGAACATTTTTGATAGCCCGCAAAGATTAAGATGCAGCTGAGTTTGCAGCTGTGACCTCTTACTATCGTAGTATTAGGATGTTTCATGGTCAAATAATAGAACACAAGACATTACATACAGAGGTTCAAGTCAAGATATGTCATTGACTCATATTGCATTGTTCCATTGATATATCCACTTTTAGAAAATGAAAATTTTTTCACATTTGAATCCTTTTAAATTTCTGTATTTAAACGTCAATAAATTTTCACTTTCGGAGTTCAAAAACGGAGTTTCTTTCTAAAAATAAATTTTTTTATCCATCTAAACTATTTGTAACTTTTAGTTAGAAATTTTTTTATTTTATTTTAAAAGTGAAAAATTTTTATTTTTTAAAACTGAACGCTCTATCTAAACAGAATTATAATAGGTATACCCATGCAAGACATGACATTTTCAACGGGCCATTGTTCTCCCCGTGGTAACTTTTTCTACGTAATTTTGGATATAAAAATGATGTTAAAACCTTTATTCCAGACGAATATAAAAACTTGTGGTAACAACTAAAACAATGTCCAAGTCAAGAGATGTCACAGACTCGTAATACTTAAGGGCCCGTTTGGCACAGAAAAACTAGCTCTCTGTCTGTTTGATTAGTTCATTTTTCAATATTCCATATGTTTTCACTTATTCAAAAAGTTGAATAAGTGAAAACATATGTATATACAAACTAGATTTTTTTTGTTTGTCTTATTATTATGAGCATTTAGATATAAGAATCATTTCATTTTAATTTGAAACGAAAAAGTTTTGAACTTTTAAATTTTGAGATTTTTGAAAAATGGAAGAGAGATAAAGCGAGATATAAAATTAAAAGTTTTGGATTAGACAACAAATCTTTGTTTGGAAAAGTACACATAAACGAGGCTTAATGTTTTTACGAAGTTATGATTTGATCTCAACTTTTTTTATTGCTAGAAGTTCTTAACTCTTTAAAAGTATGCAAAACAGTCCTTTTTTTTAATAGAAAGTTAATAATTTAACAAATAATGTTAAGTCAATCACACATAATTTACTATTTAATGGTAATTCAAAAAAAAATTACATGATTTAACTTGCATGTGTACTGCATGTTATCTATTCCATTTAATTTTAACATTTATTAGCATAAAAAAAACCAAATTATATACTCTTTTAAAGAGTTTAAAAACATTTTACTTAGAAAAAATAATATTAGGGATCAAATCGTAACTTTATAAAAAAAGGTTAAAGACCAAATAAATAATTTATCCTAAAAAAAGGAGAACTATGTTTTTTCAAAAAATTACAGACACGCCACATTGAATAAAACTAATAACATCAAAATTAATAAATATATTACAATTCCAATATTGCTTAAAAGTATTTTCTGATGTAAGGAGAGGCAATTTATGTATGTAATTTATATTTAACGAACAAACAAACATAAGAGGTGTTTGTAATTTCATTTAAAAATTAAGGGTTGGGAACATTATTTGTTATGGTTGAAGGGGTGTCTTTATAATTCTAGTGAAATGTAGAGGGTGACTCTATGGTGGGAACACCCATCTTCTCCCTATCAATAGGTATATCCAATAATCTATATTTAATTTGTGGAGGGTTTAAAAAAATTATCATAAACCTTATTACACTCAATCAAAACTAAAAAAAAATACAAACATAAATAAAAAAAAAAAACTTATAACTCAAACTTAAAAAAAAAAAAAATCTAGATTATGGACCTAACTAGTGACACTATTGTCTCTGTCAGCCCTCCCTCCTTAGCCTAGATTATGGCCTACCAGTGCAAAGCCGGCCTGCCATCATCTAATCTAAGAACATCAAACCAAACTTCTCAGCTTTTTTCTCTTCCCCAGCTCCTTGTTTCTCCATTATCAAAACCTTGTGACGCTGACCTTTGGTTCCATCGTCGGCCTCCCCATGCCATCGTCACCTTGACATCTCACCCCCCTCGCCTCTTCCTCTAACGGTAGTGGTTACTCCAAGCCCAAGTCTGGTGCACAGATTTAGTGGAGGGAGGCGTAGAGTTGCCCATAGGGGCAGCCCCTCGACCTCCTCACATTGTTCATAGCTGTCGAAAACTTACCCCCTCCATCCTAGCCATTGTCGTGATCGGTTTCCTTATCCCAATCATCATTGACAGCTGTCGCCCTCCTATTGAGTTTTCCACTGAGGGCAGGGTCATTTTTTCTATGGCATCAAACTTAACTATTTTTTTTTCTCCTTCCAAATAATTGTCTTTATCAGATGTAGTTAAGTTCATAATAAATTTTGTGCACTCACGACATTTGAATAATTTAAATTGATGGAACGTTTGAGTAATGCATTACGTTCGCATTACATTTAAATGCAATACATTGAATATAATTCGTATTTAGATGAAAAGTGTTTGCATTGCGTTTGAATGTAATGCGTGTTTGGATGAAAAGTATTTGAATTGTATTGTTATGATGTGATTAATAAAAGTAGAGAGAAAATAAATGTATGACATGATTGATAAAAGTAGTAGAAAAAATAGAATAGTGGATAGTGATTGTGTTAGATTTAAAATAGAATGTGATTGGTATTTAAATACAATACTTTTGTATTTAGATAAAAATTGTATTGTATTTAAACGTAATATAAATGCAATGCGATAAACAAATAAGATTTAAATTTGATAGCTGAAAATATTTAACCTTATTGATGGGGTAAAGCATGCTTACCTTATATTTGAACTACCCAAATATAAAATGTGATAGTGTAATTGGTCTTAAAAAACTAAACTAAAACAAAAACAAAGAAAAGAAAAGAATTATTTTTATAGGTGTCCCTTAAACTTTTCAAAATTGATAATTTACTCCCTCTACTTTTTTTTTTGACAATCAACTCCTAAACTTATAATTGGTCATTCCGTCCTTTTTCCTTAAATTAATAAAAATTAGGATAGTTTTTGACACAAAATTTACATATTATAGTCTAAGAGGGGTATTGTTAATTATTTTTACTTAATTTGAATACAAATTTCTTTTTAAAGATTATGTTTAAATTTGAGTATAATTTAATTAAATAAAATATTTTAAATGAAATTGTATTGAAATTAAGCAAAAATGATCAATAATGCTCTTTTTAAACTATAGTGTACAAGTTACATGTAACGAATCATCGAAGTATTAACAAATTTAAGTAAAAAGGATTGAATTATTAAAAATTATAAGTTTAAGGATTGATTGTCAAGAAAAAATTTAAGGGCTAAATTATCAAATTAAAAAAATTCATGGGTATACGCATAAATAAGTCAAAGAAAAAACATAAGGTTTTTTTATAGTAGCACTGGATCGTGTTTAAGTTGACAAAACAACTCCACATTCTCTCTGTTCGGTCCACTCACTCCCAAGTCCCCCAACCAAATCCACAGAAAAAGGAAAACCGAAATAATGGAGTCCGACGAGAGCGAAACCGTGTTTCGGTACAGCCTAATCTCCCTCTACCTGATCGGACCACCAACGGCAATCTCCCTCCGGTTCATCCAAGCCCCTTACGGCAAGCACCGGCGTCCCGGGTGGGGCCCAACCATGTCCCCACCCTTGGCCTGGTTCCTGATGGAGAGCCCCACCCTCTGGCTTACCCTCCTCCTCTTCCCCTTCGGCCGCCACTCATCCGACCCCCGCTCCCTCTTCCTCATCCTCCCCTTCCTCCTCCACTACCTCCACCGCACTCTCATCCACCCGATCCGGATCTCCCTCTCCTCCGATCGTCGGAAACCGCCCTCCGATTTCCCCCTCGCCATCGCGGGTCTGGCCTTCGCCTTCAACCTCCTCAACGCCTTTGTCCAGGCGAGGTTCGTCTCGCACTTCAAGGACTACGATGGTGACGGATTTTTCTGGTGGCGGTTTGCCGCCGGTCTGGCGATTGTCGCGGCAGGGATGGCGGTGAATGTCCGGTCGGACCGGGCGTTGCTGAGGCTGAAGAGGGAGGCGAAGGGCGGGTATGGGGTGCCGAGAGGGGGTTGGTTTGAGGTGGTGAGTTGTGCGAATTACTTCGGGGAGATCGTCGAGTGGTTGGGCTGGGCCTTAATGACGTGGTCGTGGGCCGGGCTTGGGTTCTTTCTTTACACGTGTGCCTACTTGGTGCCCAGAGCTCAAGCGAACCATCGCTGGTATTTGGACAAGTTTGGGGAGGACTATCCCAAGGGTAGAAAAGCTGTTATTCCCTTTTTGTATTGAGTTATAAAAAATTAAAAGAAAAAGGGTTGAATATTTGAAGTTTGATGTCTGATATTGGAAAATGGACTGCATTTTTTTTTTGAATTGGTAAATGTGAGAGAGTTTCGTGTTTTTGATATTTCTATTTTCATTTTTGTTCCCTCTTGCTTAAGATCATTGAGGTGAATTCATCAAAAGCAAAAAATGAGAAAAATTAATTAAGATATGATAAGTACGCACTAATATAAGTGAATTGTTCTACTGATTGGATCTGCTTGTTTTGGTTGGTAACCACCCACTCTCTAATATACTATCTCAATATTTTATACTTGTTAATACTCAATTTTTAGGAATTTTTAGGAACTTTAGCAATGGTGTTGTGTTTTAATTACGTTTAAATATAATTTTTTTTAATATTATATTTGATTGAAAAGTATTTGTTTTGTATTTGAATAAAATGTATGTTTGGATGAAAAATATTTTAAAGTTGAAAAGTTGATGTGATTGGTAAAAATAAGAATAAATAATTAGAGTTGAAAAATTGATATAATTATTTTAAAAAACTTTTGAATAGTAATTATTTTCGTAACACTATTGAAAATGATTGTATTTAAATATAAAACTTTACGTTTGGTATAAAATTGATTTTTGTAACGTCAAAAAATGTTCTCTAAATACACTCTTAGACTTTTAGACTTTTAAGACCTAATCTTGACCCAATCTGTGTTATTATTGTATGTGGTCTATGTACAAATATCACATATCCACTATTCTTAAAAGATAAATAAGATATTTGATGAAGGCTAACCACTCGTATTTTTCTTAAAAAAATAAATGTTTTTTTCTATGACAAAGTTATATATGTTTGCATATACATATATTTTTTGATACATGACTAAAACACATTAGATAGAGCAACGTATGCACACGTATATTCCTACTTGCACATCCGCAATACGTACATACATTTGGACTTTATATTTATTCCAATTTATAATTTAACCGTCCCTCGTATTGGGATTATAATACAAGATACACGTTGGATTTTCATCACTCTTTTTTTTTTTTTTTTAAGAGGAATTGATGTGCAAATGTATTAAAATGTAGATTTTTGGGAACCGGTAAATGCAACAAACTACCACAGACAGAGACTTGCTCGTATAACCGGTGAGTGTTCAAGGATCAACAGTAAAAATACCGGATTATCAACAGTTGATAATAGAGGCATGTTGTTTTTCATTTTTACCCTCTAGAGCAGGCCATGCGCAATCCACGAGTGCTACAGTCTTAATTTTAATCTTTAGCATGCTTAACTATTTGACTTTGATTGCCACATAAATTTACCCAAATAATTAAAATCGGGACCAAATTTCACATATTTAAAAGTTTAGGATCTCAAGCGCCATAAAATCAATAATAATTTGCAAGTAGATAAAGAAATAACCTGAGATTAATAAATTGATGAACTTAACCTTGAGCCTTGAAATGAAATCAAGGCAAAACGACGTTCACAAGGGGAAATATTTGTGTAATGCAGGAGAACATGAGAACACGTTTCATGTCTAACAATGCTACCCACTCCGCAGCAATCTATACAAAGTGTTTTCGAGTTAAGGGACAAAAAGAGAAACAGAACGCGTCCAGAATCTATTATTAATTGAGAGGAAAGAAAATAAACAAGAAACACTATCTCAGAAGGAAAGAAAACTCAAAAGAAAAAACATTGATACAAAGTACTTACACATGACAAACTAATACCTTTTAAAAGAAAAAAGAAAACAAAAATTTCAGGCGGAAAATTTTGACATTATTCTGTGTTCCCTTCAGAATTCTGTAGATGCAACTGTGTGCTTCCCATAGCTAAAGATGTCAATGGGTGCTTAAAGACAGTCGTAGCCAAAGCTATAAAAAGGTTGACCATACCTCCTAGGCTGTTGATGCGTTTTAGACTGATTTCTCAATCACTTCCATCTTGTTTTCGACGATTTTCACACCAGCCAACCAGAACCTACTGATACAAAAAGAGAAGCATGGATTATTGCTTAAGCTAGTCAGTTTAAACCCATATAAGTCGGAGAAAACAAACAAGAAATAACTAAACTTTACAAGTAAACAACGGAAAAAAAAAAAAAAAAACCCAAGAGATAATACTAATTTTACAAAGATTATGAACATTCCCTTGCCAAAGCTAAAAGAACCTCTGACACGGGCAAAAAATTGCCAACAACCTCGAAAGGAAAAGTAAAAATCCTTCAAGCTTTAACTAGTTCCAAATACTATTATAACAA
This sequence comes from Antiaris toxicaria, assembly GCA_035233585.1. Taxonomy (NCBI): domain Eukaryota; kingdom Viridiplantae; phylum Streptophyta; class Magnoliopsida; order Rosales; family Moraceae; genus Antiaris; species Antiaris toxicaria. The sequence goes on from CP141163.1 coordinate 8,594,394, forward strand.
AATCATTAAACTCACATTAAGCTCAAATGCGATTTGCACCAACATTCATCCGCACTCTTGCTTCTTCTGGGTTTTCCTTTTTCAGACTCCCATCCAGTCCTCCAGAAGATTCGATGCTTTCAGAAATTTCTGCCTTGAGCGTCTCGTGCTTCTCCTTTAAGTTTGAAGATTCCAAGGCAGCAGCTAGGCTCTGCTTAATTTGTTGCTCTAAAGCTGCAATTTTCTTCTTGGATGCCAAATCAGGCTTCTTTCCGGCCTTGGCAATCTCCAACTTTAGTAGCTCAATCTTGTACTTAAGATCTGATGAGTTGACTACATCTTCAATCCCTTCCTGAATCTCTTTGTTCAATTCTTCGAACTTGGCTTTCACTTCTGAGGGTGGAGTGACCTCTTCTAGGTAAGTTGCATTTGACTTCACAAGCTCCACTTCCAAACCCAAGGTTTGAAGAACATCTGTGAATTCAAATTCCAACTCTTTCTTCAGCTTCACAATTTTCCCCTTCAGGTTGTCGTCCAAGTCCCCAAATTTGGACGCCCCAGAACTTTGAATTTCAGTCTTAAGTGCCCCGAACTTTTCCTTTACATCCTCTCGTTCCAAGATCTTCTTAAATTTTTCGTTTATTTCCTGCTTCATTATTGCAGCCTTCTGGTTCTTCTCTGCAAGATTCTTAGCTTTAGATAATTCTTTCAACATGTCAAGCTTACCTTTCAGGCTTTCATAATTGGGAGCTTTTGGCAGGTTCTGGTTGAACTCATTCCTGAGCTTATCAATCTTATTTTTGAAAGCTGGATCCGCAAGTTGTTCCTGTGAATTTACTTTCAAAAATTCCTCACGCAGTGCGGCAAACTTGTCCTCAAAACCCAAAGATTTAGCTGCCTCAGAAAATCCATGATCAACCTCCTTTTTCAGTTTTTCTATGGTCTCATTTAGACGCAAAAGTGGGGGTTCACTAGAGGATTCCTTAGCCTTTAGAATTTGCTGTTTCACCTTTTTGACCTCACTCTCCAACTCCAAATGTTGATTCCTTGCAACAATAGGTTCCTCTTTCTTTTTCATGTTCACTTTCTTCTTTGGATCCACCGGGAGTCCTTCTTGAAACCCACCAATTTTTCGGAACTTAAGCATGCGATGCTTGAGTAGTTCTTCTGTATCCAGTTTGCTAAGTTCCTGTCCAAGACCAGGCACCCAGATGAGAAATTTTTTTTTTTCCACATATTCATCAAAAAATGAAAGCTAAACCCAAGTAACTTACATCCATTGTTTCATTGATTGCATTCTTTATCTTTTGTGAGGTCCAAGATGGATCAGCATGTGCACCGCCTAGTGGCTCCTGTTAAAGGCAAAAGAATTTTCTGTGACCCCCAGCATGATAAGATACAAGTTAAGAACCGCAATAGCAAATTGAAGCAGCAGTTACTGTTAAGGCAACACCTTATAATATGATAACAAAAAGAATAATGTCAAAAATTGCAGGAATTCGAACAGAAGAAAATAAAATCCACCTAAAAAGGTGTGTTCTAAGGGATAAAATAATTGGTCGGCTCCAGAAAGACAGAGAATAATTAACTCCAACCAACAAGGAAAGAAGCAAATGTATAAAATTTATTAGGACAAGTAGGATAATTACAGGGATGACGTCATCTGCAATTTGCAGCCTGCACAATTCTGATGCAGTAATTCTCAACTTCTCAGCAGCCTGCAGAATAGTTTATGAAGAATTATGATATTGAAAATAAATTCACACGGTGAGCATAATGAGGATTTTATATAAACCTTTGGAGAAGCTTTAGCACTCTTCCACAAGATTGCTGCACACGCTTCGGGACTAAACATGACCAACAGAGACAAAACCAGAAGAAAACATATTAGAAGATATAACTCGTGTTGAACAGAAAATTAATTCAAACTGCAGAGTTAAAAACAATAATAAACAAAAAAAAAAATTGTGCAAAGATGAGGAAAACACATTGATCAAATTTAACAACAAAAGTAATCGAATTTTATGGGACTCCACATACATCTGCGTTATTGATCAGGAAAAATGGAAATAAATTCAGTTATATGGTCTAAAGAAATTTCCTCCTACAAGGCCACTGGCACTAGAGTAACTGTCTACCAAAGGGCATTTTAGTATGCTAAACTTTAAGATCCACTTCTCCACACTAGTGAAGAAAAATTTCACATAATAAGAAAAATTCAAATTACCTGGCAACATAGAAAACAGCATTTTCAAGCATCAATAATTTATTAGCACAGCCAATGGCAAGTGCACCACCAGAGCCACCTTCTCCAATGACAATAGAGACAATTGGTACTTTCAGACCAAACATAGTCCTCAAATTGTGAGCAATGGCTTCACCCTGGATGCATGCAAGGGGGGAAAAAAGGTGTCCAGTATTAGACAGAAAAAAAAAAAAAAAAGAAAAGAAAAGAAAAGAAAAAGAAGTAACCGTGTAAGACTAAAATCATGGTAGAGCACATACTTGGCCTAGTTCCTCAGATTTAAGGTCTGCAAATGCACCAGGAGTGTCAATGAAAGTTATTATAGGGAATCCGTGGTGGTCGGCATAATACATCATCCGTAGAGCCTTCCGATAACTGGTCAAATTATAAAATTACATAGATGTAGGAAATGAGAATAATAATTGCATTTTCTATTTCATTTCATAATAGATAGATTTACCAATTCTCTAGAAACATACCCATGGGGAGTTGGCATCCCAAAGTTACGCTGAATGTTTTCCTTCGTGTTTCTACCCTTTTGGTGACCCATGAACATGTACCTCTTACCATCTACGGTTCCTATTCCAGTAACAATAGCAGGGTCATCATACCCTGCTCGGTCTCCGTGAAGCTCCACAAACTGAGAGATGAAACATGGAAACGTTTATTATTTTATTGTTTCCAGCTCTCCATAAACTGAAATATGAAGATAACTTCTCAGTATGCATTAAATCTTAATGTGAGATAATGAACATAATACCTTATCAGTTATGCTAAACACATGATCAAGAAATGTTGGCCTGTTAGGATGTCGTGCAATATTGACACGTTGTATGGGAGTCAGATGTGTATATAAATCCTTCAGAGCCTGAAATTAAAACCAGAAAATTCTTAGAAGATTTGAAAACCAAAACCAAAACCAAAACCAAATTAAAAGAGTTCACCAATTTCTGCAGGATCAATCTCAGCATAAATGTGTACACATATGCAAAAAAGATGCGCAACAACCCAGATAATACTCATGCATGTCACTAAGTACAATGGCCCTGCTTTAGCCAAAAGCATTAAGGCAAATTGCCTGGCATAAGTTCCCTTGCAATGTATATTGTCAACTGCTAACAGTAAATATTTGTGCTATTACGTTATTATCTCTGTACCCAACGTGGCTTCAAGTGTGCGTCATGTTCTTGGGTTCTACCTACGATGGATAATATCTCCGATGTTCGGAACCAAGAGAGACTAAAAAAAAAAAAAACACATGTCACTTAAAAATCATAACTCATTTCGTTAAGAAAATTTTAGAATTGAAAATTTAAGAAAAACAATAAAAGTCAGTATATCTCTTGCAAACATTTTTCTGTTTTAGGCTATAGTATGATATCTAATAACTAGGAAGCTCTCAACAGTATAAACAACTTTTAGCTAGACTTCAGGGACCACAAATTCAATAAATTTCCAATTCACTAGTCAACCAAACTGCAAACACACTGGAAGCTATATCAACCAAACCACAAATATACTGACATAGGAAGGCTAAATCCTTAGTATATATAGTTAAGATTCTCAAGAAAAGGGGACTGTGGAAAGAATTCAAGCATAATATGACAAAACAGCCCAGCAGCTCTATGGACTGAATAGAGCATTGAGTTACATCCATAAAGTTGCTAACATTAGCTCAAATTCAAAATAGACGTCAAACCTGCTGGTATTTGTTCTCCAGTGAAATAATCTGATCACTGAAGTCCAACCCAGTTTCATTTGCCATCTTTCGAACCTGAAAGAGAAATATGTTCTGTTATAGCAAAAACACAACAAATTCACAAACAAACAACAAGTAGAAAAAGAAAAGAAGTCATATGCTTACATCAATGATTTTCCTTTCGAGAGCAACCAGAGGCTTCTCGAACTCCAACGTAACTGGTTTCGGCTTCTCCTTCAGAGGCTTGAAGCTCGACAGATGAGTAAGGACTCCGCCTTCGACATTCGGATCAGGATCCTGTGGCCATGGATGGTCATGCTTCTTCACCTTTCGAATCTTCGCCGAAACACTGAAATCCCTTCTCCTAGTGCCTAACCGCGCTCTGCCGAGGCCTCTCAACGGGACACCTCTAACGCCATTACTCCAGCTCCAAAGAAGATCTGAAGCCGATGTTCCGGCGAATGCAACTGGAGAATGAGATATCGCAGCCATTCTCCAAACCCCCAAAGCTAATTTCCCCAAATTCTCAACCAAATCCTTCACAAATGTCGCTCTAGAATCTCAAAATCTGAGAGAACTAACCAAAACTTAACCGACTTGAATTTAAAACAAGCAATAGTTCGTTCAACATTCACAAGTAAGATGCACTGATTATCAAAAAAGTTGAATTCAATATACAGAGAAATGAAAACACATTATCGAAATTAAAGATTTCAATTTCAATCATTCATTCCTACTTCAACAAAGGCAAATTCTCTAAATTTCAAGATTCAGAATTTTAAGATAAACATATTGATTAAATTTGCATCGGACAAAACCTAAATGATCGCATTTAAATGTAAGAGATAAAAATAGAGAGAATAACGAGAATTTTCTGGGGAAATGTTTACCCGGAAAATAGATTTGAGGGGAAGTAGTTTCTTGGAGAGGATCTGAGAAGAATCGGAAAGAGAATGAGGACGCCGACTCTTAAGCAATGAGAGAGAGAGGGAGCTTCGTAGAGATCGTCAAGAAAGAGGAAAAATGGAGTTTCTGGAAGAGAGAGAGAGAGAGAGAGAGAGGGATTTGTAGGTGTTTGTATAGGCGATACTTCTTAAGGGGAGTGACTAAGGCAGCTGTGTCATAATAAGCCAGCCTTTTTCGGTTTGGCCGTTGAAATACGATTCATTTTCCATGTATATATATATATATATATATATTGGGAAATATAGTAGGGGAGGAGGCACGTGTGTTCTCTCGATTAACACGTGACTTGCTTCTTCGATGTATTTGATGCTTTCCTCGCCTAGGGTTCACCATCTCCAAACAAATAGAAAACAAAATATTAAATAAATATAAAAAAGGGATCAAAGTAATGAATAAGTTTAGGAATACAACAAATAATAAATCAACTTGTTAATGACTAATGAGTAGTGATGTGATTTAGAAAGATGACATAAGTTAATATTGACACGTGAGGGACAAAATAAAAATATTGATATTAAAAGATATCTATAATTTATCAAGAAAATGACAATTATTATTAATTATTTTTTATAAAAAATTAATATACAGAATTCTAACTCTACATATTATAATAGAATAGGTTTAGAATTATTGCTAAACTTTAATTGTAATCAATTTTTATTCTTTTTTCTCAAGTAAGCAATATTAAGAAAAAGAAAAATAAATACAAACTTTATCCATAAGAAAATCTAGTGTTACTAATGGAATGAATAGCACAAGCCTCAAACTATAGATTTGTGTTATCGGAGCACAAGTATTCTTAGAGTTACTTCATTCTCAATCATATTGTTAAAGTATCTCAGAATATTGAGTTGCATTGATCACATACCAAGGCCGAAGCTTGAAATTTCAATAACAAGGGCTATTTATATGTTTATATATTTGCATAAAAATATACAGACTAAAATGGAAAAGGAAAAATTGAGGGCCATATTTAATTTTATAAAAAAATTATATGAGCTAAATACGAAAAAATATAAAAAGTTGTGACCCCTCTAGTCCCTTTTTAGCTTCGTCCCTGCACATATCATTCCTTTATTTATTTATTTATTTATTTTTGCAAATCTTTTTTATGGGGATATCATTTTTCCTAAAGTAAAGAGGTCCAATGAATACCCCGCCCTTAATATGGCAAAAAAGAGTATTGTTAACGGATTTTGGAGTGGGAGTGAGTAAGTTTTGTCCTCGATTCAAAGTCAAGATGAGAACACTTTCCGTCCCAATATTACAAATTTAAGAAAAAAGTTTATACATATTATGTATTTTAACGTGTATGTTAGAATTAATCCTAACACCTAATATTAGTCTATGCCAATTTTATTGCATTTTAGTTCTTTTAAGAGAGTGTTGTGCTTAAATTGAATTTAATTTAGGGAAAATGAGGTAAATAAGCCAAAACTTAATTTCAATAGAAATTAATAACAAAAAGGTTTAGACTGTTAATAAATAACATAAATTTGATAAATTATAATTTGCACATACCCGAAATTCCAAAAATACAAAACCTAGTTTCTAACAATTTTCCCCATTATCACCATCCCATTCACGAAAACAGAACTGTAGCAACAAGAATTCTGAGAAAAAAAAAAAAAGAAAATCAAGCAAAGAAGACGGTGATTGTTCTGAGATAATCACCTTCCAGATTGCAATTACTTCGTCATCAAAACCTGATTTCTCGAGAAAATTTGAACAAAAACAACCAGTTGGACGGTGAATCTGAGTCTAGAGATTTCATAATCCAAATTTCCAAATAAAAAGTTAAAAGTCCAAAGGTAAATCTTTAAAATTCATGATTATCAACAATTATATTATTTTGCTCACATTCCGACATCAAAATTCCCATTAATACAAATATATTTTTGTAAATACTTAATCAAATATAAAATAAAATCTTCGATTATGGTTCACTTACAATTTCTAGGGTTATTGCTAGTAAACTTAATTTACTAATATACTTGACTGAAAATTTCTTCCATATATGTGCTCTTTTTTTATTAGTTTAAATTTTTCACTACTAAAATATCTTCATTTCATTGGATTTTTTTTCGACATTTTATAAGGTTAAGCCTACAACATATATTTTGACTTGTTTTTGTTTTTGTATGTTTTATGTTCTTCTCATTGTTGTAGAGTTAGATTAATCTATCATCAAACTTGATTTACCCCCTTTTTTTTTTCATGCAAGTTAGGTTATTTTGCTATTTGATCAATTCCATTTTAAAAGCTGTTGTGTTTATAATCATTTGATCTTTTGTGATGTAAACTCTTACTAATGTATTTTTATTATGATTTAAATTATAAATGCTAATTACTATATATGATTTACTGAACAAAAATGACAAAAAAAAAAACTGAGTAAGCTAGATGAAGCATCTGCATCGAAAAAACTAAAAGTGAAGGAAAAGATCATTGGTAAAAAAACCAACAAAGAGCAAGAAGGAACAAAGTAAAGCAAACATTCAAAAGATGATGAGTCTAGAAGTAAGAAAAACAAGGAAAAAGTAAAGAAGAAATACAACTTTGAAACAATTGTGGTAAGTTACAAAAAAACTATTTCATCTCTTTTTAATTTAGTATTCTAAACTTTCCTTTTGACTATATATCTTTTATGAAAAATAGTAAATTCTTGATTTACAAAGGAAAATCTTGATTTACAGAAACTATGTTTTATTTGTACTGTAAATGCAAGTTATGATTACCTATAAAGCTCATTAAACTGAGATCCTGATAAAATAATTAACAATAGTTGTTATGATTGACATAATAAGAGAGTTATTAATATAAAATCAGTTGAAAATGTTTAGAGAAAGGCCAATTAGGAATCTATTTTATTGGAAATTAACAACATTTTCAGTAAAGCTAACATGTCAACTGATTTACAAACAATGCAAATATGATGATAGGTTGGCTTTTGCATTCAATTTTGCATAAAAAAATGATATTTGATCTACAATAGTTTGAGCAAATTACAAGCTTAAACTATAGGAAGAAGCCATAAAAAAGAACAGCTGATGCATCAAAGAAGAATGTAATCCAAACTATTTAAAAAAATTTATTACAAAGTATTAGATATTATGTGGTTCTTTGCGAAAGAATAAGAACAATTAAGAAAGAAGATTTTAGATGTAGATGTAGTTAGACTTGCACATATGTACTGCATAACCAGTTTTGATGTGTCTAACATAGAGAAGATGAACATCAGCAGTGAATATATCTCATTGGTTTATGATAATGAATTGTTGAATGCACATAACTAGGGTAAATTCTCCTATGACGCAACACTAACTTGTTTTACAGTGCCACAACAGGCATTGTTGATCATGGGATCGGTTTGAAGGGCTTTCCATATGCAGTTATTATATGGGCATTTGAAACCTTAAAATTCCTTGAAAAAGATAGTTTCATCATTTGTGAGGACCCAAGTATACTACCAAGGATGTTGAAGTGGTATTTTCTAAAAATTCGTAACTAGAGTGACATGGAGCATACTTTTAAATAGATGCAACAACTAAGAACTCTCACATACACTCTTATTCATTTCATAAATTTATTGAACTTAGTTTAGATAAATAGAAAGTCATTTCAAAATAGGTTTAATTTATGATGCCCGTGTTGAATTGATAAATCAAAATATTAATACAACAAAAATTTATTTATCATTACACAAACAAGAGTGTCTAAACTAAAAATTAGATGCCTTAAGATTAATGAGTACCTTACTATTTATTTATTTGAATTCTAAATTTATTTGAGTTATAGAGATTTGTTTTTTATTATTTGTTGCTTATTTACTTACTTTAAAAATGAAGGAAAATGAAGTTTATATGATTAGGTTGAGCATAACTGTGATTATATAATTATAAAATAATAGATTGTCTATATTTTTGTTGTTATGTGAACATTTATGGTTTGATTATGCAATAAGGTGTTTATAAGAACTTGTTTTTTCTATACAGACAAAAGTAAAAGATATTACAATATTTGAAGAAAAAGAGAAATAAGAATATACGGCTTTGTTATGCAAGGAAAACATAGAAGATAACAAAGAAGATAGAACACAAAGCCTAATAGTGGCTGGAACACAACAAACTGATGAGATTCATTTATTTGAACGACCGAAAAGTATTAAAATTGAAATTTGTCAACATGATTCATTTATCGAAGACCTTGCTTTTGTTATTTATATATATAGGAGCATTATTTCAATTTCAAGATTAACAGTGAAAACGATTTTAATATGCAATAAATATCTTTTAAAACAATAAGAGCATTATTTGTTTATGTGGCGTCCTAATGAATGATAAGGTGATTATTATTATTATTATTATTATTATTATTATTATTTGTCAAAAATGATACGGTGATCTTTTAATTAATTTGCCCATGCAATAATAATATTAATGCTCATCGAAAATGTTTTGGTCAAAGTTTGGCGGCATGTTTACGTAGGATTATTGCAGTGAATGATAAGTTTGTTATCATGTTTTAGTCAAAGTTGGATGAATCGTTTTCTAGCTTATTAGAAGGCCAAATATGGTTAAACTATGTTTCTATCTAATTGCACCTACTTATAAAATTTCTAAACAGAATTTGACCCCCTATTTGGCATTTCCAAAAACTCATCATTTTTTAAAATAGCGGAATAAATATTATTTTTACAATAATAAATAATAGATTTTAAAAATATATAAAGTAAATAATTATAAACGTTAAATTCATTAAATAAATGATTTATTTACTATTAACGAATGAATGGATAATTTACCTAATATTTACTATTTTGGTGATTATGAGGATTAGTCCAAAAAGTGCACACTATAAGATTTTTGACCTTTTATAAAATAAGTGGAAGGTCAATATAATATGTTCTTTTTAAAATTACCCTCGATCAAGAAAAAAAAAAATTATGGTAGAATACCTCTAATTACCTACCAAAATACCACAAGTAGTCCACCAAAGTATTTTTGGTATCCACCATGATCTCCAATTGCCAGCGTTATCTCCAATCAACAGAATATTTTACTAATGTATTGTTTGGAGGAAAAAAAATATTTTAATTTTACTCAAATACAATATAATTTTATATCAAACACAAATTTTGCAACAGTGTTACGAAAACAATTACTATTTAAAATATTTTTAAAAAAATCACATCAACTTTTTAATTCAACTATTTATCTCTACTTTTATCAATCACATTAACTTTTCAACACTAAAATACTTTTCATCCAAATACACATTTCATTCAAATACAAAACAAATACTTTTCAATCAAATACAACATTCAAATACAATCAAAATACAATGAGTTTACCAAACACCCCCTAAAATATTTTTGATAGTCTACTTAAATACTTTTCGTATTATATTAAATTATTTTCAATATTCCACCAGCTATTTTTAATATGCAATTGAATTATTTTTTGGGCTAACTCTATAAGGTTGCCCCATTTGTAGGGTAAAAGTTTTTAGTTATTTGATTTTATTTTGATGATGTAGATATTATGTGTATATAAAAAGTATTATGTGTCCGACCACGCATGAAAAGAAGAGAGCTACTAACTAAAAAAGCGCGATGAAAAAAAAAAAAAAAAAAAAAAGCCGACGTCGCTGAGCAACTAATTCCTTGTTTGGTCTCCTTCATCGATTCCCTACTCACTCACGAGTTCTTCCTCGAACAGCGACCTCTTCTTGGATGTCCTCCACCAAATCAGTCGTTGGCCGCTACTTCTCCGTTGACCGATTCTAGCCGAGCGCAAGTCACCTATAGCCCAGATCGCCAACTCGCCGGCGTCGACCATATCGCGATCTTGGATCTCCGTCTCCGACCGTCCTTTCCATCGCGCACTAAAGGTACAATTGGGAGACCCACGCCTCGCAGGTATCTCCAGTGAACCACCATTGCTGGTTGTTTTGGACGAAGGGGAATGAAATAAATTATCGCTCCAACGCCGCAGTAAATAGTCCGATTTCCCATTAGCAGCCGTCATCTCTGTCGGAAAAATCACCCCCTTCCGTGCCCATTGTGGAGCCTTTCGTCCCATTTTGTGTTCACGCCTGCTGGCCACAATTTCAGTGACAACCCTACAAATTGCCCTCTCCAAAGCGGCGTGAGCTTTTGCGGCTCTTTGACGAATCTCACTAATGGTAGCTCTTTTTTTTTTTAATTCTTATTTTTTTTATATGGCATGTTGTTTTCACTACAACCTACGCCAAACAAAATGCAAATTAAAAGCAAATAATAATAATAATAATAATAACAATAAGACAACACTGAAAAACGATTTCGATGATTTAAAAAACACCAATAAGGTAGGCATACTACATTGAAATTTGTAGCATGCACTTCATTGGCATAAAAAAAATACCAAACAGTACCCTCCATAATTATTTTACCCTCATTGATTCTCTGGGGATCATTTTTTTTTTTTTCACATTTAGAAATATTTGCTTTATTTTCCTTTTTTTCTTCATAGATTTCTCTTCTATGTTTGTTCCATAAATCATTTGCCAATATTTTGCTCTTAAGTTTATCTCTTTGCTTTGTATGTTTCAAGAAGTCTATGGTAGTACTCTCAGAGTTACCATGATAATCAATTCTAGAAATAAAATTTGTGCAAACATTCGAGTTATAATCAGTGCTAAAGATAGAATCAAGACCAATAGCAATATTGGGGAGACAACCTGGAGTAAAACTAAAATTAAAATCAGTAGTATAATTGGAGCTAGAACCAGTGGTAAATTTAGAGTTAAGACTAGTACAGATATTAAAGCTTAAATCATCAGTTTTAAAAAAAAAAAAAAACACACCTACTAAAGAATCCTTGTTTTCTTTGCTTATCCTCTAGTGCTTAGGTGTCCTTTGGGAAAAAAAGTTGTATTTTAATTTTACTTAAATGCAATATAATTTTACACCAAACATAAATTTTGTAACAGTATTATGAAAATAATTACTATTTAAAATATTTTTAAAATAACTACGTCAACTTTTTAACTTTATTATTTATCTCTATTTTTACCAATCACATCAACTTTCAATTCAAATACATAATTTATTAAAATATAAAATAAATACTTTTCAACCAAATACAATATTCAAAAAATAAATTTCATTCAAATATAATCAAAATACAATATATTTACTAAACAGCCGTTTAGAAAAAAAGAGACAAACGTGGCTGGCTAATCTACAGGGGAGATAAACTCAGCACCACAAAACTGTACAAAATTACAAGTTACGAAGCAATGACAATTCAACTCGTACCAACTAGCAAAAGGAATTAAACTCAAATATTATCCCAAGAAAGAAGAAAGAATATTCAGAAAAATTGCAATAACTAGTAAACAAAAGTTGCCGAAAAGAAAAGGGGAACAAAATCAAGAATTAACCAATTTAGATGCACACAGAAGCATCAAAAAATTAAGAAAAACATAACAAAATTCATATGCTAACCAAATAAATGTGAAATTCTAGTCTACGTATTTAAACAAGCACCTTGTGTGCAATGTCCCTGCAAGATTTACTCAATTGCAATTATGACGATCGAAAACTCACATTTGGATCCACAAACATGACTTACTCCGCCAAAACGATAAATTCAGTAAATCAAACAAGGTTCACACTAATGAAAAGTGTATATGAAATCAGAGCCGCAAAAGGCCAAAAAAAAAAAAAAAACTCAAATATAAATTTCTAAAACCCGAATATGATTTAGGAAGAGTTTGAATGAGGTGTTTGGAGGCATTATTTTTTAATCGAAAAGAAGTTGTTTTGAAAAATATGTTTAGGAGAAAAAATTATTTGGGATAAAAAAATAAAATATTTTAAATTTTTTTTTTTTGAAAAAAAATATTAATATAAATATTATTTTGTTTTTCTCGAAATTTTATATAATTAATTGTATATATAAAATTATGAATTTTTAAATTGAAAATTTGTTATAATATTTTAAAAATATAAATAATGAATAGTGATAAAATTTTGAAAAAAGTTTGAGAGTTTTCGCAGAAACCGGTCCTAAATCTAATATGGAAAGAGGTTATCGAAGTTGACGAGGAAGTAGAAAGAGACTCAGAGCTAACAAGAAGAGAATGAGAAATGGAGGACGAGAGGAAGAGAGAGACGCGACGAGGAAGCAGAAACGGTGACGTTTAATGGGAAGTCTAAGAAAAAACCTTAGAAAAACTAGAGTCAACGTTTTGCGGAAAGAGGAACACAGAGAGAGACGAGAGAGAGAGGGGATTAGTTAGTTTAACACTGCACGCTTCTCTTCTATTCTCCTCTCTTTTATCCCCTTCGACGCTCTAGCCGACGGTTGTCGACCTTCGCTTTCTGTATCCATGGCGGACAACAAACCCTCAAATGGTAATTCCAAACACCTCTCTCGCTCTCTCTCTCACTACTTCTTTCCCTCTCCTTCGGCTTTGTGTTTCTATCTGCATTCACTTGTATTATAAGCGCACACACACTCATACATGCATACATATTCCTCGACTTTCTCAGTTGCCAAACAGAAACTTCACATTTCATTTTCTTCTCTATGCAAGAAGCTGTTCTTGAGCAGCTCCGAAACGGTACTGCGCAATTCGAGCTCGTCTCTGTACCTGTCCGTTCAATTTCGACTCCGAATTCTCATTCCTGTCCGCCACCATTTTTCGGAGATTACAGCCACCGTTTCTTCGCCAGAATTGGACCGTCAATGTAAATTTCTTCTACATTTATAATTCCTTAATGTCATATGTTTTCTAGATTAGATAAAAGTTTGTACTTTTATCGTATGAAATTTATTTGCTTTGAATCTTTTGAATGATGTAGTGGAAGCAGAGGATCACCAGCCACCAAGAAAGTTGAGCGCTATACGGTTCAGAGGGTGACCGGGGATGGCCGTTGCCTATTTCGTGCACTGGTAATCCTACTAATTCCTCTCTATCTCTCTTTAATGAAGCTTTGTCCAAAGTAGAAAATAGCTAAACTAGTTTAGCCTTACAAAATTGATAAATATCCGCTCTTTGGGGGCCTGTTTGGAACATAGGTTAGAATTGGAGTTTTGGAGATGTGTGTTGGAAATATGCATTTGGTTGAAATCTAAATTGAAAATGAATTGTGATATTTGAATAGTTTAAAATTTTGAAATGTGTTAAAAAAATAGACAATATAAATTTTGTTTCATTCCCCTCGTTATTGTGAGCTTTTAGTGATAAGTATGATCCCATTTCGACTTAAAATAAGGAAGTTATTGACTTTTAAAGTTTGGGTTTTATAGAAATGAAAGAAAGAGAAAGAGAGATGTGTGCTTTATATTGTATCTAATTAGAGTTGGAGTTTTTGGAAACCAACCTAGAAAATGTAAGTTGGAATTGCTGTTCCAAACGGGCCCTTAGTCACAAAGTTTGCCCAATGAAGTGGCTTTCATACACTGCTGATCCGTGCACCGTCATGGGGTGAGGCTCTGTGAACTGAATTCTTTCTGATTAAAAAGAATTCCTTACTAGTTACTTGAGAACAATTAGGAGAGTCTCTAGAAGAAACAAGGGGTTCTGTTTTGGCAGCAACATGCATTGGGTTGGCAGTCCCACTTTAAGGGTTGAACAAATATGTTCTAAGAAGAATATTTGAATGTCAAGCTTATCGATTTCGTAAACTGCATACCAAATCAATCTAATAGCTATTTCCAAAAGTATAACACATCTATGTCATATGTCGACACACCCACACACACAAGTATGCTGTGTAAGTAAGTAGATGTACGCTGCTGTTTCACGATATACGTTGTCTTAGAAAGCTATTTTTTTTGTCTGAAAATGCGGTAATACTTCACTACATATGCTGTCTAGCATTTCTTTTGAACTAAGCATTTGCTTGGAAGTTGCTAAGTTTCTTTAGGGGTTTGCAACCAAAAGTCCTAATCGGTTCAGAGGGTTGTTGGGGTTGGTTGCTGCCTATTTCACGCATGGGTATTGTCTAATAGATTGCTTCCTATTTTTTGTTGATAAGTTCCAAGTAGGAAAAATGTAAACCAAGTTTAGACTAGAGCGGGCACATTTAGCCACAGGACTTGCTATGTCATAGTTGTGTTTTACTACCAAATGTGCTGTGATGCCTAGCACTGACCAAGTTGCTCAAGGGAGTTTGCAAGCAGTGCAGCATTTTGAGCTTAAAGTCTTGAGAATCTTTAAAAAGAAAAAGATGACAATTTACATTTTTGTGGTAAAGGCCACATCCTAGTAGTCCATCTTCAGGATATTAAATTATTGTTGGTTAGTCCTAGTTTTATGTTACCATTACTTTTTGGGGATGTCGAGGGCAAGTTTTGATTGGAACAAATTATTTTGGTAGTAAATGAAAGTCATATTTGTCAGTTGTCTATCTATGCTGCCACGTGCAAATCTATTGTCCAGCACCTCATTTGGAGCTTGTGTGGGTTTTAATATTTTACTATAGTTAATTGCTCAAGTGATAAGTCATATCGTAATACTCCAGGCCACATCCTAGTAGTCCATCTTCCGGATATTAAATTAGTTGTTGGTTAATTATATTTTTGTGTTACCATTACTTTTTGGGGATGTTGAGAGAAAGTTTTGATTGGTATGAATTATTTTGAATGTAAATGAAAGTCATATTTGTCAGTTGTCTATCTATCTGACACGTGCAAATCTACTGTCCAGCACCTCATTTGGAGCTTGTGTAGTTTTTAATCTTTTACTAGAGTTAATTGCTCAAGTGATAAGTCCTATTGTAAAACTTCATTGCATCATTTATTAACTTGTGGTAAATGAAATTAGGTCAAGGGAATGGCTTTCAACAAAGGAATTTCTCTTGGCCCACGACAAGAGAGAGAGGATGCAGGTATGCATGAGAAAGTTGCAATTGATCCTTGCAGTTGTCAGGCAGAATGAGTTTGATTGATAACTAATTCTTTCATCAAGACAATACATTGAATCTATTCGTATGTTCCATCTGAAATGTATTTTCCTTTCCTGCAGAAAAGTAGTGAGAGAGGAGTTTTGGTGGGGTGGCTTGCGTTTTTTTAATTTGAGGGTTATGCAAGATCATTCTTTGCACTTGTTTAACTAATTGAAAATTTGTGGAATATTTTGCCTCAAAAGTAAGCGTGTGTGTGTGTGTGTGTTTTTTTTTTTTTTTTTTTGTTTTTCCATATAGTTTACATCATAATTTTATTTTCTTACTGGAAATTATATATCTGATGGTTTATTAGTAGTATGTGACTGGTATAAATTGTTGACGTTTCCTTTGATAAAGCAACTACTTAGTGTTTTTAATATATTCTGACCTTTTCTCTTATGTGTGAACAACACCTTATTTTTCCTGAGATAATTCCATTTCAACTACTTTGGCTTTTCCACATTTTTGCTATATTCATGAACCAGCTGAGTTTCTCCCTTCAAATCACAATACATACTACTGGAAGTATTTCTTTGATATAATTCATTGTCTTCTGTGTCTTCAATACTGGGCCCCCCCCCCCCCCCCCTTTTTTTTTTTTTTTCAATTTGTCAGTAAGTGTGTAGATGAAATCTTGAGCAGCTGAGGTGCTGAAGGCATTTATCTGTTTGTTCTTGGAGTAGTTACTAGCTAAATACACTATTAGAAATAGAACATGTGCATTTGAATATTTATACACACACACACACATGTGTGTGTAGATGTTTAATTGGTGGCCGCAAATGCAGATGAATTACGAATGGCAGTAAAAGAGGTTATCTGTGACAATGACAAAGAACGCCATCAATATGAAGCAGCACTAGTTGCCATTACTGTTGAAGAGTCTTTAAAACGGTGAGAGAGTAATTTTCTTTTTGAGAACCATGGAAGTCAAATCTAAATTTTTGTTCTGATGTGCATTGCATTTATATGCAATTCAATTGATATATCTATTTTCTCCATAGTTACTGCCAACGCATTGGAAGACCTGATTTCTGGGGAGGAGAGTCGGAGCTATTGGTCAGTACTCTTTTGGTGCATGCTTATTTATGGCCTGTTTTGTATTTATTCCCCTTATATTTATTCACAATATATTATTTATATGATTCATCATCATTTGCTTGGCTGCTTATATTACTGATCAAGCAGGCATGAATTAATACTGGTGGGGTGTTAGGCTAGTTGCTTTTGCTTAACTTTAGTCTTAAATCATTGGTTCTGGGTTGAAACATTTTGAGGCTATCATGCCTTTTTTGTGGTAGCATTCAGATCTTAATTTTAGTCCAAAGATGGAATAATTTGGCATTTAGCTCATTTTTGCATGGCCTTTCTTCTTTCCTTTTCCTTCTTCTTAGGCGAGGTGGGGGCATGTATGGGGCAGAAGCCCGCTCTGTAGTTGCTGCATTCACTTTTCAGTTCTTGCTTTTGGTCAGACCTATTCCCTTATAGTTTTTAGTTGCTTGCTGACATTTTTAACATTTATAATTCACCAGGTGCTATCAAAGTTGTGCAGGCAGCCAATCATTGTTTACCTACCAGAACATGAGGTATCTTTTCTAACATACCCATCTTGCTGCTTATTGTGTGTTTTAGTTGTGTAGGCAAGCAGTTTTTATTAAGAAGCAGAACATTGATTTGGTGTTTGTTTGTTATTGCTGGTGCTCTGAATTCGTAATAACAAGCTCGGAAGTGAAATGAAGGATTGATCCCGTTAATTAGATTAGTGACTCTGAATGACATTTAATTTGTAGATAGTATTGCCTGCGCATACTTGCAAATCGTTACCAATTATGCACGGGCAATACTGTTCTCTTTGTCCTCTCCTCTCCCATTTAGGAAGTATACTCACAGCGCACCACTGTGCTCACTTTTGATATCGAAAGTTTGTTAAATTTTTGGACATTCCGAAGTTTCCCATCATTTAGGGTTGTGAACTAATCTTATTCTCTCTGTTTACGAATTTACAGCATACAAGGGGTGGGTGGGGCTCTGGTTTTATACCCATAGCGGAATACGGTGCTGAGTTCAGCAAAGGCTCCATTAAAAGAAAACCCAGAAAGGTGGTGAGGCTCCTGTATAGCGGTAGGAACCACTACGATTTGCTTCTTTAAGAACTCATTTGTGAAAGATATTGGATCCCAAAATTACAAGAAATTGAAGGAAAAAGCAGCAAAGAGACGATATTTCTCTGGCTGTTGCTTGAGAAGAAATGTACAAATCCATTTTGGAATGTGCTCTAATCTTGCATTTTTGCCTGTAGGTAATCAAATAATAGTACATGATCTAATTTAATTTACTAAATTTTGGGTTATTATTCAAAGTAGCAATTTTTTTTTAAATAATTTTGTACTGTTTCAGTAATACTTTCTAAAAATACTTGGGATTGCTTGGATGGTTCAAAATGAGAAATGGTACTCAGATAAGTATGTTTGGAAAAATGTAAAAATTAGAAATAGTATTGAAGTTTGTTTCTTTAAAACCATAATAGTCATCTAATATTATTTGTAATAGGAGTTAAAGCATTAGTAGGAAAAGATACATGAACAAAGACATTAGTGGTACTATACGATGAAAGATGGACTGATAAAAAGAAAGCCATGATATCTAGCATAGAAATTGATCTTAATAGAAATGTGGGACTATTTTGCATCTTGCCCGATTATTTAATCAATACACAAAAATTACGAAAAATCAAAGTACATATACCATGCAAAGGATTTGAAGATCTTGATAGAAACTCAGAAAATCTAATGAGTACGATAGGATTTCTCGGAAAAGCTAGTATAACTTAAGATTTTGGAAGCAAGATATTTAGTAATTTTACAATAGAAATGATAAAGCCAAAAGGCATAAAAATGATACCAGCAGTTAAAATATTAGCATAAGAATTAGTGGGAACCGATTGGGATTTAACAAAACTTCAAGAAGACTTGGTGTTACCACAAAGAAATGGTATATACGAAGATAGTAAAGGAAGAGTTAGCATTAATTTCGCAGATTAAAATAAAATCACAATTAGCCAAGATGTTGAAGAATAAGAAGTTGAGTAATTGGGATTACCCCTTTTCTGAAAAAGAAATGTGGGAAGATACCTCATCATGGAACTTAGATAATCTCCTTGATAGTCATATTCCTGCAATAAATAATTTAGAAGAACTTCAATTAGAAGAAATATTAGCAGCAAATTGTAGATACAGGAATGGTTTTAACTACTAGAGATTTAGTAGATACAGGAACAACAAATTGTCACCTAGATATAGATTCAATCCCCAATAAATATAGACAGAAAATATAAATAGGATGGAATGGCAGATTATTCAATTATTAGCTATGACACAGCCTTATTTGTGCACAATTAGAACTAGAATCTGAAAAATACCCATTGCCTAAAACATGACTTAGGAAATTTACAGATAGAGCCTGTCAATGTATAATAGGATTAAAATTGCTATTAAGCATTAATGGAGGATATTTGTTACACAAAGATTATAGTTTGTTTTTCCAAAGAAGTAGCTTAGTTCCTAATAAACAAAGACGTGGTCTGATTCTGCAAATTCCAAAAAAACTTAGTTCTACATCTAAAATCAGAGTTTGCGCCAATGAAGTGTGGTGGACTAATAACAAATAGTGATGATGATGATGATGATGATGATGAATTAGAAGAAATTAATAATATTAATAATAAATACGAAGAAGATGATGCTGAATTAGAAGAAAATGAATTATACGACAGAATAGGATTATGTCCAGAACCAAAATTCTTAGAATTGTAAAAATATAAATAGTTGCAAGAAGAAAACTAAAGATTTAGAAAAATGAATCTGACTAGTTAATAAAACAAAAATTCTAGGAGAAAATTCAATTGAATATTGGGATAGAAACAAAATATTAGCAAAATTAGACATAATAAACCCAGAATTAAAAATCAAAACAGCAGATATAAAATATACCCTTTTAGATAAGAAAGAATTTCAAATCTAGATAGAAGAATTGCTAAAGTTAGGAATAGTTAGAGAAAGTCGTAGTCCACATAGAAGTCCTGTCTTTATGGTTTGAAATCATTCTGAAATAGTTAGAGGAAAAGCGAGAATGGTTATAAACTACAAAAGATTAAATGATAATGCTTACCCAGATTGCTATAAAAAACCAACCAAAGAAGTACTGATAAATAGAATCCAAGAGGCTAAATATTAGAGTAATTTGATTGCAAATCAGGATTCTGGCAAATCAAGCTAGAAGAAAAGAGTATACCATGGACAGCCTTTAGTTGTAGTGAAGGACATTTTGAATGACTAGTTATGCTATTTAACTTAAAAAGCGCACCTAGCATTTTCGAAAGAAAAATGGATAGTATTTTTAACAAAAAACCATTTTCAGACTTTAGTATAGTTTAAATAGATGACATTCTAGTATTTTAAAAAAATTTTGAAGACCACTATGATCATTTAGCTCAAATTTTTGATAGATTTTTAGATCAAGGAAAAAAAAATAAGTGAAAAGAAAATGAAATTAGCCCAAGAATACATAGAATTTGTAGGATTAAGAATAGGAAAGGAAAAATAATCTTACAGCCACATATTTCTAAAAGTATTTTAGGAATACCAGATAGTTGTACAGACAAAAACAGTCGTTCTTAGGAAAATTAAATTACGCCAGACCTTTTGTAAATGACCTAAGTAGATAGATTGTTAGTCTCAATGCTAAAACTAGCCAAACAGGAACCATGCATTTCAATTTAGAAGACATTAAAACTATTAAAAATATAAAGGAAAAAGTTAGAAACTTACCAGAATACATACAGATGGAAGCAAAATAGGATGGGGGGCAGCACTTTTAGCAAAAGATAATAAAGATAGTCTAATTTCAGAAGAAAGATTATGTGGATGTGGTAGTGGACAATGGAAAGAAAAGAATGAAAGAATGAATAGTCTAGATTTTGAGTTATTAGCATTAATATATGGATTAGAAAAATTTGAAATACATTTAGATAAACCATTTAAAGTAAGAATAGACTGTGAATCTATAGTCACCTTCCACAAACATTTGAATGGAAAGAAGTTAAGCGAGATGATGGATAAAATTTATAGCTTGTATAACTGGAAAAGGCTATCAAGTTGATTTTCAGCATACAAAAGGGTAATATCATATATTTGTGGACCAACTTTGTAGACAACATATTGATTTTGCTGATAAACTTTCTAGACTTGTTTTTGCAGAAAATCAAGTCTTAGAACCCAGTACTTAGTAGCTATTTGACCAAAAATTACCTTAACAAAATAATAATACTATTTTTAGGTGGCATTTAGCAGCAGAGGAAGTTCTCAACAAGTCTCAGCTCTCCACAGAGGTCTACCTCAATTTCCCAGAATCATAGAAATAGGTAATCAGAAGAGGATAGAATTAGCAGAACATTTTAGTCTTCCAGTATTTTCTAATCCATCCTTTAGACCACTTCCAGAAAGTATAATAAACCTAGGTTAGCATGTCTTTCTAGATAACCTATACCAGCTTAACTAGATCGCAAGGCCCTATTTGGCCATGTTCTCTATTTTCAGTTTTCAAAGTGGTGTTGTTAAGAATAGAAAACTATTCTCACATGTTTTTAGAGAAAAATATGTGTTTGGCAACTATTTTTTGAAAATAATTTTTTGAAAATGAAAATAGAAATATACATCTCTAAATAGAGTTTTTTAAAAACATTTTTTTTTTAAATTTAACTCTATCAAAATTTGAGGTTGAGATTGGGATTTTGAACTCATGTTGGGATTCAGATTCAGAATTAGAGTTGAAATTTAAGAATGGGATCGGAGTGGAGATTTGAGACTGTGATCGAGATTGATATTCGTTATTTTAAATGAAAAGAACTTTGAGCACATCCTAACAAATGTCACTTATAATAAAAAGACTTACAAATATCTCAACAACCAAATTGAACTAAAAAAGAAACAAAAGTAGCAAACGAAAAGTTACCAAATGTGTCGACTAATATTACCTGCAAAATGAGATACCTAATTAATTTTTAGTAATATGCTTAGTCTACATTACATGAGCAATATCATCTTGCACAGCTGTTATGCTTAGTCCTTACACGACAGTTATGTTTAGTCCACATGGCCTGAGCAATATCACCTCGCGCAGCTATTATAATTGTAGTTGATCTATCAATAAGTCCACTACATAATTTGAGTTGCTTGTGCTGACTTCATCTTATCCATTACTTTCAAGCTCTCCCTCTTCCCATTCTTTGAAAATAGGATCATGTTGAGTTTGCTGACGAATAAAATTATGAAGGGTACAACAAGCTATAACAACTAAGGGTTGTTGATGTAATTTATAAGGTGGAATCATTTTCAAGATCAGAAATCATGCTTTTAACACCCCAAAGTATCGCTCGATTATATTTCTCAATGAAGAATGCCTATAATTGAACAATTATTTTAACCGTGCGGTTGATTACCTCTACCTTCAAACTCATTGAAGTGGTACCTTTGACCACGATATGTAGGATGAAAATCCTTGATGCATGGAAAACCAGAGTCAACAACATAATATTCACCTATTCAAAAAAAAAAAAAAAACATTCAATATACACAGCGAACTATTCCATTTGCATATGGTGGAAAAAGTAAAAGTTAGGTTATAAGTATTTAATACCTTCTTTAGGCAATGAAAAGTTATTTTAGGTCTTATGATAGCATCTATGAACACTCTTGAATCATTTGCAGTATTCTCCCAACCAGCATAAACAAAAGTAAACAACATGTCAAAGTTGCATGAATATAAGATGTTTTGTGTCACCATACTTTTTCGACCTCTATAACTAACTTGTTTATCAAGAGAAACGTGTGCGCTTATATGCATGCCATCCATTGCACAAATACAGTTCTACAAACAAAAAAATATATGGCAAATTTAATTAGTAAAAAAATAAAAATAAATAAAAGATGTACAAACATATTTTTTTGAACTTATGTCATACTAATCTAAAAGATTACCTTAAACCATAGATAGTATTTTGATGAGTGAACAATATCAGCAGGCAATGGAGATTAAATTGGGTGAATTATATTCTTTTTAGCTTGCATAACGCATATAAAGCTGATTTGCAATGTTGATCAATAGTTTTAGTAGAATGTGGAAAACTATTGCCAATAAATCTCATCCCCATATTGTGACAAACAATCAAAAGAAATATACATATTATCTCTTCTATAGAAACTTCTCGCATGTCTTTTATATACTCCTTTTCTTTCAAAGTAGCACAAAGCTAAAAAATGCGTTCTTAAACATTCATACCAACTCATAACATGTTCTTTCATTGCCACTTAATAACTCTTTAACAAATTCATCACCAGCCAACTTTGATATTCTCTGAGGTGTTTTTTGAAGAAACATATCCTCATATTCACTTAGGAAAATGAACATTATGAAATTGGAAAAATGATCAAACTCATTGCTTGAAGAAGATGAACTATCATCCATTTGAATAGCCCTACTCCTGTAAATGAATAAATTATATTTGTTCAAAGAACGAAGAAGATTTTTGTATTAATATCAAACAATTCAAGAAAGACATTAGAAATTAAGAAGATCACATTATTCAGAATCATAAGAAAATGACATAGCAAAATATAGAATTCAAACAAAATATAACAATTCCATATTAATCAAAAGTTACAAGAGATAAAAACAAAAACTCCAAACTTATATGCAACTCCATCTTACTCAAGTACGATGACCAAATACTAGTCTTCAGTTCCTATCAAACAACTATAAGTGTCTCAATAAGCACATGCTTAAAGCCTATCTAATGAAGCCCTTTTCCAAGGACTAGACATATTGATGAATATCTCTCTCCAATCTGGATTTTCGAATTTCTCAATTGCTTTCATGTGAACATCATCATCAACTCCTTCCATTTTCTCAATAATTTGCGCACACTTGGTGAGCGAGAACTCATTAGCCAATCCCTTTTCTTGGCCACCTCCCTTGGCACCTTTGGTCTTTTTTTTGTAGCTCAAACTTAGCTAAACTAATATCTGTTCTTACTTTAGTTGCCTCAGTCCATGCCACAAGAGCATCACTCATTTGTCTTGATCTACATTGTTTTTTGGCTTTACATTCTCTATTAGTTGTTGTAGTACGTTTTCCAACATGATCACCAATTTCATCTATAATCCGGGCTGCATTGTTATAGCTTATACTATCAGTATTAAATGCCCTTTGAACATTAGCATGATGATTTGAGTAGGTATACATCTTTTCTAATTCTCTCTCATCGTCACTACTAAGCAAGCCTGAACCAAGAGCATGGTGAAGGGCGCTGGTTGCAGTTGACTTATAATCTATAAGTCCTAACAAACTATAGTGCTTGCATCCTTTCTTACGAAATTGTGTAACCTTTGAAGGTGCGTGAAAAGAAAAAAGAAAAATGACAATGTCTAAATCTTTTTTAAAGTAAAAACATACTATATGTTTCCTATTAAAAATATATATACACCTTTAAATAAGTTTGCCAAGTGGCCTCCATAGCACTCATGGTATTAGTCTCAGGATTCCAACCAAATCTAGTTTGGTTCAATAGCTCAATAAATTCTCGGTGCCTGTTTCGCAGCCTATGAAACTTGTGTTTAACTTGTTTAAGCGAAAAGTTCCTCTTACTCTTAGCTTTAAGCTCTTCATGAATTTTAAGTCATGATTTTTATCCAAATTGACCGCCCCTCATATTATCCTTATTCACTTCATCAACCATAATATCAATAAAAGTCTTTCTATAGTCGAACTCCATAATGTTGCATCTTCCACGTCAATAATATCAATAACCATCTTGCTAGAGAAAAAAAGTACTGTTATCTTGCAACAGAATGTTGTGGCACATTTGTGAAGTTAATCAGACTAGTTAAGTTACTACCATTAAGTTATAATATTGAATTAGCTATTAAGGTACTTCAATATGCATTAGATGCAGCTCAAAACATGGTATGCATCAGTAAAGCCATGACAAATCCTAGCCACACCCAAAACATTAGCCAAACAATGTGTTTTCTTGTTAGAAAACGATTTTCTATTTTTGAATGCAGAAAAAAGTTTTAGTTATATGGCCAAAGAAGCCCTAAGGGTGTGTTTGGAACAATGATTGGAGTTTGAGTTTTGTAGGTTGGATTGGAAATATATGTTTAGTTATAATATGAATTATAAATGAATTGTAATAAAGAGAATCGTCTAAAAATTTAATATGTGTTCGGAAAATAAATCTGTAATATGGATTTTGTCATCTTGTCATTCTGAGTGATTAAAAAAAAAATCAACTCATCTTGACTTAGAATATGAAAGCTATGTACTTTTGAAGTTTGAATTTCATGAAAATGGAAGATAGGGAAAGAGAGGTAGATTTGGGAGTTTTGTACCAAATTTTGGGTGTTTTGACTCAGATTTCGCTGAAGTTTTCTAGGACCTTCCAGCCTCACTTTCTTGACATTGTGGATCTGCTTTTAGGATGGGCCTTGGTTCTGGATCTTGCCGAGCCAGCCAGATAGGCAAATCATTATGGATAGTTTCTTGCAATTTCAGAAACATTGGGTGGGTAACTTGCAGTTCTCACTCGGGTTGCTCTCGAAGTTCGTGGGAGACATGGATGCCTTGCTTCAAGATGGAACTCCTGGAGCACCGCAACAATTTCGGAGGTTGCTTGCTTTCCTTTCATGTTTTTCATCTGTGTTGCAGTCAACAGCTTTGGGGTTACTGGAAATGAATTTGTTGGAGCAGATTTTTGGATGGTAGATTTATAGAAGTCTTTGACTCTTCTGGCTGAAATATTATGCGAGAGATTTTCCGCTTTTTACTCGCTTACGGTTGATATCTTATTACAAAGCTTGGAAATGAGCTCAACAACGCTATCAATGGGTGCTGGGAGGATTACCTCATTTCAAATTCATGGGGTTCTAAAAACAAACCTCCAGTTACTATCTTTGCAAAAGTTTTTTGCGTTTACATCCAAATCACTTGGTTACTGGGAGTTCAGGTGCCACATATATTTTCTTACTTCAACGTGGAAATGACAATGTTGTTCAACAAGCAATTGCTTCATTGATTGAAGAGTTGGAATTGCTAAAGGGCATGCCAGCAAAAAGTCTGGGTCATGTAGATGGGCATTGAAAAATACAACAGCTATTCAAAACTCGAATTGATTGCACTGGTCAAAGATTGATTTGAAAGTTTTGTTGACGTGCGTTCTATTGGGTGGAGACACCAATTTGATTTGCCAACCGGGCATTGTAGCCGTATCTCATAGGAGGTCCGAAAAGTTGATCTCGTTTCTTCTTGAGAAATTGAATCCTTTTGATTTGCTGATCCAGTCCCATGCAGAGTTGCAAGCCAGTGTTATCAAGACGTTGGACAGGTTATCTGAAGTTGAATTCTTGAGCAAGTGCTCTGCAATAAATCAAAATAGTGGGCAATCTTCTGTGGAAGTCAGTGCTGAAAAGAATCTTACTGACAACTGCTTCAGAAATGAACTTTCAGGTGTCATTTTTGAGCATATAAGGAAAGAAAATATAATAGACACGATGAGGTTTACTTTCGAAGCTTAAATATATATATCCATAATTGATAATAATATTAATTTATGTTTATGATAATTAGCTTGTGAATTATACATGTCATTAATTAAGAGTTTAAAAGTACTTATTTAATCAATATTAACTAAACTCTATATTTAAAAATATCTCTCTAACTAATTAGTTGGAATTAAATTGAATCTACTTCGTCTTCTTCTCTTAAATGAATCTCGTTCAAGTTGTAATATCATCAGAAATGTTTGATGATCTTGGGGCTTCTTTGACAACCGTGAAGTCACTGATGAATTGCCCAGTAGATAGATCAGATTCGGAAATGGCTATTGTTCTGCAGCAATACGGTCTCGACCTAGTTCTACCCACTAGCCAACCCCGAGGGCTCATCACCATGTAATGAACTTCATGACTGGTTCATTATTGCTTTGCTTTGTCTCTAGTTGTTCAGGCACTCCAACTTATTCTTCCAACCTTTCATTATGATCAATATGTGTCCGTTTTCTCACTTAATAAAGTTGATTCTAAATTTTCAAATTCAATTAAACTTAATTAGGGAGCGGTTGGATAATGTATTTCATTCATATTGTATTTAAATATAATACATTGAATATAATATGTATTTAGATGAAAAATATTTATATTACATTCAAATGTAATGTTTATTTGGATAAAAAGTATTTGAACTGTATTGTATATGATGTGATTGATAAAAATAACGGAAAAAAAGGAAGAGAATAAAAAAGTATGTAATGTATTTGGTAAAAGTAATAAAAAAAAGGTAGAATAATAAATAGTGATTGTATTAAATTTAAATTATGATATGATTGGTATTTGAATGCAATATTTTTATGTTTGGACAAAAATTACATTACATTCACTCATAATGCGAATAAAATATGATAAACAAACGCACTCTTAAAAATTGTAAATCAAACTATTTGACTAAAATAGATAAAATGATTACTTTTATTATTAGTTAATGACACATGTGAGCCGTTTCTGTTGATATATGGTTATATAATCGTGATTCTTAAGAGTTAATTGTTCTAGACTTCTTACTTGGTATGGCTTATCATATGGGTCGTGCGTGAATGGCTTCTACAGATGATGTTGATATAATCGCGATCCAAGTTAATTGTTATACACTTCTTATTTGGTGTAGGTTGTTATACGGGTTGTAATTGAGAACTTAATTCCGTTTGGGTATAGTGTTGTTGGATTCTATTGCGTATTTAGCTCTTAATGTAATTGCCACTGCTTCTTGATCTATTCAATCAGTCAAAGAAAGCTATTCTAAAAATATGTCTCCAAGAATCTTTAGTACTTTTAACTTCATGATTGTGAGATAGAGGTCAATTTCCTTGAAAAAAAAAATAAATGACATCATTATTAAGATTCTATTTATTAAATATATTATATTTATATTACATTTAAATACCATGTATTGAATATAAATCGCATTTGAAAAAAAAGTATTTGTACTGTATTTGAATGTAATGTATGTTTGAGTAAAAAGTATTTAAATTATATTTTAATAATAAATATGTGATGTGATTGGTAAAAGTAAAGAAAAAAAAGGGAGAAAAAAATGTGATGTGATTAGTAAAAATACTAAAAAAAGTAAAATAATAAATAATGATTATATTGGATTTAAAATGTAATATGATTGATACTTGAATAAAATGCTTTTATATTCAGGTGAAAATTACATTGCATTTGAATGTAATACAACTATAATACTATTACCAAACGGGGGTAATTTAGTGTGCTTTACTACATATTTTTAAATTTATATGCCAAACTAAAAAGTTTAGGAT
Source organism: Antiaris toxicaria (assembly GCA_035233585.1). Classification (NCBI taxonomy): domain Eukaryota; kingdom Viridiplantae; phylum Streptophyta; class Magnoliopsida; order Rosales; family Moraceae; genus Antiaris; species Antiaris toxicaria. The sequence continues at coordinate 8,622,652 of CP141163.1, forward strand.
GAAAAATATAATTCTATAACAAATTCAGGATGCCCTCACATACCAAAACCTTTTCCATAAGTATCTCAAAATTTTTTAATTTAGAAAGATGATCATTTTTCTTTTAAATGGGTGATATGAATTATTTGATGATTTTTCTTTATTTCTTTAATTCTTTTAAATGATTATATGATGATTTATTAGTAATAAACATCTTGATTCATCACTTCATCATCCATAAATTTAATTATAAACGTTTTCAACAATTCTTGATGTATCCAGTAAAAAAAAAAATAGTGAAAACTGACTCTCCAGAAATTGCAGCCAGAATAACTAATGATCTGTTTGATGAACGCATTGCATTTGAATGCAATTTGTGTATGGAGAAAAAAATATTAACATCGCATTTGAATGCAATGTGTGTTTGGGGGAAAAGTATTTGAATTATATTTTAATAATAAATATGTGATTTGATGGGTAAAAAAAGAGAGAAAAAAGAATATATGATGTAATTAATAAAAATAATAGAAAAAGTGAAATAATGAATAATGATTGTAATGAATTTAAAATATGATGTAATTGATATTTGAATGAAATGCTTTTGTATTTGGGGAAAAATTGTATTGCATTTAAATGCAATGTACTTTAAATATGTGTACCAAACACACCATTAGATTTATAAATTAAACGAGATTAATAAAACCACTTATATTACTTTCCGCTTAATTATATTTATTGACTTAAGAGAAAATACTGATATATTACTTTATTAAAAATAAAATAAATATTTTAAAATAAAAATCCTAATATTAAAAATAAATATTAATTTTTAATTAAAACATTATTTTTTACTTGTTACTTTATCACTTTTCACTATTTACATATTCAAAACATTATAATAAACTCTAAATTTTAAAAATTCATAATTTTGTGTTTACAAGTCTAAGTGAGATAATTCTTTTTTAAATTACATAGAATTTTGAGAGAAACGAAACAAAATCTATATTGATATTTTTTGTCTAAAATTATTTTTTTTATTTTTTTCACCTCAAACAGTTTTTTCCCTTGAACATATTTTTCAAAACAACTTTTTTTCAACCCAAAAAAATATTTTAAAACCTCCCCCAAACTCCCCCTCAGTATGCACAAAAGGGTCCCAGAAGCCAAGAAACACAATGAACGCAAACCCAGAAATAGAGAAAATCATATATCTTAGCCCAACAACCCACCAACCTACATTTCTCAAACCTTACTCTTCTTGGAATTCTCATCTCTCATTGTTTCACGACTTCATATAGAAACCATGATTCATGATTACACCCAAATTGTGACAAAACAAGCGGTCAGTTATAGTACAATTAAGACGGTCGATTCTACGAGGAGGTGTATAAAACAAACAAAAGAAATTAGTAGAACACAAGTATTAAAGAGATACACAATTAAACAAGAAAAGAAAAAAAGTGTTTTTGTGATTTTAGAGTAATTTGATTGAAAGATAATTCAATTTAAAGTAAAGAAAATTCAATAGTTAAAATTGGTAAGACATCGAGAATACCCTTTATACTTCGTTCACCTATTTGAATTTTGATTCACAAATTGACACAATTGAAAGTTTCACATTCCAAACAATCAATCGGAAGATAAGATTTGAAGAACTTGTGAATTAAATATATTCGAGTAAATAAAATTCTTACGTTAAGTGCTAGAAAATATTGTCTTATGAGAAATCTAAAATCGACAATATACCACCAGCGATAATCTAGTAAAAGACTACTTATAAAACTATGTTTATCAATATATTATATCATACAACAATCACATAAAAAAAGCTTGACTGAATTTATATAAAAGTTGTCAACAAAATATATTGATGTGAGAAATAAATGAGATAAAAGAAAATTAATTACTCAAATGTATAAGCATTACAAATCATAGAGAATCAAAATCCAAATAAGCTCACTACACATATAGGATCATCCCTATCTTCACCCAAGTACTCTAGCCTATCTTGCAAAACATTCTCACAATATTCTAGAGAGAAAACATGAGAATGAAAGTAAGGCAAAAATGAGAGAGACAAAATGTATCCCCCTTTCTTCTAAACTCTCTAAGAATGTCCCCTTTTATGCACCATTCTACCTAATTTTCATACAATTTTTCAAACCTGCTATAGTATTCGTGAGGTGGCCCGCCCTACTGTAAAGGCTCTACAGTGCTATTACAGTCAACTCTATAGTTAACCGCAATAGTCTGCAGGCCTCTAGGGTCACCGGCAATCATGCTGAACTGTAAACTACTTGCTAATTTTGCGGAACAAATTTTTTTTTTCTTTAAATTCATAAACTGTTTGAGAATGTGATAAGGAAATCATGTTAACAAAATAACATGCACCTGATCATGATTCCCCTATCACATACTCTTGACTTGAAAACTTGTCTCTTTGAAATTGCATTCAAAATCTATACAGCGGAAGACTATCGGTGACCAATATCCCTCGCCCAATCCGGCCCGGCATGCAACTTCCCTGTTCGTCGTCCACCATATACTACTGGTGAACAGGTCTCTTACCTGCAACATGTGAACAAACTGATGAGCTATGGGCTCAGTAAGTTCAAACATAAAAACATGAAACTAACATGCTATACTGCTGTGCTCATGCATGAAACTGGACTCTGTGAACATGCTTCTGGCTGAGAGGTTTAGTCTTAGGACATTATCTGATATTTTAGTTCTGGTTTTGGGCCCCTGATTGGTCGTACCGACATGTTAGCGCAACCGGGAGCGGTACTTTAGTGCTGACCTCCTCAGTCTTAACTGATGCTAAACATGCAAACCTCCCCGTGGGTCGAGAGGTTGATACGCCAATATCTGGTTTATTTACCATCTTGCTGGTGTTCCAACTGGGTAACATATTGCTTGCCCCCACAGTCGGAACCTGTTAATCAAATTACTGGGGTGTGAATTAATTAACACACTAGGGTGCCTTGTGTACCTAATTGTTTTCTTGTTCTGGTACTGTCTGGTCTGTGTACTGAAACATGCAACTCTATATGCATGACATGAACTGACCTGTGCTGACATGAGACTGACATGCACTGACATAAACATCGTGATGCAGACAATCAATGTCTGACATACACGTCATACAACATACATAACATCATAACTAACAAGCTTGTCCACGTTGCAGTCAGGACAATGCTTGAACTTACAGATAATCCTCTAGCGTGAGCCTCTGCTGCTCTGGGACTACTGATTCGGGGTCTCTGGCTGGAACTCCTATAAAAGGAACAATCACTGATTATTTACCATATTTATCTTATACTGAAAATATGGCAAAACATGAAAATTTTTATGTCCAGACTCTTTTTTTTTTTTTACTCTCTGGCTTCGAACACGCCCTCCTACACGGGCGTGTCTCTGCCCGTGTACCCCTCTGGACTTTTAAGCTTGGCCGTGTAATTCATGGAACATGGCCGTGTATGCTTACACGGGTGGATACACGGCCGTGTTACTGGCCGTGTACTCCTCTGTACTCTTACACGGTTACTTACACGGCCGTGTTTCTGGTCGTGTTCTCTTACTGCCTAACATGGCCTGCTACACGCCTCCCTCTTGACCGTGTGCCCCTTAACACGGCCCGATACACGGCCGTGTTCTTGGCCGTATACCTCTCGGGTCTGATTTTTTTCTTGCAACACGGTCGTGTGTATGGGCATGTTCGGGGCCGTGTACTGAACACACCCTTGTACACGCCCGTGTTCATACCAGAATCAAGATTCTAGGTCCGAACTGCTCTGCTATGATTTTCTAAGGCTTTTATGGTCTTTGTTCTACTTCTTACACTTGAAATCGATCTTCATAAGATCGTTTCAAGGTATCTACTACATTCCTACTATCACAAATCCATGATTTCATAAGCAAAAATCTCACATTTTGCTTATTTACAACTCTTGACTTAACTTTTGAAAAATCTGTATTTTTGTGAAGAATATTCACTAAACTCAGTTTTCTAAACCATCTGTTCATGGATTCGTGTTTGAAAACATCTAAACTCGAACCACGTTTCGATTTTAACCGAAAACCTAAATGTGATTCACTCACATTCTCTTTTTTCCTCTCAAAACCCCAGATTTTTCCCCCAAAGAAAAACGTGAGAAACTAGGGTTTACCTTGCTTTAATCTTGAGCTTTTCTTGCTGCTAATCCTTGATCGAAACTCGATCGATCTACTGCTTGAACTAGAAATCCGAACTTTCTTTGGATTCCCTTTTCTTCTTTCCTTCTTTCTTTCTCGGTTTCCCTTTCTCTCTTTTCCTTTCTTTCTTTCTTTTTCTCTTTCTTTCTTTCTCTTTCTACTGGCTGCATCTGCAGCTAAGGGATTAATTAATCCCCCCCCCCCTTATGCTCATGTTCCTCACCCTCTCTCACTTGCTTTCTTTTTTTTTTTTTTTAAAGGTTAGGCCTTGTTTGGCTAGTCTTTTGTCCATAGATCAATGTGGCTCACTTGTGTGCCATTGATCTCTTAATATGTGCTTTCCACATACTTTCCTATTAATTTTAAAACATTATAAATTGAATTAATGCTTAGCTTTTAACTATATTCATTAATTCATCATAAAATTTTGATTAAAACTCAATTAATCAAAATTTTCCTCTGCTCTGTATTTTGTAACATGTCCCACTATAATTGTATATTTATTTACATATTTGTACAAATAATTCCGAGAACATAGATTTCTCGGTTATCACAATTCGATGCCCAAACAACACAAATTTTCAAACATACTACAGTATTCGTTGCCACACAATACAAATTTTCAAACTTACTACAGTGTTACAATATTGGGTGCACGCTTGCTACAGTCTACTACAGTGTCGCATGCTTGCTACAGTGTCGCGCATGCTTGCTACAGTATCCATGCGCACTTGCTACAGTGCTGCTACAGCAGTACATTAGCTCCAATCCAGTGCATAAAATTAGGAAGGATCCAGTGCCATAGAATGCGTGATAAGCTTCGTTTTCATAGTTTTCTGACATGAATAATGATGCTCTCCTTGACGCTACAGAAAAACAAAGTGCTAAAATTAGATATTTCTAAAATAAAATGTTATAAGTAGACTTATTGAAAATATTTAATTTTAAGCTTATTTAATTACTAATAGAAAAAGATAAAATTTAAATAAAAACTTTACAAAATTTATAAAAATCTAAATTAAAGTACCCAAAATAAAATAAATCAAAAACAAATAAAAAACAACTAAAATTCTCAAGAACAAGCTAATTTTTATGCATGAAAAAGTGGTAAAATAATCTATTTTATAAAATTATCAATTCACAACAAACAACAATGTGATTTTTGTTCTTCTTTTTCTTCAACTTGTCTGTTGACACTTTCTTTTTTTCTCCGAACTTGGAAATCAAAAATGAAAAAAAGAAAAATGGAACAAAAGTTCAAGCTTTTAAGCTCAAACCAATGGGAAATACTCGGTGATTTCTGGCCTTGGCAGAGGAGGCAACGGCGCCGCATTGGAGGTGTGGAGGGGGAAGGAGGAAGAGGCGTGAGAATGGAATTAGAGGAGAAGAAGAGATATCGCGTTTGACAGAGAGAAAGAGAAGAGAGCAGAGGAAAAAATTATTTTTTAATTAAAAATTAATAATTATTTTATAATTAGGATTTGTACTTGAAAAATTTTTTTAATTTAAGGATTTGTCATGATAATAAATTCATTAGATATATCTACAAAATTAGATTGTAAAAGCATTTTAAACAGTTTTATATACATTAGAAGATATGATAAATTGTTTTGTAAATACGAAAGGCAAGGTGAATTAGGATATATAATTTAAGAGAATTTGTATAATTAATATTTTTCTAAATATTCCCATTTAAATAATATTAAGACATCATTTTTAATCTCAATTTTTTTACTACTAAGTTATATATCATATTTTTACTGATAAAAACAATTAATTGATGTAATAATGTTTTAAACGCTTGTTAATAAAAATAATAATAATATACTTATCATATAAGTTGGTACTCTTGAAATTACAAATACACGTCTTGATTAAACTAATAATACCAAGACCTTATTTTCTTTTAAGTTGAAAATAACTAAAATACCCTTAGTCAATCTCAACTATGATCTAAATCATAATTATTCATTTATTTTTTATTTTTTAAATTTAACCCTTTATTTGGTTTTTTTTTTTTTTTGTTTTTAACTTGGTTAAAAGGGAAAAACTTTAACCCAAAAAAAAACTAAGATAAAAAGGAAAAATAATTTATTAAAAATACAACAATACCTCTTTTTTAATTAATAAGGTGCAAAACAATGAGTTGTATTTTGTCATTAGTAGTAAATATGATAACTGAAAATTTTAAGATTATCGAAAGAATTGAAAATTGTATGTATATGAAAATTTTAATATATAAAATATGAAAAAGTTGTATTTTAATACTATTTGGAATGCGATAAAATGTTCTAACAGTATTAAAGAAAGTGATTTTGAAGATGGAATTTTTTCCCGAACTGAAACGGGCAAAACGGTCTCAAATCGGAGCCTAAAGCCCTAGAAGGTACACCAAATGCACTAAAAGATGAAAAATCTACGGTAATGGTTTTTGGTCAAATGAAAGCAAAATAAGGCAAACCGATCGCATAGGAAGCATCACCCTACGCGATTTCGCTATATTTCCGTTCGATTTAACTTTTGGTCAAACTTTGACCACGAGTTAATATGTTGAATTGATTGAGTGATGTCATGGATGACATCAATAAATAATGTACTAAATGAGAAATTAATGAGAAAGTATGGTGGTTAGTAGATCAAAGGACTAGCATTTAAAGTGATCTTAAATCAAGAGTCAAGATCAAGCCAAAATTACAAGAAGAATTTGGCAAAAATTTTGGGATTTTGGCTGAAATTGGAGTTGGTGGAAGGCTGGAAAATCAGCAAAAAAGTTGCAATTTGATCCCTAAAAAGTTTGCAAAAAATTCCCTAAAGTGTTGTCAAATTGTTGGAAAAATTTACAACTTAGTCCTCCTTCCTTTTGCCTATAAATACAAGTGAAATTGGCCTTGAAAAATCAGAAAAATCTGGTCATATTCTACCCATTTGAAACCGTGAGTTCCGACCCTTTTCCAAACCAAAATTTTAGTAAAATTCTTCACTAAACTTGCATCAAAACATCTTCCAAGTATCAAGTGATCAAGCTCTCAAGGTGAGCCTTCATTTTGCTTGATTTTTCTTGTGTTTTCATTCAAAAATCTGTGCCATGTTTTGGGGGAGAAAATTATGAAAAATTTGGGGTGCAAACTTTTGTTTTGGTTTAGTTGTTTAGTGTTATGATTGAAGTGCATTTTGAAGGCTTGAAACAAGCATTTTCTATACTTGGTTTCATGCAAAATCCGTGGCCTATGTGGAAGAGAAATGTGGAAAATTTTGTGATGAAATTATGTGAAAAAGTTCGACAAGAGAACCTTAAGAACAAGAAATAAATTGTCTAGGGTTATTAAGTGCAAAACTTATGGATATAAAATGAGGTTTGGAATGAAAAATTATAAGGTTTTTGGTGTGAAAATGTGCATTAAGAACCTTGATATTGAAGTGTGATAAATAAGCTTTATGATGAAAAATTTTGGTGTTGGTTTAGACATGGAAACCGTGGCCAATTGTGAGGAAAAATGGTGAATTTATATGTTGGATTAAATGATTGATTATGTGGAAAATTTTACGTAAAAAGTTTGGTACTTTTGCGTAAAATAGGCCTTTGGTTTAGTACATGACAGGTATTAAGGTTTTGAGACATACCTAACGCCGAGAAAACCTAAAATTTAAGCGGAAATACTGCCGAAATTTTAAAAATGGCATAAAGGGCATTTTAAGAAATGAGGGATAAAAATGTGCTTGGAATAAAAACTGAGACCCATCAATGGGAGAATGAATCTTAGAGGAATAGCAAACCGTCCCTCAAAAATTTCAAGACCTTAAAAGACTGGAAAAAATGACGTTAGGGGTAATTTTGAAAACAAGGCGTAAATTTATGGTCAGGATCGAAAACCCGAATCCTTTGGGAACCAAGGCTTGAGAATAGGATAATAAACATTTCAGGAGTAGTGAAATGTCCATTTAAGACTCCGAAACGTTAGAAAAACGAGAAACGACCCTAGGTGTCAGAATAGTACTACCTGAGGGTCGAGTAAGGAATAGTCACCGATTTTGCATCAATTAATGCTGTAAAAATATATTGAGACCTAAGAAAATTATTCTATGATTTTGGGCTTAGAAGGTTCACTAAAAATGCTGAAACGGAATTATTATGGTCCCGAGACCCGTAACGGGCAAAATAGTCATTTTGATCAAAAATTTCCGAAAGGCTCAGAAAGGACCATGAGTGCCTTAGAATAGTTGAAATAAATTTCTAAGGGCTAAATTTAAGTTATAAACAACGAAAAGTTAGTTTAAAGTGAGAAACCGTATTAGGGGCAAAATGGTAATTTTATCCAAAATTTACGGTGAAGCTAAAAATGAAAAGTTAAACCCTAAGGTTCATTATTAGGGTTTTGAACATGGAATTTGTATACTTTGGTTGCAATTTGAACCTAAAATTTATATTGGAAATAATTGTGGATTATTTCTGTATAGAAATCCAATCTAAACGGAACAAGAATACGTCTGTAGATATTGGGAAAACAACATTAGCTAAATATTGATAAGTTTAGACATATAATTGTCTACAACATGAATATTGTGATATTTAATTATGTACTATTGGTACATTAGATGCAAAGTTCTACGGGCATTAAGGTGTAGTAAACGAACTCCCTAATGAACGAATAAGTTTGAAATGTGTACTGTGAGTACACTATAGAAAGAGGTGCTACGGCACTAAAGTGTGATTAAATTTAATACACACATGAATAAAAGAATGTGAAAAAACCTACGGGCATTAAGGGTTCCTGACCATGGGACAATGAATGCCATCTGGTTAGAACTATAAGAAAGATGATAATGAAACCACTTTTGGCGTACCGGCCTCCAGTAATAAATAGGGGTATTTTTTGAATCTTACAAGGATAAGCCAAGAGCTTAATAAACTGTGGAGGATTGGCAGCGGATCGCACCCCAAGTCCTTCCCTGCGACAACCAGAAAATTTCATCATTCTCGAAAAATCAGCATATGGAATGTACACGATGAATTCCATGTTTAAAATGTGAAATGTAGTGATTTTATGTGTGTACGCATGTGTATCACAAATAGTATCAAGAAATTAGTCAAGATGATCATTTCTTGATATAAAACTGATATATTTGGAACAGCATGCTCAAATTAATCAATTGAGCACAAAAAGTAAATTTTGACCGCGAAATCACAGTACCAAAAAAGTGGTCGAGATGACCTCAGATGAATGTAAAACTGATATATTTGGGTTCAGCACGCCCAAATTAGTCAATATAGCCAGTCAGTATGCTCAAATTAGTCAATTAAGTACAAAATGTAAATTTTAACCGGGAAATCACAGTATCGAAAAACTAGTCGAGATGATTTAAAATGAAAATAAAACTGATATATTTAGGTTCAGCACGCCCAAATTAGTCAGAATAGCCTATGTTAAAATTTTCACACAAAAAAAGTATAAAAGGAGGGAAAAAATCAAAAATTACAAAAAATGCCTCACATTTTTTTTTTCTCTTTTTTTTTCTCACACCACCGTGGATGAACAGTACTTACGAATCGGAAATGGTGTCTGTTTTCGACACTGCCAATCTTGTTGGAAATCTCTCGCTGAACTGAGTCCAACGGTGGTTCGAGTCAACGGAACAACTACCGGAGGAAGCCGCACGCGCCGCCCAAAGCCGTCGGAGGTGTGATTTTTCACGATGCCGTAACTCCGCCGTCCAACCTCCAATCGAGGTGATTCCAGTCCCAAAAGATTTATGGTGAAGAGTAGAACAAAACCTTGGTCTCATTTTACCTCAACGGCCGCCGGATCACACCGTCTGAAGCTTCGCCGTCGCCACTATGTAATTTACTATTTTTGGCGGAGGTGAGCGACACCGCCTGGCCTAACATGCTCAGAATGATGCAGGGAACAAAAGCCCCAAGCTACTTTCAAGAAACCATAACGACACGGTGGAGATTGGAGCATCGTCACCGTCGTCTACCGTTGAAGCTCGATTTCTGACAATGGGTGCTCCAATTCAGGAAATTGACACCAGAAATGGATTCCTCTCGTCGAGATCTATAAATTGGTGTCCACCGTTGCTCACGCCACCACCAGTCAATGTGTGTTAATGGCGAGTCAATGTCGATCAACGACGATCAGCGGCGACCTGGACACCAAAATTTGAAGAATGGCCCTCTGGCCTATTTTTTATGTTCTGGACACGTTCGTGGCATCGGATTCGCAAGACGGAATTTCAAACGTAAAGAATGGAGAAACAAAGTTTGTACGCACTAGATCGAACGACTCCGTTGATCGCTGATTGGAGTCAACTTACCCATTAGACGTCGTTGAATGACTCCGATAGTGATCTAGATACTTTTATTCCTCAATTTATTAATTGGAATGATTAAATGTTAATTACGGACTATTTGTATGAAAAATGGTCGAAAAAGAAAATGTGTTAAATGTGAAGATTTTTACATAAAAATTTTGAATTTTTACGTAAAAATTAGGCCTCTGGTTTAGTACATGGTAGATTAGATATTGGTTAGATAGTTTTTTGGCGTTTCCTAAACGCCGGGAACCCAAAAATTCAGCGAAAATGCTGTCGAAATTTCTAAAATGACATAAAGGAGTATTTTAGGAAACGAGTGGTAAAAATGTGGTCGAAGTTCGGAAACCCGAGGCCCCTTAGTAACCTAGGCCCGGGAAAGTAAGACGGACGTTTTAAAGATTAGTGAAACTTCCATTCGGAGCCCGAACCGTAAGAAAAAGAGGAAAAACGACCGATGGTCGGAATAGTACCACCTGAGAGTAGGTGAATAGTAAACCAAGAATTTCAGCGATTAATACTGTAAAAATATGGTAAGGACTAAGAAAAATTATTTTATGGTTTTTGGGTCTAGAAAATCCAGTCTAAACATTAAAATAAAAATGATACGGCCCAAAGACCCCCTAGGGGTAAAACGGTCATTTTGATTAAAAATTTCAAGAATGATAAAAAAGGGCCCTAATGGACTTAGAATGTCTTAATTAAGATTCTAAGAGCCAAAACCAAATGCAAATCAAAGAAAAGTAAGTTTATGATGAAAAATCCCGTTAGAGGTAAAATGATAATTTTGCCAAAAGTTAGCAGAAAAGTTATAAATGGGATTTAGACCCTTAAGTTCATGATTGGAAAATAAAACGTAGAATTTTTATATTTTACTAAGCTTTATATATGAAATATGTTTGGAAAATAACCGTTATTATTTCAGTGATAGAATCTGCTTCAGACACGATGAAGGGATGTCTATGAACCAAGAAAGCAAGAAAGGAGATACGAGCAAATATATCTGTAAGTTTAAAACATTTTTATGTCTGCAACATGAATAGAGTATTATGTCTAAGTATTATATGTTGTAAGTTCAAGCATTTAGTTGACTACAACATGAATTGACTTTTATGTCTATGTGTTCTATGTGTAGTATGTAAGATTTCAAACATGTCTGCAACATATCTACAGTATGTATGTAAGTGCTATATGCACTAAAGTGTGACTAACATAACGCACACTACGAAAACTACATTAAGAAAGGAATAATTTATGAAATGCCTATGAAAGAAAAGAAATGTATGAAAGAAAGAAAGAACGAATGATACGAAAGACATGTAAAGTGTTTCAGACTAAAGGGCAATGAGAATGTCACCTGGTCAGAATCATATGAAGTTTAGACATTTCATTGTCTGCAACATGAATTTACGTAATATGTTTATATGTTATGTATAACATGTGAAGTATGTATAAAGGTGTTATATGCACACTAATATGTAAAATAAAATACACACAAATAAAGAAAGAAATATAAAGTGTTCCAGACCAAAGAGGCAATGAAAATGCCACCGGGCTAGGAACCACATGAAAGATAGTAATGAACCACTTTTGGCGTACCGGCCTCCCACACAGGTGGAGGTTCCTTATGTTAAGTTATATTATGTCATGTTCATGTCAAGTAGACTATAGAGGATTGGCCAATATGTCGCTTTCTAGAGTCCCTTTCAGTCATGTCCGCATTATGGTACGACCAATCATGGGGCCCAAAACCAGAACGTAATGAAAGATAAAGACCTAAGACTGAAAATGCAGCCCATAAACGAGCATACGATACATAACACTATGAGTGCCGTTGCAGTCAAAGTATTGTTCACAGTCAATGGTACTGGTCATAGTCAATAATACTGTTTATGGTCAGAGTTATTATTCACGATGAATAGTATTATATAAATAAGCAAGCATAACATGACTAACATTCGTTGTTATGCATATGATATGTTATGTATAAGTTGATATGCATAAGTCAGTCATACGATGATAAGTATGTTTTAAGAATGAGTACGAAGTTAAGTATGTTTGAAGTATGATATGTTTATGATGCTTAAGCATACATTAAATATGCTATATTTAAAGTATGTTATGTTTATGATGTTTAAGCATACGTTAAATATGCTATATTTAAAATATGATATGTTTATGATATAAAGTATGTTAAGTATGAAAGTACGTTCAGAATGTTAAGTATGTTAAGTATGAAAGTACATTCATAATGTTAAGTAAGTTAAGTATGAAAGTATGTTTACAATGTTATGTACGTTAAAATAATGTTCAAGGATGTACAAGCATGTGCAAGTATGTTTTAAGTATGAATGTTAAGTAATGTATGATATATGTTATGTTCATTTTTTGATATCACAGTTAGTATCAGTTATGCTCTGCCTTATATAGTATGGGTTTTTATAAGTCATGCATGTCTGTTTGAACTTACTGAGCTTGTAACTCACAAGTTTATTCATGTTGCAGATAAGCATCCTGCATGACGATAAGAAAAGTGATAGATGACGAATGAGATCTGCATGTGCCAAGAGACTGGGGAGGGTTATGGTACTGCTATGAGTTTTCCGTTGAGCTTTTTGAAAAAATACAAAGTTAAATGAATGTTGAAACGAAATGTTTATGATCTAAGAAAGTTTAAAATTATGGAAAATATTTACTGCAGTAAATGTTTTATGATGATACAGTTTTCAAGTTCAATAAAGTTTAAGAAAAAAAAATTATTTCCCTATTTTCGTGTTAAAATGGGAAGTTAAAAAAGTATGTTAAAAGTAAGATACCAACCGTCACATTTGATATCAGAGCAAGTTAAAAGTAAGTTTAAGTATGTTGCCAATAACTTATGAGGTGACGGTCTATTGAAATCGGCTTCAGAACTCGACCGTGATGGTGCCATGTGGCCTCCAAGAAGGGCAGGCAGTCACACTCTCAGTCGCGCACACCATCGGTACGGCCACCACAAGCCCAAAATCAGAACATAAAGAAGATAATGACCAAAGATTGAAATGAAAGCCATAAAAGAGCATAACCGAGCATAATATGTACTAACTTTACGTATATTGTACTCGGTCAAAGTTGACATAAATAGTACCCAATTAAAGTCAAAGTTACTATTCACTAATTAAAGTCAAAATTGCTATTTATAGATGAATAGTACTATTCATAGGAAATTTTATTATTGATGTTTTTGAATCTACATGATTCTTAGTATTTATGTTTGAACTTACTGAGTCTGTTAGCTCACCAGTATGTTCATGTTACAGGTAAAAAGCCTGTCCAATCGATTACGCTGAATGACGGCAGAATATGCGGTGTCAAAGGGGATAGGGAATTCCACTATGGATATGGTCTTGCTACCAGTCTTTCGCTGAGTTTTGAAAGAGGAAATTTGAAGAAAATGTATTTTGAGATACAGAGTTGAGAAAATGTAAATTATGTAAATTATGTTTGTATTACAAACAATGACTAAAGTATAGTTTAAAGTTTTACATGGCTTTCATACAAGGCTTCTATACAAGAAAAGTATTTTAAAAAAAAAAAGGCTCCAAAATGCAAAAGTTTAAAAATGAAACAAAGTTTTTGGCGAACCAATAAGGTTTACGGACTATTTCAATTGACTACAAAGTTTGATTGTAATAGTTTTGCATGATCAAAGTTGGGGGTGCCACAGTAAATATGTTATTAAAAGTGTGTTAATGGTTCTTATTATGGCAATTTTTTTAATAATAGCTTTACTTTTATATTCTTATTATAATAATGCATGATTTTGTCTATTAATTAGTAAGTTATTTTAAAATATATTGCGTTAACCTTTGATTACATGGCATGTTAGCTATTCCATTAGATTTATTGGCAAAAGTAAACAAAGAGGGTGTTGGAACTGTTTTGTATATATTAGGATGCATTTTAAAAAGTTATTAAAGTTTTAATGACAAAAGGAATGAACATGCAACGTGCATACGGGTTACAAAAAATCCTAAAAAATATTATTAGCTCGATTATCAAATAGCTTTTTTTTTTAATTTACTTTGATCTATAGACAAAAATAAAACACATATTCATCACATTTATGAATGGATTCATAAAATTTTTAAAAGCTTAATTTGACACGCAACTTTAAATTTACAAATATTGTTAAAAATGGTAAAACCATAAGCCTTTGTTTGGTACAGTAGAAAATGAGAAAAAAGAAATTAAAGGAGGAATTTAGGAGAAAAAAATTAAATTTTAATTGTTTGATAGAGAGGAAATTAAAAAAAAAAAAAAAGGAATTGAAAATCCATAGGCCCACTACTTTTTTTTTATTGGCCCACTACTTCTTATTCCTTCTAAATTTGGGACGAAAAGTGGATTAAAATTTTTTGACAAAACAAATATAGATAAAATTCATTTAATGATCTTAATCTATTATTATTTTCTAATTTGTATGAGATTATAGTTATAAAATGCATTTAATTAAATATTTCCTTGTATGTTTTCTTTCTCTTCTTCTAAAAAACATGATAGAAAATCTCTCTCTTCTATCACCCAGTGATTTTACTCTTTTTCCCTTTCTATTTTCCATTTCTCACTGAATACAGCATAAGATTCAATTCTAGTTTCATTCAAAAATTAATTAAAAAAAAAACTCGTCATTTGTTTAGATCATAGGTGTAGATGTTAGAATCTAGGGTCGCAAGAAATTCAAGTTTATAACCAAAAAATAATAATTGATCGTGAAAATTGGGATTGTTGATTATTGTTAACAGAAACTCGACAAACTCGACTTCTGGTCGCTGGTGTGATTCGCACGCAAACACGTAAGGTGAGTAAAGGACATCATTTGAAAATAAGTACGTGAATTTAAAGTTGTGGTTTCATGGAGTTATTAATCAAGCAGTTAGCTCGCTTTTTGTCTTAGTAACTTTGATGAAAGGGTTTTTCATTCATCCCAATTTTCGGTTCTTTAAGCTAAGTTTCCGAACCTACTATTCGGGAAGTTAATTGGCCGGTGGATTGATGTACCAGAACTGTAGGCGGATGACCATGTAGTTGTGAAAATCGAGCCAATTGATGGCGAAAGAATTTGAGCCGGGGGATAGTGAGTGAAATAGAGTCGGGAAATACCAAGTCGAGTAGGCTGGCCGCAAATAGCTGACTGGCAGCAACAGAAGTCGAGCCAGCTAGTCGTGATTGATGTATTTTAGCCGTTACCAAAGTTGAACTCATTTTCAAGAGAGCTTTGTTAAAAAGTGCTGCAACTAATGTTGGTGGGATAGTTTGAGTTAGCCTCGTTATTGTTGTTGGAGTAGTTTAGTTGACGACGGTTGGTACTCGGAACAATTTTCCTTTCAATTGCCCGTGTGTCAATGTCCCTGCTTTCACTATATATTCGGTTAGAAGGTGTTGGACTCGTACAATAGGCATACGAACACACACATATATCCATGAGGAAGTAAATTCGACAGAAACTTTAAGAATTAATGCAAAATTCGGAGAAAGATTAGGTACTGCTCAGCTACGTACGGTATGGAATAAAAATGAGGAAAGGATCTTTCACGTATACCTTGCACCATAGAATTATGTTGGCAACATAAATCCGAATAATATGGTATAAACGATGCTAAAAGTCCACTCAATATGGCTTCCAGTAACTATGACCTGTGAGGCCATATGAACAAGTACGTAGAACCTTAACATAGAAACAAAAAGCCTCACAGTGACAAGGAAAAAAAATGGTATTGGAATAGACGGTAAAATAAGATAAAGGCAATATCGGAGCATCTATTATCAGGGGCAGATGGACTTCCCAAAATTAATCTCACACAGACGTACATATATGTACATATAACATATATATATATATAGAGAGAGAGAGAGAAACTCACCTTGAGTCCTTTATCATCTCGACAATTGTGAATTTGAATATAACAGATGCATAAGTAGAACGTCATGAATGATTGGTATCATTTTGAGTGTGACGTTTTGTGTAGCACAAAACAGTTTTCACGTAAAAGCCGTGTAATTCTTTAAGCATAATTGAAATACTTAAGATGAGGGGGTCACACCATGATGATTGAGATTTTGGCTGTTGATACGGTTGTTTGTCGTGGCTGTTGCGAGTAGCAAAGATCTCCGGTGTGAGATGATCAAAGGCCCCACAATGAGCACCAAACTATAGATGTCAGAATCTAGGGTCATAGGAAATTCAAGTTAATAACCAAAAATAATAATAATTGATTGCAAAAATTGGGATCATTGATCACTGTTAATAGAAATCTACGACAAACAAAATCTTCATAAACAAGAACTAAACCATTGCAAATAATAATAATAATAACACCAAATATATATATGTATAGAGAAATGCCCGTTACTAGATTTAGTGGGGTTGTATAATTATGAATTGAACTCACTTTCCTAAATGGATGATGTTTTCATATTCTCATGAAATCTTGATTGTTGAATGCTTGACACGTGGATGGTTAACATTGGAGGACGAAGTCCAACACCAACAATATGTTGAGTTTTGTTTTGTTTTTTTTTTTTTTGAATATTGCATTCAAATTGAATATATGTGTGGATGATTTTATTAAAGACAACATTTTGAATGGTGTAAAAATAGAAAAATAAATATGGTATAAATTTCTAAAATTCAAATATTTAGATTTACATTTAAATTGAATTGTTGTGATTAGTGAAACCATTTCACACCATCAACCAAATACATATTTGCATTAAGTGTAAAAAAATCCAAATTAAAATGAAAACAGGGGCTGATCAATTCTTGTTTGGGATAAAAGATATGTTTCAATGGTTAATATGTAGTTTTTTTTTTTTTTTATCTTTTAAAAAAAATTTAGAGGAAGGTGTGCAAAAAATAAATATCTATTTATATATATATTTTGGGAACTTGGGGCGAGGAGTTCAAAATTTGCACTTTTTAGTGGACTTAAGTATGATATCTTTGCTAATTTATACCTACAATCACACCAAAAAAAATTAAAAAAAAAAACTGTCTTTGAAAGTAATTTTAAGGATTTATTACAAAATTTTTCCCTAAATTACCTTTGCCCCGTAAATTTTGACACATATCATCGAGTATTTGAATCTATAAGCCATTAATAAATTTAGGAGGTGTTTAGCGTAACCATTTCAACCCAAAAGACTTGGCTTGTTTTTGTATTTTTTGAAAAGTCAATAAGAATTTTAACAAGTTTTTAAAAAGTAAAGCAACTCCAATTAAAATTTTCAACTCCAACCTATACACCAAATGCAAGTTAAGCTAGTGTTTGGTGTATGGGTTTAACTCAATTTGAGTTGTAATTTTTTTTATCATTTTATGAAAATGTCAACTGAGTTTTACTATTCACAATTCCTATTACAACATGCAATTTAAACAGTTTTTAAATTGCATAGAATTACAAAATAAACTAAACAAACTCTATAGTGATTTTTTTTTATGAACAAATTTCTAGTTTTTACATATTTTAGCTCTAGCAATATAAACGTCTTATCAAACGGACAATTTAATTTAACTTAACTCCAACATAAAAACTCAACTACAACCCATACACTAAAGGAATGCTAAGCTGTTTCACCTATTTTTACAAATGAGAACTATTATATGTATATGGTCAATCTACATATATATTTTAATTTTCTCATTTGAAATGCTCAAGCCCACTTTTTAATTTTTTTTTTTTTAAGAGTCAAACTCAATTTCATTATTTACAGTTGCTATCATAATTTTCTAATTTAAATTTTAAAAGTCCAAAACTTTGTATATACAAGTCCAAATAGCATGATTTTTTTTAAATTGCATGAAATTTCAAAACAAACGAAACAAACTCTATATTAATTTTTTTTAATACATTTTAAGTTTTTATACTTTTTATCTCAAGCAATTCAAATTTTTCATCAACTATCCACAAGTAAAATTTCGAAACATAAATTTAAATGTTTCTATCCAAATGTTCCTTTCTAAAAAGAATGTAAAAGACCAAAAGGAATTTAAAAAAAAATCTTTTGGGATGCTTAATTAAAGCCACGGACATACGGCTTTTCCTATCCCTTAAATAAAATAATGGTAACTTTATTTGAAATTCAAATAATTGTATAATCTCTTATCTAAAACAAAATTCAAATTAGGAGAAATCTTGTATTCTAATCCCATAGATAAAATCCACCCCCTACTTTAGTGCAGTGCTAGGACAAGATTTTGTTCAATTTAAATTCAAATAAGATAATCTTTTAAATTTTAAATATTTATTTAAACAAGATTTTCAAAATTTAAACCAATCTCATATTTGTCTTTTAAAAAACAAATATAACTAATTTAAATTTCAAATCCTATCTTCCAAAATAAATATTCACCTAAATTAAATATTTATCCCATTTATTTAATAATACAAAATTATAATTTTACCATTAACTATCAGAGAAAAATGCCTACACCCTTTGAGGGGTAATTCGGATTTTCTTTTCACTAAATGCAAAAATACAAGTAATAAAGAATAACCCGATCAATAACCCTTCATTAAAGAATTATACAGAGCTTGTAAATAGACTGATTGGACATATATAATGTTAGCTCAAATAATTAATATAACTATTATTCTATACCGAATAAACCTTCTACCATTATTAGTTTCAGAATTACACTACTATAAACCTGAAACTGCACTTTCAATTATATATTGTATTATGCAAGCTAGTGATTAGTTATCGTCCAATGACCTTGTCATTTATACAACACTCTCATATGATATCCATGATCAACCTTATGTCAAAGTCTGTTAAACCTACTGATCATGTTATCTTAAAGATCTATTATATATTCGATTAAGAAAATAATTTTCAATATATATGAATAAGAAGTCATCTGTCAAACAAATGACCCAAGACTTTATCCATTTTCACATCCAATATAATACGTTTAAGATGATAACTTTGCTCTTCATCAAAGTTATGATTCCAATATCTATAAACAAACCCTCCATTGTATACAAGTTATGTACTCAATGAATCGGTCTATAAACTTACTACCTCTGAGATACTTTAGCCATTGGAACATCAAAGTACACAAGTTATACACATGAAGATCAATTCACCTATTCAAGATTAAGATTATTACATAATGAATATCAAAAGTGAATTGATCCACTTAAGTGGACTATGCAGATCAATTGCACTTTAGTCCAAGTCTGATACATCACCACCAAATAACATATCTATTTCTTTACTCGAGAGTCAAAACTCTAGATAATCAAAACAAACCGTCTTCCCAATTAACTTTAGACAACATAATAGTCTTAATATGAGTTAGATGCTCAGTCTAACCCTATAGACCACGGACTATAAATTTAAACTGCTTACTTTAAAATGTTATCTTCTCACATACAA
Source organism: Antiaris toxicaria (assembly GCA_035233585.1). Taxonomy (NCBI): domain Eukaryota; kingdom Viridiplantae; phylum Streptophyta; class Magnoliopsida; order Rosales; family Moraceae; genus Antiaris; species Antiaris toxicaria. The sequence continues at coordinate 8,642,557 of CP141163.1, forward strand.
AAATGCACTGTATACAACATTCTAACAATTTAACAACAAACAGGCAATGAGTCATATTTGCTTACATTTACTTTAACATATAAATAAGATGTGGACATATAGCAATGTAATGAATAACCTCTAATATACTATTAATCAGTACAAAATAAATAAAATACATTAAAATGCTCTTCCCGCTTATGGCATTCTTAACAATAATAATATAGTGATATTTAATTAAAAATAAATAAAATACATTAAAATGTCCTTCTCGCTTATGGCATTCTTAACAATAATAATATAGTGATATTCAATTAAAAATTCTATAATTTAATTGGTTAATTAATTACTTATTACAGACCATTTTAATTAGTATCCTTAAATATTATCTTCTAGTATGTAATACTTATATACAATATTTAAGATTACATAAATAATTATGAAATTTTAATAGTATTCATAAAGTATTCAAAATATATATACATAATTATAATTATAATGTATATTCTACTTCATTTATTCAAATTGAATAATATTCAAAAATATCATATGCTTTTGGGTATAAAAACTAACACTATCACCATCCTTTATTTACTTTATTTGTATGTTGGTTGTGTGATTATTTTTAGAACTTAGTGTCATGAGTCACACATTGTCATCCCATGATGCCATAAAAGCGTGCTTTGAATATTCAAAGGATATTTAAAGTGCCCTTTAAAAATTGCTATCAAATCTAGAATTTCCTAAAGACATCAAGGCATATTGGCGAAAGCATGAACAGTATAAAAGGTTCCAAGATGTTCTAAAAGGTATTATAATTCTTTAGAACATTCCCAAAATACTTTAGAAGTAGATAGACCCTTCTCGACGTATGCAGAAGCCTTTGGAAGACTATAAAAGCTTGAAGAGTTCTTTGGAACATTCTAACATATTAGAGATACTTGTAACATAGTAATAGGTTTTTTAAGTGTTTAGAGCTTCTATACTTTGTACACAACTTAAATAGGAGAAAGATCTGTTATCCCCAATTTTTAATCTCTACTAATAGTGTTATATCAAATCATCTAAATTTAAGAATTTAATCACATAAAAATGTTAAATACTAAAAATGTAAAAAAATTGATAAGATATCAAAATCTTATTAATGGGACAGTTATACACAGGATGATAAAATAGTATACCTAAACTCACTTAAATAATGTTAGAAAGCGCTAAACTAGTTACTTTCCATAAAATTCTATAAATAAGGATATGGACCATCATTCGGGCCCAACCTTGAGAAACCTTTTAAAATCGCAGAGAACTTCTACTTGTACTCCTTTCTTCCAACAAAGCTCTCTTTTTTGTTCTCTTGCTCTTTCCCTAGCCATTTGCTTAAGTGTTTGGCGTTGTCATACTAGCGATTATGGAACACTTAAAATATCACTTTCTTTGGGAAAATATGCAAAACACAACCAATATTTAATCAAAATTCCTTCTCAATATATATGTATATATATATATATATGTCTAAATCTAAAGCATTGTGTATATGTAAAATCAATCACAAAATATACCCTAAACCTATTAACATTTTGAAGATACAAGAATTTCCCTTGGTTCCTTGGATGCTTAAAGCTAACTCCCTTTTTGTGATAGTTATATATTAACATACTGTTATTGTCCATTCTGCCTATTTTTATGTAACTTGTTCCAATAGGTACCGTGTTTTCCACAAACATTTAACCTTCCAAAGGTAGAATGAACATCTCTTGCCTAGCAACATCGTTCAATGGGTCATTTATCAGTTGTTTTAACTTGACAATTGCCCTTTGTTATTGTCCAAGAGACACCGGTGGCTCTTATCGAGGGGCAATGTGATTCCTATTATGACAGCTCACTTGATGAGTTAGCTCTAAATCAAGCTCCATTCTCTGGTGTGTCTTGCTCAAAGTTTCAAATTTGCAGAGGTGATTTTAACCTCGTTCCAATTTTCTTACAATGTGCAGTGAGGAGTCCACGTGAATGGGGTGATGTACAAGTAGCAAGATGCAACAATTTGAATGGTTTAGAAATGAAATAGTAAGAAAATCCCTTCCCTCTTAATCGTCTCTCTCTTTCACCTAATTCAACGATATTCAAAAAATTTTAGGGGTTTGACATGCAAAAATCCAAAAACAAAAGGAATTACAATAGCGTGTCACCATCGTTAATGTATGTTTTTGAAGATTATAATGACATTAAAATGACAAGTATGTAAAACTGCTAGAATCTCGACAGAATCCAATATAATGTGTAAAATAAAGTCCACAAAATACCCTACCACAGAATTCTCCAAAAAAAAAATTTACCGACTTTCTAGAACTCAAAAACCAAAGATGCATGTTGTGAATTGTTAAAGAGGCTACCATCCAATCCAACAACTTGAAATTAAATCCAGAACCAGATAAGTATGCCTAACTACATCCTTCACTACTCAATCCTTCACCCTTATCTAACATTGTCAGATTTGCAGTATTCGCTAATCAGGTAATGTCCATCAAGAAAAAATGATTAAAAACATAATATATCCACTATAAAGATGCTCAGGATGTTCCGCTCCTAGGGGCAAATTAGCCCTTGGCGGTTTCTACAACAAATGTGCTCATCACTCCAGCATATCATACAAATTTGTTCTAAAACACTTTTTTTTTTTTTTTTTTTTTTTGGGCTCAGACTTCTACAACACTATTTTTGGTTAATTTAGGTTCAACAATTAGCAGCAAAATATCTCAAGCTCTGAAATGATTAGCCCATTCAAGCAAATGAGCCAAGGGTTGTACAAAGTTAGTCAATAAAACTTCTATTAATGCTGCTTCTTATATAGACTAGAGCTATAATTGTTAGGATTACCGTGATTATTGGGATTGATATTAGCTTTGTAATTACTTTGTTTATTTTTGCGAAGTCTAAACATGGCAAAATATTAGCTGTATAGATTCTTGATTGTAGGAGTCTGTATGTGCTTGACCGGCCATATTAGCCATTGTAAAACGTTTTTTTGTAAGATATACAGAGAAGATTATTCTTTCATTACAGCAAAGACAGAAGTTTCGTTCCTTCTAATATCTTTTATGGTATCAGAGCATAAGGTATTAGCAAGTTGAACAAAACCATGTCGGGAACGAGCAGAGAATCTGAATCTAAGGGATCACCAACTTCTCAATTGGTCTCTAAAATTGTTCTGGCTGTAACCATTGAAAATACTTCTCATACCCTTCAAATTACCACCCAAAAACCGAAGGGGGAAAATTTTCTTCAATGGTCCCACTCCGCTGCAATGGTGATTAGAGGAAAAGGAAAAATTTCCTTTGTTGATGGCTCCTCTCCCAGACCACCGGTGGATGACCCCTCGTAGACAACTTGGGATTCTAATAATTCCCTAGTTATGGCATGGTTAATCCATTCCATGGAGGATGATATAGGAGAAATGTACCTGTTCTATTCCACTGCCACGGAGAATGCCGTGGCTCTTGCATATTGGGATTTGGACAACTCCTCCCAACTGTTTGAGATCCGAAATTGAGCACATAATCTTCACCAAGGTGATCTTGATGTCACCCAATATTTCAGCGCCTTGAGAAAGCTGTGGCAAGAAGTTGATCTGTTCCAGTCCATTCCTTGGAAAGATCCTGCAGATGCAACTCTTTTCAAAAAATTTATCCAAAAGGATCGTGTCTACGATTTTCTGGCAGGCTTGAATAAGGACCTTGATGAGGTACAAGGCCGCATTCTCGAACTTCGACCTTTACCGTCAGTTGATGAGGTGTTTGCGAAGTCCGGCGTGAGGAATACCGAAGAAAAGTCATGCTCGGCGATTCCGAAACGATTTCAGCCAACTCATCTGCACTGGCAGCAACCCATCCATCCTCTTTTCGGCCTAATTCCCAGAAAAACAATCCATGGTGCGACCATTGCAATAAAGCATACCATACTCGTGACACTTGCTGGCTCCCCCACGGCAAGCCAGAGAACTGGGTGCCAAATCGTCTGAAAAGGAAGGGTGCCTAACCTCAGGCTTAATGTTCCAGCACCGTCACCTTCACCAAATCACAAGTCAACCATTTGTGCAAACTTCTCTCCGGTTCCTCTACATCAAGCACGTCTCTCGTGGCACAATCAGGTATATCCGAACCTACTGTGGCAGCCATGCTTGACTCAGGTGAGCAATGGATTATCGACTCCGGTGCTACCGATCATATGACCGGCACCTCTCATTTTTTCCAAAGCTATTCTCCTAGTTCTGGCCAAAAAAAGGTCCAGCTTGCTGATGGCAGTTTCTCTATCGTAGCAGGCAAAGGGACTGTTAGAATAACCCCAAACATTGCTTTGCATAATGCGTTACATGTGCCGAATTTAACCTACAACCTGATTTCAGTTTGTAAATTGACAAATGACTTGCCCTATGGAGTTCAATTCTCTAAAACTTCTTGTGTTTTTAGGACTTGAAGACGGGGAAGAGGATTGGCAATGCTAGAGCTCTTAATGGCCTTTATCTTCTTGCGTTTAATCTGCCTGTGAGAAGTCAAATTTGTTCCTCGGCATGTCTTTCTTCACTGTCTCTTGAAAAAAAAAAATGTTAGTACACTTTCGTCTTGGATATCAAAGTTATGGTTATATGAAAAAATTATTCCCTGCCTTATTTCTAAGTAATATGTCTGTATTCCAATGCAATGTTTGTCAACTTGCCAAGCATACACCTACATTTCTTCCTACTCAAATTTATCACCCATCATCACCGTTCATATTAATACACAGTGATATATGGGGTCCTTCGAAGGTTAAAACTCTAGTGTCTCACAAGTGGTTTCTCACCTTCATCGACGACCATGCACTGGTTTCTTGGGTCTACCTCCCAAAAGACAAATCTGATGCATGTAAGGTTTTTAAAGATTTCCACCAAATGATTCAAATGTAATTCAACACGAAAATTAAAATACTTCGTACAGATAATAGTACGGAATATTTTAATTCAATTCTAGGTGATTTCTTTAAACCCATGGCATCTTACACCAAAGCTCGTGTATCGATACCCCAAAACAAAACGGTGTGACAGAACGGAAAACTAGACATTTACTAGAAGTTGCTCGTTCACTGTTATTTGCTACAAACGTACCTAAACATTTTTGGGGGGATGCCATTCTAACAGCTTGTTATTTGATCAACCATTTACCATCAAAACTCTTGAACTTTAAAACCCCACTTCATAATTTCTCATCTCTTTACCCCACGTATAGAACCTTTTCTACCCTTCCATCCCGAGTCTTTGGTTGTGTTGCTTTCGTCCATGTCCCAAGTCAAAACCGTTCAAAGCTTGATCCACGCTCTCTAAAATGTGTTTTCCTTGGTTATTCTCCAACCCAAAAAGGTTACAAATGCTACAGCCCTGAAAAACGGAAACACTTTGTCTCTACTGATGTCACATTTTTTGAAAATCAAGCCTTTTCCCCCAAAAAATTCGCCTCAGGGGGAGAATGGGTGTGATCCAAATTTTTGGGAACATTTCAAAATTGGAAAGGATGTGTTACCATATTTGGATTTCAAGAGAAAAGATTTGTTGTTGGATTTAAATTTGGAAACCTCCAATTCAAATCAGAATGCCAATTCTAGTTTCCAAAAAATGGACGAAAATCTTGACTCTTGGGAATATCTTTGAGACTCTGTAACTCAAAGCCCACACCTTTCCACAGAAAAACCCCTTCAAAATTCAAACCTGCAATTGACCGAAATATTAGAGGATGTGGAAAAAAATAATGAGTTACTAAAAATACCAGAATCTGCCAAACTAGTCCAACTAGCTTCCAAGTCTGAGTCTGTCATAATTCCTAAACAAAAAGATCTTCTGACTTACTCACGGAAGAAAAAACAAAAAGGGGAAAAGGAAATTAAGACTCTAAGCTGCCAAGAATCAACCTCAAATTCAGGTCAAGGAAAACAGGATGTGGAGAATTCTGTGGTGCCGAGAAAGGGGATCAAAATTTGTATAGAGCATCCTATCTCAAACTTTGTGGGATATGGTCAGCTATGTGGGCAGTTCAAAACGTTTGTGACAAACTTATCAAGGGTGGAGATTCCAAAATCTATTGTTGAAGCCATGAAAAAGCCAGAGTGGAGGAATGCTATACTAGAAGAAATTCGGGCTCTAGAAAAAAATAAAACTCGGGATGTTATGGAGAAACCAAAGGATAAAGCAGTAATCGGTTGTAAGTGGGTATTTACAGTTAAGTATAATTCAGATGGGACTATAGAACGGTATAAAGCAAGGCTAGTGGCAAAAAGATATACACAAACGTATGGTGTGGATTATCAGGAAACGTTTGGCCCTTGTTGCTAAAATTAATACTGTTCGTGTTCTCTTGTCTATTGCTGCTAACTTGGATTGATCTTTCCAACAGTTAGATGTCAAGAATGCTTTTTTGAATGGAGAATTAGAGGAGGACGTGTACATGGAACTACCACTGGGTTTCAGTCAAGGAGGCCAAGGCAAGGTAGTGAAACTACACAAGTCCTTGTATGGCCTTAAACAATCACCTCAGGCATGGTTCAATCACTTCATGAAAGCAATTAAGAAACAGGGGTACGTTCAGGCACAAGCTGATCATACACTATTCTTCAAACATAATGGTGGTAAAGTAGCTATTTTAATAGTGTATGTAGATGACATTATCTTGACAGGGGATGATGTTGATGAGCTGACACATATTAAAAGGGGTCTAGCATCAGAATTTGAGATGAAGGACCTGGGTAAACTTCGGTATTTTCTAGGCATGGAAGTCACAAGAAGTCAACAGGGGATTTCAGTCTCATAAAGAAAGTATGTCCTGGATTTATTAAATGAAACTAGAATGTTAGCGTGTAAGCTTGCAGAGACACTTATGGATCCAAATGTTAAATTTAATGGCCAAGGCAACAATGTTCCAGTTGACCGAGGAAGATATCAGAAATTGGTAGGCAAGCTGATCTATTTATCACATACAAGACCCGATATTGACTTTGCAGTAAGCTATGCCAGTCAGTTTATGCATGCACCTACTGAGGAGCACATGGCGGTTGTCAATCGTGTGTTGAGATATCTGAAAGGAACCCCTGGAAGAGGATTATTTTTCAAAAGGGCTATAGGTCGTGGAATCGAGATTTATACTGATGTAGACTGGGCAAGGTCTGTGATAGATAGGAGGTCTACATCGGGATATTGCTCGTTGTATGGGGGAATTTGGTTACTTGGTGCAGTAAGAAACAGACTGTGGTTGCAAGTAGTGTAGAGGCAGAGTTGAGATCTTTGGCTCATGGTCTATGTAAAGCTTTGTGGCTAAAAACTCTCCTTAATGAACTACGTCAGCCAATACAAGAACCCTTGAAACTTTCCTGTGATAACAAAGCTGCCATTAGTATCTCCCACAATCCCGTTCATCACGATAGAACAAAACATGTTGAAGTAGACCGTCACTTTATCAAAGAAAAAATTGAAGATGGAACTGTGTGCATAGTGTACGTTCCAACCACAAGCCAAGCTGTAGATATCCTGACAAAAAGTCTCTGGAAGCCTAATTTTGAGAAGCTGATTGACAAGCTTAGACTATTAAATATCTATAGTCAAGCTTAAGGGGGAGTGTTTGGATTACCGTGATTATTGGGATTGGCATTAGCTATAATTACTATGTTTATTTTTGGGAAGTCTAAACATGGCAAAATATTAGCTGTATAGATTCTTGATTGTAGGAGTCTGTATGTGCTTGACCGGCTATATTAGCCATTGTAAAATGTTTTTTTGTAAGATATATAGAGAAGATTATTCTTTCATTACAGCAAAGACAAAAGTTTCATTCCTTCTAATATCTTTTAATAATAAACTTGTTAAATCAGCATAAACTGAACATGAAAAGATAATGATAACAATTCTTATGAGATCAAAGTATAAACTTCGCACTTTCTATAACAATGAAGAGTGCATGTCTAAATTGATAACCCATTTCCCAACGGGGGCATGGCCAAATCAATAAATAATCATAGATGTTTATATGTATACATATATTGATGAGGAGGGTACCTCGAGTACCTGTACCATCCAATAGCTCACCAGAAACTGTTCCTCTAAGTGGGGGAGTCCACTTTACAAATTTGAGCTTATTTTCAATAGCAACACTTCAAAATTTTGCATTTTTAAGGTGTCAGTGTTTCCGTCTCCTCTGCCTTCTTGAAGCATCATTGTTAAATTTTCTGACATTGAAAAAACAGATACATAAATAGATAAGAAGACAAATAATAAAACCGGCCTCCTATCAATTTCAAGCTAGAAAAGAAGAGCCTAAACTTATGATTAATACATTAACCTGAGAACAAACTACAATAAAAGTATATAATAAGAAAATGAGAAGCATATGAAACATACATGGGATATGTATATCTTTCTCTTTAATTTGACCAGAGAGAGAGACTATAAAATTTATCATATCTTGGACCAAAGATAAGCTTCAGTATGATAGCCATGACAAATATTGGAGGAAAAAAAAAAAATGACACCAAAAACCCAAGTTTAGCCAAAAGAGGGAGTTAAAGTTACTTTTAAAATTATTACTGCCAGCTCGAATACTTTATTAACATGCTTTTAAAACAGAATTACAAGATCCTCAACCCATCAAATATATTATGTATTATACAAGTCTCTATTCAATTATTTGTTTCAATCAGTAATACAAGTGCAGCCAATATGAGCATAAGTAATACAAGTAATACACACACACACACACACACACACACACACACACACATATCATCCACTCTTAAATTCTCATTTCCACAGGAGGTGCCCAGGCAATATGAGCATAAATTTGAAAACGTTAATATCCAGCATACAAGAAAATATATATATATAAGTTTTAGTGTTCAACAAGAAAAATTCAGTCTTAAGCATGACTAAGAACATGAAATACAAGTCCAATGAGAAAAGGCAGTAGCCAAGACTAAGAGTGTGTTTGATAGGAGAGAAGTGGAAGGAAGGAAAGAGATGGAGGGATTTGTGGAAGGATTTTGACCAATCATGCCTGTTCGGTAGAAGAGAAGGGAGAAGGAAGAGGCTGGGGGGAGGGACTCCCAATTTCTCAAAAAGCCTCAATTTTAATGCCTCCCACATTGAAGAGATTTTTTGAGAGAATCAATTTGTCCTATTAATTATTAAACTAAAATTACAATAATATCCTTATTAATAGACTAAAATCTACTATTTTCTTTCCCTTGCGTCTTCATACAAAACAAGAGAGATAATTTTTGATTTCTTTCCCTCTTGTCATACCAAACATCATAAACAAAAGAACCTCTATCTCCTTCATCTCCCTCATCTAGGTGATGTACCACTACTTTCTTTCACTTTTCTCTCCCTCCAACTGAACATAACCTAAATGCAAAACAATTGTCAGCCCTGTAGGGAGCCAAAATAGTAAGCATTATCCTTTTTTTTTTTTTCCCTCAAATAACATTTTATGGCATAGATACATAGATACTTTTCTTTCCCTTTCCTCTAGTAAGCATAGCTCAAACATCAGAAGCCAAATTTAAAGTAGTAATCAAGTGAGCTTAACTTACCTATTTGCACGTCTCTTTCTTGAATTAGCACCTATACATTCTTTTATCTCCTCTTCACTCAAAATATTTTCAACATTGGACTTTAAAAGACTAGAACAATCTATGAACGGAACCAACTCGGCCAAATCTGAGACAAGTAACTTGTCCTTGACCTTCTCTCTGAGATATTCCATTAGAATGAGCCCTGAACAAGTAGTCAACAAGAATATAGAAGTGAGAGAACTTCTAAGATGTAAAACATAAGAAATCAAACAATAAATGCAAAAGAAATTCAATTAAATACAAATCAATGTTTTGTTATTCAAAGTAACAAAAACTCAAGAAGCGTTTGGTAAGAGTATTGTGTTTGCACTGCATTTAAACACAATGTAATTTTCACCCAAACGCAAAATTATTTCATTTAAATACTAACCACATCACAATTTAAATCCAATACAATCACTATTCACCATTTTACTTTTTTTTACTATTTTTACCAATCACATCACGTACTTCCTTTCTCTCTCCCTTTTTTCTCTCAACTTTTATCAATCACATCACATATAATACAATTTAAATACTTTTCATCCAAACAAACATTGCATTTGAATGCAATACAAATACTTTTCATCCAAACACATATTGCATTTAATGCATTACATTCAAATACAATACGAATGCAATGCATTATCCAAACACCCTCTCAGGCAACAATTCCAGGTAGCAACTCAAGATACGCCTTGGTTGCATAAATTAATCATGAGTCCTAGAATAATCATGCAACCCACTAGTTGACGGTAGAAAGCCTTCATTTTTATTAGAAAAGAGACTTGCACTTAAGGTTGTTGCATCTACAGAGCAACAGTGCTCAAAGAATGACTAAAAGGGTGAAAACAGCAAGCTACACATAAATTCCGATCTACACAATATTTGTTGCAAGTTCTCCAACAAGATGGAAACACACCAAAGAAAAGATGGAATATAGAAAATCTATATAATGTTCTGCAACAGTCATGAAAGAAAGCAAAAGTGGAATCATACACTGTGCCCTCAAGAAAAAATAACTACAACCAGTCTTGCTCTCATGTGAAATTAGGTTATAACTTCAAAAATTGGATAACGATTCAAACAATCTTGCATTAGAGATTCATTTTCGAAGATAGGTAAAACAAAAAGAAAGAAGACGACAAAAACAAAAGAGGAACTGTGCTAAAAGAAGAAACTTTGCAGTAAAATAAAGTTATCACTAAGCTAAAAGATGGATATATAAATCAACAATTAATATAGGCTTCTAGTATACTAGAGCATGTTACTTAAAGAAAATAGAAAAGTAGAAACATCAAGATAGACATACCAAGAGCTCGAAGCATCTTCAGGTCAAACTTTTGAGATAGTTCATCACATCCAACCGTTTTTGCATGTTGGACTACCAGCATTTTTAAGCTAATTAGCATATCCTGCAATAACCTTTCGTCAATTGTTGCTAATATTCAAAAGGCAGTCCAGCCAATTACAACGATGGAATATCATCAAGAAATTAGTCTACACTATAGTTTCAAAAATAAGCCCTGTGGATTTACAGGAAGTGAAGCTTAACGTAAAAACCATAAATTGAATTGAATCAATTATATGTGTCATAGGGTTCATAGAACTATAAAACTAAAAGAGAAAAAAAATTACAATACAATGACGGCATATAGTCGGTTTGAAAGTACGTACGAGCTCGGATTCAGACAAGGAACAAAGCCAGTTCACATCTTCAAGACTGTTATTCCTTAAGATCTCTTGCACCTCATCCCTCTCACAGAAACCGTTATTTTCTTTTGATTCCATCACAATGCCTCTGCGATTTCCTGAATCCGACAAGTGCCAAATTCAGTGAAGTGAAAATCGTGATATTTTTTTTTTTTTCACCACTTTTAGGTTCTTAAATACAGAAAGGTACAAATAAAAACTAAACATATTATACACACATGTACATAAACTAGATAATATTTCTAAGTGTGTGCAAATACAAAACGCTGATATATATATATAGCGTTAAGTCATATATAGACACATATTTACACACAACTATATACATGTATATACATATATTAATAATTAACAAATTATCCAAAAGCTTAAGCTTGTATCCACCATGCCTACATTAGAGAATCCCCATCGAGATAAATTTAATAGGGGAAAAAAAAAAGGGAAACGAAAAATTAAACAAGAAGCAAAAATACGAGAATCTGCGAATTTTCACAAAACCATCGAAGAGGCATGCAAAATCAAACAGCAAATGATCTTCCTAAGAGAGAATCTTCAAATTAAAAGAAGATGCTAAAGAAGAACCTTTTGAGATTTGCGTTTGGAGGGCTTATGCTTCTTGTCTGATTCACCTGGCGAGAACAAAAGCAATGCCGTTGGGGTCCTTGACTTTGGCAGGGACGAAAACAGTTACGCTTTATGGAGAGAACGGCATGGGGTGAGCCACAACGTCACAAGTGGCTCGAGAGATGGGTGGGTGGGACACTCGTTGTACCCAGGAGTGGAAGAGGCTGTTCCTCTCAGACTTTGGATGGCATCCAACCTGAAAAAAATAATGTCATTTGATAAGTCGTAAGTGGTCTACTAAAATCTGGACAGGTGTCAAGGACCAAACCAAAGGCAAATGAGAACAGGACAAAATACAAAGGCATAAGGGGGATCAAAATCAGCGAATCTCATACCTCTAATAAGAAAATGAAAAAAAATATACATATATCTCTTGTCTCATTATTTGATCATTACATTCACAAAAGATCTTTTGGTTTACATCCCATAATTGCAAGTAACATACCAAACGAAATCAATAATATAAAGGTAAGAAAGTATAGAGCAACTCAGTTGTTGGTTTGTAGTTGGAAAGTATAGTCCCAGGAAAGGGTAGATTTTGAAAAGGTTAGAAGACGATGGGATCAATTAAGCTCAAATTAACTGTTCACACGCTGTTAAAACTTCTTATGCAGCTTTCCCTGTCACCTAAAAATTCTACACTTTACAAGGATTATACTTGGTTAAAAACAGTTACAGGCGAAGTGAGTTCTAGCCCAACACAAAGTCTAACGAGAAAAAATAAATACATAAATTAATCAACAGTTATCAAATTAACTTTTATTTACAAGAATACTGATACCCAAGAACAACTTCAGGAGATTTGTAGTATCGACTCTGGAGATAAATATACTTGTTAAATATAAGCACTAGATCTCCTTTGTTAAATATCCTTGGTCTGATAAGTTTGTTGTATTATTATGCAATTCTTCTTTCGTATATTAGCACATTGTCTCGTGCTTGTGTTTGGTGTTTGTCTTATGCCTCTAGATCTTTTAAATGAGTGTGAAGAGATCCATTCTTATCACTATTGCAAGACGAACTGACAATTACTCTTTTATCCCTTAATTTTATGAATTAAAAAAAAAACCCAAAAAAATCTTCTTTGTCCTAAAGACAATTAACCACACAACAAACAAATCAAACCACCAAACCCAGTTCTTCTCTATCCACGAGCACCAGATCCCTCAATGCAATAGACTCAAAATCAAATCCCCCAACCCAAAAACTTCAAAATCCAAAAACCCAAATTATGGAGGAATTGAAGATCTAAACAGATGCACTAGTTGAGGGACCCAAAATATGGAGGAGTTGTAAAAATGAAAAAGGGCTGAAAATCAGTCAAATTTGTGAAACCGATGACTGATCGAAGGGGAAGAGTTTCAGTTCGGTTACCGAGATTTGATTTTGGCTCAGTGTCGGTCAGTTAGGGTCGGTTTAACTGGGGGTAACCTGGTGGTAAGCTGCTAGCTTACAGGAGGTAACCTGATGGGTTTTTAGGTTTTAACTGATTTTTGGGGACTTTTTTTTTCATTTGTTTTGGGACGAAACTTTGATGTTGAAAACGTATGCGATCATTAACACTACTTTGGCATTGGAATAAAATTTAATCAATTAATTATAGTACTTAGTAAGCAACCTTAAACAAACAATCATATATATAAAATGCAATTTTAATAACCACAAGTCTAAAACCAAATAACTAAGTCCTAATTCAAAGTGTGACAAAACTAATGTAATAACCGATAAATACAATAATCAAATTCACAGTCTGACCCACACATAAAGTCCCCAAGCACACTGAAAAATAAAAAATAAAAATAAAAACACCATTACAAGACAGAAGAACATTAAAAAAAAAAAAAAAACACACACACACACACACACTGAACATTCAAAAAAATGCAAAAAAAAAAAAAAAAATCTCCAAGCACACTGCAATACGCATCAGTTCGTACACACAAGCGCATATATATATTTTATCTATCAAAGCGATCAATCCCTAATTTTTTACATACCCAAACCAAATCTCAGCGACTCCGCATAACCAAAGTAAACGAAGCTAATATTTTACCTTCGGGCTTCGATGACGGCGTGAGGGGCCAAGGGGCGCCGGCGCAGTCTCTTCGGAGGCGTGAGGGCCGTTCGGTGGTGTGACTGAGGCTGAGAGACCGAGACAATGGAGGGAAGGTTGGTCGACAGAGAAACAGAATTTCTTTCCCTGCTGGGGTTGTTTGTTGGGTCTTGGTGGTTTTGCCAAACCACGCCTTGTAAGTGGAGAGGGGAAATTTTTTTTTTTTTTTTCAAGGATTAAACCTGCCCTGATTCACTTTACACCTCATACGTTGTGTCCTAAAAGTAAATTCGTTAATCTAAAATAAAATAAAATATTTTAATTTTAAATTGATTAATTTAAAATTATTTTCTATTAATTAAAACTAGATAAATTTAAATTTATGATCCGTTCGATGAACGCATTATATTTGAATGTAATGCATTGAATGTAATTTGTGTTTAAAGAAAAAATATTAACATTGTATTTAAATACAATATGCGTTTGGGGGAAAAAATATTTGAATTATATTTTAATAATAAATATGTGATTTGATGGGTAAAAATAGAGAACAAAAAAAAAGAGAAAAAGAGAATATATGATGTAATTAATAAAAGTAATAGAAAAAGTGAAATAATAAATAGTAATTGTAATGGATTTAAAATGTTATGTGATTGGTATTTAAATGAAATGCTTTTGTATTTGAGGGAAATTGCATTACATTTAAATGTAATGTATTTTAAATATGTGTACCAAACACAACATAAAATCCCCAAAAACTAAATCTAATAAATCCAAAAAAAAAAAGTTGATCTTCAGGCAATTTAAAAAGGAAACCAACTTCCTTCTTTAGATTTCTCTATGATGACCCTAGCTAAACTCTCATTTTTCTTTGACATGGGACAAAGAAGCTTTATTCTATCTTAAAATGCATTTCGTGTAACGATTTGTAATGTAATATTTAGGTTAAAGATAACTAATTTTTCAAAAACTAATTAAACTTTTTAATGGCTTTTTAGAAAAAATCAAAAATAAAATGAACAAGTCACTCTTTATTAGATATTTTCTCTCGCTAAACTCTCATTTTTCTTTAACATGAGACAAAAAAGCTTTACTCTATCTTAAAATGCGTTTCGTGTACCGATTTGTGACATAATATTTAGGTTAAATTTAATAGACTTTTTAAAAACTAATTAAACTTTTTAATAACTTTTTAGAAAAAGACAAAAATAAGATGAACAAGTCATTTTTTACTGGATATTTTCTCTATTGATAATTTTATTTTGAAGATATTTGTATAGATATGCACATAGGTTGTAGTGGATGCTACAGAAATAGGTTTTGCCATTTGTTTTTATTTCTCATTTTGTTTTTCAATTAACAATATTGCAATATACCAACCAACTAATTCAAAATAAAAAGTATATTTATTATGTTTTACTTTATTGGAATTTGGATTTATGGGTCCATTACTCATAAACACTTGCTTTTTAAATGTAGATACGAATTTCAAACTAATGAAGAAATAAATATATTTACTTTTATTTTTAATCTATTTTTGTTAATAAGAAAATAATAAAAATGTTTTACTAGTGTTACAAATTATGCCAAAATATTTTTTAAATTTAGGATTAAACTAATCTTTTTATAATTACACAAATGCCAACTTCTCCTGTTATATCGATTTAGATCATTCTAAACGTACGCAACAATTGAGCGTTTATAGTTTACTTAACACTTCGATGCTGGTCTTGAAACTAAATTACTTACTAAACACACTGACTCACTGCTTTACGCCTTTTTCCTTTTAGCAAAACTAGCCCTTGAGCATTTTACTTTGGGCAAGTTGATATCTCCTATAATGACAATTTGCAGATGGAGAAGCATTTTTTTAGTTCGGAAAAGTGCAGTGTGCCTTCATTTGACCATCTGAAGTTATGTTGAGGAAAGAGGGGAAGAAAATTTTATTTCCAAAAAAAAAAAAAAAAAAAAAGGAGCAAGAGCTTTAACTTCTTCTTATGAAGAGTTTGCTTATTTCCGAACCATTTACTAGGTGGCATCCTTTCTTCTTAGCATGCACAATCATTTTGACATGTGATACATTCACTGTTTGACAAAAAGCAAAGTTTGCTATTGTTGTTTAACTAAGCAAGTGCACCACAACTTCGTGTCATAAACTATGCACATATCTACAAAAATTTCTTAAAAACAAAATTAACAACAGAGAAGATATCCAATAAAGAATGAGTTCATCTTATTTTTGCCTCTTTCTGAAAAGCCAAAAAAAAATTTAACTAGTTTTTGAAAAGTTAGTAAACTCTAACATAAAAATTTCATCTCAAACCGGTACACGAAACACACCCTAAGATAGAGCAAAGCTTCTTTGTCTCATGTCAATGAAAAATTAAAATACAATGAGGGACATCATAGAGAAATCTAAACGGATAAACTGGTTTTCTTTTTGGATTGTCCAAATAACAACTTCACTTTTTTGGATTCATTTTTTTGGATTCATTGAATTTAGTTTTTGAGGATTTTAATGATTCTGGCTACAACTCTTGGAGAGTCAGTTTTCACTTTTTTTTACTGGACACACCAGAAATTGTTGAGAACATTGTTTTGGGCTAATCCAAAATCCTCAACAATTGTGTTTAATAAAAAATAGTAAAACACTTTGCATTCTTTAACCTTTTTGCTACTTCCCTTTTTGCTTTAAATTTAGTAAAAATTTTCCTAAAATTTCTTTTTATGGTTCTGACCAACACATATTTAAGCTATAGATTGTAATGGAATTGAGTTTAGGCCCCTAGAATCACTCCCAAGCTGGCCACCTTTCTCTCTTTCCCTCACTTATCAAATTCTCATCCCACAATTAAATGTGGGAAGGGAGCAATATCTGCTGTCTCACATTTCTCCTCTCTTTGATTGTCTTCTAATAATGTTATATCAAATCACCTAAATTGAAGAATTTAGCCACATAAAAAAAACTAAATACTAAAAAATTTTAAACAAATTGGTGAGACATCAAAATACTATTAAGGAGATAACTATCAAAACAGGATAATGAAACAATAGATCTAAACTCTGCTGGGAAAGATCCCTAAGATGGGGTGTTTGAAGATAGAAACCTGACCAGATTCCAATATTTGATTGAAGAGTATGGATTATTTGCCAACTTAAGAGAGCGAAATACGCATGGTATCACTATCTCCTAGAAATCCTATTCCTGGCATAACTTTCTAACTCACCACAAAAAATAATCTTACATATACACCCTCTAAAATAAAATATCAATAAACAGATCGTCACAAAACACATGCCTCTAAATCCTCATTGGTCTTAATAAGCTTATAAGTAATAACTAATTTACCTTCAAATTTTATGTAGTGTGCGTTAAGGTGTTGTCGCTTGAAACAATTATTCACACTTCATTTTAAATTTATTATGTACATCGTTATTCTTTGTCAATTTCATTGCATAAACCCAGCAAGCGCATATAAAAATTTCCAAATTCCACCATAATCCAGCAATCCTAGAACAAAACAACACGAAAAAAGGTGAAAAAATACCAAGTAAAAGACGATATTCATTTCGGGAATTGGATTCGAGATTGACCTAAAATTCAAGCGACGGAGATAGCGCGTTGAACGGAATTCTTGGAATTGCGGCCGGAATCATTGGCTGCGAAGTCTTCGAGATTGTAGATGACGGTGATGTGAAGAGAGCAGCTAGGGCAGCGAGCGATGTCCTCGCCAAGGCTGAGATCAGCCTTGGTGATCTGAAAGAGATCGCCGCAGGGACATGGGTAGGTGTAGGCCTGCAGCTCCTGGTTCCACTCCATGTCCTCGATCTCCACATCGTCATACGACATCGTACTGGTTTGGTCTGGTCGGACGACAAAGTGAAAGCTTGGTTTCGGCTTTTTTTATTTTTTATTTTTCCAAAAGAGGTGGGAAGGAAGGAAGAGTGGTGCCGGTAGCCTGTGTTTTTTGTCAAATGCAGGTCAGGTATAAGAAATTAGGGTGGCAATTCGTGTTAATGACCGTGTTTCATTCGTGTTTGATCCGTTTATTGATAAAAATCTCAATATAAACATGATTTGTTTAATAATTATACCAAAAAATAAAACTTAAACACAATCTGTTTAAAAAGATAATACGACATAACATGTTTGCGATCGGTTTCGTATCTACCGGACCCACTTAACTAAATCATTCAGAACAATAATAATAATAAAATAAAATAAATAAAAAGCATAAACTATTTTCGAAATTTTGATGATGAAATACTTTAAATCATGCAGAACAAGATCAAAAACCAGTCCAATGCAAAACCCAGGAACATCATTACACGAACAAATTTGCGCAACTT
This sequence comes from Antiaris toxicaria, assembly GCA_035233585.1. Lineage (NCBI taxonomy): Eukaryota > Viridiplantae > Streptophyta > Magnoliopsida > Rosales > Moraceae > Antiaris > Antiaris toxicaria. The sequence continues at coordinate 8,660,894 of CP141163.1, forward strand.
ACACACCAAGAAGATGGAAAACGCAAAAATAATAATAATAACAGCAATAAAATCAAAAAAAATCAAAAATCAAAACACCAACTAAAAAAGAAAAAGAAAAAGAAAAAGGTGTACGAAAAAGGCGTCGATGACTTTAAAACACCAACTAGAAAAAGACAGCAAATATAATCATATGTATACCTCCACTGCAAGCCAATAGAATCAAAACTAATGGAACCAATCTGTGAAACCAAATCTGAAAATCTTGTCCGTCTAAATGATCGTTCGGCGTTCTGAAAATGCTTCTAGACACTCCAGAATAGTGGATGTTGTATTTAGAAAAAAGCTGCAGGAACACATATAATATCAAAATTCCTCTAACACGAAACCATAGACTTAAATAATGTAGGAAGATCCTACCTCATTGATTGCCTTCTGGGATTTCAGTGGTTCATGATGAGAGAAGGTGAGGGGAGAGGAAAGGCGACGGCGATGAGGTGAGGTGACGGCGACTGGGTAAGGGAGGGGAAGGGGAGGGCGATGGCGACGGTGAGGGGAGGGGCAGGGCGATGATGACGGCGACGAGGTGAGCGAAAGGGAGGGGGAAGGCGACAGAGACGGGATGAGGCCGTGAGGGGAGGGGAGGGGGAGGGCGATGAGTCGATGGGCTGAGTCGCTGAGAGGAGGAGAGGGCCGGAGAGGACTCCGGGGAGGGAGGCAGAAACCTGGGTTTCCTCTCTTTTATGTGAAAAGTTTTAAAAATATACATTTATAAAAAATTAAAATATATATTTTATATTTAAATTTTAAATTTTTACACCTTACAACTTTATATAATATATATATAATAATATAAATATATTAAAAATTATAAAAAAAATAATTTATGGATTGTATTGATGTAAACTCATATAAAACTTATTTATTAAATAAATTATTTCATATCAATTATAGATCGATTGGTTCGTGTAAATTTGACTTTTATTTAATTGTATTTGATAGGTTCAATTTTTTTTTATTCAAACTCATTTAAGAAAAAACCCAAACCTTATGTAGATTTCATATCGTGTTGTTGTGTCATGATCTAAATTACTAGTCTTAACTCAAAATATATAACTTTATTTGAATTAACAATTGTTTATGTTATACATGCTAAAAATATGAACCAAAGGATCTCGGGGGAAAAGAATTTAAAAAATCAAAAAATAATACTGTTACCATCTATGAATAATAAAAATATATATATTATAAATTTTGTGTAAATTTTGTATCATATTATTATATTATGATCCAAATTATTAGTTCTAACTTAAAATATGTAACTTTATTTGAATTAACAATTATTTAAAGTATATACATTAAAAATATGAACCACAGGATTTTGGGGGAAAAAAATCAAAAAATCAAAAAATGATACTGTTACCTTCTATGAATGATAAAGAATATAGAGTTCCATAGGTTGTAGAAAGTAATTATAATTATACAAAAAGCAAATAGGCTTAGCGTGCGTTTGGTAAACGCATTGCATTTTGATTGTATTTGAATGAAATTTGTTTTTTAAATGTTGTATTTGATTGAAAAGTATTTGTTTTGTATTTGAATGAAATATGTGTTTGGATGAAAAGTATTTTAAAATTGAAAAGTTGATGTGATTGGTAAAAGTAGAGATAAATAGTAGAATTGAAAAGTTGATGTGATTGTTTTAAAAATATTTTGAATAGTAATTGTTTTCGTAATACTGTTGTAAAATTTGTATTTGGTGTAAAATTATATTGTATTTGAGTAAAATTAAAATTGAATATATCTCCAAATGCCCCCTTAAGTTCTAGATTGGTTGATTTAACGATTGCTCTTCCTATAAGAAGTTTACCAACAAAAAAAAAAAACAAAGAATCAAAGAATCAGCGTGTGATGAGAAAAAAGGGAAATAAGGAACAAATAAGCTAAAGCAAGACAAGAACAGTGCCAAAATAAATTAAAAAAACATTAGTAACTGAAATCTATGGCATAGGGAAGGATGCGACAGCAAAAAAGAAATTATATTTTATTTCAATTTTTTTTTGTATCGCTTGCTTTGTTGAATTTTTTTTGTTCCCTGTTTATTCATAGACATGCTGTTTATTTAAATTTAATTATTGGAAGTGTGTGGTTAACTTGATCTTTCTTGACTTAGGTAACGTTTAGTAAATATTTTATAGTGTTACAAAAATCAATTTTACACCAAATACAAGGTTTTACATTCAAATATAATCATTTTTAACAGTATTACGAAAACAATTACTATTTAAAAGTTTTTTAAAACAATCACATCAACTTTTCAACCTTAAATCTTTATCTCTACTTTTATCAATCACATCAACTTTTCAACTCTAAAATACTTTTCATCCAAACACACATTTTATTCAAATACAAATACTTTTCAATCAAATACAATACTAAAAAAAAAATTGTATTCAAATACAATTAAAACATAATATGTTTACTAAATGCTCCCTTATTTTACTTAGAATAAATTAGAATTAGAGTCAAAAATATAAGTTGGGTTAACAATAAACATGTTGACCAAAAAGTTTTCTTTTTTCTTTTTTCTTTTTTTCAAAAAACGTATTAGATATTAAAATATATACAATTTCACAAGTGATCAAAAATAATAATGATCAAATAAAATAAAAACAAATTTTATTTTAAATTAATTAACTCATTCTTTGCTTTTGTAATTAAAAGTAACAATTTATAAATAAAAAGATAAAAATACCCGATACTTAACAAGAAAAGAGGGAAAAAGAGGAGACAAATAATTCAAAACAACTCAACAATATTACTGCATTAAACAAAAGACCGTAGTTGATATTTTAATGGATATTAATTACCTCCATCATTCATAGCTTAAATCATAACATGGAAAAAAAAAAAACTAAAAAAAGGTTACAACATATTTTTTAGGTGCTCATAATTGACTCATTAACTTAATATCTTATAATTTAAGCTGCTTAAAATTGTTACCAATTGAAGATTAAAAAAAAGGAGGATACATTCATAAAATACCAGTTTAGTTAAGTATCTAAAAATTCTAACAAAAATTAAAAAAAAAGGAAGATAATTAATATTAAAATATATGTTGATCTGCTTTTTTTTTTTTTTGGCAAAACGAAAATTTTAAGTAAAAAAACAAAGGCTGACAATCAAAACAATTAATATATAGTTGCATAGATCAAATATAATGAAAAAAAAAAAAAGCAATTCTTTAATTTTAACAACAACGCAAAATGAATAGCTATAGCAATAAAAATAAACAATCAGCATTTAAAAATATAAAGAAGCTTTGGATTTAGTAAAAATTATGCCATCAATCAATTATAAAGAAATATTTTAAAAACAAAAAGAGAAAGAGAAGAGAAGAAGGGGGGATTTAAAAAAAATACGCAAACCGTTGTTACTTATATTAAATTATAATGTAATTTTTAAAAAAATGTAACAATGTATATTTTTAAATTATATTATAACCTACAGAACAATTTAATATTTTAGAATATTAAGCCATTCCAAACCATTGTTACTTAAAAATGAAAATGAAAGTAATAGAAAAAGAGGAAGAGACAGACAGAGATGACAAACATTAAACACCAGCTTAATTTAAAATATGCAAACCGTAATTACAAAACTAAAACAGATATATAGTACTTTAACATATTTAAGGCAATAAATGTTTCTCAGAACGAAGACTTTTAACGTGCATGACAAAAGCCACAAGTAAATTATACCAATTATTTATATTGTATCTAGCAATTAAAATTTTGATATTAAAAATCATTTCAAATTGATTTCAATTAAAAACTTTATAAATAATTACGAGAAGACATCATTTTAAAGTACTTTAACATACTTTAAAGTCCAGATATATGGTACTTTAACATATTTAAGGGGATAAATGTTTCTCGGAATGAAGACTTTTAACGTGCATGACAAAAGTCACAAGTAAATTATATCAATTATTTATATTGTATCTACCAATTAAAAATTTGAAATTCAAAATCATTTCAAATTGATTTCAATTAAAAACTTTATAAATAATTACGAGAACAATCATTTTAAAGTACTTTAACATATTTAAGGCGATAAATTGTTAAAGTACTTTAACATACTTTAAAGTACAGATATATAGTACGTTAACATATTTAAGGCAATAAATGTTTCTCGGAATGAAGACTTTTAACGTGCATGACAAAAGCCACGAGTAAATTATATCAATTATTTATATTGTACCTAGCAATTAAAAATTTGAAATTAAAAATCATTTCAAATTGATTACAATTAAAAACTTTATAAATAATTACGAGAAGACACCATTTTAAAATAAATAATCTAAATCTTTAATTTGTAGTTTATGAGATTAGAGTGATCATTTAACTTATATGAAAATTATTATATTATATAAATCTAATTGTAAAGATGGTTTGTATTAACTGTTTAAAGTGAGTCGATTCTTAAATAGAGACATAGATATATTGACTAGTGGTGGTGATATAATGGATGTGAACCAAAATATAATTAATTTATAAGTTCGTTTGAATAGTTTAATTCATTTTTGATATTCATTATGCAATAACTTTAATCTTGAGTAAGTAAATAACTTTATGTTTATAATTTGTGTATTTTAATGTTGCAAAGGCTAAAGTGTCTCGAAATATTAAGCAACAAGGTCAATTTGTTAGATATATAACTTACATTCGATATGAGTTTTGCTTATAAATATAAAATCATAACTCCTATAAAGAGTAATGGTTATTTTCTTAACAACATTAGACATGATGTGAAAATGGACAAGGTTTTAGGTCATTTGTTTGGCAAATAATTTATTATTTATATTTGATAAATAATTATTCTTCTATTGGATATATAATGGATCTTTAAGATAGAGTGATTAAAAGATAGAACAAGTTTTGACTTTAAGTTGATAATGAATATCATATGAGAGTGTTGAATTTATGACAAAGTCATTAGACTATGACTATACATTAGCTTACGTGATACGATATATAATTAGAAGTGTAATTTCAGATTTATAGCAGTGTGATTTTGAAACAAATAACTGTAAAATTAATTTATTTAATATAAAATAATTAATTATATAAATTATTTGAGCCTATTTTATATATGTCCAATTAGTCCTTTTACTAGTTTAATATAATTTATTAATTGATGGTAATCAATTAGAATATTTATTGCTACTTTATTTTCGAACTTAGTGAAGAGAAAATTTTAAATGGCCTCATGTATAAGTGTAGGCATTTTTTATACTAAAGGTAGAATGAGAATTTTATTTTATTTAATTAATTAGATATATATTTAGTTTTAATAAATATTTATTTAAAAGATAATATTTGTAATCTAAATTAGTTGTATTTACCTTTTATAATAAATATAAGATTAGTTTAAATTAAGAAATATGGATGAATTAATTATTTAAATAATTAATTTAAATATCTAGATAATCTTATTTAAATAAATAATTTAAAACTAGATATTGTCATTATCCTATTTAAATTTAAATTGAAATAAAATCTTGTTGTAGTTTATATATGGTATGCTTTTTCTATTAAAATAAGGCAAGGAAACAGTTTTTCTCTTTATTAATTTTATTTGGATAATTATTACATAATTTTTTAATTCAAATAAAGTATCAATGATTTTATTTGAATTTAAATTTGATTTATAAAATATTATTCATGCAAATAAAATCACAAAATAAATGGAAATTAAAATTTGAATCAAATTTTAAATCTCCTGTACCTAAAGCGGGTGCATATTTTGTCCTTCCGGGACTAGGAAAAATACCCATATTGGATATAGAAGAAAGAAAATCTTTTTGAAATAACCTATTCGAATTTGAATTCTACTTAGTCTATTCACTCTATAAATAAGACTCTAAAGGCTCCTGATTTAGTTAGACTACAGACTCAAAGATAAGAAAGCTTATTGTTATACTTCCATTAATAATAATAAGTTCTAAGAACTCTGAGTGGTTAGAAAGAGAAAGCCATGTATCAAATACAATTGAGAGACCAAGAGCCTACACTCTCCACTATTCAAAAATTAAAGAATAGTAAAGAAAATTAGTTAGTTGAAGTTCTTTTATTTACCTTCTCTTACATTCCCATTGTTCTCTCTTCAAAATTTGTAAATTATAAAATAATTTATTATATATAACAACCTTTAGTTAGTATGATCTAAATAAAATTTTTTAAAAATTTCATTGCATAAATTACATATTTTTCCTACACGACTATATGAGACTATTTTGTGGAGATGGTCCCAACTTATAATAGAGTTCTTATTTCTAGCATATCAGATAAGAAACCACCATTTTATAATAGTACCCTATCCATAGAAAAGTAGAACCAGTATTTAGGGAGGCCATACAAATTTACAACGACAGATTTAGCCATTATAAAGGATTCAGTGTTTGAGGGATGGAATTCACCCATAGAAGCAATCATAATAACATCCACCAGTCAATATCAAGTTTTGAATCAAACAGAAATAAAGAAGATAACATATGTGCCAGAAATTGAGATGAGCAGTAGCAGCATAAAAGCTCCTAATTACTTTAGAGAGGAACAATACGAGGAACTAGCATCACCCAGCAAAAATGATCCAGCAGAATCCATTGGAAACAATAAATAATACATAAATGCTTGGATCAGCCAGAATGTAGAAGACAACCGAAGAAATGGCCAACAAAGGATGAGGCCGCATAGAAATTCCTCATATTTGTCAATGGAGTCTACGTTTGGTAAACGCATTGTATTTTGATTGTATTTGAATGAAATTTATTTTTTGAATGTTGTATTTGGTTGAAAAGTATTTGTTTTATATTTGAATGAAATGTGTGTTTGGATGAAAAGTATTTTAGAATTGAAAAGTTAATGTGATTGGTAAAAATAGAGATAAATAGTAAAATTGAAAAGTTGATGTGATTGTTTTAAAAATATTTTGAATGGTAATTATTTTCGTAACACTGTTGTAAAATTTATGTTTGGTATAAAATTGTATCACATTTAAGTAAAATTAAAATTGAATTATTTCTCCAAATGCCCCTAAAAAAAACTAAATATGACAAGACGTCACCAAAGGCGGCCATTCATGTGTTATTTTCAGCTTTAGTTAGTGTAAATAGGAATCTTATCAGAGAGAACAATTAGTCCTTTTATCTTTAATAAATTAGTTTGAAGTCCAGGGCTGAAGTTCGCTCTAAAAAGTCTATAAATAAAGTTTGTAATTGGTATTGAAGGGACACAGAAATTTCTAAATCCTTCAAAGTCTAAGTGTGTTCAAGTATTCACGTGGTTTGAGTGTTTAAATATCCAAGTACTCAAGTTTCAGTATCGTAAGTATTATATTTCAATAAAGAAAGTTCATTTATATCTCTTATAAGTAAATCTCTATGATTACTGAATAAGTACCCTCGGAGGCTTTTCCCCCAAGGAGAAAACAAGTTCTTTACTTACCACTTTATGTTACTAGAAAATAAGTTCTAACTTTTCTTTCAAGATATTTATTTCGAAAATGTTATCCAATAAGCCCTTATTTAGGAGAGAGTAACACTATTTTAGGAAAAATTTTGATGTCCTAAAACTCAAAAAACAAGTATCATTTTTGGAGTACCTCGCTAGGCCAAAAATGTTGTTTAAGGGAAACATGAGGGAAAGTGAGAGTAAAAGACATTAAGTGTGTGTTTGGTACACACATTTAGAATACATTGTATTTAAATGCAATGTAATTTTCCCCTAAATACAAAAGTATTTTATTCAAATGTCAATCAAATCACATTTTAAATCCAATACAATCACTATTTATTATTTCACTTTTTTCTATTACTTTTATTAATTATATCATATATTCTCTTTCTCTCTCTTTTTTTCATCTCTGCTTTTACCCATCACATCACATATTTATTATTAAAATACAATTTAAATACTTTTCATCCAAACACACATTGCATTCAAATGCAATGCTAATACTTTTTCTCCAAATACAAATTACATTCAATACATTACATTTAAATGCAATGCAAATACAATGCATTCACCAAACGAACCATAAAAATAAACCTAACATAGAATAAAGTAAAAGTCCTGGAAATAAGGCTTGCTTTCCAAACTAGAAATCAACAAACAAGAGAGAAGCTAAGAAAAAATCTCGATAACATTAGCGATGAATAGTATTTTGCCAGTGTCCAGCGGGGGAAAGCGCCACTAAATAATATGACAAACAATACTGTTACTTTTAATGATTTGGTTGCATATATAGAAAGAAGAATTAGTTGACATACTTAGTAGAATCCAGGTATAAATAGAAGCAAATTTAAGAATTGATTTAAATCCTGAAATTGCAGAAAAAATCACGGAAGATGTAGAATGCTTAAGGATAAGACAATTTGAGTTAATAGAAGAAATAGAAATAGAAATAGGTAGATGTTATTTATAGAAAAATTTTGTGATAATTTAAGCATGATAAGTTTAGGAAATAGAAGAACAATTTAGAGTTTAAAAGAAAATTTGTATGAATTTTTAATAGCTCAAGGAAATAATTATTTAGAGAATCAAGAAATAGTATGAATAGAATTTATAGATCCCGTTGAATTAGATAATACCAGAAGAATAATAAATAACTTAATATGTACACTTGGACAAATAATCATGAAGAATAATTTCAGTAGTTAAATAGAGTTTGATACGGTGTACCTAAAAAAAGCTCAAGATTGTTTACAGGAGCTAAAAGAAAGAATAATAAGCTTACAAGATAAAACATAGACTTTTAATAATAGACCAAAGATATTAAAATTATACCAAATTGAAATAGCCATATTAGAGGAAAGAAAAGAAGCAGAGAAAAATAAAAAATAAAAAATAAAAAATAGATGGACAGGGTTAAAAGAAGAATATAGAAAAAATATCATAATAAAAATTTAGATTTTGGTGAATATGGAGATTACAGTATACATGAATAATATATTAGGGAGCCTTAGATTTATTAGAGGTATTATGCTCTTAAATTTTTTTTTTTTTGCTATAATAGTATCAAGAGGAGTAAATACCTCAATACCAAAGTATGAATTTTGTCTAATTTACACAAAAGTTAATTATAAAAAAGCTCTTGTAAAAAGGCCAGTATTCGAGATAGTCTTCAAATCTAAAAAAGCCTTCAACCAAACCTCAGTCAATAACAAAAATAATTAGAGACTAGTGTTATAAAACAAATGTGAAGAACACAAACAATAAATTGCAAAGCACCCAAAAAAAAAAAAAAAGATTGACTTGAGAAATAGAGAGAACATTTATAAATTCTTCATCTCATCAGTATTAGCAGGAGTCCATTCTACAGGTCAAGATCATAGAATGAGAAAAATTAAAGACCATGAGTTGCACAATAAAATGTCTCTTATGAAATGTTATCAAGAGGAGAGTAAAGGTGGCGGAATTCCAAATAATAACCGCAAAAATAGTGGAGACGATAGAATCTAGAGGAAGTTTTGAAAAGGTGAAAATTTACATTTATAAATAATTTAATTTATAATGCATAAACATAATTTCTTAGAAAAGAGTATGAATAGTTATGGGTTTGAGTTTAAAAACATTTATGAAATGAACCTGTAAAACAATAGGTTCAAGGTATCTGTAATGTTAAATATCATCTATTAATAACAGGTAATTCTTATAATGTTATATTTATAAGTGAGGTCCACCTTTTATTAATGATGATATTTAATATTAGCGGTACCCTTAAGCATTTTTTATAAATAAAAGAGCACTTAGAACTTAGGTAGTTAGGACTCATGTGTTGTTCAAAGAAAACAAGGGGAAAACAAAGAACAGGAAAACCATGAGAAGAATAAACTAATGGGGCTTTTGTTTACAATTTTACATTGTTATTGCATTTAAACATAATACAATTTTCATCTAAACGTAAAAATTTTATGTTCAAATATAATGCTTGTTAACCGTGCCTGAATACATTTACTATTTCAAAATATTTTAAAAATAATTTTTTTCCTATTCACATTATATTCTCTCTCAGTCTCACTTTTTTAATCTACTTTTACCAATCACATCAACTCCTCAATGCGAAAATATAATTCAAATACTTTTTATCTGAACACACATTGTAATATAAAGTAAATACTTTTTATCAAAATACAAAATGTATTCAATACATTACATTCAAATATAATACGAATACAATATATTTATTAAATACCTCAGAAGTTCAGTATAATTGTGTTTGCTAATATAATTTAACTATAATTTCACTTGATTCATTAAAGGTATAGATTACAAATGTTATGTTTGTTTGGGAGTTTCATTTTTAAAAAAAGAAAAAATTTTTATTTTAAAAAAATAGATCTTCTTAAATTTTTACACATGAGTATTCAAAATTTTTCATTTAAAAAAAATGAAAAAAGAGTTATTTTTAAACAAATAAAATTTTTCACTTATTTAAATAACTTTTTACTTTTAAAAAAATAAAAAATTTTATTTTTTAAATCTAAAATTTTTTTATTTTTTAAAAATAAAGCTTTTATTCAAACATATCAAAAACCTTATACTCGACTTTCTAAGAATAAGAAAAAGAAGATTCATTTTACTTCTATTGTTGAAATGAAAAAAAAAAAAAAAAATTTTCACATGTCAACAGTTTTTGCACGTGTGCACCGGTGGTAACGTCCCAGACTCCCAGCAGAGAACACAAACATTATTTATTTATTTATGTTTTTCTTGAGAAAAACGAGATCACTCGCAATGCAAATTTCTGATATTTTTCCCCTTCAAATCATTTTTCTCACCTTCGCCTCGACCCCGAAAACCAAAACCATACCTAAACGTAAACATACCATAACTGTCGTGAATTTAGGGTTTTGCTGAGACTGAGGCCGTATACATATATAGATACACACAATCTACCTATAGAGAGAGAGAGAGAGATTAGTTGAGGAATGATGATGGAAGGAGCGAGCAATGGAGGGATGCTGTACCATGAGGTTCAGGAGTCGAAGCTCTGCGCCGTGCATTGCGTGAACACCGTCCTCCAAGGCCCTTTCTTCTCCGAATTCGATTTGGCGGCTCTCGCCTCCGATCTCGATCGCAAGGAGCGTCAGGTCATGCTCGACGGCGTCGCCGCAGCCGCTGCTCCATCCGCCAATTTCCTCGCCGAGGAGTCTCATAATGTCTCCCTCGATGGCGATTTCAGTATTCAGGTCTCCATTTCCACTCCTCTCTTGCTTTACGTTTATTATTATTATTTTTTTATGGAAACTATTTGAACGAATTGGATTTTTCTCACAAGATTTTTTTTAAAAGATGATTTCGCTCATAATATGATTGTATTATTCATATCAGGTTCTCTTTAGGAATTTGGAAATCTGCATTATATTGTGGAAAGTGAATTTTGTTTTAATTTGTTGTTGTTGTTGTTGGGATTTTTTTTTTTTTTTGGCTGCAAAAGACTACATTTTTTGTTGAGTGTAGTTATATAGTACCGTAGTAGCTTCCATGTTTTCTTGTTGACTGATGATCCTGTTTCTCTTTCGGTTGGACTTAGACTTGGCTAACAACGGATATTTTTGGCAGCATTTAAGTTTTGTGCCAAGGAATGAACGAAAGGCGCGAATTTACTAATTTGTAATGGAAGTAAATTGGGGTTCGTTCACAAATTGGTGGTCGAAGTAATTCAAACTAGAATGTAGGGCAATTGGAGGTGAAATTAAATGGATTAGAATGTAAATATTTTAGCATTGTATCTGTAATTTTTACTTTTATTTTTTTTTGAATTGTGTACAAAAATTCTAGGAGTCGTAGATGGAGTTGGAATTGGAAGGAATTTAATTCCTGTTCGGATGTTTAATAAGTTCTTTGAACCAGAATGCAAGTGCAATAAGATGAGATTTTAAATGGATTAGAATGTACATGTTTGGGCATTGTATTTATAAGTGTTACTTTGATTTATGTTGATATTGTGTATGAAAATTCTAGGAGTTGGAATTGGAAGGATTAATTCCTATTTCGATATTTACTAAGTTTCTTAGATCAGTGGTTTAAGGTAATCCTCGCCATTTCCTATAATCCTCCCCTCTTTTGGTGAAGGTGCGACTTAAATTTAGTTCCTTGGATTCAATGCCTAGAGAATTTACCAACTCAACCAACTGAAATCTTTGTTCCGTAGTTTACGATTTTTTTTTTAAGTGGTTTGCATAATGGATGGTAACCCACTCTCTTTTTCCACAATGAAGGCACGATTCGTTCCTTGGTCCTTGATGTGAAGAGACTTTACCGACTTGTTCAGCTGGTGCCTTTACTACAATTTTCTAATCTTAAGAATTTGTAAGCTAAATTTGTTTTCCAAAATGTACCAACTTGTAAGCTAAATTTTTTGTAAATTTGCTTGGTTATTTATGAAGGGTAGATTGGTATGGAAATCTAAAAAGAAAATTATTGTAGGGAAAGCGCTAGCTAGTTGAGTGGTATAGTCTTTTGGCATTAAATTGAAGGGTAGATTGGTCAAGTATGGTAAAGTAAATATGAAGTGTAGATTGGTATAGGAATTTTCTTTTATATTTACTTGGCTATTTATGAAGGGTAGATTGGTTTGGATATTTAAAAAGAAAAAATTGTAGACAAGGCACTAGCCAGTTGAGTTTGTATAATCTCTTGGTGTTATATTGAAGGGTAGATTGTTAGAATGAAAGATCTTTCTCCATTAGCTGCAAGTAATCATCTTCAACCCACAGGAAGGGATCCCATTCTGAATGAAAGAAAAGTTAGTTCTTCCAGTTGGCATTCATTAGTCCATGGTATGGTAAATATGAAGGGTAGATCAACATGGTAATCTAAAAAGAAAGTTAGGAATTGTAAGTTAATTTGGAACCCTCCCTTCAGAAATAAGTCCCCTCTAAATTTTGGATTAAATTTCTTATCCCTAAGTATGGCCCACAAGAATTAAATTGCTGATGCGCAAGTAGTCACAGGAAGTTGGAATTAACTAATATCTTTCCTTTTCATTTCTTGATTAGTAAACATGACATTACACGAGAGCTAAGTCAGACTATGATGCTTTTCCTAGTAATATGGGCAGAGCTTTTTGTTCCTAAAATACACTTAGAAAAGCAAATGAATAACCCTCAAATAAGGATTTTAATATTTTAGTAATAATATTGATTCCTTTTCCAATTTTAGGGTAAATTGCCCATTTGGTTCCTAACCTTTTCATGTAGTTGCGATATATGTGATATACTTAATCGAATTTTTAACATTTTTTGGTAAAAAGGACCAACTGCACCCTTTTAAAGAGGTTAGGGACCTTTTAGCCACAAAAAAAAAAAAAAAAAAAAAAAGATTGGGGTCCAAATCACAACTTTACAAAAAGGTTGGGGACCAAACGAGTAATTTATCCCTAATTTTAATAATATTAGTATACACATTGATGGAATGTCTATTTCTTATTTCAATTCATTTTCATTTATAGAGAAAAAAGTGTAATATTTTGTAAGTTCCATTATAAAAGAAGTTATTTGCACTTTTGCCAAACATACTACATGCATCCTTTTTGACCACATCTAATGTATTTGTGTATGTCAACGTTATATTTGTTACAAAAGAGTGTGAAAATTATGGAAAAACCGAAATTGTTTTGGGAAAGGATCCATGTAAAGTTGTAATTGTAGCTTTAGCTAGGTGTCAAATCTGTATACCTAGGAAAGTATTGTTAGCAGTTTTTTGTTTCCTAAAATTAGTGATATTGTTTCCTAATTTAGTTAGGTTGTATTTGTATAAAGGTTTACCTAATGAATGAAATCAATAATTCCCCAATGTTCTTTCTTTTCAAGTTGGTATCAGAGCATGCTTTTGGCTTGCCAGAATTATTCCTTTTTTCTCTTCATCTTCGTTTTTTGCTACCCTCAAATCACCATGTCTGAAATGTTGACTGAGTCCACTATCGTTCCACAAAATTCTTCCTCTCAAAATACAGCTGACCCTATCAAGACTAGCATAGATTCCCACTCAGTTTAGATTACAACCATCCACTTAAATGGTGATATTTCCTGCGCTGGTCACAAGCCATTTGGATGTACATCAAAGGACGTGGAAAGATGGGATACCTGACAGGTGAAACGAAATCTCCACCAGAGACAGATTTGGCCAGTGCTACATGGGATGCTAAAAATCACATGATTATGACATGGCTTATGAATTCTATGGAAGAGGATATTGGTTCTAACTATATGCTATTCAATGGCACAAGAGCTATGGGAAAATGTGAGCCAAATGTACTCTGATTTGGGGAATCAATCGTAGATATTTGAATTGACTCTCAAAATTGGCAAGACGCGGCAAGGAGAGGACAATGTTACTGAGTATTTCAATTCATTGAAGCATATCTGGGAAGATTTGGACTTTTTCAACACTTATGAGTGAAAATCACCAGAAGATGCACATCACCACAAGAAAATTGTGGAAGATAGTTGTATCTTCAAGTTTTGGCTAGACTCAATGTTGAGTTTGATGAAGTTAGGGGGAGAATTATTGGGAGACATCCTCTTCCTTTGATTGGTGAGGTGTTTTCAAAAGTGATTAGAGAAGAAACCTGGAAGAATGTTATGTTGGGCAAGAAATGACCTAGGATTGCTGTGGAAGGCTTGGCCTTGGTGACTGCTGGAGCAACATTGTCCAAGACTCCTGTGTATCAACGCAAACCTGGTGAAAAACCATGCGTATGGTGTGACTACCATGACAAACCACGCCACACTCGTGAAACTTGCTGAAGGCTACACAGGAAACCTGTGAACTGGAAGAGCAAGGCAGGAGGAAATTGGACAAAGCTTTCCCATTGCTAATGAGGCCGAAGCCAGTCCTTTCACCAAAGAGCAATGGAGCATGCGCTGAAAGCTGGTTCGTCGTCATCTGGTTCTCCTATTGTTTCTATAGCACACATAGGTAATGAATTAAAAGCACAATCCTATTGCATCAATTCTTCTCTCCATGGATAATAGATTTGGGAGCTTCTGATCATATGATCAATTCCTTTAAATTGTTTCAATCCTATACACCATATTCTGGAAACAAAAGGTTAAGATTGTGGATAATAGTTTTCCCCCATCGCAGGAAAAGGTTTGATACAAATATCGGAAAGAATAGATCTTAAATCTGTCCTCCATGTCCCTAAACTTGCTTGCAACCTTTTGTTTGTTGGCAAACTTTCCAAATATTTTAATTGTTTTGTTACGTTCTTTGAATCTCATTGTGTTTTTCAGGATAGGAACTTGGGGATGACGATTGATAGTGTTAGAATGATCAATGGTCTTTATTATTTTGAGGATAATTTGCGTAGTTCTAAATCTGCTCTAGGCTTTAGTAGTTTCAGTTCTATGTTTGCTTATGAACAAATAATGGTTTGGCATTACAGATTGGGCCATCCTAGTTTTATTTATCTAAAACATTTGTTTCCATCATTATTTAAGAGTATTGACCCCTTAGTATTAAAGTGTGAGAGTTGTTTACTTGCAAAAAGCCAATGAATTCCAAAACCATATAAGCCTTCAAAATCGTTTTATCTTTTTCACAGTGATGTTTGGGGACCTTCAAGGGTAACTATGATTTCAGGTAAGAAATAATTTGTAACTTTTATGGAGGACCATACTCATCTATGTTGGGTCTATTTGATGCATGAAAAATCTAAATTTCAAAAAATATTTGAAGATTTTTACAATATGATAGAAAATCAATTTCAGGCAAAAATAAGCCTTTTAAGGTTAGATAATGGAATGGAGTATTACAACAAAGTTTTGGACACCTTTTTCCAAGAAAAGAGAATTTTATATCAATCTTCATGTCTAGATACTTTGGAACAAAATAGAATAGCCGAGGGAAAGAATAAACATCTTTTAGAAGTAGCTTGAGCTATGATGTTTTACATGAACTTGCAAAATATCTATGGGGGAATGCTGTTTTTACAGCATCATATTTGATTAACAGGATGCCTACTAGAGTTTTGCAATATACCACTCCATTGGATTGCTTAAATTTTTTTTTTTTTCCAGAATCTCGAATAAACTCAGATCTGCCATTAAAACTCTTTGGCTGCATCGCATATGTGCACATTCCAAAGCGATCATGGTCTAAATTAGACCGAAGGGCAGAAAAATGTGTGTTTTTGGGGTATGTTCCAAATAAAAATGTTACAAATTTTTTAAACCATTGACCAAGAAATTTCATATTACCATAAATGTGAACTTTCTAGAAAATTTACCTTTTTTCCGCAAAAATTTAATTTAGGGGGAGAAGTTGGAAAAATCAAGTTTTTGGGAAACAGAACCTTTACCAACTATCGTTTTTGACCCTATTAAATTTGTTGAAATAGATAGGATCACCCATTCTAGAAACACTGAATCTGATATTGGTCTGTCGAATATGGAAATACTATGAATGAAAAAAAAAAAAAGATTCAATCTTGAGCTTATGGTTTATTCTAGGAAAAATATCCTTGAAAGAAGTAAAGATCCTTTGACTTTTCCAGCACACGACCATGAGGAATCCTCAAGTGAAATCCATCCAAATGCATCAGGTAATTCGGATACTATTAATCCTCCACCTTCTTTGCCTTCTATTTCGAGCCCTAATAAAACAGTTGTCCCTGAATCTAGTCCAAACATTGTACCTGTTGTTCCTACCCAAGAATTAGACCTTGATCTTCCCATTGCCTTAAGAAAAGGAACCTAAACTTGCACGAGACATCCTATTGCCAAGTACATCTCCTATGACAACCTTTGTGCCAAGTATAGAGCTTTCACTACAAAGATTTCAAAACTTGTGGTGCCTAAAAATATTAAAGAGGCATTGGATGAACCGAATTGGAGATCAGCTATACTTGAAGAGATAGAGGCGTTGAGGAAGAATCGTACTTGGGAGGTGGTTGAGTTAGTGAGAAGAAGGCTGTGGGGTGCAAATGGGTGTTCATAGTCAAAAGTAAAGCTAATGGTAGTATAGAGAGTTAAAAAACCAAACTACTAGCAGAAGGCTTTACTCAAACCTATGGGATAGATTACCAAGAAACCTTTGCCCTTTTGTGAAGATAAATACAATTCGGGTCTTGTTGTCTCTTGCTGTGCATTTTAACTTGCCTTTGTGTTTTAATTTGATGTAAAAAGTACCTTTCCCAATGGAGACCTAGAAGAAGAGGTGTTTATGAGCCTGCCACCAGGCTTTGAAGAAAAAGTTGGGGTTGGAAAGTTTGCAAACTAAAAAATTTCTTGTATGGACTCAAGCAGTCACCTAGAGCATGGTTTGAACGTTTGGCAAGGTGTTGAATAGGTACGGATTTATATAGAGTCAAGCGGATCACACCATGTTTTACAAGCATTCAAGAGAAGGTAAGGTTGCCATTTTATTTGTGCACGTTGATGATATTATCTTAACAGGAGATGATTTTGATGAGATAGATGGACTGAAAAGGAGATTAGCCAAGGAATATGAAATCAAGGACTTGGGAGTCTTGAAATACTTCCTTAGAATGAAGTTCGCGAGGTCTAAGGAAGGAATTATTGTAAATCAATGTATGTACTTGATTTACTTGATGAAACAAGCATGTTGGGTTGCAAACTAGCAGAAACTTTCATGGAACCAAATGTAAAGCTGCAACTAGCCTGAGCTGAAGATGTGAAGGATAAGAAGCGGTATCAAAGACTTGTTGGCAGGCTTATTTACCTGTCGCACACACGCCTTGACATAGCCTTTTCTATAAGTGCAATTAGCCAGTTTATGCACTCACCTGGTTCTTAGCATTTTGAGGCTATTTACAGGATTCTAAGGTATTTAAAGGGGACTCTAGGCAAAGGGCTTATCTTTAAATCTTGAGGACACCTTCAGATTTAGGCCTATAGTGATGTAGATTGGGTTGGGTGTATAACTGATAGGAGGTCAACCTCTGGATACTGTACTTATATTGGTGGTAACTGGTGACTTGTTCCTCTTTGTTTTGACTAAGTAATCACTCTCGAGGCTTGGGTTAAATAAAAAATGACATGGTTTTCTTCGGCTTTGTTTGGATTTTTTTTTTTCAATAATTTGTTTTTATTACTTGATAGGGTTCTGCAACAGAGAACAACTTTGTGCTTTTGATGTTTTAATTCAATTTAAGAAGTGCCGCTTTGTTTTAAAAAATGTGTTATTGATGTGGAAACTAAGCATTGCTTTGTTTTTTTATTTCGAAGAAGACCACAAAAATTGTGAGTAACACATCTTAGCTCACCTCTTCCCATTTTCTATAAAGAGTTCGGCCTTTGTGTATGCGTTGTTGTTGTTGTTTTTGTTTGTTGTTATTGTATCTTTAAGCCAGGAGTATGTATGTTTTATTTGTTACTGTGTTAAGTTATCTTAGTGTCATTGTTATCAGATTTCCTTGTTCTTTGTTATCAGTATGATGTCAATTTGAGCTGTTAGTCGTTTTCTATTTAGTGAAAGACCACAAAATTATGAGTAACAGTAACAGCATAGCTGTCTCATTTAAGTGTAGATTTCTGCTAATTGTTGTTGTTGTTTGCAATGATTGTATCTTGATGCTAGGCGTAGGCATGTCTTATTTGTTATAGAATAATCTTTGTATTGTGTTCAGTAGTAATGCGATTATGATCAGATTTCCTTGTTCTCTGTTTCAGACTTTATTGTTTCAGCACTTATAATTTGAAACTGGATGTTAGAAATTGTGGGATGCGCATTTGAGAATTATGCAATATTCACCTAATGACTTTGCCTTCAGCAGCATTGATTAATAATTTTTTTTCGTTTTCTTTTTGTTAGATGGTACTTCTTTTATCTGTAATCTAGCCAGGTAAAGGATAAATGTATGTGTTTCTGAATGATGTCAATTGGCTTCCAATCGATGTTGCACATTAAGGTGTGTGTATTACTCATGCGTGATTCAAGTTTATAATTAAACATAAGTCAGATGGTTGCTTATGTTTGTTCGATTGTTCTTGCTCTTTTGGCAAGAATGAACTAGAACTAGGTGTTGGACACCAAATGTCCCACGTGAATAATAAGATAGTACAATCAGAAGCTTATTTTTTGTCTTGGAACCTTGGGAGGGCTTTTTGGGAAACACCTGCATAGAAAAGAGTTACAGGTGATATCCATATCTCCTGTTATGGTTATCGAGAACCATGGTGTGCAACTGTGTTAGCCAGCGTTCTATATCAAACTAAGTGAAAAGTTTGCTTCTCTGGTATCATGTTCTTGCAAATATACTGTCATGCATTAGTTGCTTTCGCATGATATGTCCTCTTCTAAAATTGAACGTCGGGAAAGATTATATATAATGAATTAGTTGGCTTCTGTCAGTATCTTCTTTGTTTTGATGATTTCAGTTTTGATGAATATATGGCACTTATTCTTCTCATATCCTGTTTGGCATGGCTATTTCTTTATCATGGAGGTGAACATTTTTGTTTTTCCTGTTTTAACTGTCGCTTGCAGGTTCTAGAAAAGGCTCTGGAGGTATGGGATCTTCAAGTCATTCCCCTTCATTCTCCAGTTGCTGAACCTGCTCAAATCGACCCTGAGCTGGAAAATGCATTTATTTGTCATTTGCATGACCATTGGTTCTGTATCAGAAAAGTGAATGGAGAGTGGTACAATTTTGACAGTCTGTATGCGGCTCCGATGCATCTCTCCAAGTTTTACCTCTCTGCTTACTTGGATTCATTAAAAGGCTCTGGTTGGAGCATTTTCCTTGTGAGAGGAAACTTCCCAAAGGAGTGTCCCGTTTCAGCTTCCGAAGCTTTTTATGGCCAGTGGCTTTCACCTGAAGATGCTGAAAGGATTACTAAATCCTGCAACTCTAATCCAGTTCCGTCTGAGACAACGAATTTGAACGATGGGTCTCCTGGTCTGTTCTATGAAGAAGTGGAAATGCTTTCGGAGATGGAAGATGCAGACTTGAGGGCTGCAATAGCAGCCAGTCTGATGGATTCTTCCCCAGCCGTAAGCAAGTCTGAAGCTGACTCCCTGGCCGTGAGCAAGCCTGAAGCTGACTTCCCAGTCACGAGCAAGCCTGAAGCTGACTCCCCAGCCGTGGGCAAAACTGAATCTCACTCCCCAGCCATAAGTAAGCCTGAAGCTGATGCGCCTCAATCCCAAGATGAAAACCAAACCGACAAAGATAAAAGCGTATAAGAAAGGATGATTATATTCTTTAAATTCATATTTACTTGTTGAATAACAATAATCCATTTTGTTTTAGGGTAGTCGTACACATCCTTGGCTGAGATTGTTGTATTCTGCATCATTCTTTCGCCGAGGCCACATTTTGTGTCTTCTACATTGTATGTAAACTTGAAGAAAAAATCTCCCAGCTTTGCATATGATTGTCATAATTTCTGGGTTTTGCCAGCCGTAATTTTAGGTTACAGAATTGAGATATCAAATGTCATTTTATCCTCTTCGAATCTTATAATTTTATAGAAGGGTATTTTCTAATTTACTTTTGGGTGGAACTTTCCCTATTTTTTCTTATTAGGAAAAACTTGTGTTAATGCATAGTAAATTTTTAACATAAACACTTGTATAATGGTTCATTGAAAAGTTACCCAAATGGTCAAAGTAATAATCCCTGATAGAACAAAAATATTGTTCATAGAATAAAAATATCGCTCATACTTAAGGTTTTCCTTTTTACAAATGATGCTTCATAGAGAGTCACTGGTAAATTTTTTTAACCTACTTTATTTCCATTGTCCAAGTTTCGGTGGCAAATGTGCCTAGTTGAATTCAAGAAAGTACAACAGTCTAATTATTCATCAAAAGAGAAAGTCTAAATGGAAGGAGAATTCTATTTACTTAAAAATTGATCTACATTTACATTTTTGTTTTGATGTGAACTATGCAGATCCAACAATCAAAACGCATCCCATCGATGTATGCCCTTAATGGAAAGAAGCATGTGGGTTGCCGCGGTTTGTCCGACTTGGTACCATATTTCTTATTGTTATCACCATTGTAAAGGTCAGTATGTTACAGCAGAATATCGTTTCCTTGGCCATAGATTTGCTGTCTCAGCAGCCGCCCTAAAAGACGACAATACCCTTGTACAGGATTAAATACCCTTTTAAAGTTTAGAAAAAGATGGCAAGAAAAAGACAGCCAACCTGCGCAACCAGTTCAAATGGTCGGTCACTAAAACGGAAGAGACGTCCTCTTTCTTGTCTCTCTCCTCAAACAATGTACATGACGTCTACATAAACAAATGCTTATTTCATTTTATATATAACTAAATATAATTCTATCAAAAACAAAAACTATACATGTATATGTATGAAAATAAAGTGAATATGGTGGGAGAAAACAAAAGATGAATAGATCAAAAGCAAAAAAAGCTATGAGTGTTATGCTGCTTTTAGGCTGGAAGCTGTGACCATACCAACCATACCTTTCAACAGTCATTTTTGTATTATATATATAATATTCTTAATATTTAGGGACAAAAAAAGAAAAAAGAGTTGGATTAAAAGTCCAAACTACGGCTTTTCTTGGGTTGAAGATCAACTCAAAGCCTACCCCTTTTTATTTTTTATTTTTTTCATAATTCTTATCTGGGTTTGGCGAGAATATTATATATCTGAGATAAAATGCATTTCCAGATGAGCATTTGGCGAGTTCATATCTGAGATTCGTCTACTCGGTCTTTTCTTACCCCCCTCTTCTTCTGGTTTTACTTTGTGGTACTAATTCATTTCTTCCTCAGATAAATGTGAAAGCTTACCCCTTTTTTATTTATTTTTATTTTTATTTTTCATAATTCTTATCTGGGTTTGCTCCAATTTTTCTTAGTTTCTTGCGAATGGGTTCCTCAGATCGATTGTTTAACAGGCAAAGAACACTTCATGAGATCCTCGGAGGAGGTCTTGGTAAGTCCATTTGGTCAGATTGTTTCAATTTTCTCACTTTTCAAATCTTGGGTCTTTTTTTTTTTTTTTTTCTTTTCATTGGACCTCCACTCTTCAGTTGACATTAAATTAGAGATAGGGATTTCCCAGGAATGTAGTTAATCATATTCAATTTGTACGGTTTTTTTAAAGAATTTTATTTTACTAGATTAGCATTTAATATATTCCGTTACTGTCAGAGCTTGTTCATTGATCTCTGATATGATGATAACCTTTAGATGGATCATATGTGATTGACCATACAGTATGTGAATATGAAAGCGGAGAACAAAATTATTTATTTGATCTAGTGGCATTCTTTGATATAATTGCTCAGGTTTCTGTGTCATATATACATATATATAATATGTATATATATATGTTTTGGTTTAAGCAGCTGCAGATGTGATTTTGTGGAGACAAAAGAATCTGACAGTGGGGATATTGTTAATAACTCTAGCAGCTTGGGTGGTTTTTGAGAAATCGGGTTATACTTTGTTGTCTCTGGTCTCTAGTGTTCTTCTCCTCCTCATTGTCATTCTCTTCCTCTGGGCCAAATCTGCTGCAATTCTCAACAGGTAATTCTCCAAAAGAATAACTAAAGAACAAAATTTGGCATCCTGGTTATAATTGGTTGTTGTTTGATCACTTTTTCAAACCCAAAGGACAAGATAAAATGCATTTCCAGATGAGGATATGAGTTCATATCTGAGATTCGTCTACTTGGTCTATTTCCCACTTCACCCCCACCACAACAACCCCACCACACCACCCCCACCCCACCCCGCGTCTGGTTTTATTTTGTGGTACTAATTCATAACTTCCTCAGTTAAATGTGTTTTCCCTTTGTGGTACTAATTCATTTCTTCCTTATTTAAATGTGTTTTCCCTGTATAGTTTCAAGGCTTCAGTCGCTCGTTCTAACTGCCACATTCATTTTTTCTCTCTCAAACACCAATCCTTAAAGATGCGCACTTTGAAACAGAACCTTTTTAAAATGAGCATTTCCAAACTACGTACCAAACAAGAGCTAACTCATTGAATTCAGCAGTACCAAGAAATTTTACTGCTTCGAGATAATCATTAATGAGCGAATTGAATTCAGCACTGAATTAAAATGGTCTGTGCAATCTACATAATGGGGGAATATTCGATTTTGAAGACGATTTTAGTAGCATTCGTTTGAGCATTGCACCATTAAGCACATGGAACCGAAGTTGATGTTGTAGTTTTATTTCAGGTTAAAATGGCAGAGTTAATTTCTTGCATTTTTGTTCTTCTGCTCCTAGATTAGTTGGAGTTAACTGATTGCTTTTGGAAGCTCCTAGATTCTGTTTTTAATTTCTTGTTGTTGTGAATTTGGATGCTTAGGTCAAACTTCATTCATGACAATTTAATGTCGAACATGAGAAAACAATATTACTTGAGTGAACTGTAATTCTGAACAGGCCAGCTCCGCCACTGCCGGAACTGCATTTGTCCGAAGAAATGGTAAATGAAGTGGCATCATTCATCCGCACTCGTGTAAATACTTTTCTATCAGTTTCCCAGGATATTGCTCTGGGCAGAGACTCCAGGCTGTTCTTCAAAGTTGCTGGATATCTGTGTCTGATCTCGTTTGTTGGTGGCATGACTGATTTTCTTACTTTGGCCTACACCAGTGAGTCTCAATAATTTTGGTTCAAAACTTTTACTGTTTTATTTTACTTTCAAGAGATCAACAAAAGAAATTTACATTTGAAATAAAAACATCTGAAGACTTTTGAGAATGATTCAAGTTTTGTGCTTTTCCTCCGCGGCAGGTCTTGTCATAATTTTATCAATTCCAGCGCTCTACGAGAGGTACGAAGATTGTATCGACAAGTATATCATCTTAGAGTACAGGAAATTGCAGCGGCTGTATAATTTTGTAGACGAGAAGTGCATCTGCAAGGTCCAAAAATGGATTCTGGAAAAGAGAAAATTAAGCTGATTTCAACTTCTCAAGTTGGCAAGTTCTGTATATTTTCAAACTCTTATTTTTTGTTTTGTTTTGTTTTGGTTTGATCTTCTTTTTTCTTATTGGAAAATCACGAGGACGCTAAGAATGCCATGACGGCTGGAGTGTGGGAGGTTTTGTTTCTTTGGAAAAGGGAAATATAAAAGAGTCTTGGGTTTTTTTCTGTACATCTTCAATACTTGAAAAGTTATATTAAGGATTTCTAGTCTGGGTTGGAGAGAGAGAGAGAGGCAGTTGTCTGGGAAACATCGACGAAATGAACTGCTCTGCAAACGAGTACTCGGACATATTATTCATGAAAAAAAAAAAAAAAAGAAAAGAAACAGAGAACCGACACATTTTAATGAAATTATACAACGAAATACCTCCACTCAGCTAAAGGCAAATTATTGTTATCGAATGAGAAGGAAGAAGTGGTTGCAAGTGTATTCTAACATATTTGCACACCTTTTAACTAAAGTATAAAATTCAGATTCATCACCGATAATTGAAAAAAAAAAAAAAAGAGGAAAATTCAATAGATTCAATATGACTGTACAATGCAAGTTCTTGTGGATAAAAAGATTACTTAAATTGATGTAAACAAACAAAACAGATTAAACTGCTATCAGATAAAGGCAAGGAACCCAAGGAAAAAAAAAAAAAAAAAGGGGCCAAGAAAAACAGAGACACATCACACATGCAATTAATTAAGCATGGTTAAAACTAAGCCAAAAGAGGACGCTTCCAGCGGCAGACAATAGACCTATCGAGCAATGTTTTAATATGAGAAAAGGATATCAGTAATATTACAAAGGGGCAAAAAGCAATCCGGAGGCCTAATGTTCTTTACACTCTACTCTTGTCCACCATAGCCATCACGGCTCTCGTGTTGCCATCCATAGCTTTGCCCATCTCGTACCGCATCTGAATAAAACTTGCGTTTCGGCTGTGACATGTGAGGTGGTGGGGGAGGCGGAGGAAGTGGCAGGGGCTGTGGTGCTAATATACCCTTTCCATCCCTTGGATCCAGAGAATTACTGGCCTGCATTGGTTCCATTGCTTTGTTGGCCATATGCGGAGGAGGGGGTTGATTCATAGACAATCCTCGTGGACTCCGTCTGAATTCTCCTTGATAATAAGGACCTTTTCCTTGAGAGTCTGACAGGCTATTGAAACTATCTTGACCTCCTTGTGGAGGTTCGAAAGGCATACCAGGCTGCCCTGCGTTCCAAGGTTGATGATAGCTAGCTGGGAAGTTCATACTCCCGGCAGGACCTGGTGGAAAGCCCAACAATGATCCCTGTTCTGATCCTACTTCTGGTGCCGAATCCGGACGAGCCATATCATAAGGAGCACCATAAAATGCTTGAGATCCATCACCAGGAAAAGGAGGATAACCAAATGGAGCAGAGGGCGGATTCAGCATCTGGTTGGTGTTGACTGGCACCATATAGTTGTTGGGTGGCTGAATGGCATGCATGGGTGGGTAGTCGGGGAACGCAGCATCAGACAAAATTCCTTGCTGCTTGTCTGAATAGGGGCCAGATTCTTGCTTTGGAGCGCCTGGTGAGCCGAAGTTTTGCTGTTGAAAGGGGTTGTGAGGACCGGGCCTATCAAATCCTTGGTGTCGATAGTCAAGTTGGGTTTCTGAAGAGTTATTTTGTCCTTGCCCGAAAGCTTGTGGTGGTTTGGTTGGTATTATTGGCCTAGGAAGTGATTGTTCTCTAGTTTGCTGACGTCGAGTTTTGTCTTCTCGATCATGAATTTGGGAATTTGAACCAGGAGAGAAGCCAGGTCTGAGTGGCACTCGGAGTGTAGAATCAGATGCTGAAGATTGTTTGACGCTCTGAGCTTCCGATTCATTATTATCTTCTCTCTCTATATTCGACTGAAGAAGCTCGCCATGGCTCTCATGAATATGAGATTCAAAGTCGGTTCTTTTCAAGAAAGACTTGAGACAGTGAGGGGCCGCACAGATGAAAATTCCCTCCATCAATTTGATTGTCTGAATCTTCTGAATTCGTTCATCACAACTGTGTACATAGATAACAAAGCAAGACGCTCAAGTGATTCCTCAGTTATCAATGTTATATCTTCAAAAGAATTGGTTATTTATTTCTTTTTGAACTTCCTTCCCAAATAGGTAGTATCAGAAAAATCAACTATTCTAAATATTTCCCAAGACACGAAATATTCGTGTACAGAATGATGCTGCAGATATATTATATAAAAAGGTTCAGGCAGCTTACAGATAACAGATTGAATCACTCCTAGCACAATCCAAACAGAAGGCATGCTCACAGGGGCTCTGCAAGAACTTAAATTCGTGAGTTGTGAGTAGAATTAACCCACTTTTCACATTAGATAATTAAATAGCGCAATATCTATGCCTTAGAGCACCTCCTATTAAAATGAAGAACCTTGTAAGAAATGAAAACAAGCAAAGATTACACAAGCTTGTAAGCAGACGAAAGACATGTCATGTGTCAACTTCCCATTCTCTTGGGAAATTGACTGTTCAAGAACAGAGTAATTCTAAGCAGAAATTAGATACTATGCTCATCCATTTTCTCTTTCAGTATAAATGTCCCATCAAACTCCAAACTAATTCCCAAGTGCACTGAGATTAATGCATAGTGCTGTCATCGCTTTTGAACAGATAAAAACATGAACGTATTCTTTAATCTATGTTTTAATTATCTACTTCGTTACTCCAATAGGTTCAGGAAAAAAAAAAAAAATCACCAAACCCACAACAACAACAACATAGGCCCTGGACTAACACATCCGGGCTCACAATACTTGAGCACTAAATATATTTTCTAGAAATACCTTTATTGCAAGCTCTTCTCAATTTCACCCTCTCTTATGTTCAGAAACCATCAGTCAGACAAAAATTTAATTGTGGAGAAAATAAGAATAAATAAAAGTTTCAACAAAAGTACTAGGTAGACAGAAAAACCACATCAAACAGTACATACCAAACGTCCATAAATTGCTATTGGGTAATCACACCGAACACAGAAGTGGACTCGCTCCCCAAGCTGGCGACGGGACCTCCGACCTACAGTCTTAACAAGCGAAGCAGCGATTGCTGCACCAATGCCCTTTGCTACAGGAAGATCAGCAAGAACTAGGTGGTCAGGGCATGCTACGGTCACCGTATCCACAGGCACGGGCTTCGCCCCTCCAGCACCATCTACTACTGGGGTCTTGCTAAGCCGGATCTGAAGCATCTTCTGCTTAATATCACACGTGCTTCGACCTTTTCCCCTCTCTCACCTTAAAGACTTTCCAATCAAATTTAAAAACAATGAAATTAGCTTACCTGAAGAAGTACAACATAATTGTTTAAACTAATAAGATGACCACGTGTTTCCTACTTCCTAGACATGTCACAAATGCTTTGTGTAGTAAAAGGTAAAGAATAGAATGGTAAGAATGGAATATAACCTAGGTGATGAAAATAGAAAGGAGAGGACCATTCTCTTATTGTTTGGTATGGATTCTCTCTTCCAATCCCTCGCCATATTGCAAGAGATTAAAATGGGCATTCTTTTAAGGATTTGTAATCCCTCACACAACCCATTTCCCCCTTCTTTTCTTTTCTACCAAACAATGATATGACTTCCATATCAATCACTAATTTCCTCAGCCCCCTCCCTTGTTCCACTTTTCCTTCCTACCAAACAAGCTCTTAAAGATGCATAAATGGGACTTCTTCAGTTTGAGTTTTTCAAATTTGTGTCTTTTTCTCCAAAAGTAAACTAATTTCATATTCATATCTCCAAATATCCCTTTTTTCATTTTCAAAAAACTCAAACTTTAAATGTCCATAACTTTTTCATTTCAAGTTGAAATGATAATTTTTTTTCTTTTTTTATTTGCAAAGAATGACGGGTGAACAAAACAACATGTTTTTTTTCCCCCAAACACATTTCAAGCCTTTACATTTTTTTAACTATAACAGTTCATTTTCAACCAAACACACAGCTCCAAATATTCACTCATTTCCAATCAAATCATTTTTAAAACTCCAGATGGATTGCATGCTACAAACGCTCTCTAAATTCCAGACACGTTGACTTGGCATTCCATTTTACATTACATCTACATTTTTTCAATTTATCGGGTTGCGTTATCTCCATTACTGATGCACGACTTAGAATTATCCGTCAAGCTATAGTAGTTTAACGAAAACAGCCATGGCTTTATTCACATACACTGCAAAAGTTCCCAATTTGAGCTTTATAAATTCTGTCAACGAACTAAACAGTCACCAATTCCAATATTATTAATCTTAATGAAAACATATGCAACTCCAATACCCCAGAAATCTAAAGA
Organism: Antiaris toxicaria; assembly: GCA_035233585.1. Classification (NCBI taxonomy): domain Eukaryota; kingdom Viridiplantae; phylum Streptophyta; class Magnoliopsida; order Rosales; family Moraceae; genus Antiaris; species Antiaris toxicaria. The sequence continues at coordinate 8,689,165 of CP141163.1, forward strand.
TCCTCCTATTAACCGTTTGAGTAAATCCCTAATCGCCATTCACTAGAAACTTGTTCAAATCTATCAAAGGAAATAGAATAGAACAAGTTCATTTCTTCTTTAAAAATAAAAATAAAAAAAAACTTTTCAGAGGGTGAAATAGAGAAAATACAAAGTGAAGCTCACAAATTCTCTTCTCAGTCTCTGAATTGGTACTACGCCAGCGTTTTCTCTGCCTTCTCCGGAAACGGTGAATTTGCGGTCAACGGCACCGTCGTCGATTCGCGTTCTGGGCAGAGACGATTCAGGCTCGCGACGGGAGGGAGGCTTGGCGAGGAGCGATTTGGGCGGCGACGGCCTGCGAGATCGCGCCTGGGAACGCGAGGTACGAGGGAGGGGGCTGGATGACGACAGCGACTGGGCTCGCGTGAAATGGTGGGGAGCTGGGCTGAATGAGCCTCGCGACGATGGGACTGAGCTCTCGCGGGGCCGGGCAGGCGGCGGCTTCTCCCTCTCTCTCTCTCTCTCTCTCTCCCCCGTCCAAGTTTGGATTAATTTTTTTTTCCCCACTCGATGGACCTTATTCACCTAGTGTTCCTCATTTAAAATATCCCTCTTTCCACTTTTATTAATAAATCGACACAGACTTACATGTCATTTAACATTACGTAAAAGATTTTTTAAATATAAACCTGATTATTAACAAAACAAATTACAAAAAAAAGAAAATATTAAAAACAAAAAGAAAATAATTAAGGGTCCATTTAGAAAATCTTGGAGATATATTTTGAAGGTAAAAAAAAAAAAGGAAGTTTTAAAAAATATATTCAAGAAAAAATTATTTAGAATATAAAAGTGTAAAATCTTAAAAATTTATTTAAAAAAATTATCAAATCTTTTTTTCTTTTTAAATTTTATGTAATTTTTAAAAAATTATCTCATTTAAATTTATATATAGAAAATTATAAATTTTGAAGTTTGAGTTTATTATAGAATTTTGAAGATTTAAATAGTAAAAAATAGTGATAAGATGAAAAAAATATGAAAACAAGTGTCCAAAAATATCTCTAGACAAGCCCTAAGTATCTTTCTCACCATTTCCCTCTCTCTCTATACCCATCTTCCAAACCTAAACCCACTCAATCCATCCCTTCCTTCACCATTCCCAACCTTGCCAGCTCCTCGATCCAGACTAGTCCAAAGTCGGTAAGAAACCAACTTGACAGTGTGCATCATCTCGATGGCGTAGCAAGCGAGCTTGAAGTTCAAGGGCCAAAAAAAGCCACAACTCATCAATCGTCGACCTTCGAAAATGAGAACGTGAGGTAAGCCATTGGGGATTTGGGGCTCAGGGCTGTTGAGTGTTAACGGTGATGGTGGTTTAGGATTTAGGGGGATTGAGGAGGTTTAGGTTAGGGTTAGTGTTCAAAGAGAAATGGTCATGGTGGTGGTGGAAACGATGTCGTCATTTTCATCGTCGGAGGGGGAAGGGCAGGAGTAGGAGGATCTTTGGGAGGGAAAACGGTTGGTCATCGTGGTGGTTGGGAATGGATAGCTATGATTGGCCTTGGTGGTGGTCAGGATTAGGGTTGGCAATTTGGGTCAAGATTCAATAACACGACATGAAATCCACACAAATTTAGAGGGTTTGAATTTTTCTTAAATGGGTTTGGGTCAAAAAGAGTCGTACCTGTCAAACGTGATTAAATAAAAGGTCGAACCCGCTAACCCACGATTGACACAATAAAACCTGTTTAATAAATCGGTCATATATGGGTTGACATAAATACAACTCATAAATTACTTATTTATAATCTCTAATATATTTATATTGTTATGTATATATTATATAATGTTTTACTATTTTTAATTTTTAATTTTCATAATTCAAAATTCAAATATAAAATATATCTTTTATTTTTTAATATATTTTAAAAATTTTTAACACAGAAAAGAAAACATAGGTTTTGTTTTTGTTTATTTAGTCTTTTATTACTCCTGCAACTCTACTCTCTTTACCTCCCTTGCCCTCACCCCGTTAACTTTCGCGACAACACATCCAGTCACACTTCTCACCCCATCGCCTTCTCCTCCCCCTCACCTTCCCTCACCCCTCGACTTTTGCGACATCACAGCTATTCGCCCCTCACCCCATTACCGTCGCCCCCCCTCCCTTCCCCTCCCCTTACCCTGTCGCCTTTTCCTCTCCCCTTACCATACCCTGTTGCCATCTCCTCCTCCTCATCACAACACTATATATTATTTTTTACTTAATTGTATATAATATAAAACAAAAGTTTTCATAGCTCATAAAGTATAAATAATATGAATTTTAAAATTTTATAAGTAAATTTCACTCGGTTTTCGTAAAAGAAAAGATATGTTATCTAATAACATATCAAAATATCACAATCATATTGACTAAGTCATTATTTTATTCATATTTAATTTAAATAGATTAATTCAAGTTGATAAAATTAACACGATTAATAAATAGGTTGGGTTTAAATTTGAGATTTTGACACGAATATTAAATAGGTTGAGTTTGGATTTAGCATAATAGTGTTAACTAAAGAGCATAACACGACACGATAATACGAATTGCCAACCCCAATCAGGTTGGTGATTGTGATTGTAGGTGATGATTTGCTGTGGCAACAATGGAGGAGGCAGAGGCAGTGGCGGAGATGGGCCCAAGTGGCGGTGGAGAAAGAGAGGAGAGAGAGAGAGACAATTTTTTCCCTCATAACAATAGAGAAAGAAAGAGAGAGAGATAGAGAGAGATAAGAGGAAAAATAATTTGTGTAATTAAAATTAAGATTTATTTTTATAATCAAGTTTATAAGCATTTGTTTAATATTTAATGAAGTGTCATGTCAGCACATCTGTTAATCAATAAACGAAATTAGACAAAGGGGCATTTTAAATGGTTTTATATAAATCAAGAAGTACAATGAACGGTTTTATAATTCGGAGTTACAAAATAAAAAATATCTATAATTCAGTGAGTAAAAATAAAATTAATTTGTTTTTACTAGTTGAGGGCATGCGTGTGTCCTCTTTTGAAAATCCACTACAGATAAATTAAAAAAAAAAGTGGTGATTTTTATTATTATTATTTTTCTTAAAGAAAAGGATTTTGTTAACGACTGTGAGAGTATTTTGTCAATAATATGGAAAGTTACTACCGACAAAGGTCGTAATAGTTTAGACCACGGGCATTGGGTCACATCTTTGTCTATCTCTTCGTAAATTGTAAGAATCAAGTTACATCCTGTACCATTTTTAAAGACCTAGTAGTGTTATTTATCTTGGGAGATGATTAGATTATTAGAAAAAGAGGCACGATTTTTATATTTTGATAGAGCAGTGCTTCATAATAAAAGGAATTGGATTGCTAACATAATAACAAGAGCTGCATGTAAATATTTAAGTTACTACTCATCCAACCTTTTTGTGAGAAGTTTCTAGAACATGGTTGTTCATATGTGAAAAAAAAACAACTCTATAAAAAATCACAACCTACAATATAGGTAGGATGGAAAGATTCTGCCTTAGCAAGCTAAAGTGACCCTTGAAGATGTTGAACTCCATAATTAGGAAAACTAAGTATCAGTATACATTTGATTCTTCACAAATAAAGTAATAAACCCCGAAAGAAGATTTAGACCGGGCAAGGTAAATTGATCTCCTTTAGTTTCCGAGATGAGTTTGATGCACGCGAAAGTTCAAGAGCCTCAAGGTCACTTCTATCAACATTTGATAGCAAGATTGACTGAGATTCACAAAACAGAATCTATTTGTTTAGGTTGGCCAATATTGTTTCACCAGATAAAGCAGCTGATGTTGTTGTCTTCATTTTCAGCTGAGATTCAGAATCAAGCTAAAAATCAGAACATTATGAATTGTTAGAATCCTTCCCTTGGCGTAATCGTATATAGTACACTCCTATCAAGCTAACAAATTGGGCAAAAACATATTTCTTCACATTCATTACAAACATGAATTGACTCTATACTGAGATATAGAAAAATGTCTTTAGGTGACCTTTTTTTCTGTCACAATGACTTGATCAACATTGTCAAATGCTCTAGCAGCACTAAAATATGAAAAAAGAAGCAGGGTGTAGCAGGTTCACCTTCAATCTGTTCAGGCTTTATTTTGTGGATCTTTGCTCTTCCACATTGAGACACATATATAGTTGCTATTTTATTGCCTAATGGAATGAGAAGCACAATAGTCAAGTATCTTAAATTAGGCATATTCATGAGCAGAAGCATAATATATACGGCTTCTTGTTTTAAATGGAATATTCATTTCTCAAATTTTTCATTTCCTTCAACAGGAAGGTCTCCTCTCCTTTTACAAGTTCAGCTAATGCTTGTGAGTAGCAATAAGTAGTGTATTTGTGAGATGAAAAGATAAAAGGGTAGTGGAGGAAAGATATAATATGAAGAGAGAGAGTAAGGATGCAAATGGGCGGGGTGGGTCAAATATCATGCAAGTGGGCTTTACATGCGGGACGGGACGGGTTGGGATGGGTCAAACCCGTACGGGTCAGCGGGTACCTGCACCGCTCCACCGACCTGCATAATATATATTTTTTATAAAAAAAAATTTTGGATTTCTTTTTCTCTTTTTTTTAATTTCTATAAAAAAAAAAAAATCAGTTATCCTAAAAAAAATAATTATAAATAATCAGTTTAGTTTGAATACAAAGAACATCTGTATATGACTAAGGGAGGGAAAAAAAGTGTCAATCATGAAAGATTAAGCACAGAATAAATTAGTTTTTTAAAATTCATTGATTCAACACTTAAACTAATTCATAACTCTATACAATAAGCCAACATACCATCTTACCTAAGACAATAATCACTAAAACCTGTCGGAATCAATTACAAACCATCAAAACACAAACCATTCAAGCTTTCATTTAGCAAAAAGATTTTTAACAAAAAAGTCAAAAAAAGGAATGAGTCCTTCCAGTAAGTTGTGCTTTTCCATCATTCATTTAGCTCCACAGAATATGATTCACTTAGATTGACTACATCGAGATCATCATCAATCAATGTAATTTTGGTGGAAGCTGCAAAATATTTTAAAACAATATTAGTTATCTTTTGAAGTTCAAAAAATTAAGTAAATATCGCATCAAGTAAGAAACTTACATTCCCTCTTACTCCATAACCAATCTCGAGTACACATCAAGGCTTCCAATGCCTTCGGATGAAGTCTAGCTCAACATGGACCAAAATATCCGTCACTAATACTGAATGCAGAGTCTGAAGCGACAGTGGTTATTGGAACAACCAAGATGTCTCCAGCAATGCGACTCAAAATAGGATATTTGAGACCTGTTGCCTTCCAAAAATTTAGGATATCAAAATCAGGTTCCCTAGGTAAGACAGCTTCCTCCAAATAGATATCCAAATCTGACTTATTACGCTGACACCTCGAGGTCATATTGACATATAAATCATAATATTGACATATAAATCATAATCAGTCATGAGATCAACATAGTTGTTAAAAGAAACACCATCGGCGAAGAAGTGACCGCAATATCATGTTGACCAGTTTGCATTAAATCATAACACATCTAAGGAATGTCATTTATTTTTTGGTAAGAGTCTTTTCCATATAATCGAGGAAAAAAAAAAAACTCAATCGATTAAAACTTGTACCTCGGATCTAAAACAGTTGTAACAGTGTCTCCATTCTTCACAGGACATCTATGCAAATGTGATGTGCCGTGCTTACGCTCTGCTACTAATTCCTTTTTACAGTAGTTGCAAGTCGCTCTCTATTTTCTACCGATCGTTTTCCTTTCACAATGAGGCCAAACAGAAGAAGTCAACCTTCTTTTTTTTTCCTTCTCTCATTATCGGTTGACTTTCAACTTCTTCCTTACCAGTACTCGGTTTATGTTCTGCTTCTTCCTCAAGATTGAAACTTCATCCTTCCATTACTTCTACAAAATAGAAAACAATTATAAATCCAATTAGTTCACATAATTGTAAAGGTGGCATAAGTGCTTAAAGTTTTGGAGTGGTTTTAAGTACTTTATGTATCTTTCAATAGAATATCCCTTAAAATTCTTTGAAAAGTCACTTAAAGTCGAACATGAAAATGTGAAAAAAAAACGAGCATTAAGACAAAGACAGAGTCCGTTTAGATACCTTTTGGAGATTTTTTTTTTGGTTAAAAAAAAAAAGATTGTTTTGAAAAATATGTTTGGGAAAAAGATTATTTAGAGTAAAACAATGTAAAATTAAAAAAAATATATGAATATTGTTTTATTCCTCTCAAAATTTTATGTAATTTAAAAAAAAACATTTCATTTAAACTTGTATAAGCAAAATTATAGATTTTTAAAATTTGAAATTTATTATAATATTTTATAGATGTAAATAGTGAAAAATAATGATGAGATGAAAAAATATTGGTGTGGAGGCTTTTTTTTTTTTGTTCCAAATGCCGCAAAATCTCATTAAGATATATTTGTGTCCCAAAAAACAAAAGAAAAAACAAATCAGAGCATATATCACTATAGAAGCTAATGGAGCGTTTGGTAAATGTATTGTGTTTTATTGCATTTGAATACAATTCGTTTTTTGAGTGTTGTATTTGATTGAAAAGTATTTGTTTTATATTTAAATGAAATATGTGTTTGGATAAAAAGTATTTTAGAGTTGAAAAGTTGATGTGATTAGTAAAAGTAGAGATAAATAGTAGAGTTGAAATATTGATATGATTGTTTTAAAAAACTTTTGAATAGTAATTGTTTTCATAACACTATTGAAAATAATTGTATTTGAATACAAAACTTTACATTTAATGTAAAATTACATTACATTACGTGTGAATATGATTAAAATGCAAATCTTTTGCTAACTGCCCCCTAAATCATCCTCTTCGCCCCACTTTCCTAAGAAGCAAACAAAATCGAACATTCCTATAAATACAACTTTAAACTTCTCTGTGCTCCACATATATGTAAACCTCAACTAACAGTCTACCAAACATTATATAACTATGTATATATATTCTAATTGAAAATTATTTCTTCTAATTGTGGTTTAGAATCCACAGAATCCGAACTCCCATCCGAACTCCCAAATTCAGGTACAATTTGAGAGAAATAACTCCAATTTTTTTACTTTTCTGGAAAACTACAGCTACATGAGGACAAACATAATTTCAGCAACGAAAAAACAGAAGACACACGAAAGGTGGTACTAAATTGACTCTGAAAAAAAAGCGAAAATTATAGAACCAATCAGCATTATAATTCTTCAAGCATTTTAGGCATACAGTACTTTCTTGATAAAACAAAGAAATATCAGAATTTGAGTGAAGATTAAACAATCAACAGATTAAAAGCCACACACATGGACAGGACACCCAGTTAGGCATCGAAAAAGCAATCAGCCAACTGGCACAAAACTTGAAAATGGGTTCGTGGTTTTCCTCCAAAAGGGTGGAAATTTTCGCCCAAATAAACAAAAGAGGGACATAAAATTACGAAGAAAAGAAAGAGGGTACTGACTACCGAGTCGTCCAAGGGGGTTTTTATTTTTTTAATGGGGCAGGTTAAGGGCAACCCAACGCGGGTCATGATTTGCCCCACCCTATAATCCATATAATGCGGGTTATATCCGCGCCATTAGGGATGGAGTGGGTTGGATACCCATTTAAATTATCTCATTTACATGTCTAGTTGCTGTCATTGCTGTTGAGTTGGTGAAGAAGACGAAGGGGATGATGAATATGTTTAGTAATATCTAGGGCTAGGGATTTTGGAATTGGAGATTGGAATTGGGGGGACGACAAAAAGTTAAATGGAGAGGAAGTCTGTACTGACTATTGAGTAGTCCAAAGTTTTTTGTTTATTGTTTTTTCAAATGCGGCGGGTTAGCGGTTACCTGCCTCGCCTTGCCCTAATCTATATCTAATGTGGGTCATGACCTGTCTCACCCCATAATCCATATAATGCGGATTATACCCACCCCATTAGGGGTGGGGTGAGACAGGTACTTGTTTAAGTTGCCCTATTTACATGCTTACAATCATAATCTAATAATAACATTATTATATACTAAAGTACAGGTAAAAAATACTATTAATTCATTGTTACTAAAACAGTAATGTGCTGGTATTATCTCTGGTTGATTATGGACTTTTAGTCATTCATATTTCTCTATGTGAATTTTCTTTTTTACCCATTATTTTAATTTCTTGAACATTTCTCAACCATGGCCTTGTCATCATTCTACTTAGTCATTTTAGATATGAAGAATATTTTTTTGCTTTGTTTTGACTACCTCTTACATTTGGTTGATTTTAAGTTTTTTTGTCTTCTTCTCTCTCTTTCTTATCTGCTACTTTACTTTGTTTTAACTGCCTTTCTCACATTTATTAGGTTTTGAATTTTTGTGTCTTCCTTTCCTTTTTCTTATGTTTGCTGCTGGTTGTCTTTCATTTTTTTGTTGGTGTTTTTTCTTTTCTTTGTATTCTTTTGGTTTAAAAACTCTGATATTTTTTTATTTCCGCTCTTTCTTCCCTCTAATCCATTCTAAGACCCTAAGTTTTTTTTTTTTACTTTTGTTTTTTTTTATCCTTTGTTTTTTTTTTCATCGCCTTTGGTTTTGGGTTTTAATTTTCCTCTCATAATTTTAATTGAAAAACTGTGATCTTTTTTTATTTTCATTCTTTTTTTTTAATTTTTGTTCTTCTCTCTTCCTCTAATCCGTTTTCTTGTTTTTTACTTTTTTGTTTATTTTCTTTAGTTATTTTTTTTTTAAATTTTCATCATCTTTTTCATTAGTTTTGATCACTTCATTATTTTTCTTATTTTCCTAATCATCCCAACCTTTCCTGTCTCCCACTTACTTTTATTTTTTCTTTACTTTTGACTTTATTTTCATTCTTCCTTATTTTCATAACAATCTTAATCTTCCATGTCTCTTACTTTTATTTTTTTTTTCTTCATTTTTGACTTTATCTGTTTTTCCTTATATTCCTAACCACCCTAAGCTTCCTTGTCTCCTACTTACTTTTGTTTTTTTTCATCACTTTGAATTTATTTCTATTCTCCTCTCTTCCTTCTAATCTGTTCCAGGACCCTTTTTACTTTTTCTTTCTCGTTTTTTTATTTTTTTATTTTCTTTCTTATTACTTTACTTATTTTCCTAATCACTCCAATCTTCCTTATCTTCCACTTACTCTTGTCTTTTATCTCATTTTTGACAGTTTATTACTTTCTTATCCACCAAAATATTCTCCACTAATGTTAAGAAGTATTTGCTTCATTTTTCTTGAAAAAATTGAACACGATAGAAAAACTTTGTATGAAAAACAAAAACATTCCTAACCAATTTTATTTCATTACATTCCTTATTTTCTTTTGATTCTTTGTTTCTTATGCACGCACACACATATATATTTATTATTATATTATATTATATTATTATACTATAATATCATTACAAAAATTATTCTAACTACTCCTAATCATTTGTCTTTCGATGATTTAACTTTATCTACCAATCTTGGATACCAATACTAATAAATATACCCTTCAATTTTTAAGCTTTCTTTGTTGAAATTTGCAGAATTGATATTTAGTTATTTAACATAATTATAAGTCAATTTTAGGTATTATTTATATTTTTTTCTATATTATTTCATTTGTATTTGTTTGTGATAAAGTATTATATTAACATCTTTGTTATTTGATTACATTTTACTCATTATTTTATTTTTAGATGATATGACAAAAGATATCTTTTATAAATAATTAGACATAATCCTTATATATGTTTTAATGGACTAAGTGGTGAAAAACTTAGAAGGTAATAATTTGGACTTTAGAGATCAAGTCAACAATATACCAATTAAACATAAATTTTAAAATTCAGAAATCTTAAATACAGACATATTAGAATTCAGCCATATTCAAGCAAAATAGATATTACTTCCGAAATTCCAAATTCTACATCAAATTCTGTCAAAATGCATACTTAATTCCGAGATTAAGTAAAAAATTATACTAATTAAACCTTAATTTTAGAATCTAGAAATCCTAAATACAAACACATTAAAATTCAATTTCACCATTGAAAGATTATAAAGTAATGGCAAGAAAAAATGTTAGCCAAATGGACCAAATCAATTTCTTACCTCTTGGCCTACCAATCTCAGTTTTTATTATATATTTACATATTCAATTTTATGGAAAAATATTGTGTCATCTTTGACAATGTTGACAAGTTTAAACAACCCAAGAATTAAAAAAAAAGTGCTTATAAATATTAAAATCAAAAAAAGATGAATTAAACCCAGATCTGAAGCTTAAATGTTCTTTTCTGGGAACAAACCAAACAATACATGTCAACAAAATTAGAATCTTTAAAAACCAAAATAAAAGAGAATAAAAAGATTCTAACTTGTTATCTCTTCAGTACCAAGAATCTTAAGTTCTTAGGATGTTCTGGTGGTAAAAGACAAGATTCACATGCAAATGAACTTAATTTTGTAATAGTTATTATTTTTTGAGTTGACAATAAGAAAGCAATGGATAGAATGTGGGATAAGATGAAAATACCAAAAAAAAAAAAAATGTAAACTGGAAATTAGAATAACTAAGCAAGAAATCTAAAAATTAGGAAGATGTACACCTTACACATCCAGTGAAAACACCAAGACTATAACCTATAAAAAGAAAAATGAAACCTCATAAGCTCAGAAAACAGTATAAATATTTTCTTGTCATTGCGTGTTTGTTAGCTCAATAAACTAGTTTTCTCTGCATAAAGAGAAGAAAATACAAGAAAACAAAAACAAAGCTGAAAATTTTGGGGATGTGGTAAAACTTAGTCCAAGACTAGGAATTTATGTTCTTAATCTTTAGAAGTAGAAATAAAAAAACACACACACATTAAGAACTTTTTATGAAAGGTTTAAGTGCTTCTATTAGCTTTGATTGAACAACTATGTTACTGTAGAAATCCATTGTAGTTGCCATTTATTATTAGTAAAATATCTAAATAATAAAAAACAAAAAAGATACAAGAAAGAAACCGTCTTGATTCTTACCAAAATCAAAGAAACAGGTGCTGGATAAAACAAAAATCAAGAGAAAAAAAATCTAAAATAAAGGTTTTTAAAAATAGTCACTTCTCTACATCAAGATGACCAACCTTGAGGACAAAAAACAACCCTCCTAGTCAGTTCAAAATCAAGAAATAAAAAATAAAAAAAAGGCTACACAAATTTACCTGAAGAAAAAAGGGAAATCGAGAAATATTTAAAAAAATAAAAAAAGCCTGGATCTTAATTCTGAAAACATCTGGCTTTTAAGAAATCCTTCTAAGTTTGTTTTTGGTTAAATTAAAAAACAAATCCAACAGAAAGAAAGATAACGAGACAGAGTTAGAGAGAGAGAGAGAGAGAATAGAAAAAAAAAATGCTAAAAAGATAGACCTATCTACTTACCTAACCAAAGTATTAGAGCAGCCATACCAAACAACAATAGCAAGAACAACAAAGGAAAAAAAAAAAGTGTGAGAAAAAGCAAAACTAAGGGTTCGTTTGGTGAACGCATTGCATTTGCATTGCGTTTGAATGCAATGTATTGAATGCAATTTGTACTTGGAGGAAAAGCATTAGCATTGCATTTGAATGCAATGTGTGTTTGGGGGAAAAGTATTTGAATTGTATTTTAATAATAAATATGTGATGTGATGGGTAAAAGTAGAGAGAAAAAAAAGAGGGAAAGAGAATATATGATGTAATTAATAAAAGTAATAGAAAAAATGAAATAATAAATAGTGATTGTGTTTGATTTAAAATGTGATGTGATTGGTATTTGAATGAAATGTTTTTGTATTTGGGGGAAAATTGCATTGCATTTAAATGCAATGCTAAAAAAATTTGTGTCCCAAACACTAGCTAACAAAAGGATAGTTTACGTACCACCACTCACTTGTTTTTTCTTTCTCATTGTTTTTTTTTTTTTGCTTTCATTTTTTTCTTTTTGTAGTATTCATTTTGTCTTATTAGTTATGCCATTAATTGCATAATTCAAATTTCATATCAAAAAATGTATCTTTGATGATTGGGATCAACTAGGGGTTGCAATGTGGGGTATAATGAAACTTCTGGTCCTTGTTGTGCTATGTTGAGGCATTGATTTTAAGGGGTTGGAAAGATTTTTTTTATTTTATTTTTATTTTTATTTTTTTATTTTTTAAGTTTTGGAGCTTCTTTTTGGTGGTGTTGTGAGCAAGCAGAATAAGTGAGCAAGCAGTTGAAAAACAAAAATTCAAGCTGCTTTCATTCAAATTTTTTCACCAACTAGTTCAGTAGTTCTTATAGTGTACTTAAAACTATTTGAATCTATATGGTGTGCTGAGGCACACGTATCTAAACCAGAACTAAATTTTTTTGTCCAACCACAAAAATATGAGATTGATGCTCAACTCCCCGTTGCTAGGACACGGAAACCATAGCCATTGTAAAGAGAAATTGAGAACAAGGTTATCACACTACAACGAAATGTGGGGGATTTTAATTCGCACCTGCTCTAGCGTTAGAAACATAATCACATTCCATGATCCTAGCCGTCCAAAATTTGGTATGAAACCCTTGTAAAACGCTAAAGGCCCCCGCAAACCACAAAAGCTGTAAGTTCAACATTTTCTTAAGTTTCGGTTCTTTATTTTTCTTTCTTTTCTTATTTTAACACAAGTTTACATCATGAATATCCAAATTGGCCTTGGTATGACCGGAAAAGAAAAAGAAGAGTTAGTCATAATATATGCTGAAAGTTCGAAAAAGGTTACATAAGTGCTTAAAAGCAATTGATGACTTTAGAAAATCACTACTAGATTGCTTTAATTAACTTCATGATAAGATCACTAACTGAATAGAGTAAATCATAAAATGAAATTATGGTAAGAAATCAACAGAAATTGCTAAAAGAAGCTGGACTAAAGGAGACATACATCATTCCTCAGAGTTTTGATGAAACAATCAAGTGTGCTTTTATAAGCTGAATCATCCATCATTCTTGACTTACCCTGGAAAAAAGAACATAGAAAAGGCAAACAATAAACTAAACCAGCAACAAGCAACTTAAGAACCTATACACAAAAGATTTTACAACTTAAACATGAATAAAAAGCCGAAATAATCAACCACTCGAACGAGAAACAAGAATGCAGATACGTTACCACATCAACCGGCGACCCAATATAGACAGCAAAGAAACCTGCCCCCAGACCGGCAAGAAGTTGAGTGACTACATTATCCTCGAACCCTGGAATTCTCAAAATTGTCGGCATTGAAAAGATACTGTAAGACACAAAGAATACATTTATGCTACAAAAGAAAACGAAGAAGAGTTTTAAAATGGAAAAGGTACCTGCTTCACTTGACCATAACTAGCTAGCTCAGCAGCATTAATAATAGGATTTCTAGCTACATTGGGTCGAAGCCCAGACCAAAGTGCCCCAAGTCCTTCCTAAGTGTCGGAAAAAAGACAATAAAAAGAAGTTAAAAGCAAAGAAAGACAAAATATATGGGGCCAAATTGTCTTTTTATTTTTTATTTTTTATGAAATTGATGGTCAGATGACAACCTGTCGAACAATTGTTGAATAGGCATTCAATGCCCCAGAATAGCGTCTCGGTACCCCACGGTGGGAGCTTTGCTTCAGCTTGAAGTCTAACTTTTACAAGATCGGTCGGATTTGCAATTGTAATTGCCAAAGCACCTATTTGGAAGACGAGCATCCACGTGACAAAGATCAAAACAAACAATGAAATTTTAAGAGAGCTCATAATATTGCCTATCTGCCTATCTTTCTATGTTTCTTAAGCTTAGGTACGAAAGACAGAAGAACCCACTACAAAGTGAAATACAAACACCCACCGATGTTACAGACAAATCTATAATGAAAGTTTTAAAAATAAAAAAATAAAATAAAGTGCCAAAGCCCAATTTTTATTCTGGAACCAAACATGCAAAACGTTATTCACCAGTTGTTAATCCAGCAAGTTTTTTTTTTGGATAAAGGAACTTCTCCGACAAAGTCACTTTTTACATAAAAATTCCAAACGTGTCAAGCAAAACTGATAAAAAGGTAATTTACCTACCACCATCCAGAAAAATAAAAGAATGAGAGAAAGTAAAACTGACAAAATGATAGTTTATCCACCACTACCTACCTATTTTTTCTTTCTCATTGTTTTTATTATTTTGCTTTCATTTTTTCTTTTTGTAGTATTCTTTTTGTCTTATTAGTTATGCCCTTCAGAACATTGCAATTAATTACATAATTCAAAGTTCAAATCAAAAACCGTATCTTTGACCATTGGTATCGACTAGAGGTTGCAATATGGGGTATAATGAAACTTTTTGTCCTTGTTGTGCTATGGTGAGGCATTGATTTTAGGGGATTGGAAAGATTTTTTTTTTTTTTGGGAAGTTTTGGAGAGTCTTTTTGGTGGTGTAGTGAAGGTTGAAAAGCTAATAATACTAGTATAATTTATAGACTTTTACTAATGAAGATGATTGACCTTAAACCACTCAATCACGATTGAAAATGCCAATTCCCCTTCAGCTATTTGGTCAAAATTTGAAAGGAATGGGAGGCTACAAGTTTGTCTCCTTCAAAGGTGCAAATCAATGTCAATTTCAAACCAACCCATCATTACTCCATTGTATAATATTTCTTCTGTGAAATATCCTCTATAATTTTAGGGAATGAAATGACTTTGAGCCTCCATCACTGCAACTGCTATGGATGATGGTGTGAGGCAATGCAGCTTCGTGCTTTGTCCGGTTTCTATAAGCACTGTTTGGTAAATTTCCCGACTATGTGCTTTTTAATCCGATTTATTTATTCTATTCTAATTTCTCTTAATTATGTTAGAATTGCCATACTTGTCTTAAAATTCATATTTTGACATTCTCAGGCTTTTAATTTTAGTTTCTGGATCCAAAGTGTCTTTTATAAACCAATATATACTTTGTTACATTTTGGACCGTTTGAATTTGTTTTGAACATAATTCATGGTTTTCCACTATATGGACTTGACAATAGTTGTATTCCTTGCTGTTTGGGCTTTGTTAAACTGTATAATCTAGTACTCCATTTCTCAAACATGATATCGAGGTTTTTATTTTTATTTTTTATTTTTCACATTTTATGCTAGAGATGGACTGTTTTTATTATCTAATAACTAGTACATCCATATATGTACTAGACTGAGATTATTTACACTAAAATCAGTGTAATAGGGCTCTCGGTTATGATTACTACTCGGTAAACCAGTACTACCTCTTAATGCACTATTTGGTGTTTAAATTAACAAACAGTATTGGAAATATGAAAGGTTTACTATATATCCATCTGTGCTATGTATTCCATCAATCCTATATATTTTACATATATTATCCTGACCTAATTATTGTATAACGGAGAGATTAAACTCTAGGATTTTCTCAGTGTTTATATCATGCTGATAAAGTTACTTCTAAAGCATGTCTATGTCTATAATATATATAGAAATGAGAATGAGATAGGAAAAGACAAAAGTTTTTGTTCTGCATGTTTGCTTTTTCCTTGATTTTTTAATATATTGTTTGAGCTCATTCATATTTTTGCACTTCAACCACAAAAGGACAAAAATTTTTAATCCGTACTAGTCAATATTATGTGTATTCAACTTTCTACATATAATATATTTCAAAAAATAAAAATAAAAATAAAATACTTTCTACGTACAAAGATGTGAATTATTATTTTTATTTTTGTACTTAAATATAATTTTTGTCCTTATTTAAATAAAATATTTTGTCCTCTAACTTGCACTTTGAAGTTATTTTTTTCTCAAATTTTTAAAAAATTCTTATTAAATTATTTTCCCAATTTATTCCTCACTGATTTTTTTTTTAGAATAAACATTGCCTTTACAGTTTTCCATTCAATCCTTTGATTTTTTTTTTTTGAAAATGACCCAATAATTAATACTTTTAATAAAATACTCTTGAGATAATTTTCTTTCTTGTTTTCCTTCTTTTTCTTTTTGGTAAATCTTCTATTTTTAATGTCTTTTAGTAACATTTTTTAAACATTTTTCCTTAATTTACTCTTTTAAGTAATCTTTTTTTTTTTTTTGCTTTCAAATCTATTCTTATTTAAACTTTTTTTAGGTATTATTCTGAATTTTTATTTATTCAAATATGAGTTAATACTTCTTTTGCTAAGTCTCCCATTGAAATAATCTCTCAAATGTGTTTAAATTTTTTTGCCTAAAAAGTGACAAAACCTTGAAAAGAACTGTTTGATGTTGATTCAAAATTAACAATAAATTACAATTAGAAACCATTCAAACTGAGTGTGTGAAAAAAAATAAAGAAAGGAACTCAATTACCTTCTTCCCTTTTGTGCAATTGCTCTTTTTTTTTTTTTTTTTTGGTTTCTTGGGAGAATTCTAGATATTAATTTTGTTTAATTTTTATTATATATATGTATATATATTAAATACTATAACTTTTTTTGCATTGTTTGATGTTTTAATTTGAAAACAACATATTATTAAATTAATTCACGTTACATTTAGAAATATTTTTAAGATGAGAAATAATTAATATTATAAATTAAAAAATATGTATAAAGTAAAAAAAAAAATTGTATTCCCGCCTCCTATACTAGTATATATAAAATGGAGAATGAGGTAGTAAAAGGCAAAAGTTTTTATTCTAACTTGCATGCTTGCTTTTTTTTTTTTTTAATTTTTTTAAATCTTTTGTTTGTGTATTTCTATATCTATAATCTATAAGATACATAGAAGTGAAATATGGTTTTGCACTTCGACCAGCTATTGAATCAATCTAATCGCTATTATATTTTCTCCTTTCCACTTATTTGAATGGAATGATCTAAATTCGTCCACATTACTTATTTCTTTTTTGACACCTTCACCTTCATTTAATAACTTGTAGATCTCATAGTTCTTTTAGTTTCTTTTATTTTTACTCCGTGTGTGTGTGTATATATATATAGATATATTCTTAAGTAGTTAAGTAAGTTTCTTTTATTCTTACTATATACATATATTCCTACGTAGTTAGTTGACTTGAAACTTTTTTTTTTGTTTAAAGTTATATCCATTCTTTATCAAAAATACTAATGAGTAAAGAATTAGAATAACAAAGAGAATTTTAATTGTTTTTTTTTCTCCCAAAAACTAAAAACTAAACGTACTTATATTCTTATGGATTGACCTTAATCATGAATGATTAGTAGATGTACGTTCATGCATATATGTTTGTTGATCTATCAATGTGGCGGCCCGCCCTGCTGTAGAGGCTCTACAGTGCTACTACGGCCAACTCTGTAGTCAACCGCAATAGTCTGCAGGCCTCTAGGGTCGCCGACAATCATGCTGAACTGTAACTACTGCTAGTTTTACGGAATAAATTTTTTTTTTCTTTAAATACATAAACTGTTGAGAATGTGATAAGGAAATCATGTTAACAAAATAACATGCACCTGACTCATGATTCCCCTATCACATACTCTTAGCTTGAAACTTGTTTCTTTTGAAATTACATTTGAAACTATACAGCGGAAGAATTAACTGTGACCAATATCCCTCGCCCAATCCTCTCCGGCATGCATCTACCCTGTTCGTCGTCCACCGATACTACTGGTGAACAGGTCTCTTACCTGCAACATGTGAACAAACTAATGAGCTATGAGCTCAGTAAGTTCAAACATAAAAACATGTAACTAACATGCTATACTGCTGTGCTCATGCGGTACTACTATGCTCATGCTGTACTGCTGTACTCATACTGTACTGCTGTACTCATGCTGACTGCTGTACTCATGCTGACTGCTGTACTCATGCTGTACTGACTAAAGATTTAGTCTTATGACATTAATCTGTTATTTTAGTTCTGGTTTTGGGCCCCTGATTGGACGTACCGACATGTTAGCGCAACCGGGAGCAGTACCTTAGTGCTGACCTCCTCAGTCTTAACTGATGCTAAACATGATAACCTCCCCGTGGTTCGAGAGGCCGATATGCCAATAACTGGTTAATTACCATCTTGCTGGTGTTCCAACTGGGTAGCATACTGACTGCCCCCACAGTCGGAACCTGTTAATCTATTTACTGGGGTGTGATTTAATCAACACACTAAGGTGCCTTGTGCACCTAACTGTTTTCTGGTTCTGTTACTGTCTGGTCTGTGTACTGGGACATGCAACTCTATATGCATGACATGAACTGATGTGAACTGACCTGTGCTGTGACTGACATACTGACATAACATCGTGATGCAGACACTCAATGTCTAACAACACGTCATACAATATACACAACATTGTAATAAAGCAAGCTTGTCCACGTTGCAGTCAGGACAATGCTTGAACTTACAGAAAATCCTCTAGCGTAAGCTGCTGCTGCTCTGGGACTGCTGATTTGGGGTCTCTGGCTTGGACTTCTATAAAAGGAAAAATCACTGATTATTTACCATATTTAGCTTATACTGGAAATTTTTTTTTTTTACTCTCTGGTCTCGAACACGCCCTCCTACACGGCCGTGTCCGTGCCCGTGTACCCCTCTGGATTTTAAGCCTGGCCGTGTACTTTCTGGAACATGCCCATGTATGCTTACACGGGTGGGTACACGGCCGTGTTACTGGCCGTGTACTCCTCTGTGCTCTTACACGGCTACTTACACGCCTCTCTTTGACCGTGTGCCTCTTGACACGGTCTGATACACGGCCGTGTTCTTGACCGTGTACCTCTCGGGTCTGATTTTTCTTGCAACACGATCGTGCGTATGGGCATGTTCGGGGCCGTGTTCTAAACACGCCCTTGTACACGCCCGTGTTCATACCAGAATCAAGATTCTGGGTCCGAACTGCTCTGCTCTGATTTTCTAAGGCTTTTATGGCCTTTGTTCTACTTCTTACACTTGAAATCGATCTTCATAAGATCGTTTCAAGGTATCTACTACATTCCTACTAGCACAAATCCATGATTTCATAAGCAAAAATTCCACATTTTGCTTATGAATCTCTCTTGACTTAACTTTTGAAAACTCTGTATTTTTGTGAAGAAATTTCACTAAACTCGGTTTTCTAAACCGTCTGTTCATGGATTCGTATTTGAAAACATCTAGACTTAAATCACATTTCGATTTTAACCGAAAACCTAAATGTGATTCACTCACATTCTCTTTTTCTCACTCAAACCCCAGATTTTCCCCAAACGAAAAACGTGAGAACTAGGGTTTACCTTGCTTTAAATCTTGAGCTTTTCTTGCTGCTAATCCTTGACCGAATCTTGATCGATCTGTTGCTTGCACTAGAAAATCTGAACTTTTTGGATTTCCTTTCTCTTCTCCCTCTTTTCTCGGCTCTCTCTTTCTCTCTTTCTTTTTCTCTTTCTTTTTCTTCTTTCTTTTCTTTTCTTCTTTCTTTCTTTCTCTCTCCGGCTGCTTTGCAGCTAAAGGGATCAATTAATCCCCCCTTAAGCTCACGTGCCACACACTCTCTCCCTTACTTTCTTTTATTTGTGTAAGGGCTTGTTTGGCAAATCCTTTTGGCCATTGATCAATGTGGCTCACTTGTGTGCCATTGATCTCTTAGTATGTATTTTTCACATACTTTTCTATAATTTTTAAAATATCATAATTGAATTAATGCTTAGCTTTTAAACTATATTCATTAATTCATCATCAAATTTTGATTAAAACTCAATTAATCAAAATTTTCCTCTGTTCTTTATTCTGTAATCTGTATCACTGTAATTGTACATTTATTTACATATTTGTACAAAATATTTCCGAGAACGTAGATTTCTCGGGTATCACAATCAATGGGTGGGATTTATTTGTAAATTAAAATTTTGGTATTTTGGATATATGGTGTATGGATTAAGGGGAAGCCTAAAAAAAAAAAAGAAAACCACTTGACATGGTCATTTTCCTATCTCTCTTTATGTTTTATATATATTATATAGTTATTTCCAAGTGCATATTTAAATGTTTTTACTTAAATGTTTTGTTTAGAATATTAACATTCAAAGTCCAATTTAGATGTTTCTGTTCAAGTTTTTCCATCAAAATGGTTTTATTCCAACTATTTCTAGTCAGATTCTTCTCCCAAATGCTTCATCATACGAAGATAAACAGTATTTCAACTAGGTGTTAATTCAGGTAACTTGAGAGTGCTAAACTTTGATTTTATTTAACATTGGATAGTAAATACAACTTGAAATCCTTATTTATGATTTGTTCATAAATAGGTCACCTGTTAAAGTATTATCTACACTCATAGACAAAGATGTAATTAATGAGGTGCAAACTTGAGTTTTTTGTTTTAACTAAGGTGAATCTGCTTTTATTTATTTTTGTTTAATTGAAAATAGATAATGTTCTAAGCATTCTAAATACTTGGAACATCGTCTATTTCAAATACCCTCAATAACTTTTGAAGAAAAGCATGGTCAAATTCATCTATTTTAAGGTAAATATTAGATTTTATCCACGTTTTAACTTGAGTTCTTTATTCTTGATTTGGTATTTAAATCATGGTTAGCGCTCGAATTAGAAGTTTTGCTTCTATGATTCAAGAAATCTTTGAGGTAGGGTTTTCACCTCTTGTTAAATTTCATAATTTAATTTCCAAAAAAAAAATTACATAGAAAGTGGAGAAAATTGTGAAAACAACCATTTAAAATAATCTAGAGATTTTTTTGAAAGACAATTCACACTAAAAAGTTCCTATATAGGCTAAGTCGTGCATGTTTATGGACCTAGAACCTTGACCTTATTCAGCTCGAACGTGACAATCGAGCCAACCCACTTCATGATATCTAAGTACTTTGGGCCAGTCTATTGGCCAAAAAGATGGTTCGTGGACTAACTTGTCTAACCTAACCCATATTTATAGATTTAACAGATTTAGCTAGGGTTGACAATTCATATTATCGTGTCGTGTTCATGTCGTGTTATGCTCCTTAGTTGACACATTATACTAAATCTAAACCCAACCTATTTATTAATTATGTTAATTGTGTCGACCCAAATTAATATGTTTAAATTAAATATAAATAAAATAATGACTTATTTAATATGATTGCAATACCTTAATATGTTTATTAGGCAATATATCTTTTCTTTTATAAAACATGTGGCAGCCCGCCCTGCTGTAGAGGCTCTACAGTGCTATTACAGTCAACTCTGTAGTTAACCGCAATAGTCTGCAGGCCTCTAGGGTCGCCGGCAATCATGCTGAACTATAAACTATTTGCTAATTTTACGGAACAAATTTTTTTTTTCCTTTAATATCATAAACTGTTCGAGAATGTGATAAGGAAATCATGTTAACAAAATAACATGCGCCTGATCATGATTCCCCTATCACATACTCTTAACTTGAAAACTTGTCTCTTTGAAATTACGTTCAAAATCTATACAGCGGAAGATTAAATGGTGACCAACATCCCTCGCCCAATCCTGCCCGGCATGCAACTTCTCTGTTCGTCGTCCACCATATACTACTGGTGAACAGGTCTCTTACCTGCAACATGTGAACAAACTAATGAGCTATAAGTTCAGTAAGTTCAACCATAAAAACATGAAACTAACATGCTATACTGCTGTGCTCATGCATGATACTGGATTCTGTGAACATGCTCGTGGCTGAAGTTTAGTCTTAGGATATTATCTGTTATTAAGTTCTAGTTTTGGGCCCCTGATTAGACGTACCGACATGTTAGTGCAACCGGGAGCGGTACTTTAGTGCTGACCTCCTCAGTCTTAACTGATGCTAAACATGATAACCTACCCGTGAGTCGAGAGGCCGATACGCCCATACTGGTTTAATTACCATCTTGCTGGTGTTCCAACTGGGTAGCATACTGATTGCCTCCGCAGTTGGAACCTGTTAATTAAATTACTGGGGTGTGAATTATATTAACACACTAGGGTGCCTTGTGCACCTACCTGTTTTCTTGTTCTGGTACTGTCTGGTCTGTGTACTGAAACATGCAACTCTATATGCATGACATGAACTGACCTGTGCTGACATGAGACTAACATGCACTGACATAAACATCGTGATGCAGACAATCAATGTCTGACATACACGTCATACAACATACATAACATCATAACTAACAAGCTTGTCCACGTTGCAGTCAGGACAATACTTGAACTTACTGAAAATCCTCTAGTGTAAGCTTCTGCTGCTCTGAGACTGCTGATTTGGGGTCTCTGGCCTGAACTCCTATAAAAGGAACAATCACTGATTATTTACCATATTTTATCTTATACTGAAAATATGACAAAACATGAAAATTTTCCTTTCTAGACTTTTTTTTTTTTTTTTTTACTCTCTGGCTTCGAACACGCCCTCCTACACGGGCGTGTTTCTGCCCGTGTACCCCTCTGGACTTTTAAGCCTGGCCGTGTAATTCGTAGAACATGGCCGTGTGTGCTTACACGGGTGGATACACGGCCGTGTACTCCTCTGTACTCTTACACGGTTACTTACATGCCTCCCTTTGACCGTGTGCACCTTGACACGGCCCGATACACGGCCGTGTTCTTGGCCGTGTACCTCTTGGGTCTGATTTTTTTCTTGCAACACGGTCTTGCATATGGGCATGTTCGGGGCCGTGTTCTGAACACGCCCTTGTACACGCCCATGTACACGCCCGTGTTCATACCAGAATCAATATTTTGGGTCCGAACTGCACTGCTCTGATTTTCTAAGGCTTTTATGGCCTTTGTTCTACTTCTTACACTTGAAATCGATCTTCATAAGATCGTTTTAAGGTATTTACTACATTCCTATTATCACAAATCCATGATTTCATAAGCAAAAATTCCACATTTTGCTTATGAACATCTCTTGACTTAACTTTTGAAAAATCTGCATTTTTGTGAAGAACATTCACTAAACTTGGTTTTCTAAACCATCTGTTCATGGATTCGTGTTTGAAAACATCTAGACTCGAACCACGTTTCGATTTTAACCGAAAACCTAAACGTGATTCACTCACATTCCCTTTTTCCTCTCAAAACCCCAGATTTTTTTTCCCCAAAGAAAAACGTGAGAAACTAGGGTTTACCTTGCTTTAATCGTGAGCTTTTCTTGCTGCTAATCCTTGACCGAAACTCGATCAACCTGCTGGTTGAACAAGAAAATCCGAACTTACCTTGGATTTCCTTTTCTTCTCTCTCTTTTCTCGGTTTCCCTTTCTCTCGTTCCCTTTCTTTCTTTCTTTCTTTCTTTTTCTCTTTCTTTCTTTCTTTCTTTCTTTCTGCCGGCAGCTATGCAGCTAAGGGAATTAATTCCCTCCCCTTTAGCTCACGTGCCACTCACTCTCTCCCTTACTTTCATTTTCTTTTCTTTTTTTTTTTGGAAGGCCTTATTTGGCTTATCTTTTGTCCATTGATCAATGTGGCTCACTTGTGTGCCATTGATCTCTTAGTATGTATTTTCCACATACTTTTCTATTAAATTTTAAAACATCATGAATTTGAATTAATGCTTAGCTTTTAACTATATTCATTAATTCATTGTCAAATTTTGATTAAAACTCAGTTAATCAAAATTTTCCTCTGCTTTTCATTCTGTAACATGTCTCACTGTAAATGTATATTTATTCACATATTTGTACAAATATTTCCGAGAACGTAGATTTCTCGGTTATCACAAAACACAAATGAAATTTACTTATAAAGTTTTAAAATTCATATTATTTGTACTTTATTAGTTATGAAAACTCTTGTTTTATTTCATATACAAAAGTAAAAAAAATAATATATAGTGTTGTGGTAAGGGGGATGAGAGGGCAATGGGGTAAGGTGAGGGGGGAATAAGGGGTGACTAGCCGTATTGTCGCAAAAGTCAATAGGATGAGGGGAAGGGAGGGCCATGGGGTGAAGTGAGTGGAAAGGAGGGGGAAAAAAGGGCGGCAGGGTGAGAGGACAGGGGGAGGGTTGACGACGATAGGGTTAAGGACTACTGATCGTATTGTCACGAAAGTCGATGGAGTGAGAGAATGGGAGGGCGATGGGGTGAGGTGAGTAGAACAACAAACGCAATGAAAGACTAAAAAAAAAAAGTAAAATCTAGATTTTCTTTTCTATGTTAAAAATTTTTTAAAAAATATATATATAAATTAAAAATAGTAAAACATTATGATATATATAACAATATAAATATATTAAAGATTATAAATAGGTAATTTATTAATTATGTTCATGTCAACTCATATATGATTTATTTATTAAACGAGTTATTTCGTGTCAATTGCGATTTGACGGGTTCGTGCGGATTTGACTTTTTATTTAATTGTGTTTGATGGGTTTGATCTTTTTTAATCCAAACCTTCTAATTTCGTGCTGGTTTCATGTCGTATTATCGTATCGTCACCCAAATTGCCAGCTCTAGATTTAGCGTTAGATATATTTTTAGAGAGAGAATATATATAACACATAGAAATTGTAATAATTATTTGTAAAATTCTAAATAATAATGTGTGTGTGATTTTTTTTTTTTTAGAAAATAAGGTAAGCTTGATATAGCGGTAGAGAAGGAAGGAATTATTTTCCACGTCAAGTCTTTGAACCCTCCTAGTTTGTTTTTATTTTTATTTTTTTGTTTTATTTTATTTTTGCTAAAACCCTCCTAGTTTATTCAATATTTATCAATATTATGGTGCGTTTATTTACCACATTACATTTACATTGTATTTGAGCACAATGCAATTTTAATTTAAATACTAATATATTACATTTAAATACCAATTATATCACAATTTAAATTTAATACAATCACTATTCATAATTCTTCTTTTTCTACTACTTTTACTAATCATATCATATATTATTTTTCTCTTTTTACTTTTATTAATCACATCATATATAATAAAATTCAAATATTTTTCATTTAAATAATAATCATATTTAAATGCAATACAATTATTTTTTATCTAAGGACATATTATATTCAATATAATATGTCAATACGAATCTAATGTATTATTCAAATGTTAACTTAGTGTTTTGAAAATTGATCTTTCGGTTAGGTTTCAACCAACCAGCCAACCAACCTCATGCTGAAATTATTTTCCAACCGAATGCAGTCAGTTTTCATTCGGGACAAAGCGGACGGTTTCTTCTTCTGCAAAAGCCTCATTAATGAATGTAATTCCATAATAGTCAACCTTTAACTACTATATATATAGTTCAAACTTGAAGTTTAATTTAAAAAAAAAAAAGCACTTTTTTTAAACTAAAATAAAATAAAAAAACTTTTTTCTGCCGAATTAAAGAAAAAAAAACACTTGTATCTATTTTTTGGGCATTGGGTACGGTTCGTTGGTGATGAAAATCATGTTTTTGAAAAAAGATACAAGTCTGAAATTCCAAGATAAAAGCCCTAAATCAATTAAAGGCGAAATATTGACATCTAGATACAATTTTCATACTCATATTTAGATGCAATTCTGAATCCCACTAACCTCCATCTTCTTGTTTTAAAGAATCTTTTGTTTCAAAATTTTTCAGATTAAAAATAAAGTTTTGCAACTAAGAAGAAAATTTATGGCTTTACCCTCCTAGAACCCCCTCCTCTGTTTTTGACAGAAAATGAAATGGAGGGGGCAGGGTGAAATAAAATTAAAATTTGGAGTAAATGGTGGGAACTTTTAAAGTTCAAGGGCAATGCGGGAACTACATCAAGGTTTAAGAAGTGCAATAATCCTTTTTTTTCTTACACACTTTTCTTACCTGTTTTTAAGCTAGCTTTATTTTCCTCCGTTGGAAAACGGTCTCCTAAAAGGGCAAAACAAACTAACCTTCATTTTTTTGACAGCAAGCCATAATACTTATAAGCAACAACGGACAACAAAACAATTGGGGAACTTTGAACGCAAATTTGGCCTCTACATTTCATCACAGTTTTGACAGGAAGCCGCCATATTTCCCTCAATTAATATACGCTTATTTTGAGCAAATGAGCTCAACAATTAACGATTTCCCAAAGACAACAATTAAGAGAATTTCAAGCAAATTAGGCCTCTACAACCCATCAAAACTTTGATAACAAAACAATGAATCACAAATTATTTTTGAGCTTATGAGTTCAATAATTATCACTTTTCCCGGAGGAAGTTCCTCTCTTTGCAAAACAAGAGGAAGACGACAGCTTTTTTATTCCGTTAAAAAAGAAAGTTTCATTTTGGTATGAGGTGCGCTAACCCTTGGCGAAATCCAAATTTTAGGCTAGATTATCTCCTTAGAGCTCAAGATGACTCTATACTTCCGATGAATTTCTTAGCCTGTCATCAGAAGAACAGAATAAGTGAGCAAGCGGTTGAAAAACAAAAATTCAGGCTACTTTCATTCAAATTTTTTCACCAACTAGTTCAATAGTTCTTATAGTGTACTTAAAACTAGTTGAATCTATATGATGTGCTGAGGTACAAATATTTGAACCAGAACTAAATTTTTTTGTCCAACCACAAAAATATGAGATTGATGCTCAACTCCCCATTGCTAGGACACGGAAACCATAGCCATTGTAAAGAGAAATTGAGAACAAGCGTATCACACTACAACGAAATTTGGGGGATTTTAATTCGTACCTGCTCTAGCGTTAGAAACATAATTACGTTCCATGATCCTAGCCGTCCAAAATTTGGTATGAAACCCTTGTAAAACTCTAAAGGCCCCTGCAAACCACAAAAGCTATAAGTTCAACATTTTCTTAAGTTTCGGCTCTTTATTTTTATTTGTTTTCTTATTTTAACACAAGTTTACATTATGAATATCCAAATTGGCCTAAGTATGACCAGTAAAGAAAAAGAAAAATTAGTCATAACGTATGTTGAAAGTTCGCAAAAAGGTACGTAAGTGCTTAAAAGCAATTGATGACTTTAGAAAATCACTACTAAATCGCTTTAATTAATTTTATGATAAGATCACTAACTGAATAGAGTAAATCATAAAATGAAATTATAGTAAGAAATCAACAGAAATTGCTAAAAGAAGCTGGACTAAAGGAGAAACACATCATTCCTCAGAGTTTTGATGAAACAATC
The DNA here is from genome assembly GCA_035233585.1 of Antiaris toxicaria. Classification (NCBI taxonomy): domain Eukaryota; kingdom Viridiplantae; phylum Streptophyta; class Magnoliopsida; order Rosales; family Moraceae; genus Antiaris; species Antiaris toxicaria. Next base: position 8,716,293 of record CP141163.1, read on the forward strand.
AAGTGTGCTTTTATAAGCAAAAAAGAAAGCTATAAAGCTAAACCTATTTGCTTACCTAACTAAAGTATTAAAGCAGTCATACCAAACAACGATAGCAAGAACAACAAAGGAAAAAGCAAAAGAGTGAGATATACAATAAACCAACAACAAGATTATCATTTTGTTCTTTCGATCTCTGAAGAGACGAATGCCTAGAACATAATTAGCTTCTCCCAAGTCCTTCATGTCAAACTGTTGGTGTAACCAAAGCTTGACCGATGATAAGTTCCCTACATCATTCCCAATGAGTAGTATATCATCGACATAGAGTATCAGAAAGACCAGTTTTCCATCCTTAATACGTTTATAAACACAAGGTTCATCAACGTTCTGCTCAAAACCAAATGTCTTAATCGCTTGATCAAACCTCTGGTTCCATGAGCGGGATGCCTGCTTTAATCCATAAATGGATCTAAGCAACTTGCAGACTTTCTTATCTTGGCCTTTTGCTACGAACCCTTCGGGCTGTATCATATAGATACACTCTTCAAGATGGCCATTCAAGAATGCCGTCTTGACATCCATTTGCCAGATCTCGTAGTCGAGAGCCGCAGCAATGGACAGAAGAATACGGACAGACTTCAGCATAGCAACAGGCGAAAAGGTTTCCTCATAATCGATTCCAGCCTTTTGCGTGTATCCCTTTGCAACTAGTCTAGCTTTGAAAGTTTTCACTCTCCCTTCCGCATCCTTCTTTCTTTTGTAGACCCATTTGCATCCAATGGGTTTTATCCCATCCGGCAAATCTACAAGTTCCCAAACAGAGTTGGATTTCATAGAATCCATCTCATTGTTCATAGCCTGTTTCCAAGATCTAGAATCAACATCCTTTATGGCTTCATCATATGTGACCGGATCTTCCTCATGCTCATGAGCCTCGGCCTGGTATACCTCAGCATCATACATAAAGAAATTAGGTTTCTTAGAAACCCTCCCACTACGACGAGGCACCCTAAATTATTGATCGTCTGCAGGTCTTTCACTGGAACTCGGACTTGTTTTCAAGACCGAAATCTGTGGAGCAGTTCTTTCACCCGATAACTCCTCTAGCACCACTTTGCTTCGAGACTTAAAGTCATTCATGTGACTTTCCTCCAGGAATGTCGCATGGGTTGAGACAATGACCTTTTATTCCTTCGGGTTATAGAACAGACCTCCTTTAGTTCCCTTTGGATACCCTACAAACATGCACAATTCTGATCTTGGTTCCAACTTCTTCGCATCCCCATCCAGTACATGTGCCGGGCAGCCCCATATTCTCATATGTCCAAGGGAGGGCTTCCTGCCACGCCACAATTCATACGGAGTTCTAGGAATTGATTTGCTCGGAACCTGGTTCAGAATATAGTACGCCGTTTGTAAAGCATGTCCCCAAAATGATAATGGCAGCGTTGAGTAACTCATCATGGACCGTACCATATCCAATAAGGTCCTGTTTCTCTTTTCGACTACACCATTCTGTTGTGGAGTATCAGGTGCAGTCAATTGGGATAATATCCCATTCTCTACAAGATGTCCTAGAAAATCATCGGAGAGGTATTCGCCACCTCGATCAGATCGAAGTGTCTTTATGGATTTATCCAATTGCTTTTCCACTTCCGCACGATACTCTTTGAATTTATCAAAGGTTTCGCTCTTGCGGTGCATCAGATACACATATCCATACCTCGAGTAATCATCTATGAAAGAGACATAGTACTCGAACCCTCCTCGTGCTGTGACGTTCATGGGGCCACATACGTCAGTGTGCACAATTTCTAAGAGCTCCTGTGCCCTTGTACCCTTAGCTCCAAAAGACCTCTTAGTCATCTTACCCTCTAGACAAGACTCACATTGGGGAAGTCGTACCTCCTCCAGAGATTCCAGAGGACCGTCTTTCACCAATCTTTGAATCCTATCCTGATTAATATGACCAAGTCTTAAATGCCAAAGATACGTCTTGTTAGAATGAGAAACTTTCAACCTTTTAGAGTTATCAATTAATTCAGTGTCAAGCAGTGAGTACATCTTTGGTCTGATCAAATATAGGTTTCCATCCATCCATCCAGAACAGATAAAAGACTTATTTCTACGAATATCAACTCTTTTACTAAAAGAAACTGAATAAGAATCCTTTATTAAACAAGCTACCGATATAAGGTTCCTCCTAAAATTAGGAACATAAAAACAGTCTTTCAATAAAATAAACCTAAATTGATCAAAATAAAGATGAACGTCTCCCACTGCCTCAGCCACCACAAAGCTACCATCTCTAGTCCACAACGAGAGGCTCCTATCATGTAGACTTCTCGTTTCCACGAACCCTGCATAGAAACACAAACATGATTAGTGGCGCCCGAATCAATGACCCATGTGTCTTTCGATTCTTCCACCAAACACGCTTCTAAGTAATGAAGTTCCTTACCTTCCTTGCCCTTGGAGGCTAGGAATTCCCGGCAAGCCTTCTTGAAGTGACCTACCTTCCCACAGTGGAAGCATTTGGACTTTTTAGGGTCCTTTGGCTTCTTGTTCTTCTTCTTCTTCTTCCCGTCCGAGACAGGAGGATTAGAAGAAACCTTAAAAAACCAACATATAGATTCAATGGTAATTATTTTTTTTAAATTCTCTTAATAGATTCTATCCACTTGTGTAGGAAAATTAATCGGTAAAAACGTATCAGAGTGGCGCAGCGGAGCAATAAAAATTTTTAGATCGTTAAATATCTCATGATGCCATATATAATAAACCAACAACAATTAAAACTCATACCTCAAGGACGCCAATGTGCAGGAGGAGAATGACCGGAGGCTTCAACCAACTAGCCTTCTCTACTATTCTCCAATTCCCGAATGGCTGAGTGTGTGGGCACTCTGAACCTCGATCGGTATGCTAGCACTGCTAGTCTTCTTCCGACCACCCAGATCTCTAAAGAACTTTATTGTCACGATGAGCTGTGCAACAATAAGCCTGCTCACCTGAGAGTCTGTGGTCTGAGAGAACTGGAGTGGCAGGACCTCTATTTATAGACCTGCATGAGGTGAATCTCTGAATTTGAATTGGATTAGGAAAAGATATTTTCCCTTATCCAAACCCATAGAATCCGAATTTTTCCAAGGGAGAATCTCCACTAAAAATTCGGTTTTCTTAGGATAGATCCAATCCAAATCTCAACAAGATTTTAACTAGAATTTTATCTCCCTTTTTCAACCAAAAAATCCGAAATCTTTAGGAGAAAATCTTCTCCAAATTTTCGGCCACTTTTAGGATAAGGAAGAATCAAAATTCCACTAGGATTTTTCAAGCTAAATCTCATCTCAACCTTATCCAAAAATAACCGAATTTCCTAGGATTAAGGCTCCAAAATTTCGGCCACTTTTAGGGAGGGAGAGAATCCTAATTCAACTGGGATTGAAACTTGAATTTTCTCTTGAATCTTATCCACAAAAACTGAATTTTCCATTGAGGATTATCCTCAAAAAATTCGCCCACTTTTGTTGGGATTTGGATTCAAAATTCAAGTAGGATTCTAACAAGATTATCCTCTCCAAATCCAACTCAAATTCGAATTTCAAACCTTGTGGATTTTCCACAACAAATTCGAATCCTACTTGGACTGTGATTCAAAATTTGAATTTCAAATTTCAAATTCAAATTTCGAATTCAAATTTCAAATTTCAAATTTCAAATTTCAAATTTAAATTTCAAATTCAAATTTCAAATTCAAATTTCAAATTCAAATTTCAAATTCAAATTTCAAATTCAAAATTCAAAATTCAAATTTCAAAATTCAAATTTCAAATTCCACAAAACGGTTGTATTTCATATTCTTGTTCTCATGGATAATTTTCTACAACTCCAATCCAATCTCAAATAAAATCATGGCAACTTTATTTGGAGTTCGAATAATTGTGTACTCTATTAACCAAAACAAAATCTGAATCCAACTGGAGAGAATCTTGTCTACCATCCTAATCCTGTGTCATCACCATCCATGCATAATAAACTGGCCAATAGCATACACAAATCAATTTGCCAAACGTTAAGGAATTATGTGGAGCTAGTAGAGGGACTGATTGGACATATATAATCGGGCTCCCGTGATTCCATATGATCATTATTCTGTACCGAACAACTCAATCATATGATCACTAATTTCAGAGTCACACCACTATAAACCTGAAACTGAACTCCCAATTATATACCGTATTACGTAAGCCTGTGACGAGCTACCATCCAATGACCTTGTCATATATGCAAAACCCTCATATGATATCCATGATCAGCCTTAGGTCAAAGTCCGTTTAATCCTACTGATCAGGCTATCTTAAAGTTCCATTATACTACCGAATCAAGAAAATGATTATTCACCATATATGAATAAGAAGTCATCCGCCCAGCAGACGACCCAAGGCCTTGTCCATTTTCACATTCAGTATAATGCCTTTAAGAGGATACCTTTAACTCCTCAGAGCTATGATTCCGATATCTGCAAACAAACCCTTCATCGTATACAAGTCATGCACCCAACGAACCGGTTTATAAGCTTACTACCTCTGAGACACTTTAGCCATTGGAACATCAAAGTACACAAGTCATATACATGAAGTAGTTCATTTACTCAGGATTAAGGTTATTGCACAAGGAACGTCAAAAGCAGATTTATCCACTCATAGCGGACTACGTAGATCAATCACGCTTTAGTCCCGGTCTAATATGTCACCACCGAGCAACATATCCATGTCTCTACTTGGGAGTCCAGCTCCAGACAGTCAAGACAGACCGTCCCCTCTAAGGCTTTAGACAACATAATAGTCTTAACATGAGTTAGATGCTCGGTCTAACCCCATAGACTACAGACCATTGTTTAGACTGCTAACTTTAGAACATTGTCTTCTCGCATACAAAAAGTCCATTGCATGCAACGTTCTAACAGTTTTAACACAAGCAGTCAGTGAGCCATATTTGCTTACATTTACTTTAACATGTAAATAAGACGAGGACAGATAGCAATGTAATGAATAACCTCTATGTATAATTTTATTATCCAGTTCAAAATGAATACATCAAAATGTCTCTAATACTTAGGGCATTTCCTAACAATCTCCCACTTGCCCTAAGCCAGTAGATGTGCCATGTTACGCATCCCCATCGCCTCTACATGCCTCTCAAAGCTTCTAGCTACCAAAGTCTTAGTAAAGGGATCAGCGATGTTGTCCTCGGACGCGATCTTACATACATCCACTTGTCCTGTCTCCACATGCCCTCTAATAATATGATATCTCCGATCGATGTGCTTGGTCCTCTTGTGGTGCCGAGATTCCCTTGTGTTGGCAATAGCCCTTGTATTATCACAGTAAAGTGTGATAGGCTTGTCAACACCCGGAATGACCTCAAGGTCTCTAAAGAACTTGCGGAGCCAAACCGCTTCTTTAGATGCCTCAGCCGCAGCCACATACTCAGCCTCCATAGTAGAGTCAGTTGTGTAGCCCTGCTTCACGCTCCTCTACACAATGGCACCTCCTCCGAGTAAAAACACTGATCCAGATGTCGATTTCCTCGAATCCTTACAAGTCTGGAAGTCTGAGTCCGTGTATCCTACGGGTGTTAGGTCCCCTCCAGAATACACTAGCATATAATCCCTCGTTCTCTTAAGATACTTGAGTATATGCTTTACTGCTTGCCAGTGCTTGGTTCCAGGATTCGCTTGATATCGACTCACCATACCTACTGCAAAACATATGTCCGGGCGAGTGTAAAGCATAGCGTACATAAGGCTACCCACAGCGGATGCATAAGGGACCTTACTCATACGCTCTCTTTCTTCCGATGTCTTGAGACCGTCATCCAATGAAAGAGTTAAACCGGCAATAGAAGGTTGTGAGCCTTTCTTTGCCTCTAGCATTGCATATTTGTCAATTATTTTATCTATGTATGAAGCTTGGGATAACGCTATCATTTTGTTCTTTCAATCTCTGAAGAGACGAATGCCTAGAACATAATTAGCTTCTCCCAAGTCCTTCATGTCAAACTGTTGGTGTAACCAAAGCTTGACCAATGATAAGTTCCCTACATCATTCCCAATGAGTAGTATATCATCGACATAGAGTATCAGAAAGACCAGTTTTCCATCCTTAATACGTTTATAAACACAAGGTTCATCAACGTTCTGCTCAAAACCAAATGTCTTAATAGCTTGATCAAACCTCGGTTCCATGAGCGGGATGCTTGCTTTAATCCATAAATGGATCTAAGCAACTTGCAGACTTTCTTATCTTGGCCTTTTGCTACGAACCCTTCGGGCTGTATCATATAGATACACTCTTCAAGATGACCATTCAAGAATGCCGTCTTGACATCCATTTGCCAGATCTCGTAATCGAGAGCCGCAGCAATGGACAGAAGAATACGGATAGACTTCAGCATAGCAACAGGCGAAAAGGTTTCCTCGTAATCGATTCCAGCCTTTTGCGTGTATCCCTTTGCAACCAGTCTAGCTTTGAAAGTTTCCACTCTCCCTTCCGCATCCTTCTTTCTTTTGTAGACCCATTTGCATCCAATGGGTTTTATCCCATCCGGCAAATCTACAAGTTCCCAAACAGAGTTGGATTTCATAGAATCCATCTCATTGTTCATAGCCTGTTTCCAAGATTTAGAATCTACATCCTTTATAGCTTCATCATATGTGACCGGATCTTCCTCATGCTCATGAGCCTCGGCCTGGTATACCTCAGCATCATACATGAAGAAATTAGGTTTCTTCGAAACCCTCCCACTACGACGAGGCACCCTAAATTGTTGATCGTCTGCAGGTCTTTCACTGGAACTCGGACTTGCGTCCAAGACCGAAATCTGTGGAGCAGTTCTTTCACCCGATAACTCCTCTAGCACCACTTTGCTTCGAGGCTTAAAGTCATTCATGTGACTTTCTTCCAAGAATGTCGCATGGGTTGAGACAATGACTTTTTGTTCCTTCGGGTTATAGAACAGACCTCCTTTAGTTCCTTTTGGATACCCTACAAACATGCACAATTCTGATCTTGGTTCCAACTTCTTCGCATCCCCATCCAGTACATGTGCCGGGCAACCTCATATTCTCATATGTCCAAGGGAGGGCTTCCTGCCACGCCACAATTCATACGGAGTTCTGAGAATTGATTTGCTCGGAACCTGGTTCAGAATATAGCACGCCGTTTGTAAAGCATATCCCCAAAATGATAATGGCAGCGTTGAGTAACTCATCATGGACCGTACCATGTCCAATAAGGTCCTGTTTCTCCTTTCGGCTACACCATTCTGTTGTGGAGTACCAGGTGCAGTCAATTGGGATAGTATCCCGTTCTCTACAAGATGTCCTAGAAATTCGTCAGAGAGGTATTCGCCACCTCGATCAGATCGAAGTGTCTTTATGGATTTATCCAATTTGCTTTTCCACTTCCGCACGATACTCTTTGAACTTGTCAAAGGTTTCACTCTTGCGGCGCATCAGATACACATATCCATACCTCGAGTAATCATCTATGAAAGAGGCATAATACTCGAACCCTCCTCGTGCTGTGACGTTCATGGGGCCACATACATCAGTGTGCACAATTTCTAAGAGCTCCTGAGCCCTTGTACCCTTAGCTCCAAAAGACCTCTTAGTCATTCAATTGGTATCAGAGCCATCTCATGACTATGCCATGTACATAAATTAGACAATTACTTAGTCTTTTTATTTATGTATGGATTTGATATTTAGAGAGTGGCATTCTAGGGTTCCTTTATGTTGTTATCATGTATTATGTATAAAGTATGTGGTTATTTTAATTTTTTGAATTATTATAAGCATGCTTGTTTATGCCGGTTATGGTTCCTTAGAATTTAGAAAAATTGTGTCTAGGAATTTTTATGTAACCATGGGAGCAGTTTATTAACACTGTAATTTTCCCATGGAATTTAATTTCTGTCTCTTAGAATTTTTATGGTTAGAATTTTTTGTACACCGGAAACGGTTTAGGAAATTTTATGTAATTATTCTTGGAGGAGATTGAAGATTGAAGACCGTAATTTATTTTTCCCAAAAAGTTAAATTTGATTTAAAGGTTGAAATTTTGATTGTGTGGAAAATTTCAATTTAATTGGGATTCAAATTAATTTTTGGAGATCCTAATAGGTAAATTGGAATATGGCTCGAAAATCGAGACACGAACCCTCGGGATAGGCCGATGGGCCTTGGTGGGGCTGCAGCCCCTGCCCTCGGGCAGGATGGGGCTGCGGCAGCCCCTGTGCAGGCAAACACCACCCACGGTCGCAGGCTCTGCCTGCAGCCGAGGGTGGTGCAGCCTGCCCAAGGCTGGCCGCAGCCTGGGCATGCAGCCACTGGCTGCAGGCGCTGCCTGCAGCCTGCCGGCTGCTGCGCCCAGCCTGGGCATGCAGCCTGGCGCTGCAGGCTTGGCCTGCAGCCCGGCGGGCTGCACAAGGGGCAATCGTGGGCTGCCAGCCCCTCCGGGGTTTGTGGCTGCCCACGGCGGCTGCCGCCTTCACGGTGCGGCGGTCCAAAATTTGAAAATTTTGATTTTTAAATTTGAGATTTAATTTTAAATCATGTTTAAAAAATATGTAATTGAAAATTTGAAATTTTTGAAATTACATATTATTACACATGATGATTAAAATTGTTTAAAATTTGAATTAGAAATTTAAATTTGAAACTCGAATTTGGAGTTTGAATTTGAAATTTAAATTTTTGGAAATTTAAATTTTAAATAATTCTTGGGATGAGAAATAAATGGAGAGGCTGCATAAAGATGGATACAAGAAGACGGAACAAAATTCAAGACCCAAAGAATGCTTTGGATGGAATTTTGTAATCTTTATTTTCTTTGTTCTAGGATGGAACCATGGCTTGGTTATTCTGTCAATTATTTTTCTGTGATATGTCATGGATGTATAAATATGTATTGATGGATGTTTTGTATGCATATTTGATAACATGTCATATAGGATAGGTGAGTGCCGCTCATACTATATTGATCGTACATAATTTGTTAAAACTTGCATGTTTTTCAAAATATTGAGTGGGAGAGGGTTTCAAACAAAACCCACGGCCTCCATTGTTGATCCATATGTGAAAGCATGGTAACGCCTCGCGTCAGTTCTGACCTGACCACAGCCCTCGGTAGGTGTTTACCGCCTCCGGTATACTAGATTGGATCTCCTATGTGGAAAATGTGTTCGGGTGCAATCCTATTCATGACCACCCCTCGGTGGCTTGGTAGGACGTGGATCGGGCTACGTAAACAATGGTTATACACTCAAGACTCGTTTAGTTATTAACCTTCCCTAGAAGCTCTGTTAACTAAACTGGTGGCCAAATAAGCGGTTATTAATATATGTCTTAACCTTGGAGGATTTAAGGTAACATATATTAATTGGACGGGGTCCATGTTCCGGCTATTTGTTCTCATGACCACCCCTCGGTGGCTTGGGGCAATAGGTGCTGAGAATTACCGTTGCAATGCTACATGTTTTTTCAAGTTTCATGTAGGAACATACTTGTATGTTTTTATTTGCTAAATTATCTGTATATTTGCTTGGGCTTTGTAATGATGTCTAGTATAATTTTATTTCAGTTCAAAATGTCACCGACACCCCTCATTTCAATACTTATTGAAAATAAGTTGAATGGCGACAATTATAAAGATTGGAAAAGAAATCTATTAATAGTTCTCAGCTGCGAGAGACACAAGTTCGTACTGGACGAACCATGCCCACCTGGGCCCAAACCTGACACACCACTTGAGGAGGTCCCGGTTGCCTATAATCGTTGGAGAGAATCCAATGAGATAGCTCGATGCTACATCCTTGCTAGCATGACGAGTGCTTTACAAAAGCAGCATGAGACTTATCAAGTTGCTGGGGAGATCATGGATAATCTTGAGGACATGTTTGGAGGCCAAGAAAAATTGGCTCGACAGTCCGCTATCACCAGCATTATGAACTCTAAGCAAAAGGCGGGTGCTCCGGTGAAGGACCATATGATCACTCTAATGGGATTCTTCGCTGAGGCTGCCGAGAATGGTGCTGAGTTGGACTATAACACCCAGATCGAGATGGTGTTCAAGACTCCGTCTAAAGATTTTGTGGGGTTTAAGGCCGCATACAACCTGGCGACAAAGGAGTTAGGATTAACCGAGCTCATGAAGCAACTACAGGCTTATGAGCGGATGATCAGGGATGAGGATGTGGTCCGACCTAAAGGAGAGGCCAATTTGGCGGAATCTTCCAATCCTTCACGGAAGAGGAAGAGGCCAAATAAGAAGCAAGTGGCTTCCAGTTCTTCTAATCCTCCTGTCTCGGACGGGAAGAAGAAGAAGAAGAACAAGAAGCCAAAGGACCCTAAAAAGTCCAAATGCTTCCACTGTGGGAAGGTAGGTCATTTCAAGAAGGCTTGCCGGGAATTCCTAGCCTCCAAGAGCAAGGAAGGTAAGGAACTTCATTACTTAGAAGCGTGTTTGGTGGAAGAATCGAAAGACACATGGGTCATTGAATTTCTAGGACATCTTGTAGAGAATGGGATATTATCCCAATTGACTGCACCTGGTACTCCACAACAGAATGGTGTAGCCGAAAGAAGAAACAGGACCTTATTGGATATGGTACGGTCCATGATGAGTTACTTAACGCTGCCATTATCATTTTGGGGACATGCTTTACAAACGGCGTGCTATATTCTGAACTAGGTTCCGAGCAAATCAATTCTTAGAACTCCGTATGAATTGTGGCGTGGCAGGAAGCCCTCCCTTGGACATATGAGAATATGGGGCTGCCCGGCACATGTACTGGATGGGGATGCGAAGAAGTTAGAACCAAGATCAGAATTGTGCATGTTTGTAGGGTATCTAAAGGGAACTAAAGGAGGTCTGTTCTACAACCCGAAGGAACAAAAGGTCATTGTCTCAACCCATGCGACATTCTTGGAGGAAAGTCACATGAATGACTTTAAGCCTCGAAGCAAAGTGGTGCTAGAGGAGTTATCGGGTGAAAGAACTGCTCCACAGATTTCGGTCTTGGACGCAAGTCCGAGTTCCAGTGAAAGACCTGTAGACGATCAACAATTTAGGGTGCCTCGTCGTAGTGGGAGGGTTTCTAAGAAACCTAATTTCTTTATGTATGATGCTGAGGTATACCAGGCCGAGGCTCATGATCATGAGGAAGATCCGGTCACATATGATGAAGCTATAAAGGATGTTGATTCTAGATCTTGGAAACAGGCTATGAACAATGAGATGGATTCTATGAAATCCAACTCTGTTTGGGAACTTGTAGATTTGCCTGATGGGATAAAACCCATTGGATGCAAATGGGTCTACAAAAGAAAGAAGGATGGGGAAGGAAGAGTGGAAACTTTCAAAGCTAGACTGGTTGCAAAGGGATACACGCAAAAGGCTGGAATCGATTACGAGGAAACCTTTTCGCCTGTTGCTATGCTGAAGTCTATCCGTATTCTTCTGTCCATTGCTGCGGCTCTCGATTACGGGATCTGGCAAATGGATGTCAAGACGGCATTCTTGAATGGCCATTTTGAAGAGTGTATCTATATGATACAGCCCGAAGGGTTCGTCGCAAAAGGCCAAGAAAGGAAAGTCTGCAAGTTGCTTAGATCCATTTATGGATTAAAGCAGGCATCCCGCTCATGGAACCAGAGGTTTGATCAAGCGATTAAGACATTTGGTTTTGAGCAGAACGTTGATGAACCTTGTGTTTATAAACGTATTAAGGATGGAAAACTGGTCTTTTTGATACTCTATGTCGATGATATACTACTCATTGGGAATGATGTAGGGAATTTATCATCGGTCAAGCTTTGGTTACACCAACAGTTTGACATGAAGGACTTGGGAGAAGCTAATTATGTTCTAGGCATTCGTCTCTTCAGAGATCGAAAGAACAAAATGATAGCATTATCCCAAGCTTCATACATAGATAAAATAATTGACAAATATGCAATGCTAGAGGCAAAGAAAGGCTCACAACCTTCTATTGCCGGTTTAACTCTTTCATTGGATGACTGTCCCAAGACATCGGAAGAAAGAGAGCGTATGAGTAAGGTCCCTTATGCATCCGCTGTGGGTAGCCTTATGTACGCTATGCTTTGCACTCGCCCGGACATATGTTTTGCAGTAGGTATGGTGAGTCGATATCAAGTGAATCCTGGAACCAAGCAGTGGTAAGCAGTAAAGCATATACTCAAGTATCTTAAGAGAACGAGGGATTATATGCTAGTGTATTCTGGAGGGGACCTAACACCTGTAGGATACACGGACACAGACTTCCAGACTTGTAAGGATTTGAGGAAGTCGACATTAGAGGGCATGTGGAGACAGGACAAGTGGATGTATGTAAGATCGCGTCCGAGGACAACATCGCTGATCCCTTTACTAAGACTTTGGTAGCTAGAAGCTTTGAGAGGCATGTAGAGGCGATGGGGATGCGTAACATGGCACATCTACTGGCTTAGGGCAAGTGGGAGATTGTTAGGAAATGCCCTAAGTATTAGAGACATTTTGATGTATTCATTTTGAACTGGATAATAAAATTATATACATAGAGGTTATTCATTACATTGCTATTTGTCCTCGTCTTATTTACACGTTAAAGTAAATGTAAGCAAATATGGCTCACTGACTGCTTGTGTTAAAACTGTTAGAATGTTGCATGCAATGGACTTTTGTATGCAAGAAGACAATGTTCTAAAGTTAGCGGTCTAAACTATGGTCTGTAGTCTATGGGGTTAGACCGAGCATCTAACTCATGATAAAGACTATTATGTTGTCTAAAGCCTTGGAGGGGACGGTTTGTCTTAACTGTCTGGAGCTGGACTCCCAAGTAGAGACATAGATATGTTACTTGGTGGTGACATATTAGACCGGGACTAAAGCGTGATTGATCTACGTAGTCCGCTATGAGTGGATCAATCTGCTTTTGACGTTCATTGTGCAATAACCTTAATCCTGAGTAAATGAACTACTTCATGTATATGACTTGTGTACTTTGATGTTCCAATGGCTAAAGTGTCTCAGAGGTAGTAAGCTTATAGACCGGTTCGTTGGGTGCATGACTTGTATACGATGAAGGGTTTGTTTGCAGATATCAGAATCACAGCTCTGAGGAGTTAAAGGTATCCTCTTAAAGGCATTATACTGAATGTGAAAATGGACAAGGCCTTGGGTCGTCTGCTGGGCGGATGACTTCTTATTCACATATGGTGAATAATCATTTTCTTGATTCGGTAGTATAATGGAACTTTAAGATAGCCTGATCAGTAGGATTAAACGGACTTTGACCTAAGGCTGATCATGGATATCATATGAGGGTTTTGCATATATGACAAGGTCAATGGATGGTAGCTCGTCACAGGCTTATGTAATACGGTATATAATTGGGAGTTCAGTTTCAGGTTTATAATGGTGTGACTCTGAAATTAGTGATCATATGATTGAGTTGTTCGGTACAGAATGATGATCATATGGAATCACGGGAGCCCGATTATATATGTCCAATCAGTCCCTCTACTAGCTCCACATAATTCCTTAACATTTGGCAAAATTGATTTGTGTATGCTATTGGCTAGTTTATTACCTGGCTCTGATACCAATTGTAGGATAATAAACCGGTAAAAACGTATCAGAGTGGCGCAGCGGAACAATAAAAATTTTTAGAACGTTAAATATCTCATGATGCCATATACAATAAATCAACAACAATTAAAACTCATACCTCAAGGATGCCAATGAACAGGAGGAGAGTGACCGGAGGCTTCAACCAACTAGCCTTCTCTACTATTCTCCAATTCCCGAATGGCTGAGTGTGTGGGCACTCTGAACCTCGATCGGTATGCTAGCACTGCTAGTCTTCTTCCGACCACCCAGATCTCTAAAGAACTTTATTGTCACGATGAGCTGTGCAACAATAAGCCTGCTCACCTGAGAGTCTGTGTTATTAGAGAACTGGAGTGGCAGGACCTCTATTTATAGACCTGCATGAGGTGATTCTCTGAATTCGAATTGGACTAGGAAAAGATTTTCTCCCTTATCCAAACCAAAAAATCCGAATTTTCCAAGGGAGAATCTCCACAATTAAATTCGGTTTTCCTAGGACAAATCCAATCCAAATCTAAACAAGATTTTAACTAGAATTTTATCTCCTTTTTTCAACCAAAAAAATCCGAAATCTTTAGGAGAAAATCTTCTCCAAATTTTCGGCCACTTTTAGGATAAGGAAGAATCAAAATTCCACTAGGATTTTTCAAGCTAAATCTCATCTCAACCTTATCCAAAAATAACTGAATTTCCTAGGATAAAGCCTCCAAAATTTCGGCCACTTTTAGGGAGGGAGAGAATCCAAATTCAACTAGGATTGAAACTTGAATTTTCCCTTGAATCTTATCTACAAAAACTGAATTTTCCATTGAGGATTATCCTCAAAAAAATTCGCCCACTTTTGTTGGGATTTGGATTCAAAATTCAAGTAGGATTCTAACAAGATTATCCTCTCCAAATCCAACTCAAATTCGAATTTCAAACCTTGTGGATTTTCCACAACAAATTCGAATCCTACTTGGACTGTGATTCAAAATTTGAATTTCAAATTTCAAATTCAAATTTCAATTTCAAATTTCAAATTTCAAATTTAAATTTCAAATTCAAATTTCAAATTCGAATTTTCAAATTCAAATTTCAAATTCAAATTTCAAATTCAAAATTCAAATTTCAAATTTCAAAATTCAAAATTCAAATTTCAAAATTCAAATTTCAAATTCCACAAAACGGTTGTGTTTCATATTCTTGTTCTCATGGATAATTTTCTACAACTCCAATCCAATCTCAAATAAAATCATGGCAACTTTATTTGGAGTTCGAATAATTGTGTACTCTATTATCCAAAACAAAGTCTGAATCCAACCGGAGAGAATCTTGTCTACCATCCTAATCCTGTGTCATCACCATCCATGCATAATAAACTAGCCAATAACATACACAAATCAATTTTGCCAAACGTTAAGGAATTATGTGGAGCTAGTAGAGGGACTGATTGGACATATATAATCGGGCTCCCGTGATTCCATATGATCATCATTCTGTACCGAACAACTCAATCATATGATCACTAATTTCAGAGTCACACCACTATAAACCTGAAACTGAACTCCCAATTATATACCGTATTACGTAAGCCTATGACGAGCTACCATCCAATGACCTTGTCATATATGCAAAACCCTCATATGATATCCATGATCAGCCTTAGGTCAAAGTCCGTTTAATCCTACTGATCAGGCTATCTTAAAGTTCCATTATACTACCGAATTAAGAAAATGATTATTCACCATATGTGAATAAGAAATCATCCGCCCAGCAGACGACCCAAGGCCTTGTCCATTTTCACATTCAGTATAATGCCTTTAAGAGGATACCTTTAACTCCTCAGAGCTATGATTCCGATATCTGCAAACAAACCCTTCATCGTATACAAGTCATGCACCCAACGAACCGGTCTATAAGCTTACTACCTCTGAGACGCTTTAGCCATTGGAACATCAAAGTACACAAGTCATATACATGAAGTAGTTCATTTACTCAGGATTAAGGTTATTGCACAATGAACGTCAAAAGCAGATTGATCCACTCATAGCGGACTACGTAGATCAATCACGATTTAGTCTCGGTCTAATATGTCACCACCAAGTAACATATCTATGTCTCTACTTGGAAGTCCAGCTCCAGACAGTTAAGACAAACCGTCCCCTCCAAGGCTTTAGACAACATAATAGTCTTTATCATGAGTTAGATGCTCGGTCTAACCCCATAGACTACAGACCATAGTTTAGACCGCTAACTTTAGAACATTGTCTTCTTACATACAAAAGTCCATTGCATGCAACGTTCTAACAGTTTTAACACAAGCAGTCAGTGAGCCATATTTGCTTACATTTACTTTAACGTGTAAATAAGACGAGGACAAATAGCAATGTAATGAATAACCTCTATGTATATAATTTTATTATCCAGTTCAAAATGAATACATCAAAATGTCTCTAATACTTAGGGCATTTCCTAACAATCTCCCACTTGCCCTAAGTCAGTAGATGTGCCATGTTACGCATCCCCATCGCCTCTACATGCCTCTCAAAGCTTCTAGCTACCAAAGTCTTAGTAAAGGGATCAGCGATGTTGTCCTCGGACGCGATCTTACATACATCCACTTGTCCTGTCTCCACATGCCCTCTAATGTCGACTTCCTCAAATCCTTACAAGTCTGGAAGTCTGTGTCCGTGTATCCTACAGGTGTTAGGTCCCCTCCAGAATACACTAGCATATAATCCCTCGTTCTCTTAAGATACTTGAGTATATGCTTTACTGCTTATATGACAAGGTCATTGGATGGTAGCTCGTCACAGGCTTACGTAATACGGTATATAATTGGGAGTTCAGTTTCAGGTTTATAGTGGTGTGACTCTGAAATTAGTGATCATATGATTGAGTTGTTTGGTACAGAATGATGATCATATGGAATCACGGGAGCCCGATTATATATGTCCAATCAGTCCCTCTACTAGCTCCACATAATTCCTTAACGTTTGGCAAATTGATTTGTGTATGCTATTGGCTAGTTTATTATGCATGGATGGTGATGACACAGGATTAGGATGGTAGACAAGATTCTCTCCGGTTGGATTCAGATTTTGTTTTGGATAATAGAGTACACAATTATTCGAACTCCAAATAAAGTTGCCACGATTTTATTTGAGATTGGATTGGAGTTGTAGAAAATTATCCATGAGAACAAGAATATGAAACACAACCGTTTTTGTGGAATTTGAAATTTGAATTTTGAAATTTGAAATTTGAATTTTGAAATTTGAAATATGAATTTTGAATTTGAAATTTGAATTTGAAATTCGAATTTGAAATTTGAATTTGAAATTTAAATTTGAAATTTGAAATTTGAAATTTGAAATTTGAATTTGAAATTTGAATTTGAAATTTGAAATTCAAATTTTGAATCACAGTCTAAGTAGGATTCGAATTTGTTGTGGAAAATCCACAAGGTTTGAAATTCGAATTTGAGTTGGATTTGGAGAGGATAATCTTGTTAGAATCCTACTTGAATTTTGAATCCAAATCCCAACAAAAGTGGGCGAATTTTTGGAGGATAATCCTCAATGGAAAATTCGGTTTTTTGTGGATAAGATTCAAGGGAAAATTCAAGTTTCAATCCTAGTTGAATTTGGATTCTCTCCTTCCCTAAAAGTGGCCGAAATTTTGGAGCCTTAATCCTAGGAAATTCGGTTATTTTTGGATAAGGTTGAGATGAGATTTAGCTTGAAAAATCCTAGTGGAATTTTGATTCTTCCTTATCCTAAAAGTGGCCGAAAATTTGGAGAAGATTTTCTCCTAAAGATTTCGGATTTTTTGGTTGAAAAAGGGAGATAAAATTCTAGTTAAAATCTTGTTTAGATTTGGATTGGATTTATCCTAGGAAAACCGAATTTAATTGTGGAGATTCTCCCTTGGAAAATTCGGATTTTTTGGTTTGGATAAGGGAGAAAATCTTTTCCTAGTCCGATTCGAATTCAGAGAATCACCTCATGCAGGTCTATAAATAGAGGTCCTGCCACTCCAATTCTCTTAGACCACAGACTCTCAGGTGAGCAGGCTTATTGTTGCACAGCTCATCGTGACAATAAAGTTCTTTAGAGATCTAGGTGGTCGGAAGAAGACTAGCAGTGCTAGCATACCGATCGAGGTTCAGAGTGCCCACACACTCAGCCATTCGGGAATTGGAGAATAGTAGAGAAGGCTAGTTGGTTGAAGCTTCCGGTCATTCTCCTCCTACATATTGGCGTCCTTGAGGTATGAGTTTTAATTGTTGTTGATTTATTGTATATGGCATCATGAGATATTTAACGTTCTAAAAATTTTTATTGTTCCGCTGCGCCACTCTGATACGTTTTTACCGGTTTATTTTCCTACAATTGGTATCAGAGCCATCTCATGACTATGCCATGTACACAAATTAGACAATTACTTAGTCTTTTTATTTATGTATGGATTTGATATTTAGAGAGTGGCATTCTAGGGTTCCTTTACGTTGTTATTATGTATTATGTATAAAGTATGTGGCAGTATGTGGTTATTTTAATTTTTTGAATTATTATAAGCATGCTTGTTTATACCAGTTATGGTTCCTTAGAATTTAGAAAAATTGTATCTAGGAATTTTTATGTAACCATGGGAGCAGTTTATTAACACTGTAATTTTCCCATGGATATTAATTCTTGTCTCTTAGAATTTTTATGGTTAGAATTTTTGAACACCGGAAACGGTTTAGGAATTTTTTATGTAATTATTCTTGGAGGAGATTGAAGATTGAAGACCGTAATTTATTTTTCCCAAAAGTTAAATTTAATTTAAAGACTGAAATTTTGATTGTGTGGAAAATTTCAATTAATTGGGATTCAAATTAATTTTTGGAGATCCTAATAGGTAAATTGGAATATGACACGAAAATCGAGACACGACCCCTCGGGATAGGCCGACAAACCTTGGTGGGGCTGCAGCCCCTGCCCTCGGGCAGGATGGGGCTACGGCAGCCCCTGAGCAGGCCCACACCACCCACGGCCGCAGGCTCTGCCTGCAGCCAGGGGTGGCCGTGGCCTGCCCAAGGCTGGCCGCAGCCTGGGCGTGCAGCCTCTGGCTGCAGGCGCTGCCTGCAGCCTGCCGGCTGCTGCGCCCAGTCTGGGCGTGCAGCCTGGCGCTGCAGGCTTGGCCTGCAGCCCGGCAGGGCTGCACAAGGGGCGGCCGTGGGCTGCCAGCCCCTCCGGGGTTGGTGGCTGCCCACGGCGGCTGCCGCCTACGGGGGCGGCGGTCCGACGGTCCAAAAATCAGAAAATTTTGATTTTTAAATTTGAGATTTAATTTTAAATCATGTTTAAAAATATGTAATTAAAAATTTGAAATTTTTGAAATTACATATTATTACACATGATGTTTTAAAATTGTTTAAAAATTCAAATTTGAAATTTAAATTTGAAATTCGAATTTGGAATTTGAATTTGAAATTTAAATTTTCTGGGGGATTTAAATTTTAAATAATTCTTGAGATGAGAAATAAATGGAGAGGCTACATAAAGATGGATACAAGAAGACGGAACAGAATTCAAGACCCAAAGAATGCTTTAGATGGAATTTTGTAATCTTTATTTTCTTTGTTCTAGGATGGAACCATAGCTTGGTTATTCTGTCAATTATTTTTTCTATGATATGTCATGGATGTATAAATATGTATTGATGGATGTTTTGTATGCATATTTGATAACATGTCATATAGGATAGGTGAGTGCCGCTCATACTATATTGATCATACATAATTTGTCAAAACTTGCATGTTTTTCAAAATATTGAGTGGGAGAGGGTTTCAAACAAAACCCACGGCCTCCATTGTTGATCCATATGTGAAAGCATGGTAACGCCTCGCGTCAGTTCTGACCTGACCACACCCCTCGGTAGGTGTTTACCGCCGCCGGTATACTAGATTGGATCTCCTATGTGGAAAACGTGTTCGGGTGCGATCCTATTCATGACCACCCCTCGGTGGCTTGGTAGGACGTGGATCGGGCTACGTAAACAATGGTTATACACTCAAGACTCGTTTAGTTATTAACCTTCCCTAGAAGCTCTGTTAACTAAACTGGTGGCCAAATAAGCGGTTATTAATATATGTCTTAATCTTGGAGGATTTAAGGTAACATATATTAATTGGACGGGGTCCATGTTCCGGCTATTTGTTCTCATGACCACCCCTCGGTGGCTTGGGGCAATAGGTGCTGAGAATTACCGTTGCAATGCTACATGTTTTTTCAAGTTTCATGTAGGAACATACTTGTATGTTTTTATTTGCTAAATTATCTGTATATTTGCTTGGGCTTTGTAATGATGTCTAGTATAATTTTATTTCAGTTCAAAATGTCACCGACACCCCTCATTTCAATACTTATGGAAAATAAGTTGAATGGCGACAATTATAAAGACTGGAAAAGAAATCTATTAATAGTTCTCAGCTGCGAGAGACACAAGTTCGTACTGGACGAACCATGCCCACCTGGGCCCAAGCCTGACACACCACTTGAGGAGGTCCCGGTTGCCTATAATCGTTGGAGAGAATCCAATGAAATAGCTCGATGCTACATCCTTGCTAGCATGACGAGTGCTTTACAAAAGCAGCATGAGACTTATCAAGTTGCTGGGGAGATCATGGATAATCTGGAGGACATGTTCGGAGGCCAAGAAAAATTGGCTCGACAGTCCGCTATCACCAGCATTATGAACTCTAAGCAAAAGGCGGGTGCTCCGGTGAAGGACCATATGATCACTCTAATGGGATTCTTCGCTGAGGCTGCCGAGAATGGTGCTGAGTTGGACTATAACACCCAGATCGAGATGGTGTTCAAGACTCTGTCTAAAGATTTTGTGGGGTTTAAGGCCGCATACAATCTGGCGACAAAGGAGTTAGGACTAACCGAGCTCATGAAGCAACTACAGGCTTATGAGCGGATGATCAGGGATGAGGATACGGTCCGACCTAAAGGAGAGGCCAATTTGGCGGAATCTTCCAATCCCTCACGGAAGAGGAAGAGGCCAAACAAGAAGCAAGTAGCTTCCAGTTCTTCTAATCCTCCTGTCTCGGACGGGAAGAAGAAGAAGAAGAACAAGAAGCCAAAGGACCCTAAAAAGTCCAAATGCTTCCACTGTGGGAAGGTAGGTCACTTCAAGAAGGCTTACCGGGAATTCCTAGCCTCCAAGGGCAAGGAAGGTAAGGAACTTCATTACTTAGAAGCGTGTTTGGTGGAAGAATCGAAAGACACATGGGTCATTGATTCGGGCGCCACTAATCATGTTTGTGTTTCTATGCAGGGGTTCGTGGAAACGAGAAGTCTACATGATAGGAGCCTCTCGTTGCGGACTGGAGATGGTAGCTTTGTGGTGGCTGAGGCAGTGGGAGACGTTCATCTTTATTTTGATCAATTTAGGTTTATTTTATTGAAAGACTATTTTTATGTTCCTAATTTTAGGAGGAACCTTATATCGGTAGCTTGTTTAATAAAGGATTCTTATTCAGTTTCTTTTAGTAAAAGAGTTGATATTCGTAGAAATAAGTCTTTTATCTGTTCTGGATGGATGGATGGAAACCTATATTTGATCAGACCAAAGATGTACTCACTGCTTGACACTGAATTAATTGATAACTCTAAAAGGTTGAAAGTTTCTCACTCTAACAAGGCGTATCTTTGGCATTTAAGACTTGGTCATATTAATCAGGATAGGATTCAAAGATTGGTGAAAGACGGTCCTCTGGAATCTCTGGAAGAGGTACGACTTCCCCAATGTGAGTCTTGTCTAGAGGGTAAGATGACTAAGAGGTCTTTTGGAGCTAAGGGTACAAGGGCACAGGAGCTCTTAGAAATTGTGCACACTGACGTATGTGGCCCCATGAACGTCACAGCACGAAGAGGGTTCGAGTACTATGTCTCTTTCATAGATGATTACTCGAGGTATGGATATGTGTATCTGATGCACCGCAAGAGCGAAACCTTTGATAAATTCAAAGAGTATCGTGCGGAAGTGGAAAAGCAATTGGATAAATCCATAAAGACACTTCGATCTGATCGAGGTGGCGAATACCTCTCCGATGAATTTCTAGGACATCTTGTAGAGAACGGGATATTATCCCAATTGACTGCACCTGGTACTCCACAACAGAATGGTGTAGCCGAAAGGAGAAACAGGACCTTATTGGATATGGTACGGTCCATGATGAGTTACTCAATGCTGCCATTATCATTTTGGGGACATGCTTTACAAACGGCGTGCTATATTCTGAACCAGGTTCCGAGCAAATCAATTCCTAGAACTCCGTATGAATTGTGGCGTGGCAGGAAGCCCTCCCTTGGACATATGAGAATATGGGGCTGCCCGGCACATGTACTGGATGGGGATGCGAAGAAGTTGGAACCAAGATCAGAATTGTGCATGTTTGTAGGGTATCCAAAGGGAACTAAAGGAGGTCTGTTCTATAACCCGAAGGAACAAAAGGTCATTGTCTCAACCCATGCGACATTCTTGGAGGAAAGTCACATGAATGACTTTAAGCCTCGAAGCAAAGTGGTGCTAGAGGAGTTATCGGGTGAAAGAACTGCTCCACAAATTTCGGTCTTGGACGCAAGTCCGAGTTCCAGTGAAAGACCTGCAGACGATCAACAATTTAGGGTGCCTCGTCGTAGTGGGAGGGTTTCTAAGAAACCTAATTTCTTTATGTATGATGCTGAGGTATACCAGGCCGAGGCTCATGAGCATGAGGAAGATCCGGTCACATATGATGAAGCTATAAAGGATGTTGATTCTAGATCTTGGAAACAGGCTATGAATAATGAGATGGATTCTATGAAATCCAACTCTGTTTGGGAACTTGTAGATTTGCCGGATGGGATAAAACCCATTGGATGCAAATGGGTCTACAAAAGAAAGAAGGATGCGGAAGGAAGAGTGGAAACTTTCAAAGCTAGACTGGTTGTAAAGGGATACACGCAAAAGGCTGGAATCGATTACGAGAAAACCTTTTCGCCTGTTGCTATGCTGAAGTCTGTCCGTATTCTTCTGTCCATTGCTGCGGCTCTCGATTACGAGATCTGGCAAATGGATGTCAAGACGGCATTCTTGAATGGCCATCTTGAAGAGTGTATCTATATGATACAGCCCGAAGGGTTCGTAGCAAAAGGCCAAGAAAGGAAAGTCTGCAAGTTGCTTAGATCCATTTATGGATTAAAGCAGGCATCCAGCTCATGGAACCAGAGGTTTGATCAAGCGATTAAGACATTTGGTTTTGAGCAGAACGTTGATGAACCTTGTGTTTATAAACGTATTAAGGATGGAAAAGTGGTCTTTCTGATACTCTATGTCAATGATATACTACTCATTGGGAATGATGTAGGGAATTTATCATCGGTCAAGCTTTGGTTACACCAACAGTTTGACATGAAGGACTTGGGAGAAGCTAATTATGTTCTAGGCATTCGTCTCTTCAGAGATCGAAAGAACAAAATGATAGCGTTATCCCAAGCTTCATACATAGATAAAATAATTGACAAATATGCAATGCTAGAGGCAAAGAAAGGCTCACAACCTTCTATTACCGGTTTAACTCTTTCATTGGATGACTGTCCCAAGACATCGGAAGAAAGAGAGCGTATGAGTAAGGTCCCTTATGCATCCGCTGTGAGTAGCCTTATGTATGCTATGCTTTGCACTCGCCCGGACATATGTTTTGCAGTAGGTATGGTGAGTCGATATCAAGCGAATCCTGGAACCAAGCACTGGCAAGTAGTAAAGCATATACTCAAGTATCTTAAGAGAACGAGGGATTATATGCTGGTGTATTCTGGAGGGGACCTAACACCCGTAGGATACACGGACTGAGTCTTCCAGACTTGTGAGGATTTGAAGAAGTCGACATTAGAGGGTAGATGGAGACAGGATAAGTAGATGTATGTAAGATCGCGTCTGAGGACAACATTGCCAATCCCTCTACTAAGACTTTGGTGGCTAGAAGCTTTGAGAGGCATGTAGAGGCGATGGGGATGCGTAACATGGCACATCTGCTGGCTTAGGGCAAGTGGGAGATTGTTAGGAAACGCCCTAAGTATTAGAGACATTTTGATGTATTCATTTTGAACTGGATAATAAAATTATACTTAGAGGTTATTCATTACATTGCTATCTGTCCTTATCTTATTTACATGTTAAAGTAAATGTAAGCAAATATGGCTCACTGACTGCTTGTGTTAAAACTGTTAGAACGTTGCATGCAATGGACTTTTGTATGCGAGAAGACAATGTTCTAAAGTTAGCAGTCTAAACTATGGTCTGTAGTCTATGGGGTTAGACCGAGCATCTAACTCATGTTAAGACTATTATGTTGTCTAAAGCCTTGGAGGGGACGGTCTGTCTTGACTGTCTGGAGCTGGACTCCCAAGTAGAGACATGGATATGTTGCTTGGTGGTGACATATTAGACCGGGACTAAAGTGTGATTGATCTACGTAGTCCGCTATGAGTGGATCAATCTGCTTTTGACGTTCATTGTGCAATAACCTTAATCCTGAGTAAATGAACTACTTCATGTATATGACTTGTGTACTTTGATGTTCCAATGGCTAAAGCGTCTCAGAGGTAGTAAGCTTATAGACCGGTTCGTTGGGTGCATGACTTGTATACGATGAAGGGTTTGTTTGCAGATATCGGAATCATAGCTCTGAGGAGTTAAAGGTATCCTCTTAAAGGCATTATACTGAATGTGAAAATGGACAAGGCCTTGGGTCGTCTGCTGGGCGGATGACTTCTTATTCACATATGGTGAATAATCATTTTCTTGATTCGGTAGTATAATGGAACTTTAAGATAGCCTGATCAGTAGGATTAAACAGACTTTGACCTAAGGCTGATCATGGATATCATATGAGGGTTTTGCATATATGACAAGGTCATTGGATGGTAGCTCGTCACAGGCTTACGTAATACGGTATATAATTGGGAGTTCAGTTTCAGGTTTATAGTGGTGTGACTCTGAAATTAGTGATCATATGATTGAGTTGTTCGGTACAGAATGATGATCATATGGAATCACGGGAGCCCGATTATATATGTCCAATCAGTCCCTCTACTAGCTCCACATAATTCCTTAACGTTTGGCAAATTGATTTGTGTATGCTATTGGCTAGTTTATTATGCATGGATGGTGATGACACAGGATTAGGATGGTAGACAAGATTCTCTCCGGTTGGATTCAGATTTTGTTTTGGATAATAGAGTACACAATTATTCGAACTCCAAATAAAGTTGCCATGATTTTATTTGAGATTGGATTGGATTTGTAGAAAATTATCCATGAGAACAAGAATATGAAACACAACCGTTTTTGTGGAATTTGAAATTTGAATTTTGAATTTTGAAATTTGAAATTTGAAATTTGAATTTGAAATTTGAATTTGAAATTCGAATTTGAAATTTGAAATTTGAAATTTGAAATTTGAAATTTGAAATTTGAAATTTGAATTTGAAATTTGAAATTCAAATTTTGAATCATAGTCTAAGTAGGATTCGAATTTGTTGTGGAAAATCCACAAGGTTTGAAATTCGAATTTGAGTTGGATTTGGAGAGGATAATCTTGTTAGAATTATTTAGACAATCCTGTACAGAGCCATCTCATGACTATGCCATGTACATAAATTAGACAATTACTTAGTCTTTTTTATTTATGTATGGATTTGATATTTAGAGAGTGGCATTCTAGGGTTCCTTTATGTTGTTATCATATATTATGTATAAAGTATGTGATTATTTTAATTTTTTGAATTATTATAAGCATGCTTGTTTATGCCGGTTATGATTCCTTAGAATTTAGAAAAATTGTATCTAGGAATTTTTATGTAACCATGGGAGCAGTTTATTAACACTGTAATTTTCCCATGGATTTTAATTCTTGTCTCTTAGAATTTTTATGGTTAGAATTTTTGTACACCGGAAACGGTTTAAGAATTTTTTATGTAATTATTCTTGGAGGAGATTGAAGATTGAAGACCGTAATTTATTTTTCCCAAAAGTTAAATTTAATTTAAAGATTGAAATTTTGATTGTGTGGAAAATTTCAATTTAATTGGGATTCAAATTAATTTTTGGAGATCCTAATAGGTAAATTGGAATATGACACGAAAATCGAGACACGACCCCTCGGGATAGGCCGACAAACCTTGGTGGGGCTGCAGCCCCTGCCCTCGGGCAGGATGGGGCTGCGGCAGCCCCTGTGCAGGCCCACACCACCCACGGCCGCAGGCTCTGCCTGCAGCCAAGGGTGGCCGTGGCCTGCCCAAGGCTGGCCGCAGCCTGGGCGTGCAGCCTCTGGCTGCAGGCGCTGCCTGCAGCGCCAGGCTGCACGCCCAGGCTCCGACGGTCCAAAAAATCAGAAAATTTTGATTTTTAAATTTGAGATTTAATTTTAAATCATGTTTAAAAAATATGTAATTAAAAATTTGAAATTTTTGAAATTACATATTATTACACATGATGTTTAAAATTGTTTAAAATTTAAATTTGAAATTTAAATTTGAAATTCGAATTTGGAATTTGAATTTGATATTTAAATTTTTGGGAGATTTAAATTTTAAATAATTCTTGGGATGAGAAATAAATGGAGAGGCTACATAAAGATGGATACAAGAAGACGGAACAGAATTCAAGACCCAAAGAATGCTTTGGATAGAATTTTGTAATCTTTATTTTCTTTGTTCTAGGATGGAACCATAGCTTGGTTATTCTGTCAATTATTTTTTCTGTGATATGTTATGGATGTATAAATATGTATTGATGGATGTTCTGTATGCATATTTGATAACATGTCATATAGGATAGGTGAGTGCCGCTCATACTATATTGATCATACATAATTTGTCAAAACTTGCATGTTTTTCAAAATATTGAGTGGGAGAGGGTTTCAAACAAAACCCACGGCCTCCATTGTTGATCCATACGTGAAAGCATGGTAACGCCTCGCGTCAGTTCTGCCCTGACCACACCCCTCGGTAGGTGTTTACCGCCGCCGGTATACTAGATTGGATCTCCTATGTGGAAAACGTGTTTGGGTACGATCCTATTCATGACCACCCCTCGGTGGCTTGGTAGGACGTGGATCGGGCTACGTAAACAATGGTTATACACTCAAGACTCGTTTAGTTATTAACCTTCCCTAGAAGCTCTGTTAACTAAACTGGTGGCCAAATAAGCGGTTATTAATATATGTCTTAACCTTGGAGGATTTAAGGCAACATATATTAATTGGACGGGGTCCATGTTCCGGCTATTTGTTCTCATGACCACCCCTCGGTGGCTTGGGGCAATAGCTGCTGAGAATTACCGTTGCAATGCTACATGTTTTTTCAAGTTTCATGTAGGAACATACTTGTATGTTTTATTTGCTAAATTATCTGCATATTTGCTTGGGCTTTGTAATGATGTCTAGTATAATTTTATTTCAGTTCAAAATGTCACCGACACCCCTCATTTCAATACTTACTGAAAATAAGTTGAATGGCGACAATTATAAAGATTGGAAAAGAAATCTATTAATAGTTCTCAGCTGCGAGAGACACAAGTTCGTGCTGGACGAACCATGCCCACCTGGGCCCAAACCTGACACACCACTTGAGGAGGTCCCGGTTGCCTATAATCGTTGGAGAGAATCCAATGAAATAGCTCGATGCTACATCCTTGCTAGCATGACGAGTGCTTTACAAAAGCAGCATGAGACTTATCAAGTTGTTGGGGAGATCATGGAAAATCTGGAGGACATGTTCGGAGGCCAAGAAAAATTGGCTCGACAGTCCGCTATCACCAGCATTATGAACTCTAAGCAAAAGGCGGGAACTCCGGTGAAGGACCATATGATCACTCTAATGGGATTCTTCGCTGAGGCTGCCGAGAATGGTGCTGAGTTGGACTATAACACCCAGAACGAGATGGTGTTCAAGACTCTGTCTAAAGATTTTGTGGGGTTTAAGGCCGCATACAATCTGGCGACAAAGGAGTTAGGACTTACCGAGCTCATGAAGCAACTACAGGCTTATGAGCGGATGATCAGGGATGAGGATACGATCCGACCTAAAGGAGAGGCCAATTTGGCGGAATCTTCCAATCCCTCACGGAAGAGGAAGAAGCCAAATAAGAAGCAGGTGGCTTCCAGTTCTTCTAATCCTCCAGTTCTTCCAGTTCTGCAATAACCTTAAAAAAATTTCATTGTGCAATAAACCAACAACAAAAGGATAGTTTACCCACCACCACTCAGAAAAATAAAAAAAAATAAGAGAATGTAAAACTGACAAAAGGGTAGTTTATCCACCACCACCCATCTGTTTTTTCTTTCTCATTGTATTTTCTTTTTTTTTTTTTTGATTTCATTTTTTTTTAAGTATTCTTTTTGTCTTATTAGTTATACTATTTAGAGGGTTGTAATTAACTGCATAATTCAAAATTCAAATTAAAAAACTGTATTTTTGATGATTGGGATTAGCTAGTGGCTGCAATGTGGGGTATAACGAAACTTTTGGTTCTTGTTGTGCTATGGTGAGGCATTGATTTTAAGGGATTGGAAAAATTTTTTTTTTTTTTTTTTTGAAGTTTTGGAGAGTCTTTTTGGTGGTGTTGTGAAGGGTGAAAAGCAAATAACACTAGTATAATTTATAGAATTTTAATAATGAAGATGGTTGACCTTAAACCACTCAATAACGACTGAAAATGCCAATTCCCCTTCAGCCATTTGGTCAAAATTTGAAATGAATGGGAGGCTAGAAGTTTGTCTCCTTCAAAGGTATAAATCAATGTCAATTTCAAACCAACCCATCATTGTTCCATTGTATTATATTTCTTTTGTGAAATATCTTCCATAATTTTGGGAAATGAAATGACTTTGAGCCTCCATCACTGCAACTGCTGTAGATGATGGTGTGAGGCAATGCAACTTTGTGCTTTGTCCGGTTTCTATAAACACCGTTCGGTAAATTTTCCGACTAAGTGCTTTTTAATCCGATTTATTTATTCTATTCTAATTACTCTTAATTATGTTAGAATTTCCATACTTGTCTTAAAATTCATATTTTGACATTCTCATGCTTTTAATTTTAGTTTCTGGATCCATAATGTCTTTTGCGAACTGACATATACTGTGTTACATTTTGAACTGTTTGAATTTGTTTTGGACATAATTCGTGGTTTTCCACTAAATGGACTTGAAAATGGTTGTATTCCTTGCTGTAAGGGCTTTGTTAAACTGTATAATCTAGTACTCCATTTCTCAAACATGATATCGAATTTTTTTTTTTTTATTCACGTTTTATGCTAGAGATGGTTTTTGTTATGTAATAACTAGTGCTTCCATATATGTACTAGACTGAGATTAATTATACTAAAATTAGTGTCTAGGGCTCTCAGTTATGATTACTACTCGCTAAACCAATACTGCCTCTTAATGCACTGTTTGGTGTTTAAATTAACAAACAAAATTGGAAATGTGAAAGGTTTACTATATATATATATATATATTTGTGCTATGTATTCCATCACACCTATATATTTTACATATATCATCCAGACCTAATTATTGTTTAACGGAGAGATTAAGTTCTACGATTTTCTCAGTGTTTATATCATGTTAAGACATGGTGCTTCTAAAGCATATCTATATTATATAGAAAGGAGAATGAGGTTAAAAACAAAAAAACAAAAGTTTTTTTTCCAATTTGCATGCTTGCTTTTTCTTTGATTTTTTTAATATTTTGTTTGGGTTCATTCCTATTTTTGCACTTCAACCACAAAAGGACATAAATTCTTACTCTGTACCTGTCAATTTTAGGTGTATCCAACTTTCTACATATAATATATCTCAAAAAATAAAAATAAAAATAAAATACTTTCTACTATATGTCAATTATTATTGTTATTTTTGCACTTAAATATAATTTTTGTCCTTATTTAATAAAATATTTTGTCCGCTAACTTGCGCTTTGAAGTTTTTTTTTTTCTCAATTTTTAAAAAAATGTTTCTTATTAAATTATTTTTCCCAATTTATTCCTCATTGAATTTTTTTTTTATAAGAATAAACACTGTCTTTATAGTTTTCCATACAATCCTTTGATTTTTTTTTTTAAATGTCCCAATAATTAATTTTGTAATAAATTACTCTTGAGATGATTTTCTTTCTTGCTTCCCTTCGTTTTCTTTTGGGTAAATCTTCTATTTTTAATGTCTTTTAATAACATTTTTTTTAACATTTTTCCTTAATTTAATCTTTAAAATAATCTTTTTTGCTGTCAAATTTATCCCTATTTAAACTTTTTTTTAGGTATTCGTCTTAATTTTTATTTATTCAAATATGAGTTAATACTTATTATGCTAAGTCTCTCATTGAAATAATCTCTCAAATATGGTTAAATTTTTTTGCCTAAAAAATGGCAAAACCTTGAAAAGAAATGTTTGATATTAATTTAAAATTAACAATAAAATTAAATTTGAAACAACTCAAACTGAGAGTGTGAAAAAAAAAAAGTACTCAATTACCTTCTTATTTTTGTGCAATTGCTCTCTCTCTCTTTTTTTTTTCTTTGATATTGATTTTGTTTAATTTTTATTTTATATATACATGTATTAAATACCATAACTTTTTTGCATTGTTTGATATTTTAATTTGAGAACAATATACTATTAAATTAATTCACGTTGCATTTATAGATATTTTTATGATGAGAAATAATTAATAATATAAATTAAAAAAATATGTAAAGTAAAAAAAAATTGTATTACTAACGAGAAGGCACGCCTCCTACACTAGTATATATAGAAAGGAGAATGATGTAGGAAAAGGCAAAAGTTTTTATTCTAACTTGCATGCTTGCTTTTTTTTTTTTTTTTTAATAATTTTTTAATATTTTGTTTGTGTGTTTCTATATCTATAATCAATAAGATACATAGAAGTGAAATATGGTTTTGCACTTCAACCAGCGATTGAATCAATCTAATGGCTATTATATTTTCTTCTTACCACTTAATTGAATGGAATGGTCTAATTTCATCCACACTGATTATTTCTTTTTTGACACCTTCACCTTCATTGAATAACTTGTAGATCACATAGTTCTTTTAGTTTCTTTTATTTTTTTTCTAAGTATATGGACACACACACACACACACACACACATACACACATATAATCCTAAGTAGTTAAGCAAGTTTCTTTTAGTCTTACTATATACAAATATTCCTAGGTATATAAAGTATTATAGTTGACTTTAAACTTTTTTTTTTTTTGGGTTAAAGTTATATCAATTCTTTATCAAAAATATTAATGAGTAAAGATAACAAAGAGACTTTTAATTGTTTTTTTTTTCTCCCAAAAACTAAAAACTAAACGTACTTATATTCTTAAGGATTGACCTTAATCATGAATGATTAGTAGATATACATTCATGCATACATGTTTGTTGATCTATCAATGGGTGGGATTAATTTGTAAATCAAATTTTGGCATTTTGTATATATGGTGTATGGATCAGGGGGAAGCCTACAAAAAAAAAAAATTTGAAAACCACTTGACAAGGTCATTTTCTTGTCTCTTTTTATGTTATTATTATATAATTATTTTCAAATGCATATTTAAATCTATTTATTCAAATATTTTGTTTAGAATGTTAACATTAAAAGTCCAATTTAAATGACTGTTCAAATGATTTTGTTCAAAATTTTCTATCATAATGTATTCATTTCAAATGTTTCCAGTCGGATCCTTCCTCCAAACAGACCTGTACTTCATCATATAAAGATAAACAGTATTCCCAGTAGGTGTTAATTTAGGTAACTTGAGAGTGCTAGACTTTTATTTTATTTAACATTGAATTGTAAATACAACATGAAATCCTCGTTTATGATTTGTACATAAATAGGTCACCCGTTAAAGTATTATCTACACTCATCGACAAAGATGTAATTAACAAGGTGCAAAATGGAGTTCTTTGTTTTAACTAAAGTGAATCCATTTTTATTCACTTTTTTTTTTAGTGAAAATAGATGATGTTCTAAGCATTCAGAATGCTTAGAACATCATCTATTTCAAAAACCCTCAATAACTCGTGAAGAAAAGCATGGTCATATTCATTTGTTTTAAGGTAAATGTTATATTTTTTCTATGCTTAAACTCGAGTTCTTTATTATTGATTTGGTATTTAAATCATGCCGGAATTAGAAATTTTGCTTGTAGGATTCAAGATATCTTTGAGGTAGGGTTTTCACCTTTTGTTAAATTTCATAATTTTCTTGTTTGTGTATTTTCTTAAATTATTAATGAATTCTTGATGTGTATGTTTTCTAGAATTTATGACATAAGGAATTTACATATGGAATTTCCAAAAAATAAAAAAATTACATAGAAAGTGAAGAAAATCATGAAAACAATGATTTAAAATAATTTAGAGATACCCTTTTTTAAAGACAATCATAAAAGTCACACTAAAAAATGCCTATATTGGCTAGGTCGTGCATGTCCATGGATCTAGAACCTTAACCCTATCGGGCTAACCTACTAGCCAAAAAGATAGGTCAGACTTGTCTAGTCTAACCCATATTTATAGATTTAACGTACTTAGATATATTATTAGACAGAGAATATATATATATAACACAAAGAAATTGTAATAATCATTTTTAAAACTCCTAAATGATAACGTGTGTGAGATTTTTTTTAATTTTTTTTAGAAAATACGGTAAGCATGAGATTTTTTTTTTAATTTTTTTTTAGGAAATAAGGTAAGCTTGATATAGTGATAGAGGAAGAAGGAATTATTTTTCACATCAGGTCATCGAACCCTTTTAGTTTATTTTTATTTTATTTTATTTTATTAGCTAAAACCCTCTTAATTTATTTAATATCTATCAATATTTGGATGCGTTTGTTTACCGCATTACATTTATATTACATTTGAACGCAAAATAATTTTCATTCAAATGTTAAAATATTACATTCAAATACCAATCGCATCACAATTTAATTTAATACAATTACTATTCACAATTCTGTTATTCTATTGCTTTTACTAATTACATTACATATTCTTTTTCTCTCTTTTCTCTTTACTTTTATAATCACATTACATACAATACAATTTAAATACTTTTCATCTAAACAAATATTACATTTGAATGCAATCCAAATATTTTTTTTTATCCAAATACATATTACATTTAATGTATTATATTCAAATACAATACAAACGTAATGTATTATTCAAATGTTCACTTCGTGTTTAGAAAAATGATATATCTGTTAGGTTCCACCGACCAACCTCATGCTGAACTTGTTTTCCAACAGAATGCAGTCAGTTTTCATTCGGGACAAAGCAGACGGTTTCTTCTTCCAGAAAAGCCTCATTAATGAATATAATTCCATAACAGTCAACCTTTAACTACCATATGTTATAGTTCAAACTTGAAGTTTAATATTTTTAAAAAAGCACTTTTTTTTTTTACTAGAATTAAAAAAAAAAAAAAAAAAAACACTTGCATCCCTTTGTTGAGCATTGGGTACAGTTCCTTGGTAATGAAAATTTTCTTTTTGGAAAAGGATATAAGTCTGAAATTCCAAGGATAAAAACCCTAAATCAATTAAAGGCGAAACATTGACATTTAGACACAATTTTCATGATCATATTTAGATGCAATTCTGAGTCCCACTAAACTTCATCTTCTTGTTTTAAAGAATCTTTTGTTTCAAAAATTTTCAGATTAAAAATAAAGTTTTGCAGCAAAGAAGAAAATTTATGGCTTTACTCTCCTAGAAACCCCTCCTCTGCTTTTGACAGAAAATGAACTAGAGGGGGCAGAGTGAAATAAAATTAAAATTTGGAGTGAATGGTGGGAAATTTTAAAGTTCAAGGGCAATGCGGGAATTACATCAAAGTTTAAGATGTGCAAATAATTCTTTTTTTTTTTTTTCTTGAACACTTACCTGTTTTTAAGCTAGCTTTTATTTTCCTCCGTTGGAAAATGGTCTCCTAAAACGGCAAAACAAACTAAGCTTTATTTATTTTGACAGCAAGCCATAAGACTTATACGCAGCAACGGACAAGATAACAATTAGGGAACTTAAAACACAAATTTGGCCTCTACATTTCATCACAGTTTTGACAGGAAGGCACCGTATTTCCCACAATTAACATACACTTATTTTGAGCAAATGAGCTCAACAATTAACGATTTCCCAAAGACAACAATTAGAGAATTTCAAGCAAATTTGGCCTCCACAACCCATCAAAGCTTTGACAACAAAACAATGAATCACAAATTATTTTTGAGCTTATGAGTTCAATAATTATCACTTTTCCTGGAGGTAGTTCCTCTCTTCGCAAAACAAGAGGAAGACAAAAGCTTTTTATTCCGTTAAAAAGAAAGTTTCATTTTGGTATAAAGTGCGCTAACCCTTGGCGAAGTCCAAATTGTAGGCAAGATTATTTCCTTAGAGCTCAAGATGACTCTATACTTCTTACGAATTTCTTAGCCTGTCATCAAAAGCACAGGATAAGTGAGCAAGCAGTTGAAAAACAAAAATTCAGGCTATTCTCATTCAAATTTTTTCACCAACTAGTTCAGTAGTTCTTCTAGTGTACTTCAAACTAATTGAATCTATACGATGTGCTGAGGCACACGCATCCAAATCAGAACTAAATTTTTTCGTCCAACCACAAAAATATGAGATTGATGCTCAACTCCCCGTTGCTAGGACAAGGAAACCATAGCCATTGTAAAGAGAAATTGAGAACAAGATTATCACACCACGATGAAATGTTGGGGATTTTAATTCGTACCTGCTCTAGCGTTAGAAACATAATCACATTCCATGATCCTAGCCGTCCAAAATTTGGTATGAAACCCTTGTAAAAGGCTAAAGGCCCCTGCAAACCACAAAAGCTTTGAGTTCAACATTTTCTTAAGTTTCGGTTCTTTATATTTCCTTCTTTTCTTATTTTAACACAAGTTTACATCATGAGTATCCAAATTGGCCTTAGTATAACCAGAAAAGAAAAAGAAGAGTTAGTCATAATATATGTTGCAAGTTCGAAAAAAGGTACATAAGTGCTTA
Organism: Antiaris toxicaria; assembly: GCA_035233585.1. Lineage (NCBI taxonomy): Eukaryota > Viridiplantae > Streptophyta > Magnoliopsida > Rosales > Moraceae > Antiaris > Antiaris toxicaria. The sequence continues at coordinate 8,751,076 of CP141163.1, forward strand.
AAAGCAATATGTGACTTTAGAAAATCACTACTTGATTGCTTTAATTAACTTCATGACAAGATCATTAACAGAATTGAGTAAATCATAAGATGTAATTATGGTAAGAAATCAACAGAAATTGCTAAAAGAAGTTGGACTAAAGGAGACATACATCATTCTTCAGAGTTTTAATGAAACAATCCAGTGTGCTTTTATAAGCAGAATCACCCATCATTCTTGACTTAACCTGGAAAAAAGAATAAGGAAAACAATAAACTAAACCAGCAACAAGCAACTTAAGAACCAATACAAAAAAGATTTTACAACTTAAAAATGAATAAAAAGCCAAAATAATCAACCACTCGAACGAGAAACGAGAATACAGATACGTTACCACATCAACTGGCGACCCAATACAGACAGCGAAGAAACCTGCGCCCAGACCGGCAAGAAGATGAGTGACTACATTATCTGTGAACCCTGGAATTTTCAAAATTGTCTGCATTGAAAAGATATTGTAAGACACAAAGAATACATTTATGCTACAAAAGAAAACGAAAAAGAGTTTTAAAATGGAAAAGGCACCTGCTTCACTTGATCATAACTAGCTAGCTCAGCAGCATTAATAATAGCATTTCTAGCTACGTTGGGTCCAAGCCCAGTCCAAAGCGCCCCAACTCCTTCCTAAGTGTCAGAAAAAAGATAATAAAAAGAAGTTAGAGCAAAGAAAGACAAAATATATGGAGCCAAATTGTCTTTTTTTATGAAATTGAAGGTCAGATGATAACCTGTCGAACAATTGTTGAATAGGCATTCAATGCCCCAGAATAGCGTCTCGGTACCCCAGGGGGGAGCTTTCCTTCAGCTTGAAGTCTAACTTTTACAAGATCGGTTGGATTTGCAATTGTAATTGCCAGAGCACCTATTTGAAAGACAAGCATCCACGTGACAAAGATCAAAACAAAAGATGAAATTTTAAGAGAGCTCATAATATTGCCTATCTGCCTATCTTTCTATGTTTCTTAAGCTTAGGTAGGAAAGAGAGAAGAACCCACTACAAAGTGAAATACAACCACCCACCGATGTTACAGACAAAACTATAATGAAAGCTTTAAAAATAATAAAAATATAAAATAAAGTGCAAAAGCCCAATTTTTATTCTGGAACTAAGCATGCAAAACGTTTCTCACCAGTTGTTAATCCAGCAAGTATTTTTTTGGATAAAGGAACGTCTCCGACAAAGTCACCTCCTACATAAAAATTCCTAACCTGTCAAGCACAAAGTTCATAAGACAGCATCAGATATCAGTTAACATTCAGATTATAAAACCTCATTAAAAGCCACTATGAAAGAAAAAAATAAAGGACCTACAGGCTCATATAACCCAATTCTTAAGCCTCCAAACAGGCACTGACGATGCAATCCTGGTACGATTCCTTTCCATAGTGCAGTTAGACCTTCTTCCCTGGCGATGGTACCAACCGTACCCAGCATGCCCCTGTATTTCGGTAAGGCGACTCCATCACCCGAAGCAGCTTTCTTTTGGAGCTGAAGCCTAACTTTAGCAGTGTCCAAAGGAATCGTACAAATCTGGATCAAATTCAAGCACAGTATAACAATTAGAAGAGCTTAAGGCTAACAGATGAATTGCACAAACAAACAAAATCACAAGAGAGATAACACATTAGTCTGAACACTGAACTCAATTGTTTCCTCCGACGAACTAAGTCAACACTCAAAAAGCCGGAAAATTTCATTTCCAAAGTTTCTCCGAACTTAAAATTTCAGAAACAAAAAACAAGAAACGTAGATAAGAGCTTTAACTTAGAAACTTATTTTCACCGAGCATCAATGATGCTCGTTTTTGCAAAACGAAACTCATCGACTGCAATGCCCTTTGCATCTCATCCGTTTTCTTGATTTCCCGGTCGCAAATCGATTTGGATCGAGTTGATTAATTTCTATTAGCTACAATTAAATCACCTTAATTGGCAGAAACTTAGAAAAAAACAATTAAGTGGTCTCACACCCAGTTCATGTTATTATTCCATCATCAAGATCAAATGATCACAACAAGCTTTACTAAACACGAAAGAAGAAAAAAAAAAAAAACCACTTTGCACAATTGTACATAAGTATGAAATCTTACAAAGTAAAACAGTTCAAGGATCACAAACCAAAAAGATCCAAACAAAGATTTTAAAAGGAAATTCTGTCCAAACAAACAGAAAATGACCGTACGACTCAGAAAAGAGATGTGATTGCAATTTTCAGTTTTTCTTTTCCTTTTTTTTTAATTTAAGTTTATTATTATTACCTCGGCAAAACAAGCGGCGAAAGCGCTACTGGCGAAAGTGCCGGCAAAAGAGATGTCGGATTTGGACTTTTGATCGGCCACCATGTTTGAGAGCTTTGAAGGGGTGGAAAGTGCAGCAGATTGTTAGGGGTTTTATATTCGGAAAACTTTAAAAAAAAAATGGTGAAAATGGGTTTGGAAAACGGGAATCTCCCGATATGCAAAACCCAAATCGCAGTTTGCGCAATTGGGTCTTTTTCCCTTTCTTTTTCTTTCTTTTTTTTTTTTTAAGAAATTATTATTTTGTTTTCTCTCACTGTTATGATTCTGTTCTGTTTTCTTGTGCCATTCTTCCCGAGTCACCTTCTTATGCAAGTAGTACGAACGAACACGCCTTTTTAGACTGTTTTGCTATTATGTACTCCGTATAGTTTTTTTTTTTTTTTAATAATTAATTGATAAATATATTATATTTTAATTATATTTGAATATCATTTATATTTTAAATATTATATTTAATTAAGAAGTATTTGTTTTATATTTAAATAAAATATGTATTTAGATAAAAAAATATTTTAGAGTTAAATAATTGATATAATTAGTAAGAGTAGAGATAAAAAGTAAAAATTAAAAAATTAATATGATTGTTTTAAAAAACTTTTAAATAATAATTATTTTTATAATACTGTTAAAAAGAATTGTATTTAAATGTAAAACTTTATACTTAATGTAAAATTGATTTTTGTAACATTGAAATAATGTTTTTCAAATATATTGGACTGTAATAGCTAATGCCAGCTTTATGAGACATATAACTGTCATATAACTGAAAATATTTAAAATTGAAATATTTATATTATCATTTAAATAAAAGTTTGCATGTTTACATTAAAAAAAAAAAACAAGTGAAATAGAACGAAAACATATAAGTTTGTTATTTGAATAAATTTTTGAATGTTAATATTTAGGGGAAAAAAAGTATGTGAATGAAAATGTCTAAACTTAGAACATTTAAATTATCATTTGAGTAAATGTTTAGATATTTTTAAAAAAGAATAATTGAATTGAATTGAAAATATTTAGATTGTTATTTGAATAGACATTGAATATTAACATTTAGAAAAGAGCATTTGGATGAACAATTTGGATTTATATTTGAATAATTGGTGTGATGTTTGAATTTCTTGAGTTAAAAAATATAAAAAATTAAAATGTATTTGGAACAAAATATATATTAATATGAAACTTATTTCATTTTACTCAAAATTCTATTTAATTAAAAAAAATATCTCATCTAGAATTGTATATGTAAAGTTATAGATTTTTAAATTTGAGTTACAAAATTATAATAAAAATTATGAAAAGTAAAACTGATGTTGACTTCTTAAAAAAAAAAATTCAAATTGGGTAACGTAGGTAGAATATTTGAGATTAAAAAATATACATATTTGACAAGACCTTGTATGGATTAGGTTTTATTTGTGAAAAACGTTGAAACAAACGAGGAGGATGAGACATTAGTTTTTATACAAGAAAGCTATTTACTAAGCATTATTATTAATAAAATGTAGATTTGATTTGTAGAGACTCACATTTTATTAATATGTGAGGATCTACATTAGCTGTGTATTTAAGTATTGTTTTTATATTTGTAGTGTTAAAAGACCATTGCTAAAAGGTGATTAACAACATCGATGCGCTTTAGTATTGTTTTTACCTATATTGAACTTTTAATAATTGAAGAAATATCAGGAAAAAAAATATTTGGAGATGCTATTAGTATTAAAAACCTTTACTAATAAACTAAGATTTTTTTCTTTTTTTTTGGTGATTTGCGAGTATAAATTTGAAATCCACACTACTAAAATTACCTTGTTAATAGATGGTGCTATGTCCTTTAGCATACTTCAAATAATAATGAAGTTGGTGTTGGCCACGTTTGTTTCTTGTGTCACATGGCTGGCTAGGATTTGCAAAGTCAAAAATGGGCAAACACCGCGCTACTTGAAGCGGCTAAAAGAAACATGTGTGACTCATCATGTACTCAATTTTTATCCTAACCCTTTTGATGAGCCAACTAATGAGACAAATTTAAAAGTCATTTAAATCCTGTCTATGTTTTTGCATTTCCCGGAACTTGCATGCATGTAGAATATAAGTAAGAATATCTTTCTTTTAATAAAAAATTGCATGTATAATAGCACATACAATTTTATAAATAACCAAAAATTACAATTTTGTGAGTTCAAATCCACAGACGACCTCCACTTATAACTCTTCCCAATTCTCCTCCTTAATGCATTACACCAATGTATCAATACAAAAAGTTAGTAATAAGAAAATTAGTGTTCATACCACACATGGCTCTTTATAATAGATCATCTATAAGCTACGGATATATTCAATCACTGACATCGAGAATCCTATAACACCAAGACCACGTAAACATACCCATGGTGTGAAAAATGTAATGAAACACGAACCATACGAGACAAATGCATAAACAAGTTGGAGTAAAACCATTGTAATTACGAACCAAATCCACGCTAAATAGGAAAAAAAAAATGGCCAAAAACACAATAACAGCACTTCAAGTGTAGAGCTGATGATCAATACACAAAACTGTTAGATATAGGACTCAAATTAATTTTAGGTAACTTTTTATTTGTGAGATTAAGAAAGTGTGAATTTGGTGTCCTATTGAGAGGCTATAAATATGTCTATTATGATTAAAGTTATGTGTGATTGAGGAGAATAGAGAGAGCGAGCGAGTCTTCTTTTCTGAGGGAGAGAGTGAAAAGAGAGATAGGTAAAAGGTATAAATTAATGGTTTTGGATAGAGAGAGTTTATTGAGTGTATAATTTTGAAGTTTTTAGTGATGAATCTGTTCTCTTTCTTTCGTAGATATAGGCAATTTTGCCGAACTACGTAAACGTTGTTTTTAGTTTTCCATTGCATATTGGGTATAGGGGTGTTTCCCCCTAATAATGGTATCAGAGATGAGGTTGTAGGTCTTTAAAAAAATCAAGATGATGTCTAGGGTGAAGTTTGATTAAATTGAGCGTTTTGATAGAAAAAGCAACTTCAGCGTATGGCAGATAGAGTATAGTGAAAGATGTTTTGGTATAGCAAGGACTTTTGAAAGCATTGGAAGGGAAGAAGCCGAGAAAAAAAAAAAAAAGAGTAACGAAATTTAGGAAGAATTAGAAGCAAGAGCAGTAAACACCATTTGTTTGAATTTGACTCCTAAATTAAAATATAGTGTTATGAATGAAAAATCTCCTTTTTAAGTTATAAGAAAAATTAGAAAAAGTTTATATATCGAAATCTTTAACAAATAGGTTATATCTAAAGAAACAGTTGTATGAATTAATGATGAGTGAAGAAACTGATGTTAGAGGTCATATAAATAATTTTAACTGTGTATAATTCAATCTTATGTATAAAGGTCAAAATTGATGAAAAAGATAAAATAGTAATTTTGTTTATCTCCCTACCAAAGTCATATGAGACTTTAGTAACTACACTATTTATTGATAGTGGAGGAAGTGTCAACTACTTTGTTAAAAATTACAAAAATGAAACAGTCTAATACTTCATCTCATACTAAACAAGTTCTTGTGGGGAAGTCAGATTCAAATATAAATAGGAGTAGGACATAGGAGAGATACTATGATATAAGAGATGACCATTCCCAAGGGCATTCATCAAAGAAAGTCAAGTGCTTTTACTATTATGAGAAGGGGCATATTAGATGGAATTGTGAAGGACTGACAAAGCACCTTGAAAAGAAGAAAAAGCCAATAGTTCAAGAGACAGAATTAACAAACATTGTTGGTGACAGGTTTAACAATGATGGTGATATTTATGTTATTACTACTGATAAAGATATTCTTGACTCTTGGATTTTAGATTCTGGATATTCTTTTCAAATGTATCCGCATAAGGAATGGTTTCATTCTTATGAGTTCTTTGATACTAGTACTCTTCTAATGGCCAATGGCTCAAGTGCTAAAGCTATTAGAATAGGTACTATTAAAGTAGAGATGTTTAATAGACTTGTGAGGACATTGGAGAATGATAGGCATGTTCCTTAACTAAGGAGAAGTTTAATCTTTTTAGATACTTTGAACACTTTAAGTTGTGAGTATTCTGCTAAGGGTGGTTTTAGAGAAGTTAGAAAAGTTGCTTTGGTTGTTATAAAGGTTGAAAAAGTAAAGAATTTATAGAAGCTAATTGGGAATACAGTTGTAGATGGAGCTATAAAGGTGGAGCCACATTAGGAAGGGTCTTTAACTCCTGTGAAAGAGTGCAATAAGATAAAGATGACAACTGAAGACAAAGCATGGAAGAAGAAGAAAGGTTTTCTTGTCAAGTTTGATGAGAGTTTGAACTCCACATGTTTATATTGTTAAGTGTGGGCGTGTATAATTACGGAATTTAAGTCAAGGTAGAGATTGTTAAGTATATGACTCAAATTTTTAGGTAACTTTCTATTTGTTAGCTTGATAAAGTGTGAATTTTGTGTCCTATTGATAGCCTATAAATAAACTTGTTGTGATTAGACTACGTGTGATTTAGAAAAATAGAAAAAGAGTCTTCTTTTCTTAGAGTGAGAGAGTTAGAAGAGAAATAGACGAAGGGTGTAAAAAGTTTTGGGTAGAGGTTGAGAGAGTTTATTAAGTATGTAATTTTAAAGTTGTTAGTAAAGAATTTATTATCCTTCTTCAATAGATATAGATAATTTTGCTAAATTACGTAAATTATTTGTCTTCTCTTTCTTTCCATTTGATTTTTTTTTTTGTTATGCATTGAGTATAACTAGTAATGGCAATAAGGCAGGGCGAAACTGGAGAATGCTTTCTCGTCCCCCTCCTCATCCCCTAAAATCTTCCTCATGCTCACGTAAATTGAAGCGTGGACAGGGATAAGGATTCCCCATTAGGGGACTTTCATGGTACTTGCTATGTTCCTATTTATTATAACTGTATATTTTAAAAAGAAGTGATTAATTCTCTTTTTAATTGAAAAAAATAACTATATGTTTCTTTTATATATATAACAATTATATATTAATAGTTTCTTTGTATTTATAAGAAAGTATTTTTTTAATAAAATAATAATAATATTTAAATATGATTATTTATAATTTTGAGAGTGTATATATATATTTATAGATATATAAATTAAATATATATCAGTGGATACATTTTTTGCTTTTTTCGAGGAAGGGATCGTGTAGAAAATATTGTCAAAGGGGTTTTCCCCAACAAAAACAACACGAAAAGGTCAAGCGCCGAAGGAGGTGAGAAGCGTGCCGCTAAACCAATGCATGATTACCAACACGCAGCCTAATGCAACCACCCTAACACGACACTTCCAACATCATCAAATGCGCTAGACCGGCTAGCATGGACGATAGCTTAGGCCAGCAGGCATGCCAGAGAAGTGACAATAGATTCTTTCTTTTTTTTTTTTTAAATTTTTTGCTTTCATAATTTCTTAAAATAAATAATAATAAGAGTTTGTAGGCATAGTCAAATCTTAATTTTATATAAAAATATAGCGTTAAAATCTCTCATCTTTTAAATTAAAAAAAACTAATAAAACTTTTTAAAAAATAAAAAAAATAGTAGTAAATGTCTAGTTGTGTGATCAACCGTTTCACTTTTCCGCTCCTCACACAAGAGAGATAGAGAATTTTTCTAAAAGTTGGCATGAAAATAGAATGGGTTATGTATCACCTGCTCAAAAGGCCAATTGGATAAGAAAGCTAAGAAACAAGCTAGCTCGAATGACTTTTTTCCCCCTCATCATATTGCCATAGGTGAATATATACATATATATATATATATGTCTGTGTGTGTGGGTGACAATTCTTGTTGTATGGATGTGTTATCGGTCCTAATGGCCTTTACAAGGGGAAAACACGAATCTTACTGACCCTTCGTCTGTTTGACACGTTTAAATTTGAAAAATGAAAAATTTTTCATTTTAAGAAAAATGAACATTCCTAAATTTCCGTATCTAAATATCTAACATTTTTCATTTTTAAAAAATGAAAAAAAAGCTATTTAGAAACAAAAAATTTTCACCCACCCAAACAACTTTTCACTTTTAAAAACAACTTTTTATTTTTCATATCTAAAAATTTTTCATTTTTCAAAAACAAACACCCCATACAAACGGACCCCGAGTAAAGTGAAGATACCATGTGATTGGTACCTCCAAAGAAAGTGAATAAAAACCGTATGACAAGAATATAATTGTAATCCAAATGGACCACTTGTTGCGGGTGCACTGGGCATATATATTAGGTTATTTATTTTTGTAGGTTAATGTTTCGATCATCGTGGCGAGCATAGATACAATATCCATGTGCATATAGTGTGTATGTATATATGTATATTTATATATGTAACACATAAAAATGACACGATGAGAATTTCAAGTAGCACTAATATTGTCTAGTTGTCCACAATGCGGCCCCCAACTACAAAAATAAGAAGAAGGAATTCTGCAAAATATTCTTGTCAGACAATTACTAGTCAGTAGTTTCCTAGAGTGTTTGAGAATATAAATGGTACAAGTGAGCGGGGTTAAAAAAAATAATTCCAAATTCTAAACCTAAAAACGTTTAATTATTAACAATGTATATTTTGAAAAAAAGAAAAAAAAAACGGAATGGATATGTAAATTTGTCATGAGATTTGATTTACCTTATAATAAAGCTATTTCTCATGGTTATATATATACATATATAGATTTTTTTACTGTTCGGTACCAGACGGACGTCTAGCAAAAAAAAAAAGAAAAAAAAAAGAGAGTGTGAAAGAAATCAACCGTTTACTTTTTATCTAATGGTAAAAAAAGAACTGCCATATTACAATGTTACTGTATAATGAGTACTTCCTATATATACACACACTTAAAGTATTTCAATATTGGGGGAGGTAAAGTGGATGGAAGGAATTATTGTGTCACAATAACCCTGTGATTTGCATTGTTATCTAACAATATTGTTGGTGCAACGGAAAGGTGTTACATATAATTTAGTATTGAAAAGCATGTCATTCATGCAAGTTCGCTAATGGAGAGTGCGTATTTGTGTCCAAACGGAGAGAACAATTGGAAAGCAATCAATGAAACAATTCAACAATTTCCTAAAACAACAAAGATAATACGACTTTCATAAAACAATTAGGCACTTGCCTAAAATGACCCCAAGTAATATTTAATAAGCCGTAAAAAAAAAAATGTGGTGCTTGTGGTCTAACAAAGAATTGCACTAACCACTCTTGTATGCACAAAAGAATAATTCAAGTTTCCCTCGAGTGAAAATCTTTCGTAGTTACAAAATTTACATGCCCATAGATAAGTGGAACTAGTTCCTTTCTTGCTTCCCAAGTAATAGTAAAATTCGCCAACCCGCATCGCATGAGAGCGTTATCTAAGAAGCTACATTTTACTTTTACAAAGCATAATCAATGGTGTGCTAAAACTACTCATCAAAAGAATTAAATTACAACTTTGGGTCAAAGATTGTTGTTGTCCTCCATAGAAGATCCAAGGGCACGTTTAGCGGGATTTTTAAAAATGGAGTTTTGAAGATCGAAGAAAATTTTAAAAATTGGAAAAGAGAAAAATATGAAATATAGATTTAAGAATTTTGAAATTAGATGGCAAAATACCGTCCGAATATTATGGTGCCTCCTAGTGGTTTTCAACTACTGGCTAGCTGTGCCTCTTCTTGACTTCACCGTAGAGAACCACACCAAAGATTGTGATTGCATAGCCCAACATCCCAAAAAATGAGATTGGATTTTTGAATATTAGTATTGAGACAACCACTGCAACTGCCCCTTTTGCATTTCCCAGGACCTGAAAAAAGTTCAAAGAATCCCTATAAAATTAATAATACTATATGGAAAATTAAATACTGTTACCGTTTAATTTAGAGAATTAATGGATTAGTACTTTTTTTTTTAACTCAATGGATTAGTGTTTTAGTGATTTGATACCTTTAGTGTTTCATAATTTTAAAAAAAATCACAAAATCATATTTTAGGTTGATTTTTATTATATTAAAATTTTTTTTATAGAAATTACAATTAATAACATCATAAATATTTATATATTTTAAATATTATTTTTAATTTCTCTCTCATCCCCTTTCCTTCTCCCACTCTCTCTTCTCTCTCATTCCCCTTTCTCTCTCCTCACGCTCCGACCCTGACACCGTTCTAGCCGTCGTTTAGGGTGATGATTACTGGCTCCATCAAGCTTGGGGGAGGTAGCATCACTGGTTATCAGCTCCTCCTCACACGATCACAATTGACCTTCAGTTGCAGCGGCGCCGAAGCTCCAAGGTGTGACGATGAAGATCGGCGAGCTCGTCAGCATTGACAGGAGGACTTCTCTTCTCTTTCTCTCTCTTTCTCCTCCCTGTTCTCCATTGATGGCTCTTCGTAATTTAGACAAGATCTGGCTGGATCTGTTGAATGGGTCCTTAAAAGCAGGAATCAGAGATTGCAATTCCGTGCGAGAAGATCAGAAGCCTCCCCCTCACCGCCAGATCAATGAGCCTCAAATTGGCAGCTCCAATCATAGGGATCGCTAGAGCTGCATGCTGCGCCAGTTGCAATTTGCGATCTGAGTTGGTCGATGGCGAGTGTGAGTTGCGTTGCGACAGGAGAGAGGAAGGCGGGGGACAGAGAGAGAAAAAAATTATATATATATTGATTTTTTGGATAATATTTGAAATAATTTATAACATCACTATTATAATTTTTTATATAATATTTTTTTATCTTGCAATAAAAATCAATCTACCATTTATTTTTATAACAAAATTCCTAATTATCCCTTAATATTTTCTAAAAAAAAATATTTTTCTAGAGAAAAATTATTTTAAAAAAATATATATCACCACATTTGGTTTTTAAATTTAAATGATACTTTTTGTAGTTTCTGAGCAAGATACGCCATAGCTAGGCATAAAAAAAAAAAAAAAAAAAGATAGACAAACGATGATGTGTCGTGTGCATTAAAAAAAAAAAAAAAACCCATGTAGGCTAGGCTTATCCATTTTTCGTCTTCGGGGAACGTTTGGTAAACGCATTGTATTTTGATTGTATTTGAATGAAATTTATTTTTTGAATGTTGTATTTGGTTGAAAAGTATTTGTTTTGTATTTGAATGAAATGTGTGTTTGGATGAAAATTATTTTAGAGTTGAAAAGTTGATGTGATTGGTAAAAGTAGAGATAAATAGTGGAGTTGAAAAGTTGATGTGATTGTTTTAAAAATGTTTTAAATAGTAATTGTTTTTGTAGCACTATTACAAAATTTGTGTTTGGTGTAAAATTATATTGTATTTGAATGAAGTTAAAATGAAATACTTGTGCCAAATGCCACCTTAGCATAATTTAACCAGTCATGCTGATTTGGAGACGTGACAATGCTACGTTGTCATTTCTTACATTTTTCGGCTGCTGTATATTTAATAGCATAAAATGCTTAGCTATGTTATTTTCTACCAAAAAAATTAGTTGTGTAAAATACTAACAGCTTGCATGTATACAGGAGGGATTAGCTTATTGACATGTATTCAGCTACCCTTTTCTTTTTATGATGCCAAACTCGTGTTGTATAGTTTTAACATTATTAAAACTAACATTATCTCATTCAATGAGCAAGACCAAAAAAAAAAATTAAAAAAAAAAAAAGGAGAGACAAGTGACATTTGTACAGGCTTATTTATTTATTTATTTTTTAAGAGAAATCGTTAAACAGAAGCCGTCCCGTAATGTGCATACAAGGGATGGAACCACGCTTCTCAAGGGTTAAAAGTTTGAATGATGTATTATTTTGAATTTTGATGACTATTTTGGGTGGATCATGGATGAGCTTCTTTTTTATTTTTTATTTTTATTTTTTTGAAGTTTTATTTTTTAAATTATCCCCAAAAATTGCGTACCTTTATTTCATTTTATAAAAAAAAAAAATTTCTATATTTATTTCTCTATCTCTCTCTCTTTTTTTTTTTTTTTAAACTAATCTACTTTTAATTCTCTATTAATGGGATGTGCCTGTTTATCCACCCGCTCTTCTACAGTAGTCTGCGTTTCCTTAAAAAAGATGCTATATTTGTTTTAGAGTTTTATTTTTAAAAAATAAAAAAAATTTTATTTTAAAAATAATAAATATTTCTAAATTTTTCGTATCTTAATATTTAAAAGTTTTTATTTTTAAAAAATAAAAAAAAATTCTCTAGAAAAAGAAAAAATTTTACCCATTTAAACAACTTTTCACTTTTAAAAAAATTCTAAATAACTTTTTATTTTTCAAATCTAAAATTTTTTTATTTTTTAAAAATAAACCTCTCATTTAAATATATCAAAAAATAAATAAATAAAAATAAAACCCAACCGAACCTGTATGAAATAGCTAGCCCGTCTGCCTATTCACCAAGCTAAAACTCAAGCATTTTCTTTAGTCCCGTTTTGAATATATGATATTGATGTATCTATACACGTGGTGGGATTTTATTTATTTCTTATAACGGGTTTACACAATTTTAATAAGTTATCTAATTTAATAAAAATAGATAAGTGATTTATTTATTAGATTTTAAAGATATTTATTGGATATTAATTTTAATGTGTGAAAACTTAAAATTAATTAAATTAGAGATAATGAGATTTTAATTTAAATTAGTATATAAGTTGAGATCCTCTTCCTTCCCTTTAAAAAAAGAAAATCCATAGATTAACTAAAAAACCTAAAGAGATTTAAATATAGAAAACTTCATCTTTTTCTAATTTATAATCATAGATTCAGTTCTTTTTTTCTTAATAATTATTATCGATAATTTCACAAGAAGATTTTAAGAATCGAGATTTATAATTAAGAATATTTGATATTTAAAATTAAGACCAATACAATAAATGACAATAGAGCAGTTTTCATATTGAGCTATTGAGAATTTTGATTACTTTCATTATAGATTGAGTTTACGACATTTTTTTTTTTTGGGTGTATATTTACGTGTGTATTTTGAGAAAGAAAATAAAGCATGGATTTATAAGAAAATAAAATATGTATTTATTCCTTTTGTTGAATACTTGGTTCGGCATTTTTGGAAAGAAAAGTTTTATTGTACATTATTTGTTGAATTCCAGTTTCCCTTTCGTTGGATTCAGTTTCGTTTTCTGGGAAAGAATATAGACGGAAAAAGAAATTTTGTTTAATTTCTCGTTAGTCTTCTTTGCGTTGAATTCTGAAAGAAAATTAAAGGAGATGAAGAAAGATTCATTTCTGGGTTTGATATTCATTTTTCCTGGGTTTCAGATTAACAAAAATCCGTTCGAAAGTTTTTGTGATTCAGAACGTGGCTGAAAGTCGGGTGGGGTTGGTTTTCGGTTTTGGGCCTTTACCAAAGAATCTAATTTCTAAAGGCCTAGAAGGAAATAAACAAGCCCAAAAGTTTTTAACCCCAGCAAACATGTTAGGTTAAGTTGGGCTTAGCCCGTCAAGATTTTTGGGCTTGGGATTTTGGATTAAGTAATTGGTCAAGGATTAGAGTTGGTGTAAGGAGTTAGGCAAGGTTGACCTGATTCGTAAGGTACCCGACATGCATGGTACGATCCAATCGAATCATGACTGGAGCTGACAGTGATCTTTGACTTTGACGTAGCCGTGTTGATCATTAACCATCGATCGTTGACCATTGAATATGGATTGTTGACCATTTCTTTGACCATCGAGTGTAATAACTAAGTAAAAAAAAAGTCTTATTGTTTAATAAGATTAATTGTTAATATTTGATTGCTGCATAGAGTGTTACTTACAGTTAATATTTTTGTCTAAAGATTAAGTGTTAATATTGTGCTAAGTATTTTGTGTTGAGACCCAATATTAAGTGACTTATTTAATTTTGTTATATATGAATTTATTAATCAAGTATTCTTATGTTGTGAATGATTATTGATTGTGAACTTATTATTTTTTCTTATTCTTAATTTAGTTACTACTTTTACTTCCACAATATCTATTAATATCAATTACATTCCTATGCTTAATGACACAAACTTCAATAATTAGCAAAAGAATGTTATTATTAGTTTTAATTATATGGATCTTGACCTTGCACTTGGAAGAAGGACCTATACCTCTCAATTAGAAAAGTTCTACTAATGACAAAGTAAACATGGAGAAGTGGGACTGTTCTAATCGCATGAACCGTATGATCATAAAATGTTCCATTTGGGAAATCTTTAGGGGCTTTATGTCGGAAGAGAAAAATACTAAAAAGTTCTTTGAGAAATTGAAATAACATTTTTGCAAAAAAAAATGAAAAGATTAAAACAAGTACCATTTTGGTTAACCCTGTTTTAATAAAGTATAAAGGAAAAGGGAACACATTGGAGTACTTCATGGAGATGTCTCATATTACTTCCAAACTGAATGCACTAAAGTTACAACTGTCTGAGGACTTATTGCTACGCTTAGTTTTGATTTCTCTTCTTGCATAATATGATCAATTTAAAGTAAATTATAATACTTAAAAGAACAAATAGACTTTTAATAAGCTCATATCCCATTGTGTGCAAGAAAAGCAAAAGTTCTAACAAAAAAGAGTTGAAAGTACCAACTTAGCAACTGTCTCTAAGGATAAGAAAAGGAAAAGAGGAAAAGAAGTTGCAACTAGGACATCACAACATAAGGTGAAAAATAAATAGGATGAGAATATTACCTATTACTTTTGCAATAAAGTTGGACACATGAAGAAAAAATGTCCTTAGTATGCCAACTAGAGTACCAAGAAAGATATACTTTTCAATCTAGTTTGTTCTGAAGTTAATTTAGCTTCTGTACCTAAACACACTTTGTGAATATATTCTAGTGTTACTACTCACATAAGTTTGTCTATGCAAGGTTGCTTATAGAGTCGAAGGCCAAATGAAGCTAAAAGATTCATTGATGTTTATAATCGCAAAACAATTACAGTAAATGCTATGGGAACTTTTAGGTTATTATTAAAGACTTGTCAATTTTTGAATTTGAAAGGTACTTACGTAGCACCGTCTTTTAGGTGAAATTTGGTTTTAGTTTCTATTTTGAACAAATTTAATTATTCTTGTTCATTTAGAAATAATAAATTTAGTATTTTTCAGGATTTGAATCTTATTGGTATTGATTCTTTATCTTTACATAATAACCTATATTTGTTGAATACAATTATCTCATTTAATGAAGCCTTGCATACAAGTTCACGTGGTACTAAACAAAAATTAACTGAAAGAGATTCAGCCACACAATGGCACAAGCGTCTACGTCATATCTCTAAATAGAGAATTAAGAGAATTGTATCTGACGGGATTCTTAATCCCTTTAATTAGACATATTTTTAAGTCTGTATTAAGTGTATAAAGGAAAAATAGATAAACATTAGGAAATTAGATGCCAATAGATGTTCTAATATCTTAAAATTGATTCATACTGATATATGTAAACCATTCCCTAAAGGTTCTTGGAATGGTCAGCAGTATTTTATTACATTCATAGACGACAATTCAAGGTATGAGTATGTATATTTGATTCATGAGAAGTTTCAATACATTGATGTATTTAAGGCCTTCGAAGTTGAAATTGAAAATCAACTTGATAAGAAAATTAAAGTTATCAAATCTGATAGTAGTAGTATATACTATGGTAGATATGACAAATCTAGTGAACAACGTCCAGAACCTTTCATGAAATTCCCAAAGGAAACGACATTGTCCTGTATTATACAATGCTAGGCAAACCTAGCATGAATAAATTGTTAAGAGACATAATAGAACACTTAAGGACATGGTTTAAAGTATGATTAATCCTTCTTTTGTACTAGAATCCCTTTGGGAAAAAGCTCTAAAGACCCTTATGAACTATGAACATACAAGAAGCCTATTATTAGGCATCTACACATTTGGAGTTGTCCAAATGAGGAAAGGAGGAAAGGCCTTATAGGCCAAATGAAAAGAAACTAGACTCAAGAACTATAAACTGTTGCTTTGTTGGGTACTCTGAATGGTCAAGTGGCTTCAAGTTTTACGATCCATTGTTAGGACATTTTTTGAGAATGAAAACCTAAGATTTCTTGAGAAAGTTAAGTTTGTGGTGGAAGATAAGGTTAGAGACATTATCTTTGAAGATAAATTCATTTCTTTTTATGCTATTACAATTGATAATGATTAGGCTCCTATTGTTGACATTACTTGAAATGCAAATCCAGAATATCAAGCCAATGTAGAAGAGCTCCTTATGCAAAATGAGGAAATTACACCTGAAGAGAAAACTTGACGATCTTAAGAAGATATGCCATTAAAAAGATCCACTAGAGAAAAAAAAAGTGCGATTAAGGATAACTATGTTGTTTTTCTCTAAGAACATAAGGTTGATATATGAGCAGTGGAAAATGATCCAATCAAAATTCTCAAAAGTGGATTGATGCCATGAATGATGACATGAAATCTATAAACGGCTATAACATTTGTGATCTCGTCGAATTTCCTTAAGGTTGGTTACAAATAGATATTTAAGACCAAAAAGGATTTAAAAGGCAATGTTGAGAGATATAAGGCCCGTCTAATTGCCAAAGGTTTCACTCAGAAGAAAGAAATTGATTACAAAAAGGCTTTCTTTGTGGTTTCAATGAAAGACTCTTTTAGGATCATAAGACACTTGTAGTTCATTTTGATTTGGAGTTACATTAGGTGGATGTAAAGACTATGTTTCTTAATTGTGACATTGATGAAATGATACATATGATACTGCTAGAGAACTTTGTATTCAATGACCTAAAAAAATAGTTTGCAAATTGAAGAAATATGTCTATGATCTCAAACAGGCTTCCTCAATGGTATCATAAATTTCGTCAAGTTATTATCTCAAATGGATTTAAGGCAAATAAGGTTGATGATTATGTATATCATAAGTTCAGTGGGAATAAGTACATATTCTTGGTGTTATATGTCGATGATATACTACTTGCTAGTAGTGATATAAGCTTATTGTATGAAACCAAAAGATTTCTGACTAAGAATTTTAAGATAAAAGATCTTGAGGCCACCTATTTTGTATTAGGCATATAGATACATCGAAATCACTCTTGAGATATCGTTGGATTATCACAAATGAGTTTTAGCAAAAGAGTTCTTGATAAATTTGGCATGAAATGTTATGCACAAAGAGATGACCTTGTTACTAAGGGAGACAGGTTCATTATCAATCAGTGCCCTAAGAATGATTTGGAACAAAAAGAAATGTAAAAGATTTCTTATGCGTCAGCCATAGGAAGTCTTATGTATGCTCAAGGATACATGCATCTAAACATTGTGTTCATAGTAAGAATGTTAGGTAAATATTTAAGTAACCCCAAGATGGATCATTGGGAAGTAGCCAAATGGATTATGCATTTTATGCAGAGAACAAAAGATCACATGCTTACTTATCAAAGATCGGATCAATTAGAGATCATTGGATATTCGGATTCCGATTTTACTGGATGCCAAGACAGTAAAAGATCCACATTAGACTATATTTACTTGTTATTTAAAGAAGCTATTTCTTGGAAGAGTGTTAAGTAGAAACTTATAGCTTTTTTCACTATGGTAGCTGAGTTTATAACTTGTTATAAGACATCTAATCATATGATATGAATGCAAAATTTTGTTATTAAGTTATGAATTATGGATGGTATTGAAAGACTATTAAAGATATATTGTGATAATAATTTAGCTATGCTTTATTCCAATAACAACAGAAGTTTTATGAAGTCGAAGTACATAGATATCAAGATTTTCTCTGTTAAAGAAAGAGTTTAGAGTCATCAGATGATTATAGAATATATCAGGACAAACTCTATGATTGCAGATCTACTTATTAAGGGTTTACCACTCAAGGTCTTTAATGAGCATAATGCTTATATGGGCATAGTTTTATTTAACAAGGTGCATATTTGGTGGGAGTTTGTATTTTGATATTCTTTGTTACATACATATTTTACATTTATTTTATGCAAAATAAAGCATATGATTAATTTATAAATTCTGAATGTTATTCGTGTTTGATCTCACTAAGTAATAAAGTTGGATCAGTTGAAAATTAACATGTTTAAGATCACATTGCATATAATTTCCATGTTACACATCCATACTTGATCTATGTTATTAAATATATTGGTATGATAACCATTAATTGGTCTAATTACGAATATATGTAATGAAGGTCGTTTTGATCTCATGCTAATATATATAATAGATGGACCGAGTTGTAACCGAAGGGATATTTCAGAATAGATATCTTTTTGGTGCGCACTTAAGATTATATATAATATAATTATTTCAGGAAACATATGTAACCTAAGTAAGAGATTGTTGGGATTTTATTAATTTCTTATTATGAGCTTACATATTAAGTGACAATTATATTATGTGTTATTTAATTTAATAAGGCCAGATAAGTAATCTATTAATTAAACTCTAGAGATATCTATTGGTTATAAGCTTTAATATGTAGAAACCCAATAATAAAATTATGGTTGATGAGATTTTAAGTTAAGTTAGTATACAAGGGTCATTAGAAGTGTTGTGGTTCTAAGTCAAATTATAATATGTTATATTTGTCCTCCTCTTCTTTCTCAAGAGAGAGAATCTATACAGCATATTAAAAACTGAAAAAGATTTAACTGTGGAAAATTCCATCATTTTCTAATTTACCAATATGGATTTAAGTATGTTTTCTTAATAATTATACTTGATAATTTAACAGGAAGATTTTGGGATTCAAGATTTGGATTTTATGATTAGAAATCAACGATAAGGCCAACAATATGTTGATCATGAACTTAAAACCGTAAATTAATCATAGATAATTTCAGGTAAATAACACAACTATAAGATGAAAGAAGTGTGTTGTAGATCAGTTACCTGGAGAGTCAAAGCACTGGTGTGTTGGGTGACCAAGAAATTGGTCAAGTTGACAAAATAAGCCAAGGAAGAGTTGAAAAGCAGATACCACACTATTTTCATATCCTTTTTGGCAAGTCCTATTGTGAACTGGAGGGCATCTTTTTCCATCAACAATGTTGCGGGAAGTAAGAATGCCACAGCTATTGGTGCCATGTACAACAACAGGTTCATAGAGTTGAGATTTTCCCTGGACATATTTAGCAAATTTCCTATTTTAATAATTTGGGAGGCGTTTAAAACATTAGTTCTAATTAAAGTTTTCTAATTCAACTAAAAAACTCTCACATCCACATCTCCTTTATAGCTCTTTCTTACATTTTCAAAAATTTAAATTTAAAAAATCTATAACTTTCTTATTTCAAGTTTAGAGTAGCATTATTTTTGTTAATCATATAAAATGAAAGACAAACGAAACAAGATGGATATTGCATATTTTTTTTATACATTTCAATTTTTTACTATTTCCTATATCACAGTTCATTTTCAATTCACACTTCAACAAAACACACATTTCAATTTCTATCTACAAAAACTCAACTCAAACCTAAAAAAACTCCAATCTAAGCCATTATTCCAAACGAGAATTTAGTCTCATGTTCCACAACTTATTATAATGTGCTGATTATTGGTAAAAATCAAGTTGAGTTGATAGAATGTTTTTGGTATTTATTGATGTAAAATCTTAAGCTGCATCTATTGTGGTTCTATATTTGTTCAAATAAAACGCTTAGCTAAGTTCATACGTTCAACCAAGAAAATCCTTTCTTCTTTCAACTTTTAGGTCTTTCTTCCTATAAATCTTTCCATTCTAATGATAAATAATCTATAATAACTTGTAAATCTAAATCAGTTAATTATTCTCAAATAGCCCCTACTCCTGTAAAAATTTCTCAATTTTAAAGTGCATCGAAACCTTGGGTAGAAAAAAAAAAAAAAAAAAAAGGAATGCTATATTTTCAAGGTTGGATTTCATATTCAAATGAACCTCTTGATCATAAAAAAAAGTAGGTTTTAATCCCCATTTTATGAGAGATTATATAAATAAGAAGGAAAATATGCTATATAATTAGTACCCTTCGCTGGATAGCAAGATACTCTGAAGCACCGACTTAAATGCCCTTGAAGCTGTAGCCACAACACACATAATAAATCCAAGCAGATGGAAGCTTGGTTCAGCCTATAATTAATCAAGGAATTTAGGTATATTATGAGGGTAACAACATTATTTTTAATAATAATTGGAAAAAAAAAAAAAAACAACAACAACAACAACGATGTATGTTACAATAAATACTTTGAAAATAGAACAATATTAAAATAACCATGATACATATAAAGACTTTGTTGATATATGTTCCCCTTTTCACTAAGCTTGCTAATGTCAAGTTTCCAAAATCCAATTGTTGATAATTGGTTCAAACAATTTTTTCTTTCCTTTTTTTCTCCCGCCTTAGTAGGATGCGGAATGTGTGGTTCCCACGTATTAAAAAGAGATGAAAACACTCTTAGGTTGAACTCCTATAAAAAATAACTTCCCTTTTACCCGCTAAGCTTGCTAAGTGGAGTTGGTTCAAACAAATTTTTGTTTTAACACAATCTACTACTTAATTAAAAATAAATCCATGGTGAACAATACACTAAAACCACCAACTTTAATATAACTTTTTAATACTTTGTAGATGTTTAAAAACCTGCCATGTCAAATTAATTAAAGGATTTCATAATTAATAAAAAGAATATAATAATTTATCATCGTGTACATTGATATCAGAAAATCGGAACTAGAAAAGGTGTCTGTAATATTACTGGATTTTTGGCAGTAGGATATGATAGGTACACATGATGACTGTTTCGAATCATTCAAATTTGAAAAGATGACCTGCGTCATACGTTTCGTTTGGTCTCATTAATTTTTGTAGCCTGGAGATAAATGCAATTTGACATTAATGTTTGGAAAAATCTATCCCTCCAGCCAAAGGTTGTTAACCAAATTATAATCTTTTTGTGTCCTAAATGGTATAAGAAGTTTAGAGAAAGTTAATGGCTATGCCAATAAATTATTAGCTTCCCCAAGTGCGAGAAGTGAAGAAGAAGATTTGTTGGATTTTTGGCTCTTTATGTATTCTCTGCAGGTTTTATTTGCCTTATGTTGATTTTCATAGTTAGTTCGTTCCTTCGCGTTTGTTTGTTTGTTTTTCCTTAAAATATTGTTATTATTTTGAGGATGTTTTATTAAGAAAATGGTGCATTTTGATTATTTAGAATAGAAGGCCATTAATTAAAAACAAAAATATTAAAAAAATAAATATTTTTTTAAAATGTCAGAATTTTATGATTACATATATAATTTAACATTAATTGCATACCTAAATCCACTAAATAGGTCCAAGCCTGTGTTTGAGATTTGAGTTCGGTTGAATGGAGTTTGAAAATATAAAATCTTATAATATGTTTGGTAAAAAATTTGTCAAAATAAATATTATTTTATTCATTTCAAAATTATATATAATTTAAAAAAATCATATAATATTATAAATTTTTAAAATTTGAGTTTATATCATTTTTTAAACTCAAATGATGGAACCATGCAACAAGTTCGAATGTGTTGGCATTGCTTATATTCCCTAACTAATTAGCTCTAAGATATTAGAAGAATATTGACCTAATATCAATGCATATATACACACCAGAAAAATAAGATCTCTATATAAAGATGAAAATTTCGTTAAAACTATTAAACTCACTTTAAGGAACTAAAAAAGAAAAAAAAGGTAGAAAAAAAGAGAAAATAATCTGATATGAGTGAATTACGTACTTACCCCGCTAGCAATGACTACACCAACAACAACAGGCACAAGCGTGGCATAAGTAACCCAAGCCTCCCTCTTCCGGATCATCAAGTATGCAAAGACCGCCGTGAAAAACGGCGTCGTCGCCCCGATCGCCTGGTTAAACGACACCGGAATGTACTTAAGCGACACATTCCCACAGACGACGGAGTAGCAGAAAACGACGCTGAGCGCGGCGACCTTGCCCAGCTGGGACCTGGATCTTATAGCCTGCAGAGGGACCACCCTGGCCAGCCCTATGGCGACATAGCTCAGCGAAGCGCAGGCCGCCATGTGGCATAGGGTCAGGAACACCGGGTATTTGAACCCGAACCCGGTCAGCAGGTACTTGTTCAAGAGGAGGACGCCGATGTTGGAGCCGTTCCACGATGCCACCACCAATACTGTGGTCCAATATCGGATAACTGGGCTCTCCGTCATCGGGTTTTCGAGGTTATCTCCAAGAAATTTGATGGGATTTTCTCTCTCAACAATACAGAAAAGAAAAAATCACAAAAGAGGGTTTTTTTCTTCTTCTTCTTCTTCTCCTTCTTCTCCTTCTTCTTGTGAAGAAGCTCTGGAACATAGGAAAAATAAAAAATGCAACGTAATGTATAATGGTAGATGAGACATGGTTCATCATGCAATTTGCATGGCTTATAGTGGGACCTACGATACGCGTAATGTGTTTCTTTAATTTTTTTTTAATGACTTAATAGGGACCGTTGATCCACGTTGTTTTTGCTGGGAATGATTGATTGATTAAGAAGGAAATTGCCTCAATTAACCAAACTTCATTATTAAAAGATAGAAGTTGAAAAATATCATGCAAAAGTTGAGCGCCATTCTCGCTAGACAATACTTGGCTTGGCGCTTGGACAGATAATGTGCACGGACGGGCACTTTTTCTCTTTTTTTTCTAAAGAAATTGTAGTAACGACCGTGACAGTTTTTTAAATCTACGTAATTTAAATATAAGTTAATGATAATTTCATACTTAATTTTATTAAAAAATAAAAAATTTAAATTCTTTCAATTTATATAAAAAAATCTACATAGTTGATGGAAAAATATTTTGAGTCACCAATTGTATTCAACATCATAATTTATAAAGAATAGATCACAATTGTGGACTATAATATTGCAGGATTTCTTTGACATCTTGCATTATGTGGTGTTGATATGTGATGTTGAATATTATTAATGTTCTCCAGTACTATTCTAATTCATAGTGGGTAAAAATTTTAAAAATAAAAGGAAAAAATTTAACATTTTGTTCTTCAAACTTTAGGTTTTTTTCCAAAATATCCCATAACTTCATTTTGTATTAATATGTAACGGAGGGAAAATTTTTACTAGCGGTTCAACGTTCAGGGGCAAATGAGGTTATAAATTAAGTACACGTTTGGTACTAGTATTTTTTTAGCATTGCATTTAAATGCAATGCAATTTTCCCCCAAATACAAAAACATTTCATTCAAATACCAATCACATCACATTTTAAATCTAACACAATCACTATTTATTATTTTACTTTTTCTATTATTTTTATCAATTACATCATATATTCCCTCTCTCTCCTTTTTTTCTTTCTACTTTTATCTATCACATCACATATTTATTATTAAAATACAATTCAAATACTTTTTTCCCAAACACACATTGCATTCAAATGCAATGCTAATACTTTTCCTCCAAATACAAATTGCATTCAATGCATTGCATTCAAACGCAATGCAAATGCAATGCGTTCACCAAACGAACCCTAAAATTTGAGAGTATTTTATGACATGACTCAAAATTTAGGAGGTAAACATGAAACTTATTCTAATAAAAAATAAAAAGCAAATATTGTATTTCTTACTGTGCTCGTGTGGCGGGTGGTTTCTCTACGACCAGAAAACTATGATTTCTGGAGTTTATAGTGACCGGAGAGATGCTACTTGTGTTGATCTTACTCATCTTTCTCCCTAATCAGCGACAGCGGTAGGCCTTTTTTTTTTTTTTTTTTTTTAAACTTCTGTGGAGACATACACAAACTTTTTTTTTTTTAAGAAATTAATAACATAAAAATATTAAATAATATCATAATGGTTTTAAAGAACTATCAAATGCATCTTCATAAAACAGAATCATAAAATATTACAAAAATTTATGATAAGTTTTTATACTTTAAAAGTTTTGCATAATAGCCTTTAGGGGGCAAGTATGTAAAGGATAATTACTTTAAAATGTGGGGAAAAAAAAATGAAATCATAAAAATTTAAAGGAAAAAAATTTTTTTTTCAAAGTTTTAAAAGTTCAGTGGGACTGCATATCTCCGTCCGCTCCTACTTATGGTGTATCTCACTTTCCCCCTTTTTGTTTAATTTAAAATAAATTTTTTGTCTCTCAAAAAATATGTTATTATTATTTTATTCCAACAAAAATATGCTAATTGCCTTCTTTTCCTCTTATCTTTTTATTTTTATTTTTTAATTTTTTTTATTGGTACATCCTAAACTTATCATTAAAGTTACAATTTATACTCTAAACTTTTAATATTAATAATTTGCATCTTAAACTTGTAAATGTATAACAATTTATACCACATTGATAATAATATTAATTTTTTGAAGAAAATTAACACGTGATTTATATATGAGTTGTTCATTCATGGCATGAATAATCATTTTTATCTATATTAACTCAATAATTTGAGGTTAAGATCTTTTATTAAGTTTTATTAAAATAATAAAGTTTGAATTAACTTTGTTATAAATAAAAATCTGAATTAATATTGATTAAAAATAAAATTTTATAGTCTTAATTAACAATCTATATGTAAATAAAGTGTTAATTTTCATTTAAAAAATCAACATTATTTATTAATGGGATATAAATTGCTATAGTTTTATAAATTCATGAGGTAAATTATTAAAATTAAAAGTTCATAATGTAAATTGTGATTTTATTATAAGATTAGGATGCACTAATATAAAAAAACCTTTTAGTTTTGCTAATACTCTTAAAATCCAAGTGTGGCGGCTTCGTACATATCCTTCCCACTAAACAACGTTTTTACGATAAATTTCATAGGTTTCACTATATATTAAATTTTCTTATTGGGAAATTTATATAATATGCATATAATTTGATTTATTTAAAAAGTATATTATATCTCATTTTGGACATCATCAAATATACACAAGAGCACATTAATTTCGTATTAAATTTATTTCATAGAGCGATTAACATTTAGATTTGATATAACATGAGAAAAATAAACTAGAAAACAAAAAAATTTGAAAAATACAATTAAAAATATAAAAAAACAAAGAAAAAAAGTCTTTCTACAATGAAAAAAAAGTTTTTCTTTGTTATGGATTTTTTTTAAATGTCTTTTTTTCTTCTTTTTTCTTTAAAGGTATTTTTGTCAATGTAATGCTTAAAATTGAAGGTTGACATCTCTATCATATGAATTTGATACACACTTAAAATATTATGGTATATGATTGACGAAATTTAAAGTTCATAGTTTTTTTTAATAAATTTAATATATATTATACTTGTATAATTTCAAGGTTTTTTTTTTTTCTCAATAAAAAGTTTACGGACTTGTCTTTCGTCCTTCGTGAAAGATCCATCTCAGACATTTATATTTATGTAGATGTAGAAATGTGAGTGAGGGAAGTATAATATGATACTTATTTTATTATATGATACACAAAAATTTATTAAATATATGTTTATAAATATTAAACCTTTCAAATCATCATTATATAAAATAAATACGACGTTAAGAAAAAAAGTGGAACCTAAGACACTACTGTCATCATCGAACCATAAATATAAATGTACAACGTGCGATTGTTGACACATTTATATACGTTCACAAGAAATATGTAAATATATATCATTATATTTCACGCCTTTAGAATACTAAAGATGACAAGGAGACGGGTCAAGGGGCGAGAATTGATTTCTCTCCATTCCCCATCTCTTGCATACCCATTTCATTTTCCATTTAATACAAATATACATTTTAAAATTACATAATTTAGAACAAAAAATAGTGTAAAAGTTAATCATAATTGTATATCAGAATCAAAAGTTTCACAAAACAAAACAAATTCTAAATAAATACAATGAAGTTGCACAAATATAATTATAAAGTCCGAAAACTAAAGAAAACACGTAACACATTATCATATATACTAAATGAGAATCTCAATTCATTGTTTATTAAATAGCACTTCCCCAAGTTTTAGCTTTTCAGATTTACCCTTGAATTTGTTGTTGGGTTTAGGTCAAGGCATCAGTTTCTTAGTCTTTTTGGGTGTCGCTTGAAGTTGGCTTTCTGGATTTGCCTTTACATTTATTGTTGGGCTTGACTTGAGTCATCAGTTATTTGGTCTTTTAGGTGCCTTTTTGCTTGAAGTTACAGGCTTGTCCTTTGTTTCTCTCCTCCGTCTCTTTTTTGGGTGTGGACTTTTGATTATTTATAATCAATATAAATATATTATGATAAAAAAAATTCTTACTTTTTCTTATTATTCTAAATTAACTATTAGTTTTATTGTAGTGACAAAGAACAATAGAAAAGAAACAAATAAAAGCTGTAATATAATATTTTAATTTCTATTATTATATACATATTCTATTGAATCTTAAACAAATGATATCTTATTGTAAAATATTTTGACATAATATATAACATAGCTTATGTTTAATCATATATTATAACAATCTACAATACGTCACAGTAACGTTACAGACACCATTGCACGTAACATACTAACTAATAATTAGATGTCAATTTGATTAGATTAAATGTCAATTCTTGAAAACTGCCTTGGATTAGGTTGGATGCAATTTTACTTTCAAAATACTGAATCCAATCAACTCCCATTCCAGTTTTATATAACTTATATTAAAAAGAAAAGCCAATTATAAACAATATTCATACTTCATATAATTAATCCAAATTTAAAATCAATTATTTTTATACACATTCACACATAAAAACTTCAAAACGTACACTTATATTAACACAAGAAAAACTTGAATCTTTGAGATCTACGGATTATGTTTTCTTCAAGTTGTTTGTTGGGTGTTTTATTAACTTTGAAACCCGTAATTTTGGAGTTTGGAAGCTATTTGTATATATGAGTTTGAATTCATAATTCTTGCTTATTTTGTTTTAAAATTGTGGCACTTAAACTATATGTTGTTTATGTAAAAAAAAAAAAAAAAAAAAATCTAATAGATAGGGTCAAACAACATAAATGACAAAAAAAAAAAAAAAAAAAAAGAGACCGAGAAAAAAACTAATTCAAAGTTGAATAGAAAGGTTCAAGACTAAAGCTAATCAATTAAAGACTAAAGCTGATTAATCAAATCTAATCTGAATAGATCTCATATAAATTGGTGGAGACGAGATTTTCAAAATCGAATTATGATTAAAAGAAAACAGATTCTATATGATTAGATAGATGTGAAAATTTCAGCTTTTTATTTTTTTTAAGCAATAATAATAATATAATATAATAATAATAATAATTATTATTATTATTCGCAATACTGTTCTTTTGTTCTTTACAAGCTACTCACTATATGTAAAAGCTCATCTTTAGTGCTATAACCATGTACTTGAATATTTTGCAACCTCTTAGAAAATTCGTATCCTCCTAAGCCAATCAAGCCGTTTTTCTTCCCTGTAATTGCCAAAATTTATACCACACCTTAAAACTGCAAGAACAAAGAAGAGTAGAAAGTACAAAGATATCATAATCACATGATAATTATTTTGCTAAAACAGAAATCAAAACATATGTAATAAAATATCTTATTAATTTATGAATAAGATGTTATTAACTCTTTGTGTTGTAGAATGTAACTTTCTTTGTAGAATGCACACAAAATCCCAGGACTTGAACAAGGACTTGCAAAAGCTCTGTGGCCTCTCTATGTCACTACAAAAGCGCTAGAAGAGCCAGTGAAGTGGCTAATAGACCCCACAAGTGCTTTCGAAGCGCCAAAATGGCTTATCCTGTACACACCGGGTGCTGCAGATTGTGGGATCCTCCACTCAATGGTTGCGTAGCTTTGAGGACTAAGTTGTACGTGCCTCGACCACTTAAACCGGAGGCAGAAGTCGTCGTCGTCATAGGCTGAAATCCATGTCTTGTGATCCTTCAGAAGCTCAACCAACGCAAATGTGCCTTCAGTCATGAGGTCATTCCTCGGGCAGGCGGACCAGAAGGTGACTGAGACTCTGTCACCCCTCTTAAAGGTTGAGTTTTGAGGGACATCACTTTTGACATCACCGAATTTCACACCAGGAGGAGTTGAGTCCACAACAACTGGGGTCAGCAGGCTGATTTGCTTTCCGAGCAGGTCTGGAGGCTGCGGCCCTGGTTCGGTGATTTGATCGCTGATTAGAGCTGTTGCTAGCTTCTTGAACTCTTCAATGTAAGCTTCAAGTGTGTGTGGTCCAAAAAGAGTTGAGGCTCCCTGAAAGTTGGAACACAATTTTTACAAATAACATAAAGAGAAAAAAAATTTTTTTGTTCTTTGGACTCCCTTGGATAAGCTAGTTTTTCCTTTTTCAAACTACTTTTGTGTTGACTTGTTGATTCGGTAATGTGATTCTAGTTGTAATTGGAAAATATATACATTTGAAATCAAATGCATGATTCTCTTTCCAATTCCTCTTGTGTTCTTTTCAAACTTTTTCACTAGGCAATTATCACTCATTACAAATTAGTAAACACACACTTACTACTTTCTAATCCTAAGATTTTTTTTATAGCTTTTATATTATTTGAAAATTACAATTATATTCGATACGAACCTCGTATCGCTGAACCTGGTATTCCTCAAAGGTGGTTACGTACTGAGAATATGTATTAGTTAGCCCTGCTATGACTATATGGATATTTCTATCGAAATCGCTGCTGCTCCTGGAAGTAAGCACGGTTCTGACGGCATCACGGAGGCGCCTGCCAGCCATGGTTGTGAACTCTGCAGGAAATGATATCATTAGACATAGAATGGTGAAAGAAACTAGAATCCACAAACAAAGAAGTCGGCAGATTTCTGAGGAAATTTCTTACTAAGTATACATAAGTGTGCTTTCCAAACTTGCTTATTTGATAGCTAAAAAGCAAGTTTTTCCAGAAGATTACCATATTATGGTACTATATGCTTTAAATGTTTGTTTAATTTACACCTTTAATTACTATTCATAGCCACTTAGAGATATTCTAGAAGAATATATTTGTATATATATATATATAGCTAAAAAAATTTCTTTATACCTGCAGGTACGCTGAGAATGACAAGTTGCCCAATTTGCAGAATTTGAACTGGAACAATTGAGGGCTGCATGAAGAGTTGTTACATACATTAGAGTACCAGTATCTACCCATATTTGAAGAAAATGACCAATTCATTTACACTTACACACACATATATATACGTGTGTGTGTGTGTGTGTGTGTATTTCGTACTAACTGAAGAGATTCAAGTGATCATCCAAAACCAGTAAATACAGAACAAAATCACAACAAATATTTATGTGAAAAGTTAATGTAATATACTCACAGCCCAGTCATATGGCTCCTTCATTTCCCCAGTATCAAGGAGAACAGGCTTTGGTTGCTGGCATTTGATCTGCTCTTGAGTTGGTGTTTTCAGCACATTCCGCACTAGTCTCCAAAATGGATTCCCCTATAGAAAGACAAATATCAAGAAGAATCGAGGTATGATTTGTATAAAGATGGTTCAGACATGCGTAGAAACTTTTTTTTAAACCTGGTCATCTCCCTGCTTGAAATCGAAAGCTCCGGGCCCATCAGTAGTTCCTGCTGCGAATGCAAACCCCAGTGCAGCAGGGCATGTTTGCAGCACCTTATTAGTCCCATTCCCTTGAGGAACCGAAAGCTTTAATTTGGAGAAGTCTACGTAAGCGTGACGGTATCTAATTTTCCCTTTTAGTTTCTCAGTTGCCTTGCCAAATAGCTCCACTGCTTTTCTAAATTGTCTTTCACCAATTAGACGAGTACTCTCAAACTCATCAGGATAGCTGTCAAACAAAGATGACATACGGATTTAAGTCGCTTATATTAACCAACATACTCTAAAGTTCTTTAGAATTGAGAACAGATTATACCCTGGTCCACGGCCGTAGCACAATTCATTTTTACCATTGCAGGTGCTGTGATCAAAGTCACACGGAAGTCCAGTGTCGGTACAAAATGCACCAAGAACGTTGGGGCTCACATCACCGCAGTTTGATTGACAGAATGCGGATACAAATTGAGGCCTGTCGGGTTTCCTTAAAGCCCGCCTGACTCTTTTTGCTGAACTCAAAAGCCTTGTCACAGGCTGTCCTTGGGAAGACTGAAATGAAGCAGCAAGTTTCATTAATTCATTTCCTGTATCAAAAGAATGTATCATTGTTAAAAAGTTGACAAAATCTGTGTCCAGATGCGAATGTAAATGTATGTAACATGTATCTCTCCTATACAAGTATCTGTCTGTTCAAGCGATAACAGATTTTTGTTCTTACTATTTTCACTGGAATTCAGGATTAAGCCCGAGACCCTTCGTGGAATTCTGCTGGTTCCTGACTCATTGACATGCAGACTCCTACCGTAACTATTTTGTTCAAACCAATCCTCCATAAATCGTGCTGCAGCTCCTTTGTTATCACCACTAATTAGCGAGTTTGTGCGACTCATAGAAGTTCCATGAGTTGCAAACCAGTTAAAGGTACCAACTGGGCCCCAGTAATTATCAACTAACTTGATGAGAGTCATTTCCTTATCAACATCATACTTGTATTTACTTCGCTTGGATGCAGGATTGTTGAGATAAGCGCTAGGACTACGGTTCACACCAGCATCTAAGAGCTCTCCTGTGATAATGCCATGTAAAAAATTAAAGAGTGTGATGATCTTTCGAAGAAATATGATTCAGTTTCACTTACCGGTATTCACAAAAATTGATCCTGGTCGAAGATTCTCATGAGCTTGTACAATGCTTTTCTCAATGCCGTCAACGATAACATCAAAAGACTGGCGCACAAAACCAAGAGACGTTACAATGTACACGACATATTGGAGATATCCTCCAGGACCGGCATGAGTGTGAATGCCACTAATGGCAACATTCTGCTCTGTATAAAGGTCTCCATAACTATAACAAAGACATAATATGGCATTAAAAATCTTGGACAAGGGAAATGATTTAGTAAATAAATTTTTATGTGCAAAAGAGCCTCCCAAAGATTTTTTTTTATTTTTATATTTTTGGGAAAGTTTTCTACCTTGCTTTTAATCTCTCAAGGACTTTGATTGTGACAATTTGGGAGGCCATGCAGGCGTCAAGATTTACAAATAAGACACGATTTCCATTCGGTTCCGCGACAATAAACGTACGAGCTCGCAGTCTGAAGTGAATCCCGGATGCAATCTGCTCTGCATTAGCATATCCCATCATATTAACATCTGCAGCTGGCCCTGTGATGTCATAGCTCCCAAGGCCAATCAAGTATGCGGAAGCTGAAGAAGTCCCTTCGAAATTGTGTAGTAAGAACACCAACAAAACTGTAAACCAAATGGCCTTAGATGCCATTTCCTGAAAATGAGGGAAATTTGAACCATTCAATTGTTTCCAACCACCCACTTAAACAATAGATAGATCCAATATTTAAGATGAATTAAACTCCCAAAAACAAAAACAAAAACAACAGAAAAGATGTACAAGTCTAATTTGCTATTAAGGCGGAGAAAATCCAACAAATCCAAAATCCCACTTTAAGATTCATAATCAAACATTTCAATCAATATCTCTCTATGCAAATAATTACAAAAAAATACTTCAAATTTCACTATCTTTATTGTATATATACATATACATATATCTTGGAAAAACATAGAAGGTATAAAAAAATAATAATAATGTGAAGAAGAAGGGAACAAAATGTAGAGCGTGGAAGTACCTCTAGAATGAGGAAAACTCAGAAAGGAAGGAGAGAAGTTAAGAGAAAATGACCATGTTGAAGGGAAGAGACAGCTCAGACACATAAAACAAAGACAGAAAGAAGCAACACAGAGACAAAGTATGAAAAGGTGAAAATTTATTACTTCACAAACTTGTGGCTTTTTACTTGTGGGGTTCTGCAGAGGAAATAAATAAATAAATAAAAACTTCGTTACTCCAATGTGTACGAAGCCATAACTGTCCTCCCGTGAAATCGTTGGAAGCACGGACAACTAGCATCTGAATTTTTTCCCACAATTATTCTTTTTATAGCAAACACACCCCTCAACTATATTGGTACAAAACGACGTCGTGTTCTGTGGAAAACTGAGTTAGAACAAGTGTAAAACCGGTTTTTGATCATGTGTAGCTTATGATTGCAAAGCCACTTGACGATGCTCCTCTTGGGAAGTTCGTTTCACATTTGGCCACACCACATCGTGTGTAGCTTATGATTGCAAAGCCATTTGACGATGCTCCACTTGGGAAGTTCGTTTCACGTTTGGCCACACCACAAGATTTAGATTCACTAAGGAGATGTTTGGTAGAACACAGTACGTTTGAATTACAATGCATTGAATATAATTTGTATTTAGATAAAAAAATATTTACATTGTATTTGAATGTAATATGTGTTTGGATAAAAAGTATATAAATTTTATTTAAATAATAAATATGTGATATGATTAGTAAAAGTAGAGAGAAAAAAGGAAGAGAGAAATAGAAAATGTGATGTGATTAGTAAAGATAATGGAAAAAGTGAAATAATAAATAGTAATTTTATTAGATTTAAAATGTGATGTAATTAGTATTTAAATGTAACATTTTTGCGTTTAGATAAAAATTATATTACATTTAAATACAATATGAATATAACGTGGTAATCAAACGAATCGTAAGTGTTGAATATGAAAGTTTGGTGTTTTTGTTTTGCTCTTTTTTTTTTTTTTATACATTACTTTTTTTTTTTTAATTTTTGGATATAATGGAGTTTGGTGGTTGGGGGCTAGTGAATGTGCCTCTTTGTGGCCATTGCATTTAGCAAACCAACCACCCCACCTTTCACACTTAACGCATTTGCACTTCCGTATTCACACTCATCAATTTATTTATTGTTTCTTTAAGCGGGAAATCAAAAACCCAACGCATTAACTTATTATCTAGTGGCATAAAAATCACATAAACACCTTGTAAGGAGTCCAAAAAATATGTTTGGGATATCATCATATTAGGAGGTGAGCGATAAGTACACATTTGGGGTCCAACTTAACTCTATTTTAGCTTAATTTGAGTTAAGTTGTGCATTTAAACACAAATCTAGCTTGATTCTAATTTAGTTTAAATCAAGTTATTTTTTAAACTTCTTTTACTATTTTAATACAATTTTCAATACAAACTATTTTTACTTTCACTATTTCAATACAAATTTAAACTAAAATCAAATTAAACTTTCTAACTAAACCAAAGTATAACTTGGACTTTTTTAAGAAAAATTTTAAGATCACTCTCTTTAGTATTCTTTATCTTCTCTTTCTGACAATTATTTTTCCTTTTTCCAAAAGAAACAAACAAAACTCCAAACCATTTTTTTTACTATTTATTACAAACATGCCATTATATTTTCTTTTCGTGATATTATATATAAAAATTTAATTAAAAATATAGAAAATAAAATTTTAAAGTCGCTCAAAATTTGCCTAGGTGGCCAACTTGATTTATTTTTCTTAACTACAACATTGTATTTATTTGAGGGGGAAAAAAAAACAAAAAACCAAAAATAAGAAGTTGCAATAGGTGGCATGAAGCCACGTTTAAAAAGAAATGGCATTTTTCATTTTTCCGTAATTATTTTTATATATAGCTAATATATGATTATGAATTTTCACTAAAAAATTTTCTCATAGTTTTATACTATCTAAAATGAAAACCGCAGCCAACCAATTAAAAAGTCACAAAATTAACAATGCAACACAACATTGTATTTGAGTTCATATATGTACTTTAAATAAATGTGAAAACTGATATAGTGCAAGGTTCTCGCAGGAAAAAAATTAAAAGAAAAAGGTGTCAAAATTATGATAAAGGAGTATTTACTGAATGGAGAAAGATGAAAATTAATTTTTTTAATTATAAATATAGTTCAGTTTTGAGGTTCTTTTTTTTTTTTTTTAAAATATCGAAGGATTCAAAAAGTTAAAATTCAAAATTTGAAATTAAATTAAGGTAATACGTAAATTAAGAAAGAAGGTGATGAAAAGTGAGAAAGAATGACACTCTTGTAATAAATAGCAAAGTAAAAGGTAGTTTAGTTTTAGTTATTTTTGGGAAAATGAGGAGACAAATAAAAAAGGAAGAAGCTAAAGAATGATAAAAAAATGATAAAAAAAATAACTCTAATATTTTTTATTTTAATTCAAGTTAAATTTAAACTAAAATTAGATATCAATTTTTTAAAATGTAAAATATATTTAGTTTATGAATTGAGTTTAGAATAAATTAATATTTTATTATTAAAATTAATTAATTTAATTATACTTATTATTAATTTAAAAAAAATAAAATCAAATCTAAAATTTTACATTCTAACTTATCAACTAAATATACACGTAAAGATATCGTGGTGTTCTTTCGACTTGTTATCATTTGTAGAAAAAACTATTCTAACTACTTCTATTGTCTTGTCAGTTCTAACACGATTCTCTAGTAGTTGTTGCATAGTCAAGTGGTAACGTTGAAAACTTTGATGAGAAAATATTGGAGACTTGAAACATGTAAAGAAAATACGCTTTCTTTAAAGCGTTATTTGCCCTCTCTCCGTAGAGATTGCTTTGGGTTTCAGTAGCAAATCGCTCTCAAGATATGACAAGCCTCACGTAAATTTCCCGTAAGCAAAACTAGAAATTTACAGAAAGAAAATAAGAACTCAGTTGGAGTATCTGGTAAAA
Source organism: Antiaris toxicaria (assembly GCA_035233585.1). NCBI lineage: Eukaryota > Viridiplantae > Streptophyta > Magnoliopsida > Rosales > Moraceae > Antiaris > Antiaris toxicaria. Next base: position 8,786,169 of record CP141163.1, read on the forward strand.
AAAGAATAGAGGAAACTGAAAACGAAAAGAAAAATAATAATCTTAAACGTTTTCTGATTTCCCTTAATATAGACTCAATGGCATCCATTCATCAACACATAAAACTGTTGATACAAACAGTTGTTTTAATTTATTTTTATTACTGCTATATCTGAAAAGTCACATCTTTTCAGAAAAATTAAATTTGAATGCTAATTCTGAAAAATCACATCTTTTCAGAAATTCAAAATTCAAATTTGAATTATTTTATTTTTATTTTATAAAAATAAAAATAAAATAAATAAATATTAATTGCAGCATTTAATCTCCACGCGACACGTGTCACGTGCTAAGTGCCAAGTGCGCCTAATAAGCTCCTCTACAGCCTCACTGCCCACGCCACGCGCGCGCGCGTGTGCGAGTTGTATAGGCATGTCCCTTCACTTACTACATCATTGGCTCACTAGAAAGGTATTCTCTTATAAATAGCTTGATTCTTTATCTTCTCTTTATGTGGGACTTTAGCATATTTTTTTACACTTATAGTTAAACAATTCCAACAAACTTCTGACATATAGTGGACAGAGGAACATACTCTATGATTACAAAATCACATGATAAAACGTATTATAAAAAATAGTAATTGCATGTTAAAAAAAAAGAGAATAATAATAATAATAATAATAATAATAGAAAGATTGTATTAAATAACATATTTTAATACGTTAATAAAAAATTATAGTATATTTTAAAAGTTAAGAAACAAAATAGCTTATTCCCTTTTTTTTTTTTTTTTTTCTCTCAATTTCTAGACCCCTACCTCCCTAACCCTTCCCTGCATTTGCTTCCACTAGAGACATTGTTCTTCTCCGAAGATGATCCATTTATGAGGACTGCTCCAGGTCTGGCAACGATTTTCCTCCGACTAAGTTTGTGATAGGCATGAGCAGGGCAAGATGATGATGAGAGAAACGTAAACGCCTTTCCATCAAGATTCACAACCTTCGTCGCGCGATGGTGATGGGAAGGTGGTCTACTCGCCGGAGATGTTTAAGATTGGCATGAGCAGTGAAATGACGGTGATTTCCCAACAGCGAGGTGTTGTCATCCTCACATTGCTCATGCTACGTCGGACGAAGAGAATGCTGGTGTCAACAATTTGGACTAGAACGATGAGAGGAAAGGCCAGATTTGGCGATGATGAGGATCTCTGCCAACTACACGAGCATATCGATGACGACATTCAGTATTGCGGGTGATGACAGCGATAAAATCTTTCGCAACGGCAGAGAGAGAGAGAGAGAGATATATATATATATATATAGGGCAACGAGAGAGGAGAGGCAGAAAGAGAGAGGGGGACGAAAGAGAAAGAAGTGAGAGAGAGATACAGAGGTAGAGGAGAGAGGGAAGAGGGAGAAGAGTGGGCTAAATTTAGTATTTTACTGTATGATTAATTTAAATCATGTTATTTAATTATATTAATTATAATCATGTTATTATTTTAAAGAATCATAAATAATTATGTTATATCCCCTGTTCTCCTTAAATTAAAATATGAACACACCAACTCATAAACCACATTATCTCTTTTCTCATTGACTTACCTTCAATCCAACCGATGTATTCTAAGTCTTTAGTTAGCTTTTGATCTGATTAAATACTTAACAACAAACTTTACTTTTATTAACAATCAACGAATAGAAGGTCTATATGTAATTTTTTTATGAAAAATTAGAAGTGTTAATGTTATTGTTTTGATCAAGGAATGTTTTCAAGGGAGGATTTGTTAGCGAAACCCCACTGAAAATTGTTTTCTTATAATTCTACCCAAAATGTTTAATAATTTTACTACTTTTTCCCACTGAAATGTAAAAATCTCACATAGCTCCAACAAAAATTAAGTCTAGTTCAAAAGGTAATGATTTTTTTTCCTTTGTCCTTTTTAAAAACTAAAAATTCTCACATAACCAATTAAGATTTTACCTTTTAATTTTTACACTTAGATTTTTTTTGAATGATGTATTAAAAAATATATATATATCTAGTTTTGCCCCTGAATGTTACCATAATTTCCTCAAAGTAGAAGGTGTTGGTGTAACATATATATATATATACACATGTGGAAAATACTAAAAATAACAACTCGGATTCTAATTTTCAAATATCAATCTATATGATATATAAATTATCATTATTTTATTGATAAATATTTAAAGTATTATTATATCAATTAATTACGTCTATTAATAAAAATATGACATGTGCGTTACCACTATTATCTCTTGTTTGTTTAACATTTTCATTTCAAGAAAGAGAAAAATTTTTATAAAAATATATTTATTATAAAGCTTTCAATTATTTTTCTCTTTTTAAAAAACAAAAGAAAATACTTTTTTTTCCAAACATATCTTTTATAATATTTAAAAAAAATCTTTTTCAACCTTTTTATAATATATATTTTAATATTATTTATTCTCATTTCAAATTTTTTTTTTATTTTCAATAAAAAAAATATTTACACATTTAAATAAAATCTCATTCTAATAAATAAAAAGTTTCACATCCAAAAATTCAAAAATAAAGGGGGTGTTTGGTTTTATTTTTAAGAATGATTTTCTACTTTTAAAAACAAAGAAAATAAAAACAATCTTAAAATAGTATTTGTTTATTTAAGATTTTTAAAATCATTTTGAAAATATTATTTTCAATTTTTTTTTGGGTTTTATGAAAACAAAAAAAATTATTTTTATTTTCTCCTTCCCTCTCATTTCTCTCTTTCTCTTTACATGTGCAGTGTCGATGATGATTATCATGTGCGACGATGGCCTTTATCTTTAGCAAAGAACGACGACTATGAACTGATGACGATGACGACAGTCCTTTCGCGATGACGACCACCGACTCGCCGTGATAACTACCAACTCATGAATCAAATTTTGTTGTCATCACCATATAAGGTTCAGATCATCAATTTCTTTAACCCTTACCTTTCATTGTAAAACCCACCACCAAATATTTTTTTTTAAATTATAACTAATAATTTTTTTATTATTTTAAATTAAACTTAAATATATTTTTATAAAATACTCATTTATAAAATAGATTTTTAAAAATATAATCAAATAAAATATTATTTTTATATTTATTAAAATATCTATTCAGAAAATATAATAAAATATAATTTTAAAATGATCTAATTATAGTTTTTAAAATATTTTTATTTTTAATTATTTTTAAAAATAAAAAATATTTCAAAAATAAACATATCTCGGTTTTTTATTATACCAATTTTATGATGGCCGCATGGAAATCCACTAAGCAAGTAGAGATTCCTGGTAATAGTGTAGGAACGAATTCGTCAACATCGAGGCTCATATGATGACCCCCCAAATTTCCTTCCTCGCTAAGCAAACCAAAAAAATTTCCCATTATTAGATTGACTTGACCTCTTTCTCTTTCTCCCTCCACTCTCGCTCTCTCTCATCTTTACTCACAATCACATCCAACACGGACGAAGAAAGGAAGGAGACACACATCACACATGGAGGAACCTCTGCTCTCAGGAGGTAAGCAACTCCCATTTCCATTACTCCACGCCTCCATTTCTCCTTCTGAAACTTGTCTGATCACCTGATTGAAGATCGAAGGAGTGAATCTGGAGATGATAAACGGAGTTCCTACCAGTTCGTCGGAGCAAGACCTGGCTCCGTCATCCCCACCGCCTCTTCTCCGGGAACTCAGCTCACTCTCGACGAGATTCGCTCCGCCGCCGCTTTCTCCGATGCCTACCCGCCTTCCCTTCACGCCGCTATGGTCGCCTCCCCTGACTCCTACCGCGACGGTCCGTGATTTTCAATTGAATTATTTCTGCTTTTGATTTTCAATACAGTTATTTCTGCTTTTTAATTTTCAGTTAAATTCTTGTATAACCCAATCGAATTCGACTGTAAACTAAGTTAGAAACACTACAATCCTACAGTTCAAAACTAAAGTTTAATGAAAAAAAAATTAAGGAAGAGTTCTGGGAGATTTTACTTTGGAAGGATTTTGTCATAATCGTACAATTTAGATCAGACGTGCGCGTTGTACACCTATTATATAATGTGAGATGAGTTTTACTATTTAAATCTCCAACTCTAACTTAAAATTGTACTTTTTTCTGGCTATAACTTTATAAAAATGTTTTGCTCAACTCAATGGACAAAGTATACTTACCAACCAAGCAAAAAGAATATCAGAGAACCTTTTTTTTTTTTTTGGTCATGTTTTAAATGGTCAAATATTTGAGTTATTTTTGCTTGGTCGTTTTGGAACTTTCTATGGTGAGAAGTTTACTAAAACTCTTGGGGTATTTTCTTATTTGGGTCTCTTAGTTCCGATGTATGCATATTTGTTTGGTTGCTAAAATAGTGCAATAAAACACTGCTAGGGAGTAGAAGTTGATCCTTTTATAAAGTTTACAGTTTTTGTTTCCTTGAGACTGACAGTTGGCATGCATCCATTTAATTGATCTTTGTAAAATATTTTGATCGAATTAAGAAAGTTTTGCCAACTAATCAAGCAAAATAGGAGTTGGAAAGACTTTTCTTCTTTAAAACAGTCAACTCTTTGTTTTCTGTCATTAGGCAGTTGTGTTTGATATGTAGTAACATGAATAATGAATTATGTGCAACTTGTTGCAGAGCAAGCTATTGTCTATCAAGGTGCATATGGAGGAGATCACGGTGGTGCAAGTGAATTATGCAGGTAGTATAGTATATGATGCATAATTTATGAAGGATCAGATGTGTTGTGGAATTGATTATTGATCAGGTTCCAGGATGATCCCTCTTAAGTCTTTCTTTTTCTTCTTTTATCTTTTCATAGTTTCATCCTAATGATTTTTTGCTACTCCTTTTTGTTTTTTTTTTAACCTTTTGTTCTCTTTGATTCCATTGTCAAAATGTTGAAGGACATTGGATTTAGTGAGAATATATTTCTATTGAATGTCCTAACCTTGTTTTCTTGCCGTTTAAAATTGGAGTAACAAGCACAGCTCTTGCTTAATTTGGATGGAAAGGCCTACCTTCTTTTAGTACGAGGACCCTAAAATATTTTCTATATAACAGCCTTTTTCTACTGCCGCATAAGCAGTTTACATTCATTTTACACAAATTTTTTTATTAACAAATATTTATCACATGAAAATGCAGTTTATTAACAATTTTTTGTTGCTGCTCTGAGTCATTTAACTCTAAATCAATGTGTACCTCAGGAATCCTCTTGTGATTACGATTCCAGGTCTCCCTCATTAAGCTATGTGTTTTACATTTAAAGTTTCTGTTTTTGTTCGACTCTGGAAACTATTTTCCATTTTTTATTTCAACAATAAAAAGAATTGGATTCTTCATGTGTAGGCAAATGTTGGATGAGGTTGAGATACGGGAGTTGCTCATTGATCATGTAGGGCATCGTTGCTGTTGGGGAAGTCGTCCAGCTCGGACCTGGAAGATTCATGCAGTTGAAGATTGCAATGTTTATGTTGGAACCTTAGAAACTTTCATAGAAGAAAGGGAAACTATAAAAGAAACAGAACCGTACCTTGGTGGTGATATTGATGGAAAAGACAAGGGACCTGAACTTGGAATCTGGGAACTGGATCTAAGATCTCAATTCCCTGTTTTGTTTATACCTCATCAGGAATCAAGTGCTAAAATTCCTCATTCCGAAATCATTGAGAAATGCTCAGGTGAGACTCTGGAATTCAGTATTTATGGATGGATGACAGTGTTTCAGGGTATATCTTTTTCTTTTCATAAATTGGGACCAAATGGGGTAGAGATTTTAGAACCATCAGTTGTTTGAATAGGTATTGTTTCAACTGTCCTCGTCAATTTAAGCGACGTTATTAAGCATGGTACTTTGTTCTGCAAATACTTCCAAGGGTTTAGGTTCCAGTCATAAACACAAATGCACTGTTCTTGTTGTGTTGTAAAATAACCATGGAAAACTGTAGGTTGCGCTGGACGGGGACAAATTACCTGCAGCACATGTAATGTGAATCAAGAACCTGGATTCTATAAGGAAAACCAGATGATGCAGTGCACTGGTTGTCATGGAAGGGGTTTAATTGCTCACAGAGATGGATCAGATACAATGTATGTTGTTTGTTTTTCTGAACTAATTCAGTTTTTAAGTTTCTACGCTTACTTTTCCAACGTAACAACTTTCCAGATTACCTTCTAATATGTAGGAGTTGATCTCATCCAAACTCCAGATGATTTTAACCCAAAAGTAATTTTGACTGCTAAATGCCATATGTAGTCAGACGGTTCTAACAGACCAACAGTTGATGTTAGAATGGGATAGCTGTGGCTCTGATTTAATATATACCTGTAGGTACTTTGAAAGTCATTGGCTTTTTCCTTTATTGAAATTGGAAGAGTGGTTTTTCCTTTTTGTCCTTGCAGATGTGTGAAATGTGATGGTAAGGGGAAGATTCCTTGTGGAACTTGTGGATCTCGCGGTCTTATTAAATGTGAGACATGCCGTGGCAGTGGGTCTCTTCTGACTCGTAGTATTGGCATTGTTAAATGGTATGTATTTATGAACTTATGTTGTGGCTAGTATGTTGTTGCTGTCTTTCTTTTAGCTGACTAGCACTTGATACATAATGATATATTTGTGACGGTTTTGAGTAACTTCTGAAGGACGAGCTAAAATAACTTGTCCATTGCTTCCAGTATTTTGAAGCCGAGTTGTAGACTACATGGCATCTGATAGGATAAAAAAGAAATTGGAAAAAAGGAAAATAAAAATGACAGTGAAGTAGCAAGGAATGCTTTTTAGTCTTCCGAAAATGATGGACCTAAAATAACTACATTTACTGGCTACCGACCTTCATAGTTTACTGAACTATCCTGGTTGAATTTGTGTCTCAATCTGTTTTTAGCACCCAAATCACCGTTTTTTTTTTTTTAATAAATAAACAACCATCAGAAGCCATAAAGCTCGATGTGTGTGCTTCATCACCTGTTTTTTTTTTTTTTTTGTATTTTTTTTCTCCAAATAGATTCTTAATTTTCTTGAAAATAAGGAGTTGGTCGATCACTTGTTGATTTCTTTAACCCCACTTTTCCTTGCCTGTCATTCACTGTCTAAGTCCTCGTGTTCCTTTTATGCAACAAATCAGTTCCTTATCACGCATCTGTTTTCCAACATAGAATATGTAATGAAAGTGTTATTATTGATGGTCTCACAGGAAGACACTGTCAACCCGGAAGGTCAGTGGGACTAGCGGGGCAGCATCAGTTCCAGATGAAGTTTTCCATCGTGCCAAGGGCATCCAATTATGCAACACTCAGGCTTACCAGTGCACTCCAGCCTTCTTTGCAGACTCCTTCTTCCTCAACAAATTTTCTTCTGAAGTTATTGCAGACAGAGCCTCTGTCCCTCCCACCGCAAGAGTCATATGCGAGAGGCATACCATCTCTGTTGTGCCGGTGACACGAGTTACCATGACTCACCGCGGCCGATCCTTCAGTTTCTACATAATCGGGAATGACAGAGAGGTATACTTGAAGGACTACTATCCCGCAAGGTTTTGCTGTGGTCTGTGTCCTTGCTTGGAATGGTTAAAGTTTTAAACTGGTAGATTTCTATCTCCAACACTCGGGCTCTACCTTTCCTCGTCGTCGCTGTTTAACGTTCTTGGCTTGCTTTGGATGGAAATCAAGTTGTTGGTTGAAGTTATTGCATTATTAATTTTTGTCCATTGGGTGACATATGTGAAGGTTATCAATAAGACAAGGGGAACTGTTACTGCATCATGGGTTTTTGTATCAAATTTTGGACTTATCTTCGGCTTTCCCTATGTAATATATCTGTGGTCATCAACGAATACTTTTTGGTAGTTTCTTTTCATGTCTCATTGGTAAAAGTTTTACATTTTAATCATATTCAAATACAATATAATTTTACACCAAACGTAAAATTTTATATTTAAATATAATTTTTTTAATAGTATTTCGAAAATAATAATTATTTTTTTGTTTTATAAAACAATCATATCAATTTTTTAATTATAATGTTCACTAAAGGAGTTCCTCAAGGGTGGAAGAGCTTCTCCATTGCACATTGATAACTTTATAAAATAGAGTTATTTATTATTTTTTCATATACAAAAATTTGTTTATCCGTGAGAGTTTTATTTGTTTATGATTTTTTTTTGTTTACCTTAATTTAGATTTTTTATAAATTTTATTAGATTTTCATTTAATTTTGCTTTATTTTAATAATAGTACAATAAATAAATTTAAAATTAAATATTTCTAATGAGTTTATTTATAGTATTTTATTTTAAAAATATCTAATTTTAACAATTTATTTGTCTGTAGTGTCAAATAATGTTAAAAAATTCATATGATGAAAGTGGATTCTACCAAACATTATTATTTACACCACCAATTCAATCCCTTGACTGGTCTTGTTTTAATCCTCTCATCGATACGAGTATTTTTAAAAAAGAATCACTCAAATAGGAGCTCGTATGAAAAAGTTATGACAGATTCTAATTTCAAATCAATAAAGAGACAGTTGGGATTCATACGTAGTTACTTTTTTATTTTTTATTTTTATTTTATTTACTTTTATTTTTTTATTATTATTTTTCTTCTTTTCCTTTGTCTTTTTCCCTTCGTTTCTGCTGTTAGTTTCTTGGCACTGAAAAATTGTTGGTGTCCTGTGTATTCATGCACTAAAAAGCACCACTTGATCTGTCACAGAATACTACTAATTTTTGGCTTATAAAAGGCAACAAGGGAAGTAGGAAGCAAGCAAGCAGAGGCAATCAATAAAGAAAGTAGGAGTTTCAAAGGCTTCGGCCTCTAGTATAGAGCTCAACTTGGAATATAGGTTACTTATAAATTTGTTTCTTTTTAGTTTAAATTGTAATTTTCGTATTAATAAAAGAAGGGGCGTCTGGAAATTCTATCAGCACAACTATCAGTAACTTTTCTAGACTTTTTCCTTTTTGTCATTATATTTAATTTATCTTGTTGTATTATTTTATTTTTATTTATGAATTAAATAAATTTTTGCTGGGAATTATGATGTAGTCTAATTATGATGTTTTAATTAAATTAAACATGTTGTTATAATTGTTTTATTTGTTGATGTATTTATTCTCAAACTTAATGCTTTCAAATTTCTGACCAATTTTTGAATGATTTAAGGAACAAAATGAGACCGAAAGGAGATTTTTGTAACATAGATCTAAAATCAATACTATAAAATCTGGGATAGAATAGAAATATATTTATCTATTTTTATATGGTCATATTATTAACTATTATCGATTTCTCAAAGAACACTTTTTATAATTGAATTTGGATTCATATTTTACTGTTTACATATACGCACTGTTCATATATACAGTACTATTTATATGTATAATACTATTCATATATACGGTGTTATTCAACGTAAATTTTAATTTACTAATCTTTTATATAAATTTGATTATAAAAGTTGAGAAAGAGTACATAAAACAAAAAGAATGGTTGACTATCAACAAATATGAATACAAAAATCATAAAAATATATTTAAATAAAATTAAATTTGATTAATCATGATAAAGTCATAATTCCTAATATTTGTATGCTTGATTGTTTATCATTAATTTATATTCATGTATTTTCAAAATTTTTATTTAACTTTTCACTTGTTATATTATTTTATTTGGTTACTCAAATAAGATTGAAATTAATTAATTTTGAAACTTAATAATTCCAACCTCATAGAAACGATACTTTACTTATCATTTTATTACTTGTTCGATTCATATACTTACGAAAATCAACAACACGCATTGTTGAACAAGATCTCGGAATTTTCCTCCAGAAGCTATGCAATGCAATAGGACAACAATTCACTGGAGAAGTTAGTTAAATGGTGTGTTTGTCAATTGCTGACATCTCGAATCTAGAGCCTAAAGTACTGTTATTAGTGCTGTTGTGACCACTTTTTGATGAAGATTAGCTATAGGTAAAGACTAAAGCAGACACGTGGAGTCTTCGGGGAGAAGATGATCTACAGAAAGAGACTAAAGTAGACACATGGAGTCGTTGAGAGAAGATGATCTGGGAGTTCAAAATCTACAGTCCTTTGAGAAAAGGGATTTAAAATATTTGGGAGGAGGCATTTATAGTTAAAGAGCGTTCAATGTTCAAGACAGATTGTGCTCGTCGAATAGATTTATTAACTAAGTACAAGATAATTGGTAACAACAAGTAAAGAGAATTTTTAAATTGCATGAGACCTAGTAGTGTTTGTTACAGTTTGAGAGTTAGTAGCTTATTCAATATCTAGGTATTGCTCTAAAGATTAGGTGGATCCAAACCTCGTAAAATTTAATAATAAAGAACCAAGTAACTAGTACCGATAGTAAAAGTATAAAGCTAGCCAAACTAAAACAATTGCTCGTAAGTAAAACAATTCTTACCTTCTCCTCTAACGAAACTCATGGCATAATCTCTCTTTTCTATAGATTTGAGATGTGTAGATAATCCAACTCAACTCCTATTTATTTTTTCCTTGTATATTCTACCATCGGAACTTAAATATAAATTTTCCTAGGAACACATTAAGATTAGTGTCATAACTGAACAAAACTATATAAAAAGACAAAATGCCACTTTCATTTTAAAAAAAAAAATTATTGCTTACATATTTATTGTTCTAAACAAAATTTCCATTCTAGAAAAAGTATAACTTTTGATGATTATAGTAACAAATAAACAAAATGTTATACCTTACATAGCATTAAAAAATGTAGTGCTGAAAAGAAATGAAGCTTCTTATATATGATTCTTACTATATAAGAAAAAATTGCTTATATTGCATAAAAATATGAGAAACTTATACATTAACAATAATCCAAGGTGAGGCACAATTATTCATGTAGATTCCTCCACTTTAAAGACTAATCGCTCCAAAAATACACTAAGTTCATGTTGGTCGATCAGGTATTAATCGCTCCAGTAATGTTTTCTTTTTCCCCCTTTTTTGCAGGAGGCTTAAGTAAATGTTTATTGTTATTGAAAAATTCATCCAAGTCTTTCTCATATAGCATGCGGATCCTATACCTTTTCACTCCATACTTGTATGTCTTCAGGAAAACATAAGCAAATTAAAATGTATCTACTACTGTATTGAGCACATTTACCGTAATCTATGGCCTGTTGGGAATATGGAAAATTTTTGATTCTTCTTCAGGATCTAATTTGCACAGAAAAATTAAAAATTAATACAAAGAATTGTATCTCGTATAAAATCTTTCAAGTTGAAAAGTAAAAAATCACGGCAAACACAGAGAAAAACTTTCACTATAAAAATGGGTATACAACAAACTCTCAAGTTTTAGCAGCAACTTGAGGAATACTCTCAACAAAAATTCTATTACACTCATAAATGTAGTAATTTCACTATTTTTTCTACAAAATAAAATACTTTGTAGGCACACAAAACTTTTTCTCAAGGGTCTTATTTTTGTTACTAGAATACCTTTTCGCAGATCTCTCTTGTTGCTTCTCTTATAGCTTCTTTTTCTCTTTGCCCTCAAAATGAGGAGGATGGGACTCTATAAATAGAGCCCCATATACACGTGAAATAATGTTTTTCCCCTTTTTTTTCCTTTTCTCTTTTTTTTTTTCTTCTTTGTTGTGAGCGCCGTTTTCGACGTCCACACTTTTGTCTCCTTTCTTTCTTTATTTTTTTTTAATTGGATGTGGGCACCGTTTGTACCCATAGGTTTTCACTTCAAAGAAAAACCAACAAATCTCGCCCTTTTTCTTTTTCAACCTAATAGAAAAGGAATTGGCTACAAATTATTATTAATTTTAACTCTTCTTGGTAAACTTAGAACATCACAAGTTTATGTCAAGTGATCACGTTTGTTAATATATCTATTATATTTTTCTTAGTATGAATCTTTTTTTCACTTGAAATAGCTTTTTCTCAAGTGTTTCACAGGTCCAGTGATATCTGACGTCAATGTGCTTTATTCTGTAGTGGTAGATGGCATTTTTACTCAGATCAATTGTACTCTGACTTTCGCAGTAAACCACGTACCTATCTTGCTTTAAATACAGATCCTGTAGAAAATTCTTTAATCACAACATCTCTTTTCCTGCTTCTGTAAGCGCTATTATACTCAACTTCCGTTGTGGATATAGTGACACATTTTAATAGCTTGGACTGCCATGATACAGCTCCCCTTGCAAAAATAAATAAGTACCTTGATGTAGACTTTCTGTTATCAAGGTCACTGGCCATGTCTTCATTCGTATATCCTTTCAAGACTAGTTGTTCTTCCCCAAGCTCAGGCACATTTTAGATGTGTCCCTCAGATATCTAAAGATTCATTTAATAACTTCCCAATGTTCTTTGCCTGGGTTTGTTAGGAAACAACTCACATCACCTACTAAATGAGCGATACTTGGCCTTGTACGAACCATTGCGTACATCAGACTTTCAATTGCTAAAGAATAAGGAATAGGCAACATCTTCTTATTTTCTTCTTCTGAATAAGGACACATCTTCTTGGTGAGTTTAAACTAACAACCAAAGGGTGAAGTAATTGGCTTTGCTCTTTCCATGTTGAACCTCTCAAGTATCCATTCGATGTATTTCTCTTGTGATAACCATAATTTTCAAGACCGCCTGTATCAGATAATCTCCATTCCTAAAATTTGTTTAGATAGACTCAAATCTTTCATATCAAAAACTCCAAAAAGTTCTTTCTTTTGCTAATTGATCATTTCAGAACCCCGGTCAATTATTAACATGTCATCAATATATAACAGTAAGATGACGAATTTCTTACCAGGAAATTAGTTGATGTAAACACATGAATCTACTACAATTTTTTTATACTTTCGATCTATAATAAATGAATCGAACTTCTTGTATTATTGCCATGAAGCCTATTTTATACCATACGGACTCTACTTCAACTTGTAGATTAGATGTTCTTATTCCTTAACCTCAAAACCTTTAGACTGTTGTAAGTAAATTTCTTCTTCCAAATCTCTATCAAAAAATGTAGTATTCACATCCATCTGCTAAATATCGAGATCTAGTTTAGCTGTTAATCCTAAGATTGTTCTGATCGATGACATTTTCATCACCAGAAAGAAAATTTCATCAAAATCAATTTATTTCTTCTGTCCAAAGCTTATGACGACTAATTGAGCTTTATGCTTCACCAGATTGCCTCATCCATCATCTTTCAATCTAAACATCCATTTGTTCTTCAAGGCTTTCTTGCCTTTCAGAATTCTTACCAACTCATAGGTGTTGTTTTTCATGGACTCTATCCACTTGTCTTTGTCCTTGTGGGCTATTGTTTCTTGAAAGATTTCCGACTCCCCTTTTAGGTAAGAAGGACATAATTTGATGATAGATATTATCTGGATGACATTGGATTTCTAGTTGATCTTCTAAGTTGTTCATCATTCTCCAGTTGTTGACTCTCGTCCCCTTGATTGTTATCTTCTTATGTTGGTACACCTTCTTCAACATCATCATCCTTAGGAGGCAACTTTAGGTTGTCAACTATTACTTGCATTTCCTCTCCATTTGGTAACCATTGTTGTCGAGGAATTAACTCAATTATAGCTTTTTCAAGTTGTCTCTCTTTTTTACTTGAATCTTCAATTGTTTGGTCTTTATGGAAAACCACATTTCTACTCCTTATAAACACTCTTCTTCACTAAATCCTAAAATCTGTAACTGAACTCTTCGTCTCCATAGTTGAAGAAGATACATGCAAATACTTTATCATTAAACCTTGATCATTATTCTTTTGGCATGTGCACAAATGCTTTGCACCCGAATACTTTCAGATGAGTGTAGAAAACATCTTTTCTGGTCCACACTCTTTCTGGAATGTCAAACTTAAAAGGAACTGATGGAGACCTGTTAATCAAGTAGTATGCAGTTTGCACAGCTACCCCCGTAAAGGCTATAGTAGCTTTGATGATCTCATTATGCATCTGACTCTCTTTATGATGGTGTATTTCATCCGCTCAGCTACACCATTATGTTGAGGAGTACCAGGTACCGTCTTTTCATGCCTAATCCCATGTTTAATGCAATAATCTCTAAACTCATGGGAAGTGTATTCGTCTCCATTATCTAACAGAAGACATTTTAGTTTCTTCCCTGTTTCTCATTCTACCATGGCATGGAACTATTGAAAAAATTTGAAAACCTGGTCTTTTGTTTTCATCAGATATACCTAAACTTTCCTAAATGCATCATTTATAAAAGATATAAAATATCAGGTACCTCCTAAAGACTCAACTTCCATGGGACCACAAACATCAGAGTATACACGTTCTAATACTCTTTTTCTTTTAACAAAGGAATTTTTGAATGAAACTCTGTGTTGGTTTCCAAATAAATAATGGTCATAAAGATCAAACAAATTACCTTTCTCCAAAGGAATAAACTTTTTCTTTATGAGGAGCTGTAATCCATTTATCACTTATGTGGCCAAGCCGCTTATGCCATAAATTTGAGGAAGTATTGACTGCTACATTTACTTTGTTCATGCAAGCTTTCCCATTGGTCTTATACAACGTGCAACAAAGTTTTCCCCTCGCGGTGATAATTATAAAGTTTCCATTTCTTATTGCCAAAGTGACTTTCATATCTTTGCTCGTCCAAGGCATTTACTAAGAGCAGATTGAAATGTAAATCTGGAACATGATTCACATCTTTTAACGTCATCTTATAACCCACATTCGTTTGAATCTTTACATCTCCAATTCCGATAATCTTGGAGCATACAAAATTTTCCATCTTCACGTTACCAAAGTCACTTGCTTTGCACGTAGTAAACATTTCTCTATAGGGAGTGATATGGAAAAAAAGCTCCTGAATCAACCAACCACTCGACCATGTTATCACCGACATGTAAACATTCATCGGCAAGCACTATAGCTACTTTTTCTTCTACGACTACTACTGTAGTCGTGTTATTATTACCACCATTCTTTTTTGGTTGACTTCCTACAGTTCTCTCTTCAAAATCTGTTAATTCTTTTTCATATGGCCTTTCTTCCAATAGTGAAAGCAACCATCATTTCTACTTCTAGATTTCGATCTTCTTGCGGACTTGTCGTTCCTGTTCCTCTCTCTTCTACTTTGACTTCTACCTATATAACAAGGGTTTGTGTATCTATACCTCGCGCATTGTTTTGCTTCTCAAAGGAATCGCTACTGTGATGCTATAGTGACTACTACAAGATTCGCTATAGTAACCACTATAAGAACCGCTAACCCCTGTGACTGTTACAGTGACTTTCTATAGTGCCGCTATAGTGTTTGCTATAGGAACCACCTATATTCACTATTTATGAACAGTATCATAGAGAAATCTGCTCTTTCAAGACTGATCCTAATCCTTTGATAACAGTTATTGGAAATATGAAAAAATTTCAATTCCCCTTCAAGATCTAATTTGCACAAAAAAAAAATTTTAAAATTGACACAAAGAATTTTATCTTGTGGAAAACTTTTCAAAAAACCACGACACACATAAAAAAAACTTCCACTATAAAAATAGGTATACAACAAACTCTTAAATTTTATCAGTAACTTGATGAATACTCTTAATAAAAGTTTTTTTACACTCACAAGTATAGTAATCTCACTATTTTTTCTACAAAATAAAATAATTTGTAGGCACACAAAATTCTCTCTCAATAGTCTTATTTTTGCTACTGAAATATTTCTCATCAAATCCCTCTTACTACTTCTATTCTGCTTTTTTTACAGTTTCTTTTTCTCTCTGCCTTCAAAATAAGGAGAATGAGACTCTATAATAAAACCCTATATACGTGTGAAAACGCATTTTTCCTATTTTTTTCTTTTTTCTTTTTTTCTTTCCTTCTTTGCTATGGAGCCGTTTTTGGCACCCACTCTTTTATTTCCTTTCTTTTTTATTTTTTTATTGGATTTGGATGCCATTTGCACCCACAGGTTTTTGACTTTAAAGAAAAACCAACACAGCCCAATACCACATGTATACATGATCTAAATCAAAGCAAGTGGCGATTCCTCCCCTTCAAAATTTGCCTAAAAACACAGGAAAATTTGTTGGTTTTCCCATTACCACATATAAAATTTACTTTTAACTTAAACTCGTCTGTTTAGGATGTGCAATATAGGTGTCTCCAATAGCACAAAAAACAAAACCTAAGAACTTAGTATCATGACATTGCTGTGGAAGCTTAATCATGAGAGAAGAACCCTTAAATTAATAGTCAAACCAACTTGGAATCTTCTTTCCAACGGAATCTGTACCATAGAAGGAAGTGACAATTTATCTCAAAAATTAAAACAATTAGCCACATACTATTTAAAATAAAAGAAGAAATTTAGCATACCTTTTTTTTTTTTTTTGAAATTACATTAGCCAAGCTCAAAGCTCTAAGTTGGAATTCAGTGTCAGTGGTTTGTTGTCCGTTCTGATCCTATTTCAAGTAATTATTCACTCATCCACTTGTGTCGTGAAAATTCCAAGGTCTATGACAAAAATTAAAGGTTCAATTAATTATGTATAGAAATATTAGCTTAAGTCATTTGATCACTTTGAGAATTTCTCTTATATCACAGTTACAGAGATAGATTCTCCTCAAATAGAGGGGACTAAACAAAGAAAGCATACATTCAAATTTTTTACAATCTGAAAGCTCGAGTGTATTAAGAGCATTCAAATTACAGACATTGTTTGAAATAGACTTCAAATTTTCACACCCATCCATATATAAAGCTCAAAGGCCAATTAGATGTTCCATCAATGAAGGTAGCTGTCTAATACCCTATCTACTTAAATGAAATTGTTGTACACTTGCCATGGGCTCTGTAATTTGTGGGAGTTCCTTCAAATTTGAGCAACCATCGAGTTAAAGAACATCAAGGGACCTTACCTTAAAAATGCTGGTCGGAAGACTCTCAAGACTTTTGCAACTTCTTAGGTTTATTTGCTTAAGAACAAACCGACACTCAGATCGATAAGGAGATGATCTCTTTTATTGTTGTCCCAAACATTATTAAAGTTTCAATATTTTGTGGAAGCTCTGGATACTTCTTAAGAATTGAGTAGCCACTTGGTACAAGATTTTTCAAGGAGTCCAGCTTACTTATACTGCTGGGAACTTCTACAAGTCTTTTGCAGTCATAGAGATCCAATGAAGAAAGATTGTTGAGAGAACCAATAGATGAGAGCAAGTTCTTTATTGAAGTGTGACTTATGTTTATAGACAACATGATCCTTAGATTAATCATAGTTGGAAAAGTTTTGAGGTTAGAGCAGCCACAGATAGAAAGGATCTTAAAGGAAGTGAAATCAACTCCATCTAAAAGACTCTGAATCTAGTTGCAGTGGCTTAGATTTATATCAATAAGCTTGTTAAGATTTTGCAGACAATGAGAAGGAACTTTGGGCTAACTTGTGTAATATTCAAGATTAAAAATATCAAGATTTGGAGCATGAAAAAGATCAGGAAACTATATTAGGTGGATGGAATTGGAAAGATCAATGCTTTCAAGTTATAAAGGTTCTGTAATGAAAGAAAAAAGACATTGCAAGCTAATATAAACTTCATACATGGAATGTCCAAAATAAATAAATAAATAAAAGTTCACACGCATATTACCTTGACTCCATTAAAAGTTGCTCAAGCTGCCGCATGTTAAGTTCGACAAGGTTTTGTGGAATTGGATGGTAAGTGTCTTGATGGATATCCTTCCTAATAAAAGATATCTTAGTGAACAAGGAAGCGATTGAAGATCTTGGTCAAGGAACAATTTGTTTCTATTGATGCCATCACCAAAGTTAAATGTAGTATAGAGTTTGAGTAATCTCAATTACTCATCCTTTGGATGACTTCAGGTTTAAAATGTAGCCATTTATCAAGTTTAGACATGTTTAGGTATATTCCTTCAACTTTATCAGTCCTCTGGTGTTGAAAACAAAAAAATAATATAATTCAGGGAAATTCAAACAAAGCACAAAAGTGCATAAGTAAAGAAAGATTATTAGATACTACTATTATACATCTACAAGTTGCTATTAATTTGAAATCATCTGCCCTTCATGCTCATGTACTACAAAGTACATGCATGATTACTAAAGAATATACTTTAATAAATTGTCACTTATTTCGTTATTGTTCAAGACTTGAAAGACATCTTCGGCAATCCACAAACTATTGTACCATCTAAGTTGCTTTTCTGATTGTTGAACAATTTTCCAACAATTTTCTCAACTTTGTTTGTTTGGAAGTTAATTTGGCTTTAGTCCCCAAACACTCTTGATGGATAGATACAAGTTTAACTACTCATATAAGTGTAACTATACAGGGGTGTCTAAAGAGCAAGCTACCAATTGACGCTGAAAGATTCATCTATGTGAGTGATGTGACAAAGCTCCTATTGAGGTTATTCGATTGTTTAGATTACAATTAGAATCTAGTTATTATTTGGATTTGTATGAGAATTTTATGTATCGTCATTTAGACAGAATTTGATTTTTATTTCTTGTTTGGATAAATTCAGTTATTTTTATTCATTTGGAAATGGAATTTCTTTTAGTATTCAAATCTTATTGATGTCAATTCTTTAGTTAATAATCTATATAAATTGGATTTTCAAATTAATGAAACCTAGCATGCAATTAACTGTGGTATAAAACATAGATTAATTAATGAGATTTCTTTCATATTGTGGCACAAGCGTTTAGGACATATTTCTAAACAAAGAATTCAAAGGCTTGTGTCAGAAAGAATTCTTAATTCATTTGATTTTTCAGATTCCAATATATTTATTGAATGTATTAAGGGAAAACAATCAAAGGTCAAAAAAGTTGGTGTCAACAAGAGTTCAAATGTATTAAAGTTCATTTACACTGATATTTATGGTCCATTCCATATAATTTCTTGGAATGGTCAACAATATTCTATTACTTTCATAGATTATTGTTCCCGTTATGGGTATTTATACTTGAATCATGAGAAATCTCAGTCATTAGATGTTTTTAAGGCTTATAAAGCTAAAGTTAAAAATCAGCTTTTAATAAGAAAATTAAAACTGTTAAATCTAACCATGGTTATAAATACTAGGCAGATATGATGGATCAGGTGAATAATGTCCAGGTCCTTTTGCGACATATTTACAAGAATGTAGCATTATTCCTCAATACACTAAGCGAGGGACTCCAAGTCAAAATGGTGTAGTTGAAAGACGAAATAGGATCCTAAAGGATATGATTAGAAGTATGATAAATCATTCTTCTTTACCACAATTGCTTTAGGTAAAAGCCTTAAAGATTGTAGTGTATATCCTTAATCGAGGTCCAAGTAAAGCAGTAGTTAAAACCCATATGAGTTATGGACTGGAATGAAGTCTAGCATTGGGCATTTGCATGTCTAGGGTTGTCTAAATAAGGCTAGCCCATACAGGCCTAACAAAAGGATATTGGACTCAATAAATGTAAGTTGCTACTTTATTGCATACAAGGAAAGATCGAGGAGTTTTAAGTTTTATGTTCCCTCAAGCAATTCCTAATTTGAGACAAGGAATTCAAAATTCATTGAAGATGTTGAATATAGTGAGAGTGCTAAACTCAGGAATATTATTATTGAAGAGGAACATGTCATTATTCTTAATATTGTAACTGATAATGACCAAGTATTGTGCCTGTCATTATGGAGGATGCAAATACAGATAAATAAGTTGCAACAACAACATCAATTAGAGGTCCATTAAGGAGATCCATTGGTAAGAAGAGATCATCCATTTTAGATGATTATATGATATATCTCTAAGAATGCAAGTTTGATATAGGACTAGAAGATGATCCAATATCATTCAGTCAAGCCAAACAAAGTGTGAACTCCCAAAAATGGATAGATGTCATAAGAGAAGAGATGAAATAAATAAAAGACAATGACATTTGGGATCTTGTCAAATTGCCAGAGGGAGCAAAATTGATTGGTTGTAAATGGATTTTCAAAATCAAATGGGATTCAAAAGGCAATGTCGAAAGATATAAGGCACGTCTAGTCATTAAAGGTTTTACTCAAAAGAAAGGCATTGATTATAAAGACTTTCTTTCTAGATCGAAAAACCTTTTTAGAATCAATATTGCACTTGTAGCTCATTATGATCTGAAGCTACATCAAATAGATGTAAAGACTATGTTTCTTAATTGTGACATTGAAGAAACTAGGAGTAGCAATTCATGTTGGTGGGTCATGTTCATATCGTATTTGACCCGTCTGTTGACACGATAATTTTGACACAAACATAACCCATTTAATAATCATATCAAAAAAAAAACAAAACCCAAACACAACCCGTTAATAAAAGAGTTGATACGACATAACACATTTATGATCCATTTATCAAATAAGTCATAAACATATCGTATCAACTTGCCAAAACTCATTTACTAAAAGGGTCATATTTAGCCTATTATTGACCCATTTAACTAACATGCTATCAAATTTAACACTAAAAAAACTCATTAAATACTCAAACAACAACTAAGTTATAACTATCAAATTAACTCAATTATAATCAAGTTACACCTAAACTCAGTTTACGAAAGATAAACACAAAATTAAATTAAAATCTACAATCGAATTCACAATACAAGTCACAACTAAGCTAAAACAAGCAAATAAGTCTAAATCCAAGTTATATCATGTATATAATTAAAAGACTAAAGAAACAAAAGTAAAACTTAGGTTTTCTTTTCTATGTTAAAAAATTTTTAAAAATATATATATAAAAAATAAAAGATATATTTTATATTTGAATTTTGAATTTTGAAAACTCAAAATTAAAAATAGTAAAATATTATATAATATATATAACAATATAAATATATTAAAGATTACAAATGAGTAATTTATGAGTCATATTCGTATCAACCCATATATGACCTATTTATTAAATAGGTCATTTTGTATCAAATGGGTTAGTAGGTTCATGCAAGTTTGATTCTTCATTTAATCGTATTTGATGGATTCGACCCTTTTTGACCTAAACCCATTTAAGGAAAACGTAAATTCTTTAATTTCGTACAGGTTTCGTATCGTATTATCGTGTTGTGACCCAAATTGCAACCCTAAAATAAACCATATACATGGTGTAATTACAAAACTTCAAATCCAATGGTTCAAAACATTTGGTATGAAAATTAAAAAAACCCATCTATGATTTTAAAGCAAGCATCCTATCAATGGTGTCGGAAATTTGATCAAGTGATTACCTCTTTTAATTTTAAGGAAAAACTGTTGATTAATGCATTCTTTTTGTGTTGTATGTCGATGACATTCTACTAGCAAGCAATAATATAAGCTTGTTGCATGAAACTAATAGATTTCTTTCAAATAATATTGAAATGAAAGATCTTGATGATGTATCTTTCGTGTTAGGCATACAGATTCATCGAGATTGTTCTCATGGTATGCTTGGCTTGTCACAAAAGGCATATATCAATAAGGTGCTTAGTAGATTTGACATGAAGAAGTGTGCATCAAGAGACACTCTCATTGCTAAAGGTGATAAATTCAATTTGCTTCAATGACAAAGAAACGAGATTAAGAAAAAAGAGGTGGAAAAGATCCCTTATGCATTAGTAGAAGGGAGTCTCATGTATGCTCAAGTTTGTACATGTCTGTATATTGTGTACATAGTTGGGATGCTTGGCAGATATTTAAGTAACTCAGAAATAAATCATTAAAAAGTTGTAAAGCAGGTTATGTGCTATCTAAAGAGAACAAACATGCTTACATATTAGAGATCAGATCATATAAAGATTATTGGATATTCAGACTTCGACTTTGTTGGTTGCCTTGATTGCAGAAGATCCACTTTTGGTTTTGTTTTCATGTTGGATAAAGAGTTGTGTCATGGAAGAGTTGTGATAATAAAGCCACCGAGCTATATTCTAAGAACCACAAAAGCTTGTCGAAATCAAAACATATCGACATTAAGTTTCTTGTTGTTAAGGAGAGAGTTCAGAATTTTCAGGTGTATATTGAACATATCAGTATAAACTTTATGATTGCGGATCCGCTTACTAAGTGTGTAACACCTAAGGTGCTTTATGAGCATGTGGCTCGTATGGGAGTGGTTCATCTTGATGATATGCTTATATGGTGGGAGTTTGTTTATTGATGTTCAATTATAATAGACATGTTTTTTTTATCAGATTTAAGTATTTTTCTTTATTTGTTTAATGAAAACTTTGAACTAAAGTTATATTTTTTCAATTGCAATTTAGCATAAAGTCTTGAAAGTATATTGTTGAACTCTCTTGAGTTATAAAGTTGGACCAGTTGAAAATTGACATATTAAGATATCACATTGCATGAAATTTTCATGTTGTACATCTATACTTGATCTATGTTGTTGATTGTACTGATAGACTTGATCATTGATGGGTCTAGTTACAAAAAATGTAATGAAGATCGCTTTGATTCAATATAAATATAATTGATGGACCAGATTGTTTAGAGATGGTACTTGATGAAGATAGAGAATTTTGAACTCGTAAAGTTATTTAACAATATATAATTATATATGGCCCAGGTAGAAGATTGTTGGGAAATTAATAAAAGTAAGCCAACATATATTAATATGTTATATATTATAGTTATCTATTTGGATTAGTCTTTAAAAAGTGATCAATTCAATGAATTAAATTCTGGATTTTAAGTCATTCCTTAATTAATATGGGCTTTGCAATGAGCAAAGACTCAATATTTTATTTTATTATTTATGATGGGCTTTATAATAAAATAAAATACATTACAAATATAAAAATAATTATGGTTTTTATCTAAATCAACGTATTATTTTCTCTCATATCCGATCAGTGAGTAAGATAAGGGTTTTTCTCTCTTCAAAAATAAAGGGTTAGCGTAAAAGACTAATAATCTCATTTTTGTATCTTAACAGATTCAGATATGTTTTCAATATATTTTTTTGATGATTTTATATGAGATCCTAAATTTTAGTGATGGTTTTCATCTTTTAAAGTTTTCCAATGATAAAAAACACCATATGGCCTAGAAGAAGAACTACCGGAATCCATATGAAATTGCTTGGAATTGGGTTAGCAACTTCCTTGTGTGTTTCACTCATGTCGTCCAGCAACGAGTCAAATCCAGTCAATGTTAAAGTACAGTTGCCACTGCATTTGATCCATGACCAGCATGATCACCGCTGGGGAGGAATGGTCTGGCGTCTCCGACGGGCTCCATTTCGGTTGTCTTCTCCAGTGGTCTCAAAATGCTGCTAATCACCGATCATGGTGGTTGTCTTCTCCGACGATGCATTGATTAGATGTCGGCGGGAAAGAGTCAGAGGCGGGGTTTGGCGCCAGAAGGAGAAGCCGCTTGGGGGCTTTGTGTAAATTTGGGGATTTACTAAAATATTTGTTAAAATAAGAAATGTTATATGCTTTTTTATATTTTCTTTAGAATTCTCCTTTTTCGTCATTTACCAAATTTAGTGAAAGATAAACACTAGCAAAAATATCAAGTAGTCGACAAAAATATTGGTTGAAACACGTAGTCGACTCTTTATTTATTAATTTATCACCTCATTTCTAAAGCCTCGACTTCTATCAAGTAAAAAATTCAAGTCCTCGCTTGTATGCGTGTTTGAAAGATTCTATGAACCTTGGTTTCGTAGGTGCATAATTAGATAATTATTATCCACTTTGTAATCCTAATATGCTCTTAACATAACGTTGGATGGGGAACCCATGATAAATATTTCTATGTGTTTAAATATATATATATATATATTTGTCTTATCCAGTGCCGTTTGTATCCAACACTAATGTGGAAGGTCATCTATTGTCAGGAGGAGTAAGCTAGTGTTACAAGTGATTCATGCTAAAGTCAAGAGCGTAATGAGCCTGCCCACAAAAAGACCATTCCTTTATATATATATATATATATATATTATATTTTAGATGTTGTGTCGTGTTGGAACTAGCTCATCAATAAGGAATTCAGATAAGAACTCTTTGGATCAAAATCTGATAGCGCTTTCAATTTTCTTGTCATGGTGAGTCATAGATCCCATACCTGGATATACTGCAGCTTCCAAAAATGGAGGGTGGCTAAAAAACTCAAATTAGACGGCATATCTTGCAGTTACCCCAAGGTAAAAAAATTACACAAAATGGCCAATTAGCAAGGCCAGTGTTTGTCAAAATCCAAATTCACAACAGCAGATGTAATTAAACTTAAAGCAAAAATTTTGGGTTTCCTTACTTTCTTATCTGCAAATTTTCAGTAAAATCTCAGCTGACAAAATGTACATAAACATGGAAAGAATCAATTCACATCTTAATTTCCCTTCTTCCAAAGTTCAAAGAATATATTCACAATTTGCACAATCCAGTGGTTGAAAGGGTTGGGTCATTACATACAAAAATAACACTATACAAGGATGTCATTTCGTTCCTAAAGGCATTCCAAAGAGGAGACGGATTTATCGTATCATGTGTGTACGTACATTTGAGAGTGGTTAAAAGTTGACTAAGGTGGGTTCATTCTGTATACTGTACATCGCCACAAACTGTAACTCTTGAGTTTGAGTAGACTAGTTCAGCATTTTCCAGGGTGAAACCATGAATGATCGGTAATGGGAATCCTTTTCCGAGGATTGCATTGGCATATGGCAAGAAAACAGTTTGAAGAAGAGTCCACATAACAGGCTGCAAATGTAGTACAGGAACACTTTAATCGCTAAAACAGATGCAATTTAGTTTCGATTCAACATTGTAAGAGAGAAAGAGAGTACCTGAATCAGAAATAAGTGCAGTTGACCAATATTACTCCACTTCAAGGACATTACAAAGTCATCCAATTCAACACTCCCAGCAAGGTTATTCCCCGAGATTTTAGCTAAGCCAGAGCCCTGAATAACCTATACGGATGAAAAACATTATATGATTGTCGATCGCTGAATATTTACGGATGGATTACATGAACCTGGAAAGCTAGGGAATAGAGTAGAGAAATAGAAATTAAAAATAAATGGGGAAAATAAAAGAAAACTGGTTGATCATCATATCAAGCAACTATAACCAATGACAAAGCATTTTCATTTGTATATCATGAGCTTACCAATGAAATGCATGCAACTGGTACTATCTGACCTTCTTCCACAACATCAATTATTAGGTCTGCATAGACGGTAGCATCAAAACCATGCTCTGAGATCACAATGGCTGGAGCTGAAGATAAAGAAATATTCAAGTTCATATCATCATTTGGATATTTCCTATACAGTTGGGGAATTATAAATCTCCATCCAGCCGTGTTTAAAAGGGATTGATTCGGTATTTTATCCACAACCCATTGCATAAATTCCGCCTGCCAATAGATGAAAA
Source organism: Antiaris toxicaria (assembly GCA_035233585.1). Taxonomy (NCBI): domain Eukaryota; kingdom Viridiplantae; phylum Streptophyta; class Magnoliopsida; order Rosales; family Moraceae; genus Antiaris; species Antiaris toxicaria. The sequence continues at coordinate 8,811,623 of CP141163.1, forward strand.
CTTTCATATAATTTCAATAAGCCATGAACATCAAGAATGATGTCATAAATAGAAAATAGTAAAAAGTTTTCAGTTCAGAAACATTCATTCTAGAACTAACATTATAATATAAGGCTGATGCTGAGTTAAAGACGAACTCATGCAATGAAATTCCGAGCATTTTTGACGCATCCATGCAGGACACCAGAGACTCTGAATCCAAGCAGGAAATCAAAGATTCTGAATCGTTCTCACTGTATTTAGGGCCTGGAACTATTTTTCTTGGAGAAAATAAACCATTGATCTCAAATCCAATGGAGGAGTTGCATAGTAAAGGCTCATTTGCAAAAGTGACATTCAAAGAAGCATTGTCATCCAACGGAATTTCCTCTGGAAGAGATTGCAGATATATATCAAGCTTCAAAATCCCTTCTTCGAGTTTCTGTGTAATAGCATCCTCCACAGTAGATTCTATTTGTTCTTCAAAAGCATCAATCATCCTAACAGATTTTTATAATATGCCTCAGTTAGAGAATGGTAGACTCATTAAAGCGTATGCAGTGCACAACGAATAAGTCGTTCAAATTGTAAGACTGGAAAAGATTACCACAGTCTTGGTAACTGAACTACTGAAGCAACTCTAATCCATGGGATGACTACTCTAAAAACTTGTTGTGATTCAGAGTGATCCCATTCTACACCAGGGACTCGCATGATTTTGCAAAAGCAATGATTTTTGTTAATATTGGAACAAAGCTTAAGTGAATTGCTCATTGAAGTGTTGGTTTTTGTGCATTAAAGGGAAATGAAACATGATTAACGAAAATCACCACATATTTCTTTCCAGACATTAACATGATTGAATGAAGATGCAATATTTATTATTTTTTGCTTTAGACTAAACAGGGTTAGGACAATGATCACAGAGACCTAAAGCAAGTTTATCATGCAATAGCACAAGTCCATATTACCGTAAGAACAAAACAGTAATATAAAGCTCAATTTTCTTTATCTGTTTTGTTTTTCTCTTTATGAGCCTTTTTTTTTTTTTTTCGATTTTTTGTTTGCTTGGTTCATTCATAGCGGTATCCTCAAAATTATGAATGGAAAAATATAACCCAAATTAAGATTGGAACAAAGCAGGACTTCTTTCTTTCATACCCTTGATAAAGCCAAGATGCTCCACCATCCAATTTTATGGAGATATTTTTAACGAAACAACCACACTCCGCCAGTGACAACTTCAGCTTCCCTTCTTGGACCTCCAAACCTAATGTAAGCCCAACTTCCATGCCTTCAACCTTACCCAGAAGCAGAACTCATCAAATTCACTTTACAAATGCACAACCAAGTATGAATAAAACAGCAAATTATAACAAATGACAATGTTTATATGCCCTTAGTTAGTTATATTTTGAAAATAAAGAAAATCGAAAACTTTGACCTACATCTTGTCAGTGTTTAGAATAATAAGTTAAAAAGGAACAAATTTGACAATCTTACACTGTTTTAAAAAAAAAATTTTTTGACAACAGCCAGACTTAAGAGGCTCAATGAAGAAGCAGTTATCACTAACAAATTCTCTTTTTTCAAATCACCAAAAAGGAAAAACTCTGTCACATATCAAAGTTCTAATATGCATTGATCAGTGAAGGAAGGCTAAACTTCACTATTTTATAATACCCAAAACAAAAAAAACTTGGAAATAATACAGTAATCTAAGGCATACCCGAATAGAGGCAGTTCCTTCATCTGAAACAGAGATGGGCAAAACCCAAGTACTATAAGAATAATGCCAATTCATGGTCAGATTACAGGTCACCACCGAAGCCACAATCACAATCCCGGTATCCCCAGGCTTCACGAACGACGAACCCACATCGACTCCGTGAATGGTGATGTTGGAAAGCACCATATGAGCGCTGCCCAGAAATGGGATTTTGACGGATTTCTGAATTTGGGGTAGTCGGAGTTGGGCTATGGAAGAGATGGCCTCCGTCACTAACAAGTCCTTGACGAAATCGAGACCGTTTTGGGAGATGACAACGGATGTGTAGGATTGAGCTGTGAATTGTACTGGGACTGTGGACAGTAATAGTACTGTCGTCAGATTTAGAAGAAGCAATATCATTGGTCTTCTTTTTGGAGCCATGGGGATGGGAAGCTGGTGTTTGTTTTTTCAAGTTTTGTTGTTGTCTTTTGTTTGTGTTTAACGATGAGCAGAATTGTTTGTCGGCACAAAGAAGAAGCGTGGACAAAGTAAAGCTTCATTCTTGAATGATGATACTCTTGCACGAAAATGTCGCAAATGCCCATATGACATTTTGTTTGACCCTGTGTGTTTTATTTTATTTTATTTTATTTTATTTTTCTTAAAAACAACCTCCATAGACGAGTTAATGATATCGTGTGGTGTCGTACGGCCCACCCCATGATCGGTTAGATTTATGTATATTTCATATTGTGTCAGGCTTGATCTTTTAAGTTGTCATATTTGTGTCAACCTAAGATTAAAAAAAGGATGTGTTTAGAATTTAAACTTATGGTCCGTTTGGTGAACGCATTGCATTTGCATTGCGTTTGAATACAATGCATTAAATGTAATTTGTGTTTGGAAGAAAAGCATTAGCATTGCATTTGAATGCAATGTGTGTTTGGGTGAAAAGTATTTAAATTGTATTTTAATAATAAATATGTGATGTGATGGGTAAAAGTAGAGAGAAAAAAGGAGAGAGAAAGAGAGTATATGATGTAATTAATAAAGGTAATAGAAAAAGTGAAATAATGAATAGTGATTGGATTGGATTTAAAATGTGATGTGATTGGTATTTGAATGAAATGCTTTTGTATTTGGGGGAAAATTGCATTGCATTTAAATGCAATGTAAATTGAAAGTGTGTACCAAATGGGGCATTAAACAAGACCTTTTAAGTTTTTTTTTTTTTTTAAATCAACAAAAATTTTAATTAGTTTTTAGAAATATCAACTAAGTTAAACTTAAAATTTTCATTTTAAATCGATGATACAAATACATCTAAATCCTTATACCTGGCTCAATCTATCAGCATAAGCACAATTCATGCTCGTGTCATGCCACACTCATGCTTTCCTACTTAGCCTAATAAGATTACAGATTAGCTCAATAAACCATTATACCATTTTAAAATATATTTTTGTTGGAAAAATTAACACTTTTAGAATAAAAAATAATATCATTAAAAAAATATTTTATATCTTATTACTAAAAAAAATCAAAAATCACAAACTTGAACATATCTCAATTTACATTTTATTACAATTATATAAGTTGATAGTTAAGATTCTCAAAATTAAAAGAATTAATGTAAATATTTTCTAAGTCGAGTTAATTACATTGATATATATATTTTTATAAATTTTGGAGAATTAATATAAAAATTAATAAATGGAAAAAAATGTATTTGTCGTACAAGTCCATCATGCTTGATGGCCGGATCGTGCTTGACTCATGCCCATGTCATGCCTGTGCTTAACATCATGCATTGTTATGTTATGTCCACGTGTTTAAAACTAAGCCCAACATGGCCCACCGTGTTATGTCATGCTTAGTCCGACCTAATATAATCTTGTGTTATGTCATGTCTAAACCAACATGTTTGTAGGCCCAATTGATATTTATGTTTCCGTAAGTTTCAACCATTCCTAATGTTTCAAATGTGTTTATTTTTCAACATTTCGAATGAGCTTGGGAACCAAAATTTAAAATAAAATAAAATGTTGCAACATGTTATCACTTGCAACTTACGGGCAAAATTCTAAATGATAAGGGGTAAACATTTTGACCATACGAATGCTTCTCTATAGTTCTAAATGTTTCCATCCAATATTTCTATCACTCTAAATGTTTCTAAAAATGTTTCCTCCAAATAGAGCCTATATAATTTTAGTGAATAGTATTTAGAAAAATAATTAAATTAAAAAAATTAAATATTTTCATTATATTGTATTTTTTTATAAACTTAGACATGTGAGATTCAAACTTTTCACCTAATGAAGTCATATATGGTATCACTTTGAGATGACCCGTCATAATATGACCGTTACTTAACCATACTTAATTGTAAATATTATTTTTTTTTTTTCAATAATGCTTTACTTGGTTCATATTACTATTTCAAAATATGGAGATAACTTGTCTTATCCTGGTAAAGTTCATAAACATACATATAACCAATAAATCAAACTAGTTTTCATAAAATACTTAAAAAAAATATTAATGTGAATTTCATAAAATACTTAAACATAATATTGTAGAAGTTAAACTTGTGATGGTATCCATAAACCTATCCTTTACATTTAGCCTGCCACTTGCATCGTCTATTTAGATTTAACCCATAAGATTCTTAATTACAATATGAACACATGCAGTGAGCTTTACGCTCAGTAAGTACAATGCTAACCTGCAAATTCATAAACATAAGAATATCATAAATCATGCATGTATCGATTATGCTTTATTATGATTTCATTACATTGCTCTTATTTATAATCATTGGTCATAAATTCTCTATGGGCCCATGTGTATTTGGTGGTCAAAGAAAAGAAAATGAAACCAAATGGTTTATTGGCCAATCTATAAACCAACTTAATGTCATTTTTAAGCTTTAACCAAGCTTGGATGAGACAACATTCTAGCCTTCTTCTCCCTAGGCAAATCCAGTGGTAAGGTCATAGGAATGGCCAAAAACTTTGCATTTAATGCTTTTAACAAAACGTAAAACAAATCTCCTTAAATTAAGGATATCCTATCACTTCATGTCTCTTGTTTACCTAAACTCACTTTTACAGTGTAAATTTTATTTGTAAAAGCTTCCTTAATAGTCTAATCCTCATAACACAGTTTTTAAAATATTCAGTTATGTCCAAACCTCTCCCGAACAGATTTTTCTTAATCTAATTCTTATTCTAGTTATATTTGAAATGGTTATAGACGCCATTCATAGTCTAAATGGACTCTCTCTGTGTCTGCCTACTTCCTTTCCTGGTTATGTGGTTGTACCCATATATTGTGTTAACATCGCACATAAATAGTATACTTATTTTGTACGAAATATTTGACATATGTTATATTGACTAATTTGGTGCTGATTTTAACTATAACTGCTTTATGTTCATTTGAAGTCATATCAACTTGTTGCTTAATACTGTGTGTATTCTGTTCAAGATTTATTTTTTGTACTCTATTAACTAATTTGAGTAAACTAATTCTAAATACATTAATTTTATGTAAAGATAAGGTCATAACAACTAATTTCTTGATACCGTGTATGACACATATATGCACGCACATATAATCATATATTACTCATTATATATATCTTACTCAAGAGTAAACATGGTGAATCGAATTTATCTTGTTTATCTCTTTAATTGTATTAATAGAAATTAAACATTTTTTTATTTCATTCAATCTATCTAAATGGGTAATTATATGATATTTATGGATTTAATTACTTATTACAGAATAATTATATCCCATGATCATTATAGATATTACATACCATTAGTTTATACATGCAATTACAAATTATAAATTTATTAGATAAATAAAAAATTTACTAGTTAAACAACAATTTTAATAGAAGTAAATAAATTATATATTGATAAATTTGTAATCTACTGTTACTTTTTTAAATATTTTTAAAATATGCTATTTACTTTAATTATTTTATATAAAAATGCAGTTAGTTTTATCTTCATTTTTTCTTTTTCTTTTTTGTCTATTACAATGGGATTTCTTCCTAAACATTATTAATAATAAATGTTTTCAACTATTAAATAATCTTACGACAGTCTGATTTGCTAACATATACCTTAGAAACTTATAGCATATGATACATAATTTCTCCATTTATAGACAAAAATTTTAAAAAACGTATTTACGAGGCTGTCGAGTTAAATAATAAATCAAATAACAAGCTCATAAGTGATTCGTTTCTGGATAATTAATTTGTTGAAAGGTAAATATAAATTGATTAGAGTTAAGTAATATGGGAATAAAATAGTGGAAGAAAATGTTCAACCTACTTTTTTTTTATATAATATATGTTGAGATTTGTTAGTAAATGGTCTTTTTAAAAGAAATTTGATGAAGTTTTGTAAAATTAAGAAAATAATCAATTTTTTAAAAATGGTGATTATTAACCATGATTAATCAACGCTGGATCAATGTTAATATGGATTTTTTTTATTAGGTTGATTGTAATTGATTGTGGTTAATTACTAATTGATTGTCATTTTTTTAAATAAAAAAATTGACCATTTATTTAAATTAGTCTTTAAAAGTTGCCCATTTTAGCTAGTTTCTTCATATATATACGAGAGAAAAAATATTAATGAAAGTAAATGTAAACCTATTCTCTTAATAATATGTACATGTGAAAGATAACATGTATATATATATATATTAGGAAACAAATAAGCAACGTGCAAGTTTTGTTTTTCTCACAAATATTCAAATAATAATAATAATAATACAAGCTTTAACTAAAAGATAGATTTGAGCTAAGAAAACTTCCACTGGATCTTCAACTATCATTATCAGCTTTGTCTATGGATATAAAAATGGAAACTAATTTGGTATCTTCATGTGGCGTTTTCATTCACAGTTTTTCCAGCAACTTAGGGCAGATTCAGGGGGTGCATGTTTGACAAAACTAAGCACCTGCTTAAAATGCATTTAAAATAGCAACCATTTCATTTAAAAAACACTGCATTAAGTTGTGAATTAGTTAAATAGGAGAGAGAAGCAGAAAAAAACAAAAAGAGGAAAAGATGAAGTGAGGTTTGGCTGAAGCAGTTTTCGCCTTCACAGGCACTACAAACACAATTACAACATCGACTACAAACACAAGAATGCCCATATGTCTGTGTAAATGTGAACTTCTTTTTATTAAGGACTGCATAATTTTTTTTTTTAATTTTTTTTTTGGCTCTATGGATGTAATCAAAACTTACCATGGCTTCCTCTATGTATCCTCCATTTACTATATTCTTTTTTTATATAGTTTTTCAAGATAAAGATATTTTATATTTAAATCTACAAAATTTAGATATTATTATATATACTAAAGTGAATGCAAAAAATAATATTCATTCACTGAAAGGTATGCCGATATTGTTCCTATGGGCTTTTTGATCCTTTTACATTTTCTCATATAAATTTCCTTTATTGCTGTTTATTTTAATTTCTAAGCTCTTCTTGCCTATGATCTTTTGGTCATTTTACTTGAGAAACCTTAGCTTACTTCTTTACTTTATCTTGATTGCCTTTCTTGCATTTGATTAGTTTTGAGGTTTTTGTCTCCCTCTCTCTCTCTCTCTTCTCTCTGTTGTTAGTTGTCTTTTATGGATAATGGAATTTTTTTTCTCTCTCTTTGTATTTTCTTGGTTTAAAAAGTGTTTTTTTTTTCCATTGTTTCCTTTTTCCTATTTTGGTTGTTTCTTACACATTCACACACGTATAAACCTCTTCTTCTCCATTTATTTTCAGTTCATTTACTTTTATGCCTCTCACATACTATTTTTTACACTTTCTTTGTTGAAGTTTGCAAGATTGATATTTAATTATTTAAGACAGTTTTGAGTCAATTACAGATATTGTTTATATTTTCTTAGTATGATTTCATTTGTGTTTGTCTATAATAGAGTATCGCATTAACATCTTTGTTATTTGATTACAGTTTATTCTACTTTTTATTTTTAGATAATATGACGAAAGATATTTTTTATAAATGACTAGCCATTTTTCATTTGAACTCAGAATTCCAAACAAAATCTAGACTAAGTTAAAATTTGAGGAAGAGTTTTTATAAAATGAGAAATGAGATAAAAATGATCTTATAATTTAAGATTAGAGGTAAGATTTATCATTATTTTTATCTAGAGGAAATTAATTTATTAAGAACATATTCTCATTTCTTTAAAAGAGAGAGAGAGAGAGAGAGAGAAAGAATTGAATTCAAACTTCGTAATTCTTTGATAGTAAAGTGATGGTGTAGTTTGAAATTTTTAAATTTACCATTATTATAATTATAAATTTTTCTTCATCTTATCCTTATCTTCTTCTAACATAACCATAAAAAGTAAATAGTTTTTATGTTATCGATACTTTATAATAATTTTTTTTTTGAAAATGAAGTAATTTGACTTTCTTTAATAACAGAGTAGTTATATCATAAATTATTACCTTTTTCTTTTCCTTTTTGTCTTTTGTGATAATTTGATGACAAAAAGGAAAAAGCAAGTATTAGGTTTACAAATGCAAGGGCTTGCTATTCAAATAGTAAAAAGTGGAGATTGAAGATTGTAAAATGACAACGCCTACCAAAAACAATTTGATAGAAAATTGTGCACAATTCCTAGTAATTGAGCCATTTTAACACCTAAAAGTGCCATTATTTTATTTTTATAATTTATTTAATTTGTTGTATATAATATCCATATTGTCTCTTAATAAGAGTAAGAAAAAAATATGATAGAAAAATAAAAGGAAAAGATGAAATAGATGGCACCCATGAAAGAGGAAAGGTAAAAAAAGAGAGAAGTAAAAGAATAGGAAAAGAAAAATAAATAATTAAAAAATGAATAGGTGAGTGCACAAATTCAAAAGGTGAGTAGCAAACCATTTCCTTAGAGAATTAAAATAAAAAATTTTGAGGACGCTCTACTATGTTTGAACATCCCATTTTGTGTCTGAGTAATACTGTGTATAACCAAGAAAGCGTACAAACTTCATCATTATGTGACATAATCCATATTGGGAGGATATAATTAAATATCCCTTCAACTAATGAAGTCAAGTATGATATTAATATTAGTTTATGCATGCAATCCAGACAAATTAAAAATTTACTAATTAAACAGCAATTTTAATAGAAGCACATAAATCATTTATTGATAAATTTATAATCTACTTCAATTATTTTATATAAAAATGCTATTAGTTACTTCTTCCGTTTTTTTTTTTTTTTATCTTTTACAATGGGATTTTTTACTAAGCATTATTGGTAAGAAATATTTTAAATATTAAATTAAATTTTTAACGGTTTGATTTATTAACATATATCATAGATTTCTCCATTTATTGGCAAAATTCATGAAAAAAGTTTCTATCAAGCTGTTGATTTAAATAACGAGCTTATAAGTGATTCATTTTCGGATAATTAATATGTTAAAAGGTAAATATAAATTGATTGGAGTTAAATAATATGGGAATAAAATAATGGAAGAAAATGTTCAATTAACTCTCTTTATAATATGTAGAGCTTTGTTAGTAAATGGTCTTTATTTAAAAAAGAAATTTGACAAAGTTTTGTAAAATTAGGAAAATAATTAATTTTTAAAAAATGGTGATCATCTATGTTAACATGGATTTTTCACTAGATTAATTATAATTAGTTGTAATTAATTACTAATTGAATGTCATTTTTTTAAATAAAAAAATTGACCATTTGTTTAAACTAGCCTTTAAAAGTTGCCCATCTGGCTAATTTTTCCATATATGCACGAGAGAAAAAAAATTTAATGAAAGAAAATGAAAACATGCTTTCTTAATAATATCTACATGTGAAAGATAACATGTGCTTTTTTTTTTTTAATAAACAAATAAACAACTTGCAAATTTTGTTTTGGTACAAATATTCACAAAAAAAAAAAAAAAAAGCTATAACTAAAAGATGGATTTGAGCTAAGAAAATTTGCATCGGATATTGAACTATCATTATCAGCTTTGTTCACGGACGTAAGAATTAATTTGATATCTTCATGTGGCATTTTCATTCACAGTTTTTCTAGAAACTTGGAGCAAATTCAGGTGGTGTATGTCTGACAAACGCTAAGCACCTGCTTAAAATGCATTTAAAATAGCAACCATTTCGTTGAAAAAACACTACATTAAGTTATGAATTAGTAAAATAGGAGAGAGAAGTAGAACAAACAGAAAGATATGAACAAAAAGAGGAAGAGAGAGAGTGAGGTTTGGCTAAAGGACCTTTAGCCCTCACAAGTACTACTAACACAATTAGTACTACTAACACAATTACAGCAATTACTACAAACACGATACAAACACAAGAATCCTCGTATTCCTGTATAAATGTGAACTTCTTTTTATTAAGGACTGCATCTATATATACATATATATATATATTTTTGGCTCTATGGTCGTAATCAAAACTTAGTTACTATGGCTTCCTCTATATATCCTCCATTTACCATAAGAAAAGATTTGTTTTTGTTACAGTTTTTCAAGATAGGGATATTTTATCTCTAAATCTACCAAATTTAGATTTTTTTTTTTTAATGATAAGGGGACTAACATTTTGTTCATCTGGATGTTTTTCTACGGTGCATATATTTCCATCTAATATTTCTATTTAAATATTAAATATCTAAAAATGTTTCCTCCAAACGTAGTCTATATAATTTCAGGAAATACTATTTTTACAAAAATAATTAAAATAAATAAAAAATTTTAAAATATTTTATTTATATTATATTTTTTATGAACTTAAAGATGTAGGATTCGAACTCTTCACTAGTTGAAGTTAAATATGGAGTTTATACATATAATCACTGATCATAAATTTATTAAATAAATAAAAACTTTACTAGGTAAATAATAATTTTGATATAAGCAAATAAATTATTTGTTGATAAATTTATAATTTACTGTTGCTTACAATAAGTATTTTAAAATATGCTATTTATTTCAATTATTTTATATAAAAATGCTATTAGTCATTTCTTCCTTTTTTTTTTTTGTCTTTTATAATATAATTTCTTACTAAGCATTATTGGTATGAAATATTTTTAACTATTTGATTAATTTTTTAATACATAATTTTCCCATTTATTGACAAAATTCATGAAAAAAGTTTCTACCAGGCTGTCAGGTTAAATAACAAGCTCATAAGTGATTCGTTTCCGGATAATTAGTTTGTTAAAAGGTAAATATAAATTGATTGGAGTTAAGTAATATAGGGATAAAATAATGGAAGAAAAGGATAAACCTACTCTCTTACTAATATATGCAGAGATTTGTTAGTTAATGGTCTTTTTTTTTTTTAAGAAATGTGACGAATTTTTCTAGGATTAGAAAAACAATCAATTTTTTAAAAATGGTGATCATTAACCGTGGTTAATCAATGTTTGATCAATGTTAATATGGATTTGTCACTAAAATGATTGTGATTAATTATTGATTAATTGTTGTTTTTCTAAATAAAAAATAATTTGACTATTCGTTTAAACTAGTCTTTAAAAATTGCCCATTTAGCTAATTTTTCCATATATATACGAGAGGAAAAAAAATTTATGGAAGAAAATGTAAACCTATTCTCTATATAATATCTACATGTGAAAGTTAACATGTGATTTTTTTTAAGAAACAAATAATTTACGTGCAAGTTTTATTTTTAGTACAAATGTTCACCAAAAAAAAAAAAAAAACAAACAAACTATAACTAAAAGATCGATTTGAGCTAAGAAAACTTGCACTGAATCTCTAACTATCAATATCAGCTTTGTTTACTGATATAAAAATCGAAACTAATTTGATATCTTCACAAGGCATATTCATTCACAGTTTTTCCAGATAATTGGAGCTAATTCCGTTAGTGTATGTTTGACGGAAGCTAAGCATCTACTTAAAATGCTTTTAAAATACCATCCCCTTCATTTAAAAAACACTGCATCAAGCTGTGAATTAGCAGGATAGAATAGAGAAGTAGAACAAGCAGAAGGAGATGAACAAAAGGCTAAAGGACCTTTAGCCTTCACAAGTAGTACTAACACAATCACAACTACCACTACAAACACAAAAATCCTTATATTCCTATATAAATGTAAAGTTCTTTTTATTAAGGAATTGCATAAATTTTTTTTTGGCTCTATGGATGTAATCAAAACTAGTCACCAAGGCTTCCTCCATATATCCTCCATTTAGTACAAAAAAGACTTCTTTTTGTTATAGCATTTCAAGATACAGATATTTTTAAATCTACGCCAAGGAAATATTGCTTTTCAATCAAACAAAGAGATGATACACACAAGTGACCCTCGGCATACCTTATAGGTAATATATAAAAACAAACTCACATATCATATAAATTAAGGCCTCGTTTGGTGAACGCATTACATTTGCATTGCATTTGAATGCAATATATTGAATGCAATTTGTATTTAGAGGAAAAAACATTAGCATTGTATTTGAATGCAATGTGTGTTTGGGTGAAAAGTACTTGAATTATATTTTAATAATGAATATGTGATGTGATGGGTAAAAGTAGAGAGAAAAAAGAAAGAAAGAGAGAATATATAATGTAATTAAAAAGTAATAGAAAAAGTAAAATAATAAATAGTGATTGTGTTTGATTTAAAATGTGATGTGATTGGTATTTGAATGAAATGCTTTTGTATTTGAGGAAAAATTACATTGTATTTAAATGCAATATTAAAAAAATGCATTAACCAAACGCATGCTAAGATTATGATTAGGAATTGGTGTTTGAAACATTTTCTTTTATATTATATAATAATTTTTAAAAGAAGGAAAAAAAAAACGGTGCATACATTAAATACAAGCTGGAAATTGTTTGTCCCTGTCATTTATAAGAGAGAAATGTAGATTTTCTTCTTGGCATAAAATTAATGTTTCAATTCACTGTAATTTAAAACGTGGTTTAACTATCCTCTCTCTTCTTCGAAGGTATAACCATGAATGTACGCTTTAAAGTATTGCGATTTGTTGTGTCCTTTCACGCGTACAAATGATCATTGCAAACTCATATATTGCCGAAACGAAGTTCTACAAATGATCACAACCAAAGATATGAAAAATGCATTGTATATTTGGCTTCTTTTTTTTTTTTTAAGGAAAAATAGTTTTTATAAGGAGTAACTGTATTTACTCAAAATAGCACTTTTTACTTTTCCAAAAAAAAAAAAAACACTTTTACCACTGTTGATATGCAAACGCTTGAAATATCCACTGTTTCTTCAAAATACCATATTTACCCCTAGTGTTTTTAACAATGATCTTAAGTTAATCCTTTGCCTCACACTAAATTGGTCAACATTTTAAACAAAAACTACCCCCATAATCTATATCGGTAATTATTTTAGATGTTCATTACCTAAAAAAATTTAGTTTACGCTTGTCACCAGATTGTCTTGTCCATCATCTTTCGGTCTGAATACTTATTTGTTTCTCAAGGCTTTCCCACTTTTCAAAAGTCTTATCAACTCATAAATGTTGTTCTTCATGAGAGAATTCATCTTTTCTTATATGGACTTCATTCACTAGTCTTTCTCTTTATAGGCCATTACTTTTTGAAAGCTTTCCAGCTCTTATCTTTCAATATAAAAGACATAATCTGATGGCGGATATCTTCTGGACTGTATTCAATTTCTTGTTGATCTTTTGAGTAGTTGTTTATCATTCTCTGATTCTTGATTCTTCTCCCTCTAATCATTATCTTCTTATGCTAGTATATCTTCTTCAGCATCATCATCATTAAGAAGTAATTTCAGGTTATCCGCTACTTCTTGTATTTCCTCTTTACTTAATAACTGTTGTTGTCAAGGAATTATCTCAATCACAGCTTTTTTATACTGTCTCTCTTCTTTAGCTGAATCTTCAATTGTTTGGTCTTCATGGAAGACCACGTCTTTGCTCCTTATAGCATTTTTCTTTACTGAATCCCAAAATATGTAATTAAACTCTTCATCTCCATAGTCGATAAAAATATATGAAAGTACTTTATCATTGAGTTTTGATCTTTGTTCCTTTGGTACGTGTACAAATGCTTTACACTTAAATATCTTTAGATAAGTATAGGAAACATCTTTTTTAGTCCACACCTTCTCTGCAATGCCAAATTTTAGAGGAATCAATAAAGATATGTTGATAAAGTAGCACGCGGTTTTCACAGTTGCTCCCCATAAAGGCTTTCGCAACTTTAATGATCTCATTATGTATCTGACTCTCTTTCTGATCATGCGATTCATCTATTCAACTACTCCATTATGCTGAGGTGTATCAAGTACTGTCCTCTCATGCCGAATCTCATGTTTAGAGTAGCAATCTCTAAACTTATAGGAAGTGTATTCATCTCCATTATTTAATCGGAGACATTTTATCTTCTTTCCTGTTTCTCTTTCTACCATGACATGAAATTGTTGAAAATAATCTAAAAACATAATCTTTTGTTTTCAACAGATACATCCAAACTTTTTAAATGTATCATTTATAAAAGTTATAAATCATCAGGCACCTCCTAAATACTCAACTGTTATAAGACTGTAGACGTCAGAGTATACACGTTGTAATACTCTTTTTCTTTTAACAGAGGAATTTTTAAAAGAAACTCTATGTTAGATTTCCAAACAAACAATGGTCACATGGATTGGATAAGTTATTTTTCTCCAAAGGAATAAACTTTTTCTTTATAAAGAGTTACAATTCCTTTTCACTCATATGGTCGAGCTCTCTCTTGCTGATTTTGTTTTTCTGCTTCATGATCTAACTTGTGCGAAAAATAAAAAATAAAAAATAGCACAAAGAATTATATCTTTTGAAAAACCTTTCAATTTAAAAAGAAAAAACCATGGCACACATGAAGAAAAATTTTCATTATAAAATTAGATATACAACAAACTCTTAAGTTTTAGTAGTAACTTGAGAATTATTTTCAACAATCTCTCACTTATAAGTGTAGTAATCTTACTATTTTCTTTAAAAAGTAAAATTTTTGTAGATACATAAAATTTTTTCTCACTAATCTTATTTTTGTTATTAGAATTCTTATATATCTGCCTTGCTTGCAGCTTTCTCTTACTGCTTCTCTTTTTCTACTTTATCTGCCTGCATTTTGTTGAAGGGAGGGGGCTTTACTTATATAGCCCCAAAGCAGTGTGAAGAACACATAAACCTCCTTTTTCTTTTTCTTTTTCTTTTTCTTTTTTTAATTTAATGTGGCGTCAGCGTCCACATTTTTTGACCCAAAAAAACAAAGGAAAACTAACACAAACGATGAATGAAATTGTTACATGTCATTGTTCTAAAACCATTGAATTTCTCATGTCATCTTTTTATAGGTAAATTTCTCGATACTCCTAATCATAACTAACTTTGTAGCGTGAATCAATTGAAATAGATTCTGTAAAAATCTTTTGTTGGCCTCTTTCCTTGTAAATGGGAGTACTTAAAATCATATGGCTCAGTATTTACGTGCTCACTAAGTCCCCCTATAATCCTTTATTCTATTTTAGTTGACTAAAATGTTAGTGTGCCCTTAAGTTTGTTGTCCCGTGATGGAGAGTAACGAAGGCCATGGAAGATGTGAAAATGAAAAAAAAACTCACCTGTCACATGAGTTAAACACTTGTTTGATGCATGGGACTTAACTGAAGAATTACGGTTTAGATTGTGATTTAAATTATGATACGCATTTGACGTGTGTTTAAATTATTAGTGTTAAAAAGTATAAAAAAAACTTGAAATGTGTTTACGAAAAAAAATTAACATAAATATTGTTTCGTTCGTCTCGAAATTTTATGTAATTTAAAAAAAAATCATCTCAATTTGACTTGTATACACAAAATTATGGATTTTCAAATTTTGAGTTTTTAAAGTTTAATCTTAATTACTAAATAATGAAACTTGTTGACTTTTAAGAAAAAGATAAAAATTAAGTTGTAATTTTTAGGTCTTGAATGTAGATCTAAACAAAGGTTAATACTTAAAAATTATAATTATTGAATGATTATAAGCATAACCTAATAATAATATTATATTTTACTTTATTTAAAAATACAGAGTTTAAATTCCTTTCTCCAAGTTGAAAAGAAAATTATATGTACTTTTTTTTTTTTTTGCTAGAATGTATGTATTACAAAACAAAATATTCTTTGTTTGAATCTTCGGGCTAGTTTGGGAGGGATGCTTAGAGATATTTTTTTGGGTTGGAAAAAAGTTGTTTTGAAAAATATGCTTAAAGAAAAAAAAAACTACTTGAGGTGAAAAAATTAAAAATTAAAAAAAATTTTGAAAAAAAATATCAATATGGATATCATTTTGTTCATTTCAAAATTCTATGTAATTTTAAAATAATAATCTCATTTGGACTTGTATATATAAAGTTATAGGCTTTTAAAGTTTAGAATTTATTATAATGTTTTGAAGATCTAAATAGTGAAAACTAATAATGTGTTAAAAAAAAGATATTTTAGAGAAGGCAAAACTAATACCCCAAACGGAGTCTTCATTTTTAACTTAGTGCACGTTTAGTACACGCATTCAATTTGTATTACATTTAAATGTAATGTAATTTTCACCCAAATACACAAGCATTTCATTCATATATCAATCACATCACATTTTAAATCCAATATAATTATTATTCATTATTTTATTTTATTTTATTACTTATATTAATTAAATCATATATTCTCTTTTTCTCTCCTTTTTTTCTTTCTATTTTTGCCTATCACATCACTTATTTATTATTAAAATATAATTCAAATACTTTTTATCCAAATATATATTGTATTTAAATACAATATAAATGCAATGCGTTCACCAAATAAACCCTTAAAAATTTCAATTCCAACTTTTACCTATTTTTTTAAAATTAATAAAAATTATAACTAATTTTTAAAAAATCAATCTATTTTAATCTAAGAGTTTCAACTCCAACGGCAAATCAAATGGAAGCTTAGGACTGTTTGGCACACGTATTCAAATTACATTGTATTTACATGCAATATAACTTTCACCTAAATACAAAAGTATTTTATTCAAATACCAATCACATTACATTTTAAATCCAATACAGTCACTATTTATTATTTTATTTTTTCTATTACTTTTATTAATTACATCATATATTCTTTTTCTCTCTTTTTTTCTTTTTTACTTTTACTCATCACATCATATATTTATTATTAAAAAATAATTCAAATACATTTCATCCAAACATACATTGCATTCAAATGTAATTTTAATATTTTTCCTCCAAATATAAATTACATTCAAATGTAATGCAAATACATTGACGATAACCAAACGGACCATTAATTCACTGTTATCCCCTGACACCATTGAAATGTCGAAAAAACCCATAAGACCTTTTTTTTTTTTTTTTTAATAATTTTATTTTTCGAGGGTCGTCCGTTGAGTAACCTTCCTTTATGGTAGGCTGAGAGGAGAAGGTACGGAAAGAAAAATGGCGTTACAAGCTGGGGTTTCCTCCTCCAAGGTTCTCATCCTCGTCGGAGCAGGTAAACCCCCTTTTTTCCATTCCTGTCCCTGGATTTATTATTATTTTTTTTTTCGTTTTCATTGTTATCAATATCATCACCTTGCTAGATTCACCTCTATGTCGTTGCTTTATTAACAGAGTAATAGTTTTAGATCATTCAATGATTATGGTAACTGTGTTATTCTTAGATTCTTCAATTTTATTTTATTTTTTAAAGGGATGTTATCTTAGGATTCATATATATGACGGAATCTTCTTTGATTCATATTATTATGTGCAATTTCTATTTGTCTGAGTCTCAATGAGATGGGTTTTAGTCTTAGAATTATAATTAGAAGAATTTAAGTTGTACATTTTACTTCTATGGTTCCAGTGATTCATTATTCTAATGGGTGTAGCTGCTTGAGAGAATTACACATAGTGGATTTGAGTTTATTGCGTTAGGAATGACCAACGAAGTAAATTAGACAGAGAAACAGAATCATACTTTGTTATTTCCCATAATTAAGAGGATTTGGAAGGTTTAGCGAACTATGAAAACAATGTTGCACTGGTCCTGTGCTCTTTGTCATGCATTGTCGTTTTCTAACTACTAGTGTTTTTATATTTGCCAATTAGGTCTGACGGGATCGATTGTTTTGAGGAGTGGACGGTTGTCTGATCTGATTGTGCAGCTTCAGGAATTACTTAAAAGCGTCAATGAAGCTGAGAACTCGCCTACCAAATACGATGGCACGCTTATTGCAGCTCAGGTCTGGCAAAATGAATACTTATTCTGGTTTAGTGTTATTACCTTAGTTCACTTTATAGTTTAATCATATTAGAATTAAAATAAAATGCTGACGATATAATGATTACCAAAACATGGAGCTGGAAATTTGTGTTTAAAGCCTTGTAAATTAGTTGGGTCTAATCTCTAGAGCATTGAAAAGGTTTCCCTATATGGTTTCTGAATTCAACCTATAGCTTTTTAATTCTCAGTTTTGAGACCCCAATACCAAATAGGATGGTAATGCTTGTAGAACACAAAGGATTCGAAGAATTGTAACCATTATTTGGTCTCTGGTCATCCGAAAAGTTATGTACCAAGAAATCTCGATGGTACTTTGATGGCTACCTCCTTAATTTATCTTACATAAGAAATGTAATAGTGAAACATTTTATGTTTCTGTGTTCTTTACTTCAGATTCGGCAATTGGCACAAGAGATCAGGGAGTTAACCTTGTCTGGACCTGTAACAATCTTCAATGGGAATTCTTCATCGAGTGGTATGTGCATTAATTTTGTTGTTCAGTCTTTATCAAAAATAGCAAACTCTATTCTTGAGTTTTTTCTTATTCCTACTTCATCAGTAATAAGTGGCATCCTTATTAGTATACTTTCGGGTCGCACATATGTTTCACATTAATCATTGTTACTTTATCTAATTTTTCATTAATTTGTCAAGCACCTTGTGTGTCAAAGTGGTGTCAAAATGGTCTCAAAATGACAGTTCAAGCCAAAATTTTTCACACCGTGCAATAGAAGTGAATGGGTTTTTAGGAAATATTCTGGTGCACTAGGTATGTGAGTATTTACTTGTTAATGCTGTTTAGCTTTATTTTCTTTTTATGGTGCTTGGCGTTTCTGAATAGTGAGAAGAAAATATTACTTTTGACCATTGATCAAAACACAATCTCATGTTTTTGAAACGTTAATGTGTGTTTGGCACGTAGGTTTGGAAAGTTGTTTTCATTAAGATTCTAATACAAA
This sequence comes from Antiaris toxicaria, assembly GCA_035233585.1. Lineage (NCBI taxonomy): Eukaryota > Viridiplantae > Streptophyta > Magnoliopsida > Rosales > Moraceae > Antiaris > Antiaris toxicaria. The sequence continues at coordinate 8,830,657 of CP141163.1, forward strand.
CTTGGAATTTTTTTAGTTAGAATTTTTTTTGGATTGGTGTTTGGGAAAGAGAAAAATTAAGTGTGGTGCAGATTTTGAAATAGTGAAAAATATAAGTTGAAATCAAATCTTTGTAAAGACTATATTTCAAACCTTTGTGCCCAACACACACTAAAGATGGAAGAATATAAGTGAACTGCAAGTCATGCCCAAAATGAACTCTGACAAGGAAATTGTTAGACAAGCCTGGGGAAGATGAGATGGGTTTATGGGTCCATTAAGGTCTTGATTTACACCTGTTCTTTTTGTTCTACTGAATCACGATCAGATCTATTATTAGAACTTTAGAAATATTTAACTCCCAACAGTTCCTATGTTTTTTTTCTTTTGTTCTTAACCATATGGGTACTTTCATCTTAATTTAGGAAGCTATGCTTCTTACATACTACCAGCTGCTGCACTCGGTGCAATGGGATACTGCTACATGTGGTGGAAGGTATAATGTTTCTTTCAATCACGGCTACTGGTTCAAAATGTGTTTGGTCGCCAATTTACGTATGAGTTCCAATAAACATGCAGGGTTGGTCACTTTCTGATGTAATGTTCGTAACAAAGCATAACATGGCAAATGCTGTTGCAACTGTTTCGAAACAATTAGAGCATGTACATGAAGCTTTAGTAGTAAGTACTCTTAGTTTTTCCTTTTGTGATCGTAATTCTTTTGTAATTAGCTTTATGCTTGTAGTTAGCATGCTTCATTCTTGATTCTCGTTTGTGCAGTCTACAAAAAGGAATCTGAGTAAGAGGCTCGAAAACCTGGATTTGAAGCTGGAGGAGCAGAAGGAAACAACTCATCTGATTGCAAATGATGTATGGAGTACTTATTCTATTTTAAACAGCTATGATATTAAAAGATTCTCCCATAAAATGAAGTATTTTACCCCTCTTTCTGTTCCCTTGACCGAAGCAATATGCACATTATAATGTTAAAATGCCATTTTCTCTTGCAAACTTGATTCTTTGAATTGAATTAAGTGCTCATATTTAAAAACTTTTTTGACTTTGAGTTGGGTGGAAAGTATTTTAGGTTAGAAGGGATGACGCCGAATGGCAAAGTTCGTATCCCGCAACATATTCCATCATATTTTTGGTAACAGTCTCTTTTGTGTTACAGGTGAGTGAGGTGAAGTCAAATCTTTCTCAAATTGGGTTTGATGTTGAGACAATCCATCAAATGGTGGCAGGCTTGGTGAGATATTGATTTTATTTTAAGTTTTATCTTTTCCTAATACTCCCTCTCTCTCTCTCTCTCTCATGTCAATTCTAACAAACTAAAATATAATTGTATTTTTCAACTTACACAACAGGAAGGAAAAATTGAGCTTCTTGAGAGCAAACAGGTTATTCTTCTACTCTAGTAATTCAATTAAATTTAGTTAATCCTGAACTTTTTATACATTATGAAGTGCTCCTTTTAATTTGTTTTGTTCCCAATTTTGTTTTTCAACGCCGTTCAGGATATAACTAACTCAGGCCTTTGGTATCTATGTCAAGTGGCTGAAGATTTTAAAGATGGTCTTGATACTAAACCCTTTCAAGTGAGTAATTTTAAACTTGCCACAAAATGGGCCTTACAAAATTTCTTTGTGCATGCAATTCAAAAAGAACAACCATAGGATGATGATGCTTTCTTGTCATTCATGTGTTTTCTATTCATGTAGGATGTGTCTGCAAAGCTAGTAAAACATTCGGCGATAAAGTTTGAGGAGAAATCACTCAAGGTATTTAGAGCTGCCTCCTTTTTAATAACATGACATATCGATCTGTTATTGACTTGTTACCATGGCAATGATTCAGGGCCTTCAATTCATTACTGAAAATAAGGAGTCCAGCGTCACTGAAAAATTGACGATAAACGTAAGCAAGGATGCAAGTTTAGATGATGGCCTCAACAACTTTACTGGGGTAAAGTTCCCAGTGATGAAAACGAGAATACACAGATCATATCCAGTTGGGATTTCTTTTACCAGAGACATTTTGGGTTCTGATCTGTGAAACTTATTAATCTTTGGTTTATGTTTGATTTTTGGAGGCAAGACTTCCTGATTGATTTTTCTTCTTTGAAGTTGTGTAGTTCTTGTGAGTGGTTCATTTGTTTCGTGCGATATATGTTCATTGTTACGTTCTTATTGTAATTGGAATTGATACATAGCAGTTGATATTTGTTGCTGCTACAACTTCAATGTTATACATGTACAAAATATAGATTCATTCATTTGAATGTTACTGTTTAGACAGGGTGTTCATTTTTTTAAAAGGGAAAAAAGTCTTGTTTAATATTAAAAGTTTTTCTTGTCTAAAAATAAAAAGGTGTTTAGATTGATAAAAATGAATGGATTTAAATTCACCCACTGGTATGGCCATAGTCTCTCCCAATTGTTACTCCCAAGTACCTTGAGGTTTTTAATATTATATAGATAACCTCATAAATTTTAGAAATATATAAAGAATATCCTTAACATTTTAAATACATTAACCCAAATACTCCTCTTGTGAAAATTATCAAAACATCCATCTTTTATCAACATGACACTTTTATTTTTATTATCATTTGATGTGTGTCATATAATTTGTACTGATTTAGTGTTTAATTTTTATGTCATATTGATGCAATAGTCTTTAATTTTAAGACATTAAAGTGCTTCTCCAATTCTCTCAATATATATATATATATATATTTTTTTTTCCTTTTTAGAAGACCCAAATACATTAAAACCTTTTAGGAGATTTTTAGGACAAACATTTCTTGTCTCTATAACCTAAGTTAATATTAAATAAAAATGCTCAAGGATGACTCACTCATGCTCAAGTGGCATGCCAATTGTTGTGAAGATTTCCAGAACGAAAATTATCGTAGATAGCTTTTCTTGTCTCCGCAACTAAAGTTCATATTGAATAAAAAAGATTAAGTAATGATCCAATAATCATATGCAAGTAACATGCCAATTGTTGTATATTTTTTTTTGAAATAACATTATCATTAATTACTGGTGTCTCTCTATACATTCATAAACAAATTGTTAATAAAAAACTCAGGGTGTAAGCCATAATTATTGGAAATGAATAATAATACAACTGCGCAAGAGTTTAGAATATGCCAATTTTAAGGGGCATCCCTGAAAGAAACTTTCAAAAGGGAAAAACGGTGAAGTTTGGAATTTTCCTTTTCTCAGTTCTCACAAAACTTTCATAAAGCCCCTTTCCGAACCTTCACAGTTTTGGCAGTATCTCTCCACTCTCCAACAAGTTCGTCACGCCATTTTCAGCTGTTTGAAAGCTCTTGTCAGCCACTGTAACAGCTTACTTCTCAGCCATGTCTGGCCTTGCTCGGCGTAGCATTTTTCCTTCTCGCCTCCTCTTCACCCGCTCTTCTTCTTCTTTTGGCGTCAAAGCTCTCGGTGACCCTTTAACTGGCCATTCTCGAAGAGTAGTCGTCACCGGTAATATTTATATATACACAAATAATATATTGTACTTTTCTGGGTAATTTTTAGTTCGCATAATGTTTTGATGATTTTGTAGGTTTGGGGATGGTGGGCCCACTGGGTTGTGGTGTCGAAACAACATGGAATCGTTTGCTGAAAGGAGAGTGTGGGATAAGGAGCTTAACCCCAGATGATCTGAAGATGAACTGCTTTGATAAAGAGACCCAGTTGTACACATATGACCAGCTCAGCTCCAAAGTTGCTGCTGTAGTTCCCTGTGGAACAAAACCCCACGAGTTTAATGAAGAATTATGGCTTAATTCCAAGGTCTAAAATCTGCCCCATTGTTCATTTTCCGTTAATCTGTTGCTTAAAGCATAGTAATAGATATCAGTATTCTTTGTCTCTCAGGACCATAGGTCAATTTCGAGGTTTATAGGATATGCATTGTGTGCTGCTCATGAAGCTCTGAAAGATGCAAATTGGCTGCCTTCTGAGCAGGAACAAAAGGAAAGAACTGTAAGCATATTATGTGTGTGGATAACATGTGATTATGTTTGTGTGTGTGTGTGTGTGTGTGTGTGTGTGTTTACATATTTTGCCATATCCCTTTGTAATATATGCTTTTTAACTTGAAGAACCCCAGGGAGTTTCGATTGGTGGGGGGATTGGAAGCTTGAGTGACATACTGGATGCGGCGCAATTGATTTGTGATAAGGTTAAGTTAGTTACCATCTTTCTCGACTATGTAATTAGTTTGAAGAAGATTACAATTTCGTATTTCTTTTTTCTAATTTTTTTTCTTCTAAATTTTCGTACTTTTATAGCGTATTCGTCGGCTTAGTCCATTTTTCATTCCACGGATATTGATTAATATGGCATCTGGTCATGTGAGCATGAAGTATGGATTCCAGGTACATACCAGCTCTTTTAAAACTGAAATATACTGCAAATATATAGAAGGTATAATGGCTAAACGTTACACCCATTAGGATGATCGTTCATGGAAATCCTTCAAGTATAGGGTTCTTTCATTCTCAATATGTTGATTTCCATCTGCATCTTGAAAGTGAATCCGTGTCAATCTTCTTGTCACAAAAGATATGGATGTGTGATCTTACATAGGGACCAAATCATGCGGCAGTGACGGCCTGTGCTACTGGTGCACATTCTATTGGTGATGCTGCAAGGATGATTCAGTTTGGAGACTCTGATGTCATGGTGGCTGGAGGCACCGAGTCCAGCATTGATGCTTTATCCATCGCAGGATTTTGTAGGTATTACTCAGCACATTTTAAACCTTCATCCATCTAAGTCTCTGTATGAAGTTAAAGACTAGAGACTTATTGACATAAAATAGCTTTTCATCATAGAACTCCAGCCGTCGGATTTCAAATTTAACTGCAAATGTCCGTGTCACAAGCATGTTTTTATCCTTTTTGCTTGCAATCAGCAAATCTCCCACCCGATGCATTGTTAATTGGTTGTCGGCTGCATTATTCAAATAACACTTTAGTTTTGCCATGAGCAACAAAGAGGAACCTTTATAAAAGAATTAATGCCCAAGTAAAGTAAAAAAAGAAAAAGGTATTTATTGAAGAATGGAAGAAAGATTTCTGCAGGTGATGTTGGGACATTTCTTTTTTTAATTTTTGAAGAAATGCCTTTTTATTTACAGGTCGAGGGCACTGACTACAAAGTTTAATTCTGCTCCGCAAGAAGCTTCACGGCCTTTTGATCATTCTAGAGATGGATTTGTGTAAGTAGGAAACTCATTCAAGTCTTGGAGGTTCATTTGACAGTTTGGTTGTTGCTGTTCTATTAAGTTCCTCTTGATATCTAATCTTTACTTTGAACTCAGGATAGGTGAAGGTTCTGGTGTTTTGGTTTTGGAGGTCAGTCAACATGTCCTAATTTAAAGTTTAACTTGTTTATTTATTTATTTTTTCTATTTACCCCCCACGTCTAACAGGTAATGTTCTGATTTTATATCATCTTTATACCTTGATGCTAAAGGAACATGATCACGCGAAAAGACGAGGAGCAAAAATCTATGCAGAGATCCGTGGTTATGGCACATCAGGTTGTTTACATCACAATTGTATGGAGCATTTGTTTTTCGTATTACATTCACATTACGTGTAAACGCAATGTAATTTTCATTTAAACGCAAAAGTTTTACATTCAAATACAGTACTTTTCTACAGTATCTCAAATACATTTACTATTCCAATATATTTTAAAAATAATTTTTTTAAATCCATTTACATCATATTCTTTCTCTATCTCACTTTTTCTATCTACTTTTACCAATTACATCAACTTTTCAACTCTAAAATACAATTCAAATACTTTTCATCCAAATACACATTGCATTCAAATGCAAAGCAAATACTTTTCATCTAAATACAAAATGTATTCAATACATTGCGTTCAAACGCAATGCGAACGCAATATGTTTACCAAATGCCCCAGTAGTATTTTCCTCCGGGTAAACAATTTTGTTGGATCTTGAGTATATATGGATATATATTTTCCCCGTATAGGTGACGCGTATCATATTACTCAACCTCATACTGATGGAAGAGGGGCTATTCTAGCAATGACACGTGCCTTGGAGCAGGTAAAGCTTGATAATTGTAGAAAATTAATCCATAATGTGTTCACATCCATCCATAAAATCAATTTCTATCTGAATGCTTCAAAGAACATCCAAGGATGATACCAATTTTACCATTTTCTGGTTCAAATTTGTTACTTTTGTAAATCTACATCTGGTTGTTTATGCAACCATTCCTCTATTTTCACGAAAAGGAATATGCTGCATCAACAATAGGATTTGCATGATACTCTTAACTGCCAAAGGGAAAACTGTTTCGTTAACAAACATTGTCACACACAAGGTCATTTTGATTGGCAGGAACAGATACTTAAGCAAACTTGGTTTCTGTTAGGCCTTCACTTTCTAGTAGCAGAGTTCCCAATTTGAATTCAGATAACCATTCAAATGCGTGTTAGATATATTATACGTCAATGAATTTGGAGATGATTCAATCTTATTGTAACATTTAGAGAGGATTCTGTCATATTGAAATATTTGTTTATGTACAGTGTGGTCTTCATCCTGAACAAGTAGATTATATTAATGCCCATGCTACGTCAACACCTTTGGGTAAATCATCTGGACCTTTTATCTACGTTGGTATTGTTGATGTTTTTCTTTTGAGTTTATAAGCTGGTAATTTGAGAATTGAGATTACGGGTATGTGCTTAAACCTGGTGAATGTCCCATAATGATGGGATAATATATCAGGTGATGTAGTAGAAGCTAATGCTATCAAAAGTGTCTTCTCTGATCATGTGACATCAGGCGCTTTGGCTTTCTCCTCCACAAAGGTAAACTTGGGCATTTCTGTACTTGTTTATATCACAATATTAGCCTGGCTTTAGTTTTCATGAAAGCCTAATTGATTGGCTAACTAGTTCTAGTGATATTTCGTTCAGACAAGGGCGTCAGTATGTTGTAAAAAATTTATCATAAGGTAAAATAACTATAAGAATGTACTTATTAATAATAATGGTAATTGCTTAATGTAAATTTCAGGGAGCTGTTGGCCATCTCCTTGGGGCAGCTGGAGCTATTGAAGCAATCTTTACAATATTGGCCATACACCAAGTAAGCTATTCCGTTTAGCTTTTTCTTTTCCCGTCCCGTTTGTTGCTGTTTTTCTGTATAACTCCTACGTATGTCTAAATTTGGACTAGAATAGTGTCTTATAATTACGTAGACTTTGCCATGACTATTAAATAGCTGTCTTGTATTAAATTGCAGGGAATTGCACCATTAACACTTAATCTCTCGAAACCAGATCCAGTATTTAGTGATGCGTTTATGCCTTTAAATGCTTCAAAAAAGATGCCAATTCGAGCAGCTTTGTCAAATTCTTTTGGCTTTGGAGGAACAAATGCATCCCTGCTGTTCACTGCTATTGCTTGATGATTCAGGTTGGTTCGTTATCACGCTCCAGAGGTTCAAATGTGTTAGAAAAGGTGGGCTTTATCTTGCAATTTGGAACACGTCTTCTAAACTGCAGCTTATGGAGAAAATAGAATACTTGAAAGGTTATCAAATGCAAGCGCCGGTGCATAATTTGTTTAATGAGTCATTTCCATAGCTCTTGAGTTTTGGAATTAGAAAATTTTGAGATGCAAACCATAGGATGAGCCATTTTATAGGAGCTAAATAAATGAGGCTGCATGGGAAGCCATTGATAGGGTTGGCTTTATGCGGATGTAAGGAAATGTTCGTTAGTCTGTTTCAAGAAGTGGCTTCTCAAATGTATCGACAAAAAGGGGAAAGATAAAATAAGTAGTCCACTTGGTGATGAAATTTTCCTTCTAAGATCACATTGTAATGCATGCTTTTTGGTGACAAGTTTTTCTAATTCATGTTGGAATTTTGTTTCCCACAACGAGGAAGGTTGGTGAGAGTCATAGAGGATGCAACTGGCACGTCTTGACTCTTGAGACACCATTTTTGTCTAAACAAACTTTGGTGGTAAAAGTTCTGCATTTATAGTGGCTACAAGCACTCTATCATGCAGTTAGATGATAGATAAGTCAATTTGAACAATAAAAATTTGACCTACCTTAACTAGATAGGACCCGACAATAAAAAATTTCAACACTCTAGTTCTATACGGATCATCATCCAACACCTTAAAAACCCTTATGCGAGTCATATGGTAAGTGAATGCCTAAAGCTAAGAGAAATTTCGCTAGTGTCGTTAAAAGTGTAATATCTCCTGCCTTGATTCCATTCTCAAGAAAAGATAATACCTCTCCATTAGTCATAGTTTAGTATGATTGCCTAAAACGACAGTTGCACTTGGAACAGTTGATCAACCGTTGGTAAAAATATAATGCAAAGACGCTAGTAAAAAAATTTCTGAGGTCTTTCATAAAGAGCGGTAACAATGTACTTAAAAATTGTTTGTGTTCTAAAATAACCATGGAAAAACTGTAGGTTGCGCTGGATGGGGACAAATTACGTCCGGTACACGTAATGTGAATCAAGAACCTGGATTCTATAAGGAAAACCAGATGAGGCAGAGCACTGCTTGTCATGGAAGGGGTTTAATTGCTCACAGAGATGGATCAGATACAATGTATGTTGTTTGTTTTTCTGAACTAATTCAGTTTTTAAGTTTCTACCCTTACTTTTCCAACATAACGATTTTCCAGACTAACGTCTAACATGCAGGATTTGATCTCATCCAAACTGCAGATGATTTTAACCCAAATGTAATTTTGACTGCCAAATGCCATATGTAGTCAGACAGCTGCAACAGACCAACAGTTGATGTTGGAATGGGATAGCTGTCGCTCTAATTTAATAGATACCTGTAGGTGAGAATCGTTATAAGTTATGATTCACTTCTCACCACCCCAACACACCCACAAACTATCTAAAAGAAGGGATTAAACTAGACTCAAAATACAACATTTGAACAGCTTTTGATTGAGATGAATTCATCGTTGGTTCCTATCCAATGCAGGACTAGCAAACCTTTATTTTCCCAAAAAAAAAAAAAAACAACCAGATGCAGTGACGAATGATGATCGGCCGTAACGATGATGACGATTTTAGAAGAGAGAAAGAGAGAATGTGGAAAAGAGAACAAGGACAAAAGGCAAACGAGGATTGCATTGTTTATTTGGTAATTCGTTTGAGTTAGAGAGGGGAAGAGGAAATATTCGAGAGTGTAACAAATCCGTTGCAGATTTTGCAAGTCTTTTTTTTTTTTTTTTTTGTCTGAAGACTGATTACAAGTGAGAATTCTTCTTTCAAGTTCTTTGTCTTTTTTTTTAAATCCAAGGTAACATTCCATGCAATGCAAGAGTTGTCTCAAATTTTTATAAGAAAATAGATGTTATAACTTATATGTTGTCTCACGTTACTTAAAGTGTAGATTTTGTTTTCTTTGTAAAACTGCTCTGTGTAACGTTGCACACTTGGTGGTGCTGGACTCCGTCCTCCAATCTTAGCCCTCCACATGTCACGTATCTCCCAATTAGAAGATCATTACATTCAGGGGCGTTTGGTAAACGCATTACATTTTGATTGTATTTGAATGAAATTTGTTTTTTGAATGTTGTATTTGGTTGAAAAGTATTTGTTTTGTATTTGAATGAAATGTGTGTTTGGATGAAAAGTATTTTAGAGTTGAAAAGTTGATGTGATTGGTAAAAGTAGAGATAAATAGTAAAGTTAAAAAGTTGATGTGATTGTTTTAAAAATGTTTTAAATAGTAATTATTTTCGTAGCACTATTATAAAATTTGTATTTGATGTAAAATTATATTGTATTTGAATGAAGTTAAAATAAAATATTAGTGCCAAATGGCACCTCAATGAGACTATGACAGTCAATCAATTATGACAATTTGGAAAATATCCATTATAAAAGTGAAATATCTACTCCGGCGCATTTTGAAAAGTGAGCACAGTCCTACTAACTCAAATATAGTGTACTCAACCCTACCAAGTGTCATGCTGCGAAATTTTTGAATTTTAAATTTCGCGCGTGAATGTATAAACTCAATGTGTTAGTGTGTCAATAAAATTTTTCTTATTTTCATGGGAATTCAATTTTAAATTTTTGGTGTATTAATTATTAATTTGAGAATATTTAAAATATTTTTTTTTCCAATTTTAAAGTTTTAACAATTTTTATCAAATTAAAAATTTGTTAAATATTTTTTTTATTTATTTATTTTTCTTTTTTTTTCTTTTTCTTCCTTCTTTAGTCTTCCGGAAATTCTTCCCATCTTAATATCTTCTCTCTCTCTCTGTTTCTTTCCACCGCCTCTCTCACCCCTTTCTTTTTTTTTTCTTCTCTTTTCTTTTCTCTTCTTCTTCTTTGCCGATTCTCTTTCTCCGTCTCTCACTTTTGTTTTTCCTTTTTTTTTCTTCCTTTTCTTTTTCTTCTCCTGCTTCCAGCGTCTCTCTCCCTCACTCATTAATTCATTTTTTTTCTTTTCTTCTTTTCTCTTTCCTCTTTCTTTTTCTTCTCTTCTTCACGCCGAATCTCTCACTTCCTCCCCATCTTTTTTTTTTCTTTTCTTTTTCTTTTTCTTTCCTTTCTTCTTCTTCTCTCGCGTCCTCTTCCTCTGTTCCCTTTTCTTCTTCTCTTTTCTTCTTTTTCTTTTTTCTTTCTTTTGGCCGAAGGCCACCTAACCCGCCGCCACCGGAAGTCGCTGCAGTCCACCGCCCGACGCCGATCGCCGGTCGACGCCGTGAGTCGCCATCACCGAACGCCGCCAACCCGAGCCCGCGACGCCACCGCCGTGTGCCACCAACCGAAGCTCGTCCCGCCCGAAACGCCCACGCCGGACCGCCCACGCCATCCGCCAAGCCGCCGAACAACACCGAACCAGCCGCGCCCACTCCGTCCGCCAAGCCACCCAACGCCGCCGTTCCCTCGCGCCGCCGACTGCCGTGCCCGACGCTGCCGCCGCCGCCCTGCCGCCGTGAGTCCCCTTTTTCCGGCCGGTCGCTTCCTCCCAGCAGAGAGAAAATTTTAGATATATATAAATATGTAAACGTATATGTATATATATATTAATATATATATATATATATCTGTGTGCGTGTATGTGTTTTCATATATATATTGTGTGTGCTGTGTCTGTGTACGTGTGTGTGTTTATGTCTATTGTAATAGTAATAGTAATAGTAACAATAATAATAGTAGATAATAATAATAATAATAATAATAATAAATATTTTTAGATTTTAAATTTAAATTGATTTGAAATTTGTATTTTTAAACTGTTCTGAGAATTGGAAATGTTTATGCAGGTTAAGCATTTTGGAGCTTTTGGGGAAGCCTATTTTTAGGGCAGGTCATACCGAAATTTTTAAAAATATATATCTATATTTTGGATATTTGTGTTAAAATTGTTATTTTAAAATTACGGTGTTAAAATAAAGTATCATTTTAAATTCTAGAAAAATTCAATGGCATACTAATTAGTTGAGTTTACCGTAATTCGATTACGGAATTCTTGGACAGATAATTAAATTATCTGTGTTTCTTATTTTAGGTACTCGTAAATCGAATTCGAAAAGAGAGACTATCTTGGAATTCGTGCGAGAAATTGATCGTAGGTCAAATTGCTGACGAGGTAGGATATCTTACCCTTTCTTGGCAGCCAATTTTGTTTTAATGATTTGGCCAAATATTATTTGAAGAAAATGTGTTTATAAAGCTTTGAAAATTTACGTGATTTAGAAAATATCACGATTTCGAAAATTAAAGGTAAAATATCCGGTTACGGATTTTTGAAAAATAATGCGGTATATTTTTAGTATGTGAATCATATGTTCACGTGAAATGTTGAAAGCTGGATTTGGTGTTAAAGTATACCGGGAGCCAGCACACACGTGCGAAGAGTGCACATCTCGATCGAGGATCACTCATTATGCTTCGGCATGGTGAGGGAGGCTCATACGGACCGTACACGAACTAGATGTATATAGGGACACAATTTGCATAATCACGATTTCACGTTTATGATTCGGTACTGCATTGACATACTTAGTATGATGGTTAAATTCAAATGTTGAATTAAATTTTTTTTTTAAAGAATATCCTACTGGGTCTTTCGCTCACTGTTTTAAAACTGGTAAACCCCCAGGAGAAAAAGCTGATTAGAGGATACAGGTGACGTGGAACCGACCGTGGACGACAAGATCTAGGACTTGAAGTAGGGATCTGTACATTAGGACAAAGTATGTATAAGAGCATTCCGGGATTGTAAATTCTAAACTTTACTTTTGCAATTTCAGTTATTTTATTTTATCCAAGTATGCATCTATGGGACATGGGTACCTCACCACCTGATATTGCGAGAAAAACAGAAAGACAAATATTAATTAATTTAAAAATATACAAGCATAATTTATAAACAAGTTTAAAGAGTCGGTAAAGGGTAAGATGTAAAAATGGACAGACTTAGGAATCTGAGGTTTCCTTTCCCCTTATTCTTTTAAAATTTAATATCCGTCACTATCCCGACTTTTTGGGAAGTGACACCTGTCGCTGTCCCGGGTTTTGGGACGTGACACTAAGTCTAACAGCGGACTTAATTTTATAAATAAGACACCAAATTAATTATACCAAGTAGAAAAGATGAGAGTACTCTTACTTCTTTCTATGCATAAATTTCCATACATTATCTTGTACCTATTGTTGTACTCATTTTCATATAGAATGAAAAGCTCCATGACTTAGAAGATCAGTTCATTTTCGAGTAAACTTCTATAAATTTTCGTGTTACTATTACTTTTCCACATTAGTCTTCAATGCTTAGTGTTAGAATGATCAATAACCCAAAATTCAAGATTTAACGTTATTTTTTTATTATTAACTTTAATTTCTTGTGATAGTAGGCTCGACAACTAAAACACTCGTCACAATTAGCTTAATAATAATTCTATGTTTTGCATATAGATAAGCAGTAATGATATTCATTGTTATTATAATTACTAACAAGTAGTGCTAATAGGTCAAATGTGATAAAAAAGTAGCACACTTAAATATGGCAGCATTGTAATACCACACCTAATAAGTAGCCGAGCCAACGTTTCTTCTTTCTTGTGGGGGCTATTGAGGCTTTACTTATTTGTATTAATTAGTGTTAATTTTTTACAACCTTTAATCTCAATTGGTGTGGTATATTAATACTTCCTCTTCTGGTCCTACATCTATAAATTGTGACGATTACTGGATAAGTGAAGGAATTTTAGGTTTATAGGGCACCTTGTAATTAAATTTATTCTTTAAGCAAAGAAAATTTTAAGAAAAGAAAATAACCTGACCTAAATCTCATGGAAAACATTTAACATAAGATTCTTTTTTAAGCAATTTGGTGATATATATAATTTTCTTTAAAAAAAAATAGTTTCATTTTTAAAGTTGACTAGACAATATATTTTTGGATTATTTTCATAAATAATCTTTGAACTATCGACCTCCATTCAAGTTGATCCATATTTATTTGAAACAAATTATTGTATCCCTTAATATATAAAAAATCATTGAAAATGTCCCTTTTATGTATATCTATTTATGATTTTAACTAAAGTTTGAATTCCATGAAAAATTGATTGAGGAATTATTTTTATAAATAACCCCTAAACAATAGACTGCCATTCAAGTTGGTCTATATTTATTTGAATTCGTTCAAAATGACCTCTTCAATGTAGAAAAATATTAAAATGCCCTTTCTATTTCTAATTTAAAAGAAGGGGTTATTTTAAATAAATTTATATATTTTATAGGGTATAATGACCATTTTAAAAAAAATATGAATTAATTTGAATAGAGGTTTAAGACTATTAATAAAAATAATCTTATATTTTTCGTCATGGCTTAAAAAAAATCTCATTAAACCTTATTTGGCCATGCCATGTTCAGATCCTATGCAATAGACTAGGAGTACTACTTACAATATCTACATTTTTCTGTGATACTATAATGACTGAATCTATATATATGAAATAATAGACATAAACTAGCTGTAATTTTGTATATAAATGCAAATTTTGAATCCTTCCGCTTAAGTTAGAAATAACAATAATACAATATGTGTTAAGTGCATCTATAACATCGTTGGCAGGTCCGTCCAAATTACCAGAATATATACTAAAATTTTCTTCTAAATGAGCTCATCGATCTTTCTTTCTTCTTCTTCTTCTTCTTCTTTTTTTTTTTAAATAAATTTTTTGGAGGAAAAATTACCTTTAGGACGCTGCAGTCCTCAAATATAAAACAATACTACAAATCTTTTTTTTTTTTTCAATGAATAATACCATGACTAAAAAAGAGTAGTACCATATATTATTTACCATGAAAGACTACACTATTTCTATTAGGGGAAAGAACAGTTTTGTATTGTTACTAACAATAAATTATGCCACATATGTCTTTTAAAGAAATACAACAATTATTGTGGAATATATTGCTGCAACTTGTTGGGTGCGTTAAATGTGTTAAACCAGTGAACCTGTGTTTCAGTCGGCCTGGTTTCAAACCAAAATCGAAAACCTAATACCAAGAACCAAGCCGATAGTCTCGGTTTTTTTTTAATCAAATTTTTCGACTCCCAGACTCGGTTTCGTGATTTTGGTTATTCTGGTCGGTGTCTTTGGTTTCTCAGAATAGCAATATTAGTCTTCAACGCAGATCATTGAAGTAATCTATTATATAATTCCCAATATATAATATTGTTAACTATGTTGCCTAGTTGACATAGATCATCAGCAATTTTTTTACGTGAGTCCGGGAAGTAACCTACTAGATTAATATCGGTAATTCACCAAATTAAATTGCGGATTCAACACAAATAAACAGAAAAAAAAAATCACCATATTACAAAAATGGTTTCAAGTATTTCAAAAAAATTACCAAATTAAATCATTAAATTACGAAAAGTGATGAAAATAACAATTATCATTGACAAGATCCTAAAGTAACAGAAGAAGGAGAAAACAGTCCCATATCTTTTCTCTACAATTTCAAGAACTAGAAAATATATATATGTTTTCAATTAAAAAAAAAAAAAAAAACCCCTCGAAGCTCAAAGCAAAAGCAGAAACAAAACATAACAAAAGGACAGCTATTGACGTTAAATCGATAACGAAATCCTTGAACACCTACAAACCAACCGACATTTGGTAATGGAGGTAGGAAAAATTGATTTCAGCTTGTCACCATTATCAACTAAGACTCTCATAAGAGACCGCAACAACCTCGAGTAATGAGCCCACAACCTCGCATGAACTTGATAGTGAAGATGATTCAGGACGTCGATGTGGTGGTAGATTGGACGATCGCTGATTTACGACCATGAGACTGTTGGAGGAGTCCCACATTGCCTTGAACGACTAGAGGTGGCCAAATTTGGAGCCAGCTCTCTATAGTGAAATGATCGTGTCATGAACGTGCCATAAGTGTCATGAAGATGTGGCGACTTGTGGCATGACACCACAAGTCATTTTCTTTGCTATGAGTGAAGCACGATGGCGGGAGAGAGAGAGAGAGAGGAAAAGAGAGATTTTAAAAAGAAGTCTAGGGTTTTGAGTTGGTAAAAAAAAAAAAAAGATGATATAAATGACTGAAATTGGGTCATTTTGATTGGGCGTTCAAGGGAAGGTGAAAAATCAAGTGACAAAATTAAAAACTCATATTTTGAAATGGTATAATTTTACATGATGTACAATTTGGTGCACTTCCACTAAATTTTTTCTTATGTAAGCCCTCTTTTGTATAAACTTTATTGTAAATGAAGTGATAGTATAGTCCACTCAAGTTGTGGTTGACCTAATTGGAAATAGCCTAAACCTCTCATTTTGAGGTCCCAATCCTTCAAGTCCATTTGGCTCCATTCATATTTAGCATCATGATAACACTTTCCTATCAAAGATTCAACGCAATGGTTTAATGACATGAAACCGAATTTTAAAACCAAAGCCTAGTAATCTAAGCCCTTGAATTACATAGACTAAGATAATGGTATTACGTGATTGCCTACTTCAAACAAATTTTATAATTCTTCAGGAAAAGAAAAGGGGAGAAAAAAAAAAACAGAACAAAGCTATTTTTTAACCAAAAAAAAGAAAGGCTCAATGGTGTATTCACTTCTTAAAATTAGGGTTATTATGAGAATCTAATGATATTATAGGTAGAATCAACTTTCCCACCAACATTTCAAGATTCGAAAATCATTAAGATCCAAGCCAACTTTACAAGCCATTGAAGAGGCCTAATTTCAAGAGAAAAAATGTGGAGTCAATTCCTTAAAAAATATACATATTTATGTTTTTTTGTCTTTTCTTAATGTTTGCTTGAATTTTTTTTTTCTTTTATATTTATTTAATTGGAGGTAAAAAAAAAAAACAAGATATTTACTTGGAACAATAATCCAAATACATGCTTTTTAAGTAACAATTTTACAAATTATCCTAATGTTAACCTTATAGCAAACAAGGAGACTCGTTCTTTGATGTTAGACAAAAAAGTTTTAACAAGTCATTCCCTTGTCCCTGATAAGTCAAACTTGCTACGTGATTTAAAAGACAGTTACGCACAAGTACGAAAAATTCATAGGCCGACAAATTAGTCCTAAGCCTATCCACATGTCAACCAAAGACAGGCATGGCTTAACCCTAGTTCTGACTTTGTGTGAGTGACGCGTGATATTTGTTTGTTTGACTTCCAATTCGGCTGGACACAAATGGAAGTAGCTTGAGACCACACAGTGCAGGTTACAACACAATACACAGGAACAAACAAGCGAAGCAAAGCAAATTTGTAAACATGACCAATAAACGACTCTCCACGCGGTTTAGGCGTTTCCGACACAAAGAAAAGGAGATCTTTTTTACGTTAACAATTTTTTTTAAAGTAGAAGAAAAAGGGTGACTTGAAAAACGACGACAGGTAATCTCCAGCTGAACCAGCCTGCTAATTGTTGTTTTTCCAAACTCTATATATATATATATGTATGTATGTGTATATATATATATGTGTGTGTGTGTGTGTGTGTGTGTCTTTATGTAGCTTAAACGTGACGTTTCTATTGGAAATTCATGGTTTGTTTTTATTAGTGTCAAAATATGGAGGTACGGCGAGGGCCATGGCGTCACTTTAGTTTTGAATCTCATTTTTCTTTTTGACAAATGTTTCAGGTTGTAACAATTTTACATCCCCGTGGACCTCGCTGTCATTTTATTTCCCCTCTATCTTTTGATCATGTTGTTGAAAATTAATCTAAAAACTAAGGTTGTAATTCTTATCGATAATAAAAATACTCTTATAGTAAAAGCACCCTGAAAAAAAAAAAAAAAGGTAGTGATTGTTAGTGAATATTTCAATGGTCATAAGATTCTAAATGTTTGCATATAGCTTCAAAACGATTACAGTGCAATTTGTTGGAATATGACAAAAATATTAAACAGTTAAAAATTTGTTGATTTTTTTTTTAATTATTTTTGTCCTGCTAAGTGCCTGTTTGGTTGGTAAACTAGAGTTGGAGTTTTAGAGATATTTTGATTGGAGTTGAGTTGAGTTTTAGAAATATGTATTTGGTTAAAAATAAAAAGTTTGGAGTTAAACAATGTAAAAACTTGAATGTAAGAAAATAACAACAATATATGTTGTTTTATTTCTCTTAGAATTCTATGTAATTTAAAATGAATCATTTTATTTTAATTTGAAATAATAAAATTATAGACTTTTAATATTTAAGTTTTTAAGATAAATTTGGATATGTAAATGGTGAAATTGTGTTTACTTTTCAAGAAAAAGATAAAATTTTTGAAAATGTTTGGTTGGAGTGAACCAACCAAACATAAATGTTACAAATATGAAAATCAAGAACACAATTTAAGAACAAAAAAAAAAACACTAGAGTTTCTTATTGTAATCAATAATAATAAAAATACATTAAAAAAAAGGTTAATATAGATTTTTCTTTTTAAAAAAATGAAAAGACTAAACTACCCTTAAGTGTTAGAAATAAGAAACCTACTAAAAATAGGAAACAAATAATAATAAATATACGATATATTCTAACATTCCCCTCAAACTCACAATACTGCTACAAGAAGCATTGAGAGTTTGCCAAATAAGAAACGAAAACACAAAGTGGAGTGCACCTTGGTAAACATATAAGCAATCTACATAGAAGAAGAAACGAAAGGCAATGTGATGGTGCCAAGCTGATAGTGATGTCGAGTAACATGAAAATCAATCTCAATATGTTTAGTCCACTCATGAAATTCTCAATTATGTGTAATATAAATAGGACTCTTGTTGTCATAATATAAAGGAGTTGGATGGTCAAGAAAAACACATATATCTATGAGCAACTGATGTAACCAAACTATCTCACATATAGTAGAGACCATGACACGATATTCTGCTTCTATAAAGGGCCTATAAATAACATCTTGTTTCTTACTCTTCCAAGAAATGAGAGAATCACCCAAAAAAATACAAAAGCCAGTTGTAGACTTGTAATTCGTAGGATTACTAGCCCAATCAGCATCAGAATACGCTCATAGTTCAAAAGATGAAGTAAATGGAAGTAAAAGACTCTAAAACTAAGTACCCTAAAGATACCTCAAAATGCAAAGAATAGCAGCCCAATGAACTGTAGTAGGTGCAATAACAAACTGGCTAACCATATGAACAGCATGTGCAACATCTAGACGAGTGATTGTGAGATAAACTTAACTACCAATAATAGTGTGGTATAAAGTGGGATCTGGCAAGGAAGAACCATCAAAAAGAGAATACCTAGCATTAGTCTTAAGAAGTGTATCAATAATCTTATTATTAGTAAGACATACACACTCAAACATGTCAGTTATATACTTTGATTGGAATAGAAGATAACCTTTCATAGAAAATGCAATCTCAATACCCAAAAAATAATATAGCGATCCCAAGTCTTTCATTGCAAAACAATAGGCTAATTCAAACTTTAGTGTTGCAATCCCATTAACATCATCACTAGTAATAATTATATCATCAACATATAAAGCGAACAGAATATGACCAGCACAAGTAATTTTGAAAACTAAAACTGAGTTATGATGGCTAGGATGAAAACTAAGTGAAGTAATCATTGTACAGAACTTCTCAAACCAGGCTTAAAGAGCCTGTTTAAGACCATAAAAGGCTTTTCTAAGCCTACAGACTTCACCAGGTTGATGAGAAACACCGGGAGGGGGTATCATGTAAAATTCTTCATAAAGATCACCATTCAAAAAGGCATTTTTTACATCCAACTAAAATATGTGCCATCAACGAATAGAAGCAACTACAATTAGGGTGCGAACAGTAGTCATTTTTGCAACGAGGGCAAAGGTTTCCTCATAATCCATACCATACTCCTAAGAGTAACCTTTAGCAACAAGTCGAGCTTTGTCTATATCAATAGATCCGTCAAACTTGGTTTTGATTTAGTAGACCCAACAGGAACCAATTGCTCATTACTTGGTGGTAAAGGTACCAATTTCAAAGTATTTGTCTAATGTAAAGCAGAAAGTTCCTCAGCCATAGTATTTTGCCAAAATATATCACAAACAGCCTCTCTATAGGATGAGGGCTTAGAGAGACAATGAATAAAAGCTAAAAAGGAAATAAAAGAATTAGAATAACAAGAGTAAGCAAAATTGGTAGTCTAATAGACTTACGAGCACGTGTAGAGTGACAAAGAGGATAAAGAAGAGGAGTTGTAGACTAAGGAGGTGATTGGGCAGCTGCAGGAGAAGAGGGAGCAATAGGTGTATACTAAAATCTACTAGGCTCTCAGGAAGAAAGAAACATTATCTGAAATTGGAACAAGTGAAATTCTATGTCAGAATCAATAATGAAGGGATCAATGTGAATAAGATCAAATTTGGTCATATTATGAGAACTAATAGGAATAGAAAGAATATGATATGCTCAAGAAATACAACATAACAATAGACATATAATTTTTGACTAACTGGATCAAAACAATGATATTCTTTTTGACCTGCACCATAACCCAAAAACACACATATAGTAGACTGTAATGACAAATTATTACGCTTGACGTAAGGACGAACAACAAAATAGGTTGAACCAAAAACATACATTGAAGAATAATTAGGAGCATGTCCATAAAATTTTCAAACAGTGATAGACCTGAATTGTGTGAGGTTGGAATCCTATTAATCAAATGGGCAACAGGAAGAATTGCTTCTTTCTAAAATTCACTAGAAACAGAGGTAGACAACAAAAGAGAACGAACAGTTTCAACAAAATGCTTATGTTTCTTTTTAGCAATATTACTCTGTTCCGGAGCATTTGTACAAAAAGTTTGATGAAAAGTTCCATCGAAAGCAAGCAAATTAGAAAGATTATTAGAAGTATATTCTCCTCCCAAATCACAACGAAAATCTTTTTATGACAGCCAAATGTTGAGTTTTAACAAAAGCTTGAAAAATATTGAAAATTTTAAGAAAATTAAAGAGACATTTTATAAGATAAACCCAACAATAATAAGTGTAATCATCAATAAAAGAACCACAATATTATGACCGCTTCTATGCGATTACAAGGGAAGGTCCACATACATCAGAATAAATGAGATCAAAAGGAGCAATAAAAAAAGATACACTTCTATAAAAAGGTAAAGTAAAAAATTTTGCAAGTTTGCAACCACTACAATTAGAAATATCATGAGTTTTCAAATTTCCTAATGGTCTTGTAGAAGCTAAAAATGTAAACGAGACACTGAAACATGACCAAGACGCTAAAACCAACGACTTAAATGAAAAGATGACAAGTCCACAATAAAAGCTGCAATTCTAGTACTTTGAGCTGATCCAAAACTCCAATTAACTTTTCAGATTGCAGATCCTGCACATAACAAGTGGAAAAAGAAAAGAAAACCAAATATCCTTACTTGCATAATTGACTGATAGAAAAAAGATGTAAAATAAGACTAGGAATGTGATAAACATTCTAAAGAGATAAATTAGCTCTAATAATCGAACCAACACCTGCTAATGGCATAACAATATCGTTAGCAATCATAATCGATACAGACGAATTGGGAGACGAAGAAACAAATGATGATAACTCAGGTGAGATATGATGAAAAGCACCAGAATCTAATACCCACAAGGAGAAAGATATACTTGAAGGACTAGAGGATGATAGATCTATATAAGATGAAGCACACATGGCATGTGGCTGTGTGGCAAAACACTTTGGAAACCGCTCAAACATAAATGGATCTAAAGACATTACAACCACTGTAGTATTAGGCTAGGGTGGTTTGTATGTCCATTTTTGTAAAATTGATTACAAATCTTCTATGGAAGAGTTTATGATGGCAGTAGTGGCTGCTGTTGCTGCCCTCGTTACGATTGTTGAGGTCGTTGTTTGCCTTTATTCAACAATATAGGACATTGAGCCTTCCAGTAGCCTTTTTGTTTATAAAAAGTGCACTTATCGGGAGAAACCTTGAAATTCATCCTACTCTGATTATTAGCTGGAGACATTTGTGGTGTTGTAAAAATAGATGTAATAGATATTATGATGATCCCCTTATCTGCATAAGACAAAGACATAAGACATATCTCCTCAGCCATTATGCGATAATAAAACTAACAAATAATTATCAAACAATTAAAATACTGAAAAACAGAATCAACCTAAGATCCGAATAAGACGTACGGAAGCAAGCAAATGGATGCGAAAGATGATTGTACAAACGATCAAAAAATTTGGATCCGCAAAACTTGCATGAATGATTAGTGAAACTATACAAACAATGTACGAAACTATACGGACAATCCATGATTGTATGGATGATTGTACGAAAACTATACAAAAGATTGTACGGATGACTGTGAAAATTGTGACTGAAAACAAATATTCTTTAACAAGATCAAAATCCATGATAGTGACTCTGATATCATGCGAAAATCAAGAACACAATTTAAGGGAAAAAAAAAAACTAGAGTTTCTTATTGTAATTAATAATGATAAAAATACATAAAAAAAAGATTTATGTAAACTTTCCAAAAAAATGTAGAGACTAAACTACCTTTAAATACTATAAATAAAAAACTTACTAATAATAAAAAATAATAATATTAAATATACAATATATTCTAACAACAAAGAATAATGGAAGTTTATTTGCCAGGATTTTAGCAATACTAGTTTTATGAGGAGTCGATTGGGTATTTTGACAGTGGGAACACAACATGATAATATACATATATATATATTATTCTTTACCCTTTTTTGCTTTTTTCTTTTCTTTCTTCTTTATTTATTTATTTATGTTTTTCAAGTTCAGTTTGCAATCTGAGAGACAACTAGTTTCCAGTGTTCCAAGTCCACCAACCACCCAGCTTTCCAGGCCAAAAAAAAAAGTCGAACTGCCATCCAAGTCTTAATTGAATATTGCGACGTTTTGAAGCGTTTGACACGTTTATGTTTTCGTTGTGAGTGGAATTCCATTTGTCCAATTTAGTTACAAATCAATACGTGAAAGTTTCAAAATTTCATAACATGCTTCCTCGTTAGTGGAGTTGTGCATACCCCATTACACCTAACCCCCTTCTTTCACCATCTTTGCCTTTTCAATTTTTGTGCGGATAAAAATGAATAATTTTATTTTACAGTTGGGCACATTTCATATCCTATCTTAATTATCATATCTATTTAAAAAATTATTAATTTCTTATTTTAATGTGATTTTAATCAGATTAAATTCAAAAACGTGTATCACTCAAAAATATACTCGACCATTGAAGAAAGAATAATGATGGACATGGTCAAAAAATTTTATTATGAACCTCAGGAATGCACACATGTCAAAATTCTGTGAGTTCTATAATATTAAAATTACTGCTTTTTTTTTTTCTAACTTTAATCCGTTAATAATTTATATTTTACTTTTGTGTCATGAAACTACTTTTTCATGAGCTATATCTCTTTTTTTATGAGAAATTTAAATTATATGATTTATTCTTCATATATCATTTATCTGAACTTGTAATACAAAATAACAATTTGATATGGTCACTATTTTAGTTACCGTCTCTCCCACTTAATTAAAAGTTCAAAGAGTAGGTCTTATTTATTCTTGCCAATTTGTTAATTTCCAATGTCACACACACCCACACACACGCAGTGCGTGGTTGAACAAACCAGATGTAGCACCTTTTTCAAGTGTTTAAGTTAAAATAGCTTAATAACCTTCAAAAGCACTCGAAAATCTCTTTTCGTGCCTGATAGGCTAGAAACTTTTTTAGGGTCACACTAGATATAAGATTACTTTTCTTTATTTAAATGAGGGCACTCTTATTAAATCTCTTTTCGTGCTTTATGAGCTACAACACTTATTTAACTGTCACACTGTAATTCGATCACTTCTTTTTTTTTTTTTTAATTCAAAGGAAAATATCTTCTTCTTTACAACTAAAATGTAGTTAGCTTTTTAATGCAAATATTTTTAGATATATGCTTTCTTATATTCACTGGTGAGAAATTATTCAATAGACCAGTTGTATCATGTAATTAAGCTTATGAAATACACTCATTCAATAAAACTTTGCCATTGTGATGTTTTCTTCCTGTCATTCTTTTGTTTTTTGTTTTTTTGTTTTTCTCTTTCCTAATATTCAGTGTATTAATTGTCAAATTAAAACAATCATAAATATCTTAATTAAATTTTTTATTTTAATCAATTAAATAAAATAGATATAATGATTAAACTATAAAACATAACGTAGAATAGTAGATTTGGCCATCAATTAAATTTAAATAAATTTTTTCATTTTTAATATCATTTTATTTATTTAATTAATTTTTACTTTTAAAAAAATTATAAATTTATTCAATATGAGTACTTTGGCATTCATTCTATACCAATTATCCAATATGATCAATGCTATGATAGTTTTGTAGACAACAGAGAAAAATGTGAATTTAAAACGTGAAGAAAGTAATTTTTTGAATATGGAATTATAGTGGATCTTCAAAAAAATATGTTGATGGATAGTACTATGAAACTAAAATGTTTGCATTCATATATCTGATTTTAAATTAATAGTTTTCTTTTTCAAACTTCATTTTTTTGTTATATCAATTTAAATTTCTTTTTTTTTTTAATTTAAACTCTATTTTCGTTGATTTTGGAACCAGAGTACTAGATGTGGATTTTATTATATATATATCTAAGTAAAGATTAATTAAACATATAGAGTGGTAATAAAAATGACATATTTAATCGATTAAAGAAAAAAATGTAAGTGACATATTTATGGTAATTTTGATTTGATAATTAATCTATTACATATTAGGAAATAGAAAAATAAAATAAAAGGATGTTATGGAAAAAAAAAACTTAAATATCAAAGTTTTATTGGATTAGTGTATTACATAAATACGATGATATGATATCCTTTGCCTATCAAATAACTTCTTATTAAGTGACATGGTTTGTCCAAAATAAAGGCGGAATTAGACAAAAGGTACTCATTTTTCTGCAATTAAATTTGGTTATTTTCATAATCTAGATTTATCAGTGTATTTTCCTCAAAAATAAAAAATAAAAACAAACTTGCTTTTTAAAAAAAGAATAACTCAGCACAAAACTCTTTAAGCACAGAAAATCACCCGACAAAAATCTCATAAGGAAATATTTAATAAATTATTCTTTTTATGATATTTTGTGATATGTTAAACTTTGTTAAAGTTGACTTACAGATTGTTCATCATGTTTTTTCTTTTTTTTAATCTCACGATATGCTCCGATCTCATGTTATAATATTCCTGCTTAGAAGTTGTACAAGATCTACCTTTATGTGGAGTCATAATAAATGAATCTATACGTGACTGCACCATACGTTACTATGCTATTTTTGACGAATACATTAATATGCTATCAAGTATTAACTCATTTATATTAACTCATTTATGTTAAGGCTATCGGGTCGTCCAAGTTATATATATATATATATGTATATATAATATATATTCTAAAATTTTCTTCTAAATGACACGTACCGACAAAAAGCGATTTGTGATCACCATTGCACCACTAAAATATAAACTATACAATAAATTTTTTGTTTGAATTACACTATGCATTATATGTATCACTAAAGACGAGAACCATGTATTTATTTCCAATGAACTAGTGTGCCACATTTGTCCTAAAAAAAATAAATATTATCGTGGAAGATATTGCTGCAACTAAGTGAGTAAGTTATTAGATAAGTGTTATATTTGAGAATTTAGAAATAATTCTTATTTAGTCCCCGTTTGGGGATAAGGTTTTGACATCTTCAAAACTAACTTTTTTCCAGTATTCTATCATTTTTTACTATTTACATCTCTAAAATGCTACAGCAAACTCCAAACTTTAAAAATTCATAACTTTGTGTATACAAGTCCAAATGAGATAATTTTTTTTTAATTTGTATAGAATTTCGAGAGGAACAAAACGATATCTATATTGACTTTTTTTTTAATTTTAAAATTTTATATTTTTTCACTTCAAACAGTTTTTTCCCCCAAACACATTTTTCCAAAACAACTTTTTTCTAACCCAAAAAAAAATCTCTAGAACCTCCCCAAAACTCTCCCTTAGCTTTATGATGAGTCTATTGACACTTTTTTCAATAACTTTTATACTACACTTTATTCTAAAATCATGTGTGAAATTATCACTGATATTTATAATTTTTTTAACTACTTCTCCCTCTTAGAATTTGTTATTTCAAAAAGACCCTAGCATTAAACGCGTAAAACGAAAATTTTAACAAACACTAAACAACCCAAATATTTACTTTGAAAAAAAAAAAAAACCCACCAAATTATTTTATAAGTAAAAAGATAGTAGTATTTTAGTTGTTTATGTATTTGAATTACTCAAGGCACATCGCAGCACTCTCCCACCAAACTCCTCATGACTTTAACCTTCAAAGTCCCATAACATTAGATAGCGTGTATAAATTATTAAAAGGAAAATATTTTGAAGATTTTTTTTTTGGTTGAAATATATCATGAAGAGTTTAAATGAAGCTAAAATCACCCATAATTCCATGATGACATAGCTTCACATAACGATCAAGCAAAGTTTAGAAATAGTGTTTCCTCTCAGAAGAAAAAAAAATCATGGATTACATAAAAAGAAAATGAAAGTACATTATATCCTATCATAATATTATATTATTAGAATTATTGAGACAGTGTTTTTTCCTTAATAACAGGGGAAAAAATATATATATATATAATCACCGAAAAAAAGGGGAAAAATTTTTTTGTAAAAAATATGGAATTATAATGGATCTTCAAAAAAATATGTTGATGGATAGTACTATGAAACTTAAAAAGTTTGCATTCATATATTTGATTTTAAATTAATAGTTTGCTTTTTCAAACTTCATTTTTTTGTTATATCAATTTAAATTTCATGTTTTTTTTTTATTTTAAACTCCATTTTCGTTGATTTTGGAACCAGAGTACTAGATGTGGTTTTTTTTTTTTTTTTATAAGTAAAGATTAATTAAACTTATAAAGTGGCAATAAAAATGACATATTTAATTGATTAAGGAAAAAGATGTAGGTGAGATATTTATGATGGTTTTGATTTAATAATTGATATATTACATATTAGGAAATAGAAAAATAAAATAAAAGGATGTCATGGGAAAAAAATAAAAAAACGAATGTCAAAGTTTTATTGGATTAGTATATTACATAAACACTATGATATGATATACTTTACCTATCAAATAATTTCTTCCTAAGTGACATGGTTTGTCCAAAATAAAGGCGGAATTTGACAAAAGATACTCATTTTTCTACAATTAAATTTGCTTATTTTCATTATCTAGATTTATCAGTGTATTTTCCTCAAAAATATAAAATAAAAACAAACTTGCTTTTTAAAAAAAAGAATAACTCAGCACAAAACTCTTTAAGCACAGAAAATCACCAGACAAAAATTTCATGCGGAAACATTTAATAAATTATTTTTTTTACGATATTTTGTGATATATTAAACTTTGTTAAAGTTGAGTTACAGATTGTTCATCATCTTTTTTTTTTTTTTCAATCTCGCAAAATCATAACTGGTCATTCTATGCTCAGATCTCATGTAATATATTCCTACTTAGAACTTAGACAAGACTTACCTTCATGTGGAGTCATAATAAATGAATCAATACATGTCTGCACTACACATTACTATGCTACTTTTGATGAATACATTAATGTGCTATCAAGTATTAACTCATTTATGATAAGGATATCAGGTCGTCCAAGTTTTATATATATATATATATATATATTATATAAAATTTTCTTCTAAATGACATGCACCGACAAAATGCGACTCGTTATCACCATTTATCTTGTAAGACATTGTACCCCTAAAATATAAACTATACAATAAATTTTATGTATGAATTACACTATGCATTATGTATATCACTAAAGACGAGAACCATGTATCTATTTACAATGTACTAGTATGCCACATTTGTCCTAAAAAAATAAATATTATTGTGGAAGATATTTCTGCAACTAAGTGAGTAAGTTGTTAAATTAATGTTGTATTTGAGAATTTAGGAATATAATTCTTATTTAGCTTTATGATGATTCTATGGGCACTTTTTTCAATTACTTTTATACTACACTTTATTTTAAAATCATGTGTAAAATTATCATTGATATTTATAATTTTTTGAACTACTTCTCCCTCTTAGAATTTGCTATTTCAAAAAAACCCTAGCATTAAACTCGTAAAACGAAAATTTTAACAAACACAAAACAACCCAAATATTTACTTAAAAAAAAAACCCCACCAAATTATTTTATAAGTAAAAAGATATTAGTATTTTAGTTGTTTGTTTATTTAAATTACTCAAGGCACATCCCAGCACTCTCCCACCTAACTCCTTTGTTTTCATGACTTTAGCCTTCAAAATCCCATAACATTAGGTAGCGTGTATAAATTATTGAAAGAAAAATATTTTTGAAGATTTTTTTTTTGGTTGAAATATATCATGAAGAGTTTAAATGAAGGTAAAATCACCCATTATTCCATGATGACATAGCTTCACATAACAATCAAGCAA
Organism: Antiaris toxicaria; assembly: GCA_035233585.1. NCBI lineage: Eukaryota > Viridiplantae > Streptophyta > Magnoliopsida > Rosales > Moraceae > Antiaris > Antiaris toxicaria. Next base: position 8,858,835 of record CP141163.1, read on the forward strand.
AGTTTACAAATAGTGTTTTCTCTCAGAAGAAAAAAAAAATCATGGATCACATAAAAAAAAAATGAAAGTACATTATATCCTATCATAATATTATATTATTAGAATTATTGAGACAGTGGTTCTTCCTTAATAACAGGGGAAAATATATATATATATAATCACCAAAAAAAGGGGAAAAATAGTCAAAAAAAAAAAAAAGGAATAAACCAGAAAGAGGACAGAACGTGCAAGCTATTATGCGGCCATTCCAGATTCTCTCCGCGTTGTATCTCTCTCTCTCTCTCTCTCTCTCCTTTTTTTTTTTTTATGTGTTTAAGGCAAGTATTACCTCCTTTAAAATTAACATTTTTACAATACTTTCATTAATTTTTACTATTTATATTTTAAAAATATTATAATAAATTTCAAATTTTAAAAATTCATAATTATATTTATATCATCTAAATAAAATAATTTTTTTTAAATTACATAAAATTTAAAAAAAAATAAAATAATATCTATATTAATATTTTTTTAAAATAATTTTTAAAAATTTATATTTTTTCACTCAAAACAATTTTTTTTCTTAAATATATTTTTTAAAATTAATTTTTTTAACTTAAAAATAATATTCCCAACCATTCACTCCAAACAGCCGTTCAATCTTTTTTTGGAAAAATCTCTCTCTCTTCTTTTGCTCTCCTCAAAATCGGATTTGGCAGCGCAATCTCATCAAAAATCCCAAGCCTCGCGACTTAAAAATTCTACATGGTCCGCACATCTCATCACCGTCGATTAAACGCCACGTTTACAATTTCAACGCCGAAAATAGTGACGGCTGTGATCTGATAATGAAGCAGGAGAATCCTGTTTGTCCTATCCGAGGGTGATGAGAATTGAGCAGAGGGCGTCGTCACATTTAAACGGTCAGATTCTTAAGATGGCAGGACGCAGGTGTGTGATCTGAGCAAGGGGGCCCCACCAGTGAACTGCCATGTGTCACATCGAATTCATAAAAGTGGGAATGTCAGTCAAAATCCAGAGGAGGGGGGATGCAATCCAATACGGCATCGCGTTTCTCAATGTGAAACCAAAAAGTCGTCTGATCAAACGTGATAGAGAGAAAAAAAAAGGGACGTTAATTTTATTTTTTATTTTTTAAAAAGAGAAGACAGAAAAAGATGAAAAGAAAAGGGCACGACATTTGAGGAACGTTCCAATGAAACAGTTGCTTTTCTGATGCGAGACTATTTTCCGCTTTTTGCCAAAAAGTTTATTTTCCAAAATGACTACAATGCCCTTGATCAGAAAAATTGTGCCCCCAAGTAATCCCCGTTGACGAACAGGTAACAGCTTGTCCAAGTAATATTTTCAAATATTTACAAAAAATTACTCTCTCCAATTATAAAAATACAAACTGACATCAAGAATATGCAAAGAAAATAAAAAAAAACATTCAAACTTTTTATTTATAATTCATTATCTAATAAATTTTTCATTTCAAATACTTCATTTAAAAATTATCAATATTTATCAAAACTGTTTATATCTACTACAATAATAGAACGTGTTAGATTAAATATTAAAAACATTATTTAGAAAAATATGATTTTTTTTTTAGGATGCAAATGATTGTTTCTATCTACCATAATAATGAATCTTTGATTTAAAATAATAACTAAAAATATTATTTTTTTCTCAAGTCTATTGATCTTCTCTCTTATATCGACAGTACATATTCCAATTTACTAATTAAGACCCGTTTTGGTGAACTCATTGCATTTTTCATTACGTTTGAATGTAATGTATTGAAATGTAATTTATATTTAGAAGAAAAGTATTAGTATTGTATTTGAATGTAATGTATGTTTAGGTGAAAAGTATTTGAATTATATTTTAATAATAAATATGTGATATGATGAGTAAAAACAGAGAGAAAAAAAGGAGAGAGAGAGAAAATATATGATGTAATTCATAAAAGTAATAGAAAAAGTGAAATAATGAATAGTGATTGTATTGGATTTAAAATTTGATGTGATTGATATTTGAATTAAATGTTTTTATATTTGGGAGAAAATTACATTGCATTTAAATGCAATGTCAAAAAAAAGTTTGTGCCAAACGCATGCTAAATTCTAATTTTTTTCATTCTGAAATATAGATGTCCATAGATTAATTTCATATATACACATTCACAACTGAGTTTTATATATATATATATACAAGATAATACCATTTTCCATACAAATGAAGAAGTAATAGATTGGTGTATTTATGTGGATTCATTGCATAATTATTTAAAGATAACATGAATATTCCAAATTTACCAATTTATGTGCATTTATGTGGCCAAACTCGTATTTCAAGGGACTTCTCCTATGCAATTGGGCAAAATTATAACGAGGGAGTTCGTGTTCAATAAGTAACGATCACATTGCATACCCCACAAAAACAATCATTTGCCGCATAAAGGGGTCGAAAATATATCTTCAAGAAACTAAAATGGTAAAATCACCCAATAAGAGAAAACAACAAATGGTGTACACGACATTGCGTTTTTTCACTTCTGGTAGTCTTGTCATTTTTAAGTGATGTTTAGTATCTTTTGTAACGTATCAATTCATTTAAAATTTTAACGAAAGTGATATAAGCAAGCTTTGCTGATTACCAAGCAAACGTGGAAATGGAACGATAAATACGATAAATTAACATGTATGATTAGTTCGCTATAGGTACGTGATCTAGTGGCCTCCTAATAATTAAACAATATTTAGTAAAACTAAAAGTTTTATTGTCGTTATTTGATATTTGCTTTGGGCAAAACTAAGTGGATGTTTGGTACAAGTTTTTTTTTGACATTGTATTTAAATGCAATGTAATTTTTGTCCAAATACAAAAATATTTCATTCAAATACTAATCAAATCACATTTTAAATTCAACACAATCACTATTTATTATTTCACTTTTTCTATTACTTTTATTAATTACATCATATATTCTCTCTTTCTCTCTTTTTCTCCTCTCTACTTTTACCTATCACATCACATATTTATTATTAAAATATAATTCAAATATTTTTTATCCAAACACACATTACATTCAAATGCAATGCTAATACTTTTCCTCCAAATACAAATTACATTCAATACATTACATTCAAACGTAATGCAAATGTAATGCGTTCACCAAACGAGGCCTAAAGTTGCTAAACCACCAATATTAATGACTCAATTTCAGTCTTTTCTAAAAAATAAAATTAGAAATAAAACAAAATCCTCACTATCTAGTCAGTTGGAGATGTAAAACATGAGCTTTTGGTTTTGGAAGTGGCAAATAATTGCAGCTTTCCTATTTCCTAGGCCTAAAAGACAAAGAACGTGCAAAACCAGTGGCATTATGTTGGAACTAGACATCTTAACTCGTAGCCTTCTAATTATTGATCCCCAATTTGGCAGGCTCCAAAGTCTTAATTACAGATTGTTATAGATTGGTTCTAAAAGGATTGATTGAACTTTATTGATTACCTTTCGTGACATTTTAATGCTTAAGGTGTTGTTTGTTTTCAGTATTACATTTATATTACATTCAAATATAATGTAATTTTCATTCAAATATAAAATTATTGCATTCAAATATCAATCACATCATATTTTAAATCAATACAATTACTATTCTTTATTTTATTTTTTCTCTTATTTTTATTAATCACATCACATACTCTCTTTCTTTCTAGATTTTTTTCTTTATTTTTACTCATCATATTATATATTCATTATTTAAATATAATTCAAATACTTCTTATACAAACACACATTATATTCAAATACAATTCAAATATTTTTTTTAAATATAAATTGTATTTAATACATTGCATTCAAACGCAATACAAACGCAATGCGTTTACTAAACGGGGCCTTAATTTTTTTATTAAAAAAATGGATAGAAATCATGAAATTTGAAGCATTTATCTACGTTAGTCACTATATATTAAAAAAAAATAAAGAAGAGTATAAGATAAGAGTATGAAATTAACATTAAGCTAAACTAACAATGAAAAAAAAAAAATGCCTCTTAATTTAAAAAGCGCAATTGTGTAAATTCGTGTAAAAAAATATAAGAAATAAAAATGCCATCTTCCTTTAAAAGTTGAGCCAATATTGGTTTCAATTTTACTCCAGTCTTTGGCCTTCTATTAGTTGTCATAGTGTTTTTAAATTCATGTACTTATTTGGGATGGTGAGAATTAAACCATCTACATTTATGATAAAATTAGATATGAATTCATGTAACTAAACTATGCACAACTACTCTCTATTATACTTAATTGTAAAAAAAAGTCATACTTAAATCTTTGTTTTGCATATGAGAATCAAATCACGCATTAAATCAGATAACCATGTCAGCAACAAAATAAGGAAAAGAGAATCAGTTACACAGAAAACTAAGAAACTAATCCATTATCTCACTTAATAAGAGTTTAACTACACTACTCTAGTTCAGTTACATGTCATTGTATTTGGACAGTAACAAATTCCAAATAACCAAACTAAGCATTTAAAAGTGTCTCAATTTCATTTTGGTTCGGTTGTAACCTCACAAAGTAAGTACTATCTCTTCCCAACAAATCAATGTCAAAAATCCAACACCATAACTAAACCATTATTCACGCTATTAAAATCACTCTCTACCTCTCCCGGGTTGTTTTTTTTTCTTTTTCTGTAGACGTCTTTATAAATGATAATGCTTCACATTAATCATATTTTTGGAACAGTATCACTGTAAATGTAAATTTCAGTTATTAATAATGTGAATTCATGTATAAAAAATATAAACATAAAAATGTTGAAAAAAAAAACTATGAATGTGAATTACCCATGATTACATTTTTTTTATATATGAGTTTATATTTTTTGTAATTGAAATTTAGATTTATCTCAATATGTAAGATATCATTTGATACCGGATATAAGATTTTGTGTATGTTTTTTTTATTATTAAATTTGATCAAAATCATTTTAAAAGAATAAAAATTATATAGAATAAAAAAAAATTTTCACAAATGTGATGGTTAAAGAAACAAAAACTAACCGATAATGTATTTTCTCCTATCACGGAGCAAAAGTCTCCTTTTCACACAACAAATAAATAGTCACGCAGAAGCAATAATCGTGTATTGGAAAGGCATTACTCCAAGAACGTTGTTACTGCGTCGATGAGTGGTAGCCGTGGACTTGATTATTTCCAAGAACTAGTGCCCAAAAAAAATAATAATAAAAATAAAAGAAGAGAGAGAGAGAGAGAGAGACGCGCGAAGCACCAAAAAGGTCATTTTCTTTTTTTTTTTTTTTGGGGTGCTGAAAAGCTTCTATTTTGTCTCTCTCCCAAAATTCTCAAGGGTAGTAACGTAATTTCAAAGTTAGTTTTTAACAAAGCAATATAAAAACCGAAGCTTTGAAGAAAATCGAGTCCAATGCCTCATCTCCTCCCCTTCCCCCCACCGTCGCACCTGTGTTTCTCTGAGTTTCAGAGAGAGAAAGAGAGAGAGAGAGAGAGAGGTGGGAATAGATATATATAGTGTATATATATATCTATATATACAACCATACATATATATATAAGGAGAAAATAATAAACACCGCTGCTGGCCTTAGATTACGGAGACCATCTCCAAAAAACCATAAACCAAAAAAAGCCGAAAACCTCAAAGCCCCTCAAACCGACGGTTTCCTTCTCTTTCTCCCCCTCCAAACACCTTTTTTTCCACACCTGAGAACTTTTTTTCTCCCGTTTTTCTTTTCGTTTTATCATCCTTTTCTCGTAACTTTCTCTTCTTTTTCTTTCCTTTTTTTTTTTTTTTTCCTCGTCTCCTCGCTGGAGAATTATCATTCCTCCTCCTATTCATCCCTCGTTTTCCGGCGATGACGTCCGTCGGCGGCGGGGGCGGCGCTAGCGGCTCGTCCGGCGGAAGCCCTCGGACGGTGGGCCCCACCGCCGCTGCGCGGCGACGCGTTGTCGACGAGGAAGACCAGTACGAGCCCAACGGCTTTATTAACAACACCAGCAGCTTTGGGCCCCACCACCACCATCATCACCATCACTATCAATATCATTACCAACACAACCATTACTCTCCGCACCACCACCACCACCACCACCCGCTGGCGAAGTATCTGCTGCTGCTGCGCAGGCGGATGCTGTGGTGCGTGCCGGAGGCGTGGACGGTGGGGATCGCGGAGGGGTTCGTGTGGACGGCCGAGATGGTTCGGGGGCTGAGATCGGGGAAGAACGCGGGCCGCAAGATCTTCGCGGTGCTGGTCGTGGTGGCGGTGGTGTCGTTGTTCGTGAAGGTGGCGCTTATGAGCGGACACGTGGACGTCAACGGGAAGGGGAAGGTGGAGAAGGAGAGCAACGGGCTCTTGATCTTGCAGACGTTCAAAGACGAATCCGCCTTGGCACAACGTGTCGTCTCTGAGTCTCAGAATTCCATGCCCAAGCGTGTTCTTGAGTTTTCTGTGAGTCCATTCAAATCAAACATATATATATATATATTGGATTCTCATTAGATTTCTTTTCTTATTAGCAAAATTGTGTTCTTGTTTTTTCAGCATTAGATTTTAATCGAATTTTTGTAAAAATAAATGAAGAGGTTTTAAATTGAATTAGTTTTTTTTTTTTTTTTTTGGGTTGAATATTTTGTGGTGACTTTTTTGACTGATGGAGAGATGGTGGGACGGGGGGAAACTATTGTTGGATGGAAATTTCAGGGACGGCGGCTGCTAACCAATTAATTTCACAAATAGCTAATTATGACTTTTTCAATGAATTGATTATTGAGCATTTTGTTGTTGTAGTTGTTGTGGTTTTGTTCATTGTTTCGTTTTTTTTTTTTTTTTGGGTTGCTTAGGTTCATTGGACTTGATTTATCTTTGATGCCCAAATTAATAGTTTTGATAAAAAGGAAAAAAAAGGAAAAATTAATAGAATGCCTTTAATAAAATAATAATGATTTAGAGTTATTGCAACGATTTTGACATTTTGGTTCTGATGATAATTGGATTTTGTTTTTTTTTTTGGGGCATAGACACCTGAAATATGGATGAAACCAAACAGCGACAGTTATCGCAAGTGCATTGACCGACCAAGGAATCGAATAAGTATGTATATATTGTAAATTGTTCAATATTGTAAATATATATATATATATGTATATATGCATATATAATAAGCATTTGATCGTGTTGAGAAAAACTTCTTGTCTGATCCATTTGGGATTGTGAAATGACTCCAGGGAAGCCGGGTTCTAAAACGAATGGTTATCTTCTTGTTCACGCCAATGGTGGATTGAATCAAATGAGAACTGGGGTAAGAAATTTTTTTCTTTTTCCTTCTGATTTTCAAGAGGTTGGTTCATAATATATGAAATTTAGTTACCCTTCTGGAGATAACATTCGATGCAAATGATGTGCAGATTTGTGATATGGTTGCTGCTGCGAAGCTTATGAACGCCACGTTGGTTCTTCCTTCTCTTGATCATGAGTCATTTTGGACAGATCCGAGGTACGAATGATTCTTGGCTTTTCTGGTTTATGATATACTAAGTTTCATCTTTTTTTGGCATACTAAGTTTCATCTTGTTTACAATTACGAAGTAAACTGGATTTTCTTTTGCATTTGCAGTGAATTCAAAGATATATTTGACTGGAGACACTTCATGGAAGTCTTGAAAGAAGATATTGAAATAGTCGAGTATTTGCCTCCCCGCTATGCAGCCATGAAGCCCCTCCTTAAGGCCCCTATCTCTTGGTCTAAGGTGTGAAAACTGAAAAGCATGGGCGGTTTTGTTTTTTTATATGCTCAGCACTTGATTAATTCCATTTGTTGTGATTTGTGTTACTAGAATTCTATCTCAGATGTTTCAAAATGTAAAATGCAGGCTAGTTATTACAGAAACGAACTGGCTCCGTTATTAAAGAAGTATAAAGTCATGAAGTTCACTCATACCGATTCTCGCCTCGCCAATAACAACCTTGCACCCTCAATTCAAAAGCTTAGATGTCGGGCCAATTATGAGGCTCTCTGGTACTCGAAGGAGATTGAGGATCTTGGAAAGATATTGGTCGATAGACTAAGGAACAACAGTGAGCAATATATTGCCTTGCATTTAAGGTACCTTTATTATGCTGCAATCTGTTAGTTTTTCCCCTTTTTAGTGGTGGATTGGGTTCTTTAATCAAGCATAAAAAATGTTGGCTGCAGATATGAGAAAGACATGCTCGCATTCACTGGCTGCAGCCACAACCTTACTTCAGAGGAAGCTGAGGAACTTCGAGATATGAGGTATAATGTCAAGCACTGGAAGGAGAAAGAGATTGATAGCGAAGAACGGAGGCTTCAAGGAGGATGTCCCATGTCGCCAAGAGAGGCAGCCATGTTTCTCAAGGCCATGGGTTACCCTTCCACCACAACTATCTACATTGTTGCCGGTGAGATATATGGCAGCAATAGCATGGCGGCCTTCCGCGCAGAGTACCCTAATGTCTTCTCTCATTCCACTCTTGCAACCGAAAAAGAGTTAGCGCCCTTCAAACCTTACCAAAACCGCCTTGCTGCATTGGATTACATTCTGGCACTTGACAGTGATGTCTTTGTTTACACGTATGATGGGAACATGGCAAAGGCAGTTCAGGGCCATAGGAGGTTTGATGGATTTAAAAAGACTATCAACCCTGACAGGTTCGCTTATTTATAAATTTTTTTCCCCTGCCTTCTGAAAGATTCTAGCCCTCTGATTTTGCGTGATTTTACTCTTTTCTTTCAGACAAAATTTTGTTAAACTGATTGATCAGTTAGACGAAGATAGTTTATCATGGGAAGAATTTTCCTCAGAGGTTAAGAGTGCACATTCGGATAGGCTTGGAGCACCATATCTTAGAGAGCCTGGAGATTCACCGAGGCTAGAGGAGAATTTTTATGCAAACCCTCTACCTGGTTGCATCTGTAACAAGCCTCTGGAGCCATTTACAACAAGCTCAAAGCTTCAACAAAGACGGAGTCTAAGGACTTTATTGCAACAATAGGTTTTAGAGTGAGAGTACAGTTACATGTATTCCCTTTAGTGGCGGCTGCAATGGACTTTTGAAGAAAATTTCTCCCTTTGTGCGGTGACAGACTGTAGCCCCCCACAGCTTCGAGAAGTTTTGAGGTTTCCCTTTTGACTGAAAATATACAAAGTTTCAGTTTTGGTTTACCAACAGGCAAGGGCCTCGTCCTTAACACATGAAATTTAGGAAAACAAAGAAGTTGATTTACAAACCACAGTTCAAAGGCAATTCAAGATATTTTCAATGGCACAAAGATAGCTTCCCTGTCAAATATTGAGGTATGATTCATATTTATTCATTTATTATTCTTTCTCTGATTTTTGTTGTCAAAGTGCGCTTCCTTGTGAATTGAATATCAACTTCTATGTACTTCACAGTTGATTCATAATAGAAATCAGTTTATTCACTTTGCCCCTGCACTTATGTATCTCATATTTAGTTTGTTGAATAACTTACAAGATGAGAGTTCAGTATTTATGTCCTGTCGCAATTTGCTGCCTTAGTTCATGGTAAAGCTAAAATTACGGAAAGTGGAAAGAGCATTTGATGTGATTGTAAGCATAACCTATCGACAATTCACACCTTACTCCATTATTATTATTATTTTTTTTTTTAAAGGCTTTTAACTTATCTCTTGACTCTAATCTTAATGAGCATCGACCATTTTGAATCATTTGATTATAATATAGTCAAACGAGGGTTATAGTCTTTACATTGAAAAATTCGAGCCTTTGATTTATTTGCCCTTTAGTATGACAACTTCATTTCCCTATTTTGTTGCAAAAACCTCCCGTGTCTTGTTCCAGCCCTTTTTGGTGGTGAAAATCATTCTTTCTTCTTACATCCCAACCACGGAGTCATGAACAACCCACACCCAACACAGAAAGCAGTACAAATTTTTCGGAAAACCTCCCAAACATATGACAGCTCCCTTGATTTCGTTCAGCCGGCAATAGGGTTTTTATTCCTAATCAAAGGTCAACACTCATCAAAGCCTCAAAACAACTATTTTAACCACCACACTATCATGGGTTGGAATAGACCACCGTGCACAATTTTAGAATGAAATTCGTCGCTTTCAGTGTAGCGACAGTATAAATTTACCCAAACTCGAACAACATAGCAAAGCTAGCTAAACAATAAAAAAAAAAAAAAAAAAAAAAGGGTTCAAAAACTAATGAGATGTAAGGGTTATACGTTCAAAGCTAGCTAAACAATAAAAAAAAGGTTCAAAATTTAATGAGATGTAAGGGTGTAATTTCACTATTGATTTGAGATAAAGAAACATAGATAGAATTAACAAAAAAATGAATGCAATAATATTAAAAATGAATGCAGTCTCTAACCTATAAAATGCACTGCATTAAATTACTAGTCTTGTTTGGATGTTTAAATTGAAATTCTACAATGCCGACCAGACCAGCGTGTGCTAGAGCAATTTTTCCTCGTTCCTTTCACTACTGAACACGGTTCACACCCATTTTCAGAACTACTAACACCTTCCAGATCACCACATTGAAGGTACGTAAACCTGCTCCTTGAGATTTTGTGCCGCACTTTCGGTGGGAAAACCTCTCACACCACCAATAGTCCACTGTGATATAATTCCTGCTGCAACTGCAAAACGCAGTTGCCTCTCCAAAACATCCAGGTTTTCATACATCTCCGGGAAAGATGTCAGCTTTCTCATAATAGCAGCAACAACCGCATCGCCAGAACCAGTCCGATCACAAGTGAATGGGGTTATGAGCACATCTTCAGTTCCAACAACGACACCATCAAAGGTTGGGGAGTAAAAATGGACTCGAAGTGTCCCATCGGTCACAAACAAAAATTTAATTCCATCATGCCATAGTGGAGATATTTCTTCACGAGTGTAATGGTAATAATCCCTCCGGTTCTTCGTTTGCTCGAAATTTTGAGCATAATATTGAGGCCTATAATTCCTCTTCCTCTCATAATACTCTTCATCCAGAAGAAATTCCAGCTCTTGCCTTGTCACCTCAATAATGTTCGCTTCATTCCACGCCCTTTTGATAAACTCCCTTGTCTCATCGCGCGATTTCCAGAAAGGCAAAGGCAAGTTAGGATCAAAAAACACAAGACCCCCAAACTTTTTGGAATATGCAATCGCTTTGAAAAGTGTCTTTTGCATTGAAGGAGATGTCAGTACTTCTGCAGTGAAGTGGAACATTCTTGCCTGAATTATATCATACCATTTTATTAACGAAAAGAAATGCAAACACATTACAAAATTCAAGCAAATGCCAGACAACACGAACATTATTTTCATTGGACAAATTCAAACCAAATGGGATACTATTTCCTCAGCAAAAGAAAGAGAAAAATGGGAAGCTACATCATAAATAACAAGAAAAGCTTTTGTATTACCGAATTCAGCCAAATGCTTTACTCGACTCAAAATGGTTTTTTGCAACTAAATTGTATCCTACATTACTTTAGAAACATACTAAGTGAAAGAACATTTCATGAGTAGTGCTAGAGACAACTCTAATCCCAACTTTATGAATTATTACTTTTTAATAATAAATGCTTTTAATTGGTATGTCAATCATACCAAAATCCCATTTGCCCTTATTACCTCTTTGAGCACAGCAAGGTTCAACTCCGAGCTAAGCAGAGAATCCTCCGCAGCCTCTCTTCCCATCTCCGTCCTCATCTTCCCATCCTCAAACTTGATCTTCATGTAAGAACAAGCCGTCTTCTTACTGTCATCAAACTTGACAGCCCTCGTCTGAACCTTCTCCTGATTCATCATCAGAACCAACTCATCCCCAAAATCATCATCCCCAACCTTCCCCATGAACGCCGCCCTCCCGCCGAGCCGCACGTGCGATATCGCCACGTTAGAAGGCGGGCCACCTGGGGCCCGCACGAACTCCGGCGGGTCCCACTGGAGCATCTTCCACTGCGAGTAGATGTCCGGGTGCATCGGGTTGTCGGAGACCCTCACCGTCGGCACGAACTCCTTCTGCACCGCGCCGAAGCAGCAGACGAGGGGAGGATCCTCGTACAGGAAGTCTATTCCGTCGTCGTAATCCTCGAGTTCCGAATCCGTACTGTCCTGTTTTTTCGTGGGTTCGTCCGAAATCCGGTCGTTTGTCTCGGCTTGGCCTTTTCTCGAACGCCTGGTCTGCTTTTTCGGAGATGGAGAAGATGACGACGTTGTAGACCCCTTTTTCCTGCCTCGGCGAGTGGGTTTCTTGGGCTCGACGGCTCCATTGCTCTCGCCATTAATGGAAGATCTGGGACATGGGAGGTTTGGTTTACGAGATTTGAAGAGGTTGAGTGAAGAATGAAGCTGGAAATGCGGGGAGTTTCGAAGGGAGTTGGGAGGTTGTAAAGCCATGGAAGATGTTGAGTTATTATGGTGGTGAAGGGAAAGAAAAGGGGGAAGTAGCTGAAGTGACGCCATGGGAAGTGCCGTAGGGTTTTAGAGAGTGCTAAGGAAGGGGTTTATCCATTTTTGGCCGTTGCGGTGGAATTGCTGCTATCTTTCTTCTGCCCAAGTAAAAGTACTATATTGGATGGCCTGGTCCTTCACTTGTCAGGACGTTTACTCCAAACCATGTCACCTTTTAAAGAGGATCAATCCCCAATTGTCTTTGAATAAACGACAACGGAATCTTAAACGACTGACAACTAAAGAGTAACGACATTGTCAATTGGATATATGGACAAATTTCACTACCCTTTTTTTTTTTTTTTTCCTCTTGAATTTTAGGCATAATCATAAAATGTCCTTAAAAATTCTCCCACCACCCACCTTCCTAAACTTCAAAATGTTTACAAAATTTCATTCTCAATTAAATTTTTTTATGAAAATATGCATGTAGCACTTGTGGATAGCATAAATTGAAAAAAGTTAAATAGAAAGTTGTGAAATTACACTTATAATTAGATTAAAAGAACAAAGGTGAATTGTCATTTTTTCATACATCTATCCCTTGTGGATAACTTGAAATTTTCACATTTGATAAAAATAATAGATGTCATGTACGCTGCAAATGAATACGACTTCATAATTTTTACATTTAATACCCTAACTCATGTTATCAAATGAGTTTTATACTAAAATTTTAATTGAGGGAGAAAATTCACAAATGTTTCAACATTTAGGGAGGAAGAATATAACAAATTGAAGTTTGAAAACATTTTGTAATAAAACCTAAAGTCGAAGGTAGGAAAAGGGAAATTTGTCCCAAAGTTTACCCTCAAACCTATTTTTCACCTTGCCCATGAATTTGCATTCTAATCTCTTGAACCTCAAGAAAAAATAAAAAAGAAAAAGAAAAAGAAAAGAAGAGAAGAGAAGAGAAGAGAAAGAGACATATCACCTATAGTGATGATATAGTGGTAGAGAGAAATCCGCCACTTAAAAAGCTCCTCATACATTTAATTCAGGTTTAATTCTTGCCCTTTTCTTTTGTAGCGATAACAAGAAAGCATATAATCTAGTATATTCTCACTATAAATCTAGGGCGGAGAGTATAAATACATCATTGGTCTCTTTTTTTATTTAGTATAATAAAGTAAAAATAAAAAAAATCAATGAGAGAAAAATTTTAAAATTCACGTGTTTTATACTTTTTGGTGAGAGATGTCAATAAATATTTTCATAATTATTCAAACACTATATTTTGACAAAAATATTGTTTAGATCAGTATGAGATGAAAACTTAATCTCAACCTTCATTGAATTTAATTTGTTCTAATTTTTATATGTATGAAGAATGTTTAAATTAAATTATATACTTTATATCAAGAGTGAAAATGTCAATATCGAGATAGAGTTGTTAAAGTTTTAATTTATAGATAATGTCGAGGAAATATTAATGCTGATGGATATTTAGAGAAAAAAATAGATGCATAGAGATTAAGTTATAATTTTATTGAAATTTTACAAAAAGTTAAACAATCAATATTACTAAACTAACTTCATGATAAAAACAGTATTTTATTTATTGAATATGAGAGTTAGTACTCATGTTGCACAGATGTTGATTATAATTTACAAACTTTAAGTGTATTTAATAACCACAAGGATTTCTAGCAGGTTATAAAGCATTAAATAGTGGTTTTTCTATTATTATGGATTAAAGAATGTTGTCCCATTTTATTGTGAAAAAACAAAAAACAAAATGTGCTACAAAATTTAAAATTTTGTAGAAAAATAAAAATTTTCAAGGATTTTTGGGTATTACGTGGACATATTTAAAATATCCTGAATATTCATGGATATTCATCAATATTATAGATATTGTTAGACATTATAGACATTTAACAGACACTTTGAGAAAAAAATCATTTCTCCCATTGTCTATGTCGAGACTTTAAAGTATGAATAATATTGTAAAAATATCGACAATATCGTAGACATTTTCATTTATGCTTTATATGTTTATTTTACTAGAAAATATTGTAAGATTGTAAAAATATAATAAATTGAGTTCTAATGTCACCAGTGTATTTTTTGTTTTATACTATATATCGTTTTTATGATATTTAAAATAAATAAAAAAAACACTTGTATTACACCTCTTTTTAAACTCCATTAGAGCTAACTCAATCGATGAAAATAAGGAGTTTAATTAAGGATAATAATAGGACGTACCAGGGTTGGGTATGCCTCCCCAACCACTAACCCTATTTTTACCTATCATATTGCTGTCTAATTTAAGACGGGTGTAGCGACGAGAATTCCCATTGAGTATGCTATACCTATATCATATCTATTTACCTATTAAGAATTTAAAAAAAAAAACTTAGAAGAAATTCTATTAAATTTTTCATAAAATTTAGCAACATATTCATATGTTAGGGATAATTTCCCTTTTTGAAGGTGTTTTATTTTTTATATTACAATAAAAAAAATTTAAATATTATAGAAGAATTTTCAATAATTATTTAATTTTTGTAATTTTTCATGATTACATATAAAATTATTTTTTTAAAAAGTGCTTACCTAAATTTTATTTGATGATGTGATATTCTATGACTTGTTATAGTAATAACCAGTTTATGTTAAGCGTTAAGTAAAAAGAATGTCTTGTTATAGTAATAACCAGTTTATGTTAAGCGTTAAGTAAAAAGATTTGGTTGGTTTTTTTTTTTTTTTTTTTTTTGGGTTGGGAGTGAATAATAAACATCATGGTTTACTATTAGTACACTTCTTATATATAACACGACATAGATGGCTTAAAAAAAAAACACTAATCTTTTTAATTTAGCAATCACTTTTGTTTACATCAGATTATTGTAAACTTCCTCAAGCAAAAAAATATATATTTTTCTATAAAATTTTTTATTATTCACCTTCTCACAATTCAGTATTTAAAATTTTGATTAAGTTATTTTGTCTTATAGTAAAATTTTTTTTAAAGGTCTTTGTTTCTTTTGTTATAACAAAATGTAGCCCTAATATTTTCCAAAATTTATTAAAACCGATAATATTTAAAAAGTTGCAACCAAACCCCTTCCTTTTTTTTTTTTTCCTAATCCACTATGTTGTTCAATAATAAAAAAGCTCTACACGCGCAAAGCACATGTTTTCAACTAGTGTGTGTATATATAATATATATAGGGAGAAGTTGTAGCAGAGCCTAATTGAAAGGCCCTATCAATAGGAGTATCAATAGGAGGTCATTTATAGGTCGTTAAGATATAATCAAATGGGTAATACGTTGTTTATCTATAATAACTATAAGACACAATAACTTATAAAATTATAGGCTAAGGGGATATTTGGAGAAAGAATTGCATTTTAATTTTATTCAAATACAATACAATTTTACATCAAACACAAATTTTACAACAGTGCTACGAAAACAATTACTATTCAAAATATTTTTAAAACAATCACATCAACTTTTCAACTCTACTATTTATCTCTACTTTTACCAATCACATCAACTTTTCAACTCTAAAATACTTTTCATCCAAACACACATTTCATTCAAATACAAAACAAATACTTTTCAATCAAATACAACATTCAAAAAACAAATTTCATTCAAATACAATCAAAATGCAATGCGTTTACCAAACGCTCCCTAAATAATTTTTAAAAAAATAAAAATAAGCATTTTTCTCCCCAGGGCCACGAACAATCGCCGTCAACCCATAGTGGCAACTAAGGAGAAAGAGTCAAGGCTCCTCAACTCGGCCTACAACGCCGTCTCCACCCACCCAAAGCCCGCCATCAAAAAGGAGTAGCTCCGCCTTCTCGTCGGAATTTTCAACCAAATATTTCATTAGACAGAATTTTCTTACTTTATCTTTTATAATTTCTCGATTCATAAGAACTATGGAGCTTTAATTAGGTTTTGATATCCCTAATTAGATGCCAAGTCAACGATTTTGCCTCTGAAATGGATGGAAAAGGGAAGTTTGTTAATAATTTGCAATTCAACGAAGATAAGGGGACATTGCCAAATTCAAAGATCAACATGGAAAAACAAAAGCAAAAAAAAAAAAACTGAGACCGAAATTCAGGTTATAAAATTAATCTATCTAGTTAGGTTTTTTTTTTTTTTTTGGGACTAAAAGTTATGGCTGCAAAATCAACTTGTTTTAAATTTCCATATTCAACAATAAATGATTTCTAAGAGTGAAATCCAAATACCATCTCCATTGTGCACTATATTAGCAGCAATAACAATAATTGTACCAAAAAAGGCCTAGACCATTCGATGAAGATACACACTAGAAGATGTGGCTGTATTTTATACTATGAAGAATATTTTAGATTGCAAAATGTGGCAGCATTTAAATGTGACTAGTCTCTCCCCCAGAAACCACTGACTAATGATGCTACCTTAATTATTCCATCCAACGTTTCATAGATTAACGTACTAAGAGGATGAGAATGGTCTCCCTGATAAAACTTATGAACTGTTCCTGTGATGACTATCCAACTACAACCAGGAGTTTTTACCAAACCCAGATCCTTCATTTTCACTCTAATAAGAGAAACACCATCCCGCATCCCGAGAGACTTGTAAATGCTACACAAAGCTATGTAGTTGCTAGAGTTTCTAGGCTCCAATCTAAAGAGTTGACTCGCTGAAATCTCTCCAATCGCCACATTCTTGTGCATGACACAGCCAGCAAGCAGGGCACCCCAGACACTTGCCGGTGTCATCACCTTCATATTCTTTATCAACTCGAGTGCTTCCTCAAGGTATCCAAAACGACCTAAAAGGTCCACCATGCATGCATAATGCTCTACGCTCGGTTCAAAACCATAAACTAAACTGATGGAATTAAAAACCTTCCAGCCTTCATCTATGAAACCTGAGTGACTGCAGCTAGCTAAAATAGCCGCTAGTGTAACGCAGTTGGGTTTGAATCCAGAATCTATCATTTTTTTAAAAACGAGCAAGGAGTCCCTTCCCTTGCCATGAACTCCATAACAAGATATCATTGTGGTCCAAGTTACTAGATTTAAGTTTGCCATGCTCCTGAAAACTTTTTCTGCATAATCTAAGCATCCACATTTCGCATACATTCCAATCAAAGAATTCCCAATCGCAACATCCTTACCGTACAAGAGATCCTTACTTACCCTACCATGAACTTCTTTCCCTTTAATCAAGTCGCCTTCTCCACCACATGCATTCAAAACGCTAGGAATCGTCATAGAATCCATCTTCACACCTGCCTTGAGCATTTCTCTAAAACAAGCCAAGGCGTCCTTACAGAAACCGGCTCCTCCAAGCCCCGAAATCATCGAATTCCATGTCACGGTATCTCTACACGACATATTAGAAAATACCCTCCTCGCATCAAACATACTTCCGCATTTAACACAGAAGTCCAAGAACGAACTGGTCACAACTACGCATCCCTCAAGCCCAAGCTTAACAACCGAACCATAAAGCGCGTTACCCAAAGATCCATCTCCAACTCCTGCGCACAACTTAAACAGCGGAGGCAATGTATAATGATCCGGTCGGAGCCCCATCTTCCTAAACTCACCAAAGACATCCAAAGCAGCAGAATACATAGAATTCTGCACGTAGGAAAAAATCAAGATGTTCCACGAGTGCAAGTTTCTGTCACGCATTTTGTCAAACACTTGGCGACCGTCTCGAATGAACCCGCATTTGGAATAGGCCAACAAGAGGTCAGTTTGAAGGGTGAGGTCGGAAAGGAAGCCATGGCCAAGGATTTGAGCGTGGGTTTGCCTGGCTTGCGATATCTCCGAAGAGCTCCTCAGTAAAGAAGACAAGTGAAGTGCTGTTTTCAGAGACATTCTTTGCTTTAACCTAAAACAAACACCCACATTTTTTCTTCTAGGTTTCTGACGTCTTCCTCACCTCCTCCGGCCAGCTTCGACGACCTTCCAGAAGGTTCCAAGGACGAGACGCCGATCGTCCACGGGCTCGTGTCCCTCGTCCTGCAGCGACGCGCGAGTCCCGTCGCTCTCTGTCGTCGTAAACATGCACCAACCCACACCCATGAAAAACGATTCAAGAAATACGAACGACTTTGTTGCATTTTATAAGTTAGCGAAAACAGAACAGGATAAGCCTGGATGCCATACGACATGCTAAAACTACAAAAGTGTTCAGATGACAAACGACAAAAGTGTTCTGAAATATGGAAAGAACGATGCTATTCAAAATCAAAAACTACAAATTTTTTTTTTTTATTTTTTTTTTTGTGGGAAAAAAGTTTAAGAAAACTACTGCCTGTTTGCTCCGGGGTTACGAACTCAAATTTTTTATTTTAATTTTATCTTATTTTAAAAATCAATAAAAATTATAATTAAATTAATCCGTATAAACTTAAAATTTCATACCAAATCCAATAGTGCTTATTTAACCTTCTCAACTCACGTACTCATACGTGGCGCATTTGGTTTACATATAACCTAAACTAGGGAGACTCACGGGCGAAGACTCTAATTGGCGGTTTGGGAATACGCCTTTTTGTGATGCATATTGCATATATGCATAACAAAGAAGGTGCTCCTTTCATTTTTGCTATAAATATGAGAAAATGATGCTTCAAATACTCTTACAAGAGAAGCCAAAAATACATTATAAACACAGTCTAAACAAGTAAAAATATCACAATGTGAATGACAGATTGTGCTCTAATAACAAAGCAAAACATTTATAGAACTAGAGGTGAAGACCAAATAATTCTATAGAGTTCTAAAAGAATTTCAGGGAGATTAAATTTTTTACAATGTGTAGCACATTATTACCTACAAATGACACCTATCCCAATCCCATTAAAAATTGTCTTTGATTATTAAAGACAAAAGAAAACAAAAACAAAAACAAAAAAACAACCTGCGTTTATCCCATAAAATAAAAACAAAAATAAAAAGCGATGCTATTTCATTCCTTTGACCACTAGAATAGTTTATTTCATTCATCTTTTTTTTTTTTTTTAAATGTCCGTACACCCGTGATGCAAGACCTACGAAAAACTTCAATAATAATTTGGCATCTAAAGATGGAATACAAAGGCAATACTCGATAACAAATCCAAAAGAAGGGAAAAAAGAGCAATAAATACTAATCATAAGCAAGAGGCAAAAAATAATAATTATTGTTACAATAATACAATACTGGAGAAATAATAAAAAGAATAATAACAAAGCAAGGCATACAACATCAAAATTATCTTCATTAACATAAGAACACATCAACTGTTGTTTTTTATTTTTATTTTTTTTATTTTTTATTTTTTTGTAAGTAACATACCAACAGTTGTTGTACCCTCCTTAATTCTCAAGGAATCAAAAAAAAAAAATTTTTCACATTTAGAAATATTTGCTTCTTTCCGCATATAATTCTCTTATATGTTTGTTCTATATATTATTGTCAATATTTTTTCCCTTAGGTTTATTTTCTTTCATTGTTTGTTTTATAATGTTTATAGTATTCCTCCCAGGGTTACCATTGTTGGAGGAATTCACATAATATTTAAAAAATTATTATTATCCGATGACCTCGATTCTTGTGACTTGATAGGCTGTTCGGCAAACCTGGTTGGTTGGTCCGCACTTT
Organism: Antiaris toxicaria; assembly: GCA_035233585.1. Taxonomy (NCBI): domain Eukaryota; kingdom Viridiplantae; phylum Streptophyta; class Magnoliopsida; order Rosales; family Moraceae; genus Antiaris; species Antiaris toxicaria. The sequence continues at coordinate 8,878,964 of CP141163.1, forward strand.
GACTTGGTAGGCTGCTCGGCAAACTCGGCATGGCTAGTTGGCTAGTTAACTCATTTTTGCTCTTGAGCTGCCAAGCAGAAAGCGCAGGGTGCAGAACAGGATTTTGCTAGCTGCTCTGCTGATCGGCTGCTTACAGAGTGCAGAGCAGGATTTAGCCCACTGCCCTGCTACTCGGCTGCCCGGTAGCCAAGCAGAGCATAGCTTGCCTAGACGGACGAAACGTAACACCTGGTCCGTCTTCCCTAGAACGGTGCCCCAAACTTCTTAGTCCGACCCGAGACACATGGCAAAGCCACAAAAAGACACCTCGTCCCAGGTCAACCTTACAGGTGGGGCAGCTCGACCCGGCCGAGTAAGACCCGACCGGAACCCTATCCAACTGGCTCCCTATAAATGCCAAACTTGTGGAGGCCAAAGGTAAGTGATTCCCTCTCTCCTAACCAGCTCAACCCTGCTCGGCAAACTCTTTGACTTGAGCGTCGAAGTGCCTTTGGTCGGCACCACACCGGTGCCCCCTCACTCCTAGGCTCTGCTTTTCTCTTGTGTAGGTTTATTAGTCGGCAACCCTGCTTGGCTGCTCGACTGGTCCGCTGCCTGGCTGTCCAGCAAGTCAACCCCTCTGCTTGGCTGCTCCGCTGGTCTACTTTCCGACTGCCTAGCAGGCCCACAACCCTGCTGGGCTGCTCCACTGCCTAGCTGCCTAGCAGGCTTACAACCCTGCTTGGCTGTTCGGTTGGTCTGCTTCCCAGCTACCCCGCAAGTTCATTATCCTGCTTGACTGCTCGGCTGGTCTGCCGCTTGGCTGGCCCGCAGGCCCGCAACCTTGCCTGGCTACTTCACCAGTCCATAGCCTCTCTACCAACGTCCTGTTGCTCCGTAGCCCTGCTTGGCTGCTCGGCTAGTCCACGGTCTTGTTTGGTTGCATTGCTGACCACCCGCCTTGCTTGGTTTATCTGTTTTCCTGGTCGGCGACCTGATTCTATGCTCTAACAAGAGTCCTTCAAAGGCCACTGTTTGTGATATTAAAACTTGTCAGACTGACAACTACCGTGCGCCGCCGCACGTGGTATTGGGGTCAAATTTCGACGTCAACAACCATGATCATCAATCTTATAGATATAATTTGTGAGGACTAAATTGTATCCTTTTGAAAAGTTTAGAGATCTTTTCGTTATAAAAAAAAAAAAAAAAAGATTAGGGACCATATACAACTTTGTAAAAAGATTGGGAAACAAAAGAGTAATTCACATGTGCTAATAATAGGACTAAGATCAGTGGTAATGTTGGAGTGACAATCTGAAGTAAAACTAGAATTAAAATCAACAGCAATATTAGAGCGGATCAGTGATAAATTTAGATTTAAAGCCCACATGGATATTATAGCTTAAATCCATCAATTATTAAAAAGAAAACTACTTTCAAAAAAAAAAACTTGTGCTTTAATATTAAAATAAATTCAAACCAGAACTAATGTTCAAGCACTTGATAGTATTCAACTTAGGATTAGTATTTTTCATATTATGGTTATTTCGTCTTCTTTCATTCTTCATATAATTCTCTTCAATTCCTCTTTCTTGCATCAACATTTTCGTAATTTATGTTGACATACTTTAGGAACGTTTGGTAAACGCATTGTGTTTTAATTACGTTTGAATATAATTTTTTTAATGTTATATTTGGTTGAAAATTATTTGTTTTGTATTTAAATAAAATGTGTATTTGGATGAAAAGTATTTTAGAATTGAAAAGTTGATGTGATTGGTAAAAGTATAGATAAATAATTAGGGTTGAAAAATTGATGTGATTGTTTTAAAAAACTTTTGAATAGTAATTGTTTTCATAGCACTGTTAAAAATAATTGTATTTAAATGTAAAACTTTACGTGTGATGTAAAATTAGTTTTCGTAGCGTCAAAAAACGTTTACCAAACGTGTTGCTAATTTTTTTAAAAAATAATAAAAAACGAAAATAAAATATGGAAGAAGTAATACAAAATGGTTTTTTAACCACTCGGCCTTACTAAAAGCATATCACCCAGTATATAACTGTACGAAACCAAAATAATAATAATAATAATAATAATAATAATAGAGGCGTTTGATTTTATTTTTTAGAACAATTTTCCATTTTTAAAAATATAAAAAATAAAAACGGTCTTAAAATATTGTATTTGTTTATTCATTTATTCAACATTTTTAAAACAATTTTAAAAACATAATTTTCAATTATGTTGTTATTTTAGGTATTTTGAAAATAAAAAAAAATTATTTTCACTTTTTTATTTTTATTTTCTTTCTCTTAATCCCCTCTCTCTTTGCGCCTATGTAGCGTTAGTAACGACAACCATATCTAACGATAGTTTCCATCTTTCATGAAAGACGACGACTACAGACTGGCAACGACCCCCTCGCGACGACGACTACTAATTCACAGTGACTACTATCGAATCATGACCCAAATCTTACGAAAACGACCATAGCAACAGCGCCCATTTCTGACGAAAGGTCAATGATCACAGACTGGTGACGACGACAATGATGGCCCTCTCACGACGATGACTACGGATTAACAACCCAGATCTTACTAAGACGTCGTCCAAGAAACTCACTACAACGACCTCTATCTTTGGCGACGACAAAAATCATCAGGTCTCAAGTTTGGGGATCACCGGTAGTATTAGGATTTTGTGTTTTTAAGGTTGTCGCTGCAATTACATCTGCTTTAGAATGACGTCGCCACCGCCACTGTCACTTAGAGTTAGACCACTAATGTATTCTATCTCTACCCTTATTGCAAAACCCACCACCAAAGTTTTTTTTTAATTATTATGACTAATAATTTATTTTTTTATATTTTTATTTTTTAAAATTAAACATAAATATATTTTTATAAAATACTCATTTATAAAATAGGTGTTCAAAAATATAATAAAAAAGAATTTCATTTTTATATTTTTCATAATATACACTCACAAAATATAATTAAATATAATTTTAAAAATAATCTCAATGTAATATTTAAAACATTCTTATTTTTAATTATTTTAAAAATAAAAAAAATATTTTAAAAATAATACCAAACGTTATTAACGTGTTTAAATCCATTGAACACTTTGCTTTGTATTCTCATATTAATTTTACCATTATATCCTTTGTTCATTTGACTTCCTTTCTTTTTTCTCTAAGGACGTTTGTTTTTGTTTTAGAGAATGATTTTCTATTTTCAAAAATACAGAAAATGAAAACGGTCCCTGTTGACGTCGAAATCCGACTTCAACACCACGTGCGGCGGTGCACGGTGCCTTGCTCAACGAATAAGTCCCAACGCCAGGTACTGTAGCCTGTAATGAATCTCCGCGCGGGTGGTTAGACGTGAACTAAACGATGGGTCAGACAGGGATGGGTGGCGGGCGGAGCCCTCGACTAGCCAACCAGCCGAGCAGCCGTCTGGCCAGTCGGCCAACCCGAGATGGGCAGTTGGGTGCAGATGAGCCGACGGTGCGGGACTGCCAATTTGACGACCAGCCGTACTGGGTCGGTCTGGCTGGATTACCGGGAAGCCGACTGGATGCTCCCGAACAGGTTCTCAAAGATATCGACCGAACCGGGTTGCTGACCAACCGACCGGGACCGTTTGAGCGAAGACGCTCTTGCAACTGGGAAGGACCTGTACAGTAGAAGGAGTCGAGCTAAAGAGCGAAAAGGGGGGGCACCGGTGTGGTGCCGGCCAAAAGCACTCCGACGCTCAAGTCAGCAGGGATGCCGTGTAGTCGAGTAGCAGATTGAGTCTGGTCGGGAAAGAGAAATTTTCATCTTACCTTAAGCTGGTGTAGGGAGAGTATTTATAGCACGCTCGACTGGATCGATTCTAGCCTGGCCGCCCCGTCGGAGCGGGTGCCTATAGCCGAGGTGTCTCCTCGCGGACCTGCCACGTGTCCCGGGTCGGTAGGATGGAGGTTGCCGGGAAGCCGGGCAGCCGACCAGCCGGTCAGCCGACCAGCCGGTGTCTGGCGTTTGGTAGGGTGGCAGACCTGGGGCCAATCAGCCGATCAGCTGAGAAGCCGTCTAGAAGCAGCGTCCGGTCTCCTTCCGAGTTGTCGACAAGGTCCCGAGCAGCCGGGAAGTCGGCTTGCATCCCATGGAATTCTGATTGGGAACTCGTCATTTTTGGGTCCGCCCCCAACAGTCCCAAAACAACGTTTGTTTATTTAACATTTTTAAATCCATTTCGAAAACATCGTTTTCAATTTTTTTTTTGTTTTTTGAAAACGAAAAAAAGTTGTTTTCATTTTTTGTTTTCGTTTTCTCCCTCTATCTCCTCTTTCTCTCTCTCTCTCTTTCATTTGTGCAGCGTCAGTGATGATCATATCCCATAATGGCATCCATCTCCAACAAAAGATGACGACCATGGACTAGCGATGATAACAATGGCCCACTCGCAACAATGATTATCGACTCATAATCTAAATCTCGCTGTTATCGTCACCTAGAGTTCAGACTACCAATGTCTTCCACCCTTATTTCTCATTACAAAACCTACTATCAAAGGTTTTTTTTTTTTAATTATGACTAATAATTTATTTTTTTTATAAAATACTCACTTATAATATAATATGAGTTTTCAAAATATATAACTAAATAAAGTTTCATTTTTTATGTTTTTTAAAATATACATTCAAAAAATATAATCAAACACAATTTCAAAAATAATCTTAAAATAATTTTTAAAACATTTTTATTTTTAATTTTTTTTAAAATAGAAAACATTTTAAGCCAATACCACGAATATTAATTTTATACCAAACGTAAAGTTTTAAATTCAAATACAATCATTTTCAACAGTGTTACGAAAACAATTACTATTCAAAAGTCTTTTAAAACAATCACATCAACTTTTCAACCCTAACTATTTATCTCTACTTCTACCAATCATATTAACATTTCAACTTTAAAATACTTTTTATCTAAACACATATTTTATTTAAATATAAAACAAATATTTTTCAACCAAATACAACACATAAAAAATATATATATTCAAACGTAATTAAAGCTCCTTAACATTTTTATCTCTCCCAGCCCCACCGCGAGGAAATACGAACCTCAGTCGGTTTCATCTTATACGACCTCTTTTTCCACAAACCGGATTTTCGCCTTAAAACCCAGACAGTGTATCCAACATTCTCAACCGTTGGATCACAAACTCTTTATTAGAATGATAACCCCGCTCACTACGAGCAAAGGCGACTAGATTTTTCTTGCCTAGTCTTTTTCTCTTATTTTTCTGGCTTTGATAAAACCAAACAGGCTTTACGACGATCAAACCTGTAAACCGTTTGATTCTCTTCTTCTCCAATCTCCATTGCCAAAGAGGGTTTTTTTTTTCTGGGCTTTCTGTCACTTTAACGTGACACCTTGTAGGTAAGCCTTCTATCTCTAATTTATCATTTTTCCAGTCATTCATGAAGCCCACTTTGATTTTTCTTTTTAATTTGCTAGATATTTATGGTGCTAAATTAATTTAATACCATGTGAAATTAGTGGGGATTTAGCCTCAACTGATTTCTGGGGTAGATAAGATTTTTTTTTTCATAAATAAATTTTGTAAATTTTGCTTCTGCTTTTGAAACTATCCCAAGAAAAGATTTCAGGGGTTATTTCTGGCAGGTGTATGGAGCCTACTTATTGCTTGAGGTGTGTGATTTCTCTCATAATCCCTTTTTATTTCATCAGAAAATTCTATAGCGGTTGAAAGTGAATGTAGTTCTAAATTGCCATTATCTTGTATGTGTTTGATTATTTCTAATGCTATAATCTTGTTTGTGTTTGATTATTTCTTATTTCATTTTATTACTCTCGATAATAAAGAATTATCGAATTGAAGCATCTAATTCTTAACAAACTCTCTGACCATTTGGATCGAGAAGGTTTTATTTTAGGAAATAGTTACTAGCTTTCATTCATATTAGTACCTTATAAGAATGATACCAACATGGATTGAGCCTGAATTGATGATTGGGGATTCGTTTAATCAAAGGTTTTTGCTTTCGAAACTACCACAAGAAAGAATTTTGGGGTGTAGTTACGGAGAAGGTGTGTTGGGGGGTAACTTTAGCTTTTCAAATTCGGTACCATGTTAAGCATGTCGCATAGCTCGTTATTGTATCTGATCAGAGTTTTGTTAAAGCAGAAAATGGGGTTGTGGACATTTTTGGAAGGCCTTCTGCTCTTTGCGAATGCGTTGGCGATCCTGAATGAGGACCGGTTTCTTGCTCCAAGAGGGTGGACATTGATAGAACTCCACGGAGGAAGGAGAAATACATTCAAGGGGCAGATCATAGGGCTTATACATGCATGCCAATTCTTGAGATTGCCGCTCATACTTTTTAATATTGTTGTTATTGTAGTGAAGTTGTTTTCCGGCTGAGGCTTGACAAATTCTGCAACTTAAAGACATTCAATACTTGTATACCTTGTGAGTTGTAGCAGAGTAGAAATCATGTTCAGGAGTTGTGTGTTTGATCTATATTAGATTGAGCTCCAAAGATATTGAAGTTATAAATTAGTGATTATAATGGGATTTCAACTCTACTCTTTCTTTCTAGTTCCTTCTTGATTGTTAAGCAGCCTACGGTTAAACCTTTGGCCGTTTGTCCGTGTACTGCATCGGCACGTTTATTCAACTTAAATGTGTATTCAAATAAAATGTGTTTTTGATAGTTTTTATTAAAAGTTTTTTTTTTTTTTTTCCTGAATTCCAAAGTAGAAAATTCAAACTCTATATCTTATGGTGAAGTTTAATATAAAATTATTAATAAACTATGCTTGCAATTATTATTCTGGTAAAATTTAAATAATATAAAGACAAAAAAATAATCTGATATAGATTTTGAAAAAGTAAAAATTTGATATTTGCATTTAAATTGAATCATTAAAATAGTAAAACATTAATGCTTGCATTCCAATACCTGTGTAACTAAACGCATATTGGAATACAAAACATTGTATTTATCAAATACAAAATTGAATATATCATCCAAATGAATGCTTAGCTCTGTCTTCATAGCCATTTAATCAAGTAAATTCTAGCAATCTTGATTTTATTCCATTCCTTCTATTCTGGTATTATTGCTCTTACAATGTTGATATCTTTCATTCATTTATGCAAAAAATACAAAGTACGAGCAACTGAAACAGAACAACCTATTTTACACATGAAAAATAAAACACAGAAACCATAATCACTCCACTGGAATCATAACCTCATTAGTCCTAAAAGGAGGCAAAGTCCAGGGTGGATTATACCTTGCCAACAAGTACTTCCCAATAACCTTATAACCATCTCTCTCCAAGCTCCTCTTCAGCTTCTCCACCTTCTCTTCCACCACTTTCTCCGTCGCCACCCCGCTGAACCTCACCACCCCGTACTTCCTCTCCCCCTCCTCCGTGATCACCACCCTCTCGTCCACCGGCTTCGGCGCATCCTCCGCCTTCCGGTACTTCTCCGGCAGCAGGAACTGCATTGTCACCGCCGCCTTCTCCCCTCCGCCGCCACTCTTTGTGACGACCGGAGCCGTCATTGGGATTATCTCGGAGGTTTTTGTTACGACTGGGGCTGTCATGGCAATCTTCTCGGGCTTGGTGTTCTGTGGATTGCCCAAGGCTCCTATGTAGTTTGCTAGCAAAGTGAAACCGCCGTCTTTGTCGCCCCTGAATTGGGACGGCTCGTAGGTGACTTGTGCTATCACAGAGGGTTTATATCTTCGGATTTCGTAGTCATTTGTGGATTGGATCACTTCATGTTTAGGAGTTTCGACGCTGATCTTTCCAAAAACCATGCCCATCCTGTCACTACTTTTGGGTTGATTCTGATTTATTAAATGAAAATGGCTATAAAGAGGAGTTGAATGGAGGTGAAAAGTTATGGAATTTTCTAGATATGCTTTGTCATGATCAAGTTTGCTTGGAGAAGGGGTTTGGAAATGCAGACCTGTGGACCTAAAAGCTTAAAGCAGTGGCTGAATTTCGTTAAGCATGTGTGGACTCTGTTCATCCACGATTTTATATGTTTGGTCGGGATTCATAAACATTTTCCACGTAATGTCTCCTTTTATTTTTTATTCTATTTTTGCTTGACTTCTCCTTTTATTTCCAAACAAAAACTTGGGTGAAAAAATAATTAAAATTTTTATTAATTAAAAAAAAGATAAAAATAAGATTGTAAGGTTTGATTTTAATAAGAGAACCAGACACGAGTATCTTTTTTTTTTTTTAATATAAGATACCCCTGCAAATGTTGCTAATAAAAAGATTCCTTGTTACTTAAAAAAAAAAAAAGTGTTCCTTGTTTATTGAAAAACCTAAAAACAAAACAAAAGGGGAAAAATAAAAAACCCTTGATCGGTTTTCAATAATAAAAAGATTAGGGGGCATTTGGAGAAATATTCAATTTTAATTTTATTCAAATACAATACAATTTTACATCAAACACAAATTTTACAACAGTGCTACGAAAATAATTACTATTCAAAACATTTTTAAAACAATCACATCAACTTTTCAATTCCACTATTTATCTCTACTTTTACCAATCACATCAACTTTTCAATTCTAAAATACTTTTCATCCAATCACACATTTCATTCAAATACAAAACAAATACTTTTCAACCAAATACAACATTCAAAAAACAAATTTCATTCAAATACAATCAAAATGCAATGCGTTTACCAAACGCCCCCTTAGTCTCTACAAAAATTTGTGCATTAAAGATTTATTCCCATAATTTTTTTATCAAATAAATATCATCCTTAATTATTAATTAATTTAAAAATAAATAAATAATAAAGAAAAGAAGTCAAGGGAGGGTGGTGGAGGGTAGAGACGGAGTTAGGATTTGAATTCAATAGAGACATAAATAATAGAAGAACTTTATGGCAGAATGGCCCTGTTCTTATACAAACAATTATCTCGACCGTTAGATGAAAATTAACACTACATATTGTAGTGATTGAACTATACGAGAAAAAAAATTTTAAATAGCATCATTATACCTTATGATCCATTAAAAAAAAAAGTAACATCCATCAAAAATAGGTTGGATGAATTACGAATGCATTTTTCATATGATAAGGTGTCTCATTGTAAAATTTAGGATTTTTTAACCGTCACTTGGGTGGGATGATCTTTCGTTTGTAATTTTTTTATATACAATTTTAATATTTAATTGATTTACTTGTAATTTTATATAAAATTATGTATAAAATAATACTTTTTTGTATTTACTTATTATGTTATATATAATTTTATATAATTTTATATAAAGTTACAAATAAGTGTTATTTCAAAAAAAAAAAGTAGAAATACCTGGAATTTATTCAATCAAGATAATTTATGTACGTGAAACTAAAGTAAAAATTTATAAACTAAAAGAATTCAAAAGGTTGAAAAATACTGGGAAAAGGTTGAAAATTGAAAAGCATATGTAAAGTGTATGTATTGGAGTATATTCAGTAACGGAGTCAACATTTATTTATAGGGGGTCAAAATTTTTTTTAATCAAGATTATAATAACATCTCTGCATACAATTAGTGTCATCATACCACGATTCACTAGCGCCATCCATTACCGTGATCTTTTCAGTATGCCACCCTGCCCCATGGTCTATCTCTTGTCTCTCTCCTCGTCGTTGTTTCTCTCTCCATCACATTTGCAACTGCTAATTGTTGCAATATTCATCAACAAATCCCTTTCCAATCATTGTAGAAGAGTGACACAAATCTATTCTTTTTATTTATTTTTATTTTATTAATTTTTTTATTTTTTATAAATTTTTGTGATATAATATATTTACTATTTTTATTATTTTAATTTTTGTGTTATTTTTTTAAAATAATATTTTTAATTGTTTGTTTATAAAGTAAGAAAATCATATAGACAAGTAAGGGTAGCATAAGCGGTGAGCAGCTCCTCCTACACTACAATCTAAAGGTTGTGGGTTCGAGTCATGAATAGCCCTACTTTAGTGATGCCTTTAGATTAGGATGAATGGGGAATGAAGGAACTTACCTATCAAAAATAAAATAAGAAAAATATATGATAAATTATATTTTTGAAATAATAAATTTCAAAAAAAATTATTAAGAATAATCTAATATCAAAAAATATCAAAAATCCAATAGAATACCAAACAGTACTGTAGTGATGTCATCAGATTAGGTTGAATGGGGAATGAAGGAACTTACTTATCAAAAATAAAATAAGAAAAATATATGATAAATTATATTTTTGAAATAATAAATTTCAAAAAAATATTAGTAATAATCTAATATCAAAAAATATCAAAAATCCAATAGAATACCAAACAGTGTTTCGACAAATTATCAAATGGTACCAGAAAATCTTTTTGGTTGGTTAGAAGAATTTTTTAAAAGACATATTAGGTTGACTTTTAACTTTTATTAAAAAAGGGCAAATTTTAAAAGACATATAAATGAAGTAGTGTTCTAAAAATGTGCATTTTTTAAGATATTCCTGAGGTTTTTCCTTTAATAAAATTGTTTCAAAATGTAAATTGTTTATCCAATAAAATATAGATAACTATTAACTTAAGGGGTCAAAATTATACTTATATTTATTATCATAAAATGAAAAAATCCATTATATCAAAATTTAAAAAAAAAATTGCAAGGGGGTCATGGCAACCCCCGTCCCTATTGAGTATACTTGTAGGTGTCGTTTGGCAAAAAAATTGCATTTTAATTTTATTCAAATGTAATACAACTTTACACCAAACACAAATTTTTCAACAGTGCTACGAAAATAATTACTATTTAAAAGTTTTTTAAAACAATCACATCAACTTTTCATCTCCACTATTTATCTTTATTTTTACTAATCACATCAACTTTTCAACTATAAAATACTTTTCATCCAAACATACATTTCATTCAAATACAAAACAAATACTTTTAAACCAAATACAACATTCAAAAAATAAATTTCATTTAAATACAATTAAAATGCAATGTGCTTACCAAACGCCCCCTTAAGCAAAAAGAAAACGTGGAGTAGACCAAAAAAAAAAAGTAAAAATACCTCAAAATAGTTAAAATAAAAAGGCGAAAGTGTGCACTGCATTTGTCTGGCACAAATCTAGAAAGAGAAAGAGAAACAAGAACGAGAGAGAATAAAGGTCATCTCACCTAGAGGCTTAACCTCTATTTGTTTCCTATATTATACTTACATTACATTTAAATACAATATAATTTTTATCAAAATATAAAAATATTATATTTAAATGCTAATCACATCATATTTTAAATCCAATACAATTATTATTTATTTTTTTACCTTTTCTATTATTTTTATTATCACATCACATACTTTCTTTTTATCTCTTATTTTTTTCTTTACTTTTACTTATCACATTACATATTCATTATTTAAATACAATTCAAATACTTTTATCCAAAATACACATTGTATTCAAATGCAATGCAAATACTTTTTCTCCAAATATAAATTGCATTCAATGTATTGCATTTAAATATAATGCAAACGCAATGTGTTTATTAAACGGGGCCTAAGACTATGTAAGTTAGATAAACTAACGAATCCAATTGATTGGTTAATAAGAGATTGCTAAGCATTTTTTTTTTCTTTCTAAGAAATTTTACAAAATTTTTAGAAAGCCCTATGCTTAAATTTATTAAGGAGGCATTTGGATAATATATTATATTTGTATTGTATTTGAATGTAATACATTAAATGTAATATGTGTTTGAATGAAAAATATTTGCATTGCATTCAAATACAATTTTTAGTTAGATCAAAAGTATTTATATTATATTATATGTGATATGATTGATAAAAGTAAAGAGAAAAAAGGTAGAGGGAAAGTGAATATATGATATTATTGATAAAAATAATAGGAAATAAAATGATAAATAGTGATTGTATTAAAGGTAAATTATAATATGATTGATATTTGAATGTAATACTTTTACATTTGAATGATAATTACATTAAATTTAAATACAATAAGATAATTAAACGCTCTTATAGGTCTTCCCTTGATCTAACAAGGCAAAGCGTATCATTTTTGCCAAATTTACTAGACATTCGAATGCCCAATTAAAAATACTAGTTTTTTAGGCACGTCGAATGCACATGCATTCCCCATTATACATATAACAAATATTGTACAATTTTTTACATCAAAAACTATGTTATACATGTTTTAATTATTATTATTTTTATTAAAAATCTTAATATTTATTTTTTGAAATTCATAAATAATATGAAACTTTAGTTAAAATATAAATTATGGTGAAATAACTTTTTTTATGGCTATTACGGAATTTTGGAGAATTTTAGAAATGTCAACCCAAATTGGATTGAATATTTGTTATAAATTGGTTACATTGTCTTTTTTTTTTAAATAGTTTAGAATATATCAATATTAATGTGTACTATAGAAAACTATTTTAAATTGGAAGTAATATTGATGTACATATAGCAAAATCATTATTTTTTAAATATTACAAATTATGGAGAAATTTTTTAGGATATTTTGGAATATGGACATCAATTTCTTTTATTCTTTTGTAAAGTTTAATTGAGTTAAAAGGTTAGTTATTATTGAGTTTTATAAGGATATTGTTGAAATTTCACTACTATTATTCTTGAAATTGAACACGTATTTTTTCATAATACAGCCAAGCTTCTCTTTTGTAACTTGTTTGGACACCTCTCCAAACAGTATTTTACTATCCAATTTTAAAACTCGCAAATCTACATTTCACATTTCTCTTTCTTGTAACATCTAAAATTTCATGTCCAACCTCCAAAACTTCATCTCAAAAAACACCCTATACATGTCCTTAATGATGGTAATAAACAAAAGGAAAGGATCAAAAAAGGAAAAGAAAATTTTACGGTAAATTGTGTGCTTTAGGAGACTTTTTTTTTTTTTTTTTGTAAGTAGTGTACTTTAAATGACTTAGGGCTTGTATTAGGAGGATTGGATCTTCGTTTGAAAAGTTGGAGAAGATTTAAATAGTAAAAGTTAGTAGTAAAAATTGAGAAAAAAAAAAAACATTATTACAACCTATAGGGGTGAATTGGAATTCACCTCCCATATGAGCCCTTAGTTTGACATCGCAATGGTTATCATTGAATTCCGTTCAGTGTCAAACTAGAAAGATACAATTGATATTATAAATATTGTATGTGTTAAGTGAATAGATAGGAGTTGAAAAATTTTAGGTTAGATTTGAATTGAGTTATATTATGTATTTGGATGAATAATTTGAGTTGAGTGTTTGATTGAATAATTAAATTTTTATTTTATTAGAATGTGTATTGAAAATAATTATTTTCGCATAAAGAAAGTGTTTGGTTGAAAGTTGGGATTGTTAACTTAGTAGAATGTATGTTAGAATTGATTATTTTTCTAAAAAAAATTGATATTTTAAAGTAAAAGTTATTAGCAATACTATTGAATGGTTTGAATTATTGGTTGGAATTAATAGTAACACCTAATATGAATAAGGCTTGATTTAAATGGAAGGTTTACTTTTAGAATTAGAAAAATTTTGCAAACAAGTGTTTGTTTCAAGCTTTTTTTTTTTTTATCATTTTTTTCATTTTGAAAAGAGGAAAGGGAATATTTATATTTTTTATTTTTTTTTCCAAACATATCTTCTATAGTAAAGTTAGAAAAAGAAAATGGGATTTTTTACAATCCTCTTATAATATACATTTCTCAATATCATTTCTTCTCTTTTCAAACTTTTTGTTTCTAAAAAGAAAATTTTTTTATATATTAAAAAATGAAAGGACTCTCTTATTTGAAATACTAAAATTTTACTTTCTAAAAATTAACCTCCGATCCAAACGGTATAAATCATTAAAATTGAAAATTTTGAACTGCAGCCAGTGCACCAAATAGGTGCATAGAGATATGATATGGATTCATATATATGCATACATATTTTTTCATAGCATAACTCAATCAAAGGTATGAATAGAGGAAATCTCAGAACTAGCCCTTATAAAGCACCAAGTTTGGATTTTTGCTCTATTAAAAAGATGGTTCAGAATTTTGCCTACTTTTTTTAATTTTTTTGATTTTTACTTTATTATACATTGGCAAAGTACCCAATATCTAAAATCTTACCCCCTTTTTTTTTCTTTTCTCCACTATTTCTCTCTCTCTTTCTCTTCCATCATCCCTCTTTCCTCTAAGCCATTCTCCAGTTGTGACGCACCCTGTCACCATCGCAATCTTGCTAGACTTCCTGTCCTTCGATAGAGCCATAAACCTCTATCGAAATTGAGACACTTCTTTGTCAAAATCATAATCGCTTTTGATCACTCTGTTGTGATCAGTCTCTCTCCAACCATTATCGTTGTGATCTGCCATTGTCATGACTTAGCAGATGATTGTTCACTATCGCAATTCATGATTTCATCTCCCTACTCTTAGCGTTGTGAAGCCGACACCGCCACGTCTCATGAATTTAGCCATTCGAATTGGCTTACTGATCGCAATCTCTGCCAGTCTCACACAATTTTAATGCCTCAACGACTTACTTCAGTTTTTTCGACCCTTGTCATCAAAGCTTGGTCATCACTATGGAAGGGTGGCAAAGTTGATTTTTTTTTTAACAAATTATTTTATTATTTTACTATTTTATGTATTTTTTTTAGATTTTTATTTATTTTTATTTTTTTTAGTTCTTGTGATGCAAATTTTTAATATTTTAATTATTATGTTTTTGTTTAGGAGAAAAATTTAATTATAATAATAAAATATTTTTAAGAAAAAAAATATAAAATATGGTATTCCAACAAATTACCAAACGATATTCTATTAGATTATCAAATGGTATTCTGGTTGGTATTTTAGCGAATTACCAAATGGTATTCCGAAAAATTACATAGAACTATCAAATGGTATTAGGTGGATTATCAAATAGTATTTCGATGCATTATTAAAAGTTATTTCGGTGGATTACTAAATGGTATTTCAATGGATTACTAAATGGTACTGTGAAGGACAGGTTACCAAAAGGTATTCTGATGTATTAATAAACGGTATTCTCGTAGATTATTAATATATTCCAGTAGATTACCAAATGTTATTCTGGTGAATTACCAAACAGTATTTCGGTGGATTATCAAATAGTATTCTAGATATTACTTTTTTAATTCGTTGGAGGTAATTTTAGAAAAACATATTATGTTGGCCTTTTACTTATCTTATAAAAGGGTAAAAATCTTGAAGTTATTATAAAGAGGCAAAATTTTATATTTATGTCCTTTTTGTGGCATTCCTTCAAATACCCCGTACGAATATGTGTCATTCCTGTAAAGCGCCTTATAATACTAACTTGTAAGTAGGTTGTGTCTTGCCCATCTGTTGTCACCTTGGCCTAACACCACTTAAAACATTTGGAGAAAGTACACTAAATAGGCCATTTTCAATAATTTAAAAGTAAATAGCATAATCTTAAATCATCAAAAATTAATAGCATAATTAAATTTAAATTTATGTGTATTTTCTTTTTTACCCTTTTTTTTCATATTCCTTTCTCCTATGTTCTTTCTCTCTCAAATTCCTTTCTTTCTTTACCTCACCACTAGTGCAAAAGCCCAAGCTCACAATTCTGACAAGGCCTCTTCCCAACAAAGATGGCGAGGCCATCGAAGAAAGATGCAGTATTGGATGGCCAATGAATCTATACCATCACTGACGTTGCGGTTGTCTTCTTTCATGAAGTTCGGTGTTAATGGTGGAAGACATCCTTTACGATTCCAAGTTGCAGATCTCACTCGATCTACCAAATATGCAGGTCGTCAATCATGCAATCTGGCTCTCTCTCATTCTCTGGTTAGTCGTGATTCTCTAGCTCTTCAAAAACTAGATATAGAGGATCATGAACCTGTAGCGAAACATCTCGTTCTTTTGTGATTATGAAGCTTGTAGCGATGGCTTTGACTTGTAATGACAAACGGTAATGTCAACCGTGACAACAACACACTCTGACAACAACGACTTGACGGTGATGATGGGTTGTCCCAACTAATTTTTGTTGGATTTAGAATTGGGAGTGGTTGGGTCAATCGCTCATGAACTCTGGTGATGGCATCGGAGACAACTACGACAACCGAAGATGTCTAAGTTGTCAGTTGACAACGGGGGAAGAGAGAGAAAAGAGGTAGATAAGAAAGAAGAGAAAAAAAGAGGAATAGGGAAAAAAAAAAAAGAGAAAAATGAAGAAAATATATGAGATGGTATTTTTGAGATTTTAAATTAATATAAATTTAAATTTACACTAAATATTTACTATTAAATCAAAAATTTTAAACTATTTATTTTTATCCCCTCCAATTTTCATCTTCCTTACAAGCATTTGATCTGGTAAGATATCGGGCCATGATACTGGGCCATTCCTACGGATTAAGTCCTAAAAGCCCAATTAAGCTCTAGGGTAAAGCAAATTCAATCTTTGTTCCTTATATTTCGAAAAACCTCTTAGCCACAGCCGACCATAATCCCGGTGGCCTAGGGCCATGGGATTTACTTTTAAGATTGCTTTTTCCCTAAATTCTTGTTCATAAGTTTCGTTTTTCTTTTTTCGTTTTTCGTTCTTTAGATTTAGTATATTGCGATGAGCATCGTTGATGAGTTGTTTATTATCGTTATCCTTGCACTTTGATTGCCAGTGAAGAAATATATGGGGAAATTCTTTTCTGAGATGCTCTTTAACTTTTTCTGTTTTTTTTTTTCTTTCTTTTGTTTTTGTTGTTGTTTTTCGTTTTTTTGTATTTTGTATTTTTACTTGGTTTGCTCAGCTGGGTTGTGGCTAATTTGTTGGATCAATGATGTTTAACACATTACTGCGTTATCTATCTGCAATTTCCTCCCGAGGAATTGAAGAAGATTATATGTTTCTGAGATCTGATTATCTTGTATTAGTTTTTCCTTTTTATCGATTTTTGGTGTTTTCTCTCTCTTTTATTTTTATTTTATTTTCTTTCATTTTGGGTTTTCTGTTTTCTTTCTTTGATACGTCCGTGGAGAAAATATCATACCATTCAATTATGTTTTACTTGTGATTATCATGGATTGCATTTTGTGAAGTGAAAGTTTGATGGCGGATCTTTGGTTGTGATAATAGCATGTTCTGATTCTATCAAGGACTATAATTTCTTCTTATTTGACTAGTTTTGAAGGTGAATATTTGAGTCTCCTTTTAGCCTTCATTTGTGTTAGGTTCTACCAAAGATTGTAAATAACTATCCTTTTAGTTTGATATGTCAATCTTTTGTTTTTTTGGGACAAAAGTTTGATATGCCAATCTTGACTTGGCGATTTTTTTTAATCTTTTTGTTCGGATTATTGATTAAGAAACTTTTGGGAACTTGAGAGTTGAGTTCTTGAACAATATCTTAGCTTGTAATGCCTTTTTTTTCTGGGAGGAAATCTTGTAATGTTTGTTGTATCATGGTTTTTGCTGAGACTGCTTCTTTAAACTTTTAAAGAACCTTGTGGCATCTGTGTCCCGTGAACTGTATTTTATTTTACAAGGCCCGCTTTAGAATCTAGTCCTTCTTTCAGTTTTCTGCATCTGTGTATTTGCACTGATGTGCTGTAATTTGTGCAAGTAAGTGTGTTTTGCAGTTGGAACTTGGAACTGCTCTGTTATTTTCACATTGGACATTTAATGAAGAAAACTGCAGCAGGCATTCGTAAGAAATTTAGTGGTGTTTGGAGAAGGAGGCTGGAGATTATTTTTGGGTTGAAAAAAAATTGTTTTGAAAAATGTGTTTTTGAGATGAAAAAATAAAAAATTTTAAAAATTTTTTAGAAAAAAATATCAATATATATTATTTCGTTCCTTTTGAAATTTTATGTAATTTTAAAAAAATTATTTTATCTAGATTTGTATACATAAAGTTTTGAATTTTTAAAATTTATGAATTTTTAAAATTCAGAATTTATTTAGTGTTTTGGAGGTATAAATAATGAAAATTGGTAAAGTTTTGAAAAAAAGTAGTTTTAGATGTATCTAAAACTGAAAACAAACGACCCCTTAAACTTTAGAATGAAGTGCTTCTGTCTCTTATCCAAGCTTGTGATTTTTTTTCTTCTCTCTTTTTGTGTCGAGAGTCTCTAAACTCTAAAATGAAAGATGAAAAATGGCTTTTTTCTGTATAACTAATAAAGGTTTAAAATTTATCAGAAAATATCTTGATAATCATATTTGATTTATTATTAAAGTGTAATTAAAAAAATTAATATGTTTTAACATATTTGTGTTATATATGTAATTTATTTCATTATAATTTTACTTTTTTTTAAAGATCAAATTAAGCCTCGTGAAAGAATTTAGGGATTTTTTGAGTCATAAAAAAAATGAAGGATTAAATTATAATTTAATGAAAACATTAAGGGTCGTACAAATAATTTACCTTAAAATTTTAATCCGTGGGGATTTTTTCCATTTCTATGGAAAGTCAGACCAATTGCCCAAAATGAACTTTCACTGCTTCGTGTAAAGGACTTACTTGCCTTTGCACAAAATGGTACTTCTCTTTAGATAAATAATCTTAATTAGAATAAATTGGACGTGAATTTTATTAAATTGATTGAAATTGATGATTTTTTATTTTTAAAACATTAATGGGTGTTTGTTCATAATTTTATATTTGAATTGTATTTAAATATAATGTAATTTATATTCAAATATAAAAGTTTCATATGTAAATATAATATATTTATCTTAAATATATTTATTGTTTAAAAATATTTTGAAAATAATATATTTTTTTATTCATAACATATTCTCTTTATCTTATTTTTTCTATTTATTTTTATCAATCATATAATTTTTTAATTTTAAAATATAATTTAAATGTTTTTTATTCAAACACACATTGTATTTAAATACAAAATAAATATTTTTCATTCAAATATAAAATATATTTAATATATTGTATTTAAACGCAATTTGAATGTAATATAATCATTAAAACGTCTCATAAATTTAATCTAACTTTTTTATATGTTATATGTAAAATAGATTTAATTACTAATTATGCTTCATATAATTGATTTAAAAATTAGTGCATTTTTTTATACATCTCAACAAAGGAAATAAAACTTTCAGCCTCTATGTCTTATTTTCCAATTCTTTATCGTGACAAACATTTACATGTCTCTTCTTTTTTTTTTATTTAGTATTTAAATGATAGGTGGTATATGTCAAGCCAATTTTTTCCGATTTATACCTTAAATAAGTTGAGTTGAATAATATATTATTATCCGATTAGATTTGATAAGATTTTATGAATGTGACCTTGCATAGTCTAGTGGGGCCTCTCATTGAAATTCTTTATTAGTTTATCTCAAAAATTTTATAATTTTTTTATTTTACCTTCATTCTTTTTTAATAGTTTTACCCCAAAAATTGTTTTGTTCTTTAAATTTACCTCCATTGAAAATTAAAATAAAAAAATCTTCATATAACCTCATTAAAATTCTATCCTTTAATTTTTATATATTGATCTTATTTATTTAAAAAATAAAATCATATACATCCTCATAGGAAATTTTGTGAGGCTTTGTCACTGTTTTGACTATATCGGATGCAATATGATTAAAATAAAACAGTTTTATCTGAAGAATCAACACAACTAATGACTTTTCTACTCAAGATGAGACAACAAGTCTTTGGCAAAACTTTGTTGCTTCTTTGATGACTATGTAAACAAATAAACAAGCAATGTTAGGAGCTACTTAGTGTTAAGAGGATTTGAAGTTTTTTTTTTTTTTAGAGGATAATTTTTAGTTATGCAAATTAAACCTTAATTGTATGTGAATCATAATACCCAAGATCTTCTATAATTTGGGAGAAGACATACAATGAATTATGACTTTTTTTTCTCAGAGAGAAATTGATTGCAAAAGAGAACTCTTGATAAGATATGTTTGTCTCTTCTGTCCCTTTAGGTTTAATGTATGTTCTTGATAGAGAGAAAATTATTGACATATAAATAGAGAGAGGATTGGTTTCTAGATAGGACCTTTATTTGCAAGTTTTATTAGAGTGTATGGCTATTAACAAATATCTCTCTCTATTGATCAATAGAATTTTAGTATATAATAATTATTAAATCTTAATTATCTTTTATATAAAATTAAGATAATAATTATAAATTAGGCACACTAGTTAATTAAATATATATATCTGACATTTGCCGACTTGACTCATTTGGCATTATTCAATTTCATTGGTCACCTCATAAATCATCATTGAACAAAAATTAATAAATATCATTATAGTGATTATATCATGTATCACAACATAGTTCTTACTCAATATGTATTATAATGAGAAATGCAATAATGGTCCCGTAATAATAATTTCGTTTGGGGGAAATATTTGAATAAAATTAATTTGAATAGAAATGTCGAGCATTATTTGAAAAAAATTCTAAAAATATAGAATTTTGTCTAAAAGTTGTAAATGCCAACATTAGAAACATTTTATACCATTTCAAATTTTCCTTCCTAAATGTCCATTTGAAATAAAACGTTGTTTAGAATGAAAAGAAATTGTATTAGGAAATTGATATTCTTTGTTTTAAACTTCTTATTTAATGAAAAAGTGTTTTAATTTTATGAGTCATGAAGTTTTTGCTAAATTGCATGAGGAAATTTTCACTCACTTCCATTTCCATGGATCTTATTTTGTTGTTGTATTTTTCATCTTCTTGATATGCTCATGCATGATACATGAACCATGAAACTTAATAGTGGTAGAGTTACGAATATGGCCAAGCCTAATAAGTCGACATGTAGCATGCCTCCTTTATCCCATGGCTCTGTCTTGTGTGTATAGGTAGACTAGGATTAGAGCTATAGCACAAGGGCCAGGCGGGTACATATAATGTATTTTTTTTCATAGCGTCTTTTTAATAATTTTTCCTTATTTTAAAGTGAGAAATTCGAGCGATAGAGAGAGCGAGAAAGGAGGAGAGAAAGCAAGGGAGGAGGGGAGTGAAAGCGGGAATTGAACATGACGGCATAGAGGAGCTCATTTTGGAACTCGTGCTTATTCTAAAACTCGCTCTCATTCTAGCTGAGGCAGTGGTATGGAGAGAAAGAATTGGTAGCGTGGCGGAAGATGGCATTAGAGAGTCAATGAGGAGGCTTTGAGTTTGAGTTAGAGTTGGAGGCTGAGGAAAATATGCCATTCAAATTTTATAATGCCATCTAACTCAAAAATTAAAACAAAATTGAAAATAAAACGTTGTTTAGAATGAAAAGAAATTGTATTAGGAAATGTATACTATGAAAGTGGAAAATATTCATTTTCATTTTTTAAAAGTGTACTGTACAAGACTTTTTAGAAAAAAATTTCCTTTCATTTTTCTAGAATGAATAAAATGATGAAAAAACTTGAAACAAACGTTTTTTGTAAAATTTTTTCTTATTCTTAAAATGAACCTCCCATCCAAACTAGCCCATAAAAAAGAAAAAATGTTTAGGACCATTATTCAATGGGATAATTGGAGAGTATGCCATAAAAATGAAGCATAGGTTGATTTTGCCATAAATAAAAACTCTTGTAAAAAATTTTATAAAAATGACATCACTAATTATATTATTTTTATTTTTTCTCTCTCACTTCTTTTCCCACCCCCACCTTGTTCCTCCCCCCCCTCTTTCTCTCTTTCTCCTTGTGCTCGACACCCACCCTTCTCTCTTTATAGTTTGATCATGTTTGTTTTGTCGTCGAAGATCTTGTCGGAGGTTGTGGTCGGAGAAGAAGGCGAAGACCATATTTGAATCGCAAGCCCAAAGAGCTCTTAGCAGAAAACACTAGATCTCCTTAACGCAAGCACTATTGAAGCTGTGAGGTTGCAATCAAGGCTGACAGAAACAGATGAAGGGTGGTGTCATTGTCGTTTTGACATTCCTCCTTTCGTCGATCTCCTTTGTAGCGTGATGGTGTAATTGGAGTTATTTGCGACGAGTCCAAGAGCTTTTCACCGTCTATAGTGACCATGTAACCTAAGATTGTGATCAAAGGTAAGGTTTCCGTGACTCGATATTAGCATGGGGACACGATGGCTTCAATCATATCAAGTCCGGGTAAGGATAAAGATGCAGGTAAGTGATCGACGGATCTTGGATTCCCTCCACATTAGCCAGATCGCGACCTCAGATTTTGATAACTAACCAGTAGATCCTCGTTAATCATTGTCTAGCTAGGCCAGTGTTAGTAGTAGAGAAAAGTGAAGGAAAAATGGGAAATTTATGAATGGAATTTTAAAAATTTTATTTAAATCGTACTAATTCAAGTTGTTTTACATAATAAATTATTTTACAATCTACATACCTTAAAGGAAATATCAACAAGAACATCAGAAAAGGTTAATAAGAACGCTTTAACCAACTAGCCTTTTTTCCTATACTCCAATTCCCAGATGTTGGAGTGTGTGGACAGTCTATTAATACTAATAAGCTCTTTTATCTCAAAGTCTATAGTCTAACCAACTAGCCTTTTTTTTATACTTCAATTCTCAGATGTTAGAGTATGTGAGTATTCTGTTTTTCGATCTATACTCAGTGCATGGCTTTTTCTCCTTCCAACTACTTAAAGCTTTTACGACTTATTAATAATAATAGGAGAATACTAATAAGCTCTTTTATCTTAGAGTCTATAGTCTAACCAAAATAGAAAGTCTAGGTTTTTATTTATAATGAATGGATTAAGTAGTATTTAAATTTGAATAAAACAATTGAAAAGAATTTTATCTCTTCTTCCTTCTTAATTGGCAATTTATCTAGCCCTCAGAAGACTCAAAAATTTGACCACAACTAGATAAAGGAGATCAGAATTTGATTTAAAATCCAATCTCCATTTATCAATAAATTAAATTTAAATTCAAATAAAATTATAACAACTTTATTTGAGTAAAATAATTATGTAATATTTATCCAAATAAAATCAAAAAAGAGAAAAAACTTTTTTCCTTGTCTTATTCATATAGAAAACGTCTATTTTAAATAAATTAGTACAAGATTTTATTTCAATTTAAATTCGAATAGGATAATAACTATATTTAGTTTAATTATTTATTTAAATAAGATTATCTAGATATTTAAATTAATTTATCCATATCTCTTAATTTAAATCAATCTTATATTTATCATAAAAATTAAATATAATTAATTTAAATTAAAATAATTATATTTATCTAAACTAAATATTTATCTAATTATTTAAACGAAACAAAATCTCAATTTTACCTTTAGTGAGAACACCTACACTATGGGAGATGGTAATTAGGTTGTTCCATTTTATTAAATTCAATAATTAAAACCATAAAAAATAATCCGATTGATAATCATCTATAAAAAAATTATGTTGAACTAGTAAATGAACTAATTGAATATATAATATATAGACTCTAATAATTTATGTAATTAATTATTTTATATCAAATAAATTAATTATACAATTATTAGTTTCAGAGTCATACCATTATAAACTTAAAACCACACTATTAATTGTATATTATATTACATAAGCTAATATATAGTTGTGTCTAATGATCTTGTCATATATGCAATACCATCATATGATATCCATGATTAACTTGAAATTAAAGTCTGTTCAACTTTTTAATCACTTTATCTTTAAGATCCATTATATATCTAATAGGAAAATGATTATTCACTGAATGCAAATAATAAATTATTTACCAAGCAAATGACTCAAGACCTTATCCATTTTCACATCTTATATAATGTTGTTAAGAGGATAATCTTTATTTTTTTTTATAAGAGTTATGATTTCATATTTATAAATAAAGCTTACATTGAATATAAGTTATGTATTTAACAAATTGTTCTAATAGCTTACTACTTCGAGACGCTCTAGCCTTTGGAACACCAAAGTACATAAGTCATAAACATGATGTCATTTACTTACTCATGATTGATGTTATTACATAATGAACGTCAAAAAATAAATTAATTTATTCAAACAGACTTATAGATTTATTACATTTTGGTCATAGTACAATATATCACCACCTCTAGGTAATATATTTATATCTTTACTTAAGAATTGACTCACTCCAGATAATCAAGACAGAGCATCTCCCAATAGTATTTAAACAATATAATAATCTTTATATAAGTTAGATGCTTACTTTATCCTCACAGACTACGAACATAGACATAGGGGGCGTTTGGATAATATATTACATTCACATTGCATTTGAATATAATGTATTGAATGTAATATGTATTTGTATAAAAAGTATTTGTATTGCATTTAAATATTATGTTTGTTTGAATGATAAGTATTTAGATTGTATTTTATGTGATATGATTGATAAAAGTAGAGAGAAAAAAGGGAGAGAATGAGAGCATGTGACATGATTGGTAAAAGTAGTAGAAAAAGTGGAATGGTAAATAGTGATTGCATTGAATTTAATTATGATGCGATTGATATTTAAATGTAATATTTTTGTATTTGGATGAAAATTGTATTATGTTTAAATGTAATATTCTAATCAAACGCTTAATTAGACTACATACTTTAAAATGTTGTCTTATTGCATATAAAACCTATTATATGTAACATTATAATAATTTAAATAATAAGTAGTCAATAAATTATGTTTGTTTATATTTACTTTAATATATAAATAATAATAAAAATAGTATTATAAAGGTATAATAAAAAATCTTAAATATATAATCAATCAATTTAAAATAAATAAAACACATATATAATATCATTAAAATAATAATTATAATTAATATATTATAATAAATAAAAAATATTTATGATGTTGCTAATGATAATTTGTATAAAAGTTTTACTACATGACAAAAATCAATTCAAAATATACCCTCCGTCTGTTTGACACGTTCAAATTTAGAAAATGAAAAATTTTTCATTTTAAGAAAAATGAACATTCCTAAATTTCCGTATCTAAACATCTAATATTTTTCATTTTTGAAAAATGAAAAAAAACCTCTCTAGAAACAAAAAGTTTTCACCCACCCAAACAACTTTTCACTTTTAAAAAAAATTCCAAACAATTTTTTATTTTTCATATCTAAAAATTTTTTATTTTTAAAAAACAAACACCCATCCAAACGGATTAAATATAGTTTCATTGTATCCGAATAAGGTTCTCGAGTTTAATCAGCACTTGGACTGAAAGAGAAACCCCATCCCAAAAACCGAAACATAAAGAAAATAGTAAAAAAAAAAAAAAAAAAAAAAAGAAAAAGACCAACCTAGCTCTCGTTTTGCCAGCCTAGTATCAATATATCTGGTTGCTGTGTCCTTTTCTCTTTTAATATTGCTGGTAGAAGAAAGAAACAGGGAAAAAAAAAAGAAAAAGAAAGAAAAGAAAATAGGAAAAGGAAAAACCACCAAACCCAGTTCCTGTTTTGGAATTATTTGGTCACAGTGATCTGTACAGTGGCGGGGTTACAGCTAAGCGGGGCTCGCAAAGATGAAAAATTTGAATTTCAAAAGTTTTTTAGACAAAAATAAATAAATAAATAAACCACCGCTTTTCCAGCTCAAATCTGACCGTTCTTTCTCCATCCGTCGCCGCATTTCAAACCAA
This sequence comes from Antiaris toxicaria, assembly GCA_035233585.1. Taxonomy (NCBI): domain Eukaryota; kingdom Viridiplantae; phylum Streptophyta; class Magnoliopsida; order Rosales; family Moraceae; genus Antiaris; species Antiaris toxicaria. The sequence goes on from CP141163.1 coordinate 8,904,644, forward strand.
AACCCAACAATAATGAGGGCCGTTTGTCGAGTCCTCAAACTCAATTTTAAAACTTTTTTTTGTTATTTTTTTATATTGTAATTATTTTTATAATTTATATTTACAAAAATTTTAAATTTATAAAATTCATAAATTTACGTCCGTAAAATGAATTTTTTAAATTATATAAAAATTTAAAATAAATAAAATAATATTTATATTAACATTCTTTAATAAATTTTTAAGATTTAATTTTTTTACTCAAAATATGTTTTATCCTTAAATATATTTTCTAAAACTTATTTAACTCTTCAAACAATATCTAATGTTTCCTTTAACAAATATATTGTATTTATATTATATTGTATTGAAAATGTTTTGTATTCAAATAAAAGGTATTTGTTTTATATTTAAATATAATATATATTTAAAAAAATTTAAATTATATTTTAAAATTAAAAAATTGATATAATTAATAAAAATAATTAAAAAATATAATAAATTTGAAAACTTTTTTAAAATACTTAAAATAATAAATATATTTAAAATATTATTAAAAAAATATTATATTTAAATATAAAATTTTAACTTTTAATAAAAATAATATAATATAAATATAATACAATTAACAAACCAGCATTTAACAACAATAATAATATAAAAAAAGAATAAAAAAAAAACCCTACCTTTTCTCTCTCCCTCTCTCTCTCTCTAGATTTTTAGAAAACACAAAAACCAAAAAGACAATACAGAGAAGAGGGAGCCGTTTGAACCCACTTTTCTATAAAAAAGATCCCACCGTCCCCACTCATTCCCCCCATTTCATTTTCCCTCACTCTCTCTCTCTCTCTCTCTCTAGATTTTTTTTTCTCACTTCTCTGAAACCCTAGCGTCTTCCAGATCCGAGAGAGAAAATGCGTGAGATTCTTCACATTCAGGGAGGCCAGTGCGGCAATCAGATCGGAGCCAAGTTCTGGGAAGTCGTCTGCGCCGAGCACGGCATCGACTCCACCGGCAAGTACAACGGCGACTCAGATCTGCAACTCGAGAGGATCAATGTCTACTACAACGAGGCCAGTTGCGGCCGGTTCGTCCCCAGAGCCGTTCTCATGGATCTGGAGCCCGGCACCATGGACAGCATTAGATCTGGTCCCTACGGCCAGATCTTCAGGCCTGACAACTTCGTCTTCGGACAATCCGGCGCCGGCAACAACTGGGCCAAGGGTCACTACACCGAGGGAGCAGAGTTGATCGACTCCGTCCTTGATGTCGTCCGCAAGGAGGCCGAGAACTGTGACTGTCTACAAGGTGTTTGTCGAAATGTCTTTCTACTCTTTCCTTCGTTTACTCTGTTGATTTGTTTTCTGATGTATTGAATCTTCTCGTTTTCAGGCTTTCAGGTTTGTCACTCTCTTGGAGGAGGGACTGGATCTGGAATGGGGACGCTCTTGATCTCGAAGATCAGAGAGGAGTACCCTGACCGGATGATGCTCACTTTCTCGGTGTTTCCGTCGCCGAAGGTGTCCGACACGGTTGTTGAGCCGTACAATGCGACCTTGTCTGTTCACCAACTCGTTGAGAACGCTGATGAGTGTATGGTTCTGGACAACGAAGCTCTCTACGACATTTGCTTCCGAACCCTCAAACTTACCACTCCAAGCTGTAAGTTTTCTGAACAGATCTAGTTGTTCTTTGAGTTAGGGTTTCTATTTACGAAATGTTTTTGTCTGTCCTGATTGTGTGTATTCAGATTTGAACTTTTGGATTTGATTTTGTTTTATGGGGATTTAAGTCTGATGCAGAATTACATTAATGGATTCACTAGATCTAGCATTGGATCTGGGGTTTCTGATTAATTTTATTATTTATTGTTGTGTTTTACTGTTGAACCTTTGTATTTAAATTGCAAATTTGTTTTATTGTTGATTCTCTTTGATTATTGTCACTAATTTGGCAGAATTGGTGTTTGGACGTACATTTGTCAGTCAGACTTGGTTTTTGAAATGGTGTTTATCATGTTGGCTTTTGATGTTAACTGTTTATGTTTTTGGTTTGTGTGGCTTGCGCTTTGTATTAGAGTTTGTGTTTGTGATTATGACTTGTGGTTTTTTGCTGGTTTTTGTTTGTGGGATCGTTGCATTAGGGTTTCTGTTTATTTTAATGTTGGCTGTTTGTGCAGTTGGCGATCTGAATCACTTGATCTCTGCAACAATGTCCGGAGTAACATGCTGTTTGAGATTCCCAGGACAACTTAACTCTGATCTCCGCAAGCTTGCTGTCAACCTCATCCCCTTCCCCCGTCTCCACTTTTTCATGGTGGGTTTTGCCCCTCTCACCTCCCGTGGTTCTCAGCAGTACAGAGCCCTTACTGTCCCTGAGCTTACCCAGCAAATGTGGGATGCTAAGAACATGATGTGTGCTGCTGACCCTCGTCATGGCCGTTACCTCACTGCCTCTGCCATGTTCAGAGGAAAGATGAGCACCAAGGAAGTTGATGAGCAGATGATCAATGTCCAGAACAAAAACTCCTCCTACTTTGTGGAGTGGATACCCAACAATGTCAAGTCCACTGTCTGTGACATCCCTCCCACTGGCTTGAAAATGGCGTCGACATTCATTGGGAACTCCACATCCATTCAGGAAATGTTCCGCCGTGTGAGTGAGCAGTTTACAGCCATGTTCAGGAGGAAGGCTTTCTTGCATTGGTACACAGGGGAAGGTATGGATGAGATGGAGTTCACTGAGGCTGAAAGCAACATGAATGATCTTGTTTCCGAGTACCAGCAATACCAGGATGCCACAGCTGAGGAGGATGATTACTATGACGAGGACGAGGAAGAGGAACATGAACATCCGGAGATGTGAAGTCGATCGAGTTAATACCTATTGATGTGAAAATTACCGCAACTTCCGGTTGCCGGTCTCTGGCGAGGCGATGGGTGGTTTCCGGTAGCTCTAGGCTTTTAATATCAATTGAAGTTTGTTTCTGGTTTTTGGTTATATTTCTATGTAAAAGACAAGTCAGACGGTAGGATTGTGGAAGATTATTCCTATTATACTATATCTTCGTATAATACTTCTTCTTCCTACTATGTTGATTGAATCTAGTAATGTCCTAAGTTTGTGCTGTGTGCATCAGACAAGTTTTTCAGCGAAATATCAAACGGCATTGTTGGTTTTAACTCTTTCTGAAATTTTGAAAATTGTGAGTCTATTCCATATTTTGAACCCAGTCTTTTTTCTATATTACCCGTGGCAAAATCTTTTTTCTGTACAATGTAATTTGGCATCTTCAATGGCAATGATAATTCTATTTGAATTATCAGTGTATCGAGTGGCATTGTATTGGTACACCGTTGTTGACACATTTCACGAAAGCTCTGGATGTGTGAAAGCACGCTCAATTCAGTGGAGTTTATCTTCCCGAGCAAAGTAATCGAGTCTTGGGGGATTTATTGCATTTTAATTGTATTTGAATGAAATTTGTTTTTCGATTGAAAAGTATTTGTTTTGTATTTGAATGAAATATTTAGATGAAAAGTATTTTAGAATTGAAAAGTTAATGTGATTGGTAAAAATAGAGATAAATAATAGAGTTGAAAAGTTGATGTGATTGTTTTAAAAATATTTTGAATAGTAATTGTTTTCGTAGCACTGTTGTAAAATTTGTGTTTGGTGTAAAATTGTATTGTATTTGAGTAAAATTAAAATGAAAAACTTTCTTCAACAACTCCTCAATCAAAGTTATAATTTCACTTCCTATTGAAACACCAAGGGATTAACACTTCTTATTAAAACACATACTCTTTTTATGTTTCGAATCTCTAGGGGGAGTTTGAGTATGAGGGAGAGGTATGGAGATGTTTTTTTTTTTATTGGAAAAAAATTGTTTTGAAAAATATGTTTGGAGGACAAAATTGTTTGTAGTGAAAAAATAGAAAATTTTAAAATTTTTTTTAGAAAAAAAATAAATATGGATATTGTTTTGTTTTTTTGGAATTTTTTATGTAATTTAAAAAAAATCTCATTTGGATTTGTATACATAAAGTTATAGATTTTCAAAATTTGAAATTTATTATAACGTCTTGAAGATATAAATAATGAAAAGTGATAAAGTATTGAAAAAAAAAAGGTTTTGAAGAAAGCAAAATTTACCATTAAACTACTCCTTAATAGTTGATGTCCAAATTTTTGAAACTTAGCATGCTTTTGGATAGTCGACTTGGATTGGAAAATTAATGTTATTTTGATTGGAATTGAGTTTTGGATCTATTTATTTGGTTGATTGAAGTTAAAATATGTAAAAAACTTGAAATGTATTTTGAAAAAAAAAACAGATATTGTTTTACTTGTTTTGAAATTTATTTAATTTATAAAAATATATAATTTTATTTAGATTTATATACATAAAATTTTGTATTTTTAAATTTGAGTTTGAAGTATGAATTAGAGCTATGAATACTAAAATTAAGTTAATTATTTTAGAAAAAGACAAAACAATAGACGTTGGATAGTTTGAGTTGGTGTACCAAACATGTGTCTGATTGGTTTACTTCAACCATCTAACTATTTTTAATAATATGCTAAGTTTTATTATTTGTATATTTAATTTTTAACTTAAAAGTTCAGACTTTAAAATTAATAACTTTGTTATTTAAAATTAAAAAAAGATGATTTTTTTAGTTATATTAAATTTTGAGAGAAATAAAATATGATTCACATTGAATTTTTTATTCGAAACACATTCTCAATAATTCATTTTCAACCGAATGCATAATTCTAATTGAGGTGAACCAACTGGATGGCCTCTTGTCCTCAAGTTCAATCAAAATTCAACTTCAATCAAAATAACTAGAATTATTCAATTCAATTGAACTAACTAAAGGACTTCTTAGCCTCGTTTTAGGAAGACATTACAAAAGTATTTTCCAATTATTTCTCTGTTTATTTTTTCAAATCTCTCTTATTTCAAAAAAAACAAAAAAACAAAACAAAACACTCAAATTTAAACAGTTCATTATTTATTTATTTTTTACATTATAAAAATTTTTTAGAATATATTTTAAACTTTTACACTTTTTTACTTAAAATTGTTTATTTTTACTTAATGCACATTTAAACTTAACTCAAATCTAACCTCTAAAACTCTGTGCTCAATACTCTCCATAAAAGATCCCTTAATCTTGAGAAATCGGCTTATTCACAGAAGTTCAATTTTGTTGAGGGCTTGGGCAACCACTTCCGTTTGCTCAATTAATGTTCCCCATGGAAAATTTTTTTTCCCCCTCACTGTTCTTTCATCTATGAAAATGAAATGACACCTACCATTCTTTGTACGCGAAGGTTAAACTGAGAAAGAAGGCTTGCGGTTGGGATAATAATACCTCGCGCTCGTACAAATCTCAAACGTTAAGGCTAAGAAGGTTTGCAAGGTTGAAGTGTCAGCGACATGTGTCCTCCTAATTCACATACGTTTATGATTTGTTGATGGGATATTTTCAATTTTATATCTTTTATTTTAAGGTTATCAACAAAATTTATACCTAACATTTTACAACTTCCCAAATTTGTATATTTCAATTACAATTTCATATTATATTTATATATTTTTGTGGATCAAATATCGATTTTGACTACTTAAATTACGATTTTACTTGTTGGGAGGCATATAAAGTAAATAAGTCGATAATTAAGTTGATGACAATTTAAAAAGATAATGGTCAATATTTAAGGAAGACGATTCATATCATAAAAGAAAATTTTCACTATAAGTTTTGAAACTAAAAAATAAAAATAAAAATACTTTGTTAGGGACATAGACAAGGGATAAAACAATAGTTTTTGCGTAATCTATAAAATTGACACTGGAACATTTACAATATTCATGACAAAACCGAGATATTGATTTATCTGGGACTGAGAGTGCTAAACTGCTACTATCTTTGCAAAAAACAAGAGCCAGGCTGAAGTGTATCATTGCTCTTATTTATGTGGTAAAATCAATATTTGACATACAGAAGGTAAGGATTTGATATGATCCAAAATGCATGTTGCATATTTTTTTACAAGCTTAGAATTCGAGGCATAAAAATGAAAATATCCAATTTGTTCAATTTGGTTGGGCATCAAGGGCAACCTTTACAACAAGTCTCATGAACACTATTTTATCCTGTTTTTCTGTTTTTTAACAAATTTTCTTAAACATAACCAGAAATTCCTAGATTTTTTTTTTTAACAACCGTGATGTTCAAAATTTTGTTCCAATTAATCTATGAGACCCGTGTAAAGCAACCCCATCACATGAATCAAGTACATCTCAGACTTTTGATCTTCGAGCGTGATCCTAAAGAATTGATAACACTTAATAAGAATCAAATCTTAGTCATAAAGCTTCATAAGACACTAAGTCCAAGTGATTCAGCACCAGGCCAACCTTGGGTTAGCAATTCACAGAAATTTAACTCATTAAGTTCTGAATCAAATAGAGAAATAAACAGTAGAATATTTCATTTCCTCGGTTCATAGTGGAATCCAAGTGCTCCAAATATAAAGGAGACTATTCAACAAAACCTACTGCTACATCTTTGACACAATATTCATTTCCAGATTACAACGAGTCAAATGCAAACAACAAAACCTGGTCATAATAATACAAGTAGAATAGAAAGAGAAAAATAGGTAAAATAGACACTGATTTACAGCACAAAAAAAAAAAAAAATCATAAATAGATTCTCTCACCACCATCACCAAACATCTCTACTGCTTTCCATCTTCGATGGGCTTATTATTATCTACAACTACTTTCACTTTCTCGTATTCAAAATCCACAGGCTTCACAGCATACTCCTCTGGCACCACAGGACGTTTACTACCAAATATGGTCCACAAATATAACATTGTGAATGCCATTAGAGCTCCACAAGCAGCTCCAAAGATCATAGAAGCAAGAACTTTGGTAAAACAATCTTTCCTCTTCTCAACCTTGACCGGCTTCGAGTGCTCACCGAACGCCGCCTTGGGATCCAACGGCTCGGAATGCATCCATTGGGGAACATGTCTTTGCACAAAGCTCCATGAGTAGATCAAACATGACTGAGAAAGACTTGAATCGGCAGAACTTACGAAACCCACCAAAGCTTCCTCATTTCCCCACATTCTAGACAAGTCAATTGGGTACCAAACCAAGGGGTCAGATGGTTTAACGTCACCAGATCGGCTCAACCTAACTTCCAATCTTTTTGAACCAGCTTCATAGTCAACCCAAGCATATGACTTTTTCCCATTTTTCAGAGCCAAATCTATGAGTGACCCATTTCTTACTTTTGCCGGTACCAAACCAACCACATCGATTCCCGCATGAAGTTTCACCAAACCATCATTCTCAACGTCATCATTCACAATACTAAACTTTGTTGTTACAATCTTAAACTTGCCCTTTTCCAATCCCATTGGGATAAGCCCAAATGAGCCATTATAGAACTTATCAACATCAAAATCACTAGGAAGCAAAACAAACGCCAAACCATTCCCATCTCCTTGGGAAAGAGAGAATGAGAAGTTGGTCGAAAATGAGACCAATTTCTGAGGCTTACCTTCGATAAGCTTGATGGGTTTCTTGTAAATGAGTCTCCCAGCACTGTTGAGCTGAACAGCAGACCCTCCATTGACGACCTTTGAATCTCCATAAAAAGCAATTTGGGACTCAAATTTAGGATCTTTACCAAACTGTGGGAAGGAAAATGAGGAGGTTGAGGCTGCAGATGAAGTTCCAAAGAGGAAAATGATTAGAAAAAAAGTGGGAAAGTTACTGGAAATGGATAATGAGGCCATGGCTAGAAATGGGTTGGAGCTGAATCTGGGTTTTGTGCAATAATGAGTGCGTGAAGATCTCTTTTTTGCTTAGAGTTTTAGCAAGAGTCCCATTTGCATAAATTCTGAAGGTGAAATTTTTGCTAGGGTTTGAGATAAAGAAGAAGAAGAAGAAGAAGAAAGCATTGGGAAGAAAGTAAAGAATATTTGGGGAGGCTGGCTTGGAGGTTGTGAAAATTAAATACGTCTACTTCGTTTCTGCAAAGGACGACACACTCTCTCTCTCTTTCTCTCTCTCTCTATTTATTTACTTTCTACCGGTGGATGCTGAGTGGGAAATATAATAAAGAGTTTCTTGCTATTATGCCCTTGTACTTTTGGATATTTCAAGATACACCCCTATCTTTCAAGATTCTTGGGTGCCACATTTTTCGTTGAGAATTCACGTATACCACTTGATTATACACGCTGAGTTTTCTTTTCGTTTTTTATATCTTTATTTATCATTGAACTTTTTTTTTTTGTCCTCTTTCTTTCTTTTTTTGTTTTCTGTTTTAGGTTTTTATTGTAGAATATAAGGTTCTTTACAAATAAGAAACAATTTTGAATCCTCATATTTTCTTGCATTATACATGATTCCTTACTATCAAGCTTCTTTTCAATATTTGCATCTTTACTCCTTGCTTTCTAGATTCATGAAATTATGAATATCACTTTTTTTCTTAAGAATTCATGACTATAACTTATTATTATTATTATTATTATGAAAAATTATTCAATAGATTAAATGCACTACGTTATTATATTTATGTGATATTTTTGTCTAATGAATAATTAACATATTTATTTGATTTATCAATATTAATTATTTTAATCACTCAAATAATTTGAAATTTATTAAAAAAATAGTGACGAAGGATTTAAAACATAATTAATATTAACAAATCATCTAAGTCTCAATAAATATTATTGGACAAGATAATGATGTAATATCCCGGTTTATAAAGTAATTTCTCTATTAATATTAATATTAATATTATCATCATCATCATTGTTAAAGAAAGAAATACCGCTTGGACTGAACTACTTTTTATTATCTTACAAAATACATTTTCAATAAGATATTTTGATAAATCATATTTTATAAAATAATTGGATGGGGTATCCACATTTAAAAAATGGAAAATTTCATTTTTAGGATAGAAAAATTTTTTATCCAAAAGTAAGTGTTGTTTGGATGAGTAAAAAAATTTTCATTTTTTAAAGAGAGAAATATTTTTTGATATCTAAAAGTTAAAAATTTTTTATGTCCATACATGAAATTTAGAAAGTTCATATTTTAGAAAAGAATATTTTTTTTTCATTTTTAAAAAATGGAATACCTAAACTAATGGAGGCATAGTTCTTTATAAGTTTTTAATCATATTCTAATAAATCATATTTTATGAAATAATTGATTTGACAATTTAAACTATATTTCCTTAATAGGACGCATTTCAAATCCTAACATAGTTTTTTATTTTTTGTTTTTTCATTTAATTCAGTGATTGCAAAGTGGAAATAGGCCATATATTTTCACAAATCTTCTTTAACCTTAGTGAATAGCTAATCCAAATTCGGGTATTAAATTAGCTGAACCATTTATATTTCATTTGGCAACAAATAAGTAAGGCTGAGATTTGAGAAAGATTATGTGGAGTATGGCTTGCTTGAAGCTACATAATATGTTTCTGAGAGTATATAAATTAACTTTAAAGAGAGTTTTAACCTCCTAAACGTGCTTTCAACTAAAAGCCACATATAGGGTTTTTTAATATAATCCTTTTGAGAGTATTTTTAAACTAGAATCCAAATTCTGATAAGGTTCTATAAACTCTATTATACTATTTTGAGGATGATATCTAGGATTATCCCTTAAAAAGCACATCCTTCAGTTTATTGTCCCAACTAAAATATAATAGCCTCGGTTTTGAAGTTTAATTAGATAAACATGAAGGTTAAATATCCAATAATAATAATAATAATAATAATAATTACAATAATAATAATCAGAGAGGGTAAAAATCATAAACATTTCTATCTAAAGGGTTGTTACCACAATTTTATCTTATTTTTATTGCTTATCAGTAAACTTTAGTATTGTCTAAAATATAAGTAGAAACTTCCTATAGAAAAAAAAAAAAAAAAAGTTTTCTTAAAAAAAAAAAGAACTCTTATAGGAAAAAAAAAGCTTTTTTGAAAATGGTTCTTTTTGATATGATCTTAGACCCATACTATATATTTTTATAGTCAGATTTAGTTAAAATGACATCAAAATTAAAAAAAAAAAAAAAGAAAATACATATAGCATGTTTGTAATACAATCTAATAGTTGAACCTTGCTTATAGAAGAGGTCCTATTGCAAAAATCTCCTTCAAACACATCCTAGCAACGCATTATTTTTATTTTTATTTGCTCTTCCGATGATTAAAGAGTATAAAACTCATATATAGCTCCAAATTATTATACAATTTTGTTTTTGAATCTTTGAATGTATAGTCCGGTGTTTCTTTAGGGAGTGCTTTCTATATTCATAAATACTGAAAGCACAGTGACTTTTTTCCCCTTCTTTTTCATTTTGCATACCATATTTCTTATTTTCACTTATCATTCGTGATCCGTAGAGTCCTCATTAGCCTCTTACTATTCCACATACCTTTTCCAATTTTAGTACAATTGAAGACTATTTATGATATTCTTTTTGTTGTTCTCCCTTATGATACCAGTTTTTTTTTTTTTTTGGTTTTTTGTTTTTTCAAAATATCAAAGTTCTTTTTGGTACAATTTTCATATTAAATTATATAAAGTTTTGACATTTTATTCGACAGCAAAATAAGATAAGTTTAGATAGATAGATTGCCAAGTTAAATTAGCATTCTGTTTGGCATTAATATAAGATAAATTTGGGATGATAGAATATTATTAGGTTAAATAATGGTGCTAATAACTATTAACTATATGACATTTAAACATTCTATTTGGCATTAAAATAGACAAGTTTTCCAAAAAGACAAATTTGGCGTAAATAGATGTAAACAACATAAACTATTAACTATGTATTACTATTGTACTTGCAATTATTTCCGACAGCAGACAACTGCAAAATGTGCTCAAAATGTTGAAAACGGCTGTACTAAATTAGTATTTAATCATACATGTTACATGTAGGAGTGTTGGGTAAATGTTATTAATTACGTAATAAATGTTATTACGTTTTAATTACGTAAATTAGTATTGTATTTAGTTAAAAAATATTTATTTTGTATTTAAATAAAATATATGTTTAAATGAAAAGTATTTTAGAGTTGAAAAGTTGATATGATTAGTAAAAGTAGAGATAAATAGTTATGGTTGAAAAGTTGATATGATTATTTTAAAAACTTTTAAATAGTAATTGTTTTCGTAACACTGTTGAAAATGATTGTATTTGAATGTAAAATTTTACGTTTGATATAAAATTGGTTTTCGTAATATAAAAAACGTTTATCAAATGCTATCTTAATAACATTTTCATGTAACAATTCAAAATAAGTCGTGTGAAAATTTTATTAATGGGTTAGTTAAAATAAACCTTATGGTCTTTTATATAAAGTGGTCAGGAGAAAATAATTCTAATTTATTTGTGATGTGGGACTCTTTGTTGGGTATATGTTTGTCTATCTTATTGTTCTTTTCAAATTATACATACTAAGGTTAGGTATGGACAGAAAATATTTGGGGAAAGAAAACTTAAGTATGGACACACGAAACTTAGGTATGGAGACCAATGGTTTTATGCTTGTTATTATTAGTTCTTTGTCAAGAAATCATTGAGCATGGTCATGTGATCATTTGTCAAGAAACCATTGAGCATGGTCATGTGATCATGTAAACACCTCAATAACAGAAACAAATAGGAGAGGAAAGTCAACAAACTTTATTAGAATACTTAGAAAAAATTTTCTCTAATAGTAGGATATAATTTTCAATAGTCACAAGTCTTTTAATTTCGGTAAATTCTTGTATTTTTTTAATCAAATCCAATTCAAGTTTAATTTAATTTGACGATTTAAAGTTATACAGCTTTTTTTTTTTTTTCGACGAGCTATAATGAAATTATCTAAAATTTGGAGAGGTCATGTAAAGTTAAAAAGAAGAAACAAAGAGGCGTTTATTGTAAAAGGAAGTGGTTGGTAATGTAGGTGAAAACATTTCAACAAAGGGACATCATAATTCATTATGGGATACGAATGCAAATAAGAAAAACCTCAGGTGGGGTTTCTCAAATTTTATTATATGCCTACCAAAAATGTGTGCACTTTTGGCTCAATAGGTATGGAGTGTTCAGGTTATTTTATTTTATTTTTATTTTTATTTTTAATCCTTTTTATGTGAGATTCCCACTAACTACTTTCCCTTTTTTTTTTTTTAACACTTTATTTTCTTTTTGAAAAAATTATTTTTGTTGTGAAAAAGGTTTGGGCAGTGGACTTGGGGTTTGGGATGAAGATGATAGAGATAACTGAGAAAATGAGGATTTCGTTAGGGGACCATAGTGTGGGCTGTGCAGCAACTGTTTGATAAAAAACAAACATAGGCTGATGTCTACTTTAGCAAAAACCCTTTTGCACCCTTAAAAAAAAAAAAAAATCTACTGTACGCATGCTTCTCGGTAAAATAATTTCTGGAAATTTTCGTTTTATTAAAATATTAGACCAGAAAAATTGGGAGGAGAATTATCCCAAAAAAAAAAAAAAGGGGGGGAAGAAATGCAAGATATAGAGCGAGCTATTACCAAAGTTATAGCTTAGTGATAAAGGAACGAGAGGTTGGGTAGTTTGAAGTCAAATCAGATGACCTGATTTCGAGTACGAGACATAAATCTTACCCTCCATTTGTTTGACACATTCAAATTTGAAAAATGAAAAATTTTTCATTTCAAGAAAAATAAACATTCCTAAATTTTCGTATCTGAATATCTAACATTTTTCATTTTTGAAAAATGAAAAAAAAGCTCTCTAAAAACAAAAAGTTTTCACCCACCCAAACAACTTTTCACTTTTAAAAAAAATTCCAAACAACTTTTTATTTTTCATATCTAAAAATTTTTTATTTTTCAAAAATAAACACCCCATCCAAACGAACCCTTAGAACCTCCTTCATATCAAGTCGGTTGAATTAGTGTTCTCATGCAATTTTTAAGGAGAACAAAAGTGTGGGGAGTGACATCTACACATTCAACATGTTTGAAATAAACTGTTTTTAAGGTTGTCTTCGGATCGAATTATATGGGTTAGGCATCAATTCGTTGTCTAATCCGAACGGTATGTACAAGGCCTGCAAACAAATTCACTATTGTTTGGTTGATCCGTGCTTAACCTTTGGATTTGAAAATTTTCAATATGTTAGAACCCTAATCCTGTTTATGAATATCATATTCTATCGACAATAAGCCAAAATATAATATTATAATTCATTACTAATTTAACAATCATCCAATCTCAATCAATTCAGCAGATTGGATTAAAGTGAATAGATTAAGCGGATTTATGAATTTAGTAAACATACCTAATTGGATTTGAGAGCTTGAACTTTTTATGAAAGCACGGATAACTTCATTTGAACAACATGTTAAAGTATTTTCTACAAATTCTTTAGTGCGGTGATATATATATATATTTCTCATAACAAACCTATTGTATTTTTTGTTTGACATGAAGTTATCCTCTCATTGACATTGGTCTCTATTTTTTTTTTCCTACTTCAAGAAAAAATTTTAAACCATCTGGTCGGTGACCATAGTTTGTTTAAGAACGGGATTTGGGAATGCCAACGTGCGTGTGTACGTCTTGAGTAAAGAGCACTTAAACATGTGCCGTTGGTTCTGAAACGAAGGAGCATTGAAGAACAATAAATACAAAGGGTTTTAGGTTGGTTTTATTTAATGCTATCAACACTCTGAAAATCCAATAAAACACTGACGAATATTTACCCTTCAAGGGGTATGATTCGTGATACAATCCTCCTAATTCTGGGATGTGGGACTCCCTCTTTCGGGTTGTTGCTTATTGGTAGTTGATGATGTCGAGTTCAGAACTTTTATACCATTTTTTATGTCTCATCAATTGTTGCTTTAATAATATTTTTACGATTTATTTGATGGTATTTTTTTAATCTATTTAAAATTTTTCGTCTAAATCATATCTAATTATTTAAATTATGTCATCTTATAAAAAAATTATATTTATTTATTTTATCTATTTTCTATCTTATGAAGTGACATGATATAAGTGATTGGACATGATTTGAGATAAAAAATTTTAGACAAAGAATATAGATTCATTTTTTTAGTATATAATAATTATTATATGATCAAATTTTTAAATTTAGAAAATATTGTAAAATTATATTGAGAGACAATAAATAAGATAGGAAATTGGAGATAATATGTTTGAATTTAATAATTTCTCACCAACCTATCTAATGGACCCCAGAAGGCTTTAATTTCTGGAACTTCTATTAAGTTGTGATCAGTTAGAGAGAAAATAAGTGAAAAGATGAAAAAGGCACTTCCTCATGTTGTTGGCCTTTTGCTTCTCACAAAAGATTCCATACTTATCTGTTCTCCATTTGAACATGTAATTTTCACAGCATAAGACAAAATTCAAATGCTGGTCACAAGCTTTTATTTGGTGTTTTGAAAGCACACTATTGATATTTTTCTCATCTGTTTTCTTTTTCCCTTTATGGGTGGAAGATGTGCATAACAAGATTTCCTAAACATACTTGGAGTGCCTATTTTGTCTAAGAAAAAAATATATATATATATATATATTTGAAAGAAAACAAGTGGTGGCTACTGGTCAGGGTGTATGGCTATTGGGATATGAATTACTTTGGTCCATGCAGAAGAGTACATGTTTGATTGTTTGATTTTTGAAGTTTCGTTTGCTAATACTTAAACACATCAAAATCCATGACATGTAGAAGAAATTCACCAGCCCATGTTAAAAGGAAAATGGAAAAAAAAAAAAAAAAAGAATATTTTAGGGTAGCTTGTTTCTTTATGCATCTTTGAGTATTATATGATAAGTGAGTTCAGAATATCTTACTTCCATACAGTGTGTGCCATTATGTGAAACAAGAAAAAAGAAATGATTCTTTTCCTCTTAATATATTTTATTTTATTTTTTCAACCTATTCTTTTTATTATCAAAATTAATAAAAAATTATAGTTTTAATAATTTGATTAACTTTTTAATATTGTGATTTGTGAATAGACTATTGTAAAATTTTATTGCGGATATTTATAGATCTCAAGTTTAAATAGTATATAAGATGACTAAAACCATAATTTCAATCCATAATTAAAAAATTTTGATATTTTCAACCATATAATATAAACTCCCTTTCATTTATTGCTCAAGAGGCAAGATGAAATTTTTTTTTTTTTTTTTTTTGGGTTTATTGGTGCAGAACCCAGTAGACCTTTATTGAAATTGCTGGCACATTTAATTGGTATGCCATAAAAGTTCCCTCAAGAGGACCATGTTAGGACCACTATAAGGCAATGCCATTGCTACCCTACCCATTAAAAATATTCAATAAAGAAATAAATAAATGGGCAAAGACAACCTGTCTTGTATTTGTTTATTTACACTGAGAAACAAATGGGTCATTTAATAACAATCTAAAAAGAATAAAATGGTGTACGCTATTGAAGTTCTCAAAGACTTTGGTCGGCTATTTTGCTTAAAAAGATTACAAAGATTCTCTTCTGTTCTGCATTAACTCCATAGTCAACAAGCAAAGCAAACTGTGGTGCACGCTTGTTTGTTGTTTGACCACAAGTTGATTGGTTTACTGCAAAATATGGGTAATTAACTACCAAAGTTAAATCTTATCTTGGGTTCATCAATATAATATTCTTTAGTTATTTAGGAAAAATAAACCAGAGAGATAGAGAGAGCAAAAAACTCAACTTTTCATTCTGAGTTGAGTTTAGATGTAACGAAATATATGTATTGTATTGTATTACTGTTTTATATTTGTATTGTATTTAAACGCAATATATGAGTATTGTGTTTTATATTTATATTTGTATTGTGACCACAAGTTAATTGGTTTACTGTAAAATATGGGTAATTAACTACCAAAGTTAAATCTTATCTTGGGTTCATCATTCTAATATTTTTTAGTTATTTAGGAAAAATAAACTAGAGAAATAGAGAGAGCAAAAAACTCAACTTTTCATTCGGAGCTTGAGATGTAACGACACGGTATTTGGTTACTATTTTATATTTGTACTGTGTTTAAATACAATGTAATTTTCATTTAAACGTAAAAGTTTTACATTCAAATATAATACTTTTCAACAGTATTTTAAATACATTTGTTATTCTAATATATTTTAAAAATATTTTTTTTATTTATATTATACTCTTTCTCTATCTCACTTTTCCTATTTATTTTTTTTAATTCTAAAATACAATTCAAATACTTTTTCATTCAAATATAAAATATATTCAATACATTACGTTTAAACACAATGCGAGTGTAACACGTTTACCTAAGACCTAGAATTCAACAGAAATTAAGAGTATTGCTATTTATTAGGGTCAAATTACTGTCTAAATATTATTGTTTTATTTTGTTAAATGAAATTACTGTTTGGATTAAAAAATTTGGCATTGTTATATTAAGATCTTAGGTAAGCGGTGGGACAATCCCCATGTTTTTTTTTTAAACAACTTATAACAATTAATTAATGTAATTGAAACTTTATATAAAATTATATATAATGTAGCATTATTTCCCAATAACTTACTCTTCATCTAATCACCATAGTTTAAAACAATATGAATTAGTGGAAAAAATTTCCTCTCTTGTTCCATACTTATAAAAGAGAATTTAAGTGGATGCAAATGTGACTTCTCACAAAAGCTTTCCAAAAAAGAAATATGAAATTAGTGTCAAAGTTTCATTTAAGATTCTACAAACTTCATTTTAACACTTATTTTTTTTAAAAAGAATATTTAAGTATCATCTTTGCCCCTTTTCAAAATGTGGGTGCAAGTACCAACGAATAGCTTTTTTGCCTCTCCTTCTTTTCCTTCCTAAAACACAAGCAAAAGCCTCTCCAGCATAGTAACCGAAACCAGTACAAACAGCGTTAATCGGAAGAATGACAAAGCTACTTGCCAACTTCCGAAACTTCTCATCCATTAAAAATAATAATAATAATAATAATAATAATAATATTAATAAAAATCAAAGAGAAAAAGATCTAAAACCTTGCTTACTTCGGCCTAGCCAAGACAGCCTCAGCTTACCATTTCTTCTATATCATGTACTAATTGCATTACATTAACGTTACAAACAGCTAACAAACCTAGGAAAACTTAATTCTACTCACAGAAAAACATGTGAGTCGACGAACTATTTTGGCCTTTTTTTTCCTCTCTGAATAATCGGTCCTCCGGATTAGGCGGAGATATTATTGCAAGAAAGAAAAGATAAAGCTATTCTTCTCACAAACATAAACATACATAATTAACAAGGTATGTAATTATCTTTATAATTTGGACAGTGAAAACCGCTTGGTTACACAAAAGAACGTAACCAATAAAACTCATCCATACGACTTGCACGGGTATTGAAGAGGGAAAGAGCACAATCAAGAGTTACTAGATGCAACATTCACCATATTCATGGGGTTCTGCAAGTAGAATATAAGAAAAGGCTGCACGGATCAGGGCTTTATTCAACAAATATCACCATGGATCGAGTTAGCCCAAGTTGGAAAATTTGCAGCCCTGGTTTCCCATTTCTATCACTTACCTTCTCGATCTTCCATTCAATGGTAAGCATGGTTAAGTTTAGAATCCTATCAACAAAAAGTTGATGTATGAGAATTCTTCAATCACAACACCAATTTGCATACGAAAAGGCAAATGTGCGCATAACCTTCTCTTTTGGAGAAGCTATTAAGCAGCTGATAGATCTCAAAGTGAAGATCAAAACACGAAGCACCGTACGATCATCAACCCACCAAAAAGTTTAAAATGAAGTGTAACGAGGTATGCCAAGATTGACATTACATTCTAGCACGCTTATGTTTTTTTGTTTTTCATTCCATCAAATCACTTAATCTTCTAGCTTGGTTTAAATAATGTTCAAGTGTAAAAGGCAAATGGAAGTGAAAGTGGGTGAAACTTGACATGCATAAAACTACCAAGATACAAGAAAGAAGATTATGGAGTACATGTAATCAAGTCTTCGACCTTAGAGATTGAAAATCCACTGAACTATTTAAACCTCAATTCTAAGAAAATTAAGACTTGGTTAATTTGGTGATCGATTGATGTGAAGCATCGATCTTTATGCTTCACAGGTGCTTGTATTGCCAACAGCTTATACATATGAGAACCTAAGCAACTTGAGGACGTTGACATCTGAAACTAGTCAAATACTTTTAGTGCATTGTTAATATTGAGGACTCTGCTGATTTATTTGATCAGTAACAATCTATTACTCATAAAGAACCACATTTCCATGTAATAGGAAGCAAGAAATATCTAGAAATAATATAAAAGCAATAGTGAAGCTTACCAATTGATTATGATATCGTACTAAACATATTTACATCACTTTGCCTCTGCAACAATTTCACTGACATCTAGGTCTACTAAGCTCTCTTTCCCAAATATTGTAAAGCCCACGGTTGCCTGAAACAACAAAAAATTTCGACATTAATCTCAGTTAACACATAAGAACATAGAGTTTTGAAAACGTTGGTACTATAAATATTGTAACTTCATCCGGAGTTTTTTTAATCTCGAGAAGTTTATTTTGGTATACAAGGCTACCTAGAAGAGTAGATCTTATTTTAATTGCATTTCCGTTTTTGGCATTAAATTAATATTTTTAGACATGGAAAACATCTTTACCCCACTCTCTTCCCCAAACTTCAAGTACTGCATTACCTACCTGTCCTGTTTTCCGATTGACCTTCTTAAGACTTCCTTCAAAGTCCGCAAATGTCCCAGATACAATTCGAACGGTAGAACCTGGAACAAGCTTGGGACCCTTCTTTGTAGATTGCCGTTTTGGTTTGGAATCTCTAGCAGATTTTGCAGTGCCATTGGAATCTAATTGAGGCTCCACACTGGACTTTCCTAAGTCAAGGGTCCCTTCTTGTTGTTGCTCTTCCTCAAACTCTTTTTCATGTTTTTCTTGCTCTTCTTTTGCCTGTTTGAAAATTGCTTCCATGTCAATCTCGTCTACTGGCCTAGGCTTGTTGATCTGTTTTTTACTGTGCACATAAAAAGACACTTTTCTTAATAAAGAGACAAAACCTGGGAATGTTTTCGTTTCTGGAAGGATAGGCCTCACACTGTCTTAAAATTTAAAAGAAAGTAGAAATTTTTTATAGTATATGAACAATACATCTACTTAAAGAGAGAGCATTGACATTACATATTAGTAACAATATAATCTCCCTTGCCCAAAACTAAAAGAACCCATAATTTTGTATCACACAATTTGTTAAAGAATACAAGTATATCACTAGCCTTCAGGTGGTCGCATGAGATTAGCTGGCTCATATTCTCAGACAATGGCTTTATATGTCTTTCGATAAAATCACTAAACTACACAGAGAATAATTCTTTTAAGTACACAGTTGACTCAGACTCCGCTAACAGATCACCTTGTTAAAGCACGGACTGATGCTTTACTTTCTTTCACATATAGGGCAGCATCGAAAATGATAAAATGACAAAATAATAAACTTAAATTGCAGCCATTTAGATGAATTCTAGCAAGTTAGACTAGTGACTAGAAATAAACACTCACGTATTTCCAACCCTGGAGCCAACAAAACCTCCAACTCCATCGCACTCTCTTATGAAGTCGTGGATATCCTTGTTCATCACACAATATAGGAATACACACCCTGGAAATAGATATTTTGGTTTTGCTGAGATAGAGCCATTTTTTAATCTTCTCTTCACCTGGACCGCAGGAATATAAACCTGAAAAATCACAAGGATAATAAGACAAGTACATAGGTTTATTAAACTATCAGTATCAGTATCAGCATTAGTATCAGTATCAGTACAAACAAATATTTTACACTGCAGTTCCATTCACTTGGTACATTGAATGTAAGAAAATCAACTCACTGTAATGCACATCATGATTGCCATGGGCCTATTGGCAAGTACAAAGTACATTCAATTCTATAGCTGATGATTACAATGAAACTGATTTAAAGAACAAATCCAGAAAACATTCAATTCTATAGCTGATGATTACAATGAAACTGATTTAAAGAACAAATCCAGAAAGCAAACTCAAATAGAGGCAGAAGAGAGCAGCAAAATAGCAAAGCTCCAATACTTTTCGTTACAATTCCATTTCACTCAATACATTAAATTTTAGCAAATAGAATAACCCAAACTTAAATGAAATGCCATAGGCCTATTAACATACAACATTTTACACCATCAGTGATTCATAACAACAATACTGAATTTGACAAAAAAATCCAGAAAAGAAAAATATTCGAGTAAAACTAAATAACCTTAAAAGGAGGGACTGATTTAAGTAGCAACAAAGCAATGAAAACCCATCGTTTTCATCAACATCTCAATTCATTTGAAAGTTTAATTTAAGCAAAGCAAACTGTCTAAATCACAACACACAAGCTCATTAGCAATCATACAGCATTCTAGAATCCAGTGATATAACAACAAACTGAATTTTGAAAACAAAACCAGAAAGGAAGAACTGGGAATTTCAATAACTACAGATTGTATCACAATTCCACTTGGCTAAATTTACCATCCAAATTCACCTGGTAAATGTTATAATGCTATCAACATTTAGCCATAACGCAAACACTGTACAATCCCCCATTTATAACAACAAAACCAAATTTACCAACAAATCCATAATGCCAAATACTTATATGTGTGTGCGTGTGCGTGTGTGTGTGTGTGTGTGTGTGCGTGTGCGTGTGCGTGTGCGTGTGCGTGTGTGTGTGTGTGTGTGTGTGTGTGTGTGTGTCTGTCTGTCTGCCTGTCTATATATGAATACATATGTGCGTGTGTAAAATAAAATGGCAATCCTAATGATAACTTCGCAAGGGACTTGAGGGAAGTTCCTACCAAGGAAGCAAAATTTAAAAAAAATAAAAAGCCCCAACAATTTTGCATTGAAATACCATCAGGTTCATCATCAATGTCCAAAACTCATTAGCAGGTATACAAATTCGCCAGTAATGACAAAGAAACCGAATATGAAAACAAACCCAGAAAGCAAAAGAAATTGGAATTCAAAGAAAGAAAAGAAAAAACCTTAAAGGGTACGTCAGGAAAGTTCCTAGCGAGCAAACGAGCTATGAGTTCAGCAGTCTCTTGTTGCCTGACCCGAGTGACCCGGACGACCCACCACTGGGGGCCCAGATTGGCGAGGTTATCGAGGTTGAGCTCCTCCGTCCAGGAGGCGTACCTCTTCTTGGGCTTCTTCAGTAGCCTCTCCTCCACTTGCTCCCTCCAGTTGGCGCCGCCTTTACTCGCTCTCCTCTCGTTTCTGAGTCTCCTTCTCTCTCTAGCGCTGAGCTCTTTGCTTGTGTCGTTTGCGGATTCAAGAGTTGCGGAGATGGAGAGTGAGAGTGATTGTGGGGTGTTCTTGTGAGTTATTTGGGGTGTGAATGGAAGGAAGCGAACGGACTGAGAGTGTAAATGGCAAGGACTCCATAGAAGAAGCCCTTGTGCCATCCTTTTTTTTTTTTTTCCTCCCTACAGAGGATTGCTATTGCTGCTTCTTCTTCGCTGTGTTTGTTGCCGTTGGTGATGAACACGCCATTTTTTCCTTTTTTTCTTTTTAAATTGTCCGTGGGAAATGTAATTAGATGTTTGGATAAGTCATTGCTCCTGAGCCGGGAAACTTTAGAAAAATGCCATGGACTCGTGTCTTAAATTGATTTTTGCCACCAAAAACGAAAAATAATACAAATATATATATATCATAACATTATATCATTGATCATTTATTTATTTAAGAATACTAATTATCTCCTTAAATAGCATGTCCACCAACCAATGATCACTCATTGGTTACCCTCAATATCCATTATGATACCGGTGGGTCACGATGACACTGGGTTAGTTTATGATCATCAATTGGTATCGATTGGTATCCATGATGACACTGGCTCGCCAATGGTCACCGATTGGCTACCATCCAGTATCCACGGTGGTATGGCATGTACTCACTATAATACCAATTAGTTTTGACTAGTTGTCGGCCATAACTATTGTTATTTTTGTTCGGAAAACATAAAATACACCGCTTTATCATGATTTCATTCGATTGACAGTAGGCTAGCTTATGATCATTGGCTGTACCCATCACGATACCGAAGGGTATCCACGATGAGAATGGGCTAGCTTATGATCGTCAGTTGGCTACCATACGGTTGTTATCTTCTTAAATAACATGTCGACCAACTGATCGTCACCAATTGATTACACTCTGATGTCCATCGTGATATCAATTGGTATTCATGATGACATCAACTAGCCAATGGTCACTGATAGGTTACCATCCAGAACCCACCATGAAATGGCATGTACTCCCTGTAATACCAATTAGTGATTATTTTCCAATTAGTTATTGGTTATCGGCCATAATTATTGTTATTTTTGGTCGAAAAACGTAAAATACACTATTTTATCATGATTTCATCACATTCGATACTAAAAATCATATCCAAAAATTCAAAATGCTAAAAAAAAAAAAAAAAGAAATCCAAAAGAATAGAAAAATGATCAAAAAAATGACGAGGCTAATCCTTTTGTGAATCGTCATGAACAATTTTTGGGACAGGAAGATCAGAGGTGGAGGCAAGGGATGCAAGTAGAGGCTGTTGCCCTTACTGATTTTTTTTTCTTTTATTTTTACCTTAAAAATTTTATAATTTTTGTATTTTGCCTCATTAAAAATAAAAATATTCTCATATAGTTCCTACTTTGTCCCTATTAAAAATTAAAAAATCTCACATAGCTATATTGAAATTAATTTTATACAAAAAAGTTTATGATTTTCTTTTGTTTTTCCCCATTAAAATTTAAAATTTCCACGTAAACCTACTAAAATTAAAAATTCTCATATAGCCTTCACTAAATTTTTGTTTTCAAAAACAAATTTTAACGTACGTTCCTCACAGAAATCAGTTTCCACCTCCATAACTAAGCAAGATCAGCAAACTAACTAATGCTGTGACGGCAGTCTCACAAAACACCACCAGATTTTGTGGGCAATGGGGAGGCAAAAAGTAGATCCAGTGGGAAGCAAGATCCTTGCGAGCAAGATTGTTGGAGGTGGAGTAAAAATTGGGATATCAAGAAATCTCATGGAGAAGGTCTGAGTTCACAAGCAACCAATGGCTGCGGTGGTATGAGAACGTATTGGGACCGAACGTGAAGGAGGTCACAGCTCACAAGTAACTAGTGACAACTTTAACATGAGGGTGGATTGGGCATCGGAAAGGGATCAGAGTTATGGGGAATTAATAACTCTATAAAATAAAGTTATTTTTAAGGAGAATGAGGTAAATAGACCAAAATTGAACCTCAATAAAAATAAATAGCAAAAAAAGTTTAAACTATTAGTAAATAGTATATTTTTGGTAAATTATGATTTATCACAACCTACAATTTCAAAAATACCCCTTTATATGTAAATTTTGATAAATTTGTTTGGTAAATCATTTATTTATTGATTTTGATAATTTATCTGATAAATTATTTCGTAAATAATTAATTTACCATATAAACAAAGAACTCTTGATTTCATAAATCATTAATTTACTAATGTAATTAAGTGTAAATTATTGATTTACCGGTATAAGTTCTAATTTTATAGATCATAATTTACTATTTGATTAATTTATTATGTAAACTATTGATTTACCATACAAAATTTTAATTTACCCCTTTATATGTAAATTGACTCAAAACCTAGCACTTTACCCCAAAATCATTTATTTATAATGCAAATAATTAATTTAATGATTTTGGTAAATTATTATTTACCAAACTTGCAAAATAGTCTAAAAAATAGTATGAACCTTAACTTTAACCCCTAAAATTGATCGACACCCCAAACCACCCCAAAATCTACCCCTACGCTTCACCATTATCGTCATCTTGGAGGTGCTATCATTCTTGGAGACACCGTCATTACTGTCGACGTTCTCAGAGATCACCTACTGAGCCAGCGTTTGTTTGATCAGAAGCTCCTAAGATCTAGAGTGTGCGAGCTCGTCGCGACGATGACTTAACAATTCCAGCAATTCAAGGAATCTCATGAGCTATCGGATCAAATCAAATTGTAATCTGGCTGAAATCTTAATTCTCCACTCAGATCTCCTCCTTTCCAACAAGATTTGGCTGGATTCATTCGGATCTGGTGAAGAGCCGCGATGATCTCGTCACCGAATGTGACCACACCACAAGATTTTTGTTCAACCTGCAAAGCAAAAAACCAGAAAAAAAAAAAAAACAATCCCAGGTCGTGATAGATTTGAAACCTCTGACAATCTCCGGCGTGATCAAGTTTAGATCTAGCTATCAAACTTTGGCATTAGCTGAGATTCGCGAATATCCAAACCGTGATATTGTAATTTTTTCGACGAGAATGATTTG
The DNA here is from genome assembly GCA_035233585.1 of Antiaris toxicaria. Lineage (NCBI taxonomy): Eukaryota > Viridiplantae > Streptophyta > Magnoliopsida > Rosales > Moraceae > Antiaris > Antiaris toxicaria. The sequence continues at coordinate 8,929,167 of CP141163.1, forward strand.
AAGGTCTGAATGTTGTGAGCTCGTGATTTTATGATGATCAATCTATCAAAGATCGCGATAGGAAAATGACGGAAGCAACGATTCATTGCCGGAGATGACGACTAGAATGGCACAAAAAGGGGCGGAGGAGAGAGTGAGACTTGGATGGGAGAGAGAGAGAAGAGAGAGAAATGAGTGGGTTTTTGGGTAAATATGAAAAATATAGGTAAAAACTCAAAAACATATTTTAGGGGTAAAATAGAAATATTATTTGTATTATATTTAGATATGCTATAAATTTTTTAATGTTTCAAAATATACTATTTACTTCTAAAGCACATGAAAAATGGTCTATTTCTTATAATTTCTCTTATTTTTATCACTTTGTCATGCACAAAAAATTAGCTTATTTTTAAGAATTTTACTTGTTTTTGATTTATTATGATTTTTTTTGTTTATTTTAATTTAGATTTTTTTTATAAATTTTATGAAATTTTTATTTAATATTACTTTATTTTATCTTATCCTTTTCTTTTAATAATAATATATTAAATAAATTTAAAATTAAATATTTCCAATAAGTTTACCTATTGCATTTTATTTTGAAAATATCTAATTTTAGCAACTTTATTTTTCTACACTATCAAATTTAGGTAAAAAATTTATGTGTTAGAAGTAGATCCCACCAGACATCACTATTCATATTAGAAAATTATGAGCTTGACTGATCTTATTTGATTCTCTCATTGATACGAGCATTTAAAAAAAGAAGAATTACTCCAATCGGAACTAATATGAAGAAGTTATGATAATTTCTAATATTAGATTAATAAGGGACAGTGTACCCAAAACCACATGAGCTCACTTTTTCGATCCAATAATAATGCGACATATGATGAAGGCTAGAAAGAAACAAATAAAATGTGACACATGGCATTCTTTTTGTTTCAATAAATTAAAATCAATTTTATCATACACCCTATTATATTAGATCATTCCTAATCACATGCATAGACTACTATAATAAGTTTGATAGTGCATAGACTATTATAGCATAATTAAAAGTGCGTCGATTAGGGCTGTCAATTTAGGTCACGACACGATAACACGACACGAAACCCGCACGAAGTTAGAGGGTTTGGGTTTTCCTTAAATGGGTTTGGGTCAAAAAGGGTCGAACCCGTTAGACACGATTAAATAAAGGGTCAAACCCGCACGAACCCACCAACCCGCAATTGACACGAAATAACCCATTTAACAAATTAATTATATATGGATTGACATGAATATAACTCATAAATTACCCATTTATAATCTTTAATATATTTATATTATTATATATATTATAATGTTTTACTATTTTTAATTTTGAGTTTTCAAAATTCAAAATTCAGATATAATATATATCTTTTATTATATATATATTAAAAAAATTTTAACATAAAAAAGAAAATCTAGATGAAAATCTAGATTTTACTTTCTTTTTTTTTAAGTCTTTCATTGCTTTTGTAACTTTGCTCACCTCACCCAATCGCCCTCCCTTTCCCTCGTGATAACATGACCGATCGTCTCTGACCTTGTCATCATTATTTTATTTATATTTAATTTAAACGGGTTAATTTGGGTCAACACGATTAACACGATTAATAAATGGGTTGGGTTTGGGTTTGAGATTTTGACACGAATATTAAATGGGTTGAGTTTGGGTTTGAGATTTTGACACGAATATTTAATAAACACGACACGAACACGAACACGACACGATAGCACGAATTGCCAGCCCTAGCGTCGATTATTATAGCAAGTTTGAAATTTTATGTTGGGATTAGGTGAAATAGTGCAAAACTACGACTATAAAAGGGCAATTTGGGATAAATTTGAGGATGCACAAAAAATTAGAGAAGAGGTAGAGATAGAGAGAAATAAAGTAAAAGAAATTTGAATGTAAAAACAAAATTTATTTTGTTTAAGTTTTATGTTTTAAAAGGAAGAGTTTCTTGATGTTTTGCTAACGTAAATATCAATATCTATTTTAGAATCTTCTCTTTTATTTTTATTTTGTCATTATATTTTATTTATTTTGTTATGTTAAAATTTTTTTATTATGAATTAAATAAAATTTTACTGATAATTATCATATAGCCTGATTATAATGGTTTGATTAATTTTAAGCATGTTTTTATGATTATCATATTTGTTAAAGTATTTATTATCAAATTTAATGCTTTCAAATATCTAGTCAACTTTAAATGATTTGAATAATAAAATGAAACTGAGAGGAGATTTTTATGACTGGCTCTTAAATAAATATTATATAATCTATTATAAAATAGAGATATATCTATTTATTTTTGTGTAATCATAATATTGACTACCACAGATTTCTCAATAAACATTTTTATAATTGAATTCGGATTCATATTTTTACTATTTACATAAATAGTAATGTTCACCTATACGGTACTGTTCACATATATGGTGATATTCATTGTGAATTTCAATTTACTAATTATTTATGTAAATTTAATTATAAAAATATAGTATTTATATATAACTTGAAAAATAGAACATAAAGCAAAATAATAATAATAATATACTTAAATAAAATTAAATCTGATTAATTATTATGAAGTCATAATTTCTAACATCTATATACTTGATTGTTTATTATCAATTTATATTCATGTACTTTTGTAATTTTATTTATTTAATTTTTCACTTATAAGATATTTTCAATTATTCAAACAAAATTAAGATTAATTAATTTTGATATATAATAATACTATCCTTGTACAAACAATATTTTTACTTATCACTTTATTATTTATTTGATTAATACATTTGCGAAAATCCACAACAAGAAGACAAGGGGTAATAGAAAAAATGAAAAATAAAAAATAAAAGAGATAATCTTGTTACAATCAAATATTTTTAATTTAATTTACTTCATCATAGTTGTGATAATTTTTATTATAGTTTCTAAACTGTGGCAAAAATCAATTCACGTTTATATGTTGTATAGCATCTAGTAAAAATATCCCATATTCTAAAGAAATGCATTTTTTAGTGCATTGCTTAAAACAGAAATTAAATAAATTAACAGATTTTGAAAACTAATTCAAGTAAATAGCAAATCTCTAAGCAATTCAAAAAAAATGTCATGCACTTAAAAATTGAAGTTTTTACCCCACGATCTTCTCTCTTCCTCTTTCTCCAAGATCTACTTGCTCTCTTTACAAGTTTTTTCTCTCTCTCTTTCTCTCTACAAATCTCTTTGTGATGACAGACGGCGACAATCTTCGCTACAGTGGCAGTGGTGCTCTTTGCGAGCTGTGGTCTTTCGGTTGTGGCTAAGTTTTCTTCACACTATCGAATTTGGTTGTTTGCGGGTTTCTTTATTCTCCTCTAATTGTGCTGGTGGTGTTCGATAGGGCAACAGATTTAACAAAGACAACACCCTTTTACCATTGGTGTAAGCTTGGTGTTGGAGTTTATGCTTCATTGTGAGTCGAGAGACAGTCATGAAGGAGGGGAGATCACTACCTCATGATTTGCGTCTTGGTTGATGGAGATTACATGATGACTTGAATTATCAATAGGAGGTCAAACCCCTAGGTAATTCGCAATGGTGGCGCTGACGCTTAAGTTTACTCCATTGCCTAATTTCTCCATCTGTCAGGGAAGGATTTACGAAAAAATGCATTCCGTAAATTTTGGTATATTGATATTTACCAGGTAAATACTTAATTTACCAGTGAAAAGGAATTATGTAATAGTTTACAGTGTTGTTTTCACTAGTAAACTTTGTTTTACCAGGTTATTCATTAATTTACAAGTGAAAACACATGCGTAGCAATGTTGATCTCGTTTTTCCTGGCAAATTGATTTTTACATAGTAAATTCTTATTTACATGGTAAATGCTACATTTAGGAAAAACCTTGAAAACATGGTAAATACAATATTTACAAGTATTAAACGAAAATCTTAGATTTACCATTATTTATTCAACAATCTTACTGATTTTTTATTCATAGCATAGATGACAATTACACTATTTTATTAAGGGACCTTTAGATAACGCATTGTATTTACATTACATTTAAATATAATATGCGTTTACTTGAAAAATATTTGTATTGCATTTAAATGCAATGTTTATTTAGATAAAAAGTATTTGAATTGTATTTAAATATTAAGTATATGATGTGATTGGTAAAAAAAATAGAAAAAATAGAATGATAAATAGTTATTATATTAGATTTTAAATTGTGAAGTCATTGATATTTGAATGCAATACTTTTATATTTATATGAAAATTGAATTACATATAAATATAATGTGAATGTAATGCAGGTGCCAAACGCCCCCCAAAAAAAGTTACAGATCTTTACTATACCTGTGCTAGAGTTGCAACAAGATTGGTGTCATCGACGGTGTAGATGCCACCAAAAACTCCAATGGTGCAAGATCCTCTATTGATATGACCTGTATGATCTCCTTGGTGTCGGTGAGCAAGGATGTCAGCGGACATTAATGATGCGGTGCTGGAGTTGCAAAGTGTTCGCAACGAGATCCACAGTGTTGAATCTTGTCTCTGAAGAACTTGCAATGGAATCTCTCTCCTCTCACTCTTACTTGGATTGGCGTTGGCTGCACATTCGTTTGAACTCGATTGAGTCATGGGGATTTTTAGAGGATTTTTGTGACCTAGGCTTATGAGAGAATAAGAGAGTGAAGCTCTCTTTTTGAGAGTGGAGAGAGATGGATGGCAGAAGAGATAGAGACCCTTTCTTAGGCAGGGGTATATTGTAACTTTGATAAATATAAACTGTGTTTTAAGAAGGATTGACATTTACAAATATTATTTTATATTTAAAAGATTAGGTTGGGTAGTCCATTTTGGTCATCCAATCTAACACATAGTTGTACTTTTTTTTTAAAATTCAACAAAATGATTATTTGTCATTTTTTTAGATTTGATTAATCGGTGATTAATTAAGAAAATTGATAATTTATATTATGATCAATCATTGACAATAATTTAATTAATTATTAATTGATAAATTAAGAAAATTGATTAACCACTTTATGAAAAATGATCTTTTAACTAATTTTTAAAAACTTCAATCATTTGTTAAAAAAATTCGTTAAAAAAAAAAGACTATTTAGCTATAAACCACTTTTATTTTTTAGTGTTTAGTTTAATTATTTTCTCAAATCTATTAAGATTTGCCTCCTCAAAATCATTTTTTAATTAATAATTTCTGAGAAATGCTTAAAAAAAAATCGTTGAAATATTGCCTACCATAATAATTTTAGAATTTTTACTCTCTTAAAATGTTAAACAAAAAGTAGTTTCATGATAAAAATCTGAAATATTTTCTTAAACATGTGCAATAAATATTCAGGTGATTTCAAATTCTATATTTCATCATAGTACCAAATTTAGCCTTTCATGTCCCTACACTCATTAAATAAAAAAAGGGCCTTGTTAAATATCAGTATTGCCACAAAATCCATCGGCACTTAAGAATGCCTTCTTTCATAATGTAGTGTGCGGATGATATTTTTTTTTTAATTTGTAAGTAATGCTTAAGGGATGTTTGGATAATATATTGTGTTTACATTGCATTTGAATGCAATACATTAAACATAATATGCATTTCGATAAAAAATATTTGCATTGTATTTAAATGTAATGTTTATTTGGATGAAAAGTATTTGAATTATATTGTATGTGATATTATTAATAAAAGTATAGGGAAAAGAGAGAGATAGAGAATATGTGATATGATTGATAAAAGTAAGAAAAAAGAATAATGGTAAATATTGATTGTATTATATTTAAATTGTAATGTGATTAGTATTTGAATATAATATTTTGTGTTTGGATGAAAATTATATTGCATTCAAATATAATACTATATTGATTTATTTAAGAATGTGTGAATATTATTATTGAATAGAACTAAAAAACTATACATTATAATTTAGATATTCATACATTTAGGATGTAAATATTAGCACTCTTTGTTTTTGTATTTTATAAAATAAGTTAAAATTAAATGAAAGTGGGGTAAGTGATGGTTAAATTTGGTATTATGTTAAAAGTGTTTAAAAAAAATATGTATTAGGAATATTTATTAATTGGGGGTATTTTTATAGGGAAAGGCTCTGGTAGAGTCTTATTTAAAAACCCTACCGGTAGGACTTATTTTCATATTGTTGAAATTTAATTAAGCAGCAAAGATGTTACTAGTACATTATATTTATAATATAACTTATTTCACAGTAAAAAATTAAAAAAATCAATAAAAAAGTAAAAAAAAAAAATCACGTTGTTTAACCTTTATGGCGGCCATCTCGACGCTATTTGATGCCAAATTCGCCAAGATTTGGTTAGATCTCTGATGTCGAGAGCAACAAACTCCGATTGCTATTGTGAAGAACGAGGCAAGCCATTATGATCGCTTAAACCGTGGAGAATGTGAGATCATCCAAACGGTGGAAGGTATGCCCCGGGGGGGGGGGGGGGGGGGAAGGCTTAGGCTCGACTTCAGCTTGCTCCTCACCATCATCTTCCTCATCCCCGATGATGTTGGAGGTTTTCACTGGTGGTGGAGTTGGGGTGCTGACGCTTGTGAAGATCAGAGATCATCAGGGGTTTTCTCTAGTAGTGAGGTTGGGGCGTCGACCCTTGTGAAGATCAAATATAGAGAGATAGTGAGAGAGAGTGAAAGAGGGTTGTGGGGGACAATCTGGATTTGCCTGTGAAGATAGCAAAGAGATGAAGGGAGAGATAGACCAAGACAGGAAGAGAAGGAGATAGAGAAGGGTCGTAGGGGGAGTTGAGGAGCAATCGGAATTTGGTGTGAATATTCTCTAGTGAGAGGATTTTAGCGAAGATCTGATTTTTCATAAAGAAAAGAAAAACAAAAAGAAAATGATTAGAAATTTTGTATGTGGTAGGGGGGAGGCTAGGGGTCATTGTCATGAGGTGTTGGCATTGGAGGGTCACCGATGGGGGGTGGCTAGGGAAGGTCGTGGCAGGGGTGGTGGGTCATGAGCCGATCGTGGCTAGAGAGGCTCCACCTTAATTTTTTGCTTCAAATTTTTTTTAACTTTTTAATATTATAAATTAATATGTATTATAATTATAATATACAAATAAATTTAAATTATTAAATTATATTTTAATAATTAAAAAAATAAATCTTATTATAATTTGTGACAAACCTCCTCACAAGAGCTTTACCACATCCTCTAAATTTAATGGGTGCAACCTAATTAATGTGGGCCTAGAAAGCCCAAAAAGTTTAAACGCTAAAACAACCAAAGTCGAATCGACCAGGAGCTAGCGTTTACATTTTTTCATCCAAAAATTTCAAAAATCTCCCGCGTTTTTTCCCCTCCCCAGCTCCCTCTATTTTGTTCGTTTCCCTCTTTCATTTCCCCGCTATTTTTTTCCCTCTTTGTCTTCCAGATTTGAATCTGAACCTTCTTCTTCTTCTTCATCAGATTTGTCATTTTCTCTGCAAATCTCAATCCTCTACGGTTCTCTGCAAGCTATTTCCTTCCCCTTTTTTTTTTTTTTCCTTTTTCCTTTTCTCGAGAAAAAGAAAGAAAACAATGGGGAAGCAATCTAACAAGGCTAATAAGAAAGCTGAGAATTTCGGAAAAGGGAATGTCACTCCGACCCAAGTCGCCTTCCTCGTCGATCGCTACCTCTCTGACAACAACTTCTCCGAAACTCGTTCTCTATTCAGAACCGAAGCTTCCTCTCTTCTCTCCAAATCCTCCGTTCAAGAGGTAAGTAAGACTCTTTATCGCGCTAATATGAGAATTAGGGCTTCTCAATTATGTTTGGTTACTCAGAAGATGCTGTCTCTTGACCCAATTACAATATTTGGGCATTGTAAATATGGAATTCCAAAATGTAGAAACTAATTTTGGGTGATCTGATCATACAAGTGTTACTATTATTTTTTCTGCAAATTTGATTTAAAGTAAAATGGTAAAGGGGAAGTTTATTAAAGGCTAAGAGAAACACTTTCCTGACAGGCGCCGAAGAGCTTACTAAGTCTAGGGGTGATATTGAATGAGTATATTTGTTTGAAAGAGCAAAAAGTCAGGGTGGATCAAGAAAGGATAAGATTGGATCAGGAAAAATGTCGGGTCCAGACGCTGTTGCAGAGTTTTCAAAACGCCATGAATGTTTTCAATGCCAGCGGAAGCTCTCCTACTCCTTCCATTCCTACCGTTGCACCGAAGCTGGCAACGACGCTTCCTCCGTCGCAGCCGTTTACCGGATCCCCTGCAGGTAAATAACACAAAAAGCCTGATTATGCTATATGGGCATATGGGCATCTAATAATGTTACTCACAAACCCAAAAAACTGCCCCCTGTTAGTTGTTCACATTATCTGACAAATCTATATGGACAAATTGGATCCAAAATTGGAAAAAGAAAATATGATCACCGTGTTTATGGCTATATGTTCTGTTTGAATTCTCAGTTTTTCTTGGTTATGTAGTTTCGTTGTTGATTTGGGGCCAGTGTTAATTATCCCTTTTGTCACAACTGATTAATAATTCTGCAAAACCAACATCATGATGACAGTATAATTGATGGATTTTTGAATGTTGGTTTACTTTCTGCAATTTGCATTAGGCTTTCCAGTGTACAAAACTCCTGTTGCTCATCCTGTGTCCACGACTTCAAATATCGGTACTCAACTTGCAAATTTCTCATCGCCAACGACAAGTTATCCACCTGCAATTAATAAGAGAAAAGACTCTAAAGTTGTTTCAGATGCTCCTCCAGTGGCTAAGAGATCGCGAAACAAATCTTTTACAAGAACGTTTCCAGACAAAGGTAACACTGTTTACAAGTTCTGAATATGGGTTTTGTCCCTTTTTAATGGTTCGTTTTAGATTTAATAAGATTTTACTTTTGTCCCGGAACTTTCAATCGTTTGATGCAGTTCATAGTCAAGAAAGTGCTAAGCCCTCGTTTCCAGCTGATTCGTCACCTGACAACGGTGTCGGTGGGTCTTTGCAAAATGGGTCCAGTGTGGCTAAGTGTCTGTTCAACCAACCTTCAATGCCCATTCCAGCAAATACGTCTGTTCCCATGACACCTCCAAAAGCAAACTCCTCTCAGAGTGATAAATCCATATCTCCTCTTGAGATTTCTTCCACTACTAACCACAGTAACGATAATACTCCGGAAGGGGTCACAACAACGCGATGCACTGTAATTTCGTCCAAAAGAGTGACTGTGAGCCCATTCAAACAGATAGCGTACACTATGGAAAGGAACCACTGTATTTCCACTTCCTCTCCTGTCAAGACAAACTTGAAGAGGCAGGCTAAGAGGGATCATGTAAAAGGAAGGCTAGATTTTGATGGTTCTGGCCCACCGATGACCTCGGACCAACCAATGGCTGATCAGATTTCCACATCCGAGTCTGCGAAGGAAATAGACCTTTTTGACATTGACTTGCCCAGTTTAGATGTGATTGGAACTGATTTCTCCTTTAGTGAAATGTTACGTGATTTTGATTTTGAGTGTCAAGAAATGGGCTATTCTTGCCAACCAGCTATAGTTGCTCCTACGGACACTGCTTCAGGGTACATGTCTTGCTTCAATTGCTGCTTTTTCCTATGGCCTTGTTATTTTACTCATAACATACTATTCAAGTAAGAGTCTGATTTCTTCTCTTTATGCCATATTTAGATCATCCCTTGAATCAACGGATGGTGATATGGACGCTAATCAACTTATGTCAGAATTCTCATCCACAGTGACAGAAGTATTATCTCAGAAAGACACCAGTATGCAAGGTGCTGGGAATTTTCCTTTCAAGCTGTACAGTTTTTAATTTGCATTATATAGTTAAAGGAGTAACACTTTGAATGTTGCAGGCTCGGATTCGCTGACTGCAGTAAAATCTGTAACAAAATGCATCAAAATTATAAGCCCTGGTAACATACCATTCAACTTGTCTTTTTTGTGCTATTTTTCCATCATTGTTCGTCAAAAATGATTTATTTGTGTGCTTTTGGAATTGCAGTGAAAAATCGAGAGAGTTCTCTGGATCGGATCTGTTCAACAACAAACTGACTGGAATTTGAATAACTCTTTTAGGATGGCGTAGTACCTGTACTTACCACCAAAGATTCAATTAGGCTAACTGTTCTAAGCAGTGATTAGCAGCAGTTATATTAATTTTGGTATGTCATGTCCCTGCTCACACATTCTTCAAGATTAAAAGCTATTTATGATTTATACTATTCTCTGTTCTAATTTGACTTGGTTAAGGCTCCACGATCCACAGTGACCATAGTCAATGTTGTTTTCTGTGCCGTGTATTCTCCAACTATTACATGGTTTGTATTGCTTAATTGAGATTTGTATTTCTTAATTCTTGAGCATGGATTTGTCCAAATGAGGGGACTTTACATGTTACAATAGAATGCAAAATTTAGGAGGATAACCTTGATAATGAGAGAGAAATAGAAGAATGTAAAGGGTCTCTCAGAAAAAGAGACGTATAAAAGTACATAAAGAAAATTGTGTGTTAGAATTAAATCACATTTTTTTTACTGTTAAAATATGCATAACAAATAATAAAATAACAATAAGAGAGATGAGCTTAGATCAGGTTATGCATGTATATAGGTACCATATGAATATGGACAGTTTCAGCTTTAAAGGTTTGATATTATTAAAAAAAAAAAAGGCATAAAACTCTTTATTTAGATGGATCGAATAATGTGATCTATAAAAAAAAAAAGAAAGGAGAGAATACTGGTAACATAATTCGCCTTTAATTGAATTAAAAAAATTAGGATAAAGGCTTAGATAATAAGTCACCGTTAGAGGTCAATACATATGTGTATACCCATGAAATGAAAGAAGGGGTGGGGTTGAAAATCCTAAAACAAATTAACAATAATAATAAGTTACTAAGAAAAGTGAGTGGCTCAAGCCCTCAATAAAGGAGGATTTGAATAATGGGATTTTAATTAGATATGTGGTAAAGAAGGATAATTAAATAAGCATACACAAGGCTACTTACTTAAGGAATAAACTCCTCCAATGTTATTGTAATAGTGATAGAAGATTTTTATTTTTATTTTTAATGTGAGTGGTGTTTATTAATTTTTTTTTAAAAGGGGATTCTCTTTCAAATCTAAGAAATGGCATGAACATTAATATAAATGACTCACAATACACTAGACTAAACTCTTAATTGATATCAGTTTCATCATTAAAATATGAAAAAGCTCAAGGAGAAAGACATACATTGAGACTTAATCTTAGAAAAATTCCTTAGCACACAAATTATCAAGCATACAAAAACTCTTTTTTATAAAGTCTTTACAACTGATAAAACTCGATCGATTAAGAGACGAAAACATGTATCATTGAGGCCATCAACACCTCCGTATAGATAATTAACAATATAGTATAACTTAAAAAGTCATCAAGATGTAGATCTGACGGAATAAAAACAAACTTAGAAAGTAGGAAAACCACTCCTATTATTTGAAATTACAATCAACATAAATTGGACATATGGTCAAAACACACATATGACAGTAATAAATACAAAAAACACATAAAGAGAGGGTTGGTAGGAAACCATTGTAACACAACATATAATAAACAACTAAACAAAACCTAGAAGAACATCAACCCATGGCTTATCAAGCGAGACCCCTCATTGCCAGAAAGGCAATATCCACGGTCATCAAATCGCTAGCAACCCACAAAACTAGTTGGACCTCCAAGATCTCTGAAGACTCCGATAGATAACCTCATGCCTTGCAACCCTACATCAGGCAATCCTGCGACAGAAGCCCTCGTGCTGTATCCTACTTTAATCTGGGGGAACCACCCTTCCAATGGCACGAACCCCACCTCATAGTAAGTTGGGTGAGGTGACTCTCTAGGCGAAGATTTGAGGCTGGTAGAGTGGGGACATACTAGACCACCGCCATCCTCTGCTTTTGTCTCTCCTTAGCTCTCTCTCTCTCTCTCTTTCTCTCTCAAATCTCTAGGGCAGGTTGCTAGTCTCTAGATATATGTATAATTTAAGTTTATAACTTTATAGATCACTTAGGTGAGTGATGTTTAATTTTGGCTCCATTCATGTATGAATATGTCTTACATAAAATATCTTACTATCTATACGTATATGTTTATGGGAATTATATTTCAATGTGTATGTCTCATTTACAAATTAGTGACATTAGCAATGATGGTAATGTGGGTGCCAAAAATATCGAATTAAATGAATAAGCAAGATAAAATGAAAATAAATTACATAGTTTGTCAAAAAATCCTCGTAAAATCTTATTAGGGGGCTACCATTACCATAAAGATTTACTGTGACAATTTCATAGATAGCTTGATGATTAAAAAAAAAAAGGCTGCCTTCATTATAACATGAAGATTACATGGTACAAAAAAAAAAAAAAAAGACGATAGTAACAACAATACAACACATGAGCTAACTGATAATCTAAAATAAGACACATGAGCTAACCATAGAAGACAAGCACAAAAGTTTGCTCAAGTAGAAGGATTGCCTAGGAAAACCTATCTTCGCCCCTCTCAAGTAAAATTCTAGGTTGAGATCCAGATATTTCCCGTGAAGTTCATAAATTTGATCACATAACTCTCTAGTGACATTTTTCGAGTACCTTAAACTTGAAGGAGGTCAGTCTCCATCAACAATGAAGATTTCTTTGGTCCTCTTCAGCTCATTCTTGACGTCCTCATACATGATCAAATTGTATTACCTAACACTCATTCTATTTGCTCTTTATTAGTGACCTTTTCATGATGATACTTATCAACGGCATCCCGTAACTTTTTAGTGATCATGTATGATAAAATTTTTTACATAGCTTGCTTATTTGATATGCATGGTAACTGAATTACGATAACTAAGATAAAGACTAGATTAAGTTCAGTGTAGTACCTGTCGGTTACTCTTGGTAATCGAATAGTTACTTTCGGTTTTGAATACTAACGGACGTAACCGTTCGTGATTATGGTCCATTAATCCACCATTATTCCTCCATTTACGTTGAAAAATTCTCTTGATGGAAGAGAATAAGAGGAGGACGTTGGCTCTCGGTCCCGCAGCTCAAATTCTCAAAAAATTTTCAATTTTCATTGCACCATCGATCGTGAGGATTGAGAGCTTCGAAGGCCAAGTCTTCTGTGTGTGTATTTAACGTTTGGTTCAAGGTTTTGCAGGTTCGTCAGAGAAATAACAATGGCGGGAGGTATTTTTCGGTCCCGACGTTTTTTTCCGCATTTTGATCTATATACTTTATTTGGATTCGTTTTAGCATGATTAGATCATTATAATTTACTTACATTTGGTATCAGAGCCTACGTTTATGCCTCTGTCTTGTTTGTCGGAGAACTTGCAAATTTTTTTTTTCAAAAACATCGTTAAAGTTTTTTGATTTTGGGCTTGAATTTTAGACGTTGTTTTTGAAAAATAAGATTAGAAATCATTAGGAAATTTGATTTCTATGAATTCTGGCTTTTGAAACGTGAATTTTGACGTTCGGAAGGCCAAGAAACCGTCGGGTTTCATTTCGGGTCGAAACCGGGTCGAACGGGTGTGTAAAAACCCGGCTGGAGGTTAAAGACGATGAAAAACGACATGTCGTTTTATGCTGTTGATAAAACAACATGTCGTTTTGAAGGGTGAGAGGCTGCTGTCAATTTAGAAAAACGACATGTCGTTTTGGCAGAGTAAAAACGACACGTCGTTTTGACAGCTGGGAAACGACATTCTGATGTCAAAAACGACATGTCGTTTCCAGAAGCCCATTTGTGTCGTTTTCTTAAGATTGTGTCATTTTTCTCTGAAACGAATTATATTGTCGTTTTTTGAAGATTTTGTCGTTTTTTCTTTTAAAAAAAAAAAAATTTTTTTTTTAAATTGTTGTTTTATTTTGATGTACTTAATTAATTTATTTGGGTTTGTGTGTATAAATTTATTATTTTTATTATACATGCAACATTGTGTTAATTAATAAAGTACATTAATTTTATTAATATTGCTTATGGTTTTTTGCAATATTATTAATTTTTTGTTGATATTGTTTATGATATTATGCAATATATATGGTTATCTTGTTAATTAAATGTTGTATGATCCATATAATTTGTTTAATTTTTTGAGTGGCCATAGCATCTTTAAATTATGCAAATTATATATTAAGAATTTTTAGGATCACATTATAACATTAGTTGTAATTAATTATATGTAGTACAATAAAATTTATCCCACAGGAAATTTTGTTGTATTTGTATAATTAATTAGGATGAAATGTCAAATTATATTTCTTAATCTACCTACAGGAATTAAGAAAAGGAACGTAATTTGATAGTTTTGTCATTTATTTGAAATGAACCTAATTGAGTAAAACTTTAGCCCACAGGCAAGTTTTATGTCACTAGATTTATATTTATGTTTTGCATTGATAAAGCATAACTTAAGTTTTGGCCTTAAAAAATTGTGAATTAAGCATGTATATTTAATTTGTGCAGCTATGCAACCTGTGAATTTTTCTGATTTTAAGTGTGACATTCCCGAATTAAAAGGCGATAATTACAAGATCTGGAAGGAGAGAATTCTTCTTCATTTGGGCTGGATGGACATTGATTATGCCATAAGGAAGGACGAACCACCTGCCATAACTGAAATCAGCACTCAAGCTGATGTTGCTCTTTATGAAAAATAGGAGCGATCTAATCGCCTTAGTGTCATGTTCATAAAGACTAACATCTCTGCTGGTATTCGTGGTTCTGTCGAAGGCTATGAAAAGGTCCGAGATCTGCTGAAGGCCATAGATGAACAGTTTGAAACTTCTGATAAGGCGCTTGCTAGCACCTTAATAATGAAGTTTTCATCTATGAGGCTCACTACAGTAAAAGGTGTGCGAGAGCACATCATGAAGATGAGGGATATTGCGGCTCAATTAAAAACACTTGAGGTTACAATGTCTGAAACATTTCTTGTCCATTTCATATTGAACACTCTTCCACAGCAGTATGGGCCCTTTAAAATTTCTTACAACACACATAAAGAAAAGTGGTCAATTAATGAACTCATGACCATGTGTGTTCAAGAAGAGGGTAGGCTGATAATGGAACAAGGTGAGAGTGTGATGATAGCAATAAACAAGAAAGATGACAAGCAAGCCAAGAAGAAAGGGAAAGGTAAAATACCTCCATAAAATGGAATAAAGAAAGAATCCAAGTGTTTCTTCTGTAAAAAGAAGGGGCACATGAAGAAGGATTGCACTAAATTCCAAAAATGGCTTGAAAAGAAAGGTAATGTGGCGACCCGCCCTACGTAGGGTTAAACAGCACTGTTACAGTCAGCTAATGTTGCCAACTGCAATAGACTGTAACCACTTGGGTCGTCGGCAACTTACTTTTAACTTGCTTTTAACTTATTCTGATACCAGCTAAATTTTTTTTTTTTTTACTCGACGTGGAAATTCTATTTTCGTAAAAACATTTACTATAGTAAACCTTTTCTTTCTTTATCATAACTTGATATACATCATTTTAATACTCTTTTAAACAGTTCCGCGAAAGACTCATAGCAGTACCATAACCCTCACCCAGTCCCTTGGCACATGCAGATCTCATCCGTCATCCAACACTTGTCTTATCTTCGTGCAGGATGCTTACCTGCAACATAAACAAACTTATGAGCGACAGGCTCAGTAAGTTCAAACATACATTCATGACGTATAATAGTCCACACTACATAGTGTAGGATGAATCTGATACCTGCTGTAACTTCTAAACATTTTATAACGTATATCGTACATTGCTTAACACCATGAACATACTTCACATCACAATCACAAACATACTAACTGCACTTATCATGCTTAATCTCTTGAACATGCTTTCATATTTGAACCTCGTGAACTGACTGGACTCTGTAAACATGATGTACTACTGTGCTCTGGACTCTGTAAACATACTATACTGCTGTGCTCTGGACTCTGTAAACATGCTGTACTGCTGTGCTCTGGACTCTGTAAATATGCTGTACTGCTGTGCTCTGGACTCTGTAAACATGCTGTACTGCTGTGCTCTGGACTCTGTAAACATGCTGTACTGCTGTGCTCTGGACTCTGTAAACATACCGTACTGCTGTGCTCTGGACTCTATAAACATGCTGTACTGCTGTGCTCTAGACTCTGTAAACATGTTGTACTGCTGTACTCATGCTGTACTGCTGTGCTCATGCTGATTGGACTCTGTAAACATACTGTACTGCTGTGCTCTGGACTCTGTAAACATGCTGTACTACTGTACTCTAGACTCTGTAAACATGCTGTACTGCTGTACTCATGCTGTACTGCTGTGCTCATGCTGACTGGACTCTGTAAACATACTGTACTACTGTACTGCTGGACTCTGTAAACATACTGTACTGCTGTACTCATGCTGTACTGCTGTGCTCATGCTGACTAGACTCTGTAAACATGCTGTACTGCTGGACTCTGTAAACATACTGTACTACTGTACTCATGCTGTACTGCTGTGCTCATGCTGACTAGACTCTGTAAACATACTGTACTGACTAAAGGTTTAGTCTTAGAACATTAATCTGTTATTTTAGTTCTGGTTTTGGGCCCTTATTGGACGTACCGACATGTTAGCGCAACCGGGAGCAGTACTTTAGTGCTGACCTCCTCAGTCTTAACTGATGCTAAACATGATAACCTCCCCGTGGGTCGAGAGGCCGATACGCCAATAACTGGTTAATTACAATCTTGCTGGTGTTCCAACTGGGTAGCATACTGTTTGCCTTCCACAGTCGGAACCTGTTAATCAAATTACTGGGGTGTGAATTAATTAACACACTAGGGTGCCTTGTGCACCTAACTGTTTTTTTGTTCTGGTACTGTCTGGTCTGTGTACTGGGACATGCAACTTTATATGCATGACATGAACTGATATGAACTGACCTGTGCTGTGACTGACATGCACTGACATGTGCTGTGACTGACATGTGCTGTGACTGACATGCACTGACATGTGCTGTGACTGACATACACTGACATAGACATCGTGATGCAGACAATCAATGTCTAGCATACACGTCATGCAACAAAACATACATCACAATCATAAACGTATCAAGTCAATTTACATTTGACTTGAACATAACACATAGTTCATAACATGTCTTTCGTGACATTCACATCATAGTGTCTTGACACTAAAACTGCACATAGAACACATAAACATAGACCTAACATGTCAATTTATGTTGCAGACAAATAAATGCTTGAACTTACTGTTACTTTGCTAGTATCTCCTTTCTTGCTTTCTGGATCCGCAAACGTTCCTTCGTTGCGTCTGGATCGGTTTCTATAACCGAAAGAATCATGGTTATTCTTTCCGCACTTATCTCATACATAAAACTTAATAAAACGTAAAAATTCTACGTTTTATTCCCTGATATAAACTTAGGGGTCTAATATCCCATTTATAACATTTTTGCTAAACTTTGACAAAATTACCATTTTGCCCCTAACGTGATTTTCTTTTCTTATGCTTTACGAAACTTTTACAGCATTAATTACTGAAATTCTCGATTTACTTATCCTTGGAACATCTGTCGTCCTTTTCTGAGCCTAACTCATTTATTAATCCTTAAAATCGTTCGAGGGGGCTCGGGTTTCCATCCCGACCACATTTTGTCCCTCGTTTCCTAAAATACCCTTTTTGTGCCATTTTAGAAATTTCGGCAGCATTTCCGCTTAATTTTTAGGTTCTCGGCGTTTAGGAAACGCCTCAAAACCATCTAACCTATTTCTATCTTGTCACGTACTATACCAGAGGCCTATATTTTTACGTAAAGCTCAACTTTTACGTAAAAATATTCACATTTCTACATACTTTCTTTTTCATCATTTTCATCCATTTTTCTTACAATTTCACATGCCAAATTACATAATTAACATATATCATTCCAAAATAAAAATTAAGGAACGAAGGGACAGAAGTCACTACCGAAATCGTCCCATCGGCGATCGAATGCACCGTTCGATCTCGCGTGCACAAACTTTGATTCGCCGTTCTTCACATTTAAAATTTCATCTTGAAATTCCGACGCCGCGGATGTGTTCGGAACGTCGAAAATAGGCCAACGGGCCACTCTTGAATTTTTGGGGTCCGGCCGTCGTTGACCGGTGTTGACCGCCGTTGACGGCGGCGGCGGTGGAATGTGGGTAGTTCATCTTGAAGATCTCGACGAGAGGAATCCATTGGTGGCTTCAATTTCACCATTCGACACCTCTATCGCCGGAAATCACCCCTCGAAAGACCGGCGGCGACGGCGTTGTTGGATCTCCGTTTTCCAGCGATCGTTGCCCAAAATTGATTTGGGGCTTTTGATCTACGTGTTATTCTGAGCATTTTGATACCAACCTTACAACTTAACTCCGCCAGAATCGTCGGATTCCACGGCGGCGACGGCGACGGCGACGAGCGGTGTTGGGCGGCGCAATCCGGCGGCCGTTGGGCTGAAACACCACCTGGGTTTTGTTCTACTCTTCACCACGAGTCTTTTGAGACCGGAATCACCTTGATCGGAGGTCGGACGGCGGAGAAATCGGCGTTGGAAATTTCCGGCCACCGTGACCTTCGGGCGGCGCGTGCGGGCTGCTCCGACGTCCAATCCGTCGACTTGACCCACCGTTGGACTCAGCTCGGCGAGAGCTTCCCAACGGTACCGGCGGTGTCGAAAACGGACACCGTTTCCGGCGGTTAGCTACTGTTCATTTATGCGGGTGTGTGTGGGGGGAAAAAAGGAGGAGAGAAGAAAGTTTATGAGCCTTTCTTCAATTTCTGATTTCTCACCCCTTATATACTTTTTCGCCCAAAATTTCAACATAGGCTATCCTGACTAATTTGGATGTCCTGAATCCAAATATATCAGTTTTATTTTCATCTGAGGTCATTTCGACCAGTTTCTGATACTGTAAATTCCCGGTCAAAAATTACCATTGTACTCAATTATCAAATTTGAGCATGCTTATAGGCTATCCTGACTAATTTGGACATGCTGAATCCAAATTTATCAGTTTTAACTTCATTCAAGGTCGTCTAGACCAGTTTTCTGATACTGCCTGTTTCTCGGTCAAAATTTACATTTTGTATTCAATTGACTAAATTGAACATACTGATTCTACATATATCCGTTTTATATCAAGAAAAGGCCATATTGACCAATTTCTTGATACTGTGTTACCCACACATACATAAAATCACTACAATATACATTTTAAACATGAAATACATTATGTATATTTCCTGTACCGATTCTTCGAGAATGATGAGGTTCTCCGGTTATCACAGGTAAACTAATCTCATTTGTTTGTTATAAATCTAATATAGTTGATGTTAGTCATAACACATGGTAGATTAATTCTGGGTCTACAATCCATGTTTCAAATACCTTACAGGGTATGCGAAATCTGCGGAAACCAATGGGAAGTGAGCAATGCATCTTTTCAGGAAATAAGATGGGCTCGCATGTGGAGGCTATTGGGACATGCAGTTTAATTTTAAGTAGTGGCTTTATTTTGAATTTAGAAAATACCGTTTATATTCCAAGTTTTTTTAGAAACTTGATTTCTGTTTGAAGACTTGTACCATTGGGTTTTTCCTTTAATTTTTCAAAGACATCTTTTAGTTTATCTTATAAATCTGATGTTGTTAGAAATGGTATTTTGTCTAATGGTCTTTTCTATATTAATTTACAAAATGATGCCATTAATAATGCTATGCATATTCACGCTGGTTTAAAACGATGTGTTATAAATGAGGATTCTTCTATGTTGTGGCACCGGAGATTGGGACATATCTCCAAAGATAGGATTAAGAGATTGGTAAATGATGGAGTACTAAGTACTTTGGATTTTACTGATTTCGAGATCTGTGTGGATTGCATTAAGGGAAAGCAGACCAAAACATCTAAGAAGGGTGCGCACAGAAGTTCCGAATTACTTGAAATCATCCATTCAGATATCTGTTGTCCAGATATGGACATACAAAGTGGTCCAAAATACTTTATCTCCTTTATTGACGATTTCTCACGTTACATGTATATCTACTTGCTTCAGAATAAAAATGAAGCATTAGATGCCTTTAAGGTTTTCAAGGCTGAAGTAGAGAAACAATGTGAAAAACAAATTAAGATCGTGAGAACTGATAGAGGAGGAGAGTATTATGGTAGATACACCAAGGATGGACAAGCTCCTGGTCCATTTGCTAAGTTTCTTGAAGAGCAAGGAATAGTTGCTCAATACACCAATCCTGGTTCTCCGAGTGAGAATGGTGTTGCAGAAAGAAGAAACCGGACTTTAATGGAGATGGTTAGGAGTATGCGTAGTAACGCTAAACTTCCTATATCATTGTGGACTGAAGCTCTTAAAACGGCAGTGTATATATTAAACCGAGTTCCAACCAAGGCTGTCCCAAAAACGCCTTTTGAGTTATGGAAAGGTTGGAAACCGAGTTTGCGTCATATACGCATTTGGGGATGCCCGTCTGAAGTTAGAGTTTACAACCCACAAGAAAAGAAGCTGGATCCAAGGACTATTAGTGGATATTTCATTGGATATGCTGAAAAGTCCAAAGGATACAGATTCTATTGTCCATCTCACAGCACTAGGATTGTGGAATCTAGAAATGCGAAGTTTCTTGAGAATGACATGATTAGTGGGAGAGATCGATTTCAAGACATTGTTTCTGAAAGAGATCATATTGATGCTCAACCTTCCACATCAAATAATAAAATGATTGTCATTGTTAATGCCCTTCAAGTTCCAACGGGTGTTCAACAACCAGTTGTTGAGGTTCCACAAACTACTAATGATCAACCAGTAGATCAAGTTGTTCAAGAAGTACCAGAAATGGTTGAACAACCAGTTGATCAACACGATTTTCAAGAGAATGTTGAAACAACTTTAAGAAGATTTACTAGATTAAGAAGGTCAGCAGTACCTAGTGATTACATTGTGTATCTACAAGAGTCAGACTATAACATTGGAGCCGAAATTGATCCTAAAACGTTTTCACAAGCCATGAGTTGTAAGGAATCTAACTTATGGCATGATGCTATGAAAGATGAGATGAATTCTATGTCATCTAACGATGTTTGGGATCTTGTTGAGTTGCCTGATGGTGCAAAAGCCATTGGATGCAAGTGGGTCTTTAAGACAAAGAAAGACTCACTGGGCAACATTGAAAGATACAAGGCTAGACTCGTTGCAAAAGGATTCACTCAAAAGGAAGGGATCGATTACATAGAGACATTTTCTCCTGTATCTAAGAAAGATTCTCTTCGCATTATCATGGCATTAGTTGCACATTTTGACCTAGAGTTACAACAGATGGATGTGAAAACGGCTTTTCTCAATGGAGATCTAGAGGAAGAGGTTTACATGAAACAACTAGAAGGATTTTCCTCTAGTGGTGGTGAGCATTTGGTTTGCAAGCTCAAGAAATCTATATACGGATTGAAACAAGCTTCCCGTCAGTGGTATTTGAAATTTCATGATGTCATCTCTTCATTTGGATTTGTAAAGAACATTATGGATCAATGTATATACCAGAAGGTCAGTGGGAGTAAGATTTGTTTTCTTATTCTGTATGTGGATGATATTTTACTTGTAACCAATGATAAGAGCATGCTACATGAGATGAAACAATTTCTCTCGAAAAACTTCGATATGAAGGATATGGGTGATGCATCTTATGTCATTGGGATTAAGATACATAGAGACAGAATACGTGGTATTCTGGGTATGTCTCAAGACACCTATATCAACAGGGTTTTAGAGAGATTTTGGATGAAGGATTGTTCACCGAGTATAGCTCCTATTGTGAAGGGTGATAAACTCAACTTGAATCAATGTCCAAAGAATGATCTTGAAAGAGAACAAATGAAGAATATTCCTTATGCTTCAGTTGTGGGAAGCCTTATGTATGCTCAGGTCTGCACAAGGCCCGACATAGCTTTTGCAGTCGGGATGTTAGGAAGATATCAGAGTAATCCAGGTATAGACCACTGGAAAGCTGCAAAGAAGGTGCTTAGGTATCTTCAAGGTACCAAGGATTACATGCTTATGTTCAGACGGATTGATCTTTTGGAAGTGATTGGCTACTCCGATTCAGACTACGCTGGCTGTGTTGATTCTCGGAAGTCAACTTCGGGATACATCTTTATGCTAGCCAGTGGAGCTGTTTCTTGGAGAAGTGCAAAGCAAACCTTGATTGCTATTTCCACTATGGAAGTTGAGTTCGTGTCCTGTTTTGAGGCTACTTCACATGGTGTATGGATAAAGAATTTCATTTCTGGGCTTAGAATTATGGATTCGATATCTAGGCCATTGAAGATATATTGTGACAATTCAGCTGTTGTTTTTATGGCTAAGAATAATAGAAGCAGTAGTCGAAGCAAGCACATCGACATCAAGTATCTAGCCATAAAAGAACGTGTTAAAGACAAATCAGTGGTTATTGAACACATTAGCACTGAATTGATGATTGCTGATCCTTTAACTAAAGGCATGCCACCACAAAAATTCAAGGATCATGTAGTTAGAATGGGACTTGGTTCCTCTATGTAATTTCGTTATAAGAACGATATTATTATAATGAAATTCCTTTTGTGATGTTTTCTCATTTTTGTCATCTCGTGTACACATATGTTAGTCTTGAGAAAATATCTTTATGTTTGGACCAAGAATAAACATAGGGTTTATTCATTAAGTTATATGAGCTATTAAAGGGATAGATTGCATTGTAATACATGGAAGATAATACTCGTGCTTAAGAGGATTTGTCGCCATGATTCATGTAATTTGTTTTTTACTTGGTGAATGTTGGAATTTATGGACCAAGTGGGAGAATGTCGGTTACTCTTGGTAACCGAATAGTTACTTTCGGTTTTGAATACAAACGGACGTAACCGTTCGTGATTATGGTCCATTAATCCACCATTATCCCTCCATTTACGTTGAAAAATTCTCTTGATGGAAGAGAATAAGAGGAGGACGTTGGCTCTCGGTCCCGCAGCTCAAATTCTCAAAAAATTTTCAGTTTTCATTGCACCATCGATCGTGAGGATTGAGAGCTTCGAAGGCCAAGCCTTCTGTGTGTGTATTTAACGTTTGGTTCAAGGTTTTGCAGGTTCGTCGGAGAAATAGCAATGGCGGGAGGTATTTTTCGGTCCCGATGTTTTTTTCTGCATTTTGATTTATATGCTTTATTTGGATTCATTTTAGCATGATTAGATCATTATAATTTATTTACAGTACCAATCCTCTACTCAGGTGAGGATCATGGTCTCTGCATAGGCGAGATCATTAGGACCATTGGCCAAAGATCAAGAGTATATTTGCGTGGGTAGCTTTCTAGTCCTTTTTCTCTGTCATGCGCAACCAATATGATCACTGGGTCAACGATACAGAATTGAAAGTTCATAATAAAGCATATTCAGGATATTTATTTTATCTATATTATGCGTTATTATAAAATTATGTTGGGATATGTTTGGACAGTAAAAGTAAAAGTGTATCCAATTCCTTCACACTATAGGCAATACTGCATAAAGACTACTGTAGTTATTGATGGGCCTGCTGCAGCGATGGGATGCTCATGAAAGACAGGCCATGAATACCACTACAGAATTTCCACTTTTCTTTTAAGTCTTATGTACACGAATGTCTAAATTAATACTATGATTTAAAAATGTCTATTTTTCTTTTATTTATATGAATATCTAAATTGATATTTACATAGACCATTACTCTTTCATCAAGAATAGAAACTAAATAAAAAATGAAAGAAAAAATATCTACAAAAATGTCAAACTAAGCAAATATTTTATAAAATGAAAACAATTCTATTACTTAATTTACTATAAAGAAAAAGGATTATAATAGACATAAATTGTAGGGTATATAAAAAACAATTATTATGATAAATTATTGGTCATTAAGATAAAATTCAAAGTGAATATATTAAAATATTAAATAGATATTGTAAAGAAATATTATACTCTTTAAAACTTAAAAAAGACATCAGAATCATATGGTAATTATCATAAAGAAACATCATAATGATATAGTAATATATATAAAAAAAATATTTTAAAAAGCATCATAATAATTTAGTCATTATCATAAAAAAAATAACCAATTTCATATCACATTTAAAATATAGAAACTTATTACATTTAAACTTTAGAAACTAACTATTAAAATAATACTAATAATAATAGAAAAATAAATTATCATCATAGTGTTACTATTATCATAAAGAACCTAAATCATACTAAAAATAGGATTTTAAGATACCTAAATCATACTCAAGAAATATGTTTATAGAAAACCTAAATCATACCAACAAGTAATCATTATAATAAAGAACTAGACATTAAGGGCCCGTTTGGATGGGGTGTTTGTTTTTGGAAAATGAAAAATTTTTAGATATGAAAAATAAAAAGTTGTTTGGAATTTTTTTTAAAAGTGAAAAGTTGTTTGGGTGGGTGAAAACTTTTTGTTTCTAGAGAGCTCTTTTTTCATTTTTCAAAAATGAAAAATATTGGATATTCAGGCACGGAAATTTAGGAAGGTTCTTTTTTCTTGAAATGAAAAATTTTTCATTTTTCAAATTTGAACGTGTCAAACAGACGGAGGGTAAGATAAAGATAAAAAATGATGAACAATTAAGTAAAAAATATGAATAATAATGAGTGGAAATGATGTTAAGCATTTAGATAAAGATACAAAAATGATGAACACTTAAGTAAAAAATATGAATAATAATGAGTGGAAATGATGTTAAGCATAGTAAAAAGAATAAATAGATACTACAAGTGATTTTTTTAAATTGAATATTTACACAATATTATGAAAAAGGGTATATTTTAATTTGAAATTCTAGAAATAGACTTTTTATGTAATTATTATAAAATGTCTTAGTAAAGTATTCTAGCTACGCAGTATGTTAGTATCCTTTTGTACTACGTGGTAGACTAACATGGCCATCAATTGATATTATTTATGGGACTTATATACCGTTTGATAAACGTATTATGTTTATATTGTGTTTGAATATAATGCATTGAATATAATTTACATTTAGAGAAAAAGTATTTGTATTGCATTTAAATGCAATACGTGTTTAAATGAAAAGTGTTTGAATTATATTTAAATAATGAATATGTGATGTAATAGGTAAAAGTAGAGAAAAAAAAGGATGAAAAAAATAGAATATGTGATGTGATTAATAAAAATAATAAAAAAATAAAATAATGAATAATGATTGTATTGGATTTAAAATGTGATATGATGCATTTGAATGTAATACTTTTACGTTTGGATTAAAATTATATTGCATTTGAATGTAATATTGAAAACAAACGGAGGCTAATGTGGTGAATGGTAATGTTTATTTAAGTAAGTAAAAAAAAAATTTCACATTTTTTTATAAGTAAATTAATTAAGTTTATTGCTGTGAATTTTTTGCTCGTGCACTAATCAATCAAGTAATAAAGTGAAAAAAAGTGGTTTCCATGAGAATAGAATTATTAAATATCAAAATTAATTAATTTAAATTTTATTTGAGCAATCAAAAAATATTATAATTAAAAAATTAAATAAATAAAAAAATTATGAAAAAATAAATGAATATAAAGTGATAACACACAACCGTGCACATGGTGCTAGGAAATTATGATTTCACCTTAATTAATCAGATTTAATTTTATTTTAGTATATTATTATGATTTTATGTTCATATTTGTTGATGGTCACTTATCCTTTTTGGTCTATGTACTCTTTTTCAAGTTATATATAAATTCTATATTTTTATAATTAAATTTATATAAAAGATTAGTAAATTAAAATTTACAATGAATAGTATTATATATGTGAATAGCAAAAAATATGAATCTGTATTCAATTATAAAAGGTATTCATTGAGAAATCTGTAATAATTAATAATTTAACCACACAAAAATAGATAGATATATCTATATTTTATCTTAGATTTTATGATACTTAATTTAGAGTCATGTCACAAAATTCTCTTCTCGTTTTCATTTTGTTTGTCAATGGCTAGAAATTTGAGAGCATTAAGTTTGAAAATAAATACACCATCATATATTACAATTATAACAATATATTTAATTTAATCAAACCATCAAAATTAGGTTAGATTATAATTTCCAATAAAATTTATTTAATTCATAATTAAAAACAAAATAGCACAACAAAATAAATTTAACACAATAACAAAATAAAAATAAAAAAGGAGTTTAAAATAGATACTGATATTTACACTAGTAAAACCTTCAGAAATTTTATCTTTTATTAAAATAAAATTAAACAAAAGAAAAGAAATTATTTTTTTGATTCTCAGGAAGCTTTATTATTTTATACTCGATCTCTCTCTCTCTCCATGCCAGTTCTGATCTCCCTTTGAATAGTCTTTTATAGGTTGCACATTTGTATTGTTCCACTAATCCTCCATGTGTATAAGCGGAGAAAGTTAGATTTGGCAGCAGTGGTAGCAGTAATTGCATGTGATTAGGAATAATCCAATATGATAAGGTGTATGATTAGCTTAAATCTAATATGTTGAAATCAAGAGGATGTCACGTGTCATTTTTTTATTAATTCTTGTCTATCTTCTGCCATGTGTTGCGTCTTTATAAGACCGAAAAATGAGCTCACATAATCTTAGATACACTGGATCCATATCTTAATATATAATAATATTTATTATACATGGGTCTTTAGTGTTTTTTTATTGATCCAAATTTAGAAATTGCCATAAGACCAATCAAAGGTCATGGATTCCTGACATGAATAATGATGTTTAGTGGAACTCACTTTTAATATATGAATTTTTTTTAATCACAATTTAACACTATAGAAAATCAAAGTGTTAAAATTATATATTTTCAAAATAAAATGCAGTAGGTAAACTCATTATAAATATTTAATTTTAAACTTATTTAATATGCTATTATTAAAAGAAAAAGATAAAATAAAATAAAGTAAAATTAAAAAAAAATTTCAAAAAATTTGTAACAAATCTGAAGTAAATTAAACAAAATAAAATAAATCAAAACAAATAAAATATTTAAAGATAAGTCAATTTTTATATGTGAAAAAATGGTAAAATAATTTTATTTTATAAAGTTATTATTTAATTTTAAGAAAAATTAGTTTAGATGATGCCTCAAATAGTTGGATTATCACACATTTATCATATATCATTTTTAAGATCTGATAGACATAATAACAAGAACAAAGTTTCTATGGGGTGTTGGTTGTAGCCTCACCCTAGGTAAATAATAACAAAAGAATTAGAAACAAATAAGAAGTACACTTGTTTTATTCTATTTCAGTGGAAAAATTGCCATACAAAATCAATTTCATAAACAAAACCAGTATTCTTTATCTTTTGCATTTTTTAGCTTTCAAATCAAGCTAAATACTTTTCCAATTTTTCCACTTCTTCCTGACTTCCAATGTAAAGCGGAACTCGCTGATGGATCTGTCAAAAAGAAAAAAAAAAAAAAAACTTCATCAAAATCACCAAATAAAAACTACAGAAACAGATACAATTGTGTCCTAGTCAACTCACTTCGACTGGTTGAATGTCGAGTATTCTCTGTTGCCCATCTGAACCTTTCCCACCGGCCTGTTCTGCTATAAAGCTCATTGGAGCGCACTCATACAAGAGCCTAAGCTTCCCATTCTTGCTCTTCTTGTCTCTCGGATACCCGTAAATTCCACCGTACAAAAGTGTTCGATGAAAGTCCCCAACCAAACTTCCTATGTATCTGGCCGAATATGGCTTGCCACTGGGGCCAGGGTCCTTGAGATCGTCAATGTACTTCTTCAACTTGTCATCCCAGAGCTGGTAGTTCCCTTCGTTGAATGCATAAATCTTTCCCGCTTTCGGAATCTGGACGTTTTCCTGCGTCAATACGAATTCACCGTATGTGGGGTCCAATGTGAAGGAGAAAACTCCATTCCCAATTGTGAGGACGAAGATCACCGAGCTGGAGTACATGCAGTAGCCTGCGGCGAGCAGGTTGCTTCCTGGCTGACACACGTTCACGACGCACCTCTGTTCTGTTGTGTCAAGCTGACAAGACCACAACACGAATCACGGCATTACAAATTTTTTGGTAAATCACAGCATTACAAATTAGACAGCACAACTATAAGGGCTAGAACTCAGGGCTACTTTCTCTTTTGCCACATAAAATTACTAAATTCAACATATGTTGTCAAGTACTGATAAATTTCGTTTTTGAATGTTTGTTGCTGAACAAAATATATTCTACAAAAAATTGAGGAATTCTAGTGGATTTTATGTTGTCCGCTATTTGGTTGGTATTAGGTTCGAGCCGAATTGCCGACTAAAATTGAAAGGAGAAGAAAAGTTAGGGAGAGAAATGACTTACTGTTACATCATCGCCAATGTCGGCAAGACACTCATCATTAGGGCTGTATATTCCAAAGATTGATCCTGTTGATACTGCAGCATCAATGTTGGATGAACCATCAAGCGGGTCAAATACAACTATGTAGTTTCCTGAGTAACTCTCTTCAACAGCTACCGGTACGTCTTCTTCCTCAGATGCTATAATCCCTGTTCTTCCACTTGATCTCAGGCAACTGGAGAACACCTATTTTAATTTCACAAGCACAAAATTAAACACTCAAACTTCATATAAAATATCTCTGTTAAATGACACGCATGCAGGTCATAATAACTTGCAAGTCCTAGAATAGGCTCGTCAAATACATACATACATATATATATATATATATATTATTGGCGTTGATGCCTTATAGTGTTATAAAAAATGTAATTCCCCTTGATCTGTTTCGTAAATAGTTATGTAAATAATATATATAACAAAAAAAAAAGTCCGTGTAAGAGCAGACCTCATTGGAGACAACATCAAGTTTCTTCTGGTCCTCTCCTTGGACATTGACAGCACCTTGAACTCCAGTCAAGTTCGAGATACTAGCTCTCTGCACAAGAGCCGCAATTTGCTTGCAGGCCATGGAAATGCTCGACAACACAATGGTAAGCTCACCATCAATGACGCCCGCTTGTTCCTGCTTCAACAGCCAGCCTGTCAGCGTCTGAAGCTCGTATCCACTCCGCTTCTTAGTCTCCGCCTCAGCCGCCACCGCCATGCACCTGACCCCGATCCCAAGGTGCGCCGGCCTTCTCTTGCTGCCATGGTGGCTGCTGGTGGTGGTGGTGGTGTTGGGGCAAGAGAGGAAGGCTCTGGAGCCAAAGACGCATAGTTGAGAGATTGAGCGAGAGCTTGAATATATGAGTTGGGAAGGTGATATTAGTGATGTTGAGGCCATGGCTAATTTGATTTCGTTCCTCTTCTTTCTTGTTGTTCAGCTTTGTTTAATTGATTTTCTGTTGTTTTGATTTTTGATTGGATGGTGTCTTGTAGAGAGCATGAGATTGTGAGGTTGGTAACGATTTCTGTAAATGTGGGTCACACTTATCTATCTTGGTTTCTGGGTTCGTTTTGTGATCATGGTTACTTCAACTTGGATGGAGACTCCCAATAGCCTGAAAACCGGGACGATATATTTACAAACGACAAGTGGCAGCCAAAATTGGGTTCTGTTTGGACTTCTGCCCAATATGCCGACTAAGCCCAAACCTAAGGTAGCGGTGTTTGGGGACTTTTATAAAACACATTTTCGCCTTTTTTTTTTTCCCTTTTTTATTCTATTCAAAACTATTTTTAATTATTTATATTTCATATCTCCAAATTTCTCTTAAAAGTTAAAACTTTGAAAGTCAAAAGCTTTATTATTTCAAATGATTTTTTGAATTATATATAATTTAAAAAAAAATGAAATAAAATCCATAATATTAATATAATTTTCCAAATATATTTTAACTTTTTACACTTTCTCATTTCAAATATATTTTTTAATCCAAATACACATTTTAACATTAAACTCAACTCCAACAAAATATATCCAAAACTCCATCTCCAATTGTCGGCCCTCAAACAAGTAAAATCACTTTTTCCCCCCCCCCCCCCCCCCCCCCCCCCCCCCCCCCCCCCCCCCCCCCCCTCTTTTTTTTTTAATAAACAAATAGATTTGAGCAATTAGTTTTCACTGCCGGAGTTATAGAAATTATAAATTCAAAATATATGGAACAGAGGATTAACGGTTCCCTTTTACACTCAAATTACTTTGATATGGCATGCTATCTAGCTCTTTATAAAAATTGTATTATTAGTCCATTGGCAGAGTAATTAAAAAAAAAAAAATGAAAACTCATCATATGACGTGATGATATCAAAATTATCATCATCATCACTATGGAAAAGTATCTAAACCTCTTCTGTGTTTTGACAAAAGGTCATATTTAATCATGTGTTTTCAAGAATGTGCTAATCAACTCTTGTACTTTTAATTTCATGTTAAAAACTTTCTTTTAAAAAAATTTGATCAAAATTTTAGGTTTGGGTAGAATGTTTTAACTATGAGATCGACAAAATTGATCAAATAAAAGGTCTTTTGAGATTCTTAGATTGATTTTCCACGTTTTAAGTATAGTCATATTTTGTCAAAGGTTGGTTTTACATGAAATGATTGTTGTATTCCTAAAAAAGCAAGATAAAACATGACATTTCGATAAACCCAAGAAAGATTTATATACTTATTTCTTATTTTTATTACTACTAGTTGAGTAACATTTGCTTTGCGCGTACAAAATAGACAAACAAGTGTGTGGGGGAAAAAATTGCCACATGACACTACTGGAGTAACCACATCACTTGTCACATGATGATGACGTGGTTGTCTTGTGACGGGTATTGGGATAAGGATAAAAGCTATATTTATGCTTTTATTTATCAATGAAAATATGATAACTCACCATCACCTATGTTGATACTCAAAAATTAGGAATGAAGTTAAGATCCTAGAGTTACTCTTGTGGTTGGACTGCTTTGTTGGAGATTTTGATTACTGGGGTCTACAGGTTACCAACAGAAACTCACCAGGTTAGTGTTACTATAGCACCAGAATCTAGGTTACTAGTGGTAAGCAAACATGTTTAATTAGTTTTTGGTGGACCACTCGGTTATTTCGACAACATGGTTCAAGGGTGATTTATAACGTTGGAATTTAAATATATAATTTCGAGAAAAGTGCAGGAAGAGCTCATTTAGTGCATATGTTTAAGGTTTCGTCCCATTTAATTATTGGTTTAGATTGTTGTTATATTAATTACTTTTTATTTGATATTGTAAGGAGATAAAAATCTTGAAGTTAGATCAATTTTCCAAAGATACATTCTTTTAGAAGCATTCCTCAAGAAACTAAAAAATTGAAGCCTGATTTTCATATCGAAGGGTATGCACAAAAAACTAAGCTTCAAAGTAATATACAACATCATTAACATGTGTGTAGGTGACCAACACTAGCATGTATCCATAAACATACTTCTCCATTTATTGTAACCTATCAAGTGACTTCAGTGCAACTCATTCATCTTCTTTATTGTTATAGAAAATTAGGTGGAGAATGTATCTCCTTGTATTTGTGTCCATATTAATATTAGTTTTGATAATTTATTTTTCTTTGAATTTCCAATGTTTCCCAATGCTTAAATATGTGAGCTTAGATTTGGGGTTCATTTTTCATTTTTTTCCTCTCTTTAGTTCTCTCTTCTGCAACTTTTCTCTTCAGCCATTCTCTCTCCACCTTTTTTTTCTCTTCCTGGTATTTACGATCTCCTTCTCCTCTTCTGGCTGTTTTCTTCTCTCTCTTTCATCTTCCGACTTTCTTGTTTCTTTCTTCCTCCGATTGATCTTTACATTGCGACTTTTCCCCTAGTAATCTCCGCATTTCGCAATCTTCATCAAGAATCTCTTTGCAGCAGTGCTTACGAGTGGAGACTAAAGGAAAAATTGGAGAAATATTTAACATAATAGAAAATCTAACACGATGGATTTTAAAAATTTTTCATGCTAACCGGATCACACAAAACTCATGCTATTATATACAATAATTAATTCACACATAAAATACATACCGGTTTGATAAACAATTCTAGATGATCAAATTAGTTTTCAAATTATGAGTAACAACTAACTGATTTTTCATGTTATGACTCTACAATGTGCGGGTATATGTAAGTACATTTGGTAGATTTCTCAATCAAGAAAGAAATACTTCTTTTCTTTTACCATTTTATGGTTCTCATTCCTGACAAATTTTGTTTTCTAGAGAATTCACGATATAGAAAACAAACTGAAAAATCTTATCTTTATTTCCTACAAAAAATACAGATAGTGTGAGTAATAGGTGTTACAAATTTGCTCCATCAATCTAATATTTATAGTCACCAATAAATATTCAATTAATTAATATTTAACAATGATTATCCATTTAATTTGAATTTATAATTTAAAAGAAAAATTATCTAAATCCATAGATAATTATTTATTTAAATTTACATAAAATTCAAATTTCTAATAATATCTAATCCAAGATATTATCTAGTTTGCTTTTAAAATTTAAATTAAATTGTAATCTTTATACAAGATATCACATTTATTTCAAATTTTAAATTCTATATATATTATTATTATCATCTTATCGAAGATAATAATAATTATTTGAATTGTAAATAGTTTCTAGAATTAAAATACCTTTTATCAATAAAATTAGTTCCATGTTAAAGTATCCAAATTAAACTGAGATTGCATTACCTGCCCATACAGTCCCTGACTAGGACTACTGCTTGTGGTTTGTGCCTACAGCAGTGGAGGGGTGTGGTGCCACATACTTCCTTCTATCCTTTATAAGACAATTCCAACATAATGCCAAAGCACTAGAAATTATTCCATGACATTTTTTGGAATTTGTGAGCTTGCAAGGAAGCCGATGGATATGTAAAATCAAAGTTGAAATAATATTATATAAATTAATTAATCAAATTAATTCATTCATATTATTAAACTTTCTGACTACCCTACTAAAAGTATGACGCTGAACCTTTGATTTTATACCGAATCATGAAAACTCATTAATGATGGTTTTTTCCTCGATGAATATTATGATGTAGAATCCTTAAAAGATATTCATAATTGTGATTAAGGTTAAAAGTTCATTTTAACTTCTTAATTATTTTATCATTAAAATTTCCGTCACTTCATCCAGATTAAACTCTATTTATAAAATTCTCTATAGAAGGAAAATCACTCTAGTAAACAAATTACACAATGAACGGGATCCCTTACAAATAACACTTTAAGAAATCTTGAAAATGAGCTATAGATTTTATATCTATGAATAACTTTTTCATCCTCCATGCAATGTATCTCCAACTTATTAAGTAAAAGTTATCATCCTTTGGCACCCAACCATTTGACAAACCAAAAGATACATCATACAAATATGTAATCACTTATTCACTCAAGATTAAGATGTCTATAAGAATATCCGTCAAAGTGAATTGATTTTATTTAAATAGAATTATTAATAATTCAATATTACTTTAGGTCTGATCCTATACATATGATAAAGTATCATAGATATCAATGTTTCTACTTGGAAAACTCATTTCAATAGCCAAGACAAACTATTCCATCAAAGTGGAAGTAGAGTTTAACGCCCCTCAATCTAACTGTGGAGCCTAGACAAGCTAATACAACTAAGTCAACAAGTGTTAACCTTTCATTTAAAATTTAATTGTTATGGTTTTAGGACAAAGTATTTTAAATAGACAAGAATTTGAAATATATATATTTTTTCTTGTCTTTACATACCACATTTACATTATTAGAAAAATAAGATGTGAAGCTACTATTACATCCATTGTTTCGCATATATTTGTTTATAAAACTATGATAGAGTTGCTTAATTAAAAATAAAAAACTAAGTTTTAAAATAGGCCATCAAAGCTATTTAAAAAACATGGCATATAAACAAATCTATGTTTGGTAGCTCTGGAAACTCAATCAATGTCTAAACATGTACATCTTCACCTGCATCATAAGAATCTAATGAGGTAAAAGCTCAACATGATGAAACTAATGGATGAATAAACATATCATATCTCAATGAAATCAATCATTTCATAAATTGTTCAACCTAATAACTTTACTTTCTTAATTCATTCATTTGGATACCTTTGAAGTTTGCTACATAATCAATAGTGATAGATTGTGGTTTTTGGAACCTGTTCATAATTATTGGCAAAAAAAAAAGAATAATACGGGATTTTCCATACTAGTTTTTTAACCTTAGTAATTAGTTGTATTTTGTTTCATTTAATATGACTTTCCATATCTTAGTTTTTCAACTTCAATTATTTGTTACCCTTAGTCGGGTCCACCGGTCCCACTGTGTCCCTTGCCTACTTATCCATCAATCAAGTGCCACACTTCCTTTTTCCAAAACCTCATAACATTTAATACTTACGCTAGAAACATGCATAAATACCATGAATCATAAATGTTCTAAACTTTATATCACAATCAAACAACAACATTCATCTAAAAATCAAACATGCATCATATGATTTTTGTGATATCGAAAATGAAAGTTTCAACTTACCTCGAGTCCAATATCTTAAACCATGAAGGTTCATTCCACTTAGAAGATTGGATTTGCTAAATAGCATAACTGAAAGTTCATTCCACTCGGAAGATTGGATATGCTAAATAGCATAACATAATTATGTCATACACTTTTTATTCTTTTGTAAACAAACTTATATCAACCACATGACTTAAAAAACAATTCAAATGTCATGTTTCATTAGCAATTCAAAATATTTAATATCCGGGCAGCAATCAATTAGTGAACACAATCCACAACATTAAAATCAAATATAATGCAACCTTAATTCTAACCACCAATCAACCAAACTGATTGCTATTGTTTCCAACCACTCATATGCATTTCTAAGCACTATATGAGTATTACAAAATAAAATAAAACAAGCAAAATAATAAAATCACACAAGCTATCAATTTGCTAAAAACTAGCTCAACTAGCTTGGTTTGGCTTCAAATCTGTTCCACAATAATGCAAAAAGATTCAATCATGTAATCATATCAAAATACAAGGAATTCATTGAAATAAGCATAGAAAAAGATGTTACCTTTATTAGATAAGAATTAAAACTCAAAACCCTTAGTTTCTAAGCTTAAAAGGGTCAAGACTTGGTTTGTTTTGTGAGCTTTCAATTCCTATGGCTTTGGTTCTTTTTTTTTTTTTTATAATTAGTTTTTAAGCTTAGAAAATGGAGAGGAGTGAAGGAGAATAGGGTTGGACGTTTTAGAGCTGCAACTAAAGAAAATGGGACAAAAGTGAAACTTTCTAGTTTATTTGACCAATTCAAAGGGATATAAGAGAAATATAGGGATTGTTTGGCCTTTAATTTGGTGTTTTCTTATGCAAAAACCATGTGGTATGGGTTGAGAAAGGGATAAGAGCTAATAGATAAGTCATTACAATCACATAGAAACAAATGCAACATAATCTGATGCAACCTAGTCAACAAACCAATCATATCGTACCGTTTTGCATACTTTTAGCTCTTAGTCCAATAGGTTTTATTTCAAGCAAATATGTATGCAAACAATCAATTTATAATGTAAGTAATATGGCAAAACACAAATGATACTTTTTGTAACCATTTAGCACCCTATTCTTCCTTTATCGAGAAATTAAGCCATTCATTGTAAATGGACACTTAGAGAACATGTTAGATCATGGAAATAAAATTCTATATCATATTTCATTAAATGAGGCATATTAAAGTATAACTAAATCAGAAAACAATAACTATTCATGTTCGTGAAATTATGCTATTTGTGTGTTGTAGTTAGATAATATGCATTAACTAGATGCATTTGATGCAAGATGCTTATTATTGTCTAAGTATGAGATAATTGAGCATTACATACATTCTTATCAAAATCAAAGTGTCCACTTTTGCTTTACTACTGCGGACTCTAGATTTAGATTATTACTTCAATATTATATCTTTTTGCATACTTTCTTATGCATAATATCAAACTTATTATATCGATAATCTTACTGCAATTTGTTTGTTATAAATCTATACTAACATAAGTTTCTAGAATAACCGATATATAAAATAAATAAATAAAAACGTTTATTAATAGGTAAATGTCTAAACCATGAACAAATTTTCACTTTAGGACACTAATCCCAAAAAGACACCATTGCAGCATCGACTACAAGTATGACGATATCTTTTTTTTTTTTTTCACACTCTTTAACGGCCAGATTGCCATGGATGTCGATGAATCTTGCTTAGGTCAGTATCTATCTCATATCTCAGATCTCGTGGATTTCTATCTCGTTGTGGAGGTTTCCCTAATCTCTCTCTGATCTCTTTCTCTTAGGTCTCAACTGGATTTCTTACTTTCTCTTTCTCTCCTTCTCTTACTCTCTCTCTCAGCACAATCTCTCTCTTTGATCATTCCGTCTGAAAGATTGAAGGTCACTTATGAAGTTTTGCATAAGTTTGAGTTTTGTTATATTTTTTAAGATTTTGCTGTTTAAAAAAATTTTAGCTATTAACCTAAAATAGAAAGACATAAAAAGTTAAATCAAGCTTTCATATCATTTTCCCTTGTAAAATAAATTTTGAATCAATTAGCTTAGGATTTGATTGTGGCGGCCCGCTCTGCTATCGAGGTTCTACAGTGCTATTACAGTCAATTCTGTAGTTAACCGTAATAGTATGTAGGTCTCTAGGGTCACCGGCATCATGCTTATCTTGAAAACTACTTGAAAATTTTGCGGAATAAATTTTTTTTTTTTTCTTGATATAAAAACTTGTTCGAGAATGTGATAAGGAAATCATGTTAACAAAATAACATGTACATGGATCATGATTCTCCTATCACATAATCTTGACTTGAAATCATGTTCTTGAAATTACATAGTTAAATTTTCAAAACTGTACAACGGAAGCCTCATGGTAGGACCACAATCCCTCGTCCAGTTCCCTTTGGCATGTACATACCCTGTCCGTCGTCTACCGTGTGCTACTGGTGAATAGGTCTCTTACCTGCAAAATGTGAACAAACTAGTGAGCTATGGGCTTAGTAAGTTCAAACATAAAAACATGAATCATAACATGTAATGCTGTGCTCATACATGAAACTTGACTTTGAAAGAAACATGCTCATGGCTGTATATTAAGTCTTAGGACATTATCTGAAATTTAGTTCTGATTTTAGGCCCCTGATTGGTCGTACCGTAATGTTAGTATGACTGGGAGCGATACTTTAGTGCTGACCTCCTCAGCCTTAACTAAAGCTGAACATGAAAACCTCCTCGTGGGTCGAGAGGCCGGTATGCCAATAACTGGTTTAATTACCATCTTGTCTGAAATTCCACTAGGTAGCATACTGATTGCCCCTCAGTAGGAACCTATTACATATTTTACTTAGAGTATGAGTTTTATTAAACACACTAAGGTGTCTTGTGCACCTACATGTTTTCGTGTACATGAAACTTGTCTATCATGTGCACCTGAATCATCTACAAGGAACATGAACTCTACATGCATGACATGAGTATCGTGATGTAGACAATCAATGTCTAACATATACGTCATACAACAAAACATAACATCA
Source organism: Antiaris toxicaria (assembly GCA_035233585.1). Lineage (NCBI taxonomy): Eukaryota > Viridiplantae > Streptophyta > Magnoliopsida > Rosales > Moraceae > Antiaris > Antiaris toxicaria. The sequence continues at coordinate 8,966,943 of CP141163.1, forward strand.
TAAATATAACATGATTATCCACGTTGCAGTCAGGACAATACTTGAACTTACAGAAATTCTGCTAGCGTGAGCCTCTGCTGGTCTGGAACTACTACCTCAGGGTGTCTGGATTGAACTTTTATAAAAGAAATAATCGTTGATTATTTCCAATATTCATCTTATACTTGAAACATGGCAAAATATGAAAAAATCACATTTCTAAACTCTTTTTTTTTTTTTACTTCGAACACGCCCTCTTACACGGGCGTGTTCATAGCCGTGTACTCTTCTAGACTTACGTGCATGGCCGTGTAATTCATGCAACATGGCAGTATAATTCATGTATATTTACACGGGTGTCTACACGGCCGTGTTTTTAGCCGTGTTTTCCTGCTGTCGAACATGGTCTGCTACACGCCTTTCCCATGACCATGTGCTCTTTAACACGGCCCGATACACGGCCGTGTTCTTGACCGTGTACCTCTCGGGTCTCAACTCTCTCGAAATACAGTCATGCATATGAGCATGTTCGGGGCCGTGTTCTGAACACGCCCGTGTACACGCCCATGTTCATCCTAGAATCCTGATTCTGGGTCCGAAATTCTCTGCTCTGATTTTTTAAGGCTTTTATGGCCTTTGTTCTACTTCTTACACTCAAAATTAATCTCAATAAGATTGTTTCAAGGTACCAACTGCATTTCTACTATCATCAATCTATGGTTTCATAAGCAAAATTTCATATTTTGCTTATATACATCGCTTGACTTAATATTTAAAAAAAAATCAGAACTTTCTTGAAGAAAACTCAATTGAACTTGGTTATCTAAACCATCAACTCACGAGTTTGTGTTTAAAAACAACTAGATTTGAACCATGTTTCGATTTAACCGAAAATCTCAACATGCTAAACTCATCTTTTCTTTTTCTTCCTCAAAACCCCAGATTTTTCACCCAAGAAAACGTGAGAAAAACGAGGGTTTACTTTACTTGAAACTTGAGAACTTCTTGTTATGGAATCTTAGACTGAAACTTGAACGATCTGCTGCTTGAAGAGAGAAATCCGAAACTGTTGAAAGGAATCACAAAGGAGGGTTTTCTTTTTTTTTTTTTTCCTCTTCTTCTTTTTCTCTCTCTTTCTTTCTCTTTCTTTCTTTCTTTTTCTTTCTTTCTCTCTCTCGGCTGCTTCTTTGCAGTTCAAATGAAGTGAAATAATTTCACTTGGGCTACTTGAGTTTGAGGCCTCTCACGTGCCTCTCCTCCTCTCTCATTATTTTCTTTAATTTCCTTTAAAGAAATTGGCTATTTCTTAGCTAATCTTGATCATTGATTAATGTGGCTTACATGTGAGCCCTTGATCTATTAATATGAATTTTCCACATACTTTTCTATTAAATTTAAACATCATAAATTGAATTAATGTTTAGCTTTTACATTATGTTCATTAATTCATTGTTAAATTTTGATTAAAAATTCAGTTAATCAAAATTTTCATCTGCTCTGTATTCTGTAACATGTCTTATCAAGAATGTACATTTATTTACATATCTTGTACAAAATTTTCCGAAAACGATAAATTTCTCGGTTTTTACATTGATTATCCATATTGCATCCATATGGCTTGTATTTGGTGGTTTTCTTTTTTCTCGAGAAAATTTTTTTTGTTGGTTTGGTTAGTTTTTAGTGGTTGTTTGTTGATTTTCTTGATTCTGCTTGTTTGTCAAGAAAATTTTTGATAGTGTAGGGAGAAAATGAAAGTTTTATAGTAATCAATTGTATTTCGATATGCAATAGTTTGGTATCTTTTCGTTATTATTCATGTAATTTTTTCTTATGGTCCGTTTGGTGAACGCATTGCATTTACATTGCGTTTAAATGCAATGCATTGAATGTAATTTGTGTTTGGAAGAAAAGTATTAGCATTGCATTTGAATGCAATGTGTGTTTGGGTGAAAAGTATTTGAATTGTATTTTAATAATAAATATGTGAAGTGATAGGTAAAAGTAGAGAGAAAGAGAGTATATGATGTAATTAATAAAAGTAATAGAAAAAGTAAAATAATGAATAGTGATTGTATTGAATTTAAAATGTAATGTGATTTGTATTTGAATGAAATACTTTTGTATTTGAGAGAAAATTATATTATATTTAAATATAATATAAATTGAATGTGCATGGCATTAATGTTATATTAAAAGTATTATAGTAGAATCCTAGAAGTATTCTGTCAGTATCCATTTTAGATTATTACAAATGCACGTGGAACTCTTGCTGCCTTTAGTTCAAATATTTGATCCGTTTTGCACAAATTTAATGACCATTTTGCTTTGAATTTGAGTCCATAAATCCATTTTTTTTCCGTACTCACCTAATTAACCTATACAAATAAGAAAAATAATTATTTAGAGGAAAAAATAAAATAAACTACTCAAGAAAAAATGTTCTATTTTAATAATGAAATAACTCTTTTTTATAAAGTTGTCAACGTGTCCCTAACACAAAGCTGCCATTACGATCTCACACACCTTTTTCTTTCTCGCCCCTCGTGCACTATCTATCACTGTAGGAGCGTGGCCTTTGTAAATCAGTGTGGCTGGGTTCGACAATGCAAATGTAGGAAGGTGGCATCTGGGTGGCGTCTAGATTTTTACACAAGTTTTTTTTGTTTTTTTATTTTTGTATTTTTAAATGTTTTATTTATTTATTTATTATTATTTTAGCTCTTGTGATGTAATTTTTTAGTATTTTAATTGTTTTGTTAATCTATTTTTTAAATAATCTTGTATAAAGTGGGAAAATACTATGATAAATTTATATATTTGAAATATTATTTAAAAATTTGAAATAATATGAGATTAAAAAAATATTAAAAATATCAAATGGTATTTTAATTAATCTTTGACTTGTCTTGAAAGAGATCAAAAAAACTAAAACCATTGTAAATAAGGTAATATTTTAAATGTGTACTTTTTTGGGGAATTTCTCAAAATTCCCCTTTATTTCCTCTTATGACATCTTCATTCTATAAACTCTCTTTGCTTTTACGGAAATAATTTTTTTTTGTTAATTTAAAAACAAGGGAAAATTGGGGAAATATCTCTAATATGTATATGGTTAAGATATTTGTCATAATTAAATATTGATAAGATTTTTTCTACATTGATTATTTTTTTATTTGGATAGCCATTTAATTAGGTAAGCAATGATCATTAATCTGTTAAAGTGTTATGAATGATATGTTAAAATATAATAAAGAATATTGTGGAATTTTAAAAGTAATCCTATTACCCAATAAAAAAAATAATTTGGGGGAATACAAAAAATGATCAAGCAAAATATCGAATGTAGTATGGAAGATTACCAAAAGTATTCTACCAAATTACTCTGCAGCTCTCGAAGACCGGCACAGGCTATCACAGACCCAGTTGATTAACGAAAGTAACTTGAATGATAGTCATATATATATTTCTACTATAATACCTTCAAAATCACGTTAAAAATAAATTACCTTTGGTCTAAATAGAAAATAGAAAAAAATTTGTGGTCATCATTTGTTGGTTTCAAAAGTCCATATATATATATATATATATAGAAAAGAAAACTGATGTTAAGTTAAGATAAAAAAAATTCTAATTTAGGTTGGCATCTAAAACCTTAACCTATTGCATACAAGACCCTTAACACAAATGATTAAAATAAAAGACAAATTACAAAAGTTTATGTGAAAGAAAACCAATATGTTGTCATCGTAACTGGAAATCCCATCCAAACTAAAAAATTACATAGCCACATAGCTAATTTATGAAAATCATTTCTTATAACAAACATCATTAAAAACCTTACTTGTAAAATTCAAAAGAAGGAAAAAAAAAAAAAAAAGTGAAAAAAGGCATCTACGTTGGTTAAGCATACAAGGAAAAATTTCCTAAGTAAAATAAAATAAGCCCCCAAACACACATTATATATGCACACATTATATATTAAGGAAACCTTTATACTATGTTTGGTAGGAGGGATGTAAAATAAAGAGAAAGGAAGAATAAAATACCTAGATGGAGGAAATGAAAAAGAGAGAATGATGTTTTCTTTCATATTATTAGGTAAACAAGAAAGAAAAGAGGAAAGAAAATGTCTAATCGATAGTATTTTATAATAATACCCTCGTTACAAGATAATGATAAAATAAGAATAAAATAATGATTTTACCTACTTTTTTAAGTTAAAATTTTCCCTCATATTTTCTCTCCAATATTGGAAGGATTAATATATGATGGGCCCCATCATTTTATAATTCCCTTTTCTTCCAATTTTTCACCCTACTAAATAAATAAGATTCTATTTTTCTCTCTAAAATCCCTTCTCCAACTTCCTTTCTCTCCCTTTTCTACTTTATCAAACATAGGCTTTGAAATAGAATTGAGACATTCTCTATTTATCAATTAGAGAACAAACTTTGGCGTAGTTGACCACTAGTTGAAGTTATAATCATGAAACCCAAAAGAAACCAATTTATCTACTAAATAATTATCTTTACGACAAATGTGAGAAGCCTTGGTATTTTCAAGGTCACTAATTCTGAACTCTACCACATAAAATATAAGGGAAATTGTAATAAATAGGTCAATTATTTTAGTTAATAAAAGTAAATAGCATATTTACTTAACTTAGAAAATAAATAGCAATTTTGATTTAAGAGTCATATAATTTTACAATTATACTCATATTTCTTTCTAGATTTTATTTCTCTCTCTTTTCCTTTCTCTTTCCCTTTCTTTTTCTTCTGTGAACTTCTGTTGGGGGCTAGACTTCTCATTTTTGTTTTTTCTGAGGAATTATCTGCTTATTTCTTGAGAAAATTTTGGGTGAAAAATTGGTAAATCAATGATTTACACACGTAAATAAATGATTTACAAGTAAAATTTTAAAGCTATTTGTTTGTTTTCTGAGAAAATTCTGGGTGGAGAATTGGTAAATCAATAATTTACATACGTAAATAAATGATTTATCAAGTAAAAAATGATTTCCAAATAAATTTACCAAGATTTACACGTAAGGGGTATTTTTAGAATTTTAGTTATGGTAAATCATTATTTATCAAAAATATGCTATTTATTAAAAGTCTACAACTTTTCTGCTATTTATTTTTATTCAATTTTAATTTTTACCTATTTCCCTCCTTCTCCCTAAATATAATCATACTCAACCCATAAATTAAATCAACCTAACTAAATGCTTTTTTTATAGCAATAATGAAAAAAAATACTAGAGATACTAACTTTAATTCTAATTTTTTAATATCAACTTATGTGGTGAGTAGTTCTTTTATTAAGAAGTTTTTAAATAATATTATATTAATTGATTATATCTACTAATTAAAATATAACACGTGAGTTAGTATTTAAAAAATTGAGATTAGAGTTTAGGTTCCTATTCAGTTTAAAATAAATGAAATATATATAAAATATCTTTCATACTTAGAGTATTCTTAACCGTAAAAACCCTACACCAAATTCCTTTGATTTAATTTCATTAACAGAACTTCATAAAACTTTTTATTTTAAATCAGCACCACTTTTCATCTTTGAACCCATTACTGACGACGTTTGCAATTACCCATGCCATTCAAAAAAATAAAAACAATTACCCATAGTAATTATTCTGATAACTCAGATAGTAATTTTAATAATTAATATTAATAATATGATTATTACTAAATCATAACGTGTTTCTAACAATTGTAGAGAAAAAACCATGGCAAGTATGCTTAGTTCGTTTGCCTCTTATTTTGTTTTTATTTTATAATTAGATTTATTATCCTTTTCTTCCATTTAATTTATTTTTTAACTTGAATGTTAGTTTCTCATTTGATAAAATTGGTTTCCTAAATTTTGCACTTACCGTATTATCAAGCATTACATTATTAGTTTAGTACTCATATAATATGATGAAAGACACCCGCTACTCATAAATTTTTACTAAAGATATTTGATTATTTGTGCTTATAATTTTTGTAATCTCATGATAATTAGATGATAAAGAATCTAGTATAATATTATTAGTAAAAATCTATGGTAAGAGTTTTCTTTCATCACAATTGACTTTTCCAAGACTGTAAATTATAGAAAGCACATATATATTAGAAACTTTATCTAATGAGAAGCTAGCATTCAAGAAACAAAAATAAATTAAATATAAAAAGAAATAGATCTCATTACCCAAAAAAAAAAAAAACAATAAGCAAAATGAATGTTAACGAAATCAGTATAGGTATCATAATTATTTCAATCTAGTTATAAAATACACATTATGATATAGTCTTATTATAGTAATTACTAATAGTAAATTAGAATTACTATACAAGTCATAACAATAATTACCATGGGTAATTGTTATAATTACTAGCCATGAGTTTTAAGATGAAAAGTGGTGCTAGATTTGAGATAAAAATTTTTCCGAGGTGCTATTGATGAAATTAAATCAAGGGAATTTAGTGTAGGATTTTTTACTAATAGTAAATTTAATACGATACATGTATGAGACCTATAAAATTTGATGTGGTAATACTAGAAATAAAAGTATTGAAAAGTGATGTTAGATATGAAACTGAAATTTTCAAAAATACTAGTATTGAAATTAATCAGACCTGACTATTAAAAATTGTGTTATACTAATCAAGTATATATGTTTTTATATATATACATATAATTATATATATATAAAGAGTATGTTTCCATATCATATCATAAACTTCTTCTTGTTCTTCTTTATTGGACATTATATAATCCTTTAATAATAACACACACAAAAGAAATCAGATTTCCTCAAATTTCTTTACCATTTCTGCAAGAAAGGGAGGCTATATACATTTACTTTACTTGGACAAGATGATTGCTTGAGTCCACTTTGTGCATGCAAATGAATTAATAATCAAGCGGAATTTGTGATGGGGAAGTACCTAAGTCATGAATGATTAGTGTGTGCGTTTTTTTTATTTTTTTTCTCAGTTACAAAAAATTTTGAAAATGACATATATTTATCGGTATTTCACACTAGTAAAAGTAAATTTAACACCAGCATAAATATAGCTGAGATTTTTTAGATCATGCTTATTTTTTCAAAGAATTAATATTCCGATGTAGAGACCTTGTTAATTTCTTTATCTAATTTTCATGACGTAATATCGTACTTAGTCAAGGTAAAAATCAATTCTACATGATATTTTTCTATGCGTAGGAGTGTGACTTATTTTCTTTGGGGATTCTATAATGAAGTAATGTTCTGTATTCTATTAATAACGTAAGATCTATAGGTCAGTAATAAATCTCAATGAATGTGTATGTGCACTTAATCACCTTCTATTAAAACCTGAGAATACAACTACTAACAAAGAAAAAAAAAAAAACGAAAAATCAAAACTCCTTCCCGTCGACAACCGTTAGATCTAGGGATGGTTCCGACAACCACAAAACTTGAAAAATTTTAAAATTTGATGCATGGCCACTTGAGACCACAGGATCCGGTGGCGACCCAACAAGATCCGTGCTTACACTTGGCCAAGCTAAGAAGCCGAAGGAGTCGACCGCTGCGTTGGAACACTAATGGCGACTCCGCCTAGAGGAGATGATGCAGAGCTCAAAGGTAATGCCGTTGGGGAAGAGGAGGTAACTCAGATTCGGTAGAGGGCATAATTGATAGATATTTCAATTTATTTATTTTTTTTTCATTTTTGAATTGTGTTTTTGCTGGAATTTGACCTCTCAGCTTCTCCACATGCTCATCATTGTCGAAATCTCATGAGCACTACCCTTTAATCTCCGATTACGACTCTCTCAGCTACCCACTTCTACATCGACAAGCCGCTACGAGTTGTGAACTGCCATAAGCTGTCGTGACACTTCATCGTGAGCCATCGAGCACCATCTTGCTTGGTGGCCTAGGAAAAAAATTTTTCCCATTTTTTTTGTATGTAATCTAGTGTAGAAAGCCACATTTTTTTTCCATGCCCTTTTTCAAAATTTGAGCTGTCAATGATCTAATGACTGCAAACTTTCTACCCCATTGTAGAACTCCCTTAAGCTTTCTCTTATTTTAAACTTTTGTAAGAATGTGACTTAGTTTTATTTAGAGCTAACAATTTAGGTCATGACATGATAACATGATATGAAAGCGGTATAAAGTTAGAGGATTTGAGTTTTTCTTAAATAGGTTTAAGTTAAAAAGGATTGAGCCCGTTAAACATAATTAAATAAAAAGTTGAACTCATACGAACCTGTCAACCCTCAATTGATACGAAATAACCCGTTTAATAAATGGGTCATATATGGGTTGACACGAACACGACCCATAAATTATCCATTTATAATCTGTAATATATTTATATTGATATATATAATATAATGTTTTACTATTTTAAATTTTGAGTTTTCAAAATTCAAATATAAAGTATATCTTTAATTTTTATATATTCATTTTTAAAAATTTTTTAACATAAAAAAAAAACCTAAATTTTGCTTTTGTTTCTTTGGTCTTTTAATTATATGTATGGTATGATCTGGATTTAGGCTTATTTACTTGTTTTAACTTAGTAGTGACTTGTGTTGTGAAATTAATTTGGTGGTAGATTTTAATTAAGTTTTATGTTTATCTTTTGTGAACTGAATTTAGGTGTAACTTGATTGTAATTGAGTTAATTTGGTTATTATAACTTGATTGTTATTTAGATATTTAATGAGTTTTTTTAGTTTTAAAATTGATAATAGATTAGTTAAATGGGTCAATAACAGGTTGAATTACCCTTTTATGATCTTTTAAGTAAAAAGGTTTGACAGGTTGACACAACACATTTATGAACCGTTTATACGTTTATGACCAGTTTGATAAACGAATCATAAATATATCATGTTGTGTCCACCTTTTTATTAAAGTATTGTTTTTGGTTTTTTTTTGACATAATTATTAACTAGATTGTATTCATATCAAGAGTTATCGTGTCAATAAACAAATCAAATATAATATGAATACAACCTGTTAACACGAATAGCTACTCCTAATTTTATTGCGTGTGAGAAACTCCACCACTATGAAATTCATGACCAAATGTTCCGCGTCAATTTGACCTTAAACTAAATATAATATGAATACAACCTGTTAACACGAATAGCTACTCCTAATTTTATTGCGTGTGAGAAACTCCACCACTATGAAATTCATGACCAAACTTTCCGCGTCAATTTGACCTTAAACTTCGCCTAATATTTTCATTGCTCAGTCTCAAAGGAGTAGTTATTGCCGCCTCCACACATATATTTACGTTTCAAACCAAAAGACTTAAGACTTTCCTTTGAAGCTGAGGCAGTATTTGGAACCACTCACGACGTGGCAGGAACTTCACTAAATGTTCGAATAAAAATAAAAATGAATTCAAGCCGCAAAGTCAATTTTACGTACCAATGATAAAATTCCAATTCCAATTCCAATTCCAATTTCTCTGGTGTCGGTTTTTGACTTTTCCCTTGTTCTTTCGTGGTCTTGACGAGATGTGCAAAGCACGTTGTAGAGGTAGATATGAAAGTTCAGGCTGACCTTGTCTATGTTCAATGGCCAAAGCAGGTTTTATTTTTCTATTGTTTTGATATTGAAATTTAGCTGGAAGTTGCCTTAAAATAGAACCAAACCATGGAATTGAATTTTCTCTTTCTATTTATGGAACAGTATGGACATAAACTTCTAATTTTGAACATTCTTTTGAATGACTAGAAAATACATGAAAATGTACTGAAATTCATTTTTTTTAATGACAACGTACTATATAATCATTCTTAAATGTGATCAGTTTGAACCATTAAAGAATTTGTAGATGTAGCTCTACCCTAATCACCTAAATAATATAATATAATTATTAAGAAACAAAATGGTGATTAGACATTTGGGATAGAGTTAGCATTTGGTGATTACCTATTTGTTTATTAAAGGAATATATCACATAAAGCATGATAACATAATATATCTAATAATTTCTCATAAAAGTATATGTAACCACACCGAACTCATAAATACACATGGAAAAATTATTCAATGACCTATATCACGTCATTATGGTTATTAATTATACGAAGTGCTTCACATGATTAAATGGGGGAGGATTCATATATTGCAAAACAATGACCGCCCGCACCCTTCAATTTATTTAGAGTTAACATTAAAACTTAAAGAAAAGCTGCACATATAATACGTGTATATTATTCTTGTTGGAAGGAAAGTTTTATATGACTAATTAAGTGGGCAAAAGTTAATTAGTAAGTATATAGTTATAATTCCTTACCATACTAATGTTCAATTGATTGGTAATCATATTTAATTAGGTTGAGCAAAAGTTTAACGGACTGATTAGCCGAAGCACGTATTTGATACATCTATATATATATATATATGAATGTATATGTATAGTAAGTCAAATTATTTTTTTTCTTTATAATAATTGAAAAAAAAAAGAATTATTTTCTTTAGCTTATATAATTTGTTTTGTTGAGGCTCCTTGAATGAAAAATAACAAAAGATAGAATCTGATGAAATTATTAAGAAATTGAAACGTCGAATAAAAAAGAATCAAGAAGGAATCTCATACCGTTCTGGAGTCATTTTCTCTTCCAATTACTATCACTTAATTTCTACGAACTTAACTTCTCGGTTCTAGAGCCTATGGCATTGATGGGTTGTCCACTTGTTCTTATGAACAAACCGGAAAGTAATTAAAACATTTACACCGGCGCACGAAATCTCAACAATATTTCTCTAATTCAATAGAAGCTTCGAGGCTGACCCGGGAAGCCAAAATCGAAAAAGAAAGCCAAACAACAAAATGTTGACCAAACTTTTTTATTTATTAATTAAAAAACCGGCAAAAAAGAAAATTGATATTTCAACATGCAAGAATCCAATAGGGTACACGTCTTTTACGTACCGTCAACAATAAGGCACGAACCAAACAAAAAAACTTAATATATAAAAAAAAAATTAGAAAACGGAAAAACTAATTAATACTTATTTAAAAGGGTCCAAATAATATTTAATGGGAAATTAAAGAGACACGTCTACCAAACTTATATAGTTATTTCAAAATCGCCCCCACAAACGCGTTGTCCCTAATACAAGCTGTAGAGACGCGTTGAAATAATTAAATATAGCAAATCTAAAGTTATTAGGTGTTAACGAATCTTAAGCCGTTGTCCAACCACGTAAGCTCTTTGTTTCTTTCTATATATAGCATCACTTTTGGCACCGTTTTGGTCTCATCGAAGACGCCCACTTCTCTCTCTAGATAGCCTCTCCCTCTCTCTCTCTCTCTCCCCCCCCCCCCCCCCCCCCCCCTCCTGTGAATCTCTCTCCCACAAAACATCTCTCCATTTCTTCTTTGTGTACAAGAAAATTTTTCAATTTTGATCCTACACTGAATTTAATCATGGCTTTCTCAACTAAAGTATCTGTTGTTCTCTTCCTCTCTTCTCTCTTCATCCATGCAACTCTTGGTAAACATATACTTCTTTTTCTTAAGTTTAAGTTTATTTAATAAAAAAAATTCGGTGTAACAAAAATACCCTATATTTTAGTTTTGATATTTTTGGAACGTCAAATTTAATGGGATTTTGTACAAAACTAACATTGTATTCTTTGTCCTTGCTTAGCTGAGATTGTTTGTGAGGAATTGCCATTGGATGTTTGTGCATTTGCGATAGCATCGTCGGGGAAGAGGTGTTTATTGGAAACGTCGACGGCGGCAGGGAAAGATGGGAGCGTGGAATACCAATGCCGGACGTCAGAGGTAGTGGTGGAGAGGATGGCCGAGTACATTGAGACGGACAGGTGTGTGGAGGCTTGTGGGGTTGACCGGAAATCCGTCGGAATTTCATCAGATTCTCTTCTTGAGCCTCAGTTTATGGCCAAGCTTTGCTCTCAGGATTGTTACCAGAACTGCCCCAACATTGTTGACCTTTACTTCAACTTGGCTGCCGGAGAGGGTAAGTTAATTTCATTTCATTAACATTTCATTTGACAGAAATAAAAAACTATAACAAGTTAAAAAAAAAAAAAAAGGGTTTCTGAAAAGTAGTCCAGAAGCAAGAACCTCTCCTCTCCGTAATTAGTCTAAACAAAATGGAAAAGGTAATTAATGATCTATACACAAGGTGGTTTCTTTTGGCGTCCCTCGTTGATTAAAAATAAGTATATGAAAAGAGTACTTGTGTTTTTGAAGCCTCTTTGGACATACCTTAATTTAACAACACACATCAATTTATGGCGTTAATGATTTGTCGGATTTATATGCTTTAAAAATGTTGTGTATTGTGTTTGTCTTCGATCAAAGTAATTATATATATTTTTAAAGTTTAAATGTAAAACCTACTAGTCAATGGATACCCAAATAAGTATCTTTTTTAGCAAATAAAAAGGGGAACATCCAAATTTTTACTACTTTTCATTTCGTAAGAATTGGTAAACCGTGTCCAACCATTTGGCGGTCTAAAATTTGACATTAAAAAAAAAAAACGAATTATAGTTTCTTTTTACTCCTTCCAAAAGAGGCACGGAATTTTGACAAAGACATTTCTTGACTTTTTGGAAAGAGAAGGAAGATGAAAATATAAACAGCTGAAAACATGATGTAAAAGCTGCATGGCCCATGCTTGTATAGTTCTACCCATGCATAATTATTATTACCACCATTTGTAAAATGGTATGTGCTAATATAAATATATGTATTATATATATATATACATACACACACATACATATATATATTAAGGCCTTTTTTTTTAGGGTAATCAGATTTTGTTCTATCTTTCATCCCTATATATCACAGCAGCTTTGATATGATACCTTACTTGCTATAAGATAATTTGCTTCTCATTCAATCAAAGCAATATACACTTTCTGCTTTTTCCATGCTACACTCTAGAACAAACCCTTTTCACCTTAATATATTGTAACCTTTAGTTAATTTTGTTCTAAAATAACAAATATTAATGACATTTGCAGGTGTGTTCTTGCCTGATCTATGTGAGAAGCAGCGCTACAACCCTCACCGAGCCATGGTGGAGCTTATGAGCTCCGGCGCTGCCCCTGGACCTGTCGCCACAGGAGCAGGACTTCACATTGCAGCTCCTGCACCTGCTCCCCAATAATCACATTATTGTGATATTGAGTCTATTTTTGGTTTTTCCAATTTTTTTTTTTAGTGTAAATTGAGCGAGGGAATAATAATAATTTGCATATATTATATATAGAGAGGAAAGAAAATGGATTCGGGGTTGTGATGTAATATTCTATTTGAAGAGTGTGGTATTGAAGATTGTTGGGAATTTGGATTTTCTTACACCCTCTATTTGAAGAGTGAAATATGCATTGTTTGATCATTATACAAGTAATTGATTGCGCATTATATTTATATATATATAATCCCCTTCATATAACTTTTATGTATTTACGAATTATCGATCATTCACACAACGAAAATGTTGTCGTTATGGGTTATTGCAAGATTGAGTGATGTTATGAGTATCAAATTTGTCAAAAGTGACAGATCCTTGAGAAATTGAATAAAGTAATTTCTGTAATTGTTTCATGTCCTTTCCCTTGGAAAGACTCTTTTATATTGATAAAAAATTCGTACATGGAAAGATTACGGAGCAAATCTCACAGATTGGACAAGACAATCAATTACAATTATCAACAATATTACAGTAGAATGTATACAGTAACTACTAATGCAGATCTTGCAAAATGTCATCATTGGTACCCCATAATTATAGGCATCAAACTATCCTATTCAATCTTGTTTGAGGCTGGTGAATCAACAACCGTCAATTTGTCAACTAGGAACTGATGACGTGATCGTGTGAGAGGCTATATGAAGATGTCCGCTGGTTGATGCTCACTTTAAACATTAGACAAAGAAGCGACAGAACTGCTATGAGCTTCTTTCATGTAATGACAATCCACTTCTATGTGTTTGGTTCGTTCATGTAGGAGATCCGGATTGCAATTGCATCATAAGCATGTAAAGACGTAGTTTGTAGTTGAAGAATGCCCAATTTTGATAAAAGACGACAACGCCAAACAATTTCAGAACAAGCGGATGACATAGATCTATATTCAGCTTTAGTACAAGATTTAGAGACGTGTGTTGAGATTTTATTAATTTCTTATTATGAGCTTACATATTAAATAACAATTATATTATAAGTTATCCAATTGAATAAGGTCCAATAAGTTATATAATAATTAGGCTCCGGAGATATCTATTGAGTATGGATTTTGTGTAGAAACTCAATACTAATTGAATTAGTTTTGATGAGATTATAATTTAAGTTAGTATATAAAGATCATTATAAAAGTTATGGTTTCCATGTCAAATTATATATGATTTTTGTTTTTCTCCTCCTTTCCCATTGGGAAGAGAAAGTACCATAAAATAACTTAAGAACTTAAAAGAGAAAACTCATCCCATTCTAATTTATCAATATGGATTCAGGCATATCTTCTCAATAATTATTCTTGGTAATTAAAATGATGATTTCAACAAGTAGTATTAGGACATGATTCATGTTGAATTATTGAAAATTTTCTCACCTTTTCATTGATTTTCTTTTTCTCAGCCATATTTTGGTTTTACGGCATGGATATTGGATTCAGATGGTATATAAAATTATATGTATATATTTAAAAAAATGACTTACCAGGCCTAGAAGGATTAGTGAGGCCTGGATCAGATTGGGCCTTAAGCCTAATAGCTTGGATTGCCAATTAAGGGACTAGAGGGGATGAAAAATGATTCGGGTTGGGTTGACCAGACCTGCTTCGTCCTTAATCCAGTATAATTGACTGACCCGGTTGATTAACCTGGTTTGACTGATTAATCATTGATTTTGATTGGTTAATTGTTAATTAGTTGACTTTGACCAAAAAAATTTATTCTTCTTTTTGGAAATAAATGTACAATATTTTAAATTAAATTGATTGAAATTATATATTGTCAAAATAACTTTTATAATGAACATTTGTTTATTTTAAAATATTAAGCTGTGTATGTTTATTATTTATGCAAATAATAACTGGCCCAAAGAAACAAGGTCCTTTTATTCTTTCCGATTATAAAATAGTCATTTTTTAGTTTCTTTAAGATATCCTACAAGCATATATAAATCCGAATGCAATTTTAATTTCTTCACATCATTAAATAATACATGTGCTAAGCAACTTCATATTTTCATATGTTCAAGGGAGGGCTTCTTTGCCATGCAATAATTCGTATGGAATCTTAATAGTTGATTTAGTTGGAACTTAGTTAAGGATGTAGCAACTAGTTTATAGTGCATATCTCCAAAAAGATGATAATAGTGTAGAATAACTCAACATAGACCGTACCACATCTAATAAAGTTCTATTTCTTCTTTGAGCTATACTAATTTGTTGTGGAGTTCTGATTTAGTTAATTGGGATAAAATCCCATTTTCTATAAGGTATCCTAGAAATTTACCTAAGAGGCATTCACTATCACGATCAGATCAAAGTGTCTTAATGGATTTACTCAATTGCTTTCCCATTTTAACACGATACTCTTTAAATTTATCAAAGATTTCACCCTTGCGGTGCAGTAGGCATACACATCCAAATCTCTAGTAGTCATTTATGAATGAAACATATTACTCAAACCATTCATATGCTTCAACTTTCATGGGGCTGCAGATGTCAGTATGCACTATCTCGAGGAGATCATTGTCCTTTATACCCTTAGTTTTAAAAAACCTCTTAGTCATTTTGACTGATGTTTGAATTGTCCCATTTAGATAGTTTGGTATTATACTTTATGTGTTTGTCATTCTAGTTCATTCATGCCTTAGGTAGAGGTTTCAAGATGTCTTTTTTAATTCTTCGAATGTGTGTATAATAGCACACTTAGGAGAACTAAAGTGAGATGCTGTCGAAATTTCTACAGAACTAGTTGATGAGATATTTGCAGTATTTAATGATATTACTAGGATTAATAATGATGATGATATATTAGGTGAGACAGAAGTGGTAATAGAAGATATGCAGTATGATGAATTCAAGGATCTCTTATTCGAGTTACAAGTGAGATTTTATCTAGGTTACACTACATCATTGAATTTCTTAGTGAAAATGATGTGTTTAAATATGTTGTTATAAGAGTGGCCTAATGAGTGCATGGATGCAATGTTAAAACTATTGAAAGATACATCTCTGGATGGGAATAAATTATCTACTTCTTATTACGAGTCGAAAAGCCATTAGATAAACTAAGATTGAGCTTGAAACAATTCATGTATGTAAGTACAATTTTGCTTTGTTTTGGAAAGAGAATGCTGATCTGCAATCATGTTCAGTCTATAATTCAAGTTGTTAGATGGGTAAAATGTGAAAGAAGTTCCATGAAAAGTACTTTGTTATTTCCTTTTAAATGATCAATTGAAGTGTTTGTATGCCTCCCATCACACTGTTAAGGAAATGATGTGGCATGTACATAGGTGATTAAAGGATATAGATTTAATACGTTATCCAGTTAATGGTAAAGAGTGAAAAACGCTAGATAAAAAGCATCCTGACTTTGCACATGGGCCTAGGAATGTGCAATTAGAGTTAGCTGCTGATATATTCAACCTATTTAGAAATATAAGTCTCTCATACAGTATGTGGCTAGTAGTTATGATTGTTTATAATTTACCTCTATGATTATGCATCAAGGACCCGTACAAGATGTTAACCTTATTGATACCTAATCAAAATCTCTTGGAAGGACATGGATGTGCTCTTAGAGCCCCTTATGGATGAGTTAAAAAAAATATGGGATAAAGAGTTTTCTGTGTGTGATACTACTTTGAATATATCATTTTGGATGCGGGTTGTGATAGTTAATGACTTTCCCACCTGTAGTTGTTTATTCGGCCGAAGTGGTCAAGGATATTTAGTATGTCTTCCTACAATGATGTAACCCCATCTAAGTAAATAACAAGTAAAACATGTTTTGTTAGGCATCGACAATGACTTCCTATTAATCATCGAATGAGAAATAATAAAAAGGTTAATCGTAAGGTTGATCGACGACATCCCTTGCCTTGGAAATTTGTTCAACAAATATTGACTCAATTAGAAAATGTTAGATTTAGAATGCCTAGTAAACATAAAAAAAATGACTGTAAGAAGTGGAAGAGACATCCGACAAAGTTTAATTGGATGTAAAAAAGTATATTTTAGAAATTACCTTATTGGACCTCATTGTCATTGCCTCACAACTTAGATGTCATGCATGTTGAGAATAATGTGTTTGATAGCTTGTTGAGCACAATTCTGAATATTGACAGAAAAAGTAAAGATATAGACAAGGTAAGGATTGACCTGTAAAACATGAGGGCATATAAGAAGTTGTATTCGTATAAAGAAGGTGATCGATAGATGAAACTATATGAGGCATACACATTAACCTCAGATGACGCCAAAAAGCTTTATGAGTTTGTAAAGTTTTATGTTCATGGACTAGATAACCAAATATATTATAGAGTCTTTGAGGAGATTTACGAATCATCCTACAAAAATGACAATTTTGTTATTATTTTTAAGTGTTAATGGTTTAACACTTGTCCAAGGAAAAAAAAAAAGAGTTCAATAATACAAGAATAGAACAAGCATCTTTATTAAGGATTTGCGGTATAAGAATGAACCATTTATACGTCATCTTATGTAGAACAAGTTTTTTATGTAAATGATTTCCTCAACAGTCTAAACTGAAAAGTTGTTGAACATTTTTAAAATCAACATATTTGGGATATTCCAAAAGCGAATGTGAATGACGTGATAGTAGTTCAAAATATCGAGTTTACAAATGTTGACTTAGTAGTGGAATTACTAGAGGTTGACAGATTCGCGTGAAATCAATCGAATGTAACATCTAATATTATCACATTTGACGTTAGTGCAATATTAAAAGACAAGTCCACCACTGAAGAAGATGACTTTGATATGCTCGGAGAGGATAATGAAACTTTAGAAGAGTACATTAAAGAAGAATTTATCAAATTCTGAAGACTATGATGACATAAATGAGAATGGCGACATTTGAGACATAAATAGTGATGATGAATAGAAAATATGTATTGTGATTATTGTTTTTCTTATTATTATTTTGAATGTCACAAACAAACTAATTTAATAGAAAAAATATATTGTGATTATTACTTTTCTTATTATCGACGTAAATATGATAATTAACTAATTTTAATTTGTTAATAAGTAATTATGTCTGGTTCAGTTGCTACTTGTTCCACTTTTTAAAGGAAGTGTTGCCCCTACTTAGTCCTTCAAGATTGCCATCACATTGTAAGTCAAGTATGCTACAATTACATAATTACAATTTTTTTAAATTTATTAAATCATTATTATATAATTAGTAAACATGATAGTAAACTATATTTAATTTATGTTTACAATAGTGGACGTCGTACCTCGACAACCTAGAGATCAAGAAAAGGTGAAAGATCATGAAATCGCAGAAAAGGTGGCGAGAGACGAAAAGATTATCTATAAATTTGATGAAGATGGAGGTACTTGGAAGACACTTAGCAAGTACGATCCCTGGTTTGATAGTGCGGTTAGCATTCACACTAGGGATATATGTGAGCTGTATCATAATGCTTAAAAGGATTTAGACCCCCATCATAAGATAAAGATTTAAGAGTATATGCTGGTATCATTTAACTGCATTATTATTTAACTTTTTCTAAAGTTATAAATGATAAAACCACTTAATATGTTGACTATATTACAAGATTAGTATAATCTTGATTACAGCTACAAGGATGGTATTTTCCATTTAGTAGTTGATAAAGATGCTTCCAAATGTTACAAGGACTAGAAGGGTGACCTCCATAACTATTTTCAAGAACTTATTAAGGCATCAAATGAAAAGATAGTTAGAGCTAACCCCTTAACTAACCTTAGGAATCATGGTCATTGGGGTCCTTGCTGCGATAGGTTTATGTTTGATAAGTTTCAAGTAATTATATATCTATTAAGTTGGTGGTTGATTATATATAATCATTTTGATTTTACTAATACTAATCATAAATAGAAAAAATTAGAGACAAACAAAAGTAATCGTAGTAACTAAAAGTGATCAAGCTTACATAATTGGATACCAATTGCCCAACATCGTCAAAATAAAGTTAGTAAGATTTTTTTTTTAAATTTATATACTATATTAACACGTTTAAATTATTAGACAAGCCAACACAAGGACCCAATAATCGATGTCTATCATAGACAACTAAGCCTATATGTATCGTCATCAGGATATTTGGGTTAACCCTAAATTGAGCAGACTTTTGTAAGTATTTTTATTTTTTAATATTATCTTTTCTTATTCATATTAGTTTTCGTACTTATAACATCTAATTATTTTTAATGTATGGCATGCGATGGAATAGGAGAGAGAAACCCAGAGGACAGAGTCTGCTTCTGGTTCATCGGCACAACCATCCATAAACAAGGAGGAAATTATAGAGCATATATTTGGTATACATAAAGGATAATATGAGCAAAACCTGTAGTTGTACGAGAGACATAAGATGATGTTGGAGTTGATGGCCCAAACGTATCCAAATATCCAGTTCTTACCTATTATTCACCATAAGCCATAAGTCATTCCAAGTTCATCACCTCCTCTAGATTAGATGTTGCTGACGACAACGATGACGCTTGTGATATTGCCAATTTAAAGGATTAAATCGCTAGTTGTTATTATTTATCTAGATTATTTTGCACTTTTATATATTTTACTTAATTTATAATATTCATTTGTTATTAAAGAAATATTTTACTATCATTTGTCTTTTTTAATATTATAATTTATTTTCATTATTATAATTCACACATTATATTTAATTTTAAATTTAAATATATAATAATAAAATCTATTAATAAAAATAATAAATTAATAATTGATAAAAAATTAATAATAAAAAATAGAAAATCTCTTTGCGACGACATATATCATCACAAATAATAATAAAAAATTATGTATATTAGTGACGACTTTCCTAAAAATGTCGTCGCAAATATTTAATGCCATGTCATTAACAATATTTGTGACGACATTTTTTGAATGTATTATCACAAAAGTAGATGCCATGTCAGCTCGATTGAACTCTCGAGGCATAGTTGCAACGGCCTTTTAGCGATGACTATCATCACTATTGTAATTGCAATAACGTGTTGTCGTTGCAAAAAACATATTTGTGATCAGTTGTTATCGATGACTTACATGTGACGACATGTCATTGCAAAAAATTTATTTGTGATGAGACTTTCTGTTTTTCACAACAACTTTTCGTTGTCACAAAAAAAAAAAAAAAAAAAAAACCCTATTTGTTGTAGAGTGTTACCACCACCAATATTTTGTAAAGAGCTAGGTCGGCCTAAAAAGCTAAGAAAATTGGATCCTGATGAGCTAAATCTCCTTGCACCAAAAAGTAAAGAGGAACTATATCCAAATCACATGCAAATTACATGAGTGGAAGGGGCATAATGTAAAAGAAAAATTCAATTATAGGAAAGGAAAATCAATCTGTTACTAAAGGTTCATATTTTAAATTCGATAGACAACCTCATTATTATTATGAAAATATAACTGAAGAACAATCTGCAAGCAATCTTAAATCGATCTTAATATGCTTTAATAGACAAATATTATATAAACTAAAATACAAAATAAAAATTAGATCGAAATGTACCCCTAACTATTGATGCTCCCACTCATACTCAAGGTTAAGAAATGAATTAGTTTCAATTTTAGGTGCTTCTAAGATCTAGAAACCTCACTCTTGAAGGTGTATTATAACCGAAAAGGTTTTTTGGCTTACAGACCCAACCAGTATTTAACACCCCTATTATAGACTGTTCCCATTAAAGAGTCTCATATGGTATTTTCAGACCAGCTAGCAGATGTGTTCTAATTGTTAACAGTATATAATGTATATGCACCACTTTATGACTTCATTTAAATGACAGCGGACCTTCCAATATGATGGTTGTCAGGGAATTCCAACTTTTCGGCTGCCAGAGACTTCCAATATTTTGACTACCGTCAACAGCCAGTCGTGGAATTCCAACACAATCCACTTAAACTTTCATGCCTCCAAGAGCACCATCTACAACTATAGACAACGCGGCAGTTTTATATTATGTATAATTTTAAATTTTTTTTCTTTTGCTTGAGTACATATATATATGTATATGTTATCTTTGATTATATATCTTGTTGCATTTAAATTGCATTTAACAAGAATATGTTATTTTTGATTGAAACAACATTTTCACCTTAGAAATAGACGTCAAAATTTTTTCGCTTTCTACAGCAGTAAGAAGAAACTGCCAACAGAGAAGCTATCCTAGGTAGAAATTTTTATGATTTTTGTTTTTTGTTATAAATCTGATTGTGAACGGATTGTAATTTTTTGGCCGGGGGACTTTGTCTATTTTCGCTTAATATATTTTTGGCACATTGAAATTTTTTTGGTTGCAACTGTATTTGTAAGATGTTATATTTTGTTTTGGAACTGTAAATCAATTTTAAGGATATAATAATTTTCTATTTCTGTTTTTATGTAAATGTTAAGAAAAAAAGCCACGTCGCTAAAAAAATTTATAGAAAGAAAATTTTAACGACTCATTTAGAGAGAAAATTTTGTCAAGGACTTATTTTAAAATGTAAAAAAATATATATTCAAGGACCTTCAATAAAACAAAATTGTATTAGGTCATATTTAAATTAAAATGGCAATATCAAACACAATACCTTCTAAGTTAAAGGTTTTCGTATAAAAATTTAACAAAAGGACAATTTATGATGCGCTTTTAAAGTTCAGGAACCATCTACGGAACAAAATTGAGTACAAGGACCATTCTAATTAGAGAAAAGAATTTAGGGACCATGACTTTATTCTTACTTGACCAAGTTTAAATCAGGAAAAATTTCAAAGACATGCGCATTTGAGGGCACTTTCCTATACTTTCTCTTATTTTGTAAAATAAATCATCATTTAATCCTTTCCAGTTCTAGTTCAAAAACTCTTCTAATTCCATTTTTTTTTTTTAAGGTTGGTTGTAAGCAATTGTTCTCTCTCTTTCTCTCTCTCATTGTATTATTTTCTTGTTTCCTTCCGAAGTCTGCCTTTTTTTTTTCCTTACCTCCTTTTCCCTCTCATCCTTCTCTCTCTTTGCGTTGATATATTTTTCTTTAGTTTCCACAAACCCTAGCAATACATTTTTTTCCTCTCTCCACCTTATCTTCTTTCTTGCTTCAATACCTTCTTTAATTTCTGAAGTCTTATCTCAAAGAAGGAGTTGGTTAGATGACAATATTTGAAAGTTAAATTAGCAAGATGACTTTTTTTTTTTTTTTCCTTTTCACATTGAGCGTCTCGTAAAGCCCGAAGTGTAAATTCAAAGCAGTCATTTTGCAAAATAAAATTATCAAAAATTCATTGTACAGATAAAATTTCTATTTATCATGAAACCAAGCAATATTGATCGATAAAAACTGAACTGTTCAGCAGGTTTTTGGTCAGAGATAACGCTGCCTTCGATCGGTTGCAGTTTCCAACTTACTGATATCCGACAGCATCAATGAGTCACCGAGCAATTTATATATGATGGTGACCGGCCAAAGTACAGATCTAATACTTTTATACAGTAAGTTTTGGTGGCCTCAATTTATTACCTTCAAATAGCCATAATCATGAGGAATGTAATTAACCTAGTCCCATTGGCTATATATTTAGAAATTTTATATTATTTTAATTATTATAGAATACGTTAATGTTTATGTTTGTGTTTGTATTTCTCATTTCAGGGTATTGTTTTGAGATATACATAATACTTAAAAGGTTACATTTATAAATGTTAGAAGTTTTATCTGTTTTTTCAATTGTGTTTTCTATGTCCCAGTAAATTCAAATATGAAAAAACAATTTTTTGACGTTGTCTGTTTATTTATGTATTTATTGTAACCAGGCGTATGTTCAGCTAGTGCTCAGGCTTGTTAGTAGTTGGAAATCGTTGATAAGTATCAGTTTCAAATTATTATTTTTCGCTACTTCTTTTTTTCCGCTTCATGTGTTCTGACCAGCAAGTATGTGTTTAACATTAAACGCTTTTTTATTTTTTTAGAGTTAAAGGTGGGGAATTCAAATTTTACGTCTTTAGATAGAGTTTAATGTAAAATTTTTATTAAATTATATCCGTAATTATAAATGCTTTTTGATTTAAGGTAAACCTAAATGTAATTTCTTCAACATAATAATTAGGGGACTAATAAAATAAAAAAGAAAAAAGGAAAAATAAACTTTGATGGAAAAGAATGCTATAGCTAAATAACGTCAAAAATTAAAAAAATACAACAAAGCTTTTGTTTTCCCCCCTTTTGATGTCAATACAATACAACAAACTGAGAATTTTTATTGAATGAAAGAAAAGTGACAAACCACCAGTTATTATGCTTTATTTCTGCAAAATAAATAAAAAAAATTGAAAACCATACAAATATTTAACTTTTAATATATATATATATATACACACACACATATATCTTCTCCAGTCCCCTAACATTTTGGTAGATCGGACGGTGGTGGAGGAAGCGTTGACCTCCGAGTGGGTCCATTCTCAACCTCAAAAGCCATAGCCAAGCCCCAGTGCAAATGAATGTCAAGATGGCAGTGCATCACCCATACACCTGTAGGGCTTAGATTATTAGATAATCCATATCTAAATTTATCTATTACAATACTAAAAATGACTATATATGTACATATATATTTGGAGTTTCAAACGTTTTGTACGTTGGAGAGGTGTCGTTAAAAAAACGTTTTTTTCCCACGATTTTGGGTGTTGATCTCCATTAGACAGGAAAATGTTTTTTTCGGCATTAATATGTGAGAGGACAGAGCTTGCTTTTTAAAATATAAATACAATTCTTTAAAAAAAAAAAAAAAACACTCATTAATTGTTGAGGGCGTCATTAATTGTTGTGGTTCTATTTTGCTTTACAGTATTTTGTCCTTTTGTGCTCTATTCTTCTTTTTGCATTTTTGTCGTTTTATCTTTGCAGTATTTTTATTTTTATTTTTATTTTTCACTTCTGCTACTTTTGTTCAACTTTTTGTTGGGGTTCTGTGCTTTTTCTCCTTCTTCTTCTTCTTATTCTCGTTTTTTTTTTTTTTATAGAATTTTTTGTTATACTTTGATTTTTTTTATTCCTCCTCCGGTTTGTCTTTTTCCTTAATTTTTAGATTTTTTAGAACTTTTTTTTTTTACTCTTTTAACGTTTGATACATTTTTTTTTCAAAAATATAACTTAAAATACTTTTTATTATAATTATCTAATATCTTTTTACGTATACCTCTATTAATTGGTTTTTTTAAATCCTCCAATATATTATTTTTGTCAAGACCTTCGCAAAACATTTTGTTTATTATTTGCCTAAATTAAAATATTATTATCAAATATCTTTTTCTTTCTCATGTATTCTCTAATTAATTTTCTATTTAATTTATCCTAATGAAATATCTCTTTTCAAATATATTCAGTTTACTAATTATTCATTCTTATTTATTCATTTAAATAGCTTTTTTCTTCTCATATGTATTATTAGTTAGTTTTTATTTGATTTGTCCTGATTGAAGTTTTTTTTTTTAGTATGCTCTACTTTTACCTTTTCCTTTTTCTGTTAAAGACTTACAAATTTAAATGCATTTAATTGAAATGTTTGTTGATTAGATTTTATAATAATTATCTAACAATTTAAAATTAAAGAATTGCTAAAATTAAAGAACTTTGTTTTATTTTTAATATTTTTTCTCACTAATTTGTAACACAATTATGCTAAATTCTTAAGAGAATGATAAATTGAAAAATGAAACTAAATTCTTTGAAAATTAACATTAATAAAATTGCATTGTGTGTGTGTGTATATATACACACAAAAAAAAAATCAATAAACTAAATAAGCACGTGCAAAGCACGTGGGTTTAACTAGTAATAAAAAGACAAGTGAACATACCACGCCTAATATACAACAATACAATCAGTTTTTTTTACTTGAGTGATATCATGCACTAATTTTCTTTTCATAAACAAAATAATATATTACAATTTTTAAAAATTACCTAATACAGTTATGAGAATTTTACCGTAAGATATGAAAAATTATATATTTTCTTTTCATGAAAAATTATATATTTACGGTAAGATATATGAAAAATTATATATCATAAAAGTAGGGTGTTAAATCATGATATTTATTATAAAATTTATTTTCTTTTCATGCTCTTTTTATTGAATATGATTTGAATAAGATTTAATATTAAAAAAGTACACTATCAATAGGAATCTTTTATCATTGAATGTATTCATGTATAAAGTATTCATATCATATACCGATAAGATACAATAGCTCATGAGTAAAAGAAATAGATTAAGAAACATGCCAGGCACACCAATGTTAATCCTAAATGTTGAGTACCAACTTACATGATAAATATATTGTTATTTTTTTATTAATAAGTATATAAAATATTATTAATTAATTGATTAGATCTACTAATAAAAATATGATAAGTAAGTTAGTATTTAAAAAGTTGAGAGTTGATATTCCTGACATTATACATATATTTTAAGATGTATATATATGAATACATTAAATCTCAATAAGATAAAATGAAATAATCAAATTTTTTAAGCGTTAAAATTTAATTTTTAAGAAATCATAGGAGTTAACGGCTATCCCACTGGCCTATAACTTCTCCCTGACAACAAATATTTTTGTGTGTATATATATATGTACATATATGTGTACGTTATAACTTGTTTCACTATGATAAAATATATTATATTATCATTTATTTGTCCCTTAAAATTATTTAATGGGTTTGGTTATAATTTTACAATAATTTTTGTGAAATGTAATTTTACATGTGAATATGATGGATATTTTTGTAAAATTATTTGGATAATTAATATTAAATTAGAAGGAAGATTATAACATTAAATAAAATAAATATAATAGTTAAACTATATAACATAATGTGAAATTGATGGAATGTGAAATTGTAGTTTTAACCTTATTTAATTACAATGTTTGTATAATTTTTTAAAAAAATTTTAAATACTCACATATTAAATTCAATATCTTAAATAAATCAAAATCAATTATACTGCCATATAAATTCACAAAAATTTTGAATTCTATAGTTAAAATTAAATTAAACTCTAACACAAATTTAGTTCATTTTGGAGGAAAAAAAAAAACAAATACACAAATTGATAAAGGATAGCAAAAGATTTTTCCGTTGTAATTTTTATTTAAATTTTTTTTAATTCATATTCCTTTAAAAATTTTTCAATTTCAAAAAAAAAAATTTTTCTGGCTCTGCTCTGTGTGTGTGTGTATATATATATATATTCTTTCCTACATGTTGAAATTGCATTAATTTCAATAAATTGTGGGCCATTTATAAGTTTAAATAATTAAAAAATAGTTTACACTTATCAATCATAACTTTGTTTTATTTTTTTTACTTAAACCATTCACGTGGATTAGACTAATTCTATATGTACACACACATAAATATATATATATATATGTATATTCATAGATATAGATTTTGACGTGCATTTATAAATAAATATATATATCTTTTTTAAGGCACTGACACTGGACATTATGTTAAGCACGACCTACATCAAACGCAGATGATTTAACATGTAGATTGTGAAAAGAGAGAGGGGAAAAAAAATTTTGTCACCGAGTTTATGTAACTGAATTTTGTTCATGGTCTAACACTCTTATTAGCATCAAGAATAGTTATAACATCTGAATAAGGTTGCCATTCACTATTAATCACATCTCATACTAGACTCTCCATGATTTTTTTTAATTAAATCAAACAAAAAAAAAATCTCGAAAGAGAATTTCAGGAGACATAACCCGAATACAAAAATACAAAAACTCATTATTAAAAATACATGAAAAAGCTAATCTGACACTAGAAGGAACAATCGAAACTGTGACTTTATAAGTCAAATTCTAAAATATATCTCAGTAAAAACCTTATAAGAAAAACTATTAATCATATTGCTTTCTTTTAACTTTTTCTCAATTCTTCTCTCTAGTTTTGCATTCTACAAAGGTATCATTTGTATTTAAAAAACTAATTTTACCATCGCTCACGTACTTTGTTAATGAAACTATGAAGGCAAAAATGACAAAAATACATTTTAGTAGTTTATGAAAAATAGTTCAAATATGGATAAAGCCTTGAAATCCCGATAACAAAAAATAAAGTTTCAAAAAATAAATAAATAAAATTACTTAAATTTTATGTTTTCCAATTTTAAAAATTATTTTTCAGAATTTAAAACATATTTTTTAAGATGTTAAGAGCAGCTTTGTCGATTTCTATTGATTTTTAATCTACAAAGTGCTAGAGGTATATAACTGAAGCAAGTTTTTCAAATTCAAGTTTTTAAGATGTTACATGTTTTTTTTTTTTTTCTTTTCAATTTTTACCCTCAACTTTTACTACTTTTAATTCCCTCAAAACTCATTCAGTTTTCTCATACAAGCTATAATAACTATGATTATGTAATTAATCTTAATCATAGAAACAATCACTATGTCAACATTTTGAACCAAACTACGCTGAAAAATTCAAAAAATGAATATAGTATTACTGAACTAACCTGGATTATTAGCTTGGAATCTGACAACAGCCCAACCGCCGACCGGCACGCCAATCGTGTTCCGACTTTGCGGGTTAATGAGGTTGAACTTCTTGCGATCCTTATCGTTGTCGAAATTGCCGAAGCCTTGAGCCAAGACGTGGAAGTTGAAACCATGAAGATGAATAGGATGGTTTTCGATCCCAATGAGGGCTGTGTTCTGAAACACAATCTCCACAACCGCGTTGTACTTCAATTTCTTCACCTTAGTCCCTTTTGGCGCGAAAAGCAGTGATTGGTTAAAGGCAAGGCTTGCGTTTGTGTAGTCAAACACAAGTGGTGGATTGTCAGGGAAGTCAGTGGTGTAGATTCCACTCCTACCATCAAAGAACGCTTGTAGCATCGACAATGTGTTGGGGAGCACGAATGATTGGTTGTTCATGCACGCAGACAATCTCTGCCCAAGTGGGCCTAGACACGTGCGGTTTGCTCCGCAGCGGTCGAGATTTAGCCCCACGGTGATGAACATGTGCTCGTCCACGTGGGTTGAGACGGGAACCCAATGGGGCCCACCAATCCGCGCTGTCAGGTTGCTGTAGAACTTGTGGGCTGTAGGGGTGTCGTTGAAAGCGGGTAGGACTGGCATCAGCGGTGCTGCTGCTGACACGGACCCCCTGTAGACAATAATGCCCCTCGTCGTCGTGTTGTCGAACGGCACCCCAACCGCACTGAAGTACGGGTGAGCCGCCATGTAGTAAGAGCCTATTGGCTGGTTCGCGGTGAAGAGAACGTCGGTGGTTTGACCGGGTGCGATGACAACGACGTCGGTCACATAGGGGGTTGTGTAGACGGCGTCGACGGCGACAACTGTCATAATGTGACTAGCAATCTTGAAGAACAGCTGGTTATTAAGTGCAGCGTTGATTATACGCAGCATGTAAGTCTTGCCTTGCACCACCTCTAGCGTGTACATATCTGTCAAAAGATTTATTGAGATTCTGATAGAGCTAAATTCAAAGCGGTTGCACACATAGATAATTTCGCACGTAATCCTATTATAAGACGAAGACATAATTCTATTATAAGACGACCCTTAACTTAAAAAATAAATAAAAAAAGACCAAAGTCAATGTTAGAGTTAGTTCTCCTGTCATGACCAAAATGGTAGTTATCGTGATATCTGCGCAACTTACCATTTTTAGAGCATGGGTAGAGATCGCCGGGTTTTCCGTTGATAGTGTATGCGTCAGAGTTGGTAGGAGGTCGACCGCTAGCAAGTCCCTCCATCTCAACGTCGACCACATTAGCATTCCACCACTCCCCTGGAATTTTCATACACAAATGCACGTAAATCCTTCCAGCAATTTTTTTTTTCTTTAATATAGGAATAACATATACAAATACAACGTGAACCCATTCAGCGCAAAATCGTCAATGTTGTCGACGATAAATAATGATAATGGTTGCATAATAACAAGTATCATGTTAGAATATGATGCTTTATTGGAAAAGGTATCAATCAGGTTCATTGCCTCAATATTAGAGGTATAGATGTAAAGTTGTTTGATTATACCTGTAATCATTATTTATATATTTTTCAATTGTTATAATTACTAAATTATGTCAAACTAATTATTTTGAAGCACATACTTACGTCACATACCGAATAAAACGGGTATATCCTTCTCGGGTTTTGGAAATGGATAAAAGGATGGACCATATCTCGGATAAATGATGAGAGCTCCGTAGGCGGTTGCTCGCAGCCAGGAGGAGTGGGCATGCCACCAAAGGGTGCCCTCTTGGCCGGTGATGCTGAATCTGTAGGTATAGCTCTGGCCAGGACGCATGGGACATTGGGTTATATATTCAGGTCCATCGGCCCATCCAGATAGGAGCTGAAACACTCCATGCCTGCTCAGAAAAATAAAAAATAAAATAAAATTAACCAAAATAAAATGAACTTGGCTAAGAACACAAACTATATTCAACTTCTAAGTATACTGATATATATGACATGGTAGTTGCCATTTTTTTTTAATAGTTGTTTAAATAATTACCACATCAATTAACTATCATTAATTATCAATAAAAAGAAAAAATGAAACTCATGGTCATGTAAATTGATTCTTGTTAATTATGAATAGAAATTGTGTTTCTATAACTAATATAAAATTGTGATAATTTACCATATAACCATCAACATCATAGAATTAATATATTTGAAAGAAGTTCTTAATTAAGCTATTATAATGTCGATTTCACTTTGTTCTTGGCGTGAAGTGGAGGGATCATACAATCAAAGCAATAGAGTACAGTTAAACAAATTATTAGAATCATGCATATGCATATTAAGTTTTCACCTTAAAATTTTTTTTTTTTTTTTAAGATAGTTGGTGTGGCTTATCCAGGAAAATACATGATTAGCGTGCATGTTTCGCAAATATTTTTCCACAATTTCAAACAAAACTTTCAGTTTAGCAAAGATTGCGAGTAATATTATTGTGGTTAAGGTCAAGGTTTGAAGAACATGATAATTCGAGAGAAACTGATCACTACTTCCATTGATCATCTCTTTAAAGGCACCAAAACCATGAACTAATAACAAATATGATTTAACATAGAATTAAAATCGGTAGTATCTGAATTAAAGTAAAAGATATGGATTAGTTACCAATGAATGGTGATGTTATATGGTGACTGGTTCAAGACCTCGATGACGAGGGTGTCGCCTTCATGCACGCTTATTGTCGGGCCTGGCAGGGTACCATTTGCTGCAGTTATGACTTGCTCTTTACAAAGGTGGTTGACGGTTAGGTTTTTCACCTGAGTGAATCAAATAGAAACCAAAATTTTAGTACAATCATCAAGTTAATATTTAAGCTCACGAAATCCTACTTGTGAACAGAAAAATACTACAAATTCATCCTTAATTGCTGGGTCTTCAATTAGCAGTAAGAAATTTTATTGTGTACAAAGTTGATAGAATTAAATAATTTGATTGCTAAAAAGCGAACAATAAAAACTAGCATTGCTTTATAGATAGTAATTCTTCTTATACGTAAACTTTACAAACAGACACATGTATGTGTGTGTCGTAAAACACGAATAATAATGGTTACAGGACAAATATTATCAAGGGCGTAATAGAAGAAGCTTTAAAAAAAAAACAAAAACAAAAACAAACAAACAAACAAACAAACAAATAATGAGAAGGAGCAACTAATGTCTAAATACACAACTTATGATGATTATGAGGAAGAGGAAGTGATGCACAAAGAATGCATGAAGGAGTTAAAAACGTATATGATGGTCGCCGACTGCTGCTAATGTTCTAAAGCAAATCGAGAACTTGACGATGATTAGGTTTAACGAAACCAAAGAAAGAAAGGAAAACACAACAAAATACGGAAATAAACAAATTAGTGGGATAATGAGCATAAGGTAAGCAAATTACATATAAATAATGCTTCACTATTGCAGCAGACGCAACAGGGGAAGAGTATAAAAGAGCTAAAGAAAATGTTAGCAATAACACAAATGATGATTTAATAGCCATGTTCAAAAGACCCAGCACAGATACGTGGAAGGAAATGGAGGAAAGCAATATATACGGATGTTTAGCTTGTGGCTTCTGATTAAGAACGTGCCCACATATATACGTTCATAAATTTTTTGTACATGTTTATATACATATATAGAGAAGAGAAAGAGACAGCAAGATTTTATTAGCAGAGACAGAGAGAGAGAGAGAGAGATTGCGTGGCCGTATAGCTAATAAATAATTTCAATGAAGTATTAAAAAGCAAGTTTTTGCGTTTTTTTTATTTATTTATTTTGGATATGATGTATACTTTATATATATATATATTCCCTCACGTTGCGCGTGTGTACGTGTTAGTAGAAACTTCGTTTTCAAGCCAAGAACAGCGTATATGAGTTGGTATCCTAAACTTGCACAAAGAAGTGTCATTCAGGTCAGAACTAAAGCAAATAGAATATATATATATATATTGTTTGTGCTATAGAAATATTTTCTGACTATGTGGTCCAATTAATATTAACGATTCGGAGCAGTATCTTCTCTATAGGAAAGTGACTTAGACTAAACATTGTAATTAATCTAAGGTTTTCTGGAAACTATTGACGAAAATTGAACATAGGAAAACAATTTTCCTGCTTCGACATCAACTTATAAATTTGTCTACTTCATCATCGGTTTGGTTAATTAATTATTCCATGAATTACTAAGTTTCATAATCCTGTGTAAATTTATTCCAAGATTGACGATGCAATTGCTCAAAGAGATACAGACTTGCTTCTGCCTCTTAAATTTGATTATAAAAGTATTTTAAGATTAAGTACTACTGTTATAACTACTACTAGTTAATTATGACGGTTAAGTTGGAGTCTAATTGTTACCATGATATAAAAGCAATCCACGGATCAATCTTCATAGTAATGTTGTTGTTGGGTTTGGCAAGATCGACTTTCACGGTTTTTTTCTTTAAAATTAGAGAGCACTTTCATTAGCTAGGTTACACCACTAGATAGAGAATAATGGTCCGTTTAGTGAACGCATTGCATTTGCATTACATTTGAATATAATGTATTGAATGCAATTTGTGTTTAGAGGAAAAGTATTAACATTACATTTGAATACAACGTGTGTTTGAATGAAAAGTATTTGAATTATATTTTAATAATAAATATGTTATGTGATGGGTAAAAGTAAAGAGGAAAAAAGGAGAGAGAAAGAGAATATATGATGTAATTAATAAAAGTAATAAAAAAAGTGAAATAATGAATAGTGATTGTATTAGATTTAAAATGTGCTGTGATTGGTATTTGAATGAAATACTTTTGTATTTGGAAGAAAATTACATTGCATTTAAATGCAATACAATTTGAATGGGCGTACTAAACGAAGCATAAAATTCATAAAGAACTAAGAAGTGTTTGATTTTCTCTTATAAGTCATTTTATTATTATAATAAATTATTATAACGGCTAAAAAATGAATATACAAATGTAGTTCTTATATTATATGAGAGCTACAATTTTATTGCTCTTAATAATATAAAATTAAGGTGGCTAATTCTTAACAATGATTTAACTAATTGATGAACTGTAAACTCTAAACTCTAGAGTATTTCGCCTTGTACCAGAATTTTTCTGTTACACTATATTATTCAATATTATCAATCAAAATGTTTGAAGAGAAATGTTACGTTTATGACCTTTCTTACATTGGGTTATATATGTTTATGTTGTGAACCTTGATCAAGTAAATTTTTTTTTTTCTCTTTAACTGAATCATTACGCTAATCATTGATTTGATCCAAAATGGTTCCAGGATATAACAATTTGACAAAGTATTATTAGTTGTCGGCATTTCTAAGTTTAATGACTTTCGTAACAATTGGAAAATGTTTAGCCGTAAAGCAGGTTCATCTTCTTATTTCTGACTAAACCTAGTTTTTTTTTAGAGAAAAATTGCTCCATTACATACGTATGTGTGTGTATGTGGATCATCTTCATTCTGCACGACATGTTTTTATAAATATTTCTGAGGGCAACTTTTATTGTTGGTAAGATCCTATTAATCTTCCGAAGTGTTAATTTCAAAATCCCACCAATAACAGAAATGATATTCAGGCTTTGACCTTTTAGAAACCCAAAATATATAAACACTTTCATGTATAGAATTATTCTTGGCTTAAGTAATACATTCCCAAGGTTAATATTTTAATATTTCCCAAGGTAAAGGTGACGCGGTTGCAAGTGTGGCCTCTAACATTTTCTAAATTAACGTGCCAACAAACAATTCAATTATTATTTATGTACACGTTTTAATTTTTGAGTGTAATATATGTAACAGATTTATTAACGTTTTGACGCTGTCATGGTCGACCTTGATATTTGTGGTAGTTAGCCAGCTGCCGTTGACAAAATATTTTTCCCAAGTTTGGAAACAAATTAAGACAACTTAACTACAAACGTACAAAGAGGATGATGAGACAAAGATTAATTTAAATTCTAAACCATATATACAAATATCTACTGACAAATGTGTTGTATAGCTAGCTTCCAAATCCATATGCAATATTGGCCTACTTTATACCCGTTCAATGTACTTTCTTTTTCTTTTTCTTTTTCATGAATCAAAAGATTCTCTTGCCCACACTTAACAAGAATAACATTTTCACGAATAAAGTAATAAAAAATTAGGGAAAGCAAATATAATATAATCCATAGGGATTACCATTAAGAAAAAGATAACTCAATCATTAGTACGGACGCCAAAAGAATAAGTTGAAAATACACCTTGAAAGTCAGTTAGTAAAATATATTTTAGCTCTTTAAAATCTTACTAGTAAAACACAATAAAAAATTTTAATAAGAAAAAAAGAGTGTCTATATTGACAGTATAAATAGACAATTTAATAGAAAATAAAGACCCACATCCCAAAACGAAAAGGAAAAAAAAAAAAAAAGCTTAAATATGATTAGAGAGGTGCAAGAACATAAGATGTTCTCTACTAAGTGGCTAAACGACAGGAGTTAAACCGACACCTACGCAATTGGTACTAAAGCAAATGCTTGATTTCTCCACATGACTAACAAGCTGTCTATAGATTTCAGCATACAATTAAAGGATTTAATGAAGAGTCAAGATGTTCCATTTTTTGGCCTTGTGAAAAATAAATATATAACCTCTCTATTCGGCAAAGATTGAAGAGGGATGCTAATTACAATTGCTCTAGCAATTGTTTGAACACTCCCTTGTGGAGGATGTGACAAGTGTCAGTATTTTTTTGTTCTTGGATAAAGTAAAAATTCAAGAAATATTTTATCAAAAACAATGACTTATGTACAAAGACATCAAAAAAAAAATTTTTTTGGGTGAACTTTTTCCATATTTTTAACTCACATAACTAGGCTTTCAATTCTTTTTCCCCTTAAAATTATGATTAACAAATTATCTTGTACAAAAAATTGAAGAAGCAAATCCCCCAACAACAATTAGTGGCTTTAAATAAACCATAATTTATATATATAGTTGTAATTTTGTTAACATTTATTCAAAATAAAAACATACAATTGATACATAGGATATAAACCGTATACCAATTATTTCTTTTAAAAAACACAGTTTTATTTAGTCTAAAATATTTTGATTTGAAAATAGAAAGAAAAGTAATTTAGTAATTAAACCTTGGTATGTTATCGAAAAATTATGAATGAGAATGATGACCTATATGTATATATATATATATATATATCTCAAACATTTACTTCCTCCAACAATTGTAAAAAAAATAAGGGTACGTGTCAGATGTTGAAGGAGAGAGTGCAGAAGCAATTGTTGGAGCAGATGCAATTATCATTCCTCAAGATTGAATAAGGGAACCATAATCCACAAACTTTAGAAGATAACGCTTGAGAAGGTCTTCAATAATTCGCAACTGAAGAAGTAAAAGAGGGCCACCTTTACACTCCTTCAAGTACAACTGAAGAAACTCGCCGGAGAGTCATTAAATAAAACTGAAATCCGTCGATCTGGTCTAAAAGTTTCCAAAAAATAATCCAAGAAACAAAGGTGTCCGTGAAACCAACGCAAGAAAGAATCATGAGAGTGGATTCCCAATCAAGAGTGTCAAAAGCTTTCCTAATTAATATACAGATTTATCTATCACAAACGTCCTCATGCATAATGATTGACCTTTTCTCTTGTAATCAATCAATCTATAATAACGGTTGAATTGATCTGGACATCAATTTTTTTTCTTGGCTACGATTTTCTTTACTCTAATGACAGAGTCTAGAGAGATCTATAGAGACTAGAGAATGTATATCTTTATGTAATTCTAACAGGCAACTTTAAGGGTCTAATAAAACACTAGAGTTTCATGTTGTGCACGTCTATGCAAGGGAGGTCGCCTTGTGTCATATTCTGATTGCTCCAAGCAATTTGTAATTGTTTCAACCATATTCCACTACTTTGACTACCAATCACTCGACACCAAAAGAGGCAGCTGAGACCCAATCAATCAAAGGGGCTGAGAAATGCGATGATCATGTAAGATACGGAATATATGCCACTGAGAAATATGGCATCACGACGGATGCACAAAATCCTTAAATCTTAATTGGAGGAGGAGGGTAATGGCTTCAAAGTGGGAGAATACTTTATTTTTATTTAATATTTGTATAAAAAAATTAGGTTGGGTGATCTGTTTTGATCAGCCAATTTAATAGATAATTGAATTTTTTTATTTAACAAAATAGTCATTTTTTTTTTCAGATTTAATCAATCAGTGATTAAATAAAAAAATCAGTAATTTTCATTATGATCATTTAGTGATTGACCATAATTTAATTAATTACTGATTGATTATTCAAGAAAATTAATTAATTATTTTGAGAAAAAAATGGTCTTTTAACTAATTTTTAAATTATTTGTTAAAAAAACTTGTTAAAAAATGCTATTTGACTATTAATTCCTATTTATATTCTAAGTGAGGAAGGAACATATAAATAGATACAAATACGATAAAATAGGCTTTCGTGTCTCATAAAACCCTAAAGACTGCTTGAATTCAGAGAATACTGCATTGTACTTTTTCTGAAAATAGTGAAACAATTTCTCTCTTCAACTCCAAAAAGGATGTATCCTTCAAATAGAAGGTGAACCTTGATAGATTCTCATCTTTATTTGCTACACTATAATTTTTTGCTTTCCTGCTAAAGATTAGTTCAACAGTTTGTATATTCAGCGCAAGATTTGTTAGGCAGGTTTTCACTATCAACAATATTAATACAAGAAAACCAACTTTTTTCCCAATTTCTAATTCCCTAACATGTTATGATACACACTCACACATATTATAGTTCCTTTTTTTTTTCCCAATTTTGTATTTCAAAGATAGGTGATATATGTCAAACAGATCAATCTACTACAATATCTTGTCCAATGCAAAACTAATGTTGAATTGGATCGGATGATACATTGCTAATAAATTGGATTGAATGAGATTTAAAAAAAAAATCTTTAAAATAAGATGGATTCTATCCAATAAATACCCATTCCCTACGTTTTGAAGCTTTGCATTTTTATACCATTAAATTATGATAAATATACAAATTTATACCCTTTCTTATTCAAATTTAATTGTGATCTCAAAATGCCAAAAATACCTTTCAATAGGAAAGCTAAACTAAAGTGTTATTTATCTCTTTATACCCTGCATTTTGTTTTTTATTTAGAAAGTATACTATATATTTTGAAGTTCTATATTTAGTATTTACAGTTAAATTGAAGTGTTGACCAGGAAATATATAGATTTGTGTACATAATATTACAGATTATATAAAAATATGAATTAAGAACGTATGGTATACTTTCTGAATAAAAACAAAAAACATTATATAAAAGTGATTAATCCAAATATTAGTTTTATTTTTTTAATATGTTAAGGTTAAAATTAAGTGTTGACCAAAAAAGGTATAAATTTGTATATAAAATGTGATCTTATAATATAAAAATGCAAAACGTTAAAATGCCGGGTAAATTATTTCCTGAATAAAAGCCGAATATATTTATAAAAACATCATTAGATAAAGTTGTAGATTTCATATATATATTATTGGATTTATTTATCCACTGCGAACTATTATTTGTTTTATACTGAGCCATTAACTATATCATCTATATTTACGAACTATTGGCCAACGTATAGCTAAGACATTTGTTTTGTATTGAAACTAATAATTTATTACTTTTAAGAACATTTATTTAGTGAACAATTACAATTACATAGATAAAACTAAACTACATAAACTTTATTAGTTTGATTTATGTCATCATAAAAGAAATGCTAAAATACATCGAACGTATGAATACTTTGAAAGCACCCAACCATAGTACCATCTCAACCTAATACAACAATTAATAAGAAAAATGAGCCATATCTCCCCTAACTAAAACATAAATAAAATCTGAAGTTTCCAGTTACCACGACAAATAATCCAATGTGATGCCACGTGTAAAAAGCTGGGACACTTTAATCAAGGGAAAAGGGGGGAGATAAGCTAAATACCAACTCGAGTCAAATAAATAATATAAAAGTTTTGAATTTTTAGTAAATAACATAATTTGATAAATAAAAACATTTATACAACCTAAAATTCCAAAAAAAAAAAAAAACCCGTTATGTGTAAATGATACGACTCTGCCCCTTGATATCTGGGGCAGGTGATAGAGGAGCCCAATACTTTAGTAAAGGATGAAGTGTCCAAACAAGTAAAGCCCAATGAACTATCAACCAAAGGCCTAAGAAGAATTAGAAAACCTCCAGCATGGCTAAACAAACATGTTGTTTAAGAAGAGGTGGTTGGCATTTATTAATGAGGAAAACAATTACAGAGGAGCTTGGAGATCGACGAAAATATTTCTGTTATGATTTTTTTTTTCCTTTTCTACTTGCATTTTGTTTTATTTTCTGTTAGACGGTTACCATAACCATTTCTGTTAGTATCTTCTTGATTTTGGCTATAAGAGAGTGATGTGGAAATATTGGAATTAATGAATGAAGTAGCAGAATATCTGTTCTATCTTCTCCTTTCTTCTTCTCCTATTTCTCTGTTTCTTCATAAACGCCTCCTTTTCCTTCTCTTCTCTTCTTCAGAGCTAGCACTCGCACCCAGATACAACCGTCAATCGGTTTCTAGGGGAAGGTCGTATCAATTGGTGCTTTCATTGTTCTGAGCTATGGTGAATCAAGATGTGGCTACGATGGTAAAAGCATTGCAAGCTCAGTTAGAGTGTCAAACAATGTCCCTTCATCAGTCTTTGCAGTAGTATATGGTGACGATTGATTATCGTATGGAGGAGCTATGCTCACACATCCATAGGTCGCATATGCATGAAAATGCACCCACAGAGACTTTAAGCTATCTGGCGCATGTTTCACTTTGGCAAGCTATCCATCGTTTGACCTATGGGCTACTTTGTGTTCTAAAAATGCCACACTTCCATATTTGTTAGCTCTTCACAAACAATTCGATGAAGGGTCTCTTACCCCGATACATTCGATTCGTGATGGCTTTCTCTTTTACAACACTCACTATTGTGTGAGTACCAATTCAGCGTTAAAAACCGTGATGCTTCTGGAGTTTCACGACACTCTGAGTGCTAGATATGCGGGTATCAAGAGGACATTGGTTTGTCTTTCTTGCACCTTTTACTGGGCAAAGATACAAAGAAATATGGAGCAATACATTTCCCCTTGTTTGATTTGCCAACAAGTCAAGTATTCCACACAAGCCCCTGCTGGTCTCCTTTAACCACTGCCTATTCCAACTTTGGTTTGGGATGAAGTAACGATGGATTTAATCATAGGATTGCCACCTTTACATGGTCTCTCAGTGATCTTGGTAGTGATAGACTGCTTAACCAAGTTGCCTACTTTGGCACTTTACCGTCCTAATTCACGGCTCTCAAAATAGTTGAGTTGTTTGCTGATATGGTTGTCAAACTCCATGGGTTTCCCAGTTCAATCATATTGGACCGTGACCCGATTTTTTTAAGCAATTTTTGGACAAAGCTCTTTGAACTTAGTGGCACCATCTTACACTACAGCACTGCCTATCACCCTCAAATCGACAGCCAGTCGAAGGTGGTGAATCGGGGACTTGAGCAATATTTACGGGCTTTTACGTAAAAAAAACCCCAAGCGTGGGTCTCCCTTTTCGGCTGGGCCAAAGTTTATTACAACTCAAGCTTCCACAGTGGCCTCAAAATGTCGCCCTTTCAAGCACTCTATAGGCGTCCACCTCCGACTATTCCAAGTTATATCAGGAGCTCTACTTCAATCCAAGCCCTCGACGACATGCTCTCTGAAAGAGAGGCCCTGCTACATTCTTTGAAGGAGAATTTATGTTAAGCTCAGCACCGCATGGAACAAAAGGCCAATGTTCACCATCGTGAACTTCAGTTAGCTGTGAGTGACAAGGTTTTGGTTTGTCTCTAGCCATATCGTCAGACTACAGTCGGCCAACGAACAACCCAGAAGCTCGCCAAAAGCTACTACGGGCCTTTTACAGTACTGGAACGGGTGGGTGCAGTCGCCTACAAGCTAAATCTTCCAAGCAACAATAAGATCCACCTTGTTTTCCACATTTCTGTACTAAAGCCATTTCAGGGTACTACTCAGGCTAAAGTCATACCTTTGCCTGCTATAAGTATTAACAACAGGCCAATATCATTCCCAGCTGCGATCTTGGTCACTCGCATCATACTTCGCCATGGTAAAGATGTTCAGTAGATTCTGGTTCAATGGACTGAGAGCACACTAGAAGACTCAACATAGGAAACATTGGCTGACTTTCGCAGGCTATACCCAGACCTTCACCTTGAGGACAAGGTAGGGAATGATACGACTCTGCCCTTTGATCTGAGGCAAGTGATAGAGGAGCCCAATACTTTAGTAAAGGATGAAGTGCCCAAACAAGTAAATCCCAATGAGCTACCAACCAAAGGCCCAAGAAGAATTAGAAAGCCTCCAGCATGGGTAAACGACTATGTCGTTTAAAAAGAGGTGGTTGGCATTTATTAATGAGGAAAGCAATTATAGAGGAGCTTGGAAATTGACGAAAATATTTCTGTTATGAATTTTTTTCCTTTTCTGCTTGCATTTCGTTTTATTTTCTATTAGACGGTTACCATAACCATTTCTATTAGCATCTTCTTGATTTTGGCTATAAGAGAGTGATATGGAAATATTGGAATTAATGAATGAAGTAGCAGAATATCTGTTCTATCTTCTCCTTTCTTCTTCTTCTATTTCTCTGTTTCTTCTTAAACGCCTCCTTTTCCTTCTCTTTACTTCTTCGGAGCTGGCACTCGCTCGAAGAGTGCGACCCAGATACGGCTGTCGATCAGTTTGCAGGGGAAGATCGTATTAGTAAACTTTTAATTTATATATAAATAATTTATTTATGTGTGTAAATATTTAATTTACTTATAAATCCTTTATTATTATTCTTGTAAATAAAAATTTTACCAAGTAAATGTAATATTTACTATTGTAAAAAAAAATTACCAATAGTTGTTTTCCATTAATTTGTGTAAATTGTTGATTTCATTAATCATTAGTTTACTAGTATAATTAGTTGTAACTTATTGATTTTATCGATGTAAATTATTGATTTCTTAAATATCAATTTATCAATTTTAATAAATAAATTATTTATTGATTTTGTGAAATAGTCCAAAAATTGAACAAACCTAACTTTAGCCCCCAAAATTAACTGAACCCAACATTTCACCCCTAAATTCAAAAATGACCGTAAAATCACAAAAAGAATTATCACCGATGTGAAAGAAGATCGAAGGTCACCATCGCGACAGACTATTGGCACTGCTGCCACCATTGATAGCTAAAGCGGTTGACAGCCATTGGCAGTTGGATGCAGCTTCGAATATCATTATGACTTGATCACAAATTATCACTAGAGATTGCAAATTGCAAATTGCGTGAATCCGTCGCCGTCATTGGAGCATATATAGTATGCCTTAAAATTAAATATGCTATTAATTTTCAATTTTTCAAGCTATGCTATTTAACTTCAATTAGCTAATAAATTGGTCTATAATGTGCAATTTCCCTTTAATTAATAGTTTAATCTTTTGGCAACATGCCTCCATCTTTTTTTGTATAGCCAGGGAGTACGTACTAAGCTAGTACAGGGTCATTTAAGAGATCCATAACATATTTAATATCATATGCAACTAAAATATTATTCCACTGAAAGTCTCAACTTTCTCAATAGCAAAAACGAAACTAAATATAGCCTCTTCAAAAGAAAACACTGCTTCTTTTTCTTTTTTTAATTAGAAATGGTTAGATGAGGAAGAATTATGATTAGAAATAGGATAAATTATAGATTTTCTCTTCAAATTTTATGCATTTTCATAAAATGCCTCTCAAACTTTAATTTGTAATCTTTTTCCTTTTAAGTTTTGAAACATTTGCAATTTTATCCCAGGATTTGATATTCACATGCTAGTAGATGTGGTCACCATCATAGATACTCAAGATATTGAGCCTGAAGACGTGGATAGATAGGACTATTAGTTGTGCGATCAAAACCCTAACTTTATTTCAAGCCAAAAACCATGAAAGATTCCCCTTCTAACATTTCTCAAAATAAAAAAAAGTCATTCTCGTCCTATTTTGAAGATAAATAGACACATCCCATTATACTGGTTGGGGGTGTTCATAGTGAGGGAGGGGGTCGAAATCGATTAACTTTTTAACAGAATTATACATGGAGCTCGCAGTGGACATCATGGTTAACTTTTTATAGACATTATGAGTTGGAGTATTAAAGTTGAAATTATGAAAATATGCTTAAGAGTTCAGATTTATTTGTGGTGGGTTTTTTTTCTTTTTTTTTTTTTTTATTCAAACCACTTTTTACTTTCTCGTTCACTTTACCTTCGAAGCTCAACATTAGCAATAGCACAAGCAAGAGGGTTTCTCGCTCCTCAGACGGCTTTGGGCACAAAGGAAGAGGCTCGGAAGAAGAAATTTGCCACAATAACAAATGTTAATAGCATATAATGAAACAATCAAAAGCTATTTTAGTTTTAAAGAGAACCCTAATTATTTCTAAAACTTAAATATTAATTCTCCGTTTGTTTGACACATCCAATTTTAAAAAATGAAAAATTTTTCATTCTATAAAAAATAAACCTTCTTAAATTTTCGTACCAAAATATTTAAAATTTCTTATTTTTAAAAAATGAAAAAAGAGCTCTTTAGACATAAAAAATTTTCACTCACCCAAATAATTTTTCACTTTTAAAAAAACTTTTAAACAACTTTTTATTTTTTATACCTAAAAATTTTTCATTTAAAAAAAAAAAACCCTCTCAGCCAGGAAATACTTCTAAAAACATAAATATAAAATATTATTCCACACCAAATTAATCTTGATTAAAAATATAAGAGCTGCATTTTCTTAGCAAAATGAGAGATGCCCATATTGGGGTTTCGACTTGGAAGCTATTTTCTTTGCTAGGTCTAGTTTGGCAGGCGAGAAATCTTCATTTTCCATGTGGGTATTCGGAGCGAAGTCGGATTCGTAGCGAGCCGATGAGGCGTGCGAGGGTGTGGACTTGCCAGTGGTGTTCGGGAAGGATTTGAGCCTGGAGAAACGCAATTCGAGGTCGGTGGGGAGAAGGGGGTTGACGAAACCAGAGCAGTCGATGGCGGCGACTTGT
The DNA here is from genome assembly GCA_035233585.1 of Antiaris toxicaria. Lineage (NCBI taxonomy): Eukaryota > Viridiplantae > Streptophyta > Magnoliopsida > Rosales > Moraceae > Antiaris > Antiaris toxicaria. Next base: position 9,009,993 of record CP141163.1, read on the forward strand.
TTGAGAACGCAGAGGTCGCGCTCTTGGGAAATGAGGTCCTCACGGCCAAGTCGTCGGCGTCGGAAGGAAGGAGAAATCGGCCATTTTCGAGGGGGGCGAAAAAGACGAAGCTTCACTGCTTCAGATCAAAAAAATATTCACGTCCTGTTTTGGAGGGTTTGGATTTTCTGGCTTTTTATAAATTAATATATATATATCCCTCTTTTTAAGGGAGTGCAAGAGTTTCATTTTTTAAGAAATTTCTTTTATAAGTTTAATTATGTTTTTATAAAAATATCCTTTTAAGTTTGGTCTTTATCTGACCAGTGATAACTCTACCAGCAAACTTAATAAAAAAGGTAAATTTGTAAATATTAATAAATTTGAAAAGAATAGATGTTAGAAATTAAAATTTAAAAAAATATTTTATTATAAGATTTAAAATTTAGAGGGAAAAATATAATTTATCCTTCAAAATGTCGTGATTTTAGGGGGCGTTTGGTAAACGCATTACATTTTGATTGTATTTGAATGAAATTTGTATTTTAAATGTTGTATTTGGTTGAAAAGTATTTGTTTTGTATTTGAATGAAATGTGTGTTTGGATGAAAAGTATTTTAGAGTTGAAAAGTTGATGTGATTGGTAAAAGTAAAGATAAATAGTAAAGTTAAAAAGTTGATGTGATTGTTTTAAAAATGTTTTGAATAATAATTGTTTTCGTAGCACTGTTGTAAAATTTGTGTTTGGTGTAAAATTGTATTGTATTTGAGTGAAGTTAAAATGAAATATTTTTGCCAAATGTCCCCTTAATAGCCCATAATGCAAGAAATGTGATATTTAAATTTTGTTGGGGGCTAAAAATTTTGCAGTCATTTGAAACAACATTTTCAGATGGAATTTTGCACTCTAAATTTCCAAATCAACGTTTTACTTTCTCTCTTTCATTTAAAAAAAATATCTATAACTTATTATTTCAAATTGAAATGAAATATTTTTTTAATCACTCGAGATGATGAAATAAACAAATAACATTAATATTATATATATATATTTTTAATACATTTCAAATTTTCAAACTTTTTTCCACGTCATAGTTCAATTCAATTTACAATTTAACAAAACATACATTTTAATTCAAACCTATAAAACACCAACTCCAATCTTAATTCCAAATGGGCCATTTCTTTCTTCTATCCGAAATATGTTTATTAACTCTGACGTTCATGTAATTTTCTCATATAACCATTGCCTGTATATGCTTTTCTTTGCTAGCTATGGATATTGAAACTTATAATTGAAAGGAAATAAAAAATAAAAAGGAATTTGTATTTCTTTTATTCGAATAATAAAAGAATAAAATTACACGGGGAAAAAACAGTATACAAGAAAGAATAGTGGTTGCAACTTGAACCACCTATTACAAATATTATTTGTCTATTTTTACAACCAAAAACAAATAAATAAAAGAGAGGAGTCTGACTGTATAAAATAATATATTTATGTACGCGTGTTTGCGAGTGAACCAATTATGATTTTTCTTTTGCTCGGCGGAAATCAATATCTAGTTTAATGACACTTTGGCAGATCAGACGGAGGAGATGGCAGAGTAGATGATGGAGTGGGTCCATTCTCAACCTCAAACGCCATGCTCATTCCCACCGGAAAGTGCACATCCAGATGACAATGCATCAACCACATACCTGCGCCGTTCATATAATTATCAGATCACATGAAAAGTTATATATATTCAAATTTTCAATATATTAATAATGATATGCATGATTACGTGACACTTTTTTCTAAGTGTAGAAAGAGAACAGCTAGTATCAAAGAAATAAATGCATGTTTTGACCAATTACCTGGATTATTGGCTTGGAATCTTACTACGGCCCATCCTCCAGTTGGAACAGCGACGGTGTTACGTATCTGAGGATTAACAAGGTTGAATTTCTTACTGTCATTGGCGGCATCGTAATTGCCAAAGCCTTGAGCCAACACATGAAAATTGAAACCGTGAATGTGAATCGGATGATTCTCCACCGCAAACAACGCCGTGTTCTGCAACACCATCTCCACCGTGGCGTTGAACTTGAGCTTCTTCACCTTTGTCGATTTCGGGGCGTAGAGCAACGTCGGATCACTGTTTAAGCTCATGTTCGTGTAGTCAAATACGAACGGAGGGTTGTCCGGGAAATCGGTGGTGTAAACTCCGCTCACACCGTAAAACATTGCCTCCAGCATGGACGTCCTGTTCGGGAGCACGAATGATTCATTGTTCATGCTAGCAGAGAATCGTTGCCCCTGAAAGCCTTCGCACGTGGCGTTCTCTGGACACGGCTCGATACTCAGTCCGAACGTCACGAACATGTGTTCGTCCACGTGGGGTGGGACGGGAACCCAATGGGGTCCACCGGCGAGGCCTGTCAGGTTGGTGTAGAACTTGTGAGCGGTTGGGGTGTCGAGGAAATCAGGTAGGGTTGGCATCACCGGATTTTGTGACTTGGAACCCACATAGGCGAATACGCCTCTGGTGGCTGTTTCTTCAAACGGAAATACTGACTCCGGAGGAACACTAATGTATGGATGAGCCGCCATGTAGTATGATCCAACTGGCTGATCAGCTTTGATGAGGACATCAACGGTCTGGCCTGGGGCGATGACAATGACATCGGTTTCATAGTGATCCGTGTACCCGGCGTCGATTGCAACAACTGTCATCGTGTGATTGGCTACCTTGAAAAAGTGCTGGTTATTGAGCGCAGCGTTGATTATCCTCAACAAGTAGGTCTTGCCTCGCTCCACCTCGATCTTGTACATATCTAACAACAATTTTGAATATATGATATTTAAGTATTCATGTCTTAGAATTTGGGCTTTTTATTTTAGAGTAATTAATTAACTAAATTCAATCCATGCAATTGTTTAACTTCGTACGTACGTACCATTTTGAGAGCAGTTATAGAGATCGCCGGGTTTTCCATTGATAGTGTAAGCGTTAGAGATTGCTGGAGGTGCACCAATGGCAAGTCCCTCATTTTCAACGTCCACCACATTAGCATTCCACCACTCTCCTGCAGATTAATCATATGCATGCAAAAATATTCATCAATGTTTCACAACTAGATACACCAAATTAAGTAAATGATTTCAGAAAATTTTGTATAAGTAAATGACTTAAAAAAAATGAGATCTAGTTGAGACAATGTATCATCGCAAATATGCCCTTATAATGATAATTTGTCACCAATAAAGACGTAATTTGTAGCAGTCAAACTGTATATCGAATTATGTACATTTTGCATAGGATCAGCACTTGCATTTACATACCTAGTAAGATTGGTATTTCCTTGTGGGGTTTAGGGAAAGGGTAGGCTGACCGGCCATGTTTCGGTTGGATGATAAGTGCACCGTAGACGGTTGCTCGGAGCCACCCAACATGAGCATGCCACCATAGGGTTCCCTCTTGTCCGGTGACATTGAACCTGTAGGTGTAACGCTCTCCAGGAGGTATGGGACATTGGGTCACAGATCCAGGCCCATCTGCCCAAGCGGTAAGAAGTTGAAATACCCCGTGCCTGCGTTGAAAAATCAGCCCCATAATTTTGATTGTTATATTAAACACTAATTAGTAACTAATGGATAAAATACATGATGCTAATGACTTGGTAAAATATTAAGTCATGCATATAAGCTAATTAAGGGGGTATTTGGTGAAATATTCAATTTTAATTTTACTCAAATACAATACAATTTTACATCAAACACAAATTTTGCAACAGTGCTACGAAAACAATTACTATTCAAAATATTTTTAAAACAATCACATCAACTTTTCAATTCTACTATTTATCTCTACTTTTACCAATCACATCAACTTTTCAATTCTAAAATACTTTTCATCCAAACACACATTTCATTCAAATACAAAACAAATACTTTTCAATCAAATACAACATTTAAAAAATAAATTTCATTCAAATACAATCAAAATGTAACGCGTTGACCAAACACCTCCTAAACGTGACCGTAGCATGCAAATTTATTTTCTTTAGTCTATTTCATTTAATTTTTTAGCATTATCAACAGGATGAAAACCACAATTTTTGTGATGAAAATGTACTAACCGCGCTTTGTAATAAAAGTCAACTATACGCCGCAATAAATTGAAAAAGTCGAGTACCAGCTTTTAGTCATCTCACTTATCTCTCCTTCATACTTTTTTCATGTCACTATTTAAATCATATATAATAAATAAAGGGGTATGCAATTATTTAGCTTATCTTGGTAGTGGTTTATATCACCGTGATCTAACACAATAGATACTTAAGTTTTTATACGACTAATTTGAATCTAAAATTTTTAGTTTAATTTTTTTAAAATTTTATAAAAATTATAAATAAATCAATGAAGCTAAAAAATTTTATTATATTCTATAGTCGACCGTGAAACCAAGTCTTTATTTGATTATTCATACCAATGAATAGTAATGCCGTATGGTGACTTGTTAATGACGTGAACAACAAGAGTGTCACCCTCTTTAGCGGCTATTGTTGGTCCAGGTAATCCTCCGTTTACAGCCGTTATGACTTGCTCACCGCATAGTTTATTCACCGTTAAATTTGCTACCTGCATGTACATAAATTTATTTAGGCATTGATTTTCTTTTTTTTTTTTTTTTAAAGTAGTAAGCAATGAAAATAAAAATAAAAAGGTATAGGAAGTGATATATGCAATCTTACAACCTAAAAATATTTAAAATGAAATTATATGTTGACATGATCAATTGAACAAATAGTTACCTTGAAAGTGTGCTCAACTATTGCAGCGGAGGATATTGAAGGAGCTAAAAGAGCCAAAACACAAGCTACCCAAATGGCAAATCTTGCCATGACGAATATATTTGAAAGTCGAGATTTCAGTAAATATGAATGTGTTTGCAGCGATACCTTTGTTAGCAAAATATTTTCTGAACGTTGTGATTTCTCATTATACAATGTTCTATTTATAATAGGGCAACAAGCAATTGCGTGTCTAAATAGAAAATAACCAGAGCAAATGGGTTTTGACGAGAGACCAAGCCAAGCTCGCGTTTTTCATTTTTTTTTTTTTTCGTGTTTTGGTAGCATACTATTCAACAGAAACTTTCATTGTTCCAGGTTGAAATATTAAATAACTACTTTGTCAAATATATAAATGCACCCAACGTATCTCGTATAAAAGTCAGAATATATTTCATTTTTTCTTTTTACTAGTTGGATATAAATCACACGTGTGAAATAAGTTGTGTCAATACTAATTATTTTATTTAGTTTTAATCTATAAATTTGTCTCTTCATTATTTACAACTGGAGAAAATTTACAGAAAATAAATAAATAGATAAATAAATAAGGAATATTATTATGTCTCTATTTAAGAAATCTTTTCGTTTCTTTCTGTCAAAAATATATTGTATAAATTTATTTCATACACATAGCTCTTAGTTGTAATACAGTAATTATAGAAACTTTGAAGAATTTTTTTTTTTTTTAAGAGCAAGTAAAAATGAATTTAAAATGTTGTATTTGATTTGTTCATGCATATAATTTTTGAATGTACTGGTGAATGGGATGGGTGTAAAAGGAATATCAGAGAACGGGAAAAAAAAAAAAAAAAAAAAACGCGCAAGCTTGATAAACAATAGATTATTTTAGTCGGTTCATCGTTTGCCAAAAGGTCGGAACATCTTTGTTAATTTTGGTTTCATAGTTCAAGGACAAGAGTTAGTTTTTGACTAGGATGTTCGACTGCTGTCCAAATTAATACCAACGTGCTGACTATTATATAAAATATTAAAATGAACCCCCAACGTTATGAACATGGTCGGATTAATCCATTAAAAAAAAAAAAAAGGGTTCCGCTTACTCTACGGCTTCGAAAAGTCACGGATGACTGTTACCAAACCCTAATTGATTTAATAATTTTTGTTCTCTGGTTTCTCGGAAATAGAAGAAAGATTGATCTTACCATGTTTTCTTTTAAGTTTGCGCGTTCTGTATGTGTTTAATTTTCATTCTCTTTTTGATAAAACACCGGAATAATGATCATTTTAATAATGTAAGAAAAGTTTAAAGTCATGTGATGTATAAAAATTAAAAGTCAGAGATCAATTTTAGATTAAAAGTATAATTCAAAGATCATTGTTTGCGAAAATAATTTCATATTTTAATAATAACCTAGCACGGTTTTTTTTCAATCAGGGACATTTATTATTCCTACAATAACTTAAAACCCCGAAATGTGTCGTTGTAAGCTAAAGAAAAAAAATTGGTCATAAAGAGGAAGGATAAAATTTTCTTCTAATTTCCAGCATTTATTTAAGCAAAAACAAAGGCTTGAAAAGTCTGATATCTGCTACTACTGAATTTTACCAATTCAATAATCTACCTAATTTTTTTTTTATTATTATTATGATGCACCGGCCAAGTGACTTTTATTCATTTTCACATTCGTTTAATTTCTTAGAATTACTGGAAGGGAAGCTAGTTGCCCGTTATTTCTTTTACATTTTATTTTTAATTGATTCTTTTGACTGATCAATAAATGAGATGATCAAGCTTTTTAGAGTTCGTTGTACCTAACCGTGGAAATTAGTACAAATATATTGATTAATGCAGGAAAACATTATATTTGAGATAAGTTTTTCTTATTTTGTGCTGGAAAGAAGAAATGATCAAATTAACAAATCAAATATTGAAATTGAGACAAGAGCAGTTGAGTCAAATCTTTGATACTATATGCAGAGTATTAGACACGATAATAACTAATCCAAAACATACCCCATTGGAGCTACTTCATGGAAGGAAGGGATTCATAATTCCAGGTTTCAAATTCGAAATTTAAGAACTTTCTTTTAAATTAATATATGTCTAGTTTGCTTCATTAATTTGCATCTAAATTTTTTATTTCAGCTTTTTATTTTTCTAATAAAATAATAAAAATTATAATTAAATAAATTAGTTTGAATTTAAAATTTTATTATATTTTAGATTCCATTCATAAATTATTCGGGTGTACAATATAATGTTTCGTTTGATAAAAGTTTTACATTTTAATAGTATTCAAACGCAATACAATTTAACATCAAACGTAAAGTTTTACATTCAAATATAATTTTTTTCAACAATGTTACAAAAATAATTACTATTCATTTATTTTTTAAAACATTTACGTCAATTTTTCTGTTCTAACCTTTTATCTTTATTTTTATAAATCATATCAATTTTTTAACACTAAATTACAATTCAAATACTTTTTATCTAAGCACACATTTCATTTAAATATAAAATAAATACTTTTTAATCAAATATAATAATTAAAAAATAAATTATATTTAAATATAATTAAAACGTAACTTGTTTATTAAATAATCCATAAATTTTTAATAAATAATTTCACAAACAAAATAATGCTAATCTAAATATAATTATTAACTTTTAAAGTACGGTAACTGAATTGGAATATTAGGGTTCGTTTGGTGAACGCCTTGTATTTGCATTACGTTTGAATGCAATGTATTGAATGCAATTTGTATTTGGAGGAAAAGCATTAGTATTGCATTTGAATGCAATGTGTGTTTGGGAGAAAAGTATTTGAATTGTATTTTAATAATAAATATGTGATATGACGGATAAAAGTAGAGAGGAAAAAAAGAGGGAGAGAGAATATATGATGTAATTAATAAAAGTAATAGAAAAAGTGAAATAATAAATAGTGATTGTGTTTGATTTAAAATGTGATGTGATTGGTATTTGAATGAAATATTTTTGTATTTGGGGGAAAATTGCATTGCATTTAAATGCAATGCTAAAAAAATTTGTGTCCCAAACACTAGCTTAGTTTTACAATTCGTGGTCAGCCTAACGATCCTCGTCATCATTTTGTTCTTGTGTCAGCGTAATTATTATAATTAGATTTTATCAAAATGACACGTACCAAAATTTTCTTCTTATTGTAAATGAGTAAGTAAATAGAAGAGGTCTAATGAATTACGAAAAGCGCAAACCGGAGCTAGTACATAGGACTTATTGATAAGGAAAGAAATTGACATCCCCCGACATCGTATTCTCAGAAAATGTTTGGACGTATTATATTTAAATATAATATATTAAATATAATTTATTTTTAAATAAAAAATATAATTATATGATATTTAAATAAAATTAAAATATATTTAAATTATATATAAATAATAAATATATGATGTGATTGATAAAAGTAAATAGAAAAAGAAAAGAAAAAAAACTATATGTCATTTGATTAGTAAAAATAATAAAAATAAATAAAATAATAAATAATAATCATATTAGATTTAAAATATTATGTGATTAGTATTTGAATATAATATTTTTATATTTTGATAAAAATTATATTATATTTAAATATAATACGAATGTAATGAAATAAATAAATAAATATTGCATTAGTTATTGATGTTATTGGTTTTTTTTTTTTTTTTTGTCTTTTTTTTCTTCTTTTGCAAAGTAGGCTCCTATTTACGTGCAAACTTTGCTTATTGAGATTTACTCGATTTTAAGAAGATAAAGTAGCTAGTAACGTATGTAACTTGTTTATTAATTTGTCCATTTCATCTTTAAAGTCATCCTAAAACTCGACACGCAATTGTTACGTGACCTCCTCGAATCAATGGAAAATATGAGTCCACAAGCAATCATTTTGTCAACGCGCACACTTGTTTGAAGTTCTTCCTTAATTATATATTAAAAAAAAAAAAAGAAAAGTAAGACAATTTTTTTGTAATATAGTAAGTATGAAGCTTAAGCGTAGGCTGACTTATCCGCATGTAACAGTATATAATTTTCTTTTGCTTTCATTGAAAGACACATAACTAACCAAAAGGAAGATCGACTCGGTGAATATAACTAAATATTATTTATATATCTTTAAATGATTGCAATTTCCTCGTGTGGATTATTAAAGTTTGACTTTTAAACGTAATAAGAATGCTGGTCTAACATGATCACAGTTCACATAGTATATTTTATATTTCCTCCGTTTTTTTTTTTATTATGACTATTTGTCATTTCATATATTTATTACTATTAATAAAGAGTCTGACAAAGGCTTATTTTTACTTTATTTCATGTCAAATTTATCATGTTTAAGTGTTTGTTTCTTGATATTTTTAAAATAAATATTTGTGTTTTGTATTCGTTAGGTATTTTGAAGTTTTATGAATAATTTGGCATAAAAAATGACTAATTTGGAAAAGTTTTGGACATTTTGAAGATAAGAACAAGTGAAAAGGCAAGAATATGCAATACTAGACACCTAACCGTGATTGGAGCTGCAACGGGGGTGCCAACTATAGAGCACTTTGGCCCAAAAACCCAAGGCTAGACGCCCAAGCATACAAGGAACCTACGCTGCAACTCCCATAGTGCAACGGGCCTCTTTTTATGTTTTTGATGTTGCGGTGCAGGGAAATGGCACCCCGACACTAAGATGCAATATTTTATGTTCAAAATTTGAATATAAAATCCGAACTTTTCCTATTTGATTCCATCTTAGAGACTTATAAACAAATCATTCCAAGGAAAATTTAAAGAGCTTTTTATCAGTTTTAAGAGATCAAAAAGAATAAAGAGAGAGACAAAAAGTGTGGTTTAGATGATCGTCTATATAGAGATTCTTGAAGACTATCATTTTTCTTCTTCGTCTCCTTCTTTCTCTTGAATTTCTAATGTCGATAAATTGTGTTTTTGCATTCTTTTCTATTATGTTAGGCTAGATCTTCTTTTGGTTAAAGGGAATTTCAAAACTCTAGATATATGACTATGTAATTAATTTTAAAATATTATTTTTGAATTTTTCAATTGAGATTGTTTATGCTCTTTAATAATTATTATCTACGATTATTTTCTTATTTTATTTAGGTGCACAACTAAATAGAACTTGATTATTTTTTATTGCTAGATTAAGAGTTTTGATCCGTAATTATCTTGATTTTCTTATTATTAGTAGTAGTTGTGGTCACTGATTATGGATAAGTTTTTGTATGATTGCTTGTGGAACATAACCTATGTTAAATAATCCAAGCTTATGTATTTATTAATTAGATCAACCTATCTTTCTCATCTTAATGCTTTCACTTGATTAAATCGAGAAAACTTGTTTTAGGTTGTTTAATGGGAAGGGAATTAGGTGAAGAACTTGTTTTGACTAACAAGGTAAGGAAAGTTTGGGTTAATGAAACTTATTGTTATTTAAGATTGATAGTTTCAATAGAAAATTAAGAATAATATCTTGATTAATTATTTGTTTTTGTTTAGTGGTGGAGATTAATCATTTGACTAAGTTTTCTTGCCATTGTTCGCATCTTTAATTTATTTACTTTTTGTTATCTTTATTTTATGTATTTGTATAATTCATCAAATCCCCATTTTACATTCTTGTCTTTTAATTTATTTTAGTGACTTAATTGTTTAGAATCTGTTAGATTAGAGTCGATAATCCTCTGCCGGAAGGAAATAAATTAATTAGACCTAATCCTCTGCGGGAAGGATCCTTACTCATATTATCCTAAATAATGACCATATTTGTAGTAAGGTTTTAATTTGGTAACCCATCAAAAATACACTAGAGGTGGATGTTGGTATATTTAATTCTCAGTATTTTTTTTTTTGATAAATAGAAAAATTATAACTCACTTATGTATCCTTGTATAAATTTATCAATCAAAATACAAATGATAAATTGTCTACAATTTTCATTAAGATGGTGTTTTAGGGAAAATATAAGTGAGTGATATATTCTATCACTCCTTTACATTGGAGGCGGAACGATTGCTACGCTGACATGGCACCCGTCAAAAAAATCCCTGCCGGGATTTCTCCTCATCCAATGACCTTTCAACCAGCCACTGTCGTGCCTCTATCGAAGCCCTTCACTGCTTAAACATCGCCAGCTACTGCAACTTTGCCGCCGACTAATGCTATTCCACCGGTTAATCATGGCACAGAGCACATTCATTATTAGATCCTGCTTGCAAACAATCAGCGCAGCAACTGCAAACGTCACTATCAAAATATATATATATATACTTTTTAGAGCTGATAAATGTCAACACTAAAACGTTGGTATCTAAAAGTTTTTAAAGACGATACTCATCTCCTAAGTTGGAGGTGACATCCTAAAAAGACTTTCAGTGATGATAATGCCATTGCTCAAATCGTTTTTTTTTTTTTTTAATATTTAAATATACTTTTCAAAATTATGATCAAAAGTTGGCTCTTCTTTCCTTACTCATAAAACAATGGAAAAAATTCTTTGAATCCTCGCAAATTAGATATTAGAAGTGTAGTTCCGCGGTCCTGGGTTCGGCCATTCTTCTAGATGTGATTGACATCCTGCTTGCAGGTACTGCAATCAAAACATTACAATATATCGAAATGGACATGTTGTCATTGTTTAAAATAATCGTGTTTTTTTACTTTTTTTTTTTTTAAATAAGGTTTGGCTAATTTGTGTCTGCAGTTATTATATTTTGGTTTAAAAACGTGATAATAGAGGTAGAATGATTTTAGAAATTTCTAATTTCTAATTTTAAATATACAAAGCGGATAATTAAATTAATGTGGCTATTTCTAAAAATATTTTTTTCTTTCTTTCTTAAATTAGGTTTTAGAGTATTTATATTAACACTATATGAATGGTTTTCTTTTTTGTTTAATTTTGCAAATAAGTTTGTATTTAGATTTTTTTTAAAGCATACCCTTAATTTGTCTATTTCTGTAAGTTGTCCTAATTTTTAGCCGTTAGGCTAGCTGTTATAAAATTAACCCAATAACTCTCAATCGTTTTGATTTGAAACCTGTTACCCGTAGTAGAAAATGTTTAGTTTATAACAGTTTTAATTTGTTATAACTCCACCCCTATTAGTTGTAATTGAGTGAAAAATTAGGGGGAAAAAAAAACTTGGGCAGGGGTAGACGATTAGTTGCAATTTGCACCCGTAGAACACAAGTTCACACACAAGCTCTTAGGTTCGCCGGTCTAGAGTATACTACCCTACACACAAGAGAGAGTGTCTATGCTTACAACTTAGCAAACGTGTAATATAAACACTAATGAACTTTCATCTCTTTCCCATGTATAATAAGAGTTTTTCCCTTTATTTTTTCAACTTCATTGGTGTATGTGTATCAATATCTCATTCAACTGTGCATAATTTTGATCATATGAATAAATCATTTTGACTTCCTTACAAAGGAGAAAACAAATTTACCCTGACTTGTGATAACTCTATGAAATAGAATTATTACAGCCATTTGGGGATGTAAAAAGATGTTTGGTCCATTGAGTTCTTGACATTTTAATAGTTAACTAAAGCATTTTTTGGTTTTTAATGCAGTCTTTTATTTTTAGAATGTTAAATTTAGGGCGTGTTTGGTTTTGTTTCCAAAACAGATTTCACGATTCTCTAAGAAATCGATTTCAAAATCGGTATGAAATTGTGTTTGGTTTGTATTGTTTTTGAAAACAGATTTCAAAATGAATCCAAAATCTCCTTTGCTCCCAACGTAAAATTAAAAACGACTAAAATTCGTTTTCTCTGATTTCATTTTTTCCATTTCTCCATTTCTCCGATTTAATTATTATGGTTAATTAAGATTTAATTGATATAGTAATTACTTAAATATTATGGTTATTAATTTTTAATTCATTTTTCAATTAAAATTTTTTATTAATTTTTAATTTTTGGTATTCATAATAATTTTTTTTAAATCAAACATAAATATGTTTTTATAGAATACTTATAAAATGACTAGTTTTCAAAAATATAACTAAACACAGTTTCACTTTTTTATTTCTTAAAAAATACACTCAGAAAATAAAACCAAACACAATTTCAGAAACGTTCTCAGAATTGTTTTCAAAACGATCTCAAATTTAGAGAATTTGAAAACATAATAGATTTCAAAAACAATACCAAACGCTACCTTAATTTTTCAAGTTAGTTTATATTACTTTTAAGTGTTTTACAGAGTTGAAGTAGTGGAAGATTGTTTGGATAAGGAGGTCAAGCTGCAGTTAGGATGGAGTTGCAAAAATTGGAGAAAAATGACAAAGAAGACTGATTTCAGGCGTTGCTACAGCAATGCTGTAACATTACTATAGCAAACTGAGCAGAAAATGTTCAGATATTTTGACAGGTCAACATACAGCTGGCAGCCAATTTTATTGGTGAACTGGGCAGAAAGGACAGGCGTATGAGCTGTCTTAATCCAAGGACACCAAACAAAAGCTCAGCCATTAGATTATGTACACATGTACATCCTCTATTTGCCCTAGCACTTAAAAGGAAACATGTTGCATTCAGAAAAGGAGAGGCAGACAAGGGGCAGAGAGAATATACGGAAAAGAGCAAGACAGAAAGAGGGTAACCCGGAAGAGAAAGGAAACGTACAAAGATTGGAGGAGATTTCGGCATATTCTGGAAGGAGAAAGTAAAAAAGTAGCTGTGTACCGTGTGCACGTCTATTTGTCAATCTTTTCTCCATTTTCGTGTACTCTTATGTTTACTTTTTCCCGTACAATGTTTTCTTTTTCCGGTGGGTTTGAAGAATCAAGCATGAACTAATTTTTTTTAAGACTGGGAGGATAAAATACCCATTTCTGTGACTAGATTTGTATGTTGAGCTTGCTACTTTAATGTTATTTAGTTTATTCAACATCATTTTCTTAGTTTATTTGTATTCTTTGACTGGCCATCTTGAGCATAATACTGTGATTTCAGTTGGTTGGAAAACTAATTGGAATTAGACGGGTGTTGGATAATGTATGTTTAGTTGGGTTTGTGTAGTAACCTAATTAATTTTACAAGTTAAGTAGGAATGCATGCTTGTCTCATATAACCTTTTGGAACCTAAGCTTAATTTGACTTCATACTCCATTTAGCATAGGAATTTATTGAAAATGAAGCAAGAAGTTATTAGTATAAGTATTTTGGAAGAAACTTGTGAAATTTTGAGTTCTAGGTTAACTAAGTAACATTGCTGTAACAATGCTGTAATATTGCCGTTGCTTGCTGAGTCAGGTTGCAAAAAAAAAAAAGGAAAATTGAATCTCAGTCATTCCATTACCAATTGTTATTAAGTCTGTTTTATTCAGTTTGTAATTGCTTTGTGCATTTTTATTTCATACTAGTATAATGAGTTTAAGACAATTTTAATTCTCCATCAATTCCTGCATATTCTTAATTTTGATTTTAATTTAGATGAAGTGGTGATAACATTCTCTGTGGGACGATATCCGTACTCTTATACACTGTATTACTTGTATGCGACACGTGCACTTGCGTAGCATTTTAAAGAAGCAACAACTTGTCACTAACATAAAATTTGTCTCACTTAAAATCGAGCCTGAAAATAATATTAAACTAAGTTATTGTCTAACAAGATAAATTCAAAATTTCTGAACAGCGAAATACTGGTTTTTAAAGGTCGGATATAGTTAAAAATGGATGTAAAATTTAGAGGATGAGTAAGATTAATAATCCAAAATAAAAAGATATTGAATTGGTGTGTGCAAAGTTAATCTTTCAAGGAGTGTTTAAAAAATCAGTTAAATCGTGGAAACAAAACGATCCAAATGAAATCAAGCAAAATGTTTGTTTATTTGTGGATAATTTTTCTACAGTCATTTTTAGTTGGTTTAGTTAACGATTTTGATGTCTACAACTGATAATCATTTTGATAGTCAGCCAAAAAAATATGACTATATAATTTTTGTAATTTCAAAATAAATTTTCAGACCAGTAACCAATTTATTTGTTTAACTTATCAAATTTTATCATAGAGGACTTTAGAGAAATGTCATAAATACATGCGTTCAATTGATTTTTGTTAAAAAAAAAAATATGGTAAAACATGTCATATATGACTCGTATTTTATTTATTTTAAATTTCAACTACATCCTTCATTTATCAATGATCTTCATAATAATACCAGTTTGTATCTACGGTGAAACCGGCCAGTCATGGTCCTAGTTGGTAACCTAGATACTAGCTGGTTACCGATTAGTAACCACTTTCGCGGACAGGATACCGCCTGGTTACCGACTGGAAACCAGCTCCGCCCAAAGGATACCGACTGGTTTTCCGACCTGAAACCACATTCGCGGGAAGGAAACGGATGCTTACCAATCGATAACTGCCAAATTAGCGGATTTTCTCACCGGAGTGTTGAAAAAATAACACAAAAATTCATTTATATTACAAAACACAACATGCACCAAAAATAATAATAATAATAAAAAAAAAGCCGCCAACAAAAACAAAACAAAAAATTCTTTATCTTCGTTATCCTTCATCGCTGCCACCATACACCGCCACCTCGTAACGACACCAACCATCGCTCTAGACCACCGAGACATCCCCTCACCGCTGCCCATTGCCGATATCATATTTCCTCGTCCACGGTCACACACAGAGGGAGGAGATCCGGTCTCCTCCACGCGGCCACGGTCCCGTGCAGTGCGGAGAAGCCACCGCAGACGAAACCAAGGATCTAGACACAGCTGACGTAGAAGTGGGGAGAGAGACTAATAGCGATCTCCTCCACGCGACCCAATCTCCACCAGCTGAGGTCGTGAAAGCGCGAAGGCAGAGGCGAGATAGATATTGCGAAATTGCAAGGGCAGCGGCGGTGAGGCGAGATCGCAATGGAGGCTGCTCAGGGCAGCGGTGAGAGAGACGGCCGGCGGAGCGGTGGCGGGAGGAGATACAGAGATTGTTAGAGCTGTCGAGAGAGAGAAGGAGGACGAAATATTTGTAGCGCAAGAGGAGTCCCATAGGCTTAAATGGTAAGCTTTTACCCAAGCTTATTATTTCTTCTTATTTGGCTGTATTAATGATTTTCTAATTTGGTTGTACTCGTTGGTTTGTTTTATTTTATCTTTTTTTTTTTTTTTGTTTGGAGGATTGTTTTGAAATTTTGAATATTAGACATTGGATTTTTTTTCTTTTAATATTTTTTTAAATTTACTATTATTAAAAAATGAAAAATCTAACTCTTAAATTGCACACTCACACATTCACATATCCAACCAGTTGATTTAGGAGGTGTACGGAGAGTTTAAAAAAAAACCTTTAAAACAACTTTATTCTAACTCACTCTCACTTTTTACTATTTATATTTTCAAACGCTATAGTAAATTTTAAACTTTAAAATCTATAACTTTACATATATAAGTTGAAATGAGATAATTATTTTTTAAATTGCATATAATTTCAGAGGAACAAAACAATATCCATATTGATATATATATATATATATTTTAAAATTTTTAAAATTTAATAATTTTTTATTTTAAATAGTTTTTTTTTTCTCAAAATATATTTTATAAAACAACTTTTTTTCAACAAGAAAAAAAAAAGCCTCTAAAAGGGTATTCAAACACCCCCTTAGCCCCAAATGCAAATGTTAGTTTTTTTTTTTTTTCCTTTATTTAAAAATGAAGTGACTTTTTTTTCACCCCTCAGAACTTGATTGTGAACTTTGAATTTTATCTTTGGTTTCATGTATGAACAATTAGAAAATATTTATGACTTTGGTTGCAATTTTTATCTTTATAAATAGACTACTCATAATATATGTAAAGCAGTACCAAAACTTTTTTAGCACTAAATTAAACTGGTTATATTCGGTTTAGTTTGTTTGGTTTTTCTCTAAAATATCAAATCGCCCATACTGTTCAAAAGAAAATTCATTTTTAATTTAAAAATAAATTTTATTTTTATTCTTTAAACTTTAGTGTTTTTGTAATTTTATTTTTTAAATTTTGAAAACTAATAGAAATACTACCCGAACTATTAAATATTATTATCTTTATTCCTTTTGGTAATTAAATGGATGAATTATTCTCCTAATCTTTAATATTTTTATAATTTTGCTTTCTAAACTTTGAAAACTTGTATTGATACTTCTCAAACTTTAAACTAGTAGCAAATATGCCCTTCAAAGTTTAGATTGTTAGCAAAAACATATATTCTTTTATTATTTTTCCTATAATGACTTCAATTTTAAAAAGAATATTATAAACAAATTAATCATTTTTAGGTTTAATGCACTAAACTTAGGAGATAAAAATAAAAACTTTTTCAAGTTTTATATAATTAAAATATTAAAGAGTGTGTGTGTGTTTTTTTTATTATATCGGTTTAAAACTTAAAGTGTATTTTTACTACCAATAAAAAGTTTGAATGTATTAATAATTACTTCTAAAAAACGGATGAATAAAATTATAAGATTATTAAAATTTAAAAGATAAAAATAAAATATTTCATCTATTTATTTAATCGATGAAACGAATAAATAAGTATCATTTTATAATTTATAAGGCAGTGTTATCGGGATTTTAAAGTTTATGGGATAAAATAAAAAAAAAAAAGAGTGAAAAGACGCAGCCGCCCATAAGCACTGGACATCTTGTGCCAAAGTAGCGAAGGACGCATATGTAATTTGAAGAAACCACCTAGCGGGGGAAAAGAAAAAGAAAAGAAGAGAAAAAATATATTATAAAAAAAATAAAAAATAAAAATAAAAAGCCGGCGAGGTAAAAAATCCCGAAAGAAATGCCCTATAAGTCATATTCAGCTGTCTTTCCATCGAGCTACTTTTTTGCAGTTAAGTCTGGTAGACACTGTGCACACCCACACCAATTTCCCAATGGAAACCGACGACAATCTCACCGTTGCCACTGAAATCGACGGCGTCGGAGGAGAGGCCGAAGACGTCTCCTTCGGCTGCGGCGGCGGAGGAAGCGGCGACGAGGCCGGCGTCTGCTGCGGCAGCGGCGGCGGAGGGAAAGCGAGTAGAGACAGAGTGAAAGGACCTTGGTCGCCGGAGGAAGACGCCATTCTTAGCCGCCTCGTTAGCAAGTTCGGCGCCAGGAATTGGAGCTTGATCGCCCGCGGAATCGCCGGCCGATCCGGCAAGTCTTGCCGCCTCCGATGGTGTAATCAGTTGGATCCCGCCGTCAAACGCAAGCCTTTTTCCGGTAATTCTTTTCTTTTTTTCTTTACCTTTTTTGGTTTATCTGAGCGATTTGTTTCTTTTTCGATTTTTGGTTCCTTTCGTTCGAAATTAAGGGTTTTCCGTTTCTCATACGAAATTTCTGAGTTCGAATTGAGTCTGGAATTACATTTCAGAGCTGATTTTACTATGTTCATGTTCGTTTACGCAGACTAATCTTGGATCATTGTGATTTGATCCTTTCTTAATTCTGTGTGCAGTAAGGTCGTTCACGTTTCACGTTGTTATGTATGTGTGTGTTTAGTATACTATTTGCGCTAAACTATGCAAGCCTGACTCTAATTCTGCCGCTTAACGATGAAGGAAAGATAACATTAGACATGTCTGCCAAACCATTGGAACAATTTTGAGAAATTCCTCCATGTCTTGCGTAGTATCAGCACAGCACCTTGTTAGTTTGTGTTTTTCTACTACATAAATTCTTAAATATTCTAAGTCACATCCCAAAAAAAAAAAAAAAAATCTTGAAATCAGGATTTTTATGCGGCGATGTAGATTAGGGGTGTCCAGATATTAGGCATTTGAGTTGCATATCACAATCTATGCCCTTGTTTGGATCACCAACTCAATTTAGATTTTTTACACTTAAATGCAATTGTGTTTGGTAGATGGTCAAACTTTCACTATTCATAACAATCAACTCAAATCAGGATTCAAATTTTCATTTTTTGGAAGTCTGTACCAAACTCATTTTTCTTCCTTTACACTACTATAATGATACCTTTAACAAAACTAGCGTAACACACATTCAATTTGGTTGCACAATCTAAATTCTACATTTGGATTATATATTCACTTTGATGACAATATTCTAAAAAATCTAAATGCAACCTAAGATCCAAATGGGCCAATGTTGCAAAGTTTGTGGACCGTCTATTGCGGACAAAATGGCCAGTTGTGGACTTATCCGGGCTTCTTGTTTCATCTTTTTGTGTTCTTCATACTTTTTCTGCTTTATTTATTATGTGGCTTTTACAAATTTTCATTGATGTTCTGATTATTACTTCAACCGTTTGCAAGTAACCTTTTTAAGCCAATAATCTTGGTAGGTTATTTTCAAAGCTTACCTCTCACTGAGTTTATTTATTTATTTATTTATTTATTTTTTATTTTTTATAAAATTTAGCTGTGAGTTTTCTCTGTCTGTCAACAGTCAATGTACTTAACCTTTATCTGACTTTGGCTGTAAAACGGAGGCAGAGGGAGTAAGTAGAAATAAAAATATATAATTACAACCCTTTAGATTGTAAACGCACATGTAAGAAACTAATGCTAACTCGGAACCACTTTTGTCGACAAGCAATTCATCACGATAGTGTTGCTTACAGTATTATCCTACAATTATTGACATAGACTGGCTAAAATTATGTAAATCAATTTGAATTTAGTATACTACCTCGGTTTCATTTATTTGGATTACAATGTTAGGATCGTCATGAAGACTTTTATTGTTCTCCATTTATTTTTCTCTGTAAGATGTAATGTTTATGATTGTTTGTCAGAATGTTAATGCTTTGCGGACAAATTGTGAAACATGCAAATTACCGATATTCCCTACGCAGTCTTCTATGAATTTTCAAGGCTGATACAGCTATATTCTTTTCTTTTATTATTATTATTTTTTTAATTTTTTCAGATGAGGAGGACCAAATCATAGTTGCAGCCCATGCAATTCATGGAAACAAATGGGCAGCAATTGCTAGGCTTTTACCGGGGAGAACGGATAACGCTATTAAGAACCACTGGAATTCCACCCTGAGGCGTCGTTGCATAGAGCTTGATAAAATTAAGCTAGAACCTGGCAATGTTGTGGAAGATGTAAGCATGGACAAAACCAAAGCATCATCTGAAGAAACCATGTCATGTGGTGATGTCAATTCATTCAAGCCTATGGAAGGAAGAGATCTCTCTACTGTGGAGCATATGGTTGTTGATAAGAATGAATTCAGCCTGCCATCAGAAGGTCATTTTATTCATGAAGTACAAGAGCCACCTACACTTTTTCGACCAGTGGCACGTGTTAGTGCTTTCAGTGTATATAACCCTTTAGATGGCCAAGAACCTTTTTCATCATTCCGTAGGCCAGTCCCGATGCAAGGGCATCTGGTGCAAGCATCAAAACCTGATGCTGAAATTTTCAAATTGCTTGAAGCTGAATGCGGTGGCAGGTCCGTGTCTCACCAATGTGGCCATGGTTGCTGCAGGAAACTAAATGATAAAAATGCTCAAAGCTCCTTATTAGGGCCAGAATTTGTCGACTTTTCTGAGCCTCCAGCATTTCCAAGTTTTGAACTCGCTGCAATCGCAACCGATATAAGCAACCTTGCTTGGCTTAAAAGTGGGTTGGAGAATAGCAGTGTTAGAGCAATGGGCGATGAAGCTGGTAGAATTGTAGCCTATGGATCTCAAGCGCAAATGGGGCATTTTGAGGAGAGTAGAATGGGTGATCATTTGCTTTTTGAAGAGAGAAGGGGAAACTTGATGGGGATTAAAACCAATGTGCTATCAACCTAGGACTATTACAATCTAAAATTTTGGGACATTTCGAATTTGTGAATAATTATATCCCAGTAATGGCTGTAACTAAAAAAATTTGCGAGACGCAAGAGGCCCCAGAAAAGGAAAACGCAAAAGGTCGCCAGCCTTTGTTTTCAATTCTTGTGGTCTTAAAGAGTTTAACTGGTAAATGGTTGCCTAATTTCTAACTTTAAGATTAAAAGATTATGGCATCGTTTTTGACATATTTTGTGTGGGAAGTGCGAACAGTAGTATTTCTTGCTTGCCTTCACTTATGTAGGCTTGTATTTAGGTGGCTCGGTGGAACTTAAAAGTTATTCTGTTGAACTGAAGTGTAAATAAAAGTAAAAAAAAAAAAAAAATCCTCCTTGCTACAATTAGCTGTAAAAAACCTTATTTCCATATTTCCCACATGTAGAATTATACAGTCTACCTACATGTGCAAGTCTTGTGGGACTACCTAGTGAAACAGAAACTTCTCTGTTAAAACTAGTTATTCGTGCAAGTCTTTCACCGTAAGTAGTAAGATTATGTGCATTCCATTTCACATCCTTTCCTCATCATGACAATCTTGTTCGTGTTGCGTATCACGGATCTGCATCGTGTGATTGTTTGATATCTTATGATTTGTTGTATGTACAATGTCGATATTATGTCCTCGTTTGATCATGGACTCAAATCTATAATTTAAACAAAAATTTTTACTTAAAAAAAACTGTTGAAAAGATATTTGAAAAGTACGTAAAAACAGGGGCAAAACAAGCTATAATCAAAGCAAGTTCTACTTTTTGAAAGATAAGGCTCTGTTTGGATAAATCATCTTGATTATAACATTTGAATTGAAATAATTGAAAATAAACATTTGGATTGTCATTCAAAATGAGATTTGAAAATGACATTTGGATGTTAATATTTAAAAAAGAATGTTTGAATATAAATACTTGAATTTATATTCCAATAGTTATTGAAAACTGTGATTTGAAATGTTCAAAAATTTGAATTGATAAAATAGTTTATAATTATACTGATAATCCAAACGTGTCAAATTTTTGGGATGGAGAGTGCCCAATTTTACAATGGACATCCAGATAGAGCACTTTAGATGTCCAAACTTCGAATAGCCATTTGCATGGGCCTTCTAAATGGAATAGCCCAAGTTTCATAGATTTGTTGCCTCAAGCACTGCTAGTCTTCAAAGTAAACACTGAGGTGCTCTGTTGGGCTATATATTCTGAAGAAACAGGTCAGTTTACCCAACAAAGAAGTGACAACAGGAAAAGGGCAGGAGTGGGGGGGCGCTTAAGCGAGCTATTTGGCCATAAAACCATCCAAAAAGTAATCAGTTTATAGTGCAAGTTTTGCGAGGTGAAATTGCATGTGGACTGGCGTGGAATATCGTGATGCATTCTGATGAAACCTGTCGAGATTAGAGCAGTTTGAAGACACAATAGCTGATGTAGGCATTTCCAAGGTTTTCTTATCGAGATTTGCTGATGATTTTGCAGCCTTTTAACTAGGTTTGTGTCTCGTATGCGCTTTTGAAATTTGTTTAAGAAGGAGACATGTTACTAATTGATTCTTTAATGTTTTTCTTTTTGTACAACTCTTTGGGCCAGCACAAGGCACAGAATACATTAACTATTAATGTTCCTTGATGTGCAGAAGAGGCTCATCAGAAGGTTAACTTGTACGGTCTATTTGGAGCCAGTTAGATTATTGCTTGTCAGTGAACAGAGAATATATTATTTGGTCATGTTTTCTGGTCTCAAACATTGTGTTTTCATATATGAGAACAAAATTGTTCTCCGACAGCAAATGATGTTTAGCTATTGTTTTATGAGAATAGTACAATTTTATTTTATTTTATTTTTTTTAAGTTCGAATAGAACTTCTTTTATAAATTAAATAAAAAAATATTTATTCATTTTTGCGTTTGTATTTTCTTTCTTCTATCATGATTCTCTCTCACCGTAGAAAAGGTGGAATAATTGGTAGACTGCGTATGATAAAGGTAATAGTTGGATGAAATTGTGGGAATAGCCCTTTGAATCCACCTATTTTGAGAAGTTTGTCACTCAAAAAGTTGATTCCGATTTTTGTCATTCTATAATTTTTTTCATTTAATTTTTTGTTTGTTTAAACAAAATTTAAATAAATATTTAAATGTGATTGTTTGTTTACAAAGTAGATAATAATATTTTAAAAATATTTTTGAAATAATAAATTTCATAAAAATATAATATTAAATAGTATTTTGACAGATTACCAAATGATATTTTGATAGATTACTAAATTCTATTCTGACAGATTACCAAATAGTATTCTGGTGGATTACTAAAATATATAAACGATTAAAAAGTATTTTAGCGAATTACCAAATGATATTCTGGTGGATTACCAAAAGCTAATTACCAAATCGTATTCCAACATATTATCAAAAGCAGATTACCAAGCATTATTCTAGCGGATTTCCACATAATATTTCACGCTAATTACAAAATGGCATTCTAAACGATTACCAAATAGTATTTCAAAGGATTACCAAAGGCAAATTACTAAAGAATATTATGTCGGATTACTAAATAGTATTCTAGTCTATTACTTGTTGATTATTTAAGAGTATTTTTAGAAAGACATATTAATTTCCTTTGATTTTTCTTAGAAAAAAGTAAATATTATAAAGCTACTATAGGAAGGGTAAAATTCTAGAGATATGCATTTTTTGAAGCATTACCCCAAATTCCCCAAGGAAAAAAGGCTATAAATGCCATTGAGAATGACCCACAAAACGAAATTCTTTAAAGCAATTGAGAAAAGGGGGTGAAGATTCCAATGCAGAAAAGTATTTTTCATACTACAATGTAACTGATCCCTTAAATAAGCAAAGTTGAAATATGCATTCTTCATTTGCATATACACATATATTAATTAAAATATATAAATATGTCTATGTTTATAATATATACACATATAAAATACAACCACCAATTTTCACCCCCACAACATCCTATTATAAAAAACAAGACACAACAAACAATCGGTATCATCAATAAATTCGAATGAAGCACTTAAAAAAGGACTAAGCTTTATCACTTAAAATGATACACTAAAAATCGAGCATGCACGTATATAGATCTTTGATAGATCCTCAACAGTATATGAAAATATTTGACCAAGCACCATGTCATAAAGAATCACGAAGAAACAAATCCAGCAAATAGAAAAACATAGAAAAACGCTAAAAAAACACGACAAACACACAAACAAGTCAGGCGTACGACTTTAAACCAAAACAAACAAAAGAATGAAAATTAATCATAAACAAACAACAAAGCTTTAGTGCAGAGACGAGACGACCATCAACCCTTGAAAAAACAAGGAAAGATTGGACACCGAATGAAGAGAGAAGCGCCATCAATGTGTTGTCGAACCAACACATATGCACCACGCCAACCGCCCAATGCAGTCTCCCAACATGGCATACCCCACTCTATCAACATCAGATGCGCCGCACCCGTCGGCGGAGCCAAACAAAAATTTTATTTAAGGTGTAAAATAAATAATATCAATATATAAAAACTAAATGATAAAAGTTTTAATAGGATTACATGAAAAAGTTTGATTTTCAGTGAGGGTTATATGGAGATTTTTAATTTTTAATGGAGACCAAATAGTAAATGAAATTAAAAGGAAAAAAATTTCAATGGGGGGCCTAAATCCGCCCCTGCACTTTTAAAGTTAGAGATATAAATAGTAAAAAGTGGTGAAGTATTAGAAAAAAATAGTTTTGGATGTCTCCAAAACTAAGCTCCAAACGGGGTCTGAATATTCAAGTTTTGTACAGTTTAGATATTGTTTTGGATGTCTTAGTTGTAATGAAAATTAGGCTAAAAAAAAGTTGAAAACAATATCATGTAGATGTAAGAACCAACAATTTGGGTATCAATTTTGAAGCTTAATTTTAAATGGGATTCTAATAAAATCAAAATTAATTTGTCTTCTCTTTAAGAAAATCAAAATTGTTTACTCATGTACTCAAAATAATACAGGCGTAAATGAGCAACTAAGTATTAAGATAAATTATTAGTTAATGCACAAGCGATTATGTATTATCATCAAAATAACAATTGTTAGGCTTAAAATTATGGTTACATTGGCAATTCAATCCAAGACAGAACTGAGGAAAGAAAAGGATGGAAGGGAAAGGGCTTGAGGACACGTGCATCAGATCAAGAATTCGGTACGCACTATGTTCCAAAGCTTACCTACGAGGAAAGCACGGAATAATTTACAATCCATTACCGAGGGAAAAAGACAGTCATTTGTAAATTTTTTTAATTTAAAAGATATTTTTAATTCTTTTTCCTTTAACAAAACAATTATAGTTTTAATTGATACCGAGCTGCTAAAATTTATATGTAAGGTCATCTTTAACGTGTGTATATATATATATATGTTAATATTATATTTATTATAAAATATTATTAAAAATAATATTATTTTATTTTATACTTTAATATATTATGTTATTTTTAATTATTATTATTATATTTTGAAAATTGTAAAAGTAAATTTTTTAGTATTTAAAAAAATGATTAATAAAACTATTATAATAGTTATATATGATAACAATTAATAAGAATTAGAAATGAAATTTAATAATTATATATATTTTATGATAAATTTATTATAAATTTAACATATGATAAATTTAATATGACGGATAACATTATATTAAAGAATTTTTTTATTTAAATATCAAAATTTATTATTAATATTTTAATTTAATATTGTATTAGTGATAATTTTTTAACTCCAATGATTATTTGTATACTCTATCAAACCCATCTCACCCTCATTGGCTGTTGGATGGGATTTCTATCTCTCTCTTTTTGGGAATTTTCTCTCTATCCTTCTTTTAACCTGTTTTATTTGCTTTCCAAAATTTGCAACACAAAACATTAGCTTTACTGATAGACCATGTGGTAAACATCCGAACGTAATAAATTAAATATATTTTATATTTAGATGAAAAAATACCTAAATTATATTTTAAAATTAAAAAATTGATGTAATTAATAAAAATAGATAAAAAATTAAATAAAGAAAGAATATGATGTGTATAAAAAAGATTTATTTTTAAAATATTTAAAATAAAAAATATTTAAAATATTATTAAAAAATATTATATTTAAATATAAAATTTTTATATTTAAATAAAAATTATAGTGTGTTTAAACTAGTACAAAACGCAGCAACCTAACAACAACGCCTCGTGAGGGTCGTTCACGCAAAGGCGAATTACATCAGCTTCACTGACCAAAAGGACTGGTCCCCACTTCCAGTCAACTGTTCCATGACTGAAAAAATCGCAAAATTCCAAAACAAAATAACAATAAAATATATCCTACTTTTGTGCGGCCACCCAAATAGAAAACGTTATAAACCTTACGAGATGAAATCCACTAATCTCAAATATATTAATTGATGTACGGTCCAAACGCTAGAAGCGTTAATCAGAAAACTAGAATGAAATGTCGTAGCTAATACCTCTTCAGTCACTATAATTATCGTACCGTGGCGTACTGATTAAAGTATCGGAAAACCGAAAGACAGACACAAT
This sequence comes from Antiaris toxicaria, assembly GCA_035233585.1. Taxonomy (NCBI): domain Eukaryota; kingdom Viridiplantae; phylum Streptophyta; class Magnoliopsida; order Rosales; family Moraceae; genus Antiaris; species Antiaris toxicaria. The sequence goes on from CP141163.1 coordinate 9,036,207, forward strand.
TATTATTATCCGAAAGTACAACACTTGCTGACACAATTACCCCTGATGTTTGAGAGGTTGTTTTTCTTCTGCGTTGCTTTCTTGCATTGTTCTTCCAACGACGGGGATTAATCCGTCAGTTTATGTAAACATAAAGCAAACCCTTTATCCGTTTAATATTCTTAAAGAAATACACAAAGTTGAAAATTATATATCTTTTTTAATTATTGATTCTGCCCTGTATTTTCTAACATTGAAAGATTTGGGAATTGGGTTTTAGCCAAAAATATATATATATTTTTTTTTATTTTTTTGGGAAGTACGTGGTCCTTTTTTGGTCAGCAAAATTGAGATCATTCAAATAAGCCTAGGAAACCATTGAGGCCATATTTGGTATGTTGGGATACACGTAATCTAATTATCATGTGTTTGGTAAATAATCGGATTAAATGCTTGATTATATGGTGTATTGTTATTGGATTGAACTAAAATGAGTATTATAATTAAAATATAATTAATCATACTAACATAAAATAAATTCAAATATTACGAATAGTTGAAATAAATTAAAATGCTAGAAATCACATAACAATCCCAATTCCAAAAAATAAAAAAATGTTTATAGAAGAAAACAAGAAAATTTAAAACATCTAATATAAATCTTTAAAATATACATATAACATTAGCTTGCTTTTGTACGGGCATAACATACACATACAAAAAAAAGAAAAAAAAGAAAAAAATACAGATGACTTTGGAGTCAAGACTTATGTTATTTTTTTATATTATTTTTTTTATAATTACCATGTTTGTGATAATTACTAACATGGGATTGAAGAAAAAAACATTAGGAAAATAATTTTGAATTTGGTCTCTAAAAAATAGTTGTCGTCTCATTTTATCTTATATGATTCTAAATAAAATAAAAACTAGTCTCTTACTTTATCATTTGTTGTCATTAGATCTGAGAGGGAACTTGTAGTAAACAATAAGAAAAATAACACTAAAATAAATAACTGTGAAGGAAATATTCAATAACATGACTAAACATACCAACAAAAATAAAAGGATTTTATTAAACAATGAGTTACAGTTATAAAAATTATAGTTATAAGTTTGCTACATAACTCCACCAACATAGAACCCGAGTCGTCTTTTTCTATGAAGACTTGCCTTCAGTTGTGTCCTACACGATCTAAGTCAGAAGCTCACTCCTTCAAACCACGCATCTCACTCTAAGCTTTAATGCTATGCTGCAGTTCAACTCATCCTCTAACTTACTTTGGATCTTCAAATGCACGATGGCAACCAATTGAAACTCCGTCTCTAAGAAAAAGTCTGTAACTTGACCCTTTTGAGAGAAAAAGCCTATGTTCATGATTATGTTTACGTTCATTCTCCAAATAAAGCAATCTGCATTTAAACACTAACACGCTTAAATCGTGAATTCGAATCTCAAATTCAGATTAATCTATGTTCAAATATAAACATGTTTAAAACGTGAATTTTAAATCAATCTTTATTTAAAAAAAAAATAAACATGTTATCTTGTCAAATTGATTTTCATTAAAAACAAACTAACAAGATAATTCATTAATGCTTTAATATTTAATGCCAACAGTACCAATGATTAAAAATCCCGACAGTTGCAATTTTTTGGTTTTTTTTTTTCCCTTTAAAACATTAATTTTTTTTAATGACTCTAATCATCTACAAGTCACGAGACTAGATTGATAATGGATTGAAGAGCAATTTTATTGATAACTTCAATTACGTGTTGGTAAGTCGACAAAAACATTTAAAGTTTGAATGACTAAAGTACTAAAATTATAATTTATAATAAATTCAAGATGGATTTGTGTTCTGTATTTTGAGTTATAGGGGTAAGGTAAGACAAAACCTTTTTCTTTGAGGTCAAATTTGAAATCAACCAAAATGTTTTAACCTTGATGAATTTCTTTTGGTTTGATTGTGCCCCAAAAAAATTAAAAAAAGAAAAGAAAAGTTAACGCTATCAATAAATCTTTAAAACGCTCATTCAAAAAAATAATAAAGAACTGGAAGTTCTGAAATTATTATTCTTTCTTCGTATCGCAGGATTTTAACAATTATTTATATATTCCGACAATCCCACTTTTCTTTCTTTATTCATCTTGAAAAAGAAAAATCTCTTCTGAGTTTCGGAGTAGCACACACTGCACGTTCCTCTTCCTCTCTCTGCAGTGTGTTTCAGTCCAAGTTTCCAAAGCATGAGTGAGAGTCTCTGTCTTTGAAAGACCATTGTATTTTCCTCTCTCTCTCTCTCTCTCTCTCTCTCTCTCTCTCCCCGCACTTTCTCACTCCTAAGCCTTCATCTCTAACCTCTCCTCCGAACTAATCAGCTCATGGAGTTGAAAGGGTCACCTAACCCAATACCCATTTCGTTAAATCTCTGGATTTGATCACCACATAGAAAAAACCCACAAACCAAGCTTTTGAAAATCTCCCTCTAGCCGAGTTTTCCTCTTCTGGGTCTATGAAATCTGGCCTGGGAAAATGTCCCACGTTGATTTAGAGCAAGGCCGTCATCAGACTCAGACTCAGTCTCTGCAGACCCACCACCGCCGTTCGATCGCCGGGAGTGACGTCAGCGCCGACGGGAGCGTGTGCTTCTCCGACGCCGAAGAAGGTTCTTGCTATTCCCAGTTCTTCTCGACCAACGGCGGTTCGTACGACGAGTACAGCTTCGGGTTTGTTTGTGATCCCGAGGCCCGTATTATCGCCTCCGATGATGAAGGTGATGATGATGATTGTCGGAGAGCTTCGTCGGCTTCTGATTGTTCGGTGAGAGTGGAGACTGAGAATGGGTTTTCCGAGATTAAGGTGCATTTGGCCAAAGTAGAGAGAGATTGTAGGATTTGTCATCTGGGTTTGGAGAGCAACAGCCATGAATCTGGTCTTCCTATTGAATTGGGTTGTTCTTGTAAGGACGATTTGGGTTCTGCTCACAAGAACTGCGCTGAGGCCTGGTTCAATATTAAAGGAAATAAGTAAGTCTCTTTCTTTTCCTTTTTCTTGATAACATGAGTTTTGTACTTTTTTTTTTTTTTTAATAACATGAGTTTTCTGTTTAGTTCTGTACCAGCGAGGATCGGTTATATTTACTTATTTTTCGGTTTGGGGGGTCTCTGCACCATGTTTAATGAATTGTTGAATTAGGAATATCTTATCTTTTGTTGAGCATTGTTAATTCAGTGTCCTCTAATTGCATTAATTGACTGAGATGATTTTGGAATTTGAAGAAATAATGATGTCAATTACCTCAAAAAAAAAAAAAATCAACAAAAGATGAAATATTTGAGGTGGAAATAGATTTGTTTTAGATTCAGTTTGTGGAGTTATTTGTGGGTTAATTTGCGACGGATAAAGTGAATTTGCATGATGTAGAACAATTGTGTGGAGCATGCAGCAGAAAAGCTCTTGCACAATTGTGGTAAAAGTAAAGGAGATTACGTTAAAGAGAAAATTGGTTTAGAAAAAAGAAAAACGTAGAGCCAAGAGAAGCATTTGAAGTGTCTTGATCCTTTGTCTAAGACTCTAAGTACACCGACCGACTACCGCCGTTTAGATTTTTCGTGTTTTCTTCTCATCTATTTATGGAAGTGGATCATATAACACTTTATTGGTTTTTTTTTTTTTTTTTGGCTTTTCAATTTTCTTATCTTAGCACAATATTGCGGCTTTGCCTTAATCCCATGTGCAGATCTGTATTTTGATATTTCCCATTCAATCGTTGTGCTCAATGAAACATAACTTTCTGAGTTTGTTTGTTATACAAGATAAGACTATATAGGATAAGATAATATTATGAGACTGGATTAAAATGGAATGTATAAGAAATAATAAGATTAAATAATCTCCTCTTCTTGAAAGGGATATGATTATCCCCCTTTTAATGAAATTAAATTATAAACTAATTCAATCTAGTCTTTTAAAATTTCTCACTAAATAAAGTATCAAAATACAGTTTTATCCTATCTTCTTAATCAAACAGACCCAAAGGGTAAGTAATAGTTAAAGTTGAGTATTACCAAATTCACATTCTTCTGTTGCTTTCCAACTGGATTATTGAAGATGCCACAATCTTATCATAAGATCAGGGATTTTTTTCTTTTTTTTTTTTGAAGCCTCTAGACATTATTATGATCCTAAGCCAAAAGTCATTATTATGATCCTAAGACATTATCATAACATCTTTAAGCAAACAATATTCAACCTAATTATTTACAGGCTGGCAGTTATGAAATGTCTACTAGAGACTGATTTTGGGTTAATTTTTGAATTTGCATTGAACTGTTGAATGCTTGAAGTTATTTAACATATTGATGCCAAGGGCAGTACACTTGATATCTGAATTCTTGATTACTTTGTTAGTCATTGTATCTTTTGCTTTATCTGTAGCTTTTATTTGTCATACACAAATTTTTCATGAAATTTGGCATGATGCATATGTGTTTCCACTATCTTTTTGAATCCGTCAACCACTTAACCTTTGTCCTTTAGATTTCTCAGATAACTAGTTTCATATTCTCTTACCTATAGTTTACGAATAATCTCTCTTTTTTTCCTTGTATACGTTGATTTCCTTATCATGATATATCAAACTTGTTAGATTGACAGAACGAGTTTGAAATTTCATCTGTTGGTACATTATTCTAATTAGTAGGCATTCATTATACATAGCAGATTTTTCATCGAATTCGTCTATATGTAAGCTTATTCAATTATTTCCAGTTTACTTAGTGTAATCTTCATTTGTTTTGTTTATATTCCTGCAATTTAGATGAAAATCAGTCCTACATTTTTCACCCCAAAACATTTGACATCTACAATTCTGATTAGGACATGTGAGATTTGTCAATCTATTGCACGCAATGTCGCAGGAGCAAGTGAGATTGAGCTAGCTGAGCAGACGAACGAATCCAATAACGCATCAACAGTTGCCGCAATCTCAGCGCCGGTGTCTGCTTCGGAGTCCCGAAGCTTCTGGCACGGTCATCGCTTTCTGAATTTCCTTCTTGCTTGTATGGTATTTGCATTTGTTGTATCATGGCTCTTCCATTTCAACGTGCCATCGTCATAAGATCCTTGAAAAATAGATTCCTCAGCAAAAGGGTCTCAAAAGAATTCAAAAAGGCTGCATAAAATTTGGTTCCTATGATTAATTGGGTAGTGTCAACTTTCAAGTGTCTAGTATTAAAAAAAGTTATAAAATCCATAGTGTGCTGCTCCTCCATACCTGTAGAGAGTTTGTTGTATGTATGTTTGGTCGGATTTAATATACATTTACAGGATAACAAGGCTTTATTTATCTTATGATGTATAATTGCTATAGTATCAAGTGATTTCTCCAACATTACTTGCAAATGTTAAATTTAATGTAAAATATTCTCCGCTCCACTCTCAGTTTCTTTGTGCAAAATTCAGGGATGATGGGGGTGGGTAAACGACTCCTTATTTGACATATTCATCAGGTTTGACTAGGTCAGTATTCTTATATGGTATATATACATATATGTATTTTTCTTATGCTATAAAAAAGAAAGAGAGAGAGAGAGAGAGAAAATAAAATAAAGTGACCAGGAAAACGGCATGAAATTCTACGCTGCAAAATGATGCTTATTGCTAATTGGGCAGGCATTCTCTTTATTATAGAGAAAAGGATTTTTGTTGATTAAAATCATTGGGTAGCAGAAACTTTGGAGAGAGAGTCCTTGGCCAAGGAAGCCAATAATGTTTACAGTTGTACTCTTAACTGCTTTGTGGTGACAAAAAGCTGCTTAACTGTAAATATTGTCGTTGTTGTTTTGTCATTGTTGGTGGCATTGTTCTTTGAAATGAAAGAAAGCTGCATATGTACATGCACTTGCAATAGTGCAGAGCTTGTATTGGAGAACTCCGCGCGGTCTGAGCAGCATCGAGTGTCTATTTACCAGGACAAACGGATGATAGACTAGTCTTGTCGTGCTTTTTTTTTTTTGGCAGAAACACAGCTTTTCTTTTTCTTGGGTACCTTGCGATATGACTAATAACCGTTGTTTCAGTGTGTTTGCTAATCTTATTTTAGAAATGAAATGATAATGAAAATGATTTGTTTGAAATTAAAAAATTTTCTTATTTTAAAAATAAGATGAAAAGAAAAAAAAAACTTTATTAAAATCAAAATCTTTTACATTCATTTTCATTTTAACTTAATTTGCATAATAACATTTTCAAACTAAAAAATTGCTCTCCTTTGCTTTAATTTTTAATTTTTCATATTTTTTTTTAATTTCATCACTTATTAAAACAATTCGATTTTAAAAATTTTGTGGGACACATTTTTTAATCTATTTGAAATTGGAGAGAAGTGGAGAAAAACTTTGCCAAATTAAACTAATAAAATTATAAAAGTATCCTTATGTACTAATTAAAGTCTTCAAAGACAAGAAATTATGGGTAAAATAGTAATTACATGAATAATTCTTTCCCTCCATGTTCAATTGCAATACCAAATAGCAAAGGTAATTTTATTTTCTTTTCTCCCGATGATATCAAACAACAAAAGGAAAATCAAAATCTTTTCTCTTTCTCTTATTTTTGTTCACTTACATTTTTATTTTCCCTCCTGTTTTCTTTCATTTTTATCAAACATAAGCAAGTGTCGATTTACATAAGTGTACCTCTTAGTTTTAATTAGATAACTGATGGTGAATTCACAAAAAAGATCTTATTAAATAACCATTAGATTTTCTTAATTTTATCCATCCGTCTTCAGAAACTACGAAAGTATCTTTTGGTTTTTAAACCTTGTTTAAATTTCATTCTTTGAACACTTTGTGAATAGATTAAAAAAAAAAAAAACAAAGGAAAGATGTGATAGTCTGACTAAGATCAAATTTATTTCTAAAAAATTATTTTATTCTTGAGTTAAATGTCTTGATTGTAATCCAAACGTAGGGTTCGTTTGGTAAACGCATTATATTTGTATTGCGTTTGAATGCAATGCATTGAATGCAATTTGTACTTGGAGGAAAAGCATTAGCAATGCATTTGAATGCAATGTATGTTTGGGGGAAAAGTATTTGAATTGTATTTTAATAATAAATATGTGATGTGATGGATAAAAGTAGAAAGAAAAAAAGGAGGGAGAGTGAATATATGATGTAATTAATAAAAATAATAGAAAAAGTGAAATAATAAATAGTGATTGTGTTAGATTTAAAATGTGATATGATTGGTATTTGAATGAAATGTTTTTGTATTTGGGGGGAAAATAACATTGCATTTAAATGCAATGCTATAAATGCAATGCTAAAAAAAAGCTTGTCCCAAACGTGTACTTAGAGTAGCAGGCTACAATTGATGATATGGTCTCCGGCGAGTAATGACACTGTTGCAAGCTCAGGTAGAGGGTGAGGGTGACACAGATTGGGGCTCAGGGAGCACGGATGACTCTGAGCTTGGGAGTTGGGATGGGAAACAAGAGTTGCAACCAAGAAGGGTAAAAAAAAAAAATATTTTTATAACTCAATATTGCTTAATATATGTTTTAATGCAAGTAGGGGTTATTTATGGTATTTTAAATAATAATTAATGGTCAAAATAGAGGAGTGTCTTTATAATTTTTAAAAGACATTATTAGTTTCAATCAACGAAGTATCTTTAAAATTTTGACAAAACACAGATGATGCTCCAATTCTCTTTTTTGAAATTTAATATTTTGTTTTACTTTTTTTTGTTTTAATTTCCGTTAAATTATAAAGTATTTTTTCTTAAACTATTTAAAGGTATTTATGTCATTTTGTCCAATTTTTTACTGTTTACAATATACACCATGGATGAAACTAAAATAAATTTTTTAAATTTGAAGAATACCTAATTTCTTAAAACAGAGGGAAAATTGAGAAAGAATTATGAAATGGACCCCATTTAATTTATTTATTTTTAATTAAATGGATATCTCTTTCTTTCTCTATTCCTACCTCTCTGTTTTTCAATGATTTCTCATTTCTCTTCCGCTCTCTATTCTCGTAAATCTCTAGCTTTCATTGTCATGTGTCTGCAATTGCCACGAAGCTCCTCCAAAATTCGTCGGCAAATAAAAAAGTCTTCGGAAGGTCAAATTTAGGTATAGAAGATGTTCGTGGACCTTGTTCATTAACTTTTAAAATGAAACTTCGTGAAGAAATAATCAACAAAGCAAGTTTAGCAAAATCCCACTTGGATGTCTATCACACAAAAATATCTATAATTAAAACCTTACTAGGAAAAAAATCCTAGCAAAGGATCAAAAAATACAATGTTCTTGTTATATAACATTTTGAAAACTACCTTATCAAAATCCTTGTTAGGAAAATCCAACGGAACAAAACCTTGGCTAAAATAAAAAAAGGACATGCGTAATTGACTTCCCTTCATGCAAATATGAGTGGTGCTGCTTGGGAATTGATTGACGATATTTTGGCCGACGTATTCCAATAATGTAACAGAAAGTGCCTGAGTAAATCAATCTGCTAGGTTGTCATTAAAATTGATATGTAAAGCATCTGTAACACCTCTTCTTGTGATTAATGCATGAAAATATCTTCCGTGAAATATCTTGTCGCTATTAATTTAATTAGCCATCCTTAACTAGAGCAATACATATTGCAGGATGTTCATGTCGTAATATGTTCTTTTTAAGATGTGTTTAATCAGATATATTAGTTACATACTACTTCGATTTGTTTTACTAAGTATAGGTATTTCATAATAGTATTTCGTAATCAGATATATTAGATAAATATCTTGCATCTTGCAAAACCAAACAACTGTGATTTTGAATTTTCTGAATAAAATAAACTAATATCAGTTATTCTGTGAACATAACGAAATATTTGCTTTATTCCTTTCTACTATCTTTGAGTTGGTGCAAATTATATTAGCTAGCAAACTAAAAAAAAAAAAGCGATATTGGACCTCGTACAATTAGTAAAATACATGAGAGCGCCCATTATACTTAAATATGAATACTTTCGGATCAAGACTTCTTTTTTATCTTCTCTAGGACAAAATGAATCTTTTTTCAAACTACTGTACAACCATTGGGGTGGTCAATAGATGAGTTTTCTTCAAAAAAAGAAAAAAAAAAAAAAAAAAGAAAGAGGCATGACCTTTTATTTGTAAGTTGATTGATGATGAATATTCAATGTGGAATAATGAATATGTTCGATCAGTAAGCTGAGACAAAATTTGATTTTCGGATAATGTTAGTCCCATTTTTTTTTTTTTTTAATATACATGTGATTCTCTTTTCCATCTCTCTAGAGTCCCAGTCATATTCAAAAATTGAATTATTTATGTATCTTTCCTTCACAAGATATTCACCAACGTGATTATAACACATATTCTCACATTTTTTTTTAACCGTATCAAGATCTTCATAATTTAATTGAACATATTTCCAGAGATATAAACAGACATCTTAAATCCTTCAGATATATTTTTATAAATATCACTTTTCAGTAATCTATATAAATATGCAGTTTTGACATCTATTAAACGTGTATTAAGTCGTTTAATGACTGCTAGGCTGAATAAATATCAAAAAGTAATTGTATCCGCCGTAGGAGAATGTCTCCTCCTAACTAATTCTTAGTCTTTGTGAGACAACTTTATGCAACAAGCCATTAGTTATATCTCACTATTTTATTTTTCTCATTAAGTTTACGCATGAACCCATTACATATCTCATTCCGTAAGAGATTTTAATTTTGCCTGGACAATATCTTTCTAGTTTGGCCAATCAATTCTAATGTCAGCTTTCTTAGACGGATTTTGGTTTAAGATCCTCAGTTTCTTTTATGTTATCAAGCATTATTGCATATGCAAATAAACTGAGGACAATAGCTTCCTCATTGTTCCATCGTTATCCTATATTGACAATTTATTTAGATATAAACATTTTATGCATATTAAGGTAGTTGGACCACTTCTAGGGTCTTCTCTGCATTTTATGTCATATTCTTGCAATATGCTCTCAGCAGAAGTGTAAGTTTGCTCAGCTATTCTTTTTCTTGTTTGAGGAATTTGCAAGAGCCAATTGGTCTACCATGGTTCAAGCGTGCCTTGGACTTAGTTACTGCTACATTTGAGCTTGTCTATAAGGGACATTAATTTGAGTTGAAATATTAGCAGCGGTTACATGAGAGATGGTCATTTTCTTTATATGAGTAAAAGCATCTAGAAACTATTTACTATATTGTTTATTGGGAGAACCAAAATGAGACAATGGAAATGCATTATTTAAAATTTCAATTGGTTTTCTATCTCTCTCTCTCTCTCTTTTTTCCCCAACTAATGCTAGGAAAACTCTTTCATCAAAATTGATAATTAGCAAATGGAGTTGTAAAAATATGTCCTGTCGAAAGTTCAAGATATTAGATGATAGAAGAGCATTCAAACCTAGCATAAATTCTTAAACTTTCTTTGATGATCCATCTTCTTGGTGTGCTGTGGTGGGGTAATTAAAACAAATGTTGTGCGACCAAATACTCATAAATGTTTATCAATCTGATGTAATAAATGATGTAATGTGTAATGTGACATGTTCCCAAGCAAAAACCAATAAATTCATTCTCATCAATTATGGTCTAGCAATTAATTATAATGCATTTAATGAATGATTTTGCTGGATTGTGTTGTGTATGAACATAGGCAGCAAGATGCCAAATATTAATTCCAATCGAAATCCAATCATCATTAAATGTTTGAGATGTAAATTCACCAACATTTTCAAGACGTATTGTCTTGATTGCATAGCCTTGAAATTGTGCTCTCAATCAAATTATTTATTTATCTAGACATTCACACACTTTTTTTAAAAATATATTTCGCAAGTGTTTGAGTCCATCATTGGGTGCTTCTATAGATTCGTAAGGAACTTCTTAAAATATGGATTCAAAAAGATAGTACTTGTGGTGGATTTCCTAATATAATAGTAAGTGGTATTTAAAGGATTTGATTAGTTATAACTTTTGGAATTAACATTTATGTCACTCCTACATCTACGTAAAAGATTATTATTATTACTATTTTTTAAAATTGATGCGTCAACTCTATTTATAAGGTAAGCCTACTACTTGAGTTTGTTGCCTTCACTCTCCTAAATGCATGGAAGTTGGCCCTCTATTTCTACAAGGTGAATATCATATGTGTTGGGTGGGTATTTGGGATTTTTCAACCCACTCAATAAAAGAGAAAGTCAAATACCAAATATGATTGAGAGATCAAGTATCCATATATTCCACTATTAGATAATTGGAGAATAGTAAAGAAGGTTAGTTGATTAAAGATCTCTTAGTCATCTTCTTTGGTGATCCTATTGATTTCTCTCCAAGGTACGTAAATTGTAGAATAATTTATTATATATGACAATTCAAGAAAACATGATTTAAGTAAAAATTTTTAAAATTCCACTATCTAAATTATCCAATTTTCCTACACAGACAGTTCAACTTAAAACAAAGACCTCTGGTTGAAAGAACAAGTCTTGCCACCTTGTTAGTTACTCGGTGGCACGAAAGGGCCAAGCTTGTTACTAAATGTTAGCATGTAATTGTCCGTGTCATTTGCTCCAATCCTACATTTTGACGATTCCCTTTTATTAGAAAGATCACCAAACTTGATTGAAATTCTAATTTATTTTGTATTCTCGGGTTTGTTTAGGGTTAACGAGTTACATATTACTCTACAGAAAACTGCTCAAAACAGGTCGTACGAGAGGCGTTCAAACCCGTTTAAAAGGCATGCCATGTTAGCGTAGAAATATAAGGTCGTGTATGGGTTGACATTAACCTCGTTAATTTTACCCCTCAACCTGATACAATGCAATTTTCCGCCCGCAGTATTTATTTGATTAAAAAATGTCTGACTTAATTTTCTTAATGTAGCAACCGGTTCTCTGCAAAACAAACCAGATTCAAGAGAAGAATTCAAAATCGTAATTTATCAAACAAATATTAATCTTTCAAGATAGTCCTTTAATGCAGGTAGCAAAAGGGAAGGAAAAGCGGGGAAACAAGGGGAAAAAAAAAAAAAAAACCCTTTGGAAAAGAAATGATAGTAAAAAAAAAAAAGGGTTCCAGAGACTTGAGGAGAAAGAAGTTGAAAAACGAATAAAATAAAAAAGCTATACACTTTTATCAATTCTTATTCTTTTTGGATTCTAAGTTTGTCCCATCTTTTAGTGTTTCCTGTGCATCATTGTCCATGCCAAGGCTAAAGAGGCAAGCTGCTTGGAGGTATAAAGCGGTAGGCCACTCAGGAGACACCACTTGGGCCTGCATTGCATCCCCCAATGCCTCTTGAGGCATGTCGCTCATCAGATATGAAAGGCAACGCCTGGCATAAACAGTTGGCGATACCATGGTCCCAGTATCAATAAACTTCAAAAGAGGCAAAAACACAAAATGACAAAATATTAGTCTTGTCAAACGAATAAGCCTTCTAAATGAAATTTTCAAAAGACGAAAATTGAATTGAAGAAGCAATTAAATTCGTGATTTCCGAAATGACACCACCTACTTCACCCAGAAAGCCAAGTCTAAAATGATCAGATGACTCACTTGTGTGTAACAATCTATGGCAGTTGCGAAGTCCTTGGCTCGAAAAGCAGTGTCTCCATGCTTCTTGGAGTTCAAGGTGTCTTGCATTTGACTGGTCCACATTTGAAAGGAAAGCTGAAAGGCAATAATTTCTCCAACAGAATTAGCAGGGAGAAAAGGGGTGGGATGGGAAAGTAGAAAAAGGAAAAGTAAAAAATTGCTTCTATTGTTTGTGAATCTCCAAGAAAAGTGAAGAATTGGGAATGAAGAGATTACTAATCCGCGCGTACTAAAGAAATCAATAACGCAGCTTACCCCACTATGGCGGTGGCAGCTGGTGAGGCATTTACAATTAGGAAACAAAAAGAAAAGGGATGTGACATAACAAGATAATAATGGATTTCCATGTTTTCCTGAGTAAACTGCTTCCCGGTTAGAACTCTCGCCCTGTTCTTTTTTCGCTAATGTGTAGGACCAAACTTAGTGTGCAAGTTTGTTATTATAGCCCAAGTTTGTCAGACAGATTTTATACGGCTTACTATTCATGCTACAGGCTAGTTCTACTTAGGCTCCGCTTTGATATCAATTTAAATTCATATGCAATATATGACCACTCAAAAACAGAGCGAGTGTGTTCATGAAATGCTGAAATATAACATTAAAAGGAAAAAAGGGGGGCAAGTGGCAGACCTCATTGGCAACGCCTTCATCATCCTTGTATCCAATCTTTTCCAATATTTCATGGATAGCAGTGAGATCCATCCTCACACAAGCTTCACCAAAAGGAGTTAATGACAATGGTTGAGTTGAGGATGCAGTTTCATGCGAGATACCCATCAAAACATAAGATGGAGCCTGGACAACAACTAGCGAATGAGGAATTACAGTCTTATGTAACTTTAGCAGTTTGAAACAATCTCTCGTTGACAATCAACATATCTGCCAGCTAATGGAAATATGGCAGATACAAGAGTCATATAAAGCACCATTAAACATTCTTTTCTCCTAGCGCAGCACTGTTGCTATAAATAAAAGAGAGTAATGGAGCTTATTTAAAAATGTATAATTTCAAGCAAAGCACAACTTTAGAAAGCTTGGTCAGGAATAGCAGTGTGCATACCTCTGCTTCTCTCTGAAGTGACATGAGAGAAGTGACAAGCGACTTTGCATTTGGCCTCTCCCGTGCTTCGTACTGTAAACAGCGGGAAGCTAACCGCACTAGCTCAGTTCCATCATCATTAGAGAAATTACCCTCTAAAGCAGAGTCCATCAGCATCAGGAAGTTCTTGCCACGGATTAGATCAAGTGCCTGCAAACAAGATAAGCCCAAAACAATGACCCTAGTGATCTTTATACGACAGTTTAACCAATATCCAGTTAATTCAGACACGCGCGTCAAGGCTAATTACTCTGCAACAGTTAGGAATCATATTTCCATACACACTGGTTCTGAAACAACTAATAAGGGATTTCGGAAGCAATGTGGACGTACTTATAAGCGTAAAACTCACATGACTAGGGGGTATATGTTTGCCACTCAGAAGATCCAGTAGCAACGTTCCAAAGCTATAAACCACACTTTCTGGTGTAACTCTTCCTGCCACCAAAAGACGCAATTTCAATTTTCAATATTTAGATCAAATTATTATTGGACAAATTTACATGTTTAAATTATCATTCAAACAATTTCATACAAAATGTCTACTTTTCTCTGCCAAAAGACAGTGTATGACAAGCACAACTATGCACCTGTCATTATCAACCATTCACAGCATCACCTGAATGCTGCTAGAGATTGAACAACCTTCCATATCCGCCAACAATTTTATTAGACCGAGACTGCTGATTTGTTTTAGATTTGTGTTTGGCGACCGAAATAGACATAATGCATCCAGTTATTCAAGCAAAAACAAATACCAGTTCTCAGGTACTCAGGAGGGGTGAAGGCCAAGTTTGTACTGTAACTCTTGCCATCCCTGCTGTTCTTCATGAGGCCAAAGCAGGAAAGCCTAGGATTTGCATCCTGATCACAGCGAACCCGCCGTTAAACAAAATTTAAAGGTAAAATGGATTAAAAAGAAAGTTAAAAAAATATACAAAAAGAAAAGGGGCAAAAGAAAAAAAAAATGTATCAAAGAAACGAAAGCACCTCATCAAACAAAACCCTGTAGGCATTGAGATCATGATACAATGCACGTCCTTTACTGCTGCAATATTCAAGAGCTTGTGCCAGATACAACGCCACTCTTATTCTCATCGTCCACTTCATAGGCTGGGTCTCCCCTGAAACGGACAAAAATAAAAAATAAAAAAACTTCAAACCTCACTGAAATGGAAATAAAAAAAAAAAGGAAAAAATAAATAAATAAAAAAGAGTAATTTACAGTGAAAAAGATGTTTGGCAAGAGTTTCATGAGGCATAAACTCGGCGACGAGCAATCTCTCGTCGCCTTCGCAGCAACTGCCGATCAGATTAGCCAATCGCTCGCTTCTCAGATTCCCGACAGACCTCGCCTCCTCCTGATACGATCAAAGATCTTAATTAACGACCAATGATCTGAACAAGAAAAAGAAGAAGAAGAAGAGATCGGAGAGGTTGACGGACGAGGAATTGGCGAGAATCAGGCCAAGCGAACTTGTTGAATCGCTTGATGGCGATCCAACGTCCGTCGTCGAGCTTTCCTTTGTAAACAACGTTGGGAGCTTTCTCGCCGTGCTCGGAGACTATGTTGTCGGAGGAGAATCCGTTCGTGGCGGCTTTGAGGCTCTCCAGGCTGAACTCGCTGAAGCTTGGCCACGACTCCCGATCATTCTTGCCTCCATTCTCTGCACAAAAATGCCTGCAATATCAATTACAGCCCTTTGCCTCCATATGTGTGTGTGTGTATATATATATATGTATATATTTCGGACGCAAGAAAATGAGCTTACCGATGTCGGAAGTTTCAAGAACGGAAGGTTTCAGGTGGGAGTGGAACCAGCAGAGAGAGAATTTGGAACAGCGAGCTCCCATTGAAGGAGAGAGTGAAAGAGAGAGAGAGAGAGAGAGAGAGAGAGAGAGAGAGAGAGAGAGATAGATCAATCGGATGAACCTTCGGTCAAAGGATCAGACGGTGGGCATCGGTCTGATTAAGACTTGAGTCAAAGTCCTACTCTTGAGCGTGATTGTTTGGATATATGAATCAGTAATGTTTTATTCTTCTTCTTCTTCTTCGTCTTTGATATGGTCTTTTTGTTCAAATTAAACCGCCTTCCTCCATCTTTTGATTCTCTTGGGAAAATGAATTATTATATAAGAAATTTTGTGGAGGTTGTTGTTGTTGTTGATTTTTTTTTTTTTTTTTCTCTTGGGAGAACGAGGGTGTGTGCGCGAAGGTCACGTTTCATGTGCGGTGTGGTGTGTAATGTGTGTTTCACTCTTTTCTTCTTGCAAAGGGGATGGCCTTTTCACTCCACCACTTTTTGTTGAAGGGATTGTAGCTAGTGGAAAAGCCAAACTATCTTTACATGTTAGAAAAATCAAAAACATATTATGAGAATATAAACAAAGATAATAATATAAATAATAAAAAAAATTATAAGAATTACTCATATACAATGGGTTTATATTATTATTATATACCACCACATGTATGCGAAGGTGTAGATGATTGGGTGTTTAAGACACACTTTAAGCTTTATACTTCGTAAGAAGCTCTTTTTTTTTTATTTGTTGTATTTTTCATATTAAATTATGAACATTAATTTGATCAGCCACGGTTTAACGATTGTGAGTTTTCACAAACTCTTAGTCATAGTAACTTTCAAATTTCTACTTGCATATGAAACCCAAAAGTTAGCTAAAAAAAGTATCAAAAATAGCGTCCAATATACATTTTAACATTATAATATTTTAGTAGCAAAATAATAATATTTTAGTAGCAAAATAATGTATGACAAATTCAATTTTTAACTAATATAAGTATAATGACGAATAAAAGATTGCTCACCAATTTCTAAACAGAATCCGAATGAAAACCTGTTGTTATTATTATTACTTTTGGGCAAGTCTCCTATCATGTTAAGATTTTTTACTGGTTTCTGGTTATGTTTGTTTACTAAATTAACGTCATCTCATTAATAATACAAGTCAAAATTACCAAAAAAAAAATGTCTCCATGCACGGGTATATTTTTGTTTGGGTTTTTTCTTTCGTAATTGTCATTGGGATATAAGCAAGTTCTTAACTCAACATAATCTGGGGAAAAAAAAAACCGATGATGCGTCTTCCATGCTATTATATTTCCCAAACTCCACTTGGAAGCTTATTAAAAGTTATTTTACTTGCTTTGTTATTGAACTCTGAATATGGAAGGAAATGTTAATTCCACAAGCTAAGGGGTGCTGGGTTGTAGGAGCTTGGCCTCCTTTTGTTGATTGGAAAGTCATTATTTGGCTAGATGTTTTTTAGCCGGTGAAACTTGCTTTCACCCATCCTTTAATAGGAGATTTGCTCCGAGTTCAGAACAAGGGGTTGCTTCGGCAGTTTCTAAGTAGATTTATTTCTTGTGTAATGTCTTGGTAGTTCGTTATAGCTTGTTCGAGGTGCGTTGTGCCCTTATTGTAGACTTTTAGTCCACCTATTCCTGTAATCATTTGATAGTATCTAGTTAGTTGGTCTAGTAGTGGCATTCGAATTATAATTTAATTAAGTAGTTTTATGTAGGTTTCAGTCATCGTATGTAATTCTAGCCCATCAGTGATGTTTATTATTGATATGCCTATTTTTTCAGTTTAAAAAAAAAAAAAGCAAAGGTGTAAATAAAGTAGAGAAAACAACAGGATCATAAAGACAAAAAGAAAATCGTAAAAGCTGGTTTGAAATAAGCAACATTTTCCTTATTTTCTTCCGGTCTAAGAAGTAACGTATCCCTCCACCCGTGATTTTTTTTTATTCATGACATTCAAGAGTCTATTTTATAGTTCTTTTACTTCTTCTATGCATGGTATTTAAAACATGTATTTGTAAATATAATTTAACCATAATTTTATAGATAACTTTATTTAAAAAGATTCAAATCTCCCATTTGATGTTTAAAAAAATTATAATGTTTAAAACTTTGATTGCATCTGCAAATATAATTTATTGATGATTTACCTCTACTTATAAAGCATAGAGTTCAAATACCCGATATCAAATTGTAAAAAAAAATAATAATAATAATTAGAGGACCTTTTTTAATAAAAATAATTAGGGGTCCCTTTTTTTTTTTTTTTTTAACCTCAACGAAACATGGATGGACAAATCCAGTATTTTTTGATTCTTGGCAAGGAATGTCATCCGAGTGCGTGGGAAAATGGCCTTTAGTGGATTAAGTGGGGAAAATTAGGAGGGTCGTTTTCTTTGTTGGGTCAGAAGTCAAACAAATCAATGATTTAAATAACCCTTTTTCTAATACGTTGGTTCTAATTTGGAATGGGATTAGGTGAAATTACATTCATGATTTTCTTAATTGATTAATGCATTATGAGACCATTCAGTCTCTATCAGTTTATGCTCACATGTCAACTCTAGCCAAGGACCGACTATTTTATTTGGCGACCTCAGATGTCAATGTTTCAGACCTGCAACAAGAAGTCAAAGATTGAAGAGAAAAAGTAATTGGAGAACTCTATTACAACAAGAACTAATACTCCAAGCTTTTGTGTCTTTGTTATCTGTAGCATCATCCCTATTCTACGCAAAAACCAGCACCACGCTCAATTCCATGAATTTTTCTAGGTTTCTCTCACACCTAGAGTGCTTATCTTTGTCTCAATCCACCACCGCAAAACTTTAGCTTCATGTTATGTCAAATTTGTTGAGTCTACATTTTTCGTTCTTGTCTCTCTTGAGTTAGGATCCTTGTACTCGTCTTCCTCCCAAATTCATCTTCCTTTACACCGCTGCTTGGCCTGTATTCTGTGCCAACCTTTACTGCACTACCCTCATGAGTGGATTTGCCGCAACCGATTAATCGGACACCACCAACCAGTCAATCGGAAACTTTCTTGTCTCCCATTTCCAAAAACCTCCATCAACCAATCGACCAAACCCTTCAACTGAGCCCACATCCAAAACATAACAACCTCCAGTTAACTAAACTTCCTCAATCAATCAATTGGATAACCCAGAACCATGAGTTATCATTACCTCTCCGGTTGACTAAAATTCCTCAATCAATTAATCAGATAACCCAGAACCATGAGTTATCATTACCTGTTCAAAGAATAATATCCACAAACTAATCCAGAAACTTAATCTCAATGCCCAAGTTTAGCCTTCTGACTTCATTGAACCTTCAACTGTACCCCAAGCTATCAAAGATCCCAAATGGTGTCAGGTTTTGTCCGAAAAGTATGATGCTCTAGTTTGGAATAGTACATGAAAACTTGTTCTATGGGATCTAACACAAAATCTTGTCGAATATAAGTGGATTTTCAAAACTAAACAAATTCCTGATGGTTCTGTTAATAGGTATAAAGTTCATTTAGATTTTATCATCGGTCGAAAATAGACTACCTTGATACCTTTAGCTGACTAGTCAAACCAACCACAGTTTGTATGGTCCATAGTCTTGCAGTCATCTATGGCTGATCTCTATGATAGTTGGATGTCAATAATGCTTTTCCCCAAGGCCACTAATTGAAATACGGCTTCACAGATTAGGACTATCCTACCCATGTGTGCAAAGTACATAAGGTATCTATGGTCCCAAGTAAGCTCCACGTGCTCGATATCATGAATCGCATCATTTTCTTATTGCCTTAAACTTCTTCAACTCTCATGCTGACACCTCATTCTTTGTCCTTAACACAAGTGGAACTATAATTTACTTACTTGTTTATGTTGATGACATATTATTACAGGCAACAATGATCACGCTATGTAATGTGTCATTGATCTCCTTGCCCAACGCTTTTCTCTTAAGGATCTTGGCCTACTCTCATTTTTCCTTTTTGTTGAGTTCATTCCATGCAGTCATGGTTTCCTTTTGTCCTAAAGATGATACATACATGATCTTCTCACTCACAATCCTTACTAATGAAAAAGAATGCAATATTATGATTATGTAATTAGACATTAAGTATTTAACAATTTTAAAAAAAAAAAAGCCTTGTTGCTACCTATGGTAATATTCTTTGCAAATTGCAAGCAATAATCAACTTTCAAACAAATTACCATTAGTCATATTCTACTTTTTTTAAAATATCATTTTTTCTTAGAAAATTAAAAGTAATATTTTGTTTACATATATTTTCATTACATGATACATATATATTTAAAAATAATTTTACATTATTTATAAAAAAATAAAAAAATTATGGGTAGGCTTGGGGCTGGGGCGGGCCTTGCAGCTGGCTAAGCTAGGGCCTGGTTTAGGGCCAAAATAGCAGGCAACGAGCCTACCAGCTTAACCCGATCCAAATTTACAGCTTTATCTCAAGCACAATCCAATCTCTTGGAGCTCAAAAAAGCAACATATCATGGCTCGCTCATCTGCAGAGGCCAAATATCAATCAGTTGCTGCAATTCCTACCGAACTAAGTTGGGCCTGTTCACTATTAAGTGAACTTGGTGTCATTGTTATTCAGGTACCAAATATCTCTTATGACAATATTGGCTAACTATCAATTCATTTAAGATCAAGCTCAAAGTGGTCCTTTATGAGTTGCCCATGTTTTGTTCGAAGACCAGTTAGCCGATGCATTTACCTCCTCTACCTCATGACCACTTTGTCAAATTATGAACCACAATTAGACTCTCCTCCTGGAGCTCTATCTTGTAAAGGCATATTGGAGAAAATATATAATCATAAGTATTAATTATACAAATTCCCACTAGACTACGTATCCCATTTTACTTTACGCAGGGGGGTGAAATAAGGTATATAATCTATGAGGGATCCGTGGAATTAATCCTTAATTAAATATACTTTAACATATATACTTTTTATTAAATCACATTAACAAAAAATAAAAAAAATAAAAAAATCCACATTAGAAACCTAACAAAAATTATCTCCATACTTACATGTTGTTTTCAATCTAAATAGCCAAATATTCAATTCAAATACAAAATCTATTAATAAACTTCAAAAACATGTAATATAATAAAAAAAAACTTAACAAAATATTTTGTAATCCCAATTTAGAGAACCAAATTCTTAACCACAGAAAGCTAAAATAAGCATATTTAAGCTAAAATTTCTTTAAAAATTGAAACTTTTCCTTACCAGAGAAGGAAAAAAATCATGAAGTTAATCCAAAAACATAAAAATTGTACCTAAAAAATAATAAAAATCAAAAATCAAAATTGAATTGAAAAAAAAAAAAGAAGAAGAAAAATTTGAAAAAACCTAAGCGACAAAAGCTAGGACTGACATCCCTAAACGAAATGAGATCAAATTAGAGATGTGGTTTCTCTACGCTGGTCAGAAGATGACACCGAGTGCTTTAATGCTTGTACACCACACATGTGCCTCTCTGGTGCAAACCAAAGGACGGAGAACACAAAGAAGCCGACACCACGGACAACACCATTGCAGAGCTTTTCTTTGAAGCCCTCTTCTTCGCTTTATTCTTACTCTTCTTGATGGGAATTTCTTAGTGGTTTTCCTTAGTGGGTCTCACAAAAGATAGAGAAATATTGATTCAATGGTTATCTACCTTATTCTTTGCCTTTTCTTTTCTTTCATTTTTAAGTTTTATTTGATTTGTTAATATTGTGTTTTAATAAAAGTATTTATATTTTAAAATATATTATGGATTAATTATATAGATTCCCCCTAAACTATGTATCATATTTCACTTTGCCCCTAGATTTCATGCTCTATTCGCAATTTTGTTAAGTTTATAGATAGAATACCACCAAGAGTGGAAACATATTTTGAATAATTTTATATAGATAAAAAAGCATGATAAATGGTTTTGCAAGAAAGCAAAGTGAAATTAGGTACATAGTCCAAAGGGAATCCATATAATTAATCTTAATCATAATTATTGTAATTATTGTATTTAATATATTTAGTCAATTAGCTTTTAGTTTAAATTATTTATTTAATTTGTAAAATCCTTGATTAAAGTAAATTCTTGATTTAGGATATCATCTAGATTAGGAAAGTTGTATTTTTATGACTTGTAAATTATGTATATATTCTCAAATACATTAATGAAAAGTTATGCCATAATTTCCAAAATTATTTAGTTTTTGATAGTGTTGTATGACACTTATTATTATTATCATTGTTGTTGTTGTTCAACATGATATGTCTTTCCAAAATTACCTTGCCAAGTTGTAAAGGTAATTTAATAGAATATCATTAGTAATCTATGATAATCCACCAGATGCTGTTAGATTCAATATGGGTCACGAACTATGATATATTTATTTTTATTGATTTATCAAGTTATCTTCATATGTATTATGTTAGTTTTTGAACACTTTATTTGTGTTTTTATTGTGTTTGTGTGTTTTTGTAGGTTAATTGTAAGAAATGACAAAATTGGAATTTAAAAACACTAAAAAAAGAACGGTGTCAAGCTATAGTGCACCAATTGCATATTAAAGCATGCAACATACTCCAATAAAGCTAGAAAGCCTGAAGTTTCAGGCGACAGTGCTCTTTTGTGTGCTGCAACCCACCTTTAAGCCATGGCCAGCCTCAAGCAAGTGCACTATAGTGTACCTCGACCTCCTTGAGCATCCTATAGTGTGCCTCCTATGGCCTTAGCCACCTTAAAAGGTGCTATAGCGAGAAAAACATCTACTGTAGCCCCCCACACATATGTAATGTTAATTTTGAGGCAAAAATATGATATTTTTGAGGGGGTATAAAAGGGAAACTTGCTATAATTAAGAGAGAGCATTAGGGAGACCAACTTTCAAACAAAAAAGAGGCAAAACCTTCATGTTTTGGGAGGTCCTCTTGGAGATTCAAAGAAGATTGAAAAAATAGAAGCATGTTTCACCAACTAGTTTTTCTTTTCTTCTTTCCTTTTCTCTTTCTCTTTGCTCTTGAACTTGTATTTGATTCTAGGTTTTGTGGTTGAACAATGGGTTTGATGTTTTGTTTAATTTTGGTTAAAGGTATTGAAATTACAATGTCTAGCTAAATGTATAAAGCTAGGGGGTTTGATATAGCTTGATGATGACTATGTTTTGAAGATTGAATGCTTATTGATTGAATCTCATTTCAATCATTTGTGTTTCTCTTTATTTATTGTTTCAATTTAATTACTTGTTAAATTAATGATTTAGATGGGTGAAATTTGACTTGCGAGAGTGAATTTCATATGTAGGATTTAGGAAACACAACTTATAGGATATTGAATTCGGGAGGCCAATATGCTTGGGTAATCACTATTTGAGGCTTGCTTATTAAGTGTTTAATTGATTGAGTTAATAAGGATATTAATTTGGTCTTTTATGCATATTCTTGATACTCAGGAGAGGGAGTAAAATTAACCTTGGAACCTAAGATTAATGATTCAGATAAGATTGGTTAATTAGACTTTGAATTGAATAACCTAGTCTAGTTGAGTAAAATCAAAACCCCCTAGCCACATCTTAGATTGAGTTCCCTTCAATCCATACCTTCAATTGCTCTTATTTTCCCTATCTTTAGTTTAATTTTGTCATTTAAGTTAGTTTAATTTACCAATCTTTGCTTGCTTAGATAAAATTGAGTCTTTCTAATCTTGGTAATTAGTTATTTTTTCTAGACTTCAATCCTTGACAATAATACTCAATCTTTTGATCATTTTATTACTTGTAGCAATTCGTATATTTACGGAATTATACTAAAAAATATATTTCATAACAAGTTTTTGACGCCGTTATCGGGGATTGAAAGTTTAGTGATTCTAGTTGATATTGCAACCGAGTGACTCAGTTTTAATTAAACATTTATTTTCCTTTTTAATTTTTTGTTTTTTTAATGTTTGTTTTGTAAAAAATTGAAAATGTCGAATCAACAAGTCTTTTTGAATTTTTCTCAATGGCATTTGGAGCCGTTTTATAATGCCTGGTGGAGATATAAGGAATTACTTATTTGGTTATCTTGGTTTGTCAAAGGAATGCCAACTACAAAACTTCATCGATGGATTATGCACCACAACAAGAACTTGGGTCAAAAAAGGAAATGATACCACCTCATTTTATCAATTATCCATAGATGAAGCCTATTATTATGTATTAAAAGATGTGGCCAAATATGACAATTCGAGTTGGAATTATTCACCTAACAACCAAGGTTAGGAGGAGAGTTCTAACATTTAAGAGCCATGGGATGATACTCTACCTCAACATTCGAAGGTTTTTCTCGACTTTCAAGTCCTTTTTTGCCTGATTTTCAAAGGAAAAAAGGCTTTGTATAGAGAAGTTGGAGAACCATTATGAGGAGCCGATACCAAGGGAGGAGAAATTGAGTTTTATTGATGACGACTCTTCAAGAGAAGAAGAGACATAAGAGTTATGTATTCATGAAAAATCACAAGAAGATGTCTATCATCCTCTTGAGATCTCCATTGTCGAGTCACCACTAATCAAGTATAAACAAACCTATTAAGATTCGATGTGGCCAGAACATCCCCTACCATCCTTAGTACAGTACATTCAAGCTCACCAAGTATATGCGCTGGAGTCAAGTACAGTTGAGTATATGAGTCGATTACATTTATATCTCACCATACTTGAGGGCATCCAATTTCTAATATTATATGACACTTTTTATGAGTAGAAGCTGCTCTTTGATGAGCACTTCTCCTATAGTCTAGCTAGAGATGTTAATTCAAGCGCCTTTTAGAAGGCACCCAAAGTTCTATCCCTTTAACTTATTTTAAATTTTTCTTGTGTGTTGATTATGATTTCTGTATTTTTGTGTTGTTTGAGTTTGGAACTTATTTATGTTTAAAAAATTTTGTTATTTTCAGGGTTTAAACAAGCTTATGGGATCATCAATTTAGTTTAGACAAAGGCTTGGGAATGCATCAGAGAACTTTAGGGATGTAGCACAAAAAGAGCATGAAAAACAAGAGCTATACAAAGGCTGGGTGCTATGTCTAATAAATTTGGTGATCATTCCTCAATCACTTACACTCTTCGTTTCACCCCTGCCACTTGGAGAAGAAAAGAAAGACAATCAAGACAACAATCACAACAACAACCAATAGGAAACATTGCATTTCATCTCCCAGGTTTGTGTTTTGCTTCCCTCGCACTTTGTACTGCTTTTGTAAACATTAAGGACAATGTTTAAAATTAGTTTGGGGGGTGAACATTTGTTATTGGTTGTTGTTCATTTGGTTGATATTCATTTATGTGGTACTTTTTTTGTTGTTCATTTATGTGGCGATCCCATTAGCTTCTTTTGAGCTTGTTTTTAGAGTTTTGTTAGTCCAAAACAAACAAAAAGAAAAAGAAAAAGAAAAAGAAAAAGAAAAAAAAGAAAAAAATATATATTTTGAGTCTTATGAAAATTGATGGCCAAGAATTCGATGACAGAAGTAAGTTGAAATGTGTTCATAAATCATTAGAAATGTCTTAACATCAATTGTCTGTGTGCTTAATTCCCTTACTAGTTGAAGTTTATCATTGATTTACAAGCATTAAAAACTTTGATCATTTAGTCTTTTAGGTGTTTAGAATATATTTATGCAAACTAAAAGATCTTCACATCTTGATTAGGGATTCTAGAACTCATCTTAGTGCTTGTCAAGGTGAAATCTTAGGTTTAGTGTTGTTAGGGACATGATTTAGGTATTTTCTTGACTCATTTGGACCTTTATAGCTAGCCTTTATTTTTTATCCTATTAAAACCGGTTAAACCTAATTGTCTTTTTCTTCTTTTTCATCGCCCTTATCAACTAAGCCTAACCATTACTTGATATCTTCTAATATTTTGACCTATCACCTTTAGGTATATTGGTCATACATTACACACTTTAGGCCCTGTTTTTGGGTTTGGTATGAACGTGATTATGGTTTGAATATATCATTGATGGATTATGTCATTTCCCCATTTTTGATACTTCTAAGTTGTTTATGTTTTGTTCATATTGAATTGAATAAAAAGAAACAAACAAAAACAAAAACAAAAAAAAATGCTACCTAAACAAATGACACAAAGAAATAAGTTTGAGGGTGTAATGAAAAAAAAAATAGCAAGGCAAATAAATAAGTGTTTGTTTGTTGTGTTACTTTATGTAAATTTATGGGAATAGAAAGTTGAGTTGATGAGATAATTGAAATTAATTAATTTGGGAAGAAGAAAAGATGGAAATTAATTTAGATTCACTTAAGGGCTTAGTGGTGCAATATATGTCTAGGGTGATTTGAGCCAAAAATTAATCGATTTCATCATACCTCTACCCTAGCCTTACATTGCAACCCATAAGAAGTTCTAATGATCCCTATTATACTCTAACTGACATTTGTGATGAAAAGCATGAATAGTGAGCTTATAGAATTATCTAAGACTGAGATTTGTGGATTACATCCTAGTTGCATTAATCGATTTGGGTGCTAAATTGATGAATTTATTATGGTTTTTGCACACACTTGCATTAGGAGAATCTTTGGTGGACCAAGCTAGTTTAGGAGTTGAAATTCTAAACAATTTTAGTGTTAGGCATTTCTTTTGAGTTGTGAAACTTTTGGCCTTTGAGATAAATTTCTTGGCTATTGATTTGAAACTTGACTCATGTGTAGTATTTTAATCTTTGTTCTTGGTTTAATTCTTCTTTTAGTTTTAGTATTAGGTTAGACTTTTGCATCATTTCCTTGTTTCATTTTTTTTTTCTCGTTTGATTTGTTTTATTCAAGGAGTAGCAAAATTTTTAGTTTTTTTTTATTCAAGGACTAGCAAAATTTTTAGTTTGGGGATATTTGATATATTGATTTTTATCAAGTTATCTTCATATGCATTTTATTTGTAGTTTAATTGCAAGAAATGGCAAAATTGGATTTTAAAAACACAGAAAAAAAAGAGGATTGAAGAAGTTTCGTCAGGCTATAATGTGTCAATTGCGCACTGCAGTGCACAACATGCTCCAGCAAGGCCAAAGAGCTCGAAGTTTCAGGCTGCAACCTACCCTTAAGCTGTGGCCAATCTAGTAAGTTCGAAGAGATCGAGGGCACACTGCAGCACTAGTTAGGCACACTGTAGCGCACCATCTATAACCCTAGCTGCCTTAAGCAATGTTACAGCACCCTACACATGTGGAATGTTAATTTTGAGGTAAAATGTGACGTTTTTAAGGGGATATAAAAGGGAAACTTGCTATGATTGACAAAGAGTTTTGGAAAGACCAAATTTTAGAAAAAAAAAGAGGGAAAACCCTTAAGTTTTGGGAGGCACTCTTGGAGATTCAAAGAAGATTAAAGAAATTAGAGCATGTTTCTCCAACTAGTTCTTCTTTTCTTCTTCCTTTTCCTTCTCTCTTTGCTCTTGAACTTGTATTTGATTTTAGGTTTTGTCGTTGAATCATGGGTTTGATGCTTTGTATGATTTTGGTTATGGGTATTGGAATTACAATGTCTAGCTAAACTTATTAAGCTAGGGTGTTTAACATAGATTGATGATGACTATGTTTTGAAGATTTGAATGCTTGTTGGTTGAATCTCATTTCAATAATTTTGTGTTTTTCTTTGTTTATTGTTTCAATTTGATTACCTATTAAATTGATGATTAAGATGTGTGGAATTTGACTTGGAAGAGTAAATTTCATATGTTGGGATTTGGAAAACACAACCTATAGGATATTGAGTTCAGGAGGCCAATATGCTTAGATAATCACTATTTAGGCTTGCTTATTGAGTGTTTAATTGATTGAGTTAATAGGGATATTAATTTGATCTTTTATGCATATTATTTTACTCCGTACTCAGGAGAGTGAGTGAAATTAATATTGAAACCTAAGATTAAAGATTCGGATGAGATTGGTTAACAAGACTTTGAATTTGATAACATAGTCTAGTTGAGTAAATTCAAAACCCCCAGCCACATCTTAGATTGAGTTCCCTTCACTTTATACCTCCAATTGCTCTTATTTTCCTTGTCTTTAGTTTAATTTTGTCATTTAAGTTAGTTTAATTTACCAATCTTTGTTTGCTTAGAAAAATTGAGTCTTTCTAATTGCGGTAAGTAGTTATTTTTTTTAAACTTCAATCTTTGCGGACAATACTCGATCTTTATATCACTTTATTACTTATAGCGATTCGTCTATTTCTCGGCTTACACTAAAAAAATATATTACGCTACAGATTATCTTTGATTGTTGATGCCGGTCTCCGATTGTTAGAGAGTATATTACCAAGTAATCTATCAAATTAATTTTTATTCCCAATACAAAATGGTTGATCGTCTCTAAATTTGATCTTTAGAGAATAATTTAGCGTATTATTTTAGTAATCTATCTTATTATTTTTTATATCCTATCGAATTATTCTTTGTATTTATTGGATTTTTTTTATACAAAATTGATGACGAGCAAGCGTTAACATATCAACAAGGTAACCTAAAAGTCATACTTGCGTTATACAGTTATGTACAAATATATATATATATATATATATTGGCCGTTGTGTTCGGCGCAACATTTTCATGGTAACCTTATTATATCATAATATTCAACAAGATTGAAATTTTAACAAAGGATTTGGACTAGTAATTTAACGCGGTGATTTAAACCCTTTATACTTCTTATCAACTCTTTGTAAGAATTTACAAAACTAGAATTTATTTTTCTTTTAATGCTCCTCACAATGCCGTTCTTTTTGTTTCTTGTGATGATACTAATCAAAATTACTTTCAACGTATTTCGATTAGTTTCACTCTAGTCTTTCTTTTATTCCCTGCCTTCGGCCTGTCATGTAATGAATTTTATGTAATTTTTCTCTTTATTTAATTAATTATGAGTTGAGATCTTGACGTGGGATAGGTCTTCTCTGACAGATGTCAACCAGGATATATCGAAGTGCTTTACTATCAATTAATCTCTGTCTGTTTGGAAAAACACAAATTTCCTTTGAATTCATATGTGAACATCATCTCTGTTTTAAACAAAGAAAAGAACTTTCCGCATTTACTTTGCATTCATTTTTTCAAATTGTAATCGAGGTTAATACTTTCCGGACTAGGGTTTCTAAACTTGTTACACGTGCTTGTAAATTAGATAATGTAGTTTCTAGCAAAAAAAAAAAAAAATCATATAATGTAGTCTTTGTTTAGACACTATACATGCAATTACATTAGTGATTCTTATAGTATTTTTTTCAGTACTATACTTATAAGTAATATGACAGTTATTCATATGAAGCGTTCATGTACAAAAGATCATTTCAAAAAACTTGGTATAAATTGTTAGGCTTACCATTGGTAAATAAAGTTTAACACGTAATGTCGTCTATTGACCTTAATCCGAGTGATTAATAGAAATATTGATTATGTCTGTTTATTTATTAGTGTGTGATATTACTTTGTTAATTAAAAAAAATTATCATCTGGAGACAACAATATATTTGATAGTTGAAAATAGTTACTCATAGATATGGAGTCCACAATTTTATTAAAAATATTGGTAATAATATTCTCATGAGTATTAATTTGATACTCTAAAAAAGAATCTAGTATAACAAAAAAAAAATCTAGTAATCTACCATATTACTTATTGATAGTCGGAGATCAATAGTGACCTATGTTGATTCAGGGGGCATCTAGTAATTTATCGTAATACGTTTTTGGTTAGTCGAGGGTAATTTTGAAAAGGCATTATGTCGACCTTTGATGGGCAATCCTCCAAATCGCCCAATGTTCTTCTTCTTCTCCTTCTTTCCAATTTTTTAAACTCGGGAATCACCCAATGTTCTTAATGGTTGAAACAAAGGGCTCAAGAGAGTAGTCTACTAAATAAAAAAAGGGAAAATATAGTAAATAACAATTTTGTGAAAATAATTAAAGTAAATAAGGAGGTCTTAAAATATTTGAAGTAAATAATAGATTTATCAGATAAATAAAATATTTACTTGATAGTAATATATTTACAATATGTAAATAAATTATTCATTGGTAAATCTCACACTAATAAATCGTTTGGCTGGAAAATTTATTATTTATCCAAATATTTTAAAAAACTATTATGTAATTCAATTATTTTCTGAGAACTCTTATATAAAAAGGAAAACAACTCTTATTTATTTCTTTTTCCCAATAAATAAATAAATAAAAAGGAAACAAACTTCCAACAAAAATAAAAGGAAAAAAAACTATCATAATGCTAGTTCAGAAACTAACAGCTCCAAAAGTCCTATAAAGTTTGGCAATGCCCTGGGGTGCCTTCCTTTTTTGGTAACCTATAAAACTTTGGTCAGAAAGAAGTATTCATCTCTGTTAATTGAGATCCAACTCTTTAAAAGTTTATAGAATAAGCCCTTGAAAGACATCAACAGATCGCTTTCCACAACAATGAGGAAATCACTAAAATCAATGAATTAGAGGGGCGTTAGGAGTTGAGAAATGGGAAAGAATCAAGAAGCATGAGAAAATTTCATACATTAATTGAAAAGAAAAAATCAAAATAATTTCTATCTATTGGTGGAATCACGCTACTCAGTCTTCATATGATGGTCTTAGCATTTGTTTATTATGTCATCATAAATTCCATATCGTGTATGAAGTCATTCACATGATCACACTAGGTAGACTTTATTAAAAAAAAAAAAAAAAAGATAGAGAGAGGAAAAAATTTGAACACTTTTGTCAATTTACTTCGATGTGTGGCGGTGAAATTTAGTATAACTGATCTGACAATCTCTACAATCTAGTATATTTATGCGTAATAAAGAAGTGTGACAAAAGTTGGCTGTTCTGCTAGTACATATATACATATAATCATAGATACATATACATACTCTACCAAACGTTAAATTTTGGGTGTCATTAGCTCAGCAGTGCTAGTCCTGACGTTTTGAGCACGACCTTTGCTTGTTAATGAGCAGGCATAATGATATCGAGTAGTTAAATTCAGCCAGCAAAATCATGCAAACCACTATAGATATGCTAATGGATAACACTTAAATCATTGAGAAACTCCACAAATTTAATTGCTAATTACCTTATATACTGGCAAAAGTCGCCACATTCAATGATCTGTACTCATGTCTGCCTTTGTAATGGGTCCTGCAAAAAAACTTGCCCCAGTTAATGTACACTTTATACATCACATGACAACCTTTTTTTTTTTTTTTCCCTCGTGGACAGATAATAGATAGTTACTCCTTTGCCCTTTGTTTGATGTGACAAAACAATACTTCAGCGGGAAAAATGCAAATCGAATGACCTATGCACATATTTCTCGTTATGTTTCAGTCATAAGTGTGATTTAGTTCCTAAACCAAATATTCAATCCTATTTTATCTTTGTTAGGGAGATATCACTTCTTCTGAAGTAGTTTATATGATATACCAGAATATAATTAGTTAGAAATATGTTTACTTTTGCACGACAACAAAGAAAAAAATACGCCTCTTATTATAGTAAAAACGTTTTAATAACTAACAATACAAATTCGCTATTAGTAGTTTGTGTTTTTTTAATATTAAATTGGATTCATCTAATCGTATCAAAATAAAAACTATATGCAAAATCAATAGTTTGATAAAAATCTTAAATAGTCGAAAAACAATGTTGTACCAGAATTGTCAGAAGGATTTATGAAATGCAAATGAAATTCATTAGCAATCTATCAAATCAAACTTTAACCAATATTTAAGGGCTATCCGTTGTCAAATCCATGGCCGAAATTTGGGCAAACTCGATCACAAGCTGATGATCATTATTCCCCAAAGAAAAACGAAAGCAGGAGGCAAAAGAGCAAGCCTTGTCTGACAGATGAACTATTATTAGTACCACCCACATAAGGGACTTGAGGACCCCCTTTACAGGGAAAAGAGAGAGAAGAATCAAGAGAAACAGAAGTTATTGCTATCTAAGACATGCCTCAATTATGACATTGCACACTCCAAAAATAATATATAAGACACACAACATTTCCTCATTCTCCATTATTTTGTTCTCTTTATTGACCAACTTTCCAGCTTAAATTACGCCAAAAATGCTTATTCGGTCACACCCACAAGTGGGGTCACCCGCCACTTTTGTCCCTGCCCCATAAGATGATGAACCCAAATAATATTGGTCTTCACCCTCTCTGCTTTGCCGTGTCAATTACCAAAAAGGGCACATGGGAATGCAAGCAAAATTAGCTATTATATGCATGACTCCCATCTCTTTGAAAATGTAATTGAGATAAATATTTAAGTGATAAGAGGATAAAGATGGACATCTTTTGATGTTCCCTTCGTTTTGATGATGTTTAAGTTTTTCTTAGATGAGTTTCCCTTCAGTTTTACCTTGTCATATATGTTTGGAAAGTGATCTAAGAGTCCCTTTTGGCTAAAGTGATCTTAATTACGCTAATTATGATTATGCATCCCATTCACATTTTGACCTCACATGATTAGATCTACTCCATTCATACCACTTATGCTAACTTCTAGGTTTTGCTATTAAAAAAAATTAAAATAAAAACACTTGATTATATTCGTATGAAGGAAATATGCGAGATTGGTTTTTTTTTTTTTTTTTTTCTCAATAAAAGACTATGGTTTTACAACTTTTATCCATGAACTAAGCCCCCCACTTATTTATTTTTTGTTTGTAAAAAGGTAAATAAAAATATGTGTTACTTTATACCAATACACATAAGCCCCTAGTAAAAATTAAAAACATACTCTTCTAGTTCTTATTAATTGCATTAACTTTTGGTTTTTATGATTAACCCCTTTCTAGTACTGATAAGAATCTTTTGTTCCGCCGCTACAACAAAACAAGACATTGCCGTTAGACTTGTGCACTGCCACATTGCAAATTGCACAACATGGGTCAAACCAAATAAAACAATATCCTAGAGGCGCACATACATATATATTCATTCCAAAAATTAAGCTGATTCATTTTCTTTGGCCGGCACAACAAAAATGAAAAACATTAATACATCTCCATCGTGTCACGTGGGATGCACGTTCATGACATTTGCTCCTAATACATCTCCACTAATCACAACTAAAAATATTAATAATTAAAGTCGGTTACAATGAACTAAAGGGCGTCTAACAAGCAATTATTCAAAACGAGTTTCACATCCCTCAAAAGAGGGAAAAAGACGCATGTGAATGACGCGAGAGTTTTGTCTTCATTTTCGAACGGAGAGTATTTTCCTTCTTAATGAAATACGAATGCGTTTGCTTTGCATGTAAATGGAACGAAAGACGAGACGATTGCTCACGCCAGGGTGGGATAACACGGACAAGAGGCATTAGCTCGAAATCAATATTAGATGCTATCCACAACAACAGGCCATCACGTGCTTCCCCATAACCACCTTTTCTTGTCAAAGTTTATAAAACGATATCATGTGCGAAGGAAAAAAAAAAATGCTAGACACTAAACACTCTTGATGGTCGATTTATTGTAATATCGCATATCAATTAGCAATGCAAGGAGAGGCTGAGCTATGCTGTGCCTGCCAGCCCTCCTGAATTTTTCTTATTTTAAAATTTAGTCTGGAATTGTGTGATTTTTCTTTTTTGCTTACACTCAAATTTAATTATCTTATGTAAGCCTAAACTAAAACTCTACCCTCTATCTATAAACTCATTAATCGAATACATCAAGCAATAATTTTGAGTCGAATTAAAAATGAAATTATCACACGGGAGAGGGAATTGTGTAATAGCCCATTTATTGAGCACATTTTGGATTTTTATCTCATGATTCATATTTTCGCCATGTTAACCACTTTTTATCTGACATTCAAAGATGAAAAATCTTTTAAGCCATTACACATAAGGTAATATATATTCCAAAAATACACTCCCGTTGGAGCATTCCTTAAAATGAAATAAAATCCTTCAGTGTTTGTAGAATTGTAAGGCCCAATTGATCTTTTACGTATTGAGCATGTTTTGCAATTAAACACTCGTGATAATGTACAGACTTGTCGTCGCCAATGGGTTGGTGCGGAGACTAAAATTTCCTCAGCTTGAATTTTGGTCTTGTCCAATCAATGTATTATAGGTATTGATTATAAACCGATAATGGTTTCAGTAGAATTGAACTGAACCCTTGTTAGTGAATCAACAGATTCACTTTGTAAATGTATGTTTTCTTTCTTTTCTGTGGTAGGGAAATTCAAATTTGTAACTAACAACCGGAAAACGCTTGTGGGTAAACTACCAGGTTATGGTGAAAGAAATACTACAACCAATGGAAGAATAGAAATGTCCATTATGAGTTGTGACACCAATTATCAAATGATACGAACCCAGAGATTAAAAAGCAGTGGAGCAAATTGAAGAAAATCATAACCCAGATTCCATTGCCACTAGAATACAAATCATGTGTCCAGTCCATAGGAGCCATCCATAAATGCCCAATTAAATAACATTAAAACAAAGAGCTCCCATTGTTTCCAGCAGCAACAGCAGCAGCAAAACCCATCTTCGTCTATGAACCATTCATTGCACCATCGGCATGGACTGTGTTTCCATCGTCCATAATCTTGCCATTGACTTGAGTTCTCTGCCTCTGCACAAAAACAAGAGCAAAGAGCAAAAATAAATGCTAGTTCAACGCAGAAAAAGTTGTGGCATCTCGGGATTATATGAAGTGAGAGGACTAATATACCCAATCAGCAGGGTCTCCTGAGTTCCCATTCAATAGCTTGTGGTTCTCTTCTTTGGTCCTTCCATCCTTCTCTTTGTTGGTCACCGGTAGCAAGAGAGACCCAATTCCGTTGCTCCGATCAGGCAATTCTACAGGAAACATGCAATAGTCAGTGCAGCTCCTCAATAATGGCTGACTCGAAACAAATCCATGAAAATAATAACAATCCTCACCCGGAAGCTTCTTATCAATAAAGAATACCACCAAATTAACAGTATACCTGTAAGAATTCATATAGTTTTAAAAAAACAAACAATTGAGAGGGAAAGAAAAGGGGGGGAAATGCTCATTATCTTCACTCTATTTTTCGCTTTCCGTATGCTAAAAGGGTAAAGAAAGATAAAAGTAACTACGATATTTTGCAGATTACAAACATATTGACCAAATACATAGTCCATACCAAGCGACAACAACATCAACTGTGTAATGCTTGCGTGATGCCACAATCAAGAAACTCTGGATGATGGCAAGCAACCAAGCAAGCTGCTTTATGCACCTGCAACCAAGTTAAATTCAAGATCAGTTAGAAGACGCTACATCTAGGGAGATTATATTCAATTAGGTAGCATTTTGGAATACAGTTTATCATACTGTACCGCATGAAAAAACAACGTAATACCTGCGTGTTCCATACTTCTGATATGTACGCACAAAGACCAGAGTAAAGATCATGTGTGATGAAAAAATCAAATCACCACAACCATATATAACGCCATGAGGAACTGCATGGATGAAAATAAAAAAATAAGCATAAAATGTATTAATCAAAGAAATTGCTAAAATAGCTGGAGTTAAAAACAGATCACTCACAATTTATCAAGAGGACTTCAAGAACACTCTTTGGACGAGGCAGTGTAGCAAGCGGCGAACCCTGTATGATAGAACACATTCATAGCTTTAGTCTTCTTTTGTGTTTAAACCTATATTTATACACATGAATAGGCAACTAAGTTTTCAATCATCAAAGAATCAAAAGGAGTTAAAAGAAAACTCCATTCCACCTCATAAAATATATTCAACAAAATACCTCTCTGCAATGGTAATTCGGACCAGGAAGCTGGGTAGAATAGAATGTAACTATTCGGAGAAATTGAGAAGCCTGTGGCAGAAAAATAAACAAACTATAAGAAAATTTTGAGAGTTGAATCCGCTAAACAACCATCATGTTTGTTGGCTGTGAGGTGACAACCAAAGAGCTGATAATCCATGCATTCTTCTTTTCTATAAGAGAGTACTTTTCCTAAATAACGTTCAGAATCAATTACAAACTTCCTATTTCATTTCATGTTGTCCCAATCAAAACATAGTCCACAGAAAATACAAACACCTCTGAACATATTTCCCTCTTCAGCTAGGAAGAAAACAAAATTTCACACCAACATAGCATTAGTGTGTCTGAATTGTGGGTTTGAACCAATAGCCTGTTTCAGCAAACGTTTTGAACCAATATGTTCTGATTTGCATCTTTTTTGCTAAAGTGATCTCTCACCCAATAAAAAAAAAGTGTTCTGTTCAAACCATTTACCCAGACAGACTACAAAAGTTTTGGTTCAAATTCAAAATTTTTAAATTTTTGTAAGAAAAAACACTGTAGTGAAAAGGTATGAACCAAAACTTTTTGATTTCAAACACCCGTGCCAAGCACAATTAAAGTATTGAACAAAATATCAAAAAATAGGGCCCATCAGTTGCATTATCATTTATCGGATAAATAACTTCACGATAGCGGGGTATTCTGCTTTAGTATAAATACGTGTCCTTGAACAGTTAGATGTATAAATAATAGCAGTCATTGGAAGTGAAGGTAAAAAAGAAACATCCATTTCTTAATTTACGATTGAAGCACAACTTCACAAATAGTGCCACAAATGGTACTTCCTAATTTTACCAAGTTTCTGTCCAACCACCCAAATATAAGCCAGAAAGTCATTGCTAAAATGAATAAATAAATAAAACAAATCCAGATCATGTTCTAATGGTAAAAAATAATTAATAGTCATCACTTACAACTAAAAATGCTAGAACCCTGCACCATACTAGAACTGTGTAGATCTTCTTGCTCTTGACAATGAAAGGATGGAAAGTCCACTGCACCAAAACATCCACCAAAGTATCAAAAAGATTAGCTAAAGTATAAAACTTTCTAAAGCCACCCTCAAATGACATGAACCTATTAATATTTATGAAAAGGATTAGCTTAAGTATTAACTTTTCTACAATGATTAGAGGCATATACAAAAATATGAAGAAATGGTGGTAACACATAAATTAAAAATGAAACCAGAAGTAAAATTAAAGGAAACAAGAGAAGAAGCCTTACCAAGAAAAAGGATATAAAGATAGAGGTGAACAAGGTCTCACTCATATAAGCTTTGTCTTTCCCAAGTTCCTATTGTGCACCAAAATTAAAGGTAAGAAGGCCTTGCAATATTTAAAGTTCTGTAACGAGCACCGGAGAATAACGAATCCAAACACAACAACAACGAAAACGCATAATAAACTGATACATACAGGAAGAAGCATGAAGCCAACATCTTGGAGTGTGGGACCAGGCCGATGTATGTAATGAACTCCTCGCGCAGCTAGACCATGTATGTACTGAGGATGAAGAAAGATCCACGTTTAGGACTTGCAGATCAGTTTAGCAACAGGTAAAGCAAGAAGATTAAAAATCATAAAACAAACCCTCCAAAAGACAAAATAAATGCTAATCTATTAAGTGCCGTCACAGATTAAAAGTACAACAATGCCTTGACATTTCATTCAATAAAAAATAAATATATAAAAAAAAAAAAGAAGAATACCAATTAAAAACTACGGAAACAAGAAAGTGCTGGAACAATTTCAAAGAAGCAAAAGAGAAGGTGCGAAAAAAATCACTGAAATGTCAAATCAATGTTTAATCAGGTGCTAAGTAGGGAAGTAATTAAAAATGGGCGTCTAGAATGTCCAAGGACATTCATTTTGGACAAAATCTTGGTGAAGCGTGGCAACCTATGTGAGTAGCACCTTTATTTTTTCCGAAAATCATAGATCTTCTCTCAAAGCAATACTATAAAACAAACCATGAGAGTAACCTTTTACCAGTGCACACTTCAAAATTTTCTACATGAAAACAAAGCCTACAATTTTTCATACGACACTTCACACAACACCGACGGTCCTGCATATTAAATCTCTCATCAAACACAAACACAAAGCCAAAACTAAAACAAAATCTCTAGTTTAACCACTTTTTAAACACAACTCAAATCATGTTTTTTCCTAATCCAAATCGCATAAGCAAGACCTTTCCAACTCCTCAACAAGCAAAACTTTCCCAATAGAAAAATAATAAAGATAGTTGTAGCAGAGAGAGTATTTCCGGAGCAATTAAATCAAAAATAGGAAACCTGAAAAACAAGTCCCGCTAAAAGATATTTCCAATTCTCGGCAAGAAGATTGAGCTCTGTGGTTGTCTCTGCACAAATTCTCTTCCAAAGCTTCACACCAAATATAAATAAATAAAACCCAAATCAATCATAAGCACAAAAAAGCAGGAAAAAAAAATTTACGCCTACCCATTAATGCAAAGATAGTTTACCAGACAAACCCAAAAAGGAAGCACCAAAAAAAAAAAAACAAAAACAAAAACAAAAAAACCTTTGACGATTCGCGACCAATGTAAAACGACATCTTCTTCTTCTTCTTCTCCTTCTTCTTCTCTTTTGTGTGTAACCACCACTTCCATATTACTTCACAACCAACCTCTTTTCAAGGTCAACATCGCTCATCACCCAAAATTTTCCCACTCAACAAGATTTCCCTCAAACCACCGCTAAAATAAATTAGAAAATAAAATTTGAAAATAAAATATTTAAAAAATGAGAATTTGTTCGACCCAGAAACGGATCAAACCCGGATTCAGGCACGAGATCTGATCAAAGCTCCGTAAGCGATCTTAAAGGCGAAGCCAAGAAAGAAGAGAAGAGAGGCTGTTTTTGACGAATCAAAAGACAAACAGAAATTTAAAAAAAAAATGAATAAAAGAGGGTTTTTGTGAATTTTCTTCTCTATTCTTTCTGGGCTTTTGGGTATATAAATACGCGAGTTCAACACGGGAAAAAACAAAAATAATATTCAACACGGGGAATAAAACTAGAGGAATGAATTTTTAAGTAGAGGGAAAATTGGCCTTTTTATTTTTTTTTATTTTCTATTTTTGTTTTTTTTTTTACAGACGACGAAATGAGAAAGATCGACACTATTGTTGTTGTGCCAACACGAGGCTTACGCGACCAAGCACCCCTTTTTCCCTTTTTTTTTTAATTAATTTATTTAAATCTCAAAATGCCCTATTTGTATTTGACAGCGAGTAGGACAGCGAGTCAAGGGAGAGGGACCTCCAAATATTGTAATATAATTTTTAAAAGATTGGAAAAAGGAAAATTAAGTGAGAAAGTAATAAATAGCAAAAAATAAATAAAATAAAGAATATATTTTTAAATTACTTATAATAAATTATAGATTTATTAAATAGATATTTATGTAATATTGTTAGATGAAAGATAAATTTATATTTTGTAAATATATAATTTATTGAATAAATTTTTTATTTACTTAATAGATTTATTATTTATTACAAAAATTTTAAAAATATGTTGTTTATTCTAATTATTTTTTGAAAATTCTTATTTACTGTAACTTCTAAAAAACTAATAAAAATTATTATTATTATTATAAAAACTATATAATAATTATTATAAAACTTAACAATTGGTAACTAACTATTATTAAAAAAAAATGGGGAAATGTGTGTGTGTGTGTGTGTGTGTGTGTGAACTTTTTCTTGCGGGATGCTGGCCCGGCCGGCGACTGCAAAAAAAAAATTAGGGATAGGGTTATATCTTCCTCTGTGGACCGGATTAAGGAGGCAATTGTTATGGAATTTGTTTTGTTTTTTAAATTTTTTTAAAGTGTTTGTTATGGAAATTCTGATTAAACATAAAAATTTACTTTAAGCTCAAAAAATAATATTTACTTTGAAGAAACGTTGTTATATATATATATATTCAAAAATCAATTTATTTGAAAAGTTAATCTGTATTAATTTATTTTAATTGAATTACTTTAACGTCCTCAATCAAAATGAGAAATGACCAAAAAAAAAAAAAAACGGCAGGGAGTGGTGGGTAAGGCGAACTCCAACTGGACTATATTTTGTCGCTAAACGCCAACATGGAGTTGGGCTTCAGCTCCAAACCAGCACTAAAACAAGTGCTATTTTAGTGCAGCACGATGTGCCCACACCCCGTCCCGGCCACCCACCCCACAACTTCATTTTTTGTTTTAAAATTAAGAAAATATACCTTAAAAATTTTATAAATCTTAAATTTACTCCAAATGTATGTTATTCAATAAAGTTTCTTTATTTTTGTATAATTTATTTATTTTGAGATGATTTTAATGATTTATACTAAGTACTAAACTTTAATGTGATTTAGGTTAAACTCAATAAAATACAGTAGAATAAATATCATACAAAACATTACAATTCATAAATTGTAAATTCAAACCCATAAGAAAAAAAGCATACATATTTTGAAAGCACATAATATTTTAATAATTTTATACTAAAACAAAATAATCATACTCTTAAAGAAAATTACAACCAAATTAATACAACAGATAAGCTAATAATCCAGTAAATTGGTTTTAAATCCTGCAATATCTTCAAAATAATGGCCAATAGGATCAAAAGTATTTTCAAATCGTTGGATCTATTCTTTTTGAGCTCTTTTCTGTAAAATCCTTACCTGTTTGCACATAATATACTCACTTGAATCAGTGATGGAATTGACATCCATGAATATGTATTTATCTTCTTCTTTCAACGCTAGTCTTTTTACCTCATTTTGAGCTTTCAGCACTTACAGCTCTAGATTTTGTTGTCGATTTGAGCTAACTTGTTGTAAAATTTTTCGAAGTTGTCAATTTTCTTCTATGATTATTTCAACAATGATAGAAAGACTTTCCATGCCTTTTTCTTTAATTTTGCTTTCTTTACCCCAATAGTCGTTCAGATGAATTGCCCCTGCATCATCATCATTTAAATTTAAAGAAAATGATGACAGTCTAACTATGAAGAGCTAAAGTTATCAGTTTGACTCCTAAATAATGGAGTAGAGGTGTTGGCATGGTTCTTAATTTTTTCAATGTCTTTAAAGATGAACTAGATATAATCAAATCTAAATCCTTTTAGTATTAGAACCAATCTTTGAATTAAAACATTTAGTATAATCATTTTCTTTTAAGTTGGTACTAGAACCAATCTTTGAATTAAAAAGAAAAACTCACTCACCTCTATAGTATTCAAATCCTTTGCCATCGTTGAAGTTCCAACCAATGATAAGACCATGATCATCAACAAGACAAATGCCAAAGAACCTCTATTGAAGAATCCCGCTGCTTGACATCGTTCTCACTTACCAATCACCCATCTTCATTGCCATCTCCTTGTCATTTCCGTTGCCATGCTGTCATCATCGTCGTGTCTCTGTTGTCACCCTGTCACCTTGTTGCCATTGCTACTGCATCTCTAGTGAAGCCATTATCTTTATAGTAGATCTTTAAAAAAAAGGGAAAAGAATGATTGACAGAATTTTTTTAAAAAAAAATTAAAAAGGGGAAAGGTGGATGTAGTGGTCAACAATATAGAAAGAGGGAGAGTGAGTGAAAAAATAAAAAGGGAAGGGGATGGATGCAGTTCAATTAAAAAAAAAAGGGTAAAAAAATTTGAGTGAGAAAAATATTGAATCTATTCTTGTTATTATTCAATCTGAAGGTATTTTCAATGTAGGAATTATTTTGACCGAGTCAAATTATGATATTTGGTCACAATTAATAGAGATGCATATTGGCAAGAGAAAGAAACTCTCTTATATTTGTGGCAAGATGAAACCAACTGCAGAATCAGATGATGGATATGAAAAGTGATATGTTGAGAATCAGAAATGAAGAAATGGCTATTGATGTCCATGACGTCTAAAATGATGAAGCATTATTTATACTTACCTACTACTCATGAAATTTAGACTACTCTATAAAAGGCATTCTACGATGGAAGTGATGAATTGCAAGTTTATCCTTGAATCAAAGGACTTTTAAAACTAAACAAAGTGGAAGATCTCTCTCAGAATATAATGGAGAACTGACTAAAATTTTTTGAGAATTAGATCACCATGATATAGTAGTGATGAAAGATTGGACAGCAAGTTTGATCAAATTTATGGAGAGATTCTATGCAAAGAACCAGTCTTAAATTTAGAAGAATATTATTTTTTGGTATAATGTGAAGAAGTACGGCATACTAATTTGAACAAGGAGATAGAAAATTCATAAGCTTCAGC
This sequence comes from Antiaris toxicaria, assembly GCA_035233585.1. NCBI lineage: Eukaryota > Viridiplantae > Streptophyta > Magnoliopsida > Rosales > Moraceae > Antiaris > Antiaris toxicaria. Next base: position 9,077,982 of record CP141163.1, read on the forward strand.
ATTAATGTTTCAAAATCAACTCAACCAAAAGTGACTTCCTCAAAATCAACAACCAAGATCTAAAAAGTCCACCCACAAAAGCTCCCATTGCAATCAAATAGGTCATACAAAAAACCATTATTTTGAACTTATTAGGTATCCAAAATGGTGGGACCATAATCATGACCCGCAGATGAAGAGTTCTAAAGGAAACTCTACTTATATGGTTATTCAAATGAAGATAAAAGATGAAAAAGATAAAAGCATCTCAGTTTTGACAACAACTGAAGATGATTTCTTATGGTATTGAATGAAATTAAAACCTATGTTGTGATACTCATGTGAATTTAAGCCTTGCATATGAAGTTTCTAAAGTTGAAGTTTGTGCTGTAAAGCTCATGTGAATTTGAGTCTAGCATGTGAAGCTTCTGGATATCAATCTGCTTGAGTTCGATATGTGAGGTTACCAAAAATTGTTCTAAAATTATTTGAGACAAGTTAGTAAGCACTAACTTAAGAGGGAACATTGAAGTTTTTTCTCCTACAATTTATAACGACGATCTATAGCTATAGGATTGACAAAGTCTTTGCTTTTAAGGAGAAAGGTATAATCCGTGATTTCTTTCAGATTTAGGGATTTTAGTTTCCTTCTTTTTTTTTTCACTTTCCTTTATATTATGCATGTTTTCCTCTCAAAATGAAATAATAAAAATATAGTATAATCTTTTTTCTTTAAAGTAAATCATGACTAATGTCCTCACTAATAGGCTCAAGTTGGTTTTTTCTTTTCTTGTCAAAATTTCAATATTGATGCACATTTCATTTGTTTTAATGTCAATAAAAGGTAACAATATTCTTTAGCTCATAACAATAAAAGAATTGTAATAATAAAACATAGTGAGGGTGATGATGATGATAATGAAATCCATTGGGGAAAAGGAAGTTTAATGTCAAATCAAATACCTTTGCGTCCATTCATTAGAGAAGAAGATTTTATGCATTGTAATCAAGATGAAGATCATGGTTATAGGATAGCAAGTGAGGGTAACAGGGTAATTAGAAAACAACATATAAGAATATGTGGTGTCACAAAAGAATCAAATTAATAAGAACCTTAAGTTTAAATTCCATGAATTTAGGAATCAAGTAAAATTCAGATGGTTATAATCCTCTAAACTGTATTCAAATAGCGTCTAGCTCAAAATTACAAAATCCAGGTAGTTTTTTTGACACATTGATACATCATCCACCACAGATTGATATTGAGATATCATTGCATATCCATCCATATTTCTCCTCAAGTTGGATAAATCAACAATGTCCAATTTATAGGTTAACAATAAGAAAAGACCAAGAAACATACGCATAGCATATTAACAATTGCCTTCAGAACTATTCATAGCATATTAACAATTGCCTTCAAAACTATTCAAGGTCAATATCTTAGTAAATGTATTGTTTAAATCAAGATCAGCACCTGGATTTTAGGCCTTATCACAAAACGCCCCGCTAAATTTTGATTTGTAATATTCTTTCTTCTCAAACTTTGAAACATTTGCGAACTCTCCCCCTTAGTTAAATTTTTAATAAAGAAAGTACTTGGCAGTAATATTAAACGTGAAATTATGACTTGGCACTCATTGGCTATACATATGGCACTCACTACTCTTAGTGAAATTATAAAGTTAAACATAAGATGGTTGTATGGGAAAAAAGAACATTCAGTATTAAATATTTACTCTTTTAACATAATTATAAGGGTAATTTTGTAATTTCAACTTAACAACCCCTAACTCATATTGCCAACAAGTGTTACATATATTTTTCTTTTAAAAATTCAGCAAAGAGCGGAAATTCATAACTTTTCAAAATTCAAGAGAAATAATGTTACAAATTGAAGTTCTAGGAGCATTTTCTAACCATGGTCATAAATATCCATGATATTTTGGAAATTTGCACTGAAATTTCTGTTTTTAAAGGATACCAAAATATCTATTAGGTATAATATCTTTTCTGTCAAAATGTCAAGTAAATATCAAAAAATATATTGATATTAGTAAAATATAGTGTAAATTTTACAAAATATTGGGAAAGATCGAAGAAATATCAAAAACTTTAATGGAAATTTTAGATTGCAAATTTCTAAAATTTCTTATGAAAATTTACAAAATATTAGATTTTCTATCTAAACTATCTTTTTAAATATGTTATAATTATCTCTATTTTTTAAATAAATGGTGAGAGCTATGTTATAATTATCTTCAAAAAACAAAAGAGATAAATAAAATAAAAGGCAATGCATAATAGTAGAGAGAATACATTCTGGTAGACTTCTACAAATTTTGCACAATTTCCTATTTATATAGTAGAAAGAAACCAAAAAACCTACTTGTAGCATATTCACAATTATATTCAACTCTATTCAAATAACATTTCATGATACCAATATTGCTTGAATTAGGGTGACATCCCAATCATATTTAAACCTCATAAGAGTTCTTTTTGTTATTAAAATATATAAATCATAAGATATTTCTTATGTAAAACTTGTGTATTTATATATGTTTTTAATGTTTGTAATATCATAAAATGGTAATATATTTTAAAGTAAATTTCTGCAAGTTCCATAATTTTTTTTCTTTATATTTCCATCATTATCAATGATATCTCTAAAATTTATATAAAATTGGATTATCAATATTTATATCAATACCAGTTTTTTCATCCTTGTTTGTGACAACCTTTAAAGCTCGGGAGGAAAAAGTAAAACAATCCTACAACAAAGGCTATAATATAAAATTTATATTGGCATAAAACTTGGAAGATATTTGTCTTTATTATTTTTAAATTACCTAGACCGCCAGAATTTATTTATTAGATATCCTTTATGCTTTGGCCGCTGCCCGCATTGCAGAAAAAAAAAAAGCATGTATTGCTTATAGGATATCTAATAAATAAAAAGCCAAAATAAAAACAAAAAAAAATACTTGAGTATTGCACAAAAAATAAGTGTGTAATACTACTGGCAATTAATTCAGTACTCCGACAGTTTTTTTCTTCTTCTCTTTGTATATAAATGCTTTATCTTGCTAACTCAAACTAATTATCCCTCCAAATTTTTGCAATCTCTGTAATGTTTATTTAGGATCCGCAATGCTGTAGAGTTGAGACTTGTTATAAATTCTTCCCCTTCAAATTCCTCCTTTATACAAGCTATGTACATTATTGAGAGAGAGAGAGAGAGAGAGAGAGAGAGAGAGAGAAGAGGAGGAGAAGATGCATCGAGAACAAATCGAGAGAGAAGGGTTATTTTATCTCATTAATTAATTTCGTTTGAAGGTGCAGCGGGGCGTCATCTACAGAAGCAACGAGCAAACTCCTTTATTTTTTGGTTTCATTTTTCATTTTTTGCTGTTCATTTATTTGTTGGGTGTTTACGTTGGTGATCCAACTTGAACCCATTACTACACAAGTACATGCACATGGGAACACGTCAAACATGCCCACAAGAAGATAAAGTAAAATAAATATTTCTTAACAACGAATAGAGAATGGTGAGATTAAAAAAAAAATGTAGAATATTAATAGTTTAATATCTCTATAATCATGTTCATTAACTTGAAGAGTGCTGCATTCTATTATGTTTGAGTGATTAGGACAATCGGTCATAAATATTTTGTTAACCTAATTATATACATAACTTTATTATTTTATATTTAAAATTCTTAATTCATGCTATTAAAGTGTCACTTATTTATTTAATCAAAAATTTAACTGAAAAGAGAAATCCAAAAATATTTCAAAATTAAAAAAAATTACAAATTAAAATTTAAATAATATTTTAGGATAAGGTTTAAAAATTTAAGAATAAAATAATAGTGGTCCAAAAATTAAAAGAGAGAGAACATGTGGCTGAGGTTTGCTAGGATAATCGTTTATTCAGGGGGAAAAAAAAATCTAATCATTATTTACCAAAAAAGAAGGTAGGAGGCATAATTATCAAAAAGACATTGGGAGCTGGCAAATTGGACAAGTCAAAGGCAACTGCACAAGTCAACGGTCAAAAGGTCGTTAGAGGCGACGGAGCCGACCCGTGCTTTTTAAGCAAATTCTTGACGCTACGCCAGGATTCGATGCAACTAATGCCGCCTGCATTAACCGAATTTGTAGCAGACGAACAACACATGTCACGCTTCTTGCATGTGATCATCACTTTCCTCCGCAATTTACATCCGAACCGTCCACGTACGCTAGGCTCTTCCATTAACTAGCCTCCTATTCAACAACAATAATTGAGTGCTTGTCTGTTTTAAATTTTTTAATTCAACTTCATCTTTTCTTTACCAATTAATAAAAATTATAATTAAATCAACAAATTTAAATTTAAAATTTTATTTTATTTTATATTCGATGCATGACCGAATCAATAATAAGGTAAAATCAAGATATTTCTTAATTAGTGTAATTCAAGTTACAGGCAAGTGGTTTTCTTTCTTTCTTTCTTTTTTTTTTTTTTTTTTTTGGTAAATAAGCTTCATAAATAGCATCTCTGCTATACTTTAGTAATGTGAGACGGAAAGAATTATAAATATTTAAGGTTATAATTTTCAATGATGAAACTTATTGTCATGAAAGTTTACTTATCCTTAATATGAATTTTTTTGTCATTATGACTTGTATAACGATTAAAAAAAAAATCATGGAATCGAGTCAGTATATATTATGACCTCTCAAGATTAATTCTCAATCGTTGTGAAATATGCAGGGAATAGAAAAATCATAGTTATAAGTAGTTGTTCATCATTTAGTAACCCACTAAATTGATATGTTTGGCGGCTGACATTATCGGTTTCCTAAAAATGGGAACTGCCACTGACCATAGGAGCAATTATGTCAACTGAAAATGGGCAGCTTTTGTTGGTTGGTGCCTCTTAGTTCCACCGTGAGGAGAAGAACAATGACGACGGGAGCCCTCAAAAGGCAACAATTGTGACTGTCGTAAAGAAGAAGAAAAAGATAAGAATAATAATAATAAGAAGGTGGAGGAGGAGAGACGAGAGAGAGGATTTCCTACCATTGATATGCTGGGGTTTTTAGTTTTTTTATAGAAGAAAAATAATATATATATATTTATAGTGGAATATTGTTGTTCCATTTTATTAAAAAAAAAAATGTCCCTCCACTTTTGTATTAAATGAAAAACAAAAGAAGAAAAATTTTTTTTTCTAGGGTTTCATATTTTTGGGATAAGAGGGGAAAGTAGATAAGAAAAGAGGGGTGGCAACATACACTAAAAAAAGAAAAAAGAATGTTTGAGAAGAAGAAGAAGAAAAGAAAAAACTCGGTTTCTTTCAGCGGCTGATCAGTTCCAAAAACACGGATTACTTATTCATTTGGTGGTTCAATTTCACCTCTCAATAACGTTGGTGATGACAGCTGTGATTGATTTTTCTTTTTCATTTTTAGAAGAAAGAAGTAAATAGCAGTTTTTATAAATAATGAAGTAAATAGTAGGTTTAAAAAAAATATTTATAATAGATAGCAAATTTATGATAAAAATGTATTTACAAAAGGTAAACAAATAATTTACCTAGTAAATCAAATGTGAACAACATATTTACAACAATTTACTTAATAAATCTTATTTAAGTAAAATATTTACCTAATAAATCTATAATTGATCGCAAATATCTTTAAAATTGCCATTTACTTCATTTATAAATTGATATTTACTATAATTTCCCTTCTTTTTGGTGAGCTTTGGTCCGTTTCGTTGGTCTACCACCAGTCTTGGTTAATATGTATAATCCTAGTTATAAGTATCTTTACAAAGGAAAAAAATAAAAAAATAAAAAATTTGGTTTGCTCTTTTTTACAAATTTTCCACGAGTGATTATCTCGTGTGTTATAAATAGCTTAAATTAACAATACACATGGATTTTTATGAAAATCGTTTTTTTATTAGTATGTGTTTATGAGATTTTCAAATCAATACAAATTAAAGATTGTATCTATTAATAGAAATATATCAACTTCCTATTATAGAATTGATACTCATAAGTTAATATTAGAATTAGTGTTTTTAACACTATTTTTTTTTCCTATCATTTTCTTACATTGCCTTATGTTTAAAATAAAAATTAGTAAAACATCTCTTAAAGAAAAGTAAAGGCAAAATAAAACAAAACATGTTTAGGTTGTAAAAAATTTTCATGATTTTGGGGTGTGGGGATTGTGGTGTGTGGGGGAACAACTTTCGGATGGCTTCCTACCCAACTTAGGACAAAAAGAATTGTTCAAAGATTCACTTTGTTTTGTTTCATCGGCTTGTTATTATCTGGTGGCACTATCAACCCCTCAAGCAAGGAAGAATCAGTGGGACCACAAAGAGAAACTGCATCTTTCTTTTTTATTTTTATTTTTATTTTTATTTTATATAAGCACTCATGTGCGTCTCTCTATATAAACCTAACTTAAGGTGCATTTGGAGAACGTTTTTTGACACTACGAAAATTAATTTTATACCAAACGTAAAATTTTACATTCAAATACAATCATTTTCAACAGTATTATGAAAATAATTATTATTCAAAAGTTTTTTAAAATAATCACATCAACTTTTCAACTCCAACTATTTATCTCTACTTTTATCAATCATATCAACTTTTTAACTCTAAAATACTTTTCATCCAAATACATATTTTATTCAAATACAAAACGAATACTTTTCAACCAAATACAATATTAAAAAAAGAATTGTATTCAAACATAATTAAAACATAATGCGTTTACCAAACGCCCCCTTAATACTAGTATTTTGTGCCTGTTTAGAATCAAACCTTGGACTTATGACTCTAAACCCCAAGCCTCCCCTTCTCTAATTACTAGACTAGCCCCAGTGGCTTTATAAAGCCATACTACTTGGTGGTACAATGACCAGGCAATTTTTTTTATACAATGCAAGCATCTCATTCTAGTTATCCCCTCCTGAAAAAAATCTACCAGTTTTTTTCCTGCAGCTTTGAAGTCTAAAAATGGAGTTTAGTCTATTAAATTGTGGAGAAAAAGGAAAAAAGATATGAACTTTTGATAAAAAGGTGGTCAGCTACCATTTGATACAAGTGAAAAAAAAAAAAAGTTTAATAATAAAAAGTTCCCCTGAGTTAAGGGTATTGTTGTAATTTGCTTTCTAAATTTCTAAACATCCGTTTTGATAACATATGAACTTTTAGTATGCATTTGGTACATCAGTTGCATTAAAATACAATTTTTTTAACTACTCACACTTTATTATTATAACTTTATAATTCAAATTTTAACAATCCATAACTTTATATATAGAGGTTAAGATGAGATGATTATTTTTAAATTACATAGAATTTTGAAATAAACGAAATAAATTTCATATTAATTTTTTATAATATTTCAAGTTTTTACACTTTTAAAGTACAATCATTCAAATCTGAGCACCAAAAGAAAAACAATTTAATTCAAATCTAACCTAAAAAACTCAGGTCTATTTGGGGGGACTTTTGGAGGTTAGATTGAAAATATGTGTTTAGGGGAGGACTTTGGAAAAAGTTCTATGATGTAGATAATAGTATGTAATTTTGAAATGTGTTTAAACAAATATAAAATGAATTTTGTTTTATTTGCCTCGTCATTTTAAGCATTTTAATATAAAAATTATCTCTCTTCGATTTGAAATAAGAAAGTTATTGATTTTAAAAGTTTGAGTTTTTTTAAATGAAAAAGAGATAAAATGAGATATATGGCTCATTTGGATTGATGTTTTAAGTTAGAAAATTTGAGTTAAGTTTGGAATGAATTGAATCATAAAATAAATCTTGTGTTTGTTATTTAAGTTTGAATTAGAGAATTTTATCTTGAACTAAAAATGATTGGATGATTAAAGTTGGTTTGGAAATTATGCTTTCCTTTACTTTTTCGTATGTTTGATGCAATTTTTTTTGACACGAGATAAGATTTGTGAATAGTATTTTTAAGTTCACAACACTTTTTAAATCATGAAAATTTAAGTTAAGTTTGGAATGAGTTGAATTATGAAATAAACCTTGTATTTGTTGTTCAAGTTTGAGTTAGAAAATTTCATCTTAAACTAAAAGTGATTGGATGATTAAAGTTGGTTCAGAAATTATATTTTCCTTTATTTTTTCATGTGATTAATACAATTTTTTTGACATGAAAGAAGATTTATAAATAGTATTTTTAAGTCCAAAACACTTTGTAAATTATGAACTAAAAAGTTTGCAATGAAATAACGAATCAAATATAAGATTAAATTTAAATTCAATTTTTTAGACCCCAAACCTTATGCTAAACGAAAACATAAAATTGAGAGTTTTAAATTAAACTTTAAAATCCTGTTCAGAAAACTTCCTCCAAATAAAATCTCAATTCAAATTAATACACCAAACCCATGCTTCGGCATTACAATAGTGTTTCCCCTCGCCTATTATAAAAATCCCATCAGTGATTACATTTTAAATAACAGGTTTCATCAACATAACTTGGTCAAAGTGTGAAAGGTTTGACCAAATCCAAAAAAAATCTAAAAAATATAAATGGTTTGACGGCAAGCACACCAAATTTTAAATTTCCGTACCCCTAGACAATAATGAGGAAGAGGCCCACCACTGAATCCGTTCAAAAGTCTGTTTGCAAGTTCTTAGCTATTATTGAATTTAGCAGACTACTATTGAGAGAGAGAGAGAGGGGAAGCCATTTAAATTCAAAATCGTATTCTTTTTTCTTAGGGCAAACGATTGTATCGAGAATTCAAACCTTCTAATGACCGCAATTACCATATATGCAAAAACGAAAACAAACCAAAAGAAAAAAAAAAAAAAGAACTTCATGGTAGAATATAAAAAATAATTTGTAGACGGTTTTAATTTAAATCCGTCACATACAAATTAGATCTATTTAGGGGGTGTTTGGTAAACGCATTACATTTTGATTGTATTTGAATGAAATTTGTTTTTTGAATGTTGTATTTGGTTGAAAAGTATTTGTTTTATATTTGAATGAAATGTGTGTTTGGATGAAAAGTATTTTAGAATTGAAAAGTTGATGTGATTAGTAAAAGTAGAGATAAATAGTGGAATTGAAAAGTTGATGTGATTGTTTTAAAAATGTTTTAAATAGTAATTATTTTCGTAGCACTGTTATAAAATTTGTGTTTGGTGTAAAATTGTATTGTATTTGAATAAAATTAAAATTGAATACTTTCTCCAAATGCCCCCTTAGATTTACAAAACTTTGAATCATACCTGATTTTGACTTAAACTTAATGTTAATAAACAATACATTACATTACACCTTGGAGGTTTCCCATCTAAGGTTGTCGTTGACAAACGAAATTGAAAATGTCCAAATTCCTACAGAGAAATGTAATTTTGTAATGATTGGAAGATTTTTGGATCGATCAAAGGATTAAGAAAAATGGGGATCTGCCACGAAGTTTCTTGCAAGACCATGACAAACTTGTCTTTTTCCCAAGTCATAGGAAAATTAGGACTTTTAGACAAATGACAAAAGATAAGTAATGTGGTTGAAATATAGGTAAAGATAAAAAGTTCTAGATTAAAACTTTTTGGGAATGACAAAACCCTAACCTACAATGACATAATTACTCTTATTTATCAAAAATTTTTTGTAATTTAATAGGACCACCAAAATCATGATAGAATGTAAGTCATGTCATTGTGGATTTATACATCGGATAGGTTTCAATATATAATGCTAGATTTCTAATTATAGAGACATAAATGCAAGGACAGAGTCAGAGTTTTAGGTCAGGGGGCTAATAAACATAAAATGCATAATTAAAGGATATTAGGAGTAAGTTTTCACTTTTAAGGGAGATTATTTTGAAATTTTATTGAAAATCAAAGGGTATTTTTTGAAAAAAGAAAAGTTGAGATGAGGCTTAAGCCCCCCTAGTCCTTCACTCTCTCTCTCTCCCTGTATACATGTCAGTGTATATAGTATACACATATGATATCATGGTATAATGTTAGATTTATGGATATTGTTTTTCTTGTTGTATTCATATTTCAGACTACCATATTTTCTTGTTCATATTTCATACCATTATCTTTCCCTATATGTCATTATATAAGGATAAACCTATCATTATGATTGTATACATGTCATTATATTTTTGTATGATATCATTGTACAATGTTAGACATGTCATTATAATTTCTATGATAGTCATCGATTTCTTAAAAAAAAAAAGGTAAGATGTGCAATCTCATAGTGTTTGTTAATGGTTACATGTAAATAGACTACCTATTAATGATATGAGACTCTTTAGAGTAAAGCCCAAGAGTAAATTGTGCGGGTCGACACCCAAAATGGACAATATCACATCGAAGGAAGCATGAATTTATTACAAATAGTATCAGTGATAGGTTACTCAACCAAAAGTATGGCCAATGCGAATGCTGAGCACTAAAAGGAGGGGTGATTTTGATAATCACTAGTCCATACAAGTAAAAGGATAAGTTGTACAGTCTCACATTGTTTGGTAATAGATACAGGATTATTTACATAGATAACCAAATTAGAGTCATGATTTTAAACTATGTCCAAAATTAAATTTATTTACAAAATTGCACAAAAAGGAAAACTTATTTTTTTTGTTGACCAAAATACCCATATATCTAGTTTAATATATATATAAAAAAAGACATTAGATTCTCCCCTAAAAAATAGGGTCATTATTTTTTGAAATTCAAAACCTAAAACCATTCCCCTTAATACTACATATTTGGAATCAAAAATTGAAAAAAAAAAAGAAAGTATAATTTAAACATAATATGTTCCCCATTCTCTTCTCCTCCGGTTTCCACCGACCCCATTACTCCATGAATTAATATGTTATTGGCTAAGTCATTAAATATATTGATTGGATCAACAAACAAATAACTACTTAGTTTGTTATTAAATTGCAAATAATCTAGTCATTACAAATACGTACACACGTATATTGTCAATAGATTATTGAGGAGGTCAATATATTATAAATACATTTTATTTTTTGCTTAATGATAAAGTCAATTTAATAATAATTCAGATTTCATATCCATTTATTTTAAATTTTGTCTCTTGATTTTTTGTCAATTTCGTATTAATATAGGAAAAAAAAATCACATTAGATATTTGATAGAATAACAAAATATGAATCTTTTTTTAAAACATAAAAGCAAAAAAAAAATGTCCCAATTAAAAATAACAAACTGTCCTAAAAAAAAATAAACTTAAATAATGTAAAAAAATTTCTTTTTAAAATATAAAAATTAAAAAAAAGCTATGCATATTAAAAAGAAAACCAACAAACGTGCATTAAACACCATAAGTTCTTCTTTTTTTTTTTTTTTTGGGTTAAATCTGCAAAACACAGATTTTGGAGAATAATTTCATGAATTACTTATTAAAAGAAAATGAAAAACATAGAATGTGGAGGGGTATTTCTAGGAAAAAAAATATTAAAATGCAAAATTTGTCCAATTTTGCAAATAAATTGATTTGTAGACATTCTTTAAAAAGGATGGTAAAAAATTGCCATTTTGTGTAAATACTTCATAGATATATATAATGGTCTATAGATAAAGAGATTAATTTCTAATGGTATGAGACTTTTTAAGGTAAAACTTAAGAATAAAATTGTGCAGACTGAAACTGAAAGTGGATAATATTAAATTAAAGGCATGCATGGTTCATTATAGTTTTCTTATAGTCTTCATATTATTGTTTTCATATATTTATATATGTATTATTTAAATTTTATTTAAGTGAGGATACATTTTAGGATTCTTAAATCAGACAATAATCCATTAAAAAAAGGCAATAAATCAAAATTGTAAATAATAACTGAAGAATAATGAATGTTATGTTTAATGTAAAGAACATCAACTAAAACAATAAATTGACCATATATGCAGAATAAAATTAAAAATTTGCTATTCCTAAAATATTTTAAAATTATAGAAATTACACTTTATTATAGGCCAATTAGCTAATTAATTGAAAACAACTAATATATTTTATAAATATTAAAAATTGATAGGATAATTAAATTTAAGTACAGGTAATAATCCCACTTTATTTTTAATTGGGATTTTTTCTTTTTTGTGTTGTTTCCTTTTTTTTTTTTTTTTTTCCTCCTTCTCTTAGCCTCACCTTCTTTCCTCTCTCCTCTCTTCCTTTCTACACCCACTTTCTCTCCTCTCACTCTCTCCTCTCTCTTCTGTTGTATCGTCTGAGTCTTCCTCTTTCCTTCAATTTCAACGAAGACTCATAATTAAACATAGATTCCCTTGACATAGACAGATAGTTTCAAATGCTTTGCTAAATTCTTAAGAGGGTGAACCTACTCCATTTGCCGCATCTTATCCTCGCTGTCGTCATCAGCGGACTTCTTCAGCTTTTTTCAAGAAGCGCTCTAACCTTATCTCCATCATCATAGTTGTTGTCAACAAACAAGAACAATGGTGGTGGAGGAGATTGAGAATGTGTTGTGTAAAGGTTTGTTGGGAGAGGAGTCTGGTGTTTGTTGGGTGAACTTGGTGAGGATGGCAAGCTTGTTGCGGCTATTTTCGGGGTAGGTCGAGCAAAGGTGGTCGACGATATCGTCGATGTAGAGGAATGAAGGTGTTTAAAGGTCCTTGAATTTGTAAACAATGTATTTTATATTAAATCAAGAATTTACTGAGGTAAATTAAGAATTTACATTTACAGTAATAGGTAATTACATAATTAAAGGTTTACATGGTATATCAAACGTTTGCATGTAAATAAAAAAATTTACTAAAATAAAATTAAGGATTTACACATTAGTCTATTATGTAAATAAAAGATTTATAACTATATTAAAAATTTACACACGTAAATAAATGATTTACACATAAGAGATATTTTTTAAATTTTTAATTGTGTAAATCAAAGTTTACCAAAAAATATATATATATATTATTTACCAAAAACCCTAACCCAAGATAGCTTTTGGTTTATACATTTTGTCAAATAGGATATATTCAAATAGGAAATATATATATAGTAGTTTTTCCCATCTCCAATGCCCCATTTATGATTGCCATTTGAAATTGGGTCTAAATTCCCATTCCAATTTTTGAGATTGAAAATCCAAATATAAATTTAAATGTTTCTGTTTAAATGCTTTTTTTTTTAATGTTAACATCTAAATATTTATTCAAATGACAATCTAAATGTTCTAATTCCCAGTCATCTAAATGTTTCTATTCAAATGTTAAAATCTAGATAGTTCCCCCAAACACACTCCAAGAACTTTTGTACGATTTGTTTTCGCTCAAGTTGGTTTTTGGCTTATTTTTCTTATACTCCCTTGAAATTATGGGGAAAATACCTGAATGGCACAAATTTAAAAACTATTATACTAACATGATTTAAAAATTTGACAATATGACACAAATCAAATAGTAATTAAAATAAAGTTTATATCATGTTAATCAAAAAATTTGTGTTGTATTGATCAATGGATAGAAAAAATGTGACCATTTGTTTAAAATTTTCTCTTAAAAAAAAAGGAAAAAAGCCATTATTTGAAAAACCTCTTATGCTTGTGCCATCTCCAAGTGGATTGGTTATATTTTTACCCCTATCTAATTTTTTTTCAAAAGAAACATTATTTATTTATAGCACAAATTCTCTATTTTGCCCATGTATGTATTTTTTTTTTAACGTGAGCTATCTCTTTTTCTTTCCCCCTCCCTCCCACCCCTCCTACGAGCTCCCCTTTCTCTTTCTCTTTTCTCTTTTTGTCCCCTCTGTTTTCACATGAATCAGACATTGTTGGCTTCGAAAATTAATTTATAAAATTTTACGAAAGCTTAATATAGATCAAAACACATATTTTAAAATTTTTCTAAAAAATTTATCTAGCGATCAATACCTATATTAATTTAATGAATAAGTCAAGAGGGTAATATAGAATTGTATCGTAGTACAATTATGTTGAAAAACTTGAACTTCATTAAAACCTCTTGACACCAAAGATCTTTCACGCTTAATCTCCAGTACTTGATGGATGGACATGTGGATATCTCTATAAAAGGAAAAATCATTCAGTCACTTTTAGTGAATCTCTTTCTATTCTTAACACATGAGATAGATATATATATATATTTTTTACTTTTGAAAGAATTTTTCTCTCTATATTTTTCTTATCAGACATAATACATCCCACCAAAAGGCTCTAAACACACATATTTATAACCCTTAATTAGATATTATTTTTTAATTAATTATATATAAATATAAATAAATATATATTTATTCAATAAATATATATTTATTCAATAAATATTTGAATGTTAAATTAAGAAGAAATCTGTATATTATTAGGTCAAACCCATACGGTGTATGCATATATAATGTGGTCTCTATCACTCAATAATATCCAATTATAATATATGCTTAGATTATCACATTATATAAATAATTTAATTTACTCAAAATTATTTGATTTGATTACAATAAATATTGTGAATAAAATAATAAAAAATACTCTTTTTTATTTTTAATCACAAAATTTAAGAATGAGTAATAATTTAGAATTCAATAAATCTAAGTTAACAAATCTTGTCCGTTTTATCATAATGCTCGAAAGTAATTCAGAGTTAACGTGGGAAACTATGGATCTATAACTTCAAACTTCAATAAAATTAATAACCAATTAAATTTTTTAATTAACATGTTAATTTTATAAATTCCAAAGTTACTCCACTAAAAACTAGAATTGCATTCTTGAATTATAAATACAAAATTGCTCAAGAAAATGAAATAGTTTATTGATATAGTTATTGTATATAAATCAATCCTCTATAAACGGTTCATAATTAAAGTTAAGTATTTTTCGTTAACCTCTTTAATTATGTCTTTTTTCTTAAGTATCATTGATTACTTGTGAATAATATATTTATGATCTAATTATAAATTAAGGGCTTTTATTATTCAAGTCTCGAATCAATACTTATGAGAACTGTCCATTTCACTTCTTTACGAAAGAATGGATTTCATCTTGCATATAGATGTTCGTGAGTATTTATTTTATTACATTTCTAATATACCAAGAATTTGACACTATGCATTTGTGTCATTACCTGGTATGTCAAAATGATAATACAATAAATAAAAGTTTATTAATTATTCAGCATTGAGATCGATGAATATATAATTATTTGTTAACATAATTAAAATATGTTATACTTCACGAAAATTATTAGCGATTCATATCTTATCATATTCATGTTCTACATAATTATGTTATGTATAATACATTTATTAAATGTCTTATCATATCATTGGTTCAGATAAAACCATTTCATTCTTAATGGTATTGACATGCACTAGTTATATTCAATTAAAGATACTACACTTTAATTATTTGATCAATTATTTAAGATCAATCATTAATGATCATTTTAGATTATTATTCTTAAATATCGTTACCTTGTATATAACTCTTACACACAATATTTAAGGATACATTAATAATTATAAAATTTTTAGAATATTTGTTAAGTATCAAACATAATGCACATAAATGTATAATAAAATAAAACATTTATTTATTTATTTACTTTATGACACCAATCCCAGCAGGCATCTTCCGAGCTCTGTTCTCTGTTGGCAGCTCTTTGGGCGGTGCGATCTGGCGAGATCTAGCCGGATGCAGATCTGGTGAATCATCAACAGTGTGGTGGAAATCTGTGCTGGGAGATTGGAGTGATAGCGTAGTCTAAAATCCACCACCTGATGTCACCGTCGTCGGAAAAAAAGTCGTCAAAGATTGTCACGACTCTTTATTATGACAGATGGCACTGTGATTTTCTGACGGTGCTACGATCTTGATTGTGAGTTTTGGATCATGATTTCAAATGTGATTCTTCGCAATCTGCTGATGGCGTGGATGATTGATAGTGTTTGTCGGAGTACAGAGCAGCGGAGTTCATGTTTCAACCACATTGGAATCTCAAACTCCAACTCCAATGGTGATTGGTGAGGCAGAGAGAGTAAGGAATTTCAGACACAGAGAGAGAGAGAGAGAGAGAGAGAGACAATAACAGTCGTGGGGGAGATCACCGAATCTCCATAGTGGTTGTGATCAGATAGCAAGATCTATCCCAACCTTCTCTCTCACGATTTCAATGAGACCGGTTCCAATAGGTATGAAACTCGAACTCCGTTGACGATTAATGCTTTACCGTCCATCGGCGATCGCGTGTGGTACGCAATAGTGGCGCGATGGTGATCTCCATTTTCAATTCCATGAGCACTTTGGCCAACAGAACCATGATTATGGAGAATTGGCTCCCTTCTATATTCAATATTTAATTATGATTTTAAATTTCCTTTGTTTGCTACTGAATTGGTTTTGTGAATATCGTTTTGGAGTTCTGAAATTTTGCGAGTTAGGATATGAGGTTTTGATGTTTTTGTTTATTTGGTGGCTGAGTAATATACGACTAGGAGACAACAATAATAACATGGCGGTTTCGTCGTTATCTTCTCTAGATGTCTGTGGTTGAAGTGCTTCTGTTGTTTTTTTTTTTTCATTTTCCCCCTTTTGTTGTAGGGGATCTCCGACATCGTTTTTGAGAAAAATAGTTTGCTGAGAAAATTTGTTACAACCAGAGTACTCTCTTAGTTTTTGATGGTTTTTTTGTCGAGAAAATTTGTTTTTAGTGGTTTGATATTTTTTTATTTGGTGGTCTTTTTGTTTTGTTTGTCGGTCTTGTTTGTTTGTCAAGATAATTTTTGGTATCACTAGGAAAAATGATAGTATATTTGGATGTGTAATAGTTTTGTATCCTTATGATATTACTATTAGTGTGATTTTGTAGGAAATATCGAAAGTATTCTTTAGAATCCGATAAGTATTCTTTAGATTACATTTTAGGTTCTAACATAATCTCTCTGGTGATCGGAGCTATAAGCATCAGGTCACCTTTGTTGAAATATAAAAACACAAAAAAAAAAAAAAAAAAAAAAATTTGTTAGAATTCATTTTGGATTTTACAAAATCTATCCACTAATCGACATTGGCGACTGGTGACTATAACCAAAGACGTCTGGTTATCTTTATTGAAATACTAAAAAATAAATTATCAATTTTGGATTCTAACAGTGTCTCTCTAATCACTCCGTTGATGTCAGTGATCAGAACAGAATTTGCCAGGTTACTTTTGTTGAAATAACAAAATAAAAAACTATTAGAATCTATTTTGGATTCTAACATAATTTCTTCGACAACTGGAGCTAGATACTTCCAGTCATCTTTTTATTGAAATGCAAAAAAAGAATAAAAAAAAGTTGGCCCTGACGTCGACAACCATAAACTGATTGACGACTAAAGATCAATGACTAGTTAGTGATGTCCAAATGTATTTCAATAAATAAAAAAAAAGGAAAAAAAAGGTATTTTTGTCCATTTACTTTTTTTTTATTTTAATTTTTGATAACATATTATAAAATGACAAAATTATCAACTCCCACATTATGGTGAGCATAAATCCAAGGAGGTACCAAAATTAGGGTAATCTTACAAACTATATTTCTTAAGAAAATTTTCTTCCAATTACCATTTAAGAAAATGAGGAAAATAGGCCAAAAATATGATGACATAAAAATAAATAGGTCAAAAATTTTGATTTGTTAATAAATAGCAAATTCAAATATAAATTCAAATTTACACCCAATCAAAAACCCAAAAAATACCCTTATCTCTCTTTTCCTCTCTTTCTCCTCCCTCTCTCCTCTATTTCTTAAATTACAATTTTACCTATAATTTTTAAAAATTAAAAAAACCCCAAATCCCCAAATTAACTAGAACCCTAACACCATATTCCCAAAAATTGTCGTTGCCACCACCACTGAAGATCGCATCAGATACACCACTATTGTGGAGATCGCAACCTTGGGCCACCAACGAGTTCTTGACCATTGCAGAGCCACCATGAATTGTTGTGATTACGATTGTGACTGCGATAACCTTTGCAACTTGGGCCACCAGGGAGATGACGTGACTAAGATCTGTTGTCACTAGAGAAATGGAGTCATGGTTGGTTGGGAAGATCCCGTTGCTAGTGATGTGCAGGTGGCCAGAAATCGCAAATATAAGAAGATCGAGATTTGACAAATCTACTAGAGATTGCGATAGAGGATTGACGAAGGCAATGATTATCGTCAGAGACAACGATAGGAAGGGAACCACGGTGTCCTAGGCTCCATGTCAGAAAGAGAAAGCAAACAGTGATGTAACGACCGCCAAAGGAAGGTGACTGTGACAAGAATGCCAGAAAGAGATGGAAGTGATGGAAGAGAGAGAGAGAGAGGAGAAAGAGAGAATCAGAAAAAGAGGAGAAAGAAAACAAAGAAAAATAATGAGGAAAAATTCAAGTTAAAGCATATTAACTAAAATAGGGTTAAAAAAAAATCACATATGTTCTTAAACTTAATTATGCTATTAATTTTCAATAGTTTAAAATTATGCTATATATTTATAAATTATAAACTAATTAGCTAAATTTCCATTACGAGTCTACCATGAGGCCCATAACAAGGGCCCACACTTAAGCCTCTACGACCCAAATCAAGAGAAGTCCAGCCCAATATTACACCACTTCGGTCTTCATTTTCTCCAGAAGATAAGCATTAAGAACAATGAAGTCCCTATTTCAGGAGCTCAAAAACCTCGGTTCCTTAGGGCCCTGATCGAAAACCCTAACCCCAGAAATAACTGCAAGGGAAAGTGGTTGCTTTGTCAGTGACCTTGAGCATGGCGTTTTTTGGGTCTAGCTTCTGTTGCAATGTGAGTTCTGCCTTTTTCCTTTTTTGTCAAAATGACTTCCCTAACGGGTCTCTGTTAGGGCTTGAAATCCAAAATCAAGCTGAAAATTTTGGTTGCTTTCCTTTTTTAAATGCATGTTTTTTGTGTTCGTCGAGGCAAAAAAATTTGTGGGTTTCTAATTTTCTTGTAATTTAACTCCTTTTTTTTTTAAAGAAGAATTGTGATACAGATGTTAATAATTTTTTTTATCCACAACAATGAAGTATTGAAAAATAATGGATGGAAATGTTAGAGTAGAGAGTTCATAAGAACAAGTTGGAATTACGTACGTGCTTGTCTTTCCTGATCCTGTACGGCTGTACTTATACAAAAAAGAAATAAAAAAAATGGACTCATTCATTTGGAATTTGGAAAGATAAGGATGTAATTATCATAATTCAACCTATATTATATGATTGCTCGAGTTGGATGAACGTTCCCTTTAAATGTGTTGCAGATCTTCTAAAATTCGTAGTGAATTCCAAGATGATCCCTCATTTTTAAGCTCCAACACGAGTACGTATGTGTTTTTCATTTGCAGTTTGAAATTATTGGTATGACTTTGATATTTATTTTCAGGGAAGTGTCTCTCCCAGAAAGCTGACCGGCTGGCCATGTTTGGGCACTAAGAATTTCAGGACGGTAGTTCATCTTTCGTTGTCGTCTGATAAGCAACCCATTTATGTTAAAGGATATAAGGTCCAACTTTTACCTAGGCATTGTCAACTCAAAATGCTAACTGGAAGATCCAGTACGTCGTTTTGCCTTGTCATTCAATGCTCTTTTTGTTTTGTTCTTTGGTTTTGTGGTGGGTTTTTTTTTTTTTTTGGTATATGACAAAAAAAATTTATTATGTATGCTGTTTCTGTTTTCAAAATTGTAGCATTTATTGTGCATTTTTTCCACGCCCTTTCCCCAATTTTCTTTTAGCATTCCAGTTTTGAACACTTCTAAGTCTATATCCTTCAGTGCTGCAACCGTCATTCATACTTCACGTTTGCCTTCGTCAGGACGATGTCAAGCGAAAGGTGAGGACTTAGAAGGTAGCTTAAGTGGTGAAAGCATAATTTTTTATGCTGAAACATTAGAGCGGGAGCTGCATACTGCCATTGCAGAGGAGAATTATGTTAAAGCAGCACAAATTAGGGATAGCCTGAAACTTCTCAAGGAGGACAGAAAAACTTCTCTATTGGCAGCAAATGCTCAATTTTACAATGCGTTCAGGATCGGTGATCTTGCTACCATGCAAACCCTTTGGTCAAAAGGAAATGAGGTTTGTTGTGTTCATCCTGGGGCTAGGGGAATAACTGGTTATGATGATGTTATCACTAGCTGGGAATATGTTTGGGCAAACTACGAATTTCCTCTCAATATTGAACTAAAAGATGTTAAAGTTCATGTTATAGGAGGTGTAGGATATGTTAACTGTGTGGAATTGGTTAAGACAAAGGGTAGCGATTGGGGGGGCCAGTTTGTTACAAACATGTTTGAATGGATTGATGGTCAATGGTTAGTCTGTATACACCATGCTTCACCTATCGACTTGTGAACTTTTAATATTTTAATGCATATAGTGCGGTACCTGTACATTATGGTCATGCCATGAAGGTGATGCTTCGTTTTATTGTGTTTCTCAGTTAACTATATGGTTGAGAAAAAAAAATTAGAAAATGATTAGTAAGCAGATTGTGTTTTAATGTAATGCATTGAATGAAATTTGTAGTTAGATGAAAAGTATTTGCATTACATTTGAATGTAATGTGTGTTTGGGACCGCTGCAAAATCAAAAAACGAAAATGATGGGCGGCATAATAAAAAAGCAGGAGTGCAACACGAGGACTTCCCAAAAGGTCTCTCATCCTAGTACTACTCTAGCTCAAGCACGTTTAACTGCGGAGTTTTGATGGGATCAGATGCATTAGTGTTAGTATGATCACACCCAAAAGCCAGTGCATGAAATATTCATTTAAAGGGATTACGGGACGCACTTAGACGGGCACCTCGGATGCAGAGGGAACGCCGGGCTGTCGTGGTTCATGAGTCCGCGTTGAAAATCCGGAACACGAAAATATGTGACCCCACGGGCAAAAATTTGACTCTATTGGGGCGTGAATAAAGATGTCTACTACCGAAGAGCGCGCACAACTATAGGGCTCTGAGTGAGACGGTGGCTAGGTCGAAATAACAAGATAACAAGCGAATAGCGAGTCTCCAAAGGAGAAGGCAAAGCTTGGGAAGGAAGGGACTGCCTAAGAAAAGGAACGCAGAGCAGCAAAAGGAGTGGGAATCGGGATTTCATAGATCGAGTCATAACCGGAACCAGAAATCACCAGAATCACGGGAAAACGCCCATTTGGAGGCCCAAACGAAGGAATTTTACTGAAAAGCACCCCCAATTGTGGCGTAACAACGAGTCTTGCCCGTTGGCCCATTTCCATATGGAAAGAAGTGTATTTCCGTCTGAATCTGACTTCCCCGATCGAGCCACCAAGTCGACCCAACACTTCCCCCATCCCGACCACATGTGTAGAATCGTGCATAAGGCCTTCAGTAGTGGCGTGAAAATTAGCCTCGATACTACCCTCATAAGACCCTGAGGGACCGAAGTAAAATCGGAAAAAGAAAAAGATGGGCGGCGCAACAAAAAAGGAGGGGTGCAACACGAGGAATTCCCAGGAATACAAGCAATATAGAATATCTTGATTAATTACCATCCATTGAGGAATTATGCGAAGTTAATAAATGGACCAATTAGACATCTATAATGTGGGCTCCAATAATCCATGCAACTATTATTTAATACCGAATAAACCAATTATGCAATTATTAGTTTTAAAGTCTTATCGTTATAAACCTGAAATTGCACTCTCAATTATATACCGTGTTATACAAGCCAGTGATTAGCTATCATCTAATGACCTTGTCATGTATGTAACACCCTTATATGATAGACACGATCAATCTTATGTCAAAGTCTATTCGACCTATTGATCAAGTTATCTTAAAAATCTATTATACACTCGATTAAGAAAATGATTATTTACCATATGAGAATAAGAAATCATCTACCAAGCAAATGACCTAATGTCTTGTCTGTTTTCACATCCTGTATAGTACCTTTAAGAGGATAACCTTTACAACTTATTAGAGCTATGATTCTAGTATCTGTACACAAGTGATACACATGAAGTGATTTACCTACTCAGGATTAAGGTTATTGTATAATGAACGTTCAAAGTGAATTAATCAACGTAAGTGGGCTACACAGATTAGTTGCACTTTGGTCCCAGTCTAATAAGTCACCACCAAGCAATATATCAAAGTCTCTACTCGGGAGTCAATATTCTAGACAGTTAAAACAAACTGTTTCCCCAATTGGCCTTAGATAGCATAATAGTCTTAACATGAATTAGATGTTCACTCTAATCTCATGGATTACGGACTATATATTTAAATTACTTACTTTAGAATGTTGTCTTTTCATACAAAAGTCCGTTGCTTGGAACATTTTAACAGTTTAACAACAAGCAGTTAGTAAGGCATATTTGCTTACATTTACTTTAACATGTAAATAAGATGAGAACATCAAGCAATTTAATGAATAAACTCTAATATATCATTAATCAATTCAAAATAAATGAAATACATAAAAATATCTTTTTCGCTTAAAGCATTCCTAACAATCTCCCATTTACCCTAAGCTAGTAAATGTGACAAGTTACACATCTCTATCACCTCTACATGCTTTTCAAAATTTCTAGCCATCAAAGTCTTAATAAAGAGATCTATAATATTGTTTTCGGACACGATCTTACATATATCTACTAATCTTGCCTTCACGTGCTCTTTAATTATAGGTATTTTTTTTTATCAATGTATTGGGTCCTCTTGTGCTGCTTTAATTCCCTAATATTGGTTATAGCTGCGCTGTTATCACAATAGAGTGTGATATGCTTGTCAACACCCAGAATAAACTTAAGGTCTCTAAAGAACTTGTGGAGTCAAATTACTTCTTTATATGTCTCAGTTGCAGTCACATATTTAGCCTCCATCATAGAGTCAGCTGTGTAACCTTATTTTATACTCCTCCACACAATGGCGCTTCTTCCAAGTATGAAAACTGATCCCGAATTTAACTTCTTTGAATCTTTACAAGTTTGGAACTTTGAGTCCGTGTATCATATGGTTCCCTCTAGAATATATCAGTATATAATCCCTCGTTTCTCTTGGGATACTTAGTATATGCTTCACGTCTTGCTTATGTTTGATTCCAAGATCGCTTGATGTTGACTCATAATACCTATCGCAAAACAAATGCCAGGACAAGTGTAAAGCATAGTATACATAAGGTTACCTACAGTAGATGCGGAAGAGACCTTACTCATATGCTTTTTTTCTTCTGATGTTTTGGGACAGTGATCCAATGAAAGAGTCAGTCTAGTAATGGAAGGTTGTGTACCTTTATTTGCCTCTTGCATTGCATATTTTTTAATAATCTTATCTATGTATGAAGCTTGAGATAATGCTATCATTTTGTTCTTTTGATTACTTAAGAGACGAATGCCTAAAACATAATTAGCTTCTTTCATATCAAACTGTTGGAATAACCAAAGTTTGACCCATGATAAGTTCCTTACATCATTCCTAATGAGTAGTATATCATCGACATAAAGCACCAGAAAGACCACTGTACCATACTTTATATATTTATAAACACAAGGTTGATCAACATTCTGTTCAAAACAGAATATTTTGATCGCTTGATCAAATATTTAGTTCTATGAGCAGGATGCTTGCTTTTCCATAAATAGATCTAAACAACTTACAAACTTTCCTCTCTTGGCCTTTTGTCATGAACTTTTTGGGCTGTATCGTATAGATACTTTTATCAATATGGCTATTTAAGAAAACCTTCTTGATATCCATTTGCTAGATCTCGTAATCTAGAGCCGTAACAATGGATAGAAAAATGCGAATAGATTTCAGCATCACTATAGGCAAAAATATTTCATCGTAATTAACTCCAGCCTTTTGCTTAGACCAATTTGCCTCAAGTTTAGCCTTGAAAGTTTCAATTTTTCCTTCCGCATCCCTTTTTTTCTTATAGACTCACTTGCATCCAATGAATTTAATCACATCCGATAGATCCACAAGTTCTCAAATAAAGTTAGATTTCATAGAATCCATCTCATTGTTCATGACTTGTTTTCAAGATTTAAAATCAACATCATATAGCTTTATTTTAAGTAATTGGATCATCATCATGCTCATGAGTTTTGACCTGGTATACTTCAGCATCATACATGAAGAAATTAGGTTTCCTAAAAACCTTCACATTATGTCAAAGTACCCTAAACTGTTGATTGTTTATAAACCTTTCACTAGAACTTGGACTTGCTTCCAAGACCAAAACCTATAGAGCAATTCTATCACCTGATAACTCCTCTAGCACCACTTTACTTTGAGACTTAAAGTTACTCATATAAATTTCCTCTAGTAATGTCGAATAGGTTTAAACAATTACTCTTGTTCCTTCGGGTTATAGAATCGACCTCCTTTAGTTCTCTTAAGATACCCTACAAATATGTACAATTCAGAATGCGATTTTAATTTCTTCGCATCCCCGTTCAATACATGTGCCGAGCAATCCCATAATTTCATATGTCCAAGGGAAAGCTTCTTATTACACTATAATTTGTATGAAGTCTTAGGAATTGATTTACTTTAAACTTGATTCAAAATATAGCATGCCATTTGTAGTGCATATCCTCAGAACGATAATAGCATGCCATTATTATTCTGGGGATATGCGCTACAAAGGGTAGAGTTCAATAACTCAGTATGGACCGTACGATATCCAGTAAGGTCCTATTTCTCTTTTCAGCTATACCATTCTGTTATGGAGTATCAAGTGCAGTCAATTGAGATAAAATCTCGTTCTTTACAAAATGTCTTAGAAATTCATCGGAGAGGTATTTGCCACATCGATCAAATCAAAGTGTCTTTATGAATTTACCAAATTGCTTTTCCACTTCTACACGATACTCTTTGAATTTGTCAAACGTTTTGCTCTTGCAGCGTATCAAGTACACATATCCATACTTTAAGTAATCGTCTATAAAAGAGACACGATACTTGTACCCTCTTTACGCCTCGATGTTCATAGGACAACATACGTCGTTGTGCACAATTTTTGAGGGGATGTTTGGTAAATGCATTGTAATTGAATGCATTGAATTGAATGCAAGTTACACTTGGATGAAAATTATTTGCATTGTATTTGAATGTAATATGTGTTTGGATGAAAAATATTTAAATTATATTTAGGCCCCGTTTGGGGTTAGTTTTAGAGACATCCAAAACTACTTTTTTTCCAAAACTTCACCACTTTTCACTATTTACATCTCCAAAATGTTACAGTAAATTCCAAACTTTAAAAGTCCATAACTTTGTGTATACAAGTCCAAATGAGATAATTTTTTTTAAATTGCATCGAATTTTAAGAGGAACAAAACAATATTTATATTGATTTTTTTTTTCTAAAAAAATTTTTAAAATTTTTTATTTTTTCACCCCGAACAGTTTTTTCTCCCAAACACATTTTCCAAAACAATTTTTTCCAATTCAAAAATAATGTCTTCAAGCATCTCCCCCAAACTCTCCCTTAAATAATGAATATGCGATATGATGGGCAAATGTAGAGAGAAAGAAAGGAGAAAGAAAAAGAGTATGCGATGTGATTAGTAAAAGTATTAGAAAAAATAAAATAATGAATAGTGATTATATTGGATTTAAAATGTGATGTTTGATATTTGAATTTAATACTTTTACATTTAGATGAAAATTAAATTGTATTTAAATGTAATGCGAATACAATGGAGTAAACAAAAGAGACATAAGAGTTTATTAGCCCTAGTACTCTTAGCTCCAAGAGATCTCTTTGTCATCTAACTCTAAAGGTAAGACTCATATTGAGGAAGACATACCACCTTTCGTGTATCCAAATGACCGTCTTTCATTAATTTTTGAATCTTATCTTGATTAATATAATTTAATCTTAAATGTCCAAGATATGCCTTATTAGAGTGAGAAACTTTTAACCTTTTAGAGTTATCAACCAATTCATGTCTAGCAGTGAGTATATCTTATGTTTGAACAAATAAAGGTTTCCATCCATCCACACAAAACATATAAAAGACTTGTTTTTTAGAATAACAACTGTTTTATTAAAAAAAAACTGAATAAAAATTCTTAATTAAACAACCTACTGTTATAAGGTTCCTCCTAAAATTAGGAACATTAAAATAGTCTTTCAATAATATAAACATAAATTTATCAAAGTAAAGATGCATGTCTCCCATTACTTCAGCTACCACCAAGTTATCATTTCTAGTACGCAATGAGAGACTCCTATTATGTAGACTTTTTGTTTTCTCAAACCTTTGCAAAGAAACATAAACATGATTAGTAGCTCTTGAATCAATGACTTAAATGTCTTTCGATTCTTCCACCAAACAAGCTTTTAAGAAAAGAACTTTCTTACCTTCTTTGCCCTTGACGGCTAGGAATTCCTCGTAAAACTTCTTGAAGCGACCCACCTTCTCATAGTGGAAGTACTTGGACTTTTTCAGGTCCTTGGACTTTTTGTTTTTCTTTTTATTCTTCTGATTCGAGATAGGAGGAATATAAAAAGTAGAAGGCCCTTGCTTTCTTTTTGGCTTCTTTTTATTCCTAGGAGGTTTAGAAAATTCTACTAAGTTGGCGCCCCATCATTGATCAGCAGCTTATAAGCCTGTAGTTGTTTCATGAGCTTAATTGGTCCTAACTTCTTTGTTGTTAAATTGTGTGCAGTTTTAAACCCCATAAAATCCTTAGACAGAATCTTGAACACCATCTCAATTTGGGTGTTGTAGTCCATCTCAATGCCATTTCAGTAGTTTCAGCAAAGAATGCCATAAGTATAAACATATGATATTTTACTAGAGTACCTACTTTCTACCTAAGGTTCATTATACTTGTGATAACAGATTGTCGAACTAACTTTTGTTGGCCTTCGAACATATTCTTCAAGTTGTCCATGATTTCCATGGCAACTTAATAGGTTTCATATTGCTTTTGCAAAGCACTCGTCATGCTAGCAAGGATGTAGTATCGAGCTATCTTATTAAATTCTTTTCAACGAGTATACATGACAGGAATCTCTGCAAATGGTGCATCAGGTCATAGCCCTGGTGGACATGGTTCGTTAAGTATGAGCTTATGTCTCTCGCAATTGAGAATTATTAGCAAGTCTCTTTTTCAGTCTTTATAATTATCGCCATTATGTTTGTTTTCAATCAGTATTAAGATTAGAGGTATCGGTGACATTTTGAACTGAAATAAAATATAAAAGAACACCACTATAAAGCCAAAGCAAATATATAAGATATTTAGCAAACAAAACATACAAGTAAGTTCCTATATGAAACTTGGAAAAAACATGTAGCATTACAATGGTAATTCTCAGCATTTATACCCCAAGCAATTGAGGGGTGATCATGAGAAAAATAGCTAGAACACGTCCAATTAATATATATTGCCTTAAATCCTCCATGATTAAGACATATATTAATAATCACTTATTCTGGCAACTAATTTAATTAACAGAGCTTTTTGGGAATGTTAATAGCTAAATGAGTTTTGGATTTATAACCATTGTTTACACAATCTAATCCATGCCCTATTCAAGCCATCGAGGGATGGTCTTAAATAGACCATGCCCAAACATGTTTTTCACATAGGGGATCCAACCTAATATATTAGCGGCAGAAAACACCTATTTAGGAGTGTGATCAGTGCATAACTGATGTGAGATGTTATTATGTTTTCATATATCGATAGACGCTTTAGCCTTTGGAATAATAAAGTACACAAGTCATACACATGAAGTGATTCACCTACTCAAGATTAAAGTTATTGCATAATTAACGTTGAAAGGGAATTAATCCACTCAAGTAGAATATACAGATTAATTACACTTTGGTCTTAATCTAATATGTCACCACCAAACAACAAATTTATGTCTCTACTCAAGAGTCGATGCTCCAAACAGTTAAGACAAACCATCTCTCCAACTGGCTTTAGATAACATAATGTCTTAACATGAGTTAGATGCTTATTCTAACCTCATAGACCACGAACTATAAATTTAGACTGCTTACTTTAAAACATTGTCTTCTCGCATACAAAAGTTCATTGCATGCAATATTCAACAAGCAGTTAGTGAGCCGTATTTGCTTACATTTACTTTAATATGTAAATAGTTTGAGGTCTTCTAGCAATGTAATGAATAACTTCTAATATATCATTAATAAGTTCAAAATAAATGAAATATATAAAAATGTTTTTCCTATTTAGGGCATTCCTAACACACAGTGGGTGGGCGAGAAAAATGAATGACACAGAAAGAGCGAGACAGCTAAAAGCAAAACTTAGAGGTTAAAACAATCAAGGGCTGCTGACTATTGCTTCAATGCTACAAATGAAGTTGGGGAAGCAGGTTTTAGCCATGGTGTTAGGCTGAGGAGGAAGTTAAGTCGACAATAAAGGGAGACAGCAGACAAGTGTTAGAAGAGAATACATTCGTTGGCATATAAAGGATAATTTGATAAAAAGTTTAAAAAATATTGTGCAAAAAATCAGAAATGAATGAATAATGATAACCATTTAATGTGATGTTCAAAAGCATTGTATTTGAATGTAATAATTTTACATTTTGATGAAAATTGCAATGCATTCAAATACAATGTGAATGTAATACATTAAACAAATGGGGACTTAAGTTCTATTTTTCATTGCCTTCTGGAGTTTGCTTTATTTGTGTCTTTTCTGTTATACTCTCCCTTTCTATCATTTTTACAGCATGTAATAAAGCAGTATTGAGAACAAATCGTCTTAAAATTAGAAATCATATTTTTCTATTGAAGATAACTATTGATAGCACTAACAATTTGACAATAAAGCAGTTTCCTTAAGTAGTATTTGATATAAGAAATGTGTAATTTTGGTTTATGTTTTGTTCATTTGCATATTCATTTTTTTAAAAATAAAAAATATTGCACTTTTAGAAAATGGACTTTCATAAATTTTCGTATTTAAACATTAAAAATTTTCATTTTTGAAAAATAGAAAAAGAGTTTTTTTTAAAAATAGAAATTTTTTATCTATCCAAACAATTTTTTACTTTTAGAAAAAAAATCCAAACAACTTTTTTATTTTCTAAAATGAAAATTTTACATTTTTAAAAAATGAATACCCTATTCAAATGGAATATTAATTCTTGGGTAAAAAAAATAAGTTAGTTTAATTTTAATATAAGGTTGTTGATGACAGAAATCAGTTGGTGCACCAGAAGATCCCAATTAGGCTAGCACCTTATTAGCACTAGGGATGTAAATAGGGTGGGGCAAATAGAGTCCTGCCTCGCATGGGGTGGAATAACCCATAATATATGAGTCATGGTTTCAGTGTGGGTCAAATTGCTTTAAAGGTGGGGTGGTGTGGTATGGGACCAGTTGACCCTAATCTGCTCCAATTACTAGAATACAATTTAAAAGGAAAAAAAACAAACTACTTTGTGTTTTTTTTTTTCTAGGTATTGTGTTTATGTTATATTATATTTGGATTACAAAGGACATTCGACAATCGAATGATTGGGCATTTCGACAATTGAAACAAATAATTTTTTTTTTAAATTGGATTCTAAGAAGAAAAAATGATTGGGCACTCGCTGACCCATGTGGGATTGGCCCGCCCATCCTACACATTAAATGTGGTAAGTTAGCTAAAACCTACCTACACCACTCTATTTACATCTTAATTATTAAACACCTTTATTATTACATCGCGAAATTTTGAATTTAAATTTAGAAGGTGTATGTAGAATTCAAGTATTAGTATATTAATTAATTTTTAATTTTTGAGTGTTCAAATTAAAACTTCTGATATATTTATAATCAATTTTAAGATATTTTAAACATTTTGATAAATTTTGAAACTTTTATTGCATTATTATTGACTTTTTTTTTTTACAAAAATAAAAAAGTTCGGATTTTGATCAATGTTTTCGTAGCAAAAGTAAAAAAGTTTGTGTTTTTATGGACTATTTAAATTAACGTATTATAGAAAAAACCAAAAATGTTTGTATTTTTATCAATGTTTTCTTGACAAAAATAAAAAGTTTGCATTTTAATCCACATTTTCCTGATTAAAGTAAATAAGTTTGCATTTTTGTCTAATTTTTCGGACAAAAGTGAAAAAGTTTGCATTTTTATTGACGATTTTGCAACAAAAATAGAAAAGTTCACATTTTTATCAACATTTCTTATAGACATTTCGTAATAAAAGTAAAAATGTTCATATTTTTGTTGATGTTTTTGTAATATAAGTAAAAAATGTTACATTTTTATTAACCTTTTTTTGTATCGAAAGTTAAAAAAAAAATTACATTTTTATCGATGTTTTTATAACAAAGGTAAAAAGTTTGCATTTGTATCAAAGTTTTCATGACAAAAGCAAATAAGTTTGAATTTTTGTCATAGTTTTCTAGACAAATGTGTAACATTTACATTTTTATGTACGTTTTCGTATTGATGATTTCGCGATAAAAGTAAAAAAAAAAAATTGTATTTTGATTGATGGTTTTGCAACAAAAGAAAAAAAATTTACATTTTTATTGACGTTTTTACAACAAAAGTAAAAAAAAAGTTAACATTTTTATTAATATTTTCATAATGAAAGTAAAAAAGTTTGCACATTTGATGCAGTTTTAGTGACAAAATTATAAAAGTTTGTATTTTTGTCGACGAAAAACATAAAGATTGCATTTTTGATAAAATGTAAGCATGATAAAATTAAATTTTGTTTTTATCAACATTGATAAATATTATATTTTTGTTGACAAATTTTGATAAAAATTTTGACAAAATTATACATGAAGTCATTTACTTACTCAAGATTATGATTATTGCATAATAAAGATCTAAAGTGAATCAATCAATTTAAACAGGCTACATAGATTAATTATATTTTGGTCCAAGACCAACGTATCACCACTACTAAGTAATATATCTATGTCTCTACTTAAGAGTCAACTCGCTATTGACCGTCAAGACAAATAATCTCTCCAATTAGATTTAGTTAATATAATAGTCTTAACATTAGTTAAATGTTCATTCTACCCTCATAGACTCCAAATTATAGATTTAAATTACTTATTTTAAAATGTTATCTTTTTGTATATAAAATCCACTATATACAACATTTCAATAATTTAAATATCAAGTAGTCAATGAGTCATATTTGTTTACATTTACTTTAATATGTAAATAAAGATAAGGATTTGAGTCATATTTAATAAACCTTAAATATATTATTAATCAATAAAAAAATAAAATATATTTAAATGTCTTTTTTACTTAGGGCATTCTCAACAATTTCTTATTTGTCTTAAACTAATAAATGTGTCATGTCTTACATCCCCATCGCTTCTACGTGCATTCCAAAGTTTTTAGCCGTTAAAGTTTTAATCAAGGGATTATCAATGTTGTTCTTAGTCGTGATCTTACAATTGAAGGTTAGAGAGGTATAACGGCTAAAGAAAATCAGAAAGTGTGTTTTGAAATAGAATTCATGGTTGTTATTTATAGCCAAAAATTCTTAAGAATCTTATTAGCTTTACACTTTCTTCAACAAGATTAGATAAAAATTCAAATAAGGATAAATTCTTAAGAATCTTATTTACAAGTTCTCCAACAAGATCAAATAAGAATTCAGATAAGAAAATCTAGACCTGTAAACTAAACCATGATGGATTTAATCATCATATCAATAGTCAGATTAATTGTCAACCTTATTAGCTTATTATAATTTATTCCTTTAAATATAATTCTTCATTATGAATATGAATCACAATGCTTAAATTTTGTTTAAAAACCTTGTATACTTATTCCCTTTCTTGAAATTAGCTATTTGACAAACTTGGTCATTTTTTTTTTAATATACTTTGAAAATGAATTCTTATATTGGAGGTCCATCATATTTATCAAATACAACTTCATCTTCGCAAGATGACGATAATCTATCAGTGATGAATAATCTAATTACAGATGAAGAAGCAATATACCGTGCAATTGCTAATAACAACATAATCAATGACTACTATCCCAATTAACAAAACAACTAGGTAACACATGGTAACTCTATTCTAGGTCATGTATGATTCATCGCAATCAAGAAAATGTAAATCATAATATGTTCAATGATTATTTCTCCTAGGACCCACATTATAGTGATGTCCTTTTTCACAGATAATATCGCAAGTCTCAAAGTTTGTTCCTATGTATGTATTATTGACGCAATCAAATGTCATGATAACTACTTCCAACAACGAAGTGGTGGGCTTTGCAGATTTACATTATTAACTTTACAGAAAGTAATGGCCATGTATAGGATGTTGGCATATGGTCTACCAATGGATGTTACTAACGAATATGTTAAAGTAGGTGAGTCAATGACAATTGAGGGGACATTTGGCAAAAATATTTCATTTTAACTTCACTCAAATACAATACAATTTTACACAAAACACAAATTTTACAACAGTGCTACGAAAACAATTACTATTCAAAACATTTTTAAAACAATCACATCAACTTTTCAATTTTACTATTTATCTCTACTTTTACCAATCACATCAACTTTTCAACTCTAAAATACTTTTCATCCAAACACACATTTCATTCAAATGTAAAACAAATACTTTTCAATCAAATACAACACTTAAAAAACAAATTTCATTCAAATACAATCAAAATGCAATGCGTTTACCAAACGCCCCCTGAAAGTATAAAGAGATTTTGTCATGTTATTGTAAAGATATTTGTTGAGCGGTATCTACGATCACCTACTGCTAATGATGTTACTAGGCTACTCCATATTGGTCAACAGCGTGGTTTTCCAGGAATGTTAGGCAGACTAAATTGTATGCATTGGAAATGAAAAAAATGTCCAATGGCATGGGCTGGACAATACATAGGTCATAATGGAGACCAAATTATTATACTCAAAATTGTAGTAGATTATGATCTTTAGATCTGACATGCATATTTTTATATGCCAAGCACCAATAATAATATCAATGTGATTGATTCATCCCATCTTTTTTCCAATCTCACACAAGATATTACTCATCCCGCCCATTATATTATTCAAGAAAGAGTCTAACATAAATTCTTATTTAGCTGACAATATATATTAAAAATGGTCTACTATTATTCAAACTAATCATGAGCCTCATTGTCCAAAAAAAAAAATATTGGCATGAAACAGGAAGCGTGTAAAAAAGATGTAGAATGTATGCTTGGAGTTCTCTAATCATGTTTTACAATTATAGCAAGACTGACACATTAAGGCCTATTTGATTGTAGTTTTAGAAATATGTTCTTTTTTTTTTTTTTTGAAAAAAATTATTTTGAAAAATATGTTTAGAAAAAAAACTGTTTTATAATGAAAAAATTTGGTTGTAGTTTTAGAAATGTGTTCTTCTTTTTTTTTTGAAAAAAATTATTTTGAAAAATATGTTTAGAGAAAAAACTGTTCTATAATGAAAAAAAATATAAAATTTTAAAAAAATTTTAAGAAAAAAAATTAATACAAATATTATTTCGTTTTTCTTAAAATTTTATATAATTAAAAAAATTTCTTATTTGAACTTATGTACGTAATGTTTAAAATTTACTGTAGTATTTTAAAAATATAAATAATAAAAAATAAAAATAAGATGAAAAAAATTATTTTGAAGATTGTTTTTTAGATCCCAAACACTCCTTTAGGGAAAAATGTGCTACATGATATAATGATTGTATGTATTATGATGCATAACATGATAATTTCAGATGAACTTAATCTTAATACACTAAATAAAGATGTGAGAAAATTAAATCCACCAACTATTAAAATAATGGTAGATGAAAATTATCAATTTCAACAATTTCTTACTCAACAGAGACAAATCAAAAATAAAAATGCCTACATTACATTTCATAATGCATTAATTAAACACTTATATGGGAAGAATATACTAATTCAGATAATTATATGAATATCAATATTTTTTTTTCACTTTCACATTTATGTTTAATTATTAATGTAATGTTAGATTAATAACTTTTTTTAAATATAATTTTTGTTTTTAATTAATAAATTATTAAAGCTAGTAAATAGATATTTTCAACGTTGAAATGTAATTTATTAATTTATTATTTTTTTTGACATTGTTAAATAATAAAGTATAATTTATTGGATGAATATGTAAAAATGAGATAGAGAATAATTTATTGTGTGAAGTAATATTTCCACCGCATTAAAATTTGGTGTTTTGGGTTAAGAGAATACAAGGTGTTTTCAAGAGAATCCCCAAACTTATCATCCCCATATCCTAAAAACAAAAGAGAGGGACAACAGCAATCCACGCATTCTTCCTTTGCCTACAAAACCGACCAAAAGAACAAAACGCTTTATTTTCACCTAATATCTAACCCAAAAGAACAGAATGAACACCATTTTCTTCTTCTTCTTCTCTATACCACTAAAGATCCATATAGCAAAACCCCTACAACCTACTAATCAAAAAACACCTACAACCTTACCCATTTTCCACTTATTGCTTTCTTTCCCAGAACCGCCCAACCCAAAACAAAAAAAAAAAAAAAAAAAAAAAGCAAAAGCAATTAGTAAGTCCAGTCATGTGGAAGCCGAATCTCATTGTTCGCTTGTGGCTGACTCCTCCCAATGTTGCGCTTCTGATGAGAGACGGCATTATTATTCCTCAACCGTAGAGTTGCGGCTGCAAAATAAACCGACACCGTTAGTGTTAAAACAAAGAATCCTAAAAGTCAAAAATAGAAAAATCATGGGAAGATTTCCCATTGTCCTTTGCTTTACCAGTGTCTAGAGTATATCTTCCATTATATTGAGGCTGAATCTGTGGCTGTGCACTACCACACATGTCGCCCAAATTCAAGTTAAGTGCCTGCACAACCCTCGCCGGTACCAAAACCGTTGAACAAGCTGTCAAACACCCAAAAAAAAATTAAATAAATAAATTAAAGCATTTAATTTGAAGATTCACGAAAAACATTCAGATTCATTTAATGAGCAAATCATATTTAATGATGAGGAAAAAAAATAGCCAAAAAAAAAAAAAAAAAAACGCACCAAGTCATTAATATCCTAACCTGGTTTTCTTCGGCTTTCGGGTTGGGTACCGACTTGACGGGGCAAGAAAACGCCTGTACCGGGGCATTCAGTTTTACCCAACGGGTTTCTGAGAAAAACCGCTCTCATGCCCGAGCCGTTTTGCAGGCTCTGTTGTCTCTGCTGCTGCATAGAAGGCCATGCAGATGGAGACAAACCCAGAGGACGACCGGTTTGGTTCCGCGCTCTATTTTGCACCGCCGTTTGGTGGTTTTGGTGATACCATCCCGCCGATTTTGCCCAAGTGTTGTTGTTCCCCCAAGTCGCCGAGCTCTGTTGCTGCTTCATCATCTGTTGTTGTATCTGGTGCTGAAACTTAATTACAGCAAAAAAATGTATATATATATACCAAAAAAGGTCGGATTAACAAATAATTAACCACAAATCTACGATTCAATCGATGCTCAAGTGTTTCATTTACTTACTTGAGTATGTATCTGAGAAACGGCTTCGTTGAGGAAAGACTGGGCGCTAGGGTTTACAAAAGAGGGCTTTCCTGAAGCGTTCAAAAGACCACCAGGACGGCCATGCAAGAACTTGTAGTACTCTTCTTCATTGTTATTGCTCTGGCTCATTATGCGCATATTGGCGATTTCGCCAGC
Source organism: Antiaris toxicaria (assembly GCA_035233585.1). NCBI lineage: Eukaryota > Viridiplantae > Streptophyta > Magnoliopsida > Rosales > Moraceae > Antiaris > Antiaris toxicaria. The sequence goes on from CP141163.1 coordinate 9,113,754, forward strand.
GGCGGCGTTCAGGAGATCCCAAGTCGATGTCGACATCGGCAACGGAGGAGGAGAAGAGACTTGGGAATGAGCTTCGTTAGGGCTTCCGCGGCTCTGGCAGCCACAACCACTCCCACTCCCGAGAGCGCAGAGCGTCGACTGCGGAGAACCGGACAAAGCACTCCATGGCTATTAGCAAAAGACAAAAACGAGAATCAGAAAATCGCAAAGAAAAGGAGAAGCAAACGAAACGCATTCTTTTTTCTTTTTGTTTTTGTTTCGTTATCTTATTTTTCCACATCTTTCTTGATTCCTTACCTTGCCGTTTTCGAAGGCAAAAGCAGAGTCGATGGGGTTCCTGAAACCGTCGTCAAGAGTGGAGCGAGCAATTTGGAGAGTAAGTCCGGCCATGTAATCCCCCTCGTCGCTCTCCGTCTCGCTCGAACAGATGACGGACTCAACCGGCGAGCTCGGATCCGAAGGAAACTCGAAGGGAAACAGAGACGAAGACCTGTCGGACCCAAACGCAAGGACTTTGTTGTCGTCAGCCAGGAAGTGCGGTGGAAGCCAAAACTCAGCGTCGTCCAAGCTCTCCGCCATCGCAACTTTTAGTTTCCGGGTCTAAAATCGAGAAAGAAGCAGAGCAAGAGAAAGAAGAGGAAACGGACGCCGGGAAAAAAAAAAAAAAAAAAAAGGCTTTTTAGAAGAACCAAACTCGAAAATTGTGTGTTTGGAGGATTAACTAGGAGAGAGAGGCTCGGGTGTGTATTTATTTGTAAGAGACATGGAGAAAGCGAGAGACAGAGAGAGAGAGAGAGAGAGAGAGAAGAGCTTTTTGGAGAGACAGTCATCACGCGATTTAAAGAGGTGATGGGACGCGCGTAGGGCACAGAAAGTGGGGCCCAGGAAGAGTTGTAACCAGGTAAGAAGAGAGAGAGACGGACCCACTTAGGGGATCCAATTAGGGGAACGAGGGACTGGTTAACGGAATGGGAAAGTCTCTGAATTTTGGTTTCGGTTGCTTTTAATGTGCGTGGGTGGGACCATGGGCGTTTGCTTATAGATCGATAATCCTCTCCCCCCTTTAAAATTTCTCTCTAAAAATCTCTCCCCCTCCCTGGTAACTTCTCTCTTCCCTTGTATCTCTCCGTTTCCGCGGCAATAACTTAAGGCAATGCCGCAGTGGCCCACTCTCTTCCCACGTTCGGTTAGCAGTTGGGGCACTGCAAGCCACTACAATACACCAATCAGTTTGACTCGGGAGAATATACATCTACAAGTTTTCTCAGGGATTAACCAATAGAAATGAAATAGACAATCTCTTGTTTTTTTTTTTTTCCCCTCTTTTTCTTCGAGAGAAAAAGACATTTCTCTAACTACGAAAAGTTGCAATATTGGGGTTGTTTGTAGGTGCATTTGGGAGCGTACTTCAACGTTTGGATTCCAAATGCATGTTTGGCTTACTTTAGCAAAAACTTTTGGTCCCAAAAAATAATAAGCGAGTTTTTTTTTTTTTAAATCAGAGGAGAGTATTAAAATATAATAGAAAATAATATATGGAATAGTGCCAAATTTGATATTAGATTAGATCTAATATTACAATCGATATGAAATTTAATTATTAGAAATATAATAAATGTAAAAATGAGTATATTAAAAGATACTTTATAAATGTAAAGTAAAACCCCTTATATTTATATTTACTTATATATAAATATATATTTTTATTAACTATAGTTTGCATTTACGTCAATATATCGGCACACATCGGGTGCCAAATTTGAGAAATTGTATACATATATATTTGTTTTGAAATTGCTAAAATATTTTGGGCGTGTGTGTGTGTGTGTGTGTTTGTGTTTTTCTTTTTTTCTAATGTAAATGTTCAAAATCTCTCTTGTTTATATAAACTTATAGGAAGTTTAGTAAATATAATGTATTAAATAAATTTTATATTTGGATGAAAAGTATTTGCTTTGTTTTTTAATGTAATATGTGTTTAGATGAAAGTATTTGAACTGTATTTTAAAGTTGAAAGTTTAATGTGATTGGTAAAAATAGATAGAAAAAGTGAGATAGAGAGAGATATGATGTGAATGGATTTTAAAAATTTTATTTTTAAAATATTCTAGGATAGTAAATATATTTGAGACACTGTAGAAAAATATTATATTTAAACATAAAACTTTTATATTTGGATAAAAATTACATTGATTTAAACACAATGTAATGTCATACGAAAAATAAATACTCCATTAGTTAGAAAATAAACAATTTACCAATCCATCTCCCATATTATTTTAAGAAAAGTAAATAAATAAATAAATAATTTTAGAATGATTAGACAAATGTTTCCTTCAATCACATATTTTAATTATATTGTGAATAGTTTAATAGTTTAATGATTTTTTTGGTACACATATTCAAATTGCATTGCATTTAAATGCAATGTAATTTTTCCCAAACTATAAAAACGTTTAATTCAAATACCAATCACATCATAGTTTAAATTCAACATAATTACTATTTATTATTTCACTTTTTATATTACTTTTATTAATTATATCATATACTCTTTTTTTCTTTCCTTCTTTTTCGTTACTTTTACCCATCATATCACATATTTATTATTAAAATACAATTCAAATACTTTTTACCTACACATACATTGCATTCAAATGCAATGTTAATACTTTTCTTTCAATTACAAATTGTATTCAATACATTACATTCAAACACAATGTAAATGTAATGCGTTCACCAAACGGACCATAAGTTTTGAAATTGATTTTCTATTGTAGTTTAGTTAATACTGTTTTAAATTGTAGTTAATATAGTAGGGATATAATAAACCCTGTTTAATTGGTCCACTTGATTAAAAATGAACTGTTTAAAATTAAAAAAGTGTAAAAAAATTAAAATGTGCTCAAAAAAATATCAATATAAATCTTTCCTTTTGAAATTTTATATAATTAAGAAAACCATATCATTTTAACTTCAAATAATAAAATTATAGATTTTGAAAATTTGAATTTCAATGAGAGAGTTAGATATGTAAATAGTCAAACTGAGTTTATTTTCAAATAAAAAGACAAAGAACAATTGAATTGTTTGGTTGGAAAGAAACAACCAAACAACCCTTATTACTTTTAACGTTTTAATTGATCTAGATGTTATTTTGTGATTGATTTTATAGACCAATGAAGTGTTTGGACATTTGTATAATAAATATAACAGTAATGATATTTATATTAATCGTACAGATTTTTATTGGTTTATTTTCTTAAATACAGATAAATTAAATAAAATTGCTATTATTATGACAGAGCACCTTGAATAAGTGTTTAAAATTATTAGATTGAACTTTTAATATTAGTAAGCTTTTCAATTAGCATATTGAAGTTTAACAGTTTTATATATAATTAACTATGTTAAAAATAATATATCAAACGGTATAAAAGTGCTTATATTCGTAAATTTGGCCGTTAAGACTGTTAACGTGCTCTAGCAATAGGACTAAAAAAAAAGTTACCCTACCATAAAATATAGCACCGGATAATCATAACAATTTAATAAAGCTAAGAGATTTAATTATTTATAAAATATAGATTAGAATTATAGTATAAATGTTAAATTAAATATTCTTATATGTTATAACACTAAAGACTTTGATACACTTAAAAATTTATGTCTTATATGAAAGATGAATAAAGTAAGAATTGTCAAGTTTTATATTATTTTTTCACAAGGATGTCAACATTTTAGATTATCTAAGATGATTGATTTGTTGCAAAATAGATTAAGATATGATTAAAAGAAGTTTAATATTGAGAATTATATAAGAAAGAGTGTAGTGTTATATTCAAATGAGATTTTTATTAGCAAAATATTCAAATTAGACAAAATATTCTTTATCAAAGTTGTAAATTTTTTCATTAGCTTTTCATCACCTCTTTGATCATCTAATTCTAATATCGGAGTAGAAAATTATGATCAAAATACCACAAGATGTTGGGTTGTCACTAAGGTAGAACCGCGGCTACGTCTTTTGGTGCCACGCATTGTGAATACATAATATGTAGAGCCGCCACACTAGCCTACGATCCAAAGGTGATTTTCACTAGAAAAATTAAAAAAAAAAAGTTTTTCAAAGGTGTCGATTTTAGGATTTCCCTAAGCTCATTTTAGATTCTTAGATCATCGTTTAACTTTTAATCCTAACTATTAAAATTAGGAATTAGATATTTAAATTTAAATCTATTAGTCTAAACCCATTATACATATTTTCTCATAATTTTTGCTCATTTTCTCTCCTAAACCTCTTTCTTCCTTCTTCTCCTTAAAATATCAATTGCGTGTAAATTCCACCATCCAAATCTTAAGGATTTGATTATTTCAAGAGCTTTTAGGTTTGATTTCACTAAAAGTTCAAAGGTAATTATATTTTTTCTTATGCTGATGTTGGATTTTTGAATTTTAGGGTATCGTCAAAATTGGGAGATTGATAAATAATTGATTTAGATAATGAAATTAATGATGTAAATTGAGGTATTTACGGATTATAAGATAGGATTTCAAATTTTTTACATTAATTTTATGAAATTGGAATTTTATAGTTTATGGAGAAATGGAAATTTGAGGTTTTTATGATTTTTTAAATTTTTAGAATTTTTCTTAATGATTGAATATTGGTGTGATGCTTTTGTTTTATAGATTTTATTAAGAATGAGTGTATCAAGATTTTGAAGTATCAAATCACCAAAATAGTAATAGTACTAAGTTCATCATTGATTTTCAAAAATTTTGTGCACCAAAAAATTTGATCATTTAGTCTTTTAGTCATTTAGGCATTTAGAATATATTAATGCAAGCTAGGAGGTCTTCACACTTTATAGGGTTTCTAGAACTTATCTTAGTGCTACTAAGGCAAAATCCTAGGTTTAGTGTTGTCAAGGACATGATTTAGACATTTTGTTGATTTGTTTGAGTCTTTGTAGCTAACCCTTATTTTTATTCCTAGTTTATCCCAGTTGAGCTTAGTTACTTTTTTTTTTCATCACCTATATCAACTAAGCTTAACTATCATTTGATATCTTCCAACATATTTACCAATCACCCTTAGGCATATTGGTCATACATTGCACACTTAGAGCCTTGTTTTGGGGTTTGGTATGAACTCGATTATGGTTTGGTTATGTCATTGATGGATTATGTCATTTTCCTAGTTTCGACTATTTTCAAGTTATTTATTTGAATTTATGAAAAAAAAAAAAAAACTATGCCACTCAAACAATTGTATATAAGGAAATAAGTTTAGGGGTGTCATGAAAAAAAAAAAAAAGAAAAGCAATACATGTAAATAAGTGTTTTTTTTTTGTTGTGTTATTTTTGTGTAAATATATAGGAATATAAAGTTGATGGGATGATTAAAATTGAGTAATCTAGGAAGAAAGAGAGTTAGGAATTGAGTTGGATTCACGTGAGGTCTTCGTGGTGCAATATATGTCTAAAGTGATTTGAGCCCAAATTTGATCTCTTTTATCATACCTACACCCTAGCCTTACATTGCAATCAATAAGTAGACATAATGATCCTTATTAAACTCTAACCGGCATTAATGAAGAGAAGCACGAACGATGAGCTTATAGAATTATCTAAGACTAAGAATTGTGAATTACATCCCAGTTACATAAATTGATTTGGATACTAAATTGATAAAGTGATTATGGTTTTTGCACACAATCACATTGAGAGAATCTTTGGTGGACCAATGCTAGTTTGGAAATTGAAGTTCTAGACAATTTTAGTATAGGTATTTCCTTTGAGTTGTAATACTTTTTGGCTGTTGAGATAAATTTCTTGGCTATTGATTTGAAACTTGACTCATGTGTGGTTATTTAATCTTTGTTCTTGGTTTGTTCTTCATATAGTTTTAGTATGAGTTTATACTTTTATTTCCAACATTTCCTTGTTTCTTTTGTTTTCTCATTTGTTTTTATGTTTTGTTTTGTTCTATGATTAGCAAAATTTCAAGTTTGGCCGTATTTGATATGTTGATTTTATCAAGTTATCTTCATATGTATTATGTTAGTTTTTGAGGAATTTATTTGGATTTTTATTGTGTTTCTGTGCTTTTGTAAGTTAATTGTAAGAAAGGGCCAAAATAGAATTTAAAAGCACCAAAAAGGTGAGCATTGAAGAAGTTTTGGACGGGTTATAGCACACCAAAAGTGCGCAACATGCTTTTAAGAGGCCAGAGGGCTTGAAGTTTCAAGCTACAGCACATGCCCACCCTTAAGGCATGGGTAGCTCCAAGCAGGCACACTGTAATGTGCCTTCGACCTCCTTAAGCACGCCTCTTTACAACCCTAGTTGCCTTAAGTGGCATTGTAGCCAGAAAAATGCCTATTTCAGTGCCCCGCACATGTGAAATGCTAAATTTAAGGCAAAAATCTGACATTTTGTTGGGGTGGGGGGGCATATAAAAGGGAAACTTGCTATGATTGAGAAAAAGCATTTGGAAACCTAAAAACCCAAAGAAAGAGACTGAAAATTGTAAGCTTTTAGAGATTTTCTTGGGAGATTGTAAGCTTCGACCTCTTTAAGCACGCCTCTTTACAACCCTAGCTGCCTTAAGTGGCATTGCAGCCGGAAAAATGCCTATTGCAGTGCCCCGCACATGTGAAATGCTAAATTTAAGGCAAAAATCTGACATTTTGTTGGGGTGGGGGGGCATATAAAAGGGAAACTTGCTATGATTGAGAAAAAGCATTTGGAAACCTAAAAACCCAAAGAAAGAGACTGAAAATTGTAAGCTTTTAGAGATTTTCTTGGGAGATTAAAGGAAATTGAAGACTTGGAAGCTTGATTCTACAACTAGTTTTCACTTCTTTTTTCCTTTATATTTGTTTTATCTCCTTTTCTTGTAATTTTGTGTTAAACTTTTGTTGAACAATGGATTACTTGTTTGGTGTATTTGTGATTATAGATTTGAGAATTTCTATGTATAGCTAAACATCTAAGCTAGGGGGTATGATATAGTTTGACATTTGGGTATGCTTTGATGATTTAAATATATGTTGGTTGATTTTTCATATCAATTCATTTATGTTTCTCTTTGTTTATGATTTCAATTTAATTACCCATTAAATTGACAATTTAAATGTGTGGAAATTGACTTGGGAGAGTGATTTTAATATGTTGGGATTTGAGAAGTATAACTTATAGGATATTGAGTTTGGGAGGTCAATATGCTTGGGTAATCACTATTTAGACTTGCTTAATGAGTATTTAATTAACAATTTAGATAGAGATATCAATTGATTAATTTTATATATTGTTTTGCTTGACACTTAGGACAGTGAGTGTAATTACAATAGAAAGCCTAAGATTAATAAATTAAATGGAAGCAATCAATAAACTATTAAATCGAATAAGCATAACCTAGTTATATTCCCATAGTCTTTTTAATTTATAGAGTTCCCTTCAACCCCTTTTTCTCCATTGGCATTAATTCTTAGCGTTCGTTTGGTGAACGCATTATATTTACATTACGTTTAAATGCAATGCATTGAATGCAATTTGTATTTAGAGGAAAAGCATTAGCATTGCATTTAAATGCAATGTGTGTTTGGGTGAAAAGTATTTGAATTGTATTTTAATAATGAATATGTGATGTGATGGGTAAAAGTAGAGAGAAAAAAAAGGGGAGAGAGAGAATATATGATGTAATTAAAAAAAGTAATAAAAAAATAAAATAATAAATAGTGATTGTGTTGGATTTAAAATGTGATGTGATTGGTATTTGAATGAAATGTTTTTGTATTTGGGAGAAAATTGCATTGCATTCAAATGCAATGCAAAAAAAATGTGTTGCCCAAACACAACATTAAGTTTCTAGCTTACTTTAGTTGTTTAATTTAAATTTGCTTTTTAATTTTTTATTACTTAGATAACATTGGATCATTGTAGTTGTGGTATTTAGTTGATTTCTTAAATTCAATCCTCATGAGTTGATACTTGAAATTTTTGTTAGTTTATTACTTGAGGCTTGTTCACTTGCGAGCACTCAAGAGAATATACGTAACACTTATCCAATTTCATATATTACAACTTGTATTTATATGAAAGCTCATTCATAATGCTCCTTATTCGTAATTCCTTCTCTTACTTATAATCCGTGGATATAGACATATCCATGTTAAAAATCTTAGTGCACTCTTCTCTTCTTTTAGTTTACTTTAATTTCTTATTTATTTTTTTTATGGTATTAGAGTAGTTAGCTCATAGGATTACACCCAAATGAGTAACTGACCTTTTTGCATCATTATGCCCTATTTTGACAATTATCGTCCTATCACCCATGTGGCTTTTGCCTTCTCCCTCTACATCCAAAGTGCCATATGCCTTCTTCCCCCACTTCGATGATTGTCATCCATATTTTATTATTTTATTGTTCAATAGATTAAAAAATGAAAAATAGAAAAAAGGAAAAAATTATTTATTCAAGTTCTTTTAGTATAGTCTAAGATTGGATGACATATTAGGAAAGTTAGTATTAATATTAAGAAAAGTTATTATTTTGCTGCAATATCTTTATTAGGAAATTGGTGTTTGTTGTAACTTAAGATATTCTTCATTTTAGGAGATTTATTATTATCTTACTAATTTTATATATTATAACTTTTATTTATATGAGAATCTATTTCTAATATTCTTTATTAGTGAATTCTTTTCTCTATGAATATAGATACAATTACATTAAAAATCTTTGTGCTCTTTTTTCTTCCTCTCTCTTTGTTTTAATTATTTTCTTACTTACTTTTTATTAGTTATTTACATATAAGTAGTAATATCATATAGATGTTATTGATCTTGGAATTCCGATTGTCCTCCTAATTTTTTTTTCCTATACTCAACAGTCAAATTGGCTCTCTTTGAAGGGCGTTTGAAGGATGTAATTCAATTGGAGTTTTCAAAATATTTTGATTGAAAATAAATGAATTTTTTTAGATATGCATTTGATTAAAAATGAACTATGAGAGGTAAAAAGTGTGAAAATTTAAAATATATTAAAAAATAGTGACATAAATATTTTTTTCTTTTACTATTTTATGCAATTTAAAAACACCATTTTATTTTGACTTAAAATAAGAAAATTATAAAGTTAAAAAAATAAGAAATTATAGATTTTTAAATTTTGGTATTTGAATAAAAAATATGCTCTCCAATAAAGTATTATTTTTTATTTTAAATTTGTTATAAATTAAATTTTATGATCAATTATCATAAAATATAACTAATGCTAAAATTTAACATTTTGATTCTTATTGTCTTTATTTTTTATGTAATCATTATAATATTTTTATTTTGAAATTATCTAAATACTATAAGTTGATCTTTATGAGTTTCAAAGTATTATACTGACAACAAAAGGTAAGAATACAATTACACATTAGAATATAAAAATGATAACGTTATTTTTACATTTTTTATTTGTAACAAATAACATTAATATAAAATCCATTGCATTTATTAACTTTCACTAAGAAAGTGTTACAATGATGACCTTATCTTTAGTGGAACTTTTTTTTCCTTCAAAATGCCCTTTTTTTAATTAAAAGAAAGTTAATATAAAAATTAAAAATTAAGAGAAGATTAAAATTAAAAAAGAAAAAGAAAAAAAAAAATCTACTTCAAGAAAAACCTCTCCACACAAAAAAAAAAAAAAAAAAAAAAGAAAAGAAAGAAAAGAATCACCCCCTATCCACCGCCATCACTCATAGCCATCCGTGCTACTATGATTTCCATATGGTTAAAACTCGTACAAAAATCAGAAAATATATTTACATATTAAGCATAATTTACACTAATGTCCCTCTGAAAGCACCAAATTTCCACTTTCTCATTGATAAACAATTCCATGCACCAACAGTTACTCCTCTCGCAATTTAGAGTTACTCTCCATCCCCTGCTTCTGTTACCATATGCTTATCGTTACGAAAGTTCAAACAATAATTAAATTATATTAATTCTAGACACCCATAAAATTACTTGCAACTCCCTCAAACACAGCCATATTTACTATCATGGAACTGTAGAAGTGCACCCCTCTCGTCCGGTTTCCCTTAATATTCTCTGGACAATCATACACTTTATGGACATCTACAACCCATTTCTAGCTGTCCTCTAAGCAAGGCATGACACATGGCTGCAATTTTTAATACTTCAGGAGGACCTTAGTCGACTCCAAAGATTTTAGATGGCTTGCAAGATTAATCTAATTTTGAGACCTCCCGTAATCATAAATTTTAAAATTTCTTAATATTTTATAAAATGTTAAATGAAAAATAAAACCACCTACGCTTAAAGTGGTAAAGAGGAATTTCGAAAAATAATTAAATTAAAAGCATAAAAGGGGAAAATTATCAACTTAAATGTTAGGGTGAACAAAATTATAAGGAGGTCCCAAAAGAGGGCTCTCCACCTAATTTTCTTAAAGATTTTTAAGCAATCCATTTCCCATGAAAGGTATGTGGTAAACTGGTAAATCAATGTCACAATTTGGCGGGGTATATCCCTATGGTTGAAAATTTTTAATTGGAAAAATCAGACATTTACTTTTAATAACTAGCCTTTTGACCATTGCTAATCCTTTTTTTTTTTAATACAAGCACCACATGTGCACCCTTTATATATATATATATAAACCTAATCTGTTATTAATTTTTACGCTGACTAAGGCCTTGGACTGATGACTCTTAAAGTTCAAAGCCCCTCTTCCCTTACCATTGGGCTTGCCACAGTCGCTTGACCGTTCTTGGTCTTGTGAAACCTCTTTTTTTCATAATGAGAATAATGGAAACTAATTCTCCTTTAACTTTCTTTGATTTAACTATGAAAGAACCCATTTGGCTCATTGAGGAATATTCCATTTTCTCTAACATTCAATGCAAATATTTGATGTAATTGAAAGGAAAGGTAAAATAAAAAAGGCTCTCTCTCAAACTTTTTAAATATTAGGGTTTCTCTTTATACGAGACTCCTGTCATAGTCGTCTTTGATCAAAACTCTGTTAGAGCACACCTGTGTAGCATTGTTGGTCTTGATTTGACAATATTGTAGCTAGCGAGGGTGATTAGCAGTTTAGTGACTGACAGTCTGGTCTCAGTTATCCGATGGTTAGTATAGCTATTTCTTACCTTTAATAAGCTAGATCAATATCCTGAGTTACGGCCCACGGTGGAGTGGTTGTTCTGCGTGAGCAAGATGGTCAATATTTTTTCTATTTATACTTTGTTTTTATATTTCTGTTTTAGTTTTGTAATAAACGAGGTAGTTTCCCTATCTCTGATTTGTATTTATGTTTGCCTTTTGCTCAAGTTGTTTTCTAATGATACCTATTTATTAATTCCATTACATTTATTGTAGCCTCCGTGCTACAAGTAACTAATTTTTGACCAATTGGAAAGTTCTATCAATTGTATATGTGTTTTTGAAAAGAGCTTTGTCCATGTTCGATTATAGGATTACAGAGAAATTCAAAAAATATTCCCATTATCAGGTCTTGACTTATATCTTTCTCACTGGTTTTTATCAAATTTTATTAATAAAATTGATTTTAATTGAGGGTTATGTCTCTTGTATCACAAGATTGTTTTATTTTTGATATTAATGTTTGCATTCATTTTTAATTTAAATGAAAATTTCCCCTTTCAACAAACGGTGAATGTCCGATAAAAAAAATCATAGTAAATAAACTCATTTTCAAAAAAAAAAAAAAAAAGAAGAAGAAGAAGAAGAAGAGAGTAACAGTTCTATTGTGAGTATTAAAATATATATATATATATGGTCAAAGAAAACTCATTTTCACAAAATACTCTTATTTGTAGAAGGAGCCATTAAACATTCAAAGATTTTGTTACATTATTTATTAGGAAGTCCCCTACTTCCCTGTCCCTTTTGTGGTTGAACTCGAAAAATAAAAGGATTTGAACTATGCATTTTAGAGGAAAGTTAAGTGTGCAAAACACCTTTAAATTATGTCTTTTATTGCAGTTTTTCCTATTTTGTGTCCGAAATATATCTATCTCAGTAGAGATATCTCTTCTTTATGTTGTTGAACTTGTAAATAAAAGAATACGAACTTTACATTTTATAATTAAATTAGGTACGCAAACACCATGAAAATATGTCTTTTATTGAAATTTTTCTCTATTTTGTGTTATGCATGATAAAATAAAACAATCTTAGTAGATATATATATATAGATAAAACTTATGATAAGAATTGTACTTTTATACTGTTCTAAGCATTGGATTAACTTTTTAACGCTTTTTTTTATGAGTATATCGGTTAAAAATTTACAATTAATGGAATTATTTCCAATTATAGCTTAAACTGTTAAAGCGTCTATCTAATATTTATAATAGCAATACCTGGCTACTAATAAAAACAAAAATGTAGTTCTTATTATTATGTTGTGTTTGTCACATAATTTCAAGTTCAAAAAATTCATCTCCTTTCAATTCAAATTCATATTTTCACTTTTTTAAATCTGCACCATACTCTCTTTTTTTTTTTTAATTTTCCTTTTAAACATAGATTCATTTCAAATTCTCATTTACATGTGAAAATTTTCATGTTTTTTCATATATTTGTATTCCATTTTGTGAGGACGGTTGACATATACCCCCACTTTCTAGCCTAATGTTCCGTTTTGCTGGATGATGGCTCATTCAACCGAATACTTTATGGCTAAAATAGGTCGTGCTTACAAATACTCTTATGTAACAGTGTTAATTGCGGGCATGCCATGAATGATTAAACGATGCATAATAAATGATAAAACAAACCACAACAAACAAGGAATAAAATCCTAAAGGATATATAAGGGGCGGTGGTGATCAGAAACATTGAGAATCAACGACTTGGTGTTAGAAATGAATCTTCGTTAGACTTCGAAAATTGCCACTTTGACAGCCTTATCAAATCTAGGATATTGATATTTTCACACAACAAAACGTGGCGAATATGCTTTATGTGATGATAACGATGATTTGGTATATATGTTTACTTGAAGAGAAATTAGGATGGTTTGGATTCATGTTTACGTGTTTACTTGAAACCCAACTGCAACTTTTCCAAAAGAAGCTGTAATTATATGCAAATAAAACTTATAATCCAATTCTGAACCAAAACATTAACCATACCATTTTTAACATGTGGTTGCAATAACAGTCTAATGATAATTCTATAACGTACTCCACTATATATTCTACAACTTACTCCACTATATAGTGTTGCGTTTGAATAGCTAGCCACATCTTTAAGTTTAAAATAAATAAATAAAAAATCTTTTGTTTGCCATTTAGATTTTAAAAAGATTTTAATTTAAACTAAAATTCTTTTAGGTTTGAAATAATAAATAATTTACGTTAAATTGGAATTTTTTACTATTTTCTTTCCAAATCTATGTGTCAAATATAAGCTAAATAGATCGGTCATTTTGTATATACTTACAATGTTAAAGTAAAAGTTTTTTTTCCCTACCTATTTGTTAAGGTTGATGCCAAGAAAGCAAATGATGTTTAAAGACTTTATTGTAATTTAAATAAATTAGTTTTATTTCATTATACTCTTTTGTTTGATATATAATAAATATCACATAATTTAGTGATTAGAAAATGTAATTTTAAATATTGTATATTGGTATTATATACAACAATTAAATATTTAAGGATAATAATTTTTAATTGTTCATAATAAATTATTAAAATGTGATAATTAATTAATTATTTATGTGATGTCTAATTATCTCACACTTAACCAATAATATGCAAATTGCATCTTAACACATTTGGTTAATACGCATTATCCAATTACAACATACAAGTGGCAAAAATCGTACGAACGTGTATAGTTATTGTTTTATATTTTAGCTATACTTTAATATGCTTCAATTGATATAGAATTTTATTTTCATGATCAAACATGCTTTACAAGTGTCCACCTATAGTAAAAAGCTCAATTTCTCAGTAAAGGAAGATCGGTGTGCTAAACGGTTATGAAATGGATTGTTTGTGTTTTTCCATACTAGTTACATTCAAATGTGATGTTTGTCTATATATTTGCTTGAAATAAGTCTCTTTTGACTAAGAACTAAAAGTATGCAAAATGGTGCAATGTGATTGGATCTTGACTAGGTTACATAAGATTAAATTGCACGTGTTTGTATATGACTTTAAAGACTTGATATCAGCTCCAATCCCTTTTATAGCCCCTACCCATGTGCATATAACATAGAAAAACAACAAATATATACAATCAATTGGATTCTTTCTCTCTCCTCTCTTTGAATTAGCAATTGGATTCTTTCTATCTCCCCTCTTTGAATTTGGTCAAATTAGTTAGTTAGAAAGTTCCAATTTTGTCCATAACTTTTGCTACAGCTCCAAAACATCCATCCCCTCTTCTCATTAATTCTTCTCCATTTTCTAAGCTTACAAACCCATAAAAAGAAAATCTAAGCCATAAGAATTCATATAACACAAAACAGACCATGTTTTCCTTTTAAGCTTGGAAACCATGAGTTTTAAAATTTAATTCCAATCTAGGCAAGGTAGCTAAATTTTTTTATGTTTCTTTTGAAGAATTTATGGTGTTTTGATATGATTGTAATCAAATATCATTTTGTATGGATGAAAAGTCATATTGGACAAATTTGAAGCCAAACCAAGCTAGTTGAGCTAGTTTCTTACAAAATTGATAGCTTATGAAATCTGATTGTTTTTATTGTTTCTATTGATTTTGTAATGCTTATATGGTGTTTAGAAGTGCCTTGAGTGGCTAAAAATAATAACAATCAGTTTGTTTGACTGGCGGTTTAAATCGAATTATGCTAGAACCAAGTTTGCATTATGTTTGATTTTGATGTTTTGGATTGCTTTGATGACTTGGCTGCTATCCTAATGCTGAATGTTTTAAATTGTTAATGAAACATAATATTTTAATTGTTTTTGAAGTCATGTGGTTGATATGAATTTGTTTACAAAAGATTGAAAAGTGTATGACCTGATTATTTTCGGCCCTTTAGCAAGCTTAATCTCAAAAGGACCAAACTTTTCACATTTTAATATATTGGACTCGAGATAAGTTGAAACTTACATTTTTCTATATCACAAGAATCATATGACATTTGTTTTTATTTTGAAATGAATGTTGATGTCTAATTGTGATATTAAGTTTAGGATATTCATGATTCATGGTATTTATTCATGTTTTTAGTATTGTTGAATGTAATGAGGTTTTGGAAAATGGAAGTGTGGTTCTTGATTGATGGTCAGGTGCACAAGGGATGCGGGTGGGATCATTAGACCTAACAAAAATGTGGCAAATACTTGAGGTTGAAAAACCAAAATATGAAAAGTTACATTAAATGAAACAGAATATGGCTAATACGTGAGGTCGGAAAATAGATTTGGGAAATCCTGTATCATTCTTATATTTAACCAATAATTATGAACAAGTTTCAAAAATCATGGTTTATTACTGTTAGTTAAGTATCAAACTTCAAGGGTATCAAAAAGAATGATTAAGGAAGAAATGTGATTAAATTAAATAATATGTGAAATGATTGATTGCATGTATATGATATGTATGTTCATGCATGAGTTCACCTTACTGAGCTTTTAGTTTATTAGATTCTTATGATGTAGGTGAGGATATACAGGTTTAGAGGTTGACTGAGTCTCTAGAGTTGTCAGACAGAGATTTGTTCATATGCCATGTTTTTTAAACAGTTTTAATGGCCCATTTTGAAACTTTGTATTTTTTATTTTTTGATAAGTAGCTCTGTTAGAGTTTTGTAAATGGAAATATGTGAAACAACAAATATGACGTTCGCTTCACGTCTGATTTTTGACTAATGTAAATATTGTATGTAACAACAAGAAAGTAAAGATGAAATTCAAATTTTGCCTATGTAAAATATTTATTACTAAAACCATAGCACTCAAGTTATTAAAGAAAATTTAATATCTCTTAACTTAACTGTATTAGCTTGGTTTAGGCTTTTTACAGTTAGATTAAAGGGTGTTACAATAGTTGTTGTTAACGACGGGCCTAAAATAATCCTGAAGGGCCCATTTTTGGTTGTTCTAATTTTCACCATGGCTCTTGCTTGATTTTTATTTTCCTTCCATATCCTTCAAAACATCAATTTAATCATAGGATAAATTCAAAGAATTCCAAACTCCAGCTCTTCACATAAATTGTCACCAAAACAAACAAAACAAGCTTAAAACAACTAAAATGAAAAGAAAGGCCTAGATTACGAACTAGCTATTTGGTCATAATATTAGTCGAACTTCTAAACTTTCAATTCCTTGGCATCTATGTCAAAACTTGTTGTAATCTTGTCAGTTTGTAAATATGGACTCGCAAGTGCATAAATTGCTTAAGTAATATAGAAGTGAGCAAGTATCATCTATTGAGAATTAAAGTTTAAAGATTAAACTAAGTTCTATGTTTAAAACAACAAGATTTTATTTAGGCAATTAGGAATTTAAAAGAAGTAAATGCAATTAACTAGAAATTTAACCAAACCAAAACTATGATAAAGGCTAATGAAGACTTGTGATTGTGAAATAAAATGATTAAGGGCTCTAGAAGGTATCAACATCATTTTGATAAACTATGCTAATATGTTTTTAACACATGATAATTGAATCTATACTCAATCATCGACCATGGGTTCATAATCTAACCATGCTTTGTCTCTCGAGTCTCGAGTAAATTGACAAAGCAATTTTTTACTTAATTATTGGTTGCCTGAAGCTTGCCAATTTGTCAATTTTGGATTTTTTTTATGTGTGTTTGTAGTCCATAATTTATTTTATAGCAAAAATAGAAAAAATATGAGCTTTTAGGACAAGTCTTAGGAGTTTTTGGCATAAATTAGACAAAGAAAAGTAGCATAAAACAAAGAGCTGAGCGTTCCATGTAAAAAAATTATGTATTTTGTGCAATAGAATTTTAAATATTTTTCTTGGATCATGCTACCTCTTATTGCCATATATAATAAATTATTCAACAATTTACATACCTTTTGAGGATGACAAGAATGCCAAAGAAAATGACTAAGAAAGCTTCAATCAACTACTTTTAATTACTATTGTTTAATTATTAGATGATAGAGTGTGTGGACACTTGATCTCACAACTGGTTTTCGTGAGCAGCTTTTTCCATCTAACCATCCATAACTTGTACAGCTTATTATTACTATGAGAAAATAATAATAAGCTCACTCACCTTAGAGTCTATGATCTAAATAAAATAGGAGCCCCTCAGATCTTATTTATAATAAATGGACTAGGTAGATTTCAAATTTGAACAAGACATTTGAAAAAGATTTTTTTTTCTCTCCTTTACTCTAATTGGTGACTTTTCTACCCTATGAGAGCACCAAAAAATCACCCACCATTAAGTATAAGAGACTCAATATTGATTCAAATTTTAATTTTCATTTATCTTGTGATTTTATTAGCATAAATAATGAGTCATAAATCCAATTTAAATTCAAAATAAAACAATGAAAACTTTATTTGAATTAAAAAGTTATATAATAATTATCCAAATAAAATCAATAAAAAGAAAAAATTTTCCCTTGCCTTATCTTAGTGGACAATGCCCACCTATAATATATAAGAATATGATTTTGTTTCAGTTCAATTTCAAATAAGATAATTACCATTTTTAATATAAAATATTCATTTAAATAAGATTATCTAGATATTTATATTAATTATCTAAATAATTAATTTATTCATATATTTAATTTAAATTAATCTCATAGTAATCACAAAATATAAATACAATTAATTTAAATTACAAATTTTATTTTTCAAATAAATATTTACACAAATTAAATATTTATCCAATTAATTAAATTAAACAAAATTCTTATTTTACCTTTTGCAAAAAAAATGTCTACACTTATTGTAGATGATCCGGATTTTATCTATTCACTAAGTCTTAAAATTAAAGCCATAATAAATACTCCAATTGATCACCATCTGTTAATAAATTATATTAAACTAATAAAGGGACTAATTAGACATATATAATATAGGCTCCAATAATCTATGTAATTTATTATTCTATACTAATAAACGAATTACATAATTATTAGTTTCAAGTCATACCATTATAAATCTGAAACTACACTCTCAATTATATACGGTATTATATAAGCCAATGTATAACCACAGTACAATGACCTTGACATATATGCAATACTCTCATATGATATCCATAATCAACTTAAAGTTAAAACCCGTTCGATTTTTTGCTCTTACTATCTTAAAGATTCATAATATATCCAATAGAAAAATGATTATTTACCGCATGTGAATAATAAATAATTTGCCAAGTAAACAACCCAAGACCCTATCCATTTTCACATCCTATATAATGTCGTTAAGAGGACAAACTTTATTCCTTATTAGAGCTTTGATTCCATATCTATAAGCAAAATTCATATTATATACAATTCATATACCTAATGAACCAGTTTAATAGCTTACTACTTCGAGATATTTTAGCCTTTGGAACATCAAAGTACCAAGTTATACACATGAAGCCATTTACTTACTCAGGATTTATGTTATTGTATAATGAATATCTAAAGTAAATTAATCTATTCAAACAGACTACATAAATTAATTACACTTTAGTATAAGTCAATATATAACCACTACTAGGCAATATGTCTATTTCTCTATTTAAGAGTGGGCTTACTACTGACAGCCAAAACAAACCATTTCCCCAATTGGATTTAAATAATATAATAGTTTTAACATAAGTTAGATGTTCTCGATAACCCTATAAATTACGGACTATAGACTTATACTACTTACTTTAGAATGTTATCTTCTCACATATAAAATCCATTATATGCAACATTTAAATAGTTTAAACATCAAGTAGTCAATAAGTCATATTTACTTACATTTACTTTAAGATGTAAGTAAAGATAGCAAAAATGTAGTGAAAAATCTCAAATATATTATTAATCAGTCCAAAGTATATGAAATACATTTAAATGTCTTTCTTTCTTAGGACATACCTAACACTCTATCACTCACTTTGGCCACCTTATCGCTCCTGTCAAAGGTGCTTAAGTGCCCTAACATTCACTTAGAATGCCTCATCATTCTATTAGTTGCTGCTTCCCCTTTTTATCAAGTATAGTGCTCCATCGCTCACCAAATATCACTGGGACGCTCGCTAAGTTTGATTTTGAGCTATGGATTACTCACTTTCAAGGGTGAAGATTAACTTTGTGGGGGTTGAGCCTTAAAAGGATTATCTTAGGGTTTTGTGCAAGGATCATGATCGACCATTTAGCATAAATGAGGCTCTTGGCTACTCTTCATTAGCTTTTGGATTAGAAAAAATCCATCTATGGAGAGCTTGGAAACACAAAAAATAAAGGATTCTTGAAGATTGTGGAAGATTTAAAGACTCTAGGCTTATGTTCTTCACTTAGTTAAGTTCTTTCACTCTCTTTAACTTTTATTTTAAGTTTTTGTTAAACCGTGACTTGGATTTTGGGTTTGTTCATTCTCATTAATTATACCATATTTAGGTCGACTTTTAAATTTAAGGGTTTGATGTAACTTGTTTGATTGTATCCTAAATATTTGGTATTTTGTTAATGAAATTTAATGTTAATTCATTTGTGTTGTTTTTCCTTAGTGATTTTGATTTATTTGGCCAAATATATGGAGTTTATGCTTGGAAGAATGAAATTTTATATGTTAAATTATGCAACACAGCCTAGGTAATATCGAGTTCAAGAGGCTAGTAAAGCTTAAGTAATCGTCAATAGGCTTGGACTTAATGAATGTTTGAATATCTAAGTTAAATAAGGATATTTATTTGGGTATTTGTACTTTTTTTTTTAGGTACTCACGAGAGATTGTAAGATTAATTAAGAGTCTAGATCGATAATTAAATGTAATGGAAGTAACAAACACCAAATTGGATAGACATAAGTAGAAAAAGTGAAATCAACTCCATATACCTTCCATAATGTGACTACTAATCAATTTTAATTCTCCTTTTATGTCCTTTTTATTTGTTTTATTTACTTTAGAATTTTAACTTAAATTAAATTGCATTATTAATTGCTATTGTGTGAAATACTCATAAGTGTATGAGTCTTACAAATAATACAAAGTGAGAAAAATATCGTTCAAAGATTGCATTTAATTTTGAGTTAAATACCAAAATTGATTAGTTCTACAATTATTTGAACAATCAATAAAAAGAAAAGAAATAAAATGTGAATTAAAAATAGAGAAAACAAACTATAGAAAATTAACAAAATTAAAATAAAGAAAACAATGCTTTAGAGATTCAATTTCTTCTAATTAATTCAGATTTAATTAACTTTACCGTCTAATTGATTAATATAAATTGGTAGAAATGTTAGCCAAATGAATAAAATTGTTTAAAAGCTTCTTCTAATAACTAGTAGGTCCATTTATACTAATTAGAATCTCGATATTCCTATGAGTATTAATTAACATAAATTTATTAAGTTCATGAACTCAAAATGAGTATACATACACAATAGATATATTACTATTTTGTATAGAATGTGAAATCCTATTAATAATCATAACTTAGGGTCCGTTTGGTGAAAACATTGTATTTGTATTATATTTGATTATAATGCATTAAATGCAATTTGTGTTTGGATGAAAAGTATTAGCATTAAATTTGAATGCAATATGTGTTTGGGTAAAAAATATTTGAATTATATTTGAATAATAAATATGTGATGTGATGGGTAAAAGTAGAAAGAAAAAAAAAAGAGAGAGAAAGAGAATATATGATATAATTAATAAAAGTAATAGAAAAAAAAAATAATAATAGTGATTGTATTGAATTTAAAATGTGATATGATTGGTATTTAAATGAAATGCTTTTATATTTAGGTGAAAATTGCATTATATGTAAATACAATGCAAATTGAATGTGTATACCAAACGCATGGTTAATCTCAATTAAGTTCAACAACCCCAGTAATCATCAAAAAAATCCAAGAGATCAAAAATAAATTTAAAATCCACAAAATAGGATCTATTGGAACCCCATAACTAAAATCACTCCATAAATAAAATTGAAAATAAAATTATGCAAATCAAGGGTTTAAACATGATTAAACTACTAAAATTAAAGAGATAAGAAAGAGAAGGATAAAAAAATCCTATAAATGTTTCAACAATTCTTCAAGCTTTCTTTTTCAAATTTTTTCTCTTCTCTTGCCTAGCAAAATGTCTTCTCCCTTAAATTATTGAAATAGAAATCTAAGAGAGCGTTTGATAAACTTTTTTTGGTGTTACGAATGTCAATTTTACACCAAACGTAAAATTTTACATTCAAATATAATCATTTTTAACAGTGTTTCGAAAACAATTACTATTTAAAAGTTTTTTAAAACAATCACATCAATTTTTCAATCCTAACTATTTATCTTTATTTTTACCAATCATATCAACTTTTTAACTCTAAAATACTTTTCATCCAAACACATATTTTATTCAAATACAAAATAAATACTTTTCAACTAAATACAACACTAAAAAAAAAATTATATTCAAATGTAATTAAAACGTAATGCGTTTACCAAACGCTCCTAAAACAAAAAAAATAAAAACCAAATCCTGAAGCTGAGTTTTTTTTTGTCATTTTTTCTTTTTTATTTTCTACAGTACTATTTTCCCTCCTCCCCCAACCCAAACCACCACCCCCCACCACCCCACCCAATATCTTTTCTCCTCTTAGCGCCAGCTGTAGTGCACAACAGTAGCTTTTCCATTTTAAATTTCAACGACGACACGTGGCGATTAGATTCGACATTTGGGGCCAACAAAAATGGGGTGGCTTCGGGCTGGACGAGGGAGAGGGCGCATGGGGCTTTCAATGACTGCGCGCGTGCCGGAATCCTCGCGCCTGCAAGCTGACTCATGCGCTGACTCGCCTCTGCTGGGCATGTGCAGGACACCCTGCGCTGGCGAGATCTTGGCTGATTTCAATGGCTGGGAGCGCGAGTGAGGGGACGTCTTCTCAGATGCTCGTGGAGTTGGCTGAGATCCAGATTAAATTTGAATTTTTAATCCGGTTTTAAGCATTTTTAATCACCGTTTTATCGATTTTCACCTTAGGAAAATTAAAAGGACGTTTGGTGGGGTTAATAAAATGTTTTTAAAATAATTTTTTTTCATATATTATTATTTTTTATTGTTTATATTTTTAAAATATTATAATAAATTTTAAATTTTAAAAATTTATAATTTTATATACATAAGTTTATAAGAGTTTTTTTAAAAAATTATATAAAATTTTAAGAGAAAAAACAATATCAATATCGATATATTTTTTTAATTTTTAAAATTTTATATTTTTTATTTTAAATAATTTTTTCTCTAAATATATTTTTTTCAAAACAACTTTTTTTCAGTAAAAAAAATCTCCAAAAACGCATAAAAGGGTCTTTGATGGGAAAACTAAATAATAATATATTAAAAATTAATACTCACAAATACAAAATAAAATGAAAATTAAAAAAAATATAATTAATCTAATAAGAAAAATTCGACAAAATTAACTTAAAATAAATTAAAATAATTAAGAACCTAGCTAATTAAATACACAAAATAATGAAAATAACCCTACTTTATAGAATTATCAATTACTTGAATAAAATTTTGTTATTTTAATCATAATACTTACTTAATCTTTAAGCTTCAATTCTCAAGGGATTATACTCACTTATTTCTATATTACTTGAGCGATTCGTACCTTGTGAGCCCCAACTTGCAAATTGGCAAGATCAAAGCACAAAGTAATTTGCATAACTAATTGAATTAATCTCTCTATTCAATTCAACCAAACGTGCAATCCTTACATTCTACCTAAAAATCACTTACCTACGGTATACTGACATCTCAAACTCAATATAACCTTAGATTATGTTTCCCTGATCTCAGTATGCAAAACTTCTTCTATTGAGTGTCAAATTCCATACATCTAATAATACTAATTTATCTTTTGAATAAATGTTATGGATTTTACAATACAAGTACACGTATCGCAAACAAGTAACAAAGTAATAAGTAATGTATTATTCCCATGAGGACTGTTATTTACCAATTATCAAAATTGTATTAACTTTAAGTTTATTTAAGTAAACCAAAAAGAAAATAAAAATAAAATATAACAAAATAACAATCGATGAATTAAATAAAATAAAAACTAGAATTATGATTTTCCTTAACACTTTACTTCAATCTCTCATTCCTTCTTTTGATAAATTAATCAAATTGATTTGTTAACTAAGAGTCTTAAATTATCTAAAAGTCTATTCTGATAGTCAAATAAAAATACCCACATTAACTAACTCACTATATTCTTATGTGAATTAAATTAAAAAATATTTATTAAGTAAATGCACTTTTAAAGGTTACACATATTACATAGGTATATCCCTATCCTATGTAAACTTAAGACTTCTACACATTGATCATATGTCATTTTATCTAAGATTAAACACGAAATTCCCTTTTTCATGTTTATTAGGGTTTACTAAATCAATATAATTATTGATGAGTTAATTACAAGTACAAACACAAAATCGAATAGATAATTTAATATCAATTAATAAAAATCAAGAGAGAAAATAAATAAATACAAGCTACATGTTGAGTTTCAATTTCAATCCTTGCAAAAAATCAATTCATAAATTAAAAAAAATCTAAAAAACAATTAAATTACAAAAATAAAAAGAAAAGAAATTTAGTGGAAAAACCACTTTTTGTAGCTCTAAGAAGTCTTTAAAATTCTACTAAATTTTCTTCTCCCTCTTTTTATTGATAATTCAAGATGCAATCTCCTAAAATTTTATATAAAACTAAAGCCTAAAACAAATACTAAAAATAAAATTCTAAAACCTAATTCCTGATCTTTTTTTTTTTCTTTCTTTTCATCTTTTGGCATCAGTTGTAATTACAGCAGCAAAAGACTCAAAGCATGGAGCCCTAAGTCTCCTTTTTATAAGCCTCCTTGATAGGAGTGCTCTAACAGAAAAAGACTTTTTAATATATTTTATTTATTTTGAACTGATTAATTATATATTAGAAATTATTCATTATATTGTTATATGTTCTCATCTTATTTACATGTTAAAGTAAATATAAATAAATACGGCTCATTGACTATTTAGTATTAAACTATTAGAATATTGTATAAAATAACCTTATGTATGGGAGAAGATAATATTCTAAAGTAAATAGTCTAAATCTATAATTCATAATATATAAGGTTAGAGTGAGAATCTAACTCATGTTAAGACTATTATGCTGTCTAAAGCCAACTTGGGAGACAATTTATCTTAACTGTCGGAGCAAGTTGACTCTTGAGTAAAGATATAGATATGTTATTTAGTGGTGACATATTAAGCAATGACCAAAGTGTAATTAATTTATGTAATCTACTTGAGTTGATTAATTCACTTTCGATGTTCATTATATTGGAAAAATAGTAAGATATACAAAATGGAATTTTAAAATTTTTTTAAGATTGTTAAAATCTCGTGTTGTCATATACAATAAATTATACAACAATCACTATACCTTTGGAAAAACACTAGGAACATTGGAAGATGTGACTGAGAGGCTTCAACCAACTAGTCTTCTTTACTATTTTCCAATTCTTGGACGACGAAATGCGTGGGCACTCGATTTCTTGAACAGTATTTTGAGCGGCTTGTCTCATTCCAACTGTCCAGATTTCTGAAAATTTATTATTATGAGTGAGAGGTATAATAATAAATTCACTCACCTGAGAATCATGATCTAAAGAAAATAAGAGTATTGGGGTCCTATTTATAGAATTGCATTAGATTGCTTTTTCCCTTACAAAAACTGACTTCTCCTTAGGGTTTTAGCCTTCAAAAAATTTCGACCACTACAGGAAGGGAGGATTCAAAATTCAGATAGGATTCCATTAAAAATTTTTCTCTCTTCATCCCCTAGGTGTGGCTGAAATTTTACCCTAAAAGATTCCCAAAAAATTCGACTCCACTAGTTTTGTAGGATTCAAAATTTGATTCAATTTTCAAACTCCATAAAATCTTGTGATTTTGTCTGCATGAATAATATTCTATAACTCTAGTTTAAATTCAAAATAAAATTATGGTAACTTTATTTGAATTTAAACAATTATATAATCTTTTATTCAAAACAAAATCAAATTATGAGAAAATCTTGTCTTCCAAATCCTACAAGAATCTGCCACCTACAAGAGTGCGAGGATAATATTTTGTTCATTTCAAATTCAAATAAGATAATCTTTCATTTCAAAATATTTATTCAAACAAGATTTTTAAAATTTAAATTAATCTCATATTTATCTTTTAAAAGACAAATACAATTAATTTAAATTCAAATCTTATCTTCCAAAATAAATATTTATACAAATTAAATATCTTTCCTATTTATTAAATAAAATAAAATTACAATTTTACCCTTTGCATTCAGAGAAAAATTTCTACACCTTAGGATAGGTGACTGGATTTTTTTTCTTCACTAAATGTAAGAATACAAGTTATAAAGAATACCCTGATCAACTATGATCCATTAAGAACTTATATGGAACTAGTAAAGGGATGAATTTGGCATATATAATATGAATTCTAATAATCCATGTAACTATTATTTTATACCAAATAAACCTATTATACAATTATTAATTTAAGGTCACACTACTATAAACCTGAAATTACACTCCTAATTAAGCTATCGTCCAGTGACCTTGTGGTGTATGCAACACCCTCATATGATATTCATGATCAATCTTAGATCAAAGTCTATTTAACCTATTGATCATGCTATTTTAAAGATTTATTATACACCCAATTATGAAAATAATTATTTACCATACGTGAATAAGAAGTCATTCGCCAAATAAACGACCCAAGACCTTGTCTATTTTTATATCCAGTATAATGCCTTTAAGAGGATAACCTTTACTCCTTATTAGAGTTATGATTCTAATATCTGTAAACAAACCTTCAATCATATACAAATCATATACCAAACGAACCGATCAATAAGCTTACTACTTCTGAGATGTTTTAGCCTTTGAAACATCAAAATACACAAGTCATGCACATGAAGCAAGTCACCTATTTAAGATTTAGGTTATTGTACAATGAACGTCGTGAATTAATCCACTTAAGTTGACTACGTAGATTAATCCCACTTTGGTCACGGTCCAATATATTATCATCAAACAATATGTCTATGTCTTTACTCGAGAGTCAAATACTCTAAACAATCAAGATAAACTGTCTTCCTAATCAGCTTTAAACAACATAATATTATTAACATGAGTTAAATGCTCATTCTAAGCTCATAGACTATTGACTATGGATTTAGACTACTTCTTTTAGAACGTTATCTTATCGCATACAAAAGTCCATTGTATGTAATATTCTATCAGTTTAACAACAACCAATTAACGAACCATATTTGCTTATATTTACTTTAATATGTAAATAAAATGAGGACATACAGTAATGTAATGAATAGTCTCTAATATATTATTAATCAGTTCAAAATAAATGTTATACATATAAATATTTTTCCTGCTTAGGGCAATCTTAACACATTATGTAATAACCTTTATCTTGAGTAAGTGAACAGTTTCATGTGTATGACTTGTGTACTTTGATGTTCCAAAGGTTAAGGCTTTCTCGAAGTAGTAAGCTACTAAACCGGTTCGTTAAGTATATAATTTATATACAATGAAGGGTTTGCTTATAGATAAGGAATCATAACTCTAATAAGAAATAAATGTTATCCTTTTAATAGCATTATATTAAATGTGAAAATATATAAGATCTTGGATCATATGCTTGACAAATGATTTTTAATTCACAGATAGTGAATAATAATTTTCTTAATCAGGTGTATAATGAATCTTTTAGATAGTATGATCAAAAGGTTGAATGAACTTTAACATTAGGTTAATCATAGATATCATATAAGTGTGTTGTATATATGACAAGAACAGTGGACAATGATTATTCACTGACTTACGTAATACGCTATATAATTAGGAGTACAGTTTTAGATTTGTAGTTGTGTGATTATGAAACTAATAATTATATAATGGGTTTATTTAGTATAGAATAATAGTTACATGAATTATTGAAATCCACATTATATATGTCAAATCGGTCTCTTTACTATCTCTGCATAATTTGTTAATGGATGTAATTGATTAGGATATTCTTTATGGTTTGTATTTTTGCACTTAATAAAGAGTTAAAATCTTGGTCACTTTCCCAAAGTGTGGGCACTTTTTTTGGTAAGAGTAGAATGAGAATTTTGTTTTATTTAATTAATAAGATAAATATTTAATTTGTATAAGTATTTATTTAGAAGGTGAGATTTAAATTAAATTAATTATATTTATCTTTTGAAAATAAATATTAGATTGATTTGAATTTTGAATATATATAAATTAATTAATTATTTGAATAATTAATTTAAATATCTAGAGTATCTTATTTAAATAAATATTTTAAATTAAAACATTATCCTATTTGAATTTGAATTAAATAAAATCTTATCTTTGTATGCATCTATGTTGGCATATTCTATAGGATAAGGAAAGAAAAGATTTTCTCCTTATTTGATTTTATTTTGGATGATTATTATATAATGGTTTAATTAAAATAATGCTCTCATGAGTTTAATTCAACTTTATTTGAATTAAACAATTATGTAATAATCATCCAAAATAAAATCAAATAAGGAGAAATTCTTTTCTTCCCTTATCCTATAGAATGCACCAACATGGATGCATACAAGAATAATATTTTGTTTATTACAAATTAAAAGATTCAAATAAGATAATCTTTTAATTTAAAATATTTATTTAAATAAGATTGTCTTGATATTTAAATCAATTATTCAAATAATTAATTTATTCATATCTATTCAAAATTTAAATCAATTTCATATTTATCTTCAAAATACAAATACAATTAATTTAAATTTCAAATCTTATTTTCTAAATAAATATTTATACAAATTAAATATTTATCCCATTAATTAAAAGACAAAATTCTCATTTTACTCTTGCCAGACTAAAAAGCCTACACCTTTGGAAGGTGACCTGGATTTTTTCTCTTCACTAAGTATAAGAATACAAGCCATAAAAAATACCCCAATCAATTACTATCCGTTAAAGAATTATGCAGAGCTAAGGGATCAATTGAACATATACAATATAGGCTCCAATAATCCATGTAATTATCATTCCATATCGAATAAACTCATTACATAATTATTAGTTTCAGAGTCATATCACCCTAAACTTGATACTACATTCCTAATTATATACCTATAATATAAGCTAGTGAATAACCATCATCTAATGACCTTGTCATATATGTAACACTCCTAATTGCCACAAGCCATTTTCTCCCCTTTTTAAAATTTTTTTCTTTTCTTTTCTTCTTGTTGCATGCTGACGTAGATCAGCCCTAAGGGTCTCATGTGTGCAGTCCACCTAACGCAATGTGTTTCAACAATTGCTAGAAGTGGGATAGGTGGCACGACTTTGTTGGTTAGAGTGAAAGGTGCATGGAAAAAGCTGTGGAACATGGATCACCCAATGGCATGCTACTAGATTCCCTGATATCAACATTACAAAGGAAATGAATTTTATGGTTTGTAGGTTAAAGGTAATTTGGTTTTTTTTTTTTTTTTAGCGTTTCTTTTATATAATTATAAGGTTTTGAAAGAAGGATTGATAGACTAAAGGACACAGAATTGATCACCACCCTTAGGTTTTGAACTTACCACTTTGAAAACCCTCCAAAGATAAGAAATTCAAGGTTTTAGGCTAAAAACACCAAAGTTTGACAATTTAATAATCATACTCTTACTAAAAAACAAAAATTGCAAAATATACAACATTTGAACAACCCTCCAATTGCTATATTCAGTTACAAAGGTTGAAAGTTAAAAGCCACGTATTAGTCAATAACACACACAATTACAAGCTTTAAAATCTCATTATTACACATTCACTTGCACACTAATGGTTATAAAGCACTCATCTATTAACATATAATAAAAACCACTATCATGCTTAAAAAAACTAGAAAAAAAAAAAGCAAAGAAATAAAATCCTCAATAAAACCATCAACCATTGGTTTTCCTCAATTAATTAGCCAACTAGGGTAGGTTAAAAACACCATATGTAGCTGTAGATATACAACTACATAACTTAGGCTAATTGGGCTGCCACCAAAAGAGCCAAACTCGTGTCTCCATCATTCTCCCCCAACTCAAAAGGACTCGTCCTCGAGTCAAATGACTCATCATCCAAGTACGAAGAAAGGTCTACCACGTTATAAGTAACTGAAACACCATAGTCACATAACAGCTCAATTTTGTATGCATTGTCACTAATCTCCTACAACATTTTTCCTATAATAATTATTTTATACTAAATAAATTAATTACATAATTATTAGTTTTACGGTCACACTACTATTAACCCAAAATTGCACTCCCAATTATATATCGCATCATGTAAGCCAGTGTAGCTGCAATCTAATGATCTTATCCCATATGCGATACCCTTATATAATATATATGATCAACTTAAGGTCAAACTTCATTCAACTTTTTGATCACACTATCTTAAAGATCTATTATACATCCAATAGGAAAATGATTATTTCTTACATGTGAATAATAAATCATTTGCTAAGCAAATGACTCAAGGCCTTATTTTTATTCATATCTTATACAATGTCGTTAAGAAGATAACCTTTACTTCTTATTAAAGTTATAATTCCATATTTATAAGCAAAAGTTCACATCATATACAAGTTTTATACCTAATGAACTGGTCTAATAGCTTACGACTTTGAGATGCTTTAGCCTTTGGGACATCAAAGTATACAAGTTATATACATGAAGTCATTTGCTCACTCAGCTTTAAGGTTATTGCATAAGAAACATCTAAAGTGAATTAATCTATTTAAGTAGACTATATAGATTAATTATATTTTGGTCTAAATCCATTATATCACTACCACTAAACAATATATTTATATCTCTACTTAGAAGTTAGCTCCCTCCTAATGATTAAGATAAACTATCTCTCCAATTGAATTTAGACAACATTATAGTCTTAATATGATCAGATGCTCACTCTAATCCTATAGATTACGGACTATAAATTTAGATTACATATTTTAGATGTTGTCTTCTCACAAATAAAATCTATTATGTGCAATATTCTAATAGTTTGAAACCAAGTAGCTAATAAGTCATATTTACTCACATTTATTTTAACATGTAAATAAGAATGAGGTCAATATAGTAAAGATATAATGAAAAACCTCAAATATATTATTAATTAGTTTAAAATAGATGAAATACATCTTAAATGTCCTTCATTGTTAGAGTATTCCCAACAGAAAACCAATATCAACTCAGAAATGTTGAAGGTTTTCAATAAAAGTGCACAAAAATAACATAAGACGACTCAAAAAT
Organism: Antiaris toxicaria; assembly: GCA_035233585.1. NCBI lineage: Eukaryota > Viridiplantae > Streptophyta > Magnoliopsida > Rosales > Moraceae > Antiaris > Antiaris toxicaria. The sequence goes on from CP141163.1 coordinate 9,144,386, forward strand.
AGAAAGAAAGGAAGATTTTTAGAGCAAAATTATAGAATGATAAAAAAAGAAGATGGATTCTTGCCTAGAAATTTTAAAGGTCTTAGGAGCTCTATTTGGAGTGCCTTATGCCCGAAATGCAAAATATAAAAGAATAAGGAGAACTTAAGGGTATAATCCTTAAAGCTAATATAAAGGCTTGAAATCAGCCAATGCTTCTTGATCAAACACTCCAAATTTGGCAACCCCTGAGATTCCTACCATAGTAATTATATCATGTCTTTTCAAAAATCAAGTAGGAAAAGTAACCATTGTTTATGGTAAGTTATTAGCCTTGTGCCACGTGTAAAATGGATTCCCTTCAGTCATCACCAATGTTAGATAATGGAAAGCCAAACACCTACATATAATGAAGGCATTAAAGCATCAAACATCGATCACTACATCTAAAACAAGTACTTGATAGAGTGGGGGCTAACTGTTTGTCCCCTTTAAAATTTACACATAGCTTTTAGATCATCGAACAGCGAACAATGCCATGTGTGAGCCAACTAGCATCTCGTTCACCAATTATCGTTGTCATGAAGCTAGCATTTGTTGATCCATTAATCATCGAGTATCGATCATTGCTTCGTGGACTACAATCACTGTTTGACAATATTATTTCTTTAGGCTTCGGTGGTTGCTTTTGCCTATCTTTTCATGTATTTGTTGTTTGATTATTTTGGGATCTAGGAGATCCATATTCAATCTCCTTCACAAACATCCATTTATTGCTTATCAATGCTCGACACACAATTATGCTCTCAGTAGTTCTTAGGAAGTTATAATCCCTAAGAATTAAGCCTTATCTTCATGTTGTGGCCATGTCGCCCTATGATCTCAATAACCCTAGAGGTGGATTCATGACCCACTAAGTCTCTGAATTTCAGGGTCTACTATCAGGTTTTCTTCCTTTATAAATAGAGGAATGGTCCCTCAAATGGGACATATTTTTTTAATTATCAAAATTCTGCCAAAATTTTCAAAGAAACATTTTTTTGTAATCTGTACTCTTTCTAATTATGATGAGAGCTCTCATAGAGGATGTAGTGAGATTCCGACAAACTTCTCTAAATTTTTGATGTCCCTTATTTTGTATGTTTTATTTATTTTATTGCTTTTAATTTATGGTTGATTTGTTTGTTTTCATTCATGATATCCAGGGGCTTATTTAATCTAAATTTATGATTTTTCCTAATTAATCTAAATTGCTTTTGACCATAGATTCCTTTCATCTACATACCTATCCGAAGTGTAACATGAAAACATATGTATAAAAACTCAAGCCATTGTCCTCGTCTAGCTTGACTACCTATACATTCATCAAGTTTAACCCTTAATTAGATTAACTAGGTGCAACTTAACTCTCGGTCTCTTAATAACCTAGCCTCTAAATGTGGTTATCTAAGAGCTAATCTCCTCCCGGACTCACAATAACCTAGATTGTATTACCCAATTCCAGACCATGAAAAATAATCTCTCCTGAGCATCAGTTTCACAATATAAATCATTTAATTCATTTTTTCAACAAAATAAAAAGCATCAAGCATTAGGCAACACAAATTAATTGAAATGGAAATTCATTAACACTTTGTTAAATATTCATAACATAGTTCAAAAAGAGCTACATCAAGCCCCTAGAATATAAAATCTAGCTACGCTTAGATAAATTCATCACCAAAGTTATCATGATATTCATAATTGCAAACATGTTTTAAACAATATTGCAAATACAAGCACAAGATGAAAATGGCAAACTTGAGACACGAAGGAGAGGAAATGTTGTAAAAGATGATCTCCAAGGATTGGATCTTCAAGGAATCCTCCTAGTATCTCTAATCTTCAAGCTTATTTTTTTCTTGAGAAAAATGGGTCTCCCAAAATCATCCTCGCAAAGTGTGCCTCCATTTTTCCTTTTCTTTTTGGGAAAATGAAACCTATAGTAGAATATGATGTAACCCTCAAAATTTGGTAAATCTTAGTCATCCAATCTAATCCAAAGGCCAAAAATGGCCCAAATTACGAATCTTGAGTAGAACAGGGACAAAGAAGAGTGCAGCCACACAGTTGCGCCACCCTTGTTGTAAAAGGGTGGCCTTTCTTGGCCAAAGATAATGCAGGAATGCACCAGGCTCTCTGGTGGTGGTTTTTTAAGTCTTCCAAAATGCCTCCATTTTTGCACAAAAATTCCACTAAGTGTCCCATTTTTTTCACCTACACAACACTCAAAAGACATTAAAACAACATAAAAACTTAAGGTATTCACAAATACTCAAGCTCAAAGATGTTTGATTTGTGAGTAAAATACTCTAATTAGCTTTCATTCCAATTATCTAATTATTAATAATTTAGATAAGATCATTTCGTTCAGAATGTAATGAACCACTCTAGTAATTTTAATTTAAAGATCTCAACTTTAATTTTTAATTATGGATTGATTTAGATTATTTTACTTTAAATGTTGTCCCCATGTATATCACTTATGTACAACAGTTAAAGTCACGTTTAAATAATCTAAAGTTTTCGATATTTATAAAATATCTAAAACATGCACACAAAAATAATGTTGAAAAATTCGAATCATATTAATATTCAGCAAAGATATAATATCTCATTTATTTATGGCATATATTACAATAAGGTTTTGCTAACAATCAACAATTATTACAACATAGAGAATACTTATTGATGCATAATAATAATAATAATATCCATTAACATAAGAAAATTAAAAAAATAAAATAAAATAAAATAAAACGTCACATGTATTTTACTCTTTGAGAACTAATCCTAACAATACTTTTAATTTTCATTCAAAAAAAAATTTTTTTTTTTGCAAGTTACAAGTTTGAAAGCTATTGCTCGTTGTTTTTTTCACGATTCAACTTTCATTTTCTTTTGTTAAATAATGCTTCTTTTTCCCTGTATGAAAGTTGGCTTGAAGAAGGTACTACATTTATTGCAAGAATAACCCTAATATTTTTTTTTCTCTTAATTGTTGAAAGAATAAAATGGAAAATTGTAATAACAATTGTAAAACAATGATCCATGATTAGGGTTTTTTTTCATAAGAAAGTGAGATGACATATAGTAACAGCATAAGTAATAAAAATGACTGGATTTTTATTCAACTACCTAATATTTTGTTATTAAAGTTCTGTCCATAATCTTGTCACCCTTTCGTATCTTGGTTAAAACGGTCCCATTGTTGCCTTTTACGGCGTGCAATTGGATAATAAGAAGCTATTGAGGGTGCGTGGTCTATAAGAATATGAAAATGACAAAGGAAGGTGCAACGCAGCTTCCTGCCTTCAATATATTGAATTACAGACATATATATTATATTGAAACATACATATAAATATATATATATGTATATATTCACATTTAATTAAGATATATATAAACATATAAAGCTTTAAATCTGATTCTAGATATAATCTAATACGATGTAAATATGAATTACAGTTTATAAAAATATGAATTTATGTGTAAGTAAATATAAATATAAAGATTTTTATATTTATAAGATGCTTTTTAACAATGTTATTTTTACATTTTTTATTATATAAATTCACATATTTAACAATTAAAATTCACATTTATTATAATGTCAAATCACATCGATATCAAATCTTAACCTCCGTTTGTTTTTGACATTACATTTATATTACATTTAAATATAATATAATTTTCATCTAAATACAAAATATTATATTCAAATATTAATCACATCATATTTTAAATTCAATACAATCATTATTTATTATTTTAATTTTTCTATTATTTTTATTAATCTTATCACATATTCTTTTTTTCACTTTTTTTTATTTCTATTTTTATCAATTATATTACATATTTATTATTTAAATATAATTTAAATATTTTTTATCTAAATATATGTTATATTCAAATATAATATAAATACTTTTTCTCTAAATATAAATTATATTTAAATATAAATTATATTTAATAATGTAACGTAATATATTTGCTAGACAAAGTCTTAAAGTTTCATGCCTCATTCTTTTATATATATATATATGTATATATATATATATATGCATGCATATATCTGGCTTCAATAGTATGCCAGTTGTAATCCTTTTCCCGTATGCTTATCGCCTCGTTCTCTTCAATGAAATATTATTTTCCGCCTACCGTCCCCAGCCGTTGTAACATCTTACAACCACTGCCGAAGACAATTAGGTAAAAAGAAACGATGCAAGTTTTAATTAATTATTTATTTCTGTTCTTTTGAGAATAATTGTAAGTGCATAAGTCAATTTGCAGTTCCAAAGGAGGCATTACCAACGTGGAGCCTCGCATTAAAACTTTTTTTTTCCCCATCTTTTGATAATTAAACACATTTCATCCCACTATTGCGTGCAAAACGAATAGACTTATTTGAATGTGTACCACTAAAATTTTTGAATTTCGTAATTTAGTTTTAAAGTTTTTTTTAATCAACACCTAAAGTTATAATGTTTGATAATTTAATTCTTTTTACTTAAATATGTTAAAATTTAAATGGTTGCTTACATGTAATATACACATTATAATTTAAAAAAACATTATTCATCATTTTTACTTATTTCAATATAATTTCCTTTAAAATATTAACTTAATTAAATTATACTCAAATTTAAACATAAATTTCAAATAAAAATTTATATTTAAATTAAAAAAATGATTAATAATATTTTTTTAGACTATAATTTTTTAATTTTGTATAAAATTTATCATAATTTCAATTTATTTAAATATCAATGACTGAATCATTAAAGTTTATAAATTCAAAGGTTGATTATAAAAAAATTTAAAAACCAAATTGTGAAATTTAAAAAAAGTTTTAAGAGACACCCATCCAAGTAAGTCAAACGAATATAAGCACCAAAATTATTGTTTTCAAAAACTAAATTGTTCATAAAATGGAAACTCCAATCATCGGTCTGGATGCTGGAAGGGTAAAACGTGGACGGTCAGGATGAAAAGTAAACGCCAAGGAACGGTAAGAAATAAAAGCTGTAAAGGCGATTTCCTTCCCATTAGAGGCATCTTTTGTTGTTCATTTTGTCTGTAAAGCTTTCCATTCTATCAAAAAAAGACAAAAAATAAAAAATTAACAAACAAAAGAACAAAGAGCACTCGTCCCTTTTATTGCTTTCTGTTTCTCTCATCAAACAGGAAGAACAAAGATCAAGAAGATGGTTAAGGACAGGAAAATCGGAGTAGCCATTGATTTCTCGCAGAGCAGCAAGAACGCTCTCAAATGGGCAATTGACAATTTGGCTGACAAAGGAGACACTCTTTATATAATTCATGTCAGCCATAACTCTCTTGATGAGTCTCGTAACCTTCTCTGGTCCAAATCTGGTTCGCGTACGTGTTTCTACTTTTACATTTCTATTCATCCACTTTTTGGGATTATATTAGTTTTTAATTTCTCTTGATATCTGATCTAGGGTTTTTTTTTTTCTTTTTTTTCCTTGTTTTTGGTTATTTTGATTGCTTCAGCTCTGATTCCTTTGACTGAGTTTAGAGAGCCTGATGTTATGAAGAAGTACGATATTAAGACTGATATTGAAGTTCTCGATCTGCTCGACACTGGTTCTAGGCAAAAAGAGGTTAATTGAATTTTCTTGATTTCTCTATTGGTTTCTTTCTATTTTGTTTTTTTTCTTTATACACACACACACACACACACACACCTGAGTTTAGATATTGTTTTTGAGGTGTGAATATCATAATCGTAGGTGAACATTGTGACAAAGCTGTACTGGGGAGATGCAAGAGAGAAGATCCTTGAAGCCATTGAAGATCTGAAGTTGGACTCTCTGGTCATGGGAAGCAGAGGACTTGGGACCATCCAAAGGTACGCTAATTTAGGTTTTGTACCTTTTTTTTTTTTTTTTTTTCCCTGGATCGGTTTTGTACTTAATTGCATTATATTGAATCATGATTGATAATAATTAAATTTGGAATATGTTTGTCAAATCGTAAATGAATATAACCGGAAAGGTGATGATATCGGAAAGTAGTATAATTAATTTTCTTCCTAATGGTTTGAAAGGAAACAATCCAAATCTAATTTTCTTTTTAGTGTTTGCTTAACTTAATAATCTTAATTTATCAATGTAATTATCAAAATGTTCTTTTCATGTATAATCAAATAATTATAGGCACACAAAAATTTATTAAGATCATATAAGTAAATTTGATGTATCATTGACCCCTGAAATGGATTTTGGTAAGTTCGTTTAAAGACAAATCCTTCAGTGTTTTGAGTTGGTTTTTGATTGTGCAAATGCAGGATTATAATGGGAAGTGTAAGCAACCATGTGATTACGCATGCTTCTTGCCCCGTGACCATCGTCAAGGATTCTAACTTCCAACACCACTGATTCCAAGAAAACGAAGAAAGGGAATAGGGGGGAAAAGAAAAAGTTGTTATTATTTCAGCGTGAGTTTGCTCTTGGATGCAGTGGGTGGACAATCCATGTGGTTTCTTGAAGAATAATGGTTTATGTTCACTTTGGCATTTTTTTTTTTTTTTATATTTTGTGTTAAGAAAAAAAAAATTTGAGACGAATATTATGTTTGTATGGCAATCTATTCCCATAAAGTATTATCTGCGTTTCTTGTTGGTTTGTAGAAATATTATTGAAGGCGTGGAAATTAAGGCTGTGGCCACATGAGTAATTCCTATGCCATGTGCGACAAGTGTTTTGTTTTGGACATCTAGGGGTCACGGTTATCATATTGTCTTGGTGCATTTTGTTTGCCTGAAAATGCGGGGTTTTGTGTCGTCAATTTTTCATCCCCATGAATTATGGCAATTGATAGGGTCTAAATTTTATGTACTCATGATAATTGTCGGCATGCGAATTACGTTGAATCAGATGCTCAGAAGGTGGCAGCTGGTACTTTCCCTTTTTTTGTATGAGCGTCTGGATTATGGGTACGTAGTTGCTGACATGTGAAGTATGTTGGGTTTTTTACTCATGAGAATATTGTGAAAATAGCCTTTTACATCCACAAGTTCTTGATTTTTACCCTCACTTGATACTCTCTTGGAAATTTTTACCCTTAATATTTTTTTTAACTGCCAACCGCAAAGACAAAAATATCTTCATTATCTAATTGTTGAGATTAGATTTCTAATCTTATCTTTCACCGTCCATTGCACTGCAAATCATGAATATCAACTGAAGAATCAAGTCAACATCTAGTCAACTCAAGAGCCAGTCCGATCAAGCCAACGTAATTGAGCCAAGAAATCGACTCCACGAGTCAACTTGAGCATCTCTCCGAGGTCAAAGCATATTTAAATCAAGAAAGTTTCTAGATTTAGTCCTACACGAATTAAGCAAAAATCATGCATAATCAAGTAAAGAATCAGCCAAACGGTCACTTATCCTGTTTTTATATAACTTGTCCAACAAGTAAAGTCAATCTAGAGCTGAAAAAACAATTTTCCATTAGCAAATAAGATATATCTTGTATGAAATTAGGTAATTATATTCAACAATCAATGCCTATAAATATGGGACACCATCACACGCCCAAGGTGACGTGAAATCCTCTAACACAACCGCAATCTTGCATTCATCACTTGATTCTTTCTATTTTTGACAATCTCTCTCGACATACTTTACTGTCCATCTCTTTTCTTCCCACTCTTACTACTACGGCACTCATTATAACTCTTAATCAACTATGGTGATGCCCCTTAAAGCCACGGCGAAGGACTAGCCCTCACATTGGAATTGGATGGAGTGTTTCGAAAAGGTTACCAAATTAGACCTTATTGCGGATATGTTGTTTTTAAATATATATAGTGGAAATAAGGGTCGTTCCCGCATAGGATATGGTCTAATTAATTTACTATTTACTCTAAACCTAAGAACTCTAAACAAGCAAGACTTTAAAATAAACTAAAAGACAAGAATGAAAAAAGGGGTTTTGATGAATTACGCTAATGAAGAAAAAAAAGATGACAAAATGTAAATTAATTAAAGAAGAAAACAATGATAACAAAACTTGGTCAAAGGATCATTCTCCACCACTAAATAATGAAAAATAATTGAGCAAAGCATTATTTTTAATTTTCTATTGAAATTACTCACTGTAGATAACAATTAGCTTTGTTATTATAATCTTTTATTAGTTTGTCATTAGGGAAAACAAGCTTCTCATCTAATTCCTTTTCCATTAAACGACCTAGAACAAGCTATCTAGACTTACTCTAATGGAAGCATTAAAATGAAGAAGATAGGTTGATCTAGGGGGAGTTTGGGGGAGGTTTTGGAGATGTGGTTTTGGGGTTTGGAAAAAAGTTGGTTTTGGAGAATGTGTTTGGGAGAAAAAACTGTTTGGGGTGAAAAAATTAAAAATTTTAAAAAATTTTTTAGAAAAAAAATATCAATATGGATCTTATTTTGTTCCTCTCGAAATTCTATACAATTTAAAAAAAAAAATCATCTCATTTAGACTTGTATATACAAAGTTATGAATTTTTAAAATTTTAAATGTACTGTAGCGTTTTGGAGATATAAATAGTAAAAAGTGATGAAGTTTTGGAAAAAAGGTAAAAATTTTGGTCTGGAGACCCTCCCCCAAACGGGGCCCTAGGAAATAAACAAACAAGCTTGGTTCCTTTATCCTAGATTATGTTCCACATGCAATCATACTAAAACTTGACCATAATCAATGACCACAATTGCTACTAACGAGAAGGAAAGCAAAACAATTACAAATCAAGACTCTTAGGGTTCGTTTGGTGAACGCATTGCATTTGCATTACGTTTGAATGCAATGTATTGAATGCAATTTGTATTTGGAGGAAAATCATTAGCATTGCATTTGAATGCAATGTGTGTTTGGGGGAAAAGTATTTGAATTGTATTTTAATAATAAATATGTGATGTGATGGGTAAAAGTAGAGAGAAAAAAAAGAGAGAGAGAGAATATATGATGTAATTAATAAAAGTAATAGAAAAAGTGAAATAATAAATAGTGATTGTGTTTGATTTAAAATGTGATGTGATTGGTATTTGAATAAAATGTTTTTGTATTTGGGGGAAAATTGTATTGCATTTAAATGCAATGCTAAAAAAATTTGTGTCCCAAACACTAGCTTAATATAGCAATAGAAAATGATCAAGTCCTATTTAGTTGTGTACCTAAATAAAATAAGAAAATAATCATAGACAATAATTATGAAAGAACACACAATCTCAATTAAAAAATTAAAAAATATTATTTCAGAATTAATTACAAAGTCATATGTTTTGAGTTTTGAAATCCACTTCAACCAAAAGAGAAATTTAGCCTAACATAATTAAAAATAGTGCAATAGTACAAATTATCAATATTACGAACTCAAGAGAGAGGAGAAGAAGAAGAAAAATAATGTCTTCAAAAATATTTACACAGATGATCCTCTTCAAAGCCACACTTTTTGCTCCTCTCTCTATTCTTTTTAATCTCTTAAAAATGATAAAAAGCTCCATAATTTTGCCCTAGAATAACCTATTTATAGGCTCCAAAAGATAGGATCAAAAAGGGAAGATTGGTCTTTTATCTCTCTCTTTCTATTTGGTCTCCTAAAACTGATAAAAAGCTCCCTAATTTTACCTTAGAATGACCTATTTATATGCACTAAAATTTGGGATCAAAAGGAGGAAGTTTGGGCTCTTTCTCTCTTTCAATAATAAAAATTCTGTTTTTTGTAATATGATTTGTATACAATTTGATGGTAAATTTGGTGAAATAACCAAAAAAATTTGATACATTAAAATATCAATTCGCTAAAATGTTTTGAACAATCCATTGAAATATATTAAATAATACGGTGGAGTGCAAAAATTTGATAGAATACAAAAAAAAATAATCAGTAAAATGTGAAAAGTATTTTGGTAAACTACTTACAGTATTCTATCAGAATACTCTCCAGTCTCCAGTCTACAGCATTCTGAAAAATATCGAATACCACGAGTTTCATTACCCACTGCCAAAAGTAGTCTACAGAATTCTGAGGAGTATTATGGTAGATTACCGATGGTACTCTACCAAAATACCATTTGGTTGGGCTAGTGTAATTGTAGAAAGATATGCACGTTTTCCATTGAATTATCTCATAAGAGGATTAATGAAATCATTATAGCTGGAGCAATCCTTAAAATCACCCTTTATCCTCTTTGTTGCCCAGGTAGGTTTCGGCTTCTTTCTGAATGTTATAAGGTTGACGCATTCTAAAAATCCATTATAATAAAGTGACTAACTCAATCAAATAAAGAAAAAGAGTTCACTACCACACAAGAATACATATTGAAGCCGACCCTAAACAAAAATTTATACAATCAACTCTCTAAACTTATAAATCTGCTTAGTTACTCCAATTAATAATACAGTTAAAGAATATGGATGGAATGATTTGCATGCCCCTCAAGTATTCTTTTTATCGGGGACAAAGCTACAACATAGATTTAAATTAAAATCCTTTATTTAATAAATCAAAATTCATAAATACATCTAGTGTATTATATATTAGGGCACAGACCCTAATAGGATCGAACTCGGTGAATGAGTACTTTAACGTATTTGACATTGGATATTAAGTACAATCCTATTTATAATTTGTTCATAAATAGTCTCTCATGAAAAAATTAATGGAATTTTTAGATAAATATATAATTAAAGAGGTTAAGCAGAATCGTAAATGCCTAACTCTAATTATGAATCTTTACAGTGGATGTTGACATGGCAATGTGTTATATTGATAAACAAAGCTTTTAATACAGAGCTTCTTGTAATTAGATCTACATAATTTTATAGTGACATTTTGGTTTATAAACATGGTTCAGACCATAGTTCGTAATGATTTTGAACTGGATGCTCTTATAGTTATTTGAGACTACATGAAAATCACTTGGCATAGTTTTTCTTTTCTGATTGTCGCGCTCACTGATAGAGTATGCGACACTGGTGGTGTGTTTTTGTGAAACACTGACATCTTTGTGTTCCAAATATTATTATGCGACAATATAGATATCAGTTGTACAAAAAAAAAAATGCTTATTTAAGTGTTAAAATAATATTATTCAGTAATTAGTTATTTTACTATTAAAATAATTAATTGTAAACCATATGAAAAATGTATGTTTAATTATTGAAGTAAATATATATCTGTCCTAGTCTAAAATAAATGTGCTCGCAGTCTAAATGTTGAACTGTTATTGGAGGAAATTGCACTACCCAACAGAAGTTGGCACAGGACCTCCCACTGTAGCAATAAGAAGCTGACACATTGCCTTCCTCTAAGGGCCATCCTTTTAAACCCCTAACTCGTCTAATTTAATGTCAGTATGGAGGCAGATAATCCACCCTAAGGATGCTATGTATATAACTAATCAATTTACCCATTAAGAATTAAAAAAAAAAAAACAATTCATTTAAGTTTTCATAAAAGTTATTAACATAATCACAAATATAGTTAAAAATGAAACTAAAACATTAAAAACCAAAACCCAACTCCAAAACAAAGCCCAACTCCAAGAATCTATAAACTAAATTTATAAATAAAACTAAAACATTTATATATTAAAAATTCAAATTTATATAAATATATGTAAACATATAAAGATATGTATTTTATAAGGATAAATATAAGTGGGGTGAGTATTAGTATAGGTACAGGAGAGCTTCCCCTCCCCGCCCGTCACCTGCATGAACGGATCCTCATAGGCATCCTCATACTCATATACTATCCCTTATATCAGCCCCACTAGTTGGGTAGCGACAAGTACCCGCATCCATTGAATAAAATGCCAGCCCTGCCTCTATAGCATGTACGGTTTTGTTAGTAACGACAAGCTGATAATTTTCCCTTTTGCATCAGTCAAATCCTCTATGGTATGAATATGTATGTCTACCCAAGGTGATATTTTGTGGCCTCCATATATGTTTCCAAGCTCTTTCACCTTTATAGAAAATAGAAACCATAGCCAAGAGAGATTGCAGTAAGAACTGATGACCAAGACGATTTACAGTGCCCACGCAAGATTGATTTTTAGAAAGGCATATAGCAAAGGTTGAGAAGCTTTGCCGAATAGCAAGGACGTTCGTGTAGACTGATGATGGAATAGAGTCAGTAGATTGTTATCGCATTGTAGGTATGATCAAGTTCTTGCAATGAGTGATTATTTTATATAACATCAAAAGCTGATTCCTGGTCGTCGCAGAAAAATTCTAAAATCCATTCTGCTGCGTTATACTCTATTTCACGTATTAAAACAAACAAGTTAGGCTGTCACAACTTTGGTCTTCTGAATTGGGCTTATCGAAGCTCCAGTGGGTTTGCAACTCTATGGCTTTCATCTCCTTCTAGTCGTACTACTACAATGTGCGTCATTAACGATGACACTATTGGCGATGACATAAGTTTGTTTTCTTGTCTTGAGAATGTTGTCACAAATATAAACACTGACGATAAATCGTCGCATAATTAACCCTATTTGCAACCATATGTCGTCACTAATACGTCATCGCTATTAGTCGTATTGATGCCATTACCAATTTGGCACAAACTGAATTGGTGTCAATTTTGGTGATTTACGATGACTTATAACTCACAATACATGTCAGAGATAATTATTTTTTGGGTGTTTATTTTTTATAATATTTTCATCACAAATAATTTTTTGTTTAATTTTGCATAGAAAAAATGATGATAATGTGACGATTTCCATAAATATATTTACGATGAATTTAAATATATATCGTCACAAATACATTTTCAGAAACCTTCCAAATTTATGGTGGTTTTTAAATTTTTGGGAAATTTTGGAATTTATATGTCGTAACAAGCTGTATCTAGATGATGTTATTTTGGAATTTATTTGCAACAACTTTCTAAGGTAATTGCAACAAAAATGTTATTGTAAATAATTCTGCATATAAACCTAGAGAGATTTCTTCCTCGTTTTTTTTAATCTCACTCTTGTTTTCTCTCAATCTCCTCTCAACCTCTCCCTTTGCGCCTAATTGCCCTTAAACCTCCTAAACCTTTCCATTCTCCCCATTTCCCAAAATATCCACCCAAAATCCTAAAAATCCCCACCCAAAAAAAAAAAAAAAATCCTAAACACTTCCCAAAACTACAATTTATCATCAAGCTTCTTCCATTGTCGTCGTACTTCTTCCACCATCGCCATTTGTCATCATTTTCGCCATAAGCCTTCACCACTTGTTGGAAATGTCCTAAGTGTGAAAGATATTTTTAAATATATTTCATTTCTTTTGAATTGATTAATAATATATTTAAGGTATATTATTACATATTTGTTATACTGTCCTTATCCTTATTTACATGTTAAAATAAATGTAACTAAATATAACTTATTGACTACTTGATGTTTAAACCATCAGAATGTTACATATAATAGATTTTGTATTTAAAAAGACAACATTCTAAAATAAGTAGTCTAAATTTGTAGTTCGTAGTCTATGGGGTTAGGTGAGCATCGAACTCAGATGAAGACTATTATGTTGTCTAAATCCAATTGGAGAGATGGTTTATCTTAACTATATGAAACAAGTTGACTTCTAAGTATAGACATAGATATATTATTTAATGATAGTGATATATTGGATTTGGACTAAAGTGTATTTGGACTAAAGTGTAATTAATCTATGTAGTTTGTATAAATGGATTAATTCACTTTAGACGTTCATTATGTAATAACCTAAATCCTAAGTAAGTAAATGACTTCATGTGTATAACTGTGTATTTTGATGTTCCAAAGGTTAAAGCGTATCGAGTAGTAAGTTATTAGACCAATTCGTTGAGTATATAACTTGTATACAATGTGAGCTTTGTTTGTAGATATAGAATCATAACTCTAATTAGGAGTAAATATTATTTTCTTAATGACATTATACAGTATGTAAAAATGAATAAGGTCTTGAGTTATTTGCTTGGCAAATAATTTATTATTCTCATTTGGTGAATAATCATTTTCCTATTAGATATACATTAGATCTTTAAGATGGAGTGATCAAAAAATTAAACTCACTTTGACCTTAAGTTGATCATGGATATCATATGTGGGTATTATATATGTGACAAGATCATTGGACTGCGGCTACACATAGCTTATGTAATATAACATGTAATTGAGAGTGCAGTTTCAGGTTTATAGTAACGCGATCCTGAAACTAATAATTATGTAATTAATTTATTTTGGTATAAAATAATTGATTACGTAGATTATTAGAGTCTATATTATATATGTTTAATTAGTCCCTTTACTAACTCAAGATAATACTTTAATGGATGGTAATCTATCAGATTATTCATTATGATTTTAATTTTTGGATTTAGTGAGAAGAAAAATTCAGAATTTTGTTATATTTAATTAAGTAGATAAATATTTAGTTTAGATATATATTTATTTAGAAAATAAGATTTGTAATTTAAATTAATTGTATTTATGTTTTGTGATAAATATAAAATTAATTTAAATTAAGAGAGGTGAATAAATTAGATATTTAAATAATTAATTTAAATATCTAGGTAATCTTATTTAGATAATATTTTAAATTAAATATTATTATTAAACTATTTGAATTTAAATTGAAACAAAATCTTATTGTAATGTACTTGTGATAGTCGTTTTCCACTAGCATAAGACAAGGAGAAAAATTTTCTCCCTATTGATTTTATTTAGATAATTATTACATAATTATTTATTTCAAACAAAATTATCATAATTTTATTTTGAATTTAAATTGGATTTATAGAACATTATCCATGCATATTAAATCAAAAGATAACATATTGATTGAAATTTGAATCAAATTTTGAATTCCATATACCTATGTGGGTATTTTTTATGTCTCCCACAACTAGAGAAAAACATTGACTTTGGATAAAAGAGAGATAACTATCTTTTTCAAGTGTACTATTGGAATTTAAATTTTACCCAGTTCATTCACTATAAATAGGAGTATAGGTCTCTTATTTTTTTATAGACTGGACTATAAGGTAAGATAATTTATTTTTATTCTCTCATCAATAGCAATAATAAATTCTAAGAACTCTGAGTGGTTGGAAAGAGAAAACCACGTACCGAATATTAAACGAGAAACCAAGTGCCCACATACTTCACTATTCAAAATTAGAGAATAATAAAGAATGGTAGTTGGTTGAAACTCTCTTAGTAACCTTCTCTTATGTTCTTATTTTTTTTATAAGGTATGTAAAATTTAAAATAATTTATTATATATAACAACTCAAGTTAGTACGATCTAAGTAAATAATTTTAAAATTTTGCTATATAAATTACATATTTTTCCTATAACACCGCTATCTGTTGTCGCCGGCATTGAAATCTCACTGCCCCATTCACGTTGCCAACCCCTGTTTTTAGAAGGTTTTTGTTTTTCGTAAGTATTTATTAAATTATTTATTAAATTTTGTTGTTTGTTATTTTAATTTTAAATAATGTAAAAAATGTTGAAATTTGTTGGGATGATGATAGTGTATTTGGATAGTGGATATGACGTGGTTGTGTTTAGATTTCAAACATAGTAATTGTGTTTAGGTTGTGAATTTTGTAGATTATGAATGTGGTAGATTGTGAATTGTGTTTAAATTGATAATGATTAAGTGAAACTCAAATTGGATTTGATGGAATAGAAACATAAATAAAATATTTATAATGTAATCTATTATTTAATTTAACAAATAATCAATATTTAAGAGAGTATAATATAATTATAATCAAGGAACTAACAATTAATAACAAAGACTATATAATTTAATAATTGAATGATTGAATACTAGAAAATATAGGTAGTATTTGGAATTATTTTTGAAATATTTTTTATTTTTAAAAAAATTAAAAATGAGAATGTTTTAAAAACTATATTGAGATCATTTTTGAAACTGTGTTTGATTAAGTTTTTTAAGTGTATATTCTAAGAAATATAAAAATATACCTTTGTTTAGTTATATTTTTGAAAACTTGATTACGCCCAAATTGTGACAAAACAAAGTGGTCAGTTATAGTACAATTAGGACGGTCGATCCCACGAGGAGGTGATAAAAACAAACAAAAGAGATTAGTAGAATACCAGTGTTAGAGAGATACACAATTAAACAAGAAAATAAAGAAAGTGTTTTTATGATTTTAGAGTAATTTGATTGAAAGATAATGCAATTTAAAGTAGAGAAAATTCAATAGTTAAAAATTGTAAGACATCAAGAATCTCCTATATGCTTCATTCACCTATTTGAATTTTGATTTATTATTTAACTCAATTGAAAGTTTCACATTCCAAACAATCAATCGGAAGATAAAATTTGAAGAACTTATGAATTAAATGTATTCGAGTAAATAAAATTCTTACGTTAAGTGCTAGAAAATATTGTTTTATAAGAAATCTAAAATCGACAATATGCTATCGGCGATAATGCAGTAAAAGACTATTTATAAAACTATATTTATCAACATACTGTATCATACAACAATCACATAAAAAAAGGCTTGACTGAATTTATATAAAAGTTGTCAATAAAATATATTGATGTCAGAAATAAATGAGATGAAAGAAAATTAATTACTCAGATGTATAAGCATTACAAACCATAGAGAATCAAAACCCAAACAAGCCCACTACACATATTGGATCATCTCTAATCTCACCTAAGAACTCTAGCCTAACTTGTAAAACATTCTCACAATATTCTAGAGAGAAAATATGAGAATGAAAGTAAGGTAAAAATGAGAGAAACAAAGTGTATCCCCTTCCTCAAACTCTCCAAGAATACCCTCTTTTATAAGTATAAATTTGCACTATTCTACTTAATTTTCACACAACTTTTTAAATCTGCTACAGTATTCGGTGCCCACACAACATAAATTTTCAAACATGCTACAGTATTCGGTGCTAAACAGCACAAATTTCAAACTGCTATAGTGCTACAGTGATCGGTGCATGCTTGCTACAGTACTACTACAGTGTCGCGTGCTTGTTACAGCTACAGTTTTCCGGTGCATGCTTGCTACAGTGTCGCCATGCTTGATACAGTGTCACACATGCTTGCTACAGTGTCGATGCATGTTGCTACAGTGCTGTTACAGTCACACACATTAGGAAAGATCCAGTGTGATAGAATGCGCGATGAACTTGGTTTTTACAGTTTCCTGACATGAATAGTGATATCTTCTTTGATGCTACAGAAAAATAAAATACTAAAATTAGATATTTCCAAAATAAAATGTTATAAGTAGACTCATTAGAAATATTTAATTTTAAGCTTATTTAATTACGATTAGAAAAAGATGAAAATTAAATAAAAATTTTACGAAATTTATGAAAATCTAAATTAAAGTACACAAAACAAAATAAAAAAAAAACAACTAAAATTCTCAAGAACAAGCTAATTTTTGTGCATGAAAAAGTGGTAAAATAACTCTATTTTATGGAGTTATCAAAACCCATTTCATATGTGAATATTTTATAAAAAAACATATTTATATTTAATTTTAAAAAATAACAAAAAATAAATTATTAATAATTAAAAAAAAACCATTTGGTGGTAGGTTTTGCAATGAGAAGCAAATGTGGAAAATATTAATGGTCTGAACCCTAAGTGGCAGCGATGGTGAGATTTGGGCCGCAAGTCGATGGTTGTTATCGCGGGGGGGCCGTCACTGACGCTGACGCTGGTTATCGTCACTGACGCTGCACAACCAGATAGAGAGAGAGAGAAAGAGAGAAGAAGGGAGAAAATGAAAACAAAAAAGTGAAAACAAAAACATCACTGGTTACACTCTAGGTAATGAGTTAAAGGTCTTGACCATACACGAGAGAATGCCTAACATGTTGTACAGTACAAATACCCTTATTACTTTACCTGGCGGTTTAGGAACACTAAAAGGGATTTTCAACACTGCCTCTTGGGCCTAACTTAATCTTCATTAAAAGCCATTACGATTATTAAATATTAATGGTTTTATAATGGTTTGTTGTCTTTTATAGATCATGCTATGGAGTAAGAATTCATTATACCATTAGCTTAGAAAATCCTAGTCTCAGCTCTTATTACTGATCAGTCGATTAATTAACTATAGATTCTTTTGTCTGAACCTGGTCATTAATGTCACAAGTAGCATGGTCAATTATGGACAACAAAAGCAGCAAGAAGCGCGGGTTGGATTTGACAGTCCAGTTGTAATATTTCTTAGCTTTTTGGTTTAACTTATAACATTTGATTTTCTTTCTTAGTTTCAGTATAAGAGTTTTTGCTTTCAATAATACTAGATCAAATGAAATCATTTACTATCTATTTATCTACATTAGACATTAAGGATAATATCTTAAATAGGTTGTGGGAAGGAAATAGCTTCATTTTTTTTTAATTTTTGTTCAATTTCTTGTATTTGTAAAAGAAAAAAAAATATTTTAGTACAACTACTAGATTCATTATTCATAAAATGGTTTAATAAATAGTTACTTTTAATACTCTTAATACGTAGCTTATAGTAACGATTGTTTTCTTCTGTCATTGTTTTGTTTTTATTTTAAAAAATAAAAAAATAAAAAAAGGTGATCTCTCATAAATCTGATGATGAATATTTTGCTTCTTTATTTTACATAGTCTTTTAGAGAAATATAAATTTTTAATAAATTTTGCACTAAATTTTTGAGTAAGTTTAATTTAGTTGTGATATTCAACATATGAGAATTGATTCTTGATTTATGAGTTGTGTATTTGTTTAGAGAAAGTTTTATGAATGTGAAATATTTCTGATCTCACAAGTTCTAAAATTTGTTTGATTTTATCTTGAAACGAAATCCTATACAATACAAATACTAAGGAAATTATTTGAGTAATTTTTAGAACGTTTGACCTTTTCAAGCCAATTTTAAAATATATTTATCCATGGTTTACCTTTTTTGAGTCTTGTTTTATATAATATTTTCTTTGTCACCTATATTTTTAGACTAGCCTTTTAAATAGAATGTCTAACGTTTAGTTAGGGGTGGCAATTCGTATTGGTAGGTCATGTTCATGTCATGTTTGACTCGTCTGTTGACACAATAACTCTTGACATGAACATGACTCATTTAATAATTGTGTCAAAAAATAAAACCTAAATATGACTCTTTAATAAAAGGGTTGACATGACACAACACATTTATAACTTGTTTATCAAATGGGTCAACGTGTTGTGTCAACCTACCAAACCCACTTATTAAAAAGGTTATACAAAGATCATTTCACCTGTTATTGATTCATTTAACTAATCTATTGTTGACCTATTTAACTAACATATTATCAATTTTAATACTAAAAAAATTCATTAAATACCTAAATAACAAGCAAGTTATTACAACCAAATTAATTTAATTACAATCAAGCTACATTTAAACTTAGTTCATAAAAGATAAACACAAAACCAAATTAAAGTCCACATTCAAATTAAGTTCACAACACAAGTCACAACCAAACTAAAATAAGCAAATAAGTCTAAATTCAAATCATATCATGTCTATAATTTAAAGACTAAAGAAACAAAAAAAAAACCTAGGTTTTCTTTCTATGTTAAAAAATTTTAAAATATATATAAAATAAAATATATATTTTATATTTGAATTTTAAATTTTGAAAACTCAAAATTAAAAAAAGTAAAAAATTATACAATATATATACGTAACAATATAAAAATATAGATTATAAATAGATAATTTATGGGCCGTATAGGTGTCAACTCATATATGATTTATTTATTAAATGGGTTATTTTGTGTCAATTGTGGGTTGGCGGATTCGTGTGGGTTCAACTTTTTCTTTAATTGTATTTGATGAGTTCAACCCTTTTGACCCAAACACATTTAAGAAAACCTAAACTCTCTAACTTCATGTAGGTTTAATGTTGTGTTTTCATGTCGTGATCTAAATTACTAGTCCTACCTTTAACCCTTAAGCATGCTGATCATTTTGGAAATTATTTTGTATTATACTGAAATAAAAAAGGAATGTTGAAATTATGAAATACAAAAAAAAAAAAAAAAAAGAGTACTACACCCTTATTCATCATAAGAAGTTTGGGGATATAGTAGCTCTTAAAAAAAATGTTTTATTTTTGATAAGGGAAAGTTATAAATAAGTTTGGAAGTGTTTCTTATATGTAAATAAAAAGATCTACAATAAATCATAAAATGACTAATGTGTTGAAGGGTGATCTAAGTCACATTATTATCTCATATTTTACCTTAATCTTAGTTACGCATTACAAGCCTAATTAAGCCCTAATAACCTGTGGTTTTTGTGTTTGTCGACATCAGTGGAGAGATAAATGAAATATGAACCTATGGGATTTGATAATCATCCGAGATTGATTATTTTGTTCCTCACAAACTTATCTAAATTACATATAATTAAATGAGAAAGAAATTCTACATACAATATCCAATTGTATGTAGACATACTCTTGAATTAAACTCAAATTTTTGATCAAAATTTATTTATTTTTTGCAGGCTATATCTTGTATAGCAACCTATGATGAAAATTTATGAAAATTATCATTGCTAATAAAATATTTTTCTTTCTTTCTTTTCTTTTCTTTTGCTTGAGGACAAGCAAAATCTAAGTTTGGGGTATGATGACTCTATAAAATATAGTTATTTTACCACTATTTTATATACAAAAATTGACTTATTCTTGAGAATTTTAGTTGTTTTTTATTTAGTTTGATTTATTTTGTTTTAATATGGATTATTTATAAATTTCGTAAAGTCTTTATTTAATTTTACTTTATTCTCTCTTATCTTTTTCTAATAATATATTAAATAAACTTAAAATTAAATATTTCTAATGAGTTTACCTATAGTATTTTATTTTAGAAATATCTAATTGTAACACTTTGTATTTTTGCAGTGCCAAATTGAGAAAGTGGGTCCCACCAAGTATTATTATTTATGTCAAGAAATTATAAAAACTAAGTTTAATATATATCCTACTGCTTTGGATCATTCCTAATTACATACGCTGACTATAGCTAATAAAGTACTATAGAACTGTAGCAAAGTGTACGCCAAAGCTTAGCATTATAATAAGTATGCGTCGACACTGTAGAACTATAGCAAGTTTAAAAAGTTTGTGTTGTATGTATACCAACCACTATAGTAAGTTTAAAAAGTTGTATTGTGTATGCACCTACTACTGTAGTAAGTTTGAAAATTTATGTGGAGGTTAGGTAGAATAGTGCAAAAGCATGCCTATAAAAGGGTATTCTTAGGAAGGCTTAAGTAGAGGAAGAGATATATTCTTTCTCTCTCATTTTTGCCTTACTTTCACTCTTATATTTTCTCTTTAGAATTTTGTGGGAATGCTTCATAAGTTAGGCTAGAGTTCTTCGATGAGGTTAGATATGATTTTATATGTATAGTGAGCTTTTTTGGGTTTTGATTCCCTAATGGTTTGTAAGTTTTATATGTTTAAGTAAATAATTTTTTTTCATCTTATTTATTTCTCACTTCAATATATTTTGTTGATAACTTTTATATAAATTCAGTCTAGCTTTTTTAATGTGATTGTTGCATGATATAATATATTGATAAATATAGTTATATAAGTAGGCTTTTAATGTACTATTGCCAGTATGTTGTTGATTTTAGATTTCTTATAAGATAATTTTTTTTAATTCTTAACATGATAATTTTATTTACTTGAATACATTTTAATTCACAAGTTCTTCAAATCGTATCTTTTGATTGATTGTTTAGAATGTGAAATTGTCAATTGAGTCAATTTATGAATCAAAATCCAAATAGGTAAATAAAGTATATAGGGAATTCTCGATATCTTACCACTTTTAATCATTGAATTTTCTCTATTTTAAATTGCATATTCTTTTAATTAAATTGCTCTAAAATTATAAAAACACTTCATTCTTTTCTTTATTTGATTGTGTATTTATCTAATGATTTTGTTTCACTAATCTCTTTTGTTTGTATTTATCATTTTCTTGTAAGATCGACCGTACTAATTGTATTACAATTGACCGCTTTGTTTTGTCACAATTTGGCCATAATCATTACTATATATAATAAATTACATAACAATCCAAATACCTTATAAGGAAAACACCAAGAACGTAAGAGGATTTGACCAAAAAAACTTCAATCAACTAGTCTTCTTTTCTATTTTTCAATTCTCAAACGGTGGAGTGTGTGAGCACTTGGTTCCTTAATCAGTATTCGCACAACTTGTCTATTTCTAACCATTCGAAAATCTTAGCAATTTATTATTATTAGTGAGAGTTATAATACTAAATTCGCTCTCTTAAGGGTATGTATCTGACTAAAATAGGAGTTCCAAGTGTCTTCTTTACAGTAAATACACTAGGTGGATTTCAAATTTAAATAGGACATTTGAAAAAGATTCGCTTTCAATGTGGATAGTACGTCCTCTTTAGGGAGCTCTTGGTGAAAGATTTCACTATTTTTCACAAATGTACAATGGTGGCTCTCGAATACTCAACAATCTCTTAAGTGCAAAAAATGGTATCTAGAGTTTCTACGGAGCACACAAACTCTTTTATTCTCTGGCCCTTTTATATTTGAAATTTAAATTACAATTATTCATAAAGTAACAAAATAAAATCTCTCTCCTTCTGATCTTGCCATGTGTCCCTTGACTCAACCACATAGCATCTTTTTAGTACTTGATATTCTGGAAACACTACTCGGCTTTTTGAATATTCCTCGAGAATTTTGGTTCCCTAATAAGTTAAATTTGAAATTTATATTCTGGTGTCACGTAGTTGAGATTCTCGACATCCTATCAACAATGAATAAAAATGAAGTATAACTTCAGCAATTTTAATCTAATAAAAGACACATGAAAACCTCGTGACAAAGTGACAATATATTATTTTTAGCTTGTCTAATGACAATACATTATTTGGACCACATTAAATGCGTTATTTTAACGTCACACATCCACATCTTAAACATTAAAAAAAAAAAAAAAAGATATACACACTCGTACGTCACTAGGTGTACATGAATAAACCATATATTAAGTCGAACTGTTTTCCAAACGAGCTCGGAAGAAAGCAATCAGTTTGTCTCTTGGAGGCAGAGTTTCCTTAACAACACTGTGATTCACAAACTCACGGCTCCACTGACAAATCTTGGGAAATTTCTCTTCCGCCAGAATCTCTATGCCCATAACTTCTTGAAGACATGGAAGCCAATGGGCTATGAAAGTCCCAGCAATGTCAACAAGCCCAACAGTTTCTCCTCCAAAGAACTTGTCTTTGAGCTCGTTCTCCAGAAACTTCAGAAGCTCGATCGCTTCTTCCATGGCCTTCTCTCGCTCATCTACGCTCCAGCAGGCCTTCCACAGAGCAGGCACGCACTGAATCCAAGACATCCAACATGAAATTTATCTTCACATCGTCAGTTCTAATTAATAAAGAAATATAGCAAAAAGGTAATGATACTGCAAAGTAATTTACGTAAAACAATAAGAAAGAGCATCAGTGATTTCCTTCCCCGTGTTTTACTAAACATTGGTACAAAGGAAAACAATCTTATTTTTTTATTTTTTATTATTCAGTAAAATTATAACGTTAATTTTATTAATATAATTATTTAAATATCTTTTTACATAATTTAAAAATAATTAATACAGGTAAACTTAACAGGATTATATAAGTAAATTTAGTATTTATTTTCATTGATAAACAAATCAATATCAAAAGGATGTAAGTATTGATGGATTCAAATCATTAATATCCCATAGTTTCTAACTAATTACAAAATTATAAAAAATTTGAAATGTTTTATAACTGATTTTTTTTATCTTACGATCTAACTTTTTTAATAATGTTTCACAATACAATTTGTTAGACATGAATTAAAACATAAAAAATTGAATAGAATATTTTATTTCAAGTGTTGACATTCCCTTTCATCATATTCACTATATTATGTGGGATTTGTTAAATTATCATTCTCAATTTGTAAATAAACAGATAATTGAATGATAACATCACTTCCCTTTTTCTTTTGATGCAAAGTAAACATGCCCAAAGTATTTGACAAAAGTTTTGGCTGAGAAAATGGGAGATTTCGTTTACCTCTGCGTCTATGAAGCGTGCCCAGAAACGTGCGTGTGCCCTTTCATATGGGCCTTTAGGCAATATGGGACAGTTTCGCCAGGTTTCGTCGATGTATTCCAGAATAACAAGGGACTCTGCTAAAGGTTTCTCGTGGTGGACGAGCACAGGGACCTTCTTGTGAATTGGGTTGTATTTGATGAGCGAAACGCTCTTGTTGGACAAGTCTTCTTCATGGTATGTGTAATCAACGCCTTTCAGTTTCAGAGCGATGTATACTATTTGGCTAAAAGGGCTTCCCCAGACACCAAAAAATTTCACTTCTTCAGCCATGATAAGAACTTTACTAATTAAAGACACACTAGAAAGAGTATATTTATTATTATCTCCAACAGAATATCTGGTGTTTTCTTGCTGGAATTTATGCCCTTTTATACATGTTCTTTGACACGGCTTGCTTAACCAGCAAGATAGTTTTAGTTAAAATTGTTTAATGGGTTATTTGGTAAATGCATTACGTTATTATTGCATCTAAAGACAATATATTGAAAGTATTTTATATTTGAATAAAAAGTATTTATTTTACATTTGAATGTAACGTATGTTTATATGAAAATATTTGAATTGTATTTTAGAGTTGAAAAGTTAATGTGATTGGTAAAAATAGATAAGAAAAAGTGAGATATAAAAAGAATATGATGTGAATAGAAAAAAAAATCAAAATACTTTAGAATAATAAATGTATTTGAAATATTGTTAAAAAGTATTATATTTAAATATAAAAATTTTGTGTTTAAATAAAAATTATATTGAGTTTAAATATAATATGCACGTAATTATGTAAAGAAACAGACAGTAAGTAATTGATTATTTCTTAGCGCAATACTGTAAACAAAATAATTTAGTCTTTGAACCATGTGCATCCTATCTTGACCAGATGTTTTTATACTTGTTTGAATAATGTATATCGGCTTTCTTAGCCAGCAAGATATTTTTAGTTAAAGTGTTCAAGTAATTGTTATTTCTTAGTTGGTAAATTGTTTGTTTTGTTTTTGAATCATGTGCATTTTAGTCACTTTAATTTTTGATATTTTATTTTGATAAATTAATCTTTGAATTTTTTATTTTTGAAAGTTTTGGTTCTTAATATTAATAAAATTAAATGTATAAAATCATATGTCAATTCCATGTTAACATGAAATTTTACAAAAAATAATTACAGTAAGTGTAAAATCCCTAACAAACCATAACATTTTACACTAATGAAATAATTTCTTTAAAACTTTTAGTTATCATGTGATAAGAATGGGATTACCTTTCTTAAATTTTAGAAATCATTTGTCAATTTTAATGTTAGAAATTAAAAGTGTCAAAAAAAAAAGTTTATGAAATAATTTATTAAAATTTAAAATTTAAGAATCAAAATGAAAGAGTATAACTATACTGACAAATTACTCTTGTTTTAGCTGCTTGTGCCGGTGAAAGGAGAATCTCGTGATTGTTGACAATTAGTGCTCACTCGGTACTATTAAATTTCCTAGTATATATAAGATGTAACTACCACCAGTTAAGTAACCAGACTCAAAACAATTATAATTACTAGGAAATTGATTGATTAACGAAGAAAAGGTATGTATGAACCATGAATGAAGCGTCAATATGAACTCATCTTGTAAAACAAGTAAGGCTTTCGTGTAACAGTGATTGCTGCTTTACTTTTTTTTTTTTTTTAATTTGTTTAATGGACTAAACAATGATTATTGAACCATTTCAAAAAATAAAAAATAAATATTTTAGGGGGTTTGGTAAAGGTTTTGGGCTAAATATTTTCTTAATGGACTAAACAATGATAGTTCCTATTTTATTTTATTGCCCAACGAGTATTTAGACTCATAATTGTATTTTTGGGGGGGTGTGTTTGGTAAATTAACTAGTGGAATTTTTGGACTATACAACTTTTTTTTTTTGGGGGGGGGGGGGGGGGGGGGGTGGGCGGTGGGAGTGTTGTGTTTGGCAAAGGTTTTGGGAATATTTTTGTATTTACGTAACCACAAAAAAATAAAAATGATCCAAAAATTGTGTTTGTTCATCTAAAATTTTCAAAACCACTACAAAAACACCATTTCCAATCTTTTTTTTTTTTTTGGTTCTTTGAAAACGAAAAAAAAAATTGCTTTCACTTTTTATTTTCATTTTCTCCCTTTCTTTCTCTTTTTTTCTACCACTGTAGTCATACCGTCATAGGAGACATGATGAAACTTTGTCGTTGTATGCTCCAACAAATGCCACCAATTGACCATGCCGTATGTAGATCTCGGCGGGTGTTGTGAGCTCAATAGAGATCCAACGACATAGATCTGAAGCCATCATGGTTAATGTCACTGACGGGAAAATCAGACCACCATGCTTGTGGGAAGCTCATGTTGGGCAATTTATCATTGCGATCTCATCACCTCTTTCTCCATGAGGCAACGAAACTCTATTCTCTATCGATGCATAATTGATGCCCTAAATCCATCACTTTGCAACATGGTGAAGATAAACCCAAAGGCGTTGGATCAGGTGGAGGAGGCAGACCTCAGGCATTGAAGATGGTGAGAAACCCACTTCATCTCGAACCCGCCCCATTGCCATCACTACTTGTCCTGAAGCCCCACCCTGCCTCGTCCTCGGTCCTCATCCCGAAACCCATCATAAAACCTGACCCTCATCTTGAAATTGTACCCTGTCTCCGACACTAGCCCTTATCCCGAATCCCGTTCTTGATCCCTATTTTAAAGCCCTACCTCGATCCCCATCCCAAAACCCGTCCTTAGACCCTGTCCTAAAGCCCAACCCCCACCCTAAACCCGATCTATTACTCGATTACTTATGTCGATGCCCCTTTTAGTTGTTTGGAGTATCATCTTTGAATAGTGTTTTATCATTTCAACAAAATTCTCAAATCTATATCTCACTTTTTCTCCTTTTAATTTTTAAAATACTTAAACCTTAAAAGTTAATAATTTTTTTATTTCAAATTGAAATGATATGATTATTATGCCAAAATGCTCACAATGATAAGATAGATAAAACAATATCTATTTTACATTTTTTTAACATATCTCAAAACTTTACATTATTTTCTATATCATAATTCATTTTCAATTCGTACTTTAATCAAACCCACGTTTCCAAATCAAACACAAAAAATTTCGTCTCCAAAAGTCCCCCAAATGAGCCCTTAAACGAAGGCATTTTTCTAAAAATGATTTTGAGGAATGCCCTAAAAAGCATACCTTTGGAATATTAACTTATCTATAGTGCTTTCAGAATTTTATCCTCTTACAAGATAAGTTAATGGTTAATCTAATACATCTTTCAAAAAATATCTTCAATAAACCAAAGTAGTATTATGGCATATATCACATCTATTAACAATTAGAGTTAACACGAACCATAGATGGTCTCCGATCTCTAGCATCAGTCGCTGGAGAGTATTTTGGTAGAATAATTTTTGGTATTCTACCAGAATACATTTTGATAGTCTACTAAAATATGTTTGGTATTCAACATGATGTTCGATCACCTGTAACTGAAGATGTATTTTGGTAATATATTTTTTGAAAGTCTACCAAAATACGTTTCGTAATCCATATAGGTTTCTCATCACAATCACTAGTACCGATCACTGGTTAGTATTCTGATAATATATTTTTTGGTAGTTTAGTAGTCTCCCATCACCACTGCCTGATAACTCTATAAAATAGAGTTAATTTACCATTTTTTCATACACAAAAATCAGTTTATCCTTGACAATTTTATTTTTTTAATTTATTTTGTTTTGTGTATTTTAATTTAGATTTTTGATAAATTTCATGAAGTTTTTATTTAGTTTTGTTTTATTCTATCTTATTTTTTTCTAATAGTATATTAAATAAGCTTAAAATCAAATATTTCCAATGAGTTTACCTATAGTATTTTATTTTGAAAATATCTAATTTTAACACTTTGTTTTTCAGTAATATCAAATTGAGGAAGGGAGTCCCACTTGACATCACTATTCATGACAAGAAATAATGAAAACCAAGTTTATCATGTATTTTACTGTATTAGATCCTTTCAATTACATGTGCAGCTGTAGCTAATGTAATTATTGTAGCAAAATTTGAAAAATGTGCACTACATACTATAGTTACTGTAGCAAAGTATGCGCTGACTACTATAGTTAATGTAGTAAGTTTAAAAAAGTTTGTATTATATGTGCATCGACTACTATAGTAAGTTTGAAAATTTTGTGCGGAAATTAGGTAGAACAGTGTAAAATTATGCCTATAAAAAAGCATTTTAGGAGAAGCTTGAAGCCATTATATATGCAGTTTTTCTCTCTCATTTTTGTCTTACATTTGTTCTCGCATTTTCTCTCATTTTAGGATAAAATTCTTAGATGGGACTAGATATGATCTTATATGTGTAGTGAATTTGTTTGGGTTTTGATTCTCTAATGATTTATAAGTTTTATACATTTGAGTAAATAATTTTCTTATATTTTATTTAATTTTTCTCATATCAATATATTTTGTTGTTAACTTTTATATAAATTTAATCAAGCTCTTTTTATATGATTGTTGCATGATACAATATATATTGATAGATATTATTTTATGAGTAATTTTTTATTACAATATTGTCTTGAGATATGTTACCACTTTTTGATTTTTTATAAGATAATTTTTCCTATTACTCAATGTGAGAATTTTATTCACTTAAATACATTTTAAATCACAAGTTCTTTAAATCTCATCTTCTGATTGATTTTTGAGATGTGAAACTTTCAATTGAGTCAATTTATAAATCAAAATCCAAATAAATGAACGAAGCATATATGAAATTTTTGATGTCTTATCATTTTTAATTATTGAATTTTCTTTATGTCATATTGCCTTAATTTATTGAATTTTCTAATTTCACTTTAAATCATCAAGCATTTTTTTTCTTTTCTTTTGTTTGTTTGATTGCTTATTTGTTTAACGCTTTTGTTTTACTAATCTCTTTTATTTGTTATTAACACCTTATTATGAAATCAACCGTCCTAATTGTGCTACAATTAAGGGTGGCAATTTGCGTTGACAAGTTATGTTCGTGTCATGTTTGACCCATATGTTAAATACGATAACCTTTGACACAAACACAACCTAGAAACACTCAGTCATCCACATTAAAATCTGAAAATATTTTAGTAGAATATTCAAAATATTCTATTAAAATATTTTGACGACTCACACCAACAGTTGGTGTATGTGACATTCGACTATTTATATTGAAAACACGGAATTTTCTAATAAAATAATTATACTATGGATAATTTAGTGTCTTCTTTAATTTTTTTTATTAATAAAGGTATTTTGAATAAAACATATTGTGTTGACTTTTGATCAATATGTTTTGACCTTTGACTAAAACCTTTAGATGATAAATGAGATAAATTAGGTGAAAGTGACCAATACTAATGTTAAAAATATCCAAAAAGTGTCAATATAGTGTCATTTATGTTTCTCTCTCCTTAGACCATCCATAATAGGCTTGACCATATAGCATTAAATCTTGTAGTTGAAAGATTTCCTGGGTTAGTGGGATATCCGCAGTTAGTTAGCGGGATAGAGGTCCCTTAACCGCCGCATCACATCATATAGAGTAAGATTTAATCACAATTTTTTTTTGTTTAACCAAGGGAATGTTTGAAGATGGCATTTTAAGCATGTGTTTGGTTAACGTATTTTTTTGATATTGTATTTAAATGCAATACAATTTTTCTTAAAATACAAAAATATTTCATTTATATATCAATCACATCACATTTTAAATCAAACACAATCACTATTTATTATTTTATTTTTTCTATTATTTTTATTAATCACATTATATATTCTCTCTCTTTTTTCTCTCTCTACTTTTACCTATGACATCACATATTTATTATTAAAATACAATTCAAATACTTTTCACCCAAATACACATTGCATTCAAATGCAATGCTAATGTTTTCCCTCCAAATACAAATTGCATTCAATGTATTACATTCAAATGCAATATAAATGTAATGCGTTCACCAAATGAGGCCTAAAGATCGAAGATATTTGAGTTTTGAAAATGTTTTGTTTGAGAGAATAAAATTGTTTCAGTTAAAAAAATATAAAACCTTAAAATATGTTTTAAAAAAGATTTCTAATATTATTTTATTTTATTTTTTTAAATTCTATATAATTAAGAAAAACATCTCATTTAAACTTGAAATAATAAAGTTATAAATGTTTAAAATTTGAGTTAACTGTAAATATTTAGAGTTATAAATAATAAAAAGTATTATGAGTTAAAAAAATGACAAAATAAATTTTGAAATTGTGGTTTCAAAAACCTCCTACAAACATCCCTGCAAGCGCTGGTGGTGTAAAAAAAAAAAAAAAAAAACATGTGGAGCAATTTGATTAGCAATAAATAATTTGGCAAACAAAAATATATTTTGGCAAAAAGACAGAAAAAATAAAAAAATATGATAATCATACGAATTCTCTTAAACCATTTCATTTTACTCATTGGGTATTTAACCCTTCGTTACACCTTTAAAATTACATAAAAACATTCATTTTACTTTTTTGTTTACTTTGTTAAAATCATTTATTTTACCTTTTTCATTTATTTCTGTTTATAAATTTAAAAGAATTATTAATGAAATATTTTATTAAAGTTAAAAAAATATTTTTTAAAATAGAAACTCATAATATTAAAAAATATTATTAAAAATCAAATTAACCTTAATAAAAAATAAAAAAAGTTAAAAATTATCATTTTCAAAAAAGAAAAAACCCAAAATACATGAACGAATGGCAGAGGTTAACCCTAAAATCCAATATTTGAGAAGAGGGAAAAGGAGGAATAGAAGGAAAATTGACACGTTTTGGAGATGGAGCTGGGGCTTGTTAGTCTTGACTTGGGTGAGGTCTAAGACACCATGATTGTGGGAGGGTTGGAGCTGGGCATCTTGCGATTAGAGAAGAGAGAATTAAGAGGGGAGAGAGAGAGAGAGAGGAACTTGTGCTTGAGGAGAGAGTAGGTCTGCTTAACGATGATGGCGGCATTGTCAGAGTGAGCCCTAAGGGTCTCAAGCTCTCTGTAGGGGTTGCGCGGCCGACCTGGCTTTGTGAAGTTGAGCGATAGTGGCACTAGCAGAGGTGACTGTGGATGTGGTGGAGAGAGAGAGAGAGAGAGAGAGAGAGAGAGAGGAGAGAGGAGAAGGGGAGAAAGATTGGGTCGCTGAAAGTTGTGCCGATGATAGCAAAAAATGGAGGAAGAGAAGATGAATAAAAAGAGAAATACAGAGAGAGATTGCGAGAGACAGAGAGAAAAAGATCGAAGGTGAGAGAGACTTTTCTCCTCTATTGCTCCTGGGAAAAATTGGGCATAGACGAAAAGGAGAGTGTGGGCGTGAGAGAGAGATGGAGAGAGAAGAGGTGAGAGACAGAAAAAATAAATTTTTAATTAAAAGTTAATATCTGTTTTTATAAATATGATTTATATTTTAAAATATTTGTTTAATTTTTAATAGAGTGTCAGATCATTGTTGTCGTTAAATTAATAAACGAAAGTGGATATAGAGGGTAAAAGGAATGATTTTTATTTAATATAAGGTAATATAATGAATAATTTTGAAATTTTATGATATAAAATGAAGTATAATATATAATTCAAAAAAATTCGTATAATTAGAAAAAATAAAACTTAAAAGGAGCAATTGCGAAGGAGCTGAGGAGTTGGTGTGGATGACATTTGAGCCTTGACAAAAAGAAAGAGTTTAAACAAACTGAAAGTGGCGCGCTCAAAGCTCTAGTTAGTATCACAGTTCACAAGCTTGAAACTGAAGTAATTGCTTCTCCCCCTAAGGGCTGTTGGGAGGAGGGGGCAATTTTTTGTTTTTTGTTTTTTTGTTTTTTTCGGTTAGAACAACCGGGACCATTATCATGAGATGTGGAATATTGTTGGAGAGATTTACAGTACATAAAACCTTGCAAGGAAAGTCACAAAAAGAGAGTTGGCCATAAAGTAGGGAGTCGTTGATGCGTATTCATTTAGTAATTATGAGAACCCCAACTGCAACTCGTGTCATTTTCAAATTTTGAATGAGCTCTCACAAGTTGTTTGATTCTTCAACGTCCACAAGGTTCGCCATCCTAACTAATAAGTTTTACAAGTACTGAATTTTAAATTTTGTGGGTCAAATGCTGTACTTATTGAAGTTAAAGAACTTTAAATTCATTCAAAAAGAAAGAAAGAAAGAAAGAAAGGTACATAGGTGTTTTAACTGAGTCCAAAGGAAAAGGTACGTTTACATATAGCAATACCATTGAATTAGCATTTCATCTTGAAATATTAAGCATGAACTGAAGATTTGTTATAAAAATTTGACTCATAAAGCCACTATGTTGAAACCATTTTATTTGCCCTCAACGCCTTTTAGTTCAGGGGATGAATTTGAGGGGGACATTGATATTTTTTCTTCTCCCTTCCTCCTAATTAGAAAAGAGTATGCATTTGATTATTTTGTAAGTAGGAGATAAGTAAACCTAAAACGCAATATTTCAGGTTCCAAAACTGGTTAAAGACTAATGAAGAAAATGGTTAATTAGCAAAACTGTGTTATAAATGTGATAGCTTGACATGACATCTGAGACCACCTTGTTTTGCATGTAACAAATATATATATATATATATATACGAGCCTACATGGTAGTGTCACACAGACATTTATCATGGTATAGAATCATTTTAGTTTCTTGGCCATGAGCTAGTGTTTACCTATTCGAGAGTCCAGTCCAAGAATAGAAGTAAAAATCTCAAGTGCATATCAAAAATAGAACTTTAGCTTGCTCCTAAAATACCAACCAAGACATATTCAGCGAGCAACACTGACAGTACAGTATCCTCAAAATTTTGGAACCAAAAATTATCGACTCCATGCAGATGCAAATGGTATAAAGAACAATGCCATACACTATTATTGGTGATCATCCGGCACTTTTTAAAAAATTTTTAATATGTCAATATGTAGTTTTATATATCAACCTCAAACCGGTTAAAAAACTAAAAATGATGGTCATTGATTATATTTAGTATTTTTTTAAGTGAAGAAAATTATTATTATTATTATCCATGATAGATATATTATCATACATATGTTAGTAAAATAAAACTATCATACGACAATAAATAAATAAATAAAGAACTATAAATTTTATTATATTGGAATGCTCTATATACCACTATTTTTATGATAATTAGTGATCAATGATCTCTCTCTCTCTCCTTCTCTCTTTTTTTTTTTTTTTTGGTTGAAATAAGAGGTGTAATGTCTACTAAGCCCTATGCTCAAATTCTCTCCACATGTGCTTGACATGCTAGATAGATTAGTGTAAAGCCTTTAGGCCTAGCTTTCTAAGGACCAAATTTGGCTCGCAGCTTTCCCTGACTCTTTCCCCCAAAAACAAAAACGTCTTTTTCGGTTAACTTCAACATTATCAATATGAGGATGTTTACAGCCAACCAATACGCCTAAGGTAGTTTCTTCTTTAATCCCCTTCGCACGTTAGTCTTTTTATTCTCTTTCGGATGTTATATGCAATCCGACCCTGTCAAGACAAAGCAAATTTATGAAGGAAGTAACTTCCGAAGTCACAGAAATAGCCTCATGGAAGCACAAGCTCGTGTTTGTGTGTTTGTGAATTAAGTTACCATCAACAAGTCCATCAGCTCCAACTTCCAAACATTATTATATAGAGAGTCAAGTTGTCTTCAACTTATTACTTGAAAATATCGAAAATGGAAAAGGCAGATTAGACAAAATCTCAAAACCTTTTGACATCTTGAAGCTACTACTTCTCTTCTTGTTGCGGGCCGGCAATATTCCATATTCCACATTACAAAAAGATGAGTTGCATTAAACAAATGAATTTAAGTGTGCGGAAGCATTGTTGGGGAAACACAAACAATCATGTCGCTTTAGTAAATATCGAATAAAAGGGTAATATAGTCAAATTGCATCAAACCTATCAGGCTTCAGAAAGATGATTTGTTTAAAAACAAAATGTAATATTGAAGTAAAATTTGGTGTAGACATCATTGAAGGATCCGTGGCTTACACGACTCCCATGATGTTTCTTTTATTATATTTTTTGAAACAAAGTTTCGATTAGTTACTACACTTATCATTTTAGGACCTTGTTTTAAGCAACGCCACAGTTCGGAGAATGATAAATATTAAAAGAGTGAGCAAAGTTGTTGTTATTATTATTATTATTATTATTATTGGTTTAATTTTCAATTTTAAGTTTGAACAATGTTAATCTCTGATCTTTTTTAGTTTAAATAACGTTAAATTATTAAAATTTTAATATAATAATAAATAGAAATAACTACTATAATATTATTTTTTTAATAATTTAGATTAAAACAAGCTACGAAAGAAAGAAAAATGAAAAAGTAACTGGTATTTTTCTTTGCAAAGAATAAAAATAAAATAAATAAACAGAAAATAAAGCTCTTAAATAAATTACAAGAACGCCAAAGAAGGGAGGCTCTTCATTCATGTGTTCGAGCAAGCCTCAGTAATCATTACATAAGCTTGGCAAATCTTTACATTTTCCGCATTTATAAGCAAACGCTCCTCCCCGAGAAAACCCGACATTCTTTCCCTGGGTATTTCTCTGTGAAAATCTCTTTCAATGTCAAAAATGGTTGAGGCATTACTATTATGGACGGAGCTTTCACTCGCCAAGTAGGAAGAAGAGAAGAAAGAGAAGAAACCCAGTTGGGAAATCGGCGTATTTTGAAGCTTTGTCCAAACCCATTTTCCGTTTTGGGGCTTTGGGTGTCGAAGAATCTCCGGAACTTATTCTACAAAGCTCGGTTCTCGAACTTCAGTGGGTTTTGTTGCTCGAGAAGGATCGAGTTCTTCGATGGCAATGTGGTGAACAACTCTGTTTTCTTTGTTTCAGATTGTAGTTTTCTTGAAGAAGAAAGTAGGACCGCAATAATGGAGTGTTTGGGCGAGAAGAAAGATGGGGTTGAAGAGAA
This sequence comes from Antiaris toxicaria, assembly GCA_035233585.1. NCBI lineage: Eukaryota > Viridiplantae > Streptophyta > Magnoliopsida > Rosales > Moraceae > Antiaris > Antiaris toxicaria. Next base: position 9,179,653 of record CP141163.1, read on the forward strand.
AAGTGAAAATGAAATTGTTAGTAATGTTGAAACATTTGGGGAATTGATTGCTGAAAAGGGTCGTGAGAGTAGTTCAAGCTCTGATTTTCTGACATCCGAGACAACAGGACATGAGGAGGCGGAGGAGGAGGAGGAGGAGGAGGAGCAGAGCCACAGTAGCTCCGAGGAGTCGTCTACTTCTCCAACCACACTGGGTTGGCCTGTTGAGAAACCCGAGGCACAAGATTGCGCCGGCCAATATGGTGAAGAACCTGGAGAGAAATCCCATTTGGATGATAGGAAATTAGAGAAACAAGGTTCAGAACTTTCAGGTCTGTGTGCATAATTTTATATATTTTTCTTGCCATATTTTGTTACCTTTTATGTGCAGAGTAGTAGATTACAATGTGTTTGTTGATTCGATCAAATTGTCGATATGCAGAGATTGAATTGATGAAGGAAAGGTTCTCAAAATTGCTGCTTGGAGAAGATATGTCCGGTTGTGGAAATGGGGTTTCTACTGCTCTGGCCATATCAAATGCCATTACCAATCTTTGTGGTATTCTTTGAATCAAGTTTAGTATTTTTTGTGATATTGCTAATTCCTGCCTTGAGTTTTCTTCTGATGGTTTTTCTTTGTACTTTTTTCTTAATCAATTTTGTAGCTACCCTATTTGGGCAACTTTGGAGGCTAGAACCATTGCCCCAAGAGAAGAAGCTCATGTGGCGACGAGAGATGGAATGGCTTCTTTGTGTAAGCGATCACATCGTTGAGTTGATACCTTCCTGGCAGACATTTCCAGATGGAAGCAAACTTGAGGTATAGTTGGAGTTTGGTATGAATTTTATTTGAATTACAGAGTATGTTAGCATTCAATTTATAATTCCTGTGAAATTATGCTGTTAATTAATTACGCAAGAAAATGTGGTTTACCATCATAGTTCATGCATATTTGTTTGTTTTTTCTAATATTAGAATGCTCGGCAGGCGTGCCTAATTCCCAAAATTTGTCTAGGTCTGTAAAATAATTAAAAAAAAAAAAACGCACATTTATGCTGCATTTCTCCTAGACTTATGCTATTTGGAGTAAACTTTTTGCCATTTTTTAACAGAAGTTTGACGTAAACTCATGGTCTCTCTCTCTCTCTCTCTCTCTCTCTACCTAAAAGCCTTTGAACACAAACATATTGCTTATCTAAGGACAGGAGCAAGGACGTCTACACTGAGAGCTCAGGCTCAGGCCTTAATTTTGTTTAAGTTAGGATCACATATACTAGCAACTATATCAGGAAATTATATAATATTTTATTAAAGGAATTTTTATTAAAAATATGTGTGTATCAACTCTGAATAAAGTTGTGGTAAAAGCGCGTGCTTTTCCTTCTGTTTGGATGCAGAATGAGTGTTATATTTGTTACGATACGATGCTCTGTTAATTCCAATGAATAATGTCATACTTGCAAATTTAAATTCCCAATTATTTTGATTCTATCTCGTGCTCAAATGCTCCTAAAATCAGACTTAAGGATATAGAGGCTACCATAGGAAAGTTAAGAAACTTCAGAGGAGGCATTTAAAATGAATTATATGTGCAAATAAATGTGATTTGGATTTAAGGTTTTAGCTCTGTATGGTTGATATTTAACTTTTAACTTTTAACTTCTAGCTTCTAGGTGGTTGATTTTTCATTTTATGCTTCAGGTCATGACTTGCAGACCACGTGCAGATCTCTATGTAAATCTTCCAGCACTTCGTAAATTGGATAACATGCTACTTGTAAGATACTCCAATGCCTGTCAATTTCAAAACTGGATGAACCGTGGTCTGAGAGATCACTTTGTTACAAAATGTTGACCAATTGTTGCAGGAAATACTAGATGGTTTTGGGAATACGGAGTTCTGGTATGTCGACCAAGGGATTTTGGCCCCAGATGCTGATGGATCATCCTCATTCCGAAGAACTGTTCAGCGCCAAGAGGAAAAGTGGTGGCTACCTGTACCACGAGTTCCCCCAGGTGGCCTCCACGAAGATACAAGAAAACAGTTGCAGCACAAGCGCGATTGCACGAATCAAATATTGAAAGCTGCCGTGGCTATCAACAATATAACTTTGGCTGATATGGGAATCCCTGAATCATATCTGGAATCTCTTCCAAAAGTATGAAATTATCAATTCTTTTTGCCCTTAAAGCCTTACAGATTTCGAGTTTCGCGAGCTAAACTTGAATTTGTTTCACTGGTTTGAGTTCAGAATGGAAAAGCCTGCCTGGGAGATCTTATATATCGATATATTTCATCAGAGCAGTTTTATCCTGAATGCCTATTGGATTGCCTTGACTTGTCCTCTGAGCATCAAGCCATAGAGATTGCAAATCGAGTAGAGGCCTCAATGTACATGTGGCGTAGGAAAGTCAACTCAAAACCTACTGGCAATGCATCAAGATCCAGTTCAAGATCGTCATGGGAAATGGTCAAAGAGCTGATGATGGATGCCGAAAAAAGGGAGTTACTTGCAGAAAGAGCAGAAAGTCTCCTGCTTTGCTTGAAACAACGCTTCCCTGGTCTTCCTCAGACGGCCTTAGATATGAGCAAAATCCAGTACAATAAGGTTCAAACTTCCCTGCAGTTATATGTTTTGCTATGGACAATGCCTTTTAATAGAACTCTGTACATTGTTGCTAAAATAAAATTATGTTTCAGGATGTTGGGAAGTCCATTTTGGAGAGTTATTCAAGAGTTCTGGAGAGCCTTGCATTTAATATTGTGGCACGTATTGACGACCTGCTGTATGTGGACAACTTGACGAAACATTCTGATCAGTTCTCTTCAATTTCAAAAGTTGGTTTGCTCTCTCAGAATAGTGCTCCGATGTCGTACTCAGTACCTGTTCCAAGTACACCATACAAATCAGCTTTCACTACACCAAGCTTTTCTCCTGCACGTCTAGTTAGCCCTGCTAGAGGGGATAGATCTCCGTTTATTACGAGTGGCAAGATTCCCCAGCGCGGACTAGGTGTGAAAAAGGTTTTGACAGAGTATCTTAGTATTGAGTCAAAAGGAAACGTTTATGCAAGTCCCAACAAAAAAGCAGACGCAATATCAAAGACAGAACTATCCATACGAGACCGGTTTGAGAAGGATGATATCTGAGAATAAATTCCGATGATGGCATTTTTCAAAAATTTGTAGTACTCTCTTCTAGAACTAGCTCTGTACTTTCTTCTTTTACTAGGGGTGGGCGTGGTTGGTATATTTGGGAATGAAGGTCCTAAGGTACATTAGCTTTTTCAAAGTGCTGGTCTTAGGAGGTGCTTGTAGTAGTGATGAGTTGATGCCGTTCATGGGCATCCTTAGTGGTTTTTTTTTTTCTTTTCCTTCTTCTTTTTAGTTTTGATTTTGTTTCTGACTGACTCGAGTTCAACTGGGATTGTAAAAAGAAAGAACCCAATCTTTCGATCCTTTGTTCATAAATAGTTGAATGCTCATTCATTCTCATGCTAGGATGTGCTGTGAATACTCCTCTCCTTCTCGTACTTTCTTTCACATTCGGTCGTGAAAGCTGGTTTTTGCAATAATTGAAGATAGAATTATATATCATTAGAGAGCTTCTTTCCTTGGAATGCTTTGCGCCTTATAACTCTGGTCCTGTCCACCCTCTAACACAATTTGCAACGTATAAAATTCTTGGTCATATTGATTACATGAATGCAATATCACCACGACCAGTGCGCCAATAGAATGGACATAAAAATAGTAATAATAATGATTAAAAATGGTCAGCAATAGCTAACACTCTTTAGAAAAATAAATGTCAGACTTCATTGACAAGCAGGGTCGTTGTAGTATAGTGGTGAGTATTCCCGCCTGTCACGCGGGTGACCCGGGTTCGATCCCCGGCAACGGCGATTTTATTTTTTCCTTTAATATATTTGCTGGTCTTTCTTCTTCTCACAATCTTTTAAGAATATTTCCCTTTCTTTTATTCGTTCTTATTTATTTATTTTTTATGACATACCTTTCCCCTTCTGTTTTAGAAGTGGAGAGTGATGATCAATGGAACAAAAGCTATGGTGACGTGTTGGAAAGGAGGGTTTTTGGCAGCTTTTATTGGGCAAGGTTTTGGTTCCATTGCATGGTCGGTAATGGAGATTCTAAAGAGGGTGAGGTGCCTACAACTCAAGTTCTTGCAGGTTCTTCACTGTCAGTGATGGCTACATTTGGAAAAGATGATGAAACGAGAACCAAATTTGTAATGGACGCCCCAACTCCAATTGAACAGAACCGAAACAAAATCCTCAGATCACTTCTTTTTTGTAAGTGGAAGTTCTGTGTCAGTATGGTTGTCCTTTGATCTAGTAGTGCTGCCTCCACTTCACTGCCACTATGTGTGTGACTCTACAAATAGAAAGCACTTTTTGAGCCTCATATTCCAGCATTACACCAGGCTTTAAGATGACAAATTTTGGAACATTGTCTCAGATATCTCATCATCAGAACTTGTTAGATAGGATCACAAGAGTCTCAGAAGAGAAAAGCGACAATGGAGTTCATTTGCTTCTGGGGTTGCTTCTTGTCATTGTCAGCAATGTTGGCCTTGAAAGTGCTTATGGTGCAATAAGTGCTTGTGGAAAGTCCTCTCCGGACAATGAGGCGATGAAGCTAGCTCCATGTTCCGTGGCAGCACAAGATGAGAATGGTACCATATCCGAGAGTTGCTGCCTCCAAGTGAAGAAAATAGGCCAGAATCCGAGCTGTCTACGCGCTGTTTTGCTTTCTGATACAGCCAAAAGCTCTGGGATTAAACCTGAGGTTGCCATCACTATCCCCAAGGGCTGCAACTTCGCAAATCGGCCGGTGGGATACAAGTGTGGACGTGAGCATTCCTTGATTTCATGTCATCTCCTCTTATGGTATTTGACTTATTGGGGCATACGATATTTTTGTATCTCATTCGATATTGTAACTACATAATGCTTCTTCTTCTTCTTCTTCTTCTTCTTCTTCTATTTCTTTTTAAACCATGTTATTGTTAATATTGCAGCGTACACATTGCCGTGAAGATGATGAGATATGAATTAGTGCTCGAGCCACGGAGTGGGGCACAGTACGGCTGCTAGCTAATACTAGTGTAAGTAGGGACTATGACGGCTATTCAGTCAATAAAAGCTAGCAGCTTGTGTCAGTTTGCATGCCTCTTAGATAGTACTAAAACTTAAGCTTATTCAGTGTGGGAACAATTTCAGATTATCACGCACTTCTAGTCTTTTTTATTATCTCTTTTGCAAAGTTGTCTGATTCTCAAGGATCTATGTTAAGGGAATTTGCTAAATAGAAGAAAACATTTAAAAACCCAGTTTACCCGATGATAAATAGAGGTCGAAGAGGCCGACAGCTTGTGCTGTTTGAGATATTCATTGTGACGTCAGAACGAGATTTACTGTTGCAAAAAATGTGGTTGCTGAGTCTTCGTCTGCGTCTAAAATCTTTATTTAAAGACCAGAAACTTAACCAATATGAGAAAGAAGTAACCGACCACACACGGGATTAGGACCTTATTTTTTATTTCTTTGTTTCAAGTGGTGGGTCACATCTTGGATAGAGAATGACCTCAAATGCATCTTTGAAGAGTACGACAGATCACTAGATAATTTGGCTCATGTGGGCCACACCCCTTTGGAAGGCCACTTTAAGAGTTTGTACACAGAATCTATCAAGTGTTTGAGGTAATGAAAAGAGACCAAAGGCTTATGCAAACACAGTGTCGAGAAAAAGGTTTTTGACCATTTGCTTGGAGGAATATCTGATTGTGTGCTTTCAGACATCAACATCCAATAGGTCCAGATTTTAGATAAAAATAGAATAGCGGGGTGGGAATAGAAGATAACATAAAGGAAAAAAGTCAAGCATAGAATCATAAAGCATTCTAAATACTGACATGAAAATGGATAGATTTATCCAGAAAGAGGGGATCTGATTACAAACCCACAAGTCAGTTTTGAACAGATATCATTAATGGAAACACATCACGCAACAGCGCCTAAATATAAACTCCAAAGAGAAATATCAGCCACACAATAAAAGATAACTAATGTAACCCCTTTCCCCCTTGTTTTTTTCCCCTTTCAATTTGGATGCAAAGTTTCAACCACAGAACGGATGATAAATTGGGTCACTAAAATACCATACAAACTTTACAGGAAAATACCAAGTTCAATATTCCTTTACAGAATAATTTAAAAACGGATGCATATAACTACTGACTCATACATGGTTCCATCGTTTGGCCGGACGAAAAGAACCAACTCCAACAACGTTTGGACGGCTATCATCTATCTTTATATAAACTGCTGCTATGCTATTTTCCTATTTTAGTTTTACCTGCATAAGCATATATGTAGAGGAAGAAGCTTAATCAGATGAAAGTATTCAGTAACACTGTCCAACATACTTCCTCTCATAATAATGCAATTAAACACAACCAACACTTTTAGCTATCTAGTATCGGATCACACGCATATCAATGGTAATTTACAACGACAAATGATTGTTAATCTGCAAAAAGATGGAATGATATTGTAGTTGGAACAGCAATTTGAGGTAAATATATTAGGATATGAAGAAATAATACTTCTGATTTTACCAGTTGCTGGTAATAAATGTTTAGGAACAGTACACACCTTGTTGAGTGTATGCTTTAAACAAGGCAGCTCCTAATAATAAAGAGACCCTAAAGACAGAAAAATTAGAGAAACATAAATGTGAGTACATTGAAAGACTTTCTTTTTTGCCTGTTCAAACAACCGTAATTTAATAAAAGTAGCATACCTTGCCACCAGTTTCCTCTTGAAGCACTTCCCGAATCATCTTCGCCCACATCTTTCTTGAGCTGCAGAAAGCATGACAATATTTCAGATTCATGTTGTATAAACATACTGAACATGGTGTTTTTTTTATTTATTTTGAAGTTGATTATTAGAGATGTCGTTTGCTACAGAACATCCTCCTCATCCTACTCAAATGGAGAGGGATTTGTTAATTAATTTGATCCCGTTTTCTTTTTCCTAAGCGAGAAAAGAGTCACAGGCTCTAGTATCATCCGATATCAAAGTCTGTAATTTGTTCTTTAGCTACACCAGATTCCTATCTCATGGCTAAGACACAGCCACATAAACCTAACATGCACTTTAATCAAAGTCCTCTCACATACACTTCAAACTATCCAACAAATGAACCCTCAAATTGACGGTCAGTCCTTTAGTTGACATATAATGATTAAAACCTTTTCTTTATTGTAACAGACTTTCCAAGAAACATCATGACATATAATGAACAAGTACTAGGAAAAGACGCTCACTGTAGAGCTTTCTGTGCCCTGGGGATGAGAGTATACGTCTTGACCACCATAATAGATTGATGAACTAAGATGACATGGTTGTTGTACTCTTTGCTCGTAATAGATGGAGCTGGTGTCCCTATTTTGTTGGCTCTGGCTCTCACTTTCTTTGCTGAAAGCATCATCTGCAAAGGCAGCAGAGAATAGCTTGAAGGAGAATATTTTTAACAAAAATAGAAGCCTACAGTTTTCAACTCGATTTAACATCTTTTTCCATGTTTCAAAAGCAAGGGCAAATCCACATTTGAGAGAGATTTAAAGATGCGAGCAAAGGATAACTTCTTTCAGTAGGAAGTTCTTTCTCCTCCTTCTTACCCCACTTCCTTTTTTTTTTTTTTTTTTAAGGATTTTGATTCATGAATATGGAGGAAAAGGGTGGGATTCCTTAGATTTGACGCTAAGAGATTTTACCATCTTGGCTAGCCGGCATATTTAGAAGAAGAATCATATCTTTATCACATAAAATATCTTATTTGGTGTTCCCGTCTTTAAACGTTTTCCAAGTAATTTGGCCGTTTGACCTAATCATAACTAGAAATTAAGACTTAAGCACAAGATCATGAAAATCTGTCCAAACAGCCAACGAATCCCGTTACCGTCTGTAAAACTTAAAATAGTTTCCAAGAACATATCATTGCTTGACACTGTAGACTTTGAATTTCAACAGAAGACTGTAACCTACAGGTTTCCATTAACAATTTCTTTATGCTAATATTTTATTTATGCAGAGGCAGCTAAATTCAAAAAAAAAAATTTTTTTTTAAAAAATATGCGACATCCCCTAAATAAATTATAGTTTAAGAAACTTCCAATTAGAATGAGCAACGCAGATGCTAAACAACACCAAGAATATCGAAAGAACAAAGAAAAACGGTTCATTTCAGCGAATGAACTATGTATTAGATAGCAAGCTTCAGAAAATAGTGCTGCTAAACCTGCAGTTCCAGATTTGGTGTCGCATGTTTGATTGACAAAGTTTTGGTTTTTCCCAGGCATTCCCGAATGCAGAGACTCCCTACCTACAACCTGCGCCCATTGACAAGATCAATCTCATTGCTTGTTAAACATGAAATAAGGGGGGGAGGGGGGAATCTTCAAGAAATTCTAAAACAAATTCGGGGGAAAACCCCAAAATGAAAAGAAAAAAATAATTGAAAAAACAAGACCTCAGTCCGTAACATACATAACGCCCCCTAATCTAATCATCTCAGCCTCATTAGAACTCTTGCCTCACCCCAAAAAAAAAAAAAAATCGCCAAATATCATTTCCTCTACTGACAAAAAGGAAAAAATAATAAAAAAAATTCCAATAAACACACAAAGAGGAATATGTGCTACGGCAGAAGGAAAAAAAAATCATTTATGAACCGTCAGACTTTTATTTGATTCCACAATTTGCATGCAATTCCGTAAGATTCGCTTGCAATTTTATTTAAATTTGAATGTGCCATAATCTGACGCTGAGAATGTAATAAACGCAATAACATTTCAGAACAAAGATAAAGAGTTTCAAGCAAGAGAGAGAGAGAGGAAAAATGGAACATTTCACGACGTAGAACTAAAATTTACCGTCCCGATTAGCCGAACACGGCTAATATTATGAAAACTCAAAGCAGAGCCGCAAAATGCAGGAACCAAGAAAATATCAAACAGAGCAAGAAAATAACAATCAATAGAAATAAAACAATAAGACGATATGATCAACAGGTAATTCATTAGAACAAATATATATATATGTATGTATATGTATTAATATATATATACCTTCGGGTTTTGTGATTGAGCAAAGATTGAGCCGAAAATCCCAGACGAAGACGGTGATTCCTTCGAACCAAACAGCTCATTCGTGAAGGAAGAAGACGAACCGACCTGTTTCTTCCCGTCCATTCTCTCTCTCTCTCTCTCTCTCTCCCTCCCTCTCCTAATACCTAATCAAATTTCAAAGACTCTCTGTCACTCTCTCTACAACGCAGCTGTTGAAGAACACGAGTGAGATACATATATACATACACACACACGTAAACGAGGAGGGAACGAGTGTAGCTCAACACGAACACCACCGTCACGGAAAAAGAAACGGCAATAAGTTTAGCTTTTACTGCGAAACAAACAGAAAGCCGGGAAGAGAAAATACACGCACCAAATAGAACGAGAAAAAGGGGAAAAAAAAAAAAAGAAATAATAAAACAAGAGAGAGAGAGAGAGAGAAGAAAAACACAGAGAAGAGAGAGCGATAGAGAGAGAGAGAGAGAGAGAGACGGACACGTGAATGATAGCATACAAAAACGAAACCGCCACTCAAACACTCCAAAAAAAATAAAATAAACCCAAATTCTTTCAAATGCATTTTTTTTCCTCTTATTTGTCTGGGGAGTTTGGGGAGGTTTTGGATTGCGTGTGTGGTTTTGTTTTCAAAACAGATTTCACGATTTCTTTGGGAATCGATTTTAAAATCGGTGTGAAATTGTGTTTGGTTTGTATTATTTTTGAAAACAGATTTCAAAACGAATCCAAAATCTCCTTTGCCCCAAAGTAAAATTGAAAACGACTAAAAGTCGTTTTCTCTGATTTCATTTTTCTCATTTCTCCCATTTCTTTGATTTAATTATTACGGTTAATTAAGATTTAATTGATATAGTAATTACTTAAATATTATGGTTATTAATTTTAATTCATTTTTTAATTAAAAAATTTAATTAATTTTTAATTTTTGGTATTCATAATAATTTTTTTTTAAAATCAAACATAAATATGTTTTTATAGAATATTTATAAAATGACTGGTTTTCAAAAATATAACCAAACACAGTTTCACTTTTTTGTTTATCAAAACATACACTCAGAAAATAAAACTAAACACAATTTCAAAAACGTTCTCAGAATTGTTTTCAAAACGATCTCAAATTCAAAGAATTTGAAAACATAACAGATTTCAAAAATAATACCAAACGCTACCGTAGTTTTGGAGTTTGGAAAAAGATTGGTTTTGGAGAATGTGTTTGGGGGAAAAAACTGTTTGGGATGAAAAAATAAAAAATTTTAAAAATTTTAAAAAAAATATATCAATATGGAACTTGTTTTGTTCCTCTCAAAATTCTATGCAATTTAAAAAAAAATCATCTCATTTGGTATTATATACACAAAGTTATGAATTTTTAAAATTTTGAGTGTACTGTAATATTTTAGAGATATAAATAGTAAAAAGTAATAAAATAAAAAAAAAGAGCAAAAATTTTTGATCTGAATAACCAAAACCAAACTACCCCTAAATTTTTTGACATCTTTGAAAAGAAAAATAAAAAGAAGAAAATAATAAAAACCTGTTTTTCTTTCAAAGTCGTACAAAACTGTGGAAGAGTTGGCATTGGTCGACGCGTGGTGAGACAGACATGTAGGTGGGTCCCATTTAAATATTAAACCAACCGAACAGTGCCACGAGTACACCTAGAGTGGATAATAACAACCCTACCAGAAGGACGTTTTGCCCTTTGGCCCTTCCCTTTCAGCTTGGAGTGATTTTCTTTACTTAAAAATTCTCAGCAATAAAGTAAAAATAAAAAATAAAAATTCTCCCAACTCCATATAAAATCTCAATCACTCTAGATTCTAGGAATAAATCTAGAGTTTTTCTCTTAGAATCTAAAATAGAATTTTTATATTGAATTTTGAATGTATTAATTGCAAGACCACATCATTATTTATAAACTTCTAGATTTTTTTGATAGTATTATCTTATTATAATTTTTATTTTATCATATCTATTTCTAAGTTTCTAGTCTTCTTCAATTTGATTCTTTACTTTCATATCTTTGGTTTGATCCTAGCTTTTCTTTAAATCTCTTGTAACTACCAAATAATGTTGTTGTATATGATGTTGTTTTATTTATGAAAATATTTATCTTTATAATGAATTTCAGTTATGTGTCAGTATCGTAACATCAAAAATTAGGATCATTGACGTTATTTTTGTGGTTCCTAAGCTAACGTTATTTGTAATGACAAATTAATTTAATCTCAATCAATTCATATATGATCTCATATATTGTATTTGTTTGTATCGAATGAAAATATTGGCGATTGTATTGAGTATCACGTTCTATTTGTTGAATGGTTTAATTTTTACTAGTTGCTCACATGATTTGAAACTAGAGATCTCTTTCTTTTTCTCTTTTTCCCCTTTTTGTTTTTAAATTTAGATCTCTTTCTCAATTCCTTATTTCAATGTGTTTTAATGACTAATGATATTCAATTATTAAGAATGAAGAGTTTTTATTCTCTTATTTGATTCAACTAATTGAATGACTAAAACTCCAAATCTTAGTGGTTGCAGACATAGTTTAACAATAATTTTATATTTGACTAAACTACAAGATGTAGAGTTTGAATCTTTCTATCTTCAAGTTAAAAAAAAAAAAAAAAAGTTCTATATAAGTTAATGAATTTGTAAAGTTATCCAACTGTTGAATGAATTAATTTGTAATTTATGTTCGCATTAGATTTATCCAATTAATTAAGTTACGACTATCCGCTTAAGTAGGAAAAACTGATATTATAAAATGATTAATTAATTAAGTGCTATTTAAATTTGGTTAAGGAAATAATTGGCATTGTTCAGTTGTATAAATCGAGAACCATTTAAACGCACATTAAACACATTTAACGTTTTGTATGGTAAAACGATATTATAGTATAATTGAAACGGATCATCTTATTATTATTAATAGGGCTAGCACCTGTTATCATATTAGTGCACTTTTTAACCCATGAGCAAGATAACCGATGATAAATATCATCCAAATTAACGTTAGATCCATTTCAACAAAAAATGTAAAAGTTTTTACTCTTTTATAAGTTGGAAGGTTGGTAGTATTCAATTAGTAGCTAATTGAGGTTGTCAAGCTTATTTAATGAATGCTTGAATTATTCAAACTTTATATATATATATATATGAATCAACCATTATTCAAGATCATGTTAGATTCATAAGATTGCAGATTTAAAAGTTTGAAGATGCATGAATCAGAATAAGTGGTATCATTTAATGTGATCACATGTAAATCCTAGCAAAAGTAACACATATAATTCCATTATAAGAGGTAGACTTTGAAACCATACTTCAAGTAAAAAATATATATATTTTTATAATTTAACCATTGACTACTTCATGCATGGACAGCTTTAACTTCTTCAAAGGATAGATTGGATAGAGCTTTTTGCTTTTAATTTTAGTTAGTAAAAGAATAGAAGCAAAACTTTGGTTTTTCACTTTGTGTTTGGAACCAAAGAGATTATGAGGTCAAAATAATTTCAAAGTTTTCTAATAAGTAACGTACAGGTGAACATCGGGTAGGTAGGGTGGGTTTTTAAGAATTTTTAACCCACCCAATCAAGTTTAGGTGATTTGATTTCAAATTTAATCCATCCAATTAACTTAAAATTTAAAAGCAACCCACCCAATTAAATTTTGGGTGAGTTAATCGGGTTGGACATAATTAAAAAATAAAAAAATAAATATAGCTAATCATTCAACCTAAAATAAGAAATATATGAAAAGAAAGATAACTTTCAGTATAATATTAGTATTATAAAACTCCAAAATTATCTCATAAATTATAAACCGATATAAAAATAAAATATATAAAAAAAAGTTTAAATATAAAAGTTATAAACTAACAAACAAATAATAATAAAATTTCATGTAATATAAAATATAATTAGTTATCAAGTAATTAATATAAAATATAAGACAAATACTATATATTATGAGGTATGAAATATATTTATTTTTGCATATTAATAGATTGGGTAGGTTCGGATTAAGTTGAGTTTAAAAAAACTCAATCCAAACCCACCTAATTAATAGTCGGATTGGGTGGGTTAGGTTGATTCTTGATCAGGTTGGTCGGGTTCGGGTTATAATGGGTTAGATTGGGTGGGTTTGTTAGATTTTTCGGGTTATTGGGTTTTTTTGTTCACGTCTAAGTAATAATAATTAAAAATTAAGTTTATAATATCTAATTTAAATTTTGTTATAAGTTTTAAAGTTAATTTGGAAGAGCTTTTATCAAAAATCACTTCTATTGCTCTTAATAGAAAGTTTTTTTTTTTTAGACTAAAAGCTCTTTTAATAGATAATCTAAATATTTATGGAAGCCATTTTTGGCTGCTTTTGGGATCTAGGAAGCCAAAACTAGCTTCTAAAAAGTTCTATCAAATAAGTCAATAATATACCTAAATCATGATAAATAGAGTCAATCAAAGAAATTTAGGGGGCGTTTGTTTTTGTTCTTGAAAATGATTTTCCATTTTCAAAAACGTAGAAAATGAAAACGGTTTTAAAATAGCGTTTGTTTATTTAACGTTTTCAAAACCGTTTTGAAAACACCGTTTTCAACTATGTTGTTTTTTTGAGTTTTTTGAAAACGAAAAAAAGTTGTTTTCACTTTTTGTTTTTATTTTCAAAAAATATTGTGTTTTTTAGGTTTTTTAAAAATGAAATGGGTTTTGAAAAAATATAACCAAACAAAGTTTTATTTTTATATTTTTCAAAATATACACTCAGAAAACATAACTAAACACAGTTTTAGAAAGGATCTAAACACAGTTTTCAAAACATTCTCATTTTCAATTTTTTTGAAAACAGAAAACATTTCAAAAACAATACCAAACGCCACCTTATAGTTTGCCACTTAGTGGGGATATTATTTTCCTCATATATGAGATAAGAAAGTATCTTAGATACATCCCCCTTATCTCAAGAGAAGAAGTAAATATGTTGATAACCTATCATTCTATGGTTATCATACATTATGTGCTCTTCCTCTCTCTCTCTCGTTTTTCTCTATTTTGAGTTGTGGGTTCTTATTAGTATTTTAGTAATACCTGCACATACCGTGAGCAATGCTAAACGTTCTGCCAAGAGTATTATGAGACTTTTGATGCGATCGTTAAACATATACTAGTTTTTAGCTCACATACACTAATTTACAGCAGTCATGAATCCATATAGGGACCAAGGTGCGTACCTCACCTCAATTTTTTGAATTATAATTTTGCCCCATATTTTCTTATAAATTTGTAGTTGGCCCCACTCAAAAGTTCTTTCTCAAATGTGCCCCATATAACACTCAAATTATTTTTATGTTATAATATTATAACCAACATTTGATTCTTTTTTTCCTACTAATTTCTTTATCTGCTTTTCTTTCTAATTTTTTTTAAACTTTCATTTATTTTCACAAGATTTATTGAATCTAATATCATCAACAATTAGAATATTGGTGCATGTAAGTTTTTATTTATTAGTTAAAAAGAATTACCTTTAAAAGGAAAAAAAAATAATGGTATAAAAAACTTATTTTTCAACAGAAAAGATTACAAACAACATACAACAAATCATCAACTATAAAACTTCTATTTTATATCATAATACTAACATTTGATATAAAGTTCAACAATAAATTGTACAATAATTCAAATATGTAAAAAAAATTGTAATAATTATTTTATGGTAATAAGCATAAAAAAAAAGGCAAATCTTTAGAATAAAATATATTATAATTTTTATCGGACAAAGTTACTAATTTAGAAAATTTTATCCTCGTGTGTGTCCCTATCAGACAAATTTCATTGGAATCACAACCATTCTGAAAGTCTATATGCTCGATAACCGAAAGGCGATAAAGCCATTTTTGAGATTTCTTTGGCATGATTTTCCTTTTGACTGTAATGGTTGTCATTAGGACTTGATTTTCTGAAATATGGTATTTTAATTATTGTATGTATGATCTGACATATAAATTTTGTGAAAATTCGATGTAATGATCTGGCTTTTCAGGGTATTACTTAACTTACGTATTAGACTTAAAAACTCTTATTTTTACTTAGAGTTCCAAATTTTCAGGATTCTTAAAAAAAAATTAATTAATTAATTACAGTAACTCATGCATAAAAAATTCTTTTACAATATAATCATGGATAAGAATATTCCACTTAATTTTAACACTTGATTTCAAGAATCGTCTGACCACCAATATAATTTTGACTTCCTCAACAACAAAAATTTGTAAGTTAAAAATCACTCTTATCATAAGGTTAAAAGCTCATCATTCTATTAGACTTTAGGAAAACGACGCAACCTTCGATCACTAAAATCATATAAACTAGCCAATTTAAAAATATAGGCATACCCCAATCCCAAATATAATTTTAATATCATAACACATTATGGATAGATCCAACATACTTTATATTATGAATTCTTTTCTTTCTATTATTGTTTGTCATATGCATATCAAGTGCATGCGACCAACAGGGAGTTGAGGGAGCCATCCACCTGACAGCACCCAAGATCAATAAATTTTCTATGTAACTTTTCTTTTCAGCTCTATCCTCTTCTCTGTTTAGACAGTGATATGACATAATTAATACTATCTTTCATTCTCTCATATTATTATGTGCAGATAAATATAAATATACACATAAAATCATGCTATAATCATAGTAGATGCATGATATGCACCTTCTTGAACACTAAAATTGTAGTAACCTGTTATTGTTGATAGTCGAGTTTTTCTAATTCTTTCGTTAATCCTTTTCGGATATATATCTCAACAAGCAAATTTCCTATAGTTTCGTGAAAACTCTAAATCTTTTCATTAAGAACAAAAAAACTCATATGAAACTATACAAGTCCATGGATATCAGATTTTGTATATTGTTCCCAAACTTTCTTTTGCAAGCTGGCTTTATGGTCACATACTCATTAATGACTAATAGTATATTGCATTGCATGCAAACTATGTGCGGGCGATAGACATTGGACTTTCCTTTTAATTGTTCAATCAGGGCCGCCCACAATGATGCATGGTCAAACATAAAAAAAGGCAAGGGCAAGATTTTGTTGGGAATAAAATCTAAAAAGGTAAAGTATCATATAGAATAATATGTGCATAATATGCATGAATTGTGACAGATGGATTAAATAAATAAAAAAATTAATCTCTGCCAATTAGTGAGCATATTCTTTCCTCATTTATCGCTGAAGAGAGTGTCTAGATATATCCGTCCTTATGTCAAGTAAAGACAATAGATATGGGCATAATTTTAGCATTCTATAGTTACGGCATTACGTGAAAATTACATCAAAATTCTACTCTCTCACTCTCACTCTCACTCTCTCTCTCTTAGCCCTAGATATTTTACCTCAGAGTCTGTGAAACTTTCCAGGCGAACATTGTACTCATTTTTGGAGATCCGACCTGCCACATAAGGTAAACGCTTCGGCTAATTGTCCATATATCTATATATATATCACACCAAGTTGAAGTTTGGACATAAAACTATAATATCTCATATTACATTTACTAATTGATTGAAGGGTTAGAAAAATTTTAGACCGCTTAAAGTTGGAATAATTGATGTTATTCAACTAATAGATTAATTGAGTGCCGGTTTGAAAAGTTTTTTATCCAACGTCAGTTTGAGAGGGAAAGGATGAAGCCATGACCCTTGGGTACTTATCTTTTTATCTTGTCGGACCAAAACAAATTAAGATGTGTCATCTTCACCGATCTGCTATCTTTCGTTGCTTGCGCATGAGTTGACTTTTTCAAGTCTATCTTGAATTTTCCAAAGTTAGGATATATACGGTGTAATATTAACTATTTGTTTATAGAATGCCGAGTTTCTTGGCAACGTAGTATTTGAAAAAGATTTTTAAATTCAAATTTTAAGAGATTTGAGATTTTTGAAAACCATATTAACGGTCGAGAAGTCTCATCCAAAATATCACGAATTGAATAGATTTAAGGTGGATAGGTCAAAAGATACATGATAGAAATAAATGAAGAGAAGGAAATTTTAAATACTTGTAATTCAAACTTCAAATGGGGAGGTAATTGATTATAAAAGGGCATGTGTGTCCCATAGCAACCCTAAAAGCTACTTTTTGCATGATTTCATTCACCAAGGGCTTTCTAGAGATGACGTACCTATTTGCATTGAAGGCAAACTTATGCACAATTCTGATGTCATTTATTTTTCTGTAATATTTTATTATTATTATTATTATTATTATTTTACAATCTTTTTACTATTTTTCTACATTCGAATTCGTTAACAATTTCACATTTAACTCCGATTTTGTTAGGTGGATTTTCACCGTCAACAATTTTAATTCTAAAACATTACAAGTATCAAATTGTAATGGTAATATGAAATTGTAGATATGTCAAAATTCTGTACTTCCTGTTAAAAGGACGGCAATTTCATTTGAGTATTATTTCATTATTCAATTAATTTCATGACAAGCACATTGCACTGTGACGATAGGCAATCATTCTTAGTGGTAATATTTATATATATATATGTATATATATTATACACACACACACACACTCCATTTTTGGTATACGTTCTGATGGTAATAACTTCAAAATTTCTAAGCTGATCACATGATGAACAATGCCTTTTTCTTTTTTCTTTTTTCTTTTCTTTTTCTTTTTTTAGGTAACAATATGACCGATACACCATAAATCCTGGGTATAGGAAGCCAGGTACCATATTTGTACAACCAACTTTTCCTATTTCAAAAGAACTATATTGGAAGATTTAGTTGCACACAAATCTGATCCAAAAAAAGCTGAGCACTGCATTTGTAATTTGTATGATGGGAACCCCACGAGAGGGTGGGCTGACTCATTGTTTTGGATAAGAAGAGGATTAGAAAAAGTTGGCACAATTATGAGTAGGTTTATTAATTAAAAATTGATGTTTCGAAGAAAGATAATGTTATCCGGCTCCACATTCGAACGTATTAAAAATTAGTTAACAGTCATAAAAATTTATTTATCATCATACATAGTTTAGATCATCAGATTAAATTAAATATATAAAACATATATAATTTATAAAATATAATTTAAGGATCTAAAACTATATACATTGGAAGTAAAAAAAAAAAAAAAAAAACTGTATCATAATATATATAATGGAAATATCTCCAACGACAGTCAGACTAAGATAATTTTAATGATTATAACATTTTATCAGAATCTTATAACTATTATTATATTTTGAAGTTGTAATTCTTAATTGATTTACATATAATTTTTTATTTAGAATATTATAAAAGTATTATTTAAAATTATCAATGTAAAAATATATTTTATTAAAAAATTTTATATTAGAATTAACTTGTTATAATAATAAATATAACAAATTACTAGTGGTGCAGTATTATAAAAATAGTGGACATAAAATAACTCATATATATATAATATATAATTGAGGGCTATCTAATGATTATACAAAAAGAAGTTATAATCCAAAGTGGAATTTGACAAAGGAGGAAACCGTGACGTGGACACAAAGTAAGGAAGAAAACGGGAAAAGAGGATTGAGGTCCACAAAGGGCACGGCAGGTGGTGGCCGTTGGGTGCACCCCTGAGGGTCGCCGCGTGTTGTTCTTGTGGCACATGGTTTGGCCACATGGAGTGTCGCCGTCCCAGAAAATTCCAACTTTTGGAGTTACTCTAATTGGATTTGTTGTCTTTTTCCTCTGACTGGAAAGTAGAGCAACCGAAAGAATGTAATTGACAAGACGTTATAGTTTCTGTGTGGGCGCGCGCGCGCGCGAGTATATGTATATACGTGTGTGCGCGCGCGAGTGTATGTATATATGTGTGTGTGTGTGTTTATTAGTTCTCTTCATTTAAACCAACATATAGATAATCTATAAACTGTGAGGACAAGACACAGTGGGAGGGACTGTTTGTGTCAGCTGACGAAAGAAAAATCAATCTTCTTCTACATGGTATCTCACTCGAGATAAGGAAACAGTTAGATTTTTATTGTTTATTGCTTTTAATAGTAAGGGTACTACATATTAGAAATGCGTATGGTTGTATATTTACATTAATACTTATGTTAAATTTGATTTGCATATTATTTATTTTGATATGCTTGGTGATTTTATGTTCAATTGGTAAGAAACATCTATCACAAGAACCTCAGTGTTTATACTTGGATACTAATTTGTTTATATTAAGAGGGCGTTTAGGACAGTAATTATATTTTAATTATATTCAAACGCAATGTAATTTTACACCAAACGTAAAGTTTTATATTCAAATACAATTCTTTTCAACAGTGCTACGAAAACAATTACTATTCAAAAGTTTTTTAAAACAATCACATCAACTTTTCAACTCTACTATCTATCTCTATTTTTATCAATCAAATCAACTTTTGAACTCTAAAATACTTTTCATCCAAACACACATTTTATTCAAATATAAAACAAATACTTTTCAACCAAATACAACATTTAAAAAACAAATTTCATTCAAATACAATCAAAATGCAATACGTTTACCAAATGCCCCCTAATTTGCATACAAAGTGATGCAATCCCTAAAAAAATATATAAATCTAGTGATGCAATAATTTATTTTTAAATTGTTGTTCAAATATATATATATACACACACATCAAAGTGCATCATTTTAAAATTATATATTTGTGTGTGTGTATATATATGTATATATTCATGTACGCAAGTATTTTACTTGCGCAGGGGTTGGTAAATATAACATGTTCGTCTACTCATAAACATGGGTATAAGCGTTTACTTTAATTAAACTGTAGAGATATTTATTTTTCGATTTGTGAGTTCAATTGGAAAAAATTGCAAATTACATCAAGGTAAAAATGATAAATGTATCATAATATTGTCCCAAATTAAGGAATTAGAATAAGAATTGTGATGGCTAAATTAGTACACCTAAAAGCTTTGTAACTAGGAAATGACACATCACTCAACAAATAGAAATTCAGTGTGCATGTGTCCTTGTATTATATTCTTGTCTTCTTTTTGACCTTCTTTGTCCCCTTATAAAAGAATAAGATTGGGAGAATAAAAAGTAAAAACATTATCTTTTCTTCTTCTGTTGTCTCTCCACCGTCTTATTCTTTTCTAGTTCATGTGAGGATAGTGATAGTGGTATAGAATAAGATAAGAAAAATAATTCAAGGAAAATAAAAATAAAAATAAAGGAAGAAAGAAAGAAAGAAGAGAACTATTTGCTCCTTATCATCTTTTAGTACCCTTACCTTTTATTGTCTTTTATATTTATTCTTTTTACCTAACGTACTCCTAAGTATGAAAAGGGAACATAACATGAAACTGTTTCTCACTGGCTTATTAGTTCTCTTCATATGTGTGTGTGTGTGTTTATTAGTTCTCTTCATTTAAACCAACATATAGATAATCTATAAACTGTGAGAACAGGACATGGTGGGAGGGACTGTTTATGTCAGCTGACGAAAGAAAAATCAATCTTCTTCTACATGGTATCTCACTCGAGATAAGCAAACAGTTAGATTTTTATTGTTTATTGTTTTTAATAGTAAGGGTACTAGAAATTAGAAATGCGTATGGTTGTATGTTTACATTAATACTTATGTTAAATTTGATTTGCATATTATTTATTTTTATATGCTTGGTAATTTTATGTCCAATTGGTAAGAAACGTCTATCACAAAAACCTCAGTGTTTATACTTGGATACTAATTTGTTTATATTAATTTGCATACAAATTGATGCAATCCCTAAAAAAAAAATTAAACCAACTAATGCAATAATTTATTTTTTAAATTGTTGTTCAATTATATATATATATATACACACACATCAAAATGCATCATTTTAAAATTATATATATATATGTATATATTCATACACGCAAGTATTTTCCTTGCCAAGGGGTTGGTAAATATAACATGTTCATCTACTTATAAACAATGATACGTATGAGCGTTTACTTTTATTAACCTGTAAAGATATTTATTTTTGGATTTATAAGTTTAATTGGAAAAAATGAAAATTACAACAAGGTAAAAAGTATAATTGTTTCATAATATTGTCCCAAATTAAGGAATTAGAATAAGAATTGTGATGACTAAATTAGTACACCTAAAAGCTTTGTAACTAGGAAATGACACATCACTCAACAAATAGAAATTAAGTGTGCATATATCCTTGTATTATATTCTTTTGTCTTCTTTTTGACCTTCTCTGTCCCCTTACAAAATAATAAGATTGGGAGAAATTAAAAAAATAAAAAACATTATCTTTTCTTCTTCTGTTGTCTCTCCACCGTCTTGTTCTTTCCTAGTTCATGTGAGGATAGTGATAGTGCTATAGAATAAGATAAGAAAAATAATTCAACGAAAATAAAAAAAGAAAGAAAGAAGAGAACGATTTGCTCCTTATCTTCTTTAGTACCCCTATCTTTTATTGTCTTTTATATTTATTCTTTTTTACCAAACATAGTCCTAAGTATGAAAGGGGAACATAACATGAAACCCTTTTTCATTGACCTATTATGTTACACAAATATTATACATAATTTCACAAAAAATTACAAATAAATCAGTAGGATTGTTAGGTCGGGAATTAATGGTGATCCGATTGGCTTTGGCACAGCCTGTGCTTTTCACACCTGACTGAAGTCCTCCACCCCCTCCTTTCTTGGTCATACGACGTCCAACGGTGGTACAATAGACTACTCCTATATATGTATATGCATATATATATATATTTACAGTTTGTTTAGAAAGGGAAATATCATTCACTCTAACAAAGTAATACAAATCAAACATGACAATGCAATGACATTGTAATAGACACGATTCTCAACTAAAATCAGTTCCACCAGTGAAATTTAATTATGATTAAAGGGAAAAATGTATGCATGAGTCTCAAAAATAGGAAAGCAACTCAACACAACAATATCAAACACACATATCAAAGATCTTTTTGAAAAAAATCTTTACACTAACAGAAGTTTCTGATAGACTGACAGTCACGACCTAGTAACACAAAGGCCATCACTTACTTCACATAAACTTGAGTCTAGTGCAACAAACAAATTGCTAAGACACATTATCTAGCATACAAACCATAAGTCATAATAGTGGGCAAACTACTACCATTATTAAGGGCTTTAAAAAAAACAAAATAAAATAGCAAAACCCATAATCTATTTTGTGCATAAAACTCTGTTAGTGCACATAGATAATTACCACAAGATAAAAAATAAAACATAGCCACATGAGAGGAAATCAAGGAGAAAATCCAAAGCCATGCAACTGGAGTAACTAGAGATCATCAGAGCTAGAGCCATATCCATAGAGGAAACTTTGCATAGGCATGAGGAAAGCATCACTGCTATTGAATTCCACACATTGTAGTAGAATATTTGCCACTCTATAAGGAACAAAACCCTAAAGTTGCTGCTTTGACAATTGCCACACACACACTAACTAACAACATCCCTCTCCCTAGAACCACACAACAGCACCACAGAGTTCTCTATGAACAACGATCATCTCCACATGTGTTCAAGATGAATTGGGATCTAATGGCTACGGGATCCCCAAAAGACCCACTAAACCCCTAGATCTAACTGAGCCCTTTCTATTTTGCCTTGCAACTGATCTCGTCGCAAAACCCCATACCACGTTACTGAAAACTTGACCTATGGCTGAGAATTTAGAGGCCAGCTAAAAGCTGTTGTTGAATTTTGGCTCTAAACATGCTCAAAAAACCCTAAATACTCCTATAAGAGAATGTGAAAGATAATTGAACTGAAAGTATTTGTTAAGGAAGATTTTTTTCTCTTGGAAGCTTTTCCAAATAATAGATATCAGTCTCTTTCAGTATTGATGTGGTTTTAATGTTCACTCCAATATTAATCCATCGGTGTTTTTTTAACCATTTGATTTAAATTAGACGATTGTAATGAATTGAATTGGTCAAATATAATTATGATAATTAATTAATATTGAACTTATAAATCTCATTGAGAGAGATAGAGAAAGTGAGATGAGAGGACAGAAAGGGAGAAAGAGAAGGAGAGAAATAAAAAAGATAAAAACTATTAGGAGAAAAATATGTGAACTTGAAGAAAATAATTTACGTTAAAAAAATAGGAGTTAAGGAAAGTTATAAAATAATATAAAGTAAATTTTGTGATTATGGGGTAAATATAGGAGTGATAGATAAACTGTTAATAGGGACATATCATGAGTTGTGATGCATGCTTAAGGTGGTTGGAGCCTAAAAATTTCAATCTTATCCACCCTGAACCCTAGCCATATATTATAACCTTAAAAGTTCTTTTGATCTTCAATGACACACAAACCTATATTAGTGGAGAGTGACATGAACAATGGGCCTATGGTAGTTCTTAACTTCACTATCTAGAGATGACTCATAATTTCCTAAACATATAGGTCTATCTAGAGTTCATTTAGTTGAATGAGATTGATTGTATATACTTACACATTGAGAGTCTTGAGTGGCGTGAAATTGATGCTTGATGTCGAAATTCTAGATAATTTTAACGTTTGTATTTCCTTTGAGTTTAGTACATTTTATGGATTTGGATATACTTGCACAGTTTTTGATTCAATACAAAACTTACACTTTATCATTTGTGTCATAGTACTTGATTATTGTTTTCTTTTATTCTCTTTTGGTTTGCTTGAGGACAAACAAAGGTTTAAGCTTAGGAATATTTAATAAGAAGGTTGTTTATTAATAAATCAAGTACTTTTGAGTTTAATAAATTTAAGCTCTCAAGTGCTTTTGTTAGTTTAATGTGTTTTTGTGTGATTTTATAGTAATTATAAGTAAAAGAGGATTTAGATGAAAATGTGGCAAAATGGGAGTTTTTGGAAGTAATTGGAAAGAGTTGTGAAAGGAAGCAAACTGAAGCAAGTTAACACTAAAGAAGACCTAAAAAGGGCCAAAGAGTGTGGGCGGGCGGGCAGGCATGATCAAGGGAGGCGTGGACACATGCCCCTTTACCTAATGGTCGAAATTTGCCCATTTTTCTTGATCCAATGGTAAAAAATCACTTATCTTTGAGCTTTTTATATCTCTCAAGCCTTAAACCCTATGTGTGGAGATTTGGGGTGGAAACACAAGTTTGAGGCATAAGAAATTCCTAGATAGAGAAGCTTGGGGTTAAAGATTCTCGAAGAATTCATAGGAAAAATTCTTGAAGATTTGAAAACTTGAAATTCATCCCCACAAAGAGTTTTCTCTTTCTTTCTCTATACCCTAATCTTTATTGAAATTTATATTTGAGAATATTATATGAACATTTTTCATTTATAGATTTCTTGACAAGATTAGTTATAGGTTCCTCCATATTAAGCTAGAAATTATTTTAAGGGCTTGATGTAATTTTGTTTGTATTAAATTTTGAATATTTTATTTATTATTTGTTTAAATTACATTTCAATTTATTTATGTTTCTCTATGCTTAATGCATCTAATTTATTTAGCTAACGAGTTAGATGATTTTAAATTGTGAATTTGATACTCAAGAGAGACTAAATATATAGTTTTGATCTAGAAAACATAGTCTAGATTATTGTAAGATTGGGAGGAGATCAACACTTAGATAATCAAAATAGGGTTTGAGTCAATATAAGGCTAGAAGGTAACAAGTTGGATAGGGATATAAACTTGGTGATTCATGCATATTATCTTATTTGACCTTCAGAAGAGGTATGACATTAGGTTAGATCCCTTGAACAATAAATTGAATGGAACTGGTTACCAATTGCCTAATGAGATGAACATAGGAGTGATTAAGTAAAGACAAGTCTCTAGTATATTTGTGTATAGAAGTTTCCATAATTTATTTTCAAATTATATTTGTTTTTGTTTTATTTTAAATACATTTAATTTGATTGCCTAGATATAGTTAAGTTACAATAATCACGGTAATTAGCGGAAATTCAAAACCCAATCCTCGTGTGATTGACACTTTACTTACTTCTTATTACTTATATACAATACGTGCACTTGCAGTAATCAATTGCACCCAGTAAATTGGGGATCAAACACATGTCTTCATGACTCCATGCAAGTACGTCTTTGTTTTCTTAGAGGAACATTATTAATTCTTTTTTCTCTTTACCCATTTGGAGGTTACCCACCAAAACCATTTTATTTAATTATGTCTGATTGAGCACTACTTCTGTTAATTTTTCTTTCATTAGTGGTTTTAATTCTTTTTCTTTTTTTATCTCCCCATGTGAGCCCTCTTTTGGTTACTACTCCTACCATCATTCTTCCTTAGCTTCTGTTGCCATATGGTAACATGCCTGAGGTTAGACACCTCATGACTTGGTTAAGAATGGAAACTACTCCCTCCATTCTATGAATTCAACCTCTTCCTATGATGACATTGTAACTAGATGGAGTGTCTACCACCACAAAATCTACACGCAATGTTATTCCTGCTACTTCTACATTTAGGACAAAAGATTCCCTTGGTAGTAACTCTTATTCCTTCAAATCCCACCAATGATGTCCCACTGGTATTAAGTTGTTCTTATTCAACCAAATTCTTCTAAACGTTTGCCAGAAGCGCACATCTATGCTGCTTCCCCCATCTACCAGTGCTCGACAAACATTTATGCCATGAATGTATAGGGTTATAACTAATGGATCATTATGCAGCGTTTTGACTCTAGCCAAGTCTGAGGGTCTGAGCTAAATATTTGCAATCATTTTTTTCCTCATTAAGTCCTCTTGCAGATGACATACCTCTTTGGAACATTATACTCTTTATCTTCTTTGCTTGCAAGCCTAGACCATATCTTTCTTCTCTTTAGATCTTCCATGAATGACTGAAATGGTTTGGACAGTAGATCCATTAGATTTTTCATCAGCTACATCTCCCTTTTTCATCTGCTATACATACTCTAAAAGTTTTCCTTATGTAATCATGGCTTAGATTTATCCCATCAAACTTCCATACTCTCCTATTATGTGTCCAAAGTCATTATGAGTTTCAAAGAACTTCGTTTTGTCTATGCGAGTTGGATTTGTAAGAATGGATTTTGGAGTTCTAAATATCCCCTAAATTCTAGTTTCTCTAAAATCTGCTCCTCCAAAATACTTAGTTCTGCTTCATTTTTGATTGGATAAGGTTAAAATCTCCTTATAGACCTTCTATCTTTCTGACTACTTTCCACCTGGCTCACTCTTCCTCCGCGCTTAAACTATAGGTCATGGTTATAATTTCGTTGTCTTGTTTCCCATGATTTTCGAGAAAATTCCATTCTGCTAGGATTCGAGCAGTGTTGTTCATCCACCATGTCTACATTCATTTCCTTCTTCTTTCTTCCTACCATTCTAGCCTCTTCTACCCGAGTACTTCATTTTACATGGTAAATCACCTCTGACATATCTTTTAGCAGGTTTCTTCCTAACTATTCTTTTAATTCATGACCTAATAATAATCCATTGTAGAATATGTCAGCCGCTAGCGCTGAATCTACCCCTCAGTCTGATTCAATTCATTAGTTAGTCTTAGTAGATAAGATCTCAAGTTTTTTTTTTTTCTCTCCCATTTTTATCTTCATCAAACTTCCCATAGTCTTCTTTTGTTTTAGGCTGTAGATGGATTAAGTCACAACTTTTGAGTTAACTACTGAAGGCTGTCCATAGAGCCTGGTTTCCACTGATTGAACCATATAGTTGCAATTCTAGTTAACATTCTGGGAAATACTTTGCAGAGTAAATCATTATGCGTTCTTTCCAGAACCATCACTTGTTGAAATAAGCATAAGAATCCTATCAAATCTATCATTTTATCATACTCCATCATCTGTGGTGCATGGAATTTTGGAGGTTTTGGTGTTGCCAGGATCTTGCTAGTGAAGGGAGTCTCGACATCTCTCTTACTTCCTCTATGGCTCTTTCTTTCGGAGTCATGCTCTAGATTTCATTGATTTTATTATGCTACCGATCATACACATTCCTTATAAGAACTGACTGGTCTACCAAGATCTCTACTCTTGCCTTTGGTATTTCTATCTTGGTTGTTGTGACTCCTGTTGTCTTTTACTTCATGTTTTCTTTGCCTAGCCCACGGTTCATGTGGTTCGTTGATTCATCTACCTCCTCTTTCGCTCTCATTGCATCATATTTTTTATTTCTTTCTTTTTTGGTCTCCAAAACTCTGTCATACTCTTCTTATCTTCTTGCTAAATGAATCGCTTGTTCTGTTTTTGCGGCTTCTGCCAACAGATCTAAATCTTGCATTTTTGCCTTCAATTGCTCATTTTCCAATCTAGTATGCTCTAGCTAATTTTCCAGAGCTTGCCAATTTTCTTGCATCAGCCTTTGAGTCTCCTTTGTCATTCTTTGCTTCTCCAGCTTCAACTTTATGGTTTGCATTAAGTCTATCTCTTTCATTCCCTCTTTAGTAGCATTGGCATGTTCTTCAAGCTGTTCTCCAACTTTGTCTACTACTGCATTCTTTATTGTAGTTCGCTTAGTGATCGTAGAGAAAAAGCTTGGTTTTTCATTCAATTTCCCACAAACCATGCCAGTTGTTTGTGTTGAAGTCTAATTCAATGACAAGCAACAAATTACAAAATTTAATTGCAACTTTTGATTCACAAACAGGAAAGTCTTATTCTTCTCTCAATTTTATATGTTCTAAAAAGCATACAAATTTTTTGTGCTCATCTCTATTTATAGTTTTTTAAATGGGGTTTTGCTTGTTACAAAATCTAAGTTTACCTCTATTTTATTGACATATGTCATTATGTTTTTCTCATATCTTTCTCCTGTAATCCGATGTGGCATCTCCCAGATACCGTTCTATGCTTCTTTTGATTTATTTGTTATTTAATCATAACAACGTCATTTGTGGCCTTATCAAACGTCATATTTGAAATTGGTCCACACACTAACTATTAAAAACTCTTACATATATATATATGATATGTCTTAAATCCAATACCTAATACTATCTGCAATGTGAATTTCAGTTACTATAAATGTAAATTTATATAAAAAGAAATGTCAAAATAAGGGAGATTCACATTCACTTTAACTATATTTCTTTTTATGTGAATTCACATTTTCACTAACTGAAGTTCATATTCACTATAATTGAAATTTATATTGTCAAATATTATCAAATACCGGATTTAAAATTTGGGCTATACATAGATAAGTAGATAATAAGTAGAAAACTATTACAATATTTAATATTCCATATACTTTTGGAATACATTTTAAGACCTTAAAAGCCAAAAATTAAGAAAATCATTTGACACAAGCTTGAATTTTAAGTTTTCTCCATTTCCACTACAGTTTTAGTTTATATACATGACGCCATATTTATCTAACATACTCATTTGTTTGATTCAAGTATGTGATTTTCGTTTTCATACATATTTTCTTTATTCAAAACTTGTAGAAACTAAAGATAAAATCAGAGATATTTCATTCACAATCATTTTATGTTCAAACTCTTATGGTCCGTTATTTGTGTTTATAGTTTCCCAGTATCCTGATTTCAAATAAAATATTAGTCCATTTTTGCTGGTCAAAAAGATTATTTGTCGCTTTTAGGAATCCTTAGAGAGACAATATCATTACGAAACTACTGTCTTTTTGCCTGTTACTTCGTTTTCCCGCTTAATCTTTTTTATTTTTTCTTTCTTATTTATTTATTGTGATCTCTGATAAAAAATAAAAAATAAAAAAAAAAAAACAAGAAAGTACACCGTCAACAAGGAATAATTTTGGTCATTCCGTTTCCATGGTGATTTAAATTGCCACATGATACGACACCATACTTATGTTGGCACATTTTGATCTTAAAATCATTATCATCAACGTTATTATTATAAAAATTATTTTTGTTATTATATTCTATTTTTGTGGGTTTTGGTTTTATTTTATTTTTTAATCCGAGATTGAATATGGGTCTGGCTAAAATCAAGTCTCATTTTACCAATCTTATGTTGTATGATCTAGTTGTCATTGGCTTAACAATTATTATTGAAAGGGCTGTTTAGAGAGAGAACTTTTCTTAGTTAATACAGTTTTGAATTAAAGTGATCATTTCAACATTTCACTTTATAAGAATTGTTATTCAATCATTTTGGTGGAAAAGCATTTCTTTAAGAATCCGTAAGAACAGCTATTTCTGGCTGTCTTTTTTGTCGAAGAAAACAACAAGAGTAAAATATTAAAAAGAATTGTCATTTATTCTAATGATCATTTTATCACATGAAACGTCTTCTTAGGGGGCGTTTGGTAAACGCATTGCATTTTGATTGTATTTGAATGAAATTTGTTTTTTGAATGTTGTATTTGGTTGAAAAGTATTTGTTTTGTATTTGAATGAAATGTGTGTTTGGATGAAAAGTATTTTAGAGTTGAAAAGTTGATGTGATTGGTAAAAGTAGAGATAAATAGTGGAGTTAAAAAGTTGATGTGATTGTTTTAAAAATGTTTTAAATAATAATTGTTTTCGTAGCACTGTTGCAAAATTTGTGTTTGGTGTAAAATTGTATTGTATTTGAATGAAGTTAAAATGAAATATTAGTGCCAAATGGCACCTTAGTCTTATAGCATTACTGAGCACGCCAACTTTAATAGCCATATATTTACTGACTTATATTTTGAACAGTTTCACATGTATTGAATGAAAAGGGGGAAATAAACTCACACTAACGCGAATCATATGACATAGAAATGATTGGTTTTAGATATAAAATAAAAATGAGAATGTTATAGGAATAATTTTGAGACGATTTTTTGAAATTATATTTGATTTTGTTCCTAGAGAAATTGGTTTGATCTTAGTAAAAAGTAAAATTATATATTGCATATATTTTGAAAATATTTATTACATGTATGTATGAGCTTTATTAAATAAATATAGAAATGAAAAATGAAGTTTGTTTCATTTTCTCATTTCTTAACAAAATAATGAAAGTAATTTAACTTTTGTTTCTGTTTACTAACTTTATACAAAACAAATTTATTTAAAAACCATTCTCAGAACACCGTTATTAGAAACTGTGAGATTTCTTTTTTAAAACGTTTCTAAAACAATAACTAATGGGACCATAATCTTTTATTTTTTTTAACTTGGATAGCACTGTTCACATCACATAATTAATACAACAATGAATTATTCAAGATAGATAGTCACGGGTAGTGTGACCACTCGACCACCACCTTTGACAAAATCTCTGTTGCTTTATGAATTTTTAAGTGTCTGAATTATAACTCTTAAACTTTGGTACGTTTGTTGTTTGAATTTCAATCTAAATCCATGTGCTTTGTATCCAGAAACTTAAGAAACCATGTGAATCAGATTATTCCACATACCCCAAATTATAATATGCGTAAGGACTGAGGAGTACCATCGCTAAACGGCATTGAAATTCAATGGATAAGGGCACAAGGCCAAACATACAAATTAAAAGATACACGAAATAAATTAAAAACAGAAGTTCAAAAACAGAAAAAGTATGCACGTTAGGCACACGAAACTTATGACCCCGCTTGAATAAACTTAGGTACTGCCAGCTAAATATGACCCAAGAGGGGGGAAAAACACAAAAGAAAAGGAAAAAGAAAAAGAGCGTAGCTTGTCCTTTGCAAGGATAATAATACCGATGATGGGAATATCGATTGTCCATATTTATAGAAATATTGGTGGATAATGTAGATGTCGATATTGATATAGGTAAAAATGAAACCAAAAAAAAAAAAGATGGATATTTGTATAAAAATTGAAAATATAAAGTGAATTAATAAAAAAAATAAAATTAACAAAACAATACCTATATTAATTTTTTTTACTGTATAATTATATATAATATATATGTAAAGCACATTGACATCGAAGCTATTTATAATTAAAAATATATATTAATGGAACAACAACTTAATTAAATACAGTTTTAAAATCTCATAATATTCAATAATTAACAAAATAAATAATTCACCTCTTGGATTCTTTTTCACTTCATGTTTTAAAGAAAAAAAAAAGTAACGTTGAACTTAAGACATTATTATTGTTGTTGTTACTATTATTATTATTATAAGAAGGCAATAAAATATCACAGAAGATATGTAAACTTTTTTACTTACCAAAAAAACTCTTTTTATTTCTTTTTTAAGTCTTTTTCTTAATTTGAAATATGAGGGTATCAGTAGATATTTAGCAGATATATCTGTGGTAATATCCTTATGTATTTGGATATTTTGGTAAAATTGTGAAAGAAAAAAGACATTGGTACTTTACTAATATTGTTCGAAAAGTATCGATATTTCATCCCCAAGCAAAAAAAAGTTTTTGTTCCTTGTTTTCAAATGGAGGTCCCCATTTATGAATAATTGTGGGGAAATGTCAATAAAATTGTCCATAATAGGTCTTAATAATTTTACAAAATAGAGTTCTCATTATTTTTATGCATTTAATTTTGTTATGTTTTTGAGAATTTCAGTGAATTTATCTTTCTAAATAATTATTTTTCTCATTTGTTAGGTTAATTAGGTGAAAATAGGAAAAATGAGATTTTTAAACTCAAATAGAGGGCAAAATTTAAAAAGCCTCAAAACATATCAAAATTTAAAACATATCTTAGCTTTAGCACAAAACCACATGCAGGATCTCTAGACGCATGATTAGGGTTGAACAAAACTGCCTCACACCCACCAACCTCCCCATACCTAAATTACTCCGTCCGCACTTGGCAGGTCCATGTCATCAACCAGCCCACCAATATGCTTTGGCAGGTACTAGATAGTTTAGGATTTTACTCGGCAAGTTTAACCCAACCGGCCCACCATGATATATATTTTTCAATTATATATATTGTTTGATCATTGATGTGCTATATTTTTAGGTGGATAAATGTTTTCATATGTTTTATTTTAGAATTTATCTTAAAAATCTATTTAGTTTTATTGTTTGCTTATTTGTTATAATTTTTTTTGGAAACAACCCAATGGGTGAACATAGGCTAACTCACCCAGTCGGCCAATATTTCGCCCATCAATCCTTGGGTATTTAGTGGTTTTATACTTCCCCAACCCACCCTTAAAAAAACCCAACCTGACCTACCCCATTCGAAACTGCCAACCCTCCCGTGTGTTCACCTATACATGAGTTCTTGCATGTTCCAAGCCATTAGTCAATGCCAAATCGACCCAATGCATGCATGCCTATTATGCCTAATAGGAGCATTAGGGTGGCAAAGTCCGCGTCAGCTCAACACTAGTGTGCTAGTTCATATGCCACACATCCCATTAAGTCCATGTGTTCCTACATCCCTCATGGCTCATGTCTGGAAGGCTCCACTAGTCTAATTACATCCCGTCTCGTGTTAGCCTGCCAAAAAAAAATTAAGAACAAGTATAAAAAGAAAAAAAAAATAAAAGAAGAGAAGCAAAAAGAGTGGTGATGAAGGTGTGTTTAATGAGTTTCACCATTGTTTTTTTTTTTTTTTTTTTTTTTTTGAGGTTAAGTCTAATACAATTGAGAGCTAAGTAGCTGAGCCAGAGGGATAGAAGAAGAGAAAAATGAGAATAAAAAAGTACAAAAACTATAAAAAAAAGTAGAAAACAAAAGAGTAATATAACGACTTTTAGTTTTATTATTTTACTTTTATTTTTCGATTTAGGTTTTTATTTCAATAATTTTTAAGAGAAATTGTGTCAGGAATGCCCTGAGTAGGAAATGCATTTTATTTATTTTTAAATTGATTAATAATATATTAGATGTTATTCATTACATCATTACTATATGTCATTATCTTATTTACATGTTAAAACAAATGTAAGCAAATATGACTCATTGACTACTTAATGTTAAACTGTTAGAACGTTACATGTAATGATCTTTTATATTTGAGAAGACAATATTTTAAAGTAAATAGTCTAAATCTATAATCCATAATCTATGGAGTTAGAGTGAGCATCTAACTTATGTTAAGACTATTATATTATCTAAAATCAATTGGGGGGATAGTTTGTCTTAACCATCTAGAGCGAGTTGACTCCCAAGTAGATACATAGATATGTTACCTAGTGGTGTCTAAGTATTAGACTTGGACCAAAATATAATTAATCTTTATAATTTGCATAGGATTATAATATTTAAATTAAATATAGAGGTTATCCTATTTGAATTTGAATTGAAACAAAATCTTCTCTTAATATGTTAATAGTAGACGCATCTTTTTAGGATAAAATAAGGAAAATATTTTCTCTTTATGTGATTTTATTTGGATAATTATTACATAATTGTTTTATTCAAGTAAAATTGCCATGATTTTATTTTGAATTTAAATTGGATTTAATCACAAGATAAATAAAGATTAAAATTTGAATTAAATTTTGGATCTTCTATGCCTAAGATGGCCTTTTTTTTTTTCATGGCTCTCCTAAGGAAGAAAAAATTCCAAATTGGAGAAAGGAGAGAAAAATTTTTTTTTTTTCAAATGTCTCATTCAAATTTGAAATCTATCTAATACATTCACTATAAATAGAACCCTTGTGACTTCTATTTTACTTAGATCATAAACTCTTAAGTGAGCGAATTTATTATTATAACTCTCATGTATAATAATAAATTCCTGAGTTCTTGGTAGTTGGAAGGAGACAAGCCATGTGAAAACTGATTAAAGAGCTAAGTGCTTACATATTCTATTGTCTGGGAATTAAAGAATAGTAAAGAAGGCTAATTGATTGAAGATTTCTCGATCACATCCTCCTACATTTTTAGTGTTTTCCTCATAAGGTATTTAGATTGTTAAATAATTTATTATATATAGTAATACGAGTTAGTAAGATCTTTTAAAAAATTTAAAATTCTGCTGCACACATTTTTTGGTTTTCCTACAAATTGAATTTTTGAAGAGCAATAGGAACTAAAATTTTTGGAGAAAAAGTTTGAAGATTTGTGACAAGTTCAAGTGGGGTTTTCCCTTCCTCTTTTCTCTCTCTCTCTCTCTCTCTCTCTCTCTCTCTTTTAATTTGATGATGTTTGAACCCTTGATTTACTTATTTTTGTTTAGAATTTCATTTTACAAAGTAGCTGTTGATTCTATGATTCAGTTTAGCATAATCATAAAACTTTGTTTATTGCAATTTTTAATTTAATTTGTGTTTGTTTAATTTTTTTTTAAAGAGATTTCTTTACGGATATTTAATTTTTAACTTCTAAATGATTGATCACCATTTAGTTATATTGAAAATTATAATGAAATTGGGAAATGGATTTTTTGTTTGGTGAATCATAGAGTGACACAATTGCTAGTGCATAAGAATATATCTATTAGAATTCGATAGCCGTTAGAGGAAACCTAAAGCATAACGACTTCTTATTGATTTGTACTTATAAGGATATAGTGTACCTTTTTAATGGTAAACCTTTATACTTGACTATTGGAAGGAGCTTATAGATATGTTAGAGAAATTCCGACAATGCTTAACTAAGCAACTAAATTAGGTTGAAAAATTAGTTAGTTTAGTAGATTGGTTCGAGCAAGATTGAGTCCTTATAACCTTGTTTGTGTCTAGTCTTTATTGGTTTCTTTATTTGTGTTCTTAATTTGGTTTTTTTTTTTTCAATATTTTAACTATTTTTTTTATTTCTTTACTTTTAATCAACCCTTCAAATAATTCTAGAGTTAACAAATTTCATATTAGCAACCTTATTTATCATTCGATTACTTATTATAACAGTGACAGAACTAGGATTTATTGATTAAGGGGGTCAAAAATTTTTTTGCATCAAGATTATACTAACATCTACACATAGCGATCGATGCCATCACGTCACAATTCGCCAATGCTGCTTGCTACCGTGATCTCTTATGTATGTTGCCCTACCCTGTAGTTTTTTTCCTTTCTCTTCCTTTTTCTCCCTTTCGTTATTTCTCTTTCTTCCCTATTTCTCAAAATATTTAGTATTTTGAATAGTTTAATTTTTGTGTTAAATTTTTTTAAAAAATAATATTTGTGATTGTTTGTTTACAAAGTGAGAAAATCAAATGACAAATAATGTTTTGGAAATAATAAATTTCAAAAAAAAATTGAACTAATCTAATTTAAAAAATATTAAAAATCCAATAGAACATCAAACGGTATTCCAGTAGATTACTAAATGATACTAGAACACCTTTTTGGTTGATTAAGAGAGCTTTTGGAAAGAAATATTAAGTTTATCTTTAACTTTTCTTAAAAGAAAGCATATACCATAAAGCCATTATAGGTGAAGTAGAACTCTAGAGGTATATTTCTAGGTTTCCCCTTTTATAAAACTGTTTTATTTCTTGAAATCCAAATGCCTAATAAAATATAGAGAATTATTAATTTAAGGGAGGCTAATACTAATTTAAAGGTTTCCGAAATGGAATGTTTGATGATCATAAAACTCATGGGTTAGAACAGTCCCTCTTTTTCATGTTCACTTTGTCATTAATGGAACTTTTCTCATTAAGAGTTGTGAGCTGTTCTTCTCAAAGCGCAAGGGCATAAACCATGCAACTGAGAACAATAATAACATTCTCATTTTAATTCTTGAAGTTTGTGCCATTAAACACCGAAATGAATTGATATTGACAAATATTATTGAAGCAAAAATAGTAACTGAATCAAGAATAAGAGAAAATAACAAGCTCACAATCAATAATCATGTCACAATACAAGAATACTCAATTAATAAATTTGTGCATGACATGATTAAATAATTCACATAATAGTGGTCCTAACACAAGATACCTTGCATAAAATTGATATTTAGACTTTGGACAAAAATATCAATTGTAAGTGATACTCTTGAAATCGATTAGTATATTTCGATAATAAATCTTGCCAATGATATACCTTTCTTTGAACCAATATATTGTATGCATGGAAAATTTCAAATTTTATCACACATTTACTATCAAATATGTCTATGATTTGACCAGAAAATAATCTTCTTTTAGATTTGATTATTTGTCATATAGATTTAAACACAATCATTATCTTTCATAATATCGACATATTTTAAAATAAATAAATTTATATAAAATAGGTCACTTTAATATGATTTTATTTCAGTCCAATTTATTTTGAAATATTGCGTATTGATATATGAAAAGAAAAAAAAAACAACCGAAAAAAAGAAAAAATACTTTTTTTTTTAAATAATTCGTATCGGGTACTGTACGGATCAGGAGGGTCCAGTGCTTTACGGTCGGGGACATACCGGATTCTATACGGATCAGGGCACGTGTCTAGTACTACATGGATAGGTTCAACCCTACCCAACTCCTTGTCCCAACCCTATGACCCATTACTTAATCCAATGGCCTAAGCCCAAAGTCTTATACTACCCATCACCTGAACCCAAATTTTGTGCCCCCAAAACTTAATGGGCACAGGCCCACAAAACATTAAATCAGAAACAAAACAAATTAATCAGGCTCTTACCACTTATCCTTCTTCAAACTTGCAGCCTCGAAACCGGGAAAAGAATCCTTCGTTCCAAAACCCAGAAAAATTCCATTGACAAAAATTACCCAGAAAAACGATTTTTTTTCTTCATCAATGTTCTTTCCTTCCCGGGAAAAAAAAAAAAAAATCTAAAACCGGAATTCAACAAATAACGTGCAATAAAACTTTTCTTTACAAAATGCAGAACCGAATATTCAACAAAAAGAATAAATCATCCACACTCTATTTTTTCTCGAGATACTGAATTAGAATTCGACAAAACACACACAAAAATATACACCAAAAAAATGCCGTGAACTGAATCCATAATGAAAATAATCAAAATCCTCAACAATTCAACATGAAAACTACTCTGAGACTACTTATTGACCTTCATTCTAAATATCATATATTTCTAATCATAAATCCCAAATTTTATATCTCAAAATATTTATGCCAAATTATTAAAAATAATTATTGAAGGCATACTTAAATCTATATTGATAAATTAGAAAATAATGAAATCTTTCACACTCAAATCTCTCTAAATTCTTTAGATACTCTATTGATTTTCTCTCTTTAATGAGAAAGGAGGAGAAGAGATATTTTGTATTATAATTTAATTTAAAGATCACAACTCTTATAATGATTTTTCTATACTAATTTAAATTAAATTCTCATCAATTCTAATTTAGTTAATATTTGGTTTCTACATATCAAAACTCATATCAAATAAATATCTCTAGAGTCCAATTAACAGATCACTTATCTAACCGTATTAAATTAAATAGTTTACAATATAATTATAACTTAATATTTAAGCTTATAATAAGAAATTAATAAAATTCTAACATTAGTCACATGATAATTTTTGTTGTGACCAAAATGAAGTATTTTGTAGTGATATAAGGTAACACAATCTTTCATCATCGTGGCTATAACGTAAGCCACCTAAAATTGAGGTATTATTGTTAAGAATCGATATTCACAACACTCCTAATTTCTCTTAGCTAAGCTTGAGTATGTGAATATAAAATTATTATTAATTCCATCTTCATTTTATTTAAGCTTTTGAAATGTATTAATAAACTAATATGATAGAGAGATTATGAATTGATGAATAAAGCTTTTAGATAATACTATGAGAATCGAATTGTATTTTTTTAATCCCCTATTATTATAAAACGTATTTCATAAATTTCAGCTCTTCTTGTTGATCTCTTGATGTGCCAATGGGTAATTTCTGCAAGGATTCTCTTATCGACAAAATAATAATAATAATAATCTCGCAAGGACTCTTTAAGGATTCTAGAGAACCAGATCGTCTAGACACCGCGAAGGGTAATAGCCGTTTTTTATTCCTCTATAACAATGATGATAAACAATTTCACTTAAAAAAAAAATTAAATGAAATAAAAAAAACCGTGTAAATCACAATTCAGTTCATATATATATATATATGTATATGTGGGTGTATATATGTGTGTGTGTGTTCGCGCGCGCCTTAGCTCGTCTCGGCCCAATATTAGTTCAAGTATTTGCAAGGAGAATTTAAAACTCCCGTCAAAGACTGGGAACCCACTTAGCTCTCAATAGAGCTAGAGATTTACCGACAAATTTTCACATATGAGAAGATACTTCGAGATATATATATATATACACACACAAACACATACATATATATAAATATATCTACATATGGTGTAAGGAGGACACGGGGAAACAAGAAATTAAGAGAAGTTCAAAAAGAAACAAGCTAATTCAATCCTAGTATTATTACAGTTTACGTACAACATCCCAAAAAAAAAAAAAAAAGAAAAGAAAATCACTGATAATGTTGTTTCCAAGGAAGACACTGGACTTTAGAGCAAGATTTGTTCCAAGTATTCGTGCATTCTCCTCCATCGCAGCACTTGCAAACAAGACCCAGTGTTTCAAAAACATTCGCGTATCCTACAAAATCAATCATTAACTTCATCAAAACATGAAAATTCAAGTTAAAAATTAAATCCAAAAAAAAAAAAAGTAAAGTGATAGAAAAAGGAAAATATTGAGTTTTTTGGGCTGTTCTTACTTTGTTGGGCAAAGGAAAGAGGCCTGGCTCGTACAGCCGCTGATTTCCCCGATGCAAAAACAAAGACAAGAAGCACGAAAACTAGCAAAGGATTGTGCTTTGGAAGACCCATTTCTGTCTTCTTTGATGGGATAGATTTTGAGGACAAGGCTTTGTAAAGCTCGAGATTATATTGCTTCTAACAAAACACAGGTCAATGGTTCAGGTCTCCAACCCCACTTGGTTTTGTTAAAGTATTTTTCATTAAATAAAAAACTCTCTTTGTGCGGATGACAATCAGCTCATTGGCAGATAATATATATATATATATAAATATATATATGTGTGTGTGTGTGTGCGCGCGTGTGTGCGCGCCTAAGCTTATCTAGAAGAAAGGGTGCCTTTTGTCCTTTTACTCCGCTCGCTAAACTTATTAAAACAAAAACATAGTTGTTTTATTCAAGGTTTAAATTTATATTTGAAATGTAAATTTTAAATCATTAATTAAAAGAATCATGTTGGCAGATATACTATCCAATTTATGAATCTAAACCTTAAAAATAACTAAATTAATAAGAAATTATGATGAAATATATAAATTTTAAGTTTTATCATTAATTTATGAATGTTGAAAATGGTCTTTGGCTTTCGCTATTTATTTTAAACTTCATTCCAATAAATTTCACAGTTTTTAAAAGCTGAAGAAAATTGCATCTGTTTTTAAAAGAAAAAAAAAATGATGGACAACTTTACGAGTGAAAAGAGAGAATGAGGAATTAAGTGCGGCAAAAAGAAAAGTTTATAGAGAATTGGAAAAACAAAGGAAGTAAATAAATAAATAAATAATTAGATTTCTATTTTTTTGGTTTATCTCTTCTACATATAAGAATAGATTATATACTAGATAAACTTGTAATTATTGACCGAACACAATAAAATAATGACATTGTAAAATGTTTTAAAATATGCAAGTTGATTTTGAAATAATTAGAAATTAGAGGATCTTGAGTTAAAAAACAACTAATTGCACTAAAAAAAATATATAAAAACCAACGTTGTGGATTAAAAAAAAAAATCAATGTTGTGGTTTAAAATAAAAGAAAAACATATGAATGACAATTTGTTGAAAAAATGACAAGCATTCCATTTATTTTATATTCCACAAGTTGCACCACACAAAGAGCAAAAAATAAAAAACGAAGAAAAGGAATATTCATAATTGATCTCCCTAATGTTCAAATATTGCGCGAGATATGGCCAAAAAGCGCCAAAAAAAAGGTTGTTCTTATCAATATGTGATAATTTTTTTTCTTTTTTCTAGTGATACAAAAAAAAAAGGTAAGAAAAAGTAACTAAACACAATAAAGAAATTAAAAACAAGCTAATTTTTCTATTTTTTTTAATAGATACAAGAAAAACTAACTAAAATAGTGTTTGGTTGATAAGTTTTAATTCAAAATATTCAACTTAGTTTTTGGGTTTTTTTTAGATTAATAAGTTTTACTATTTAGTAATCAAGATTATAACTTAAAAATTCAAATTTTAAAAGTTCATAACTTTATAACTGTAAATTGAAACAAGATGATTTTTTTAAAATTCATAAAATTTTAAAACGAATAAAATA
The DNA here is from genome assembly GCA_035233585.1 of Antiaris toxicaria. Lineage (NCBI taxonomy): Eukaryota > Viridiplantae > Streptophyta > Magnoliopsida > Rosales > Moraceae > Antiaris > Antiaris toxicaria. The sequence continues at coordinate 9,220,037 of CP141163.1, forward strand.
GAATTAATATTGATATATTTTTTTTCTGAATACATTTTAAATTTTTATATTTTTTAAATATATGATAAATACATAATTTTGCTCTAATCATAATCTAAAGTGTAATTATTAAGTTAAAATCTGTCAATTAAACGTATGCTAAGTGAAGTAAAAAATAATTAAAAACAAACTAATTTATTCTAAAGAGATGATAAGGGTTAAAAAAAAAAGAAAGAGGTTAAAAAGTTTATAATTAGATAAAATAATTAAAAACAAACTTTTTTGTTATAAAATGGTGATGACAAATGCAAAAAATAAAAATAAAAAAATAAAAAAGAAGAGGAGGACTAAAAAAGTTTTTAATTAGTTTGTAGAAAGGGTAACCAAAGCAAAAGTAAAAAAAAAAAAAAAATCAAATAATTTATAGGAGTGACACTTGTTCATGAGGATTGACTTAGACGATTTTTATTTTTCTCGTTGGCCTTTTAGCTTCTCGAAATGGGCATAAAATGAGATTCAGATTAGGAATTCTAGAACAATATAAAAATAAATAAATAAATAAACAACACGTTTTCCACTTCTTTACGCCTCTAGTGGGGTTGCAATTGAATGGAAGCTTCCCGCTGAGTGCTGAGTTTTGGTGGGCCGAGTGGACCCTGCTGTCTGTGCACATAAACAAACAAAAACGGTACGTTCGTGGAAAATCTTGCCTCTCTCTCTCTCTCTCTCTCTTATTTTTTTTGCCATTAGAATAATCGCTAATCTTTCAGATTTGGATTCTTTTGTTTGGAGCTGTTGTGTTCGAACTTTTTCTGGAAAAGTTGATACCTTCGTTGAACAATAGTTTTGTTGTGGTGTCTCGTTTTCCAAGCTATTAACTCGGTTGACATTAGACAAAAGTGGTAACGAAGTAGGGAGTTACGATTAAGTCATCTCTCAAAAAAAAAAATTTTTTTATTAAGTCATGTAACAATTTCATCGTGACAAAACACTTTTTTTTTCCTTTTCTTTTTTGTGTATTTATGCTAATAATATTACATTTATTGAAAAAGTAATGGCGAACAACATGTTTAAAATTTATGTTTCATTGAACAAAAATTAATATTAATATTATATTTATCTTTTGTCATATTATTATTTGTGGGTCATTAACTATTATTTTTGATATTATATTTATCTTTTTGTTCGCTTGATTAAATTTTGATATTCATAAAAATGAAGTTTTAATAATTTAAAATTTTAAGAATAATAAAATTTTAACAATTAGCACTACAACAAACAAAGCCGCTAGCACTGATAAAAAAGTCATCCCAAAAAAGAAGTAATCAAAAATATATATATATTTTTTATATTGTCACAAATACACCATTACTAATAACTAATTGTAAATTGTAAATAATTTATTGAGGATGACAGTTATTGTTATAAAGTTATTGTAATTATATTGTCAAGAATTTCACTAGGCTAACATGGCCTTCAAATTTTAGCATCGACTTTTTCTTAAAATGTCATCTCAAATACTTTTTCATATGTTGATATGGCTTTTTTTAAGACGATTTTTTTCTCTCCAAAATGTTGTTGCGAAAAAAAGTGGTTGTTTTGGTATTTTTTACAATGACATTTAGTTTAAATTATCATTGTAAATACAGTTTTTTTGCTTTTTATAAAAATTAATTAAATATTTATAATATTATAATTAATTTATTTTTAATAATTTAAATAATTTTTAATTTTTTGTTTTTATTAATAGATTTTATTATTATATATTTAAATTCAAAATATGATAGAACTAATCCAATTATAATAATGAAAATGAATAATATTACAAAAGACAAATGATAATAAATTGTATCATTAATAAATTGAAATAAAACATTATAGTGTAAATATAATGTATTAAAACATAAAAAAAAAAAAAGTCTAGATAAATAAAAAGATACAGATTTACAATTTAACCCCCCTAAATTTATAGCATCATTAGTGTCATCATCATTGTTATTAGCAGCATCGAAGGAGGTAGATGACTTAAATGGATATAAGGTTAAGGACAAGTAATGGGTAGGAATTGGATGTTAAGGTGCAACTAAGCCATCAATTACATTAGCTTCGTGTGGTTATTGTACATCTACAGGTTTTGCTTGTATGATCTTCACAAATACTCTTCCACATGCGGATCAACACACGCTAAAGACATTCTATCTGATCAAGAATTAGACGTTGAAGCAGTGCTAGAGTGAATCCTCTACGAGAGTGCGAGGCCTACTCCAATCTTATATACTTTACATGTACCAATGACTTGCCTCAAAATTCTCTCCTCATTAATGGCAGGTCCTAATGAACTAGAAACAGACTATGTCCTACGAGTTTCTCTCTCCCTCTCCATCACATTCTACTCAAATAAAAGTAAACACATGTTATAATTATATAGTCTAATTTGAATAAGGAAAAATAACATAAAAAATAAAAATATATATAAAAGTCTATTCTAGTTAAGGGTTAACCCAATTATTCCCGTGACAATGCATGTCGTCCTAGTTAGCTATGACAATTATTGGCTGTTGGGTCGTTGTATTGGCCTATCCAACAATTTAAATGTGTTAGAATAATATATTCGATTATCAAAGTTAACTTTTACATCAAACAAAATTTAAAAAAAAAAACATATTAACCTTCTTTTTGTAATGTTAGGAGTATGGTTTCCAGCCATTTGATCTTGATCACTTCTAATTGCTATGATTATTTTTATTTGTGTCCGATTTTTTCTGTTTATGATTTTATTTAACATTAGCAAAATTGAAATTAATATATATAATAAATCACCAAATTAGTGAATATACAATTACCTGAAACTTGAGAAACATGAACCTATTGCATTAAGAGCCCTAGTAATCTTAATTCATGAGGTTCCTTGGAGGGTTGCCTTTAACACGAACTTAGAGAATAGGCGACTGAATCCCAAAATGATTATGCACTTGTGCCACAACCCCCCCTGTGAATGCATGGCTTGGGTGTGTGGTCTACTTTAATCCTACTAAAGTAAGTTCCAAAAATTGCATAATTAAATAGTCTCATTATTTAATGTAACAAATTAATTCACAATTAATTTATATTAAGTGATCTAATCTAGAAGTCATTAATTCTAAATTAATTCCCATTAATTAATTTTTATATTATAGTTTACACAAGGATGAAAAGGGGACTTATGGATATATAATTCCAAGCTCTAATAAGATCAATAATTAATTAATCACTTCAATTAATTAACTAATTTTATTAAATCCAAACTTACTCAACTAAAAACTTAGAATTATATTCTTGAAATTACAGACATAATTTACTTCTAAGAACAAAGTTTCCATTAATACAGTCATTACATATAGATTAACACTCCATAAATAATTCATAATTAGAGCCAAGTGAATTTCGTTAACCTCTCTAATTGCATCTTTATCCTTGAGTACTATTAATTCTCCAATAAATAATAAATTTATGAATCCAATTTATGAATCGAGCGCTCTTACTATTTAAGAACGAATCAATACTTAGGAGAATTACTGAACTTTAATAAATTTATTATGAACATATTTCGATTACTATCATTAAATATTATTCTCTTATATATAACACTTATATACAATATTTAAGTTTACATAAATAATCGTTGAATGTTACATCATATTCGTAAAGTATTAATAAATACATACACATAAAAGAATGAAATTCTTATAATTTTATTCAAAATAAAATATCCATTTTTCCGTCACATGCTTTATGGGCACCATTCCTAACGCTTTACTCTAAACCTATATGATAAGGTCCTATCTCATTCAATATTATAATTTACATATTATGTCACACATCCCACAATATCTTGTTTTTGTAAAAATTTTGACAGTATTTTCCTTTAGTTTTCTTAAGTGTTCTATTAGAAACACACCTAAAAAATAAATGAAGATGTACCAAAACCTCTATCAAAAGTGCAACTAAAATAAAATGGCAAACATATAAATTACAATACCAAAATGGCTAAACGGGACAATTTCAGTATTGGTTACTACATATTGATCCTCAAATGGATTCAAGGTTAATTAATGTATGCACATACAAGATGAAAACATGAAGTTGCATAGCGTACATTTTTTATGTGATTATCTAGGCACATATTACAACCTGAAGATCAAAAAATAATAATTTTATGAAGTTTTACCTAGTTTTATCAAAATTAACACAAATTATTTTGTAATAATTTTACAATGATTTTACATTAACTATTACATATAATATTATAATTTTTCGTGTTTGTAAACTATTACCATATAATGATTTTCAATTTATTAACAGCTTTTATTGTATTCTAATTTTTCATAACTTTTTAATACTCTGTTAAATATTTTACAATTTTTATTTTAAATTCTTCTTTTAATATTATCATATTAATAATTACTTCTTTTTCAATTTATTAAAAATTTTCATTATTTTTTTAGTTTTATATCTTTCTTTTGTAACATAATTTTCAAATTGTTTATAAATTTTTTAACTTTATAAATAATTTTTTAAATTTACTAATTATTAACATTTTTATCTAAATAATTATTTTATTTATACTTTCGATATTTATTTTTCAATTTTATTCATTTTTTATATTTGCTAATTATTAAACTTTTCATTATTTTGTAGTATTAATTATTTCTTAAAATTTCCATCTAATTATTAAGTTATTTATAAATTCAGTATTCTTGAACCTAATATAATTTTCAATTTTCAGATTTTTTTTTAATGTTCTGACTGCTCAACTTTGCATTATTTTTTATAATTATCAATTAAAAAAGCCATAACCTAATAAAAAAAAAAAAGCCATAAACACATATTTCACCAAAAATTATTAAAAAAAAAAAAATCATCGTCAACGTTAATATCATCCAATACAAAAAAAAAAAAAAAAATTATCATATGCATCATCATGGTCATCAACATCATAACCATCACCATCAATATTATAAAAACAAATTTCAATTCCATTTCCAAAACTAAAAAACACAATTAAATTAAAAAAATACTGGCACAAGAACCCAAACCCACATTCACAGTGTACCAATTTCACAATCTAAATACGATCAATTACTACATTCAAAATCTAAACACAACCACATCCACAATCTATACACCAAATCTAGAAGTTTCAATACGTATCATATTATTTTCAATCATGATAACAAAAAACAAAATCTAATAAATACTTACAAAAATCAAAACCCAAAAAAAAAAAAAAAAACGTAGGTTACAAATTGAAAGAGGGGCAGTAACAGCATATGGCAACAACGATGATAAATGGCGATAGTGGAAGAAGTTAGGCACTGGTGGAAGGGGTTTTGGGAATTTTGGAATTTTGGGAAATAAGGAGAATGAGAATTTATAGGAAGTATTCGGCAGTGTATGGGGGTGATTTACGCCAAAGACAAGGAGAGAGGCCGAGAGTAGATCCAGAGAGAGAGAGAAAAATAAGGAAGAAAGCTGTCTGTGTGCATTTATACCCAAATGTATTAGCAACGACTTTGTCATCGCAATTAAACCTAAATTACATTGCCCATAATAATGAAAATGACACCGTCTCATGGCAGCTCATTAAGAATTTTTAGGAACAATTATTTATAACAACCTATCGTCGCTAATATTTTTTTTTTTTTCTAAAATTTCATTTAAAAAAACTGCCATTTATTTGGGAAGTTTTGGAACAATTATTTGTGAAGAAATATTTTTTATGTCGTTGCTAACACCATCCAGGAAATCGTCAACTTTTCTGTCTTTTTTTCAATGAAAGCTTCATAAAAATTATTTACGAGGATGGTGTTGTTGCAAAAATTTCAACAATAGTTATGTGACGTGATTTACGAGGACATGGTCGTTGCAAAAAATTCCATAACAGCTATATCCGACACGCCATACCAGCTGTGATCCATGTGAGTATTTGCAACGGCAATATTGTCGCAATTAATAAGAATTGATGCCAAATCAATTCGCGCTATATTGGAAATGGTGCCAAATCTTTATTTGTGTCAATATATCATCAAAAATATGTATCGGATGACATACCATTGCAAATATCTTAACTTATTGCTGCAATAGGTATCTGTGGCAACATTTCCAAGTCCGTAAGACAAAATTACTGGCAACTTGTCATCGCAAATTATTTATTGTTTGCGACGACTTCTGTTGTTGTTATTGACCTTCTTTATAATAGTGTAGATAAAAAATTGAAACAACAACCAATAAAAATTAAATATCAAGCTTAATATTAGTTATATTTAATAAGAAATATGTCAAAAAATTTAATATATGATAAATTTAATAAAAAGATAAAAATTTATTGAGAGCTTTTTTTCACTTAAATATTAACTTTATTATTAACATACCAATATGACACACTATTGAAGATGCTGTAATGAAATTTGTTAAGAAATGTCAAAGAAGGATTAATATCTCTATGCATAGGTATGCATCATAAATCCAAAGACTTTTAGCTGAAATAGTATCTGTGAATTTACTCTAAAGACCTTAATGATCAGCTTTAAGGGAGCCAAATTTACACTGTGCATTAAAGTCTAATAGTAAATAACATGGGAAATGGAAAATAAAAATCTATTACAATATTTTAAAAAAAAAATTGTCAAATAAATCTTGAGGATTGGGTAAATTGTTTATTTAGTTACTAAACTTTTCAGTTTGTGCGGCTTTAGTATCTGATCTTTTTTTTTAATAACTGGAATGTTTCTAAATCATTAAAATGTTACTATAATAGCCTTTTTCATTTATTTTTTGATGGAATCCATTAATAATTTGTTTAAAAAGGATGCTAACCATTCTTAGGATTGGTATTCTACATAACTTTTCATGATAGGAGACTCCTATTAGGAATATACTTTGCTTCACTCTTTTGTTATAATATCTTGCAACCATTCTCTAGTAGGTGGCAAGCCTAAGTTGGGAATCTAACCTTTTCTCTTCTAGTAGATCTAGCTCAAGATTCATCATCTATTCATTGGTCTCTTCGTCAAAGTATGTCACATAATTGGTGGGGACGATGACCTCAATAGGAAGAACTATTTCCATTTCGTACGTCAGGGAGAATGGTGTTCCTTCGTGGTTGTTCTTGTTATAGTCCGGTAGGCTCAGGGTACCTTTAGTAACTTTTCCGTCGACTTCCCTTGTATTTGTCAAATCCCCTCTTAAGTGTCATGTTGCGTGTAGACTTTGCAAGTGTACGAGTTGTACACAAGTAATAAAAAAAAAAAAAGTGAGTGAGCTAGTGATCGATCTCTTAAGGATTGTTTTCTAAATCTATTTACTACCACAATTACAATATCTCAATTTTATCTAGGCAATCGATATTTGGAAAGTATTGAAATTAAAAACAACAACTAAAAGAAGCAAATAAAATGAAACACAAATTTTTTAGAAAATAATAAGAGGAAAACTCAATTTAGTAATGGATGTAGGAGGATGATTTCACTCTTCTATGCCTATGTTCATCCATTTTAGCAATTATTAATTAACTTTATCCAATTCATTAATCAAGAGCTAACCTAACCTTATAACCTTTCATGAGTGTCAAATGAAATATTATGCCTCAACACCTAATGTGATATTCTTATCAACTAAAATTTATAAGGAAGAAGACATCCAGAAGCAAATATATGATAGGAAGCTGCTTTTTGATTATCAAAGAATCTACAGCTGGTTATGGTTGTTTTGTAGAGCTACTTTTGCCCAGCAAATTATAAAAACTACTGTAGTACAATAAAATTTAATAAGGATGTTAGGGATTGCTTCTATACTATAGCTTTTACCCTTATTATGAATTTACTATAATATTCTTAACAATAAGTAATAATTTCAATTTACACACTTTGTTTATCTGTATAACAAATTATAAAATTACATTCTACTATTGTATAAAATTTTAAAATTCTTTTTCACTTAAAAATAATTTCAAATGGTTAATTATAATTATTATTTTATTTAAAGAACTTTTATTATCATAATTTGATGCATACTTGAAGATGACAATAAATATTAGAAAAAAAAAGAGATGATAGCAAATTAATTTCTAGAAAAATATTATTTTGTAACTTTATTTTTTACGTTAAATTATTTCTATTTTATAGAAGAAAGCATCACTATTAGAATATGCCATTCATTCGTCTCGGTGTTGGACAAAAATACAAAATGTTTTTCTTTGTCATTATTTGCCTACACAATAATTTTACTTATAATTTACCAAGCACCTAAATTCTGCTTTTGATACTTACAGTGATTTTGGCCAAAAAAAAAAAAAAATTTACTAAATGCCTAACAATTTTTAATGCACAATAACTTTACACTCACAACAAGTGACGGAGCCACACTGACACAAGTGGAGACTCTAGCCCCAATTCACATATTTAAATATTAAATTATAACTTTGAAGTTTTTGTAAAATTTCTGTTTTGCTTTCATTTTATAGGAAAAATTATAACTATGCCCTCGTTCACATTTTGATATTTTAGTTTTTATTCCGAAATATATGTGAAATTTAGATATGCACCCATTTTTTTAAAAAGAACTTTATATTATGCACACATTCAATTGTTATGCTACACAATTTAATCATTCTTTAAGAAAAAATATCTTTAATTTTTTTTATTTTACAGTGGCTGTAATGAAACTATTTTCTGACTCCACCTCTGCTCACAGCTCACAACACAACTATAATAAAAATTTTTTACAAAACAACAATGCCACTCAAGTTATTATAAAAATTACGGTTTATATTAAAGGTGTTTATTAGATTCAATCAGGCGATCAAACTGATCAATCTAATCCTTTTTTTTTTTTTTTACAAATAATTAACTTTAATTAGATTGGATTACATGTTGATTCTTAAAAACCGACCTAAATTAGATTAGATGCACTTTTACCCTCAAAATATCCAATCTAATCCAATCCAACTTTTATATGTATATTATATGTGAAAAATATATAAAAAATATTTATATTTTGTAAAATTAATCCAAAAATTAGTGTCTATTTTTTATACACCTTGACGTATCAAATAAAACTTCAAAATTAACTTGATATGATACTAATCTAAACAAAATTATTTTATCTCATTTTATCAAAAAATTTTTATTTTTTTACAGAAGAAAGCATTATTATTAGAATATGCCATTCATTTCATCGACGAAAAAGTAAATTTTTTTTTTTGTCATTATATGCCTACACAATAATTTTACTTATGGCTTACCAAACACATAAACTCTACTTTTAGCATTCACAGTAACTTTGAAAAAAAAAATTTACTAAATGCCTAAATATTTTTATGTACAGTAACTTTATACTCACAACTAGTGACGGCACCACATTGACACTAGCGGGGACTTTAGGCCCCTTCATATTTTTAAATATTAAATTCTAACCTTGAAGTTTTTGTAAAATTTCTATTGTGCCTGTGTTTTATAGGAAAAATTATAACTATGCCCTCGTTCAAAATTTAAGATTTTAGTTTTTACTTCAGAAATATATGTAAAATTTAGTATGCACCCAATTTTTTAAAAAATTTTTATTATGCACACATTCAATTGTTATACTGCACAATTTCATCATTTTTTTAAGAAAAAATTATCTTTAATTTTTATTTTACAGTGTGTCTATTGAAACAATTTTCTAACTCCACCTCTAATCACAGCTCACAACACAACAACGATAAAAGTTTTTACAATACAACAATGCCAAACTGACTTATTATAAAAATTATTGTCTATATTATAGGTGTTCATCGGATCCAAACAACCAATCAAACTGAACAATTCAATTCAATCCAATCCATTATTTTTACAGATAATCGACCTTAATTGGATTGAATTAGATGTTAATTCTTAAAAACTGACCTAAGTTGGATTGGATAGACTTTTACTCTCAAAACATCCAATCCAATCCAACTTTTATATGTAAATATATAAATAATACTTATACTTTGTAATATTAATCCAAAAATTAGTGTCATTTTTTTTGGTACACCTTCAAATATTAAATAAAACTTTAAAATCGACTGGATATGATATTAATATAAACAAAATTATTTTATCTTATTTTATCAAAATTATTTTTTTACAAAAGAAAGCATCACTGTTAGAATATGCCATTTATTCGTCTAAAAGTTAGACAAAAATAAAACTTTTTTTTTTTTTGTCATTATATGGCTACAGGATAATTTTACTTATGGTTTACCAGACATCTAAATTTTACTTCTGGTATTAAAATTAACTTTGGAAAAAAAAAATTTACTAAATGCCTAACTATTTTTTATGCACAGTAACTTTATACTCACAACTAGTGACAGAGCCATATTGACAACAATAGGGACTCTAGCTCCCATTCATATTTTTAATTATTAAATTCTAACCCTGAAGTTTTAAAAAATTTCTATTGTGCCTTCATTTTATAGGAAAAATTATAACTATGTCTTGGATCAAATTTTGAGATTTTAGTTTTTACTTCTGAAATATATGTAAAATTTAGTTATGCACCCAATTTTAAAAAGAACTTATATTATGCACACATTCAATTACTACACAATTTTGTCATTCTTTTAAGAAAAATTTATCTTTATTATTATTTTTTACAGTGCCTCTTATGAAACTATTTTCTAACTTTACCTCTGCTCTCACAGCTCACAACACAAATATAATAAAAATGTTTTACAACATAACAATTCGAAATTGACTTATTATAAAAATCACGGTTTATATTAGGGGTGTTTATCGAATTCAATTAACCGATCAAACCGATCAAACCGATCTAATTCAATCATTTTTTTAACAGATAACTAATCTTAATTAGATTAAATTATATGTCAATTCTTAAAAACCAATATAGATCGGATTGGATGCACTTTTACCTTCAAAACATCCAATCTAATCTAACTTATATATATATATTATATGTGAAAAACATATAAATAATACTTATACTTTATAAAATTAATCAAAAAATTAGTGTCTATTTTTTTGTATACCTTCACATATCAAATAAAATTTCAAAATTGACATAATATGATATTAATATAAACAAAATTATTCTATCTCATTTTATCAAAATTATTTTTTTATAGAAGAAAGCATCATTGTTAGAATATGCCATTCATTCATCTAGGTGTTAGACGAAAATGTAACTTGTTTTTTTTTTTTTTTCATTATATGTCTACACAATAATTTTACTTATTGTTTACAAAACACCTAAATTCTATTTTGGTATTCATGGTAACTTTGAAAAAAAAATCACTAAATGCCTAATTATTTTTCATGCACAGTAACTTCATGCTCGCAACTATTGACGATGCCACATTGACACCAATGGTGACTCTAGCCCCCCTTCATATTTTTAAATATTAAATTCTAACCTTGAAATTTTAATCAAATTTCTATTGTGCTTGCATTTTATAGAAAAAATTATAAGTATGCCCTCGTTCAAATTTTGAGATTTTAATTTTTACTTCCAAAATATATATAAAATTTAGATATGCACCCATTTTTTAAAAGGACTTTTTGTCATGCACACATTCAATTGTTATACTACACAATTTTATCGTTTTTTAAAGAAAAAATTATCTTTCATTTTTTTTTTACAGTGCCTTTAATGGAACTATTTTTCAACTCCATTTCTTCTCAAAGCTCACAACATAAATACAATAAAAATGTTTTACGACACAACAATGCCAAACTAACTTATTATAAAAATTATAGTTTATATTAGGGGTGTTCATCGGATCCAATCAACCGATCAATCCAATATAATCTAATCCTTTTTTTTGTTGGTAGATAACTGACTTTAATTAGATTAGATTACAGTTAATTCTTAAAAAACAGACTTAGATTGGATTGGATGCACTTTTACTCTCAAAACATCCAATCCAGTCCAATCCAATCTAACCTCTATATGCATATAATATGTGAAAAATATATAAATAATTACTTTGTAAAATTAATCCAAAAATTAGTGTCCATATTTTTATACATCTTTACATATCCAATAAAACTTCAAAATCGACATAATATGATATTAATATAAGCAAAATTATTTTATCTTATTTTTTAATTCTCTAACATATTATAATACATAATTACATTTCTATAATAATTGCTTATTTTGTTTTAAAATTAAGTATTTAAATGATGTGTAATAAATTTTAAACCAATTCAATCCAAACCAATCTTAAATGGATTAGACTGAATTTAACATTACATATCAAACATACTGGATTGGACAAATTATTTTAAAATCAACCTTTAATTATACCAGATCTTATACATCTAGAATAATACAACTCTTATCTGACGAAGATCCCTAGTTTGCATGGAAAAATTAGTAAAATACAAATATTTTTTTTTAAAGAAACACCAATCAGCTACTCTTCTATGCGTAGAGGATAAAATGTTATTGCTGGGGTCCTGCACGTGTTCAAGTTTAACGTAGACAGCGAGATAAAAGTTGAGGCACAAAAAATAAATAAATAAATAAAAGGCTATACACAAGGAGCAAGAAAAAAAAAAAAAAAACGCGCATCTCCTAAGAAATTATTGGCACTTCTATACAAGTAATACTAATGGATACAAACAAGCCAATATTTTGCTCAGCCAAAAAAAGGGGCCAAGATTGTGTGCCTAAACCAGAATTCGAAACAACTGGTTAACTACCAGTCTACAACATCATGGTTTAACCATACCACATGACCAAATACAACACGTTGAGGAAAAAAAAAACAAAAAACAAAAAACAAAACAACATAAAACAAAGGGCTCGTGCTGCAACTTGTAGTGATTGTATGTCTCATATTTCCTCCGGCAAAAGGGACACTTCTAGAGTTTTATTATCTTTAAATGAAATCTGAACCGCCACCAAAATGTTCTAGGTCCGGATGAGTCCCACGCCCGGGCCTCTGAGGAACCCTGCAGCAAAATTGAAAGGGAAAAGAGAAGAAAAGGTAAAATAATATTTTTCCCTATTGAGATTACTAAATCGAATCACAGTAGAACTATTGTATCAAAACAAGAATATTACGAGCTAGCTAAATTAATATTTCCTTGGAGAAACAGTTCTTTAGATTCCTTGTCAAATCCTACATACGATGTTTCACCAAGCATGCTATTTGGCTAAAACCACCCCAACAACAGAGTCTCAATTAATCTTAACATGTCTCGTTCAAACAGTTCTAGTAAAGAGATTTTGAACTCCATTGAAAAATGGCTAGTTTAAGAATTTGGTTGGCAATTGTACATAGATATGTACTTATGTAGTGATACTGATGAAGAAAATTTTACTTCTACATACCTTGCAAATCGACCAGGCTCAAAGCCAGGAACACCAGGCGGGCCATAGGGATCAAAACGAGCACCTGGAGGTACACCCCTGTTTCAATTGATCATTTAAAGCCCCCATAAGTAATAGCACCTACATGGGAAAGAGAACTAGAGATAAAGAGAGCTAAAACAAAAATAACTCACGGTTGTGCCCCAGGGAAGCTAGGCTCTCCACCTCCACCAAACCAACGAGGATCATTAGGTCCTGCTTTCACACAATGTACAAACTGTAAGTACAGAACAGTCACCACATGTTTACTCAGAAGCATACATAAAAGAAGAATGATCTTACTCACCTAGCAGCATGCTCCCACCACCAAAATCACCCCTAAAAAGATATAAAGCAAATTTAGACACGTTTACAGGTGGAATGTCAATTAGCATATTAAACTTAACAATCAATAACCACAGGGAGTTGTGATGAGAAATACCTGGGCACATACATTCCAGCGCCAGGCCCAGGAAAAAGATCACTACCTGGAGCAGGAATAACAGGAGGATATACGATTCTGCAAACAATAAAGAATTGAAGTAATTCACTAAAAAAATACATTTGATAATCACATAACTGACTGCACAAGGTAGTAGGATAGAAAGGAAACAAAATGTACAATTTGACATAAACAAGCTATTAGTTTCTTCTTCTTCTTCTTCTTCTTCTTATTCTTCATTTTTTTTTTTCTCTCGTAAGAATGAGCTGCATGTGTTTCTCAGGCCAATATCAAAAACTGCCTCCATGGAAAGCATTTCAGTCCTCTTTGCAGACTAGACTAAAATAGCGCTTAGAGTCACCCGTCAAAACTAGTTTCCTAGATTCTTTTGATGAGAGCTAGGGAACATAACAACATCTTATTAAAGGAGGATGGTGGAAAAAAAAATCCATGTTATTTGCTCATACCACTGCTTCCAAGAGTGAGTGTTTGGGAGGGAGATAGATAGAGAGAGAAAGCTCATACCCCGCAGGATGTATCTGAACACCTGAGGATTCAGGAACTGCAGCAGCAGGCTCAGTAACATAAGGTCTCGTCCCTTCACTAGTTTTTGAACTGCCAATGGCATCAAGTAACAAGACAATCTATGAGAAGCTAATTGATGATTGTATGCTTAAAATGTAGCGTTCCATTGTAAGACTTGAAATTTTGAAACCAAACCTAAAACTAGTCCATACAATTTTAACCCACACCCACCCTCGATACGAGATACAAAAGAACCATGGATTCTGATGCAGCAGAATTGGAAGACCAGACCAACTCCAGACCAAGAGGAAAAACGAGATTCTTTGTTCCAATTTGTGTTGTACAAAACCAGAAAATAATTGTCTCAGAAGAACCCTTTACAAAATCCCAAATGGCTTATATCTAACCACAAACCCATTGGACAAAATAGGACAACTTTTAAGCAAGAGACGTTATTAGATTAATACACAAACCAATATAGCTTTATAGATGTAGATGATTATAATTTACAAATGATTATCAGATATAAATTTATCCTTCTTTCAAAATTGGATGAGATATCTACTAAAAGACAATAGAAAGAAAAGTAATCCTAAACACTGCCAAGAAATATGAAAGAAAAACTGTTTCTGAAATTGAATAATTTTTCAGTGTATAAATGATCTATCACCATGGCTTTAAATAGCCAAGTATTGCCTAGGGTCAACTATACAATTAATACAATCTCCCATAATTAGAATAAATGAATTTACCAAAAATAGAATGAGCCTAAAATAGACTGATTACCCAAGGATTCTATGGCTAATTTACAGCCTTCCCTAATTACACGGTTTCTCACATCTACACAACCTAAGGTACTTGTGCAAATTATGAAAATCAAACCACATATCACATACTATTTCCAGTGTTTAAACTTCAAACCACATTTCTAAATTTAAACCACATTCCAATTGCATAATAACTTCATTAAAATCACTGCTTAATGTTAAAAAAGCTAAAAGAGTCCATAACAATGGTAAAAGTTTTCCACATCAGACCTTCAAAGCAACATGTTATACCATATAGGACATTGAAAAAAAAAAAAGGGAGTATTCGTTAAAATTATCGTGAATTTAGGATTCCAATGTTCTAAATTAAATAACTAACTACAAATTATTACTGCAATGAAAACATTTCTGTTCGAAAAAATAATATACCTTCTGAGATTACTCGAGGAGCTAGGTTTCGAAGAAACATCTGATTTAGACAAAATCTCCGAGTCCAGATTCTTCACCAGTTTATCCAAATTCTTGAACTGTGTGGAGTAATTACCATCTCCATTCTCTCCAACATAATCTCCAACGCTGCAATTTCAAACCCCCAAATATGAATTCAAATATTCCTCAAAAAATTAAAAAAAAAAAAGAGAATTATTAAAATTTAAAAAACCCGTACTTAATTTCGAAGTGGAGGGGCTGAGAGCTCCCATCGGCCAAAGCATCAACGAGAAGCTTATCGTTCATGACGAGACACTTGACCAACACTTTCTTAAAATTTCTCTCGGGGTTTGCGTAGACGAATGCATACTCGTCATCCACCTCGTTCCAGCCGTCGATTCCCACCTCATCTGGACAAAGCGAAATCTTGAAGAATTCATAAACTCGAAAAGCATATATATATGTATATATATATCCGATAACTGTAGAAAGGAAGGCGATTTACCGGTGGAGGGTGAGGAGTGAGCGGTGTCGGAAAAGGCTTCAGGTCCGGTGGCGGTGGGGACATAACCGGAAGCGAGGAAACAGGCGTGAACGACGAAAGCAACTTTGTCGCATTTGTTGCGAAAGGATGGTCTCGCGGCTCTGATCACCGCCATAACCGATTTCTCGGTCGCCATTTTTGGGTTTCGCAAGAGTGAAAGGGTAGTTTCTTGGGAAAGGGGTTTATGAGAAAAGTGGGAAGAAAGGAAAAGACTAACACAAACAGAGAGGCCTCGTGGTTTCAAGGTTTGTTGAAAATACTTTTATAGATTTTTTTTAATAGAAAAATAGTTTTTAAAAATATATTGTAAAAAAAATTATTTAAAGTTAAAATTTTAAAAATTTATTTAGAAATAATTATTAATATAGATTATATTTAAATTTTTTAAAATTTATATAATTTAAAAAAATTATTTTATTTGAATTTATAAACATAAAGTTATATATTTTTAAAATTTAAAATTTATTGTATTATTTTAGAGATATAACTAGTAAAATGTGTCTGGGAGGCAAGAAAAAATTAAAAAAATTGTTTTAGATACCAAGGTTTTGATCCCTATTCAGGCACTAAATGAAAAGCTATTTTGTGCATATGCCTGGTGAACTTTTTTGGGTGTTTGGAGGGTGTTTTACCCGATATTTATTTACTGTATTATATTTATATTGTGTTTAAATGTAATGTAATTTTTATTTAAATATAAAAATATTTCATTCAAATACTAATCATATCAAAATTTTGATGTACTACAATTACTATTTATTTTACTTTATTAATTATATTATATACTCTTTTTCCCTCTCCTTTTTTTCTCTTTACTTTTATCTATCATATCATATACAATATAATTCAAATACTTTTCATTCAAACATACATTACATTCAAATACAATACAAATATTTTTTATAAAATGTAAATTATATTCAATGCATTACATTTACTCAAACACACATTACATTCAAATACAATACAAATATTTTTCATAAAATGTAAATTGTATTCAATACATTACATTTAAATGTAATGCAAACGCACTGTATTTACCAAACATTCCCTCAGAGATAAATTATATATATTTTTAGTATTTTTATTTATTTCACAATCACTTTTTATTGTTCATATTTTTAAAATTCTATATTAATGCCTTGTTTGTTTACTGCATTACATTTAAACACAATATAATTTTTATTTAAACATAAAAGTATTGCATTCAAATACCAATTACATTACATTTTAAATCTAATATAATCATTATTTATCATTCTATTTTTTCTATTACTTTTACCAATCACATAATATATTCTCTTTTTCTTTCCTTTTTTTTCTTCTTTCTACTTTTATCAATCACATAACATACAATATAATTCAAATACTTTTTATGCAAATAAACATTGTACTTGAATGCAATGTAAATACTTTTCATTTAAACGCAATGTGAATGCAATACGTTATCCAAACGTCCCATAAATTCAAATTTTAAAAGTTTACAATTTTACGCATACAAGTCTAACTGAGATTTTTTTTTAAATTATATAGAATTTCGAAATAAATGAAATAATATCCATATTGAAATTTTTTTTCAAATAAAATTTCAAAAATTGCATTATATAGGCTAAATATTTATTGATTTGAAAGTAAATAACACAATTTTAAACATTTAAAAATTTATAACTTAATCAAGTTTATAAATACATAATTTTACATTTTTACCCTTAATTAGTTTCTCTTTCTCTTTCTCTTTCTTCCCAAGCACACGCTCTCTCTACAAATGTGTGCTCTCTCTCTTTCTCTCTCTCTCTCTCTCTTTCTACCTTCTCCTCTCCCTAGTAAGGTCTTTGTGGTGGCAATGATTGAGCAACAACAGAGATCTCGCTGCCTTACAACTCTGATAGCATTTGTAGAGGAGACGATCTCTTCCATGCAATCTTCCTTCCTATGACAATGAGAACTAATCCAAACGATGGCTGAGGTTCGTGTTCCCCCTGTGAAATTCTAGCACGCAACCTATGGTTTTGTTTTTGGTTTTTGTTTTTGTTTTTTTCTTTTATAGTTTTAGATCTTTTTCAATCACTAGGCTTTGATGATGAGATCATTACGAACATTGTGATGCTCACTTGGAGTTGCAATTGTTGGGAATACCCTGAATACGACAAATATTTTTAGATGTATTTCATTTATTTTGAATTAATTCATAATATATTTGAGATATTTTATTATATCTTTGTTATACTATCTTCATCGTTATTTATATGTTAAAGTAAATTTAAGAAAATAATCAACTTTACACCTAGCTAACCCATTAGCCACATGTTCAATTGGCCTAGGAGCCTGATTCAGTTGCCACTGTCTGGTAAACAACCTAAGCACACTCCTCATCCTTTAACCACCATGGCTCAAATCTAAAACGAATCCCACCTCACTTCACTTTCATACTAGGGGAAGGGGCTAATTCAAAAGGAAAACTTGGGGGGTGTTTGGTTTAAGTTTTGAGAATGATTTTCTATTTTTAAAAACACAGAAAATGAAAACGATTTCAAAATAGTGTTTGTTTATTTAATGTTTTCAAAATCATTTCGAAAACACCATTTTCAACTATGTTGATTTTTTGGGTTTTTGAAAACAAAGAAAAGTTGTTTTCACTTTTTTGTTTTCATTCTCTCTCTCCCTCTTCTCTCTCTTTCTCTCTCTGTACTTTTACAGTGTCAGTGACAATAACAATGTCGACAATAACCTCCATCTGCTGTGAAGGGTGACGACAGCAACGACCCTCTAACGACGATGGCCACTGACTTGCGGCGACAATCATCAACTTATGACCCAAATCTCTTTATCACCGTCATCTAGTATCCAAACTATTAATTTCTTCCATCCCGACCCTTCATTATAAAACCTATCACCAAAGGATTTTTTTTTAATTATTACTAATAATTTATTTTTTGTTATTTTTCAAAAATTAAACATAAATATGTTTTCATAAAATACATATTTTCAAAAATATAACTAAATAGAGTTTCATTTTTATGTTTCTCAGAATATATAATTAGAAAATATAAATAAATATAATTTCAAAAATAATCTCTTTAAGTTTTTAAAACAATTTTATTTTTATTTTTTTTAAAACAGAAAACATTTCAAAAATAATAACAAAATTCACGTTGATGATCAGAGCCAAAACCCAACGTGGTTGACCTTTAGCTGAAGGGTATAAAAGCTTCCGCTCTTCCGTTGTAAACACCCGATCAAGCCTTTGCTGGATGTTCTTTGATTCCTCTCGTTTATTATTCCAAGTTAAGCGAGGGCCCTCAAATCCCAAATCCACCAATTCACACTCCTCTAGCGCATCTCAAAACTGAATCATCAAAGCTAGAGTTATTTCAGTTCCACCTTCTTCTCCGAAAAACATAAAATCTCATTAAAATCACCCGCACATACTCAAGGATGATCTGAGAGAGATTTAAGTCTTCTCAGAAGCTCCCACGTATGTTTGTGGTCACCTTTATTACGTTGCCCATAAATACTAGAAAATTGCCTCCTTTTCCTGAATCTATCTTCCACAAAAGCAACAATATGGCACTCAGAAAAATGATTCGGAGAGACCAGAACATTTTCTTTTCAAGGCAACATCAGATCTCCCAAGAACCAACCAAGTCCACCATAAAGCTTCTATTAATAAAACTCAACTTCATAACTACCGATTTCACCTTACGACGATGAATCTTAGTTTCCGTCGGAAACACCACACCCAGGGCAGTTTTGCGGATAATTTTCTGCACTTTCTTCAATGCTCAGGGGTTCCCCGAGCATTCCAACTTAGTAAACTCGTTGGGTGCGATGAGGCTGAACTTCATCAGTTGCCGTTTCCCCACCCTACATGCCTTAATTTCTCCTCCTTCCACCATACTGTTCGCAGAGGACTTCCTTTTACTAGCAGACACTCAAATCAGAAAATGTAGAGACACCCCTTACTTGCTTTAGACAGTAAGTTTCTTCCGACTTTTCCCCTTAGGCCTTCAGAGCTTCCTGCCCAAAAAAAGAATCCACATTCACTCTAGAAGGATAAGCCTTTTGCATCAACCGTTTTAGTCGGGGAAGAAATCCCCATTGCACACACACTGTAACCTTCCCACTGGAATGGGTCAATCTACCAACCTACTTGCTTGGACTAGGCAAGCCCACATCAGTACCACCCCTCATAGAAGATTCCTAAATAGGCCCAAATGACTCCAAGACCAACGCTTCCCGCAACTCAAATCCAACCCCGCCAGAGTCTTTTTGGGAATAGAGGTTACTCTAGTGGATTTCAGAAACGGGAGTTTTGGAGGATCGCATCCACTCCAAGGATCATGGGAAATTATTTCAATCCCGAAACTTCTGTCCCTTCAAAACCATTCTCAAAACCGCTTGCCGGAGGCGTCTCCTCGTTGAACACCGGCAAGCTATCGACATCATCATAGACTCTATGTGAACCCCCGCCCTCTGGATCTTGCGACAAAATGAGAACCTCTGCGATTATCCGCGCCAGAAAATCCAGAAACTTGAGATTGGTTCAGCCCATCCGCTCTTAATAGTAAAAACATCCTTCTCCATACATTCCTTAGCTTTAACATCCCCACATTCTCAGGCACCATATGATCCTATCTACTACAAACATAGCAAAAGCCTGCAATATTCTCATATTTGAGAATTCACCTGACAACCTTACCATGATCGCAGATTCGAATTTGAACTCTCAGACGAAGAGGCTTCATCGCAACAATCAGCACATGAATCCTCATGAATTTACCTCCCATTCTTATTTTTGACAACCCGAATAATACTATCTATGGTGTAACGTCTCAGGCCTCCTTTTGGTACGATATTTTCCACTATATGGTTCTTTGATACTTAAGTTCTCAACTTTTCATTTTGATAAGCATAGCCTTACATTTTGATTAAGCAAAACACGGAGGGAAAAAAATCAAAAAAATCAAAATCCTTACAATCAACCACAATTGTAGGTGAAATTTCAATAGATTTTCTTATTCAATTGAATTTCTTTACAATATCCTTGAATTGTAAAAAACTAAAATTTAAAACACGAAAATTAAAAGAAAAGCTACACATTTGCAGGAGAACTAGGGACTGAGGAAGTAGTAGAAGTAGAAGAAGTTTCGTTTTTGTGTCTTCCAGTGGCTCTTATGTAACAAAAAACCACCACCAAGAAGGTTGTGGCAAGCCCACCAAGAATGACACCACCACCAGCCACTGACTTATCTATTGACTGACGGTGCTTGTTTTCCAAGTGGACATTTCGGGCATGGACAACTACATTGTGTACAGTTGCTGTTGGCTGAGCATTTTCTTCAACTTGGGAGGAATTTTCTTTGGCTGGGCTCGGTGATGGTGAACCAGAAGAGTTGGTGGTCCCTTCAGTCTGGTGCTTTGCTAGTTTCCTAATACTTATGGGTGGTTCAGCTTTGGATGGACTTGGGGCCGGTGGGTTGGAGAATGGTTCAGAGCTAGAGTGAGAAATGGTCGGCTCATTATGAGCCTTTTCATTTGCCAGGGTTAGACCCACATGGGCATTTGCTAGGATTAAGCAAAGTAGAAGGAGCTGAGCCATTTTGTAGCACTAACTGGTATTATTTTGTGAGCAATGGAGATTTGTGTTGTGGCTCTAGATATGATACAAATGTGTGTGTGTGTGTGTATATATAATGCAACTACATCAACTAACCGTGTGGTTTGATGGAAATTTCGCTAGCTAGATCCCTCAAATATATATATACATATAGTCTTTTTGACTTGATGTAATGAGGGTTGTCTGTGGAACAAGGGAAAATATTCAAGGAGACACGTGAGTAAGCATTAAAATATTAGTATACAACTAAGATTTCAATTAAGGGAACAATATCTTTAATATGTTTATTTGTCAAGTTGGATTAAGAGCAAGTTAATATTGTGTTAGAACGCATACGTAACATTATTTTTAATTTCCTATACGAAAGTAAGATATTTAGAAGTTGCTCAATTGTACTTGGTATGTTTCTCAATGGTGGAATCCAATTTATTTATTTATTTTCCTTCTTTTAGTACACTGCTATTTTATCTCAAAATAATAATAATAATAATAATAATAATAATAATAAGCACACTAATAGTTTTGCACTAATCCCATGCTTTGAAGATCACTTAAAGGTTTCCATGAAACATTTAAGAATTATTACTGTCCATATTTTGGGGGATTATAGTAACTAGTATTTTTGTACTAAATAAAAGATTTTTAAATATGTGAAGTAAAATAGCACATTTATTAAGTAATTGACATATTTTTATTTAGTTCTTGTAAATACTTTAATTACCTAGAAAATTTATTGTTTAGCTAATAAATATTCTAGTTTACCTAATAAATTCACTATTTACTTCAAATATTTAAAAATATTGTTTTTTGCTTCAATTGTTTTATACAAACATAGTATTTACTTCTTTCTTCCTTAGTAAATGATGTTTGTTTAGTATTCTGAATGGCTCTAAAAACTTATGAAATAAATTTCAAATCAACACTCAATAATTATCAAGAACTAATTCAAAAAACAAACCCAAAGGAAAATTATTCATGTCTTGACCATTGTGATAAGGCATAGAAAATGGCTACAAGAGGCAGGTTAAATAATTTTGACGACCAAAGTTATTCTTAACTCTGTTGAAAAATCATACTAAAATGTTTTGTGTAGCTTTTGTGTTAAACCATTGTACCCTTGAAAAATAATAGAATCTGCCTTAAGTCTCTTTAACGTCTTAAAGCATGAATATAAGATGTTTCTAGTGAAAGGTGCATTACAAGTTAAGGAAAATGCATATATATTCATGCATACTTCATTAACAAATGTAATATTGTTGGTTTAATAATATGAGAAATTGCAAATCATGATATTGGAATATAGGTATGTCTCCAATTTATGTATATATGCTTGACTTGCACATGGGTACTCGTCTAATTGAGGTGAGTTATACATACCGAATCTATACCCAACAATTAATGCACTGTTTTGGGTATGGAGACATAGGCCATTGTTAAAAATCATGAATCTAATGGGCTTTAATATATTAATCTTAGCTTAATATAGATTTGTTGAAGGTTAATAATGTAAAGAGAATTGCCTGTAGGATGGGAAACAATAAGTTAACTAGTGTACTTGACGACTTGGAGAGAAGAGACTATGGCAGAAGGTACGAATTCGAATAAATATTAAAAGCCTTGTGTCAGTAATTGTCTCTACTTATGGGAATTTGATTGCAGTGTAGTAATTGCATTTTTTTTTCTTTCAAAAATTAGTTTTGGTGTAAACTCGTTAGCCAGCTCATAGTCCATGCAGTATCTTGGTGCAAAAGGTTGGCCATTGCACGTGGAGAAAAACCTTGACCTTCACACCAAGCCCCTTGTCCCAGTCCATGAAGGTTCATCAATGGAAATAGCGGAGTCCAATTTAATTAAAAAAAAAAAACCAATTTAATTTATTTACCACACTAGCTTAGACCTACTTGAATAAATTGTAGGACTATGATCATAAAGCGAAAATTTGTTCAAAGAAATAACACGTTGGTTATCCGTATAATAACTTTAACATTATTCATAAAAAAAATAGACAGGAAGATATAATATTAATTTTGAAGTAATGATTTTAAGTATATAAACAGTAGCAATGGCATCTTAATTTTAGTAAGATTGTAATTTTCGTCAACTTTATTTTGTGAAATAGTTTATCTTAATTATTGAAATGAGATTTTTCAAGTAAAAATATTAATATACATATATAGATGGATTCATTATATGTATTCGACTGAATCTAAAGTGATATTTATTTACAGGGATAAGGAAATAAATAAACCAAAACTCACTTTAAATAAACATATATGATGGATTCATTATATGTTTGGATGGTTAATAAATGATATATTTTAATAAATTATAATTTATCACAATCTAAAATTCTAAAAATACTCCTTATGTGTAAATTTTAATAATTTATTTGATAAATCACTTTTTAACTTAATAAATCATTTATCTACTGATTTTGGTAAATTTTGATAAATTTATCTAGTAAATCACTTTTTTTTTACTTGGTAAATCACTAATTTACCGATTTGATAAATCATTTATTATTCAGTAAACTATTTATTTTAATAAATCATTCGTAAATACTTAGTTTACCATTGTAATTAGTTATAAATTCTATTTTACTAACGTAAATTATTAATTTACCAAATTTGATAAATCATTTACCAATTTTGAAAAATAGTGCCACATATGCTAACTCTAACCCAAAATTGACCCAAACCCACTAATTACCCAAAATCCAAAAAACTATTGCAACAACCACCTCCTCATCGTCACCGTCACGTCGAAATGAGATGCCTTTGAATAATATTCTTAAAGTTGAACTGTTTGATATTTGGGGTATCGATTTCCTAGGACTGTTTTCATCCTCATACAACAATAGGTACATTCTTATACCTGTAGACTATGTCTTCAAGTAGGTGGAAGACATTGCCTTACCATCCAATGATGCGAAGGTGGTGCTAAACTTTCTTCCAAAATACATCTTCACTCATTATGGCATACCAAAAGCAATCATTAGTGATGTAGGTAAACATTTCTGCAACTGTTACTTTGAATTTTTATTGACTAAATATAGGGTAAGAGACAAGGTCACTATAGCCTACCATCCCCAAACTAGTGGCCAAGTAGAAGTTTCAAATACAGAAGTAAAGTGGATATTCGACAAGGTGGTAAACTTTACAAGGAAATATTAGGCTAAGAAACTAGATGATACATTGTTAGCCTACCACATGACTTACAAGACACTCATAGAAATGTCACTATTTCACCTTGTTTTTGAAAAGGCTTAACATCTACTTGTTGAGTTGGAACACAAATCTTATTGGGCTGTAAAGAGCTTAAATTTAGACATGAAGTCAATAGGAGAGAAGAGATTGGTACAACTGAATCCTATGGATGAATTCAAAAATAAAGCTTATATACATGCCAATATCTACAAAGAGAAAACAAAGTCATGGCATGATAAACACATCCTGAGGCGTGATTTTGAGTCTGGCTAGCAAGTTCTCTCGTACAACTCACGCCTTCAACTCTTTCCTAAAAAGCTAAAATCCCAATGGTTTGGCTGTTTATTGTCGCACAAGTTTTTCCACATGGATTCGTTGATACAAAAGGCACAATCAAAGTTAATGGGCAAAGATTAAAACACTACATTGGAGGTGATATTGATAGGCAAAAGACCAACATCGCTCTGCATAGTCCAACATGAGCCAACTTTGAAGTCAAGCCGATAGCTCTAAATCAAGCGCAATTCAGGAGGCAACCCAAAATTTTAATTTTATTTTGTTTTGTGTATTTATTTTTCTATTTCATTTTCATATTTTTTTTTCTTGACTCTTGATGGTAGATATGGAAGAAACTTTATCAAAGCTCAGGAACAGGTTCCTTTCTCATCCTCAGGATACATTGTTGAAAATATACAGGTGTAGATTGGAAAGGATGAAGTTCCTAATGCAATTTGGTAAGCCAGAAGATCTACACTGGATTATCGAGACTAAGGTACGGCTATCAGGAGAGTTTCATAACTTATTTGATAAACATATGTTAGAAATGAGACAAAGTACTTTTGCTAAGAAAAGAAGAACAAAAAGAATATGGGTCTATTTTAGATGCATAAGATGGAATTGTAACAAACATTGCAATAATATAGGAATAACCTCCATAAACCGAGATTACAAAAATTAATTTATAAAGGATGGTTTCAGTAAAAAGTCATTAAATTATATCATTTTGTCTCTTGATGCACATCCGAACGGACAAGTTCAAGGTGTCATTCTTGATTTATAAAGTTTATTTATAGATGAACGGGAGTACTATAGTCTAGGGAATATGATATTAAAAGATCATGTTTGCTAGTTCATAAGAAAATTAGATAGGAAGTTCATCCTTAAATTGTAGAGGTCATTTAAGCTGTTATTGGGCATAAAACCAAAGGAGAATGTGAGCCACAATCATAATTACTATATAAAATCTTACATTTTTTTTTTTTACAAATTTCCTTTTTATTTTTTTTTTCATATTTCACTGTTATCATTATCATCATTTTTGTGTCGAGTGTATATTTTTTACTTTTTCTGTTTGCATTGAGTGTGTATCTTTTACTTTTTCTTTTTATTTTTCAAATTTTCCTGACAACAGCTAATCTATCCCTTAACAGACATAATTCAGTATTCTCCGAATCAGCAATCTCAGAGCAGCAGAGGCTTACGCTAGCGGATTTTCCTGACACATGTAATTTTACCATCGTCATCACACACATCTTCATTTGTAAGGTTAGAAAAAACTAAGTTGAGATAGATAGTCCTTCAGTTCACAAGTTTAAAACTATTTGTGTATTCAGTGGGACTAGTCTTGGAAAAGATAAAGATTTTTTGAAAGCAGTAAACAATCTTGGTAAGGTGTCAGCTGCCAAATTAATTAATCTAATGTATGGAAAAAGAAGTCTTGGATTAATAGGGTGTGTGTCATCCATTGTGGCGGCCCGCCCTACTGTAGAGGCTCTACAGTGCTATTACAGTCAACTCTGTAGTTAACCGCAATAGTCTGCAGGCCTCTAGGGTCGCCGGCAATCATGCTGAACTGAAAACTTGCTTGTTAATTTTGCGGAATAAATTTTTTTTTCTTTATTTTATAATCATAAACTGTTCGAGAATGTGATAAGGAAATCATGTTAACAAAATAACATGCACCTGAATCATGATTCCCTTATCACATAATCTTAACTTGAAAACTTGTTCTTGTAACTACATGGTTTAAATATTCAAAATCTGTACAGCGGAAGACTTAAGGGTGACCAAATCCCTCGCCCAATCCTCCCCGGCATGCATCTTCCCTGTTCGTCGTCTACCGTATACTACTGGTGAACAGGTCTCTTACCTGCAACATGTGAACAAACTGATGAGCTATGGGCTCAGTAAGTTCAAACATAAAAACATGAAATTAACATGCTATACTACTGTGCTCATGCATGAAACTGGACTCTGTAAACATGCTCTTAGCTGAGAGGTTAGTCTTAGGACATTATCTGTTATTTTAGTTCTGGTTTTGGGCCCCTGATTGGTCGTACCGACATGTTAGCGCAACTGGGAGTGGTACTTTAGTGCTGACCTCCTCAGTCTTAACTGATGCTAAACATGAAAGCCTCCCCGTGGGTCGAGAGGCCGATACGCCAATAACTGGTTTAATTACCATCTTGCTGGTGTTCCAACTGGGTAGCACACTGATTGCCCCCACAGTCGGAACCTGTTACATGAATTACTGGGGTGTGAGTTTTATTAACATACTAGGTGCCTTGTGCACCTACATATTTTCGTGTTCTGGTACTGTCTGACATGTGTACTGAAACATGCAACTCTATATGCATGACATGAACTGATATGAACTGACCTGTGCTGATATGAGACTGACATGAACTGACATAGATATCGTGATGCAGACGATCAATGTCTGACATACACGTCATACAACATACATAACATCGTAATATAACAAGCTTGTCCACGTTGCAGTCAGGACAATGCTTGAACTTACAAAAAATCCGCTAGCGTAAGCTTCTGCTGCTCTGGGATTGCTGATTCGGGGTCTCTGACTTGAACTCCTATAAAAGGAATAATTACTGGTTATTTCCAATACTCATCTTATATTGGAAATATGGCAAAACATGAAAATTTTCATTTCTAGACTCTTTTTTTTTTTTTTTTACTCTCTGGCTTCGAACACGCCCTCCTACACGGGCGTGTCTCTGGCCGTGTACCTCTCTAGACTTACATGCCTGGCCGTGTAATTCGTGAAACATGGCCGTGTATACTTACACGGGTGGATACACGGCCGTGTACTCCTCTGGACTCTTACATGGTTACTTACACGGCCGTGTTTCTGGCCGTGTTTTCCTGCTGTCTAACATGGTCTGCTACACGCCTTTCCCTTGACCGTGTGCCCCTTGACACGGCTCGATACACGGTCGTGTTCTTGGCCGTGTACCTCTCGGGTCTGATTTTTCTTGCAGCACGATCGTGCATATGGGCATGTTCGGGGCCGTGTACTGAACACGCCCTTGTACACGCTCATGTTCATACCAGAATCAAGATTCTGGATCCGAACTGCTCTACTCTGATTTTCTAAGGCCTTTATGGCCTTTGTTCTACTTCTTACACTTGAAATCGATTTTCATAAGATCGTTTCAAGGTATCTACTACATTTCTACTATCACAAATCCATGATTTCATAAGCAAAAGTTCCATATTTTGCTCATTTACAACTCTTGACTCAACTTTTGAAAAATCTACACTTTTGTGAAGAAATTTCACTAAACTTCATGGATTCGTGTTTGAAAACATCTAGACTTGAACTATGTTTCGATTTTAACCGAAAACCTCAACATGATTCACTCACATTCTCTTTTTTCCTTTCAAAACCCCAGATTTTCCCCCAAGAAAAACGTAAGAAACGAGGGTTTATCTTGCTTTAAATCTTGTGAGTTTCTTGCTGCTGATTCGTGACCGAAACTCGATCGATCTATTGCTGGAATAAGAAAATCCGAACTTTCCTTGGATTTCCTTTTTTTTTTTTCCTTCTCCCTCTTTTCTCGGTTTCTCTCTTTCTCTCTTCCCCTTTCTTTCTTTCTTTTTCTCTTTCTTTCTTTTCTTTCTGCCGGTTGCTTTGCAGCTAAGGCAAAGTGAATTAATTCACTTGCTGCCGAGGGATTTGAGACCCCCACCTCACACACGTGCCTCTCCTTCTCTCGCTTACTTTCATTTTTTTTTTTAAATATAAGGGCTTGTTTGGCAATTCTTTTGGCCCTTGATCAATGTGGCTCACTTGTGTGCCATTGATCTCTTAATATGTGTTTTCCACATACTTTTCTATTAAATTTTAAAACATCATAATTTGAATTAATGCTTAGCTTTTAACTATTTTCATTGATTCATTATAAAATTTTGATTAAAATTCAATTAATCAAAATTTTTCTCTGCTCTTTATTCTGCAACATGTCTCACTATAAATGTACCTTTATTTACATATTTTGTACAATTATTTCCGAGAACGTAGATTTCTTGGTTATCACATCCATTGTGTGCATTAAGAGTAGCAAAGTCGTAGATATCATTCTTAGTATTTTAGTTGACAAAAACATCATCGGTTACACTATAGGTAATGAGTTAAAGGTCTCAACCATGCACGAAAGAATGGCTAACATAATGTTTAATACATATGTCCTTATCACTTTACTTGGTAGTTTACGAACCTTGGAAGAAATTTTCAACACTACCTCTTGGGTCAAACTAAATCTTTATCAAAAGCTATTAAGATTATTAAATATTAATGAGTTTTATGATGGTTTGTTGTCTTTTTTAGATTACGTGATGGAACAAGAATTCATTACACTATTGGCCTGAAAAATCCTGGTCTCATTCCGACTGCTGATTAGCTGATTGATCAACTATAAATCTTAGTGCCTGAACCTAATCCATTAATATTACAAGTAGCATGATTAATTATGGATAAAAAAACAAGCAAGAAGCGTGGCTTGGATCTAACGTTCTGGTTGTAATAAATTACTTACCTTTTTGGTTTTACTCATAACATTTGATTTTCTTTCTTACCTTTAGTTTGTTTAGTTTTTTATTTTGATAACATTAAATCAGATGAGATTGTTCACTTTCTATTTATCTGTATTAGACATTAAGTACAATGTCCCAAATAGATTGTAGGGAGAAAATTGCTTGATTTTTTTTATTTTAGATTTTTAGAATTTCTTGACTTTTTTTATTAGTAATGATTGTTTTCTTGTGTCACTGTTTTGTTTTTGTTTTAAAATTAAATAAATAAAAAATAATAAAAGGGATAATTTCTTACAAATTTGATGATTAAAATTTTGATTACTTTATTTTATATAGTCTTTCAAAAAAATATGAATTTTACCATATTTGCATTTAATTATTATTTTTTTAGTTAGTCTAACTTAGTTATGGTATTCAATATTTGAGCACTAATTCCTGATCTATGAGTTGTGTATTTGTTTAGAGACAGTTTTTGTAAATACGAAATATTTATGATTTTACAAGTCATAAAATTTGTTTGATTTTCTCTTAAGGTAAAATCTCAGACAATATAAACATTAAGAAAATAATTTAGGCAATTTTTGAAATGTTTGAGCTTTTAAGCCAACCCTAAAAAGTTTTTATCCTAGTTTACCCCTTTAGAGCCTTGTTTTATATAACTTTTTCTTTGACCTTTTAAATTAAATGTCTAACCTTTAGTCCTTAAGTATGTTGATCATTTTAAAAATTATTTTGAGTTATGCTAAAATTTAAAAAGAAGGTTGGAATACAATATATATATATTCATATATGAAAAGAGCATTAGACCTTTTTATTTACATAATAAATTTAGGGATATAATAGCTCTTAAAAAAATTTATTTTTGATATAAGAAAGTTATAAATAAGTTTAAGGGTGTTATTTGAGTATACATAAAAGCTCTACAATAGATTCTAAAATAATTAACATGTTAAAGGGTGATCTAAACAACATTATTATCCTATATCTTACCTTTATCTCAATTACACATTACAAGCCTAATAAAGCCCTAATGACTCTTGGTTTTATATTTGTCAAAATTAGTAGAGAGAGAAATAAAAAGTGAACCTATGGGATTTAATAAACATCGAGATCAATTATTTTGTGTTCTCAGAAACTCATTTAGATTACATACAATCAAATGAAAAAAGAATTCCATACACATACATGAAATATTTAATTATAAGTATAGATACTCTTAAATCAAACTTAGCTCACGTTTGGTACACTTTTTTTCTGCATTGCATTTAAATGCAATGCAATTTTTCCTTAAATACAAAAGCATTTCATTCAAATATCAATCACATCACATTTTAAATCTAATACAATAACTATTCATTATTTCACTATTTCTATTACTTTTATTAATTACATCAGATATTCTCTTTCTCTCTACTTTTACCTATCACATCACATATTTATTATTAAAATACAATTCAAATACTTTTCACCCAAATATACATTGGATTCAAATACAATGCTAATACTTTTCCTCCAAACATAAATTGCATTCAAACGTAATGCAAATGCAATACATTCACCAAACGGGACATTAAATTTTTTTGTCAAAATTTATTATTATTTTTAGGCTATATCTTTTAGAACAACTTATGAGGAAATTTATGAAAATCACCATTGCTAATACCATATTTTTTTTCTTTCCTTTTCTTTTCTTTTGCTTAAGGACAAGTAAAATCTTAAGTTTAGGGGTGTGATAACTATATAAAATAGAATTATTTTACGACTTTTTCATACATAAAAATTAACTTAACCTTTAGAGTTTTATTTGTTTTTTATTTTATATTTGTTTATTTTAATTTAGATTTTCATAAATTTCTCAAGATTTTATTTAATTTTACTTTATTCTATCTTATCTTTTTCTTTTACTAATAGTATATTAAACAAGCTTAAAATTATATATTTTCAATGAGTTTACCTATAGTATTTTAGTCTAGAAATATCTAATTTTAGCAATTTATTTTTTACAGTGGTAAAAAAATTCATGTATTAGAACTAGGTCCCACCATGCATCACTATTAATGTCAAGAAATATGAGTCTTAACTGGTCTTATTTTGATCATTTCATCAATACGAGTATTTTGAAAAAAAAAATCACTCTAATCGAAGTTCATATAAAAAAGTTACGACAATTTCTAAAATTAGATCAATAAGGGAATACCTGGGTCCCATGCATATTATTATATTTTAAGATATGAATCCAGTATACCTAAGATCACATCAGCTCATTTTTTCGATCTAATAATGATGCTACACATGATAGAGGCTACAAAGAAACCAATAAAAATATGACATATGGCATCATCTTGATTTTAGCAAATTAGAATCAAGTTTATTATGTACCCTACTACACTAGATCTTTTCTAATCACATGCATCGCGTCACTGCCGCTACTACTGCCACTATAGCAAATCTGATTTTCTCTCTTTATTCACATGGAGGTTGGTGGAATAGCGCCGATATATAGCCTGAAAAGGCCACTCAGATTAAGGCATATGAGCATGAAGAAATAGATAGAGATGGAGCATAGGCATAGATAGAAAGAGATCTATGAGAAAGATTTGAGTAAAAAAAAAAATCATTTCTTTTGTTTAGTTTTATTTTAAAATGAGGAGTTTCTAAACATTCTGTCAATGGAAATATCAGTATTCGTTTCACACTCGTTGCTTTTATTTTTATTTTATCATTATGCTTAATTTGTTTTATTGTGTTAATTTCTTTCTTATTATAAATTAAACAAATTTTGCTAAGAGCTATGATGTAACCTAATTATAATAAATTAATTGAAATAAGTATGTTATTATGATTGTCATAGCTGTTGGCATAGTTATTCTCAAACTTAATACTTTTAAATTTATGGCTAACTTTTGTTTGATTTGAAAAACAAAATAAAACTGAGTGGAGATTTTTGTAATATGAATCCGGAATAAAAACCATAAAATTTAGGATAAAATACAGATAAATTTATCTATTGTTATGTGGTCATATTATTAATTACTATAGATTTTTCAACAAACACTTTTTATAATTGAATTCAAATTCGTATTTTTACTATTCATTTTTACAGTATTGTTCGTATATATAATACTATTCATATATATGGTACTGTTCATATCTATGGTAATATTCATCGTGAATTTTAATTCACTAATTTTTTATGTAAATTTATGGGGCGTTTGGTAAACGTATTACGTTTGAATGCAATTCATTTTTTAAATATTATATTTGGTTGAAAAGTATTTGTTTTGTATTTAAATGAAATGTGTGTTTAGATTAAAAGTATTTTAGAGTTGAAAAGTTGATGTGATTGATAAAAGTAGAGATAAATAGTAGAGTTGAAAAGTTGATGTGATTGTTTAAAAAACTTTAGAATAGTACTTATTTTCGTAGTACTGTTGAAAAAGA
Source organism: Antiaris toxicaria (assembly GCA_035233585.1). NCBI lineage: Eukaryota > Viridiplantae > Streptophyta > Magnoliopsida > Rosales > Moraceae > Antiaris > Antiaris toxicaria. The sequence goes on from CP141163.1 coordinate 9,253,200, forward strand.
TTGTATTTGAATACAAAACTTTGCGTTTGGTGTAGAATTGCATTGCGTGTGAATATGATTAAAATGCAAAACTTTTACCAAACGCCCCCTTAATTATAAAAATGTAGAATTTATATATAACATGAGAAATAGTATATAAAGCAAAAAAAGTAGTTGACCATTAATAAATATGAATACAAAATCATAATATTATACTTAAATAAAATTAAATTTGATTAATTATAATGAAATCATAAATCCTAATATCTGTATGTTTAATTGTTTATTATTAATTTATGTTCATTTATTTTGTATTTTTTGTAATTTAATTTTTTACTTATAACATTTTCGATTCTTCAACTAAAATTAAAATTAATTAATTTTGATACTTAATAATACTATTCATATAGGAACGATACTTGTTCTCATTACTTTATTATTTGTTCGATTCGTACACTTACGAAAATCTACAACAATGCTTTGCTTTCCAAAATAGTTTTCATATCCTAGCTTGATGAAAACCATTTCCCATTGCAAGATAGAAAGCGCTTTTAATAGAGAATGCACTTGGGCTATTCCAACCTAAACCAACTTGTCTTCTCCTAGCCCAGGCATGAGTTAAATTCTTAAAATGGCTTCTCCTACATTATAATCAAAAGTGATGCAAGTAAGTGCTTCGCTCTAGACACATGAGTTCGGGTAAAACAGAGCTCAAACCCACAAAACAATCAAGTTTGCATTCGGATTGAAGATTGCTCCCCGAGACTCATTTTTATTTCATGGTATCTATGGTAATTTCTAGATATCCACCTTAGACCTACTTCCAATCTCAAATCTATAACCTTGCACTAGGATCTCTCTGCATGAAAAAAAACCATTCCAAACTATTGAGGCTCTAATCCTCCCAATCGAATTACACAAATTGGTTAAGCCGCCATACTTGGCATGAATGGCTAGGCTCAAAAGCTCATCTTTTTCTTGGGGAAGCCTCTAACCTAGTTTCGGTAAGAGTGCATATTTGATGTCTTTAAAGCGCCTAATACCTAAGCAACAACAACATTTCAGTTTGCAAACCTCATTCCAAATTAACATAGCCAAATAATGTGATTTTCCATATTTTCTGTCCACTAAAATGTTCTAGCAACAACATCCAATTGATCACAAATCGTGGAGGGCAATCTGAATGTAGACATCTGGTATGTGGGGATTCCCTAAATAATAGATTAAATCAAAGTCGTTTTACCAACTTGAGATAAAAATTTCGCCTTCCACCTTTCCAAACACACCAATACTTTCTCCTAAACAAACTTAAAATCTTAGACTCTATTTTTAGATAAAAATAGTCCTTCCCAATCATTCTCTACAAATTAAAGACCTGAAAAATTGCTTCCTTAATGGACCATACAGTGTTGTTTGAGAAATTTACATAGATTTTTCAACATTTATTCTTTGACCAGTCCACTGTTCATAAGCCTCGAGACATCTTCAGAAGCAAGCTCTTTCAGCACAAGTCATACTTCTAAACAAGAAAGTATCTTCCGTAAACATTGCATGAGTAATTGCTGGAGCTCATCTAGCACTCTTCATTCCAAATTGGTTCCCCGCCTTTTCTTCTTGCAAGATCAACTTGGATGACATTTCACTACACAAAATAAACAAGATAAGATGAAATTGGATCACCTTGATGGAAACCACGGGTTCTAAATAGACCTTAAGAGGACTAGTCACGTAATCCATTAACCTTTAGCATCCAATCCAATAAGCTCCACTTCACTCTACAACAAGCTTTTGACATATCAAGTTTGATATCTATCAAACCATTGTCCCTACTCTTCCTCTTCGTAGTGTGCTAAATCACCTGCGAAGCATGGTATAAGATAAGTAATTGAGTGTTGGGAATAGGATCAAACTCCAATTCTCTTTCAGGATCTAACTTATGTAGAAAAATAAAAAATAATACCAAGAATTTTATCTCGTGAAAAACCTTTCTATTTGAAAAGGAAAAACCATGGCACACAAAGAGAAAAATTTCTACTATAAAATAATGGATATACAACAAATTTTTAAGTTTTAGCAATAAATTGAGAATACTCTCAACAATAAAATTCTCTTGCACTCACATATATGGTAATCTCACTATTTTCTTTATAAAAAAAAAAATTTTGTAGGCATACAAAACTCTCACTTAGTAGCTTTATTTTTCTTACTACTAGAATGTTTCTCAGATTTGATGCTTTCTTAGATCTACTTTTGTTTTGCAAAAATAAAGGAGAGAGAGGAGTTCTATCTATAAAGCCCTAAGAATGCGTTTATGTGTTTCTTTTTTTTTTTTTTTAAATTACTGGTGGGTACTGAATTCGGTGCCCACTTTTGTTGAAAAAAAAAAACACAATAATTATCCCTATTTTTTCAACCTATGAGAGGAGGAACTATATGGAAGTTATTATCAACTTCAACTTATTCTAACAAGCTTAGAACATAACTCAAGCTTGTGTCAAGTGATCACTTTTGTTAGCATATCCATCATATTTTTCTCAGTCTGAATATTCTATACTTGGAATAGCTTTTTCTTGAGTACTTCACAAGTCTAGTGATATCTAACATCAATGTGCTTTGTTCTGTAGTGGTAGGTGGCAGTCTTGCTTAGATCAATTACTTTTTGGCTACCACAATAAACCACGTACCCATCTTGTTTCTATCTAGATCTTAGAGAAAATTCTTTAACCACAACATCTATTTTCCTACTTCTGTAAATACTGTTTACTCGGTTTCTATTGTAGATTGAGTGACACATTTTTTTTGTAGCTTGGATTGTTATGATACAGCTCCTCTTATAAAAGTAAACAAGTGTTTAGATGTAGACTTTTTACCATCAAGATCACCAGTCATATCTACATCTGCATATCTTTCTAAGACTGGTTTTCCTTTCTCGAAGCTCAGGCATATTTTAGATGTGCCCCTCAAATATCTAAAGATCCATTTACTAACTTCCCAATGTTCTTTGCCTGGATTTACTAGGAAACGGCTCACAACTTTTACTATATGAGTGATATCTAGCCTTGTATAAACCGTTGCATACATCCAACTCCTAACTGCTGAAGAATACAGAATAGCCAATATCTTCTTCATTTTGAAGAAGAACACATTTTCTTGGTAAGTTTGAACTAACCACCAAGGGGTGAAGAAACTAAAGCTGTTTCTTCTATGTTGAACCTTCAGGTATTCATTGAACACAGTTCTCTTATGATAGCCATAACCTTTGAAATCACCTATCTCGGATAATCTCCATTTCTAAAATTTGTTTGGTTGGACCCAAGTCTTTCATATCAAAGACTCCAAAAAGTTTTTTCTTCAACAGATTGATCATTTTAGCATCTTGTCTAATTATTAACATGTCATCAATATATAACAGTAGGATGACGAATTTCTTATTAGGAAATTGCTTGATATAGACACATAAATCTAGTGCAATTCTCTTGTACTCTCGATCCATCATAAATAAATTAAACTTCTTGTACTATTGTCCTGAAGTCTGTTTTAGATCATATAGACTCTTTTTTAACCTGTAGACTAGATTTTTTTTACTTTGTCCTCAAAACCTTTAGGTTGCTGCATCTAGATTTCTTCTTCTAAATCTCCATAAAAAAATGCAGTTTTTGCATTCATCTACTCAATTTTGAGATATCAGTTTGCTGCTAATCTCAAGGCTACTCTAATCAATGACATTTTCACCATAGGAGAGAAAATATCATCAAATCAATTCCTTTCTTCTGTCTAAAGCCTTTAACGACTAATTGAGTTTTGTACTTCATCAAACTGCCTCGTCTATCATCTTTGTTCTTTAAGGCTTTCCTGCCTTTCAGAAGTTTTACCAACTTATAGCTGTTGTTCTTCATAAGATAATTCATTTCTTTCTGCATGGACTCTATCCACCTGTCTTTGTTTTTGTGAGCTATAATTTCTCAGAAGCTTTTCCCTTTCAGTAAGAAGGACATAATCTGATGACAGATATCTTTTGGACGGCATTTGATTTCTGGTTGAACTTCTGAGTAGCTATTTGTCATTTTTTAGTTCTTAATTCTCCTCCCTCTAATTGTTACCCTCTTTTACTGGTACATTTTCTTTAGCATCATCATTATTAGGAAGCAATTCTAAGTTGTCAGCTGGTTCTTGCATTTTCTCTCCATTATGGAGGAATAAGCTCAATTACAGCCTTTTCAGGCTGTCTCTCTTCTTCACCTGAACCTTTAATTGTCGATTTTCATGAAAAACCATGTCTTTACTCCTTATAATCCTTTTCTTCACCGAATCCCAGAACTTGTACCCAAACTCTTTATCTCCACAGCTGCTGAAGATACATGGAAATGTTTTACCATCGAGTTTTGATCTTTGTTCCTTTGACACATACATAAATGCTTTACACCAGAATTCTTTTAGATGAGTATAGGAAACAACTTTTCTAGTCCACACTTTCTCTGGAATGTCAAACTTTAAAGGAATTGATAGAGACCTGTTGATCAAGTAGCATGCAGTTTGCACAGTTGCTCCTCAGAAAGGCTTTGGTAGCTTCAATGATCTCATCATGCAACTGACTCTCTCTATGATAGTGCAATTCATCTATTCAGCTACACCATTATACTGAGGAGTACCATATACCATCTTTTCATGCCGAATCCCATGTTTAGAGTAGTAATCTCTAAACTCATTAGAAATGTATTCGCTTCCATTATCTGACTGGAGAAATTTCAATTGCTTCCCTATTTCTCTTTTTACCATGACATGGAATTGTTGAAAAAAATCTAAAAACCTAGTCTTTTATTTTTGACAGTTACACCTAAACTTTTTTATACTCATCGTTTATGAAAATTACAAAATATCTAATTCCTCTTAAAGACTTAACATCTGAGCCTACAAATTTTAATACTCTTTTTCTTTAGCAAAGGAATTTTTAAATGAAACTCTATGTTGTTTTCCAAACAAACAATAGTCACAAAGATCGAATAAAGTACCTTTCTCTAACCGAATAAACTTTTTCTTTGCGAAGAGTCGTAGTCCCTTTTCACTTATATGACCAAACTGCTTATGTCATAAATTTGATGAAATATTGACTGCTACACTTATTTTGTTCACACAAGCCTTCCCATCAGTCTTGTACAACATACAACAAAGTTTTCTTCTCGCGACAATCATTAATAGTTTCCATTTCTTATTATTGAAGTATTTCTCATACCCTTACTTGTCTAAGGCATTTATCGAGATCAAATTAAGACACAAATTTGGAACATGTCTCACATATTTTAATGTCAATTGGCAACCAACATTCGTTTGAATCCTTACATTTCCAATTTTGACAATCTTGACATATGCAGAACTTCCTAACTTTACGTTACCAAAGTCATTTGCTTTGTAAGTGGTAAATATTTCTTTACTAGGAGTGATATAAAAAGAAGCTCTTGAATCAACCATCCACTTGATTATGTTATCACTGACATATAAACATTCATCCGTAAGTGCTACAGCTACTTCTTTTTCTACGACTACTATTGTAGCCGCGTTATTGTTACCACCATTCTTCTTCTAATTAGCTTCTTGCAGTTTTTGCTTTAAAATCCAACAATTCTTTTTCATATGGCCTTTCTTCCCGTAATGAAAATAGCTATCATTTCTATTTCTAGATTTTGATTAACGAGGAAACGGCTAGGACTAATAAATAGAACCAAGACCTGCTTTAAGTTTTAGAAGGGCTAGTTATGAGAGCCTGAGCTAAATAGTTCAAGGAAGTACTCAACGGATTAATCCGGGATATTCAACAAGCTGAGAAATGCGTGTTCATTATTGATTGTGAGCCAAGATTAGTCTAAGTTATCAAAGCAACTATGGAAGAGGATCAATAACAAGTACATGTATGCATAGCATGCACGACCACCTTTATTTACTCATGAACAGTGCTAAATCAAATTTTAAATGTTTAATTTTTATTAAATAGATTTTATTTTCTTTTATTATTTGAAATTCAAATAAACATTCCTCTAGTTGATATTTGGGTGTAGATCTTTAAAAGAGGTTTTTGAATTTTAAATAGCTTGTCTTTAGGGCTAATTGGCATGGGTTATTTTCAAGGTAGGTTTGAATTTTAAATAAATCCTTTTTATTAGGGGTTGTAAAATGTGAACTATTCATAAGTGAGGGGTTTATTTAAATTTTGAATGATTCTTTTTTCTAGCTAATTGCATGGGAAATTACCTAAAATTAGATTTAGGTATTTTATATTTAAAAATAAATTCAGATTTATTTTTTTCATATTTATCTTAGGTATTTTAAGTTTTAAAATTTTGGATTTTTCTTTGTATATTCAACTTATTTATAGTCGTTTTTCATATATATATGAGATAACTATTTATTCATAAAAGTGAGAGTAATTTTCTTTGGTTCTTCGAGAACTTTTTGAATTTATTAAGATTTCTTATAGTATTCAAACTTGAATTATCAATCAGCTTTTCCATAATTGATTGTGGTGTTTTCATTATACTAAGGTTATTACCTCTCTACAAGTAATGGGTTATGGTCATTCAATTTGACTTGATTGTAAAACGATCTTGGAGACTTTCTTAAATTATAGATTTTATCAGTTCTTGGCATGGTTTGTATCATTTGATATCAAAGCTTAGTTTTAGTCTCAGGTTTACCTGTCTTTAAATCTCTGTATCTTAAATAGGGTATTTTTTTTTCTAGTCTAGGTTTGTCTAATTTTCGTCCAAAACACAAATCTTGGTTGAATTCTTTTATTCTATCCTTAGGGTCGATTTTTTTTTCTTTGTTTTGTTTGGTTTTATCTTATTGCTTTCGTTCTTTATGAAGTCTAGATCTAGATATTTTGGAAAAAAAATAAAAAGCAAATACAAAAAGGAAAAAAATTCTTAATTATAAAAAAGGATCCAGATTATTAAAAAAGAAAAAAGAAAAAAAAGGGAAATCCAAACTAAAAAGAAAAAGAAAAAAAATAGAAGGAAAAGATTAGATTCGAGAAACATGAGTTGTTCTTTAAAGAAAATCAAGATTCTACAAAATTGTGATTGTAAGTTTTTTTTTTTTATTTCATGTCTTTAAAACCTTAAGTTGTTAGTCCTTATTTTAGTCTTTTTTTTTCTTCGGTCTTTGAAAATCTTTGATTAGTTCTTGTGAGAATTATTTTGAGAATTTTGATTTTTTTGATAAAAATCAAAAGAGAACTACTAAGAGTAGAAAAAAGCAGGAGTGGTGAGATTAATAAAGGGGAAAAGCCAAATATTTTGTGTGAAACACGAGAATTGAGTCAACCATAATTCTGAGTGAAACACATGAGCAAGCATGATGAGGTCTTTTCCTTTTCTCTTCTTTTCTAACCTTGTTTTTGCAGAAATAATGTTAGATGGTGTTCTAGAAACAGTCAATTTAAAGTTGTATATGCAGGCCTTGGTGGAAGAACTTAGGAGCATGATAATGGTTGTATTGAAACAGGTCCATGACTGGTTCGTTAGGGTAGAGAATGCACATGTGGAGTAGCCACAATACACTCTTAGGGGGCATTTGGAGAAAATATTTAATTTTAATTTTATTCAAATACAATACAATTTTACACCAAACATAAATTTTGCAACAGTGCTACGAAAACAATTACTATTCAAAACATTTTTAAAACAATCATATCAACTTTTCAATTCTACTATTTATCTCTACTTTTACCAATCGCATCAACTTTTCAATTCTAAAATACTTTTCATCCAAACACACATTTCATTTAAATACAAAACAAATACTTTTTAACCAAATACAACATTCAAAAAACAAATTTCATTCAAATATAATAAAAATGCAATGCGTTTACTAAACGCCCCCTTAATGTGCATAGGAAAGAGAGAGTTCAACCTAGAAAAGTGAGAGTTGAAGATAATGAGTATTATAGGAATGGTTTTGATAAGGAAGATTGTGATAACCGAGAAATCTACGTTCTCGGAAATATTTGTACAAATATGTAAATAAATGTACATTTACAGTGATACAGATTACAGAATACAGAGTAGAGGAAAATTTTGATTAATTGAGTTTTAATCAAAATTTGATGATGAATTAATGAAAATAGTTAAAAGCTAATTTTTAATATTTATAGAAAAGTATGTGGAAAATACATACTAAGAGATCAATGGCACACAAGTGAGCCACGTGGATTAATGGCCAAAAGAACTTGCCAAACAAGCCCTTACACAAAAAAAATAAAAGAAAGTAAGGGAGAGTGTGAGTGGCACGTGAGCATGAGGGGGGGATTAATTAATCCCTTAGCTGCAGATGCAGCCGGCAAAAAGAGAAAAGAAAGAAAGAGAAAAGAAAGAAAGAAGAAAAGAAAGAAGAGAAAGAGAGAAAGAGAAAATCGAGAAAGAAAAGAAGGGAAAAAAGAAATCCAAGGCAATTTCGGATTTCCTTGTTCCAATAGCAGATCGATCGAGTTTCGATCAAGGATTAGCAGTAAGAAAAGCTCACGATTAAAGCAAGGTAAACCCTAGTTCTCACGTTTTTCTTTGAAAAAAAAAATCTGGGGTTTTGGGAGGAAAAAGGAAATGTGAGTGAATCACGTTTAGATTTCCGGTTAAAATCGAAACGTGGTTCGAGTCTAGATATTTTCAAACACGAATCCATGAACAGATGGTTTAGAAAACCAAGTTTAGTGAATATTCTTCACGAAAATGCAGATTTTTCAAAAGTTAAGTCAAAAGTTTTAAATGAGCAAAATGTGGGATTTTTGCTTGAGAAATCATGGATTTGTGATAGTAGGAATGTAATAGACACCTTGAAACGGCCTTAGGGAGACCGATTTCAAGTGTAAGAAGTAGAACAAAGGCCATAAAAGTCTTAGAAAACCAGAGCAGAGCAGTTCGGACCCAGAATCTTGATTCTGGTATGAACACGGGCGTGTACAAGGGCGTGTTCAGTACACGGCCCCGAACATGCCCATACGCATGACCGTGTTTCAAGAAAAATCAGACCCGAGAGGTACACGGCCAAGAACACGGCCGTGTATCGGGCCGTGTCAAGGGGCACACGGTCAAGAGGGAGGCGTGTAGCAGACCATGTTAGACAGTAGGAGAACATGGCCATAAACACGGCCGTGTAAGTAACCGTGTAAGAGTACAGAGGAGTACACGGCCAGTAACACGGCCGTGTACCTACCCGTGTAAGCATACACTGCCATGTTCCACGAATTACACGGCCAGGCTTAAATGTCCAGAGAGGTACACGGGCAGAGACACGCCCGTGTAGGAGGGCGTGTTCGAAGCCAGAGAGTAAAAAAAAAAAAAAAGTTTGGAAAGGAAAAATTTCATGTATTGCCATATTTCCAGTATAAGAAAAATATGATAAATAATCAGTGATTTTTCCTTTTATAGGAGATCAAGCCAGAGACCCCAAATCAGCAGTCCCAGAGTAGCAGAAGCTTACACTAGAGGACTTTCTGTAAGTTCAAGCATTGTCCTGACTGCAACATGGACAAGCTTGTTATTTCATGATGTTATGAATGTTGCATGACGTGTATGTTAGACATTGATTGTCTACATCACGATGTTTATGTCAGTTCATGTCAGTCACATGTCAGCACAGGTCAGTTCATGCCATGCATATAGAATTACATGTTTCAGTACACAGACCAGACAGTATCAGAACAAGAAAACAGTTAGGTGCACAAGGCATCCTAGTTTGTTAATTAATTCACACCCCAGTAATTTGATTAACAGGTTCCGACTGTGGGGGCAAGCAGTATGCTACCCAGTTGGAACACCAGCAAGATGGTAAATAAACCAGATATTGGCGTATCGGCCTTTCGACTCACGGGGAGGTTTGCATGTTTAGCATCAGTTAAGACTGAGGAGGTTAGCACTAAAGTACCGCTCCCGATTGCGCTAACATGTCAGTACGACCAATCAGGGGCCCAAAACCAGAACTTAATAACAGATTAATGTCCTAAGACTAAACCTTCAGCCAGTACAGCATGTTTTCAGAGTCCAGTCATACATGAGCACAGCAGTACAGCATGAGCACATCAGTACAGCATGAGCACAGCAGTACAGCATATCAGTTTCATGTTTTTATGTTTGAACTTACTGAGCTCATAGCTCATCAGTTTGTTCACATGCTGCAGGTAAGAGACCTGTTCACCAGTAGTATTGGTGGACGACGAACAGGGTAGACGCATGCCGGGGAAGATTGGGCGAGGGATAATGGTCACATTTAAATCTTCCGCTGTACAGTTTTAGAAATGTAAATTTAAAAAGAACAAGTTTCAAGTTAAGAGTATGTGATAGGGGAATCATGAGTCAGGTTATTTTGTTAACATGATTTCCTTATCACATTCTCAAACAGTTTATGAATTTAAAGAAAAAAAATTTATTCCTCAAAATTAGCAAGTAGTTTACAGTTTAGCATGATTACCGGCGACCTTAGAGGCCTGTAGACTATTGCGGTTAACTATAGAGTTGACTGTAATAGCACTGTAGAGCCTCTACAGCAGGGCGGGCCGCCACAGGTGGTATCAGAGCGAGCTTTTACGACGAGTCTAGTTTAGGATACCAACCGTAGCCACAGTTGGTATCAGAGCCCAAGTTTTAAAATGGGTCTAGTTTAGAATACTTACTGTAGTCACAGTGGGTATTAGCAGAAAGTTGGTTGACCATATCTCGCCTGACTCCGTACATGTCCTGTTCGCCGATCCAAGTAAGTTATGTTTATGTTAATATAAGCAGCTAGTTATGCATGAAAGTAAAGGTCTGTAGAGACCTATACTTTGTAGTAAGTATATGATGTTATGATAATGCAAGAAATCATGTGAATCCTTTTTATACAGGATCTAACACAAGTTCATCGTGTGATTTTAGGAGATACAGTAGCACGGTGGAAAATCAGGGTCAAGGCCAAGGCCAAAGAAGGAGAAGGGGACGCCCATCTCTAACTCAACGACTAGAAGAGATGCAAGCTCTTCTAGAAAATCAGATGAAAGAAAACACAGAGTTGAGACAGAGGCTAGAACAGTTAGAACAGGGGCAGGGATCAGTAGGGACTCCGCACAACCAGCAGTAGAAGCAGAACGAGTAGTGCCACCAGCGGCACCAGAAGTGGTTCAGCAACCACCGGTTAGGGTAAACCCAGAGCTGTTATATGAGAGATTTCGGAAGATGAGGCCTCCGGAATTTGAGGGTTCAACGAATCCTCTAGAAGCAGAGGATTGGCTTTCCTCAATACAGATGATCATGGAGTTTGTGAGACTCACAGATGAGGAGAAAGTCATGTGTGCATCCTTTGTTCTGAGAAAGGATGCAAGATTTTGGTGGGACACAGTCCGCATGAGGAAGGACGTGACCACAGTGTCGTGGGCAGAGTTTCTGGAGGAGTTCAACCAGAAATACTATGATCCTGCATCACTCCGACCTCAGCAGAAAGAATTTACAGAGCTACAGCAGGGGGACATGTCAGTTAGTAAAGTTTGCAGGAAATTTGATCAGCTCTCCCGTTTATGTCCGTACATGGTGCCTACGGAGAGGGAGAAAATACAGAAAATGATAGGCATGTTCAGGCCTGAGATCTCTACCTTGATTGACGTCGGTCCATTTCCGCCAGTTTCAGTAGCCGATTGCGTTAGTCGTGCTTTGAGGGCAGAGTACCACCTAGCCCGACAGAAAGAAGCGAGAGAAAAGGTCTGGGAAGCCAGGAAGCAAGAAAAGATCCTGGCTAAGGCCTCTCAACCTGGACAGCACAGCAAGGGCAGTCAGAGTACAAGACCAGAGCAGTCCAGTCATCCAAGCCCTCAGTCCCAACAAAAAAGAAATGGGAATTTTCAGGGAACTCAGAGTCAGGACAACAGAAGTCAGTCAAGGAGGACTCACACCACTACAGTTCTAGGTAACCCCACTTGTCCAAGTTGTGGGAGGAAACATGTGGGTCAATGCAAAGCTAGCACGACTGCATGTTTTCAGTGTGGAAGAGTGGGCCACTTCATCAAGAATTTCCCCATGAACCGCCAATCAGTATCAGTATTAGGGGCAAACTCATCACGTCCACAGCAGTCACAAGGACATGCACTCAGGTTGAGTTATGAAAGCCCAACAGAAGTGCCTCCAGCAGTGCAAGACAGAGCTCCACAGGCAGATGCTAGGGTGTGGCCTACACCAGAAAAGAGGCAGAGGCAGGGACGTCCAACGTGGTGATAGGTCAGATTTCTATCGCTAACCACTTGGCATCTGTACTATTTGACTCTGGGACCACCCATTCTTTCATATCATGTGCATTTGCTAATAAGTTAGAATACCCTAGAGATCACATGGGAAGGACTTTTAGAACTGCTCTCCCATCAGGAGAAATCATGTTGTCAGAGTACTGGTTACCTCATGTACCAGTAATCGTGGCAAATAGAGAGCTGTATTCAGAGTTGATCATGATGAAGATCGTAGACTATGATGTAATCTTAGGAATGGATTTCCTAGGAAAATATCAAGCTACGATAGATTGCAGAAACAGAAGAATAGTATTCAAGCCAGAAGATGAAGAAAGTTTTGAATATGTCGCTTCTTCGAGAAGAAGCAGCAAAATGATGATCAGTTTAATGAAGGCCAAGAAGCTAATAGCCAGTGGTTGTACTGGATATTTAGCTTATGTGACAGATATAACAGAAGAGAAGAAGTTACAGCTAGAAGAGGTTCCAGTTGTCAGAGAATTTCTCGAGGTCTTTCCCGAGGAACTACCAGGATTACCTCCAGAACGGGAGATCTCGTTTGAGATAGAGCTCCTACCTGAAACAGCACCGATCTCCAAGGTGCCGTACCGCATGGCACCAGTGGAGTTGAAGGAGTTACAAGTGCAGTTGAAGGATCTGCTTGACAAGGGATTCATCAGACCAAACAATGCCCCATGGGGAGCTCTCGTACTGTTTGTCAAGAAGAAAGACGGGACGTTCCGCATGTGCATAGATTACAGAGAATTAAACAAGGTCATAGTCAAGAATAGGTACCCATTACCTAGGATTGATGACCTGTTCGATCAGCTCAAGGGTGCAGCAGTGTTCTCAAAGATTGATTTGAGATCAGGATATCATCAGCTGAGAATCAAGGAAGATGACGTTCCCAAGACAGCTTTCAGAACCCGTTATGGGCATTATGAGTTCTTAGTAATGCCATTTGGGTTAACGAACGCGCCAGCTGCTTTCATGGACCTAATGAACAGAGTCTTCAAGGAGTATCTAGACAAGTTTGTCATTGTGTTCATCGATGACATCCTTGTATATTCAAAGACTCACTCAGAGCATGAAGCCCAGTTGAGAGTTGTTTTTCAGAAGCTGAGAGAGTATCAACTCTATGCCAAATTCTCAAAATGTGAGTTCTGGCTAGACAGAGTGCATTTCCTCGGTCATGTAGTATCCAAGGAGGGAATTGCAGTAGATCCAGTCAAGATAGAAGCAATCAACCAATAGCCTGCACCTAAGAGCGTAACAGAGATACGCAGTTTCTTAGGGTTAGCTGGCTATTACAGGAGGTTCGTGGAGAGATTTGCAAGACTGGCAGCACCTCTCACCACCCTCACACGCAAGGAAAAGAAGTATATATGGACAGAAGAGTGTGAAAGAAGCTTCCAAGAGCTGAAGAGACGGCTGACAAGCGCGCCGATCCTCACACTCCCTACTGAAGGGGAGAAGTATGAGATCTACAGTGATGCTTCTAAAGTGGGTTTGGGAGCAGTATTGATGCAAGAAGGCAGAGTGATTGCCTACGCTTCGCGTCAACTGAAAGAGCACGAGAAGAACTATCCCACCCACGATCTAGAACTTACTGCAGTAGTATTCGCACTCAAGATTTGGCGACACTACCTGTATGGAGCACAGTGCCAGATCTACACAGATCATCAGAGCCTAAAATACTTCTTCACACAGAAGGAGTTGAACATGAGGCAAAGAAGATGGTTGGAGTTGGTGAAGGATTATGACTGTGAGATCCTTTATCACCCAGGAAAAGCCAACCGAGTAGCAGACGCTTTGAGCAGAAAAGCTACAGTTTCACAGCAGCTGCCTATTGACAGGTTGTCAAGACCATTGCAGCAAGAGATCCATTCACTCGATCTAGAGCTGATATCAGGGAAATTGTCAGCACTGCAGTTGAAGTCATCATTGTTTGATGATATCAAGGAAGCTCAGAAGCAAGATTCAAGTCTGACAGACTCCCAGGAAGAGATGTCCACAGATGGATTAATCAGGTATCATGGGAGAATTCATGTGCCAGCAGATGAAGAGCTTCGAAGGCGAATCATGTCAGAAGCTCATGAGACGCCATACTCAGTCCATCCTGGAGCCACCAAGATGTACCAAAACTTGAAGTTACAGTTTTGGTGGAAAGGGATGAAAGGAGACATTGCAAGATTTGTGAGTAAGTGCCTTACTTGTCAGAGAGTAAAGGCTGAGCATCAGCATCTTGGAGGGAAGTTAGAATCTCTGGAGATTCCAGAATGGAAATGGGAGAACGTTACCATGGATTTTGTGGTAGGGTTACCCAAAACTAGAGGAGGACACGATGCCATCTGGGTAATCGTGGACAGATTGACAAAGACAGCCAGATTCATACCAATAAAGATCACTTACTCATTGGAGAAGCTGGCACAGCTATACGTAGATCAGGTTGTCAGGTTACATGGAGTTCAAAAGTCCATAGTATCTGACAGAGATGCACGATTCACCTCCAACTTTTGGGAGTGTGTGCAAAGAGCCATGGGCACAGAACTGAGGTTCAGTACAGCTTTCCATCCTCAGACAGATGGACAATCAGAACGGACTATCCAGACCTTAGAGGATATGCTCCGAGCATGTGTCATGGATTTTCCAGGAGCTTGGAATGAGAAGCTGCCACTAGTAGAATTCTCATACAACAATAGTTACCAAGCTTCCATGAAGATGGCACCTTATGAGGCTCTATATGGAAGAAAGTGCAGATCACCCATCCACTGGTATGATCTGAAGGAAAAACAACTGCATAAGACAGATTTTATGCAGGGGACTTGCGATGCAGTTGCCAAGATCCAACAAAGAATGAAGAGTGCTCAGAGCAGACAGAAGAGTTATGTAGACAGAAGGCGGAGATCCCTAGAATTCAAGGAAGGGGACTTCGTTTTTCTGAAGGTGTCACCCATGAAGGGGATCATGCGTTTTGGTAAGAAGGGAAAACTGAGTCCAAGATACATTGGACCTTATGAGATTATCAAACGCATTGGGAAGGTTGCCTACAAGTTGGCATTACCTCCTGAGCTATCAGCAGTACACAACGTGTTCCATGTCTCCATGCTCAAAAAGTACATGTCAGATCCATCTCATATGCTACAGCATGAACCAGTCCAAGTCCAAGAGGATTTGACCTATGAAGAGCAGCCAGTTCAGATACTGGCTAGAGAAGAAAAGGAGCTGAGAAACAAGACCATCCCACTAGTCAAAGTATTGTGGAGAAATCACAACATTGAAGAGGCTACGTGGGAGAGAGAAGATGAGATGAGACGTTCATACCCTCACTTGTTCTAAATTTTTGAGGACGAAAATCCTATAAGGAGGGGTGAATGTGATAACCGAGAAATCTATGTTCTCGGAAATATTTGTACAAATATGTAAATAAATGTACATTTACAGTGATACAGATTACAGAATACAGAGCAGAGGAAAATTTTGATTAATTGAGTTTTAATCAAAATTTGATGATGAATTAATGAAAATAGTTAAAAGCTAAGTTTTAAAATTTATAGAAAAGTATGTGGAAAATACATACTAAGAGATCAATGGCACACAAGTGAGCCACATGAATTAATGGTCAAAAGAACTTGCCAAACAAGCCCTTACACAAAAAAAATAAAAGAAAGTAAGGGAGAGTGTGAGTGGCACGTGAGCATGAGGGGGGAGATTAATTAATCCCTTAGCTACAGATGCAGCCGGCAAAAAGAGTAAAGAAAGAAAGAGAAAAGAAAGAAAGAAGAAAAGAAAGAAGAGAAAGAGAGAAAGAGAAAACCGAGAAAGAAAAGAAGGGAAAAAAGAAATCCAAGGCAATTTCGGATTTCCTTGTTCCAATAGCAGATTGATCGAGTTTCGATCAAGGATTAGCAGCAAGAAAAGCTCACGATTAAAGCAAGGTAAACCCTAGTTCTCACGTTTTTCTTTGAAAAAAAAAATCTAGGGTTTTGGGAGGAAAAAGGAAATGTGAGTGAATCACGTTTAGATTTCCGGTTAAAATCGAAACGTGGTTCGAGTCTAGATATTTTCAAACACGAATCCATGAATAGATGGTTTAGAAAACCAAGTTTAGTGAATATTCTTCACGAAAATACAGATTTTTCAAAAGTTAAGTCAAGAGTTTTAAATGAGCAAAATGTGGGATTTTTGCTTGAGAAATCATAGATTTGTGATAGTAGGAATGTAATAGACACCTTGAAACGGCCTTAGGGAGATCGATTTCAAGTGTAAGAAGTAGAACAAAGGCCATAAAAACCTTAGAAAACCAGAGCAGAGCAGTTCGGACCCAGAATCTTGATTCTGGTATGAACACGGGCGTGTTCAGTACACGGCCCCGAACATGCCCATACACACGACCGTGTTTCAAGAAAAATCAGACCCGAGAGGTACACGGCCAAGAACACGGCCGTGTATCGGGCCGTGTCAAGGGGCACACGGTCAAGAGGGAGGCGTGTAGCAGACCATGTTAGACGGTAGGAGAACACGGCCAGAAACACGGCCGTGTAAGTAACCGTGTAAGAGTACAGAGGAGTACACGGCCAGTAACACGGCCGTGTACCCACCCGTATAAGCATACACGGTCATGTTCCATGAATTACACGGCCAGGCTTAAATGTCCAGAGAGGTACACGGGCAGAGACATGCCCGTGTAGGAGGGCGTGTTCGAAGCCAGAGAGTAAAAAAAAAAAAGAGTCTGGAAAGGAAAAATTTCATGTATTGCCATATTTCCAGTATAAGAAAAATATGGTAAATAATCAGTGATTTTTCCTTTTATAGGAGATCAAGTCAGAGACCCCAAATCAGCAGTCCCAGAGCAGCAAAAGCTTACACTAGAGGACTTTCTGTAAGTTCAAGCATTGTCCTGACTGTAACGTGGACAAGCTTGTTTTTTCATGATGTTATGAATGTTGCATGACGTGTATGTTAGACACTGATTGTCTGCATCACGATGTTTATGTCAGTTCATGTCAGTCACATGTCAGCACAGGTCAGTTCATGTCATGCATATAGAGTTGCATGTTTCAGTACACAGACCAGACAGTATCAGAACAAGAAAACAGTTAGGTGCACAAGGTATCCTAGTGTGTTAATTAATTCACACCCCAGTAATTTGATTAACAGGTTCCGACTGTGGGGGCAAGCAGTATGCTACCCAGTTGGAACACCAGCAAGATGGTAAATAAACCAGATATTGGCGTATCCGCCTCTCGACCCACGGGGAGGTTTGCATGTTTAGCATCAGTTAAGACTGAGGAGGTCAGCACTAAAGTACCGCTCCCGGTTGCGCTAACATGTCGGTACGACCAATCAGGGGCCCAAAACCAGAACTTAATAACAGATTAATGTCCTAAGACTAAACCTTCAGTCAGTACAGCATGTTTACAGAGTCCAGTCATACATGAGCACAGCAGTACAGCATGAGCACATCAGTACAGCATGAGCACAGCAGTACAGCATATCAGTTTCATGTTTTTATGTTTGAACTTACTGAGCCCATAGCTCATCAGTTTGTTCACATGTTGCAGGTAAGAGACTTGTTCACCAGTAGTATTGGTGGACGACGAACAGGGTAGACGCATGCCGGGGAAGATTGGGCGAGGGATAATGGTCACATTTAAATCTTCCGCTGTATAGTTTTGGAAATGTAAATTTAAAAAGAACAAATTTCAAGTTAAGAGTATGTGATAGGGGAATCATGAGTCAGGTTATTTTGTTAACATGATTTCCTTATCACATTCTCAAACAGTTTATGAATTTAAAGAAAAAAAAATTTATTAAGCAAAATTAGCAAGTAGTTTACAGTTCAGCATGATTGCCGGCGACCCTAGAGGCCTGCAGACTATTGCGGTTAACTATAGAGTTGACTGTAATAGCACTGTAGAGCCTCTACAGCAGGGGGGGCCGCCACAAAGATGACCGTGATTCGATTATTAGCAATAGGAGATATGGTAGGTGGTTTGAGAAGTTAAGAATCGGGAAGATAATAACTTGAGTAGTATTAAGATGAAGATTCAAGCGTTTCAAGACAAAACCGATCTTGATGCTTACCTTAAATGAGAAAAGAAGATGAAGTTGGTGTTTAACTGTCACAACTATTTTGAGTTAAAGAGGGTAAAACTAGCCGTTATTGAATTTATTGATTATGATATTATTTAGTTGGACCAATTAGTTTCAAATAAGAGTTAGAATAGAGAATGTCCAATGGAGACGTAGGGGGAGATGAAAACGGTGATGAAAAAGTGGTTTATCCAAAGTCACTATTACCGAGAATTGTAAAAAAAGCTGCAAAGTCTTGCACAAGGAAGCTGTTGTATGAAAAATTATCATAAAAAAATGGAGATTGCCATGATCCGACTTAACGTGGAAGAGGATCGAGAAGCTACAATAACGAGGTTTCTGGTAGGTTCAAAGTAGAATATTGCCTATTTGGTAGAATTATGCCATCATATGGAGTTAGAAGATATAGTGCACATGATAATAAAAATTAAGCAATAGCTTAAGAAGGGTGCCAATGCCTATCTAAGCCAAAACTAGGGTACACCCACATAAAAGCTAAATTTTACGAAGAGAGGTGACAAGCCAATTATGACACCTAAAGCTGAGCCAAAACCAGAGTCATCAGAGCACGGTCTTTAAGGTAAATCTGACACCATCACTACTCAAAATTTTGACATTATGTGTTTTAAATGTCAAGGCAGGGGTCACATAGTAAGCCAATGTCTGAATAAGAAAGTCATGGTGATAAGGGAAAATGGAGAAATCAAAACTGACGGAGAGTCAAACAATGACTCTATACCACCATTAAAGGACGTTGATGACGAAGAGTATGCAGTCAATGGCAAATTGCTAGTGATAAGAAGGGCTCTAAGTTTGTAAGTGAAGGACAAAGATGAGGTATAACAAGAAAATATCTTTAAACGATTTGCTACACTTAAAACAAGGTATGTACTATAATTTTTGATAGTGGGTGTTGTATTAATGTTGCTAACACCATTTTAGTGGAGAAACTATGGCGGCCAACAATCAAACATCCAAGGCCATACAAATTGAAATGGTTAAATAAAAGTGGTGAGGTGAGGGTGAATAAGCAAGTGCTAGTTTCTTTCCAAATTGAAAAGTATAGGATGAGGTGTTGTGTGATATAATACCAATGTAGGCATGACATTTACTACTAGGCCAACCATGATAGTTTGATCGTGTGTCAAACATGATGGTTTCACTAATAAATACTCATTTGTGCTCAACAAACAACCAATCACTCTTATATCGTTGACTCTGAGACAAGACTATGAACATCAAGTGAGGTTACAAAAAGAGAGAAAAAAAAAAAAAAGAAAAAGAAAGCGAACAAAAGAAAAAGAGTGAAAAAGAGAGTAAAATAGAAAGAAAGGTCGAGAAAAGTGAGCCAAAAAAAAAAAAAAGAAAAGTGTTATGGCCATTGAGAGAATATTTGAGAGAAAACAAAAGAATTTCTATGCAAAAGCAAGTGAAATCAAAATAGCATTGTTTTCTAGCCAGCCAATGATTGTACTTTTGTACAATGAGACATTTTTGAACACTAACCAACTTGACCCAACTTTGCCTAGTGCTATTGTTTTCTTTTTGTAGTGATACGAGGATGTCTTTCCTGGGGACACACCACATGGATTACCATCTATACAAGGGATGGAACATCAAATTGATATTATGCCCAGAGCATCCAATTCAAATCAATAAGTCTATAGAAGTAATCCTGAAGAGACTAAGGAATTTCAAAGTCAAACAAATGAAAGGCATCACAAATTAGTTTTTGATCCCAGAGATTGGGTTTGGCTACACCTAAGAAAGAAACAAATTCCAACACAAAGACATTCCAAACAACTTTATAGGGGAGCGTTCCTTTTCAAGTTCTCGACTAAATCGGCAATAATGCATATAAATTGAATTTACTAGGTGAGTATAGTGTTAGTGCCACTTTTAATATTTATGATTTATCTCCTTTTGATGTAGGTGATGATTTGAGGGTAAATCCTTTTCAAGAGAAAGGGAATGATAAGGACACGGTTAGGTTTAACAAATGGAATCAAGACTCGCTTCAAGTTCTGGAAGGACCAGTTACAAGAGCTTAAGCTAAATAGTTCAAGGAAGCACTTAATGGATTACATCAGGAGATTCAACAAGTTGAGAAATGCATGTTTACTACTGATGGTGAGCCAAGATTGGTCCATGTTATTAAAGCAACTATGAAAAAGGATCAATAACAAGTACACATATGCATGGCATGTATGGCCATCTTTATTTATACGTGAATAGTATCAAATCAGATTTAGGTGTTTAATTTAGATTAAATAGGTTTATTTTCTTTTATTATTTTAAATTTAAATCAACCTTCCTCTAGCTAATTTGTGTGTAGATTTTTAAGGGAAGGTTTTAAATTTTAAAAAACTTTTCTTTAGGATTGATTGGCATGGGCTATTCTCTAAGAGGGTTTAAATTTTAAATTAGTCCTTTTTTTTAGGGGTTGGAAAATATGAACTATTCAAAAGGGAGGGGTTTATTTAAATTTTGAATGATTCTTTTTTCTAGCTGATTGCATAGGAAATTATCTAGGATTAGATTTAGGTATTTTAAATTTAAAAAAAAAATCAGATATATTTTTTAGATTTATTTTAGGTACTTTAAGTTTTGAAATTTTGGATTTTTTTTTGTAATTTCAATTTATTTATAGGCTTGTTTCATATAAACAAAAGATAGATATTTATTCAGAATAGTAAGAGTGAGTCTCTTTAGTTCTTTGAGAATTTTTTGAACTTGTCAAGATTACTTATGACATTTAAAACTTGACTTATCAATCAGTTTTTCCATTATTGATTATGACGTTTTCATTATACAAAGGTTCTTACCTCTTTATAGGTAACGGGTTGCGGTCATTACATTCGAACCTAATTATAGAACGAGCTTGGAGACTTTCTTGAATTATGGGTTTCATCAGTTCTTGGCGTGGTTCATATCATCGATCTTCTACTAGACTTGTCGTTCCTATTCCTCCCTCATCTATTTTGACTTCTACCCCTATTTTTTGTAATAAGGGCTTAAGCATCTATACCTTATGCTTTGTTTTGCTTCTCAAATAAAGCCAAGGCTTTGTAATAATTTTATACTCTAACTTATCTTTTCCATAAGTAAGAGTGGTGTTGAGGTGTTCATATGATGAAGGGAGTGTTGCTATGATAAGTATAGATTTTTCTTCATCGTTGAATTTTACATTAAATTTCAATAATTGAGGGATTATACCATTAAAGTTGCTCAAGTGCTATAACATGCCTACGTTGTCCAGCATCTATATCCAGTACAGCTACTTTCATAAGTAGAAGTTATTGAAGAGATTATTTGACATGTACAATTTTTCTAAAGTATCCCAAGTATCTTTAGCAGTCTTATACTCTTTGAATTTGATATTCTGCAAGACAGCATTTGAGAGATTTAGATGAATTGTACTAGCCACAATCTCGTCCATCTCCTCCCAATCTTCGTTCTTGACTGTACTAGGCTTATTTTCTTTGCCTAATAGAGTCTTATGAACCTTTTGTTAAATAAAGAAATCCTTCATTCTCCTTTACCAGAAGGAAAATTGCTACAGTAACTATATTTTGCTATAGTAACCATATTTGCTACAGTATGCATCTACTGCAGGAATAGTATCTACTATAAAGACCACATTAGTACAGGGACTACACTGTTACAGGGACTGTAGTGCTACAGTACTATACTATTACATGACTGTCTCTATTCACTATTTATGAACAGTACATCATGGAAGAAATCTACTCTTCTAGGACTGATCTTGCCACTCACATATTAGTTGTTGCGAATAGAGACAAATTCTAATTCCCCTTTAAGATCTAACGTATGTTAAAAAATAAAAATTGACATCAAGAATTTTATATTGTAAAAAACCTTTCTACTTAAAAAGGAAAAATCACGGTACACATAGAGAAAAACTTCCATTATAAAATAATGAGTATACAACAAACTCTTAAGTTTTAGTAATAACTTCAGGCATACTCTCAATAATAAAATTCTCTCATACTCATAAATGTTGTAATCTTACTATTTTCTCTACAAAATAAAACTTTTGTAGGCATACAAAACTCTCTCTCAACAATCTTATTTTTCTTACTATTGGAAGTCTGCTTTTATTCTACAAAAATGAAGGAGAGTGAGGGGCTTTATTTATAAAGCCTCAAAAATGCATTTATGCATTTTTTTTAATTAATGGTGGGCGTTAAATTCGAGTCCCAGTTTTGTTTAAAAAAAAAACCCAATACTATTTGGAGGACCAAATCAATGCCTCCAAAACAATTTTTTTTCAATACATCATCACTTTTAACTATTTATATCTCTAAAATTTTATAGTAAACTTCAAATTTTAAAAGTTCATAACTTTGTTTATACAAGTCCAAATGAGATGATTTTTTTTAAATTACATAAAATTTTGAAAGAAACAAAAAATATTTTATATTGACTTTTTCTAAAAGTTTTTTAAAAATTTTATATTTTTTTTACCCCAAACAGTTTTTTTGCTCCAAACATATTTTTCAAAATAACTTTTTTCAAACAAAAAAAAAAAGTTTCCAAGTATTGGTTTCAAACGGGCTCTAAAAGAGTGCTAATCTAATTGGAATTTACTTAACTTGTATTTAAAATAAAATTTTAACATTAAACTTAGTTGATTTTTTAAAAACTACACATAGCCTTGTCAATTTGATAACAGTAGCTAATTCTCATCGTTTAAAATAATAAATATAATTATTTTTTTAATTTTCTATATTTTAAAAATAAAAAATCCCCAACAATTTTTTATTCATCCAAAGTTTCCCACCACAGAATCTCCGATTCTTACCTTAAAAAAATAATAATAAAATAAAAAATACACGCACGCACGCGCGCACACACGCACGCGACTGCTTCTGGACTGTGGAAGTGCACTCTGATTCCCTATTATTCTTCCCGGCGTTAATTTGCTGAACGCTCTTCCTCCATTTCTCAAAAACATGCCACTCTCACTCCAAAACTTCTCCTTCTCGATGGCCGTAACGGCCCCACTAAACCCTTTCCTCCCCAAACCGAATCAACTCACTCATCCAAAGCCACCACCGTCGGTCATCAGAATGGGCGGTGGCCCGAGGACCTACCCGGGAGGCGTATCGAAGTGGCAATGGAAGCGCATGCAGGCGAAGAAAGCCAAGCAGCTCCTCAAGGCTCGGCTATGCCGCGAGCGCCAGATCTACGAGATGCGCAAGCGCGCCGAGCTCCGAGCCGCCGTGTCTGAGCTCGAGCGTCCATGGGAGGTCGTCGAGAGACCTCCCAATCTCTTCTCCGTCTCCGCCGACGAGCAGCTCAAGGTCCTCGCCGACCGCTTCCAGAAGCCTGGTGGCTTCGATCTCTGGACCGAAAACGACGGTCCTCAGCTGTTCCAGACTCCTGACCAACTCCCTTCCGCGAGGTTTTTCCCCAAGGGCGTCGTTCATTCCGTCAAACCCTATCGGAGAGTTTCCGGAACCGAGGAATTCGATTTGGATGATGAAGATTGCGGCGGCGAAGAATTATCGGATGTGGAGGATTTGAATTCCAAGATTTCTGATGGACTGAGGAGAAGGGGGAATCGGCGAAAGTTTGGTTCTTCGGATTTGTCTGATTCGGAACAGTTAGGATATCAGGAATTGGATTTGGAAGTTGGAAGTCATGGCCAATTGGGAGAGCAACGAAATGGGAATGATAGGAGGTCTTATGGGAGGAGATTTATTGGTCGATCAAGGTCTTGTAGTGGATGGGAAAGTGAGAATGGTGAGGTTTTGGAACCGGAGAGTTTGAAATCGAAGAACTCTGATGGATTTAGGAGGAAGGAGAATGGGAGACCATTTCAGCCTTTGGATTCTAATGGTTCGGGTTGGTCTGATCCGGAGCAATCGAGTTTTGATGAATTGGATTTGGAATCTGGAAACCAAGGCCAATTCGGAGAACATAAAAGTTGGGGTAACAGGCAGTCTTATGGAAGGAGATCTAGAGGTCGATCGAGATCTTATAGTGGTGGGGAAGTTGAGAGTGGCGAATCATCCAAGCCAGAGAGATTAAATTCGAATAGCTCATTTGGACTGAGGAGGAAAGGGGGCACGAAAAGGTTTCAGTCTTCTTACGGTTCGGGTTGGCGTAATTCAGAACAGCTTGCTTTTGATAGGAAACAAAGAGGGAAGAGTCCTGATTTTCGAAGAAGTAGAAGCAATGGTTCGTCGAAATTGAATGGTTTGGAAGACGGTATATATGATATGAGTTTGCAACAAGATGGTAGCTATGGATTACAATCAAAGAATGGAAGATAGGATTTGTGACTCTGCTTTCTGATGATTCTGCAGTCATGGTTGCGGAGGATTCTGAATTGGGACTACGGTAAAATGGCAATGGGAATTCCATTTTGGCAATCTATAGACAGAGCATTCTTCTGTATGCAAGTTATTTGATCATAAATACGTTCCATTTGCTTGTCAGATTGACGGAGGATCATGATTGGAATTTGGAACAATGAACCTCAGTGTCCGAAATTTGCCGGTATACTTTTGTACTATCGTCTACCTTGTGTAAACTTTGATAGGAAGCA
This sequence comes from Antiaris toxicaria, assembly GCA_035233585.1. Taxonomy (NCBI): domain Eukaryota; kingdom Viridiplantae; phylum Streptophyta; class Magnoliopsida; order Rosales; family Moraceae; genus Antiaris; species Antiaris toxicaria. Next base: position 9,278,081 of record CP141163.1, read on the forward strand.
AGTCTTTGTATATTAAGCTCTCAAATTCTTGGATGAGAATAAATTGTTCATCAATGTTCTTACTGAAATGTATATTTAATTTAATGACATATAACAGTGTATTATAGTATAGTTCATTGCGTTTAAAATTATTCTGTGGGGTAATTTACTAATTTTTTTGTTAAATCTGAAATACTTAGGGTGCATTAGGATAAAGCATTGTATTGGCATTGTATTTGAATACATTGTATTGACATTGTATTTGAATACATTGTATTGACATTGTATTTGAATACATTATATTGACATTATATTTGAATGCAACGTATTGAATGCAATATGTGCTTGAATGAAAATTATTTACATTGTGTTTAAATGCAATATGTGTTTGGATGAAAAGTATTTGAATTGTATTTTTGTAATTGAGTATATGATGTGATTGGTAAAAGTAGATATTAAAAATGAGAAAGAAATAGAGTATGTGATGTGATCAGTAAAAGTAGTAGAAAAAGTGAAATGGTGAATATTGATCATATTGGATTTAAATTGTGATGTGATTAGCATTTGAAGACAATGATTTTGCGTTTGGATGAAAATTGTATTGTATTTGAATGTACTACAATTAAACACGATGAAAATTATATTGCATTTGAATGTATTACAACTAAACGCACCAGTACCATATGCTTTAATATTGTATTCTAACTTGTTAAAATTTTGTTAGGAAGAAGTACTGGTATGATATGCCCTCAAAATCTTGGATGGTAGTTTAGATTGATAAATCACATCCGTCACCCCCTCTCTAACTTCCCCAAGTCATTTCTCCATCGATACTCTACTTCCAGACAAGCCCAGAAAAGTGCTTTGATGCCAAATTGACAGGAACCAAAGATAAAAACACCAAGAACACACGTCGAACACAAGAATTGTGTCGAATCTTTATTGAAGATTTAGAGCAATTACAAACATTCCAAACCTTCGAGATTCTGCTAAACCTCCTTTGTTTGATGACCAAAACTTTTCCCTCACCAATCTCTGCCTAATCCAGATTAACCACTCCCACTCTCTTTTGTTCTCTCCCTTCCTTTGTAACACACTTCTAACCACTCTTCTTAATCAGTTATATGATGACTAAACTACTAACAACTTCTGCTAATTTGTTATACTATGTACTAACTACACATATTGACAAATCTTATCACAGACATAAACAGGACACGATTCATTTTAATAAAATATTACAATGCTTTTGTAGTATGGTTTATTACTTGCAAAATTTTTTGTGGAGTATTTTTTCCTGATAAAACATTCAGTGAGGCTGCATTGGCAAATGCCTGAACTCCCTAGTTGGCAGCACTTGAAAATTAGTGGTGAACGGCTCTACTATATTACTAGATTTGACTTTACTGTCATCATCAATGAAGCCGTTAGTGGGACATATACAAATATATATATATATATTGGTAATTGAGTGGGATATGTTTCTTGAGAAGTTGGCGTTGAATTTGTGTGCCAGGAACAGATGCAAACTTTTTAAGTGGGATTTATTTTGTTTCCCTATTTATCTTCTTTTTACGTGTCATTGACATAGGTAACAATTAATGTCCGTGTTAAAACCTACAGAAATCAAGTAAAGTGTGTTTGATTATGTTTATGTTTGTTAGAATTGAGCCTGGTTGCTTAACTTGTAAAACTAGGACATAAGTGATCAAACTTCTTGTAGTTGCCTTTTCTTTTCTAACCCAAATAACGACTTTATTTTTTTTTTATTTTTTTTATTTTTTTGTTGAGACTGTGAAGGAACTAGAAGAGCTCTTCTTAGTTGATTGAAGGTAGTGTTTTATGCTCACAAATTCTGGAAAACTATCATCTAGCATGTTAGTCAGTACTGCAATATTGGTCTTCCTTTTCAAAAAGTATCTGTTTCCTGTTTTTTGAACACAAAATAGAGAAAAATATGAAGGGAGACGTAGAGAACTCGAAAGGGTAGCAGTTTTTTCACTGATCCTTTTGATGAATTTGGATACAAGGGATATCCTGTATGTATGCCACAGATATACAGAATATTTGAAAAAGATTTCGACTTATTGCAGTACCTCTGAAAGATTTGCTATTGTCGGCAGTTCCCACAAGTTAAATATGGTCAGAGTGTATTCCTAGGACCAGGAGCACCATGAACATGAAATAGTGAAATATAGATGCATGGTTCTTCTACCGTCTCTTGGGTGGGACAACCTTTTGATTGTAACTTTTTTCTACAAAACTTGTAACAACCAATTGACTTTCATGTAACTTTATGTAAAATTATTTGTAACATATGCTCTTTCACACTAACTCATTATATTATATTTGACTTTACTTAAAATTACAAGTCAATTAATTGTTTCACACTAACTCATTATGTTATATATAATTTTATGTAAAGTTACAAATAAGTCAATTAGTTGTTTCACACTAACTCATTATACTATATATAATTTTACATAAAATTACAAGTTAGTTGGTTGTTTCAAATTGTATAAAAAAAGTTACAATCAAGAACGTCCCAACATAAGGTCGGTAGAAGTGCCCGATGGATGCAGCAATTTTGATAATGCTCATCTTTGTCAAAAATGATTCTTGACAGGACTTTGGATAATTGTATCATTATTCAGTGCAACCTCAAGTTTTCATCAATTATTATCGTCCTTTTCGCCTAAAAACTGCACAGTAAACTGGATATAGTGGAGTTCGACGCGATTGTTCTGCGATTACAGAGCCATCTCCAAATTGAGGTATCTGCAGCGGTCCGATAGAGATTGACTTTTTATGCCGGTGGTGGATATTAGGAACTACTGACTAGTGAGGGTTGGTTTTTTATCATTACTGTGTCCACAATGATGCTGACCAAGTAACTGTCTTTGATCTCAAAATTGGGGTGTCGTTATTTGAACTGTTGACTAGATTACTTAAATCGTTAAAATGAAAAGGCTAATAGAATTTGTTGGAGGGTCAATATTTGCCGGCATGTATATGACACATGCTGTTGTTGAAATATATTGGAACAGGTTCATATGGATCTCCCTTTGTTATGTACGGGAGATGCTAATAATGTCGAGATTGTCAGAATTCTCTCTATTTTTTTCTCCCCGTTCTCTCCTCTCTCTTAGAATTCCTGAGTTTTGTTTTGTTTTTTCTATTTTTATTTTTTATTTTTTGAACTAAGGAGATTCGATCTCTACATCTTATGGAGTCAGATATGAAAGTACCATTAAGCTAACTCTGCAACTATAGAATTCTTTTTTTTTTTTTCTATAACGTAAGAATATTATAATACTCTTGTTGTCTTTGTTTTGCTTTTAGAAATAAAAATATGTAACAGATAAAAGAAACTCTATGCCAGGAGAGAATTATAGGTATGTGTGAATGTTTATAAAGGGACGCAAAAAGAGAAGATATTCGTTTATCCGAAATCTACTCTTTGAAGTTGAGTTGATATTCTAAGTATAATTTATCTAATGATTATATCATTGATTATGCTACAGAAACGAGTTAGAAGGTCGGTTCGATTAAACTGCATTTGTCCTGCTGTGCGTGCCTATTGAAGTTAGAAAGTGGCTGTGTAAATTGTCAACTCAGGTACTCTCTTTGCTCTTTGTGGGTTTATTTATTCACCATCACGCTTTGTACTATACGTGTTGACCTGTGTAATGTTACACCTAATGATTACACATCTGCTCACACTTTCGTGAAGACACTTAGTGTCTGCCTTCTAAACATGTATTCAAAGTGCATAATTTGAAGATAAGATTTTGAAATAATGAAAGTATTCTTCGAGTCATGTTTTAGATAACCCGGAATCTCAAAATTTATTTGGTTAATGCTGCTAATCTTTCATTGCCATCTAGATCTTCAATATTTTGCTGTGGTGGTGATTCCTATCCTCGAGGAAAGTTAAAGTTAGGTTTTCTCCACTCAAAAGGTTCTCCATTTCCTTATCCAAGTGACCAACGTTGACAGGATGCGAATTTGCTCCAATCATTTCATGTTCTTCTTTTTCTTTCTTCTTCAATTGCGAGTTATTTTTTTTTTTTTTTTTCATTAGACAGGCCAAATCAATCATTTTTAAGAAGCATGATTAATGCACCATAAACCCCTTACTATGCATCCACCTTCCAACAACAGTTTTTTAAAACTTTCCTAATTGCTAAACTTCTGACCTCCACAACTTTTACTCATGTCGTAAAGTGGTTTGGTGAGCTGTTGCCCTCCAATTCTTTTCACATCCACTCAAGTCCATATTAGTGGGTACTATCTTTTGCTTGTGATCTTGTTATAATGATCTTCATGTGGCCTAAGATTATAGTTCCTTCGACCCAAAAATAAAAAATAAAATTAAAGAAAAAAAAAATCTGATTTTTGTGTTTTTGGACATTTGACTTAAGCGAGAGGTTGATTACTTTTGTTCTTGCCTCAGGCGCATCTAAGCTTGGAAAGCTATGTTCTCTTTCTTTTTGTTATTAAATTCCTTAAACAAAATTGAGATTTTTTATTCACTTCTCTTATAACATCTTTAGGCTTTTGGTTTAGGATTCCTTAGCATGATATTAAGATCTAAGTTGTCTTCAATTTAAAAAACTTCAGTAGATTACTCAATAGTAAGAAAATGAAAAAGAAAAAGCAGCAATTGCTGCCACTTGTCCACACTCAATTAGTCGGAACGACTCAGAAATTTCCCTATTAATATGGTCTTTTGTGACAATGCTTTAAAGTGGGATAGTAAGAGGGACAAGGTTCGAACATTTTGGAAGAAAAAACAAGAAACAGAGAAAAACTTTTTTAATTGTGGATCTTGTATGTTTAATGCATATATGTTGAACGCACGTGTAAAGCAAACCATATTCCCTATGTTGCATTGCCACTTTGGTCATTAACAATTAAAACATTGCAGGGTGGTTGTGATTTGAGGGTTGCTTAGGTTGCTGATTAATACGAACCGAGCTCCCATGGACATTTCACGTCTCCGGCTAAAGGTGATCTGACTCTACCAGCCGACTCTACCACCAAATGCTTTACAAGACTTACAGATTCAATCAATACTCAAACAGTATATATACTTTCGAGGCAATAATGTCCCATGTTAAGGCGCCTAATATGTGAAAAATACGATAGCAAGAAGAAGACAGAACCAGCCAACAATTCCCAAAAAAAAAAAAAAAATGCAACGAAAGAAATGAGAAGACATACGCTTTATCAAAAGGCATATCTTCTGACAAAGACATCCTTTGGTTAAAATTGACCAATTTTAGGGTAAAAATCCAATATTTATATGACTACAAATGTGTGCACTTTTATTGAGATCCATGTTATTTTATTTATTTATTTATTTATTTTTTTTGTTTTTACGTTCATTCGTTCTTTTTTCATCTTTACTGATCTGATAATTGACAGTAGCTTCAAACATACAAAGATTACCCTCTTCTTCATTCTCTACTGTTATGGTGTTATTCCATCAGATATCTTATTTGTACTTCAATGTTTCCTTGTGTTTGTCTAGTTTGAGCTGTTGATACAGTTGCAGTTGCAGGTTACAACCTTGTTTTCTTATCTGATGGTAATTCGGTGTCAGAATGGGACGATTGTCTAGAATCCTACGGGATATTCCAATACACTAATAGGAGGATAAGATGAAGGGTTTTATAAGACACTGAACAGAAAATACATGACAACTGATGGACAGACCATCCTAGTGCTGAAGAGACACAAACCCTTTTGACGAGACATAATAATTTTCTTTTCATCAACCATAATAATTCGAAGAAAAATTATTTAATAGCATATGAAAAACAGAATATTAATATTGAACGTGTTTTGAGCCTCTTGATTCGAGTTTTGATGAGCATGTCTTTTTTTTAAAAAAATATATATATATCTCATTAATGATACATATATATATATATTTTCCATTAGAAAACACTCAGTACTAATTAAATATCTTCTATGTCAGAATTCTTCTACATAAACAGGTGCATGAAAATAGTTTTAACCATGTTTTTTAAATTTGGAAATATGAAATACATGCCCCAATAGAGGTCCATAGTGGGATGAGGTGGGAAAATGATTAATCTTTTCTAGACTTTTACTACACCAATTGGGCACAAAAGAACAAACTTTCCGATGCAATGATCGACATGAAATCTCATAATTATCCAAGTTGCAACTCCATCTCTCTTTCGACTCTTTATTTTCTCTCTCTTTCTTTCCGTCTTTTGACAGTCTTTCATCTCTCTAGTTTCTTTCAATATCTCTTGTCTCTTTCACTAAGCAAATATTTCTCGCCACTGACAAAGGGAATAGGCTTCGTGAAAATGATAATTCAAGTTAAAATGTGCGGTAGCTGCAACTCAAAGATACGAAGAACAGAATATTTACTGCCGAAGAAATATTCGTCGTAACTTCTAACAAGAAATATGACATGTTCATCACGTGCAGCAGTCTTTTATTTCCAAAACGTCTCACAACAGAAAATATTCCTTGCAAATACAACTACTACTTATCCAATTCAGTTTCCATAGACACGCAAACTGCAAAGCCATGCACCATGGACATATATAGAATGTGACTTATGAGCATAAATCAGTTTCCATGAGAAAACTGAAAAGGAGGGTCTGATTTGCAAATTGAAGTATTTACATAAAATGGCCATTTTGGAACACACTCAAAAAAAAAAAAATATTACAAACCAAATTATTTGTAAATTTGAACGAATATTAATTCAATGTTTTTTCATGCCACAATTATTATCATTCCACAATCTTAGTTTTGCTGATATTTTTTATTAGAGTTTTATTTATAAAAAAAAAAAAACATATATTTACACTATTAGGTGCACCTTTTTTTCAACGCTTTGATTTAATGCTCTGATTTTTTTTTTTTAAGGAATCAAACTAAATTCTTTATTTCAGGCAAATACGTTTTTTTTTTTAAATAATTCATTTAAAAATTTGAGGTTGGTTATTATTTTTAAATTTTTTCGCGTATTTTTTTACAAATAAGTTCAATTCATTATTAAAAATCTAAAATCATGTTCTTTTTTTTTTTTTTTGGTTCATCTGGGTTTATCATTTTGTTTGCTCTCCCTGATTTTGTTACTGCTTATGTTTGATATTGTGGCCATTATGATAGTGACCATATCACTATAATGATTAAGTTTCGTCATATATACGATATTTAGACCGTAAAGACCTTATCATTATTTTAAATTCCTCTTGATCAATAACAGTATGTACATGGTCTAGCTCGGATCAATAATCTTATTATTTTATAGAAGAATTTCAAATAACATATTTCAAGTTTTATCGAATTTTGGATAACTTTCATATTAACATATTATTTCATAATATATTGACCGCATCAATGTAATATTGAAAGCAAATTAAAAAAATCAATAACAAAAAGTAAAATGTATTGATAAAAAAATTTTAAATTGTAATTCATAAATGAATTTGGGTCCAAATACGCAAAAATAAATGAGGAATGGTTTTAGAAATTTTTAAATTTTTACTCCGACTATTTTGTTAGGATGAAATCATGTTTTTTTTTTTCACCCTCAAGTTACATTTAAGGATATATTTATCAGAATTATATTTATTTTTGTTTTATTTTACAAATAAATTTTTTTGACATTTTTTTAAAAGCATGGTGGTAATTTGATTGAATTCAAATCTTTTGTCTAATTTTTGATATTTGAAATAACGTTTAATCAAAAATATCATACCACATCATTTTAAAAAGTTTAAAATACTTTATAATTAATTTTTGATATATCAAAATCTAATTTTATTTAATAATATGTTAAAATATAATTATTTATATATCATCTGGACACTAAAATTGAAAAAAGAATGCAGATTTAATTTGATTATATATGTAAATAGTCCTTGAAAATTAGGAATACCGTTCTCTTGCTTCACTCTCAGAAATCTTTTAAGTGGGCCTACTTTCTTGTGTGTCGGTCATCTTTAATGGAGTCTGGTTCTCTTATTGATTCGGCTAAACAATAATTAACAAATGTAGCAATGAAAAACACATGGTGCATTGAATTCCACGACTTTGTCATCATGTTTTCCCCGGTGTCTCTTTCTTGCTGTGTGGTTCTAGTTGGTAAAACACCCCCACTCGTCTGTTAAAAAAAAAAGAAGAAGAAGAAGAATAAAAGCTCTCATTTTAGGTCAATCTCTGGGTTTGCCAAGATTTTATTATTATAATAATAATTATTATTATTTTTTAAGGATAGTCCATGAACATTCAATATTACCCTTTGCTATCATAATTATGATCACAATGGAGAGTGCTCTGTCCACCATTAAGCTGTATAAACTTTTCCCACCACAGCCATTAAAAATTATATAATTATGATCCTCTGGTAGATCTGAACCATACAAATTGCTTATGTTGTTGTGATTTAAGCTTCGTTAAAGGCTCATCTTTTGTCTTTAGAGCTAGACCACTAATTCATGTATTTCATTCATTTATTATTTCTCAATAGTTCTGATTGCCAACTTTGAGTTACTGAAATTACTGGAATTAATGCATCGAATTAATAAAAAACTTAATGAAACCTAGATGACATTTACCGTAGTTGAAGGGGAGTTGCCCACATAGAAACTACAAGAAAACTTTCTGGGAAAAGTGCGTGATAGTAATTTGGGTTTTGAAGCAATACAAATATTACACCAGCTGCTAAACCAGCATGCTCATCGGCAGGATTCATGCCTAAACCATCGCCTGCTTTCAACGTCTGCTGTTCACAATTGTCTAGTATACAATATCGCATGTCGTACTATACTTCATAACTTTCATTTAGAAGCTTGTAACAATTACATATAACTTTCTATTTAAAATATTATAATATTATATTATTCGAATATTAATGTAAAGAACAAATCTTACTAAAAAAGTTTACACCTAGGGCATGTTTTCGTGTCATAAATTTTAAAAATAGAAAATTAATTCCATAAAAAAAGGAATTAAGTTACTTGATGTGTTTACTAATGTATTAAGAATTCAAGTTACTTGAAGAATTAAATTCCTATTTTACTATTTACTTTCCAAAAAATTAGTTGGATTGGGAAAACAATTACTATAATTACAAAATTATCCTTAGGTAACAAAAATTTCAATAAAATAAAGGGCATAATTGCTATAGAAGTTAGTTACTTCCTACTTTTTAGTGGAAGGAATATAAGTGGGAGACAAATTCCTCTTACAAGGAACTTAATTCTCTATTTTTACGGGACTCGCGTCATTTAATTTTTAAATACAAAAATAAAACTAGAATTTAAAACCAAAGACTTAATTCCTTTTTCCCAATTAGTGATAAGTAAACGCACCCCTAATTCATACAATTTAATATAAATCATATTACAGGTGGTGTGTGTGAGGGGTGCCATGTAAAAGTCTCTCCTTATCTTATATTGACAGTTTAACTTATTATTATTATTATTATTATTATTGCTAGTGGCAAGCAACAAATGCCTGACTAAACCACCCATTTACTTTGTTATTTATTAAAAAAATTGTAGCACCATAGATATATAGATGTAATTGATTAATCAAGCATGTTGTTACTTGCTTTGAAAAAATTGTTCAATCCCGTGGATAATTTCTCCATTAGTTGGGATAATGGCGAATTAAATGATATCATTTTCTACCAATATCTCTTGGTATGACATTCGAGATAGATTAAAGTATCTGTACCACTCAGTATGGTGTTTTGCCATAAAGGATTATTATAAGTACGTCCGTGATCAAAGGTTCGAATGTTACATAATATTTAAGTTTGTAGGTGTTACATAGCCCTTAGGATTTTAGACGTGAAGACTTATTCGTATTAGTATAGTTTTGATTTAATATGTTTGGAATCATGCCCTCAAATTTTTTGACTGCTGACACATTAAAGGTATGTTTACTTTGTTTACTTTGCATCAGAAGGAAAGAGAAAGTGAGTAGTCATTAACTTTCTTGATAATGTATTTACTTACCAAATGAGAAGTAATAATTTAGTGTTGTTCACGTAATATAAGGAATGAAAAAGCGGAATGCAAATCCTTGCATCTCATGGGTATTGATTTCTTATTAAGGGTAATAAATCCTAAATTTGCTAATATACATCTAATACGTTTTCATGTGTTAACGATTTTTTTATTGTGTAAGAAAACATTTTAGTAAAAAAGAAAAAAAAGTATATACATTACTAAATATAATAAACACTAGAGAAGGGAATGAGATTATTTCTCTTTAAACCATCAGATAGGCAACTAAACATTAGAGAGGAAATCAATGATCTTCCTTTTTATTACTTTACTTTTCAATCTCATTACGTTTCTCATTATGTTCCATTACCATTTGGCAAACGCGCTCTTAATGTCCAAGCATGTCGCCATTATAAGGCAACTGAAAAAAAATCAAAATCAAAATTTCTCTTTATTTTAGTTCCTTTTTCCTTTGAATAATATCCAAAACACCATATGTATTTAACCAAAATACCGTTTCTGTCATATTTTTATGTAAATGCTTAACAGATCCCTTGTGTTTAAAAAATTAGTCACAAAATACCCCTAAAACGAATAAATTTGTGAAAATACTGTAATTACCATCCGCGGTCTATATAGAATGTTACTTTAAACATTCATTAACCAAAATACTAAATGCAATAAATATTAAAATTAAACAATTTCTGTTCAAAATACAAAAAGAGAAGAATTGCTTGAACGTCAATTTTTTTTTCTTTTTTCTTTTTTGTCTTTTTCGTTTTCATTTTAAAATCAAGTTTTTTTTTTTAATTTTCTTTTTTAGGAAAATAACAGTTTAGGGAAACGAGAAGCATATAACATCCTTGGTTGCAAACGGCAAATTTATCTTTTGAAAGGTGGATTATATTTAACAACAAGAAGACAATGCATTCACTAATATAAACGACTTCAAGATATATGAGATTAATATCTCGTTTGTTTCACAAGTTCAAATCTAAATTTTTAGATTCAGTTTTTTCTTTTTTTTAAAAGTCAATAAAAATTATAATTAAGTTAAATAACTTGAACATAAAAATTTCATTTCGTTTCATATTCAACTCATGAATCAAACAAATCATAAACTCCTAATTGAAATTGGTTCTATCAGTAGAATCTAAGGAGAAAGACATGCATTAACACCCAATCTTGAGAAAATTCCTTGGCACACTAATTATCAACTATACAAAAACTCTTTTTGACAATCTCTCTAATCAATGGAATTCAATCGATTGATAGACGGAAACTATCGGCCTTATTACAAACATAAAAACAATAAAACAAACAAATAAACGACACCTAGGATGGTTGCCAACCCACAGCCCATGAAGAGAAGGCCCCTCAACGTCGGATGAAGCTCTTACCAGATCAGCAGGAAAACTACCCAGAAAATCTCATCCTCGAGCTAACCTCTTGCTGATGAAGCTCCCCTATGTCGTGCCATGTCCTGGAACTGCAGACAACTCTGGTCAGCCACCGAAATCCTCGCGTCCAAAAAGTAGACACCTCTAGCGGAAAAGCTCATACCACCATGCAACCTTGCTCTAACAGTCCACCTCTAACGACACAAACCCCCCTCAAACATAAATTGAAAGAAGGCGACTCACTAGGATTTTTGAGACCATATGGCCAACAACGCACCTGCCATCGGCCTCTACTGATTCTCCTCACCACCAACAAGTTATATGTGTATAAATTCTTCGCAAAAAAAATTATATATATATCAGATGACAAATTTATAAAGTTACTTGGTAATGAATTCGTGCTTCCAACAAAAAAGAAAAAAGGATACTTGAATATAATTACTTCTAAAATCATATATTGTTAAACTCGAGTACATATAAAAAAGGAGATATTCAACTACTCTATTTGGAAACTTTGATTAATAATCTAATTTTTTTGTTTTTTCCCCGAAGTTTCTCTGTAATGTGAATACAGAGAAACTTATGCCTTGTTTTGAGGTACGCAAAACAAGGCGTATGAGGTACGCAAAAACAATACAAATTAACAGTAAGGAATAACATTCAAAGTGTAAGAATGCTTACTTTGATGGTCAAATCAGGTTATATCAATCCTGTTGAGTATTAAATATTGCCACCCACACCTTGTCCTGCGTCAAAATTCATTAAAGATATTATGCACTAAAAAAACGACTAGATTTTACTGTGAATTTTAGGAAAAGTTTCAATAAGCTAATGTATATTTATCTTATTATATTTATATTATGTTTAAATTAATATAACTTTTATTTAAATATAAAAATATTTTATTTAAATATCAACCATATTATAATTTAAATATAATATAACTACTATTTATAATTCTCTTTTTCTATTATTTTTATCAATCACATCATATACTCTCTTTCTTTCTCTCTTTTTTCTCTCTATTTTTGGCAAACTGTCTCCCCAATTAATTATAAACAATATAATAGTTTTAATATGAGTTAAATACTCACTCTAAACTTATAGACTACGGACTATAAATTTAGACTGCTTACCTTAGAACGTTATCTTCTTAAATATAAAAGACTATTGTATGTAACGTTCTAACAATTAATAACAAGCAATCAATTAGTCATATTTACTTATATTTACTTTAGCATATAAATAAAATGAAGATGTATAATAATGTAATGAATAATTTCTAACATATTATTAATTAGTTCAAAAAATAAAATAAAATATATTAAAAAAATATTTTTTTCCATTTAGGACATTCCTAACAGATCAGAAAGTACTCGGAAAATTCATTAGTTGTCTTGAAATAAGTTGTGCAAGCTGAAGAGTTTAGGAGGAATGGGATTTTGAGATCTGGAGTTTTCAACTAAACTATACCAGCAAAGCAAGGTTGGTGTATCATCCATCATCCACTCTCTCTGGTCAGCTGTTTGTTAAAACATAAATATTTTAGGGACTGTGATATCATGGAGGCTAGGAGAGGAAACACAGTCTCTTTTGTCTAGCAAAGCATTTTGTGAGGTCAACCATTTCACATTAATTTATAGATAAATCATCCATATTCGTGGCTACCATGACCACACAACTTTCATCCTATTACAACTAAGTTTTAGGGATAGAGGATAGTCAGGTTTGTGATTAGATGAACCGAGTTGGTCATGGATGCGATTGGAATGAGATCAACGCTCTGCTTTGGCTGGTTGATTGCGAGTTAATCAAACCTATTCCTTTGGGCCACCATAATAGACCGGATACTCGGATTTGGGATTATGAATCATGAGGCAGCTATACCGTATGGTCTGGTTACAAAACCATCCGAGATTTTCACGATGACAAAAGCCCTTCCAATAATTTGGTTATTGAATCATGGTGGAAGTTTATGTGGAATCTCCCTCTTCCCTCAAAAATCAAGATTTTCTGTTGGAAATGTTTCCATGATTTTCTGCCAACTAGTGCAAATCTAAGAGCTAGGAAAGTGGACTGCAATGCAATTTGTAGAGATGTTAGGATGGTGAAGAATCTACTCTACACGCACTTGGTAAATGTCCTTCTACTGGTGATGTTTGGGAGGGAAGCATGTTTTCACAGGCTGTAGCAAAGTTCAGAGGAAGGTCCTTTGGAGATTTCATTCTCTTCATGAGGAACCAAGTGCCAAAAAAATGATTTTGTTGTGTTACGTACTCTCTTGTGGACTCTTTGGTATGAATGGAACAAGTACGTTCATGGTTGCCATCTCAAAACTGCAAAAGTAAATTTGAAAGATATTGGTTTTTGGCTTCATAACTACAACCAAGCACAGATGCGTGAAGCTCCTGAACCTCTGAAAATCAACTGAGAGTTTTTAAGGGGGAAAGCCCCTGATTCAAGAAGTCTGAAACTAAATGTAGATGCTTCTGTGGTTCCTGGCCTGGACTATGTTGGAGTAGGTGCTATTGTCAAAGACATTTGTGACGTTGTTATGGGATCCATGGCAAAGAAATTGGACGGGATTTTTACTCCTCTTATGGCCGAATGTCTAGCTATACGACGAGGGTTGCAATTTGCAACTGATAGTGGACTGTCCATCCCGGTGGTAGACAGTGATGCACTCCAGGCAGTCGTTTATCTACAGAAGCCGGGTGTTTTAGCTCCTGAGTTCCCAATTCTAGAGGATATTTCTGGGTAGTTAAGGGTGACTGGTAGTGGTTCCTGTTGTGCCATTCTTGTCTGGCAAATGGTGTAGCCCACGCATTTGCTCACCAGACTTTAACTCTTAAAAATGAGCGTTTCTCGCCGGAAGAAATACCTGAGTGTCTTTCCAATGTAGTTATTGATGATGTAATTCAGTCTTCAATAAAAGCAGCCGTTCCTTAAAGAGAGGGAAATGTAAATAATCCTACTATAAAGCTTATATCAAAATGCCCCCAATATATAATAATGTGCCAAAATGCCCCCTTGATAATTATTTTATTTGTCAATGTCATATAGCTACTAATTATTATTAACTTTTTCAGAATATGTAAAAAAAAATTATTGTTTTTTTTATGCAATAACAAGGAAATTTTTTTGGTCAAATTATTTTAATCCAATCTAAATGCTTTTTTTTTTTTTAAAGTCTACTCAGTTTTATTGGTTACAATTTCAATTATAACTTTAAAGACTCAAAATTTAAAAGTTTATAATTTTGTATATATAAATCCAAATGAGATTTTTATTTTAATGATATAATTTTGAGACAAATGAAATAAATCCTATATTGATATTTTTTTCATAATACATTTCAAATTTTTTACACTTTTGAATGCCAACAATTCAAACGCACACTAAATGCATAATATAATTCAGTTAAATTTTAATCAATTTTTTGCAATTCAAATTACTCCCCTAAACACATGCTTTCTTTTAGTTAGATAGAAGCCTGAAAAGTACATCTACCTTGACACAAAGAGGACATTTTGACATATATTTAGATGGGGGTAATTTTGACACAAACATTATAGATCGTGGGCATTTTTGACACAAATGCTATAGATCAGGGGCGTTTTGACAAATTATTGACAAAAAGATTGACGGAAACAAACAAATGGGGCACTGTGATGCAGGTCTTAGCTAGTGTTTGGGACACAAATTTTTTTAGCATTGCATTTAAATGCAATGCAATTTTCCCCTAAATACAAAAACATTTCATTCAAATACCAATCATATCATATTTTAAATCAAATACAATCACTATTTATTATTTCACTTTTTCTATTACTTTTATTAATTACATCATATATTCTCTCTCCCTCTTTTTTTTCTCTCTACTTTTACCCATCACATCACATATTTATTATTAAAATACAATTCAAATACTTTTCCCCCAAACACACATTGCATTCAAATGCAATGCTAATGATTTTCCTCCAAATACAAATTGCATTCAATACATTGCATTCAAACGCAATGCGTTCACCAAACGAACCCTTAGATTGGAGGTACAACATGTACAACTTGGACATCGAATGCTGAGACGTATAATATAATTTAGGGAGAATTTGTGATACTTTTCTTCAATATTTGCATAATCAAAATAATAATAATAAAGTATGCCTAGATAGATAGTTATTTTAAAACAAGATACACGTGCACATTGTTTTGTATAGAATAGATGTAAGAAGAAATGGAAAAGAGAATAATTTGAAGGATCTATCTAGATTTGAATTGAGAACGTGCTCGTCAATGAAAGTATTTTAATTTTCTTAAGTAAAATAAAGGAAATAATGTATGTGTCCTTCACACATATTTTGTTAGAGATATATTATGAACCTCTAAGCTTAACCTACTCATGTAGGTCAAAAATCATATATTGCTTGGTTAGGACATAAAAGATAATTTAAGAGTAGATAGTTCCTAAGTCCTTAGATTTTTATCAAGTTATTAAAAGTTACATATACATATATTTGTACATATATATAAATATAATCTGATTAATTTACTGTGATTTGTTGTTTCAAGACTTAAGTATATATTCATGTAATAGATTCTCCTCCTTTTTCTTTTTCCCCACGCGTTTCTAAACTTTATAAGTTCTTTTTTTTTTTTTTTTTTGTATTGGATTATATGACTTTGGTACTAAAATATAAATCATGAAATAATATTATTGTTTTGGATTTCATTTTAAGTAATTAGGACTGCATGTGTCCAAAGTTAGCAAATGTTCTAGCTAGGGAATATTAGTGGCATGCACATGTATAAATGAAAAAAAAAATACTAAATATGAACAATTCTTTATAGGAGAATATTCAGCTAGCAGATCAAAATTATATATAACTTTTAATAGTGACATTGAATTGGAATCATATCAGATTAAATATGATATGATAATTTAATAAACCTGAGGAGAATTCAACTAAAAATATATAGTCTCCAATCTAGAATTCAACTTTCTTTGGACCTCTGAGGTAGAAAAGTAAAACATAATGGCAATAGATTACGCTAATTATTAATTGATTACTTTTTTTTTTTTTTTTGGTGTGAAATTTCTGTCTTTTTTTATAAGACAGGCAAAAAGGTAATATCCAGTTACAGATTTAATTACATGAAGGTCTGCGCCCCTCAAATTCTTTTTTTTTTTTTTTTTTTGAACTCCAAATTAAATCTCATATTTCTTTTAATGTCAGTAGTTTGTCCCTACTCATTTTTTTAAATATGCCCCACATAACAATTATTCGTATGCTTTAATCTCATAACTAATATTTGATTCTTTTTTTTTTTTCTTCAGTTTCCTTATCTACTTTTCTTTCTAATTTTTTGTTGAAAAGTTTTTGTTTTTAAAAGATTTATTGACTTTAAAGTTATCAACAATATTTAGAATATTGTTGCATGTAAGTTTTATCTATGAGAAAAAGATTCACCTTTAAAGAGAAAAATGGATGTGTAGTAAAATAAGTAAAACTGTAGTTAACTTAATTTTCAGTTAAAAACGTACAAAAAAAAAATTCAACAGATCATGAGCTATAAACATTTCTATTTTATATTATAAGACTATCACTTCAGATAAAATTCAAGAATAAATTTTATAATTCTTTCAAAATATAAAATCAATACATAATATTTATTATATGTTAACAAACATGAAAAAAATTAAAATTCTTTTTAAGTAAAATATTATAAAACTTTTACCCAATATATATATTGTTTAAACCTAATAAGTTTATGTGTTCCATTAAGATAAATTTCTGAATCGTTACTGGTAATATGACTTTCATGAAGTTCATAAAATCTGGATAATTAAAATGCAAGTTATTAAAAAGAGAAAGAGAATTCGATATTGTATAAGATTGGATATACTATGTTATCATATACCCAATATTATACTCATCCAATGGAGTTATAATTCAGGCGATTTGACACCATTGTATCAACTCAATTAATTTTTATTTTTTAATGACATAAAACACTTTTTTGTTTTTGTGAAAGGAGATGTAACTCTTATTAAGTATGATATGGATTTACTATTTATGGCAATTGTAATTAAACAAATTTATGTGAAATGGTTGAGATGTAAACAAATTAGGAAAATGTTGGCTACTGTATATTGAATAATTTTATAATATGATTGCCTTAAATATTATGCCCTAATTAAGTATTTAGGAGTTTCCGGTATTAGTAAAAAGTTGGTTGCGAATAAAAATGCTGCTCGTAAATATGTGTGCGTGTATTTATATGGTCCAGTTTTTTTCTGACCATGCAAAGTATGGTGCCATGGGAACATTAAACTAAACAGGCAAGGTGCTATTATCACATGTTGACAATGACTTCCTCATTGAAAGTAAATTTGAATGATTAAACCCTTTTTCTCTTCCCAAAAAAAAATATTTATATATTTTGTTCTCATATCATAGGCTGATATCTCAATTTCCTAAGTTTGGAGAATTCCCCAAACACTGTGCAAAAAATAGGGAAAAAAAAAAGAAAAAAGAAAAGAAAAGAAAAGCCAAATTCTATATTTTCACCACTATATAAGAGAGCCTTGCCATAGCTTGGCTACCCACAGACCCTCCCAATATCTCAATATCTTTCTCTTTGTCTTCTTTAATTTCCTTTGGTCCTAAGATATGGAGAAGGTAAAGGAAGCCAAAGTAGAAGTAATGGAATTAGAATATCAAGATCAGAAATGGATTAAGGATTCTTCTTTGGATCATAAAGGACAGGTTCCTCTCCGAGCTTCCACAGGTGCTTGGAAAGCCTCTCTCTTTATTATTGGTAAGAAATTTGGTTCCTGATCACTTTTTGTGCGTCATCATAATAAATTATAGTTTCAATATGTGTGCATGTTCTCATGTGTTTCTCTGATCCGTTTGGTTGCCAAGAAAGAATTAAGGGATCAAATTCATGAAGTGCAGATGCTCACTCTCTCTATATATAAAAATTGTGTATTCAGTATATATATATATGTATATATTCCTATGGCAACCAAATGATCATACAGATTTCTTTTAGTTTTGTTTTTCTTTTGATATTTAGAACATATTTGCATGGCTCCTTAGCGTTGTTTTCAAGCTTTCCTGCAACTGCATGACCACTTCACTGCTTTCTGATGAAAATGAAAAAAATAAAATAAAAGAAAAAGTATGTAATATAAGAAGGCAGTATCTGGTTATAAATATAGTTTACTAATAATTTTATATCTAATAATAATTTATATTTAATTTAATTATAAGGTGTATGGCTTGAATCTTCCGTTAAAAATAACTAAGAAGACGTTATGGATAAATATGAGAAGAGATATTTATGAAATTAATAATCCAATATCCGTTTAATATCAGTTGAGAATTTTTTTCCTTTTCTTTTTTTTTTTTAATTTCTTACTAAATTATCAGTAGCGTACCTGGTGGAGGTAAAACCTATTCAATGCTATTGCAGTTACAATAAAACGAATTTAATAGGTTAGTTGACCTTTTTTTTTTCCTTTTCTTTTTTACTTTTTCATCTTCCTTTTTTAGGAAGCTAGTAATTGACTATCGACTATCGACTAACGTTCCCCCCCACCCCACCCCAACCTTTTATTTGGCTGATAAGAACTGTTGACCAATGTTTTTTTTTTAAGGGAAAACCGTTGACTAATGTTCGAAAACGTGTTCGTATTTTTCTTAGAAGATTTTGCTACTCCTTGAGAGAGAGAGAGAGAGAGAGAGAGAGATTTAACGATTTTAATAATTAAGCCTTTAGGTTTTTGTGTAGATAAGGAACAATATATGTCATACTACTTTAGAATGTTTGAATATAAATGAATGGGCTGGAAAGCAAATAGCACAAGGAACGGAACAGATGCCACGACGTAACGTAAGGTTGCAACTTGGCTGAGGGACCTCTTTATGGCATTATGCATGTGAGACTGTTCCCACATATATTACCTACTTGCCGCCGTCCGCCAACACACAGTCACCCACATGTATCTATATTATATATATACACACACACGTACGCGTATATATATATATATATGTATATGTATCTCGTGTATAAATTTATAGGGAAATGTATATGTATTTACATGTGTCACATATTCTACACAAGCAAACAATAAGGTGCACGCTTTTGTTGTTGATTACAACATTTTTGTTGTTGATCAGAGCTGAATATTCCAGAAGAAAAAAATCTAATATAGCTCATCTCTTCTTTTTGATAATTTCTTTGGCTTTGGTTTTGGTTTTTTTATTTCTTTTTGCTTTTAGATATATTGTCAGAAAAAATAAAAATAAAAGAGAAAACATGTGAGTGCCTGAGTTTACCTTTGTGTGATTTGAGACAGACAGCTTATAGTGGATGACTAAAGTGGAAGATAGGGCTGTGCAATTCTTGGAGTAGTCAAAACAGATTTAATGTTTATATATATATATATATAATTTTTTCTGAAAGTAGATTTAGTGGTAATTAATATCTATTTTGTTCATTCATGTGGATTGGCTGTGGGTTGTTTTAATTTTGTTAGCCAATTCTTAATCTTCTAGGATATCTATCTCGATATATACTCCATTATCATTCTAAGCCAATTAAGAGCAATCTAATCATAATTATCCAATAAGACACTTGAAAGTTAATTTCAAAGTATATAAATGTATTCTTTTTTTTTTGCCCCCCGGGGGCTGGTGTTGTGGTATGTTTAGCAAGAATACATTACTAGGGCACGAATTGACTTTTTATAAACAGTAAGGAATCAGTGTCTTGTACCATGCATAGCTTGAGGACTACAAACAAAGTCAACTAAAATAGCTCAAATAGGGTTTTTTTTTTTTGTTTTTTTTTTATTTATTTTTTTATTTTTTATCTCATGATGTGTGTTTTTTTTTTTTTATAATCATTTAGTATTTTACTTATTCAAATTAATATTAAGATATGTTTCATTGAAAGAGGGTTTTTCTTTTTTTTCAAATTAGTGCCCTTTTTTTGCCATTAAGGCACACGTTTAATTTTTTATTTTCCTTTTTTTTGGCGTCCTTTTCGCCATCTTAAATGGTGAATAATAGTTTGAATATATATATTATGACATCACTCTCCATTTTATATAGAGCCATATAAAATATAAATACCGACGACCGACCATTTTTGCACAACATTCTGGGTCAAACCTTACACCCATGATTGATCTAAAAAGCACCACTGATGTGCATATGGTTGATGATATATGGTACTAATGATAACTAAAGGCAACCACTCATTTTAACCATTCGAACCAAAACACTAGGCTATAAAAGGCTCGGCGTGGTCGGAGAAAAAAAAGCGTGTATGATTGGGATGTGGTGTCGGAGAAAAAAAAAATTTAAATCTAAACTTGGTCATCTACATGATTAAAGAATTGACCAATTGATTTATGCATAGATGCACGTATTTTTTCATATCCTTCATTTTAATGATAATTAAATATGTCATTTTTAATTCGATGATTAATCTGTTTACGACAATATGATATAATTTTAAAGAATGTCAATTTATTTAGAATGTATTAAACTTTGCTTCCATTTTTCCCTCGATTTTTTTTCCCACTAATCTTATATGGCAATTTAATTTGCAGCAATTGAGTTTAGTGAGAGGCTGAGTTACTTTGGGATAGCAACAAGCTTAATCATATACTTAACCAAGGTTATGCATGAAGACCTCAAGACAGCAGCGAGGAGTGTCAACTATTGGTCTGGTGTAACCACATTAATGCCTTTATTGGGAGGATTCGTTGCTGATTCTTACTTGGGTCGCTTCTCTACAGTACTTGCTTCCACAATCATCTACCTTATGGTAATTATTCTCCACTTATGTTTGTATTTTAATTTTTAACCATTAACATTCAATCTACAAATGGGAAGTCTAGCTCTCTCTCCCTCCCTCCCTACCTCTCTCTCTCTCTCTCTTTAAGACGAAAAGAAAAAAAAAACGTGGAAAAACCATTAAAATCAGAATGCTTTATAATAATTAATCAATAAATTAAGTTCGAAAAATATAGTGAAATAGAGTCTGATAGTTGCATGTTTAACTTTCAGCAATTGTTTGGAAGTTTTATCATTATTATAATTAACTGAAATAAAAATATATATATACAAGTTAGAGTGATTTAGAGGAACACCACTTTTAAAAGTTTAAAAAAGTAATACGGTACTTTGGTCAAGAAATGCAGCCTCATTCACACTTTTTCCTTTTTAGCGCAGTTAAACATTGAATAAAGCCAGTGGGCTCATTATCAGCCCGCCAAATTTTAGGTGGGCTGGACTAGGCTGGCTTATGTTTATTGGAGGCTGGGCCAATGATCACCCACTTAGAACGCTGGGCATGGCCCATTGACATTATAATATTCAACTTATAAACGTTTCACATCGCTCACCTCTATAGTTTTGTCAATCTCTTCATATTCTACCCTTTAAAAGTTAAAATATGGAAGGGAAAAAATGGAGGCAAATATCCTATTAAATCTCGAAAAAGAAGATTTCTCTTTATTTTTCTATTTATATTTGATACCAAATTTTTAGGGCAAATAAGAGAATCTCTATTGTTAACTCGCTTTTTTAATTTTGATACTAAGGGTTCGTTTGGTGAACGCATTACATTTGCATTGCGTTTGAATGTAATACATTGAATATAATTTGTATTTGGAGGAAAAGCATTAGCATTGCATGTGAATGCAATGTGTGTTTAGGGGAAAAGTATTTGAATTATATTTTAATAATAAATATGTGATGTGATGGATAAAAGTAGAAAGAAAAAAAGGAGGGAGAGGGAATATATGATTTAATTAAAAAAAATAATAGAAAAAGTGAAATAATAAATAGTAATTGTATTGGATTTAAAATGTGATGTGATTGGTATTTGAATGAAATGTTTTTGTATTTGAGGGAAAATAGCATTGCATTTAAATGCAATGCTAAAAAAACGCTTGTCCCAAACGTGGTATAAGTTTTGTCCTTTTTACTATAGTAAAAGAAAATGAGAGTAGAAATCTTTTAGCCTTCAGAAAAGGCATTAAATACCCTCACTTTTAGATTTTCCAATCTTTTATTTGGTTATGCCCTTTATAAAACTAACATAAATTTTATTGTAACTTTTAGATTTATGCTGATACTTAGGATTTGTATGAGAAAGATTGGTTGGAGAGGTTAGAGAAAATTAAAATATTTAAATTAATAATAAAAATTGAGAAAAAAAAGATTAAAAAAAATACTATTATAACCCATAGAGATCCGCCTCGTAGAAGCTGTTAGTTTTGTTGCACACTTCACTAAAGAAAAGTCTTTAATCTAGATATAACATCTAGTTTTTCCGGCCAAACTAACGATATTCTTGTTTGATTGGGAACAGGGTTTGGCTCTTCTGACCATGTCATGGTTCTTACCAAGCCTCAAGGCATGTGTCAGCGAGCCATGTCGAGAACCTAGGAAAATCCATGAAGTGATATTCTTCCTTGCCATATACTTGGTCTCAATCGGAACCGGGGGCCACAAACCGGCTCTGGAGAGCTTCGGAGCTGACCAGTTCGACGACGATGACCCTAAAGAGAGAAAGCAAAAGATGTCGTACTTTAACTGGTGGAACTCTGGCCTCTGCAGTGGCCTCCTACTTGGCGTTACTGTGATTGTGTATTTGCAAGACCATGTAAGCTGGGGAGCAGCTGACATTGTTTTGACGGCAGTTATGGCCGTTTCACTTGTCATCTTCATTGTTGGAAGACCTGTTTATCGCTACCGGAGGCCAACCGGAAGCCCTTTGACGCCGATGTTGCAAGTTCTTGTCGCTGCCATTTGGAAGAGGAAGTTGCCATACCCTTCCAATCCTGCTCAGCAGTTGTATCAAGGGCTCAAGTCTGAGAAAGACTGCGGCAGGCTTCTGTGCCACACCAAGAAGCTCAAGTAAGCAAATCCATCATGCCCACACCATACTTATATAGCCTTTTAGAGGAAATTAATTTTTAATCAACTTCATTTCCACAAAAGAAAGTACCAAGTTTATTTTCTATTAGTTCGCAAGAATTTGATTATGAGAATCTCCTCCGAAAAAAAAAAAAAAACAGATTATGAGAAACTCGCATATTAAATTCATTTGCAATAAATCTATTTTGTCTAAATACGGTCAACAATAATATTACCATTTCGTATTTTTGTTATTGCATGTGTGAGAGATTGCAATAAACAAAAATTACATAACAAAAAATATGACAATGAAATCACATATTAAAACAAAATTATATGATAACTCTTAAGGCACTTGCCACTAATAATATAAACATGTGTAACACTTTTTTGTAGTTAGGATGATAAAATTTGCCTGTCCTATGTATCGGCCCTTTCAGGTTTCTTGACAAGGCAGCAATCATTGAAGACAACGCAGGAAACACAAGCAACAAAGAAAGCCCATGGAGACTAGCAACAGTGACCAAAGTGGAGGAGATGAAGCTTATTCTCAACATGATCCCCATATGGATTGCCACCATTCCGTTCGGCATTTGCGTGGCTCAAGGCTCCACATTCTTCATCAAGCAATGCGTGATCATGGACAGAAAGATCAACAACGGCTTCGAGATTCCCCCGGCCTCAATCTTTGCTCTCGCCGCCCTCGGAATGATCATCTCCGTTACCCTATACGACAAGTTTCTTGTCCCGTTGCTGAGAAAGTTAACAGGAAACGAGCGAGGGATCAACATCCTACCGAGGATCGGAATTGGCATGCTATTCTCTATTATCACCATGGTGATCGCCGCCCTCACCGAGAAAAAACGTCTTGACGATGTTCGACAAAATGCCGCAACGATAGGTTGGAAGCCCATGAGCGTCTTTTGGCTCGCACCGCAGTTTTTGATTGTCGGTTTTGGAGACGGGTTTGCCCTGGTGGGATTGCAGGAGTACTTCTATGACCAAGTTCCTGATTCGATGAGAAGCTTAGGGATCGCGTTTTATCTGAGCGTCATTGGAGTGGGGAATTTCATCAGCAGCATTTTAATAACAGCGGTTGACCATGCAACCGAGAAGAGCGGGAAGAGTTGGTTTGGCAAGGATTTGAATAGTAGCAGACTGGACAAGTTCTACTGGCTGTTGGCCGCCATGAATGTCGCGAACTTGTTCTTTTACGTGCTATTGGCGCGGCGCTACTCTTACAAGAATGTGCAGAAGGTTGTTGTCGCTGATTGCCATGAAGATGACGGTGATAAAAGCTCAATGGCTTGATTGTTTGAGCTTAATCTTTATATATATATATATATATTTGTATGGATTATATATATTTGTATGGATTTGCTGTAGTTTTATTATGACATTGAAAGCTTTTTTAACCAGTCTAGAAGATGGATTAAAACTATCAAATTCCATAGTGTTGTAGGTATCAGAAACATGTCTTGAATATATGTAAATCATGTGTGCAATTGATGTTTTCTTAAGAGTACTTCATCAATTTTTCAGTCGAAGGCATGTAAACTTGTTAATGCATAAATTACTTACTGCATCATTTATAATGTGGAACCAAAAAACTAGTATGTCTAATAAACAAAGGGTTCACATTTTTTTTTTTTTTTAATTTCGCCTTTTCTCTTATAGCTCCCCTATCTAAAGGGCTAGCAAGTTGGAGTGGTCCTTTTTGCTATCTGGGTCCAATTTATTTTATTATTCCGATGGACGTTTACAAAGTTATTACTTTTTAGCAAAATTTTTTAACCTTCCAAAGGGATTTGTGAAAAAGCGTCGAAAAGAACCTATAATAAGCCTTAAAAGCGTAAATTTTGATGCCTTTTCTTATGTTATTGATTGGTATTTAGTGTGCATCCCCCCATTGAGAAGGACTATTTGTTTGTTTTTATTAGCGTGCCTGGGGGACAAGGACATGAGATGAGAGAGAGACCAATAACCAACAAAATATTCTGTTTCTTTTGCTTCATCTCCCGTGCTAATGAACTACTAACTATTGCTCTCTATACACTGAAACCTATCCATATTCCTATATCATAACTTATCCCAGAAGATCGATAGAATACGAAGACTAAACAGCCAATTACATCCAATTGAGGGTTTTTTCTTTTTTTCCTTTTTCCTTTCTATAACAATTCCTTCATCAAAAGAAGTAATAAAATATAGGAGCTCTATTTAACTCCCCTTGTATATGTGACTATTGCAACTTAAGGCTTAACTGAACTCATTTCGATTAATGATGTTAAGAAAGGCTTAGGAGGCATTCACAACGTCAACTGCAATTGGAGTTGTAAAGGGATTTTTAACTAAAAATGAGTTAATATTTAAAAATTATATTTTATCAATAGGTAAATTAAAAATTAACTGTGATATTTAAATAATGCAATAATTTTAAATGTGTTTAAAAAAGTTAGCAACATAGATCTATTGGAAAAATGGTTTAAAACCATTTTGAGAAGCCATTTTAATACCCAAATTTGAGTATGACTCACTTTATAAAAATAATAGGTCTTGATGGATTTCCATTTCCAATTGTGTGGAGATTAATATCATATATTCATACGCTCAAAATGATAATTTAGTGAATGAAAAATTAATACTCAAATTATGTCTATTGAAAATTGGATTTTGTTAGAAAATTGCTGAAATGTAGAAGTTCTACATTGATTAGGCATCTTGGTAATATGGAGTTTACAAATGATTGTATTTTTAAACTTAGGTAAAATGGTGTATCCAAGAGACTCTCTCATACACAGGGGGTGTAAATCATGAATTCAGTTGGTTAGGGGCTCAAAGTGTGCTCTTGCATAACGTTGGCAACACAAATGTTGATATGTTGGGTTTTTGTAAATTTTTTATTTGCATTTCCAACATTAAATCTGCATCTCCAATGGTAATGAGCATTGATATGCATGTGTATTAATACATGTTTAATAGACAAATGGATGGTTGTAACTTAAAATTTTGGTTAATTGTAACCTAGTGTATATTTCTCATTAAACCATATTAAATCCTTATTATTCCTTGTTTATAACACATTATTCCAATAGCCTATATAAGGAGGCCTCCAAAGCACAGCTTAAACACCAATTCAGAGAATCTCTCTTGTTTCCAATGTGCTCTTAGACTTTTTTTATAGTGGTTGTCTTAGGTATTTTAATGATAAAGGAAAGACACAAGTTCAAGTTCATCAGAAGTGGTATTCGATTGTGCTTAAATTATCATTGTTCTCATTGTATCTTGAGAGGCAGATATCAGTTGAATTCTCGAACACTTAACAAAAGGGTTGAATCTATTTTAAGGAAAGCTTGAGTTTCACGTGCCTCAACATTCATTAAGTCTTTCCAATTCAAGCTAAGGTTGAATTCAGTTGTTGTAATAGTTTTATTTCCATCTCTTTGTAATATTTTATTTGTTTATTTTCAAATTGTTCGTCTTTTATGCTCCATACTTCTAACAAGATCTTATATAGTTTTTCTTGTCGTTATGAGTATTTAAACACAAGAATCATCTTAGTTAAACTTGAAATAAGAAAATTATGGACTTTTAGATTTGATTTTTTTTTTTTTTTGGATAATGGAAGATAGAGAAAATAAATTTGAATTTGAATTGTTTAAAGTTTGACAAAAAAAAAAAATCCAAAACTCCAATTGGAATTAGTGTTCTAAATGCTTCCTTAGAAAATCTCCAATGCAATGCTAAATTATTATGCCAATGCTAAAATTGGCATTTA
The DNA here is from genome assembly GCA_035233585.1 of Antiaris toxicaria. Lineage (NCBI taxonomy): Eukaryota > Viridiplantae > Streptophyta > Magnoliopsida > Rosales > Moraceae > Antiaris > Antiaris toxicaria. The sequence continues at coordinate 9,305,199 of CP141163.1, forward strand.
ACTGAATAAAGTACCCTCCAATAGAATGCTAGATTTGATATCAAATTTGTTATATGCTAAATTTTATAGAAAATTTACTACAAGATATAGCCAATATCAAATTTAACACTTTAACTCTTATTGTTTGTTTTCTTTACTTTTTATGTATTGTTAATGTATTTTCAATTGGATAATTTACTCATTAAGTCCCCAACCTTCTTGTAAAGTTGCGATTTGATCCCTAACCATTTTTTATGACTAAACGGTCTCTAACCTTTTAAAAAGGTGCAATTTAGTCATTTTTACTTGAAAAAAGTTAAAAATTAGATAAAATATGTAATGCCCAATTATCTCATACTTATTAATAAATATCTTGCATTATAATGCATTTAGTTAGTGTGCATTATCTAATTACGGCATATAGATTATCAAAATTGCACGAACATGTATAATTGTCATTTTATAATCTAGTTATTCTTTGATATGCTTCAATTCATGAAATATGACATTGAATTTTATGTTTCATGATTTATCATGTTCTTTAAGTGTCTATTTACAGTGAAACGCTCATTTTTTCGATCAAAGAAGATTGATATGCTAAACGGTTATAAAATGAATTTTTTGTATTTTTGTATGCCAGTTACATTCTAAAATGATTGTTTGTCTATATATATTTGCTTGAAATGAGTATCATTTGATTAAGAACTAAAGGTATTTAAAACCGTGTAATAGGATTTGTTTGATGACTAGGTCGCATAAGATTAGGTAGTACTTGTTTGTATGTAATTCTAATGACTTGATATCAGCTCCAATCCTTTTTGCAGCCCCTATCCACATGCATATACCATAGAAAAACAACAAATACATGCAACCAATTAGATTCTTTCCTTCTCCTTTCTTTGAATTTGGTCAAATCAGTTAGACAGTTCCACTTTTATCCCATATTCTTTTACTGTAGCTTCAAAATGTCCAACCATTTTTCTCTTTCATTCCTCTCCATTTTCTAAGCTTATAAACCTACAAAAAGAACACCTAAGTCATAGGAATTCATAAAAGCACAAAACATATCAAGTTTTCCCACTTTCAAGCTTGGAAACCATAGGTTTTGAAGTTTAATTCCAATTTGATTACAGAAACTTATTTTTTCTATGTTTATTATGATGAATATATGGTGATTTGATATGATTACATTATTGAACATCTCTTTGCATGATTTGAAATTATGTTGGACAGATTTGAAGCCAAACCAAGCTAGTTGAGCTAATTTTTAGTAAAAATTGATAGCTTGTGCAATCTAATTATTTTACTTATTTCCATTAATTTTGTAAAGATTTTATGATGTTTAGAAGTGCCTTAAGTAGCTAGAAACAATAGAAATCAATTTGCTTAAACTATGGTTAAAACAGAATTAAATTATATCCAAGTTTACATTATGCTTGATTTTGATGTATTTAATTATGTTTTTGAATTTAGTTGCTATTTTTATTGATTTTGAGTGTTTTGAATTGTTATTGAAATGTGGAAACTTGAATTTGCTTTTATAATCATGTGGTTTATACGAGTTTGTTTATAAAAGATTGAAAAGCTTATGATTTGATTATGTTAGGCTATTTAGCACATCCAATCCCCCGAGAGCGCCGAATTTTTCACACTTTAATACATTAGACTTGAGGTAAGTTAAAACTTATGTTTTATGTATTACAAGGATTATGTGATGTTTATTTATCTTTTGAAATGAATGTTGATGTCTGATTGTGATATAAAGTTTAGTACATTCATAATTCATGATATTTACACATGTTTTTAATATAAGTATTGAATGTAATGTTTTTAATATAAGTGTGAATGTAATGAGGTTTTGGAAAAGAAGAAGAAGTGCAGTACTTGATTGATAGTTGGGTAGGCAAAGGATGCAGGTCAAATTGGCAGACCCAAAAAAAATGTGACAAATACTTGAGTTTGAAAAACCAAAATATGAAAAACTATATTAAACCAAATAAAATACGACTAATACTTGAGGTTGAAAAACTAATATGGGAAACCCGTATTATTCTTGTTATTAGCCAATAATTATAAATATATTCTAAAACTTATATTCTATCACTATTAGTTAAATACTGAACTTCAATAGCATCCAAAAGAATGAATTAAGGATGAAATTCAATTGAATTGAACAATGTATAAAATGATTGGTTGCATTGACATATGATATGTATGTTCACGCATAAGTTTTATCTTATTGAGCTTTTAGCTTATTAAATTATTGTGATGCAGATGAAGATGTACAAGTTTAGAGACTAATTAAGTCTCTATAGCTACTAGGCAAAAATTTGTTCATATGTCATGTTTTGAAACAATTTTTGTGGCCCATTTTGAAAATGTTTTTGATTTTTAATTAAATAACTCTGTTTTGGTTTTATGAATGAATATACATAAAATAATGAATGTGTAAGTAGCTGTCCCATTTTTTTATTAAAATAAATGTTGTATATAAAAAACAAGCAAGTAAAGATAAATTTTAAATTCTGTCTATATAAAATATTTAACACTAGAATTATTACTAGAATTATTACACATAAAATATTTAATACTAGAATTATTACACTTAAATTTGAATAGAATAAAATAAAATAAAATAATATTATTCTTTTATATATTTTTATAATAAATATAACATTAACCTGTTTTTATAACCAATACAAGTAAAACATTATTACTCGGGCGTTTGTCATTATCAAACAAACTGTACCCAATTTCAATTCTATAAAATCAAACACTTCACTTTCATATTCACAGTTACAATTGGATTACACCCGTGATACCCAATTTTCTACACAATTATTAAATTTCGGGATTGAATAATGGAACGAATAGCAAACGGAAGGAAATAACTCAAGACACCAAATGAATCCAACGGGCAACACTTGGCACGCCTTGGTTGACCGCAAAAGCCATGTAATAACCTGGTGGAGCAATCTTACCACTAGGCGGAGCCGAACAAGAAATCTTGTACCGGCCAACTCCGGCGGGAGCGGTGGGAGTAACGGCTAGTTTGACCAGGCGTTGACCCTGTGAAAATGAGTGTGTAGCAAATGGCGCGCTCCCTAAATTCACCTCCACAATGCCAACAACAGGCAGGGGAACCGAAACCACCACTTCAAAAGCCTCACCATAACGCAGAATCTCGGGAATCCCCTCAATCACGGGTCGGATATTAGCCCGATCCGGCGACAAGTACTCCGGCGAAAACGCCTCAATTCGCAACTCCGTCGGGAATTCCGCCTTGAATCTGTAGAAGACATGCGGATTACTACCCGCCAATAGTACCCGCCCGTCCGGCAACAAGTTAGCCGTCGAGTGGTACATCCTCGGCACCGTACCCGGGTTCAACGTCATGAACCGTAACCCACCTGGCTGGTCGGGTCGGTAAAGAAGTGGAAACAAACATGGGTCGGATGCTGCTTCAAAACCTTGAGTACCCGCTTGAGCCCCATTTATAATCAACACGTCACCCGTGGGGAGCATCACCATATCACCCATGATCCGACCAAATGGCATGTTCTCCATTTCCCAAACCGGGTCGGGTCCAGTGGCGACGATCCGACCGCAGCTGCCGTGCGCCGGCGTGTCCGTACTCCTAGCAATAAACGCGCCATATTGAGCCCCACCACAGACAACAATCACAGCCGTCGCATAGTCCCCATCCAAAGCAAGCATGGCCGAAGATCCCGCCGACGGATAATTCCTCGGACCTCCGTCCAACGGTGGATACTTCATCAAGATCTTGTTACTGTCGTAATCGTACATCACCGCCCTGTCGTTGGCAAAGATGAAGAGGTGTCCGTTGGGGAGGAGGTGAACGTACGGGTAGAGATTGTCCATCTGCTTATCCTCCGCCTCGGCCAGAAACGGGATCGAAACGGCGCCTTGTTTCCTCGGCGGGAAGAACTCCGCCGTGTTGGCCGCTCTACCGCCGACGATGATCACCGATCCATCTGGTAGAATCTGATTGGTCGCGTACCACCTCCCGTCGGTCAACGCCACGTCATCGAGCTCGACCCAGTCGCAGAACCTGCTGGGCTCGCAGGGCTCGAACTTGCGGATCTTCTTGAAGCCGTCCAGGTCGCCGCCGGTCTGGAGAAGCGTACCGTCGGGGAGGAACTGGCCGGATGAGCACCACGTGTCAGTGAGGATCATGAGCGGTCGGATTTGGTTGGTGGCGAGGTCGAGTAGGGCGGAGTGGGCGTAGCAGTCATGCTTTAAAACAACGTCGTTCCTGTCGGACCGGCAGTGGCCTTTGGGGAGGAGTTTGCGGCTGGGGCCGATGTTGGTGCGGTCGAGGAGGACGACGGTGTTGAAGCGCGTGACGGCGGTGTGCATGGAAGCGACGCCGGCGTTCTCGACGACGGTATCCCACGTGCCGGGGAGCTGGGCACGTGAGAGGTGGAAAGTGAACTGAACTAGTAGGACCACGAGGAACAGAACCGGAAGACATTGAAGAGGGCGATGAAGAGATGGCATCGTTTATTGGAAATTTGGGAGAAAAAAAAAAAGGGGTAAAGTGAGAGGGATGGGGACGGTGTAGTGGTGCAGTTTAGTGAGCAAAGCAGCTTCGTTAAATTTAAGAAGTAGTTGAAAACGGGATTGGGTGTGGTAGGGTCCATTGTTTTTTTTATGACAAATTTCCAAAACCACGTGGGATGAGGGCCCCAAAAAAATTAAAAAAAAAAAAAAAGAAGGAAAAAAAACAGTTTTTTGAATTTTTTTTTTGGTGAATTTTTCATAAATCTCTTAAATTATGCACTCTACTTTGCTTTGTATTTTGAATTTTTAATAATCATGCTCTATTATACATATGATTATCGACATAGTCCAGTGATAATTTTATATCTATTTTTATTAAAAAAATAAAAAGTTTAAATCTCTCTATATTTTAAATTAAAAAAATGGTTTAAAAATAGTGATATGTCAACATTAAATGGAAAAAATTGATCTAAATGAGTGTATTTACTAATAATTTAAGGGTAATTTACGAAAATATCACTTCTCAGAAATGATATTAAAATTAATAATATTATTCTAAAAAATGTTATTTTGTTAATTTATCCATAATTTAAAGTGATATAAGATGTAGCTTTCAAAGTTGATAATGTAATATTATAAATGTATTAATGTTTTCAACTCTTTTTTTTTTTTTAACATATTTCAACTCTTAAGTACTCAGAACATGACGCATAGGGGTTTTTTTATGTTTAAAATTTGGCTATTTAAAGTTTTTGAGAGGTTTTAATATCAGTTTTATAAAGATTGATAAACATTCACATTGGTTTTCAAAGTTCGTAAGCGTTAATATTTAACGTTATAAAAATGTTAAGCCTCCAATTTCGTTTGAATGGGATATTTATATTTTGAACGAAAAAATCTTTTAATTTTAGAATAGAAAAATTTTTATCTAAAAACGAAAAATTGTTTAAATAAATAAAAAATTTTCATTTCATGAATAAAATGTTTTTATATTCAAAAGAGAAAATTTTTTAAAACTCGTAAATAAAAACTTAAAAGACTCTTTTTTTTTTTTTTTTTGATTTAAGAGTGAAAAAAAAAAGGGCCTTTTAAACAGAACAATTATGGTTTTAATGGCGAGTTTCAGTTTTGGGTTGACAAAGGCGGCGATTTGGGGTCTTAGCCTGTAGGCACGTAGGAGCCAATTGGGGGTGACGTGGTGACAGACGTGAGTCGAAAGTGAGACGTTATGGAAGCACGAGGTGGGGTCCTGAGTGAGAACACCACGTGCTTTGTTGAATTTTTTATTCTTTATTTTTATTTTTATTTTTAATAGTTGAGGTTCCATTTTGTGTTTATCTTACCATTCTCACAATTGCTGCTTTCGAAAAATGGGACCGGCATTTTCCGCCGACAGCTCTCAAATATCGCAATGCACAGCCCTCCTATATCGACTTTATCCTCGCGGTAGTGCTAACAAAAAAAAAAAAAAAAACTTTAGACTCGCAAGTTGTGGTTTGTGACTCTAATAATTGAATACTGCTATTCATGTTTATTATAGTATCTTTAATATATATATATATATACACACACATCCATATCATATTTATTACGAAAAAATATAAAAAATAATATTATTTTATCTTATATTTCAATATATCATGTTATTTTTAATATTAATTTTATTTATTATTATTATTATTCTACTTTAGAAATTATAAAAATGAATTTTAAGGTTTAAATAAATAAAAAATAAAATTATTATAATAATTATATAATATAATAATCAATAAGAATTAAAAATTAAATTTATATTATTTATATTTTATGATAAATTTATTATAAAATTTAGTATATGACAAATTTAATATGGAAGATAACATGCGTCGTGCTTAATGATATTAACTTTAATGTAATGGTACTTTTTATATTAAAACTCTTCATATAATAAAAGCAAGTGTCATCATATTATTCCACGATTATTTTAATGCACCACTACATTAATGTTATAGTTGATCACATATTATTATGGTTAAAAACTAGACTTATATGTGCACGTAATGTACATTCTAAAAGTATATAAGTAAACGTGGAAAATGCGATATATGTATATATACCCAGAAAATTTTCATGTGACATCCTTACGAACGACACTAAATTTTTTTATGCATTATTGTGAAAAAAAAAAGTTAATTCTAATGTAAAGCTAACAACTTTAAATAAATCATATTACAAGATTTAAAATAAAAAATTATATATAAATTAATTAATAATTAGAAGATGTAACATAAATGTTACAACTGCCTATTATAACTGTCGCTCCAATTTACAGTAGAGCTTTTCATTATTTATACAGACATATTTATATATATAGGAGTTAATGATGCGGAACTAGTTAATTATTATGCATGTGATTATTGAAGGGCACTGATGGTTGAGTGAGTAAGCAGAAAATTTAATGTGGTCAATATGAATTATTTAGACATGGACAATATAAGTGGTCATGAGCACACGACATGAAGTTTCTCTAGTGTGTCTTGTAGACACTCACCCAATTAAATAGAAGGGCAAGAGTAATGTACCTCATCCTCGTGAAATTAGAGAACCCCACTTAAGCATTGTGATCATGCACCAAAATCAGCTCATATTTTCACCAAAACAAAAAAAAAAAAAAAAAAAAACCCAATTTCCACAAACTCATATTAAAATCGAGGCTTCGTGAGGATATACAAATACGGATAAATGCTCTAATGAAGATGAAAAAAGGAAAAGTCCATATTGATATTCATGAAAGGCGTAAAGAATTATCTAATACAACTCATATCTTGAATGAGAGGACGTCAATCACTTTATAGGATAGGGTGCAGCCCAGCCTCGGTATCAATATGTAGAAGAAAGACAAAAGAGAAAAAATAAAGACAAAAATATAGAAGGAAGACAAAGCAACGGATAAAACAAAAATAGAACATTGTAATATACTAGTCCGATTCAAGTTTGACAATGACAAATCTAATCCCGATTAGCCCATTATAAATTTCAATAACTTTGGCCTGATATTGGCGTCAACTTTTACAGTTGGTATACGTTAAAAAAATATTGAATACAAATATTAAAAACATATATAAATATGTTGTTGATGGTGAAAGTCCTCCAAACAAAGCTAGAATTGAATGTATCAACTGCAAAACTGCTCGGGAAGTAAGAAATCAAGTGCAGAAAAATAAAGGGTACTATAATTTTTATAAAAGTTTACCTTCAATTTAAAGGAAACGTCCTCTTTGGGACTCTTAGGAAAATGTTTTCACTATTCTTCAAAAAAGTATAGACTTCTCTTCAGAATTCTTAGTGGTTTCTAGGGTGCAAGCATAGCATCTAGGATTTATCAAGAGCATTCAGATACTTTTATATTATTCAATTATTATCATTTTGAAGTTCGAAATACATATATTATAAATACAGATATAAAATTCGCCCCACTATTTACATTTGCCATATGTCCTTCAAAATGGCCACTTACAGTCATCACAATGCATGATATCTCAAAAGCAATTACTTTGCTCTCTTCATGATCTCTTATAATCTTGACCCTTTCAGTAACCAGATTTCAATAACTTTCTTTGGTGTCACATGACGAGATTCTTGACGCTCTATCAATAATTGACTCTAGCTCAAAGCACTTTTTCTGAGCCCGAAGTTCTTCAAGCTACGCTTTCAAGAAGTTTAGTCTTTAACAATTAAGCTTCCTTGAAAAGCTTTATTTAATTTTGGTGTGAAAATCAAAGCATTGCCTCGATCTATGAACTATCGCATCAAATTATCCTATCATCATATTGATTCAGTCAACTTAATCACAGTTGTTGATTCCATTTTTAAACTCCCACCTTTTTTGAACTGTCGATTTAAAAAACAAATCTTGATCCTTAGATCAACTTCATGCAGATCGTACGGCAAGGAGCCATCATGGTAATTGGCCTATAAATACACCAAAAAGACATTTATTTTCTTCATTTTTCTCCTTCTTCCTTGTTGAAACTCTGTCCAAATTTCCCCTAAGTCCTTTCCTTGCCATTTTCTTCCTCAAAAACTCCCTTTCTCTTTAGGGGACAGCCCCCAAATTTTCACTTTTTTCCAAAACTTTCTTACTTTTTACTATTTACATCTCCAAAACGTTATAGTAAACTCCAAACTTTAAAAATTCATAACTTTTTGTATACAAGTCCAAATGAGATAAATTTTTTTTTTAAATTGCATAGAATTTTGAGAGGAACAAAACAATATCCATATTGATATTTTTTTTCTAAAAAAATTTTTAAAAATTTTTATTTTTTCACCTCAAACAGTTTTTTCTCCCAAACACATTCTCCAAAATAACTTTTTTCCAACCCAAAAATAACATCTCCAACACCCTCCCCCAAACTCCCCCTTAGTTTCTCCTCAAACAAACTCCTTTTTCGTCTTTTAGAGACTTTTCATAGGAATACCACTGACTCAACATTTTTGTAGCAAATTTAGTAAGCCTTCCACTCTGTGTGTTTATCTTTTTTATCTTTTTTTTATTTTTTTCGGCTTTTTTTCTCTCCTCTTTTACTTAGTTTCTTAATATGCACTAGGCTAGACTTGAATAGGACACTTAAAATACCCAAAAATGTTAGTTAAATAATAAAAACACGAACTTTTGTTTACCATTTTATTTTTCTTAATTATTTTTGAACTAGAACTCTCACTCCTTAGCATTTTTAGGTTAATTATCTTTGTTCCTTGAAAAGCTTTATCTCCTAAACATTAATGTACTTCTTGGCCCTCTTTAAAAAGTCCTTGTATGGCTTTACAAGCTGTTCATCTAAGTCCTTTTAGAAGGGGATATCGCCTTTCATGCTACTTAGCGTACCCACGAGGGTTGCCTCATCGGTACAGTCTTGTGTCTTCGACACCTCCATGTTGTACCTTTTAACCTAATGCTTAGAAGTTTCATTGGGGGAACATGGTAACAAAATTTTCCTTCGACTCGGAGAAGCTCTAGCCCCATAAAGTAAGAGCTAAATGCCCGATTGAATTTTGCACAACTTCTAATAATATTCAGGCGTAGCTTTCCAGACCACTTTGTAGTAACTTCAGCTAATGTCAAATCAAATTTCCTACATGTTGTTTCTCCCATAAATTCATATATGAGTTATACCTTCGCAGATAGTCCATGAGGTCTGTTGTTCAACCATATAACAATATTTAGGGCATTTTAAATTGTTATGAGAATGGTACCTGCATCACCTTTATTGTGAATGAGTGTGTAATCATTGGTTCCTCCTTGGTGTTCAGGTTCAGTCACATCTACAAAGTCCTTAGTCATTTCACGAATCACCAACTCATGTACCATGATAGTGGTCCCTGGGTTGTTCTGACTATAGTCCACTCACCATGCCTGTAAATGATCTCGAAGGTCGACATTACGATTGCCTTCTTTTTGTTTGTACAAACCTTGACTTGGCTGGTCAGTTATATTGTGGTGACCTAAGGGAAGTTCAACCTTAGCCCATTGACGTAAGACCTCTTTACTTTCTCGAGTTTGTCTTTCGACCCTTCTTTGCTTACTATTGTTGGTAGTGGGCTGGGGGTTATTATTGCCAGTCTCAGTAGATTCTCCAGTACCTTCATTTTGCATAGGGTAATTTTTGGCAGCCCCGTTATTCACTAGTTTTGTGTTCTTGGGTGCATTATTGACCAGAACATTATTTCTCTAGGTTTCCACCAATGCAACAAATTTATTGCACGACTCTTGGAGTGTGTTGATGACCCCTTAAAGATTTTTATTGAGTTCTTCAACTTGGAAGGCCTGCCTCGCTGTCTATTCGGCTCCTCAGCTAGTTGACCGAGGTCATTTCTCTATGCAATTTGCCATGTTGGATTCTTAGGTGATGAGCAATGATCAAAGGTTCAGGGTTCTTCTCTGTAGCACCAATTGTTGACAGTAAAAATCCACTTAACAAAGCTGGAGTTGAATATGTGAAATGTATAACTTTTTTATCACAAGTAAGAAATAAGTGCAAAAAAGTAGAGGAAATAAAATTTGTATAGAGGTTTACCTTCAATTTGAAGGATATGTTCTCACTAAGAGCTCTCGGGAAAAATGCTTTCATTATTCTTTAGAAAAGTGCAGAGTTCTCTTTCTTGGACTCTTAGTGGTTTCTAGGGTGCAAAAATAACATCTATGGTTTCTCTAGGCACACAGATCCTTTTATATTTTTTAAGCTATTATTATTTTAAATTCAAAATACAATTATTAAAAATACAAATCTAATATTCTCCCCCACTCTTTGCTTTTGCTACATGTCCTTCAAAACGGCTGCTTACAGTCTTCATGGCGCCTATATCTCGAAAGCAGCTACTCGGCTCTCTTCATAATATATGATAATCTCAGGCCCTTTAGTAACCAGAGTTCAACAACTTTAGCGAGATTTTCGGACACTCTATCAACAATTATAATTACACGTATTGGGACGGTTCTATCATGGCTTCACAGTAAGAAAAAAATTTGAAGACCTTTTATTTTTAAAATTTTTGTTTTTGTAATAAAAAATTATTTAAAAATATCCATGAAACTATGAATGAGAACTCTCCAGGCAATACAACACGGCTAAGGACTCCACTTTCCAACTGGATCCAAATTGTATTATGCTGATGTAATAGGCTCTGATCACAAGAAATGATAAATAAAAGCAATAATAAATCATTGTGGATAATAAAATATAGGTTTCTTTTTATTACATAAAGTTAAGGACAGCATCATATTTATTTGCTGGTTAAGGACAGCATCATATTTATTTTTGAACTTTTTGTGGGAGTCGTAGTATCAAAGCAAAAATAAATTAATAAAAAGAAAACTTTGTAATCGATTTTTTTATTTTCTCTTTTTTAGGAAAACTCTGAGTCGCAAAAGGGGCAAACTTTTGAGCTTTTGGTGAAACTTTGTTCACTGAAATATATCCTTTGCCAAAAAGACATTTATATAAAGTGAGAATAATTTCTTTTTTTTTCCCCCCTTTGAAATAAGATTATGTTATATCATGATATGATGTCACTACCGAAAATTGTAGCTTTACATATAATAAATTTGCAGCTAAAATAATGTTTAGTGACATAATAAAATTTGCAGCTAGATATATCTCATAGTTACAAATTATATTTAGAACATAAAATTATGACACTAAAAACTTGAAACTATCACAGGAAAATGAAAAACTTTTAGTCACAAATTCTAGTTTTGCAGATAATCTAAAAGGTTTAGCGAAAAAAATTAAAAAATTTAATGAAGTATTTGGAGAAATAGCTGCACAAATTGTTTGAATAGCTCAGCTTTACTCTCCCGAAAGCCTCAATCCGTACTACCACTATAACAAGTGGGGTATATTCCCGTATTTACAACAGTCGTCACAGTGAGAAAGTGAGAGAAAGTGATGGAAAGTGACGAAAAATGAAGCAGGAAATATTCGAGAGAATTATAGAGAGATTTGGGTGGAATTGTGGCAGCTCAGCTCAGCTCACTGAGTGCTCTGATTTATTGTGTGTATATATATATATTATCACACTATACAACAAATGCAAATCTTACATCCCTAACAACTTTCTCACAGAATCCCTCGCTGAGAATCAGGGAACTAATGTTACACAGTTATGATAGCTAAGCACTAATCAATTACACTACTCATGTCAATTAGTTATTACACTTAACATCCCATCAAGATCATGGGACTTGTTGGGACCGTGAGCTTGTGTCGAAGCCTTAGAAAAGCTGTTGATGACAAAGGAATAGTCATGACTCCTGCCAACTGAACTTCAGAACGAACAAAGCGAAATTCAAGTGTTTTGCTCAACACATGCTTCCTGACAAAATGGTAGTCAAAATTTCAATTAACCATTAGTCATCAAATTTTCATTTAATTTTCAAAAATAGTAAGTTTTTCATATTTTCAATTTCAGTCCACCCACATGTTAAATTTGTAAAAAAAAAGTAACTTTTTTAACCCTTATTTGAATTAACACAACCAAAGTCTAATTAGTTTAGTTTTTGGGAAATTATTTCCAAATAAAACTTAGATATCCGATATCCAAGGGATCAACCGTCCTAACAACATACAAGATTTAAAAACATGAAGTGCAGAAAGTAAAACAAATAAAAATATGGTCCATTTTGGATGACCACAATCCATAAAATTTGGAAATTATACAAACCTCGAAAATAAATGTAATAAACCAAAATAAAATAGGGTGAATACTCCACTACAGGTAGTGGGCTTAAATCCCAAGGATCTACTTAGTTCTACTTCTCTATCCGCCTAATAAGGTTAAAAAATTTAAAACATATGAGTGATAAACTCAATAGGACATAGATTATAAATACCATTTATCATTCTAGGTTACAAAATAAATAAAATAGCATGTATTATCATAAAAGTTATTAGAAGCATGAAAATGAAAGGAAATTTAGTGCCAATTATGTTAAAATATAATAACATTCTTACTAGTTGTTACCATCTCGTGCGATTTTTAGGACCTGTCACTTAAGATGTGCACTCTACTCTATATACCAACCATCTAACACGGATTCATAACATAACATTTACCTATCGGGTCTCTAATAGAAGAGAGTTTATTTTACAAAGTCTGCATGTGTTGACTCTATCGAAGTCTAAAGGACTTTTCCAAAATATAATATATACATGTACTATATTTTCACAAAATATCATATAGTATATTTTTCACATACATTTTCATTTTAGACATTATTTTTCACAATAATTTATAAAACAGTTTCATGATCAATACACATAATAAACATGGCTAACAAAGGGGATATCCATGTATCTTACCTCATGACAATAATCTACTGAGTTCATCCCTTCACACAAATCGAGACTTATTGTTCCAATTCCCAAATCCGTAAAAGCAGTAATACAAATAATTTTAATTATCCTTCATATAACAAATTTACCTAAATTAACTTTTGGATCTAATTAGTGTGCTTTTTTGGTATTGCATTAAAATATTAATATTCTCTAGCATTTTTCTAAAAATTTTTAATTTATCCCAAAATGCATATAAACTGTGATCTAAAGTCCAAAACAGTGTTTAAATAGCTTAAAATAAAAACTGGAGGCTCGAGAGGCTGGATCTGAGTAACACTAAACATCTATGTCTTGTCCAGTTGATCGGTCATACACGTCTAGTTGACCGGAAAAGACAAAGAGTTTATTTCCTATATTTGTACTCGTCTGGTTGACCAAACACCGTAGAAACTTAGGTTTTCCATATTCAAACCTAACTCCAATCCAACTCAAAAACCTACAAAAATCGATTCCAAACGCACATAAAAGATAGAAACAGTTCCCAGAGTGTTGAACATGCAAATAAAACTTGATTTAATCTCAGATTGTACATGCATGTTTATTTTCCATAAAAATTTTAAAATTCCTTTCGAATTCCACATGCATTATGGTTTAAATCAAAATCCAAGTAGTTGAAACTTTGGTCCTACATTTTCTTCACAGAAGCAATTGGATAATCGCGGAATATCATTAGTAAGTAAAGTCTGCCTAATGTAAGCTTTAAATAAATATATTAGAATGTGTGAACACGGCCTAGTATATAATGTTTGTTATTGTTGAAACTTGGTAGTCATGTGATTCAAAATTTTGCATTTTCTTTTTAAACTTTCTAGAGTAATTTCAATTTCATTAAGCAATATTAATATCCTTAAAACTGATTATCTGAATTCCTAGAATTAGTGCTCTGTTTTACGAACAGGGACATATCTTGCATGAGCTTTTGTAAAGTCTCATTATTTTCTTCCAATGCCCTAAGCCTTTTTCGATACACTAACATTTGCAGTTGTTTTTCAATATTGTAATTCTGCGTAACCTCTACTTCACACTCTTGTTTTAAATGAAAAAGTCCTTTATTTTGAGAATGAGATAGCGTTTAGATGAATAAAAAGTTTTCCTTCTTAAAAACAAAAGGTTGTTTGGAATGAAAAAAAAAAAAAAAAGTACTGAGAATTATGCATTGTGAGAAGATTTTAAAAAAAATTCCTTTCTTTTTTCCAAAATGTTATTGTACAAAGCAAGTTTAAAAATAAGATAGCTTTTCTTTTTTAAAATGAGAAAATGATGGAAAAAAGTTTTAAAAAAAAAAGCACTCTTTTGCTATTTGTTTTTTCTATTTTCCAAATTAGACATGCCAACTAAACAAGGAGTTAGTTAAGAAAAAAAAAAATCTTAAGAGTATTATCAGTGTAAATCACCATCATTAATAAAAGGTATATCCCACCTGTAAGTTTAATATTAGTTTAATATTTTAAAACTTACTTTTTATTAGTGGATGATGCTTAATACCAATATAACAATGCTTATTATTTTGGCATAATGTTCTCTTCTGACAAACTTTTATTGTTGCAAGACCATTTTTACAACTTGGTAGTACTAGCATTATGCATAATTACTATCTTTAGAAGTGCAAACATTTTCAGTTATGAAGCCCGTTACAAATACTTGGATTATCTCGCATTGGATTTAATTTAAAGTTTGAAAAAGACTATTGCATGTATTTGTGTTTGTGGATTAAAAAATTTGCAATGACAAATAGTGTGCTTCAAGTGTCATTTTTTGGAATATTTTAATTGCTACGATTTTTTTTAAACAAAATTTTCTTTTAGCTACAAATTTTACATTTTTCTAAGTTATTATTAAGCAACAAAAATGTAAATTTTGCAGCTAAAACACTATTTTTTTATTACAATTTTATCGAATTAGTTGCAAAATTCTATCTTAGTGGCAAAAAAAAAAAAAAAAATTGTCCATAAGATTTTGTATTTAGCTACAAAAGTTACTTTTGTAACGAATGCATGTAGCTATAAAATAAAAAATTTTGTAGCTAGACACTTTAGCGTTGGGCCTTGATTATGCCCAAATGTGTCTAAAAAAAGTGGTTGATATAGAATAGATTAGGCGGTTGTATCTACGAGAAGAAAATGACAAAAACATACACGAAAAATTAGTTGATATTAAGCATTAGAGATAAATAAAATGAATGTAAGGAAAAGAAAATGTTTTTATGATTCAAGTTGAATTTAAAAAATAAAATAAAGCAAGACAATTTGGTGTAAAGAAAATTCAATAGCTAAATATAGTAAGATGTCGAGAATCTGTTATGTGCTTTGCTCATCGATTTTAGTTTTAATTCATACAATTCGACAAAAGTATTTAAATGAATTAGACCTTAGATTGAAATCGAAAAGATAATTATTACAAGTTATCTAAAATAACAATATATCAAATTTGATAATATTACAGTAAAAAATTAACTCATAAAATAATTCAAACTACAAAGCATTGTATGACAAAATTACATAAATAAAGTATGACTAACACTTGTATAAAATTGGAACACAATATTTTGCATTCAAAGAAAAATAGAAGATGAAGAGGAATAATTCATTCAAACATATTAAAATTACAAACCCGAAAACCAAAACCTCAATTGGATGATGTAATACACCAGTTCATCTCTAACCTCACTAAAAAAAACTCAAGTTTAGCTTATAAAGCATTCTCACAATAATCTAGAAATAAAATATGAGAATAAAAACAAGATAAATATGAGAGAAAATATGTCCAACTTAGACTAAAAATTCGACTACCACAAACACTTAGCATATCTCCTATATATAGGAGTTTTGAGGCATGCCAACAATTTTTTCAGAAAAATAAAAATAAAAATAAATAAATAAAAACTGATTCCAAATTAATTGAAATTTACAAGACTTTATTTTGGAGAAAAATAGCTGATGATGGGAAGAACACATCAACCAGAAACGGTTTGGAGCTTCAGCAAAAGAATCTCAAGCAACTTGGACAATTATTGCAGATGGACTGGTTGAAAGGAAGGCCGCCCACTCACACGCGGGCCCATTCGGACAGCTTGCACACGCTGAGAGGAGTGCTGCTGCACGGCGGGGTCCACGCGGATGGTGGAGAGCAGCTGGCTGATGTGCGTGTGAGAAGGAACTCGCCTAAGGAGAAGGCTGTGTGCGCCAAGTGCGCGTAAACTGGAAGGCTTGGGGGACAACTTGGGACCACGGTGTGCGGAGGACGACACATGGCGTTGGAAGGAGCTGCATGGCGTGGTTCGGCTGGCCTAGCTCAACTGATAGGCTGCCCAATTATGTTTGGCTTTTATTTGATTTATGCTAGTTTTGTGGCCTAATTGTGTAGTTTTCCCTCCAAAAAAAGAAAAAAAAAAACTAATAAGGCATTTGATTAATAAATGTATTGTATTTGTATTTATTTAAATATAATAATTGAATATATTTTATATTTAGATGAAAATTATTTATTTTGTATTTGAATATAATATGCGTTTGGATGAAAAATATTTAAATTGTATTTTAGAATTGAAAAGTTGATGTGATTGATAAAGTAGATAGAAAAAGTGAGATAAAAAGAGATTATGATGTGAATGGATTTTAAAAAATTTATTTTTAAAATATTCCAAAATATTAAATATATTTGAGACATAGTAAAAAAAATATTGTATTTGAATGCAAAGCTTTTGTGTTTAGATGAAAATTATATTACGTTTAAACATAATACGAACATAATATAAAAAACAAATACCCCATAAATATTTTCAAAGTAAAATATTATGAATTAATTCCATGAAAATATATAATTTAAACTTAATTTATGTAACAAATATGAACTCCAGAAGTGCATTTTTGTGCACTTATCAAGTCTATGATCTTGGTACAAAGTAAAATTTTGCAACAAATTCTTTTACCTACAAATTTTTTTACTTATTGCTACAAGAATAGTTCATAGCTAATACAAGTCTTTTGTAGTATATGTATCAACATATGTTTTTATTGTAAAATTTGAGACTTTTAAAATATTGGGCAACCAACTTAAAATGTCAACCTATTATATAGAGTTTCCAATATCTTTATATATCTATGGTTATAATTGTGTTTTTATGATGTGGGGCTCAAGATTCTCTTTCCCCTCAACACAATCATGCAAGATGGCGCTCTTTTTTAATTCACTAATCTTATGGGACGTTTGATAAACGTATTGCATTCACATTACATTTAAACGTAGTGTATTGAATACATTTTGTATTTGCTTTACATTTGAATGCAAAGTGTGTTTGGATGAAAAGCATTTGAATTATATTTTAGAGTCTAAAAAGTTGATATAATTGGAATTGGCAAAAGTAGATAAAAAAAAGTGAGATGAAGAGAAAACATAATGTGAATGGGAAAAAAAAATTATTTTCAAAATATTTTAGAATAGTAAATGTATTTAAGACATTGTTAAAAAGTATTGTATTTAAATACAAAACTTTTGCGTTTGGATGAAAATTACATTACATTTAAACGCAATGCGAATGCAAAACTGCAAACAAATGTCCCATTATATTAGATAGATCAAGTAACTCGTTTGAGTTTACTGGGCTTTGTTACCATGTGCAATTTGAGAATTCTAAAAGATTGGACTTCCAACTTAAAATATCAACCTGCTAAGTGGAGTAGCCAAATATATAAGAAAAGTAAGGTATTTTATGCAGTAGAATTTCAAAAATTTTTCTTGGATTGTACTAACTCATGTTGCCATATATAATAAATTATTTAATATCTACTTACCCTAAAGAAGATGACAGGAATGCCAGAGATGGTGCTAAAAAAGCTTCAATCAACTTGCCTTCTTTACTATTCTCCAATTTTCGAACAGCAGAGTGTGTGAGCATTTGGTCGCTCAATTGGTATTTATGCGCAGCTTCCACCTTCTAACCACCTAAAACTCTTACAATTTATTATTACTATAAAAAAGGAATAATAATAAGCTCACTCACCTTAGAGTCTGTAATCTAAGTAAAATAGAAGCCTCTAGGATCCTATTTATAGTGAATAGACTGGATGAAATTCAAATTTAAATGGAACATTTGAAAAAGATTTTTCTATCTCCTTCCACTCTAATTGGCTATTTTTTAACCCTTAGAAGCTCCAAAAGGCCACCTACATGAGGTGTAAGAAATTAAAAAACTTGATTCGAATTTTAATCTCTATTTATCTTACGATTTTATTTACATGGACAATATTTCCTAAATCTAATTTAAATTCAAAATAAATTCATGATAACTTTATTTGAATTATATAATTATGTAATAATTATCCAAATAAAATCAATAAAGAAAAAATATTTTCCTTGCCCTATCCTAATGGAAAAAGCCTACTATGTATAAACAAGGATAAGACTTCATTTCAATTCAAATTCAAATAAGATAATTTTTATATTTAATATAAAATATTTATTTAAATAAGATTATCTAAATATTTAAATTAGTTATCGAAATAATTAATTTATCCATATCTCGTAATTTGAATTAATCTCGTATTTATCACAAAAGATAAATATAATTAATTTAAATTATAAATTATATCTTCGATATAAACATTTATCTAAACTAAATATTTATCTAATTAATTAAATGAAATAAAATTTCCATTCTATCGTTAGTGTAAAAAACGCTTACACCCTGTGGGATGTAATCTGGATTTTTCTCTTCACTAAATCCAAGAATTAAAGCAATGACTATCTTAATTAATTACCATCCGTTAAGAAATTATATTGAGCTAGTAAATAGACCAATTGAACATATATAATGTAGGCTTTAATAACCTATATAATTAATTATCCTATACTAAATAAATAAATAATATTATTATTAGTTTCACAATCACACTACTATAAACTTGAAACTACACTCCTAATTATATATCATATTACGTAGGCTAATGTATAACCGCAGTCTACTGATTTTGTTATATATGCAACACTCTCATATGATATCCATGATCAATTTAAAGTCAAAATCTATTCAACCTTTTGATAACGCTATTTTAAAAATCCATTATATATCCAATAGGAAAATGATTGTTCACTATACGTGAATAATAAATCATTTAATAAACAAACGACTCAAGGTCTTATTCATTTTCACATCATGTATAATATCGTTAAGAGGATAACTTTTACTCCTTATTAGAGTTATGATTCCATACTTATAAGCAAAGCTCATATCATTTATAAGTTATGTATCCAATGAATTGGTCTAATAACTTACTCTTCTAAGATGCTTTCACCTTTAAAACATCAAAGTACACAAGTCATATACATGAGTCATTTACTTACTCATGATTAAGGTTATTGCATAATGAACGTCAAAAGTAAATTAATCTATTCAAGTAAACTATATAGATTAATTACATTTTGATCCAAATCTAATATATCACCGCCACTAGGTAATATATATATGTCTCTACTTATGAGTTGACTCGCTCTTGACGATCAAGACAAACCATCTCCTTAAATGAATTTAGATAACATAATATTATTAATATGAGTTAGATGGTCACTTATTTTATAACGTTGTCATCCCAGATACAAAATCTATTATATGTAATGTTAAAACAGTTTAAACACTAAGTAGTTAACAAACCATATTTGGTTCTACTTACTTTAATAAATAAATAAGGATAAAAACAATATAACAAATATATAATCAAAAACTTCAAATATATTATTAATTAATTTAAAATAAATAAAATAAATCTAAAAATATTTTTCATATTTAAGGCATTCCTAACACAATATCCTTTTATGTTTATGGTTATTGTGGAGTGGTTCAGTACTCTTATGTGGTGTCAAAATCTCCCATCAATATAATTTTTTTTAATCTGTCATATGTGCATTTTTTATTACTGGTTATAGAGAAGCTACGTTCCCTTATTAAAAGAAAAAAACTTTTTTTCAATAATTTTATATGATCAATAACATGTTTATATATAAAATTGTTTTTATATTATTATCATTTCAAAGACATAAACGAATATGTTATAAAACAATTTATAAAGTCTCAAACTTGAATATTTATGACATTGAAAATCGTTTATCACTGCTTGCTTTTAGAGACACGGAGGGAGTTACAAAGAAGATATTAATCTTTTAAGGGACGTTTGGTAAACACATTATATTTTGATTATATTTAAATGTTATATTTAGTTAAAAAGTATTTGTTTTGTATTTGAATGAAATATGTGTTTGAATAAAAAGTATTTTAGAGTTAAAAAGTTGATGTGATTGATAAAAGTAGAGATAAATAGTAGAATTGAAAAGTTGATGTGATTGTTTTAAAAATATTTTAAATAGTAATTGTTTTCGCAGTACTGTTGTAAAATTTATGTTTGGTGTAAAATTGTATTGTATTTGAGTAAAATTAAAATGAAATTTTTTTCTCCAAACACCCCCTAAATAATAATTACTTAAATAATCAATTATAAAAAAAAATTAGAGATATAGTATGACATGTATTTATGTAATAACTATTTTATAAATGTGAAATGCATGATCCATGATGGTTTGAACATTTAACTTTGATATGATCACAAATAAGAATATAGTTTATAAAATAAATAATAGAAAAAAAAAACTCAAGGAAATCTTCTAACTTTTTCAAGTAAAATTAAAATGAAAAATATAATTCATCTAAAACAAGCAACAATACATATTTCCACGAGTATCCTGAATTAAAAAAAAATACAATGCAATTTTTTTGTGAATTAATTACAAAAGTTCAAAAACTTAGTGAGTTAAAAAATAATAAAAAAATAAAAACATTTACTTGACTATATATTCTTGCTTCATTAATTAATAAGTGTAAATAAATAATAATTAGAAAGAGATAAGAACAAAAAAAAATATATAAATAGTTTAAGGGTACGTCTGGGGTTGTTCTCTAGCCTCCAAATATTAACTTTTTTTCCAAATCTTAACCATTTTTCACTATTTATATCTCTAAAATGTAACAGTAAACTCCAAACTTTAAAAATTCATAACTTTGTATATACAAGTCCAAATGAGATAATTTTTTTAAATTGCATAGAATTTCGAGAGAAACGAAACAATATCTATGTTGATTTTTTTTTTTTCAAAAAAAATTTTTAAAACTTTTTATTTTTTCTCCCAAACACATTTTTCAAAATAATTTTTTTCCAATCCAAAAATAATGTCTCTAGCCTCCCCTTCTAAACTCTCCCTAAATCTTTTTATGAATTAAATAGCAAGTAAATAGATTAATGTAAACAACACAAAAATTAAGGGGGTATTTGGAGAAAGTATTCAATTTTAATTTTACTCAAATACAATACAATTTTACACCAAACACAAATTTTACAACAGTGCTACAAAAACAATTATTATTTAAAATATTTTTAAAACAATCACATCAACTTTTCAATTCTACTATTTATCTCTACTTTTACTAATCACATCAACTATTCAATTTTAAAATACTTTTCATCCAAACACACATTTCATTCAAATACAAAACAAATACTTTTCAATCAAATACAATATTCAAAAAATAAATTTCATTCAAATACAATCAAAATGTAATACGTTTACCAAATGCCCCGTAAATTGAAGAAAAAAAAAAAAAATTGCCACTCATTGTATGTAGGACAAGTGCACTTAGAAAGTTGAATATACCTCAAATTGACAAGTGTACAGAATAACCGCAAACCGAAGGAGGACCGACCCCGCCCGATAAAACTGCCACGAGCTGTCACCGGCGTCGTCGGCCAGTGAAACCGCACCGGCGAATGCATTGCGGCCAGTGGACGGTTTCGGTAGTCTGGAAACCGAGCACAATCGAAACCGACCAAGAATACTCTTCTTCTCCAGCTCCGGTGACTTTTTGCTTTCTCAGCTTCTGCTCTTCCTTTCTTCTCCTTTTCTGGCGGCTTTTCTCACATTTCTAGGCTACATCTGATGTTTTCTGATTCCTATAAATGTGCCCATTTGACTTTGTTCTATGTCTTTAATACATGCAACTCTAAAGTCCAAGCCAGGCCAGCCCAAAATCAAACCCATCTTTCTTTTTTTTTTTTTTAATTTTATTTTATTTATCAAACCCAAAATCAACCGAAGCTTCCGAACTTCATCTTCTTCACCCTTTCTCAGTTCCAACACCACCCGCACCGTGACTAGCAGACACCGCCGGCACCATGAATTGCAGCCACTGCCGCACTGAAGATCGTCTTGTCGGGAAACCGAAGGACGCGGACCAAAAAAACCATCCATTTCGGTCTGTGATCGGCCGGTTTCACACTTCCGTTGGTCGTTGCTCGGCTTCAAAATTTCTAGAAACTGACAATTTCGGTCGGAGATCGAACCGGCAAAAAATGTCAGTCACCAACGGATGAAACCCCTAATTGGATGTATTTTGAGTGATTTTGAAGATAGTCCCAAAGAGCACAAATATGAAAGATTGAAACCTACAATAGCTTTAAGATATTTGATCCCTTGTAATATAAACTAAAGGTCAAAAAAGTATAAATTAAAGGCCAAAATAATTTGTTTTGTTAAAATTATCTCTAATTTAAAAAAGTAATCCATCAGTAATCTACTAGAATACCATACAGCAAACAAAATCAACACAGACCACTGTGGGTATCGAATCTCCAGCGCCGGTCTTCGGCTTCCAGAGTATTTCTTTTAATTAAAAAAAAATTAATTTTTTTGTGCATTTTTAATTTATTGTAATCTAAAATGTTTTTTTTTTTTAAAGAAAAACCTCAAATTAAACTACGCTTTAATTCATTTCCACGTACAACAAAAAAATCAACTTAAAAAAAAAGCACAAAATTATAATATGCAAAACTAATAATCCACCAGAATACAACAAATAGTCCACCAAAATGCAGATAATATTTTACCAAAATACACAACAATACTACAGAATACAAAGAGTAATTCACCATGATATAGAGAGTGACCCAGTAGGATACATAAAAGTACCCTACGTTGTTATATCTCTTGATCTATTCCACCATCACTAGCCGATCTATACCTTTAGCAAGCCATCTTGTCGTGCCCTACCACTCACAATCTCGTTGTAGGTCCACAATGAGATCTTGCACAAAGAGAGAGATAGATTCAGAGGTTCGTCATTACAAATTAGAGGGCTCTGCCACTCTAAAAAGTACCAAATCAAGTCACCAATCCAAAAATAAAATAACGAGATGATTAAGATTACAAAATGTCGAGGTAGCAACAATGTAGATCACAATAATTGGAGCTACTTGGTAAGATCTTTATCGTGTATAGTTGAAGGCTAAGAGCAATACTTTATGTTTGTGATCTCTGATTATGAAAACCTAGATCACGAGATCACTATAAAAGAGATAGTCTGATCACCTTTTGCCAAGGCCTAACACCGCCAATTTGCAAGGGAGAGGTTAAAATCGAGATAACCCGGACTTGGAGGGAGAGAAGAGAGAGATTAGAGAAGTGGTAGAAGGGGAGAAAGAAGAGAGAAGCGAATGAGAATGAGGTTCTCGTGTTCACTCGATTCAATTTGGGATCTTTGATGCCATACTCAGCTAGGACGGAGGATAATTGCAAATTGTAACACCTGTCTTAGAGATATGGCATGGTGTGAAAAGAGAGAAGAGTTAGGAAAAAGAAGAGACAGAGGGATGAGATAAAGGGGGCTGAAAGTAGAAGGGGATCTAGGTTACGTTGCAAAAGGAGTTTATTTTAGTATTTTTAATGTACGAACAAAAATAAAAAGAAAAAAACCAAAGGTCAAAATATCAAATTAGTATTAAAGGATGCCAAAAATCAAGCACTTCTATACTTTTAAGAGTTGTTTTCACAATTTTCTCCAAAAAAAAAAAAAAGATCATTGAAATTATGTAAGTGAAGCTTTATTTAGGTTTCACAAAATACACTAATAGCTTATGTTTACCTCCTAATTGCAGTAAATAGTATATTTATTGTAAATGATTAATAAATAGCATTTTCCTATCTAAAACATAAGAATTTCTATTAAAGTTGGCCCAATTCCTTTGTGTGATTAGTGGTGCGCTTTTCACCGGGTCTAACTTAGTGGTTGGACTGAATGCTCTAGGGATTGCAAAGCCAACTTTTTTCTTATTTTCTTTTGAAAGCTAATTTATTTGTGGCTTTCTTGCAATCCTACTATTTGCTTTTAAGAGATTCAATCTATTATTCGCTTTTGGTAATTAGCGTTGTATACTCTTTGGGATCTTGTCTCCTCAAGGTCTGCGGATAAGGGATTTGTAAGGAATTTTTTCAGAGGGTTTTTGGGGGTTATTTGAGTTTGTTGGGGAAAGGGTTTGGGTATGAGGGTGTTTTGGCCAGTGGGGGTGAGCCGTGCTTTTTTGTGTGTGGATTTTAACTAGGTGTCTGTGTGGTTAGTTTTATGGAGTGTATAGCTTGGTGGTGAGCTTTGGAATCGAGTTTCAATTATTATGGAGAGACAGACGAAAGGAGAGTAAGAAGTGTCCTTTTGAGGACCTAGTGTTGATTCAAGATGATTCGGGTGCTCGGGAAATGTCTAAGAAGGTTTTGGCTGGCAAGATTGTGGCATGTTGTATTTTCAGTGTTGGCATGGTAAAACCAATTTTACAAAATGCATGGGGTTTTAAGGAGTGCTTTCAAATTAAGATCTTAGGTTCAAGAACGAGGAAGATAGAAGAAAGGTGTAGGAGCAAAGACCGTGATCAATTAAGGGAGCACATATAATGGTTAAAGAATTTGATCCTGGGGAGACTACTGGAGACGTTGATTTTGGTGTGTCATCTTTTTTTATGCAAATTCATGGGCTTTCGTTGTATTGGAGATCATCGGTTAAAACAGAGCAATTGGGAGTAAAGTTGACACTATGTTGGAAGTTCATGGGTAGGATGATAGAGAGGCGATGCTTAGTTATAGTAGAGTATATGTTGATATAGATGTGGAGAACCAGCTACCACCAGGATTCTTCCGTAAGCTGGATAAAATTTGGACTGTCCTTAAGTAGAAAAAATTTGCTGGAATGTGTTATGAATGTGACCAATTAGGATGGTCTACTATGAATTGTAATGTTAAAGATGAGTTAATGCCAACTAATGAGGATGAGATGATTTTGTGGAGGGGTATGGGCCATGGTTGCAAGCTAAGGCCAATGAGAAGGTTGTTTAATGGATGGTAATCTTCGAAGGTTGCAAAAGGTGGAAGGAGTGGAGGTGCTAACTTCGATGGTTTCAAAAACAAAGATGGGGGAGCAAGTGGCAATCTCTAGAGATTACGGATATGATGGGACAAAAGAAATCTCAGAATTGGTAAGCTCTATGAGAACTTCGGCACCAATCGATGGAGACATGTAGAGAAACAAAATGATTTAAGCAGCAATAGTTTTGACAATAGTGGCTCGATGAAGAGGGTCTCGATGGTGGATATCGTTTCTGGAGCTTCTTTAAGGAATTTTGGCAGTATCAAGAACAGCGTTAATCTAGATAATTCTAAAAAGGTCAGTTATGATGTGGCTAAGATCATTGTTCATACAATTTGAGTAAATTGGGAAAGGGACCAAAAGAAAGTGTAGTGCTTAGTCCTGGGGAAATGTAGAAGTTAGGGATAGGCCCAACAAGACAGTGGCATTTTGTAGAGGAGAGAATGAGGTCTAGATTGAGCAAGAGGTGGCCTATCAATGTTTTAAGGATGTTGGACCTCAAATAGGGGTCGAATACATTTCATTTGTTATTAAGCCTGTTGATAGACCTTCTAAAAGGACTTGGAAGAGACTTGCTAAAAGTGATGGAAAGATAAAGGGAGTTCCTGGAGGTTACAAGCAAATGCAGACGACGACGGAAGAGAACCGAGTCGAAGGTGAACCCATCAATATTGTTGATCATTTCCCAAATATCTAATTGGCTGAGAGGCAGGCTGACACACATGCCCTCAACGTCTTTGTGAGATACATATCATGGACTTGTCGGAATTTAATTAAGAAACTGGCAAATAAAGCCCTCAATCAAAGGTATAAACCTGATTTTTTTTTTCTTACGGAAATTAAGAGTACCAAGGTTCGTATGGAAGCAGTTGGTAGAAGACTGGGTTTTACTAGTTCATGCATCATAGATGGTGAAGGCAAAGCAAATAGTATCTACCTTTTCTGGAAGCATGGTGAAAAATTTCATATTCCTCGTGCTTCTAGATATATAAGAGCTGGGTTGGTGACAGATTCGATGATTAGAAATTGTTGGCTTTTAAGTTTTGGCCATTGTCCTTCTTCGGTAAGGGGGCAAAACAAGTTCTGGAGTCATAATAATGAAGAATTAGAACAATTTAAGGGTGAATGGGTGCTGATTGGAGATCTTAATGAGGTTGTTGATCAATGTGAGAAATGGGGGAGGTTGGTTAAGATCAATAAAAGAAACTAATTGTGAAACTTTATCACTATTCATGGAGCTCTGGACCTAGGATTTTTGGGAAGTAGGTTCACGTGGAGCAATGGACAAGAGGACCGTGCATATAAGAGAAAGAATCAACAGGTGTATTTGTGATCTGAGGTGGAGACTTTTGTCCGACAAGGCAGGGGTTAAGCATTTAACAGTAAGTTCTTTAGCCCCAACCCTCTTCCTCCACTACTCAAGTTGTGTGTTGAAAGTGGTTCTTTTCCTAAGCCATTTAGTTTTATGGCTATGTGGCTTCAGGGACCTTCACATGAATAAGCCATTCATTGTGCTTGAAAAGAATATTTTGATGGGATCCAAGGTTATCGGCTCCTAAAAACGACTAGGAATACCAAAGTGCTACTTAAGAAGTGGAATGTAGGCATTTAGGAAATTGTAATAAAAGAATTATGGAACTGGAAAAGAAGTTGGTAGAGGCTCAAGAAGCAAACCCTTCTAGGCAAAACGTAGTCTTAGAAAGGGTTATTGGAGCTGAAATTGAAAAACTAAGATTGAGACTGGAAATTGATTGGAGACCAAAGTTGAGAGAAGTGTAGCTAAATGAGGGAGAGAGCAACTCTAAATTTTTTTATGCCTTAACAATTATTAGAAGAAGTAATCATCTTGACACAATTAAAGGTGACGGGGTTTTTAGCTATTAGGTAAGGATGAATTTGGTAATCATTTAAGGTCTAAGATGCATACTCAACTTACGTTAACCAATCCTTGTATTCCTAGTCTGTCTGATTTGATAGAAGAGAATGTGTGGATTTGTAGAATTCAAGATCATGAAGAGATATTGGGTGTCCTCAGGAGCTTGGCTCCACAGAAATATGTACAAGTATATTTGGCATAACATATTCTCCTGAGCAAGAAACGAGGCCGTGTATAAATTGGTATTCCATTTTTCATTTCTTATATTATATGGGTTTCCTTAAATTAGTACTTTTAATTTTGTCAGTAAATATATAAATGCATAAGAAAAAAAATCATTTATCTTTTCTTTTTTCCCTTCATATGAAGTAAATATACAGAACATATATACTGTGCAAGTTAGAAGAGCTTACTTCCAAGGTGGATAGTATTTTTAAAGAATCAATTATTTATTTCCTGTGAAGGTCGATTTTTTTTTTTCTACTACGGAGTCACATGCACACCAATCAAAAAGAGTGCATAAAAAAATCATTTCTATTTTTTACTTATCTATTTTTAACCAATGAAAAAGAACATAACTTAAAATTGATATATTTTTAATATTACTCTTTGTACAAGATTATATTCAAACATATAATTGCATAAGAAAGTAAATCATTTGTATTTTCCTTTTTTCCCTTCATACAAAGTAAATATGCAGAACATATGTGATGTGCAAGTTAGAAAAGCTTACTATTAAGACAGATAATATTTTTAAAGAGTCAATTATTCATTTCTTATAGAGCTCGATTTTTTCTTTATTGCTGAGTCATGTGCATACCAATCAAAAAGAGTACATAAAAAAATCATTTTTATTTTTTCTCCATCTGTTTTTTACTAATGAAAAGATCATAACTCAAAATTAATATGTTAGATATATTCAAACATATAATTGCATAAGAAAGTAAATTATTTATCTTTCCTCTTTTCCCTTCACATGAAGTAAATATACATAAGATATATGTTGTGCAAGTTAAAAAAGCTTATTTTCAAGACAGATAGTATTTATAAAGAGTCAATTATTTATTTTTTGTAAAGCTCGATTTTTTCTTTATTGTAAAGTCACATGCACACCAATAAAAAACGGTACATGAAAAAATCATTTTTATTTTTTACCAATCTATCTTTTACTGATGAAAATGTTGTAACTCAAAATTGATATATTAGAATAAGTATTAATTATTACACTTTGTACATGATAATATTCAAATATTATGAATTGTTTTCCTAACGTTTGTGTTCCACCACAACACCACCCCCCTCCCCACCAAAACAAAGAATTAACACTACCACTTGAGTTGCCTGCCGTTCGTTAAATATTCCCTAAAGCAACTCCCACGGGGATTACTGATAATACACTCGTTAATAATCATGATTAAGCAGTTGCGTGTTGAACACTAAGCTGACATCAAGTCCAATATTACCTCCTTGCTGTGACATATTACTGCCCATCAAAATGAGTTTTGTGTCCCACGTCTGACAAAAGCTTCATGGTATATATTGCTTTATAAACCAGCTGCAAAGAAAGCGTTGATGCATACTTTATATCAACCGAGGAAAGGAAAACAAAAAACAAAACAAAAAGGAAATTATATGCCGGGTATGAAAAATAACAATAAAACTTTCTATTTTTAATCTTCAAATATGTATTTTTAGTAAAATAAGATAAGATTTATATTAAGTTTGGTTTGTTTTATATATTTATCTCAATGTGATTTTGATAAATTTACTTTTAGAGTTTATTTGGAGAGAAGTTTCTGATCCACCTTTCATAAATTATTATAACATTTTTTTGTCTTTTTCCTTAGGTCACATTTGATGTAAGGTTTCGAGTTTAAAAAATTAAGTTTGAAGTTAATTTTATATTTGGTTTGTTATTCTGTTCAAGTTTTTTAGTTCATGATTTGTATAATATTTTAAACTTAAAAATACTATTTATAAATATTTTCTCATACAAAAAAATATATCAACCATATATAAAAAAAAAAAAGCATAATTTTTAATATAAATTTAAATTCAACTTTTATCATTAAAAGATTCTTAACTCAAGATAAAATTCTCTTATATAAACATAAAATTTATTTAATAATTCAACGTATTTTAAATTAATTCTAAATTTTTTAACTTAAAATCTCAATACCAATATATTCTTAACTTTTACCCTTAATTTTTATTATTCTAATCTTTTTAATCATTAAAGACGGAAATCCAAAAACATGATATTAATCCTTCGCTAGCCTGTCATACATAAATCCTACCTTTTCAACCCAAAAACAAAAAAACAAAAAAACAAATATTTTATTACCTCTGAGCTACTTAATTTTTGACTAATAACGTTGAGATACCAATAGCGTCTTTCTCTTCAAACGTGGCGCTCCATCAGTACCATACACAATGACTTGATATGATAAAAACTTACGACAATATTAACCGGGTTTTTTGTTGAGAGTTCTTACAGCTTTATTGTTGAGAGTTCTTAAAGCTTTATAACATGTTTGTTTTGGAGATCTATTTTTAAAATTTAAAAAAAAATTCATTTAAAAAAAATTTCATTTAAAAAAATAGATTTTTATAAATTTTTATATTTGAATATTTAAAATTTTTTATTTTTAAAAAATAAAAAAAATACTTTAGAAAAAAAAATTTATCTATCTAAATAACTTTTTATTTAAAAAAAATCCAAACAATTTTTTATTTTTCAAATCTAAAAATTTTTTATTTTTTAAAAATAAACCTTTCATCCAAACATACCAGACTTCAATGAAAAATTCCAAAAAAATGATTTTTTTGCTTTGAAAAAAAAAAGATTTGGCATTGTGTATTAATAATATCATATTCATGACCTAAATAATTCACGAGTTGAGTTCGGAATGGAATAAAATTTTAAGTCAAACTTGGATGATTCAGTTATAATTTTTGTTGACTTTTTAGAAAAAGACAAAATTAAAACCAAAATTTTAGGTCTAAATCAATGAAACAAACAGGGTCAATTTTATAAAATGGGGGTCCATTTTGATCGGTGGTTTTAGAAAGAGGACTTAGACAAGATAATTGTAACATCTGTAAGAATTAATTATACCTTAAACTAAATAATATTAATTAATGCGCTAAAATATGTGTAAAATGATTTATCCGCATTAAATTTTTTTCAAAAATAAGAATTTGAACAACATTTTTGAAAAATTACATTTTACCCTTAAATATTTCGAAAATTATGAAAATACCCCTGAATGGTCAGCCCCACACCATCAGTCAATTGGACCACCACCAGACTGCAACCTTTTTCTGCCGCCTTCTTCTTGAAATTAAAAATGGAGTCTTACTAAATATTCTTCTGCAGCAAATACTTCCACGTGAAGTACTTACATTTATAAAAGCCTAAAAATTCGTTTCATTCTTCAGATTATTTCTTTCTCTGTCGCTTCCACTCCTTCGGTCTCCCTCAAACTCTCTCAGCTCTCTCCCACTCTCACTTTCTCACCCCTCCCTAAATCTCTCTCTCTTGCTCACCCTCTTTTCCTTCCCGTCTCTCTCTCTCTCTCTCTCTCCCGCTCACACTCTCTCCTTCTTCCTCCTCTGTTCACTCTCTTCCTTTCCATCGCTGTTGGCCCAGCTGCTACCTCCCTGAGCTTGCCGAATCTCTTGCCACTATAAAAAAACTTAAACTTTAGTCGCAACTTTTTAGTCACAACAAAATTATTATGTGACTAATCCTACAATTAGTGACAACTCGGAACTAAATATGTTCTAGTCACAATGATATCCCTGTAACTAAATTTTTGTAATTTTTAATAAAATACTTTTAAACTAACATTAATTAATTTTTTTTTCCATGAATTTTAATTTGTTTTATAAGTATGAATATGTTAGTTTTTTAATTCTCCCAAAAAGAAAATTCTATTACGTATATTTCCCACAACGGAGAGCATATTGGCCAAGTTTGCAAAAGGCATAAGTACTCACATATGAGAGCTCAGCGCATATTTGAAAAATCGGTTAAAAACTACAAAATTCTAGAAACTCACAGGAGACCAAATCGGCCAAGAGCCTAGAAGGCATAAGAATACAACAAAAAAATGAGTGAAACCCATAAAAATGAAAGGAGAAATTTCTACAAAGCCTTTGCAAGTTTGTGAAATTTTTGGTGAAAAATGACTTAACCACAACTCCTAGCCTTTGGTTCTGAAATATTTGACCCGAAAATGGAGGCAAAAAGTGCCATCTAATGGCCATTTCGTCAAACAGTTGATGTTTGTTAATAGAGGCAACACAACAATTGACTCAACCAATGTCACTGTTCGAAGCAATGTCTTTTTTCACCCACTTATCATGACAGTTTAGACCAAATTTCTCCCCTAAGACTTAAATCCCCACAAGGCACGTCACTAATCAGACGTAGAAAGCATCATGAACCCTTGAACTGGAAGAGCTTGAAACATCTCAACACCGAGAGCAGAGACATTTCAAGCTGTGGTGCAATTATTACACCACAGTCAAGGCTAAAAAGTCTAATAGAGAAATACCCAAAGTCCTCTATCTAGACGTCCTTTACTGCTAAGTACTCTAGCACGAGGAGTGCTTGAAGTCCTCAATCATGAGGAGTACTCGACATCATCTATTGCAAGGAGTGCTCGGCCTCCTTTATGCAGGAAAAAATGGGTTTACAAGTAGAATTCAAAAAGATTTTTTTATAAGTCGTATTAACTTGTGTTGTTATATACAATAAATTATTCAACAATCTATATACTTTAAAAAGGATGACATGAATGCTGAAGAAAATGATCAAGAAAGCTTCAATCAAATAGTCTTCTTTGTTATTCTTCAATTCCCAAATAGTAAAGTATGCATTCAGTTTCTCGACTGGTATTCGAGTGCGACTTTCTCTTTTCAACACTCAGAACTCTTATGACTTATTATTACTATAACGAGAGAATAATAATAAACTCGCTTATCTTAGAGCCTGTGGTCTAAAAATATAGAAGTTCCTAAGATCTTATTTATAATGAATGAACCGAGTAAAATTTGAATTTGAATAAGACATTTGAAAAATATTTTTCTCTCTCCTTCCGCTATGATTGGTGATTGATTTCTACCCTGGGAGGCACAAAAATTTGACCCCTACTAGATATAGGAGACTCAAAATTTGATTTAAATTTTAATCTCCATTTATCTCATGATTTTATTTACATGTATAATATTTCATAAATCTAATTTAAATTCAAAATAAAATTATGATAGTTTTATTTAAATTAAATAATTATATAATAATTATTCAAATCAAATCCGTAAGGAGAAAATCTTTTATCTTGTCTTATCTTAGTGGAAAAGGCGTACTATATATAGACAGTGATAAGATTTTATTTCAATTCAAATTCAAATATAATAATCATCATATTTAATTTAAAACAACTATTTAAATAAGATTATATAGATATTTAAATTAATTACCTAATTAATTAATTTATCTATATCTCTTAATTTAAATTTATTTTATATTTATTACAAAAGTAAATACAGTTAATTTAAATTACAAATCTTATATTTCAAAAAAATATTTATCTAATTAATTAAATAAACAAAATTCTCATTTTACCCTTGGTGTAAAAAATGCTTACACCATATGGGAGATGATACAAATTTTTCTCTTTACTAAATTCAAGGATTAAAGCTATAATTAATATCCTAATTAATTACCATCTATTAAGAAATTATATTGAGCTAGTAAAGGAATCAAATGGATATATATAATATAGGCTCTAATAATCTATGTAATTAATTATTATACACTAAATAAATCTATTACATAATTATTAGTTTTAGAGTTATATCATTATAAACCTAAAACCATACTTCCTATTACATAACATATTACGTAAGCTAGTGTATAGTCGCAGTCTAATTACCTTATCATATATGTAACACCCTCATATAATATCCATAATCAACTTAAAGTCAAAGTCCGTTCAACTTTTTAATCACGCTATCTTAAAAATCCATTGTAGATCCAATAAAAAAAAAAGATTATTCACCACATGTGAATAATAAATCATTTGCCAAGCAAATGATCTAGCGCATTATCCATTTTTACATCTTATAAAATGTCATTACGAGGATAACATTTACTCTTTATCAAAGTTATGATTCCATATTTATAAAAAAAAAGCTCACATTGCATACAAATCATGTACCTAATAAACCACTCTAATAACTTATTACTCGAGATTACTTTAGCCTTTGGAACATCAAAGTACACAAGTTATAAACATGAAGCCATTTACTTAATTAAGATTAAGGTTATTATATAATAAATGTCTAAAGTGAATTAATTTATTCAAGCGGACTATATAAATTAATTACAATTTGGCCTAAGTCCAATATATCCCTACCACTAGGCAATAAATCTATGTATTTACTTAAGAGATATCTTAATTCTCCTTGAAAAAACTTGTACTCTTCCTCTAGAATATAATGAAAACCCTTTAGACACAAAGAAGATGTATCCTGTATTAAGGCAAACCTCTATAAATTCTCTTTGTGTTCATCTTTTTACTGCTTTTTATTAATTCAAATCACGAGAAAAAAGACTCTAAGTGCTACGTGGTGAGGATTTATCAAGTTGTTAGATTTTGACTATCAACAATTAGTACTAGAAGGAGCGCCTGGCCCCTAAGATCCTTGTCTTTATTCTTGAAGAATTCATTAACTCACCGTAAAGAATGCACTAGAAGGAAACCAAGATGCGGCTCCGCCAAGGAAAGGAAGGCCATTTACTTGTGTTAACCAAAGAATAGATCAACTCACCCAGATAATTGGTACATTAGTCAACACATTCCAAAATTGGGTGACAAACAACGGTGAGAATTAACCCTAACGGAGTAACCCAGTAGATCATGTGGGTGAGAATGGTGCCAATAGAAGCCAAGAGACACGTATAAAGGGAATTAGGGAGACTACTGGTCATAACTAGGTAGCCTCAATGTTGAGGTCTCGCACATTAGGGTCCATGGGGAGCACATAAAGGAGAGCTCTGAGCAAAGATGTTGCTCCTAGAGAGTCAGCCTTGGTGTGTAACCAAAGAGATCTTTGAAATGTCTTGCATGCTCATAGAGCCATTGCCTCCCAAGCAATTGAGGGTACCCTTGCTACAAGCATGGCAAAGAAGATAAGAGTGCCTTGGTCAATTAGAGGAAGCCATGCATGTAGAGATGAGGATTCCAAACGTTCACAACATCCATTCACCTAGGAGATTATAGATGTTCCCCTTCTTGACAAGTTTCTCTATGAAAGGAATACAAACCTCAATGATCACTTGGAGTTGTACATTGGTCATATAGTTCTACATGGCTTCCCTAAAGAGATCGTTTTTAGGGCATTCATAAACACCCTTTCTAGAATGGCTAGACATTGGTTATAGATGTTCCTTTCCTAACAAGTTTCTCTATGAAAGGAAAACAAACCTCGATGATCAGCTGGAGTTGTACATTGGTCATAGTTCTACATGGCTTCCTTGAAAAGATCATTTATAAGGCATTCATAAACACCCTTTCTAGAACAGCCAAACGTTAGTTCATAAAGTTGAAGTCTAACTCCATAACTAGTTGAGAGGATTTGAAAATGGCCTTCTTTAACCATTTCCTTGGAGCTAAAAGTTTGCGGTGCCCAAGCAAAATCTGACCATTATGTACCAACCCTTGTAGGAGACCTTAAAATACTGGCTTGCACGCTTCGGCATAGACATAATATTCCCTTTCGTAAGGACTTGAATCGAAATCCACCAAGAACATATCAGGAATTCTTGAAGAGAGCTCAAGGTTTCTT
Source organism: Antiaris toxicaria (assembly GCA_035233585.1). Lineage (NCBI taxonomy): Eukaryota > Viridiplantae > Streptophyta > Magnoliopsida > Rosales > Moraceae > Antiaris > Antiaris toxicaria. Next base: position 9,340,537 of record CP141163.1, read on the forward strand.
CAAAGTCAAAGACACAAAAAGCCTTGCCCTAAAAAACAAGATAATATTTCTAGAGAATGTGAATAATGTCGACTAGTTTAGCGAGAGACACAAAAGGAGAGAATAAGGGAACTCGAAGAACATTCCCTATACAAGGAATAAGAGAGACCATCAACATGGCAACTTCAAAAGACAATGCTTTGTTGATAAGGCAAAGAGGCCTCACCCTAAATCCAAATCCACGACATGTTTTGAGTAATGAAGGCCCTGTTAGGAATAGTGTCTTAAAGTGAACATTTGTTCATGAAATTTAGACATTTATCTATAAGTAAAGATTATTTATTTATTTTATATATTGGTTGTCTTGGATATTTTTATTTGTATAGATTTATTATAAGCAAATCACACTAAGATGTCGGTATTATAGCATTATTATTATGTATAATGAAGTATGCGAGAAGATATAATATTGAAGTGATAATTTAAAATTAGAGTTTGCAATCGTGAAATAAAGGTGGGCACTTTGACTTCGGTACGACTGTAATTTTTGTTTACTTTCACTTTTGTGACATAGTATATCTTGACTATTGGAATAGGTTTTCTAAGTAGAAATAGTGATATACATGAGGGATTTATCATATATTTTAGACTGGACCTATAGTGATATTGATTTATGTAATAATTCTGTATAAGATAAATCAGTTCACTTTAACGGATATTTTTGTAAACATCTTAATCTTAAGTGGATGAATGGTTGTATATTTGTGTAGTATAGATTTTAATTTATCAAAAGGTTAGGTGCCACAGAATTGTTGTCAACTTTTACTCAATATATTGGAGATGCATTACATAGAAGATGACAACGTAATTTATAGATATAAAATCTATATCCATTTTACAAGAGTCAATGGTATTTTCTAAAAATGTGTCATTCAGGACTTGATTAAACATAAAGAATCCTAATCACTTTGTAATTTCTTTACTAAGTGATTTTTTATTTATAGAGAATTTTATAAATAAAGTTTAATTAGGATGAAATGATGGAAACTTTAATGATAAAATAATTAAGAAAGCATAATAGAAGTTTAACCTTTAACTCAATTATAATATTCTATGGGAATTTCACATCATAATATTTGTCATAGACAAAAGCATTATTAAGAAGCTTTCATAATTTGGTATAGAATCAAAGAGTTTTGCTTCATACTTTTAGTGGAGTAGTTACAGAGTTTAATAATAAAGAAAAATTAATTTGGATCAGTCAATTTATCTAATACTATTTTAACTTTGATTTTATATGTCCATCGAGTATCCTTACTAGCTCACAAACTCCAAGAAACATTGCAAAATAATTTCTAGTATTCGAGCATTACATTGGAATCATCATGGATAGGACAGGCAGAAGCAAAAATCGTAAACCCATTCCCCTAGGTATAGGCGTAGAGTATAGGTGGCAGTCCTAGTCAAAGATTGCGCCTATGTGATAAGTAATGCAATCTCATCTTGTTTTGGATAATTTCAGGTAGAATTAATTTTACTAGTAAAGGTATTTTAATTTTAAAAAATTATTTAAAATTCAAATAATTATTATAATCTTGGATTAAATAATGATAATATATTTGTAGTTTAGATTTAAATTAAATTTGATATTTTGGATTAGAATCACAATATAATTTAAATTTAAAAGTAAACAAGATGATATCTAGGAGTAGATATCATTTGAAATTTGAATGATATGTGAATTTAAATAGATAATTTTCTATGGATATAAATAATCTTTAATTTTAAATTTTAAATTTTAAACTCAAATTTTGTGAATAATGACTATAAAACATTAATTAATTAAATATTTATTGGTGACTATAAATATTTAATTCATGGACCAAATTTTGACTAATTATTATCTAATGTGTGTGTTTTGTAGGGAGATAAGAGAATAGTTTTCAGTTTTTTTTCTAGTTCAGGAATTCTCTACAGATCAATGGTTTCCAAGATTGAAAATAGAGAGATAGTGGATAAAAAGGAGTATTGCTTTCTTGACTAGGAATTATACCAAGTGTGCCCACACACACTAACACGTAGAAGAGTCATATTATAGAAGATCTTTTGGTTGTTGCTAACAATTTGAAAACTAGCTTGATTATCTAAAAATTATTTGCTAAACCAGGTATGTATTTTATTTGTAAATTAATTATTATATATAGCAATATAGACTTTCTTTGGTCCAGATAGAACAAAAGTTTTTAAAATCCACTATGCTATATTTTCCACTGAATTAAGTTTTTTTATGCTTTGTTTGTTTATCGCATTATATTCGTATTACATTTGAACATAATGTAATTTTTATCCAAACGCAAAAGTATTGCATTCAAATATTAACTATATTATATTTTAAATCCAATATATCATTATTCATCATTTCACTTTTTTTACTATTTTTACTAATCATATCATATACTCTCTTTCTTTATCCTTTTTTTTAATTAACTTTTATCAATTACATCATATACAATATAATTTAAATACTTTTCATCTAAATAAACATTATATTTGTATGTAATGTAAATACTTTTTATCTTAACGCATATATCATTCAACATATGGCATTCAAATGCAATATGAAAGCAATGTATTACCCAAATACCCTATTAGTTTTTCCTTTAATTGGCATCAGAGCGAGACTTATGATTATGCAATGTACATAATTAATTATGTGATCTCTCAAGTCCTTGTTTGTATATATGTTATTTTAGGGAGATGACACTTTAGATTTCTATGTGCTTATATACATAATTTTATATAATTGCTTTATTGTTATCATAGATTAATATGTATGTATGGTTAAATTATTTAATGGATTATTTAATTTGACTGTTCATAGTTCTTAGAGTTTAAAATGATATATCTAGGTTTTTCATGTAACTAAAGAAGTAGTCTGTCATTATCATAATTTTCATATGTATTTGTTTAATTTTTCAATTTTATAGATTTTTTGTAAATCAGAAACGGTATATGGATTTTTTTTTGTAATTTTTGACTAAGTTTAAGATTGAAAATGGACCGTACATGAAGATGATTGTAATTTTGATTTCCAAATTTTCTGTATATTTTTGTTTAAAAAATATATATCTGGAGTTTATTAATCACCCGCTTGCGGCACCGTAGCCGTGCAATGGCTGTGTACGGCTGCTCGCTTATTGCAAGTGGGCTTGGGCCGAAGGACGCACATTGGAGCCGTGCGCTACAGACTTAGCTTAAGTTGCGTTTACTTACCCATAATCTATTACAATATCAATGATTTGTCGTTTATGGTGTGATATTTATATTATATTTAAATATAATATAATTTTTATAAAATTAAAAATATTTTATTTAAATATTAATTATACTATATTTTAAATTAAATAAAATTATTATTTATTATTTTTATTAATTAAATTTATATATATTTTTTATTTTTATCAACCATATTATATGTTTAAATATGTTTTTAATATTTTATATTTTAATATATAATATATTTAAAGATAATACAAATATTTATCGTTTACGTATAAATTATATTTAATTTATTATATTTAAATATAATATAAATACTGTACATTTACCAACCTTTTCTAAAATATCGAACGATTTTTTTTTTTTACATCCTTCAAAGCCGGGATCGTGGACGTTCTTTTTCGTTTTCCCTCAATTTTTAGTTTCTCGGTCTTCTCTGCACTTGCCTCAGGAAAAAAAAAAAAAAAAATTTGTCAAGTTTTATCTCGTTCCTCTTTTCTTCTTCTTTTCATCCTAAATTCCTCTACTTTTCTTCCTTTTCTTGGCTGATTTTCGTTTCTTCTAATCATCAGAAGGTTTGATATTCATTTTTCTTGTTTTATGTTTTTTCGGAATTTTTCACTAGAAAAAAAACTGCTTTTAGATCTATTCTTATTTATTTTCCTCTCTCTCTTCTCTGTTTCTTTCATTCTTTTCATCTCGTCCCCGTTTCTACCAAACCGATGGGGAGGGGAAAAAATGGAAAAAAGATAGAGAAATGGGTGATTCTTCTGTTGCCTCATTCATGATTTCTCCGTCTTTCTCAATCGCCTTCGCAAGTACGCCTTCCTTTTAGGTAATCTCTTGTACCCCCTGTTTGGTTAGCAGCGAAGTGAAGGAAATTAGTGGGTAATTGAATGCTAGATCTCGTTATTCTCGTCGGTTTGTTTCCTGTAACTGAAAAACGGCTGGTTTTCATGCTTGATAATTGAGATAGTATAGGCAATTAGGTACTTTCGGAAGATGGGGCTCTTTAATTTTCACACGTTCTATGACTGATTTTTGAAAAATCATAGGCTTTTCTCATTTTTTTTTTTATGGTTTCGTAACTTCAAATTTATGGGAATTCATGTGTGTTTTTTTTTTTTGTCCTCTTCAACTTGGTTGTTCGTAATTTTTTTTATTCATTTTTCATTTTTTGATAACAATTCGGCTCGAGTATTAGGGTTAGTTTGGTGAATGCATTGTATTTGCATTGCGTTTGAATGCAATGCATTGAATGCAATTTGTATTTGAAGGAAAAGCATTAGCATTGCATTTGAATGCAATGTGTGTTTGGGGGAAAATTATTTGAATTGTATTTTAATAATAAATATGTGATGTGATGGATAAAAGTAGAAAGAAAAAAAGGAGGGAGAGGGAATATATGATGTAATTAATAAAAATAATAGAAAAAGTGAAATAATAAATAGTGATTGTGTTGGATTTAAAATGTGATGTGATTGGTATTTAAATGAAATGTTTTTGTATTTGGGGAAAAATTACATTGCATTTAAATGCAATGCTAAAAAAAAACTTGTATCAAACGTGGGCTTAGTACATGTTTGGTACTAGCATTTTTTTAGCATTGCATTTAAATGCAATGCAATTTTCCCCCAAATACAAAAACATTTCATTCAAATACCAATCATATCACATTTTAAATCTAACACAATCACTATTTATTATTTCACTTTTTCTATTATTTTTATTAATTACATCATATATTCCCTCTCTCTCCTTTTTTTCTTTCTACTTTTATCCATTACATCACATATTTATTATTAAAATACAATTCAAATACTTTTCCCCCAAACACACATTGCATTCAAATGCAATGCTAATGCTTTTCCTTCAAATATAAATTGCATTCAATGTATTGCATTCAAATGCAATGCAAATACAATGCGTTCACCAAACGAACCCTTAATTTGTTTAAAAATGTGCAAAATTATGTGTTACTTTGTCGTTTCTTGTCCCTTTTGTACTAAAATAATTGACGTATATAGCTAAAATCTTACTCTGACTGCATTGGTGTTCATTATAGAATTATTATCTTTTATTGATTTGCAGAGAACATTAATAAATAAAAAAAGTAGAAAAGGAATAAGCTTTGGTTCCTCTGTACAAGAATATTGTAGTTTATTTATGCAGTCAACTGTTAGCTTAAGTGATTGTTGTTAGATCTTTACAATCAAATTGATTACCCTAAGTACAAGATGTGGCTTGAAAGTGGTCTCTCAGCAATCGCATTACTTGATCACAACCATAAAATGGGTATAGATTCCGTTTAGACTCTGTAAATGGAAATGCTTTAGAAATATATTTATTTCATTCAAACCATATCTTTATTTTATTTTATTTTATTTTTTGCCTTCTTGTTGTGAGATATACCGTTAAAGTTTAATTCTTGGTTGCTTGCAGGTCCACTTTCTTCAGTGTAGAAAAATTAAATCAAATGATGTGTTGAGTTTGATATTTAGGATAAAGCAATTACTGCTGTTCCATATGACTGAAAATCTCACCATCAAAGCTTGAGGAGCAGGATATTAACTTTAAGATAAGCTTGAGGAGCGAGACCTTTATCTTTGTTTACATGTTTTAATTAGCTAAGCATAGACTTTTGAAATACTAATGATTCTTTGCGGGTTGATATATGACACTGCAATAAGGCTTCGTAAAAGCCCCTTATTTGTTCATTCATTGGGAAAACAATGAGCGTGTTTGGTAACCTTCCCCAGATGGTTTTCACGAATTCCAAGGTAAACATTTTTAAAATAGTTTTGAAATCCTGTTTGGGTAAGTGATTTTTGAGATTAAAGTTTGAAAATGGAAAAATCGATTCCATTTTTTTACACACACGAGGGAAATCGAAAAAAACCCGTTTTCATTTTTCATTTTTGTTTTCTCTTTCTCGCTCTCCCCTTGCAGCTTTTGACGCGGTAATCTGGCTCCGACGAAGCCATTACGGTGTCTTTGGCTTTGTCCGGATGATCGAGATCTGCGTCGCTGGAGATGGAGGAAACATGGTGGCGTTGGACGGCGAGGCTAACCTCCTCAGCGACGGCTTTCAGAAAGAGGCTGTCGAAGCTTCTCGAGCTTCTTGAGCCACTCGAGCTCGCAGCCTACCTCACCCATCGCCATCCGACCGGCCCAAAGCTCGCTGATCGAGCTCGAGCCACCGTGCCGTGACCCAGTCGCCCCTTCTCAGCCACAACCGAGCCTCACGAGCCCAACCCAAGTCCTCGCCTCGCGAACGTCAAACCACTCTCCGTCCCATCCAACCCACGACGTTGTCCCCGAGACCATGCCGCAGCCGTCGCTGGCCTCCGCAAGTCGCAGCACCTCCTGCTATCTCACGCCGCCGCCGTGAGCCTCCGCCGGCCGACTACCCTTGAGAAGCAATATATATATGTGTGTGTGTCTGTGAATATGCAGAACGGAAAAGAAAAATGGAAACAAGGAAAATGATAATAATAGTAGATTTTGATAAATATTTTTAAATATATTTAGGTTTTGAAATTGTATTTGAAACTGTTTTGGGAATTGGAATTTGTTTTTTTGCAGGTTAAACTTTTGGGGTTTTTGGACAGTCCATATTTTAGGGTAGGTCATGTCAAAAATTTTATAAAATAAAAATGAAATATTCAGGTATGTATAAAAATAAAATGTTGTTTTAAAATATTAAATTAATGATATACTAATTAGTAAAATTTAATTTTTGATATTTATAATAATTTTTTAAAAATTAAACATAAATATATTTTTATAAAATATTTATGAAATAATTGGTTTTCAAAGTTTTCATAAAATGCTTATGAAATAACTGGTTTTCAAAAATATAACCAAATACAGTTTCATTTTTGTATTTTTCAAAACATACGCTTAGAAAATAAAACCAAACACAGTTTCAGAAACGATCTCACAGATCAGTTTTCAAAATGATCTCAAATTCAGCATTTTTGAAATCTCAACAGATTTCAAAAATAATACCAAACGCTACCAATATATTTCACTGTTTCTTACTTAGAATGGTTGAAGTTGAAACTTGCACCAAAATATTAGAACAAGTGGTTGGGTGTTTGCAAAACTGTGATAGATGCAAATCAACGCAAGTATACGTATCGCATCCAAGTAATATATGATGAGAAAGAGCGTCGTATCCACGAGAAAAGTGTTTTTGCATTAAGATGTAGTTGTTTTTATAGGAAAATTGGCTTAACTAGAACAAGTAACTAAATGAACTTCAATTATGGAAAAGAAAAAAATGGTAACAAAAATTGACAAGAATTAATTTGAAATTTCCAAGTACAAGATTCAGGGTTTATATTCTGCACAATCAATCATGAAAAATAAGTTGCGAATCACTTTCCTTTCACAGCTCTGAAATTGTGCTGCAACCTTGCTATAGCATCATTCTTTCTATTGAGGATATAGAAAAATTACGTATAAATCCCCGATTCTAAGTTTGCATATTCCTACGTAGATTCAGAATTGAGAAAATCGATTAAGAACACTATCCTTAAAGACCATGTGATGGATGACCATTCCTAGACTACCCACAGATTTGATTAATTTTAACTCTGAAAACTAACCAAACACATGCTATTCAATCTCAGTCCAATCTCTGAACATTTTCCAACATTTACGAATCAATTGCTAGCATTAGATTCTCTTCCAAGATCTAATACAAGATCAACTAAAATGAGCACAGATTGAACAACAGAAAGAATTATACTAAGCAAAGCTACACAGATCTCAAACTCTGTTCAAGTACTCATGACTCACAACCCGGCAGAATTAAGCTTCCATGAGTTTGGCAAAAATCATATACCAACTCTGATTTAACATTACAATACTGTTATGCAAGTAGAAAGATCGAAATCAATACAAAATAGTTCAAAAGCAGTAATGATCTCCCTTTTCCGAGGTTTTGATTCAAGTTGGTACAGCTTCAGTGCCTTCTACTGTCCGTGATGAATGGATCCAGAAGAATTCCTTCTTGAGATGTTGGCATCCTCACGTCCAGGCAGAAATTGCTTTCGATTCCACTTTATATTTCTTTTTCCGTTCTTCCTTTTTGCTCTGTTTTCCTCTCCTCTAATTCTGTTATTTTCCCCTTTTTCTCTTTCTATTATCCCTGCCTCCGTACATTCTGTCTTCTTCCCTTAGCTCAGCTTTTATATGACAAAAAGGAAAACATTAAACCCTACTTGTGACATGTGGATGATCCTCGGGCTGGCTGTGGACACTGTGGTAGTGATGTGCAATGATGCTGACACTTGGAGGAATGACTGACATCATCAAATTTGGCCACCGTGGATTAAAATGTGTGCACATTCAGCAGACCACGTCAGCCAACGCCTGCTTCAGCTTTGCTGTAGCAATGCTGCGACAGTGTCCAATTTTTAGCACTCTTCACGCTGCAAGGTCCTGCCATTCACCAAACACAAAAACCAACTTCCAAAAACATATCACACATTAAAAGACCTCAAAATGCTCTAACAATGATCGATTTCCATATGCTGCTAAGAATAGACTATTATCAATGGCCACTAAAGCCAGAAATTGATAATTCTCATTTATAGTACCAAAAATAATGACTTTTGTGACTTTAATTTTCTAAAATGAGCTATCCAAGCATGAAAATGTGACTCCATAACTCGAGAATTTCGAGTTATCACACCCCCAAACTTAAAAGTGCTGCTCGTCCTCGAGCAGTGACAGAACTATAAAACCAACACACAAGACAAAACGATTTATTATTAATATATATATATTTTTTATATAAGCAGATAGCAATGATTACATGTCAACCAATCCTCAATTATCCTGAACATTGTATGAAGGTTAAATGCTAATATCACAGATTACTCTCAAAGCATTCCCTTTCTAAACACGAAGAGGGGGGTTCTGGACTCATTTTAGGTACCCTTAGCTTTTAAGTCATGAACTTGACCAGCTTAAGGACTTTTCAAATTGATCCCACGAACTCCTATAACTCTATACGAAGGAACCCTACCCTCAGTAACAACAGAAAATTTTTTATTTTTTATTTTTTTAATTTTTTTTAAGGCACTAAGTTGTCTTTTTCTGTCTTTTTACGCGAATGCCAACATGGGACTCATGAAGACACCCGGTTACTCAACAGAAAACACAAACCAAAGTGGGCTTTTACATTCATATTCTAAATTGCTGTTTGACGCGAATGTCAACATGGGGCTCATGAAGACAACCGGTTACTAGGCAATTTTAAAACATTGGAATGCTCTTTTGTTTTTTTTTTTTTTTTTTTTGCTCAATGCCACAGCTTTGCTGTAGCATTGATGTTGCAGCCGGACACTCATGTTCTGACTACTGTTTGACGCGAATGTCAATATGGGGCTCATGAAGACACCCGGTTACTAAGTGGTCTAAACAGTGGAGTATCCTTTTTAACTTAAAGGCTTTCCTAAACATTCAATTCACCATTGCTGCTTGGGGATTTACAGGCTCCTAAACATAGCATTATTAAGGGATCCACAAGATCAACCCTAAACTCCTCAAACTAGCAGCAAGACTTTTCTACTTAGGCTATCCAAAAGAAGTTCAAAACAACCCTCTTTGTGACCAAACTTTTAAATGAGCTTCTAAGAGTAATCAATGATATAATAAGATAACACTTCAACAACGCTAAAGACTTAAATGGAATTGACATTTGATTACCACTAATCTGCCTCTTGACTTAATGCACACAACTCTTCTCTTTTTTTTTTTTTATATCATAGCCAGGACACTTACTAAAAAAAATACTCAGACAATCATCAACAAAACAAATATTTACTACCTAAGAAAAGTGGTGAAATGAAAAGTGGGCTTACTGATGGGTCAGACATGGTCTGACCTCAGCCTAGTTGCTGCCTCCACTTGGTCCTTCACCTTGGTTGCTGTATAGATGCTCGGGAAACGCAGGGAATGAACAGAATTTCTTGCTGTTCATGCGCAAATTCTTCTCCAAGGCCTGATCTCTTGCATGCATGTAACGCCACATCTCCTTCTGATCTCTCTTCATCTCCTGCAGGCTCTCCATGATATCATATTGAACACATTCCACCTGGCTTACCCTCATTTCCAATTGGGTAAGCGAAAAGCTTGCTGTAGGACTTGGTTCAGATGAAGGAGCTTCTTCTTCTGCTTGCCCTTGCTCAACTCCTTCACTGCCTTGATCCTGCATTAGCCTGTTAATTGTTCTTAAGATGATTGGTCCCTTGTTAGGGATCTATTCATCAAACTCCTGAATCTGCACATTAGCACTTTTACAAAGCCGAGTTATCAAACAAGGAAAAATCAATGCACTCTTATCTCTTTGGGCGCAAGCTAAAATCTCTTCCCTAATTATACTGCCCACATCAATTTTCTTACCCACTATAATTGAATGCAGAAGAGCCATTCTCTCCCAACTTACCGTCTGCCCATGGGTAGTTGGTTTGATGGAAAACTTAAGGAAATGATACCACACTTTAGCTTTGGGATTTAGTCTGCAGTGAAGAACTGTCAGAGATCCCTGTGGTGACCTTGTCCATTCAGTCCCAAGTGTTGTCAGGTCAACCAACACAGTGTCCAAAGCTTTTCTATCTGCATCTGCTATAAACTCAGAATGCTCGTCCTCAGGGCCTGATAGTCTTAAGAACCCATTGATTGCATCCCTTGTAATATCCACCGGTTTCCCCCTAACGTGGACTATGTTCTGAAATTTTCCTGTCAAGCTCGCATAGAACTCACCCACTAAAGGCATGATAGCCTCATTTGTATGTTCACAAAAGACTTTCCACTTATGAACCTTTATCACCGAACTCACAAATTCAGGCATCTCTGCAGTTTTCAAATGGAAGCCTTTTTCTAGACATAATGACTTATGTACAAAACTCTTATTAAATCTTTCTCTACTTCCTCATTTTCGAATCTCTTAAACTCTTCTTCTCTCTCAACAACTCTCTTTCCCTTTCTTGTAACATTCTGCACCGGCATTTTTTTTTAAATTAATAATGCACAAATCAACTAATCCCCGATGCTGCGCTTCAATGCTCAACCCCCAAACTTAAATCTCACTAACTTCCTAATTCATGCCTTCAAGAGGACTTGTGAGATTAGGGATTTAAAGGAAAGCACCTTACTTAGAACAATGGATGACCCGCAGCCAAGGATCTGGCTTTGTTCCCCTAAGCGACGATCCATGCTCTGTGGAGATTGATTTGCAGCGGCTGACGTCAGCGGGACAGGATTCGGCACACCCTCAAACTTGCGCGGGAGAGCTTCGGCAAATAGGGCAAAAGGGAAGGAAGGGTAAATACTGATTTTAAAAATTTACTTTAACTTTTAAAGCCCAGTAGACATACCCCTCTTTTCTCTCTTTTTTTATTTTTTTATTTTTTAATGAAACTGTGCGTTTCGTATCTCTTCTCATTACTCTGACTTCTGTTTCACGATACTCTCCCGCACCCTTTTTTTTTTTTAATAATAATGCCACAGCTATGCTGTAGCATTGATGTTGCAGTGTTTCCAGATCACCATATGCTCACCCTGCCTCTGTTCCATTCTTCAGTGGCTCCAGTACCCATATCCTTGTTCTTCAAACCACCTGCAATATTTACAATTTAGAAAGAGTTTGAATCACAGTAAAACAAAGAAACTAAAGAAACGTGCACTAAATAAAGCAAAGACAACTAATTAACTAAAAGAAAAAAAAATTCGAATAAGGCAAGGGTTGCCTCCCTTAAGCGCTTGTTTTTCGGTCGACGGCCCGACCATCCCTTATGCTCAAGGGTCTAGGAGAATGACTGAAGTCTTCTCCCTGTCCACGTTCCCTCCGAAATAATGTTTGAGACGCTGCCCATTCACGGTGAATTGTCTTCTAGAATTTTCTTCCCTTACTTCTATAGCTCCATGTAGAAACACTGTAACAACCTTGAATGGCCCACTCCAGCGTGATTTGAGTTTCCCAGGAAATAGCTTGAGTCTTGAGTTAAAAAGGAGGACCTGCTGCCCTATCTCAAACTCACGGGGAAAGATTTTACTATCATGCCACCGCTTGGTCTTCTCCTTAAACAATTTGGCGTTCTCATAAGCTTGTAATCTGAACTCATCAAGCTCATTCAGCTGTAACATTCTCTTTTCTCCAGTCAACTTTAAGTCCAAGTTAATCTTAGTAACAGCCCAGTATGCTCTGTGTTCAAGCTCTACTGGCAAGTGGCACGCCTTGCCAAAAACAAGCCTGTATGGTGAGGATCCAAGGGGCGTTTTGTAGGCTGTTCTCAACGCCCAAAGTGCATCGTTTAGGCGCTGGGACCAATCCTTAGGTGATGGCCTTACCACCTTCTCCAATATCCTCTTTATTTCTCTGTTTGACACTTCCACCTGCCCGTTCGTCTGAGGATGATAGGTAGTTGCAACCTTGTGCTTGACTCCATATTTCATTACCACATTATCAAACTGTTTGCTCACAAAATACGTGCCATTGTCGCTAATGATTGTCTGAGGTGTGCCGAATCTAGTGAAGATGTTTCTCTTGAGGAACTTCACCACTGCCTTTGAGTCATTAGTAGGCAGTGCCTCGGCCTCCACCCACTTGGATACGTAATCCACTGCTACTAGAATATATGTATTCCCATAAGATGGCACAAACGGTCCCATAAAATCAATTCTCCAAACATCAAAAACCTCAACTTCAAGAATGTTGTTCAAGAGCATTTCATGCCTTCTTGTGATGTTTCCGACCTTTTGACACCTCTCACACTTCAGGGCGTAGATGTTGGCATCCTTAAATAATGTGGGCCAGAAAAAACCTGATTGCAGTACTTTTACGACTGTCTGAGTGCCCCCATAATGACCTCCATATGATGAATAATGGCAGTGATAGAGAATATCCTCTATTTCCTCTTCAGGAATGCATCTCCTCAACACTTGATTAGCACATTGCTTAAATAGATACGGTTCATCCCAAAAGTAAGAACGAACATCATGTATAAACTTCTTCAATTACTGCCTAGATAAATCTAGAGGGAACAGACCATTTACCAAATAATTAACAAAATCAGCGTACCATGGCACATTCGACTGAGTAACTGTGAATAACTGCTCATCAGGGAATGTTTCTCTAATGAGTTGGTTTTCTTGCCCTTCAAATCCATTGTCCAGTCTTGAAAGGTGATCAGCTACTTGGTTTTCAGCACCCCTTCGGTCCTTGATTTCTAAATCAAATTCTTGAAGCAGAAGAACCCACCGAATCAACCTGGGTTTTGCATCTTTCTTCTGAATGACGTATTTAATTGCTGCATGATCAGTGTATACAACTACCTTTGCACCCACGAGATAAGCTCTAAATTTTTAAAATGCATATACCACTGACAACAATTCTTTCTCAGTCACCGTATAATTCAACTGAGCTCCTGTGAGTGTCCTGCTCGCATAATAGATTGAGTGAAACACTTTGTTCGTGCGTTGACCCAACACAGCTCCTACTGCCATATCGCTTGCATCACACATCACCTCGAAAGGTAATGACCAGTCAGGTGCTACTACAATTGGTGCTGAAATCAGTTTCTTTTTTAACTCCTCGAATGCATGAAGGCACTGCTCATCGAACTTAAACATAGAATCCTTCTCCAATAAGCTGCATAATGGCTTGGAGATTTTTGAAAAGTCTCTGATAAATCTTTTGTAGAAACCCGCATGCCCTAAAAAACTTCGGATTCCCTTAACTATGGTGGGAGGAGGCATCTGTTCTATCGCCTCAATCTTTGCTTTATCCACTTCAATCCCAGCTTTGGAAACCTTATGCCCTAAGACAATTCCCTCCTTCACCATGAAATGGCACTTCTCCCAATTGAGCACCAAATTAGTTTCTTCACATCTGTGGAGAACTTTGGCCAAGTTGCTCAAGCACAAATCAAAAGAATTCCCAAAAACTGAAAAATCATCCACGAATATCTCAAGGAAATCCTCAACCATGTCAGAAAAAATGGCCATCATACACCGCTGAAAAGTGACTGGTGCATTGCACAATCTGAAGGGCATCCTCCTGAACGCAAATGTACCGTATGGACAGGTAAAGGTAGTTTTAGCTTAGCAATCTGATTGTATCATGAATACCCATCAAGGAAGTAATAGTATTCCTTGCCCGCCAATCTATCCAACATTTGATCGATAAACGACAGAGGGAAGTGATCCTTCCTAGTAGTCTTGTTGAGTTTTCGGTAGTCCATACATACCCTCCATCCTGTAACAATCCGAGTGGGAATCAGTTCATCATTCTGATTGGTTACTACCGTCATTCCTCCTTTTTTTGGTACGCATTGCACTAGACTCACCCATGAACTATCTGAAATAGGATATATGATCCCAGCATCCAACCACCTAATGACTTCCTTCTTTACCACCTCCTTCGTAATTAGATTGAGTCTTCATTGCTGCTCAATGGACCCTCTGTAGTCATCCTCCAACAGGATCTTGTGCATACGTAAGGAGGGACTGATTCCCTTGATGTCAGCAATGGTCCATCCAATGGCTTTCTTAAATTTTTTTAAAACTTGACGCAGTTGGTCCTCTTACTCCTCAGTTAGTGAAGCAGAAATGATGACGGGTAAAGTTTCTTTATTTCCCAAATATGCATATCTGAGATGACTTGGCAAAGGCTTTAGCTCTAGATTGGGCGGCTCTTCAGTGGATGGTTTGGGCAGCTTTGTTTCTCGATCTGCTAATCCCAACGTCTCACACTGTCTTCCCCTTACGTTGTTCCTTACTTGAATTTCTACATTGTTCAACTCTTCTTGTCTTGGAAATGGCTCAAAATGATCTGATAAATCTGTCTCAAGGTGGTTCTTCTCTAGCTCTTTGATTATTGCCGACTCAAGGGCCTGGATGGTTGAACATTCTTCAAATTCTTCAGGAAACCTCATTGCCTTCAAAACATTGAAAGTGACTTATTCATCATTCATCCTCATAGTCAATTCACCCTTTTGCACATCTATTAGAGCTCGTCCTGTGGCTAAAAATGGAAGCCCAAGGATTATGGGAATCTCATGATCTGCTTCAAAATCAAGGATGATAAAATCTGCTGGAAAGATGAATTTATCGACTTTAACAAGAACATCCTCAATCTTCCCTTCAGGATGAGTCAATGATCTATCTGCTAACTGTAGTGTGACTGTAGTTGGCCTTGCTTTACCCACTCCCAACTTCTTAAACACCGACATTGGCATCAGATTTATGCTCGCTCCAAGGTCGCAAAGAGCCTTGCCAAAATAGTTGTTACCAATTGTGCATGGAATTGTAAAACTACCTGGATCCTTCAACTTTTGTGGCAGTCTGTTCTGGAAGAAGGCACTACTTTCTTCAGTGAGAGCAACTGTCTCAAACTCCCCCAATCTTCTTTTCTTAGCTAAGATGTCCTTCATAAACTTTGCATAACTGAGCATTTGTTTTAGAGCTTCCACCAGTGGTATATTGATGTGAAGTTGCTTCAAAACATCTAAAAACTTCTTAAATTGCTTGTCCTGCTGTTGCTTGTGGAATCGTTGAGGAAAAGGTGGTGGCGGTTTTCTCATTTCTTGCTGGACGATTCCTTGCTGTGGCACTGCTGTAGCAACGTTCTGGTCGGCCTGAACCTGGGTTGGGAGTGTTTCAGCGATTTCTCCTTGTGGTTTATCCTTTTGGGTCAAAGTGAGCTCCCTTTTTTAGCTGTCCCAGTGTTGGGTTCTTCAAGCATCTTTCCACTCCTCAAAGCAATGGCTTTATATTGTTCCTTGCCTTCTCTTTTTGGGTTCTCGGTATCACTTGGCAGTGTCTCTTGTGGTCTACTGCTAAGAGCACTTGCTAACTATCCCATTTGATTCTCCAAGCTCCTCAATGAGGTTGTCTGACTTTGCAACAATGCTGAGTGGTCCTGAATACGGGTATCTGTCTTCGCCATGTGTTCCCTCAACAAACTCTCAATTGTTGATAGAGTTATCTGTGGTGGTTCTTGAACTTGCTGTCTCATGGGTTGCTGAAATCCATGAGGGAATTGAGGTCTACTTGGCATCGGAACTGATGATGTACTTACACCTTGACCATAATAATTTGAAGTCGAGCCTGTATGCTGCTTGTGTCCCTGGTTGTAATTATTAGGATAAGGATTGTTGTAACGCTGATAATTCCCAACAAAACAAGCTGATTCAGGGTTACACGGACACTGTTCAAAAACATGTCTTTCTCCACAATATACACATGAGACAGCTGCCAGTTGTGGAGGTTTTACTCCTTGCGTCGTGCTCATAGACTTCACCATGTTTGTGAGTATGGACAGCTGGGCTGAAAGAGCTGTAATCGAGTCTACTTCATATACACCACCTCCCCTTCTTGCAGCATTGGCTCTGTCAGTAGGCCATTGGTAATTGTTCTGAGCCATCCTCTCTAAAATTTCATAAGTTTCGTTGTATGACTTGGTAAGGATTGCTCCATTTGCTGATGCATCTACAATTGTTCTAGTTTGCCCATCCAAGCCATTATAAAACGTTTCCATCTGTATCCAGTGAGGAATCCCATGATGTGGGCATTTCCTGATAAGCTCCTTAAACCTCTCCCAAGCTTCATATAATGATTCACCTGTGAGCTGCTGGAAGCTAGTGATATCATTTCTTAGCTTCGTACTTTTAGTAGGTGGAAAATACTTCATCAAGAACTTCTCGGCTAGATCATCCCAGGTGAGAATTGAGTTTGGTGCCAGTGCATTCAACCAGGCTCGAGCTCGATCCCTCAATGAGTATGAGAATAGCCTAAGTCTCAAAGCATCATCATTCACACCTGGCAGTTTAAAAGAATCACAGACTTCAATGAATAGCCTCAAATGCAGATGTAGATCTTCTGTTGGCATTCCCGCGAACTGCCCTGCTGATTGGAGCATCTGGAACATAACAGGTTTGAGCTCAAATTGAGGGGCCTGTATTTCTGGGCATGCGATACCAGGATTAAGCCCTTCTAACATTGGGACAGCATAATTTCTGATAGCTCGATCTGTGTTTTCTGCTCGGAGTAGTGCATTTCAAGCATTGTTGCCCTGGTTCAAGGCTTGATTTGCTTACTGGTCAGCCATTTCAGCACCTACAGCTAAGTTATGTTGCTCCCTTCTTCTTGCTCGGAAGGTTCTCTCTATTTCAAGGTCAAAAGCTTCGAATTCACCACCTCCTCGCCTACTCATAAACCAGTGTACCTTTCACCTGCGATCACAGTATTCAAAATATGTTAAGCAAATTCCTTGTAAAAAAAAATCACAAATTAAAACAAAATCACTTTCCCCGGCAACGGCGTCAAAAACTTGTTTGCAAAACTGTGATAGATGCAAATCAACGCAAGTATACATATCGCATCCAAGTAATATATGATGAGAAAGAGTGTCGTACCCACGAGGAAAGTGTTTTTGCATTAAGATGTAGTTGTTTTTACAAGAAAATTGGCTTAACTAGAACAAGTAACTAAATGAACTTCAATTATGGAAAAGAAAAAAAATGGTAACAAAAATTGACAAGAATTAATTTGAAATTTCCAAGTACAAGATTCAGGGTTTATATTCTGCACAATCAATCGTGAAAAATAAGTTGCGAATCACTTTCCTTTTACAGCTCTGAAATCGTATTGCAGCTTTGCTATAGCATCATTCTTTCTAGTGAGGATATAGAAAAATTACGTATAAATCCCCGATTCTAAGTTTGCATATTCGTATGTAGATTCAGAATTGAGAAAATCGATTAAGAACATTATCCTTAAAGACCATGTAATGGATGACCATTCCTAGACTACCCACAGATTTGATTAATTTTAACTCTGAAAACTAACCAAACACATGCTATTCAATCTCAGTCCAATCTCTGAACATTTTCCAACATTCATGAATCAATTGCTAGCATTAGATTCTCTTCCAAGATCTAATACAAGATCAACTAAAATGAGCACAGATTGAACAACAGAAAGAATTATACTAAGCAAAGCTACATAGATCTCAAACTCTGTTCAAGTACTCATGACTCACAACCCGACAGAATTAAGCTTCCATGAGTTTGGCAAAAATCATATACCAACTCTGATTTAACATCACAATACTGTTATGCAAGTAGAAAGATCGAAATCAATACAAAATAGTTCAAAAGCAGTAATGATCTCTCTTTTCCAAGGTTTTGATTCAAGCTGGTACAGCTTCAGTGCCTTCTACTGTCCGTGATGAATGGATCCAGAAGAATTCCTTCTTAAGATGTTGGCATCCTCACGTCCAGGCAGAAATTGCTTTCGATTCCACTCTATATTTCTTTTTCCGTTCTTCCTTTTTGCTCTGTTTTCCTCTCCTCTAATTCTGTTATTTTTCCCTTTTTCTCTTTCTATTATCCCTGCCTCCGTACATTCTGTCTTCTTCTCTTAGCTCAGCTTTTATATGACAAAAAGGAAAACATTAAACCCTACTTGTGACATGTGGATGATCCTCAGGCTGGCTGCAGACACTGTGGTAGTGATGGGCAATGATGCTGACACTTGGAGGAATGACTGACATCATCAAATTTGGCCACCGTGGATTAAAATGTGTGCACATTCAGCAGACCACATCAGCCAACGCCTGCTTCAGCTTTACTGTGGCAATGCTGCAGTAGTGTCTAATTTTAAGCACTCTTCACGCTGCAAGATCCTGCCATTCACCAAACACAAAAACCAACCTCCAAAAACATATCACACATTAAAAGACTTCAAAATGCTCTAACAATGATCGATTCCCATGTGCTGCTAAGAATAGACTATTATCAATGGCCACTAAAGTCAGAAATTGATAATTCTCATTTATAGTACCAAAAACAATGACTTTTGTGACTTTAATTTTCTAAAATGAGCTATCCAAGCATGAAAATGCGACTCCATAACTCGAGAATTTCGAGTTATCATTGGGCAAACACATTTATGCATATTTTATATTGTTATGGCTTATTGGCGTTCAAAAATATTGGTTACCAAAAGCATTTAATTCCTTGGATGGTTATATCTCATCGTGCTAATTAAATGTTTTTATGTTTATGTATATTGACTGCAGGATCTCCTTTTCTTGGTTCAGCTGATATAATTAAAGCAAAACTTTTTAATCTACATTCCATCTTCCTATTTTTGAGGTTACTATTATTACGTTCATTTTTCAGGTCTTTTATTTAGTAGAATTTCAGGTCTTGTTATCCTAGTTCTACATAATACTTATGTTTTTAATTATCTTATCTGATGCAAAAGATAATCCTGGTTTAAGCTTCTGTTTGCTGGTTTATCTTAATTTCTTGTGTGGTGACTTTAACAAACAAACAAGGATAGAAAACAAGAGTACAATTTTGTTGCAAAATCCGTCTCTACTGTAGGGAACATATCCATCTATATAATACATATGTACTTGATAAATATTTATATATTTTATATATATATATTTTTTAGGACTCGAATACATCAGCTAGAATGGCTGAAGCAGCAATGAAACATGACGAAGATATAGGTGCAGCCTGCAGGAACAGTGCAAATGAATGGCCAGGGCCTTTTCTTTCGTGACCCTTAGGTTTTTGATAACTCTTTTTATTGGGGTGACCTTTTGTACGTAAATAAAATGAAAAAATTTTGTCTAGTTTTTTAATTTTTTGATTAAACAAAATTTTTATTTGGATATATGTCTCTACCGTATGAAAAACTACCTAGTAAAATTTGGATTTGAAGTTGTTTCAATTCTTATTTCTTAAGTCTCTGTAGTTATAACTCCGTTGCAATGCTTTTGTGATATGCATAATCTCCCTGCTTTTGTTGTTTTACACTCTATTTTCACTTGTAGCTATGAGTGCTTGACTTTGAGCAAATCCTCTACCTAACTAGAGAAATGTTGCTTTTCTTACTCATGTAATTCCCTTCACATCTCTCTCCTTTAAGTTTTAATGGGCCTTTTCTTTTTTTTTTTTTATTTATTGAAAATTTTGAATTGAGCTACAGAATATAAAGGAGTATTATGGATGAAGTTGCAGGCATGTAACAATTTTTTTTAGGACCCATTTAATCAGGATTTTTTTTTTTTTACCACATTAGCTTGTACTTCTAATGTATTTTCTAACATGTTCCTTCTGCAAGTACTTGAAGCTTGTTTTTCTAATAACTACAGCGAATAAAATGAGTGCTATTTTTGTTATCTAAGGAAGAAAGGGTCGTCAACTATATGCAAATTGTAGTCTTTTTTTTTTTTTAATTTTTAAATTTTATCATCCAAAGTTGCAAACTGTTGCCAAGACTCAACATGGTGGAGGCTCACACGCACGATGACCATATATATAAAAGTAAATATAGATTATATTAATTTATATGTATTATAATATTATATATACATATATAATATAATAGGGTTTTGGTTTAAACCCGAAAATTTTCAGAATTTGTATTTTAGCTTGGGTAGGTTAAAATAATTGTAAGAATGGTAATTTTTACGACAAACCTAAATATAAATAATTTGGAAAATTTTCTAGATGGAGAAAATTTTAGTAATTATTTTATGGCATACAAAAATTCAATATTTGACCTATGTTGTTAAAATTGGGTGGAAAAAAAATCCTCAATAAAGTTGAGTAATTTTATTTGAGAGAGGGTAATTTTATTTGAGAGGATATTGTTGGAAAGTCAATGGATGATGAATTTTTTGTTGATGATTTTAAGTTTATGAATTATAATTAATTTTGAATTAGATTGTATCATTCTGTAATTAGATTGATACACGGAGACGAGCAATTATAAAGAAAGACAAATATATGTTTCGGTTATTTTTGTAATAATTTATTTTTCTTTTCTCTAGGAATGGAATCGTGATATTATGATCATTTATCATGTTTATAGTTGGTTATTTATTTTAATATATTATGTGATAGATGATCGTATGTATGTATATTGATAATAACATGTCATATAAAATAAGTGAATGTTACTTTTATAAATATATTCGTACATCTTAAGTAAAACCTTAGGTTTTTTAAAATATTTAGTGGGGGAAGGGGTCTTTTAATTTAAAAGAGAGTCATGCAATCTCCATTGTTGGACCATATGTGATGGAAGGTAACGTCTGACCTAGTATTATATCTGGATGATCTCTTAGGATGGCACTTATTAAACCTATAAGCTAGATTGGATTTCCTTTATGATAATGTTTGTTGATGTGCTTTATCGTCAGCCACCCCTAAATAGAGGTGATAAATCATACATTAATGTAATGTAAACAATAGTTACACACTCAAATCTGATTCAATGATTAATCTTTCTTAGGAGCTATGTTGGTTAAATTGGTAATCAAAATAATGATAATTAGTATGCGTTGGTAGTATTGCTAAATAATGCATAATGATCGGATCAAAAACCGTGCTCTTGATGGGGCATTAGGCAAGATTACCCCAGGTGGATTGCTAACGGTGAGGGTTGGAAATTATCGTTGTAGGATAATGTGTTTAAGGTTTTTCACACTAAAATTTGTGCTTAATTGTATATTTTTCTACGGCATCTATATTATATTTTTTTCTTATTGATATTTGCTCTCCTTTTACTATGAATTTCTACAACGTCCAAGGCACCACATGAAATTAAAATTTTTGGTAATAAACAGTCTTTAACATAAATCTAACAACCGAAAACAAAGCTCTATAATTGATACTGGATTTTTCAAGTCTTTATTTGAAAAAAAAAAAAAAACATAGGGTCAGTTTTTGTTATTTTGTCTTTGATTGTGTATCTCACTCATTAATTGTCAGACTAGTCAAGTAAAGTCTGTGCGGGTCTGCGGCCACAGAATTGTGCATAATAATTAGCTGCCTGACTCCTCGTCCTGCCATCGCTATGCCTTGTAGAAGAGGCATGGCATGCAAGCAAGAAAATTAAATAGAGCTGGTCTTGCAAACGTCATTTTTTCAGCTATTTGTAATAAACCTGCGCCAACTGGGCTCGAATACTATATAACAGTGACTGACTTGTCCAAGGACTTTAAAGAGCTGACCTCTAGAGGCCGCCAACACTGATGCTAGCATCCATGTAAGCTTTGAATACCAATTTCGAGGAACATCGGATGGTCCAAACCTCTGGCCAAGAGAAAAATAAAGTACTCTCAAAAGATGAAAATATCATTATTGATTAAAATATTAATAATTTAATTTTATGAAAATTTTAAAAATATTATTGATATTAGTAGATATATTGGAAAATTTTCAAATATTACGAAAAATTATTTTAATATATATTTATAATATTTTAAAATAATATAAATATTAAAAAGATATAAAAATATATATTTTTTATATAAGAAATATTATATATTTTGTGTATCTTAATATTAAAAAGAAGTAATGTAAAATTTAATTTATATATAAATATAAAAATAAGTTTATAAATAGTTTTTTTATATATAAATGAGATAGTTATCTAAAAAAAAAAGATCTTTTAAAAGTTTTATAAGAGTTTAAATAGGAGTATAATTGTAGTAAGATAATATATTCTCTCTCTCATCGGCAGTCTAAGCCTTTATGTTCTATTTTTTACTTTTTTTTTTTGTAATTTCATTTGTTTATGAAGTAAATTGTAAGATAGCATTCATAAATTATATATATATGCAAGATAGCAAACCAAAAAAAAATCTGAAATTTTCAAACAAAAATTATGTATATATTTTTACCGAAATTTCCTTCAAAATTTTAGATATTTTTGCAAAATTTATCGATATTTTGTATAAAATACATTATATTTTACCAATATAAATATTTTTTACCAATATTTTTCCATATTTTCCCAATATTTTGATGGAAAAGATATTATATATAAAAGATATATTGGGATCTTGAGCTTCGTTTGGTTAACGCATTGTGTTTACATTGCATTTGAAGGTAATTTACATTTAGAGAAAAAGTATTTACATTACATTTGAATGTAATGTATGTTTTAATAAAAAAAATATTTAAATTGTATTTAAATAATAAATATGTGATATAATGAGTAAAAGTAAAGAGAAAAAAAAAAGAGCATATGATGTGATTAATAAAAATAATAGAAAAATAAAATATTAAATAATAATTGTATTAAATTTAAAATGTGATGTAATTGATCTTTGAATATAATATTTTTACGTTACTTAAATATAATGTAAATATAATATTAAAAACAAATAGAAGCTTGGGTTTATACTGCATGTTTTTGTTGATTTTTATATATAAAAAAATTGTTAAATAGTAAATTTTTGAAAATGACTTTTAGAAACCCAAAAGTCCCTGAAACGTCCATTTGCAATTCAAACAATGCTCCGCCGTTTTAAAAGTGCCCCAAACATGGCCTCTGGAGGAGTTTCGGAGAGGAAGTTAGAGATATTATTTTTGAGTTGGACTAAAGTTGTTTTGGAAAATGTGTTTAGGAGAAAAAATTATTTGAGGTGAAAAGATTAAAAAATTTTAAAAATTTTTTTAGAAAAAAATATCAATATAGATATTGTTTCGTTCCTCTCGAAATTCTATGTAATTCAAAAAAAATTATCTCAGTTAGATTTATATATATAAAGTTATGAATTTTTAAAATTTGAAGTTTACGGTAATGTTTTGAATATATAAATAATGAAAAGTGATGAAATTTTGAAAAAAAATTGATTTTTGGAGGCTGGAGCCAGACGTACCCTGAGTTTTTGCTTTAATCGAAATATCTCAGTTTTTCTCGCGCTCCTTCACCCCCTCACACTCTCTCTCGTTCTCAGACACACACACTTTCTCTCTCCCTCATTCTACCCCCTCATTCTCTCCCTCGCTTTACCTCACCATCTTGCATTTTTTATTTTCTTTCTCTGCTTAGGGAACAATGGTTTCGACTTCTAGAGCTTCAATCCACATAGGTTGGAAATGTTTCAGATTTGTTTAAAACTCGTTTTGGAATTCAAATAATTTTATTTTGAGTTTTGTTTTTCAAGTTTTCGTAAGTTTTGGGAAATATTAAATATTGATGGATTTTGAGTTAAAATGTTATATTTTTGTAATTTTAAGTTTATTCTTCTTATTTAGGCTATGGATGGGAATCGTTTATTTTCTATTTCAAGCTTATAGAAACCGTTAGAAAAAAAAAATGGTTAAGTTGGCAAGTTGAGTTGAAGCTGGGTACTCTTGATTCTACAGTGATCTTGTCAACCAGATTGCTTGTCCAGACAATCAGACGAGTCTAGAATTGGATTGGACAACCTAAATTTGTCCGGTCAATTAGAAATGCTTGACGATCAACTAGACAGATGCAAAATGCCCGTACATCCCCTGTTTCGATCTCTTTTCCCCTATTTCGACACTTGAATCTCTGTTATTATTGTTTCGATCTATAACCCGAACTTTTATATGATTTTGAGGCATAAAATTATAGTACGAAAAAGATATAAATTTTAGTATTGTATGGAGAAGCACACCAATTAATTATGCTTCATGTTTAGTTTAATTAAAACTTGTGTTATGACAAATAATTAAATTATTTGTGTTGTTTGATTTTAAAGAATTGATAATCAAAGCAAGAGTCTTGATCTACATGACGGGGAGACCATCAATAGATTTATTGGTAAAAGAGCTAGGATACATTATTCCCAATTTTTGCTAAACTTATTGTTCTCCTTTTCAGTATTTGATTTCAAGATCTCTTTTTGAAAAAAAAAAAAAAGTTTTTATGAAAAATGTTTTGAATGTGGTGTATAAATATATAAAAATATAAAATATTTTTGGTCAAAATTATATATATACACACATTATTTTGAGAGACTCTATTGAGATTCTTTGAGAGTTGGTCAGAAATTGTCCAAGTGTATCATATGAGTTTTCAAACCATGTCTCGTTAGATGTCGGTATATGATATTTTTGCTATGATGCAGTAATTAATACCCAGATTATATCTGAAATTGATCGGTCCACTCCAATGGCAGTAACAATTACCTTAAGCACTGTGAATATATATTATTTTATTTTTGTTAATTACTTTATTGCATTGATTTAGTCTCATAATTTCTTTTATATTATTACGGTACCCTAAATTCCTATTATTTAAATTGTTTTTGTTAAATGAGTCATTGTATCCTATTGAGATCGTATCTTAGGTTTATTATTTTCACCCTTCCCAGTAGGAGCCAAGAGTAATGCAATTAGAGGACTTACTTCAAGGCCAATTGTAACACCCTAAAGTTTAACACTAACCTTTTAGGTTATTTCTAACTTACTAATAACTTAATGACAAGAAAAGACAAAGTGAATATAAGTTACTAATTATGATTTATAATGCTATTAACGTTTTATTGGGTTTTCTTACAGGTGATCACGAATAAAAATCTCAGTGTTTCTTTTTTCAAAAAGAAAGATTCCTAAAAATAAGTCATTTTCTAATGCACTTTTGACCTAAAAATATCCGAATTTGATAGGCATCATGAAAACAAATTTGTAGATCTTTTCGTTATCTTTTTAGAGCCACTTGAATTGTTAAATTTTTATGTTAGAGTAAAAATTTATGGCATAAATACTACTAGATATTCAGAATTCAAATTCCTACAAGAATTTTAGTTTCAGCCTAAACTTTTTTTATATTACAAAAACGACCCCATCGAATTTTTAGTCCCTCTAAGCTTGAAATTTGAAGCGCAATTAGAAATAAAAACCCTAGTTAACCCTAGATATCAGTATAAACAAGATATTAAGCCTCTAGCCTCTTAACAAACTCATTCTCTCACCAATTTAGTTTCTCTTTCTAGAAGAGACTCTCTCTTTTTCTCCTCATCCCTTAAACTCTAAAATTTTCTCCAAGCCACCCACGTCTTATTTAAGGTAAGATTTATTCTTCATCAATGTGAATATAGTGACCATGAATGATTAGCTATTTCATGTAATTAGATTAAGTCTGTTTATGATTTCTCTTCATAGATTTTCATGATGGTATGATTTGTGATTCATCATATATTATACTTTTTCTCCCTTGCCCACACCCACACACATATGGTTGTTCATGATAGGATTTTTATAGTAAATTGGATGATTTTGTAATTTCTTGATAATTGGAAATTAAGGTTTTGATTTTATGAATACATGAAAATAAGCTTCAGACTGTTTTGCTCTTTATATAAAACTATGTAATTTTGTCATAATTTTGGTACAATTAGTATTTTATTTGTAAACCAGAGGTCATAATCTTCATTTTGATATATAGATCGCTTAAAACAAAGATGGGTACATATAGATATGGATTCTCAAATTTATGTTAAGTGCTAGATTTTTTTTTTTGGAAAATGGGATTTTTATAGTCTATTTGCACCATCTTTTTTATGACCATAACGAACTCAAAACAGAATGGATGATATGTCAAAATAAATCTTTAGATGTCTAATTTAACTAGAAATAAGAGTCGTAATGTTTTGAGTTTTATAAAATTTATCATGAATTTTCTAGTAGAGGTTTACGAATCTGCCATAGGAATAATTACGAGTCTCATGTTTTGTATTGCATATATTTTTGCGTACATTAACGACATTGAAATCTGTCATATGCTATATCATTGGAAAGAACTAAAAGTCTAGTTACAAATGCCATTGGAATAAGTGAATTTTATTTTGAATATGATTTTTCTTGTAACGGTTGTCGACTTTGTCCTTACAAGATGAAGTGTTTAATGTGATGATATGATGTTATGTGAATAATACATACTAAGTATAAGTTATATAATGACTTTTATATGATAAAATGAGTTATGATTATAATATGATAAATTGTTGTCGATTTTATGAAACTAAGATTGTATTATATTTTTCTTCTTTATAATGTATGAAAACTATAAAAGCGTTATGCACACAGGGAGTACTGAAAGTCACATCACTGGAGTAGGATTAGTAAGTATAGAAAGCTTAAGAACAAAGTAAGTACATCACTCACCTGCAACATCATGTTTTTTCAAAATTCTAAATGGATTTTATGTGATTTTTAAATGACATAGTATTTTGATGACACATGTTCTTTATTGAGTTTCTATTTAATATGATTTTATTTGATATTTATACCTTATTATGTTTATAAAAGAAATAAGTTGAATACATTTTAGTAATGAATCATATTTAAGAGGCATGCACCTAAAGAAAGACCTTCTTTCGCATTGGGCCATGAGGAGCCTAAATGATGGTGTCGAGTATAAGGACTCATAAATGGTTGTTACAATGGATGTTGAGCGTGGCTAACTCACTTCCGTTGTGGTTACACGTATCGCTACATTCCTTATGGCCCAAACAATGTGGAGAAGATAATTATGAAAATGATGATGATAGATAAATATTTTCACGAATGATGAGTTGATTTCTCTCTTATTAGTTTTTTTGTTTTCAAATATGAGCAATGTATATTGTTTTACTAATAATAAAACATTTTGTATGCTAACGGATGTACTTACTAAGAATTTGCTTATTATAATTTCTTTACATGTTGTAGGCAAGGATATAGCTAAAGCACAAGAATAAAGGAAGCTTAACATGGAAGCATGTGTGATAGTGGAGTGGGTTATCGAAACTTTCTTATTATGAAAGGATTTACATTTAATTTTTAAAATCTTATAAGTTTAAAGATTGGATTGAAAAGTTATTTATCTTTACTATTTTGATAGGTTAATTTTAAGATGATTTAAGTTCTTTTTAAAGAGTACATTTCTGTTATCATAATTTTTATAAATTTTAGTTTTCCTATTTTTTGTATTAATGTTTAAAAGCTAATTACTTTTATCTCTTATAGAATTTCTACAAACGATTGTTTATGTTAAGATAATAACTATTACATCCTGCTATAAGAGTATTGTAGATATGGTATCAGAGCACAACATTTTTAATTTTAAAACTCCGCTACGCTATTGCCACACATTCACACTAATGTCCTCCAAATAAGTGTTGTAACTCAGTTAGAAATTGATATTAAGTTAAGTTAGAATATGTTAAGTTGTGGTATGGTGAATTTTGTTTCTAAATCCTGAGCAGGAAATTCTATTAAGTCTACCGTTAAGATTAATAGATGTTAGGAACTAACCAACATACTAGACATCATGAAAAGGAAAGGAATCCTACATGTAGCTAAGTTTGGGTATGGACAAGAGTCAATTTATGTTATCAATGAAAACTTGATTGATCTAGTCATTCAACTCCAAAAATAGTTAGGAAAATTGTAGTAAATTATAGACCAACTAAAGGGAGACAAAATAGGAAAGAATAGAGGACAATACCGTTGTCAAAAAAACCTGCATAGAAATAGAAACAACAAGTGTAAAAACTTTCAAGGTAAGAGCAATCGAAACAACTGTTAAGAAGAGTGTAACCAACAAAAAGTAAAAAAAAAACAGACCAAGAATCTGACATGAAAGACATATCCAATCAACCACAATTGTGGACGTGAAAGACATATCTCTAAGCACAGTATCAATAGGACTCAACAATAATAATTTTAGCAAATGAACACATCCAATCAACCTCAACAACAATTAGGGCCAACGGGGGAAGCCGCCAACCATTCTTAACAACTTACGGGCAACCTCCGATGGGCTTATGATTCAATATAAAGGTGTTTGAAGCACCTAAATCTACCATTAATGCCATAACCTTTACCTCTAACTGTAGGCCACCCGACTAGCTCGAGTCATCTACTCTCTTTCTTTCTTTCTTTCTTTGTTCTTTAGTTCCTCTTACTTAACTTGCTCTTCTTTAAAAGATTGGTATTTGAAAAATTGTGAAATTTTTTTTTTTAAATACTTGTGGTCCTATTTTCTTTAAAATACTTAATAATATAAGCACACTTTATTACATAAGTATACCTTTAAACTTACTTCACTTTATACATAACACATTTGTCTTGTCTTTGTACATTTATACATACATTCTTGTACTACACTCTTTTCATAGTGGATAGTTTGCATAGCGGATCCACAACCCGTCCATGACATTCTGAGAATCTACCTGCCAGTCCTTTTGCACTCTCTTCATAATGCAGGTTGTTCACCTTTATTACCTACATCATGAACAGACTAGTAAGCTAGAGCTCAATAAGTACAAACATACAGATAAAGCATGATTTATGCCTAACACTTAAGGTTAGTCTGTTATGTATGTCTATTTTCTGTTCTTATGATTTCTTTGTTCTTTCTATACTATTTTTCTTTTCTTTTCTTTTCTTTCTTTTCTTTTCTTTTTCTTTTCTTTCTCTATCTTTCCTTTATTTATCTTTCACTTGTGGGCCTGTGGTTGGACGTACCTAATGCGCGCAGACTAATAAGGGAAAGGGGTAGCGACCCATCAATTAACCCCAAGGTCAATTTTTACACTACCACACTTGGGGTAGCACATTAAGCTATTAACTACCACACTTGGGGTAGCACCACACACTGAGGTAGAGGCTATCTTTAAACCTTACACTGGGGAGGCCGATACGCCAACCTTACATTTTTAGTCTTATTATCTTGCTGACGTTTTTCTTTCGTTACTTTAGCTTTTCATGTTTTTCTGACTTTATGAACATATTATATTGTTACGTCACAACATATATAACTTATATATAAACATAATCTTATAGTAAGTCATTTCGTGAGTAGACATGTAAATGTCTGTAAGTGTTTGGGATAAAGTAAGCTTTCTCGTGTCCTTTGAATTCCTGTGCCTGGCTCCGGTCGGGTTTCCTATAGTTAATAAGGTCATCGGTTAATTACACTTTTATTAAATAGCTTTTGTTTTACTAAATTCTGAACTTTGGCTTTTAAAAACTTAATTAAAGCCTTGTTACAGCATTTAAAGCCTGAACATTCCTATTTAGACCTTTTTGGAACCTTTTTGCATAATAACCATCTTGTCTCAAACTTTTGACAAAATTACCGTTTTGCCCCTAGTGGGATTTTCTTCGCTTCTTAGACTTAAATTTTGATTCTGACTTTTAAAATCCTATTTAGGCTCTGCTAGGGCTTTAACGATCTTTTCTGAACATTTCAAAAATTTTGGTCAAAATGATGAATACTAACTTTGATCACGTATAGTACTATTCAATGTGAATAGTAACTTTGACATAGACTGTGAACATTTTATTTTACTGCTTAAACTGACTTTTCTAAGCTCAAAAGTCATAAAATGACCTTCTAGAAAGTTCAACGCTCCTTTCTTTACCTTTCTAAAATTTTAGGTCGAAATGACCATTTTGCCTCTGACGGGACCTTAGACCGTAAAATTTTTATTTTAATGTTTTAATTGGGTTTTCTAGTCCCAAAAATCATAAAATAGTTTTTCTTAGGTCTTACCGAGTTTTTACGACATTTCTTACCGAAATGCTCTGGTTACTATTCACCCGACTCTCGAGTGGTACTATTTCGACTCTCGGGGTCGTTTCTCGTTTTTCTAACCGTTTGGGACCTCAAATGGACATTTCACTACTTTGGAAATCGTCCCTTGCCCTTCCTCGAGCTTAGGTCCCCGAAGGGCTCAGGTTTTCCCATTCCTCATCCAAATTTTACCACTCGTTTCCTAAAATGCCCTTCGTGCCATTATAGAAATTTCGGCAGTATTTCCGCTAAAATTATAGATTCCCGGCATTTAGGAAACGCCTCCAAACCATCTATCCTATTCTAACCTACCACTACTATACCACAAACCTAATTTTATGTAAAAATTACAAACTTTTTACGTAAAATTTTCCACTAAAACATAATCGTTTTTAACGGAATTTCAAACCGTTCTTTCTCATTTTAAGGTCCGATTTAAATCACAAATTCCACTTTGTTTCATTCCATAACATATCACATCAATAAAATCTTTTTACCCTTTAACCCATACCCGGTTTCTTTAAGAAAAACCTAAACAAAATTTTTGCTTCAAAACCTCATTTTTCATTATTCAATTTCCCACATCAATACATATTTATTACCACACAAAACTAACCAAATTCATCAAAATTTTATGCATTTTATCCCCTTAGAACGCCACAGATTTCTTTTAGAAAATCAAGCACAAAAATTTATTTCCATGTTCTCTTCCTTTACTCATCAATTTCCCATATCAGACTTCATTATCAAACCACTAAAATTCAAAACTTAACATAAAATTTTCATTCAGCAACACTTATACACACATACCCGGTTTCACATGCCACCATAATCAAACTTTTTATTCTTGTTTCCAATGCTAACCAAACTTCATTTCCAAGCTTTTCTTTGTCTCAAAAACATATTAACACCCAAATACAACAAATTTGATGCAACCATTTTCACTTTCCATACATTATGTTCTACGGATTTTGCTTGAAAAACAAGCCTAAGAGTTGATATTTTTCAACTCTATTTCATCTCTTTCTTTTATCACCTTTTTTTCACATGATTTACAACACAAAATCAACCAAACAAAATCTAAAATTTCACTTCAAAACAGCCCCTATCCCACACGGTTTTTGCATGGAAAAAGAAGAGGAAATCATACAAAAATGAAAGCTTACCCTGCTTTCTTGACTTCTTGATGCTAGGGAGGGATTTTGCACACTTTCCTTGAAGAAAACTTAAAGAAAATTTCTTGTTTTATGGGGGAGGGATACATAGTTGCTATGGGGCTGAAGAACCAGAATTTTCTGGTTTCTTTCATACCAAAACCGTGGGTATTTAAAGCAAAAAAGGAGGGACCACTTTGCAATACTTTTAGGAACCTTTTTACAAGGCTTTTGTGTAATTTTCCAAACCTTTAGGGACTGTTTTGTAATTAATAAAAACTTGGCAGATTTTTTCCTGATTTTCCATTGAAAAACTGCCACCTAACATGCCCTAGAATTCTCCTGAAATTTTGCTAAGTTTTCCTTGACTTTTTATGTTGACTTTGCATCCTAACCATTGGATCAAAGTGACTTTAATCCCTAGCCATTAGATCTTGATGTATCCATACATCCATTCAAAGTTTCACATTCAATCTTTGACTCCTCTCATTAATTTCTATCAAACTTATTGACCAAAGGTCAAACTGAACGGCTTTACATCAAAATCGTGTAGGTGAGTTTCTAAGGCTGTCCATGCGATCGGTTTTCCTTAATTTACTCCGGTTTGCCTAAAAATTCATATCGTAAGTATTTCATCCTTTAATGTCATACAATATATTTCTAAAAATTTTGAAACCGGAAAGGCATTATTTGTCTGATTTCGGTTCAGTAAAATTTTCCATTCTTACTCACACTCGCTTTAGCATGGTTAAAACGTTTCGTTGCGTTCTAAATAGTATTAAAACATATGTTTTATGATTATACACATAAAAATTATTGTATACACATATTATACAAAATTTCTGAAGACAGTAAAATTTCTCGGTTGTGATATTCACCCCTCCTTAAAAATTTTCGTCCTTGAAAATTAGAATAAGTAGGGGTACTTGTCTCTTATTTCTTCTTCTTTTTCCCACGTGGCCTCTTCTACACTATGATTTCTCCATAGGACTTTAACCAATGGAATACTTCTGTTTCTCAACATTTTCTCTTCTCGAGCAAGTATTTATACAAGTTGCTCCTCATAGGATAAGTCTTCTTGAATTTGAATCGACCCATAATCCAGAAAATGTGAAGGGTCTGATATATACTTTCTCATCATTGATACGTGAAAAATATTATGTACTGCGGATAATTCTGGTGGCAATGCTATCTTATAGGCTACCTTTCTAATTCAGCTAATAATCGGATAAGGCCCTATATATCTTGGACTCAGCTTTCTTTTCTTTCCAAATCGCATGACACCCTTCATTGGTGCTATCTTTAGGAACATGAAGTCCCCTTCATTGAATTCCAAGAATCTTCGTCTTTTTTCTGCATAACTCTTCTGATGACTTTGTGCAGTTTTCATCCTCTGTTGGATCTTCTTGACTGCATCAATTGTCTCTTGAATAAACTCTGTATTATGCAGTTCTTTCTCCCTCAGATCATACCAATGGATAGGAGATCTGCATTTCCTACCATATAACGCTTCGTAAGGAGCCATTCCAATGGAGGCTTGATAACTATTGTTATAAGAGAATTCAATCAATGGTAATTTCTTATTCCATGCTCCCATAAACTCTAGTACACATGCTTGAAGCATGTCTTCCAACGTTTGGATTGTGTGCTCAGACTGTCAATCAGTCTGGGGGTGAAATGCAGTGCTGAATCTTAATTCTGAGCCCATTGCTTCTTGTATACTTTTCCAGAAATTAGATGTGAACTAACTGTCACAATCTGACACTATCATTGTTGGTGTTCCATGTAATCTCACAATGTTGGCAATATACAATTCTGCCAATTTCTCTAATGTGTACATCATCTTTACGGGTATAAATTGAGCGGACTTGGTTAATCGATCCACCACTACCCATATCGCATCAAATCCTTCATTTTTCTTAAGCAATGCCACCACGAAATCTATAGTCACATGCTCCCATTTCCATTCTGGGATCTTCAAAGGCTGTAACTCGCCTGCTGGCCATTGATGCTCAGCTTTGATTCTCTGATATGTTAAACAACTACTGACATGTTTTAAAATGTCATTCTTCATCTTTCTCTACCAAAAGTGTTGCTTCAGGTCTTGGTACATTTTTGTACTACCCGGATGTACTAAATAAGGAGTATCATGTGTTTCTGTTAGAATTCTTTTCTTTAAATCCTCCTTGTTGGGTACGCAAGTTCGTCCTTGAAAGAGTAGTACTCCATCATCGGAGAGGTGGAATTATGACTTTTCCTTCTTGGAAGCTTCTTCTTTAAGTCTTCTAAGAACACCATCTAGCTTCTGAGCTTCCTTAATTTCCTCTATGATTGTTGGCTTTAATTGTATTGCCACCAACTTTCCTGAAATTAGCTCTACTCCTAATGAGGAAATTTCACACCGCAACGGCTTAGGTAGCTTGTCTATGGTTACTCGTTCCGGCATGATCGACTTGCAACTCAATGCGTCTACTACTCTATTCGCCTTGCCGGGGTGATACAAAATTTCATAGTTGTAGCCTTTTACCAGTTCTAGTCATCTTCTTTGTCTCATATTGAGCTCCTTCTGGATGAAGAAATACTTTAAGTTCTGATGGTCTGTGAAGATCCTACACCGAGCTCCATATAAATAATGCCGCCATATCTTGAATGCAAACACAACGGCTGCTAACTCTAGATCATGAGTTGGGTAATTCTTCTCATGCTCTTTAAGTTGGCGAGATGCATAAGCTATCACATTTCCTTCTTGCATCAAGACAGCTCATAATCCCATTTTAGATGCATCGCTATAAATGTCAAACTCTCCCTCATCTTTAGGGATCGTAAAAATTAGAGCACTGGTCAGCCGATTCTTCAGTTCTTGAAAACTTTCTTCACACTTCTTTGTCCATTCAAATTTCTTCTCTTTACGAGTGATGGCCGTGAGAGGGGCAGCTAATCTTGCAAATCCCTCTACAAACCTATGGTAATATCCTGCTAATTTTAGGAAACTCCGGATCTCAGTCACATTTTTCAGAGGAGACCATTTGCTAACTGCTTCTTTCTTTACTGGGTCTATTGAAATCTTATCTTTGGAGATGACATGTCCTAAGAAATGGACATTATCTAGTCAGAATTCACACTTTGAAAACTTGGTATGCAATAAGTGCTTCTTTAAATTGCGTAATGCAGTCCGAAGATGCTCTTCATGTTCCTTTCGATTCTTCGAGTAAATAAGGATGTCATCGATAAATACAATGACAACTTGTCCAAGTATTCCTTAAATACTCGATTCATTAGATCCATAAAAGCGGTTGGGGCGTTCGTCTATCTAAAAGGCATAACGAGGAATTTGTAGTGCCCGTACCGTGTTCGAAATGCTGTCTTTGGGATATCCTCTTCCTTGATCTTTAACTGGTGATAACCAAATCGAACGTCAATCTTTGAGAAGATCGCGACTCCTTTGAGCTGATCAAATAAATCATCGATCCTTGGTAGTGGGTATTTGTTCTTGATCGTAACTTTATTGAGCTCGCGGTAATCTATACACATTCTTAAGGTGCCATCCTTTTTCTTCACGAAGAGGACTGGAGCTCTCCATGGTGAAAAATTAGGTCGAATAAAACCCTTCTCTAACAATTCCTTCAGCTGAGCTTGTAATTCCTTAAACTCTGCTGGAGTCATTCTATACGGGGCCTTGGAAATTAAAGACGTTCTAGGCAGTAACTCAATCTCGAAGGTGATTTCTCTATTCGGGGGAAGCCCTGCCAACTCTTCCGGAAACACATCTATAAATTCGTTGATCACAGGCATATCCTTAGGTTGAAGCTTCACGTCCTTGGTTGTGTCCATGACATAAGCTAAATATCCAGTACAGCCACTAGATATTAGCTTTCTTGCCCTCATAGAACTGATCAGCATATTTGACAGTTTCTGAGAATGCTCTTTATACTCGAATTGATCTTCTTCTCCAAGTTGGAACACACTTTTCGCCGTTGACAGTCAATTGTTGCACCATACTTTCCGAGAAAATCCATTTCAAGGATAACATCATAGTCAACTAATTCTAGTATGACTAGATCGATGTATAATTCTCTATTAGCAACAAATACTGGCACGTGATGTAACCAGTAATCAGACAGTAATACCTCATTAGATGGCAAGGTTGTCTTAAATACTTGTCTAATTTTTTCCTTAACATGAGTAATTCTTTCTACGGAGTTATACGAGGCAAATGAATGTGATGCACCCGAGTCAATTAAAACATATGCAGGGCTTTAAGCGACAAGAAGTTGACCTGTCACTACATTGGAAGTACCCGCTTCTACATCCTCTTTGGTGTAGGCTAGAAGTTACGTTTCTGTCCTTGGTGTAATCTCTTGACACCCAGTCGAAGTGGATAATCCCTGTACGGCATGGACTTGACCAATTTGTCGAGACTGGAAGGGTCCGAGTTGATTCTGTCGGTTGGATGTACAGGTCCCGGCAAAATGTCCTTCTTTGCCGCATATGTAGCATGCAGTAGTCCCAAATTTACACTCGCCCCTATGCATTTTTCTACACTTTGGGCATGGTTGTTGATTTTGCACTATTTCAAGGCCTTGTCTCGGTTGGGTGTTTCGAGCATTTTGACTCCAATTTTCGTTTGGGTTGGCCTTCCGCTTGTTGGGGTTCATCTGATTTTGATTATTTTTCTGACCAGGCTTCATTCCTTGGTTAGGCCTGCTACTTTGGCCTGCTTGGTTGTTTTTCTAAGTCTGCTTCGCAAGATCTTTTTCCTTTTTTTTTTCTCTTCCCATGCTTTTGTTCTTTCCTCTTTTACTCAACCCAGACGATGATCTACCCTCATGGCTCTGCTCATATAGTCTGCTACTGTGTTCGGTGGGGTCTCACCACTCTCTATAATTGTGGCTATGTCTGGTCGAAACATATTAATCATCCTCCGTACCCGTTCTCCCTCTGTGGGTACCAAGTGTGGACATAATCAGGCCAGTCTGTCAAATTTGTGGCAGGCCTCAGTCACTGTCATATCACCTTGTCTTAGATCATTAAACTCTCTCTGCGGAACTCTAAGAGTGTCCAGGTTGAAAAATTGTTAGGAAATGCCCTAAGTATGAGAGACATTTTGATGTATTTATTTTGAACTGGATAATAAAATTATATATATAGAGAGGTTATACATTACATTGCTGTTTGTCATTTTTCTATTTACATTTTAAAGTAAATGTAAGCAAATATGACTCACTGACTGCTTGTGTTAAAACTGTTAGAACGTTACATGCAATGGACTTTTGTATGCAAGAAAATAATGTTCTAAAGTAAGCAGTCTAAACTAAGGTCTGTAGTCTATGGGGTTATACCGAGCATCTAACTCATTTTAAGACTATTATATTGTCTAAAGCCATGGTGGGGACGGTTTGTCTTGACTGTCCGGAGCATAGACTCCCAAGTAGAGACATAGATATGTTGCTTGGTGGTGACATATTAGATCGAGACTAAAGCGTGATTAATCTACATAGTCCGCTATGAGTGGATCAATCTGCTTTTGACATTCATTGTGTAATAACCTTAATCCTGAGTAAATGAACTACTTCATGTATATGACTTGTATACTTTGATGTTCTAATGGCTAAAGCGTTAAGAGATAGTAAGCTTATAAACCGGTTCGTTGGGCGCATGATTTGTATACGATGAAGGGTTTGTTTGCAGATATCAGAATCATAGCTCTAAGAAGTTAAAGGTATCCTCTTAAAGGCATTATATTGGATGTGAAAATAGACAAGGCCTTGGGTCGTCTGCTGGACGGGTGACTTTTTATTCACAAATAGTGAATAATCATTTTCTTATTCGGTAGTATAATGGAACTTTAAGATAGCCAGATTAGTAGGATTGAACGGACTTTGACCTAAGACTGATCATGGATATCATATGACGGTTTTGCATATATGACAAGGTCATTGGACAGCAGCTCGTCATAGGCTTACGTAATACGATATATAATTGGGAGTTCAGTTTCAGGTTTATAGTAGTGTGAATCTGAAATTAGTGATCATATGATTAAGTTGTTTGGTACAAAATGATGATCATATGGATTCACAGGAGCCCGATTATATATGTCCAATTGGTCCCTCTACTAGCTCCACATAATTTCTTAATGATTGGCAAATTGATTTGTGTATGCTTATTGGCTAGTTGATTATGCATGGATGGTGTTAACATAGGATTAGGATGGTGGACAAGATTCTCTCCGGTTGAATTTATAATTTGTTTTGGATAATAGAGTACATAATTATTCGAACTCCAAATAAAGTTACCATGATTTTATTTAAGATTTGATTAGAGTTGTAGAAAATCATCCATGAGGGCAAAATTTGAAATACAACTTTTTGTGAATTTTGAAATTTGAATTTTGAAATTTAAAATTTAAATTTTGAATTTGAAATTTGAATTTAAAATTTAAATTTGAAATTCGAATTTGAAATTTGAATTTGAATTTGAATTTTGAATTTTGAATTTTGAATTTGAATTTGAATTTTGAATTTTGAATTTTGAAATTTGAAATTTGAAATTCAAATTTTAAATCACAGTCCAAGTGGAATTCGAATTCTTTGTGGATAATTCCACAAGGTTAGAATTTGAATTTGAGTTGGATTATGGTGAGGAAAATCTTATTTGAATCCTACTTGAATTTTGAATCCCAATCTTAACTAACTTGGTCGAAAATTGTTAAGGAAAATCCTCCTAGATATTTTCGGTTTTTTGTAGATAAGAATATAGAAAAAAATTTAAGTTTCAATTCCAATTGAATTTGGATTCTCTCCTCCCTAGATTGGCCAAAATTTTGAGGATAATCTCAAGGGGATTTTCGGTTTTTTATGGATAAGGATGAGATAAAATTCAAGCTAGAAAATCCTATTTGAATTTTGATTCATTCCATCACATTATGGCCGAAAATTTTGTGGATAAATCCTAGTGAATTTTCGGATTTTTCTTGTGGATAATGATGAGATAAAGTTCAAGTTAAAATCCTATTTGAATTTTGAAAATAAAATCTAAAAGGTGGCTAAAATTATTTGTTGGTTATTGGCCTAGAAAAATTCAGATTTTTGTTGTGGATAAGGGAGAAAATCTTCTCCTAATCCAATTCGAATTCAAAGGATCACCTCATACAAGTCTATAAATAGAAGTCCTACCACTCCAGTTCTCTTAGACCACAGACTCTCAGGTGAGCAGGCTTATTGTTGCATAACTCACCGTGACAATAAGTTCTTTAGAGATCTGAGTGGTTGGAAGAAGACTAGCAGTGCTAGCATACTGATCGAGATTCAGAGTGCCCACACACTCAGCCATTCAGGAATTAGAGAATAGTAGAGAAGGCTAATTGATTGAAGCCCTCCGATCATTCTCTTCCAGCATATTGGCATCCTCTGAGGTATGAGTTTAAATTGTTGTTAGTTTATTATATATGGCATCATGAGATATTTAACAATCTTGAAAAAAATTTTATTGTTCCACTGCGTCACTTTGATATGTTTTTACCGATTGATTTCCTACAAAAACTTCCTATTAAACTCCGCTAGGAAGTAGTTCTATGTCATTCTCCTAATATCTCTCTACATTTTTACTGTCTCCCACCAGTATCGCTCATCCTTCTTTAGCATGCAGGAAGCGCATAGGACCTTTTCCTGGTCTGTAGGATTTATAAATTCAAAAATGGTATGCAGTGAGGCCAACTATTCTTCCGCCTCTAATGGATCCATAGACCCTTCAAACTCTGGTGGCTTCATTTTCCTGAACCTTTCATATAAAAGTTCCTGATTAATCATTGGTTGGGCACCCACAACTATTTCTGGTGCAGCTGGTACCGGGGGTACAACTGGCTCTACGGCTGGCTGTGGTTCTGAAACTGGTACTTAAGGTAGAGGAGGATTTACTTATTCTACGTTTCTTCGTTCTAGCATATCTTGTAATCTCTGATTCTGTCTCTCTTGCACATCTAGCCGAGCTTGTATATTGGCTAGTATAGTAGCGAAATCGATTTCTTGAGTTTGCTTAGCTCGTGTATGAATCATGTTGCTCTGTAACCTATTACAAACAATAGCAACATGGTTTAGTGCTCATAACAATGCAATAATTATCTAAAGATTAACTTACTTGGACTGAGCAGGTGCAGATACAGGATTGTCATGGAAGGTCGGTGGAAGAACCGCTTGCTCTAATACTAACTTTTGCGGGCCACCCGACTAGCTCGAGTCGTCCACTCTCTTTCTTTCTTTCTTTCTTTGTTCTTTAGTTCCTCTTACTTAACTTGCTCTTCTTTAAAAGATTGGTATTTGAAAAATTGTGAATTTTTTTTTTTAAATACTTGTGATCCTATTTTCTTTAAAATACTTAATAATATAAGCACACTTTATTACATAAATATACCTTTAAACTTACTTCACTTTATACATAACACATTTGTCTTGTCTTTGTACATTTATACATATATTCTTGTACTACACTCTTTTCATAGCGGATAGTTTGCGTAGCGGATCCACAACCCGTCCATGACATTCTGAGAATCTACCTGTCAGTCCTTTTGCTCTCTCTTTATAATGCAAGTTGTTTACCTTTATTACTTACATCACGAACAGACTAGTGAGTTAGAGTTCAGTAAGTACAAACATACAGATAAAGCATGATTTATGCCTAACACTTAAGGTCGTCTATTATGTGTGTCTATTTTCTGTTCTTATGATTTCTTTGTTCTTTCTATACTATTTTTCTTTTCTTTTCTTTCTTTTCTTTTCTTTTTCTTTTCTTTCTCTATCTTTTCTTTCTTTATCTTTTACTTGTGGGCCCATGGTTGGATATACCTAATGCGCGCAGACCAATGAGAGAAAGGGGTAGCGACCCACCAATTAACCCCAAGGTCAATCTTTACACTACCACACTTGGGGTAGCACATTAAGCCATTAACTACCACACTTGGGGTAGCACCACACACTAGGGTGGATGCTATCTTTAAACCTCACACTGGGGAAGCCGATACGCCAATCTTACATTTTCAGTCTTATTATCTTACTGACATTTTTCTTTCGTTACTTTAGCTTTTCATGTTTTTCTAACTTTATGAACATGATAGATTATTACGTCACAACATATATAACTTATATATAAACATAATCTTATGGTAAGTCAATTTATGAGTAGACATGTAAATGTCTGTATTTACAGTGTTTGGGCTAAAGTAAGTTTTCTCGTGTCCTTTGAATTCCTGTGCCCGGCTCCGGTCGGGTTTCCTATAGTCAATAAGGTCATCGGTTAATTACATTTTTATTAAACAGCTTTCGTTTTACTAAATTCTAAATTTTGGCTTTTAAAAACTTAATTAAAGCCTTATTACAGCATTTAAAGCCTGAACATTCCTATTTAGACCTTTTTGGAATCTTTTTGCATAATTACCATATTGCCCCAAACTTTTGACAAAATTACCGTTTTACCCCTAGTGGGATTTTCTCCGCTTCTTAGACTTAAATTTTGATTCTGACATTTAAAATCCTATTTAGGCTTTGCTGAGGCTCTAACGATCTTTTCTGACCATTTCGAAAATTTTGGTCAAAATGATGAATACACTTTGACCACGCATAGTACTATTTAACGTGAATTGTAATTTTGATCTAGACTGTGAACATTTTATTTTACTGCTTAAACTGACTTTTCTAAGCCCAAAAGTCATAAAATGACCTTCTAGAAAGTTTAACACTCCTTTTTTTACCTTTCTAAAATTTTAGGTCGAAATGATCATTTTGCCCATAACGGGACCTTAGACCGTAAAATTTTCATTTTAACGTTTTAATTAGGTTTTCTAGTCCCAAAAATCATAAAATAGTTTTTCTTAGGTCTTACCG
The DNA here is from genome assembly GCA_035233585.1 of Antiaris toxicaria. NCBI lineage: Eukaryota > Viridiplantae > Streptophyta > Magnoliopsida > Rosales > Moraceae > Antiaris > Antiaris toxicaria. The sequence goes on from CP141163.1 coordinate 9,382,187, forward strand.
AGTTTTAACGACATTTCTTACCAAAATGCTCAGGTACTATTCACCCGACCTTCGGGTGGTACTATTTTGACCCTCGAGGTCGTTTCTCGTTTTTCTAACCTTTCGAGACCTCAAATGGACATTTCACTACTTTAAAAATCGTCCCTTGCCTTTTCTCGAGTTTAGGTCCCTGAGGGGCTCGGGTTTTCCCATTCTCGATCCAAATTTTACCCCTCGTTTCCTAAAATGCCCTTCGTGCCATTATAGAAATTTCGACAGCATTTCCGCTAAAATTCTAGGTTCTCGGCGTTTAGAAAACGCCTCCAAACTATCTATTATATTCTAACCTAACATGTACTATACCACAAACCTAATTTTACGCAAAAGTTACAAACTTTTTACGTAAAATTTTCTATTAAAACATAATCATTTTTAACGGGATTTCGACTCATTCTTTCTCATTTTAAGGTCCGATTTAAATCACAAATTCCACTTTGTTTCATTCTATAACATATCACATCAATAAAATCTTTTTACCCCTTAACCCATACACGGTTTCTTTAAGAAAAACCTAAACAAAATTTTTGTTTCAAAACCTCATTTTTCATTATTCAATTTCTCACATCAATACATATTCATTACCACACAAAACTAACCTAATTCATCAAAATTTCATGCATTTTATCCCCTTGGAAAGCCACGGATTTCTTTTAGAAAATCAAGCATAAAAATTTATTTCATGTTCTCTTCCTTTTCTCTTCAATTTCCCATATCAGACTTCATTATCAAACCACTAAAATTCAAAACTTAACATAAAATTTTCATTCACCAGCACATAAACACACATACCCGGTTTCACATGCCACCATGATCAAACTTTTTATTCTTGTTTCCAATGCCAACCAAACTTCATTTCCAAGTTTTTCTTTGTCTCAAAAACATATTTACACCCAAATACAACAAATTTGATGCAACCATTTTCACTTTCCATGCATTATGTTCCACGGATTTTGCTTGAAAAACAAGCCTAAGAGTTGATGTTTTTTAACTCTATTTCATCTCTTTCTTTTATCACCTTTTTTTCACATGATTTACAACACCAAAATCAACCAAACAAAATCTAAAATTTCACTTCAAAACAGCCCATATCCCACATGGTTTTTGCATGGAAAAAGAAGAGGAAATCATGCAAAAATGAAAGCTTATCTTGCTTTCTTGACTTCTTGATGCTAGGGAGGGATTTTGCATACTTTCCTTGAAGAAAACTTGAAGAAAATTTCTTGTTTTATGGAGGAGGGATACACACCTGCTATGGGGCTGAGGAACCAGAATTTTTCTGGTTTCTTTCATGCCAAAACCATGGGTATTTGAAGCTAAAAAGGATGTACCACTTTGCAATACTTTTAGGGACCTTTTTGCAAGCTTTTTGTGTAATTTTCCAAACCTTTAGGGCCTGTTTTGTAATTAATAAAAACTTGGCAGATTTTTTCCTGATTTTCCATTGAAAAACCACCACCTAACATGCCCTAGAATTCTCTTAAAATTTTGCTAAGTTTTCCTTGACTTTTTATGTTGACTTTGCATCCTAACCATTGGATCAAAGTGACTTTAATCCCTAGCCCTTGGATCTTGATGTATCCATACATCCATTCAAAGTTTCACATTCAATCTTTGACTTCTCTCATTAATTCCGATCAAACTTTTTGACCAAAAGTCAAACCGAATGGCTTTACACCGAAATCGCATAGGCGAGTTTTTGAGACTGTCCGTGCGATCGGTTTTCCTTAATTCACTTTAGTTTGCCTAAAAATTCATATCGTAAGTATTCGTCCTTTAGTGCCATACAATATATTTCTAAAAATTTTGAAACCGGAAAGGCATCATTCGTCCGATTTCAATTCGATAAAATTTTCTATTCTTACTCACACTCGCTTTTGTATGGTTAGAACATTTCGTTGCATTCTAAATAATATTAAAACATATGTTTTACGATTATACATATAAAAATTATTGTGTCCCCATATTATACAAAATTTCTGAAGATAGTAAAATTTCTCGATTGTGACACAACAACGAAGATATGGTTGAGAGCTCCAATGTTGTTACAGATGATGAATAGACAAGTATCTTGTGGCAGCAAAGCATGACTTAGTGGATTAACATAGTTGGCATGATAAAGAATTTTCAAGTTTGAGAATTTAAGACTTAGTTTATTTCAAAAGATTGTTATCACTCTTTATTCTAAATATTAGTATTTAAAATTATTGGAGAAAAGTTTATAAGTAACATTAACCTTAACAAGCTTTGAAATATTTTATTTGATGTGGAAGCAATAAACTCCTTCATCATCACTTTTTTTTTTTTTTAAGAAGTCAAAGAGACCTCATGATAATATAATACTTAGGATCACAACATCATTACCATCAGGTAAAGTTATGTGTCTATACATAGACTCCGTGCGGTGCCAACATGGGTAGCAAATTACTAACTTTATACTGATATGATAGTTTTAGACATGCATGATTATAATGCAATCCTAGGTAAGGACTATCTAGAAAAGTATAATGAGTTCATAGAATGTCATAACATAGAGTAGTGTTAAACCGAAAGGGACGAGTGATTTAAGTACATGACCATGGCTATAACCATAGAGTAGAGGAGGCAACATAATGCGAGGATAATATTAAAACTAGGTACTTAGAGTTATTTTAAATTTTGAGGATAAAACTTTTATAAGGTACGAGAGATTGTAATACCCTTAAGTTTAATATTAATCTTTTAGGTTATTTCTAACTTACTAAAAACCCAATGACAAGAAAATAATAAGTGAATGTAAATTACTAATTATGATTTACAACTATATTAATATTTTATTGAGTTTTCTTGCAAGTGATCGCACAGAGAAACTCGATGTATATAAAGAATTAAGTTACCTTGTTATGATAAATATGACATTATATGACCACTGGTATTTTGATCATAAGATAAATATTTATGTAATTTTTTTTCTTAAATGCCTGGATAATCCAGTTTAAATTTAATCCTGTCGGGCATTAAGACCAAATCCGTATTTAAAGCCACCGAGCATTTAAGGTCAAACAAGACTTATATTTTCAAAATTTAAATAGACTAATCCCAACCTACTATTTAAAATAGACCATAGGGGGGACCCGAGCCAATTTTCCCTTTAAACCCGTTAGGGTCGGACGGTGTGGGCGTCCAGATTTACATTTCTACGTTCGATTTACTTCACAGTCTCGACAGTACAGTGCGCGTGATCCCCTCCCTTCACGCAAAATGCTGACGCTATCACAGTTATCCCTGTCTTTCTTTCTTTCTTTCATCATCGCATGTACATTCCCTTTCTTGTGAACAATTATGGGGGTCATAATTATTTATATATTTATTAACGATAAAGCAAAAATCTAACAAAAAAGATAAAGAAAAAGAATAAAATAGCTTTTACTTCTTTTCTTTTTTGGCCTTAATTAAGTCAGACTGTGTGTGTCTGATTTTTATCCTTTCTGAACTCAAAAAACACTTAAAAAAAGAGGTATTTTACCATTTAATCAGACCAGTGTGCTCAGTGATTAACATCTTTTATTGCTCCAAAAAAGAAAGAATATCATCATTTTTTGGCGCTTTACCCGATAAAAAAATTAAATTAAGAACATGTGAACTCTCTGCAACGACGGAAAAGGGTAGACAGAAGTGCAACTGTGACAATGAACATGTCGAAACAGTGTAGTTAGTCATAATCTTTTAAAGAAAAAGCACTGCACAGTGCGTACTGTCACAGTAAGGAGAGAGAAAAATAAATAAGAAATCAAATAATTATGGGCATATATATCAAGAAAAAGGCTTCGCCTTTAATCTTTTAGTACTGAAACTCCGTTACGTCGAACGACGGCGAACTCGGGGGATTCTCTGTAGCTGTGTTCCATGGTGCGTATCTGGATTCTCAAGCAAAAGATTTTCATCGAATGGAGTGGGTTTTATGATCAGAACGTTAGCATGACGATGTCACCTGGACAATATCCCCCACACACACTTCTACGTAGGGTGGGTGAGAGAGGAGTCACTTCGCTTTGAAAATAGTGGCTCGACATCTGTTTGTCAGACTCAGACACTGCCACGTGGCTCATCGTTATTTGTTTCTATACATACTTAAAATAAAAAATAAAAAATAAAAAACTAATTGACGAGCACGGATACCTCACTTACAAAATAGATAAATAAAATATAGAAATAATTCACATAGCAAATGATTAAACTCTCACACGAAAACCCAATAATAAGGATGAAAGCATCGTTGATGGTGCAGTCGATTATTTTAAAGGTAAGTAATAGATTACTGTGTACACCAGGTTTTCATTATTAAAATATTAGAATAGTCTCTTATCATTATTAAGTAATAGATTACATGTATTATAATTGTAACTTAATTTTTAATAAACAACTAATTTACTTATAATTTTTATATAAAATTATTTGTAACAATATGTAACTATTTAACAACTACAAATGTAAAAGACAAATATTATTAAAAATTGTTACAATGTAATCAATTGGTTATTGCACTAATGTTTATAGAGTTATATGCCCAATTGTTGGATAAGATAGTATACTTTAAAAAATATATATACCAAATTAGCAGTTTTACAGGTGTGTATATGTATACGAATACTAAGTTGTATGACGACCAAAGGTCCAGCGATACAACTTGTGAGATAGAGAGAGAACCATGCACAAAGCAAAACCACCCCACATCAAACCTGACGAGCATCACCCGAACAACCACCAACACCTCTACAAGACATGCAATCTCTCCGTTCACTGCTTCCCCACCTCCGATGGAGCCGCTGCCACTGTCGAGCATCACCCTGACGACCTCCACCACATTTATCGGATCTGCAATCTCTCTAGCCACCGCATCTTGATCTCCGATGGAGCTTCCATCACTGAAAGCATCCGATAGTACAACATGCATCTCTCTCTCTCTCTCTCTCTCTCTTTCCCTCATAAATTAAGTTCTCCCTAATCAATCTCTCTCTTTCTCACTCTCCCTTTCATTAGCACCCTCTATTTTTGCATCCAACAGTCCCAAGTAAGTTGTCGTTCATGTTCAGCAAACATGGGTGTCAGACATTTGAGGGCTCATATATATATATATATATTAACAATTTTTTGTTTTATAGATTCATTTTGTTTTATTTCGAGATGAAAATAAAATTTCGGGTTTAAGTTAAAAAGTTGTTCTTATTTGGTTTTGAAATAGCGTTTAGATGTACAATTTAATTGTTATTAAAGAATAATTTCTAAGTTGATATTTGAATATATAGATGTAGAAAATAAGCATTTGAAAAAAAAAAAAGATTTTCAAACAAATCTAATAAAACCTTATTTTCCATAGCATATTTTATAATATTTATCTATCCATAGGGATTTGTTTCTCTTTTCATTATGAGCGCATTAAAAAATTATGATTTTCAAAACTTCAATATAATACAAAGAAACTTTTTATTATACAAATATTTATGTGTAAAACAGATTCAAAAAAATTAAAAAGTCACAAATGTGTCTTATGCACATTAGTTTGATTGAAAAAATTTCAATTCAATTTAAATCTAAATCCACCCACTTTTTTTTTTTTAATAAAAACCATATCACGCTCATTTTTTACTATTTGTTCATAATTTCTTAAAAGGCAGATAATATTCTATATTTTGAATTTGATGGATTTCTTAAATCCTCCTATTAATGAAAAGATTCAAATATGGATTCAAATCTTGTTCTCTTTATCTCTTACTCCAATCAAACAAGCCCTAAACTGGGGGGAAATGTGATTATCTTATGCTGGATTTGATTCCAACATTGTGTTCATATTATATTCAAATGCAATGCAATTTTTATCCAAACGTAAAAGCATTCAAATGCTAATCATATCACAATTTAAATTTAATATAATCACTATTTATCATTTCACTTTTTTTACTACTTTTATCAATCACATCATGTACTCTCTTTCTCTCTCTCTTTTTTCTATCTACTTTTACTAATCACATCATAATTACAAATTTAAATATAATTCAAATACTTTTCATCCAAATAAACATTACATTTAAATGCAATTCAAATATTTTTTTCATCTAAATATATATTACTTCCAAATGCAATGCTAATACAATACTTTATCCAAAAAAATCCATAGAGAAATAAAGAGTATGAAAAGCCCAGAGTGTCAAATTTTATGACATGGGTTGTGTTTATTTTAAAGAGAAAAAAGAACGTTTTTTTGGTGTAATGCAAATGCTTTTAGTCCAAATAAACATTATATTTAAATAAAATGAAAATACTTTTCATCTAAGTGCAATGCCAATGCAATCCTTTATCCAAACGAATCTTTAAAGAAATAAAGAGTTTAAAAAGCCTAGAGGGTCAAATTATATAACATGGGTTGTGTTTATATTAAAGAGAAAAAAGAAGAATATATTTTGGTGCAAAATAGGACCAACAAGGGTACAATCCATTTTTTATTTTTTGAAATTTGAGATGTGTGATTCGAGCTATATACTTTATAGTAAAATCAAATGTGAAATTGTTGTTAAACTTTACATATATAACTATTTAATTTTTTATTTTAATCACAAAAGTCTGTAAAGTATGAAAAAATACATAATTAATAAGACAATATTGTGCTTTCAATTATTTTATAGTATGTTTTGTTCATACAAGAACATTTAAAGAAAAGAACAAAAAAGGCAGGCTTATTTTTTTTTTTTAGGTTGTTTGTGGGGTGGGGGTGTGATGGGTTTAACTTCTAAGGCAGAGTGGGTTAAGGGAGATAGACTGAAATTCTAGGAACGGTTAAAGATGTATCAAAAAGATATAAATTAAAGACCATTAGATGGACATTTGGCGATAGAGGTTTAGAGGTTAAATTGAAAATGTGTATTTGAAGAAGAAATTTTGGAAAAGTTTTATAATATAGAAAAAAGTGCAAAAGTTCCAAATGTTTAAAAAGAATGATAAATGAATTTTATTTTGCTCATCTTTTTATTATAAATATTTTTACATAAAAATTATTTTATTTCAATTTAAAATATAAAAATTATGAATTTTTAAAATTTAAATTTTTTTTAAAAATAAAAAAGAGAGAAAGTAAAATATAAAATTTAGAGTTTTGGATTAAATAGTAAAATGTCATCAAGATAAGTTATCCTAAATGGAACCTAAATGCATTAAGATTATAGTTTTCTTTTTAGATGATTAGATTAGAGAATTTATTTATCTAATCATGAAAAACTGGACCAACTATTGATTTTTGAATTAATTATACAAGTTTTCTTTAGATTATGTAACTTATTTTACTTTACATCTTGAACTTTCAATATCATTCAAAATATTGCTAAACTATATAAAATCACACATTTATCCCTTTCATCTAATTGATTTAACAAAAATATTGAAATGACATCATATTAAAGATTAAATAAATATTTTAAAATATAAATTCTAATTATAAAAATAAATTTTAATTTTAATTAAAAAATATATTAAAAAATTGTTTTTCTCTCTCTCCTATCTTCCCTCCAGAAGGTCGCTTCCTCCAGGTAGACCCAACCACGAGCTTCCTAAACAAATCGATGTTCTCTATCCCATTACGCTCCTCCATGCTTGCCTTCCGGGTCTCAGTGATCTCCTTGGTGAATTTCTTCACGCTCGGCGTCACCATAATCCTCAATTTCTTGATCGCTGGGTCAACGACCAACGAAATCAGTGACTCCAACATTAGAACGCAAACCCAGCCTAAATCGTTCCCTCTCTTGCTCTTATCCACTCTCTTGTCCACCGGAAACCCTTCTGAAATCGTCTCCAGCACAAACTTCGCCGGATCGACGCAGTTGGCTAAGGCCAGAGGCATCTAAGCCCTAAGCGTGTCCAATTCCTTCTTCTTCCCCGACATGAACCTCCACTGCCCCCACAAGTCCATCCTCAGGAGAAAAGCCTTCAACTTCAATAGAAAAACAATTTTTAATATTTGTTTCTATCTAATAAACAAATTTCAAGTCATATTTTATTTTATTTTATTTTATTTTTTAGTTTTAGATTGATTTTTGTTAATATTTTAATATTTTTATAAATTTTTATCAATAAATTATTAGCAATTTAAGTTTTAAATTTTAAAATATTTTTTAATTATTTTAATAGTATTTCTCAATGATTAGATTAAAAGTATAAACGAAAATATGTCAGTATTTTGGATGATTTTAATAATTTATATAACATTTTGAATAATTTTAAAAGTTAAGGATATAAAATAAAATAAGATAAATAGTTTAAGAAAAATTTATATAATTAATTATTAAGTTTTATAACCATCAATAAACACATGCACAACATATAATCTTTCTCTTTTTTTTCTGGGTAAAACATGTATAATCTGTTTGTCTACGTATGCAAAAGCACTTTTTCACACTTTCGACGTTTTGGTTGCAAAAAAAAGATTTTGTTTTTTTGGCCTTCTAAATTTTTTTACTTTTTAATCTCGAAAACCTTCCTTACTTTTTACTTTTTTTTATTCCCTATAGTTCCTTTTTATCATTTTGGTCCGTTTTTATTACTCTATCATTAAAATTTTATATCAACCATTAGGGCTGGTAATTCGTGTTATCGTGTCATGTTTGTGTCGTGTTTATTAAATATTCGTGTTAAAATCTCAAACCCAAATCCAACCCATTTAATATTCGTGTCAAAATCTCAAACCCAAACCCAACTCATTTATTAATCGTGTTAATCGTGTTAACCCAAATTAACCCGTTTAAATTAAATATAAATAAAATAATGATGACAAAGTCAGAGATGACTGGTCGTGTTATCGCAAAGGAAAGGGAGGGCAATTGGGTGAAGTAAGCAAAGTTACAAAAGCAATGAAAGACTAAAAAAAAATAAAGTAAAATCTAGATTTTCTTTTTTATGTTAAAATTTTTTTAAAATATATATATAAAATAAAAGATATATATTATATCTGAATTTTGAATTTTGAAAACTCAAAATTAAAAATAGTAAAACATTATAATATATATAATAATATAAATATATTAAAGATTATAAATGGATAATTTATGAGTTATATTTATGTCAATCCATATATAATTAATTTGTTAAATGGATTATTTCATGTCAATTGTGGGTTGGCAGGTTCGTGCAGGTTTGACCCTTTATTTAATCGTGTTTGACGGATTCGACCCTTTTTGACCCAAACCCATTTAAGGAAAACCCAAACTCTCTAATTTCGTGCGGGTTTCGTGTCGTGTTATCGTGTCGTGACCTAAATTGCCAGCCCTATCAACCATACTGTGTGTGTCATTTTTTACAAATACAAACGTCTGGTCGAATTTCACATTTTCTTTTTCTTAGCCCGTGCTCTATACTTCCATTTACTTTTACTACTAGTTAGGGTGCGCTCCGTGCCATATAATAATTTACATTAAAATAAAATGAAAAATGTACGAAGTACTTAAAAAATAAATAAACTATAAGCGAAAAAAAACAACAAAAGCGATAATAAAAAAATTAACAACAAAAGTAAAAAAAAAAAAAAAGAGAGCACAAAATGAAGAATCAAGGAAAATTATTTTTAAAAGATGGAAGCTTGCTTCTGAAATTATTTTTAAAAAAATGATTGAAATCCTAAACCAAACTCTTTGATGCGAATCCCGTTAAAAATAACGAGACCCGTCAAGATTAGAACCCCAAGAACGTTCTAAGACTCAGGCTTTGGATGGAACTTCGACCCGTTACTTTAACAAAAACAAAAATCTCAATATAGGATGACCTCAACCCGTTGCTTATTGCGAAACAAGAACCTTGATATAACGAAAACGCCACAAGCAGTGATGGAAATCCATTTGATAAGTCAATAGTGTACGCCACAGAAAACTCCGATAAGTTCGAATAGCTCTCAAAGAACCAAAGAGAAATATAACTCTCAAATTTGTGAATAAAACTGATGTTGTGTTTTTTTAGTTGCCCCATGAATGCCTTTAAATAGGCTGAAATTTACAAAAATATTCCCCTAATTATACTCTAGAAAAACGGAAACTATAAGGATAAAATCTGGTAATTAAGGCTGAATCCTACCCAAATCATGCCTAAACTAGAAAAGAAAAGTTGACAATTTGATTGGTTTTATTATCAGTCATTTACAAAAAGGAAACTTGGCATAAAAGCGAATCCTAGAAAAGGAAAGTGTAAAATACTTGCAGCAACATAATCAGCTAAAAACTTACCCATAAAAGAATATACCAATTTGCCAGTTAGGATTGAACCAATTCTGTAAGTTGGAATAAAGCCAAGTATAAGTTGGATTCCTTTGAAGCCGTACTTTGATTCGCATCATTCCCATCCTCTTGAGAAGGATTTGTCCTCAAATCATCACCATCTCTACTATAAAGTCGCTTGGAATGTCTTTGTGTTGGAATTCGTTTCTCTTTTACGCGTAGCCAAAGCAAATCTCCAGGATCAAAAACTAATATGTGACTTTGACGCTTCTTAGGCTTCTCGGGATTACTTCTGTAAACTTGTCTATTTGGATTGGAAGCTTTAAGTGCAAAATCAGTTTGATTTTCAATCCCTCGGATAGATGATAATCCACATAGTACTTCCTTGGGAAAGACATCCTCAAAGTCCTGCAAATGAGAGACAAAAGAATCAGGCAAAGCGGGATTAATCTCATTAGTGTGAAAAAGTGCCTCCTTGTATAAAATTATAACTATTGACTGATTTGAAAACGACGCTTTGTTGATTTTGCTTGCTTTTGCATAGAAATTCTTTTGATTTCTAATTTTCTCTCAATAGCTATAAGACTTTTTTCTTTGTTTTACTCACTTTTCTCGGCCTCTCTCTCCTTTTCACTCTCTTTCTTTTGTTCGCTCTCTTTTTCACTCTTTGTCTTTTGGTTGCTCTCTTTTTCACTCGTTTTCTTTTGTTCACTCACTTTTTGTAACCTTACTTAATCTTCATAGCCTTGTCTCAGGGTTAACGGTACGAGAGTGATTGGTTGATTGTTGAACACGAATGAATACTTGTTGGTGAAGCCATCCAATTCGACACACTAATCAAGTTGCTTCTCTAATTTGTCAGGGATGGTTTTACCTTGGAACGGAAGAATTTTCATCTTAATGCTCGCCAAATTATTGTCTTCTTGAGTTCTAACTTCTCTAAATTGCCCTCCATATCTATTATTACTAACAACCAAATCCTGATCATCTTCCTCATCAAAACCAAACCTATAATACTCTTCATCGTCAACCCTCACTCCCCTCAGCTAAACTCTTTCCCTTCTATGCACATTAAGAGCGTTTTGTGGCTGTTTCAAACATGCATTCTCTATCCAGTCCAATTGTTTATGCACTTTTCCTAATTCAGCCCTTAATATTCGTCTCATCTCCCTCATCAACTATAATTGCAGGTTCGGTATAGTTAATCGTAGTGCCTCTTTGGTTGAGCTTTCTTCTTGATTGCGTGGCATATTTAAAATCTACAAAATAAGGTTAGAAACCTCATAAGTACTCCCTCATGTGTTTCACTCAAGAAAAGAAAATTCACTCACTCTTGTGTTTGTCACTCAAATAGCTTTTACCCTCTAATATGCTCACCACTCCTGCCTTTTTCCACTCGTTGATTCTCTTTTGATTCTTTTCAAACTAAATAAATGATCATCAAAATTTCCAGTACTAATTTTTTAAGAACTCACAAAGAAACAATAAGTACATGAATTGACAGCAAGAAAATAATTTCACAAAACTGAATCTTTCTTGATGATGAATCAACGTTTTTTTTTCTGATTTTTTTTTAATCCGAATTTTCTTTTTTTTTTTTAATCAGAGACTAAAATAAACTAAGATTTAAGGGAAAAAAATAGAATAAGAAAGACACAAAATTCAAACAAGAATAGAGTAGAAGAAATTTGGCAAACTAGAATTTACTACCAAAAAAAAAATTTGATTTTCTCGTAGTCCGTACTATCGTTCCCTTTTTTTTTTAGAGACTAGATGTAATGTGAAAAGAAAAAAAAATTAAAAGATAGGTAAACCTGACCTAGAACCTAAGCTCTGATACCAAATGATGCGAACCCCGCTAAAAATAACGAGACCCGCCAAGATTAGGACTCCAAGAACGTTCTAAGACTCAGGCTTTGGATGGAATCTCGACCCGTTGTTTGAACAAAAACAAGAACCTCGGTATAGGACGACCTCAACCCGTTGCTTATTGTGAAACAAAAACCTTGGTATAATGAAGACGCCACAAACAGTGATAGAAATCTGTTTGATAAGTCGATGGTGTACGCCACAGAAAACTCCGATAAGTTCAAATAACTCTCAAAGAACCAAAGAGAAATATAACTCTCAAATTTGTGAATAAAACTGATGTTATTTTTTTCTTAATTGCCCCATGAATGCTTTAAATAGGCTAAAATTTACAAGAATATTCCCCTAATTATACTCTAGAAAAACGGAAACTATAAAGATGAAATCTGGTAATTAAGGCTGAATCCTACCCAAATCATGCCTAAACTAGAAAAGAAAAGTTGGCAATTTGATTGGCTTTATTATCAGCCATTTACAAAAAGGAAACTTGACATAAAAGTGAATCCTAGAAAAGGAAAGTGTAAAATACTTGCAATAACATAATCAGCTAAAAACTTGTCCATAAAAGAACATGTCAATTTGCCAGTTAGAATTGAACCAATTCTGCTAGTTGGAATAAAGCCAAGCATTAGTTGAATTCGTTTGAAGCCATACTTTGATTCGCATCGCTCTCTTAATAAACTTATTCTTTCTTTTATTATTTCATAGATATAATTTTTAAGTTTACCCTTTATTATTAGCCCTCATTTCGAATTGTATTTAAATATAATGCAAGAGTATTATATTCAAATACCAATCATATTACAATTTAAATTCAATACATCACTATTCATGATTCTATTTTTTTTATTATTTTTATCAATCATATCATATACTCTTTTTCTCTACCCCTTTTTTCTTTTTATTTTTATCAATTATATCACATACAATATAATTCAAATACTTTTCATCTAAACAAATATTACATTTGAATGCAACACACTAAATGCAATATACATTTGAATACAATGCAAATACTTTTCATCCATACGCATATTACATTCAAATATAATATGAATGTAATACTCTATCTAAACACCCGTATTCTTTTTAACTTTGCTATCTGTTTGTTCTTATATGCTAAGAAATGATAACAAGATAATGAAAACTAAAAGTAAAACTATGTTGCAATGTTATTTTCAATTATGCCCTTTTATAGATGGTGTGCAAGTAAAAACTTAGAGGAATTTTAGGGACTTTAAGTCAGTTGATTTGTGTTAGTCAGTTGTTTATATTCGTGAAAATGACATCTAATATTATAAAAGAATGACGAAGGTGTTGGGATTAGTGCTAAAAACAAAAATTTGTTCATATTTATATATCAACAAAAGTTATTTATTTATTTAGTTTATATATCATTTGTTTTTTATACTTACGTTAGCATATATTTATAATAAGTAAATTGCATCAAGATTATCGATTATAACTTTAATATTATTAATAAGGACGTATGCAGGAGAATATAAAATTTAAGTGATAATTTAAATTTAGAGTTTGTGGTTATAAAATAAAGATGTGCACTTTGATTTTGATAAGACTGTAATGTTCGTCTATTTCCACTTTTGTAAAATAGATTATCTTGACTATTAGAATGAGTTTTCCAAGAAGAAGCATTGGTATATATGAATGGTTTATTATATACATTGAATCAGACTGAAAGTGATATTTATTTTTGTAATACTTCTGTTTAAGATAAATAAACTTACTTTAATGGATATTCTTGTAAATATTTTAATTTTACAGAGATAAATGATTGCATATGACTTGTTTAGTACATCTTTTGATTAGGCGCCAAAAGAATGTCAACTTATACATAATTATAAGTTGGAGATGAATTGCATAGACAATGAAAACACTATTCAAGATATTGTGGATGCCGACCCGGCTCGTCCAAGCCGTCGTCCACTTTCTTTTCTTCTAACCCTTATATATCATACTTTCATTTTCTATGGTGAGGAAACACGTTTAAAAGTTCATATTTTAATTTAATAATCTGTTTAGTAAAAATTGAGGGCATTTTTTTTTTAAACATGTATCATTTCAAAATAATACATTTGTTCTTGATTCACAAAATACTTTCGTACATACATTTACATTCATACTGTCTATTTCTTTACAAAACATATATTCTTTAAACAGCTGAAAACGTAATGGGTCCACTTCCCTATCTATGACATCTTGGGAATCTACCCGCCAGTCCATTATGTGTCTACTCTTTATCTCGATTACTGCTTACCCTTATTACCTACACCACAAACAAACTAATGAGCTAGAGCTCAGCAAGTACAAACATACATATAAAATCACATAGGTATGAGGTAACTAGGGTTAGTTCCATCTTGATACTTAAAATCATCTTAACTGTTCTTTAGATCATATCCTTTTTCTGTCATTCTATATCCTTCATTTCTTTTCTTTCCTTGTTTGCTTCTTTGTTTTTCTCTTCTTTTTTACTTTCACTTGTGAGCCCTGTGTTGGACGTACTGTCTTACGCACAAACAGTGGGAGGAAGGGGGAGCGACCCACCAGCTTACCACATGGCAAATCTTTAACTTTAGTCATTAACCTCACACTTTTGAGAGGTAGCGTTCCACTGTAAGCCATTAACCTCATAATCTTGGGAAGTAACTTTTAATGGTAGTGGAATTTGTAACTTTAACACTTATGGGAGGTCGATATGCCAAACACTTAAATTTTAAATTTTATTATCTTTCTTTTTTTTATTACTATTCCATTAACTTACCTCATACTCTTATCTATTTCCTCAAGAAATCTTCTAAGAGATTATAGAAATATAACTACAACAAGTTAGTCAAACAAGAAGTTAGTTTGTGGATAGACAATTAAATGTCAGTACTTACAAAACTTGCTCTAATGTGGTAGTCCTTGGGTCGTTTGCAATATCGTCCTTACCTTTCGTCATGTTCTCTACAAGCAATAATATTATTAATTAATTCATTTCCTTAAGTTATCTTTATTCTTCTTAAGAAAATTTTATGTGTTGTGGGATTTTTTTTTTTAACACGGTCTGGTACACAGCCGTGTCCATGACCGTGTACCTCTTTGTCTATCAAGCTTCTTCCTTACACGACCGTGCTACATGGTCGTATGAATTATATATTATATATACACGGTTTAGTACACGGTCATGTTTCTGATCATGTATCTCTCTATGATTTAGATTCTTCTCAACATGGCCGTGTGATCTACCCGTGTAATCTGCACCGTGTATGTACACGGTCGTGTCTTTAGCCATGTAATCTTTTGGAATTTCTCTTCTCTATTCACGACCGTGCAAATTGCCCATGTAGACTGGACATTGAATGTACACGGCCTGATACACGTGCGTGTCTTTGACAGTGTACCTCTCTGTAATACATTTTTCCTTATTACACGTCTGTGTAATATACTAAAACTTGATTTCTTGCTTTAAAAACCTAAGTTTTGATTCTTGAAAAATTATTTAAACCTTCTATAACATTCTTAACCCCTTTTTTTGTTCTTTTTCCTCAACTTAGAGTACTAAGGGTTCGGTTTTAACGTCAACCTCTTTATTTCTCAACACTTTTCCTAAGATACTTTTTGGTATAATTCTTAAAATTTTCAACAACATTTCCACTAATTTTCTAGGTTCCCAGCGTTTAGGAAAACGCCTCAAAACCATGTTTCCTAAAATTTCACATGCCCAAAGACTCTTTTTTTCTAAATCAATACTAACAACAATATAACTCAATAGTTTCCACCATTTATACACTACACTACACTTTTTTTTTTTTTTCACAATCAACCAATACTTTCAAATTCCATTTCAATATTTCATCATCCATCATCTACTTAAAAATCATAAATCTCAAATTCTAAATTTACCATAAATAAGAAATTTAAACTTATCTTATCATCAAAGAAATTTTCTCACTCCTAGGAGGTTGAGGTTGAAGTTTAGTGTGAAAATTTTGAAGGAAATCTTGACTACAATTCTCTTTCTCTCTCTCTCTATCTCTCTCTCTTTCTTCTTCTTTCTTCTTCTTCCGGTTCTTCTCTCTCTCTTCTTTTTCTTTTTCTTTCGGTTTTTCTCCACCAAAACCGATGCTCCCCTTTTTAATTAATCAAACTAATTAACTCCTCTTTCCTTCCACAAAATGTTGACACCTAACACCTCTATTTCTTTCCCAAATTTCAAAAATACACTTAATAAAATTTTGGCTTAATCTAAGCCATTAAATCTAGATAGCAACAAATCATAACCTTAGGATTTCCCATTTCTTTCTCTTACTTTTTAATAAATACATTTATGAGGTCATAATTTTATTTATATAATATAACTTAATTATATATTAATATAGTTTATTTAATATTCATATTAATTCAATCATAATTTTGACCAAAAAGTCAAACCAAAGAAATTTCACCAGAATCGCCCCAATAGGTTCCTGGGACCTCCGGTGCAATTGGTTTGCCTTATTTTTCTTCTATTTGACGAAAAATTCCGGTCAAACATTTTCATCTTTTAGTGCAGTTTCTTGCACTTCTTAGGGTTTTTGACATCTATATGGCACAGTTTCTTACATTTTTGATTAGGTAAAACTTTCTATTCCTAATTTCCTAACTTTTAATACTGTTAGAACATTTTCCTGCATTCATAACAGTATTAAATCATTCATTTTGTATTTTTAAACATAAAAATTATTGTATTAAACACAATATACATATATCCAAGTATAGTGGGTTTTCTCGGTTATTACATTATAGAATCTATAGTTCTTTCACAAGAATTAATGATATTCTCTTAAAGTGTCATTCGAGATTCGATTAAACATAAGGGATCCCAATTATTTTATAATTTTGTTACTAAATGATTTTCTATTTATTGAGAATTTCATAAATAAAGTTTGATCAAAATGAAATGATAGAAACTTTAAAGACAAAATAATTGAGAAGGAAGAACGAAATTTTAACCTTAAACTCAATTACGAATATCCTATGAGGATTTTATATCATAATATGTTTCATGAATTAGTGAACTTTCATAGTTTAATATAAAATTAAAGAGTTCAGCTTCATACTTTTAGTGAAATAATCATGGAGATTAATAATATGAATGAATTAATTTGAGTTAATTGATTTATTTAATGTTATTTTAACTTTGATTTTATATGTCAATCGGGTCTTCTTGTTAGCTTACATACTCCAAAGAAACATTACGGAATAATTTTTGGTGTTCAGACAATATACTGGAAAAAAGCAAAAATCACCAACCCCCTCCTTTTAGTGTACGCACAGAGCATAGGTGACATCCCAATCAAGGATAGCACATATGTAACAAGTAATGTAGTCTCAATTTGTTTGATAATTTTTAATGAAATTAATTTTAGGGTAAAAGTATTTTAAATTTTAGAAATTATTTAAAATTTAAATAATTATTATTATCTTAGATTAGATAATGATAATATATTTGTAGTTTAAATTTGAATCAAATTCAATATCTTATATAAGGATCACAATTTAATTTAAATTTAAAAGTAGATAAGATAATATCTTGGATAAGATATTATTTAAAATTTGAAAGGAATATAAAAATTAAATAATTGTTTATAGATATATATAGATAATCTTTTGTTTTAAACTCTAAATTCAAATTTAGTTGATTAAGACATGTTAAAAATCTATTAATTAAATATTTATCATTGTTTATAAATATTTAATTGATTAAGCAAATTTTTTACGAAATATTATCTAATGTCTATGTTTTTTGCAGGGAGAGAAGAGGTGATTTTTCAATTTTTTCTACTTCAAGAATTCTCTACGAAACAGAGGTTTTCATGATTCAAAATGGAGAGACGCTAGATAAAAAATAAGTATTGCTTTCATGACTGGAAATTCTACCAAGTGTGCCCATATACATTAGCACGTAGAAGAATCATAACAGATAAGATTAGTTAGTTGTTATTCATAATTTAGAAACTAGCTTAATTATCTAAAATTATTTATTAAACCAGTACGTATATTATGTGTAAAATTAACTAATTGATATAACTACATAGATTTGTTTAATTGGGCTAGCACAAAAAATTTTTAAACTCTGTCTGTGTTATGTTTTCTACTATATATAAATATTTTCTTCAATTTTTCCTTCCAAAAGTAGCGGTTTTGTTGTAATTTTCATTTCCAATTATGCCCTTCTATTTGTTCTTTTACTTTATTCCCGTTTGTTCTTGTACGCTAAGAAACGATAACAAAATATCGACAACTAAAGGTTGCTGCTATATTGCAATTTTTATTTTCAATTAAGCCCCTTTATTCTTGGATTGCAAGTAATAATTAGATGAACTAATCTAATATTCATCTAATATTCATGAGAATGACATCAATCCAATATTATAAGAGCCCGTTTGGGACTGTTTTCCAGCTCCTAAAAATCAACTTTTTTCCAAAATTTAATCATTTTTTGCTATTTATATCTTCAAAACACGACAGTAAATTCCAAACTTTAAAAATTCATAACTTTATGTATACAAGTCCAAATGAGATATTTTTTTTTTAAATTACATAGAATTTCGAGAGGAACGAAACAATATCTATATTGATATTTTTTTCTAAAAAAATTTTTAAAATTTTTTATTTTTTCACTTCAAATAATTTTTTCTTCTAAACATATTTTCTAAAATAATTTTTTTCCAATTAAAAAATAATGTCTCCTACCATTTTTCCTAAACTCCCCCTAAAAGTGTGATGAAGCTAGCTGTTGTGTTGCAATTTTTATTTCCAACTATGTCCCTTTTCTTTTTCTTTTTACTTTATTACCTGTTTGTACTTGTCTGCTGTGAAATGATAACAAGATCATAACGACAAATAAAGGTCTCTGCTATGTTGCCATTTTTATTTTCAATCATGCTCTTTTTGTTAGGAATATTTCAAGAGCAAAGATGTGTTTAATTTATTTTTAAATTGATAAATATTATATTATTATATTTTTATTTTATCTACATATTAAAATATATATATAAATAAATATAATTTATTAAAATATTACACATAATAATTTTTTTATATGAAAATATAATATTCTAAAGCAAATAATTTAAATTTATAATCTATAGCCTATAAAATTATAATAAGTATCTAATTTATACTAAGACTATTATGTTATCTAAAGTTAATTTGGTAGATGATTTATTTTAATTGTCTGGAGCGAATCGACTCTTGAGTAGAGATATAGATATGTTGCTTGATGGTGACATATTACAGAAGACAAGGAAAAAAAATTCTTTTTATTGATTTTATTATTATTACATAATTGTTTGATTCAAATAAGTTACTATGATTTTATTTTGAATTCAAACTGGATTTGTGAAATATTATTCATGCAATTAAAATCTCAAGATAAATTGATATTGAAATTTGAATCAAATTTTGAGTGTCTCGCACCTAAAGTAGTCGAAATTTTTTGACCCTTCCAAGGTAGTAAAAATGCCAAATAAGTACAAGGGGAGAGAAAAATATTTTTCAAATGTCCCATTTAAATTTAAAATCTACTCGGTCTATTTACTATAAATAAAACTCTTAAGACTCTTGTTTTACTCAAACCACTCTCAGATGAGTGAATTTATTACTATAACTATCACTCATAATAATAAATTGCTAGAGTTCGGTTGGTTGGAAGAAGATAAGCTGCATGAATATCAACTAAGGAGCTAAGGATTTACATACTTTACTTTTTGGGAATTGGAGAATAGTAAATAAGGCTAGTTAGTTGAAATTTTCTCGGTCGCACCTTCTGACGTTCTTGGTGTTTTCCTCATAAAATATTTAGATTGTTGTGTAATGACAACATGAATTAGTACGATTTTTTAAAAAATTCTTAAAATTGCGCTGCTTGTATTTTATATTTTTCCTACACTTTTATTCCTGGAGTGCAAGTTAAAATTAAAAAAAAAAAAAGATGAACTTTGGGGAGTTTAAGTGAGTTGATTTGTCTTATAGGGCATTTAGATAATGTATTGCATTCATAGTATATTTAAATATAATGCATTAAATATAATATATATTTAAATGAAAAGTATTTGTATTGCATTCAAACATAATATTTATTTAGATAAAAAATATTTAAATTATTTTTAAATATTGAGTATATAATGTGATTGATAAAAAATAGAGAGAAAAATAGAAAGAGAAAGAGAGTATGTGATATGATTAGTAAAAGGAGTAAAAAAAGTAAAAAAGTGAATAATAATTATATTAAATTTAAATTGTGATATGATTGATATTTAAATGTAATATTTTTATATTTAAATAAAAATTACATTATATTTAAATATATTACAAATATTATATGATAAATAAATAAGGTCTTAATCAATCATTTATATTATGAGAATGATGCGGGGGTAAAGTGGTGGCATAACATTCTGCTCATTTAAGAGAGCTTGCTTTTAACCCGGAAGATCGTTGGCATCGTGAGTATTTTTTTTTTCTTTTCTTAATTTTTCAATGAAAAACATTTATCATTTTTCTTAGATTTGTAAATTAATCTATTTCTATATTTTTCCCGACAAATCTATATAGATTTTCATTTTTTTATTTTTTTGCATCTCTTCTCTTGGTTCTTTGTTCATCTTCGCTCTGTTAATTTTTATATTTTCTTCACTATTGTATCCGGTTGTTTCTCTGCAATTTTTATCTTACATAGTTACTAATTTTGGGTTTCTTTTTTTCCTGGTTTTTTCCTTGATTTTTTAATTCTTTTTTAGTCAAGTTTTCTTAGATGTGTACAGAATTGAGGGGTTTCACAGGCTTTAAAAATATGATTCTATTTTTCCTTTGCAGTTTTGTTATCAATTTATTATTTTCCAGATTCTTTTTGATTTGTTAATTATATTTTTTAAACATATTTAGTTTTTACTGCTTTTTAATGTCTGATATAAAGAATTTTTAATACCAAGTTACTCAATTAAAAAAATTTGTTAATATTATTTGATAAAATAAATTTATATGCATTTATAAATTTATATCTACTACATTCTTTTAGATGTGTATAATGCTCAAACACGTTCACGTTGGAAAGGTCAGCATCTTTTTGGTAACATAAGGTTTGATATTAGAAGTTGTACGTTGTTAAGCACATCAATTACGACATTTTTGTTGTAAATGGTTGTGTACCTCAATTGCTTCACAAAAGGGGGGGAAAAAAAACTTTGTAATGCTTCACAAAAGGAAAGAAAAAAAAAACTTTGTAATAAGTTATAAATTTATTTTGTAAAAGAAAAAAAAAGACTTTTTTATATGTATATTTTTACTGAATAATTAGAACTCCTTAGATATAAAATTACTTTTCTAAATATATTTCAAAAATAAAAATTGTCATGAGATATCTTTTATTCTTACATCTCATGATCCAAATGACAAGTGCAACTTTATACGAAGAAAATCATTATAACTATCAGAAAAATATAATTTTATACATTAACTTTGTTAACCGCAAATAACACGTGCGTCGCAAGAAGAAAATAATATATATATATATGTTAAGTACATCTTGAGATAAATTTTCGAAAGTACATCTTGAAATAATTTGATAATTTTATTCTTTTTACTTATTGCTCTCTTTCAAGATTAATTTTCTTAAGTACATCTTTACTAAAATATCTTTCCCAACCTTGGAACTATACTATGTCTTCAAATATGTCTCAAAAATTTTTTTTTTCTAGTTGCTTCATTATTATAATATTTTTCAAGTACACATTTCTAACATATTTTTCCTTTTCAAGTGTAATTTTAAGTGATTTTCTATCTAGTTTATCATGATCAACAGAGATGTTTGTCAAAATAAAGCATAAAAAAATTAACAAACTATGCAGACATGCATCATGGCATGTGCTTTCATTAGTGCCTGTATACAAATCAAATTTTGCTGTTGAAACATTACTTGTACACTCATATGTGCTGTACATATTTATGTAGTGTAGCTTTGGGCCGATCGTACTACTCATTATTTGATGAGAGAGACATTTCCCTTTTATGGGATATCTATTTTTAAAAAAATATATTATATTTGAAATTAAAAAGTCATTAAATTTAAAAATGAAATGGTATTTAAATGAATAAAAATTTTCTATTTTTAGAATGAAAAAAAAGTTTTTTTTTTTGGATAAAATTGGACTCATTCAATAATGAGATAAGAAAGGTTAATGAAAAAGAGAAAATTATTCCAATTTTAGATTAAATCTGTTTAAAAAGATTCAAGAACAGAAATAATATTCTCTTCAAATTTGAAAAGTTTTCATGTCTAACATAAAAACAAAGAGGATCATATTTTAGTCAAATGGCTTTTTTAGTCTATTTTTGAATCATGTCCAAGTTTAAACATACCATCCAACAAAGCTTTATGTTTCTAATACTACAAATTAAATTTAGTTAACATTATACCTCTTAAAAAAAGAATTAGATAAGAGTTTTTTTTTTTTTTTGGTTGGTACCAAAGAATTCTTTAATTTTTTTGTTCTTTTTAATGATAATTTTAAATGTATAATAATATATTATGTTTGAGGTCAGATTTCGATTTCATATCTCACTTGTTATTGTATAAATTCGTGTCAACTTGAGGATCTCGAGTACCAAGAATTGACTCAAATCAACTCCCCAATAATTAAGTATGACTCATGTTGACTCACGTATAAGTTGATCCTATGAGACAACATGAGAATTTGAAGTCAAAGAAAACGAAACCATAAGCTCTTTCCCAACGAGCTCAAAATCAATCCAAAACAACCCCCCAAAGGACGAATCAACCCATCATTGGGGAAAACAACAATTAGATCATCTAAATAAGGAATAAAATTAGCCAAATCAACTTATGAGAAGCTAAAGGGAAGTGGTCAACGGTTGACCTCAATCAATGGGATCGTGCCCATTAAAGGTAACCTGTTGACAACAATGTAAGGACGCCAATTAGCATACATCATGAAATTAAGGATTAAGGTCAACTAGTAAAGAATAATAAACAGATTCTATCAAATAAAAAATAAATTTGTAACGAATTGTCAATAGAGTAGAAAAGAAAAGTATTCTTAAAAGTTAAAAACTCACATAGGTGGATTCTAACATATTTTTATAGATTATAATAATATTTTTATATTAATTTTTATTATATTAATCCTCTTCAAAATCTCAAATAAAAGTATAATTCATTCTGTATAAGGCTTAAATCTTTATCAACTATAAATAAATTAGACCTTCACGCACAAATATAAATCACCTGGACACAGCAACATGTTTTTATGTAGCAACTACGCATACAATCTCCACATTTTCTATGTATTTTCCGGATTTCCTCTTTCTCTTTACCTTTTCTTGTGCTCAAACTCCATTATAATATATCTATTAATTATAGTGGAATTTCCCGAAGCACCAAAAAGATGTAGCTCTTAATAAGGGGCTATCTTTTATAAAATATTGTATCTCATGTTATTACTTTACACCTCTGTACTTTTACTTTATAGCTCTCGCAAGCACAACTTATATGTTGCCAATCGGTTTATCGATTGCGACTAGTCTAGCAACTCTTAAACTCAATCATTGATTCAATAACAAATCGATTATGGAAATCAACCTCCATAATTATTATACAACTTTATATGAATATATATATATGCAATATCATTGATACATTTGGTTCATGGACTACTCCTCAATATTAATTATTTTAATGAAAAATAAGAGATGGAAATATTACGTGTTTACGATAAATTAAAGAGTTTTCTATGGTAAAGTGTTTTAATTGTTATCAAACGTTTCTAATTATTAATTTTGTCAGAATCACCCGAATTAAAAAAAATATGCATAATTGGTGAAATCTCAAACCATATAAAATTCTTATTTATAAAACAAAGTCTTATGGATAAGGTTTATTATTATTATTATTATTATTATTATTACTACTACTATTGTTAGAGGATTTTTATAACGTGATAAGCTTTTATACCCTATTAATAGGATACAAAATTTTCAGCCTCAGATTTAGATCAAAGGTTAAAAAAGCATAAAAAATACCAAGTTAAAATAAAACCTCCCATACACAATAAAAACACTCTATCAAAACTTAAAAAAATAAAAACATTTTTTTGAAGCTGTTAAGTCCAAACGCCAACTCCTTCTTAGTCTCCGGCAAACATTTTACAATAGCGGCGAAACTCCTCAAGTGGTGATTCCATGAGCCAGCAACAAAGTCATATAGTCTAACGGTGCAAGACGTTGGTGGGGTGGTCTATTGAGAACTTTGGTGATCGGGGGCTCGACGGCCCGCATGGGTGACAGATTGTGACGGCAGCCCCTCCTCCTTCCACCGATCACCCCACAACTCCCGAACTCATCATCGGAGGAGTAGGCCCTGATACCCATCTCTGATGGGTGTTTCGGCGGTGGCTGAAGAGAACACCGTCGGCAGGGCCGCTCCACGCCTGTGTCGGCTGGGTCACCGTCGACAAGAACACAGTGGCGAGATCTCCCAGTGGACGGTTGGTGGTTTGTGTGGGTACCAGAGAAGCGATGGAGGCCGGCGACTCCTGATCTAGGCAGTGACGGCGGTGGGTGTGTCACGGTGAACTGAAGCTTGGATGATGGGGCGAGACATTAGGCTTAGGCAGCGAGACAAGACGTGGATCTGGGCTACAACATGCAGGGTTGGGCAGAGCCAGGACCTGCTGGGAGCGCTGAAGCGTGCAAAGGCCCACCAGCATTGCAATTGTTGGCGGAGCTGTCTGGGAGATCGGAGTTGGGGAAGAAGGGAGGTATTCTTATTATTATTAGGGAATGTTCGATTGGATGTTTCATTTTTTTCAAAATAAAAAATTTTTCATTATAAGAGATTAAGGGGGCATTGGGAGAAAATATTCAATTTTAATTTTATTCAAATACAATACAATTTTATACCAAACGCAAATTTTACAAGAGTGTTACGAAAATAATTACTATTCAAAACATTTTTAAAACAATCACATCAACTTTTCAATTCCACTATTTATCTCTACTTTTATCAATCATATCAACTTTTCAATTCTAAAATACTTTTCATCCAAACACACATTTCATTCAAATATAAAACAAATACTTTTCAACCAAATACAACATTCAAAAAACAAATTTCATTCAAATGCAATCAAAATGTAATGCGTTTACCAAACGCCCCCTAAGGTGTCGTTTGGCAAAAAAAATTTTATTTTAATTTTATTCAAATGTAATACAATTTTACACCAAACACAAATTTTACAACAGTATTACGAAAACAATTACTATTCAAAACATTTTTAAAATAATCACATCAATTTTTTAACTCCACTATTTATCGCTACTTTTACCAATCACATCAACTTTTCAACTCTAAAATATTTTTTTATTCAAACACATATTTCATTCAAATATAAAACAAATACTTTTTAACCAAATACAACATTCAAAAAACAAATTTCATTCAAATACAATTAAAATGCAATGCGTTTACCAAACGCCCCCTAAATCTTTTTAAATTTTCATATTTAAATATTTAAAGTTTTTCATTTTTAAAAATTAAAAAAAAGAATTCTCTTAAAAAAAAATTAAAATTTTTTATCCATTCAAAATAACTTTTACTTTTAAGAAAAATTCAAATAACTTTTTATTTTTCCAATTTAAAAATTTTTCATTTTCTAAAAATAAAAGTCCTATTCAAACATTATAGTAGTGATGGTCATTTAATCCAGTTGGGCACATAAACGATTTTGTGTGCATGTGAAATCTACATTGTCAAAATAAAATCTAAAAGTTATAAATTATGTTTATTTATTGGGGTAAAAAACCTTACCTATTGTAGAATTATTATTTTCTCAAAAAAAATTTCAAAAATAAAAAGTAAAATTGGGCTGGATTTGCATAACTATATTAAAATGTGTTGAAATAAATGAATTAGAAAAATAACTCCAAAAATCCAATTGGACTTGCTGAATCAAACAATCCCTTAATGTTTTTTTTCCTAATGAAAATTTACGGGGATTTTTGAAAGAGCTATTTCATTTACATTGTCTTTTTATACAATAAAATACTTGTTTGATTTACCTAATTTTACATTCAAACACCAAATTGTTTTAATTTTCAATTAAATATAATCACTATTTATATTTTTTATTTACTTTTAATAATTATAACACATATTTTATATTTCCCTCACAAATAACTCAAACATATATCATATTTAAATATGATATAAATATAAATATATATTATATTTAATACATTATATTCTAATATAATATTAGTAAAAGGCTTTATCCAAATGCCTTTTAATTTTTGATTGTTAGATTGCACTCCTTTCTTTTCCGGAAATTTGTGTATGTTTTTATGCCTGTATTTATATTGAGTATAGTACCGATGGAGTGTCACATTTGAAGAAAAAGATGCTATTGGTATCTCAACGTTATCAATCAAACATTAAGTAGCTCAGAAGCAATAAAAGGTTTTTTTTTTTTTTTTTTTGGGTTGGTTTTTGGGTTGAAAAAGTAGGATTTAGGTATGACAGGTTAGCGAAGGATTAGGGGGCATTTGAAGAACAAATTCAATTTTAATTTTACTCAAATACAATACAATTTTACACCAAACATAAATTTTACAACAGTGCTACGAAAACAATTACTATTCAAAACATTTTTAAAACAATCACATCAACTTTTCAAGTCTACTATTTATCTCTACTTTTATCAATCACATCAACTTTTTAACTCTAAAATACTTTTCATCCAAACACACATTTCATTCAAATACAAAACAAATACTTTTCAACCAAATACAACATTCAAATACAATCAAAACGCAATACGTTTACCAAACGCCCCCTTAATCTCGTGTTTTAGGATTTGTTGTATTTAGATCCCATTTGATACACATATTATATTTGTATTATATTTGAATACAATGTATTGAATGTAATTTACATTTAAAGAAAAAGCATTTGTATTGTATTTGAATATAATGTGTGTTTGGATGAAAAGTATTAGAATTATATTTAAATAATAAATATGTGATGTGATGGATAAAAATAAAAAGAAAAAAAAAGAATATGTAAAATGATTAATAAAAATAATAAAATAAATAAAATAATAAATAGTAATTGTATTAGATTTAAAATGTGATATGATTGACATTGAATGCAATACTTTTACTTTTGGATGAAAATTAAATTACATTTAAATGTAATACGAATGCAATATTGAAAACAAATAGGGGGTTAATGATTGAAAAAAATTATAATAGTGAAAATTAAAAGTAAAAATTAAGAGGATGTTTAGGGGGTCAAAAAAATGTCTCTAAAACAACTTTTTTCTGTCTCACCATTACTTTTCACTATTCACATATCTAAAAATTATAGTAAACTCTAAATTTTAAAAGCTCATAACTTTATGTATACAAGTCTAAATGAAATGATTTTTTTAAAAATTACATAGAATTTCGAGAGGATTAAAATACTATCTATATTGATATTTTTTTCTAAATTTTTTTTAAAATTTTATGTTTTTTTCATACCAAACAGTTTTTTCCCCCAAATATATTTTCTAAAATAATATTTTTCCAACCTAAAAAAAATTGTATCCAAAAACACAACCAAACGGCCCTTAAAAACTTTTTCTGGATTGAAGTTTTAGGTTAGAAAATTTAGTTTAAATTTGAAATAAATTGAATTATGAAATAGACTTTATATTTAGTGTTCAAGTTTAAGTTAAAGAATTTCATCTTAAATTAAAAATGTTTGGATAATAAAAGTTGATTTAAACATACATTGGAAATTATACTTTTCTTTATTTCTTGATGTGGTTGATATATATATTTTGTAGGAGAAAAGATTTGTAAATAGTATTTTTAAGTTCAAAATACTATGTAAATCATGAATTAAAAAGCTTGAAATGAAATAGTGAATTAAACATTAAGATTGAATTCAAACTCAAATTTTTTTTATTAAAAACCTCACACTAAAGGAGACCTTAAAAAAAAGACAAAGATAGTAATTTATGAGAGATGAATTATAATCTACCTTTTAAATAAGTTCCAAAAGTAAATTTTAATCAAAATGACATTATAATAAATATATAAAACAAACCAAACTTAATATAAATCTTATCTTATTTCACTAAAAATTACAAATCCGAAGACTAAAAATAAAAATTTTTATTGTTATTTTTCATACTTGGCATAAAATTTTCTGTCTGCTGTTTTTTTTTTCCTTTTTTTTTTTTTCTAATTGATATAAAGAATGCATAAAGGCTTTTGTTTGGTTTATACGGCATTATATTCCACGAAACTTTTGTCAAACATGTGGGACACAAGCCTCATTTTGACGGATGGTAATATGTCACAGCACGGAGGTAATATTGGACTTGATGTCAGCTTAGTGTTCAACACGCAACTGCTTAATCATGATTATTAACTAGTGTATTTTCAGTAATTCCCGTGGGAGTTGCTTTAAGGAATATTTAACGAACGGCGGGCAATTCAAGTAACAAACGGCAGAAAAAATTCATAATATTTGAATATTATTATGTTTAAAAATAATATTAAGAACATTAATTCTAATATATCAATTTTAAGTTATGATATTTTCATTAGTAAAAAATAGGTTGGTAAAAAATAGAAACAATTTTTATATGTGTTCTTTTTTATTGGTGTGCACATGACTTTATAACAGAGAAAAACTCAAGTTCTACGAGAAATAAATAATTGACTCTTTAGAAATACCGTCGGCCTTGAAAGTAAACTTTTTTAACTTGCGTAACATAGGTGCATATTTGCTTCATATAAAGGGGAAAATGAAAAGACTAATGATTTATTTTCTTATGCAATCATATGCTTACTAAAAAAATTAAAATTACTAATTTGAGGAAACCCATATAGTATAAGAAATGAAAAATGGAATACCAATTTTTACACTGCCTTGTTTCTTGTTCAAGAGAATATACTATGCCAAATTTACTTATACCTTTGATCAATTATGTCACAAGTCAATGATTAATTTTAAAAGAGGAAATTTGAGTAATTAATTTCATAAGATCTCTATTCACAAGTTTAATAAACGCTAAAAAATAATTATAAAAAAAAAGATTGGATTCCCCAAAAAGATGAATTTTTTTAAGTAACCAAAAAGAAGAACTTGACTTGTTTTCCATTTTATTTTTTAAAAAGTAAAAGCCAAAAAAAAAAAAAAATCAATAACTACGTATTCATATTTTCTTATCTTATAAATTTCCAAGCCAATTTCTTTCTGGCTACATTTTTCTTCAGGGTTCAACAAATGTCCCAAGTTCATAACAAAGAACACTTTTCAGCTTCTACTTTTCACGTGGGATCAATAACACCGAATTAAGGTACATACCTAATTAACATTGGAATTTTCCTCTTTTAGAAGAAAAAGATCAATGTCATAGATTCATAATTAACTTTCAATCTATCCAATCCCATAAGTATGGCGGTGGTGGAGTGTCTCCAGGTCAAAAATATGGAAATTTCTAATTTTGTTTGGAATGTGATTTAATCTCTAGTTTGAATCTCCAATCTTTTATTGAAAGAAGAAAAAGGAAAGGAAAAAAATGAAATAGAAAACTTTGGAATGATGAAGTTGGCGCTCTTGTCTCTAATCAGTTGGCATATGAGGGGATAATATGGCTGCCCAAAACAAGTACTGCCTAATTAGGTTGTTACGTTTAATCATAATCACACATTGACATGCATGCACAAACTTACAACTTTAATCTCCTCCAATACACTTTTGCTTTCTCTCTTTAAATCTAGTACGCTACTATAAAAAATATATATATATATGTTTTGTCTTTTATTCTTGTCCCTTTTTGAATGATCATCTCCATTCGCCTACCTTAAAGTGATAAATTGGTAAAAGGAGCGTCCTTTAATCCTTTCGAAATTGGAGTCCACAAAACACAAGCCCTTTTAAAATTTAAATCCTAAGATTTACTTTTGCACGCAAAGCAATCATATTCAGGGTTAAAGTTACATGATTCAATTGGCTAGGCGTATAAGCTAATGCCAGCTTTTGTGTGCACAAAAGTAACTATTAATTTATTTGTTCCTTTGGGTGACACGCTAATAATCATGAATTTAAATGTACGGCTTATTTTGTTTTTTTTATTGCAGTAACTATCATTTTTACTAAAATAATTAAAATAAATAATAAGATTTTTAAATATTTAAATTAAATAAGTTTTAATATGTAAAAAAAATTTATGATAAATAACAAATTTACTAGATAAATGACATATTAGAAGAAGTAAATGAATCATTTATAATTTAATTTATTATTTATTATTGTTTACTAAAAATATTTTTAAACCTATTATTTACTTTATTTATTTATATAAAAATGCTCTTTAGTTTTTTCTACACGTAGAGTAATATTAAATATGACTATTTACACTCAAATATCAATGTTAATATTAATTATATTTGGCAATAGAAATATGAAAAATACGTATTTATATAGTATTCCAGTTTGTTCTTCAATATAAATTTCTAAAATCGACAAAACAAATTTTTTTGTCTTTATATAATTGAAATCGATAATATTATAATGGTGTTGCTAAAAAATTAATAATAATAATAAATATAAAGATTGATGATTTGTGTTTTTTGATGGTAATTTACCACCAAATATAGTAATTGCCAAATTGATCATAAAATAACATATAACTTTGAATTTTTTTCAATCCAAATACAAAAATATGATTTTGATACGTGAATTTAAGATGGAGATGTTCTAACTTATAATTCTAAAGTCTCTGACGTAATAACATAACATAAGTATTAATGTTTTTGCCAAAAAAATCAAAAATAAAAAATACTAATGTATTATGCGTGTTCATAAAAAAATTAGAAAAAAGAAAAAATAAAGGTATTCATGTGCCTTCATCCAACAATTTTGCCCAAACAACTCAAATACGGCAAAGTATTTATTATTCAAATAATTACTTTAGTATAGATTATACTATAATTTATCACGGTCAAAGTCAACCCCTTGCATCATTAATGCGTTGGTTAAATACTCGACAGTTTCCTTAACTCGAGTAATTTATGAATCATTAAATGCTATTGGATTAGCTCGACGTTTATATCTCGTGGAAATTTAGACCTACAGCTTGACTGAAGGACAAACCAATAGAATTGGCAACAACATGAATCCCAGTCTCAATTCTAGAGTTTGACGTAAGCCTAAGCTATAGTTCTTTTAAGACGATCCCTGACGTGAGAACATCCCTGGCAACAAAGGCGATGAACCCCACGAGTAAGGACTGGTCCTGGTCGTACTTAGTATTGAAGAGATTGCAATATTACTTGACTAATGGAAAAGCTAAAGCACCTTTAGATATTAACAAACTCAAAAGTCTCCTTTAGAAAAATACTAATAATAATAATAATAATATAAATAAAAATAAATAATTATACTATTATTATATACTATTACACGCATATATGCACGAGGGTGATTTGGCATTTAAGTTGCTTAAGGTGCACTTCACAAGGAGTTAAAAGAGCTAAGTTTTTTATTTGTTGTATTTTTTAGATTAAATCATCATCGTTAATCTAATTAGGTACAATCTAATAGTTAAATTTGAACTTTTTCAATTTTAATCTAAATCATTAGTTGAATAACAATGATCTAATAATCAGATTTATTTATCTATTGATTAATAGTTAAATTTGTTTAAAACAAACATATTTTTAATAAAAAGATATATTTTCACTTAAATTAACCATTCTGAATGAATAGACATGAGTTAACTATAAATAAATCTTCAATTCTGATACCAGTTTCATCTTTTGTTTTAGAATTTAATAATATTATTATTTATTAAATTTGAGGATTTGTTGTATCTTGGAGGTTATTTGCCTAAAACACCAGTTAACAAACTGTTTACAGTGGGGGCAAATAAAACTTTAAAGACAGTATCCTTTACGCCTCAAACCCAAAAATTTTCTATTCATCTCCGCATCCAAAATGTTTTTCACCTACTTTCTTTATCAATCTTAAGGTTTTAGTTTTAATGGAGGCTGGAAAATCTATGGCTTCATTTCTAAGTCCTGGTGTCAAACTTGATCATTTTGACTAGACGAATTTCACTCGTTGGAAGGAAAACTGTTTTTCCTTCTCATTGTTTAGAAGATTGCTTATATCCTGGACCCGAATCTTCCTCTAATTCTTGAACTGAAAGATGACAATTTTAACACACTGAAGGCTACAAAGAGGAAGGGGCTAGAACACAAAGTGATGTGTCAAGGTCATATTTTGAATACTCTTTCAGATGGGTTGTACAATCTCTACAACTCAATGTAGACTCCGAATGAAATCCATAATGCACTTGAATACAAGTACAAAATTGAGAAGGATGGTGCAAATAAATTTTTGATTCTAATATATCTCAAATTTTCAATGTTCGATACTGAGTCTGTTTTGGATCAAATCCATAAATTGCAAGTTCTGATCACAAAACTTTGTGAATTGAAAGTTGAGATTTCTAAATCTTTTTAAGTTGGGGCTATTATTGCTAAATTACCCTAAAGTTAGAATGATTACAAAAAGAAACTCCTTCATACAAGGGATGACATAACTCTAGAAAAATTGTAGAAAAAATTGAGAATAGAAGAAGAGATTAGATCGCGTGATACAAAAAATAATTCTCAAGATTCTTCCAAAGTTAATGTCACTGAAACGAGTAAATTCTAAAAGAAGTTCAAAGTTAAAAAATGAAAAGAAGTTTAAAAAGAAATATGGAGATTGGCTAGAACAAGTCAAATGGCAATTGTTTCTTTTGTGTAAAGAGAGGCCACAAACATTTTGATTTCAGATTCAAGAAGAAGAAGGATGAGAACAATTCCAACAACGCCAATGTGGTCAAAAAACAACAATATGAAGAAATTTGTACCATGATTTCTAAGATGCGAGTTGGCATGATCATGAAATTGAACATAGCAGTTGTAACTAAATCCTCTGATTTATGGCTCAATTCCCATGCTACCATTCATGTCTGCAATGATAAGGCATTGTTCTCTTCATATGCAGAATAAAAGGATGGTCAAATGGTTCTTATGGGTGATCACAACGCTGCCAAATTTGTTGGAAAAGAAAGTATAGAACTTTAGTTTACCCTTGGAAGAAATTGGTGCTGAAATATGTATTTCATGTTCCTACAATTAGAAAGAATCTTGTATATGCTAGTTTGTTATGTAAGAATGGCCTGAAAATTGTACTTGAGTCAGAAAATTGTATTATGACCAAAAGCAAGGCTTTTGTTGGGAAAGGATACTCATGTGAAGGAATGTTCAAACTTAGTCTTGATTTTAATAAAGTGATGAATTCTACTTCTATTGTTGACTCTTTTGATATTTGGCATGCTCGTTTAGCACATTAAAATTTTAGATCTTTGAAATACCTATTCAAGCATGGTAGAATATCTTATAGTAATGTTAGTCATGAAAAATGTAAAATTTGCATTCAAACAAAAAAATGACTAAGAAACCTTTCCTAAAGCAGAAAGAAATACACAAATATTGGACTTGATTCAATTTGATATTTGTGAATACAATAGTATTTTGACAAGAGGCAGAAAAAAGATACTTTATCACTTTTATTGATGATTGATCTAGATTTACATACGTGTATTTATTAAGAACAAAACATAAAGCCTTTGATAAGTTTAAACTTTTCAAGGCAGAAGTTGAGAATGAAAAAGAAAAGAAAATCAAAATAATTCACAGTGATGGAGGTGGTGAGTATTTTTCTAATGAGTTTGATGCCTTTTGTAAAGAGTATGGAATTATTCACCAAATATTTGCTTCTTTTACTCCACAGCAAAATGGTTTGGCTAAAAACGAAAAATAGTACTTTCATAGATATGAAAAATTATATGCCTTTAAATTTTAGATTGCCAGATAGTTTGTGGGGAGAAGCCTTACATACTACATGTCATATTCACAATAGAATTCCTTCAATGAAACACATGTATCACCATATGAAGTATGGAAAGGTAGACAACCTAATTTGAAGTATTTAAAGGTGCAGTGTTGTTTAGCCTTTTATGGAGTACATGACCCTAAATCTTTACAATTAGGACGGAGAGGAATTAAAAGTGTTTTCATGGGATATATAGAAAATTCCAAGGTATACAGGTTGTTGAATTTAGATTCTAATGTTATTGTAGAATCAAGAGATGTTGAGTTAAAAAAAAAAACAAATTTAGTTAGAATTCTAGTACTGAATTAAAGTCTATTTCTGGTTTGCCATATGACCTAACTCCTGGTTCCTTTACTAGCAATAAAAGAAAAGAAACCAAATCATAATTTGAACCAAGAAGAAGTCAGCATGAAAGAAAAGAAAAGAAAAGAAAAGAAAAGAAGAGTTTCTAGCTCTTAATTTTATTTCTTCTCAAGCTTTAGCCTTTTTGGTTGAAGGAGACAAAAATAATATACTTAATAATATACCATTATTACTTAACATAGAAGAAGATCTAAAAAATTTTGGTGAGACCATGTTATCTAGATATGCTTCCTTTTGGAAAGAGGCTATAAATGATGAAATGGACTCAATTGTGTCAAATCAAACATGGGTCTTAGTTAATCTTTCTAAAGGATCGAAACCTATAAGTAACAAGTGGGTGTTTAGAAGAAAGGATAATATGGATGGGTCTATACAAACTTTCAAGGCTAGATTAGTGGCCAAAGGCTTCACACAGAAACATGATATAGATTATTTTGATGTGTATGCTCTTGTGGCTAGATTAACATCCATAAGAGTGTTAATGGCTAGTGGATCGATACATGATTCATATGTACATCAAATGGATGTGAAAACCACTTTTTTTTAATAGTGATCTTGATAAAAGAGATTTATATAAAGCAACTAGAGAGATTTGTTTTAACTAGAAATGAAAAGAAAGTTTGCAAGTTAGTAAAGTTACTTTATGGTTTAAAGCAAGAACAAAAACAATGGCACACTAAATTTATGTTATTTTGTCACATGGATTCAAATATAATAATGCTGATAAACATAGTTATTCTAAATTTACAGTGGATTTTGGTATAATCATTTGCTTATATGTTGATGACTTGCTTATATTTAGTACAAACAAGCAAAGCGTGAATGATACGAAGAAGTATCTAACATCACAATTCAAGATGAAAGATCTTGGTAAGGTAGACATTATCTTGGATATTAAAGTTAAGAAATATAGTGGGGTTTATGCATTGTGTCAATTAAGTGCTTCTTAAATTCAACCATTTGAACATTAAAGAAATGGATACCCCTTATGACTCTAGCATTAAGTTACTAGGAAATTCCGGCAGAACAATAGCACAACTTGAGTATGCAATGTAGCTGAAAGTTTGATGTATGCTATGCATTGTAGAGGCCAAATATGGCATTTACAGTTTGTAAAATGTCTTAGTACACGAGTAATCGTATTGTAGAGTATTGAAAAGCAATTGAAAGGATACTTGGTTATCTCAAAAGAACCATTAATTTAGGTATGTTTTACAATGACTTTCTAGTATTACTAGAAAGATACTTTGATACTATCTAGATAACCAGTGCGAGTGATAATAAATCTACTTCTGGATGGATATTCACTATAGGTAGAGGAGCTGTAACTTGGGCATATAAGAAACAGACTTGTATAACTTATTCAACAATGGAGTCTGAATTTATGGCATTGGCTGTGGCTGGCAAGGAAGCAAAATGGCTGAGAAACTTTTTGTTTGATGCAAAGTTGTGGCCATAACCAATGCCATCAATTTTTTTACACTGTGATAGTGAAAGTACTTTGTCTAGAGCTTATAATAAGGTGCATAATGGAAAGTTTAGACATATTAGCTTGAGACATGAATATGTAAAACAATTGACAAAACGTTGAGCAAGGGACTTAATCAAGGACACATCTAGTGGAATCGAATTGAAGCCTTTCTTTGAAAAGAATCACTAGTGATGGTGACCTAACTTTGTAATAGTTTATTACTGTTTCAAAGTTTAATAATAATGACAAACTGATAAGTGGTGTGGCACTGAAATTTAAATTTGTCCTTTCTATAATGTTTAGTGTAAATAGCTACGTGTTGAGGATAAGTATAGACGTGTAATGAAGTTCAAGTCTTAAGTTGTTAAGGCATGGGATGAAATTTACCTAGGTGAGCATAAGAAATGGTGTCGTTTTTGACAAAAGCTTGGTATACTCTTGTAATTGCTCATGAAGCCAAGATAGAACACACAACCATAATAGTGGTAACACGTAAGGAACATATCTTGAAATTGAGATAGGTTATATGTGATATATTTTCGATACTAACATAAAAGTCATAGTTTAATGCTAAGAATACCTTTGTCTTATGAGTACTTTGAAGTATAGTCATTAATCGAAAGTTTGAATCAAAAGATACCTTCTTGTATATTTAAGTATATCAATAGAGTTGGAGGAATATTACAATCTAATGGGGGATTGTTTAATAGATTGCAATATCTCTTAGGAAATGAAAAACTAAAATACCTTTAGATATTGAGAAAACCAAAAGTCTCACATTGGAATAAATAGAAATAAGTGGTGGGAAAGTACTACTTATGTATGATAGGTTTATGTTAATATTATATATCACTACAATTTTGCACGCGTGTGTGTGAGGGCTAGGGCGATTGGGCATTTAGGGTGCTTTTTAGGGTGCATTTTGTACGTACTTACATATCATTGTAAGGAGCTCTTTTTTTACTATATTTTTAAGATTAAATCTGGATCGTTGATCTGATCAAACATAATCTAACGGTTGGATTTGAACGTTTTCAATTTTTATTTAAAAATAAATTTGATCTCGTTGGTTCATTACTATTCAATAAACAATTCAAATAAAAATTGAAAGTGTTCAAATCTAATTGATAATTTTTATTTGAGCCTGATACTAGTCTTATTTAGTCTTGGTCGCACTTAGAGACAAGACTTGTCTTATTTGCATTTTTAGCATGGACTGGCCTTGGTCATACTCAGAGTAGGGGTTGACACTTGTTGCACTAGAGTAAGGACTGGCCTTGGTCTTACTAGAGTAAGGACAGGCCCTGCTTACACCTAGAACGAGGGACTCATCTCAAATAAGCACCCAAGTACAAGCAAGACTTGGCCCTACGTGTATGTATGTATAGGGCAAGGCTCTACTCACCTGGTAATGAGTGCTCGTGATCCTTTTCATTCCATTCTTGGTCTTTCCTTTTCTTCTACCTTTTTTCTCTTTTAGTTGTCTTATTTTTCTAACCCTTGAAACATAATTGCTATTTCAAGTGTCTATCTATAATTTTTGAATAAGTTGGAGAAACCACCCTCTCTTACATTCTTGGATTGAAAGATAGGAGGTCCACGTCCTAAATAGATGAAATGTGATTGGAAGACAAGTCTAAAAAAAGGTGGAACATAGGAACATGGGACGATTATCCTCAGTAGGCTCTATGTATAGTTGGAAGGAATGTTGTGAAAAAAGGGTGGGAGGGGAAGGTGATCATTCAAACATTAAGCGGAGTTTGAGGGAGGAGGTTGCAGACATTATTTTTGAGTTGGAAAAAAGTTGTTTAGAAAATGTGTTTGGGAGAAAAAACTGTTTGAGGTGAAGAAATAAAAAAATTTAAAAATAAAAAAAAAATCAATATGGATATTGTTTCGTTCCTCTCAAAATTCTATGCAATTTAAAAATTTTTTTTATCTCATTTGGACTTGTACACATAAAGTTATGAATTTTTAAAATTTGGAGTTTACTATAGCGTTTTGGAGATATAAATAGTAAAAAGTGGTGAAATTTTGGAAAAAAATTGATTTTTGGAGACTGGAAAACTGGTCCCAAATGGGCTCTTATTGTGACTATGTAAAATTGCATTTTTTATATTGAGCAATTGTGAGGATTTCGTGTGTATTTAAATTTCATCCATTTAAGTGCATCAAACTCTTAGAGGAAAAGCTCAATTTGGAATGAACTTTTATCAATTTTCGGTGTTTTTCAAGACACTCTTGTGTGTATTGCTTTTCTCATGCATTTATTGTTGTTTTATTTGTCTTAATTTGGTTTTGTGCCCGAAACTTAATTCATTGACATTGACTAATTCCAGCACCAACAAAATATAAACCATAAGTAATAAAAAATATTGTGATCAACACAAAAAAAGAGAGATTTTTATTATAGAAATTGTCTATTTTAATTATCAAGAACAATTATAATTTTAGTTATTAAATTATTTTTTTTGATATGACAATAAGAGTTGGGATATTGATAATGTAATATTTGAAGAGTTCATATCAATATAATAAAAAATACATATAAAAAAATTAAAGTCTAATCTATGATTTTTCATTTCACAAATTTTATATTATGCTTTACAATTTAATTATATGTGTATTTTATTTAATGTTATAATTTTTTTAATTTAATATTAATTAATTATTTTATTTTATAAAAATACTCGTTATATTTATATGAAAAATTATATTTTATAAAAATGATTGCAAATCTAATAAATAATTTATACAGTAAAAACTAAAAAATAAAAGAGGCATTTCGCCGTAAAGTGACCGAGGCCCAAGACGGGCCAAACTGGCCTTTCATTCATCGCCTCCTTTCTCTACCGTCCTCCTCACGTGCGTCATTGCCATAAGCAAGTCCACATGATAATTTTTTGATCTTTTAAAAAAAAAATACGTAATTTCTATTTTATTTTGTCGTATCAAAAAGAGTACAAGAAGGTAAGAAACCCAAATATATATGGCATTATCACCAGATTAAAAGATAAAAGAAAAAAAAAAAGGGAGAGAGAGAGAGAGAGAGAGTAATAAAACGACAAAAGCCAAAACTTGTCAGAGAAATATCTGCCACCAACAGTTAGTTCAATTATTACCGGAGATAACCGGTCGTCGTTCGGTTTCTCGAAACCCTATGTTTCTCTCTCTTTCCCCCACCCCCAGGACCTCACAAACTACAACACAGAGCGAAAGGAGAACTAGAAAAATAAAAATAAAAAAAAGATTAGACTCTCCTCCCTCTCTCCTTTCTCTGCAACAAAGATTTTTTTTTTTTTGTTTTTGTTTTTGCTTTTGTGTGCTTTGAGTGAGAGAAACAGAGAAACAAAAGAGTGGGTATTGGTTGTGTGCGAGTGTGTGCTGGTAGTGTTAACATGAGGACGCGTGAAGTTATCTTGATCAGTCAAAACCCCCAAACCCCAATTCTTCTCAGCTCTATCACTTCACTTCACGTATAGCCTGGTCTGGTGTCTTCGCCAGACACTGCCATACTTTCATCTCATCAGTAGATCACCATCACCATCACCATCACCATCATCACCACAACATCATCATCATCATCATCCTCATCATCATTTCACTTTCTCTCTCCTAAATTATCCCCTCTTCCATTCTCTCTCATCTGGTCTCTCTCTCTCTCTCTTCTATATAATCAACTTCACTGCGTTCTTCCCATTTCTTCTATCTTCTTCTGGCTATGGCGGAGGGTTTCGAGCCGTACCACGTCCCCCAGCAGAGCCGGAGAGACAAGCTCCGAGTAGTCGCCGCTGCAGCCGCCGAGCCGGTTAACCTCCACGGCTTGATGCTTCCTCCTCCTCCGCCGCCGCCGTCGTACGATCCCGCCTCTCTGATCATATCCTCGTCGTCCGATTTGCTGACTTCTACTCCGACAACTAAAGAAGAAACCATGAACAACAACAACAGCTGCAGTAGTAATCTGATGGGTCTGAACTCGAATTTTCGAAACCCTTACTTGGCCGATCCCCAATTCCACGACATTAACAGCAACCCGGCAGCTTTCTTTCAGTACTCGTCTCAGGTCGCTGCCCTCCAAAACGACGACGATCAGGTCGTCGTTTTCAAGCCCGAGCCTCTCTCTCTCTCACTCTCTTCCTCCTCTTACTCTCCTCACCATCATCACAACAACAACAACAACAACAACAGCAGCAGCAGCAACAGCAACCTTTCCGCGATTTACGGTAGTACGGTTGGGCCAAACGACGGCGTTTCGAAGGGCTCGGTTCCGCTGGGGCCGTTCACAGGCTACGCCTCCATTCTCAAGGGTTCCAGGTTCCTCAGGCCGGCTCAGCAGCTGCTTGAGGAGTTCTGCGACGTCGGCAGTGGCGGAGCGATTGGCGGCGAGAAACTCTCAGCTGCGGACTCGTCTCTGATGGATCCTCAGGTGGAGAATTTGAGCGCCGACGGGTCGTTGATTGTTGATCATCATGATGACCCTGATCATCATCGTCATCAGCTTAGTGGGTCGTCTGATATTGGGGTTGAAATTCGTAAAAAGAAGTCAAGACTAATATCAATGCTTGATGAGGTATATATCTTAATTCTTCTTCTTCTTTGTTCTTGTTCTATTTTTTTTTTATTGATTAGTTTTAGTTGTTCGATGTTCTAGATCTTTCTTGGAGATGGTTTTTTTTTTCCCTTTCTTTTTTATGAAACCCAGGAATTTTTAACTGTAGCACCTGAATATATGTGTACATATGTATAACTATATAAATTTATAGGCTGATCGTGTTAATATTTAATTATTATAATTAGTGTTGGTGTTAGTCTTAAAACTGCATGAATAAATAGTACAATTTGAGTACTTATTTGTAGTTTCCTCGGCTGAATAGCATGACCTTGGTGATTGCAAAATCTCGTCTTTTTGGAAAAGGTGGGGGTGATATGGGAAGGGAATATATGCACTGAAGATAGATAGGGGGGGTTTATAAAAAAAGTGTCTGACGAACTGTGGAATTAGTTCTATTTAGGTGACTCAAAATTTTTCAGGCGCAGATATGTGAATAAAGTGTGATGGAGGGGGAATCTGTTTGAAAAGATTTATACTCGAAATAAAGTGTGCAAAGAATAATGGCGTTACGAATATAAAAGAAAAAAAAAAAAGAAGCCCATTTAGTAGATGAGAAGTTTTCTACAGGTTCTTCTTTGAGTTTTTTTTTTTTTTTTGGTTAAGTATGACGTCTGATTATTTTTCTTGCATGTATTTATGATTTGATTGATCATCATGTTTTTTTTTTTTAATGAATACAACACTGTGCAATGTGTGGATGGGCAATGTAACTATTTCAGCATTGTATTGTGGTGTGCATTAGAACAATTCACATCAATGCTAAGACTGATTATTTTAAGTTAGATTATTGGGGCCTAAAGATGATTATATAGCGCGTTATGTGTGGGGTTAATTTAGATCTGTCGATTGGTTAGCCGTTATTCCTCCAATCCACGAGCATGGATGGAATAACAGCGAAAGTGACAAATGTAATGTATTTCAGAGGCTTTTGTTATTCTTGTTTGTGTATTATGGCTTTTTAAACCTAAACGTAGTTGAGAGGTCACGCTTGCTGGTTGGTCCGAAGTGTCTGTTGTTCAGTTTCTTAGGACAACAATACTTGTGAATAAACATGTGTTTCATGCTTCCCTTATGTTGTAGTTTCCAAGGCATGGTGAGAGGGTTTTGGGGTTTCTGAGTTAAATAAATAAGAAAGAAAAGAGTTGCAATGGCACTAACATTTTCTATGTCACACGTTGGGTTGAGAGGATCATATGAAAACTTAGGATATATATATATATATTCTCAACTAACATTATGAAACTCCACTAACATTTTCAACAACAAAAGCATGAAAGCTCTAACTCTCTCTCTCTTTCCCTAGTATTGATGTTGAAACTTGGGATAAATGTCTGATTGCTTTGGTGTATCATATCTGCCTTTGGTCAGTAAGTTTTCCATTGATTGCCAAGATCAGAAACTTTCGTCAATAAGTTTAACTGGACTGCTTGAATGTAAAAGTAATTTGCTTGATTTGTTTATTTTTCCATCTCCTTATCGCATAGAGCTAGATGGAAGAAGCTGAGTCTGAACCTGTTTAGCTATGCCAATAAAGTCTCATTTAGTCTGAACCTGTTTATCCTGCTTTGCAGGCGAATAACATTATTTTAGACTGTTGCCACATATGTATTTAATTTTCTCTCCATCATTAGCCCAAGATATTGGTCTTCAACCCGATGAGCGGTATCCTGTCCTAATATTTGTATGGTAGTGCACTAATTTTGTTGTCTTATTCCAACATGTCAAGTGAGATTATTTGGCAGCTTTAAAAATACATAATGGTCCAAGTAAAAGTGTTTTGACTTCTTAGATTCGTGTTTGACAAGAAAAGGGGATATCTTAGTTTTGCGGATTGGAATTATTTATGATAAAGTATTTTCTTTAGAACCATATAAAGTGGTCTTATTTACATAAAACCTTGGTACTTGCTAGGTATACAGGAGGTACAAGCAATACTATCAGCAGATGCAGGCAGTTGTAACAACCTTTGAGTATGTTGCCGGCCTTGGCAATGCCGCTCCTTATGCTAACCTAGCAGTAAAAGCCATGACCAGACATTTTAAGTGCTTGAAGAATGCAATTATGGATCAGCTTCAGTTCAACAAGGATAGTGCCCATGCAAGTCATGGAAATGATGAAGCTCCAATGTTTCGGAACAGCAATAGAGGCCTTTATGGCCAAAGATCAATTCACAGCTCAGGATTCCTAGAGCACCAACCAGTTTGGCGACCACAAAGAGGGCTTCCTGAACGTGCTGTTACTGTTCTTCGGGCCTGGCTATTCGAGCATTTCCTACACCCGTAAGCAACATAACTTGGAAAAGCTTATAATGTAATGCAGTATGTTCACTTTTTGTGCTGTTGTTCAAGTGAGTAGGTAGCTAGAATCATTCACTTGTACAGTTTATTATATGTTTTGTATTTTCATTGTTGGAGTTCGTTCTTTTGATGGTTTAACTAGCATTACCATTATCATGGTTTGTTGTTTTATCTAACAGATACCCGACTGATACAGACAAATTGATGCTAGCTAAGCAAACTGGTCTATCCCGGAGCCAGGTATTTTTCCGTTTTCTATGAAACCCTAGGACTACATGCTATGGTTTCAAATGATGCAAATATTATTTGATTTTCAATTGGAGGGCAATGCTCAAACTATATATATATTTTTATGATCGCTTGCGTGTCAGGTTTCAAATTGGTTTATCAATGCACGAGTAAGGCTCTGGAAACCTATGGTAGAGGAAATACATATGCTGGAAACACGCCAAGCTCAAAAATCTTCACAGAGAGAGGATCGAAATGCCAACAGACCAACTGATCATATGCCCTCAGCAAACTCGCTTGCCTCTGAAAACCCATCAACTTCAACCCACAGGGTCCAAGATCCCTCCTCTAAACGAACCAGAAATGAACTTCCCAACATGCCTGTGGGAAGTGAAGAAATGAACTTGTCATATGAGAACTTGCCGAGCCATTTGCAAGTGGATGCCGCTGGCATGAACATGGGGGGTGGTAGTAATGGCGTTTCTCTAACACTTGGGCTTCACCAAAACAATGGTATCAGTTTATCAGAGCCCTTTCCTATAAATGCGGCCCAACGCTTCGGTCTTGGTCTTGAGGGAAACAATGAGGGATATAGTGTAATGAGTACATTCGAAGCACAAAATCGGCACTTTGGAAGGGATGTCATCGGAGGGCAGCTTCTGCATGATTTTGTGGGTTGAAGATGTTCAAATTTAGGAGCTGCCTGGTAATTGATTCAATCGAATGTTTACACTAACAAAGTTGTGCGAGTAGATGGGTCTTTTATCAGTTGACTGCCAGAGTTCTCCCAAGTTCAAAATTAGAGTGGTTGAAATGATTTCTTTGTTATGGTAGAAAAGGTAAGTTCGTGATCCCATTGTATATGAACTCTGTAAACACATGCCAACAGGATATATAATGATTGGTGTTAAATTCTTGTGTAAATTTTATGAGGAAAATTGACCATACCATGTCAAATCGAATTAAATAGTGTGTTTGACATGGGTTTTAAATCTTCCAATGTGAATCAATGCTTTCATTTGATGGGGGTTTACCATTGGGTATATAGCATTGTTATCCCCTAAACTTGTCATCATCTAATAATTTACCCTCAAACCATTATTTTTAACAAATTACCACCTAAACTTTATAAATTGTTGCATATTGAATATTAGA
This sequence comes from Antiaris toxicaria, assembly GCA_035233585.1. Lineage (NCBI taxonomy): Eukaryota > Viridiplantae > Streptophyta > Magnoliopsida > Rosales > Moraceae > Antiaris > Antiaris toxicaria. The sequence goes on from CP141163.1 coordinate 9,426,453, forward strand.
GTTTGTATCAGATTTGGAAACAAGGATTTCATATTCACATGAAGAGAACATGTTTTTTTTTGTCATTAATTCAATAGAAAGTTACGATGGTGTTTGGATAACGTATTGTATTTATATTATATTTGAATGGAATGTATCGATATAACGTGTATTTGGATAAAAAGTATTTGTATTGTATTTAAATCTAATATTTGTTTGAGTGAAAAGTATTTAAATTGTATTGTATGTGATGTGATTGATAAAAATAAAGGGAAAAAAAAGAGAGAAAAAAAAGAGAGAATATGTGATATGATTGGTAAAAGTAATATAAAAAGTAAAAGGATGAATAATGATTATATTGAATTTAAATTATGATGTGATTGATATTTAAATGTAATATTTTTATATGTTGATGAGTATTATATTACGTTAAAATATAATGTAAGTGTAATATACATGTTAAACGCATCCCAAGACAAATGAGATATGGTGTAACAATGTAGAAAGTTAACAAAGTAATTGCAAAATTAAAAGTTTGAGGGGGTGAATTATCAGTAAGTAACAAATTTGGGGTACAAGGTACCTATTTTCCATTCTATTTTATAACTCTCACTATGCATGGATGATTATCTTATCAGTGTAAAACTTTATAGAAAACCTATTTTGGCTGGTTTTTGTAGTCTTGACAAACTTGGCTCATCTGTTGCTATAAGAACATACAATAGGAGTTCTGTCTACTCAATATTTGGCTGATGTTTTGACTTTTGACCTGTTGGCGAGGACATAGTTAAGAGTGGTAATTAATTGGCCAGGTAACGAGGAACAATAATAAGAATAAAAAATACAAATAGTTTTAAGTTTAATTTTCTAATATTTAGTTAGAGTTTATTGAAGAAAATGCTTAGAATATTATCGTTATTAAAGATCATTAAAAAGATAAAAATAGGTCTCATCCATAGATTTGGTATTGTGGGATCTGTTTAGTTTCTACTATCAATGGGGGCGGGCTTCCAATAAAACCATTTTTTTTTAATTAAAGTTTCTCAAAACTATTTAAGGAGCTCCCTTCTGTCGATACTTGGTTAGTGTTAGTTTGCATTATTTGTTAGCAATCTCGCACTACAAAATGTCTCTGATGAGCTAAAAAACGTCTGCACTCCAGTACACTGAGAGCTTAATTAAGCTAGAGAGAAAACTGAACAGGGACTTCTGAATTTTTCGTGTTATTTCTGATCACTAGAGACACCAATTTGTAGCATTAGAGAAGGCTGTTTGTCTCTGCCAATCACACTGCTCACCCATCTATTACAAGATTAAGTACAATTAATCCTAAATTAATTTGAAATTAATCCCTTAATTATGTTAGTTATTACCAACGTTCACTCAGAGGCCTACATTTTTGTATTGGGAATTAATTCGAAAGTTACAGTTGAGCTGGAAAATTAAAAAATAAAAAATGGCAAAACCAAGCCCCCGTGGCGTAGGCAATTTAGTTTGACATTTGTGCCTGCAAAACGCGTACTCGGAAACAAGTCCTTTGGTTCATCGGTCTGGGATTTGCACACCTTTAGCGCATGCAAGACGTATCTACGCATGCAAAATATTAATTAGCAAATGTGCAATCCGTTTTTCAACTTCATCAGTGCAACAAGTTTTCGTGTGCGACAAGAGCTTTTCCTTTTAATTTTATAACTTTATGACTGCTCTTTGGAGTCAATTTCTTAATAATCCATTTATCATTTTGAACATATTAATATACAAATTTGATCTTCTTACGGAGGAGAATAGGAATCTACTTAAAACTATTATGACTATATAGTTACTCTCACTCAAATTTAAGCCTCAAAGGGTATCCCAAATGGGTTTTAAAGCTATTTTCCAACATTTGTATTTTAAAACCATAGGGTTAAGGTTACACATCCACTATAACAAACAGAACCCCTATAATAAATAGGGTTATTAGTGTCAACAAAAAGTCGTTGAAAAAATATTTTTACGATGACATGTCATTGAACATATCTTGTTGCTAAAAACTAATTGCAAACAAACTATTTGTAATAACAAAGTGTGGTCGCAATTACATTAACAATGACAATCGTTGTTAAAAAGTCACTGCATGTTGTCGAGAGTTTCGTTAGGCTGATGTGGCATTAATTATTAGTGATGATATTTTCATAATTTGTCATTGCAAACAATTTTCCAAATGCTGACATGGCAAATTTTTTTGTGACAGTTTTTAAAAATGTCATTGCAACAAAGTTGGTTTTTGTTTTAAATTTTTTGCGATGACATTTATTTCAAATTGTTGCCGTAAATACATTTTTTATTTTTGTTTTAATTAATTAAATATTTATAATATTATAAATAACTTATTTTAATAATTATATTATTTTCTATTAATTTTTAATTCATTATTTTATTATTATTTAAATCTAAAATTTAATAGAACTAATTGAATTATAATAATGAAAATAAATTAATATTAAAAAAGACAAATGATGATAAATTGTTTTATTAATAAAATAAAATAAAATATTATAATGTAAATATAATGTGTAAAAATATAAAATAGTCTACATAAATAAAAACAAAATAAAACCTAATCTCCTAAATTTATAACATCACTAATATCATCGTCATCAGTAGTATTTAGAGGAGATTGAAGACCTGAAAGGACATAAGGTTGAGGACGGGTAATGGGCAAGAATTAGATGTTAGGGTGTAACTAGGCCATTAATTCCATCATCTTATTTTGGTTATAGTACATCTATAGCTTTTATGATCTTTACAAATACTTTTTCACGTGCGAGTCAACATGTGTTGAGGATGTTTTATCCAACTGAGAACCAGATGATGTGAACCAAAGAACGGTGATGTAAAGCATGGCACAACGTCAAGAGAATCAGTTTAAGTACCAATTGGGCCGGTTACAAAAGTAAGAGCAAAGAGATTTAAAAAAGCACTTAATGGGTTGATTCAAGAGGTCTGGGCTCAATCAAATTCGTGGAGGTCCATTGAGCATGATTCATGTGATCAAAAAGGATGTATTAACTTGATTCAAGCCCATGAGGAATTCAGATAATTCTTTCAAGCCCGATCAAGCCAAGACGTTTTTTTTAACTAAGGAAGTTCGAATTTGTGACAGAATAACTACTTTCCTACTTTTAAGTATTGGTTAGGATTTAGGCGAATTTTTTTGGTTAGGATTGTAACAAACTTTTGAATTTGGTTAGGATTAGATTTCCAAATTTCAGTTAGGATTTAGAATTATCTTTTGTAACAAATTTTCGAACAATTTTTGGATTTTTTTAGGCTTATCTTTTGTAACTAATTTTTGGATTTTTAGGAATATTCTTTGTAACAATTGCCTATAAATAGACGTCTCCATGGCAATAAAAAAACACATCACATCAGTTTAATTCATAAATTTGAGAGTTCTAATTCTCTTTGGTTCTTTGAAGAACTATTTGAACTTATTAGAATTTTCCGTGGCGTTCACTTCCGACTTATCAATCAACCCTTCCATAGTTGATTGTGACGTCTTCCTTATACCAAGGTTCTTGTTTCGCATTAAGCAATGGGTTGAGGTCCAATATACCAAGGTTCTTGTTTTTACTGAAGAAACGGGTCGAGGTTTCTTTTCCACTCGAACCTGACTTTAGAACATTCTTGGGTTCATAATCTTGACGGGTCTCGTTATTCTTGGCGAGGTTCGCATCATTTGGTATCAGAGCATAGGTTCTAAACTCAGGTTTGCCTATCCCATTTATTTTCATTTTTTTTAGTTCTGAATTAAGGTTGTAATTTTCGATTGTGTTATTCAGAATTCAAATCAAGAGGATCTAACCAAAAAAAAAAAAAAAAAATCAAAAGGATCCGGAAATCAACTTACCTCATAGACTAAAATTTTTGGGTAAATTTTCATATTTTCAGAAACCTAAAGCACCGTTGCTTTTTTATTGTAATTTTTGCTGTCTATAACCCAAATTGCCTTAGTGTAGTCATTCGAGAATTGCAATAGAAATTTTGGTACTGATTTGTGTAGTTTGATAAGAACCGAGTAAGAAATTACAACGAGTGGAAAAGACAAGAGTGGTGAGTACATTAAAAGGTAAAAGCCAGAATTGTAGTGTGAAACACGAGTGAAGGTGAGTGAAACCCATTCTTTGAGTGAAACATGTGAAGGAGTGTGAGAGGCTTTTTAGTTTCCTCTAACTTTATTTTGTAGTAATCATGTCACGCAATTGTGAAAAGAGCGTTGTCGAAGGCGCTACTGGGATAGCTGATCTAAAGTTGTTCATAGAGGCAATGGTACGAGAGATGAGGCGTATAATGAGGAGGAAGTTGGAGCAGATTCATGAACGATTAGATCGGGTTGAGAGTACATGTGTAGAGCAGCTGTCGAATGCTCCTAATGTGCATAGAGGAGGAATAGTTCAACCACGGGGAGTGAGGGTCGAAGATGAAGATTATGAGTTTAGTTTAGATGAAGAAGATGACCAGGATTCGATCGTTGGTAATAGGAGACACGGAGGACGGTTTAGAAAAGCTAGGATTCAAGAAGATAATAGCTTGGGTAGCATTAAGATGAAGATTCTATCGTTTCAGGGTAGAAGTGATCCCGAAGCTTATCTCGAGTGGGAGAAGAAGGTGGAGTTTGTGTTTGACTGTCACAACTACTCCGAGCTGAAGAAGGTAAAACTCGCTGCCATTGAGTTTTCTGACTGTGCTATTATTTGGTGGGATCAGTTGGTGTTGAACAGACGACGAACTGGAGAACGTTCAATTGAGACATAGGAAGAGATGAAGAGAGTAATAAGGAAGCAGTTCGTACCCGGCCATTACTATCGGGATTTGTACAATAAATTGCAAAGGCTTCGACAAGGTTATCGGAGTGTGGAGGAATATTACCAAGATATGGAGGTTGCGATGATCCGGGCTAATGTCTAAGAAGATCGAGAGGCTATTATGGCCAGGTTCTTGAATGGATTGAACCAAAATATTCATGATAGGGTGGAGATGCAGCATTACGTAGAAGTGGAAGACATGGTGCACATGACCATTAAAGTGGAGCAACAGCTCAAGAGGAGGGATGGTACACGTGTAACCCATAATCTAGGTTCTTCCCCATAGAAACCAAAAAAAAAGGAGAAACCAGATGTAGAACCCAAATTTGAGCCAAGACAAGAGACATCCAGCCATGGGTCTTAAGGTAAATCCAACCCTACCACTTCTCGTAATCGTGACATTAAGTGTTTTATATGTCAAGGTAGAGGTCACGTAGTGAGTCAATGACCAAACAAGAGAGTCATGGTGATGCGGGATAATGGTGAGATTGTGACCGATAATGAAGATTCCGACACTGACGATATGCCACCATTGGAGGACGTGGGTGATAAGGAATATGCGGTCCAAGGTGAATTGTTAGTCACAAGGAGAGTTCTAAGCTCGCATGCAAAAGAAGATGAAGAAGTGTAATGAGAAAACATATTTCATATTAGGTGCCACGTCAACGACAAAGTATGTAGTATGATTATTGATGGAGGAAGTTGTACTAATGTGGCGAGCATAACTATGGGGGAGAAATTAGGATTGCCCACATTGAAGCATCCTCGACCATACAAGCTGCAATGATTGAATGATAATGGTGAGGTAAAGGTGAATAAATAGGTGTTGGTTGCCTTCCGCATTGGAAAATATAGAGATGAAGTTTTGTGTGACATAGTTCCGATGCAAGCTGGACACTTGTTATTAGGCCGACCATGGCAATTTGATCGACGAGTTAAACATGATGGCTTCACCAACCAATACTCGTTCGTGATCGATGAAAAACCCATCACTCTTGTGCCGATAACACCAAAACAAGTTTATAAAGACCAAATGAGGTTGCAAAAAGAGAGTGAGCAAAAGAAAGAGAGTGAACAAAAGAAAGAGAGTAATCAAAAGAAAAAGAGTGAAAATCAGAGAGCGACCGAACAAACTGAGAGAGAAAAAGAAAATCAAAATTCGATCATTGAGAGAAAATCGGAGAGAAAATCAGAGAGAAAACAAAGAATTTTTATGCAAAAGTGAGCGAAATTAAGCGAGCAATGTTTTCAAAACAGCCGATGATTGTACTTTTGTACAAAGAAGCATTTTTAAACACTAACGAGCTTGAACCTTCTTTATCTAGTTCTGTTGTTTTACTTTTGCAGGGATACGAGGATGACTTTCCGGAGGAAGCACTACACAGATTACCATCTATCCAAGGGTTCAAATATTAAATTGATTTTGTGTCCAGTGCTTCCAATCCAAACTGACAAATCTATAGTAGTAATCCCAAGAAGACTAAAGAGTTTCAAGGTCAAGCCAACAAAATGCGTCACAAATTAGTTTTTGATCCTAGAGATTGGGTTTGGCTATGGGTAAAAGGAAACGAATCCCAACACAAAGACGTTCTAAGTGACTTCCTAGACGGGATGGTCCTTACCAAGTTCTTGAACGAATCGATGACAATGTATACAAATCCTTATTAGGGGATGATTTGAAGACATATCTTTTTCAAGAGGAGGGGAATGATGTGAACCAAAGAACGGTGATGCAAAGGATGGCACAACGTCAAGAGAACCAGTTAAAGTACCAATTGGGCTGGTTACAAGAGCAAGAACAAAGAGATTTAAAAAAGCACTTAATGGGCTGATTCAAGAGGTTTGGGCTCAATCAAATTTGTGGAGGCCCATTGAGCATGATTCATGTGATCAATAAGGATGCATTAACTTGATTCAAGCCCATAAGGAATTCAGATAATTCTTTCAAGCCTAATCAAGCCAAGACGTTTTTTTTAACCAAGGAAGTTCGAATTTGTGGCAGAATAACTACCTTCCTACTTTTAAGTATTGGTTAGGATTTAGACGAATTTTTTTGGTTAGGATTGTAACAACTTTCGAATTTGGTTAGGATTTGATTTCCAAATTTTAGTTAGGATTTAGGATTATCTTTTGTAACAAATTTTCAAACAATTTTCAGATTTTTTTAGGCTTATCTTTTGTAACTAATTTTCAGATTTTTAGGAATATTCTTTGTAACAATTGCCTATAAATAAACGTCTCCATGGCAATAAAAAAACACATCACATCACTTTAATTCATAAATTTGAGAGTTCTAATTCTCTTTGGTTCTTTGAAGAACTATTTGAACTTATCGGAATTTTCCATAGAGTTCACTTCTGACTTATCAATCAACCCTTCCATAGTTGATTGTGGCGTCTTCCTTATACCAAGGTTCTTGTTTTGCATTAAGCAACGGGTTGAGGTCTAATATACCAAGGTTCTTGTTTTTACTGAAACAACGGGTCGAGGTCTCCCATCCATTTGAACCTGACTTTAGAACGTTCTTGGGTTCATAATCTTGACGGGTCTCGTTATTCTTGACGGGGTTCGCATCACCAGAGGATGAAGCAGTTGTTAGGATAAATAAGGTGTTTTTGCCGTAGAATTTTGAAAATTTTTCTTAGATTTATTAACTCATGTTGTTATATATAATAAATTATTCAACAATCTACATACCTTAAAAAGGATAATAGGAATACAGGAAAAGGTGACTGAGAAAACTTTAATCAACTAACCTTCTATACTATTCTCCAATTCCTAGACAGTAGAGTGGTGGACACTTGGTCTCTCAATCGGTATTCGTGCACAGCTTTCTTCTTCCAACCACCAAAAACTCCTACAGCTTACTTTTACCGTGATGGGTAAATAATAATAAGCTAACTCACTTTAGAGTCTGTGGTCTAAATAAAATAGGAGCCTCTAATATTCTATTTATAGCGAATAGATTGGGTAGAATTCAAATTTGAATACGACATTTGAAAAATATTTTTCTTTCTCCTTTCACTTAAATTGGCAATTTTTTTTTGTCCTGGAAGGCTCCAAAAAATCGTCTACATGAGGTTTAAGAGATTCAAAATTTGATGTATTTTATTTATTTTGAACTAATTGATAATATATGGCTCATTGACTTCTTTGAATTTAATCTATTATAATGTTATATATAATGGATTTTGTATACGAGAAGACAATGTTTTAAAGTAAGTAGTCTAAATCTATAGTCTCTTATTTGTGAGATTTGAATCTACCTACAACTCATGTGGGCAATTTTTTGGAGCTTGTCATAGTAGAGAAAAAAAGCCAATTGAGGGGAGAGGATAGAAAAAAATTATTTTCAAGTGTCCTGTTTGAATTTGAATTTTATCCAGTCCATTTATTATAAATAAGATTCTAGGAGCTTTTGTTTTATTTAGACTATTAACTCTAAGATAAGTGACCTTGTTATTATACTCCCGTTAATAATAATAAGTTCTTATAGGAAAAATTAAAAAATATATACAGCAAAATTTTAAAAATTTTTTAAAAATCGTCATTGCTTATGTTACTATATATAGTAAATTATATAACAATCTTTATATCTTTGGAGAAAAACACCAGGAATGCTGGAGGATGTGACTAAAAGGGCTTCAACAAACTAACATTCTTTATTATTCTCTAATTCCTGGATAATGAAGTGTGTGGGCACTCAGTTTCTCGATCGGTATTCTGCATAACTTGTCTCGTTTTAACTACCAAATCTCTAAGAATTTATTATTATTAGTGAGAATTATAATAATAAATTCGTTTACCTGAGAGTCTGTAGTTTAAAGAAAATAAGAGTCCTAAGGGTCCTATTTATAGAATTACATTAGGTGGCTTTCAGAATTTGAACAGGATTTCAGAAAAGATTTTTTTCTCTCTTTGTGGCTGAATTTTATCATGAGAGATCTCCCTAAAATATTCGGCTCCACTAGGTTTGTGGGTTTTAAAATTTAATTCAAATTTCAAATTATATAAATCTTATAATTTTGTCTGCACGGATAATATTTCAAAACTCCAGATTAAATTCAAAATAAAATCATGGTAACTTTATTTGAATTAAACAGTTATGTAATAATCATATAAAACAAAATCAAATTAGGATAAAATCTTGTTTTCCAATTCTACTAGGAAAACTGTCCACTTGAAGAGTGCAAGGATAAGATTTTATTTAATTCAAATTTAAATAGAATAATCTTTCAATTTAAAACATTTATTTAAATGAGGTTTGCAAAATTTAAATAAATCTCATATTCATCTTTTAAAAGACAAATAAAATTAATTTAAATTTTAAATATTATCTTCTAAAATAAATATTTATACAAATTAAATATTTATCTTATTAATTAAATAAAATAAAATTATAATTTTGCACTTAGCCTAGAGAAAAAAACGCCTACACCTAAAATTAGGCGACACAGATTTTTCTATTTACTAAATCTAAGAATATAAGCCATAAAGAATACCACAATCAATTACTATCCGTTAAAGAATTATGTGGAGCTAGTAAAGGACCGATTGGACATATATAATGTAGACTCCAATAATTCATGTAACTAATATTCTATACTGAATAAACCCATTATATAATTATTAGTTTTAGAGTCATGTCACCATAAACTTGAAACTGCACTCTTAATTATATAACGTATTACGCATGCCAGTGAATAGCCATAGTCCAATAACCTAATCATAAATGCAATACCCTTATATGATATCCATGATCAACCTTAGGACAAAGTCTATTCAACTTATTGATTATGTTATCTTAAAGATCCATTATACACCTGATTAAGAAAATGATTATTCATCATATGTGAATAAGGAGTCATTTGCCAAGCAAACTACCTAAGGTCTTGTCTTTTTTCACATCTAGTATAATGCCTTTAAGTGGATAGCATTTACTTCTTATTAGAGTTATGATTCCGTATCTATAAGCAAACCCTCCATTGTATACAAGTCATGAAGAATCAGTCTATAAAATTACTACTTTTGAGATGCTTTAGCTTTTGAAACATCAAAGTACACAAGTCATATACGTGAAGCCATTCACTTACTCAAGATTAAAGTTATTGCATAATGAGTATCGAAAGTGAATCAATCTATTCAAGCAGACTAAGTAGATTAATTGCACTTTGGTCCTGGTCCTAGTCCAATATGTCTTCATTAAGCAACATATCTATGTTTCTACTTGAAAGTCAAATGTTTTAGATAGTCAAGACAAACCGTCTCTCTAATTGGCTTTGAACAATATAATAGTCTTAACATGAGTTAGATGCTCACTGTAAACTTATAGATCATGGATTATAGATTTAAATTACTTACTTTAGAACATTGTCGTTGCACATATAAAAGACTATTGTATGTAACGTTCTAACAGTTTAAGAGTAAATAGTTAATTAACTATATTTGCTTACATTTACTTTTAATGTGTAAATAAGATTAGGATATATAGCAATATAATAAATAACTTTTAACATATTATTAATCAGTTCAAAAGTAAATGAAGTACATTAAAAAATGTCTTTCTACTTAGGGTACTTCTAACAATCTCCTACTTGCCCTAAGCTAGTAAATGTATTATGTTACACAACCCCATCACCTCTACGTACTTTTGAAAGCTTCTAGACACCAAAGTCTCAGTGAAGGGATCGCTAATGTTGTCAATTGGATGTGATCTTAAGTACATTTACTTGTTTTATCTCCATATATTCTCTAATTATATGGTATCTCCGATTAATATGCTTATTCCTCTTGTAGTGCCTAAATTCCTTTGTGTTAGAAATAGCTGTGCTTTTATTACAATAAAGTGTGATAACCTTGTCAACATCTGGAATGACCTCAAGGTCTCTAAAAAACTTGTGAAGCCAAAACATTTATTTATATACATCAGTCGTAACCACATACTCAGCCTCCATCGTAGAGTTAGTAGTGTAACCTTATTTCATGCTCCTTTATACAATGGCACCTCTTCTAAGTATGAACACTGATTTCGAAGTTGATTTCCTCGAATCCTTACTAGTTTAGAAGTTTGAATCCATATATCGTACAAGTGTTAGGTCCCCTCCAAAATATGTTAGCATCTAATCTCTTGTTCTTTTAAGATACTTGAGTATATGTATCACGGCTTACTAATGCTTGATTTCAGGATTTGCTTGATATCAACTCACTATACCTACTACAAAACAAATGTTTGGGTGAGTGTAAAGTATAGCATACATAAGACTACCCACAGCATATACGTAGGGGACCTTTTTTAGACTTTTGATCCATGCAATGGTGGGCTTCTTTTGGCAATGGCATTGTTGGATTCTAGCATCAGTTGAGATGGTGCATGTGTTGCATGCACTGTTGTTTACAACACTTCTTTAGCCTTCTAACGATGTTTGTTGCTTCCCCAACAATTGGTTCGATGGCTGTCCTATTACTAAAGCACTTTGGCAACAATCCTTTTTTTTTTTTTGGTGTGTTTTGGAGTGCAGCAATGGTGGTTTTTACCCTGAGTGGTTGTTTTATCTCATAGTGTTAGAGCATGTCTTTAGTTTACTTGATTTGTGTCATGGTAGTGTTTGTCCACTAGATTTGTGTCTTGATGGTATTTTTCTTTTGGTTCTTAAAGATTTGATAGTAAAAAATAAAAAATAAAGCATCTAAATTATAGAGGTAAAGTCTACATTTGATTTGTATTGAAAGCTAATAACCTATTTGGCGTTAATTGTTTGCGTGATTCATCGCTTAGAGTTGATCTATCGTGTTTGCACATGAACGAGAAGAAAAGAGTAGAAAATAAATAAAAGACAAACTTTTATACAGGTTCACTCTTGATTCCTCTACGGTGGCTTCATTGGATTTCACTAAAGCTTATAAAACAGGAGATGTTGTGAGTGCTAGGAAATACCCTAAGCATGAGAGACATTTTGATGTATTTATTTTGAACTGGATAATAGAAGTATAAATATAGATGTTATTCATTACATTACTATTTGTCTTTATTCTATTTACATGTTAAAATAAATGTAAGCAAATATGGCTCACTGATTGCTTGTGTTAAAACTGTTAGAACGTTGCATGCAATGAACTTTTGTATGCGAGAAGACAATATTCCAAAGCAAGCAGTCTAAACTAAGGTCTGTAGTCTATGGGGTTAGACCGAGCATCTAACTCATGTTAAGACTATTATGTTGTCTAAAGCCATTGTGGGGACGGTTTGTCTTGACTGTCTGGAGCATATCTCCTAAGTACAGACATAGATATGTTGCTTGGTGGTGACATATTAGACCAGTACTAAAATGTGATTGATCTACATAGTCCGCTATGAGTGGATCAATCTGCTTTTGATGTTCATTATTCAATAACCTTAATCTTGAGTAAATGAACTACTTCATATATATAACTTGTGTACTTTAGTGTTCTAATGGCTAAAACGTCTCAGAGGTAGTAAGTTTATAGACCGGTTCATTGGGTGCATGACTTGTATATGATGAAGGGTTTGTTTACGGATATCGGAATCATAGTTCTAAGGAGTTAAAGGTATCCTCTTAAAGACATTATACTGGATGTGAAAATGGATAAGGCCTTGGGTCATCTGCTGAGCAGATGACTTCTTATTCACACATGGTGAATAATCATTTTCTTATTTGATAGTATAATGGAACTTTAAGATAGCTTGATTAGTATGATTGAATGGACTTTGAGCTAAGGCTGATAATAGATATCATATGAGGGTTTTGCATACATGACAAGGTTATTGGACATTAGCTTGTCATAGGCTTTGTAATACGGTATATAATTGGGAGTTCAGTTTCAGGTTTATAGTAGTGTGACTCTGAAATTAGTGATCATATGATTGAGTTGTTTGGTACAGAATGATGATCATATAGATTCATAAGAGCCTGATTATATATGTCAAATTAGTCCCTTTACTAGCTCCACATAATTCCTTAATGGTTGGCAAATTGATCTTCGTATGCTTATTGGCTAGTTGACTTTGCGTGGATGGTGTTGACATAGGATTAGGATGGTGGACAAGATTCTCTCTGATTTAATTGGAATTTTGTTTTGGATAATAGAGTACACAATTATTCGAACTCCAAATAAAATTACCATGATTTTATTTGAGATTGAATTGGAGTTGTAGAAAATTATCCATGAGAACAAAATTTGAAATACAACTTTTTGTGGATTTTGAAATTTGAATTTTGAAATTTGAAATTTAAATTTTGAATTTGAAATTTAAATATGAAATTCGAATTTGGCATTTAAATTTGAAATTTGAATTCAAAATTTAAATTTGAAATTTGAATTTGAAGTTTGAATCTTGAAATTTGAACTTTGAAATTTAAATTCAAATTTTGAATCACAATCCATGAAGGATTTGAATTTTTTGTGGATAATTCTACAGGGTTAGAATTCGAATTTGATTTGGATGATGGAGAGAAAAATCTTGTTTGAATCCTACTTGAATTTTAAATCCTAATTCTAATAAAAGTAGCTAAAATTTATTGAGGAAAATCCTCCTAGATATTTTCGGTTTTTGTGGATAAGATTGAAGGGAAATTCAAGCAAGAAAATCCTAGTTGAAATTTAATTCTCTCCCTCACAAAAAATGGACTAATATTTATGGATAAATCCAAGGAGATTTTTCAGTTTTTTGTGGAAAAGAGTGAGATAAAATTGAAGTTAGAAAATCCTATTTGGGTTTTGATTCTCCTCACACTTTAATGGCCGAATCTAGACTTGTTTTTGGGCTAGGGAAAAATTCAGTTATTATTGATAAATGAGGAGATAAAATTTAAGTTAAAATCCTGTTTGAATTTGGATTACAAGATCCCTAAAGTGGCCGAATCTACCCTTGATTTTGGCCTATGTAAATTTCAGATTTTGTGAGTGGATAAGGGAGAAAATCTTCTCCTAATCCAATTCGAATTCAAGAGATCACCTTATGTCAGTTTATAAATAGGGGTCCTGCCACTCCAGTTCTTTCGAACCACAGACTTTCAGGTGAGCAGGCTTATTGTTGCATAACTCACTGTGACAATAAGTTCTTTAGAGATCTGGATGGTCGGAAGGAGACTAGCAGTGCTAGCATACCAGTCGAGGAACCGAGTACCCATACACTCTGCTATCCGGGAATTGGAAAATAGTAGAGAATGCTAGTTGGTTGAAACCTCCAGTCATTCTCCTCTTGCAGTTTGGCATCCTCTTGAGGTATGAGTTTTTATTGTTGTTAGTTTATTGTATATGACATCACGAGATATTTAACGATCTTGAAAAATTTTTGTTATTCTATTGCGCCACTCTGATGCTCTTTTACCAATTTTTTCCTATAGTGAGAGCAAGAGAAAGAAGAAGAAGAAGTGGAATTTGGAATATAGAGAGAGGTTGAAGAAAACATAGAAGAACAACTCAAGAAGGTAGTATACTTAAATCTATAAGACATGTTATGATGCCCCTATTTATAGGGATTGAATATTACTGACTTTAGTTGCCTAATTCTTAATAGATTTGGCCTTCAATATTGAGCATTTGTTGCCTTTTTCTTATCTTAGTTGACTTTCCTTGCTCACTAAGCTTCCTAAGATTGGGTAAACGACTGATTTGGTTGATTCTTGCCAATGATTACATGATATCATTTCTTGATTTCTACAAATGACAAATTTTGAAAAATTTCTTGATTTGAATACGTTCCATTCTTGGAATGGTCCTTTAGTCGACCTAAGGAGTTGACCTTGTTAAGGAGTTAGCCTAACTATAGGAGTTGATTAGACTCGTGAGTTGACTTGCTTGGCATGTCAATTCAGCTTCTCTTCTATAGGTTTCTTCACTTTTGTTGTAGGAAAAAACGTAAGAATACGCAGCGGAATTTTAAAATTTTTTCAAATATCATTAATAAACTCGTGTTACCATATATAATAAATTATCAACAATCAATATACCTTCGGGAGGAGAACACCAAGAACATCGAAGTAAGTGATTAAGGGTCTTCAACCAACCAGCATTCATTACTATTTTTCGATTCCCAGATGGTGGAGTGTGTGGGCACTTCATTCATCGATCGGTATTCAGCGTGGTTTATCTCCTTCCAACCATCCCAATCTTTGAGAATTTGTAATTATTAGTGAGATATATAATAACAAATTCACTCACATGAGAGTCTGTGTTCTAAATAAAATAGGAGTGCTAAAATGTAACAACTGAGAATTTCTAACCGTTCTCGGGATCATTGTATAGTGAAAATTTATATATATTAGTGTGATGAAAATATATAAATTTTACTCTAATGATGATTTATTAGAGTTGATAAATGCTTTATGGCTATAGATGTGACGATTTTCGAATCGAAACGCCTTAAATAGTGCATTTTCGGTATCGAAAAACAGAATTCTACTGAGACTTAAAATGTGGCAAACATAGACCCCAGATGAAAAATAATGAAATATTTAGGGTTTATAGAGTGTTTTAAATGATATAAATGCATCGAAAGGCCCTAATAGCATTTCGAGAGGTAAACTGTGAAATTTGGCCAGTATAACTTTTCGGTCAAAATTTCAACAGATGAAAATTATACTGTCATAAAAGAAAAACCTATACTGTATAAACAAATAATATTTTCTTATTAATATAAGAATCAAGGGATGAGATCAAATCATTATTTTTGATCCAAGGGTTATCAAAAATAAGGAAATTTTAGAATTTCCTTTAAAATCAAATTGAGAAAGAAAAATTTGCATTAAATGCAATACTTAGCTGCTCATGCACGTGGAAGAGAGGGGGAGAAACAGCTGTATTTCAGCTGAAAAAGTTCCAAAAATTTTGCAAAAATGCCCCCAAGAAATTTTCATTTTGACCCTAAAATTTTTAAAAATTACAAAAAGGCCCCTAAGGATTTGTATAAACTTTTTCCTCTGATTTCTCACGTCCCCCACAGCAGAAAACACCATTTCCCCTGTTCTTCTTCTTCTCCCACGTTCCCACACTCACAAAAATATCCAAAATTTCAAAGGTTGCAAATTTTGAAGAAAAAGTGTGAGAAAACTTCCATTTGAGGATTAATCACCTTAAAGCTCAAATAAGTTCTTTAAAATTCTGTTTTAATGCTTGTTTTTAAGTGTTTTTGTGTTTATGTGAATAGTGGAACAAAATGGATTTAAAATGTTTTTGAGTGTTTTGAGGAAATTCATGTGGAAAAACATGTTTTGAGCTTGTGTTTGAAGTTTTTATGGGGTTAGTTTTGAAAACAAAAGTGTTACATGGGGGGAGGGAAATTTGACGTGAAAGGAGGGTGAAAACCCTTATAGAATAGTGATGGCTATGTATTGTGAATTGGAAAAGAAATTAATGAGGTGTATGAGTGTTGAAAGGAAGAAAGACAAAGAGGAAATTTAGGATTTTGAGTAAAACCCTAAATTTTGGAAATATTGCTATACCCTGATTATGAGAATGAATTATTGTTATGTACTGGGATTTTGAGCAGCTTTATAATGGAAACTGTGTTCAATAACGCGATTTAAGCTGTTTTGGCACAGTGGGAAAATGAGAAGTTAAGCTGTTATAATGCCGAAATTTTCGGACTTATAACCAAGGCTAAGGGTTTAAGGATGACAATATATAGAAGAAATGTTTAAATGTTCTAGTGTTGACCTATAAACATTTCACTGAATGTTGAACTGTTTCATTATAGGGCAACGACTGAAAACTAAGGAAAGGAAACAGTAGCAGATTTCTGGTAAGTTCTGACATTTAATTGTCTGAACATGAACAACTGGAACCCTATGTTATTTTGGAATTTCAATTTATGTATAGCCTAAATTCTTTGGCTAGAAAAGTTATATGTCGTTATGAACTTGTTAAAACGCCTAGATTGGCAAATATACGAGTGTGCATTGATGTGTTATGTGTATATGATTGTGTTTTATGGATTTTGACCCTAGAATGCTTTAATCATGTTTTAGGGTTGAATGGTTGCATGAGAAATGGTTTTGGTGTCAAAAGGTGTTTAAAAACCTATTTTAGCGAAGCCAAGCGCTAAACGCTGGCCAAAGAGCGCCCCGACGCTGAGCTCTCGGCCAAAATTTGGTGTTAAAAATTCAGTAAGAGCGCCAGGCGCTAGGGTATGAGCGCCAGGCACTAGTGTAAAAATTGGTGAAAGCGCCAGGCGCTAGGGTATGAGCACCAGGCGCTAGGGTATGAGCGCCAGGCGCTAGTGTAAAAATTGATGGAAGCGCCAGGCTCTAGGGTATGAGCGCCAGGCGTTAGGGTAAATATCCAGTAGGAGTGCCAGGCTCTAGGGTATGAGTGCCAGGCACTAGTATAAAAATCAACATGAGCGCCAGGCGCTAGGGTATGAGCGCCAGGCACTAGTATAAAGTTGTCTGAAGTGCTAGGCGCTAAGGTATGAGCGCTAGGCGCTTGCACCGGATTTCAAAAGTGCCAAGCGCTGCAAGTAGAGCGCCGAAGCAGTGAAGTCTCTGTCCTAAGTTTTACAGAAAAATAAGATGAAGGGCTAGGCGCTCGGGGATGAGTGCCAAGTGCTCTAACTGTTCCAAAAATGTATAATTAAAGTTTTGTACCTCATTTTCAGTTCCAATCATGCCCTAATGTTTAAGTGCGTGGATGATGAGTTTTTAAACAGTATTTTTGGACTGAATAGGTATAACATTGAGTACATTAATTATGAATATGTACACTGGAACATTTAAGACATCATAGTAAGTAACATCGCACAGTAAATAACAGAGTAATGAAAAACCTAATGTTTTGGCGTACCGGCCTCTTGCGAAGGGAGGCTACCTTATGTCGAAGCAAAAGACATACCATAGATAAGGGAGAGTCAGGGTCGCTCCCAGGCTTCTCTTACAGCGCGCACAAGGTACGACCAATACGAGCCCATAGACATAGTAAATGAACAATGCAAATGTAAATTGAGCATAATGAACTCCATGCATATTTGTTGAGTTGCATTGTGATGTTTTATTGTTTTAAATGTTATGTCTGAACTACTGGGCATGTAGCTCACCAGTTTGTTCTTGTTCAGGTAATCGAGGTAAACAACCTATAACCTAAGCCACAGTGTATGGATTGGACTGCACGAATGAAGTGCCAGTGTCATGATAAAGGTTATGGACCTGTCAGGCTAATTCCGTAAAAAGAGAGAAAAAGGACAAAGAAAAGTACAATTGTATGATATTGTATAAAGTACACTACTATGTTTGACTTTAACTATTTCTAATACAGTATGATATTATTATATGCAAGTAATACAAAATAGTTTCCAACTATAATAATTTAGTTTTGGGAAGTTGTAGTACTACGTATATCGATGGTTTAAAAAAAAAAAATTTCCGTAATCCATCATGTTATGTTTTGAAAAAGAAGAATTAAAGTAATAAAGAGTTTTTAGGTGACATCTCCCGCACAAGGCGGGGGGTGTTACACAAAACCCCTACTTGTAAAATTTGCATTAGATGACTTTTGAATTTTGAATTGGACCAAGAAAAGATTTTTCTTTTCCTCACAAGCCCTAAAAGCTAAATTCTTTCACTGAAGGAGCTTTCAAAAATTCAGCCACCCTATAGGTGAGGGAATTCAAAATTCAAATACGATTCAAATAAGATTTTTCTTTCTCCCAACCACTTGAAAAATATGAAATCTTCCTTGAGGTTTATCCCAAAAAATTTTGGCCAAGGTGAATTTTATGATTCAAAATTTAATTCAAATTTCAAACTCCACAAATCTTAAGATTTTGTTTGCATGAATAATTTTCTATAACTCCAATTCAAATTCAAATAAAATCATGACAACTTTGTTTGAAATTCAAATAATTGTATAATCTTTTATCTAAAACAAAATTCAAATTCAAATTCAAATTAAGAGATAATCTTATCTTCCATCCTTATCCAAAGTGGACACCACCTTCTTTGTGCCAGGACAAGATGTTGTTCAATTCAAATTTAATAGTATAATCTTTTAAATTTCAAATATTTATTTAAGATAAGATTTTCAAAATTCAAATTAATCTCATATTTATTTTTTGAATGATAAATAAAATTAATTTAAATTTCAAATCTTATCTTTTAAAATAAATATTAATTAAATATTTATTCTATTAATTGAATAATATAAAATTACAATTTTACCCTCCGACACTTAGAGAAAAATGTCCAAACCTTATGGAGGGTGATCCAGATTTTTTTCTTTAATAAATGCAAGACAACAAGCAATAAAGAATATCCCGATCAATTACTATTTGTTAAAAAATTATGCGGAGCTAGTAGGGGATTAATTGGACATATATAATGTGGGTTTCAATAATCTATATAACTATTATTCTATATTGAATAAACCTGTTACAATTATTAGTTTTAAAATCACGCCACTATAAACTTGAAACTACACTCCCAATTATATACCATATTACATAAGCCAGTGATAACCTGTTGTCCGATGACTTTGTCATATATACAAAACTCTCATATAATATTCATAATCAGCCTGAGGTAAAAGTCCATTCAATTTACTGATCAAATTATGTTAAAGATCCATTATACTCCTAAATAAGAAAATAATTATTCACTATATGTGAACAAGAAGTCATTTGCCCAGCAAACAACCTAAGGTCTTGTTCTTTTTCACATCTAATATAACGCCTTAAAGAGGATAACCTTTACTCCTCGTTGGAGCTATAATTCCAATATTTATAACTAAACCCTCAATCGCATACAAGTCATGTACCCAACGAACTAATCTATAAACAGTAGTTGATCCCCAGATGATTTGAGCTTGATAGAAATCAAACAATATTATTATTGGAATTTAGAGCAAGACTTGATTAATTAATTAAAAATTCATCTTCTTTTATATCAAACACTATTTCTCTTCCCATTTTTTCTATCTTAACCCCTCACCCCCCGTAATTTTTCTTCTATTTATCTTCCTATTCTATTACTTTCACCACGGTCCTACGTCACCAAGACGTTAGGATAACAGTTCTTCAAGTAAATCAATTGGTTTAAAGTTAATATAAATCGATTGGTTTAAAGTTAATCTTGGTATCTTTAAACGTAGGTGCAAGTACACACGCAATTTATGGAGGACATAGCAATAAAGACATTAGACAGAATATGTCTTCTTAATTTATTGTTTATTCTTTATACCTTAGTGCTTATTTGCAACTACATTTCTATGATGATTTCAATAGCATTCGTGAACACTTGTAAAAATTAAGTTTATACTGTAGCTTTTATATGTCTTTAAATTCACATTATAACTTATTTATTTTTTTAAACTTAGAGGTGATAGATTCAAACTCTGTATTTTGTGATAGAATCATGTGTAGTATTATTATTAAGTTATGTTTACAATCATACATTAACCCTCCGTCTGTTTGACACGTTTAAATTTAAAAAATGAAAAATTTTTCATTTCAAGAAAAATGAATATTCCTAAATTTCCGTATCTGAATATCCAACATTTTTCATTTTTGAAAAATGAAAAAAAAGCTCTCTAGAAACAAAAAGTTTTCATCCATCCAAACAACTTTTCACTTTTAAAAAAAATTCCAAACAACTTTTTATTTTTCATATCTAAAAATTTTTCATTTTCCAAAAACAAACACCTCATTCAAACGGACCCTAAAACTTATTTATGGTTCAACTTTGTAGTGTGTGTGGTTTTTTTTTTTTTTTTAACTATAGATTTTTGTAACGTTGATGGTGTCTGTTTATGTGGAGAAATACTAAATCTTATTACACAGCGTACGAGCTTACATTAACACCACTCACTTTACGGAGAAAGAATAACCTTTTTTTGTGCATATTCCTCCTTTTACTTTGAATTTAACTTCCAAATTCATTTTTAAAAATTAATATTAATTTAGGGAATCAAGGTACAGAATTGAGTGCATTTGAGTAATCGGCACCAGTTGTATATCCTTAATTAACATGTTGCTACATTTTTTCGTTACCTGCTATCAACATGCTGTTGCTTTTACTTTTACTTTTTTCTTTTTTTTTAATCTACCATGCAATCTGTTTAAATAGGTCCTGGATTGATTGGATTCTTTTTCTTGACCCTTTCTTATTGAAGAATATATTGAATCTTTCTTCACATAATTTGTTTTGTTTTGTTTTGTTTTTTTCCCTCAACCTTTTAAAAGCAGGCAACCAACTGACACGAGAAGGGTAATAAGTACCTGTAGCCATTTTCATAGCTGTACATAATTCCATAAAAGTTAATTTTTTTTTATAAATATGTGAAAAAAAAAAGGTTTATTCTTTAATTATGAATGTCCAAACTCCAAGAGGTCAATTTGATTTACTCTCTTTTCAGATTGTAAACCAACACTAGTCACATACTCGAGGCTTGTGACTTGACCATATTTGTGACTTTTTTCTTGTTTTGTTCCTTTTGGTGTGGGCTCCTCAAGCGAGCTCAGAAATTAGCAATAAAAGGACATTGGTCGGTAGGAAATTTTTGCACGGTGGCGCTTTTCCCGGTTGAGAAAAAGCTTGAACAATGATTGTAGTCCATCGCGGTCACATTTTGAATAAATAATTGTGCACCAAACTTGCATTTTTTTCGGTTGAATGCATGGGAAAGTGGATGCTCCATAGAAAAAGGGACTACTAGGAAAGTTGGCGGGTCCTTTTAAGCTTTAAGGCAAGTGATAAAAAAGGCTTTCTGTTCATGCATCACACTACATGAACAATTTATTGCTTTAATTTCCATCTTTACCCCACCACCCCCGCGGCGCACCCCACCCACACCCCCCCACCCCCCCCCAAAAAAAAAAAAAAAGGAGCCTTGAGGTATACCGTTTCAATTTTCTTTAGTATCATTTTTTTAGTAAATATTGTAAGTGTTGAGTTGATTTTCTTCACTTACAAATTCTTAACAATAAAATACAAGAATATTCCCACAATTCTTTATAGAAATTCCTCTCTGTAGATCCTATATACAAACTCAGGGTTTCTCTCTCTACAGATTTTGCTTATTAGAATCTAAAGAAGAATCTCTATAATGAATCTTAGATACCCAAATCATTAGATCTCATCTTTATTTATATCCTCCAAAATCTTCTTGATGTCATTGCTAGGTCATCCATTACGATTTTTCCATGTTAGCTTCCGAGCCTCTAGTCTTCTTTATTTTGAATCTTTGCTTGCACATTTTTGGTTTGTCCTTGGCTTTCCTTTAGATCTCCTTTATTTACTTACACAATGTTGTTTTACTTTTGTTCTTTAAGGACACATCATTTCATCTTCGACATGTGATGTCATTTTATTTATGAAAATATTCACCCCCACATCACCCCTCTTTTTTATATAAATTTGAAGCGTTTTCTTTTTGGAATTGAAAAGAAAAAATTTGCTTTTGCTTCAACTGGTTTCATATCCTCATAAAGATCACAATCCATCCAACTAGAATAGATAAAAGACTTATTTTTGTGAATAACTACTATTTTATTTAAAGAAAATAAATAAGAGTCTTTAATCAAGCAAGCAACTGAAATAAGGCTCCTTTTAAAGTTAGGCACATAAACAGTCTTTCAATAAAATAAACCTAAACTCTTTAAAATAGAAATATATGTCTTCTACTACTTCAGCTAACACCAAGTTTCCACCCCGGTCTTTAATGAGAAATTCTTATCATGTAGACTTCTCATTTCCTTGAATCCATGTAGCGAAACACAAATATAATTAATGGCCCAAAATTAATGCCACGTGTCTTTTGAATCTTCCACCAAACAAACTTCTAAGCATAGAAGATCCTTACCTTCTTTGACCTTAACTACTAGAAACTCCTTGCAAGTCTTTTTGATGTGACAAACCTTCCCACAATGGAAGCATTTGGACTTTTTAGGGTCCTTAGGTTTCTTCTTCTTCCTCTTAGACACAAGAAGAATGGAAGAGTTAGAAACCCCTTACTACTTTTGCTTTCGTTAATTCTTCCTGTTCCCAAAAGAACTAGAAGTTGTAGCAACAACCAAGTTGGCATATTCCTTTGCTTAAACTGGCAACCCATCATTGATCATAAGCTCGTAAGCTTGCAATTGCCTCATGAGCTCCATGAGTCCCAACTCTTTGTTTCCTAGGTTATATGCAGCTTTAAAGCCCAAAAAATCCTTTGAAATAATTTTGAATACCATCTTAATTTGAGTGCTATAGTCCAATTCAACACCATTTTTGACTGCTTCAACAAAGAAATAAAGAAATAAGTACCAAGTGTAGTGAACTAATACCAAGTAAAATAAGATTAGAGATTTTATAAAAATTTTGGGCTTTTGTAATATTTGTGATTGTTTATTGTTGTCACTGTTGTTTTTCAACAACATTCCCTCTGGATCTTGTGAGGCAAAGGATTCAGCTAGAGGGGCCTGGTGGCCAAGCCCGGGTCCATAATACTAGCTTGTTCGAGGCATTTAGGCATAAATTCAAGACTGAAGGCCTGCGAGGCTTTATATAGAGGCATTCTGTCGGAATACTACAAGGTTGTTACAGTTGTAGGTACTGTTTTCATGACCTACGAAACATTGAAGATGTTTTTATAAAGCTTCCAAACAAGTTATTAGTTGCTTTAGTCTTCCATTTTCAAACATTTTTTGTGCTCCTCAAACCGACTAGCAAGTAAGGGTTTTGAGTCTTTTCAACAATTTAAAGATAAAGGAATTAAGTAGAGAAATAAGGGAGTAGGTAGGAGAAAGATTTCTGTGGTAGTTCATCAAATATGATATGGTGGTAAATTTTGCGGTTGTTGCCAATAGTCAATTTTTTCGTTTATAGGTATTTTGCTTCATGTACCACATAATGTACTCAAACCTCTTTAGCATTTATTGGTTGATTACAATCATCATAGTTTTGGTTGAGAAATATTTATTGGACCGGGACACATTTCTTGAAAAAAGTTTAATTTGTTAAAATTAGCAATTTCTAGAAGGGATTACAATATTTCCCATAGGATGGGGCCTCGTGGGGATCCGCCTTGAAAAAGTTGGGGATGTTAGACAATCTTTGGGGATGGAGACAGGGATGAAATTTGATCCTCAAAGGTAGGTGGGATGGGGACAGAGATAGGGACAGGGACAGGGACAGGGAAAGCACTCTCCGTTCCACCCACCCTGATATGTATATTATTTATATATATTTATAAATACATGCATGTATTTTCAAATTCATAAATAATTATATTTAAAAATTATTAGTTTTTTATTGAAAAAAAACATACTTTCTAACAAATACTCAAGGAGGCAATTAATATACAATTGATTTATGTATAAATGAAGTATATAATTATTTTTTTTTTCAATTGAAAGGGGGAGTAATCGTTCTTTTTTTTTTTTTTTTTGAATGTATACATAATAGATAGGGAATGTAGTAGGTATGAGAGAAGTCCCCACAACGGGGATTCTCCATCCCCGCTTCAATTTAGATGGGGATGGTGATGGTTTTTGGGGTGAGGATGGGAACAGAAAGCATTCTCCACCCTCATCCTGCCACATTGCCATCCTTAGCTGCTAATTAATGCTGTAGCAAGAATTTTGGGAACAAAGCTTTTAATAGTTGAGAAAGAGAATTTTCTTTCCAGTGAAAGATACCAATTACTTAGAGCATACTAGAGTTGAAATTTGTCAGTCTGATTGTGTTTAATCTTATTTTTTGTAGAGAAAACTTGGTTAAAGTTAAACAAAGGACAATGACCGTTGTAACAAAATGTCTTCCGAAATTCAAATCATATCCTTGTGAATTGTTAACAACAAAACATTTTATATGTTATAGTTTATGACTGAAATAACCATGTGTAAAGCACATGAAACTTAGCCCACATTTGGGCAACACATTTTTTTTGCATTACATTTGAATGCAATGCAATTTTCCCTCAAATACAAAAACATTTCATTCAAATACCAATCACATCACATTTTAAATTCAACACAATCACTATTTATTATTTCATTTTTTTTATTACTTTTTTTAATTACATCATATATTCTTTTTCTCTCCTTTTTTTTCTCTCTACTTTTACCCATCACATCACAAATTCATTATTAAAATACAATTCAAATATTTTTCACCCAAAGACATATTACATTCAAATGTAATGCTAATGTTTTTCCTCCAAATACAAATTACATTCAATGTATTGCATTTAAACGTAATGCAAACGCAATGCGTTCACCAAACGAACGCTTAATACAAGGACAAGAACTCCTAATCTCACCATTTTGACGGATGTTCAAGAAGGTCAGGACTGAAAATTAAGAAATTGCTAACATTTCCCCAGCACAACCTCTAAAACTCCTCCATATAAGAAATCAATTTCACCATTTTCAATTATATATTGAAAACTTCCCCACCCCCCCGCGCGCCCCCCCCCCCCCCCCCCCCCCACCCAAAACAATGGAATTGTAACAAAATGTGTGTTGAACTTTTTTTTTTGGCTCAAGAAAAAGGTACAGGATTAATTAGAAGTGTCAGAATTGATAGCAGTCACCACATCGGTGGTACCTCCCCAACATAAAAAAACACCTGACAAAATAGAAAATCTTGCCCATTTAGTAAGCAAATCTGCATCCTTATTCACAGACCGAAAGTTAAAACAGAAAAAAAGATGTTGATAATGACAGGCAACGGCTAAAACCTCTTTAAAAAGATCTATTGTCATCCAATTAGGAGGATCAGTTTTGGCCATAAGAACCTCGACCATAACCTAAGAGTCAGACCGGATTTCAACTTTACTCCAACCACTGTCATTACCTGATCAATAGCCAGCTTGATCACCAAAGCTCCCCTATGGCACAGTAGAGCAGAAGTCATGGTCCAGTTTGATCTCCAACACAAAGCTGGAGGGATCCCTAGCTGACGTTGCAGCTCTAAAATAGGTTTCCACCAAAGAAGCATTAGTATCGATGCAAATCTTACCGGGCAAAGGGGGAGACTAGTGAGAGTCGAGCTCATCAAAATCTGGACGCACGCTCCCCTCTCTTCCCTGCCCTCGTGTAGAAAAGGAACTCTCATAAGCATGAAACATGCTGCTCATAGTCACTAAAGTACTCCAAATGTCCACGTTAATTCCACAAAAACCAGACATCTTTCTTAAGCTTCCAAATCATCTCTATCACAAAACCCGCTAAAAGAAGGATTTCCACACGTCCAGAGTGATGCCAAGAGTAAAACAACCACAATAGCAAATCATAAAAAGAGGAACGCTGCACGTTATCTGTCCGAATCAACCATTGGCTGGAAAACCAATAGCTCAAGCAAAGGCAATAGGGTACTCTTTGAACAGGTGCAAAGCAAGCCCCTCTCCATCACCACATAACAAACAACTCGATGCTGACACCAAGAAGATACGACCAACACGGTCCCTAGTAGGAAGGCAATCTTGAATTATTCTCCAAAATATGGTCTAATGACGCTCCGGCACTCTACATTTCCAAAGCAGCTTCCAAATAAGATTCTTAGATCCAAAATGAGGGCTCTGAGCCAGCCCAATAAGCCTGTTTAACTAAAAACTTCCCCTTAGAATTATGTTTCCACGTATGAGGATCTGAAACTACGGGAGGCAGTAAAGAAATGATAAGAATCCTATATATCAAAAAGATGTCTCCGAATGTCCGATGAACTTGAAATAGCAACATTAGTTCCCTTAGATACAAACTATTAATAAAACAAAGAAATAAATAAAAATATCCTTTTGTTACAGGAAATAACCATGTGGCAAGAACATGAGACCTAAATATAATATAAGAGCAACTCTGATGTCTCACCATTTTGAAGGATATTCGATCAGGTTAGGACAGAAAATTCCTTAGATTTTCTCTACATAGTCGCTGAAACTCATCCTAATAAGTAAATTGACCATTTTTAATTATGTTCTTTGCGAATAAAATCACCATTGTCAACACTAAACAAGACATAAGAATAAATCGAAACTTTAAAACCATCATTCCACTATTATTTTTCCATTCAATTTTCTGTTCCTTTGCAATTATAGCTTGTAACTTCGCTCTTTATTTCTACATCCTTGAAATTTCTTCATCACTCTTATGAGCATCTACAATGTAATGCTAAATTCTTGTGACAATGGTAAAATTTGACATTTAGTTCAAAAAAATGCTTTCTAATGAAGTGTTATATTCGATGTCAAATTTACCATATACTAAATTTTGTGATAAATTTGTCACAAAATATAACCAATGCCAGATTTTGCATTTGATTCGTATTAATTGTTGTTATATAATTATTACAATACTTTTATTTTTTATTTGTTTAAATACTAAAAGTACTCTTTTTCAACTTTCAAAATATAATAATGATTACAAAAGAAAGAAATGATATTAGAAATGGTATTATGCATTTTAGCATATGTAAAACAACATTAATTTTCACATTATTTTATAAAAAATATAATATTGGTATAGACGAATATATTGAAGATGATATAATCCTTCATTTTTTTTACATGCTACAAGAATTTAGTCTTTTAGTGACCACATATGCATAAATTGTCACTAAAAAATTAACAGTAACAACATGTTGCAGCTATAAAGCCGTCACTAATTATTTTTTAGCAACAACAACAGTGTCGTTCTGAATTTGCAAAGTATAGGGACCACAATTTTGTTGCTCAAGTAAGACATTGTTGTCACTTTTCATTGTCAGGGAAAAAACAAAAAAAACAAAAGCTAACATGTTAATTACCATTAACAACAGCGTAATCAAAATGGTTGTCGCTAATAAAATCGAGAAGCTGATATGATTGTAATATTTAGTGATGATATTTTCAAATTTTATTGTCACTATAAGTTTTTATTTTTTATTTTTTATTTTAAATTATAATTTAATTTGATTCAATTTTTAATATTGATTTTTTTTTTACTAATTCAGCATCACTATTGATTTAGTTAATATTTACCAACTTTACTTTAACAATTTTAATTTTGGCATCTGATATAGTATTAATTTAAACTGATAAATACATATATTAAGTTACTACAAACATCCACACTACACATAAAACATAACAAAAGTCACATGACAGTGTAAATATTTAGTCAATGGTAGGAAAAAAAAAAGATAGCTAATCCTGGTCTCCCAAATTTGTCTACTCATCTTCTTTATCATCTTCATCTTTGATTCTATTTTGTGGCTGTGGTGGAGAAACCATACTCGAGGGGGGAGCTGCATAATTGGACCTAAAGGTCAGATCCGTACGGGACAAATGTTTTGCCAGCTGCATCGTTGGCTGCTTTTCTCCAGACGACGGCACAGGAGACGAAGTGGATGCCTTCTTTCCACTCCTACACATTAATGTTAGGCCCACTCCATTCGTATACCCTCACTGAGTGCCAAGAATAATCTGTAGAATTCCTTTCTCATTTGTTGTTGAAGAAGAGCTAGACAGCATCTGTGATTGCTGAGTCTGTCTCCTCAACCATCTGTAACTGTAAATAAATATGTAAAATAGTTAGAAAAAGAACACAAATTATTATTGATGTAGTTTTAAAGGAAATTTTAATTACAATAATTACATGTGTCGTGACTATCTCATCTTTTACCCAATGTAAATTGCCTGCACCCTTGAGTTGTTGGAGTTCTTGCCAGTTATCGATGAGGGACTTTTCTTGTTGTGTTTAAACTAATATTCAAATTATATTAGAAATATAATCAAGTTAATTTAAAGTAATAAAACTTATTGATAATTAATTATAATGGCACTTTTTTGTATAGATGTTAAGCATATAACTCGATACTCAAAATTTAACTTTGATCTCACCTAAAATTGTATAATATTTCATTATATTTCACAAATAAATTAGTATTCATTTAAATAATTATGTAGCATACTAACCTGAATTTTATAGAACAAGAAACGATCAATATATCTTGGACAATGTGCAGGATTTCTGAAGGTCCTAGGAATGCGAGCCCATGTAATGTTTAGGTCCACTGCTCCACCATGTTTTTTAAACCACCTGTGCAAGTCGTTCTTCGAATTGTGATACACCCTCCAAGCCTCGCTATGGATGACATCGAATATGTCATCGATCAATTGAATATCAAACCATTGTTGTTTATCAATTTCACACAAATAAATGTATTAAATAATAATCAAATACTTCTTTTTAAACATTAATAATAAATATAAATTTCTAAACCTTTATCCTGTTAGGAATCTTGACTTCATCTGCCTTTGGACCAGACAAATATGAGTCATAGTATAGTGAAAGACAGTCCCGAGTATGAAGGCCGATTGCAATCTCAAACATGACGTTGTAATCGTCAACGACTTTATACATCTCGCCGTCAAAGTAAAAAGTCACAGGTAACGGGCCTTTTGTGGTTACTTCTTTCTGGATAGCCTCGTTGTAAGAACATCTGTAATTTGCTCGGTAGTGGGTATATAAGACATGTAGATCACACCTTCTTCAATCTTTTTTTTTTATAAAATTCTTGTCAACTTCCACGAGTTTAGTCCTATCATGAAGGACTTAATTGTAAGTAATTGCAATTGCTGCCTTGTTGTCATAGTACACTTTCATTAGTGAAGTGCTTTGAATATTTAAGTCTTCTAGTAGCCTCTTAATCCACAAAGCTTTACAAATTCCATTAACCACTAACCTAAATTTGATCTCAGCACTACTTCTTGCCATTACATTCTATTTTTAACTTCTCTAAGTAACCAAATTTCTACCAAGAAAGGTACAGTAACTAGAAGTAGATTTTCAATCAGCAATGCTCTCAGCTCTGTCTGCATCATGTCGACTTAAACTTGAAGGTATCCCTATGTTTTAAACAATAAACCTTTACTAGGAATTTGTATGCTGCTTTAAAGTGTTCTTGTCTCGATGAGTGCATGAATTGGCTCACTTTACTTACTACGAAAGCTATATCAGGATGTGTATGGGATAAATAGATTAGCCTTCGAACAAGTCTCTAAAACTATTCTATATTTACCATATCCTTAGCTTTACTATGTTGAAGCTTCAAGTTGGGCTTTGTTTGAGTTTTAGCCGCTCTACATCCAAGCAAACCCATCTCACTAAGCAAGTCAAGAGTATTTGTGCTGAGAAACAAAGATACCCTCATTGGATCTTACAATCTCTAAGCTGAGAAAATATTTTAGAGCGCCTAAGTCTTCTAACTTAAAATATTTAGCAAGTCCCTTCTTTATTCTTTCTAATGCGCCACTATTATTACCTGTTAAGATTATGTTGTTCACATAAACTATCAAGATAGTTACTTTACCTTCTCTTGAATTTTTATAAAACATGGTATGGTCTGCTTGACTTTGACAGTAGCCATGATTTTTTACAACTTTCCCAAAGTGTTTAAACCATACCTTTAGAGATTGTTTGAAGCTGTACAGGGATGTTTTTAGTTTGCAGACTTTCTCTTCACCAAATTTCTTCTCAAAACCTAGAGAAAGGCTCATAATCACTTTTTCTTTAAGATTTCTATTCAAGAAGGCATTTTTTACATCTAATTGATGTAGGGGTTAGATGTAATTCACAGCCAATGATAGAAGAACCCGAATTGAATTCATCTTGGTAACTAGAGAAAATGTTTCTTAGAAGTCAATTCCAAGGCTTTGAGTAAACCTTTTTACTACAAGTCCTGCATTATTCCTCTCCATACTACTATTAGCTTTACATTTCACTATAAACACCCATTTGCACCCTACGGTCTTCTTGTCCTTTGATAGCCTTACCAACTCCCAAGTACCATTCCTTTCCAAAGCATTCATCTCTTCCATAATTGCTAACTTCTAACTCGGATCACCTAGGGCTTCCTTGATAGTCCTTGGAACAAATAGTTTAGACACATTAGACATAAATTCTCAATAACCATTGGAAGGTCTATCGTATGATAAATACTTTGCATTGGGATGTTGTTTACACTTTCATATTGGGTCTAACAACTGAAAGGGATGAAGATGAAAGAGGAATAGAAATATGATTAGGATTAGGAGGAACTGGATTGAGATTAGAATTACTTGAATTATCTAGATTCTGATTGACTTTGTGGTAAAATGTTTGGCAGGTCTTTGTTCTTTTATTGAATCCTTTTCTGAATAAAAACCAAATACTCAAGTTCAAGAACGTTTTGTTCCTTTTTATTATTTATCCCTCTGCTTGTGAATTATCTATAGTTGGTAAAGTTTGGATATGATTTCCTTTGTTCTCCGTATCTTGATCACACTGTTGTTGTTGTTTATGAGAGGATAGGCTTTCGTAAAGGATCCAAAGTTTTTTCCTAAAATTTTATTCATTTCTCTTTGTCTCCCATTAAAGACAATTTCTGGGAAAATAGGATTGTTTTTCTAAAAAAGAGACATCCATGCTTACAAACATTTTTTGTGTTTGAGGGTTATAACACTTGTATCCTCATTTGTTTGGGGCATAACTAATAAAAACACACTTTTTGGCTCTTGAATCAAGCTTAGATCGAAATTTTCTGGGTATATGAACATAAATAATGCAGCCAAAAATTTTTTAATGGCAAATAGGAATTAAGTCTACATTCGGGAAAGTTTTTTTTGAAATAATCTAGGGAGGTGATATATTGCAAAACATCAATAGGAATTCTGTTTACTAAATAGGATGCTGTCAAAATTGCATCTCTCCATAAATATTTTGGAATATGCATAGGAAACACTACAGCATAAGCCACTTCGATTAAATGTTTGTTTTTTTTCTTTTGGCAATGTCATTTGTTGAGAATGTCACAACAGGTAGATTCATGTTAAATTCTTTTTTCTTCAAAAAAATCCCTAAATATTCATTGAAATACTATTTCCCATTAACAAAATGAAACAAACAAATCTTTGATTGAAATTGGTTTTGAAGCACTTTGTAAAAGACTTGAAACACATTTTTTACTTTAGATTTGTCATTCATTAAATACATCCAGTAGAGTTGAGTGTGATCATCTATGAAAGTGATAAAATATTTTTTTCCGGTCATAATAGTGACCTTAGAGGGACCCCATACATCACTGTGAATCAAATAGAATGGTTTAGAAGCACGGTATGGTTTTGTCAAAAAATAAGTGGCTCTATGGCTTTTAGATAAATAGCAACTTTTGCAGTTAAAAGGGTAAAAATCCAAATTTTTAAACAATTAAGGAAACAAATATTTTAAATATGAAAAACTAGAATGTCCTAGTCTAAGATGCTAGAGCATAATTTTTTCACAAACAGAAATTGAACTAACACTACCACTATAGCCTTGAGCTGTTTTATTCTCAAAAAAGTTGTCATCAAAATAATAAAGTCCGTTCACCATTCTAGCACTACTAATTATCCTTCCCAAGCTCCAATCCTAAAATCACAATGAGAGTCAAATAAATCAACATGACAATTAGAATATCGAAAAATTTTATTGATAGATAACAAATTGCAACTTGTTTAGGAACATGAAGGGCCAATTGAAGAGTTAATTTTTCTGAGATTTTTATTTGAAATTTTCCTATAACAGGTGGAAAACTACCATCGGCAATCTTAACTCTTTCAATTTTAGAATAACATGAGAAATTATTGAACAAACTAGAAGAAGTCATTTGATAAAACACCCCTGAATCAATGATCCAAGGAGTAGGATTTTAACTACAAGATAGAGAATTTTGATTGCCACCTGTTTGCACAAGAGCATTACTAGGAGTACTAGATAAAGAATTGGACTTTAGCAATTTAAGAAGATCACCCATCTGCTCTTTATTGAATGGACTCATCTCGGATTTATCTGTATAGGAGTTTGCATAAGTTGGTTTGTTACTTCGCTTATTACTCTTCCAATTTGCAGGCATCCCATGGATCTTCCAACAATTTTCCTACGTATGGCATGGTTTATTGCAAAAACCATGCCATAATTGAGGCTTTTCATTTTTCCTTTGTTGATTAGAGGCCTTGTTTGTAGTTACATCTAATGCAATCATGGATGAATTCTCGACAAGTGCAACAACCCCTTTCTTTCCGACCATTACATTCCTGAGACTTTTTTCCCTTCTAACTTTGGCAAAGACATCACCAATAGTAGGTAGAGGTTGACGACTAATAGTTCTCCCTCTGACCTTATCAAAATCTACATTTAATCCAGCCAAGAATTTGTAAATTTGATGATCTTGCACTATCTTTTTGTTGTGATTGCAGTCCTGTAGTGATTTCCATTCGTGATCATTAAAGAAGCCCAGATCTTGATCATTGAAATACTTGGTGACACTATCCTTTCCTTGATGGATTTCACCAAGCTTTATTGTCAATTCATATACTGGGTATGGATTTCCAAAATCCGAATACATCTAGTTTACATTATCCCAAAGTTCTTTGGCCGTTGGATAACATATGTAGTTGGAGCTGAAATCTTCCTCTATAGAATTTACCAACCATGTCATCACCATAGAGCTTTCAGCATCTTATGTTGCATAAGGTGGGTCTTCTTTCATCGGTTCCTTCTTATCTCTAGTCAAATATCCAATCTTTCCTTGTCCCCAAATATACATTCAAACAGATTGAGACCGATGTAAGAAGTTATCGCCATTTAGTTTGATGTTGGTGATTTAGATGAGTTAGAATCAGAATTAGAATTAGGTTTTCATGGTATTCAATAGGGTGGTTCTGGATGGAGTGGATTCAGATGTGGTTTCTATCATGGTGGATGACGACAACACAAGTTCTAGGGTTTTTTTTTTCTTAGGAAGAGTAAGAGAATAAGTCCCTGCTCTGATACCATAAAGTAAAGGGAAAGAAAATTTAGAATGGAATATTTTGCATTCATCATAAATAGAGTACATAATACCTATATAAATGGGTAAAATACAAGGCACAAAAAAAGGAAACTAACTAATTACATATTAAACTTTCTTATTCTATAGCATTGACTAATTCCTCACATTTACAACTATCATATCCCTAACAATATGCCTACAAATCTAATTGAAAAAACATCTTAGTTTCCAATATTTAACAACTTGTAATGTTCCAATGTTGATAGTTAATTTACTAAATAGGAAGAAAAAAATCGTAACAAAACAATTAAAGAGAAAAGTATATAAATACTAATTGTCATCTTTTCTTATATATATGCAATGATATCCTCATTGATATTTGTATCATCCTTGCCTTCTTTATCAGATATCTCATCTTCAATATACTCCTCTAATGTTTCATCAGCAATATCACCATCGTCAATGAACTTAATATCATCTCTTTTATTGCTTCTGTCAATTATGTTTTTCTTCAAATTCGATGCAAACCTATCAGGATACCTAACCAATTTATTGAATTCACGAAACTTTTGTCTGTTGACTGGCAATAATGTATATGATTCATGTGGTTTCATCCAACCATTCCTTCTTTATACAAATAAAGCATTAGTCAAATGTTCATGTCCTCCAATTTGTGATGCAACAATAGCGATGACCAATATAGTAGCTCCTAAAAATGCTTTTCTTCAACTAGTTCAGTTCTTTAGGGTTTTCCCCCTATTTTACCCCACCAAATTTTTCATGTGTTCCTATGCAATCTTGCATGAACATGCCTTAGTTGTTAAAGAATTTGTTCAACATTTTTTTATTGTGGTGGAAGCCATTTCTTAACTTTTCCATTGAACTTTCTACTCATCCACATTTGATGTCTAACTGGAAGCCATTTACGATGCCCAATGTAACCAATTTTTCTGCAGAGCCGCTTCAACGTGGTTTCATTGTTGCATGTTGAATGTGCTTTGTATCCTTGATCACTCCATCCATATAAACTACTCTTAGCAGGAAAGTCATTAATAGTACACAACAACACTGGTCACCTCTTGAATGATATATCAATAATTGCTTCCCAGATGACAATGCCTTCATCCTTTAACTCCTTCAATTCATCTATCAATGGCCTTAAATACACATTCATATCTTTGCCGAGAGTAGTTGGCCCAGTAATCAACAAAGTAAGCATTAAGTATAGGACCTTTATCGTTAACCACAGAGGAAGATTGTATGCTATCAAAATAATTGATCACATATTGTATGGGAACTCATGTTTCCAAACAGATTCAAACTATCTGCTGCCAAATCCAACCGAACATTTCGAGGGTCCTTAGCGTAATCAAGATAATTTTGATCTAACTCTTTCTATGCTTCACCATCAACAGGATGATGTAACAAATTTTCATCCTGCAAACAACCCCATGCGTGCCATGTCATGCTGCTAGCATTATGACTATATGTATACAAATGGATCAATCAGTCTTTCAATTGAATAAACTGCAACATCTTCCATGGAACTTTCTTCCCTCTAGTTTTTTTTATTAACCCAACAACTCTCATGACATACAGGACATTCCTCCAGCATAGCATTCTCTTTCCAAAAAAGCAACAATCATATTTACATGCATGGATTTTCATGTACTGCAAACCTAGGTTACTTAATTTTTTCTTTACGTCATAATGAAAACCAAAGGTCTTGAAATCTCTCAGGAATGCATCTTTCATTAATCAAAGAAGCAAATCCATATATTGGTTCATTCATTTCCACATCACTTTTAAATGCATCATCTTCCCAATAAAATTAAGAGACGAATACTTTGTATAGGTTAGATACAATTCTATCTCTAATTATGTGAACATGTCTTTGTGTTCTTCAGTATGGATGTTAACTTTAGTGTCCACATCAACTCTGTCACTAGTAGAATGCTACCTAGCAATATCATGAAGAATTTCTGTCATCTCATCAAATTGTTCAGGTGACTTACTAGTACTAGTTTGAATAGTGATATTTTTTCCATGCTTTGATAGTCTTTATTAGATAAAACTACTAATTTAAACATCACTGACATGGACATTTTACTATACCACTATTGTTGACATGATTTTTTGTAACTTTTATAAATTTTGAAACACCATTCAAAAACTGCTCTGACAGTTAGTTCTTCACATGTATCCAACTTTTGTCTATAATCATCTTCATTTTACATTCAAGTTGAAAAAAACTAGTGAAAAGAAAATAAAAACACACGCGGATGTAGAGAAATGATTACAAACCTATTAATCACCTTCACTTCATAACTAAAGGATAAGGTCCTATCCCATTCAAGATTGTAAGATATGCATTATTTCATCTTAATTACAATGCCTTTTTTTCTGTAGAAATTTTGACAATGTCCCCTTAGTTCTAATAAGTGTAATATATAACACACACCTAAAGAATAAAGGAAGATGACCAAAAATGTCTACCAAAAGTGTGAGTGATCGCGAATGCCAAACATGTATACTTAAAATCCTAAACGAGATAATTCAAGAATCGATGAACTCCATGGGCAATGATAATTAAACGTGTAATGCCCCCTTAACAAGAAGTTATAGTTAACTATCTTTTCATGATATTTAAGCAGAAACTAGTAAAGTGATGCAGAATATGACACAACATTAAGGGAACTAATTCAAGTACCGATCAGGTCGGTTATAAGAGTGAGAGCAAAGAGATTTAAAAAAGCACTTAATGGGCTGATTCAAGAGGTTTGGGCTCAATCAAATTCATAGAGGCCCATTAAGCAAGATTCACAAAGTCAAAAAGAATGCATTAATCTAATTCAAGCCCATTAGAGACCGGACAATTATAGGCTATCTTTCCAAGCAAAGATGACGTTTTTGGCATAAATTTTAACCATGGAGTTGATTGCAAGCAGATTATCTACTTTCTTTCTTTTACGTTTGTGTCCGTTTCTTTTCTTTGACTTTACAATGTTCTTGGGTTCCTAATCTTGACGGGTCTCATTATTCTTGGCAGGGTTCGCATCATTTGGTATCAGAGCCTAGGTTCTAAACTCAGGTTTGCCTATCCCATTTATTTCTGTTTCTTTCTTTTTGATTAAGTTTGAATTCAATTTTATAAAAAAAAAAATTCTGTGTTTGTGTTTTGGCCGAAGTTGTTTTGGCCTTGGGTTCTAAAATTTGTTTCCCATTCCGAGCGGTTTCACTTTTGTTTGAATTTTTTTAGAGTGAAAGTCATGGGTCTGATTTCGTTTAGGGCTTGTTCAATTCAATTTTACTTTGTGGGTTTGTAATTTTTAGTCGTGTTATTCAAAATTTAAATCAAGAAGATCCAACCAAGAAAGAAAGAGAGCAAAAAGAAAAAAAAAAATCAAGAGGATCCTAAAAAAAAAAAGAGTATTTTGGCTCTACAACAAATTTTTTGTTTGATTTCATATATTTAGGCTTCCAATATTCCAAAAATCAACTTACCCCACAGACCAAAATTTTTTGGGTAAAATTTTCGTGTTTCGAAACCTAAACAACTATTACTTTTTCATTGTAATCCTTGCTGTCTATAACCCGAATTGTCTTAGTGTAGTCATTTGTGAATTGCTGTGGAGATTTTGGTACTAATTTGTGTAATTCGATAAGAACCGAGTGATAAATTGCTACGAGTGGAAAAAAAAGGTAAGAGTGGTGAGTATATTAGAGGGTAAAAGCTAGATTCATTATGTGAAACACGAGTGAAATTGAGTGAAAACTATTCTTTGAGTGAAATACATAAGGGAGTGTGTGAGGTCCTTTCTATTTTTTTTCTCTAACGTTGTTTTTCAGCAAACATGTCTCACAATAGCAAAAAATGTATTGCCAAAGGTAGTACAGGGATGGCTAATCGGAAAGTATTTATGGAGACTATGATGGGTGAGATGAGGCGAATGATGAGGTTAGAGTTGGAGTATATTCATGAGCATTTAAACCAAGTTGAGAATGCACGTCTAGAGCAGCCACAAGATGTTCCAAATGTGCATAGAAGAGAAAGGGTTCCATATAGGGGGGTGAGAAATGAAGATGAAGAATATTATGGAGCTGGTTTCGAAGAAGAGGATGATTAGGATTCAATTATTGGTAATAGGAGGCATGGAGGACGGTTTAGAGAAGCTAGGATTCGAAAAGATAATAGCTTGGGTAGCATTAAGATGAAGATTCTATCAGTTCAAGGTAGAAGGGATCCCGAAGCTTACCTCGAGTGGGAGAAAAAGGTGGAATTGGTGTTCGATTGCCACAACTACTTCTAGATAAAGAAAGTAAAACTCGCTGCCATTGAGTTTTCTAACTATGCTATTGTTTGATAGGATCAGTTCGTGTTGAATAGGTGAAGAACTGGAGAACGTCCAGTTGAGACTTAGGAAGAAATGAAGAGAGTAATGAGGAAGCGGTTCGTACCCGGCCATTACTATCGGGAGTTATACAACAAACTGCAAAGGCTTCGGCAGGGTAACCAGAGTGTGGAGGATTTTTACCAAAAAATGGAGGTTGGGATGATTTGAGCTAATGTCGAATAAGACTGAAAGGCTACTATGGCAAGGTTCTTGAATGGCTTGAATCAAGATATTCATGATAGAGTGGAAATACAGCATTATGTAGTATTGGAGGATATGGTGTACATGGCCATCAAGGTAGAATAACAGCTCAAGAGGAGGGGAGGTACACGTGTAACCCATAATCTAGGGTCTTCCCCATGGAAACTGAAGAAAAAGGAGAAACTGACTGCAAAACCCAAATTCGAGCTAAGACAAGAGACAACCAGCCATGGATCTCAAGGTAAATCTGACCCTTCCAGTTCTCGTAATTGTGACATTAAGTGTTTTAAATGTCAAGGCAGGGGTCACATTGCAAGCCAGTATCCAAACAAGTGCGTCATGATCTTGCGCAATGATGGTGAGTATGAGACAGAGGAGAAGAGTGATGAAGATAAAATGCCACCATTGGAAGATGCTTACGAAGTTGAAGAAGAAGAAACCAAAATGGGAAAGTTAGTGGCAGTTGTAAAGGAGCCTTAAGTGTGCAGGTGAAAGAGGAAATGCCTTAAGTGTTAGGAAATGCCCTAAGCATGAAAGACATTTTAATGTATTTCATTTTTGAACTGGATAATAAAATTATATATAGAGGTTATTCATTACATTGCTATTTGTTCTCATTCTATTTACATGTTAAAGTAAATGTAAGCAAATATGGTTTACTGACTGCTTGTGTTAAAACTGTTAGAACGTTGCATGCAATGGACTTTTATATGCGAGAAGACAATGTTCTAAAATAAGCGGTCTAAACTAAGGTCCGTAGTCTATGGAGTTAGACCAAGTATCTAAATCATGTTAATACTATTATATTGTATAAAGCTATGGTGGGGACGGTTTGTCTTGACTATCTGGAGCATAGACTCCCGAATAGAGACATAGATATATTGCTTAGTGGTAACATATTGGATTGAGACTAAAGCATGATTTATCTACGTAGTCCGCTATGAGTGGATCGGTCTGCTTTTGACGTTCATTATGCAATAATCTTAATTCTGAGTAGATGAACTACTTCATATATATGACTTGTGTACTTTGATGCTCTAATGGCTAAAGCGTTTTAGAGATAGTAAGCTTATAGATCGGTTTGTTGTGTGTAGGACTTGTATACGATAAAGCGTTTGTTTATAGATATCAGAATTATAGCTCTAATAAAAAGTTAAGGGCATCTTCTTAAATGCATTATAATGGACAAGGCCTTAGGTCATTTGCTGAATGACTTCTTATCCACATATGGTGAATAATTATTTTCTTATTCGGTAGTATAATGGAACTTTAAGATAGCTTGATCAGTAAGTTGAACGGACTTTGAACTAAGGCTGATCATGAATATCATATGATGGTTTTGCATACATGACAAGCTCATTGGACATTAGCTTGTCACAGGCTATCGTAATACAGTATATAATTAGGAGTTCAGTTTTAGGTTTATAGTGGTGTGACTCTGAAATTAATAATCATATGATTGAATTGATTGATACAAAATGATGATCATATGGAATCACAAGTGCCCAATTATATATGTCCAATTGGTCCCTATACTGGCTCCATATAATTCCTTAATAAATTGCAAATTGATCTGTGTATGCTTATTGGCTAATTGACTATGCATGGATGGTGTGGACATAGGATTAGTATAGAAGATAAGATTTTCTCCGGTTGGATTCAGATTTTGTTTTGGATAATAGAGTACACAATTATTCAAACTCCAAATAAAGTTGTCATGATTTTATTTGAGATTGAATTGGAGTTGTAGAAAATTATCCATGAGGATAAAATTTGAAATACAACTTTTTGTGGAATTTAAAATTTAAATTTTGAAATTTGAAATTTAAATTTTGAATTTGAAATTTAAATTTGAATTTTGAATTTGAAGTTTGAATTTTTGAAATTTGAACTTTGAAATTTGAATTCAAATTTTGAATCACAATCCAAGTAAAATTCAAATTAATTATGGATAAATCCACATGGTGAATTTCAGATTTGTTATGGATAATAGAGAGGAAAATCTTGTTTGAATCCTGCTTGAATTTTGAATCCTAAATCTAGCTAAATGGCCAAATTTGTTAGGATAATTTTGCCCTAGGAGGATTCAAATTTTTTAGTGGATAAGGATGTAGAAAAATTCAAGTTTTAATCTTAGTTGAATTTTGATTCTCTCCTCACAAAGTGGCCGAAAATTTGTAGATAATTCCAAGGGAGATTTTCAGTTTTTATGTGGATAAGGGTGGGATAAAATTCAAGCTAGAAAAATCCTATTTGAATTTTGATTCTCATCACACTAGGGTGGCCGAATCTAGCTTTGTTCTTGGGCTAGGGAAAATTCGGTTATAGTGGATAATGATGAGATAAAATTCTAGTTAAAGTCCTATTTGAATTTGGAAAACAAAATCTACCCTAAGGTGGCTGAATCTTCCCATGATTGTGGCCTATAGGGAATTCAGATTTTGTGAGGAAGATAAGGGAGAAAATCTTCTCCTAATCCAATTCGAATTCAAGAGATCACCTTATGCTAATATATAAATAGGGGTCCTGCCACTCCAATTCTCTCATACTAGAGACTCTCAGGTGACTGGGTTTATTGTTGCATAACTCACCGTGATAATAAGTTCTTTAGAGATCTGGGTGGTCGAAAGAAGACTAGTAGTGCTAGCATACTAGTCGAGGAACCGAGTGCCCACACACTCTGCCATCCGAGAATTGGAGAATAGTAGAGAAGACTAGTTGGTTGAAGCCCTTCGGTTATTCTCTTCCTGCAGTTTGGCATCCTCTGAGATATAAGTTTATATTGTTGT
The DNA here is from genome assembly GCA_035233585.1 of Antiaris toxicaria. Classification (NCBI taxonomy): domain Eukaryota; kingdom Viridiplantae; phylum Streptophyta; class Magnoliopsida; order Rosales; family Moraceae; genus Antiaris; species Antiaris toxicaria. Next base: position 9,467,420 of record CP141163.1, read on the forward strand.
TAATTTATTGTATATGGCATCACGAGATATTTAACGATCTTAAAAATTTTTGTAATTCTGCTGCGCCGCTCTGATGCATTTTTACAGATTTTTTTCCAACAATTGGTATCAGAGCCATCTCGTGACTATGCCATGTACATAAATTAGACAATTAATTAGTCTTTTTATTTATGTATAGATTTGATATTTTGAGAGTGGCATTCTAGGATTCCTTTATGTTGTAATCATAAATTATGTATGTAGTATGTGGTTATTTTAATTTTTTTAAATTATTTTAAGCATGCTTGTTTACGCCAGTTATGGTTCCTTAGAATTTAGAAAATTATATCTAAGAATTTTTATGTAACTATGAGAACGGTTTATCATCACTGTAATTTTCTCATAGATTTTAATTTTTTGTCTCTTAGAATTATTATGATTAGAATTTTGTATACCGGAAACAGTTTAGGAAATTTTATGTAATTATTCTTAGAGGAGATTGAAGTTTGAAGACCGTGATTGATTTTTCCTGAAAAGTTAAATTTAATTTAAAGATTGAAATTTTGTTTGTGTGGAAAATTCCAATTTAATTAGGATTCAAATTAATTTTTTAGAGATCTTAATAGGTAAATTGGAATAAGGCACAAAAATCAAGGACCGACCCCTCAGGACGGGCTACTGACCTTGGTGGGGCTGTAGCCCCTGCCCTCGGACATGATGGGGCTACGGTAGCCCCTGTCCACGGCTGGACCACCCACAGCCGCAGGCTCTGCCTGCAGCCAAGGGTGGCCTTGGACCCCCCAGGGGCTGGCCGAAGCCCTGGGCTGTAACCCATGGCTTGTCACGGCCCAAAATTTAGACACGTGACACGGCAGTCAAATCATAATATCAACCCGAGATTTAAGGAAAAACATTTATTACGAAAAGCAGGTCAACATCATAATTTAGCTAAGCCTAATTATTTATAAAGTAGCATCATAACCACATAATAAAATAAAGTAGAAAATAAATACTTTTTAATGCAGAAACCAAACATAAAATTGGTCTTCAAAAGAAATTACCAACCATAAAATATTCCCAAGCATGAAATTTAAATAACATGAAATAAAGTCCAAACTTAAAGACTCATTACATCAGAACGAGAAACAGAAAGAAGAAGATGGAGAAAACGGATAGCATCATCTTCGGTAGAAACGGATAGCTCAACGATTTTCGGAACTGCTACCTCCCGCACCTGGAAGTAGTCATTTCGAAATCACAAAGAAAATAGGACGTGAGCGCTGGCTCAGTAGGACAGAAACAAATGTGGATTACACAGGTAACATTTAAAAGTATGACATAATATTCGTTTCCAAAAATAATTAACAATTTAAGAATACATGGCATAATAATCATTTCCAAAAATAATCAACAATTTTGTGAAAATATTTTTAATACAAGTTTTATTCTGCTGAAGACTTAGCGTGGCTGCAATATACGTGCCCCAATATTAAAAATAATAAATCATTAAAATAAATCATCATATTTTGAGTGAGGACTTGTCGTAGCTATAATATACGTGCCTCGAATTGAATTATTCTAGATCATCTCGTGATAGTCTAAATAGGCCGAATGGCCATGCGCAGGTTTATGGACCTTCCCCCATGGCGTCAACTTTGGGACACACGCATCATTTATAATGATCGTGAACTAGAGCTCAATTATGTTCATCGGATTATTCAAAAGATGGTATTTACTAAGTTATATTATGCCATTATTCAAAACTCGCTTTAAAATACACATTTATTACAAAACACTTTGCATGCGTTTATTTCATCAAAAACAGTATAATAATTTCATAAACTAAAAACAGCATGCCATCGATAAAACAGGAAAATTTAAAACACTTGACTACTCCCAGAAAAGGCTAGAAAGTCCTACCTTGATTATCGCACAAGCGTTGCGATGACGTGATCCACGAATCAAGCAAGAACGTCAAATAAATCCTATAATCACAACATATGATCAGTCTAGGTCTAGACATAATCATCCAATCATTTTAGTGTGCTACAAAAGGATTTTAAAATGTTTAATAAACATTTGGGATTTAAAATTTGTGAAAAAAAACTCTAAGTTAGGATATTATTGTACATGGGCAGACTGACCTAGGCTGACTGTAAAATCAATATTAATTCATTTTTAATCCCAAAAATTCTAAATTTTTAATATGTTAAACTAGACATCCGTAGCTTTAATTTCATATAATTTTTATAATTTTTAGACATCGTTTGGTCATTCAATTAGGCCAAAATCCGAGAGGTTGTTTTCAGGCATAAAATTAGGGTTTCAGTTTCAGTTCAAAAACTGGCAGTTCTATCCACCTATCTTAGAAAATTATTTTGACTAGGCCAACGGATGAGTTTGGTTGTGAAATTTTGTAGGAATTTAGGGGACATCTTTAATTTAATTTTAGGCTCAAGATTCACTCAAAAATCATTTTTAAAACTCAAGTTATGGCTGACAAAATTTTACTGTTCATATGGTAATTTTCCAGATTTCCGTTTTTCTGTCTGAATTTCAATTAGCCTCAAACCAATTCAATTTTCATCCAATGATCATAAAATTTTGTGGAGAACCTTATTTATATGTCATTAACACGACCATGAATCAAATTGGCAAAAATCATAAAATTTTATACATGTGATAATAGGGTTTTTGAAAGGGGATCAATGAGGCAAAATTTTTAGGGTTTTAGAGATAGAAATTAACACCTTGTTTATGCTGCACTATTTTTGATGCTTGGTCTCCTTTTTGGCTGAATTTGTGTGAGTGTCGGAGTCTTCAAAACAGGAGGGAAAAACAGTGGAGAAAAATCATATAAATTTTGGGGTTTAAATCAAAAGGAGAAGGAAGGAAAAAGTTGATTTCTTACCTTGTTTTTGTCTCAAAAATTGTTGAATCCTTGAGATTCCTTTAGGTAGGTTTTGCTTGCTGTTTTGGGTGTGTTTTGGGAGAGAAAAATTCAGGGAGGAAATAGGGTGAGGCTGGCCGAATTTTGATAGTGAAAGGAAAGGTGAATGAGAGTTGAAAGAGGGTTCTTATACTAGGTTTTTTTTTTTTAATTTTCTTTCCCTTTTTGTTTCCTTGCTTGGCCGAATATTTTGAGAGGCAAAAATGGGAAATTTTGTGCTGTTTTGAGGCTAGGGTTTTTCTCTCCTTATTTTTCTTTAAGTGGCCGAAATTATCCATTAGTTTTTAAGGAAAAATAATTTGAATTTTGATTGAGTTTTGACCTAGTTTTTAATTCAGATCAAATCTCTTTTATTTCCTACACTTTAGGGCCGAATTTCTTCTTTATATTTAAGGGATGAAATTTGAGTTTGAATCCTCCCTTGGATTTGTGGGATTTAAATTTTAATTAAAAATCCCAAATAATGACCGAATATTTTAGGGTTTTTTTTGAAGTCAAAATTGTTGACTTTTTGAGTGGAATTTGACTAGGAAACCAACCTAGAGTTTCCAAAAGATTTTTAATTAATTTTTGGCACACTAATTTTATTTAAATTATATATTGACTCTTAAATAAAATTTGAGGCGTCACATGGCTACACGCACTGCCTGCAGCCTAGTGGGCTGTTGCGCCTACCCGGGGTGTACAGCCCATGGCTGTAGGCACTGGCTGCAGCCTGGCAGGCTGCTGTGCCCACCTGGACGTGCAGCCTGAGGCTGTAGGCACTGCCTGCAGCTCTGCAGGCTTGCACCAGGCCTGGCATGGGTTGCCAGCCCCTCAAAGGGCTAGGGGCTGCCCACGATGGCTACGGGCCCATGGGCCGATGGTTGGAAAAATAAAAAATTTCAATTTTTAAATTTAAAATTTAATTTTAAATCATGTTTAAAAATACGTAATTGAAAATTTAAAATTTTTGAAATTACATATTATTACACATGAAATTTAAATTGTTTAAAATATGAATTTGAAATTTAAATTTGAAATTTGAATTTGAAATTTAAATTTTTGGAATTCAAATTTTAAATGATTCTTGGGATGAGAAATAAATAGAGAGGCTACATAAAGATGGATACAAGAAGACGGAACAAAATTCAAGACCCAAAAAATGCTTTAGATGGAATTTTATAATCTTTATTTTCTTTGTTCTACGATGAAACTATGGCTTGGTTATTTTTCCGTCAATTATTTTTTCTGTGATATATCATGGATGGATGAATATGTATTGATGGATGAATTGTATGCATATTTAATAACATGTCATATAGGATAGGTGAATGCCGCTCAGACTATATTGATCATGTATATTTGTCAAAACTTATATGTTTTTTCAAAATATTGAGTGGGAGAGGGTTTCAAACAAAACCCACGGCCTCCATTCTTGATCCATATGTGAAAGTATGGTAATGCCTCGTGTTAGTTCTACCTTGATCACACCCCTCGGTAGGTGTTTACTGTCGTCAGTATACTAGGTTGGATCTCCTATGTGAAAAACGTGTTCAGGCATGATTCTATTCATGACCACCTCTCGGTGGCTTGGTAGGACATGGATCGGACTACGTAAATAATGATTATACACTCAAGACTCGTTTAGTTATTAACCTTCCCTAGAAACTCTGTTAACTAAACTGGTGGCCAAAATAAGCGGTTATTAATATATGTCTTAACCTTGGAGGATTTAAGACAAAATATATTAATTGGATGAGATCCATGTTCTTACTGTTTGTCTCATGACCACCCCTCGTTGGCTTGGGACAATAGGTGCTGAGAATTACCATTGCAATGCTACATGTTTTTCCAAGTTTCATGTAAGAACATACTTGTATGTTTTATTTGCTAAATTCTCTCTATATTTACTTGGGCTTTGTAATGATATCTAGTATAATTTTATTTCAGTTCAAAATGTCACCGACACCTTTCATTTCAATACTTACTGAAAATAAACTTAATGGCGATAATTATAAAAATTGGAAGAGAAATCTGCTAATGGTTCTCAGCTGTGAGAGACACAAGTTCGTACTCGACGAACCATGCCCAGCTGGGTCCAAACCTGACACACAACTTGAGGAGATCCCGATTGCCTATACTTGTTGGAGAGAATCCAATGAGATAGCTCGGTGCTACATTCTTACTAGCATAACGAGTGCTTTACAAAAGTAGCATGAGACTTATTATGTTGCTAAGGAGATCATGGAAAAACTTAGAGGACATGTTTGGAGGCCAAGAAAAATTGGCTCGACAGTCTGCCATCACAAGTATCATGAACTCTAAGTAGAAGGTGGGTACTCCGGTGAAGAATCATATGATCACTCTTATGGGCTTCTTTATTTAGACTGCCAAAAACAGTGTTGAACTGGACTACAACACCCAGATCGAAATGGTGTTTAAAACTCTGTCTAAGAATTTTGTAGGGTTTAAAGGCCACATACAGTCTGGTGATAAGGGAGTTAGGACTCACCGAGCTCATGAAGCAACTACAAGCTTATGAGCGGATGATCAGGGATGAAGATGCGGTCCAACCTAAAGAAGAGGCCAATTTAGCCGAATCTTCCAAACCCTCACGGAAGAGGAAGAGGCTAAATAAGAAGAAAGTGGCTTCCAGTTCTTCTAATCCTCCTGTCTCGGATAGAAAGAAGAAGAACAAGAAGCCCAAGGACCCTAAAAAGTCTAAGTGCTTCTATTGTGGGAAGGTAGGTCACTTCAAGAAGGCTTGCTAGGAATTCTTAGCCACTAAGGGCAAGGAAGGTAATGAACTTCTTTATTTAAAAGCGTGTTTAGTGGAAGAATTGAAAGATACTTGAGTCATTGATTCGGGTGCCACTAATCATGTTTGTGTTTCTATGCAGGGGCTCGTGGAAACGAGAAGTCTACATGATAGGAGCCTCTCGTTACGGACTGAAGACGGTAGCTTGGTAGTGGCTGAGGCAGTGGGAGATGTATATCTTTATTTTGATAAATTTAGGTTTATATTATTGAAAGACAGTTTTTATGTTCATAATTTTAGGAGGAACCTTATATTAGTAGTTTGTTTAATAAAAGATTCTTATTTAGTTTCTTTTAGTAAAAGAGTTGATATTCGTAAAGAGTCTTTTATCTGTTTTGGATGGATGGATGGAAACCTATATTTAATCAAACCAAAGATGTACTCACTAATTGACACCGAATTAACAAATAACTCTAAAAGGTTGAAAGTTTCACACTCTAACAAAGTGTATCTTTGGCATTTAAGACTTGGTCATATTAATTAGAATAGATTCAAAGATTGGTGAAGGACGGTCCTTTAGAATCTTTAGAGGAGGTATGTCTTCCTCAATGTGAATCTTATCTTGAGGGTAAGATGACTAAGAGGTCTTTTAGAGCTAAGAGTACCAGGGCTCAGGAACTCTTAGAAATTGTGCACACTGACGTATGTGGCCCCATGAACGTCGCAACACGAGGAGGGTATGAGTATTATGTTTCCTTCATAGACGATTACTCGAGGTATGAATATGTGTACCTAATGCACCGCAAGAGTGAAACCTTTGATAAATTCAAAAAGTATCGTGCGGAAGTGGAAAAGCAATTGGGTAAATCCATAAAGACACTTTGATCTGATCAAGGTGGCAAATACCTCTCCGATGAATTTCTAGGACATCTTGTAGAGAATGTGATATTATCCCAATTGACTACATCTGGTACTCCAGAACAGAATGGTGTAGCTGAAAGGAGAAACAGGACCTTATTAGATATGGTACGGTCCATGATGAGTTATTCAATGCTACCGTTATCTTTTTGGGGATATACATTACAAACAGCGTGCTATATTCTGAACCAAGTTCCAAGTAAATCAATTCCCAAGACTCTATATGAATTGTGACATGGCAGGAAGCCCTCCCTTGGACATATGAGAATATAGGGTTGCCCTGCACATGTATTAGATAGGGATATGAAGAAGTTAGAACCAAGATCAGAATTATGCATGTTTATAGGGTATACTAAGGGAACTAAGGGAAGTCTATTCTATAACCCGAAGGAACAAAAAGTTATTATATCAACCCATACGACATTCTTAAAGGAAAGTTACATGAATAACTTTAAGCCCCAAAGCAAAGTGGTGTTAAAAGAGTTATCAGGTGATAAAACTACTCTACAGGTTTCGGTCTTGGACGCAAGTCTGAGTTCCAGTGAAAGACCTGCAGACGATCAACAATTTAGGGTGCTTCGTCGTAGTGGGAGGGTTTCAAGGAAATCTGATTTCTTCATGTATAATGCTGAGGTATACCAGGCCGAGGCACATGAGCATGAGGATGATCTAGTCACTTATGATGAAGTAATAAATGATGTTAATTCTAAATCTTAGAAACAGGCCATGAACAATAAAATGGATTCTATGAAATCCAACTCTGTTTCAAAACTTGTAGATCTATCGGATGGGATAAAACCCGTTGGAAGCAAGTGGGTCTATAAAAGAAAGAAGGATGCAGAAGGGAGAGTGAAAACTTTCAAAGCTAGATTAGTTGTAAAGGGGTACACGCAAAAGGCTAGAATCAATTATGATGAAACCTTTTCACTTGTTGTTATGCTGAAGTCTATCCGTATTCTTCTGTCCATTACTGCGGCTCTCAATTACGAGATCTGGCAAATGGACGTCAAAACGACATTCTTAAATGGCCATCTTAAGGAAAGTATCTACATGATACAGGCCAAAGGGTTCGTGGTAAAAGGCCAAGAGAGAAAAGTTTACAAGTTGCTTAGATCCATTTATGGATTAAAGCAAGCATCCCGCTCATAAAACTAAAGATTTGATCAAGTGATCAAAACATCCGGTTTTGAGCAAAACGTTGATGAACCCTGTGTTTATAAACGTATTCAGAATGATAAAGTAATCTTTCTAATACTCTATGTCGATGATATACTACTCATTGGGAATGATGTAGAGAACTTATCATCAGTCAAGCTTTGACTGTACCAATAGTTTGACATGAAGGACTTAGGAGAAGCTAATTATGTTTTAGGCATTCGTCACTTCAGAGATCGAAAGAACAAGATGATTACATTATCCTAGGCTTCATACATAGATAAAATAATCGACAAGTATGCAATGCAAGAGGCAAAGAAAGGTTCACAACCTTCTATTGCTGGACTAATTCTTTCATTGGATGACTATCTCAAGACATTGGAAGAAAGAGAGCATATGAGTAAGGTCCCTTATGCATCAGCTGTGGGTAGCCTTATGTACGCTATGCTTTGTACTCACTGGGATATATGTTTTGCAGTAGGTATAGTGAGTCGATATTAAGCACATCCTGGAATCAAGCACTGGCAAGCAGTAAAGCATATACTCAAGTATCTTAAAAGAATGAGGGATTATATGCTAGTGCATTCTAGAGGGGACCTAACACCCGTAAGATACACGGACTCAGACATCCAGACTTGCAAGGATTCAAGGAAATCAACATTAGGATCAGTGTTCTTACTCGGAGGAGGCGCCATTGCATGAAACAGGGTTGCACGGCTGACTCTACAATGGAGGCTGAGTATGTGGCTGCGGCTGAGGCATCTAAAGAAGCAGTTTGGCTCCACAAGTTTTTTAGAGACCTTAAGGTCATTTCGGGTGTTGCCAAGCCTATCATACTCTACTGTGATAATAGTGAGGCTATTGCCACCATAAAGGAATCTCGGTACTACAAGAGGACCAAGCATATAGATCGGAGGTACCATATTATTGAGGGCATGTGGAGACAAGACAAGTAGATGTATGTAAAATCACGTCTGAAGATAACATTACCGATCCTTTTACTAAGACTTTGGCGGCCGGAAGCTTTGAGAGGCATGTTGAGGTAATGGGGATGTGTAACATGGCACATCTATTGGCTTAGGGCAAGTGGGAGATTATTAGAAAATGCCCTAAGCATGAAAGATATTTTGATGTATTTCATTTTTGAACTGGATAATAAAGTTATATATAGAAGTTATTCATTACATTACTATTTATCCTCATTCTATTTACATGTTAAAGTAAATGTAAGCAAATATAACTCACTAATTACTTGTGTTAAAACTGTTAGAACATTACATGCAATGAACTTTTATATGCGAGAAGACAATGTTCTAAAGTAAGCAGTCTAAACTAATGTCTATAGTCTATGGGGTTAGACCAAGCATCTAACTTATGTTAAGACTATTATGTTGTCTAAAGCCATAGTGGGGATGGTTTGTCTTGACTATTCGAAGCATAGACTCCTGAGTAGAGACATAGATATGTTGCTTGGTGGTGACATATTGGACCGGGTTTAAAGCGTGATTGATATACGTGGTCCGCTATGAGTGGATCAATTTACTTTTGATGTTCATTATGCAATAACCTTAATCTTGAGTAGATGAACTACTTCATGTATATGACTTTTATACTTTGATATTCTAATGGCTAAAGTATCTCGGAGGTAGTAAGCTTATAGACTGGTTCATTAGGTGCATGACTTGTATACGATGAAGGGTTTATTTACAGATATCAGAATCATAGCTCTAATAAGGAGTTAAGGGTATCCTCTTAAAGACAATATACTGGATGTGAAAATGGATAAGGTCTTGGGTCGTCTGCAGGGCGGATGACTTCTTATTCACATATAGTGAATGATCATTTTCTTATTCGGTAGTATAATGTAACTTTAAGATAACTTGATCAGTAAGTTGAACAGACTTTGACCTAAGACTGATCATGGATATCATATGAGGGTTTTGCATACATGACAACGTCATTGGACATTAACTTGTCATAGGCTTTCATAATACGGTATATAATTGGGAGTTTAGTTTTAGATTTATAATGGTGTGACTCTGAAATTAGTGATCATATAATTGAGTTGTTTGGTACAGAATGATGATCATATGGAATCACAAGAGCCTAATTATATATGTCCAATTGGTCCCTCTACTAGCTCCACATAATTCCTTAACAAATGGTAAATTGATCTGTGTATGTTTATTGGCTAGTTGACTATGTATGGATGGTGTAGACATAGGATCAATATAGAAGACAAGATTCTCTTCGGTTGGATTTAAATTTTGTTTTGAATAATAGAGTACACAATTATTCGAACTCCAAATAAAGTTGTCATGATTTTATTTAAGATTAAATTGGAGTTGTAGAAAATTATCTATGAGGATAATATTTGAAATACAACTTTTTATGGAATTTGAAATTTGAATTTTGAAATTTGAAATTTGAAATTTAAATTTCGAATTTGAAATTTGAATTTGAATTTGGAATTTAACATTTGAATTTGAAATTTAAATTTGAAATTTGAAATTTGAACTTTGAAATTTGAATTCAAATTTTAAATCACAATCCAAGTAAAATTTGAATTAGTTGTGGATAAATCTACATGATGAATTTCGGATTTGATATGGATAATGGAGAGGAAAATCTTGTTTGAATCCTGCTTAAATTTTAAATCCTAAATCTAACTAAATAGCCAAATTTGTTAGGATAATTTTTCATTAGGAGGATTTGGACTTTTTTGTGGATAAGGATACAGAAAAATTCAAGTTTCAATTCTAATTGAATTTTGATTCTCTCCCTCACAAAGTGGCCGAAAATTTGTGGATAATTCCAAGGGAGATTTTCAGTTTTTATGTAGATAAGGGTAAGATAAAATTTAAGTTAGAAAATCCTATTTGAATTTTGATTCTCATCACACTAGGGTGGCCAAATCTAGCCTTATTCTTGGGCTAGGGAAAATTCGGTTATAGTGGATAATGACGAGATAAAATTTTGGTTAAAACCCTGTTTGAATTTGGAAAACAAAATCTACTCTAAGGTGGCCGAATCTTCCCATGATTGTGGCCTATAGGGAATTCAGATTTTGCGAGGAAGATAAGGGAGAAAATCTTCTTCTAGTCCAATTCGAATTCAAGGGATCACCTCATGCTAGTCTATAAATAGGGGTCCTGTCACTCCAGTTCTCTCAGACCACAAACTCTCAGGTGAGCAGGCTTATTATTACATAACTCACTGTGACAATAAGTTCTTTTGAGATCTGGGTAGTCGAAAGAAGACAAGCAATGCTAGCATACCAGTCGAGGAACTGAGTGCCCATATACTCTGCCATCCGGGAATTGGAAAATAATAGAGAAGGCTAGTTGGTTGAAGCCCTTCGGTCATTCTCCTTCCACAGTTTGGTGTCCTCTGAGGTATAAGTTTATATTATTGTTAATTTATTGTATATAGCATCATAAGATATTTAACGATCTTAAAAAATTTTTGTAATTCCACTACGCCACTTTAATGCATTTTTATCGATTTTTTCCTACAGTGGCAGTTGTAAAGTGAACCCTAAGTGTGCAGGTGAAAGAGGAAGCAGAGCTGCAATGAGAGAATATCTTTCATACTAGGTGCTGCGTCAATGACAAGGTCTGTAGTATGATTATCGATGAAGGTAGTTGTACTAATGTTGTCAGCACATCTCTAGTAGGAAAGTTAGGGCTTAAGGGCACTAAACATCCCAGACCATAAGCTGCAGTGGTTGAACGACAGTGGTGAGACCAAGGTGAGCAGACAAGCTATGATTTCATTTCGTATCAGGAGATATGAGGATGAGGTGTTGTGTGATTTAATACCGATGCAAGCTTGCCATGTGATGTTGGGAAGGCCGTGGCAATTTGACAGGAGGGTGATTCATAGTGGCTTCTCAAACAAGTATTCATTCGTTCACAATGGTAAGAACTTTAACCTCGCACCTTTAACCCCTAAATAGGTGTATGAGGATCAGTTGTAGTTTCAGCAGTCATTCGAAAAACAAAGGGGGAGTGAAAAATTAATAGAAAATGAGAAAGAGAAAGAAAGAGAGAAAAAAAAGAAAAAGAAAAAAAAATGAAAATCAAAAGGAAAAAGAGAGGAAGGCCGGAAAAGGTGAGAGTGTCCAAGCCGAAAGGGGTTCGGTATTGGAGGTGAGTGAAAAGGAGAGTGCAGCCTTACAAAAGAAGAACTGTGTGGCAAGAGTAAGTATGGTGAGAAGAGCGTTAGTTTTGAGGCAGCCTATGCTGATGTTGGTGTATAAAGAGGTGTTTTTGAATACTAACGAATTTCATGATTCTTTGTCAAGTTTTGTTGACTCTCTTTTGCAGGAATACCATGATGTGTTTCCCGATGAGATTCCAGCAGGTTTACCACCTATTCGGGGAATCGAGCATCAGATTGATTTCGTGCATGGCTCTACAATCCCTTACAGACCCGCCCATAGAAGTAATCCAGAGGAAATAAAGGAACTTCAAAGGTAAGTCCGAGAGTTGATGGACAAGGGGTACATTTAAGAAAGCATGAGCCCGTGTGCAGTTCTGGTGATTCTAGTGCTAAAGAAGGATGGGACATCGAGGATGTGCGTTGATTGTCAAGCGATCAACCAAATCATGATAAAGTATCGATACCCTATTCCTCACCTAGGTGACATGATATATGAATTGCATAGAGCTTGTGTGTTTTCAAAAATTGATTTGAAAAGTAGATATCATCAAATTAGAATAAAAAAGGGTGATGAATGGAAAACTGCATTCAAGACTAAGGGGGCGTTTGGTAAACGCATTGCATTTTGATTGTATTTGAATGAAATTTGTTTTTTGAATGTTGTATTTGGTTGAAAAGTATTTGTTTTGTATTTAAATGAAATGTGTGTTTGGATAAAAAGTATTTTAGAATTGAAAAGTTGATGTGATTGGTAAAAGTAGAGATAAATAGTGGAATTGAAAAGTTGATGTGATTGTTTTAAAAATATTTTGAATAGTAATTGCTTTCGTAGCATTATTGTAAAATTTGTGTTTGATGTAAAATTGTATTGTATTTGAGTAAAATTAAAATTGAATATTTCTCCAAATGCCCCCTAATATGGTTTATACGAATGGTTATTTATGCCTTTTGGTCTAACTAATGCACCGAGCACTTTCATGAGATTGATGAACCATGTTTTACGGTCTTTTATTGGTAGGTTTGTGGTTGTTTATTTTGATGATATACTTGTCTATAGCAAATCTGTTGATAAGCATGTTGATGATTTAAAATCTGTTTTGGATAAGCTTAGGCAAGAATGCTTGTTTGCTAACCTCAAGAAATGTACCTTTAATTACAAATAAAAAATTACAAATTCTGACTATCATAACAATTAGAATACATATTATTCCCACATTACTTGTGCTATTTTGTCCCTGAATTGGCTCATACGTTGTGGGTCCCTATTAGTGGAACCAACATCAAAAAACGATTCAGATTCATGGTAATTTGTACCGCTCCTGCCAAAACCACATTAAGCTTCACGGCTGGGTAGGCAGTGCATTTTTCCCCTTATAAAGCAGCCAAGAGAAGAAAAAGTTGTGAGATGCTTGGTTATTCGAGTAAATTTTAAATGACGTTTCATTGCTTATCAGAATAATTTCTACATGTCAGGCAAACTGTGTCATAATTTTTTGGAATTTGGTTTATAAAATAGAATCTGAATTCACATATCTACTCTACCCAATTAGACGAAGCCTTCTGAGCAAAACATTTGACGAATCTTACAAAAGGAGCAACCCTACTGGTGGAACTCTAGCTTTCTCTTAACTTCATAAATGCACCTCCATTTGCATATCTTTGAGAATTCGTGTTGTCCAAAAATGAGCGACAGAGAAGAAGAGAAATTCCATGTAGAGTGAAGGAAAGCTATGAAATTAGCAACAATATCTTCAAAGTACCAGAATGATGCTAATGCTAGGTAGCACAAGTGGGACGATGGGACAAGTATCACAATGATGTAGCATTCCACCATAAGTAATGATTTTCTACAAATATACAACTCCGAATCAATTCTTATGTTACTGCAAACAAAACAATGGAAAGAAATGAACTTATCAAATACATATGGAAGCATTACCAAAACAACTTCTTAGAACAGCACAAGCGATAATGAACTTGTCCTACTAAATCGATAAGCGATCTTTGAATTGAAGAAGCTAAGGAGAAGAAAACTAGGATTGAATGTCGAATAGAATAAAAATGGTATTATATTGAAAAACCACAATGGGAAAAAAGACAACTTGGTTTTTAATGTAATTCCAAAACAAATTACCATGAACTAGGAAATTATAATGAATTACAGAAACCATGTAAACAGAAACAAACAAGGACTCAAACCTAGCATGTGTCTATTAGGAGATAAAGCAATGAGAATATATATATTTCCCTTTAGCATTGTGTACTAAAACTAAACAAAGTTACCACCATTAAAAGGACACATCTACATTGCAATACTTGAACAAGAACATTTTCTGTATGATTAAATCATTAAAGAAATGCAAATTATTCACAATGAATTGCGAGAGTCAACAGGGGACAGACTTAAATTGACATAAGTGTCATTGGTACTAGAAAACAGGCCACTACTTGAACTCAATCCACAAGAGCTCTAACTGATTAGAACCGACCACAATGAATCCATCAGTGTTTGAACATCTCTCAAGCTACAAGAAATTACCAGCATTCTTCACTACTAAATAGCCAACATCGGATAGTAACATACAGAGGACATTCACGTTTTTCAGCTTAACTAGTAATTATTACTACCATTTATTATCATAGGAACAACACAAGCCAAATTCAATTTGGATCAACTTGTCACAGTTTCTCAATAACAAATAAACAATAGAGACGAGTGGACAAGCCATCTATGAATTAAAAAAGCAAGGCAGAAGAAAACTGAAGCTGAGTAAACCTTTAACCTAAAAGTTTGCTTATTCAAGAATTCTCTTTCATACTAACTACTTGCTGATGTAGAGTGGCCTACCAGCTAAGCAAACTCTACCAGTAGGATTTCAAAGTTCAAACTCATGGAAAAGTAGGTTGCAAACAAGAATACTATTAAAAATCTTGACTTGGTGAGTTTATGAAACTAAAAAATTTATAAAAAGAAACAGATAAGGACTCAAACCAACCTGTGCCAATTAGGAGATCAATATCATGGTGCGAATCATGAGCTATCTAGAGCTAGCAAAAATTATAATTTGTAATATTATGTCATAAGCATCAAGCAAGCTTAGGAACATATGATTTCACACAAATGGTAAAATTAGGAAGACAATAAGAAGCAAATAGAAACTTTACCTCGTGACTTTTGAATCCCAACCAGATAAATCGACTGATTATTGTAAAGCAACTCTCCATCTTTTCACCATTTCCATTTTGTCCTTGAAACAGACTTTATGCTCTACAAAACAATTTCTTATAACTTCCTTATTGTTTCCTTATGTCTGATAGATCTACATCATAGAAAACAGGTATTACCATCTGTTTGTTTTCTTAGCAACATTCTGCAAGTGCACAATGTTGAACAAATACGGCTCATCCCAGTAATAGAACTTGGTATCATGAAGGAACTTCTTCCTTTGTTGGCTTGTCAACTCTGGTGGGAGTAGACTACTAACCAAGTAGTTCACAATATCAGCATACCAGGGTGCATTCAACTGTTTGATCACAAAAAGCTGTTCATCCGGGAAAGTCTCCTTGATTGGCCCTTCAATCTTCTCTGTCACACCCGTTTCCAATCTGGATAAGTGATCAGCCACTTGATTTTCAGTCCCTTTTCGGTCTTTGATTTCCAAGTCAAACTCTTGAAGCAGTAAAACCTATCTAATCAATCTTGACTTAGCGTCTTTCTTGGCAATGAGGTATTTAATTGCTGAATGGTCAGTGTAAACCACAACCTTGGTGCCTACCAGATATGCTCTAAATTTGTCAAATGCAAATACTATAGCCAACAGCTCCTTTTCTGTCGTAGTGTAGTTAAGTTGAGCGTCTGTCAAGGTTCTACTAGCATAGTAAATCGGATGAAATATCCTCTCGTTTCGCTGTCCCAAGACTTCTCCTATGGCGTAATCACTAGCATCGCACATCAACTCAAATGAACAATACCAATCTGGAGCCACTATGATCGGCGCTAACACCAACTTCTTCTTCAATTCTGTAAAAGCACGCTGACAATCCTCATCAAACTTGAATGGTACATTCTGCTCCAACAACAAACAAAGTGGCTTAGAAATTTTTGAAAAATCCCTAACAAAATGTCTGTAAAAACCAGCATGCCCCAAGAAACTTCTAATCCCTTTCACAGATGTAGGTGGCAGCAACTTGTCAATGATATCTATCTTTGCTTTGTCTACTTCTATGACGTCCCCCACGTACGTTACCATACCAACCAGTCGAGCACTGACGCCGACCGTGATGGTTGGCAACCTCGTGGGTCGTCGTCCTCTTACTTAACATACTTAACTTTCCATTCTTAACGTTCTCATTTTAAAGCGGAAACAATTTCTATAGCAATTTTTTTTTACTTACATATTATATCTACATCTCTATCATACTCTTATAACATATAATTCATAAATTTCTTTCTTTTAACTTCCTTTTTTGAACGCTCAGCGAAAGACTCATAGTAGTATCATACTCTCGCCCAGTCCCTTGGCACGTGCAGATTCGTCCGTTGTCCATCATATTACTTTAAACTAACAGGTTACTTACCTACAACATATGAACAACTAATGAGCTAGATGCTCAGTAAGTTCAAACATACATTCATTAACTTATAAATACTAGTAATATATATTATTACTAGAATATATGACATCACGTATAGACACATCATACACATCATCGAAACATATCATCAAAACATAACATAGAATATGAGCTTCATCACGCTCATTTATCTCTTCGCTAATCATTCCCATCATTCTATTGATAATCTGTTATCATTCTATTCTAATCTCTTCATTTCCTTTCTTTTCATTCCTATTGTTTCTTAACTTTCTGTTCTAAACCTTTATAACTTTTCTATCGTTTTGTCCTCATCTCTTATCTTTTTATATTTTATAAGCTAGTAACATATACACTAGCATGACATCACGTAAAAACATGTCATTCCATACATATAACATCAAATACATCACATCACATATATTAATTCCATTATATTCTTATAAACTTCGTTTTATTATTTATTTATTTTTCATCGATTTCATTATGTCATTCTTTCATATCGTTCGTTTCTTTTCCTATCGTCCTTTACTTTTCTTTTCTTTACGTATCATTTCTTTTCTTTTCTTTTCACTCTCCTTTCCTTTCTTTTCTTTTCACACTCCTTTCCTTTCCTTTCTTTTCACGCACTCTCTATTCCTTTCTTTTCTTTTCATGCACTCTCCTTTCTTTTCTTTTCTTTTCTTTTCTTTTATTTTCATGCACTCTCCTTTCCTTTCTTTTCTTTTCACTTTCCTTTGGTTTCTTTTCTTTTCACTTTCCTTTGGTGGGCCCATTGTTGAACGTACCTATTTGCGCGCAGACAGTGGGAGGAGGGGGAGCGACCCACCAACCTATCTCACAGTCACATTAATTACCACACCTTCGGGGTTGGTCTAACCTATAAACTACCGCACCTTCGGGGCAGCGCCACATCTGCGTGGAGGATATAGACCGGAAGTCTCGACCTTGTAAGGAGACCTGTACGCCAACAACTTAAGTTTTCAGTCTTATTATCTTGTATGCTTTTATTTTTCTTATGTTGATTTTTTCGTTGTACATCTTTTTAATGACATTCATTATCTTTCCTTTCTCATTTTTCATAGAACATTTCATGGGACATTTGTTCTTTCGTCGTTCTATCTTTCTTTCGTAATTCTTTCTTGTTGACATCTTATTCTTTCATTCTCATTTCGTAAGATATATATATCATTGTTTCGTTTTGTTGTTTTTCTTTTCTTAATTCGATACTTTACTCGTGTGAATTATGTCAGTCACACTTTAGCATATATAGCACATATTACTTATATATCATCACATCACATCACATTATAACAAACAAAAACACGTTTAGTTAAGTGCAGACAATTATTCTCTGTTTATCATTTGCATCATTCTATCTATCATATCTTATCATCATATTCCTATCGATCATAGTCTATCGTTCTATTCTATCAATCACAGCTTATCGTTATGTTCTAATCCTTTCATCATATCTTTCATCATAACCTATCATTGCTTCTCTTTCTTGTCTAACTCTTTACTTTCATATCATTTTTCATAAAACACCTATCATTTCGTTCTCATAAAACATACCCTTTCTTAATTCCTTTCATTACCGATTATCGTTGCTCTATCAATCATAACTTAACTTTCATAAAACCTTTCATAAACATCTATTCTTTCCTTTCATATCTCATCTCTTTTTTCTTTTTTTTTGTATTCTGTCATAATATTCTCGTTCTTACTCTTTCCATTCTTCTATCTCTCTTTCTCACATCTTTACTCTCATAAAGCTTTTATAATACATTTCCTTCGTAATTCAATATATATTCATGTATATATTTTTATATTCATGTATATAAAGCTTTTATAAATACGATAAGCTTGTTCATAGTTGCAGACGGGTAAATGTCTAAACTCACTCATAGGGTGCTTATCCTCTTCTTAGAATCCATCGATATCCTTTGTCGCGTCTGGATCGGGTTCCTACAGACAAACTTTGTCCGTTAATCACATTTTCATTTATAGCCTTTATTTTATTAAAAAGCTTGATTCTGATCTTATAACCCTTAATTAAAGCCTTAGGACAGCTTTTTAAACCTTAATGGCCATTTTCGAATTTTTCTCCAACTTTTTGAAAAATTACGATTTTACCACTGACTTTTGACAAAATTACAATTTTACCCTTGGCGTGATTTTTCATAACTTAAACCTCAATTCTGGCTTTTACAACCTTCATTACCCTATTCCGAGGTCATTAGGGCTCTTTTCCTATAATTTGAGAATCTTTGGGCAAAATGACCATTTTACCCTTAATGGGTCGTTTAATCATAACATTTTCATTTTCATACTTAGGCTGGATTTTCTAAACCCAAAATCATCTAATTAACTTTTTAAATCTTATTAGACCTTTTCCGGATTAATTCTTATCATTTTGCCAATTTTTAACATTCCCGGCCCTCGGGAAGTACTATTTTAACTTAAGAGTCGGTTTCATGTTTTTCTTGCGTTCTAGGGTTTCAAAGGGTCGGTTTACTAGTTATAACTTACCCCTTCCTTTTTCCATGCCCTAATTCCTTGAGGGGGCTCGGGTTACCTTCCCGATCATATTTTTACCTCTCGTTTTCCCATATTACCCGTAGTGCCGTTTTTAGAAATTTCGGAAGCATTTCCGCTTAATTTTTGAGGTTCCAGCATTTAGGAAACGCCTGAAAACCATCTATCCTGATCTAATTCTATCACGTACCATACCAGAGGCATAGATTTTACGTAAAACTCATACTGTTTATGTAAAATTGTTACATTATCACATATTTTTCTTCTCCTCCATTACTGTAATTTTCTTCTTTTTACATACATTCTTTTCCATAATTTTCATACCAATAATCATAAAATCATACAATAGTCCCAAACAATTAAATTACGGAACGTAAAGAGGTCAGGATTTCTACCGAATTGCAGTTCGGTCACGACGGCATAAACCCTAATTCTTCGTTCTTCATATCTGAGGTCTCGTCTTGCAAATCCGACTCCGCGGATGCGTCCGAAACGTCGAAAATAGGCCAACGGGCCATTCTTCAATTTTCGGTCACTGGTTGCCGTTGAACGCCGTTGACCGATCGTTGACCGTCTGTTGACCGGCATTGACCGACGGCGACGGTGGAATGTGGGTAGTCCATCTTGAAGATCTCGACAAGAGGAATCCATTGGTGGCTTCAATTTCACCATTCGACGCCTCTATCACCGGAAATCACCCCTCAAAAAATCGATCACGGCGGCGGCTTTGAAACTCCGCCGTGCCGGAGTTGTGGCGTGCAATTAACTTGGGGCTTTTGCTCCCCTCTTCACAACGAGCATTTCTGTACCGGTGGCAAGGCTCAACATCGCCGGAAACGACGAGTTCCACGACGGCTTCACGAGGCGACGTCACGGCTTCGGGCGGCGCGATCCGGCGGCCGTTGGGCTGAACCACCACATGGTTTTGTTCTACTCTTCACCACGAATCCATTGGGATTGGAATCGTGGCATTTGGACGTTGGACGGTGGAGATACGACTTCACGAAATTTTCGATGGTCGGTGGCTTCAGGCGGCGTGTGCGGGCTCCTCCAGCGTCGGTTCCGTCGACTCGGCCCACCGTCGGACTCAGCTCGGCGAGAGCTTTCCGATGACACCGGTGGTGTCGAAAACAGACACCGTTTCTGATACTACATTACTGTACACATGCGGGTAGAGAGAGAAAGAGAAGGGAAGAGAGAGAATGTACATAGACAAATGAGGAAATTTCACTTTTTTTTGCTCCTTATATACTTTTTCGCCCAAAATTTCAACATGGGCTATCCTGACTAATTTGGGCGTTCTAAATCCAAATATATCAGTTTTATTTTCATCTGAGATCATCTTGACCAGTTTCTGATACTGCGAATTCTTGATCAAAAATTACCCTTATGCTGAATTATCAAATTTGAGTGTGCTGATAGGCTATCCTAACTAATTTCGGAGTGTTGAACCCAAATTTATCAGTTTTATGTCAAGATAATATCATCTTGACCTACTTCTTAATACTGTGAGTTGCACACATGTGCTCACACCTAAAATCACTATCAATCATTTTTCATCCTTTAACATTGTTAAAACATTTTATTTAGTTCTAAACAATATTCAATCACTTAATTTCACATTTTAATACTTAAATTCATTGTGTATTTATTCTCCGAGAAATATGAATTTTCCCGGTTATCACAACTTCAATTCCTCTTCTTAAAACCTTATGTCCTAACACAATACCCTCATTTACCATAAAATGACATTTTTCCCAGTTCAGAACTAAACTGATTTCTTCAATTCCCCAGGCAGCTATCAAAAGACTCTCCCAAAACTGAAAAGTCGTCCATGAAGACCTCTAAAAATTTTTCTACCATATCTGAGAAAATCGCCATCATGCAGCGTTGAAATGTTGCTGGTGCATTGCACAACCCAAATGGCATTCTTCTGAAGGCGAACGTACCATATGGGCAGGTAAAGGTAGTCTTTTCTTGATCTTCGGGTGCAATAGCTATTTGGTTATAGCCTGAATAGCCATCCAGGAAACAATAATATTCTTTCCCAGCTAATCGATCCAACATCTAGTCAATGAATGGCAGTGGAAAATGATCCTTTCTGGTAGCCTTGTTCAGTCTTCGATAATCCATACAGACTTTCCATCCTGTGACTGTTCGAGTGGGAATCAACTCATTGTTGCTGTTAGCCACAACTGTTATTCCTCTTCTTTTTGGCACACATTGAACCGGACTAACCCATGAACTGTCTGAGATGGGGTAAATGATGCCTGTATTAAGCCACTTAATTACTTCTTTCTTCACCACTTCTTTCATAATAGGATTCAGTCTTCTCTGCTGCTCTACCGAATTGCTGTAGCATTCTTCCAGCAAAATTTTATGCACACATATTGAAGGACTAATTCCTTTAATATCTGTAATAGTCCAGCCTAAAGCTTTTTTGAAATTTCTCAGCACTGTAAGCAATTTCTGCTTCTGGTCTGCAGTTAAAGAAGCTGAAATAATTACTGGAAATGTTTCTGATTCACCAAGATAAGCATACCTAAGGTGTGCAGGGAGAGGCTTCAACTCCAAAATCAGAGGCTCTTCAGTAGATGGCTTAAACTTTTTTATCTCACCATCTTACAGTCCCAGCTGTAATAACCGAGAAATCTACATTCTCGGAAATATTTGTACAAAATATGTAAATAAATGTACATTTACAGTGAGACATGTTACAAAATACAGAGCAGAGGAAAATTTTGATTAATTGAGTTTTAATCAAAATTTGACAATGAATTAATGAAAATAGTTTAAAAGCTAAACATTAATTCAATTTATGATGTTTTAAAATTAATAGAAAATTATGTGGAAAATACATACTAAGAGATCAATGGCACACAAGTGAGTCACATTGATCAATGGCCAAAAGAATTGCCAAACAAGCCCTTGCACATTTCAAAAAAATAAAAGAAAATGTGAGAGGAAGGAGACACGTGGAGGCCTTTGAGCTAAGGGGATTAAGTGAATTAATTCACTTATGTTGAGCTGCAAAGCAGCCGGCAGAAAGAAAGAAAGAAAGAGAAAGAGAAAGAAAAAGGGAGAAACCGAAAGAAAGAGAGAGAAGAAAAAGGAAATCCAAACAAGTTCGGATTTTCTTGTTCCAGCAACAGATCGACCGAGTTTCGGTCACGAATCAGCAGCAAGATACTCACAAGATTCAAGCAAGGTAAACCCTTGGTTTTCTCTTGCTTTTTTGGATGAAAAATCTAGGGTTTAAGTGAAAAAAAAAAGAGAATATGAGTGAATCATGTCGAGGTTTTCGGTTAAAATCGAAACATGGTTTGAGTCTAGATGTTTTCAAACACGAATCCATGAGTGGATGGTTTAGAAAACCGAGTTTAGTGAGTTTTCTTTAAGAAAGCTCAGATTTTTCAAGAATTGAGTCAAAAGGTGTAAATGAGCAAAATGTGGAATTTTTGCTTATGAAATCATGGATTGGTGATATTAGAAATTTAGTAGATACCTTGAAATGATCTTATGGAGATCGATTTCGAGTGTAAGAAATAGAACAAAGGCCATAAAAGCCTTAAAAAATCAGAGCAGAGTAGTTCGGACCCAGAATCTTGATTCTGGTATAAACACGGGCGTGTACAAAGGCGTGTTCAGAACACGGCCCCGAACATGCCCATATGCACGACCGTGTTGCAAGAAAAATATCAAACCCGAGAGGTACACGACCAAGAACACAGCCGTGTATCGGGCCGTGTCAAAGGGCACACGGTTTCGAGTGTAAGAAGTAGAACAAAGGCCATAAAAGCCTTAGAAAATCAGAGCAGAGCAGTTCGGACCCAGAATCTTGATTCTGGTATAAACACGGGCGTGTACACCGACGTGTACAAGGGCGTATTCAAAACACGGCCCCGAATATGCCCATATGCACGACCGTGTTGCAAGAAAAAAATCAAACCCGAGAGGTACACGACCAAGAACACAGCCGTGTATCGGGCCGTGTCAAAGGGCACACGATCAAGGGGAAGGCGTGTAGCAAACCATGTTAGACAGCAGGAAAACACGGCCAGAAACACGGCCGTGTAAGTAACCGTGTAAGAGGCTAGAGGAGTACACGGCTAGTAACACGGCCGTGTATCTACCCGTGTAAGTATACACGGCCATGTTCCACGAATTACACGGCCAGGCATGTAAGTCCAGAGAGGTACACGGCCAGAGACACGCCCGTATAGGAGGGCGTGTTCGAAGCCAGAGAGTAAAAAAAAAAAAAAAGAGTCTGGAAATGAAAATTTTCATGTTTTGCCATATTTCCAGTATAAGTTGAACAATGGAAATAATCAGTGATTATTTCTTTTATAGGAGTTCAAGTCAGAGACCTCGATACAGCAGTCCCAGAGCAGCAGAGGTTTACGCTAGCTGATTTTCTGTAAGTTCAAGCATTGTCCTAACTGCAACATGGACAAGCTTGTTATATTACGATGTTATGTATGTTGTATGACGTGGTTGTTAGACATTGATTGTCTACATCATGATATTCATGTCAGTCTCATGTCGGCACAGGTCAGTTCATATCAGTTCATGTCATGCATGTAGAGTTGCATGTTTCAATACATATGTCAGACAGATACCAGAACACGAACACAGGTAGGTGCACAAGGCACCCTAGTATGTTAATAAAACTCACACCCCAGTAATTCATGTAACAGGTTCCAACTGTAGGGGCAATCAGTGTGCTACCCAGTTGGAACACCAGCAAGATGGTAATTAAACCAGTTATTGGTGTATCGGCCTCTCGACCCACGGGGAGGTTTTCATTTTTAGCATCAGTTAAGACTGAGGAGGTCAGTACTAAAGTACCGCTCCCAGTTGCGCTAACATGTCGGTACAACCAATCAGGGGCCCAAAACCAGAACTTAATAACAGATAATATCCTAAGACTAGTCCTTCAGCCATGAGTATGTTTACAGAGTCTAGTTTCATGCATAAGCACAGCAGTATAGCATGTTAGCTTCATGTTTTTATGGTTGAACTTACTGAGCCCATAGCTCATCAGTTTGTTCACATGTTACAGGTAAGAGACCTGTTCACCAGTAGTATACGGTGGATGACGGACAGGGTAGATGCATGCCAGGGAGGATTGGGCGAGGGATCGTGGTCACCCTTAAGTCTTCCGCTGTACAGATTTTGAAATTTAAACCATGTAGTTACAAGAACAAGTTTTTAAGTTAAGATTATGTGATAGGGGAATCATGATTCAGGTGCATGTTATTTTGTTAACATGATTTCCTTATCACATTCTCGAATAGTTTATGTTTTTAAAGAAAAAAAAAATTTATTCCGTAAATTAGCAAGCAAGTTTTCAGTTCAACATGATTGCCGGCGACCCTAGAGGCCTGCATACTATTGCGGTTAACTACAGAATTAACTGTAATAGTACTGTAGAGCCTCTACAGCAGGGCAGGCCGCCACACCAGCGGCTCAAAATTCCTCTCCTTACGTGAGCTAGTTAACTGCGTAGCAACCCATGCGGCTTGAGCATCATCTTCATCAGTCACCATATCCACTTCTGTTTTCACAGTGGGCTCAGAATGGTTTTCATGGCAGCTTTGCTCCAAATTTTCCGACACTACCGAGTCAATAACATTAACCAATGAGCATTCTTCCATTTCTTCTGGAAACTTCATCGCCTTTAACACATTGAAAGTAACTTGCTCATCATTGACCCTCATTGTTAACTCGCCTTTCTGTACATCGATGAGAGTTCTTCCCGTGGCTAAGAATGGTCTTCCTAGTATAATCGGTACTTCTCTATCTGCCTCAAAGTCTAATACCATGAAATCCGCGGGAAAAATGAACTTGTCCACCTTCACAAGTACGTCTTCAATCTTTCCTTCTGGGTGAGCTATAGATCTGTCGACAAGCTGTAACGAGACGGTAGTAGGCCTAGCCTCCCCAATTCCAAGCTTCTTAAAGATAGACATTGGCATCAGATTAATACTTGCTCCCAAGTCACATAAAGCTTTACCAAAATACTGTTGACCTATTGACAAGGAATAGTGAAGCTTCCAGGATCTTTTAGCTTAGGAGGAAGTTTGTTCTGCAAGATGGCACTACACTCCTCTGTCAAAGCCACAATCTCAAATTCTCCAAATCTACACTTTTTCATCACCAAATCTTTCATAAACTTTGCATAACTCAGCATCTGCTCTAAAGCTTCAACCAGTGGTATATTGATATACAGCTGCTTCAGAACATCTAGAAATTTACGAAACTGACCATCCTTTTGTTGCTTCTGAAATCTTTGAGGAAATGGAGGGGGGGTCTACTGTTACTGATTTTTCTGCTCTGCTTTGGGCTGAAATTGATCCCCCTCTTCTTGGATTGAAGTAGGATCCGTCTGCATAGCTTTGGGTTTTATTCCAGTTGGTTCTAGCTCTTTTCCATTTCTCAAGGTAATTGCCTTGCATTGTTCCTTTCCTTCACGCCTAGGATTCTCTGTATCGCTTGGCAATGCACCTTGAGGACGGTTGTTTAAAGCGTTGGCCAACTGTCCTACTTGATTCTCTAGATTTGTCAATGAAGCTGCTTGATTTTGAATGACAGCATCATTTTTAGCCATGTATTCCTTCAGAAGATTCTCCAAAGAACTTGATTGGTCAGCAACTTGGCTTCTTTATTGTTGATGAGGAAATCCTGGTGGATGAGCAGGTCGGTAAAAAGCATTGACACCGCTGGAACTTGTGCCTTGATTGCTCCATGACAAGTTTGGATGCTGCCTTCCACCGTGATTATAAGTGTTAGGGTAAGGGTTATTACTCTTGTTGAAATTTCCCACATAATTAACAGAGGCTGGATTTGAAGGATAGTCATCATACAAATGTCCCTCTCCACAGTATACACATGAAACTCCCGGAGTTTGGACTGCCTTCGCACTTGCCTGCGTGTTCATAGTCTTAATCATATTAGTTAGAGATGAAACTTGGGCTGAAAGTGCAGTGATAGGATCAACCTCCAATATTCCTGCAGGTCTCCTTGCGTTGAGTCTCTCGGTGGGCCACTGATAATTATTATTGGTCATTCTCTCTAAAATCTCATATGCTTCATTGTAGGATTTAGACAAAAGAGCACCATTAGCAGAAGCATCTACTATGGTTCGAGTTTGTGCATTCAGCCCATTATAGAAAGTCTCTATTTGAATCCAATGAAGGATCCCATGGTGAGGATATTTCCTTAGCAACTCCTTAAACCTTTCCCAAGCTTCATGCAAAGATTCACCATCAGCTTATTGAAATGAAGTGATGTCGTTTCTGAGTTTAGCATTCTTGACTGGTGGGAAGTATTTCATCAAGAACTTCTCTGCCAAATCATTCCAAGTAGCAACAGAGTCCGGTGCCAAAGAATTAAGCCAAGCTCTAGCTCTATCCCTCAGAGAATAGGGAAATAGCTTCAACCTTGACACATCTTCTGTCACCCCAGGAATCTTGAAAGAATCACTCACTTCCATGAAAAGCCTGAGATGTAAATGAGGGTCTTCAGTTGCCATGCCACTGAATTGGCCCACAGATTGCAACATCTGAAACATCACCGGTTTAAGTTCAAATTGAGTGGCTTCAATTTCTGGCCTGACAATCCCTGGGTTGAGCCCTTGCAGAATGGGCACAGCATACTCCCGAATTGCCCTGTTTCTGTCATCCATCATAGCTTGTTGTTGAATAGGGTCGTTACCATAAACAGGCTATCCATTATTGGCTGCTGCTTCCTCTGCCATAACTTCAACAGCTGCTAGTCCTTGTTGTTCCCTTCTCCTAGCTCGAAATGTCTTTTCAATTTCAGGATTCAAAGGCAACAACTCACGGGCCTGAGGATTGTTCATACAGAAGACCAAGTATCTGGCCAAAAACCACAACTCAAAAGAGTAAAAAGAAATGAAACGAAATACTTCTACAAAATTTTTTTTATGATATTAGTTCCCCGGCAATGGCGCCAAAAACTTGTTGGTTCCAATCTGCAAGTGCACAGGTTATTCAAGTAATACAGTGTACAAGAATACGGATATCGTTCCAATAAGGACTATATCATAAAAATATAATGTAGAAGCTTTAAAGTTCAATTTAACTGAATTCTAATCAAAGAGGTTTTGACAAGATTGCTAGTAAAAATGGATTGTAAAATTACTGAAAAATAAAAAGTACACTTAACAAAGAAATACAGTAGTGATCAGAATGAAGAAAAACAATGGAACAGAGATTTTGATTGTAAAACAATATTTTGGATAAGCTAGGTTTACTAATTTCCCCAGGATGCAAATCTGTTAACAAAATGCTACTGAAATGCTACAGCAATCAATTACCCTATCAACCAAGAACACGTGAGAGCAAGGATTTTTCCAAATCTCTTTGCAAAACTATCCTCCTAACTTACTTCAGCATATTCCTATGCGAGATCAGCTAAAAGAATGCAAATAGAAGCATAGGTTCTTTTGGGTCGTATATGATGAATAATATATTCCTATACCATCTATAGATCTACAAATTCCTTCAAGACCATACATGCATCATTCATGAGATCCAATTTAAATCAACTTTTTCAGAATTAATCCAAATCTGATATTCTATAAATTAATGGCCAGTCAAGAATAGAAATACGCATTAACACACATGAATGAACAAGAAACAATTGATTTCCATAATAAATTCAGCAATTAGTTAACAGTTCACATCCTTAGTTCCATTAGCAAACCCAGCTAAAGAAAATTAGTTCATACTGTAATTAATAAAATTCATTATCCACAAATAAATCATGTCTAAATCAGCTCAACACTAAAAAAAAGGGTAAGCAACAGATGGAGAGAAGGAAAGTCTGTTGAAGCTTGATTCCTCTTCTTCAACGTCCTTGCTCCTTCTTCTCTGGTACTTTCTTCTTTTTTTTCTCTCTTGCTGATACTCTTTGCTTTTTGTTTTTGTGTGTATTCGTCCCTCCTTCAGAGAGATCTCCAGAAGGTACTATTCTCCTCTTTTTGTACTAAACGGCGTCCCTTTTCTGATTGGGGAAAAACATTTACTAGGGCAACAATCTTGCTGACTTGTCTAGCTTTGAGAGCTCCCGAGTGGTCCAAAATGATAGTTGCACAAAGCCCATGCGATATTTTATCTTTTTCTCCAGGTTGTGTACTGACTCACTTCAAATTTCCAACTCAGCTCCGTTCAAAATGCTGCAGCATTTTTCTCTCATTTTCATCTCCTGTAAAACTGACTGGAAACACAACCAAACTAAATACCAACTTTTTGCACAGTTTTGAGTCAAAATTCCTTTACTTAATCGAAAAAAGCACAAAGACACTTTTGGCTAAGGCATATGCAAAAATTAAAAGATGAAAGACAAAAACACCACATAAAACAATAAACTCTCTTGGACAAGCCTATTTTTAAACGAGATAATCAATGAATAACTCTAATTTCTTAGAGTTATCAATGCACAAGCTCACACAAACACCATGAAGAAGAAGCATAATCTTTCGAGAAAATAATGATTGAGATCTTCGACTTCTGAATTACTTCAGGAATTGAAAGTGTGATATCATCTCCTCCCTCAAGGCTTTTATCGTCGAGATAAGTCTCGATTTGCTTTCGTTTTAGAGCAGCAAAGAGATGGCTTGTGAAGTTATTGCATGTGTCTTTGCCTCTAAAACTGAGAAAAACATCATATTTCTTAGGAACAGACGAAGAAGATGAAGAAGCAAAAACACCAATAGCATCCATATGGGTATCTCAGCAAATTAACTCCACGAATCAAAGCAAACTAGCGAAAGACTTCTAGTGCTTCTGTAGTATTTAGAATGAATGCTCTATTAGAGTCAAAAGCCAACAGAGAATTACAAAAGCAAGACTTAAGCTAGAAAACAAGTTGCAGACACAAAAAGATAACATCAAAATCGGCCGGCAGTGATGAACGAGGCCAGGGGAGGAGAGACAGGCGGAGTCGAGACCAGGGAGGAGAGACAGCTTCAGTCGACGATGATGAACGAGAAAGGGAGAAAAGGGTGGAGTCGAGACCGTGGAAAGCGAGGTCGGGGTCGGGGTCTGTCTGACACGAGGTTGAGGAAAAGCCAGAGAAAACTATTTTTTCCCGTTTTCTAACTTAAGCGAAAAATTTTGAATATAACTCATAGGTTTCAAGTTTTGTTTTCAAGACTACTACGAACCAAACATGTTTTCAAATTGATTTAGAAAATGATCCTCTTGAAAATCGTGAAAACAAATTCAAAACCAAAAACAAACAGGGCCTATATATCTCATGATAATGGAAACACAACTTGAAAGAATTTAAACAATCCGTAAAGACCTATCAAATAGGAGTAAGTTAATTCAAAACCTAAATAATATCATATCTAAAAACCAAAGTTAGAAATACTTTAGAAAATTATAAAGGGTTATATCAAATAGGAAAGTCTAATAACTTGCGATCACATACATATCCATGCCAAACATTCTCCACCTAAACCTTGTCTTTACCATTATTCACAACATGTAGAAACTCTAACAAGCAATTGCTTAGTTAGTACATCTATATTCTTACAAAAACGTTATGTTCATATATTGATGTAAACAAACTTTCAAAACATATATCGTATCATAGAACATACAAGAACAATAATAAATCTTATGCTTTATAACATAGATGAATATATATATATAAATATTGTTACTCTTATCTATTGTTTTGAGCCCTAGGCAATATATCAAAGCGTGCAAGCATAATGAACATGAGTTAGCTAAACTCATGATCCACCAAGGTAACTATTAAATTATTATAGATGTTAATCCAAACACCTACTATGAACTGCTAGTGGCTCAGGTGTAAAACTATTATATAAGTACATACCACCTAATTACTTTTTATCATTTTTACTATTAACATGAACTTTCATAGTCAATGAGATACATATACTTCTACACAAAACTTTCTCTCATAAAAATTCTCATTGAAACTTTAATAAAATAAAGGATAATAACAAAATCGCATGTTTTATAAAATCTACACTAATCATGAACCTTAATTAATATTTTTTTTAAACTTACGTGTTGTAGGTGAGAAATATACTTATCTAAGTTAATTAATATTCTAAATTCTAATTACTTGTGCATGTCATTACAATTAAAATAAAATTCTTAAAGTATGGTATCTTTAATTAAATATTACAAGTACATGTCATTAACATAAAGATTGGAATCGTTAATATAGCAAGACATTTAATAAATGTACTAAACATAATGTGATTATCTAGGATGGGGACATGATGAGATATGAATCATTAATAATTTTTGTTAAGTATAATATATTCTAATTATGTCAACTAATTGTCATATATTAATCAATCGGAATTCTAAGTAATTAATAGACTTCTATTTATTTTATTGTATTTGTTAATGTACTAGGTAATGACACAAATTTATAGTGTCAAATTCTTGATATATTGGAAATATAATAAAATAAATAGCCAAGAATATTAATATATAAGATGAAATCTATTCTTTCGTAAAGACGCCGCATGGATGGTATTCATAAGTATTGATTCAGAACTTAAATAGTAAGAGTGCTTAATTTATAAATAAATCATAAATTTATTATTCATAAGTGAATCAATAGCACTTAAGGAGAAAGATATAATTAAAGAGATTAACGAAAAATGCCTAACTTTAATTATATACTTTTTATGATAGATTGATTTATATGTAATAACTATATCAATCGACCATTCATTTTTCTTGAGTAATTTTATATCTATAATTTCAATAGTATAATTCTAAGTTTTCAGTGGAGTAACTTTAAAATTAATAAAATTGATATATTAATTAAAGAGGTTAATTGTTTATTAATTTTATTGGAGCTTTAAGTTATATAAGTCCATAGTTTCGTATGCTATTTTTGAATTTCTTTTGGACATTATTATAAAAAGAATTATATTTGTTAACTTAGAATTATTAAACTCTAAGTTTTTACTCATTCTTAAATTTTGTGATGTAAAATAATAACAGAGAGTGTCTTTTTTTATTATTTTAGTCACAATATTTTTATTGTGATCAAATCAATTAATTTTAAATTAATTAAATTTTTTGTATAATGTGATTATTTAAGCATATATTATAATTGAATATTATTTAGTGGTTGAGACTGCGTTATATTTGCATATACCTTATGGGTTTGATTTGATGGTTTAATATTCAAATATTTATTGGATAAATATTTGAAATTAAAAAGGAAGAAGAAGGAGGAGGAGGAGGAGGAAGAATCCGATTTCATGTCCACAAAAGTGGACGTTAATGTGGAAAGTGGTATAATTAATTAGTGTTTATATATATTTATATATATAATTAATAAGAAAATCCAATTAAGGATTCTAAGGGGTTTTGGTAAATACATTATATTTTGATTATATTTGAATGAAATTTATTTTTTGAATGTTGTATTTGGTTAAAAAGTATTTGTTTTGTGTTTGAATGAAATATGTGTTTGAATGAAAAGTATTTTAGAGTTGAAAAGTTGATATAATTGGTAAAAGTAGAGATAAATAGTAGAGTTGAAAAGTTGATGTGATTGTTTTAAAAATATTTTAAATAGTAATTGTTTTCATAATACTGTTGTAAAATTTGTATTTGGTGTAAAATTGTATAGCATTTAAGTAAAATTAAAATGTAATTTTTTTGCCAAACGACACCTAAATATATGTGTTTAGAGTCTTTGAGTGGTACATATTACGTCTGAAATAAAAAAAAATTAGAGAAAAAATTTCTCATAAAAAGAAAAGGAAAATCTCTTTATCCCTTGTGTTGATGATAAAAAGAGATTTACTAAAAGTGGGTAAGTGATTTTTCTTTTTTATAAAGCCACACATACGTCGTTCATTAACTATTAGAGATTAGGTACAAAAGATCAGTATTAAGAGGTTTTTGTAGAGTTCAAATTTTTTAACCTAATTATAAGACGATATAATTTTATATCACCCTTTTAAATTATTTATTAAATTAGTATAAATATTGATTGCTGGATAAATTCCCATATATGAACATTTGTCGTTACAAGTACTTTGATACATCATCGTATCCACCGCTCGGCGAGATATCCTTAAAAGATTAGGCATTAAAAAATAAAAAAAGAAAGAAATGAAAAGCAGAAACATGCTATAGAAACATATTATTACATATCATCTGTTTGTATAGTCTAAACATATATAACAATTATTATGGAAAATGCTTCTTTCTGTTTAAGATGCTTCGTTCATTTGTTAATTAAATTTTTTTGATTAGGTATTTATCTTTTCGGTTCTTTATAACTAATTAGTATATGTGTGTATATATATGAAATCGAATCTTCATCATACATCAGTTTAAAGATTAAAAATAATAATAATAATAGAAGGATAAAGCAGAAGGACTACTCCCCTTTACATACACACACACCCCCCATACATGTACGTTTTAAAATAAAATAAAATTTCTTTGAGATAACGTAGAAACATAGAATAAGCATATCATAGGCTTTTTGAAGCCATTGCCTTTTGATCTCCTTTTTCTTTTTGTTTAAAATGCAAAGTATTTAGGTAAAAAGGAAAAAACTTAAATACGAAAAACAAAACACTATAATACTTAAATTAATATTGAACATCATGAGCAAATTAAGGAGGAATACTAGCAAAAGAAATTTAGAGACGGAGCAAGGTAATTGGATAATACAATGTGCATGCGTTGCTTGTGATGAGTAATGACTTCGTAAAGATTCCCAATCATTATTTTCTTTTTTAGATTGTTCAAACAAGATTGATATATATATATATATGCATGCATTTATTTATCAATCATTTCATCACTAAATGAGCACTAGAGGCCATAGTTTTAACATGTAGTAAGGATGATAAAATTGGTCTAAATGTTCCCATCAAAGTAACAATGCATTTGCATATATGCAAAATGAACTCCATCAACCGTAAATCCACAAAAAGCAAGATCTTATGGTACCATTTTTTCGGGACCTTGTTCAAAAGAACCATTGAGAATATATTCCAATATTGGCAGAGTTTCAGGTTCTTGCACACGAGGGATAAGCAGAGCCCGTGAATTTGTTTCAGTCTAGCTTCTTCACAGAATTGTTTTCACCTTTTCAGTTTAGTTGATATCTAGTATTCTTCTCTCTCTCTCTCTCTCTCTTTATTTATTTATTTATTTATTTTTACCTTTTTAAAGGGATCATTAAATTTCACTCCCATCCCCTTAAAACTCAAACCCAAGATCTTTAATTTTAGGTAGACTGCTCATACCAACTGAGCCAGGCCTTCGCCTTCCTTTGTTGTCTCTTTTCTGGCCTTTTTTATTCCATATACCACTAAAAGCAAAGTGCACAAAAATTATTTGCATACAATACGATACAAGGGGGAAGATGACGAAATAATTAAATGCTACGTTTGTCTAAACCGTTTGAAAAGACCTGTTATTTCATTTGGGTTGGTCATTCAAATGAGTACTTGGTAACATAGCATTTGGAATGTTATTCAAATGTTGCAAAATGATTTATTTGACTATTTGTGAAGAAAAATGAGATGTTAGCCACCTCTTAAATTTTGCTCCATTTGAGTATATATCCAGCAATAATATTTGGGCTCTCTTTAATTAAAAACTTCTCTCTTTCTTCCATTCAAGTTTTAAAATGCCATAGCTTTTTCGTTCCAAGTTTGATATTCTCTTTTCTATGTGTTCGGAGCAAAAAGATGAACAAAAACCTATATATAACCTATTAAAGTTTGTCATTAACATTGAGGTTTGATAATATTTGCTAGAATTGTTTTCAATATCTATCCAAACACATGTTCAAATACTCTATTCAAATGTTTTTTCTCATATTTCAAACATCTAGATTCAAGTGGTAGTTCAAATGTTTCCATTCAAAATATTACTATTCAAATGGCTCCACCAAAATGGATTAATTTTGTTTATGTACATTAGAAAATTATATGCACCATCTTTTCATTGCTACTTGTACCGATCATGATTCACGAACCATTTCCTAGACGACTGGTTAAATTATGGGTGATCCACACAAAATTTGAATGGTTCAAAAACTATTCACTAGTGATATTTGGCATATTTCTTTCTTTTCCAATCCTTTTTTTTTTTTTTTCTGGCTCATTGCATGGTCCCCTTCCATTATACCACTAAAAGCAAATTGCAGACATATCAATTCCATCAATAATCTCCGCCCAAATTATCATTGGAGATGCCATAAAAACAGCTCCACTGTTTTTGCTCCACAGAAGGAATCCTAGTGATTACAATCTCAGACAAAGATTGGTTCCAAAAGTGAAATGTGGGGTAGTAGTAATCTGAAGAAGCATAAAATATTTTAGTATTCTCCTTGAATGTGTTTCAGAGTGGAAACCATGGAATTTTTATTTGCATCAGCTCCATAAGCACTCCACTTGCTTTCGAGGCCGTTCTAAAGAACAGTTTCATTTATCATTTTGTTAACCATTTTTTTTAAATCAAAACTGGTGGTGAAGATGTAGAATTTAGATTGAAATTTTTAGCAAGTAATCCACTTTTTCTAAGATTTGGAAGAATTTTTCCTGTTTTATCTGTGGATATACTTCACTTGTTCCTGTAATCGAACAAGCAGCTGTGAGCTGGAACTTGGTGTACATTTCAATAGCCAGGGAATAGAATAAGTTACGATGAAAAAGCGGATCCAGACCATGAACAAGATACGACATGTAGGCACCTCTTTCCTTTTCAGTTCATCGGCTTTGAAAGGGAGAGCTAGAGAATCTTTCATCAGCAGATGCATTCTTAAAGCTCAAGATTCTTGGATGAAAAGTTTAGCTTGAAGTATACTGAACACTTATTGAACTTTGCTATTCACATTAGCGGTGATTAGAGTTGTGCTGCAGGATTTTTCTTCAACAGTTTCGACTATTTTGCTATGATTTCACGACAATCATTTCTAACTTGCTGGCTAATCCTCTTAGAAAGTGGTCAAGATAACATCTTTTTCATGGAAAGTGGCCGTTAAAATATCATTGGCTCGGCAAAGAACAGCATCATAGTATGATTCTTGCCAAGAACATTACAATTGATAGATTCCATATGTACTCCATTACTATACTAAGAGAATCACTTTAACCTTGGAAACTAATATAAATACCTGCAATCATGCATAGGGCCTCACCAACCTTACTACAAAGCTTCTAGTAATCAAACAGTTCTATTTTCTCTCTACTTCTTCTTCGTTGAGTTTCGGTTGTTGTGTCAGGATGTGGTAATCTGCATCCTGAGGTTTAGATCACTTTATGATGGTTGAATCTAGCCCTCCTGATGCAGATTACCTCTTCCTTTCTGGCAATGCAATTCTTGCTGATTAACCCAATAAGGATGTTAATAAGTTAAACAATATGGTTTGTCTACACTTGCATAATGCTGCGTTCTTATATTATTTGTTTCTGTGGAGCTGATATTGCTTCAGGTTCGGGTAATCTGCATCCTGAGGTTTAGATCACCACTTTCGGCTGAATCTAGTCCCTGGGGTGCAGATTACCTCTTCCTTTCTGGCAATGCAACAGTTGTTGGTTAACCTGATATCAAGAAGCTAAACCACTGGATGTGTCTAAATTGCACAAAGCTGCTTTCTTCTATTTGTTTTCATCGGAGTTGATTATTGTGTTAGGATCGGGTAATCTGCATCCTGAGGTTTAGATCACAATGTTTTTGTTGTATACTAGACCTTAGGTTGCAGATTACCTCATCCTTACTAACAGTGCAAGAGTTCGTGATTAACTTTCCAGGTAAGTTAAACTAGTAGATGTGCCAACAATTCATAATGGTTATGCTATATTGTTAATTTTTATTTACTTTTTTTCATTGTGGACATTGCAAGGGATAATCCTTGCACCATTAGCTCTCAAATAATACAGTTCCTAAAACTCGATTACTCAAGACGGATTGTGCCTCACTGCAGAGGAAGGACTGCTGCATGTTGAGTTTATGCTGCTTAGACAAGTCCTCACTTGATGTGTTTACACTGCACAATGCTGATTTCTTCTAATTGTTTTTGTTGGGGTTGATTATTGTGTTAGGATTTGGTAATCTGCATCCTGAGGTTTAGATCACAACATTTTTGTTGAATTCTAGACCTTGGGTTGCAGATTACCTCATCCTTACAGACAATGCAAGGGTTGGTGATTAGACTTACCAGGCAATAGGTAAACTATTGGATGTGCCAATTGTACGTAATTGCGTTTTCTTTATTCTTGATTTTGTTTCTTGTTTGGTTTTTGTGGCTCGGGCAGATGATAATCCTCGAATCATATGCTCTCAACGAAAACAGCTCCTAAAACACGACCAATCGAGAAGGATTGTGGTTCACTGCAGAGGAAGGATTGCTACATATCAAGGTTTATGCTTCTTAGATGTTTCCTCAAGCTGTCTTCAAATTCATGGTATTAAAACCTTAATATTTTACGATGGCATATCAGACCAGTCTCTCTAAAGCCTCCTGGCTCCTGGCATAGTATTCGACAGAAAATGAAATTTGTATATTCAAATGGCTGCTAAAGACCTTTCCTTTTCTTGAAACTTCGGACAAAACAAATCTATGAATGTTGGATCTTTTACATGCGGTTCTTTCCCTCCGCAATGGATGTTCTCTGTAATCTCTAAACCTAGTATTGTCATTTATTTTCGAATGTATGTCTATTATATGTCAAGTTGAATTAATATGATTCATTTAGCCACTGACTCCAAATAACTCGGTTATCCAATTGTTGATTTGAAACAGCATTCAGAATGCTACTCAAAGAAAGTACTTATATCCTATAGACTTGTTTGTGCTTATCATTTCGAGGTTCCAACTTCACTTGCAATAAAAAAAAAAATAATAATAATAATAAAGTACTACATAATGAGATCTAACAAAATACTTTAATTAGATTTCTGCAATACTCCGATAGCCTCTTCTTTGCTTTCATTGATGTCTTTGCCATCCTTGAAGATTAGAAACTCCATCATCTCCACATGGAAAAAGATGAAACTTCCACACAAATGCGTAATGCAAGATCCAAAGTCCTTCCCGACCACACAGTGCCATGCTGGTCCATAAGCTTCATCAAACTTCTGCTAAGCAAATTGAAATTCCATTAGCTGAGTTCAAGCAGAGCTTAACATCAGACATTTTAATTCAAACGAAGAAGAAACGATGTTTTATCCAATATTAACATGACTTGAAGCAGAAGATTGTCTGATAGAATATCAAGTCAGTTCTCTATGACAAGTTAGCTATGAGCAGATGTTAGATTTTCTATCTAATCAGACAGTGTCATGACAGAATACCAGGACTTATGCCCATCGTAATGTTCTAGGGATAATCTAGTACTGAAGCAAAATTCAATGATCCTATTTTTGATTTCTGGAACATCCATGAAAAGCGGAAGCCTTTTGAGTCATCAAAGTACTACATTGAACAGTCTACTCTCAAAGCATATCTGGGGCCCTTTATGCATTAAAAGAGTTTCTGGGTAATTTTATACTGAACACTAAAATTATGTCATGCCTCATCTTGTAAATTAGCGCATGCTAATGGAAAATGATGGTTATGCTTATCTGGGGCCCTTAATGCATTAAAAGAGTTTCTAGGTAATTTTATACTGAACACTAAAATTATGTCATGCCTCATCTTGTAATTGATTAGCGCAATGCTAATGGAAAATGATGGTTATGCTTATTGCTTTTTGCAGCAGTAAGAGATCAGCCTTCATCTCTGGGCAAATGAGGCAACCATACATTCCAAAAGAATATTTGACAGAGTATCTATGTAGACAAAAGGTGAAGGGGAATATATGCTAAACTTCTATTTAATTATTTTTATCTGTCCTTTTAATGCCACAAGATTCAATCTATAACTCAACCTTATTACTTATCCTCCCTAAAACCATTAAATAAGTAGAGAGAAGAGGACAAAAAAGAATCTCATTCAATAGAAATTCTTGAACCCGAAGATTTAAAATTTGTTCCCATAAAAAGGCAACAGATGAACCCTTTAAACAAGCAATATAGAGCCATAAGTGGTTTCCAAGATTTGTTTCATGTTATTTGAAAATGATTTCCCTTTTCAGGAATAACTGTAACTGTTGTATCTTCCTTTCCATGCAAGTGCTTTTAAAAAGAAAACCAGCACTCTTTAATTTGCCTATGCTGCTATTAGAACATACAGATAACCAAAAAAAAAACCTATACGTTGTATTGAAAAAGAAATTTCTATTTCTACTATTGAAAGCTGTATGTATGCTTGTATAAAACTTCAGTAACACTAAATTAAAGTGTATCTTAGGAGACAAAGTGAACCTGCTTGATGTAATGAGCAATGGACTGACAATCAGAAACTTCATGAAGATCAAGGGCCTTGTAAGCCAACTCCGTGACATGGCTTTGCAGTGCCTCCGGCATGTCCGTCTCACGCACCACGGCTTTCCCCTCCAACATCTTACAAATGAGAAGAAGAATATGGCTTAACTTCAGAACCTTGTAATCTTTATACAAATGTTTATAGTTATTTCTCAACAAAATTATATATTTAGGTGGTGGAGGTTTAGTTCTGAATTATGATATTTTGATGGTTCCTAAAAGCCTATTCCTTTTTTTGTTTTCCTTTGAACAAATTTACAAACTTTTGTCTGTCTTAGAAACAGTCAAAATCAGAACAGTAGTAGAAGGGAAAAATATCTCTGTTCGGTAATGGTTCTCCACAGCCAAGACTAAATAAAACTGATTACACTGCTAGGATATAAGAAAAGCTTAGAATATAATATAATGACTTTTCTTGGCACCATTTTCTGGTTTTCTCATTGTTGAACTCAAATCTGTGGATGAATTACCTCCATAGGTGATAGTTATAAAGTGGTCCATACGTGAATGGACGTAAACAAATATTAAGACAAAAGGAACCTTTCCTATCTAGTAACTCCAAATAAAAATAAATAAATATGAGGCTGAGGAAGATTCGAATCTTCTCTCTCTCTCTCTCTCTCTCGCTCTCTTTTTTGTGGGTGAGAACATAAATAAACTAAGACCATTTATATTAATCAGAACAGATCATGCACAGTTAATAGATACTTCATGCTTAATAATAATTGATACCATGGTATAATTATTATTATTATCAAAAGCAATACAGATACTTGATTATTAGTTTGAGAATATATGAACAATGACAGATTTGGACTGTGGTGGCAAGCAATTAAATAAGTGAAATCTTTGTTGGAATAATAGTGCCTTTGAAAGTTCAGTTTCACTATAGTACATAGAATATCAGAATAAGTAAAGGTGAGCCATTTTCCTCTGGTAAAACATATTAGTGGTGTCAATAAAAATTAAAAAAAAAAAAGAGAAAAGGAAAAAGCTCTGTCAAATCTAAAAACACAGTTGAACTTCATGTACTTAATGTTGAACAAGGAGCAAAAAATCAAGAACATAATTTAAAACAGTAAAAACTAACCTTCATGTCAAAAGTGTTCAGCAACATGACAAAGAGGGCATAATGTCTCAGATTCCCAAGGAGCGATGAATTTGGCATATAGGTTTAATTTAGCTTATACTTTTTATTTAATATAAAAATCAACAAAAATTATAATTAATTTTTTAAAAATTAATTAAAATTTTCAAGTTAAACTTAATTATATCGTTGTTTTAAATAAAAAGATAAGTTCAAACTCACAATAATTCGAATGATAAATCTAAATTTTTTAAGGAAAAATACTATTAAAATAAAAGGTTTGAAGAGTGAGTGGAAAACGGGATGCAAAAACAGACTATTCAGTTCATGGCTTCCATTTCTCTTTTTTTAACTCTAAACTTGATAGCCAATGCACAGAAGAAGACCGCCCCTATTGCAGCCAACAACCTACAAAAAAAAAGATAAAACTAAGATGGAAGGTAAACCTCTTTTAACAAAAATTCCCAAAAAAACAAAAAACAAATATTCATGTACTTTGTTGAAATTTCGCATATAAACTATACTCAAAACACAGATAATATATCAAGCAACAAAAGTTCAGAAAACAACAAATTCATGTACTTGTGTTGTCCTAAATACTCAACATCTAAGTCATCATAACGTCCCAGATTCAAAGAAAGAAAAAAATAAGTGCAAAAATTTGTTGAAATTGCATATTTTCCAATTATATTTCCCATTTTTTAGATCCGATTCTTCTTAATACTATAGTTTGAATCTTCTATTTCAAAAGGGGCAAAAAAAAAAGGCACGTAAAACTGTTCCTGACTCCCTGTTGAACAATTAATTTTCTCTTCTAAACCAAAGAAGTTTCTTCCAAGAAAATGCCTGGTATTCATAATTTAACCAAAAAAAAAATTTTTTCCGGTCAAGAAAAATCCAATTTTCCATCAACGAGAAACCCTCCCATTTCTGGATCGGAGCAAGAAAACACTGAGTTCTTGATTCGGGCAGTACTCGTCCGGGTTAATCAGGTGAAACGACTCCGAGTCAGCACTCCCCACAACGTGCTCGTAATTAGCCCTCATGTACATCAACTCCTCCAATCCCAACCCCGCGGGCATCACTCCGGCTCCGACCGTCGTCGAACACATCGTCTTCAGCATCGATTTCACCCGATCGCTCGCCCTCCTCCTCCCGGCGAACCCTAACTTCCGGCCGTTGCAGAACATCGTCCAGACCGGCACTGATCGGAGCGGGCACGATCCGAGGTCCGACCCGTCGCACTCGAGCGCTATCCGGACCACCCCGAACCGCCTCTCGTTGACGAGCTGGTGGGTGAGGATGGGGAACTCGAGAAGAAGGAGGGGCTTCGACGAGAGGCGGTCGTGCTGAATGCAGAACCATACGTGGCCGCGGCGGGGGCCGAAGATCGTCCCGATCACCATCGACTTCGACGGCCGAGGAACGGAAGAGGAGGAGGAGGAGTTGGCGGCTTGGGAGAAGAAGAAGAAGGATTCGGAGGTCGGGGATGAGGAAGGGGATGGGAATGGGGACGAGTCTTTATCGTTTGGGTGTTCTTGTGGGTTGTCGTCGCGCAGCGAGGTGCTCAGGCGTTTCTTGGTGATAGTGAGGGGGGCTGCACTGCCGCCGCAGCCGGAGGAGGAGGAGATGGGGGAGGGACAGAAGCAGGGGAGGAGGAGTCGACGGAGGACGTCGATCTTGCTCATGCTTGGCTATGGTGAGTTTTGGGGATTGATGTGTGAGGAAATGGTGAGGTGATGCAGAAGAGAGAGAGA
Organism: Antiaris toxicaria; assembly: GCA_035233585.1. Taxonomy (NCBI): domain Eukaryota; kingdom Viridiplantae; phylum Streptophyta; class Magnoliopsida; order Rosales; family Moraceae; genus Antiaris; species Antiaris toxicaria. Next base: position 9,508,731 of record CP141163.1, read on the forward strand.
GAGAGAGAGAGAGGGAGGAGATTTTGATATAAAGGACGACGCGGGAAAGGAAGCCGTTTTCGTTTATTTGCGTTCTTGAACTTCTTGTTTATCGGTGATGTGCCCCACTTTGAAAAGAATTTTGACAACTAGCTCCTTTATGTTTAGGGGACTTCTACTGTTCTTCAATAAGATAAGAATCCTATACCCTTTTACCAAAAAAGAAAAGCCTCCCACACCCATTGATAGGGCTAAAAATTATGAGATGATAATCAAAAGGACTTCATACTTTAGGCTCATGGCTGTCAAGCGTGAGTATGTATAGAATATCAAACACGTTAGGCCTCCAAACGACAAGGCATTTTAAGAGTGGCAAAACTTTCTATAGACAAACGTGTATCTTTTCGGTCTTTTAGACAAAGTGCCTATACAGAGATCTCACGCAACAGTAAATGATTTGGGCTCACGCCACAGGTGGTGGCTGAATGAGTTCGTGCAACATGGATGCTCTGTATTTGGCGATGCGAGTGGGTACATTGGTAGAAATTTGGCTCGACGAAATTTGGGTCTCACTGATCTGGGCATGCAGGAGGTGACGACTAGCGTCACCGTCTCCGTCTTCGTCGCGGTGGAAGGGGTGGATTGCGGTGGCATTTTCATTAGAGGGGATGGAAGAGAAGAAAGTGTTGTTGCAGCTCGTGAGGCGACATCACTGTCTCGAAGGCGGATGTCGGTTTGCCATTGCCGGACCAAAGGAGGTGAGCCTTTCTTAGGGGCAAAGGATGTATCTTAAAGTTGAAGGGATGAGATCTTCTGATCCGACGTTAGGATCAATAATTCCACGGATTTAATCCTACTCAATCCGGTGATGTTATGTCTAATTGTCATAACACTTGGCATAAAATATGTCAATTATATAGTCATTCAATAATACCGGAGCAAATTCGTCAACTGGACATTTAATTCGAACCAAAAATATATATATGTATATATATGTACAAGAACGGGCTGTTGTACGCCAATGTTCCGGATGCGGTGAAGACATGGTTTATAGGGTTGTAGGGGGTTTTTGTACGTGTGTAGACAACTGCAGATTGCGTGAATATTCGTATGCATGGTGAATGAGGCGTATGGTGTAAAACCCACCAAACGGATGGAGGAAAATACCGCTGAAAGCTAGAAGATTGAAGGCAGAGTAGTTTGACTCATATTGGTATATGTCGGCTTCCTTCTTTACTAGTTTGACTCTATGCCTTCACCTCCACCCCATCCATTTTCAATCTCATGTGCAAAAATCCCCTACCACACACGTCCGCCCAACGTATTCCAGATTATTCCTACATATATATATATATATATGTATATATATTTCTGCTGTGATGGAATTTCCCAAAAGCAATTAAAGGAATAGAATCCTCTGCTTTACATATAGGCTTGTTTGCATGAGTGCCTCCTAAATTTTTTTAATTTGACAATTTAATCTCTAAATTATTTTCTTGACAATCAATTCCTAAATTTACAATTTTTGACAATTCAGTTTTTTTTTTGTTTAAATCAATTAAAATTGAGATAATTTTTTGCATAAATCTTATATATTATAGTTAAAGAGGAATGTTATTAATATTTTTGTTTAATTTGAATACAAAATTCTTTTTAAAGTTTGTGTTTAAGTTTGGGTATAATTTAATTAGGTTGAAAATTTCGAAAGAAATTATATTGAAAATAAATAAAAATGATTAACATCACTCTTTTTGAACTATAATATGCAAATTTTATATAAAGAATCATTCAAATTTTAATAAATTAGAGTAAAAATAACTGTATTGTCAAAATTTAAAAGTTCAAGTAGTAGATTGATAAAGAAAAAAAAATTTAGAAATTAAATTATCAAATTAAAAAAAATCAAGAGATACCGTACAAGTAAGTCAATTATTTTACATGTTTTAATTAGGGCCAATAATTAATCCATCCAAAAAGGCTTTTAGGATCTTAGCCATTGATGGAGTTAAGGAGGTTTACTCCACCGTAAAATTCTTCTTAATTAAAAAAAAATGCAGTAATAATCCCTAAACTGTTAACGCTACTAATTTTGTTAAATTATAATTAATAATGACTATTAGCTGATATCATTAATGGATTAAGGCCTTTTTTTTTCTTTTTTAATTTTTAAAATATAAAATCTGTTATTATAAAAAAAAAAAAAATCGTTCTTCCAAATAGCGAAATAAAAATGAAATGAAAACGAAAACGAAAACGTTGTAAATTTTTTTTATTGTTTTCACAGAGGAAGTATTGTATACTATTGTCAAATTTTGGTGGGTTTTACTATTGATCATTAATATGCATAGCATAACCACTCCAAAGTTACATATTTAATATTAAAAGGCATGATAAATAGATTCAAAATGTATACAAAGCATTAACATTTCTATTGTATCGACACAAACAAACTGTGATAAGTGGACAATACGAGGGTACGGAGCTTATAGATTGTGGCAGGAGGAAAGGAGATTTAGTGCAACAATTATTCTGGGATATTGATAAGGAATTGATTTTTAACATTCCACTCGAAGCTTCTAGATGGGGAGGATTGCTTGGTTTGGAACTTCGATGGAGGTGTATATAGTGAGGTTGAGCTACAGGGTAGAAGCTGTATAGTGGGTTCTACATAGAGAGCCTTTCATGATGCCTTCGCAGCTGCTTCACACCTGTTTCGTAGGGGAGTTAGTGTTTTAACCATGTGCTCCAGACGTCGCGATGCTCAGGACAATACCGCTCACATGATGTGGAGTTGTCCTATGGCTTTGGAAGTACGACAGGTGAGTGCTCGTTGGCTGATCCAAGGTCCTTGCATGGAAGTTTTACTCATGATTTGCGCTTATTCATGGCTAATCATGCATCTGATGAAGACCTAGAGGTTTTATTTATGACCCTCTAGAGCATATGGAGGGATCAAAATCTCCTATTGTTTGAGAACCAACCATCGAATTATTTGGATACCTTAAGCTAGAAGGATTCTTGGTGACTACATCTGATAATGTGATTTTAGTACTTAATTATTTATAGTCTTGATCCTGTTAATCTCTTCGTTCTAGATATTTTTATGTGTGTTTTGTCATTTTCTATTTATTTTGTGGGGAAAAGTTAAAAATGTGAGCTTTTCGGTCCAGTCTTGGAAGCTATGAGCAACTTAGATTGAAGAAAGAAGGCTTAGGACCTAGAGTGCCCCATACCCATCGCTGATGTATACCCACCAGACCACATCAGGTCATGTTCAGAGAGTAGAGTACCCCATTGCTCCCAATGGACACCAGCACTCCATTGCTCCTAGTAGAGCATCCCATCACTCTCCCTACTGACCTCGTCCATTTGGATGCTTTAGAGCACCCCATCGCTCACTGAAATGCGATGAGGCACCAAAGAAACTTAATCTCAGCCGTGGATTTCGTGCTTTGGAGGGTGGAGATCAACTTGGTGGCTATAGTCTTTAAAGGATCATCCTAGGGTTTTGTGCAAGGATCACCAGGGGGAGAAGACTAGCATTAATGGAGCTTTTGGCACTTGAAGAAGGAGGAACACTTGATGATGGAGAAAGAGACTTGAAGACTTTGAGAAATTGAACCTTCTTAGTTTATTTCTCTAAACTCATCTTTATTTTGTTATTTTCTTATTCAAAATATTGTGGAACTCAATTTATTTTGGGTATTTGTATAGTCTAGTCATGAACTAATTTATCTAGGGGATTAATGTGGCCTACTTGACACAATGGCTGAAAGTGTTTCTAAGTAAATTTACTTTCAAGTCATTTTGTATTTTTATTATGTTTAATGCATCTATTCCACTTGACCATAGGACAAGATTGATATATATTTAGGATTTGATACTTGGGAGAGGAAGAGTTCAAAATATGGGTTTGAAAAACACAACTTAGAATATTATTTGAGTTTGGAGACCAATAATACCTTTGTAGTCATATAAGAATTTGAATTTAATAAATGTTTAAATGTTTGATTTTTAACAGGGACATTGGAATTGACTTTAAGTATATTTCCTCTCTAGACATTCAGGAGATATAATGAGAATACATTTGATTCTTGACTGATTATTTGGGAAAAAAATTAATTGGCAACCATTAAAGGCAAATATAAGCATAGCTAATAGTTAATATAGTTAATCCTCCAGAGCTTTATTATCATCAAATTCTCTTTTTCATTTAAATTGTCATCCTCTGTTTAAATTGTTTTTTTACTTTATCTTCTTTTTTCTTAACAATCGCATTTTTACTTTCAATTTTCTACATAAAATTAAGATTACTCCAATAAAGATAGTTAGCAAAGATTAGATTACAATCCTTGAGGATGACAACCTTGTCTCATCATTTTGCTAAACTTGACTCCGTATGCTTGTGGATGCCTACACGTTTAACAACATCACATGCCAATCGAATGATCAGACTAAAGTTAATGCCCCAACTAAACATGCAGTTCGGTGGATTCCACCACCTAGAGGTGTGATGAAGGTAAATGTTGATGCCTCGGTTAAGAAACATCTAGACTTTGTTAGCGTTTGAATACCTATTAAGGATGAAGAAGTTGTTCTTATAGGGGCAGTTTATACACTACTACAAACATAGTTTTTCACGACGACAACATTAGCGATGACTAGTTGTTCAAGATGACAACATTAGCGATGACACTTTTCATCATCAAGAAAATGTTCATTTATTTAATTTTGTCGTCAAAATCATTATATGTGAAAACATGCCATCGTATATGCTTAATTATTAGCGATGACATATTGTTGATGCTCCAATTGCCATGTACATGCACCTGAATCTGTTGTTGTCATCAGTGAGTATGTCTGTTTCAGATCCAGGGTTGGTCTTTTACAGCAAGTAGAAAAATGAGAGAAGTTCTGACTAGGACTTGTCCGGTTCTTCTCTTGTGTTTTTTTCCTAGAGCAATCTTTCTTGCTCTCCATGCTTTTTTGTAGCTTACGTCCACGTTTGGCTTTGTTGTTGTTTTTGCAGCATGTTAGAATTCATAAAATAACTAGATAGAGATTAACATTGTCATTTGATGTTAAATAAGTATTGTAATATAAGAATAAGAAAATGCTTTATGGTAGTTTAGAAGTTACCGTAATCATTTTTTATGTCCTCAATGATGGTATTTGGTTTGTAAACCTCTTTTCCTAGTCTTTTATACTTGCTCCTGATTGTATCACTTATCAAACTGTTAGTAGCATGGTGATGGTCCCCTTGAAGTTCATCTAAGAAGCATGTATGTTCTTTGTTGTACCTCATGATTCTGAACATCTCTACGTTATTGTGTTTTAACGCCCAAATCTTCCTCTTGCAGTTGTCGTCATGGCAAGATAGCAACAACCTTGTTCGATTTGAAATGTAGCATTTATATTGGAATTGTTCCTCCATAGCTTTAATTGCAACCTTTGTTTCTAAGACCTCCTTATTCTTAAACACTTGATTGATGTACAATTCCTTGCATTCTCTTTCTTCATTTATGACATCTATTTGTGGAATGATGCACATGATTTCTTCTATTTTTGTGCTCTTCCTCTTTCATTTTCCTGCTGGAGCCTCAATATTTGATGACTGTTCACCATCCTTTTTTTTCTTTTTTTTTTTTTTGTTGCAACACTCATTTGTAGAAGAAAAGACTTATTGATGGGCTACTGAAATCCCAATTATTTCAGCCATCATAATGTAACTGTTTAGCTGATTCACCACAATAGTTCTCGGTAATCCCAAAACCATAATGTCACTCATGTGAATCTCAAACACCCTATGTGACAAGATTTGATATCCCCAACCGGATCTACTATATGTAAAGATAATGTCTATATTCGAATTCAAATATCAAATATCTGTATTTAAATATTAAAATAACCTAGAAACCTATACATACATGATAACAGGCCTCCAAGAATCTGGTTCACAATTTAGCAATTATACTATTTGTAATTTTGATAATATAATGAAACAACAAGCATTGAAAAGAGGATGTAACCTTTTTATTCACAACTAATCTCTATAAATCTCTATTTAACTTGTTTTTTTATTGCATAAATAATGTTCTATAAATCTAATTTAAATTCGAATAAAATCACGACAACTTTATTTAAATAAAATAATGATGTAATAATTATTCAAATAAAATCTAAAAGGGGAAAAAAAATTTCATTGCCTAATCCATATAGAAAACAATCTACCATAGGAAGAGCACAACAATATTTTGTTTTTAATTTAAATTCAAATAGAATAATAATCATATCTAGTTTAAATTATTTATTTAAATAAGATTATCAATATATTGAACTAATTACAATTAATTTTTAACTACCTACATCTCTTAAGTTAAATTAATCTCATATTTATCAAAAAACAAATATAATTAATTTAAATTAAAAATCTTATTTCTAGATAAATATTTATTCAAACTAACTATTTATCTAATTAATTAAATGAAACAAAAACCTAATTCTAAATTCTTTTCTTCAATAATTCCAAGAATTAAAACCTCAAAGAATAATTCTATCAATTAACATTTATTATGGAACTATGTTGAACTAGCGAAAAGATCAATTGGACATATATAATCTATAATTAATTCTTCTATACAAAATAAATTAATTATATAATTATTAGTTTCAGAGTCATACTACTATAAACTTGAAACTGCACTCCTAATTATATATTGAATTACATAAGCTAGTGTATAACCATAGTCTAATGACCTTATTATATAAACAATACCCTAATATGATATCCATGATTAACTTAAAATTAAAATCCATTTAACCTTTTGATTACTCTATTTTAAAGATTCATTATACATCTAATGGAAAATAATCATTCACTGAATCTAAATAATAAATCACTTGCTAAGCAAATGATCCAAGGTCTTGTCCATTTTTATATTCTATATAATGTCATTAAAAGGATAACCTTTATTCTTTATAAGTGCTATAATTCCATATCTATAAGTAAAACTCATATCGAATATAAGTTATGTACCTAACAAACTAGTCTAATAGTTTACTACTTCGAGACCTTTAGCCTTTGAACATCAAAGTACACAAGTTATAAACATGAAGCCATTTACTTATTCAATATTAAGGTTATCACATAATGAACATCAATAGTATATTAATCTATTCAAGCAGACTTATAGATTAATTATACTTTGACCCTAGTCTAATATATCACCACCACTAGGCAATATATATATATGTCTCTACTTAGGAATCGGCTTACTCCAGACAGTCAAGACAAATCATCTCCTCAATAGATCTAAACAGCATAATAGTCTTTACATGAGTTAGACGTTTACTCTAACCCCATAAACTATGGGCTATAGACTATAGATTTAGACTACTTACTTTAGAATATTGTCTTCCTGCTTATGAAGTTTATTACATGTAACATTCTAATAGTTTAAACAATAGTCAGTGAGCTATATTTGCTTACATTTACTTTAACATTTAAATAATGATGAGGACAGTATAGCAAATTGTAATGAAAAATCTCAAATATATTATTAATCAATTCAAAATAAATAAAACACATCTAAAAATACATTTCATAGTTAGGGCATTCCTAACAGATTTGATCATAAAATTTACTAAGGATGAGTACCATATTTTTTTTAAGTCTAACAATTGTGATTTGGTAGGTTCTTGATCATTTGACAAGTATTACATGTTGCATCACCTACTCACTTGTCATAAAACCATTGTTAGTGACATTGATTTTTGATACTAAAAGTTAGGACAGTTTAACTATAAAAATCTAACAATGATTATGAGTATAGGTGTTGTTCATGAAGTTCCTAGTCTTGGAAAAAGGTAGTTTAGAATTTGAGGCCTTGCCAACACAGCAAGCAAGTGAAGATGTCTCACAAGGTATTGCAATATATCACTACAATGCGAGTCCTTGAGTAACTCCACATAGACCTCATGGGTGCGATGCAAATAGATAGTATGGCTAAAAAAATGGTATGTTATTTTGTGGTGGATGATTTTTTCCAAGTTTACTTAAGTAAACTTCATTAGAGAATTAGTTGAAAACAAGTTCATTGTTTTAGAGTATGTTACAACAAATAAACAATTTACAGACAATTTTACCAAAGCTCTTGATTCAACACGGTTTATGTCTTTAAGAAAATCCTTAGGGATTTGCATGATGTGATTTTGTTTTTCTTTCTTTGCATTGCATTGCAAATTAGGACTACATTTAGGCATTTTAAGGTTTTGTTTTTATCATTTGTATATCAATAGGTTTCATGTCTAAGGTTGATGATAGCATTACATTGAACTAATTATAGATCTTACAAATTGATGAAGGTTGTGTTCTTGTATGTGCTTGACTTTTACGTTGATTTGATCTTGCCATGGTTATTTTCACTTTCTAGCATATATATTGATCTCTTTACTATTTTGCATGCTTGGAGAATATTTATGTAACCTTATGTGATTCTTATGATCTCATTGAATGCTAGAATTTGTTTTTGTTTGTCACTGAAGGAAAAATCCCAGGTTGCATACACTTCAGACATTATTTAGGTCATCTTTGGTCTGTTTGAAACTTTCGAGCATACTTATATATCTTTTATCCTTAGACCACCACTTTTAATGTAACATCTATCTTTTCCTTATCATCCACATTCAACCTAACCTATATATATATACACCTTTTCCTAACATTGTTTCTCACCTATCAACATGGTTGGTTTTTCTTGGATTACACTATTGGATGCTACATTCTTTTAAGAAAGAAAGGTAGAAGTGTGAAAAGTAGTTGAAAAATAAGAGTGGCCATGCATCCCTTAGTTACAGAAATTAAAAAAAAAAAGGTTTGGGATGCCATATTTTAAAAAAAACAAAAACAAAACAAAAAGGTAGAAGGTTGTCAAGTAAAATTTAAATTCAAGTCACATAGAAAGCATGATTTGCAAAAGTCCAAGAGTACTTTGTGTGACTATGGGTGGTTTAAGCAATATTAACGTCAAATATCCTACCTTAACCATAGCCATACATCATAAGCTAAAAAAGTTCTTATGATTCTAGATGTTATATAGCCGACATTAGTGAAGAGTGATAAAAAAAAAAAAAGCAAGCATATAGAGTTCACACACTGCATTATCTAGAGGTTGGTTTATACTCACAAGTTTGCATAAACTTATCGATGTTGTGAATGATTGAGAGTGAAAGTTTTGTCACACACAAGCAAGGAAGGAGGTAAGGTTGGATTAACACTTTAGTTAAAATTCTACAATAACATGATTATCCGATTTTTCTATGAGCTATAGTCCATGTGAAATCCTTTTGCATTTTGCATATTTCTTATATATATATATATCATGTTGGATTGAGAGTTGAGTTTGATATTTATGATTTTATAGAGTATGTTATAACATATTCTATAACAGTTTGCTTCTTTATGTTTTGATTGATATTTGAATGAGGTAAAAGTGCATGACATTTTTGGGTTTATTTTGTAAAGGAGATACATGGGGTTTTATGTTTCATTGTTTTTCCTCATACTCCATGTTTATTTGCTATCCTTATTTCTCTCTAAGTTATATATCTCTTCGTTTAACCCAAAAAATAAAAAATTCTTCAAATTTGCAGTTTGTTTTTGGTTTACATGCTTGTGTAGGTTTAGGTTGACAATGGTGCAAAGTTGATTAGAGATACATGCGAATGATATTTAGGGGGAGCATGATGCATAATATTTAGAGGAAGCTTGTGTTGATGTTAGTCTTGGAAGTGCCAGTTTTAAAAGTGTGACTTTAGCATTTATTAAGTCAAAAAGGGAGAGTGACACATTTAGAGAAACTAGTATAGTCTTTGGTTTTTGTTTTAGTATAGTTTTTTATTTTTTGGTTTATGTTTTGAGTTTTCATATTAAAATTTATTTTGAGCCAAAAATGCCAAAGGAGGAGATTGTTAGGTTTTTTATGTGTTGACATTTATGGCAACTTTTGTTAGAAAAATCAAAAACAATTTTAGTTAGTTAGCTTTAGGTGTTTTTACAATGTGTTGCATCATGTATTACAACATTAGGCCAGTTATATGGTTTGAGTTGAAGATGACTAGCTGAAATCGTAATTGAAGATTTGCCTGGATGTAAGATGCATAAGGAAGAAAATTTGGTCAACTCGGATTTATTAGGAAAGTTAGACTGCATTTGGAGAGAATCTTGAAAATCTTGGAAGATCCTGTTTGAATCTTGAATAATTAGATTTGGTGCAAGTTTAAATATTTAATAATAAGATTTTATGTAAGTCAAATGGATATTTACATGAATTAATTAAAGATATTTTATGGATTTGAATTTAAAAAGGAATTGTAGTTTAGGTAAGATTCCTTGTTTTATTTAAATTAGAATGTTAAATAAATATCCCATAAAAAATTATGCAATTTGGAAGAATTAATTGCTGGTGATTTTAATGTGAAAATAGATATATATATATATTAACAGTAATTAAAGTTAGATAATTGAAGTCAAAATTCAGATTAAGCACAAAATCTAAATATTTGAACTTCAAAGTGTTTCATAAAGTGTTGCAACAGATCATAAAATAGTTTAAAATTTAAATTAAATTTGATCCAAGATTTTTTTGGTATTTGGCTGTTATTGCTTGTTTAAAGTCTAACAAATAGAAGTAAAGGCATAAGCTTAGAGATAGACAAGTCTACTTAGAGACCTTTTGGAAACTGTTGTGTTTTTATGTCTTTAGGGTGAAAGATTTGACATCTTCAGGAGAAGGCATTAGCAGATGAAGGGAGTTCAACATAGGTAGCAAGAGGAACTGGGTTCAAGACGACCAGTGGCAATAAAGAAAAAAAGTTTTCAGTTTGTATAAGACCTAATAGCTTGAACTTATTTGACAATTAGTAAAGTATACAACGTCCAAATGTGGGAATAAGGAATAGGTAAACCAAACCTTATAAAAAGTTGCATGTACACTTTATTTACTTACTTTTAGTAACTGAATTAATTTGATAAATTAACTAAACTTGATAAATAGCTAAAACTAAATCTTACATTTATAATACATTGAAAGAAGTTATGAATGAAGTTGGAAAAAGCAATGTGGTCCAAGTTGTCACTTACAATGGTTATGCTTTCATAAAAGCGAAAAAGAAGTTAATGGAAAATTTTAATCTTTATTGGACTTCTTGTGTTGTGCATTGTAGTGACCTAACGTTGAAGGATATTGAAAAGAAACAACGTATTGTAAAAGTGATCAAACAAGTTAGAATATTGACCAATTATATTTTTATTCATAATTGGTTACTTGCTCAAATGAGAGAAGTTTGTCAAGGGAAATTGGTCTGGCCTCGTGCAACTTGATTTGCCACCAACTGTATTGCCCTTAATAGCTTACTTAAGAAAAAATGAAGTCTCAAAAAATTATTTACAAGTAATGCGAAAATCAATTAAGTTGTGCTGTATTAGGATAAAAGGTGGAGGAACAAGTTCTTGACAATCGTAAAACAAAAAAGTAACAAATATTTGATCATACACATTTAAAATAAAAAACATATAAAATTTTAAAGAATAAATAAATAAAAAGTCCAAGAAGATATAGCAAAAAAACATGGGAAGTAAAATAAAAAATAAAAAAAGGAAACAAAGAAAGAAAGAGAAATAGCGCAAAATGATTAAAAATTAATAACTAAAACATTCAAAACAAGCGTTTTAGTTGAAAGTTAATGTAGAGTAGACAAACGTTTGACTCTTTTTAGATGTAATTAGTTGGACCTCACACTCTGCACTTGTGAATATCCTTTATTGATATGTATATTTTTTAAATTATACAATAATGTTTAAAATTATTGTATAGATACACTATAAATTTATCATAAAATTACAATTTATATTATAAATTCTTAATTTTAACAATTTACATAGTAAATTTACAAATCAATTATAATTTGCATCTTGAACTTATAAATTTGTAGCAATTTACATCTTATTGATAAACAATGTTATTTTTTAATAAAATTTAGCACTTCACTTACATATAAATTATAAATTAAGAGCAAACAGTTTTCGTTTTAATTAATGTTAATTCAAATTTATATTTATAACAAAATTAATTTAAAATTTTTTATTTTGATATAACTTTATTAAAGATCTTAACTTAAATATTTGAGTTAAAATAAATAAAAATAATTATTGATATTATAAATTAATAACTTATATATAAATCATATGTTAATTTTTTTATTATCAATGATGTAAATTGTTATAAATTTACAAACTATAAATATAAATTATCAAAATTAAAAATTCAGGATATATGTTATAATTTTATAATAAGTTTAGAATGTTCTAATGCAAAAAACATAATATGAAAGGCAAATGAAATTAATTTTTATACATCATTTAAAAAATGAACATAATTGGGATAAAGAAGAATAATAAAAATACGAAAGAGCAGCAAAACAATAAAATCAAGAAAAAAAAAAAAAAAAAAAAAGAGGAGGGGGGGAGGGAATGCCGACAAGGGCGGGAAAAAAGTGAAAAAGAAAAAAGGGTGAAAAAAAGTGTCATGTGTCACCAGCCTATAGGGAAACCAAAAAGTGAAAAACAAAAAAAAAAATGCCACGTGATAGTACACTGGAAGAGCCTTAAGTTTTATTTTTGTATGGATATGGATAGACCGGTATAAATTATTTAAGCCTCGTTTCGTGGATGTATTGTATTTGTATTACAATTTATATTTAAAGAAAAAATTTTAATATTATATTTGAATGTAATATTTATTTGGATGAAAAGTATTTAAATTATATTTTAATAATGAATATGTGATGTGATGAGTAAAAATAGAGATAAAAAAAAGAGAGTGAGAGAATATATAATGTAATTAATAAAAGTAATAGAAAAAGTAAAATAATAAATAGTGATTGTGTTTGATTTAAAATGTGATGTGATTGGTATTTAAATGAAATGTTTTTGTATTTTGAGAAAAATTATATTATATTTAAATACAATGTCAAAAAAATATGTTAACCAAACGCATGCTTAGAAATAGACGTAGATATCATTGTATAGATTGTGGCTTTGAATGTTAATTTTTCTCTACCATTCCAAACATTTGTTTAGTATTTGATGAGACTTACGGATCGAAACTAGAAATGAAATTGATAGCTTTGAGTGTGCATTGGTTTGTTTTTTTTTTTTTTTTTAATAATTCTTTGTATTGATCTATGACATCTATTTTGTGATTGTGGAGGAATGCATTCAAAGAAAGGAATTTCTAGTCTTTTAATTTGTACTTCATAATTCAACTTGCTACTGTTTATGTATTGTAGCTTTTGTTTTTCTTTCTTTTCTTTTTTTTTAAAGAATACCCTAAAAGTGAAAAAGATATTTATATATTTTATTTATTTTAAACTAATTAATAATATATTACAAGTTATTTATTACATTACATATTGAAGTAAATGTATTAAACTGTTAGAATGTAGTAAAAAACGTTATAAAATAAGTAATCTAAAATCTATAGTCTGTAGTCTATAGAATTAAAGTGAGCACCTAACTCATGTTATGACTATTATGTTGTCTAAAACCAATTAAAGAGACGATTTATCTTGATTATCTGAAGCATTTGACTCTTGAGTAAAGACATAGATATGTTACTTGATAATAACGTATCGGAGTGGGACTAAAGTGCAATTAATCTATGCAGTCTGCTTGAGTAGATTAATTTACTTTTGATGTGTTAGAAAATGCCCTAAGTATTAGAGACATTTTTGATGTATTCATTTTGAACTGGATAATAAAATTATATATAGAGGTTATTCATTACATTGCTATCTGTCCTCGTCTTATTTATATGTTAAAGTAAATGTAAGCAAATATGGCTCACTGACTGCTTGTGTTAAAACTGTTAGAACGTTGCATGCAATGGACTTTTGTATGCGAGAAGACAATGTTCTAAAGTTAGCAGTCTAAACTATGGTCTGTAGTCTATGGGGTTAGACCGAGCATCTAACTCATGTTAAGACTATTATGTTGTCTAAAGCCTTGGAGGGGACGGTCTGTCTTGACTGTCTGGAGCTAGACTCCCAAGTAGAGACATGGATATGTTGCTTGGTGGTGACATATTAGACCGGGACTAAAGCGTGATTGATCTACGTAGTCCGCTATGAGTGGATCAATCTGCTTTTGACGTTCATTGTGCAATAACCTTAATCCTGAGTAAATGAACTACTTCATGTATATGACTTGTGTACTTTGATGTTCCAATGGCTAAAGCGTCTCAGAGGTAGTAAGCTTATAGACCGGTTCGTTGGGTGCATGACTTGTATACGATGAAGGGTTTGTTTGCAGATATCGGAATCATAGCTCTGAGGAGTTAAAGGTATCCTCTTAAAGGCATTATACTTAATGTGAAAATGGACAAGGCCTTAGGTCGTCTGCTGGGCGGATGACTTCTTATTCACATATGGTGAATAATCATTTTCTTGATTCGGTGGTATAATGGAACTTTAAGATAGCCTGATCAGTAGGATTAAACAGACTTTGACCTAAGGCTGATCATGGATATCATATGAGGGTTTTGCATATATGACAAGGTCATTGGATGGTAGCTCGTCACAGGCTTACGTAATACGGTATATAATTGGGAGTTCAGTTTCAGGTTTATAGTGGTGTGACTCTGAAATTAGTGATCATATGATTGAGTTGTTCGGTACAGAATGATGATCATATGGAATCACGGGAGCCCGATTATATATGTCCAATCAGTCCCTCTATTAGCTCCACATAATTCCTTAACGATTGGCAAATTGATTTGTGTATGCTATTGGCTAGTTTATTATGCATGGATGGTGATGACACAGAATTAGGATGGTAGACAAGATTCTCTCCGGTTGGATTCAGATTTTGTTTTGGATAATAGAGTACACAATTATTCGAACTCCAAATAAAGTTGCCATGATTTTATTTGAGATTGGCTTAGAGTTGTAGAAAATTATCCATGAGAACAAGAATATGAAATACAACCATTTTGTGGAATTTGAAATTTGAATTTTGAAATTTGAAATTTGAATTTTGAAATTTGAAATTTGAATTTTGAATTTGAAATTTGAATTTGAAATTTGAATTTGAAATTCGAATTTGAAATTTAAATTTGAAATTTGAAATTTGAAATTTGAAATTTGAATTTGAAATTTGAATTTGAAATTTGAAATTCAAATTTTAAATCACAGTCCAAGTAGGATTCGAATTTGTTGTGGAAAATCCACAAGGTTTGAAATTCGAATTTGAGTTGGATTTGGAGAGGATAATCTTGTTAGAATCCTACTTGAATTTTGAATCCAAATCTCAACAAATAAGGGACGAAATTTTTGACGATAATCCTCATGAAAATTTCGGATTTTGTGGATGAGATTCAAGGGTAAATTCAAGCTTCAATCCTAGTTGAATTTGGATTCTCTCTACTCCCTAAAAGTGGCCGAAATTTTGGAGCCTTAATCCTAGGAAATTCGGTTATTTTTGGATAAGGTTGAGATGAGATTTAGCTTGAAAATCCTAGTGGAATTTTGATTCTTCCTTATCCTAAAAGTGGCCGAAAATTTGGAGAAGATTTTCTCCTAAAGATTTCGGATTCTTTGGTTGAAAAAGGGAGATAAAATTCTAGTTAAAATCTTGTTGAGATTTGGATTGGATTTATCCTAGAAAAACCGAATTTAATTGTTAGGATTATCCTATGAAAAATTCGGATTTTTTGGTTAAAGATAAGGGAGAAAATCTTTTCCTAGTCCAATTCGAATTCAGAGAATCACCTCATGCAGGTCTATAAATAGAGGTCCTGCCACTCCAGTTCTCTCAGACCACAGACTCTCAGGTGAGCAGGCTTATTGTTGCACAGCTCATCGTGACAATAAAGTTCTTTAGAGATCTGGGTGGTCGGAAGAAGACTAGCAGTGCTAGCATACCGATCGAGGTTCAGAGTGCCCACACACTCAGCCATTCGGGAATTGGAGAATAGTAGAGAAGGCTAGTTGGTTGAAGCCTCCGGTCACTCTCCTCCTGTTCATTGGCGTCCTTGAGGTATGAGTTTTAATTGTTGTTGATTTATTGTATATGGCATCATGAGATATTTAACGATCTAAAATTTTTATTGTTCCGCTGCGCCACTCTGATACGTTTTTACCGATTTATTTTCCTACAATGTAATAAACTTAATTATGAGTAGGTAATTACTTCATATGTATGACTTGTGTACTTATAGATCGGTTCGTTAGATACATGACTTGTATACGATTGGGAGTTTGTTTATAGATATTAGAATCATAATTGTAATGAGGAGTAAGGTTATCCTTTTAAAGGCATTATACTGAATGTGAAAATAGACAATGTCTTAGGTTATTTACTTAGCAAATGATTTCTTATTCACATATAATGAACATTCATTTTCTTAATTGCGTATATAATGGATCTTTAAGATAGCGTAATCAACCGGTCAAACGGACTTTGACCTATGGTTAATCATGGATATCATATGAGGATATTGCATATGTAATAAGGTCATATGATGATAGCTAATTATTAACTTACGTAATATGGTATATAATTGGGAGTGCAATTTCAGGTTTAGAATGATATGACTCTAAAGCTAATAATTGTATAATAGGTTTATTTAGTACAGAATAATAGTTACATGAATTATTGGAGTCCACAGTATATATGTCTAATCGATCCTTTTACTACTTCGGTATAATTCCTTAACGAATGTTAATTGATCGGGGTATTCTTTATTACTTGTATTCCTATATTTAATGAAGAAAAAAAATATAAATCACCTATTCTAAGGTGTAGGCGCTTTTCTCTAAGAGTTAAAGGTAAAATTATAATTTTGTTTTATTAAATAAATAGGGTAAATATTTAATTTGTGCGAATACTTATTTTGGAAAATAAGATTTGAAATTTAAATTAATTGTATTTGTCTTTTAAAAGATAAATACACGATTGATTTAAATTTTGAAAATCCTATTTAAATAACTATTTTGAAAGTTAAAAGATTATCTTATTTGAATTTCAATTGGACAAAATCTTATCCTAGTACATTTGTAGGTAACGGCTACAATTGGATTTGTAAGACAAGACTTTCTCTTGATTTGATTTTGTTTTGGATAAGAGATTATATAATTAATTAAATTCAAATAAAATTGTCATAATTTTATTTTGAATTTAAACTGAAGTTGTAAAAAATTATCTATGCAAACAAAATCACAAGAATTGTGAAGTTTGAAAATTGAATCAAATTTTGTATCCCACAACCTATGGAAGCCAAATTTTTTGAGGTCCTTTGCTCTCGGGAAGATTGGGCCATATTATCGAGGAGGAGAGAGAAATTTTTTTTTGGAATTCTGTTTGAATTTTGAATGCACCTAACCTGAGTGAGGCTGAATTTTTAAGGGTTTCTTCCTTAAGGGAGAATCGGCTTTTGGGTTTAGGAAGAGAAAGAGAAATCCTTCCTTTGAGTCATATTTAAATTCTGATAGCCATCTAATGCAATAGGATCTTCAGAGCTCTTTTTTACTTTAGACTATAGACTCTTATTATAGCTCTTACTCATAATAATAAATTCTCAGATATCTAGGTAGTTAGAATACCGGTTAAGAAACCGAGTGTCTATACAATTCACCATTTAGGAATTGGAGAAGAATAAAAAAGGCTAATTGGTTGAAGTCTCTTGGTCACATCCTCCGACGTTCCTAATATTTTTTTCCAAAGGTATAATGATTATTTAATAATTTGTTGTATATGACAACACAAGTTTTTAATGGATTTAAAATAATTTTAAAATTCCGCTGTGTACATTTTTCAATTTTACCTATATTTTTTTCTCTCCTTAAAAGGTTTCTTGAATTTTATAAAAACTTTTCAATTTCAGGAGTCATAGGTAAATAATCTTTTTTTAACAAGTTTTTAAATAAATGATCAAGTTTTTAAAAATTAATTAAAAAATTGTTTTTTCTTATATGATTAATCAACCTTTTTATATGGTTAATTAATAATTGATCAAATTACAATCAATCATTGATTGATTATAATATATATTATTAATTTTTTAAGTCAATCATTGATTGATTAAATCTAAAAAAATGACAACGACCATTTTGCTAAATGAAAAAAATAGTTTAACTATCTATTAGATTAGGTTATAAAAATAGGTCATCTAGCTTAATTTTTCTTTAATTTTGATAAAATTTTAGATTATGTTATTTTATTAAAACACTTTGTTATTCTTAAAACAAAAAAGTGTGAGAGAATGAAAGATGCAGAGCTCGACTTCTCTCCAAGTTCAAAAAAAAAAAAAAAAAAAGTGCATGATCCACTTCTAAAAAAATGTGTACAAATCACCTCTTAAAAAATTGTACTCTAATTAAATATTTTAATTGTTATAACAATTTATATTTAGACTGTAATCTATAACTATATTAAAATGAGTTTTTCTTTCTTAAATGAGTTTTTCGAACATGAAAATAAGTTTGTCTGCTAATCAATCTCTCACAATTCACTATTCAAACTTTTGGTTAAATTATATTGTTTTGTAGTGAAGTTTTTTAATAGTTCTTAAATTTTTTAGGATAAATTGCTCCTGTGATCCATGAACTCGTTAGTAAAGTATAGATTAATCTCTAAACCTTTTTTTTTTAATAAGTCCCTAAACTCCTAAAAAAAATTGCAAAAGTGAGTAAAACTCTAACAAACATTAAGGGGGCATTTGGTGAAATATTCAATTTTAATTTTACTTAAATACAATACAATTTTACACCAAACACAAATTTTACAACAGTACTACGAAAACAATTACTATTCAAAACATTTTTAAAACAATCACATCAACTTTTCAATTCTACTATTTATCTCTACTTTTACCAATCACATCAACTTTTCAATTCTAAAATACTTTTCATCCAAACACACATTTCATTCAAATACAAAACAAATACTTTTCAACCAAATACAAAATTCAAAAAACAAATTTCATTCAAATACAATCAAAATGCAATGCGTTTACTTTTATCACATATCTCTCATATAACCTTAATTTATTCTGAAAAAAACTAGAATACCTCAACATAAATCAAATAATATAAAAAAAAAAAAAAAGCCAACCCATCTTAACTCAGCAAATGTCTATCCATTGACCCTTCAACAGGCTGTCGATTGATCCATAAACTTCTTTTAATAAATCCCCAAACTCCTAAAAAAATTAAGAGTAAAACTTTCCGTTAAAAAATAGATGAAAATTATGAAAATTTCTTCGTATATCCATCATATTACCTTAATTTATTTTGAAAAACCAAGGCTTCCGTTTGATATATCTAAAATTAAAAAATAAAAAATTTTTCATTTTAAAAAAGAATAACTTTTCTAAATTTCTGTATTATAATATTTAAAATTTTTTATTTTAAAAAAATAAAAAAAAACTCCCTACATTAAAAAATTTTTTCATTTATCCAGACAAACTCTCACCTAAAAAAAATTTAAATAATCTTTTATTTTTTATATCTAAAAATTTTCTATTAAAAAAAAAAAGGACAAGAATACCTCAACGTAAATCAAATAATATTAAAAGAAAAATAAAAGCAAACTCATCTTAACTCATCTTTACTCATCTTCTCCAATCCTGATGATCCCACCCCCGCATCATCGGACATGTCCCATTTGTTGGAACAAAAAATAAAATAAAAAAGAGTAAAGTTGTGCAGTTTCCTGAACGACTTCTTGAGAACCCAAACAAAAAAAAAAAAAAAAAACGTAAAAAATAAATAAATAAAACCAACCACAACTTAAAACCACGATCAGGATAAGCATTGAAGGAAAATATATTACCCACAAATTAAATAAGCTTAATCGAAGGATTCAGAGGATCGTATTCACTGAATACAGAAACCCATTTCCCTCAAAACATTAGAAACACAAGAAATGAAAGGAAAAAAAAAATCAGAAAGTTCAGAATCGAAACAAATAAAACTGGAAAAATCCAATTGTAAACTGAAAAAGAAAAAATGAAAAAAAGAAATCGTTCCTTTGAGAACGAAACTTGAAACCGTGCACTTCTTCTCTACCTCGATTATCGAGCAGAATCAAGTTTGTAACCCAAATTACCAAGTCCAGAACCCCCGTTTTCTCGCTTTGTATTCTGCTCAAAACACCGACAATGGCCGGATTCGCAAAGGGCGTCCTTGGAGCGAACCAAACCCATTTCAAGCCGCCGCAAACCTAACAAACCTAGTCCTTCTCTCTGACGAACCGAGCAAATCTAGCAAATTTTAATTTGTTTTGGTTTATATCAATATATATATATATATGTTATCACTTTAATTATTATTTTTAAAATGAATTATGATCTTCTATTAAAATGCCCTCTAACCGAAGGCATGGGTAGCTCACGTGGGTCAAAACTATACATACTGAGTTGTTAAGGTTTTTTCTGATTTGTACTTTTTAGTAGTTAAAGAACTTAATAAAAATGAAAGTTTACATAGCAATCAACATCCTATTCAATAATTCAGTAATCACGGGAGTAATTTATTCAATAATTTATTATACCAAAAATGTTCCCTCAATATTTTTTCAAAATTTATTAAAATCCATTATTTAAAACATATTGCAATCAAACCCCTCCTTAAAATAAATCTATTATGTCGTTTAGTTTTTGTTAATGGACAACCGAAATATTTCAGCTATCATGACGTGGCCTGATTTGCTCAATCACCATGACAGCACCTGAGAATCTTGGAGTCGTAGTACCATTCATGTTAATCTTAAACAACCTATGTGACAAGATTTGATATCAATAACAAAATCTACATTATTAAAGATTATCTACAGCTTCAAGTTCAAATGTCAAACTTTTGTATTTTAAGTGTTCATGGTATAGAAAAAATAGGTAACTTACATAGTGGAATATCCTTTAATGCCAGTGATTCACATCTTTTTGGGATCTCAATCACCTTTGCTAGGCGTTTTCTTCTCAATATCTAGATTAACTGTAGTGGGACAGTTGAGATAGGTTCTTCAAGACTACTAGGATCAGCCACATATTAAGACTAAGCATGATCGCGATATGAATAAGCTTCTCGACCACTAAAGTTTGGAGAAGTCATTAGAAGAAGAAGGATCTGAAGAAGAGAACAAGAAAAGAATAAGCAAAGGGCTTTAAGCCTAAGATAGGCGAGAAGCTTGAATAGAAGGAAAATGAAGAAATACGAGGAGTAAAAGACAAAAAGAGGCCCGTGATAACCCTAGAAATGCCTAAGCATGTTCTTAAAACCTACTGGCTAATAAAAATAAATCAAAGCTGAGAATGAATGAGGACTGAGAGAGAATAAGGAGCTTACCAAAGCTGAGAACTTCAACCAAAGTTAAAATCGTCACCAAAGAAGTCACAACAAGAAGAATTGATGGCAGAAGCTGCTTTATGAAGTAAGGTAGGGGATTTTTCTCTCAAATGGCAAGAAAAAGAGAAAAAGGTGAAACCTTTGGAAATTTCTCTAAAATTTGAAGTTTACAAATAAGGAAATGAAACATTTTTCTTACTCATTTATAGGTATTTATAGACTTCAAACAAGGATGAATGCGAGTTGTACTTTCAAAAGATGCTAATATGAGGGTCCAAGTTTACCAAGAAGATCTATGGTCTAGAATCAAAGGCAGGAAAATGAAAAATTGATCAACGATTAAAATTTAAAGGTCTAAAATGACGTGACCATGTTCGGAAATGATATGCCTATTTTGATTTTCAAGGCATGTGTCAGTTACAATGCAATCATGGCATAACCACTACTAGAACACTAACCAAGCGAGCAATCTATCACCGTTACCAACAACCCGAAGTACTACAATTGGACGCCATGGTAGCACCTTAGGTTGGGGGGCAATTGCTGATGGGTAGCCAAAAACTCAACTATTTCAGCTATCATGACGTGGCCAAACTTGTTAGCTCACCATGACAGCACCCAAGAATCTCAGAGTCATAGTAGCATTCATTTGATTCTTGAATAACTCATATAACAAGATTTGTTTTCTACAGCAAAATCTATATTATTGAAGATTATCTACACCTTTAAGTTTAAATGTTAAATATTTGTGTTTTAAATGTTCACTATGGATTATCTCTTAGGAGCTTATAAATACTTAACAATATGTTAAGTATGACCTAAGCAAGAAAGACATCTTAATGTATTTAATTTATTCATGAACTAATTAATAATATATTAAAGGTTATTTATTACATTGCTATATGTCCTCATATTATTTATATATTTAAGTAAATATAAGCAAATATGGTTCATTAACTGCTTATTGTTAAACTGTTAGAATATTGCATACATTGGTCTTTTTGTTGTGAGAAGGCAGCGTTCTAAAATAAGTAGTCTAAATAGATAGTCTGTAGTTTATAGGGTTAGAGTGAGTATCTAATTTATGTTAAAACTATTATGTCATGTAAAGCCAATTGCGGGGACGATTTATCTTGATTATCAAGAGCATTTGACTCTGGAGTAGAGCCATGGATAGGTTATTTGGTTGTGACATATTAGACTGGAATCAAAGTACAATTAATTTATATAGTTCACTTGAATGGATAAATTCACTTTCGATGTTGGGTATATAACTTGTATTCTTTATAACTTGTATTTTTGCATTTAGTGAAGAGAAAAATCCAGGTCATCTAAACTTAGATATAGGCGATTTTTCTCTGGGGCTAAGGGCAAAATTATAATTTTGTTTTATTCAATTAATGGGATAAATATTTTATTTGTATAAATATTTATTTTGGAAGATAATATTTGAAATTTAAATTAATTGTGTTTGTCTTTTAAAACATAAGTATGAGATTAATTTAAATTTTGAAAATCTTGTTTATATAAATATTTTAAATTGAAAGATTATCCTATTTAAATTTGAATTAAACAAAATCTTATTCTTGCACACTTAAAGGTGGCATTTTTCCTAGTGGATTTGGAAGACAAGGTGCGTGTTTGGTTTTGTTTCCAAAACAGATTTCACGATTCTCTAAGAAATCGATTTCAAAATCGGTGTGAAATTGTGTTTGGTTTGTATTGTTTTTGAAAACAGATGTCAAAACGAATCCAAAATTTCCTTTGCTCCCAACGTAAAATTGAAAACGACTAAAAATCGTTTTCTCTGATTTCATATTTTCTATTTCTCCCATTTCTCTGATTTAATTATTATGATTAATTAAGATTTAATTGATATAGTAATTACTTAAATATTATGATTATTAATTTTTAATTCATTTTTCAATTAAAAAATTTTATTAATTTTTAATTTTTGGTATTCATAATAATTTTTTTTAAATCAAACATAAATATGTTTTTATAGAATACTTATAAAATGACTGGTTTTCAAAAATATAATCAAACACAGTTTCACTTTTTTATTTCTCAAAACATACACTCAGAAAATAAAACCAAACACAATTTCAAAAACGTTCTCAGAATTGTTTTCAAAACGATCTCAAATTCAGAGAATTTGAAAATATAACAGATTTCAAAAACAATACCAAACGCTACCAAGATTTTCTCCTAATTTGATTTTGTTTTGGATAAAAGATTATATGATTGTTTAAATTCAAATAAAGTTATCATGATTTTATTTTGAGTTTAAATTGAGTTGTGAAAAATTATCCATGTAGACAAAATCATAAGATTTGGGGAGATTGAAATTTTAGTCAAATTTTGAATCTCCCAAACATTAGCAAACAAAATTTTTAGGTAATATTCTAGGGAAAAATTCGACCACACCTATGGGAGGAGAGAGAAATTTTTTTTCTGAAATCCTATTTGAATTTTGAATTCCCTTAGACCTGTGGTGGTCAAATTTTGAAAGGCATATCCTTGTGAAAAGTCGGCCATAGTGTATGAGAGGAGAGAGAAAAATTTTTTCTTGAATCTTATTCAAATTCTGAAAGTCAGCTAATACAATTTTACTAATAGGACCCTTAAGGCTCCTATTTTCTTTAGACTACAGACTCTTAGGTGAACTAATTTATTATTATACCTCTCATTCATAATAATAAATTTTCAAAGATCTAAATGGTTGAAAAGAGACAAGCTGCACTGAATACCAGTTGAAAAACCAAGTGCCCATATACTACACCATCCAGGAATTAAAGAATAGTAAAGAAAGTTAGTTTGTTAAAGTTTCTTGGTTACTTCCCTGGCATTCTTGGTTTTTTTTTTTTTTCTGAAAGTATAATAATTGTTATATAATTAATTGTATATGAAAACACGAGTTTTTAACAATTTTTAAAATTTTTTAAAATTCCACTATGTATGTTTTACAATTTTTTTCCTAAACGATGGTCATCTAGAAATCCTAATCACAATTTTTACATATTACACATTTTAAAAATATAGTGAAACCCTAAACACTGAAAAGATGACATAATTTTCTCATTTACGATGAACTTTTATAAATTATTATGTTATCTATTTGTTGTACTTTACTTTTACTGTACTTTGTGTTATTTTGTATTCATAATAATTCTCAAGAATTCCTAAGAATTCTCTTCATCTCCGGATTTATTAGACTAGATTTACCTATCATCAGTTTTAAAGTATACACATTACGTATTTAAGTAATTTGTTAAAAATCTAAAATACTAAAAAAAATTATAGTAAAGCGCCACACGTGTTTTCAACTAATATAGTGTAACCAGGAGCACTTATATTCCTATTGAGAATAAAATAAAACTTTTAGATCGTATCATCAATGAATGGGAAAAGATGCTGTCCTCACCGTACATAGAATTTCCTTCTGGAAGAACGCCGGATGTGATAACCACTTCAACAAAATCAGATACGTGAATTAATTAAATGTCAAATTGTAATCTTCTTTGCCGTCGTAACAGTAATCTGATAATTTGGCTTCTTGTGGTGAGAAAATATAAATTCATCGAGTCTGGAAAGGAGTCTTCTTTATTTTTTTTGTGGATTCTTATTTTACGTCAAACTATTATCATGTGAAATATTAAAGTCTGCGAATAATTGTGATATTAAAATTCAAGCTGCAATAGTGGAACACAAATTTGTTTAAGTTTGAAAAGTCAACTCCATAATTTTTTGTTGATTTTTTGTTAAATAAAAAACGAAAAACTACACGTACATATATCCAAATTTGGGCTGGAAGCAGCCACCATTTATCATGTTTATAGCAGACATTTGGAATATTGTTCATTAATGAAATGTTAAATATTTCCAAAAATGTCAACTTTCAATACAACTTGAGCCAGCACAGTAACCTTATCAAGGTCAATGATATATTTCAAGAGTTAGAAGAGGTTTGCATTAATATAATTTAAAGCAAGAATATATTTCTAAAAGAGCTCCGGGTCTCACGATAAAAATATCAACTTCACTCTTTCCTATCTCAGGAACACGCCATGGAGTTCTTCGGAATTTTAGTCCTTCTGTTTCTTGCACCAATGATGGCAAGCTCATCACCGGGGCTGCCAAGATTGAAACAGGGAAGTTCGTTGATAGTTGACAAAGAAAGTGAATTCCTGATCTCACCAGATGGCATCTTCTCTGCTGGTTTTCTCGAGGTGGGAACTAACGCCTTCGGTTTCGCGATATGGTTCACAGATTCTGTGGAAAAAACTGTTGTTTGGATGGCAAACAGAGACAGGCCAGTAAGTGCGAAGCATTCCAAAATGACTCTCAACCGGAACGGAAACATGGTCTTGACTGATGCTTCTGGCTTAATGGTGTGGTCAACCGACACCTTTGCTACTTCACATGTGGAAGCTCATCTTCTCGAGACAGGAAACTTGGTTCTGATCGATCAAGCAACGAAGCACTTCATCTGGGAGAGTTTCAGTTTCCCGACAGACACTCTTCTTCCGTTTCAGCCTCTTGTCAAGAACACAACCTTGGTGTCCGTGAGGAGTAAAGGTACGTACCTGAGTGGAGTTTATAACTTGAAATTTGATGACAGTAATGTATTGGATCTCATCTACAACGGTCCACAACTTTCAAGTATCTATTGGCCAAAAGTGTCTAATGGTGTATTTGATGCCGGTAGAACACCTTATAATAGCTCTAGAATAGCGGTTGTTGATGAGTTTGGAGGATTTTTATCAAGTGATAAGTTGGAGTTTAAAGCATATGATTATGGGGTTGGTCCGAAGCGAAGGTTAACCTTGGATTACGACGGGATTTTGAGATTGTATAGTCTTGATGAGTCAACAGAGCTTTGGGTTATCTCATGGTTGCCCGGTCGTTTAGATTCTTGCCATGTTGAGGGCCTTTGTGGTGAATATGGTGTCTGCAGTTACAAGAGCTTAAAACCAACTTGCACTTGTCCTAATGGTTTTGAGAGAAATGATCGTTCGGATTGGTCCAAGGGTTGTAAGCCCGTAGTTAATTTGTCAAGTGATTATGATACGTTGGATTTCATGCCGCTTCTTAACACAGATTACTATGGTTATGACTTGGAAACTATTAAATTTGAAATTTCCTTTGAAGAATGTAGGAATTCATGCTTGACTGATACAAGATGCAAGGGGTTTGGATACGCGATTGATGGACAGGGAATGTGTTTCCCTAAAAGTCAACTTGTTAATGGTTTTCACATGCCCAATACTCGAAGTGACACGTATGTTAAGGTGGCAAATATTAGCTCTCAAACAGTGAGTGTTCAGGCAGACGAGTTGATTTGTTCGGAAACAGAAATTCTGCTCAACGGTAATGATGTGAAAGGGGAAAATAGCGATAAAAATGGCTATTTGAAGTACATCACAACATTTGTAGGTTCGTTTGGGGTCATTGAAGTAATCTGCTTAGGCCTTTGGTGGTGGTTTATCTACCGAAAGCATGTAAACGAGGAAATGATCAACATGGGTTACATTGTATTGGCATTGGGTTTCAAGCGGTTCACGTACAGAGAGTTGAAAAGGGCGACAAAGAACTTCAGAGAAGAGATTGGAAAAGGGGGATTTGGATCAGTCTATAAAGCAATTCTCGATGATGGAAGAGTCGTAGCAGTGAAGAGATTGGAAGGCATTTTGCAAGGGAATACAGAGTTTTGGGCTGAAGTAAGCGTCATCGGGAACATCAACCACAGGAATTTGGTGAAATTATGGGGTTTCTGTGCAGAAAAGGAGCACAAGTTGCTAGTCTACGAGTATGTAGAAAATGGCTCCTTGGACAAATTCTTGTTCTCGGATTCATCTCCAACGCTAGGATTGGAGCAGAGGTACAAGATTGCAGTAGGCACCGCAAAAGGATTGTCATATCTACATGAGGAGTGCCTTGAATGGGTGCTTCACTGTGATGTAAAGCCTCAAAACATTCTGCTTGATGATCAGCTGGAGCCTAAGGTGGCAGATTTTGGCATGTCAAAGCTCTTCAAAGATGTTAACCCTGATGTCGCATTCTCTCGTGTTCGAGGCACCAGAGGATACCTAGCACCAGAGTGGATGATGAATATGAAAATCGATTCTAAGGCGGATGTCTACAGCTACGGGATTGTTCTCTTGGAGCTTCTGAGTGGAAAGTGTGTGTCTGATTTCCTCTCAGCTGCTGCTCAAGACAATGAGTTTAATCACTTGGTTCAGTGGATGACTAAGAAGATCCAACAAGAAGGGCTCAAGGAGGTAATTGATCCAAGAACTCTGGATAACGAGTGCGACATGAAGAAGGTTGAGAGATTGGTGAGCGTTGCTTTGTTGTGTGTGCAAGAAGATCGACACTCAAGGCCTGCAATGAGTAAGGTTGTGGAGCTCCTGCTAGAAACTAATGAACAAGCCTAGTTATAAAGATATTAGGAACTATATATGTACATGAGAAACTCGGTGAATAAGTACGCTTTTCTACAATTTACTTTTACTTGCAGAAAAATAATGTAATTTTGTTTTTGCTAATATTCAAAGAAGAAGTTAGTTTCATTTTTACACATAACATGATTTGCGAGATTTGGTTTTGTTGTCGAAATTAGCAAGAACAGTTATTATTTTAAGACTCAAAGCTATATAGAAAAGGCCCCTTAGATAGGTTCCACTTGGCTAAAATAAAGACTATAGCGTTGTATATCATGTAGGAAAAATAAAAAACATGTGTAGTGAAATTTTAAAAATTTTCTACAAAAATCATACTAACTAGTGTTATATATATAATAAATTATATAATAATCTATATATTTTGTGAGAAAAAAATAAAAAATATCAAAGAATGTGACCGAGAAAACTTCAACCAATTAGTCTTATTTACTATTCTCCTATTTTTGAATGGTACAGTATATGGACACTAGGTTCCTCAATTGATATTCATACGACTTGTCACCTTTCAACCACCCAAAACTCTAATAATTTATTATTATGAGTGTGATAACCAAGAAATCTATAGCCTGGAAAAAAAAATTGTACAAGATATGTAAATAAATGTACATTTATAGTGAGATATGTCACAGAATACAGAGCAGAGGAAAATTTTGATTAATTGAGTTTTAATTAAAATTTGACAATGAATTAATGAATATAGTTTAAAAGTTAAGCATTAATTCAAATTATGATGTTTTAAAATTAATAGAAAAATATGTGAAAAATACATATTAAGAGATCAATGGCACACAAGTGAGCCACATTAATTAATGGCCAAGATTAGCCAAACAAGCCCTTGCAAATTTCAAAAAAAAAAAATTAAAGAAAATGTGAGGGAGGAGGAGAAGCACGTGGAGGGCTTAAGTTAATTCAAGTGAATTAATTCACTTGGTTCAACGGCAAAGAGAAGCAGTGGAGGGAGAGAAAGAAAGAAAGAGAAAGAGAAAGAGAAAGAGAGAAAGCAGAAGAGTAAATCCAAGAAAATTCAGATTTTTCTCTTGTTCCAACAGCAGATTGTTCGAGATTCAGTCAAGAATCAGCAGCAAGAAGCTCTTAAGCTTCAAAGTAAGGTAAACCCTCATATTCTCACGTTTTTCTTGGGGGAAAATCTGGGGTTTTGAGAGGAAAAGAGAATGTGAGTAAATCATGTTGAGATTTTCGGTTAAAATCGAAACATGGTTCGAGTCTAGTTGTTTTAAAATACGAATTCATGAGTTGATGGTTTAGAAAACCAAGTTTAATGAGTTTTCGTCAAAAAAGTTCTGAGTTTTTTTTTAAAAGTTGAGTCAAGAGATTTTTATAAGCAAAATGTGAAATTTTGCTTATGAAACCATGGATTTATGATAGTAGAAATATAGTAGATACCTTGAAACGATCTTATGGAGATCGATTTCGAGTGTAAGAAGTAGAACAAAGGCCATAAAAGCCTTAGAAAACCAGAGCAGAGCAGTTCGGACCCAGAATCTTGATTCTGGTATGAACACAGGCGTGTACAAGGGCGTGTTCAGAACATGGCCCCGAACATGCCCACATGCACGACCGTGTTGCAAGAAAATTCAGACCCGAGAGGTACACGGCCAAGAACACGGTCGTGTCAAGGGGCACATGGTCAAGGGAAGGGCGTGTAACAGACCATGTTAGACAGTAGGAAAACACGGTCAGAAACACGGCCGTGTAAGTAACCGTGTAAGCATGCATGTAAGTCCAGAGGAGTACACGGCCAGTAACATGGCCGTGTATCTACCCGTGTAAGTATACACAGCCATGTTTCACGAAGTATACGGCCATGCACGTAAGTCCAGAGAGGTACACGGCCAGAGACACGCCCGTGTAAGAGGGCATGTTCGAAGCCAAAGAGTAAAAAAAAAAAAAAGAGTCTGAAAATAGAAATTTCATGTTTTGCCATGTTTCCAGTATTAGATGAATACTGAAAATAATCAGTGATTATTTCTTTTATAGGAGTTCAAGTCAGAGACCCCGATACAGCAGTCCCAGAGCAGCAGAGGTTTACGTTCGTAGATTTTCTGTAAATTCAAGTATTGTCTTGACTGTAACGTGGACAATCTTATTATGTTATGATGTCATGTATATTGTTTGGCGTGTATGATAGAAGTTGATTGTCTACATCATGATATTCATGTCAGTTTCAGGTCAGTTCATGTCATGCATGTAGAGTTTCATGTTTCAGTACACATGTCAGACAGGTACCAGAACACGAAAATAGGTAGGTACAAAAAGCACCTTAGTGTGTTAATAAAACTCACACCCCAAGTAAATCATGTAACAGGTTCTTACTGTGGGGGCAATCAGTATGCTACCCAGTTGGAACTCCAGCAACATAGTAATTAAACCAGTTATTGGCGTATTGGCCTCTCGACCCACGGGGAGGTTTTCATGTTTAGCTTCAGTTAAGATTGAGGAGGTCAGCACTAAAGTACTGCTCCCAGTTATGCTAACATGTCGGTACGATCAATCAGGGGCACAAAACCAGAACTAAAATATCAGATAATGTCCTAAGACTAATCTTTCAGCCATGAGCATGTTTTACAGAGTCAAGTTTCATGCATTAGCACAGTAGTACAGCATGTCATGTTTCATGTTTTTATGTTTGAACTTACTGAGCCCATAACTCACCAGTTTGTTCACATATTGCAGGTAAGAGACCTGTTCACCAGTAGTACACGGTGGACGACGGACATGGTAGATGCATGCCGGGGGGATTGGGCGAGGGATTTGGTCACCATTAGTCTTCCGCTGTACAGTTTTGAAATTTAAACCATGTAATTTCAAAAGAACAAGATTTCAAGTTAAGATTATGTGATAGGGGAATCATGATTCATGTGCATGTTATTTTGTTAACATGATTTCCTTATCACATTTTCGAACAGTTTATGATTTTAAGGAAAAAAAAAATTTATTCCGCAAATTAGCAAGCAGTTTTCAAGTTCAACATGATTGTCGGCGACCCTAGAGGCCTACATAGTATTGCGGTTAACTACAGAGTTGACTGTAACAGCACTGTAGAGCCTCCACAGTAGGGCGGGCTGCCACAGTTGGTATCAGAGCCCAAGTTTTACGATGGGTTCAGTTTAGAATACCAAACGTAGTCACAGTTGGTATAATCAGAAAAGTTGGTAGACCATATCCCGCCTGACTTCGTGCATGTCCTGTTCACCGATTCAAGTAAGTTCAGTTTATGTTAAGATCAGTAGCTAGTTATGCATGAAAGTAAGGGTCTGTAAAAACCTATACTTTGTAGTAAGTATGAGATGATATGATAATGCAATAAATGATGTGGATCCTTTTTACACAGGATCTAATATAAGTTTATCGTGTGATTATAGGATACAAGGTAGTACGATGGAAAACCAGGGCCAAGGCCAAAGAAGGAGAAGGGGACACCCATTTCTAACTCAGCGATTAGAAGAGATGCAAGCTCTTCTAGAAAACCAGATAAAAGAAAATGCAGAGTTGAGACAGAGATTAGAACAACTAGAACAGGGGCAGAGATCAGTAGGGACTCCTGCACAACCAGCAGCTGAAGCAGAACAGGTAGTGCCACCAGCGGCACCAGAAGTGGTTCAGGAACCACCGGTCAGGGTGAACCCAGAGCCACTATACGAGAGATTTCAGAACATGAGGCCTCCGAAATTTGAGGGTTCAACAAATCCTCTGGAAGCAGAAGATTGGCTTTCTTCAACCCAGATGATTATGGAGTTTATGAGACTCACAGATGAAGAGAAAGTCTTGTGTGCATCCTTTGTTCTAAGGAGGGATGCAAGATTTTGGTGGGACACAGTCCGCATGAGAAGGGACGTGACCACAATGTCATGGGCGGAGTTCTTGGAGGAGTTTAACCAAAAATACTACGATCCTGTATCACTCCGACCCTAGCAGAAAGAATTTTCAGAATTACAGTAAGGTGACATGTCAGTTAGTGAGGTTTACAAGAGATTTGATCAGCTCTCCCGCTTATGTCCGTATGTAGTGCCCACAGAAAGAGAGAAGATACAGAAGATGATAGGCATGTTCAGGCCTGAGATTTCTACCTTGATTGGCATTAGTCCAATCCCGCCAATCTCAGTAGCCGACTGTATTAGTCGTACTTTGAGGGTAGAGTACCATCTAGCCCGACAGAAAGAAGAGAGAGAAAAGGTCTGGGAATCTAGGAAGAAAGAAAAGATCTTGGCTAAGGCCTCTTAACCTGGACAACACAGTAAGGGTAGTCAGAGTATAAGACCAGAGCAGTCCAGTTATCTAGGCCCTCAGTTCCAACAGAAGAGAAAGGGCAATTTCCAGGGAAACCAAGGTCAAGACAATAGAAGCCAGTCACAGAGAACTAACACTACCACAGTTCAAGTAACCCCACCTGTCAGAATTGTGGGAGGAAACATGTGGGTCAATACAGAGCTGGCACGACTGCATGTTTTCAGTACGGAAAAGAAGGCCATTTCATCAAAAATTGCCCTATGAACCGCCAGTCAGTATCAGGAGCAAACTCTTCACGTCCACAGCAGTCACAAGTACATGTACTCAGATTGAGTTATGAAAGCCCAGCAGAAGTGCCTCCAGCCGTGCAGGAAAGACAAGAAAGAGCTCATCAGGTAGATGTTAGGGTGATGGCCTACACTAGAGAAGAAGCAGAGGCAGGGACGTCCAATGTGGTGACAGGTCAGATTTCTGTCGCTAACCACTTGGCATCTGTTCTATTTGACTCTAGGGCCACCCATTCTTTCATATCATATGCATTTGCTAATAAGTTAGAATACCCTAGAGATCACATGGGAAGAAGTTTTAGAACTGCTCTTCCATCAGGAGAAATCATGTTGTCCGAGTACTAGTTACCTCATGTACTAGTAATCATGGCAAATAGAGAGCTGTATGCAGAATTGATCATGATGAGGATCATAGACTATGATGTAATCTTGGAAATGGATTTCCTAGAAAAATATCAAGTTACGATCGATTGTAGAAACAAAAGAATAGTGTTCAAGCCAGAAGATGAAGAATGTTTTGAATATGTCGATTCTTCGACAAGATCAAGCAAGATGATGATCAGTTCATTGAAAGTCAAGAAGCTAATAGCCAATGGTTGTATCGGATATTTAGCCTATGTCACAGATACAGCAGAAGAGAAGACGTTACAACCAGAAGATGTTCCTGTTGTCAGAGAATTTCTCGAAGTCTTTCCCTAGGAACTACTAGGAATACCTGCAGAGCAGGAAATCTCATTTGAGATAGAGCTCCTACCTGGAACAGCACCGATCTCCAAGGCGCTGTACCGCATGGCACCAGTGGAGTTGAAAGAGTTACAAGTGCAGTTGAAGGATTTGCTTAACAAGGGATTTATCAGACCGAGCTATGTCCCATGGGGTGCTCCCTTACTGTTTGTCAAGAAGAAAGACAGGACGTTCCGCATGTGCATAGATTACTGTGAATTGAACAAGG
Source organism: Antiaris toxicaria (assembly GCA_035233585.1). Taxonomy (NCBI): domain Eukaryota; kingdom Viridiplantae; phylum Streptophyta; class Magnoliopsida; order Rosales; family Moraceae; genus Antiaris; species Antiaris toxicaria. Next base: position 9,542,060 of record CP141163.1, read on the forward strand.
TTACAGTCAAGAATAGGTACCCATTACCTAGGATTGATGACCTGTTCGATCAACTCAAGGGTGCAGCAGTGTTCTCAAAGATTGATTTGAGATCAGGATACCATCAGCTGAGAATCAAGGAAGATGATGTTTTCAAGACAGTTTTCAGAACCCGTTATGGGCATTATGAATTCCTAGTAATGCAATTTGGGTTAACGAACGCGCTAGCCGCTTTCATGGACCTGATGAACAGAGTCTTCAAGGAGTATCTTGACAAGTTTTTCATTGTGTTCATTGATGACATTATTGTATATTCAAAGACTCACACAGAGCATGAAGAACAGTTAAGAGTTGTTTTTCAGAAGCTGAGAGAGTATCAACTCTATGCCAAATTCTCAAAATGTGAGTTTTAGCTAGACAGAGTACATTTCCTCAGTCATGTAGTGTCCAAGGAGGGAATTGCAGTGGATCCAATTAAAGTGGATGCAATCAACAAATGGCCTGCACCTAAGAGCGTGACAGAGATACACAGTTTCTTAGGGTTAGCTGGCTATTACAGGAGATTCGTGGAGGGATTTGCAAGACTGACAGCACCTCTCACCACCCTCACATGCAAGAAAAAGAAGTATATATAGACAGATGAGTGTGAAAGAAGCTTCCAAGAGCTGAAGAGATGGCTAACAAGCACGCCAATCCTCACACTCCCAACTGAAGGGGAGAAGTATGAAATCTACAGTGATGCTTCAAAAGTGGGTTTAGGAGCAGTATTGATGCAAGATGACAAAGTAATTGCCTATGCTTTACGTCAATTAAAAGAGTACGAGAAGAATTATCCCACCCACGATCTAGAACTCACTGCAGTAGTGTTCGCACTCAAAATTTGGTGACACTATCTGTATGGAGCACAGTGCCAGATTTACACAGATCATCGAGTTTAAAATACTTATTCACACAGAAGGAGTTGGACATGAGGCAAAGAAGATGGTTGAAGTTGGTGAAAGATTATGACTGTGAGATCCTTTATCATCCAAGAAAAGCCAACCGAGTAGCAGACGCTTTAAGTAGAAAAGCGACAGTTCTGCAGCAGTTGCCTATTGACAGGTTGTTAAGACCATTGCAGCAAGAGATTCATTCGCTCGAGCTGAAGCTGATATCAGGAAAATTGTCAGCACTGCAGTTGAAGTCATCATTGTTTGATGATATCAAAGAAGCTCAGAAGCAAGATTCAAGTCTAACAGACTCCCAGGAAGAGATGTCCACAAATGGATTAATCCTGTATCAGGGGAGAATTCGCGTTCCAGCAGATGAAGAGCTTCGAAGGCTAATCATGTCAGAAGCTCATGAGACGCCATATTCAGTTCATCCTGGAGCTACCAAGATATACCAAGACTTGAAGCTACAGTTTTGGTAGAAAGGGATGAAAGGAGACATCGCAAGATTCGTGAGTAACTGTCTTACTTGTCAGAAAGTCAAGGCTGAGCATCAGCATCCTGGAGGAAAGTTAGAACCTCTGGAGATTCCAGAATGGAAATGGGAGAATATTACCATGGATTTTGTGGTAGGGCTACCCAAAACAAGAGGAGGACATGATGCCATTTGGGTAATCGTGGACAGATTGACAAAGACAGCCAGATTTATACCAATGAAGATTACTTACTCATTGGAGAAGCTGGCACATCTTTATGTAGATCATGTTGTCAGGTTACATGGAGTTCCAAAGTCCATAGTATCTGACAGAGATGCACGATTCACTCCAAACTTTTGGGAGTGTGTGCAAAGAGCCATGGGTACAGAATTGAGGTTCAGTATAGCCTTCCATCCTCAGACAGACGGACAATCAGAATGGACTATCCAAACCTTAGAGGATATGCTCCGAGCATGTGTCATGGATTTTCCAGGAGCTTGGAATAAGAAGCTACCACTAGTAAAATTCTCATATAACAATAGTTACCAAGCTTCCATCAAGATGGCACCGTATGAGGCCCTGTATGGACGAAAGTGCAGATCACCCATCCACTGGTATGATTTGAAGGAAAAACAACTGCATAAGACAGATTTCATGTAGGAAACTTACGATGCAGTTACCAACATCCAGCAAAGGATGAAGAGTGCTCAGAGCAGACAGAAGAGTTATGCAGACAGAAGACGGAGATCTCTAGAATTCAAGGAAGGGGATTTCGTTTTTCTGAAAGTGTCACCCATAAAGGGGATTATGCGATTTGGTAAGAAGGGAAAACTGAGTCCAAGGTATATTGGACCTTATGAGATTATCAAACGTATTGGGAAGGTTGCCTATAAGTTGGCATTACCTCCAGAGCTATCAGCAGGGCACAACGTATTTCATGTCTCAATGCTCAGAAAGTACATGTCAGATCCATCTCATGTGTTACAACATGAACCAGTCCAAGTCCAAGAGGATTTGACCTATGAAGAACAGCCTGTTCAGATACTGGTTAGAGTAGAAAAGGTGATGAGAAACAAGACCATCCCACTAGTCAAGGTATTGTGGAGGAATCACAACATTAAAGAAGTTACGTGGGAAAGAGAAGATGAGATGAGACTTTCATACCCTCACTTGTTCTAAATTTTCAAGGACGAAAATCTTATAAGGAGGGGTGAATGTGATAACCAAGAAATCTATAGTCTCGGAAAAAAAATTGTACAAGATATGTAAATAAATGTACATTTATAGTGAGATTTGTTACAGAATACAGAGTAGAGGAAAATTTTGATTAATTGAGTTTTAATTAAAATTTGACAATGAATTAATGAATATAGTTTAAAAGCTAAGCATTAATTCAAATTATGATGTTTTAAAATTAATAGAAAAGTATGTGGAAAATACATATTAAGAGATCAATGGCACACAAGTGAGCCACATTGATCAATGGCCAAGATTAGCCAAACAAGCCCTTGCAAATTTCAAAAAAAAAAAATTAAAGAAAATGTGAGGGAGGAGGAGAAGCACGTGGAGGGCTTAAGTTAATTCAAGTGAATTAATTCACTTGGTTCAACGACAAAGAGAAGCAGCAGAGAGAGAGAAAGAAAGAAAGAGAAAGAGAAAAAGAGAAAGCAGAAGAGTAAATCCAAGAAAGTTCAGATTTTTCTCTTGTTCCAGCAGCAAATTATTCGAGATTCAGCCAAGAATCAGCAGCAAGAAGCTCTCAAGCTTCAAAGTAAGGTAAACCCTCGTTTTCTCACATTTTTCTTGGGGGAAAATCTGGGGTTTTGAGAGAAAAAAGAGAATGTGAGTAAATCATATTGAGATTTTCGTTAAAATCGAAACATGGTTCGAGTCTAGTTGTTTTAAAACACGAATCCATGAGTTGATGGTTTAGAAAACCAAGTTTAATGAGTTTTCGTCAAGAAAGTTCTGAGTTTTTTTTTAAAAGTTGAGTCAAGAGATTTTCATAAGCAAAATGTGAAATTTTGCTTATGAAACCATGGATTTGTGATAGTAGAAATGTAGTAGATACCTTGAAACGATTTTATAGAGATCGATTTCAAGTGTAAGAAGTAAAACAAAGACCATAAAAGCCTTAGAAAACCAGAGCAGTGTTAGGAAATGCCCTAAGCATTAGAGACATTTTTTATGTATTTATTTTGAACTGGATAATAAAATTATATATAGAGGTTATTCATTACATTGCTATCTGTCCTCGTTTTATTTACATGTTAAAGTAAATGTAAGCAAATATAGCTCCCTGACTGCTTGTGTTAAACTGTTAGAACGTTGCATGCAATGGACTTTTGTATGCGAGAAGACAATGTTCTAAAGTTAGCAGTCTAAACTATGGTCTGTAGTCTATGGGGTTAGACCGAGCATCTAACTCATGTTAAGACTATTATGTTATCTAAAGCCTTGGAGAGGACGGTTTGTCTTGACTGTCTAGAGCTGGACTCCCAAGTAGAGACATAGATATGTTGCTTGGTAGTGAATATTAGACCAGGACTAAAGCGTGATTGATCTACGAAGTCCGCTTTGAGTGGATCGATCTGCTTTTGACGTTCATTATGCAGTAACCTTAATCCTGAGTAAAAGGACAGCTTCATGTATATGACTTGTGTACTTTGATGTTCCAATGGCTAAAGCGTCTCAGAGGTAGTAAGCTTATAGACCGGTTCGTTGGGTGCATGACTTGTATATGATGAAGGGTTCGTTTACAGATATCGGAATCATAGCTCTAATGAGGAGTTAAGGGTATCCTCTTAAAGGCATTATACTGAATGTGAAAATGGACAAGGCCTTGGGTCGTCTGCTGGGCGGATGACTTCTTATTCATATATGGTGAATAATCATTTTCTTTATTCGGTAGTATAATGGAACTTTAAGATAGCCTGATCAGTAGGATTAAATGGACTTTGGCCTAAGGCTGATTATTGATATCATATGAGGGTTCTGCATATATGACAAGGTCATTGGACGATAGCTTGACACAAGCTTACGTAATATGGTATATAATTGGGAGTTCAGTTTCAGGTTTATAGTGGTGTGACTCTGAAATTAGTGATCATATGATTGAGTTGTTCGGTAAAGAATGATAATCATATGGATTTGCGGGAGCCCGATTATATATGTCCAATCAGTCTCTCTACTAGCTCCACATAATTCCTTAACGTTTGGTAAATTGATTTGTGTATGCTATTGGCTAGTTTATTATGCATGGATGGAGATGACATAGGATTAGGATGGTAGACAAGATTCTCTCCGGTTGGATTCAGATCTTGTTTTGGATAATAGAGTACATAATTATTCGAACTCCAAATAAAGTTGTCATGATTTTATTTGAGATTAGATTGGAGTTGTAGAAAATTATCCGTGATAAACACAACTGTTTTGTGGATTTTGAATTTTGAATTTTGAATTTTGAATTTGAAATTTGAATTTGAAATTTGAATTTGAAATTTAAATTTGAAATTTGAAATTTGAAATTTGAAATTTGAAATTCGAATTTGAAATTTGAAATTCAAATTTTGAATCACAGTCCAAGTGAGATTCGAATTTGTTGTGGTAAATCCATAAGGAATGAAATTCGAATTTGAGTTGGATATGGAGAGGATAATCTTGTTAGAATCCTACTTGAATTTTGAATCCAAATCCTAACTAAAGTTGGATGAAAATTTTGAGGATTATCCTCAATGATTTTCGGATTTTTTGTGGATAAGGTTCAAGAAAAAAATTCAAGTTTCAATCTCAGTTGAATTTGGATTCTCTCATCCCAGATAATGGGCGAAATTTTGGAGTGAATCTCCTAGGAGATTTTCGGTTATTTTGGATAAGGATGAGATAAGATTCAAGCTTGAAAATCCTAGTGGAATTTTGATTCTCCCTTATCCAAACGTGGCAGAATTTTTTGTGGAGATTTTCTCCTTAGAATTTTTGGATTTTGTGGTTGAAAAAGGGAGATAAAATTCTAGTTAAAATCTTGTTTAGATTTGGATTGGATTTATCCTAAAGTGGCCGAATTTTATTGTTGGGATTTTCCCTTGGAAAATTCAGATTTTGTGCTTGTGGATAAGGGAGAATATCTTCTCCTAATCCAATTCGAATTCAGAGAATCACCGCATGCAGGTCTATAAATAGAGGTCCTACCACTCCAGTTCTCTCAGACCACAGACTCTTAGGTGAGCAGGTTTATTGTTGCACAACTCACCGTGACAATAAGTTCTTTAGAGATCTGGGTAGTCGGAAGAAGACTAGTAGTGCTAGCATACCGATCGAGGTTCAGAGTGCCCACACACTCAGCCATTCGGGAATTGGAGAATAGTAGAGAAGGCTAGTTGGTTGAAGTCTTCCGGCCATTCTCCTCCAACAGATTGGCGTCCTTGAGGTATGAGTTTTAATTGTTGTTAGTTTATTGTATATGGCATCATGAGATATTTAACGATCTGAAAAATTTTTATTGTTCCGCTGCGGCACTCTGATACGTTTTTACCGATTTATTTTCCTACAAGTAGAGCAGTTTGAACCCAGAATCTTGATTCTGGTATGATCACGGGTGTGTACAAGGGCGTGTTCAGAATATGGCCCCGAACATGCCCACATGCACGACCGTGTTGCAAGAAAATTTAGACCCGAGAGGTACACGGTCAAGAACACGGCCGTGTACACGACCGTGTCAAGGGGCACACGGTCAAAGGAAAGGCGTGTAGCAGATCATGTTAGACAGCAGGAAAACACGGTCAGAAACACGGCCGTGTAAGTAACCGTGTAAGCATGCACGTAAGTCCAGAGGAGTACACGGCCAGTAACATGGCCGTGTATCCACCCGTGTAAGTATACACGGTCATGTTTCACGAAGTACACGGCCATACACGTAAGTCTAGAGAGGTACACGGCCAGAGACACGCCCGTGTAAGAGGGCGTGTTCGAAGCCAAAGAGTAAAAAAAAAAAAAGAGTCTAGAAATAGAAATTTCATGTTTTGCCATGTTTCCAGTATAAGATGAATATTGGAAATAATCAGTGATTATTTCTTTTATAGGAGTTCAAGCCAGAGACCCCGATACAACAGTCCCAGAGCAGCAGAGGCTTACGTTCGCAGATTTTCTGTAAGTTCAAGCATTGTCCTGACTGCAACGTGGACAATCTTGTTATGTTATGATGTCATGTATATTGTTTGGCATGTATGATAGACGTTGATTGTCTACATCACGATATTCATGTCAGTTTCAGGTCAGTTCATGTCATGCATGTAGAGTTTCATGTTTCAGTACACATGTCAGACAGGTACCAGAACATGAAAACAGATAGGTGCACAAGGCATCTTAGTGTGTTAATAAAACTCACACCCCAAGTAAATCATGTAACAGGTTCTTACTGTGGGGGCAATCAGTATGCTACTCAGTTGGAACTCCAACAAGATGGTAATTAAACCAGTTATTGGCGTATCGGCCTCTCGACCCACGAGGAGGTTTTCATGTTTAGCTTCAGTTAAGACCGAGGAGGTCAGCACTAAAGTATCACTCCCAATTGTGCTAACATGTCGCTATGATCAATCAGGGGCCCAAAACCAGAACTAAAATATCAAATAATGTCCTAAAACTAATCTTTCAGCCATGAGCATGTTTTACAGAGTCCAGTTTCATGCATGAGCACAGCAGTACAGCATGTCATGTTTCATGTTTTTATGTTTGAACTTACTGAGCTCATAGCTCACCAGTTTGTTCACATGTTGCAGGTAAGAGACCTGTTCACCAGTAGTACACGGTTGACGACGGACATGGTAGATGCATGCCGGGGGGATTGGGCGAGGGATTTGGTCACCATTAGTCTTCCGCTGTACAATTTTGAAATTTAAACCATGTAATTCAAAAGAACAAGATTTCAAGTTAAAATTATGTGATAGGGGAATCATGATCCATGTGCATGTTATTTTGTTAACATGATTTCCTTATCACATTTTCAAACAGTTTATGATTTTAAGAAAAAAAAAATTTATTCTGCAAATTAGCAAGCAGTTTTCAAGTTCAACATGATTGTCGGTGACTCTAGAGGCCTACATACTATTGCGGTTAACTACAGAGTTGACTGTAATAGTACTGTAGAGCCTCTATAGTAGGGCGGGCCGCCACAATGAGTAAAAGTTATTATAATAAATTCGCTCAACTAAGAGTCTGTTTTGAGAAAAATAGGAGACCTAAGAGACTTATGTATCATAAATGCATTGAGTGGACTTTAAATTTGAATAGGACATTTGAGAAAAAAAATTTTCTCTCTCCTTTCTATCTATTTGACGTTTTCTTTTGCCCTAAGAGACTCCAAAAATTTTGATAGGAGACTCAAATTTGATTCAAATTTCAATCTCTATTTCTCTTGTGATTTTATTTATATGAATAATGTTTCACAATTCCAGTTTAAATTTAAAATAAATTATAACGACTTTATTTGAATTAAACAATTATATAATAATTATCCAAATAAAATCGATAAAGAGAAAATCTTTTTCCTTACTTTATCCTCAAAGAATGTGCCTACTCCTAATAAACAAGGATAAAGTTTTGTTTCAATTTAAATTGAAATATGATAAACTCCATATATAATTTAAAACATTTATTTAAATAAGTATATCTATATATTTAAATTAATTATTTAAATAATTAATTTATCTATATCTTTTAAATTTAAATCAATCTCATATTTATCTCAAAAATATAAATATAATCAATTTAAATTTCAAATCTTATCTTCCAAATAAATATTTATACAAATTAAATATTTATCCAATTACTTATATGAAACAAAATTCCTATTCCTCAATGGAAAAACGACTACACCTATGATAAGGTGATCCGAATTTTTCTCTTCACTAAATTTAAGATATCTTGATTAATTACTATCCGCTAAGGAATTACGTGAAATTGGTCCATTTAATTCTCAAGGCACATATCAGTTGCATTACAATCATGGCATAACCCTCTCTTAGCCAGCCAAGCAAACAACCAATCACAACTACCAAAAACCCAAAGCACTCTAACATACCACCATGGCAACACTCGGGGCTAGGGGTCAATTGTTGATGGACTACCAAAATCCCAATTATTTTAGCCATCGTGACGTGGTTGTTTAGCTGATTCACCAAGACAATTCCTGAGAATCCCTGAATCACAATGTCGCTTATTTGAATCTCAAACAATCCATGTGAGAAGATTTGATATCTTCAACTGGATCTACCATATATGGACATAATATCTACATTCAATTTCAAATGTCAAATATTTCTATTCAAATATTAATTAAAGGTTATCTTTTAGAAGTCTATAAATACATAAGAATAGGCCTCTGAAAATAAAATTCATAATTTGACATATTATACTACTTGTAATTCTGAAAATATAATGAAACCTCAATCAATCAATGAAGAGAAGAAATAGTTTTCCCATATATGGCAAACTTGTATAAATCTCTATACTATTTATTTTCAATACTTTACTTTTATTGTATTTTATATTGTCTTACATTCGTAATAATTCTTGAAGATCTCCGTTACCATAGGATTTCTTAGACAAGTTTTACTCATCAACAATATTGATGTTTTAAGTTGCAACTCAATTTGTGATGGATTTGTATCTCCTTGGTACAACTGAGTTGTCATTTCTATAAGCAGCAGGCTATTGCCACCTACTTTTGACTTGGGTCTGTTTTTGTTCTCCTCATTTGTTGATGTTTGCAGTGTAATGCAAAGAGGGAAAGATGTTACTTCTGGGGCTTTTCTTTTCAGCTCCAAGTAGAATCAAACATCATTAGTGTTTTCAATTTGTATTCTTACTGAGCCTTCACTGATACAGTATTCTATCCGGATTTGTATTCAAACATCATTATTTCCACCCTTATATAGTTTTTTTTTTCTAGATTTAGGCCTTTGTTGACCAATGAAGTTAATTCTTTGTAACTACAATCATAAGGAATCAACATTCCTGTCATTTTGTAGTCTACATATTTATTTGCTGTGGCCCAGCATCCATTATAGCTGTCAAAGACATTAATGAGTTCCATCTAGTTAGCAAAAGAAATTAGTTTAGTTTAGTTCCGTTTATTTGAGTACAATGTTGGACAGAAAAATAATATTCTAGTAGAATGCAATTATTATTCTGCTATGTTCTGAAGTTTTTGTATTTTGTTTTTGTCCTATTTAATGGACATATATTTTATATTTTATGAGAGTACAATTATTATTCTTACAGGATATTATGTTTCCTTGTTGGAGTAAACAATAAACACATAGAATAGTGATATAATTGCTTTTTTAATTCTTTAATAACACAATTTTACTCTCTTATAATCTAACTGTGCTTCATAAAAAACATTATTCCTTTTTTTTATTTCTCTCTCAATTTTTGTGAGATAATCATGTATAAATTTTTTTAAATCCAATTATTTTAGATTAAAGCACGAAAAAGCTATTTTTAAAGAGATCTGCCCTTCTGTATGCAACTATAATGAACAATTTCTTCGTTCTTCCCTTGTAGCAATTGATTCTAATATGATTTTGATCGCTATGTGCTTGTATTTTGAAAGATCTGAGATTCTCCTTTTCAATTTTTTTGTTTCAATTCGGATCTGGTTTTAGAGATTTGCAGACCTTTGTGTTTTTCAGCCATGGAGGAGAGAGAGAGAGAGAGAGAGAGCGAGTTAAGAGAAAGAAAGAGAAACAGTGAGCTAAGAGCAAGTGAGGGAGAGTTTTTATCAGCTAAAAGGAGAACGTGTTGCCGAGGGCATTAATATTCATTCAATCCTTTTTTGTTGCTTCTTTCATCACGCTTTTTTTTGATGTGGTAGAAAAGAAAGACACGATACACCATGTCAGAAACATCCAATCAGGACATCCACCATGTCATTTGGGTCTTTCTCCCAATAATAATAATAATAATAATAATAAATAATAAATACTGCGGATGGTTTATCATGGAGGGCAAAAGGGTCTAGAAAAGAGACCCGAAACCAAAAAACAAAATTAAAAAAAAAAAAAACAAACAAACAAATTGTTGAATACTTGAAAGCTCAAGGAAAGGAAAAGTCCCAAACTTCAACAATTTTCTACCTAATTCTCCATTGAAGTAATATTTTTTTAAATCATAAAATTAAAAATTTTATATTAAATTAATAAAGTATTCATATTTCTTATTGAAACTTACATTTCTTCTTTTTTTATTTTTCATTTTATAAAAAAAAAAAAGAAAACTTTCATTGAATCTTATATTACCTTTTATTCTCTCTCTTTGGTCTTTAATAATTTTTATGCAATTAATTTTTATTTACTAAAAAGCAATTACCATTATCAAAGTTTTGAATTTCTTTCCCCTTTTAAGTATACATCACAAGAGATATTTTTATGGGTGATGAATGAAAGAATGATAACTTAGTTGTATATATTGAGAAAGATTTTTTTGATATCATTGATAATGAAATCTTGATAAAATCCTGACCCCACCCCCTGTATGCCAATGTAATTTATTGTGATGTAAATACAATTCAATGTTGCCAAATTTGTCACTGGTGGCTTTAGGCCATAAAAAAATAAAAATAATACAAAAAAAATCATGATACAAAAAGCAGGAAAGAAAAATCTAAGAAGCAGCAACACTAGGAACGGAAGGTTTTGGAGTTTTGGGGTAGAAAACCGATGGAAGGAAAAGATATATACGCCATAGGAACGTTTCTATTGCAAACCACAATGCAAACTCACCGAAATAGCTAGGGCACGCATTGAGCAAAGTAAAACTTGTGGTTGTAGCAAAGCCTTAAAGCGGATGTAAGAGAAAATTGAAAAATCAAACGCTTGGTGATGGAAACTTCGAAAGCAAGTAGGAAGAAAGACTCGCAGTCTGGAGAGTTTTAGAATGGTGTTCTGAGGAGGAGAGATTAAAAGAGAGAGAGAGAGAGAGAGATAAAGTTGATTCTCAAAGTCTTAAGAAGTTGTTAGGTTCTTACAAACTAATTATTAAAATCTGTTTACGCAGATGCATAATTGATGTGAATAGCAACTCATTTACACAAATAAATTAAATGCATCAGTTAACACATTACAGAAATATCATAAAAACATAAGCAAATAATTGGAATTATATTTACAATAGAGTAGACTTATGAGTCTTAATTCTGTCAGAACAACTAGAATTACGAATAACTCTATACCAATCCTATAGGATCATAAGCTCGACTATACTCTTAAAATTAGGGCTAGTAATTTGAGTTATGACACAACAATACGACATAAACTCGATACCAAAAAAAAATGTGGGTTAGGGTTTGGAAAAAAGAGTGCAGGTTAGTTTTAGGTCAAACTTGTTTAACATGATCAAAAATTGAACTGGGTTCAGATCAATCTGTTAAGCACGAATTAACCAAAATTGATATGAAATATGTTACTTTAACCTATTAATCTGAAAGTAACCCGCATAACCTAAAATTAACCACAAACCGTTATTAACCTACATGATCCATATTATAATTTTTAGTATTTTTTTTAATTTGCTTGAAATTTTTCTCATGTTTTTCCGCCTTATTATGGGCTGGTTGTGCAGGTTATGTCATGTTAATCAGTCGACCCGCCGAACTGGATTTGGATTGAGATTTGTTTAACTTAACAGATCATGGCGTGTTCGGGTTCTAGTTTTAAGAATTCATATTGACTTTAACCTGACACGAACCTGACTTGTTAACATGAATTGCTAGCTCTACCTAGAACTCATGGAGTATCCCTATCGACAAGCCTCCACGCTTACATAGCTCGCCTTCAATTCAACTGACTTACCCTAAGCTTCAGTGATCCACTTTTAGTTTCCTCTTAGACTTATTCTAGACCAACAACATTCAACATAAGTTTGAGAGCTATATGATTAAGCCTAAGATGCTTTGATTTTCTCTCACTCTTAAGCTCTATGAGAAACGTTACAAGAAATGCTCCTTGAAAAATGTTACACGGACGTTCCAAGTCAATCTAAATGCCTATTGGGGTATTTATAATTTAACGCATGAATGGTAAACACCCCAAAAGTCTTCTAAATTCTTCTCATTCTTAATTAGGCAACAAATTGCGCAATTTTTGAATATTCTGCCTGTCTACATAGAATAAAGTGTTGACCTGTTCAAATAGATTGCTACTTTCTTCATCTTGAAGAATCAAATTTGCACCAAAAAAGAAACTTGGATTTTTTTAATTTTATTTGGATCAGATAAATCCGACTTAATCACGAAATTTGAAGTTTGAAAACTTCCTTAAATGACTCAGAATACTTTAGATTGATTCTCAAATAATGTTTTTCAGAAAGTTAAGGTAAGAAAGATATAGAAAGTAGAAACTTACCTCATGTTGCACTTACCATAAATACTCCAATCTGTCCAGATGGGTCCAAGAGAATTTTCTGATCAAACAAAACTTACTATATATAAAATTTACCAATTATTTATTGCTCCAACCTATTCAAACAGGTGCCAATCAGCCTATATCGCAAAAGGAAATTTTACACAAAATCTTTCCTAAACAAAACTCAATCACACAAAAAAAAATTCTCAATATGAATTTCAGGCCAATTTTGATTATAAGATGTCAATAAAAATATTAGGAAAAATACTCACAGAAGGTTTATAAACAAAACACCTTCATTTGCCTTAACCGTTAGATCAAGAAGATGACAATTCAACAGATATCAGCAGCTGGGGTGAAAGCTCAGGAATTCAAGAATCAGATCAACAATTTACATTCAAAAAAGCTTGAAGTGACTTGATCCACATCAGTAACAATGCGACTATTTCGAAACTCAAAGCAACAATTCAACTAAATATCAATCATGGCATAACCGCTAAACTTAACGGTGAAGTATTCCAACATTCCAGGCTATCGAAGCTTGATGCACTTCAAGTTTCGATTTTGAAGCCCTCTACGCTTGGGGTGGGGGGGTACAATTGTTGATAGGTAGTCGATAACCTACTTTTGGCACCATATTACGGACTGAGAGACCCTGATAATTCCAGTACAAGGAAATGTCCTACAGGAAGATCATTATACCATTTAAGGCAAACAGATAAGCGTTGCATATTCAAATACTCAAGTTATAAATATGTCTCTCAGATAAACGTTCAAATTAACATAAAAGGTCTAGGTATCTGAAATTCACGCTTATAGAATTATCTTTAAGATTTATATGAATGTATTATTTGTAGTTCAAATATTGTAAAGGGTTATCAATTATGGGAGGCAAATACATGACCAAGGCCTTGGAAACCCTATGTCAATTTCTAAGGAATACGGTCCTATGTAATTATAGAAGATATTGAAAACTCTTAGAATCAGATATAGAAGGCAAATCTCTATAAATCTCTGGTGCATTTGTCTTTTAAAGATACTGATATTATATTCCATATTAGGCAAATTTTCACCGTGAACAATGTATATAATGGATTTATAAGAAAAACAAATGGTTTTTGGTTGATTTAAACCACATAGAAATCTGTGTGTGCGTGTATATACATAGTAGTTTTTTAGACAATTCAAAAGAAAAATATTTCTCTCAAAAAAAGAAAAGTAAAAAAAAAAAAAAGACTTTTACTGATGGCGTTAATGGGGTAGAACATTTCTAGCGATAAAGATTGTCCTAAACGTGCCATTTCTTGTAGTGTACTTCTAGAATTAAACTAGCACCATGCAGTTTCCACACATGACAAACAAAATTACAAGTTGCCAAGCAATTTCTAAGGGGGAAAAAAATACCAAACTTAATTTTATTCTCCAATTTCCAGTCAACACTGCACGTCTAACACGCATATATTGATGCTTGCTCTTTGACAAACAGCTAATTAACGTGCGTGATTGACGAGTCTAAGTTAGAGCAAAGAAGAAATCTGACTAGAAAATTAGTAGGTTAGAAGTTTTTAAATAGAAAAATAGAGAGTACTTGCTAAATACGATATTTGTTCTTGTATTTTTTATAATTTAAAAAGTACCTCTAAATTTTTAAACCATCCCAAAATTATCCCACACGTATTCAAAAAGAGTTAAAAGGCAACCCTTTAAATTGTTGAAGTTTTAAAATTCCAAATAAGTTTTTAGTAATTAATATTTAAATATTATTTCGAGTATTAATTAAAATATTAAACCAAGTAAATTTAAAAACCAAAAAAAAAAAAAGTAAAAAATGGATTTCTCTCCACTTCGTTGATCAACCAAATGACATATTTGGTGAAAGCAGGGCTAATCTGGCTAGTCACGTGCAAACGAGAGTAGGGATCCAATGTGTGGCAGAGGTTGTTGTATGGTGCTGCTTGGTTACTCTTTCTTGTAGTATCCAAACTACTCAAAAAATAGATAGATAAATTGATTTAATTAAAAAAAAATTAGAACTTATTTTTTTTTTCCCTTTGAATTTGTTTTCATTTAATTTAATTAATATTGAAGATAATTCATAAATATTGATTATTGCGGTTTTTCATGACATTTTTAACAATTTAATCAGTTAAATGGCTTTAACTTTTTTTGAGGGATAATTTTAAGATGGTTTGAAAACTTAAAGATACTTTTTAGATTATTAAAAACTGAGACAAACATTGTATTTAGTGAAAACTCAAAGGGGTATTTTTGGATTTTTCCTTGGTTCTAAAATTGAAGTTCTTCATGATTTGCATTACATATAATATATATATATATGTGTGTGTGTGTGTGGCTTCATGACCATCAACCAACGATTTAAACTTTATTCTTTAAAACATCAATCTTTCTCCAACCTCTACATTTTCAAACACAATCAGAGCCATGGAATTTGCTAGCATTTTTATTCTTTTGTTTTTTGTGACAACAAAAGTTTCTAGCAAAGCAAGTTCATCTCCGGGCATGCCAAGTTTGAGAGAAGGAAGTTCTTTGGCAATTCCTGACAAACAAAACGAAGCATTTTTGGTCTCACCAAATGGGACTTTCTCTGCTGCATTTCGTGAGGTCGGCATTAACGCCTTCTGCTTCTCGATCTGGTTCACCAAATCCGCGGAGAAAACTATTGTTTGGATGGCAAATAGAAACACGCCGGTCAGTGGGAAGAAATCCAGAATGACTCTGCACAAGAATGGGAACATGGTCTTGACTGATGCCTTTGGTTCAATCGTATGGTCAACCAACACTTTTTCTGCGTCAGTTGTGGAAGCTCGACTTCTTGAGACCGGAAACCTTGTTCTACTCGACCAAGTGAAGAAAATGATCATCTGGGAAAGTTTCGACTTTCCCACAGATACGTTGTTGCCATTACAACCCCTTGTGAAGAACACAACCCTGGTGTCCATGAGAAGCAAAGGGACGTATCTAAATGGAATCTTTAACTTGAAATTTGATGATAACAATGTGTTGAACCTCATTTACAATGGTCCTCAACTTTCAAGTATATACTGGCCCAGAAAACCGGGTGGTAACGTGTTTGACCTCGGTAGAACACCTTACAATAGCTCTAGAGTGGCAATTTTGGATGAGTTTGGGAGGTTTTTATCAAGTGATCTAATGGAGTTTAGATCGTCTGATTATGGATTTGGTCCGAAGCGCCGGTTAACGTTAGATTATGATGGGATTCTCAGATTGTACAGTCTGGATGAGTCAACCGGGCTTTGGGATATCTCATGGTTGCCTGGTCGTATAGATTCTTGCCTTGTTGACGGCCTTTGTGGGGAGTATGGTATATGCAGTTTCAAGAACATAAAACCAGCTTGCATCTGTCCTGATGGTTTCGAAATAAATGATCTTTCAGATTGGTCTAAAGGATGCAGGCCCTTATTTAATCTATCCCATGATTCCAACACGTCAACTTTTATGCAGCTTCACCACACCGATTACTATGGTTACGACTTGGAGACCATTAGATTTGACGCTCCTTTTGAACAATGCAGGAATTCGTGCTTGACAGATTCGAGGTGCATGGGGTTTGGATATTCATTTGATGGACAAGGAATGTGTTTCCCAAAAAGTCAACTTGTAAACGGTTATCAAATGCCGAATTCTCAAAGTGTCATGTATGTCAAGGTACCAAAGAAGATGGTAAGCTCTCCAACAGGAACAGTGAATGCTACAGCCGAGGGATTGAGTTGTTCAGGAGCAGAAGTTTTTCTTGCCAATAACGATGCTAAAGGGGAAAAGAGAAATAAAAACGGTTACGTGAAATACCTCGTGGCATTTGTAGGTTCCTTTGGAGTAATTGAAGTAATATGTCTTGCCATGTGGTTGTGGTTTATCTACCACAAAGGCGTAAATGAGGAGATGATTAACATGGGGTACATTGCATTAGCAATGGGTTTCAAACGGTTCACTTACAAAGAGTTGAAAAGTGCAACTAAGAACTTCAAAGAAGAGATTGGAAAAGGTGGCTTCGGATCAGTTTACAAAGGGACCCTAGAAGATGGAAGAGCTGTAGCAGTCAAGAGATTGGAAGGCATTTTACAAGGCGATTCCGAGTTTTGGGCCGAAGTAAGCGTCATAGGGAACATCAACCACAGGAATCTAGTCAAACTTTGGGGTTTCTGTGCAGAAAATGAGCACAAACTATTGGTATATGACTACGTCGAAAATGGCTCACTGGACAAATTTTTGTTCTCAGCTTCGTCTCCTGCACTAGGATTGGAGCAGAGGTACAAGATTGCAGCAGGCACCGCAAAAGGGCTGTCATATCTGCATGAGGAGTGCCTTGAATGGGTGCTTCATTGTGATGTAAAGCCTCAAAACATACTGCTTGATGATCAGCTAGAGCCTAAGGTTGCAGATTTTGGTATGTCAAAGCTCTTCAAAGATGTTAATAATGACGTTGGATTCTCCCGTGTTCGAGGTACAAGAGGATACTTAGCCCCAGAGTGGATGATGAACATGAAAATAGATGCAAAGGCGGACGTGTACAGCTACGGGATTGTCCTCTTGGAGCTTCTGAGTGGAAAGTGCGTGTCTGATTTCCTCTCAGCTGATGCTCAAGACAATGAATTCAATCACTTGGTTCAGTGGATGACTATGAAGATCCAACAAGAAGGGCTTAAGGAGGTAATTGATCCTAGAATTCTGGATAATGAGTTTGACATGAAGATGGTTGAGAGATTGGTGAACGTTGCTTTGTTGTGTGTGCAAGAAGATCGACACTCAAGGCCTGCAATGAGTAAGGTTGTGGAGCTTCTGCTAGAAACTGATGAACAAGCCTAGTTATAAAGATATTAGGAGTCTATTTATGTGCACTAAGAAACTCAATAAATAAGTCTTTGTATTCTACAATTTACTTGCAGAAAGACGATGTAATTTAGCAGTTACAAATTTTCAAAGAAGTCTTATTTTTACACATAACATGATCGGCAAGATTTGGTTTTGTTGTTTCAAACTATGAAAAACTATTTCTAACCGACTGCAGCCAAACCGATTTGGTTGCAGAATACTATTTTCTACGACCAAATATCTTATATTCGAAACTGTTATTTAGTTACCGAATATAAATTTTGTCACATAATGTTTTCGGCACAAACCAATTTTAATTTCACGCCATATTATCAGCGACAGCACTGATTTGGTCACAGTTAATTCACTTTTTGCGACAACGTTTGGTCACAAAAGTTTCTATTTGCACTTCAGTGCAGCTTACGCGTCCAAATTTTGGTAAGCTTGACACAATTGTAAAGATTTCTATGTTAGTGGCTTTACGCGGAAAATATTCAATTATTACATCAAAAAAAAAAAGTGGAAGACGGTTTCAATTATCTCATCTTATGAATCCACATCTTAAGAAAATATGTTACGCAATTCCGTCCATAAAGAGGGAAAATTGCTAATGTTTTAAGTAGAATTAGGGAATTTTAAGTTATTACCTTTTTGTTGGAAATACAATCTAATATTAATTTGGCAATTATTATCAACAAAAGAATAACAGCTTAAAGTTGGCGCTGAGAATTAGGATAATAGTTGTTGTTCCTACCATTTTTCATGTTGTAAAAATACAGCGTGAAACTCTTGAAAAGAACGACTTGGGGTAGCTAAAGTTGAGCATCATTCTTATCCTCGAATTTCAAAGTTCTTACCCCATATCGTACATTTCACTTAATTTATGAATGAGCCGTGACCAAAAAAGTTTAGTACAAGTTCTACGCCCTCTAAAAGTATATTAAAAAAAACAAAAAACAAAAACAAAAACAAAAACAAACAAAAAAAACAAGACGCACAGTTACTATTGCACCCCACTCCACCTAGCCCAATCAACAAACTGCATGCCACCATACATATTGTTCGCAAATCGCACACCAACAGTGAAAGCCATGGCCACTTGGGGAACCTGCTTCGCCAAAAGTGACCCTTCTACCAAGCGTTCAAGCCCATTGACAATCTGATACCGAGTGTTGGAAGATACCGCAAGGAAAACACCTGCAAGTTTGGGAATCCCAAGACAACACACATGAAAAGTGAGGAAGTAGTTCCGTATGTACACGGTTATTTTGCGAAGTATTAAGCACGATAAATCATCATAATTTTAAAATAACGAAGTTCGGAATATACCCCAAAGAGCTGCACTCTTCAATAGAGGTGGCACAGGTATGTCCTCTTCTGATTTCTTTATGCTCCTGACATTCAGAAAAACAACGTGCTCAGAGAAATAAAATATAATAAAATAAAGAAAAGATAACCACCGAGATTAGTCGATAACGTGACATTTAAGAGCAGCTTTAGGTGTAAACATGCACACCACAAAGGCCACGAGAGGCTTATATGGGGATGGATTAGAATTTATGTAATATGAATTGGGATGGATTGGAATCCATGTAAAATGGATTGGAATGGATTGGAAAGCTGAGAATATAAGTTAAGGAAAAAGACAAATAACATTATAACAACTCATACAAGATGGGTTACAACCCATCCCCTCAAACGAGCCTAAATATTTTAACTAAAAGTTTAACGGGCAGATCTTTGAACACAGTATTAATGTCGACATAAAAAATTAACCACCTCTGGTAACAAATTGCCATAAAATCTATAATGAATACCGGGAGAGTTGCGATAAACCTATATATAAACACAGAGTAAATGTCTGAATAGTGGTCTACCGCTTTGCAGTCATAATCAAATTTGCAATGCCTTGGCCAATGATACCACAACCGAAACCAACTGTTCCATACAAGACACCCTGCAATGAAAACAGAACATGAATGCCACACAAGATGCCTAAACAGAAACTAGCACCAACTCGAATTTGTGTAAGTTTTTACCTTAAAGAAATAAGTGGCGATTCTCTGTTGCACAGAAAATCTACGTCCTGGTCCTTCTGCTTCAAACACACTGCATAATAAAATAAAATAAGACTTCAGAAAATTATTTGCAAGCTATTCAATGATCACTACTACTTGAAAGATGAAGATGGGACTGTGGATGTTCTTCTTTGGAAAAATGTGTGCTTATTATCAGAAGAATTAGTTACCTGCTAGGAAGAGCTCCATAAGCATGTTGCAAGCTTCCAAGAAAACCTTTGGATAAAGACGGTTGCCCAATACGGACATATGGCGCCAACATACCAACTAATGCAACATTAACCACCGCTCCAACTAAAAGATCTGCAACATACAACTCAAACTCTGACCAGAAGTCTTTGCCCCGCTTTTGAACTTCCGCAAATGTAGCACAACAGGAATCAATTACTATCTGCATCAATTTAGGTTAACAATAATAACATTTCGATTACAAAAAACAAAACAAAAAAAAAAGGCTAAAATCATGCAGTACCAAAGATTTTGAACATGCCCTTATAACGTTTACTCGATAATTTTATTCTAGAAAGATTGTTGAACCCCTCACACAGCCAACTAGTACTCTCGACTACAAAGATGTTATAAGCAAGGGAATTGGCTACTAAGAAAAATCAATATCCCTTTCATACCAAAAGCGAAACATGATACCAACTTTTCCTACTTTTACATTTAACCAAAGAAAAAGAACAAACTTAAAGAGTATATCTAAACAAGTCCAACAAACCTCGGTTCCAATTTTGAAAAGAAATGATGGATCAGCCAGCATTCGGTTGCGAAGCATAGAGCACGACCTCATCGCGAAGCCGAGAAGCGCAGAAGACCCCTTAAAACACAAGACAAATAACAAAACTCTTGTAACCCGACAATGTATAGTGATATGATTGAAAATACTTGAAAGAAACACCAACTAAAATCAAAAGGGTACCTGCAAATCCAAGTATCTAAGCAGAAGCACCTTGCGGATTCCGACACTCTTGGCGGCCTCTAACATGTCGGAGGGGAGACTAGCTCCTCGAGCCTTGGCCTCTTTCACCACTTCTTCGAATTTCATGATCTGCCCGAACTCCTCTTCTTCCTTATCACCCCCATTGTCATCTCCACCTCCATAACTATCATCACCACCACCACCACCATTACCACCACCTTCACCGTCCCCATTTCCAATGCTGCCATTACCGCCATTATTCCCATCAAATTCAACTTCATCATTACCACCATTACCACCAACAACAACTATTCTTTGCTCCTTCTCTCTCTCCAAAACCTCACTCTCTTTCCCAACAACACTCTCACCTCCCTCTCTGGGAACCGAAATTGCACCAACAGAGAATTGGGTTTCGCCATTTGACTCCAACAAATTGTAGATTATCAAAGGCTTACTCCTTTTTTTGACTAAAACATGTCTAGAGCTATTGTCCCTACAAAACACGAGCAAAGCAAATTCCACTACAACATGGGCAAATCCTACTCTGTGAAATGTTGAGCTTTGGTTCAATATCTTCCTCGAAACGACATCGTTTGGGAAGCTCACCACACGCGAAACTCCGAAACTCGATGATCCACCCGCCATAACTTTCAGAAAAGTCGACAAATTGTGAGTAAGTTCTTTAGAGAGAGAGAGAGAGAGAGGTAATGTAACCAAGCAAGAGAATTTGAGCTGCGCTGTTTGGCTAGAGAGAGGATTTCCAGGCTACAAAGATTGAAGAAGGAACGAGCTAAAGTCCCAACTGGCTGCTGCTACTTTTTGGTGACTGCTTCGGGTAAAATATATCGTGAGAGTCGCACGTGCAAGAACCTCTAGGGTTTTTGCTAACTTACGCGTGAAGCGAGGTGTGGTGCGGCGTCTTGGCATTGCATAGAACTCTGTGTCGGAGGAGAAAATGTGGAGGTGAAACAAACCAAATGTCTGAATTCCGAAGAGATCCAACAGAGTTTCTTTCTTTTTTTTTTTTTTTTCCTTCCTTTTCTTCCTCCTTCTGCTAACCAACGCCGCGGAACCAGCGCAGTTTAGTGAAGTATGTAACTTCGTTTTCTTTATTTTATTTTATTTTATTTTATTTTATTTTATTGTTAATTTGAGACAATCATAAAGATCTGTTCTCTTTTTATTTTTTTATTTTTTGTTGACTGAAAGTACAATCAGAAGGTCAAGTTAAGTGGGCGCCAAACTTTTGTTTTGTTTGAAGAAGAAAGACCGTCGTACGTATGAGGGGGTGCTTGAGAGATGTCTTCCGTTTCAGATTTAAAAACTTTTTTTTTTTTTTTTTCACCTTACTTTATTATTTATATTTACAAAATTTTATAATAAACTTAAAATTTAAATATTTATAATTTTATGTATATAAATTTAAATAAGATAATTTTTTTAAATTATATAAAATTTTAAAAATAGCAAAATAAGATTTATATTAAATTTTTAAAATTTTATATTTTTAATATTTCAAATATTTTTTTAGGTCCGTTTAGTAAACACATTGTATTTACATTGCGTTTGAATGTAATGCATTGAATACAATTTATGTTTAGAGAAAAAATAGTAGTATTGCATTTACATTGCATTTGAATGTAATACAGTGAATGTAATTTATATTTGGAGGAAAAGTATTAGTATTGTATTTGAATGCAATTTATGTTTAGGTGAAAAGTATTTGATTTGTATTTTAATAATAAATATACAATGTGATGAGTAAAAGTAGAGAGAAAAAAAAGAGAGAGAAAGAGAATATATGATGTAACTAATAAAAGTAATAGAAAAAGTGAAAAATAAATAGTAATTGTATTAGATTTAAAATGTGATGTGATTGGTATTTGAATAAAATGCTTTTATATTTGAGTGAAAATTACATTGTATTTAAATACAATAAAATTTAAATGCGTGTATCAAACGCACACTTAGTTAATTAGTTGTTGACACATGCTAGCACATACACTTTAATTTATTAATTTTTAAATATAATTAACAATAACATCTAAACAAGAATAGTAATTACAATATAATCAAATAATGATATTATATTTAATTTTATTTAAAAATATAAAATCTGAATATCATATCTTTAAATTCAAAAAAAAGTAAAAATAAAAAGATTTAATATTAAACTGTCAAATACGAATGGCAGTTAAAATATTTTATTTAAATCTTATAACTACAAGTTTATTTATATGTAATTATCTTCTTAAAATCTTGTAATATTATCTATTTGAAATTATTAATAAAAAATATCATTAAAAAAATATTATATTAGAGTTAATTAGTTATTTAAAAAAAAAACCACAAATAAAAGCTACAACTATCTTTCTATTCAGATGTCACAAAGGAGAGCACTAGTAAGAGTATATTTGAGAAAAAAATTGTTTTAGCAAAAATAAATATAAAATATGAAAATATATATTTTAAAGGAAACAAGAAACTCCAAAGAAAAAAAAAATTGTTGTAGGCACAATACTAACCTGATTTTATTTAAAGATGTATAGTTTAAATCTCCTTATTGTAAAACCCTTTAAAATTAATCGAACTTAATTAAACTAAAATAGTATTAATTCGTGTGCTAAAATGTGTTTATAAACAATTAATCTACGTTAAATTCTCTAATTTTAAAATCTAGAAAATATTTGTGAGAAATTATATTTTTGCCTTTGAACTTTTATAAAATTGCAATTTTTCCCTAACCAATCAACTGGAAGTGAACCATCGGTCAACCAAACTTGTCAATCAGCACCACCCTTTTCAGCCACCCCTTGCCCAAAAATGTTCAATTATGTTTTTCTAAATTGTCTACAATCGTAAATGTACGAAAAATAAAAAACATACGCAATAGAATTTTAAAAATTTTTAAAATATCATACTAACTTGTGTTGTTATATATAATAAATTATACAACAATCTATATATCTTGTGAGAGAAACACCAAAAATATCGGAGGATGTGACCAAGAAAACTTCAACTAACTAACATTCTTTACTATTCACTAATTCTAAGACGGTGGAGTATATAAACTTATCTCCTTCCAACCACCTATAATTCTAGGAATTTATTATTATTAACCACCTATAGCTTTAAAAATTTATTATTATTAGTGAGAGTTATAATAATAAATTCGCTTACGTATAAGTCTGTGGCATGAGTAAGATAAGAGCCCTAAGGGTCCTATTTATTGTGAATGCACTAGGTGTACTTCAAATTTAGATAGGATATTTGAAAAAGATTTTTTCCTCTCTTTCTTCCTATTTGGCATCTTTTCTTCCCTGAGAGTGTCCAAAAAAAAATGGCCAACTTTAGGTATAGGAGATCCAAAATTTAATTCAAATTTTGGCATTTGGTAAATATATTACATTCGCATTACATTTAAACGCAATGCATTGAATGGATTTTGTATTTGAATACAATGTGTGTTTGAATGAAAAGTATTTGAATTATGTTTTAGAGTTGAAAAGTTGATGTGATTGGTAAAAGTAGATAGAATAAGTGCGATGGAAAGAGAATATGATGTGAATGAGAAAAAAAATTTATTTTCAAAATATTTTAAAATAGTAAATGTATTTGAGACACTATTGGAAAGCATTATATTTAAACGCAAAAGTTTTACGGTTGGATGAAAATTACATTGCATTTAAATGCAATGCAAACGTAAAACTATAAACAAACGTCCCATAAATTAATCTCCATTTATTTAGTGATTTTATTTACATAGATGATATTCCATAAATTCAATTTAAATTCAAAATAAAATCATACCAACTTTATTTGAATTAAATAATTATGTAGTAATTATCAAAATAATATCAATAACGAGAAAATATTTTCCTTGCCTTATTCTTAAAGAATACGCCTATCATAAGCACATAAGGACAAGATTTTGTTTTAATTCAAATTCAAATAAGATAATCTCCATATTTATTTAAAATATTTATTTAAATAAGATTATTTATATATTTAAAATAATTATTCAAATAATTAATTTATCCATATCTTTTAACTTTAAATCAATATCATATTTATCTTAAAAGATAAATATAATCAACTTAAATTTCAAATTTTATTTTTCAAATAAATATTTATACAAATTAAATATTAATCTAATTAATTAAATGAAACAAATTCTCATTCTACCCTCAACAAGAAAATTGCCTACACTTATACAGAGATGATTCGAATTTTTCTCTTCATTAAATCAAAGAATTAAAGCTAAAAAGAATATCCTGATTAATTATCATACGTTAAAGAATTATATGAAACTAGTAAAGGGACAGATTAAACATATATAATATGGACTCTAATAATTTATGTAATTAATTATTCTATATCAAATAAATCAATTATACAATTATTAGTTTCAGAATCATATTGTTATAAATCTGAAACTGTACTCTTAATTATAAACCGTATCACATATGCTAGTGAATAGCCACAGTCCAATGACCTTATCACGTATGCAACACCCTCATATGATATTTATGACCAACATAATGTCAAAGTTTGTTTAATTTTTTAATTACTCTATCTTAAAAATCTATAATACATCTAATAGGAAAATAATTATTCGTCATATGTGAATAATAAATCATTTTTCAAGAAAACGACTCAATGCTTTGTCCATTTTCACATCCTATATAATACTATTAAAACGATAGTATTTACTCATTATTAAAGCTATAATTACATATCTATAAGCAAACTCTTCATTGAATATAAGTCATATATCCAATGAACCAGTTTAATAGCTTACTGCTTCAAGAAATCTTAGCCTTTGGAGTATCAAAGTATATAAATTATACACATAAAGTCATTTACTTATTTAGAATTAAAGTTATTGTACAATAGACATCAAAAGTAAATTAATCTACTCAAGTAGACTACAAAGATTGATTACACTTTGGTCTAAGTCCTATACATCACCACAATGAGTTATATAAGTTATACACATAAAGTCATTTACTTATTTAGAATTAAAGTTATTGCATAATGGACATCAAAATTAAATTAATCTACTTAAGTAGACTACATAGATTGATTACACTTTGGTCTAAGTCCTATACATCACCACCATAAGGTAACATATCTATATTTCTACTAAAGAGTCAACTTGCCCCAGACAGTCATGACAAACCATCTACCCAATTGACTTTAGATAACATAATAGTCTTAACATGAGTTGGATACTCACTCTAATTTCATAGACTACGAACTATAAATTTAGACTACTTACTTTAGGACGTTGTCTTCTCACATATAAAAGATCATTGCATGCAACATTTGAATAGTTTAACATCAAGTAGTGTATGAGCTCTATTTGCTTATATTTTTTTTAACATGTAAATAAGATGAGGATATATAACAATAACGTAGTGAATAACCTCTAATATATTATTAATCAATTCAAAAATAAATAAAATATATTAAAATGTCTTTCCCTTTTATGGCATTCCTTACAATAAATCCTCAGCTGGAGCTTTCCTACTTTATAAAAATTCCAAACCTCTCATTTTTTTCTCAACTTTACCCGGCGTCCCTACCACCTCACTCTCTCAGTCTCTCTCCCCCCTCCCCCGTCCTTTTCTTTTTCACTTAAGGAATGACGAGTCCAACTATTGGAGTTTTGATTTATAGAGGTTAGAAACATCTCTGATTTGTTTAAAACTCGTTTTACAACTTAAAATAGTTTGATTCTGAGTTTATTCTTCATATTTTTGTAAGTTTTAGGAAATAATGAATATCAATAGATTTTAAGTTTCATTTTAGTTATTTAGGCTCTGAGAACTGTTTATTTTCTTTTGTGAGCTTCTAAAAACAATTAGAATAAAAAATAGTTGAATTTACAAGTCAAGTTGAAGTTGGGAACTCAATGTTCTACTGTCAACCAGATATGTTATTTGACTTTAAAAGGATTTGGTGATTGGAGTGAGGAGCCTCAGTTTACATGATATAGATATTGTCAATTCATTTACTTATCAATGAGATATGATACATTATCCCCAAATTTGCTAGAATGAATATTTTCCATATATGTATCTTGTTTAAAAATCATTTTTGATAATAAAATGATTTTATGAGATATGTTTTGAATGGATTGTGTATATATAAATATATAGTATGGTTTTGCTCAAACGATATAAATAAGTATATATGTTATTTTGAGAGAGCTGATGATTAAGTATTTTACACATGAATCAAGCATATTTGAACTAAAGTATTTGTGAAAATGTTAAGCTTTTGTGTTGTTTTGATGTACTTTGAGTGTTGTGCAATTGAAAATGGAAAATGAAATTGTAATGGAATTTTTCTACAAAAATGGAGGCTTTTTGGAAAATTTTGAAACCACCACCAGAGAGCTTGGCACAGGCACGTCACTTCAAGCACATAGTCGCACCGCCTAGTCCACCAAGCACATCAGGGGTAGAAGTAGTATTCTGGGCATGCCACCCAAGCGTGCGCCCAAATCGTGCTTGTCTAAGAAAGTGTCACCCCAATCAACAGGGGTGACATGGCCGCACTACTTTGGGCCATGGGGGATATCTTGAAGATCTTGAAAAGTTCATGGAGAATTGAAGTTGTTTAAGTTTTCTCCATCTAAAAATTAGTTTCTTCTTTTCTCTTGATTTTTTTTTTAGTTCTTTTTTATTTTTCTTGGACTTATATTTGTAAAATTGTCTTGAATAATATTTGCATTTATGAACCTTTTTATGTTTTTAGTTATAGATTCATTTATGTTGAGCTAGATCTAAGGGTTGATGTAGTTTTATTTGAACTATGTTTTGAACATTTTGTTAATTGTTAATTTAATTACATTTTCTACTCATTTATGTTTCTCTATGTTTAATGCTTCTAATTTGTTAGGAAACAAATTAGTTGCTGTTGGATTTATGGATCGATATTCAGTAGAGATTAGTTCATATTTCAAAATTATGAAACATAGTCTAAGTTGTTGTGAGACCGAGAGGAGATCAATTCCTATATAATCTATAACATCTTGGTTATTGTGAGGCCTAGAGGCAATCAACCCCCTGATTATCAATTTAAGGGTTAGGCTTAATGAGTGTGTAGATAAATAGTTAGATAGGGATATTAACTTAAATATTTATGCATATTATTTTATTTGATGATTGGGAAAGGTAATAAGGTTAGATTAAGTCACTTGATTAATGAATTGAATGGAATTTGCTGCCAATTACTTAATAATGAATAGGATGAACATAAGAATAATGAAGTGAAGTCAAATTTTTTGAACATTTGTATATAGAAGTTTCCATACCATATTTTTATATTTATATTTGTTTTTGTTTTTGTTTTATTTTAATTTCATTTATGACAATTGCATTGATAAAGTTGAATTACAATAATTGTAATACTTAGCTTAAATCTTAGAAACAATCCGTGTGGATATGACACTCACTCATACTATATTATCAAAACTTGACACCTATACATTTGCAAAATCTAAAACTAATAAGTTTTTGGTGCTGTTGCTAGAGATTATTCTTTTAGACTGTTGCTCATATTATAAGTAAGTAAGTTAATTTTAATTTAGGTGTTTATTTTCATTTTTAATTTTTGTTTTTGAATGTTTATTTTGTGAGGTACTTAGAGATGTCGTATCAATAAATCATTTTAAACTTTACTCAATGACATTTAAAGTCGTTTCATAGTTCATAATGGAGATATAAGGATTTGCTCATTCGATTCCCTTATTATGGTCTCTTATAAGAGTGTCAACTATAAATCTTCCTCAATGAGTTATACACTACAATAAGAACTTGGTTTGGAAGAAGAAATGGTACCACCTCTTTTTACCATTTATCCATGGACGACGCCTATTTTTTGTTGGAAGACATGGCCAACTTTGACAATTGAAGTTGGAGTTATTCACTGAATAACCAAGGTTGGGGGAATAGTTCTAACATTTTGAAGCCATGATATGACAATTGACCTCAACATACAGAGTCTTCTCTTGATCTTCAAGCCCTTTTTGCCCAATTCTCCTGATCTTCTCGCCCATATATTGCAAGCTTTAGGTGATAATTTGAACAATTAAAATACCCCTTTTTCTTCCATTATTCAAACAACAGATATATTCACCCTCAAAGTGTACCGTATAATTAATAATATATGGTTGTCTAAAATTGCTAAGTTAAGGTGCTAATCAATATAGGAAATCTTCCTGCTTCGCTCTGATTTTCAATTTAATATTTTTATTTCTTAGTAGTGTTGTAAGGTCCATAAATGCTTTTAATTCGTTAATTAGTCATAACTCAATATTGAGCTACTTGAAATTGCAATCCAAGTCACAATTACACAATGCGGGAAATTTTCATAAATAGTCTTTTAATTGATTGAAATGCTTATATGAGGTTTTCTATATCAAATAAAGTTAGCTCATGGCCATATTCTAAAAAACTCTAATTTTCCTAATATTGTACTAAGATGAAAATTCAGGAATTATACTGTACATACTAAGGTTTTTCCCTTGTTTAGATTTTTCAATCATTTCTAGACTTAGTTCTTGTATAATTGATCTTATTCATACCGCTTTTATAATTGGTGTTAATTAATATACAATTTCCACATAATACGTTAATTTAACACTTGACATAGGGTAAAATTTGCAATGTGTGACTTCTAAATTATTTTGGGCATTTTTATGAATTTGGTGTCCAATTTAAACTATGTAAAATCTTTTATTCTTATTGAATAAACTACACTGATATCCCCTGTGTTTTTCCAAAATTACAAAGGTACCCCTTTGTTATTTGACTGTTAGTTTGACTATTGATTTTGCTCATAACACTAGAAATACCCCTCCTTGCATAAAAAAGCCTTTAGCTATATATGAAGGTATAAAATAATATTTTTACCCTTTTTAACACCAAAATAATATTTTAATTGATTTTTAAACATTTATAATCGTAATTTATATTCTAATAAAAATGTTTTATTATTTTTTTATTATTTGGAAAATCTTTTTTTAATTTTGATGGACAATATAACTTGTTATTAGAAATATAAATACCTATAACAAGAATATACAAATAAAGTATTCAGAACAAAATATTGCTATAATAAAGAACTATTAACATATTTTTAATAACATATTTACAATTAATAACATATTTAAAACTAATAACAAAATACTACTTATTATTTTGTAACTTGTTAATAAAAGGAGATTTTTTTAATAAATTATTTTATCTTTTTAACTACGTTACAAGGAATAAAGGTTAAATTAAAAAACAAAAAACAAATGAATAGTTATGATTTAGTTTAGTAACATCAAAATTTGAGATTTATTAGGGCTATTTTAGTCATTTTAAACTTAAAATTTAACAGAGTTAAAGAAGAGGGTCTTAGTATTATTAATTTTGATTAATAGGATGTCCCTGTAATTTTAGAAAAACACAGGGGATGTTAATGTAGTTTACTTATTCTCACTTATACAAATAGAGTTTCTTAACAGAAACTTGATTTAGTATAATTATTATAGCAGAAAATTACATTGCTTGCTAATACCAACATAAACTATTGGTAATTATGAAAATTTGAATTTATTATTGCAAAAATTCATATTTTTATCAAACATGATGTTACAAGGAAAATTTTAAGGTGGTTAAGTTAAAAATTTTCCAAACATTACATCAATTTGCATGATGTGAAGATTGTTAGTAGATTTATTGCTAAAGAGATAGGATAAATTATCCTTTGTCTTGCTA
This sequence comes from Antiaris toxicaria, assembly GCA_035233585.1. NCBI lineage: Eukaryota > Viridiplantae > Streptophyta > Magnoliopsida > Rosales > Moraceae > Antiaris > Antiaris toxicaria. The sequence goes on from CP141163.1 coordinate 9,572,470, forward strand.
AACTGACTGTTCTCTATATATGTGTCTTATTTTAAAATCACTTTTGGAAATTAAACGATTTTTTAGATATGTTTTGAATGCAGTGTATAAATATGAATATATAAAATGGTTTTGGTCAAATGATATGTATATATATACACATATATTATTTTGAGATATCCAAGTGAGGTTTTTTGAAAGTTGATCGAAAATTGTTCAAGTGTGTTAAATGAATTTTCAAACTCTGTCTAGTTAGATGCTAACTGATGATATTTTACTATAATGTCATGATTAGATACTCGGATAGTATCTTGGATCGATCGGTCTACTTTCGTGGTGATAACATCAGCTTAAGCACTGTGAGTATATATTATTTATGTTATTTACTTTGCTACATTTATTGATCTCATTATTCCTTTTACTTTGATTTAATACCTTGGAATCCCTTGTTTAAGTACTGTATTTAAATGAGTCATAATATTTTACTAAAGTTATAACTCATGTTTTATTATTCTAATCCCTCCCCCTAAAGGAGGCAAATGTAGTGCTTATTATAAGGTTTTGCTTCAAGGCCACTGCAATTCAGTGGTGGTTTATCTGTATTTTAATTTCTGCTCGTTTATTATTTTAAGACATGGATAACTAAACTCCTTTTCTGGACTAGGTTTGACATCTAATTTTTACTTTCCTATTCTATTTTTTTGTATGTTAGGTTTGTTGAACCCTAGTGATACCGATGGTTGATTTTACAAGGAAAAATAAAAAAAGCTTAGTGTTTCAAAAATTCCCACAATTTGAATTGAAAAACTACTTGACGGTTTTAATAAATTAAAATTTTTAGACTGAGGACAGATCCAACAAATTGAAAAAAAATGGCATATTTTACAAAAGGTGGCTTAATCGGCATATTTTAAAGTTATGAGCAAATTTTGAAATACTCTATCTTTTATCTATCACTAATTGCTTAATTATTTTAATTAATGTGATAACTGATAAACTTATCACTATCAGAAAATTTTGTACAAGATATGTAAATAAATATACATTCATGATGAGACATATTATAAAATACAGAGTAGAAAAAAATTTTGATTTACTGAGTTGTAATCAAAATTTGAAAAATGAATTAATGAATAAAGTTTAAAAGCTAAACATTAATTTGAATTATGATGTGTTAATTTAATAGAAAAGTATGTTGAAAATACTTATTAAGAGATCAATAGCTCACAAGTAAACTACATTGATCAATGGCCAAGATAAGCCAGGAAAATAACCCAATTCTTTAAAACAAATTAAAGAAAGTGTGAGAGAGAGAGAGAGTGAGGCACGTGAGTTTAAGGAGGGCAAAATTAAATCACTCCCCTTAGCTGCAAAGAGAAACGCCCGAGAAAGAGAAGGAAAGAAAGAAAGAGAAAGAAAAAGAAAGAGAAAGAGAGAAAGACCAAGAAAAAGAAAGAGAGAAGAGGAAACCCTTTTCAAGTTCGGATTTTTCTCTTCAAGCAGCAGATCGATCAAGTTTTCAACCAAGAATTCACAGCAAGAAGTTCTCAAGTATCAAGTAAGGTAAACTCTCGTTTTTCTCACATTTTCGGGTGGAAAAATCTGGGGTTTTGAGTGAAAAAAGAGAATGTGAGTTAATCATGTCGAGATTTTCAGTTAAATCGAAATATGGTTCGAGTCTAGTTGTTTTTAAACACGAATCCATGAGTTGATGGTTTAGAAAACCAAGTTTAGTGAGTTTTCTTCAAGAAAGTTCTGATTTTTCTAAATTTTGCTTATGAAACTATGGATTTATGATTGTAGAAATGTAGTTGATACCTCGAAACGATCTTATTGAGATTGATTTCGAGTGTAAGAAGTAGAACAAAGGCCATAAAAGCCTTAGAAAATCAGAGCAGAGTATTTCGGACCCAGAATCCTGATTATGGTATAAACACGGGTGTGTACACGGGCGTATACAAGGGCGTGTTCAGAACACCGTCCCGAACATGCTCACATACATGATCGTGTTGCAAGAAAATTTAAACCCGAGAGGTACACGGCCAAGAACACGGCCGTGTATCAGGCCGTTTCAAGGGGCACACGGTCATGAGAAGGGCGTGTAGCAGACCATGTTTGACAGCAGGAAAACACAGTCATAAACACGGTCGTGTAGGTAACCGTGTAAGCATACACGAATTACACAGCCATGCACGTAAGTCCAGAGGAGTACACGGCCAGAAATACGGTCGTGTAGACACCCGTGTAAGCCAGCATGAATTACACGACCATGTTGTATGAATTACACGGCCATGCACGTAAAGTCCAGAGGAGTACACGGCCATGAACACGCCCGTGTAGGAGGGCGTGTTCGAAGTTAAAGTAAAAAAAAAAAGAGTCTGGAAATAGGATTTACATATTTTGCCATGTTTTCAGTATAAGATGAATGTTGGAAATAATTAATGATTATTTCTTTTATAGGAGTTCAAGCCAGACACCTTGAGGCAGCAGTTCCAGACCAGCAGAGGCTCATACTGGCCGACATTCTGTAAGTTCAAGCATTGTCCTGACTGCAACGTGGACAATCTTGTTATGTTTATGATGTCATGTCTTATTGTATGGCATGTATGTTAGACATTGATTGTCTGCATCACGATACTCATGTCAGTTTCATGTCATGCATGTAGAATTTCATGTTTCAAGTACACATGTCATACAGGTATCAGGTACACGAAAATATAGAAGTGCACAAGGCACTTTAGTGTGTTAATAAAGCTCACACCCCAAGTAAATCATGTAACAGATTCCTACTGTGAGAGCAATCAGTAAACTATCCAGTTGGAACTCCAGATAAGATGGTAATTAAACCAGTTATTAGAGTACCGACCTCTCGACCCACGGGGAGATTTTCATGTTTAGCTTCAGTTAAGACTGAGGAGGTCAGCACTAAAGTACCGCTCCCAGTTATGCTAACATGGCGGTACAACCAATCAGGGGCCCAAAACCAGAACTTAAGTTCAGATAATATCCTAAGACTAATCTTTCAATCATGAGCATGTTTTTCAGAGTCAAGTTTCATGCATAAGCACAGTATAGCACGTTATGATTCATATTTTTATATTTGAACTTACTGAGCTCATAGCTCATCAGTTTGTTCATATGTTGCAGGTAAGAGACCTGTTCACCAGTAGTACACGGTGAACAACAGACAGGGTAGATGCATGCCAGGGGGATTGGGCGAGGGATTGTGGTCACCATGAGTCTTCCGCTGTACAATTTTGGAATTTAGAACATGTAATTCCAAGAACAAGATTTCAAGTCAAGATTATGTGATAGGGGAATCATGATCTATGTGCATGTTATTTTGTTAACATGATTTCCTTATCACATTCTCGAACAGTTTATGATATTAAGAAAAAAAATTATTCCACAAAATTTTCAACAAAATTTTCAAGCAGTTTTCAAGTTAAGCACGATTGCCGGCGACCCTAGAGGTCTGCATACTATTGCAGTTAACTATAGAGTTTACTGTAATAGTACTGTAGAATCTCGACAGCAGAGCGGGCCGCCATAATTAAACTCCTCCACATCACCATATTTGGTTAGGGTCGCGACACTCACCCTCTAAATTCAAAAAATAAAAATAAAAAGGAAAAAGAAAAAAGAAAAAAGTGAGAATGTATTTGAGAAAATTATTTTATATAGGGACAATTTGGAAGGAAGAATGATAAGACCAAAATAAATAGACAAAATGTTTAAACAATAGTAAAATGAAACTACATATATAGATAAGTAACTAAAGCACACATGAGAAGAAACAAATGTTTAAGTAGGAATATATTTAAGAAAAGAAGTTTCTATATAGAAATTTAAAAAAAAAAGTCAGTTATATGAGATATTTTAAAAATATTATTTTAAAAGATGAGAGGAAATTATCTAAATAAAAAAATTATAGTTTAAGAATAAATAGAAGAAAAATATACTTAATGATATATATTTAAAACAAAATTTATAAGGTTTAAAGTAAAATAGGGGAAAATATAAGAACATACAAAAGGGAAAAAAATTGAACAACAGGAGAAAAATAGCTAAATAGAAAAAGAAAAGAAAAGGCCAAAAAAAAAAAAAAAAGAACAAGCACCAATGAGAGGGAAAAAGAGAGAGAAGAACAAGCACTAAATGAGAAAGAGGATTAATTTGATGCATTGGTTTAAAATAGAATTTTTGAGTTGCAGTTGGTTGACTTTTTAAAAACTAAACATTTTCATTGTCTTTTTAATAAAAGACAAAAATGAAACTGAAAAATTCAGTTTAAGCTTATAAACCAAACACCCCCTTAAAGTAAAAAAGGAAAAAAAAAATGTAAGAAGATGTAAAAGGAAACAAAAACATAAGCAAAAAGATGGGGGAAAAAAATAGTCATACAAACAAAGTAAAGGAAAAGCCAAAACAAAAAAATAAATAAATAAATAGAAAAAATGTTTAAGTAGTGATAAAATGAAACTACATATGTAGATAAGTGACTAAGGTATACATGATAAAGAAAAGATGTTTAAATGTGAACATATTTGTGAAAAGAAATTTCTATAGAGAAATTTTAAAAAGGTAGTTCTAAGAGATATTTTTAAAATATTATTCTAAAATATTAAAGAAAATTATCTAAATGAAGATGTATTTGAAAAAAAACAAACAAACAAACAAAGAAAAGAAAGGCCAAAACATAAAAAGAAAAAAAAAAGCACTAGAGAGAGAGAGAGGTTAAAACAAACAAAAGAAAAAAAAATCATACAGACAAAGCAAAGAAAGACCAAAAAAAAAAAAAGCACTAGAGAGAGAGATTAACTTTGTACACAAAAGAAAAAAAAAACTATACAAACAAAGAAAAGAGAGAATAAAAAAAAAAGAACAAGAACAAGAACAATAGAGATTAATTTGATACACTGGTTTAAAATGAAATTTTTTTGTTACAGTTAGGGGGCATTTGGAGAAAGTATTCAATTTTAATTTTACTCAAATACAATACAATTTTACACCAAACACAAATTTTACAATAGTGCTACGAAAACAATTACTATTCAAAATATTTTTAAAACAATCACATCAACTTTTCAATTCTACTATTTATCTCTACTTTTACCAATCACATTAGTTTTTCAATTCTAAAATACTTTTCATCCAAACACATATTTCATTAAAATACAAAACAAATACTTTTCAACCAAATACAACATTCAAAAAATAAATTTCATTCAAATACAATCAAAATGTAATGCATTTACCAAACAACCCCTTGGTTAACTTTTCAAAAATAAACATTTTTATTGTCTTTTAAAAAAAAAGACAAAAATAAGATTCAAAAGTTCAGTTTAAACTTGACCACCCAATGCCCATTAACGTAAAAGAGGAAAAAAATATAAAAAGATTTAAAAGGAAACAAAAACATAAGCAAAAAGAAGAATAAAAACTGTCACACAGACAAAGCAAAGAAAAAGCCAAAACAGAAGAAGAAGTTTCAAATTAAAGAAAGAGAGAGAGAGGGAGAAATGAAGGACACGTGAAGTAAGGAGATAGCAAGGTTGTTTGAGCCTTTTACATAGCTAAATAAAATTAGATTAGGTTCTTTTTTTTTTTTTCCTTAAGTTGGTCTTGATGGATTCAACTTATGTCTGTTTTTATTTTTATTTATTTTCATGTCCCCACTTAATATTATGATACAATAATTAAAAATATAAATTAATTAAAAAAGAAAATTGTAGTAAATAGTAATTTCGAAATTAAAAGAAGTAAATAGCAAGATTTTTATATTTACAACAAACAACAAATTTACTAGATAAATAATTCATTTACTAGAAGTAAATAACTTATTTATCAAGTAAACTTATAACTCATTCTTCGGCATTCGACTCTAGCAAAGAAATGAGAGGGAGAGAAAAAGAAAGAGTGCATCAGCCTGAGTTCTGAGACCACCGTTGGGCGCTTATTTGGACCTCTGACCACAAAATTTAATTACAAGGCTCATATCATTGTGGTCTTTTTAATGGCAATAGTTGTGTTTGGAGAGGTGGCCTTATAGGCGTGGATTTGATTTCGTTAGAGGATGGAATCCATATAGCGTGGAAGCGTTTTTTGATACATATCTCATCTGGTGGTTATCCTTTTTTAGAGCTTTGTTATAACAACCCCTTAGGGAGATGTTAAAGTTTACTATTTTTGATGTAACATATAAAATAACATTTGAGAAAATACATTAAGAAGTAATAATAACAAATACCTATCTTAAACAACGTGGAAAAATAAGAATTTTTTTAATCACTGATAATAATATATGCTAAAATATTAACTTATATTGATGTAACAAAATAAAAAGTTAGACTTTATCAAAATTATAAAGGCAGAAAACAAAATCTTTAAAATAACTTAAACTAATCTTAAAGATGACTTAAACAAACTTCAGCAAATGAGTAAACTCATTAATCCAAATTTTAAACTTATAAGCTCTTTTAAAATAAATATTGGTTTTATTAAAATAAAAAAGTTATGATAACTCACTCTACCACTGTACACAACTTTTCCAATCCTATGTTTTAACTTTTCCTTACGTGTAGTATGTGATAACTATATTAAATGAATGCTTAGTAAGTACATCCATCATCTCATAAAAATATTTAGTTTATAATATTAGTGTAAATACAAATATTAATATTTTAAAAGATGACATAAAACATCAATATAAAAGCGATGATTATATATATCTTAATATATATCAAACAATTTACATTATTATTCATTATATATTTATACTATTATCAGGTCCTAGGTGATTTACCAATATACATAACCATGATGAGAGTGTGATTATAAGTTCTAAACTCATTACAACAAATATTAAACAGTTACTATTATGGTGTTAACCCAACACCTATTATTAACTGCTAATAGCCCAAGTATAAACTATTACTGTTATTTAGAACGGATCCCTAGTATATGCCTCCCAATTACTATTTTTATCTTGATAAATTTAACTTAATCTTTTGTGAATCAAATAATAACTCTTGATCCTATATCAAAAATCATAACTCAAATAACAATACAATTATTACAAATAAAGCATAACTCTTTAAACGAAAAATATCACTCTTTATATCATAATAAAAATCATAATTTTTACAAAAGCATTACCCTTTAAAAGAAAATATAACTTTTTATGAAAACATGACATTTTATATAAATCATAACACATAAATCTTTAAAAAAAAATATAATTCCTTATAAAATTATTATTATCAAGAAAGTAGGATGTATTATCGAAATAACATAACCAATAAGTATACATATATATTTATATATATATATATAATAGGTAACGCCTTTATCTATTAAACACATCAAAGCTTTCATAAAAAGGTTCAATAAATTCTTTCAAAATATTACACCAATTATAAACTATTTTAATTATAAAATAATTTAATTTTGAATAAACATATTACAACTTTCATAAAAGAATCAATATATTCTTTCAAAATATTATATCAATTATAAACTATTTTAAGTTTGAACAAACATGTTGTAAATAAAACATATACTTACCTTACTTGAAACGCTTATTACTATTATATTTTGGTAAATTTACCTTCGAAACCTAGATACAATTACTCTAAATGAAATCCATATTATAAAATCATAACATCAATATTCTATAATTAAGAAAAAATCGTTAAAAAAAATCCTAGAATTAATGGGTTCTTTAGAATTATTTTGTAATATTCTATAATTTATAACTCATATCATTGTTTGTCCATAAATCCTAGAACTCTAATTTCACAAAATTAACGCCAATGATTGAAACCTTATCTTCTAATCCCTTAATTCATTATCAAACACTATAATTTCATCAATCCATCTAAATTTATTAAAACCCTAATTTCATATTTTAAGAAAATTAAGAAAACCAATATATATATAAGAAAATCTCAATTAATAAATTCCATCATTAAATCATTTAATTCATCATCCTAGAATATCAATTTTATCACTTAATACAAGAATTCCCTTAAATTCTTAATATCCACCATATTATAGATTCCAAAATCCCCAAAAATCAAAGCGAATTACCTTAAACTTTCAGTGAAATCAAGCCTAGAAGATGACAAAAGAAGCAAATCTCCAAGGTTTAGATGATAGAAACTCATAAAAATTCTATCTCTAAGGAATAAGGAAAAAGGAGATAATTTGAGAGAATGAGAGAGATATTTTTAAAATAATACGCATAATGGAATTTAACTGAGAGTTTAATGTTTTAATAACTAATCCAATGCATCCAAGAATGCATCCAAGGGCTCTTATTGAAAGTTAAATAATGATCCAAGAGTACAAAATAATCCTAGAGAACCCATTAATTCGGCCACAAAAAAATCCACCCCTCCCCCCTTTTTGGTGAATGACTCCTATAACACTCACAATCTGTCTTCCCCAAGGAACCAAAGGCTACCCGACCTCTTGTAGTAATTCAATCATAATTTTTTACTTTAATATCGGAATTAGAAGATTCAAAAGGTATTAAAAAGCTAACAAAAAGATCTACAACTTTGATGAAGGAATATTTGTCCAATTCAAACATTTTCCTAGCCAAAAGTTCATGTGAGTATAGCATCGCACTATTTCTCATAAAATTGTTAATACTCAATCTCTTTTAATCATATCTTAACCTATTTTACACAAGATTAAAGATATTTGGGCAGATCTAACATACTAAATCATTGAAAAATTAACATAAAGCTCTATGGTTCTTACTTACTCAGTTTTCACAAAAGACATGAATTCTTAAACATATTAAAGTACTTAACGTCATCACATATAAGAACACTTAATTTAATATTTAACTATAATTCTAATCTATATTTTATAAATAATTAAATCTCTTGCCTTTATTAAATTACTATGAAATATTAGGTGTTATCTTTGTTCCGAACGGTAAGGGTTTTTTTTGTAGAAGTGGTGGTATCAGTTCTAGACATTTACAGCAGTGGTGTCAGTTCTAGACATTTAGGCTTTGGGTTTTTATGTTTTAGTCTAATAACAGCATCAATTTTTCTGCCATGTAGTCTTAATATTTTCTTTGTAACAATGGAATTGGTTCTCCCACCGTCGAAATTTGTTTTTGGTTCGCAAAATTTAGATATTTGCAAGTTAGAAGTTCTACTAGTTATAAGTTTACACACAAATATTGATGGCCTTAGAGCTATATTTTGCACACTCTCGATGGATCAAAAGCTTCCATCAATTATAGTGGTTTCAAAATGAGCCTTATGCATACTCAAATTGATACGTCGAAAAATTTCTCCAACATTCAGTCTTATTTTGTATCGTTTTCCCTTTACTTTATCAAAATTTGCTGATGAAACCTGGTTTTATCAAGTGTTTTATATTGTGCCACTTCACTGAATCATCCATATTATTGGTGTCTTGTGGACTTTTTAAATACATAAAATTTTACCTTCAAAAAAAATTATCCAATAAATTTATCATTTGTTACCATTTGCTTTAAATATTTTAAAAACTAATATTTATTTTATATATACAATCTCTAAACTTCTTAAATTTAGCAATTTAATCCCGATGACTTTTCTTTTTTCTTTACAATCTACTTCATTAGCTTTTTTTTTTTAATAACTTTAGTCCCTTTTGCGCTCCGCCGCTAAATTTGGACCGTATTCTATATTGCAGAACAAAACAAAAAAAGCATTGCATAACAAATCGGATTTGGAAGGGAAAAAAAATTAATAATAAATTATATCTGATCAGCCAAAAACAACTACATTTCGACGAGTAAACAATGAAACAAACCTGATGGATTTTTACTTTCTTTCTTTTGCTCAAATGAAACTTGGTGGACTTATCGTAGTTATAACAACATATGCGTGTGTAATATTTCGTTTCTCCCAAATCCTCGTTTAGAAGTGTACAAATCACAAGTTACAACAAACAGTTAAGAACGAATACACAATTTGTCATTCGTTAAATCATGGTAACCGTAAGTAGCACATCATCCTAAAAAATAAGAAGTTTTGATATAACTTCTCAAGAATCACATCTTCCCCAGTCACACAAATAATACATATACAAATGAATTAAATTATTTACAGTTGGAACAGGCCAAGTTTTATCAAGATACAACACCTAAAATCATGAATTGTATGGGGGACACTGCCGATCCTCACATTTCAAAATAGCCATTCTCTGAGACCTTGAATATCCTTGCCTGTTATTAAGTATGTCGATGTAAGTTCGGAGCCTATATCGGTCTGAACTTGTCAAAGAGAATGGGGGATTTAGAATGAGGGATGGTGCTTCCACTAAAAGGAAGACTAACAACTGAACAGCTTTCGCATAAAGTGCCGTTGCACGTTCCAGGTCATCCATTAGCTCATCAACCTGCCAAACAAAAGCGAGTCAACAATCATTGCAAGTTTATTTTGGACAAACCATTCCAGAATCCCATTATCATATGCTATTAGTGGACACATATCTTGGTTTAAGAGTGACCAAAGTTATTTCGTTTCCGGTGCTTAATAGCTTTTGTTGTAATTTGCAACTGTCATTTTGATGATAGAATGTGATCAGGTTAACTAGCAGATAGTCGCTGAAAAACTAGCAAAATACATGGATCCAGCTTTGCACTACTACTTTTCCCCTCCCCCCCCCCCCCCCTACCTAATATCACTTGCCACAACATTGAATGTCAAAAACGCTGGCAGAACGGCAAATGAACTAAACGATAGAATAAAACAACCACATGTATTTCAGTAAAACTCGGGAGCACATCAAAACTAATGAAAAAATAGACTGGTCTCCATTGGCAATCCATACAAAAACCCGTTTTGGCTCCAGGATGGTAAAAAGATTTATGGAAACACAAACCATACTGCTAAAACATAATTTAAAAAGAAATGAACAAAGGTCAGGATGTGAGAAAAGGAAAAAAGGAAATGCTTTTAAAAATAAACAATGAAAAATTAATACTCACACCAGCATTCCTGCCAAACGCAAGTGCAGATTGAAATATTGTCTCCATTGCATCTGGCATTTCTGTATTTCCTGCAACCAGGACAAATACAGGCAAAATCTTATACAATGAAAAACGGCAACATAAAAGATAAGCTTCTTTCAACTACCGAGCAGATCATATTTAACAGAACAAGAGGCAGGAAAAAAAAAATATTAAGAATAGGAGGTTATGATGACAAGTTGAATCCATACCAGGCTCAACAATCCTTGCAAGTTCTTCAGCATGCTCAACCTCCCTGAGAAATTCTCTCTCAATCTGAGAAGAAACATCATCGGGTACTTGAGAGCTAACAACATCAAGGCATTCTCCCACATCAGGACTATTGTGCTTCTTGCTGGCACTCGTCCTAAATCTAGTAGTCTCTTGGCTTGGACTTCCTTCCATAGCTGACGCAGCCTGGGTGTGGCATATATGCAATGCTTGCTTCCAAATTGCAAGAATTACCAGTTGAATTGAGAATGCATCAAGTTGCTTACCAGCCTCTATCTGTTTAAATAACAAAAACTTGAGACTAGGACCATACAAGCATGAGAAATCCAGGTTACTGTTCAAGGATCAGCAAACAAGCACACATTGGCAAGTTGCAATGAGTTGATGCCATGGCTTACCTTTTCATTCACTAGTTCTGTAATAGCAGACGCACACTTTTGTAGAGACTTGAGCCTTGTCATGCAGTGCGTTGATGGCTGCTCCAAAGCATCTCCTACATCCATTGATCCTTGTGAAGTCCCTGGACCAGAGCTCTGACTTTCTGGGCTTCCCATGCAACAAATATTATTGTTAACTATGCCAATAATAGGCAATGGGGCTGTTGGAAGATTAGCTAGAGATGCTTTGGATGGGCTCTCTGATCTGTATGGAAAATGGCTTGGCTTGGAAACACTGGCTGAGGAAGTTGACTCATCAATAGGGGGTCCGGAGACAAGTACATAATCTTGATCAATCAATTCCAGCGAGTCATTAACTGCATCTGCAAATAAGATATTATTAATAAACATAAAAATATTGACAAAAAGATATATTACACTCGGTTAGCATACTTCAAGATCTAAGAAACCCAAAACTGGAATGAAGAAATGCACACAAATACATAATGGGCACCTCTTGATCGAGAATTCTCTGGTTTTTGGACCATGGGCTTAAGAGGATCATCTTGACTTCTTTCTGATGAACTATGGCTGTCGGACCTAAGACTAAAACTTCCTTTGTGTCTCGCACTTGCTGTAGCGTATTTTGCTGCACGATCGCTGTTGTTAGACGTGGTAGGTGATGCTTCATGCCTATCAACCTTTGCATCTAGAGAAAATCCATATGTAGACTTCATCGAGGACCTCCTTAAATAAGAAGGGCTCCCCTCTGGCCCACTGGACTCGTCATCTAAGAAGAACGGAAAACAATCCTCTTGAGAATTGTCGTCTATTTTCCTTGCAGGGCCACAGCCAGAAAAAAGAAATCCTTCCACCATTCTCGTTGGCCTCCTACTCCAACATGCATTAAAGATTGTCATCATCTTAAAAGACACACATTCCAGACAATGGAATCATGAAAACTGGACATCATAGCCTTGATTACCTCAACAAGTCATCTGGTTGCTTTTGATAAAGAAATTGGTGGTTAAAGAACTCTTCAAATGTCAAGCGCTCCACTGCAAGTACAAAAGAACAAGCGCTACATAAAAAAGTCCCACAGATGGAGACTTTGTACAAGGCCAGTGAAATCAACTAGGAGATAAGACAAAACTCATAATTTCCTTGCTTATATTACTGGGGATTTAGGACATGTTGGCTGGGAAATAACTATGCACTAGCTGTCATGGTTCAAACTCCAAACTAATATTCTCAATGCCCAATGTGGTTGTTGCATAAAGAAGATCAAGTATTTAATACTTCGAGTTTTCACAACCAACAGCCACAGATTTTTCAATACATGTTTGTAGTTTAAAGCATGAAGGAAGATTTGAAAAAGTTTCTTGGACAAACTGGACTAGGTTTTAGTAAAGCAAAACAAGCAAAACCTCGGCCACTTATACATCCATCAATTTACACAAGCGAATATCGCACAAAAAGAACCATATAAGTTAACTGTAAGTCTGTAACATCTCGTCACAGTAATTGCTTTCAGCCTGCTTATTTGATACCACAAACAAATTCTATCCTCCAACCAAAAAACCAACCATTTTGGACTTACATTGCAACACTTACCAGGATTACGACGCAACAATTTTTGGCACAAGTCTTTGCACTCAGAGCTTAAATCATTGCTATCTGAAGAGAAATTCAATTCAGTTGATTTTATGATGTTCTGGAGCAACTGCACAACGTTACCAGGGAAAAATATAAATAAGTCATAGAGAATGATAAAATAGAAAATAATAATAATAATAATAAAAGATACCAATCCAGTCCAAGTTGAGGAAACCACAGAACTTAGAGGCTTGCATAAGTACCATGTGGAAACACGATACAATTACCAAACAGAAGAAAAGAGAAAGAATAAAAAATATATATATATAAATATTAAAAATATATATATATATAAATATATAACCTGTATTTGATTGTTTCCGGTGAATGGGGTTTTGCCAGTTACAAGCTGAAATAAAATCGCACCAACACTCCAGAGATCTGCCTGTGTATTCAGTTCTGAGGTTAGTACGAATACAATATATAAAAGCTGAGATAACTATCACAAACTCCCCAAAAACAACAGGAAAAAATGAGTAAAGAAGTACAAAAACCCAAAGATTATCACCTTTGCGTCATATTTCTGAAGCTGCATTATCTCTGGAGCCATGTAAAGCGGTGAACCACATAAAGTCTCTGCAAGGCCTCGAGGTTGCAAGGATCTAACAAAAGAAAACTTCAATGGCTTAGGCATGACAATCAAAAGTAATTATCAAAAGAGAACCATTCCCATGTAAGTGGAAAAAAAATTAAGAGGCAACAATTCCGTTTCTTTGGTTGTTTATATGTCAACCAGGGAAAATAATCTAATAAATACTTTTCTAGAACACATTTAAAATGCAAAACTATGAGAATTGAGATTAGAGTCCGAAAATGAAACACGTTGAATAAGAACCCAAAAATACCACAAAAAATCCACGAAAGTGATGAAACCCAAAGGTCTCGCCACCAAATTATTTTTCTAATTCTTTTTATTTAGTTTCACAAACATTTTAGATTTTATTAATAATTTCATTGATAATTAAGATTTAGTTTTCTTTTAATTACTGCCACATCAGCATAAAATAGAAGGAATGTGACAGAAGGGGCATTCTTGCCAGCGTTTCAAAGTTCAAGGGGGTATAAATACCAGCTTTTATAGTTCGAGGAGTGAAGTAAGAAGGTGATCAAGTTTCAGGAAGGAAAATAAAATTTGTCCAAAAATTAGGTGTGTTAATATGGAAATTAGAGGCTGAAAATATAGAGACACACATACAAGAAAATTTGATCACAAAGATTTGGTAAAAGATTTTATCTATTACTTATAAAATCTAAGCCTTGTCGTTACTGGGGTGTGCCTGAATGTGTTAACAGAATCACTATGAAAAACATTAAAAGGCAACAAGGTAATGAACCATACCTAGCAAATCCAAAATCAGCAATCTTCAGAACCGAATTGTCATCGTTTGTAGAAAGCAAGAGATTCTGTACCGAAAAATAACAGGTGTTACAAATAAAAGTTACAAAGCACTCCACAATGACTAGATTAGTTGATTTGAAACAACATTCCACAATGCTGCTACCAATAATTAAATCACGCTGCTTTTTTATGTATATAAATACACATATATATATATAACATTTATTAATCATTACCATGTATTTGCTAGACTCACAAGCCAATTTCTCAGCCTTATTGACCTTGTTGTTGAACAGTATACTCAACAAGTTTATCATCATTTCAAAGTAAAATTATACTTTTTTAGGATCATCAATAGCAAGATGAACAAAAATATTAGTACATTTTGCAAAAGGAGTTGACCGAACCTGCGGCTTTAGATCCCTGTGAATAAGATTGCTGTCGCGAAGAATTTGTAGACCAGCCGCTGTAAATGATTAATATTAAGCTAATATCACCAGATCGTTGACAGTAAAACTGAAATAGAAAAGGACAGAAGTGATGAAGCAAATAGGGAAGTTAAAGCCAAACCTAGCTGCTGCATAAAGTTCTTTGCAGTTGCTTCAGGGACTCTTCCATGGCGTTGGATATACATAGAAAGATCACCACCTTTGCAGTACTCCAACACAAGATGTATTTTCGCAGGCATCTATATTGTGTAAATGTAAGACAAATTTCTTCTAAGGCTCTATAGAGTCCTTGTTAACAACTAAACTAGAACTTTCTCGAACGATCAATACTAAAATATGATTATGCTATTTGACGCCTTTCTACCCAAGCTAATAAAATCTCAAAGAGTAGAAAATAACCGGTTCTGACAGGAATCTCACAAAAATTGCATGCCATCAGTATGACTAAATGGCGTAAACCATAAACAATGAGCATTAGCACAGTTCAGTGTGCAATTCCCGAGCTTGACCACATACATTATACAGCTACATCACTGCAGGCTGCAGCAGGCTAAGACAACAAGTAACTTGCATTTTGTATATTCGTAATTTAATAAGTCGAATTCAGCTTATCTATAGAAATCCTACCGTGAGACGGACACCTCGCAAGCAAGTCGGAATTTTACATGGAGAAATTAGTGTGGAATTGAGCTAATCATGATGTTTGACACCCAATTACTAGTAAAAAACCTCATCTTTTTACCACATTTCCTGCATTTCTCAATCGACCTCAAAAAATAACAATTATTGAGAATATTCATTCCCTTCATTGTAAAATAAATAACACACTTTTCTTCCTATAAAGATTCCGGTCAAATTTCTCACTCTTTCTCCCAAACAAGCTCAAATTTCTCTCACTCAACAAGCTCGAATTTTCTCGAAAAAAGAAAATTATATCAACTTGAGTAACAACAACTTTCTCACCTCAATAATATCGTGCAAGCGAATGATATTGGGATGGTTTATCTTCTTCAAGATGAAGATCTCCGACATAAGACTCTCCCGCAACTTCTTGTTGAGCCGACTCGTCGCGATCTCCTTGATGGCCACCTCCGTCCCATGGACTCTATGTCTCCCGTGCCAAACCACCGAGAACGAACCCGCCCCGATTTGCCGCCCCACCAGGTACTCTCCCACCACTCTCCCCCCTCCTCCTACTCTCCCCGTAGCCTGTGTCATTTTCGGAACCCTAGAGTCCGAATCCGAATCCGAAACAATCAACGAAGCTCCGATACGGATTCTCACGAACTCTATAAACGGGTCTTCCGTATATTCGACTCAGATTTTCCGGGAAAATCCAAATTCAGTAAGAATTGGACGGAAACGGTGAGAGAGTTTTTGGAGAAAGGAGAGAGATTAACCGAATGAAGTGAAACTTTGATATTAATATTTCTGATTAAGAATTAAGTATTTAATTAGAGAGGACTAATTTTTGGGATTAGTGACAATTATATGTTTAGACGAGCGTCTTAGCAGCACACAGGATTTGAAATCCAAAGGCGTGTTGGACATGGAGCCACTACAAGATAACGGGCGAGGCTGCGAATGGCAAACAAAACAATCTCCTGCGGTTGAGTTCACGGTAAGTGTTTTAAGTCCCGGCGTGTTTCTCGTGGATTTAATGATGTGGCGAAGTTTTATTGGTCACATGTATTGTGTAGTGACGGGTTTGGTAAAGACGTGGACTGGCTCGGCGGCGTGTAGAGGCCAGATGTACTGACGTGTTGGAAAATTATTGCCCTTTTTAGCACTTTTTTAGATTTTTTTTTTCCGCAGATGCTTTCTTGAATCATCATCTATAAATCCTAATCTGCAATTATGATATCTGTTTTTCCTTTGACTTTTGTGTGGTTTGCTCTAACTTCTACGTTCTCGATCGAAATTAACGTTTCGAGGAGGAAAGAATAACTTTTGGTGGAAGCTTGTTTGGTGTTTTTTGATGCTTCTCTGGTAAGACTTACGAGGAGTGGAAAGATTTAGGGTGGAAAAAAGTAACCGTTGCTCAAGAGGAATGGAAAACAAAATAGAGATAATAGTAAGATATGCTTAGGTGAGGGAAATAAAAAATAAGATAAGAGGTTTTTTTTTTTTTTTTTCTAAGAAGTTTTCCATGTTTAGTAAAAGAGAATGTAAAAAGAAAAGAAATTATTTAATTTAATATATTTTATAATTATATCCTTATATAAATTAGAAAATTATAGAGATTAATATTAAAATTATTTTTTCACACCTTTTTTTTTTTTCAAACTTTTTTCTTTATATTTTCTTTTTAAAGTTTAATCCGTTTGGTTATCAATTCTAGTCTAAATCTAGTTTGACTTAAGTTAAAATAAGCATTTGGTTTTAACTTACATTTAACTTGGTAAGTCCTAATTTAACAATTTTATATCTCTACTTTCACTATTTTAATATAATTTTTAATACAAGTTTTAACTAAAATTTTGCATAATTAATACTAATTTTAGTTCTAATTTAACTTATTTCAAACTAAACCGATCATCCAAACAAATGTTTGTATCATAATTTTTAATTTCCTTTCCTTCCTAATTTTCATTCTAACAAATAACCAAAATTTCATTTATCTCTCTAAAATACCTCCTCCAACTTCCTTCCTCTCCCTTTTTCACTCTACCACACACAACATCACGGAAGCATTTGAATGACAATATTTGAGATGAAAATATTTGAATAAAAATATTTGAAAATAAATATTTGAATTGAACCATATCAACAAAATTTTGAAACGTGGGAAACACCTGAAGGGAAAAGTTTGGCAAAAAAATATTGTCAACACTTGATTAGAAATATAAAAAGAGAACATTTAAGTAGAAATGCTTTGACAATTTTGAGAGGAATGTGAAATCATATTTACACCCAAAATGTTGATGAATACCCTTAAATAATAAATATTTGTCATTATAAATTTTTATGAACAATAATATAATATTAAATTAACTATCTCACACACTCATTTTCATTCAAATTTAAATTTATGTTTTTATTAAAAATAAAATGATAATTATAAATAAGAAAAAAAAATATTTTTTCGCTCTAAACAATTATTTTTACAACTTAGAATTTAATACATAAATTTCATCAAATGCTAAAAGCAAAGAAAAAGAAGACATAACTGTAGGAAATAAATCGCTAAAAACGTATCAGAGTGACGTAGCGGAACAATAAAAGTTTTTCAAGATCGCTAAATATCTCATGATGACATATACGATAAACCAACAACAATTTAAACTCATATCTCAAGAATGCCAATCTGCAGGAGGAGAATGATCAGAGGGCTTCAACCAATTAGCTTTCTCTACTATTCTCCAATTCCCGAATGGCTGAGTGTGTGGGCACTCTGAACCTCGATCGGTATGCTAGCACTACTAGTTTTCTTCTAACCACCCAGATCTCTAAAGAA
This sequence comes from Antiaris toxicaria, assembly GCA_035233585.1. Classification (NCBI taxonomy): domain Eukaryota; kingdom Viridiplantae; phylum Streptophyta; class Magnoliopsida; order Rosales; family Moraceae; genus Antiaris; species Antiaris toxicaria. Next base: position 9,590,981 of record CP141163.1, read on the forward strand.
CTTATTGTCACGGTGAGTTGTGCAACAATAAGCCTACTCACCTGAGAGTCTGTGATTTGAGAGAACTGGAGTGGCAGGATCTCTATTTATAGACTTACATGAGGTGATCCTCTGAATTTGAATTGGATTAAGAGAGAATTTTCTCCCTTATCCACAATAAAAATCTGAATTTTTTAAGCCTTATCTAACCAAAAAAGATTCGGCCACTTTATGGATTTTTCATTCAAAATTTAAACAGGATTTTAACTAGAATTTTATCTTATCATTCCCTCATAAAAGCCGATTCCCCTTTGTGTCAAAAATATGACTAGATTCGGTCATTAAAGTGTGAAAAGAATCAAAATCCAAATATGATTTTCTAGTTTGAATTTTGTCTTATCCTTATCCAAATAAAACCAAAAATCTCCTTGAGATTTGCCCTCAAAATTTCAGCCACTTTTAGGGAGGAGAGAATCCAAATTTAACTGGGATTGAAACTTGAATTTTTCCCTACATCCTTATCCACAAAAACTGAAAATATGTTGGAGGATTTTTCCTTAACAAAATTCGACCAAGTTAGTTAGGATTGCGATTCAAAATTCAAGTAGGATTCAAAAAAGATTTTTCTCTGCATAATCCAACTCAAATTCGAATTCTAGCCTTGTGGAATTATCCACAAAAAATTCGAGTTCCACTTGAACTGTGATTCAAAATTTGAATTTCAAATTTCAAAATTCAAATTTCAATTTCAATTTCAATTTTCAAATTTCAAATTTCAAATTTCAAATTTCAATTTCAATTTCAAGTTTCAAATTTAAATTTCAATTTCAAGTTTCAAATTTAAATTTCAAATTCAAGTTTCAAATTCAAATTTCAAATTCAAGTTTCAAATTCAAATTTCAAATTTTAAATTTCAAATTTCAAATTTCAAAATCCACAAACAGTTGTATTTCAAATTATTGTTCTCATGGATAATTTTCTACAACTCTAATTCAATCTTAAATAAAATCATGGCAACTTTATTTGGAGTTCGAATAATTGTGTACTCTATTATCCAAAACAAAATCTGAATTCAACTGGAGAGAATCTTGTCCACCATCCTAATCCTATGTCAATACCATCCATGAATAATCAACTAGCCAATAGCATACTCAAATCAATTCACCAATCGTTAAAGAATTATGTGGAGTTAGTAGAGGAACCAATTGGACATATATAATCAGGCTCCCGTGAATCCATATGATCATCATTCTTTACCAAACAACTTAATCATATGATCACTAATCTCAGAGTCACACCACTATAAACCTGAAATTGAACTCCTAATTATATACCGTATTACGTAAACCTGTGACAAGCTATTGTCCAATGACCTTATCATGTATGCAGAACCCTCATATGATATCTATAATCAGCCTTAGGTCAAAATCCGTTTAATCCTACTAATCAGGCTATCTTAAAGTTTCATTATACTACCGAATAAGAAAATGATTATTCACCATATGTGAATAAGAAGTCATCCGCCCAGCAGACGACCCAAGACCTTGTCCATTTTCACATCCAATATAATGCCTTTAAGAGGATACCCTTAACTCCTTGTTAGAGTTATGATTCCGATATCTGTAAACAAACCCTTCATCGTATACAAGTCATGCACCCAACGAACCGATCTATAAACTTACTACCTCTGAGATGCTTTAGTCATTGGAACATCAAAGTACATAAGTCATATACATGAAGTAGTTCATTTACTCAGGATTAAGGTTACTGCACAATAGACGTCAAAAGCAGATTGATCCACTCATAGCGAACTACGTAGATCAATCACGCTTTAGTCCCGGTCTAATATGTCACCACCAAGTAACATATCTATGTCTCTACTTGGGAGTCTATGCTCCAAACAGTAAAGACAAACTATCCCCAACATGACTTTAGACAACATAATAGTCTTAACATGAGTTAGATGCTCGGTTTAACCTCATAGATTACAGACCTTAGTTTAGACCGCTTACTTTAGAACATTGTCTTCTCACATACAAAAAAGTCCATTGCATGCAATGTTCTAACAGTTTTAACACAAGCAGTCAGGGAGCCATATTTGCTTACATTTACTTTAACATGTAAATAGAATGAGGACATACAACAATGTAATGAATAACCTCTATATATAATTTTATTATCCAGTTCAAAATAAATACATCAAAATGTCTCTAATACTTAGGGCATTTCCTAACAATAACATAATGAATTAAAAAGTTAAAAATACATAATTCAATAGTTACTATTAGTTGTTTAAGAGATAAGGGTTTTTTTTTTGTTTAATTTTTGTTTTGCTTAAAACCTCAATTGAAATTTTCATGTAAATATAAAGATTTCTTAATAAAAAATTTGATGAGAACAATCAAGGTTTATATAATAAAATTAACGTTAATGAAATTTGTGAGGAAAAAATACTATTTCCATTTATAGTTAATGTGGAGGTATTTTTTTTAATAATTTATAAAAAAAGATTATTTTAATTTTTAGTTGTTGATGTCCAAAAATTGCACAAGGTCTAAAGGCAAGGCTCAAATCTAATCATCATTCTGCAACGCAAAAAAGGTACATTATGTGGACCCAACCCATGCTTAGGAAAATTTTAGTGAGTTGTGATTCGATAGCCATGAAGCATAAATAAGTCCATTTATTATTAATTTAAGTACTTCTTGACCCGTTTAAGGGGTTTTAAACTAATTAGGCTAAGAATAAGTTGGACAAATAAAGAAAAACTAGTAATATCCCAAATTGTAACACAACATCCTTTAGTTCAACAAGCCCAATAAACCCAAAGATCCTTTAGAATATCTTACAAGAATATTCTCCATTTTAGATTCAGATTTAGGGGACGTTTGGTAAATGCATTGCGTTTTAATTACATTTGAATACAATTCTTTTTTGAGTATTGTATTTGGTTGAAAAATATTTGTTTTGTATTTAAATAAAATGTGTGTTTGGATGAAAAATATTTTAAAGTTGAAAAGTTGATGTGATTGGTAAAAGTAGAGATACATAGTTAGGGTTAAAAAGTTGATGTGATTGTTTTAAAAAACTTTTGAATAGTAATTATTTTCGTAGTACTGTTGAAAATGATTATATTTGGATGTAAAATTTTACGTTTGATATAAAATTAGTATTTGTAGTACTACAAAATTTTTACCAAACGTGCACTTAAAAGTCCTCAAGAGCCACAATCACTAGTCGCTTCTGTCAAGTCCTATAAGATTGGATATCACAAAAATAAATTCGCTTAGTCAAAGCAACCTTCTCAAACTTTAGACCACCTAAAATAAAATCCAAATGAAGCCACCTATTGGTCACCAGTATCCATAAGCACTTTTCCCATCAAAAGATAATTTTGGGCATTCAAAATGCCTTTTTCAGCTTTAGATATCACCTTCGTAACTAAGCATGAGAATGGCACCAAGACTCTTTTGATATAAGTAAGAGATCTAACTAGTTTCTCCAAAGACTAATTAGGTAAAAAAGTCCTTTGGTACTATTAATAGTCCTCCACTTAGAGGGTGAGAACACATAAACAAAGGCATATCCATTTTTTCTCAAAAAAATATACCAATGGTTTAAGAGCAACCATGGAAGCCTCAATCTATAATTTCCTCACCAAGCCTGTGCTATTATTATAGTCATTTTTGTAGGAAAATAAGGTGATTATGTAGAAGAGTTTTAAAAAATTTTTCTTAAATCGTACTAACTCGTGCTGTCATGCATAATAAATTATTCTTAAGCTAGCAAATGTGTCATGTTTCACATCTCAATTGCCTTTACATGTTTTTTCAAAGCTTTTTATTTTTAATAATTAATTAATTGAGAAAATTAATTAAATTTGATAAATAAACAAAAAAAAAAAAAAGGATCACACAGGGCCATTATTTTATTTTTGAAAAGCATTTCAACTTTAAAAAGAAGAAGAAAAGATGATATTTAGCAAAAGAAATGGTATATCAAATAACAATTTTAATCCTAATTACACTTCATTTCCTTATTATTACGTTATCGTTTATTCATATTCAAATTAAAAAAAAAAGATGATACGATTAGATTATGAATTGTTTAATAATTGACACTTTAGTTCTAACTCTCTTTCACTCCCCAAGAAATTCTTACTTGTTTTTGTTCCACCGAAATTCAAACATCAATTATTAGTCACCAAGAAACGCACGTATAACAATATAAATATCATAACCAAAGTCTGCTCAATCTGTCTGTCAAAAATAATAATAATAAAGTTTTCAAAAAAAAAATGTAAAACCATCTAAATGATACGATTTTACAAACTATTATATTAATATTATACAAAAATTTGATATTAGATTAATATAATATAAATTAGATACTACTAAAAATAAAATTTATATTATATTGATCCAAAAAGAGAAGTTTGTATCATGTTGATTAATAGATGAAAAAATAACTATTTGAATAATTTCTCTAAGAAAGAAAAAACAATGGTTCAACTAGGAATATCTTCAATGTAAATTAATATGCCAATAGAAAATTTTTAACATTTAAATAGAAAAGCACTTTCCAATATAGTATTATATTTCATATTAAATTTACCGTGTGCTAAACTTCGTGGCAAATTTATCAAAAAGTATAGCAATATTAAATTTTATTTTTAATTTTTTTTGCCCAAAAAATTTTTACCGTTGATCCTTATTGATGGCTACATCATGTAATTATGATAAAATTTTTATTTTTCATTTATTTAAATTACTAAAAGTTTACTTTAATAATCTCCAAAGCATAATAATTGTGACCAAAAATAAAAATAGCATTATACAGAGCAAAATACATTAGAGTATAAAGTATGAAAATAATAATTTTCATACTATTTTGCAACAAATATAATATTGGCAGTGCTGTCAATTCAGGTCATGACACGACAGTACAATATAAAAAAATGCAGATTAGAATTAGGAAAAAAGACTATGGGTTGGTTTTGTTTTGAACTTGCCTAACTGGATCAAAAAATGGGTTGGGTATGGGTCAATTCATTGGGCACGAAATCAACCTGAAATTGATATGAAATATGTTAATTTGCTAACCCGAAAGTAACCTACATAATATAAAATTAACCTACAAAACCCCTTATTAACTCGCATATCCCATATTTTAATTTTTAATATTTTTCCTAATTTGCTTGAAATCTTTCTTTCTTTCTTCCACCTTACTATCAGTAGGTCAGTGGGTTCATTAGTTGGTGGGTCTGTGAATTGTGCCTTACAACCAACCTGAAGAAAACTTATTGGTGAGTTGTGTAAGTCATGTCGCATTGTGTCAATCCATCAACTCATCATATCAAGTTTGCAATGAGCTTTTTTCTTTTTTTTTACAAGTCAAAGGTCGTGTTCAGGTTCTGGTTATAAAAATTTATGTTAATTTCTTCTGGACACAAATCTAAGTTGTTGATAAGAATTGCCAATCGTAGACTATCAACATATTTAAATACATAAGAGAGGGTATAATAGGCTCAACCTTACAAACAACTTACAAACAACGGCTTAAATGGCCTAAATCACCTTTTATACGGCCCATATTTGGAACTATTTTTAGCATTACTCCTTATATAAATTTTTTTTTTTTTGAAATCTTGATCACCGATGGATAAAAGCTCCAAATGACATTGAAATGTCATAGCACCTATATTTTCATCAGATTATTGTTTCGCAGAAGGGTTTCCAGGCCGTCTGGGTGGTGTAGTTGGTTATCACGCTAGTCTCACACACTAGAGGTCCCCGGTTCGAACCCGGGCTCAGACACAATTATTGATTTTCTTACTTTTTTCTCACGAGGAAATAATTTCCCTTTAGCTTTCCAACGACTTTGTTCGAATCCCCACTCCTGTCTCGGTAAACCCACCGCTTCATTTCCTTCACATTTTCCAAATTTCATTTCTCAACAGTCTGCAGACAACAAACACCAAAAATATACCAAACCAAAACGTCTCTTCCTCCAATCAATTTGGGAATTCCCTTCCCCTTCCCCTTTTCCTTTTCCTTTTCCTTTTCCCCAAGAGCCTCTCGTGCTTTGTTTTTCTCCATAAACCCGCGACTCGGTTCTAGAACTTTCTCGAAGCTTCGACGGGACATGGATTGGAGCAACGTCACGGCGGAGGATCTGCTCGATGCCCTCCGCGAGGTCGACTGGTCGTCACCGCCGCGTCCCCTCTCCGAGTTCTTCTCCAGATTCACCTTCCCCAGATCCTACTCCAAATGGAATAGCCGCCTCAAATGCAATCTCTACTAGTACCCTCTCGATCCATTCTTTCCCCTAATCTTTTCCTTTCTTTTTCGTTTTCTTTTTTTTTCTTCCGAATTGAATTTGTTCGATTGTGTTCCTTTCTCGATTGGCAATTTCTACGAAAAAACTCTTCAAATTCGGAAGAAACAAGGTTCTATAAACCCTAATGCTTTACCCTAGTTATGTCCAATGATTTAGATGTAACGAGACTGCAATTTTCTTTGTGTTTTCGATTTTCTGATATTTTTATATATATATATTTTCTTGGAGTAAAACTAGATTATTAGGATTTTAGGTTTCGTAAAATTAGATATGATTTGGCTGTACATTTGTACGCAGTTACCGAACCAACTACTTCATCATGATCATCTTTATTCTTGGTAAGTGAAGAAAAGCAGATCTAGTTATAATTTATTCCCTCTTTTCATGTGTGAATTTGTGTTATAAACTTTAAGCATTCAACTGCAGGATTGGGATTTCTTCGGAGGCCGCTGGCTCTATTGGCCGCTTTTCTGACGGCACTTAGTCTTGCTTTTCTGAATGATAGGTAAGCCACCTTGCTTGCACCGCGCTTTAACAATTTCGATTGCCTTTTTGTGTTCATGATGTGTTTTGGTTTATTTACGATATATCACATTAGTTTTACAACACAATTGCGGATTTCAATTTCACTTTAGTCAATAGCATTCCGGACTCTTCAGTATTTAATCTGTAACCAAGCTGCTGTTATGTTCTTTTTAGTCCGAATTTTATACTAATGAAATCATTGCCCATTTGGAACAATGGTTGGGGTTAGAATTTTGTAGGTTAGAATTGAAATGTGTGTTTGGTTGAGGTGTGAATTGGAAATGAATTGTGATATAGGGAATAGTATAAAAATTAGAAATGTGTTTGGGAAAAAAAAAAAGTAACATGGATCCTATTTTGTTTCTCTTGTTGTTGTGAGCATTTAGGCATAAGAACTCATTTCGACTTGCAATAAAAAGTTATGGACTTTTGACGTTTGAATTTCATGAAAATTTAAGAGAGAGAAAGTGAGATATAGATTTGGTAGTTTTGGAATCAAATAGGCAAAATCCCGTCTTCAATGATTGTTCCAAACGGCCACTTAGTTTTATGTTGGTTGTGAGATATTGGTTATCAAACTCATGTAATTTTTCAGCACAATTGTAGACGGAGTGCCTCCACGCTTAACCAATTGAAATTCATAAACTGCATCTTGGAAGGATCTGAAATGGAATTTTTGTTTTAGGGACTTCATGTTCACCAGCACATGCATGTGACCTCGAAATCACACCTACTTGATTCATGAATTAGATTTAAGAAGCTGTGTGAACCCTTAGCAGTTTTTTTTTTTTTTTGGTTGATCATGCACAATTATTGAGTACTCTCTCTGTAACCAATCTTTTGTTTCTAAGGATAATTTCTACAGCTTTGCAGGTACTTTTAGTGAGAAGGTAACAAGAACTGTGAGGCAGTTCTCACCACATTTAGCTGCGAAAATGAGGCCTCCTCTTACGTAAGTCTATTTGTTTGTGGTTGCACTGCTTTGTGTTAAGTTTTGGTGCTTATCTTTTTTTAATGTTTTTGTTAGGCCTGTTATTCGTGGACGTCCATCAGCTAAACGAGCAATCTACATATGTGGTCGCCCTCGCTGGGTGTTTGTTTTAATATTCTCTTGTGGTATTAATGCTTGTAAAATCTTTCATATTTTTCCAATTCTTTCAGCAGTATTCAAATAATGCTTGCAAGTTATTTACACTTGTGTTGTTTATTGAGCGTCTATTTTCCTTTTGCTGCAGTGAGTTTCATTCTATGGTTTGTTTCTGCTGGTCTGTTGACTGTTTTATGGGCATTGGCTATTGGACTTCTAGGTATGCGACTTGCTCAAACACATGCATCTTCCTTTATATGTTATAACTATTGTTTCATTAATTGATTGGCTTCTCTCTCTGTCTCTGCTTAGCCACCATACTACATGCAAGCTTCAGAACACCAAATTTGAAGGCTCGTCTGAACACATTCCGTGAGGAATTTCGTGCAGTATGGCGCAATTACAGCGAGCTGTAGCTTACCTAGAGCTCTACAAAGTGAGTAAAACTAGCCTTGATCCTTTTTTTTTTTTTTTTTTAAACATGGGTTCATCATGTCTTCAACGTTGGCATTACGCTTTTCTAGTGTTTAGGCTTCAGCTGTCTGTTTTCACCAAGTTGACTATGTAAAACTAGCCTCCACATATGCAGTCAACAGGAATTTAGATAGTTTAAATAGTAGAATCACCAGTACACAGCCCCTTGAGGCTGGGGCACTGTATAATTTTTCCCCCCTTTGAGGCACTATCAGTTTTATAATGATAGTTGTTACATGCTTGGAAAATAAAATATAGAGAAAAGGTTTTGATGGATGGGTTTGCCATTTGTCAGATGGATCGCTTAAAGTTGTCCATCGTTGCCCCTTAATACAAAATCGATTATTACTTAAAAAAAGAAAAATCATTTATTGCTTAAAACAATCATGTGAACTCTAGATGTAAGCTTGATAATAAATCTTTTTTTTTTTCTCTACATGACATCTAGAATTCACATGTTTGTCCCTCCCGTCCATGAAAAAATGGGAAAAAAAAATAGTCATGTATGTGATTAGTGAACTTTCAATTTAGGGGAGGTAACTAGTGAAGTATTATGTGAGCAGTGCACCAAATTCCAGATATGCCAATCCAATTGAAAATTGAAATAAAAAGATTTGGAAGAAAAAGTATTTGAAGGCTTTTCTCTTTTGTTGTCAAAGACTTATGTGGAACAAGATTAGAATATTTATTTATTGAATTAGGAATTTATGTTATTCTAGAAATAGGGTTAGTTAAATAACAGGGTTAGTTTTTAATAATTGAGTTTCCTAATTCCATTTTCATTTAGGTGGCATTTGGAACACCCTTTGGAACAAAAATTTCAAAAAAAAAAAATTTTTTCTTTCCCCAGAAGTCGTTTGTTTCACCACCTTATTTCAATTCCACATCTATTTTTCTCTCTTCCATTTTCAAAAAACTCAAATTTTAAACGTCCATAACTTTCTTATTTCAGAGTCAAAATGAGATGCTTGTGTGTAAATGCTCACAATGGTGAGAGGAATGAAATAAGATCCATATTATTATTATTATTTTTTAATCTCTTTATGGTTTTTACGCAGTTTAAATATCACCGTTCATTTTTAATTTACATTTTAATCAAGCATTTCCAATGTGATTACAGGCAAAGTCTAGTAGTAATATCACACTTGAATTTACTAAATAGTGCAAAATTCGAATCTCTCACCCCCAAGTCAAAAAAATAAATATAAAATAAAATAAAAATAAAAACAAACACACACACCTCCAAACATTCACTTATTTCTAATAAAAAAGGATTCCAAAACTTTAGCTCCATTTGGTGTTCTAAAGGGGCCCTTAGTTTCTTCATTTGTCATTTGGTTTGACTATGAAGTAAGATGGTTTGTATTTCAATTTAGCTTTTATCATAGATGAATGCAGACTGAAAGTTCTGGTTACCTTCCCCATTAGTTCTTGTTCACTCTAGAATCTTCTATTACTCTCGTGCGGTTCTGTTTTTGTCTCTCTAGTGGTTCTACTTTGTTATCTTAGTTCTATTATTCTCTCTAAATTCCATCTCTTATCGTAGTTCTACATCGCTTTTTTATAACTAAATATTCGATTAAAGATACAAGGCAGTAAGGGATAAAATACAAGTGAACTATGCATCACTTCCAGTCTCTTAAATATTGAGGAAATTGAGATAAAAAAAGAATGGAAGTGAAAAATATTCGAGGCACTTCTGGTTTCAAAACCTTTTAACATGACTGAAAATTTGATTAAAATTACAAGACGCTAGCAATGATTGTTACTCAAGACTATAGACTCTTTGACATCCGTTTCTCTTGACGACAAAATAGACTATACTTGATCTGACTTATTTGAAAAGAAATATGATGCATGTTTGTTGAACTTGTCAATTTTATGCATGTAGACATGGATAAAATTTGTGAAAATTGCTTAAGCATAATTCACCATAAAATTAGTTTATCCTGATTTGGAATTTAGTAGAAAAGTTAGAATCCATAGAAGATTGCTTAATTAAATACACTTGCCATTAATTTAATTGTTTTCAAGTTTGGAGAGTTGGTATAATATTTAGGCACCACTTTATAAATAGCAGTTGCAGGCACTTGCAAATGCAACAAATTTTCCTTGTTTTTGTTTGCCTGAATGTTGATAGGCTGTCCGTCTTATTCTAATTTACGGAGTTGAACCATAATTTAAGTGGTGCTAATTTGTCTGATTGGTTACAGGAATTCTATGGTATGCAATTTCATATATGCCGGATGAAAAAAGTTTATTTCGGTAGTTATACATTGATGTTTACAAATTTCTCCTTAGGTTTTTCTTGGGATAATGTGGTGCAAATTATGTGGTCTGCTGTAAATTTCTTTGTTCCCCTTTGTTACTCTCTTCATGATGCCAACCCTCATAAAATCGATTAAATCTTTTTCCATTGCCCTTTGGATGTTGAGTAGGCTATTGACATCTTTCTTTCACGATTTTTTCTGATTTTGCTTTGTCCCGTAGGGATTTGAGTGTTGGTTGTGGCTCATTCATACAATTTATTCTGAATTTGGGCTAAACTGCTGCGGTTGCTTCTGCTACAAAATAATTTCTAATGGCTGGATAGAATCCTCAGGTGAAGGTTGCTTAGCTTTGTGATCCCGGAAGGGTTGTAAATTGTGGTGAACACACTTTTTTTCTGTAAAGAAAATTGTCAACTATTTATCTTCCATATTCATTAGAAATCTGGGAGAATTACCATAAGCAGTAGTTGCTTTCAAATTTCAGAATATTGGGGTTTGCCCTTTGTACCTTTTTGGTTTTTATAGAATTTTCTGCTCTGTTGTTGCTTGTATCCGGGAGATTTGAGGCTAGTAGTTTAGTTACACCAAGTGATGCAGTCGTAATTTTGAGCTGGTATTGAATAGTCTTTCGTATAATATTGCACTTGGTCCAGCCACTTTGCAATGTCTCGTAGCTTCTCATTTGTTTTCTTTGGTGCTGTGGTCAGTCTTAAGTACTCGGTTTGTGTTTAGACTTTAGAGCATTCCTCAGGTTTACCTCGATGAGTTTTAGTTCATCTTCTGCCCTTGAACAGAACTTAGAAACCGAATTTTCGAGTTGGGTCCTTATCGGCATTCCTAATGTTCATAGGGCTATTCTTATAAATAAGAACACGTATAAAGAAAATCAAAAGTCGGGTGGTATGCAAGTTGAATTTAGGGGGTGTAACCAGCCCCTCAAAATATCATTTTTTTCCAAAACTTCCTTATTTTTGACTATTTACATTTTCAAAATGTTACAGTAAATTTCAAACTTTAAAAATTCATAATTTTGTGTATATAAGTTCAAATGAGATAAATTTTTTTTTAAATTACATAAAATTTCTTGAGAAACGAAACAATATTTATAATGATTTTTTTTTAATTTTTTTAAATTTTTTATTTTTTCAACTCAAATAGTTTTTTTTTTCTTAAACATATTCTCTAAAATATTTTTTTTTTCAATCTAAAAGTATCATTTCCAACATCCTCTATCAGACTCCCCTTTAGATGGAAACGCGATTACAGTACCAGAGTACTACCTAAAGGACAACTAGAGACTGACTGTGCAACAATCCTTATGTGCCACCGTTGTTGCCAAATTTGACAATTGTTGAACTAAATAAAAAATTGTTTTTTAAGGTATCGCAAATGTTTTAATTCGACATGTTACTGATTGATGTCTCCCTTTTCATTAAATGATGATAATATTGTAATTTCCAAATATTTAAATGCTAAAAGTTTATTTATTTATAAATTATAAAGGTTAGGGGAGATGATAAGAATAGAAAGTGTATGTAATATGAAAGTAGAACTATGTATTGAGACACAAAGTAAAATAATATTTTAAATATTTTATTTGATTATGCTTCCACTTGTTTTAACTATTTTTACAAATGAAAACTATTCTATCTACATAATCGTGTGAAATATGTGTTTGTTTTTTTACAATCTCAAATACTTTATTTTTATAATCCAATTTGAATTTTTGTCTTTTTCTAAAAAATCAATTTAAGTTTCGTTATATATGTACAGTTTGTTATAACTTTATAACTTAAATTTTAAGATTTTATAATTTTGTATATACAAGTTTATATATGATTATTTTTTAAAAAAAAATTACATAGAATTTTAAGACAAACGAAATTTGTTTTATATTCATTTTTTTTATAATCTATTTCAAGTTTTTTCACATTCTTAATTGTAGCAATTTAACATTTTATCAATTATTCAAACATAAATCTAAATATTTTTATTTAAATGTTAATATATAAATATCTATTTAAATAATAATTTAAATTCTCATTTTAAATATTTTTATTTATATATTTCCATCTAAATATTTCAATATATATGTCTCCCTCGAACGGGTTACATAATTTCTAATGCAGGTATTAAAAGTTATGGCGGAAAGTCAGATCTTTCTCAAGTCATCTTGTAATCTACTTCATCTTGTAAGCTTGGATGCTTTTGAGGAAAGGCAAAATCTCTCCCAAGTCAACTTGGACCACATTCACATTTTTTCCAAGATTTTTTTTTTTTTTTTTTACTATGTCTTTGCGACCGTGGGACCTTCCTTTCCCGCTCTGGCGTGTCTTTTACTCAATATTCACTTATATTTATTTATTATTGTAATTCATCATATTCTCTTTTATGCCGCCAGCTTTGAGTTGATACTTTGAGCTTTTAAAGTTGCAACCATCCTTACGCTACGCAAGCCTTGTACCTTTCCTTTTTTTTTTGGGCATGTCGTGATCTTTTCTTGTGTAGTATTCCTTCTCTTAGTATAGAATGATTTGGCTTGGAATCTTATGTTGGACATTGGATGACGGCAGTGGGAAAGCAGAAAACAGTATTTTGCTTTCCCACATTTCTCCACGCATTCCTACATTTCTTCTCCTCATCTTCCTTTTGCATGAAGGTACTTGCGAGACGCTAGGGAGTCGGGATTTTATTTTAGTGAGGGCACGGTTAAGTTTAAACTCTTAAAGTTATGATAAGAGTACACTAAAAATAAAAATTTTAATACGATAATAAAATTGTGTTTTGTACTTAAAACACAATGATACCTCCTAAATTTTTATATTTTCAAGTGTTACACCATAATTTTTAGTGACAAAAATATAAAAGTAAAACACTTCTCAATTTACATAACTAACTTGTTATTTATTTACTATCTCACATTGATTTGATGGTATAATTAATTCTTCATAATCTTTACAGTAAGAAAATGCCCTCTTGTCACTTGCTTTATAGGTGTAATGCTAGTATCGTACATAAGTAATAAATCAATGGCAAGGGCCTAAGGAGCTGCCTTTTTTTTTTTTTTTAAAAAAGATGCATTTTAAAGAAGTTGCCAAGGTTTTTTAAAAAAGAAAAGTAATCATTGGTTCCTAAAGATGATAAAAATTGATGTGCAGAATATAATCATTTAACAAAAATTAGAAAGAAAAATAAGATAAGTATGGATAAATAATAGTGAAAGAAGAGATTAGTTAAAAAAAAAAAGAAAAAGAAAAAAAGGGAAAATTAAAACTAAAGACATGGGGGTATAATTGTAATTTTATTTCTGTTAAAAAATATGGAACATAGAAAAAAAAACAAGTGTAATATAATCAAATGAAGTATTATAAAGAAATGGAAAAAAAAAAGACCAAAATTCAACCTTAACCGAATTGGAAGAACTTGATGGATGTTGAGATAAGTAAAGCTTGTATTTTCCTTAAAACAGATTTGTCCGTTCCGATAAGTACTTGATGATTCAGTGAATATCTATATCTCAGGATACAATTATAACAATGGTACTCTAAGTATGATCGAATATTGTTTTCAGCAAACTTAAAACCGAGCTTTCTCGCTATCATCAAACCACTTAAAGAAAAATAAATTTTAGAAAATGCCTAGAACAAAATGAAAACAAGAGGAAAGAAATTCTAAATTATTGTGTCTAAGCATGCTATGGAGGCTTCCTTATATAGGCTACTAATGGGGAATATTACAAAGCAAAAATAATGCAGATTAAAATTTGGTTTAATTAGATTAAAGCCCTGGGTTATAACAATCTAATTTTTAAGTTACAACTATTCATTTGCCCATTAATAGGGAATATTAGAAAGCAAAAATAATGAGAATTAAAATTTGGTTTAATGAGATTAAAGCCCTGGGTTATAACATTCTAATTCTTAAATTACAACTATTCATTTGCCCATTAATAACATGCATATCAATATACATTAACATATACTAAGACACTAGAATATTATCAGATGAATTGTTGATATTCTAAAAAAAAAAAATTTGGATTTAATATGTTGGAGATGCAAATAAAAAATTTGTAAAATGTAACCCATGCAAACCCAACAGACCAACATTCGAGTCACCCACGTCATGTGAGCGCATACATTGGGTCCCCCTAACCCACTGGATTCATGATTTGAACCCTCGTGTGTGCGAAAAAGCCTCTTGGGTACACCGTGTTTTCCAAATGCAAAAGTACAATCATTTATAAACTCTATATTGCCAAGATATTAGCAAATTCTTAACAAAATCTAATTTCCAATGGGTAAACATTGAGCATTAATTTCTCATTCATTCGATTACTATTTTAAGCGTATAAATATATGATTTTGATCTCCTTGCAATAGCGAGCGCAAATCCGTTAAGACTTGTCACGTTTACAAAGTGGATTTTACTCAAATTTGAATTTCAAAATGGCTTCTCAAATTTTTTCTAACAATTTTAGTGGGACTTGTGTCGTCATTAGTCCCCTTCGAGCTCTGTGGTTATATATATAGGAATATTCTCATTTTTGACGGTCAGACAGGTCCGATAAATGTAATTTTTAATTATAAACAACTTATAACAACTTTGACTTTATATAAATTTTTATGTATCATAATATTATTTAGTAATTGTTGATGCAAAACACAAGTATATTTGGAAAATATTACAATTGAATCAACTGGACTACTAGAATAAGGTAAAAAAAAAGTTACAAGTTCGGTTGCCATATAAGATAGCATACACATACATAATTTTTTATTTTTTTGCTGGTCGAGTAGCTTTTCGACTTTAAATATCAAAAGGAGACAATTCGAAATGGCTGTTATATTATGAGCGGCATGTTTCATGAGAAAAACATATGAAAAGCTAATTCCACAGAAAATTTGATCATAAAAAAATTCCACAGAAAATGTGAACCTTATATTAATCCATTACATTACTCGATATTAATAATAAATTTCCCATCACATAAAAGCAACTAAAGAATAATTCATTCAAAAGCTGCAATCATAGAATTGCTTTTCACAATCTCCAATCCAAAAGAACGTAACATTGTAAATTCCTTTCCCTAAAAAATTGTTAAATTACAGTAAAGGGAAATCTTAGAGAACCAGCAACAAATATGACATATTGATGGCAATGACAAAATAAATAAATAAATATATATAATATTTATTTATTTATTTATTTATTTTTAACATTATTACCACATCAGCATTTAATCATCTACCATCAGGAAGAGTATACTAATAAATAATGTGATTGAAAGCTACTCTAATCTCTATTTTTGAAAATTGAGGAGCTATAATGACACAAGAGGCAAGCTTTGTGGGCTCTTCATGAATTAAACACCAAAATATCTCATTAACTGTATCAAATTCCATCACATTTCTACATTTTAAATTTTCATATTACTATAATTATTATTAAATATCAGTACAAAATCGCTCCCATTTACGTAACTTTATTTTCACCTTTCTATGGGATAAACTTTTCCTCCCCTCTAAAATTTCCTTTTTTCCTTTTCTTCCTT
Source organism: Antiaris toxicaria (assembly GCA_035233585.1). Lineage (NCBI taxonomy): Eukaryota > Viridiplantae > Streptophyta > Magnoliopsida > Rosales > Moraceae > Antiaris > Antiaris toxicaria. The sequence goes on from CP141163.1 coordinate 9,607,209, forward strand.
TGGTCCACAAACTATGGTATACTAACATTGTGACACGTAGAGAAAACTTTTTGAAACGCGTTTGGTAATGAATGTCATCTAGCCATTCATCTTCTTAGGCCATGTCTCATGGACGGCCAATCTTCTTATTGGGCGATATCTACACATACACACTTACATAAAGATATGGTGACTAAAATGAGGTTCCAAAGCATGCAAAAGGGTAAAATATTGGTGTGGAACTTTTTAGATCGTATCCTTTTACTTTCTTTTGGACATAATAAATATTGCTAAAGCTTCAAGTATAACAGTGTTTCAGGGTGTGTTGGTCACGTTGTGCATCAAGACCATCTTGCTCTTCTTTAAGAAAAAAGGAAACCACTGAATTTAAAACCAATAAATAAATAAGGCCATGGTAAAGCAACGCGATTGGTTGAAAAGACAGTAAAAACCAAATAATAAGATGAGATTTGCATTATTTTCAACTAGTTGATGACCAAAAACCATTAGCAACAACCCTCAAAAGGGGGAGGAAAAAATTCTATAACACCACTTTGAAGCTATGAAGAATTAGATTAGGATTATTTTAGGATTATTTTTTTTAATAGGATTATTATTAAGTTTATTTAATTTCTATATTAATTAAGATAAATTTGATATTTTATTATAGGATAGTTTAATCTTTTATTATTTGTTTAGAAATCTATATAAATTATTTTTTAATGTATTTTTATTAAGCAATTATAATAACTTGAAACCCTAATCTCCGTGTGTTTTTCTCCCCCTCTCCACTTTTCTGTATTTTTGGATTAGATACTTCTCACATAAGCATTATGCTGCTTTAAAAGACCACAGTTGGCACCTCCTTTATTATTATTACTATTATTTATTTTTTAAAAAGTTAGGCACTTTCTCTGGCAACTACAGCAAATAAATTCACAGCTAGGCCATGTTATTTCTCGGCCCTTTTTCAGGCTCATCTCATGTGCACCACTCGTCCCCAAATCTCTCTCTCTCTCTCTCTAAAGAGTAGAGATATCACAATTCCATGAAGATGACGAGCAGTATACTGGCTTGAAGGATGAGAAGTGCTAGAAGAATTGGAAGGTTGATAAATATAGGTAGAAGGAAAGAATTTGTCACCGCTACTATTTATATTAAGTAAATGGGACAGTACCTGAATTGGGCACAAGCATTAGCCTCTGCATGGGGAGTCATGTTATTGCTCGGTCTCGTGTGTTGCTGCCTCAGCACCAAACCTCAACAACACGGCGATGCCGGCACCGGCAACAGTAGCTGCACTTGCGACGGTGGATACGCGGGGGTTTGATATCATTGTTTGGTTATATAATTTTCATTAAATTTTTTTAATTCAAAGTTTACTTTCTTGTTTATTCTTTTCTTTCATAGCTAGCTGGTTCTCCTTGTTTGTTAAATATGCCAATTCCTTTCTAGGATAGAAAATTGGGGGTGCTTGATTTTGGTGCTATTTTTTTTTTCCACATACACACAAGAAGATTACATATACATATGCTCCATTTAATTAATGATTCCTTGTATGATGCCATGGTTTGGCGAAACTAGTTTGATAGAATTGGATTAGATTTTTTATTTACATGTGTGCTTCTTGTAATGTATAATGTTATTTCCTTTTATTTGTTTATTTATTTTTAATATCGGCATGTTATATTTCATAATTGAAGATTGTAATTCGAATTAATGGTTTGCAGTAAAACTGTAGAGAACCACTAGAATTACATAAATGAAAACCTGAGGTTTATTAATTGGCGAGCTGCCCTTTCTTTTAGTCATTACCTTCTTAGTCGTACCTTTTCCGCTTGAAATGCTTTTGCGATTATGCTAATTAGCCCAGTTATTAAATAAAAATCTTGCAGCTGTTGGCCTCCTTCCAATATTTAATAAGTGAGAAATATCTAATGGAAACAAATAATAAAAAACTAAACTATATATCTAATAATAAAACACCAATTATCCTCAAAGAAAATAAATAAATAAATCTTATAATAATTTCATTTGAAACATAATTATAATAAAATCTTAATATATTTCTTCACATAATAATACCCTAGAAAAGCAGCATGTGAACCCGCGCATTTACAGGCACTACATTTGTTGAAGTAATTGTTCGTACGGTTTGACAAATTTACAAAGAGAGGAAAGGGGACACCACTCAAGGAAATACAAATAGTGACTTTAACAGTAGTTTTATTAGATGATTTTAAAGAATACCTTTTGAAGAGTATTGTTCTAGAATATTATCTTATTTATTTATAGTGCATTCGGGATTTTTAATCACCTATAAGAAAAGTTAAAAGTTAACATTATATGTTTTTCTAAAACTATTTCCAACTAGCTAAAAAGGTGAAATGGTAGACTATTACTTATCTACTAGAATACCTTCTCTGACGACCAGAATCAACACGGACCATCGATGGTCTCTAATTGCCAATGCTACCCTTTTCAGTCACCAAAGAGTACTTAGATATATTATAACAAACATGGTTTTTTATATTAACAAAAAGTCATCACGAAAAAAAAAAAGTCATCGCCAAAAAAAGAAAACTTGTGATGACGTATGGTTACAAATATGTCGTCTTTAATAGCTGTCGCAATAAGCTAATTGCAATGACAACTGTGATTGTAATTATAATTATAATAACGATAATAGTTAAAAAAATAATAACGATAATAGTTATAGTTAAAAAGTTACATTAATTATATCATCGAGAGTTTTATTAGACTGACATAATATTAATTTTTTGCGATCTTTTTTAAAAATTTCATTTCAAATATTTTTGGTTATTATTATTATTTTTGACAACATTCGTTGTAAAAGGGTTTTTAATATATTAATTAAATAATTTTAATATTATAAAAAATTTAATTTTAATAATAATTATTATTTATTAATTTGGTATTTTTATTAATAGATTTTATTATTATATATTTAAATTCAAAATTAAATACAAATAATTGAATTATAATAATGAAAATATATTAACATTAAAAAAATAAAAATGATAATAAAGTATCTCATTAACAAAAAAACAACCAAACATTATAAAATAAGTATAATGTATAAAAATATAAAACAATCTAGAAAAATAAAAATAACTATTAATCTAATCCTTTAAGTTTGCAACATCACTAGTGTTGTTCTCATCGTCCTCAACAATATCTGGAGGTAAGGGGTGACAGTTCGTATTGACAGGTCGTGTTCATGTCGTGTTTGACCCATCTATTGACACAATAACCATTGACATGAACACGACCCGTTTAATAATTGTGTCAAAAAATAAAACCCAAACACGACCTGTTAATAAAAGTGTTGATACAATATAACATGTTTATAACCCGTTTAGTAATTGGGTCATATACATGCAAACGGTCATAAACATGTCGTGTCAACCTGTCAAACCCATTTACTAAAACGGTCATAAAAGGGTCATTCAGTCTGTTATTGACCCATTTAACTAATCTGTTATCAATTTTAACACTAAAAAAACTCATTAAATGCCTAAACAATAATCAAATTAATTCAATTACAATCAAATTACGTCAAAACTCAGTTCATAAAAGATAAACATAAAACAAAATTAAAGTTTACAATCAAATTAAGTTCACAACACAAGTCATAACCAAGTTAAAATAAGTAAATAAGCATAAATCTAAGTTAAACTATGCATATGATTAAAAGACTAAAGAAACAAAAGCAAAACTTAAGCTTTTTTTATATGTCAAATTTTTTTTAAAAATATATATAAAAAAAATAAAATATATATTTATATTTAAATTTTGAATTTTGAAAACTCATAATTAAAAATAGTAAAGTGCTACAAAATATATTAGAGATTATAAATATTTTATAATAGTAAAATATTATAAAAATTGTTATATATAATATGTATAACAATATAAATATATTAGAGATTATAAATGGTTTGTAAATCATGTTTATATCAATTCGTATATGAATCATTTATTAAACGAGTTATTTTGTGTCAATTATGAGTTGGTAGGTTGGTGCGGGTTAGTAGGTTCGTACGAGTTCAATCTTTAATTTAATCGTGTTTGATGGGTTCAGCCCTTTTTGACTCAAACCCGTTTAGGGAAAACCCAAACCCTTTGATTTTGTATAGGTTTCGTATCGTGTTGTCGTGTCATAACCCAAATTGCTAGCCCTATCTAGAGGAGGCAGAGAACCTAGAGGAACATAAAGTTGAGGGCGAGAAATAGGTGGGCAATAGACATTAGAGTGCAACTAGACCATCAACTCCATCATCTTCACTTGGTTCTTATACATCGATGGGTTTTGTTGGTATTAGTTTCGCACATACTCTTTCTTCTGCAAGTCAATACACGCCGAAGATGTTCTATTCGACCGGAAACCAAAGGAGAAAGCAGTGCTAAAGTGAATCATCCACAGGAGTATGGGGGCCTCTTCTAGTCTTGTGTTTTTTACGTGTACCCAAAACTTGGTCCAAAATTCCTTTTTTGTTAAAATTAATTATGTTTAATTAGGCTGAATTTGTAATACCCAGGAAAATCCATATTTCTCGGAGAATAAATACACATTGAATTTAAGTGTTAAAATGTGAAATTAAGTGATTTGATATTGTTTAGAACTAAATAAAATGTTCTAACAATGTTAAAGGATGAAAAATGAGTAATAGTGATATTATGTGTGTGCACGTGTGTGCCACTCACAGTATCAAGAAGTAGGTCAAGATGATATTATCTTAACATAAAACTGATAAATTTGGGTTCAGCACTCCGAAATTAGTAAGGATAGCCTATCAGCACGCTCAAATTTGATAATTGAACACAAGGGTAATTTTTGACCGAGAATTCGCAGTATCGGAAATTGGTCGAAATGACCTCAGATGAAAATAAAACTGATATATTTGGATTCAGGACGCCCAAATTAGTCAGGAAAGCCCATGTTGAAATTTTGGGCGAAAAAGTATATAAAGAGCGAAAAAAGTGAAATTTCCTCATTTGTCCACAAACACTCTCTCTCCTCCCTTCTCTTTCTCTCTCTACCCGCACGTGTACAGTAACCGACCACCAGAAGCGGTGTCCGTTTTCGACACCGTCGGCACCGTTGGAAAGCTCTCGCCGAGTTGAGTTCAACGGTGGGTCGACGCGACGGAACGGCCGCCGCACGCCGCCGCACGCGCCGCTCGAAGCCGCCGGCCACCAGAAACTTCATGACGCCGTATCTTCGTCGTCCGACGTCCGATCAAGCTGATTCCGGTCCCAAAAGACTCGTAGTGAAGAGTAGAACAAAACCCAGGTGGTGTTTCAGCCCAACAGCAGCCGGATCGCGCCGCCCAACTCCGCCCGTCGCCGTTGCGTCGCCGTCACTGTTGCCGTCGCCGTCGCCGTCACTGTCGCCGTCGCCGTAGTGAAACCCGCCGTTTCCGGCGGAGTTAAGTTGCAAGGTTGGTATCAAAATGCTCATAACAACAAGTAGATCAAAAGCTCTAAATCAATTTTGGGCAACAATCGCCGGAAAATGGAGATTTAAGCTCGCCGCCGCCGTCGATTTTTCGAGGGTCGCTTTCCGGCCATAGGAGCTTCAATTGGTGAAATTGAGACCACCAATGGATTCCTCTTGTCGAGATCTTCAAGATGGACTACCCACTTTCCACCGTCGCCGCCGTCAACCACCGGTCAAAGGTGAGTCAATGCCGGTCAACGGCGACCGGTGACCAAAAATTGAAGTTTGGCCTGTTGGCCTATTTTCGACGTTCCGGACGAATCCGCGAAGTCGGAATTGCAAGACAGGACCTCAGATATGAAGAACGAAGAATTAGGGTTTATGCCGTCGAGACCAGACTGCAATTCGATATAAATCCCGACCTCTTTACGTTCCGCAATTTAATTGTTTGGGACTATTGTATGATTTTATAATTATTGGTATGAAAATTATGGGAAAGAATGTATGTAAAAAGAAGAAAATGGCTGTAATGGAAAAAAAGAAAAATATGTGATAATGCAACGATTTTACGTAAAATCTGGGCTTCTGGTATAGTACGTGATAGAATTAGATCAGGATAGATGGTTTTCAGGCGTTTCCTAAACGCTGGAACCTCAAAAATTAAGGGGAAACTCTGCCGAAATTTCTAAAAACGGCACCAGGGGTAATATGGGAAACGAGGGGTAAAAATATGATCGGGAAGGGAACCCGAGCCCCCTCGAGGAATTAGGGCATAGAAAAAGGAAGGGTTAAGTTATAATTAGTAAACCAACCCTTCGAGACCCTAGAACGTAAGGAAAACATGAAACCGATTTTTAGGTCGGAATAGTACTTCCCGAGGGCTAGGAATGTGAAAAATTGGTAAAATGATAAGAATTGATCTGAAAAAGGTCTGATAAGATTTAAAAAGTAAATTAGATGATTTTGGGTTTAGAAAATCCAGGCTAAGTATGAAAATGAAAATGTTATGATTAAACGACCTATCAGGGGCAAAATGGTCATTTTGCCCAAAGATTCTCAAATTATGGAAAAAAAAAAGCCCCAATGACCCCGGAATAGAGTAATGAAGTTTGTAAAAGCCAAAATTGAGGTTTAAGTTATGAAAAATCACGTCAAGGGCAAGATTGTAATTTTGTCAAAAGTTAGGGGTAAAATCGTAATTTTTTAAAAAGTTGGAGAAAAATTCGAAAATGGCCATTTAGGTTTAAAAAGTTGTCCTAAGGCTATAATTAAGGGTTATAAGATTAGAATCAAGCTTTTTAATAAAATAAAAGTTATAAATGAAAATGTGATTAACGGACAAAGTTTGTCTGTAGGAACCTAATCCAGAAGTGACAAAAGACGTCTATGGATTCCAAAAAGAGGATAAACACGCTATGAGTAAGTTCAGACATTTACCCGTCTGCAACTATGAACAAACTTATCGTGTTTATATGTTTTGTATGCAAATGTCATGATGTGATTTATGATGATGTTACAGTAATGCTATAACAATGCTATGCTGATGTTAAAAGATAGGTTTTAATAAATAATTTATAAAAATATATATTGAATTAGGAAGGAAATGTATTATAACAGCTTTATGAGAGTAAAGATGTGATAAAGAGATGAGATATGAACGGAAAGAATAGATGTTTATGAAAAGTTTTATGGAAGTCAAGTTATGATTAATAGAGTAACGATGATCGGTGATGAAAGAAATTAAGAAAGGGATGTTTTATGAGATCGAAATGATAGATATTTTATGAAAAATGATATGAAAGCAAAAAGTTAGACAAGAAAGAGAAGTAATGATAGGTTATGATGAAAGGTATGATGAAAGGATTAGAACATAACGATAAGATGTGATTGATAGAATAGAACCATAGGCTATGATCGATAGGAGTATGATGATAAGATACGGTAGATAGGAGGATGCAAATGATAAGATAAACAGAAAATAATTGTTTGCATTTAACTAAATGTGCTTTTGTTTGTTATGATGTGATGTGATGATATATAAGTAATATGTGCTATATATGCTATGCTAAAGTGTGATTAACATAATTCACACGAGTAAGGTAAAGAACTAAGAAAAGAAAAAAAAAAAAAAACAAAACGAAATAAGGATATATATATATCTTACGAAATAAGAATGAAAGAATAAGATGTCAATGAGAAAGAATTACGAAAGAAAGATAGAACAACAAAAGAACAAATGTCCTATGAAATGTTCTATAAAAAATGAGAAAGGAAAGATAATGAATGTCATGAAAAAGATGTACAACGAAAAATGAATATAAGAAAAGCTAAAAGAGTGCAAGATAATAAAATTGAAAAGTTAATGGTTGGCGTACCGGTCTCCCTATATGGTTGAGACTTCCGGTCTATATCCTCCGCGCAGATGTGGAGCTACCCCGAAGGTGTGATAGATTATAGGATGGACCAACCCCGAAGGTGCGGTTTTTATGTGACTGTAAGGTAGGTTGGTGGGTCGCTCCCCCTCCTCTCACTGTCAGCCCGCAATTAGGTACGTTCAACGACAGTGCCCACTAGTGAAAGATAAGAAAAGAAAAGAAAAAAAAAACGTGAAAAGAAAGGAAAAGAAAGGAAGGTGAAAAGATAAGAGACGAAAGGAGAGTGAAAAGAAAAGAAAAGAAAAGAGCGTGAAAAGAAAGGAAAGGAAAGGAGAGTGAAAAGAAAAGAAAGGAAAGGAGAGTGCGTGAGTGAAAAAAAAAAAAGAAATGATACGAAAAGAAAAGTAAAGAACGATAAGAAAAGAAACGAATAATATGAAAGAATAACATAATGAAATTGATGAAAAATAAATAAATAATAAAACGAAATTACAAGAACATAATAGAATTAATATATGTGATGTGATGTATTTGATGTTATGTGTATGATGTGGATGACACGTTTTACGTGATGTTATGCTAGTGTATATGTTACTAGTTTATAAGATACGAAAAGATAAGAGATGAGGACAAAACGATAGAAAAGTTTTAAAAGTTTAGAACAGAAAGTTAAGAAATGATAGGAATGAAAAGTAAAGAAATGAAGAGATTAGATTAGAATGATAAGAGATGATCGATAGAATGATAAGAACGATGAACGAAGAGATAAATGAGCATGAAGAGGCTAACAGAATATGTTATGTTTCGAGGATATGTATAGACGATGTGTATATACGTGATGTCATATATTCTAGTAATAATATATATTACTAGTATTTATAAGTTAATGAATGTATGTTTGAACTTACTGAGCATCTAGCTCATTAGTTATTCATATGTTGCAGGTAAGCAACCTATTAGTTTAAAGTAATATGATGGACAACGGACGGATCTGCACGTGCCAAGGGACTGGGCGAGGGTATGGTACTACCATGAGTCTTTCGCTGAGTGTTCAAAAAGGAAGATGAAAGAAAGAAATTTATGAATTATATGTTATAAGAGTATTATAGAGTTATAGATATAATATGTAAGTTAAATGAAAAAAAAAAATTTTGCTATAGAAATTGCTTCCGCTTAAAAATGAGAACGTTAAAAATGGAAAGTTAAGTATGTTAAGTAAGAAGATGACGACCCACGAGGTTGCCAGCCATCGCGGTCGGCGTCAGAGCTCGGCTGGTTGGTATGGTAACATACGTGGGAGACGTCACAGAATTTAACTAATTAGTGTGCTAAAATTTGATTTTAAGTAATAAACTCGTAATTAAAGTTTTTCAATTTAAAAGACAAAAACAATTTTTAAAATTTACATTTTCACCCACCTAACTTTGACGTAATTATATCTTTAACCTCTAAACTTTTGAAAATTTCATTTGACAACTACTGTACCTGCCACTTTTCTCTACTATTACAAGACTCATACGCCTATTGCTAAATATTTCATCAAACATTTTTGTCGCCAACCAAAAACGCAGGAATGCAGGTTTTCTTTTTACAAAACCCAAAAGAAATCCTTCATTCCCTCAGATTCTCCCTACTGTGTCTCTCTCTCTCCCTTTCTCACCTTATCTCGAACTCTCTCTCTGTATTTCTCAATTTCTCCCAGTTCCTTCTCACCCTCTTCCCTCGATCTCGCTCAGTCTCTCTCTTCCTCACCATCTTTCTCTCACTCCCTCTTTCTTTCTTTTTCGCTCTCTTCCCTTCCCTCTCTTCCTCCCAGCCACAACCAGCCGCCCACATCGCTTTCCGAATCTCGCCAACCCTCCACCCAGCCGCGCCACTGTCCCCCAGCTCGCCTCTCGGTCGGATCAGTCGCAAAGAGCCGAGTCCCCGCTCACCCGCGCGAGCCCAATGCCCCTCGCCGATCTTGTCGTCGCTCGATCACACGACCACAGACCAGCGTCTCTAGCTCGCGAGCCGCAGCCGCCGCGCCTCTGCCACCGACCAGCTCCTCCTCGTGGCAAAAACTACCGCACCGCCGTCGCTGCCAAACTCCCTCAATCGTGAGCTCCAACCTGATTTTTTGGAGAAAAATATATATATATACATATATATATATGTATGCATAACCAAAAAAAAAAAAAGAAAAGAAAAAAGAAAGAGAGAAGGATAATATTGGTTAAAAATATAGACATGTATATGTACATGTATACATAGAAATTTGGAGAAAAAGTTTTGTTTTGAAAACGTGTTTGAACTGTTCTGATAATGGAAAATGTTTTTCTTTTGGATGAATTTTTAAAAAATTGAGTAATAAATATTTTAAGTGCGTCATGTTAAAATTTTTTGAAAATTTTATAAATTTTAAACTCAAATATTATTTTAAATTTTAAAAATAAAAAACATTAATTAGTTGAATTTATTGTAGTCAAAATTATAAAATTTTTAGATAGATAATTAAATTATTTGTGATAGTGTTTTAGGCATTTTTTGAATCGAAGCCAATGAAGAGGATCAACTAAAATTCATACTAGAAGTTATCACTAGATTTATTTATCAAAATAGGTAATGATATATAATTCCCTTTTTACTAAATAATTATCACTTTTTACATGTGCTTGTTTTAACAATCATTTTTGAAATAAAATTTATAAAAATGTGTTAAATAAAAAGGACATATAATTTAATACCAACCTTTTCTAAATAATGTTGAGAGTATGACTTGCTACCATAAAAGCTTGACCATTTTTGGCAGTTACAATTTTGTTGATTTGTAGTAGAATTTTTTTGTTTATGATTATAGATGAATTAATACAATACTTATTATTCTAATAAATTACTAAGCAACCAGAAGATATGATGGACAACCCCCCCCCCAATCTTTTCAAAGTGTCTATGCAATGAAGCCTTTAAGCATTTCTTGTCTTTACGGTCGACTACGTCGTTAATGATGCTGTAGTCATGATTGTAGTCGAGAATAAACCAATCGTGTAACACATTCAAAATGAAAAATAATTACTTTTATATTGTGTAGTTAAATAAATAATTACAACGATTGTTGTCTTAGATAAATACCTACATGCGACTCTAAATCTTCCTCTTATGCTTTTCAGATATGTCTTTTCAGGTGCTATGACGGGATCACATATATCCGTAGTGTGTAAGCTAAATGCACTGTCAAAATAGGTGTTGTTGTTGTCAATTGCCTTTAATGTACCATTGGCCTCATCAAACACAATAGGAAGCTTCCCCTTTCTTAGTTTCTTCTTCGTAATAGATTGACTTAGAGTTGTCCCCCTACCTTGATATCAAGGTAATGCATTTAGAACTATTACCAATAATGATAATGAAGAATAATTGAATGAATTTTAAAAAATAATAGTTAAATTTCTCATTTGTAGCATATATATACGACTGATAGTGTGATAGAAGTCTCGTCGGATCAGGTGGAGGTTGTCATCCTCCCATAGAGCCAGCACAGGCAGTTGCTAGATTGGACATCGAACCTTGATGAGAAAATAACAATTGCACTTTATTAGCTTAGTGACATATTATATAATCAACCAAACAACATATTTTTGAGAGTAATGTAAAAATCATTTATGAATATAAATTAACCACTTCAGTTCTATTCATTGTCACTATTAATGTTTTAAATATCATTGGCATACTTTATATTATCATTATCTTTAGACTCAATGACCTCATAGTCGAAATGCTCAGATAAAGTTTCATCACTATCGTCAATAAAGTCAATAAAGTCGATATGCTAATCGTCGTCAATAAAGTCATGACAGTTGTGCGATTTTAATCTACAAATCTTAGTGTGCCCGTAAGTTTTTTTTTTTTTTTTTTTTTTAAAATACATTTGACGCAAATCTATCGGGAAACCGTATTGACTTCAAAAACTCATAGAACTTTTATTTATCACACAGGGCCAACATGTAAGCTACATGTGGTTTCATCCAACAATCATTATCCTTGTACAAATGCAACTCTTTATAAATGCCCATGTTCTTCAAATCGATCATTGCCTTGTTTATGTCCTTACTTTTTTTATCGATACTAACAATAGTGCCAAACAAGCTGTCATATACATTCTTCTCGATATACATGACATCTAAATTGTGACAAAGTGGCAATGATGTTGAGTAAGGTAATTCCCATGAAATACTTTTCTTTGTCCAATTAAACTTTATCAGATGTCTTTTTCGTTTCTAACCTTCATAGTTTTCATATTTTCTTGGCAGTTTTAACCTAACTTTTTGTAGGAGACAATGATCAACCTTATTATCAAATTTTCTACTGTTTCTTATCCTATGTCTAGTTGGAAGCCACTGTTAATGCCCAATAAAACAATTTTTACTCATTAACTCTTTGATGGTGTTGTATCATTGCATGGGGGACATGCCAAAGGCCCATGTCCATTCTAACCAGTGAAACTACCATGACCAGAGAAGTCATTGACAGTTATTAGTCTTCATCCCATCATTTTTTAAGTTTATCAACAAGTGGTCGTAAATAGACATCAATATCCTTTCCATGGGCATTTGGGCCCAGAATCAATAATGTCAACATCTTGTAAGGATCCTTGGTGCATAATTACTGAGGTAAATTATAAGCAGTAAGATGTATTGGCCACATACTATACAATAAGCTAAAGTTTCTAAAATGGTTAAAACTGTTAGCAACTAACCATAATCAAATGTTTCTTGGTTCGTAAAAGAATTCAGGGTGCTTTTCATCAAGATCCTTCCATTCCTGACTATCAACTAGATGGCACATTAAATCTAGATCCTTCAACCACCCCTGTATGTGCCAAGTCATTTCCTTTGCAGTGTTACACGAGCTATACAGATGTCTCAATAGATCCTTCAAAGGAAAATACTATAATATTTTTTGCGGTACTTTTTTGTACCTTTTGTTTTTCTTTTTTTTTACTCTTCCAACGATTGGTGTTACATATTGGACAAGTTTGTAGATTAGCATTCTCCTTCCAAACTAATGCATAATCATACTTAGAGACATGTATTGTTTTGTAGCTTAGACCGAATTTACCCAATTTCGTTTTAAACTCGTAATGAGAATTTAGAAGTTTATTCCCTTTGGGAAATGTATCTTTCAATAGCTTTAAAACAACATTCACAAAGTCATTAGGCCACTTGTAGAACAGTTTCAAATGCATCAATTTCGCAAAAAAGTTCAGTGACAAAACTTAGTATAACTCGAATACAATGGCGATTCGAGCTCGAATAACAACTATATAAATTAAAATGATGCACATCATGTAATAAGTTGACTTGTACTTACTTGTCATATCATGATCATCGTTAATTCCATTAACATCATATATAACTGCAACCATCTCGTCAACTGGTTAATTTACTACATTGACCACAATATTCTCCAATGCTTCTTCGTCATGGTGAATCCACTTCATATATAAGGTTTTGAAACCGTGTTGGTGTATGTGTCTTCTGATAGTTCTACTGGAAACAACTTATGGTTTAAACGCTTTCGACAAGGATAATTTATAAAACCATTTTCATCAACATGGTCTTTGGCAATGTTAATAAAAGCAGATATCCCTTCCCAATACTGATTAGACAACCGGTTCTTCAGATGTATCCAACTCTTGTCTATTGGAATCTTAACTAAAAATAGTAACATAATAAATCATTTAGGTCATTCATGTCAATGTGTATATGCAATTCTATAAACCACTTTTACTCTAACCCTACAAGGTAAGGCCTTATCTCATTCAATATTGTAGTTTACGTATTGTGTCACTTTTCTGACAACGTGCTTTTTTTTTTTGTAGAAATTTCGACAATATCTCCTCTTATTTCTCCAAAGTGTGCTATCAAACACACACACATTAAACAAAGGAAGACACACCGAAATATCTACCAAAAACATGAGTGAAATTGAATGACGAATATGTAAATAGCAATACCAAACTATACAAATGAAACAATTCAAGCATCAGTTGCTACGTATTGATTTCATAAATGCACGTGTTGACGAAAATTTTATCACAAGTAAATAGATTTTAATACACTCGTATGTTGGTTTTGTGACTATACAGTCACGTTTATCGAAAAAGTTTTATAAATTATATTTTTAATTTATGAAGTTTTATAAATCTTTATCAATATTTTATCCTATTAATATTGCATTCTTTATTTTTTATTCTCCATTTTAAATACATCACTTTAACTAATAACTTTATATACTAACTAAAATAGTTAATAGTTTTTAAAATTATATTTTTCGTTTTTCGTCTCACTTTTTAACTTTAATGTGGTTATAACATTATTTATTGATTTCTTTGACTAAATTAATAAATTATTTCTTATTGTTTTCTTTTAATAATGTAATGTTTGTAATTAATTTTTAATTCACTTTCTATTAATGCAATTAAATCCTTTATTAGTTTTTAATTCATTATCTATAAATGTAATTAAATCTTGTAACTATTTCAATTCCTTTGTATTAATTTTTAATTCATTATTTACTAATGTAATTAAATCTTTAACTGTTCCAATTATAATCCATTATAGTAAAATTATAATTCACTTAATCAATTGTTAATTATTAAATATTGTATTTAATAATTTATAATTTATAATTTACTTAATTATTAATTTTATTTATTTACATAATAATATTTGAACAAAATTACCATACCATTTGATTTTCCCATCAATAACAATTTATTAAAATTGAAAATTTCATCAATCCATACATAATCACACTCTTTAAACAATCCATACACCGTCATTAAAAAATACAATCTTCAATAATCACAATCACCAAATTGTCAATTTCATTCCACACAAAATTACTATCCTAAATCTGAAAACCAAAAACTAATAACCAAAAATCAAAAACCAAATCCAAACTCTAATATTTTATATCATTCCAAATAAACAACCTAATCAAAAAACTAAAATCTATATCCAAACAATCAACCAAAATCCAAAACTTTTTTAACTGATATATATATATATATAAAGCTTACAAAATCCAAAACCCACTAAAACGGGACTGGAAATGGTGGAGAATGAGGACAGAAAGACGACGATAACAGAGGTAGCTGCTTTAGGCACTAATGGCGATAGAATGGGTTTTGGTTTTTTTTTTTAAACTTTTTTTTGATGAGAAATCAAATTATAAAATGGGAGATTTTGATAAATGATGATTTCAAGTGTTGGGGTTAGGGTCGGAAAGAAGGAGAGAGGCTAAGACTTTGCTAGAGTAAGTGAAGAAGATAGGGAAGAAATGTTCTGTGTTCGATTAAATACACAGAACTTTTTGTCGTCACAAAAAATATCAAAATGACATCATCCTACTTTTAATCGGAAAGAATATTTTAGATGCTCATTATTTGTAGTGTCGTAACAAATTATCTAATAAAGATTAAAATGTCACCATTTATTGTGAACGTTTTGGAACTATTATTTGCGATGACTTTTTGGCATGTTATCGCAAATAATATTTTGGAAACCACTACCTTGACAACCTTGTTATTCATGAAAATTAATTCAAAATATTATTTGTGATGACTTTTTGGCATGTTGTCATAAATAATATTTCGGAAACCGTTATTTTGACTATCTTTTTATTTTTGAAAATTAAATAAAATATCATTTGCAATGATTTTTGGCATGTTGTCATAAATGATATTGTCATCGTGATTTTTGGCATGTTGTCATAAATGATTTGTAATGATATTGTCATCGTGAATAATCCCCTTTATAAATATCACTATATTGGATGTTAGTTGTCGTTCATTTACTATCTTTATTTTGGTAGTATTGACGCCCCATGTGCTAAAGAAGCTATTTGCAATAATATGTTGTCACAAGTAAGAAAGAAACTATTTGTGACGATATGTTATCACAAATATTTTATTAATAACGATGACACTTCGTTACAAATATTATATGCAATGATAATTTTTTTTAATACCATGACCTTTGTATGCACATGATTATTTGTAACAACATATTTTGTTGCAAATTAGAATGATTGTTGTCGTGATTTACTTTGGTTACGGGTAGTTTTCATATTTTTGGTTATGCTAAGAATGACGAACGAAGTCCAACACCAACATTACACATTCTTCTTGTTAAGAAAATCATAATTAAGAAAAGAATTGACTTGTAAGGTGATTTAATGGTTCCCACAAATCAATCGAATCTAAACGAGAAGAATAACAATAAAGATCAAAAGGTGGAGAAGGTCAACCATTTGTGATAGACTGAAGGCGAAGGAGACATAAGATATATATATATATATATTTATGCATTTATATACATGTGCCCAACAGATATCTATAATTATATTAAATATTCGATTATTCAAAATAAAATTATGAATTGTATTTTAGATATTTTTAAAAATTATTAAAACCTATTTCGTTGTGTTTTTTTTTTTTTTTTTTTGACCTCTTGACCCACCCACACTAAGATTTCATATTTATACTTGGTCAATTTGTAGGTTAGGTCATCATTTGTATCCTACTTTATTTTATTTTATAACCTGTTGTTAACGCGTCACAGCACATCTGGCGGTTTGCTTCTAAACGTCAACCTTTGAATCCTTATGGTTCACCGTCAGCTTAACCCAAAATTATCAGCTTATCATTCATATCTATTCCAGCTGTCCCGTCTGAGGCCTTTGGAAGAAGTAGTGTAAAGTTTTGTCTTTCCTTTTATTTTTGGATAAATAAGTGGCGTTTAGTTTCTTTCTACGTTACGTGCAACTTCGTTAACTTTTCTCCTCTGTTTTGAATATTGAATACTTTGAATGCATAAAGTTGAAGCTTTAAAGGTAAAAACATTGAATTTTTCAATATTAGACCAAAATACGAAAGGGGTATCATTCCGCACGCGCTTTATAAATTAATTTTGAACTACAAAACGATTATAAATAGATATAACCAGGAGGGCTTGAAGGAAAGATAATCATAATCTTTTGTGATCATAAAGTACTATTGATATATACAAGAAAAACATGGAAACCTGGAAAATCATGTTTATAGTTTTTCTTTCAATAGCCATTGTTGCTGTAGCCTTGAGTTTGTTCTGTCGACGGCGTACTTGGGTTGGATTTAGCGGTGGAGTTAGCGGAGGTGGTCATCACCATCATGGAGGAGTAGATGGTTGGCATGGAGGCGGTGCCGGTGCTTATTTTGGTGGTGGTGGAGATTTTGGTGGTGGAGGTGGTGTCGGCGGCGGCGGTGGCGGTGGCAGTGGAGTCAATGCGGTTTAAAATTTTTTAGGAGTTGTTGATTGAGAATGTGTTTGCATTCTTGATCCATTTGATGTATTATAGTTGTATATATCATAGAGATTTATCCAGTACTAGTTGGGTGTTTGTTTTGATGTTTGTTTCTGTAATTCTGTTCTTGTTTTAATTCAATGAGGTGTAAAAATACTGAATTGATTTTTTGAGTTGTAATTCGTTTTCCTCATATTTCTTCAAATGTAGTAGTGTTTTTTTTTTTTTTCCCCTTTTTAAAGACTCTAGTTTGATTGACTGTGAAACTAAATTTTCGTAATGGTTAGGCCGTAAAGTTCATTGGTTATTTGTCGTGAAGTTCATTGCTTACGGTTGAGAATGAAATTAATTGCTTCCCTTATACCAAGAATTAGTCCCTGTTGTCACCATAAAATATGATTTTATTTTCATTTCAAATTTATCTTCCAATTTGACCAATTTTCACAATTAATTTTTAATGTCAAGTAAGGTTCCTCGAGGACAAATATGCTTTTTAAAATTAAAATGATTTTAAAAAAATTTCTTATAAATTTTGAAATCAAATATAAATCAACTGTTTTCTAAATTAATTTAAGAATAAGCATATTGAGTAACTTTCCAAAAGTCGGATCGTTACATTTGCAAATATGGAATCATGACTCAACTGAAATAGAACGAAAATTTTATCACAAGTAAACAGAGTTTAATACACAGGTATGTTGGTTTTGTGACTATATAGTCACATTCGTCGAAAATGTTTTATAAATCATATTTTAAATTTATAAAGTTTTATAAATTTTTACCAGTATTTTATCCTATTATTATTGCATTCTTTATTTTATTATTCTTCATTTTAAATACATCACTTTAACTAATAACTTTAATTGTCTAGATACTAACTAAAATAGTTAATAGTTTTTAAAAATTACATTTTTCATTTTTCATCTCACTTTTATACATTATCTTTAATGTGGTTATAACATTTTTTATTAATTTGCTTAACTAAATTATTTAATTTTTCCTTATTGTTTTTTTTAATAATGTGATGTTTGTAATTAATGTTTAATTCACTTTCTATTAACGTAATTAAATCCTATTAACTATTTCAATTACTTTGTATTAATTTTTAATTCATTATCTATTAATGTGTTTAAATCCTTTTAATTGTTCCAATTATAATCCATTATAGTAAAATTATAATTTACTTAATCAATTGTTGAATATCAAATATTTTATTTACTAATTTATAATTTACTTAATTATTAATTTTATTTATTTGCATAATAATATTTGAACAAAATTACCATGCCATTTGATTTTCCTATCAATAACAATTTATTAAAATTGAAAATTTTATCAATCCATACATAATCACACTCTTTAAACAATCCATACCCTGCCATCAAAAAATACAATCTTCAATAATCACAATCACCAAATTGTCAATTTCATTCCACACAAAATTAATAACATAAATCCAAAAACCAAAAGCTAATAACCAAAAACCAAATTTCAAAATTCAATGACCAAATACCAAATCCAAACTCTAACATTTTATATCATTCCAAATAAACAACCTAATCAAAATACTAAAATCTATATCCAAACAATCAACCAAAATCCAAAATTTTTTTAACCAAAAAAATATGTGTATATATAAAGCTTACAAAATCCAAAACCCACTAAAACGGGAGTTGGAAATGGTAGAGAATGGGGGGAGAAAGATGATAGTGATGGAGGTGGCTAATTTAGGCGGTGATGACGGAGGAATGGGTTTTGGTTTTTTCTTTTAACTTTTTTTTTTGATGAAAAATCAAATTACAAAAGAGGAGATTTTGATAAATGCTGATTTTGAGAATATTTTGAAGGCAATGAGAAGTAATTTGGGATTAAAGGGGGGGGCCGGGGTGGGGTGGGGTTAAGGTCAGAGAGAAGGAGAGAGGTCGAGACGTATAATGGGTTGGGTGTCGGGGTTAGTGTATGTCATCACCATTGAGAATGGAATGATCTTATCCGAATCGTTAATATGACAATACATTTAATGAGTATACTATACATTTGTATTATGAAGTTTTATAAATTTTAATTAATATTTTATCCTATTATTATTTTTAAATATTATTTATTTTGAATAAATAAATTTCATTATAATTATGTGCATGTATTTTTTAATACTTTATGAATATCATTAAAATTCCATAATTATCTATTATTATTTTTAGATATTATTTATTTTGAATAAATAAATTTCGTTATAATTATGTACATGTATTTTTTAATACTTTATGAATATCATTAAAATTCTATAATTATCTATATGACCTTAAATATTATATATAAGTACTATATACTAGTAGATAATATATAAATATGATAATGAAAATGGTCCATAAGTAATCAATTATTTAATTGATTAACCAATTAAAATACAGAATTTTTAATTAAATATCACTAGTACATGTCATTACCATTGAGAATGGAATGCTCTTATTTGAATTGTTAATGTAACAAGACATTTAATAAGTGCATTATACGTAATGTGATTATGTAGGACGAGACATGACGAGATATAAATCACTAATAATAATTTAATACAGTAGATTTTAATCACGTCAATTGATGATCATATATAGAATAATTATAATTCTGAGTTTTTAACATACTTTTATTTATGGATTCATGTCTTTTGGTTTAGTTGATACGAATTTGAGTATCTAATCTTATTCTTTATACTTTAGAGATATGATGAATAAGTAGCTAGGAATGTTAATATCAAAGGATGCAATTCATTCCTTCTTATTTAAGAAATAGATAAATAATTCTCATATGTGTTGATTCGGAACTTGAATGGTATAAGCGTCATTATTAATTTCATGAATTTATTATTCATTACAGAATCAATGGTATTTAAAGATAAATAAGTAATTAGAGAAGTTAATGGATTTTACCTAGTTTTAATTATTATTATTATGGAGTGTCTATTTATATGTAATGGCTATATTAAATAGACGACTCTATTTTTTGAGTAATTTTATATCTATAATTTCAAGAGTGCACTTCCAAAGTTTTTAATGGTGTAATATTAGAATTAATAAAGTTGATAAATTAATTAAAAAGTTTGATTAATTATCAAATTTATTGAAACTTGAAATTATAGCTCTATAGTTCCCCATACTACTTGCGTTATGTGATATAACTTATCAATTTATTTGATAAATTGTATTTATGTTCACAAATTATGTGATATAACTATAAGAGAGTGTCTGGTTATTTATCACAAATATTTATTTGTTACCCAAGTAATTAATTGAGAGCTAATTGTGTTATTTAAATAATAAAGAGAAGGAAAGAGGTTGAGACATATAATGGGTTGGGTGTTGGGGTTAGTGCATATCATTACCATTGAGAATGGAATGATGTTATCTGAATCGTTAATATGACAATACATTTAATGAGTGTACTATACACCATGTATTATGAAGTTTTATAAATTTTTATCAATATTTTATCCTATTATTATTTTTGGATATTATTTATTTTGAATAAATAAATCTCATTATAATTATGTGCATGTATTTTTTAATACTTTATGAATATCATTAAAATTCCATAATTATCTATATAACCTTAAATATTATATATAAGTGTTATATACTAGTGGATAATATATAAAGATGATAATTAAAATGGTTCATGAAAAAAAATAATTATTTAATTGATTGACCAATTAAAGTACGGAATTTTTAATTGAATATCACTAGTACATGTCATTTATATTGAGAATGGAATGGTCTTATTCGAATTGTTAATGTGACAAGACATTTAATAAGTTCACTATACATAATATGATTACGTAGGACGGAGACATGATGAAATATAGATCACTAATAATAATTTAATATAGTAAATTTTAATCACGTCAACTGATGGTCATATATATAATGATTTTAATTCTGAGTTATTAACAGACTCTTATTTATAGAATCATGTATTTGGATTTAGTTGATACGGATTTGAGTATCTAATCTTATTCCTTCTACTTCGGAGATATGATGTAGTAAGTAATCAGGAATGTTAATATTACAGGAATCAATTTATTCCTTCTTATTTAAAAAGTAGATAAATAATTCTCAAATGTGTTGATTCGGGACTTGAATGGTATGAACGTTCAATTCGTGATTAATTTCATGGATTTATCATTCATTAGAAAATCAATGATATTCAAAGATAAATAAGTAATTAGAGAAGTTATCGAATTTTACCTAGTTCTAATTATAATTATTATGGAGGATCGATTTATATGTAATGGCTATATCAAATGGACAACTCTATTTTTTGAATAATTTTATATCTATAATTTCAAGAGTGCAGTTCTAAAGTTTTTAATGAAGTAATATTGGAATTAATAAAGTTGATAAATTAATCAAAAAGTTTGATTAATTATCAAATTTATTGAAACTTGAAATTATAGCTCCATAGTTTCCCATATTGCTTGTGTTAATAATTAAATAAGTGTATTTGATTGATTGTATTTATGTTTATAAATTATGTGATATAACTATAAGAGAGTATCTATTTATTTATCATAAATATTCATTTGTTACTCGAATAATTAATTGAGAATTAATTGTGTTATTTAAATAATAAAGATTATTTAAATATTAAAATTGAATGATACAGTCAGTGGAACCCACTGTATATATGCTCATTGTAAATGAGTGTGATCCAATAATGTGTAGAAATTTATCTTTTAAATTAATATTTAAATACATCCATAGCTTATGTTAATATTTAATGTTTATATTTAAAATTAGATTTTAAATTAAATATTTATAATATATATATATATTAACGTGCGTGTATGTACATATATAGCTGATAGGAAATTGATTTTCTTCTATTGAAACGGTAAACCATTAACGTGAATATATATATATATATATAAGCGTTATATATAGGGGGTTTTGCGGCCTAAGTTTTGATGCGTACAAGATAAAATGTATTTGCCTCCCAATTTCTCCAAACCAGTAACAGTATATATATGTATTTCTAAACATTTATTTTTTTATCATATATTTTAAAATTTCTATACACTAATTTCTATAATAACTTTTTTTAAAAACATTTACCATATACACAATTTTCAAAACTATATTTGGTTTCCAAAACCAATATTTCTAAAAATACATCTCTAAAACTCACTCCAAACACCCCTATTATGTCCATTAACATATATATATTAATCAAGATTTAAAAAAAAAAAAGGATACTCATGCACATATACGTTATAATATTTATATAAAATATACATCATATTATATTTTGAATTTAATATAATAGATTTCCAATTGAATAGATCTTAATTTTAAATATTAAGAATATTTTAAATTCAATATAGAGAGTCAGAGTAATCTATTTTACTCTATAAATGGGAATTATATTAAGGTAGAATGAATGAAGAATAAATAAATAAAAAATTATGATTTGAGAAATTATAGAGAGAAACGTTCTCCTTTATACACTTTTTATTTTTTCATGTGTTGAGGTCAAAATAAATACACTAAAATTATAAATGTGTAATTCCTACCATCAATAGAAAATGCCCACTTGTTTTATTTTTTATGTGTTGAGGCTTAAACAAAGATACTAAAATTATAAATGTGTGAATCCTGCCATTAATAGAAAATGTCTACTCGTTTAATTTAATCAAGAACGTGGTATTGAAGAAGACGTGTTATTTACGAGTTCGTATGATTTTTTATAAAGGTGTTTTTAAAGTTATCGATCTAATCAAATGAAAGTACAATTTTATTTCTTTCCTTCGCATATATTAAATTAATATAGTTATCGAATAATAATGAAAATTTATAAAATTTTTTATTATTTCGGTCTCTTGCTTTCGTGAAAATTTTTAAAATATCATTTTTGAAACCAACAATTCATATCAAAGACGGTTATAACCTATATTAATCTAATATAATGATTATGTGATAATAGTAACTTTATGTTAATGCATATTATATGGACAGGCACTATGGATATGATGTATATTCTATTTTATTTGGATGTTTATGATTCATGTCAATAGTTAGACGTGTACCTGAAAACGGTCATATTTCCTTATTATAGTGCCATAAATTCAATAATCTTCTGGTCCCTAAAACTTTCTAGGATGAACTAATCATAGAATGATTGCTCGAACTGTTGTAGAAAATACTTTAGATGATGAAAACTATCATCAAACCCAAAACCTCCATGTTCAATCACCAAGAAAATTAGATTAGAGCGGAAGCATACCTGAATCCATAATTGTGTTCTTGAAATTAAAGTCAAGCGGTTAGTCTTCTAAAATTGATACGCAATATTGAGAGTCTCTTGATTTCTCTCTGTTTTCTCTTTCTGATGGGGTGAGAAGAGAATGAAAATGTACGTATAATTTTGGGGACCATAACCGTATAAATAATAGAAAATAACTGCTCCAGTTATTAACTTTGTTTAATTACTAATTTAGCCCATCATAAAACTGATAATTAAACTTTAGTCTCTACACATAAGAGGCCCACACTATAATGACACATTAAAAGCCTAAATAACCTAAGTCCTATTTGATCACCTAATTGGGCTAATTTTATAGATAGCTTATAATATACACTCATATATATATATGTAGTCCATATAATATAATAAAAACCAACAATCTCCCACTTGAACCATATATATTTCTTTATGAGTGCACATTATTATGTAATCTTTCGAACTCAAAACCTTGCTATCTAAACTGTAATATGTCAAAAATAATCCCGTCCATCAACCATACTGATATAGGATCAAAGGAGTATTTGCTACATTATTCGTGGCTAAACCCAACATTGGTCACGTATATCAATATAACTGAATGACATGGATCATAGCGTGGATGTGTAGCATGGAAATTACATGTAACGTGATCACAATACGCTTATTCCAACTGGCCCACCTTAAACCTTAGTGAGATTAACCATACTAAAATCAGAGTGTAATTAGTAATGAACTGTATTTATGCAGAAAATAACCTCAATAACCACAATCCATAAGATATAGAACCAAAGAGAACTGAAACTCAAATAACCTCAAACTGTATTAATTGAAAGAAAATGTCTACATAAACAAAGCATCTAACAAGTTACAAACTCCCATTGAAACTAAACATCTCCAAGAGATACTACACCCATATGAGTGGTGTGCTCATGAAAGACCTTGGGTGGCAATCCCTTAGTAAGCGGATGCGCAATCATAGAGTTTGTACCAATGTGCTCTATAGACAAATCTCCACTCTGAACTCTTTCTTTGACAACTAGGAACTTGATGTCTATATGTTTGGACTTCGTCGAGCTCCTGTTGTTGTTGGAATACATAACAGCTGACTTATTATCACAAAATAGCTTAAGTGGTCTTCCAATTCCATTCACAATGCGCAGCCCAGTGACAAAATTCTGCAACCATATTCCGTGGTTGGATGCCTCATAGCATGCTATAAACTCAGCTGTCATGGTGGAAGAAGTTACGAGTGTCTGCTTAGCACTCTTCCAGGAAATAGTTCCTCCAGCAAGCAGGAAGATATAGCCTGAAGTGGATCTCTTGCTATCTTGACATCCAGCAAAATCTGTTGGTAAATAAATCGGTAAAAACGTATCAGAGTGGCACAGCGCAATAATAAAAATTTTTAGATCGTTAAATATCTCATGATGCCATATACAATAAACCAACAACAATTAAAACTCATACCTCAAGGACGCCAATCTTGCAGGAGGACAATGACCGGAGGCTTCAACCAACTAGCCTTCTCTACTATTCTCCAATTCCTGAATGGCTGAGTGTGTGGGCACTCTGAACCTCGATCGGTATGCTAGCACTGCTAGTCTTCTTCCGACCACCCAGATCTCTAAAGAACTTTATTGTCACGATGAGCTGTGCAACAATAAGCCTGCTCACCTGAGAGTCTGTGGTCTGAGAGAACTGGAGTGGTAGGACCTCTATTTATAGACCTGCATGAGGTGATTCTCTGAATTTGAATTGGATTAGGAAAAGATATTCTCCCTTATCCATAACCATAAAATCCGAATTTTTCATGGGAAAATCCCAACAATAAAATTCGGTTTTTTAAGGATAAAACCAATCCAAATCTAAACAAGATTTTAACTAGAATTTTATCTCCCTTTTTCAACCAAAAAATCTGAAATTTCCTAGGAGATTTTTCCT
The DNA here is from genome assembly GCA_035233585.1 of Antiaris toxicaria. Taxonomy (NCBI): domain Eukaryota; kingdom Viridiplantae; phylum Streptophyta; class Magnoliopsida; order Rosales; family Moraceae; genus Antiaris; species Antiaris toxicaria. The sequence goes on from CP141163.1 coordinate 9,632,568, forward strand.
CCAAAAATTCGGCCACATTTAGGATAAGGGAGAATCAAAATTCCACTAGGATTTTTAAGCTTGAATCTTATCTCAACCTTATCCAAAATAACCGAATTTTCCTAGGAGATTTCCTCCATAATTTTGGCCACTTTTTAGGGAAGGAGAGAATCCAAATTCAACTAGAATTGAAACTTGAATTTTTCCCTTGAACCTTATCCACAAAAACTGAAATTCCATTGAGGATTATCCTCAAAATTTCGTCCATAATTTGTTAGGATTTGGATTCAAAATTCAAGTAGGATTCTAACAAGATTATCTTCTCCAAATCCAACTTAAATTTGAATTTCAAACCTTGTAGATTTTTCACAACAAATTCAAATCCCACTTGGACTGTGATTCAAAATTTGAAATTCAAATTTCAAATTCGAATTTCAAATTCAAATTTCAAAAAATTCAAATTTCAAATTCAAATTTCAAATTCGAATTTCAAATTCAAATTTCAAATTCAAATTTCAAATTTCAAATTTCAATATTCAAATTTCAAAATCTACAAAACGGTTGTGTTTCAAATTCTTGTTCTCATGGATAATTTTCTACAACTCCAATCCAATCTCAAATAAAATCATGGCAACTTTATTTGGAGTTCGAATAATTGTGTACTCTATTATCCAAAACAAAATCTGAATCCAACCGGAGAGAATCTTGTCTACCATCCTAATCCTGTGTCATCACCATCCATGCATAATAAACCAGCCAATAGCATACCCAAATCAATTTGCCAAACGTTAAGGAATTATGTGGAGCTAGTAGAGGGACTGATTGGACATATATAATCGGGCTCCCGTGATTCCATATGATCATCATTCTGTACCGAACAACTCAATCATATGATCACTAATTTCAGAGTCACACCACTATAAACCTGAAACTGAACTCCCAATTATATACCGTATTACGTAAGCCTATGACAAGCTATTGTCCAATGACCTTGTCATGTATGCAGAACCCTCATATGATATCTATAATCAGCCTTAGGTCAAAGTCCGTTCAATCCTACTAATCAGGCTATCTTAAAGTTCCATTATACTACCGAATTAAGAAAATGATTATTTACCATGTATGAATAAGAAGTCATCCGCCCAGCAGACGACCCAAGGCCTTGTCCATTTTCACATTCAGTATAATACCTTTAAGAGGATACCTTTAACTCCTTAGAGCTATGATTCCGATATCTGCAAACAAACCCTTCATCGTATACAAGTCATGCACCCAACGAACCGGTCTATAAGCTTACTACCTCTGAGACGCTTTAGCCATTGGAACATCAAAGTACACAAGTCATATACATGAAGTAGTTCATTTACTCAGGATTAAGGTTATTGCACAATGAACGTCAAAAGCAGATTGATCCACTCATAGCGGACTACGTAGATCAATCACGCTTTAGTCCCGGTCTAATATGTCACCACCAAGTAACATATCTATGTCTCTACTTGGGAGTCCAGCTCCAGACAGTCAAGACAAACCGTCCCCTCCAAGGCTTTAGACAACATAATAGTCTTAACATGAGTTAGATGTTCGGTCTAACCCCATAGACTACAGACCATAGTTTAGACCGCTAACTTTAGAACATTGTCTCCTCGCATACAAAAGTCCATTGCATGCAACGTTCTAATAGTTTTAACACAAACAGTCAGTGAGCCACATTTGCTTACATTTACTTTAACATATAAATAAGACGAGGACAGATAGCAATGTAATGAATAACCTCTATATATAATTTTATTATCTAGTTCAAAATGAATACATCAAAATGTCTCTAATACTTAGGGCATTTCCTAACAAAATCAGAGTCAGAATACCCAATGATCTTTAACTGATCTGACCTCTGATATGTGAGCATGTAATCTTTTGTTCTCTGTAAATACCGCATGACTCGTTTGGCTGCTTTCCAATGATCCAGTCCCGGATTGCTTAAATACCTGCCTAGCATCCCAACAATGTACGCTATATCCGGACCCGTACAGACCTGAGCATACATAAGACTCCCTACTGCTGAGGCATAAAGGATCTTCTGCATTCCTTTGGCTTCAAAGTCATTTTTGGGACATTGATTTAGACTAAACTTGTCTCCTTTCGCCATAGGGGTATCTCCTGGTTTGCATTCTTGCATGCCATATCTTTCAGTACCTTTTCGATATAACCCTTTTGTGACAATCCTAGAATACCCCTAAAACGATCCCGATGTATCTGTATTCCCAATACAAAAGAGGCTTCACCAACATCTTTCATCAAAATTCTTTGCTAGAAATTTCTTGGTTTCAAGCAATAAGCCCATATCGTTGCTGCAAGCAGTATGTCATCGACATATAAAACTAGAAAAATGTACTTGCTCCCACTAAACTTATGGTATACACAATCATCAACCACATTCATCTCAAAATTGAAAGAGATGATAACTTGATGGAATTTATTATACCATTGGCGAGACACTTGCTTAAGTGCATAGATAGATTTCTTCAGTTTGCAAATCATATTCTTTGGGCCTTCCGACACAAAGTTTTCTAGTTGCACCATATAAATCGTCTCATCAATGTCACCATTGAGAAACGCCGTCTTCACATCCATCTGATGTAAATCAAGGTTAAAATGTGCCACCAATGCCATAGTAACTCTGAAAGAGTCTTTTGAAGAAACCGGAGAGAAAGTCTCTTTATAGTCGATGCCTTCCTTTTACGTAAAACCCTTAGCAACAAGACAAGCCTTGTACCTTTCAACATTGTCTTTCGAACCCCTCTTGGTTTTAAATATCCATTTACAACCAATGGGTTTCGCACCTTCGGGCAATGGGACAAGATCTCAAACGTCATTGTCCTTCATGGACTTAATTTTCTCATTCATGGCATCAATCCACTTTTGAGAGTTGGAACTTTCCATGGTTTGACGGAAGTTGATCGAATCATCTTCCATTACTCCAATGTCAGCCTCATATTCTTGGAGAAAGACGACATAATCATCTGGTATCGCACTTTTCTTTTCTCTAATGGATCTTCTTAATAGCATAGGTTCTTGATGTGGAAGAGTTTGTTCTTCTGGAACAATACTTTGAATGGAAGGTTGTTCGACATTGTCTTGATCTGTTATTTCTTGTACAAGTTCAGGAATGGAATCCTCAACAATGTCCATAACACCTGTGGGAATATCAACATATTCCTCTTCAAAAATAAAGTCCCGAGTTATATCCCCGACATTGTTCAGGATTCCATTCCTGAACTTGTACAAGAAATAACAGATCAAGACAATTTCGAACCATTCTGAACATATTCCTCTTCAAAAATAAAGTCCCGAGTTATATCCCCCCCCCCCCCCCCCCCCCCGCAAACTCTACATCCTCAAAGAACCAGACATTTCCCATCTCGAAAATTAGTCTAGTAGCAAGATCATAAAACTTGTAACCCCTGAATCTTTCACAATATCCACTAAAGTAGCAACTAACCATTCTTGAGTCCAATTTCTTTTCATTTGGCTTATAAGGCCATGCCTCAGCTGGACATCCCCAAACATGCAAGTACTTTAAACTAGGCTTCTTGCCTGTCTAAAGCTCATAAGGGTTTTTGATAGTCACTTTAGTTGGTACTCTGTTGAATACGTAAGCTGCAGTTTTGAGTACTTCTCCCCAGAGTGATTCAGGTAAGGTAGAATGACTAATCATACTCCTCACCATGTCTTTAAGTGTCCTGTTTCGTCTCTCAGCAACACCATTCATAGTGGGCAAACCCGGCATGGTGTACAGAGAAATGATACCACATTCCTCTAGGAATTTAGCAAATAGTCCTAGACGTTGTTCACTTGAACCGTCATACCTGCCATAGTACTCACCACCACGATCAGATCTGACACTTTTGATTCTTTTGTCGAGTTCGTTTTCAACTTCAGCCTTGTAATTCTTGAATATATCCAAAGACTGAGACTTTTCGTGAATGAGATAAAGGTAGTCATATCTTGAGAAATCGTTTATGAACGTTATAAAATATTGTTGACCATTTCAAACAACCATTGGAAATGGCCCACAAATATCCATATGAATAAGTTCTAAGACGTTTGTTTTCCTATTGGCACCAAACCTCCTCACATTGGTTTATTTCCATTTTATACAGTTAACACAAACATCAAAATCTGTAAAGTCTAGGGGATCAAGAATTCTGTCTGACACAAGTCTCTGAATTCTCTTTTTAGAGATATGACCCAATCTCTTGTGCCATAATGCAGCAAAATTCTCTTCGATTAAATTTCTTTTTATACCTTGTGTACTTGATTGCAGGGTTTCATTGTAAGAGGTTATTGTGTCAAGCAAATAAAGATTATCATAAACTGATAAAGAACCATAACTAACCAAATTTGAAAACTGAAAAAGACTAAATTTTCTCTTTCCAAATGAACAAGAATATCCTGATTTTTCCAAAGTAGAAACAGAAATCAAATTCTGTATAAATGACGGTACAACGAAAGTTTCATTCAAATCCAAATAATATCCAGTCCCAAGTAATAATCTAAAAGTCCCTATTGCCTCTACCGCAACCGTCTTGCCGTCACCTACGTTGATGTGTCTTTCACCATCATTTGGCTTTCGGTAGTTCAGGCAGCCCTGCATACATACACTTATGTGAGTTGTTGCACCAGAATCTATCTACCATATGTGTCTAGGTACCAAAGATAAATTAACCTCAGAACAAACTAGATTAAGAAGCATACCTTTCTTTGCATGCCATGTGTGATAGTTGGTACATTGCTTCTTCTTATGACCCATAGCTCTACGGAAGAAACAACCATCATCATTTGGTTTCTTGTGCTGTTTCTTTTGCGGTACTTTACCTGCAGCTTCCTTTTCCTTCTTTCTTTTCTTGTTCTTACCCTTGTCTTTTGGGGTGGTTGCCAAGTGAGCACTTTCAATCTTTTCATGCTTCAACTTTTCCTCTTCCTGAACACAGTGTGAAATGAGCTCATTAAGAGATCAGGAGTCCCTTTGACAGTTGTAGCTCACTTTGAATTGACTGAACTGTGCAGGGAGAGATATCAGAACTAAGTGCATCAACAAGTCCTCAGAGAGGTCAAGCTTCAATGCCTTTAGTTTGGAAGCAAGATGAGACATTTCCATAATGTACTCGCTGATGTTCCCTTTTCCTTTGTACCTTATTGAGATGAGATTTGCCAAGACTATACTAGTTTCAGCCTTTTCATTCTTGACAAATTTCTTTTCAATATCCTCAAGGAACTCTTTGGCAGTGGTAATTTTGTCAGAAATAGTGCCCCTAAATGCTTTTGGGACGGCTTTCTTCATGATCATCATACTCATGCGATTTGACTTCTTCCACCTTTCAAAGTCCTTCTTCTCATCAGAAGTACTCTTATCAGTAAGAGGTGCAGGAGAAGGAAGCCTTAACGCAAGGTCGAGATCCATGACTCCGAGAACTATCAGTAAGTTCTCTTACCATGATTTAAAGTTAGTCCCATTCAGCATAGGAATTGAGTTGATGCTAGCAGAGATATTAGAAGCAGAAGTAGTAACTGAACAGAGAACAACACAACAAACAAAACAAAAACAGCTCACATAAGTACTATTACAGATATAATAAACTCAAACAATGGTATATCCCATCACAAGATACCAGGTACAACATTAATATTTAGTCTTTGGACAGAAATATTAATTTATAAGTGGTAATCTTGGTGTAGTAATCAAACATTGACAATAAGGCATGCCAAACAATAAACCTTTTTTTGGATCGATTTATTGTTCACGTGTAAACTGAATAATTGTCACACATTTATTACTACAAGGTGTATATGCAATTCTGTTAAATATTGACCTTCCTTTAGGCTGATTAATATTCACATAAGTTGTATATACATAACCGTTTTATATTTTAAAATAAATTAACTTCCACAAAAGTGACCACTTTGGTAACATATTGTTTCAATTAATTTATTCTAAAATATATATTTAACCTTACCAAAATTTGAATTTAAAAATCCCAAAACAAATCCTTAAAAAATATATATATTTTTTAAGTCAGAGTCAAAGTCAACTTTAGTCAACACCGGTCAACTCTCGGTCAATGACTTGGTCAATACCTATCAACTTTAGTCAACGCCGGTCAACGGTCAAATCAACACCGACGTCAAAGTCAACCCGGATCACCCATATCCTTCCCCATGACCCAAACCCAAAGTCCAAATCCATTAACCCATACCCATAATCCAAGCCTAATGAAAAATGGCCTTAAGCCCATTTAGGCTTTTATTTTCTTCTGGGCTTTAATAACCTTTTGGGCTTTGCTTTCTTGTCTGATGCATGCTATAAACAGCATGCAAAATTCCTTTACTTTGAACGTGCGCCTCTATGTTTCCAAGAACTAACACACGACTCCATGAAGCTGTGAGTTTACAGACGGGAAAGATGAAAAAATATTCACATTCAAGCCTAATAATGTGATTTTTTTTTAATCCTAAATCTCCCTCTAAATGTCCTTAATCTTTAACCATAATCATGAAATCCTAAATCTGACATCATAATATCATGAATTCACAACAAAATCATAAACAATAAAATCAAAATCCAGAAAACATATGAAAATACACAACTTATGATGAATAAACCCTAATTTCTGAATCCAAAATTATACATGAATTTGATAACCTAATTTTCAAAATCCTTTGAAAATTTTAACCCGGATTCATATAAAAATCAAAACAACAACCAATTGAATCTGGAATTTTGGAAGAAAATGACAAGAAGAACAACTATAATTGTTCTTAAATTTAACAATTCCAAACATAAAATTATTAAATTCAAGAACACCCAAATAATCACAAAATCCAATTGAAAAACTTGATTCTTAATTATTCAACATGAAGAAGCTCTGATACCAATTGTTATAGAAAATACTTTAGATGATGAAAACTATCATCAAACCCAAAACCTCCATGTTCAATCACCAAGAAAATTAGATTAGAGCGGAAACATACTTGAATCCATGGTTGTGTTCTTGAAATTAAAGTCAAGCGGTTAGTTTTCCAAAATTGATACGTACTATTGAGAGTCTCTTGATTTCTCTCTGTTTTCTCTTTCTAATGGGGTGAGAAGAGAATGAAAACGTACGTATAATTTTAGGGACCATAACCGTATAAATAATAAAAAATAACTGCTCCAGTTATTAACTTTGTTTAATTACCAATTTAGCCTATCATAAAACTGATAATTAAATTTTGGTCTCTATACATAAGAGGCCCACACTATAATGACACATTAAAAGCCCAAATAACCTAAACCTTATTTGATTACCTAATTGAGCTAATTTTATATATAGCTTATAATATACACTCATATATATATGTGTGGTCCATATAATATAATAAAACCTAACACGAACACCTCCTAAGTCATCTGGTTTAAATCATGAGCTAAACTAATTTGTCTCCTCCAAATATTAGCTTTACCATCAAAGCAAGTAGAAATGATCTCAATTCGGTGCTCAGACGGAGACCTTATGGTATTTATCTCCATAATCACACTCTATAACCAACCGTCAGCTTCTTGAGGCTTGCTTTCTCTATTGAAAATTGGAACTCTAAATTGTTGGAAATCTCACACGCTTCAATTCATATCATTTATGACCGGCTCATTTTTTGCACAAGTAGCCATGTTCTGAAGTGCTTGATACATAGCTTTTGCGATATTTTTCACCTATTCTAGCCCTAACGTCGGTGTTGGTGTTAGGGTGGCTGTTAGGATGTTTTCAATTCTATGTCATGGCGGTATTCTAAAAACAAAAATCCCACACTGTAAGTTTGTATTATATTTTACTCAAAATATGCATACAATTCCCATGGTAATCCTAAACCATGCTCTAATACCAAAATTTGCCACATCCCAAAATTTGAGATAATGACGTGGAAGGGATATTCGAATAAATTAAGAGAATCTCAAATTCCTAAGTTTATCAGTTTTACTTTTAAACTATTTATCGTGTTTTTAATTGCGTTTTCAAATTATGCTTAGTAGTTTTAATTAAAATTATCATTTACATTAAAATCTCATTCTAGTGTCATACAATAAAGTCCACATGTCTTACAGATGTATACTTACATAAATTGAATAACTTAACAACACCAAAATAAACTTTAAAATTGATAGTTCCGTTGCATTCAAAAGTTTAATTATATACTTGGTCCTAAAAGCAAAGAAAACAAAACTTCAGCTTCTAATTCTTCGTCTCCAAGTTGTGATTTTACGACACTCATAACTTGTAATGACCTTTCATTCCTTGGGGTTACCCAATTTAAAACATGAGCAAAAAGCTCAGTAGGATATTTTTAAAATATTTTAAAACATTTTATTTTAACCAACTTAATAATAATAGAACAATGTAGTACATATATTTAAACGTGCAATCTTGGTAATGCAATTTGTATCTTTAGATATATCTACAGTTGGATACGATCTTATAAGCACTTTTACCATCCTAATGCATGATAAATGATCCTCCAATGTGCATTATTTGCATATGTGTGCTGACTCTTGATATATACTTTTAATAATCAAATTCCTTTGTCCAAATCCTTTTTAAAAATGCACATTACATAATAAAATATATTATTTTATTTTATTAAATATCCATATCTAGATTATTTTTTTTATTTTTGAAATCGTGACATTTTAAAAAAATCATAGAATTTATAAATATAACTTCTTTTTTTTTTAAATCAATATTATTGATCAAACCATAAAAACAAAATAGATTACAAAGAAGGGATCATATACCCTAACTCTTTAACAAATTTAATTTACTGATAACTTCTACTTTAATTTTCATTACAAATTTTTTTTACCGACTCCAAATTGAAGAATACCTAAAATACAATTACGAATAATTTAATTATATATATAAAAATTTCATAATTTTAGATACTATAAATTTAATTAATTAATATATCATTTATTTTAATTTAAAAATAATATTTTATTTTTAACAGTTGTAAATTTTTTTAAAAATTTTAACATAACCCAACTTAAAATATCGACCACCCAAGACTTTAAAAATGCTTTTACACTAGTAAAAAAATATTTTCATTTCTTAAAACAGCTCAAATGCAATACTAGAGGGACATTTGGTAAACGCATTACATTTTGATTGTATTTGAATGAAATTTATTTTTTGAATATTGTATTTGATTGAAAAGTATTTGTTTTGTATTTAAATGAAATGTGTGTTTGGATGAAAAATATTTTAGAATTGAAAAATTGATGTGATTGATAAAAGTAATGATAAATAATAAAGTTAAAAAATTAATATGATTGTTTTAAAAATATTTTAAATAGTAATTATTTTTATAACAATGTTATAAAATTTATATTTAATATAAAATTATATTACATTTAAGTAAAATTAAAATATATTTTTTTTTCCCACTGACACCTAATTCAAATTTCAATCTCTTATCAATTCAAACTTAAATTTAAAAATTTATTTATTTTTTCCTCGGAGGGTTGGTTTTTGGGACTCACGGCCGACAGTGGCGGCTTGTGTAGGGATGGCGGCAAAGAGGAGCGACAATGGCGGCACGATGAAGGTTGCAGAGGGGCAGTGGCAACTCGGAGAGGCGTAGGCTGGCTCGGCAAGACCGGCGAAGAGGTGGCGGCGACTGGTCACGGCCGCGCCAGTCTCGGGCGGAGAAGTCGGGCTGACTGCGAAGTTGGCAGCGAGATCGAGAAGGGGGAATCGAGCAACGACAGGGCCTTGGGGAGTTCGAAGGGTGGCGGCTGGGCTGAGGCATGACTGGGCGAGCTCGGGGAGGGCCTGGGCTGCGTGGTCCAGCGAGTGGGCGAGGTGGCACGACCGGGATGGTGGTGAGTTGGATTCGGCCAGCTTGGGCTGGGTCGGCTGCTGGCGACGGCGGTTCAATGGGGCTCAGTGAACTAGGCAGAGGCTCGGTGAGCTCGGGCTGGGTGCCGATTTGGCCAACGGTGACCAAGAGGGAGAGAGGGAAGAGGAAGAGAGAGAGAGGAAAGAGATAGAGTGAGAACGAGAGAGATTGGAGAGGAAGAGCTCGGGGAGGGCCGATCGGTCGCCAGAAAGGAAGGACAAAACCAGAAAAATTTTCCGGTGAGAGGGAAAAATGGAAAGAAAGGAGAGGGAGAGATCGGTGAGAGAGAGAGCTAAGAAAGAGAGAGATGAAGGAGATGGAGAGAGACGGTGAAAGTGGTAGAGAGCTGTGAGAGAATGAGATTGAGAAAGAGAGAGATGGGAGCTGAGAAGAAAAATAAATAAAAAAAAAAAACATGAGAGAGAATTCGAGACCGATCAAGAGAGGGAGGGAGAGAGAGAGAGAAGGAGCAGGAGAGACAGGCCGTTAAAAAAAAAAAAAAAAAGTATTTTAAGGATCAATTCTCAATATTTATTTTTAAAAAATAAAAAATTTTTAAATATAAAAAATAAAAAATTATTTAAAATTATTTTTAAAAATAAAAAATTATTTAGGTGGGTGAAAATCTTTTGTTTTTAGACAGTTTTTTTTTACTTTTTAAAAATAAAAAATTTTGGATGTTTAGATACGGAAATTTATGAAGGTTCATTTTTATTAAAATGAAAAATTTTTCATTTTCTAATTTTGGAGGTGTCAAACAGACGGAGGGTAAGTTAAATTAATATATATTTTTATTTTTTTATTATTATTTTTTGGGATAAAAATATTATTTTGTAAAAATTTATAATGTCTTTGATATACGTATTGCGTTCATATTGCGTTTGAACGTAATACATTGAATGTATTTTATATTTAGATAAAAAAATATTTGAATTGTATTTTAAAATTGAAAAGTTGATGTGATTGGTAAAAGTAAATGAGAAAAATGAGATAGAGAGAGAATATGATGTGAATAAAAAAAATTATTTTTAAAATATTTTGAAATAGTAAATACATTGAATGTATTTTATATTTAGATAAAAAAATATTTAAATTGTATTTTAAAACTGAAAAGTTGATGTGATTGGTAAAAGTAGATAAGAAAAGTGAGATAGAGAGAGAATATGATGTGAATAAAAAAATATATTTTTAAAATATTTTGAAATAGTAAATATATTGAATGTATTTTATATTTAGATTAAAAAAATATTTGAATTGTATTTTAAAATTGAAAAGTTGATATGATTGGTAAAAGTAGATAAGAAAAGTGAGATAGAGAGAGAATATGATGCGAATAAAAAATTTATTTTTAAAATATTTTGAAATAGTGAATGTAATTGAGTTACTGTTGAAAAGTATTGTATTTGAATACAAAAATTTTACGTTTGAGTGAAAATTATATTGTATTTAAAAATAATGCGAATACAAAATGGTAACCAAACGTCCCATTAGAGTAAAATTATAAAAATTTTAAAATTTGAAATATATTTTAATTGATTTTAAATACATCAAAAATTTTAAATTAAATACCTGAAAATTTGAAAATTAATTGATATATTAATACTTGAATTATTATACTCACGTACAAAATTTAAATTAAAAATTTCACAACGTAACATATAGGTTCATAGTTCTTCACGTCATCTCTGACTTACTTTTAGACACTTATGATAAAAAGGATTAGATTTATTAATTTAGAATTATTGAATTCTGAGTTGTTATACATATTTAAAATTTGTGTTATAAAATAATAAAAGAAAGTATTTACTTTAATTATTTTAATCACAATATTTTCATTGTAACATAATCAATTAATTTCTAATCAATTAAATTATTTGAATAATATGATTATCTAAGCATATATTATAATTGGTTATTATTGGACGGTGGAGAACAAAATATATCTGCATATACCTCCTGAGTTTGATATGATAATATGCAGATTATTTCTTAATTTAATATTCAAATATTTATTGGATAAATATTTGAAATTAAAACAATAATTAAATAAAAAGAAGGGGGAGAATCGGATAAAGTGGACATTAACCAAGAAATGATTAGTTTAATTAAATTATATATATTTGTAAGTAATTAAATAAAAAATAATATCCTTATAAAATGTATGTGTTTAAGCCTTTTGGGTATGTATTTTTCTTTAAAAAAAAAAAAACTTTGAGGGAAAAGTTCTCCCAATAGGAAAAGAAAATTTCTTTCTGTTGAGAATAAAAAGAGATTCACCAAAAGTGTGTATGAGAACTTTTCCTTTTTATAGAGACATCCACAAATTCATCCATTAAGTGCTATATATTAGGTGTGGTGTCAAGAGTTTTTTGGTGGAGTTGAAATTTTTTCAACATAATCATATGATAATATAATTTTACATCACTCTTTTGATTTATTTATTAAATTAATATCAGTGTTGATCACCAGATTAATTTTTAAGAAAAATTTTAAAAGATACGATTTGATGCATACTAAGCTACTGTAAAAGTTTTATAAATCGTTTGAAATTAACAAAAACATATATGGGAATTGTAGAAATTTACCAATTAAGCAACTTCTTATTACTAATGAAATGGGCAGCAGCAACTTCCTGGCTGTTGTGTTGAAAAAAAATGTTATTCCGCCAATTCGATATACAACATGCAGCAAAATTGTAAACAAACAAAGGGAAACACATGATTACAAATACAACTTGACGGGCATACATGCATGTACATAATCCTCTAACTTGTAGTGGGATAGTACATAACTGATGAGATAAACAATGGTTTGGTGGAAGTTGGGGTAACAAAGGGGACATATGTTGTTTAAGATAGGACTTGTACCGTATCTAAATTCTACACAAGAAGTACAATTTGATCATTGAAGAAACTGTTTCTATTTAATTTTCTAAATTATTGTGGAACTGGTACAATATCTACTTTTCCAGGTTGATATAAGGCGCTGCTTTCAATTGTTTTCGGCTTTTTTCTTTCGGTGGTGACACTTTTTTCCACTGTATTTGCTTATTGCATGACCTTTTGGAATTACCCGATCTTTTATTTGTAATAGAAATTTTCAACTTGTATATTTGTGTTTGTTAGATATTGACAGTCATTCACTTTTGTCTATACTTTATTTTTTTTAAAACATGAAGTGTGGTAAAAACTGTGTTGAACTTCCAGATGGTTTTATTACGCAATACTTCTGTACACTTAAATTAAGCAATCAAAGAAAAATTAAAAAAAATATAAAGAAAATACTATGCCTTCCTTGATGAAACAATTAGAGGAGTTATAAATGTTAGGAGAATGATATCATAAATCAAATAATTACCATTTTCTTACTTTATCTTTAGCAAACTGAAAAAGATAATATAAGTTAAGATAAACATTAGGTCACGACGTTGCATAGAATGTTACTTTCATGTTAAAACTAAAATATTTTACCACATTCAACAATTTAAAAAAGAATAGTATCAACTTAAGTACAGGGAACTCAAATAAAGACTAATATATGAAATAAAAGCAGACTATATTGGTAATTTGGTATTTTTCTAAAATTACAGAAATACTCATTTGGTTAAAATTAATAACATCAATATCCTTTCTTCCAAACAGTATCAAATTTATACATGAAAAAGACTGAAATACCTCATTAAATGTTAATAGTTGATCCTATTTGATTGATCAGATACTTGCATTCTCTTTGAGCTCCTTGATGAAGCGAAATAGAGCACTAGAGCAATAGCAAGCAAATAGCCACGCCATCCCACCACCAAAGGCGACTCTTCACGGTGAATCTGGCATCGTCATGTCGCCTTCGTCAAGCACCCTGCACCGGAGCAGCCATCATTGGAGCCTAGACAGGCGACGCCCAGCCCACTTTGCCCATGCCCAAACTTACAACTCTTGAACCAGTTGCCGCCCAAGCCCGTCACCATTCCGTCGTTCTACTCCTGAGCCCATGTCGAGAATCCCCCAAAGCGAGCCCATTGACCTCCCACGAAGCCCCAAACGAGAGCTCATCCAAAAATGGTTTTTTTTTTTTTCGTAGTTTTTGTTAGAATTATTCGAATTTCGAATGAATAAGCTGAGAACGTGATTTTTTTTTTGCTTGAAAATCAGTTTTTGAGTATATTTTTGGTTGACTGATCTATGAGATTAGAGTAGAGTTACGACTTGAAATTGGAACAGATATTGGAGCAAGAATTAAAAAAAAAAATAGCAACTTTAATATATATATATTTTTTCCTTTCTTTCTTTAAGCCGAGTGAAGGGCCAAAAGGGAAGGGGGGAATCTATTTTTTAATTAGAGCCTTTTTTATTGACAAAATTCCTAGCTAGGCTGAATTGTCTGAGCAGTTTAGAATTGATCATTAATATCCTCAAGGACAGTATTCTTATTCTTGCTAGAAGCTTCTTTCTTAATGAAAATTAGAATAAGGAGTGGTATTTTAGGTAATACAATAAAATTAACGATAAAATTTATAGTCAAACTCATGGTTAATTAATAAAAAAGATATCTCTATAATTGTTTTTAAAAAATCCGGGATATTAATATTATTAATTTTGATCAATATGATATGTCTTAATTTTAGAAAAAACATACAAGTGTTTGTGTAGTTCTCTTATAAAACAATCATCACAATAAGATACACCCGTATGGGGGAAAAGTACACTAACCTTAATGCATGTAACCTACACTATCATTTTCTCATAATTCAGAATGAATTAAGTTAAATGTAACCGCTCAAAGTGAATAACAACTTCCATTTTATCAACAAAAGAGAACCGGAACACAACCAGAAAAATTCAGCAGAAAAAGTCAATTACACAACACGGTTCAAAACTGACCAATATATGACAGAATCAAAGAAACCAGGGACAACCGACTGCCATTCTTCCTCTAATCTTCCCAACAACAGAGATTAGAAAAATATACATAATATATATTTACAGTGTTGGAGTTGTGTAAACAATAAATCAATGGCAATAAAAAGCCCTTTAAACTTCCAGCTTTACACTATTCTTACGGTTTTATCACTATCAATGCTGATCAATAAGCATAAAATAAGCCACAAAATTTTGAAACAGAGATGGCCTGAATTTCCAAAGGGGTTCGAAGCTAAGTAGTTTCCTTGTAGGGGTCCTGGAAAATATATTTATTAAGTATTTGTTATGATCAACATTTTTGAATCCAAATAGGTATTTCTTAACTTCTCCTAATTCTTAGGTCTAAACTTTTTCATCAAATTATTTTTATAAGAGATTAAAATACAGTATTACTTCATCTTTCAAATGGGTCTGCGGAGTCTGGATTTTGCGACGCGTTTCGCATGATTCCCCTTACCAAATATTTCCAATTTTTTGGTCTGCCAAAATGGGTCCTGCAAAATCGGCCAACCGTTAAAGCTGCAACATACACATTCCATGGTTAACATCAAGTTAAGAGCTATCGTTTTCACTTACACAGGAAATAGGGAATGCGAATCCCAAACTGTGCATACTCCACAAAATTTTTTTTTTCCCTTCTCCACATTTTCTTTTTCATAATTACACAGCTTGTGTTTTTAACTACAAAAGAAACAGGGAATTTGAATCCTTATCCGTGCATTCTCCATAATTTTTTTTTTCTTTTCCACATTTTCTTGTTCACAATGCCATGTTTTGTGTTTTCGATCACACAATAAATAAGGTATTCGAACCCTAATCAAACCAAGCATTCTCCAAAATTTTTTTTTTTCACCATTTTTTGTTCACAATTTAACATTTTGCCCTAATCTTTTAATTCCAATTTAACATACCCTCTTTATCATAAAATATAAATTTACCATCCCCAATGTCGTCTGATTACTTGACCCAAACCCAAGCATCTCTGCCTCTCCGTTTTGATGACAAAAACGGTTTCATCTCCAACCTCGCTTTACCCTCCAGTGTCGACGCTAACTAGTTGAGGTATGCTCTGCTCCCTCTGATACTTTCGAAATCCCTACTATTCTCTTTTCTCACTCACAACCCTTTGACTCCAAACACTCACAAACTCCGCTCTATGTCACCCACTCCTCTATGAGAAAAATAAATAAATAAATAAATAACTAGAACCTTAACGTGGTATTTGAGATTGTTTTTGGCATTTTTTTTATTTTCAAAAAAAAAAAAACTGAAAATGAGAATGTATTAAAAATTATGTTAAAAATATATTTAAAGCGGTATTTGATTATATTTTCTAAGTGTATATTTTGATAAATATAAAAAAGAAACTCTATTTAGTTATATTTTTAAAAATCCATTTCACAAATGAGTATTTTATGAAAATATATTTATGTTTAATTTTAAAAAAATAACAAAATATGAATTATTAGTCATACTTAAATAAAAAAAAGAACTTTTACAATGATGAATAAGCGTGGAAGATATTGGTAGTTTTAAGTCTTAGGTGGTGACGACACTGAAAATAATATATTTTCAAAATAATTTAGAAAATGCTAAATAAATAAATATTATTTTTAGATCATTTTTATTTTTTATATTTTTAAATAAAAAATTAATTTGAAAAATAAAACCAAACGTACGTTTTCCTTTCCTACACAATTTATCTATTGTTTTCGTCTAAAAATATATTACTTTGGAGCCCTTGGTTTGTCTCTTCACGTCTCACGTTCATTCCTGATCGGAAGTCCACTGGCGAATAACTGCCTAATTAAAATTAATTGTCATAGTCTTGTTTAAGTAATCTAGTTTAAACAGAATTAATTATCTGTCACGCCCTATTGGCACATTCAATCGACCGGCCCCTGTCCACCATTTGTCAAAAAAAGACTCGATTCCCGAATCTGAAGTCGTACTGGCTAGCCACGTACGCAAGTTTTGTTGTCCAGCGAACATGTTGTATTTGTTGATGGTTGTGCGTCCATAGTGAAAATTTTGTTAACCCAACTTTATTGGCAGAGTGGAATTTCATTTTGGATTACAGTCCTTCCCTTTGCGTTAGAGTGTTTCCCACGTAAAAAATTGATGTCTCATGAGTGGTTGATTTGCTTTAGTTGTTGTGTAGTTTAGGTTGATATATTGGCTTTACTACAATTTCTTGGTAATCCCGTTTTATAGCACAAAAAAGGGTAAGATCTTTGTCGTGACTACCCAATTACGTTTATTAGATCATAACTCTTTTGCTGTTGAATATTCGTTTACATATGGTTAAATGGTAAATTTCTTTTTCAATTTGTCGATTCAAGAATGTTAAATATGCTGCTCTAGCATATACAAAATTTTAAGTGTTTACTGTTCTCTGCCATCTCTCAATTAAAACATTTTCATACCTTCTTTGGAGCTTGTGTTTGAGCTCAGCTAGAAATTATTCTAGCTGTGTCTCAAATTCAAATCAGGGCGCAGATGACAATTATTAGTACAAATAGAATGCGTCCAATTATGAAAATTATTCCAAAACAGCCAAGAAAAGTATGGCGTAAAAAGAAAAGCTACATCCTCCAGTTTTATAATTATTTTTTATTTTTATTTTTATTTTTTTTCAGTGTTGTGTGAAAGAGAGTAGTGGGAGTTCATGAAATGAAGAAGAACAATCACCCCCAGTACTGTTGAAAGCTGACCCGATTGACATTGAGACAGCACCCCAAGGCTCGATTTGTTCGGTTCTATCGTATTCAAACTCTTTATGATGTGGTTGAAAATCCGAGGCCTTCTCCGATATTTGGATCCCCTCCAACTCCACTGTGACTTCCTTCATTGTAGGCCTCTTCTTTCCATTCAAATTCAGACACCTATTCGCAATGTTTGCAACTACCATAATTTCATCTTTCGGACCCTCCATGACTTGAGCATGAAGAATGTCAAATAGTTGATTCTTTTGCATTGAGAAAATGAAGTGTGTGGCGAGACTTCTACCCTCGGATGACCTCTTCATAGAAATTGCTTTTTCTCCGGTCAAGAGCTCGACAAGAAGTACTCCGAAACTATAAACGTCACTCTTCTCAGTGAATTGGTTGGACTGGAAGTATTCTGGATCTAAGTAACCAAATGTCCCGTGTACCGCTGTAGTCAGATGAGTTTGATCTACGTTGAGTGATTTTGAAGTCCCAAAATCTGCAATCTTTGCTCTGTATTTGTCGTCTAGGAGTATGTTGGTAGATTTGATATCACGATGGTAAATGGGACAAGATGCCGCAGAGTGTAAGTAGAAAAGAGCTCCTGCAATTTCTGTAGCAATTCGCAAACGAATTTTCCATGTGAATGGAAACTCCTCATTCTTGTTATGAATATACTCGGAAAGGGTTCCGTTTGGTATGTATTCATAGACTAAAAGAGGAACTTCAGTCTCCAAACAACACCCCATCAATTTAACCACGTTTCTATGATTGATTTGGGATAGAATAACCACCTCATTGATAAATTCAACGATTTTTCCCTCGTCAAGTATTTTGGACTTCTTTACAGCAACAATTCTTCCATCTGCCAACATCCCTTTATAAACTGTTCCTTGACCTCCTTGTCCAAGAATTCTATCAGCACTAAAGTTGTCTGTAGCCTTCTTCAACTCCTTCGAAGTGAACAACTTAGTTTTCTCGACATTAACTTTGCTTGAAGACATTTCTTGCTGCAACAATAGACCACCGTTTCGTTTAAAGAACTTCTCCTTGCGTCGAATTTTCTGTCTTTTCTTTACAATCTTGTGTAGAAACCAAGAAGCAATTATTACAAATAGCATTGAGAATCCCACGCTAAGACCTGCATTAATATGAGATCCACAGAACATTGTGTAAAGATTCGATTACCAATGGACCACAATCCGACATAAGTACAAAATCTAAAAAAGAACAAACCGAGTATATATATTGGAAGGAAAGAACAAGAGATGCATTCGTACGCAATGAAAAGAAAACTTTAGAATCCTAAGGCAACTTTTCTAATATGCCTTTTCTGTTGAACAAAAATATTAATCTTTAATCTCCAAAGAGAGTAAATATAGGCCTTTTTAAATTATTAAATTTACTTTAGATAACATCTTTTACAAATTTAAACCAAAAAAACAAATAATGACGAGACATGTGAATAAGATTCCATCAATTTTTAATCTAACGGTATTCAAAAGTATCAAGTCTTGACATTAGGTTGATGCAAAACTTCGCGTGATAATATAACTTGTCACGTCAATTGGTCCACGATATAGTAACATTGTGGAAAATTTTTATTTATATTAAGTCAATTGGTCTACAGTATAGTGACATTGTGGAAAATATTTTCATCCATATCAAGTCAATTATTCAACAATACAGTGATATTTTGTTTTTTTGTCAACTTTATGGATCTAACCATTTCTTCAACAACGTGCATCGGACATTGACTTTTCAATGTCTACTTTACTACTAATGATTCCCCATTCTCTACGGAAAATTAAAGAAAACATAAACAAATAAAATAATAATTAGAATAATAAGTAGAAGAGGAAATATATAACGTCTGCATACATATGTTGTATAGCACGCTTGCATACCTAAAATAACCCTCTTTCCTGTTGTTCTGTTCCTCGGATCATCTGGCCAGAAGCATCGATAGTCTCCAACGTGATTCAAACAAATGCCATCTCTGCAGTAATTCCGATCTGAGCTGCATTCATTCTTATCTGTGTATACATACATAGATACATACGTACACATTGTTGTTCGAAGAAAAAGAATGAAAAATAAAAGTTATCATGTACCAAGTCAAAAGCGCCTTTAAGTTAAATTAACTTCTGGTTCACTTGTCTCCCTAACCATATCAAAAAGGACACAAGTCTACATACGTAGTGACATGCAATATAATAATATAGCAAAAGCTAGGTATAATAATTAGTAATTATCATACAATATCGACGACAATGTGTCAAATGAGCCGGAATTATAGCCTAATTTTTGAAAAAAATTACTGCTTAAACAAAATTTAACCAAAAAAAGGGCAAAAAAAAAAAAGGTTGGAAAATAAGAAAATGAAGAAAAATAAAAGAAAAAAAATTAGATCATCAGGCATTCATGTTTACCTTGGCATCCATGAGGAATATAGGGATTCCCTTCAAAGCCAGGGTTGCAGAAACAGTTCTGGGGCCTCGACGGATTGCCGACAAAAAAGCAGGAAGAATTAGTCGTGTTTCTCCAGCTAGTACTTCTAAAAGTTTTGTTTCCCAACTCTTCGAAACTCCACTCCAACACCACAGGAACCGTGTCCATCTCCTGTTTAATTTCCCCAAATCTTCCAGACCGGTTGTTTTGAAACCATTGCAGATCAACTAAGAACGCGTACATACAGTTTTCTTTATCTCTATTTGTACGACGATCAAAATCCGTATGGAAATTTTTGAGGTTTCGTTGAATTGTCGTCTGACAGCAGTTCATGCCGTTGCAGATGTCTTCTGTGGTCGTACTGTTGTCGCAAATGGACATGCAAGCTCCAATAGTTTTGGACGTATTGTCCGCCGACTTCATCTGGGAGAGTACATCGCAGCTCACGGCAGTGAATCTGTTCTTTTTCTGTGAAAAGACGAAGGGGCTTCCCGTCAAGTTTACAGCTTCGTAGAATTCCCTCCCTTCGCAATTCACAAACGTTATGGGGTGTCTGACCTTGATGATCGCCTCTTTTTCCACGTCGATTTGCAGAACGTCTAGTTCGTGGAAGCGACTCAAAACTGGTGTTGAGTTTAAGCAGAGGATTTCGAACCATTTGTCTGCGTAACAGCGGGATCCTATTCCGAAAGGGTAGGGAATTTTGACATCGCCGCAGCGCGATTTGCAGCCTTGTTGCGCTATCTGTTGTTCTGATGATGATGATGATGATGATGATGATGATGCTAATGACGGCGTAGTTATGTAGCAGAAAAGAAAAATGATGTAAAGTAGTACAGGAATAATCATGGTGAAAATTTAGCTAGATTGATCTAAATGATGGTTAGCTAGACCGATCTAACAGAGCAAATGCTTCAAATGACTATATATATTTATATATATATGACTTTATTGACCACTTTGATAGATATAGGACAGAGATTATATATTTCCTTTATCATCTTTGGGTCGGATATTGAAACCACTCAACAAGGGATTTTTTTTTTTTTTTTTGGTTTTTGTTTTCCCCTTTTTGTTAGAGGAGACTAAAAGTTGACCTGGTAGCCGCCCTACTTGACCTGGTAAAACAAACAAGTTGCTTCCGTTCCACATAATTTCATAGAGAGATAAGCCATGTCACTCCATATACTAGTACGTACAAAACTACTAGTCATCGACCAATGTTTGCGGTCTCCACCTAAAATATAGGTAATAATCTTCTATTCAAAATATAAGGATATCCTCATTCTTTTTTGCAGCCTCTGTTTATTTCTGTTCCTCCATGACAGGATTCTGAATTAATAACCTCTGTACCTTTCCAATTCAACGTGACCGACCTTCAATTAGTTCGACTTTATGAAGAAGAAGTGGCCATCAGAGAATTAAAATCCATCCGAGAAGAAGAAGATAATAACGATGCTTTCGATGACCTTGACAGCATTGGACATCAAAACCTCATTAACAGAATGGAAGATTAATCAACCCTAGTGGATTTGGGTTGTAATCCATGCAGTGTCCATATGTAAATACGTAAGCACTTACGTTTGATTTGCTTTTCAGTCATTCAGCAATATTCGTTTCAATCAATACTCTGATCAGAATCTCTGATCACGAGAAAAGCTTCGAATAATGCTGAACAGCGTCTGTCCTTTATGTCGGCCAATTTACCTATTTTCGGCCATTATTCCTTTCTCGTGAATGATCGATGGGGCGCAAAGTGTACCCATTCATAATGTCCTTCAGGACAAGTAAATGCTGTACATGGTATAGATTCATTGGTTAATTTTACTTGCCAAAATCCTGATTTACAATCAAATTTGGAGAAGTATTTGTTTAAAGGAATTTAATCCTAGCTTCAAGTCCGAGTCTATAAAAAGGCAGAAGTTTTATTCAATCGACACGCTCAAATTTTCAGAAGAACTCTTTGGATTAATCCCTCCTGCCACTTTATTGGCTTTAATCTTTCTTCCTGCATACTTTAGATAGATAAGATGTCATTAAGTTGGCGAGAAAAAATATCTGCCATTCGATTATTGCTTCCCTTAATATGTTCAAAATCTGGTTTAAATCCATTTCCTTGGATTAAATCTATAAAATTCATCCATCTTCTAGAAGAGGATTTTTTATCATTTTTGTATTTATAGAACTTAACTTAATTACCATTCTAGCTTTATTTCTTTTAATTTCAGCTTGATTTCTAACCATAAAAGCTGCTGATCTATGTGGTGATTTAGAAGGTTTTATAAAATCAACTTTTCAAAAACTAGAACTGGATTTTCATACACAAGATATCTTATTAAGTTATTTTGATAATCTTGATCCTACTAATCAATACGAGTTAGAACAACTAAAAAATATATTAAGATCTATAATAAAAGAGAATCATAATAATCATCATTCTGAACATAATAATCATCAGAAGTTGAGGGTATATTAAATTCTGGTTTAATTCTTTTTTGTCCTGTTATTGGATCAGTGTCCATAAACTATTGATCTTATCTCAATTTGTCCCCATTTTTTAAAAATGATTTTTGCATCCCCTCGATCATATAAGCGTGTTCAAAACACTGACATTGTTTAAGGGGGTGTTTGGAGAAGAATTTCATTTTAACTTCACTCAAATACAATATAATTTTACACCAAACACAAATTTTACAACAGTGCTACGAAAACAATTACTATTCAAAACATTTTTAAAACAATCACATCAACTTTTCAACTTTACTATTTATCTTTACTTTTATCAATCACATCAACTTTTCAACTCTAAAATACTTTTCATCCAAACACACATTTCATTCAAATACAAAACAAATACTTTTCAACCAAATACAACATTCAAAAAACAAATTTCATTCAAATATAATCAAAATGCAATGCGTTTACCAAACGCCCCCTAAATATACTTACAATTAACAAACGAAATAACTAGCATGATATTTTCAAAATCTGTTAATAAATGGTGATTTAGTTAATTCAATATTTAACTTACTAATTTTTAGGTAAACTGTAAAAAAAATATATGTATACTCTGTTTGGGTGATTTTCTTCACTTTGAAATTCTCAACAACAAAGCACAAGAATAATCTTTGGATTCTTTATAGTAATTCCTCTCTCTATAGATTCTAATAGTGTGTTTGGTACACTTTTTTTTTGTATTGTATTTAAATGCAATGCAATTTTTCTCTAAATACAAAAGCATTTTATTCAAATATCAATCACATCACATTTTAAATCCAATACAATTACTATTCATTATTTCACTTTTTCTATTACTTTTATTAATTACATCATATATTCTTTTTCTCTCTCTTTTTTCTCTCTACTTTTACCCATTACATCACATATTTATTATTAAAATAAAATTCAAATAATTTTCACTCAAACACACATTGCATTCAAATACAATGCTAATACTTTTCCTCCAAATACAAATTACATTCAATATATTACATTCAAATGCAATGCGTTTACCAAACGGAGCATAAGTATAAACTCAGAGTTTCTCTTACTAGAATCTACAAAGAAATCTTAGGGGGCGTTTTGTATTGCGTTTTAAACTGCATTACATTTAAATGCAATGTAATTTTCCTCCAAATACAAAAGCATTTCATTTAAATACCAATCACATCATATTTAAAATCCAATACAATCACTATTCATTATTTCACTTTTTCTATTACTTTTATTAATTACATCATATATTCTCTTTCTCTCTCCTTTTTTCCTCTCTACTTTTACCCATCATATCACATATTTATTATTAAAATACAATTCAAATACTTTTCACTCAAACATTCATTGCATTCAAATGCAATGCTAATGCTTTTCCTCTAAATACAAATTGCATTCTCTAAATACAAATTGCATTCAATGCATTGCATTCAAACGCAATTACATTGCGTTTTAAACTGCATTGCATTTAAATGTAATGCAATTTTCCTCTAAATATAAAAGCATTTCATTTAAATACCAATCACATCATATTTAAAATCCAATACAATCACTATTCATTATTTCACTTTTTCTATTATTTTTATTAATTACATCATATATTCTCTTTCTCTCTCTCTTTTTCCTCTCTACTTTTACCCATCATATCATATATTTATTATTAAAATACAATTCAAATACTTTTCACCCAAACACACATTGCATTCAAATGCAATGCTAATGCTTTTCTTCCAAATACAAATTACATTCAATGCATTATATTCAAACGTAATGCAAATATAATGTGTTCATCAAACGGGATATTAGTAATATATATATAAATTCTAAGAGATTTATATATATATATCTCTTACTAGAATCTACAAAAAATATATATATATATACTTTGATGGGGTGATTTTCTTCATTTTGAAATTCCCAACAACAAAACACAAGAATAATCCCTCAATTCTTTATATTAATTCCTCTCTCTATAGATTCTAAGTATAAATTCAGATTTCTCTTACTACAATCTACAAAGAAATCTTAGTAATGAATCTTGAATACCCAAATCTTGAGATCTCTATTTATAGGTTTCAATGCATTGCTGACGTCATCCCCATCTTAGCGCTTTCACTTTGCCAGGTCAGCTTCTAAACTCTCAACCATCTTCGATCTAATTCTTCGTGTGAGTACCCTCGGTCTAATCTTTACCTTACTTCAGATCTTCTCCTTTTATTAAAGCGGTATTATTATATATCATTTCTTGAAAAACACATCGTTTTGTCTTCAATGTGTGATGCGGTTTTGTATATAAAAATATTGATCCCCATACCGGTGCTCTTCTTTCTTATAAATTTGAAGTGTTCTTTTTTTTGAATTTACAAGAAAAAATTTCTTACAACATTAATAGCTATTACATTCTTTCATTCAACTCTTTCTTCTTTATTTATTTCTCTGAACCATGTATTCTGAACAATCTATTCCTTTTTTATTTCAACAAAATTCATCTTTTTTGTGAAATTCCTAAGGATAATATTTTGTCTTCTGTTCCTAATAATGCTGACATTTATATAGGAGAAAATTTCAAACCACGAAGTGCCGTTTTTGCTTTAGATCACCTTAGGAGTATCAAATTTCCTCTTTATCCCCTTATTCTCGAATTTCTTAATGCTTGTCAACTTTCTCCTTTTCACATCATCCCTTCATCTTTTTTGTTTGTTAGCTGGTTATGTCTCTGCTATTGAGATCAAACGTTTCTCATTCAATGTCTCTAATATTTTTTTTCTTCTTTTGAATTCAAACCCTTCAGAGATTATTTTTCATAAACTTTCCCCTGAAGAAGGTATTCTCATTATTTATTTTTGACTTCCTTGCTCACAATGATCCAAATTAGGGTAAATACCCCATTTTGGTAAAAGGAAATTGGCTTCGAACTCTATCTTTCAAGTGTCCACTCAATTCCAATTCATTGTTAACAATGAGGTTGATAGATTCCCTAAAGTCTCTCCTGATCGGTAGGAAATACTTATGTTCCATCACTTTTTTCAATTATCTTCATTTTAAAAATTTATTCAGTCAACAATCTACGTTTCATATCACTAGATGGTCGTAATTGTTTAACATCATGCTGAAGCTTTGAATTTATCTCCTAGCAAACTTTGTTCTGCTCGATATGAGCTTATTGTTACAAACTTTTTTTTGACACTGAACTTAAGGAAATAAAAGATATGCATCTGAGTAGTAAGTATGAACAATCTGGTTCAATTAGGCATAAATGTCGTTGAAAAGATTCCTCCCAGCAAGCATTTCCTGAAGTTCTCGATGAATTTGGCCCATATGACAGTTATGCTTCTCACCTCCTCATGTTAATCTTCCCTCTTATCAAGATGAAAATGGGTCTGACGTTTGGCATCCATATTTCTTCGCCTTGATGGAACCCCAATTCTTAATATCGACTTCTCGTGGAATCCCCTTATTGGTAGGCTATTATGCAAGTTCTTGACACGACTGTAGGTATTCAGTGCCAATCTCAGTATTCATTCGTTGAACTTGAAGAAGTGGGTAACACTACTAAAATTTTGTATAAAAAGGCTCATCATGACACCTTTCGTCAACCTCTTTCAGCCATTGAGGAACGAGACAAGTACAAAGCTTTGTACAATAAAGCTTTTAAGGAACCTTAAGAAAAAAGAAGATTGAAATAGAAATACTAAGATTCATTGGAAACCCTCAAGTCTGACCTTCATGCAAGCCATCAAGTTAGGTCTGAGGTGTCTTATTTATCTTCCAAGGTCAACAAACTGAAATGAACAACACCAGATCGATGCTAAAGAAATCTCTCCACTTCAGAATTAGCATAAGAAAGATTCTAAGGGAAAGCAACCATATGCAAAACCATATTAGCATCAATTCTTTACTTTCCATAGAGAGATCAAATTTTGAGAACATAATTGTTATTCTCCAAAACAAACTTTTCAATCTTAGTACTAAGCTTCAATCTCACAATTAGCTCAACTCATCTACCTCCAATTCATCTTCTTCTTCTCATATTGATTCTTTTAAGAATAACAATAACGTTCTGAAAGAGGAGAATAAAGCATTGAAGGCCCAAATATTGGAATTTGAAACTTTAATTTAAAAGTTGACTGATAAGTGTTTATTTCCTCATTATTTAATGTCAATTCTTATATGATCTAGTTCTAGTTTCTTGAGATTTTTAAAGTAATTATAATTATTTTATGTTTGATAGGTGTTTTAAATCCTTATGGATGATTTGGAATTAAAAAGGATCAATTTAAAAAAGTTTTGAACAACTCGAAGTTGGACGATATGCAAAAAGATTGACAAAAACGGAAGTCCCAAGCCAAGAACCCGAGAATGGGTGCCATGGCACTCACCATTGGGCATCGCAATGCCTGGAATGAATAAATAAATAAATAAAAAGGGGGGCCATAGACCTGTGGCTGGGTGTCACAACACCCAGAGTATGGAGACAAAAAAAAAATCACACTTGGCACTGCTGCTCCAGCACTCGATGGTTCAACTTTAAAATTTGAATTTAAAGCCCGAACTTTCCTCTTTTGATCCCATCTTTTGAAAGTTATAAATATATCATTCTAGGGTAAATTTAGAAAGCTTTTATTAGTATTAGGAGACCAAAAATAAAAGAAAGAGAGGCAAAAAATGTGGCTTGGAGAGGATCTTTGTGTATAGATCTTTGAAGATTATCGTTATTCTTTTTCTTTTCCTTCATTCTCTTGGATTTCTAATATTGATAATTAGTGATTTTGTATTCATTTCCATTATTTTAGGCTAAATTTCTTTTTGGTTGAAGATGATTTTAAAACCCTAGACGTATGGCTATGTAATTAATTCTGATATATTATTTTCTAATTTTCCAATTAAGATTGTTTATATTCTTCTATAATTATTATATGTGATTATTTTCTAGTTTTATCGACTGAAAAGAAATATTTTGAGAAAAACAAGTGCTTTGTGATGTATAGATTTTACCAACTCAAAAGATATGCTTTGAGAAAAACACGAGTTATTGCAGAATTTGAAAATTAGAACCGAATTTATGAATTCAAAACAATAAAAAAAAAAAAGAGAAAAATAAGCCTAGAATTAGGTAAATAAGTACAATACACGAGAAAAATAATTGAAAGGCACGCAGACCATACAAAGTACAAGGCATACAAGGCGTTAAAAGCCAAACAGTTGCAAAGAAAAATTAGAATACATGATCTCAAAAGGCAAATGCTCCAATAAATGATCTTGAAAAGGTCCTGAAGTAAGTAATGGCATAGAAGGAATTCGAGAAATCCAAAATCTACAAAGTAAAGAACAAATATGAGAAAGACAAACAAGTCGAATAAGTCTAAAAGGGGAGAAAACCCCGTTTAGAAGGAAATTTATAGTCAACAAGTCAAGCATGAATATCAAAGCTTTGTAAAACCTGGAAAGATCAAGAAGATGATGTATAGAGAATAACAAAAAACCCAAACTTGATAATGAAAGAATTTTTTGAATTCTCTAAACCCATTTCCTTGAACTTGAACAAATTTTAGTAGATTAAGAAAACAAAACATAAGAGTGAAGAAGATGTGTAGGCACTAAGAACATCAAGCAATTCAAGTAAAGATTCAAAAGAATCTCTTGAAACCCTTAGCACCCCAAATCTTCTTCTTTCTCAAACTTTATAACTAAGCGAGATAGCAAATATTCGCAATTTTAAGTTTCAAGAAATCTGAAAAAGTCAACAATCTTGAGGCTCTAAAAACAGAAAAAACTCAAGCTAAAAGAACTGTAGATTTTCTCAAACTTCTCGAGCTCAACTTCTTGATTTTATAGTAACTTTCAGTAGAATCTGCAAAGTAAATCTTGATTGGAGCCTTTTGAACCTCAGCCGAACAAGGAAAATATCGAAGATTTGATAAATGAGAAGCAGAGTAGGCTTGTAATGACTACAAACCTAAGGTGAAAATAACAAAAAAATTTCCAACCATTACCAGAGCCACACCACATTACTTTGAACAAATCTTAACTTAATACATTTTAAGGTCTAATGGAGAAAATGTGGACAAGAATGGAGTGCAAAGAATGGGAAGAAGAGATACTATTTATAGAGGAAAAGTGGGCCAAAAACGGTCAGACCAAAAAATGTTGAGGACATTTGAATATCCTTATTATATAAACTAGTAACTATTGAAATTGTAACAACCGGGAAAATTCACTTTTTTCGGAAAATAAATGTACAATGAATTTAAATGTTAAAATATGAAATTTAGTGATTTAATATTGTTTAGAACTAAAATAAAATGTTCTAAAAATGTTAAAGGATGAAAAATGAGTAATAGTGATATTATGTGTGTGCACGTGTGTGCCACTCATAGTATCAAGAAGTAGGTCAAGATGATATTATCTTGACATAAAACTGATAGATTTGGGTTCAGCACACCTAAATTAGTCAGGATAGCCTATCAGCATGCTCAAATTTGACAATTGAGCACAAGGGTAAATTTTGACCAAAAATTCACAGTATCGGAAATTGGTCAAAATGACCTCAGATGAAAATAAAACTAATATATTTTAATTCAGGATGCCCAAATTAGTCAGGAAAGCCCATGTTGAAATTTTGGGTGAAAAAGTATATAAAGAGCGGGGAAAAAGTGGAATTTCCTTATTTGCCCATGTGTATTCTCTCTCTTCATTTCTCTTTCTCTCTCTACCCGAATTGTGTACAATAACCAACTTTCACATACGGCCTCCGTTCACGACACCGCCGGTTTCATCAGAAAGCTCTCGCCGAGCTGAGTCCGATGGTGGGCCGACGCGATGGAGCAGCCACCGGAGCAAGCCGCATGCGCCGCCTGAAGGTCGCCGGAGCCGAAATCTTCCCGGCGAGATTTCTCCACCGTCCGGCCACCATTTGCCACGAAACTGGTCCCAAAAGACTCGTGGTGAAGAGTAGAACAAAACCCAGGTGGTGTTTTAGTCCAACGGCTGCCGGATCACGCCGCCCGAAGCCGCGATGTCGCCGCCGTGAATCCACCGTGGAACTCGTTGTTTCCGGCGATGTTGAGCTGCACCACCGGTACAGAAATGTTCGCCATGAAGAGGGGAGCAAAAGCCCTCAATCAATTTCGGGGAAAAAGTCCGGCACGGCGGAGCTCCACCGTCGCCGCCGTGACCGAGTTTTCGAGGGTCAATTTCCGGCCATAGGAGCTTCAAATGGTGAAATTGACACCACCAATGAGTTCCTCATGTCGAGATCTTCAAGATGGGCTACTCATTTACCACCGTCGCCGCCGTCAACCGCCGGTCAACGGCGAGTCAACGCCGGTCAACGGCGACCGTTGACCAATTTTGGAAGTTTGGCCCGTTAGCCTATTTTCGACGTTCGGGACGCATTCGCGGAGTTGGAATTGCAAGATGGGACCTCAAATATGAAGAACGAGGAATTAGGGTTTATGCCGTCGAGACCGAACTGCAATTCGGTATAAATCCCGACCTTTTTATGTTCCGCAATTTAATTGTTTGGGACTGTTATATGATTTTATGATTATTGGTATGAAAAATGTGGAAAAGAATGTATGTAAAAAGAAGAAAATGACTGTAATGGAGAAAAAGAAAAATATGTGATAATGTAATGATTTTACGTAAACAGTATGAGTTTTACGTAAAATCTAGGCCTCTGGTATAGTACGTGATAGAATTAGATTAGGATAGATGGTTTTCAGGCGTTTTCTAAACGCTGGAACCTCAAAAATTAAGGGGGAACTTTGCCGAAATTTCTAAAAACGACACCAAGGGTAATATGGGAAACGAGGGGTAAAAATATGATCGGGAAGGGAACCCGAGCCCCCTCGAGGAATTAGGGCAAGGAAAAAGGAATGGGTAAGGTACGATTAGTAAACCGACCCTTCGAAACCCTAGAACGCAAGAAAAACATGAAACCGATTCTTAGGTTCGAATAATACTTCCCGAGGGCCGGGAATGTGAAAATTGGTAAAATGATAAGAATTGATTCGGAAAAGGTCCGATAAGATTTAGAAAGTTAATTAAATGATTTTGGATTTAGAAAATCCAGCCTAAGTATGAAAATGAAAATGTTATGATTAAACGACCCATTAGGGGCAAAATGGTCATTTTGCCCAAAGATTCTCAAATTATGGGAAAAGAGCCCCAATGACCCTGGAATAAGTTAATGGAGTTTCTAAAAGCCAAAATTGAGGTTTAAGTTATGAAAAATCACTCAAGGGCAAAATTGTAATTTTGTCAAAAGTTAGGGGTAAAATCGTAATTTTCCAAAAAGTTGGAGAAAAATTCGAAAATGGCCATTAAGGTTTAAAAAGCTGTCCTAAGGCTATAATTAAGGATTATAAGATCAGAATTTAGCTTTTTAATAAAATAAAGGCTATAAATAAAAATGTGATTAACGGACAAAGTTTGTCTGTAGGAACCCAATTCAGAAGCGACAAAGGACGTCTATAGATTCTAAGAAAAGGATAAGCACGCTATGAGTAAGTTCAGACATTTACCCGTCTGCAACTATGAACAAGTTTATCGTGTTTATATGTTTTGTATGCAAATGTCATGATGTGATTTATGATGATGCTATAGTAAATACTATAGCAATGCTATGATGATGTTAAAAAAAAATATGTTTTAATAAATAATTATAATATATATATAAATGTATGTATATATTGAATTATAAAGGAAAGGTATTATAAAAGCTTTATGAGAGTAACGATGTGATAAAGAGGGATAGAAGAATGGAAAGAATAAGAACGAGAATGTTATGATAGGATGCATAAGAAAGAGATGAGATAGGAAATGAAAGAATAGATGTTTTATGAAAGTTAGGTTATGATTGATAGAGCAACGATGATCGGTGATGAAAGGAATTAAGAAAAGGGCATGTTTTATGATAACGAAAGGATAGGTGTTTTATGAAAAATGACACGAAAGCAAAGAGTTAGACAAGAAAGAAAAACAATGATAGGTTATGATGAAAGATATGATGAAAGGATTAGAACATAACGATAAGATGTGATTGATAGAATAGAACGATAGGCTATGATCGATAGAAATATGATGATAAGATACAATATATAGAATGATGCAAATAATAACAGAGAATAATTATCTGCATTTAACTAAATGTGTTTTTAATTGTTATGATGTAATGTGATGTGATGTTATATAAGTAATATGTGCTATATGTGCTATGCTAAAGTGTGATTAACATAATTCACACAAATAAAGTAAAGAATTAAGAAAAGAATAACAATGAAAGAACAAATGTTCCATGGAATGTTTTATGGAAATGAGAAATGAAAGATGATGAATATCATGAAAAATATGTACAACGAAAAAATCAATATAAGAAAAATAAAAGTCTATAAGATAATAAGACTGAAAACTTAAGTTGTTGGCGTACCGGTCTCCCTACAAGGTCGAGACTTCCGGTCTATATCCTCCGCGTAGATGTGGCGCTACCCCGAAGGTGCGGTAGATTATAGGATGGACCAACCCCGAAGGTGCGGTTTTTATGTGACTGTGAGGTAGGTTGGTGGGTCGCTCCCCCTCCTCCCACTGTCCGCGCGCAACTAGATACGTCCAACAACGGGCCCAACCAAAGGAAAGTGAAAAGAAAACAAACGAAAGAAGAGTGAAAAGAAAAGAGAAGAAAAGAAAAGAAAGGAAAAGAGCGTGAAAAGAAAAGAAAAGAAAGGAAAAGAGCGTGAAAAGAAAAGAAAGGAAAGCAGAGAGAAAAGAAAGGAAAAGAAATGATACGAAAAGAAAAGAAAAGTAAAGAACGATATAAAAAGAAACAAACGATATGAAACATAATAGAATTATATATGTGATGTGATGTGAATGACACGTTTTACGTGATGTTATGCTAGTGTGTATGTTACTAGCTTTTAATATATGAAATATTAAGAGATGATGATAAAGCGATAGAGAAGTTATAAAGGTTTAGAACAGAAAGTTAAGGAATGATAGGAATGAGAAGAAAAGAATTGAAGGGATTAGAACAGAATGATAAGAGATTATCAATAGAATGATGGGAATGATTAGCGAAGAGATAAATGAGCATGAGGAAGCTCACATAATATGTTATGTTTCGAGGATATGTATAGACGATGTGTATGATGTGTATATATGTGATGTTATATATTCTAGTAATAACATATATTACTAGTATTTATAAGTTAATGAATGTATGTTTGAACTTACTGAGCATCTAGCTCATTAGTTGTTTATATGTTGCAGGTAAGCAACCTGTTTATTTAAAGTAATATGATGGACAACGGACGGATCTGCACGTGCCAAGGGACTGGGCGAGGGTATGGTACTACCATGAGTCTTTCGCTGAGCGTTCAAAAAGGAAGATGAAAGAAAGAAAGTTATGAAATATTTGTTATAAGAGTATGATAGAAATAGGTATAATATGTAAGTTAAAAGAGAAAAAAAAAATTTGCTATAGAAATTGCTTCCGCTTTAAATGAGAACGTTAAGAAGGGAAAGTTAAGTATGTTAAGTAAGAGGATGACGACCCACGGGGTTGCCAGCCATCGCGGTCGGCATCAGAGCTCGATTGGTTGGTATGGTAACGTACGTAGGGGGCGTTACAGAAATTATTGAAAATTTAGTGTCAAATCATAATAAATCAAAAGTCACATCAATCAGAGATATGCTCTATAAAATAATAATGAGAAGAAAATAACTTTGAAAGCAATGAATTCCTATTGAAGTAACCCAGCAGAATGAATTCATGTAGTTAGTAGAAATTCAAGTAGTCTACTATTAGTCATGATTCTGATAACTTACCATCACACAAACTAGTGCAGAGGCACAAAATTCATAAACAGATATTTAGAAAAGCAATAGATAAAGGGCCAAGCAAAACGAAACCCATCTAAGAAATTATTACTAGCAATCAAAATATAGTTGAAATAAAAAGTGTAGCAGTTCAAGAATGAATGAAGAATTAAAAGAAAACAAAGAATTCATCTAAAATAACGAAACAAATGACTAGTAGAATTATAGATGTCCAAAATTCAAAAATATAAGTTATAATTTCTTTAAAAATATAAACGCCCGCTGTGTGAAGATCTTTCTCAAGGTCCTGCTGGACCACAAGGCTTTGTAGATTATAAAAATCTAGCTGTTGATGAAGCAAAACAAAGATCTTCAAGAGATTTGCTCGAATCCAAGAGGTCACCAATTGACAAATGCCCAGGAATGGAGAACGGAGATAGTGGAGGCAAGTTCTTAATCTAATCAAGACAAACCTCCAAAGTCCTCATTAAGACAAAAGTGCTCCGATAACTCCCTAGATCCTTAAAGAGAGTCGGATCCTTTAGCACTATATGGTAATATTGGCAAGCTCGAGCATGCACTTCATATTTATTGGGAACCAGTGACAACTAAGCCTATTTAAGGCGGCAACACAAACTTAAGATTTCAAATACTTGATCTCTAAGTTTGCAGAGTCCAAAAAGGCCTGCAAGAAAGCTTTCTCAGATCTTTCGACATTCAGCTTGGAATCAAGATCCACTTAAGCAGAGTCAGCAATTAAGAGTTTTTTCTTTTGTTTAGTAATCTAGAAGTTAGCCTCCTTAACATCTTTGATGTGTTGACTTTTTAATTCACTAATCTGCTTGTTTTGCTCAATCTTTTGGCAAGAGAGGGCAAGCTCGAGTCTAGTAGCAGCAAAACTCTGTGCATGTTGCAAAACCTCTGATTAGGCCTTGGACCGAGCTGACAATCTAAACAAAGCTAACCTTAAAGTCTCTAATAAAGCCTTTGGCTGGTGGAATTTAGACTCAGTGGCAGTAACCAATTTCAAAGTTTGAATAAAGGAATTGCAATTTAAAATTGAAATTAAAAGATTTGACTTTGATACTCGAGCTTGAGCAATAAAAGAAAAATTACCTGTGAACTTAGACCGAATACCAAATCATTGTTAGTCTCAGAGGAAGATGTTAACCATGTTAACTGATCTTTAGAGGTGAGCAACCGACGAAGGACTGCACACAGGACATTAGGATTAGTCTAATCACCTTGGTGGTCAAGTTTTTTTTCGATTATTAATCTTATTGGTTAGAACACCAATGTAATTATGCCTTTTTTTATTTATTGGTTTTCCAAACTGGCTAGACTAGCCTGACTGCCTTGGTCAATTAGGGGTTTTTTTTTTTTTTTCTCTGGACCAGTTGTCAGTAGGACATCAAAGTAATAATGCTTTCTTTATTGTTTTTTCAAATTAACTAGACTGGCCCGATTACCTTGGCTAAATAGTTTTTTTCTTTAGACTGGCTGTTTGTCTTGTGGATCTTGCCGATCAAGACACCAAAATTATGATCATTTCTTTACTAGTTTTTCAAACTGGCCAGACCAACCAAATTACCTTGGTCGGTTACTTTTTTTTTTTTTCAAACCAACTGTTTGTCTTGTCATTCTTGCTGGTCAAAACATCCAAATTATGATAATTTCTTTATTGAATTTCTAAACCAGTTAGGCCAACCTAACCACTATAGCTGGTCAGGTTTTCTTACCTCGATTGTCAGTTTTACTAATCAAGAAAGTAAAATTTTATTAGAAAAAATTCAAAAAGGTAAAATTTATAACAAAAAAAAAATTCGACACCATCATGATTTATTTTTAATCAAATACCAAAACTTAGGACCTTACAAGATAGTTTTAATTTAGGGTCCATTTGGAGGAATTTTTGAAGATTTTTGAATTAGAAAAATGTAAGTTTTGAAAAAAGTATTTGGGGGAAAAAAACTGTTTGGAGTTTAAAAAAAGTAAAATCTTATAAATTTATTCAAAAAAAATTATCAATATAAATTTTGGTTTATTCTTCTTGAAATTCTATATAATTTAAAAAATATATCTCATTTAGACTTGTATATGTAAAATTATAAACATTTAAAATTTGAAATTTATTATAGAGTTTTGAAATTATAAATAGTAAAAAATGAGAGTGAAATAAAAAAAAAGTACTAAAAAAGTTGACTTTAGTCTCCAAAGCCCCCTTCTTCACCGCCCACCCCCAACAAAAAAAAGAAAAAGGTCCTTTAAATTTACATTTAAATAGTTTTAATTTTATTTGTGAATATATTATCTAAATATACCATAATTTTTACACCTTTATAATTACTCAATCAATAACTCCTCTTATATTTATTATGTTGTTTGATTTTTAAGAAGATTGGTCTAGTCATATTTTTGTTTTGTTTTGTTTTAAATTTTGAGTGAAGAGATTATTAAATTACGTTTAAGCAAAAAATATTTATAAGTTTATGATTTTGGATTTGATTTGATTTATTTAATCTTTATAAATATGTATAAACATGAATTAGTTTAAGTTTTTTTTTAAAGGAAAAAAAACAATTTTCTTTCCTCAAAAGAAATTGAAATATATATATTTTTTTACACAAACAAAATCCTTTTATAGATTCTAAAACATAGGAAATAAAAATTATTAAAATAAAATTTAAAAATACATGAAATAGAAAATAGAACATTTCTTTTTCCATTAATAAAAAAATAGATTACTCATTTGATATTCAATATTTTTTTTCTTGATTAATAACTCTCCAAACTTCTGAAAAAGTGTAAAAAGATAGTTTAAAAAGTGTAAAAAGATAGTTTTTTCGGATTAAATGTTAATGGTTTTTTAGGCTTCGTTTAGTATACGTATTGTATTTGCATTGCGTTTGAATACAATATATTGAATGCAATTTATATTTTGAAAGAAAAGTATTTATATTGTATTTGAATATAATGTATGTTTTAATAAAAAGGATATAAATTGTATTTTAATAATGAATATGTGATGTGATAAGTAGAGAGAAAAAAGAAAGCGAGAAAGAGAATATGTGATGTGATTGGTAAAAGTAATAGAAAAAATGAAATAATAAATATCACGTTGCGAAATTTTTGAATTTAAATTTCGCGCATTAATGTATAAACTCAATTTGTTAGTGTGCCAATAAAATTTTTTTTTTATTATCATGAGAATTCAATTTTAAATTTTTGGGGTATTAAATATTAATTTGAGGATATTTAAAACATTTTTACAAATTTTAAAATTTTAACAATTTACCCAATCAAATTTAACAAATATTATTTTATTTATTTTTTTTTCCTTTCCTCTTTCCGGATTATTCCGGAAATCTCTTTCTTCTCTCTCTGTTATTTTTCTGTGATCACCGACTCACCCTTTTTTTTTTCTTTCTTTCTCTCTTTGTTTCTTTCCTTCTCACTGACTTCCCTCTCTCTCTCTTTTCTTTTATTTTTCACTCCTCTTCACCGCCTCTCTCTCTCTCTGTGCTCTATTTCACTCTCTCTCGCCCCTTTTCTTCTCTCTCTCGCTTCACCGATCTCTCACTCACTCTCTCGCCCTTTATTTTTTTTCTTTTCTTTCCTCTTCTTCTTCGCGCTCTCACTCTCCCCCTCACCGATTTTCTCTCTCACTCCCTCCCCATTTCTCTTTTTCTTTCTCTTCTTCTTTCCTTTTTTTTCTTCCGGCCGAACGTTGGCCAAACAACCATCGGCCAAAGCTCACCACTGCCGATCGCCAGTCCAAGCTCGAAGTCACCCACCGAACCCGAACCAGCCGCGCCTCATCTTCCTCGCGACCGTCGCCCGAACCGGCTTCTCCCCTTCCCGTCCGACCAAGCCCGTGCCTCGCCGTGCTCGACGCCACCAGCCACTGCCGGTTTCCCCATCGCCGTGAGTCCTCTTTCCGGCCGGTCGATCCCTTCAAGCAAAGAGAAAAAAAAATAATATATGTATATATATATTAAATGTATATCTGTGTGCGTGTGTGTATTAGTATAAAAAATAATAATAATAATAATAATAATATTAATAATGATTTTTAGATCATAAATTTAAATTAATTTGAAATTGGTATTTGAACTGTTCTGGGAATTGGAAAATTTTTTCTGCAGGTTAAGCATTTTGGAGTTTTTGGGGAAGCCTATATTTAGGGTAGGTCATGTCGAAATTTTTTAAAAAATTTATATATATTTTGGATATTTGTGTTAAAATTGCTATTTTAAAATTACAGTGTTAAAATAAAGTATCATTTTAAATTTTAAAATTCAATGGCATATTAATTAGTTGAGTTTACCGTAATTCGATTACGGAATTCTTGGACAGATAATTAAATTATCTGTATTTCTTATTTTAGGTACTAGTTGATCGAATTCAAGGAAAAAGACTATCTTGGAATTCGTGCGAAAAGTTGATCGTAGGTTAAATTGCCAACGAGGTAGGATATCTTACCCTTTCTTTGTAGCCAATTTTGTTTTAATGATTTGGCTAAAAATCATTTAAAGAAAATGAGTTCATAAAGTTTCGAGAATTATGTGATTTAGAAAATATCACGATTTCAGAAATTAAAGGAAAAAATATCCAGTCACGGATTTTTTTGAAAAACAATACGGCATATTTTTATTATGTGAATCATATGTTCATATGAAATGTTGAAAGTTGGATTTGGTGTTAAAGTATACCAGGATCCAGCACACACGTGCGAAGAGTGCACATATCGATCGAGGATCACTCATCATGCTTCGGCATGGTGAGGAAGGCTCATACGAACCGTACACGAACTAGATGTATATAGGGATACAATTTGCATAATCACGATTCCACGTTTATAATTCGGTACTGCATTAACATACTTAGTATGATGGTTAAATTAAAATGTTAAAATATTTTTTTAAAGAATATCCTACTGGGCCTTTCGCTCACTGTTTTAAAACTGGTAAACCCCCAGGAGATAAAGGTGATTAGAAGATACAGGTGACGTGAAACCGTCAGTGGACGACAAGGATTAAAGACTTGAAGTAGTGTTCTGTACTTTAGGACAAAGTATGTATATAAACATTCCAGGACTGTAAATTCTAAACTTTACTTTTGTAATCTTACTTATTTTATTTTATCCAAGTATGCATCTATGGGATATGGGTACCTCACCACCTGATATTGTGATAAAAATTGAATATACATATTAATAAATTTAAAATATACAAGTATAATTTATAAACAAGTTTAAAGAATCGGTAAAGGGTAAGATATAAAAACTGATAGACTTAGGAATTTGAGCTTTCCTTTATTTTATTCTTTTAAAATTTTATATCCGTCACTATCCCAGATTTTTGGGAAGTGACACCTGTCACTATCCCGGATTTTGGGACGTGACAAGATTTTTGGTATTAGAGCATGGTTTGGGGTTTCCATAGGAATTATATGCATACTTGGAGTAAAATAAAATGCTAATTTACAACCCGGAATTTTTATTTTATAGAATGCTGCCCAGACGTAGAAGGGGAACCGTCCCGATAACTACTCCAACCCCGACCTCAGCACTGACGCCAAAGCCGGATCAGGCTAATGTCACGGAAGCTATGTATCGAGTATTACCAAACATAGTTACTCGTGCGAGAGATGAACTGGTCGTTCGTGACATAAACCGGAGCCTACGAGATTTCCAACGATTTCGAGTTCCAGCCTTTACTGGTGAAGGTGATCCTTAAGAAGTAGATGATTGGTTCCAAAGTGTGATAATGAAGATGGATACTATCCATACCCCACCTGAATACCGGATTGAAATTATTTCCACCTATTTGGACGGTAAAGCTGGCATATGATGGAGACAAATTAGGAGAATGCACAAACTCCAAGAGATGACATGGGAGATGTTTGAACAGTTATTCTATGATCAATTTTTCCCTGAGAGTTTTAGGGATCAAAAGATTATAGAGTTTATGAGCCTACAACAAGGGAATATGACCGTGTTCGAGTACGTGTCAAAATTTAGAGAATTATCCAGATTTGCTTCTACGA
This sequence comes from Antiaris toxicaria, assembly GCA_035233585.1. NCBI lineage: Eukaryota > Viridiplantae > Streptophyta > Magnoliopsida > Rosales > Moraceae > Antiaris > Antiaris toxicaria. Next base: position 9,671,908 of record CP141163.1, read on the forward strand.
TGGTGGCGACTGAGTGCACTAAATTTATCAAGTTTGAGCAGGGACTTAAACCATCGATAAGGAGACTAGTGGTGGGTATGCAGATTCGAGACTATCCGACGCTCGTGTCAGCTGCCCTGCATATTGAACATGATAATCAAAATTTTCAGAAGGAAAAATCTGAAGCTCCAAAGACGTCCGGTGGACCGACTAGAAGTCAACGTGGGAATTGTACTCATGTTAGTGGGGTCAACATTGAAGGTAGAAGAACTGACAGTACTAGTAACACTTCTACTGGAAGATTACACCCATATGAGAGGAGCTATTATAACTGTGGCCAAACAGGACATTTAAAGAAGAACTGTCCTTATAGGCAACAGCAGCCGGCTCAACAATTCAAGCAGTCCAGCCAATCATCAGCAGGATCTCGTCAGTCTGAATCTGGATAATTTACCCAGGGATCGGTTAACCAGGGACAGTCAGGACTTGGCCAGCCACAATATAGGCCGCCACAAACCCCTTATCAACCAAATTTTGGACCTCAGTCATTTCAATCACAGTGGAGACCTCAGATGTCCATTAGTAGGCAGGCTTCTTCGCAACCGCCACAATTCAGGCCAGCGGGATCCACTACCTCGAGGAACAGTATGAATGACAAGGGAAAAGGGAAAATGTATGCTATGGAAGGGGAAGAACCAACAACTTAGAACAGTCCTACGGTTATGGAGGGTATGATTCTGATCTCTTCTAGTTGGGCACACGTATTGTTTGATACTGGTGCCAGTCATTCTTTTATTGCATCCACGTTTGCAAAAGCATTAGAATTAGAAATCAAACCTTTAGAGTCACCTTTGCACCTCAGTACGCCACTTGGAAAAACCGAAGCTTCATTGATATGTTGGACTAATGTTGTTACGCGAGAAGGCGAACAACTTAATGTCCAATTTATTATCCTACCAATGAGACGCTATGATGTGATTCTTGGTATAGATTGGTTAACTCAGAATAGGGCAACATTAGATTGTCATCACCGAAAGGTGATATTATTCATAGAGCCAAACCCAACGGTGATCGAACTCGAAAATCCAGATCAAGTGATGACCAGTGTGCTGTTGAGATCAGCCATAGGTGGTCGACGAAAGTTATCTTGCGCCGCTATTATTTTCGCATTGGAAGGTGACAACAACGTGAAAAGAGGTGATCACTACACTCCAGTGGTAGATGAATTCCCAGATGTATTTCCTGAAGATTTACCTGGTTTGCCACCTGACCGAGAGGTAGAATTGTGTATCGATCTTATTCCAGGTACATCCCTGATATCAATTCTGCCTTACAAAATGGCACCTGCGGAGAAAGCTGAATTGCGGAAACAATTGGCTGAGCTAGAACTTAAAGGATTCATTCGGCTTAGTAAATCACCATGGGGAGCACTAGTCCTATTTGCAAAGAAACAAGATGGAAGCTTACGACTGTGTGTTGACTATAGGCAACTGAATAGGGTGACCATCAAGAATAAATATCCCTTGCTAAGGATCGACGAGTTATTTGATCAACTTGAAGGTGCTCAGTACTTCTCAAAGATTGATCTGAGATCTGGATATCATCAATTGAAAATCCGAGAGGAAGATATCCCAAAAACTGCATTTAGGACTCGGTATGGATCTTACGAATTCTTGGTTATGCCTTTTGGTTTGACGAATGCTCCAGCAGCTTTCATGGACTTGATGAATCGTGTTTTTCGACCATTTCTAGATCAGTTTGTCATCGTCTTCATTGATGATATTCTGATCTATTTTAAGACCCGGGAGGAACATGAACAACACTTAAGGTTGGTCCTACAAACTCTGCGGGAGCATCAGTTGTACGCTAAGAGGGAGAAATGCAACTTCTGGTTATCTGAAGTCAAATTTCTTGGGCATGTTATCTCTAGTCAAGGCATAGTCGTGGACCCTACAAAAGTCGAGGCAATAATAAAATGGGAACGACCTAGAAACGTAACTGAAATCAGAAGTTTTCTGGGATTAGCAGGATATTATCGTAAATTTATTCAGGATTTCTCGTGAATTGCAGCCCCAATGACACGATTGACAAGAAAAGATGTTCGATTTGACTGGGACAGTAAATGTGAAAACGCTTTTCAAGAATTAAAAACTCGCTTGACCAGTGCCCCAGTTCTTATAATTCCCAAGTCTGAAGAACCCTATGAAGTTTATACTGATGCATCGAAAAAAGGACTCGGGTGTGTTCTAATCCAGAGAGGGCATATCGTAGCATACGCATCTCGACAATTGAAGACGCATGAGAAAAACTACCCAACACATGATTTAGAGTTGGCAGCCATTATTTTTGCTTTGAAAATTTGGAGATGCTATCTCTATGATGTCTCATTTCGGATTTTCTCTGATCATAAGAGTTTGCAGTATCTCTTTACTCAGAAAGATCTGAATTTGAGGCAAAGACGTTGGGTAGAGTATATGGAAGATTATGACTTTACTCTGGAATATCATCCAGGTAAGGCTAATATCGTAGCGGATGCTCTTAGCCGGAAAGGTGCAGGTGTTCTTGATTCGTTAGCAGTGCTTGATTGGAAAAGAACAGCAGTGGTTGAGGATTATGATCTTCAGATTTCTGAGGATCAAGATTCAATCACTCTGTATAATTTAGTAACTCCACCCTACTTGATTCAGCAAGTTAAGGAGAATCAACATAAAGATAGCCATTTACAAAATGTCTGGTCAAAGCTTCAGAATGGAGAACAAATGGAACATTGGAACATCCGTAGTGATGGAGTTTTGTATTTCAAACATCGTCTAGCTGTGCCACAAATACCAGAATTGAATAAGGCAATCATGAATGAAGCTCATAAATCTCGATTTGCAATACATCCAGGAGTCATCAAGATGCATAAGGATCTAAAGAGACAATACTGGTGGCGAAACATGAAAAATGATGTGACAAATTATGTAAAGACTTATCAGAATTGTCTTAAGGTCAAAGCAGAACGTCAGAAACCTGGAGAGATGCTACAGTCGCTACCTGTTCCAGAGTGGAAGTGGTAAGAAATTACTATGGATTTTCTTATGGGGCTACCAAAAACACGGAATGGTTTCGATGTAATTTGGGTAGTGGTAGATCGATTGATGAAATCAGCGCACTTCATTCCTATCAAGTCCACATATGGTAGGCAGAACTTAGCTAAGGCATATTTAGATGAGATAGTGAAATATTATGAAATACCATTAAGTATTATTTCTGATCGAGATCCTCGAGTTACCGCTCGATATTGGAAGAGTTTCCGGGCAGCTTTTGGGACAGATTTGAAATTCAGCACCGCTTTTCATTTGCAGACCGATGAACAATCCAAAAGAGTTATTCAGATTCTTGAAGACATGTTACGTGCATGCGCGTTAGATTATGGGAACAAATGGATTGATAATTTGTCGTTAGCAGAGTTCGCCTACAACAACAATTATCAATTTAGCATCAAAATGGCACCATTCGAAGCTCTTTACGGAAGACCATGTATATCACCTATATGTTGGATCGAACCTGAAGATCGAGTTCATACTGGAGCAACTATTGTCGAGGAGACTACCGAGAAAATTCGAATTATTCGAGAACACTTAAAAACAGCTCAGAGCCGACAAAAGAGTTACGCTGACAGACGATGGAGACCATTGGAATTTGAGGTAGGAGATTTCATACTTCTAAAGGTTTCCCCTCGAAAAGGAGTTTTTCGTTTTGGCAAAAAAGGGAAATTAGCTCCACGATATGTGGGACCGTTCCTTATTATTCAACGAGTTGGTAAAGTTACTTATCGTTCAGCGTTGCCATTAGAGTTATCCCATGTGCATGATGTATTTCATATATCGATACTTAGGAAATGCGAACCGGGTCCTACTGCAATAGTTTCGCCCGAGGACATACCAATTCGAGAATATGTTTCCTACGAAGAGGCACCGGTACGAATTCTTGATAGAAAAGTCAAGAAAATACGACATCAAGAGATAGCGTTAGTTAAGGTTTTATGACAACATCACGGAAATGAAGACGCTACTTGGGAAGTAGAAAGCGAAATGCTAGAGAAATACCCCCATTTGTTTGAAAATCTAGATAATTCGAATTTCGAGGACGAAATTCTTTTGTAGGAGGGGAGAATTGTCACGTTGCGAAATTTTTGAATTTAAATTTCGCGCGTGAATGTATAAACTCAATTTGTTAGTGTGCCAATAAATTTTTTTTTTTATTATCATGAGAATTCAATTTTAAATTTTTGGGGTATTAAATATTAATTTGAGGATATTTAAAACATTTTTACAAATTTTAACAATTTTTACCCAATCAAATTTAACAAATATTATTTTATTTATTTATTTATTTATTTTTTTATTTTTTTTCCTTTCCTCTTTCTGGATTATTCCGGAAATCTCTTTCTTCTCTCTCTGTTATTTTTCTGTGTTCACCGACTCACCCCTTTTTTTTTCTTTCTTTCTCTCTTTGTTTCTTTCCTTCTCACCGACTTCTTTCTCTCTCTCTTTTCTTTTATTTTTCACTCCTCCTCACCGCCTCTCTCTCTCTGCTCTGTTTCACTCTCTCTCACCCCTTTTCTTCTTTCTCTCGCTTTATCGGTCTCTCACTCACTCTCTCGCCCTTTTTTTTTATTATTTTCTTTCCTCTTCTTCTTCGCGCTCTCACTCTCCCCCCTCACCGATTTTCTCTCTCACTCCCTCCCCATTTCTCTTTTTCTTTCTCTTCTTCTTTCCTTTTTTTTCTTCCGGCCGAACGTTGACCAAACAACCACCAGCCAAAGCTCGCCACCGCCGATCGCCAGTCCAAGCTCGAAGTCGCCCACCGAACCCGAACCAGCCGCGCCCGAAACACCCCACGCCGACTGCCCAGCCGCGCCTCATCTTCCTCGTGACTGTCGCCCGAACCGGCTCCTCCCTGTCCCGTCCGACCAAGCCCGTGCCTCGCCGCTCGTCCCCGCCTCGCCATTGCCCTCGCCGCGCTGCCGACCACCGTGCTCGACGCCACCAGCCACCGCATGGTTCCCTGCCGCCTTGAGTTCTCTTTCCAGCCGCCGATCCCTTCAAGCAAAGAGAAAAAAAAATAATATATGTATATATATTATATGTATATCTGTGTGCGTGTGTGTATTAGTATAAAAAAATAATAATAATAATAATAAGTAATAATAATAATGAAAAATAATAATAATAATAATAATGATTTTTAGATCATAAATTTAAATTAATTTGAAATTGGTATTTGAACTGTTCTGGGAATTGGAAAATTTTTTCTACAGGTTGAGCATTTTGAAGTTTTTGGGGAAGCCTATATTTAGGGTAGGTCATGCCGAAATTTTTTAAAAAATTTATATATATTTTGGATATTTGTGTTAAAATTGCTATTTTAAAATTACAGTGTTAAAATAAAGTATCATTTTAAATTTTAAAATTCAATAGCATATTAATTAGTTGAGTTTACCGTAATTCGATTACGGAATTCTTGGACAGATAATTAAATTATCTGTATTTCTTATTTTAGGTACTAGTTGATCGAATTGAAGGAAAAAGACTATCTTGGAATTCGTGCGAGAAGTTGATTGTAGGTTAAATTGCCAACGAGGTAGGATACCTTACCCTTTCTTTGTAGCCAATTTTGTTTTAATGATTTGGCTAAAAATCATTTAAAGAAAATGAGTTCATAAAGTTTCGAGAATTATGTGATTTAGAAAATATCACGATTTCGGAAATTAAAGGAAAAAATATCCAGTCACGGATTTTTTTGAAAAACAATACGGCATATTTTTATTATGTGAATCATATGTTCATATGAAATGTTGAAAGTTGGATTTGATGTTAAAGTATACCAGGTGCCAACACACACGTGCAAAGAGTGCACATATCGATCGAGGATCACTCATCATGCTTCAGCATGGTGAGGAAGGCTCATACGAACCGTACACGAACTATATGTATATAGGGACACAATTTGCATAATCACGATTCCACGTTTATAATTCGGTACTGCATTGACATACTTAGTATGATGGTTAAATTAAAATGTTAAAATATTTTTTTAAAGAATATCCTACTGGGCCTTTCGCTCACTGTTTTAAAACTGGTAAACCCCCAGGAGATAAAGGTGATTAGAAGATACAGGTGACGTGAAACCGTCAGTGGACGACAAGGATTAAAGACTTGAAGTAGTGTTCTGTACTTTAGGACAAAGTATGTATATAAACATTCCAGGATTGTAAATTCTAAACTTTACTTTTGTAATCTTACTTATTTTATTTTATCCAAGTATGCATCTGTGGGATATGGGTACCTCACCACCTGATATTGTGATAAAAATTGAATATACATATTAATAAATTTAAAATATACAAGCATAATTTATAAACAAGTTTAAAGAATTGGTAAAGGGTAAGATATAAAAACTGACAGACTTAGGAATCTGAGCTTTCCTTTCTTTTATTCTTTTAAAATTTTATATCCGTCACTATCCCGGATTTTTGGGAAGTGACACCTGTTGCTGTCCCGGATTTTGGGACGTGACAATAAATAGTGATTATATTGGATTTAAAATGTGATGTGATTGGTATTTGAATGAAACGTTTTTATATTTGGATAAAAATTACATTACATTTGAACGCAATATAAATGTAATGTTATCATCAAACGATGGGTTAATTACAAAAGAATTATAAGGATGTTTTATGCTCTATTTCATGAACACATTACATTTGTATTATATTGAATATAATGCATTGAATGTAATTTGCATTTGGAGGAAAAGTATTAGTATTGTATTTGAATGTAATATGTATTTAGATGAAAAGTATTTGAATTATATTTTAATAATAAATATATGATGTGATGGGTAAAAAAAAAAAAAGAGCGAATATATTATATAATTAATAAAATTCGAAGAATAAGCTCTCATCCTCCTTCGGAGGAAGCAATAATTCAAACAACATATCCTCGTCTTAATGCTTCAAGTTTAAGAAAGTTTTGAGCAGATGATTTTGAGCAAGGGTTGAGGGAGCTAGCGTCGATTCGATGAGTTTGCGACAGTGGGGTTGGCGCGGCAGTGGAGGACGCCGGAGATGGTGACGGCGGCGACTTTCTGTGCGGAAAGTTCGTGGTGGGTTTTTCCTTTGAGGATAAGGCAATTTATTGAGGATTTCAGATTTCGAAAGGAGGGGTTAGTTGGTCTTTTTGATTAAAATTTAAATAAAGGAAATAAAAAAGAAAAAGAAATATTCTTAAAATTTAAGAAAAAGTCCCTGTATATATGCGTGACTGCAGAACTTCTGAAACCCTAAACCCCTCTTCATTTCTGCTTTGTCCTCCGAAACAATGTGGAGGTCGGTTGTGGCGGCTCGAGCCTCTCATCTCTTCAGAAGACACACAACGTCGTCATCATCATCTCGCAAGCTACTCTTCGGGACTCTTCGGAAAAATTCCAACATTTTCTACTCAAAACCGCGAGCATTTTCCCCTCGATTCCTATCCCAAACTCCAACTGAACACTCTGATTCTTTGGAGGCCGAGCAGCTTCCAGAACCTTCTCTCGGCGGCGAAAATGACGGCGCTGCTCAGATTGGAACTGCCCAGTTGAATTATGAAGAAGACAACGCCGAGAAGGTGGAGGAATTGTTGTCTTTTCTTCGGAACGAAACCTCCGATGATGTGTCTTCTTCTCTGGAATCCAGATTTGACGACTTGGATTTGAGGCTTCACGAGGATTTCCTGGTAAGGGTTCTTCAAACCCCAGACCTGTTAACCGAGAATTTGATTAGTTTTTTCATCTGGGTTTTGAAGAAAGATCCAGAGATTAGAGTAAAAACCGGTGTTTTGGATTCGCTTGTTAGGGCTGTTTGTGGTGGTAGTAGTCTTAAAAGGAAACAGGCTTATTGGTTGTGGGATTTGGTGAAGGAGATTGGTGAGAATGAAAGTGATGTGTTGAACGCTGAGATTCTTAATGAAATTATTGCTTCATTGTCGAAACTGGGGAAAGGGAAGGCTGCTTTGGAGGTTTTTGAAAAGTTTGTTGATTTTAAGGTTGAGCCTAATGCGGATACTTACTATTTAACGCTTGAAGCGCTTTTCAAGCGCTCGATGTTGGATTGGGCTTGCACGGTTTATGAGAAGATGGTTGATGCGGAGAGAGTGCCCAGCGAGGGTGAGAAAGTCGGCAGGATCATCTCATGGCTTTGCAAGGCGAAAGGGGCTCAAGATGCCCATCTGGTTTACACGTTGGCAAAGGAGAAGAAGAAGGGGTATCCAGTTCCTCGTGTAGCAGTTAATTTCTTGATCGGTGCTCTTTGTCGGGAGAATGGTACAGTGAGACTGGCGTTGGAGATGTTGGATGATTTCGAGGGAGAAGCACGGAAGTACGCGATCAAGCCATTTTCGGCTGTGGTTCAAGGTTTGTGTAGGACAAAAGATGTGAATGAAGCGAAGAAATTGCTTATCAAGATGACAATGGATGGCCCCCCTCCAGGAAATGCAGTCTTTAACTCGGTCATCCATGGCTTTTCCAAGGCCGGGAATATGGTAGAGGCAATCGATACAATGAAGATGATGACGAGTAGGGGATTGAAGCCAGATGTCTACACTTATACTGTTATTATTAGTGGTTACACCAAAAGAGGTCAGATGCATGAGGCTCGTAAGATCTTATCAGAAGTAAAAAAGAAGCATTCTAAATTGAGTCCGGTGACGTACCATACACTCATTCGTGCATGTTGCAAACTCGAAGAATTCGATAAGGCTTTAGAGTTGTTGGCTGAGATGGAAGATCACCGGGTAAATCCTAATGCTGACGAATACAATAAGTTGATCCAATCTCTTTGTCTCAAGGCTTTAGATTGGGAAACCGCGGAAAAATTGCTGGACGAAATGAATGAGAAGGGTTTGCAGCTCAATGGGATCACAAGGGGGCTAATAAGAGCAGTCAAGGAAATGGTGGAAGAAGAAGTTGAGACTTCAAAGGCTAGTGTAGAGGCCTAATATGAGGATATGGAGATTGGGGTAAGTTAATAATAGGGCAGTTAATTTTGTTAATTTTCGAACACTTTGTTATCGCTTGATTGAAAATGAAATCTAAAAACTTTCTTTTGTCAATGTTGTTGGTTCTTTCAGATTAAAATTCAGGCCTGAGTTAAAGAGCAGGTGGTTGTACCCGCAAAGTGCAATTTTCGGGTTAGTTTGTTTGGTTTCAGTTTGCCTTCTCTTTTCCTTTTTTTTCAGTATACTGTATATTTTAAGAGGCAAGAAGAATGAAAAATTTTATGAGATATTGAAAGCTACTGGGAGCAAAGAAAGTATGCATCCCCTACTAGACCTGTTCCTCAGGTTATATTTGACCGGTTAAATGTAATAAAGTTGATTGGCATTAACGTTTATTGACGGTTCAAAACAGTTTGATAGGCAAAAAAATAAAGGACCTTGTTACAGTTCCCCACCAAAATCTGTTAGAATTGGTTTTAATTTCTATTGAAACATACATTCAAATGTATTTATTCAATGATTGCATTTAGCCATTTCTATCCAAACGCCAATTTGGATAGCCATTCAAATGTTACCGTTTAAAGTTTATTTCAAATGTTACCATTCCAATGTTGTCATCACATATTGCCTTACAAACATGATAATTTGAACATGAATTTAGTCTTGAATTTTTTTAATTTTTTAGAATGCATACTACTGCTGTAACTTTTTACTAAAAGAAAAGAATATATATATATATAGGGAGTGTTTTGTTTCTGACAACTGGACGTATCTGTCACTTTTTTTATGACCGTCAGATGAAAGTTGGATGGTGGGATTTGTTGAAGCCGAATCAGGGGAAGCCTATGACAAATACTGATTGGCCTCATGATCTTTTCATTCAACTACACTTCTTTTCTTTTCTTCTTTTCAAGCATCAGCAATGGGTTTATGAACATGTTCGTTCAAGTTTTCTTGTTTTGATGAAATGAGGTTTTGGAAATTTGCTGAAGGGACCGACCATGGCCTACACAGTGCCGTTGCCTAGCCAGCCACCATCACCGCTCTTCTAGAGCTAGATCAAGCCAAGCAACAGTTTTTTTTTTTTTTAACGGCTATGAAATAGCAAAGCACTTTAATTGCTTTTGATTTCAATTTTTTGAGTTTGTAATGTAAGAAAGGATTTTTGTAAACTCATTTTGGTCAGTGAGATATTGGAGTGGAAGGTTTTTCTTATTGTATCCCCTGCCTGCACCAGTCCCTTGTCGAAGGAGGCTGTTCATCATCGACAGAGGAGCTCTTCTCTGTTGGACATACTCGCCCTTCTCTCTCCTCTCTCTCTCTCTCTCTCTCTCTCTCTCTCTCTTTCTCTCTCCCTAGTTTTCTTTGGATTTCAGACAGGATGGTCGATCAGTTGATCGAGATGCAAAGGTCTCAAAATCAACGCTTAAGATCTAGCAATGCTTTACCATCCACAAACATGGCTGAGATCTTCTCAGATAGCTTCTTTGCCAAAATCCCTCTCTTCTCAAAGAGAAAAAACCCTGTCGTACTCTTTTTTACTTTCTGGTTTTCCATGTTTTCAATTGTGATTTTCTTGCTTATCCTACTTCTTCTTGTGCTTTAGCAGCATTTGAAAGCTTTCCTTTTTCGAGAGAGCTTCTTTGGAGGGGATGATTGTAGGTGGGTGGTTGGTTTGTTTGTTTGGCTGGCTTTATTTTATTTTGTTTTGGGATTTTTTTTTTTTTTGTTTCAAGTTGGGATTAAAACTGATATCTTTAGTATTTTTTTTAATCATAAATAGAAAAAAGAGAAAAGCTATTCATTCGAAATTATCTCGAATGGAGTATCGTGCATTAATATTGAAATAATTTAAAATTTAGGGGCGTTCCTATCTGTGATTGGTATTAATATAGATATGTTGATATTTTTTTAAGGGAAATTTTTAAAACATTTTAAAGTGTTTTATTTTCATATAAGGTAATTCTATTGACACGATCATTTTATCTCTCTACATCCATTTTAAATAAACACCCCTCTTAATTTGAAATAATTATATTTCCTTATTACACATTCTTATATATTTCAAAAATATCCTTAATTCTATTTTCATAAATTAAATGATAATTAAAATTACCTCTTGGAGAGAAATGTCGAAAAAGTGAGAAATGTTGGGTGAATCAGAAAAGTTTTTATTTCAAATATCTTCTCACATCTATTTTAATTTGTTTACTTTATTATTTTCCTCCTATCTCTCTTAATTTTTTATTTGGATGAAGTTTTAGGCATTAAGCCATTTTTTCATATAAAGCAAATTGGATTTTTAAAAAATAAATACATTTACTATTAATATTTTTAAAAGGTGTTTTACTACTATATTTCTTAAATTCAAAAATTCAAGAAAAAAAAGCTTATCAAAAAAAGAAAAAAAAAAGAAAAGAAAAGAAAAGAAAAGAAAAAACATATATAGTTATTATAAATTCTTTAGCCAATGGTAAGGTTTTGTGTTGATTATATAGGAATACCAAAGGCCTTAAAATATAAGATAAAAATTAAAATTTGTATAAGAAAAAAAAATAAAAAATCTATAAATGGCCATATACATAGTGGACGGTACGTTAATCTTCTTATATATATATTTTTTATATTATATTATATGGTATTATAAACAATTTTTTAAGATAGTATTGTAAACATATTTGTTATACAAAATTGCTAACTAAAAAAAATTACAATTTTACAGGAAAAAAATGGAATCGATCAATGAAAAGAGAGATAAAATTTTTTTTGAATTATATTTTTTATATCATTTTTTGAAATAACCATTAAAGTTGAAGATATTATAGTTTTATTTGAGAAAATTTGAGAAATTAAGTAATTAAGTCCGTTAAAGTAATGTCCTTTTTTGACATTTTGCACAAGGGTTTTTTTTGTAATAATATATTTTAAGTTAACGGATGTGTCAAAAGTGAAATTGAATTTGTAAATAAAATTACCTTTTCATTTAAAACGGAGACTTCTAAATATATACGTCAAAGATATTTACTTACGAGATTATAAGTATAATATAATGATAATGTTATATTTAATCCTATCTAAAGGTATAAAGTCAAATTCACTCGTCTCCAAATTTAAAAAAAATGATTCATTTATTTATTTAATTTTGAAAATAATGATCCAGGACTAGATGTTTGGAATTTTTCTTACAAAACACCTCGTTAAACATATTGTATTTTAATAACTAAACATTTCTTATCTAAAGATTTGAATGCAGAAAAGAAATACATATGGTTTTCCTGGTAAATTATTTCTTTCTAGGCTTCATTTATTCTATTGAAAATGGTCACGTTTAAATCTTTTTTGTTTGTTTGTTTTTCTTTATTAGGGTAATTTTTCTTTGTAACTTATTTCTTAACAGAAATAGTCACGTTAACATCTACCTCCAATAATTTGTTATGCAATAGGCTACAAATGACCTAAGCCAACTCTAATATTCACTTGCAAGAAGCCACACTCTTGCCATGAGTAGTGTCTAGACTCTTTTGTCTTCTTGATCTCTATGTCTATTGGTGCATTAAAACAATTTTAGAGTGTGTGTTGATTAGTTTTAGCTTTTGTCTCATGGACGAGGAAAATATAGATGACCAGACGGAGGAGTTGCCACGTAAAGCGGCGAGATTGCAATGTAGTGATAACATTTTGGAACTTGTTCTAGAAGCTTCTCTGGTGGAGGTTACTACTAAGTTTAAAGCGGTTGATAAAGTTTTATTATGTCATAGAATAGAGAGAATGGAGGTGAGAAATTGTTTGTTGAAGGCTTGGCGGGATATCAAAGTCTAGCACATTAGAGAGGAAAGTCTGAATATGTTCGTTTTCAATTTCTTGCTTAAAGAAAATAAGGATTAGACTTTCGAAGGTCGACTGTGGAATATTAATGGAGCACATATGGTGCTTCAGGATTGGACTCTGGGCTTTGTTGTAAGTAATCTGAAGTTTGACAAAACTATATTTTGGTTTCAAATCCACGGTCTTCCCTCCTGTGGAATTTTTCACAAGAGAAAATGCAGCCAGGACCGGGTAGTAAGTAGGTAAGTTCTTGATATCTGGATTCTGAATCTGGGGTCTCGTTCATGAGGTAGATTTTTTAAAGTCCTAGCTCTGATTAAGCTTAAGAAGCATTTAAATGTTTCTTTTATAAGGAACTAACTGGTGAGTTTCGGTGGATTGCTTTCAAAATCGAAAAACATGTAGTGTTATACAACAAATGCTAATTGCTCAGGCATAGTGAAGGGTCCTGTACTCTAAACTAGACGAGAAGATGGCACTAACTGATATGTGCCGTTAAATAGAAAATGGATCTAGGCAAATTTTACATTAAGTTTACAGTGGCTGAAGCATTGGAAGGCTATGAGATCGATGGAAGAAAATGTTACTTTGGAGGATATTGCCCAAACAACTGTCTTTGTTGGAACAAAGAAAAGAGAGCAGGAGACCTTTGCTAAACCAGAGAGCATGCGCGACATTAGGTCAGATCCAACATCTAATTAGGAACCTCTTCGGACTCTAGAAATGGTTTTGGGTCTTTGCTTAGGGACATGACAGCTGGCTCTAAAGCTACTCAGGTTAAGATTTCAAGGAAGTTAGGAGAGACGGCTCAAGTTGGGATGAAAGCCAGGTCTGATGGTTTCAATATTGTAAGTTTTAGGCTCAATCTATAGAGAAGCGTTGCTTGACAAGACATCCTAGAAATGCATTTATATTGAAGAAATCGGGCCCAATTTTCTCAAAGATGGTCACATACGTGATGGGCTTAGGAAATTTTAATGAGTACCAAGCCCAACCAATGGTTTTGCTCCAAATGCTGGAGTTAATCAGTACCGAGCCCAAAGGGAAAATTTGTAAAAAAGAAAGGCCCGACCTTTTTTCTTTCATGTTTTAGATGACAAACCATTTGCTAAGATAAAGGAAAGTTTGTGTAACCTTTCTAGCACAACTAGTAAAAAGCTCAGCTTAAGCCTGCTAGAGAAAGAATTGGAACACTCTCGTATTCTTGCAAACAGTCTGGAGGTGGGTTTCAATTCAGGGGTAGATTATATTGCCTTAAAAGGGAAGAAAATTAGTTCTGGAATGGGTCATGGAAGAGGTGGAAGGCAATTTAAGGGAGAAAGAGACTCGGTTTCATCTGTAAATAGGGATGTTAAGGAGCTCTAGAAGATAAGATGATAGAAGAGCTTGATGAGGAATCTTTGGTTCTAGCCTATCCTATTCAAGTAGATGATTCTAAAGGTAAATCTCAGTGCTCAGGTCAGTCAGCCACAAGTCTTCTATTGGACAAATGAAAACCCTTGCCATTAATTATCATCGTTTGGCTCGAGCCACGGCAATTCAGGGGTTTTGGGCCTAGAGTAGGGTTTATAAACCTAGTTTATTAGTTCTATCAGAGACTAATGGGATGTTTGTTTTCCATATTGTATTTTTATTGCATTTAAATGTAATACAATTTTCATTCAAATATAAAAATTTTATGTTCAAATAAAATACTTTTCTGCAGTACCTCAAATACATTTACTATTATAAAATATTTTTAAAATAAATTTTTAAATATCCATCGCATCATATACTTTCTCTATCTCATTTTTTCTATTTACTTTTATCAATTACATCAATTTTTTAATTCTAAAATATAATTCAAATGTTTTTTTATCTAAATAAACATTACATTTAAATACAATGCAAATACTTTTCATTCAAATACAAAATGTATTCAATGTATTGCGTTCAAATGTAAGGCGAATACAATATGTTTACCAAACACCTTATAAGATTTTAGAAACTATGATGATTGGTGTTGTTTGTAGTTGGAATTTTTCACAGTTTTACTATATGTCGCCAGTAAGGTTGGCTAGGGGTTACTGTGCGGCTTGGGAGGGTGATGTGAATATTGAGGTTCGTGGAGGAGTTAAAAATATGATAAATTACTTAATACCTTTACCTTCAGGGAGCAATTGGCTTATCTCGACAGTCTATGACCCTTCAAAGGGCTCAGATAGAGCTACCTTTTAGAGTTGTTTCTAAGAGTTAACAGATGTGTACGATGGCCCATGGTTAGTCATTGGCGATATGAATAGCACCTTGAATGGGTAGAAAAGATTCTCAGCCAAAAGGAGTAATAGTGGTCAGAGGAGTTCATAGGCATTTGTGGAGGCGGTGGAATATTCAAGGCTTATTAATCTAGGAGCTGAGAGTCCCCATTTTACGTGGTCTAATAGAGGAATTGGTCTAGACCTGGTGAAGGCTAGCTTGGATAAAGGCCTTTCAGATGCTAGATGGTGGGTACTGTTTCCAAGAGTAGTAGTGTCGTTGATCCTCACGTCTTTCTCCGATCATAGTCCTATTATCCTTAATCTCTTTGGTGATGAGTTCTTTAAGCGACCATTCAAATTTAAAGCAGCCTGGCTCAGGCATCCATGTAGTCATCTTATGATTAAAAGGGCCTAAATTTAGTAGTGTGAAATGAGCCACTGGCTTAGATTATGGCATTTCATATCTCAATAAGGGCTGCTTTATCCTTTTGGAACAAGGAATAATTTGGTGATATAAGGAAAATTATTAAAAAGGCTCAAGATAAACTCCTTGAACTTTCCAATAGGAGCATTTTGGTAGAAGTTGAGGCAGAGATAAAAGAGGTTTAATTGGATCTTGATAAGTGGCTTAGAAAGAATAAGGTTCTATGGAAGCAGAAATCAAGGATCACCTAGTTGAGAGAAGGAGATAAATGTACTAGATTCATTCATGTTACTACTATAGTCTAACAGCAGAGAAATTGGATCGTTTCTATAATGAACCATAAACGACAAAGAGTGAAGGCTTGAAGCGAAATTGTAGGGTCTTTATTTAAAGATTTCGTGAATTGTTCAAGAGTTCGGAGCCTTTGATTCTTACCAATCTAAATAATTTGATTATGCCTTCCATTTCGAAAAAGGATAATCCAAAGGTTATGTCTCTTCCTTCCCCAGTAGATACTCGAAGTATCGTTACGGGTGTGAATCCTTGGAAGTCCCCAGGTCTGGACAGATTTTCTGGTATGTTTTATCATAACTATTGGAATACAGTTTCGCATGGCGTAGTTACTATTGTTCTTGATTTCTTTACAACTGGGAAACTTGATCCTACCCTCAATAGGATTAACTTAGTCTTGATTCCCAAAAAGGATCAAACTGTCTCTGTTGGTTATTATAGACCAATTAATCTTTGTAATTTTGTTTTCAGATTAATCTCCAAGTTGTTGGCTGAAATGTTGAAACCCTTTCTTAATAAGATAGTTTCCCCACTGCAATCAGCTTTTGACCCAGGATGATTGATCTTGAATACTTCCGTATTTACTTAAGAGGTCTTCTACACTGTGAAAAAGAAACGTGGAAAGGGTGGTCCTATATTTCTGAAGCTCAACATGGAGAAAGCTTAAGATTGAGTAAAATTGAATTTTTTCGAGATTGTACTGTTGAAGTTTGATTTGACAAAAAGAGGATTTCATGGGTCATGGAGTGTGTTAGGAGTCCTTTATTTGCTTTACTTCTCAATAGTAGTTGATTCTCTTTTGCTCTCTCTCTTTATTCTTTGTAGTGAGGTCCTTTCTAGATTGTTAAACAAGTATTATGAAAAGGGGAAACTTAAAAGGGTTAAGTATTCTAGAGGGGGAATAAAGCTTTCTCATGCTTTGTTTGTTGATGACTTGCTCTTGTTTGGAAGGGAGACCAACAAAGTAGTTAGAGATGTTAAATTGTCTCAATTTATATTGTTCTTAGTCTAGTCAGAAGGTAAATACAAATAAGTCTTCAGTCAACTTCAGCAGTAATTTGCAATGATCAAAGGTAATTAAAGTAGTGGATATTCATGGCTTTGAAAGGGTTAAGGAGAACAGAGTCCACCTAGGTCTCTTGTTTTTCTCTAATCGCAAGAAAACGGCGGATTGGAAGTTTTTAGTTGATCATGCAAGGAATAGGGTAGCAGAATGGCAACAGAAATTTTTATCCAAGGTTGGGCATTTGGTTCTTCTCAAAACTGTTAGTCAATCTATGCCTTCTTATGCAATGACCTTCAACTTGCTGTCAGTGTCTACATGTCATAAGCTTGATGCTATGTTTAGAAGGTTTTGGTAGGGTACATCAAACAACAGCGGGAATTGAGAACTTGGAGTTTTATTTGCTGCCCTAAGGAAGAGGGTGGGCTTGGTATCTATTTATTTAAAGATGTAAACAAGGCGTTCATGGCTAAATAAAGTTAGAAACTTCTGATTAGTTGTAATCACCTATGGGCTAGTGTGATTCTAGGAGAAATATTTCAGAGGCTCGAGTTTTGTTATGGTTACCAACAAGGCTTTGGACTCTAGTTCTGGATGGGAGTTTTAAAAACTAGGGATCTAGTTCTTAAGGGTGCGTGTAGGCAAATAGGTGATGGAACAAGTACTAATATTGGATTGATCCATGGGTCCAAATAATTTTGGGGTTTCAACCTTCTCTGATCTACAATGAAGTAATGGGCTATAATCTAGTAAAGGAGTTTATCTCAGAAGATAATAATTGGGCGGAAGACAGAATTAATCCTTGTTTCTCTAAGGAAGATGTTGGTGAATTTCTAAAGATTTCTCTTCCTGGGGGGTTATGTGGAGGATAGGTGAATTTGAGTGCCAAGCAAATCAGGGAACTTCTCATTTAGCTCAACCTTCAATCTGAGTAGGAATTGAATGGCCACATAAGCCTTTGTGAATGGAGGATTGTGAAAACACCTCTAGAGTTCCAAATTACACAACTACCATAAACTACTTTGGTGGCACCTTTTTCATGATAATCTGATGGTTAAGGAAGTTATTTATTAGCATTATGAAAATAGGGATTAGATGTACTCTCTCTGTAGGGACGAAAAAGAAGTTTCTACTCACCTCTTTTTGTTTTGTAGGTATACGAGGCCGCTATGGTTTATGTCTTGTTGGAATATTTGCACAAAATTCCTCAATTGCTCATTGATGAATGATTTTTTCTCATTGATTATTTTAGGAGGAAATGGTTTTCCTAGGTCAAAGGAGCTTTTGATATTCTACTCTTGTCTCGTAGACACCATCTGGCATCATAAGAATGAAGTTGTCCATAAAGGTTGCCAGTTTGACATTCCCTTGGTCTCCAGGGAAGCATTCGCTCTAGATCAACTTCAAAATTAGATTTTTTTAAGCCCAATTGAAGGAATGAAGTCTAGAAAGGAGTAGAGTCCACCCCCTCCAGGTTGGCTAAAATGTAATTCTGATATCTCGATTGGCCCTAATGGTTTTACAGTGGTGGTAGTCTTTTGAAATTGCGAAGGAAAGTTTGTTCATGTGACAGTTCAAACTTGCTCTTCCGTTGATACCTTGCCTGCTCAAGGAATTGTGATCAGAATGGATCTTATCTTAACCAGGTGTTTTAACGATTTTGCCACCATATATGAGAGTGATTCAGCCTTAGCAATTGGAGCTCTCTTGTCTGTGAGAGGAACTCCAGTCCCTGGATTCCAAGGAATGTGGTTTCAGACTGTTCAGTGCTAGCTTCATCTTTTCCTCAAGTATCCGATTCTTGAATCCCAAGCCAAGCGAATGTTATGGCCCACAATGTTGCATGTTGAGCTCAAAAGAATAATAGAGGAGGAAATTTAGACTTTGATGCCCTTCTAGCTGAGGTTTTCTCAAACTTAACGGAGTAGGACTTCATTCCCAATCTAAATTAGTCCTTCTTGTCAGTTGTTATTGGTTTTAGGCAATGTTTGTTTATCTCATCGCATTCGTATTGTGTTTAAACGTAATATAATTTTCATCAAAATACAAAAGTATTACATTTAAATACCAATCACTTTATAATTTAAATCCAATACAATGACTATTTATCATTATACTATTTCTATTATTTTTACTAATCATATAACATACAATACAATTCAAATACTTTTCATTTAAACAAACATTGTATTTGAATGCAATATAAGTACTTTTCATCTAAATATATATTACATTCTAATGCAATGTAAATATAATGTGTTATCCAAACACCTTCTTAATTTTGTTGTTTGTTTGTTTTGCTTTCCTGCAGTTGTTTCTTTCTTTGTTTTTCCAAGCTGTATTCAGATGTTCTTTGTTTTGGCCTTTGTGGCTCGTTTGGAGTGAATTCCCAATATCCCATCCCACACCACCCCCCCTCCTCTTCTTCTCCCTCTCTCTCTCTCTCTCTCTCTCTCTCTATATATATATGTATAGCTTTTTCGGCTGGCTCTTTACTATCTTGGTATTGAGCACGAACCTCCAATTTGATCAGCTAGTGCTATTGGTTTTTATATAATTCGAGGGCATATTTACTGAACGTGAAGATATTTAACAAGAAAGATAATTATCAGGATATACAAGTAATTAAGTGTTAATTTAGTGTTAATTTATCTATTAATATAATTGTCATATATGACCTTGTAATTAAATAATTGTCGACTTATATCATGTAAACTTAGCAGCAGGATATATAAGTAAATTTAATATTGATTCATTTATTTAAGAACCAATATTGAACGAGTGCAAGTACTGGCATTTCTTTTTTCTTTTTAATTGTAAATAAATATACAATTGGAAAGGAAAGAAAGAAAACTACTTCTGCAAAGTAAACGTGCATTTTAAGTGTCATGTCAAAACCCTTGGGTGTTGGACGGAAAAGTGTTAGAAGAGAAGTTGGAATGAAATTGCGCTCCAATGAGGCCAAAATGATTCCAAATTCCTACCGCCCCTCTGGTGCTTTCCCAGCCTCTAACCAATTACTAAGGTCAACCTTAAAATCAATTTGGGACCAAAATGTGTGGATCTTAATGTTCATTTGCTAGATTTTAAGATCAGACACAATAAAATCTAACAAATAAATAAAGGGCAACTCATTGACAAATCTTTTGATACACACATTGAAATCTAACGAATGAATAAAGAGCAAATCATTGAGAAGTCTTCTCATACCCAGGTAATAAAATTGATATATTTGTTAAAAGTTTAATTAATTGTTAAATTTATTTTGGCAGTCCATAATTTCTCGTGGCGTCTTAACAATGCTATTTGAATCTATGTGTTCGATTAAGTTGATTAATTTAGAATTAATGAATTCTAAACTAATGCATATTCACTTGTATATATTAATTAGTTTGGAATTAATTATACAATTTGAGTACTATAATTATTTAATTGAATCTCAATCGTATTATCCAATGTGGTCTCCCACACTGCAATTAGCGCCTACACCATAAGGAGAGTCCCTGTGGTGTGCAGATTCAATTTCAATTTACATAAAAATGAATAAATCCCTTGCCTTTTTATAGGAGATCAAATGTAATATCAATAATTTCTCAACTAATTAAGCAACTAGGAAAAGAATAAAGAAGTTTAACCACTCTTTTTTCTCCACCCAGATGATGGTTTACTTGATTTGAACCAAGACTAAATTATCCTTCATCCAAATGCTTATATTGTTCTTTCTAATGAGACGATGCTGCATCTGAAATTCAGAAATGTGAGGCTTGGCTCTCTTACAGTCTTTAAGAATTTCCTACACTAGAGAGTTCACAAACATACCGATCGTTGAAAACATACAAAGAAATTAAGATGATAAATGCAAACAAATTCATTTGATATAAAAAAAAAAAAAAAAAAGGGGTCCTAAACATAATTTAAAACCAAGAATAGCTCCAGGAGACGTCTTTAAAGTTCGTAATAAAATAACTCCCTTTCCCCTCTCCTAGTAAGTAAATATGTTATCATCTTCTACCCACGTTTGTCATATACTGATAAAAAAAATAAAAAATGAAAGAAGGGATCAACATAAAATTGTCGTTGATCTTATACTTCTTCGTTATCACTGTCATCAAAAATTAGATTTAAATAATACTTGTTTGACATCAAAAGCTTGCTCGTCATCCACAAAGTCATCAGTATCGACATTCGAAACTGGCATGGCAATTGAGTGTGGTGGGGCAAGCGCAACAGCTTGTTTAGTCAAACTGTTGACTTGGTGTTGCGACAAATCAATCTCCAATGCTTGGACTTCTTATTTGAGAAGGCCACGCACTTTGGGGATGGTGGCGACAGTTGCATAGCAGGCACGGCTTGGCGAGGGGTGGCTTGGTGACACGATGACATCAGAAATAAAAATGAATGTAAGGCCTTGAATGGCTTGCAGGTTCAGAATTAAAAATTTGGTTCTAATTTAATTTAATTTTTTTTAAGTCAATAAAAATCATAATTAAATCAATTAATTTGAATTTAAAATTTTAATTTCATTTTGAACTCGACTCACACACCATTCACCCCCTAAGTATGTTTTGGCTCTGATACTAATTAATTTAACGAAAGCATAATGAAGCACAAAATCAGTGATTCCTTAAAAGGACTGAAAATTATAAAGATAAGTTAGAAGAATTCTCAAAAGAATTTTTATTAGTAATCATTAGAACTTGACTAAAAATAGCTAAGAAGCCTTTTCAATGGTAAATCCTAATTTTATAATCTTACTCAAATAATTACAAAAAATAATTTCCATGATTCAAATTTCCTAAAGTAATTTAAATAAAGATGATCTTTTACTAAATTCAAATTGAACTGAAATCATTCATAAATAAAAATAAACTTTTTAAATTAAGATAATTGTTTTAAGTATTTTATATTTATGTTGCATCATACAATTAATACGTACCATAAACAAATCATGTTTGAATTGAATTACACGATTAATTATCTATATCATTAATTATATCCAGTATAATTCCCTTATTTTTAGTCTATTTTTAAATAAAATTCAAAAAAAAAAGATTAACTGAAATTAATTTAAAATTTTAAAATTCAATTGATAAAATAAAAATGATGTCAATATTCAAGGTATAAATAAGATTGGTGCATAAATATGAGAACAACATTGGGAAAAAATATTGTTGATCGTAAATATAATCCCTCATATTATAAAACATTTTTAAGAGATACTAATGAAATTATTGCTTATTTATAAAATAATATAAAATTATATCATATTTTGATTTTACTTTTACTTTATTTCAATTTTGTCGATTTTCTTCTACATATCCCTTTCCTCTTTCTCCCCCCTCTCTCATTTATCTCTCTTTCCCCCTCTATCTGTCTATCTGTCTCTCTCTCTCTCTCTCTTCTCCATCATCGACCAGAGATCAAGATAAAGACAACGACGGATTGCGATGGCATTTGGACTGTGACGGCAACAAGAATCCTCCGGCGACATCCGCGATCTAGATCGCGATATTCCTCCAATGGTGAGGTTACCTAAATCGGTCATGGGCATGATCTCATCGCATTTTCTTTTCAATGACTGGTTTCCATCACCATCTTCTTCTCCCTGGGATTTGTTGGATTTTCTTTTTTTTTTGTAAGTGAACTAGTCGTGGTATTATCTTGGCAAACAGTGTTTGATTTGGCTCCAACGCCATTCGAGATACTCCGTTGTGATTTTTGTTTGGCTGTAGATTGTTGTTGGATTTTTTTTATAAGTACAACTTCGAGGTCGATGTCTGCTCCATCTGGCAGCGTTGCTTAGATGGTGAGAGGATGGCCCAGTGGGATATGGGTAGGATTTGGGGTTGTTTTGGGATATTTGGAATTTTAGGGATTACTTTGTAATAATTATTAATTGTATGGAATTGTGTAAAAATAAAATATTTTGTTTTTTATATTTATGGTAAATAAATGTATTTACACTTATTTATTCAAAAGAATTATTTTTATAAATAACTTTTAATTATAAACCTGCAAAAAAGTTGACCCTTTATTTTTTTGAAAATAGTTATTATGTTATTTGATATATAGAAAATTATTTAAAATACCTCTTTCATTAAATTAAAAACAGAAGGAGTACAATGTTAGAAATGTTTTAAGAAATAAAGACATTTAAGATGTATTTCATTTATTTTGAACTGATTAATAATATATTTGAGGTTTTTTTATTTCATCTTTATTATACCGTCATCATCTTTATTTACATGTTAAATTAAACGTGAGCAAATATAGCTCGTTAATTACTTGGTATTTAAACTGTTAGAATATTATATATAAAAGATTTTATATGTGAAAAGACAATATTTTAAAATAAATAGTCTAAATTTATAATCTCTAATCTATGAGTTAAAGTAAGCATCTAATTTATAAAGATAATTATGTTATTTAAATCTAATTGGGAAGGTTCTCTTAACTATTAGGAGTAAGTCAACTCTTAAGTAGAGACATAGATATATTGCCTTGTGGTAGTAATATGTTGGCTTGAACCAAAGTGTAATTAATCTATGTTGTCTGCTTGAATAAATTAATTCACTTTTGATATTCATTATGCAATAACTTTAATTCTAAGTAATCAAATGACTTCATGTATATGATTGTATACTTTGATGTTCCAAATGATAAAGCATGTCGGAGTAATAAGTTATTAGACCAATTTGTTAAGTACATGAGTTATATACAATGTATGATTTACTTATAGATATAGAATCATAATTTTAATAGGAAGTAAAGGTTATTCTTTTAACAGAATTATACAGAATGTGAAAATAGTTAAGACCTTGAGTCATTTGTTTGCCAAATGATTTATTATTCATATGCAATGAATAATCATTTTCCTATTGGATATATAATGGATTTTTAAGATAGTGTAATAAAAAAGTTGAACTGATTTTGACTTTAAGTTAATAATGGATATTATATGAGGGTGTTATATATATAACAAGGTCATTAGACTACAGCTATGCACTAGCTTATATAATGCAGTGTATAAGTTGATCATAGATAATAATTATGTAATTATTTTTTTTGTATGAAATAACTAATTACATAAATTATTAGATTTTACATCATATATGTTTAATTGGCTCCTTTACTATCTCAATATAATTTTTTAATGGATAGTAATTAATTGAGATTTATAACTTTAATTCTTGGAATTAGTAAAGAATAAAATCCAGATCATTTCCTATAAAGTGTAGGCGCTTTTTACACTAAAGCTAAAATGAGAAAATTTTTTATTTAATTAATTTGATAAATATTTAGTTAGGATAAATCTTTATTTAGAAGATAAGATTTATAATTTAAATTAATTATATTTATCTTTTGTCATAAATATGATATTAATTTAAAATAAAAGATATTGATAAATTAATTATTTAGATAATTAATTTAAATATATAGATAATCTTATATAAATAAATAATTTGAATTAAATATGGTAATTATCCTATTTGAATTTAAATTTGACTTGAAACAAAATTTTATAATTGTCTACACATAGTAGGTGTATTCTATTGAGAAAAGGTAAAAGAAAAAATTTTCTCCTTATTGATTTTATTTGGATAATTATTATATAATTGTTTAATTCAAATAAAGTTATTATGATTTTATTTTGAATCTAAATAGTATTTATAAAATATTTTCCATGCAAATAAAATCACAATAAAAATGGAGATCAAGATTTGAATCAAGTTTTGCGTCCTTTATACCTAATGATGGTTGAATTTTGTGCCTCCCAGGATAAACAAAAAACGCCAATTAGAGTGGAAGGAGAGTTAAAATACTTTTTTAAATATTGAATTCAAATATGAATTTTACCCAATCCATTCACCATAAATAGGACCCCAAAGACTCCTATTTTATTCAGACTACAGACTATAAGATAAGCGAACTTATTATTGTTCTTTCATTATAGTAATAATAAGTTGTAAGAGTTATAATGGTTAGAAGGAGAAAGTCGCATACAAATAACGATTGAGAGATCGAGTGTTTATACGATCTACCTTCAAAGAATTAGAGAATAGTAAAGAAGACTAGTTGATTGAAACTTTTTTGATCACCTTTTTCAGTATTTTTATCATCCTCTTTAAGATATGTAGATTGTTGAACAATTTATTATATATAACACCACAAGTTAGTACAATCCAAGAAAAATTTTTAAAATTTCGTTGCGTAAAATATCATATTTTTTTTATACATAAATGGAATAGCTATTTTTAATGATTTTCTATACATCGAGGGGTATTTTGAATGATTTCTAACAAAATAAAGGCTAACTTGAATGAAGTTCTATAATATATTGGTGAACTATGAAAATAATCCCTTACTTAACTTTTAATAAAATTCAAACTTACACTAAAATAATAAACAGATATATATATATATGAAAAGGTTATTTTGAATGAGTTTATATATGTATATATATCATGGAGCATAATGATCGATTTTGAAAAGATAAGAGCAACTTGAATGAAAGTTTGTAATTCAGTAACTAATTATGAAATTAATATGTTGATTTACACATGGTAAATGTTACTTAGGAAATCCATAATAAAGGTCGGGTTTGCTAATCAAATTTACTATTAAACACTAATTTAAATAAAAAATTATTATTGTATTTACCAAATAAATATTAGATTTACCTATTCTAAATACTTGATTTACAGGTAAATAATCAAATTTATCATGTTAATAAATGTATTTACGTAAAAACGAAAAGAAGTTAAGAACATATTTATTTTGATGGTACATGTTACTTGGTAAATCCATAGTAAATGTTGGATTTACCAAGTGGATTTACTAGTAAATGCCGGTCTAAGTAAAAAATAATTATTAGATTTATCAAATAAGTATTAGATCTATCTATTGTAAATAATTGATATGTTGGTAAATAATCAAATTTACGACAGTAATAAATGTATTTACTTAGAAATAAAAAGTGTCTAATAATGGATTTAGCCGTAAATAACATATTTACTCAAATAATATTGTCAATAATTTGACGAAAAAAATTGGATTCACTTAACATTATATGTAAATATACTATTTCTAATAAGTAAATAATATTTCCTTACCATATATATATATAATGTTCTAACAGCCAGTAAATATTTACTAGTATATATGTAGATTTACTATAATTTACTAATGATAAAATTACAAATTTCAAACTGTATTAGTGGATATATTAATAAATATTGATATTTACTGGTATGTATTAAATTTGTTTAATAATATATAAAAAAATAATATGATATATAAATACTAAATCTATCAATATATATCAATATTTACTTGAAATTAGTAATTACTAGTAAATATCGATAGAAAATATCAATATTTACAAGTACACATTAAATTTGTTTAATAATTAATTACACATTAAATTTGTTTAATAATTAATAGAAAATAACATAGTTAGTAAATATTGAATTCACTAATAAATATGGATATTTATTAATACACATTAAATTTGTTTAATAAATAGTAAAAAAAAATAATCTCATTAGTAAATACTAGTAAATACTGATATTTTCTAGTACACATGAAATTTGTTTAATTATTTATAAAAAATAATATAATTAGTAAATATCAGATTTACTAGTAAATATTGATATTTATATTTGATTTACTAATAAATATAAATATTTACTAATAAATACTTATATTTACTAATAAAACTCTCAATTTTTTAACAAGTAAATATTTACTTGTAAATATCACTATTTATGATAATAATTGTTTATTGTTTTCTATATAGAATTATAGTTTTTATTTTAATTTAAAACAAGCCCCATGTTATTAAACTTTCAAAGTTAAATTATTATAAACGTTAAAACTAACCTCAATCATGAAAATCTAGATCTAGCCTATGAAATTAGGCATCACCATTGAGTGACGAAGTTGGTGACAAGCATGTCCAGCAATCTCGCCATAAGAGTTGTTAATTGTCGCTTTTGATGCTCGGATGAGGTTTTCTGGATGACGAATCGCGATCTACTAATAATTGAGACAATCTCCCCCGCGGTGGTGGATGTTGTTAGAGATTGCTACATTCAAGTCATGATTTTCACGACGGTGAGAGAAGAATAACAAAGCATCACGATAATCCCAGTTCAATTGCCTTTTCTGGCCACGATTGCAAGCTCATCATCCTGATCCTAGTACAATTGTCGGTCGACAAGGAGAGAGAGAGACATAGACAGAAGGGGAAGAGAGAGGTGCAGAGAATTAAGGGTATTTTTGAGATTTTATCTTGAGATTTCTCCAAAATAATAATATTAAATTATGCTAAATATATTTTATACTATGTTATTTTATTTTATTTTTTTCCTAACACTACATATGACTTCATAAAAAAAGTATAAAATTTAAATTCTCTATATCAAATTAAAAAAAATATTGGAAAAATTAGAAAAATAGGCCTTTTAGTGGATAATTTTACAAGGGAGCACGTAACTAGTGACGGAGATTGATGTTGTTGTATTCTCCAAAATTTTTAATAAATAACAATTCCTCCAGTTTTTTAGGAAATAATGCAAGGCCGAGCTCGACTAGTCTCCTTGCATCTTATTAATAATAATAATAATAATAATTATTATTATTAGATAAATTACCAAATTTTCCTTTAAAATTAAATTTTAATATGTAACGTCAACTTATCTTAAATTTTGGATGAAAAATGACACTTATGGAATGTTTGATAAACATATTATGTTTGTATTGCGTTTAAATATAATTTTAAGAATATATTTTATATTTGAATGAAAAGTATTTAATTTGTATTTAAATGAAATATATGTTTGAATGAAAAATATCTAAATTGTATTTTAAAATTAAAAAGTTGATGTGTATGTAAAAGTAGATAAACAAATTAAAAAAAAAGAGTATAACGTGAATAAAAAAATTAAAAACCTAATAAATAATTATTTTTAAAAAATAAAAGAATTGTATTTATTTTCGTAACATGATTGAAAAATCTTATCTTTAAAACGTAAAATTTTTATATTTAGGTAAAAATTACATTGCGTTTAAATACAATATAAATACAATTATAACACCGAATGCTGTGCATACTCCTTATAGTCATCAAAGTGTAATTACTAAGATGTCGTTTGGCAAAAAAAAAATTACATTTTAATTTTATTC
Source organism: Antiaris toxicaria (assembly GCA_035233585.1). Classification (NCBI taxonomy): domain Eukaryota; kingdom Viridiplantae; phylum Streptophyta; class Magnoliopsida; order Rosales; family Moraceae; genus Antiaris; species Antiaris toxicaria. The sequence goes on from CP141163.1 coordinate 9,699,877, forward strand.
GAATGTAATACAATTTTATATCAAACACAAATTTTATAACAGTACTACGAAAACAATTACTATTCAAAATTTTTTTAAAACAATCACATCAATTTTTCAAATCAACTTTTCAATTCCATTATTTATCTGTACTTTTACCAATCACATCAACTTTTCAACTTTAAAATACTTTTCATTCAAACACACGTGTCATTCAAATAAAAAACAATTACTTTTCAATCAAATATTATATTCAAAATATAAATTTCATTCAAATACTATCAAAATATAATACGTTTACCAAACGCATCTAAAATATCCTAAAATTAGAACTAATGATTTTTTATTTTATTTTTATTTTTATTTTTATTTTTATTTTTTTATTTTTTTTGCTTCCAAGCGCCACCGTCGACATCCAAGAACTCTATCTCGTCGTACAAGCCTATGGTCGTGATATCCACGGCGGCGGCTCCTCCAGCGTCAATGGCCGAAACGGGCTTCCGGTGACTCGGTTTATGCGGCTTGGCGAATCTGGCCGGGTTTCGGGGTTTGAGCGAGGAGGTGTTGGGCTTGGGGACGCCGTAGCGGAGAACGACGAGGAAGAAGAAGAAGAGGGAGATGGAGAGGCCGATCGTGAAGAAGTTCATGAGGAAGAAGTCCCTTAGGGCTATTTGGCGGCGGGGTTTTCTGGAGAACTTGGATTTGGAGATGGAGGAAGGGGAGGAGACGAAGGTCGACGGCAGGAGGGAGTAGGCCCAGCCGCCTCGGCGCGTGGAAAACGCCATTGATGGCGATGATGATGATGAGATCTGAGAAAAAAGTTAGCTGAGTTCTCGCCGCCACCAGTGCAGTTCGAATCGCGACGATCTCCGTCGCCATCGAAGGCCGCCTCCAGCGCCGTACTTCGCGAGGATCTGAGGCACGTGGAGCACACAATGCGACCTTGGCCGACATCTGGGGTGAAAGAGAAGGCCATTTCCGCTTCTCCTGCTTGACTTCAAAATGGAATATTGTTATTGTTGTTATTGTTTTGCTTTTTCTTTTCTAACAGCAGATTCGAAAATTTGGAAAAATGGAAAATTAAAATTTATCAAATTTAAGATTTTAAATTTTTACTGTAATACTCTTAAATTCTGCAAGTAAATAAACTATTCAAAATTGAAAGGTAATAGATATTATAAATTAAAATTTGCGGTTATTTTGGGATAATACAGAGAAAAATTTTTTAGCATAATTTAAGAAAAATAAAATAAACAATGAATGATGTAATACGATGCAATAATAAATAAGAAAAACGACAACTGAACATTTTTTGGCGCATGGTTAGGACGGCCATTGTCTTTTCCTTTTCCCATTACGTTGCAGTTTTATTAGCGTGAAGAGGAGCATAAAAAGCGTGACTCTCTGTATCTTTCTCTCTCCATTTCACACTTTTGCATTCTCATTCTCATATTCTGCGTCCGAATCACGCGAATCCTCTGGAAGAAGGGGGAAAAAAAAAAAAAGAGAGAGGAAGCTCAGAGGACTGAAAATGGCGGACGATATTCTGTATTTCGAGCTCAACACTGGCGCTAAAATGCCTTCGGTTGGGTTAGGGACATGGCAGTCCAGCCCTGGTTTGGTCGCTGACGCCGTCACTGCCGCCATTAAGGTCACTCCTCTCTATTTCTCTGTTTCGAGAGTTTGATACTGTTGTGATGATAGTTATCGCCACTGTAGTAGTTATTTTCGCGATCGTTGCTTGGATATTGCTCAAAGTATTTTGGAATGCAAACGCGCAAATTTCCTGAAATTCTCGTTAGGTTTTTGTTTTCGCTGGTTTTGTTGGATTATTTGTGTTCGAATCTATGGTTTAATGGATTGAACTAGAAGTCGGACAGACTCGAGTCATCGGCTTTGATTGATTATATATAATCGCTTCTGTGTGATGAAGTTTTAGAGATTTCTGTGTTGAATCTGTTTTAATTATTAATCAATTTGTAAGGCTGACTGATGGAGATTAATGTGTCCGAGATTGCGGGTGTCAGTATGAAAATGACTTTGTTTGCTTTGTCACTGCAGGTTGGATATCGCCATATTGATTGTGCTCAAGTTTATGGCAATGAAGCAGAGGTAAAACCGCATAATTTTGCTCAGTCAGTTTTCTCAAGCGTTTAATTTCCATTCTTATTGAGCATTGTCATCGTCTTCGTTGATGTGTTCGAGAGCTAAATTGTTTTGACTTTGAGAGATTAATATTAGTAGTTGTTAAGGTGTATTTGTTCTATTGAATTATATTTGTTTCTCGTAGTCTCTGTTTGATTTTCCGTCCAACGAAAGTTATATGTGATGCTGAAATTGTGGGCATTCAATAGAGACACGCACTCTTACACACACACACAAGCATAAGGCACGCATGAATGGTGGCTCATTCATAGACCATTTATGTTTGGATTTGTATGAGTGTCTTATTCTACAATCCTCTCGTTAATTGACATGTTTAAGTTTGACTGGTTTTGAAGGCTACCTCATTTAGTTTTTGTTTCTTGTAGATTGGTTCTGCTCTCAAGAAGCTATTTGAAGATGGTGTGGTCAAGCGTGAGGATTTGTTCATTACCTCTAAAATATGGTTTGTTTTCAATTTAACCATTGAACATCTGTATATGCTAATACAAATATAGCTTTTATATCGTGTGCCTTGATTAGATTTTTATTTTATTTATTTATTTTCATTTAACCTGTTTTTGGATGGGAAAATGAAAGATGTGATATTGGGAGTCTACCCCTCCCACCCACGAATTAGTATACTAAGGTGAAAGATATTGCTCTTTTCAGACAATACGGTTTTTGAAACCAAGACTTTTTAAACACCCGTAAAATGAAATCTTTGTTTTTCCATTAGTTTGCAGCACTAAGACTTAGAATACCACCTAAACAGGTGGGCTATAGAATTGAGATTCTTGAGTTGTGCAGTAACAAAAACCATAAAGGAATTAAATTCCTGATCTTATTTCCAGAGAAAAACTTAATCCAAACCTTGAACAAACTTATTTATGAATAAATAAATAGAAAATTTGCCTCTTATTTCTGCCATCTAAATATGTCCCAAGGGACTTTTATGGTCTATATATATTAAAAGTAAGATGGTCCACAGGAATTCTGATCATGCACCAGAAGATGTACCAAAGGCATTGGAAAGAACTTTGCGAGACTTGCAGCTTGCTTATGTTGACTTATACCTTGTACGTGCCACCTTCAAACTTATTTCCAATTGCATGCTTTAAGTAAATTACCTTGTTAGAAGTCCGGTATAGAGAAAAATATGCCTAGTGTCAAGTTGTGGAGTCTAATTATTGCGCTAGTGTTGTGTTTAGGGTTTAATGAGATATTAGAGCAAAACGCAGAGTTTGAGGGTGTGTGATTTTCTCGTGTGAGTTTCTTCTTCATCTTTGTGAATTACTGCAGTGGCGTGGATATAAGTCTCATATCAAGGTTAAACCACTAGAAATCTTGTATGTTCTTATTTGTTTATTTTCTTATTCTATTTTATTGCTCTCAATAGTAATGAATCAGGATGTCCAAGTCTCAAGGAAGCTTCAATGTTTAAAATATTTATTTAGAGAAGAGGTGCCGTGAGAACTAGCCTCATTCTTTTCCGTTTGAATATGATGAGTAGGTCAAGAGTTCTAGACATATGACCATTTCGTGTCACAGAAGCAACTTGACTGTAATAGATGCATATTCCCTATTCAGATTTGTAGTTGATAACTGTCAACTTTCTGAAATTGTTACTATACTAGTGATTAAATTTTCACCACTAACCAAGTGAAGCCACTCAATTCTGAAGATCCACTGGCCGGTGCGGATGAAGAAAGGATCACTAGGCTTCAAGCCTGAAAACCTTGATCAACCGGATATACCAGCCACCTGGAGAGCAATGGAAGCGCTTTATGATGCAGGTAAGGCTCGGGCTATTGGTGTAAGCAATTTTTCTACAAAGAAGCTGGGAGATTTGCTGGAGGTGGCATGTGTTCCTCCTGCTGTTAACCAGGTGGAATGTCACCCTTCCTGGAGGCAGGCCAAACTACATGCACTGTGTAAATCCAAGGGAGTTCACTTAACTGTAAGTGTGCCTACATTAAATTACTTTTGTGTGTGTGTGTGTGTGTGTGTTGGCAAATTATTGGGATTCTTGATCTTTTTGCTTTACCAATCTTTTTATTGGATTTAATCAGTTCTAGGAGGCTCTCTATATATCATGGGGTCAATTTCTAACTCTATGTTGTGCTGCGTAGACATTTCATCTGAACAATAATTTATTGACGCCTCTTTCAGGCATATTCACCACTGGGTTCTCCTGGCACTACATGGATCAAAAGCGAGGTCCTCAAGAATCCAATTGTCAACAAGGTCGCAGAGAAATTAGGGAAAACCCCTGCACAGGTTGCCCTTCGTTGGGGTCTGCAAATGGGTCATAGTGTTCTTCCTAAGAGCACCAATGAGTCAAGAATTAAAGAGAATTTCAATGTCTTTGGTTGGGCAATACCTGAGGACTTGTTTGCACAGTTTGATTGTATTGAGCAGGCAAGTATTTACTTGATACTTGAGTAGTTGACTCATTTTTCTGTTAGTGCTTATCACCAATGAAGTCATGCTGCCTCTTGGCTTCAAAGAAGCACAAAATCTACAGCTGGAGCAATTCACTTTTCTTGAATGCTCGCTATTGTGAAGAAAGTTCGATTGGTCATTGTTGGATATCTCTTAATTCTCATATGGTACTATAGTTTTTACTTAAGCAGCTTACTGGTAAATTGGTGTTCGATTTGCAGGCAAGACTGCTTAGAGGGACCTCATTCGTTAGTGATATTTACGGTCCATATCGAACCCTTGAGGATCTTTGGGATGGTGAAGTCTGAGGAGTCATATCAACCTCAATCCATTGGAGAAAAGCGACAGCAACTGCAGTTGTTACTGGTTTATTTATCTGTTTTTGAAAATTCTCACAAAACATTGGTGTAGTAGACTTCCTTATTTTCCCGTTAAGCAAACAAGGATTTCATTTGATTCTGGTAATCAGGTTGTAAAAAAGTGCTATGGACTTTATTATTTTTGTAATAAGAAAATAGGGATTCCATTTGGTTCTGGTAATCCGGTTTATCCAAATGCCTTGATTTGCTTGAAGTTTTGTGGTGAAATGGTTGAGGACTTTTACAACTAATTAGTCTTTGGGGTTAGGAGGAGTTTGGGAGGAGTTTTGAAGACGTATTTTTAGAGATGTTGATTTTAGAGATGAGATATAGTTTTGGAGATTGTATTTGAGGTAAAAGTTATTGAAAAAAAGTTTATATAAAAATTAGTATAAAAATAGTAAAAAGTATGTGATAAAAAAGAATCTTTTTAGGAATGCGTGCTTTATGTGGGAATTAACATAGTTTAAAAAATACATGACTGTCAAAGTGAAGGAAATTTGGATGGAATAGAGAACTGCGTTAGGCAGATAAAAGAATATGCAAACAATGCATGCACATGGGGTCATTATTCAACATTTGGAGAACTAAATGAGTCAAAGAGTGTTTTGCCTGCAGTTCAAAAACTGCGTCTGCAAAACATGTAACCAAACGGCCACTTAGTGTCGGTTCAAATAGGCCAACAAACTGGTTGTGTTTTAATTGAAGTCTGAAAATTATATTACTTGTTATTAGGATATTTGATATGAACTATTTTATGTCATAAGAACAAGTTATTTACCATTTCGATATAAAAAAGTGGCATGTTGTTTGAAGTAAAGAAAGAAAAGGTAATTCTGATTTGGACTCTTGAGAAAAGGGTTGTCGTTGTTGCTCCTGTACTCGTATACTATTTCCATACCTGTTCTATTACGGAGCAGATAGATACTTGTACTTATATATAACAATATTATCCTTGAATGACGTGTTATAGAGTGATAAAGAAAAATGAAAAATAGTTAAAAAGGAGAAAAAAAAAAGAGAGAAAAAGAAAATCATTAATAAATACACAGTAATAATAATTGTCATTATATGGGGAAGAGAAAAATGATATAATCTTTTAAAAGATTATCTTAACACATTTGGTTTCTAATTCTTTCGCACTTTAATAACTCACCATTTAAATTTCTAGTTTTAATAATTTACTCCTTTAATTTGTAAAATTATTGTAGTATGATTCATGTAGTCAAAAATTACGTTAAATTGCCAAGAAAATAGCACATTCGTCTAAAATTTTAAAATCTCAATTCAAACTCTAATACAAATCTTCTCAAATTCACAATCCCTCAAATTCCACCAAAATTCCTGGCGAAATTTGTAAAATAAGCCATACGCTACAGCTTAACAAGCCAGTGGGTGGCAGGGGAAGCCAACCTAGATGAGTTCATTGTCAAAAATAAAAAGGGCAGGGGGTAAATTACAAAAGTCTAAAAAGCTTAGGGCATAAAAGCACTAAAAACCTTTACGGTCTTGCCGTCTTAAACCCTCAAGTTGACCCTTTCATTTCTAAACCCTAAACCCTAGTAGGCTGGTACAACCCAAAATCCATTTTCATTCCTTTCCTCTAGAAACGCCGATGGCTCTCTACTACATACTCCGCAAGGCGTCCTCGTCTGTACTTCCCCTGGCTGTCCGCGCCGCCGGAGCTTCTAGAACCTTCCACGGCGCAATCTCCACCGCCGCCGCCGCACTCCAGAGGAGCAACCTCAGCCGCGAGCTCACCTGTGGAAGCTTCTTTCCATTCATGAGATTCTCTTCGGAATCTCAATCCAAGTGCAGCGCCGACGAGAATCTTCTCCGCGTCATTGGAACAGAAATCGACTGCGCCGAGGAAACCGAGGCTACCGCGGTTTGTTCCTAATTCAATTTCTCTATTTTTTTCAGTTAGTTTGTGGCTGAATTTGTTAAGCTTGGAGAGTTAGAACTAGGCTGAGGAATTGTTGGTTTCGAAAACCAAAAATACCGGAATTTGCTGAAGCGTTGTAAACGAGCGGATTGTTTAAAGGTTTACTTACTAGGTACTAGGTTCTGAGTTTTGGGTTTATAAACTTGTATCATTATTTCTTCTGAAATGAAAATCTTAGTTTTTATAAGACTCTTAAGTGGTTAAAATGCAGGGATTGTGTGTATCGGCTTTGTGCTACGATTGGTGCACTCTGTTTCCGAAAGAGTTTCCTGCTAAATTGAATTCCGGGGAAGGTGGGCAGTTGGATTTCATCTTCCTCGTTGAAATTTCAACAATCATCTTCCCCACATCATGTTTTCCTCAGTTCCCTATTTGATATTGTACCAACATTTCTTTTTTTACATTTTGCTCCCCTTAAAATGTTTTATCTTAATAGGTAGAGGAGATTCCGAGTCAATTTCCATTTGAAATTGAGGATAATCCCGGAGAAAGGACGATTCTCCTTACGAGAAATTTCGAAGATGAAATTATCAAAGTCGAAGTTGACTTACCCAATCTGACTGCATCGTGCAAGGATGATGACAATGCTGAGATAGAGGAGGAGCGTTATGATGATTTTGCCATTCCTCTGGTCGTGAGTATTACCAAAGGAAATGGAGTACAACTGGAGTTCGGTGTCACTGCCTTACCCGATGAGATTACCATAGATAGCTTGTCAATTAAGCAGCCCGAGGCTCATGAGGAGCGGCTTGCATATGAAGGACCCGAATTCAGGTAAGATTTGTTAGCATGAACTTTAGATTTGATTCTCTTACTGTCTTTGATGGATTTATTTACCTGTTTGGTGGTATAATCTTTTGTTTTTCCATTTTTCAGCGATTTAGATGTAAACTTACGGAAGGCTTTCCGCAACTATCTTGAGGTTCGGGGGATCATGCCGAAGACGGCTAATTTCTTGCACCAGTACATGGCTGCCAAAGACAGCAAAGAGTACATTAACTGGTTGAAGAATCTCAAGAATTTTGTTGAGCATTGAACAACTCAAAACTTTTTTTTCCTTTTGCTAAAGAACAACTCAAAACTACCGTGTAGGTAGCAGTAACCTTATTTACTATTTTATTGCTTTTTGATTGATCATCACTGCATCCGCACCATGTCTGGGGATGAAATTCCAAACTTGAGATTCAAAGAAAAACGGTTATGAAGGAGTTGAGTTCCATTAAACATTTCGGAGGAAAAATTTTCCTTAAGAACCTTGTTGGACCCTTTTTTATTTGGTTCAAATGGTGATTCAGTAATTTTTAAATGTTGTCCTTGTTCAAATGTTCAACTACATCCTGCGGGGGGGTGGGGGGTGATGCGAAATCCCCAAGGTTTTCGTGTAGTAAAACATGCTTAAATCTAAGTCAATATGAGCAGAATGCTTGACATATTGGCTGTGGTTGGTTAGCAGTCAAAGAATTTTTGGAATTTCAATTTACGGCCTAATGAAGTAGCTATAATTGTATGTAGTATGAGCTTTTGCAGCTTCGATCTCCTCTTTTGAGACTAAAAAAACGTGGGGGACTTTCTTTAACGTTCCTGAATATTGTGAAATAGCAGACATTTGAATTCACCCTTTAAAGTAAAACTTGTCAGTTTCTTATTGCTGTTTTGTTATATTAGCTTATAGAAAAATACAATTATTGTTGCTCATATTTTCATTTCCAATTTATTTTCTTTCTTACCAAATAAGCTACTCAATCATTTTTCATCCAATTATCCCTTCTCTTACTTCCTTCTCTTTTCCATGTTACCAAACTTAACATTAATCTTTCCAAAATTGAATGAAAAACCAAAATCTTTACAATAATGTCTAAATTTACTTGTTTGTACTTATTTTTGAAGTGATAAAATATATGTTTAAAATAGGAATTGTAGGTATAATTTAACAGTAATTTTACGTACGATTTCACCAAAAAAAAAAAATTAATGTAATTGTACCAAATTTTTTATTTTATTTTCTTCATATCTGTCAAGCATCCTAAAAAAAAAAAAATTCCTATTTCCTATTTATCATTTCAATTTTTTATCTTTTATAAGTTTTTTTTTTTTTTTTTTTTTCCAATCTTGTTTTCTTCTTTCCCCGCCAAACGGAGTGTTTAAAAGTAAAATTTTCCTCTGGTATCAAATTTCATGTTAGTGTCTTACATGCCTTCTTCCAAAAAAGTTTATTCTTGTTTTGCTCCATATGAACTCGTGCAAGTAAATTTAGTTCATTCCCCCTTTATTTTTACCTTTTTAATTCAAAGGTCCTATCATGTAGATCCGAATTTTTTGCCGTGACCCTCTATCCTATATTAAAAGATTGATTTTCCGGTAAAATTGGACATTAAATACCAGACTACTCTTCACCCCTTGCACATCCGGTGTTAAAGAAAAAAAAAAGGGTAATTTGTAATTTGGTGCCGGAAGCATCACATTATCTTCTCTTACACCAATATGTAACATGCTCCACCCCCCCCCCCCCCCCCCCCCCCCCCCCACCACCCCCAACAAGTTATTAAGATCTGAACTCAAGAAACGAAAAATATGAAATTCATTAGAACATATCGGATACTAGTATTTTTTTTTTTAATTTCTAATTTTCTCAGTTTTTTATTAATGCTTCCTATTTATTTGTTTTTAATCTGTGCTAAGATGGTTATATGTTAACCAGGGTTTTTTTTAACATGTGCAGAAGAAAATGGCAGATGATTCAAAATATGGACCTCTGCACTTTGACCTTAATACTGGGGCTAAGATGCCATCAGTAGGTCTTGGAACATGGAAGGCTGACCCTGGTGTTGTTGGTAAAGCCGTCATTTCGGCCGTCAAGGTTCTTTTCTTTGCATCATATTCATATGCTCTTCTCTTATTCTTCTTTTTCCTCTTCTTTACAAAGTTATTTGTACGTTGGAGCCGCCAAGATATATATATATATATAAATAATGTTTATGTATATAAGTCGAGTATTGGAACCGTAAAATGCAGTTTTGATGCAGAATGGTTATAGGCACATTGACTGTGCTCAAGTCTATGGCGATGAAAGAGAGGTAACATTCACTATTTTTGCTTCTCACATTGTCTTTCTATTGTTTGATTTTGTTAAATTAAAAAATAAAAAAGTTCAGGTTGGTGAGGCACTGAAGGAACTATTTTCCTCTGGATTAGTGCAACGTTCCGAGTTGTTCATCACGTCTAAGCTATGGTATCTCCGGTGTTTACTTTTTTGTTTCTTCATCTTTTAGTTGTTATTTAAGAGTTCACCAAGCACATTGTTTATGCGTAAAGATTAAGACTAATATGTATATGTATATGTATATGTATATTGCAGGTGCAGTAACCATGCACCAGAAGATGTCTCAAAGGCATTGAGCAAGACATTAGAAGATCTCCAGCTTGAGTACATTGATCTGTATCTTGTATGCCTCCAATACTCAAAAACTAAGGCCCTGCTTGGTTTGCAAATTTGAATAGTTGCAAATTTTTAATAAGTTTATGAGATAACTGAATTGTTGTTATAGATACATTGGCCATTCAGAACAAAGCCCGGGTCGCAGGGATTTGCTCCGGAAGTCATGGCTCCGTTGTGCCTTCCTGAGACATGGAACGCAATGGAAAGCTTGTATGCGTCAGGCCATGCTCGGGCCATCGGTGTCAGCAACTTCTCGACTAAGAAGCTGGAACACCTGCTTTCGTATGCCAAAGTTCCGCCTGCAGTCAATCAGGTTGAGTGTCACCCTGTGTGGCAGCAACCTGCTCTTCATAACTTGTGCAAATCCACCGGTGTTCATCTTTCAGTATGCTTCCTTTCTAGTCTTTCATCCTTTGAACATAATGTTGACTAACTCTGAAACAGAAGGACTATTAGTTACTAATGACCACCTAATGATATTTACGAGCTTGTTTCTTCTTTCCTTTTGGCTTGTAATTTGTATTTTAAAGAGAAGTATGAGTTTCAAATCACATGAATGAGTGGTAACTCTTTGAGGCATGCAAGTATTTTTCTATTTTGGGTCTTATAGTGGCAGGATGAATAGAAAAAAGAGTGTTGTTTCGTTTTATCTCAAAAACCAAAAGCATAGATTATATCCAACAGCTTGAAATTAACAGGATATGAGAACAATTTGTTCATTTTGGTCTAGAATAATTTAATAAAACTTAGGCTACAGTTGTTTACACCACGGTAATGAGGATTGTGATCTTGCAGGCCTATTCTCCGCTGGGGTCTCCAGGGTCTTGGGTGAAAGGGGAAATCTTGAAGGAACCTATACTGCTTGAAATCGCTCAGAAGCTAAACAAGTCACCAGCACAAGTAGCTCTCCGTTGGGGTGTCCAGAGCGGACACAGCGTCCTTCCAAAGAGTGTAAATGAGTATAGGATCAAGGAAAACCTGAGCTTGTTCGATTGGTGCATTCCTCAAGAACTCTTCCCAAAATTTGCAGGAATCTACCAGGTTAGAATTTTTGCGTTTTACCCGGAATTGCACTTTTTTTTCTTTTTTTTTTTTCGAACAAGAATTGTCTACTAATATTTTTAAGGTTGGATATAAGTGCAGCAAAGGCTACTCCGAGGAGATTTTGCAATACATGAGAGATTGAGTCCTTATAAAAGCCTCCAAGAACTGTGGGATGGGGAAATATGAGAGTATGATATGGACCCTCTTGCATTCCAATTTCTTCTTGGGATGTTCGCCACTAGAATGCAAGTACCACATTTTAGACACAATGTTTATGGAACATCAAATTCTAAATAAAAATCCGGACACCATTTTTGGAAGAAAATGTGTTTCCCTCTCATAAGATGTCTGCAGTGGATACGTCAAAGATGTAATCAATTTGGAGCAATTTGAACTTCGTGTATTTCTATATCTATATATTTTAGGGTCCTGAAACTAATTTATGTGGAAAGATACTATTACCCTTTAAGAAAAGCCGGTTCTTTTCCGACTACCAGTTTCATGTGCAATGGATTAGTATCTACGATGGCTTGTTTTTGGGGGGGCTTCTCTTAAAAAGGGAATAAGAACCTTGGAAGAGCTGGAATTCAATGTGTAAGTCTAAAGTTGGCGGGTGGATTGTGTTATAGTTCTTTCACTCACTTCATTTCCCGGCTCATCATATAGGCTGTGTTGACGGTGGAAATTTGCCAACAAAAGAGAATTCTCAATCTACTCACTGCATTGGCATCACAATCGTTGAACTGTGAGTAATTTGCATAAAGTGAGGAACACAAGAATTTTTATTAAGGCTCGACGTCCTCTTTAGTGTTGAGAGACTACATAGGGATGTATCATCCTTATGAACGCCAAATAGCCATTAGGATTTATTTGTGACAGTTTTTTCTTTATTTTTTATGTCCCTACAAGATAAATCTCTTGTTTGATTGGTGGACGAGAGGAAGTAAGGGAGAGATGGAGGGATGAGCTCTTCTCTTGTGCCCACAAAAATGAATCCTCTCATTAGCGGTAGGATCCATCAAATCCCCCACTTTTAACTTGGAATACTTGTTTCACCCTTAACAAAAAATAATAAATAACTAATGATAAAAAGGACAAATTAGTAATTATAAAATAATTAATCATCCACCCTTTCAACTCTTTCTCCCTTTTACCAAACAATTCAAAGGATTCTCGTAGTCCTTTCAATCCTTCGCTCGCTCCATATCTCCAACTCTCTCCATTCGGTTACTTGAATATCGAATATGGTAATCAAGTCCCTAAATGTTAGGAATTTGTTTACCGCCTGCATCAGTTCGGCGCCTGTGGTTAATTTCTTGTCATGGTCGAGGTAAAATGTCAAGTGGCTGAGGAGCATTAACATTGCTCAGCGCAGCTACAACAGTTGCTCCCCAATTCGGAGCATTTATGAGGAAGTGTAACAGCCTCTTGGTGAACCGTTCCCTCTTGAATTCACCATTCCAGTTTGAATAAAAAGCGTTCAAACTTTCCGGTCTTAACCCATTTACCAAATAGCATCGTAGTGACAAGAATATCCAGCCTAAGGTAACATGTGAACATCTCATAAATTAAAACCAAATTAAAGAAAAAAAAAAAAGCAGAAGAAAAGAAAAATCCTGCATCGATGAATGACAATGTCTATATGCAGTCGCATTAAAGCAAGCTTCCACTGCCCTGTTGTGGTGAGCAACATAACTCGAAGATAAAGAAAAAGATATATTGCCTCATTTGTTTACATATTACATTCACATTGTATTCAAATACAATGTAATTTTCATCCAAACGCAAAAATATTACATTCAATAACCAATTACATCACATTTTAAATCCAATACAATCACTATTCACTATTTCATTTTTTTTTTTTAATTATTTTTACCAATCACTTCACATACCTTCTCTCTCTCTTTTTTCTTTACTTTTACCCATCACAACTCATATTTATTATTCAAATATAATTCAAATATTTTTCATCCAAATAGCATTCAAATGCAATGCAAATTACATTCAATGCATTGCAATCGAACGTAATGCAAATGCAATGTGCTTACTAAACATCCCTAATGTACTACAACAAAAAGGACCCCCCATGATAATAACTGTGTGCCCTATGAATGTGGGGTTAAAATTTTGACAAGGGGTTTAAAATAAGGAGTAATTTGCAAATTTGCATAATACCATGGAATATGATCTAAGAGTAATTTGCAAATTTGCATAATACCATGGAATATGATCTAAGAGTACCATGGAATCTGATCTAAGGCCTTGAAATAAAGAGGTTCACATTAGTATTTACTTTTATACTACCGACTAAAAGAATATCACCCCCCACTGGCTAGGCTTTCAAAAGGAGATCCTTTTGGCTGTGGTTGGTCACTGCATAACCATTTGCTATCTTTCCATTCCCTCTAAAAGTCCTGCATTTGAAAACAAAGAGCAAACATAAAATCATGGCCTGTTAAGTATAGGCTAAGAAATATTTATGCAGAATTGACATACCATCTTGCTGTTAACAACCCTTCAACCCCAACGGGATCTCGAACCTGATTCTGGCTTTCAGTTTTACCAACCTGTTCAGCCATGAAAATAAACCGATAAGGAAACCAGAAAACCCTCCATTCCTATTCATGTCCAAGCAACACTAGTGAAGACCCTCATACCTCTGCACTAAGTTCAGAGCGTGCTTCATTGAAGGATCTTGATTTTCCATTATGCAATAGCGCGACACTTGTAATGCTACATGTCCACATACGTTAAGATTTGCAACACTAAGAATTATCCCAAAAAATGAAAAAATAAAAAATAAAAAATAACTAGCCGTTTTGAACTAATATTAGAGGAAGTTGCAAAAGGGTTTCATGAGAACACAAACATTTCGGTTTGAGATGCAAATGAATTAGTTTTGGAATGTCAAAGGGCAATTCGATTTTGGATAAAGTTTAACAGGTTTAATCCATGCAGAACTCCTGACAAACACTGAAATAAGGCCCTCAGGTGGAAAATTTTTCTTTGTTTATGGGTTACTTAAGCTAGTTGGCATTCTAAAGGAAATAGATGGCAATTGATACTGATAAAACAGACATGGAGTTTCTGGTTCTTGATTGCTTCCATAAGTTTATCCACGACCAAAAAGCCTTTACCGCTACTTATGACTTCTATGAAGGGAAGAATTCTGACGTGTCTCACCAAGCAATCAAGTCTGATTAAGTAGTAGTATTTGTAATGGTATTAGAATTTAAAGATATCCATAGTCATGAAAATTACCTAAGTGCTTTATTCAGGAATAGTTCAGCAGCTTCATCATCTTCTGTGATAATGCAATCAGCATGAGCACTGCAAGAGAGACAGTAGGGAAAAAGAAGGTAACAGAGAAAAAAAGAATGTTTAGCCATATTAACACATTGAAAGCCGATAGAACTAGAAAAAGATGTGTGTAAAGAAAAGCAAACCTTCCACGTTGACGAATATGATCAATGGCAGCAAAAATATCCTCAACAATCTCTACCGTGAAAGTCATTGAATTATACTCGAGATGGAATGGACTTGTCTCCGCAATACTCAACAAGGTGCTTGCATTAGGTCCACCATATAGAGAAACACCTGCGACAAATGGTTTGCGTTAGCCGAGTAATTTTGTTCCAGTGTTCATTAACTGCGCATATGTTGTCATAACTCATTAAAGCATATTTTGTTTGAAAACCAACATGGTAGAGGCATACCTTTGAGTTGGAGTTCTTTAATAATTTCACTAAATTCACAATTGCTCGACATATCCTTGTGCACAAGAAGTGTTTTCTGCAAAAAGGCATGGTAAAGAAATCCAGTTAGAGTGTATGATGTCAAGATATGAAGATAAGCTCATTCAAATAACGGTATACATATTCTTGTATACAAGCCAAAACCACATGAAGTAATTAAAGGTCATAGATGATTTCTTACCATTCCGTTACAGACGGTTGGATAATCAATCTTCGCATCTAAAATAAGGCACCTCACCGTATCCAGATTAGCTGACTTATCAATGTACACGTGGCAAGTTATATCTACAAAGAGAAGTTCAATTTAGCTAATAGCTATCTTTTATAGGTTTTGGCTGTGGTTTGAACGTGAAATTTATCTTACCAGCATGACCAAGAATGGGAATCTTTGTTGATTCCTTGATCTGAGAAACAAGGCTGTTGTTGCCTCTAGGGATCACAAGATCTATCACTTCTTCAAGCTGCAGAAAGATTATTTGTGAAAAGTCCACCCACAAAACAATACAAATCCTTTTAATGTTTTATGCATACCTTGAGCAGATCAGGAATTTCCTCTTTTGAAGTCACAAGTCCTATAAGGTCGTCACCAACCACACACGGGATTGCTGAAGTGATGACCTAGAAAAAGGAAGAAAGGAACAAACTAAACATAACAAAATTCGGCAGAAACTGTCCTAAGAAACAACCTTATTTCTTAGTTATTCTTTTTCCTTTTCAACGGCATATGAAAGAAGGAAAAACACTGTTAGTTAAAGTCTCAAACCTTGTGCAAGATTGCATTTGATCTCTTGGCTTCGGTTTCTCCTTTAAGAAGAAGGCCATTGCCAGTCCGAATTGCTAACGAAGCAATCTGTTGATAAAACGGGAAATGGAGTGGTAAAAAGAAAGAAAAAAAAAAATCCACTTTAAATTTCTTTCGGCTTAGTTTCATGCTAATTGTTAATCCATATATCTATTTCCATCTGTACTAAGTTTTCACTTCTTTCACAATTTCAACGGCCATAAAGTTCTCAATTGACTGAAGAGTACCATCAAACACATGTAATCTCATCAACCATCAATTCCTACTTCTAGAACTTATTTGATCCATCCCAACATTTCCCATGTTCTGTTCTTTCTTAAAACAGTAATTTGGATAATTTACGGATGATAGAAATGACTACATATGGCACAAAACTTTAAGCTACTCTGAACCAATCATAGTACAACAATAGACATATTTTTAATGCTGGTGAGATCTACCAAATCCAAAAAACAATAATTGTCATATTCACCTGAACTAGAGCATCGGGTCGAGACTCAGAAACAACCAGAAGAACTCCCACAGGACAGGACACTTTTTCTGAGATAACTCCATCTGCCAGCTGGGTGCAAAAGCAGCCATCAAAAGTGTCAAAAATAAGTGATCACAAGGAAGATCACTGCAGTCAACTAGCAGGAAGAGTTAAAACTATTCATATCGTGTGGCGTTTTAAAAAAAAAAAAAAAAATGAAGACAATTTTCAGACCTCTGTTCTCCCCAAAACATGACCTATAGGCTCTTCCATGTTGGCAAGTTTTCGTACAGATTTTGCAAGACTGGATATCTATGAATAGAATAATCAATATTAAGAACAAATATATGGCAATTGATACTTAGAGGAACAAGACTTAAAAAATATGTATGAAATCATTAACACAAAATCTGAAGAAAAATAAAATGAAAAAAATAATAATAAAGGAAAGTTTAATAATGCTTGCCTTTCCAGGCCTTAGGGTCAAACGGGATACCAGCGCCTTATCTTTTCCGGCTTCAAGGGCAGCAGCAATATCAGCTTCATTCTCAGATTTAATCAAACTTTCATTTGCCTCAAGTGCATCAGCTATGTTCACCAAAATTTTCTTCCTTGCCTCGGAATCCAGGGCCTAAAATAAAAAATTAAAATCATAGAGATGAATCTTTATGGCAAACCTACTTTTCCAAGCATATACGAAAACAGAACAACAATATTTTCCAGAGACTTTAGAAGCTACATTTAAAGATTGAACACAGCATTACTTACCTGAAGCCGCATACAGCATTCCCGTGCAGCAACTGCCATCTCTCGTGCGCAAACTTCTTTAACTACAGGCCATAAATGTGCATGTTGGTGAAAGACAGTACCAATACGCTTTCCCTGGAGAACTTTGATGATGTTGTCCGGGGCATAGCCACTACAATAGAATCAGAAACAATTTTAAATTACCAAATAAATTACAACCGTCCTGATAAGTTAAGAGCAACAAAATTGGCTAACAACATCGTGATGGATTGACTACATACATGCATACATATATATATATTTATTTCTTTCTATGATATAAAAATTGTACCTAGTGATAACCACAGGGATGCCAGCACTAGCAGTACAAACAGCAGCATTGACCTTAGCAGTCATACCACCTCTGCCCAGCCTTGACTTGTCTCCAAATGTTATCTCATCTTGATGCTTCTCTTTGACATACGTATGGATAAGCTTGGATTTTGGGTCACTGGGAGGACCGCTATAGAGACCTTCAACATCACTCAACAACACTAACAGGTCAGCATTCAGTTCCTGAGCCAATAGGCCTGCCAAGCTGTCATTATCCCAAAATATGCCCGAGGAGTCCTGTGAATAACACATCACAATAGATCAAAACAACAACCGAGGGTTAAAGAAAACTCCGATACAAAATTGAGCTTCAAAGGATTTGCATACCATCAATGGTTCTCTCCTGGTGCTGACAGCATCATTTTCATTGAAAATAGGAATAACCCTCAGAGACAACAAGGAATTCACAGTTTCGGAGAGTTGTCTCCTGAAACCTTCATCCATGAAAACTCCATCGGTCACAAGAAGTTGAGACGAGGTGACGTCGAGCTGTGAAAGAAACCAATCAATATTAGCATAAAGGTGGCAAAATAAGAAGAAAAAAAAAATACTGCAAGGCAAAGCCAATTAGAATGTTTTGTCTCACCTGGCTGAACATTGTATCATAAAGAGCCATGAGACTACCCTGCCCAACAGATGCACAAGCCTTTCCATCGTCGAAATTGTCTTGTATATATTGAAGATCCGCAAAGCTGCACCCCATGTAACACTAGATATTATAAAGGCCTCTAAAGAGAGACAGATTACAAGTAAATCCCTCTTGATTTTTCTCTTTTCCTAAGCAAATTTGAACAAGAAAATTCTCTTTTCCTTAGGATTCAAATCAACCAAATCAGGAACGTTTAGATTCGAATTGAATTTCCTGAATTGCTTAACCAAATTGAAGTATCCTCTTTTTAGTCACAGAATCATACTTACAAACAAAAAAAAAATTTAATATATATACACATACATATTTGCACTAGGAACAAGTAACATGGATATGTAAATTATGTACATAACACCAATATTCAAGCAAAAGAGTAAATAATAAATAAAATCACAGTGTTATTTAACCTGGCATTGGCCAATCTCCTGTATCTTAGCCTTTGACGGCCAAGACCAACCGCTCCTGAAGACACCAAAATAACTTCATAGCCTTGAGAGTTTAATTCCTTAAGCTGCATTTATTAATTTATAAAATCATCAAAGCGTTAAGCTCTAGAACCATTTTTTTTTTCATTTTTATAAGATTAGAAGCTACTACTTTTCACTCTTAATTCCATATTATTTATTAATTTAATTGTGAGATAGTGAAAATTGTGTCACATAGTTTAAGGACCAAAAAAAAAAAAGTATGGCACCTGCTCACACAGAGCCCCAAGTCGGCCCAAGGCTAATCTCCCATCACTTCTAGTAACCACGGCCGTTCCCACCTACAAAATAAAAATATTAAAACAATCCAAAATATTTCTTTTAGGGAAACAAATCAGAAAAAAAAAAATTATTAAGCAATAATATTTACCAATCAACACTTATTGCCCTTAAACTCTAAATCTCACAAGATCAACAAATAGAATTTACAGTGTAATCTTCAATTTTTAAAGCACATTAAATAAAGAAGTAAATAAACATCAAATTGAAACCTGGTAGAATTCAGCCAAAAATAAAATTAAAAAAAAACACAGTAATAATAGGTTAGACCTAAAATATTCAACCAAAAAGCTTCAGATAAACTCAGTTCCTTCTTTTTTTATTTTACTTTTAAATGCTTCAAAACTAGCGAAAATCAATATCACAATATATAATTTTTGATTGTTATAATACATCATTCATCATGATTACCACCACATAAATTTAGTCCATAGACACACACACATATATATATTATATATAAAATATGAAATAGTAAATATAAATATATATTAATTTGCTCATAAAAATCGTCAAATCGCAAAACTAACAAAAACGAGAAAAGAAAAATCGTTACAGTTCTTTTCGTGAAAGAAAATGCCGAGAGCAATATCCCAAAAAAAAAAATCAAAAGAGAATTAAAAAAATAAAAATAAAATCAAACAAGAAAATAGAAAAGCAGTTATACTAATGAAAAATACCTTAACAACAAGACGCTTCACAGTTTTGACGAAAGCTCGAGTAGGATCCATGGTGGTCGAGTCCATTAATATCGTATGCTGCTCACACACAACTCAGATACACTCTGATGAGACTGAAAGAGAAAGACTCAGAGAGAGAGAGAGAGAGAGAGAGAGGGGATCGGTTTTGAAGACAAATCAGTCGAACTGAAACACGTATATATATATATATAAATCACAAGAGAAGAAGCAAAGATGGTATTTTATTATCTTTTTAATTTAAAATAAAAAGAAAAAAAAAATCATGTGAAGTACAAAAACGTCGTCGGGTGAGTGAGAGTGAATAGATTGGCCCTTTTACCGAAAATAGAGGAGAAGTTGCCACGTAACCGGACAATTTGGCGTGGGGAATCGAGATTGCAGCGGTCGCTGGTCAGCTGGGTGTCGTTTTTTGTTGGTTTATTTATTTATTTATATACACTCCTATCACTAATTTTATTGTGATATTTTTTTCACCAATAATTGTCAAATAATAATTTATTGCATATAATCTTACATAAAAGATTCGATCATTTTTTTTTATAAAATTAGATGATTAATTAATATTAAATTAAAAAATTATAATATTAAATAAAATAGATTAATAATCAAATTATAGAATATAATATAAAATTAATAAAATATGAAATTATAGATTTAACATATATAAAATTATAAAAAGTTAATTAATTATTATAAGTTGTTTATTTGAACTTAAAAAAAAGGGAGACGAGTGTGTGTGTGTGTGTGTGTGTGTGTGTGTGTTTGTGTGTGTGTATTATTAATTTTTGGTGTGTGGGTTTGTGATTTGTGAAGATTTCTCCGTCCCACGGTCGTGAATGATTGGACAACTTGTTTACATCTATTTGGGCAGCCTATAAAGAATGTCATCCAAACACTGGGAGTTTAATAATTGACAGAAGATTGAGAATACGTGGCGAATTGTTTATTATGGCTTTGACTATTGATGTCCATCTGCAATACGTATATTTGTTTGTTTGCCCCTTTGTTTGGAAAAAAAGGCGGTAGCTTATGGTTTAAATATTTTATTAATAAGATAAGATTTAATGTTTTAAATTGATGGTTATTTAATTTAGATAGTATTGTGAGATAGTATTATTTAGATGAGATAAAAATTATGTAATTAATTTAGTTATTATAAAAATTATTAATAGGTTATTATATAGATTAAGGGTTCGTTTGGTGAACGCATTGCATTTACATTGCGTTTGAATGTAATGTATTGAATACAATTTGTATTTGGAGGAAAAGCATTAGCATTGCATATGAATGCAATGTGTGTTTGGGGGAAAAGTATTTGAATTGTATTTTAATAATAAATATGTGATGTGATGGGTAAAAGTAGAGAGAAAAAAAAGAGGGAGAGAGAATATATGATGTAATTAATAAAAGTAATAGAAAAAGTGAAATAATAAATAGTGATTGTGTTAGATTTAAAATGTGATGTGATTGGTATTTGAATGAAATGTTTTTGTATTTGGAGGAAAATTGTATTGCATTTAAATGCAATGCCAAAAAAATTTGTGTCCCAAACGTCCACTAAGATAGATGATATTATTATAGTTTTCGATACACTTTCAAACTTGTTACAGTAGTTAGTGTATTGTCACTTATTAACCCAATCTTAGATATTATTAACTTTTTCATATGATCTCTGATTAAAGTGATTCTTTTTCTAAAATACTCGTATCAATGAGAGAATCAAGCAAGATCAGTCAAGTTTATAATTTCCTAATATAAATTGTGACGTTCAATGGAACCTACTTCTAACATATGAAATTTTTCACCTTTGACATTGTTAGAAAAACAAAGTGTTAAAATTACATATTTTCAAAATAAAATGTTATAAGTAAATTCATTAAAAATATTTAAGTTGAAAGTTATTTAATATATTATTACTAAATAAAGATAGGATAAAATAAAGTAAAATTAGATAAAAATTTTATAAAAATCTAAATTAAAATAAACAAAACAAAATAAATCAAAACAAATTAAAAACAAACAAAATTCTCAAGGATAAGCTAATTTTTATACATGAAAAAATGGTAAAATAACTCTATTTAATAGAGTTACTACACTCCCGAACTTAAGATTTGGTTTGTCATTGAGCAAAAGAAAAGAAAAATATTGTATTAATAATGGTGATTTCCAAACATTTCCTCAGAGGTTACTGTAAAAGTTATAACCTACAGAAAAACATAAAATTTGACCAAAAATTTGAGTTTAATTTAAAAATATATCTATTTACAATTGGATATTCTACGTGTGTGTGCACGCAGAAATTCTTTTTCATTTAATTGTGTGCAATCTAGATGAGTTTGTAAGGACACAAAACAATCAATATCAATCAAATTTCATAGGTTTATTTTTTATTTCTTTCTCCACTAATGTCAACAAATACAAAACCACGGGTTATTACAGCTTTTTAAGGCTTATAACTTATAACTGAGGTGAACGTAAGATATAGGATAATTATGTGGCTCAAATTAATACATAAATCATTTTAGGATCTGCAAAGTTTTTATGTACATCTAAATAACACTCTCAAATTTATTTACAACTTTCCTTTGTCAAATTTTTGTTTTTGTTTTGTTTTTTATTTTTTATTTTTAAGAGTTACGATATCCTCAAACTTATTATGATGAACAATGGCTATACTACTCTTTTTTTTTATTTGATAATTTAAACCTTCTTTCCAGATTTTAACATAGCTAAAAATAATTTTTAAAATAATTAACATGCTTAAAGGCTAAATGTTAGATACTTTATTTTAAAAAGTAGGCTAAAAATGTGGGTAATAAAGAAAAAGTTATATAAAACAAGACTTAAAAGGGGTAAATTATAAATAAAGATATTTCATGGTTGGTTTGAAAAGCTCAAACATTCCAAAAATTAATTAAATCATTTCTTTAGTGTTTTTATTGTCTGGGATTTCGCCTCGAGAAAAAATCAAACAAATTCTAGGACTTGTGAGATCAAAAATATTTCATATTCATAAAACTTTATCTAAATAAATACACAACTCATAGATCAAAAATTAGTACCCAAATATTGAATATCACAACTAAGTTATACTAACTCAAAAATTTTAATGCAAATCTGGCAAATTTTAGCAAAATTCTTATTTTTCAGAAAGACTATATAAAATAAAGCAACTAAGACCCCGTTTGGGGCTTGGTTTTAGCTTTTTCAAAACTAACTTTTTTTCAACATTTCATCACTTTTTACTATTCATATTTTCAAAACGTTACAGTACACTCAAAACTTTAAAAGTTCTTAACTTTGTGTATACAAGTCTAAATGAGATTTTTTTTTTAAATTTGTATAGAATTTCGAAAGGAATAAAATAATATCTATATTCATATTTTTTTCTAAATTTTTTTTTAAAATTTTATATTTTTTCACTCCAAACAATTTTCCTCCAAATACATTTTCTAAAACAACTTTTTTTCAACTCAAAAATTTTGTCTCCAAGCATCCCCCTAAACACCCTATAAATTTTTCATTATCGGATTTGTAAGAAATCACCTTTTTTATTTTTATTTTTTATTTTTAGTTTTTTTAATATTTTAAAATAAAGACAGTAACATAAGAAAACAATCATTACTATTAAATGCATATCAAGAGTACTAAAAGTACCTCTTTACTCAATTATCTTGTAAATAATGAATCCGGTGGTTTTACTAACACAAAAAGAAAAAAAAATTTAACAAACACAAGAAACTGAACGAATATTCAAGAAATTTCAAAAAAACAATCAAGCTATTACCACCCTCCAATCTATTTGAGATATTGTCCTCAATGTTTAATGTAAATAAATAGAGAATAAATAATCTCATTTGATCTGGTGTTATTAAAAGGAAAAACTCGCAAATTGAAACTAAGGGTGCGATGAACGGTTTTGTAAATGCGAAGAGTAAAGTAAATTAGGATACATAATCTGGAAGAATTCGTATAATTAATCCTAAATAAAATAAAATTGCATAAAAACATATTAAACTAAACATATAAAAAATATAAACTAATCTAAATTAAAATTAAGTTACTATCACTAAATAAACTTAAAATAAATTAAAATTCCGCAAGAACTAAACTAATTTAGATGCATAAAGCGGCAAAATATCTCCATTTTATAGAGTTATCATAAATAATTATTAAATTTTATGATATTTATTAAATATCAATATACATGCTAATATGTAATAGTATGATGGAAAATTAAAACTATATGTCTAAGTAGCTGTTGTTGATTTTATAATGCAAGCGAACTTATCATAAACATAAAATATCATGATCAATGAAGATCATTCCCTTGAAGAATTGTTTCTATAATTGTTAATTACTAAAATTTTATCACCTTAACTTATCTAAACAATGAATTTGCAAAGATGAAAATAACAAGAATCAAACGAAATATCACGAGATAAAAATCAATAAAACAAAACCTATACCTATGATTACAATCTTCCCGCAATACTTCACTTTAATCTTCTTACCCTCGCCTTGACAAAAAATTGTTAATCTAGAGTCTTAAATTATCTTAAAGTCTCTTCTGATGGTCAAATGAAAATACCCTCTCTTAACTAACTCACTATATTTTTATGAGAATTGGATTAAGAAAAGATTTATTAAGTGAAGGTTCTAGCAATAGTTACACATATTATATAAGTATATTCCTATCCTATATAAACTTTAGGCTTCCTCCCAATAAATCATATGTCATTCTAAATCTAAGGCTAAGCACAAAACTCCCTTTTCCATGTTCATTAGGGTAAACCAAATTAATATAATTAGTGGCCAATTAACTAGAACCATTAAGCACAAGATATAACAAACAATATGATAATGATCAATATAAATCAAGAGAGAGAGTAAATCAATTCAAGCTATATGTTAAGTTCCAATTGCAATTTGAGAAAAAGAAATTAGTTCATCATGGAATTGAAGCACAAAACCAAATAGACATCAACATCATTGATATTACAAAGTAAATTAAGAAAGAAGAAAGATTAAGAGAAAAATTGGTTATGTCGATCTCCCGATCTTAAATCTCTCATCTTCAATCCTAAATCTCAATAAAAATCTCTCTCTCTCTCAAGTTTTCTAAGATTTTTTATACTAAAAAGATAATGAAAAGTCCCTTAAATTAGCCCTAATCTCTTCTATTTATAGTTTTGCTACAAAAAGGGCAATTATGCTTCACAAAATTTTCCCAAAATCTAAAATTGTCGAACTGGTGCTGTAACTCTCTCTTTCCAGTGTTGTAGTGCTCACATTGTCAATTTATACTGCTACAGCACTCCATTCTGGGTGCTGTTACACTCTATATTGTAATTTTTCCCTTCCCAGACTCACTTAGCCCTGTAACCTTCTCTTTCTAATACTGTTGCGCTTAGATCTACATAAGCCAACACTATAACTCTAAATATTGGGTGCTATAGCATTCTCCTTTGAGCTAATCTTATTTTCCATCTTTCTAAGCACTACAGTGCTTGCTAATCAAGGTTTTATCTCTCCTAACTTCTTTTACTTGAGAAAGTCATATTCAAAACTCCAACTTATCATTCAAAAACTATTGATTACTTAACCTGTGTAAACACACCAAAAACAACTAGAAAAAACACTAAAAGGTTCTCAAACTAACAAAATTTTAAGTCAAAAGTATTCAAATTACCGATATAAAACAGACTCATCAATAGCAATAAAGTCCAAAACATCATACGCTTTCAAGGCATTCACCCCCAACAAAATGGGGTGAAAAAAGAGAGTACTACTCAATCTCTTGTTTTTTTTTTTTTTTTTGGTCATTTCTTTCTTAAAAGTGGTTGGGATTGATAGGTCTCATACCAATTTGAAATTGAGGAATTGCATTGATAATCACATATGGCCCCTTAAGATTGGGACTCTTATTCTTAATCTTAATATTAAATTACTATCTTACTAGTAGTTTACCTACAAAATGTTATAGTAAAAAAAAAAAAAAACAAAAGTACATATACTGGTTATATTAATTAATATATCTACTTTATAATTATCCTAATTATTATTAACTTTGTTATAGCGCCGCTTTTGATTTTGACTTTAATATTTAATTCAAGTTTTTACATGTTATTTTTCATTTATTTAAGTAAAAAAATTAAACAACTTATATTTACTAGTTTAGTGTTCTTATATTAATAAAAAATATTATAATAACTGAAATTAATTTTTTTAAAATTTGAAAATATAATTATTAAGAGGACAGTTCATTTTAATTTTAGATTTAAGTAAAAACATAAATAAGATTTGTAGGCCGTGTTTGTTTTTGTATTTGAGATCATTTTCACGGTTTCCAAGAAAATCGTTTTCGAAATCAATATGAAAACATGTTTGTTGGCACCAGTCTTGAAAACAAGTTTTGAAATCGGTAACTTATATTAATTGTTTTTTCGGTTAAGTTTGAAAACGACTATAAGTCGTTTTCTCTTCTTTTCTTTGCGCGTTTTTCTGCAGCCCCGTGAACACAGAACCCCCGACGCTTACCTTGCCTCCACAGTATTGCCTCCACCCCTCTCTCTCTTTCTCGTTCATCATCGTCAACTGAAGCTTTCTCTCCTCCTCTAGGCTGGACTCCACCTGTCTCTCCTTCCCTGCCCTCGTTCATCGTCGTCGCCCGAGCTCTATCGACCATCATTCGATGGTTACGGTGTTATCGTTCTCTGTCGTCTCGGTGGCCTAACTCTCCTATTTTGGTCATCTGCTTCACGAAAAGTAACCTCCCATTCTCGGTTTGGACTGGCTCTATCTTTTCCATTGTTCTTTGGACCGATGATTGAAACCCTAGAATTTGGGGTTTTTCAAACCGGTGAGTTGTGAGCAAATCGGACTTTCTATTGTGTTTATAATGTTATCTGATGATGCTCTTGTTTTCATCTCATGTATTATGTACATGTTGTTGACTCCGTTTGTGAATCCCTGTTCTTGGCATTTTGAATGGTGTCGTTCTGGTTCTGGTGATTGAAGCTCGGTTGTTTCTTCCCTTTACTCTAGAATGTAGGTGAGTTCAGATTGCAACTGGGAACGACAATCAGCTGTGTCGTGTAGAATTGTTCAGAATGTCGTTTTTCCACACTGGTTGTTTTCTGCTGTGTTGTTTTGTTATAAATGCTGGTTGTTATTGTTTTTGCCGGCCAAAACAGAGTTTCATGTTGAATAAAACCATTTCATTTATTTTTTGGTATGTTTCATTTCATGTTGAATAAAACACAGGTTCTGTTATAAATGGTTTTTGAATTGCTGAGATATATAGAATTTTTGACTCACATAGAGAGTGAAGAGGAAATGGAGAATTTGATTCTTGAATTAGACAACATTCTACTTGTGATTACTGTTAATTGTTGCGTAATTGCTTTTTTTTATCTCACAATGTTTTGATTTCTATTTGGAAGGATGATTGACAAGTCTCCTACTCCTAAGTTGCACTTTAACTTTGAAATTATGGGTGTTTATTGGCCATTGAAATTGTAGTTGACAAATTGGTTAAATTTTAATTTGAGTTAATTTAGAGTTGAAACCTGTTTAGGCAAGCTTTTAAAGCCAAACCCAATTGGCCAATTTGTGCTTTAGATAGAGTTATTAACCTCTCTTTCTGTATCTTTTTTGCACTCCTTTGCTTGTGTCGACTCAACATACATAGATTGTGCAATGTGTCCTTACTTTGAAGAAAATGAACATAATTTATGAACAAAAGAAATTTCAATCATGGATTTGTAGCTAACTCATAATTGATAGCTATGCATTTATATGTTTCTATATATACATATACACATATACACACTTCTATGACTTAGTCAAGCATTGAGATATGTACAAATACATATATACACACTTCTATGACTTTAGTACTCGTTTTCATTTCTATGATTAACTATGTTGATAACCCTTACTATATGATTGATATGTGACATAAGAACAGTAAATTTAAATAATGGAGGTCAATGAGGATAGCACTATTGAGGATCACGCCACATGGGGAGAAAATTTGGAATCCTTTTTTATCGAGTTGTTATACGAAGAGGCAAAATAAGGAATTCAATCATCTACTTTAGACAAAAAAACATAGATGAAAATTTCAAATGAAATACATAGCAAGTTTAATAAGCGACTTATAGTAGCACAACTTAAAACCAAGTGGAATAGGCTTAGACGTAGCACTAGAGAGTTTGAAAACTTGATTCAAACTACTGGATTTGGATGGGATTCTGAAGTAAACACAGTCACAGCCTTAGAAGAAGTTTGGGATTCTTATCTATAAGTAACGTACCTATTATTTAATGGCATTTATATTTATCTACATAAGTTACTAATCATTGACTTAATTAAATTTATTTTCACTGTGTAGCAAAATCCAAAAGCTAAAAAGTACCAGAAGAAAGGTCTAGCAAACTTTTCCCTCCTAAAGGAGATCTTTGGTGGGACTATTACAACAAGCCGTAATGCCATGAGTCCGCAAACAGCTGCCTATGTGCCACGTGTAGCACCACCAGATTCTGTGAATCTCGAAGCTGAAGGAGGAGGTACGGGAGACTCGCATGAAGTCCAGACAGACCGCAACCGTGTTCGAAATGCTGAGGCCAGCAGTAGGCGTTCCAAGAAGAAGATCAAAACCGTAATGGAGTCTACAATGGAGCTGTTGGCAAAGTCTGTGAGTTTGCAAAGTGAGGCGTCAGTGCAACGCACTAATGACTTGCAGCATTATCTAGCGGCGAAACGAGCACATCTTAGGGACATACGTGAAGCTGAGATTTCGGCTGAAGATCCCAGTAGTATTGAAATTTGTATTAAGCTGTTGGATGAAATAGGAGACTTGGATGACAAGACATACGGGATGACAATTAAGACATTATCAAAGGATAAGGACTACAGGAGATCAGTTGTAAAGATTAAACCCGAGTGTCGTCGTGGTTTCATCCTCAGCTTAGTAGAGTAGTTATTAGTTAATAATTAGTTTCAGTTTCTTAAACTTATTTAGTTTGTTAAACTCTTTCAATTTGTTGTCCTATTATTTACTGACTGGTTTGTTGAGTTAAATTGATTTATGTTGTTTATTTTCGTGATTTTAGTATGTTGAACTATGGAGTATTGATTGATTTGTTGTGTTTGATTACTTTGTATTGTTTGCTTTCAAGATTT
Organism: Antiaris toxicaria; assembly: GCA_035233585.1. Classification (NCBI taxonomy): domain Eukaryota; kingdom Viridiplantae; phylum Streptophyta; class Magnoliopsida; order Rosales; family Moraceae; genus Antiaris; species Antiaris toxicaria. The sequence continues at coordinate 9,728,681 of CP141163.1, forward strand.
TAGTTTATTGAACTCTTATATAGCTGGTTTGTTGATTTATATTAATTATAAGATATTTGTTGTCATGTTTTGCTATTATTATTGGTGATAAACATTTATAAATTGGTTTGATTATCTTGTGTAGGCTATTATGGAATCAGATGGTTCAGATACTGATGAAGAGTTGGTTTTTTTTTTAGTCACTTGAGTTATCTGATGATGAGGAAGAGATCTTATAGTTATTACTAGATCTTATACCAACTATTACTAGGCAACCTCAACATAATGATGAGCTAACAGGACGACAATATGTATTAAATATGCTGGAAGGGCATGCTGAAGTATTTTATGAAATATTTCGTATGTGTAGAGAATATTTTTTGACATTAGCTCCGCTACTTGAAGAACGACAATTATTACCTAAAAGTCGACTATCAGTGGAAGAACTGTTAATGATGTTCTTAAACATTATTGGTCATTCCGATCGTAATAGAGTCATACAAGATAGATTTTATCATTCTGGAGAAACAGTGAGTAGACATTTCGATAGTGTTCTTAATGCCATTTGTGCATTGGCCCCAGAATTTATTCGCCAACCAGACCCAAACATCGTGCCTCTGGAAATTCAAAATAGCGAAAAGTATTGGTCGTGGTTTAAGGTATAACTCACATTATTTTTAAAATTTGAAATAGATGGTTTTTACCTTCAAAATAGGGTTTAATAAAATTTAGGTTCTTTACTTGTGTAAGGACTGTATCGAAGCTATTGATGGCACACATGTGATGGCTATTATCCCAGTAGCCGAGCAAAGAGTTTATCGGGGAAGAAGACATATTTGCACTCAGAATATAATGGCAGCATGCAGTTTTGATATGAGATTTACCTCTATTTATACTGGATAGGAAGGTTCAGCTGCAAACTCTAGAGTATTAGTACCTGCATTACAAGATCAAGATAACAGATTTGTTAGGCCACCATGACCTAAATATTATGTTGTTGACTCTAGATATAGTAACATTTCAGGATTCCTTACACCGTACAGGGTCAAAGGTACCATCTATCAGAATTTAAAAACAATGGACAACCAACTGGACCTATTGAACTATTTAATTATAGACATTCATCGTTACGCAATTGCATAAAAAGGTGTTTTGGTGTTCTTAAAGCACGATTTGGTATTTTGAAGAATATGTCTAACTTTCCTTTGTAGAAACAAGCCCAGATAGTAATTGCATGTAGTGTTATTCATAATTGTATTAAGATGTATGATGCAAATGATGATTTGTTTAGAAATTATGGTGTTGACAAGCCTGTAGAAGATATTGAGCGGCGAAGAGGAAATCAACAACGTACAAATTATCATGAATCTGAACCGTCTTCTGATGTTGGTTCCACTAGTATGGACCGACAATGTATAAGCCAATTCAGAGACCAAATAGCACAAGTAATGTGGGAACAATATGTATCCTAATTGTTATGGTAGTTATAATTTGTAATTTTTTAGTTAAATATTACTTCTACTATTAAGAACTATTTTGTAATGTATTCGTAACTAAATATAATGGTTAATTATATTTTAATTGATATAGTAAATATTTAAATATTATGGTTATTAATTTTCAATTAATTTTTTAATTAAAATTTTTTATTAATTTTTATTTTTTGGTATTCATAATAATGTTTTTAAAATTAAACATAAATATGTTTTTATACAGTACTTATGAGAAATGACTGGTTTTCAAAAACATCAACTAAACACAGTTTCAAATTTGATTTTTGAAAACATACACTCAGAAAATATAACCAAACACAGTTTCAAAAACGATCTCAGAACAGTTTTCAAAACGATTTTATTTTCAACTATTTTGAAAACATAATAGATTTTAAAAATAATACCAAACGCTACCGTAATGATTCAAATTTCGAATCTTGTAATTCAAACAAACGATTTATTTAGACTCAAAATCATTTCCATTCTATTTGTGCACAAATAAGCACGTCAATATTATATTCTCAGATATGTTGAATTGTGCATAGTATATCTACATGGATCATAAATATGATCATAATTTTCATTCTTTTCAATTTTCGGCTGTAATTACTTTTTTTTATGTCCATTTTGATTTTAGCAAACCATTAATTTACATTTTATAAAATTCTTATTCTTATCAAACTAATTGACTTGCCTTAGTGAATTATTAACATGCAAACCTAAAACTAACTTTGATTTGCAATTTTTTGAAAGTAAAAAAAAAAACTAAAACTAAAACTATCATTATAAACTGCTTTGATATTATTGTAAGTATAATTACATATATATATTTATAATAGAGTACATATTCGTTTGGAATATCCATTGTATCTGTCATGTGCAGAGGCAAACAAAAAGGTCGCTTACAAATACTTGACAACTCTGCATAAAAGATGCAACATGTTAGCTTTTTATTCCATTAAAAAATAATAATAATAAAACACTTGTTAGCCTTTTGTACTATTACAGTATTACCGGTCGCCAAAGATCCAAGAAATTTGCAGCCAAAAACAGGACTTGTTATCCACGTTTTCTACGTTTGGGATTCGTTTAGTGAACGCATTACATTTGTATTACGTTTGAATGCAATGTATTAAATACAATTTGTATTTGGAGGAAAAGTATTAGCATTGCATTTGAATGCAATGTGTGTTTAGGGAAAAAGTATTTGAATTGTATTTTAATAATAAATATGTGATGTGATAAGTAAAAGTAGAGAGAAAAAAAAGAGGGAGAGAGAATATATGATGTAATTAATAAAAGTAATAAAAAAAGTGAAATAATAAATAGTGATTGTGTTAGATTTAAAATGTGATGTGATTGGTATTTGAATGAAATATTTTTATATTTAGAGAAAAATTACATTGCATTTAAATGCAATGCCAAAAAAATTTGTGTCCCAAACGCCTGCTTAATTCAATTGTTTAATAGCCAAACAGAGGTTTTTTTGGAATTAAATTGTTCCCAATTCCTGCGTAATTATTACTAAGGGAATATGCTGCGCACAATTCCACAAATTATTCCTAAAGGCAAAGGCCAACATCAGAAATCCTACGTCGTATAATTTATTTAGCGAATCGGTTTAAGTGTTTTATTTATTTATTTATTTATTTAGGGAATGTGTGCTTTTTAAGCACATTAAAAAAGTTTTTTTTTAATTATAAAGATACCATAGTGATAATTTTATAGTTCAAATTCCTCAAATGAAAGAAAAAAGTTTTTTTTTAACTGAAAATGCACTTTTTTTAAAGTAAATAAAAAAATTTATTTTTTTGATAGTGAATTAAAAATGCATTGTAAAGGAGGTAACGGCACAACCAAGGAGTTCAAGTTGAGAGAGAGAGAGAGCAAAAATAAATAGAGAGAGAGATGTGAGGAAACTATCAAAGGCTAGTGTCGGTGCGTTGCCGACCATCTGGCCTTGGTGGCCAATCTACATTGGGGAAGAGTTCGTGTTGTCGGAAAACCTCTAGTTAGAGTCGATTGCATCATAGGGCGACCTTGGGTTCAGGTGGTCGTGGCACGGAGATGGTAGTCTGCAAGCACATATTGCAAATCGGCAAGTGCACAAAGCGAAGGTCACCAGTTGACGTTGCAGCTTGGTTTGCAGTGCAAATGCATTGGCCAATGGCTAGCATTACAAATCATCGCAGTGCAAGGGGGTTCTCAGGCCATTTTTCTGGCATTTATGGGCTTTATCCTAGTGTTCGGAGAATTAATGACTCTTTCAAGTTTTGTTCATTTGTGTTTGTTTGTTTTTTTGTTTATAATAAAGGTGATGCTCTCCTCACTCGACCCTCTCTTGATATGTTATTGAGTTTTCCGTCATCCTTTATTTGTTTTGACAATATGCCTAAAATAGTTTTAGTTCTGTTGAGTTATCCTGATGCGGAGTTTTGTGGTAGTCTTTGTGTTATAAAATTCTTATTATTAATTGATCAGTTTTCATTAATTGTAAAAAGTTTCAAAAAGAGCCATGTGGGTACTTGATATGGATGTGATCGCATTCGTCGATCGTTTGAGTGTCGTCAGATTTTAGTAGTGGATTTGATCTTATTTAATGGCTTGATTTTTTATACTACAGGGTAATTCGTATGGTTTTTGTAATGTTTATCGCTTTTTTAATGAATAATTCCTTAAAAAAAATAATAAAGGAAGTAACAGCACAAAATAAAAAAAATGCATATATTTCTTAGTATTTAAATTGCAGTGACTTGTTTTCTTTAAATCCTATTTATTAGATTATTTTCTTTCCTTCACAGTTTTTGCTGTGCAGATGCCAGCATTTAATACCAATAATACAAGCAACAATGTCGTATTCCTTAGAAAGTAATACTTATGGCAACCCAATTTACACAAAATAAAAATAAAAATAAAAAAGGAAACATTTATGGTAAGCTGAATCTTTTATGACATTGTAGATTCTCCAATGTTAGCAACAAATTTAGTGCTGGGAATTTTCTCCTTTTGAGAGACGAACTTTCATAAAAATATAGAAAAAGGGCAAGAAAAGAAAGGAAAAATATTTCTAATATTCAAAGGGGCCTTTAACTGTCCCCCATTTTGAAAATGAAATCTCAACGATTGAAGGTCTGATGTGACATTTTTGTAACAAAGAAATTTGACGGCCAACATGTAAAGCGTAAATAGCCAAGGGTAGATGTAAATTTCTAAGGGCAATTGTGGCTGTTAACACAAACAGTAATGTTTCAATATTTTTAATAAAAATAGGGAAAATGCACAATATGACCTATCTTATATGTAGTAATAAAAATTATAACATATTTTCTAAATGATATTAAATAATAATATATTTCTATTTTCTTTTGTAGAATAATTTATTCATTTTTAATTTTATCCTTCTTTTGTTTTTCTCTCTAATCTCTACTCTCTTCTTACTTATTTCTCTCTAACCCAATCCCCAATCTCTCTCTCTCTCTCTTTCTCTCGTTTTTCTCTCTCCATCATTTCTCACTAATCGGAGATGATGCTATACTGGCGATGGAGCACCAATCTCAAACGTCCTAGTAACTGGACCACCTTCCCATTGCCATCTTGTGACGACTTTCATGAATCATGATGAAGACTGTGATTTTGCAACCTCACCGGAGCTTTGCAAGCGACAACTGACTCCTATCATGAGATCTCTAAACGTGCCTGTCGAGGATTCTATTGCCATCACTATTAGAGTCATGGCTTTGTGAGGCCCTATTGTTCAACAAGAAGATTACAACCGCATGGAGATCTTATGATGAACGTGATCTCAACAAAGGACGACCTACCATTGTTAGTTTTGGTTAAGCGGTGAGCATGAATCTCTGGTTATTGGCTTTTCTTTTTTGCAGGTTCTTCACCGAGGGTGTGGCTACTCCGTCCATCAGTGCTATTTCAATGGCATTGAAAGTTGGCCGATGGGATATGGGTATTTAAGGTTAGGGTTTGGTTATTTTGGGGTTAGATTTGGGACTGCTTTGGGGTTTTTTGAAATTTTTGGATTTATTTAACAACAATATTAATTGTGTGGAATTTTATTTTATTAAATTGATATTTTTGGGAAAATAATCTTATTAGATATTGAATTTAAAAGGTAATAAATGGATATACCAGACAATCTTAAATCTGAAAATTTAGGACTGATCGATAAACAAGTAGTGCTGTAAATCTATATATATAGTAGTAAATCTAGTATTAGTAAATATCCAATGTTTACGTTATGTTCAAGTTTTTTTAATCTATTATACTGAATATGATATATAAATTTGCGTTAGTAAATATTAGTGTTTACTTGTAAATAATTAGATTTACCTAATTTTTTAGAATGAGATTTGTTATTTTTGTTAGGAGTAAATATAGGTATTTACTAGTAAATATCATATTTACTAATACTAGATTTAATAATACCAAATTAAACTAGGTAAATTAATTTTATTTAATTTAGTAAACACAAATATTTACAAGTAAATAAATGAATTTACTGAGATAAGTAAATAAATGAATTTACTTATGTATGAAGTATAATCAAGAAGATAGATTAAATCAGTAAATTTAAATACTTATAGGTAAATAAATAGATTTATTGAGATAAATAAAAATCTATTTACAAAGTATAATTAGTAAGATAGATAAAAATTATTTAATCAAAAAATTTATAGGTAAATAAATAAATTTACCAAATTAAAAACCTATTTACAAAGAAAATTCAGTAAAATAGACAAAAATCAATAAATACAATTATTTATCCTTAAATCTTCATACTGTTTATAAAATCTATTAGTTAATATTTCGTTGATAATATGTAATTAATTATATCTTAATATTTGTTTTTATATGGTAAATCTTTGTATTTTTTATTGAAAATATGTGATTATCAAATAATTATTTATTTGTTAATCTATGCATTTGCACTGTAAATCTTTGTATTTTCTACTAATAATACGTAAATATTTGTATTTACATTAATAAATCTAGTATTTTCATTAATATTATCAATTCTTTTTTAAAACCTAATTTTTAGTTAATCTTTATTAGAATTATTTTTTATTTTATTTTTATAGAAAATCAATCCTAGATAATATTAAAATATCAAAAACAACCCAAAATCCCTAATTTTTGGCTGCTTTCCCAGCCTAATGACATAATTGTAGGAGTATCATTGGAGAAAACAACGCACCGTCAGTGGGACCTACAAAAACATTACTAGCTTCGCGACAGTGGATTTTTGTCAAAATCGTGGCAAGATTGTGGCTTCATAAAGGTCAGTCATCATTACTATTCAGTTGCAATTGCGATCTCCAATTGAGATGTGATCTCCAGTTTAACATACGAATACACTTAAAAATCAAAATTAAGGTATAAACCTAAACATGTAACTTTAGGGAAAAAAAAAACCTAAATATGCAAGAACATGTTTGGTGTGCCGTTTTGTATTATGTAATTATATATATATTGTTTGGTTTTAGACCATATTAACTTGATATATTATATTATCAATACTTATTTAGTATCATATTGTACTGTATAAAGTAATGAACTTTTAAAAAGACAATTTAAACGCTCATTGTAACCTGAGTAGACTTTGGCCTCGTTGCTAGGGTTGGGATGGGATCAAGATCCATGACCTAGGTCGGAGACAAGACGATCATGATTAAATTTTAAAACCAGAGTTAAGTTCGAGTTTTGGGCTAGGAGCCATCTGGATTCCAAAATTAATGTTCCCATCAGGATTCCAATAATGGTGTTCTAGGCTAGATAATTCAATGAGGCATTATGAAAAATATAGGATTCAATTAAAAAACAACAACCAATTAAAAAATCAAAAACAAGAAACAAAATAAACAGTGAACAAAATTCTCTTTTTCTTGAAAACTAGCTTCGGATATGAAACTTTGAGTATTGATGCTTTCATCATTCCGAATAATATAACTCAATAACAAATCGCTTCTTTTAAAACACACCTCATTCATTCCACCTGAAACAGTCCAATTAGTTGTCCAAGTAAAAAAATAAAATAAAATTAGACATTCTATCTCTAGATGTTGACATTAGTTGATATGGGGATGTAAGTCATAAAAATAACAAAATATATGTTTAATAAAAGTGTAGTTCCACACACACCCCCCTTTTAACACTCCACATACCCTTACTAATTAAATTCTTCAATTACAAAAAAAAAAAAAAAAAAAAGAGAGAGAAGAAAAAAATTCAAAGAAAATGACATAAAAAAACAACTATTTATAGACTTAATTCCAAAATAAAAGTTTTATTACAAAAATCCTCAATAATACTCTTTTTTCTCCCCATAAACCCACATGATATATAGCCATAAATACATCATGTAGATCTTTATTATTTTGAAATCTATAAAAAAAATTATAATTTTCACTTTCTAATGATTATACCAAAAAGAAATTACATTTAGTAATGTCTTATTTTTCATTCCTTGCTAAATTTTGTCTTTTTTGTTCATTTTGTGTTTTTTATTTTTATTTATTTATTATTATTATTTTCATTATCTTTTTGATTTTTTAGTAGTCTTTTGGCGTTTGTACTTTTTTTTTTAATCAATTTTTTCTCTCATGCTGTTTTTTTTTTTCTTCACTAATTCTTCTATTGTTTTCTTAGTTCGTGATGTCTACCTTTAATGAATTCATTTTCTAGAAAGAAGAAAGAAAGAAAGAAAATTTGTTCTGCATAATACTTTGTAATTTGCTTATTGTTAAATAGACTAGTTTTTTTTTTATGTATAATTTTCTTAAATATATTTTTAAACGTTGAAGATAATAGTAAATAACTTATTAATTTTTTTATTAATCGACAATTGGTTTTATGTGTGATAAAAATCTTCATGTCTGAAATTTTCGATAATAAAAAGAGAGGGAGAGAACTGGAGAAAAGAAATCATCAAGGTTTTATTTTTAAAATAATGGGTGTGAAAAGATATTTTAAGTGGTAAAATTGTATTTAGTGAATAAAATATGTGGGGATAGTTGTGGAATAAAATGGATGTTAAATTAAATCATTTTCAAACTAACAAGGACATACATTTAAAAAAGATGTGTAAAGAGTTAAAGACAAATGTATCAATAAAATCACTCTTAACCAAGATGTATGCAGTAATAGAAACACAAAAATAGGTAACTATATATATATATATTAGTAAGAGATCAATAAATAAAACTTAGGGGGCGTTTGTTTTTGTTCTTGAAAATGATTTTCCATTTAAAAAAAACGCAGAAAATGAAAACGGTTTCAAAATAGCGTTTATTTATTTAACGTTTTCAAAACCGTTTTGAAAACACCGTTTTCAACTATGTTGTTTTTTTGAGTTTTTTAAAAACGAAAAAAAGTTGTTTTCACTTTTTGTTTTCATTTCCAAAAAATATTGTGTTTTTTGAGTTTTTTAAAAATGAAATGGGTTTTGAAAAAATATAACCAAACAAAGTTTCATTTTTATGTTTTTCAAAATATACACTTAGAAAACATAACCAAACACAGTTTCAGAAATGATCTTAACACAGTTTTCAAAACATTCTCATTTTTAATTTTTTTAAAAACGGAAAATATTTTAAAAATAATACCAAACACCACCTTAATTTAAGTAGACAGCATTTAAATGCTTAACATTATTCCTTTCAATATTCAACAAATTTTGATAATAATAGTCTTTTATGCCTCACTTGTGTCAAAATCAAACACTCAGTATTATATTCTTTCGAAGTATATAAAATATAGGCGATTTTTACAGTCCCCCACTACTTTTTTGGAGGGCTAGCTCCACAGTATGGTGGGCCTATAGTGACACTTCTCTAGGGAGAAGACCATCGGCCATAATCGGATTGGAATGAATAACTTTAAACTAGAAGCAAATCTGGGGGGGTGCAATTTGAAGCTATAGGGTAAATATCCGCTATTAAATTAATGTTACGTGGTTATCATACTCACGCACCAGCTAGACTACAACTTTGGTGCAAACTCATATTTGGAAACCATAGCCACATAGGTTTAAATGCGCTTTGTTTCTGTAATTCACTGGATTAATCGACTTGTAGTTAATTTATCAGTGTGAGGTGGAGAATTACTTTCAGTTATGAGCCTTAGTCACTTTTTTACAGTTTTTTACAGCCCGGTGTAAACAATACCAAACGCCACCTTGTATTCTTATCCATATTGGAAATTTGGAACCAATAGCCCCGGTGCCATAAATTTTACAGCCCTTTGGATGCCTTCTTACTCATGACAAATACCAGCCGTCCATTCCACCTTAAATATTAATTCATGGCACACAAGCTCTTTGGACAGTAAAGATTAACGGACTAGTCCCCTAAAATCTGAGTGGGGGACTGTAGAAGGGCCCTAATATATATAATCAGAATGTTCAATAAATTTGCATAAAAAAATTTTGAACTAGCTTCTGTTCACTATTGAAAACGGCAGCACATTCAAAACATGTACGACATTGAATGCCGTTACTTTCCTCATCGTACTCGCAATTCTTTGGCATTACCCTCACAAGCAGCAATAAAAATTTTCTCATTCAAACTTGTTTTTACGTTAATACCCTCACACATTTGTCCTTCACTAGATGTGAACTAGTACATCATTAAATGACTGCAAAATTACACTGTCACCCATTAGAAATTATTTTTAAAGAAACAAAAGTTTGTCAGAAAACGTGCCAGGAATCACATGCTTTGTTTTTCACCCGATATACCGGTTGGCCACTCCTTTGCTCACTCCTTCGCATCACATCAGTGTGGAACTAGTCCCCCAAACAATTTTTGGGGGACCACAGAAAACGTCGTATTAAAATTGATTATTATGATTTTTTATATTAGGACTCTCACAGAGAAAATAGAATCTTTATTTTATTTTAAGATTAGAGAAAATTAAAATAATAAAAATTAATAATAAAAGTAAAAAAAAAAATTATTGTTATAACCTGTGAAAATGAATCGTAATCCAGCGACTATAAAGCTCTGATACCTATGGACTGTTGTTAAGTTTGGATGCCACCATTCAATAAAAGTACTGTATTAGGGGGGGAAAAAAGCAATATCCCTTGGACCACAAATGGAAAGCAGAATTCATTCAAACACTGGATTATAATTTCCCCTTTTGAGTTTTGAAAAACAGACTTTTTAGATCAAAGAGAAAGGGCGGAGGAGTTTTTTGTTATTGAATTTTTTTAACATCCTTTCATTTACCCATTGAGGAGCAACATGACTCTGTTCAATGTCCATTTCATTTCTTTCTTTTATCAGTTTTATTATACTATATTTTAGTAAATTTAGGTAAATAAACAATTTTTAAATATTAATTAGTGATAAATCATGGTTAAATAGGTAAAAATTAGGTGAATAATTTTATTTAGAAATATTATCGTTTATAAGCGATAAATCATGATTAAGGGAGAAATGTCAAAATAGCACCATAGTGAGATATGGTAGTTTAAAATAATAGCATAATTTGAGGTGACCGAAAATTTTAGCATATTTTAAATATAATGTATATAGAAATCCAAAAATACCCTTGACTCTATTTTTCCCAAACCCTTTAACTTTCCTTATTCCCCAAATGATTCAATCATCACCACGAAAGCAACCTATAAGAGGCCGGTTGTTTGGCGTCATCCATCATCAAAAAAGCACATTCTCTGGCGACTTTAGAGGTTGCGACAGCCATGAGCTCGCTTATTCTCTGATGAGGTCTCTTGTGAAGCTCACGACTAAATGGACATCTTATGACCCTATAAGACCTCGAGTGAAATCACGACAGTGAAATTATTGTTTGGTTTCGGCACCTTGGCCTCACAATGGTGCAATTGTGAGTGAGCCCGCAATCCAACCTGATGAGATCTTGTCGTTGACGTGTAAGATCTCCAGTCGTCTTTTCTTCATGATAGTGATCTCAGAGGTGAAGAGGAAGGGGTGCAACAGCAATGGCTTCACTTCATCAATGCCAAGGTCCATAAATCGTTGGCATCCAGAGCTCGTTGTCTTCTTCGACGATGGGCTTCTCTACAACAATGGCAAGATTGGGTTAGGGATTGGGGGTAGATTTAGGATTTTTCAAAACTTGAGGCTTGATTTAAATTATGATAAAAAATAATTCTCAAAAATGATTAATGGTTTCAAAAAAAGGAATTAAAAAAATAAATATTTTGCTAGATAATATATTTATCTACAAAAAAAATTATGTTTATTTACCTTAAGTAAGTATGGTAAATCTTAAAATTTATCGGTAGATCTTAATATTTATCAACAAATAGTGATATTTACTTAATTAGAAAGTAGTAAATTCAATTTATTTGATAAATTTATTTTATTTAAATTAGTAAATTTAAATATATAAAATAATAAATGTATTTTCTAAGTAAATTAAAATTGATTTAATGAGATAAATACAAATTAGTAAATTCAATTATTTACTAGTAAATATCAATTGATATTTACTAGTAAATTTAGTATTAACTACCCATAATATCTACTTGTAGATAGCAGTATTTACTAATAAATTCGATAATACGACTTTTTTAGTCCTAATATATACAGGTAAATTGAATATTTATCAATAAATCTAAATATTTACCAAGTATATTAAGAAATGTTGCAAGATCATATACTAGGAAATATATATTTACTTATAAAGTAAATATGTGCAATTACAATTTTAGTTTAAACTATAATTTGATTTTTATTACAAAATCTATATATTTGCAAATACTACCAAATATTATTTTTATTTACCAGATTTCACATATATATTTAGTAAAATCATAAATTAGCCCCAAAATTCAAAACTCCTAAATCCTCGTAACCCTGACCCCTAATTCCCACAATAGAGACCCATGACTCATCAGAGTTAACAAAGATGCCAAAGAATGCAACATCGTCACGTCTTTGACCTCGCTGGAGTTAACGGAGCTTGGTGCTCCATATCAGAATCTAACCACACTTGCAACAAAAAACCAACAAACCCAGACCCATGACTTGCCGGAGTTAACAGAGAAGCCAAAGAACGCAACATTGTCGCGTCTCTAACCTTGCTTGAGTTAACAGAGCTTGGCACTTCCCATCAGAATTCGACCACAACTGTAATAAAAAACTAAGAAATCATAGCAGATTTGTCACATCGTCACCACAATCTCTCCCTAATCTCATCATTGACTTAGCGATCTTGCAATTTTCTAAAGATCGCAGCGGTTTCTCACCAGCTCAACATCTAAAAGAGAGATAGAACAATTTCTCATCCACCATTTGACACTGAGATTGTAACAATCACTTTGTAGCTAGCGCGGCATCCACTGGAAATCAGTGACGAGGGAGAAATGATAAAGGGAGAAAGAGAGATAATATAGGGAGAAAGGAAAATAGAGAGAGGCTTTTAGAATCAAAAAGATTAAATCAGTAACAATTAATTTATTTTAAACACAAAAATAAAAATATACTATAATTTTACAACATTTAATATGTTATAATTTTCATTAATGCCTTTTAAATATGCTATGTGGTATATTTTTGTTGGAAAAATCATAAAAGTACGCAGTAGAATTTTAGAGATTTTTTCAAAGATCGTTAAATTACTCGTATTGTCATATATAATAAATTATCAACAATCATATATCTTCGGAGGAAAACACTAAGAACGCCGGAGGAAAACACTAAGAACGCCAGAGGAAGTGACCGAGGAGTTTCAACCAATTAGCTTTTTTTATTATTCTCTAATTCTCAGACAGTGGAGTGAGTAGACACTCGGTTCCTCGATCGGTATTATAGTGCAGCTTATCTCCTTCCAACCATCCAGATCTCTAAGAATTTATTATTGCTAGTGAAATGTGCAATAATAAATTCACTTACCTGAGAGTTTATAATATAAAAAAAATAAGAGTGTTAAAACCTCTATTTATAAAATTGCATTAAATAACGTTTTGAATTTTTGAATTAGACCAAGAAAAGATTTTTCTCTCTCCCAAAACCCTCCAAGTTGATTTCTCCCCTAGCCAAAACAACTAGAAAATTCGGCCACCTAGGAATTCAAAATTCAAACAGCATTTAAACAATATTTTTCTCTTCCTTGTCCACTTGAAAATCTGAAATCCTTCCTTGAGCATTACCTTAAAAAATTTAGGCTAAGGTTCAATTTGTGATTCAAAATTTGATTTAAATTTTAAACTCCACAAATTTTAGGATTTTGTTTGCATGAATAATTTTTTACAACTTTAATTCAAATTCAAATAAAATTATGGCAACTTTATTTGAAATTCAAATAATTGTGTAATATCTTATACAAAACAAAATTTAAATTCAAATTAGGAGAAAATTTTGTCTTTCATCTTTATCCATAGTGGACGCCACCTACTAGTGCTAGAATAAGATTTTATTCAATTCAAATTCAAATAGAATAATCTTTTAAATTTCAAATATTTATTTTAAGACAAGATTTTCAAAATTCAAATTAATCTCATATTTGATTTTCAAAAACAAAAACAATTAATTTAAATTTCAAATCTTATCTTTCAAAATAAATATTAATTAAATATTTATCTTATTTATTAATAATACAAACGCCTACACTCTGTGAGAGAGTGATCCGGATTTTTTTCCTTACTAAATGCAAGACAACAAGCAATTAAGAATACCCCAATCAATTACCATTCGTTAAGAAATTATGCAGAGCCAATAAAAGGGATCAATTGGACATATATAATGTGGCCTTCAATAATCCATATAACTATTATTCTAAACCGAATAAACCCGTTACAATTATTAGTTTCAGAGTTATACTATTATAAATCTGAAACTGTACTTCTATTATATATCGCATTACGTAAGCCAGTGATAAGCAATCATCCAATGATCTTGTCATATATACAAAACCCTTATATGATTGATAACTCTATAAAATAGAGTTATTTTACTATCATTTTATGCATAAAAATTGGCTTATCCTTAAGAATTTATTTATTTTTATTTTGTTTACCTTAATTTAAATTTTTATTTAAGTTTTCTTTATTTTATTAATAGTACATTAAATAATTTTAAAATTAAATATTTTCAATGAGTTTGCCTATAGTATTATTTTGAAAATATCTAATTTTAGTATTTTGTTTGTCTACAGTATCAAATAGTATAAAAAATATATATAAGATAGAAGTGGGTCCCACTGGACGTAACTATTCATATCGACACTCCAATAGCTTGACTGGTCTTATTTTGATCGTCTTATCGATACGAGTATTTTAAAAGAAGAATTACTTAAATCAGAGCTCGTATGAAGAAGTTATGACAGATTCTAATTTCGAATCAACAAGGAGACATACGTGACTCATGCACAGTTATCTTTTTTATTTTTAATTCTATTATTAATTTTATTTGTATTTTATTATTATTATTTTTCTTTCCTTTGTCTTTTTCTTTCTTTCTTTTTCCAGCTGCCTTTTGCACCGAAAATTTTCGGTCTCTTATGCATTCATCCAATGCCTGTGATGCATTTTTTTCGGTGCATGTGAATAAATAGTATAAAACTTTAGCTTATAAAAAGTAGCGAGGAAGTAGAGAAAGGAGGCAAACAGAAGCCATAGAGTAGGAACTTCGAGGCTTAGGCCTCTAATATAGAGCTCCACTTGGAGTATAGATCATCTATAAATTTGTCTTTTTTTAGTTTAAATTGTAATTTTCGTATCAATAAAAGGAGGAGTTTCTGGAGATTCTACTGACATCAATATCAATAACATTTCTAGACTTTTTCCTTTTTGTCATCATGTTTAATTTATCTTGTTGTGTTATTTTATTTTTCTTTATGAATTAAATAAATTTTTGCTGGGAGTTATGAAATAGCTTGATTATGATGATTTAATTAAATTAAGTATGTTGTTATGATTATCATATTTGTTGACGTATTTATTCTCAAACTTAATGCTTTCAAATTTCTGGTCAACTTTTGAATGATTTAAGGAACAAAATGAGACCAAAAGGATATTTTTGTGACATGACTCTGGAATAAATACTATAAAATCTAGAATAGAATAGAGATATATCTATCTGTTTTTTGGTGGTCATATTATTAATTATTATAGATTTATCGAAGAACACTTTTTATAATTGAATTTGGATTTGAATTTTACTGTTCACATGTATGGCACTGTTCATACATATGATACTATTCATGTATACGGTACTATTCACATATATGGTACTATTCATTGTGATTTTTAATTTACTAATCTTTTACATAAATTTAATTATAAAAATGTAGAATTTATGTATAACTTGAGAAAGAATGCATAAAACAAAAAGGATAGTTGACCATCAACGAATATGAACACAAAATCATAATAATATACTTAAATAAATTAAATCTGATTAATTATGGTGAATCATAATTCCTAGCATTTGTGTGTTTGGTTGTGTGTTATTAATTTATGTTTGTATGTTTGCTTGTGTGTCATCACTTTATGTTTATTTATTTTTTGTAATTTTATTTTATTTTTCAATTAAAACATTTTTTCATCGCTCAATAAAATTAAAATTAATTAATTTGGTACTTAATACACTACCCTCGTGGGAACGATACTTTTCTCATTACTTTATTACTTGTTCGATTCATGCACTTGCGAAAATCAACAACAATGATATCCATGATTAGTCTTAGGTTAAAATCCGTTCGACCTACTGATCATGCTATCTTAAAAGTCCATTATACTCCAACTAAGAAAATGATTATTATCACACGTGAATAAGAAGTCATCTACCTACAAGATGACTCAAGGCTATGTCCATTTTTACATCCAGTATAATGCCTTTAAGAGGATAATCTTTACTCCTCATTAGAGTTATGATTCCAATATCTGTAAACAAACCCTCCATCGTATATAAGTCATGTACCTAACGAGCCGGTCTATAAGCTTACTACCTATGAGATGTTTCAGTCATTAGAATATCAAAGTGCATAAGTCATACACATGAAGCGATTCATCTATTCAGGATTAAGGTTATTGCATAATAAACTTTAAAAGTGACATTATCCACTCAAGCGGACTACGCAGATCAATTATACTTTGGTTCTAGTCCAATACGTCACCATTAAGCAACATATTTATGTCTTTACTCGGGAATCAAAGTTCCAGGCAGTCAAGATAAACCATCCCCCAATTGGCTTTAGACAATATAATAGTCTTAACATGAGTTAGATACTTGGTCCAACCCTAAAGATTACAGACAATAATTTAGACAGTTTACCTTAGAACGTTGTATTCTCGCATACAAAAGTCTATTGTATGTAATATTTTAACAGTTCAACACAAGCAGTCAGTTAGCCATATTTACTTACATTTATTTTAACATGTAAATAAGATGAGGACATATAGTAATATAATGAATAACCTCTAATATAATTTTATTATTCAATTCAAAATAAAAGAAATACATATAAAATGTCTTTTCTACTTGGGAAATTTATAACAATTTTCTCCATGATTAATCAATAATTATCCATTGTCATACAGTAAAAAAATGCATATTAATGTTAGTTAATCGCTGAATACATACAGTGACTATGTAATTATAATTATACTTAATTGTGATCCATCAATAAATTATTAATTGACCTTAAAAATAAAAAAAGCTATTTTACAAAATTTTTCGGACACTAGTTGAAAAACTTTTTCAAAAAAATAAAAAAAGAGGTTATATATTCATGTATCTCCGTATTCTCTTTAATTCTTTTCATATTTATTTTATTTTTGCAATAGAAATTGGCCGTTTCCAAACAAGCCATGATCAAGTATTTGCTGGATGGTCTATCGGCCGTTGACGCAAAAGGACAATTGAATCCTTGTCCAAATTAAACGTATGTCTGACAAAAAGACAAGCAAAAATTGTAACGCATATAGTCAACGAAACAAGTAAAGAGCCTTAAGGTGGACCAATAACGGAGAATGTTCAGTCTCCATCAACTATTTTGGTAAATACTCTCTACCTACCATTATTCCTTGAGAAATAATAATAAACAAAGCCACATGAATCATGATCGATGCCGTCTATTTTTTGGATTAACTAAAGAATTAAAGTAATTATGCGAAAAGATAGGTGGTAGTACGTGATTAGTTCAAAAACTTTGGTGATGCACATGAGTATCACTTTTATGTGTATAGGGGACTTATAGATATCATGACATATGTGCAATGAGTGAGTACATCATGTTATATATAACGATTAAATAATGATAAATCTTGCATAATCTAATATAAATCTTGCAAGTTATAAACATTATCTTCTAGTATCATTTTGAGGGAGAAAAGAGAGAGGTATAGAAAAAGGATAGAATTGAAAAAAAATATATATAAATATAAATATAATATTATTTACCATCATTTAAAAGATATACTTTAAACTTCATTGTAACACATTTAAAATATGCTATATCTTTCATTTAGGGAAAATGACTTATTGTGAAAGAGGAATTAAAAACAATAGCATATATTTGAGGTTATAAAAAACAATAGCATATTCTGTATTATTTTCTATAGAAAGTGTGTATGGTAATCTAAATCGTCACCGTTACTCAAATTGTTATTTATTCATTTTATTTATTTAAGGTTGGCATTACATATATAAAATAGAAGATATTTTTTTGACTAAATAGCATTTTAGTCCTCTGAAAAAAATTACAATTTAGTAATATAGTTTAATTATTTAGTAGAGACATAATCGGATACATATGCATTGATTTTACTTGGTGAATGCACAACTGAAATTCTACTAAAACTTTGAGGTAAATGAAATTTTAAAAATTTAACTGGAAGCACAAGTTTAAGATTATGACTCTATCACTGTTTAATATTTTATATTATCGGGTATGGCTCCACCATGGTGCAATTTCAAGACGAGGGGCTAGTTTTCCCAGTGAAAACAAGGGAGGCAAGATTTGTTCTACTGCAGATAGTATGATGATAGACTATTAAGGCCAAGCTTCTTACTTTCGGACACCTCGAGTAGTACTTCATACTACCTTTAGTAACTCGATACGTTACCATTAGTAACATAGTAGACTACCACGGACGTTGAAGTAGGTGGTGATAACCCACTGTGATACTTGTTATGGGTACTTTTGGCATGTATTCAAAAGTTGTTTTCTATGGAAAAATTTAAGAATAATTTGTAGGATTGGTCTTTTTAAGGACATCTCTAAATTATTGTTTCAAATATAGTGCTTCGGTTTTTGAACCCTAATTAGATAAGTCTAAAGTTATCATAATATATTTTGCTAAAATCTCCCTTGTTTGGTCAAAAAGGTAATCTAGTAGGTAATCTAATACATGTCACCAGAATCAACATGAGTCACCCACGTTGGTCTTTGATTATGGAGAGTATTTTGATGGATTACTTTTGCTAATCTACAGGAATATTTTTCATTTTCTAATACAAAATGGTTGACCATCTCCAATTACGATTGTTGGAGAGCAATTTAATAGAATATTTTCAATATTCTATCGGATTATTTTTATATTCTACTGGTTTAATTAAAGTAATCTACTAGAAATAATTTATCAAAGTATTTTTTTTATTTTATCAAATTAATTAAAGTAATCGACCAAAATTTGAGAGATTGACAGTAATAATATAATAGCTTAATTCCTAGAGTAAATATGAAATCACAAATTAATTAAAAACAAATACACTAACAAGTTCATGGATCCAAAATTTAAATTTAACAAAATAGATTAAAGTTTCTTAACCTCCGTTTTCATAGAATCAAGGCAAAAATATTAAGAACAAGTATTTAAAATGTAATATGTAATGACTCTCCAACACAAACTGTTACCTAACTACTTATATTTAATCTTAACTCACAATAACTTAGAAGTATTTATACTTGAGTACTTAAATTTCAGAAACAATTTTTTTTTTATATCAACTTATGAAATTTTTGTCTTAAATATTTATTATTCATATATATATATGTTCTTGCTTAATAAACCTTTACACATATCTAACTAATTAACCCAAAATAATATTTTACGGATGTGTAGTGGTATCCTACACTGTCATCGCTTGTCCACATCCTCGTCTGCAATAGCCCTCTAAGCACTATGTCGTAGGTTACTTACCTATAGTATATAGGAAAAACGGGTAATTTATATAGCTGAATTTTAAAATTTTTTAACTTGGATCGTATTAACTCAAATTATCATATATAATAAATTATTATACAACCTACATATCTTGGAAAGAAAACAATAGGAACACCAGAAAATGTGACTAAGAGAGTTTCAATCAACTAATATTCTTTACTATTCTCTAATTCTCGGATAGTGGAGTGTGTAAGTACTTGGTCTCTCAATTGATATTAGTTGCGTAGCTTTCTCCTTCCAATCACCTAAAGCTTTTAAAACTTATTATTACTATTAATGGGAGAATAAAAATAAGTTCTCTTACTTTAAAGTCTGTGATCTACTAAAAATAAAATCCTTATACTCCTATTTATAATAAATGGACTGGATGAAATCCCAATTTAAATTAGACATTTGAAAAAGATCTCTCTCTCTCTTTTATCCAAAGTCGGTGTTTTTTCTTAGCCTAGGGAGTTACAAAAATTGTCCACTAACAGGATAATAATGATTTGAATTTTAATTTAAAATTCAAACTCTATTGATTTTGTATTTTATTTGTATGAATAATGTTCCATAAATCCAATTTAAATTCAAAATAAAATTATGATAACTTTATTTGAATCAATAATTAAATAATAATTATCTAAATAAAATCAACAAGGAGAAAAACTTTTCCTTGAACTTATCTTACTGAAAAACACCTACCATATATAGACTAAGATAAGATTTTGTTTTAATTTAAATTCAAATAGGATAATTATCATATTTAATTTAAATAAGATTATCTAGATATTTAAACTCATATAATTAATTTATCTATATCTCTTAATTTAAATTAATTTCATATTTATCATAAAAGATAAATTTTATAAATCTTATCTTTCAAATAAATTTTATTCTACCTTTAGTGTAAAATACACCTAAACCCTGTAAAAGGTGTTCATGTTTTTTCTCTTTATTAAGTCTAAAAATTAAAGTTATAATGAATAATCCGATTGATTATCATTCATTAAGCAATTATATTGAACTGATAAAGGAATCTATTGGATATATATAGGCTCCAATAATTTATATAATTAATTATTTTATATCAAATAAATTAATTATATAATTATTAGTTTTAGAACCACACCAGTTAGTTTTAGAACTATACCAGTATAAATCTGAAACTGCACTTCCAATTATATATCATATTATGTAAGCCAGTGTGTAGTCGTAGTCTAATGACCTTATCATATATATAACACCCTCATTTGATATCCATGATTAACCTAGGTTAAAGTCCGTTTAACGTTTTAATTACTCTATTTTAAAGATCTATTATACATCCAATAAAAAAATTGATAATTCACCAAATGTGTATAATAAATCATTTGTCAAGCAAATCACCCAAGGCCTTATCCATTTTCATATCCTGTATAATGCTATTAATAGGATAACATTTACTCTTTATGGGAGCAATGATTTCATATTTATAGGCAAAACTCATATTGAATATAAATCATATACTTAATGAACTGGTCTAATAGTTACTCATTCGAGAAACTTTAGCCTTTGGATCATCAAAATGCACAAGTCATAACATGAAGTCATTCACTTACTCATGATTAAAGTTATTATATAATGAATATTAAAAGTGAATTAATCCATTCAAGCGGACTTATAGATTAATTTTACTATGGTTTAAGTTCAATATGATACCAACACTAGACAATATATTTATGTCTCTACTTAGGAGTTGGCTCACTCCAGATGGTTAAGACAAATCATTTCTCTAATTAAATTTAGATAATATAATAGTTTTCATATAAGTTAGATACTCACTCTAATCCAATACACCACAGACTATAGAGTTAGATTATTTACTTTAGAACATGGTCTTTAGACTATTTATTTTAGAACATTGTCTTCTCCATACAAAATCTATTATATACAACATTCTAACAGTTTAAACATCAAGTAGACCTTATCATATTTGTTTATATTTACTTTAATATATAAATAATGATGAAGACAGTATAGCAAATATGTCATGAAAAACCTCAAATATATTATTAATCAGTTCAAAATAAATAAAATACATTTAAAGTGTCTTTCTACATGAGGCGTTCTTAACACAATATCAGTATAATTAATGAGTTTTTACTTTGCAAGTAAAAATATATGTCTCAAAGTGCTCAAAACATGCATGCCATGAAATATGCATAATCTAGTTATGTTTAGTTATGGAATTGAGATGTTGTCTAATTATATTCAATCATAGATGTTTTATTTTTCATTATGAACTTAACTTATTTGTAGGCCTCCATGTGTATGTACTGGGTGAGTGCGATCAATGAGATGTTAGGGTTCGTGAGGTCCTTAACAACACCAAGATTATAACTGGAATTCATCCAAAACTTAACATGACGTAATCCTCTACTACCTGAATGAAGGTTGGTATAATACCTTACTTGTCTTAAATTAGTTTTAGTCTTTATTTAATTGAAATTGAGAATGTTCAATATCATATTATAACGTACTCGTTATTCAAAAACTAGGTCAAGGACTTAAAGTTCTCATAAAGCATGGCAAGTGTGGCATGCTTGTGAATCATAAAGCATGGCATTATGATTGTAAAGCATGGCAAGTGTCAAGTATGGCATTTATATAAACATGGTATAAATTGTGCCATGTTCATAAATGTGGCATGCTTGTGAATCATAGCATAATTGTGATATATACGTGATTGTGGCATAAAAGTTAATTATAGCATATCATAGTATGGTCTAAAACTTAATAGTCATGTAATCATAAAAAACATTTAAATATGTCATAATAAATATTTTCAAAACATACCTAACATGACATGTGCCTTGTATATAGCTTGAAAATAATACTATTTTCAGACTATAAGCAAAGCTTATACTTGTGTTACTTACAACAAAATGCTTTTCTCTTTATGCCACAAACTAAAATTCTCTTCTTGAAATATATCCAAATTAAGGGGGAGTTTGGGGGAGGGTGTTGGAGATGTTATTTTTGGGTTGGAAAAAAGTTGTTTTGGAGAATGTGTTTGGGAGAAAAAACTGTTTGAGGTGAAAAAATAAAAAATTTAAAAAACTTTTTTAGAAAAAAAAAATCAATATGAATATTGTTTCGTTCGTCTCGAAATTCTATGTAATTTAAAAAAAAATTTATCTCATTTGGACTTGTATACAAAAAGTTATGAATTTTTAAAATTTGGAGTTTACTGTAACGTTTTGGAGATGTAAATAGTGAAAAGTAAGAAAGTTTTGGAAAAAAGTGAAAATTTGGGGGCTGGAGATAGCCCCCAAACGGGCCCTAAGTATTAATTCTTATACTCTTGGATAAAATTTTTCCTTAATTTCTCCTAAAAAGAAATTAAGACTTGTTTTGTATAATATGATTATGAGATTATAGTGTATTATAAAAATTTAAATCATAATTTCTAACTTAAGAAAATAGGATTTTAAATTCAAATCCAAATCTTTGTTTTAATATCTTATAAAAAGTTTATCTGAAAAAAATAGCATACTTCCTAAAAATACCTCCTAATTTTAATTTTTAAATTTCTCTCTTTCTCTCTCTCTCCCCTTTTTTTTTTCTCTTGCTCTCTTTTTTCCTTTTTTCTTTTTCTTGGGTCGAGCATTGTAGCCCTAGCCACTAGCACTATAATGCCCATGGTTGTTGCCAGGCAATGCCACTACACTACTAATTGGCCCAAATTGGCACTTCACTGGCCTCGCAGTGCTCAACTACTGGTTTGCAATGGCTAATTTGGTCCCAAACTTCCCTTATTTTGTATAATTATTTTGAAAAATCATATATTTTAAACCATTAAGAATTTGACAAAACTTTCGGCGTGGAAATGTTTTCTACACGTTATCTAAATTTTTAATATTCATGGAAAAGTCTAATTTTATCCACAAGGTCTTCATTTTTCCATAAATACAAAACTCGAGTGTTTTTAGTTAAATCAAATTATCCATCTATCACTATTATTTTCTTTCTAAAAAATTTGAAATAGTTAAATATACACCATAGTTCATGTTCTATAAATTTTCTAACATTTACTATTCAAATCTAAAACTTTCTTCATAAGTTCATAAACTTATTCACAACATAACTCAATTCTAACTTCAATATTATCAAATCACCATTCAACAATTCATACTAACATTTGAACATTATCATTTTGAGCTTAGAAATTTTATGGAAAACTATGAAGATTCAATATTTCTACTTAAATAATTTCAATCGAAAAATTACTTTGGCAACCAATTCTTCTGTTGAAGAATGGAACTAAACTCTTTGAAGGGGAACTTCTTGAAGGAGGCTTGAAGAACTTCTTTGAAGTTTTAAAGTTTTATAAGGCTAAAATGTGTTTGGCAGGTGGGAAAGTAGAAGAAAAAATGCAAAAATGTAAAGAAAATTTTTGAATATCCTAAAGAAATTAAAAAAAACTTTAAGAAGCTAGGGAAAGCTTTTGAGAGAAAACAAGAGAGCTTTTATGTTAGAGTCTGGAAAATGATGGAGAAGTGATGGCCTATTTATGGGCTTGAGTTAATGACTACGGATTAACTCCTAATCACACTTATGATTGTCTAGAAGATTCTAATTAAGCTTAATCATACTTAGGGTATGTTTGGATAACGCGTTGTATTTGCATTGCATTTGAATGTAATGTATTGAATATAATATGCAATATTTGTTTTGATGAAAAGTATTTGAATTGTATTATATTTGATGTGATTAATAAAAATAGAGAGAAAAAAGAGAGAGAAAAAGAGTATGTGATGTGATTGGTAAAAGTAATAGAAAAAGTTGAATAAAGAATAGTGATGTATTAGATTTAAATTGTGATATAATTAGTATTTGAATGCAATAATTTTATGTTTAGATGAAAATTACATTACATTTAAATGCAATACGTATGCAATATGGTAATTAAATGCCTCCTTAATTTTAATTTAAATATAAATCTATAGGTTGCGACATATGATCTTATCTTATGTTTGACATAAGCAATGAAATAGAATAAGATATATTCAAACTTGTCTTCTTCCTCCTCCATTGATCAAAGTAGTCTTGCTCCCTAGCCATTGGATCAAAATTTTATTTTCCTTATTTTAAGATAATTGAAGACAATTCTTAAATATTATTTTTAATAGATAGTTCTTGGATTGTTAACTAGGCATAATAATATTTTTTCTCTATCTTCTACTAACACAATTCCCAATGTCACATACTGCAAAATTTAAGTAATATAAGTTTTTATTGTATTTAAAACTTATCCAAAATTTTTTTTTACGGACTCAATAAAAATCTTATTTATCATTAAAGCTTATCCTTCAAATTCCCATATTGTTAAAGATGGTCTTTCTAAATTTTATTCGTCAAAAAGTTAGACAGTCTAAGTTTCCTCAAACAGATGCTAAATCCTTTAACTACATTTTTATATTTAGAAAAATCCTATCTAGGAAAATTTTAAGTTGATAATTCCAATATTGCTAAAGCTATTGAAATACTGTATTTGACAATTTGAAAACTTTTTCATAGTTTTTATCTATTAGTCATTTTTTCATTATTTACATTTTAAAAATATTAAACGACTATATACTAATAAGTGATAAAATTATTAATCATCATATCGTTAAACTTTATACTTTATATTGTAACGTTGCTTTATTTCATTTTTTATAATTATAATAACTTTGTACCCTATGATATTAAATATCACACCATAATATTTATTTTTTAACTTTATCATTATATATATATCATAAAGTCACAGTTAAACTATAGTAACCATATTTGTGATATATAATTTAAATTGTCACTTTATAAATTTTTTTTGTGATCTTAGGTTAAAATTGTAATCTAAGCTTATATTTACATAAGGAAAATTTATGAATTACATACATAATTTATTAAATTCCTTATAAAAAGCTGGTCATTAAAAAAAAAACAAAAATAATTAATAATAAAAGTAAATACCCAGTCAAATTATATATCCCTAACCCAGTAGGCAATAGCAAATAACCAAACCACCCCTCAAAAAACGCCTAAAAAGTTGCTGTGGAGGCGCCCCCACCAGAAATTAAGGGGGAGTTTAGGATGGAAAAAAAAAAAAAAAAAAAAATCTCCAAAATACTTTTTTTTTTCAATATTTTATCACTTTAAATTATTTATATTTTTAAAATGCTGAAATAAACTCTAAATTTTAAAAATACATAACTTTTCATATATAAGTCCAAATGAAATGATTTTTTTTTTAAATTGCATAAAATTTTGATAGGAATGAAACAATATCTATATTGATTTTTTTTTTTTAAAAATTTTTAATTTTTTTTATTTTTCATTCTAAACAATTTTTTTCTTCAAACATATTTTCTAAAACAACTTTTTTCTTAAAAAAAAAAAAAATCTCCAAAATCTCACCAAACTCCCCCAAAAAAATAAAAAACTACTTTGGAGAGGGGACATCTCAATGAGTAGCTTCGTAATCTCCGTTGGTAAGATGTATTGGGGCAGCAAATCGAAGCACAAATCATGATCGTGAACAATGACAACAAAAAAAATGGGCTTGAATAGCGGGGATTGACGAAGGCAATGACAAAGAACACGCAATAGAATGAAGCACGCCAAGACAGTTACTTGCGGACTCAAGTTGGCCTGTGATTAAAATTAACGAGGGCAAGTAACACAATTACGAAACTATTGAAATAAATAATATGCTTAATGGTAAATATCTATTAAATAAATTTATATAGTAATAAAGAAAAAATTTATTTATTCTCAGTCAAAAAAAAAAAAAAAAACTTACTCATAAATTTGTTATTTACTTCCATAATATTGTAAGTATGCTATTTATTTCCTCTGTGATTGTAGTAATAGCATGTTACAAAAAATTGAAGTAAATAACAAGATACAAGATTTTAAAATATTTGAACTAGATATTAAATTTATTATATAAATAGAAAATTTAGTAGATAAAATAGTTGATTTACTAAGAAAATTATAAATTTATTTTTAGTACAAAAATTATTTACATAATAATTATTTCATTTTATCATTATTTACTCTAAATATCTTTAAAAATAGAAAGACATAAGAGGTAGTTTTTAGAAAATAATTAAAATAAATAATAGATTTTTAAAAATAGCTAGTTTATAAGTAAATAATTTATTTATTTTAAATTTACCTAATGAATTTTTTATTTACTTTATAAATCTGTTATATATTCTAAATATTTTAACAGATGATCGTTTAGCATCGATGGCCAGTGGTGGCAGATGCCAAAGATGTCCAACAACTATTTCAATAAATACAATAAATAAAAAAAAGAAGGAAACAAAAAAAAAAGAGATAAGAGTATTTTTTTAATCTATTTACTGTTTTTTTTTCTTTTAATTTTTTTTTGTTAAAATATTATAAAATGACAAAATTATCAACTCTTACATTGGGTGGACAAAAAATATGAGGAGGACAATCTTACAAATTACCCGAAATGATATGGAGTGGGCCCATAATATTAATCTTAGCCCATGGGCCAAAGAAGCTATGAGCCCATAGGAAATAGTCCGAGCGAGTCATCCTCTTTGCTCCTCCCCGAAAACCCGACCGACATTTCCTCCCCACTCGCGCCCCCCAACCCCCCAACCTCCGAAGCTCGAAAATCCAACGCCCCATGGCCTTCTCCCTTAAATTCTCCCTCCATTCTCCCTCTGAAACGCTCCGTTTCGCCTCCTCCTCTTCTTTCTCATCATCTTCTTCTTCATCATGTCTCCCCAAAAACCCTAATCCCCACTCTCTTCTTCTTAATCTGCTCCCATCTCACTCTCCCACTCCCACTCCCCCTCCCACTCGCACACCCAAAAAGGTGTAATTATTATTATCACCATTAATTCTTAATTATTCTCTTAATTACGGTACTAATTATCAGGCCTCTTGTCCTCTACAGATCTTGTATTCCAGTGCTCGCCGTCGTAGCTTTGTTGCCGTGAAGTCTCGCATGGCCACCGGAGAGAAGCCGATCTCGGAAGACCGAATGCTTGTTAGTTCTACTGCACTCTTTAGTCTTAAACCCCAAGGGTTTAGTGAAATCTTATTGTTAGTCCATTTTTTCTTTTGGCTTTACGTGGATTTTTTTTTTTTTATTGTGAAGGTTTAGTAGATTCTGTGTTTAAGAGAATATGCTTTTTAGCAGGAATTTGACTGAATTAGTTATTGATATTTTGTTGTTATTTATTTATTTATTTTTTTACTTGAGGTGTTTGTGCCGCCGCATCCATTGATTAAACATTGGGTTTCGGTTCTAAGAAATGAGCAAACTCCTTGCCCCATTTTCAGTAAGTGATGATATGCATATTTGTGTGTGTGTGTTTATATATATATATAAATGTATACGCGCACACATACAACACTTTTTGCAAAACTACATTCTTTTTTAATTTATGCTAACGTTTTAAAATAATATCATGTAAAATTATATGTATATCAACTAGTTCTTACAAGTTCTAAAAAGTTAGCACTGCTGAATAGTGCCGGACAAGAAACAATTCCTACATATATAAATATAAATTAAAATCTAATATATATATATTAAATTTAGAGTTAGATTTTAATTTTTTTAATTGAATGCAAGTGATAATTCTAAGTGGGAGGCGTTGAACATGGGATATGTAGGAAATGCAATGGCTGAATTGGGAAGGCTGCTTATGTATGAAGCTTCAAGGGATTGGCTGGTTAGTTGTTAAATTGCTACTATGTTAATGGAATTGTATTCCTCTTTTTCAATTATGCGGGTCATCATTGGTCACGTCTTATCTATTTTGTATTTTTGTACAATATTGCATAGAATTTTTGCCTTTTGTGAACAATGTCATACTAATTGTCCTTTTCCTGTATTGTTTGACCAAGTCAGTTCACTGTTCTATGTTTTGGTCCTTAAATTTTACAAATATATCGAAACATATCGTTCTTACGTGCTTGTGGGTTCCTATTGATTTCAGCCTACCGTCGTGGGAGAGATTCAGACACCAATGGATGTTGCTTCGGTTGAGTTCATAGATCCAAGAGAGCCTGTGGCGGTTAGTTCATTATATTGTCCTTTATGTTCTTGGTTTTTATTTTCTTTGTATTTATTGATCTCTTAATGTGATTGTGTAATGTATAATCATTTTTTATAGTGCATCTAGTGATAAGTTCTACTTGTGATTCCCTTTTGGCATTCTCTTGATGTAGAAAGAGGCTTATTTATCATGATACTGTGCTGACATTGCCTTGCAGACTCTATATATTATTTATTTATTTCTTAGTTCTGCAGGTTGTTCCGATATTAAGAGCTGGTCTAGCCCTTGCAGAGCATGCATCATCAATTTTGCCAGCGACAAAGACATACCATCTAGGTAAGAAGATGAGTTGGGTGTTTTGAATATTTTGTGACATATGATATAACTTTACTCGCTAATGTTTAACAAAGAATACTTGTACATAATTTAAAAAAAAAAAATGGTAATGTCTAGGGTGAAAGATACGTCTTCATAGAGACTGTGACTTGACACATTTTTACTTCTGTAACCTGTTTATATTTATCCTTTTTTGGTTTTGTTTTGCAAATCAAGGGATAAGCAGAGATGAGGAGACACTTCAGCCATCAATATATCTTAACAAGTAAGAGTTCCCTGCCAGCAAGGATCAAATATATTCTTGATTGTGTTCAGTGATTTCTACTACCATTCTCCGTCAAATTCCAACAGTAAATTTTTCCTCATAAACATTAGAAATAAGAATCACTGAAGACATATGGTATCACTAGCATAAACGATGTCCTATATTTTTATTTGTTATTTTCCCTGTCCCTTTTCTTTTAGTTCAGTATACATAGAATTAGAACAACTTTCTGACAGATCTTGTGCTATCATTTGTAGGCTACCAGATGAATTTCCTGTAGGCTCTCGAATTTTTGTGGTTGATCCTATGCTGGCAACAGGTATAATTATCTCTTTTGTCGGTAGATATTCTTTTGTCTTGCTTTTTATTTTTGCTTGCAGATCCTTTGACTTAAATTTTGCTTTTCCTTGAGGAATGAGAAAATTCTGTTTTCCAATTAATTTTATTGGAAACTGAACTTTGGGTAAGATTTGTTCAGAATGTTATTATGCTTATTACACGGAGTTTTTGTTCGCCAGAAACAGTATCTATTCTTGCATATTGCAGTCTTCTGCGTTACAAATGATTCCTACTTGGGCAGAAAGTTGGTCTGATTTCTTGACCTCAAATACTTGATGTTAGGTGGCACAGTAGTGGCGGCTCTCAACCTCATAAAGGAACGCGGGGCTGGTAACAAACAAATTAAAGTGGTAAGCTTTTACAATCCGTCCTTGTTTTCTGATAAGCTATTGGAAATGAATTGTTGCATGCTATGATATTTCTGAAAATGTCTGAATCTTGAACCTGCCACACTTGATCTGTACACCACTAAAGGAAGCCTGATGTATATCACAGATATCTGCTGTAGCTGCTCCTCCTGCCCTTCAAAAGCTGAGTGAGAATTTCCCAGGGTAATTATTTTTAGTCAAATTGTATATTACAAGAAAAATAAAGGTTACTTATCAGGCTAAAGATTTCTGTTTCTTTTCAGGCTTAACGTATACACTGGCATTATTGATCCCACTGTCAATGACAAAGGGTAAGTGCCTTGCATTTTTGTAGACCGCTCTCCCTGCGGTAATTCAAAGTATTTTGGCATTGCCAATTGGAGTAAATCTTTTTTCCCCTTGTATTGCAGGTTTATAATTCCTGGACTTGGAGATGCAGGAGACCGCAGCTTCGGTACATAAACTGGTCCAAACAATGTGGGTCTGGCCAATCATTAATTGACATCATTTGTAGTTTTGATGCGTTGAGGATTAAGCTGAAATTAGCTGAGATTTTACTGTGAACATGATTAAAGGAATTCGCTTGGTTCATTTCCAGAGCACGGGTGTTGTACTTGAATTGAGTGAGAAACAAAACTGAAGAGGGTTCTAGATGTTGTACTTGGAATGAGTGAGAAACAAAACTGGAGAGGGTTCTAGATTTTGTGTAACAAAGGATAGAAAAAATCCTTATTCTTTTGGAGACAACTGGCTGTTGAGAGTAATATAATTTTTGTTTTGGCCTTTAACGCCAATTCCTGGTGAACTTGGCATCACGCAAACTTCTTAACGATAATAAAGTCTCCAATCAAGTGGTCTGGCTATGAAGGTGGATATGGAACTTTCTCAGATGCCAACTTTGATAGATTGCTTACAAGATTAAAAACATTTCTTCTACAGAGTGGTCGCCAACATATTTATGTTTCCACTCATTTTAGGGGTTAAAATTACAATACATCAGTTAGACTAGTATTTCAGCCCAAAAAAAAAAAAAAACACAAAACACACATAGACTAGTAGTTTTACAAACAAATAGTTGCAATAAGCAAGGAGTGTGATACCTTATATTACAAACAGACCCTAGCAAGACCTAGAGAAATACTTAAGCCTGAGATGTGAATTGATCAGACGCAATCTCCACCTCTCAAGTCATTGCAAACTCCCGAGTCCCTGTCACTGCCAAGGTATCTGCTGCATATGTTGATTGGAACAGAAAATCTTCATTTTATTGAATCGAGAGGAATACAAACGTCAAGGAAAACATGAGAAAACATAGGGTTTCGACGGCCCTCAAGCCTCCCAATGGCATTGGTCAAGCACTCATTAACGGTCTAACTCATTCCATAATCCCCCCCGATAGTCCCTTAGACCCTTGTATACTAACTCTCCTTCTAACAAACTACTAACCACGCTAATATTCAACGACTAATATACTAGGTTCCTAGTATATGCCATCGCCAAGAAAGCCACCTTCTAGGTCGTGGCCGGCTATATTATAGCTTTCTTCATCACACCACGAAAAATGCTGTAGGTAAAAATTGATTAAAATTTTGAACTTCATATCCAATAGATATATTATAATTGGAGATTCCTTTTAGGGTGTTTGTCTTTTCTTACATGGTGTTTGCAAAATACTCGGCAAAATATGTGATGGGATAATCGATATAGAAAACAGAAAGTAGGAATTGAATAGGGTAAAAATTGGATCGAAACTTGATATTATTGAATGAAAAGAAACGAACAATACAAGATAGAGTAGATATTCGAGTGATTCCTTTTATTCCCATTTCCTTTCGTTCACTAGAAACTTCACACCCGGCTGTATTACTTTTATTCCCATTTCCTAACTTCACACCCGGCTGGTTCGACCACCATTTCCATGTCAGGGGACAATTAAGAGGGAAACTGGTGAGCTGATTGGGAGCACCTAAGGCCCGACGCAGCTGCGACACATGGAATACATGATAAAAAGGAAGCGGATCCCGGCAAACGGAGGCGATACGCTATAACACCAATTTTCTCAAGCACCTCGTAAGGCCCGTAGAAACGAGGCGAAAGTTTCTTATTACGATGCTTGGCTAAGGATTTCTGCCTGTAGGGACAAAGCTTAAAAAAAAAAACCATGCCCCCAACCTGAAATTGCACCTCACGACGCTTAGCATCAGCCGTCAACTTCATATTATTCTGAGCATGGAGCAGGTGGGAATTCCACTCATCAAGGCCAACATCTCTATCCTCTTATTCCTGCTCATTTGCTGCTATCGATGTTGAACGCTGCCGAAAGCGAACCAAAGGAGGAGGATCCCGCTCACAAAGGATGCGAAAGGGGGTTGTACCTGTGGAAATATGGAAAGAAGTGTTGTACCAATACTAGGCCTAAGGTAACCATCGCACCCACTGTCCCCGGCGATCTGCAATGAAGCAGCGGAGGTAAGTTTTGATGTAGTGATTTACCACTTCCAATTGCCCGTTGATCTGCGGGTGCTACGCTTGAGAGTGGTGCCTTGTAACTTGAATTGCCCTTAAACCAGACAGCCCTTAAGCTAGACGCTGAAGCATCAGTATACAAGACGACGGGCAGCGAAAAATTCGTCAAGGCCAAGA
This sequence comes from Antiaris toxicaria, assembly GCA_035233585.1. Taxonomy (NCBI): domain Eukaryota; kingdom Viridiplantae; phylum Streptophyta; class Magnoliopsida; order Rosales; family Moraceae; genus Antiaris; species Antiaris toxicaria. The sequence continues at coordinate 9,761,329 of CP141163.1, forward strand.
CCGGAAGAAGTCATGGCGAGCTTCAATTGTTGAAATGCAGATTCAGCCTCTGTTGTCCAACCACATTGATCTTTCTTCAACTGATCTATAAGAGGGCCAGCAATCCGACCATAACCTGCTGCAAACTTGCGATAATACCCATTCAATCCCAAAAACCCCCAGAGCTCCTAAAGTGACATGGGGGTTGGCCAGTTCAACATCGCCTCGACCTTGGTTTTATCCGCGGCCACCCCATCTGTTGAGATTATATGCTCCAAATCCAAGTTTCTAGTATGTTCCTCCAAGCTAGAGCCACCAACACGTCATCAATGTATCTAATGTCTCGGAAACGTACTTGAATCACCTTGTAATCATCTATCTAGATAGAAGTGAATCTAACTCTTGCGGTTAATTTACAAATCTTCACATAGTTTTTTGAATCTTTTTTAGAAGTCTCTTAGCTCTTTCTGATAATAAAATATCAAAGTAAATAAAATATATATTTGATTTTTAAGAATCATAACTATATATAAGTTAACTGTCTATTATTTTTATATTGACCCATTATAAAATTAGAAATAACAGATTTCTCTTTACACATAAGACCTCACACTTTAATTAAATGTATTAAGACTCAGATTACTTAAATTTTATTTGATTAGTTAAATTGAGCTCAACCTTAATATGATAACCTTTAATATATTATCATTAACATATTATTCATACGTTGGATTAAAGTTTAACAACACATGCTAAATTAAAATATAATAATCTCTCATTTGAGCTATATGTATCACCTTATAATTGTATATTAAATAACCTTATAAGTACTCTGAATTTTACTATCATTAACAAATGTATTCCCAAATAATCATGTCCATCAATCATACCAACATAAGATTAAAATAGCCTTTGATACATTCAATCATAACTAAACCCATCAATGGTCACGTATATTAATATACTTGAAAGACACGGATCAAATATGGATGTACAGCATAAAAATTACATGCAATGTTATTTTAGCATGCCTATTTTTAACTGGTCTAACTTTAAACCTTAAGAAGATCATTTTAAGCGAGTTCAGATATAAATATAAACTAAATGCTTTATTACTTGAAAATAATTGAAACATCCATAAACTTAAATATCTCATAATATGCTATAAACTTCATTGCCATGATAAAAGAAGTTATGAATATCTACTTAGCACTCTTCTAGGAAATAGCTATTTCTAGCTCCTTCAACAAGCAGGTAGATATAACCTAACGTGAATCTCCAACAATCTTGGCATCCGGCTAAATCAAAATCAAATTAGCCTATGATCTCTTACTGATTTGATTTCTTGTATGTGAGCATATAATCCTTTGTTTTCCGTAAATATCGCATACCCCGTTTGGATGCTTTCTAATAATCCATTTTCGAATTATTTAAATATCTCCCTAGCATCCCAACAATGTTAGCAATATCTAGATGCATACAAATTTAAGCATACATTAAACTCCCCATAACCAAAGCATAAAGAATCCTCAGCATTTCCTTAATCTCAAAGTCATTCTTGGAATATTGATTCAAACTGAACTTTTCTACGTTAGCCATAAGGGTGTCACCTGGTTTGTAATCATGCATGCCAAATATCTTAAGAACTTTCTCAATAGAGCTCTTTTGAGACAACCAAGAATACCCCGAGAGCGATCCCGGTGCGTCTGAATCCTTAATATAATAGGCATTACCAAGATCTTTCATCTCGAAATTCCTTGCTAAAAATCTCTTAGTTTTGTGCAACATGCTTATATCGTTTGGTAGCAATCAATATGTCATCGACATACAAAACTAGAAAAATATGGTTACTTCCAATGAACTTATGGTATATACAATCATCCACTGCATTCATCTCAAAAACCGAATGAGACAATGACTTGGTGAAATTTGTAATACTTTTGACGAGATGTCTACTTAAGCTTATAGATGGATTTCTTTAATTTGCAAACTATTAACTTTGCATCACCTAACATAAAGTTTTTTGGTTGCACATATAAATTGTCTCATTAATGTCGTTATTGAGAAACGCAGTTTTAACATCCATTTGATATAGCTCAAGATCAAAATGTGCCACTAAAGCCATCATAGTTTTGAAAGAGTCTTTCGATGATATCAGAGAGAAAGTCTTTTTATAATTAATGCCTTCTTTCAGTGCAAAGCCCTTACCAACAAAACGTACTTTATACCTCTCTACATCGCCCTTTGAATCTATCTTGGTCTTAAATATCCATTTGCAACTAATTTGGCTTTGGACCTTCAGGCAATGGAACAAGATCCTATATGTCATTGTCCTTTATGGATTTAATCTCTTTATTCATGGCATCAATCCACTTTTGAAAGTTAGAACATTCCATGGCTTGATAGAAGTTGATTGGATCATCTTCCACCATTCTAATTTCAATATCATGTTCTTGGAGAAACATAATGTAATAGTTTGAAATTGCAATTTTCTTTCTCTAGTGGATCTTTTTAATGGCATTAGTTCTTAAAGCTATAGAATTTGTTCTTTTGAAACAACTTCTTGAACTTGAACGGGAGGTTCAATGATATTATCTTGATCTGAAGTTGCTTATTGAACAATGTCAGGCGTCGGAGGCTGTTCCTAATCATTGTCAATAGTAATTGAAGGAATATCAACATATTCCTCTTTAAAGACAAAGTCCCTAACTCTTTATCCCCTCACAAACTTAACATCCAAAAAAAAAAAAAAAATAGGCATTACCTGTCTCGAAAATAAACATAGTCATGAGATCATAAAATTTATAACCTTTGGACCTTTCAGAGTATCCAATAAAATAGTAACGACAATCCTTAAATCCAGTTTCCTTTTATTTGGCTTATAAGGCCTTGCCTCAACTAGATATCCCTAAATGTTCAAATGCTTTAAACTAGGCTTCTTGCCTGTTCATAGCCCATAAATGGTCTTTTCAATCGCTTTGGTTTGAACTCTATTGAGTATATATGCTACGATCTTTAATGCCTCTCCCTAGAGTGATCTAGGTAAGATAGAATGACTAATCATACTCTTCATCATGTCTTAAAGCATTCTGTTTCGTCTTTCAACAACATCATTCATAGTAAAAGAACCATGCATGGTGTATTGTGAGACAAAACCGCATTCCTCCTAGGAATTTCGCAAATGGTCTTGGACGTTATTCACCTGATTTGTCATATTTGTTGTAATATTCACCACTATAGTCAGATCTAATGCTTTTAATTTTTTTACTGAGTTGGTTCTCAACTTAAGCCTTATAGCATTTGAACACATCTAGTGATTATAATTTCTCATGAATGAGATAAAGGTAGCCATATTACGAAAAATCGTTTATAAACATTATAAAATATAATTGACCATTCTTAGAAACCATAAGGAACGACCCAATAGTATCCATTTGTACAAGTTCTAAGGCGTCTAATTTCCTGTTGACACCAATCTTTTGACATTTGTTTGTTCCCCTTTAATACAATTCACACACACATCAAAATCTAAAAAATCAAAGGGATCAAGAATAACATCGAACACAAGTCTCTCAAATCTCCTTTTGAAGATATAACCTAAGTTTTTATGCCACAATGAAGCTGAATTATCACCAGTTAATTTGTGCTTTATACCTATTGTATTAACATGCAAGGATTTATTAAATGAAGCGATCATGTCAAACAAACATAGATTATCGTAACTTGATAAAACACTAGAACCAACCAAATTTGAATGATGAAAAAGACTTAAATTTTCATTTCCAAATGAACAACAATAACCAAACTTGTCCAATGCTGAAATAGAAATTAAATTCTGTTTAAAAAATGGTATAACAAAAGTCTCAATCAAATCCAAATAAAAACTAATTCTTAACAATAATCTAAAGGTTCCAATCACTTTGACCTCCACCGACTTGCCGTTACCAATGCAAATGTATCTTTCACCATCATTAAGCTTTCGACAATTCAAGAAACCTTACATAGACACATTATGTGAGTTGTTGCACCAAAATCTGTCTACCACTTGTGTCGAGGTACCGAAGTCAAATTAACCTTAGAACAAATAAAATTACGAAGCATACCTTTCTTAGCATGCCATGTGTGATAGTTAGTATATTACTTCTTCTTATAACTTACAGCTCTACGAAAGAAACAACCATACTGAGTTGATTCCTTATATTGTTTCTTCTACAGTGTCATATCCGCAGCTTCATTATTCTTTTTCTCTTCTTATCTTTCTTTTTGTCCTTTGGATGGGTGGTTAAGTGAACACTCTCTGTCTTTTCTTACTTCAATCTTTTATTCTTTCTAAACACAGTGTGAGATGAGCTCATTAAGGGACCATGAGTCCTTTTGACAATTATAGCTCACCTTGATCTAACTAAACTATGTTGGAAGGGATATCAGAATCAAATGCACTAACAAATCTTTAGACAAATTCAACTTAAGTGCCTTTAGTTTTAAAGCAAGTTGAGACATTTCATTTATCCCAAGGTATCATTTCTAATAAATCTATTGGACAAGGTATCCATAATGTACTCCCTTATATTTCTTTTACCTTTGTACCTCATAGAGATAAGGTTTGTTAAGATTGTAGTAGTTTTGACCTTTTCACTCTTAGCAAATCTTTTCTCAAGATCCTCAAGGAAAGTCTTAGCTGTATCTACCTTATCAGACATAATGCCCCTAAAAGCTTTCGGAATGGCATGCGTAATAACTATAAAACTTATACAGTTGGATTTCTCCCACTTTTCCATCTCCATTTTTTCATCTGAGATACTCTTATCAATGAGATCCGTGGGTTTGGCAATTCTCAATGCAAGGTCTAAGTCCATAACTCCAAGAGCAATTAAGACACTCTTTTGCCATGCCTTAAAGTTGGTGCCATTCAACATAGGACTGGAGTTGAGACTAGCAATGATATTAGCAGCAAAGGCAAGACTGAATAGAGAAGAAAACAAACAAAGCAAACAAACTTACATAAGTACCAAAGTATACAAATAATAATTTCAAATAAAGATGGGGCCCATCAAAAGATACTGAGTACAACATTAATATTTAGTCTTTTAATAGAAATATTAACTTGTATGTGGGATTCTTAGTGTCGTAATCAAACATTGACAATAAGATATGTCAAGCAATAAACCATCTCTTGAGCTAATTTATTACTTGCATGTACATCGAATAATCGCTACATACTTATTATCATATGTGTGTATGAAATTTAACCAAGCATTAACTTTCGTTTGGGCCAGCCCATACCTGCATGAATTTTATACACATAAAACCTGTTAATATTCTAAATCAAGTTAATCTCCATAAGAAAGATCACTTTATTGACATCTTATTTCAATTAATCTCACTTTGGAACACTATACATCTAAAAAAGAGAAAAATGTACCACTATTTGAAGTTATAAATTGTGACGCCCCCCACGTACGTTACCATACCAACCAGTCGAGCTCTGACGCCGACCGCGATGGCTGGCAACCTCTTGGGTCGTCATCCTCTTACTTAACATACTTAACTTTCCCTTCTTAACGTTCTCATTTAAAGCGAAAGCAATTTCTATAGCAAATTTTTTTTTTAACTTACATATTATACCTATCTCTATCATACTCTTATAACACATATTTCATAACTTTCTTTCTTTCATCTTCCTTTTTGAACGCTCAGCGAAAGACTCATGGTAGTACCATACTCTCACCCAGTCCCTTGGCACGTGCAGATCCGTCCGTTGTCCATCATACTACTTTAAACTAACAGGTTGCTTACCTGCAACATATAAACAACTAATGAGCTAGATGCTCAGTAAGTTCAAACATACATTCATTAACTTATAAATACTAGTAATATATATTATTACTAGAATATATGACATCACATATATACACATCATACACATCGTCTATACATATCCTCGAAACATAACATATTATATGAGCTTTCTCATGCTCATTTATCTCTTCGCTAATCATTCCCATCATTCTATTGATAATCTCTTATCATTCTATTCTAATTTCTTCATTTCTTTTCTTCTCATTCCTATCATTCCTTAACTTTCTGTTCTAAACCTTTATAACTTCTCTATCGCTTTGTCATCATCTCTTAACATTTCATATCTTAAAAGCTAGTAACATACACACTAGCATAACATCACGTAAAATGTGTCATTCACATCACATCACATATATGATTCTATTATGTTCTTATAAACTTCGTTTTGTTATTTATTTATTTTTCATCAATTTCATTATGTCGTTCTTTCATATCGTTCTTTTCTTTTCTTATCGTTCTTTACTTTTCTTTTCTTTTCGTATTATTTCTTTTCTTTTCACGCTCTTTTCATCTCTTTTCTTTTCATGCTCTTTTCCTTTCTTTTCTTTTCTTTTCTTTTCTTTTCTTTCCTTTTCTTTTCCTTTCTTTTCTTTTCACTCTCCTTTCGTTTGCTTTCTTTCCACTTTCCTTTGGTTGGGCCCGTTGTTGGACGTACCTATTTGCGCGCGGACAGTGGGAGGAGAGGGAGCTACCCACCAACCTACCTCGCAGTCACATAAAACCTCACTAATCTACCACACCTTCGGGGTAGTACCACATCAACGCGGAGGATATAGACCGGAAGTCTCGACCTTGTAGGGAGACCGGTACGCCAACAACTTAAGTTTTCAGTCTTATTATCTTGTAGGTTTTTATTTTTCTTATATTGATTTTTCGTTATACATCTTTTTCATGACATTCATCATCTTTCCTTTCTCATTTTTTATAGAACATTCCATGGAACATTTGTTCTTTCGTTGTTTTTCTTTTCTTAATTCTTTACTTTACTTGTGTGAATTATGTTAATCACACTTTAGTATAGCATATATAGCACATATTACTTATATATCATCATATCATATCACATCATAACAAACAAAACTGTAACAACCAAGAATTTTCATCTTCTCAGTATCATTTTTTTTAAATTAATGTAATGATATTTTTATACATATATATATATGAATGATTTAATACTGCTAGAATGAAATAAAAATATTCTAACAGTGTTAAAAAAAAAAAAAGAAGAAAGGATAATAATAAAAATAATTTTGAAAATTAGGGGCTATGGACAAATTTAAAGAGTTTAGGGACAAAAAAAAAAAGGAGGGGGGGATTGTTTTTTTTCGGATGAAAGGGAAAAGGGGGAGGGAGTTAATTAACTCCCCTTCACAGCCCCTTCCCCTTTTATTTTCTTCTTCGGCTGCGAAGACAAAGAGCGCGAGAGAGGGAGACGACTGAGAGAGGGAGAGCCGGTGAGAGGGGGAGGCAAAATCCGGTGAGAGAGAGAGGGAGAGCGACGGGAGAAATTTCTCTTCTTCTTCTTCTTCTTCTTCTTCTTCTTTTCTTCTTCTCCGAACGGCTGCTGCGTGACTCCCGACGGCGAGCCGAAAACTCCGGCGGCAAAAACAGAGGAAAGGGGCCGCGAGAAGAGGGAGATTGGGGGGTGAAAATGTCGACCGAGGAAGGGTGAAAAACCCAGAAAACGCGAGCTTCTCTTCCCCTTCCTCCTTCCACGTGGATCAGCACTGTGCAGCCGTGAGGGAGCGGCGACTTCCGGCGCCTCCAAACTCGGTTTTTCTTCGAGTTTCCTTCCAAAAACCGTAACTTTAGTTCCTCTAGAAGCAAAGGAACGTTTTGAGCAAAGGTAACATTTTTTTTCCCTTTGCATTTTGGTGATTTTCGGATTTTATAGTGGGTAGTGTGAAAAATTGTTCAAATGGAAATGTTAGGGTCCGAAAATGGTTAGAATTGATTGAGGATGGTTTAGGAAAGGATATATGTGAGTTTGGGAACTTAAATGCAAAAGTTTGAATATGTTTTCTTGAGGAAACCGAAAATTGTACAAAGTTAGGGTTTGAAAATTTGATGATTTTTCATGATGAATTTGTGGCTCTTTTTGGTGAAATAATTGAACTCTATGATTTCATGTCTTCCTTTCTTTCTCTTTGCTTTTCTTTCCTTTTCTTTTCCTTTCCTTTCCTTTCCTTTCCTTTCCTTTCTTTTCTTTTCTTTTCTTTTCACTTTTCTTTGGTGGGCCCGTTGTTGGACATACCTATTTGCGCGCTGACAGTGGAAGGAGGGGGAGCGACCCACCAACCTACCTCAAAGTCATATAAAAACCTCGCCTTCGGGGCTGGTCCATCCTATAATCTACCGCACCTTCGGGGTAGCGCCACATCTACGCGGAGGATATAGACCGGAAGTCTCGACCTTGTAGGGAGACCGGTACGCCAACAACTTAAGTTTTCAGTCTTATTATCTTGCATTCTTTTAGCTTTTTGATCATAACTTATCATGCATACATACCATTCCTAAGGCATTTCTAACATGAATTTTTTCATCTAACTCATGTCACAGAACACATCAAAGTTAGTCAGTTTGTGGGTAGACAAGTAAATGTTTGTACTTACAGTATCTGTGCAAGAGTGATTCCTTTTGGATCCTTGCTACTGCTTTCTCCTTCACTTCTTGGGTTTCCTAAAATAGAAATAATCGTGGATATGAGGATGTTGTAATAAGTTATGATAAAGAACCTCAAATACTAACTTATGAGGAATTAGAATTGCATTATGTGACTAACCTTAGAGGTTATGCATGTTAGTTCTTTGTTTGTATGTTTGTGCTTACTGAGTCTAGCTCACAAGTTTGTTTGTGGTGTAGGTAACAAAGGTAAGCAACCCAGGACAGGATAGAAGGTCGAAGGGACTGGCAGAAAGATTCAAGAAGTGTCATGGACAAGGGGACGGACCAGCTATGCTTTCAACTGCCAGAATATTTTTGTATAAGCATATGTTAAGATATATATATATTTATATGTGCAGACCATGTGTAAATGAAATGGAACAAAAATGAAAAATATATATATATGTTAGTATGTTTTGAGAAAAATAGAAGTTGTGTAAATATGTTTAAAAAAAAAAAAAGGTTCCCAAAATTTCCACTCTATTTTGAAAGTAAAGATTTTAAATTACACTTCCGCAAATGAAAAGAAACGTTTATGTATACAAAGTTAACGAAGAAAGAGATGGCGAACGTCAACTCGGGCGAGCTGGGTCGGCGGGCGCCACAAAAACACGTTTAGTTATGTGCAGACAATTATTCTCTGTTTATCTTATCATTATATTCCTATCGATCATAACCTATTGTTCTATTCTATTAATCACATCTTATCGTTATATTCTAATCCTTTCATCATACCTTTCATCATAACCTATCATTACTTCTCTTTCTTGTCTAACTCTTTGCTTTCATATCATTTTTCATAAAACCCCTATCATTTCGTTATCATAAAACATACCCTTTTCTTAATTTCTTTCATCACCGATCATCGTTGCTCTATCAATCATAACCTAACTTTCATAAAACTTTTCATAAAACATATATTCTTTCCTTTCATATCTCATCTCTTTCTTATGCATCCTATCATAAAATTCTCGTTCTTACTCTTTCCATTCTTCAATCTCTCTTACTCACATCTTTATTCTCATAAAACTTTTATAATACCTTTCTTTCGTAATTCAATATATACATATATATACATATATATTTTTATAAATTATTTATTAAAACCTATCTTTTAACATCATCATAGTATTGCTATAGTGTTACTATAGCATCATCATAAATCACATCATGACATTTACATATAACACATATAAATACTATAAGTTTGTTCATAGTTGCAGACGGATAAATGTCTGAACTTACTCATAGCGTGCTTATCCCCTTCTTGGAATCCATCTACGTCCTTTGTCGCGTTTGGATCGGGTTCCTACAGACAAACTTTGTCCGTTAATCACATTTTCATTTATAGCTTTTATTTTATTAAAAAGCTTGATTCTGATCTTATAACCCTTAATTATAGCCTTAGGACAGCTTTTTTAAACCTTAATGGCCCTTTTCGAATTTTTTCTCCAACTTTTGAAAAATTATGATTTTACCCCTAACTTTTGACAAAATTACAATTTTACCCTTGAGTGATTTTTCATGACTTAAACCTCAATTTTGGCTTTTACAAACTTCATTACCCTATTCTAGGATCATTGGGGCTCTTTTCCCATAATTTGAGAATCTTTGGGCAAAATGACCATTTTGCCCTTGATGGGTCGTTTAACCATAACATTTTCATTTTCATACTTAGGCTGGATTTTCTAAACCCAAAATCATTTAATTAACTTTCTAAATCTTATCGGACCTTTTCCGGATCAATTCTTATCATTTTACCAATTTTCACATTCCCGGCCCTCGGGAAGTACTATTCGAACCTAAGAATCGGTTTCATGTTTTTCTTGCGTTCTAGGGTTTCGAAGGGTCGGTTTACTAATCGTACCTTACCCATTCCTTTTTCCTTGCCCTAATTCCTCGAGGGGGCTCGGGTTCCCTTCCCGATCATATTTTTACCCCTCGTTTCCCATATTACCCCTGGTGCCATTTTTAGAAATTTCGGCAGCATTTCCGCTTAATTTTTGAGGTTCCAGCGTTTAGGAAACGCCTGAAAACCATCTATCCTGATCTAATTCTATCACGTACTATACCAGAGGCCTAGATTTTACGTAAAACTCATACTGTTTACGTAAAATCATTACATTATCACATATTTTTCTTTTTCTCCATTACAGTCATTTTCTTCTTTTTACATACATTCTTTTCCACATTTTTCATACCAATAATCATAAAATCATACAATAGTCCCAAACAATTAAATTGCGGAACGTAAAGGGGTCAGGATTTATAACGAATTGCAGTCCGATCTCGACAACATAAACCCTAATTCCTCGTTCTTCATATTTGAGATCTCGTCTTGAAATTCCGACTCCGCGGATGCGTCCGGAACGTCGAAAATAGGCTAACGGGCCAAATTTCCAAAATTGGTCAACGGTCGCCATTGACCGGCCGTTGACTCGCCGTTGACCGGCGGTTGACGGCGGCGACGGTGGCAAATGAGTAGCCCATCTTGAAGATCTCGATGAGAGGAATCCATTGGTGGCTTCAATTTCACCATTCGACACCTCTATCGCCGGAAATCGCCCCTCGAAAAACCGACGGCGGCGGCGAGCTTGAATCTCCATTTTCCGGTGATTGTTGCCCAAAATTGATTTGAGACTTTTGATCTACGTGTTGTTCTGAGCATTTTGATACCAACCTTGCAACTCAACTCCGCCGGAAACGGCGGATTCCACGGCGGCGACGGCGACGGCGACAGGGGGAGTTAGGCGGCGCGATCCGGCGGCCGTTGGGCTGAAACTCCACCTGGGTTTTGTTCTACTCTTCACCACGAGTCTTTTGGGACCAGTTTCAACTTGATTGGACGTCGGACGGCGGAGATACGGCGTCGCGAATTTTCCGTTGGCCGGCGGCTTCAGGCGGCGCGTGCGGGCTCCTCCGGCGTCGGTTCCGTCGACTCGGCACACCGTTGAACTCAGCTCGGCGAGAGCTTTCCGATGACATCGGCAGTGTCGAAAACGGACACCGTTTCCGGTGGTCAGTTACTATTCATCAATGGGGGTAGAGAGAGAAAGAGATTGGAGAGAGTGTGTGTATGTGGACAAATGAGGAAATTTCATTTTTTTCGCTCTTGATATACTTTTTTGCCCAAAATTTCAACATGGGCTTTCCTGACTAATTTGGGCATCCTGAATCCAAATATATCAGTTTTATTTTCATTTGAGGTCATTTCGACCAGTTTCCGATACTGCAAATTTTCGGTCAAAAATTACCCTTGTACTCAATTATCAAATTTGAGCGTGCTGATAGGCTATCCTAACTAATTTGGGAGTGCTGAACTCAAATTTATCAGTTTTATGTCAAGATAATATTATCTTGACCTATTTCTTGATACTGTGAGTGGCACACACGTGCTAACACCTAAAATCACTATTAATCATTTTTCATCCTTTAACATTGTTAGAACATTTTATTTAGTTCTAAACAATATTAAATCACTTAATTTCATATTTTAACACTTAAATTCATTGTGTATTTATTTTTCGAAAATTGTGAATTTTTCCGGTTGTTACATAAATTGCAACTTATTACTACAAAAAATAAAAAATTGCAACACTGCCTTTTGATTAAAAAAAAAAAAATTTACACAATTCATACGCGAACTAACCTCTCCATAAGTGAGTTGACGCATGCATATGGCGATGTGCCTTTGTCGGGTGTGGATGCCACACACGTTTGGCGTGATCTAAAGGTTGACTGTACGTGAGGGCACATGTGGCAGGTCTAACCGTGGGACCTTTGATTGACGAGCTCAATTTCAAATTTTAGCTAATTTGAGTGCATTTTTTATTACCATTTTGTCCCATTTTCACCTAATTAAATAACAAAATGAGGAAAAATTAATTATTTAAGGGAGAAGCTAAATAACAATTATATTAATATTTAGCTAAATAAAATAAAACAACATTTCACAAAAACAAAATAACTAAAATAAACTAATATAAATTAAAATTAAACAAAATTAATTTTAAATGACTCAAAATATAATAAAATGCTCAAGAATTTAGCAATTTTAATGGATGAAAATAGTAAAAATAACTTTGTTTCACAAAATTATTAGTAACTAAATTTTACTTTTACTTAATAATTAATAACTAATAATTTATTATCTGATTATTAATAATTTCTCCGTAAAAAATAATTAATTTATTTTTTGAACTTAATTAATTTATTTCCATAGTTAAACTCTAGTAAATGAGAATGGAAAATGGAAAAGAGAAAATGATTTTTGAGCCTTTTCCCATTTTTTTTTTCTTGCAAAAGGGAAGACCATTTCTCAATTTTATTAACTATTTTTGAAACCAAACTATACTTCGTTAATATTTCTAAACTAGCTATCCAGAAACGTAAAAAATAAATGAATGTATAAATAAATAAATAAATAATGAATGAATGAATGAATAAATCTGAAAACAAAAACCAAGCAGCCTCCCAGTCGTCGGTGTTGTTTATTAGTTGTCCTTACTTTATCAAAATTATATCAATTTATGTTCCTATATGTTGAAATTTTACTTGAATCTTAAATGTATGAAATAACATTGGTTAGTAAAAAGTACACATGCACCGAAAAGAAAAAAAACTAATATATAAATTACAAACAAAATTATAAAGGGTATAAAGAGTTTTTTCATAGATCCATTTGGTGATTTGAAATTTCTAAAACCGTTTAATAGTCAAATCATTTAAAAATGAGACTTTCAAAGGAAACAAACAAATTAAATTGAAAATAAGGAGAGGACACAAGTGCCACTGAATGGTACCCCTAGTATATTTTTGACATAGCATTTGGACATTCTCTTTTTCTACCATCCAAAGATACTTAGTTAAAAGTTAAAAGAATATTGGCCAAATGTCAGTAAAATATATTTTATCCAAAATACCTTTATTAATATAAATAAATAAACATGACACCAAATTATCATATTATAGATATTTTACTAGAAAATTATGTTTTTAATATAGGTGATTGAATATCTTTGACACGATTATTGATGCAAATCGTCAGAATATTTTAAAAGAATATTTTGAGTATTCTACTAAAATATTTATATTTTTTAATATAGATGATTAGATATCTCTAACTTCAACCATCAGTCACCGGTTGCTGGAATATTTTAGTAAAATATACTGCATATTCTACTAAAATATTTTGGATATTTTACTAAAAAATTTTTAATTTTCAACATGGATGGTCGGATGTCTCCAACTCCAACCATAGACATTGGTCACTGGAATATTCCGATAGAGTATACCGCATACTCTACTAGTATATTTTGAATAATCTACTAAAAAATTTTCAATTTTCAACATGGATAACCAAATGTCTTCGACATTGACCGCCAATGCAGGTCACCAAAATATTCTAGTATCAACTTTTCAAAAATATGTCAAAATGATTTCAATTCAACTTCAAATAATTTTAATTAATTATAAAAATTTCTCTCAAAACGTGACCTTGCAACATTTTACTTTCCAAATTTCAAAGTGTAAAATCTATTTTCTTTAAAAATCAAAACGTTGTTAAGATTTCAACCCAAAAAAAAAAAAAATTGGAGGGTATTTTAGTAACTTTTTCTTGCCTAAATCCAACTAGTAGGGACGGGGCATTAGATCGAAACCAACTGATTTTAGCATTCATCATGGGGACGGGGCATTAGATCGAAACCAACCGTTTTTAGCATTCATCATTCAATCCAATTATAAAAAATCCTTTCAAATCCAATTAATTCAATCTAATTTATTTTATCATTCAGTCCAAAATCCATTAAATTCAATTAGATTAGTTTATTGTTAGTAAAAGATGTTCAAAAAGATAAGTCATATTTTGTAAATATCAATTTAGTTCTGTAGCATTCGTTAATCATACAGCATTAAACGAAAATAGCTCAACATGATAAATAAAGAAAAAAAAACTCCAGGTTATTAGAATGTAATTCTTGTTCTTGTTTTTGGGATGTAAGCATACACTTTTCCCTTTGACCATCATCAAATTTAACTGTGAAATGAGTCTCAGTTAAGACTCTCGTTAATTATATTATGTAGTCGTCCCATTATCTTATTTGGTTTGTATTATTTTATTAATATGAATGATATTCACTTTAAAAAAAGATTTTGTCCAAATTAAAAAATAAAATACTAGGAAAATAATATAAACAAAAAAAATTTCCCATGATTGACATGATAAGCCCACCAAGAGTAAGCCAAAACATCTCTTGCTATGAAAAAAATATAGATATATATATATGATAGATAATTATTGTTGTATAAAATGCAAATATATAAATTGAATAAGATCAATTGAATTTTTAAAATTCAAATTCAATATTCAATCCAATCCAATCAATTTGGACAAATAAAATTACCATTTAAATCTAATCTAAATATATTTGGATATCTTATTTTTTCTTTTTTTGGATGGATTGATTTGGTTTAGCTTTATGTATTGGATGAGTGGATTCTATACTCATTGCTAACCAATTAGAATTTATATATAAAATAATCTCTTATTATTAAAAGGTATGATATTTTAAACCTTAGATTAAAGAGAGAAAAAGAGGGAGGACACTTTTCAAACTCTAAAAATGGTACTATAGCAATTATTTCCAAATGACCAGAGGAGGGACCAATTCCAATTTTTAACTAAACGGTCACTTCCAATATTTATATCATTTAGCATTTTTTTTAAGAGAGGAAGAGTAAAATATTATTTTTGAAAAGAATAATAGTAAATTATAACATAAAATTTCAAATTTATGGGTGTTTGATAAATGTATTATATTTATATTACATTTAAATATAATATATTGAATATTTTTTATATTTGGATGAAAAATATTTTCTTTGTATTTGATTGTAATATATGTTTGGATAAAAAGTATTTGAATTGTATTTTAATATTGAAAAGTTAATGTGATTGATAAAAATAGAGAGAAAAAATGAGATGGAGAGAAAATATGATATGAATGGTAAAAAAATTTATTTTCAATATATTTTAGAATAGTAAATGTATTTGAGGTACTCTTGAAAAGCATTATATTTGAACATAAAACTTTTGCGTTTGAATAAAAATTACATTGTGTTTAAACATAATGCGAATACAAAACTGTAAACAAACGTCACTTTAATAATTAATAGCATAATTAAATTTATGATGACATGATATAGAAAAGAAAAAAATCCTCCTTCCCCTCTCCCTCTCCCTCTCCTCCTCTCTCTCTCTCTCTCTGACGTGAAACTATGAATATAAATTCATTATTAAAAATTAACTATAAATTCGTTTTTAAAAAAATCCAAAAAAAACCCAAGGATCAACTGGAAAATACAAAGATTTACCAGAAAATGTAATTTATACTTTATCATTTTTTTAAAAGTGCCTACAAAATATATTATTGGCTACAATTTGCCCTTCTTAAATTGCCCACTGTCCTTCCAGGTGGCGCCATTTAAAGGTTTCCGAATGGTTTGGAAAAATAATTTATACATGTCATAGACTAATAGTACATAATTTCTGTGGATTAATTACATAAGAGTACCTTTTAATTTAATTATTTTATAATTTATTTATATGTTTTAAAAAATTACAAAGATGTCAATTGAATTTAAAGAAATTATTTCAGTTTATCTTCCCCACACTTTTGGACCAAAGAGAAAAACAAGATAGAAAGACGAAATAACCTTTAATTAAACCAATTTTTTAGATCAACCACACTTCTGAATTCCTATATGGAGCAGTACGAAATCCCAAATCAACTTTATGATTAAATCAAATTCAAAATTTAAGTGTTACAGGACATGCTGTAACATCACTTGTAATACCATCCAAATTTCAAATTCAAGCCTTTTTATCCATTTTTAAACTGCTCCGTACTTCATAAAATCTTCATATAATCTTCAGTAAATATATTCTTAGATAAAACCGTAATCCTTGGAAAATATGAAATTATATTTTCAGCTGTAGATAATCTTGAATCTCTTCAAATAAATCCAGGTGGTAAATTTAAAAATCGGTTTTAAAATATTCAAATATGCTTACATGGCTGCTATGCAGTTGCAGCACTTTTGCAACGTCTAGAAACATCATGTTAGTGAAAAACAATTTTTGGTTTTTCTTGAATCTATTGCCCTAAAAAAACTAACAATATATATGTTTTTTTTTTCAGAAATAGAATTTTTTTCCTAGAAAAAAAATTCCTTAATATATATCCAAGTTCGAAAATTTGAAAAAAATTTTACTCTTCTCATAAGTCAGAGGAATATTTTGAGTTGATTAGGGCCAATGGATTCTAAATAATACTATGCTCTGAACACTTATTTTGAAATAGGAAATTGTATTTATGACAGCAAAAATCAAGGAAAAGAGATAAATGAAATATTAGTCTTTTCACTGAATAATTCTAATTAAATTATTGAGAAAATCTAAGTAGGTACTCAAAAATAATATTTATAATAAATATTTTTTTTTAAATCGTTTAGATGTAATTAATTTGTTAAAATATTAAATGTGTATAGTAGTTTTGATGCACCTTAATTGATAATATTATACACTAAGAAATCAAAAAATCAAAGATAATAATTAAAAAAAATTGCCCAAGCCTTCCACTGACAATTTCCCTCTGCACCCCCACCCACTGGAATTTACCATCAAGCTTCCACCCTCTGCCCCTAGGGTTGGAATTGCCGCCCTCTTCCCTGACTACCTTCACTAGCAAAATCACCCCCACCCACTAAAATTGTCACCCCGACTTTCCACCCTCCACCCCCATGCCAGAATCACCCTCTTCCCCGACAACCTTCACCAGTGAAATCACCCCTACTCGCTGGAATCACCACCTCGACTTTCCACCCTCCACCCCTACAATGGAACGAAATGGAGATCTCATCCTCATTCTCGAAGTTGCCATTTTCATTTTCAGTCTCAAAGATTCCTCTCTCTCTTTATCTCCGATGAACTCCCCACTCTGGACCTCACCAACCTGAAGACGACGAAGTTTCAAACGCAATGGAAAAACTTTCTAGGAGAAGAAAATAGAGCCATGGAGCAATCGAATTGGGAAATTGGTCAGAGAAAGATGGTGAAGGTCTAAGGCATGTGGGGGGGTATCTTGCTGATGGTGGGGAATCTCGCCGATGGTTGGGGATGATCTTATCTTTGAAGTAGGTAGAGTTTTTTTTTTAAAGGATTTTTTTTATAATTTTTTATTTTAATTTCTTAGTCCATTATCTCATGAGCTAAGGTTCATCATAACTAACATATACCAACAACATCTTGACTGGTTAATTACATTTTAACTGCTTAAAAAAAGGTACCTACCATAGGTTTTACAAATGGTAGCACCATTCTTCTCAAAGCATGAGATGAATTTCTAATAAATCGCAAACTAGACACAATCTATTCTTTTAATTTGAAATGCTAAGTTTTTATTTCAAATTTAACAACGCTTTCCAATGTTTTCATTTCAAGCATTGTCATAGCAAATTTTGTAAGTTCCACACATATACATTACCAAAGATACTCTTGGTACAAACCCTGTACCAACTTCCCTTACTTTTTAGTTTTAATAATAGCACTTTTAAAAATTCTTATTTCAAACCTAACACCTCTTTTCAATACCACCTAGATTCTTGTATTCCTCATACAATGATGCTAGAAAACAGCTGTGGCAGCTCGACATTGAAAATCAAGGCGTTGCTCGAAGAGCCTAAACAACGAGAGGGTGCATCTCATGACATTCGTGGAAGAAGCCAAGCTCAAGTACCGGCGCGCCTTAGTCATGGCTATCCAAGGCGCCTTCTTCAACGCCTACTTCTTTGGATATCCAAAATTGCCCAAGTTAGCTCACTGCGTGTGGTACCTTGAGGTGGAAGCAATCCACTCCTATACTAAATACCTCAAGGAACTTGACAAGGGCAACATAGAGAACATCCTGGCCACTGCCATAGATTGTTGGCAGGAAGCAACGTTGAAAGACGTCTTTTCGGTTACTAGATCAGATGAGGCTCACCACCATGATGTTAACCATTTTGTATCGGTATTATTATATCTCATTCGACAACTCCTAGATTCTTGTATCATGTTTTTTGAGATTCTAATAATTTGTACAAATGAATTTCAGGATACATTTCCAGGGTTCGTGAGTTGAAGGACTGTTCTGCTCCACTAGATTAAATCACTAAAACACGACGAAAGTAACCTTTCTGAGAAAGTAGTTTGACAATCTAGTCAGCTATTGGATTTTTTTAGATTGAATGAAAGTAGAACCCGTATTTGCTTATGAGATGATTGTCAACTGGTTTTGATCATCCAATGCCGATTATTTTGTTTGTGCTTCATTTTTTATTTCAAAATTTCAGATGAACGTAAAGAGCCCTGGTTATATAGTTTTTTCGACAAGTTAAATTAGCACAAAGTTGTTGAAGCTATAGGCTACTTAAAGTTTCAAATTGGGGAAAAAGGAGAATGTTGGCAGAAGTGTCAAAATTAAAAATAAAAAAAATTACAACAACAACAGCAACTTTGCATGGTTATATAAAAACCTTTGATTTTATATATATATATATATATTAGTAAACATACAAGAACTGAAATTACATGAGGATTTCAAAAGGCTGCTAAGATTTGAACCTGTGTTTATAGCAGCTTGGAGTTTAGTGAATTTGAAACTGCAAAGACCATTCAAGCGGAATTTCCAATACACATGATTTAGAGCTAAACTGGGCTCTATTTTTTGGTTTGGAATCTCCCACAAAAAGTTGAAAGTTCAAACAGATATAAACTAGGCAACTTTAACCACCTTGTATCGATGGGAAATTGTGAGTGGTGAATCTTTGGAAACAGACCTCTGCTCGGACCACAGCGCTAAATTGACTGCTCCAGTTCCCCAGTGGACCAGACACTTGAAGACATGTTGGACATCAAACTGATTGACTAGCGCCAGACCGAGACATTGGTCGACGAGCATCCATTCACCTTGATTGACAACATAGAAGTCATTTGGATCAACAAGAAATAATCTCCATGGAAATTACTAAATACCACAAAATTAAACTCCCCCCATTTCACCCAGTACATTGGAACAAAATAACAAAACATAATAAAATCTAGAATTGTTGAATATATAGAAATAAAGTTATATACAAGTGCTACAAGTCAAATAAAAAGTTAAGGGTTTTCTACCATATGTTTTGTGGATTTTGGAATCATGGGTCTTGGAACTTAACTTTTGGATTCACTTGTTGAAAAAATGTTTAGAAAACGTGTTTGCTAAGGATCAAAAACATGTTTTTGAAAACGTGTTTTCTATGACTAATCCACGTTTGTTTTTTTTTGTCGATACTTCTCACTCTAGTTTATACTATTTGAAGGATCAAATAACTCAGTGTTTCCAATGGGCAGTAATCGTTGAAAAGTGGCAACTATACCGTCAGGCAGAAGATTCCCTTCATAAAATTGCTCCCCAGCCTCCGGCCGAATTTCATGCTTTGTCCCATCAATGGAGGTAAACGAGACATAGGATTCTGAAGGGTGCAGAAGGGTGAACAACGGATGTACTCTCAGGCAAACCAATCTACAAACCGAAAATAAAGGTCACTAACCTTAGCAAATGTAAATAAATCAACAAACAATCAAACAAACAAACAAACAAAATCAACAAAAAGGAAAAATAAAAAATATAGGCACGATGTCCGCACACGAGAGACGGAAAGATCTCTTCTGGAGAAAAAACGAGATCATCTTTCCTATAGACACGCTTGTGACCCACTATTGCACCTCATCTATCACATATTTCATAGTTTTGAAGCTGAAAAAATATATAGTTAGGGAGATGGAAATTCCTCGGAAAGCAATTTGGTATACAACTGGTCCAATGAATTTGGAACTCAAATGCTCGGAATAAAGTGAGGCAAGTCAAGACTGGGAAATACCATGGACGAAACACCTAAATTTATTGACATGTTGCATTAGAAAAGGATGGGCAGGACCAAATCTTATATCTTTTTGGTGACTGACAAAATCTGCTATATTATTCAATGCTTAGTATAGCTAATGGCGAGGGGAATATTTGGTCCATAAATCGATCTATGTCCGAGTTGTGTTGACTTAAGATGTCCAGTTACAAATGAGATGCGACAGCTTTAAGAAACCATTTTACAATACAATCATAGAAACCATCCATCCCAATAACTTACAAGTTCGGATTCAAATACAATACATATGAAAGAAGATGGAGCCCTTATTATAAATTTAAAAGGCTATTATGCAAACTGTTTCATTCTCTTTTGACTAGAAGATTTCAAAACATGGGAATAGATGGGTCGTTGCTGCAACACAGAGACCGTACAAAGGAGGAACAAAAGTTAAAGAGCAAGCAAAGTGTAAACTCAGCTGAAAAAGTTATCTGAAACTGATTTATTAGATATAAGACAAACATAGATGAAGCGGGGACTCCCATAAAAGTAACTTGGGCAAAAACACATCCATAATCATTCTCTAAACAAAACTATCTACTTCGCAAAGGCGATGCTGTTAAAAAAGACATGAAAATACATTGACACTGCAAAATTTAAAAATTATAAAGTATAGAATGAAAAGTTTTCGAAAGAAAACCTCAAAAATCCTCCAGACCCAGCACAGATGTTTTGTGCCACAATGCCAGAATCAATTTGCAACACTTCAGGATCATCCTTTGGAACATGTATCTGACGTTGTATGACTAATCCACCACCAATATCACCTTCCAACCAAAGCGATTTCTCCTCTCCTGCATGCTCAAGATCTCGTCTGCATTAAAAAAAAAAAAAAAGATATTTGATTTATATAGAAATTATTAATCTTTTTTTCTCTATTATTTTTGGCTGGAAGAAAAAGTATCATTAAGCCACCCAAAAGAATGCTATTTGGAAATTTTAACATTGAGTCCATAGCAGACAAAACAGAAGTTCTTTTTCCAATTCACAAACACTGAAAATTCCAAAATTTGTTTTATACTCCGAAAGTCATCCCCTAAGCATTGCACATGCTTATATTCAAGCAACTCACTCAATGACTTTGTATTCCTCAGACCATCCAGCAGAACGGTATTCAGTACCACTAAACTCTTCATATCCATTAATCTCAACTCTACTTTGAAGCCACTGTGTTCCTGCAAAGCACGACCACAAAAAAAGAGAAACAAATAAGAAAATGGTAATACTGCAGCTTGGATATTAAAAGATGCATGGTTCTTGGAGAAGTCCTAGCCATTGAATGACCTCCTCACAAGGATTATGAGATAGACTTCAACGTTCAAAATGGTATCGGTGTCACCATCTTTTCCACCTTATCCAAGAGTAGGTTAGGAAGTTGATCTTGCAAAATTGACAACAGAAAATGGGTTTGGAGAGAAATCTGTAACTATGGGATTATTTATTTATTTGACCCATCAAACGACTACTAATGAGGAAGAATCATGTAAACTAAGCCCTGTCAATACATAAAGGGAAAAAAAATAAATGAAAAAGAAGAAGCTGACATTAGCACAGCTACAGAGAGTGAGAGAGAGAGAGATGCGAACAATGTCTGAATTCTTACCTGAAGGAACATGAGTCATTGAAATTATTCTACCTCCAATCCAAGGAACTACTTTGATAACCCAATCACCACCTTTCAGCTCAACAGGAGTTCTGGAAATTTCTATCCCTTTGCGTCCAGGAACATTTTCCACATCTGGGACTCGCTTTGCATTTTCTACAAATAACATATAACAAGTTAGAAAGGAAGCAATCATCATACCAACATATATTTCTAAATGCAACCCTATAAAATTTTTGCTATAAGGAGGAAAGAGTACCTATCAAATGATTAAATTGAAAAATTAGTAAGAAATAGCTAGAAAAGACAGAATTTAAAGGCCATTTTCCAAAGCCTTGAGTGCAGAGTTAAAAAGAAAATTTTGAACCAGTAGTCGGTATAAATCCTCAAAGCAGTGTTATTACCTAATCGAGTTCTGTATTGCTTCACACTGGCAGAAATCAGCTCAGAAACTTTCTGCTCTGAAGGCATGATTATTTGAAGAGTCTCTCCATCTGTGCCCCATGCATCAAGCTGATAAAACAACATCGAGCGTTAAACCTTAGAACTGAATAAGAACCTCCTATGTACATCAGGCATATTCCTAAGATTGTTTCCCCTAAAGAAAGCATACATACCATTGCACCTCCACCAAGCAATAATTGAACATGAAGACGACGATCTGGCCTCTTCCAAGACCCTTCTGTTTTGGAAACTCGAATGGTAACAACTGAGGATTGAAGCTCAGCTACGTAGTGTGTCAACAAAAATTGACCTTCAGTGAATCCATATCCGTCACCGTCATCTTCATATAGAACTCCTTTCGCTTTCCCTGCAAATAAAACAATCTCCTATAAAGTTTCTAATGCAAAATATTATGCCATCAAAGTAGGAAATCAGTAATGTTACTCTGCTGATAAAATATCAACAACGTAACTTTGTCAGCAACCAGCGACAAAAGTAAGCCTTAAAAAAAAAAAAATCACCCAACCCTGGTACGGTCAATGTAAAATAATTCTTGAAATACACTGCCAAATCCGCATGCGTACTTTTATGAACATATGAGCCCATCTGTCTATGCAAACAAACGCCTCATTTGCAAAGAATTGGTGAGAGCAGTTCTTTTTATGCATTCATTATATTTTTTAGGCCGGAGAACTAATTAGATAATTTTGGATAGGACAGCTAGCATAACAAAAGCATAGGGGTCCCAACTAAAACCAATGATGAAATTAAGTACATTAGGGAAGCCCATATTTAGAAGCACTTAAAATTCCTAAAAACTCCAGAAAGACGACAGTAATGTAATTAAGACCGATCAATCTTGTAATTGCTCTTAGTGGGACCATCTACTTCTCACATCAGAGTTTAAACATCTGGAGGTTTTGAAAAAAATGAGTATCAACACTTGTGTTATTTTGTCAATTTACATTATGGATAACATATTTAATTCCTCATCTCAAGAGAATTTACTGGATTGAAATTTACCATGTTCATCTAAAGCCACAATGAGCGACAAGTCATCCGTTAGGCTAGCTTCGCCAACATGCTGATGTGGAGGACCAAAAGGAATAATTGCTCCACCTTGCAAATGCAAAGCTGGTAAATCCTGAGATAACAAAAACAAACAAAATATTAATCCAGCGACAACGAGGAAAAAGAAAAAAGAAAAAAAAATAAAACAATAAATCAAGATTTAAAGTGCAACATACCGGATGTGAATCACCAAAATCAAAACTCAACCAGATTCCTTTTGGAAGTGCAGAGTGAGAACTCCCTGTCTCCTGTTCCGGTGCCGTACTAAGCACGATATGCAGGAAGTCAGAATGAAAAAAACATCCACAAGTAGCAGTGTTTTGATAACCAAGTACAATTTCATTTTTCCTTGGAAGGAAAATGTCTTAAAGTATCAAAAACATGCAGAGAAATTTGCAGAAAACACAGCAAAAGTGCTATGCTAGACAAGCATGATTTTTTTTTTTTTTGGCTAGAAAATGTGCTCTATCAATTTGTTTGTACAGAAAGGAAATAGCAACCTTGCATAAACAAGAAGTGGACCCAGCAGAAAAGAATTCGCATGTTTCCTCAAGCTGAGATCTTTGATATCTGCACACTCCATTTAGGCATTTACAGATGTTAGCCCATATTACAAGAAATAAATTTTCTCGAGCTTCTATAGGAATTTGATCATTCAACACCCCAAGAACCCACCGGCAAAAAAGGTAGGACTGGCCACTGGAGTACCAATGGCATGAGCCATATAAACGAGAGTATAGATATGCGGCAGAAGCCGGTAGCGCCTTTTTAATGCAAGTCGGCATACTTCTTCACACTGATGAATAGAACTGAAATTAGTACAGAGCAGAAGGTGGATAAAACATGAGAAACATTCCAGAAAGAACTTCTTTTAAGAAAAATACTTCATTGCTTCATAAAGAAGAATGAAGTACAGGGCAAGGAGGGCAGGATATCTACCCAAAAAAAACCAAAAAAAAGGAAAATAAAAACCAATGTATAAATACTACCCTTCTCTTAAGCAGTCTAAATACTATTCTTAACATGAAAGACAAAAATTCTCTTACTTGAGATATTTATTATGACATGTAACATAAATATAAACACATGCTTATAATAATAATAATAATAAGAAGAAGAAGAAGAAGAAGAAGAAAGCAAAACCCAAACCTCTTCACCAAAAGACCACGGCTCATGATCAATGGAATCAATTTCAGAGTGTCCACGGCAAAATGGAAACAGTGCCCCTATGCCCATCCACCTAGCAAAAAGCTTGGGAGTTGCATTTCCAGCAAAGCCACCAATGTCAGGCCCAGATTGAGGCTGACCACTAAGGCCCTAAAACAATTCACAACCAAATTAGAGCAGAGCAATATTTGGGAAGCAAAATATATGTACATGTTGCTATAATCATGTCAATCAAGATCAATCTAGAGATTTCAAAGTTTATGAGTGTTATGAAGCCACTGTAAAATTCAAATTAGGTAATATTATGCTCTTACATGATACTATTACAAGATAACATAGTGATCAATGAAAATCACATCAAGATTGGATGGATATTATGCCTTCAAGCCTAGAGACTTACAACAGTCGTGTTAGGTGATCTTCTATATCTGGCTTCTATCAGAATATGAAATCACAACATACTTCTATTTTGACAACCAGCCTTGGTAGAAAGATTTTTTGTTTCTTCTACATAAGATATAGGAAACGAAGCTTCATAGAAAGACAATTTTAAAGAAATTCAGATGACATTAGTCCTAAAAAGCAGCTGATCAGTAGGAAACATCAATCCAATCTAGTCTGAAATCGTATTGGGAGACATTTTCATGTAGCATCCAGTTGTTATCTTTCTTCTTTTGTGGTGCATCTTGCACTCATTAGTAATTTCCATTTTTCTTTGATAAATTTTTTTTTTAACTTCTCTGTGTCTTATTAATAACAAAACCACAATTTTCCTTTTAAACTTTTAAAATAAAGAAAGAACTTAATTACAAAAGTCTTGTAAATAAAAAAAAAAAGTCACTTCTACTTCGATTCATGACAAACTAATATGTACCAACTGAAGAACCATTGAAAGACTCATGTGGAGGTGATCCCAATTCGACAGATTGTCTCCTGTCCATGTTGCAGCATATCTTTGACTACCAATAAATCCCGCGCTTGTGAGAACAAAAGGACGCTTGTTATTATTAGCCAACTTCATACCTTCATAAGTTGACCTCGCCATTAACATGCCATACACCTAAATGTTCAACATTGAAGTTCAAAAATACTTGATACAAGTACCCACTTACAACTATCACAAAAGGCATGTATTGCTTAAAGCACAAGCATTGAGGTTCGAATGTAAAATACATTGTGATAATGTAGATGACTCTGACAACCTCCAAGTTCATCATCTCCCCTATGAATATTGCTATCAGGCATTGATTTAGTTACAACCTGAAAAGAAGGGAAAAAAAAAAAGGAGCCATAAGTATCAGTTTTTTAGGGCGTGAATGAATGAATCTATTGATTAGCCAATAGGCTATATATATACAAAAGATTATAGCACCAAATCAGGAAACTATTAACTACTCCTAACTGAAATCCCTAAACTTATGGGATTTACACATACACACGTTTTCCCACACTCCCCCTCAAGCTGGTGAATTGAAATTTTCCATTCCCAGCTTGGATACAATTCTCTCAAATGTTGAACTATTTAGCCCTTTGGTGAGGATGTCGGCAAGTTGCCCATTTGTTGATACATAAGGAGTACAAATTAGGCCATTATCCAACTTTTCCTTGATGAAATGTCTATCGACCTCGATATGCTTCGTTCGATCATGCTGAACCGGGTTATGAGCTATGCTTATTGCCGACTTATTGTCACAATAGAGTTTCATAGGCCCATCACAGTTAATCTTTAAATCTTCTAGGATGATCTTTAGCCAAAGTAGCTCACATACGCCTTGTGCCATTGCACGAAACTCTGCTTCAGCACTAGACCGTGCTACAACGCTCTGCTTTTTGCTTCTCCATGTCACAAGATTCCTTCCAAGAAACGTACAATACCCGGTTGTTGATCTCCTGTCCACAATCAATCCTGCATAGTCAGCATCAGTATAAGCTTCAAGTGTCATACTTCCATTCCTCTCAAACAAAATTCCTCTTCCTGGTGTTCCCTTAAGCTATTGCAAAATTCAATATGCAGCTTGCAAATGAACCTCTCTTGGACTATGCATGAACTGGCTGATCAAGCTTACTACATAAGCTATATCTGGTCTGGTATGCGACAAGTAGATGAGTCGTCCTACGAGACGTTGATACATCTCTCTATCTACCGTGGCATCTTCCTCTGCATTTCCCAATTTATGATTCGGATCTATGGGAGTTCTTGCGGGTTTACATGCAGCTTGACCTGTCTCCTTGAGCAAATCAATAACATACTTCTGTTGGGATATAAAAATTCCTTTTCTGGAGTGTGCAACTTCAATTCCCGGAAAATACTTCAATCTTCCCAAAGTCTTGATCTCAAACTCCTTAGCTAGGCGTTGACTCAAAATGTGTTTTTCTCTCTCATCATCTCCTGTTACAATAATATCATCCACATATACAAGCAAGACTGTTACTCCCCCTGAAGTCGAGTGCTTAATGAACAATGTATGATCTCCTTGACTTTGTTTGTATCCCATAGCCAACATAACTCTAGCAAATCTCCCAAACCATGCCCGAGGCGATTGCTTCAAACCATACAAAGCTTTGTTCAGCTTACATACTGTATTGGCCCTTATGTTCTTTCTATAGCCTGGTGGAACCTCCATATAAATCTCTTCTTCAAGCTCTCCGTGCAGGAACGCATTCTTCACATCAAATTGTTGCAA
The DNA here is from genome assembly GCA_035233585.1 of Antiaris toxicaria. Lineage (NCBI taxonomy): Eukaryota > Viridiplantae > Streptophyta > Magnoliopsida > Rosales > Moraceae > Antiaris > Antiaris toxicaria. The sequence continues at coordinate 9,788,806 of CP141163.1, forward strand.
TTCCCAACTCAAGTTGGCAGCTAGGGATAGAACAACCCTAACCGTATTCATCTTTGCAACTGGAGCAAACGTTTCTAAATAGTTAATCCCATAAGTCTGCGTATATCCTTTGACTACCAACCTCGCTTTATATCTCTCAATCGATTCATCAGCCCTATACTTCACAGTATAGACCCACTTGCAACCCACGGGCCTTTTTCCTATTGGCAACTCAACCAACTCCCACGTTTTGTTCTTCTCTAGAGCCTCCATTTCCACGTCCATGGCTTGCTTCCATTCTCCATCAGACAATGCCTCAGATAATGTGGTTGGAATGGTAATGGTATTAAGGTTAACAAGAAAGGCTTTATAGGTAGGCGAAAAATTTTTAAAGCATAGGTAGTGTGACAGGGGATATAGTGGCTGTTTGCTGCATTTTCTTGTCCCTTTCCTAAGTGCAATTGGAAGGTCCTGATCGTCCTCATTACTTGAAGGTTCGGTTTCACTCTGCAAAGCTGGAGAATCAGAAATTGTTACCTCATTTAAAAGACTGGGATCAGATTCTTGAACCTGCACAGATCCTGGAACGTTCTTCTTTTGCCTTGAGTACACCAAGTTCTTACCAAATCTCACGTTTTCTGAAGCAGATTCCGAAGGATTAGAAACAATTTCTGGATCAGTGGTAACTGAAAATTCGGGTTGAGACGATGATGGTGAAAGGTCGGGTAACTCAAGAAGAAAACCTTCCAAACTACCCTTATCTTCCCTAAGACTCTCCCCCGGAAGATAAGGTTGGGTAAAGTAGGCTTCTCGCTCACTAAAGGTGACATCCCTTGACACATAAAATTTCTTGGTTGGAGGATGATAGCATTTATACCCTTTTTGAGTTGAGGAATACCTCACAAATACACATTTTAGAGCTCGAGGATCTAGTTTCCCCCTGTCTTGGCTATGGACATGAACAAAGGAGACACATCCAAAGATACGAGGTATAAGGTTGTTGGTGGTGGACAAGTTTGGGTAGAATGAAGAAAGCACATCCATCGGACTTTTAAATCCCAAAACACGAGTAGGAAGTCTATTGATGAGGTGAGTGGATGTGAGAACAGCTTCCCCCCAGAAATTTTTTGGCACATGCCTCTGAAATAACAATGCTCGGGTTTGGTCTAAAAGGTGTCCATTTTTCCTCTCGGCTACTCCATTTTGTTGGGGGGTTTTAACACATAAGGACTCATGAATTATTCCCTCCTTTTGACAATAGGGCGTAAGGGTTTGATTGAAATAGTCCCGGGCATTGTCTGATCTTAGTCTCTTAATACTTACACCAAATTGGTTTTTTACCATTGAGAAGAAATTTAGAAACACAGAGCTCACATCGGATTTGTGTTTGAGCAAGAAAACCCAGGTGACTCGGGTACAATCATCAATAAAAGTCACAAACCATCGTGCCCCAGACACATTAGGAACAGTACCGGGACCCCAAATATCAGTATGAACAAGGTAAAATGGAAAAAAGCTTCTTTTATTACTAACTGGAAAAGGTACACGCTTGTGTTTAGCAAGTTCACACACCTCACAATGAAGACTTTCAACATTAAGTTTCATAAATAAAAAGGGAAACAAAGCTCTAACAATCTTAAACGATAGGTGCCCTAACCGACCATGGTAAAGAAGGATTTTTTCTTTATTGGATAACATAGACTCAGACATGAGAGAATTAGGAAATCTACTTTTGAACACGTTTGATCTGGTTGGTTCCTCAAGGTAGTAAAGACCATCCCGCTCTCTAACATGTCCAATCGTCCTCCCCGAATCCTTTTCCTGAAATACACAATAACTGTTATAAAAAACCACATTACAGAGTAAATCTTGTGTGAGTTTCTGTATAGAGACAAGGTTAGTGGATAATTTAGGAACATGGAGGACTTTTTTTAAAGTTATAGATGGGTTGATTTGGACATCTCATGTACCGGCTACAGTTGCTAAGGATCCATCTGCTGTGGCAATTTTTTTATTACTTGGACATGGTGAGTATGTGGAAAAAAATTTGGATGAATGGGTCATGTGGTCGGTGGCTCCTGAATCCATGATCCAAGAGTGCTTAAAGGGTGTTTCCGAGGCATTTAATCCGAATGAAAAAGGATGCTCACCAGAATACGCCAAGGAACAAGTACCTGTAGGCTTCTCCATATTACTAAGGAATGATCTCACCCTTTCCACCTCCTCCTGGTTAAGACCCGCTGGTTCCTGCTTGGCATCTCCCTGTGTTGCTTTAGTAGCAGCATGAGCTTGTCCATTACCCTGTGGTGCACCACCTTTCTGCCCCCACTCACGGCTAAGAGGCTTCCCGTGCAATTTCCAGCATTTCTCTCGTGTGTGACGTGCCTTTTTGCAGTAGGTGCACCATAATTCATCACGATTTTGGGTCTTGGACTGACCATTCTTTCCACCTTCGAAAGCAGCCTTCCTTTCTAATCCTGCTGAACCAGTTTTGGCACTTCCAGCCACCATAGCTGAGCTATCTGCGGGAGACTCAAGCATCAGAGTCCTTCTACTTTCTTCACTTCTGATAATGGCCACCACTTCATTGAAACATGGAACCTCCTGCTTTCCGAGAATTTGAATTCTGACTTGATCGAACTCTGGATTTAATCCCACAAGGAAATCATAAACTCTATCTCGTTCAATAAAGTCCTTAAGTATTGCAGCATCATCCGGACACTTAGTCTGAATCACCCTATAGTGATCAAGCTCTTGCCACAAGGATTTCAGTTGATTGGCATACTCAGTCACAGTCCTGCTTCCTTGTTTCGCAGCCATAGTTTTAACTTTTACTTCATACACCTGAGCCGCATCTCTAGCCTTCGAGTATGTCTGTTGGATTGCGTCCCAAATGTCTTTGGCTGTAGTCATGAACATAACTGTGTCACTTATCTCCGGTATCATTGAGCCCCATAACCATGCCATGATCATGGAATCCTCTTCGTCCCACACTTCAAACCCCGACTCACCTGGCTTCGGCCCCATCCCCAACAAATGGCCAATCTTCCCTTTGCCTTTCAGAATCGTACGAACAAGTTGGGACTACTTAAGATAATTCTTCCCATCCAATCTATAAGCAGCCTGAATGGCTTGCAATTCTCCCGATGGTTGGGTTCTACCTCCGCCGTCTAACGAAGTTTCTGATTTTTTACCTCCTTCTGACATCTTCTCTTTCTCTCTCCCTTTTTTTTTTTTTTTAAAACGACCTGTAGTTTTTTTCTCTCAAAAACGACCTGTATTTTTTTTTTTCCTCCCCAAACCCAAAAACGACACGTCGTTTTCTTGGATTAAAAACGACGACTTGCGTTCCTTTCACTGTTCCTCCTTCTTCAAAACTTAAATCTTTCACGATAAACACCGGCGAACCAAAATACAGAAGCCCACGCGACAGAGGCAGCGGTAGCGACAGCGGCAGCAGCGGCGGTGGCGGTGAACCAGAACGCAGATGCGAGGGTGGAGATGAGTAGGCACTGCAATCTCGGCAATGAAGGCCGAACGGCTGAAAAAGAAAAAAAAAATTTCTGGGCGATGAAGATCGCTCGGCAGAAGAAGAAATATTTTCTGGCGATGAAAACCAAGGGCTGCAGTGGCGATGAAGGCCAAGGAGAGGTGCGGCGATGAAGGCCAGAAGAGAATGCAATGAAGGCTAATGACTTTTAAGGAAAAAAATGCTCTGTTTTCTGCTATCAAGAACAGAGCACGGTTGCAATTCACAGAGAAAAAAAAAATCCTAAAGCTCTGATACCATATCAGTTTTTTAGGGCGTGAATGAATGAATCTATTGATTAGCCAATAGGCTATATATATACAAAAGATTATAGCACCAAATCAGAAAACTATTAACTACTCTTAACTGAAATCCCTAAACTTATGGGATTTACACATACACACGTTTTCCCACAATAAGAATAAACCGGGAAAAATTTATGCGATCTCCAAGAAAATTTACCTTACTACCTTAAAAACAGTCGGTTCATTCATATCATTCCATATGCCATCAACGCCATTAGAAACAAAATCTTTAACTAAATTGGCCCACCACAACCGAACTTTTGCCTGAGTATAGTCTGGGAAAACACAAGGTCCTGGCCACACCTCCCCTGGATATTCGTGGAAAATATCTTAGTTTTCAAGAAACAGTTAAGAAATGTTTTTTTTAATAAATGTTTCAAGAAACACGTTTTCTATAAAATCCCGAGGATATCTTTTAACATGTAAGTATGTTACTACACTAAAAGTAAATATTATCACCGGCATGAAGAAAATGTACCTACAAAAGGAGTCCCATCTGATTTTTGAATCCATACATCATCTTTAGAACCACTATCATAGACAAAATAACCATCTTCCTTCTTGATCCCCGGGTCAAGCATCCAAATTGCTTTGAAACCATCATTATGAAGATCTTTCACCAAAGATTTCGTATCTGGAAAGCGCTCCTGAAAATTTCAGCACAATGAAGTGAGGAATTCTGTGAATCAACTCCCAGATTATTTGGGATGATTAGAGGAAATCTAGTTTTCCTATTTTAGACTAGGCTTTTTATTTATCTAATAAAGAGATTTGGATATCTCTGCATTAAATTTTCTGATTTGTAGTGATTAGGAATTATTTACTCTCCTTTTCTCGGGTCTAAATTCAAGGAGTTTGTTGGCTGTCGTGTGGTCTTCATCTATTACATATGTATTGTATTCTGCCATTTACAGATTAATGAAAAACAGAAACTATTGTTTTTCGATTCCTACACAAAGTTTTGTAGCGACATCCATTTCAAGCAAAAAGGAACAACATGCCTGATCGAAAGTGAAACAACGATAACCGTCCATGTAATCTATGTCCATCCAAATGACATCGCAAGGTATGCCTTTCTCCCGAAAGTCTCTGGTTATCTGCGAAAGTTGGCCAATCAACAATCAAATTTTTAAAATTTTGTGTCTTCCATGAGCGATAAAACATTCGGACAATTCTAGGAATAACAAAAGTTAAAGACACTAATTTAAGGTACTCACTAATTGATACTCATTAACATTAAAATCATTAGAAGCAAGAGATGCAAGTGTCACAACATGCACGTTTGAGTCATCAAGAAAGAGATACAAAGACACTGAAAGAGAGTCTAGTTTTTGTCCTAGATGACTTTATACCTCACGAACTCTTTTCTCAGACTCATAACTCCAGCGGCATTGATGATAGCCTAATGACCACTTTGGGGGCATAAACACAGTTCCTAATCATGAAAACATCAGATTGACACAGATTAAAAACATAAGTAAATACAAAAACAAGATGAGTTATATTAGTAGTAATTAGATCAGCACTCACAAAGGGTGATAGAAAGTGAAACTCTTACAAGTTTTCTAACACATTTTTATTTCTTTTTAATTTAAAAGCATGATATTACCAATTTTATTTCTTTTCTAAAAAAGGATGAGAGAGAGAGAGATGGAGGGAGAGAATCCAAATTGGTGTAGGAAATTTTACCAATTGCATGCGACAAAGATAACAGAACAGCAGTTGGTGAGGCAAATGGACCAAATGTAATAACAGGATATGGGGATGGAGCAATAAACTGTACAACTGATTCATTTCTCAAATCAATCTGCAAAAAACAGAGGGGAAAAACAAAGAACATCTGAAGTTCAATAGGCTTCTAGAATAATTAACTCGCATATGCAGCACAAAGTCAAATGTCAGCACCTCGCACCGTCGTGTTGTGTCAGCAAGAATCCCAAGGGCTTCTCCCGTTGGAAGAACAGCCAGTACCCAGGGATGCGACTGGTACAACGATGTTGTTCCAGGACCATAACCCTCTGCAGCTCTATTCCATGTAAACACCTAACACAGGCAGAACGATATAACTATAGGGTCGGAGAATAAACTCTCTGAGCATACTGTAATATAAGTAACTTAAAAAGCAGCTTACCCTTGTTCCAGTACGCTCAAGTTGCCCGCTAACCTCTCCGGTCCCATAGAAGGAGGTACCAGCAGGAAACTAAAATCAAAAACCAAAAAACTACTTAAACTTTATAGACAATCACAAAAGGCCGGTTGTAAAATATTTTGATAACAAAGAGCAAGCTACCTCAAATTTGACAATCTGCTGCCCCGAAAGGCTTTTAAAATTAGGAATGTATGAAGGAGCATTGCAACTCTTGATCGGTGTGTCCCTAGCACTGCTATTCACGAAAGAAAGGCTCGGAAAGGCTTCATTCCTATTACTTGCAGAACAATCAAATCGGAACACTCCACCCTCCAAGATCGGCTCATAGATCATATCTCCTGATGCATCCGCAGTGACTTCTTTTGTCCCGTAATCAGTCATTTTAGATACTAATCTCCAAGCAAACAACTGCTTGTTAGGCTTCTTCTTTCCGCAACAACAACAAAAAAAATGGAAATGATGTTGCTTGAAGAATATATTCCTGGCACAATCAGCGTGAAAAATGACAAGACAATGAAAAAGTAAATTACACAGATTAAAGATACCTAAAGGATTATGAACAGATTTATTCTATAAAGTATATAAAAATTAGGCATGCTTAAATGCAAGAGTAATTTTGTAAATCGGTTTTATTGCAATATTTCAGGTTGAAGATACAAGTTCCAGCATATCTAATTGTTCCTCGAAAAATTAAAATTCAAGGAATTTTATAACATAGTGCCTATGATTTTTTGTCGTTATCAGTATGTAAAATTTTTTTACTCGTATAATTTATAGCCTCGTTTTAATGATAACGAATCAAAATAGATTCTGGACAAAACATAATAGAATTTGGACTTGCAACTAACAAGACAACCTATCAACGTAGCAAAATAAATTATTAAAAAAAAAAAAAAAAGCATTGTAACACCAACTGTGATCGTTCAACTGCAGTTAAAAAAAAAAGGAGCAATAAAGCTCAACTATAAAAATTAAAAAAAAAAAAATTGTAGCCCCATAAACAATACTGAACCAGACAAGAACGCAAGGAAAAGCATGAAAAAAAAATTTTTTTCTCTTTTTGGGAAAAAGCATCAAATTGAAACAATGGTTTAAGTGCCTGGCTAAATTGCACATTAACAACAACATACATACTTACATACATGAGTAATGTATAGAAATAGTCACATCTCCGTCCTAGTTTTCCAACTTATATACTAATTTGAGAAACCAAAGATAGTCCAGTCAACAATAACAAATAAAAATAAATAAATAAAGGAGCGGACAAACAACATGAAATTAAAACAAAAACAAGAACACAATCAAGAACCTTGACGAACCGAAAAGGAGAAGGCGATATTAGCTTGTTATAATTAGCTTTTCCATGTTTATATATGTGTGTATGTATATGACTTTTATATTCCTTGTCAAATAACTTTTTAAGTCATTTTGTTGGAATTTAGTGTTAATTGATTACGAATTGGTGGAAGACGAGCGCGTGCAGCTCAGGCGAGCTTGCAAGGTCAATCAAGGTTCTGTTTATTCAGCCATAGAAAGACAAAGAATAATAATAATATGGTTCTGTTTGGTGGGGTTGGGTTTCGGAAATGAGAAGGTACAACTTACAAGAAGTGATTGGGCAATGGAGAGAACAGGGGAGAAGTTGAACGATGAACGACAACTGGTGATTGAGCGCGTAAGTTAGTGAGATTTTGTCGTTTTGTTTGATTTATCAGATTGCTCCTGACTGTATTTCTCTCTCTCTCTCTCTCTCTTTTTTTTTTGTTGATTTTATTTTGGGTTTTTATGCGGCAACTTTTATGCTTTGCAATCTCCCGCCGGACGCATGAGGGGTCCCGGTGAAGCGCGGTTCTCACACCACTGGAGCTGTCGGAAGGGAGAGAGAGGCGGGGGAAGGAGAGAGAGAACAAAAATAAATAAATAATTTTTGCTTATAAAAGAAAATAAAAAAATAATTTTTGCTTTTAAAATAAATAAATAAAGTGAAAGGCGCCAGTAACTTCAAAATAATATCATCATATATATATTTTAAACTCTTTAGATACAAGAGGATAATTTTATTTTTTATTAGAGTTATCGTTACATATTTAGAAGTAAATCTTTTATAGAATATAAATCATATATTTAAGAAATTAATCTAATAGCTTATTTTTTTTAGATACTTTAGTCTTTAAAATATCACATAAATAATTTATATATACGAAGTCATTTACTAACTCAAAATTAATGTTATATCATAATAAACGATAAAAGTGAATTAATTTACTTAAGTGGACTACATAAATTAATTACACTTTGATTCAAATCCAATACGTCATCACTACTAGGCAACATATTAATATCTCTACTTGAGAGTTGGCTCCTCCAGACGGTCAAAACAAACCGTCTTTCTAATTAACTTTAGACAACATAATAATTTTAACATGAATTAGATGTTCGCTCTAACCTCATAAATTACGAACTATAGATTTAAACTATTTATTTTAAAACGTTGTCTTTTTACATAAAAAATACTATTATATATAATATTCTGAACAGTTTAATATCAAGTAGTTAATATAATATTTGCTTACATTTACTTTTAATATGTAAATAAGATAAGGACATAAAATAATGATGTAATGAATAAAATTTAATATATTATTAATCAGTTTAAAAATTAATGAAATACATTAAAATATCTTTCTTAGAGCATTCCTAACACCCTCAGGCCAACCAGGCCCCTCCGATCGATGAAGGTTCCTTCAGCCTATACAGGTTCCCCATTGCCCCCTTAAGCCCCTTTAACTGATGAAGGCTCCTCCGACACATGCAAACTCCCCTCAAGCCCTTCCAACTAATGTAGGCTCCCTTTAGACCCCTCTAACTGATGTAAGCTCCTCTTAGGTTCCTCCAGCTTATGCAAGCTCCCCATTCTCCTCAGGACCAACTGATGCAAGCTCTTTTAGGGTTCCTTCTACAAATGCAAGCTCCCCGCATTCCCCCACTAGCCGATGTAAGCTTCCCCCCAGGCTCCTTTGGTCGATGCAAGCTCCCTGCTATCCTCTCTAGCCGATGCATGCTCCCCTCCTTCGATTAATGCAGGCTCCCCACATACCCCTTTGGCCGTTGTAGGCTTCTCACAGGCTCCTCCAGTTAATACAAGCTCCCTACAAGCTCCACCGGATGATGCAAGCTCCCCACTAGTTAACTCACGCTTCCAGCCACAACCTCCAAAGTAGCTACCCAAGTGGCTACATCCACCAACAGTGGATGAAATTGCGAGATGTAGTTTGGCCCATGATTTCAACACCAAGTGGAAGCCATGTTTGGATGAACGTTTCCAACAAAAGAAAAACAGAGTTTAGACCTTTGGACCGGCTTGCTGCATCTATGTAGCAAGCCGTTGTAGGCTTCTCACATACCCCACATACCCACATACCTTTGGGCCAAACTACATCTATTAATGCAGGCTCCCCACATACCCCTTCGGCCGTTGTAGGCTTCTCACAGGCTCCTCCAGCTAATACAAGCTCGCTACAAGCTCCACCGGATGATGCAAGCTCCCCACTAATTAACTCACGCTTCCAGCCACAACCTCCAAAGTAGCTACCCAAGTGGCTACATCCACCAACAGTGGATGAAATTGCGAGATATAGTTTGGCCCATGATTTCAACACCAAGTGGAAGCCATGTTTGGATGAACGTTTCCAACAAAAGAAAAACAGAGTTTAGACCTTTGGACCGGCTTGCTGCATCTATGTAGCCGGAGTTGTAGATGGTTGCTACAGCAAGTTTTCTTCCAAGATTCAAGATTGGATCTACCCTCCATCGATTAAACAATATTGCTCTCAGTACCATTAATCCCATTATGCATCATCAATTGAGTTTTTAGCAGCCAATTAAGTTATTTTGATTTTTTTTTTGTTTAGGTTTTATAATATATTATAATCTTAATTTGTTCTTGTTATGTTTCATAAATTTCGATGTTAGAGCAATTAGTACGGTTTTGTTTTCAATTCAATTAGACTCTTTTTGAAAGAAAGAAATTTATTTTATTTGATTTTTCTACATATAGATATATGTTACTCATTAGATTTTCGTTATGTTCACTGGTATGTCTTTTTAGGATTCACAATTACAAATTCGTATGGCAAAATATTTCAAAAATCATACAATGACATTGTTATTCAATTACAACATCTAGCTTCAATTACATAAGGCCAAACCAAATTTTTTCAGTCACAAACCTCAATCTTGAGGTTCTATGTTTTGTTTTTTTTTACAAGATAAATCTAAGATTTAGATTAGAGATGAAGATTTATTTATTTTCTTTCTTCCAGGATCTCTATGTGTTGAATTTTTTTTTTTTTTTCCAGTATGTATAATTTTTGTCGAACATGCAGACTTGTTAGCTAGGCTTCTATGTTCCCACGGGCCATGGATGATGCAATTTTTTTTTTTCTTTTTCCTCTTTTTTTTTTATTCCATCTTTCTCTTCAAGAAATGTAAGAGAGCTACAGGCATTAAAACATTTGCCAATTATTTCGTTTTCTCAAATAACTAGGCTTCGTTTGCTCTAATAAAGGTGGTGAAATTTGAGAAATTTATGGAAAACATCAAATGGAAGATTTTTTACTTTCTATTTGTTAAAGAGTTTTCTATTTTCTTTTTCAGCAAAAAGAAAAGCAGAAGATTTTTTTTTAACCCTTTTTTTTCCGTGGGGTCACTTGTTTAATTGCATTATCTGTAATTTTAAATATTGTTAGAATCTCCATGTATTCAATTTTTTTTCATTTATTTTCTAATTTTATTCCCCAAACTTGTGCCAAACGTTCTTTTACCAAAATACTCCTTTACTGAAGTCATGTACAAATCACGTGGGCCTAAACTATCACCTTTTAAATAGTCATTAGGGTTTGTATCTTATTTGCACCTTTTTTTACAAGTTTCAGGACCTTTTAATTAAAAAAAAAATATGTTTAGAAAATAATCGATACCTTCATAAAGAGTTCAATGACCATTGTGGTAATTTACCCACCATTTTCATATTATAAAACCTTTTTGTTAAACTTGGAGTTTAATTTTGAAGTGCATGATCATTGCTATTATTTGAAAGAGGCAGAGCCTTCAACCTTTAAACCACAAGAGCCCAGTAGAAATGAATCCGCCAAGGAATGTCCATACAACATTTGCAATGCAAAAGCCATGTTCTCTTCATAAAGTTCTAGTTACATACAAAAGTACATTTCATACCATTTAAAATACATGCATGCAAAAACAAGACTCATGCTTTACAGAACCCACCAAGGTCGCTACAATCATAAATCCCTTCCTTTTTATGCCAAACGCGGACCAAACGTACATGCATGATTTTTCCAATAATTTCGACCTCTATTTGGCTGCATACCGAGAAAAAACTCCCTCGACATGTCAAAAATATGAAAACTTTTGAGGTTTTTAAGGTGTTGGATTTCAAAGAATGCGTCCTCTAACAGCGGGCTAGGTCCAATCATTAGGACCTTTAGAAGAGGCAACGCTCTTCTTTCTATCCCACCATCTTCAATTCTTTCATCTTTCTTAGTTCAAGCTCCTTCAGTTTTCGAAACCCGCCTACCTGAAAATGCAATTGTTCTCCATCAAATGCTTGATTGAGCCAAAGAACCTCTAAATTAGGCGATCCGTGAAGAAATTTCAATGAATCATCGGTTAAACTCGAGAAATATAAAGACAACCTCCTTAGATTATGGAGCTCTGCAATCCAACTTGGCAGCTTTTGTAATCGGCACTTCAGGACAAAGACTCGTAAATCTTGAGGAGGAAAGGAAATAGATTGTAGGTCTAACACTTCATCACCATTGATTGCAAATAAAACCAAGAAATGAAGCTCCTTCGTCTTCTCAATGGAGGCACAGAGAGCTCTCGCCAATTCTGTAGTTAATTTCAAAATGCCCAGCGACCTCAACTTCCTCAACTTCTCTAGCTTTCCGATGAAATCAATACCAGAATGACTAGCTTCCACAGTCCTCAGTGTCTGTAGGTCTTGCAAACACTTAACTTCTCTTTGTATCTTCAATCCATGAATCAAGTCAAAATCGAATTCAAGCTTGCGATTGTAAGTATCAACCAAAAGGTGTGGTAAACTTTAAAGCTTATGAATTTTTATCGGTAGCTCGAACACCAAGGTGTGTTGAAGATATTTTACAACTTTATTAAGAAATAAAGGATACAAGTTTATACAAAATAACCAAATAAAACGAAGACCTTATCCCCCCAAATGCTCAAAAATGGTGCAATGATGATTATGCATCAGTTGCGAGTTTTTTGATAGATATGTTACGCAGTACGTCCTTAACCATGTCTCCTTTTTCCCCCCTAAAAGGAATCAGTTGTACCTTGCTCGTATAACACAAGTTATGCAAAGGCAAAAACTGAAAATTACATAGCCTCCAGGAATATAGTTCTCATGATCAAGTTTCTAGAGTTCTGTGTTCAAGAGGATAGGAAAGATTAAACCCTAAACAAGCTTAAATTGAATAAGATAGCGAAAAACACAGTTCAACTCATACCTTCCTAGACATCGACTACTTTCCAAACGGAGAGACACTACATTAACATAGCACAAAACCCTGCCCTTAGGTGACCGGCAACAGAGATTCAACAACAGACATCTTCATCGTTCAACCTTTCTTTGACCTCTTGGTCCTAAGGATGGTCGTCTTTTAATCCCAAACGTGCTCAAATCTTAATGATTCCACAATTGAAGCTTAGCAGTTTAAACCAGAGAAGATATTAACGATATGAACGTAACTTCAAGATAATTAATGTAAGGCAGAGAGAAAATACATGTTTTCTGTTACTATCTCAGGTGTTGCGCCTTTAAAAATTTTGTCATCAATGAAATGCTCGTTGTGGGTGACAAAGCAGTCCCTTTACCGGACCCCAAGCCCGCTATCCCTCCATTTTCCGTCAAATGCTACAAAATAGCTAGGGACCAAAAACGAAAACGGAAAGCACACATCAGCAATAGAGCAATATCATGATGCCGGACTCCTTAATTACTCTGAAGCTTACTGCAAAGAACTTAATAGAACAAATCCATTCAAGAGTTCAAGCAAAAGTTAACCACAAGTGAACTGCCAATCAGTACCCTCGATAAAGTCAAAATTCCAATCGATGCTAGAAGACATTCATTTCTAATAAAGTCGGACCCAACCCCAAAAAATTAATAATAATAATAAAAAAATAAACTCAACTTTTGACTTGTCTATACATAGTTTTATACAATTTCAATTACAATGAAATCAAAACTTAGATGCTGAATATGGAAACCAAATCAAAATTACATGTTTAAATACAGAGCCAACGAAAAGAACTAGCATACTTTTCGCATGGAGCAATTACATTGTTCTTAGGAGCCAAGAATACTTATAGCTTTTTCTTTCTTAATGGAGGCAAATGCGAATGTAACTTACTAATCATCTGATTTAGCCTCCTCAACTTATCCTCTTCTCCTTCTTGCAAAAGAAATCTCTCTATCAATTGAAACGCTGCTTCACTCAAACGCCTCCCTCTCTCCAACACTTGCTTTGAGCACTCAAATGCTTCTTCCACTAGCCCTCTAGAGCAAAGTCCCGTCAACAAAAGCTCCAATGCATGACCATGAGGACAATATCCTTTCCCCACCAGATAGCCCCATAAATGCAAACCCAAATCAACACGAGCATTTTCACAGAAAAATTTCATTAACATAACCACCGTACGCGTTTTTGGGACAAAATTTTTTTGAACCATTTTGTCAAACAGGTGAGATACACCGTCGAAGTCAGTTTTCCTCATCATTCCAAAGAACATGATGTGATAGGTCATATAATCATGATCGATATGTTTCTCTTCCATTTCATCCATTAAGGCAGCTGCAGACTTTAAATCTTTACATCTAATAAGCGAACTCATCAAGGCATTATAAGCCCCGGTATCAGCATGTAAGTTTCTCAAAGGCATTTCCTGAAATAATTGTTTTGCCTTAATTGGATTTCGAGCAATCCCTGCTCCATGTATCAGAGTAGTAATTGTTTCTAACGAGGGAGAGAAATTTGCCCGTTCCATTTCTTCAAGAACTCTCAGACCATCACCAAAGCATCCTGCCTTACAGTAAGCATCGATTCTGATGTTATAAGTGACTGCATTTGGCTTAAAACCTCTAGCGACCATTTCATGATAGAACAATTCCACAGCTGTAATATCTCCCGACTCCTTGAAACCCAAAAGCAATATATTCATGCTCTTTTTGTCCGGGGAAAACCTAGAATGCATCTTTTGGAACACAGAGCGTGCTTCCTTCATCTGCCTCTGTGTGCAAAATGCTCGTAGAAGTACGTTAAACTCATCTATACCGAATTTCCGTCCAACAAAAATGGCGTTCTCCATCTTTTTAAAAGCTGCAAGTGTGTCTTCATATGACTGGAACTTTGCAATCTTTGATAGCATGATGCTCATAGATTTTAGTGTAAGGCAGGAAGGGTGCTCTCTTCCAATTTTTGCCATCAAATCCCAAGCCTTTTCAAAATAACGCATCCGTACAAGGATATGCAACATCTTTTCAAAGGCATCTGTACTTGGACTGAACTGTGAATGGCGGATGGAAAAGTCAAAGAACTCAAGGGCTTTAAGACCATTGGAATGGGCAGCAAAGAGGCGACCGAGAACATTGTTCACAAAACTGTTGGAAAGAACGGGCGGTGGGATATGCTGGAAGAGGGTAGGCTGGAGCGGTTGATCGGGAAAAGGATGGTCAATAATAATTCTAGTTATTCTTTCAATTTCAATTATAGTTTGAGGTGATGGATTGCAGTGGCTAAACGATCTACGACCAAAATTAACGATTGAGGCTCTCTTCTGGGGGACCTGAGCAAGTCGATTAAATAACTTCTGTCTTGACATTAGGAGCACGCATTCTGTCATTAAAAATTCAAAGATTTTCATGCAACTATGGAACATCTACTGACCACTGAAATGCGTTATTGATCCCAATATCCTGGTCACGGTTTTAAAAACAAAAATGTAGACTTTAGAGAGGACCAAAATACATATGCTCAGGAAACGAGTTCTAGCTCATTAGAGAAAGCTAATTAATAATTGCCACCCAATCATAATAGAATTGTTCCCATAAAGAACTCGATAATATATATATATATATATGTATAAGAATGTCCAAACATAAGATGAACGAGGTCCCTAAACTCTTGATTAAGTAACAACTTGATCCTGTTCTTTGAATTTTAACAAAAAGAACGGTTGACAATTTTAACAAACTCAAACCGAGAACCAAAAAAAAAAAAAGAGGAAAAACCTCAGAAATGGCATTTGAGTAAAGCCCCTAATCAAAGACATGGTGAGCAATAAAGAGAAACACATTCGAGAGAGAGAGAGAGAGAGAGAGCATACTAGAAAGTTGAGCTCTAGAGGGCCGGGCTTGCACGTCAAGTCTGACTGGGATGGACGGGAGTGGGCACGGCGCGAATGGAGCTGAGTTCACCGTGAGGAGTTGGCAGTGTGAGCTCGCGCAATGGAAGGGGCTGGGCTCGCGGCGGCGGCTACGGCGACGGCTGGTTCTAAGACCTAGCGACGATGGAGAGCTCTCTCCCTCTCTCTCTCTCTCTCTCTCTTCTTTTTTTTTTTTTTTTTTCTTCTTCTTCTTCTTGTCAGCGCCACTGCCTAGTGCTCATTGGCCGTTGGTTTGGGTATTTGTGGGTGTAAATGGATGGTGGCTTCGGCTAGACCAAAATTCTTTAATTGAAGTTTGATTACTGTTTTAAATTTAAATATAAAAATTTTATATTTAAATAATATTTTTAATAATGTTTTAAATATATTTATTATTTTAAAATATTTTAAAAATTAAATTATTTTCATTCACATCATATTTTTTTATCTATTTTTATTAATCATATCAATTTTTTATTTTTAAAATATAATTTAAATATTTTTTTATCTAAATATAAAATACATTTAATATATTAAGTTCAAATGCAATACAAACACAATACGTTTATCAAACGCTTCAACATAAATATTTTCAATGAAAACATTTAATACTATTAAAAAAATTTAAGAGGTTAAATTATTATCTTTTAATATTTAAAAAAGTAATTATATTAAAAATTTATTTTAAAGATATCCTATTAAAACATATTTATTTGTTAATAATATTATATTAATATTTATTTTTAAAATAATAAATATATATAGTATATATTTTGTTATTTTATTATAATTGATATTATTTTTTATTTATATATATTTTTATTTTTATATCAATGATTATTTTTTTATAAATGGGAATTACTTTTAACAAATTTAAATAAATTTTAATCATAGTTTATTTTTATTTTTATTTTTATATTTAGTTATCATAAAGCACATGTAATTATTATAATAAATTGATAATTTTTAAAATAAACACATTTTAATTCTCAAAATGACCTAACTAATATAACTATAAAAAAATTAAAATCATAATAAAAATCCATAAAGATCACAAAATTATTATAAAAGTGTCATACAAAAATGAAATAAAATTATGATAACTTAGACATAAAATTTTTCTTATTATAAAAGTTAAATTTTCCTTTTATATCAAATCTGATTATTGATGATATGAAATAAATATTAACATATTTATCCAAACGTTTTTCTATTTTCATATTTTATTTCTTTTTTTATAATTTCTTTATATTAATTCTCAATTCTTTATAAGAAGTAATATTGTGTTTAATAATATTATATTAGACATTCATATAAACAAAAGAAAAAATATATATTTTTTAACTCATTACCTTTGATTTGAACATTTATATAAATTATCCAATTAAATTATTGAAAACTAGTTGATAGGAAAAGACTATTTTTTTTTATATTGACAAAAAAAAACCCTAAATTTTTTAAAAGTTACCAATTTTAGTCCAACTCGTCTATGTTTGTTAAATTTAAACGTAATAAATCACATGAGATATGACCCATATGACCCATCACATGTGCTCCATTTACCCTCAAAAAACTAATAGGGCATTTGGTAAATGTATTACATTTAAACGTAATACATTAAATACATTTTGTATAAGATGAAACATATTTGTTTTGTATTTGAATGCAATATATGTTTAGATGAAAAATATTTCAATTATATTTTAGAGTTGAAATGTTGATATAATTGGTAAAAATACATAAAAAAAAGTGAGATAGAGAGAGAATGTGATGTAAATAGGGAAAAAATTTATTTTTAAAATATTTTAAAATAATAAATACATTTGAAATACTGTAGAAAAATATTATATTTAAACGTAAAACTTTTACGTTTGAATAAAAATTACATTGCATTTAAATATAATGAGAATGTGAATCCGTAAATAAATATTTCACAAAATATCCTTATAAACGTTAAACAAACAAAAAAAAAACACCCGCACTAATAATATTTTAAAGAAATTAAATCCGTTGACAACACGTTTAAAACAGGCAAAAAGGAGTGCAAATCAAAGCATGTGAAGAAGATTTAGAAAAGAGACAAATAATCAAATGCAATTAGTTGGCATCCAAATACCACATATCCACAGCCACGCCAAATCCTCCACCGCCAAAGTCCGCTCTCTCACGAGCAATAATGGAAATATTGACAATTTTATCGATAATTTTTTAAAATTATCTGTAAATGAAGACTCTTGATATAAATACAGAGATTAGAGAAGATAATTTTTAACAAAGTATCCATAAAATATTAATACTTTACGTGTAATATCCATAATATATCAATGTATTTTTTTATTAAATATTTTTTTTATATATACATAATTTTATTGTGAAAGATGAATCAATTTATATGCTATTTAGTTTTTTTTCATTTCTTATAATTTCACTTGAAATTTTCAATTTTTTATATAAAAATTCCCTTTTTTTTTTTCATTTTCACTGACATTAACATTGAAATATTATCCTTCGACCACAATACTTTCATTGACATCGATATTTTCACCCTTACTGTGAAAGACCCTCTCCATCTTCAAACACGTTCTCAATAGTGCTAGCACTAGAGGCCTTGCCACATCCCTCACCTGCGTCTGTCTCCTGCTCATTGATACAATCAAAACCTACATCCAGAATAAAAGGCTCCTCTAAGATCTATCGAAACACATTCGAAGTGAGACGAGGAGCTGCGTCGTCAACGGGGATGAATTTGGGTGGTTGGTGGCTGGGATTTCATTGGAAGTTTAGCGTTTAGGGATTTCTTTTTTTTTTTTTAGATTTTTATTTTAATTAGTTAATTATTACCAGATAACTTAAGGGGAGTTTGGGGAGGAGGCTGGAAACATTATTTTTGAGTTGGAAAAAATTGTTTTGAAAAATGTGTTTAAGAGAAAAAACTGTTTAAGGTGAAAAAATAAAAAAATAAAAAATATATCAATATGGATATTGTTTCGTTTCTCTCGAAATTTTATGCAATTTAAGAAAAAAAATTATCTCATTTAGACTTGTATACACAAAGTTATGAACTTTTAAACTTTAGAGTTTATTGTAGCGTTTTGGAGATGTAAATCGTGAAAAGTAATGAAGTTTTAGAAAAAAATTGATTTTTGAGGTCTGGAAAACACCCCCAAACAAGCCCTAAATGTTGTTTTATATGAGATCACGTATCTTGTATATGATCTATTCAGTTAAAAACTGGTATGGGCATAAAGGACTAAGATTGTTAATATTTTAATAGTTTGGGGGTCTTTTAATCAAAATTAAAAGAACAGAGACCAAATCATAGCATATTAAGGAGTTTGGGGGGATGATTTTAACCAATTACTCTTCTTTTTAATTCCGGGTTATGTATTATGCACTTTGGTTATATCAATTGAGTAAACGTATATTTGTCACATAAGAAAATTTTGAAATATTTTAATTTTGAGAAAATAAAAATAAAAATGATGCGGAATTTAAAATAATAAAAAATTAATATTAAAATATTTTTAAAAAATATTTTAAATTTGTGTCAAATATATGTTTAATATTTTTTAATTTATACTATTATTTTAATTAATGTTAAGAAGGATTTTGATAAACTCCAATACTATATTGTGACAATTTTAAGTGCCAAGAAATAAAACGGGACAATGTATAGCTTTTAAGGGCTAGAATTAAAAATGATGCTATATTTTGACCTAAAAATCTTAAAATATATTTTAAAGAATAAATAAAATAAATAAACTATGAAAAAAAAATTTCACGATTTGGATTTTTTGTTTTTATTTTACTTTTTCAGTTTTTTAAGAATTTTTTCTTAATTGTGTTCGAGGATTCTTTTTACGATATTTAAACGTTAAAATCAAGTGTTGACTTAAAGGTATAGTTTGAGATACATAGATAGATGACAGTTTTTTTTTTTTTTAGCTTTTCTTAATAAATGGCTAAAGTTTTTTAAAATTAAGAAAATAGCTGCTTTTAGTAAAATAATCAATTATTTATTAACTGTATATAATATTGATTGATTGATATCACTATATATTTTTGTCATGGGATGGAGTAAGAAATATATATATCATTGGGGCATACATAAAATAAATTTTAAAATTTGGCGAAGGTATGTGAGAATTTTCAACTTTTGTTATATGAGAATTTAATTTTAATGGGGACAAAGTAGAATAATTTTTTAAAAACATTAATTTTACTAGGGTTATGTGAGAATTTTCTTATTTTTAATAAGAGCAAAGTAGAGACTATGTGAGAATTTTGTTTAATTTCAATGAGAGCAAAAAAGAAAAATTATAAAATTTTAGGGTAGAAATAAAAGAACAAAAAATTTCTCCCTGTTGGTCGATCTATTATCTCAAATTAAAATAAGTTTGAAAATTTTTTTAAATAACTGTTAAAAAATTGTCTATTTACCTAATTTTTCATAAAGTTTTGTTGATCAAATTTAATGTGATAGTTTCTAAATAAAAGTAGTCTTAATTACTTGATTGGTCTCTAAATTAGTACATTTTGTCACATTTTTGTCCTCATTATTTTTTTTTTTAAGTTTTCATGAATTCTTCAAGAAATATGTCACCAGTGTTTACATTCCCCTATATTATAAAATGTATATATTGTACCTCCATGTTATACATTTGGATCAAAACACCCCCTTCCATGTCTATTTTCTTTCTCTCGTGAAACTCCAAGAGAGTTCATTCTAGAATAAACTAGTTTTATATGTCTGGAGTTTTTCACTATGAATGAAATTGAGCACAGTAATGAATATAAGAGAATAAAATAAGTGAAAGTGCTCTCATCTTCTTTCTCTTGTCTAATATACTTGATGGCTTACTTATAGAGTTAAACCCATTACTCGAATTAACGGCGCTAGGTCCACTATTTGAACTAGTGGGGTTGAACCTGTGGGATTTTATCATCCAATTCCATAATGGCCAGCTTCTATACTGTCACGATCTCTTACTTAAATTCCATGATCTCTTTTTAATTGATTTTCAAGGATTTACTTGATTGTGGAATGTCCAACATGTAGAGGGCTAAGATTGGAGGATGGAGTCCAACACCAACACCAACATATGGTTATTGTGGACACTTGAAGTGTGATTGATATGTGACTGTGTTTGATCTGTATAATCGACACTTGATCTTTTTGATGTGGTCGATCTCTGCAATTTTTTTCCGACCAAAGGGTTGGTCTTTAAACGTGTTAGTTTGCATTTGATTTTTCCCATGATAGAAGTAGAAGCAATAAATTAGAATTTTTTTCAGATTGAGGTTTTTTTATTCTCTTCGAAAAACATTTCATGTTTTTGGAAATATTTTTTGAGAAACAAATTGTATTTTATTAAATTTTTTTGCTGCTAAAATATGTTGGAAGGATGTAATCCACACAATTCCTTCGAATCCAAATTTATTCAGCATACCACTGTAGTTTTACAAACAAATGGATTATCGTGAAATAATTAAAATTAGAATGTATATTTATGTAGGTTACTTTCTAAATGAACATTTAAATTTTACATCCAATCTCATGTTCGACTTTGGCTTTTTATTTTGCACATCATATTTTCTTGAACTTTTGTACTCTTAGATAAGCGGCCCTTATGTCAGTATTTCATAAAATAAAAAAAATTAAATAAAAATTAAACACGTTCAAATCACATAAGCTTCAATTAAGATTAAGCTTGTGTTTGATGTAAGGGTTGAAATTGAGTTTTTTTATATTAGAATTGAATTAAATTGTATGTCTATTTGGTGAGGTGTTTGAACTGTTGGGATTAAAAAATATAAAAATATTAAATGTGTTCGAAAAAATCAATATAGAATTTGTTTTGTTCGTCTCAAACTTCTATGATATTTAAAAAATATTATTTTATTTAGATTTATAAACTTTTGAAATTTGAGTTACAAAATTATAATAATAACTGTAAATATCATATTCTAAAATTCAAGATAGTGACGTGATAGGGATGTTAAAATAAATGAAAAAAATCTTAAATCCCTAAGTTTATCAATTTTATTTTTAAAATCATTTACCATCTTTTTAATTGTGTTTCCAAATTATGCTTGAATAATTTAATTAAACATTATTATTTGTATTTAAAATCTCACTTCAAAATTTTTCGGTAGGATCCCCATGTCCCACGGATACATACTTGGATGAAATAAAAAAAGTGAGAACACAAAAGTAAAACTTAAAATTTATAGTCCTAGAACAATTAATTATATACTTGATCTCAAAGTAAATGAATAATACTTCAACTCTTAATCTTTAGTCACCAAGTAATGATTCCGCAACACCATTCTATTTGTCTTTTTTTTTTTTTAGGGGTTTACTAATTAAAAAACATAAGCAAAAGACCTTTTAGGATATTTGTAAATTATTTTTAAACATTTTGCTTTACCCATCATAGTAGCAATAGAATAATATAGTATAGAAATTTTAAACGTACAATCATAATTATGTAATATTTGTATCCTTAAATACTTTTATAGTTGTATTCAATCTTGTGAGCTCTTTCACCACGTCGAAGCACAATGAGTAATCCTTGATCGATATGTGTAATCTTTACACATGAGTACTAACTCTTGGCATATTCTTTTAATAACTCAATTCTCTTTTCTATATTTCCTTTGAAAATATGAATCTTATAATAAAATATCAAGTTATTTTATCAAAAACCTGT
The DNA here is from genome assembly GCA_035233585.1 of Antiaris toxicaria. Classification (NCBI taxonomy): domain Eukaryota; kingdom Viridiplantae; phylum Streptophyta; class Magnoliopsida; order Rosales; family Moraceae; genus Antiaris; species Antiaris toxicaria. The sequence goes on from CP141163.1 coordinate 9,810,946, forward strand.
ATCTAGATTGTTTTTCTTTAATTTTTGAAATCATATCATATTCCAAAAATCAAAGAATTTGTAAAATTTCATAAATTTATTTTCTTTAAATCGACATTTTTGACCAAATCGTTAAAAAACAAAACTGATTACAAAGAAAAAATAATATATCCTTCCTCCTGATAATTATCTACTAATAACTTATCGTATTTCTAAACAATCATCTTTTCCAATTTTGGATCAAAAAATACCTGATACATAATCACAAATAATTTAATTATCTATTCAAAAATCCCACAATCTTAATTATAATAAATTTAATAAATTAATATGCAATCTATTCTGAATTTTAAAACGATATATTATTTTTAATATTTGTAAATTTTTCAAAAATTACTGCATAACCTACCTTAAACAGTGATTGCCAAAAACTCCACAAATACTTTGAGTAGATGTTTGGTGAAAGCATTTTTTTGGCATTGCATTTAAATGCAATGCAATTTTCCTTCAAATATAAAAATATTTTATTCAAATACCAATCACATCACATTTTAAATCTAACACAATCACTATTTATTATTTCATTTTTTTATTACTTTTATTAATTACATCATATATTCCATCTCCCTATTTTTTTTTTCTACTTTTACCCATCACATCACATATTTATTATTAAAATACAATTTAAATACTTTTCCTCCAAACACACATTGCATTCAAATGCGATGTTAATGCTTTTCCTTCAAATACAAATTACATTCAATGCATTGCATTCAAACGCAATGTAAATACAATGCGTTCACCAAACGAACCCTAAATCTACCGAAAACATTTTCAACTCCCAAGACAATTAGATACGATATTGTTTCAAATTTTAAATTTCAAAACAATTCAAATATGTATTTAAAAATTTCTAATTTACTTTTATTATTACTATTATTATTACTACCTCTACACACATATTATTATATATATCTATAATTTTATTTTATTTTATTTTTATTATTTTATATATATATATATTTTTTCCTTCTTGTTGGCAGACCACCTCATGGGTCGAGTGTTCGGGGGACGAAGGAGGCGCGATGGCAACACGGCGGTGGCAGCTGGCTTGGCTGGGCTGCGAGGCAAACTGGCAAGGGACGTTAGGAACTTCGGCTGGCCTGGTGGCTAGCGGCTAGCCTGGCGGCTGCATAAAGCGACTGGAGAGGCAACGCGAAGGGCGGCTCGGGCGGTGTGGCAGCTGGCATGGCTCGGCCTCCAGTGAGTAAGAGAGAGAGAGAGAGAGAGAGAGACGAATTGGAAAGGAGGATGGAGAGATTGGAGAAAAGAGAGAGAGATCCAGAGAGAGGAAGATTGAGAGATTGAATAAAGAAAGAGTGAGAAAGATAGAGAAAGAGAGGATGAGGGGGTTTTGAGAAGGAGAGGGAGTGAGATTTTGAGGAAAAAAAAAAAGAGAGAAAGGGGTTGAGAGCGAGGGACGGTGAGACGAGGGAGATGGGTTGAGGAAACGAGTGTGAGAAAAAGAGAGTGAGGGAGGTATTTGATAAATGCATTATATTTTGATTGTATTTGAATATAATTTGTTTTTTAAAGTGTTGTATTTGATTGAAAAATATTTGTTTTGTATTTGAATAAAATGTGTGTTTAGATGAAAAGTATTTTAGAGTTAAAAAGTCGATGTGATTGGTAAAAATAAAAATAAATAGTGGAGTTGAAAAGTTGATATGATTGTTTTAAAAAAGTTTTAAATAGTAATTATTTTCATTACACTATTGAAAAGAATTGTATTTGAATTTAAAACTTTACATTTGGTGTAAAATTACATTACATTTGAATATAATTAAAATGTAAATGTTTCACCAAACGTCGATTGAGAAAGATGTTGATAAAATAAGAGAGAGAGAGAGTTCAAGAAGAAAAAAAGAGGGAAGGGAAGGTGAGGGAGAGCTCAAAAGAACAGCGGAAAGAAAGAGAAAGAGAGAGAGATTCAGGATAGGTCGAGAGAAAATGAAAAAAAATTTTGGGTAAAAAAATAAAAAATAAATTTGATAAAAGTTAATAAGTAAAATTTTTAAAATTTATCAAAATATTTAAAATTTCTTCAAATTAATATTTAATGTATCAAAAATTTTAAATTAAATTTTTTAAAATAAAAATTAATTGACACATTAATAATTATTTTTTTATATTTACGTGTAAATTTTAAATTAAAAATTTCACAATGTACTAATAAATAATAAAATTGAAGGTGAATGTTCAATAAAAAATATAAATTGAATCTTTTTGGGTGGGTGGAGATCAAGGGTTAAAATGGTAAATAAATGTTTTAAAAAAGGAAACTATATAAAAAAAAACAGTTTAATTCAAATATATCACCAATAGAAATATAGTATACTTCCAAAAAATATTTAACTATGAATTTACTTCAAAATAAAACTCATGATTAGATTATGTTCGATTTCTGTCTATATTTTTTTTTACATAATATTGACAAAAGAAAATATGAAAAACTCAAGAAAGCATGGTTTGTAAAATAAAAAATAAAAAACTAACACAACAGCATTCCTAATTGAACACTAAATTGGTATGTCAATGGTAATTTGACATTTGGACAAAAAAAATTATTTATTTGAGTGTTATTTTTAATAACAAATTTATTATATATTAAATCCTATGACAAATTTTTTCAAATATTTAACCAATATCAAAGTTGACTCTTACTTGCTATCATTATTTTTCAATAGACTCATTATTATATTTTTATTTTTAAATTTTCAAATGCCAAAAGTTCATTATTATTAGTTTCAAATCATAATAATTATGACAAAAGTAGAAATGTTTTTTTGGTCCGTTTGGGGGCTCGTCCAAAACATGTTTGATATTAAAATTGGTTTCTAGTATTTTTCACACATATGCATCCTCAAAGAAATTTCTTCTTCAAAACATTCTTTAACTTAGCCTAAAACTCCAAACTTATTTTTTCCAAAACTTTCTATCTAGAGTACAAGTTTTCATGGGATGTTTGGTACAAGCTTTTTTTTAGCATTGTATTTAAATGCAATATAATTTTCTCCTAAATACAAAAACATTTCATTCAAATATCAATTACATCATATTTTAAATTCAACACAATCACTATTTATTATTTCATCTTTTCTATTACTTTTATTAATTAGATCATATATTCTCTTTCTCTCATTTTTTCGCTCTACTTTTACCCGTCACATCACATATTTATTATTAAAATATAATTCAAATACTTTTTACTCAAACATACATTACATTTAAATATAATGCTGATGTTTTTCCTCTAAATACAAATTACGTTCAATGCATTGCATTCAAACGTTCAATGCATTGATATAACAGTATTTTAAATATTTAAAATCAAATCAAACCGGATTGTACAATGGCGCAAAACGCCAATTTCCAATGAAAACGAAGCTCCAATCCAACGCTGTTTTGGTGCTGGTGAACAGTGTGGTGCTATGCATAGTGAGACACTATCACGCCATCCTTTTTTTGTTTTAAAATTTTTTTAATAAGGTAAAATAGGATTTATAAAATATTTTTGATATATATATTTTAATTATAATAACAAAATAAAGTGCAGCAAAAATTAAAAAGCAAAACTGTTAAATAAAGAAAATTTGATGATATATATTAATTGTTTAAAACTAAAAAAAAAAAAAAGAATATAGGACGAATTTTTAAAAAAAATATTTTTTAAAGTTAATGAGTTGGAGAAAAATTATAAAATAAAGTTAAAATTATGTTATCTTAATCTTAAAATAATTGTAAAATAAATAATGAATTGGAGATGATTGAAATTTTTAGTTGAACGGTTAAATAGAATTAAAATAATAAAAATTAATATTAAAAGTTAAATAAAAAAAATATTATTATAAATTGATAACTTATATAAATAAATATTAAAAAATCAAGACTAAAACTGAAGATAATGCCGTATCCTTTTCCATTTCGGTAATTTCAAACAACTGAAAGCCCAATTACGTGAACCCCCACCTTTCCATGATCCAGAACCTCAGAAAAGGTCCCCACAAAAATGCTTTCCCTTGACAAACCGAGCACAGTAATCGAGAGACCTACCATAAAAAATAAAAATAAAAATAAAAATAAAAGAAAAGAAAAGGACACCTTTTTTTCCTTCTCCTCCAAGGCCAGCCCCCTTTTCTCCCCCGCTTTCTCTCTGACACCAAGGGAGTGAAAAACTCTCACTCCCACTCTCAGACCTCCTCAGTATCAGCCACCAATGGCAGACAAACAAGAGCAAGAAGAAGAAGAAGAAGAAGAAGAAGCAGCAGCAGCAGCGAAAGGGGAACTACAACCTGACGACGTGAAGGAGCTCCTTCGGTCCTATCTGGGCGTGAGCTTCGGCCTGTTCCTGGCGCTGGCGCCAAGGAACTTGGCGCAGCTGCAGAGGCAGGCGGCGGAGCTGTCGGGGAGGCTGGGGCAGGCGGAGGAGCAGGTGAGGCAGATGAGGTCGCGGAGGAAGGAGGACTCGAAGGCCAACGCGAGAGTGGTCGAGATCTTCGCCAGCCACCGGAACGCCTGGCAAGCAGAGGAGAAGTGGCTGCTCCACCAGATCGATGCCGCCAACCAGGAGATCGCGCACCTCAACGCCAGAATCGCCGATTTCGAGAAGTCCGAGGACTCCTCCCGCGACCGCCTGCGCCAGCTCGAGCGGGAGCTCGCCGAGAGGGACGAGGTCATCGGTTTCATGTCCAGTACCACGGCGGCGGAGGAATCGGAGACGGAGGCTGAAGGGAACTCGGAGTACGGCGTTGACGGTGGTGACCAAGATCACGTTGCGTGTGAACATCCGTCGGAGGAATTTGGTACGGATTTTCTTGCGGCTTCGGCTTCCAAGGTTTGGGCGGAGAGAGCCATTCTCTGGCAGGTTTGGGCCATTTTTTCTTTAGTTTCTAGTTTCATTATCTTCTCATGTACATGAAGATTATTTATTTATTGAAGAATTTGTGGTGAAAACTGGAAAATTGCGCGAAATTAGTAATTTTTTGAAGATTTTTTTGGGCTAGTTTGGGACTCAAGAAAGCAAGTGTGATGATTTTAGCAACCTAATTCTTTATTAACTATAGTTATATAAAAATACAAACAACTACATACAAATAGATAATGTTGTCAATTAAAGAAGGGGGGGAAAAAAAGGTATAATTGTGGTTCAGCTGCAATGTGAGCTGCACCCGCTTTTAACGGGCGTAGAATATAACTTTGACAAAGAGGAAAATTACAAAAGAATCATACCTGTATCGCCTCTCGGCGCGATTATTAAGATACAAGCTCAACGACAAAAAATTTTGGTTTATGTTTTACTTTTAGAGGATTAAGTGCGTCATATTCAGGGGTTTATGTGCTTTTATAGTAGAAAATTAGAAAAGCAGAAATATAAACTGACTGAATCATTTGTTTACAAAAAAAATGTGCACAACTTTTCCCCCCTTTTTTAGAAGTAGTTAATTCTTGTTCTTATTTTTCCATGCTTGTTTGGTAAATATTTTTCCATGCTTGTTTTGGAAGTATGTTTATATGTTACTTTTTTCTACTTATAAAAAAAATAACCAGCTGCTAAGAGTGCTAAGTCCTAACATTATCATGCTTACCATGAGACATAAAAGGGCATTTTTGACAATGTCAAGGCTTCTAGTTAGATAGAGGTCCATCAACAATTGTCACAAGTGAACAATTTTCCAGCTAAGTAGAATAATCCAAAAGTTAGATAAGTTGCCATCAATTATTTGGACGGATAGCTGATCATTGGCTGCAATAGGTTGTTGTGTAGTCAGTTGCATTCAACTTTTTTTTTTCTTTTTTTCCTTGGGCCAGCACGGTCACCTAACATCTCTTTCTCCCCCAATCACTATTACCTTTTCCCTAGTAATACTGGGTGAGGTGAGGGTCTATTTGCTCTCTATTATTTCGTGGACCAACGTGACTAACTAACTTTAATTAATGAAATTTTCATCTTTCTCTTGAATTGTATTTGATTTCATGATTCTCTTTTGGCTATTCCTTCTCCTGTTAGACAAAACTTTTTTTGGGATTAATATGGTTTAAGGTGGTGTTTTAATATGTTTGAGACTCTTGCTTTATGCTTTAATGATCATTGTTTAGGTTGGTGTTTGTCTTTGGAGCTAATAAAAACGTGACCGCCCATTTGGCTCTTTCAGGTTAATTTACACCTAAAAAAATTTTCTATGTGAAATATGGTGCTTTTAGAAACTATCACATATCACGTCGTTTCTTCATGCTTTGGGCCCTATAATTAATTGTAGAAGAATACAGTTGATTTGGGCCCTTCCAATTCTAAATTAAAAGTTTCTTCAACACATCACAGGTGCAAACAGAGAATCATTTTGAAAAAAATCAATATTCTTTCAACTTGGCTAAGCAAAAGAAGTTGGCATTTAACTCCTTTTTGGTGAAAGTTGGGAAGTTTTTCCCAGTGCATTTGTGATTTTTGTATGTTTAATTCTTGCAGGATGTACAGTATGAATCTGTGGAGCCGGTGTATGATATGAAGCATTTTGTATCAAGGTTAGCATATTAATCTGGATACAGCTATATTGAACATGTATTGTTGTAACCTGTTGTTAAACGAAGGGCAACATTTCTTTCCTCTTAGAAGAGAGTCTCCTTGGAAGGTAGATGGCGAATTATCTGGGGTCTCTTCAAAGTTGAAATTACTTGAACAAGAACTACTGAATCTGGAGAAAGTTGGAAAGAGTGAGTTATTGAAGGCACCATCATTGATGAGGAAGCAAGCAAAGAGATATCAATCTCTTGCAGGGAAGATAGACGATCTATGCAGAAGGATGGTAATTTTCTTACACTTTTGCCCTATTTCCTCTATGCTATTAACTTTGCGGTCAATTATCATCCCATGGAGTTTACCAAATCATCACTATAAGAAATTTTGCTGTATGCAAGACAATTACTTTATGTTGCTTCAACGGTAACTTTTGATGTGGCACTGGGAAAAACTTTGTGTAACTTTTGCTTAGACGGTAACTCTTGTAACAATTTCTCATGTGTGCAAAGCTTAAAAATGTCTGGTTCTGACTTTTGTGCAGATTAAATACAATAAAATGTTCGAAGTAGATAATATGCTGACACTTTGATAAAATAGTGCGGTTTCTTTTAGTTTATGTGTTAACTGAGAAACCTGTCATGAAAACCCAGTTTCGTATTTTTCCTTTTGAGCTTGTGCATGGGTCGCATTCATTTCTTTAACATCGAATGATTCTCTCTCCAATGCACCAATCTTGCCATGTGACTTCCTCTACATTTCTATTACTTTTGTTTCCCCTTTTTCCTTAGTTTTACCAGCTAGGAGATCACAAAGTGTTAGTGAGTATGGTAGATCTGTATAAATGGAACTTTTCTTTTCACAGCAAGCTAGCGATCCCTGTGAACCAACCCTCAGTCTGGATTTCCGTACACAAAGGCAAACAGAGTTCCTACGCGAAGCGTTTAGGCTTCAGCAGCATGCATCAGAAACCGGTCAGAAGCTGATGGGATTGCAAACCGAGACTGGGAAGAGCTACTGTGGGGATGAGATAGAAAGCTTTGCGAACCTCGCAGCTAAACGGTCATTGGACTCGATTGGAAACAACCTCAAGGAGATCCAGAGGAATTTGGAGATATGGTTGGCCAGAATTATTGGAGATCTCGAAGGCATTCTTCTAGCCCGAGATGGGTCATCTCGTGTGAGGGAGTATTACCTTTCTAGATACCCTTTCGTTCAATAGAATTCGGGACCAGTATTCTCTAATCTCGATCCTAGAATATGTATTTTGCTCTTTTTGTGTATATGCGCTGATCCAAGCCATAAAGTGGCAGTTAGATTTTCCTGTGGAAATGGAATCATGCCACTTTTGTTTATGGTAGGCAACTGAACGTATCTGATGAATACTCTTAACGAAATCATTGCAACATGATTGAAGCTGCTACATTTTGTAAAACCTCTTTTTTTTTTTTTGTTTTTTTTTGTTTTGCTAAATAGATTTTGTAACAGTTGCTGGTCAAGTAGGTGTGTGTGTGTGTGTGAGCGTGTGTGTACATCACTGTTATGGTAGGGTATTTTACCGGTAGTGTATATTGTAGTGTATATCTTTGAATTTTGGATTTGGTTTAAAATGAGAAAAGTATTCCTCTTTTTTTTTTTTTTGGGTGGGGGGTGGGGGGGTGTGGGTGAGGCGTGCGATGAAAGAAAAAGGAATGCAACACTAAAATGGCTGCCTGGAGAAATCGAGCAGATTATGTAACAGGTATTTACGATCATTTTATCCACAATAGCATTTGCTTAAAATTAAAAGTAAAATATGATTTTTCTTTGGTAAACAATAATATTTACTTGATTTATTCCCAAAGAAAAAAAAAATCAGAAAACATTATTCTCCCCCGAAGTTAATTAATGAAAGGAAACGGTACCAAATAGCAAATTTAGGACTAGGAGGGTGATTGAATTTTGTTTGAGAAATTAAAAAAGATTAAAATAATAAAAATTAATAGAAAAATTAGAAAAAATAAAAATAAAAATAAAAATATTATAACAATAATGGGATTGATTCCCTATACTAGCCCTTAATAAGTACTCATTAAATAAATTGAGAATTTATCCAATAAGATCAAGGATGAAATATCGATGTCGAAGAAGATGTTGAGGTTTTTATTTATAGATAATATCGACGGAAATGTCAATGTTAATAGATATCCCAAAAAAAATGGATACTAAAATAAACACTTGTACTTTTTTTTGCTAAAACTTCCAAAAATATAAAAACAATCAATAATAATCAATACAAACTAATTTTGCAAAATATATATATACACTTTTTTTTTATCAAATATGAGAGTTATCGCAATAGTGGAATAGGAAATTACAATAGCCATGCATTGATTGTATTTTCGACATGATATTACATTCTCAATAGAAATTAAAACAAAATACAATACTATAATAGAGCACATAAAAGGTAAATATTAGTCGTGTTAATTTTGACCTAAACTATATTTGCCAAGATAGTATCCTTGCATAATTCTGAAAGTAATTATTAATATGTCATATATATATATTTCTTAGTCTCTTCCAAGTTCTATTTGTTAACCCATAAATTGTATATTATAGATTTATCCAACTTGATGAATAGTTTTTATGCATATATAATGACATCTCGATATCAATTTATAGTGAATGATATAACAATAGTTTAAAGAAAATGCCTAGATTTTGTACTTATGAACTAGACCCCATTTGAAAATAATAACGAGAATTATAACTGTATAAACTTTGCTTAATTCTTAAGCTCATAATCTAAACTCAAGACAATAAAATCTTTATCAATTGGACTTATTTAAATCACATCATATCTTCTTATATATTGTTTTTCAATTTTCCAATACCCTCACTTGTTGCCCTATAACTACGATCTTGTTCTTGTGTAAAATGCATATAATCTTCTTCTCTAGTGAATAAACTCAAAGGAATTTAACTTGGCGTTATAATTTCTTTTCTCTCATACTTTCCATCATCATTATCATCATTCCCACTACCTTCAATACTATCATCATTGTCATTGTCATCGTCATCATTCTCGCCTCCATTATCATTCTCATCATGACCACGATTACGACCACAATCATCGTTTTTTTATCATCATCATTTCTATCTTGCAAGAACATGTTTTTTCTATGCTTGGGTGTCGCATAGCTACCTCAAAAGAGTGTTCACACTAACGGACAAATAATACAAATATAATATATCTACATGAGTCTACGACATAAAAATGAAAACTTTGCAAAAGGAAATGTGAAGAATCTCATGAATATAACTTTAAACAAGAGGAAAAAAAATTAAATATAAGTCAAATTTGAAATTTTTGAAAAAAAAATTCTTTGACTTTTTGGATATTTTGTGGAATTTTCCAAAAATATATAGGATATTCATAGATATTGCAAATATTTTTAGATATTGTGGATATTTAACGAATACTTCAGGAAAAAATGCCATTCCCCTTGTTATTCATATCGAGATTTCAAAATATAGATAATACCGTGGAAAAGTCAACGATATCTTGGACATTTGAATCCTTGAATAAGACATCTTATTCTATACTATTAGTAATAATTGTTGTTCTTTGATTAAATTTTCAACAATCTAATCTACAATTTAAGCATTTTTTTTATTACGGATTGTAAATTTTTGAGATTGAAACTCATAAATCCAATAGCTATAATATAAATTTAACAATTAAAAAGCAGTTTTTACTAATAATGCATAAATAATCTTATCTTATAGTGTGTTTAACACATTATTTTGAAACGATTTTTGTATTGAAGAAAGAATCTAAAATGAACTAAGTGATTGAGAGAAATAAAATGAACTTGGCATAGATTAGAAAAAATAAAAAAAATAAAATTTAAAATTAAAATGGTATATCAAACACACTATTAATAGGTGTAAATTCAACCACTATTTGTAAAAAATATTATATTTTTTAATATTTAAAATTAAACATCATTTCTAAGATACTTTCAATTGGACCTAAACTCCCATTTAAAGGTACCATCTCTAGACTAAATTTTGACTATTTAATTTTAGAACTACTAAATCTACATCTTATATTTTTTTTTTCCTTTTTAATCTTTAAAATCACGTATATTAATATATATTGTCTTAAATTTTTTATGTTACTTAATAATATAATATTAAATTATTTAAATTTAATTATTTAATTATGTAAAACATATCAAGTATTAGGGGCCATTTAGGGATTGTTTTTCAGCCCTAAAAATTTTATTTTTTTCTAAAACTTCTTTACTTTTCACTATTTATATTTTCAAAACGTTACAGTAGACTCTAAATTTTAAAAATTCATAACTTTGTGTATACAAGTCTAAATGAGATAATTTTTTTTAAATTGCATAGAATTTTGAGAGGAATGAAAATCCATATTGATATTTTTTTCTAAAAAAATTTTTAAAATTTTTTATTTTTTCACCTCAGTTTTTTCTCTCAAATATATTCTCTCAAAATAATTTTTTTCCAACCCAAAACTAACATTTTCAACACCCCCTCTAAACTCCCCCTTAATAATTTATAAATAATCTGATGAAACGTTTAGGTGGCGTTTGGTATTGTTTTTGAAATGTTTTCTGTTTTTAAAAAAATTGAAAATGAGAATGTTTTGAAAACTGTGTTAAGATTATTTCTGAAACTGTGTTTGGTTATGTTTTCTGAGTGTATATTTTGAAAAACATAAAAATAAAACTTTGTTTGGTTATATTTTTTCAAAACCCATTTCATTTTCAAAAAACCTAAAAAACACAATATTTTTTGAAAATGAAAACAAAAAGTGAAAAACAACTTTTTTTCGTTTTCAAAAAACCCAAAAAAACAACATAGTTGAAAACGGTGTTTTCGAAACGGTTTTCGAAACGGTTTTGAAAACGTTAAATAAACAAACGCTATTTTGAAACCGTTTTCATTTTCTGTATTTTTGAAAATGAAAAATCATTTTCAAGACCAAAAACAAACGCCCCTTAAATATCAATAAGAAACAACTATGGATACAAGGTAACAAGACAACGAATATGAACGCATTGGCAATAGGTTCCACCCTCTTTTACAGAACAAGATGGGATTTTGTAGGTGGGCAGTAGATCAAGAAACTACAAACGTGGCAGGAGGACTCCGGTCCCACAAAATTTAAGAATGGGCCCATCCCATCACATCAATCAAGAGGCCAACCTTTCCAATCGCATGGCTGTCCATCTCGTCAACAGCGCACAGAAAATACGTCCATTCCTGTGCGAAGCACACATATCTTTTTCCCCTCCTCTCCTTGACGATCGTTGCTAGATTCAATAAACCAGCCACCACTCACACACGCCATAAACACTTGCGACGCTGACCCTATTTTTTTTTTTTCCTTCTCTTTTTGTTTATCAACAGCAAATCCTTGGATTCTCAGACGGAAAATGGGTTTGAAGGTACACTCTGATTCTTCTCCGTTTTCTTTTCTTTTCTTTTTTTCCTTTTGTTTTCTTTTGGATTGGTGTAGAATTGGTTCAGATCGGTGCTATCTCGATTAAGTTACAGGATTTTTTTTTTTAATGGCGAAGCTGAAATAAATATTGCCTTTTCTTTTTGAGATTGTTGATTTAATTTGAGAGTTTTTTTTTTTTGTCTTAGTAGATCTGGAATTCTGGATGGAATAATCAATATGTAATGCCAAAGTTTGTTTAAAATAACCACGTTTACTTGTTTAAAAAAAAAAAAAGAGATTTGTTTGATTGAAAAGATTTTATGTATTTGGGTTTTCTAGATTTTCGGCCTATTTAGCTTCTTCTTGAACACGGTGTGTAGGATTTGTGGTTGTTCATATGCCTTACCTTGTATATGGTTTGATTAGCGGAGAAAACAGCACAGGAGATGAATTTTCTAGTTGATTTTGTTGAGGGAAATCTAGTACTCAGGAGACCGTAGGCGCTGCAAAGAATTGCAAAACTTAATTGTTTGATGTCGGAGTTTTTTTATTGCAGTAACCAATTTGAAAGCTCTTGGTAGTGTAATTTGACAAGTTAATAGAGAGTGGTGGGAATTACCGAAGTTCGAAGTTCGGAACGTAAAAGAATTGCCTTCATTCTTGTAATGTCCGTTAGTTGGTCATTCATTATCATGTTCGCATCCAACTACACTTGAAACGCCACTTCTTGTAAATGAACTTAAAATTTAGTCAAAAGAAAGATATTTTGAAATGAGAAGCTATTCAGAATTAGAAAAAAAAAAAAATTTTCTTCAAATGAAAATGCAATCTTCTTCTCAGAAGATCTTGTTATGGGACTTCATAAAGTGTCATCGAGCTTGAGTTAAGTAGATGTAAGCAATTTCATTCTTTTTGCGATAATGTTTACAATTGTGGCATGAGTTTAAGGCAAGTTTTAAATATACCAACAGTTCATTTCTTTTCATTGTCAACATGCTAGACTATGTATTTAACAACTTTTCATGAGGGGTGTCCTTTTGGTCGATAGCCATATCCATGCTTTAATAATATTATCAATATTTATTCAAGTTTTTCGACACAAGTACGAATGACTCTGTTCTCTATTTAACTCGCTTCACGGGCTCATGCAGGAGGAGTTTGAGGAGTATGCTGAGAAAGCAAAGACCCTTCCTGAGTCAACCACCAATGAGAACAAGCTTATTCTCTATGGATTGTACAAACAAGCTACTGTTGGACCTGTGAATACCTGTTAGAATAGCTTACTTGCAATCTGCTGTTTTCATTGTTTTCATATTGCTTTTATCAATTTGCCATGGATATTGAAAGAAATAAGTTTAGATACATATTTCATTGTTTTGTTTGGCCTCTATGCTTGATTTGCAGCACGTCCTGGAATTTTTAATCTGAGGGACAGGGCAAAGTGGGATGCATGGAAGGCTGTTGAAGGTAACACTAGATTCAGTTATCTCTAAACAACTCATGTTGTTCATTGGTGTCGTGCTCGGTCCCATATCTAACAAATCACATGGTTTTTTGGCAGCGAAATCCAAGGATGAAGCAATGAGCGACTATATCACCAAGGTGAAACAGTTGCTCGAAGAAGCAGCGGCAGCAGCTTCTGCTTGAATGTCCAACCTTGTGAGCAGTGCCTTTTGGCTTCCGTCTGTTTGAGTTTCAAATGTTATCAATAAACTCACAACGTTCTTGAACTGCTACTCTCTTCATGCTTGAATTATCTGAATGAATTGTGGTTATCAGGTATCCTTTTATTGATATTTCGTTCCTACTACTCGGGTTAAAGTTTAAGCTAAATGGCTTAAAATGCTTTGAAGGTTTCTTGTGTAAAGGCAAGCAACGGATGTTGTCAAAATTATTTGTGATGAATTTGTCACAAAATATAACTAATATCAAATTTAATATTTGATTCTTATTTATTATTGTCTTTATTTTTTCATATAATTATTATAATATTTTCATCATTGATTTATATAAATACAAAAGTTCACAATTATTTCAAAGCATAATATCGATGATAAAAAATAAAAATAGCGATTAAAGTAACATTATATGTTAAAAATAGTAAAATAATATTATTTACTACACATGTTTATAACAAATGTAATATTTGGAATATATGCATGTATATGGTCTTACTTGATGCAGATAATTTCATATGGATCGAGGAATAAACATGTAATATTGGAATATATATGCGTATTGGAGATGGTCTTAGTTGACGGAGATGTAGTCATGTGGATTGATGAATGGTCGGTGAGGATCATTTGTTAATTGTTGTCCATATAATCTTATTTATTTGTGGTTCACTTCAAATATTTTCTTATTTGTATTCCTTGTGTCATTGTAGAAGGATCATATCCAACGTACAATTTTGACTTATGTGCAATGATCTTTCAATAGAAGTGACATGTTAAATTGATTTGTCATTATATTATTAAAATGACACGAACGGAAGAAGAAAAAAGAGGCACGAGTTAGATGACGTATTTGGTATTGATTTTGAAATGCTTTATATTTTCAAAAAATTTAAAAATGAGAATGTTTTAAAAATTGTATTGAGATTATTTTTTAAATTGTATTTGTTTATGTTTTTTTATATATTCTGAAAAACATAAAAGTGAAATTTTGTTTGGTTATATATTTTGAAAACACATTTTATAAGTGAGTATTTTATGAAAATATATTTATTTTTAATTTAAAAAAATAACAAAAATAAATTATTAGTTATAGTTAGAAAAAAAAAAAAAACTCCTTTGGTAGTAGGTTTTACAATGAGGGATATGGATGGAAGACATTGGTGACCTAAGCTCTAGGTGACGGTGACGGTGAGATTTAGGTTATGAGTCAATATTCATCATTGTAAGAGGACTGTCATCATCGTCGTTAATCAATGGTCATCACCTTTCGTCAGAGATGGATGCCATCATCGGACATGATCATCATTGAAGCTGTACAGAGAGAGAGAGAGGAGATAGAGAAAGAAAACGAAAACAAAAAATGAAAACAACTATTTTTCATTTTTAAAAAATAAAAAAAAGTTAAATTCGAAATGGTTTTGAAAACATTGAATAAACAAATGCAATTTCGAGTAAACAACTATTTTTTATTTTTAAAAAATAAAAAAAAAGTTAAAAACGATGTTTTCGAAATGGTTTTGAAAACATTGAATAAACAAATGCAATTTTGAGATCGTTTTTGATTTTTTATGTTTTTAAAAATGAAAAATCATTCTTGAAAACAATAACAAACGTCTCCTTAGATTTCAATGAAGTTCTTTTGTTAATGTAAAGGAATTGGGCTACCTTAAATCCTTTTGACAGAGAAGAGATGGCATTTGGATTTGGATTATTGGATTTGGATCATCGGATTTCTTGGAAAACAGATGAAGTTCATCTTAGAAAATAAAAGAAAGAGTTAATTGTTCATTTCCTTTCTTTAATAAAGTTATGATTTGGTCCTTTTTTAATGATTAAAAAGTTTCTAAACTCTTTAAAATGGTGTAATTTGATAATTAGATAAAATAAATCACGGATGACATTTACAACTTGAATCTTGTAAATTTGTTTAATTACCAATTAATAGTAAATCAAATATGGTTAATATGACATTTTTGTGTAAAAAAAAAAGTTTTTTTTGATGAAAAGGATCAAATTATGTCCTTTTAAAATTTACAAATCTTTTAGTCACAAAAAAAGATTAGGGATCAATTTGCTACTTTTAAAAAATATTGAAGACCAAATAAATAATTTATCCTAAGAAGAAATAAAAAAGAACACTTTTTTTTTTGGTCAATAACACTTCTATTAAAAGTGAGAAAGCGGGGAGGGCAAATCCTCACAAAGTCGAGTAAATAAAATTCACGAGAACTGCTGGGTTGATCGAGTCCAAAGGAAAAGACCCTTTACATTAAAATAAAAGGCCCAACTAGCTAAATTATGAGCCATTAAGTTAATAGCTCTCAAAACTTTAGAAATAGACCAAGCCAATAAAGACAAAGACATGGAATTAAAATCAAACACTACAATTGTGATTTCCCAGCTAAGCACAGATGAAGGAGAAGAAACCGCTAGCACCTCTGCTATCAGTGCAGATGAGACTCTGACTTTTTCATAAATAGCCCAGAGAACACAAGCACTGTGGTTTCGAGTGACTGTTGCCCCTATTGCTGAATCTCCATGCATTACAACATCAAAATTAACCTTGAACCAACCCTGTGGGGGCGAACTGCAGGCAACAGATGGCGGAGATGCAGGAGGTTGGGCCACAAGCACCGAACCGAAGGCGGCAAAGGAAATGTCAATGGTTGTCTTAGTTTTCAAAACATCTGGAGGAGTACCATTAATAACCAAGTCATCTCGAAACCTCCAAATTGAATCTAAGACGATTAAGGCATAAAGTAAAAGGCTAGAAGATTTGGATATCACTGAATACTTCATAAGCACCTAAACTAATATGCCAGAGAAGAGATGCTTAGATGGATTCGACCTCATGCCCCTAGGGCTTATAAACCAAATACTGGAAGAGAGATCGCAAAACAAGAAGAGATGAGCTGTAGTTTCGTCGTGATGAGAGCAAAGAGGACAACAACGATCTTTATGCTGGAGGAAAGGCAGGTCACCGCTAACTGGGATAGCATCAATGATCAATCTCCACCAAATAATCTTGTGTCAAACATGAATAGTGGCAGACCAAAGCTTATTCTAAAGATGGGAGTGAAGCTCGATGTTGATGGTGAGCTTAGGCTTAAAAGGGTGAGCAAGGCAAACTTGGTGGAAAACAAACCATTGGCATTAGGCTGCCAAAATCAGGAGTCCCGCTTGCCTGAAATGGAAGGTTTTAGTCAAGAAATCACACTTACATATATGGGAGAGAAATTGGTCCGAAGCTTAGGGAAGTTCCAAATTCTTCCTGGTAGAATAAAGTGTGAAGCCTAAGTATGCCCTTGCTAAGAGACTCCAAGAGTAGAGAGCTTGAAGCCTGGGCTGGAGGGGATCAAGGCACCCACACAATAATGAAGTTACCTGATTCCAGCAACTTGCAAGTGCCACTAAAGACTAGAGGCTTATTTGAAAAAATGCTCTTCTAGACATAGAAGTCACCCGGTTTACTCTAAACCACTTCAAGAGTCATTGGAAAGGTACTTAGCTCGTAACACTTGCAAACACAGAGACACTTTGTAAGTTAAAAGACCCCAACCCATTTAGACAACAGGGCTAGGTTGGCATCGGTAGTTTTGCATATTCCCAATCCTCCTACCGATTTTGGGAGAGAAATTTTATCCCAAGCCTTTAAGTACAATCGTCTTGGTCCATTTGAGGAAGAAAACGAGAGCATCAATGCTGGAGCACATTGCTTTTGGTAGGGCAATTGTTTGCATAAAGTAAACTAGGGGAGCTTGGCCCACAGATTTGATTAAAGTCAATCTAGCCTACTTTGAAAGGCCATTTTCCTTCCAACCCGCCGATCCAAATCCAATCAAAATTGCACTTTCTTTGAACAAATCCATACAAAGGGAGGCTAAGGTATCTGGATTCCTTATGAATATGTGACATACCACCCGCTTTGAAGAAGGATTGTGACAAGGCCAATACCATGAACAACAGTTCTTAGGGCTTCGGAAGAATTAAAACTACAACTACCACCCGCTTTCTCTCTTCCTTTCAGGTTGTCGTTTAAATCATTAACAAGTAACCAAGGCCCATTGAAGCTAGGAGCTTGGTCTTCTACGGACTTCCAGAACTCTTTTTTGTCTTGAGAATTCGACGGACCATAAACTGTTGAAATTCGTCTTGATCAAGATCATATTTTCATCTTGATCGAACATAGCTAATTGAAATCTAATACGCCATGCCAAGCAAAAACCACTAGAGAGACCAACAAGGGGAACAAAAATAAAATCAGGAAAGTGAAGGGATGTAAGAATGGAAGTCATATGGGGATGAGATATCCTTTAACTCACAAACTATCATGGATATTGATAGATGGTGACAATTCCCAGATAAAATGATCATTTCTCCCATAGAGGCTTATGGTCAAGACTCCTTTATTTGCTTGAACTCCTCTATAAATATTACTTCTATTTTTGCACTTGATCCACTAGGAAAGGGACCAGGAGCTACTCTTCAAGATCAATTAGGGCCCTATTGGAAAGTGGATTTTCCAAAGCTTTAAGCTATTGACCACCATTTCTTTCTTTAATTGTTGGGTCTGGGTAGACCAAATTTGAGACCAAAGGATCATAGGCTTTTGGTAAAGATAAATGGCCAGAAGAGTCTATATGAAAAATGGCTTATGGGCTAATGTGGGCTAATATGGGCTTACCCAAAGGAAACCTTTATGATAAAAGAAGCCCTAGAGGCTTTAGCAATGTTTTGGAATATATAAGATAAAGACCTAAAGCATTGTGCAGGGTCAAAAACATTGCAGAGGAAAAGCTCGTAAGCAAGGGAATAATCTGGGGTAAGCAGAGGCAGGTGGACAGCTTTCTTTATCGATGACTTTATCAATGATGGCTATTTTGTAGAGGCTCTGCTGGTTTTACTTAAAGGGGGTGCTAGTGAAAAATATAAGGATAGGTATCTTTCGTTTTTGGTGATAAACTCAGGAATTACTTTAGTGGTGAAGCCTAGCTATTTAATCCAGAAATGGAAAAGTGGTTTTTAGGGTTGCTTGTATCCTTGGGAATTGGACTAGCAGTTTCGAGGGTGGTATTGGGGTAAGGAGATGGTTTTTTCCACCATGTGGGAGTGTTTCCAAGTAAGAAATGGAGGATTTCTTAGAGCTGGCTTTAGGCTCCATATATTTGTTGAAATGGATTTTTGGATCCACCATGACCAAATTACTATCCAATCTAGATGGTGCGATTGGAGCCAGGATCAATAGTTGGTAAGGATAAGGGTTGTGCAGTGGTATTGGGCTAGAAGAAAGGAAATAGGTGCAGTTAATGGGGTCTAGTTTTTCATGGTCTGTGAGCAACCAAAGGCCATAAAGATGAATCTTGGACCCATCACGGATTGTGACAGTTGTCTCTAACTTCGAAATGCAATCTTTACACAGATGCCCGATCAAACCACATCTAAGTAGAAATCTGCTAATCTCTCAAATTTCATCTGAATCCATAGTTTGCGGTCATCTTCCAATGATAAGAAAAACTAAGTCAATAGGGGTTTACAGAGTTCAACTTCAACTCTAACCCTGAGAAATATCCTCTATTTGAGGTTGCTAACAGCCTTGAAATCCACTTCTTGGACCACGCCCACCATTCCACCAATAACTGCAACATATTTTTAGGACAAGTATTTGAAAGGAAGACCTTGAGCTCGAACCCAAAAAGATGCAGTAGAAAAATCTGTATACATAAGTAGTCACCTAGGGACTATCTCCTTAAGATTCAGAAGGTACCCATTAATGGACCATGGCCTGCGTTCTGTCATTCTCTTCTTATCAGCTTTACAGGTAAAGGTGAATGAAAAAACATTTCTATTATCCACATCTATCCTTGCATTATCCATACCGAATCAGTGTTTATGTCCCAAGCTGCTGATTAAATCCTTTGACACCTGGAACCCGAAAGACTTTATTCGATATGATTCTTCTAACAATTGGGAGCTCTTCATCCTTCTGGCTATAGCTTTTTTCTGGAGTGAGTTTGAGGGTGAGGTCCACACAAGAGAAAGCTTTTGTCTCAACTATAATGGCATCTAATGAGTTTGACCCATCTTCTTTTTCCTTTTGAGTTAGAATCTTCCGTGATTGGAGATAGAGGTTGGGAGACAGGTGTATGTGGGTTTGAAATAATAGATGGAAAGTAAATGAAGATAATGGTGGTATTATTGTTATCCTTAGCGGCTGATAGGGTAAAACATGAAAATAGAGATCATAGGGCACTATTGTAGAGGCAATAAAGGAGTAAAGCGAGAAATGGTAAATGAGGAAGTAAAGCTAGATGGATTCCAAGTGAAGGAGGAACAGGAACCAAGGTAGTAAATAAGAGTACTAAGTGAAATATCATAAAGAAGATAACTCACTATTAGGAGTGAGAGCCTTTAAAAACAAAGGAAAGTAAAGCAAGAAAGCAAATGTTTAACCAAGAAAGCAAGAAGAAAACTCACTACTTTGGTACATTGTAAAAGGAAGAAGTGAAACAAGAAAGCAAATTTAACCAAAAAAAAAAGGCTTACAATGTGCCTAACGCTTTAACGGCTTCTAGGACTATCCATCGCATTAGATGCCTTTATAAGGAATAGCAGGATATGTCCATTACTTTTTTAGAGAATGAGGAAAATAAGTCAAAATATAAAGGAATAAAAATAAATAGGTTTAACAGTAAATAGTAAATTTAAATGTGAATTTGAATTTATATCTATTTAAAATTTCAAAAATACCCGTTTCATATATTTTTTTCCCTTTTCTTGTTTTTTTTTTCCTTTTCTTATTTCTCTTTCTTATTTTCTCTCCTCCATCTTTCCTTTTTCTTTCTCTATGTCAACCGATCACCTGTAACAGTGTTGGCCTTTATCGTCTTCAGCATCATCACTAAAATTTGTGAGCAAATCTACATGACCGCAAGCAAAGAACTCTTAAGCTCCAATCGCGACTTCCTGAACTTCGATCGTGGTTGCATGAGTTTGTGTGGCTTCAACCAAATCGCAAGCTCACGACCGAAAAAATGGTGACCATAAACTTTGATTCGCCATTTGAAGGCCAAGATCACAAGCTCACTGGTTGAGAAAAATGGAGACCATCAAAGCCAACTAGGAAAGATAGTGACTCTGATGAGAAACTTGGAAAAAAAAAACCACAAACCTAAAGAGAGAGATAGAAGGGGGCAAAAGGAATCATGACCGAAGTCTTAAAGGCGGATGGCAACCTGTGGATCATGATCAGAGACTCGTGAACGGCGCTACTCGCCTGAGTACAGATCGGAGGAGCGAGAGTCGATTCTTGTTGTGATCTGGCGCCATTGAGGGCAATTGCTATCATAGCTTTGGCATCGATGGTGAGGCATAGAGAGTGAGCTACGTTGATGGTGAGGCAGAGAGAGTGAGGAACTTGAGAAAGAGAACAAAGGAGAGAAAAACACAAATTAAAAAAAAAAAGAGTGGGAAACATAAAAATAAAAATAAAAAGGTAAAAAACACACACATTAAACAGGGGTAAAAAAAGAAACACACATATGTCTAAACTTAATTATGCTATTAATTTTTAAAAATTTAAAATTATGCTATTTACTCTGAAATCAATATACATTTGGCCAATAAAGTGCAATTTCTGTTGCTTTGTTGCATAGAAAGTCAATTTAAATTGAGACATTTTCAGCCTTGGTCATACAATCTGGGCTTCCCTAGTCGTTAGAATGTATTAATAGAAGTCTACGTGCAGAATTATATAAGAATTTCAAGAGATATTAAAAAAAAGGAGAAAAAAAACACAACACGTCAAATTTATAATTTTTTTTTTTGGAAACTTCCTTGCTAAATTAAAAAAAAAACTTAAAATTCTTTTACAAAACTAAAAAAAAAAAAAAAACCTTAGACCAAACCATTTTTAATTAAGTTAAAAAACCAAGATGAAACTTCCTTATGAAATTCCAAAAACTCTTAGAACTCATATGAGAGATGAATTAGAATCTATATTTGATGGATTAGAAATTGTTAAAATAGTAAAAACTGAGAATAAAAGTTAAATAAAAAAAGAAAAAAAAAAACACTGTAACAACTCATGTCTCCACCAAACAAGCTCTTGTTTTCACTTTTATTGTGTAATAGAAATAAATTTTGCTAGTTAGGTTTCTCTTTTAAGGGTATCTCAGAGCCAAAACATCAAATTTTGTTAACAAAATAATTTAACTGTCATAACAAACAATAAATGCATTTATACTATTTGCACCATTTCTAACTCCAATATATATATATTTCATGTATATTCCTTTTTATCTCTCTTTTTATATTCTTTTTTACTAATTCCATACTATTTATCTATTTCACAAATTATGCCCACATAATTATTTTTCACATACTCTTCCAATAAAACATATTTTATTATTTAACAATGTCTTAAAAAATAAAAAAGTAGGATGTAAACGAAATTTTTTTTCATTTTTTGGGTAGCAAAAAAGAAAAAATTTTGTTCAAAAATAAGAAATTAAGATAATAATATAAATACAAATATTATGTTGTGCTCTTTTTGAAAATAAATAAATATAAAAATGCACACTAAATTGGCGTGGAGTTAACAGTGGAACACCAAATTTAGCATTGTACTATTCACACGCCCCAAATTGGTGGTGGGTTGGAGGGCCAATAAATGCCACTCTTATACTTTCATTTTGACGTACATTGGTAGAGTTTTAAGTAAATGGTAGAGTTTTAAGCTGTTGTCGTTAATAAGTATTTACTAGATAAAAAATTTATTCTCTCTTAATAAATAAAATATTCACTTGTAAATATCTTATTTATTTCAAATTTTTTCATAAAAATGTAATCTTTTTTTCTTTTTACAAAAAGCAATAGATAATATGTCTAGATAATCTTATAAATAAAACTAATATACATGAAAACTCAAACTGTGATATTATTGACTCCAACTTTGAACTTTTTCAGGCGTTTTCTGTATATTTATATACATTTTTATATTTATATTATGTTTAAACATAATATAATTTTTATTTAAACATAGGATTTTTACGTTTAAATATAATATTTTTTAATAATATCTTAAATATATTTATTATTTTAAAATATTTTAAAAATAAATTTTTTAAATTAAAATTATATTTTCTTTTTATTTTAGTTTTTTTATCTATTTTTATTAATCCCATCAATTTTTTAACTCTAAAATACAATTTAAATGCTTTTCATTTAAAATACACATTATATACAAATAAAAATAAATATTTTTTATTTAAATATAAAATATATTTAATATATTACATTCAAATATAATATAAATATAAGATATTTACTAAACGCGCATGAGCCATGATAAAAAAAAATTTTACACTTCTCTCGCTCTCAAATTGTAATTTACAAAATGCATTAACCTAAAATTCTCGGAAGTCAGGAAATAAATATCACATATCAAGGCTGTTTTGCTGCATATATTTTCCAGCACGAGTCGTACATATCCCTGATAATGACATTGCATGAGGACCACCTAATTATTATCCTTTATTAAGGTAACCTGCCAAAAGCAAAATCATTATCCTCACTAAATATGTAACCCAAATTGCCCGCTGCAAATGAACTTTTGGAAATCTTTTCATTTCTTTGTCATCTATTTTCTTGGGAAAAGAATGATTGCATACAGAAAGTTACTTATATTATAAAAATGTTAATAAAAATAATAAGGAAAGAAGGTAGAAAATGTGCAAATTTATGCGGGAAGAAAAGAATAGTGAAAACAATGAAACAAAATTTGGAATACATCTATCTTTAGAAAAACTACAGTTGGCCAGTGGAAAATGAAAAAGAAAACAAAATAAACTATAACAGGATATATATATATGTTAGAATATGATGACCTAATTCTATTTAATTCAACCTAAAAGTTTGCAGTGTGATATATTAGTAGAATTATAATTATGAGATTTTTTAGATCTGTGATAGCGAAAACAACTATGAGATTTATTCTTACGTGTACGCGTCCACACACACATGTATATATGATGTATTTTTAGAGTTTGATTATTACATTTTTTGTTATTGTCATTCAAAACACTCCCCTCTTCTACTAATTTTTAATATAGTGAATTTTCTTTTCTTATGTCTATGGGTTTTCCTCGTTTAGGAATTTTTATGTAAATGTGTATTTTTATTTCGTTTTTCTATTGTCTATTCTCGTTATACAGATACATACGTCAATTTAACTGTGATCATTCGATTAAAGATAAACAATGAAGGTAAATGGTAGAAAATGAAAGGGCAAGCTAAACTTCAAATATCACTTGAGGTGGGTGCAAAAATAAAAAATATATATATTACAAGAGTCAAAGTAGACCCTTGGTAACTAATTTGAAGAACTTGAAAATGTTTTTATCGTCTCTCTACTCCCTCTTCGTGCTCACCATTTTTTTTTTTAACCTCCTTTTTGTAATGTTCAAAACTCTCGTGGAGATCAAATTGATTAGGGGCGTTTGGTTCTTGTCCTGCTGAAACAATTTCTTTGCTCTCATTGATCCTTCGCAGACCATATGATTTTTTTTCCCCTCTCTTGCACCCAAAAAAGAGAGGAGGACAAAAAAAAAAAAATAAATAAATAAAAATAAAAAGCTTTCACTTCACCTTGTTTGGTTCATTTCAAATCTCTCTCTTCTTTCTTCTCTTGCTTCTTTTAGATCTCTCTCCTCTACTTCCATGGAATCCTAAAGATCTATCTTTTGCTGTTCTAATCTTAGACAATGAAATAAATCCCACAACAATAAAACTTAAAACAAGTAAAAAAGGAAATGCCATAAGTTCATAATCTCTACAAATTGATTTATTGAAAGTTTTGAGACAGATCAAGCATGTAAGAACTCCAAAACTATTTCATTCTTAATTTCATCATTTCACTTTGCAATTAACAAAGTGCCCTTATGCTGTCGAATTTACACTCTCATTCTCTGCCTAAATTGACTATCACACTTGCCGCCACGATAACGCTGCCCGTCTGCCGCGCCATATCTCACCACGTATTCCTTTGTCGCAACCTTCGACTTTCCCTCACAGGTTTACTTCTAGGTTTGCATCGCACTTATTTCGATGGCGTATTCAAGACCTAGTGTGTATACATATATACACATATATATATTCATATATTTTATTATTTAATACCTTTAAAAACGATATTTGTAATTTTCTTTAAATATTATTATAATAATCAGTCATTAATAATATAATTTTTTATAGTGATATATATATTTTTTACAAAAATAGGTGTAAATAGTATCTTTTATAGATAATTTTATTGTTGTAAATCAACTCATAGATGCATGATTTTAAGATATTTAAATAATAATATGAATTTGAATTACATGACTCAATCTGAATTCTACCGTTTAAGATATTATTTAATTTATTGATGCCTCGGTTGTAATCAAACACCCCGCTTTATGAATAGGCACGTTTCTTTCCTTGCTATAAATTATAAAATATAAACCAAAAAAAAAACATTTTTATTTATGTTTTGAGAATTTTTAAAAAAATTGTTATTTATTGAGTTTATGGAATAGTTATATCTTCGGGTAATTTTTCATAGAACTCGGTTAAAAAACTTTTGTAAAGGAACAATTAAGATCATCTTCAATGTATTTGTATATATCAATGTTATATTTGTTACAAAATAATGTAAAATATAACATTATTTTACTTTATATTCAAATATATTATGCTATTTCTATCTTTTGTTATCATTATTATATTTTAAAAGTTGTAAAAGTAAATTTTTTGTATTTAAATAAATTAAAAATAAAATTATTGTAATAATTAAATGAGTTAACAACCAATAAAAATCAAAAGTAAAATTTGATATTACTTGTATCTTATAACAAATTTACTATAAAGTTTAACATATGATAAATTTGATATTAAAAATAGATTACATTAAAGAACATGTTTTTATCCAAATACTAAAATTTAATATTACATTAGAGATGCTATAATGCTAGCCTTTCTTTATTTTTATGTTTCATTTTCTTCAAACCCAAACAATTTCCTATCCTATTTCTTTAGCATTTAGACGTTGACCCTTCACGGATATGTACTATGCAAAAAAGTTGGTGAGCATATTTAGCCAAAAAAAAAAGTTGGTGAGGATGAAAATTTAGGCGGCAACATGTTTTTTTCCCCATTTAGCCTTATAGAAGGTTGAAGTTATTCTTGTTTCTCTGTAGAGTTAAACGCAAGTGCACTTGGAAACTCCCCCAAAAAAGTTAAAAGGCGAAATTTTAGCTAATTTGGCTACGTACGAGGCTTGCAATCCATGCACTAGAAAGAAGTTTAACAAACACAATAATGATGGTTATTTACATTATATCTAAGGGTAAACAAAAAATCTAATCACTCAATAAACTCACTTAATTAACACAATCCGATCTTAATTGTGTGGGTTGATTTTTTACATTTAATTAATTGAATAGGTAAAAAAAAAAAATTACCTACCCAATCTTTATTGGGTGGGTTAAAAAAATTCCAAAAACTCATCCAACCTACCCAATATTCACCTACATATTTATTTTTAAATTATTTGAATATATAGAATGTATTACTTGATATTCAATATGAATGTAATTTTTGATAATTTTGTGAAAAATATCGTTAATTATTTTAGTATCTTTATATTTTTTTTTATGATTGTTATAACTTATATTTATTTTATATTCGATTATTAATGAGATTATATTAAAAAAAATTTTTGTGCAGAGTCTATAATAGAATTTATTTAAAAATTATTATAAGTTTAATTCCTTTTCTCCCCCTTAAATTTTATTTATTGTTGAATTTTTAGCATCATTTTTATTATTTTTCAATAAAATGCACAACCCGTCAAATCTACCCAACCCAACCTTATCTTAATTAGGTAGATTGATTTTTTATATTGAATTGATTGGATGGGTAAAAAATATTTTCAACCTACAAAAAAAAAAATCGAGTAGGTTGAAAAATCACAGAAACCCACCCAACCCATCCGATATTCACCTTTATATCCACAAATCAAAATTCGAGGAACTCAAGTGTCAATGTATTTTATCAAAAATATATTAGACGATTACTTTGTACTGGAAAATTAGTGCCAATTTGTTTTTGCTTATTTTTCTCTCAATTATGAAAAATGGTATACACCTAATGACGGACCATATAGATTGTGTGTGTGTGTGTGTGTGGGCGGGGAGAGGGAGTGGTGGGGTGGGTTGGGAGACGGGTGGTGGGGTTTGGGGGGTATCGTATAGAAAAATTTGGGCAATTTTTCTTTTGATCCTTACTTGTGTCAACTGTTGACGTAATAATAGAAAATTTTAGGAGATGTTATACGTAAAATCAAAAGTTAAGGATCAATATATGAGACGTAATTGATAATTCAAGGGTCATTTGCATATCTTAATTTCTTTTTATACCCTTTCTTCAATACGCTTAGGTTTTATTGTTATTTTTTTCCTTTTTCTAAAATCAAATTAAGAGACACAATTATCTTAGAGTGCAGTAAAACTAAATAAGATAGTTAAGGGAGATAAGTTGCACAAATTTTTCTATACGGCTCCCCCCACCCCCAACCCACAGCACACCCCCCCTCCACACACACACACACACACACACACACACACACACACAAATTAGACATAAATTAAACATATCCTTAGCACATGAGCTTTATTTACGTGTAAAGTCATAATTAACATTTTTGGAGAAAAATTGTGTCCAATCAGAGATATTTTAGAAATAAATTGTATTTTCATTAAAGATACATATAACATCATCAAAGATATTTTGAAGATACAACTTTCCTCACAAAAACATTTAAATGTTATCTCAAACATTAATACTACCAAATATTTTGTTAAGACAGCAACATGCATTATTTACCAATAATTTCACTTTGAATTTTATCATAAAGGTAGAATTTGAATTTAATACCTCCAAATAATAATATTAATGATAAAAACACTAATCACCAAGTGAGCTTAGAATGCAAACCAACGAGGGCTAATAGCTCGTTTGATAAATGAGTAACATTCTAACTTTTCTCTACAATGTCTTCGTATTAAAACTTAAACTCTTTATTTAAATTTGAGTTCAAATACGAAACAGACTATTTCTAACTAATAAAATTACAATAATGAAAAAGTATTGCATGAAGAAGAAACCACAAAAAAATGTAAATAAAAAAAAAGAGAGAGAGAGAGAGAGAGGAAAGATAGGAAAGGAAAAGTAGAGCATGCGTGCTAGACATCAATTTTGAGTGCATGGAAACGCATTTTCAAAGTTTTGCCCCCACACGTTGATCTTGTGAAATTGCAGTCCTACTCATTGCACTTGCCCCTCCATCTCTGTCCCTATGCAAGTTTTATGCGACTCCTCTCCCTCTATCCTTGCCATTCGTTCACTTTGCGCTTCTATAAATTAAAAAATTCTTGATTTTTTTTATAATATTATAACATATGTCTAAATATTTATTTGTATTATATATACCTACAATAATATAAATATATAACTAGTAGTACAACAAGGTGACCCAATATCCTTCCCTTCTTGGTCCTTCCTTTTACTTGTTGATCTTGTCTCTCTCTCCCCCCCCCCCCCCCCCCCCTTTCTCTCTCCTCACGCAGTTCTCTCTTTATTTTCATTCATGCCCTTGACAGAAACAAGCTTTGTCATAATAGTACTGTGATATCACCATTTGGCAAAAAAAAAAAAAAAATTTTTTTTAAGTGAAATCTTCATGGTGGTACAAACGAACGGCTCAGATGGTCATAACGGCGGCGAAGCTGGGGTTGTTACCCAAGGCCGCGCAGCAGCAGATCGGGGTGGTGCGGGTCATGGTGCTCCTGGTGACTCTGCGGTTGTGGAAGTTTCCAAGTCTTCTCAGGTGGAGAATTCCACTGTCCACCGTGACAGTGATGACCAGGTACGTGACTTTAACATTTTGTCATCTTTTTTTTTATTTAATTTTATACTTTTTTTTTTTTTTTTAAGTTTTACTCTTATCTGTACGTTCTCTTCTTATGCTAATCTCTGAAATTTTTTTATTAGAATATACAAAGCATTGGAAGAAGATATTTTTCTTTTTCTAAAGCAGAATTTATGGTTATTTTAATATTAGTTCTATAATGCAAAACTTAGAAAATAAAAATAAAACAAACGTGTCTACCAATATAGCTTAACATTGTTTTTATATCCGATGCCATTTCATAAAATATTTCATAAAATGTAAGGTTAAAATATCTACTCTTAAATTGAAAAAAAAAAAAAAAAAACGTCCAGCATGATATTTATGTATTTTTTTTTTAAATGATTAACTTTCTTAAATTTTTTTTTGTTGGGGAAATGGAATTTGGCTGGGAAGACGCGTATGGGCATAGCTGTCAAATTAATTAAATATGTTGACAAAAATAATTGAAAGTCTGAATTTTTGATGGGGACGTCTTTTCGAAATTTGGTAACGAGATATTAACGACATCATGCTGTGTAAATGTGTACTTTTAATAGTGGATATGGACAACTAATATGATAAATTTTGTCCTTTCCATTTTCCTCGCAACTCATGAATCTTCTTAATTCATTAGGATTAAAAATGATATGCATTAATTCTCTCTATTTATTGTTCGTTCCCAATTAGTGGAAGATTGGCCGTGTACGCAAGTGATGTTTAGTCGACTTATTTTAATCATAAAATATAAGCAATTTAAAACACCAAACAAAGTTGTAACAAATTTGATTACAATATAACCTTGATCTATGAAAAGATTTAGGTGATAATTGGCTCATGCATTCAAATCTAAAATTTTAAATCTAATTTTATTTTTTAAATTAATAAAAATTATAATTAAATCAATTAATTTTGATAACAAAATATTATTTTATTCTAAGTTAGTTAACAAACATATCTTTCTTTAATAATTAGCGTTCAAGAGTCTGAATGATACATGAATCAAATCTGAAACGAAATGAAATTTTAAATCTAAATTGATTGATTTAGTTATGATTTTTATTGATTTAAAAAAAAAAGCGAAACTAAAAATTTAATTCTGATATCTTAAACCATTCACGGTCCAAATAACTAATTTTACTTGTAAATGCACTAGTGGTTTTCATTTTTAGAATAGCCAACAATTTTTGCTTTTTACTTTCCAAAAAGGAATTCGGCCAAAACCATTTTTCCTTTGTTCTAGTGTCACGTTGACATCTACTTGAGTTAAAAACTGCGGGGAGGTCTGGTGAACCGTAACTACATTTTTTAAATGTGAATTAAAAGATTTACGCACGTTATGTTCATTTTTAGGTAAACAAAAATTATACGCAATAATTATTTATGCCAGTTGACTAAAGTGCATTAGTACTTTAGTCTCAACAATGAGTAATAACTTTTTTTTTTCCCGTCGAAAACTAATGAGTAATGCTTGTGAGTAAGTTAAGTTATAAACAAAAAAAAATTCATGATATATTTATATATATATATGAATAGTTTTAAATTTAATATCGGATATAATTTGACACTATCATGAATGTGAATTTCAATTATAAAAAAAAGTGACCTTACGTAATAAAGAATGTAAAAATAAAAATATTAAAAAACATTTTATAAATATGAAAATTCCAATATTTATATTTATTTATACATAAATTTATAATTCTCTTAACTATAATATTGAATTATATCTAATATTGAATTTAAGGCTTTATATACATAGTTATATATATTTATATCTTCTCGGTGATATTGTCATGCTGACGTAGACTCTAAGCTTAGTGACATTTTGTCTTTGGGGAGAAAAATAAAGTTGTTTAAAAGAGACATTATATAAAACCCCACTAAGTGATCTTCCTAGAATTTGACGAACTTAAATACCCAAATTCATAAAATAATTAAACTAGTTTCACACGTTCATCATTAAATATCAAAGGGCACTATTTTATGTGTATTTTATAGTGTTTCCTTCCAATTTTAAAATGTCACTAACAAATGTAACGGTAGACCTAACTTAATGATAGTTTTATTTTAATTATATCATAAAGATATAAGTGTCCTGTACAAAGATAATTTCATTCATTTCTTTTTTTTTTTGGCTAAAGAACTAACTTTTTTGAAAGGGAAATTCATTCATTCACTTAGAGAAGAATATAATAAACGCTACAAATACGAGCAATGACCTTGTGATACAAAGGGCAGACGAATGCTGTCTCAGCATGTCCATATCGAGTACTCATATGACTCTTTTTGAAACTCTGTACAATTGATGAAAACTAATCAATTGAGAGTAGTAATTTTATAGCACAAAGGCTACCACAAACCTCTGCATCGAAGTAACTCAAGCGGAATTAAAACTACGCTTAACACACCGTTAAAACACACCAAAGATGATGGTAATTTCAAAGAACACACAAATAGAAGGTTGAGTGGGAAAACTCTCACCCTTATTACAAATAAAACAACAACAACAAAATTAAAAAACCAAACAAAGCCTAGAGATGCCATCAATAAGCTCCCTAACTAAACAGGGTCCTTTATTGGAAAAAATGGGCACGAACAACAAAATGCCAGCGGCTCAAGCACTGGCTCCTTGGATTTGTGGAGAAATACCTAGAGAAATGTCCCCAAGTTGATCTCGTGCTTGTAAGCACGCCATGCGACATGCTCAAGTTGTGGAAGACACCATCGAACCCTTGCCTCCAATAGACTGAAAAATCCAACCAAAAGCTTCCCACACTACACATCCATCACCTGCACCCACTCCTTTTGGCAACACACACCAAAAGCTTCCCACACTACACATCCACCACCTGCACCCCACTCCTTTTGGCAACACACACCCTATCCAATGTAGATCGAAAGTAGACGACTATCTAGGTGAATTTTTTTAGGCCAGTTGGCTGGTGATGCCTGGCAAACAACCTCCACCACTACTCCTGAATGTTGGTTTCTAGAGAGAGGAAAGTCACCTTTTAGTTTTCTTTAAGAGCTAATTGATTATTCATGTTAACCCTATAAAAAATTAACAATGTAAATTCTTCCAATTAAGTATTTTTCCTAAACAATTCAATAATCGTAGTAGTACTACAAAGCAAAAGTTAAGACATATAGCCAATCACTTACAATTTAGCAACCGTAAAAAGAGTATTCATCTCATAAGAAGATTAAACTAATAAATCCGTTAAAAAAAAAAAAAGATTGAACTTATAAATGAATGTCTTCATTCTCTTGATCTCCTTATCATCTATAACGAAAAGAAAAATGCATCTATTTTTTGTGGTGGAAAAAGTGAGATCTCAATTGCACAAGTAGAATTAGATTTAATTGTCTTGATTGTTCTCGTTTTCCATATCTATGAGGTTGTTTCTTATTTATTTGTTTAGGTTTGTTAAGTCTCATGACTGGTTTTTGAATTACTTTATTTTTATATACATTTTTTTTAATAAATTAGAGTGAGACTTTTCTATTTAACATTTAAAAAAAAAAAAAAATTGGACGGGGCATCCTAACTACCTCTTGACCAAAAAAAAAAAAAATGTTTTCTTTGAAAAAAAATTATAAAACATAACTTTCAACACCCGTGCGATTGGCAGTGGCCTACATGTTCTCTTGTCTGAGAAAAGGCGGTCAAAATGAGGCTGCTTTCAAACAGTTTGAGTATTAATTATGCTCAAACATAAGTAATGATTTTGTTTTTTTGTTTTTTTTTTTCCGTTGATTAATTACATATATATTTTTTAATTTCGACTATTGATGTGTCACTCTCGCACAGTTTCTCCTAAACGATCCGGAAAATGTCAAATTTAACAATTTTAGAATTGTTTAAATTTTTAGTGAAATTGTTAGAGGGCTCAATTAAGCATGTTGACTTTTCAATATTAATACAAAATTTTGTTTAGTTGAACGTTTCAAACTTAAAATTTTGATTTCAATTTTATCTTTTTATAAAAAATTAATAAAAATTATTATTAAGTTAATCAGTTGGGATTCAAAATTTTGATTTTATTCTGGATTCGACCCATACATCATTCAGGCCTAGTTTAAAGGTTATCTAGTATAATAAACTAATTAGACTCATAAGTGAGGAACCACTAGCTAATGAGTGTTCTTAAATTTTCTACTAAACTTTTGTTATATCCATGAAAATTTTAGTTAAAAAAATCTCATAAGAGTTCTACATATTCCAACAAAATGTTATTTTTCCCCTAACTATTAAATTTGTGTCTTGTAAAAGATTAAACAAACAACACTTTAACCAATCAAATTTTTTAAAACACCTAGAGAACACTCGATAATGTGTACTAAGTTTCAATAAAAAAAAAAAGCGTATTAAGTATTAGCTTAAATAGTAACTATAATTAAAAAAATTAAACAATATAATTGCCCCAGCATGCCCATTGATCTACCATGCCCCTTTGTTTGATAGAACTCATTTAAGTCCGAACCAAAATTCCCATCATAAAATTATAACACTTGCTTGGAGCTCAATCTCTTCTCTGCTTTTTGCTAAGATCGAATATCTTTCAATAGTTGTTTTCCTTATCAATTGCATTGTTTGGTGCTTAAAAAAAAAAAAAAAAGGTATGACTTAATTCATAAAATTACAAAGTCCATGCAAAACAAAACGCTGATTTTTATTTTGAAAAATGAAAGATGGGGAAGGATAGTAATTAAACCAGGAAGTAAGCATCCCTTCCTCCCAATGCTTCCATGCGAGGAAAGGCTCTTATTTTGGTGTTAAGTTTTCAATTTTCGGATGTTTGATTATAATCAATAATAATTATAAGAAAATGCACTTTTTGGACATACAATTTAAAAGAGAAAGAAATGTTTTTTAATTCCTACGGATGTTTGATTACAATTTAAACGTTTTTTAATAATTTGTTTATAGTCGGTGATTAGAAGGGAAAAATGCCAAACCCATATATGCAATCCGTAAGGGAGAAAGAAATAGACAGAAGATTTGAAAAATGATTGAAGTAAATAATAAGTTTTTAAAATATTTATAACATACAACAAATTTACTATGAAAATAATTTATTTATGTTTAATTTATTAAATAAATTATGTATCTTTCTATTTGTAAACATAACGATTATCTCTTAAATTTTTTATTTACCTCAAAAATTTATTATTTATTATAAATATTTTAAAAACAACTATTTATTTTAATTAGTTTTTGAACATTCTAATTTACTATAATTTCCCTATTAGAGGCTGGAGTTGTAGCTTGATTACTAGGCTGTTTAATTAATCCCAAAGCCTACGTGGTTGGGCCATCTAGATATCTTAAGTAGCGACAATGAAAACCCTTTTAGGTTAGGCCGTTTTTGGTAGCCAAATTTTATTGTAGTCTTTGTGCTTTTTATCTCCTGAATAATAAATTGGCTTGTTCAAAAGAAATAAACTTGACTCATTCACAAACGCGCTCTAGCTCTAGCATCGAGGGATTTTCTTCCTAATACGAAGAAATTTTTGTTGTCAATGTCGACGTCGATCTTCGTCCACCTTAGAGCTTTCGGATATGGCTTTTAAAAACTACAACCTAATTTAAATTTTAAAAAAAAAAAACTTGCAAAAGTACACAAAAATATCCTAAAATAAAATAAAAAATCGCTATTAGATTGGTATTTGAATAGGCAAGACCTGTTGCCACTATCAATACAGAATTAAGTTCACATACATTTACTTGTACTATAAAAATAAAAACTAAAAGTAGACGAAAACAAAATAAAAAAATCCAATCGAGATTTAAATTAACACATATTTACATCTTTAAAATACTATATTAAATTTTAAACTTTAAAAGACCAAAACAATACCTCTAAAATAACTTTTTTTCAACACATCATTACTTTTTATAATTTACATTTCTAAAATGCTATAATAAACACTAGATTTTAAAAATTTATAATTTTGTGTATAAACGTCTAAATGAAATGATTTTTTTTAAAATTATATAGAATTTCGAAAGAATGAAACGATATTTATGTTGATATTTTTTTTTAAAATTTTTTTAAATTTTTATATTTTTTCATCCAAACATTTTTCCCCAAACATATTTTTCAAAATAACTTTTTTTCAACTAAAAAAAAATCTCTAAACATTGGTTCCAAACACCCCTGAGTTTGAATAAATCAATATTTTATTGTTGAAATTAGTTGAACTAGTTATAATATTTTTTGTTAACTTTAAAAAAAAAAAAAAAAAACAAAACAAAACTAGACGTAAAATTTTGGATCCGAACTTATGAACCAAACATATCATTGACACATATCTTAATTTGTAATATACAAAATACAAAATAGATGCCAAAAAAAAAAAAAACCTACTGGTTGATCTCCAGATGAAAGAACAACCAAATTAAAAATAAATTGGAGAAAGAAGAATTAAAAGAGAGAGATAGAGAGAAATAAAGTCTCAATGCAACTCTTTAATATGGCCACCGAACATGTAGCTCTATAATAAAATCTAATGAATTTATGACCAACTCAACTAGTTTGGTAACTTTAAATAAGGGTCTATTTGCATAAGATGTTTTTTTTTTTTTTAAAATGAAAATTTTTAGATATAAAAAATAAAATATTGTTTGAAATTTTTTTTAAAAGTAAAAAATTGTTTAGGTGAGTGAAAACTTTTTTTTTAATTTAAAGAGCTCTTTTTTTATTTTTTAAAAATAAAAAATTTTAGATATTCTGATAAAAAATATAGAAAGATCTATTTTTTTTAAAATAAATTTTTTTTTATTTTTTAAATTTATACGTGTCAAATAAATTCATAACCAATTCAGCGAGTTTGTCAATTTTTCTTTTGCTTTTTCTTTTTTTGATATATATTGTGGTAAAAAGGTAATGATTGATTTGTTTGTCGTCTCCATTTATTTTGGTAGATTAAATAAAAACGTGAAAGGCATGCAGTACTAATATATCGGCCTGTGTCTCCTCAAAAAGCGAAAAAGAAAAAATGTCGCCTTCCCAAAGAATGTCCTCTTTTTAAAAAAAATATATATATATAAATAAATTATTATCTTTTGATTTTCAAGCTTGCCCCATTTCCACCGGGATGGGAACATATTATTGTTTTTGGGTTTTTTTTTTTTTTTTTAAATTTGAAGGGAGAAGTAAAGTACATTTCCGAACGCAATAATATTATGATTAGCAAAACAAAACCTCAATAATGTTACTGATTATGCGTCTTCAGAAAGGACATGTAGGGTTTTTGTGACAGGAAAAGTGTTACAAATTTGTCCAAACTTGTTAAAGACCTGTTTCAGTCATGTCAACCACCATATTATACGCTTCTTCAAGTACGCAGTTGCAAATAAATGATATTTGATAAACCGATGATGAGAAACACATAGCATCATCATCGTATAAAAATTACAAAAACAAAACAAGAAAGTTTGCGGATATAAAACATAACTAAATACCAAATAAATATGATAAGTATCCAAAAGGATTAGAACAAAAACCATCGTAATGATAAGTCAAAATCTCATTACGTCGAAGAGTGTGGGTCTCTCAATGCCTACGGATGAAAATGACATAAAATGCAAGCGGTTAGTAAATACGCAACGGTGATGATGACAACGACAATGGTGAAGGCAAACACATGTACCACTAGGTGACTAGCCGACTCTCTCGCCATTAAAACCTCCAAATAATAAGTTGAGATGATGATTAGTGTGCTTGAAAGTGCCTAGCAATTGACAATGATCATCAATGGGAAAACTCTCCTCCTTCATGGATGGTATGAACTCGACTTATAAAATTTTATTTATTAACTTTTATTAACGTACGCGTGTCAAAATTTTATTTACATTTTATACAATTAAAACAAATTATATTTTATAAGGCTTGCTTAGGGGTGTCGTCGAAGACGTTATAGTATAGATTGGATTCGAAATATGTGTTGAGGGGGGTACTTTTAGAAATGAATAATAATATAAAAAATAGTACAAAAATTTAAAATGTGTTTAGAAAAAGATATGCAAAATGAATTTTGTTTTGTTTGTTTTGTCGTTGTGGGTATTTTTACATAAAAATAATCTTATTTTGATTTAAATTGAGAAAGATATGGATTAAAATTTGAGTTTTTTAAAAATAAATAAGAGAGAAAGTAAGAAGTAGAATTATGAATTCACTGTTTAAACATATATTGTAACATTAGAATGACACCCCGTACCCCAAATGAGGCCGAAATTTCATGATCTTCCAAAAGGAAAAAAAGTTTCATGATGTGTGGTTATGTGTATTTTGAAACAATTTTCTCCAATAACAGATTTCTTAAAATTTTAAATGCTTTTCACATTCTAAAATCTAACTAAAGGTGTTCATGTGCAATTTGACATTATTGTGCTGCAAAAATTTTTTAATATAATTGTGCTGTGAGTCCAAAAGTTATTGTGTTTGAAAGTAGATAGATGTTTATTAAATTTTCTTTTCGAAGTTGTTGTGAATACTAGAAGCAGAATTTAGGTGCTTGGTAAACTATAAACAAAATTGTTATGCAAATATATAATGACAAAAAAGAACATTATTTTTCTCTAGCACCTAAAAACATGAATGATGTGTTCTAATAGTAATATTTTCTCCTATAAAATAGAAGAAATTATTGCAATAACAATAGTTTCTAAAAATTATTTACTATCATTTCTTTTCAAATATTTACTATTATCATCAAGCACACATAAAATTATTATAATAAAAGATTTCTATAAATATAGTAAAATAAGATATAAAATTATAATTTACAATTTGAAATTATTTTTAAGGGTAAAATAATTTCTCAATTTTATAGAATAGTAAAATATAATTTAATTATTTGTTATGAAGAAAAATAAATAGATTGGGATTATTAATTATTATTAAGGATATTTTAACAAATTTATATAATGATAGTAGAAGCTGTTATGTGAAAATAACCCCTAACATGTTTTTCAAATTTTGTGCACTATAGCAGTTGTTAGAATTTATTAGGCAAAAATAAGGTTTATCAAATACTCTTGATATGAAGATTTTTTAACAATCTAAAAATAACCTCCAAATACAATGCCAAATGGGCCCATATTTCTCAACATAACAATCTAGACCCTAATCTCAAAATAATATTTAAAAAAGAGATGATTAAAAAATTAGTAACAATATATATTGCAAATATAATTTAATAATAACATTTGCTTTTTTTATCATTTACATTTTGAACTTGAGATCTCCAACTCAAATTCTATTAACTAACATTAATAGGGTAATATTAATTTTATAACCAATTCTATTATAAAGAAATGGAAAAAAGAAGTATATAACAATTTTGCAATAAATTGTTAAAGTAAATGGTAGATTTTTAAAAAAAATATTTGAATTACATAATGATAAGTAAAAAATTTATTGAGATAAATAATTTACCTATTGAAAATAAATTTTTTATTTTCTTTTATTTACTTTAAATATTTTATAATCTTAGTATTTATTTTATGTATTTTTGAAAATTTATTATTAAATTATAATTTTATGATAACTTTATTTTTTATTTATTATAAACTTAGGAGTGCGTGAAATTTAAACTCTAAACTTTTAAATAAATTTAAGTGTGAAATTATTATTAAATTATGTATATAACCATAAAACTTACTATAATATCCACAAAACATAGAATTAGAGTTCTCCTATTTTGAAATTAAAGAAACCATAATATATATTTTTTATTTTTAGAAGTAATAAATACAAAAGTTAAAACAATTTTTCTTAATTTTTATTTTTAAAGGTAGCAACTAACAAGTACAAAAATTGACGTTGAAAAAATGATAGAAATATTACTTATCACTATAATTGTTTTATCGGTCTTAAATTAATTTTTTTAAAATTAAGTCAATCACTAATTTAGTAACTTGACGCAATCTAATAGATATTTGAAATTCTATAACTATCCTTTTTTATATAAAATTTTAAAAAATCTACATTAAGGGTTTATTTGGATAAATATTATATTTTTATTGTATATTATATTTAAGTATGATATGTATTTGGATTGTTTATAAGAAAAAATATGTGATATAATTAATAAAAATAAATTAAAAATATATAATAATTATATTAGATTTAAAATTTAAAAATATTTATATAATATTTAATATATTAAATAAAAATTACATTATGATGCAAATGTAGTTGACACAAGTGTCACAAGAGTTCACTTGTGAAAAACAACAAGGAAGTAAACTAAGAAAAAGAACCTCCAATAAAGTAAGTGGCTTTTATTTTTGTTGTTAATGGAATATATGCGGCTTCTGACTCCCTCCACCCGCGGCCACGTAAGACTCCGCTGGTGGGGCTGAGGTGTAATTTCAACTTCTTCTTCTTCTTCTTCTTCTTCTTCAATATGAGCTTTCCTTTACCTTCGCCTTTCTTCTTCTACATTAATGGCGGCGAAGACTCAGATCACTTTCTCCTTCCCACACACCACCCTCTTTTGATTCTCGCCGCCGTTTTTTGATGGTTTGTCAATTTTCCTATTTCTTATTTCTCGCTTCTCACCGAAAATCTCTCCTTTTTTTTTTTCCCACTTCGAATCATATTCAAATGGAAAATAACCTACCTGCACTCTTGGTTTACATGTCAACTTATCTTTATTATTAATTTTTTTTTTTATAAAAGTATAAAATTTGCTTACTTTTTTGAGTGCCCATGTTATTATTATCATTATTGAAATGTTTTATGATTTTATGTTTTCAATTTTTTTTGTTTTGCTAACGTGATTCAATTTCAGGGGTATTAGACTAATTTTGTTGAATGAAACCTTTTTTTTTTTTTTTTCCTTTTCGGTTAATCATAGTAATTTTTGTTTGATTTGAATTTACAAGCACTTAATTTATTGTCAATGCCAATATTCAATACTTTACTTGTAGAGGCAAAAGCCCCAAGTCTTTATCTTGTTTAGAATTTGATTGTAATTTCAGGAGTGAATGATATAAACTTGACATTTTTATATAATTTATATGCAGAAATTGAGAAATACAGTAGTGAGGAGGCAAGCTTCAATAGCTATGGGAGATCTGAATGGTGCTGATTATGTTTCTTTTGGAGAAGTACATTCCCCTGGAAGAGGTAGTGGTAATGTCAAGAAGGTCTCAGTTCTGCCTCTGGTGTTTCTCATATTCTATGAGGTTTCCGGCGGCCCATTCGGTGTCGAGGATAGCGTCGGGGCAGCTGGTCCGCTCCTAGCGCTTGCCGGGTTTTTAATATTCCCAATTATATGGAGCATCCCGGAGGCATTGATCACTGCAGAGATGGGTACCATGTTCCCCGAGAATGGGGGTTATGTGGTTTGGGTGTCCTCGGCTTTGGGACCCTTTTGGGGGTTTCAGCAAGGTTGGATGAAATGGTTGAGTGGTGTCATTGACAATGCTCTGTACCCGGTTCTGTTTCTCGACTATTTGAAGTCGGCATTCCCGGTTTTAGGTGGCGGTTTACCGAGGATCATCGCGGTGTTGGTTTTGACAGCGCTCCTTACTTACATGAACTATAGGGGTTTAACCATTGTCGGATGGGTTGCCGTTCTCTTGGGGATTTTTTCCATTCTTCCTTTTGTGGTCATGGGACTCGTGGCGATCCCCAGGTTGGAGCCTTCGAGATGGTTAGAGGTAGATCTTCACAATGTGAACTGGAACTTGTATCTGAATACACTGTTTTGGAATCTGAACTATTGGGATTCGATAAGTACACTTGCGGGAGAAGTGGATAAACCGAAGAAAACACTGCCGAAGTCTTTGTTCTTCGCTTTGATCTTGGTGGTTCTGTCCTATTTTTTCCCCCTTTTGATGGGTACTGGGGCTGTTCCAGTCAATCGTGGCTTGTGGACGGACGGGTATTTCTCGGATCTTGCTAAAATCCTTGGGGGAGTTTGGTTGAGATGGTGGATCCAAGCTGCTGCAGCAATGTCAAATATGGGAATGTTTGTGGCTGAAATGAGCAGTGACTCTTTTCAACTTCTCGGGATGGCGGAACGAGGGATGCTGCCAGAGTTCTTTGCTCAGCGCTCTCGATATGGAACCCCGCTGATTGGCATTTTGTTCTCCGCTTCCGGCGTTGTTTTGCTATCTTGGCTGAGCTTTCAAGAGATTGTGGCTGCTGAAAACTTCTTGTACTGCTTTGGAATGATTTTGGAGTTCATAGCATTTGTGTGGTTAAGGATAAAACACCCAAACGCAGCTCGACCGTACAGGATACCTGTCGGAACTGTTGGAGCCACTCTGATGTGCATTCCTCCAACCATTTTGATTTGTGTTGTCTTGGCGCTCTCTTCACTCAAGGTCTTTGTGGTCAGCATCGGTGCTATAGCGATCGGCTTTATGATCCATCCTTTGCTCAAACACATGGAGAAAAAGGGATGGATGAAGTTCTCCATCAGCAACGAGCTCCCAGATCTCAATGATGCTCATCAGGAGAATGACTCCTTAATACAAGAGCCAGTCCTTAGAGCATGAAAATGCTATGTCCCCTGAATACGGTGTTGCCTTCCCCGGGCAGAAATTTCGGGGTGCTTTGCTTTTCAAGTGATCAAGTTAGTATGAGTATCCATGGTAAACTAGTATAATGCTGTTTGTCATCTTAGAATTTTTTACATTGATGATAAATGGAAAAATTTGGAAAATTGTAACCTTGATCGGTTCATGAATTATGTGAGCTTGGTTTCCTTAGATTGCCTTGCATCAAATTTGTATATCATGCTTTGCATTTTAGTTAAATAACCCTTATTTTCCATTCTTGGTTAAATTTTAAGTGCATGTTTGGTAAACAAATCCAACTTAATCTAGCTTTTAAATTACGTTACATTGATTATTGTGAGACAATCTAATTTAACTTAATTTAACTTAAAACAAACTTTTGTTATTTAAAATTACACAATACAAATTAGCTTTGACAAACTTTTTTTTAATCAATACATATTTAGATTCAGGAAATAAGGATGAGATAAATAGGCGTGAGATTTTTTTTGTTTGATATATTTTTAAATCCAACATGTTCGATAACGAGAAAAGTATAAAATTTGTTTCACCTTTTTATGATTTTTCATATTAACATTCAACAATAATGATAATAACAACATTGATGATAATTATTATTATCATTATTTTTATGTATAATCTATTAGATAAAAGGAAAAAAGATGAGTCGTGGAGTTATTTTTTTAATTAATATTATAAAAATTAGATAGGTTAAAATTCAATATAATAACTTATTAAAATTTTTCATTTGCCTAGTTAAACATATTTTTTTTGAGATAAAGTTAAAAAAAATTTCAAAGTTAGACTATGTATAAAATAGGTAATCTAACTTAATTTTTAAGTTAAATTAAATTATAAAATGTCTGGTCTAATTTAAAAATTAAATCACAAAACATATGATTTATCTTAATTTTTAAATTAAATTAAATTAAATTATAAAACGTTTTGTCTAATTTAATTTTTAAATTATATTAAAATATATGGGCAATCTAAACGGAAACTAATTATACGTTTTCATAGTGTTCTATTAATCAATTCCATATTTTATGTTTGATTTGAGGGCTCAACTGGTAGACACTTATTTTTCGTACAAGGAAAATTTTGATAAAAAATAATAAACAACAAGTGCCCGCCGACCTAATCCATAAAAGAATAAAGAGTTTAAGAGAATCATATCCCCTAATTTAAGTTATTTTTGAATTTGTCCATCTATTTTTAGAAACTACAAAGTTTGTTTTGAATTTAAAACTTATTTCAATTTCATGTATCGTCGTGTATTTGTAAACAGATAAAATCGTGCAAAATTACATAAATATTCATTTCTTAAATTTAAAAAACATAAAAAACCACAAATCAAAACATCAAATTCAAAAAAGAAAAGAAAAAGATCTTGAAGTTTATGTTTTCTAAATATTAAAAATATTTTTTCAAAATTTTTTCTCATAAAAAAAATTTTCAAAAATAACTTCGGTCTGTTTAAGAGTATCATTGTCTTTTCCCAATTCCTTTTTTTTTTTTTTTTTGCTTTTGTTTTGTCTACGAAGTGTGCAAAATGGATGGAATTGAACTGGATTTCAAAATCGAAACATGCCTTCGTAGTTTCTAAATACAGTGGGATACATTAAGAAATAATTAAAACTTAGAGGTATGATAATGTAATTAACTCAAAGAATAAAAGATCCAAAAAAGAAAAAGGAAAGACATTCTAAAATGTGCCTAGAATATGAAAGAAGAAAAATGCTAAAAGCTCGTTTAGGATGAATTTTAATTCATTTTTCATGAATTGTTATATTATTTTTTTTGTCTTTTTCCTTAAATTTGACTCTTAACTTATATTATTTCAATCTATCTTAATCAGTATTACATAAATTCTAATCTATCCTCTATAAAACCTCAAATTTAATCCTAAATTTTAACATTATTAATATTGTTAAAAGATTGTCACATTAATATTATATCTACTAATAAAATAATATTAAATCATTATCATATGAATTAAAACTAAAAAGTGAGATTAGAAATAACGTTAAAAAATGACTATTTTCTTTTTTTCAATTTATACTATTAATATCTAAGATCATAAATCTCTTGTCCAACTAATGAATGGAGTGGAGAGAAATAAATAATATAGTAAATAATTAAAGTAAATAGTAAGTTATAAAAAATATTTAAAGTAGATAAAAATAAGGATGGTTTTATTTACATATCCTATTTTACTTTTGACACATTCTTTTAAGTTAAAATTTATTATTACAAAATGACACTTATATTAAAAACAAAAAACAAAAAACAAAAAGGCATTATTCTAATTGACATGAATATATATTTATACTTAGAAAATAAAATTCTTTCCATTTTGATATCTAAAATCCAATTTTTAATTTCTAATTTTCAGAAATAAAATTAGAAAATTTCATTTTTAATGACTATTTTGAAAAAAGCCATACGAATATGTCTATATATTAAAAAAAAAAAAAAGAAACCCTTCTATTTTCTTTTCTTTAATTAAAATAATCATCTGTATTTAATCTTTTTATATAAAAATGTAATTTGCTTTTATATTGTTTCATATAAATAGAACAAAGTTATATAAATTAGTCACACTTATATTAATATTTATAGATTTTTATTTTTATCTTATAAAGCTTTAATATCTTTTTTTCGTTGTTAAATATATGTATAGATAAAAATGTTTATATAAAGTTAAAAAAAATCCAGAACTAGACTTTTTATTTTCACTTTTCAATAACCACTTTTTTTTGTTTGTTTTGAAAACTTCTTTTTACTTGAAAAATTTTAAGTTAATTAGTATATTATATATATACTCTTTTAAAAAAAACTCATTTAAAAGGATAATTAATAAATATATTTATTCGTTAAAATTTTCAATTTGTTTTACGTATGAAAAAATGTCTCTACAATTAAAGTTTAAACAACAAATTGAAAAAAGAAAAAGAAGAGAGAATATAGTTAAATAAAATATTGGATGTCCGAAAATACTAAATAACATGATTATATTTATTTTAAGAAAGTAATTATGGGTAATTTTGTAACATATAAGGGTATGTAATAAGTTAACTTAATTACTTTACAATTAATAGGGTTGTGTATGTAGAA
The DNA here is from genome assembly GCA_035233585.1 of Antiaris toxicaria. Classification (NCBI taxonomy): domain Eukaryota; kingdom Viridiplantae; phylum Streptophyta; class Magnoliopsida; order Rosales; family Moraceae; genus Antiaris; species Antiaris toxicaria. Next base: position 9,855,277 of record CP141163.1, read on the forward strand.
GAAGGGTATAAAGAGTTGAAAGTAAATAACAAATTCATTAAGCAAATAGATTTTTTTATATAATAAATATACTATCTACTGTTTTGTATTTTAAATATTTTTAAACTTTACTATTTACTTTATTTAGTTTGATAAAAAGTATTATTTACCACTATTTAAGGGAGGAAGTGAGATGCATATTGGGAGCAAGTATTATTTATCACTATTTGAGCCAGGGCTAGCCAATGCAAAAACTAGTAGTAGGCATTAAGGTGCGCATGGATGCTTGTACTTAAGAAAATAATAATAATAATAATAATAATAATAATAATAAGAAGAAGAAGAAGAAGAAGACGTAAGTGAGAAGATATATATCTAAAAAGGTCAAGAAATCGATCCATTACAATGCAAAGCTTCCAATTCTTTTGATATTATGTTGTAGGCGTGTGGCTTGCGATGGACCACAAGATAACGGAAAGGATATATTCCTGATGTTGGATGTCTCTTCAAAGGCAACAGAAATGATTCTGTAGTAATGACATTAGATTATTATTAGCTAAAAATCCACGCATTACAGTGGGAAATATTATTATATTGTACAAAAAATCATTTTATATTCTTATAACGTTTATCGCAATTTCAACATGTATTGTAATAGATTTGAAAATTTTTTAACATTTATCAATTTTTGAATTTTTCAACATGTGGGTTCCATGAAGGGAAATTTTAAGATGAGAAAATTTTTATATAAAATAATCCAAGAAATAATGTTATATTATATAAAAAATGAAAATTCTTTTATAATATAAAGTGAGTTGATATAGATACATATATGTATATATATTTTTGTATTGAAAACTATATTATTATCTTTTATAACTTTTTTTCCCTTTTATTTTAGTTCTTCATCGTTACAAGATAGAAATAAATACAAAAAATAAAAATTAAGGGAAATTAACGATATTAAAATATATATAGATACATTATAAAATACATAAGGTATCAATGTTATTATAATATAAAGATTTTTTAATTATTTAAATATAATATTTATTACAGATAGGAAAATTAAATTTTTTGTTGTGATTTTTAGATATTAATACTTGAGTTGAATAAAATATTTACATTTTAAACTCAAAAAAAGACAAATATCATATCAAGCTCGAATGAAAAACGTTTCCTGAAAGAGTCTCAAAATTTCTATATATTTCACTTGGACATTCATTGTTTCTAAACATGAAATCTTAATCCAAATGAAGAAAATTGCACGGGTTATATTGATGATTTGATATTAGATGACATTTTCTTATTCTTTTGTTATTCATCTATTATTAAAAATAAAAAATAATTAAGAATTCACAAATAAAAATATTAATATTCGTAATTTTTTTGAAAAATCTAATTTAAAAAGTATTGTTTAAATATAATAATATAATTATTAACTAGTATTTTAAACTAATTTGATTTTTAATTTATATAAATAATTAAAAAAATTTATTAAAACTAATTTTCAATTTCAAATTGTTAATTTTTTGTATTTAATATATACATTTACTATTTGTATTTATTTTATATGTATTATTCAAGAATATAGTTATACAAAATTCAAAATTTTCCATACTTTCAATGGTTATAAATAGCTAATTTTTATCTTATAAATCTATTTATCCTCAAGTTTTTATAAACATATTGTATTTGGTGGGTACATCTACTATTTAAATATATTTTATTTACATAATTTAAAAATACAATTATACAAAATTTAAAAATTTCTCCCACTTCCAATGGCTATAAGCTGTTAGTTTTTACCTTATAAATTTATTTATCTTTAAATTTTTATAAACACATATCTTATCTCCTTTTCATCTTTTTAATTCTTTTATCTGCTCTACTAAAGTTTTTCTCTTAGTTAAAAAAAAAAAATCGCAACATGGTTAGGAAGCCAATGTTCAAACAAAGGAAAGAAAATAAGGTGACAAATAAGAGCATCGCTCAATAGAGGAATTGTGCTTTTTCTTCCCTTTATTTTCATTTCTTCAAAGGACAAACTAAAAAATCCAATTTAAAACTGTTAGGAAATGCCCTAAGCATTAGAGACATTTTGATACATTTATTTTGAACTGGATAATAAAATTATATATACAGGTTATTCATTACATTATTATCTGTCCTCATTTTATTTACATGTTAAAGTAAATGTAAGCAAATATGGCTCCCTGACTGCTTGTGTTAAACTGTTAGAACGTTGCATGCAATGGACTTTTGTATGCGAGAAGACAATGTTTTAAAGTTAGCAGTCTAAACTATGGTCTGTAGTCTATGGGGTTAGACTGAGCATCTAACTCATGTTAAGACTATTATGTTGTCTAAAGCCTTGGAGGGGACGGTTTGTCTTGACTGTTTGGAGCTAGACTCCCAAGTAGAGACATAGATATGTTGCTTGGTGGTGACATATTAGACCGGGACTAAAGCGTGATTGATCTACGAAGTCTGCTTTAAGTGGATCGATCTGCTTTTGACGTTCATTGTACAGTAACCTTAATCCTGAGTAAAAGGACAGCTTCATGTATATAACTTGTGTACTTTGATGTTCCAATGGCTAAAGTGTCTCAGAGGTAGTAAGCTTGTAGACCAATTCGTTGGGTGCATGACTTGTATACGATGAAGGGTTCGTTTATAGATATCGGAATCATAGCTCTAATGAGGAGTTAAGGGTATCCTCTTAAAGGCATTATATTGAATATGAAAATGGACAACGCCTTGGGTCGTCTGCTGGGCGGATGACTTCTTATTCACATATGGTGAATAATCATTTTCTTAATTCGGTAGTATAATGGAACTTTAAGATAGCCTGATCAGTAGGATTAAACGGACTTTGGCCTAAGGCTAATCATGGATATCATATGAGGGTTCTGCATACATGACAAGGTCATTGGACGATAGCTTGTCATAGGCTTACGTAATATGGTATATAATTGGGAGTTCAGTTTCAGGTTTATAGTGGTGTGACTCTGAAATTAGTGATCATATGATTGAGTTGTTCGGTAAAAAATGATGATCATATGAATTTGCGGGAGCCCGATTATATATGTCCAATCAGTCCCTCTACTAGCTCCACATAATTCCTTAACGTTTGGCAAATTGATTTGTGTCTGCTATTGGCTAGTTTATTATGTATGAATGGTGATGATATAGGATTAGGATGGTAGACAAGATTCTCTCCGGTTGGATTCAGATTTTGTTTTGGATAATAGAGTACACAATTATTTGAACTCTAAATAAAGTTGCCATGATTTTATTTAAGATTGGATTGGAGTTGTAGAAAATTATCCATGAGAACAAGAATTTGAAACACAACTGTTTTGTGGATTTTGAAATTTGAAATTTGAAATTTGAATTTGAAATTTGAATTTGAAATTGAAATTTAAAATTTGAAATTTGAAATTCAAATTTTGAATCACAGTCCAAGTAGGATTCAAATTTGTTGTAGAAAATTTACAAGGAATGAAATTCGAATTTGAGTTGGATATGGAGAGGATAATCTTGTTAGAATCCTACTTGAATTTTGAATCCAAATCCTAACTAAAGTTGGACGAAAATTTTGAGGATTATCCTCAATGATTTTCGGATTTTTTGTGGATAACATTCAAGGAAAAATTCAAGTTTCAATCCCAGTTGAATTTGGATTCTCTCCTCCCAGAAAGTGGCCGAAATTTTAGAGTGAATCTCCTAGGAGATTTTCGGTTATTTTGGATAAGGATGAGATAAGATTCAAGCTTGAAAATTCTAGTGGAATTTTGATTTTCCCTTATCCAAAAGTGGCCGAATTTTTGAGGAGATTTTCTCCTTAGAATTTTCGGATTTTTTGGTTGAAAAAGGGAGATAAAATTCTAGTTAAAATCTTGTTTAGATTTGAATTGGATTTATCTAAAGTAGCCGAATTTTATTGTTGGGATTTTCCCTTGGAAAATTCGGATTTTGTGCTTGTGGATAAGGGAGAATATCTTCTCCTAATCCAATTCGAATTCAGAGAATCACCTCATGCAAGTCTATAAATAGAGGTCCTGCCACTCCAGTTCTCTAAGACCACAGACTCTCAGGTGAGCAGATTTATTGTTGCATAGCCCGCCGTGACAATAAGTTCTTTAGAGATCTGGGTGGTCGGAAGAAGACTAGCAATGTTAGCATACCGATCGAGGTTCAGAGTGCCTACACACTCAGCCATTCGGGAATTGGACAATAGTAGAAAAGGCTAGTTGGTTGAAGTCCTTTGGTCATTCTCCTCCTGCAGATTGGCGTCCTTGAGGTATGAGTTTTAATTGTTGTTGGTTTATTGTATATGACATCTTGAGATATTTAACGATCTGAAAAATTTTTACTGTGATACGTTTTTATCGATTTATTTTCCTACAAAAACTTGATAAGTTTAATTAAGATAGGAAAAACACACAAAAAAGTAAGGTGTCGTTTGTTTCCAGTATTATATTAGCATTGCATTTAAATTTAATGTAATTTTCACCTAAACACAAAAATATTGCATTTAAATACTAATCACATCACATTTTAAATCTAATACAATTACTATTTATTTTTTTAATTTTCAATTATTTTTATGAATCACATCACATACTCTCTTTCTCTCTACTTTTTTTTTCTCTTTACTTTTATCCATCACATCATATATTCATTATTTAAATACAATTTAAATACTTTTTATTCAAACACACATTATATTTAAGTGTAATATAAATACTTTTTTTTTAAATTATATTTAATACATTAGATATAAATATAATACAAACGTAATACATTTAACAAACATAGTCTAAAAAAAAAAATTCTTGCATTAACTATGCTCCCATGGGGACACAAATTTTGTCCCTTAGGCACTGACAATGACAAGTTCATCAATTGGAAGTCACAGTCCCTGTTTTGGTCTACATCCCACTATAACCCACTCACGACGGCCATTTAATTTTGTCATAATGGATAACACCACATGGACCCTAAGATTCTCTTAAGACTAATCTCACTTTTTTTTTTTCACATATTTTCTTTTATTAAAAGTTAAATTTATTATTTATCTTTCTACAATTTTTCATTTTTCTTTTGTATATTTTTTCTTACTCTGTCTCTTGATTGTCCCCCTTTTTTTTTTTTTTTTAGTGTGTTCTCTTCTTTGTTGTTTTCTAGTTCTTTTTCTTTCTTTGTTGTTGTTGTTTTTTTTTTTTTGTTGTTGCTCTCTCGCTCTCTCTGTCTGTGATCGTCTTCTCCTTTTTCTTTTTCTTTCCTAAGGAAATGTTGCTTGTAAAACGTCATCCTAAGGATTTGTGGGATGATGACAATGTCCAAACTATAATCGAATATGCCCTTCCTCGTCATCCTTAACCGCCTCATTTCTCTTAAATAACATCTGTTCTATCTCTCTCTCTCTCTCTCTCTCTAGATTCTTTTATTTTCTTGTTGTTTCACTTGAATTTTATTTAAGCGTGGCTGACAACACATGTTTGCTTCAAATTTTGTTTATATTTGAAATCGTTAAAAGCCATGTTCTGGGTGTTGAATTAGAGACTGATTGTGTGTTAAATTGCATATTTTTTATGTTCTTTGTTTGATGTGAGAGTCTTTTTTGTTAAATGGGATAAAACTGAATAATTGGGTTTTGATTTCTATATTTATAAGCAATTTTTTTTTTGGTTCTTGAGTTGTTGGTTATGTTTCTTGATAAATAAAAAAATCATTGTTAATGTGTCCTATAAATGAAAATACATGTGGGTGAAACCATAAAAAATTACTATGTGCATATGCATATGCATATAGCAATTACATATGCAGTTGTTTAAGTTATGAAGATTACGTCGGGATAAATGAAAATTTGTCATGAAGTACTCGATGATTGAAGTTAGTAGCTGGAACCTCTACTCTTTTTTTTTTTTTAATAATTTACTTCCATAGTTTTACTGTTTTTAACAGAGGTATATAAAAGTTTTTTTTTTAGACATACAGGATTACAATAATTGAAACGAGGTGGGTGAGATATTTCTAAATGCCTTTTAAGAAAGCTTTTCAAATTATTACAAAAGATAAAAGGGAAAAGAAAAAGATAACACTTTGTCATATAATTACTCTATTATTAAAGAAAGTCAAACCACATCATTTTTCAAAAACATTATTATAATACATCGATCACATAAAATAATATTCACTTTTTATGGTTATGTTAGACAAAGATAAGGATAAAATAAAATAAAATTTGTAGGTATAATAATGACAACTTTAAAACTTTCTAACTACACCATCACTTTACTCTTAAAGAGTCAAAAAGTTTGAATTCAACTTTTTACCTATCTATCTCTCTCTCTATTAAGATAGGAGAATATGTTCTCAATAAATTTATTTCCTTTAAATAAAATAATAATAAATCTTGCATCTAACCTCAAATTATAAGATCATTTTTATCTTATTTCTCGTTTTATAAAAACTTTTTCTAACGTTTTAATTTAGTCTAGATTTAATTTAGAATTCTATCTGAGTTCAAATAAAAAATGTGTAATCATTTATAAAATATGTATTTCATCATATCATCTATAAATAAAAAGTATAGTAAATTATTATGAAATAAAAATATGCTAACGTAATACTCTATCACAAACAAACACAAATGAAATCATACAAAGAAAATAAAAACAGTATCTAGAATTAATTCAAAACTATCTTAAATAACTAAATATTAACCGTGTAAACTTTAACCAAGAAAGTGTAAAAAAAAAATAGTATATAATGTGGCGGCCCGCCCTGTTGTAGAGGCTCTACAGTGCTACTACGGCCAACTCTGTAGTCAACCGCAATAGTCTGCAGGCCTCTAGGGTCGCCGGCAATCATGCTGGACTGTAAACTACTGTTAATTTTGCGGAATAAATTTTTTTTCTTTTTCTTTAAATACATAAACTGTTGAGAATGTGATAAAGAAATCACGTTAACAACTGATCATGATTCCCCTATCACATACTCCTGTCTTGAAAACTGTCTCTTTGAAAATTACATTCAAAACTGTACAGCGGAAGATTTAACTGGTGACCCATATCCCTCGCCCGATCCTCTCCGGCATGCGTCTATCCTGTTCGTCGTCCACCAATATACTACTGGTGAACAGGTCTCTTACCTGCAACATGTGAACAAACTGGTGAGCTATGAGCTCAGTAAGTTCAAACATAAAAACATGTAACTAACATGCTATACTGCTGTGCTCATGCTGTACTACTGTGCTAATGTAGTACTGCTGTACTTATACTGTACTGCTGTACTCATGCTGACTGCTGTACTTATACTGTACTGCTGTACTCATGCTGACTGGACTCTGTAAACATGCTGTACTGGCTGATTGTTTAGTCTTAGGACTTCAATCTTTTACTTTAGTTCTGGTTTTGGGCCCCTGCTTGGACGTACCGACATGTTAGCGCAACCGGGAGCGGTACTTTAGTGCTGACCTCCTTAGTCTTAACTGATGCTAAACATGATAACCTCCCCGTAGTTCGAGAGGTCGATACGCCAATAACTGGTTAATTACCATCTTGCTGGTGTTCCAACTGGGTAGCATACTGCTTGCCCCCACAGTCGGAACCTGTTAATCTATTTACTGGGGTGTGATTTAATCAACACACTAAGGTGCCTTGTGCACCTAACTGTTCTCTGGTTCTGTTACTGTCTGGTCTGTGTACTGGGACATGCAACTCTATATGCATGACATGCACTGACATGAACTGACCTCTACTGTGACTGACATAAACTGGCTTAACATCGTGATGCAGACAATCAACGTCTAACAACACGTCATACAACATACATAAAACTGTATTAAAACAAGCTTGTCCACGTTGCAGTCAGGACAATGCTTGAACTTACAGAAAGTCCTCTAGCGTAAGCTGCTGCTGCTCTGGGACTGCTGATTTGGGGTCTCTGACTTGGACTCCTATAAAAGGCAAAATCACTGATTATTTACCATATTTAGCTTATACTGGAAATATGGCAAAACATGTAAATTTTCCTTTCCAGACTTTTTTTTTTTTTTTTTACTCTCTGGCCTCGAACACGCCCTCCTACACGGCCGTGTTCGTGCCCGTGTACTTCTCTGGACTTTTAAGCCTGCCCGTGTAATCTCTGGAACATGCCCGTGTATGCTTACACGGGTTGGTACACGGCCGTGTTACTGGCCGTGTACTCCTCTGTCTTCTTACACGGTCTCTTACACGCCTCTCTTTGACCGTGTGCCTCTTGACACGGTCTGATACACGGCCGTGTTCTTGACCGTGTACCTCTCGGGTCTAATTTTTTCTTGCAACACGGTCGTGCGTATGGGCATGTTCGGGGCCGTGTTCTGTACACGCCCGTGTACACGCCCGTGTTCATACCAGAATCAAGATTCTGGGTCCGAACTGCTCTGCTCTGATTTTTTAAGGCTTTTATGGCCTTTGTTCTGTGTCTTACACTTGAAATCGATCTTCATAAGATCATTTCAAGGTATCTACTACACTTCTACTATCACAAATCCATGATTTCACAAGCAAAAAATCCCACATTTTGCTCATGAACTTCTCTTGACTCTATTTTTGAAAACTTTGTATTTTTGTGAAGAAATTTCACTAAACTCGGTTTTCTAAACCGTCTGTTCATGGATTCGTATTTGAAAACGTCTAAACTCGAACCACATTTTCGATTTTAACCGAAAATCTAAATGTGATTCACTCACATTCTCTTTTTCTCACTCAAACCCTAGATTTTCATCCGAAAAAAATCAAGAGAAAAACGGGGTTTTACCTTGCTTGATCGTGAGCTTTCTTGCTGCTGCTTAGTGATCGAATCTCGATCTATCTGCTGCTGGAACAAGGAATCCGAACTTTTTGGATTTCCTTAGCTTTTCTCTCTCTCTTTCTCTCTTTCCCTTTCTTTCTTTTCTTCTTTCTCTCTTTTCTCTTTCTTTCTTCCGGCTGCTGTGCAGCTAAGGGAATTAATTCCCTCTCTATCTCATGCTCACGTGCCTCACACCCTCTCCCTTACTCTCTTTTATTTTTTTGTATATGTGTAAGGGCTTGTTTGGCTATTCTTTTAGCCCTTGATCAATGTGGCTCACTTGTGTGCCATTGATATCTTAATATGTGTTTTCCACATACTTTTCTAAAATTTTTAAAACATCATAATTGAATTAATGCTTAGCTTTTAAACTATATTCATTAATTCATTTTCAAATTTTGATTAAAACTTGATTAATCAAAATTTTCCTCTGCTCTTTATTCTGTAAACTGTGTCGCTGTAAATATACATTTATTTACATAATTGTACAAAATCTTTCCGGGAGTATGGATTTCTCGGTTATCACATGTAAGAAGTATAAGAGTAAATGAACTGAAGAGATACGGGGAAGAAGAGATATATGTGTGTGTGCATGTGTAATAAACAATCAAAAAAAAGCAAAAGGAAACTACAGGAAAAAAAAAACACTTTTAAAACCAAGAAAATACAAAAAAATAAAAAAACACAAAAAAAAATCTAGTTATCTATGTAAGGCACCCAACAGCACACAGAGGAAAGAAAGAAAGAGGAAGACAAAAAAACTAAAAACTAACTAAATGTGAAAGAAGCAAACAGAGAAGAGTAAGAGGAAGACGAAAAACCTAAAACCAACCAAATATGAGAGAGACAGCTAAAACAAAGCAAAGAAGTAAGCTAATGAATCCTAGGTAGGACGACCAAAAAGCTACGGCTAAAAAGAGCCCAGGAAATTAAAATAAAGGGTTAAAAAGAAATTCACACGAAAAATATAAAAAAATCAAAAATCAATAACCAATCTAAGACAATATCAACACACCATTATCTAAAAAACAATAAATAAATAGTATTTTTGCTCTCACTTCAATGTATATAATAATGTGATATTGAAAATAATGCTTGCGGAAAAAAAAAAAAACTTAGAAACTGATCATAAGCGGTTGGTCAGGTCAAAATAACTTAGATGGGGTGTTTGTTTTTAGAAAATGAAAAATTTTTAGATATGAAAAATAAAAAGTTGTTTGGAATTTTTTTTAAAAGTGAAAAGTTATTTAGGTGGGTGAAAACTTTTTGTTTCTAGAGAGCTTTTTTTTTCATTTTTCAAAAATGAAAAATGTTAGATGTTCAGATACGGAAATTTAGGAATGTTCATTTTTCTTAAAATGAAAAATTTTTCATTTTCTAAATTTGAACGTGTCAACAGACAGGTCAATTAATATATTCTTTTAGCAAATTATTAATAATATCTATATTAAAAAAGAGAGTTTTTCTTGCACTGTTCATTTGAAGTCGTCAGTGTTGTTTTTCCTTTTTCCTCTGTTAAAGAAAAAAAAACTCACTTTTATTTGCAAGAGTGGTCCCACAATCAGTAGTTTTTTTTTTTTTTTTTTGAAATTATAGATAGAATGACTCACATTTTATACCTTTTAATAGAGTTAAATATCAAATTATTGCTATTCCATACGTTTAACCATAATAGTTTAGTCTTTCGTATATTTATTTATTTATTTATTTTTCTTGTGCATGGGTTTTTTTTTTTAATCTTTCTTCATTTTTTTGTTTCTTGCTCTCTCTCTCTTTTTTTTTTCAATTTCTTTATTTTTTAATTTTTGCTTTTTTCATTTTCTTTAAAATAATTATTTTTAAACATTTTTTTAATTTGTGCTTTTTTTTTAAATCCAATTAAGATATTTTATTAACTATCCCAATGCTATAATATTCTCAACAATATTATGATGCAATTTGCATGATTAAATAGCATTAATCACGATGAAACTCAAAATGAATTTACTTGAATTTTATTAGTTTAATCTTAGATGTGTATATCAATATTATATCTATTATAAAATAGTAATAAAAATAACATTATCTTATTTATATTCTAATTATTATGTTATTTCTAACGTTATTTCTACATTTTATTATCAATTATTATACTTTGAAAGTTGTAAACTAAAGTTTTAATATATAAGTAAATAAAAAATAAAATTATTGTAATAATTGCATAAGACAATAACCAATAAAAATCAAAAGTGAAATTTGATGTTGTGAATTTTTACAAGTATATGAATTAAATAAAAAATAAAATGATAAGAAAAGTATCATTTTCATGATGATAGTGTTATTAAGTATCAAAATTAGTTAATTTTAATTTATTTGAGTAAACGAAAAAGTATTAAATAAATAAATGAATATAAATTAATATTAAACAATCAAGCACATAGTTGTTAGGAATTATAATTTCACCGTAACTAATCAAATTAAATTTTATTTAAGTATATTATTATGATTTTGTGTTCATATTTGTTGATGGTCAAGTACCATTTTTATGTTATATACTCTTTCTTAAGTTATATATAAATTCTGCATTCTTATAATTGAATTTGCGTAAAGGATTAATAAATCAAAATTCACGATGAACAATATTATATATGTGAATGGTACCGTTCATGTAAATAGTAAAATTAAGAATCCGAATTTAATTATAAAAAGTGTTTATTGGTAAATTTATGGTAGTTAATAATATGACAACATAAAAATAGATAGATATATCTCTATTCTATCCTATATTCTATAGTATTTATTCTAGAACTATGTCACAAAAATCTTCTCTCAGTTTCATTTTGTTTATCAAATCATTCAAAAGTTGGTCAGAAATTTGAAAGCATTAAGTTTGAGAATAAATACACCAATAAATCTGACAATCATAACAACATGCTTAATTTAATTAAATTATCATAATAAGACTATGTAATAGTTCTTAGCAAAAATTTATTTAATTCATAATAATATATAAAATTGCATAACAAAATAAATTAAAGATAATAACAAAATAAAAATAAAGGAAAGGAGTCCAGAATAGATACTTGATATTTACGTTGGTGAAACTGCTAAAAACTCCTTCTTATAAAGCAAAACTAAACATAATAGCATAACAAAATAATGAAATATAAAATAGGATAATAAAATAAATTAAATATAATAACAAAATAAAAATAATAAAAAGAAGTTTAGAATGGATATTTGACATTTGCATTAGTAGAACCTCTATAAACTCTTTCTTTTAAAACAAGACTAGACAAAGAAAAGAAATTTTTTTTTAGCTTCATAGGAAGCTGTAATTTTTTTTTTTTTTCCTATAGTCTACCTTTAACTCTTTCTCTCTTTTATCTTTTCTTGATTTTGTGTTGTGTGTCTCAGGCTTTCCCCAAATACTTTTTACTAAGTATAGTTTTCCATTATTTCACCTAACTTTAATACAAAATTTTCAAACTTACTATAATAGTTGGTACATACACAATACAAAATTTTTAAACTTGCTAGAATAGTTAGTGTACACACAAAATTTTCAAATTTACCATAGTAGTTGGTGTATAATTTTCAAATTTGTTATAGTAACCTATAATAGTTGGTGAATAGTTTTCAAACTTGTTGCAATAAGTTATAGTAGTTTATGCACAATTTTCAAACTTTGCTATAGTAGCAGTAGTATCGATGCATATAATTAGGAAGGATCTAGTGTGGTATAGTGCATATTAAGTTTAATTTTAATTTGCTAAAACCAAAAGAATGTCACGTGTCACTTTGTTATTAGTTTCTTTTTAGCCTTGGTCATGTGTCGCGTCATTATTGGACTGAAAAAAATGAGTTCACGTGACCTTAGATACACTCTCTTCTTATTCATCCAATCTTAAAAATTGTTATAATTTCTTCATACAAGCTCCAATTAGAGTAATTCTTTTTTTAAAATACTCGTTTTGATGAGAACATCAAATAAGATCAATCAAACTCATAATTTCTAAACATAAATTGTGACGTCCGGTGGGACCAACTTTCAATATATAAATTATTCACCTCAATTTAACACTGCAAAAAATAAAGTGTTTAAATTAGATATTTTCAAAATAAAATATTATAAGTAAACTTATTGAAAATATTTAATTTTAAACTTCTTTAATCTACTGTTATTAAAATAAAGCAAAATTAAATAAAAATCTCACAAAATTTGTAAAAAATTCTAAATTAAAGTAAACAAAACAAAAAAAAATCAAAACAAATTAAAAGAAAACAAAACTCTTAAAAATAAGCCAATTTTTGTGTATAAAAAAAATGATAAAATAACTTTATTTTATGAAGTTATTATTTGGCATTACCTATATCTTGTGATAAATTTGCTATAAAGTTTAACGTATGACAAATTTGACGTAAAAAATAGCATTATATTCAATAGTACTTTTTTCAATCATATGTCAAAATTTACCATTGACATATTAATTTATATTATATTAGAGATGCTCTTATATATTTAATCTTATCAATCCATAAATACTATACTATTAATTGTCACGTTACAAAACCATACGTGCTAATCCACAGTAATCTTATTTTACGTGTATAACAGCCCGTTTGATAACAAAGTTTAGCTTAATCTAGTTTTTAAATAATATTACATTAATCAGTTTGGACCAATCTAATTTAACTTAGTCTAGGTTTAAACAAACATTTTTTTTAAAGTTAAACAGTACCAGTTTTGCTTAAAACAAATCTTTTTTTAAAGCTATATAGTACCTTATAGCTTAAAACAAATTTTTTTTTTTTACTTTTTTTTTACCAATACATATTCAGATTCAAAGAATAGGGGTGAGATAAGTAAGGGTGAGATTTTTTTTTGTTTGATATATTTTTTTTAAAATTTTCAAGTTAAACTATATACAAAATAGACAATTTAGCTTAACTTTAAGTTAAGTTAAATAACAAAATATCTTATTTAACTTAACGTTTAAGTTAAATTAAATCACGAAACGTCTAATTTAACTTAATTTTTAAGCTATACTAGACTACATCGTATATCCAAATGCACTCTAAAAGTGTAATTCACTTTGACACTTGTCATCTACTCCTTCGTTCCTTTCGTTTTTCCTTCCAATGCTTTTACCCCCTTTAGCCTAATATTTTTTTTTTCATTTTATATCTTTTTTTATTTTTCTAATCTTAATTTTTTTTTTAAATACATACCACTAAATATATTTTTCTCCATCATTTAGATAATTTTCTTTTATGTTTTAAAATATTATTTTATAAAATGTGAGTTTTATATCTGTATTTTTATTTAATTTCTTTATTAAAACTTTTTTTTAATGTATCTCTATTTAAACATTTTAAATATTAATCAAATATTTATTTTCATTATGTCAAAAAATATATACAAACTTAATATGCATGTGCTATTATCCTAGTATTATAAAAAAAGAAAGAAAAGTCAGATCAAAACCAACAATTAAGGGAGCATGTGGAAAATATGTTTTTTTTTTTTTTAACTTGGGATAAGGGATTCAAACTTTACACTTTATGCGAAGTCAAGTATGATATAACTGTTAGACTACCTATAATTATTGGAAAATATGATTTGGTTGTATGTTGTTTAGCAAATTAAGATAATAAGAAAAAAAAAATCCAATGAAGGTGTGAATTTTCAAAAATAAGTTTCCTTTCTTTGAAAATGTCAATATCTAAATCAAGCTAAGAAAATATATGCAATATTCCATACATGTGAATAGCGGTGATAAGGATTACCTCTTCAAATGCACATACATGGATTATTACCCCAGTTCCACAGTAGTTTTAATTTTTATAACCTCTAATTGAATAAGTGTCAAGAGTCAAAAATCCAAAAGAAAAGATAAAAATACAAACATGTCTATATTAAGAGGCTGTTTCCACAATTTTTTGTATAATTAGTTTGCATAATATACGTAAAACTAGGATTTTTGGTGCTTTTGTCTTCTAAACTTTTTCAAATTAGCAAAATGATTCATGAGTTCTTAATTTTTACAAATTGACCCTTGAGCTAAATAAAATGTTTCACAATTCACACCAGCTCCAATAGACGATAGCCGTTATAAACCGGATGGAGCCTCCCTCGTGCGTGTTAAACATGAGGCTTTTATGAAGCATCGTTTTCCCTTTATCTCCATATCTCTTCTTTCTTAACCTTCAAACAACCGTGAGAAGATCAAAATTTAATCCACATGTAGAACCAGTTCTTATAGGAGAAGGAAATCGAGCTCCTGAACTCATCGATGGACGAGCAAAAACGTGCGTCATGCGCTCTTTGACAAAGACATTCTTGACACCGTGAAGACCAATGCGGCGAAGACTCTTGGCTCTTGTGATTCTGATGAGTTTATTTTCAGAGCTTCCTCAAGAATGGCATTTGGTTTAAGAGAAAGTGGATAATACTCGTTTTTAATTCTTTAATGTGTTAGTAGTTGCTGAGTGGAAATGAGGAACTGGAAGAAACTTGGAACAAAAATCAGAACAAGGAAATAAAAATTGACACTAGAAACCGAAGAACTAACCGAAAGGAACAATTACAACAACAGCACTTGCTTTTCTCACAAGAAATCTCTCTGGTCATAACTCTCTGTATCGATACAAGAGTACCCTAAACAAACATCAAACTGCGCTTTATATTAATGTAGAAACCAGGCAAAAATGGAGCACAAACACAAAGTAAAAAGATCAAGTATGCTCAATTATCAAATATAATTATGAGATGACCTTCAAAAAGAAAATATTATAAGATGAGTACTGAAAACAGGAGCTTGTCTTTGAAAATAATTACAGAACGGAATGGATGTAAGTATTCCAGCAGATGCAAGTATTCTGTAATTCCAGCCAAGGATCAATGGAGAATCAAGCTTTATGGTACATGTGACAAATTCCGAGAACCCCACAATCAATTCGCTCACAATGGCTGCTGTCGACGTTGTTCATCTTGCATAAAAAACAAACAAAAGAAATCTTTTCTTTTCTAATAAGAAAGGAGGGAAAAATTCCTTCGGGGATTTAGAGCTATATTTGGATTAAAATGACAGCGGCAATTCTGTTGAAAGTAGTAAGAAAATGATTCACATATTTAAGCCGTCTATATACACACATATATATATATATTCGTTAATTTTTCTTTCACTAGTCTGTTTTTATGTTTTCACTTTGTTTTAGTTAAGCATGATCAATTACACTTTGATTTAAATCAACAAGCCTTTAATATAACTTGAGGGAAAATTTGTGCTTTGGCACAAAATGTTGTCCATTCTAATAGTCCTTTACTTCATTTGCACGTTGCTATAATTATTGAGGCAAAACACCAGTCTTCATTAGGTTAAAACACTTGATAGAAATTTCAGAAGTAGATGAAAACACTTTGATTCTATGTTTAGACATTAAGAAACACAGTGAGCGAGCAAAACGTCTATTGCAATGGAAGATGTCCATGGTGCCGATTACGTGCCGATCAAGAAAGTCTCAGTTCTGCCTCTGGTTTTTCTGATATTCTATCAAGTGGCATCGAGGACACCGTCGGAGCGGCTTGACCGCTCCCAGCTCTTGCCGGGTTTTTATTTTTGCCGATAATATGGAGCATCCCAGAAGCATTAATTACTGCAGAGATGGGTACCATGTTCCCGGAAGATGGTGGCGATGTGGTTTGGGTGTCCTCTGCTTTGGGACTCTTTTGGGGCTTTCACCAAGGTTGGATTACATGGTTGATTGGTGTTATTGAAAATGCTCTTACCCAGTTCTGTTTCTTGACTATTTTACTTTGGTGTTCCCAATTTTAGGCTGCGGTTTACCGAGAATCATAGTGGTGTTAGTTTTGACAGTGCTTCTTACTTATATGAGCTATAGGGGTTTAACCATTGTTGGATGAGTAGCTCTTCTCTTAGGGACTTTTTTCCATACTTCCTTTTGCGGTCATGGGACTTGTGGTTTTGGAGCCTTCAAGATAGTTAGATATAGATCTGCACAATGTGGACTAGAATTTGTGTCATTTTTATTTTGAATTTGTATCTGAACATACTGTTTTGGAATCTGAATTATTGCGAATCGATTAGTACACTTGCGGGAGAAGTGGATAACCGAAGAAAACTCTGCCGAAGTCTTTGTTTTTTGCGTTTTTTTTTTTTTGGTGGTTATAGCCTCCTCCTTTCCCCTTTTAATTAAAACCGGGGCTGTTCCCGTCGATCGTGACTTGTGGACTGATGGGTACTTCTCGGATGTCGCTAAAATCCTTGGGGGAGTTTGGTTGAGATGGTAGGTCGAAGCTGCTGCAGCAATGTCAAATATGGTGATGTTTGTGGCTGAAATCAACATTGTGTTCCCGGCTTCTGGCATTCTCTATTAATTTTGATAAATGGATATATTAATTTGGACATAATGTGTTTTCCATTTTTCTTAAAAAAAAAAAAACGAGTTTTCCTTAAATTCATGTATGAAATAAGTATTTGTAAAACCATTGTTGTGATGCAACATTCAACGATTAAAAATAATAATAACAATGAAATTAAAAACAAATTCATTCAATTTTATGAGACTGATCCTATAAATTCAACTTTTTCCTTCTTGCACAAAAATATTTTTCACAAATAAGTTAATTAAATGATCCTATATATCCAACTTTTTTCTTCTTGCACAAAAATATTTTTCATAAATGTTTAAATTAAATTGGCATCATCAATTTGTATATTACAATATTAATTATATAATATTATGTGACCACACGCACGAAGCACGTGGCTCAACTAATATGGAGTAAATTTATGACAACTTTTTTTTTATAACCTTGAATTATGTTTGAAGAGAGAAGAAAGTAGGCGAACCGATAATGATTTTTATCTTTAAATAATCATTGCTGTAAATAAATTTGATGTACTTGACATTTTCTTTTCTCATTCTTTACTTTGAAATATATATTTTGTAAGTAGATACATAAATAAGTACCAAAAAAAAAAAAAAAAAAACTCCCATCTTTTGTTACTTTCCTTGGGTACAACACAGCCTAGCATTAGCGTCTCGACGTAAAAGACGGCTTTGTCACTGCTTGTACCGGCATGCTACAAACATAACTCATAAATAATGTTAATATTATTTATATTTAATATAGAGCCCATAATTTTTATAAAAAGAGTTAATGGTACCCTTTTAAAAAAATTATCGAGATTTGAAAAAAAATATAAGAGATTCCAATCACTCAAATAAATGCATTACATTTTGACTGTATTTGAATGTTATTTTTGGTTTAAAAGTATTTGTTTTGTATTTGAATGAAATGTATGTTTGGATGAAAAGTATTTTAGAGTTGAAAATTTGATGTGATTGTTTTAAAAAACTTTTGAATGGTAATTATTTTCGTAATACTGTTCAAATAAAATTGTATTTGAATGTCAAACTTTACATTTGGTGTAAAATTACATTACATTTAAATATAATTAAAATATAAATATTTCACCAAACGCCCCCTTAGTAATATGGTTAATTGGGTGATATTCTATATTTTGGACTCTATTTGTACAGATTACATATAGTCTTCCTATTTTAATTTTAGATAATCAATAAGGTGAAACAGAATAGCACCAAAGTTAATAATTAAAGGATAATTAATTTGGACATGATTTATCAGTCGTATATATGTCCATTAGATCTTTTATTAGCTCATAAATATCCCAATAAACTAATCAAGATAATTTAAATATAACTTAAATAACAAAATAGAACGCAAGCTTGCTTAGTTATAGTTCCATTATTTTAGTCACAATTTAAATATAATTGAAATAATGAAATTTCAGTATAAAATAATCAAGAAGGTGAAATGAAGTGGCACCAAAATTAATAATTGAATGGATAGATTAATTTGGACATAATTTGTCAGCTGTAGTGTATGTGTCCATTAATCTTTTACTAGCTCATGAATTTTACAATAAACGAATCAAGATGATTATATATAACTTGAATGACAAAATAGCATGCAAGCTTGCTCATGACTCATGCAAGGCAAACTTGTGCACGCCTACAGTCTTAAGAAGAGATCGGGCGTCGGGCAGTCTATCAAGGACTGTTGGTGCATTCCATGGCATTTTCGGAAAGAATTAATCAATTGTTGGAAAATTATTAATTGTAGAAAAATTAAACGTGGTGTGAATAATTATTAGCCGATGCCCTATTCGAACCAACATAAAGCTTTTCGTTTTTTGTTCCTTTTTCCAAATGGGCAGGTTCAAGTGTCTTTAGTGGCATTTTATTCATAGGTTTAAATAGAAAATTTTTTGGTCAATTCAAAATTTTGGGTGCCAAAACAGCATAAAAAAGAGTTTAATGAGATGTTTGGATAACAAATTACATTTGTATTGTATTTGAATGTAATGTATTGAATGTAATATATGTTTGAATGAAAAACATTTATATTACATTGAAATATAATGTATGGTATTGCATGTGATGTGATTGATAAAAATAAAAAGAAAAAAGATGAGAGAGAAAGAGAGTATGTAATATGATTAGTAAAAATAATTAAAAATATAATGATAAATACTAATTGTATTGAATTTAAAATATAATATGATTGGTATTTAAATACAATATTTTTATATTTAAATGAAAATTACAACGCGTTCAAATATAATATAAATGCAATACAATAAACAAACAATACATGAATTATGTTCAAATCTATTTGTTTGCCAGACAAGCAATTGGTCCTTTTTAAGAATCGGGTCTACCAATATTTGGTTTTGATGATGAACTACAATGTGGTGCATAGGCACTTGTTTGCAAGTAAATTATTTTTGGGCTTGTATGGCGACTGAATTCTAATTCACTTATAGATTGTAAAGTTTTTTTTTATCTTTTTTTTTATTTTTATTATTTTAATTCAACTTTTTTTTATCTGTTGGAACAACATTTCAATCCCTTTAATGGAGTTTGAAATAAATCCAAGGGACAGGTGTCCCTCACCGCCAGATGTGGCAGCTTATGTCGCTGCCCACTTGTTGAGGTAGGACCCATTTATATATATATATATTTGTCAGTTTTCCTCTCCTTCTTCTCTGCCTCACCATTCCCTCACCAAACCCAAAATGCAAGTTCGGACCTATTGGAACTCTAACTACGACTCCGGCAACCTTCGATGACTAGCATGAGTATTGTCTATTCATCTTCCCGTCTCCTCTCTTCTTCCTCCTCTCTCTTTCTCTCCTGTGTTTTGGATTTGAAGATTTCAAAGATTCTCTCTTCACACTCCATAGCCCAGCCACCTCTACCACCTTTTTTGGTGTTGGAGAGTATTACAATAGCAAAGATGAAGCAGAAATGAAATATGAGGAATGAGTTATATTTTCATTCTCTAATTATTGGAGGTAAAGTAAGGCTTTATATATAGCCATGACAACAAAAATGACTCAGCAAGGGAATAACAAACTAGTAACAAACTAAAAACAATATAACAAATTGCAACAATCCTGAGATAACAAATTAACCACTTTAATACTCCCCCTCAAGATGAAAAATATAAGTTATGTATTACCATATTGGAGAGAAGTGAATGAAACTGCGTTGGGTGGATGGCCTTTGTAAAGATGTCTGCTAGTTGCCCTTGAGTGGAGACATGTAGAGTCTTCAAAAGGCCTGCCTGTATTTTTTCCCGCACAATGTGGCAATCAATCTCAATATATTTTGTACGCTCATGAAAGACTGGATTCGCTGCAATATGTAGAGCTGCTTGATTGTCACATAACAGTAAGGCTGGGCCATTGTGTGAAACCTTAAGATCCCTTAGTAAAGCAAGCAACCAAACTATCTCACAAGTGGTGTTTGCCATGGATCTATATTCAGCTTTTGCAGATGAACGAGACATAGTTGGCTACTTCTTAGATTTCCATGAAACAAGAGAGGTGCCCAAAAATACACAGAAACCACTAATGGACCTCCTGGAATCCGGGCAAGTAGCCCAATCCGAGTCAGTGAAAGCCTTGAGTTGTATAGGTGAATCTACTGCAAAAAAGATGCTCTGTCCTAGAGTACCTTTAATGTATCTTAATATCCTGTGAGCTACTTGTAAATGCGGAGCACGAGGGGCAGCTAAAAACTGGCTCA
Organism: Antiaris toxicaria; assembly: GCA_035233585.1. Lineage (NCBI taxonomy): Eukaryota > Viridiplantae > Streptophyta > Magnoliopsida > Rosales > Moraceae > Antiaris > Antiaris toxicaria. The sequence goes on from CP141163.1 coordinate 9,876,226, forward strand.
GTAGATTGACAGAGTAACTTATGTCCGGACGTGTGATGGTGAGATAAAGTAGCTTTCCAATCAGTCTACGGAATATAGTTGGATTCTCAAGCAAATCTCCTTCAGATTGAGAAAGCTTGAGATTCGGTTCCACTGGAGTAGAGACTGGTTTGCAAGCCAAATTCCCTGTTTCGGATAGTAACTCTAGTGCATACCGACGTTGGCAGATTGAAATGCCCGAATGTGACCGTGCAACTTCAAGCCCCAAGAAATATTTTAAGCATCCTAGGTCTTTTAGCCTAAAATGGTTAGCAAGAAGGGACTTCAATTCATCTACAGCAGCTTGATTATTACTAGCAATCACAATGTCGTTAACATACACCAAGATGGCTAAAAAAACATTGTTTCATTTCTGAACAAAGAGAGAATGATCACCAGAAGACTGTTCAAAATTTTCTGCAATAAGTACCCCTGAAAACTTAGAAAACCACTGTCGCGAAGTTTGTTTCAAACCATATAATGATTTTTTTAACTTGTATACAGCCCTTTCCTGTAAATGCTCCCCCTCACGACAGGAATAACCAGGTGGAAGAGACATATAAACTTCTTTATCAAGGTCACCGTGCAAAAAAGCATTGCTTACATCAAGTTGAGTGAGAGACCATCCAAAGGCAGCGGCTAGGGAAAGCAAAACTTTGACAGTAACCATTTTAGCAACTGGTGAGAATGTGTCTAAAAAATCTATACCTTCCCGTTGTGTATAACCCTTGGCTATAAGGCGTGCTTTATGTCTCTCTATTGACCCAGCGGCTCTAAATTTGATTTTGTAAACCCATTTACAACCAACGGGCTGTTTGCCAGGAGGAAGAGAAGTGATTATCCAGGTTTCATTTTGCTCTAAAGCGTGTAATTCATCTCGCATAGCAGCCCGCCACTCTGGAAGTTCATGAGCCTGTGAAAAAGGTTTGAGGTTCGAAACTGGAAGATATGGGAAGACTAAAGGCATGATGAGACTGTGACAGACGGTGATAGCTAAGGACTGATGATAAGGGATATGGAGTTTTGGAAGAGGTGGAAGAAGTGGCCAAGGAGCAGTGATAATCAGCTAAATAAGCAAGTGGTTTGGTTGTACGTTTTAGACGAGAGGGATCAGTCAATAGAAGCTCGGAAGATGGAACCGAATTAGTAGGAATGCTCGGTGAAACAGAATCAGGGATAAGTCAAGGGAGCACACGCTGATTAAAAATGTCAAGGTCAGGAATAGAACCAGAGGCTGCAAAAGGGAAACATGACTCATGGAAAATCACATTACAAGAAATAAAGGTCTTGTTGGAAGTAAGATCAAGGAGTTTGTACCCCTTGTAGCCAAAAGGATAACCAAGAAAAACACGCATGACAGAGACAACCAAAAGCCTTGAGATGATTATAGGAAGGGGGTTTGTTACACAAACGCTCAAACGGACTCTTGTGGTTTAGCAAAGGGGTTGGTAACCGGTTGATTAGATACACAGCCGTTAGCACACAATCACCTCAATATCCCAAGGGTACATGGGATTGGAAATATAATGCACGGGCAACATTTAAGATATGTTGATGTTTCCGTTCTACCACAGAATTTTGCTCTGGAGTTTCATTACAAGAAAAGAAATGAGTAATGCCCTTTGACTGAAAAAAATCAATGAATGCTAGCTCATGGGCATTGTCAGATCGAGCGGACTTGATGGCAACATTGAATTGATTCAAGATCATTTGATAAAAATTAGGAACAATGGTTTTGACTTCTGACTTAGTTTTCAACAAGAAAACTCAGGTATTTCTTGTGCAATCATCCACAATAGTAAGAAAAAATCGATGACCCCCTATTGTTGGTATATGAAAAGGACCCCAAATGTCCATGTGAATCAAGTCAAGTGGTTTTGGTGACAAGTGATTATGAGATAGAAAAGACAAATGTTTTTGTTTTGTAAGAGGGCAAACTAAGCAAGGAGTATGGTCAGAAACAGAAGCAGACGTTAAGGATAAATTCAATTCTTCATTCAAACATTTCAATTTTACATCAGAAGGATGTCCCAGCCTTATATGCCAAATATGTTGTTTGGTCATTTTAGAGGAAACTAAATTGCACGAAGAATGTTGATTACAATTAATTTTTCCTATATCAAGAAAATATAAGTTGCCATCTCGTCTACCCATCCCAATCGTCCTCCCCTGAGCTAGGACCTGAATAGAACAAGAGTTCAATGAGAAAACAACAGAGCAATTGTAAGCTCTTGTGAGGGCAGTAACACTTAAAAGATTGAAACGAAACAAAGGAGTAAAGAACACATCAGTTAAGGTCAAAGAGTTTATCAAAGTGACTGAACCAGTGTGTGTAATATCCATACGATTTCCATTTGGCAATGTGATCTTAGTTCCGGGTGATGGAGTGAGAGATGAAAACAACGAGTAATCGGAGCAAACGTGATGCGTAGCTCCGATGTCAATGACCCAATGACTAGAGAAGGGGTGAGAGAAAGAGTGACAGGAAGATATACTTGTGAAGTGAGAGGCAGAAGGCTGATGAACTTCGGATTGGCTAGTAGTACCAAGATGGAGTTGCATGCTTAGGAGTGCAATCAGCCTTTGACATTCATCTTGAGTGAATGAGGGTGAGGTCTGAACTCCAGTCGACATCTTCTCCATTGAAACCTGATGAGCAAGATTGGATTGAATGGAGTTCTGTGGGCCATTTATTGTTGGGCCAGATTTGGATCTGGGCTTGTATCCAGGTGGATAACCGTGCAGCTTATAGCATTTGTCCACTGTGTGACCCACGATTCCACAGTGTGTGCAGTTAGGCCTGTTGCCTTTGGATTTCAACTGGTTGGAACCAGCGGCTGTATTGGCTGTGGGCAACAGAGAAGCAGAGGTAGAAGACTGGAAAGCCATTGATTCCGGTGTAGTAGCAATTTCAGCTCCAATCGTGCGCTGACGCTTTTCTTGAATGACCAAGGAAAATGTTTTGGAAATAGAAGGCAGAGGATCGAGCATCAAGATCTGAGCACGTATTAAAGCAAAAGAGTCATTTAAACCCATTAGAAACTGCATCACGTACTCTTGTTGCTGGTATTCCATCCATTTTTTCATTCCTCCACAGCTGCAAACAGGAACAGGCTGAAAATCCTTTACCTCATCCCAAAGAATCTTGAGTCTGGTATAATAGGTGTTGACATCGAGAGATCTTTGTGATAGCCCAAGCAGAAGCTTCTTGATCTGAAAAATGCGAGGAGCGTTGCTTTGATGAAAACGTTCATACAAGTCAACCTACACATCTCTTGCACTCTCTAAGTAGAGCAAACTATCTGCTATCTCCTTCGCTACTGAGTTAAGAATCCAAGAGGTCACCATGCTATTGCATCTAGACCAGAAACTGAAGGTCAGATCTCCAGGAAGTGGTTTCTGCAGTGTGCCATCCACGAACCCGATCTTGTTTTTGGTGTTAAGCGCCATGAGCATAGATCTACTCCAATTGTTGTAATTTGGCCCATTCAAGAAATGGGAAACCAGAATCAGACCGGGATTGTCGTCACTATGAAGGTAGAAAGGACTACTAGAATCCTCCATCGTGTTGGGATGCCTCTGTGGAGGGCCACCAGATGGTGAAGCAGTCAAAGGACCAAAGCGATTTTGCTGACCTCCACCACGTGCCATGGATCAACGAGGGGCAGCGGAAAGAGTTAGCTCTGATACCATATTACAATAGCAGAGATGAAGCAGAAATGAAATACGAGGAATGAGTTATATTTTCATTCTCTAATTATTGGAGGTAAAGTAAGGCTTTATATATAGCCATGGCAACAAAAATGACTCAGCAAGGGAATAACAAACCAGTAACAAACTCAAAACAGCATAACAAATTGCAACAATCCCGAGATAACAAATTAACCACTTTAATAGAGAGCTTACTCCCTATGTTATCATTTATTTAGATCTAAAAATTTCTAACTTTCTTTTCGGATCTAGTGAGTAAAGATTTAAGAAGAAAATTATTTTTTCCACAAATATTGGCAAACAAAAGATTGTCGTCATCCTTGTGGTGCATTCAGAGGAGAGAAGTGTTGATGATGGGCTGAAGAGGAAGAAAAAATAAAGTGCAGACATTGTCATCGAAAAAAAATTTTGTGGCTTTCAAAAATTTGTTTTGAAATGGCGTCGTCGACTTCGCTTGGCTGTAATTGCTCAAACTAGCAAAGTGTAGAATGAATTATTTTCTAGATCTGTAAATTTTTCCCCTAACGTGCATTTCCTCCAAGAAAAATAATGTATGCTATCGTTGAGGTTCTGGCATTGCAATGTCCAGCCCAATCCTCCTCTGTGAAGGCAGTTAGGAGAAGATTTGGCGATGTTTCAAATACAAACCATGATGAGTGGTAGACTTGAGATGGTGTAGTACACGTTTAGCAGAAGTCCAATGAATTTCGGTAGAAGAGTGCATGAATTGAGCAAGCTTATTGACAATGTAACATACATCCGGCCGACTGACAGAGAGATATTGCAAGGCGCCAATAACACTACGATAAGTTGTGCAATCAGAAGAAGGAGAGCCATCGTCAAGGATGAGGGGCTGAGATGTGGACATTGGCGTGGTACATTTCTTGCCTCCTACCATATTTGTCTTCTCAAGTAAATCACGTATGTATTTGTGTCGTGTAACGAGAAGACCATCAGTTGTGCTTAAAACTTCGACTCCAAGGAAGTAATGCAGCTCACCCAAGTCGTTAAGGGAGAACTTATTGGAAAGAGCATCAAGAAACTTTGTGATAAAACTGAGTGTTGTTGCCTGTGACAATGAGGTCATCCACGTATACAAGAAAATATATGGTGATAGCAATATGAAAAGAGAGGTGCCACTGTGAGAGTTCACAAAACCAAAAGAGAACACGAAACTTTTTAGTTCATTATAACACGCCCGTGGTGCTTGTTTGAGGCCATAAATAGCTTTGTGAAGCTTGCATACAAAATTAGGATGAGTAAAATCTGAAAAACCAGGAGGTTTTTGCATGTAAACTTCTTCAGTGAGAGAGCCACGTAGAAATGCATTTTTTTACATCAAGTTGGTGAATGGACCATCCATGTGAGAGAACGAGACTAAGGATGATGCGGACCGTGGTCGGCTATACCACTGGACTAAAGGTGTTATGATAATCAACACCGGGCCGTTGGTGGAAGCCTTTGGCGACGAGACATGCTTTATATCTCGAGATGCACCCATCAGGATTGCGCTTGATGCGAAAGATCCATTTGCATCCCACTACATTTTGCGACGGATATGGAGAAACCAAGTCCCAAGTGCCATTTCGCAGGACTGCATTAATTTCATCGAACATAGCTTGGTACCAATGAGCATTTTTTAATGCCTATGAAACACATGTAGGTTTAACGGATTCGGGTAAGGGGTGTTTGGTTGTAACTTGATAGAGTTGCTTGGGTTTGTAGATATTATTTTTGGAACGAGTTGTCATGGGATGCGTGGTAGAAGGTGGTGGGATACAAGCTTGGGTAGGTGGAGCTAAGACAACGTCATGTAAAGGAGCTGTGCTAGACGAGTCACGGGAGGTAGGCTCTTTGTCTACGATTGGATTATGAGCAAGTGATGAGGGCAGGCTAGAGTCTGTGGGAGATGATGGCAAATTGAGTTCGGCTTGTGGCGTCACTAGCGTAGAGACCCGGTACGATGAAGGACACGGAATAGCAACAATTGGAGAAGACAAGGCTGCAAGTGACTGAGAAAGAGAACACCAATCAAGAGAAGAGTTTGGACTAACGAAGATGACTCGTTGTGTTTAGAGTAAGGAAATTCAGTTTCAACAAATTTGACTTGACATGAGTGGTAAATCTTTTTTGTTTGAACATCCACGCAAATATATGCACTTTGGTTGAGTGAATAATGCAGGGGTGAGATTTTTCTTCAAATTTGTTGGAAGCATATGGTTTGAGCCAAGGAAAACATAGACATCCGAAAACCTTTAGCTTCGAGTAATTTGGTGTTATTTAAAATAATTTTTAATATGGAGAAGAATTTTCAAGCATGGTTATTTGGAGGCAATTAATAAGGTAGATAGCAGCTTTGAAAGCATATGACCAACATGATTTAGGAAGAGGGGCAGTGTGAAGTAAGGTTAGTCCAGTTTTGACAATATGTTTGTGACAACGGTCAGTTGACTCATTGTGTTGCATTGTATATGGTGGTGTCTTTAGGTGTTGGATGCCAAGATTAGCCAAAAAAATCTTTTAGAGCAATATACTCACCACCCCATCAGAGTAGATTGTAAATATTTTTCAACAAGAGATTTAAATTGACGAAATATAGTAAAGACATCGGATTTTAAGCAAAAGGGGAACAACCAAATATATTTAGTGAGATGAACTATAAAAATGACATAGTAATTGAAACCATCAACTGACTAAATAGGTGAGGATCCTAAAACATCAGTGTAAACAAGATCAAGAGGTCCGCGACTCTGAAGACTTGATTGGCCAAATGGAAGACGTTGGCTTTTATTAAAATGACAAGATGAACAGAAAAAACTAGAGGGAAAATCATAAGACATAGACACAAGACGTAGATGCGGTAATAGTTTGGTTATTTTGATAGAAGGATGACCAAGTCAACCATGACAGGTATCCGGAGGAGCTTGACACTTGTAGTTTTAGAGAATGCCATTAATCGCCCACTGGAATCAAGCATAGCACTCGACCACTCGTAAAGATCTTGTTTATTCCGGCCGAGGAGAAGAAGTGCCCCCATGCGCAAGTCCTTCACAACAAAGAAAGAAGGAAAGAACTCAATTGATGTATAATTAGTTTTGCAAAATTGAGAGACAGATATCAAGTTTTTTTTTCATATAGGGAACATAAAGAATATTAGAAAGAGAAAAATTGGAAGATAAGGAGTTAGAACTAGGGAGTCATAGATAAACTTGAGCCATCACCAATAACAATGTCATCTGGTCCTTCTTACTCATTGTGAATAGACAAGTTGGATAAATTTGAGGTGACATGGTGAGAGGCACCGGAATAAACGAGCCAGTTTCCATTTGCTGTAGTATAAGTAGTGGTAGGATTAGTAGATGGTTTGTAAGGATAGAGTTGAGGAAAAAGCTTGTAACATTATCATGCATCACGACCACAATTCCCACAATATTGACAAACCACTGTTTGAGAAGGATTGAAGGGCTTAGTCTGTGGTGCACAAGTCATTGATGAGGGTAAAGGATGAAGACCCGGGGCAGAGGAAGGATAAGGTATTTTGTTGGTTCGGGTTGGTGGATGAGAGGTGTTGTTGCGAGCAAGGTTGGCTGTGGGAGTTGGATTTTCAGGGATTTTGTCATTATGGTATCGAAAGGTTTCATGATCAATCAGCTTGTCATATAATTCCTCAAATGGGACAACGCTATCGCAGATGCGAAGGGCAGCAATCACTTCTTTGTACACAGAACCAAGACCACAAGTGGTATAGAGAAGTAGATCTTCATCGTTAGGAGGCGCACCAAGTGCTGTCAACTCATCTGCAATCACTTTTATGGAAGTTAGAAATCCAACAACAGTATTGGTACTATGACTGATTTGAGATAGTTTATCCTTCAGATCAATGATGTAAGAACGAGACCGCTTAGAGTAGAAGCGATCAAGGCGAGACCAGGCCTCGCGGCTGGAGTGAGTAGAGGAAACTAGTGGAATAACCTAAGCAGATAAGGAGGCAAGAATGGCATGGAGGATCAGTTCATCTTGTCTTTACCAAATTTTATAATCAGGATTAGGATTTGTAACTCCATTGTTGGTGACCACGCCAGGTGGGCATAAAAGGGATCCATCAATATAACCAAGCAAATCAAGGCCATAGAATAAAGAATTGAACTGAGCTTTCCCTGAGAAATAATTTGAAGATGTCAATTTGAGTGGAAGTTGTGCAGCAGCATTGGTGATGATAAGATTGGTATTGGGTGCAGGATGAATAGCGACGGTGACAACAGGGTTGCTTTCAACAGTTTCAGAGGCCATTTGTGTAAGAGGCATGTTGGAATGAAAAAAAAAAGGATCGAAGAAAGGGAAAAATGGAATACTCGTGAGAGTTTTACAGCTCTGATACCATAACAAATAATCAGAATAGAATGAATAATTGCTTCATTACTTTACAAGAATTACACAGTTACATATATATATATATATATAAATATATATAAGTGGTCTGAGATGTCTAGAAGTCAACCACCGGATTGCAATAAGAAAACTATCCTATTGTGGAGCATTGAATTATGGACTTCCAAATATATACAAAATAAATTAGAGATTACAAAGAGAAGATAATCTGCTAGATACATCCAAATTGAACTTCCATTTGAATTTCCATGATTGGTGAAGAGCAAGTCAGAATCTCCAATAGAACCCACTAAAACAAAACCCACCCATTAATCTAACAAATCTAAAGCTCCAACAAAACCCAGCTGTAAACAACATCACAAGGTTTCCAATGGGTTTTATAATATTATGGCAAGAATATTAATTGACAAGTTCTTTTGCCTTTATTTGATAATAGCTTTTGAGGTCTCGATGATGACCAAAAGGGGAGGCTAGTGGACACGACAGATTCGTCAACAAGGTGTGGCGAAAAATGGAAGGGCGAGTAACAGATCTTGATGCGCGAATCTAAAGAAGCAGCAGTGAAGACAGATCGACGACGAGGATGGCAGGTGAGGAAGAGAAGTCGCACAATTGGATTTGAGAGGATGAGTGCAATGGAGGAGAGAGATCGAGCTTGCCGGAGCAGCGGATCTTGCTCGGAAAAGAACAGCATCGGTGAGGGCCATCGGAGTAACGACCGGACAGTGAGGGCGGAGGTTGTTGTGGTGATGAACTAATGACAGTGCCCTCAAAAATAAAAGGGCAGCTCTGGGGAAAGCAATAAAAAGTGAGTAGAATTGTCATAAATATAGACGTGATGTATATTTTTAAAAAATAAAAAAATCTTATTTTTTAAAAATAAAAAATTATTTATATTTTATTTTAAAAAAAATTTACGTGGATTGATAAAAAAAAATATTAAAAAAAACTCTTTATTTTTAAAATTTTATTTTTAAAAATAAGAAAATTTTAATATTTGGATACAAAATTGAATAGGGTTTAATTTTAAAAAATGAAACCATTTTTTATTTTTAAAAATGAATATATCAAACGAATAAAGTATTAAACAGAGTTTGAGAAAATGTTTAGAGATATTATTTTTAAATTAAAAAAAAATTGTTTTAGAAAATATGTTCAGGAGAAAAAATTGTTTAAGATAAAAAAAATATAAAATTTTAAAAATTTTTTTAGAAAAAATATCAATATAAATATTGTTTCGTTCCTTTTTAAATTCTATATAATTTTTAAAAAAAAATTATCTCATTTGGACTTATATACACAAAGTTATAAACTTTTAAAATTTAGACTTTACACACAAAGTTATACTTTTAAAATTTAGACTTTACTATAATATTTTAAAGATATAAATAATAAAAAATGATGTGAGATTTAAAAAAAAATTTTAAAATATCACTAAAACTAAACCCCAAACAAGACCTAAAAAAGCTCACGTTTAGGTAATGCATTTTTTTAGCATTGTATTTAAATGCAATGTAACTTTCTTTCAAATACAAAAATATTTCATTCAAATACTAATCACATCACATTTTAAATCTAACACAATCACTATTTATTATTTTATTTTTTTTATTACTTTTTTTAATTACATCATATATTTTCTCTCTTTCCTTTTTTTTCTCTCTACTTTTACTCATCACATTACATATTCATTATTAAAATACAATTCAAATACTTTTCACCCAAACACACATTGTATTTAAATACAATGCTAATGCTTTTTCTCCAAATACAAATTATATTCAATGCATTACATTCAAACGTAATACAAATGCAATACGTTTACCAAACGAAGCCTAACTATCTCCTACTAAAGGGACAAATCAACAAGTCATGTCAAATGGTGCATTGCACCAGAGGTGCCATATCCCTCGGATTAGATTCTGAATCTAACTGTCGTTTTAGCTTTACTTTATTTTTGTTTTTAGAATTATATTTACAATATATTTAAATATAATATAATTTTTATCTAAAATATAAAAATATTTTATTTAAAGATTATTCACATTATATTTTAAATATAATATAATTACTATTTATTATTTTATTATTTTTATTTATCACATCATATATTTTATTTTTCGCTCCTTTTTATCTTCCTATTCAAATACAATTCAAATATTTTTCATCTAAACACACATTACATTTAAATACAATATAAATATTTTTTTTCTAAATATAAATTGCTTTCAATATATTGCATTCAAATACAATACAATACATTCAAACACAATACAAATGCAATACATTTACCAAACAAAAACTTAATCTCGCATTTTGGACCTTTTTTCACTCGAAAAATCACTCATTTAACCCTTTAGGCCACATTCTGTAATTAAACTAATGCATTTTTTTTTTTTAAGGGACCAGCCAAATGCAGGTTCTTAAGGATATCTGATGAGGAAAATAAAATTCATGAACCAAAGTACTGGACAGCTGTGTGACGTATATCCAGCCGATTGTATATAAAAATAAAAAATAAAGAATTTAGTATGTAAGTAATAGTGCAGTTTAAAATGGCATAGAAGTATTTAAACCTATGTGCCAAACAACCTCATAAGCTTCCTCGACAGAAACACTTCACAGTTTTGTCATTCAAAATCCTAGAGAACTTTTGTTCAAGGTCATGTGCGCTCTCCTATTTAAACGCCTACACCGTGTATTATCTGAAGTGTAATATTGGTCCATGAATCTGTAACAATCAACCACTTACTAATGAACCAGACTTCAGCACATCATCTCTCGAGTGCTGTTTTAGAGAAAGCATCCAGAATTGTACATGGTTCTAAACATTTCAGTGTTCAAACTGATGCCATCTAATCAGCTGATGGTAAAATATCCTCCAGAATCTGGACCAGTATTTTGTCTTCAACTCTATATCCTAGAAAGCACAATCCAAAAAAATAGTAAAAAAGTTAGAATCTTTGCAGGCATCAGAATCTACGTATGTACAATTCTAGCAAGATACTGAGTTCAAAGAGCCGTCACAGCTTGCACTACGCAATCAAGACAATGTTGAGACTCCACGTCATTCTATTCTCAAACTCAGTGATTTGTGACTTAAGTTCTTAATGCCAACAAACTATCAAAGTAGAAATCGGGTGTAAGTGGAGCCTATAAGAACAGAGGTCAAGAATACTGAAAGTCTCCTTGTGAAATGCAACTGGAGTGGAAATAACAAGAGCATGTCTTTAACACATAACTAGAGAAATGATGAAAGTATCCAGCAGAATCAATCGACTTGTCTTGTTAGTCTTGTACACCTGAAGTCTCCTATAAGTTTCGTAAATACATGTTCATTATTCTAGAGCTTGAGTCTTGAAATTTTTTTTTAAGAATTCCATGCCTCATCACCTAACAAAAACAAAAGGTACCGCATGCTGATTTTAAAGCTTTTCTTAACGTCCACCTGTCTGTCATCTTTCTGCCTCCTTAGTTATTTGTTTTTGAAACACAAATAGAAGTCCTTTAAGCATGAAAAGCTCACCTATATTTCTTGTGACAGAAATCAGTGTGGCATGAACAAGGAAAGGCTATGCAGATGAAATCCCATAACGACTTCGGAGAGCATCGATACGCTTCTCAAAGGATTGCGATAGCTTGGTGACGGATGTTTTGCATGCTGCAAGGTTGGAATAATTAACATTTCAAACTGAAGAAGATCATAGTTTATGATTTGTTCACAGAAAATCTATTTTTGCCTCCTCGCAATATACATATCCACTCTGCTTTACAAATAGGATTGCAGATTTATTTAACCTTTTCTTTTCTTGGTATGGAAGGGGAAAAGTGGGTAATGGCATTTAATTGTCATTGAAAACTCAAGAGATACTACATCTCCAATTGTCCGTCTTTTGTCTAGACAGAATCAGATGCATAAGACAGCACAAAATGCCAACCACCACCAGAACTCAGGAAAATAAGACCAGTTACCTATGAAAGAACCAGTGATTCATGAAATAGATTATAAAAATGGCAATTGAATATGTCTTGATAAATTTGTCCCAAGATTTTCTAATCTGTTGCTCAGAATTTAGATTGATCAACGATAACTCTAATCTATTACTCTAAATCAACTATTAAGATTTTCTTTCTTAAATATCTTTAAACAGTCGAAGAACATACCATGAGCTGTGCTCGCCTGTACATCAGCCATGAACTCTGCATATGAAGTCTGTAAAAGAACTAAATTATCTATTGCAAATAGAAAGACTTGAAAGCTGAAAAGCAAAACTTGCTTGATAATTGGAGAAGTAACTACCATCATTGCTTCTTGACTTTGGTCTATCCGTTCAGACATCTCCTTATATTCTTTTTCTGTTTCATCAGATAATTTTTGGCATTCTTGATTCTGAATCTATTGAATTGGAAAATGAAACACACAGCTAAGAAATTAGCTGATAAATCCCTGGTGACACAACAATTGAAACATCTAATGGCTGATCAACTAACTACCAACAAGGAGATTCACACTTTATAGCATTCTTGATTCTTAATCCATTGAATCAGAAAAAGAAACATACGGCCAAGAAATTAGCCAACAAATCCCTGGTGACACATGAACTAAACATCTAATGGTTGATCAACTATCAAAACAAAGAGTTGCGCACTTTATTGTTTTTTCCTCATCAAATGATATTAAACCCGAGTAAATATGAAAAAGTTTCCACCATTTATATCAGAGAATGCAGATGCAAATACAACAAAGAGATTATACATTTATCACAAACAACGTAGTAGATCAAAAGCCATGCAGCATTGGCTTTGCAAAGAAAGATTTAATCAGATTTTAACTAGAACCTCTGAATGATTTTCCATTTAAATTTTAAACTATTTCGTGCACATAGTTGAAAAGGGGGAATCTCAGAATGAATAGCTTAAAGTTGAGCGAGTCAAAAGTTTCAAGTATTTTAAAATCCAGTGAACCTCAATGACCAGTACAGGCTGTAAATTATCCTTAAACCATACAAAAAAAAAAATTTTGGAAGATATCCTTTATTTACGTGATGACCAACAGTGCAATCACAACCATAATAGCATAAGTAAGGATTTCTATTAACTAAAGAAAGCAAATTCAATTGTATATTTATTATAATGCTGACAGGATGAGAGAAACTAAATGAAGTGAACGATATACACTAAGCATGATATATTCAAATTATGCATTTTGTTATAAATGTATTAAATCTGGGAAATTTTCATATTAGACTGCTTTAATCATTCATATATTCAATATATCAGCCATCATTTAATTTTCGAAAAGCTAATAAACTAATCTTTGTTTGCATCCCAATCCATTAATCTGTAAAGAAGACACAAGCAAGATGGAAAACAATCTCTAAGTTGTTATACCTCAACAGAAACATAGCCATATTGATGTAACGTCTTCATTTTGTAGAAGCCGGGTGAACAGTTACATGATTGGCAAAACTAATGAGGCGTTTGTTTACAGTTTTGCATGTAATTTTCATCTAAACGCAAAAATTTTACGTTCAAATACAATACTTGTAAACAGTAACTCAAATACATTTACTATTCAAAATATTTTGAAAATAATTTTTTTCCCATTTACATCATATTCTCTCTCTATTTTACTTTTCCTATCTATTTTTATCAATCACATCAACTTTTCAATTCTAAAATACAATTCAAATACTTTTCATCCAAACACACATTGCATTCAAATGCAAAGTAAATACTTTTTATCCAAATACAAAATGAATTCAATGCATTATGGTCAAATGCAATACAAACGCAATACGTTTACCAAATGGCTCATTAAGAATTCTATGTAAAAAACTAAACAGTTCAGCTATTTTCCTTCCAACCAAAAACAGCATACTCAAGAAAATTCAGTTGCTGGATCTCTGTTTTCACAAACGCCAAAAGGCCCAAAACTAATCACAAGCTTTGTACTTTCAGCAATCCGTTAAAACAGCCATCTAAATATTCTAATGACACTATCACAATTACTCTCCTCGCCAGAAAATCATTATGAAGATCATTGACACCATCTATATATTTGCGTTGTACTCAGATCTACCATCAGAAGCTTACTGAGAAAAGTTACTTAAAGCTTTTGTACCTCAAGAGGAAATTAAACAAGTTAAACTTGACGCAAACACTGAAATTTGAGTTATCCTATTTGGTTCACTTCTCAAACATACTAACCAAATGCTTAAAATTATTATGAAGATCATTGACACCATCTATATATTTGCCTAGTACTCAGATCTACCATCAGAAGCTTACTGAGAAAAGTTACTTAAAGCTTTTGTACCTCAAAAGGAAATTAAACAAGTTAAACTTGATGCGAACACTGAAATCTGAGTTATCGGATTACGTTCACTTCTCAAACTTACTAACCAAATGCTTTATCAGGAGAAATAACGCATTTGGCTAGTAAGTTTGGGAAGTGAACTTAATCCAATAGTTTTCTATCTGAAAACATAAGGCAAGCGGTCATTTCAGAATCCAATAGCTTTCTACGATCCAAACACATTCCGAGCAATGAATCAACCAATAAGATCGGAAATTAAACAAAAATATTCAGATTTCCACTAATTCTGGTTACCTAGCACTTAAATTAGCTCCAAAGAGAAAAAAACAACTTCCTATTTAACCTAATTCGGTTTTCTCATCAACCAAACAGCAACCTAAATTTGCAGAGAAAAAGAAAAAGAGAGAGAGAGAGAGAGAGAGAGAGATTAAGACCTTGACGCGCTTATGAAGACGAGAGGAAGAAGCGTCGAGATCCTTGAGGATCTCGGAGTGAGAGTGATCGATGTGGCGTTTGAGATCGCCAAGGCGCGAGGAGACGAGATCCTTGAGATCGGCGATGGAGCCCAAGGTTCTCGGAGGTTGAGACGGCGACACGAAGATAGCGAAGGCTGGAGAACCAGCGGCGGCAACTGTCTTCTTCGTCTGGCGCTTCTTGCTGCCTGTGAAGATGGCCGATTCGGGAGATTGGCTCGGGGGAGAACCCGTTGGCAATGGCGTCTCGAGAAACTCCGCCGCCGAATGCTTGCGGTTGCAACGGCCACCGCCATTGCGAACGCCGGGAGTGGTGGTACGACTACGAGCTCCTTTCTTCGCCATTTTGCTGCAGAATTTTTTATTTTTTATTTTTTTCAAATTGTTGGAAGTAGTAGGGAGGGAAATTTGGAGCGCCGAATTTGGGAGCTATTTTTATATGGTTGGTGTTTTTTTCTTTTTTCTTTTGGACCTTTTATACGGACACTCTAAAATTTTTTAATTTAATAATTTAGTAACTAATTTTTATTTCCTTGATAATCTACCTATGAATTTATAATTTTTCAATACAGTTATTCCTTAGTATTCATGTATGTTTAAATCAAGACAGTTTTTTAAATATATCTTGCACATGATAAACCAAAAGGATATTACTAATCTTTTTGTAATTTTAATACTAATTCATTTAAAGAATTGAACTATAATTCAAACTTAAATATAAATTATAAAAAAATTATATTGAAATTATATAAGAATGATCAAAAATTGCCTTGTTGAGCTGTACGTATAAGAGATGTGTAAAAAACTATCTAAATTTTAGTAAATATGGGTAAAAAGGATTGAATGTATCAAAAATCATACGGAAATTGAAGGAAATGTCCTCCATAAGCTAGTTTTAGTAAATATCAAATTTTGATTTTATTATTAATAAATTCTTTATACAATTTTTTTGATTTTACCCTTCTTTTTTTTTTTTTTTCAAATTTCTCGTTAATTTTACCTCTCTTTCTCTTTTTCCATCCACTCCCCTATGTAGCTTTTACTATCTCCCGGGTGTTCGGAGCAATGTCTCCAAACACCAAAATTTAACTTTTTTTCAAAATTTCATCATTTTTATTATTTATATCTTCAAAATATTAGAGTAAACTTCAAATTTTAAAAATTCATAACTTTGTATATACAAGTTCAGATGAGATAATTTTTTTTTAAAATTACATAGAATTTCAAGAGAAATGAAACAATATTCATATTAATATTCTTTTTTTAAAAAAGATTTTAAAATTTTTTATTTTTCCACCTTAAACAGTTTTTTCTCCCAAACACATTTTTCAATACAACTTTTTTTCCAACCTAAAACTAATGTCTTAAGCATCTTCCCCAAACACCCCCTCGATCATGTGCCCGAGAAACCCTGTGGCGTTGGCATTGGTTGTGGCCATCATCATCGCACAATAGAGCAAAGCTCCAACCTCAACGGTCATTGTCGAGATCGCGACCATGGTTTCAGGAATCACGGCGCCCATCACAACACATCGTCGTGATACCAAGCCTGGAGATGGACAGAGGGCAACGCCTTATGACATGAGTGAGGTGACTGCAGCACACCAATGCCTCATATCTCCTCTTTAATCGCGGCTGCTTCCATGGCGGGCAAATCAATCAATACTAGCAACGACAATGGCAAAGGCTCGTGCAAAGGTGACTGACGCGCAACAGTGGTTCGCACGGAAGAGATCCGATCACGTTGTCGGGGCTAGAAGCGATTTGGCGGTAGGATGGGAGATATAGCATCAGAGGAGAATGAGAGAGGAAAGAGAGAGTGGCATTATTGGCGCTAGCGTCAGAGGTGATGAAGAGAGAGGAGATCTGAGGAAATTATATAGAGAGAGTGGAGGGGAGAGAGAAAGTACAGAGAGAAGATGGGTTTTTGAGTCTATAAAGAAACAAACAAAACCCCAAACTTTTTTTTTTTACTATTTATTACAAACATGCCATTACATTTTCTTTTCATGATATTATGCATAAAATTTTAATTAAAAATATAGAAAAAAAATTTTGAAGTCGCTCAAAATTTACCTAGGGAGTCGCTTGATTTTTTTTTTTTTATATCTTAACTACAACATTGTATTTGTTTGAGGGAACAAAATAGGAAGTGGCAATAGGTAGTATGAAGCCACGTATAAAAAGAAATGGCGTTTTTTTATTTTTTTTGTAATTTTTTTTATATAGCTAATATATGATTACGAATTTTCACTAAAAAATTTCGTATAGGTCTATGCTATATCAAACGAAAACTGACGATAACCAATTAAAAAGTCACAAAATTAACAATGCAACACAACATTGTATTTGAGTTCGTGTATGTACTTTAATTAAATGTGAAAATTGATATAGTGCAAGGTTCTCGCGGGGAAAAAAATTAAAAGAAAAAAGTGTTTATGATAAGGGATTATTTAGTGGAGAAAGATGAAAAATAATTTATTCAAATTAAAAATATAGTTCAGTTTTGAGGATTTTTTTTTAATAATGAAGGATACAAAAAGTAATCATTCAAATTTTGAAATTAAATTAATTAAAGTACATACATGAACATTCTTGAAATTAAATTAATTAAGGTAATAGGTGGATTAGGTGATACAGAGTTAGAAAGAATGACATTCTTGTAATAAATGACAAAGCAAATGGTAGTTTTTAGTTTTAGTTATTCTAGAAATATGAGAAGACAAATCGCAAAAGAAGAAGCCAGAGAGTGACAAACAGAATGACTTTAATATTTTTTATAAGGATACTTTTGTATTTTTATATATATATATTCAATATATTTTAACAGATATTTATAGCAAATTTTTTTTGGGGTTAGGATATCTTTCTCCCTCTCTCTTTCTCAAACTTTTCAAATACTAGGATTTTCCTTTGTGTAGGACTCCCACCACCTCCATTGTTGACAAGGACTTGACTAGAGCATGCTAGTATGACATTGTCAGTGTTATAGTCTGATGATATCATGGCTAGCGAAAGTAATCGATGGTTCAATGACAGACAATTTATAATCCTACGAGACATATGTGATATAATGGTTAGTGACAATCTTTTACTTTCAATTAACCTTAATCGATATTCTCCAAGTTGCGGTACAAGGTGTAGTGGTTGGTTTACCTAGGTAAGAATTTTACGGTCAACATTCATGTTTTATTTTTGTGTATTTGTTTTAGTTTTATAATAAAAGAGATGATTTCTGCACCTTCGATTTGTATTTGTGTTTGTGTTCTATTTAAGTTGTTCTTCAATAGTATCAATTTGTTAGTTTTATTAGTAATAAGGTTAAGTGGAGTTTGTTGCGTCCTCCCTTGTGTTGCAAGTGATTGTCTTTTGATCGAATAGAATATTTCGTCGATTGTAAATGTGTTTTTAAAAAGAGTTTGTGCATGCTTTATTATAAAATTGTTAAAGAATTCAATAAATTTTCCTATTATCAAGTCTTGATTTATGTCCTTCTTACCGAGTTTTATCAAAATTTACTAATGAAATCGGTCTTAGTTGAGAGTTATGTTTCTTGTAAGACACGATTGTTTTATCTTTGACATTGGTGTTGGTATTCCTCTTTAATTTGAATTATAATTTTCCTTAAAAAAATCAATAGATTTAAAAATAATTAATATTTATCAACATTATTCCTTTTACTCTCCGTTATTTATTTTAATTATTTTTCTAAACATACTATTTCCCTAATTCTTTCATAAATTCGTAATATTTTTCCTCAAGGGATCAGCCCGGCCCGCTTACTTCGGCAGTAGGGCTCGATGTTTGTCCTCTAGGTCAGCACTGAGCGGGCCAAACGGCCCGTTTGTACAGCACTTTGTCATTCTTCGATTACTTGCCGTAGGCCTGGCGGAGCTGTGTGTGTGAGAAAGAGCGGAGAGCGAGGAAATGGGGAAACCTCAGAAGTCGAGTAAGGGCGGCGAGGAGCTTCACTCCGCGGCCAGGTCCGGCGACCTTAGCGCCGTTCAGTCAATCCTCAGTGCCGATCCTTTGGCCGTCAATTCCAGAGATAAGCACTCCAGAACTCCGTATCCTTCTTCTTTTCATTGCCCTTTTGTTTACTTTCTTAGAAAAATATCACCACTCTTTACTTGATACAGTGTTGAAGTTTTACTGATTTCGAATTTTGGAAGATGGGTTTTCCATAAGATACGATTTTTTTTTTTTGCAAGATTTTTGTTCAATTCTATATCATTTGCAGTTAGAGTGGCTTCAAGATGTAGTTATATGAATATCGTATATATTCTACTGTTGTTTACGGGGGCTTGGTTCATCTTCACTAAGATTGTGACTGCTAAAATTCCGCCGAGGCCATTCGGGGTAAAGCCGAAGAGCAAAACCATGCGAGCTTAGGCCCAAAGCTGATAATATTATGTTTAGTTGAGGTGTGATTCGTTACAGTATTTGTTGCAACTTTTAATGGTTTGTTCGAGTATGAGCTTTGCCTATGATCTACAGTGCATAAATTTTGTGTTCTGAAAATGTTGGCTATGAGGAGATTAAGGCATCTACAGCTTTAACAAGGCTGTGTATGATAACAAGTTATTTATTCGAGTGGTCAGGGAATCGAATTTTCCTGCATATAATCACATTATATCGTAATCAAGTTTTGTGAAGTTTGCTAAGGAGTAGTTCTGAGTCCTTTGCTAGACAATTGGGAGCCATGTGGCTGTTTGAAATATGTTGAAATTTAATAGTATTTTGAGAGAACAGTGTGAAGTGATTACCATTGGAGGTCGTTTGAAGTGAGAAAAATTGTAGGAACACCAACACCAACTCCAATCCCAACTTTTTGAACCAGTTTTGAGGTTTTATTCTTTTATTGAGAAAAATTGCCACATCAATTTAAGAACAAAGGATTGTAGTTGCCAACAAAAAGATGGCAACTCAAAGTTGGTACAAGAGTTGGTGTTCTTACTACTACTCTTGAAGTAATTACGGTTTCAAAAGAGATACACACACGCATACATATATTTATCAGTTCCACAAAATATACTCACTAGAGAAAGAACATTGTTAGGCTTCTCTTTTCCTTTCATTGGCATTGGTTCTCCTTATACATCTCTTTCTTTTCATTATATGTTTAGTTTCTCCTGTTCAAAGTATGTTTTATATATATGTATATACACTTTTTTTTTAATGGCGAAGTAGGTTATATCTATCAATTCATATTTCATAAAATACTTATTAGGTCAGTTAAGATTGTAGTTTTAAGCAACTGACATGTTTGGGTCTTACCTAAAAAATATATGGTTGTTTTGGATAGAACCAGGTTTCGGGTTGTGGCAATTGCTAAAATGCAATGCGTAACACACTCACTTTCTGCTATTGACCTGGTACAAGCGACTCAGTCTTATCAAAAATATTGATTTGTTTGTATTCCCTCTGCTTGGTATTCTTCCTAATATATATATATATATATGCTGGTTGTATTGTCCAAATTTGATTATAAGCCCAAGATCGTTTACAGGTGGAAAAGTCCTTTTTTGAAGGCTCCTTGGTAGAATTTGTCTGTCAAGTATTTGTTTTACATATTAATATATCTTAGTATGCCTCAATCTTGAACAAATTCTTGCCTTCCTAAACTACGTCTGTGCGTGCGTTTGTGGGTCTTGAATATTGTTCCTGATATATCCATATATGTACATCTGTTTAGCTGCGTACACATCTATGTATGTATGTATGCATGTAGATCAACACGCAGACAAATACAAATGTAGATTAAATGCCCTGCCATAAGTTAAGAGCTTTAGACGCCGTTTGTTTCCAACATTGCATTGCATTATATTCAAATGCAATACAATTTTCATCCAAACGTAAAAGTATTGTATTCAAATGCCAATCACATCACATTTTAAATCCAATACAATCACTATTCATTATTTTACTTTTTCTATTATTTTTATTAATCACATCACATACTCTCTTTCTCTCTTCCCTTTTGTCTCTCTACTTTTACCCATCATATCACATATTCATTATTTAAATACAATTTAATTACTTTTCATCCAAATACACATTGCATTCAAATGCAATGCAAATACTTTTCCTTCAAATACAAATTGCATTCAATGCATTGTATTCAAACATAATGCAAACGTAATGCGTTTACCAAACGGAGTCTTAATTAGGCTTATTGAAAGTATTGGGGCCATATTTGGCTCGATTTTTAATTTGTATTGTTTTCTTTTCACTTCTTGTTCCTATTGTTAGCACATATGTGTCATGATGTTGTTTCTTTGACAAGCAACTTGGAAAATAGACTTCATTTAGCGGCATGGTCAGGGCAAGTAGAAGTTGTGAGTTATCTATGCAAACATAAGGCGGATGTCGGTGCTGCTGCCATGGATGACATGGGTGCAATACACTTTGCTGCCCAGAAGGGACATCTCGAAGTTGTTCGGACTCTTATTTCATGTGGGGCATCTGTCAAAGCTTCCACTCGCAAGGGCCTGACTCCATTGCACTATGCTGTGCAAGGGTCCCACCTAGAACTTGTCAAGTACTTGGTTAAAAAAGGCGCAAATCTAAGTTCAAAGACCAAAGCAGGGAAGACCCCTCTTGATTGTGCAGGCAATGAAGAAATCCGCTCCTATTTGGAAGAGTATGAAACCTTGTCTAAGAATGGAGGCCTGAATGCCAAACTGAAAGCCGAAAAATCCAATCAAACATTGTCTAAGAAGGAAGAAGGGAATTCTGGTGGTGAAGCTGCTGAAGCTGCGCAGGATGAATCAGAAGATAACAAATTGAAGAGAAAGGGTGACGAGGATGCGTTGAAGGAAGGCTCATCAGAGCCGAAAAAGAAAAAAGTTGTGCTTAGTCATCTGGTAAGAGAAGATGACACACAAGATGATGAATAAGCCGTGTAGATTAAGTCAGGTGAAATAACTATATTTTTATAGCCATTAACAGGTATACAGCTATCACAGCATCTTGTCACTCTTCGGTGCTTTGGCGAGATAGATTTACTTAGATGTATGACTTGTTCTTTTGCTGTTTATCAAATATTTTTCCAGTTTTTTATTTCTCATGCTTTTGGGCAAATGACTTGTAATGGTTGGTTTTATTGCATCAAACGAGGCTAACATAGTTTTTTATATTTATTTTCGTCAACAAGCTACTTAAGCATTTGTATCTGTTACTTAGCTATTCTTTGCACCAAATAAACCATGAGAAAAGTGGTAAAACAAAAGACTACTCGGTTTTCATCATGAAAATAACACTTTTGGAGTTTATTTTTCAAGCGTGCAAAACATTGCATGGTGTAACATACGAGAACTATAACTGATTTATAGATAGGAAAGACTACAATAAATAAGATACCATTGCCAACTGGTAATTGGAATCTTTACATTGACCACCATATTCAGGTTTAATAGGTCGTTGGGTAGTTGGTGGCTTGATGCTTCAATATTAACGAGGGGACTTCAGGACCAGAACGAGCCCACCGATAACCGAGCCCACCACGCAGGTGTTGACACTGGCAGTTCCACAATCAATCCAACCAAGTTTTGTTCTTGGTTCGGGTTTTAGTTTATGAGGGCTTTGGCACAGCCGAATCAAGCACCCTAGGTGGTGCCAAGAATTTTATGGATCAACTCAAGTGTTGAGAGTGGTAGATGGTAGAACTATTCGATGGATATTTTTGAGCTCAAAAATTTGGTCAACTAGAAGGTATCAGCTTAATGACCAAGAGGTCCATTTATCTTGGAGAAGTATACAACTCAATTTCGACGTGCGGCTTTCTTGTATCTTGTTTCTCGAAAGGTTTAGAAAATTGGTGTCAATTATTTTTTCTTCTTTGATTGGAATGTCTGCTTGTGTATGCAGATTTGATGCTCTTTCTTAACTGTTGAGTTGATTAGCATTTATCTCCGATGAAACATTACATACCGCTTAGTTTATGTAGATGCTCATTTTTGTGTTGTATACCTTTCTCTCTAGTTCTTACAGCATGAGACGCTAGGGAGACCGACAAGATGAGCACCTCGCTGGTTCGTCGAGAGTGAGGCGCGGTAGAATCTAACTCGGCATTCATTATTCTGATCATTGTTATTCAAAAAATTCACTTGGATCACTAGAATACTTTTTGACTCTTTGCATAAGAAAAATTATCTCGATCAATTTTAGTGAAGAGGTTTGTTAGGAGACCATAACCATATATTCTCTCAAGCGTAGGTCCAAATTTGGAGTTGGCTCCCTAGTTGATATTTGTGAGATACATTACCTTCAATCTTTCATGTCTTGACTTGTCGCACTTGTAAGGGATGGTAGAATAATTTTGGCTAAATTCAGCGAATAGCAGATTAAACAAAGTTCCTACTCTAGTTCCTAGAAAGGGTCAAGTCGACACTTTCTCCAGCTTGAAGTCTTAACATTAAAATGTGTTCAATAATTTTGAGACGAAAAATGGATAACTTGGGATTTTTGTTGGAAAAAAGTTTGAATGGAAAGGAAAATATGAGTAAGGTGGGATCGACCATTAAACACCGATATAAAGAAAACAAAATTACTAAATTCTCTTTTTTTGTCATTTTTATTTTTATTTTTTGAATTTGAGGATTAGGGATTCAAACTCTTGCGACAAAAAATTTTGAGATGAAAAATTACTAAATTATTAGTCAACGTGTTCAATAATTTTGAGATGAAAAATTGATAACTTGGGATTTTTGTTGGAAAAAAGTTTGAATGGAAAGTAAAATAGAGTAAGGTGGGACCAACCATTATTTATCTTATCATAAGTGGGTCGATGTTGAAATGGAAAACTTAAACAGTGATATAAAGAAAATAAAATTACCAAATTATCCTTTTTTGTCTTTTTTTTATTTGAATTTAAAGATTGAGAAATTCAAACTCTTTATCTTTTAATAAAGTCAGATATGAAATTATTGTTAAATTATATATATATATTTTCTTTTAATGAGAGTGTGATTACTAATTTTTGGGTGAAATAGTCATTGTCCTAATATAATTTTTATCTCCCTTTTGTTTTACTTACAATACCAAAAAAAAAAAAAAAATTCTTTTCTTTTCTACTTCTCATATCAAACAATTAAAAAGAAAATCAAAATCTTTTCTATCCTTTATAGTTTTTCTCTCCCGTTTATTTTTTTTTTCCTTCTTACTAAACGGAGTGTGAAAAAATGTGGAGTGAGCTATGAAATTTCTCTATTTGGCAGAACATCCAAAACCAAACCGAGGGAGGATAACTACAATGATGATTGGTCAAAGATAGAGATAGTAACAGAGTAAAGGACCCAGAAGTACAACAGTGTGGGGGTCTAGATCTAGGGTTGGAACAAGCATTGTGCCGAGGGGAATTGAGTTGTCATAGGGAGGGCTGTTTTTCATGATATTGTCCGTCATTAACTTAAAAAATGGAAAACAAATCGTTTCGTATGATATATAAGTTTAAGCTATAGACATACACCTCTTCATTCAATCAATTTCGACGTTTAATGTAGATGTGGTTCCTACGCCTCAAATTTTTTTTTTTTTGGGCAATTTCACTCGATTTTTTTAGTTCTCTAAGCTTTAGCGTGCAAGAACGTAGGAGTGTTGGGAAAAAAAAAAAATGTTGAACTTGCTTATGCTGCACGAAACCTTTTTCTTTTTCTTCAAGAATAATGTTTGTCTGTGAGTTGCATTCATGGAAAATGAAAAATTTTTCATTTTAAAAAAATAAATCTTTCTAAATTTTTATACTTGATCATCTAAAATTTTTCATTTTTAAAAAAATAAAAAAAGAGGATTCTAAAAAAAAAAAATTTTTTTTTATCTATCCAAACAATTTTTTACTTCTAAAAAATCCAAATAACTTTTTATTTTTTAAATTTAAAATTTTTTTATTTTCTAAAAATAAACCTTATCCACGTACCATGAGTCGTATCATTGAAGGAAGTGAGAAACATAACCAAAATTTATAAATATAAACATACACGTTTTTTGAATAGTCAATTTTATAGATATTTCTTCAACATGTAAATCCCCCACCCCCCCTCTTTTTTTCGCCAAACTGTCACGTTGATATAAAGCGACCCGGAAAGAGAAAATAATTCACCTGTCAATAGATCTGACAAAATGTAATATATATATATATATATGAAAAATACCATATACAAAAAAGAACCAGGCTCACCTGTCAATATATAGAAATTCAAATCATTCACGTTATTACTTTTTTTTTTTTTTTTTCAATTTTGGGGAAATTTTTCCAAAATTTTCTTTTCTATTTCCATCTAATAAAAAGAATTGTATTATCATCGTATATATATAGAAAGATTAAAAAAACATCATCACAAAGAGGATATATCTGTTAACAAAAGGACTTTATTTGTTAAGGGACTTTACTAAAATGTCCTTGATTTTCTTGTCATGTGCAACACTAATAAAGGGAAAAATTGTTACAATTTCAAAATTAAGAGAAAACAGATGGTACAATTTATAACTTAAAAGATAAAGAGTTATAAATGCTATAATTTATGCAAGAATTTTGTAATTAACCATTTTTGTTACAAATGTAAGATAACATGGACTAAAAGAAATATCTACTCTTCCTCTAATCGCAATTAATAAACTATAAGTTGCCCCCTTAAAAATCTGAATTGATAGATCCTACTGCATTATAAAGGAAGAGTAATCATGACATGCGCAGGCACACATACGACTTTATAGCGCCATGAAAAAAGAGGTGTCACGACCCTATCTACTTTACCAACTTGGACTCAGCAGATGGCCCACATGAAGCTGAGTCCAAAATGCAAAAACCTTTGTCGACTTCTCAAAGAAACAGACAAATTTATGGCTATACATACAGGGCCTTATGGTTGGTTTCTGATATCCAATAGCAACAATATGGCCACTTCTGCAAAGAGCAAGATACTGATATTTGGAGCCACCGGGTACTTGGGCAAGTACATGGTAAAGGCCAGCATCTCTGCAGGCCATCCGACTTTCGCCTACGTTCGACCCGCCGTCGAATCCAATTCCAATCCTTCGAAGCTTCAGCTCCGCAGAGAATTCGAGTCCATGGGAGTCACCATCTTCCAAGTACCGTATAACATATATATTCGACTTATTCCTTATATAATTTTACGTACACACATACATACATACAAATATATATATATCTTCCATATTGTTACGAGTACAACATGTGAAACTAACAGGGTGAATTGGACGAGCACGAGAAACTTGTCTCGGCGCTTCAACAGGTGGATGTGGTGATATCTACGCTGGCTGTTCCTCAACATCTTGACCAGCTCAAAATAATCAAAGCCATGGAAGAGGCCGGTAACATAAAGGTACTACTAGCAAATATGTGATATATATATCTATATTGTTTTATTTTATCAAAAAATATTACAAAGATATATCATAAAAAAAAGGAAAAATGTTATAAAGATGAAAGGTGGCATATGCTTAGATATTCTGTTGTAATATATGAATCACTGATAAAGTTGATTGTCTCTATATACTCTTTGTATTAGAATTGACTAACCGAAAAATTTGTCAAGTTAAACGAGGAAGTTACTCATTAGAAATTAGATATTTGATGATATCATGAGCTAAAAATTGGATTTGATTCTTGTTGATGTTTATGCTTTCTAATTAATAACGATGTAATAATTTAAAGTTGACCTATATGAATATAACATGTTTGTTAATGTGATCAGAGATTTGTTCCATCGGAATTTGGGAATGAAGTAGACAGAGTGAGTGGATTGCCTCCTTTTGAGGCTTTGCTTGAAAACAAAAGGAAAATTAGAAGAGCCACTGAGGCAGCAGGGATTTCCTACACTTATGTGTCAGCCAACGCATTTGCAGCATATTTTATTGATTATTTGCTCCATCCTCATGAACAAAGCAATGAAGTGATCATTTATGGCACTGGTGAAGCAAAGGGTAAATAAATCTCCCAATCAACTATTTGCATTAATAGCTAACTTCCCCCCACCTCTTTTTTTTTTAATACGATAGAAAATTTATAGTTCTAATAACGGAGTCAGTTAGTTATAATAAAAAAAGTGAGTATTTTAATGGAGGCATAAATTAGAGGATAAACTTTTTAAAGAGACTAGGATAATTAAGTTTTAGTGAAGAAAAAAATGAGAAAATTTTAAAGTTTTAAAATTCTGCTCTTATGTGGTTCTCAATTCACCTCTACTCATTAAAGCTAACTCGACGGGATTGTACATTGTCTATTCACTTTCTCCATATTGCAATGGTTTTCTTTCAAAAAGGCTTTTGTCATGGCGTGCATCATGAGGATTTCCGACACAATGGACCACTAATAGAAAGCTGCTGAGTGAGGTCTCAAACAAAGAGATGCCCCAATCAATGCTCATGCCTCGTCCACGTATTAAACATGGATCCTCAGTTAAATAAATAAATATATATATATTGAAAAAAAAAGAGAATAAACTCTATTAAAATTATACTATTCATATTATTAAAAAGAACAATGTTTGGGATAATTTTTCTATTAGTGTAATGTTCAATTTCACTGATATTTTAAAACATTTTAATCTTAAAGATAGGCAAGAAGATTTTTCCTTTTAGAAAAGTCTAATAAAAATATTTTCCATTCATATTATTAAAAATGAACCATATTAAGAAATAATATAAATATTTAGGAAATTTGTAGTACAATCAAAGGTTAAATAGCGTTGTTTCGATCTATATGAACTATGAAATACATCATAAAAATCTTCAATTGTGTTTTTGGTTGGTGTTAGTGGTGTTGAATTACGAGGAAGATGTGGCCGTGTACACGGTGAAAGCATCAACCGATCCAAGGGTGGCCAATCGAGTAATTATATATAGGCCCACGGGAAACATTACATCTCAGCTGCATTTAATATCTTTGTGGGAGAAAAAGACATGTCGTACGCTCAAAAAAATTTTTGTTCCTGAGGACGAGATCATCAAGCTCTCCGAGAGTAAGATCATTTATAGGCTTTTATTTTATTTTAATTTTTTAATAACCTCGAGTTATATGTCTAATCTTTATATTGATCCATGATTTTTGGTTAAATGATCTCTTTAATTATTTGTCAAAAATTAAATGGAAATGTATTACATGAGAATGAATTTGAAATCATATTTTATTTTAAGATCATTTAAAAATAAAAATTCATCAAATGTTTCAATAAGATTCTCCATTGTTATATGTTAGTTATTCATCACAATCAGAAAATATTTCAGCTGGTGATAAGGGTACTGTCGCCGAAAGTGAGGGTTGTTTAATTTTTTTAAAATAGCCTTAAAACAAAAAATGATTTCAAAATCTGTATAATTTTTTATGCATTATTACTAAAGATATTATTTGTCTAACGATATAAAAGTTCAAGGTACATAGTGTGATATTTAAAATCATATGTCATTATCAATATGGAATTGAGTTTGAGTGTATAGTTTATTTTTGGAAATAACCCTAATTTATGTACCTCAGAGTGTGTTATATTTTCAATTGTGATTTTCAATTGGATAGCTGCTAGAATTCTCAAGTTTTATTTAGCATTATTGTTTTCAAAATAACCCAAGGTACGAGTTGCCGGTATCCAAAATGACAAAGTACTATTTTCTATAAATAAATTTACCAATTGAGCAACAATTACTAATTGTCACATCATAGTACACACAATTTGTTTTAACTAAAATTGCTTTTTTCTTAACCGAATATGTTACGTCCAAATAAAATATAATCGCACACAATTCTCTGAAGTTAGATGGCTTTTTGTCCAAGTTAATTAATGTTATATTGTTATTATATTACCAAACATGTACACCCACACACACACACATATATATATATACATATAAGTAAATCTCTTCCCGGCCACATATGCAGCACGTCGGGTACAGGCATCCAAGATAATTGTATATTCCATTGTGTCTCATTTCCACAAGAGAGAGAACTATGTACAAACTTTCTTCCATATATTTCCGCTTCCCGATTTTACAATATATATATTAATATAATCCAAATTGAAAATTATTGGTTTTTTTTTGGGTTACAGCGTTGCCTTTCCCACACAACATACCAGTGTCGATTCTTCACAACATATTCATAAAAGGAGATCAGATGAGCTTTGAGCTCACAGAGGACGACTTAGAAGCCTCCAAGTTATACCCTCATCACAATTATACATCGGTTGACAATTTGTTGGATATTTGCTTGGTTGCTCCTCCCAAGCCTAAATTAGCGTCATTTGCATGACTTCAGTACTTATTTATTTATTTTTATGTACATCTGTATTAAATAAGTTGTTTGAGTTATTGCCACAATAATTACTATATCATCCCATTGTTGCAGGTATAACCTAACAGTATTTTATTCAAGTATTTGACTCTATTACAAGTTGTTTAATTTGAATCTCCTGCCTATATATATATATATATATCACCGGTTATTCTTCGTCGTCTCTCAGTTTTTTTTTATTAGTTTATGTATGTGGTTTTACCTTGGTGTGTATATGCTCTGTCTTTGATCTCTTGAAATCATTTGTTTATGACGGCCACACCTATCTGTACTCTCTTGTAATAAAAAGAAATTAGGGGGAATAAAAAGAAGAAAACGTGAACTTCAAACGTCTATGGTATTTGATAAAATTTGATGCTTATTTCTCCATTTTTCTAGAGTATTCTACTAATAGTTGTAATAATAAAATAATAAGTAAAAATCTAATCTAAAGTAGAAAGCTCTAGACTTAGACAAATTTAGAAGCACTACTATCAACAAATAATGTGTCGGCCATGAAAAAATTTCTAAATTAACAGATTGTAAATATTAAGCCAGTTAAGGACTTGTACTAACAACATTTTATGCTTACAAAAGACTAGTAGCTGATTGTAAAATAATATAGTTGAAGGCAAGTTTAAATAAAAATTTTTCTCCAAATACTTAAGCTTCCACTTTCTTTCTAATTATTTTGTCTAGTCCCATAATCTTTTATCATCATCTAGCTTAAGTCAAAGCTTAATACTACCCCTATAAATCTATAATTCACTATAATACACACATTTTCTACAACCACCGAATATGACTCCCAACATCATACAAACACAGCAAACACTCATTCTATCAGACAAGTTTCCACATGAAATTTACCCAACATTTTTACATCCATCCGACTACAAATCTTCATCTTTTATAAATACCAGTTTTCATCAAGTGGTAGCGAAGCAACAATTTCTAACAATTGGTATCAGAGTTATGTTCGATCATTTATTAGGTGTCGTTGAAATCTTGTTTAAATTTAAACTAATTTTCAATGGCCAACTCTAACTACTCTTCCATTCCAATTCCGATCTTCGATGGAGAAAACTATGACTTCTGGTCCAACAAATGAGGACCTATTTTTGCTCCCAACATTTATGGAAAATTATTGAAGAGAGATTTAGTATTCCTGAAGACATATCAACCCTCTCAGCTAATTAAAAGAAGGTGTTTGAAGAGAATCAATAAAAGGACTCTCAAGCATTATTTGCTCTGCAGCAAGCAATGGAAGATGACATCTTTCCACAAATCATAGGTGCAACAGTTGCAAAATAAGCATGGGATACGTTGTAGAAGGAGTTCTAAGGAACTAAAAAGTTATGTGCTATCAAGCTATATAATCTTAAATGAGATTTCGAAAACATTAAAATGAAAGATAATGAGACCGCAAATGATTATTGTTCTAGAATAAAATAGATAGTTAATCAAATGAAAGCCAATGGAGCAAAAATTTTTGATAAGGAAATTGTTGAAAAGATACTAATTTCTTGTAGAGAAAAATATAATACAATAATTTATGCAATTGAAGAATTAAAAGATATAGAAACCTTGTTGCCAACAAAATTAAAGGGCTCTCTTGAAGCACATGAAAAAAGATTGAATAGGCAAAGTGAGAACTCTATAGAAAATGCCTTTCAATCTAAGATGAATTTACAGTCTCATAAACCAAAAGAAAGTGGAAGAAATTCACAAGAAAATGTTAAAAATAAAAAAAGTTCAAAGCAAAAATAACAAGTATCCTCCATGTGACATTTGCAAAAGAAAAGCCCACTTGGAGAAAGATTGTTTGTTTAAAGGAAAACCACAATGTCAAAATTGTAAAAAATTTGGGCACATTAAAAATACTTGTCGTTTAAAGAAAAATCAACAAGCTAATTTCTTAGAAGAGAAAAATGATGAAAATAATCTCTTTTATGTTTACCAAGTTGCATGAAAAGAGAAGGAATATACTTGTTATTTAGATAGTGGCTGCAGTAACCACATGACAAGAAACAAAAAAATATTGTGTAGTCTTGATAAAATCAAGACAAAAGTCAAAATAGGAAATGACGACTTTAAGGAGGCAACAGGCAAAGGCACCATTGCCATTGATATGAGACAAGGGAAGAGACACACAAATGATGTACTCTTGGTCCCTAACATTGATCAAAACCTGATCAGCATGGGTCAAATGATAGAGAATATGTACTCTCTGTATTTTAAGGGAGATGCTTGTGATTTATGACAAGCAAGACAAATCTCTTAAAATTGGAAAAATCAAAATGAGGGAGAATAGGTGCTTTCCCATTCAGTAGAGATACATAAGTGACGTGGCAATGAAGACGCAAGTAGATGAGTCATGGCTGTGGTACAAATGGCTTGGACACTTTAACTTTCATGGGCTGAAAATTCTCCACCAGAGGGATATGATGAGAGATCTCCCAACAATAAAGGAGATTGATGATGTCTATGAAGGATGCTTGCTCGATAAACTACATCAGTAGCCAATTTTATTTGGCAAAGCATAGAGAGCTAAGGAGCCACTAGAACTTATCCATGCAGACATTTATGGGCCAATGCGTATTCCATCACTTGAGTAAAACAGGTACTTTATTCTCTTCATTGATGACTACATAAGAATGAAATAGGTCTACTACATGCATGAAAGTTCACAAGAATTTGAGATTTTCAAAAAATTCAAAATGTATGTTAAAAAACAAAGTAATCATAATCTCAAGACACTAAGAAGTGACAGAGGTAAATAAAACACCTTCAACGAGTTCAACAGGTTTTGTAAAAAAGAAGGCTTTCAGCATCAACTCATCGTTGGATACGCACCACAGCAAAATGGAGTATCTAAACGGAAGAATAGGACTGTGATGAAGATGGCAAGAGCTATGTTGATGGAGAAGGGACTTCCAAAAAGTTTCTAGATAGAGGCTGTATACATCATAGTTTACTTGCTAAACAGATGTCTAACTACAGAAGTGAAAGATAAGACACCAGTTGAAACTTAGAGTGGAAGAAAGCAATCTGTAAAGCATCTCAGAGTATTCTGTTACATTTGTTATGCCCATATCACCCAAGAAAAAAGGAGCAAGCTAGATGAAAAGGCAGAGAAAGGAATTTTCCTAGGCTATAATACTAAATCAAAAGGATACCGAATCTATAGCATAAGAACAAAAAAACTTATCATCAGCCAAGATATGGAATTTGACGAAGATATTACATACAACTATAAGACGGAGGAAGTCACAAAGAGTGTCAACATGCCACTACTAACATGTTAACAAGTTAAAGAAGTTGTTGATCAACCTAGATCACCAACTTAAGCCCAATGCAAGAGTCAGTTCAAGCCATAGATTCATCTCCAAAATCACCACCTAGAAGAACAAAATCTCTAATAGAGATTTATGAGACATATAACTTGACCATGATGGAGCCAGAAAGCTTTGAAGAAGCCTCAAAGCAAGAATTATGGAGAAAAGCAACGGAAGAAGAAATAAAGATGATTGAGAAGAAAAAGACATAGGCGCTAGTAGACTTTTTGCAAGCAAAAGAAGTCATCAGAGTAAAGTGGGTCAACAAGACAAAGCTTAACCTTGATGGTTCAATTCAAAAACACAAGGAAAGGCTAGTTGCTAAAGGATATTCTCAACAATTCGAAGTTGACTACAACGAGACATTTGCTCTAGTTGCACAACTTGACAAAATAAAGTCGTTGATAGCACTTGCTGCGCAAAAGAAGTGGAAGATCTACCAGTTGGATGTGAAGTCAGCATTCTTAAATGGTTACTTAGAAGAGGAAATATACGTGGAGCAACCTCAAGGGTTCATGGTACAAGGGTAAGAAGACAAAGTTCTCAAGCTAAATAAGGCATTATATGGATTAAATCATGCTTTGAGAGCTTGGTACAGTTGAATTCACAACTACTTCACAGAGCAAGGCTTTAGGAGAAGCAAAGTGGAGCCAACACTATACATCAAGACTCTAGGTACAACTGACACACTCATTGTATCCTTGTATGTAGATGATCTTATTTATACAAGAAACGATAAGAAGATGATTGAGGATTTTAAGGAAGACATGATGATGGCATTCGAGATGACCAACTTGGGTATGATGCATTACTTCCTAAGGATAGAAATAATTTAGAAAGAAGATGGGATCTTTATCTCACAAAAGAAGTATATAGAAAGCCTTTTAAAGAAGTTTAAGATGAATGGTTGTAAGACAGTTACAACACCACTAGACAACAACAAGACATTCATGAAGGAAGATGGCACGCCAAAGACCGACAACACAATCTATCAAAGTCATATTGGAAGTCTACTTGATCTAACAACTACAAGACTAGACATCATGTACACGACAAGCCTACTATCAAGATTCATGCAGAGTCTAAGCCAAATACACCATGGGGCAATTAAGAGAGTAGTTAGATTTCTACAAAGAACAAAGGATTATGGCATTTGATATGAATCTACACCTAACTTAAGACTATTTAGATATATTGATAGTGACTAGGCAGGACTAGTAGACGACGTGAAGAGCACCTCAGGCTATGCATTTACATTAGGCTCAGAAATTTTCTCTTTGGCATCAAAGAAGCAACCAACAGTTGCGCAATCATCAGCTGAAGCACAGTATATTGCAACAGCTATGACTACAAGCCAAGCTATATGGTTAAAATGCATATTTGAAGGCATGGGCAAACCACAAGAAGAAGCTACAGAGATCTATTGGGACAACAAATTAGCTATAGCAATGATGAAAAATCCACTGTTTCACAGTAAAACAAAACACATAGGCATTAAGTATCACTTCATCTAAGAAGCTGAGACCAACAAAGAGATTAAGCTCGAGCACTGCAAAATTGAAGAACAACTAGCAAATATATTCACAAAAACACTTCCAAAAGGAAAGTCTGAACTATTACGCAACATGATCGGAGTTACTGAAATGCGCATCAAGGAGGAGTGATAAAATTTGATGCTTATTTCTCCACTTTTCTAGAGTATTCTACTAATAGTTGTAATAATAAAATAAAAAATAAAAAGTCTAGTCTAAACACTATTATTAACAAAGAAATTTCTAGACTAACAAATTGTAAACATTAGCCGATTAAGGACTTGTTCCACTGACATTTTGTGCCTATAAAAGGCTAGTAGCTAATTGTAAAATAATATAGCTAAAATAAGGTTAAATAATAAGTTTTCTCTAAATACTCAAGCTTTCACTTTCTTTCTAACTATTTTGTCTAATCCCATCATCTCTTATCATCACCTAGCTTAATACTACCCTTATAAATCTACAATTCACTACAATACACATTTCCTACAACCACCGAATATGACCTCCAACATCATATAAACATAGCAAGCACTCATTTCAACACACAAGTTTCCACATGAACCTTACCCAACCTTTTTAGATCCATCCGACTACAAACCTTCATCTTTTATAAATAACAGTTTCTATCAAGTGGAACCGGAGCAACAATTTCCAACAATATTGTTATTCTTTGAATTGTTATAAAATATAAAATTACTTTAGTAGCATTATTAAATTTAACTAACGGTTTATATACACTATAAGTACTTAACCTAACTTAGAATTTCTATTCTGTCTTGCATTAAACATATTAGCCCGCGATCTGTTAGTCACAAGAGTTGAGGTGATGAGCGAGCGAGAGCCGAAGACGGGATTAGCATGCTGGCAAGCTAGACATAAGCAGGAATACTGCCTCGCACTAACCAATCATGCGTTGTGTTTGTAGATGTGGTCACCAAATTCGCACAGTTGACATGTTATGGAACCTTACAAGAATTTACTTCGGTGATCTCCAGTTTTCGATCATATGTCCCTGCAGATAAATTTCCAGTTCACTACGAGGATTCAGAATGAACTTATTGGTGTCCTCAGTGGCTGATAGTTAACAACCCTAAACAATTTTTTATAAGTTTCTCAGGCAACTGACTGTCATTGACTAGGTCACAGATTTTATTAGCTCACTAAATTGCTTGTGAGTGACAAAAATAGATAAGAATAATATACTTAAACAAAATAAAAGGGGGAGTTTTATTTGGATTGATAGTTTTTGAGGATACAGTAATAAGTGTGAATCAAGGTTTCAGGTGAAATTTTTTAAACCGAGAAATGAAACGTTTCAAAAAACGTAGAAGCTCAAATGTCATGTTTTTGCTAAAGCCAGTAAAAGAGAAAATTATGACTTATAAACATATGTGGAATGCACCTTATAGGATACAATCTAGCATAATATGGTATGCACTCTGCACAAGCGAGCCAATTGTTCTTAATTGTAGATTTAACGGATGAGATTAATAGCTACCTAGCTGAGGGTTGAGTAGCTATGCCATGAGTGAGCAGATTCAAAGGAATTGAACCTTCCGATTTGGTCTCGATTGCATTAACAAATTTCGTCGCTTCTAAACACGCATTCAGTTCTCCGACCACCTGACTCATCATGGGTCGTTCAGCTGAGTTTGAAGTTACACAATTTAATTCTATTTCCACCGCTTTCCAGGCACTGTTAACATGGAAGTTTCCTTGCAACCTTGGATCAATAATACCGTTGAGAAGCCCTTTTCGGAGCATCAAAGTCACCCATTCACTAAGGCATGTGTTGTCAGGGGTTTTCGATATCGCATGTCTCCTTGTGATGATCTCCAGTAGTACCATTCCGAAGCTATGAACATCACTTTTGTCGTTTAATCTGTTTGGCTTGTAGTACTTGCAATCAAATCACATACTTATTCTCAAAAATTACTTTTGTTACTTACATTTGTGAATGAACATCATAGAATAATTACAAAATCTGGTCAGGGAAAAAAAAAAAAAAAAAAAAACTTACTCAGGGTCAAGGTAACCAGGAGTACCGGCAACTAATGCCGATACATGAGTCATTCCATTGTCAGTAGGAAAAGTTTTGGAGACGCCAAAATCAGATAGTTTAGCTTGAAAATTTTCATCCAACAAGATATTTGCAGATTTCACATCTCCATGGATTATAGGAGGTTAACAACCATGACGGAGATACTTTAGTCCTATATATATATATATATATTAACTAAAATTAATAAAGTTCACTCATCTAAAAAGAAAATGATGAAAATTAAAACACGACGATATATGTTTATATATATATTATTGTTTTCGTAAGAACAGCACAGGATTATATATATATATATTATATTTACATATAATGGAGTGCGAAATTTACATATAATGGAGTGCTACATCTATTGCTATTGGAAGCCTATCTTCGCAGTTCAGAAAACTAATGGAACTATTATCTGCACGTTAAATATACGTCTTTAATTAGGAGTTTACAGGAAAATAACTTTTTGAAGCCACTGTTTCAGATAAATTTTATTCATTTTTTTAGTTTAAGAAAGTGTTCTTTTTTATAAATGATCCATTAATGATAGATTAATTGAAAATAACTTGTTTTTAGATAAATGTGACATATTTTTTTAGTTTAGGAAAATGCCCTTTTTTTTTTAATATCAATCAATGATAAATATTTGATAATCCATCAAAAATATACTTAATGGTCCTGATTAATCAATATGAAGTAATAATACAACTGTCTATCAGTGATATACCATTAGTTATTAGTGATGGACTAAAAAAAATTACCGTACACCCAATTTTTCTCTTTAATAATTATCTTTGTTTTATTTGAGATTGTATACAATATTATATATCTGCACAATTAATAGTTAAAGAGTTTATATATATATGTGTGTGTGTGTGTGTATGCAACAATCCTGAGAGGTGGGAACGTAAGTCACTAGTGGCCATGTACTCGTATATAAGTAATGGGTTTTTTATTTTATTTTAATTTTTAATAAAGTGAACGCTGAATTCAGCGTCAAAAAAAAAAAAAAGAGAGAGAGAGAGAGAGAAAGATAGGAAAGATACGCATTTTTTTTATGTATATGTGGCTCTATTTATAGTGCCCGTTTGTTTCATTTGTAGATCATTAGATTGAGAAGCAGATCATAGAAGGATTCTAGTAGCAAGAGAAACAAGGATGTTGAGAAAGAGTTTTATATATCTATAAAAGTGTTTTAAAAAAAAAATAGTATGATTATCATATTTGTAAGTATAAGAAAATTTAATTATTAAAAGTTTTCTCAAGTTATTACTAAAACTTTATAATTTATTATATATATATATACTATTTTATGATGGAAGTTTTTTTTTTCTTTATGTAACATGGTTTTTTTTTTTAAATTAAAAGATTGTTCATAAGATAAATTTCTTGACGTCTATTTTTATATTTTTATATAAGTTAGGTCTTAAAAGGGGAATTGAAATTTGTATATATTCTCTGTAATAAGCCGTGTGTTGTTCTCATCAGCGAAATAACCAACCAGAGCTTTAAATTCTTATGGTGAACTCTCAAAAAAATAATGACCCGTAATTAGAACAAGATGTAATCTCGTTTAATATATGAGTAGCTTATATATTTCACACGACAATAAAACGATTATTCATCTAGATTAATACATGCCAATATATAAACACAACTATATATACAAGTATATACACTATACAGTGTGTGTGCGTGTGTGTGTATATATATATATATATAAACATATATATATATATACACACACATAAACATAATATATCAGTACGTGCCTCTGATTGAAACTGCTGGTATCCTTGAAGCGATGATCGCGAGAGTATTGTCACAGCTATTTGAGTATCATCTACGAAACCATGATAACCTGTTCCAAATCCGCCTTTATGTATCACCCAGCCCAAGTTGTCGGTGATTCTAAGTATGTCAGCCTATTTATATTGTCGTTTTCTCGACTCCGACGAATTTCGATCAATGGTGAATCCTGCCTCTAATAACCTGCTTATAAAGTTTATCAATTAGGACTCAAGTCTCAAGACTACAAATAGTTAGCAACAATATGTTGTTGCTTCATTTGTCTAGTTAATTTTTTTTTCTTTTAATCTTGCAAGTAGTATTTTCCTTTTATTTACATACATGTATGTATATACAGTGGAGAGCACCAACTGAAATTTTTTTTTTTCATTTTACTTGCCGCAGACTTGGCGGAGGTGTGTGTGTGTGAAAGAGCGGAGAGCGAGGAAATGGGGAAACCTCAGAAGTAGAGTAAGGGCGGCGAGGAGCTTCACTCCTCGGCCAGGTCCGGCGACCTTAGCGCCGTTCAGTCAATCCTCAGCGCAGACCCTTTGGCCGTCAATTCCAGAGATAAGCACTCCAGAACTCCGTATCCTTCTTCTTTTCATTGCCCTTTTGTTTACTTAGAAAAATATTAACACTCTTTACTTGATTCAGTGTTGAAGTTTTACTGATTTCGAATGGGAGATGGGTTTTCCATAAGATACAATTTTATTTTTTTTGCAAGATTTTTGTTCAATTCAATACTATTTGCAGTTAGAGTGTCTTCAAGATGTAGTTATATGAATATCGTATAGATTCTAATGTTGTTTACGAGGGCGTGGTTCATCTTCACTAAGATTGTGACTGCTAAAATTCTGGCGAGGCCTTTTGGCCCAAAGCAGATAATATTATGTTTAGTTGAGTTGTGATTCGTTACAGTATTTGTTGCAACTTTTAATGGTTTGTTTGACTATGAGCTTTGCCTATGATCTACAGTGCCTGTATTTTGTATTCTTAAAAAGTTGGCTATGACATGGAGATTAAGATATCTACAGCTTTAAAAAGGTTGTGTATGGTAACAAGTTATTTATTCGGGTGGTCCGGGAATCGAATTTTCCTGCATATAATCAGATTATATCGTAATTAAGTTTTGTGAAGTTTGCTAATTAGTAGTTCTGAGTCCTTTGCTAGACAATTGGGAGCCATGTGGCTGATTGAAATATGGTGAAATTTTATAGAATGTTGTTTGAGAGAACAGTATGAAGTGATTACCATTGGAGGTCGTTTGAAGTAAGAAAAATTATAGGAATACTAACTCTAATCCCGACTTTTTAAACCAAATTTGAGATTTTATTCTTTTATTGCGAAAAATCACCACATCAATTTAAGAACAAACAATCGTAATTGTCAACAAAAAGGTGGCAACTCAAAGTTAGTATAAGAGTTAGGATTAGAGTCGGTGTTGTTAACACTACTTTTTGAAATAATTACTGTTTTAGAAGAGATATACACACGCACACATATATATATTTATCAGTTCCCCAACATATACTCACTGGAGAAAGAACATTGTTAGGCTTCTCTTTTCCTTTCTTTAGCAGTGGTTCTCCTTATCCATCTCTTTTCTTTTCATTATATGTTTAGTTTCTCCTGTTCAAGTTCTATATATATATATATATATTTGAAGGGGCGAAGTAGTTTATATTTATCAATTCATATTTCATAAAACACTTGTTAGGTCAGCTAAGACTGTAGTTTTAAGCAACTGATATGTTTGGGTCTTAACTAAAACATATATGGTTCTGTTGGATAGAACCAGGTTTTGGGTTGTGGCAATTGCGAAAATGCAATGTGTAACGCCCTCACTTTCTGCTGTTGACCTGGTACAAGCGACTCAGTCTTCTTAAAAATATTGAGTTGTTTGAATTCCCTCTGCTTGTTATTCTTCCTAAAATATATATATATATATGCCGGTTGTATTGTCCAAATTTAATTACAAGCCCAAGATCGTTTACAGGTGGAAGAGTCCTATTTTGAAGGCTCCTTGGTAGGATTTATTTGTCAAATATTTGTTGGACCTATTAATATATCTTAGTATGCCTCAATCTTGAACAAATTCTTGCCTTCCTAAACAACGTTTGTGCGTGCGTTTGTGGGTCTTGAATATTGTTCCTGATATATCCTTATATGTACACCTGTGCAGTTGCGTACACACATATGTATGTATGCATGTAGATTAACGCGCGGACATATGTAGATTAAATGTTCTGCCATCAAGTAAAGACCTTTAATTAGGCTTCTTGAAAGTGTTGGGCCCATATTTGGCTCGTTTTTTAATTTGTATTGTCTTCTTCTCACTTCTTGTTCTTATTGTTAGCACATATGCGTCATGATGTTGTTTCTGTGACAAGCAACTTGGAAAGTAGACTTCATTTAGCGGCATGGTCCGTGCAAGCGGAAGTTGTGAGTTATGTATGCAAACATAAGGCGGATGTCGGTGCTGCTGCCATGGATGACAGGGGTGCAATACACTTTGCTGCCCAGAAGGGACATCTCGAAGTTGTTCGGACTCTTATTTCGTCTGGGGCATCTGTCAAAGCTTCCACTCGCAAGGGCCTGACTCCATTGCACTATGCTGTGCGAGGGTCCCACCTTGAACTTGTCAAGTACTTGGTTAAAAAAGGCGCAAATCTAAGTTCAAAGACCAGAGCAGGGGAGACCCCGCTCCTATTTGGCAGAGTATGAAACCTTGTCTAAGAATGGAGGCCTGAATGCCAAACTGAAAGCCGAAGAATCTAATCAAATATCGTCTAAGAAGGAAGAAGGGAATTCTGGTGGTGAAACCGCTGAAGCTGCGCAGGATGAACCAGAAGATAAAAATTGAAGAGAAAGGATGACGAGGATGTGTTGAAGGAAGGCTCAGCAGAGCCAAAAAAGAAAAAAGTTGTGCTGAGTCATCTGGTAAGTGAAGATGACACAAAAGATGATGAATAAGCCGTGTAGATTGAGTCCGGTGAAATAACTCCATTTTTCTAGCATCTAACAGGTATACACCTATTACAGCATCTTGTCACTCTTCAGTGCTTTGGCGAGATAGATTTACTTACATGTATGACTTATTCTTTTGCCGTTTATCAAATATTTTTCCAGTTTTTTGTGTCTCATGCTTTTGGGCAAATGACTTGTAATGGTTGTTTATTGCATCAAACGAGGCTAGCATGGATTTTTATTTTTATTTTCGTCAACAAGCTGCTTGAGCATTTGTATCTATTACTTTGCTAACCATAAAAAAGTGGTAAAACAAAAGACTGCTCAGTTTTTCATCATGAAAATAACACTATTGAAGTTTATTTTTCAAGCGTGCAAAACATTGCATGGTGCAAAATACGAGAACTAGAACTAATTTATAGATAGGAAAGACTACAATGATTAAGATACCATTGCAAACTGTTTATTGGAATCTTTACATTGACCTCCATTTTCAGGTTTAATAGGTCGTTGGGTAGTTGGTGGCTTGATGCTCCAATATTAGCAAGGGGATTGTCAGGACCAGAACGAGCCCACCGATAAACGATCACAACATGCAGGTGTTGACACTGGCAGTTCCACAATCAAGCCAACCAAGTTTTGTTCTCGGTTCGGGTTTTAGTTTATGTGGGCTTTGGTTCAGCCGAATCAAGTGCCCTAGGTAGTGCCAAGAATTTTTATGGATCAACTGAAGTGTTAAGCGTGGGAGATGGTGGAACCATTTCATAGATATTTTTGAGCTCAAAATTTTGGTCAATTAGAAGGTATCAACTCAATGACCAAGAGGTCCACTTGTCTTAGAGAAGTTTACAACTTAATTTCGACGTGCGGCTTTTTTGCTTCTTGTTTCTCCAAAGTTTTAGAAAATTGGAGTCAACTAACTTTTCTTCTTTGATTGGGATGTATACTTGATAGTGCAGATTTGATGCTCTTTCTTAACTGTTGAGTTGATTAGCACTTATCTCCGATGAAACATTACATACTGCTCAGTTTATGTAGATGCTCATTTCTGTGTTGTTTACATTTCTTTCTAGTTCTTACAGCATGAGACGCTAGAGAGACCGACAAGATGAGCCACTCGCTGGTTTGTCGAGAGAGAGGCGCAGCGAAATCTAACTCGGCATTCATTATTCTGATCATTGTTATTCAAAAAATTCATTTGGATCACTAGAATACTTTTTGACTCTTTGCATGAGAAAAATTGTCTCAAATCAATTTTAGTGAAGAGATTTGTTAAGAGACCATAACCATATATTCTCTCAAGCTTAGGTCTAAATTTGGAGTTGCCCCCCGAATTGATATTTGTGAGATCCATTACCTTCAATCTTTCATGTCTTGACTTGTTGCACTTTTAAGGGACGATAGAATAATTTTGGCTAAATTCGGCCAATAGCAGATTAAACAAAGTTCAAGTTTGCTTCCTACTCTAGTTCCTAGAAAGCGTCAAGTCAACACTTTCTCCAGCTTTGAAGACTGACATTAATCAACTTGTTCAATAATTTTGAGATGAAAAATTGATAACTTGGGATCTTTGTAGGAAAATAATTTGAATGGAAAGGAAAACATGGGTAAGTTGGGATCGATCATAATTTATCTTTTCATAAGTGGGCGGATTTTGAGACAGAAAACTTTGACACCAATATAAAGAAATCAAAATAATTAAATTATCATTTTGTCTTTTTTTTTTTTTTGTTGAATTTAAGAATTGGAGGATTCAAACTCTTCACCTTTTAGTAGAGTGAGACGTAGAATTATCACTGTATTATATATATTTTTTTAAATCAAGAATGCAATTACTAATTTTTGTGTAAAATGATCATTGTCCAAATATAATTTTTATTTCCCTTTTGATTGAATTACAATACCAAAAAAAAAAAAGAAAAGAAAATTCATTTTCTTTTGTAATTTTCATATCAAACAATTAAAAAGAAAATCAAAATCTTTTCTATCCTTTTAATTTTCTATTTTTTATAGCTTTCCTTTCCTGCTTTTTTTTTTTTTTTCCTTCTTACTAAACTGAGTGTGAAAAAATGTAGAGTGAGCTACGAAATTTCTCTATTTAGCAGAACGTCCAAAACCAAGCTGAGGGAGGATAATTACAATGATGATTGGGGAGAGATAATGATAGCAACGGAGGAAAGGACCCAAAAGCATCGCAGTGTGGGGGTCTAGATCTAGGGTTGGAACAAGCATTGTGCCGAAGGGAATTGAGTTGTCATAGAAAGGGCTATGTTTCTTGAAATTGTCCATCGTTAACTTTAAAAATGGAAGGAAAATAGTTTCGTATGATGTGTAAGTTTAAGCTGTAAACGTAATCAAAGTCTCAAACCATTTACCCTAAGAAAAAATGAAAATGTATAAGTTTAAGCTGTAAGTCTCAAATCATTTACCCTAAGAAATC
The DNA here is from genome assembly GCA_035233585.1 of Antiaris toxicaria. NCBI lineage: Eukaryota > Viridiplantae > Streptophyta > Magnoliopsida > Rosales > Moraceae > Antiaris > Antiaris toxicaria. The sequence continues at coordinate 9,919,535 of CP141163.1, forward strand.
GACGTTAATGTGGATGTAATTCCTACATCTCAATTTTTTTGGGCGATATTCACTCGATTTTTTAGTTGTCGAAGTTTTAGTGTGAAAGAACGTATGACTGTTGAAAAAAAAGAACGTTCAACTTGCTTGTGCTTCACGAAACCTTTTTTGCTTTCTTCAACAATTCTTTGAGTCGTTTTCATAGCAGGAAAATGAGAAACATAAGACCAAATACTATAAATATAAACGTACGCGTTATTTGAGTAGTCAATTCTATAGATATTTCATCAATATGTAAGTCCTTTTTTTTTTCCACCTAACTGTCACATTGATATAAAATAAAATCACAGTAAAATAAAATTACCGTAAGGCAAGTAAGGTCGTTTGATAAAGAATAAAAGTCCCCCATTTTGGACAAAATAGGAAAAAAAGAAACATCATTTTCATTTTTTCTTAGGGTAAATGGTTTGAGACTTTGATTCGAGCTATTATTGCCATTAGTGGTGGTGGTGATATGAAGATGAATATTTCTACAATTAGCCCGCCAGTTTTGTACGTCAAATGAATATTTTGAGTGAAAATGAAATGTTGAGTTTTCTTTTTTTATAAAAAAATATCTTTATTCTTATTATTATTTTTAAATTTTTATGGTAGTACTTCTTTTTTCTGGCCAGCTAGAATTATAGAGCAGTTACAAAATGGGTTGTCAGGGAATTGGCATTTTCTGTACTGCTCTTGTACAAGTAATATTGATTTATTATTGGCTTTCCCAAAGCTGTTAATGTGTCTTATCTCAGAAATATTATTGGCCACCAACTCCATTAACTTGATCTACTTATCTTGCATTTTAATTCATTTATATAGTAATTTTAGCAAATATAGCTTTGGTATTAACAAATGCATTAGAGATGGTGTAATAATTAAAAAAAGCGATTTAGTTATGAACTTTCGAAACCTAATAATTGAGAGTTATAATAATTGAGAGTTATAAGCTTAAAAAAAAAAAAAAAAAACCTGCATTCGTATTTATTAATTGATTTTTGAGCAACATTTGTTTTACATTTTTTATATTTGCTTAAAACCTCTAAAACAACTCCACAAGTTTTATTGCCATGAAAGTTCAGAAATACTTCGAGTGGAACCTAAATTCAAGATATTCGAATTTATAGCTCATCATTAAGTGTTACTTCACGACTGCGCTATATTTAGGGGATGTTTGGTTAACACATTGCATTTTGATTGTATTTGAATGAAATTTATTTTTTAAATATTGTATTTGGTTGAAAAATATTTGTTTTGTATTTGAATGAAATGTGTGTTTGGATGAAAAGTATTTTAGAATTGAAAAGTTGATATGATTGGTAAAAGTAGAGATAAATAGTGAAGTTGAAAAGTTGATGTGATTGTTAAAAACTTTTGATTAGTAATTATTTGCGTAACACTGTTGAAAAATTTGTATTTGATGTAAAATTATATTACATTTGAGTAAAATTAAAATGTAATTTTTTTGCCAAACAACACCTTAACTATGTATAATATATGTTGTTTTACAGAAATTTCGGTTTACAAATTTAATTTTTCATCTTAGGATATATTAATTTTTTAAAAGAATTAGAGCGAGATATTTTTTTTATAGTTTTAATAAAGAAGGTATTTTAAAGAAAATACGGATTTTATATTTTTGTTGAAAATTTTTTTTATTATTTTTTCTATATCACTTTCTTGTCATGTTCTTTTAATAATTACAATAATTGATAACAATAATGGATAATAACGTATTTCATAATTATTCTTTATAAACAATGACCACCATGTGAGAATTCTTAACATGTAGTAGAATTTAAAAGAAAACTGGGCTATACATAAAATATTTGTTTGTTACAGCGGCAGCTAAAAAAAAATGCAACAAACTATATGCAATGTCTAAACATACTAATAATATACCAAATTCTCTTAAAATACGTACCAAAGTTTCTGATTAATAATAAAGTGAAAGAATATCACATTATTCATATGTTTGAGATCCAATATACAAAAACATACTTCTAGATCCACGCATGGGACACACACTGTCAGAAATATTTATGTAAAATCTTCAATCAATACATTCACAAGTTTTTTCATTTTCTTTTTTTTGGTTCTGTTTCGTTCAGCGACGGCCGTTGGATAAATGTATATATAAATATTATATGCTTATATGTTATAGCTGCATTTTTCACAAGTATATATGATCGTAAGAAGAGAATAATAAATTATAAATAATGAACAAAACGAAATCTAGAAATGATGACGTAATTATAGGAATCTCGCGTGTATATACCAACGTATGGGCTACCCATAATTTCTCGAATATCGGTCCCTAAAGAACTGCCTTGGTCTCTCTGAAACTTTGAGAATTGATTTAATTAACGTTTTGTGAGAAGTTGAATATATGGCGTATCAATTATTACGTTTTAATTATATTTAAATATAATTTTATTTTGAGTGTTATATTTAGTTAAAAGTATTTGTTTTATATTTGAATAAAATATATATTTGGATGAAAAGTATTTTAGAGTTAAAAAGTTGATGTGATTGATAAAAATAAAGATAAATAGTTAGTGTTAAAAAATTAATGTGATTGTTTTAAAAAACTTTTAAATAGTAATTGTTTTTGTAATATTATTGAAAATAATTATATTTAAATGTAAAACTTTACGTTTAGTGTAAAATTGGTTTTCGTAGCATCAAAAAACGTTTTCCAAACGTACCTTAAATTATTAAATTTTTATACAATGCAGATATTAGGAGTATAGTGTTATACATTAATTTTTATTTTAATTTTTAACTATAAAATTAAATGATATAAATTATTAGTTTTTTATTGATAGATATAATTTTTAAGTTTAAATACTTACTAATGAAAGATTAAAGCAACTTATTTGTCATATAAATTGGTTTTGAAAGATTCTGATCAAAATTAATATTTCTATCATTTTTCTTGAGATTAAATATAAAAATTCCCCCAAAGCTATAGTCCTCGTAATATTTTGGATTCCAAATTTTGAAATGCAACTAACACGCATTCCCCCTGATCTTTGTTAACATTAATAAATTTGGTCATTTGTTAATTTGATGGATGGAAGTTGGACATATCAAGCATTCGAGCATTCAAGCATTCAAGCATTCAAGCAAAGTTATTAGATATTAAATACGTAGTTGCCATTTCACCCTCTCTTCTCACATTTTAAATTCTTTAATTAAAACTAAAATAAATATAAGAAATAATATTTAAAATTAAAACATAAATAAACTCAAAAAAAGCTCAGAACTGACAAAATGTTAAAATATATATGTGTATTTATATATATTAATATTACCGTATATTAAAAGAGAACAAAGTTCACCTGTTAATTTCTCAATTTTGGGGAAATTTTTCCAAAGCTCTCTTTTCTATTTTCATTTAATAAGGATAATCGTAACATCATCATAATTATATCAAAGAAAAGATGGAAAAAAAAATCATCATAAAGAGGATATATCTGCAAACAGAAGGACTTTATTTGTAAGGGATATATATTAAGGGAAGCGGATGTTACATTTATTTATTTATTATTATTATTATTATTATTATTTAGGGTGGAAGAAAGGGGCGGCAAAGTGTTACAAGTCCTATAATTCAGAAAAATTTTTCTAATTAATCTTATGTTTTTTTAATTAAAATGTCCTTAATTTCCTTGTCATGTGCAAAACTAATAAGGGGCAAAATTGTTATGATTTCAAAATTAGGGAGAAACGGATGTTACATTTTAAAACATATAAGACAAAGAGTTATAAAAGCTATAATTTGTGGGGGAATTCTGTAATTAATCATTTTGTTTACGAATGAAAGATAACGTGGACTATAAGAAATATCTACTCTTCTTCTAACCGCAATTAATAAACTAGAAGTTGCCTCATTAAAAATCTGAATTGATAGATCCGACTGCATTAAAAAAGAATAGTACGTGATTACGAAATACACACACACATATATTCATCTTACCCAATAAAATTGCACCATGAAAAATGGTGTCACGACTCTATCTACATTACCAAGTTGGCCTCAGCAGATGGTCAACAATATGGCCACTTCTGCAAAGAGCAAGATACTGATATTTGGAGCCACCGGGTACTTGGGCAAGTACATGGTAAAGGCCAGCGTCTCTGCGGGCCATCAGACTTTCGCCTATGTTCGACCCGCCGTCGAATCCGATTCCAATCCTTCCAAGCTTCAGCTTCACAGAGAATTCGAGTCCATGGGAGTCACCATCTTCCAAGTACCGTAATATATATATATATTCAACTTATTTCTTATATAATTTTACATACATACATACATATATATATATATCTTCCATATTGTTACGAGTGCGACGTGTGAAATTAACAGGGTGAGTTGGCCGAGCACGAGAAACTTGTCTCGGCGCTTCAACAGGTGGATGTGGTGATATCTACGTTGGCTGTTCCTCAACATCTTGACCAGCTCAAATAATCAAAGCCATGGAAGAGGCAGGTAACGTAAAGGTACTACAGGCAAATATGTGATATATATTGTTTTATTTTATTAAAAAATATTATAAAGATAATTCAAAAAACGGTGATAAAAGGTGGCATACGCTTAGATATTCTGTTGTAATATATGAATTACTGACAAAGTGGATTGTCTGTATGCACTCTTTGTGTCATAATTGACTAACCTAAAACTTTATCAAGTTGAACGAGGAAGTTATTCATTAGAAATTAGATATTTAATGATATTATGAGCTAAATCTTTGATTCGATTTGTGTTAATGTTTATGCTTTCTAATTAATAGCGATGTAATCATTTAAAGTTGACATATATGTACAAATAACACGGTTGTTAATGTGATCAGAGATTTGTTCCGTCGGAATTTGGGAATGAAGTAGACAGAGCGAGTGGATTGCCCCCTTTTGAGGCTTTGCTTGAAAACAAAAGGAAAATTAGAAGAGCCATTGAGGCAGCAGGGATTTCCTACACTTATGTGTCAGCCAACGCATTTTCAGCATATTTCATTGATTATTTGCTCCATCCTCATCAACAACGCGATGAAGTGATCGTTTATGGCACTGGTGAAGCCAAGGGTAAACAAATCACCCAATTAACTATTTACATTACTAGCTGACTTCCCCCACCCTTCTCCCTTTCTTTCTTTCTTTTTTGTTAAATACAATATAAGATATATGGTTCTAATGATAAAGTCAGTTAGTTATAATTAAAAAAAAAAAGTGAGTATTTTAATGGAGACATAAATTAGAGGATAAAAATTTTAAAGAGACTAGGACAATTAAGTTTTAGTGATGACAAAATGAGAAAATATTAAAGTTTTAAAATTATGCTCTTGCAGGGTTCTCAATAATATATTAAAGAGGAGTGAGAAACTCTTAAGTTTCGAATTTAGAAATTCCTATCTAAATTTCTTCACCTCTACTCATTAAGCTAGCTCGACGGGATTTTATATTGTCTATTCACTTTCTCAATGTTGCAATGGTTTTTCTTTCAAAAAGGCTTTTGTCATGGCGTGCATCATCTGAATATCGTATACAATGGACCACAAATAGAAAGCTGCTGAGTGAGGTCTCAAACAAAGAGATGCCCCAGTCAATGCTCATGCCTCATCAACATATTAAACATGGATCCTCAGTTAAATAAACATATATATATATATATTGAAAATAAAGGAATAAAGTCTATTAAAAATTTACTATTCATATTATTGGGAAGAGTAATATTTAGGACCTACTTTTTTATTAGTATGATATTTAATATCATTAATGTTTTAAAACATTTTTCTATTGAAAACGGACAAGAAGATTTCTCCTTTTAGAAAAGTCTACTACAAATTTTCCATTCATATCATTGAAAATGAACCATATTAAGAAAGAATATATATATTTAGGAAATTTGTAGTCCAATCAAAGGTTAAGTAGCGTTGTTTCTTGACTATTGTTTGGTCTATGTTTTTTGGTTGGTTAGCTGTGTTGAATTACGAGGAAGATGTGGCCGTGTACACAGTGAAAGCATCAACTGACCCGTGTAATCATATATAGGCCCACGGGAAACATTACATCTCAGTTGGATTTAATAACTTTGTGGGAGAAAAAGACATGTCGTACGCTAAAAAGAAGTTTTGTTCCTGAGGACAAGATCATCAAGCTCTCCGAGAGTAAGATCATTTATAGGCTTTGATTTTATTGTATTTTGTTTTTTAAATCGTGTTATATGACTAATCTTTATATTTGTCCATGTCTTTTGGTTTTAAACATCACTTTATCTCGAATTTTAGTGTTTTACAAATGATCTCTTTAATAATTCATCAAAAATTGAATGGAAATGTATTACATGAGGATAATTTTGAAACCAAATTTTATTTTAAGATCATTTAAAAAAAAGTCATCAAACATTTCAATAAGATTCTCCATTGTTATATGTTAGTTATTCAAATATTTCAGCTGGTAATAAGGTTAGTGTTACCGAAAGTAAGGTTTGCTTAATTTTTTTTTTAAATAGCCTTAATACAAAAAAATATTTTAAAATCATCCTTATATGACATTTTTCTGTCTAATTTTTTATGCGTTATAAATAAAGAGATTATTTGTCTAATGAAATGGAAATTCAAGGTACACAGTGTGATATTTAAAATCAAAATGTTATGATTAACATGAAATTGAGTGTCTAGTTTATTTTTGGAAATAACCCTAAATTATATACCTCGAAGTGTGTTATATTTTCAATTGTGTTTTTCAATTGGATAAATGCTAGAACTCTATAAAGTTTTATTCAACATTATTGTTTTAAAATAACCCAACGTACGAGTTGCATGTATCCAAAATGATAAAATACTATTTTATATAAATAAATTCACCATCAGAGCAACAATTACTAACTGTCACATCATTGTACACACAATTGGCTTTGGCTTTAACTAAAATTGCATTATTCTTAACCGAATATGTTACTTCCAAATAATATATAATCGCACACAATTCTCTAACACATCTAAAGTTAGCTAGCTTGTTGTCCAACTTAATTAATGTCATATTGTTATTATTTTACGATATATATAAAAGTAATCTCTTCCCGGTCACATATGTAGCACGCCCAGTACAGGCATCTAAGATAATTGTATATTTCCATTGTATCTCATATCCGCAAGAGAGAGAACTATGTACAAACTTTCTCCCATATATTTCCTCTTCCCGATTTTACAATAAATAAATATATATATATTAATATAATCCAAACTGAAAATTATTGGGTTTCTTTTTTTTTTTTTTTTTGGTTACAGCATTGCCTTTCCCAGACAATATACCAGTGGCGATTCTTCACAACATATTCATAAAAGGAGATCAAATGAGCTTTGAGCTCACAGAGGACGACTTAGAAGCCTCCAAGTTATACCCTCATCACAATTATACGTCGGTTGACAATTTGCTGGATATTTGCTTAGTTGCTCCACCCAAGCCTAGATTAGCGGCATTTGCATGACTCCAGTACTTATTTATATATTTATTTTTATGTACGTCTATATTTAAGTTATCAGTGTTATTGCTAAAACAATTACTATATCACCTCGTTGTTGCATGTATAACCTAAGAGTATTTCAATACCTGACTCTATTATAAGTTGTTTATTTCAAATCTCCTACTTATATATGTATCACCGGCCCCTACCAGTTGTTGTAAAGTAAGCTTAGTGTTCGCTGTGTCTCGGTTAATTTTATTAGTTTATATATATGCTTTTACCTTGGTGTGTATATATGCTCTCTTTTCGATCTCCCGAAATCATTTGTTTATGACAGCCACACCTATCTGTACTCTCTAGTACTAACAGGAATTAGGGGCAAAAGAAAGAAGACGAAGAAAACATGAACTTTAAACGTGTATGATGTTGTTATTCTTTGAACTGTAATAAAATATAAAATTACTGTAGTAGCATTATTAAAGTTTAACTAATGATTTATATACACTATAAGAACTTAACCTAGCTTAGAATTTCTATTATGTATTGCATTAAACATATGAGCCCCCGATCCGTTAGTCACAAGAGTTGAGGTGCAAGCACATTTGATCAGATGAGCGCGCGAGGGCACAAGACGAAATTAGTATTCTGGCAAGCTCAACGTAAGGGGGAGTACTGCCTCGCATTAACCAAACATGCGCTGTGTTTTCTGGTGTGGTTACCAAATTCGCATAGATGACATGTTATGGTACCTTACAAGAATTTACTTCGGCGACCTCCAGTTTTCGATCATATGTCATTGTCGACAAATTTCCGGTTGACGATTCAGAATGTCCGTATTGCTGTCCTCGGTAGCCGATATTTAATAACCCTAAACAATTTTTAATAAATGACTCAGGCAACCAGCTGTCATCGACTAGGTCACAGATATTATGAGCTTACTAAATTGCTAGTGAGTGACAAAAATAGATAAGAATAATATATTTAAACAAAAATAAAAGAAGTTGTATTTGGATAGATAGTTTTTGAGTATACAATAATAAGTGCGTAGGACAATTTGAGTCTACCAACTTGTAATTCAAGAATTGGTCCACTAAGAACTTCTTAGCACCCGTGTCTTCGAATTTGTATTTTTTGTCTAACGACTCCCATAGTTCCTTAACCGTTTTCTTCAAACTATACACATTGTAAAGCTCATCAGACAAACCATTAAGCATATAGTTACGGCACAAGAAATCAAAATGATTTCATGCATCAATTGCTTAAAATGTTTGTGCATCTACTTCATCCTCTCTAATACTAAGAGGATCCTCTTTAAAAAATCTTGCAAAATTCAACGTTGTTAAGTAAAACATCTTTTCTTGCCATGTCTTGAAGTTCAACCCAATAAACTTTTCAGGTTTCTCGTTGTGGTTCATAGGAACTGAAACAGGCAAAGGCCGCATCGAGGTTGAGCTAAGAGTTGGGACTGAGTTTGTTGTCTAAACTACCGAGGATGGCTCAAGCGTCACAGTGTTGCTTCTACTAGGAACAACCATGTTCATGTTGTCAACTATTCCTTCAACCAAAAAACAAAAAACAAAAACTTCAAGTTAATACGAAAATTCAAAAATTTCGAATAAAAAGAAATGTCTCATTCGCAAATCTATCCTCCTTTGTATGTGAGTCTGTTTTAAGATTGTTCTGCAAAATATAAAAAATACGAAGAAGAACAATTTAACTTATCAATTTTTTACAATAACCGAAATGTTACAATATGAATTCAACCTTTTATATAGCTTAAATGGAATTAAAAGATAATGTCGAGACACATGAAACACGTTTTCTTTAGAATAAATTCAACCCCTCTAAGAGTGCTTGAAGATACATCATATGTCTATTTCTTAAGATACAACGACAATGACGGTAGCACGAAGCATTATCAGAATTGTCACACCGAACTCAAACTTGCACCTTTCATCAATCATCAAAACCGTCTACAAAGCTACAAAGTAAGAACCATGAAAAAAAAAAAAAAAAAGAAAACTAGTGCTTTGTGTGTTTGTGTTGTGTTGTGTGTTTGTTCATGTGGAGAATGGCCTTTATATAGGCTCACAAAATGGGGTGTTACATGCATGGATTAATAAGATCAACCACTTATTAAATCAAAATTTAACCCTTAAATTCATGAGTTTCATTCCTTACATTACACTTGGCCATTTCCAAGTCTAGGTTCGGATTTTTCATGGTGGAAACCAAAGTCCTTTTACATTCTCAAGAAAAAAACTCCCACATTTATACATATTTATGGTGGTTTCAATTAAACTCAATTATTCCTCTCATTAAGCTCCTTAACTAAGCTAATTAAGTCCTTAACCAAGCAAAATTCGGTTTTGAGGTGAATATGGATGGTCTTAGGCTTTTCTTGGGCTAAAAATTAAAAAAAATTGCAAAACTAAACCCGCACGAGGTGGGCTTTTTTGGTTTGATATTCGTGTTTGTAGGTCATGGGCGCACACGATGGGCCTCTAACCCACCAAGTCCGAGATTTGTAACCCTTTTACGTATGAGAGAGCCTCTTAGGTATACATGCTTACCTAAGCTTTAAAATGCAATCCTTTATATACACTACTATGATTTCACTCCTAGCCAATGTAGGATTTTTTGCAATTTCCTTTTTAACCTACCATTTTAAGTGGCATATTTGGAACATCAATTTCTCATTCATTTAATTACCATTTTAAGCATATGAATATCCGATTTGGATTTCTTCATAATGGAGAACGCAAATCTATCAAGATCCAGCTCAAACTCTAATTGGACTATATTCAAAATCGAGCTTCAAATTGGGCCTTCAACATAGCTTAAATAAGCAATTTTTCCAACACTTACAAGAGAATACGAGTTCCCACAACTGATGCTACCACTGGAACCAATACTATAGAGCACTTCTTTTGCAAGCAACTGATGCACATATATTTGGATTCTTGTTTACACTAGCAACACAAATTGCTCATGCTAGAAGCAGATCAGAACAGTTGGTCAGAATTCAGTTTATATAATTAAACTTCTTGGGGCTGGCTTAATTAGCTAGTGGGATGAGGGAGTTTGTGTAAGATCTCCTAAATTCAAAATCTAGAAGGGGCAGTTTGGAAAAGATGCTTGGAGACATTATTTTTGGGTAGGAAAAAAGTTGTTTTGGAAAATGTGTTTGGGAGAAAAAACTGTTTGGGGTGAAAAAATAAAAAATCTTAAAAAATTTTTTTAGAAAAAAAATATCAATATGGATATTGTTTCATTCCTCTCGAAATTCTATGCAATTTAAAAAAAATTATTGCATTTGGACTTGTATACATAAAGTTATGGACTTTTAAAATTTGAAGTTTATTGTAGCGTTTTGGATATGTAAATAGTGAAAAGTGGTGAATTTTAGGAAAAAAAAAAAAAGATAGTTTTCGATATCTTCAAAACTTGTCCTAAACGGGACCTAAGTGTTTTCGTTTCATTTTAATGAGTACGAGCCATGTGTATATATATATATCAGCAAAAAGTTAGACTTAATATGAATATGATTCATCAATTATCAGTTTATCCTGTGGTTAAAAACCTTCAAGATGTATGCTATTAGTAGCAAACTAGAAAATGGGGTTGGACGGTCAATAAGGTGGTAAGGTGGGAAAATTGTTTTTCCTTTATCTCCTTTTAGAACTTGTTCAGTTTCGATATATGATCCGCCAATCTGAGGTCTTGCTTGGTCAATAGCTTGTGTGGCGCCAAACCAATGGTAGTGTGAGTGAAATTAAATCTATATTTTGAGTAGAATTGGATTAAACTCTTTTTGTTTTATGGCTAAGATTTCTTCTATAGGTGATGAAGATGAGAGACGAGATGACATCAATATTTTCTTAAAAACATTTTTTTCAGTAAAAAAAAAAAACTTAAAATTTGGTTGATTATATTCCCCATAAAAGTTTATACATTTCTTTTAAAAAGATAGTAAATATCATCATATAATATATATTTGAAATAAAAACTACAGGTGTTAGTAAACCCAAGCCCAGTTCCATGCCTTTAAACCCAGGGGTCTATGATAATGTATAGGTGTTTCAAAAAAAAAAAAAAATAACCACCTCAGTTGTAGCAAATCTTTCTTCCATTTTTCCATGATTTCAACCCGAACTGGACCTTCGAGCTGGTTGTTATCCAAGTTTCTATCTATTAAATCACATATTACATTTGCCATGGAAGGTTATGGTGGCGCTTGTTTTTGTTCTCGAGAATGATTTTTCATTTTCAAAAATATAGAAAATGAAAATGGTTTCAAAATAGCGTTTATTTATTCAACGTTTTCAAAACCGTTTCGAAAACATCGGTGGCGTTTGGTATTATTTTTGAAATGTTTTCTGTTTTCAAAAAAATTGAAAATGAGAATGTTTTGAAAACAGTGTTAAGATTATTTCTGAAACTGTGTTTAGTTATGTTTTCTGAGTGTATATTTTGAAAAACATAAAAATAAAACTTTGTTTGGTTATATTTTTTCAAAACTCATTTCATTTTTAAAAAACCCAAAAAACACAATATTTTTTGGAAATAAAAACAAAAGGTGAAAATAACTTTTTTTCGTTTTCAAAAAACTCAAAAAAAACAACATAGTTGAAAACGGTGTTTTCAAAACAGTTTTGAAAACGTTAAATAAACAAACGCGATATTTTGAAACCGTTTTCATTTTCTGTGTTTTTGAAAATGGAAAATCATTTTCAAGAATAAAAACAAACGCCCCCATCGTTTTCAACTATGTTATTTTTTTTTTTGTTTTTTGAAAATGAAAAAAAGTTGTTTTCACTTTTTATTTTCGTTTTCACCTTCTATCTCCTCTCTCTCTCTTTCTCTTTTTTTTTTTTCCTGTCTGTACAGCGCCAGTGATGATCATGTCCAACGATGGCATCCATCTCCGATGAAAGCTGATGACCATGAGTTAGTAACGATGACGACGGCCCCCTTACGACGATGACTATCGACTTATGATCTAAGGGCCTGTTTGGGCATTGTTTTGCATACCAAAAATTTTACCTTTTTTCCAAAATTTTATCACTTTTTACTATTCATATCTTCAAAACGCTACAGTACATTTAAAATTTTAAAAATCCATAACTTTGTATATACAAGTCCAAATGAGATTTTTTTTTTTAAAATTGCATAGAATTTCAAGAGGAACAAAACAAGATCCATATTGATTTTTTTTTTCTAAAAATATTTTTAAAATTTTTTATTTTTTCACCCCAAACACATTCTCCAAAACTAACTTTTTTCCAAACCCCAAAACCACATCTCCAAAACCTCTCCCAAACTCCCCCTAAATCTAGCCATCACCACCATTTAGAGCTCAGACCACCAATTTTTTCCACTCCTATCGCTCATTACAAAACCTACCACCAAAGTTTTTTTTTAATTATGACTAATAATTTATTTTTATTATTTTTTTAAAATTAAAAATAAATATGTTTTTATAAAATACTCACTTATAAAATGAGTTTTCAAAATATATAACTAAAAAAAATTTTATTTTTATGTTTTTCAGAATATACACTCAGAAAACATAACCAAACATAATTTTAGAAATAATTTCAACACAATTTTTAAAACATTCTCAATTTTAATTTTTTTAAAAACAGAAAATATTTCAAAATCAATACCAAATGCCACCTATGAGATTGGAAATTACCATTCTAAAATCAAATATTACTCACAAAACCCCTTATTTTTCCAGTTGAGAGTGAAACTCTGGCACTGATCCCGTAAAGTTGTTGTTCGATAGTTCTCTGAATTTGGAAACTCGATAAATTAAATTGATGAATAAATTTATAAAATAAAAAAACCCAATAATTGGATGTAACTCATAAGATCGGGATACGTACAATACTTGTATCATTGTAAGGTTTGCTATAGAAGGAGATATCTCCCCGGTTAATTCACTTGAAGACTGGTTCCTGATTGCATGCATTATACATTTGTTAGAGCGTATGCATTCACACAGACATGTAAATATATATTGATCCGCATATTATATATATATATACATCGTATAATTAATTATATAAGATCCTGAATAAATTCAATATGTGATAACAGAAATATCCTAGTAATTATTAACTTTATTAAAAAACGTAGAATTCAAATTTTCGTTGGCAATTCAAAACATAAAATAAATCCAATATATGCTGACAAGGATATAATTCTTGGAGGCTTATCATTTCCGTCGTAGCTACATTTTAGACCGTCCCACAAGTACTCTTTAGGAAGACATGGGTCCCCTTACCGGTTTCTCTTTAATCCATAAGTTGACTTGACTTTTTCAATGGCATCAACTACGATTTTCGGCAATGTAAAGGGAAACTCTTCAGTAACTCAGTTATATCCATCACACACATACAGAATATATATATATAATTAAATTTCCAATAAGAGAAAAAGTATATATAAATGCATAAAATATATATTTTATAAGTATGCATGTATGGGCGGGCGTGAATAAACGTAATTAAATACAACAAATATATACTGAGATAGAATAAATTACATATTAATACTTTTCAATTTTAATTGTTTCTTAATTTATCCCACAACTTAACCCTCTTTGTGCCTTGGTGGTTAGATGTGTTGTCTTGGTGGTTAGGTAGGTTGTCACTCTTTCACAAGGTCAACGGTTTAAGGGTGAATGAGAAGAAGAAGGGATACTGGTGTTAATTATTTATTAATCAATCCTACAATATATGTATGTGTGTGCATATATATCATATGCTTATACATGTGTATATATATATAATCCTAATATAGATATGTTGTCACTCTTTCATAAGGTCAAAGGTTAAGGATTGTTGAGAGGAAGAATATATATATATATACTTTTTAATTTTAACTATTTCTTAATTTATCTCTTTATTTGTAGAAACGGTAGATAAATTTACGGTCTGTTTGGTAGTATTTTATGAATGATTATGTTTTGTATATAAAATAAAAATGAGAATGCTTTGTAAATGATATTGGGATATTTTTGAAATCGTGTTTACGAAGAAATTGGTTTAAGTATAAGGAAAAGTAAAATTTGTTTGAGTATGTTTATGAAAATGTTTGTTGGATGTATAAGCCTTGGAAAATAAAAACGGAAAAGGAAACCAATTTTATTTCATTTTCTCATTTTTTAAAATGCTATTTGGAAAGCATTTTCAAAACACCTTATGTTATAAACTATGAGATTGCTTTCCAAAGCCTTTTCAAAGCAATACCAAATAATAGGGGTGAACAAAAAACCCAATCACTTGATAAATCCACCTAATTTATCAAATCTGACCTTAATTGGATGGGTTGATTTGTTATATTTGGTTGATTAGGTAGGTAAAAAAAATTTTCAACCCATCCAATCTTAAAAAAATTTAAAAAACCCACCTTACCCACGCAATGTTCACTTACATAATTTTTTTTCTTTTTTATTAAATGTTATTCACCTCTAAGTATTATTTAGATTATTTGAATATATATAATGCATTACTTGATATATAATATGGATGTAATTTTTGATAATTTTATCCAAAATATTGTTAATTATTTTAGTATCCTTATATTTTTTGGTGATTCTTATAACTTATATTTATTTTATATTCGACTATTAATGAGATTATATTAAAAAAATTTTTTGATGCAGAGTCTGTGATAGAATTTATTTGAAAATTATCATAAGTTTAATTCCTTTTTTTCCCTTAAATTTCATTGTTGTTGAATTTTTAGTATCATTTATAATTTATATTTATTTTATATTTGACTATTAATGAGATTATATTAAAAAAATTTTTTATGCAGCGTCTGTGAAATAATTTATTTGAAAATTATTGAAAGTTTAATTCTTTTTTCCCCCTAAAATTTCATTGTTGTTAAATTTTTAGTATCATTTTTATTATTTTTTTAATAAAATATACAACCCGTCGAACCTATCCAACGCAACCCGATCTTAATTGGGTGAGTTGATTTTTATGTTTGGTTGATTGGGTAGGAAAAAAATATTTTCAACCCACCCAATGAAAATTAAATGGGTTGAAAAATCACAAAAATCCACTCAGCTCACCCAATATTCACTCCTACCAAATAACGAGGCCAACCTCAATTTTCCATTAGAGAGAACAGTACTCACCATATTGTTGGTCTGTTTCCTTCAGTGAAAAATTTTGTTTGACATTGTAAATCTCCAAGGCATTGAGGACAGGTGGAAGAGTTGAGTTTTCAGTCTTGGTGAATGCAAAACTATGACGGCTTGCCGTAAAGGGTAATCTATTGTACACCGTTGTTGTTCGCAAGTACGCCGGAGAAATAGGCCCGTAAAAGAGGTCTCCGTTATAGAAAATGTTGAATTCCCTGGTCTGGTTGGCTTGGAGGAATTGGATTTCAGCAAAGTGCATGTAGAAATAATATTCACCTGAAGTGTAACCATTCGCCGGCCACCAAAAGTTCAAAGAAATATTTGCATTTTCCAGGGCGACGGCAGTCCTCATAACCACACTTGGTATGTTGTAATGGTCATTATTACCTTTTGAATCAACAATGTCGAGTGTGGTAGTTAAATTTTTATAATTAGTTTGCCATTTATACCAAAAGCGATTATGAGAATCATAGTCATACCTACATAGAAGAATTATCTGATTCAGAAATTATGTTAATATAATCTAAGAAATGGACAAAGGATTAAAATTTGATTTCCTCAACTGCATTAATTTCTAAATGAAAATAAGTAATATCAGTTTATAGATGGATCTAGTGTAATGACACAACCCAAATCTCACCGTAAATTAATTTAATAAACATAATTACTTGCTTTGATCATAATTTTGACCAACAAAATTTCAGAGAGATTTTTTATTTTTTATTTTTTAAAGATAGCTCTAAACTTGATAAATTAATGGGTAGTGATTGAATGTGAAATTCAAAACATCAACATGCCAAACCAACTTGATTAAAATTAGCATAGGCATATCTTAAGTTTAGTTCCTTGGGAACCAATTTCTTGTAACATATCATAACTTAAATTTTATCATTCATAGCATTATAGTCCAGAAAATTATAAGGACATTTAAAAAAAAATATCAGCTCCTAATGTAGAAAATTGACGACTTTGCTCCTAATTTTTTTTTGTTTTTTGCCCTAAAACTTAATTCCTAATTAATACAGGAATTAATACTGTGAATTTTTCAAGCATTACACCTAGACGGCGAAATACCTAGACTTTCCTAGCTATGTGTTTGTTAAAAATGTTACATTTTACCCTGTGTTTATCTCTCCTGTATCCTCTAGAAGAACCAACGTCCCATCGACCAGCCAATGCCAAGGACTCCCCTGTTTCAGTTTGATAAGTTGAATTATCCAAGGGCCTAAATTCTAATGTTGAGATAAACGGAATACCGTGGCGCGTGTTCACCAAACAAACGAGTACGCAGCTTTGCGGTGGGGTATGTATGATCTCCTTATCCATAGTATTGCTTGAGTCTGCAATCTTTACAGTATCCCACAAGTCATTTCCAACGTAGAGGTCGAACGTTGGCAGCATGTCTTCTCCATCGTAGTCGCCGTACAAGAACCCTGTCCGGATCAAATATTTGGTACCTGCTGCAGCAACCGTAATTTTGTAGCAGTTCCTGCTTCCTTCGGGCAAGCTTCGAAGGGAAGAGTACTGCCGCTGGTATTCATTTTTGTATTTTTCTAAAATTAAACTACGTTCTCCGGTGTCTACGAATGTCTGGTCGGAAACAAAGATTAAGCCTGTAACCCTCTCAGTATAGCTTGCAACATTAGGTTGCAAGCCGCAATCTATGCTGATAAATCCTGAGCCATTTAAATATGTATAAGTACTAACACTTGTATACTAAAAAAAAAAAAGGGGGGACAGTTTCAAATAGTACTATGTTAATTATCACTGTTGCTAAATTTGGCAAATTTAGTTGAGATTTCACATAAATTAAGATATGTTATTTTTATTAATTACCTGTTTGATCCTGAGCATCGCCAACAAGAGCAAAACCAGCAAGCAATGCAAAGAGGAAAGGCTTAAACGCCGGAGAAACGTGATCTTGTCAAACTTGATCATATTCTCTTTTAGTTACTGGTTTGAAATGGAAAATTCCTTCTAGGGGAACAGGATCTTGGGAAATTGTGTTTGCCTTTCACACTGAAATAGAACTTTTCTTTTCTTTTCTTTTTCTTTTTTCCCTTTTAATACTCTTTCACTTTTCTTTCTAGATGATCAGCAGAAGAGTTGTAGCTAGAACTTAGTTGTCTCCTGGCTCGTTCTTGCATCCGATTTTATAGAAGTAGGTCTTACTTGTAAAAGATTAAAAGTCAATACTGCATTAAAGAAACCATTTAGTAAACCAATCATATCACGTCCCCGTATTTACATGTAAATAACAGGACTAATGTTCATAAAAATAATAGAAAACACACAATCATTAATAATACTAGGGATGTTATTTCTAATCTCACTTTTGAAATTATAACTTACTTGACAATAAATTGTCTTTTTTTTTTATTGGTATATGTTATATTTCAATTAATACCACAGTTACTTAACGACGGTTACAAGTTAAAAAATGATAGCTTATATACTATATAGATAAGAACTTAAAAGTTGAGATTAGAATTGATATCCCTATCATTATTCAAATATACAAAACATAGTCTCTTAGGCTTGATATAATTAGTTGCCAAAACATTTAGCCATCCGATCCATTAATTATTTAATGATCTAATATATAAGTGGCCATGTTAAAAATTTATAATTCACAAATATAAAACTGTTCCTATCAAGATAAATGGCTAGAACTGCAGTTTATATCAGTAATAGAAAAAAGACAGTTCTTATTACAAATTTAATTTATTTGTCGCATCATATGGGAACAAACCATGCAACTAACTAAACAGCAGAATAACAAAGAGGAAATCTCACCTTTCTTATTAGTAGCATATGGACATAATTTTTTTAGAGAAAAACATGTATCATAAACGTCATATTGTCTCTCTGGTGTTTAAGATATCCCAAGACCCACCAGTACTAAAAGAATCTACCCAATTTTATTCAAAAAATGACCCAGTTTTAAACTCCTATTCCATATTATTCTAGCACCATACAAGCCAGACAAGACTTTTGATTGAAGCTATGGAATATAGAATCGTGAATCGTGAATCCATAGAATAGAAAAATAAAAGGCATCTTTACGGTTACATCATTATATTAATTGTAATTAATAATAATGTGTATGAAGTTTCAAGTTAATATTAAGAAAGTAACAAGACTGTGAATAAGCTTTCCCCAAAAAAAAAAAAGTGCAAATAAGCTTGTTGCTCAAACTGACACTGCCTTGGTGGGTTGGTGGCCCGCAAGTCCTGAATTTTGCTTACCTGAAGTCAATGGAGAAATGGTTAGTCTTCTGAATTATAAGTTTATCCTTTAGCCAACTTTTTTAGAGTATATGTACCTTTTTTTTTTTAAATGTTTTTAGAGAATTCAACAACACGTATTTGGAGTTAGTACTTTGGCTTCATCCTTTGAAAACAATTTGATAATCTTTGCAAAATTCCACTAAATTAGTTGTTTTACTTAGTTATTTTGCCGAAAGTATTGTACGGTTGAATTGCGCGATTTGCGTTTGCAATTAAGTTAGTACAAATAGAAGGAAGTCGTTATCAACTTATTTATTTATTTATTTTATAATTTCTTCTCTGCACACTGCAATCAATTTCTGATGACGTTGACGAATTGGAGCCTGATGTTGACTGTATGGAGATAATAATCCACGTAATTTCTTGTGTAAACATAAGTATGGAATTATGGATGGGCTAGCTCTGTGCTTGGGACAGGGGTTTAGGGTTTTAGATCTTAAGTTTTAAACTTGAATTTTTTTTTAATTTATAAAATGTGTATCTATGAAGCTCCGTAAATGCATATATTTTCACTTCCAGTTCAGCAAATGAGAGAGAAATAGTTTTAATACATAAAAGTGTATAGATTCAAAATCTTAAAGTATTTTTATTTTTCTTTAATAAGTAGAAGTCGTAATTCCATACTATAAAAAAAAAAAAACCTATGAATATATATATTGAAGCATAACTATAGACTTTGAATCGATCAATTAAGCTTGGTCTAATTACGTAATCTTTCATATGAAGTGACATAACAGGCAAATTTATATTCATTATCCACTCGTTCTTTAAACCAAGTGATTGGACACGACCAAGATTAGTTTATTAATAATTACTTCAACATTCTTCAAGCAAGATGCAATTTATCGTCTATTATATAAAATTTTCGTGGTTCAAGAGATTATTGTATACATAGTCGAATATCTACTATAATTCTTAACGTTTTGCTTGGCTAAGTTTAGGAGATTAGATTTATGTGAAGAGTATCGTTATCCTTTTCAGACAGCTCACCTTGACAAAAATGGAAAACTAAACCCAAATCCTGGAATTCCATTAATCTTAGTCAAACTCCTTTTAAGCTCTTCTTCAGGTTTTGTATAACCGTCCGACTCATAGATCATTACTTTATTTGCTTAAACTTATCTTCATTTATGAATACTTAGAAAATTTAAGAATAATTTTTTTATTTAAAACATAATTATTTATTTATAATAATATTCTACAATACTCATAACTTAAATTGGTCCACGACATATGTGTCTTCTTCACAAAATACTCCATACTTATTATCTTACATTATTTTATATATATATATATACACATATATATATATATGTAATGTCACAAAAAATGCTTGCGAAAAACATTTGCTTAGTGGTATCCCACACCGCCTTCACTCTAACCCTTCGTCTGCACTGTCCATTGTCAACTATGCTATAGGCTTTTTACTTACAGTATGAATATATCTGATGAGCTTTAACTTAACAAGTACAAACTTATTCTTGCATGAAAACATAATGAAAGATATGTCAAGTTGATAAGGCACATTTGTCATATATTTCTCATTGGTAATTTATTGGTTTTTCTAAGTTTATGTTTGGTACTTTGGTGTGTTTTATTCACAATTAAATAGGTAGGTGATTCAAGCATTTGGGAGTGTTTCTAACGCTAAAAAATCAAGTTACGGCAAATTCTATTTTGGCTGTGGAGAGAAAAGCACCCGAGGAGCGTTTCGAGCGGAATTAAACTCGCTGTAGTGAGATTCAATTTGGCTGCAGCGAGAATCAAACTCACCGCAGCGAGATTCTTTCCCGCTGCAGTGAGTTTCGCGTAAAAATGTATGAATTTTGAAGCCCGAAACTCGCTGCGATGAGATTCTTTCCCGTCGTAGCGAGTTGCGATTTTTATGCCGAGCCTTTTAAGATGTCTTAGGTCGGTGCTTCTCATATAAATAGTCAAGTTTCGACCGAAGAGAGAACTTTTTGCAGATGAACAAACCTTAGAGAGTTTGGAGGCCATTCTAGCCTAGAGGAGGTGGATTTGGAGATGGAAGATGGCTTCTCAAGAGTTTTCATCTCTTAATTCCTTTCTTTCTCTTTGTTGTTGATATGATGAACACCATGGCTATTTCTATATTGAATATGCTTGGCTAATTTCTTAGTTAGAGATTTGATGTAATCTAGCCAGATACTATGTTTTGAGTGCCAATTTCATTTATGTAATTTTTCCATTCAGTTTATTTATTTTATTTCATTCTTAATGCTTCTAAATTTTTGATCAACTTTTAGATGATATTAAATTTGATATTTAGTGCTCGGGAGGGGAAATATTGAATTGGAATATGGATAGAACAACCTAGGCTAATTAATTGGTTGGGAAACGATTAATCGCCTTGGAAACCATTCAAGAGAATCAAGTTCTTATGGAATTTCTATTTCTTAATTTTGACGCAGGAATGTGGAAATTAGGAATTAGGAATACGTTTAATTTAGCACTTGGAAGAGGGAATTAAATACATTAGGATTCTTGATTTATAAACTAGGACAATAAATTGGTATTTGGCATGAAAAACATAGTTGAAGGTTAGGTGAAATCAAATCTCTAATGTTTAATCATATTGATTCTCTTGCTAATTGTCATTCGTTACTCTAGTTCATTAATTGTTTCTTTTTATTTGTTTATTTAACTTTACAATTCCATTTAATCGATTTCTAAATAAAGTTGATATCTTTCATACTACAGTAATTAATAGGATCTAAATATTTTTCTCTGTGGATTCGACAATCCTTCTCATCATTATACTATTAAAACTTGACACCGTTCACTTGCGGTTTTGCATACTTAAAAATATCGCAACACAAGTGCATGAGGATGATCAAATTATACTCTTTTATGGATCCAATTATTATAGCTTATCATTTGCTTACTTATTTATAACCCTTATATGTACGTACTGGGTGTGCGTGATCTACGGGATGTTAGGGTTTGCAAAGCCCTAACAAAGCCGAGATCATATCTTAACATAATCCTTCCTTAGGTTGAAAATCGATACAATACCTCACTTTTCTCATATTAGTCTTAACCTTTACGTAATTTTGTTTGAGTATGCTTATTATCATACTCCTGCTTAAAGTCTTATTTAAAGACTAGGCTAAAGCGCATGACATGAAAATCCATAAACTTATGGCTTTTTAGTAAAGTATGGCATTTCTGTAAATTTGTCATATTTGTGTATCCATGGGAATAGTGTATTAATGGCATGCTATGAAAACGTGGCATATACGTGATTGTGACATAAACATAATCATAGCATATCATGACAACAAAAAAAAATCACATGATTTTTAACATACTATATCATTTCACCACATATTCAGATCAAATCCTTACTTGATAAAACTCATGTTGTTATTACGAATAGTTCCTACTAAGAAGTTTCCAAAAAAGGTTGGAGGGATCACATCGTTTCCTCATAATTCCAGTCTCTTTGGAAAAAATGACCTTATAGTATCTAAGAAGTTCCTAGGAAAGACTGCAAGGAATTACAAAGGTCTCATTTAATACCCAATGTCTTTGGACAGAATGTGTTAGGGTGTACACATCCATACAACTAAACACAAGTTCATCTTAGGAGGTATTAAAATATGACATAACAATATATTCAAAATCATACTCATCAAGTGCTTAATATATAATTTGAAAATAATAATATTTTTATATTTATGTGAGGTTTGTACTCACCTAAGCCAAAGCATTTTCAGCATTTAATTCAAACTTGTAGCCTAAACTTTACCTCCTGAAAATTATATCCAATACGTATTATTATCCCAATATCATATAATATTTTCTAAGTACACGTTTGGTACTAGCATTTTTTTAGCATTGCATTTAAATGCAATGCAATTTTCCCCCAAATACAAAAACATTTCATTCAAATACCAATCACATCACATTTTAAATCTATTATTATTTTATTTTTTCTATTATTTTTATTAATTACATCATATATTCCCTCTCTCTCCTTTTTTTCTTTCTACTTTTATCCATCACATCACATATTTATTATTAAAATATAATTCAAATACTTTTTCCCCAAACACACATTGCATTCAAATGCAATGTTAATACTTTTCCTCCAAATACAAATTGAATTCAATGCATTGCGTTAACGCAATGCAAATGCAATGCGTTCACCAAACGAACCCTAAGTTCCTTTGTTATAAAGGAAAATGGAACTTATTCTAATTAATCCTTCATTAAGCATGGTTTTATGATTATGGACTTTTTAAAATAATCCTTAATTGCTTCAATCAACATTGGATTAAAAGAATCCATTCTTAATGTTGATGTCAAAATCATAAGTTTTGTTTTAGCACATTACTCTTAAAAATGTCTAAAACTTTTTTCCAAAACATATATTTAAAATAATCTCTTTAATTTTAATTCACATATTTTAATAATTTATTATCATTGTTATTATTTTACAAATCTCCCCCAAATTTTTTTTTTTTTTTTGGTAACGCTAGCATTGCGAAGTGACTAATCAGCACCGACAACTTGTATTGGGCAGCATTACAGCAGTGCTAGACCAGCACCGTGGCAGTGCTATTGGCGTGGGCCGGCGCTGCAACACCCTTCGGTGGCACTGTTTGGGCTATGTGATCTAAATTTTTTTATTTTCTCCTCTTTCAACTTTTTCTTGAAAAATTCATATATATTTCAAATCGTATGGTTTTTGTCAAAAATTTCTTCATGAGAAACGTTCATCTTGATGTCATCTAAAACTTTTTTATTTATAAATTGCTTAATTTTGCTTATAAAGTTTTCTTTTTCTGTAAAGATCCAAAAATTGACACTTTTCAATCTTTAGAACTAATTTTTAATGAAACCTTCGTTCCAAAAATTCATATCTCTCATTCATGAAGACCTTAAAGACACTTTCACACATATTTCATTAAACTTTCATAAATTCCCTTTTGGTGGTTAAACCTCATAAAACTCATTTCAATTACAAACTTTTTATTGAACAAAATAAAAGTTCATTTTGTTTGATTTTCAAAACTTTGTTACTAACTATATTCAAACCATCAAGAATCCATAATCTATAATTATACACATGATCATAATCTTAACTCAATATCCATTCTCATAATTACTTCAAACAAGATCAAAACTTCAACGTTACAACACAACATACTAATAACATAACCACATTCACACCATGATCATTGTCAAATTCCCATCAAGACATTAAGCTAATATACATGTATCCAATAACATAGAGTCTAGAGTCTTACCTCACTTGTAGAATCTGGATCAAGGCTCATAACACTTCCAAAACTAAAATACAAAACTACATTGTCTTATCTCCCAAACGCATAAATGAAACATGAACTCTAAGGAGAAAATACAAGAGGTTCGGTTAGAAAAACTATCTCAAACCGCATTCTATCTCCAAATCCACACCTAAAACATCTTGAGGATCAATCTTTGTGAAGAGGTTTGGAGAAAATCTTTGGGTATGGAGGCTAGAGGAGGGAAAGTGCGAGAAAATTTTCTAGCGAGCGAGGAAAGTTCTACTAAGAAAATTTACTAAGAGAAATTTTACTAGAGAGAAACTACTAAAGAACTACTAGAGAGGAATTACTAGAGCTAGAGGATTTTTGATGTGGTAACAATGGGTGGTGAAAGCCCCTATTTATAGATCAATGGCGAATGTAATTTGATTAATTTGTTAATCATGCTCTACTCACATTAAGGTTTGCTACACACTAAAGCATGATTAATTAGGCATCTATTGAATTTACCGATTCAAGAGTGGTTTAGCTAACAAAAGTATTCACAAATCTTATATAATAATGTCCGAAAAAATATAGATTAACAACTTTAATTAAAAAAGAGATTTTGTCTATAAATTTTTTGTAATATCATTGTTTGGTGGAAATATTAGGGGTGAAACTCGGTCGTAAACCGAGTTTTAGTTTCGATTTCAGTTTGAAACCGAAATCGTCGGTTTGTGAGAATTGAATTTGAGGGCCGACCGATGTATGCACTCTCGGTTCGGTTTGTCGCGCCTCATTTTCGGTTTTACGGCAGTTGGTTTGGTCAGTTTGACTGGGAGGCAGCCTTCGTGAGATGGTGAGTGTCTAAGAAAGGAAAAAAATTCAAAAAAATATATATATATGCGTAGAAACAAATTTTCAAGGGTTCTACAGGGGAGAGAAAAGAAAAAAGATCTTTTGAGTGGGAAATTCGAAAATAAAAACAACTCACCTTGAGAAAAATGGAAAACTAAATTAAAGTCAAACTCCTTTTAAGCTCTTCTTCAGGCTCTGTGGCTCCAATTTTGAGCTGGGCTTGGTTGGGTGAAAGTTAATAGAGAGATGAGAGAAAGGAAGGAAGTGTTGTTATTGGCTACTGCTCAAGCTCTTGGATTGAACTTTGAAGAGAAAGATCCTTTAGAGATTTAAAAAATGGATTGTCGGGTCTTGGGGTTGGTTGCAAAACTATGCCGTTTTGCAGGTTGAGGGCCTTTTATTTTTATTTTTATTTGTATATTTATTTTTTTTTGGTCTTCTGTAGTGTAAAACACATATTCTATATATAAAAACTAAAAAAAAAAAAAAAGGAAATATGAGTTCAGTCGGTTTGGTTTGAAACTGAGACCGATGATACGGCACTAAGGCTCCGTTTAGTGTATGTATTATATTTGTATTATATTTCAATATAATGCATTATATGTAATTTATATTTAGAGAAAAAGTATTAGTATTGTATTTGAATGCAATGTGTGTTTAGGTGAAAAATATTTGAATTATATTTTAATAATAAATATGTGATATGATGGGTAAAAATAGAGAAAGTTATGATGTAATTAATAAAAGTAATAAGAAAAATAAAATAATAAATAGTGATTATATTAGATTTAAAATATAATGTGATTGGTATTTGAATAAAATATTTTTATATTTGAAAAAAATTTCATTGTATTTAAATAAAATACAAAACAAATGCGTGTAACACGCTATAAAAACCAAGCCCTTTTTTGATCAAAAAATATGGTTTTGCCTCTCGGTTTTAGGATTTCGGTTGCGTCAGTCAGTGTTTAATTGATATCAGTTTTTTGGTTTTCTAGAACAGACCTAGAAGTATGAATTTAGTAATAATAAATTCACATTTCAAAATTTCCATATTTTATATCGGTATTTGCTTAGATAGAACAATTATATTGTAATAATTTTGCCAATCAAGTTTTAGTAATTATGAAACTTTAATTTCAAACATAAGCATCAAATGTGTCCCTTCAGACTAGTACTTGAAACCTAACTCATAAAAGTATCCAAAACAATTCAGAAATTACATTTTGTGAATTTTACATTGTATCGAGTGTTAAATTAGCGTACTGTATACAAAATGTACATTAATTAGTACTAATCACAAGAACAAGATAAATAAGTTTATAAACACAAGAACTAAACAGTGTCTAGTTTATAACTATAGAAACAACCAGAACAACTAAACAGCTGAAAAACTCTAGCATGCACAGTATCATTCCTAGACCGAAGATTTTAGCACAGTGATAGGAAAATTAAGATTTTAATTAAAAACAAGGCCATGAATAAATTTAGTTTGATGTAGGAAACCATAGAAAGCATTTTGGGTCAATTAGAACACTGTTCGAAAAATTTCATGTACTGCATAATTTTGAGTCGTACTACAATTCCAGGCAACCAAACAGTGTTTTATGTAAATCAATGAAGGACCAATGAGCAATTATTGACCATGTGACACAATTACAGAATATATATATATATATACATACACACACACGTATGTATATATTAATTGTTTGGGAATTAAAGAAAAATGAAACATTTTACACTGTCTAAAATATTGTCGAAAAAATTTGCTGATAAAATTTAGACTACAAAACAAGTTTGAACTGCAATTGAACCTCCCTTGTGCTGATCATCCATGAATTTTTGTGGCCAAGAAAGCTTGAGGTAATTTCCTTATTAAATCAAGGAAAAATAAAAGTCAAATAAAGCATTTGATATTGGATGGGTGAAGACATCGAATGACTAAGATGTGGTATGCATTTAATACACATGAATATTGTACGGGCTCTAGTCCCTCCCACTTAGTAAAGTTTTTAATTTACATCAAATTCCATCAAGCAAGAAAAGTCACCCCCGCTCCCCCACTTTTTTGTTTTTTTGTTTTTTTTAAGGGAGAAAAGTCCACTAAAAATTTACTATTCGTATTATTGAAAATGGACAGGAAAAGTTCTCCTTCTTGAAAGTTACCTTAAATCATCGAGAAAGAATATAAATATTTAGGAAATGTAGTACAATTGGAAGTTGAGAAGCGTTGTTTCTTAATCATTTTTTGGATCACGTGAAGAGTCCAAATTTTTTTATCTAATTTTTAATTTAAATAATATCTAATCAATAATATTATATCATATTATTTTAAAAAATTTAAAATATTTTATAATTAATTATTTATATTTTAAAAAATAATTTTATTTAGTAATGTGTCATATATAATTGATTAAATACCGTTTAAAACATTAAAATTGAACAAAGAATGTGGATTCCTATATAAATTATAAAGAATTTACGATGTGTTACATTTATAATATAAATCCAAAATAATCACTATTTACTATTCTATTTTTTCTGTTATTTTTACCAATCACATTACATACTCTTTTTTGTCTTTATTTTTTTTATCTATTTTTTCAATTACATCATATACTAAATCATAAATTGCAATTCAAATACAGCTTGTATTTGAATGTAATATAAATACTTTTTTTTTATCTAAATGTATATTAAATTCAAATTTAATATCAATATAATGCTTTATCTAAACGCACTATTAAAGTATTAAGGGCACGTTTGGGTGTTTTGAAAATCATTTTCTATTTTGAGTATAAAAATGAAAATGAATTTTTTGTAAAATAATGTTAAGATCAAAGGTAAAATTGTATTTAGTTGTATTTTTTTAAAAAATTGATTTGAGTATAATAAAAAGATAAAATTATATTTGGTTATTTTCATGAAAATCTATATTTAGTTTATAAATCCTATAAAATGAAAATGGAAAAGAAAAAACTATTTCAAGAGTATTTTTTTCATTTCCTTTACACAGGATGAAAGTTTGGGTGCGTTTGTTTTTGTTTTTTAGAGTGACTTTCTATTTTCAAAAGCATAGAAAATGAAAACGGTATCAAAATAGCGTTTGTTTATTTAACGTTTTCAAAATCATTTCAAAAACGTTTGTTTTCAACTATGTTGTTTTTTTGGGTTTTTTGAAAACGAAAAAAAGTTGTTTTCACTTTTTTGTTTTCATTTTCTCCCACTTTCTCCTCTCTCTCTCTATCTATGCATGTGTAACGTCAGTGACAACGACCATGTCCGACTATGGCCTTCATCTGTAGTAAAGAACGACAACCACGAACTAGTGATGACAACAAAAGCCTCCTTATTATGACGACCATCGATTCATGGCGCCAACCTGTGGCACCCCACACGTACGTTACCATACCAATCAGCCGAGCTCTGACGCTGACCATGATGGTTGGCAACCTCGTGGGTCGTCATCCCCTTACTTAACATACTTAACTTTCCATTCTTAACGTTCTCATTTTTAAAGCGGAAGCAATGTCTATAGCAAATTTTTTTTTCCCTAACTTACACATTATATCTATATCCCTACCATACTCTTATAACATATAATTCATAAATTTCTTTCCTTCATATTCCTTTTATAACGCTCAGCGAAAGACTCATGGTAGTACCATACCCTCGCCTAGTCCCTTGGCACGTGCAGATCCTTCCGTTGTCCATCATATTACTTTAAACTAACAGGTTGCTTACCTACAACATATAAACAACTAATGAGCTAGATGCTCAGTAAGTTCAAACATATATTCATTAACTTATAAATACTAGTAACATATGTTATTACTAGAATATATGACATCACGTATATACACATCATATACATCGTCTATACATATTCTCGAAACATAACATATTATGTTAGCCTCTTCATGTTCATTTATCTCTTCGTTCATCGTTCTTATCATTCTATCGATCATCTCTTATCATTCTAATCCAATCTCTTCATTTCTTTACTTTTCATTCCTATCATTTCTTAACTTTCTGTTCTAAACCTTTATAACTTTTCTATCACTTTATCATCATCTCTTAACATTTCATATCTTAAAAGCTAGTAACACACACACTAGCATAACATCACGTAAAAACATGTCATTTACGTCACATCACATATATAATTCTATTATGTTTCATATCGTTTGTTTCTTTTTATGTCGTTCTTTACTTTTCTTTCCTTTTTGTATCATTTCTTTTCTTTTCTTTCCACTCTCCTTTCCTTTCTTTTTTTTTCTTTTCTTTTCTTTTCTTTTCTTTTCTTCCCTTTTCTTTTCCTTTCTTTTCTTTTCACTCTCCTTTTGTTTGTTTTCTTTCCACTTTCCTTTGGTTGGGCCCGTTGTTGGACGTACCTATTTACACGCAGACCGTGGAAGGAGGGGGAGTGACCCACCAACCTACCTCACAGTCACATAAAAATTGTACCTTCGGGGTTGGTCCATCCTATAATCTACCGCACATTCAGGGTAGCACTACATCTATGCGGAAGATATAGACCGGAAGTCTCGATCTTGTAGGGAGACCGGTACGCCAACAACTTAAGTTTTCAGTCTTATTATCTTGTAGGCTTTTATTTTTCTTATATTGATTTTTTTCGTTGTACTTCTTTTTCATGACATTCATCATCTTTCATTTCTCATTTCTTATAAAACGTTTCATGGAACATTTGTTCTTTCGTTGTTTTACTTTTCTTAATTCTTTACTTTACTTGTGTGAATTATGTTAATCACACTTTAGCATAGCGTATATGGCACATATTACTTATATAACATCACATCACATCACATCACATCATAACAAACAAAAGTATGTTTAGTTATGTGCAGACAATTTCTCTGTTTATCTTGTCATTTACATCCTTCTATCTATCGTGTCTTATCATCATATTCCTATTGATCATAGCCTATCGTTCTATTCTATAAATCACATCTTATCGTTATGTTCTAATCCTTTTATCATACCTTTTATCATAACCTATCATTGCTTCTCTTTCTTGTCTAACTCTTTACTTTCATATCATTTTTCATAAAACCCCTATCATTTCGTTATCATAAAACATACCATTTTCTTAATTTCTTTCATCACCGATCGTCGTTGCTCTATCAATCATAACCTAACTTTCATAAAACTTTTCATAAACATCTATTCTTTCCTTTCATATCTCATCTCTTTCTTATGCATCATATCATAACATTCTCGTTCTTACTCTTTCCATTCTTCTATCCCTCTTTATCACATCGTTACTCTCATAAAGCTTTTAAAATACCTTTCCTTCATAATTCAATATATACATATATTTATATATATATATTTTTATAAATTATTTATTAAAACATATCTTTTAACGTCATCATAGTATTGCTATAGTATTACTATAGCATCATCGTAAATCACATCATAACATTTGTATACAAAACATATAAACATGATAAACTTGTTCATAGTTGCAGACGGATAAATGTCTGAACTTACTCATAGCGTGCTAATCCTTTCTTTGGAATCCATCGACGTCCGTTGTCGCGTTTGGATCGGGTTCCTATAGACAAATTCTGTCTGTTAATCATATTTTCATTCATAGCCTTTATTTTATTAAAAAGCTTAATTCTGATCTTATAACCCTTAATTATAGCCTTAGGACAGCCTTTTAAACCTTAATGGCCATTTTCAAATTTTTCTCTAACTTTTTGAAAAATTACGATTTTACCCCTAACTTTTGACAAAATTACAATTTTACCCTTGACGTGATTTTTTCATAACTTAAACCTCAATTTTGGCTTTTACGAACTTCATTCACCTATTTCGGGGTCATTGGGGCTCTTTTCCCATAATTTGAGAATCTTTGGGCAAAATGACCATTTTGCCCCTGATGGGTTCAGCTTAGGCTGGATTTTCTAAATCCAAAATCATCTAATTAACTTTTTAAATCTTATCGGACCTTTTACGGATCAATTCTTATCATTTTACCAATTTTTCACATTCCTGGCCCACGGGAAGTACTATTCTGACCTAAGAGTCGGTTTCATGTTTTTCTTGCGTTCTAGGGTTTTGAAGGGTCGGTTTACTAATTATAACTTGCCCCTTCCTTTTTCCATGCCCTAATTCCTCAAGGGGGCTCGGGTTACCTTCCCGATCATATTTTTACCCCTCGTTTCCCATATTACCCCTAGTGCTGTTTTTAGAAATTTCGGCAGAGTTTCCCCCTTAATTTTTGAGGTTCCAGAGTTTAGGAAACGCCTGAAAACCATCTATCCTGATCTAATTCTATCACGTACTATACCAGAGGCCTAGATTTTACGTAAAACTCATACTGTTCATGTAAAATCGTTACATTATCACATTTTTTTTTTCCATTACAGCCATTTTCTTCTTTTTTTACATACATTCTTTTTCATAATTTTCATACCAATAATTATAAAATCATACAATAGTCCCAAACAATTAAATTGCGGAACGTAAAGGGGTCGGGATTTATACCTAATTGCAGTCCGGTCTTGACGGCATAAACCCTAATTCTTCGTTCTTCATATTTGAGGTCCCATCTTACAAATCCGACTCCGCGGATGCGTCCGGAATGTCGAAAATAGGCCAACGGGCCAAACTTCCAAAAATTTGGTCAACGGTCGCCATTGACCGGCGTTGACTCGCCGTTGACCGACGGTTGATGGCGGCGACGGTGGCAAATGAGTAGTCCATCTTGAAGATCTCGACGTGAGGAACTCATTGGTGGTCTCAATTTCACCAATTGAAGCTTCTATGGCCGGAAATCGACCCTCGAAAAACCGACGGTGGCGGCGGCGGTGGATCTCCATTTTTCGGCGATTGTTGCCCAAAATTGATTTGGAGCTTTTGATCTACGTGTTGTTCTGAGCATTTTGATACCAACCTTGCAACTCAACTCTGCCGGAATTGTCGGATTCCACAGCGGCGACGGCGACGGCGACGGGCGGAGTTGGGCGGCGCGATCCGGCGGCCGTTGGGCTGAAACTCCACCTGGGTTTTGTTCTACTCTTCAACACGAGTCTTTTGGGACCGGTTTCGTGGCAAACGGTGGCCGGACGGCGAAGATATTGGCGATCGAAGTTCTCGACTCCGGCAGCATTCGAGCGGCGCGTGCGTCGGCCGTTCCGTCGCGTCGACCCACCATCGGACTCAGCTCTACGAGAGCTTTCCGATGACACCGGCGGTGTCGAAAACGGACACCGTTTCCGATAGTCGGTTATTGTACATATTCGGGTAGAGAGAGAAAGAGAAATGAGGAGAGAGAGAGAGCATGTGGACAAATAAGGACATTTCATTTTTTTCGCTCTTTATATACTTTTTCGCCCAAAATTTCAACATGGGCTTTCCTGACTAATTTGGGCATCCTGAATCCAAATATATCAGTTTTATTTTCATCTGAGGTAATTTCAACTAGTTTCCGATACTACGAATTTTTGGTCAAAAATTACCCTTGTGCTCAATTATCAAATTTGAGCGCGCTAATAGGCTATCCTAACTAATTTGGGAGTGCTGAACCTAAATTTATCAGTTTTATGTCAAGAAAATATCATCTTGATCTACTTCTTGATACTGTGAGTGGCACACACGTGCTAACACCTAAAATCACTATTAATCATTTTTCATCCTTTAACATTATTAGAACATTTTATTTAGTTCTAAACAATATTAAATCACTTAATTTCACATTTGAACGCTTAAATTCAATGTGTATTTATTCTCCAAAAAATGTGAATTTTCCGGGTTATTATACAACTATTGACTCGTGACTTAAATCTCGCCATCACCGCCATCTAGGATTCAGACCACTAATATCTGCTATCCCTATCCCTCATTGGAAAACCCACCACTAATGGGGGTTTTTTTTAATTATAACTAATAAATTATTTTTTGTTATTTTTTTAAAATTAAATACAAATATATTTTTATAAAATACTCACTTATGAAATGAGTTTTCAAAAATATAATTAAACAAAGTTTCATTTTTATATTTCTCAAAATATACACTCAGAAAACATAATCAAATATAATTTCAAAAATAATCTTAACACAATTTGCAAGACGATCTCATTTTCAGTTTTTTTTAAAACTAAAAATATTTAAAATACAATACCAAATACTACCTTTTTTTTTTTTTTTTTCCTTTTTCAGTTTTTGTTTTCATTCTCGGTATAAACAAATATGATTTGAAAATGGTCTCAAAAAAAAGTTTCCCTGGATAATTGTGACAACCATTCCAAAGGTGGCTCCAGACGGGGCCTAAATCTGTATTGTACTTGGTTAGTTGTGTTGAATTACGAGAAACTGAGGCCGAGTACATGGTGAAAACATCAGCTGATCCAGGGGTGGCCACAATCGTGTCATCATATGTATGCCCATGGAAAACATTGCATCTCAGTTGGATTTAATATCTTTGTGGGAGAATAAGACGTCATACGCTCAAAAGAAGTCTTGTTCCTGAGGAGGAGATCGTGATCAAAATGGTTATTGTTTGTTTGTTAAAATAACACCGAATTATACATCTAATGTTATATTGATCTCTAATTTAAAATCATATGAGAATGATTTTGAAATTATATTTTATATTAAGATCATTAAAAAAAAAGCATTTATTAAACATCTCATTCTCCATGGCTTTATGTTAGTTCATACCGCCACCAAGTAGTGTCGGTGATGGCAAAGGATAAAGTGTACAGTGACGGTTGTTTTCAAAATGTCTTCTTTTTTCTCCTTTTTTTTTTTTCAGAAAGACATTTTTATTTTGAAAATAACATTAAAATAAAGTTTGATATCAAAATCATTCTCATACGATGCTTTTCTATCTACTTTTTGATGCATTATTACAAAACAAAAAAAACCATTCGTGTTAAAACATAAAGGTTCAAGATACATAATGGAATTCACCAAAAAGATACATAATATAATATTTAAATCCAAAACTCATAGATTAATGTGCGATTAAGTGTATTGTCCAAGATTCATTTGTAAAATAAACTTTTATTTATATCTCGCGGAGTGTATAATAAATTTGTAAGTACTTTTCAATTGGATAAATGCTAGAACTCTCGATTTATTTATTTATTATTTTTATTATTAAATAATTCAACATATGAGTTATTGTTTTTCAAATGATAAAGTACTTTTCTATAAATAAATCTACCAATCCAACGACAATTACTTGGCACACCATAATACACAAAATTGTTTTTAACTAAAATTACTTTTTTCTTAACCGAATATGTTGCCTCAAGTCCAAATAAAATATCATGGCACAAAATTCTGTATAACATTATGTTAATTTTTGTCATAAGTTAATATTAATTGTTTATTTTTTGTCTTAAGTTAATATTAATTGTTATTATCTTATATACTATGTGTACAAATATAAAAGTAAATCTTTGCCTCCACATGTGCGGCTCGTTGAGTACTGTCGTACAAGTCAATTGCTAATTTCCATTTTATCTCATTTCCACAAAAGAGAGAGAAATGCGTGCAAACTTTCTTCCATTTGCTTGGCGATTCTACAATATATATATATATATATATAGTCATGGCTGGGATAAAATCAAGATTGTAAATTATTATTATTATTATTATTATCATTTTTAGTTGTTTCAGCGTTGCCTTTCCCAGATAACAAGCCAGTGGCGATTCTTCACAACATATTCATAAAAAGAGATCAGGTAAGCTTTGAGCCCACAGAGGACGACGTAGAAGCCTCCAAGTTATACCCGCATCACAATTATAAATCAGTTGACAAGTTGCTTGATATTTGCTTGGTTGCTCTTCCCAAGCCTAAATTAGCCGCATTCGCATGACACTACCTTTTTATAATATAAAAAATGACTGTCTATAGAAACACACATAATAACTATACACTCCGTAATTGCATGTATAATTTATTGGTAATTTTGTATTTTACTATAAACCCTCAATAACTTAGTGACTCAGGCAACCATCGATCATCAACTAAATTAAACTCACTAAATTGTTTGTGAAATGTGAATGAAGAAAAGAGATAAGATATAATTTTTTTCACAAGTAGAATGTATTTGGACTAATAAGTGATTAGGATAAACATTTATGTATGAAAAAAACTTTCAAGGGCCATGTTTATGCTAAAGCAAGTACAGAAAAAATAACTTGTACAGATACACTAAAGGATACAAAATTATAAATATGTGTCGAATTAGAAACAATACACTACAGGACACAAAATTCTATCATAAAATAGTACGCGCTTCTCACAGGCTGGTTATTCTTATTGTAGATTTAATAGATGAGGATAGCTACCTAGCTGAAGGTTGAGTATCTATGCCATGAGTGGACAGATTCAAAGGAATTGCTTGAATTGAATCTCTAGATATGGTCTCGCTTGCGTAAGCAACTTTCGTTGCTTCCAAACACTCTTTCAGTTCTCCGACCACCTGACCCATGGTCGGTCGTTTGGCCGAGTTTAAAGATATACAATTCAACGCTATTTCCACTGCTTTCCAAGCACTGTTAACATGGAAGTTTCCTTGCAGCCTTGGATCAATAATACCATTGATAAGCCCTTTTTCGAGCATCAAAGTCACCCATTCACTAAGGCTTTTGTTGTTGTTGGTTTTCGATATCGCAGGCCTCCCTGTGATGATCTCCAATAGTACCATCCCGAAGCTATAAACATCACTTTTCTCATTTAATCTATTTGACCTATAGTACCTGCAACCAAATAACATTTTTTCTCAAAAACTACTTTGTTTGTTGTATAAATATTTGTGAATGAATATATTCACAAAATCAATACCAAATCTCGGTAGAAAAAAAAAAAAAAGGCAAAAAGAAAGAAAGGAAAGAAAACTTACTCAGGGTCAAGGTATCCAGGAGTACCAGCAACTACCGTTGATACATGAGTCATTCCATTATCAGACGTTGGAAAAATTTTGGAGATGCCAAAATCAGATAGTTTAGCTTGAAAATTTTCGCCCAACAAGATATTCGCCGATTTCACATCTCTATGGATTATAGGAGGTTTACAACCATGATGGAGATACTCTAGCCCTGTGTACTGATTAAAATTATGACAAAGTTCAT
Organism: Antiaris toxicaria; assembly: GCA_035233585.1. Lineage (NCBI taxonomy): Eukaryota > Viridiplantae > Streptophyta > Magnoliopsida > Rosales > Moraceae > Antiaris > Antiaris toxicaria. The sequence continues at coordinate 9,955,706 of CP141163.1, forward strand.
CAAAAGAAAATGACGAGAAAATGGCAAAGGATGATACATGATATATAAGTATGTATGTATATGCTAACCTTGTGCTGCATCTACTGCTATTTGAATTCTGTCTTCCCAATTTAGAATATTAATGGAACTATTTTCTGCATATTCATATTTAGATACGAATTATTACAATAGTATGTCTGCATCAACATTTAAAGAGTCTGTATTTATTTATTTATTTATTTATTTTTTGTCTTATTAATCATTGAAGCAACAAACCTGCAAAGAGATGGGAATGTAAGTCCCTGTTGGCCATGTACTCGTATATAAGCCCTGTGTTGTTCTCACCAGTGAAATGGCCAACCAGAGCTGTTAGATTCTTGTGGTGAACTCTCAGCAAAATATTGATCTGTGATTAGAACAAGATGTAATCTCGTTTAATGTATGAGTAGCTTATATGACAACAAACACAACTACACACGCACTATATAGCATATGGCATTTTATATCGCCACGTGCCTCTGATTGAAACTGCTGATATCCTTGAAGGGATGATTGTGAGAGCATTTTCACTGCTACTTGAGCACCATCTACGTAACCATGATAAACTGTTCCAAATCCGCCTTTGCCAATCACCCTCTCAAAGTTGTTGGTGATCCTACGTATGTCAGGATATGTGAATTGTCGTTTTCTTGACTCCGATGAATTTTGACCAATGGAGAATCCTGCCTTCGCTAAACCTGCTAAGTTCATCAATCAGGACTTAAGACTACAAATTATTAGCATCAATAATGTGCTTTATTTGTCTAGTTAATTTTTCCTTTTGATCTGTCTTTTTTTTTAATTTGTCTCCTTCCAGTCGATCATATTTGTTTGATAAATATGACTATTTAGATACACGTAATTATCATTTGATTTACATGTAATTTTATTTGACTTTAATATTAGGATCTTAGTGTTACAAAATTAGTCTTCCACAAAAGTGCGGGATATATGATCTTGCTTTCATATTCATCTATATATACATATATACATGTATATATGGATTTCACGGTCTTACCGTGCTTACTCCTTAGAAGACCCCAGCAGATTGCCGCTACAGCTAACAAAAGGATACAAGTTCCGACAACTGATGCTACCACTGGAACCATTGCAGAATGCTTCTTTTTGCACGAAACTGATGCACATATATTTGGATTCCCATTTACACTAGGAACACAAATTGTTCATATTAGAAAATCACTCGGGCATAATTTGAATTATAATTATATATATCTACGAGAAGTGGCACTTAGTTTGAATATGATCAAAATCAGTTTATTCTATTGCTTAAAAAAAACTTCAAGTTGTATGTTATTAGTAGCAAACCGGAAAATGAAATGACGTCGACCACCAACAGGGTGGCGCAGCGGTAAGGATACATTTCCTTCCTCTTTTCAGGCTAATGGCATGTGTAACATCGGACCTATGGTAGTATATATGAATAAAACTGGACCCATACTTCGAGTAGAATTAGGTAAATCCTTTCCGCGGTATCGCCCAAGATTTTTTATATAAATACTTAAAAAAAAAAGAAAAGATTTCTTTTGTATACAGATAACGTGGACAATTACAGCGAATCATTCTTTTTGCTCATTATTATAAAAGAAGAAAAAGAAAATGGCATTGACTTTGTTAATGACACAAGTCTACACATGAAAAAAACGTTCATAACATAATTACGAACGTATACATATTTCGAAAATAAATAAATAAATAACTCACCTTAGTTGTAGCAAACCTGACTTCCATTTGGACATGAGTTCAGCTGGAAGTGGACCATTGAGCTGGTTGTTCTCCAAGCTTCTGCTAATAAAATCACATCAGATCTCCATTTTCCTGGTTAGGTTTTAAGACTGGAAATAAACACCCTCTAAATCAAAACTACTCACAAAACACTTAATTTTTCCAGTCGCGACAAAAACTCTGGCACCGATCCCTTTAAGTTGTTGTTCGATAGTTCTCTGAATTTGGAAATTCGATGCACATAAATAAGTTTGATATGTATATATATATATATTTAAAAAAAAAAAGATGTATTCAATAAGATCCGGATACGTACAATATTTCTATCATTGAAAGGTTTGCTATAGAAGGAGATATCTCCCCGTTCAATTCACTTGATGACAGATTCCTGATTGCATGCATTACACATTCGTTAGCCAAACAGCGTGTCTTATAACCAACAACTGTATAAAATGATACTTGTAACTTTTTTTTTTTGGCAAATTATTATGACAACTAAGAGGGCGTTTGGTAAACGCATTACGTTTTAATTATGTTTAAATATAATTCTTTTTTTAGTATTGTATTTGATTGAAAAGTATTTATTTTGTATTTGAATAAAATGTGTGTTTGGATTAAAAATATTTTAGAGTTGAAAAGTTAATGTAATTGGTAAAAGTAGAATTGAAAAGTTGATGTGATTATTTTAAAAAACTTTTGAATAGTAATTATTTTCTTAGCATTGTTGAAAATAATTGTATTTAAATATAAACCTTTGTATTTGGTATAAAATTGATTTTCGTAACACTAAAAAATATTTATCAAACGCTACCTGATATCAAACCTAAGATTTTGATATCAATAATAGTCCTATGTACCAATATTAGTTCTAACAATATCATGTTATAAGATTTTCAATAGAAAGTTTTATATAAATTAACTAGTAGTTATAAAATTTAAAAAAAATATATTTACAACTATCAATCTATTTGGCCATCCGACTTGAAGTATTTTCGATAAACATGTATCGTTTACTTAATCGATTATACAAGATCCAAAATAAATCTAGTATATACTTACAAGGCTATTATTCTTGGAGACTTGTCATTTCCGTTGTAGCTGCAGTTTAGACCCTCCCACGAGTAGTCTTTAGGGAGACATGGGTCCCCTTGCCAATTTCTCTTTAACCCATAAGTTGACTTGACTTTTTCAATGGCTTCAACTAAGATGTTCGGCCACACAAAAATTAAACTCTCAAATAAATGAATTATGTCAGTCACATAATATACATACATTGACTTTTGCAACTGTTAAATTTTATTAAAATCACATTAAAATAAGTACATGTGTATACATTTCATATATAGGTTGGAGTTGAATTTTGTAAGTTGAAATTGTTTGATTTTTTAAAAAATCAGTTTAAATTTTATTGATTTTTCAAAAAATGACAAACATGAATTGGGTGTTTTTTTTTTTTTTGGGCAAAACAGCACAAACTGAATTTTTTTACAATGATTGATAGAAATTGCAATTTTCCCATTGAGAGATTACTAACCATCTTGTTGGTCTGTTTCCTGCAGTGAAAATTGTTTGACGGTGTAAATCTCCAAGGCATTGAGGACAGGGGGAAGAGTTGAGTTTTTGGCCTTGGAGATTGTAAAATTATGTAGGCGTGCCGTAAGGGGAATTTTATTGTACACCGTTGTTGTTTGCAAGTACGCAGGGGAAATAGGTCCGTAAAAGAAGTCTCCGTTATGGAAAATATTGAATTCCCTGGTCTGGTTGGCTTGAAGAACTTGTATTTCCGCAAAGTGCATGTAGAAATAATATTCACCTGAAGCGTTACCATTAGCCGGCCACGAAAAGATCAAAGAAGCATCCGCATTTTCCGGGGTGACGGCAGTCTCCATAACCACACTTGGTATGTTATAATGGTCATTAGTACCTTTTGAATCAACAATGTCGAGTGTCGTACTTATATTTTTATAATTAGTTTGCCAACCATACCAAAAGCGATCAAGAGAATCATTGCCATGCCTGCATAGAAGAATAACTTGATTCAGAAATTAAGATCATATAATCTAAGAAATTGACAAAGGATTAAAATTTGATTTCCTCAGCTGCATTAATTTCTAAATGAAAATAAGTAATATCAATTTATAGACGGACCTAGGGTAACGACCCAACCTAAATCTGACCATAAATTAATTTCATATAATCATAATTACTTGCTTCGATCATAAACTTCACCAACAAAATTTCAGAGAGATTTTTTATTTTTTTATTTTTTAAACATAGCTCTAAATTTGATAAATTAATGGGTACTGACTGAATGTGAAATTCAAAACGTTAGCATGCCAAACCAACTTTATTAAATTAGCATAGGTATATTTTAAGAGGACGTTTGGTAAACGTATTACATTTTAATTGTATTTAAATAAAATTTATTTTTTGAATGTTGTATTTGGTTGAAAAGTATTTGTTTTGTACTTGAATGAAATGTGTGTTTGGATGAAAAATATTTTAAAATTGAAAAGTTGATATGATTGATAAAAGTAGAGATAAATAGTGGAGTTAAAAAGTTAGGGGATATTTGGCAAAAATATTTCATTTTAACTTCACTCAAATACAATATAATTTTACACCAAACACAAATTTTATAACAGTGCTACGAAAACAATTACTATTCAAAACATTTTTAAAACAATCACATCAACTTTTCAATTTTACTATTTATCTCTACTTTTACCAATCACATCAACTTTTCAACTCTAAAATACTTTTTATCCAAACACACATTTCATTCAAATACAAAACAAATACTTTTCAACCAAATACAACATTTAAAAAACAAATTTCATTCAAATACAATCAAAATGCAATGCGTTTACCAAACGCCCCCTTAATGTGATTGTTTTAAAAATCTTTTGAATAGTAATTTTTTTTTATAACACTGTTGTAAAAAATTGTATTTGAATGTAAAACTTTACGTTTGGTGTTAAATTGCATTGCTTTTAAATACAATTAAAATGCAATTACTGTGTTAAACGTCCCCTAAGTTTAGTTCCTTGGGAATCAATTTCTTGTGACATATCATAACTTAAAATTTATCATTCATAGCATTATAGTCCACAAAATTATAAGGACATTTAAAAAAAAAAAATCAGCTCATAATGTAGAAAATTGACGACTTTATTCCTAAACTTTTTTTGCTCCAAAACTTTATTCCTAATTTAATACGGGAATTAATGCTGTGAATTTATCAAGCATTAAACCTAGATGGCGAAATACCTAGACTTCCTAGCTATGTGTTTGTTTAAAGTGTTACATTTTACCCTGTGTTTATGCTCACCTGTATCCTCTTAAAGAGCCAACGTCCCATCGACCAGCCAATGCCAAGGACTTCCCCGCTTCTGTTTGATAAGTTGAATTATCCAAGGGCCTAAATTCCAATGTTGAGATAAACGGAATACCGTTGCCCGTGTTCACCAAACAAACGAGTACGTGGCTTTGCGGTGGGGTATGTATGATCTCCTTATCCACAGTAATGTTTGAGTCTGCAATCTTTACGGTATCCCACAAGTCATTTCCAACGTAGAGGTCGAAGGTTGGCGGCATGTCTTGTCCATCGTAGTCGCCGTACAAGAACCCTGCTCGGATCAAATATTTGGTACCTCCTGCTGCAACCGTAATTTTGTAGCAGTTCCTGTTTCCTTCGGGAAACCTTCGAAGAGAGGAGTACTGCCGCTGGTATGCATGTTTGTATTTTTCTGAAATCATCCCATGTTCACCGGTGTCTACGAATGTCTGGTCGGAAACAAAGATTAAGCCTGTAACCTTCTCGGTATAGCTTGCAACATCAGGTTGCAAGCCACAATCTATGCTGATAAATCCTGAATCATTTAGACACGTATAATACTCGGATTAAAGGGGTCTTAAATACGATTCAAAAAGTGGTACTACTAAATATTATAATGTCAGATAACAAATTTAGGTCTGTCGTTCAAATGTTAGTACCTTTTTGATCCTGGCCATCGCAGATAATAGCGAAACTAGCAAGAAATGCGAAAAGGAAATGCTCGAACGCAAGCGGACGCATTGGCTTGAATTGCGAAGTGTTACTACTTGGAGGACAGGAGAAGGTGCACCAAGAGCGAGATACAAGTGATCGCCGGGCCTTTGGCAAATTCTGTCAACTTTTTTTTTTTTTTTTTCACTTCTTCTTTCTAGATGAGAATAGTTAGAGCACTAGCCGAATTTAAAGAAATAGAAGTTTTTGCTTGCACCTTAACAGAAGTAAGTCATGCCTCTGTAAAAGTTTTTTAAGTCAATATATTGACTGCAACCAATGGAAAGGCAACGCAATAATGAAGGGGAAAAAAAAAATTAGTTAACTAAGTAACTAAACCAATAGTATCTCGAAGTTGAAATAAATGAGAAAAAAGTTTAATTATATGAAGGAATGTGTAGCAAATGGGCGTTCATGAAGTTTTTGTATTTGTTTTTTTTTTTTTAAGGCCAAAATTTTTTGAAAATTAGGAAAATGGTTTTTTTATTTCTTTTTTCATAAAACAATCAAAATCACTGATGACTGTATATTATTGATTGACAAATAAGAATATATGTTTTCAATAGTCAATCATTTGCTGATGAATCAGACTTTTTAATTAACATTGTAATAGTTATGGGTCCTTTTTCAAATAAAAAAGTTCAATCGTTTTTTTTTTTTTTAAATAAGTGATCAAAAACTATCTATTTACCTATTTAATAAATGGTCGATAAAAAATGAATAGCAGCTTTTAGAATAAAAAAAAAGTTTTGGATAATAGTTTAATTAACATTTTTATGGGTCTTTTTTCAAATAAAAAAGTTAATCATTTTTTTTTAATAAATAGTCAAAAACTATCTATATACCTATCTAATGAATGACCAATGAAGAGCAAATAGCAGTTTTTAGAATAAAAAAAAGTTATGGATAATAGTTTAATTAACATTGTAATAGTTATGGGTCTTTTTTCAAATAAAAATTTTCAGTCATTTTTTTTAAATAAGTGGTACTATTTATTTACCTATTTAATAAATCACCAATAAATAGCAAATACTAGTTTTTAGAAAATAATTAAAATAAATAACAATTTTTTAAAATATTTATGATAAATATTTGATTTATCGGGTAAATGTTTTAATTTACATTAAATTATCAAGTAAATGATTAATTTACATCTTGTAAATATGTTATTTATTTAATAAATTTTCCATGACCTATGTAGCCTAGGGGAAAGGACATGTTATTGCTAATAATCATCTTTTTAGTGACGGTATAGTGTCATTGTTAAAAGGTTCATGGATGAAAACCCTTATTGTTATACTGTTTGTATCTATCCCATTAGATATCACAAATATATTTTGTATTAAGTTATTGGGGGATGAGGGTAATCAAATACCATATTATGTTTAAATAAGGCCTTTCGCATTGGTGTCTCTTGAATTTATTGCATAGTTGTATTTTATATCATAAATTTTAAATTTTGGAAATATACCCTCTGAATTTGGCAATATGAAGCAAAAATGTACTCTCAATTGATAACGCGGTAAATTTTTCAACAGAGATTGAAATGTAACTTGCACTTGGATATATATATTTATATATATATATATATTTGAGAGAGACACAAGGGTAATTAACTAATTATAGAAATAATTATTTTTATTTATTTAAATCCAAATTTATTATATTTAGTATTTTTAATTAAGTATTATCAAAATTAAAAATTTTAACGTAATTTTGTTTTAATTATAAATTCTGGCTAACATTCATTTAAGAAGACCTTTCAACTCTAGTTAATTAATGAGTCATCACACATCACAATTTAGTTATAAAAAAAAATTAAGTTATCAATATATATATATGTATGTATGTATATGTTTTTGAACTTGACCATGTATTTTTAAATTCAGAGTAAATAGTCAAAATCAATAATTAATAATATAAAACATAGTCCACGGATGACTCTGGTCAATAGTTTCCTAATGGGGACATATGGTCTGTCCGTATGCCCAAGAAATGCGCAACAAAGAGTGCTCACTCTGCCCCAACATTTACTCCAAAACCAGTCGGTCAAGTCCTTCTGCCCCAATCTCTGCTCCGTGAAATTTCAAAATCCGGTTATTGAAGGACACCTAAATATCTTTTAGAGTAAAATTATTTCTTTCAAAAAAAAAAAGGGTAAATGTTTGTCGATATCGATAGATATAGCTTCAAAATCGTTATTGGATTTACAATTTATATTAAATATCAAGATATATCGACAAAATTTCTGAAATTTTGATGAAAATATTGATTATGATTTCGTATTTTTTCTTCTACTGATCTTTTTTAATATGCTAAAATTTTCTTCTTAGAAAAACACTGTGAAGAAATTAACAAACCTATATGTAGCATGATCATAACTACATTTAACTCTATTCCAGTAACATATCAACACATGATCAATATTGCTTGATTCAAAATAACATTAAATCTTATAAGATTTTCTTTTGATATTAAGATATGTAAGATATAATAAGTTTTTCATGTAAAAACATGCATATTTATGTATTTTATTAATGTTAGAAACATGTTTCTAAACAAATTTTCATAATTTCAATAAATTTTTTATTCCACCAACATTGACTATATCTTAGAAATTTTCGTAAAAATTGGAGTACCGATAATTTTCTTCCTTGCTGGATAGGAATCAAATTCCATAGGGTACTCGCCACTTGACCAACATCTATCATTTATTTATTTATTCTTGTCAAAAGTATTCATATTCTTAATATCTTATATAATATGTTGAACAATTATATGTTTTGCTATTAGTTTTAATGATGTAATCTAAAATTTACAGATTATTACTTTTATGTATAAATCGATAAATTTTAATTAACTATATACATATTGTATTTATAAATACTACTGATAATGTATTTCGAGTAATGTTACTAGAAATGTCAACTGTGGTCATAATCTTTGTTATTTTGAAGCACACTGGATAACAGACTCGTATGATCTGTCAAGTACATAGTCTATATATTAAAAGATAGATTTTGACATGCGATACATAATTCAAATCTTTGATTTGTTAAAAACTATGAAGTCTCTGGATAGAACTTTCTAACTACTATTAAAATTGTCATGAAAATATCAAACAGAACGTGGAATTGTAATTGCAACCCATATTGGACGACTGCATTGCCAGCCTGTTAATTGATAAAGATGGGATTTGGTAAAAGTTATAACAAATATTCAAGCCTACAGCATGACTTGGAAAAATCAGACACGAGACAAATGACATGCCGTAGACTAGGATTCATATCAGATCATCCGTTAGCATTATTATTCTAATTCCAAAACTAAAAATATGCAAGCCTGACCGTATACTCCCACCATCAAGAGTGGTAATTTATCGGTAAACAATTATTTTGATTGGTGATATATGATTTTAATGTTGAATGACCTTTTTTTTTTTTTAATACGTAAGACTTATTTCATATTAATTTAGTATCCAATTTAACGTATCTAAGATTACATCCTCTCATATTATTGCTGGTTACCGCTAGCACATTTAATGGATTTGAGATAACATTCTCTTCATTGAAGGACAGTATCCATCGTGAGCTTTCAGCAAATATTCCAGTGCACTTTACTTTAAGGATCTGGTTGGTATAAAATAAGACAGCATTGAATAAGACATTAAGAAATTAGATTGGAATGTATGAAATATAATTGGATTGGATTATAATATATATTATGTAAATAAAAGAATTAACATTTGATAAAATGTTAAATTTAAATTAAGATTTACTAAATAAAATTAAAAAAAGCAAAGCTTAATACAAATTCCACACACTCTCTCTCCTCTCTCTCTCTTAATTCCATTCGCAATCAAATCCACGGTAACAACCGGGAAAATTCACATTTTTTAGAAAATAAATACACATTGAATTTAAGTGTTAAAATGTGAAATTAAGTGATTTAATGTTGTTTAGAACTAAATAAAAATGTTCTAACAATATTAAAGGATGAAAAATGATTAATAGAGATATTATGTGTGTGCACGTGTGTGCCACTCACAGTATTAAGAAGTAGGTCAAGATGATATTATTTTGACATAAAACTGATAAATTTGGGTTTAACATACCCAAATTAGTCAGGATAGCCTATCGGCACGCTCAAATTTGATAATTGAGCACAAGGGTAATTTTTGACCGAAAATTCACAGTATCGTAAATTGGTCGAAATGACCTCAGATGAAAATAAAACTAATATATTTAGATTCAGAACGCCCAAATTAGTCAAGATAGCCCATGTTGAAATTTTGGGCGAAAAAGTATATAAAGAACGAAAAAAGTGAAATGTCCTCAATTGTCCACATGCTCTCTCTCTCTCATCACTTCTCTTTCTCTCTCTACCCCCATTGATGAATAGTAACCGACCACCGGAAACGGTGTCCGTTTTCGACACCGCCGGCACCGTTGGAAAGCTCTCGCCGAGCTGAGTTCAACGGTGTGCCGAGTCGACGGAACCGACGCCGGGGGAGCCCGCACGCGCCGCCCGAAGCCGCCGGCCACCGGAAAATTCGCAACGCCGTATCTCCGCCGTCCGACATCCGATCGAGCTGAAACCGGTCCCAAAAGACTCGTGGTGAAGAGTAGAACAAAACCCAGGTGGAGTTTCAGCCCAACGGCTGCCGGATCGCGCCGCCCAACTCTGCCCGTCGCCGTCGTCGACGCCGCCGTGGAATCCGACGATTCCGGCGGAGTTGAGTTGCAAGGTTGGTATCAAAATGCTCAGAACAACACGTAGATCAAAAGCCCCAAATCAATTTTGGGCAACAATCACCGGAAAATGGAAATCCACTACCGCTGCCACAGTCAGTTTTTCGAGGGTCGATTTCCGGCCATAGGAGCTTCAATTGGTGAAATTGAGACCACCAATGAGTTCCTCACGTCGAGATCTTCAAGATGGACTATTCATTTGCCACCGTCGCCGCCGTCAACCGCCGGTCAACGGCGGTCAACGCCGATTTTGGAAGTTTGGCCCGTTGGCCTATTTTTGACGTTCCGGACGCATTCGCGGAGTCGGATTTGCAAGATGGGACCTCAGAGATGATGAATGAAGAATTAGGGTTTATGCCGTTGAGACCAGACTGTAATTCGGTATAAATCCCGACCCCTTTACGTTTCACAATTTAATTGTTTGGGACTGTTATATGATTTTATGATTTTTGGTATGAAAAATGTGGAAAAGAATGTATGTAAAAAGAAGAAAATGGCTGTAATGGAGAAAAAGAAAAATATGTGATAATGTAACGATTTTACGTAAACAGTATGAGTTTTACGTAAAATCTAGGCCTCTGGTATAGTACGTGATAGAATTAGATTAGGATAGATGGTTTTCAGGCGTTTCCTAAACGCTGGAACCTCAAAAATTAAGGGGAAATGCTGCCGAAATTTCTAAAAATGGCACCAGGGGTAATATGGGAAACGAGGGGTAAAAATATGAACGGGAAGGTAACCCGAGCCCCCTCAAGGAATTAGGGCATGGAAAAAGAAGGGGCAAGTTATAATTAGTAAACCGACCCTTCGAAACCCCAGAACACAAGAAAAACATGAAACCGATTCTTAGGTTCGAATAGTACTTCCCGAGGGCCGAGAATGTGAAAATTGGTAAAATGATAAGAATTGATCCGGAAAAGGTCCGATAAGATTTAGAACGTTAATTAAATGATTTTGGGTTTAGAAAATCCAGCTTAAGTATGAAAATGAAAATGTTATGATTAAACGACCCATTAGGGGCAAAACGGTCATTTTACCCAAAGATTCTCAAATTATGGGAAAAGAGCCCCAATGACCCCGGAATAGGTTAATGAAGTTTGTAAAAGCCAAAATTGAGGTTTAAGCTATGAAAAATCACGTCAAGGGTAAAATTGTAATTTTGTCAAAAGTTAGGGGTAAAATCGTAATTTTTCAAAAGTTAGAGAAAAAATTCAAAAAGGGCCATTAAGGTTTAAAAAAGCTGTCCTAAGACTATAATTAAGGGTTATAAGATCAGAATCAAGCTTTTTAATAAAATAAAAGTTATAAATGAAAATGTGATTAACGGACAAAATTTGTCTGTAGGAACCTGATCTAGACGCGACAAAGGACGTCGATGGATCCCAAGAAGAGGATAAGCACGCTATGAGTAAGTTCAGACATTTATCCGTCTGCAACTATGAACAAGTTTATCGTGTTTATATGTTTTGTATGTAAATGTCATGATGTGGTTTATGATGATGCTATAGTAAATACTATAGCAATGCTATGATGATATTAAAAAAAATATATATGTTTTAATAAATAATTATAAAAAGAATATATATATAAATATATGTATATATTGAATTATGAAGGAAAGGCATTATAAAAGCGTTATGAGAGTAACGATATGGTAAAGAGGGATAGAAGAATGGAAAGAGTAAGAACAAGAATGTTATGATAGGATGCATAAGAAAGAAATGAAATATGAAAGGAAAGAATAGATGTTTTATGAAAATTTTTATGAAAGTTAGGCTATGATTGATAGAGCAACGACGATCGGTGATGAAAGGAATTAAGAAAGGGATATTTTATGAGGATGAAAGGATAGATGTTTTATGAAAAGTTTTATGAAAGTTAGGTTATGATTGATAGAGCAACGATGATCGGTGATGAAAGGAATTAAGAAAAGGCATGTTTTATGATAACGAAAGGATAGGTTTTTTTAATGAAAAATAATACGAAAGCAAAGACTTAGACAAGAAAGAGAAACAATGATAGGTTATGATGAAAGATATGATGAAAGGATTAGAACATAACGATAAGATGTGATTGATAGAATAGAACGATAGGCTATGATCGATATGCTATGATTGATAGAAATGTGATGATAAGATACGCTAGATATAATGATGCAAATGATAAGACGAACAGAGAATAATTGTCTACACGTAACAAAACATGTTTTTGTTTGTTATGATGTGATGTGATGTGATATAAGTAATATGTGCTATATATGCTATGCTAAGGTGTGATTAATATAATTCACACAAATAAAATAAAGAATTAAGAAAAGAAAAACAACGAAAGAACATATGTTTCATGAAATGTTTTATGAAAAATGAGAAATGAAAAATGATGAATGTCATGAAAAAGATGTACAACGAAAAATCAATATAAGAAAAGCTAAAAGAATGCAAGATAAGAAAACTGAAAACTTAATGTTGGCGTACCGGTCTCCCTATATGATTGAGACTTCCGGTCTATATCCTCCGCGCAGATGTGGTGCTACCCCGAAGTGTGGTAGATTATAGGATGGACCAACCCCGGCAGGTGAGGTTTTATGTGACTGTGAGGTAGGTTGGTGGGTAGCTCGCCCTCCTCCCACTGTCAGCGCGCAACTAGGTACGTTCAACGACGGGGCCCACCAGTGAAAGATAAGAAAAGAAAAGAAAGTGAAAAAGAAAGGAAAAGAGCGAGAAAAGAAAAGAAAAGAGATGAAAAGAGCGTGAAAAGAAAAGAAATGATACGAAAAGAAAAGAAAAGTAAAGAACGATAAGAAAAGAAACGAACGATATGAAAGAACGACATAATGAAATTGATGAAAAATAAATAAATAACAAAACGAAGTTTATAAGGACATAATAGAATCATATATGTGATGTGATGTGAATGACACGTTTTTATGTGATGTTATGCTAGTGTGTATGTTACTAGCTTTTAAGATATGAAATGTTAAGAGATGATGACAAAGCGATAGAGAAGTTATAAAGGTTTAGAACAGAAAGTGAAGAAATGATAGGAATGAGAAGCAAAGAAATGAAAAGATTGGATTAAAATGATAAGAGATGATCTATAAAATGATAAGAACGATGAACAAAGAGATAAATGAGCATGAAGAGGCAAACAGAATATGTTATGTTTCGAGGATATGTATAGACGATGTGTATGATGTGTGTATACGTAATGTCATATATTCTAGTAATAACATATATTACTAGTATTTATAAGTTAATGAATGTATGTTTGAACTTACTGAGCATCTAGCTCATTAGTTGTTTATATGTTGCAGGTAAGCAACCTGTTTGTTTAAAGTAATATGATGGACAACGGACGGATCTGCACGTGCCAAAGGACTGGGCGAGGGTATGGTATTACCATAAGTCTTTCGCTGAGCGTTCAAAGAAGAAGATGGAAGAAAGAAATTTATGAATTATATGTCATAAGAGTATGATAGAGTTATAGGTATAGTATGTAAGTAAAATAAAAAAATAAAAATAAAAATAAAAATAAATATTGCTATAGAAATTGCTTCCGCTTTAAGATGAGGACGTTAAGAATGGAAAGTTAAGTATGCTAAATAAGAGGATGACGACCCACGTGGTTGCCAGCCATCGCGGTCGGCGTCAGAGTTAGGCTGGTTGGTATGGTAACGTACGTAGGGGGCGTCACATCCACACTGGATATACCTCTCATAGCTGTCGTCTTCCCTTCATGTAGGACAACGACAAAATGCTAAACTTGCAAAGCCAATACCAGGAAAGATTAGGTGATTTTCAAGAATGCCCCAAAAGGGGCATACTTTTGGAATAATACCTCATTTATAATGGTTTTAAAATTTTTATCCTTTTATAAGATAGGTCAAAAATCAACCTACATGAGTCTTGTTTTGAAAATTATAAGTGCACAATATTGTAACAAATAATAGAGTATGAGTAAAATATCATTCCTACAAAGAATTTTTGCTATTAATTATCAAAATTATATTAACCCTAGTTCTATTTGAACAGTTGAAAAGTTAACGGAAAAGCAAACACAAGATTAAAATAAGAGAAAAACCAATAAAACAAAACTCTAGAGTTTCTAACTTCACCAGATTAATCATATTTAAATCCTCTAACTAAATCAATTAATATTTATTTCCTATGTTGCTAGCAAATCTCACTAATATAATCATTAATCTTTTTTAAATATTTATATATTTCCATAATAAGCCAATTATCACCTCTCAGTTTTAAACTCCAAACTTACTGTGATTTATTAAGAGCAAGAAATCTATAATACTGCACAAGTTTCATAAATATCTCTATCTTATGAAAATCTTATGGTAAATTACTTATAATCAAATCAAATCACAAATCATACAAAACGTAATAAAGCTTCCACAACATTAAACACAGAATAAAATACTCAATATAAAATTGAAATAGATATTAATTAATTAAAACTAAGAAAAATTCAAATATTTATAATCTGATTAAATCTTAACCCCTAAAAAAACTGAAACTGAAATGAAATTCTAAAATATCAAAACATAGAATCTAAAAATATTTTTTTTTTCTTTTTTTTTTTCTTCATCTCTCGGCCTTTTTCCCTAAGAAAAATCATAGCCAAAAGACTCCTAGCACGGAGCCCTATGGCTTCTATCTAAAGCCTCCCATTTGCACAGCCATAAGTCGACTTTCTTTTTTTTATTATTTTTTCTTTTTGCTGCAAAAACAGTTGACGTAGTGCAACTCCAAAAGCAACCCTAAGGACCCCACAGACTTAGACACCTTGAGAGCGAAGACTGGATTACACTAAATAGGGATGCGTGGCAACATTCAGCTGGGTGGAACTCGAGGCCACATGGGAGTCCCGTGCAACACACCACACCCGATCTGATAGCCCTTACATGTACTTACACAACCCTTTAAATGCACCTGACTTAGGAGAATAACACAAACTCACCATCAGGATAGCCGCTGGCCTGATCCAACAGGGAAGCATGGTAACATTCAGTTAGGTGGAACTCGAGGCTCACGGGAGTTTCGCAAAACACACTACAGACGATCCAACATCCCCTGGATGCACTGACACAAGCCTTTTAATGTGCCTAACTTAGGAGAGTCATACAAACTAGCCATCAGGGCAGCTGCTAGCCTGATCTGACAAGGAAGAGTGGCAATATTCAGTTAGGTGGAACTTAAAGCTGCACGAGAGTTCCACGAAATACACTACACACGATCCAATAACCCTTGGATGTACTGACACAAGCCTTTTAATACACTTAACTTGGGCGAATGACACAAACTCACCATCAAGACATTTGCTGCCTTGCTTATACAGCCATGATGCGCACATGGATGGTGCCACGTGTGTGCTTCTACATGATCCGACTTCTTTCCTTGACCTTTTATCTCATTTTAGCTCTAAATTGTTAGATTTGGTCAGGATTGAACAGAGGTCAAAAACCGACGGTTTCAATTGGTTTCGATTTGAAACTAAAGATCTTGTTTTTCTTTCTTCAAAACCAATCACCATACTCGAATGTCATTTTTCGAGTAGTTTGCCGATGATCGATTTTGATTTCCACAAATTAGTTTTTGATCGGTTTATAGGGAAAGGTAACCTGTTGTTAACCTGATTGCTTATAGATGGTAATCTGATCGATTTTTTAGTAGCCCATTGGTAACCAGGTTGCTTACTAATTTTTAACTTGTTGCTTACTAATTTTTAGTAGTTATATTTCTCACAGAAATTGATATTTGAACCTAAAAATCGTTTTGGTATGATGCAAATTGATCAAACAAATGAAAAAAAAATGTTTTAATCTAAAAATTAAACATTGTTTTATCACAGAATCAAGCAAAACACAAATCAAACATAAAAAATTAGAAACACACATAGAAATCACAAAAAACATAAAGGACAACACACACACACACACACAAAAACATTAATCACAATTCACACACATACAAACGCACAGTCGCACAATCACACACACCATAAGTTCAACCATTATCATAGTTAGTTTCATCTTACATAATACATAGTCCCACTCTCAACCCATCTCACATAATAACAAAGCCTCGCTCATACACACAACCATAAAAAAAAAAAAAAAAAGGACAGTACTCAAACTCAAAGTCTCAACTCTCAAATTAAAAAAGGACAAGTTTCAACCTCCAAGCCTCAAGTTCAATTCTTATTTTTCTTGTTGCTCCTCCTTGTTTCCCAAGTCCATAACATTTTCATCTTCATCATCTCCATCAACACTAGATAGAAGATGGTTGAAAAAAAAATTAAAGTTTTAATAAATAATAACTATAGTAATGAAATGAAATTGAATACTTTATACAAAAGTTATTTATAAGAAACTTACTTAATAACTTTAATAGATTCCATATCTGTTAGTTGGTGTGTTCTTGCATTGTTTGAAGTTGTTGGTGTTGGAGATTGAATAACAATAATGTCCTCTACAATGAAATGAAGTCAAGTTATAAATTACAAGTATTATATCATATGATTCATAATTAATGATGAAGTAGTATCTCACCGATGACAACTTCGTAACAATCTTCAAAACTTTCAACCTCATCCATATATTGTCTGAGAACAACTAATTCATATTCTTCATCCATGGCATTTAACCAATTCTTCAAGTAAATCAAACACTAAACCATCTTAGGAGACAATGAACTCCTAAATGAATCAAGAATATGACCACCAATTGAGAAAGCAGACTCAGATGTAACTATCAAAATTAGAATTGCGAGCACGTCTCTAGCAATTTGAGATAAAACTTTATACCTAGGGATGTTGACTTTCCACCACATCAAGATGTCAAAATGAGCCTCCTAGTCTTCAATCAAC
Source organism: Antiaris toxicaria (assembly GCA_035233585.1). Classification (NCBI taxonomy): domain Eukaryota; kingdom Viridiplantae; phylum Streptophyta; class Magnoliopsida; order Rosales; family Moraceae; genus Antiaris; species Antiaris toxicaria. The sequence goes on from CP141163.1 coordinate 9,973,145, forward strand.
ACCTAACATGTTCCAGCTAGATACCTATCAACCTCTTTTTTGTTTTTATTTAAATAATCATGACCAAGCTTTCACATCCTATATGCTGCCGCTATATCATCGATATCCATTAGAAGAGAGGAGTCCATTATGCAAACAAAATGACTCAAGCTGATAGTACAGGATGAAGTTGATGAGGTTGATCCTGATGGCTAAACTAGTTGAATTTTTCTAAATGGAGCCAGATTCAGCTTTGAGACTTTTTGAGGGATAGCAGGAATAGAGGTATGACGAGTGGAAGCTAATGGTGGAGTAGGAACCTAATCATGATATTCCTTGTATGACCTATGTAATGTTTTTTTGACTGCTTGCAGCAATTTTGTAGTTGTCTCTTCATCATATATGTACCTGAAAACCTCGTCAAGATACTCCAACTTACCACATATACAACCATATATTCTCAAAAATAAATTCACAATTCACATAAACCGATACTATGGACCCGTAAATCAAACCAAGAGCCTTTCATTCTCGATTTTAAGTTTTTGATTGTATCAGTTGACTTTCAATAGGTATTTTGGTCGGTATCGGTTTCTCAATTTCTAAGAACAGCCCTAGATTTTGCCCTTTTTCACCTAATTTACCTATACAATTGAAAACACCCAATTATTTAAAGGGAAATTTTAATTAATTACTAAGATTATAGCAACAATATAAACTTAAATATGCTAAACTAACTTTATTTTGAAGAGTTATCACATCTTTCTAAAATTACACTCGACTAACCAAAAAAGTATTCTAGTAGAATACCACATGATAATCTACTAGATTATTAGAGGTATTGTAGTAAAATATTTTTTGTTAGTCTATATGAATGTTTTTGGTATTCAACATTTTCTCCTATTGCTGAAACGTAATCTAGTAGAATACTTTTTAATAGTCTGTAATATGTTTTGGTAGACTTTGGTTTTTGATCACGACAATCAGAGATAGCGTCAAAGAGTATTCTAGTCGAATATTTTTTGGTAATCTACCTAAATACTTATTATATTTTATTAGAATATTTTAAGTATTGCATCTGCATCGACTATTTTTTTAAATATTACAAAAATTTTTTATAATGGATTGTTTTTTATAGTCTACCACATATAAAAAAAATCATATTACAAAAAAATTCTTATTTATATTATTTTCTAAAAAACACCCAAAATAGAAAACCCCAAAAATGAAAAAGTATTCTTAACTTCTCATCTCTCCCTTCACTACCCGCACTGTCATTGACGACTGAGCTTTGATGGCAGCCATGATTTCGCTGATCTAGAGAAAGGCCGTGGCAGTAGAAGTAAGGTAGAGATAGCGAGATAGCAAGGATGAGATTATGGTGGAGGGAGAGAGATATTCCGACAGCGTTCCTCTTGTGGCTATGTCTGAGATTGTGAAACACTATGCATGATCATTGCATTGAAAGGATAGAGAAAAGGAAAAGGAAAGAAAAGAGAGAGAGAGGAAGAGAGGGAGGGAGAAGAGAAGAGAGAAAATAGGGTGGAGGGTGAAAAGATAAGAGGTGGAGGGGAGAGATAGAGGGATAGAGGAAGAGAGAAGAGTGAGAGAGATATCAAATTAGATGAGACATGAGAGAGAGAGAGTGGAAGATAGTTAAAAAGAGAGTGGCAGAAACGTTGAAAGCTAAGGTTTAAGGGAAAATTGGCCTTTTTCGTTGAGTTTGCTCAAAATAGAAAATTAGGTAACAAGGCAAAAGTCCAAATCAGTTTTTAACGGGGGTAAAAATCCTTAACATATGCATGTAAGGAGCTGTTTGCCTAATTTTCTTAGGAAACATTACAAATCGTGAGGGGATTTTTCACTTTTGGGCTTCAACTGAAAACAGGGATTTGATAATGCGATGGATAAAAGTTATCTAGTCCAATAGTTTAAAATTTTCACCCAAATAAGAGACTAAATTCTAATCCTAATCAGGTGGCTTTAATCCTGCCCTATTCTGTACACCAACCAGACTCAGTAAACTACTATCATCATTATCAACAACATCAACAATATCATCATCATCATTGCTTGATAGATAGACCTAAAATCAAACTGTCACAAAATGACTGTGAAATTACTGTTAAATTAAATTTGTCTTTTTTTTTTTTTTTGGAAGTTGGAAGTGTAGTAATCTAAAATGTACTCCTTGTAAAGTCAAGGAAGAGATTATGATTGAATTGGATATACAATCACGTTTGAAATCCTATTTTTTTATCCCTCTTAAATTTTGAAACTTTTTTTGGGTTAATGTTATGAAAGATTGCAGCCGATTGCTTATGCATGAGTACTGTTGAGAAATGTTTACAATTAAGTTCATTTCAAAATTGCAAGTGATCTTGGATTTTCTTTTTTGACATCTCTGATTGCATAATCATTGGAGCATATTGCTGACCACAATTGCCGATTAAGCTCACAAATCATAGGAGACTTGGAATAATTAGAGCAAATACTATTAATCATGTTAGCTACACATATATCTGTCACAAACTTGAAACAAAACAGCGCCGGCTCCTTAATTAAAAAAATATATAATGATAATAATCATGTCAGATGTGAAGGTGAAACACCATGACCAAATCTCAAGCCCCACGTTGCCGCTTTGCATTTCATATTTCATGGAATTATGTCATTTCTTAGTTTGACCAAAGCTTAAAGTATTAAATTTGAGTGAGTTAAATATACATATATATATAAATGGTAGTTATATTGAGCTGTCTCAAAAAAAAAAAAAAAAAGAAAACATTCTTTCAGTTGCTAATGTTATTCAACTTAATTGATTTTTTACTTCATTTTTTTTTTCCTCAAAGCCTTATATATTTCAATCATAGAGCACAAAAAAATGTTTGTACGTGTTGGTGACATTTTATGTCATTATTTAGTCGCAAGAAAGTTTCTGTTTGATAATGTTAAAAACAATCCTCAAGTCTTAGAGTCTTATAAGGTCTCGCAGTCGTGAGATTTAACTCAAATGGTCTATAACGTACAAAGCTCCATACCACAAGAGTTTTTTTTTTTTTTTTTTTAAGAATTTAATATTACACTCATATATAAACATATCCGGTTTAAATTTATGGTCTTTCCGATAGAATTTTCATGCAAAACAAGGAAGCGTGCTTTCTGTTAAAAAAAAAAGGTAACCTAGAAAACACCTAACTTTACCATTGATGTATTCTAAGAGCTAAAAGTCTAGTTTAATGTTGACAACTTGTCATTCCTGTTAAGAGTTTTTTTTGTTCATTTTAGAGAAATTCTGAGTCAATTATCACTAGATAACAAAAGAATAACTTGTGAAATGTTGAGGAATATCAATAGTATTATTTGTTTTTTGTTGGTAAATAGAATATCAATGAGTTGTTGCTGCAAGAGAAAATCCTTTGTCTTAATTTGAGGTTCAATGATCTCATGTTAAAAAAATCTGAACTTCGTACGTCATGCTTTGTGAAAATGTCAAAAAAATATTTCCCAGAGTCATATTTGACACGTTAAAGAATGGGTAATACGGAAAAAAAAAAAATAGTGAGAATACATGCATGCATGCAGGGGTGTGCACGGAATCCGTCAATCCGTTCAATCTAGTCTAATCTGGATTGAATTAGATTGAGAGATTAATAGGTTGGTTATAGATTGATTTATAGATTTATGATTTCTCAATCTGTATAATTCGTGAATCCAAATTATATATATATGTGTATATATATAAATATGTATATATTTTCTCTAAATAAATTATGTATGTATATATTAAAGTGTGACTTCACTGACTTGAATATTTGTCTAAATTCTTATTTAGTAGTTCTATTACTAGTAAAATAGTGTTGATTGCTTTGCATATGTGGACTTTGAATTACTTTAAAGTAGTATTGATTAAATTGATGTGTATGAATATTATATTTTGAGCTTAATCGATCTTTGATTGTTGTGATACATTACTATGCTATGTTTTGTATTATTATGCTACATTTTAGCTTATGATTGAAGACTTGAAATAATTATGTTACAATTTTATTAAATTATTTTTTTATTATTGAATTATTTTATGTTTAAGTATTTTATTTTAGTTTTTAGAGAAAACAGATTGAATCTATCAATCCTATTTATATAATTTGATATTTATAGATTGGTTTAGATTGAATTCAAAATCTTATGGATTGGTTATGGATTTTGATTTTCCCAATTCTAATGTCATGGACTGATCTCCCAATTCTAATGTCATGGACTGATCTACAAATTAAGGCCTAATCCGTAAAAACCAATCCGTGAACACCCCTACATATATGCATGTATTTTCCTTTTTAATTGGGTGGAATCTGTTCCTATTTACTAATTATATTGTAATTTAACCCAAGAAATATAGTTTAAAAGCATTAGCACAGTAGAACTACATTGATTTAAAAAAAGTTTGATTTCCATTTCTCATTATTTTCCGATTCCTTCTAATACCTATTTTAAACTTTAGAGGATTCACAAAACTATCATTATTTTCATATGTTTAGTTAACCATCCTCTAAGATTTGTTTATCAAGATGGCTTAGAATAGGTGAGGATGTTTTGTTCGCGATAAATAAATAAACAAAACAGAACAAAAACAGTATCATCTCTACCCCGAATTGGACTATTCATCCTATTGCGATTCCTCCTCTAATATCAGTATATGAAAATACTCAATTTATAACACATTAATTAAAGGATTATATTAATTAAATGTCATGATAATATTAGAAGGGCAAAAAATATTACACAAATAAAAAAAATATATGTAATATTCTCATAAATGATATCTACCAAACGTAGTTATTGCTATAATACTCTAACAATAGTTGCACGTTTAACTTTACCATAAGAGAGTGCAAATCTCCATCAAGTTTAAAAAATAAAAATAAAAAGCTAAACGTCGCCGTTTGCTAAGTACAAACTCTTGACGTACCATTAATAGGCAAGCACACTCCTACCCAACACCTGTCCAACCTCTTAAAATGGCATTTCAATAGCTACATTATATATATATATATATAATATAGGGAGAAGGTGATAAAATAATCCAATATTAACCTCAATAAAATTAAATGACAGAAAAAAGTTTAGATTGTTAGTAAATAATATAAATTTGATAAATCATGATTTACACATATTTAAAATTTTAAAAATATCTTTTATATTATAAACCTTGTTTCTAACCATTTTCTCAATTCTTATCGTCTCATTCACAAAAACAAAACTGTAGTAACAAGAAATCTGAGAAAGAAAAAGAAAAAAAAGCTAAGCAGTCAGCGATCATTTCGAGAAAATCTGAGAAAATCCTCATCCAGATCGCGATTACTTCATCATCGAAATCTGATTTTTTGAGAAAATCTGAATAGCAACTGCTAGTTGGACAATGAATCTGAGTCTAGAGATTTTAGAATCCAAATCTCCAAATCCAAAGCTGAAAATCCAAAGGTAAACCTTCAAAATTCATGATTATTAGCAATTTTCTCGGCATTCTGACATTCTCTGACATCAAAATTCCCATTAATACAAAGAGATTTTCATTAAAAAAAATTAATCAAATATAAAAAAAATATTTGATTATAGTTCACTTACAATTTCTATGGTTATCGCTAGTAAACTTGATTTACTAAAATACTTGATTGAAAATTTCTCTCATTTGTGTACTCTTTTTTCTTAATTTAAATTTTTAACCAATGGAATGTTTTCATTTCATTGGATTTTATTTTTCTGACATTTAACAATAATAGAGTCCACAAAAGTTTCAACTATTCCTATTGCATAAAAAAAAATACACATACATAAATCATATATGAATATTATAAACTAACAGCATTTACCAAAACGACAAAAAAAAAAAACCCAAAATCTGGTAAACAGGATTTTCATATGTGGTTGACATAAAAATAATATAAGCATACATAAATTAGAAATAAATAAGATATACTAAAATCATATAGTAAACAACAACAAACAAAAACTTCACTGAAAATTATGACTATTTATTCTTATAAATTATTTGTTTACCATTTAAATTATTAAATTACCATATAATTTAATATTAACAAAAAACACAAAACATTCAGATGCTATGATAAATAATTGATTGACTATGCAAAAATCATTTTGATGTAATGCCAAACATAAAATAACTGAAACTAGTTCCAAAGTAACTGAAACAATTCAAATTAGAGCCAGACTAGCTGAAAAGAAATGCATTTAGCAAAACATTAATCAATTATGAAATAACCAAATAATCGAAAAACACAAATCATAAAGTAAAAAACAAAAAGCATAAGAAGAATTACCTAAAAAAATGCAAAGAAATACCAAAGAAATGGAGCACCAACACAAAAGATAAATTCATTATAATTAACAAAAATAACATGAAGAAAATAACAAAACAAGGACAAGCAAAAATACTTGAAATTTGCCAGAAAACATGAAGAAAATCGCTGAGAAACACCAAGAAACCCAAAAGATCTAATAAAATCCTACAATAGCACATTTAAATTTCAGCAAAACCAACAGCTTTACCAATCACAAAACCTAGATAATTCAATCAACAATTACAGTTGTAGAACTCAAGAATCACAGAACCTAGAGAGAGAAAGAGAACACTCACCAACTCGAAGGAGAGAGAAAGTGAAAAACAGAAAATGAATGAAGATAGAAAAAGTTAAGAGCAAGACAGTGAAAAAACAAAAACAAACAAAGCGAGAAAAAATAAGAAAGAAAAAAAGGAAAGAAAAGAGAGAAAATAAGGAACTAGATAAAAACTTATTTTAAAAATAAAATAAAAAATTACCTATATTAAAATTAGTTTATGTAATAAATTTTCAATAATTTTAAAATTTTTTATTTACCGCCGAACCATTAAAAATATCAATTTACTATAATTTCCCTAATATTATATATTTTATCAATTAGAGGAAAACCCGGTTGCAGAACTTCTCAGCGCGCGGGCGCGCACACACATACGTATATATATACCTACACACACACACACATATATATATATAAAGTCTATGTCATGGCTTCCATCACTTCTTTGCTGTGCTTTAGGTACCACTTCACCGCCTTGCAAATAATTTATTATCCATAGGTTCCCTAACACTACGTGAAAACAAAAGCTTTGAACAATAATTGAAATTGAAATGTTCTTCAGAGGCAATTCTTTGGGAAATTTAACATCAGCTTACTGACCAATCAAAATTTTGCATTTCATGAGAAAGGAAAAAGACAATCCGTGGCATCTGGAATCTAGGAGAGAACCCAACGCCATAGATTCCCACGAAGTTATTATTATAATCCTATGACCGGAAGTTATTATTATAATCCTATGACCACTGCCCACCATCTGTTTGTTAGATTGCTTAATTATAAAAAAATACGCGTAGCTGGTGACGTACGTTTAATCTTAGTACACAAGACATTTTTTTTTTAATGTTATTTTGTGGGCTTCGTTTAGTTTGTTGATTAAAAGAGTTGAAATTTGCTTGTGCGCCCCAAATACTTTGGTCTGCTGCTGTTGAGACACGGCTTGGGTTATAGTCTACTAAATTGTGAAAAGTCGTATTCTGAGTTGGTTTTTGATTGTTTGGAGAATCGCCTTCTTTTCGGGGTAGGAGGAAGAAAGTTGTGTTTGTGTTTCAGGTTTGATTTATTGGAGAATGTTTTAATTGTTGGTAGTTAGGTGGTTCAAGTTTATTCATATGAGGAGCTGAGTTTTAGGGAGTTTTTAAGAATTGTTCACTTTTGCTGAATTTTTTTTAGGTGGCGGGTGTTTCATTTGGGGTGGTATTCTTGTCTCTGTTTGTGGGAAAGTTAGTATGGTCAATATTGGAATCAAGGGAAGCAATCAGAGAATGATTCTTTTGTAGAACCCAAAGGTTTTGAGCCGAACCGTGGGTCCTTCCAATTTTCCGGGGATTGTAAGAAGTGAAAGGGAAAGTAGTTCGCTCACTGGAGATGGAAGGAAGGGGACTTTCGGACTTGTACAGGAACTCGAGTGAGGAATTGTTTCTGAGATCTTATATGGAGAGCCCAGTGGGAATGTCCATGCCTTCTGTGGACATGACGGGATTTAAGAATCTGTCACAAAACTTTCGAACAGATAGTGAGGAGCTTTTCAAAAGCTGGCTGACGAACGGCGAGGCAAGCCTCTGTTTTACCCTTTTTGACTGACTTTAGTTTCATACCGAAGATCTGCCATTAGTCATGTCTCGTGGTTAAAATCTTCAGCAGTATAAAAAATTTGAATCAAGAGAGGATTTGTTGCTACCTTTCTCTGCCTTTTTTATTCTATTTTTCTTTTCTAGATTAGGAGAGAGCCATCTAATTGTGGTAATATTTAAGGCCATCAAATTAGTGTATCCTTACATGCTTCTTACTTATCGCCGTATAAGAACTCGCTTATTGTTTACCTCTTGTTGCGTTCAAAGTTCTTCGGCTTATCACGGAATGTTTTCTAATTGTAATTTGGTCAATGATTCTTTTTAAAGTGCATTTGAAGCAGTCAAAGATAGTTTGGTTCATTCCTTTGCCGTTCCTTTCCCCTTAATAGTTCATACCATATATACATATATATATATGCTCTCCTTTTTTTAAGTTCCTCTTGATGAAAGGATGTACCTTCTTTCCATTTTTCAACTTTAGTGAAAACATTCGAACAACTCACTTGTTTACATGTTCCATCAAAATGACATGTCCTAAATTGAACTGTTCCTCATCAGTGTGGCATGTTCCATTTTTCAACTAATTTTTTTTTGTTGACAGAACAAGGAAAAGAAAAAAAAATGAACAAAATTATATCATATTCGGACAACATTTGCTGTATTAAATTGTGACTTCTTTTTAAATTTGATGAACGACTTTGTTTCCACAAGAACTAGCCGTAATATTTATCTGCCACCAAAGTGCCGATGCTTCCATTTAGTTAATATTTTTTATCATAACTAATTTCAGATCTTTAAGAAAACTGGTTTACTAGTAAAAAAAAATTCAATATTGAACCTGTGGGTCTCTTGGGAGTGGTCTGATATTAGTTGCCATTTTATTTCTTCTTGATTATTCTTTTTTGCCCCTTTACCTGATGTATCTACCTGCAGAATAATTGCTTCAACTCACCAAGTATAGTACACCGAACTCGACAAGGATCACGGAGGTTAGTATGTTCAAGTTCTTACAGCCCTCTAATTGATAGAATGTGACCATTATTTTTATATTTACTTAGGCAGAAAGTAATTTACTCTTCTTACATGTCAGCGATAAAGAGCAAAATTCCTTGTGAAAGATTCTTCAAATAGTAATAGTTAGCACAGATCTTGTTTATTAGAAGAACCGGTGGCACCAGCAGAAGCAATAACCATAATGATTTCATAATATGTGTGTGTGTGTGTGTGTTCTTTTTTTTTTTTAACTTGGGTTGGGGGTGTGGGGTTCATACCCTGGACCTTTATGGAGTCCAGTGTAAAATTACCATTAGGCTATGCTCGCAACCACATCTTTTGTTTTAGTAATTGTTAAGGAAATACTGCAGCAATCTTGTTGTTTAGATACTTCTACTACTGCGTTTCTGTTATTAGTAATTGTTTTGCAAGATTCCTTGACTCCCCAGCTTTCCTAAGTTAATTACATGTGCAGGATATCCAAAGAATTAACCAATTTGACTGCTCAACAACATGTCGGGATACTTCAAAAGAAAAGAAGCAATGAGAATCTATTCCCGCTAAGTAATGTTGAGGCTGATGAAATCACTGGCAATGTTAATCAGCACTCAGCCAGGTGTTTACCGTAAATTATTTTGTAATATTAGTATGTAATGCACACATCTATACATTTGTTATGTGTGCTGTACATGCTTTATGGTGCCCGTAATTTTTACCTTGGTTTCTAATATTGGTCTTTATATTGCATAATCTTTTGCACCAGTGATGTTTACTGTTTATGAGCTAGTTCGATCTTGATGTTTTCAGGAATGTCGTTGAAAAGGGATTGCAGGCTAGCGAGCTATATCTGGCTAAGGTTGGTTTACATCGAAACCCTTCATGGCTGATTTAATTACATCTTTGTTATTGTTTTTTTCCTCATTATTCACCATTGTGCAGGCTTGGTTTCATAGTTCTCAACCTATGACAAGAAGCCGATCCTCTGAGTTGCGGTATTAATATTTTGGCTTCCGCACTTAATAGTTAATAACTGTAGAAATAAACAGTACTTTCTCATGGAGTACTATAGAAATATACAAGAGAAGAGCAATGTCATGCTCTAATCTGATGATAATCTTTCACTGTGTAAACTGCGTCTTTTCAATTATTTCTGTTCGTTAGTTCTTGTCCTAAGAGCACACACATTGTAATTCATAAGATTTATCATGTAGACATCATATTATCCATCATTTTCTTTGTTATTCAAATAAATAATCCTTGTTCAGAGAAGTTCATTGACTTGTCTTTTATTATTATTATTATTATTATTTTGGCAGGAGGTGGTATGCAGCCATGCAAACTGCTCAAACAACGGTAGGTCTGGAAGGTGTTCAGAACGCTTCTGTGCAGGATATCAGTGCAATGAATCAATATTTTCCATACCCAAATGGATTTAACGGTCCTTCCATGAGTGAGATGCCCAGCCAAGTCGACACATTCATGTCTCCATCGAATTCTTCCTCCTCTACTTTTAACACCCCATCAATGATCGAGATGGATAAAGTGTCTTCTGTCGTAAGCATGCTAAAAGGAACATTAGAACGCAAGAAGCTCAACAACCAGATCGAAAAAGAAGCTCTAGAAGATCACAACTGCAATGGGGTTTTTCCTGCCCAAGAAGTCATGGTCAGTGCCAACTTCATTCAAGGGCAAAAGAACCAGATTCATGAAAAGCCGTTAACTTTTCAGGAAATATCACCTATGCAAGTTAGGGATTGCAGAGTTATACAAATGATTGATGGATCAATGGATCTTGAACTAGAAGGTTTTGTAAATTCAACAAACCCAATTCAATCAAGTAGAGCTTCCCAAGAACCTTCCCAAAGCGAATCTTCTGCTGCTATGCCAGTTGTTTCATCTGGCTTTGATGCATGTGATGGTCCCAGCAACTCTAGTCATGCGAGAAGTGTTTCTGAAAGCTCGAGGAAACAATCTAGAAATAGGAGTTCAGAAAATGGCTCTAGAGCTAAAGGTATTAAGTTGACCTAAAAAAATATGCATAGATTCAGAAATAATTTCGACTTATACAATATCATGATTATCCTTCATAATGTTCTTAGTAATTATTCTGTACCCACGAACATGTTGTTTAGTCGCTTTTAGTGTCTTTTAAGTGCTCATCATTCGCAAGTTCCTTTAGTAAAGAGCATTGTTTTGTCCATCGAAAACCAGAATATGTTAGTTCAACCATATTTATGTCCATTTAGGATAACTATGAGAATATGAGTATGTAGAAACATTCTGATAGATAATAGCACACGTCAAAAGACAAAGACTATTATGTTCTTATTTGTCTTTTCGAAAACACAAAACTATTTTTCTAGAGAATAAAAGTCTATTCTTGTGGAACTACAGATATCAGAGAGCGGATTATTGGCAATTTGAAAGAAGATCAAAAGGTACCCTATTTCCGTAGATAGTTATTATAGTATTTGAAGATACTTGAAAATTTTCTGTGGAAGTTTCAAAAATTACCCAGTTCAATTATTCCTTTATTCTTTTCTTGGATATCTTTCAGAGGGGAAATTTACATCGACATGGATCTGTGACATCAGCTATTTCAGGTACACTATATCTGTTAGAGTTCTTTTTTGATTAAATTTCAGAGTCTAATGTTCTTTAATTCATGCAAAACTTTAGACGAAATATCTATCCAAGGAGCACATATATATAGATCATAATGTAACTTGGGTTGAAAATAAAGTATAATTGTTTTGAATGTCTGTTTTGGATGCTTCCTTACAAAGAAAAATATTCATTTATAAAATATGCTTTAGTTTTACATTCGTTTTTTGTAGGGTGATCCGATAATTTATCCTAGTATATCATTGGTTTTTCTTATTTCTTATCCTTAAATTCGTGATTTACTTATGCAAATCAATTATTTTTTTTAATTAGTAAATACATAACTAGTTAAAAACTTTGAAAGAACAAAAGTCATGGACAGTTTTTGGAGAAAGATCTAAAATTTTAGCGATGTATACAGATACTCTGACAAAACATTTGAAAACACCAAATATGTTGGGCATTCTCCATATTATTTCTATACAAAACAAGTTGTGAACATTCATAATTCTTGTTTCATCTTGTACGTGAACACTTCTCAAATTTTCATACGACAAGCACATCTCGATACTAAACAGAGCATTTGACAAAAAATAAATTAAAAAAAAAAGATTCTGTGCGGTTCATTCGTTTATTATACATAATACATTCATTTACAACGTTCTTTCTTACCAACAACAATCTTGCAGTGGACAAAGAGGACGCAACAAAAAAGCGTAGGGTGGAGCGGTCACGAAAGTATGTAACTGCCGGTCTTTAGAGCTTCAGAATCTTTATCTTTTTTTTTTTTTTTCCTCCCTTCTTGACTGCATGAATAGATATAGATTGGTTCACATGATAATATATTATATATTAAAGCCATTTTACTCACCACTAGCTGAAATTGGAAACGCACGAATTTTAAACAATTTAATTTGTCCTGCCTTCTAGTGAAAACTGAATATGAAAATAAATAAATCAACATTTCCAGGCAAAGTTGAAGGTCTTATTGATATTGATTTTTTCCTTTATGTAGAATGGCAGAAGCAAAGGAAAGAAATTCAACTCCAGCAATTCCATCAGACATGCAGTCTGTCTTAAAGCGCTGTGAAAATCTCGAGAAGGAAGTTCGATCACTCAAACTTAACTTGTCCTTCATGAATAGGTAATGATGAAAATCAACCGATGCACACCACATACTTTCTATGAAAATAACCCATATGAAGTGAAGTACATACATTGAATTACCATGAAAAGAACCTATATGAAGTGAAGTACGTACATTGAAAATGAGTTCAACAATAAATGACGGCTTGGAAGTCTTAGAAGACAGTATGAAGTACGGCACCACTGAAACAAAAATGCTCAGTTTTTTGGTTGTTTATTTACGGCCAGAAGTGTGGTAAATAGAGATTAGACTAAGACATGCTAAAATTTTTCGCCTTTGTTGTTTCTTGTTTTTGAAGATATTATAAAATAAAATAAAAATTACTCAGTAAATTTTAAAGCTTTTCTACTTTTGGATATACGCATACATATATAGGTCTCATACGTGTGTGTGTGTGTGTGTTTTTTTTTTTTTTTTTTCCAATGAACACGCATTGATTTTCTTGTTGATATTCCAAATGTGCTTAAAGATATTTCATTGAACAAAGTTTTTATATTGTTTTAGGAAGGATTCTGAGCAAACCAAGCAGATTGAAGAGCTTCAGAAACAGAACGAGGATTTGTTGGAGGAGAAAGACTGTCTTATAGAAGAGATCAAGAGGATCATGTCTGAAATGCAGAAGATATGATGCTTTTGGTCAGATTTCTGATCACCTTATCCTGTCCTTTTCAAGCACAAAATATACCTTGTTAATGCAACAAGAATTTCTACAAGGGGACGTGCCATACCTTGATTACAGAGACTGTGTTAAGCCAACCCCATGTAACAGTAAAGCAAAGTTGACCTATTTGTTGAATTTGGAGTTATGAATTCTAAGATTGTCAAGGAACTACCGTATTTGATTCAATTTAATAAGCTCCCATTTGGCACCCCGTTCTAAACTCACTTTTCAAAATTTTAAAATTTTTTCTATCGTGTTTTCTCTCACAAAAATTTTAAATTTACATTTTGAATCTCTTTTGTTTTGATAAAGGTATTCTATGATTTAAAGGTGCAGCAACTATGGCAGATCTACGAGATAGTGTGATTTTTTCCCCCTTTTATTGCTATGTGTAATTCCTCTTCAACAGGAATAGCCAATTTTCTTTTCAATATTCACACAAACAAGAAAGCGTACAATCTCACCAGCCAAATCAACTACAAGGGTTTTTACTTTGATAAATTTAATACACTTATAAGTGAATTTTACTAAATTATAATTTCTTGATAATTATTGACCATAAAGGAACTCGTGATACTTAAAATCACTCAAAGTTCTTACTTTCGTCGATGTGAGACTCACCATAGTTTATATTCTTTTTTTAATGCATGTGAAGTTGCAAATCCTTCCTTCCAATGAATTTAATAACAAGTAGAAGCCAGATTATTCTATCCTTAGTCTTCCCCCTTCATCACCTCTAAGGCTACTTGTAATTTATTTAAAAAGGCTAACCTCCACCTTAGTTGCCATGCCACTTGGTATGCCGGATAGGAGATTTCTCCCATGATCTTATACAGTACTCAAAAGATGGAAAAGTTAACTAGATACATAAATAAATAAATAAATAAATTATTAAAAAGTAAAACTTTAGTTTTCGGATTTGTAATAATTTAATTTACAACGCAAATAATATAAAAGTAAGAATTTTATATTAAGTTGATTATAATAGCTAGAAGGTCTAGAACTTTGAATATAAATCATGGTTACCTATTCACTTTAAAACATAACAAAAATTTTGAAGAAAATAGGAAAAACAATGCCTAAAACTCGTGTCAATAAACAAAATCTAAACACAATGCTTTAGTAAAAGGGTTGACACAATTTGTGTAAACCATTTATCAAATAGAAGTGTCATGTTAATATGTCAAATTCACTTACTAAAACGATCATAAAAGGATCATTTAACCTGTAATTAACCTATATTACTAACCTATTATCAATTTTAATACCTAAAAAAACTCATTACATACCTAAACAATAACCAATTTAACTCAGTTCACAAAAATTCAACAATAATAAACACACAGCCAAGCTACAGCAACCATAATCAAGTTACACCTAACTCAGTTTACAAAAGATAAACACAAAATCAAATTAAAGTATACAAACAAATCAAGATTGATGTCCATGGCATTAAACTTCATGTGCACAAAAAATAAAAATAAGAAGAATATCATTATGGAGTGACAAATACGAGGCCAAGTATTTAAATTTGTATAGAGGCAATAATTAGATGGCAAATACATTAAAATAATAACAATAAAACAGAGAAATAACAATAATTAGATGGCAACATAAAATCAAATAATTAGATGGCAATAATTATATGGCAACAATAGAACTAATCAAAACTAAAATAAGAACAAACAGAGAAATAACAATATAACACACCAAAACACCCAAAAACAAGGAAAAAAAATAGATCTTTATCCACTACCAGTAGCCATCCGATCAAGATCAAATGATTTTTATTTAAATTTTTGATTTCATGTTTTCAACTTTGGTTTAACAAATAAAAAAATTCCATATTTTAGTTTGCTTATTGTAAGATCCGTTTTTAGATTATTTACCAAGTTTAATTAATTAATTGATTCAATTAATTAATTATTAAAAGCAAGTAAATAAAGGAACATGTAATTTTAATGAGGTTCGGTTTCCCTAATTCTCAAGGCCACGCCTAGACGATAAACAATTCACTAATTGATAAACTATTACAAACACTAATAGTTTTATGTAATCTAAAGACTCTCTCTCCATTATTGTTATCGATAATTTTGAATCGAGTTAATAAATAAATTTTGCAAGGTCTCCTTGCTAGCATATATTGAACTCCCTTCAACTGCTTGTGTTTCATCTCAAAAATGTTATATCTTTCTCCCAAAAGATGTAAAAAACATAAAAAACTTCAAAATCTCCAAATTCTCAAAATACCATGTTCATAATCTATACTTTTTGCCAAGAGTGTAATTTATTTGAGACAAATATATATGTTGCATGTAATTTCAAATCAAATCTTAGATCTAACTCCAAAACTCGGATTTCATTGAAACTTTGAACTTGTTATACATAACGTTACAATATATTCTGTAACAACCTCAAAATTTGAATTTCAAACCTGTTTATTTTAGGAAACATATTTTTTCATATTTCATTCAACATTTTGGGGCAAGGACCTGATTTGAGTATTTTATCAATATATTAAAATCCTTTGTGTAATAATCTCCATTGAAATTGCAGACATTTAAAGAATAAATCTTTGATTTTTTGATATCCTAATTTAAATAGGATTAGAAAATTCCATTTAAATTTGATTTTCCTTTTAAAACAAATCCACAAGATTTCCTTATTTATAATTCTACAGCATTATCATTCCTTAATTTTCTCTCTAGATTCTAAATTTACCACGTCATTCCCAATCTGATTCAAATTCCCAAAAGTCTTTAAGTTACGATCTGCTTTAAACTTGTAGCATAATTGTTGCAACATTTTGTAACAAAACTTACATTTAATTTCCTAAACAGTTTTTGGTTTTTCCTAAATTACTATAAATGCCAAAATTAAAAACCTAACACTTATCAATAAATTAACTGAAGAAAGACATACATAATGAATTACAAATGTTGTTTATGTTCTCAGACCCTTTTCCATTAAAAAAAAAAAATCTAACAACCTGATCAACATGCCTAACTACATCAAATTCGAACACAATCAGTGTCTATATTAGGCTTGAACTTTTAAGTTAAGTTTACCCTGCTCTTTGGATGAGTTCGGATTAAGAAGAAACAAACTATTCTTCCCAAATCTTAACAAATCAAAAGTAAAATTCGGATAAAAATAGAGAATCAAACAATGAAACAAAACAGGGCAACCTAAATGAATATATCAAAATTAAAACAGAGAAGAAAATTTAAAAAAAATCAGATAACCAAAAATGAAAAATCATATTAATATGAAAACAATAAAACAAAAAAAGAGAGAGAATCAGACATTGAAAAGAAGAATGGAGAGAAAGGGCAACAACAAAAGATAGAGACCAAGGACAAAGAAAAAAACGAAGAAAAGGAGAACAGGAGAAAAAGTGCAGGGTGACGACGTAAGAGACGAGAGAAGAAGAACAGAGAAAAAGAAAACTAGAAATGAAAGAGAGATAGTGAAAGGCAACAACCATATAAAGATGCAGAGAAAAGAAAGAAATAATAGAAAACCCTTGATCTAGAAGGCTCTTTAAGAGGTTAAATATTAAAAAAAAATAAAACATAAAGATATTTTTTATTTCTGAAATTTTAAATTTGAAAACATAAAACTGAAAATAATATATACATAATATACAATATTAATGTAAAAGGGTTGTAAATGGGTAATTCATGGATCATATTTATATCAACCCATATATAACTCATTTAGTAAATGGGTTATTACGGATTGAAGGGTTAGACCTTTTATTTAATCGTGTTTGATAGGTTCGACCCTTTTTAACCTATACCTATTTAAGGAAAACTCAAATCCTCTAACTTCGTGAGGATTTTGTGCTGTATTGTCATGTGTAACCCAAATTGTTAGCTTTATATAAAACACTTTGTTAGTTGTTGGAAAGAATTACAATGTTGTCATAGGATTGTTCATCAATGCTAGCAATTATGTATTTTATTCCTTGTGTATGTTGAGGTTTTTCTTATAAGCAGTAGCCCAGGTTTTTCTTAGGGTTTAGATCTTGAGTCCAAACCTGTTTTTCATTTTAGTTGTGTTTTCTAAAAAGTCAATAAAAATTATAACTAGATTTTTGAAAAATCAATCAACTTAAATCTAAAAATTCTATTTTATTCCAAACTCAACTAATAAATTAAATGAAAATCCTAGCAGATATCTTCTATGTAGAAGGATTGACTTGCGCTCCATCCCTACACATAAGGAGTGGGCGGGTCAAGGGATATGCCATGTTGGCTTTTTATTACTCCAAACAATTATTCTCTAGTCACATTCCAACAATAACTACCAAAATAATTAATTTAACCATAATTGATATGAATTTATTTTAACAATTAAAATAAGGTTCCATAAAAACATAATTATTTATTTCAACAATTAAAATAAAATGAGAAATGCACAGTATTTATATCAACGCTTGAAATAAATATTTTATATCAAACTGATATCCATTGTTTGATATCCATTGTTACATAAATAACACATAACATAATTATATGTGTTAATGGAAATACTCTTCCTAATATCCTAAACACTATTAATTAGTGCGACACCAAGGACTAGTACCTAGTACAAGCAATTCCCATATCTAAAAGACTGTAAAAACACTTAGGATAAATCCATTGAATTTTCCAAAGGTTTGTGAAGCTAACAAGAGAACCAAGTATACTTATATAATCAAAACTTCAACAATTAATATTTATTAATACATAACATAACTAATAACTTTGATTCCAAGCACGAAAGAGGATCAAAGTTGAATTGTAAGATTATGCATATATATATATATATATAAGAGAAACTCTTTGTTGAAAAACCTACTTCTCTCTATGCCCGTAACTACTCATGCTCAAATTAGAACAAGGTGTATATTTCCCCGTTACACCTTTTTAATTAACTTTTTGTCCATAAGTGCAGCTAATAATCTAATGGGTGATTTATTTATGAGCAATTGTGGATTTTATTAATATCAAATAAAAGATGAGTGCTCTCCCCAAAGTACTTTTAATCTTCAATAAAAGGAGCTCTAGAATCCATATATATATATTAAATTGATGTTTTGTTGGTTTTTCAAGTATTTTTGTTAGTTCAATGTGTTTTCTTTCTTAATTTGTAGATTATGTTAAAAGATTTCTTTTTGGTGTAATTAGAATACTTCAGGGATAAAATCGACGCAAAAATAGGAGTTTGAGAGAAAATGAATTGAAGCCATAGCTTAAATGGGTGAAGTCACGGTCCATAAAGCATGAATTAATGAGTTTGTGCTTGAGGCCCCAGCTTCACAATTTTGTAAATGAAGAAAAACCCTAGTTGAGCTACGACTCAAATCTATAAGGCTGCGGCTCTAGTACACAATGCTGGTTAAGACTGCAACATGAGAAGCTAAGGTCATGGCTCAAATAGCTAAACCTACGACACAAGAAGTTGAGGCTACGGTGCCCATGCAAATTTTTTTTGAAATTTAAAACTCCAAATTTTAAAACAAGTTACCCTATTTTTCAAGACCTATAAATAGAATCTTTTAGGGTTTATTTTGGGAGTCTTGAATTGCATTCCTTTGAGTTGAAATCAGAGATGAAAAAGAAAAACAAAAAAAATATCGGTATTTAGAATTTAAGCTTTTAGGTGTTTTATTGAGTTAAAACTTATTTTGTTTGTTAATTGAAAAAAAAAAAAGATAAAAAAAGAGTGCTACGACATTAAGAAAAAAAAACAATAAGTTTGTGGGAGTAGTAACTAAAAAAAATAAAAAGAATAAAAGTGGATGCCAAAGAGAGTTGAAATCAAGTGTGAAGGTGTTAAGAGTGTCAAGAAAGCTCTACACAAAATCCTAGAATGGTTATGTGTTTAAGGTATTTTGAGCTACATTATTATTCATATCCTATCATTACTTTAGCCTAACATTACAAACCTAAAAAGTCATAATGATTTTTGTTAAAGTGTTTGTCAACATTAGTAGAGAGTGATAAGAAAAGCCAGCTTATAGAGTTCATCAATTCATTCATCTAGATATCTTTCATATTTCACCTGTTTGCATTAACTAATCAGAGTTACAAGTGGTTAAGTGTAAAAAGCTATTTTCACACACACATACACATATACATTAAAAGAATCTAAGGTAAGGTAAGATGAGTATTTGAATTTAAATTCAAACCTTCATGATGTTTAAAGTTTTCCTTGAGCCATATACTATGTGAAATCTTTGAGCGATGTTTTATAAATTAAATTGAATCTGTACTTACTTTTTTTTTTTATCTTTATTAGTTTTCTTTCTTTGCTCGAAGAGAGCAAAACGTTAAATTTTGGGCAATTTGATGAGTAAGTTTTACACTCATGAATTAAGTATCTTTGAATTGATGTTTCATTGGTTTTTCAAGCATTTTTGTTAGTTTAGCATGTTTTCTTTCTTAATTTATAGGTTAGGTTAAAAGAATTCTTGTTAGTATAATTAGAATGTTTTGGAGATGAAATCGGTGCGAAAATAGGAGTTTGAGAGAAGACGGATTGAAGCCACGGCCCAAATGGGTGAAGCCACGGCTACAAAAGGCATGAATTGATAAATTTGGCTGAATGCTTGAGGTTGCAGCTCAAATCTGTGAGGCCACAGCTTTGCAATTTTGTAAATGAAGAAAAACCTTAGTTAAGCCGTGGCTTAAATCTGTGAGGCCACGTCTCCAGTACACGATGTTGGTTAAAGTCATGACATAAGAAGCTAAGGCTGTGCTCGAATAGTTGAAGCCACGACTAGAGGAGTTGAAACCCCAGCACCCGTGTGACTCTTTTTGAAATTTAAAACTCTGATTTTTAAAAGTTATACTATTTTTCAAGACCTATAAATATGATTTTTTTAGGGTTTATTTAAGAAGTCTTGGGTCGTATTCCTTTGAGTTAAAACCAGAGATGAAAATGAAAAAAAAAAAAAAAGATTAGGATTTAGAATTCAAGCTTTTAAGATTTTATTTTGAGTTCTTATTTTAGGCTTTAGTTTTCCATAAAATTTTAGGAAATTGCATCTTAAAGCATCAAGAAGAAAAGGAGAAGAAGATTAAGGGCAAAATCTTGGAGACTTGTGACACTTCTATAAAGGGGTTTTTCTTCTTATTTTCTTATCTTTTTATTTTTGTAATTTGAAAATGCTTGAACCTATGTTTTGTATATTCATAGTTCTACTTATGGGTTGGTTTTCTTTTCTAGGGCTTCTATTTTTAATTAATTGATGTCTTTGAGTATTTTAATTTGTGCTTAACGCTTGTAATTTTCTAGCGAACTATTACAGGATTTAGATATTCAATTTGAGATTGAGAGGTGATAATTGAGTTTATCACAATTAGAATGTCATCAGTTTTCAAAAGATAAAGATATACCTGTGGGGCTTGTGCAGTATTATGGATTTCTTGTGCATTATAAATTTTAATGGATTGAAATTGTCATAGAGATGTAGGGAATTTGTTCATAAAGATGAATTGGTAAGTCTTGAGAAAGATTAATGATTATATTATTGAAATTCGTAGACAACATAAGGAATATATGCTGGTTGGTTAAGTGAGAGAGTTTAAATATGATTAATCCTAAGAAGTAAAAAACTCTAGACCTTTTGTTTATTGATTTATATTCGATTTTATTTTGTGTTCACATTGGTTTATTTTTAGTTTAATCAAAATCTCTTTCGATGCATTCAAATTAATTCAGAGTTAATCTAATTTTGATAGTTAGTAAGCAATCGATCCTCATAGGACAATACTCGTATTTGTTACTATATTATTTATTAACGGTAACGTATATTTGCTTTTAGCAAAATCTATAACACCGTACTCTTGAAAATCCAAAGGGTCATCATAAAATTTTTATTACAAAAAATTACTTAGTAGTATAGGGATTTTGAATACAACTTTAACTTATAATTTGAAGTACCTCATTAAATCCCAGTGAAAGTTTGAGTGGACAATTGTCAAGCATTTTAGTGTAGAACTAATTTGTCAAATTCAAGAACTTCAACGGGACATCAATACAGATAAGGAATCTAGAAATTATCCAATAATAAGAGGATTGTGAGAAGAACTTTAATATTACTAGTTTGTAATTTCCAATACCACGTTAAAAAGAAAAACTACTATTGAAAATAGCATGTTAAGAACAATATTACTCTATTTAAAGTCTGTATATATAGACCTTGTTTACATATCTTTACTTTCAAAGTAACACAATTTTAGGAGGAAAAAACCTAGAATCAACGTGGCAAAACCTATTGTTAAAGTGCGCAATCTGAATTTTATTTTAGTCCTGTCTAAAGAGAACGTGGTGTGACTTAATATAAGAATTTTTTTAAGTTTATTATATTCAGTGTAATTTAGGGTTTCAGTTTTTAATGTTTTTAAGTCACACATATTATTTTCACATCTTATATCAATTTTCAAATTAGTAAATTTTCTTCTCCTCTACTTGTCATTTTTTTTCCGTCTAAAGTTTTTCACGTAAATCTATATATTTTTATTTTTCGTTTTTCGTTGCCCGTATTATCGTAAAGGATGGGTTTAATTGTGTTGATGATTTTACTTGTTCTGGTGCAAACAAGTAATATCATCACTCATTTTTCTTCCCATTCCTCCTCTCTTTTTATTCGTTTTCCATCCGATGTTTATCATAAGATAATAATCGGTCCTGGAGGTAAAAATAAGTAAGTGGATTAGAAAACATGAAAATTTCGAGCGCAATAAATGTATATTTTATTTAATTATACAAACTTGTCTTCAGCACGGGGGAGATACTGTCCAGTTCGGAACTTGTGCAGGTGTTAGCATGCGAGATTGCCTATATATCCAAGGCAAAATTTACTTTAAATCCTCCGCCTTTCTTTGAAAATCAAAACAATATTAGAACAATAGAAAGAGGGGAAAAAAAAAACCATGCACACGTCTCCTCTAAAAGAGTCGGATAGTATTGTTAATATTTTATTGTAAATTTACTAATAATTTAACATATTCTAATCAGTAATTTCAACTTTCGTAATACATATATGTATAGTATTTGCATGTGTGTGTTTCTTTTTCCATTGTTAACGATCATGCCATTTTTTTCGCATTTTGTTAGATGGGATGTAACACAGGAAGGTTTACTTAATAGTTAATAAGTATAAGAAATCACAAATAATAATAGAATATGATTTAAGTAAGTATTACTAATATTTAATTTAGTGATGTTATTAGAGACTCGTTATATTCGAGGAATTTCATGTCTTTTATAATGAGGGTATTGAGATTATGTGTAAGGCTACGTAAGTTGATAAAATGCAATTCAAGATGATTCCATGATGATAATTTATCTCTATGTACCTAATTCTGTATGGAATAGGATAAAATTTGATGTAACGGAGGTAAAAAAGGGATTTCTGGAGTCAGCGCAGTGTATACTAGGCCTAAGCGCCATTGCTCAGCGCTGCAATGCCTAGCCCTACGCAAGACTCTTTGGTTTCGAGAGTGTCCAGCATCGCTTAGCTCACTAAAATCCATGCTTGTGCAGGCCGTGCACCAGCGACGCGACACTAGGGAGCCAGAGCCGCAACACGGGCATGAGATTAAAGTGAGAAAAAAAAAAAAAACAAGGTGGGTCTGAGCTTTAGCAACGCCAGACCTATTCTATTGGATTACTACCCAACTTTGGATCCAAGCCCTTGGATGATCGAGAGCAACAAAGTCAAAATTATAAACCTAGACCCATCAAAAATCAATTTCAGAAAACTATTATTCTACTTCTCTCTAGACACCTTGTATTTGGGAATTTAGGAATCAGGATTTCCGTGAATTTGGATGAAATAAGATCAATTATGATGTTGACTGTTGAAGTTGATGATCTAATATGATAATTTAAGGAATTGATTATGAAATTTTTATGTTGGAATTGTTAGATGCATGTATTAGTTTTTATTGATTTTCTTGAGAATGGAAAATTAGGGCTTTATGATTTCTATAATTTTCTCATATCAAAAATGTTAATGTTAGGACATTATGACATGATTTCTCTTGAGGAGCGAGTGTATTGAGATCTTTAGCGCTATGTCACATAAGTTATAATTTTAGTAAGTTTATCAAGACAAGTAATTATATTTTTTATCTGCAATATGTTTATTTAAGTTTTAATATGATTTAAAAAAGTGTAAAGCATTGATGGAGTATGTTCTTTCCTTTAAAAATTTTTAATGAGGTTTTTATGAAGAAAGCTATGCCTTTCCATACTTTATGTACCTCATTATTTTAGTATAAGAAATAAGTTAAGGACTATTAAGGATATAAAGATAAATAGCATGCGTGTAGAGGGAATTGTCCCACTTTGCATCGATCCGTTAGGTGCTCAAATAAAGGTGCCAAGCATAAAGTTGTTGGCAAGTTGTCACCGTAGGTTTGAAACTTGCAATCCATTTTCACCATGATTGGACGTTTTCTAGTACCTAAAAAAGTAGGAAAAACAATTGAAAAAAATGACAAGTAATGAGAATATTTTTGATGTACTTGCTAATGATGGTTATAGGAGAGAGAATTAGAACCTTTATTTGAGAGATCGAAGAAAATTAAAATAATAAAAATTAATAGTAAAAATTGGAGAAAAGACAAAAAAAAAATATTGTTACAAACCAATACAAGCTCTAAGCATTTTGCTTCCTTTAGTTTCTGCACATATTGCAAATAATGGTAAGAACAAAGTCTAAAGATAGAAAAGGCTTGGCATAAATGTGTACGTGGTGACAAAATGGGTTGTTAGTACGGTTTTATAAAGAAAGAAATTTGAAGTTAATTTGGGATCTTTGCAACTTAGGATGTTTAATTGATTTTCTAACAATTATGTTTGATAGACTCCCTAAGCTATGGTTTCCATTGCTATGATTTCAATTGAGATTATTGAATATTAGCACTTCATAATTCAAGATCTAATTTTGTAAAAGAAATTTTATTCTAATGACTTTCCATATTTGAAATATTACAAACCCTTATTTTAGTTTCATATTTTCCATTTTGTATAGGTGTTAAATTATGTTAAATAATGGTGGTTGCAGATATAATCTAACAGTCTTATTACACCTAACTCTACTTAAATATATAAAGTTTAAATTTCTCATTCTAAATTAAAAAAAATTTTAAATAGCATTAAACTTTGAAATTGCGTTAAGGAGGTGTTACATAAAGACTAACTAGCTCGTTCAATTAGAAATATTAATAGGTTCCACGTATTTTTCTGAAATAAAATAACTTTTTGAAAGTGGAAAGACGTGTTCAGATCGGTAGTTTGAAAGTTTTTTAGACAATGTATAATGTTTGTCTTATAGTATATTTAAGGGTTTCTTTTTTTTTTTTTTTTTTTGAAATATTATATGGATTATCAATAAAAATTGAATCTTTTTCTTTGTTAAATAATTTTTAAAAAAATTTTATTGAAAAGATGACTTCAAAACTAACGAGAACAATCAATTTTTTAGACGGTCGTTCATATATTAAAAATGAAATAATGTTGTTTTCCTAATTTTAATTTTAATTTTTTTAGTTTGTCATTTTAATAAATATTGTTAGATTTTCTTATTTATCTTTCTATACCCTGTATTTATATCTATTTTACGTAAAGACATGGAGATGACCGATAATAATAGCAAATACATCCCTCTCCTCCCCGTGAGCTTTCCTGCTTTTGGATTTGAAAAAAAACCTCTCAAAATGGGAACTCCTGCTTTGCCCAAAAACAGTGACCTCTCATCGGAGCAGTTAAGGTTTCTGGACCACCATTTCGGAGCCTCCGATGATGACCTCCATCTTCTTCTTCTTCTTCGCAGAGCTCCGAATCTCCTCACAGTTCTTCACTCCCAGTGCTCCGATTTGGACGCCAACCTTCTTCGCCTCCAGGCTCATCTCGCCAGATGCTGCGTCTCGTGGATTTCTCGCTCCTTCGCAGCCAAATCCGCCGCCCACGGTCTCGGCCTCGGCCTCCAGAATCTCAGCCTCGTCACCTCCCCACGTTCGTGTTTCTCCGATTCTGTTTCTCGGATGAATTCGTCCCTTTTCGTTTCGTCTTTTTGTTTATCTTTTGTGGTGTTTGTGGAATTTGATAGATGAGATTGGCTCGAAGAGATTTCATAGAGTTTTAGGCCAAGAGTTGCCTCGGCTTGCCCAGAATGTGCTACGAATCGAGGAGCTTCGGAGTTATCTTGGTGAATTTTCTATTCTCTGTAATTTGAATTTCAAATTTTGATTTGTTTCTCTGAGTTATCTTGTTTCTCTTATTTTTATTTGTTTATTTGACGTGCTATCTTTTATGCGTATTTAATCAATTTCCCAAATGTTATCTATGAGACTGGTACCGTGATTTTTTGTTGATCAACATTTCTCTCCCTCTCTCTCTCTCTCTCTCTCTCTCTTCTTCTTTTTCTTTTTCTTTTTTTGAAATTGGGAGCAGAGGATTACCGCTAGACTATACCTGTAATTATATATTATATAGAACTAATTCCTAAATTTCTGCTCTTTATGATTCCATTTCGTCCCTTGATTTCATAGGGAATGTGCTACTAAGTTGTAACGGAATATCATATGAAATGGAAAAGTTTTGGAAAGAAAAGAAGATGAGTAAGAAAAGGGTTCCTTGTTTCTATTTCTGGTGTCTACTTTCCGATTACGAAGTGGAATTAAAAACAATCTAATTCCTTTTCCAGTGTTCATTGGCTTTAGGAACTAAAATCATAATAACTTAAGTACTAGAATGTCCTTGTGTAAATGATTGTTGGGGGTATAGAAGTTACATTGTGGTGGTTTGTTCCGGTTTGAAGAGAAATAAGGTCGGGATTGGATTTCCCTATCTTCATTTCCCCTATCATGTATTCCTGCCAAATTAGCAATTTTCATTTTGCAAGTCAACTTATGAACGAGTGGAAAAGGAAGAAGATCCTCCTATTCCCTTTCCTATTCTTCACTAGTGCTCACCTTTTTTATTCGTTTTCCAAGTAACATTCTTCACCTATGAACTCTACCCAAATTCTTTCCGTTATATTTGCTTGAACTATCATTATGCAACTTCTTATATGCCAACAATTTCATAAGACGTGTTATGATTTCTCAAATCCAATTCCAGGTGTAATTCCAATGCCATCTTCATTCTCACTTTAGTTTCTTTGACTGCCAAGTTACTAGCTAAACTACCCTCTTAATATTTCAGAGACTACTCTACAGTTAGAAGCTCTGGTTGGAGATCTAGAAGATGCTGTTTTCTGTTTTTTGAGTTCCCGGACTGGGAACGTGTTCCCAGCAAACCTTTCAAATTCGTCAATATCTAACGTAATGCATTTGTCCTTTTTTCTTGTGTTGATTGTGTGAATATTAGAATGGTAAATTGAATAGCATAGCAGATGTACTGCATAATAACTTAAATTTTGGATTGCAGGGCTCTGGAACAAAGAATGAAAAGTTGCTTCAAGCCGTAAAAGCCATGAATATTATTGAAGACATGTTGGTTGATCTCATGGGACACCAACCTCATTGGCATCGTCTTCTAAAATCTGTTGATGCTAGAGTTGATAAAACTATGGCTATTCTTCGGCCACAAGTTTCAGCTGATCACCGAACTCTTCTTGTTTCTCTTGGATGGCCACCAAAACTTTCAACACCAGAAATGCAGAAGGGACGCATTACAGACCTTCCAAACCCGTTAGTTATCATGCAAGGTGAAAAAAGGAAGCGTTATTCGGATAGTTTTATAGCTTTCTGTGCTTTACAGCATTTTCAAACACGGAGGGAGTTGCGGCAGCTTAATTTTTCAGGGCAAAGGAATTGTAACTTTCAGCTTTGGACCATTGATGAACTGGTATCTCCAATTGCATCACGGATGGAATACCACTTTTCAAAATGGGTTAATCAGCCTGAATTTATGTTTGCTCTTACATACAAAATTACAATGAATTTTATTTCTGGTATAGATGATGTGTTACAACCTCTGATAGATCAAGCAAGACTGCTAAGCTGTAGTGCTACGGAAGCGTGGGTTTCTGCAATGGTCCAAACACTTTCTAGGTTTTTGGAAACAAGAATGTTCTCCGTTCTCGCTGAAAAGTACAAGAAGACGGAGATGAAATCTGATGTTATATTATCATGGCTTCATTTAATGGACTTAATTCTTACCTTTGATAAACAAATGCAGTCTCTTGTTACTTTGGGAACTTGTAACTTTTTGACAGAGTTGGAAAGACCAGAAGGGCTCTCAAGAGGCATTTCTTTGCTGACAATATTTTGTGATAGGCCCGAATGGCTCAAGATTTGGGCAAAGATAGAGCTAAAAAAAGCATGCAAGAAACTGAAGATGGACCTCCAAGATGCAAGATGTTGGAGAGCTCATGACAAGCATCAAGCTGGACTTAACTTCGAATCAGAATCCGAGCATCATCTACTCTCTACTAGAGAAGACCACAAGGCTCCACCTGTTGCAGAATCGGCCCTTAAGATTGCGTGGGAGATCATTGAACGATGCCAAAATATGCCTTCTATTTTACCACGTATCAAATTTATTAGATCAACTGCAGCCAAATTTCTTTGGTACTTCTTTAAAGTATTGCTTTTGCAGCGCAAAGGAACTGAGATTTCTCCTGAAAACGTTGATGATGATTCCTTGAGTAGAATATGTGTCTTAATCAATGCTACTAGATACATGGAGTTTAGACTGCAACAGTGGAGTGATGATGTCGACTTTTTGGAGATGAAGGTCGCTGAAAGTGATAGCAGCAAATACGGAAAAGATGCATGTATTGATAAAAGTTGCTTCTTTGATGAAGAAATTAAGAGTCTGTCTGAGCTTGAAACGAATTGGTTGATGGACATTATCGCAGTTATTCTCCGTCAATTCAGGACCCTCTCATGGGACTACGTCAAACAAGTGCAAAATCTTGAGGAAGAAAAAGAAGGCTATGTAGAAGCATTAGTTGGCGTCGATTTAGCGGTCACTGCCGATTTTGTTGAAGCATTGGACACTTTGAGAAGTCAACTTCATACTCTAAAAAGGAGCCTTAACCAGAAGGACTTTTTAGATTTGTGGAGAAGCGTTGCGGAAGGACTCGATCATTTCATTTTCTACAGTAATGTCTTTACTGAGATGCAATTTTACAACAACAGGATCAATCAGTTGCAGACGGATATGCACGCTTTGTTTCTAGTTTTTAAGCCTTTTTGTGTTCGGCCTGAAGCATTTTTTCCTAATATTAGAGAGGGACTAAAACTGTTGAAAGTGAACAAGAAAAAAAGAGGCGAGGCAAGTACTTTTCTTAGAGAAAAGGATTAAATAAAATGCGTCTCTGGTTTCTAATGTTCTTAAGTATCTTTTCATGATGCCATTGCAAACGCACAACTCTTTACTAGAAGCCTCATGATGGTACGTGGAGCCTTCTTATTTCCCATCTAATCTAAGAGGGATTATTGGCATCAATCTGGCCCTAATTCTCCTAGTTTACAGGAGCAATCATGAGATTCACTATTACAAAAGACTTTTTATATCAAAAAAGATATCAAATCTGAGGACATATTAAAAGAAGAATAGATAAAGATAGTTTTACCACAGATATTTTTGCCACTGCATCAACTAATCAGTAGTATTATTTTTTCTTCCCAAGTTTTTCATAGAGTTTCATAATAACAAAAACGTAGGACTTAAGTCTTAGCCCATTCATAGTGGGATGTTCGAAAATTTTTTTCATTACAAGTTTTCTTTTTGCGTTCTTGAATGGTTGAACTCCATTCATAAGTTTCTTACAAATTTTCTTTTTTTTTTTCTTTTTTTTTTTGTCTTTTAGTGAATGATATATGATAAATCTTTTCTAGCAACAAAACGCGACTACTTTAAGGAAAGGGAAACATCTAAATCTTAAAAGAGCCCTTTTCTAATTAAGACAATTTTTCAAAAATTCATTTCTACAATTTCTTATTTACTATAAAAATTCCAGTACATATCCTCTCCTCGGTTCAATGCTATTCCATTCTATCTGTATTATCAGGTACAATAA
Organism: Antiaris toxicaria; assembly: GCA_035233585.1. Lineage (NCBI taxonomy): Eukaryota > Viridiplantae > Streptophyta > Magnoliopsida > Rosales > Moraceae > Antiaris > Antiaris toxicaria. The sequence continues at coordinate 10,002,772 of CP141163.1, forward strand.
GCACCAGATTGTATTTTTACTTACCAAAAAGTTCTTGATTTCAACAAAGAAAAAAAAAAAACTGCTGCCTAGCTGTTGAAAATTGTGAAAATCTCGAAGAGGCCAATCCTTTTCCCATACTGGACAGCCAACCAACCCATAACAGATAAGTACACAACAAGGAAGCACACTTGGGTCAAGCGGACTCTAAAAAAAGCCCGTACAATGGATTTTGCAGCAGAGAATAGTGAAAACGTCAGTACTTGCAGGATCCTAATGAAGGTGATTGAGACTAAGGAGGTCGAGAAACCAACAATAAGTCCAGCCAACATATCCCATCTCCAATACTTCGTTTTTTCCAGGCTCAAAACCCAGGAATGTAGCATCTTCACCGATCTGACAAAACAAGAGCAAATTAACATTTGTATATGTATTGCCAAGATGGTTTAATGTACAAGTAATACTCAACATCTTCTTCCCTTCTTATTTTAATAATATAGCAAGAAATAGAATCATTTTCGAAAATAAGGTACAATTCTGGCAGACTAAATTTCACAATGACACGGAAACCAAAAAAATTCATTTTGCAGAATCTGACTGCATACAAGGTTCCATCTATAAAAATGTTTCACACTGACATAGACATACTAACAAGTATGGGTATCAAAACATTAGAGACCCTGAGGCAGATCACGAAGCACTAACAAGTATGCATTAAGAAATTGGTAAAGGTAAGCAGCAACCGAAAGTGTGGCTTGTAAAATCCCAACAAAAAGTTAACCAGCCCTGAAGGTGTTGCCCAAATGTATATTAGCAGTGATGCGTTAATCAATTCATTTAGTCCAAGTAAAAAAGAAGAATGCCGAAATCTTACAAAAAGTATACGATGGCTTTACAACTGCAAATGCAATCTGGCAGTGCAAAGTACATATACTGTCGATAAGGAAAACTAAATTCAAAACCCGTAGTTCAAAATTATACTGATAATTATATCATTCTATTTCTCGAAGTTCTCTCTCCAGAAAATTTAATTCCAAATAGTGATCTCACATCAAACACCAAATGATAGCTTAATCAAAGCAAAGGATCAAAAGATCAGGGAACACGTAGACATACAAAGTTTCCATGAACTTTAAAATGCACCATGTAGAATGCACATAAACTAATAAATATAACTATACTTTTTTCTTTGTTTTTTTAATATATTACAACTATAGCAAGCATTCATGTTCTAGCTATTATGATTTATGAATGCATGTAATAAACCCCTATAAGTTTCTGAAGAAAAATATCAGTTTTCTTCTCATTGAATTGACATCTGAATGTACATCAACAGTGAATATATAGGTCACTTGGTATCCTATAATCTCACCTAACTAAAGAGAAAAATCAGGAATAAAACACCCTAACAAACCCAAGCTATTACTCAGATTTTATTGAAAGGAAAATAAATAAAATATCCTAACTTCCTTCCTAACTATCATCGACCCTCCCCCTCAAGTTGGTGCATAGATGTCGATCATGCCTAACTTGCTAAAAAGAAGCTTAAAGTTTGGTCGAAACAATCCCTTTGTGAGAATGTTTGCAGTTTGCCGCATTGTAGGGACAAACGGCACGCAAATGACTCCTCCTCAAGTTTCTCTTTGATAAAGTGCCTATCAATCTCAACAAGCTTGGTTCGGTTGTGCCGCACTAGATTGTGATATACTAATCACTGCCTTATTGTCACAGTATAGCTTCATCGATGTTTCCACAAGTTTCTTCAACTCCTCAAGTATCCATTGTAACCAAAAAAGCTCGCAAACTCAATTAGCCATTGCTCGAGACTCGGCCTTGGCACTGCTTCTTGCAACTATATTTTGCTTTTTACTTATCCAAGTGACAAGATTTCCCCATATATATGTACAGTAACCTGATGTTGACTCCCTATTTGTCATTGAGCCTACCCAATCTGCATCTATGTAGGCTTCAATTGTTTGTTGTCTACCTTTCTTCAAAAACAACCCTTTCCTAGAGAACTCTTTAGGTACCTTAGATTCCGATAAGCAGCTCCAAGGTGCTCTCTATGTGGAGAGTGCATGAATTGACTTACCAAACTGACGACAAATGCAATATCAAGCCGTGTATGTTGTCGATAAATCAATTTACCTGCTAGTCTTTGGTGTTGAGCTACATCGACAGTATCTCCTTGCTTGCTATCACCGAGTTTCTTGTTTGGATCAATTGGCGCGTCAACGGGCTTGCATCCACTCATCCATGTCTCCTTTAAAAGATCTAGAATGTACTTTTGTTGTGAGACCACTATTCCTTTATTGGAACAAGCAACTTCCATTCCAAACAAATGCTTAAAAGATCCCGGGTCTTTAATCTCGAATTCTGCAGCTAGACTAGCTTTCAACCAATCCATTTCTCTCTGGCCATCACCTGTGAGAATTATGTCATCCACATAAACTATCAACACTATTACTCTCCCTTCTCCCAAGTGTCTGATAAACATGGTGTGATCGATTTGAGCTTGAGTGTACCCTAAAATTCCAATGGTGGTTTAAACTCTAAAATTTTCGAAGGCATCCTGTTGATCAAATAAGCAGCTGTGAGAACTGCTTCACCCCAAAGATGTTTTGGAACATTATTCGTGAAAAGTAATGGCTCACGCAACCTTTAAAAGGTGTTTATTTTTTCTCTCAACTATCCTATCTTGTTGTGGGGTGTCGTTACAAGAATTTTGATGTATAATCCCTTGTTTCGAGAAAAATTCCCCCAAAATTTTGTTGAAATATTCCTTACCATCATCACTTAGAAAAACTTTGATTTTTTCATGAAATTGTGTTTGTACCATGGTGTAAAAATTTTTAAAAACATTTTCCACTTCTAATTTTTCTTTCAGAAGATGAACCCAGCTAACCCTCGTGTGATCATCAATAAAGGAGACAAACCATTTCTTTCCAGATAAAGTTGAGACACGTGAAGGTATTAATGAAAAAGCAGTAGAAGGTCTATAGGAACATGGAGGATAGGGAACACGATGTTGTTTTCTAATTTCACATTGAAAAGAAGATGAACTTTTATTTTTGAATAACCTCGAAAACAAGTACTTTAAATAAAAGAAATTGGGGTGACCTAACCTATAATGCCACAACATTAATTCTCTATCACTAGAAACTGAAACAGACTTAAGATAAGTACTTTGATCTAATTTACTCGAGATTGGTCCATCTTAAAAAATTAAAAATTAAAAAAAAAGGAGTACACCACACACTCTAGCACTGCCAATTGTCCTCCCCGAGTCCAATTCCTAAAAGTCACAACAAGATTGACTAAACTTAGCAAAACAATTGTGACCATGAGTAATTTTGCTTACAAACAATAGACTACAAGATGAATTTGGAAAATGAAGGACATTATGAATTGTGAGGAAGACAAAATTTTATGGAACTAGTCTCGATAATTGACGTAAGAGAACCATCCGCAATTTTAATTTTATTGTTCCTTGCACATGGAATATAGAACAAAAAAAGGCTTGAACAACATGTCAGATGAGCAGTTACTCCGGAATGAATAATCCAAGAAGACAAGAAATTAGATTTGACACTAGAAAGGGCTGCAGTTAGATAATTACCAAATTGTGCCAAAGAACAGCACGAATTAGAAAATTATGTAGACTAGAAGAGTTTGTACAAGTGCTCTAACTGTTCCTTCGTGAAAGGAGTGGTACTCGAATTAACTTGCTGCTCCTGAGAAAATTCAGCCACGGTTTGAAGTGCTCTCCCATAGGATGTTTCTTGGATTAGGGTGGTTTCCCATGGATTTTTCAGCATGTCTCCCTTGTATGCCATGGTTTCATACAATGATCACACTATGGCTTCTTCCTTCTTTCTCCCTCTGAATCAGATCCTTGTGAAAATAATGCAAAGCTCTCGGTTTCAAGTTTGGCACTTGTTTCAGGATCACCAAACATCACCCTCTTCTACATTATTCCTACCTCACCTCTAAAAACACCTCTCGAATAGATGGAAGGCGTTTTTGACCAAGAATTCACCCTTTTACTTCATCTAAGTTTCGATTGACTCCAATGAGGTACATGTAGACTCGATCATTTTCTTCTTGCTTCCTAAATCTTGCACAGCCATTAGCATTCTCCCAAACATTGTCATAGCACTAATCCAACTCTGGCCATAAGGTTACAATCTCATTAAAATAGACAGCAACCTCACGGTCCCCTAGCTTGGATTGCCATAGCTTTGTCTTCAATTTGAATATTTGGGAGGAATTCCCTAAGTTAGAGTAGGTTTCACTTACAAAATCCCAAACATCTTTTGCTGTCGTCAAAAACAGATGTGACTTGGCGATAAATGGCTCCATAGAATTGAGAAGCCATGCTGGAACCAACGAATTCTTAGACCTCCAGGTTTTGAAAGTTGGATCTCCTTCTCCATCCTTCTTTACTTCATCCATTAGGTATCCCAGTTTGCCTTTGCCATTAACAACCAACTTCACTGATTAGGACCATTCTAAATAATTTTTTCCATTCAATTTATGAACAGTTATTTGCATAGAAGAATTCGCAAAGCTATCAACACTAGTAGCTACTGGAATTGTTGCAGACATCACTTCAAACTCCATTGATGTGCCTCTGGCTCTAGTCATCACCGTTTTAACCATGAGGAAAAATATTTTAAAGGATCCGTTGCTCCGACACCATATAAGTTTCTGATGAAAAATATTTGTTTTCTTCTTATTGAATTGATATCTGAATGTACATCAGCAATGAATATATAGGACACTCCGTATCCTATAATCTCAAATAACTAAAAAGAAAAATCAGATATAAAACACCCTAACAGACCCAATCTGTTACTCGGATTTTATTGAACTGAAATGGTTTATCAACAACCCCCTTCTATAAGTCTATTACATGGTTTATCATATGCTTGACTGCAATGTTATTTCAAGGTTCTATTCCACTATTTATAGAGTGAGAAATAATGAGACGCATCCATGGTTATATCAAATAACTATCATCTCATCCAAAATTCCTATGCAATGTTGGAAACTTATCATTAAGCACCAGATATGTCCACGAAGCAAATAACAAGTATCAGTATCCAAAACAGATACAACTTTCTTGTACTATCATTTATTGTAGAGCAAACCTAATGAAATTGTAATTACTAATAGTTCTCATGGAGCAAAATGGCAACATTTCATCCATTAAACCTTAAACATATCAAGCAAACTGATAAGGATTACTTCTCCAATTCCCAACTAAAGCAATTTACCTTTAAAGGCTAGCAAAATGAACTTGGGATATGCAACTTAGGTTCCTATACTGATAACGTAAACATATCTTTGCAACCAATCAGTCCCATGCCACGACGAGCATCAGATGATATAAACCAAATGGGTAAAATATTTTAAATATAGGTACTACTCACAGGATGGAATATCTCTTGATCATCTCAAAAGTAGAGGGATCTTTTGCTTGGCAACTGAAAAAGCCATCATGTCGCAAGCTTACTTTGGGAATTCCATATGTGTACCAACAGTCATAAGTTTCATTCACCTAACCACAAAAAAAAAAAAAAAAAAAAAAAAAGGAGGGTGAACAGAAACAATTTAGAGTTTGTCCATGGCATGGGGGAAATCAGTACCCAAAATAGTCAGCCATATCTTAGCTAAGGTCCAGCTTAATTTAAAAGCTGTTGGAAGTTTTAACAATATATTATATACAATCAAATTCCATTAACTATCACATCATTATAAAACAAGCCTGGTAATTTTACCTTGAATTTATCTTTGTTCAACCAGGCAGCACCGAAATTAGGTCTGCAGTTTAAAGGAAGGGCCTCATTTGGAGCCTCTGCAAATGCAGATTGAGTAACACCTGAAGACAGATCTATATATTCCACCTGTTTATTTTTTAAAAAAAAAAATGGAAGAAGAAGAAGAAAACATGTTAAATCACCATATAAAGCCCACATACTAGAACAAACGGAGACATATGATATACCTTAAGGTATACCTATAGCATCCATCCAATAGATTAAGTTACATCATGAATAATAAGCTATGTTGAAAAAGAGCTAACGCTAACGATCCAAAGATACAGAAAATGGTTTAAAAAGGTGTTTGAGACACCCACCTCGAGGTGCACCTCACCATGAGGTGGCCATTGGGTGCCTCAAGGCTAACGCTTTGCATTTCCGAATGAGGCTTACGCTTCTTTGGAATGAGGCGTGAGCCTCAAGGCACAAATACCTCAAGGTATTAGAGGCACGCCTTAAACAAATAGGCCATTTTGGCTGAATTTTTAATAAATTTTTGAGCCTTTTTTATTTCTTAGAGTATGACCCAACTTTTATTTGGGTCTTGTTGATACTTAAAACAAAACTAAACCCTAAAAACAACATTAACTTCCCCTCTTTGTGCCCTCAATTATCCCCTCCAGCCCTCTTACAGTTCCATACCACTCCATCTTCAACTCTTGCACTCCAATGACTAGGCAGCAGTGGCTTGAATTAGGTGGTTTTTGGGTTTTGTGATCTATTAATGGCTTATGGCATTTTTATCAATTGTCTTTAATTTTATGAGTTTTTTGGTTTTAAATCGAGGCTAATGCCTTGATCTGCCATGAGGCTTACGCCTCACCTCATTCAGGCAAAACACCTTGGTTCACGATTTTGCCTTTTTAAACGGGCCAAAAAGAAGCACAAAACACATATTTTCATAATTCTTCATATAGAATTTAGATATAATTCGTAAAGAGAGCCAATGGTGGAAAAGAACATGCATAGTTAACGGATACAGTACTATAACCTTAAACACCGACGCCCAATAGTAATCATAACGGCAACGGAATTTACTTTTCCCAAAAGGGTAAAACACACGCTTGGCTTTGTAGTTAAACAGCCCGAGTTCGCACACCTTTGATGACCTAAGATCCACACCTGTAAAGGAAAAGGAACTACTTACACTTTAATTAAGTTAAGATTTTTTCATTCGATAAAAAATTAAGCTACAAAACATGAACTGAAGTCATCAAAATCAGCAGTTACATAATCCCAATAAACTAAACTGGATCAAGATGTAACCAGATTCTCTACAATGAATTTTCAGATATTTATATTTCCATTCAGTTGTTTCACTCAATAACGGGGTGAAAACGACTAGAAAACCAGAAGAACAAACAATATATATACATATATATTTATATATAAACATGCCAATTTAGTGATGAAAATTTAGAAGACAGTCAACCTATAAAGTGTTGTTTGTCACAAATAATTTTTATAGTAAGATTGCAAAGTAAATTAAAAAAAAAAAGTCTTTTTAGTTCTGAATTTCTTTTAGACAAGGTTAAATTTTTCATTTTCAAATACCATTTATAAGAAAAAAAAGAACTAAGATCTTCCTTAATCTTATTATGTCATCCAAACAAAATCTGTGCTCCAAGAACGCACTTTTTCATTTCCAGGTTCAATTTTCCTTCAACACTTTAGCGAACTTTTCTCGCCAGCCAAACACATCAAAAACTCAACTCCATACAAATTAAAGACTTAACGTAAGAGAGAGAAGGTCGAAAACTCACTGCTAGAGATGATCTTGCACTGGGAAGGCATCGAGATCGGGCTCGAGACTGATGAATTGGCAAGAAAAACAGCAACGAGACCGACAAAGAAAGAAATGACGAAGAGAAACAGTATGGGGACGAGGAGAGCGAGAGAGCAGCGGAGTAATAGGAAGGGCAGGCTGCCCTTACGCGTTCTGGTGTCGGAGTCGTCGTCGGAATCCATGAGAGGGGACGATTCGAAGCTCGATTGAGGTGAAGTTATGGGAAATTGAGGGAAATACGGGGCCTTTTCTGCAAGTTTCCGGCCAGTGGAACCATTTATCCAGCGATCGGTGGGATTGTCGTCAACGAAGAGGTCAAGAGGAGAGAGGACAAGGAGGGAGTGGTCTGAGATATTTTCACTTCTTTTTCTTTGTTTGCTTGCCTCTCTCTTTCAGGTCTTTTTCCCTCCCCTTTTTCTAGTCTCTTTTTAATTTCTCACTTAATTTCGGTGATTTGTCTTTTTTTTAATTTCTCACTTAATTTTGGAGATATAAAAGAAAAAAAGAAATTGTTATAAAATATTAGTAATATTAAGTATTATCTATTAGTAAAGAGTAAATTTTATAATATGAGATTTATAAATAAAACTTATATTTACTGATAACAGTATTTTATAAATATTCTTCAAAAATAATAATAATTCGCCTAGTGCAGTTTATATCACTTACATGGTGTTTGGGACACAAATTTTTTTGGCATTACATTTAAATGCAATGTAATTTTTCCCCAAATACAAGAACATTTCATTCAAATACCAATCACATCACATTTTAAATCTAACACAATCACTATTTATTATTTCACTTTTTCTATTACTTTTATTAATTACATCACATATTCTCTCTCCCTCTTTTTTTTCTCTCTACTTTTACCCATCACATCACATATTTATTATTAAAATACAATTCAAATACTTTTCCCCTAAATACACATTGCATTCAAATACAATGCTAATACTTTTCCTCCAAATACAAATTGCATTCAATACATTGCATTCAAACGCAATGCAAATGCAATGCGTTCACCAAACGAACCCTTAATGGAGGTATTCGAAAGAGCAATTAGATTTGAAAATAGTTTTACATGGGAACAAATTGAAAAAATAAATGTATTTTAAATGAGTCAATTATAAATACGTAAAATTCTTAGAGAGAAAAAGTAAAAATAAATAAATAATTTTAAAAAATAGTAAGCAACATTAATTATACAAAAAAAAAGTACAAAAAAATAGGTAAAATATAATTGCAGGAATACTCTAGTGTTAATACTATATTCGACTCTATGTAAAAGTGTAAAATTTTAATTCTTTCACCCAAATTAAAAAAAAAAAAAAAAGAAGGAGAGAGATCAAATTTTTAAATAGTATCAAAAGAACAATTCTCCTCTTTAGATGCTTGAATATAATATATAAACTACCAAAACAAACATTAATCAAATAAAGCTTCCAAATACACTATAAAATGCAATTATATAGTCTTTTTGGTTTGTTTTTAATAAAAATCCTAACAAATTAATAGGGTGCTTGGAGACAAAATTTTTGAGTTGGAAAAAAGTTGTTTTGGAAAATATGTTTGGAGAAAAAAATTGTTTAGAGTGAAAAATATAAAATTTAAAAAAAATTAGAAAAAAAAATATTAATATGAATGTTATTTGTTCATTTTGAAATTCTATACAATTTGTAAAAAAACATCTCATTTGAACTTGTATACACAAAATTATAAACTTTTAAAATTTTGAGTATACTAAATGATGAAATGTTGGAAAAAAGTTGGTTTTAGAGAAGCTAAAACCAAGCTAAAATAACAAAATGTTATTTTGTTCATTTCAAAATTCTATACAATTTATAAAAAAAAATCTCATTTGAATTTGTATACACAAAATTATAGACTTTAAAGTTTTGAGTGTACTAAATGATGAAATGTTAGAAAAAAGTTGGTTTTAGAGAAGCTAAAACCAAGCCCAAAGCAGGACTTAAACTTATTAAAACTATTTCTCATGTTTTTTCAGTCTATTTTAACTGAAATTTCAAAATAGAGAATAGAGTGATGTTAAATTCTAAGGCTTTGCTTGTTTATAGTATTATATTTACATTGTGTTCAAATGTAATACAATTTTCATTCAAATATAAAAGTATTACACAAAGTTTGAACTTGTATACACAAAATTATAGATTTTTAAAATTTTGAGTGTACTAAGTGATGAAATGTTAAGTAAAAGTTGGTTTTAGCTTCTCTAAAACCAAACCCCAAGCAGAGCTTAAACTTATTAAAACTATTTCTCATGTTTTTTCAGTATGTCTTAACTGAAATTTTAATATAGAGAATTGAGTGATGTTAAATTCTGAGGCTTTGTTTGTTTATAGTATTATATTCATATTGTGTTCAAATGCAATACAATTTTCATTCAAATATAAAAATATTACATTCAAACACTGATCACATCACAATTAAAATCCAATACAATTGCTATTCACCATTTTACCTTTTCAATTACTTTTATAAATTATATCATATACTTTCTTTTTCTCTTCCTTTTTTTTTTCTCTTTACATTTATCAATTATATTATATACAATATAATTCAAACATTTTTCATCCAAATAAACATTGCATTTGAATACAATGTAAATACTTTTCATCTAAATATATATTACATTTAATGTATTGTATTTAAATATAATATGAACATAATGTATTATACAAAACCCCTTAAGTTTAAAGAGTAAAGCGAGAGCTTTTAAATTTTAACAATCCATTTGGAAACTACATTTATTGTATATTATATTCAAATATAACACAATAAAATATAACATGGGTTTAGACATTTTCTTCTTATATTGTATTTGCAGAGTTGAAGAGAGAGAGAGTATTGTGATATAATTGGTAAAAGTAAATAGATAAATAATGAATAGAAATAATATTTGATTTACTATTCAAATGTATTTATATTTTAATAAAATATATGAGATACTCAAATAAATATTGTGATTATTTTCATAAATAACCCTGAATTATACACCTACATTCAAGTTGGTTCTTATTTGTTCAAAATTAATCCTTGATATATATAAAATCATTTAACAAAAGAGACATTTTAAACGATTTTCTATATGCTATGTGCATTTTGAATGATTTCCAATAAATAAGAGCTAACTTAAATAGAATTTTATAGTTTGGAGGCTTTTTATGAAAATAATATTTTTATTAACTTTTCATAAAATACAAATATCTATTAAAAATTTATAAACAAATATATATGAAATATGTATTTTAAATAATTTTCTATATATCAAAGAGTATAATAATCAATTTTAAATAAATATAGGTCAACTTGAATAGAGAAGTTTATAATTTAGGACTATTTATAAAAAAAAACCTAAAATATTACATTGCATTAGAATATAATATGAGATTAAAAGTGTTTCCCAATGTATTATAAAAAATAAAAAAGAATGACACTAAAATTTAAAGATACATACAAAAATAATCCAAAAAAATAAAATAAAAATCATAACAAGATTGATACTCTGACATCTCAATCTCGCTAGTGTGAAGAAAACTAAAGGGTAGTTTGGAGGCAAGTTTTGCCTTCTCTAAAATCAATTTTTTTTTCAATACTTCATCATTTTTCACTATTTACATATTCAAAACGTTACAGTAAACTCCAAACCTTAAAAGTCCATAATTTTGTGTATGCAAGTTCAAATGAGATGATTTTTTTTTAAAAAATTACATAGAATTTTGAGAGGAACGTTAGAATTTTGAGATGATTCACATAATCAAAACACTACAGTAAATTCCAAATCTTAAAAGTTCATAATTTTGTGTATGTAAGTTCAAATGAGATAATTAAAAAAAATTACATAGAATTTTGAGAGGAACAAAACAATATTCATATTAGTATTTTTTCTAAAATTTTTTTTAAAATTTTATATTTTTTCACTTCAAATAATTTTTTTTCTCAAACATATTTTTTCTCAAACTTTTTTCCAACTCAAAAATACATCGTCAAGCACCTCTTCTAAACTCCCTTAATATACCCTATTATATTTAAATAGAATATATAAATATTCAAATAAATATTATATTATATTTTGATATAATATAATATAGAATTATTAATATTTTTAAATGTAATTTGAAAAAATAAAATGAAAAGTGACGCTAAAAAGTTAGGTAAAGAAGAACAGAGTCCAAAAATAAACCATAAGAAAGATTGAGGGGGCATTTGGATAAGTATTTCATTTTAACTTCATTCAAATACAATACAATTTTACACCAAACACAAATTTTGCAACAGTGCTACGAAAACAATTACTATTTAAAACATTTTTAAAACAATCACATCAACTTTTTAATTCCACTATTTATCTCTACTTTTACCAATCACATCAACTTTTCAACTCTAAAATACTTTTCATCCAAACACACATTTCATTCAAATACAAAACAAATACTTTTCAACCAAATACAACATTCAAAAAACAAATTTCATTCAAATACAATCAAAATACAATGCGTTTACCAAACGCCCCCTGACATGGAAACGTCTAGTCCCAATCCCGCACGTGCGAGGAAATCGGAAGATGGCGTGCTCGGGAGCAGAGTCGTGTGATGCAGCCAGATCGCCACGAAACACAAGGGAAGGGACATATCCGCCATTTCAAAACCAAAATTATTTCTTTTCCCTCTCAATTTCAGTTTTCTTCTCCACTGAACTGGCGCTTCTTTCCTTTACCATTTCCCCCAAATCCCCCATTTCCCATTCTAGGGTTTCTCTTTTCCAATCGCCACTCTCTCTCTCTCTCTCTTTTTCCCTCATCTGTCTGTCTTTCTCTCTCTAAAGTCTAAGCTATGGCTATGGCGATGCTGACGGAAGGGGCGGTGGCGAAGATGAGCCAGATGGATTTCAGGAAGGAGGAGGGGTGGAAGCCGGTGGTGCAGGTGATCGACGTGAAGAGGGTGACGCAGGGCCAGCCGGAGAGGGAGAGGTTCAGAGTCCGCCTCTCCGACGGCTTCCTCCAGCAGCAGGGCATGCTCGGCTTCCAGCTCAACCACCTCGTCACCGAGGGCAAGCTCCAGAACGGCTCCATCATCCGCTTGAACGAATTCGTCTGCTCTCCCATCCAAAATCGCCAGTACGCGTCTTCGCCTTCCTTCTTTTTTTTGTTTCTTTTTCCCAAATCTTTTTTTTGCATTTGAGATTGTATTTAGTCGTAGGAAATTAGGGTTTCTTAGGTGGCTCGGAATGGTTTTGGAGGAAATTCCGTACCAATTTGGTTATTTAAGCACTCATCTTTTTTTTTTTTAAGGTTCGTTTGAGATTTGTGTTAAATTTTGGGGATTTAGGGTTTTTTTACGTTTATTTTTGGCTCTGTTGTTCTTTTTTGTGGGGCGTTCGAGATGGTTTGGGAGGAGTACTAGTGTAGTGTGAAATATTACATTTTTTCCTATTAATAATAAGAGAATATAGGGACGCACACACGCGCATACAAATATATATATATATAAGTCTAATAATATGATAAACATATCCCAAAAATATTCTTTCAGTTTTTGGTTGGAGTTGTTTTTTTTCCCTAAGTGGATTTATATTACAAATTTAATGTATTTTGGTTGTCAATTTATTGCATGTGGCTGCATTATTATAACTTAGGTTGTTTTAGAGAATTAATGTTACATAATTTGGTATTGTAAAAGCGTAAAAATTAAAAAGAGGAAAATGGTTTTTGTTGACTTTAAAAGTGTGTGGTTTCTATTGAGTCATAAAGAAACCATGCACTTTTAATCATAGGTTTGGTTGCTGGGAGCAATTTGCTGGATTTTTTTTTTGGGTAATCTACCAAAATATTTTTGTTTTCAACATGGTTGGCAGGTGAAGAGAAAAACATGAGTAGGAAAGTTCAATGTGGCCAAAGTAACAACCGCACAAATTTCATGTCATGAATCTAAACACATGTAAAATTTGCGGCATGGCACCTAATTTTCACATTCTAGAGTCTTCAATTACTTTGTTGAGTTTTCTGTGTCTCTCTACTTTACTCTTTTTTATTGGATTGATATTTGAGCCTTCTTGTTGGCTGATTTTGCTGCAATTCTTACTTTAGATCAAGAATTTTTATGGATAACAGGATCTACAGAAGTTTTTCTTTTGCCCTTTTTTCTTCTTCTTTTATCTTTGGCTAAGATTGCTATGGTAAAGTAGTGTAATCCAAGAAAGTGATGAAGGGAAACTTACAATGCAGAGATTAAAAGGGGTGTTGCTGGTTATCTTTTAGGGCTGATACGTTAAAGGAAGTGATTTGGCATCTTTGATAGGGGTTAGCATGACCTTTATGAATTTCATCTTTTTCATAATGGAAGTTTGTGTTCGCTTGCTCGTTTCCACTTAATTATGTTTTGTGTTTACAGTGTCATTATAGTTACAGTGATTTAAGAGCCATTATCCGATGTTAAATTTTGTTTTCTTTTTCAAGAGATATACTGATTTCCTTCCTTGCTAACAGGGTTGCCATTATTGTTGATCTGGAGTTGATAGTTGAAACATGTGATATCATTGGTGAGCCTGAAATGGTACCGAGATTTGGGAATTCACCATCCTTAGGGTCTGTAACTGGAAATTCCCAATCTATGGTTGGCAGCACACGTTTTGTGGATGCAGCTAGTGGAGGTGAAGCTGGGGTGTCGGCAATACGCCCTGGAATGAATAGAGCATATGGAAGTCCTTATTCCAGTAATATTGCATCAGCAAATACACCTTTGAAATTCCCTAAGTCAGAGCCTGGAGGTGAGTCGTACAACTACACAGGAACAATGAATCCAGCCCCAGTGAGTGGGCCCCACGGAAATCAGAACTTAGGATTCCACAACTCTAGGCCTGAGGTTTCACGGCCACCTCTAAATTCTTATGGCCACATGGCTCAGCCGGCATATCAACAGCCACCTCCCATGTATTCTAATAGAGGGCCTGTAGCTAGAAATGAATCTCCTGCAAGGATAATACCTATTGCTGCACTCAATCCTTACCAGGGAAGATGGACAATCAAAGCTAGAGTGACAGCAAAGGGAGACCTTAGGCGCTACAACAATGCTCGTGGTGAAGGGAAGGTGTTTTCTTTTGATCTTCTTGATTCTGAGGGTGGAGAAATACGGGCAACGTGCTTTAATGCTGTGGCTGATCAGTTTTACAACCAGATTGAAGTTGGTAAGATTTATATGATCTCCAGGGGTAGTTTGAAACCAGCTCAGAAGACTTTTAACCATCTTCGTAACGATCAGGAGATTTTTCTGGAGAGCACATCAGTGATACAGCCATGTTTTGAGGATGATAACTCGATTCCGCACCAGCAATTTCATTTCCGTCCTATAAGTGATGTCGAGGGAATGGAGAACAATGATGTGATTGATTTAATCGGTGTTGTCTCATCTATTAGTCCAGCAGGTTCCATAATGAGAAAAAATGGTACAGAGACTCAGAAGAGGACACTTCAGTTGAAGGACATGTCTGGCCGCAGTGTTGAATTAACTCTCTGGGGAAGTTTTTGCAATGAAGAAGGGCAGAGGCTGCAAAATATGTGTGATTCGGGAGTATTCCCAGTTCTGGCTGTGAAATCTGGTAGAGTCAATGATTTCAATGGTAAATCGGTGGGTACAATTTCTTCAAGTCAGCTACTCATAGAGCCAGATTTTCCAGAGGCACACAGGCTGAAAGAATGGTTCGACGAGGAAGGGAAAAACACCCAATCTGTTTCTCTTTCCAGGGAAACAGCAAGTGTAGGCAGAACCGATATCCGAAAGACCATTTCCCAAATCAAAGACGAGAAGTTAGGGACTTCTGAGAAACCAGATTGGATAACAGTTTGTGCAACAGTTTCATTCATTAAGGTTGATAATTTCTGTTATACAGCATGCCCTGTCAAGATTGGTGATCGACAATGCAATAAAAAGGTCACAAACAATGGAGATGGGAAATGGCGGTGTGACAGATGCGATCAGGAGGTTGGTGAATGTGACTACCGGTATATTCTCCAGTTACAGATACAAGACCATACGGGCTTAACGTGGGTAACTGCATTTCAGGAGGGTGGTGAGGAAATAATGGGGATGTCTGCTAAAAATTTGTATTACTTGAAATACGAAGAACAAGATGATGAGAAATTTGCTGAAATAATTCGAAAGATTCTATTTACTAAGTTCATATTCAAGTTGAAAGTAAAGGAGGAGATATATAGCGATGAACAACGTGTGAAATCAACTGTGGTCAAAGCAGAAAAGGTGAATTACTCGTCCGAGTCCAGATTTCTTCTGGATTTGATGGACAAATTGAGAAGAGAAGATTTGGGTTCTGCTCCAAAGGTTGAAAGCACCATTTCTAACCATGGAATCAGTAAACCTGGAGTCATTAACACTGCAAATCGACAACAAGCTACACCAGTTGATTTTGGCAACAGTACGAGTGCTGGCAGAGAATTTGGCACCCCAGCGCATCAAGTGGGCCAGTATGGAAATCAGTATGGTGGCTCTAGGCTTTCTGCAACTGCCTCTTCTGGTGTGCATATGAGCTGCAATAGTTGTGGGGCTACTGGTCATAGCTCTATGCACTGCCCAAGTATATTGAATAGTCCAGCACAGCCAATGGGAGAGGTCTACAACAGTAGGACATCTTCAGGTCAAAATGTTGGTAATGCCTCTGGAGAATGTTTTAAATGCCATCAAACTGGGCATTGGGCAAGAGACTGTCCGGGATCGAGGGATATTCCTCCATCTTATCGAAGCAGCGGTGGTGCTGTCCCTGGGAGATATGGTGGCACAGCAAAGCAATATGTTGGCGGCTATTGAGGTCAGTTGAAAAGAAGCTTGTATATAAAAATGCATTGTTTCCCCATCAGTGTTAGATACCTAGTTGCTGTGTTAGATGTTGCTTTTTGAATTTTGGGTTGCTGATATGAGTTTCCATCTTGGGAACCTAGTCCTTTTTTTTCCCCTTGCAATGTAAGTTGGATGGAAACTTTTTTTCTCGGGTTCAGCCTTCAGATTTTTGCTGGTAGAGAAAGTAGTTGGTTGGTTTCTCTAACCATATAACATATGTTTTCCGGGTTGATATTTATTTGAGTTTGTGGTTAAGCAATGGTACATGTCTTTCATTTATTGCTATTGCTGTTGCCGTATTATTCAAGCTGATTGGAAAAGCCTGATTATATTTCATGGAATTCATTCGATTCGTTTCTCGTATGCACACGAGTGATATTTGGCTCCATACCCGACAGCATTGCATCGCAACAATAATCGACATTCAATACTATGAATTCGACACTTAGCACATCAAGTTAGGAAAGAGGTAACTAGTCATGAGTAAGACATTGGTAATGAAATCATCAGTACTAGATACGTCAGAAGTGCAGGAGTTTGGTTTTTAAAAAGTTAAAAGCTATCTTGTTCATAGAAACTTGTTCATAGAAAGGCAATCCAAGGTTAAATGCCTGTCTGTACCTTCTACATACAAGGTCAATTCAGAAGAACGTTTCACGCTGCAATCATCAGCCAAGGCTTTACGCCGGGAGTTATCAAGCTCTTACACAAAAAATTGCCGGCTTCGGTGTTGAGAAAATTTGACATCTTCAAAACAAAGCCTCCATGCATT